>OU342637.1:0-10000000 GCA_910589415.1 Malachius bipustulatus | reverse complement strand
CTTTCCTTGTTATTTTAACGAAATATTTTTTCTGCTGCTGCTGCTAATTATTTTTATTTTTTATTTTTTACGTTAAGAACACAATAGGGTTCGGCAACAGATATCACCTATTTTGAATAGGCCATAGTTGATATGATAGTTAGCTGGTGACAGTTCTTTTGTCAGTTTTATGTTCGTCGATAATTGTTGCAATTTAGTTAGTCATGGATAAGTTTCAGATTATTCAACGTATTTTTGCGGTTAAAAGGTTTATAGCAAGTCAATCAGTTGTGTCAGTTCAAAGGCACTTTCGTCGCAAGTTGAATTATTCAGGATATGGGAGAATTCCAACCCGGTAAAACAATACCGAGGTGGGCTACAGGCTTTGATAATACAGATACAATAATAATACAGTAATATTACCTCAAAGATAAGAGGTGGTGTACGCACAGTAAGAACCCTTGATGTAATCGACGCTGTCGGACAAGCTATCCAAACAAGTTCACAGTGATCAGCACTGAGATATTCTCAATGGCACTGTAGATTTCTGAAAGAACCTTGCTAAGAATTCTGCAATCAGATTTGAACTTCCACCCATAAATTGCACTTAACGAATTTGTTAGTTTTCACAAATTTCTTTCAATTGAATACTTTGTGGCTTTTAGAGAGACCTTTGAAAGCAGGTTATACCTTTTGCAGAACCATGAATTATAAAACCGGAAAGCGTCAGATGTTTGATGAAGTAGTCGCGTAGACTGCAATAATAATAATTTATGTCATTGCTCTTATTAAATTAATCTAAAACCCATTAGAATTATATTTGTTTTTAAAATAGATATTGCAACAATTTCTATTTAGCGCAGACAAATTAAACAGCATGCAGTAGCAGTAGCTTCAAAGATTACTTGTGCAAGCAATTGTGCCAGATTTACATCTTTTATCCTACTAATATATATAGCAAAACATGACGCAAAATGCACACGAATTTGAAGCATTTCTTAGTTTTTTTTCTATGATTGGTATTAAGTATATTATTTCTTGTTAAGCAATCATTCCTCGGTTCTTATAGCAAGTACCAGTACCAGTACCAGTACCATGTAAATGTGGCGCGATTTGTTTGATTGACATGGTACTCGCACTCGCACTGGACCATGTTGGTACTACGTGCAGCCAGTTTCTTAATTTTTCAACTTACATATTAGAGTCGTGTTATTCCACAAAAGTCAAGTCTAAACAGTTCTACTTTCGATTTAATCGTAAACCTTGAGACAAAAATTCACTTGTAAAGCCAATATCTCTATGTAATAGACTGCGATCGCGCAACAAGGTCGAATGGAAGGTCGCCGAAAGGTTTAAGACACGGTCTCCAGTACATAATAATAATATACATGGGTGAATACAGGCAAACTAATAAATACACATTCATTTTTATATTTAAATATAAGTTTACAATCTATTTCACATAATCTACAGCATGGTCCTCAAATTTAATATTCCAATTTACTCAACGTAATAAAATTAATTAATGATCATTTTGTTTTATTGACGTGCTAAAATATGACATTTTGATCGATGTGATATGATTATTAGCATCAACGTTAAGCGTCTCTTTCTATTATAAAAACCATTTCAATCAAAAACATTTAACAATAAATACAGACACTTTTATGAACATTAGAAACAGACTTCAGTAATTCTCCATGGTGCTAAAAATTAAGTGGAAAATATTTATCACTAAGCACCTAATTAGTGTTTCAATTTGCTTAAAACTAAAACGGTATAAGTTTGTGTAATTTTGGGACATTAATTAGGAATTGATAATAAAATTTAATAATAGTACAAATTATATTACAATTTCGAATATATATTATAAACATAAATAAACATATAAATAGGGGAGAACATTAAATTACCCCAAGAAAGTTACTTTTCCTATAAATTCAGGATAGCACAACTGAAAGCATAAAGGAAGCAACTCTCATATATACGAAAAATATATTTTCTAGCATCCTAGACAGAGTTAGAAAGACTTTCTAAGTTTTCATATAAAGACTGGTTCGCGCAAAGTTATTTTTATGGTTTTCCGATGTTGCCAAACATTATATTGAGAAAGTGTTTTACAAAAAATGTACTGTAAGAAAATATACTGAAATTCTGAAATTCTAATACTTAATTGTTAAGGAAGGGGTGATCAAACAATCTTTTTGGGCTAGACAGTGCTATCAAAAAGGTTTTTCTGTTTGATTCATATATGTTTTTTTAAGATGACTTTAAGAATATTTTCTTAAAATTTAACCATAAGTGTAATTTGTGAATGCCATAAGTGAGATTTATAAAAACAAATAAAAGTGAAAATATATTATAATGATTACAATAATTAAAAATATTAACAAATAATAACGAAAGATCACTCATCAGTCACTATTTTCAGATTTTTTTATTTCTGAAATATAAAATGAAAAAGTCTAGTAGAAGAAAGTTCAACGGAATTCCAAATGAGTACGACGTCGAGCTTGACCAATAATTTTGACATGTAGGTACCTATTTCAACCACAAATTTAGGTACATCACATGTAAATGTAAATCAAATGAAAAAATTTAATAAAAATATCGTTGTGGTAAAATTCAATTATTAAAGAAGAGATTATTCCTCGCAGACAGAAACTGAGACAAAAAATCCGGTCATTTTTTAAGTTGACCAACTCTTCTACATTGTTAATAATATTCAAATAAATATGCAAATCATAATGGAAAGTTCCATTAAAAGAAATAATTTGACAAGTCATTTTGTGAATGAACAAAATTTAATAAAGATGGAGAAATGTTCACATGGCATTTATGAAATTATGCAACTTGTCTCTCATTTGACCTTTAACCCGGACACACTGTGTGGCGACGCTGATAGAAAACATTTTTTTAATGTTCCCTAAAATTTTTTTTCAAATATTATTTTTATTTTACAAACAAAACAATCCATACGTTTTCGGTAAAACAAAATAATGACCGAGATTTCTTTTCGACCTATAGCAGGGTGATCCCGAAATGGCGGATTTATCATGACACAAGTACCACAGCAGTCATTGTAGATTAGGGATGGTAATTTTATTTACTTTTTTGTCTTAAGATATGACCGCTTTTGTGATGAAAAAAAAACACTGCACTCGATTTCCTTAGAAAGAAAAATAGTGTCTAGGTTTATTTATAGTCAGATTAAGATGTTACCATGGAAACATTTTTGCCATAAAAGTTTATTATCATATCATATAAACTTTCGACAAAAGAAAATTTGGGATCACTTGCATAAAGACAGTTCTTCAAATTTTTACGTAGCAAAATTTAATACTGTAGAAGCTCGATTATCCGGAACTCGGTTATCCGGAAGTCCGTTTTATCCGCAACAAACAAGTTTTCTAATACCTCCGTTTTATCCGAACTAACGTTTTTGCGTTCTCCGTTTTATCCGGAAACAACAAAAACAGTAAACAGCAAACACATTTGTTGTGCCGTGAAACCCTGCCTCTTCTAATGAAAATGCAAGAGATTCATAACGTGCTTAAACCAGTCGCCATCGCTCGCCACTAGTACATGGATAAATTAAGGTTAAGTAAACTGTAGTCATTATTGTCGGTTCGAGTTGACTAGGAATTTATAAATAAATCTAAGAGTGGACTGTGAAGTGTACAGTGTACATATTTATAAACTGATTAAGAAATAGCTGGTACAGAGTGCCCGGTCCGGGTCTCGTGTTCCGCGTTCCTCGCCGTTGATCAGCGAGCGCTGCCCCTCCTCGGCCGGCTGGCTTTACCGGGGAAGTCCCTGCTTACACGCCGGCGATCCGCAGGTCGGCGAGCTCTGGCAGCCTCGAAGATCTATTTATAGCTTACATAATCCAATATAATTTACGTACATAATGGCAAAACCAATCGATTCGAGAAAAAGGAAAAAGGTGGTAATCCCTTTAGAGAAAAAACTGGAAGCTATAATACGGTTAGAGAAAGGAGAATCGTTAAAACAGGTATGTTTGTATCATTGAGTGTGAAAATTTTCAAACTCCCAAGAAAAATTCTTAGGTCTACTATGGTGTTGGCACTATAGTACTGTTGGAGACTGGAAAAAAAACAAAGAAAAAATTAAAAAATGGTGCAGCGTTTTGTCGTCTCCAGCACCACAGAGAAAAACCATGAAGAAAGCAGAACATAAAAAAATAAAAAAAAACATAAAAAATAAAATAAAAAACCCTCTGGTTTATCCGGAATTTCGTTTATCCGGAATGGGTCTGCCCCACATTATTCCGGATAATCGAGCTTCTACTGATATGAAGATTAACAACACATTATTGAAGGTAAAAACAGATTCAGAATCCCTGGCTGTAATCTCCAAAGACTTATGCCCATATTCTCAAAGCTTTACGACCCAGTAATATCAAGAAAATTATTAAATAAATCGGAAATTATGCACAGTTTATATGCGTTAGAATTAGATGGAGATAATTATTGATTACCTGAAAAAATTCATATGAGAATACTGGCCTTAATACTAAGATTATAATGTCTCTCACAACGCGGCAAATAGAAATAAAGCTCCTGAATTCGTTTTGAAATATGTCTGAACAACAACCATTCATTATTTTGTCTTCATTTACCATAATTCGATCGAGATTTATTATCCAGACATTAATATTGCAATTTCAGTGACGGTGGGTAAGTGTTTAATTCGCTGAACCTTATAATTTTCCAGATTAATAACACAAGCCTGGTGCTAAGTCGTATTTTAAACAGGCAATCATATCGTTGACTTGAATATATTAGGCCAATTCACGTCAGTTGAAATTAATCAACCCAAATAAAATATGTTGTTGTCTAAATTTTCACTGGTAGAAAAAGTATAGTAGAAAAAAAAAGTTTTCGGTTCGATCGTATCGAATAAATCTGAGGAATAATGTTAAGTTGTTGTTATGCCTACCTATAACTGTAGAAGACGTCATCGGAAATCTTTCGCTAATTAAGCACCCAAATGTACCTTTTTCACTATTCCCGCCGTATCGTATCGATATTACAGATTCCATTCTCTCGACCTCTTATGTCATTAATATTGATTGTAAGACTCTCTGCTTGATTTGTTCCATAGATTCCAGGTGCGCTTGTTCCGATACTGGTCGATACTGGTAATTCCATAGCAGCAATAATCGCCTTAGAGACAATCGGTGACAATAAGACCTGAGATTCCTGAGCACGAGAACTGATTAACGTGTGCATATTGTTGAATACAAGAACTTGGAAAGAGTCCACCCTTCTTTTAATAAATTATTCGTTGGATATATGAGCTAGATCTTGAAGCCAAAATTACCAGAGTGGAGCAGCTAGTGTCTTATCTATACATAGTTAAGACCGATGTTCCTTCTTTTTTTAAACCGTTATTTTTATTTAATTATTGGATATATGTAAATTTCCATGAGTTTGTTATGCATGAAGTGGATGAGGTACCTACCTACTATGACACGGTGAAGAGGAAAACGAGGAAAATTTTAATCAGTGCCTTTCTACGACCAGGCATTAATTAAAATGAACATTAGTTACCAATTAACCTGTAAGTAGTGCCTGGGTAGTGGTAGTTCTGGTTTCATCATTAAGATAAGCTGGCAAATAATATGTCCCCAAGTATCAACTGTGATTAAAAATTATGATAATTGGATTCAGTCACGCTTACTAGTAGTTAGTATTAGAACATTGTAACAATTTTGTTCATACATGTATGACATAATAAACTACCGATGAATAAACACTATAGGTATTCTATCGAAAAATTAATCAATATTTTATTGCTTCCCGACTAATCCAGGTCGTTGTACAGGTCGAGGTTTTCTCGACTCTTATTTAAATTTCTTACTCTCTTATCTGAACTTCTTGTAAAGAAGAACATACAATTTTTAAATTATAAAAAAATATATACTTGGTTTACTAAAGCATAAAATTTACAAGAATAGATAAATTTTAGAGAAGAATAAAGGCAGTTTTCGACATCCTATATAGACAATATTACTGATCATATCCATTTGTTGCGATGAAAGGATAAATCAAAATTTTTTACTGAATAAACCCTCACAACCGATCGACTATATGGACTGTGGCTGTGCCACTCTAGACCAGAATTATGGAACGAGTTCTTACGGTCAAGATGATGTTGCTGAAAACGTATGAAAGACAGGCTCTGATGGGCATTGCTTGTTGCTAGCGATGCGATTGCCGAAGAAAGAACGAAGAGCGTTGAAGAAGCTTGAGAATGTAGAGGCTCACTTAGGGTTGTTAGTCTTACAGCTATGATGACACTTAACACTAATCCTTACATAAATCAACTTTAATTTATTCTATCTTATTAATTTTAATCACTGCCAATGTGTTGATCGAAATAAACCTGGATGAAACTCTCGCTTGAATACTACACTACCACTGTATAGGTACCTGTACTCAGACTATGTGCGGCTGATCTATTTAACTTGAAAATGCTGGATTACTTTTCACCAAAACTGTAAAACAAAAATTTAAAGACTTCTTCTCCTTTTTCTTCTTCGTCAGTTTTTGATATTTTTGAATTTTGATATTTTCAGATGGTCGCCTTTTTTCCTGAGATTGGCGAAAATTTACGTTGTCTGAATCTCATGCTGTATTCCACAGTAATGTCTGGAGAGCTCGTGCCAAGTTTTGTAGCGCATCAATTATGGGACGGTTTTTGAGAATATTTACATTTAACACTATTTACTAACACTATGAGTATGTTAAGGCGACCAGGGCAAGGCTCATCGGCACGCAATAGACAAGCACCACTGAATAAACATTGCCCCTGTGGTGACTGTCAAGGGGTTAGATTTTATCAAAGACCTGCACCACGGTGAGCACTACCAGGTGAGTGGGCGACAGCAAATGTTCACCATTTCTAGCTTGTCGCTTTTAAGGAGGGAGAGGTGTTGGAATAGCACATCGTTCTCTCTACACTATATGTCTTTGACTCTAACAATCAGTAAAATCGGCGATTTGTCGGGAAATGTTGTCCTAAGAACTCCGAGAACTATGGTTGGTTGTATTTGGATTGTTTCGCCGCATTCATTTCCCTCAGATCCTGGCGCAGCGCCTCCCTAAAGTTTGTACGCCCAAAAATTGGATTGTGTTATTCTTCTCGAAAATCAGGTCTGATTTGTGGAAAATCCCTCTAGTATCTCTGACATTGGGCTCTGTCTGGACGCTCCAACCTTTCTTAATAGCTATTGAGCATTATCACCTGATGGACAGCATGTGTAGAGCTCTTATGACTTCACATAGTCTAGTCCCCCACCGTAGAAGTCTCCCTAAAGCTTTCGATCCATCTCTCTGTCAGCCTGGGCTTACATGGTGGCTAATGGGATGATCATCTTCTTGATCCTGTTCAGTCTCGATACAGAGGAGTCAGTATAGCATCTAGATATTCCACTCTACTACTCAGATGGTTCCATCTGCCATAGAATATGATTATTGGATTTTTTTGAGAGAAGCAAATATTCCCAAATCCGCTTCCTCCAGGGGTGCATGAATTATTTCCTTAGCGATGTAGAGTGGAAGATAGAGGACCTTCTTCACCACCGCTCTCATTGTTTTCCTGCCCGCTTCCTTCTAGTGATCTCGTGAATGGCAGAGCTTTGAACCGAGTTGATTGGCAGAATATCAAATTTCTGCCAAGGTTTCAGGGCGGAGCTGATTATTCTTCCAAACTGATTGTCAAGTTTCCGGATACACCTTGCAATTTTCATATAGATAAATTGCTCGCCAAGATATTTGTAGATGTCATCGATTGAAATAGGGACAATGTCTCTCAATTATACATATACAATGTCCTGGTGATGCTGTAAAGTTTATTTTTGTACAATATCGTTCTGGCTGTTAGGCTGTTAGGGAGCAGGTGCACTTGGGAACACTCAGCTTCTATCCTCTCTCCTCATAGAAGTCTCTTGCAGCATCTAGTAGTCTTCTGGTGTCATTTATAGTGTCTCCCATGATCACCAGGTCGTTAGTGTAAGAGAAGACGGCCAGGGAGACTTCCGCTGTGATGGAGACACCTCTTTGTTTGGAAAGATTTGCCATGAGCTCATCAAAGACGATCTTAAAAAGCGCAGGGGAAAGGGGGTCGCCTTGTTTAACAACGTTCTTGTTAGGTAGCTCTTCAATCCGCACGCCGTTGGATAGGATCTCAGTGAAGCAATCTCGGTAATTGGAGGCAATATAGCCTGCAGTCTTTTGATCGATGTTGACCCTCTCCAATGCTCTCTCAATGCTTTTATATGAGATCTTGTCGAAGGTTTTTCCAGGTCAGGCTCTTTTATTTTAGATTGTTGGATGGCTGGTGATGTTATTAACGAAGCAGCCGTCGATTCTCATGAAGCCGTTTTGGGTGTTTTCTATGCGAACGGCCTCTAGTCTTGAGGCAAGAATCTTACTTAAGTTCCGAACGAAAATCGACGAAATTGTGATGGGCCTACATCTGTTGGTGCTTCGCAAATTCTCAGTGCTCTTGGGGATAAGTACAGTTTTGCTATTCTTCAGAAGGGCGGGAGTATGTGTTCTAGGTAAGTCATCGCGTTAAATAGTAGTAGTAGCCCAACCATTGGGACTTTCTTGACGTCCCCAAAGAGCTACTCCGTCGGGGCTTGGAGAGTTAGACTTCATTTCAGCAATTTTCCTCGTAACAATCTCAGAGGTGATCGGCAATTATACATTCGTCAGGTTTTCCCGCTTACCCAGGATCGGGGATCGATCTAGTTGGACCAGCGCAGCGAAGATTCTTCCATACTTCACCATAATTTCCTCATCAGGAGGTCGAACCAGGGTGTTTGTGTAGGTTTTCCGGTCGACAATATCTGAAGCAAGCACTTTGTCATCCTTGATCCGGGTTTCAATGAGCTGGACTTCCATTGATTTTCTCTTATTCTTAGGTATCTGGGTCAAATCTACAGGTGGTGCTCTCCTTCTTGGCTCCCCAACCTCTCTCTTAGAATGTTGATCGGAGGGCTCGTGGATTTTTGGTTTTGAGAGCCCGTGCCATGTTTTGTGGTGCACCTAGGTTAGGGTTTTTGAGAACAATATCATCATTGTTAACTTAATACGATTTTCATCGAAGTGCTCGTGGTTTTTATGTTTTATATTTTCAGCGAAAGCTGCTTAGGAAATTGAAAAAGATTTTCAATGCGTAGGTATAACTTGAGCCTCTCCCATAATAATATTTGATCAACATTACCAGATGGCTGGCGCGACTGTCCTGCAGACAGAAAAAATTATCCCATTCCAAAACAGACGTATCTGAGCGTTTTTTTACATCTACCTACACTGTTATCACTGTTATTCACCAAAAACCTCCATGTCTAGTTTTCGTTGCGCAACCAAATTATGTTCAAATTAAAGTGAAATACATATAAAAATATTCTTTGGATCAGGTTATCTCATTGTTAATTACTCAACGGAAAAGGAAAATATTACAAAAGGGTCATAGACAACTGTAAGAAAAGTATAGCAAAAATGAATGCTCGGAAAGTGCTCCATCAGAATAGATGGAGCAACAAGAGAGGCTGGCAGATCTGCTGCTGAAAAAGTCAAAAGTAATGTATGAGATTGCTTATGTCTTTTCATGAAGCATTCATGAATGATGTGAAAGTGAAAATGAAAGTAAAAACGGTAAGGCTTTTACCGGATAAGAAATATTGGCTTGCTTTATTCTGCAAAAGACGAATTCAGGAAACCTTAAAAATACTATGGAGTTGATTAATTAATTACTCTACGTTAAGAATGTATCTCTAGAAGAATCTTGTAATTTAATTTGTTTCTGGTTCCAAATTTGTTATTTATGCACAAGTATTTTGCTGCAAGTTCTTAAATTCACTGTACATGCATAAATAAGTAATGATGATACAAAAATCTCAGTGACATTGATACGATGATGCCAAGAAATAATTCGGTTCAAAGGATTTCTAAAGTACTTTATCTGTGTCTTTCTGTATCCATTGACATAGACGTTGTTCTGAATCCCGTGGTAATAATTCTTAGGCCACCTGAATCTTGCATAGAAACAACTTGGTCAAGTTTCAAAAACCACCTTAGCGATTCTGTGGAGATGTTCAAGTGTTGAGGAGTATATAGTCACAAATAGATCATCATTGATACTCATGCGGCCTTCATGGTTTTTTAATTATTGCGAACATGATGAATATTAGTGTATTTTTTAATAAAAAAATACACTATTGAGGACGACATCACTTTTCGAAAATCACCCAAACTCATCAAATGTCCACCGATCATGACCCCCAGATCACGAAAAAGTGGTTTTCCAAAATTCACCTGCCCACGATATACAGGGTGTCCCAGACTTAATTGACCAGGCCATATCTCATATACAGGTTGAGATAATCGAGCCGAATAAAAGGCATATTATTATAATTTTTCAAGCTGTATAACATGACAGCATGAAAACAACCCCCACTCCAACATCCCCTAAGTTACAGCCCCCACCCTTAAAAAAATGAATAGCACCCTGTATATATTTTTGTATATTCAAAACCAGTATTCGATTCTCTATTCAGATGATTTTTCAGATTCAAAATTGGTTTAGAAATAACCAAGAAAAAGATCATCAAGGTGGTCATGACTTTTTATCTTAACTTTCTCTGGATGACTTTTGCTGTCAAAATTTATTCATAGTTTTTAACAGGCAGGTGATAGTTATTATTATAATTAAAGTCCAAACAATTTATTTGATAATTCTGATTTGTTGGGAAATTTTAAAAAATAAAACAAGAGATAAAGCACTTTATCATGAACCTTAATGATGACTGTGACCTGCTAATTAAAAACTATGACCAAAATATTGATAAATTTTGGCAGCTAAAGTCATTCAGGTAAAGTTAAGATAAAAAGTCATGACCACCTTGATGAACTTTTTCTTGGTTATTTCTGAACCAATTTTGAATCTGAAAAATCATCTAAATAGAGAATCGAATACTGGTTTTGAATATACAAAAATATATACAGGGTGCTATTCATTTTTTTAAGGGTGGGGGCTGCAACTTAGGGGATGTTGGAGTGGGGGTTGTTTTCATGCTGTCATGTTATACAGCTTGAAAAATTATAATAATATGCCTTTTATTCGGCTCGATTATCTCAACCTGTATATGAGATATGGCCTGGTCAATTAAGTCTGGGACACCCTGTATATAATATATATATATTTATATATTTCTCCAAAAACGCGAAATTTCGATTTTAAAAACGCTCCTGTAGCTTTATCTTTCAAGATTAGTGAACGAAATTTTGGATCCTTGTAAAACTTTGGGATGACGCTAGAATTTCGTTGAAAAAATTTTCAAAAGTCGCGTTACTTCTACAGGGTGTCCTTTCAAAGTTCCAGAAATCGGGTTCTTGTGGTATCATTTCAGGTCGCAGTTTTCAATCTAGGAGGCTGAAATTCTTGTGGTAGTAAGATGTCCACAAGGAGTGGTCTGGTATTGCACTTTAGCAAAATCGGCCGAGCCGTTTCAAAATGTCAGCCATTTGAATTTTCGGATAATTGGCTATTTTTTGAGACCTTGTATGAGCCAGATGGCAATAAAACTTTAAAATCAATTTACTAATTTTTACTAAGCAATAAAATTTGCATTACTTATATTAATAAGCCAGTGGCGTGGGTAGGAAAAGGGTAAAAACGTCTAAATTTCTATAACCGTTTATGAGTTTATTTTTGAAGAAATTAGACTGAAATTTTTACAGTAGACAACTACACTAATAGCCTTTAACCCTTGAAAATTTCAAGAAGTAAGTAAGAAAATGGCGGAGATATTCGAATTTTTTTTACATGATGTTTTATTTCTCTAAAATTTTAGAAACGCTCCTGTAGCTTCATCTTTCAAGATTAGTGAAAGAAATTTTTGACTTTTGTGAAACTTAGGGATGACGTTTAATTTGCGTAATAAATGTTTTCCTAAAGCTGCGTTAGTTCTACAAGGTGTCCCTCCAAATTAAAAAAAAAAAACCGTCCATGAGGCATAGTTTCTGGTCGCAGTTTTCAATCTAGGGGGCTGAAATTTTTTTGGTAGTAAGATAGTCTCGAGTAGTCGTCTGGTACTGTATTTGAGTAAAATCGGTAAAGCCGTTCCAAAATGGCGGCCTTTTCAATTTTAGGAAAAATTGCTAAATTTTGAACCCCTAAATAAGCAAGTTAGAAACAAAAACTTTTAAGCCTAAAACTTTTTAACATGATTGGAAGAAAATTATTTTAAATTTGAGTTAATGCAATAAATTTTGCATTATTTCTATTAATAAGCCAGTGGCGTGGGTAGGAAAAGGGTAAAAATGGCTCAATTTCTACAACCGTTTATGAGCACATTTTTGAAGGAATTGAACTGAAATTTTTTCATAGGACAACTATACTAATAGTAGGTACTTAACTCTGAAAAATTTCAAGAAGCAAATAAGAAAAATGGCGGAGATATTCGAATATTTTTACTTGATGTTTATTCCTCGAAAATATCAAATTTGCGGTTTTCAAAACTCCCCTTTCACTTTTTTCGAATTTATTAAAGGTAGTGAATTCGAATTTAGTAAAGATAGTGTAAATAATATTATGTTTTAAGTAAAGTTAGCCAGTGGCGGGCACAGGAAAAGAGACAAAATTGGTAAATTTTGCAATTTTTTTTTGTTTTGTTAAATTGAAAAATCCATTCTAAGGCACGTTTTCAAACGAAATGAAATGCAATTTTCACAATAAGTCACTACGCTAATATGACCTGACTATGGAAAATTTCAGAAAGCCAATTTAAGAAGCAGTGAAAATATTCATTATTGAATCGCATAAAAATACACTATTTATGCGATTGATGCGCAAGAAGGTTTTTTTTTGGTCGCGAGCAATCAAATCGGGTGATTAAGTTCCTAACCGCGTTTCTTTGTGAACTATTCCAGAATTAAAATATCTGCGGTGTTTTCTCTACGTTGTGATAATTTATATCGTCGGTAAACGTATCGAATATAATAATTTTGAGCCGTTTTCGCTTATGGCTATCAAAAAATTTAATAAAATTCGTTCCTGATATAGTGAATCCGTAAAAAATTACAATTTCAGAGATTCAGTTTTGTAAAACACCCAGAAGTCAGTCCAAATTGTCCTATCTGATATCATTGACAATAGTTGTTATTGAGTTGTTTCATGATGACTGTCATGTAAAATGTTACACACTATGTAATAATTCCAATCAAAGTAAGTGCATTCAAAAAGTAAAAGGTTGGCATGATTGAATTAATAATTAATTTATATTAAAAATTTTATAAAAATGGGGCGTTGTCTGCGTGGTAGACTACATTCACAAATTTACATACAAACATATTGCTTGATTAAAGATATAATAGAAAAACTCTTGATGCTCTGACGCAATGTGGCTGCAAGTAGTGTGCCATTTCAGCGTGTCGAACGCGATCTCTCGTATTATTTGTCCGATTTTTAATAACGTGACACACGTAGATTACAATAATATTAGTATTGAACCGCGTTCGCAGTCACTGACTCGGAACTATTGAATTCATTAATACAACGTTAAATTGGCGAGAAATAAATTTATTAAAACATAGTTGCAAAATTGTAGTATCTGGGGAATTCGGTTTCGTCAGGTCGGTACCCACAAGTGGAACAACAATGGTTTTCTTTTATTCAGGAATGTAAATTGCCTGAAGAAATTTGCAACATTAATTATTATTTGATAATTTTGAAGAATTTGAAATATCAAGGATAGGTTGCGAATCCTCTATCATATTTTCCGGAGATTGCTTAAAATATGCATTTTTATTGACTTTACATAACTTAGGTAGTTTATACTTTTTATAATTAATTTTATAGACAATATATTGTTATTAACACGTAAATGAAACGGACAATGGATATGTAAATAATAATAATTTTTTTATAACATAAAAGGAGAAAATAATAATTGTTCTTTCGTACTCTACGTAAAATTAATCGCATCATACCTCACTTATAATAGGACACTTTTTTATTATTATCATTAGCAAATTACATTTAAAATATACCCATCATGTTCACATTATTATGCACTTGTTGACTTGATAATAACGATACATCAATAGAAAGATTATATAATATCCAATCATCACCACGTAATTAAAGTTTACCGAGCAAAAAATATTAAGAATTGAACTGTCGTGAACTGAGATCTTATAAATATATTCATCAACTTCATCACGTTTATATGAAAAGAACCTAGGTACGACTTTATACCGACTTCCGGGTGGACTTTAAATGGAAACGAGCTCTATACGAAAGGTAATTATTAACACAGTGGATTGCTGGAAACTGGATTAATGGAAGATTGGTATATTCTTGCAAATTTAAAGAATGTTCACTGTGTTAATAACTATCTTATATTTCCTATGATGCAGCAACTAATGAAGAAAACGTACTGCAAATCTCCGTTACGTACAAGTAACAGTCCGCCGGCTCCCTGATGAGTTGGTTAGGTAATGAATATCGCAAGTGAGAACCCGGAAAAACTCTGATCGATCGATCAGGCTGAGGAATGTTCGGTTATGACGGCAATTTTCAGCACAAAAATTTATTAGATTGTCTGTGAGAAAGGAAAAGAGGAATCATAAACTTCGTTCAAGGAAGTTGTCAGGTTTTTATCAGTTACTAATTTCGACGACGATTTCAATCCAGATCCTTTATTATAAGGAAAGTTAAGGCGTTTCTTTTGTTAACTAACTGTCGACAAAGTTTTTTTTTTAGTTTAATAATGACCTATTACTATACAGCGTGAGGTAAGCGTCAGTGGCGGTAATACAGGTATCATATAGTGCAGCGCGCCAAGTAACGCCACCACAGCAAAACATTTCGACCAGGTATCCCTTTAGCACGCGAAATCGAGATGAATAATAATTATTTCGTATCACGTTCCACGTTCCATAATGTGCTAGAAAATTATAAAATTTTATATTTTTGGATTTTTTGCTTTATTTACAATCTAAGTCGATTTTACAGAGTAACAACTAAATTTTATGATGGTTTAGTCGCGTAAGGGCGACATCCACTGATGTCTCTCCTGTTCGCTGTTTATTTTCCCATATTGTTCACTATTCAAGAAGATCTTGGAGTCAAGTTCTGTTGAGTATTCGAATGACAGGACCCTGTTGTATAAGTCACCTATCAACTCGTTTTGGTGGTTGGTAGCTCGGTCGTTGTGCCTGATTGACAATTGGTGAATCCCATCGTTAATTAAGGGGATTTTCATGTCGTTGTGAATTGTCTGATTGCAAACGTACTATGTTGCGAGGGCAACTGACCTTAGTATTTTCGACTAGAGCCTTTGTAAAATGTTAAAAAATGTTGGTTTTGCACATCCATTTTATTTGAAAGGGATAGTTTTGACTTTCGGTCCAGGAACCAGTAGGTACATTTGCGCGAACTTCATGTCGATTTGCCTTCTTTTGGTTTGGATGTGCTTTTTCCATGCTAGTATCTGGTCGAGGTGGCAGTCCAGATACTTTACTACTCTTATAGTAGGAATGCGTACATTCGCCATGCTCACAGGCAGGCAAGTGGTATGTAGCATGCTAACGGTAATTTGTATCGATTTTGTATGGTTTACCTTCTTGGTCTTCGAGTATACCAGTTATTGAGTATATTGAGGTGTTCTTGTAGGCTTCAAGAAGCTCTGACGAGATGTTCACCCATGGAGAGCACTGCTGCATCTTCCACGAAGGTGACAATTGTTGTTTCATTTGTTTTCAGGATGTCAGTTTTATAAATTAGGAAGAGCAGCGGTCTCATGATGCTACCCTGAGAGATACCAGAAAATCAAGTGACGGAAATCGGAGCGTTCATTGTTGAACTTTACTGAAAAGTGTCGCGGAACTGTACGTCACGTCTAGTTGCTGTTTACTTAATGTAATTCAATCTTCTCTTCAATATTTGCAGTATCTTTACTACCTGTACATAGCTTTTTCAAATATTTTTTTTTGTTTTATCTCCAGATATACTAAAGTGCGGTCAAGGGAGAATATTCTTTAATCAAGTGATCAGGAATTTTCACGGGATGTGGACATGATCAGTTATGCTAAATGAATCCAAGGAATCTTCAAAGTCAAGGGAACATTGTAACATAAAGCGAACATAAATGGGATAATAATTAATTGGCTCAATGATCTAGACAATATATCGTTTGATCTTTTCTGCTACATTTTCAAATACAGGCAAGGCCAGTATTCAAATACGTCCATTTAAAGTTATGTCACCCACCACCATAAGGTATATCTCATCGTTGCATCCAAGATCGTTCCCCTTGACGTCTATAAGCTCGTCACGAGCATCATTGTTATGGAGCCATAAGTAATCTTAATCTGAATTCATCGGTAAAGAGCACTCTACTCCACTTTTTCATGTTCCAGTTGTAATGTTGTCAAAAATTTCTACTACCTCTTCGTCTTTCCTGGAACCTATTACGTACTGCATACTGTATCGATATACGTCCACCACCAGTAGTAACAAAATGGTGCTGTCTCGGCTATGGAGCCGTTTTCGTTCTTTGTTGCAGATATAAATTGATCAAGTGATGATCTTGTCGGGGGGTGGGGGGGGGAGGAGGGAGGTAGTTATTCTCTGTTGTTGCGGGTAAGGTCTTCTATGAATGAATAATATAATAATATTGACTGATTTGAAGCAACTAGACTTCGTACCTCTGAGTGCAGCCTTCTTGCAATAATGTGGCAATAATCTAGCAACTAGTAACTCGAATCACATCAAGCTATGTTCTTGTTATGATAAGTCTTCTCATCAGTGCATCGTGATTCATGATTACACCCTGTATTTCACATTTTATTACTTATCTTATTATAATAATTACATTCTTATTACTTTCTTATTTTTTGCATTATACAGTAAAGTCCAGCTAATCAGGAAGGGTCAGATCAGATTAGAGAGACTCTACTGTACTACATTTTTTAAGCTCAATATTTTAAAATTTTAGAGGAAAAATTTCAAAAAAATATTCCATTGCATTTAAAACTTGTGATCATTTAGTAAGTGATACCTATTTGCGTTGTGACAAGTTTATTTTCCAGTAACTCTCGAGCAAAATGTCTTCTCATCATCGTTATGTTTATTGATTGATTTTTGTTAACATTATTTGAAAGCAGGTTTTCTATGCAATGGTAAAATGATGAGACGAATAGGAATGCTACGATTTCAGGAGAAAACTTTTTCTCTAAAGATTTTCTTAATCTAAAGATAGTTGATGTGGGTTAAAAAAATTTTATCCAGACCAAATAACGTCAATTACGTGGCATGATAGTTTCGCCTAAAGATGACTTTAGGACAACTACTGATATAGTCGCCAACGATTTATTGGTTGACTTGATGGCTGCCGTTAAAAGTTCATGGGTGTCTTCAATAACTTTATCAAAGGTATTGCTAAAATTAAGTACACATATGCCATCTTCCACGCGTTATCGAAACATCCAGGATCCTTTTGTATAAAAGGGCATGAGGACCAATATTTAATGTGAATATTGGTCCTTATGACTGTAGATGATGACCAATGTCCTCGTTGGTCCTCGTCGTGTTGTTTTCGTTTTGCAGTGTCATTTTGAAGTACTCGCATACCAAAACCAGTTTCTTCCATATGAGTTTCTCGCCTTATCATCGCTAATGGTGTCAAATGAAGAGTAAAATAAAACGGTACAGAGATTGCCAGAGATTGAAAAAGTTCAAGCATTAAGAAATGTTGAATGAAACCTCAGGAAAAGATTTCATTTCTTCCCTTGAGAAATTTCTCGAACATGTAAAAGATGACTTAACAATTTTCGTTTAAATAATTTTCTCTAATAAAATAAACTAATTTAAAAATTAAAGAGATTTCGTAAAAACAGTGGGTAGAGTACTAGGCTTATACTGAGCTTATAAAATATTTTAATTTACTCGAAGTATTTGGAAAATTCCTTTTTCATAAGGCATGAACACGGGCAGAAAGAAAAACTTGAGCTTCTTAACATAAGCACCTACGTGATATGTTTTCAATCTTAAATAACAAAATCAAAATATTAATTTTTATAAAGCAAAATTAAAAGTAAAATTAACTGTATAAAGTTTGAAGGACTTCTAAAAATAGACCTGTAATCTTATTATGACAGTCACATTTATTTTATAGTTAATCTATACATTTTATTTTTATTACAATCGTAAGACATGCATAATTTAAATCGGTCACCTAAATATACACATTTATGTAACTGGGTGTTGTTGCTATACAAGTTCAAAATATAAATTATTAATAAATAAAAATAGGTAGGTGTATTTATACAAATTTGACAGGATTATTTTCATATCACTTGATTACTGACATGACAACCTACGGTCGTCTCGTCCTGTTTGCCCAGAAACTGTTTTGTTACTCCATGTTTTTATCTTGAAATTACCACAAAAACATACCTATTGTAAGCTGGTAAGCTGTTATTTTGGGTTCATTGCTTATCAAAAATGCTAAATGTTGTTTATGTCTATTGTTTATTATTCATAATAATTATTATACTAAAAATAAATTCATTTTTATCACTCTCAGGTGTATGTAAATCTTCTCCTACAGGAAGTGGTTTTTTTAAGTTTTATTCGAAACTAAATAATATTCTTAGATAGCAATATTTGATTTAGATGAACCAACTTTTAAGAAGAACTACCAGTCATAATTTTCTTATTTCATCCATTTCATCCATTTTTTATTCTAACCATTAGTGTTCCATTTCGTACATATAGCTACTTTGTTCACAGCAGAGAAGTTGCTGAACTTCCTACACTCGAAAACTTCTATATGTATACGTTGATCGCTAGAATATTTATCGGTAATAAAAGGATCCTCTCAGTCAGAAAAATAAATTACATACATGCATCTAGATATTAGTAAGGGAGTAATCTCATGTTACCCCTCGGAAAAGTTACAGAGCATTATGATGGAACCGTATAAGGTTTTACGCATACAAAGACTCTCGAGGACTTGCGTATAAGCAACAACAAAGCACCCGCGTACAGAATACATGAAATATATTTATATTCCAAAAGAAACATAAGAAATATGAACACCACTGGCGTGGTTGAAATAAAAATTTGTGGTCGTAGGTTTTAATACCTACGGAAAATTTAATACATTCATACTTAGGCCTACTCAGTATTCCAGACAACTCGCCCAGTTTACCGGGTTAAGTATACTTCTAAAGACTTAAAAACTAAAGAAATGACTCACACAAGAAATTGGATTATTTTTTTTACTGGATAGTTAATATTTCGCACTATCACGTGCGTCTGGGTAAAGTAAAATATCTGGGAATAACACTGGATAAGAAGCTAATGTGGAACAAGCACTTAAGTGCAACAGTAAGTAAGGCCACATCCGTACTCATGGTGTGCAGGAGAATGGCGGGGAATGCATGAGGTTGTAACCCATCTATTTTACGCTGGATGTACACCATGCTAGTGAGACCCATCATCACATACGGAGCGGTCGTCTGGTACAAGAGGACCAAGCATGCCTATGCATCACAGGAGCAATGAGAACATGCCCAACACCAGCGTTGGAAATAATTCTAGATCTCACACCACTGCACTTAGTGATTGAGAGAAGTGCCGCAGAGGCTCAACTCAGAATGTCAAGAATGGGGATCAGGGGGGGACTACGGACCGAGGGGAATCAACCCCTGAACATCTGTAAAAACCTCCTGAAAATGCCAAAAGACAAAACTGTCAAGAAATTCAGCTTCAAGAGAAACTTCATCATGGAACTGTCTACGAAAGAAGATTGGAGCAACACATCCATTCACACTCTCAAAGAAGGTACAATAAGATGGTACACAGACGGCTCAAAGGCCACCGAGGGAACTGGGGCAGGAGTATATGGGCCAGGCACCAACTACTCCGAGCCGATGGGAACATCCCCAAGCGGATTTCGAGCCGAAGCGGAACTGTACGCAATAGAAGTATGCGCCCAAATAAACCTCGACAGAAACTATAAAAATAGGGAAATAGCAATACTGACAGACAGTCAAGCAGCCATAAAGACGCTGAGCTCCCCTATCATCAGCTCAAAAATGGCATGGAACTGCCTACAAAAACTCAATAAACTTGGCAGAGAGAACAAAATTCACCTCAAATGGATACCAGGTCACACTGGGATTGAGGGAAACGAACGTGCCCACTCATTGGCAAGAAAAGGAGCATTGACACCCTTTATAGGACCAGAACCATTCTGTAGCCTTGAAGACACGTTCTTCAAGGCAGAACTTCGGAAGGAAGAAGAAAAACTGAGAGAAATCCATTGGAATAACCTCTCAAGATTGAGACAATCCAAGGATCTCCTCGGGAACTTTAACCGAGAAAGATCAAGGAAACTCCTGACCCTCAACAAAGGAAGTCTCAGAATGCTAACAGGATTCCTAACAGGTCATTGCAAGCTCAATGAACACCTGAGGAAACTTGGTATAGAAAAAGATGGCGTTTGCAGACTCTGCAGGGAAGAAAACGAGACTCCTCGTCACCTATTGATGAACTGCGAAGCACTAGAACGTGAAAGAAACGATGTTCTGGGCCAACACCAGCTCAACGGGGGGGCTTTGCCCGGCCTTGATCCCCTTCAAATCCTGAAATTCCTAAGGGAAGCGGAGTTGGAGAGGCTGCTTCAATGAAAGGAATATACTCCAAAGAAGCAGAGAAGAGGGGGCACAATAGATCTGTAATAGGTCGCAGCGCATCTGACACCCTCAATATCAATATCAATATCAATATCAATATCACGTGCGTCATATTCGAATTCTGCACACAAGCTCTCCAAATTCTCTATAGGTTTCGATTTTGAAAAAAAAGTTCCAAAAAATCTTAATTGTTGGCAATCGGTGATAAAAAATACCAATTATGTACAGTCTGGCTCTTAAACCAGCAAATATTGTAGAACACTGCAGTTACTAAATAGGCTGCCTTGAAAAAATATTTTTACTGGAAATTTTACTAGGTATTATAGCAGGTCTCCTGGCTTAGAAACTGATGGCAATAACCAGGAAAGTAGCAGAATAACTGAGAGTTGCACAAAGAGCCATGGAGAGAAGAATGCTGGAAATTTACCTTGAAAGACAGAGTAAAGAATAGCCAGATACGTGATAGAACCAAGATAGTGGACGTTGTAGAGAGGGTGGCAAGCCTGAAGTGGCAATGGATCGTTCATAATAAGGCGAGACATCAAGATGCACCCAGATGGATCCAGAAAGCGATACTCTGGAAACCAAGAGGAACAACAAGAAGTATAGGCCGACCAAAAAAGAGATAGATAAAAGACGTTAGAGCAGTGACAGGAGGGCAATGGATAAGATTAGCAAAAGACCGCATAGCATGGAAAAACCTGGAAGAGGCCTATATATTCGACAATGGATTGACACAGGCTGAAGAAGAAGAAGAAGAAGAAAGTCTGCTGCAAGGGTTTTCGAAGCGAAAATTCTACACCTAATCTGGCTGAATATCACTGAGATAAGTTGCTTCAATTTTTTTTTTGAAAAGGTCGTTCAAGGAGCATCAAGAATAGGTACGGGTCTATCGATCTGAAGTAGCAGAGATATGATGAAAAATCTCCAAAAAAACAGTTTTCTAAACGGTTTTCGAATAATTAGCTTCAAATAGTTTTGTTTAAGTAGGCAGCAAAATTGCAGATTGACAACCGTGGGTGATTTTCATAGCCGAGACGCAGTCGAGGCTAGAAAAGCCAGCGGAGGTATTCAGTCTGCCGGGTTGAACGCATAATTTTAACGCCGACTGTTATTTAATTGAACTAGCGTTGCATTTAGAGTTTTTACTTTTTTAATTTATATTGTCAATGTTAACATATATTTATGAGAGAAATACCCCTTTAAATTTAGTCCTATATCTCTGAAACTCCCTGTATACTATATTTAGTCAACTATAGATCCGTGTCTCTCCCAGGACTGCGTTTTTCTTGTCAGCAAGGATAAATAATCCTTGCGTACATGACAATAATAATAGAACAGCCATCAAGGCTCCATGGTAGGTGATCAGCGTATGTGATAAACAGGATAGGTCCAAGAACGGATCCCTTAGGCACTACATTTCTTCAACTATAATCACCCGACAGCATGTTTAGTGTCAATGTTGAAATAAATTTTGTGACAGCTTTCTGTCTTGAAAAGCTTTCGAACTTTCCCTCAGGGTGGCTCTAACAGTTCAAATTAACTGGAGAGACAATAACGCATGTCACATATCATTCGATAAAGACACAATGGTCCTCCACACGGTTAAATGTTGTCATTTTTATGGTGAAATCACAAATTTGAGTTCGATAAAACGAATTTTGAACGTACATATTTACCTGTAATAGCCTTTAAAAAGTACTCAACGAAGCAATATACCTTTTAGTGCGGTATACATACATATAAATATATTATATGTATGTTATATGAATATTTTCACTTTTATATACATCCCGCCTATCTATCCATTAAATTTCATAACCATTATTCAAATGTACAGCCTATCGAGTTTCCTTTGAAACTCCCTTTCTACTCTATCCCGTCTGAGATTAATTGATTTCGGGTCATACCCCGATGTGAATAATTCATCAAGGCTACACAACCTAAATATGAACGTCCAGATTACGAGAGAACACGAATTGCAGATCCAGGCTGTTCCAGATTGTTGGAACCCGCCTACAACAAGTAATAAGCTTCACCCCTTGAAAGGTTACTCGGTTATTCCAAACCGACGAATGAAAATACTCATTATGTTAAAAATGTAATTAACAATTCAAATCAATCGATAGACAATAAAAACCCTCTAAGCACACAAATATAAAAACCGGGGAAAAATTTAGCTGAGTCATAATTATGATATTGCACAGAAGGATTTTTAATAAAACGATAGAGATCTAAAACATTACGTTGACGTGGTTACTGTTTAATGATTTATGCTGAATCATTTAAATTAAAGTAAGTACACAAAAGAGAATGAATCGAGCAGAATAAATTAGAACATGTACCCGAAAATAATGAAATTTTCACAACGTACCTATAGGGAAAGATTCAAGCAAGTTTTCCTTGGTACATCTTCTCAAAAACATTTGATACTTCATATTTGTGGGTATTTTAAAGAAAGTTTCATTCATAATAATTTTTAAGCGTCGTGTATTGCGTAATGTAACTACACGTAAGATACTTGTGTCAATTATTCTGTTCAAAGTTGAAATCTCCAGGAAGAAACTAAACTTACCATAAGTATAGCGCTTACAAATTCTTTAGCTGTGTCAACCAGTGTACAGACTTATAGAGAATAAATCTAACCATAAATTGTGACTAGGCATTCTTGAAACGTAATGGTAACTGGTGGTTATTCTTGCACAATATGTGTAAGTGTCGCTAATTTCGTTACTACGTATTTGGACTGTCTACTTGTAGGTATATACAGCATTTAGTTCACACACCTGTGGATATTATGGTAGATTTATGGTTCACAATTTTTTTTTTATTTAAAAAATGTCTTTAATGCTCAACCACACAAGTCAAATTGAAGAACTGAATCCAGAATTTACAATTCTTCGTCCATGGAACGAACGTTGTTTGTTCGTTTGTTTGTTGCAGTTAAATACGGGAGACGGTTTTATGTTCCCCTGATACTGCAGCCATTATATAGGCTAATCCTTCCGTATTTATCCTGTAGTAGGCTATAGTCCAACAGCTCAGTGCCTTTTACAAAGTTCAACAGTCTGGTAGCCAAGAATTTTTCTGTCAGCAAGTCTTTGGGACTGGCTTGTTCTTTGACTGGATAGCGGCTTCGTGCCGGCCGCCGGACGCTAAAAAATTCCTCGGAAAGCTGTCTCATCTTCCTTAATGCAAAGTCGGCATAGGGGATCTTTTTTGTAGACACCGATCTTATGTAGATGCTATCTTCGATGGCAGTGTCCTTTGAGTTGTGAGAAATCCCGACATTGTTTTAACCTCTGTGTTCAGCTTAGTGCAAAATTTCAATGGGAGGGTTTGTAGTTGGCTCTCTCAACATTAACTTGTCATGGTTGTTTCCTGGAATATGGTTCAGAATGTTTTGTGTTGGTTGCTTGTCCACTTAACCACTTCGCTACTTACCATCCTTTTTCTGATTCCACACACTGGTTCGGGTCCAGTAGAGGCCATTGCAGAGTCTCCAGCGTCAACTATGCCTCGATGACCCAGCACCCAAATCTGTATTACTTTGTTATGTTCAATAACTATAAATAACAAATAAATGCGCAAATTTTTAATTTGGTATCTTTGACGTATTTTTGACGTGATTTTGACGTGAATAAATTACGTATTTTATCTGTGACATTTCTTCGTCATTACTACGTCATTTTCAGGTCACTTAATCCACCATTCGACGTCGGGAACACTCCAAAATTACGTCATATTGACGTTGCTCTGCGACATGAGATATAGTAGGGGGAGGTACCCAAAGTACTGTAAAGTTATTTCTCAAAGTCAAGGAATTCAGGATTTTTGTGAACCTACTCCGACTCTTGGGCCTGACGAAATCTGGAAAAGCAGTTAAAGTCAGGATGCAGCAGAGAAACGCAGACTGTAGAGGTGTAGACAGGTTAAGCTAGTTGATTTTCAGCCGATTAAAGTGAATCGTAAAAAACTCCACTTTTTTTCAATATTTATTACGTGATGCAACGGCCTGAACAGTTACCTACCGTTAATGTATGGGTTTTGAGTTTGTCTCAGTTTGTTTCAAGTTCAGATTTTTACCCCCCTCCCCCTTAACCCATTTCATGGTGATATCAAAAATTTAACATTAGCTTAGACTCATTATCTTTAGAACAAAAGCGCTAACTGGAGATGAAATGGGATGGGCTTTTATGACGAGAATTCCTTCAATTAAGGAAGAATCTTTGCCGGCCTTATAGCTTAGGTTGCATTCTCCAGTCCGCCATACAATTACCTAATTGTTTGTATAAGTAAGTGATTTTTTTTTATTCACATCGATCAAAAGGTTTTCTAATTTTTTTTAATTAAACGCGATCGTCATGAGAATGAAATATCTTTGAATTCGAGAACGTTTTTATGATCTATTGTTATTCTCTGAAACGAAAGTAGAAGTGACGGAAATCAAAGATCAGTAATTATGAGAGTGCCAATACTTAGGAGTAAGAGGAGGTGCAAATTTCAGCGCTTCTTCCACCTTTCAGCGTCTACACTCGACAAAGAAACGATAAACATTTAAACATTTCCTCCACGTGACTATACCTTTTCAATGTCAATTTCAGAAAAAGTAACCTCTATTTCAGAAGAAGTGAAATCAAATTCAGAAAAAGTAAAATCAAATACAGAAAGGTAACTTCAATTTCAGAAAGGTAAATCAAATTCAGAATTGGTAAAAACAATTTGAGAAGATTAGATTTAAGGGTCCTCCTGTGAATAAATTATCTTTTATAAATGCATTTATTATACTATAGGTACATTTGTTTATAATGTTTATTTTTATACAGGGTGTATCTAAATAACACCGAAAAAAATTAAGGAGTGATTCTGTGATAAAAATTAAGGGGGGTATTTGGTATAGAATTTTTCGAAAAAACTCTCCCCGAAAAAGTTACACCCCTCCGAAGAATTAAAATAAAAATGGTTTTTATTTTTTATTTTCCCTGTATATTAAGCTAAAAACACGAAAATTGGTAAATATTAATTGTCAATGAAACTACATATTTTGAATTTTTTTCAACCCTGAAGTATGCTTAGAAGGGATTGAAATAGTCAACCCCTAAGATATTTTACCTTACAATTTTTTTAGATTAAAATTTTTCTTAAAAAAAACACGGCTGAATAGCTCAATTAATCTACAAACTTTTTTATCTCCATAAGTTTTTTTCTGAAACTTGCGCACATAAGAGAAAAAAATAAATGTATTGCACGCTCATGTTATAAATATAGTGTTTTATTGAACAATAGCCAACCAAAAAATTAGGCAAAAATTCTTACAACTAAAACAATGGTAAACAAAGAATGAAAAAAGAAACTGTCGAAGGTCAACAATACAGTAATAATGCTATCAGCATTATTGTTTTTATGAATGTCACTGCAAAACACAGACCACTAGACCTTAAGGCAAAATATCCTCGCGTTAGCTCAATCTTTGTGAAAATGCATTTCATTTATTTTTTCTCGTAAATGCATAAGTTTTCGAAACAACTTGTGAAGATAAAAAAGTTTGTATATTCATTGAGCTATTCAGTCGTGTTTTTTTAGAGAAAATTTTTAATAAAAAAAAAAATTTTGTATGGTAAAATATCTAAGGGGTTGCCTTTTTCAATCCTTTCTAAGCATACTTCAGGGTTGAAAAAAATTCAAAATATGTAGTTTCATTGACAATTGATATTTACCAATTTTCGTGTCTTTAGCTTAATATACAGGGAAAATAAAAAATAAAAACCATTTTTTCTTAATTCTTCGGAGGGGTGTAACTTTTTCGGGGAGAGTTTTTTCGAAAAATTCTATACCAAAAACCCCCCTTAATTTTCATCACAGAATCACCAATTAATTTTTTTCGGTGTTATTTAGATACACCATGTATATAATTTTTTCGGTGTGCGTGTGATGTATGTTTATTTACTGTGATGTATTAGTTGTTTTGTAGGGCACCCCGCAAAGGGCTCCTGGTGCATGGGTGAAGACCTCTGGCGACGGAGCCCAAGATCGTGGTTCGATCTTGGCTCAGCCCACACTATTTTGCAGATTAATTATTTCCGAATGTTTATGATAAATGTAATATGCGATCGATTGGGCGGTGAGGGCCAGTGGGATTGAGATCGAAAGGGCCTTAAAGGCCTAGGTGTTTGGGGTGCATAACACCTTCCTTCCATACTATTACCCATTGGGGCACTCCATTTGCTGCTAGAAACTTAAAATTTTCAACTTGGTGTATAGTATCGTTCGTAGGTTTCATCGCCTTCAAATTTTCCCTACGTCTTACCATCTTGGTAATATTTTAGTGCGTTATACATGACCCTTGTTATAATTTTGATTAAGCGCTTGTGAAATCACTATCCATTTTAATGTAATTATAACATCAAGTTTAAACACTTTGAATAATATGAATTGGTGGTACTATAAATACAAAACATTTATCTGAAGGTAATATACCTACGCTTATAAAAAATTAGTACTTTTTCCTAAATTGGAATTACTTATTCTCAAATTGTTTTTACTTTTTCTGAAGTTGACTTTACTTTTTCTGAATCTGAGTTTACTTTTCTGAAATTGAAATTACTTTTTCTGAACCTGAATTAACTATTCTGAAATTGAAGTCCCCTTTTACTGAATTGGATTTTACTTTTTCTGAAATTGATGTTACTTTTTCTGAAATTGACGTTGAAAAGGTATAGTCAGTCAATTGTTGAAGAAACGATTTTGATGAAATAACTAGCTATGCACGTGCAAAGGTGACCACGCCATAAAGAAGAAGAAGATAAGGAAATAACATATATCGGTGATACACACTGATATACAGTGATATAAACTAATATCGTATTCAGAAAAGTGCAAAAATCGCCTTTAGATGAAATCGCGTTACCCGTTTTACTAGGGCATGCTGAAGCCGTTACACACTAGATAAAGTCTTGAGGTCTTGTTTCATGATGATGTACTAAAATCCTTATGACTTCCTGCTACAGTCGAATTTAAAAAATCAAAATAATTACGATGAAAACAATTTTTAATGTGGAAAGTTCACTATGGTGAATATACTCGTACCTATGTACCCAACTCTTTATAAAATATAGCTTGGATTTTCTCATTAGATGCGGCTTGAAGTAAGTTATTCCAAATAAGCCTCATAAGTATAGTGTAAAGGTGTTTTAATTGGCAGACTCGAGAACGTTTTACACATCTCATATGGAAATTTATTCTGGTACTCAGCCGGATGGACCTTTATAGTCCATAATTTAACAAGAGCAGTTAACCAGTGGAAATAATTTGCAGTCATCTTCAGAAGGCGGAAGAGAAGTAAGTAACCGTTGATCGGTGGTTCACAGGTCCTGATATAATTATTTATCAATATTATTACGAAGAAACAGGTCTACGAGTATTATAAGCTCCACCAAGTAGGTAGGCGTAGGTAGTAGAGGTACTCACAAGTTCAATCCGGAGATTATGTCAAGTAAAATAAAATATAAGTGTTCGCCAAGTATTGTGTAGGTGTAGATGTTACACATAATGTGTATGTGTATAGGTAGGTAGGTATTAAAATGCGTTGTAAATATCCGATGCTCCGGCAAGATCTAGTAAAGCAAGTTACTTACTCCAAATGTTAGTAAAACTTTTAAACACAAGCGAAACAATAAAAAAACAAGACTCTTTTGTTTATTTAACGTAAAAACACAGATAATAATCTTTTTTTTTTGTCATGTTTTTTTATCACTGTCACGATTGTTTCCTTGAGAACTATTATAACAGTGATACAGGATCGATTAAATTAGAGACCATAAGTTGCACAGTTGTACGCTTATTAAGAATCTGAGATAAAATTGAAGCTAACTCTTTAGTCGTTGCTGAAATACTTTGAAAAAAACTTTCATTTGTCATTTGTCATTTGTCATTTGTCATTTGTCATTTCCCCTATCTTTTCTATTGTTTAAAATAAATAAATTATTTTTTAGGCTTACCTAAATAACTCGTCAAGAGCCACCCATCTGACATTTCAAAAATTTTCAAAGTCGACTAGGTCCCAGGGTTTTCTTTCGGAGTCAATTTTAGTTTTTCTTATGCCCGCTATGTATTGGTTTTCAATCTCATTCAGTATAAAAAATCCACGAAACTCAAGAAAAATTTCAAGATTATCTTCTTTTTTTTTCTAAAAAAATTCGATTATACGTTTACTGAATGTCACACAAGAATTAGAAAACCATAGGGAAAGCAACATGACAAAAATGTGTGATTTTTTTAAAACAGAAGAAGAAGGTTTTTTCAAACTATTTTTATGTTAATAATTTTTGATTTGTATGTTTTTTTATACCAAATAGCATAAAAAACTATATGGCGGTCTTAAAAAACAGAACTTGACTATTGAAACTCTAAGAATAGGCATGGTACGATTAAGTTTAAAAACTCATATGTGACGCCATACTAACCGTCCGAATTAAGATTTTTCCATTTCACCAGAAGATGTCAAACAGTTAAATTTCAAAGTGTGAACGAGCGTAAATTATTAAAGGAATCATTCAAACAATGAATTGAACGGTTTAAGTCAGTTTGAGAACCACTGACAACTACATAAAAATTATTCACGTAATGACATTCTATCCTCTGTGTTGTGCATTTAATTCTTATTCAAAAACAAACGTCAAAATGTTGACGTATATTTATTTATGCGGGATGGAGTGTTTAGACAAACTTGACGGTTTCTATGAGAACCACGTAAATGAAACAAAATATATATATATTCGTTTGAAATTACAAATTGCAGTCTTACGATACATGTTGTTTAGTTTATTAAATTACATATGATTGGTTTCGTCGATCATGGGGAAAAGAACGATCTGTAGGATATTCTGATGCGATGTTGACATCATGGTGAAGCATTTGCTTTGAGAGATATAGTCTAGGGAAAACCCCATTAAAAAACCTAGACACACCATCCTGTTGAGATTGGTTTGAAGTATTCCAATCATTTTGCCCTTCTGAGGTTATCTGGCTGTTAATGTAGATTTTGTTTACAAGAGCTTCAAATTCTGTAACCAGTCTATTGTTTCGGTGGAAATTTTATGAATTGCTTGAAAACCTCCAGAAAATTTGGTTAAAGGACATTCATTGACAATGTGATTGATGGATTCTTCAGGATGTCCGCAAATACAGGAAGCGCTTGGTATTAAATTCCATTTATGTAACATTGAATTACATCTACCGTGTCCTGTTCTTAAGCGATTTACTTGTACCCAGACTTTCCTTCTGATTTCAAAACCGTTGACTAATGATGAAGGATCTTCGATTAAAGTGTTGTTGAATAAAGAAACACTTTTATTTCGCCAATCATTTCTCCATTCATCTTCAATTTTAAATGGTCGATCCAGGTATGTTTCTAGCCACACAGGTCTTCTTGATTTTAATCTCGTTGTTGGAAGATTATTCAGGTCCGATGTTATTGAAAAATCATCTGGAAATGTTCGGTATTTATTCATGATTTTATGTGTTGCTTGTTGTCTTCGGAGATTAGATGGAGCAATATTTGACAAAACAGGTAACCAAGGGATCGGAGTTGAGGAAATTGTTCCAGTAATAATTCGTAATGTTTGGTTCAGTTGAATATCCACTTTTGATTGATGTACACTGTTGAGCCATACGGGTGCACAATATTCCGCTGTTGAATAAACAAGTGCAAGAGCTGATGTGCGAATTGTTTTTGCATTGGCTCCCCAAGTTGTTCCAGCAAGTTTGTATAGAATATTATTTCTTGTTTTTAATTTTTGTTTCACTTTTTCTAAGTGTTGATTATAGGTTAAAGATATATCCAAAGTCACACCAAGATATTTTGGATTGAAATTATGATTCAGTGACGATCCGTTGAAAGTTATATTTAGCTTTTTAGATTTTTGGTGGTTATTGAGATGGAAACATGTAACTTCTGTTTTTGAAGAGTTTAAGCAAAGACGCCATTTCTTAAAGTAATCATTCATGATTTTCAAATCAGAGCACAGCGTTTCTTCTAATAAATTAAATTCGCTGTTTTGGTAAGTTAAAATAATGTCATCGGCATATATGAATTTTCTAGATTTGGTTGCAGGCAAATCACTAATGTAAATATTGAATAGCAGTGGAGATAAAACAGAACCTTGTGGGAGACCATTATTTAAGATTCTGTATTTACTGCTCTTTTCGTTTACGAAAACTTTTATTTTTCGGTCTGATAGCATATTTTCCAATAGATTCATAATCGTCTTACAACCAATGGTTTTATATAATTTATGTAAGAGACCTTCTTTCCACACAGTGTCGTATGCTGCAGATAGATCTAGGAAGACTGCTCCTGTTTTTAATTTTCTTTGAAAGCCACATTCAATGTGGGTTGTCAACGCCAAAACTTGGTCACATGTATTTCTGTTTGGCCGAAATCCTCCTTGTTCAATAAGTAATTTTTCATCAACAATTGGTAATAGACGATTGTATAAAAGTTTTTCCAGTACTTTATAAGTGATACTAAGCAAAGCAATAGGTCTGTAGCTTGAAGAGTCATCATTTGGTTTCCCAGGCTTTAGAATTGCGCTAATTTTTGCTTTTTTGAAATCTTCAGGTAGTCGACCTGAAACCAGAATGTTATTAAAAAAAGAAAGTAGCCATTTTAATGAAAAACTCCCCAGATTTTTTAAGAATTCAGTTAAAATACCATCGAAACCAGGTGATTTTCGATTTTTCATGGAATTTATTGCTGCTTTAAGTTCTTTTAATTCAAATGGTTTAGACAATGTGTCAGAATTAATGGCATTTTTTCTTTGTTTTCTTAATTTATTTTTAATGTTTTTCTGTTCTTCTTTGGATACTAAAACAGAATTAGAAACTTTCACTATTCTAGAAGAAATAGAATTAGGTGAAATATTATATTTTTGCTGTTTTATTTGATTAGTAGTTCCTAATTTGCTAAGTAGGTTCCAACTGCTTCTACTAGAATGAGTGAAATTCATGTTTTCCATTAAAGTATTCCATTTTTCTTTCCGTGAATTGTTCAGAGAATTCAAAATTGTATTTGCTGCTTCTGTAGTGGGCGCTTTTTTATATGATTAAAATAAATAAATTATTAAAATAAATCGAATTATCAGAATGATCTGTGTTCTTAATCGATATATATGACTTTTTAAACTTAATCGTACTTATACAAAACATACAATATAACAGTTCATTTATTTTCAACAATAAAATAGTTAGACAAGATCTAATCCTTTTAATTCAATCAAATTTTAATCTTATTTTTTTAATTACTTAATCAATAATAGTTACCTACGGCTAAACTATAAAATCTCGATTTTCCATTTTTTCAGGATATTTCAGTCGTGACTAAAGTTCACCTAAATTTTGTTTCAGATTCTTATTAAGCATATAATTGTGAAAACTTTCTCTGATTTAAAATTTATTTCTGCTATAATAGTCCCGGAGATCCCAATGTTAGCAGAGACAAAAAAAATCGCGCTGTTAAAAATCGGAACGCAAGTTAGAAGGATCAGAAGAGAACGAGAAAAGAGGGAAAACAAAAAAAAAACTGTGAGTGTAGAACTAACAAAATCAAGAGATAGTCCTATCTATTTTAAAGTTGCCTCATGAAGCTCTTAGCGCCTTCGCCGGAAGAGAATTGCTGGGAATAAAAACGAGGTTTCCAAGACAAGTCTGTCTGAGAGATGAATCGAAGATCTCTTTTCTGATAGTTTGAAGTAAATATTGAATATTGAATAAAAATCGAAAAGACAAGAAACAAAAATCTGTTAAGAGCGGGCGGTAGCTCACCGGATTACAAGTGCAGACTACTAATCCATTGAAGCTGTCACCGTCTGGGTTCAAATCCCGCTCTTTCCTTGTTTGTTGTGTTTGTCTATACATATAACTATTTATTCATGGTGTTTCAGAAGAAAGGAGAATTATTATTTAAGAGGGCAATATTATGTGTCACTACAAAAAATAGAAAAGTTCATATAAACATAGGTCCGATGAAAATACATATTTTCCAGGATACAGCGTGTTATATTTTTATTAAAAATTCGTATTTTTCTAAAATATCTGAAATACTTCACCCAATATTGTTGAAATTTGGCAGTTTCTTTTGATGCACAATAAAGAACTAATGAAGCCCTAATTAGATTAAAATTATATATTAACTTCAGTGGCATTCCGCGATCACCTAAATGAATATTGTTGTAAATTTATTGTTTAAATTACGCCAATGGCTTGTTTAATATATTAACATACTACTTGTTTTAAAAGTCTTTTCAAAAAAATATTCGTTCAGGTGCTCTCCGGGACGCCACTGGACTTAATAATTTCAATCTAGTTAGGTCTAAATTAGTCCCTTACTTACAGCAAATGAAACTGCCAAATTTCAACAATATCGGGTGTAGTATATTTCAGATATTTTTGAAAAAGGCATTTTTTATAAAAGTGTAACACCCTGTATCTTGGAAAATATGCATTTTCATATCTATATTTAGATGATCTTTTCTACTTGTAATAACCCATACTATTGCTCCCTTAAATATTTATCTTTTCTCCTGAAACATCCTGTATAATTAAAATTATTCTGTGGCTCTATGAGCTAGGTCTCGAAGCCAAAGTATCAGAGCGAATGTGTCTTATCCGATTAAGATAAGAGCGTAGTTATTCGAGAAAGAGAAAAACTGTGGTTCCCTTCTTTAAAGAAAAAATTCATAATAGTCTAGTTATACCTATTAGTTGCCAATAATAGGAATCGATCTTCTAAGTAAAAAAAAACGAACAAAATGACATTTGATTTTTTGCGCTACGCCTTTTCGGAGTTGAGTTATCGGGGTTTTAAGAAATTTTGATCTTTCTCTCTCCCTCCCCTCAAAATTGTTCCACCACCCCCTTCCAACGGGCCCTTAAAAAACATCAAAATACCCTTGTAAAAAACATTACCTGAACCCCCTTTTGGTATTGGTATTGGTATTTTAACTAAATGTGAGAGATGGTTTATGTGGTCCCAAACACTGAAGCCAGCGGGCTTATTGTATTTCTCACATTTAGATTTTCCTTGATTAGAAGAGCTCCGTTCCTTTGACAAGGTTCAGCAGTCCGCTAACCAAGGTTTTTTCCGCCAGATGGCTCCCGGGACTGATTGGTCCCAGGACCGCATAGCGCGTTCTTGCGAGTGCTGGACACTCGAATATCACATGAGAAGCTGTCTCATCTTCTTCATTGCAGAGTCTACAAACTGGTTCTTCTCTGTATATCCCCAGTTTATGTAGGTGTACTCTTAGGTGGCAGTGTCCTGTGAGAAGGCCCACCACCGTTCTGATCTGCAATCTGTTTAGTTGCAGTATCTGTCTGGCAAGGTTTTGAGAGGGCTCCTTGGCCTCCTTGATCATCACCTTACCATGTTTGTTTCCTGTTATACGGTTCCAGTGTGCTCTATGTTGGGTTCTTACCCACTGAGCCACCGCCCCGCGTACAGTGTTCCTTGGAATGCCAAACACTGGTTCGGGCCCAGTGTAGTTCATCCCAGCGCCTTTCTTGGTTAGTTGATCTGCAGCCTCATTACCAGGCGCCCCACGGTGACCCGGAACCCAAACTAGTGTCACCACGTTGCACCTGGCTAAGTCAATGAGGTCTTGCAGGCATTCCCAGACCAGTTTTGATCTGATTTCATAAGCTGCAAGGGCTTTCAGGCTAGCCTGACTGTCGGAGAGGATGTAGATTTCCCTACCTCGATAGTTCCTTCTGGTATTCTCTCCAACGCATAGCCTAATTGCATTTATTTCAGCCTGGAAGATGCTGGCATGGGTCCCCAGTGGCACGTAAATATTGCACCCGGGGACCACCCCATGCACTCCAGCTCCGGTACCTGTCTCTGTTTTTGAGCCGTCTGTGTACCAGACCAGCCCTTTTTTCAGGCAGGCGTGATGCCTAAGCATGCAAGCCTTTGAACACTTTGAATTTTCATAATGGCTTGTTTCTGGTTGATCTTTGGCCACCAGACTAGACAGCCATATGTTAGTATGGGTCTGACCACGGCAACTGTGGTTCCCTTTTTTAAGGAAAAAATTCATAATAGTCTAGTTATACCTATTAGTTGCCAATAATTGGAGCCGATCTTCTAGGTAAAAAAAAACGAACAAAATGACATTTGAATTTTTGCGCTACGCCTTTTCGCAGTTGAGTTATCGCGGTTTTAAGAAATTTTGATCTTTCTCTCTCCCTCCCCTCAAAATTGTTCCACCACCCCCTTCCAACGGGCCCTTAAAAAACATCAAAATACCCTTGTAAAAAACATTAGCTGAACCCCCTACATGCACTACTGGCCAAAAACAAACCATTTGAAATTTTTTTTTATTTCGCACCGAAAATTCGCTATATTTCGCGAACAAGTTACCCGATCGACTTCCGCCTGGAACGAGCTTACGCGTTCTGCCAAGCTCTTCCTTCTGGCGAAGAACAATTTTTTCGGTAGGATCAAAATTGCACGGAGCAATCCGCGAAAAACCGATATCCCGTACTTTACAATGCCCTCTCCCGCCCCTCAGATCGGGAAACGTGAGTGAGGAAATTGAGCTGGGACCTCACTTAAGTCGATCGAGAAAAAAAAATTATGTAAGTAGGGGGTCTGCATTCCAGGTTTTTTTTTTCGATAATACCTACCCATCTATTATATTTTGTTCTAATTTTCATTGAAAATTATGAGCGAAACGTTGATTTTTCAGTTTGTATTTGAGATTTAGATATGAATTAAGTTGTTTTTTTCTGGAGTAAATTTTATTGGAAACTAGGATTTAAAGTATGAACTATTATGCCGTTTCAAAATTACAATTTATTTCAGGACAATATTGACAATAATAATATTGAGCGGAAGCGGCGGTTAAATCACCACTTCCGTAAGTTTATTCAATGCAATATTATGTTATTGTTGTCATTTGATAGAAATTGTCCTTACTGGAAGAGAGGATACGAGGTAATTACATCCACTTCAGTTGTCAAAAAAATTAAACAAGATGGAAACTATAATATGTGCTTCCTAAGAATTTACATACATGTGGAATTTGTAAAGTCAATATTTACGTACAAATAATATCAATAGTTTCTTATTGTTTCAAAAATATCTAAATGAAGCACTATTTAATATTAAACAAAATTCTCCCCTTCCGTTAAACCGACAAGATTGGAACAAGGGGCGCTTTTCATTCCATTTTATGTCAGTAAACTGTCAATAATCGTATTCCATTGTAAAGTCGAAGAAACCAATTTTTAATTACGTAATATGAACAAGTTTTGTCTGAGTAAGGAGAAATACACAAACGACTGTAAATGCAAGAAAAAGAATCAGACAAAAAACTAATAAAAATTGCGATAGCTCACCCGATAAATTTATTCGAAATCTGAAGTTTTATTTCTGAACTCTCACCTGTAACTTACAAAAAAAAAAAATAGCAGAATCCTAATAAAGGGGTATGGTAAGGGACTGTTTTTCTTAAGACCTCTACTGTAATGCATTCATTTTGAAAAATATGCTTCCTGCGCAATTGATTCGCGATACAGATTTTTTTATCGGCAAAAAAAAAATAGTTAACCTACAGTTTACGGGCTAGCGGACATAATTTTTTTTTTGTATTTTTTGATATTTTAAAGAAATTAGCTATGGAGTTCTTATTTTATTAAACTCCATACCTATTTTTTTAAAAAAACGTATGCAAGATGATTCGATAGTTCAGGAAATATTTCATTCAACCGTGTCAAATTAATTTTATACCTACCTACATCCTACACTTGGGCCGCATTTATATCTGATATTTTTTTAACAAAGTAGGTATATTTGGTAGGTAGGTTGTCTTGAATCGGACTTTTTTAGGGAGGTCACAAGGTGTTGGTTTGGTTTGGCAACCGCGCAGAACAATTCAATCCTCCAACTAATAATGAATCCAGAGCCGACTCGCTTCGTTCGAGAACTCCTGTAGTATAGTCTAGCGCGGCGCGCGTTTACGTTTAGTGCGGTACGTTGAAGTAATAATAATATACGCTGCTCAAAACACCTGAATCGCTAAATCGATTAATAATTTAAATTATTATTCAGCTGAATATAATCGAGTGTTAAGTGCAGTGTTTAAATCAAAATCCGTCACAAAGTCCATCCAGTTACGAGTGCCTGCCTAGTCGTAAACCCGTCGCCGCCGTCGTTCTAAATCAAGGATTTCGAGAGCCGTTCTGTCATTTCGGCGCCGCGGCGGACGACCTGTTGGTCCTTGCGATTCAAAGTTTATTATGGGCACGGAATATAATGAGCACTATGGCAAGGATTTCCAACATAGGGTAGACATGATGGAGGATTCGGGAAACAGTTGCGGGTCAAGTGTTATTTCCAGTGCCAACTCAGATAACGACTTCGATGGTGATAATTTGCAGATTTCCGATATCGAGGGTGATAATGACAACGATCTACAAGAAGAACTGAATCTGCTGCAGGTTTGTGTTTTAATTTTATTTTAGTTGTTAGGTACCTAATTGATCTTCACAATAATATATTAGGTACCTTTTATATTTAGAGCATGCTTAATTTATTATATAAAAGTGAGAGGGACGCGATAATTTATTATTATTTATTACGTGATAGTAACAGCTGTTTATACTTGATTTAAGGTGATCGATCAAGTCAAGACTTTTGAATTAGGAGGAAAAATTATTTTGAGTAAAATCAATTTATTTTTAAATAAAATAATGCGGCTCGTTAAGTTGAAGCGGTGCAAGTTGGCTTTATTTAATTATCGATTGTAGTGCTTCTAAATTTCAAGGTAGGGTATTTTTGTCGCAAAAAATTATTGAGAACACCACCACTGTCAAAAAAAAATCAACTTTGTCCATAAATTAATGAACATCGATCCCAAGTCGCAGAACAGGAAAGCGTACGCGTCTCGAATTCTTCAGCTCAATTATTCTGCTTCTGATGTTCATGTTTTCCAATTTTAGGTCGCTGTTGTTGGTATCTTTGATTTCATTTTTATGGAAATAAATTTTTGAAATTAAAGGAACTTTTGGGGAGCTTTCTATAGCAATAAAAAAATTATCGCTCGGATGATTATTTTCTATTAAGTTGTAATTTTACATAGCTATCAAAATGGGTTTTTATGACATGGCTGGAAAGAGTGTTCTGATGTTACATTTTAGCTATATCAGTCAACTCGTTCGAAAATGAGTATTGGAAAAATTGACTTATTTTGCCACTTATGATAACCCCATTTTGACCAGCTTGACCAAGCTACGAACTGGTGTAAAAAAATTTATATCGACTATAAGGTATGTTACATATGTTTTCTCAGCGAATGAGATGAAGTAATTACGTTACATTACAGTGTGACTAATATTATTACGAACTATACAATTATATTATGTTTTATTGTATGTTTTTATTATGCTAAATATATTTCTTTAACACACTTGCTGCATTAGATGCTCGAGAATTTTTTTTTATCCATAAATAACTAGTTTTGTTAAACGTCGCTGATCTATCAAACATATTGAAATTTATGAGGTGTTCGTTCGTAGGTAGATTAAAACACAGGATCGTAAATCTTACATGTGTTAAGCAGACGTGCATAAAAAATCAGTGGAAAAAAAATGAACTAGTAAAATTGTTCTGGCAAAACAACTTTAAACATATTCTTCCATAATACTTCCATATATTGTGAAACTTAAAAAATCTCAGTACCTATTTACCTGTTGGAAATCCCATTAGCCCAAATATTTGAATAGTATGAAGTACCTATTATAGAAGATAATCATACTCATATTGTAAAATAAAACATCATTAATTTAACAATTTGATCTCTATCAATTATTTGAAATAATAAGGTCAAAGTCAAGGTTAAATAAAATATGTAATCATTGTATTTGTGATGTTTTTTATTACTTTCCTGATGTGAATTTTAAAACAAGTTTACCTACTCTAAAAAATGAAAACAAAACTATGGTACCTACATCCGCGTTCTGAATTTGGAAGACTCTTCAGAACAGTTGTTAGTAAACATATTTATGTTGCAATTTTGATTTAGGAGCCATTTTGGTTTTAAAACCAGATAACTTTTAATGTACTTTACAAGCGAGTAATGCAATGAACATGTGTACCCAACTAATAATACTTACATAATCTGTTATCAAATGAAACTAGATTATGTCTTAACTTATCAAGAAGAATGTGATATATGTAAAACTATGATTAATATCATTATTATGGATGTTAATGGAAATTCTTCATTTGATCGTAAGGCTGGAAAAAAAATTAACTCTTTCCTTCGCAGATGTATGGAATCTCCCTAATTATTTCTCTTTATTCAAAATATAACGTTACCACCGAGGTTACCACTCATCAACACCTAACGTCTATTGATTCCACTGTCGTGTTCAACCACCATGAAGGTCTCTTGAGTTATTCAAGATGACCCTGCCCCTTGTAAAGAAAAGTAGAGGAGCTACAAAAAAATCAAATAAAATATTATTCCCAAGAAATATTCTAATATTTTCTTGCAGTTTTTTTTCAATATATACAAAATCCCGCTTTGTTTTTCATTAATAGATCTTCAAAAGTCACTATCAGACTACAATGACTTTCTTGCTATTATTGTAGTCTGATAGTTCTTGCCAGACTTGCCCTCCTAGACACAGGGCAAGTCTGGTAAAATGTAAATCTTTTTCGGCACAAAAACTTTTATTTTTTTACTAATTATACAGTGTCCGCCAAAAAGTTCGCACTGATTGGGAAAAATAATTTCCATCTTTTTTGAATTTTTTTTGTCACAAGTTTGTGCTTTTCAAAAGCATGATAGATCCATGGTGTGAATTTTAGTTCCAGAGAAAATTGCGTTTTTCCAAAACGAGTTAGGTGTTTAGAATGATTAAAATGGTTGTTGCGATTCTATTAAACTTTTACCAGACTTATCACCTCCACCTCCACCTCGACCTCGATAATTAATGTTGACCATAGCCAACAGCGCAGAAATAAATCAATAGGTCCAGGTAATAGAAATATTGATCGGAACAGGCTGTATTTACTATTATTGCACACGTGTAACTTTTAACTTCCCTAGAGAGTTTCTGTGAAGTATGTACTTATAAGTAGGTACTTCAACTACCGCCTTTTAGTATTGTTCAGAGACCTCTTATACCTACTTCCACTTGTGCACTCGTTTGGTTCAGGGAATCTTCAAGAATCCGCGATATGTCATCAGATTGTATGAGAGAAATACTTTTAAGTCTTTTAGCGAGGATTCTTTACGTGTTTAACTACCTAGGTACGTAGTACCTACCGATGCAAGAACAAGTGTGTTATAATTTAGTGTTTACTATTATACTTTTTTAAATTACTTATTTTCAGTTCTCCAACACATAAAACTTGTTGACATAATAGTAATTATACAATTACGAGGCTAAGAAAGACTAATAGAATTTCAAACCTTCCAAGAGCCAAGAAATCTCATCTCAGATTAGCAAATAAAAACTTGGTGCATATTTTAGGAACAAACTAGAATAGTTTCTTTATAGCTTCGCTTACTTATGTAATGTTGACTAGGTCAGTTTTGCTTAAGATTTAAGATTAACGGTAAACGAAAATATTGAAAGACCAGGCTTCCATGCAGAAAACTGTTTTTAATTATTGATGCAAACATAAATACAAATGCAGAACAGCAGGTATATTATTTGATGCTATTATAGTGATACGATGACCGTCATGTAAAACGAGTACAATAAAAAAAACGCAAAATCTATGGATGAGCATTTTTAATACGATTTCTAATGCGTGTTTCTCATTCTATTTTTCCAATTTCGCGTAATTTACTTCTCGGCTATTTTTTCTCAGAAGAGTAAATATTTTGCTGATAAAATATCTTATATGAAATGCAAGTTTGACGAGTAATAAACACTTAAAATATTTGAAAACTGAATATTTTGAGCAACGGAGTAAACATTTTTCTTGGCAAATTGAAGTGATGGGGAAAACGCTGAAAAAATCGGCTGAATCTGGTAAGTATAAAAACATATTTTTTACATATTTATCATAAAACGGACGGGAACAATAAATAAATTAATTTTTTAGTAGGTACCTTCAGGTTTTTCTACTTTGTCCTTTGATAGTTTTTTTTTTTTAGTAAAAAACACCTTAAAACCAAGGGATCAAAAGAAGCTTTCAACTGAAGACAGAGCTCTGGTAGCTTTATTTTATATTCCCTTATTTTGCGGAAAATCGGAAAAATTTATACTCAAATTACTCCACAAATTATTATCTTTTAGCTTTATTACAGGCGCAAAATGTATTAAAAAAAAGTTAATTGTACCTACTTATTTATAAAAAACAGAATAATTAGAATAATATTGCGAAGCGTGAAGCCATAACCAGAGGCGTTTTCATAAACATTATTACACCCAGTGAGTTTTTTGTAATGGATTTATTATGACCTAATAATAACCTGGAAAAGGGAATTCCTTAACAAAAAACTCAAGGGCTAACTCTATTCGAGTAATTGACATTCTTTTTTATAATACTTACATTTTGGTGGCTACACCATTTCATTTAATAAGTTTTTTTATATCGAGCTTTGTTATTATGGAGTTTTTTGTGTTTAATATTATTTAATAATCTTGAGGATATGAGAGGGGGGAACGGAGTTATTTTTATGAAAGACTTGCATTTGAAAAACTGAATTATGATTTATGGAGTCTTATGTTCAGGATATAGATATCTTCATTTCTTCATAATACACTTGCATAAGGGAAGCACCGAGGGGGGTGTTCACTGGATGAAAAAGTGTACAATTATTTACACATATCAAATTATTTCCACTATTTCTACTGTATTTCCATTACTTCCACAATTTCCACTATTCCCAGAATTTCCAAGGTGTTGCCACGTAAAAGCAAAACTCAAATAAAAAAATTTTTTGCTTTCGATGTAGGTAGGTACCTAGCGTAGAAATGAATAACTCGATGATTGGTGATTTTGATAGAAACTGTTTTTCATTATTTTCTCAACGGAAGCTTTGTCAATGATATCGGTGGACAACATAAAATCGACATAATATAAACTGTGATAGAAAAACTATTTGTGTTTTTGCAAGTTTTTGCAATTATGAATTGCTGAATAAATTTTTTCCTGCCATCTTTTGAATGTTTCCTGGAAAATCTTTAATTTGTTTTTATTTTTTGCTTTGGTGTACAATCATGGACCGTTAGCAGACCGATGGACAAACTAATGTGTGAAAAAAGTGTAAAATTTGGATTTGGGGGTGCCAACTTCACATTTTTCAAAATATAAAATTATTAAAAATAAAAATGGATCAAACGAACTTTGTGGTTCAAATATTTTATTGAAATTTGAGGGTGCTTGTTAGCAAAATTGTTTGAAAAGAATTTTGTTTATGACAATCATTCATCTACGATGGACAAATGAATCCTCTAGAACTAATTTCAAAATTTGCATTGAAGGAAGGGACTTCACAGACTTCTCCAAGTTCTCTTCTAAAAAATTTTTCCAACAAATATTGATTGATTGATCCTTGAGAGGAGCGGGGTCACGGCACACGCATTATTATTTCCATTTATTCACAGTTATTTCCACTTTATATCGACTACTTCCATATTATTTCCACTATTTTCACATTATTTCCACTATTTCCAGTTATCTCCATACTTTTTCCCGCTATTTCCCCCATAGTGTACGATTATTTCCACGGGTGAACACCTCTTCGGGAATCACATTGAGATATTTGAAGGAGCCTCGAATACTTCTTGAAATTTGCGGACAATATTCCTCTATAATATCCCTCTATACAGTATCGAACTAATGAGACTTCTGAATCTAATGAGACTAATGAGGTACTTCTGCTGCATGGTAGGAGGAGGGTGTCAAACTCATTTTATAAAACAAAATATTGGTCTGCTACAGGCGTTTATTGATAGGAAACTAAATCTAGAAATTAATATTACAACCCCACCAACATTTCCCAAGCGGAATTTATGGGAGTAATCCAAGCGGCTAATGAAGCACTTATCACTTACCAAAAACATTGAAGTCACAGAAGTCACATTGAAGACAGTAAATCAGTCCTAGACAGTCCCGGGATGACCTGGTATAATAGCGTATGCCAGAAACCCTGGACAAACTAGTACTATGTAACAGTGTAAAATAAAGGACATGATTCCATCCAGTACATCGAATAAGCTTCCGGTGAAAATTATAAATCTACTCCGAGAACTAGAATCAGGTAGGGTTCGATAATCGAAGTCACCAGAAGGAGCGACATAAAAGAATTTTTAAGTCAATGCAAGGGCGTGATGAAATATATAAAATCTGATAACAGATCAAATTGGCCGATTGTGCCTCTAGAGCTCAGATCAGAGACTTATGTACTCACCCAACATATCAAAAACGTGTCAAAATATGACAAAACCTGAAGAAACTGTCTACAGGAGACACATTGACTTAGCAATCAAATATGGTGAAATCAAAAAGAGCACGGTCGTTTCGGCTTGCGCCATATGATACACTCCAGGCAGCCAAAATGCATGCCAAAAACTGAGTGCAGTTCCCCCGAGGTGCATTGACATGTTGTGAAACAACATGTCTTCTCTAATCAAATATAGAGCGCATCAGTCTCGCGAAATATCATAAAAAATTAGAAAAGAAATGTGCAGTGGGGGGGTTGATTTGTTACGAGGTTGTATTTCATAATAAATTGTTATCATTTTATTGCGTTCTTCATTGCCCACCCTATATAAAATGTATGTTGTTCATAGTATACTTGCCTTAATTACTACTCGGTAGTCCCGGCACTCATTCATTAACCAGTATTCAATTAAAATCATATTCACGTAACTGAAAGCAGTTTGCCGTTTCAATCCACTTCACAGTGACATTACGACAATTCAATAATGGCTTAAATACGAGGCTTCTTTGTATGGTATTTTATCCGTGTTAAAGCGTAAACTGTGCTTTTCTCTCCTACAAATTTCAATTCGACTAAGTGCAACTCATTCAGGCTGTATACTAATCAGGGTAAAATAGTTCAGGCTGCAATAACGGCACCTGGGGCCCTCTTTCAAATAACATTACCCTTGCAGATCGGTTGGTTTTCTAATTTTCCCTTCTGAAAAATGAAAATATGATTCGATAAAATGAGGAAGTCAGAGTTCTTATTTGTGCGAAACAAATTAATCTTCACGATTCTAGAATTATTCATACCTACTTCAATTGCCTATAATATAAAACAATAAAATTTTTATATTTGGATGACGCAATGGGAACTATTGAAAAAGGAATTGTTACGACATTTCGTAATCGATTTCAATCCAACCCTCTTGCCGTTCATGTTAGGTCACTTTCGCCTAGGCCATGATTGACGGGAAGACAGTTTTCAAGTTCAATAGGTATATGATATTTTCAGGTCGACGCGCTTTAAAGTACTGTGTTCACCACTGGCGAATGGAAACTATTTCACCTAGTATTCTTCTTCAGATTCTTCGATAATTTAGCTTACTCGTATTTTACAGTACTCGTATTTTAAAAATACTATTTTCTTTCACATCTCCATTGAATGACGTTTGGGGCGGTGGCGGTTCTGGCGCTACTCCAAACTCCCTGCAGATATATTTGGTATAACAGGTCAATGTTCCTTGCTATAATGACTAAACCGTAAGTGCATTTAGATTGATCTACACTGCATTGTCCTAAATACCAAACTGATTAAAATAAAAATCCTGCGAAATAACGTTACCATTTATTAATATCCATCCATTCCAACGGAGTTGTTAATTTGCTACATTGTTAATCATCTGCATTTTACTCACAAATATTTATTTATTAACGTAGGTATATAGTCTGTGTTTTATTACAAAGTTTGCATATTACCTGGGGCAGTAGTAAAAATTAATTAAAAATACAGTAAAGCGTTACTGTTTCTCTGTTTTTCTTTTACTCCAATTTATTTATTTTTAATTTAAAGGTGAATGCAATTTCATCCGGAAGACTAAAAACAATTAAAAGAGTGTCAAAGCTAGTAACATTGTCGGAGAAAAGTCGAGACAATGAGAGAAAACTCTTTTTACTCATTTTTCCTCAAGGAATGGAGTACTTATTTTGCAGTAAATATGACTGGTGATGGTGAACATAATACTTGTACATAATTCAAGATATGACATTACACCTTGTCATGTTTGTGATAGGGTATTCATTATAGATATGGTAATACCGAGGATGCAAGGATTATAACTAGATATTTGTGTCAAAGACACCATTACACATTCATGGTTTCTTTAGTAGAAGATACGTAATTTACTGAAGTTATCTAACTTTTCCTGCTGGAATATTTTAAAAATTGGGTTGAGAAACTCACTGTATTCATAACAAAAATACTTACAATAGTTTATAATAATAATTTTCAGTTTTTATTGTTTATATATTACAATAACCTCCAATAAATTAACCGTCAGTTAATCTTCTTCTTTTTCTTCTTCTTCTTCTTCTTCTTCTTCCTTACTTTTCTTTTAATCTAATTTTCGTAACATTCAACACTATAAACGCCACTGTGTACTTTCCAACTAACTTTCCTCTTATAGCTGCCGAGCTACTACTTTGCTCCCTTCGATGACGCCCCACCTATCTATATATCGCGCCAGGTAAGAAAATAATGAGTGAGCTCATTAGGTATTATAAATTTTTTTAGTACATTTTTACTTGCTCCATTTTGCTGTAATTTTTCTCGGTAAATCCAAGTAATTGTGTCCAAAAATTATAAACTTGTCAGGAAAGTAATTACAAATGGATACAACAGTAAAAACATATCTGTTAACCATGCCTTCAAAAGGTGAAAACTCTTTAATAACATAAATTTTCCAGGCTTGTGAAATGGAATGAATGTTGCTTGTACGCCGAACAAAGCAGGATGTAACCCCAAAAAATTTTAAAGGTTAAGCTCGTATGAGCTACATTGGCTTTAGTAAGTTGATGTTCAAACGCTTCCCTCGTGCTGTGGGTAAATTATATTTTTTTAGGATTTTTCGTTGCCTTTGTGGGAGAATCATTAATAACGCTTGCATGATTTATAACCAAACAATGTTGGATTGCGCTCGCTATATTTTGCATAAATAACATATCCAATTTACTAGGAATTTCTACACGACGAGTTATTGTTACTTCATAAATATTTGCTTTACATGTGTTGGAAAAAGTTTTTTGATCATGGTAATTTGGTGAATTTTTTATAACTTTGATAGGTATACTTACCGTAAGCATCAATTGAAACAATCGAGAACACTCAGAATAAGAATCATGTAGGTAGATATAGAAAAATGTAGAACGTCCTGTAATTTTGATATGTTTTATACGATTTTATATCATAGATACTTATATCGATTTTGTAAATATAACACAAAAGTTTATTTGGAATTACACCAGCGAGTTATTTTTATATATAGTTACATTTGCGGTCACGTTATTTTTGCTTTGGATTCCTGCCACTTTCAAAAAAAATCCATTTAGGTACCTTAATTTTTCCTTTTTGTGTCAGCAGGATGATAAAACAAACATTGTATGATACATGCCCTTTATGTTTAAAAAAATTACGCTTTATACTTTCAAGATTATGAGGAATAATTTAACACACCTTCTCAGCTGTTACCTACCAAAGCCACGATGATCCAAACTTCATAGTCGCACAGAAACTTTCAGCTTATATAAAATAACGAACCTTAATAATTAAACCATAATAATAAAAGGTTTAGGTGAAAAATAGCTAGCTTGATTGTATTTTGAATCGAAAAAAATTCAAAGTTCATTTTGTTTTTTCTATTTCGCGTCATATTCTGTAAAATAAATTTTATTTGACATTATTACAGTCATCAAAGTATTACATCCTGATCACTTTGTGGTGCACCACAAGCTCTATCTTCCCATCAACATTATTATGTATAATAGGAGTATAACAATGATGAAATCGAATATTTTTCCTCCGTTTACGTAAGTATAGGTACACATGAAGGGTAACGTATTCATGCGCATGCGAGAGATACTTTCGTCGAGTGTAGTCGTGCCGGTATTTTTTTCTCTTTCAAGTTGCTCCACAAGAAAAGTCCAACGGAGTTCAGTCCAACATGTGTCCACGTCATAAGTCAAGCATGCATAATTTATGATACCTTACTTCTTCTATAAATCTTCTATGAATATTTTGTTCTGAAGTATGTGATCGTGATCATAACCATAAGTATCTTTCGTTGAGGTGCATCCAGCATGATGTTCTTCAGGATTCCAATAACCTTTTCTACGTTTTGAAGGAATGTTTGAGCCTCGGTTTGGGAATTGAACCTTCACAATAAAATTCATTTTGCTGCCAACACGGTAATTAAAAGTTATTCTTCCTTCTTCTAAATATTTTAGTGCCTCCAGGTCCTCTTCATATCTTTTTATTGGGTTATCCTGCTTAAAGCATGTCTTCTCCGACAAAGCAAAGGTACAAAGCATCATGAAAGTACATAAGTACATATTTTACCAATTTTTGATGGAAATTTCATAGTTTGGAAATGGTAACAATACCTACATTTCAAGGCCTTTTCTCAGATTAAATTATTTACGGATTTGGCATCTGGCTACAATCCGAATTCCGATGATGACTTATTTATTTCTTTTAAACGAGAGAATCTCCGAGACTCTAGGATTATTTTTACATACGTACATTTCAAATTAATTGTGTATCATTTATTTGAAACTAACCAACCAAACTAACCAGGTAATATGTTTTAAATACCTTGCATAAAAATAAATTATCCAATCTGATTACAAGCGATGACGCAACGATCACGGAGTAGAACTTGAATTTCTGGTTGCTTCTTGCTTCCAGCTCCAGCACCAGCACCAGCATGAACGGAGCAAGTAAAATAGTGAAAGTTATCTAGAATAGAATAAGCTGCTAGATCCTAAACCGCATTTGTTTATTTATAATTGCTTCAGTTCAGGTATGCCGTAGCCGTATAGCAATCTGGACACCAGCTACCTCTCCTTCGTGTCCTTCAGCCCAACCTGAACGATTAAAGGATCTAGTCATTTCGGGACGCTGTTTATTTTCTATTTTTAGCATGTTAGATGAACCTTTTGATTGTTGAATAGTTGAAACAAAAATTCCAGGAGTGGGTGTGTTTAAGTGTGTGTATACATGTGACATTTCATGACAGAAAAGAGAATGCATAAATTGCGAAACATTCCGCTTCATGACTTACCTTGACATTGCAATATGGAATTTTCTCCTATAACATAAGAGCAAATAATTTAATTATTCTGCTGTATATAGGTACACTGTGCTAGTGCTAGCATGGAGCTGTTAATTAATTGATTTTTTATCGTTGTAAAATCATAATTATTTAAATTTCGTTTTATAAAAAATTTACTAAAAATATTCAAGGGCATTTCAAATGGTTGGGGATGTTGTAAAAATTGTAGAATGTGACAGAATCGACAAAATTCGTGTTCAGCAGAATGTGAAAATAAAAACTATAGCAAAACTCTCCTCTAAGTATAGCAAAACTCCCTCGGCCTAACCTATAAAAGAGCTGGAGATAGGGCTTGAGGGGAGCAGTGTTAGTTATCTTCTTCTTCTCTTCCAGAGATTCTGGTAAAGGAACAAAAATCTGTTCGCGTGCAAGCGACCAAAAAGCTCTCTGAAAAGGGATGAGTGTGTAAACAGATTCGCTGTCAAAAAGAAAGCGGATTGAGCTACGGCGACTTCAAATTGTCGAGCTTCCGCAACTCATGTTAGCTTATTGGTAATTTAATCCAAAAAGATTATCAGAAGACATTTTTGGCCAAGATAGCTAAGAGAGAGAGAGCAGGAAGTAGCTTAGTATCTTGTCGTCTTCTATTTATCACAAGTAGAATGGTCTCCAGTTTTATTATGGCAATGCCTCCTGTATAGTGGACAATCATCTTGACTTCTTACTTGCTCTGCTACCATGCCTACGAGCGGCATATTCTTCCTAGAATGTTATTAGTCTTGGGGCAAACTGAAATATTAGGAGCAGTGGCGGCTCGTGAATTGCAAAGTTAGTGAAGTGTAAACTCTCCACAGAACAAAGTTCGGTCAAGTCGACTTTTCTTTTATTTTGCAACGCAATGTCCGGCTAGTCCAAGTCTAGTCAGCTCTAAAATTCGATTTTTGCGAAAGTCCGGTCAGCTCAAAAATTTGATTTTTGCAAAGTCCGTTTAGTCCCAAAATTAAATTTTTGCAAAGTCCGGTCAGCTCTAAAATTCGATTTTTGCAAAAGTCCGGCCAGCTCAATTTTTTTGGCAATGTTCTGCTAGACAAGTTCCGGTGAGCTCTAATATTAGATTTTTTCAAAAGTGCCGTTACCTTGAAATTGAATTTTTTTTAAAGGTCCTGTTGACAAGATCCGCTTTTTAAAAAATTTTAAAACCCGCTTTTTAAAAAATATTTTTAAGGTGCGGTTTGACAATAATCTTCGAAAAAAGCTGAAATGTTTGAGTTGGCCGATCTTATAGAAAAAATTCGAGCTGGCAGAAACTCTCAAACCGGATCTGACAAAAAAAAACGAACTTACCGGACCTGTTTGGAAAAAAAGTTACGATAAACTTGAGAAAAACAATAATTTATTTAGAAATACCTCAAGTTGCACTTCACTCATGTACTTCACATGAAATGTCACCGCTGACTAGGGGCGTTGATGACTCTAACTACAACCCTGCCACTTCTCACGTATTATTTTTTAAGCTAGGCACGCTCGACTCTACGGTTAATTCATTTTCATAAAATAAGTTCGAATCACAGTCTTGGGCTGTATGTCTGTGTCGTCTGTGTCGTCTGTAATTTGTAATTGTAATTGTAATTGTCTATTCTACTAATAATTTGGAGTACTTGAAGCTGGATAGAGTGAGCAAGTTCTCGAAGCCCATAATTACTGTTGGAGTTGGGCGACTATGTCTTATCTGTATAGTTAAGAAGACCGATGTTCCCTTAACAAAAACCTAGTCATTCAACGTTTTTCTCTATATACAGTCATTTTCTAAACGTCACCACCACTTTGAAGACTTATCCGATAAGACTAATAATGTGATTCGATTTATTTTTTCTCACTTTTTGTTACCTATCTCATTATTACGTATATTTAATTTTACCTGATGTATCTAATAGTTATTTAAAATGTCATTCGAAGTTAATAAATCAGTGGTGCCGACATTTTCCCTTGAAAAACTTGTAAATTTGATAAATAGCTGAAAGGAGAATTTATGATTTCTTGACATTTCTTCACAACATTAACATAAACTGCATTTTTCATTATAATTGTTGATATTTCATGCAATACATTGACCTTACTTAGTATGCTTGACATTTAACTGCTTTCGTAGTAGTATTTAAATCAAGTTACCTCTTATATGTATTATTCTTAGGAAAAGAGGTAAAGTGTAATAAAAATCTTTTCCTGTCCCCTAAATTTCGCCAATTATGCAGTTTCCTGTTGTTGAAGATGTTATTTTTATATGCCAAGTTCTACGTGAATATGCTAATTAAGTAAATAGGTAGCATTATTTAAAAAGCTAATATTCTAGTTGTTTACTTATTTAAATCATCCTTATTTATTTATTGAAATACTATGAACATTTTTAACTATTCCCTTTTATAAATCATGCAAATGTCAGTACTTATCAAAAAACCATTGTTCTACATTTCTGTCCTTGACTTTTACATTCAGTTTCTTAAATTCTTTATAAACCGGCGGAAGAGAACTGCAAATCATGTGAGTATATAGATAAAGTCCAATTTAAGGATTAAAACTTAATAGACTTTTAATGGAACGTCTCTCAGTTAAAGAGTTCTTGTGGATATGGATTGTCTCAGAGGGGGACTCTTTCCTCCCCGGACACCTAGACCCTACTTATAGGTTGGGGACTATTTATGTGCCTCATCTCAAGCGCTGTGCAAACCACTAACCTACCCTATTTCCAACGATCCAATTTCTCTAACGTCCTGAAGAGCCTACATGCCCTTGTAGAGTCCACTAATTTTGATCATACCTGGCTAGATGTTCTTAAATGGAATGTCCACTTAGTACCTACTAGACCTGGACACTAACAGAGCTGTCTCAACATAGAATTGAAATATTTTACCAATAAAAAATTCATAAGTAGGTACAGATACAGGTAGTCATAATTAATTGTGTTGGGCGGTGAAAATAAAATATGTAAGTAGTGATTTTTTCAAAATTAATGTGTCCAGAACATGTTTATGATTGTTATTTTAATTTTTCTTACACCCCAAATATTTTTAAAATGACAATAACGCCGACAAAATATTTTGCAGTCAAATTTCTGGTTTTGAATCGAATTTTTAACTCGCTTTTTCGAACTGATCTTTCTCTCGTTCTTTTTTACCAGAGTTTTACACAATAGATTATCAATTTTTTTATTTTGTTTTATCCTGGACGCATCCAATTCCTCTATTTCAGGATTAGAACTTGACTTTTCTGGATATTTCCAAGAGATCCACCAGCGTGACATATAACATCACCATAATATCAGACTGAACGAATAAATTTCACCTTTCATTCTGACAAATAATCTCCTTTAGAGCCACCTACAAAGCAGATCATTTCTTATTTGGATGATATGTTATTTTGCTTTCTTCTCTTACTCCCTTTCTCAGAGATTGCGAGTCGCTGATAAATAATACCACTCTTGAAGCTTATGAATAAAAATGTGACACACTGTTTACGGCATAAGTAATAATAATACAGTAGGTATATTCTCTTTATGAGTGTAATACATGCAGGTAATTTATTTTATCATGCAATCTACAGCTAACTCGGACTAATTTTTACAGAAACAATAAAAGTAACAGCCTACCAAGTAATTGAAACATAATGTTTCCATATAAATGATAAGTCTTCATTATATAAACGTAATAAAATAAATCATTGGTAACATATATACCTACTACTACATACCTGCCTGTTCTATATCAATTTGTGTGCAATATATTATCAAGCTCATAAATAATTGAAAGTGTAATCGAGTTCAAAAAATATTACTTGACAGCATTGTGTGCAAGTATTCTACGTCACATGTGAACTCTCAAAGAGGTCATGAATTGGTTGAATGCATGCCTGCAAAATGCACGCAGCATAATATCGTCAATAAAGGTTTTTTTTTTCTTCTTCTTGAAAGTATGGTAAACTATTATTTATTTTGTAACTGCGAGAATAGTGAAATGGATCGCACCTAGGTAGGATGAGAAGGAAAATATTTCCATCGCCCTCATTAAATCAGCCCAAATCGAAAAAGCAAACAGTGCAAGAATTAGGTAAGGTAATTAAAACGCAGCCACCCGTCGTTATACATCAAGCAAACGGTCCCCGTCAGCTCATTAAATATTCATAAACATAAAAGTTCTCGCCTAGTAAAATTCCAGCGTTTAAAGAAGACATCCGACTGACCGGCCAAGCTAGGGTGGAGAGTCGCCAGATGTTGGCAACTATTTTATGAGACACCCTGCTCGGATCGAGTGAAATAATAGATGACCTAGATACAGACGGGAAAGGAAAGTTACGCACCACGAAATCAGAATCAAACAATAAGCCTTTGCAGAGACAATGGTAAATCGTTAGGTATCATACCTACGATAATGAAAATTACACCAATCGATAGGGCGAATTAATAAACTGTAGTAGCCGAAAATTCGCTGCGGTCCCGAAAATGCAAGTAGGTGAAAATGCAAAATGAAGATGAAACCGGTGTAATTATAATAACTAGACACAATGGAAAGGTGCAGAACGCGTCGGCCGATTTGAAGGAAAATTTAGGTAGTTCAGGTTTGGGACAATTCAGTAAGGTAGCCGCGAGGTCAAATCGCTAAGTCCCGTAATTAGGAAAATCCGATTAAGAAACAAATCACGACATGAGGCAATGTCAATAAGGTGCATTGTTGCGTCGTGTTTTAGAAAGCGAGCGACTGCTTCTATAAAAGCAGACGTCTTAGAGCAAACCAGGCAGATGAAGATCAGCTTCCAAGCAGGTCGCATCTGACTCCTTAACCCTTTAGTCGTTGTCCAGAGATGACATTATGTGAACTCCAGATAACGACTCCTTCTTAACCACAGTTTGGCCAGAGACGACTTATGTGAACTCCAGCCGAATTGTCCTTCTTCAACCTGAGAATTTCAATTTCCTAATTAGTTAGGATAAAATAGCACCCAAACAAACTTCTAATCACAATTCTTAGCCAGTGATTCGGCCAGAGACGACTTATGTGAACTCCAGCCGAATCATCCTTCCTAAACCCAGGAAAACCCCCTGACAGGAAATCCACAGTTAACAACACGTATCAGTTAAATTCCCCACTTTTCCGAAAGAAATCCCAATCAACCGAGATACAATGAGTCATAGTAGGTTCTTTTGCGCATCCGTTTCGGCCATAGTAATCCTGGCATACCTCAATCAAAGAGCAGGGGTGACAACGGTAAACACAACGTAGGAAAACACAGCGGTCCTATTAGGAGAAATTCGGAAAACTAGACGATCACACGGTGGCTTTTCGCCACAGACGATGGGGCCCGGGTCCTCTACGTTACAATAGTTATTTTTAGGTAGCTAGAAAGGGTAGATGGAAAGTTTGGCAACAGTTCAATAAAAATATTTAGTTTTGAATTTTGAAAAAAATCCAAAAACAGGTCAATTTTATAATTTAATTTTCTTTTTATTATATAAATTTTTGATACAGGCTGTTTTATTGTAATGCGGTCATTCTTATTACATTAGCTAAGTAATGACGACATTTGCTATTTTTGCTAAATCAAGTAGTTTTTGAGTTATAAACAAGTGAAAATCCCAATTTTTCATTTTTAGGGCAGTGTGTCTACATCGGAAACGACTCAATATTTCGGAAAGTAGCTTACTTGTCCTTATTTTAACTTTTTATGTAGGTAGGTACTAGGTACTATTCTCTGATGTAGATGAAATTTTTATACAAGGTGATGAAAATTATCATTATCATATCTTTGATAACCCTGTATAAAAATTTAAACTAGTTAATAGAATACTTCATAAAAAGTTAATATAAGGACAACGACTAAGCAGTTTTGAGACGTTTTGAGGCGTTTCCGATGTTACACTCTGCTTTAAAAATGAAAAATTGCTATTTTCACTTGTTTATAACTCAAAAACTACTTAATTTGAACTCAAACTGTAAAAATCAATATTATTGAGTTTTCTCTGGAAATTTTTAAAATAAGGAAATATAATATACCTACAGGAAAATGGAATATGGCGAACAAATAAAACAATGTCATCATTACTTAGCCAATTAACAGCCCATAAAAAAAACTACATCAATAGAAAGAAAATTTTTGTTTTTGCATTTTTTTTCATAATTCAAAACTGAAAGATTTATTGGACTGTTGCCAGACTTTAGCTTTACCCTCTTTAACAAGAGGTAAAGGTAATATTTTTTTGCAATTTTTCTTATAATTCTGCAAATGTAGAACCAAACTAACTTGTTTACTTTTTTAGATGAGGTATATCGAAAATATCTCGCGTCAAAAGGAAAAGGAGCGTCAAAAAAACATGTTAACTAATTATTTACTATACTTATTATTTATTATATTTTTCAAAACAATAATGTTACGCCGGTTTTTTTTTTAATCAACTGATCATTGTAGTTACTTTTAGGTATATTTATCTAATGTATGTATCGTTTCATTATTACAGTTCGTGGAAGTGGGAAAATCCAATCGAATATCAGAAAAAAATTTACTCACTAATTGCATGCACCGGCTACAATAATAACAAGTAAAATAATGATGTACATTTTATTATTTACCGCAAATAATTAATAGTATCTAAGATACAACGCGAAATATAACGAATGAACGGTAAGAACATTTTACCAATCGAAGACCATTGTTTGAAGGAGGACTGCAGCGACGACGCCAGGTGCGATTAAATTTGAAATTTAATAATTTCATTAAAATAATATGGAATTGTCAACAGTAATTATGTAAAAAATATCAGGATTATAACTGTTCACTATATGAGCAGAGGATTTTATAACATTGAACATTTTATCGGTGATTTTTGTCTTTAAAAATCAACAAGTACTTAGGTCCTACATTACATTTTCTGTTATATCTGAGCTGAACAAGAACAGTAATATCAGTCACCACTTGACTTCGTTACAAGTTTTAATGGCATAGATAAGTGATACTTATGTATAAGCAAGAGTCTTTTGCTTTTTTGGCCTTTATGGGCTTTGATGTTCCTCGACATCTCTACTGAAGTTTTAATTGGGCACACTTCAGCACTTCATTTTACTTACTTACTTCATTCTTGCAATATTTTTTAAAAGCTATGTTCATTAAAAAGAAGTGTTTCAATCACGCCGTTGCCGACCCTCCAAAATGTCCCTTTTTGCTTTTATTTGGGTAATTATTTATGAGACATAAATCTAGCTAGTTCATTTATTCTGCTTTTTTTCGTCTCATTTATTCATAAAACCGCCTATGTATGCCATACTGTTATAGTAATTAAAACGAAGTATGTGACTTTATACGTTATAGATTTAAAGCAAGTTCCTCAAGGTTAAAAAAAATCGAGTCAATTTAACTGGAGAAAGTTGAATTCGATAATCTTGTTAGAGGACGGATCTTGTTAGAGGACGATTCGATTTTCTCTGAACATGTACAGGGTGATTGATTGAAACGCCACATTAGAAAAAATTCGACTTCCAAATGATCTAGGAATCTGAAATTTGGAACTTAGGCAACATACCTAATAACGAGTCAAAATGAAATATTACCAAGATGGCAGCACATTTAAAAATGGCGAAAGCAATGGCCATCTTTGTTTTTTTAAATGGGACATCCTATATTTTATTGCATTTTCAGATTGTCTGAGAAAATGTAATAACAATAATGTTTATAGTTGCATTTTAAATTGGGTAGGCTATGAGTTATAAATAAGTGAAAATCGCAATTTTCCAACTTTAAACCCATTTACCACGAAAACGGCTCAAGATATCAGAAAACGGCCTACATGTCCCTATCTTAAATTTTTATCTGCTATCCTACTGTATAGTTTAAATGTTTATGCAGGGTGATGAAAAATCTGATAATTTTCACCACCTTGTATAAACATTTCAACTGCATAATTGGATGCCTTATAAAAAGTTAAGATAGGAACATGTAAGCCGTTTTTTGATATTATGGGCCGTTTTTGTGGTAAATGGGTTTAAAGTTGGAAAATTGCGATTTTCACTTGTTTATAACTCATAGCCTACTCAATTTAAAATGCAACTATAAACATTATTGTTATTACATTTTCTCAGACAATCTGAAAATGCAATAATATATAGGGTGTCCCATTTAAAAAAACAAAGATGGCCATTGCTTTCCCCATTTTTAAATGTGCTGCCATCTTGGTAATATTTCATTTTGACTCGTTATTAGGTATGTTGCCTAAGTTCCAAATTTCAGATTCCTAGATCATTTGGAAGTCGAATTTTTTCTAATGTGGCGTTTCAATCAATCACCCTGTATACTGTTCGGAGTTCGTATATATTTACTATTTTTATTTTTGATTATTGCAATCTCGATTGAAATGTATTTAAAATATTTTAAAGATATTTTTGATTTTGAATACAGCGCTTGCTCAAACTTCTGTTAACTATTATCATGAATACTAATGAATCTAATATAAATTGGCTTTGATATAAGTAATTGTTTGATATAACTACAATATAAAATGTACAGTAGCAAAAATGAGTGCCTATTTAGTTGCCGATTATTTCCCCATTATCTTGAAGATGCAGTAATTCTGACACAATTCAGCACACAGACACCCGTTTTCACAAACAAATTCACTTAAGCATGGTTACTTGAGCAATATAAATCCGATATTAACATACATAACATAATTATTGTAATACTTTATGAGCTATAATGTAGACGTATAGTTTTGCGAACACCAACGGTATAATATAACGATAACTTACTTCACATGTTACGGAATAAATGAGAACCGCGTACTTATGAATATTTTAAATAATCCTACTAATTAAATCAAAAGAACGCGATCCTTAAGTTTAATTATGGTTATAAGAATTATATACAGGGTGTTGAAAATCTCGTGGAATAAATCAATAACACACTATGATACGGTGTTGTGGGATAGCGAAAATCAAAGCAAAAAAATCTTCATTTCTTTCCGAGATATCGTAAAAATTTATTTTTAATAAAGTATGGCAACAATGGATTTAATTTTCAGGTAAGCGAGTTAATACAGTCAGCACTTCATACTTTTGATAACCAATCAGATCTGTTAAATTTTGTATAAAAGTACGAACGGTCATGACTTCGTAAAAGTCAATTTTTCAATGCTGAGTAACGTTTCATTCATTTTTTCCACGAGTTTTTCAACTCCCTGTATAACTATTATGAATAAATTCACGAAAGGTCAGCAAAATGCGGGCTCAAAGTAAGTACATACATAGTAAAAAATACTGTAAAAATTAACCAACTTTGATTTATGCCCTCACTTATTATTGATTGTCTTCATATTTTTGGTCGTCTCAATGTAATAGTATCCACAGAATTGCTAACTGCAAATACTATTTTGACTGGTTGCTTACTTTTTGGCGCATTGCTTTGTACCCGAGTTTGTACCTATATACCCGAGGCTTGTAGGAAATGTGTCTTCAGAAGTAAAGGTGTTCCGAACTCGTATACGAAATGTTGGTTGCACACAACAAGCATAATCTTTGCGTAAAATTCAAAACTATACGCAAGGACAGCATGCAGGTGCATTTACCGTCCCTTCTCCTACCTCTCTCTCCCCGTTTTCGCGAAGAAAAGCGTTCATACGTCTGGACGCGACGCAAACCCTTCTCTACCAGCTTCGAAAAAGTCAAGATCGGTGGTGAAATCTCGCTCATTCAAGTCGGTGTCCATTACGGCCCTTCGTGACTATTACTCAATTCACACTCAAACTATTACTCAAATTAACCGGTAATTAAGTGATTCGCCCTCATCGACTGCAGCAGCAGCAAAGCAGCGATTTCAAGCAACTGGCACCTCTCTCCGAGGTAATTGCATTATTTTATACTGCCTTGCTTTGGTCTTATTCATTATTTTTAAACATTACAAAAAAAAACCATACAAAAGGTATGAACATTCTTCTATAAAAAAAAACGAATTAATATACATCTTCATCAGAAAACTGTATAAAGTTCAGATGGATAGAAATAATAGTAGAGGAGTGTTATAATTTTATGGACTATTATTAGTTTTATCGTTTAAAAATAAGACTAACGGTCTTTCCAGTTGTAGATAAAAGTATATTTTACTGGTAATAAAATATTTTAATATCACTTCGACTTTAGTGTGAATTGCTTCAAGAAGACTATATTTTTTATGTAGAATTCATATTTTCCAGTTACCTTCAGCTGTATTTAAAAAATCAATAATATCATATATATAACAACTCTCAACTTTGTCATTAAGAGATCGACCATAAAAATACAAATAGCATTTTTAATTTTGTCTGTAACGAATTCGTAAAACAGAAAAGGTAACTCTATAATAGTATATTATGCAACGAGCTTATAATGAAGGCTATTAATACGCGAGTATGATGGTTAAGATACGAGCCGTAGGCGAGTGTCTTAACCATCATAACCATCATAACCATCATAAGAGCGTATTAATAGCCATTATCTGCGAGTTCCATACACTATTTTTTCTACGACCCTTTTTTATTTCATAGAAAAGATTAAAAAATTATATATTTTAACAATGACCCATGTACAATTGCGGATCATTGAGGTCAAGATAGGTTGCTATTTTCTTACGCATATTAGGTACCAAATTCTCTCTTCGTTGCTAAGATTATTCTGCTGAGACATGTTTTAGTATCAAGTTTAAAGGGCACTACTCACTACTGCGTAATTTTTATTATGCGAAGTTCGAATTCCGAATTTTACGCTTCGATTTTGAGATTAATTAATAATTTTAATAACTGATGCCATTAATTACGATATTGTATGACTGCGCAACGCGGGTCGCAGCGTTGCCGCTTGGAATACTATATCACGGAGCGCTACGAATGATATAATACTTTATCTTCCCATCTTTTACACGATATAACTACTTATCAAATTAATTAAGGTAACATAAAATCTTGATAAATTTTCTTTGAATGTTACTTATGTTCTAAATTAAATAAACGTTCAGAATTTTTTTTCAGAAATACAGAACTTATATCACGAGGCAATTTTTGTCGTGAGTATGACAACTCTGTGACTTCGGTTGGCTTACCGACCCGATCGTGAGCGAAAAGGAACCGATTCGATTGCAAATGCTCCTCTGCCATTGGATAGCTTGACCAGTGCTTTAATGAAAATTTGTATCTTAATGAGACCCATTAAAGCACTGGTGATTCATATTTAATATGCATATTAAAAGTTGGGAGTAGAAAAAAGAAACTTTATAATAAAATTAATTTTTATTTAAGCCACCGTTATTATACTTATATTGTCTCATTTTTCTGAATTCCAATTTTTTGCGCCTTTTATTTTTTGTGCGCAATTTAATTTTTGAGACAACAAAGTCCTTCAAAATACTTCCGTCAAGATTAAAATAATCTTTTCAAAGTTCGAGCTACCTAGAGCGAAGCCAGACTAGATCGTAACGTCTCGCTAATTTCTCTAGGCAGGACGCCAAGCAATAAACGCAAAACGCTAAAAAGATCGATTTTAGTTCAGGAAGAGCTGAGAAAGAAAATGAAACATGGCAACAACTGACATTCTATAATAAGACACCGGTGCTCTTTTCATAAACATAAAATTATCTGACCGAGATTTGAAATAGTACTTCAAATAATCTAAATTAAAAGCGCCTGATTTCTTGCCTGGGTCAGTTTAATATCTCTTGGTTTCCCAGATTTATGACGCTATTCTAGCCACCGGTTACCTCGTGTGGGGAATTTCATGTATTGTGATATGCTTCTAATGGTCAGAATTTGATCCCCGACCGGGATCACGTTTAACCCTAACATACCAACACTAAGTGAGAATTCCAAAGAAATTCTAGGTTCCTCTCAATCTCTTATTCATGCATAGTATTTACCTTTACCGCCAAATAACTGCCAAAAGCTATGATTATCCTACATTTTCAATTTCGTCATAGGTAGATAGGTAGGTACATTTTTTATTAGTTGCAAAATTTTACTCTATCCTACACAAATTGGTGAGAAAATTTGTGTAACACAACAAATATTGACATTGAAAAAAATAAGTGCTATGAGAATTTGACCCACAATAACCCCTCCTGCACGCAACTCAATATCGTGGAATCCCGTTATCCACATTTTTAAATTTAGTTTAGAACAACCCCTGTTCGGAAAACTTCTCCTTTCGAGAAGAAGAGTCACTTCTCCCTAGCTATATACCTATGCACAAGTGTACCAAGCCATTCAAGTACCTAATATAAAAAAAGAAGCCACTGCTCCATTGTCAAATTTATTTATTTGTAGTCCAGTTTATTTGATAACATGAAGAATTTTTTTGTAAATGAAGTGTACTTGGGAAGTGCAATCAACTCCTTTATACATAATAATATGTGAGTTGTCCAATAACAAAACGACTTCATAACCTGTAAGTGAGCCTAAACACGTAACTATTCTGTAATGATATTCAAAACCGTGTTGTAATTTTTTTATTACAACACGGTTTTATGAATCATAGAGTTAAGATGAACAAGTAGATAGGTAGTATGTTGACATATAGGTAAGTAATGCAAAGTTAATCTCATCACGGAACACATAATTATAGCGGCATATTTCATGTCAGGGTACTATGAAGTTTCTATGCACTGTTGTCAGGTATAATTTAGATATATGTTTATAGTTACGAGTATCAAGGTATTTAATAAATAATTAATAATATTAAATTAAATTATAAAATTAGAGAGAGTGAAACTGCAATGGAATACACACCTCCAGAAATGTTAGCGAAAACTGAAAAGACAAAAAACTTCCCATTCAATTTGAAACTTATAAGTAAATTAGGTACCTACCTAGTAAGTGGGTAAATGAAAAAGTAATTAATTGTTCCTTCTATTATAGTGGGAGTGATAAAGTATAGTACAGTAACTCGAGCTGATAGAAACTTCCGCACTCGCTCTTGATTTTTACGCTCATGCGTAAAAGGTCATTTACAACACTTGTTATGTAACATACTACATAGTATTTTATACTCGAATTCAGTGTTGCAACTTCCTGAAACTTACAAGAGTTACCTTTAAAACTTCATCATCTATGGATATTATGTGTAATTAAACAGTAGCCATGTGGATAGAGACAAAAAAAAGGTAAGGTAAACTTTATGTTTTCAACCCTTACTTCGTAGAATCTCTGCATACTTTTTGATTATGAATAAAACACTAATGTTTTATAAAATTCTACTGTAAATTGATCGATGATAGAAACGTTACACGTGTTTCGCTACTTTTCATGTAGCATCTTCAGACGTAAATAAAATTATTGATACAGTAACATAGCAACAGTATTACCTAAGTGATCATGAAACAAGTAACTAGATTTAAATGAATTTTTAAGAGAACTAACTAGATCATAATGTAATTTCTTCAGAATCTTCTTAGTTGTTGATATCAAGAAGAAAATCAAGTAGTGGAGAAGGATATGTGTCTAGCTGTTCATTTATTACTGTGTATTGTTGATTATGTAAATGTCTGTGGATCTCTAGAGTTTCAAGAAAATTTAATTTAAAATAATGATCACAATGATGTAGTAATTAAATTTATTATTTAATTTTAAATTAAATTTTCTTGAATCTCTAGAGATCCACAGACATTTACATAATCAACAATACACAGTAATAAATGAACAGCTAGACACATATCGTTCTCCACTACTTGATCTTCTTCTTGATATCAACAACTAAGAAGATTCTGAAGAAATTACATTATGATCTAGTTAGTTCTCTTAAAAATTCATTTAAATCTAGTTACTTGTTTCATGATCACTTAGGTAATACTGTTGCTATGTTACTGTATCAATAATTTTATTTACGTCTGAAGATGCTACACGAAAAGTAGCGAAACACGTGTAACGCTTCTATCATCGATCAATATACAGTAGAATTTTATAAAACATTAGTGTTTTATTCATAATCAAAAAGGTAAGGTAAACGTATAACTATAGTGGGATAATGTACTATGATAGTAACTAACGTCATTATATGCTGCCACATACCTGCTATTGATAAGGGAACGACGTCATTTTGATTGATTGCAGCGGGTAAATAATTGTGGGTGTCCTGTTTGTTAATTAGGTAGTAAAAAAAAAACATTTTGAACGTCATCTTTCCATTATTTGGAGTATTAACGAACTAGCAAGCTGCCTAAAAACTATTCATGATTTGATCAATTTCTAGTCCTGTTTCTTACGAATTTTTGCTCAATTTTTGGCTACTGTGGCTCTAATGATATTTAATGATATTCAAAGTTAATGAATAGGAAAATAATTTTTGCAGCACTTTTTGAATTTAATTTTTTATTCTGTTTAAAAATTTTTGTACCTTAAGTAACCTCAAGAATCAACTTAAATCTTGAATACCTATAACTCTCTGTCTTGTAAACGAAGCTCTTAATGACATTTCACACTTGAAAGGACCTCATCGATTCCTGATTAAAACTTTTAATAATGTCAAAAATTATGAAATACTTGACAAATTTAATACAAAAAATAATGCATTTATTAGAATACAAATAATAAAAATGCAATAAAAAATTATTTTTAAAAGATTCAGAAACATTGAAGCTCCGATCAAAAATTCCATGAAAACGTAGGTGGGTATATTTATTCAGATCGTCGGTATAGGAACGTCAGTTCTAAATTTTCTGCTTTCACCATAAGGCGGTGCTTTAACGATTTATCCAAATGATGTTATTAATACGATATTGACAGGTGGCATGAAAAACAACAACTTTTCAGCATGTTAAGTCATCTATAATAATTCTTATTGCGTCACTGATGGGTATTTATTTATTGTTCATCTACAGGGTGAAAAAAACTATTTTTAGATTAATTGACCTGATTTAATTACGATATAAAATAACATAATTATTAAATCATTAAGGGAGATGTGGGAGTGTGAACCTGGAAAATGCTACGCTGTGTAACATATTATACGCCATTTTTTACGTCAGTGCCAAACAATAAATTCTGTGTAATTATTATGTTAAAAGGTGGGCAGTGCTATCGCTAACAATTATTCAGCTCCAGATACTGCTGCGTAAAGAATAAAATCATAAATAACAGGTCTAAAAATAACAATTTCAAAAATAATGTACCGATCGATACTTAGATCACGGCCGCATAGTAACAGTGAAATTTCTCCTTGTTTGTTACTATACTAAAATACAAATAACTGTTACATGTTATGCATAGGATAATATATACGATCCGGGTTATTATTCCTTGGGTCTAATTATTTTTTCTTGATAACTTCAAGTTCGATAAATAAAATATTGATGAGATCAATGTTATATTGCCACTATAAATATTTATTGAAAAAAAAAACAATCAATATTTTTTATAGCTGATTATTATTTTAATCTCGTCACTGTCACTGTAAATACTTATAAAACGGATTGTGTATACTTCATTTAATAATTCATTCCTGGTATAATTTGCGTAATATCGATGACCTGATTTGCATGTATCTTATTTATCTTAGAGAGGTTGCAGATGTTACCATTACCTATTGCATATTGTAAGGTTAACTGTCAAGTATTATAAATGTGATCATAAGGATTCACCAAGAAGCGGACGGTAGACTTACCCTGAAGACGACGCCATTGAAACTGCCACCGACTGGGTTCGAATCCCAGTCTCGCCATGGTTGTTTGTGTTTCTCGAAGCCAAAATTATCAGAGTGGAGCGACTATGTCTTATCTACACAGTTAAGACCGATATATGTTTCTTTTTTATGTCTCTTTTTATGAAAAAAAAAAGTTCATTAATATGAAACGAGTAGATATGAACATGTATTGTTACTATTCAAAGAACCCCTCAATTAGATTTCCTGATCATTTGTCTCTTTTATCTAATCCATTGTCTTCAGGTAAAATTTTGCTAACCATCTCAATGGGTTCATGTTTATATCCACGCTAATGCCTAAACGCTTCAACCCTCGAACCTTTGAAAGGCCACCGTTGTCTTCCCATATACATCTGACCCCCCCCCCCCTGAGTCCAATAGGACCTTCTTGGTTTTCTTCTATTTTTTCAAGAAATCTTTGTCATAATTTACTCAAATTAAACGGGCTCCAGTCTTCTAGCCTCTGGTAGTCTTCTGGAGTTATGAGTTGGACTTCATCCGCATGCTGGTATCAGCGTAGAATTCTTAAGCAGTGTTTTGTGGTACGTTAGAAATGTAGCAGAGGTCACAGAGAATCCTGTATTAGGTAGGTACTTTAACGGAATGAAGAGGTTTCATCCAGCGAATCTTTTGAGGCCCGCTACCTTTTACTTACTTTTATAATTGTGTAAGTTGATCTAATTTTTTAAATAATTTTTATTTATATTCGAAATTCGGACGTAACTTTAATCATTATTTTTAACTAGTCCTTTATTAAGTTTGACAATTATTAAGCTCCCCAACGTTGCTACGATCCGATTTTGACAGTAATTTTTAGCATTTATGCGTTTTCATTAATGCAGCAATTATTTATCAATTGATTAATTCAAAGTTACTCGCATATGTTTTACGAGTAACGTGACGAACTATTCGAGATTGTATTCATTGTACGTCGAGCATTTCATTATCAAGAACAATTAATATTTGAAGGTTGGCTGTTATCTGCTATTGTGATTAGTGTTAGTTGACCTAGACCTCTCTTTCAACTTTGAACAAATTCGAATTCTGCTTTTCCAGTAGTTGTGTGAATGAATTTTTGCAGCGTTAACATTATTTTTCTCAATTAAAATTAATTTCTTAATGAAATCTAAATTTAGCATTGATAATCAATCTCAAAGTAAAAAAAGTACTTGTGTAGTAGTCAACAGGAAATCGTTTTGCAATGTTAGGCAAATTTTTCTGTTGTAACAATAATTGAGAGAATATGAACGAAAGAAAATGCACTTTGGATACGATTAAACATCACATGCATGCTTCGTGCTGCAGAAATTCGGGCAGAAATTTTCATTTTTAATTGATAATTGTTGCTAGCTAGGGTATTGAAAGAAATTCAAAGTACGTAAGCAAAATCTCTGACAAATAGTAGCAACTGCTGTTTCCTTTCCGGTGAACTATTAACTACAGGCTTTATCATTTGCTTGATTATCTATGAAATCTAATTGGAATTTTATTTTTCTCTAATTATTGGTTATCGTTAAAGTGAACGTAATCAATGGTTAAATATAATAATAATGGTGACATTGCGCGGAAAATGTAATGAAAATGAATGAGACATGGCATGTTCAAGGTCTCGCTTATTATATTCATTCAGTGAAATTCTGCGAATTCATTGAGTAAGCCGTAGGATTACCATATTATTTTGTACTTTACCTTTCCATCTACGCGCCTCTACATGGTTGGTTGCAAAATAATGTTTTATAATAATTATTATAACTTTTTTAATTTTCACTGATTCTCAATAGATTGACGTCACTTTTTGTGACGCACTTTGACGCCATGTATAACAAATCCTAGCTCAAATAACTGCATGGTTTGTTTTGGTGCTTTGATAAAAATTTATGACACTTTTCTTATTGGAATTTATTTTTATTTAATGTAATTTATACTTAAACTAAGAATTTTTTAACTTAGTAGTTTTATTTGTGACAAGTTTTACACATTTTTTGTGTAAAAATAAATAGGTAAATTACCGCCTCTTAATCCAATACCTGAGACAAAGCTTCTGGTACAATTCTCATAAGTAATTATAGGGCGGGGTAGCTCAGCTCTCAACCCTTATCAACTTCACCCGTACCTACAATTTAATTTCGTCCTTGATACATAAGTAAGTAATGTTTAGAAATTAATGGTTCTTGAAACTCTGCACTTTGATGAAATGTTCAGAGAACCATCAATTAATAGATAAAGGAAATTGTAGTCATTAAGGGTTTTAATATAAATCTTTTCGACTTTATTTGAACATCTAAAAATTCAAAATTGGAGTTGTTAACTAACGGCTGAAGTTATTTATTACCTATGTGATTTTTTATAAGGATATAATTATGTCATTGTAAAGTAATTAATATTAAGTAGGTTTTAATAGGTTTAAAATGAATAATAATAATTATTATGAATTATTATTCAACTAATAATAATTAATGTTGATAAGACATAATGCTCATTAAGCTCAAATATAATTTCTTTGGTTTAATTATACATTTTTTTCCAGTCTATTTTGCTGTCTAATATTAATTATTTATAATTATCCTTCCTTACATCTTTCTACTGCACGATACTTACCAACATCTATAATACACTTTATAAAGCGCTTTATACAAAGGTGCTCCTTTTTAGAGAAAATGCATGGGATCTCAGTGATCTTAATAAGAAATACGAAGTGGGTTAAATTGGGAAAAAATTGGGCATTTTATGCTGATTTGTAGTCTGGGAATAAAAGAGAGAGAGAGAAACCCTATATTTGGTGTGCAGACTGATTTTGTCAGCTTGCTATAAATACACACCATATCAATCTGTATACAGGGTGAGGCGTGAGAGCTTTAGGTCATTTTTTTTTATTTTTTTATTTTTTTTTTTTTTGGCATAAAAATTTGTACATGTATGATTTCCATTTTGATGAGCTAAACCAAAATATTTACAACCCCACATCACCCCACATTACAATAATTTGAAAATGTAATAATATACAGGGTGTCCCATTTAAAATAAGAAAGTTGATGGCAGCTACCAGTATAACCGGAAGTGGTGTGGGGTTGTTAACATTTTAGTTCAGCTCGTCAAAATTGAAATCCTACTTGTACAAATTTTTAAACTTCTACTCTCAATAATTCACCATATAATAATGCCCCAAGGTTCTCGCGCCTCACCCTGTATAAGATAACGTCAGTCATTGCTGGAATATGCTGAAAAACTGAAAAGTCGAGAATTCTTATTTTATTAATGATAAAGTGTACAAGCAGTTGTCCTGCTAAAGCTCTTCTGGAAGTACTTTGGTACAAGACATACTGTCCTACTGGCAGGACTTTGTTCCGCACATAATCCTGCTATACTTCCGAGAAGACGACGTAGGTAAGTACTTAAGTACCTACTTTTCGCAGTATGAAATCTGTAGGATCTATTGGTGTTTAAAGAGGTTCTGTAAGCAGTATTTGGCTCTCTAGATCATTTGTAATAAATGTCCTTCCAGCAAAACAAAATATCCTGCTGGAAGGTGCTTGTACGTTCTATCATTAAAAGTGAAATTCTAGAGCAAAATATTAAATGAATAATAAAAAAAAATTATTCGGTTCTGAAGCTAATGTTATTCACGAATCTCATGGCAAAGATAGAGAAGCTAAAGACATGAATCACCATTTCGCTCTTGTTGGAGCTCATCGGCATATGATGCACGTGTTCTGCCACCATGATCTAGCATTCTCCAGTTGACTTTTCAAATTCTCGTAGAATTTTAACTTCACGAGCAGTCTTGTCTCTCCATGGTACCTAATAGTATTGGTAGTTACAGTCACCAATGATAATAGTTAGAGAATTCTAAATGTTAGAGAATTTAACTTGCACGCCGATGAACTCCAACAGAGCGAAATGGTCATACATGTCTTCAGCTTTTTGCATTAGATCTGGGGTGTGTGATGATGGGCATGAATCCTCGAACCTACGAATTTTCTTTACTACTCATTTAATATTTTGGTCGAGAATTTTACTCAAAAGAAGAAATCTCGAAGCTAAATTTCGTTTCAGATTACTGTAGCACAGAAATGCGCAGATTTGACCCAATTTAATTATCCATTTCTTTTTATGTTCTTAATATAATTAGGTATGTTAATTCTGAGACGGGGCAAGCCTTCTAGCTGTTTCTTGTTTTATCTTGTTCATTAAGGTAATTTTTACATCGTCCACAGAAATACATCTTATCTCAAGTGGCCATCTTTTCTAATCTATATCTATTATCACTAATTACTATCTCCAGATACAAAATAATGTTTATTAAAACTATTGAATACAAATGTTTACATCGAGGTTTACGTAATGCGGTTCCTTTGTTTTAATTTTTTTAAATTATTTCATTTTCGAAAAATGTTATTGTGTTGCAATATCCGACAATGCCGAAACAATGCAGAAATCATTCGAGGTTTACATGATAACTGTTTATAAACACTCGAAACTACTGCACATCCATAAATTTAAGTTAGGTATTATACAAGAAAGATCAATTTCATTAGAATATGATTAGCCTATAAACCTTGATGTGAAAAACTTTTTTACACGATTGAATTCGATTTGATTGCTTACTATACATATTTTATGTGTTTACAATACAGTAAATTGTGTTTTGTGACTCGACCGACAGTAATTAAAAAGATACCGGTCGCCGGAACAGCAAAGAAAATATTTTTAGTAATTTATCAATTTTGGAAATATTTTATGCAGAAAAAAGCTTAAAATGAAAAAGTTTATCCACGTCTCTACTTCATTAAAAATCACACCTTGAATATTTTTTGTAAACATACCTACTATTCGTCAATATAACGTCATTTATATATTAAGGGAAATTTATCACCAATTTCATGTTATTCGATGAAAATCTTTCATTAATATTTAATTTTCAAACGTTATAAGGACTGTCAAATTCAAACAATAATAATTATTGGCGTCGTCGTTGCGCTCGCTCTTCCAAAAAATTGTCTTTCATTGGTAAAACAATAAAATAAAAATACCTTTACCGATTACGATTAGTACCTATCTCGTAAACGCTAAAAGATAGAGGTTTTGAAGATATTTTGGAGACGAAAAAAATTGTTGCTCGGTCAAAAAGAAATTCATTTCCGGATACCGATTTACGTACCTAATACATCTTCAGTTGCGTTTTTATTAGTCATAAAACCCTCTATTAAGATAAAATTTTGATCAAAGATCCTAAAGTTTACCGATTTATAAAAACCTTTATGGCCGCCCTTCATTCATTTCATAGAATATTTTAGCTCTTTTATATTTTTTGAATCGTCTTACCCTTATAAATAAATACGCCATATACCTACCTGCTGGGTCCCAGCCATTTGTCGTAGCCATACATGTCGTAATGCATTAAAATTTTTAATGCACATCTCATAAACATATTTTCTTTAGCTGTCTCCATGTCAAAGAAGCACCATCTTCTTCATAAATTACTGAGGAAACAATATTGATTACAATGTTCGTTTAAAAAAAAAACAAGCCTCTTGTTTTATTTAATCTGTGATAAGAAAATAAATATTAGACGATTAGATTCCTATATTTTTTTTTAAACTTGATGCTGGCGGTAAAATTTAATTATGTATTACAAATAACATGCTGCATTATAAGAAATGTCTTATGAAAACACGAGTGAAAACAGTCGCTTCGGTTCTGAATATTTCTTTATGAAATAATATCTAAGGTATTTTGACAATTTTGAACATATAGCTGAATAAAATGGACCCTCTTCTCTCTCTTCTCTTCTGTCTCTGTCGGGGTCGTGGGTACTAGTTTAAAAATATGATGAAGAAAAATCGTCAACATACAATTCTACGACGGCGTATTAGTGCCAAGGCACAAAATATATTTTTTAAAATTTCGAGATTTAATCTCAAAATTTTGAGATTTAAAAGTCAAAATTTTGAGATTTGATTTAATCTCAAAATTTTGAGATTTTCAACTCAAAATTTTGAGATTTAAATTCAAAATTTTGAGTTTTCAAATGTCGAAATATTGGCACTGAAAGCAAACAACCATTGTTGTTAAGCAAGGTTAAATGCGCATGTCACTCAACGAAGTCCTGTGTTGCGTGATTTAGTAGCTGAATTCTGGCCAGAATCTGATAAGTCAGGTCTTTGGTCGTTGTTAGGTTCTCTCTCCAGTCTCTCCCCCTTGAAATTTACAACCTCTAGCCTCTAGGGATTTTTTTTCTATATATTTTATATTATACTTTTCTTATTTTTTTCATTTTCTTGAAATTTCAGGGAACAAAACTAACAATGGCCAATGAGCTGACTCATCAGGTTTCGATCAATCTGGTTTAGAACCGATCAATCTGGTCATCTTTTTTATTCAGTAAAAATCGATACATATCGTAAAATCAGTACAACCTGGCAACACTGTGCGGTATTCCAACTGTATTTCAACAGCGATAATCTCTTTGAATCTCGCATTCGTACATACGAAGTTGGAATACAGCACAGTGTTGCCAGGTTGTACTGATTTTACGATATGTATGGATTTTTACTGAATAAAAAAGATGACCAGATTGATCGGTTCTAAACCAGATTGATCGAAACCTGATGAGTCAGCTCATTGGCCATTGTTAGTTTTGTTCCTTGAAATTTCAAGAAAATGAAAAAAAAAAGAAAAGTAAAATATAAAATATATAGAAGAAAAGCCCTAGAGGCTAGAGGTTGTAAATTTCAAGGGGGAGAGAGAACCTAACAACGACCAAAGACCTGACTTATCAGATTCTGGCCAGAATTCAGCTACTAATAAATCACGCAACACAGGACTTCGTTGAGTGACATGCGCATTTAACCTTGCTTAACAACAATGGTTGTTTGCTTTCAGTGCCAATATTTCGACATTTGAAAACTCAAAATTTTGAATTTAAATCTCAAAATTTTAAGATTTAAAAGTCAAAATTTTGAGATTAAATCTCGAAATTTTGAGATTTAAAGGTCAAAATTTTGAGATTAAACTCAAAATTTTGAGTTTTGAAATGTCGAAATATTAAAAAATATATTTTGCGCCGTGGCACTAATCCGCCGTCGTACAATTCACCTTACTGCAGATGTATAATTTAATTCTCTTGAATGAATCTGTTTTTCGGTTTTAAGGATTACGGATAATAATTCTTGTGCACACAAGTAATACGTACATAGGTACTATATTATTTCGGCCCGATATTTTGATATGCTACAACAGCTTCAAGTTATTAAATTTTGCCCGGAAAACAAATTTCCGTTTATTATTTAAATGTGGATGGTAGATAGTAGGTATTAAATGAACCATAAAGCACTGCAGGGGATCTCAGGGTCCAGTTATCACTTTTTTATTAGACTTAACTTTGAAATTGATTGGCATAAAAGTAAGAATGTCAATGGGAGTTGATTTTAATTGATTATTGACGAGGTAATGAGGCAAAAAAGTAAGCATGCCCACAGTCATATATAAATTAACTACATACAATGACCTTAATCTTACACTATAGTCTATCTGTGGAACACGTCAATAAATAGTCTGCGTCTGAAGGTTGTACACTTTAAATTAAATGGTTTCTATTTTCGCTGTGTACATCCTTAAATAAGAAGTGAAAAAATAGTTCTTCTATGTAAATAAATCGCGCTCTGAGGTTCTGCTGAAGAACATTGTCGCAAAAAATAGTGAATAATAATTATTTCATGGGGATAACAACACATATGTAGAGTATACCTAATAACAGGGTTTAGATATTGATCTTGGATCCTTCAACTTCACCATTAAAATATTTTTGACTAAGAAAAGAAGTAAACGGAAAAGGACTAGAGTTACTACAGTTGTGAGATTATTTTAATTTATGATAATTTTTCCAGTTATCATTTTTTTTATCAGAGCTGTCAAAAAATAGAAATATCTTTATTCTTGGACTCAGAAGCATAAGCTTTGGTTTTGCGAAAGTTAAATTACGAGAAGAAAAAGTTGAATTGACATATTATTTAAAAATTTCAAGTCTTTCTAACAAAATGAAATTATAAACTGCAGAGAAAGGAGAATGAATGCCTCGGGAAATGCTTTGGCAAAAACACTTCAAGAAGTATTTCGTTCAAGTAATTTAGTCGCCTGTTAAAGGTACCTACTTTCCTGACGTCTTTTGATGATGAATCCTTTAAAATTGTTCAAGAAATTGTTACCTTAATTGAAAAACTTTTTAGCCAAACTATATTTAACATGCTTGAATTACGTTTTCATATTTTAATAAATTGAATCTCTAACATAGTTTCACTGAAGTTTTAAATTAAGCTATGCCATAACAAATAACTAGATATTAAAAAAAAATTACTCCCGCTTGACTTGAAGTACCGGGAAAAAAATCCGCTTTTCCGATTTTACAATTTATTTAACCGCATAATTATCTAGCCCTTCTTTAAAAAAATCGTAATTCGAAAACGTTTAACATCACTCTCTCCGTTGCAGTTGAAGAAGATCAGAAATTGGTAAATGTTTACGATTTGTTGAAGATATCGTGACAAAGTAATCAGAGTCCTTAATTTTTAATTAGGATATTTGCAATTATCTCTTGTTTTAAACAACCGGCTGTGGAGGTTCTTCGTTCAAAGGAGCAATTAATATTTAATTCCATTAATTAGCCGTATTGATCAATTTTTAACGGTTTTCAAATTACACACTGCCAGAAATAAACCAGTTAAAATTGCTGTTTGAGGAGCTTTGTATTTCAAACAAAAAATATCATTTGGTTAGGTACATACATATAGTCTCCTTAAAAAAAGGGATGAAACTGAAACAATATTTTTTCGGAACTTAATTAGTGTTATTAAATTTATTATCGATCTACCTTTGGACAAAATATATAGGCAAAAGTGACTTAACTTGGTAATTCTATCGCCTAGATAACTAGAAGGTGCGAACAGCTATTATTACGCTTTAGCGAGCGAAGTTATAGGACTATAAATCAGTCTAGTTGGGTAATTAAAACAAGTGAGCAAGGTAGAAAGGAAAAGTTCGCAAGCTTTGGCTAATTCTAAAGTCACGAGTGCAACGAAATCCCTAATTGGATATTCCTCTGTCAAGGACTACAATGACGGCAATATATTATATTGATCACATTTTGGCTCGACAATCTATGACCGAAAAACTCCCATAATAACACTACATTAAGTATTTACAACTTCAACGAAATATTATAGAAATATATTAATCTGACCTTGACTTATAGGCCTAGATGGCTTTCTACTTCCTTGAAGTAACCTTGACTTCTTTATAAACTAAGGTGATGAATTTCGAATTTTTTAGATTATTTCCACGATTCGATGTTTGTATAGCTTATTCAAGCGATGCTCAGGTTCGTTGCACTTTTACCTTAGAACTATTTGGCCATACACCAGCAAGACTGGCTTACCTGAAATAGAAGTGTATAGTAGATCCTACGTGCTCATAAATACTTGACCACTTATGTAAAAGTACTCGTGTGGGTTATGTAATCCTGTAAGCCTGCTGTAACGCTACAAAGTAACAAACTCGTGTGAATGCATCATTGGATTTTATATTAATTTACAATTAAGTATTATAATGAAAGAAAGTAGAAGTTTTATTTAGATATCTACTTTAAATATAGATACAAACAAGAATTACGTTGTTCATCAGTTATTATAGCTTTTTGTATTGTATACGATTTCGAACGATTTCGAAAAGTAGGTCCATAAAATAAATAATAACTTTAGATCATAGGTAGTTTTTGACATTTTCGCTCGGATATGTCGAAAGATTTATCATTTACCTTTTGGCAGAGGGATTAAATTATTGTTACATCGTATTAAATTCAATAGAAACATTGTCAAAATCTAAAAATAACAAAATAGTTAGAAACTGAAAAATTGCTAATTTGATGAAGCTGAAAGTTCATCAAAGTAGTAAGGTTGATGTAAAGCATTCTTCCATGCAAAATCTACTCCAAGCTCACCGAAGATACACACAGGATACTTATAAATTATTAACTTTAAAAAATCAGGGAATGGTTCCTTGTTGAAAAATAAAAAGGAATAAAAAAATCATTTGAACATCCCCTGTTAAGATGCAACCTCTTATAGGGGGCGAAAAAAGCAGTTTTTGTTATTTTCTTTAATACCAAAAAAATTACAAAAAAATTAAATTAAACAATTATTATCTTCTATGGAAAAGGCACTCGATAATAGTTTGTTGGTAAAGTATGGAAAGATTCACCTCTAAAATATGTTTTATACGCAACGTTTGCCATTAAAAAAATATTTCTGCATAAAAAAATTTCACAAATTTTTTCTAGAGAAAGTTATCTACAAAACAAGTTTTTGAGGTGGCTCTATCCATCCTTTACAATCATAATGGAAAATCAACAAACTGTCTTCTTGGAGCTTTTTGATAGGAGATTATAAAAAATAATAAGAAACTGATTTTATGGCGCCCCTTCAAGGGTTTGTATAGGGGGACATTCGCTCGATGAAACAGCAGTGTACAATTATTATTTTCACATAATACATTATTTCCTTAATTTCCACTTTATTGTCATTATTTCTAGTATTTCCATTTTGTTTGCCTAATTTTCTTTTTAAATTACATGAAATAAATAATTACGTAAATTAAAATGTTAATATATCAACAGGTCTCGAGACGAATAGTTTTTGAAAACAGGTAGATCAATAATTAATTACTGGGGTTGTGAATCAATTTTTTATTTACAAAATATATTTTTTCCTCCAATTTTTTAAATGCTGATTGGACAATTTTTTGAATGGATTTACGATGAGCAAACGAATGCGCGGGAAAAAAATGCAAAGTTTGCATTTTAGGGGTGTTTTACAAAATATTAAATTATTACTAAAAAATTTGTGGTTAGACGATAAACGTGGACCACCGATAGACCAATGATCTATGTGGTTAATTTTTTTTTGTCCATTTGGGGGTTGGTAATGGTCTAAAAATTTTGTCGAAAAAAATGTTTGCTTTTATTTTTAAAAGCCTAGACAAAAAAACCTTTCTTGGCAGCAACTTCGCAGACTTCTCCAAATTGATTTAATTTTTTTTAATCCTAACTGAAGGTTGATTGATTAATTTCCCTTTCCACTTTATATTTCCAATTTATTTATTTTTATTTACACATTAGTTCCAATATTTACACATCATTTCCACTATTTACACATTATTCCACAATTTCCACACTATTTTCAATTTTCATCAATTATTTCCACCATCACATAAGTGTACTCGTTCACAATTATTTCCACGAGTGAACACCCCCTCGGGTTCTATCTTAACAGGGGGTGTTCAAATGACTTTTCTACACTCATATAAAAGCCCCACTATATTTTCAACAAGGAACCACGCTTTGAATATGTTTGCAGTTATAAGGTAATTTAAACCCTGTATACACGAGGCGTAAAGAAAACCTGAAACTTGGTGAAGTCCCTGAGAACATTATTCTCAATAACTACACATACTTATGCGAGTTTTTTTTTTGCAATTATCATCTCAACAATAAATGACCCAATACCCTGATGGCGTCGATGTCATGTATGCAAAGACTGCTTTAGTGTCCAAAAAATTTCAAGTAGCTAAGAAAACTCTGAAACTTGATAGAGTTGTTGAGAACCTCATTCTTAACCATTCAAAACACTTTTCATGGTTTCTTTGATTTTTTCCCTCCACAGATTGCACTTAGAAACTTATTTCAGGGTTTTTTCTACCAAAAATTTTTGACAGACCGGCCAAGACATCAAGTGGATGAAATCCATGCTCTCGGTGAAGTCAAATCGATCTATTCGGGGAAAAAACAAAGAAAACTCTGAAATGAGTTTCTTATTTTTTTTAATAACAATATAAATTAACTCACTGAGGTGTAGAATTTTCTTTGCTGCTGTATTTTTTTTTTTTTTTTTAGAAAATGAATGAGTTTTGAGATGCATGGTAGACACAGGCTTGAGTGAGTGGAAATCTGGCTGGGGAAAAAACAAATAAACCATAAATATTATGTTAGAACTGTAATACTTAGGTCACCTGTAGTAGAAGTCGGGCCTGTTCATAGTACTTCGCGAGGGGTGAGAACAATAGACACATGCCCTAAGATCGTGGGGAGAGGGTTAGTCACATCTCGTTAATCACTATGAACAGGCCCGACTTCGACTAGCTGTTAAAGGGAAATTGTTAAAAAAAACTTCACCAAGTTTCAGAGTCTTCTTTGTTTCTGGAAATTTTCCAGTCGACAACCCACTTTTTTCGGGTATCTTTTTAGCAAGCTTGGTGTCAATTTTGAACTGGAGAATGCAAAGACAACTTGAGAAAAGTTTCCCTTGCCTTTACAATACCCTTATACCAGAATTTGACATCAATTTTTCTCTTTTATCTTACTACAAAATGTATCAATACGATTTTTTCTTTCACTTATTATTATTATAGCCTGTTGTGGTTGTTTGACATGTAGTTTTGCCTGGTTAATATTTCAATCGTGTGATTATATCCTTGTTATACAACACAGCACACGCTATAATGGAGTAAAGAAATTATTAACATCCAGCGATTGCAACCAAGCTTTATGTAGAGACATTACTGAAGAGTTTTCTTTACTTCAGTCGCCTGAACTTGAACAACCTGCGTGACGATCTCATAATAAGATAATTTTTCCTCTTTTGAAGTTTTCCTACCTTACGGTTCTTGAAATTGTCTATTATCCCTTAAATAATTCTGAAACCATATTGCGAGTTTTTTCACTCGATGTTTTACTTCATAGTTCTAGGGTTACGGTTGTTTAGGAAAAAATTTATATTTACTCGGAAATATTAGAGCTTGTGGCATATAATGGCCCGCAGAACTTATACAAGGAACAATTTTTGTTATTTTGAGCTGTTTCTGAACTATAAACAGCATCAACGAGCTTTTTTCTTTCCTTGCGAACGCTTTGCTGAACATAATCCAGGTTATAAATTTATTAGGCAACATGTTTTCTCTGGTTGAGTTGTTTCGTTAAATAAACCAAACAATTATGTTATACTAGACCCTGTTAGTAAAATTGTTCTTCCTGCGGAAGACAAGATCTCTGATAATTTCTTGTACATTAAACCATTTCAATTTTATAAGTGTAAGCAAAGCTATTTAGTTATCTACGAATTCCTGCTCCCTTGTTATATGTATGTATGGCTTCTCTGCCCTTGCACTCTTGGAAATGATAAGCATTTTTAGTGGTGCTCTACCCTCACATACTTTTAATTGATTCCGATTCACATCAGCGGTTCATAACGTTCCTTAATTCAAACAAATTTAGATTCCTGTTGCACAGTGTTTCCTCGAATTTCTGGAAGCTTTTTCATTGGCGCAATACTATTTGAGTAAGTAAATAACGGCGGATCAGATCTAAGGGTTGTAGTTTATTGGAATAGGATACTTGAAGGAACATTGAGTAAATGAACCAGTGGTTGGCTACATAACATAAGTTGGAAATTAATTACTACTATGTTAAGATAACGAAAATGGCCTAGCACTGTAAAAAAAATAGTCGTGTGAATGATATAAAAATGTTTATTTGATTACTTCGCCAAGTATTTTGAAATAACATTAATTAAAATTTCCCAAAACTACAGTTAACATCAATAAACATGGTCATTGATGTTTTATCTTTAAATTGACTCATCAGCACGTAATAATGGGTTCTATACCTCAATATCATAATATACAAAAAATCTGAGAAAATTTTAGTCACTTTTTTTATAATTTTTCATTATTTGTAGGTATGTGAGGTTGGAACTGATGTGTCCATAAAAAAGGTAAAACATCAATTCATATCTTCAGATTGATTTCATATAAAATACAGAAGTCTTGATTATTTTGTGAACTTCAACAAGAAAATAGTTTTTCTTTAATTTAATTATTTTGGCTCAAATATTTACTTGAAAAAATATCACCAAACAGTTCTTTTGATTGCATCTGCATGCTGCATGCAAAATGTGTATAGTGGGAATTCAGGAAAATATATTCCCAGTGATAATATCTCAAAGTTCTGACTTATCGAGTAGCTTTGGGAACGTTCTTGGAAGTTAGATACTTAATCCAGTATCATGAGCATCCTCAGGAGTAGTGCTGCAATAACAAGTCGCAATTAGTGTGGAGATAATAGAAGAAAAAAGCTTCCCGTGTCTCGTTATGGAGAGTTAGACTTGTCGTCTGTATTAGTGTATTGTTCCATTTTGCATTGTTACCCCTAATGAAGACTCATTCTGTCCTGTTCACAATTACACATACTCATGATTGACCAGGCATGAGGCCATTATAGTAGATGTCCTACTAAATAGAGCGTTCGAACTGTGGCAGTTTTAAATTGTTTTCCGATTCGGTGATTATTTAGATTTGGAAAATTATTAACTATGACATTGTTTCCAATTCGCATTATTAAAACAATATCATGCTTCAGTAATCGAAGAATATATACAAAAATGATATTAGGTTTTTTTTATTACAATGTAATAATGAGAAAATATGTTACATAATACCAGTAGGTGTGTGCAGAGAACGGAAGAATTAATTGAGTTTCTGAGGGAACATACGAGAAATAAATTTCTCTCTCTTTATCACTTTTTCTGCAAGCTTGCCTAATTAAATAACTCTCAAAAGCGAGCTTTCCTCCGACATATTTTCTTCGTTCCGTCTTTACATTTTCTTTTCTTTCTCGGAACAGTACAGTATATCAACGTTTGTTCACATTAACTGCATGATTTCATTCACCCGAAAACCCAAATAAATGTTGTAGGTACATTTTCTTTCTCGTTTCACATCTGATGTTGAATTGTTCTAACAGACTCTCTCGTGCCTAACTTTGATTTTATCAAAAAGAAGCAATTTTATCATTGAATTGTCAGTTGTATCCTGCAGCCACTATATTAGGTAAGAGCCATGCAATGCGATATTTCGTTCGACATGTCGGACGCGGTAGTTCCGAAGTTATCCGAGGCATACCATGCAAGCTGAATTGTGGGTGAAGTTATCCACACGACCAAACCAGCCACATGCTACACAGTAATCGTATCTCTTTGGAAGACCGATAGGATGACGGTATTATACCCTTTGTTAAAACTTACCTAAAGGTTGTCTAGTTCATTGACATCGTACAGCCAAGAAGTAATATAATTGTCAAACTAACAGACTAAAATAAATCCAAACTTAAAAAAAAATTCTTAGGAAGATTAATTTATTTCAAAAATGCCTAAAATTTTTTCAAATCTATCTGACTACTTTTCTTTCTAGTAGATTTCTCACACCAAACTGTGTCCCCTAGTGGAGAGCTTTAGGCGTGTTGTTGGATTAGTGAGGATAACTTCACAACTCACAACTCATGTAGCTTTCGTTGCCTCGGATTACTTCGGAAATTACTGTACATGCCGCTTGAAAAATCGCATTATTGTGTGCAAACGCTCTAACAGTAGAGAAACCAGAAGTCCGATCAAATGAAACAGGCTTCATGTTCTCAAGTTCTCAATACAATACAAAAAACTAAATTCTTAGATTTTTAAAGAAAAAGTTCGTAAAGAAATTAATTTTGACTCGCTTTAAGGCGGTCAATTCGGCCCTCGATGGTACCAGCTCTCGCCGTATAGTATGCTCATATCAGCAAACTATCGTAAACTTGATGACGTCATCCTGCTAATACTATAAATCCTGTAGATGGTACTTTAATGTTCCAATCCCATGCAAATGGGTTGTAATTGCTTGCAAGGTCAAATGGTAAATTTGATACATTTAAAGTCTGCATTTTCAAATTATTTTAAATTAAGCTGCGTAAAGAAATATTTGATCTCAATGTTAAAATTTGTCAAGGAATATTACGTTTACCATGGTTCAACTGCCCTTACATTTTAATATTCTTCATGTGGTAAAATTTACACAGTGTAACGCACCTAAAATCTAAACCAGGAAGTAACTCGTAGGGGATTTAGGGAGTGTAGAGTTTCTTGAGGATCATATTAACGAGCTGCTTCCTATTTTCGTACTTTTTACGAAATCATCAGTTCGTATTTCAGATAACCAATCAGATTTGCTGAATTTTGTATAAAACTACGAGTTTTCATGATTTCGTAAAAGTACGAAAGTACGAGGCTATAATTTTGTTTCAAAATTCAACATCCTTTTGATGACATGCCATGCAGCAGCCAATTAACAAATTCCAGGCTCCACATACTCTATTGGATTCAACTCTATTGGTTTTAAACGCATAACAACTGTCTCGCCATAACATTTCCCGTATATGTATATTTATAATGATAACACGTTCTTTTAGCATATTATTATTATACAGCTTCATGACTGATAAAATCGGAATGTATATTGACACTGCAGTAGGTAATGACATTCTCGAGCGTGTATTTTGCATGGAAGTGCTGCGAAATTTTTAGAACCAGCGTTCCGATAATAATTGGGATACCGATTAGATCATTAGACGGGAACACAATAGCAATTATTGCATCAGCAAAAATTTTACTTTATTTGTGAAGTCAATACCTTCAACTTTGTCTCCCTTAGCCCATCAAAGTTTCTCTTAAATCACGGCTCTCCCTTAAATAAGCAACAACTGTTACAGCGCCCTCATGCGGCCAAGGGTATCCCTTATTGTCAATAAACGTATGGTAAACTTTATTATTGTATACTAATTCGCAATACCAATGCCATCCATTTATAATAATTAAGCTTAAGAGTTTTGTTATCAATGTTGATATTTAAAACTCCCGCCGTGTTTCACTAAACGGATTTTTTAGTTTCACCCTTATACGCTTGGCGGGGCTGCTGGAGTTCTCCTAAATCAACACAATGCATTAGGTATAGAAGTGTCCGGTATTGTTTGTTGAGCCCAACATACCCTCAAAGAAAGAATCAACTTTTCCTGAATAATATTTGCAAAAAATCTACATACCTGAAAGATATCAGTTTTCAGTCTTACACTTCCGCTTAACGTTGCTTAGCAGAAGCTGCTATTGAAATAAGGTCAGGGATTTCGGGGAAAATATCTGATGTTTGAACTATTAGCTATTTTTAATTAAGTCTGACAACACTGTATCCTCCATCTCTCCATATCGATCGCTGTCTTAACGACTTCTTACTCAATTAACGCGACTTAATGGTGTCAATTAACTTATTATTAAATATTTACTACACTTACATGAGGCGTAATTATTGTTAGATACAATACTTATCTCATACCTGACGGGAATTAAGCGTATTTGATTGCTATAATTGCTTACAATATAATAGAAAAGTTCTTGTTTTATTGTCTAATATTACAAATATGTATATTAGAATTTATTACACAATATAGGTGATCTATTTTTTTTATTATTGTCACGACTCCTGATAGAAACCGTTTTCATCTGATATCGGCAGTTCTTTTTTTTATTAAATGGGGAGCGGTCTTCACTATGTAGTTAAGACAAAGTCGCTCCACATCGGTAATATGGGTTTGGAGCCTCTTGCTCATACATTCAGCCTCAAGTATGCCCAAACAAATAGTAGAACGGACAACACAGACACCCAGAGCCTTCACCGAGAATCGAACTCAGTTCGCCGGGTCCAGTGATTCAGCAGACCGCCCACTGAACCACTCGTATCGGCAGTTCTACTAAACATCAGCTATTATCCTTGACATATGACAGTGTCCGTTGACATTTCTAGAGTTCCTATTAATCATCTATATGAGGAATGCGTTCGGCAGGCTTATTTCAGTGAGTGGAGTTGAGACTAGTAAAAGGAAAGGTAATAAGAGAGAAGGCTAGTAAGTGAATTGATACTAGAGAGGGCAGAGTTAGAGTGCTACTAGAACATTCAGTGGATAAAAGAAAGTAGAGAACTAAAGTTTAAAGGGATATGAAATCTGATGAATCAACAGAAATTGCGGAAAAAATATTATCATTAGGTAATTATTATAAAGATGATTACATTATATTGTAACGGAAGAGCACTGAGGAATTATTCTGGTTTCATGTTTGTTTACATTCTCTGAATTAATATTTTAAGTCAGCTGATTCACGAAAATTCTAGCTTCCTTGATAGGAATCTTCTACTTTCAATTAAATTCTTATACAAAGTGCCAGAATGGTTCCGCGTATATTCGAGGAAATCCATGGCTGTGCCTACGCTAAACGCCCAGAAATTTTCGACAAGTAGTTGCAGTCAATTTAGCTTGGAAGTCAGTTTCGATTGAAAGACAGTTGAGATTGAATGATCACAGAGTAAGGAAGAATGAAGTGATTGTGACAAGTGAAGGGAAATCAGAGAGTAGAGCATAGTTGTGTTTAATAATGTTGGACTTCGGAGGTTATAGTTAGTTATTTTATATTTATGTTGTGACTGATTTAAATAAATAAAGACTTGAATTATTGTAAAACTTTTAATTTGAAACAATAAAAGTAAGTACTGTTCAATTAATATGCTTCGTTTTAATAATTATTGTACATAGCTTCAGTGCATGAGTATTATAAATGAGAGTTGATACAACTTGAAATTTTAGCACTAATTCTCCATTTTGTATTTAAACCGCTCCAGTGGCTTTGTTTGAGACTAATATTCACATACATGTAGCTTTGTGATTTATGAATACATTCAAATTTGATGGTCTTTCTTTTGCTATAAAAGCTCTGGTATAAGCATTTACATTTCAAAATTAACAGGGGCATAATTTAGCTTAATTTCAAGTTTAAATTTGAACTTCAGCACGAATAGCATGTTTTGCGTGTTCACACCTCATTTGTAAACTTCATCGAGATTCCTTATAGCGACGGAGCTTTTCAGTTCTATTACCGACACTCCTGATGAAGATTTCAGAAGTCACGGAACTGTGATTAGCTTATTAGAATAACTTTGGGATTACTAGATATACGTTATTATCAAAAAATTAGTATCTGCAATAAACAGTTGATGAACTAGCGATGTGAAATTTCACACAAATTCATCGTGACGTCATGCATATTTGGCTTGAAGCAATTTCAACGTCATAGGAACGTAAAGTACGATGTAAGGATAGACTCTACTCTTAACATTCCATTCTAGTCCTAGTCCTAGACTCCTAGAGGCAAGCAAATTAATCAATGTGAGGTGGTCGAGGTAGTTGTTGTTTACACTCTTGTTGCATAATTACTGGCTGGTGGCGTATAGAGATGGGAGTAGAACTAGAACCTTTCATCGACGTCTCGGCATACTGGCGCCAGCCGGGCAGTCCTGAGGGAATGAAACTGTAAACAAGGATGAACGGAAAATTGTCCTGAAAGCGTGCTTAAAATCCAATCGGTTGCTGAAGTTTTGAATCACCGGCACGAGATAATCGTACCAGTGGTGAGCTATTTATGGATGGACTACAGACGTGTCGTCAGGTATTATTGGCGAAGCCAGATTCAAGTCATGCTTTAGAAATGCCGTTCACGAACTGGGAACGATTTTCTGTTTTTGTCATTAACTTTTTCATGTACGAGTAAACTCATTCAAGATCTACTATTGTCGTAAAAATCGATTCAATATATGTATTATGCAGGATTTTTTTGTTGTTGTGATTTTTTCCGAACCAGTTATTCTCAATGTCATTTAGGATAAAGTACATAATGTAACATAATATAGAGCACCTTTGAATTTTTCTAATATTTTGTACTTGTTTATGGACCAAATAATTGGTGCAATATCAGGCCAAGGCTGATATCTAAAAGCACAAATTCTAAATAATTATATTCACAATGGAATGTAAAACAAATTAATGAAACGCTGTTGACCTTATACTGTGTTACAGTTAATACGTCATTGGTGCAGGAAATTGACTAAATACGTAATAAATTCTGATTTCCTAAAGGTATTGCTACATTATGGTGTGTACTTTTCTTTAAATCGCGAAATTGTTCTAATTTTTATCATTACCGAATTCACTGAAATCTGTTACATACAGGGTATTTGGTAACTAGACAGCGAAAATGAAACGTCATGTACAGGGTGTCTCTGAAAGGTGCGGAAAAAAAGCTACCACAAATTTCCGAGGCCTAAATAAGCCGATCTAACCCAACTTATCTCTGTCCAAAAGTTGATGATTTCGGAGATACAGGGTGTCAAAAGTTCAATTTGGTTTCCGTTTTTCTTAAATAACTTTTTTAATAATTGGTATATTTTTACAATATTCGGCTGAAGGGGCTTTTGTGGGGTGAAAAATTAAAAACTGCAATCATTTTTATTGTAAAATTTAGAGGACGCCACCTGCGGTACCTTGAACACATTCAAAACGAACTATCTTTTTTGGGCCACTCTGTATTTAACTTTTAAATAAAAATTCTTATTCTCCAACGTCTTTTACCAAAAAAAGGCATACGTGGTAAGAGTTGATTTGAGCAGCCGTTTCTGAGATATCTGGATTTAAGAAAATCACAACGTGCATGGCCAGGCCTAAGTAAGTAGTTATTAGTAATTATTGTAATAATTGAACACAATTTGAAGCGAAGGCATTGAATTAAAATTATTTTACTTAAAGTGCCATACCAGGTTTCAGGTGTGAGCTACCTCTCACATATGCCTGTGGTGCGCGTGCTGTTGAAGTTCACTCTTTTGGGGCCACTCTTTTTATCGGAAGAGTCCGAAAGGCACTATTTGAGAACTATTACGAGGCAGAGTACTATGCGGTGCTTTTCCATTGCCTTCCACAAGGTGCATCCCGATTTTGGCTCGAGTAGCACAACAAATACTTTTCGGGTGCTGGTGAGTTTCGAACCAAGGTTTACCGGCTGGTGGACGAACGCTCTATCTACTACACCACGGGACCCACTTAACGAATTTACATCAACGAGATCACTGTCACTATAAACCAAGTAAGTAATTGGTGTCAAATAGAATCTAAAAAAACAATTCAAGCATACACTGGAATAATTGTCAAACAATTTTCAAATTTACTTTAGTAATGGCCGTACAGTATACTAATGAAGAAATGAACGATATGTTATTGGTTTTTGGATATTGCCAAGGAAATGGTTTTGAATCTTGCAGATTATCAGTGAACGATTTCCGAATCGTCGCTTACCAAACCATAAAACCTTTAATGAAAGACGTCTTCGTGAAACAGGTAGGTTTACGCCTGTTTCTATTAATTAAGGTCGTGCACGTACGATAAGAACTCCAGTGGTTGAGGAAGATATTTTAAATAGGATTGAAGAAAATCCTAAACTCAGCACCAGACGATTGCGCTTAGAGCTAGGTGTATGCAAAGATACTGTTAACAGGGTGACCAGAGAACAATTACTGCACCCATTTCATGTTGAACGGGTATAAGACCGTTTACCCCATGATTATGAACCACGTCTAGCTTTCTGCCGGTTCATTTCCAAGAAGAATCAGGATAGGAGCTTTACACAAGGAATTTTATTCACAGATGAAGCCTTTTTCACGCGGAGTGGCATAACTAATTTGACAATGAACATGTCTATGCTGGAGAAAATCCTCATGCGATTAAAGTAAGCCATTACTTATCAAAAGTAAGCCATTATCAGCATGAGTTTAAGATCAATGTGTGGGCAGGAATCATAGACACTTTCATAATTGGTCCTGTCATTTTATCACCTCGACTTAATGGCGAAAATTATTTGGAATATCTGCAAAACGAATTACCATACTTGTTTGATCCCCTGCCCTTGGAACTTTAAATATGAATGTGGTTTATGCATGACGGTGCTCCTCCACATTTTTCGATAAATGTACGTAATTATTTGAGCGAACAGTATCCAAATAGATGGATAGGTAGAGTCAATGATGCACCCACAAGTTGGCCAGCTCGATCGCCTGCTATGACACCGATGGATTACTTTTTATGGGGAACTTTGAAAACCCTTGTGTATTCTAGGCCATAGGAAATACAGAAGGTTAATTAAGGAGACGTATTGAAACCGGAATGGACGTTTTGAAAAATGATCACGAAATGCTCCAAAGAGTTCAATTTAATTTTTTAAAACGTATAAATCTTTTATATCTTTGTATACACGAAAATGGAGATCATTTTGAACATTTGATAAAATCATTTTTTTTATTAAATTAAACTAAATTTTTGTTGTTGATAAATCTCTTATTGACTGTTTTAACTAAAGTACCTATAAAGTTAAATCCACATTTATGTACCTAGTCGTTTTTTTTGCAGCTTTCAGTGACAGTTATTTTAATTCAACGCCTTTGCTTCAAATTGTGTTCAATTAATACAATTACTTACTTAGGCCTGGCCATGCACGTAGTGATTTTCTTAAATCCAGATATCTCAGAAACGGCTGCTCAAATCAACTCTTACCATGTATGCCTTTTTTTGGTAAAAGACGTTGGAGAATAAGAATTTTTATTTAAAAGTTAAATACAGAGTGGCCCAAAAAAGATAGTTCGTTTTGAATGTGTTCAAGGTACCGCAGGTGGCGCCCTCTAAATTTTACAATAAAAATGATTGCAGTTTTTAATTTTTCACCCAACAAAAGCCCCTTCAGCCAAATATTGTGAAAATATACCAATTATTAAAAAAGTTATTTAAGAAAAACGGAAATCAAATTGAACTTTTGACACCCTGTATCTCCGAAATCATCAACTTTTGGACAGAGATAAGTTGGGTTAGATCGGCTTATTTAGGCCTCGGGAATTTGTGGTAGCTTTTTTTCCGCACCTTTCAGAGACACCCTGTATAAAATCGTATTTTTTAAGCATAAAACAAGGAATGACTTTTTTGACAATATTTCCAAAATTGTTGTTCAGTTAATGAATAAAACATTTTTTTATCGCGGCCTTAGTTTTACATTTCTGAAGATATTTCCTAAACAAGGCCTCAGATCTTGAAAAAAGTTATTATCTCTTTTATGCTTAAAATATGATTGTATACATGACGTTCGATTTTGGCTGTCCAGTTACCAAACACGCTGTATAAGTATACCTAAAAATAATTTACGATACTCGTATTGCAATGGAACATTATTAGTGACCATCAGTGATCGATCTCTTATGTTTATAAAATTAACGGTGATCAGATTTTATTATGCAGATCAAATTTTATTACATTTTTATTGAATAATTTTTTATGCCATTATAACTGGACGAGCTCATAAATTAGTATAGTAATCATGTGTGAACGACTTGATTGAACGTCTTTGATCCCCAGACCAGCCATTATGTAATTATTGTACTCTTTGAGACTCATACCCTTTTAGAAAGCAATAGGAAACTACCAGGAATATTTTTTTGTAATAAAGCCTCTGAAATAGCGTCGCTCGGACATCGTGATAAAATAAGAAGTGCTTGTTATGTCGACGTAAACTGAAAGAGTTTTCATACAAGAGGTCGATTACGCCCACAGTACTGGTTAATGTCATTTCAGGATGATACATTGCTAGTTGTTGTATGCATTTAAAGATAGACGTTTTAAGTACCTACTCGCCATTCTTGGCAAGTTTATTCTTTACTAGAACAAGCAGTCGTAATCTTTTTCATACTTTGGTATTATAGTAGTAGTAGTGGTAGGATACGCTAGGAAATTATTATACTTACGATAAGTGCCAACATTCTACCATGGGAGTACTGAGTCTTTATACGGAGGGGAATTGCAAGAATTAATAGTGGCTTTGGAAAATTGTTTCAATGGGATTGTTTGTAACAATACCATAGATCATTTAAATTGAACCTAACAATAATTTCCGTGTATAAAGACTCAGTAAGATTTTAAGGGGCTAATAATAATAAGAACACTAAATACACATGTATTTAAATCATGTGATAACATGGCTAAAGTAAAGCTAAAGTAAAAATCTATTTTTTTAGGCTTTTTTTCAGCAACGACTGAAGTTACTCCAAATTTAGTTTCAGATTCTTAATAAATAAGTAGAAAATTCTGCTCGACTTTTCCACTTTAACTTAATCCGGAGCTCTTAAAAGAATAAAATAAAAACAAACCAAATAAACATCATCGCATACTTGATCATAAAAAATGGAAACCTTTGGAACTTCCAGAGCATCAAAATAATGCCCGTTAATAATGGAATGAAACGTTTCAAGAGACGACTGGAGGCAGAACCTGTTGGTCTGGAAAAAGAATAAAACTCTTACCTGGCGTCACGAAGTGTGGAAGCTACAACGAGTTCATTGCTATTCTACAAAGACTTACTTTTATAATTAGAGAATCCTTTTAAGGCCGGTATCTTTGCGGCAGAATCTTTGAATTTCAGGCATTTGCTGCGAGAATATTTCTTTTTTCTCTATCACTATAGAAATGTACGCTGTTTTGCTACATGTATCTCTGACTATTGATTTTTTTTGTTTTTTTGTATGAAAATGTTGAGATGATTTTTCCACGTAAACAAAAGTCAATCTGTCCACTGAGAGTTGTCCGTTGTCATGCCACACTGATTCTGACTAAACAATTTCATTTAATTCGATTTTAATCTTACACTTATTTCTAAGTCGAACCAGATGTGGTATCGCAGTTCGTGTCAGTGGCGTGTGTTGAGAAATAATGAATATCCTACAAATATATTATTTCGACAAGTTATTGACGAAGTAGAGCCTTGCAACTTTTTGATAACAAATATATATAATGCAAGTAAATAAGAATGATAATAATTATTGTTATCATCATGATAGAAATATCATGTCACCTACCTGCTGGTTGCCGTTTAAAAGAAAAGAATAACACCTCCGTTTTCTTATTTGCAAGTAAAATATTCCAGCAATTTAACCACAAGACCACGTACTAGGGAGTTCAATCGTTTCCCAGGCAAAACAAGGAAATAGAGTTGAAAAAGTTACTCATAGTTTATCACACCGTACAATAACACAGGTAATTCTGCTAATTTCGTATTAAAAACGTTTCAAATCACAACACAAACCTTTTTTTTTAAGGAGGGAACTTCGGTCTTCCCTATGTAGGTAAGACAAAGTCGCTCCACTCCGGTAATTATGGGTTTGAGATATTCGCCAACATTACCCAGCCTCAAGTATACCATTAAATAGTAGAAAGGACAACACAGACACCCAGAGCCTTCACTGAGAATCGAACTCAGTCCGACGGATCCAACGATCAAGCAGTTCTCACTACTTAACCGCGAGGCCACGCCAGGCTCGAACACAAACCTTATTAGTATATTTAACGCTGACACTGACACTACTGACAGTAGCGACGACAATCTTATCGTAATATCGTATCAATCTAAGCGTATCAAGACGCGAGTCGGTACTTCCGTCTCACTCTCGCTCATCTTTTTAGAATTGCTGACGATTCAAACGTATTTCTGACAATACGTCCCATTTTAACTCGATTGACTATGCAATGCAATAGAAGGAGTAAGAAACATAACGAGATGATGTATCCTTAGTTATCACAACAGACAACTCTCAGTGTACAGACTTTAGGTGGGTACTGGGTTGGTTACTATAGGGCTAGTTAAGTATTGATTTGTTATTAAATCTAAAAATTACCACGACTTACAGCCGTCGTTATGTTTTCACTATAAATCTTTTGCAGTAGTTCTAGGACACTAACTTATAATATGACCTACTAATGGAGTTTTTGTTGTTTTTTTAAGAAAGTTATTTGTCTACTCTTCTTATTCAAAATTCATTGTAACTCTAATTTTAGCTATTACTATTATTGCCTCGTTGAATAATATAGACAGTTCATAACGATTGAATAATGGTATCATTATTCAATGGTTATTTCAATTTTTAATGAATATTTACGCTTTTGGTTTTTAGATAGTGGCAAGGACAACTATTAATGATGATACCAAAAAGAGTAACCCTTTTTGGACCCTGCTTCATGAGTAATAAAAACCATTACGATCTTGTTAAATAATATAAAATTAAAACGAAAGAGTAAATCCAAATTATCAAATCCACTCATAGCTTACCTAGATATTATGAAAATAGTACAAGCTGGCGATAATGGACATCCGATTCTTAAGCGTTTTGAGATGAAGAAAAGAAAATAAAAATTACTTATCGTCCTAGGGCAGCTACTCACTTACAGTTAAACCCCATTTGGAATGTTTTAAAGGGCTTTGTTTGGACGTTTCTTTTTTCAAATAGTACAAGTTCAAATATTGCTGCATCCGAAGCTGTTAAGAAATTTCGAAACAGTAAGCACTATCGTCTTCAGTAAAGGTGGTAATTGTTGATGATTTCTGACTCTTAACAAGTTTTGCTATAGTTATTGGTTTCCTTGAAGAGTAGAGTTTGCGATTCAGCCTAAATTTTCTGGTTTCCGCTGGAAGACTGGTCTCTCACCAAGACGTAGAGCATTTTCATTGGATGATCAAGATTCTGGTGTAGTTTGCTTCCTTAAAGAATAGAGCTTCCATTCAATCTTGGAAGGCTGGTCTCCTAACAAGCCGTGAGTGCAGCATCTTCCTAGAAGATACTGCTGTCTTCATTGCTATGGAGCCTCTATCCATCCAAAGCACTCGACGTTCCAGGCGATACGTAACGGAAACGTCTCAGGTAGATTTTGCTGTAGTTTACTTACTGTCTTGGAAATGAAGTAAAAGAAGAGTAAAAGGAAAGTGAAGTAGAAGAAAAAATAAGTCTTCTCGATCAACCAAGCGCTTTGCAACCCCAACAGTCATGGAACCATCCATATCACATAAACACCACCCCGGGTATAGCAACCCCACCCCGTTCTCAAACCTGGTTCAAGCCTCGCCAGTCGAGGAATTTACAATTTATAAAAAAAATAAACCTGCCTAATTGGATTTTGTAACAAAAACAATTTAAAGTGCAGCCAAGTGGCATATTCTGGGCATTCCTAAAAAATCAGTCTGTGTGTAAGAGAAAATAATCCTCGTTAAAGTAATTAGGGATAAAAACGTATGTTTTTGTCTTCAAATAAACCCGTGAATGTGTTGAATTATAAGGAATTATCCTGAATTAAATATCAACAAAAGTTAATAGGCGTAATTACAGACATCAGAATTTCTGTCTGAAATTTCCCGACGCTATTATTTCAAAGAAACGAACTGCTGTTTTATTTACACGAGCAATAAAAGGAAAATAATTGAATGTCATTATTATTCATTGCGTACTTCTTTTGTTCTACAAGAAGTCATTCATGCGTGTTTGATAGGAAAATTGTGCTTATATTAGGAAGTATTATTACGACACCGGCACCTGAACAATGTTGTCACTACTACTGTTAACTTGGAGATGTCTGATGCTTGTTGCTTGTACTCTAATTTATTTGGTAACTGCATAGAAATTCCAGGTTCTTTTTTAGAAATGTTGCTGTAAATAATAGCTTTATTATCATTGTGTTGATTGTTGCTATAGCGGTGTAATAACATCGATTCTCGATGCACATACCTATACATAGGCGCTTGTTTGATTTGTTAATAGAGTAAATACCGTGGGTTATTTATTTTCGCAACAGTAATTTGTGTAAGCGTCAGTAATTGTCGTCTGACCTCCTTTTATTTATAGAAAATAAGGACTAGCAAATGGTGCTCCATTTTATTAACTTATCGAAAACAATTTCATTAATTACCTATTCTTCTTGTGAGTTCAACATTCTTGAAACAATTTTTATCAAGTTACTGATTCAATCAAAAACAATTGGGTATGTTGTATGCTGTGATAAATGGTTTGTTAGGTAGGTCATATCTTCTGCGGTACTCTTTACCCAGTGCTTATTATGATCTCATTTAGTTCATGTATGCAGGCGCTGGCAAGATAGAAGATCCATCTCTGGTGGTAATTAATGCATGAAAGATGGTCTGAGATTTTCATCAGATTAACCTTGCATAAAAATGTTGCCAAGTTGTGATTCTGAAGTTGCGCAACGCCGGGACGGTACGATCGACCTTTCACTTTCGTAATCCGGTATCATAATGTTGTTTACACCGTCTCAGTCTGGTTACCTCTGCTTCTTTTGAATATCCAATCATTTAGCATCGTTGCCGGCTCCCATCGCAGCCAACCGTTACATCTATGAGCCAATTTCTGTGGTCTACTTGCTTGTGTCAATATTTCAATATTCATAGTTGAACTTTATTATTGCAGACCTACCTACATGTGATATGATATATGTATGTACCTCCCGGATCTTTGTACCATACCTGTGCCAACTAAAATAGACCTGGTATCCTCAGAGCCTTTCGAAACGACAGATCTCCAACGTTTTTCAAGGATGCTGGATTCGATATCCCGTAGATACTTTAGGTATTAGATTCTTTGGAATTAAGTCTTGTAATTTGTCCTTTTGATGGGTAATTAAGAATTTCCGAAGAGCTGTAGTTCCATAAAAGAGACTTTAATCATGAGCGATTCAGAAATTTCACGTTCGGTTCAGACCAAACGTACCTACTTAGGTAGATTGTTTCCTTGATGTAAGGTTGATTAAGCTACTAATAAATCTTCTTTGTTGGATTGAATTCAATAAAGAACGTTTTATAACGATATTTCTGGGCTCGTGCCGTTTAATAATTACCTACAAATCTTGAAGTTATCGAATATTATTTTTTTTAATTATCAAAAAGAAATGGGGAACGAGAAAAAAGTAAAATGAAATAAATGGACAGAGTAATTATTACGTCAGCAATTACGTCAGGTCAATTGTATTTTTATCGCATTTTGAAGCTATCAGTAGTTGGCTGCGGTGTAGTTGTTGGCCATGCCTGTTGCTAAGGCGACCGAGAACAACTGCCGTCCTATTATTATCCCTTCCCCTCCCTCCCGCCCGCCATAGTTTCTCCTGCTGGGAGAAATGACAAACAGCTTGGGAGCTTGGAGGCGCCTACCAGATCCGAGATACTCGGAATATAGATTAGAGACGACGAGCGATGTTCCATTGTTGAAAGAGGCTGCTCACTAAAACCCTGCCCCGGCGGCAGGGTTTCGTTTTTGTTTTACTTATATTCTCGTTGTAGGTGAACTTTGTTGATAGAAGTGGGGATCGCATACAGGATGAGGGGATCGGAACGCACGATGTCTTTAGATTATATCAAAATATGTTTTTTTTAATTCCTAAATATTGATTCATGATACAACTTCATGTTACAAATTTGATACAGAATTGACAACTAACCCTCACTTGTTACATACTCACTTGATGGTGATTTTAATAGGTACCTACATGTTTAATTTGTGCCACGAAACCTGCAAAAGTTCAGGGGTTTTTAGATTTAACGTTTTTTTTTCGTGATATTCAGAATTTGTTACTTACAATGTGACACCGCTTACTGAGGCTATGCAGATTATGTCAAGCCTTCTGGGGGATGATGATAGGGATGATGGAGATGACGGATTTTGGGAAATTTTTTTCAGAAACCGTTAATTTTTGACCAATATGTGTGATATCTTGAAAAACATATTTTACATAAAATATTGCGAAAATTTTGTTCAAAATAAATAAAATTATCAAAAATAGCAGTTCAAGCCCCGTTAAATTCGCTAAACTGACGATTCATAGAACCAACAATGATCATGTTATGCAAGGTTGCCAGATTTATGTTTATTACTTAAATCTTGTGATATAATATTATTTGGTGAAATCATCAATGCGTTGTTCAGACTAATGCGCGAATGAAATTCTAAAAATTGTACTCCAAAATACATCAAGTTACAAAATGGACTTTTCGATAGGTAGTGAAAGTTGAAGAGAATATTTCCCCGAGCTCTCAATTCAATAACGCGCATGTCTCTGTTCAAGTTATGGTCGTACCTTTAACACGAACCGTTTTATTTATTTTCCCAAAAGTAATTAGTTTCTGCCATTTTTATTTCGATGTATTTGAGCCGTTTCTATTATTATACCTGTGAGTTAATTTTTAAAATAAATTTACATTTTTATTTCTCCCTTTTTGATTAGAAATTAAATTCAATAACTTATTAAAATAAATTTCTGCGTTTTTTTGTTCTGACAGTGTCAAAATCAAATCATCTGTCAAGAATTTTACATTTTACTCATTATTCTGCCTTAAATCATAACATCTAAGTACCTACTTACTGAGCAGAACGTGTTTTTGTAAAGCACATTATCCGCGTAGTAAAACAAAACGAGAAAATTCGATTGACCTTTACCGAAGAAGAATTTATCGAAGCATTTTCAAATGTCGTTATCAACAATAACATATTTGATCGTGTCTTGAGAATCGTTCAATTATTCCGAGTCGCTAAACCAGAAAATGTTCAGAATATAAAAAGAAACCCATCAATAGAAAAAACAACCGCCCACAATAATATCCATTCAAAGACTGTCACAGTTATTAGAGGTAAGTTCTTGATCGATATTATTTTGTTCCGGTCATCTTGACATCGCTATAAAATTGTAGCACGAATTTTCATCGCCATACTAGGTGAGAATTGTTACATAATATGAACTTTAACTGACGATTATGCATATAATAGCCATATAAACTGGAGCACGGTTATACTGTCAATGAAAAATCCTGATTATTTCAAAGAATCTTCTATCATAATAAAGGTAAGGAATACAATAATAATAATAATATCATAGAGGTCAATCTTTTTGAAGGAACTCTTCGCAGAGAATTATTACCGTAAAAAATTTTGACTTAGAATTTTGATTTTTGGTTGCCTTGTTACCTGGTCGTTGTTACGTTACTTTGCATTTTTTGATGGCAACTCAGATTTACTTACCACGCCATTATAGTAGGGGAGCCCACGATACTAAATGGGGATTTACTCGAGCGTCGTGGAGACCTATTAGATTTGAGAGATTACATGATAAAAAAAAAAGTCATATGATGTTTACCCGTTCACCGGTGGGGGGAGCGTCTACGGGGGGTCAAAGATGTAAAAAAAAACAGTCAACTAGACATCTCCGAGCGCGTCAGATAATGATAGGGCGTATGCCCCACGTCTCTCTGATAATGGAGGTATGATAATCTGCCGGTTCCCATAGTGAGGGTGGCCGTACGGGGGGGTACAAAATGAGAAAAAAAAATTCACTCGAGCGCGTCAGATTTTTAGAGGGGATGTTAAGTGACCCCGAAAGATGCTCACATTCAAAAGACTGACGATTTGGAGGTGACGCAAGCTTACGGGAGCTTTTCAAAATTGCAAAAAAAAATCGCCATTTTGATTTTCTCGAGCGCGTCAGATTAAGATATGGACGGTTCATCTTGATGTCCCAGATATTACTTTGTTGTCGATAAACAAGTCAAACGTCGTTATTTTCAAAGTGTTTTCAAGACCGCTCAGTATTTACTCCCAAATTCACTTGCCAAGTACCGCGTAGTATTAGTAGCCGGCTTAAGAAAATTGAGAACACAGGTAGAGCTGCAATAACAAATAAATACCTTCAGGTTAACATAGACGTGAGTTTCCTGACGTGTCTGCAAAATAATTATGCTTATAATTGACGGCAATAATAATAATTATCAAAATAATGTGTTGTGCTTAATTTGATGTGAAAATTTTCTTGAAAAATATATTACTTAATTAGTTATATTTGTGTTGGTATTATACTCTAATCTATAACACCTGAAGACTGCCTAACATTTAAAACAGCGCTGTGTCGCCTTTGTAAAGACTCATTAGTCAACTATACCAGACTAACTTCAAGACAAAGATTACAATAATTATTGTATACAGTGGTGTGTGTATAAAGTTTGGAACCAGATTCATGATTGTTATGCATCCTTTAGGTATGTGACGTTTCTATGAAGATTTTCTTTGACAGGTCGATTTTGTTTTTTAAAATGCAATCTTCTGACATTTATAACATATTACTATGACGGCATTTTTTTGGCCAATGACGTCATCATAATTTTTTTTAACGGAAAACCCTACTTGTGATTGGTACATGGTTGCAAAGGTCTTTTTAAAAAGAATTTTTCCGCTCATTTCAAACCATTTTCTCGAAAAAAAAAAAGAAATTTTCCAAGTTAAGTAAGGTATCCACCATTTTCAAGAACAGGTCCTCAAAGTTTCATATGTAGATGAGATTTCTAAATCCAAAGAAAAAAAACTGCTGCATTTTTCTTAAATTTAGAGCAATTTTGTGACTTTTTAAAGTATACGCGAGGGTATACCCTCAACAGTTTGAAGTTTGAGATGTCATAACTTTTTTAAATATATATGATATACATGTGAAACTTTGAGAAAATATACTTCTTATGAACACCTTCGCATAGATTTAGTACATTGCGTTCTTTAAAAAAAAAATATTTTCTCTCTTAATAAAAGTTTGAAATTAAGCGCAAAATATTCTCTTTAAAATGAGCTTTGTAAGATGTAAAGGGTGATCTCACCATCAATTAGCTCCCCATCAAATAGCGTAATGTGAAAGGTGAAGTGATTTAAAAAAGAAAACTTCACATAATCATAATATGTCCGATTTCAATTATTTACGGAGTTAAAGGACCTCAAATCTTCCTGCATAAGGAGCCACTTTAGGAATATTTATTTAACTTTACCTTGGTTTGACCTGTTTATATAAAAAAAAACGCCAATATAGAGCGCAATTTTTTTTTTTTTAATTTAAAACAGGTAAAACCAAGGTAAAATTAAAGGTAAAAAAACGGAGGTCCCTGTAAAGTGTAAACGATAATGATTTTATGAAGTTTTCTTTTTTAAATCACCTCACCTTTTATTACTTGTCACAATTTGATGTTGAGCTAATAGATCATCCTGTATAACAAGTAAGCGAAAAAATGATAACGATGTCATTAGCCAAAAACCAATCCTGTTTTGTTCACATTTTCATTTTTTCATTTTGAAAAAAATATAAAGTTCTATTAAAGTCAACAAAAAATAAATATTTATTTTAAATTTGGTAATCTTTCTGAGGAAGGTATCAATGACTTCATATTCATAATAGAACTGGTTCTTCAACAGATAGCGAAAAAAAAATCCTGGATAACGTTCAATTTACAATAATAATAAATTTTTTCATATCGTACGTATAAAAAAGTAATAAACTAAAATTGCATCGTAAAAGTTTGAGTGCTATAAGCAAATAAATAAAATAAATAATATCATATGGTGATTCGGCAGAATTTCAATGCTGGGCAGTTTCAAACAGAAACTAAGGAGAACTTTAGTTAATACCTACGTTCAACAAAATTGTTCGGGATCCTTCTATGGTGGCCACGATTAATTTAGCAGCTTTAAAAATTGGCCTTGAAAACATCAGCCAGTGTCAAGGTAGCGATAAATAGTTATTAATCGTTTTACTGCTGTTATATTAATGGCATGCGTGGTTGTCACGTTGTCTGTAATCAATAATCCTTGTAATATTTACGCTGAAAATATTTCGATTTTAACTACTACTACTGTTAATAATGGAGTGAGACAATATTGACTTATTTCAGAATTTTTGTCTCTAATTTACCTATCTACTTATAATAGTGTGTCGGGAGTAAACTCAATTAGTAGTTGACCGACTTAGTTACAAGATTTTCTGTGTTGACAAAGTATGCTATAATCCATTCATGTATATGTACTCAAAAGTACGTTATTACAACGGTTCATAATTTTACATTTAATTTTACTCCTTATTTTTTAGTGTTTCATGGATTTAGCATGTAGATAACAACAGTTAATTTGAAGTAGGTAATTCTCGCTCGATTTTAATGGCATTTTTCCTTGTGGGAATCTTTATCGGTATGTTTTCAAAAGTTTGTTTATACAAATACATGGTGTAAATCTGTTTTGGAGACATAGGGATATTACTAGATCTCGCAACTGTTTTAAAGAGAAATGTTACATGGATCATTTGTCATTATTAAGATCGAAGAACTGCTGTATAGATTTCGAGATACGTCAAAGTTTTATTAAAAAGATGATTTTTTATTAATTTTTCAAAAATATTTACGTTGATTTGATAAAACTTGTCATGTTCGATAGCAATAATAAGTAAACAATAATAAAAAATTATGAAAAAGTTTTCATAAAATTTATTCAATTCAACCATTTATTCACAATAACCAAGTTATCCTCCATCAGACAAGGCCTCGTCACCTCCTTCTTTGAATTTGCTCCATAAATCATAGCCTGATGGAAATTAACGTCTGTATAGGAAGGAACGCTCCACACGTTAACGTGTCTGCCTCATTAAGATTAGGAATCAAATTAATCTCAACAAACTGCTTTTTATCCTAAATATAAAGCTAGGCGATAATTAATTTGCCCTTCCCCCAATTCTGTCTCGGCCTCTGTTTCTTCTTGAAGTCAGCATAGAAATTACATCCTCGTCTTCACTTAATCCTTCTCTAATCCTGCCAAATTTATAATTATTATGGCAAAAGTGTGTGAGGGGGAAAAAGGTCCTATAAACGTTTTTGGATACAGGGTGTCAAAGTAAAAAATTTTCAGTTTTTTGACGATATCTGAGGAACCGTTTGAGATACATTATAGCTCAGCTTTTGTGTTATATATATACATATTATCTTCTCATGCCATTGGCGGACGGAGATTTTAAGGTTTCGTTTTGTATTTTTGCCCCTATTTTCTACGGCACTGATGGGAAGTTGGCATTTTTGACGCTCATTTTAAATCGGCAATGTTTTCTGCGTAATAAAGGTCAAAACCCTAACGAGAACAAGTACATTTTACAAAGTTAAAAAAAAAAACCTGTTTATTCTCGAACCCACGTTAATAGGAACTTTCTTTCCTTAAAATGAACCAAGGAATAAGTCCCTAATTTTTTTTCCACAGATATTTTGATATAATATTGTTCAATATTTTTATGAAATTTCACGAAATGTGGCAATGTTGCATCTAGCAGCACTACAAATCGTAATCTGTTTTAGTAGGTTAGCAAGTTGTTTTTTCCGTTGTTGCCATTATCTTTGGTAATTTTCAAATTACCGAATTTAGAAGTTGATGGTTGCTGTGGAAAGTGATGAATGTTTTGGGCGAGAGTAATTTAATTATTTAAATTTCGTGTAAATTTGGATTGTTTGTGTAATAATAATAATAATCAATAACAGATCGGATGATAACACTGTTATCTTAATCAGCAGGGAAATAAATTATTAATTATCTCAGTTTAGTTGAGCAGTGGGTAGTTGTCAAGTTCAGTGGGCTGTGTTCTCTTCCTTTCCTAATTATTGTGGAGTTACAGTTTGAAATGGTAATTATTTTTTATTATTATCTCAGTCTGCTAATTAATATAGACTCCCATTAATAAGAACCATTTTTTATTTTTCGACTTATGATCTTTCCTGGTAATTCTAGCATAAATCAATAGTAATTAATAAAAAAAAATGATTCTTTGTGCAGTTTCAAAGACAAAAAAAAAACGATACATATTATTGAAGTGACCCACGATTAGATAAAACAATGCAAAATTGTTAGATATAATTATTTTTAAACAATGAACTAATTCAGTGAAATATTACTGTGATGAAAAATTTTATTTTATTTTTTATTTATCATATTAATTCAAATTTTGCATTATAAAATTGAGATATTCTTACCATAGTCTTCATTCATTTATATGCATCGAACAAAAAAAAAATAAGAAAATAAAAATCGCGTGGCCTACCCCCAATACCAGATCGACGATTAATTTGACAAGGAAGAGGGTATTATTATAATTTCAGAGATGAGTTTAATTTTTTAAAGCATAATTAGTAGTAGTTAACAGATCGCTAACAGAGCGGTCTTTACAAAATATTTCAGGTTTTTCTGCGCGTCCTTGCATCTGATATTCTCGTAAATTGATACGCTAACTGGAACTGTTAACCTGTCCCACTTTTTCGAGCGTTGCTAGGTACAATCACTTTAGGATCAATTGACTCGTTACCTGTCAATGTCAACATGTTTTAAGTTGTAATTCAATAATGAAATCATAAAATTTTAATTATTTTTAAATAGGATCATATAAGTGTATTACGTTACACTCCTTCTCGGTAATATTATATTAAATTTTATATTTCAAGACTGTTGAGTGTAAATTTTCTGATTTCATTTGACTGAAAACATGCTTTATCGTACCTACCTAAAAAAAAATATTTGAAATTATTATTATTCATGGAAATAGTTTTTCTTGTGTGCATGAATGTTCATTTCTTGATCCTGATGTATAAAAATCAAGCTACAAGGCAACAAAAATTTAAAGTTCCGGGAAATTCAGTAACTTTCAAGAAACTTTCAAGACACAACGATATCTCCGGCGTCTTGTAGTTTAAAAGTTCATAAAAGCGACATCAACAACTAGAATAAAGTGTAACTTTATACCTGATTTTTCGCTCACTTAACCCTCAGCCATTGATCTGGCTTACATTTTATTTCGAGGTAAAAAGTACCTTTTTTATTTTTTATTTTTTTAAAAAAAGTAGGTGTAATAAAAAAATGGATACTTGGATACTTGTAACACACTATTATTATAAACACTCAACACTAAGCACTAATCTCTATTGTTATTATAGAAACATTATACTAGGTGATTATTTACAATTAACAGTTACATATTCATATTATAATTACTGTTTATCAGTCCAAACCGTCTGGTTCCTTCAACTTTGTAGCTCATTTCTCTTGGCATCGGCCCACTCACTGTCGGTGTTTTATTTTTTAGTATACTCTTTTCACTCATACTAAAATTTTCCCGACTATCATCTTCAAGTCTTTGCAAAGAAAATAATTGCCCCATTCTCAGCGTTACTGAGCTGAATATTCAATTTATTGTGTTAGTGACTGTCCGCTTCTGGGAGTTAATTAATTACATGACGAAACTTCAGGAGGTTATCATTTCAGCCTTTCAAGACGAAAAGTTTCTATTAAGATTATGTTTTAAATTTAAGATAAATTATTCAAATTTGGTGTAACATTGTTACTTGTCTCTCTATTAAATAAATTCAAAATTTATTTATGATTGAAAAAATTTAAAAATTCAAAATGTACGTAGGTATACAAAAAAAATTAGAAATAGGAGGAAGGAAATTTAATAAGATTATTAATTTTACTTTTCTGTCTCTATTTTAAAAACGTGCATCAACTTAGCGAAATAAGTTTAGCAAATCGAAATGCGTATTTTCTGTTTTTGTTACGTTAATTAGTTGTTATTAAAAAACAAAATTTTATCCTTCTTATATTTTTTATTACTATACTAAGTTCGTATGAAGATAACGAAGAAACGAAGCACTTGAACACAAATTAAAAAAAAGACATATAAATTTGTTCCGAAATTATAAATTATTACCCATCATGCTATCGCTATATACAGTCTGCTCCAAGAAATGTACTGGAAAATAAAAAGTGTTATTCCTTCCTCAATTCTAAGAAAAAAAAAGTTCCTTAATTATAACAGTGATTCGCAAATGGAGTGTTTTAGAGATATAAGGTTAAAAAAACAACAACAGTTTTTTGACGATATCTTAGGAACCGTTTGAGATGTAGTAGACGACACATATTTTGTATACGTCACTAATTTTTCTATCACCAATGTTTTCTACATACAAAAGGTGCTACTGGACAAAAGCGTTACCGTGAACAGTTTTCGAGAAAAACTGCATTTTATGATGGATAACATAAAACTGCGAGTCTATATCTCAACGTTTCTTGTGCTATACAGGCTGTCCCAGTTTTTGCCTCGCAAAATTTACGATTACATAGATAGTAAATTTTCTTCTAAGTAAAAAGTTTTCTATCAACTTAGCATTTTTTTCAACTCCTTAACATTTTCATTTAATATGAAAGAAATATTAAAATTAAAAAAAATCTGTGGTGTACATTTTTCTTTGCAATAAAATTGGTGATGGTGTCCCTCTGGACGTCACTGGACTCAATAATTTTAATCTACTTGAGGCCTCAGAAGCTCTTTATTACAACAAAAAAAAACTCAACGCCCTGTATCTTGAAAATCGGTCATTATCGCGACCTATAGTAATGGAACTTGTTTTCTTAGCATGAACCAAGCAATCGCACCTTTCATTTTCCGATACATTTTGAAACACCCCAAATGCTAACTTTCCTAGGAGTCGAGCTTTTTTTATGGTAGTTTTTTGGACCAAAGTAGATCATGTTTTTCATCAATCAATCGAGTAAACGAAAAATAAGTCTAGTCTAACAAATATTTGTGTTTTTTTCATGCATAATATGATTTTAATGCACTTTAACTATACTTAGTGTTTTTAATTAAAATACCTTTAATTAATTATTATTAACAAATATTATTCCTTTTACACGCATTATTTTGCTATATATGAATGGAAGTTTCGTCATTCTCATCTTTCGAATCAATTAAAGTAGGATTCGCGAGAAAGATAACTGTAGGAGGATATTAATTATATTGGAATACAAATAAGTTCCTCCCACACAAGTCTGATCCTTCTTTGGTAAAAATTCTAAATTATTTTTATGTCAACTGTATCGCATGAAACTAACATCAGACAAGACAATGATGAAAAACAATAAATACACACACACTACGCAATTTCTTCCTACACAAGGTTATATTCACTAAGAATGGACCATTATAGATGTCTCGAGGACGGGAAAAGTGGCAGTTCGGAAAGTTTCAGTTTATTATAAGATATGTTGGAAGAATTCCGCAAAAGCACGCTTATCCAGAAAAACCTCATAAAAATCTCAATTTAAATTTTAAGCTCATGTTTTAAATTGAAAAAAAATTGTTGGAAGACACACTCACTAAAACGTGAGTGTGTTTCTATGCATCATAATTATGGATAACGCCACAGCCATTTATACTACGCAAAGTAGCTTTTCGGATATTAATTGCACTTTTTATGCAAATTTAATGGTACGGGATAATATGACATGGGAAGAATCAAAATTTATTCTTAAATGGAAAGTAGGTTTACATATCACTCACTCGCTTTAATCAGCATATTCGCAATTCATTCATTGAAATTGCGTAAGCCTATTTGAATGTCAAATTTGTTTGTATGTCGTCGATTTAAATTTGAAATTCAGGAAAATAAATTCATTTTTGCTATTTTAATTTACTTTTGACGACATTATAGCAATATGAAAATTTAAAATCATATACTGGATGTTGATAAGTGAAAATAATTGTACATATTGTTTTAATTATCGCAATTAGGAATAATACCTATGTTATTAATTAAATAATATCAAGAAAAATAGACAGATTTTTCTCATCAAAACTTATCAAGACAACTGATGGTCGTGCCTCCAAGTGCCTAGATGAGTATACGTTTTCGAAGAAGAAAATCCATCCTGATTTTGATAAAACTAATAAAACGGTGGTTCAAAGTCTCTATATGTATAGTGTTTCCTTTCATAGGATTAATATGATAATAGTTATTTTTGTAAATATCCTGAACTTTGGCGGTTGAAAATGAGAGCTTTTTTGACGAGCCGAGAGCCGGGACAAAAATTTATTCGAATCACCAAAATTTATCTGTGGATATGCATACAACATTTTTCATACAGATTTATTGAAATAAGCGAAAAACTAGAAATAAAAAATCATAAAAAATGACACAAGGAAATTTTTAATGTAAAAGAAAACCTATACAAAGCAACTGGTCGTGAGCGACTAAACGAAAGTGACTAATCCGTTTGTTTTCCGTCAGATTTGTATGCACTGCGTGGATGTTACTTCCAATTCAATATTTTTATCGAACTACCAAATTTCATTTTTCATTTGCTTATACGCGATAAATTCATAACATACCTACCTACAATCATTGTTTCCGTTAGGGTTGGGTCAGGTCAAGTCAGGTGACATGAAGCTGCCATCCCCAGAACTCAAGTCTATAAAATGTAATGGAAATCTTGTCCCGGGACAAGCTTGATATTATTCAGGATTTTTCAAGTCCTTCCTGTCAAATTCACTAGTTGGAATCGTTATTTGAAATCCTGTGTCACTTTTCCGGAGAATTTCACTTCCTATGTCAAACAAACGATAAGACAATCTTGATGAAAGTTCTACGGGCTGGGGCATGATATTATGAGGTTCAAATAAACCGCTATTAGTGCTAATAACTATAATCTTCATTCGCTCTTCCGTATGTCAGTAACATAATAACCATATTAATGGTGCCCGCATTTAGAAAATTCAAGTAAATTTTATGGAAGTTTAAAATTTTATTGAGTAGTTCTTGATTAGAAAAGCAAATTCCACAAGAGAGCAGAAAAACACGTTTGTCAAAAAAGTGTAGTTTCTAGAAAAAAAATCACTTTGAACTTTTACTATTGTTTACTATGTAGCATACTCTTATGCCTTCATTTCAAGCAAAAAAACTTCTGTCTCTCTTCCAATCTCTCACTTGGCGCCGATTCTGTTTTTTTTTTTTTTTTTTGAAGAACCAAATGATTGATGCTTTTGCGATTTATGTGACTGGTACTTAAGTAGTAAATACTTGGGAGTTTAATGGATCGTCAAAATTGTCTAATGCTTTTACTTTGTTTGTAGTACACAAAATAGCACATAAATAATATATTCATGTTTACTTTATTACTAATGATCTGAAAAAGCGTAATTTTCCTATTAATACTACAACAGAGTTAATTTGTCTTTGACATGTGACAGCTCTTTCTGGTGCGCAACGATCTGGTGAAGCTGCATAGGTACTGACTGAAGAGCACATAAAGATTATTGACCTACTATTCGTAATAAAATAACTTGATCTACGATATCAAATGCCATAATGTCTGCCTCTAGTGTTTAGAAAGTGAACGTGCTCTCCGACTGAATTGCATAACGACTCAGTTATAGACGGCCACCGCTTTGTATATTTATGAGCAGCGGTCACCAAACTATCTTCCATTAATAAACAATTTAAAATCAAATTATTAAGTAATTTATTGTCTCTAAATTCAATCCACCTACTAATCACCAATTATTTAATTGAAGATGTGCAATAATAACGAAAACACGATTCTATTGTTCTGTTTCACTGGGGTATGATGCATGCATAAGTGCATAACCGACCAGTTCTGTGACTTAGCACTTTATAGCACAGAACATTGGCTTATGTTCTGTGGTCATAGTAACTGGAGCATGTTCTGTCTGCGGTCGGCTTATTACGTCACTTATCAATTGACATGACGATAAGAGATGATTTCTTCTTAATTAAGAAGAGGAATTTTCCTGACCGTTATTATGTTTTAATAGCGGTAATAAGCGTTAATAGCGTTCCTCGTAAGGTATAAACCTTTTAAGGTAACTTCAATCAGTGTAGCAGTAGGAAGCAGGTAGATCGTATTCACTTGAAGTATTTGGATCGATTTTCCCAAATAAAACAGGAAGATAAAAGTGAAACCTCCTGAGCCAATTATAGAGACGTATTTGATGCCTTGACCAGGTATTAAGAACAATAATTCCATTTGGTTTTTAACACCAATAATGAAATTTTTATGGTCTTGCTATCTAGTTTTCACCACATCCCCCTTGAAATTGCTCGGATCTCCATGAAACTCATACACCAAACTCAAATATTACACTTAACTCATTGGTCACATAAATCAGGAGATAAGCTCCGACCCTGTTAGCCGGGGCTTTCCCGGACCAGAAATATTGTATCCTTGCAAGTTGCAACAATCAACATGTCTCTACTGAGTGTTGAACTAGCTGTGTTGAGATATGAAGCGAGATCAAAGGGCTCTCTATACTTGGAGAGAAAAGAGAAAACAAATTATAAAACTTTCTGGCTGCGCAACTAGGATTTCTAGAATTTATCCAAACCAACTTTGATAAAGATTGTCAACATGATGACAGTACGACAAAAAAATTACATGCATGCCAGATTGGTATACTATTAATGTATACTTCTTTAACTTTAAGAACTCAAGGGACACCTGTATTATGACGGGGAGTAAATGTGAGGTGTGACAATACGGCCGCGACCGTACGGCGCCACCAGTGTTTGCACAAAGTAGATCGTCATTCTAGCTGGTTGGTCGATGCGCTGTGGAGACGTCCAAAGCCGACCAGGTTCACGAACCATTAAACACGAACATTCGACCACCGGAAGGAACCGTAAGCGCGAGATTTCGAAATTAGAGAAGGAGGATCGGGTGAATTCGCTTATAGACATTTTCTCTAGAATATTACTAGATGGAACTATACTTCTACCTAACATAAACATTCTCAGAATATAAATAAATGCAAGGCTAGAGAGAGGGTAGTCTATAATGGAATATCAGTGGCATTATAAGCGAAAATAAGTGATAAAAAGGCGCTTTATTTCAATTAAACAATCATCATTTGTCAAAAATCAAGTAAATTGTTCCCGCTAATATAATAGGACTTTATTATAATTTTAACACGCGTTAAAGTGGCACTCTTTACTATTTCTCTTGCCATCTGGCAAAATTTTTTCTTGTTAAAGTTAACTCTGTCTTATTACACGTTTCATTAAACCGGGCATAAAGGCATAAACGAAGATGATGTGATTTATCTGAGTTTTCATCGCACTTTGGACGTAACATCCTGTAAGTGATCACTTTCATCATTTTGAAACTCTGTTGAAAAATTAAAGTATCCCAATTTGCTTTAATTATTAACACAGTACAGACTGTGCAATAATAATAATTGTAGCAGGTCAGCTACTAGAAAAGCGCTGTCGGGTTTGAAAGCAGAGCATTACGTTCTATAAGAGACTGTACTCCATTTTAATCTTTTATGACTGTCCTCCGTTCTCGAAACTCCATTTCAACCCTTATAAATGAGAAATGTCAATTCAAAAGCTAGGAATAGACGAAGCGATTTGCTGGCCGATTTGATCGCCACGAGCAAACCCGGAAGATAAATCTCTTCGTCTGTGGTAACTCAGCGCGCCATGCCAAGAGCCATGCCAGCACCGTAGACGCCTCTGGCACGGCTTGATAGTATTTTCTGCCATAAACGAACAGACTTTTCTGCCAGACTGGCGCGATACGCGATACGCTCACAGCAGCTCGTTTTCCCTTTTTGTTATTATTATTACACTTTGACATTATTATCAAATATTAATTAGCTTAAAAATACCACGTAAAAATAATTTTCACTAACTACAACTAGGTATAAGCGCTAAAAAAGGATTTTAGGCATGGCTCGCGACCTCTTGAAATTTTCTACAGATCACGAGCCACGCAAATCCGACCGATAAATCGTGCAGTTTCCCCATAAACGTACACATTTGCATGTGATGAGCCACTTCGACGGATAATTCGTACGATTAGCGCGGACGTTTATGGTGTGACTTGAAAAATCTGTCGACGCTGCTCGCCACGAGCAAATCCGCCGAATTTGCTCGCGGCGATCAAATCGGCCTGCAAATCGCTTCGTCTATTCCTAGCTAAAAAGTGTCGGACAGGCGACGAGATTTGCTGTGTAAATATTCAACTCTGAACGCAATTTAGATTTAGAAGGACAACATAAAAGGGAAATGTTAACTTGCGACAAATTTAGTTTATTGTATATACTTATGTCTCCTTTTGTGAAAATTATACATTCCGTTTTAGAAACCCGCAGACGAGGGTTTATTATTATGAAATAATTTTCCGGCAGAGGTTGGGGTTACCGACTTGAAAATGAAGTAATTTTTTATTATTATAAACCGGGGGCGTTAATTTCAAAAACAGCCAAACAGGTGAAATTGAAATTATTAAAACGGTTTTTACATTTTTTACACGAGATTTAATAGCCGATTAAGCCGATATAGCAAAGGAAGTTTCTTAATTTTGAATTGTCTCTAGAGATACAGCGAGTTTTTTGGTTAAAAATGTTTTTGGAATCAACGCCTGAATAATTATTTTCTTGCAGTTTTTAAAAATGATTTAAAAAGCCTCTATACGAACAAATTGGTGCCTTGTCTCTCGATGAATAAATAACATTTTTCAGTTTTGGTTTTTATAACTTATTAACGTCCCAAAATATTGTTTTCATAACTTTTTCAAAAACCTTATGAGCCAAATTGAAACTTGAAAGTTCCTTTACTTCCTCCAAGGGCTTAAGTTTGCTTCAATAATACGGAAAAAGTTCGATCCATCATGATGATGATGACAGTGACCAAAATGGAAGCTTTGGAAGTTCTCTTCAGTGGAAGTTGTCCTCCTATCCACAAATTCAAGCTGATAATATTCTTGTAATCTTGCTGAGGTTTTTATGATTTATTGACTACATTATAATATCAAAAATGAAGCCAAAAATATAGAGGAAAATTATTATGAAAGAAAAATTAGGGAGGAATTTCACCAAAGTTATTCAATACATAAGTAGATATTATTATTAGTATTCTCGATGTTTCATAATATTAATGGAATATTTAATAAAGACTCCTTTAAATATGACACAAAAAATATTTTTATTTCGGCAACATCTGAGAGCACAGGGAGGGAATATTACAGCCTCGCTTCTTGCATTGCTGTCTCGCATTATTTGAATAATAAGTAAGGGTATGAAAGTGAAGAGAAGAAATACGTATTTATTTTACTTGTACCTTTTTGAAGGAGAGCGTTTCCCAATTCCCATGATATGTATGCCTCGTAGGTACGTATAAATAAGCTAAGCAAATACCATTGAAAGCTTTTGAATTTTAGATGATTAATTTACTCAAACTTCCTAGCTCTATAAATGGGTTTAGGTGTCGGGTACTTGGTAGTATGTGAAATAATATCCTTTGACGGTCTCTAATTCTCAGTATTTTCCATGATTCTCAGGATTTTTCAAATAAATAGTTGTATTCATAAAATAATTATCAAATTTAACATCGACCGGTGAGGCTATAATAGCACTTCGTTTAAGTAGTTTAATATCTTTCAACAGGGTGTAAAGAAGGTACTGAACACTTAAAAAATTGGTGCCTATTTTTCTTATTTTGTTGTTAATTAGGGAATATTGTTTATAAATCTGCTTAACGAATAGGTAGGTATGATTATGAAAATGTTTTTTGTATCATCTTTTTTTGTGTTTTTTCTTTTTGTATCGTTTCGTATTGAGGGGGCGGTAATTACTTGAGCATTTTTCGCTAAAACTGACGGTTTTCGAGATAAATCGGTTTTTAGGTATGCGAAACACTCAAAAGTTACTAATGCTAAACACAAACAGGTAAAAATCAGGTTCTTGTTGAGGTGCATAAAAGTCGATTTATCTTGAGAATCGCTAGTTTTATCGAAATAAATTAAGAGTACCTTTTGTGAAGATGAATGACCAGCGTATTTAAAAAATAAGGTTTCAGCTCTGTAACATGACACCTGTCAAAACTTTGACACAATGAGTGTGGTGTTAAGTCCGTTCCTCACTTCCTTTAGGACGTCAAACATTCACTCTGATATGGCTTAATGAGTCTTTATGGCCTCTATAAAAAATTAAACTTTCATCAAATTATACAGGTCGGTTCAAAAATTAGAGCCAAAAAAGTAAATCTTAGGGTACCTACCATTTTGGGGTTCTGTATCTCCGTTTAGAGACACATTAGGTATGTTTTTTTTATGACAGACTAGGTTTATTTTGACCTTCCCTGTCTGCTCCCGAGAGATTAGGAGGTACTTACCGGACACCCTGTATACATCGTATTATCTTTTAGGTTTTTTTTGTAAATATAGAAATATTCAGTCACGATTTTTTTAAAAATAGTTACATTCAGAATCACTCTTCATTACAAATTCTCGTCGCATTCTCTTCCAGGGACTCCTAAAATCAGGAGAAAGTTGTAAAAACTCACCATGTATGTGCGATAAAATCCCTATCTAAGTACATAATGAAATTCGGTAATAAATTCTAGGGTAAAGTTGTAAAGACCCCAGTAGAACTTAAAGCCTTTATGTCCTTTACATGCAAGTCTCCAGTGAATCATTGATTATTCAGGGAGATTCATTCACAACTCGCGGGTTAACTTGTTGCAATTCAGGTCGATGCACAGCATTATACCCTTTGCCCTTTCTCCTCTCTCCTACCCCCACCCTCTCAATTCTCCGTCCCATTATCTTTCTCCCTCCCTGTTCCTCTATCTCCCAAATTCACATGCCAGGATCCAGGATATATTTAGAAAAGACACCTGATGCCTGATGTCTTTGTCCGGCTTTCAACGTTTTTGGAAGAGTCCCTATTTTAATCCTCGTCTCGTTTTTTCTCTGTCTCTTCATCAATTTTTTATTATCAATCTGCAGTGATTATCTATTTTTTGTTGATTAAGTGAAAGTGTAGGTACAATGTCTATTCTTCACTAATGAGAACGTTGACTATCCGAAACGATCAGGGATCTCTTCTGGTTCCGACAGGAAATATGTGGGTTGGATCGATTTTAGGGATAAAAGCAGAGTCTGCTAAACTGTAGGAAATAATGAAACGTGAAGTGTACCTTTCTACTATTTGAGGGATTAAATCGATAAATTCGTAAATTAAGGTCTGAAGGCAAGTATCGATCGAAAAAAAGGAGCGACAAAACGGCACTCTGCTATCAGTCGTCCTCATTGAAGTGGAGTTCTTTCAGATTCAAGAGTTTACTCGCAGGATGAATGGTTTTATGACGTCAGTAGTTTTATTAAAGTTCTTGGATTACGAGATCTGACACCATTGAAAGTTAATTTCCAAATAAAATATTGAATGAAAATGAGAGATGAGTACTTTCCCTTACCATTACAGAATACTTGATGGAAAGAAAAAAAATATTGAATTTTATTCGTTCTTGATTATTTTTAATTGAGTTCTGATGCATCTTCATTTAATATTTTCTTTCTCATCGATTGTATTTCAATGTAAACAATTTCCACCTGGCGTAGTTCCAGGACGAAATCATTTTGTTTCTCGTTAAGTCAATAATACAGCTGAAAACACCAGCTAAACAGTAAACAGCTTGTTTACACGGTTGATTTTTTCATATTTGTTCAGTAATTTTATTTATAACGGCGAGTACGGAAATGTCGATTTTTTGATAATGTTCTCACCAATTTTGCCATCAAAATATAGTTTCCTTCTTTTGGTCATACCTTTATCTGAGGATCATGACTGTATACCGCCAAATTTATTCTTGAGGACCCCTGGTTGAATACAAAAGGGGGACGGCGTAGGCGTCGTTCATCAGCCGCCTGCTGCAACGCCGCCCCCACTTCCTCTAAAACATCCATTCAGCCGCCCACGCTCCGCCCGTGACGTCACAGATGCCTGACGTCAACAGCCGGTTACGCAATATTGCCACATTGTAAATGTGAATTAATTATTGTAGGTACTCAAAAATATAATATTTATTCCCATTCATTCTATTGGTGTTCTTATTTTTTCGTTATCTAGCTTATAACAAATAGTTAGTAACATAGCGGAATAGAACAATCATAAGATTTTAATTTCAAAATAAAAATGAACTTATCGTAATATATTTTCATAATTCAAAGTCGTGGATAAGTTGGGCGACTTGTCTGGTGATAAGGTCTCCAATTAAAAATTATTCTATATGTATAATGTGGCATTACTGACGTTTAAATTTAGCATTAGCATCTATTCTGCTATAGTTACAATAATAATTAAATTTAGGTGCAAAGGACTTGCTAATCTTCCTCATATAATATTTGCATGGAAATTTTGTGTAGAAAATAGACTTTATTGTGTGTAAATTATGCACTCTTTGAGTAGGTATAATTTGCTATTCTTTCCTGTATTTATTACTTACTCCATGCCTACCTAAAGTTACACAAATGAATTCTCAAGTCAATTGTGCATACCAGATCTATTATTAAGTAACTATTTTTGAAATTCAGACGATTTGGCAACGCCGCTCTCATCCCTAAATGTCCCCCTGTTGTCATGGCAACCGTTGGGTTGAACCGCGTCTTCTTGCGTGTTTTAGGCGCCTCGACGCCGCATTCTATGTTGTGTTACCGTGCCGCTCGCTAACTCCATTCTCCTGTTACCGTACTTTCCGTGACTCTCTGGTCACTGTGACAAGCAACAGTAAGTCAGGTCAGGGAAGATATCAGTTATCGTATTACCGAGTTCGTGATAGTGACTGATAGTGATCTTTTAGAGGTTTAGAAAGAGTTTATTAAGCTTTTTAACTGAATAATAATAATTGTGTGAAATTTTTTGGAAGCAACAGTTTTTACTGAACGGGAGTGTGAATTCCCGCTTTGCACGATGTGTACGTGCGACGTGGTTGATGTAATTGTCGAAGACAGTGATGTGGAGGATTCTTTCAATTCGTTGAGCGATGGGGAAGAATACTACAGTAGTTGCGAAAGTGAAGAAACGGTTAGTTTCCCACGATTTTGACTATCTCTATTATAAATTAATGCGCTTTGGGATTAAGTACTGAAAATAATATGTCTCATTTTTTCCCCTAAAATATCAACTGCTTAAAAGGAGTAAAAAGGGGGAGCATATTTTTTCGCTTATAGCCAAGAGTTTAACTTAAATACCTGCCTACGTGATCAGAGTTGCGCGTATCCGTTCTTCATGTTCTGGAACAGTCTAGAACTGCTTATATTTATTATACCTCTCTAGAGAAACTTTTCTATGTAAATCTATCTCCTTAAATGATTAGTTTGTCTAATTTTGTGATGTTTTTGTTCCAGTGTGGTTCTTTGGAAACCTCTTCGACAGAATGCCTCACCCTTTCACCTCTCAAACTTCACGAGGCTCCACAGATCGACCTACAAACCATCGAGAGCCAGCAACGTCTCGCAGTGTTATCCTTCGAACAAGTTCGCCGCCTAAACGATGTCATGGACGAGGTAATGTACCATTTTTTGATTTACCGGCTTCTGCATTCAGATTAATTTACGGTAGCAATTTTATTTTGGCTATTAAACGATTATATTGACGCAAGTAGGTATGTCACAAATTCTTAATGACAATAATAATTATTATAGAAACTTTTTATTATAACTGTTTGGCATGTTTACCTAAGTAAAAGGTTTTTATTTCCGACTTGACATTTACATGTTTGTTGAAGTATCATTGTAGCTAGCTGCGCTTATGCTTTAGAACCAAGTACAAAAAGATTGAAAAGAATTGCATCTCGGTCGATATATTATCATACTTCTAACGTAACGAGGTAAGCCGCTACAAAGTGCCTGCCAAACGAGCCGGGATGACATGGAATGGAAACGTCTTTCTCTTTCTTATTAATGGTATTATCATCCCTCGCACTGAACAACCTTACAATGACCTGAAAGCAGGTCATTGTTTGACGGCGATGCAAGAAAGCTTTTTGCCGAAAATTCTTCCTTCCCTAAATATCCAGCGCATCATGAACCGAATCATGGTCAGTTGAAAATTCAATTTCAAGATTACTTAAAGAAGATAGGATAAATTTCATCCACACGTTTCCTTTCTGTCTTAGAAGACAAAATTACAAATGAAGAAAAATCGTAATTGGAGGAATGTTATCTCTATACGTATGGTGTGATAAATTACTTAAAGTTATTACAGTTAACAATGATCATAAAAGAATATCCCACTCCTGACACCAATGTTACTTTTTCTGCCTTCTGTTAGCTCACACTCTACTTAGTGGGCGAGTATGCATTCGAATTCCATTTATAACATTTTGGTTCCGGTTTTCACTCTCGGTTAGAAGATAAAATTACAAAAATACAGAAATAAACCCGCTAAAATAATCAGGCGTCAGGGGGGAAATCCTTAAGCTCAGACTTTTAAAAAATAAATTCAAGTGGGCGAAGTGGTCAATGGTATTAAAGACCGAGGTTTATTTTTACAATATTTTTGAACCAAAAACTCTTTTATGGAACTGGTGCTGCAATTGCAGTGGCGGCTCGTGAATTGCAAATTAGCGATGTGTAGATTTTACACAGGACAAAGTCAGCTCTAAAATTTGAGCTTTTTTCAAACCGGACCTTTCTTGTCAAACCGGAAGTTCCCCGCTGCAGCAATAGCTATGGTGAGCAAACACTGAAATCACTTGTAGAAACATTTGAAACGCAGAAAGTTACGGAGAAGTTTCACAACTGCGAACACTTTAAGCTTTCCATTGCTGACCTTTAGAATGAGTTTTCGCAGTTATAGTTTGCACCTTGAACAGAGGATTTATTTTTTATATTTCAAAATGCTGTAGCTTTTATTACAGTAAACTAGAGAGCTATAAATTTCATGATCCCACGAAAAACGGACAAACCCCTTCACAGTAATTACAAAAGACGAGCTGCCTTCCGCTATTGTAGGCACACAATTCGTTGACTGCGATATCTATTCTTGTCACATTCGTACCTCGATGGTTACGTTTCCAACAGCCCTGACAATTGGTGAATTAAAACACGTTGGTGAAATAAACCAACAAATTTGACGAAATGAACAGTAATATTGTCATCAAAATAATAGAAAATTTTGGAAAAGGAATGCAATTTTTGCCAAATATCATGAGTGACATACTTTATAGTATGTTTATTTTTTTTTTAATGGATAATTGCTGCAACGTTCATTGGATTTTTATCATCAACACGTAAAAACTGAAGAGAGAAATTTGAGCTTAGCAACATAGTGCCTTATTGGGCGTCAATTCAATTTAGACCGGCCAGATTGGATTCTATAAATACCAGCTATTATAAGATAAGTTACACTAAGAAGAAGTTACATTAGGAAAGACTGGCTAACGCTGTGTTGCAAAAGCTTAATGAACCTAGTTTCAAAAAAAGGTCCCGAATATTCGAGAATATTTAACAAGCACCAAATGAGAAAGTTCTGTGCTTAGGCCAGACTAGGAGTTCAAAGTTTAGCAATTATTATGATTACATCTGTAGATCAAATTTTCGATTGCAGCCTTCATTACTGACTGCCCCCTGAAAATTTATTAATTACTCTACCGGCTCAAGATATGGCTGTATTGGAGCACCCCATTTGGGATTAAATTGCCTCCTCATCATTTAAAATTTACGGAGGATATTAATCAAGTGTCACGTCTTTGTCTCTCAAGTCTAAACACCCATATTGCCGTAATTCTTGATCTTTTTATTATCCAACTTTCAAACTACGATTTAAGTTATAGTATGATTACTGGTACTTGTAGGCTTCAGGGCTACATTCCGTTTCCGCGGCAATCGTAGAATTTCAACGATCGGCTAACGAGTGTCTGACATAAAAATATTCTCCCAGACAACCTTTTATTCACTTTTTAAAAGACTCTGCATCCGAGTTCAAGTGCTGACGGTAAATGACTTGCATCGTTAAGAATATGTTATCAAATACGTTCACAAAAACGCATTCATACGTGAGGAAGATTTGCGTCATACATTTTGAATTTCTTGTAAATTGATGCAGTTACCAGAGGATTTTGAGGGGAGAGGATCAAGGTCGGGTAGATCCCCTGTCTCCAGCGGGTGTTGACCCACAGCGTTTCTTCTTTTGAGTTGTAACGTGTCGCAGTTCAGCAGCTGGTAACAAGGTGTCTCGTATCCCTTTCTGCAAAATCTGCGGACGCCGTTTTCTTCTATGCCCAACTTCCTCAGGTGTTCATTAAGCTTACAATGTCCCTTCAGGAATCCCGTCAGTGTTCTGAGACTTATGAGGTTGAGGAGTTCCCGAGGAATTCTTTAGGCTTTTCTCATCTCTGAGAGGTTCTTCCAATCGATTTCTCTCCTTTCCTTCATTTTTTCGGGGCTCTGCCTTGAAGAATGTGTTTTCGGAGCCACAGAGTAGTTCTGATTCTCGAAAGGATGGTCATGCTCCTTTTCTTGTTAATAAGTGGACACGTTCATTTCTCTCAATTTCAGTATGAACTGGTATCCAGTTGAGGTGAATTTAATTTTTCGTGCCTAATTCGTTGAGTTTTTCTGGAAGTGCTAAAAGTTTTTATAATTTCCTTATTATGATATTTTAATCATCTAAAATTTCATTCAGTTAAGTTACATATTTGGAACATTTCTTCACATATTCTCTTCAAATCTTGGACATGTATTGAAGAATATAAAAAACCAAAATCTTTATCATTTTCTCAAACTATAGAAGCTTACGTATTTTCTGAAAATAGTTTGAAACAAGAGCTTTATTACCTCAAATTTCAAATTATCGAAATGATCTAGATAATTATGAACTTTCGATACATAAATTAAAACTTGCTTAATGTGAATGGAACGCATTAATTTTATTCACGGATTCAAAGATTATCCAAAATATGTGACGACTTTAACTAAGTAGATACTTTTAAATATTTCTTTCTCTCAACTCCCTGGGCGATTTTTTTATCTATGTTACAAGTTGGCGCTGTAATTATAATCGTAAAATCAGTAGATATGCTAATAAGACATGATAAATTGGAAGAACTTTTCCGATAGCCATGATAATTTATAATGCTACTTTTAGTCATCGCGGCCCAGGTTACAGGCTATCGAAGACTTAAGTGCTTTTAAAAAAATCTTTGGAAAGGATTTCACCTTACTTTAAAGCTTAAATTTTAGATGTAAAACGAGGCGAAACTTAATGAGCGTTTAATTGTTTTTCAAACAATGAAGGGTATTCATTTCGATAACCCCTTCTTAATTATTATTGGTGCACTTTGCAAAGTTGCCGGATCTCGCAATCTCTTTTTTGTTAAATAAGATACGCCATTTCTAATCACAATGTATGTTTTGTGTTTTACAACATATCGATATACAAAAAGTATCTGGTATTAATTTCATGTTTTAAAATTACCTAAATTAGTTTTTTTTAATTACTCTACGATTTAGATTACGGTTTACGTGTTGACGTAATCACAAGTTATTAGAATGACGAAACCCTTATGGGATACGCATTCAGAATTGCTCTCTGACGTAACATTTTGAACAGATATAGCTGGGTTACTGGGTGAAGCAGTCCCTGTCCTAAGAATGCTCCCCCCAATTATATCGGTCGCGTGTCATAGAATAAATTCTTGAAACGGTCAATTTCATATCTAAAAAGGGAGAAAATTATTTATGTCTGGCACGATTTCATTTCAACCCTTAACAGGAAGTGACTAAGATCTTTTTTGAAAGATGAATAAAAATAAGTTTTTTTTACCAGCTGTCTCTTCTTTTTGCAGCCGATTGTATTTTTTCTCCCGTGTTAACTTGTGTCCCATTTCCCGTATCAAAACACAGCTTGCTTTGGGGTGTCTGATGAACTAAGTAGTTCCAGTAGTTTCCACTTTTGGCCTTGCAAAATTCTTATCAGATATTATCCAAAGACATGATCCCCTTACAAATTACATATAAATTACGCTCGTATCTGTCATTCATAGTCCGAAAGATTCACACTAAGTGCATAATAATTTTGTTGCAGGTGGTACAGATCCATGGTCGTGGCAATTTCCCCACATTAGAAGTGCGCCTCCGGGACCTGGTGACGGTGGTCAGAGGCAAGCTAGAAGCAGAGGTCGGTTGCGGCGGGGCCGGGATGCGCGTGCGAGACATTCGTCTGAACGGGGGAGCGGCGTCGCACGTGCTCGCCACCGACGCCCAGCCTTACAACGACCTGGATCTCATCTTCGGCGTCGAGCTTGGTTCCAGCCGCAACTTCGACAGAGTGAAGACTGCCGTGCTTGGATCTCTTTATGACATGCTGCCGGACGGCGTCAGCAGGAAAAGGATCTCCACTTGTAGCTTGAAGGTGAGTTGGCAAAATTGCTTGCAAAATTTGATTTTTGATTCTAATAAAATAACACAACGGTTTAAAAAAAAAAGGATCGACTACGTTTATATTGCAGAAACCAAAAAATTTTTGTTGTAAAATTTACGGAATCCTGTTTAGATTGTTGGACAATTGCGTAATTCATGTAGGGTCCAAGTCTCTCATCGGTTCGAGCCCCCTTCTTGGACTTACTAAAGCCGCGTCCTCACCTAACGAACGATAAACAAGCATAAACGCACGTGAACAAAGAGGAATAAGCACTCTATTTAGTGAAAACAAACGAATAAGTAGAGAACACAGTAATAACAAATACAGTGATATGGACGATCCCAACAATAGTGTTCATTAATGTCTGTTCATTTAAGTAATTTGCGTTTGTTTGACTACTTGCGCGTTCGCTCTGTTCATTCGTTTGTGTTTGTTAGATGAGGACGCGGCTTTAATTGCTTATTTTGAAAAAATTACTTCACATAGACCATTGTTTTATTTCTCGTTCTAATGTATCGTTTTCATTCATTTTATATTACTTATAAAGTCAGGACTTTTCTATAACGTGCAAAGTTGACAAGAAAAAATTCTTGGCAGTTTTTTGCCTTCTTAAATGGCGCATAGCCACAGTAAGATGGTCAGCATTTTACTACTAAATTGCATTTAAGACAAATATAAATACAGGGTGTCCCAGCTCATTTCAGGATATCCCTGGGACACCGTGTATATACAAGATGATGATAAAGTTTGGAACATAATTCATAATTTCGTTATTAAAAAAAAATAAACGCTCGGGGACAGATCAATTTTATTTTTCAAATTACCAACTTGTGATGTAAACAAATTACTGATGTCACCTATTTTTGACAGGTGACGTAATCATAACTTTATTGAAATGACAACCCCAATTTTTTTTTTCGTTTTCGTTGGCTCTTCTTAATACTTGAAAGATGATGAAAAAAATGGCACCTTACACTACTATTTTTTTAAGGCATGTTAAAAAACACGGTTGTATAAAGTACAATTTTTTTCATAATCTTTCAAGTGCAAGAAGACAAAATACCGCGATAAACAAGCTCAGCAAGGTGCAAAGACTCGCATGCCTTGGAATAACGGGGGCAATGAAAACTACTTCAACTGCAGCAATGGAAGTCCTCCTAGACCTCCCACCACTTCATCTAATGATAATGGGAGAGGCAAGACTGGCACGACTAAGGCTGCAAGAAGAACCAAGGGGCAAATATGCGGAACTTGGACACAATAGAATAAAAAACTATGTGGAAGTGGACCTGCTAGATGCAAACACAGACCACATGGCTCCAAAATTCAAATTCCACAAGAGCTTTGAGGTGAGCATCAAAGATCGAGAGGAATGGAATGAGCCCACAGACAGCAACAGGCTGGTCGGAACAACCTGGTACATTGACGGGTCAAAGACCGACCAAGGAACTGGAGCTGGCATATACAATGAGTTGGACAATACTCAACACACCATATCTCTCGGGCAGTGGGCAACTGTATTTCAATCGGAAATATACGCTATGCTACACTGCGCGAGCATAAACAATAAGAGGGCCTACAAAAATAGACGGATCAATATATTAACAGATAGTCAGGCGGTTCTGAGGGCTATAGAAAGCCCCAAGATAACGTCCAGACTACTGTGGGAATGCCGTGAGAATCTCGAAACCCTGGCAGAACGCAATAAGGTAACCTTGATGTGGGTGCCAGGACATAGAGGAATCACAGGCAATGAAAAAGCCGACGAGCTAGCAAGAAGAGGATCCTCGGCTAAATACATTGGCCCAGAACCTGCCCTGGGAGTACCAAAAAGTACAGCACGGGGTCAGGTTAATATATGGGTCAAAGAAAAACACAAAATATATTGGGACAAAAGGACCAAACACCAACACGGGAAAGCCTTTATCAAAGGACCCATAAAAAAGACAACTGAAGAACTACTATTACTTAGCAGGAATCAGTTACGCATTACAGTGGGATTACTAACGGGACATATTGCCCTAAAAGAACACTTAAATAAAATAGGACTGTTCAATGGAGACCTAAGTTGCCGAGAATGCAATAGGGCCCAGGAGACAGCAAAACATGTACTGTGCGAATGCGAGGCTCTGGATCGCAGAAGACAGGAGATATACGGACAACAAAAAATGCGTCCGGAAGAATATGAAACTCATTCAGTAACGGGGCTGCACAAGTTAGTTCAGGGAACCAGACTGATGGAATGGGTGTCATGAAGCAAAAGGGGGTGCACAATAAGCCCATGAGGCTGAGGTGCTTCCGGTGACCAAGACGGCCCTCGAAAGGAGGGGCTTTTAGTGGGTGGGACTCCCACATAACCCAATGCATGGGTATCCATAATGGATTTACCCTCCTTTTTCAAAAAAAAAAAAAAAAAAAAAAAAAAAAAAGTGCAAGAAGATCCAGAGAAAACGAAAAAAAACTGGGGTTGTATTTGCAAATAGTTATGATGTCATCACCTGTCAAAAGTAGATGACGTCATCAGTCATATTTTTACCTAATAAGTTGAAAAAAAATTGACCTCTCCGAGCGTTTTTTTTTCTTTTTTTTTCTGTTCCAAAGTTTATCATCACTCTGTATAACTATTCATTAAGAAAATATAATTATTATCTAAAAAAACTTGCATTTTATTAAACTTCTCTTTTGTGGTTATACAGGGTGTAACATAAGTGGTGACTGGTGGCTTTAATTTTAAGAAGCGATTCCTTGTCATTTTTTAAGAAAAAATTGTCATATAAACATGTGTTGTCACTTAAACAATTTTCGAGATACAGGGTGTCAAATTTTTATTAAAAAATTTATATTTTATTAATTGTTCAAAAGTCTGCGTTAATTTTGATTAAATTTGATGTACATTTTTTCCTAAAATAATACACGGAATCACTCCTTAAAATTAAAGTCACCATTTATGTTACACCCTGTATAAAACTAAATTAGCGAAAATTTTAATTCATTTGTTAATTTTCTTATAAAGAGCTTACTTTTTCTGTAAAATCCTCGAGAGGGACAGTATCTTAAGTGAATTAATTGAATGAGAATAATAATTAATATAACACTAACTCTAGTGCAAGTAAAATTACAAAAAAAATCTGTAGAGGTTTATATTCAAGGAGGCTCAAGAAACCTGACATTTCATAAGAGAGAAAATCTGAAAATGTTGGAATTTATTTCGTAAAATACACTTAGATTATATTCGTTACAGAAGACTACGCATAAGGAACTCGTACGAGTTGCAAAATTCGCTGTCGTTCGTTACGCAAACTTTCATACTCTCTTCATACTTTTCACATTTTTCATAAATATCTATTTTAAACAAGGACGCTACTTGGAAGTGAATTTTTTGTAGGCAACATTACCAGCTCTGGAAAAAAGTTCAAAAAGAACTTGCAAAAATATGAGAGAGATCAACTTTTAAATTTGGAAAGATAGGTAACAGACTTTCTGAACTTCCTGAACAAACTTCTGGTGGGTTGGAAGGATGATCTCAAATCACCTTTATAAAAAATTAAAATCTGACGCCATTACGTGACTATGATAATTTGTATTTGAAACTTATATTTTTTAAAGCTTAAGTAGTAAGACTTCTGAATAATAATTGTTTTAGAAATAATACAACAATAATAATTATTTAATTGTTCCAAAATCTTGTTCAAAATAAAATTATCATTGTTTTAGATGATTTGCATAGCTTAAAATTATCAATCAGAATTATCTTTAGTAGGGACAAGTGTTTTTAATTTTTTTATTATTATATTGGAGGGTGACCTTTGAACCACAGGTGACTGATTGTCGAGAACACAATCACGCGACTTTTTGACGGTACGTTTGATCTCAGCTTGTGCATTGTTTGCAAAGTAATTTTTGCAACTATTTGAATGCAATTTGCAAGAATTATTTCAATTCAGAATTTGCTTAAGCTTTCTTTCAATTGACGAAGCTAAACGATTTTTATCGTGGAATTATGTTGCGAAATGGATTCAACATAGACGGTATGTTTGATTTGTTCAATTCGGGGATGTTTTGATAAATTTCAAAGGGAGTTTCTTATTTTTGCCGTAGCCTTTGATAATTTTCCGACTGGTTTGGTATACCTGATGAATTGCCGTGAAAGCGGTTCCGTTTATTGTAAGAAAAAGGCTCTGGAAAATCAACAAAACGTTCAAATAAAGATATCGAAGAATGTCATACTATAAAACATGATACTTCGATATTTGCCTCACAACAGAACTAACTAAAAACTTCGTTAAATTTTGAATAATAACTTGCATAGTGGTCCACTAAATTTGAATTTTTGCTGCAATAAAATCAAGTAAGTAGTTCCAAAAATTTTGGTAATGTATAAGGAAGGAGAAATCCCTGAATGACGGCTAATATAGTCCCATATATTTCAGGCGCTCAAAAAAATCCCATTTTCCTCGCCTTTTTCCAGTTCTTGCTGAATATCTTGGAAACGGTGTGTCGCACAGAATATTTGAAACTTTTCAGCATTAAAGCTACTTTCTTAATTAATTAAAGTTCCCACCAAATTTATGTATGTATTCACATTAGTTGATGGAAATGAAAAATTTTGAGAGAAATTCGTTACGTCTGACTTTTTTTTATAAAATTTACTCAAAATTTTATAAAATGTAATCAAATTCTTGCCGGCTCATATCTGAAAAACTTAAGGTAACACATAGAGACAAGTATGTACCTACACTTTAATTTTGGAAAGTAGAATTTTGCAATATGTACGGAAAACTGAAAAAAGGACCTTTGGGGATCTCTACCTTCCGTGGCGCCTGAAATCGATGGTACTTTTTGGGAGTTGTTCAGGGGACCTCCCCCTACCTAACATATTCCTATATAAATGATCTAAAACGAAGAATTTTCACGTATATAAAGTTAGCAGGACAACTTGATCAAATGAGAAAGTTACTATAGCGGAAATTTGTCGCTAATTATTCGCGATGAAACTAATTTTGTCGCTGTTGTAGTTTTTTTGGGCAACGTGTTATTTAAAAAAAATAATGTAATTGAAAGTATTCCATCGCAACTAATTAGCGACAAAAGGATTAAGTAATTTTAGATGGTTTATGAATGTTAAATAATTTTTTGTTAGGTATAGTTGTCCTGCTAACTTTATACAGGGTGTCCCATAACATGTGGGCAATCTCCCGGATTTGGGTATATTTCGTAAAAATAAATGAAAAAATATCTATAAAATTAATTCCTCAGAGACACCCCTACAAAGATATTAGCTGTTGAAGTTGAGGGTTGAAAATCAATTTTTTGCAATAACTTTTTTATTTCTTGACCGATTTTGATAATTTTTGGTGTTATTTTGTATTATTTTGGACTGTTTAGAATAGTGTTTCATAATCTTTGGTAGCACATACATAGACCTCGGGATGGCATAACCCCCTCATTCACTTGAAAGAAAACAATTAAAATAATAATTTTACAATTTTTTAAGGTTAATTTTCCTTTTCTTTGATATTTTTTACATAAAAAATGTATCCTATTTTATTTCGATAGAGCGAACCGTTATCGAGATAAACGTCCTTCTAATAGGTGATGCGTCGCAGGAACTTTTCAAATTTCAAGTAAATTTTAACAAGATGGCTGACTTATGACAGTAAATTGAGCAGGAAACAAAACAATAACTTAATTAAATACACGTCAGTGTCAAAGATTTCATTTCATGCAGATTCTAACTGATTTTAAAATGAGTTACAAAAACGCTGAATACGCAGAAAATCAGTTAGAATTGAATCTGCATGAAATGAAATCTTTTGACACTGACGTGTATTTAATTAAGTTATTGTTTTGTTTCCTGCTCAATTTACTGTCATAGGTCAGCCATCTTGTTAAAATTTACTTGAAATTTGAAAAGTTCCTGCGACGCATCACCTATTAGAAGGACGTTTATCTCGATAACGGTTCGCTCTATCGAAATAAAATAGGATACATTTTTTATGTAAAAAATATCAAAGAAAAGGAAAATTAACCTTAAAAAATTGTAAAATTATTATTTTAATTGTTTTCTTTCAAGTGAATGAGGGGGTTATGCCATCCCGAGGTCTATGTATGTGCTACCAAAGATTATGAAACACTATTCTAAACAGTCCAAAATAATACAAAATAACACCAAAAATTATCAAAATCGGTCAAGAAATAAAAAAGTTATTGCAAAAAATTGATTTTCAACCCTCAACTTCAACAGCTAATATCTTTGTAGGGGTGTCTCTGAGGAATTAATTTTATAGATATTTTTTCATTTATTTTTACGAAATATACCCAAATCCGGGAGATTGCCCACATGTTATGGGACACCCTATACGTAGAATTTTCAAACATTTGAAACTTTCAACCTGACAACATTGCGTTGTTATTGGAAAACTAGGTATGTAGATATAAATGTTTAATCGTCTATAAAGCATCGTTTAATATCCACGCTCTGTTTACATAAGTGTAACATATTCAAATGTTTCCATAATATGACAATTAATAATCACTCGCTATGTTGCATTTAATATTCCAAAAATATCGACCGACTCTGAACGCTTAGTGCTTAGGAGTTATGGGTCAGGGAGTTGCGGGGGTTTGTTTCCCGATAGGGAAACACTTTTGTTTAAGAAAATTCAACCTGACAGAAACCCATGTTAATTAATGTTTACTCGCCAAATGTTTTCCTGTCATGGTGTAAAATGCTATTAGATTTTCATAAATGCATACTTTGAAAAAGCAATGAAATCTTGACCTATACAGTAAAGTTCAACATAACCTGCTTATTCACAATTGAAGGCCATAAGATTTTCGTGATTTATGTAATTAATAGGTAAACCGTAAATCTTGACCGATTTGAAGTGTTTATAACTACTGTTCCAAGCTTTAATATTTTTTTTCAACAATTTTCAAACGTTCTGTACGTATTCAAAACGTACCTACTCTATATTACTGTATGTTTTAATAAGATCTTTGTGTTCCCATGATTCATAATAGTTATTGTGCGAAATTTGTCTACATTTTTTAAAGTCAATTGAAAGAGTCAATGTGAAAGAGTCTTATAGTCGAGAGTTGAAACGTAGTGAGCTTTTGACCATAATTAGGGACCGGATCATATACGAATTAAAAACATAATGAATTTCCATGATTTTTAAAATCGCCAACTTTCAAATTAGTGCTCAGTAGACAGATCAAAGGTTCGATATGCAAAATAATCCTGCTTTGTAGCAGTCGTAAACAATTACATAATCCAAAAGTAGGTAATGAATACTTCAATTATAAAAAAAAAACACAAATAACTGGAAAACTCTACGTTTCAACCATAAAGAATGCTCTTAAGATTAAAAAATAAGTAATGGACACCATAACAAGGTTTGACTTATTTTTCTGAAAGCCTCAATATTTTGACTTACATTATGGTATAGGATAAAAAACTAATAAGTGTTGCATTGTTGAAGAAGCTTATTAATATATTATTAATTAGTATTTCTAATAGGATATCTGCCCCTGAAACTTCTTCAGTATTTTCAGTTCTATCAAAACATCAAGTATCTTGATCCGTCTTATGCATCAGCAAGTTTAAGTGTTGTCCAGTGTAGAATAATAATAATTCTTAATATAGTATACAAACCTGCCTTGCAGACAAAACCTTTGAAAGGAGCCTTTTTTAAGCGTAAAATCAAAAAATCACGGACAATCTGTATGAGTGCTTACCACAATAACAATAATAATTTTATATATTTGTCTTGGTTAAAATACAATGTAACTTTGATCAATCCTTTACTATTTTCAGGAGGCATACGTCTCTAAGATGGTAAAAGTAAACACCACATCTCCCGGGGGCGACCGCTGGTCCCTGATCTCTTTGGGAAATTCCCGTGGGCGCGGCGTCGAACTCAAGTTCGTCGACAGCATGCGTCGCCAATTCGAATTCTCCGTCGACAGCTTCCAGATCATTCTCGACTCACTGCTCCTCTTCTACGAGTGCAGCGGCCTGCCCATCAGCGAGAATTTCTACCCCACCGTCGTTGGAGAGTCCGTTTACGGCGATTTCCAGGAGGCGCTCTACCATCTGCAGAGAAAGCTCATCTCCACCAGACATCCCGAAGAAATTCGAGGCGGAGGGTTACTTAAGTATTGCAATCTACTGGTGAAGAATTACAAGGCAGCCCATCCAGATTATATCAAAAGTCTACAACGGTACATGTGCTCCAGGTAATTTTTTATTAGTTTGTTACTCATACCTTATGTCTATATCAGCATATGTTTAATGAAAGACTTGATTATAGTATAACTCTTCAGTCGTTTTTGTCTGTGTTGTCAAAATTTGCTAAAAAAGTTTTATTCTTGCAGATTCTTCATCGACTTCCCCGACATTGGTCAACAACGCGCCAAATTAGAGAACTACCTGTGGAACCACTTCGTTGAACCAGAGGAGGAGGCCCTAAAGCACCAGTACTTGATGTTGCTTCATGACGTCGTTGAGGAGTCCACCGTCTGTCTCATGGGCCACGAGCGTCGCCAGACGCTACACCTTATCCGCTCACTCGCCTGGCAGGTGCGTTTTTGCTCTAAGTTTTGTTCAGTTTTATTTCATTTTCAAAAAGTATATTTTTTTAAATCCACTGGGCTACCGCAATTAATATATAAAGTCGCCTAGCTTTGTTTTAGCTAAACTGGATTGCATCCTGTTATTTTATGACATATCACTGATTACCCAGACAAATTTTTTTCAAGAATATCTTAAGGTTGAAAATTATCAAATAAATATTATTCGGTACCTAAACCTACATTACTAGTTTCACGAGGATGAGCTCCATAATGGTTAGTTCCAGCAGGAATCAATATTACTTTACATTGCACGGGAGCCCATAGCCGAGTAAAATTCGGCTGGGGTGTACTAGTATTGATCCAAATTTTTGTATTGTAGAAATTCTCCCAGAAATCCTAAGTATGACCTTCTGCTTACTGTCGCAAAAGCTCTTGAATAAAAAATCATTTTATAATTCATGTATCTTTGTCGTCAGCTCCGACTCCGTGGAGATACGCTATAAATAAAATATAACAGAAAATTGTGTGAGTTGTCGCGTTACCTGTCTAAATCGATAAAACAGCATCCACTCGAACATCTTTACGATACTAGTCAGAAGTCGTGGCATTTTGTTAAAAGGATATTGCATTGATATAGGAAATTGCGTCCATAAACTCCAACTGCTTGAAAATCTCCAAGTCTTAATCGCATTTTGCTCAATTTAGAGCGGCAATTATCCGGAAACATCATTCAAAAGGCTCGTAACGTGAAAACCTTCGAGGAGAAAGTTTGTTTGACTGAACTGTTGCCAGTCGAAAGTGAATTTCAATTGAATGGAATCCGTACATTATAGGATTTTTTTGGTTTTTTGCTTTTTTACTGCAAAATTTAATAATTTTTTGATAAATGTTCCTTTCATTTATAGTGTGAATAAATGAAAACTTAATTACGGCAGGCTTTGGAAAAAAAATTGATGTCTAAGATTGAATCTGTAAAACTGCCTATTTAATTAGAATCTTTGACTTTACAATTTTTTAGATTCAATCTCAGACATCAATTTTTTCACCCAATCAAAAATCTGGGAACGTATTGAATTTACAGGAACTTTTAATTTACCTTTAGATATTTCAATCACGTCAGAATCACGCTCTAATTACGCATGAGTTGTACATATCATCCATAGGTAAACTTCTTTTTTTACCTACAACATACAGTTACCAAGTGGTAACTTATAAGTCATTGTGGAGAAATCATTTTTGGGAGTTGGTACATCCTCTATCCCTAGCACTCAAACTTCATTCAGCCGCGCCACGAGGGTTTTTTGTCTTTATTGGTAAATTCTTGTCCAATCAGAACCGGAATAGCCTGGCTGAGTTTTCAATAACTGGCATTGCAACTTCGCCTTTAGCTGAATCGATTTTTAAACGATGTACTCTTGCAATTCCTGGGATTTTGATGTACTATTGTTGTATCGTTTAACAATAACATCACTTGGTTCGTACTAATTCTGTGTTACCACGTTTTCAACATTTTTCAAGCAGCTTGTACTTGTGTGTCCATATCTCCGACATTTTAAGCATTGGATTTTTGGTTTGGAACAATCTTTTATCATATGGGTCACTCAAAAAGCAATTAAATCATTTCTGTCGGCTTTTTTGGAATAGGTGAAATAATTTTTGGCTTCGTGTCGCTCCTCTTCAAGTCTTAGCAATTTTATTAATTTTCAAAGTCAACCTTTAGTAATCCACCACATAGGTACCAGATCCATGTTCCTCTTTAAAAGTTCCCTTTATGCATGGTATCCGACAGTGAAGACTTTTATTGAAGGTGGATGTTTTACAAGAACCGTGTTTTATAATTTTTACTTAAGTCTTCAACTGCGTCAGTTATGCAACCTCATAATTGCGCATAGAAGCATGCTACTCGCATAATAAAATCATATTCGTGCACGAACTCTCATAATAATAATAATTATTGTTCTTATCAGTCTTAAGTGATGAAAATATTCCGGTGGATACAGTATAAACGAACAGTGAAGATGTTAATTTACGATTATACGCGTTGACGTTATGAAATGGAAACTCCTCCCGAACGTTTTTTTTTTATCTCTCTGATTTGTTATACACTTTGAGTCATGTCCACCAATTGGATCATTGAAATCATTGATGGTAATTGAGTAATTTGAAATAAGAATTTGGAATACGAAGAATTCGTCTTTATTTAATTGAGCCAACTACGATTTATGAGGTGTAATGCTCTTATTTACAGCACCCCCCAATAAAAAAAAAGTAATAAGAACTAACTGCAGCACTCTAATGACCTTGTTGTTTATTTACTTCATAATAATTGGCGGTGCTTATCTTCTCTACATTGTCTTTTCTTTTGTAAAGTCAGTGGCTAGATAATTTGCATAGCTGTAAATTTTTGTCAATTTCATGTTCATGTCTACTCACTCAAAACTCTTAATAAGTTTAAAAAATTCAGAATAATTATATCAAAATTTAAATACCATCAAAAAAAAAAAGAACTTGTTGACCACCATTAGTAAATAAATAAAAGTTACTCTCTTTCATTTTGTCAATTTATTTAAATTACTTTGTAATTACAAAAAAAAGTAATGGATTTAATTTAATAAAAAAAGTGTTTTAGCTTGCCGGGGTGCCTTTATTGGACATGTTCTTTTAATCAGGGCAATCGACGCGCCCATTTATCACGCAAGAACGGGAAAAATAAGCAAAACCGTTTCATAATCGAATGATATTTGTCAAAGTGTCTCATCGGTCTCATTTCGCGATTCTGTCAAATGTTTCCGATACAAAAATTAATCAAAAGAATCATCAGAACTTCATGTTGTCTACATTTCGTAGGATTTCGCTGTACTTCAATGCATGTATTTTTCTGAAAATAGACTCTATCTATCTGTGCGTTTTAGAAGGGAGGTTTCCTAATCTCGAAAATATTCTTCAGGCTGATATGTCCATAAACCTCAGCTCCATGTTAATGTATCATTTTCCTCCATTAGGATTCCTTGATAAGTATTTCTCACGAATAAAATAATTTAAGGGTTGACCATGCAATATAAAAGTAACAGCGACGGCATGTTCTAGTATTAGTTGTTAGTAAAGTGTTATTGATATTTAGTTATTGACATTTAGAAATATTAAATTAATAAAAGCACTGAACTAATAAGTCGTAACTGGAATCAAATATTTTGTCGCCTTCCTTGCAATTTCCAGTGTAATTGTTTCTGATTTAATGACACCGGCAATTATTCGACCTTACCAATCCGACTCGAAGGACCAAATGTAATGACTCTCGGTTTGTCTTGTCTTCTACCACAGAGTCCTACACAGTAAGTCGGATTGTATGATATAACCGGTTCATTGACTTGGTAATTTCTGGAAAGCTGTTAAGTCGCTCTATTATTATTACTCTTAATTTAATAGCAAAAACACAGGTTTTCTCGAATGACCACTCTCTTCTGTGAGGGAAAACCAGAAAACACGCAAACAATGCTATTTTTTGCCTATGGACGTGTTAACTGACTGTATTAAAACTTGACGGCAACAAGTGTTCATTTTAAAATTAACTTTCATCCCTTTAAAATTTAGCCCTTTCTTGCATTGTCTCCTCTGGTATATCCTCTAGATGTTTCATTAACTTCATTAACATATCGACCATCTACTGTATCTATGTGAAAAAGTATAACTTTTCTTGGTAAACCCAGAACAAGCGGCACTTGTTTAGACTTGATTTACGTTCGTAGCGGTTTCCGAATTGAGCGTCCTCGTTAAAATGGATGCTCAAAGGATGGATTCAGAATAATAGGCCTCTTTCCGCAACGTAAATGATACCTGCGGTTCTTGTATCTCTGATAGGAGATTTCACGTTGTCTGCTGTTGCTCTCTAAAAGCGTTATATTTCAGCTTTCGTTTGTTATTTAGTGCCATTTCAATGCCTCGATTCTGCATGGAATTTCACGAAATAATTCGACCGAAGTTCATAGAGTTCTCTCAAAGCTCCTTAGATTTTCCGTCACGGCACGGAATAACTTTTGATTGTTACATATGTTTTAATATGCATAATTTAATTCGTCTGCGAATTGATCATTTTGGTGCAGAGTAACTCTAAAACAACCAAAAACTTCATTGTTATGCGCTAGTCATAAAGGTGATTTAGAAAATAATGTTATACGGGCTGATTTCTTTTATGTATGTATTCCAAAACGCGCGGAACGGATTTACCTTACCTTTCGGTTCATGTTTCTTGGAAACATAATCCTGCCGACTGCGCGGTTTGAGTGAGGATTACTTTCTTTCGAAGTAAACAGCTTTGACTTTCAGGGGCTTCTTGTCTAAACAAGCTCAAAAATTTTCTACAATGTTGATAGAATATTCTCATTACTTTCCGTGAATGTTTAATTTTACGTTTCTCTCACTTTGATAAAATATCGTTTCGTGGTTCTCACGAATTCTTCATATTGTTGGACTTCTAAAATCGCAGAAGAGTTGCAAAAAAAGTCTGCTGGTTCTTGGACAACTAGTAAACGTCTTTCTTCTTAGAGATCATTGAAAGCTCGAAGAATGAAAAACAAATTTAAAAACTATTTAGGATGATAAATCTTTTCTTTTGTGAGCATTAAGTACTCATAATGGCTACTGTCTTACCCATTCTGGTATATTACACGATCAAAATTCTCTTCTCATCTACACAGAAATGGTCGTTCAAGAGTGCCCATGGTTGAAGATCCTCAAAAAATCTCCACATGTTTCATTTTTCATGATGCATAATTTCTGGGTACTTTCTCCGGGTTGTTCTTTCTACGTGTGTCAAAGTAAAACTTATGAACTCTGTCTTCAATTAAAAAGCTTCGGTGTATTTTTTTTTGACTTTGAAAGTTCTTATCAACATTTTTGCATTTTTGGCAAGTCGAGAAGAATCAAATCCAAAAAGGCTCATTTAATTAAGAATCTCCATCTGGTTTGATATGAACGCCTTTAGAGACGTTTCATCATAGCACATAGAGTCGTTACACTCGAGTTTTGTCAGATCAAGAAACAAATTTCGTGGGAGAGCTTATACCGTATTCCGTTGTTCAATTTTTGCTAGTTCGTCAAAACTGAGAAGATCTTGTGATCTTCACCACTTTTGAGGATTGGTGATTGGTGTCAAGTCGATTAGGTCCCGCAAGACGATCAAGTTTTCACATAAGTCTGACTGTATATATGCATGAAGAATTCTATATTGACGGCAACTCTGGCTGTTAATTTACTCCGACTGTCACTGTACCTATTACGGGCTGAATGTTTATAGGTACAAAAAAATATTATAGCCATGCCAGTTCCATAATAATATCTTCATCTTCAGAAGTAAGGACGTGACCAGAACACACCAACCACATCCTTGCCGGTGCCAGTAAAGGACAACTTTTACCGACCTTTTCTTTTCATTTTTCTTGATGATTTTTCTGGATACGACAAAAAGGTTGAAGTCGTCGCACTGTTGCCAGAATTACTGTAATTTTGTCATCTGTAGTTTTATGTCGATTAGAAAATAGACATTACCAAGTTGTATGTTTTTTTGCAGGTGCTCTACCAGGACCAGCAGCGTATGTTGAGTTGCCAGCAGCCACCACCACTAGTGTACGCAAATGGGATCGTCTATGCACCCGTCGTATCCGCCGCCGCCGCATACTGCACCTGTCAGAGCTGGCCGGCCGCCACGTGATAAGTCCCCCGCCATACTCAAGCGACCGTTCCGGCGGCGAAAGCGGGGGCGGCGTGCGAGCGCGCCGCCAGCGTAGTAGGTAATCCTGGTGTATCTGTGAGTGTGTGATAAATACAGAACAGGACAAGACGGACGTGGAATGCCGGAGGTGATTTTATATGGATTCGATGGTGAAATCTGGAAACGGAAACTCTAGAGATTTTATTTTTGTTGTTGTTTTTAGGGGGAAAGGCGTTTTGTTACTCCGACGTTCAGCGGTTAACTTTGTCGTTTAATTAATAGTTTCTTCGCTGTATAATAATTAATCCTAAAATTAGTAGAGCTCTTACGAGTAGAACCTTACGAGGTTTTCAGAAGAGGGTATAAGTGTTAAGATGGGATAATGTTTTAATCCAGGTACCTACCTTTTATTATTATAAGTCATGCAATTTTCTTAGTATGTATGTAGCAATAATAACAGAATTCTACTAACTTCTTCCTGTTGCCTTGACTTGTTTCTTGTTTTTCTTTTATCCGTTCTGCTTCTGTATTGGAAAAAAATTCAAAGTTATTCTTGCCTATAAAATAATAAGATAGGAATCTGGCTTAAAAAGGTAATGTTCTTATTCTTTTGTGATCGAAATTAGCTTTATTACTTGTACTGATCCCTGGGTAACAAAACGTAATTTTACTACTTAGAAATTATTTAGTATGTATGAGGAATCGTACCTGGAATTATTGTGAAATTCCATGAAAGTATTTGCGTTCTGGGGTCACTTGAATGAACAATCATTAAAATGGGGCTTCAATCAAAATTATTAATGTCGTAATAATCAAGTTCAAGATGTCTTGATTTCCTGGCTTAGAAAAATAAAAAATCATTATAATTATTGTTATCATAAAATGTTATTATATAAGCGTTAGTTAGAATGTGTAAACATATAAAGAATAAAATAAACTACCCAATTAGAGGGTGTTACTAAAGTGACCGCAGATGAAATTACTTGGAACTTTTATGTCGAAAAATTTGAGCAATGCGTTAAAAATCCGCTGGGTTTATCATCTTCAAAGTCATTAAGGTTTATTTCTTTTTTCTATTAATCAAAAAAAGGTATCTCCTTGAAAAAAATTATTTATGAAATGGAGTTGCCATTAAGTAGGAGATTATCGTCTAGTATTATGCATAATGAATATTAATGGCAGCCACTCTCCAATACTTCCTAATTTTACTTTAATCTGTAAGTTTCGACTATTTTATACAACCTAAAAAAAATTAAAAAATTTAAATTATTAAGAGATTTTTCACATTTTGAGAAAAAGGATCATTTGAAACAATTATTTGCTTTACAATAAAAGTGACATCACTGCATGAACATTGAAAATTATATTTAAGGGTCAGTATAAAAATAGCCTATACTATGTGCTACATTTTTAAAGATGCATCCGCCAGAACTGAAATTTTGCTTCGATCTAACTAATGATCATAATATTAGTATTAAAACTACATGAGCAGTTTTTTTACATTGTAAAGTCACAGTAATTTTGAAAATGGAATGCCAGTTTTAATAAATCGCTGGGTTGAAAACATCGAATGTCTGTTCTGTTTTTTCAGTGCTTATAATTCTGAAATAGTTAGAAGGGAGTGTACTTGAATACGCTATTCGAGGGCTTCAAAAAAACTACTTTTATCCCCTATACTCTCATCATATCAAAATAAACGGTAATTTGGTAATTTTCCAAAGGACGCAAAATTTGGCTTTGGAAGTATTTCAGAAATTGATTTTTTTCTTGACTAGACTAGATAAAGGCAGGCATGATAACTTTTAGGCATTTATATTATTCTTCCTGGTCATACCTGAAACAAAAAAATTGTGTTAATTAATAAACATATTATGCCGTTTTGCTCAAATTAATTCGTCACATTACTTTTAGAAATAAGATTTATTTCAAAAAGAAGCATCTAGAGTTTCTGAAAAAATATAACGTCTCCAGTGGTAGTCCAAGTACATATTATAAATATTATTATTGTTTTGGCATATGCGCCAGTGGCGTCACGTCTGTCGCGTTTGTAGATACGATAACTGTATGATCGTCTGTAATTTAATTAATATTAGAGTAAAATTGTTATTATTCTTACATATTTTAACACGTGCAGACCAAGATTATATGATCTGGCATCGGCGCAGGTCTGAGACCTTCCATTTCAAATGAAGAAAATCATTCCCAAGTCTTTAATTGTGTAATTATTAAAACTCTTTTCTAGGTCGACTTAGGAGGCCTTTTGCATTTTATTTTAACAGGCTTGTGGAAGTAGACGACGTTTTGAACTTTAACATCGATCTTAGCTTTCTTTGTATGTTATTGTAAAAGTTATAAACTATAAAAAAATTGCATTTATTAAATTTATTTAAGTATTTGCAAGTATGTATATCTACACATAAGGAACTAGATAATATGTTCCTAATGTATTATATTCTAAAATTGAAAAAAATATATACAAAATAAAAAAAATTGTTTATTGTTGACCAAAAACTACCTCTAGGTTGTTTTCTTTATTATTATTATCTTTTATAAATAAATTCTTTATACAGGTCTTCCCTATGCGACGGTCTATGAAAAATTGGACTGAGAATATAATTATTTGAAATTTCAAAAATTAATTTAAGGTCCTATTTTTGATATAAAATCGGGAGACCTGATGCGTACCTATACCTTGATTATGGCCATGTAGAAGTACGGTGGCATTTTGCAAGCAAAATGTTGAATCTGGCAAAAAAAATGTCTACCTGTTAAAATGAAAATGCAAAAGTTCCAGAACGGCCATTAAATTATTATGAGGCTGAACGTTCTTAAAATTTGACGCATATTTTGGTGTGTGGCTGTGAACACATTACATATTGGGTTGTGTACATGAAAAAATATACATAATATTAATATTATAGTGGCGATTGGAGCGAAATAGGTACATATAATAAAATGGTCCATGGACTTTCATTGTCATATAAAACAGATCACAATGTTGTCTATGGGCCACCTTAAGTTTTGTGCAGCCTGACTTTTGCCATAAAATATTCGTTCCAATCGAAAAGAAGTGAACAAAGCTGAAAACGATCGATTTTACTGCTTGTAAATATGCACTTTATTTGATTATATTGTTATATGGTAGAGTTTAATTTTTCAAAATTAATTTTTGGGGTTATTTTATAATTAATTGTTATTTTGCTTTTTAATTTTTATTTAATGTTGTATCTTACTATTTTATTTTATAAGTATAGTTTACAAACAATACAAATCGAGTAATTTCTTTTAAAGAAATTTTTGGTATACTCAGGCTGCAAATTGTAAATGAAGTCGCCCTGTCGCATGAAGTATTTTTAGAATATAAATAAATACAACGTAAAATAGCAGACAAAAATCAGAAACATCATATATAGTTATAATAGTTTTTGAATTATCTATGTACATAATTAGATTCAATATCGTATTTAAAATAGTTGAGTATCTTAGATTCTAAGAGGACATGTATTTTTAATAGATATGTTACTTTAATAACTATGATTATACTCGAGCTAAACTGAGAGAAATCATATGGCCTAAAAGTTATTTACCTCCGCTGAATTGTTATACATATTATAAGAATATTGAAAAGTAAATTATAATTGATTTGAATTCACTCAGTTTTGCTCATATCAAAATAATAGACTGCTCACAACACTGGCATAGTTTAACCCCTTTCAGCCCATTTGAAGAGATTTTGTTAGTATAAAATTGTAAAAAGTAGATAGGTACTTTGAATTCCTCCAGAAATTCAAATTGAATCAAAAACCCTGTAACTATGCCGGTGGCTCACTATAATCTGCCTGGGTACTTATTGCTGGGGTGACTGACTGAAATTAAAAAAAATTCTGGGTCCTTTAATCATCTTCTATGTATGGTAACATGAAATGAAATAAATATTTTAAAATGTCTATTTTGATCGAGATATATATGTATGTTAATACGGGGCTCCTTCTGTATATTTTTATTGTTCCAGAGCCCAAGATATAAACTTTAAAGAATCGTTAAAAACCCAATAAAAAACGAACAAAAAAATATGTAAACAAAGGAAACAAAACTATCTGGTTGTTTTATTTACGATACCTTTTCCCCATAGATCTCAATTTCAGGATTTTTACATTGACTCAAATGTCATTGATACTTTTTCGGTAATAATAAGCTTGCCATTTATCTAGACACCGGAATTGTGGTAGGCCAGGTCAGATGCCTCGATAACGTGATATAGTCTGCCGAACTTCAATTGTTCTTGTAATGCTTGCTAATTTTTACCATCAAATTTTTATTAAAACAATCGATGGTCATTAACTCATTTCTATACAAAGTCGGTTGAACTTTGTTATTTATTTTGAATCAGCCAGTTTTTGTGTTTGAAGACCACAAAGAAAAACTTTCATTTTTCATTGCCTACCGACTCTATTTAATTTAAATACAAACAAATTAAAAACAATAATATGTCAATTCTCAAGAGATATATCTTTGAAGCATCAACCGCAGAATGTATATTAGAAAAAAAGTTTAAATGATGTCAGTGAGAGGCAAAATAAAGGCAATTCTTTAAATCTTGAAGATTTGAGTTTTGAAAATATACAACAACAGGTCAAACCAAAAAATAATCAGAAAAATGAAAACACAAAGGCCTCCGCAAAATCCTTAAGGAAATTATTGGCTCCCGGTCAAAAACTTCAGGAGTCGATAGTATAATTATGATGAATAGATTAGAAGTCTTCATTCCCATAAGTTTATTAAAAACTCTTGTTCTCGAGATATTCATCTCTGAAGATACTAATTTTCATTAGATTTGACAGTTTACGAAGCACTGCCTGTTAGTGTTAATTAAAGCTGGTATGACTCTGTGTGACTATAACTGTTGGACCAAAGTTTGACTAACTTCAAGGAGCTATAAAGAAAAGAAGAAAACATCTTCAAATTTCAACATCCTGTAGCTCAGTAACGAAGCGGTTGCGGACCTATTTATATGAACTTTTAGGCATAAGAATTACCGTACCTGGTATTTAGGAACACTCTGTGTAACAAATTTTCTTACCGCAGTGCTGTAAGTTCCTTTTCCTAAAGATTTGACCATTTTTGTAAAAATAAGAGCAGCGACACTGCACTTAACTTGAGAATAAGTTCAAGTTAGATATTATTTCCATTATTTTTCCCCAAGGCAATTAAGACGGGCTCCATGGCGGATGGGGAGCTAGAAGAATGAATAAAACAAACAAATCCATGGAAGATTCCAAACACAAAACCCCTGGGACGTCCAGCAAGGATGTCCTTACCTCTCAGGGGACGCCCACACCGTGTGTTCCCCCCTCAACCTCAACTCAATCTGAGAGTGCCTTTACAGGCACCATCCCTATCCCTGGGCCATCCTTTGAGAATGACCCCGTGCTGGCGTCCAGTAAGTCAAGCCCCAAGAAGCATAGACCTTCAGAGCCGACATCTCAAGGTAGCTGTAATACACAGGAAGGAGGAACTTGGTAGGCTCACACACGATCAGGCGTTCTCCGTCCAAACGAAACTCCCACCTCAGCATGCGGCATTCCGGGGAGATCACCCGCGACAATGTAGCGTCGCTGGAGTGACTAAAGAAAACAGTACCCACCATTAAACTTGATGATGCTGTACTAGCAATGGTCGGGGTGAATTATCTCCCCAAGCGAACCAAGGTGTCCTTCTGAATTCTTGGCACACCGTAGAACAGGGGACTAGTCTTGGCTCGGCTGGGCTATCAGAACCAAGACCTAAAAGTCAACACCTGGTGCTGTTTCCACACGGCCCCTGGTAAGGACTCTGAGGGTTCTTGTGATGGGTGTCGGGGAAGCGGACGCCGGCAAACTTAGCAGTAGAGGAGAAAGGCTGAAATATCGCTTCTCCACCCTTACAGCCAAGATCACAAAAAATTTGGGGCCCGCTCCTTGGGCGATGGACGTGGAGGAGTCGTCGGCTACACCGGCGCTTCCCTCCCCCCTTAGGTCAAGCCTAGGGATGGCGCCCCGTATTGAATTTATAAAAATAAACCTTCAACACAGCCGGATCATCGAAGTAGAGTATTTACTTTAAAGAACACTGTAATCAAAGATCAACAATTTCAGGAACCCAAGACTCACCGATAGGCATAAGTACCGCCACCACCTCCGGGACTACCTGAATAACAATTAATTTTAAAGCGATTTGAAATAAATCGACCAATTGGAACAAGAAATCAGGATGCTTAGTTAGTTCGAGTATAATTCAATCCTACGAGAAATGTCTCAAACCAAAACATCACTACCATGTTGGTGTAGGGAACTCGAACACTTGAGAAAGGCATCGAGGAAACTGTTCAATAAAGCAAACAAGAGCAAAATCCAGATGGACTGGCAAGACTATCGAGATGCTTGCTAGTCCTTCAAGAAACTTCTCCGCCAAAGGAGTCGTGGAGATTGTTCTGGAGTGGGATCGAATCAACCGGTCCGGCGGCCCGTCTGAAAAGGATACTCTCCAAAAACCTCAAGAAGTTACCATAGGGACCCTCTGCAAAGAAGATCGCACATATACATCCAACTCGAAAGATACCTTCCAGCTACTTCTAACCATCCACTTCCCAGACTACAGACTGGTGCCGACCACGTCTCACATGGCGACCCATCTCCCACCCGTCCCATCTGAGGTGGACTGGAGTTCGGCTGCCCGAGCGGTGGAAGGCAACAGAATTGCATGGGCAATAAAGGCTCTCTCCCCCTACAAATCCCCGGATTAGGACGGCAACTACTCCGCCCTGCTACAGTGGGGACTGCTACTGGAGTACCTGCTGCCCTTTCTGGTAAGACTCTCCTGGGCGTGCTTAGCATGAGGTTACATACCCCAAGCTTGGAGAGAAGCCAAAGAAACCTTCATCCCAAAACCTGGACGTAGTGATTATAGCCAGGTCAAATCATTCTGTCCAATCAGCTTGACGTCTTTTCTACTGAAGACATTAGAGAGGCTGCGACAGACTAATTAGGGATGAATCAAACCTATCGATTCACCCAAACCAACATGCCTTCATTACTGGCAGGTCCATTAAGTTTGCACTACATCAAGTGGTCAGCAGCATAGAGAGATACCTACATCAAAAAGAAAACACCCTTAGGACGTTTTTAGACATTGAGGGGCCTTTGACAAGACCACCTTCAAATCAATAAAGCTGGCACTAAGCCGTCATGATGTTCCTAAAACCATCATAAAATGGATAGGCAACATGCTGGAACTGAGGTCAGTAACATACATGGTGGGGATATGATCGGAAAAACTGTCACGGTCACGCGGGATTGTCCGCAGGGAAGAGTTTTCTCTATATAGCCCTCTACCAGGAGATAGCCCTGGTAGACGATCTGATAAGGAGTCTGAACAATAAAAACTTCCTCACCATCGGCTATGCGGATGACATCGTCATTCTAATGTCTGGCAAATACGTAAACACACTCTATGAAAAGATGCAAGCCTAACTCCGCACCGTAAAATAATGGTGCGCAGAGAACACATTGGCTGTTAATCCACAGAAAAAAAATGATAGTTTTCTTCACACGGAAACATAAATTAAACACTACGAATCTGCCATGCCTCTTCGACAGCACCTTAAAACTCTCATACGAAGTAAAATATCTGTCAGTAAATTATAGCCCTCCTCAGAAATCAAAGGACATCCTACTCAGAGGCCCGAGGTTTCTCTCAGCTTTCTAATAACTATGATTTAATTTCTTGGAAATTATTAAACAAATAAATAATATTGTGTGTCAATAATAAGAGGTTCCCTCATGAGATTAATTTTGTATTATTTAACATATCCAGTCAAACCAACCGATTAAATGTTAGAATCAAGCCAAACGAACTTTTTCAATTACCTATATTATTATTTAACAGTTGTGAAAATGTAAGATTACAAATTTTACTGAAAAATTAGTATTATACAGGGTGAGTTTTTATCAATGTTTAGTGCAGGGATCTCGTAAACTACTGCAGTTAAAGGACGGGTTAAATGAGTAAAGTAGTGCAGTTTTATGAGCTTTAATTCGAAACAGCTTTTGTTTTTTTTTGCTTTTGTTTTAACATAAAGAAAATTCCGGGAATTTCTTTATACTGAGATAGCAGTTTTATTATTGGGATTAGAGAAAAGTCGTAAAGGAAAACATTTTAGACGATTTTATAAACAATTAAATGGTTATAATGTTTTTTTTATTTGTCGTGTCATTTTCGAGCTATGAAAACTTGTGTCTTTTTAATGTAAGTCATAGTTGGCTATGACATCATTCAATATGTCTTTTTTTTGTAAATACAACGATATAAAACTCGATATGGTTTTTTTCTGAAAATAAATAAGGTAGGCCGGTTTTTACACTTAAAAAATCACATGTTTACCTATGTCGTAACTCGAGAATGAGTTCACTTCAAGATTTGTTGCAGTTTCAGACATAAATCTTGAAGTGACCTCACCATTAGTTCTTTAGACTGATGGCTAGATGTCGCTCTACTTGAATCACACGGAGAACCGTGTAACTGCATGGCCGGCATAAGACGGTGAGAGCTTCCATGCATTTGATAACATCCTCCGGATACTCTAGCATCCTGATGAGTCCCAATAGGACGAAACACGTGTCTCGTGTCTGTGCTAGTTCTGGTACTCTGATTGGCTCTGTTGTTATTTGTGTGGAGGCTCTCTTGGTTGGAGTTTCGGGCACTGCCAGCATGACAACTCTTAGGGCGATGGAGGAATACTCCGACTCATTTAGCATTATTGCACTTTATTATGTGTTTTATACTCATACGACCTGCATTCACTCTTTTATTTACAAATAATTTAGACTTTGGAACATATTTTTAATATGCATAAGAATTTAAGTAAGTCAGCAGTTTCAATTATTAAAGTAATAATTGTTAGCTAAATAAACAAAAGTACTATTAAAATCATTTATTGAAAGTCCCTTTGGATTCCGTTATTGGATAACACCGCTACAAATTCATAATTCATACACGCGCAATTGACTGCAGGCTACCGTGCTCTGTCGTTGCTGCTCGAGGTCTCGCTGCTCGCGACTGCCAATGCTGCAATGAATGCCCCGCTCGCCGTGGTTCTGCGACCCAGCGTCATCATTAGCTAAAATAGCCAACGGCGGGGAACCCCAGTCTAACATAATCGATAAAAATACTTAAGCAATAATAATTATGAATTGGATACAAATTTGTCATCAGTTTAGTTCATCATCATTGTTTCTATCATCATTGTTTCTAAACAATATAGAGATTAAGATTTAGATTATTATTATTGATCTTCCGATAGCACGACTGATAAAATTTTACATAGTGACAATGGAAATTGACTACATGGAACTGCATAAAGGAAGGGACCAAGCTGAATGACATTCAGTTATTTTGAAGTTATCATATGGTAAAGTTTTTAATGCTACAAAGTTTCTGTGTAGTTCGAAACTGTCGGTGGTAAGTACCGATATTTTTTTTACTATTTTTAGGGGTGTGGTGATGAGCGAGACTTTGGATGTTTGATTTCCCCTGAGAACATTGTTTGAGCAATTAATAATTTTTACTCGACATGTCCTACCTTTAGTTTTTAAAAAAAAATTTTTCATGATAATTATTTTTATAATGTGGCGTTATTATTGGTTGACCAATAATATTTTATTTAACGTTTAGCATATGAATGTTGTGTTATGTTTCTGTGCTGTAAAAAATTATATCTCTTTTATAATATAGTTTTCTTTTCTTGTTTTAGACTCTATCAATTCGCTCTATTCCAACATGCCTGATTTAAACAATATGATGGAACAGGTTCAAAAAGCTTACGACGATTGCCTGGTTAACCCAAATAATAAACGTGATAGCCTGGCTGTTTGTAAAGCTCATAGTAGAAAAATCGCTCGCCGCCTTAAGAGTAAAACTAGAAAATTAAGCCCGAAAGATACTTTGAGATATCAATCGGCCCTTGAACAAATCAAAAGTAAACAAAAACATCTTCTCCGCATGAAAAAAGGTGGTAGCGCGGCTAGTTGTCGCGCTGAGTCCCCCTCAGATAGAGTAAAATGGGTTAACGCTGAGACTGCTTTCTCATCAAGAATAAGGACCGGCGTTATAAAAAATCTGAGACATAAAGACCCAATAGGATTTCTGATTGATTGCTCATCATTATTCAAACGTAAGATAAAAATTGTTTTAAAAACTCATTCATCAATTAAAGTAAATTCTGTATTTTGTGGCGAATTCGTCAAGAAGAAAGATGATCAAGAAATTTATGATTTCAAATATATGAACACCAGGAATAATTCTGTGTACCGAGACACAGATCTCAAAGAATGGTTCAGTAAACATACACAAACTCCAATTTCCGAAAAGCTAGAGGAATTTCAAGAAAAAGAGAGTGGTTGGGCACTTGTTAGAGTTATTAACCTGACTGTGAACATCAATAAGTTTTCTCAACTGCTTGGATCATCCTACATCGATCTTCCTGCAATGATTAAAAGGAAGAAAGCCTGTGTTAATGTAAAAAATTCTGATAATGCATGTTTTGCTTGGTCTGTCATCGCTGCCTTGTATCCTGTTGATAAAGATCCTCAGCGTCTGGGAAAATATCCCCACTATTCAGACGTGCTTAAATTGAAAGGAATTCATTTCCCGATTACTATAAAGCAGGTTCCTCGTTTTGAGAAGCTGAATGATATATCCATTAATATCTATGCCTTAAAAAAAATGGAAAAAGAACGTTACGATGTAATTTCTGTGTACTTAACTAAACAGAAGCAAAGTAAACATGTTAATTTATTAATGATTCAAGACGTGTATTATTATGATAATGATGACGAAAGTTTTGGGACCCCTGTAAATAGTAATGAAGTTCCGATTAACTACCATTTTGTCTGGATTAAACATCTTTCTCGTTTATTGTCCGCTCAAGTAAGCAAGCATGATGGTAAAAAATTCTTCTGCGATCGCTGCTTAAATTACTTCCATGACGATAAAAAACTGGATAAACATACTGAAGACTGTATAAATCTCAACCATTGTAAAGTTAAAATGCCCGAGGGAGAACAACAAATTTTATCTTTTAAGAACTACAAAAACAAAGAAAGAGCCCCTTTTGTAATTTATTGCGATTTAGAAAGTATTTTGAAGCCCGTTAGCAATAGAAATATATATCAAGAACATGTTCCTGCTGCAATTGGTTACTATGTTAAATGTTCCTATGATGATACTTTATCATTTTATAGATCCTATCGTGGTGAGAACTGTATTGTGTGGTTTACTAAGGAATTAGAACAATTTGCTGAAGATGTTGAAACGGTATTTTTATGTCAATATGATATTGATCGCTTAACACCTGCTCAAGAAAAAGATTTCATAGAAGCAACGCATTGTCATGTATGTTCAGAGCCATTCAAAGATGGTGACAAAAAAGTTAGAGATCACTTTCATTTAGCTTCTGGTAATAACAACAATGGTAATCTAACAACTAATTATCGTGGTCCTGCTCATGACAAATGTAACATCTTATACACATGTAGTCGTGTTATACCTGTGATTTTTCATAATTTAGGAGGTTATGACGCAAATTTTATTATAAAAAGTATTGCTTTGGGCATTGATGGTCGAATGAACCTTCTACCCATAACTAAGGAAAAATACATAAGTTTTACTAAATATATTAAAAATAGTGGTGGTACTCAATTCAGATTTATCGATTCATTCCGGTTTATGAGCAGTTCGCTTGAAAAACTTGTAAGCAATCTTTCACCTGATCAGCTGAAAATTTTGAAGCAACATTTTCCTAATGATAATGAATTTGAATTAGTAAATCAAAAGGGTGTTTATCCTTATGACTATATAACTTCCTTCGATGTATTTAAAGAAGAAAATCTTCCATCAATTGATGCTTTTTATAATAGGCTTGAGAGTAAGGACTGTTCTAGGGAAAACTATTTACATGCTCAATTAGTATGGAGCAAATTAAACATAAGAAACATGGGTGAATACACCGATTTATATCTGAAAACCGATATTTTGTTATTAGCTGATGTTTTTGAACAATTTAGAACGAGTTGCGTTGATACCTATGAGCTGGATCCTGCTAATTATTTTACTCTTCCTGGCTATACTTGGGATTGTATGCTCAAACATACTAAAATAAAATTGGAACTTTTGAATGATATTGATAAGGTTTTGTTTCTTGAGAAGGGTATACGCGGAGGTTTGAGTCAATGTTCTAAACGACGAGCTTGTGCCAATAATAAATATTTACCTGATTTTGATTCCGATAAACCTGAAGTTTATATTATGTACTGGGATTTGAATAATCAATATGGGTGGGGGATGTCAAATTATCTCCCATATTGCGATTTTGAATGGGCTGATCATGATATACTGGATGATGTGAATATTTTGGAAGTGCCTGATGATGCTGATATTGGTTATATATTAGAAGTAGACTTAGAGTATCCTGAGAAGTTGCATGATTTGCATAGAGATTTACCCTTCTGTCCCGAACATTTTTCTCCTGATTCAAAAGAGAAAAAACTCATGGGGACCTTAAGACGTAAAGATAACTATGTAATTCATTATCGTGCATTAAAGCAGGCTATTAATAATGGGTTGAAGCTGACTAAAATACATAGAGCTTTACAATTTAAGCAAACCTCTTGGCTGAAACAATATATTGAAATGAATACTGATCTGAGAAAAAATGCTAAAAATGCGTTTGAAAAAGATCTCTTCAAATTAATGAATAATGCTGTATTTGGTAAGACTATGGAGAATATTCGCAAGCACAGTGTGGTGAAACTAGTTTCTAAATGGGAGGGTCGTTATGGTGCTGAAGCATACATTTCTAATCCACGGTTTAAATCATGTACCATATTTGACGAAAACCTAGTTGCAATAGAACTAAATAAAGCCGAAATATATTTCAATAAACCTATTTACGTTGGTATGAGCATATTGGATATAGCACGTACCTCATTATTTGATTATCATTATAATTATATGCTCAAGATATATGGTGATAACTCCAGATTGTTATACACCGATACAGATAGTTTGATTTATGAAATTACCAACATAGATCCATATGAATTAATGAAACGCGACTGTCATGAATATTTTGATACTAGCGACTACCCTGAAAATAATATATATAATATGCCGAGAGTAAATAAAAAAGTAATCGGCCTAATGAAAGATGAAAACAATGGTCGCATAGTCACTGATTTTATTGGTCTTCGTGCGAAGCTATATGTCACGAAACTACTACCTGATCAAAACGAAATGAAAATAAAAAGAGAACGAATGGAAGAAGATGATACGAAAGATGACACAGAAATTATTTTAACTGATGAAGGAATAACCAAAAAAGCTAAAGGTGTTAAAAAATCAGTTGTACACAATAAAATATCGTTTGAGGATTATGTTAATTGTTTGGATAATTCAGAGGAAAAAATCATAACTCAAAATTTAATTAAATCTCACAAACATAGAGTCAGTTCAATAACACAAACTAAAATTGCATTAAGTCCTCACGACAATAAGAGATTCTTATTAAAGGGCTCATATGATACCTTGCCATGGGGACATTACTCTATACTTGAGACAGAATAGACCTTCGGTCGCTGTGGAGGTGTCACAATGGCCCACTCACGATAAATCTAATCTAATCTGCTCTATACTTTGTTAATGATCTAATATTTTCTATCAATAAAACTGCTATGTATAATGTTGTGTTTTCTTTTGGGGTGTAATGATAGGTCGCCTACAAAATGTATGTAATTTCCATCCGCTATTCCTATTCCTTATTTTATCACTTTGGAAAACTTTTAATCAAAACTTTTTCGTTACCACGACTTTGCTGTGTGTTGACTGTAGAAACGATGATTTGAGTTCATTTTAAACTCTAATACGTACCCGTATTTACAGGAAGAAAATAATAATTCTTATCGTCACCAGGTAATCCAGTTTACAGTTTCATATTTCGTGAAAAATTATTTCAAAGTCATCCTTATACAGGGTGCACCCCTGTATATATCCCTGTATGTATCCTTCTCTACATATATTGCTATCTCCTAACGCTAACAGATACAGGGTCGGTTAAACAAGTCCAAAGGAGCGCAATTTTGTGGCCATCTCGAATCCGTCAAAACATGCAAGATATCTGTGACCGTTCCTTAAATATCCTGAAAAAACTGTTTTCAGAAAAATCGAGATTTGTTATTTTTTCCATATCTTTTTTATTATTGGAGATTAATGAATAATTTTTTGTGGGCTTACATAAGTCGGCAAGAGCTACCCATCTGACATTTCAAAAATTTTCAAAGCCGACTAGATCCCAGAATTTTCATAGTCAACTTTCGTTTTTCTTATAGTCACCATATTGTTTTTTTATGTTGTTCGATATAAAAAAAAAATCATGAAAACTAAAAATTGTTAAACTTCAAAAAATAAATTAAAAAAGTTTTTATTCTTCTTTTTTCTTTACAAAAAAGACACATTTTTTGACCGAATTCCATGGATAAATTAAAAAACCATAAGGCAAGCACTATTTCGGCGTATTTTACAAATGTTGACGTTTTTCGACGATTTTTTTTGGGTTTTTCTTTGAAAAAAGAAGAATAAAAAATTTTAAATTAATTTTTTGAAGTTTATTAATTTTTGGTTTCCATTATTTTTTTCATATCGAACGACATAAAAAAATAATATGGCGGCCATAAGAAAAACGAAAGTTGACTGTGAAATCTCTTGGATCTAGTAGGCCTTGAAAATTTTTGAAATACCAGATGGGTAGCTCTTAACGGCTTATGTAAGCCTACAAAAAATTATTTATTAATTTTCAAAAATAAGAAAGATATGACGAAAATAAGAAATCTCGATTTTTAAGTTTTTTCAGGATATTTCAGGAACGGTCACAGATATCTTGCATGTTTTGACGGATTCGAGATGGTCACAAAATTGCGCATCTTTTCTCTAATTTAACCGACCCTGTATCTCTTAGCAATCAGGAGATAGCAATATAGAGAAGGATACATGGTGCACCCTGTAGATTCTCTGAAAAAAATATAAAGTAAATTATTGATGATACAAATACTATACTTATACTTTATTTTTTATTCAGATGATGGATACCACCGTCAAAATTCTAGGGTAGGTAATGATTGGCAACAAGACTGATTAGGTTGGTTATCGCGATAGTTTTTACTAAAATAGTCACTAGAATAGTTACTATATTAATTTAACTTAGGCCGATTAGTTGAGATGTAATTTCATTTTAAAATTCTGGATCCAAAAGATTTAAGTGTAAGTACCTATTTACATATAAGTCTTATATAGGTACTTCCCGTATTCGTATGTTAGGATTAAAGCGGTTTCCTTCTAAATTCTCTGTAAAATAAATTCTAAATACTGAAAATAGAAGATCCATTGAAAAAATAGGTATACTCGTAGGTACTTACATTATTCAATCATTAAAAAAATATCTTTAGATATTTCAAGGAATCTGATTAAACTGTATTTTGGTTTAATCTGGATAAACATCTTTCAATAAATATAATTGTGCACAGCATCTGATTATTCATTCTTTTCTGTATTTTGATATTAATTCACCTCTGATTCAGATTTTTTTAAATTTTGAATTTAATTTAGTTTCTCAGTTTGACAACTTCAACTCTTCGAGTTCCTTAGATTTTTCGCTGTGACTAGAATAGTAACTGAGGACCCAGACCCAGTTTTCGTAAAACCTCACAGATATAGTCATGCCAAACAATAGTTAAATTTATCCTCAAAAATTTACTAAGTACTAAAAAGGAACTATTCTCAAAGAAAATAGAGTGAAATGTTTTAATTTACGTTTTATAACAGAGTGCAACAAGGAAACATGTTTTTCAGGTGACGTCATAGCCACGAGTCGGGGAGTGTTCCTCTAGTCACAACGTAATTTTTTGTCAAGGTCAAAAAAATAGGCAACCATCCGAAAGAATGAAATTTCTGTTTAATAATTTCACAGGCTAATAGTAATCTACAGGGTGTCCCGTATCGTTATGTTCAAAATTCTTGAGCATATAGTAGGCTTAATTTTGAGCCCAAAAAACCCAAAAGTGACAGGTCTATCTTTATTCGTTACGAAGTTACAGGCCTAATAAGAAAATTATGACTAGTAAATAACAAGATTCAACTTTGTAAGCCACAAAAATTGCCACACATGAGTAAACGTCACCGAAATAAACAATAGTAGAGAGTAGAGGTTCCCTGCTCATACGAAATGGCATTAGGATTCAAATAGATGCGGCACCAGCATATTTCGGAATTGGTGTTTGTAACTAAATACCAGAGAGAAATTATTATTTGATCGTATTCAGCAAGCTGGTCAAGAGATAGGTACGCGAAAAAAGACTAGAAAACTGTTACTTTCGCGATAGGCCTCCGAGCACAAGCTTGTATTCAGCAAGGAATAGGACATTTTTAACACATGATAAACTAAAGATTTGGTCAAGAAAATAAGTTTTATGTGGTTTTCAAAGTTAAATCTGGTATTTACAAGACATTATTTTCTTAGGCCTGTAACTTCGTAACGAATGCAGATAGACCTGCCACTTTTAGGTTTTTTAGGCTTAGAAATAAGCCTACTATATGCTCACAAAATTTGAACATAACGATACGGGACACCCTGTATAATCAAGTAGGTAATCATAGCAGAGTATGTATGTAGGTATGATTTTTGTAACAATAGGATACAACAGAGTAATAATTGATGTTTTTCATTGAGTACTAAAAGAGGTATATTTCCAGCGTTTGATTCCACCACTACATTATGTAGTAATAATACGCAGAAAAATTTTCTAAGATCTCATACCTCAAAAAAAGAGGATACAATCACACTTATGCCACATAATTTTCTGACGTGACGCAAGTTCTCAAATCGAGATCGCCGATCAGTACTTAATAGATTTTACTCCAATTTCCAATCCACGATCGACCACACCTAGCTATGAAAATTACTAATATACTCTTGACGTCACAGAGTAAGCTCATCAGTGTCATACAAATAATACGTCCATAAAACTTACTTTATCGTTAAGTTAAGAGGACATAATCCCATACCGCGGGCATCGATTCCGATAACGAGGCGGCCTGTGATTTCGAATCTAGAACTCTAAACTATTGCAGAGAATTCAAACCAGGGTCAGCGGCTTCCACTTTTATTGTTTAAAATATCTTTGAATGCAGGTTTAGTGACCGAGTCATAAGACCATAATTTTTCATCCAGAAGCAGAGAATTTCGCGACCAAGATGTATATGTACAACATTGCGCAAAAGATGATTTGAAAATGTAACATTACAAATTTTACTGAAAAATGAGTACATAGATAATCGGGTAGTTAAAAAAAATATTTTATGTAAATATAACTAAAAGTGTTGGTGAGGTTTTGAATCATACCTAGTACCTACCTACCTAAATGAAAAATAATGCAAGTCAATAAATTGATAATAATTCAAATTTATCTAGGCACTTTAATATTTATCTTTTCAATTTTCAAAGTATGTCATCTGATACGATAACGGCAGCACCGACATCCTGTAGATCACGCGAATTCTCTGTATTTATAGATACTAGGTACGTGAATCGTGTTGTCTATTTTCATAGTTATACTTGAACAATATTTTTTCGCTAATAAAATTTTTGACGTGGCAATGAATCGTGCATTGCTGTTATTAAACGAGTGTCCATCCTTACGGACTTCATCACCTACAATAATTATTTGTGTTTACCAGCAAAACCATAAAAAGAAGTTTATACCTAGTAGAAGCCTCATCAGGTAATTTATTCGATAGACTTACTGCAACTTCCCGTAAGATATAAATTCTATAATTCTTAAAAAAAATTGTGAAGAAGAGCTACTTGAATGAGTCGCGTGGATGTGTAATTTAGCCTCTCGAGTTTGAGGAGATTTCCATTTCCTAGTGTTTTTAGACAAGGAGCAGGTTATGAAAGGAGACAAGGAGCGAAGTCTAAAGAACCAAAGTCAAGCCACAATCAAGTGAGTGCAGGGGTCTCCAAGGATAGAGGAGGCATTGGAGAGTACAAAAAAAACTTCCGTTGATTAGGTTGTTTGCAACGTCTACAGGAAAACATCAAAAATAAGCATAATTTCACAAATTATAGGTAGGTGTATCTGTATAATATTTTGTACAAATCAAAGGTCATTTAGCAAGGGTTTATAAAAAAGGTAGAAACAGTTGATTGCATTGTTCGTAAAATATTTTTTATATATGAATCGATAAAAATACTTATTACAATAATTTTGAATTGGATACAGATTCGTTATCGGCTTAGGTTATCTCTCTAAACAATAGTTATAGAAATTAGTATAAATTATTATTGATCTTTGAATACCACGTACGACTGATAAAATTTTACAAGCAACAATGGAAATTGACTACATAGTATATGTTGGCTGCATTATGCTTTAGGCATGTAGAGATACACAGGAGAAAATAAATATGTTGTGCATTTAAGAGAGGATAAAGAATCTGAATGTTATCATGTTGATATACGGAAGTTAGCGAAGCGACAACAATTTCCCAACTTTTGTGTCACGACAAATTAGTTCAAAATTGGCAAGTTAAGACAACATCACTGGCAAGTAGTTCGTCTGGGAAATCTATCACCTTCTATTTTCCGTTTACAGTGTGTTCTATTGTTTTATTTTCTATCCTTGTCCACTCAATGAATCATAGTATTTATCAATATTTTTTATACTAATCGGTACTATGAGTAGGTACAGATCACGTTTTATGACCGACAAACATTACCGCAGCGTGTTACAAGCATGTGCGTTAATTGAAGGTCACTTGAATCAAAGCTTGTCACAATGAAATTAGACGTGTTTAGTTTTAGTCACACATCACGGTGTCGTGGACGACGACATATCCATATAGAATGAAATAAAGTGTCGTAGGTAGCGGGTCATTATCTAACGCTTGCCATAATCTGACACGTTACTGCAAGCCGGTCAATGAAGCACAGTACAGATTCTGCAAGTGTATTTAGTTTTTCACGAGACGCTGAACGCTGAACTACATAGCTCAACGCCTGGGTAAATTTCAGTAAGTCACAGCTATAATTGCCATAGTTATCAACGTCTTACAGGTATGTCATAAAAAATTATGCGCTGTATAGAAGGCGTTGACTAACTAACTAGGTACTACTAAACTTGTGAATTCTCAAGTTTTGTGTTTTGTGTCGTTTAGTTACCTAAAATTGATACCATTGTAGATGATTCAATGAATGAAATATCTTTTACCCCAGAAGAAAATATTTTTCAATCAAATGTGGCTGCACTAGGTTATGAATACGTTAAAAGTTTTTTTATTTTAATAATAACTTTTCATTCTAATCTAAGTCACTCAGTGACTTGCGTGGCCTAGTGGTTCGCCGCTGGCTCACGAAGCCATAGATCGCGGGTTCGAAACTCACCTCGGCCCGCTTTACTTTTCAGATTCATTTTCGAATGTCTGTGAAAAGTAAAATAAGCGATCGAACGTTTATAAGGAAATATATAATATAGAAGTGTCTGTGGCTAATGAGTTCGTCTCGAAGCCAAATTACCAGAGTGGAGCGACTATGTCTTACCTACACAGTTAAGACCGATGCTCCCTCTTTTCAAAAATAAAATAATAAAATCTAAGTCACTCGTAGATAAAATTTTGTATGCAACATAATATGCAAGTTTATTGACTGACGCACTCGCCTGCGGTTGGTGCGGTCAAACTTCCCAGTAGATAAAGAAAGTACCACTTTATGCACTTGTTGCATAAATAACTAATACATTATGAGTGTTGTTTGATTTGATTCTCTTTATCGTAGATCGAGATGTCAGCTACAATGATGGTGGGTGATCGTATCGAGCCATTAAGCAAACTCAACAGTCATCACACTACATCGATACGGAGAATTGACTATAACTCAACAAACTCTACTCCAACGAAATAATTTTTTGCCAATTAATGAACCATAGGTAAATAAATTAATGAACAATGTGCTATGTTTGGTAAGGTAAGACTTTTAAGAATATATTCGCAGGCATAGTAAAGTGAAACTGTAGTTTCAGAATGGGAGGATGAGGATATGGTGCTGAAGCGTACTTACATTCCTAATCCGCGATTTAAATCTTGTACAATATTTAACGAAAATTTAGTTGAGATAGAACTTAACAGAGTTGAAATACACTGTGTCTCTTGAATTTCCGGGCATAAGGAATTCCCGTGTTAAAATAAACTATTGTAAGTATTTGCTCCCCTAATTATTTTACAGTAAAATGTTAAATGTAAAACTTCTTAAAGAAAAAAAGCTGCTTCTTATGATACAATTGCATTTTCATTTGGTTCAACTGTTTGCGAGAAAATCAGGAAAAACTTAATGGTTTTTCGTAGTTTTTCAATGTTGCTTTTGACAGATAATGCTAAAAATTATTAATTGTCAATAACTGATTGTTCAAAAGTAATTCATTCATCATTAAAACTTTTGGCAAAGTATTACTTTTTAAAGAAAAACTTGTTTATAAAAATGAATTATTACACCATTGAATAAAAGTAAAATTTATTGAATGACATTACTCTGGCAATTCACTTAGAAATATTAGAGATTTGTTATTATCTGATTAGCATTATCTGTCAAAACAAAGTTACCTTAAAAAACTACGAAAACCCATTAAGTTTTTCCTGATTTTCTCGAAAACAGATGAACCAAATGAAAATGCAACTGTAGCATAAGAAGCAACTTTTTTTCCTTAAGAAGTTTTATATTTGACATTTTACTGTAAAATAATTAAATAATTAGGGGAGCCAATATTTACAAAAGTTTATCTTAACATGGGAATTCCCTATGTCCGGAAATTTAAGAGACACGGATGTTTCAGTAATATTAAATTATTAATAATATAATAAAAATATGCTTAAAAACTGTATGGTGATAACTCTGTTCTTGGAAACACTGACACGGAAAGTTTGATTTATGAAATTACAAACCAAAAAATAATAAGATCACAAATGTAAAAGGAGAGTATGGGAGACGACATAGAATTTATTTTATCAAAAGATTGACTAACAGCGGGTATTATAAAGGCTCATTAAGTTAACGGGCAGATTTCTGTGGTCATTTCTAAAGAAGGCATCGAGTCTAAGTGGAAATTTTTTGGGTCTATCTATTCTTGACATGAAAATAATTACACAAAAATGTTAACAAAAGTCATTTGACGTCGATATTTGCTTTAAAAACGAGCACAAAAATCTGCCTGTTAGCTTAATGAGCCTTAATAATATTGGTTGTAAGAAAGCTAAGGGTATTGAAAAATCTGCTGCATACAATAACATATCGTTTGAAGATGTGTGGTAAGTATTGTTACTTAGAAAATTTGGATGAAAGAATAATTGCTCAAAATTTAATTAAATCTAACAAAAATTTAGTAAATTCAATAATTATTACGCAAATTAAAATTGAATTATATCCTTCGAAGATAAGAGATATTTAATAGCGGGTCATAATAAATGATCGCCCCCAAAATTCTTTAATTAATTCCCCCAAAGAGGCATATTGTTTATAAAATAAAGTGTGCATATTGCAAGAGCACTAATATTTTCAATTAATAAAACTGTTCTACATGAACTTGTGTTTTATTTCGAGTGGAAATGATGGATCGTCTCCACGCGTGGTGAACTCTGGGGCATGCTATTATAAATGATCTGTCTCATTTTTTCACAGTGTAACTTTTCCAGTTAATCTACTTAAACTCATCACAAGCATTGATACATTAGGTATGTATACATAGCTTAGTATAACCAAACATATCTGAATAGTTATAAACCGTAAGTTTTTCCTTATTTCAACTACCGTTCCCTATTATCACTTCCATATAGTTGAAAAGGCAGGTTATTCCAAGAGATCAGCCAAATGTGTTGGGCAGCTTTTAGCTGTGGCGCTCGGTCCATAGAGACATTCGACGCCCAAATATTTCGGCAGAAATCTACTGACACTGGAGAGCTCGTGCTCTTAATTCGTATCTCTTGTGGAATTTCCCATTGGAGGAAAGCCGTTTACCTCGGGCCTCTGAGTAGTGCCTTTGAATTCCGAGGGGCCGTCTTGGCTTTAAAATACTTAACGGTCGACCTGCCCTTGCTCCGCAGCTACTTACCTCGGGCCTCTGAGTAGTGCCTTTGAATTCCGAGGGGCTTAATAGCTATAAATTATTGACGGTAGCATCCCAGGAGCTTCAACAATATTTTCCTTGACTCCTTAACTATCCTTTACTATTAATAAACATAATATAAGGTTTTGTAAAAATTCTTAAACACAATACATAATAATGACTGCAGTGCTCATGGTAACTATATATATTCGACTACTTTTCTACGTTTTGGATCTTGACGTTTTCACATGTATTTTCCCGTAAAAACTGCTCTTGAACTCTCATAGCCCACAAGTATCTGAAGTACAAACTCTGGCAAGATTGTAAACTAACCATTTAATTTGAAAACCAGATCTGCAAATGATTTTTTTGTAATGAGAGGAAAGGACATTTCTCTTTGCGTTTGTTCTAGGAGAGATACCTAATCTGGCAATGACTTGTAAAAAATAAGAAAAAGTCACGAACTATTATTATTGCTAGAACGATTCAACGTCAGTAATTTGATAACGCCACATTGCTTTTATCGTTTTCACAAGTCCTTGCCATGTTAGTCACCACTACTTGAGCGAAAATAAAGAGAAATTTGCCATGACAAGGACCTCTTAGAAAAACTAACATTTTCACATCTGGCTTACAAATTAACTGGTTGGTAGTCTGTTATAATCTAGCCAAGGTTTGTACATTAGCCGTGAAATATCGAAAACAACAGCTTCAATCCGTCGACAGATAGAAAAATCTAAAGGCGCCTTCCCACGACGCGAGACTGGCGACTCTGGCTCGTGAGGCTCGTCTCGCAGCTTTGCGTTCTCTTTATACTTGTGTGTATATTGAGGACTTGTGTCTTGGAAACGGTTTGCCTAGCCGATGACTCGATAAATCTCGGGCCGTGAAAAACCGTCTCATTATAGATGTAACATCAAACCAAGAATATTAGACCGCGATGCCGGTTCTATGAGGCAGCCTCAAGTCCACTTGCCTACGAATAGAAAGAACGAATCGGAAGTCGTATTGACGTAAAATCACATCTACGTATCATGATGAAGTCGTGCATGGCTTTAGCCGTCATCGGCGAACATGACGGCATACGCATTTGGCCATCCTTACAAATCTTGACACCAAACAACGAACTCCTCACTCTCTGTGATTCGAATCTAGACTCAATGTACGAGTACGACTGTACATTGTTCTCGTTATACAGATACACGGAGCATCGACTCTCACTCAATACTCCGACATTTTTACTTCTAATAACTTTGCGGTTTCTTTCCGCTAAGCGCTGTAGAGTGTCTATTAGTGGTGTCTCTAGACGAACTTCAAATGCGATCCTTCCCTCGTAAATTATCCGGGTAATGTTGTGGTTGTAATAAGTCTTCCACGTAAACACATATGACCCCTTTGTCGATAATTTGCTCTTTGATTATTTTACTTATTTCCATTCAATATAGTTTGACTGGAACCACCTGCTATGTTTCATTCTTATATTTTATACCGATGACGTTGCAATTGAGGCCATGCAGTTGAGCGAAACACAAAAAGAGCTAAACTATACAGCGAGTGACATATACGATTTTTTCTTTTTTTGTCTTTGACTTTGAACTTTGACTGACGCATATGGTGCGCAGGTGCCTGACTCTTTTGTCATGTAGCCAGAATCCCCCCTCCCGCCCCTCGATCGCGTCTAGGTTCTTAATACACGACAACGTTAAATGATTTCGAAGCTAAAAGACGGGGAGGGAAGATAGGTTAACGCAGTGGCGTAGCTACAGTACCGCAAAACCCCGCGGCCGCGGGGGGGCCCGACGTCAAGGGGGCCCTGAGCTCTGGACCCCGTCTTGGCCCACAAAAGAGCCCCAAATCAAAAAATCAAATAAGTATTACTCCTAAGCATATTTAAACTGACAACTGACGACATTAATAATTATATTACGAATTGAGAAACAACAATAAATAATAAATAAAGCTTGAAATTATGCCAGTAATGACGAATACACCCATCTTCAACAGTAATTCTCAGAACCAGAGGCAAAGTTATTCTGGCCCTATTGTAATCTCAGGATGATTATAATAGGATAATATAATACAAAAAATGATTATATATGAAATCATCCGTGTTATTTTATTACTCCAGCATGGGCTAACTAAGAGCGGCAATGGAATGTGATATGTGCTTTCAGTGCTTTCGCTTTCTTTCAGTCACCTCACCACCACAAGCCCACAACACAAATATGTAGAGTATAATAGGAAACCAATCATAAAATTTAAACCTGTTCCCGATTAAGGACAAGGGTGCATAGCAAACAAAGTAATAAAAATAGCTATTATAGACTGAAAGATGATGGTAAAGTGTCTAACATTTGGGCGGCGGGCGGCGCAGACAAACAGGTGGACAATCAGGAATTCATATAATACCTATATCTGATGTAATTATTTTTTTGTAAAAAAATTAAACTCTTGAAAAAATTGCATAAATACTATTGCAAATTATTATTGCATAAAAGTAAAAATATTGCATTTATTATAAAAAAAAACTAATTGATACAATAAAAAGTTATCTCAATTACATTATCATTGACAATCATTTTCGCAATTTATTGAAAATTAATAATTATTAATATGAAACTATTCGGTCCTTGGAAAGTAGAAGAGAATTTTTCTATAGAATTGTTCGGGGGTTGGGGCTACTCAGAGAACTGTAATCAAACTCATTTTCTGCACTTGTTTTATCATAGCTTTTTTTGATTATACTTATTATTCTGAATCATTTTCGAAATTGTCAATGATTGAACTATGTATTGATGTCTCGCTAAAGTGGAACAGATTTTCTGTAGCACTTTTCGGACACTACCCGGAGCCCGGAGCCCGGAGCTCTAAAGAATTAATTTCTACTTAGAAAAAACCTCTTGCGCTTAAAAAACTTTCACCTAATAAGGTACACTTTATTAATTAGATTTAGTTAATTTTTTTAAATTTTTTTTATGTTAATTTTAATTCTTATTAAATACAATTAATTTAAGACTATACATAAGTAATGTGGCAAAAATATTTGAAGTAGTTTTCAAGAAATAAATAAATAAATTCACAAATAATCTATTCTGGCATGACTAATTTCTTATGATGGGATCACAAAGGGCAGTAAATTTCTTAAAAATATCAACATCTGTTGATTTTATTGCTACTTTGTTATATTTTTCTTAAAGTTTCACAACTGCCAATGAACCGAATTTGCTACTTTTCCAGTTTTTAGTTGATCTTCGTCTGTACGGATACGTACCGCAGTCTGTGTTTACAGTTTACAAACGGCTTTTTTTATACATTTTAAATTATTTTCTATATTATTTTTATTATACATTTTAAAGTTTATCTATAGTGAAGTGGCTACTTCGTGCGCTTTTGTGTTGCGTTTTTTTTTTTTTTTTTTTGAAAAGACACTTAATTATTTGTGAAGAATCGTGAATAGTTAATTAATTATTTAGGTATGTATTTACTATAAATATTAATTCATGTGTCAAATTATTATATTCATATTACGACTTGATATTAATCTTACTTTTGTGCTTATAAATAAAATTATTTTAGCAATATTATAGTATCTAGCTAGTCTATACCTTTTCAATGTCAAATTCAGAAAAAGATACCTCTATTTCAGAAAAAGTTAATTCAAATTCAGAAAAAGTAAAATCAAATACACAAAAGGTAATTTCAAGACTTGCAATTTAGACTTGGAAGGTCTCCCTGTGAATAAATTATCTATTATAAATGAAAAACATAAATTAAAATTAATATATTTTAATATATGGTATAATATAATTAATAAATTAAAATTAAAAAAAAAATAATATGCTTTTTATTTTTAAATTTTGATAATTTTTTCGGTGTGCTGTATGGTGTTTATTTACTGTGATGTATTAGTTATTTTGTAGGGCACCCCACAAAGGGCTCCTGGTGCGTTTCGTTTTTTTTTTATAAAAATCTTTAAAAAAAATAATACTTTCATCAAAGAACCTAATAAATTAAAAGACAAAAATTCTAAAAGCTAATAAATATTAGTAAGCTTGTAAAAAATTAGTACTTTTTCCAAAATGGAATTACTTATTCTGAAATTTCCCTGAAAAAGGATCCCCCTCCCGAACCCCCCTTTACTCTTGGGGGATACTCCATACCCCCCAAACCCCCCTGAGGTCCACCTTATTGATTATATACAATATGCTAATAAAATTTAATTTTTGAAATCACGAACCACCAATGAAGAAAACTTTAAGTGGGGGCCCGTCAAAAATATTTGGCGGGGGGGCCCCAAATCTGAAGCTACGCCACTGGGTTAACGGATAAAATAATACAAACTTGTCTTGAACATTTTATTTGCTAAATACACCACCATAAATTTGCTAAATAATATAAAATTTAATTGCATAACAAAATTTTACAGATACATTTCGATAACATAAATAGATGTACGTAGGTAATAGATGCAGTTAGACACATAATACGACCATTTCCTTATTTTTACTAGGTGTAACCTTAATTCTATCCAATTTAATTTTTAACTTGTTTTTTAAATCAATGTTTAATTTTTCTATTTCTTTTTCTAACCAGTAATTAGAACAATAAATCTCGTCTACATTTTCGAACTTTAAAATATATCGAGTTTTGTTTCTATAAATCACCGTTTGCATAGCACAAATAACCAATTCTCTACCTTGTGGCAAATTCTCCAGTCTGTTACATTCTTTTAACTTAATTTTTCCCTCTATGGCCTGCATACAAACGTTATTAACTTGATCAACAATAACATCTTGGTCATATTGCATGGTTCCTTCCCAGACACCTTTATAGTTCTGTAAATCTTCCACCTTCGGATATGTGTGTCCATTGAAGTTTGAGAGTCCATTAGTTTTAAATGATCCAAACGGTTCATTACTGGGCAAATATACAACATTTAATTGACCCCTTCTGCTTGTCTCTAATTCTGCAATTACAAATCTAGCACTAGGCAAATCATTTTTATTGTTATACATTTCGATAAACACGTTTTTGTCGACACCGTGTAAATAGTAAACAGATTTCGTGTTATCCTTTTCTGCGAGGACTCCGACATAGCTAAAAGTATCTTTGTTATTGATCGCAAACGCGTAAAGTGCATAGGAACCTGTTGTTTCCAAATTCCTCCATTTTCGCATAAAATACGTTTCAAGTTCATTCTCGACTTCTCTAATTTGATTTTCCCTGCTCAACTGTTCGTTGCACTGCTCGCGTATCGCACTAGTTTTTTCCATATAGTCCAGCTTTCGTCTTTTGGCCTCCATCGCATCTGTTTGCCGTCGTCGTTTTCTACTACTCACAGTATCATATATTTTGAGTAGTGGACTGCATAACGGGGCAATTTCTTTTATAGGAAACGGATTCAATTTGTTAGACAAGTTTGTACGTTTTCTTAAAACCTGTGGAAGGACGTTGGTTGTGTCTATCAGACCTGACTCTTGTAAGCCAATGTCTTTTGAGATCACAGAAAATGCACTTCTAGATTGTGTAAAGTATGTATTACCTTTTTTAATAAAACATTTGTGGGTAATATTTACATTATTTTCATTTTCTTGATCTTCTGTGACCTCAATATAATTTATGGGTAATAGATTAAAGCTAAACGCGGAGAGGGCATAGTCTATCAGCTTTCTCCTCTTTGTTGAGTCCTGTGGTACTTTAATAAGTTGTACGCCGGTTAGTTTTCTCGTATTTCTGTTCCCCCAGTATACATACTGTAAGATGTTGTTAAACACCAGGCAACAACTGTTTTGCAAACAATCTGTTAATTTTTTCCACATTTTCTGTATCGAAACCGAGTAAAACGGTGCCTCTTGAAAGTACAGTTTGTTATCTCTCAGTACGGCTTGACAGCCGTCTATCAGATTAAATGCTCCAGGGGTGTCATTATAATCGTGTGTGCTGTAGTTGTATATTGTCGCCTCCAATCTTGTTATTCCGTGCTGTTTGGCTAAGGTTGACGAAAAAGTTTTCTTTAGTCGAACATCTGGACAGTTGACAAAGTCTATAATATGGTTACCAATCACCTTGTTGACTGCAGGACTTGTCATCTGGCATACAAATTTATTATAAATTTTTATCCTCGAGTTGGAATTCAACCATGTTAAACAATCTATTCCAACAGTTTTATCATTTTTCACGATCGTATTACAATATTTCTGGGATTTTCCTTCGAAACAAAAATTGTGATTTTCGATTAAGTAACTCTCTATTTCTCTCTTGTTAAAAATCCCCGCGAAATCTTGCGTTATATCTAGATCCATGAGATAGTACTCTTGCACTTCGAGCTCACTCAATATGGTTGGTAAAGCTTTAAACAAAATTTCCAATTTGACATCTGCCAATTCCACCTTGAAGGGGGCGATTATTGGATTTGCATATTTTTTAGTAATGTTTTCCAAGCATTTCTGTCCGACGAGGCTTTTTAATCTTCGAGCCGTTTTGCAGTCTCCGTCAAGAAGGATAGGAAGTCTCATCAGTTTAACTCCATGTTTAGCAGAAACAAATCCGGAGAACTTTCCTCGTAAGTAGCTGTTATAAGATCCACAGATTTCCTTCTTTAGCATTAAATTCTTTCTATCTTTCGATTGATTTTCACATTCAGAAAGGTCGCAAATTTTAGCAAGCATTATGTTATCACAAAACACTTCCGAAATCGGAGTAAGTAGCCCACTATCCATACGTTGTTCTCCTTCGGTGTACTTAATGTTTCCAACATCGGTAATCAAGTTGTCGTAGTCTAGATTTTCCGACAGTAACTTCAGGCCAAATTTCTCGTTCGTAGGTTTTATTTTATACCCAAAATTCTGGAGAACGTTGACAGATTTACACTCTGTCATTTTACTTTCCACTTACTTGAAAATTTCACTGCGAGAACTATTAAAACTACTGTAGTTAACAAAAACACTTGCAGTAATGCTTTTTATTTATCTGTACACCGCTTCTGCTGTTTTATGACTGAAAACTCAGTTTTCCGGGTGGACTATTTATATCCGACCGATAAGGGAAGATAAGGAGAGGTAATCCAAACTCTAATAAGTCTATACCATTTACAACTTAATTCACACTTCTGAAATTTGATTTCAAACTGCCGTAAATTAACTTCAAACAAACGAAATCTGAATTCAAAATGAAGAAATTAGGATTCACATAAATGAAAACAGAATTTCGACTCACGAAAACATTACACATTCGTGAAATCCGACTTCAAACTACTGAAAGCAGATTTTACACAAACGAAATCCAATTCACATTTTAGAAAACAGATTTCTCAAAAGTGAAAAATTGTATTCAAACGGAGTTCGTGGAAGTATCTCTGCGTGTCAAAAAAGTAGGTTTTTTTTTGCTAAAAATGCCTCTTGTGAGGAGAAGATGCTACATCAGAATCGCGAGATAGAATAATAGGGCTCTCTACGAAGGCAAGAATTGGTGGAAAACTGCAACAGATTTAGGAATGAATTTTCTAACAGCATACCGATGACGAAGGCGCCATCCACGTTCTACAGTTAAAGTGGGTGCCAGATCAAATAAGAAGAACCAGAAATCGAAGTGGCTTTGGTGACACGACTGAAAGAAGATAGTACCTTATGCTAAAAACTTAGTCGATTGCAGTTAAAATGAATATTTAAGGTATTGAAATTTAAAAAAACCTATGCATTGGATAGAAAAAGTCGGTGATGAAAGTTGTTCGTCTTAAGGGGTAAATCCACTGATACCAAACTCGATCCCCAATAATTGATATATTCAACGTAAATCATAGCTGGTTGTAACATCAACAACTTGCTATCTTTCCAACATTCTCATATAGGTAAGAAAAGCAGAGCACTATGCTTTCAACTACCCAGTTTCAACTACCAGCTCAAGGTACACGATGTAAAAAGTTCATGAAAATATATCCTCGATTTGATCTATACATTTATAAAGTATCGGTTGATTCGCTAAGAAATTACTGAAATTGTACAGAATCGTTTACTTTCGCATAAACTTTGAATTTATAGCAATGTCCATTTTATAGAGAGAGCAAAGCAAGTTAACTTATTTGAGAAATATTATATTAATACTCATAAAATGCCGTCATACTGTGCATTGGCAGTTTCGTATTGTTCATTAAATGAGGGTCCATTGATTAAGGAACTTTGTATATGTTATGACGTCAAGCCCTTTGGCAAGGACGTCGATGTTAACGAAAGAGATAAGTTCGTCAATTTCATCTTCAAAAGTCCAAAAAATCTACAATATGAGGACTTTACCGAAGAAGAAAAAACAAGAATCGAGAGAACGGAAAAATTAATCGCTATAAAATATAGAGATGAAATTCCAGGTGGTTCACAAATAACAGAAATACCGGAAATAATCAAAAAGCATATTATTGATAAAGCAATCACACGAATTTACGTGAGAGACTCACAAACCGAGCTGTTCTTGAATAATTTACGTGAAAACGAGCTTAGTGATCGCAGCCGGTACCAACAATTTGAAGTTCGTGTAGAGGGCAGGAATAAAAAATTCGCGCCAACGGTTTGTTAATGCGAGTTTCATTCTGAAAAGTATTGCGTTTGCACCGTTGATATGGTAAAAACAATTATACTTGAGGTAATCTCTAGAGAAACATGTCAACTAACTTGATCTTGAATTATAGTTTTTTTTTTTTTTGTCAAATTGCAATTTCAAGAATCATTTTTTATTGCTTTTTATGCCATCAAATGGCATAAAAAGCATATTACTACACGAGCGTAAAGTAGGATTGATTGCCAGGACCTAGCCGTAAAGTTTATCCACTTCTAGTATATGTATCTGTTGTACAAACGCTTTCCGGAAGAAAGCAGCAAAGCTAGAAGTTCGCGAATACGCGAAACTGAAACCTCCGCGTATTTAAATTGAGAGAGTCCGTGTTTAACCCGAGAACGACCATTACAGCCGTGCAATGAGTGTTTACCTATTCCGATTTACAGCCGTACAGAGAGTGATGGAAGCGAAAGAAAATTATTATTAAATTTCTATCAGTAGCGCCCGTTGTTGAGTACGCAATCTTTAAAGATGACCAACATGCTATCTTGCAACTTGTTGGTTGTAACATCAACAACTTGCTATCTTTCCAACATTCTCATATAGGTAAGAAAAGCAGAGCACTATGCTTTCAACTACCCAGTTTCAACTACCAGCTCAAGGTACACGATGTAAAAAGTTCATGAAAATATTTCCTCGATTTGATCTATACATCTATAAAGTATCGATTGATTCGCTAAGAAATTACTGAAATTTTACAGAATAGTTTACTTTCGCATAAACATTGAATTTCTAGCAATGTCCATATAATAGAGAGAGCAAAGGAAGTTTTAACTTATTTGAGAAACATTATATTAATACTCATAAAATGCCTTCATATTGTTCATTAGCAATGTTGTATTATCTATTAGATGGCGGTCCATTAGTTAAGGAACTTTGTATATTTTACGACGTCAAGCCGTTTGGCAAGGACGTCGATGTTAACGAAAGAGATAAGTTCGTCAATTTCATCTTCAAAAATCCAAAAAATCTACAATATAAGGACTTGACCAAAGAAGAAAAAATAAGAGTCAAGAAAGCGGAACAATTAATCTGTATAAAATATGGGGATGAAATTCCAGGTAGTTTAGAAATAACAGAAATAACGAAAATAATAAAAAAGTATATTATTGATAAAGGGATCACACGAATTTACGTGAGAGACTCACAAACCGAGCTGTTCTTAAATAATTTACTCGAGAACGAGTTTAGTGACCGTAGCCGGTACCAACATTTTGAAGTTCGTGTAGAGAGCAGGAATATAAAATTCGCGCCAACGGTTTGTCAATGTGAGTTTCATTCTGAAAAGTATTGTCTTTGCGCGATTGATATGGCCAAAACAATTATACTTGAGGTAATCTCTAGAGAAACATGTCAGATAATTTGAACTTGAATTATAGTTTTTTTTTGTCAATTTGCAATTTCAAGAATCATTGAATTTACAATCATAGCAAGTGGCATATAAAGCATATTACTACACGAGCGTAAAGTAGGATTGATGGCCAGGACCTAGCCGTAAAGTTGATCCACTTCTAGTCTATGTATCTACAAACGCTTTCCAGAAGAAAGCAGCAAAGCTTAGAAGTTCCACGTTACAGAACGAAACTGAAACGTGTCCGCCTATTTTAAATGAGAGAATCCGGGTTTAACTCGAGAAAGATCATTTCAGCCGTGCAATGAGTGTTTACTTATTCCGATTTACAGCCATACAGAGAGTGATGGAAACGAAAGAAAATTATTATTAAATTTCTAAACATCAACAACTTGCTATCTTTCCAACATTCTCATATAGGTAAGGAAAGCAGAGCACTATGCTTTCAACTACCCAGTTTCAACTACCAGCTCAAGGTACACGATGTAAAAAGTTCATGAAAATATATCCTCGATTTGATCTATACATCTATAAAGTATCGATTGATTCGCTAAAATTACTGAAATTCTACAAAATTGTTTTCTTTCTCATAAACTGTGAATTTCTAGCAATGTCGTTATATAGAGAGCAAAGCAAGTTAAGTTATATGAGAAGGATTATATTAATACTCATAAAATGCCTTATTGTGCATTAGCAATGTTGTATTATCCATTAGATCGCGGTCCAATAGTTAGGGAACTTTGTATATTTTATGGCGTCAAGCCAATTGGAAAAGACGGCGATTTTCATGACAGAGACGATTTCGGAAAGTTTTCCTTCAAAATTCCAAAAAATCTACAATATGAGGACTTGACTAAAGAAGAAAAAATAAGAGTCAAGGTAACGGGAAAATTAATCGGTATAAAATTTAGGGAGGATAAATCAGGATATAGCCCAACTCAAATAAGGAAAATAATCAACGAGTATATTATGGACAAAGGGTTCACACGAATTTACGTGAGAGACTCAGAAACCGAGTTGTTCTTAAATAATTTACGCGTGAAGGACTTTAGGGACCGAAGCCGGTACCCGCAATTTGAAGTTCTCTTAGAGAACATAAATGAAAAATTCGAGGCAACGATTTGTCAATGTAGGTTTCATACTGCAAAGCCTTGTCTTTGCGCCGTCGATATGGCGAAAACTATTTTCCTCGAAGTAGAATCCAGAGAAACATGGCAAATACACTTTGAGAGAATTTGAGAAAAATTTGCTTTTCACAATATTGTTCAATTCATTCTTGGAGGACTTTTAATAAGATTTAAGTTATTCCTGTCCTCCATTTAGAACCAATTCGTGCAAAGAAATCATGCTCTTGATAAATTATTTTTTTAAGTCAAAAAAGAATAAAATACACGTGAATACAATCATGTAACCCCTTTGTCAATAATATGTTCTTTGATTATTTTGATGTTCTGGTTGTAGATGAATGACTCTTGAAATTGCAATTAGACAAAAAATAAGACTATTATTCAAGATCAACTTGACATGTTTCTCTAGAGATTACCTCAAGCAAAATTGTTTTGGCCATATCAATCGCGCAAAGGCAATACTTTTCAGAATGAAACTCACATTGACAAACCGTTGGCGCGAATTTTTTATTCCTGCCCTCTACACGAACTTCAAATTGTTGGTACCGGCTCCGGTCGCTAAACTCATTCAAGAGTAAATTATTTAAGAACAGCTCGGTTTGTGAGTCTCTCACGTAAATACGTGTAACCCCTTTATCAATAATATGCTTTGTTATTATTTTCGTTATTTCTGTTCTAGTTGGACTAGAACCACCTGAAATTTCCTCCCTATATTTTATACCTATGACGTTTTCCGTTCTCTCGATTCTTATTTTTTCTTCTTTGGTGAAGTCCTCATGTCGCCGATTTTTTGGATTCTTGAATATGAAATTGACGAACTTATCTCTTTCGTTAACATCGACGTCCTTGCCAAACGGCTTGACGTCATAAAATATACAAAGTTCCTTAACTAATGGACCGCTATCTGATGGATAATACAACATTCCTATTGAACAATATGAAGGCATTTTATGAGTATTAATAAAATATTTCTCAAATAAGTTTACTAGCTTTACTCTATATAACGACATGCTCATTTTTTCAGTTTAGAAGAAATTTCGCGTTTTTTGACGATTTTGTAAAGCTTCAGTAATCTCTTAGCGAATCGACCTATACTTTATAAATATATAGATCAAATCGAGGATATATTTTCATGAACTTTTTATATGTTAGCTACTTGACATAACTGAACAATTTAGACTATGTATTACCTATGTGAGATCAGTTTGAATAGGATCCTAGCAGTTGGTAGTGACTCAAGATGGAAAAAAATTCATACGATTATTATTAATATTTTTTTAGTATAGACGAGTATTACTGATTTTATGTCGATTTTTCATAACACAATTAAAATTATATGATCACTGTCTATTTATACACCGTCCTCTGTATTTCTGCTTTCTTCCGGAAAGCGTTTGTAGATACATAGACTAGAAGTGGATCTATAGGCCCTGGCCTTCAATCCTACTTTATACGCTCGTGTAGTACTTAATATACTTTCCATGCCACTTTCTCAGATTCTTGAAATTGCAATTTGACAAAAAAACTATAATGCAAGATCAAGTTAGTTGACATGTTTCTCTAGATATTACCTCAAGTATAATTGTTTTGGCCATATCAATCGCGGAAAGACAATACTTTTCAGAATGAAACTCCCATTGACAAACCGTTGGCGCGAATTTTTTATTCCTGCTCTCTACACGGACTTCAAATTGTTGGTACCGGCTGCGATCACTAAGCTCGTTTTCACGTAAATTATTCAAGAACAGCTCGGTTTGTGAGTCTCTCACGTAAATTCGTGTGATTCCTTTATCAATAATATACTATTTGATTATTTCCGTTTCCGGTATTTCTGTTATTTCTGAACCACCTGCTGGAATTTCATCCCTATATTTTATAGCGATTAATTTTTCCGTTCTCATGATTCTTATTTTTTCTTCTTCGGTAAAGTCCTCATATTGTAGACTTTTTGGACTTTTGAAGATAAACTTTTCGAACTTATCTCTTTCGCTAACATCGGCGTCCTTGCCAAACGTCTTGACGTCATAAAATATACAAAGTTCCTTAACTAATGGGCCGCCATCAAATGGATAATACAACATTCCTATTGAACAATATGAATAAGGCATTTTATGAGTATTAATATAATATTTCTCAAATAAGTTAACTTGCTTTGCTCTCTCTATTATAAGCCGTTTTCCGATATTTGGGTCCGTTTCCGATGTACCCTGCTTTCAAAATGACAAACTGCGATTTTCATCAGTTGTTTATAACTATACATACCCTACTCATTGTAGACTGCAGCAAACCATTCTTATAGGTTTTTCACAGGAAATATGAAAAAAGATAAGTACCTATACAGGGTGTCCTATTTAAAAAATAATCTTCACCTTTAAATGGCTTTGAAATTGGTTCTCAAGGTCAAAGTCGTAATTATTACAGTCAGATGACCCCCATTGTCCTGACTTTTGTCTGCACAATTTTTTTTGTATCAGGCTTACCAACAGAGATATCCCGGTTCGAGAATTAACATGGCTTACCCTGTATACATAATTCGTTTTATCATATTAGAATACTTCTCCGCACACTATCAGTAAAAGAAGTATAGCTTTTGCGCTGTTTGGAGAACGACTGTAGATTCCTATAGACATATATATCTCTTTAGATATGTTATCAATTTCTGCGTCACCTTTTGTAAATAATGATTTTAACTTTTTGATGAAGTTTGTACAAAAAAAAAATACATAGTAATTAACTATATAGTCATTTGTCGTCAAGTCAGTTGGGACGTCAACCTAGCGAGAAGCGCAAGGGATACTGTCTTGATCGTAGCGCCGGCACATTGACAATATTGTGCAGAATGCGAGGCACATGGTGAAGTTGTTTTCTTGAATGTTTCAAAATATCTAATAATCTGAAATTTTTTATACTGCTCGTCGTGGAATTCGTTCAACAGTAAATTTTCTAGGTATCGATATGTAGTTAAATCTGTCGCATAAACTATATCGACGCGTTTGTTTATAATATAATCTTCGATTATATTTGGTATTTCTGAAGCTGCATGAGCACTTAACATTTCATCGATATATTTGATACCAATTTCTGTTTCTTTCGCGTCGACTCGCGATTTTTCTTCTGTTGTTAAGTTCTCATAAAATCGTCGATTTTTTATTGGGAAACAATGGTTTAATCCGTCCTTGCCGCCTATCGCAATTTCCTTAAAAGAAGGACCGTCATCGAGATCATAAGACAAAGAGCTTACAACGGAAATGGTATACGACATCTTATCCTTATCTCTTGATATTGATAACTTGATAATATTGAACTTTGTAATGAATTCTGAAATTGTATTACAGCAATTACAGTTTCTATCTATTATAATAATGTATTTCATCCAATACATTTTTTTTTAAATCATAGAAATTTGTCGAAAATGCAGTATTTCATACTATACAGCGAACATGCGATATAACTCTTATCAGTTTAGAATCTCATATTTCTATTTTAGCACAGTTTTCATCTCGCAAATTATTAATATTATGATTTGTTACTCGGGTTCACAATTTTTTAAAACAATTTATTCGGGGGTACCACGAGAGCTTAGATTTACAGGGATATTTTTATGCAGTTAATCGCGAATACTTACTTTGCATTGGAAATTTAACGACAGCTTGCTGTTGAAAAAATCACGAAAGCGCTTTGCGCTCTAAGGATTTTTTCTGCAGATGGAGTTAAATTGCCTACATTATGCAAGTATCAATCGATACTTTATAGATGTATAGATCAAATCGAGGATATATTTTCATGAACTTTTTACATCGTATACCTTGAGCTGGTAGTTGAAACTGGGTAGTTGAAAGCATAGTGCTCTGCTTTTCTTACCTATATGAGAATGTTGGAAAGATAGCAAGTTGTTGATGTTTAGAAATTTAATAATAATTTTCTTTCGTTTCCATCACTCTCTGTATGGCTGTAAATCGGAATAAGTAAACACTCGTTGCACGGCTGAAATGATCTTTCTCGGGTTAAACACGGATTCTCTCATTTAAAATACGCGGACACGTTTCAGTTTCGTTCTGTAACGTGGAACTTCTAGCTTTGCTGCTTTCTTCCGGAAAGCGTTTGTAGATACATAGACTAGAAGTGGATCAACTTTACGGCTAGGTCCTGGCCATCAATCCTACTTTACGCTCGTGTAGTAATATGCTTTATATGCCACTTGCTCTGATTGTAAATTCAATGATTCTTGAAATTGCAATTTGACCAAAAAAAAAAACTATAATTCAAGTTCAAATTATCTGACATGTTTCTCTAGAGATTACCTCAAGTATAATTGTTTTGGCCATATCAATCGCGCAAAGGCAATACTTTTCAGAATGAAACTCACATTGACAAACCGTTGGCGCGAATTTTTTATTCCTGCCCTCTACACGAACTTCAAATTGTTGGTACCGGCTCCGGTCGCTAAACTCATTCAAGAGTAAATTATTTAAGAACAGCTCGGTTTGTGAGTCTCTCACGTAAATACGTGTAACCCCTTTATCAATAATATGCTTTGTTATTATTTTCGTTATTTCTGTTCTAGTTGGACTAGAACCACCTGAAATTTCCTCCCTATATTTTATACCTATGACGTTTTCCGTTCTCTCGATTCTTATTTTTTCTTCTTTGGTGAAGTCCTCATGTCGCCGATTTTTTGGATTCTTGAATATGAAATTGACGAACTTATCTCTTTCGTTAACATCGACGTCCTTGCCAAACGGCTTGACGTCATAAAATATACAAAGTTCCTTAACTAATGGACCGCCATCTAATGGATAATACAACATTCCTATTGAACAATATGAAGGCATTTTATGAGTATTAATAAAATATTTCTCAAATAAGTTTACTAGCTTTACTCTATATAACGACATGCTCATTTTTTCAGTTTAGAAGTAATTTCGCGTTATTTGACGATTTTGTAAAGCTTCAGTAATCTCTTAGCGAATCGACCGATTCTTTATAAATATACAGGGTGATTCTTTTAAAGCGCCCATTACAAAAAGTACGACTTCTAGTTGATCTAGGAATCTGAAATTTGGAATTTAGGCAACATACATAATAACGAGTCGAAATGAAATATTACCAAGATGGCAGCACATTTAAAAATGGGGAAAGGAAGTGTCATCTTTGGTTTTTTAAATTGGACACCCCATACATTATTGCATTTTCAGATTGTCTGAGAAAATGTGATAACAATGGTACTTATAGTTGCAGTTTAAATTGAGTAGGCTATGAGTTATAAACAAGTGAAAATCACAATTTTTCAACTTTGAAGCCATTTCCAACAAAAATGGCTCAAGATATCAGAAAACGGATTACATGTCCCTATTTTAACTTTTAAAGAGGTATCCTATTATGGAGTTGAAATGTTTATACAGGGTGGTGAAAATTATCAGATTTTTGTTCACTCTGTATAAACATTTCAACTATGCAGTAGGATACTAGAAGAAAAGTTAGGATAGGGACATGTAAACCGTTTTCAGATATCTTGAGCCGTTTTTGTTGGAAATGGCTTTAAAGTTGGAATATCGTGATTTTCACTTGTTTATAACTCATAGCCGACTCAATTTAAACTGCAACTATAAGTACCATTGTTATCACATTTTCTCAGACAATCTGAAAATGCAATAATGTATGGGGTGTCCAATTTAAAAAACCAAAGATGACACTTCCTTTCCCCATTTTTAAATGCGCCGCCATCTTGGTAATATTTCATTTCGACTCGTTATTATGTATGTTGCCTAAATTCTAAATTTCAGATTCCTAGATCAACTAGAAGTCGTACTTTTTGTAATGGGCGCTTTAAAAGAATCACCCTGTATAGATCAAATCGAGGATATATTTTCATGAACTTTTTATATGTTAGCTACTTGATATAACTGAACAATTTAGACTATGTATTACCTATGTGAGATCAGTTTGAATAGGATCCTAGCAGTTGGTAGTGCCTCAAGGTGGAAAGGATTCATACGGTTGTCGGTTATTAGTATTTTTTTAGTATAGACGAGTATTACTGATTTTATGCCGATTTTTCATAATACAATTAAAATTATATGATCACTGTCTGTCTATACAGCGTCCTATGTATTGCTGCTTTCTTCCGGAAAGCGTTTGTAGATACATAGACTAGAACAAGGATCAACTTTACGGCTAGACCCTGGCCATCAATTCTACTTTACGCTCGTGTAGTACTTAATATGCTTTATATGCCACTTGCTCTGATTCTTGAAATTGCAATTTGACAAAAAAAAACTATAATTCAAGATCAAGTTAGTTGACATGTTTCTCTAGAGATTACCTCAAGTATAATTGTTATGGCCATATCAACGGTGCAAAGGCAATACTTTTCAGAATGAAACTCACATTGACAAACCGTTGGCGCGAATTTTTTATTCCTGCCCTCTACACGAACTTCAAATTGTTGGTACCGGCTCCGGTCGCTAAACTCATTCAAGAGTAAATTATTTAAGAACAGCTCGGTTTGTGAGTCTCTCACGTAAATTCGTGTCACCCCTTTATCAATAATATGCTTTTTGATTATTTCCGGTATTTCTGTTATTTGTGAACCACCTGGAATTTCATCTCTATATTTTATAGCGATTAATTTTTCCGTTCTCTCGATTCTTGTTTTTTCTTCTTCGGTAAAGTCCTCATATTGTAGATTTTTTGGACTTTTGAAGATGAAATTGACGAACTTATCTCTTTCGTTAACATCGAAGTCCTTGCCAAAGGGCTTGACGTCATAACATATACAAAGTTCCTTAATCAATGGACCCTCATTTAATGAATAATACGAAACTGCCAATGCACAGTAGAACGGCATTTTATGAGTATTAATATAATGTTTCTCAAATAAGTTAACTTGCTTTGCTTTCTATATAACGACATTGTTAGAAATTCAAAGCTTATGAGAAAGTAACCGATTCTGTAGAATTTCAGTAATTTCTTAGCGAATCAATCGATACTTTATAGATGTATAGATCAAATCGAGGATATATTTTCATGAACTTATTACATCGTATACATTGAGCTGGTAGTTGAAACTGGGTAGTTGAAAGCATAGTGATCTGCTTTTCTTACCTATATGAGAATGTTGTAAAGATAGCAAGTTGTTGATGTTTAGAAATTTAATAATAATTTTCTTTCGCTTCCATCACTCTCTATATGGCTGTAAATCGGAATAAGTAAACACTCGTTGCACGGCTGAAATGATCTTTCTCGGGTTAAACACGGATTCTCTCATTTAAAATACGCGGACGTTTCAGTTTCGTTCTGTAACGTGGAACTTCTAGCTTTGCTGCTTTCTTCCGGAAAGCGTTTGTAGATACATAGACTAGAAGTGGATCAACTTTACGGCTAGATCCTGGCCATCAATCCTACTTTACGCTCGTGTAGTAATATGCTTTATATGCCACTTGCTCTGATTGTAAATTCAATGATTCTTGAAATTGCAATTTGACCAAAAAAAAAAAACTATAATTCAAGTTCAAATTATCTGACATGTTTCTCTAGAGATTACCTCAAGTATAATTGTTTTGGCCATATCAATCGCGCAAAGACAATACTTTTCAGAATGAAACTCACATTGACAAACCGTTGGCGCGAATTTTATATTCCTGCTCTCTACACGAACTTCAAATTGTGGGTACCGGCTCCGGTCTCCAAACTCATTCAAGAGTAAATTATTTAAGAACAACTCGGTTTGTGAGTCTCTCACGTAAATTCGTGTGATCCCTTTATCAGTAATATACTTTTTGATTATTTTCGTTATTTCTGTTATTTCTAAACTACCTGGAATTTCATCCCTATATTTTATACAGATTAATTGTTCCGCTTTCTTGACTCTTATTTTTTCTTCTTTGGTCAAGTCCTTACATTGTAGATTTTTTGGAATTTTGAAGATGAAATTGACGAACTTATCTCTTTCGTTAACATCGACGTCCTTACCAAACGGCTTGACGTCGTAAAATATACAAAGTTCCGTAACTAATGGACCGCCATCTAATGGATAATACAACATTCCTATTGAGCAATATGAAGGCATTTTATGAGTATTAATATATAATATTTCTCAAATAAGTTTACTTGCTTTACCCTATATAACGACATGCTAGAGATTCTCAGTTTGACGAAATTTCGCAATTGGCGTTATTTGACGATTTTTAAACCCCTTTTTAACTCATTACTTAGAAATGACGAAAAACAGCGTTTAAACAGAGCGAAATTTCGTCCTCAACTGAGAATTTCTAGCATGTCGTTATATAAACCTCGTTATATAAATTATTGTTCAAAAAACTATCTCAAATATATCAAACCATAATATTAAAAATTCCCTTTTCCACACACACACAACAATACAACAATAATAGTTATTTATTATACAAGAGAAAAAAGTGATAGATTTTAAAATCGCACTTTTTTCTCGTGTGTAATATACAATTTTTTTCTGCGAGAAGAAATATCAGTGTTAGAATGTCGAAAAACGTAGTTAGATAACTGAAAATTATGTCGGAAAAATGATTTATTATGTTAAACTTGGATTTTCAAACTGTCTTTTATCGTAATTGACGTTGCCTGGGTAACGAAACGATTTAATTATTACATAAACGTCATATTAATGTAATTAAAATTGAAGACAGTTTTGCAAAGATTCTTGTTAGTTTTCGATGAGTGAATTTAATAATATGGATAGTGATTATTATGAAAATTCCCTTAATAATTGCCATTTGGATAATAAGGTAACTTTCCTTTACGTATATTTGATATAAATTTAATGATATCTGAGTGTTAATAGTAGCGCTATACCTAAACCGCCATTTCGGAGAAATAAGTACTCATTTATTTCCCTGCTAATTCATTTATTTCCCCGATAAGATGCAGCTCATATAATGAGGCATTTTTCTACCTGTCAACGGGGAAAAAAGGTCAAACTTATAGCCCGTCGCAGAAAAAATATTATTTATTATATAAAAATAAAATTAATAATAATAATAATATAATAATAACCTTCATTTCCTTACCTATTGTAAATACATATTACTTGTGGAAAATGAACACCAATAAAATCGTAAAATTAGTTATAAAGTTATTATTTGAAATTAGATATTCATTTGAGCTGTAGTAACATTTTTGTGATACAATAATAATTATATGATCATTGTCTATACATCGTCCTCTGTATCGCTTCCTTCACTCTCTGTAATTCGAAATTTAATTTAAAAAAAATTGTTGATCAAGAACAAACTAGTTGACATGTTTCCCTTGAGATTTTTTAAGTAAAATTGTTTTAGCGATATCAATGGCGCAAAGACAATGCTTTGCAGAATGAAACCCACATTGACAAACCGTTGCCTCGAATATTTCATTTTTACTCTCTAGACAAACTTTTGTTCCTACTGGCGTCTAAAAATCGTCGTTTTTTTTAATACAAACTTTTCGAATATATCTTTTTTCATTTTTCACGTCATAGAATATCACAATTTCTATGAAAGATATTTCTATCCAAGTTAAAGTGACAAGAGCGCTACAGCGCAAAACGTATCATAGTCATCTTATCAACACAGCCTGAAATTTTTTAACTTTCTAATATGAATTTTTTCTATTTAACAGCAGAGTAGTCTACATATAATATGTTTAACTGGTTTCTATAAATTCTCAATATATGAGAAAAGTTGACGATTCGTAATAATTTCAGTTATTTCTTAGCGAATCGACCGATACTTTACAAATATAAATATAGATCAAATCGATGATATATTTTCATGAACTTTTTACATCGTATACCTTGAGCTGGTAGTTGAAACTGGGTAGTTGAAAGCATAGTGCTCTGCTTTTCTTACCTATATGAATGTTGGAAAAATTCATCAAGACTCTGTAAGTATGTACGATTCAACGGTAATTAAAAAAAAAAACTGAGCAAGGTTACCACAAGTGGTAACTGTAGAATCACTTGAATTTTTACGATACTAATCAAGTCAGCTTATAATAAAATTACTCTGGATTTATGTACATTGAGAAGATCATCTTCTATAATTTGTTAGATGGATATTTCAGTGTCGTCATAACTGTCAGTTATATGAACTGGATCAACTCAGAATTTCCTATTTCATAAAACATAAAACATCAAGTGGTGTTCCGATTTATCAGATTCATAAGGTATGGGTACTTATACACTGTTTTTTTTATAAATATAACTGAACACGTAATAAAAGTATGCAAGCGTTTATATAAGTTCATGTATTGCTGGTCGCGTAATATGTATAGGATATATTATATTAATTTGAGGATATACAACACTTTTTACAGTCTGGTGCATGGTGCTTTCCTGATGGTGAAAATTATGAGCGTAAAAATTTAATCTCAAATTGAAAATTTCTCGGACGCCTATTGGTAGCAAGCTATCAATTAACGTTATGTCTTCGTTTCACTCACTATGAGTTATCAACATCGGATGTCTGAGCCTCAGTTAGACATACGGTCATGTTTTGTAAGCATCTTCGCATTAGCATGGAAAGAGTTGGCTGCCTTTCGTTTGTCGTAATGATTTTTTTTATAGTAGCAACCTCTCAAGTACTCAGATGGGGATTTACAAAAAATATGAGGTCTGTATAAGTTGAACCAAATTGTCGCCTGTGAGATATATTTCTCAGAAAACTGGAAATTCTTAATAAAACAAGCAGTGGCAGCTCGTGCCTTAGTGAAGTCTACCACCACATTGAAGTAAAAGATTAATTTTGGTCATTTGTTTTGAATTTTGATCGGTTTTTGCTATCAACTGCTTTGATTTTATGTATATCTGATTTTATGTGTTAAAAAGTATGTAAGTATATCCGAAGTGCAGCGCAGAAAATACGGAAAGTTCAATAATTATATTATTCATTGGGAAGCATTTCCACTCTTCTGAATTCTACACCATACTAATAAATAAAGGAGGTTGTTCTTTGAATTTTTCGACAGATGTGGCGAGAAAATATTCTGTTGTCATTAAAATATTTCAAATGTGTTTGGTACAACTTTTTCATATCGCAGAAAAGGTATAGCAACTTTGAGATATTATTCAACTTTGAAATTGACACATTGAACATGTCCAACAATGCAAAAAAAAAAAATTTCTTTCTATAGGAATACTTTTATGACTTTACGTGACCATTTTCTATTTTCTGTTCAGCCATAGGCAGTGCGTGACTAATGATGCTTTGTGAACTTGGGCTTTACCTATGCTTCGTGTATGCGGCCCGGAAAAGAGCTTTATACAGAGGAATCTGATGCTGAATAATACATTAGCATGAACGTGACATCGGGAATCCACCGATGATAATATCTTTTACTCAGATTACATACCTCCGTTACGGAAAATTGGAACTCTCGGAATGAAATTACCTTAAATAAATAATCTGTTCCTAGGCGTCGGTTCCAGTTTGTGATCGATTGATTTTTCTTAAAAATGTTATAAGTACCGGGTGGGCAGATAAGAATGCAAAGTGCTGTATCTCGGGAAATATTGATCCTACAGTTTCAAAATGAAAATTTTCTAGACATAAGTGACTATGCGAAATGCAATGAAAATATTTTCAAGATGGTCGCACTTCCGGAAATACCGGAAGTTGACACCTACTTCGTTATTTTAACGGGGACACCCTTTATATTATTGTATTTTTAAATTGCCTGGCAAAATCGAATACAGGTGGTTTTCACAATTGGAATTTTGGTTGAGTAGTTTATGAGTTATAAACAAGTGAAAATCGCAATTTTCAATTTTCAAAGCATATCACATTGAAAACGGCTCAAGATATTTAAAAACGGCTTACATGTCCCTATCTTAACTTTTTACCAGGTATCCTACCATGTGGTTTAAATTTTTATACAGAGTGACGAAAATTAACAGATTTTTCATCACCCTGTAGAAAAATCTTAACTATATAATAGAATACCTTGTAAAAAGTTAAGATAGGGACATGTAAGCTGTTTTTAAATATCTTGAGCCGTTTTCAATGTGAGATGCTTTGAAAATTGAAAATTGCGATTTTCACTTGTTTATAACTCATAAACCGCTCAACCTAAATTCCAATTGTGAAAACCACCTGTATTCGATTTTGCCAGGCAATTTAAAAATACAATAATATAAAGGGTGTCCCCGTTAAAATAACGAAGTAGGTGTCAACTTCCGGTATTTCCGGAAGTGCGACCATCTTGAAAATATTTTCATTGCATTTCGCATAGTCACTTATTCCTGGAAAATTTTCATTTTGAAACTGTAGGATCAATATTTCCCGAGATACAGCACTTTGCATTCTTATCTGCCCACCCGGTACATAATGTTGAATGAAAGAACCTTTGATATTTTCAGCAGGTTTTCTATTTATATGTTTTACGAATAAAATCGATATTCGTTCATAATTCAGTTAGCAAATGATGGATCTCCTGTCGCGGGACATGCAATATCCCGCATTGGTGATAATTTGATGATCCGAAGAGACCTCTGGTTTTGGTTTTGAATAATTGATACCTATATACGAAGGGCGTGCAAGGTGTTTATTTATTATTACTGTTCTAAAATTCATAAATACATATCTAGTAATTACCCTCTAGGAACACTTCTACCGACGAATTCTTCACCTTTCTTCACAATATTCAGCCAGACAAAAGTCAAAAAGTCAGCTCAATAAGAACCTATATGTTGTAGATTTTTTAGGGGGTCATTCCTTGGCTCATTCGTAACAAAAAAATGTCCCATATATAGAGTGTTAAAATAAGTACCTACATACTTTTAGGCCCGTATTCACAAAGCGTCTCTGTTCTGTAATATCTCGAAAATAATTAAATAAATGGGATGGAGATATGGAGTTTTTATGCGTTAGAGTGAGCAGATGGGTATAATTGATTACGTAATTATTTAGGAAATTATCGTTTGTGAATACGGGCGTTAATCACCAATAAAATATTTTAATTGCGCACATTGTACAACTTCCGATTTGTTATTTATTTCAGTGGCAATCAAGTAATTTCTAAATTTATCAATCCAATCCTTCTGTATAAGTGCCATTACTGTATAAGTGCCATAGTGAAACTGTAGGACACGCAGATGTAAATAATGACAAAAATTGTTAAATTGTTAAAATAATTTGAAAAATTCTCCGTATCTCGAAACCGTCAATTTGCGGACCAATGTTTATTAAGACTTTTTGACTTCTTTGGTCCATACTGTACCCTCTCCAAATATTCGATATAGGTACCTAATAACTCACTAGAGTTTGCTGAAGGTGAAGAAAACATGCCTAAAAAGTGTACCTACTGACTATGAACGGTACAAATTTTTTACATTACAAGCTGAAACTGAAACGATTGAACAGTTTGTTACAAGGCTGAAAAATTCCGCTAAGCAATGTGAATTTGGTGAATTAGAAAGCGGCTTGAGTAAGAGAATGCATCATAGAAGCAATTAATGAAATACGAAAACCGACAAATAAAAAAGAAATGCAAAGATTTTTGTCTGGTTAAAAATTTCAAGATTTGTTTTTTTATAAGTGAACTCACGATAAGTTCTTTAGACTTATCGCTAGATGTCGCTCTACTAAACCACACGGACAACCGTGTAACTGGCCGGCTAAAGACGGTATTGTCCATGCATTCGACAACATCCTCCGGATACTCCAGATGCAGCACCCTCTGATGAGCCCCAATAGGGCGAAACACGTGTCTGCGTGCTTGTTCTGGTACTCTGGTGGATCTGTTGTTATTTGTGTGGAGTGGAGGCTCTCTTGGTTGGAGTTTCGGGTTCGGGCACTGCCATGCAGCATGACAACTGTTAGGCCAGCTCCACACATTGGCCCAACTCAGGCAAATCAGGGCCAACACGAATGTGTGGACTGTAAGTTCGTCTCGGTAAAATAAGTACAAAAATGACAACCTGGAATAATGTTTTCCATCAGTTTTCCAGTTTCTCGAACTATATCAAAGTGAACCTTATATGATGTGGGACCCGAAAAATAAATTTCATTCATTTTTTTAATTCATTTTTATGACGTACTAGTTACCTACCTAAAATTAAAGTTTTCATTCCTTATTATTTTTTTACGAAACACACTATACAGTCTTTTTCTATTGATTTTCGTCTTTTATCAATTGCTTTTTCAAACTTAATTGTCAAATGCTTTTCATTAGATTATACAGCGAATAATAAAATTATAGAAAATCTTCGCCAAAATCTGACATTTTGTAATGTTTCACAAAACATTTAATGAAAACGTAGGTAAGATTGGTGATTTTTAATTATAGCGTCTGTAGCAAACCCAAGCAGTTTGCATGGCGACATGCCTCATCGACGACCTATGAAACACGAGGCATGATTATCGCTGTAGTCAATTCACCGTGTTTGACTATCGATAGCTAGTCACGAGGAAGTATAGGAAAATATTACATTATAATGAGTTGTATAATCCCTTTAATCAAACGTCAGTGTAATTTTTCAATTTAAATTCCTCTTTTGTCAAATTAGATTCCCTTTATACCAAATGCTTCTCCAATTGAAATCGTAATTGCTTCGGAGCTGTTGTGCCGTGGTTCGTGGAGATTTGCTCCGAACGTTTCGTCTACATCTGCTGTAGACATCATCAGCGGTTTTCATAAATCATACGATAAACTAGGGAAATCAATCGACAAAAGAACAAAACCAAAAGAAAAGACTAACAAAAATATTAAAAAAAAACAACCTTGTGCGTTATATGTAATGAGCAAAAAGAAAAAAGGACACATTTTTTGTGAAAATTTTTCGATCTTTTTTTTCAAACCACCAAAAAAGACTTGAATTCACCAGATCTGGTGAAAAATCACCAACGTTGGCAACGCTGGCCAAGACTGAGGCCAACAACAGGCCAACTACAATCACCATCGTGTGGACGGCAGTTTGTACACGAATGATGATTCGGCGAATGTTTCGCCAAACGTTTCGCCAAATAGTTCGGCCAATGTGTGGATACCCATTTCGATATCTGCAAAGTTGAAATGTAGTACTTATGCAATCGTGACATCCTGCCACAACATGCCCGGCTAGCTCAGTCGGTAGAGCATGAGACTCTTAATCTCAGGGTCGTGGGTTCGAGCCCCACGTTGGGCGTGAAATCTTTTTATATTAGGACAACTTTTTTTTTCCTTTAACTTCCAATTTTCTAAAACCGCGTATAAAAATGGCCTGGCTCGTGCATATTAAAAGTTTAGAATTTTCTGTTCATATTTTGTTTTACTACCGTCATGCATAAAACTACGTTCAAAATGAAATATTTTCAAAATGCTTGAATATTACTGACCATGAACCCTATACTTAATAATTATTATTGATTAAGGGATTGATCGTAGGCGCACAGATAATTATATGAGATTTGTGGAAGATTGTTTGAATGCCTAACTCCATTTTAGGGCTCATTTACCTACTATTTATCGAGTTTTGTTGAAATAAATGTGACTATAGGAATGGTTGGAGACTACTCGAATCGACTGGAATGTTATGCAACTCAAGAAACACAGACAGTGAATTTATGGTTTCTGAACGTAATGAACTTTTCAAATTCAAATATTATCGTAATTTCTTTATGAATTAAGAAATAAAGACACAAGAATTTAATTATGCAAGGTGGCCCAACGAAAACGTAACAGGAATAATAACTTGAACCCTGAAGATGTACGCGAAAAAAGAACTCTGCACATTAAAAAGAAAAAGGAGCAATTATTTGTTAAGAAAACCCAAAAAAGTAAATAATAGAAACTCAAAAAGTGATTTTCACTTTCAAATGATGTACCTATCACTGGATATCTGTACAACGAAAACGGCTAAAGATAGAGAAAAACGGCTTACCTGTCCTTATTTTAACTTTTCATGTACTATCCTATGATGTAGATGAAATGTTTATACAGGGTGATAAAAAGTTTGAAAAAATCTGGGATTTGTCCACGCGTCGCCAAATAAAAAAATCAAAGAAAGTACAAACTATACCATAGGATAGTACATAAAAAGTTAAAATAGGGACATGTAAGCCGTTTTTCTCTATCTTGAACCGATTTCGTTGTACAGGGCCTTGAACTCGAAAAATGACGATTTTCACTTGTTTATAACTCAAAAACTTCTGAATTTAAACACCAACTGTAAAAACCAATCTTATTTCCTCTTCTCAGACAATTTAAAAATGCAATAACATAGGAGCATTCCATTTAAAAAAACATAACTTTGATATGTCACTGTCATATGGGACACTCTTTATACTCCAAAATAATTTTAAATTATGGCCATTGTGATTCTGTACTTGAATTTTCAAAAAGTTTTTCGAAAAAGTCCATCGTTTGCCCTACATATACATAAAAAAAATCACCCATTTCGGGGGTGAGTATATTGGCCGGTGGAGGGGTTGGTCGGGGTCGCACGCGATGTCCAGCACCTCCATTGTGCTCAGCATCCTCGAAAACGGGGGGAAGGGTTTTTTTTTGCAGGGAAATGGATTGAAGCGCGGTTTATCTCTCTAGGGGGTGGTTTTTGGCCGTTTTGAGGGGTTGCGCAACCCCAAAAGAGAAATTCTGACAACGGCATCGTGTTCAGCATCCTCGAAAACGGGGGGGGGGGGGGGGAAGTAATCTTGTTCCGGCTCAAAATACGCAATTTACAATTTTCGGGGTTTTTTCCGACTCACACACGCTACTATGTTCCTCATCAAAAATTAAGTGACTTTAGTGAAACAACATAATATCGATCTTCAATTGTTTTTGAGTTATTTGGATTTTTATGAATGCTTTGACACTTTCAGAGTATCACTAAAACCGTGTTATCTACGAAACTGTATGACATAAATTGATGAAATAAATTTTAGCTCACTAAAAAATTAACAAGTTATCACACAAAATTCGAGAAATCAGGAGAAACGCGCAAAAAGTGATTGAAAATGATTTTTTAAATTTCGAATTTTACAATAAAAAAAAAATAATTCTTTCAAAATAAATAGCACCCTGTATATTTTTTTTATTTCATTAGATTGGTAAAAATTAATTTTTTAGTGAGCTAAAATTTATTTCAACAATGTACGCCATACAGTTTCGTAGATAACACGGTTTTAGTGAGACTCTGAAAGTGTCAAAAACTTCATAAAAATCCGAATAACTCAAAAACAATTGAAGATCGATATTATGTTGTTTGACTAAAGTCACTTAATTTTTGATGAGGAACATGAATCCATAAAAAAAACCGCACCGTTTCATTTAAAATAACGATGTTCCTGTCGCTCCCAAAGGTTAACCCTATATACCTACGTAAGGGAGTGGCAGGATCAACGAATATTGTGGAAACTCTTCATTCAAGAGATATTGGAACTACTCCATGTCAGCTGCTGTTAATTTCATCAAATTTCCTTGAGCAATCATACAAAGCACATAACAGAAAATTAACGAGGATGGTTTTGGTTACAAAAATAGCTCCCAGACTATAATGAAATTGCAAATACATCAGTGAACAAAAAAACTTGAATTTTGTTGGGTAAAAAAATAAATAAAAGACCTTTTATTCTGACTTTTTATTTAAAATTTAATTTAAATCTGTAAAACTGTTATTGAACGATGCTACAGAATGACAGGAAATAAGATAGGTAATAGGTACTTACCTATAAACTACCTAATTAATACAGGTGTCTCCAAATGGTGCGGAAAATAAAAAATTCACAGATTCCTGAGGCTTAAATATGTGTATTTAATTGAAATTATTTATATCCAAAATGGCACCCTTTTCAATACCCACTGGTTGATTCTTTATTAAAAAAAAAAGACTAAGTGTTATTTAAAAGCTTTTTGCACTTTTATAAAAGTTTCGTATCTTGCATGGTTTTCCCATAATTAAATTTTAATAATGTTACTAACCACTAAAACGACTGTGGGAAAATAAAAATAATAATTTTTATTTCACAGAAACAATTTTATCCACATCTATTGGTCCTAACAAAACTAGTAGTAGGCTGCGAAACCAAAGGTTCTCATTTAATCAATTTTTTATTAATTTTGGAAAATTTGTCTTCAGTCAATCCCCTTTAAAGGACTGTATCTTGAAAAGGGCGCCATTGCTGATATAAATAATTTTGGTTAAATCATCATATTTAAGCCTCAGGAATCTGTAACAGAATTTTTTCCGCATCTTTTAGAGACACGCTGTATATATTGCATATAGGACATATCACAAAAATTAGATCAATCAGACAAAAAATACATTCTGTTATAATGCTGTTAATAAAAATAATTAATATAATAAGATAAAATAAAAATTACCACTAATATAATTAAGTACATATGTAGAGTTCTTACTGCAAGTTAATTTGCATCACATATTACAAATAAATAAAAAATAATAATAAACATTATATACATAAAGTTAAAAAATCACATAAGGCACTTAATTTTTTCATCCAACACATCTCTTTAAAAATTTGCATAATGATTTATAATTTAACGTGACTTACACAGTAAGGAATAATAATTGTTTTATAGAACATTACTTCATTTATAACATGTAGCATGTAGGTAATAATACAATAATTAAAATTAAAATTAAATAAAAACTACCCTTACTAGACACAGTTCCAAATGGCTCATCAGCAAAAAATATTAGACATTAATAAGAATGAAAGATTAGTTTCACATATTGATGGTTGATTACTTATATTCATGGCACTCCATCTTTGTGGAAGATTATTGAAACATTCTTAAGAAAAATGCTAAATTAGTGTATAGAAAGATCCTTAAACGAGATGGATATATGGATGTTACACATGTTTTGCCACTTTCAAAGCAGCTTCTTCAGACATATTATGTAAATAAATAAAATTATTAAACATTAGTGTTTTATTTATCATCCATCAGTATGCAGAGATTCAACCAAGCAAGGGTTGAAAACATCAATTTTATCATAAATGAGACTTTATTGCATTCCAGCTTGTCAATAATTAATACCCTTTCCTCTTGATTTAAACAATTTTTTTGAGCTTCATTTACCAGATATTCGAACAAGCGACCCCAGTTGTATTTACTGTATTGATGAATTATTCATTTACGTATTATCTACATATTATTTACAAAAAACATGCAGTCTTTCTATGAAAAAATAATTATTTACTGATTAAAATTACAAAACGTGTACCTACCTACAATGTTTAGGAAAACTCTAAAACTACTGTTTCTGCTACTTGACAGACTTTTCTTAAAAGGATCTTCATCCAATGTTACTTTTTCAGCCAATTAATTATAGGTAGAGATTTTCATAGTCCTGAACAACAAGGGAGAGGTCAACAATGCATGGAATCACCTAGGAGAGCTATCTGAACAAGCTTGTAATTCCTAAAGAGTACATTTCATTTCAATATACGATCGCTCTGCACCTACTCTTGAAAGTATACGTACTGAACTATGCACATTCGAGTTTAAATAAATAATCTTATTTAGTAAAATATTGCAATGCTGAAAACTTCAATCACAGGAATAGAGTTGAAGTTAAAGGTAAACAAAATTAAAAATTTTAGGAATGTCTTTCATGTAATAATAATTGCGACAATCTCAACAAGTTCACGTTGGCACATAAATTTGTTCACTCCTTGAGCCTCAAGGTACCATTCTCTCAAAATTCAATTGAGAGATTCAACACTTTCAAACTATAAAAAAAAAAACTTTAAACCTGTCTAGTAATCAAAGGTCTCTTAGCAATCGTTTGAGGGTTATGGGAGTACAAGAAAATTGATAAAATAACAAAACCGGCGCCGACTGCGAATTGCATTGTAAGATTAAAATCAAACAATACAATTGAAGCGACACAGGAAATGATGATTGCAAGCGATGTCGCAAAACCCTTCAGTATATTGTCTGCATATTTTACCACCATCGCCACTAACAGTCCTCCACAAGCTTGCAATATTATCACATACCAAACAAATTTATCGTACCCGAAAAAGAACCCCTGTTCTTTGACTACGCTTCCATCATAGACGTAACAGGAAACTAAACCGAACGGAATAGAACAGAGACTCAACTGAACGTTACGCATCCACACTGTCACATCGCTGCCCTTCAGCATTTTCTCAAAATATATTCCCGCAAAGCCCGATAGCACCGTAGCAGACAGTGCGGCCAAAAAACCGATTAGACGATTTTGCTCCAATCCGTTAGTTTTAATTGGAGCATCACCGGATTGAGCCAACTGTACAAGTACTACACCCGCAACTAGAACTATTAAAGATATCCACTGGATTTTCTGTAGTTCTTTTCGAAGGATCACTACAGCAAATATCGCTGTGGTGAGGATTTTCAGTTGATATGTTACCTGGAAACAAAAGCATAGTAAAAAATCGAGCAAATTTTGTTTTATGGATGCACTTACTTGATATGTTGCAGCATCTAAATGAGAAGCAGCAACGTACAGGAGATTGTTCTGTAGGAGATAGACGAACGACGGAACACATATCTTGAGAGTGTCCAATGGTTCTTTCACGATAGTTTTGTCGAGTGTTTCGATTAGTTTAACCACACCTCCCACTTGTATGTACACAATACAGAGACAGGTTATCAGTTTAACCACTTCTGACATTAAAACAGCTGAAATATGATGTTAGTTAACTTTAGGAACAGGTGGGTTAACATAATTTTTTTTTTTTTTTAAGTGATTTTATAAAAAAAGTTAGTATTCCTTATTTCAGGATTATGTGAAAAAAAAATTACCTGTGGATGAAACAAACATATCTCCTTCTCTTGTTCTGGAATAGCGCATGCTGAGGCCAAGAATTGCATTTTGTAATGTCAGAGTAACTAAGCTTATGTATTTCAGAGCATTTCCAGTTTTATCTCCTGTAATAATAAATAACATAGTTAAATAAAATTTAGGTTCAATCTCATACTATTACTATTTCTATATGTTGAAGTGGCGAACAAGAAATCTAAAAAACAAACATCATTTCCTATGGCCACATTTTCAAGCAGGGGCCTATAATATGAGTCCCCCTCTATCCTCCTTATTAATGTGGCGAGGGGTAATTTTAAAAATCTTCAATTTTACAGTTGAAAATAGTAGGAAATTGTTCCCCCTGCCTCTCTTTAAAGGTCTGGCAGGGGTAAATTTGAAATTATACTTAAGATTAGGAACCCTTATTTTTATTGCAGATTCGGACTTCACTGCTAAAAATTCCTAGAATTAGTCTGATTTTTTTTACATTCCTGGATAGTTGGCGCTGTAATCGACGAACTTGATATTTTTCTCAATTTTTTGTTCAACTGAAGTTTAATTAAAAAGATTCATGAATAGAGAAAAATGTATTTTTAGCCATAATATATGAATCTGCAATCAAAAATAAGGGTTCTTGTTTATGATTTCAAAGTTACCCCCACCCCCTAACCTTTAATAAGGTGATGGGGGACTGGGACTCATTTGAACTCTAATGTATTTCCCCGAGGAATAAAATTAAATTTTTTTCACTAACTTTTATCCATAGAGTGCTTATTACTCGAGATATTTCAAAGTTACAAGTTAAAAACTGTATTTAAAAATTAGTCTTATCGAATTTCCATGAGAGATCCTATTTTAACTTGACTTAATTTTAAAATAATCTTAGATGCTGCAACAGCACCTGAAAAAATAAACTGATCTACATTTATCAATCAAAACTAATCAGTTTTTAATCTACAAGATAAATTCAACAGGAACTTAATCCCTTAGGCATTAAAAGTGAGTCATTTCCAAATCAAAGGTTAGCTTTCATGGAGGAAATAAAGGTGGATAATATCCTATATACCTAGATAGTATAATAACAGCTATTGGTAATAATTTGCCTAATTTTTATAATTTTCAGGTCAACAAGTAAGCAACAAGATAACAAATGGAGAGCTAGATAATAGGTAAGCAATTAATATTTATCAGATTTCCAAGGTTGGTTTCTTATCAAGAAGTAAAGAACATCAGAAATCTTACTTCCGGTTAATTTTTATTGCTTAAGGAAGGACTCAGATAGAAGGAGAGAATTGAAAAGATCGTTCAGAATATCTCCAATTCTAATTTCTTCTCTGATGGCTACACAATAATCTTCAAAATTTTGACAGTAAATGTCTATGTCTGTGCCAGAGTAAGGAGATGGAGTGTCAAATAGTCTTGTCAGTACCACTCTTCGTTTTTCTGACCAGTATTATTCTTCCAGGGTCGGTTTTATTTCACCAGAATACAAATCGTTTTTCATTTTGAAATAATTTATAAAATTTTTTTTTGCAATGATAACCTCTTATTTCTTCTGCTTTCTGGTCTCATATTATCAATTTCAATTATCTGAATATTTCTATTCTTCATAAGACTTTGTTATTTTGTTGTAGACAGTATTCCATTAGATTCAAGGCGATCTGGCAACCTGCCTTTTGGAAAATTAGGCATACAAACGTTTATCCATTTCATTCACCAAGTCTTTCTGTAATTTACTTTCAATTCACGTGAAATTGGCTAATAACTGCTTGCTGGTGGTTGAGTCACAATAATTTTTATTTGGTGTTGATATGGAGACTTAAAAAAAAATTGAAGACAATATAATTCCTAATATAAAGGTAAAACATATATTTTACCTTCCATAAATCTTTGAGAGTGTATTTTTTGCAGAAACAGGAGACCGAATTTTTGAATTTTTAGAACTACCTTTGAAATATTGTCCCAGTGCCTGTAGCTAATTATTTTATGATCAGTATCAAATCAACTGATTTGGTTGGATTGTTGGATACTTTAAGTAAGTATGATTCTTTTTATGTCTCCCTCCAAGAATTGAGTTATTAAACCATCACATTATATGCAAAATTAGCTTTCTCTATCATCAACTTGAGTGTTCCTTTATTGGAATATTTTGGAATATATCATTGTGATCCAAGAAAAGTGAAACGAGTGATAAGTAAAAATAGTTGACGACAACCAAAAGAATAAATTTCAAACAAATTCTATTAAGAAATTGTCAAACATTTCCATATTAGTCATAAAACAATAATTTATGAAACAATCTTTTGTCAGATTTTTTTTAAAGATCTTGAAACCTAAAAAATACAGCAACATTTAAATGGACCCCCTAATTTTAAAGGAAAAAAAGGCAGGGTAATCCCAAAAAACTAAATGTGTTGATAAAACCATCAGCTTGAGAAAAAGTACCTACTTCAAGTTTGGGTTAAATTTTATAAGTAGAAATTATATAGGTAGAGTGAAAATTATTCTGCAATACTTAAAATTGATGAAAAATGTAATGTCATGTTGGAGACCAATGTCTTTAATTATTTATAAAATTTATTTTATTACTGGTTCCCAGGCAATAATAAACTTTGCCATCCTTTTAGCAGGTATTATGATTTTTTAAAATGTATTTCTAAGTAGTTAATTGTATGAAACAGAGACTATTTTTATGATTTGATCATGTTACGGCTAAATAATAACTTGACTTAAATAGGTATAGGCATTAAATAGGCATAGAAAAACCATCAACTTCAAACAAGAATAAGTAGTTCATGGTCATGGTCACTGCGGTAACCATTCACTAAAACTAAAATTCCTAATAAAGTTTTTTCTTTAATTTAACCAGCATAATAATATGGAGTGATTGAAAGTCTAACAGCGGGTATTATAAAGGCTCATTAGGTATACGGGCAGATTTCTGTGCTCATTTTTGAAGTTAATATCGACGTCAAATGACTTTTGTTGACATTTTTGTAATCCCTTTCATGCCAAGAATGACAAAATTGCAATATTTTCCACACAGAGTTGATACCTTCTTCAGAAACAACCACAGAAATCTACCCGTTAACCTAATGAGCCTTTATATACCCGCTGTTAGTAATATTCTTGTAATAATTGTTCGGTGAGCAATAAAATAATTTTCGGTAATCCTGCTGTTGATACTTCAGTGTGTTAGACATATCGGATGGTCCCTGTGTTTAGTGGGTATAAAATTACATGTTTTTTTCAAAGGAGGGTGCCTAAAAATGATCAATGACTTGACAATAAGTCAGGTCATTGCCAGGTTAGGCATCTCTCCTTTGAAAAAAAAATCTGGTGGTGCCAAAGACATTACTAAAGTTGGAGGTGCCAACAGCAGGAGTGCCATTTCTGAATTATTATGTCTTAACCATACTAAAACTCACCAATATTAACTCTCGGAATCTGCTCTTTTTGCATCTTTGCCTTTTGTTGCTTTCGACTCCTAGCAGTCATAATTTGCAACCCTATTTAGGTTTACTAAACCACAATGGTTAACTTTCATTGGAAAAATATAAACTCTTACTCAATCAATTAAACACGCTAATTTGCAAACACTTCATTAATCTGTGTATTTAATGATTCTCTTCCAATGATTATTCAGTATTGGAGGGAGGTTAAAGAAAGTTGATGGCCTTTAAAAAGAATTATTTTCACATATTTGAAATTACTGTTACTATAACTATAGGTAATGATGTTCATCATCAGCATTATAAATACACCTATCCTACCTGCCTGTGCCTACCTACAGCCTACCTACCTACACATTACAAAGAGGGGATAGTTCAATGAAATTTCAAAGAATGATCATTAGAGGAAATGACAAGAGTAAGGTCGAAGCCGAAAATTGCAACAGTATACAGTTTTTTCTCTCCAAGTGAAAAGTAAACCTTATTTACTAAAATGTTGTTGGATGGACTGCTACTTACCTTCACTTTTCATTTTGCTGTGGATTTTGGTGGTTGCAACAGCTCTCAATAAATTATAGGACACCTTTTGCGTTACCGATTTTGTGGAAACTGCACAAGGGAACTAAAAACAAATAAGTAAATTAAAAACTAAAAAAGCAACTTATGCAAATAAAATGTGGCGAGTAATTTCGGTCCCCTTTGAATGGTAACTCTACTGGAATGAGTTAATTTTGAAAGAATAGCAATCGAATGTTTTATCTACATGCGAAAATCCGGATTCATTGTGTAAAACGCGGAAACTGCTGAAAAAGATGTGCATTTTGGAGGAAAATGTTTAAAAAGTGACACGTTTAAAAATGATTATAATGTGGGTAAATAAAAATTGTAAAATTGACAAATTTGAATATAAAAACAAAGTGACGTTAGTGACATGACAATTAATCGATTATTCAAATATGACAAGTGATGTCTTTTAGTACCTTTGGACGCGTTCCTAGTAATAACCAACTTCGATATCAACATTATAGCTGCTTTCTTATTGATATATCGAAGTATCAAGTATGGAAACAACATAGAAAATTTAATTTAAATCGTGAAAATCTTTGGAGCTGATAGAAAAATAAACAGAAATTTATTTTGGGTAGTATATTTATTTTATTATTTCAGATATTATTTTCTCTACGATTGCGATAAATATACATTAAAAAATTTAAAATAATAACCAATGAGAAGATGAATCCATAAATTCCATATGAAACTAGTTATAATATAACATTCCAGATGTTTTCAAATCCAGAAGTGACTATGAAAATTTGAATTATTTGATACGTCTTCAAATACTGAGCTTTGAATAACTACCTTTGATAAGCTAAATTTTTAAAGGTTATGGATGTTTCTAATCAAATTTGACGTCGATTGTATATTTTAACTACGCTGCACTGCCAAAATAGCAAAGTAATATTTGCTGTAGGTATTAAACTTGCATTAAAAATAATTATCATTTGGACTTTTGGGAATTCTCTCTACTTCATTGTTTTGAAAGCTTTTATAATAAATAAATGTCATTATCGGCATTTTAAATGTCTTTGGCATTTTAAATGATCGAATAAGGTAATATTTAAGCGGCGATGTTTAACTACCTGGTTTTAGAATGATTGACAGCAGTTACCTAATTAAATATGATTAAACTTTTTGACTGAAGTTGAAACTTTACTAATGGAAGGCTAATAATTAATTAGATTAATCAGATACTTTTAACCTTAAAAATTTTTCTTGTTGAAGACATACAGGATGTCCCAGCTTATTCGAAGCGGTCTCTGTAGGCCAAACGATGGACTTTTTCAAAAAACTTTTTGAAAATTCAAGTACAGAATCACAATGGCCATAATTTAAAATTATTTTGGAGTATAAAGAGTGTCCCATATGACAGTGTCTAAGAAGAGAAAATAGATTGGCTTTTACAGTTGGTGTTTAAATTCAGAAGTTTTTGAGTTATAAACAAGTGAAAATCGTCATTTTTCAAGTTCAAGGCGCTGTACAACGAAAACGGCTAAAAATAGAGAAAAACGGCTTACATGTCCCTATTTTAACTTTTCATGTACTATCTTATGATGTAGATGAAATGTTTATACAGGCGGGTGACAAAAAATTTTAAAAATTCTGAGATTTCTCCACGCGTCGCCAAATAAAAAAATCAAAGAAAGTACAAATGTTTCTATACCATAGGATAGTACATAAAAAGTTAAAATAGGGACATGTAAGCCGTTTTTCTCTATCTTGAATCGTTTTCGTTGTACATGGCCTTGAACTTCAAAAATGACGATTTTCACTTGTTTATAGCTCAAAAACTTCTGAATTTAAACACCAACTGTAAAAGCCAATCTTATTTTCTCTTCTCAGACAATATAAAAATGCAATAACATAGGAGCTTTCCATTTAAAAAAACATAACTTTGATATGTCACTGTCATATGGGACACTCTTTATACTCCAAAATAATTTTAAATTATGGCCATTGTGATTCTGTACTTGAATTTTCAAAAAGTTTTTTGAAAAAGTCCATCGTTTGGCCTACAGAGACCGCTTCGAATAAGCTGGGACACCCTGTATATCTAAACTACTACATATATTGCTATAGTAGGGGTCTGGAGATGGACGGAATCCACTCCTTCCAGACTCGTCGTGACGCTTGCGCACAACGGGTAGAGTACTCTTAAAACAGATAGAAGTAGTCGTTTACTGTCCCACTCAGTCCGTGAAACTTCCACTTACGGGCGCTAGCAATATAGAAATATTAGATATATGGTTGAAGGTAGGTTTAAGTATATCAAGATGTACCAACGTAAATATAATTAATATAAATATAATTATTATGTTCCATATTGTTTCAATTTTAAACATCTGGAATGGGATATAAAATAACTACTGCCCTACATCCCAAACCCCAAAATCCCTACAATCTACACATAATAATAACGTAGTCACGTCACAACTCATAAATCACAGTCACAGTACAGTATTCACAGTCAGTCGTTTTTTAAATGAGTAAAATGTAGCTGACTAAATGCAAAGTAGTGCGAAGGTCATTAGTATGAAAGAAGATTTGATTGATGCCGTGAGATGTCAAGTCAAATCAAAGCCCAACAAAAAGTGTAAATAAATAAAGAAATTATTATTAAATTTTAAATTATTATTAAAATAAATACAATACCAAATCAAAATCCAAATTCCAAAATCAAATGAAAGTTCACAGTATCACACAGTGCAGCTAAGTTTTGCAAGTTTTCAGTTTTAAGAAGGTATAAAGTTCTGTATAAATATTTAAATTATTTATAAGTAAATTCTTTATTCTTATAATAATAATTATTATTAAGAACAGAAGGTAATGTAAATACCTATAATGAGTAAGGTGAAAAACTGAATAAATAGGTACACAGGTATCATGTGGTATTATTATTACAAATTGGACAAACAAGTTACTATTTTTTCAAGATAACATGAAATTCTATGAAGCTAATGTTGTGGACATAGTTCGATGCTCACAAAGAGATAATGTTGCTGTTAGTGAACTTGAGGAATATCTACACTCTGTAGTAAAATTATTTGCTTCAAGAAACTACCACGGTTTCAAAAAAGATATCCCCATTTTTGCAAATTTATGGTATTACCTGATAACGTCTGGCAGCAATTTACAAACTCTTGGTGAAGAATATACCGGTACTCTTAGACTTGATCAGCGGAACAAGGTTCCTTCCAAACTGGTAATTATTATTTGGGTAAATAAATTTAAGTATGAATAAGGTTTATTGGTATTTTTTCAGGTGCAACTACTTTGGTTAACTTTATATGTCGGTGGTGAACCTCTCTTAGATAGGCTTATTAAGAAGTTGAAGTTGAAAATAGCAACTTCGGAAAGTCTCACTGAGAACGCAAAATTATTTTTCAACAAAAGCTTGGATTTCACAAGCCAACAGAAACAAATCCTAAGGCAAATACATCATTCTATTTTTTATATTAAAGGAAAATACTACAATATTTCCAACAGACTAACAGGCATAAAATATGTAAGTTATAATAAGAAAAACATTTTCTAGATAAGGAAAATAGAGCAAATAATTAACTACCTTAATGTGCAGCGCGAATGGTTGTAATTTTGTACTATATGTGTACAGAATAAGCACAATTTTACTTTAGAAAAATGGAATATCATATTTTAATAATTAAAGTTGTTTAGGATAACGTCTGATGAGCAGTTATTTTTTATGGGTTTGCAGAATAAAGCAAAACTGTATTTTCTAAGCTCCTAAAGCTTATATTGTATGAGATAAGAGAATGAAAGTAACATCTATGGGTCACAAAGTCACAATTATTTGTGGGAAAGTGGCAAATAATCTACTTTAAAAAGGTAAAATTTCTAATGATAATTTGTTAACGATTTCAGGTTCTAGTTCGTCAATGGTTGCAAGACGATTACTTCACTCAGGGATTCAGATGGCTGGGTCAGCTGTCCTTACTGTACGTACTTTTCAATTTTTTTCAAAAGTTGTGGGATGACAGAAATTCCACGCATTACTCAAGTACAGAGAATAATCAGAGTCTTTCAAATAAGTTGTGCGCATTGTGCTGTGAGCCTCGAAAATCTTCCTGTGCCACTCCATGCGGGCATATTTTCTGCTGGAACTGCATATTTGATAGTTTGGAATACCAGAAAAGCTGCCCACTTTGTAGGGAATACGTTACTGCAAACAGGATAATTTTTCTACAAAATTACTAAAGATTATGTTGTGTTGTTACTAATGGTACTATTTTGTTTTGTTAAATAAATTTATTATTACTATTATTATTGTTTTTTTTCAACCTGCAAAATAATATTTACCCAGTAACCAAAACTTAATCTTATTTTCCCTTTTTTTAATTCCATTTTTCCTATCAATCAACTTTCTATTATTTATCAGTCTGCTACCGGTGCTCAAGGGTTTTAATTACTTAGAAGCTATGAAAAAAAATTTGATTTGATAAACCCGCTCGAGTCCCTCCATAAGCATAGGAGGGTTTTTAGCCCAGTCGTGTTAGTCACAAAAAAGGCTACCATGCAAAAACTAGGGAGCAATATTTTTGCTCTAACCTTTAAGGAGTGAAGGGGTTACAGGTAGTGTACAGGGAATCCTCAATATCTCGTCCATTTTTAACAAAAAGAGTAAGTTGTTGCAAATTTGATTCTCTACAACTTTGGTCTTTAAAATTTTTATCGTGCGATCAATATTTTTTTAATTAAACGTGAAATGAAAAAAATGGCAAAGTCGTATAATTATTATCGAATTATCCTGTTTATTATTAACTTTTGGACATAAATGTATTAGAATAAAGTTGTATAGAATTATATTTCCTACAATTTTGAATATAATACGGTTTTTTTAATTCAAATTATGAATTTAGAAATAAATTTAATAAATATTTTAAATTAATAATAAAGAGATTAACTATAGTTCCATAATTATTATATTTAACCACTTTTTTCTTTTTAATTTTTTAAAAGATTTTTTCAAATATTCAAATCAGAGTTTAATTCGAAAAATATTGATCATAGGATAAAAATTGTAAGGGCTTTTAGTTTAGTTAGTTATATAATGAGTGGGTCGATTAGTGACACCTCCACTGCGACCAAGCGGTCTATTGTGGCTATTGTAAGGGCTTAAGTAGTAGAGAATCAAAATTGCCGTTGAAAATGGCCGAGATATTGAGCAAAAAACGATTGCTCGTCAAATTCAAGATGGCGGCTAACGCCGGGATGGAATTGGGGGGTCCCCCCTATAAAGGTTAATGCTAGAGCAATAAAATTTCTGTCGGTAGTTTTTGCACGGTCATATGCTAACATTGCTAACCCGACTAGGCTATTTGAGGCGAATAAACTAAAACTTTTTTATTTCATTTGCGCACTGTCCTTCATACTGACGAAATCTAGTCACGGTAGGTTTCTGAATGCAGCCGACGCCTACGCTCCAAATGTCAATATTTGATTGAGATTCACTTTATGTCAAATGTCAATCAGACAGAAGTCAGGTATAACCTTACTTTCTTCAAACATTTATGGTTTGTTATTAATTTTTCTAAATTTTGCTTTTGAAACTTCTGTGGGTAGGTTCTGAATTTTCCCTTAAAAAAAAAATGCTACAGTGATAAAATAAAATGGACTATGTTTTGTAAATAATATATAACAAAGAAGATTATAATAGTTCATTGAAGCATTTAATAAGAAGAAAAGATGTTGCGAAACTATTCCTTGGGAAGATTGTTGGGAAACTCGATTTACAATAAAGTGGGACTGCAAAAATGCAATAACAGCAGCAGTTCATCATCTCAGGTTAATATAGAAGAACTGGAAAAATCGTCTTCTGAAGTGGAAGGTAAGATAAAAGTGTTTGCATGCTTAAGGTTATCCCCCAGCATTTTAAGTTCTCGCCACATCTGAACTTTACGGTTCTATAGCTAATTTTCAATTTCAACAACCCTATTCACTAGAAATCTTTCACAAGAGAAATAAAACAATGCTAGAAAAAATCAGGGAATGTTTAAATCTTAGTACTCGCACAATCGCACATATTCCTTGTTTCTTTGACGGTTGATATTCTCTTTAGTTAACCATGTGTCTCATAATAGATGAGGTAATTCTGCGCTTTCGCGACGATCTCTTAAAATTTACGACCCTTGAGGCTTTTTCTTATCTTCTATGTTTTATATTTGACTTTTCTTCTTTCATTTTCATGAAATTTCAGGGGGAAAAACCTAATCTGACCAAATGACTTGAAGTGTTATGAAAGAAGACATTTTTGTAAAAGAACCCATGCCCAAAAATGTCTCTCTGAGATGCTACCCTATTACTAACCCCTACCAGTTTGATTCCATAGTTCTGAATCATCCTGTAGGACTTTTACATTTTATGTATACATATTAAGAGATATGTAATGCAGGAAAGGAGTAATGCCCTAATTTCTGAGGCATCTGCTTGTACTTAAGTCTAATTATTGAATAAAACTTTGTCCAGAGCCTGTGATGGTGGGAAACTTCCATATACTGAAGCGGCGTTGCCTTTCTGAATTACCACAGAAATAAAAATGATGTCAATCTCCTATCACCAGAATCTTTCTACCAATTACCCTTATAAATCGAATCTTCACACCTCAAGGACTAAAAGTTTCAATGGCTAAATAAAATATAAATTGATCTCAGATGTTCTGGTTTTTGCAATTTGATCTTTTTAATACTTCAGCTGATGATGCATCATTAGAACTACTAAAAGCTAAATGAGAAGGTAAGGTACTACACTGTCTACAAACATTAAGTCCCATGAGATAAGTTTTACCATTATCTCAACTTGTGCACAAAGGTTCTTGAATGGAAGAAAATTCTGTAGATTCTGAATTAAATCATTAACGGTATGATGATGAGATAAACTACCGGCACTAAACTTACAGCTAAGACTGTGAATTCCCTGTAAGTATTGAAACAAAGATCGGGCAGCCGAAGACTCTTATTAATGAATGGTTATCAAGCATTGTGCGAAGAGAAGAGATGGGTAGAGCTATCTACCAAGCACCTGATTCTTTTAAACTAATAGATTTGAATCTAGACTTTTCTGCATAAGACTAGCTGACTGCAAGAAATTATTTGAGCAATATCATTTAAAGATTTGTCCCAAGCTCTTTGAATACTTGTTTCTCCATCAGAGAAATTAATTTTAGCTTTGGTAAACCACACCCTCAACCCTCAACGAATAAAAAGTAATTCGAAAAAGTGTTAATTTGTAAGTAAAATAGAACTATAAAATCCCTAACCAAAGAAAAAGACGACAATAAACAAGGCGATGAGAGAGATAGAGCAGATTGAATACATAATTATTGTCCTTAGAAACCAGAAAATTTACTTGCATCGGTTTATTATCATTAGGGCTATTTTTGTTGGAGATTTATCTATTTTATTGTTACAGATTGTGTATCTGTATTATGCATCTCTGATATGGAAATTGGAGAGCTGCTGATCCCTAATCAAACAAGAGCTTTGCTTATTTTTATGCAAATTCAAATTATTCTTATCCCATCATTTTTATAAGTTTTGCTTATTTCACATTGATTTATTATTTTCAATAAAGGAAATTTTGATTTCATGTTTTCGATTACAATTTTTCATTTCATGTTTCAAATTTTGATTCTGTATATTATGAAATTATACAAGATAAAGACTTGCTGTTGGTCTTGGGTTGCATAAAACACTCATCTTTTTCATGTTATTAAGCAAAGTTATTAAACCGATTGATTTAATTTTTAAATACATAAGTGGATGATAAATTGTCATTCTTTCCAGTACTGGATGAAGAAAGCATCCGACGAGAAGCCGCTCTAGAACTCTCTCGGAATAAGTCTCGTCTATCCAGTTCGCATTATGAAATGTTACACGGACGTAATCCTTACCCTGAGCCGAAGCAGTGGTTCCATGGCACTGTGGGATACGCCCGGAAAGCCTATGGTCGATATGGAAGTGCCAGCGGGGTCAATGCAGCTCTTCTGTGGCCCACTAAGGAAGAGCTCGCCGATATCCTGGAATATGAACAAGTAGCTTATCCACAGACGATACCTGAAATGGTAACACAAGCTAGAAATAAACGGCAGGAAGAGAACCAAATGTGAGTGGCTGAATTTCCTATTTTATCAGACTCAGTTCAGTATGAAAAAAGAAACTTCTCCTGAAAATTGTGAGAATTTTATAAGACGTGTAGTCGGAGCAGAGAAAAACAGCTGGTCCACAAAGTATTTTAACTTCCATTATGAAATATATACTTGTCAGTAATAAGTATGAAATATTCAAGAGGGGTGGTTTAAAGGCCTGTCTCATAGTTTGATGCTTTTACAGTCTTACAGAAGAACTTTCCACATCAGGGGGATGTGGAATTTTCTGAGTATAACGGCATTCACAGGGAATTTTCTCTGCTCCGACTTTACCCATATGTTAATTTTTGTTAATTTTTTTAATCAAATGCCTCAAAAGAAACAATAGAAATAGTTGTCAATTTGATATTTTTCACAATTCTTCAGTTCAATAGCATGACAGGATTTGTGTTTGTGGGAGGGGGGGGGGGGGGAAGATTCAAGGAAAAGTGAATTTATTTATACATGCTGAAAAAAAGATTCTGTATACTATGTACTACTCGAGTTTAATTGATTGATTTAATTTTAAGGTTGCAAAAAAGGCAAGAAGATATTGTGAAGAAAATGCAAAAATTGGAGTCTTGGAAGAAAGAATTGAGGGATAAAGTAAATAAAAAGGAAGCCGAAGCTTATGCTGCTAAGGTCAGTATTTTTTTTTTTTGTATTTTATTAGAAATTACAACTAAATGTTCGTTATAACAAAACTTCTAATTGGCTTAGGATTAAAATTTACGTACATGTTCTTAGGTCCTTAATAATGTTAAGATTGCTTACCTTTTTCTGTTGAAATAAATCAGTGGCAAAAACTCAAGTATTTTTTCAAAAAATTGTATTAAATGGAGAAGTAGGGTGCACTCCAGATTTTATAATATCTATTGCTCTTCCTGGTACCTACAGAACTGTAAGATTTGTAATCAGCCAGAAGTACATTCTTCCTCAGTTTTTTTTTTCTTCATAAATTTGCTATTAAATAGAGTTGATTTAAAGACTGCATGCTATCTACTTGACAGGCACTCAAGCAATGAATTATTTACTATAAATTGATTGCTTATTTAAATATTATCTGTTTTTATCTGAAAACAATCATTTTAATCAAAAAAATAAATAAATAACAATTGATATATTGAAGCATTGATATGAATTCATTAGTTTATCAAAATGGCCAAGTACCCTCTTGCTACTTAAGAATTTTTCTTATGACGGAATTCCAGTTCCAAATTTCAAGTGCAATATTTTATCGGTATCCTTGCACTGTCCTAATCCTTTTAAAACTATACTATGTAACTTGGTAGTCTGATCCTGAAAATTTAAATATTAGGGGAGGAAATAGTGTTATTACTTGTGTTTTTTTCTAAATTTCAGCCATTTCTATTTTTATTTATTTATAGTACAAAAATACAAACATAATTATCAACATGAGCGTTAAGTAGGTACAGTCTATTCCAACTCTGTTCGGACCAAGGAAAGGGTCCATGAAAAATCAGCCGATTCTGCCTGGTATAATTTTTTGTATAAACTTTTGTCAGTGAACTATGTCAATTAATTTTGTCAGTGGATGTCAGCTAAGCTATCCCTTAGTACTTAACTTGCTTTTGACTAACTTGAACTGGCAAGTTGTCAAGTGTCCACTGTAATTATTTAGTTACTTCCAAAAATATTGACTAAATCAACTTAAATTAGTTTTAAAAATGTTTTCGTTGCTTAAATAGCTACAATTTCAAAGCTGCAAGAGATATAAGGGGTAAGCATCCATTAAATAATTGCCGGATGTATCAGGAAAGGGGTATGAGACGAAAAAACGTGAAATGGGTAAAGTGCACAAGGAATATAAAGAATTACTGTTTTATGTATGGAAAAAGGGAATTAATTCATTTCTCAGTGGAAAGCACTTATTTGTTATATGAAAAATGGAATAAATATTTAAAATCTATTTTTTTTTTTTGTGTGATAAGAAATACACTTATCAACTTATAGGAATTTTGAAATATAGTTTTGACCCTTTCCCCACATATCCGCAATTGTTTGGAAGTAGGTACTTTGATTAGGTACAATAAATGTGTTCCATTCATAATATAAAATACTTCAAAAATACTTTAAATTAAATAAGTAGGTACCTATAAAGGTGATTCTCCACCAAACGTTCTCAGAATTAATTTATTAATTGGATCTTATTACCGAACGAATTGTTCCGGTAGTTGAATCGTATTTATTGTAATCTAATGGTAAGTGGGTGCTTTCTATTTAGGTGTTCATTTTTGAAATACTACAGAGAAGAGGGTAGAGGATGCTGCTTCTTTTCATGTAGCGTATTCATAAGAATATTTTTTCGTGAATACCTACCTACCTTCACAGTAAATGACTATTCTTGAAAATTACACTGTGGAAAATAATGTTACAATGATTATTTAGAAATTTAAAAGTAGTTTCCTGATTTTTAAGTAGGTTTGGCAACATTGCTTTAATCTAAGAATGACATTATCAAACACACTCATAACCTAGAACATTTACACTTGAATCCTCTAGTATCAAAACCCGCTAAATCCACTTTTGTTGAAAAATTAGTTATACAGGGTGATCAGTAACTCGTACACTCGGAGCATGCTGAGGTATACTTCACTTTTTAAGAGTGGTAAATTTTCTTACTGCAGTGTTGTAAGTTCTTTTCTTCCAAAGATATGACCATTTTTGTAAAAATTAAAGTGACAACATTGCAGTGAACATGTGAATGAGTTCGGGTTAGATGGTATTGTTATTATTTTTATTTCCATAGTAACGAAAGCATTTGAATATTTTATATTCTAAGTTGAGTTTATGCGGTTGCCAAACTTCAAATTTCGTTCAGATTTAGGTTTTTCCTCAATTTACAACATTCTCAATTCCTCTGCAAAAAGGTTTTGTGGAAAAAAAAATTGATGAATTATAGGTATGGTATGCGTTCCAGACATTACAGTAACCTGAATTTTTCATTAATTTTTATCACGGTTAATGAAAAAAATAGCTTTAAACTCGCATGAGGGAAACTCTAACTTGAAAACCAGTCGTCGGATTCAATTTTTTTGCAGAATATCCTTAATTTTAATGGGCTCTATATCACCCTGTATTCGGAGTGCGCGAGTTACTGATCACCCTGTATATGTGAAAATGTTCCTCTTGAAATTCTCCATCTATGTGTTTACTTGAGTAGTTGCAAAGGCCACTAAATCTTGCCTAAAATCTTCTTTTAAAAGTAACATAAGATGCAAACTCCACTAAATCCATTCGAAATTATTATCAAACAGCACTAAATCCACATCAGCCAATCATAAAATAATATTTATGGACATGTGACCTGCGCGCGAAAACAATTATTTTAAAGTTGACATTAGTAACAGAAACATACTAGTCGTTGTGTTGTTTAGCAAGAAGCTGTTCGTGTCGTTTAATTCGAAATTTTGAGGAATTCTAATAAAGTTTTATGCTCTTTCTTGTAATCTTCTCTTTGTGATTCATTTCCCAATTTATTCAGCTTCAAAATCCCCCAAATCCACTTCATTCAGATTCATACTCCCCTAAATCCAACAGTTGACTGCAAATGCCACCAAGTACACTTTTATTTTTAATATAACAGGATAACCTATACATTTATACGTCGTTTTTGATGCAGTTTATTGACTAGGTGCTGTTACCACCTACAGGGAAAAAATCCATTCGTTATCGGTGCTAGAAGTTAGTAAGACAGTTTTTCGACGATTCTGAAAATTTCATTTGAGTGGATTTAGTGGAGTTTGAAATTAGAGGATTCACTTATCAGTGTGCTGTCGTTGGTGTCAAATGTATGATGGGTGGTTGACCATCCTCATAATTCATAGCCTACTAGATCTGATAAGAGTTGAAATAGACTTTAATAATTATTATTGTTAAGTCATTGTTCTTGTGCTTAGTTTATCGATTGAGCTGTCAAGACATAATTTTTTGTCTCTTTTAGGAACGTAAAGACAGAATGATTGAGGAAGTGAGAAGGCATTTTGGCTATAAGGTAGATCCCAAAGACGAAAGATTCAAGGAAATGCTAGAGCAGAAAGAGAAAGAACAGAAGAAGCAGCAAAAGGAAGCGAGACGCAAGGCCAAAGAAGAGAAAATGATTGCAATGTTGCTGAACAAGAATACCGACAAAGGTGGTGACAGGAAAGCTGAAACCAAAAAAGTCAAGAGTGAAGCCGCTGCACCTAAAAAAGCGACGGAAAATAAATAAAATTAGAGTCTTTTTTACCGAATTTGTTTTATTACATCGTTATTATTACATAAATGTTTGAAAAAAGTGCAACAAATAAATAGTATTAATCAACAAAACAATAATAATAAATTTAGTCAATTTTTCCACTACTGTCCACCTCCTTGAGCTGCATCTGGTGTAGTTGCAGTTGTAGCCAACATTATAATCACCGCAGGCACAATATAGATCCACTAAAATATAAAAATATGCATTATTGTGTGAGTTGATAATAATAATAATAATGTTACAAAAATTAATTATTACACTGTTTCTTAGTTACAGTATTCAGTTCACAGTTCATCCATGTACTCTAGAGTGAGCAACAAAAAATAGACTGACAAGTAGGCCATGGATGAGTGAGATAGAAGATAAGAAGGTTTGTCTTCTACAACTTGATTAGTTGTAGGTTTTAGATTAATTATTTTGAATTCGATAAGTCTCAAGCTATTTTTTAATTTTTTGCAAAACATAGAAGCAGAAATTTTACTTATTAGATAACACAGTGATTAGTGTTTAATTTTTTTTACAAAATCATTCGGGCAGTGCAACTTTAAATAGTTCAATGTATGAAGTGAGTAATTCCAATGTTAACAATAATTGCTTATCGACATAATTACAAAAGTCATGACCTAATCAGCCTTTTTCGCACCTTATTTTGCCCTGTTTATTTATTAAATAAATAAAATTAAGTGACTGTTTCGCTGAGGGGATCCCCATATCGTTCCTCTATGATCTTCAATACTCTTGTAACGAAGGAACACTGGCAAAGTATTCTGGATTCATATTTGTTTATGTTTGCTTACATTCTCTGCTAATTAACCAATAATTGGTTGCTGAATCGCAACAGTTCTAACTGACATGACAGGAATGTCACATTTTAATAATGCAGAACTCCAGAATAATCCCATAATATTTGAAAACACATGGCTGTACGTGGCATAACACTCTACGATTGGAGCCATCAGTGAAATGTCCAGAAACCACGTCTTGGTAGGTATTATTTTTTACAATGCTTAAGAAAATTTGCGAACCCCCATCTTGCAGGCTTCAAAAACAATATGAATTCAAAGGCACAGGGGGGTTAACTCCCCCCCCCCCCCCCACGACAAAGCGCCGCAGGCATTTTGTTTTCAAATATTCATGGTCTAGCAGTTTCCCAGCGCTTGAAAATATTTTTAGTCTTTGAAAATTTGCCGCCGTATTAGCCTATTTAGAAAACTAATTGTACCTAACATTTACACCGTTCTAATAAAAATAATAATCAGTTGGTACCTATGCTCTGGTATCAAATAGTAATAAGTTACACTTCATAAAATAGATACAATGAAATGAACTTACATATTTAGCAAAGAAAGATCTATTGTCTTTCGTCTCTCCTCTCTCTTTTGCTTCTCGTTCTCTTTCAAGTTTCTGGATATAAGTAGCTGTATCTGGTCTGAAATAAATTTGAGATCAAATCAAGTCATAACAATAAATAAACCAGAACAGATTTTTCTTACTTACACTGGTCCTACTTCTGTGTGCCTGACATACACAGTCGTAGTGAATTGCCTTAGTTTGCTAATATCTACATCAGCACCTTCACAAGTAGCGGTGGATGCAACTATCAAGGAGACACCTATAACTCGTCCGTAATAGTCTAATGAAATTGACAGGCGATCGTCCAATTCGGCCTCAGCCAGCATGCACTAGGAAATAAAAAAAGTTTCATTGCATAAAATGGAAAAAATGCTTTTAAAATATGATCTTACAGCTTTAACGGTGCTTCTGAACGAGTTTACTGAACCATCTTGGGCTAAAACTTTTGATCGTAGAAAATACAGCTGATTACTGGATGCTAATTCCTAGACAGAACCATTCATTATATTACTAAAAGTTCAAAGTACAGACATAACAAATACAATTTTCTTAAAGGCGAAAGTGCACGTGGTTACTGAGCATTCTTAAAGGTCTACCCGGGGCCCCACCTTAGCAGGCTCAGACTAGAAAGTTACAGCATACCAGCGAGCATTTACATTGTTACTGCCAAGCAGATATTCTCATCTGTCTGGTTCTTTAAAGTGGACACCAACTAACATTGTTGATATTGGACGGTAAATGTTTACATATTCGAAAGGCAGTTACCGACACTTCTACACAGTAAGACCTTTTCGCCTTCAAATAAAATTTACCATCTTCAGTACTTACCTTGAGTTTGTTTTGGTCTGTCACAGTTAGTGGATCCTGATTGACAATAGCTTGTCCGAACCGAAGACTCTGTATAGTAATGTTACCTCGAGGGGTAAAGACAGGACTGTCACTGTCATCTGTTAAGGAGTGTTCTAGAAATATTGTGATCGAGCCGTCCTGTTCTAGAAAGCTCTACAATAAAAAGTAAGATTTAGTTCATGGGATTAAAGTCTACAATTTTAGAATTTCTATGTGTTAAACTGGGGTAAATACATATTCATTTATTAAAGTCACATTGTAGTAAGGCACAGTGAATTTTCTGAGGGAAGTTCAAGTGATTATTAAGCATAACTACCAAGGACATAAATGAAACTAACTTACACATGTACTTGAACTAACTGCAACTGCAATTATAAGTAAAAACAATCTATATGTCTTAAACATTTTCAAGTTGAGCACAATTAAAAGCAATAAACTCAAAATTTAATAACAGAATTATTAATTATTATTTGTTTTCAAATTTTCTTTTCAGAGTTTGAGACTTTTGTTTGACTTTTCGCTTAGAACAATGACAAATGACATACACAATAGTTTTGATGACAAACTGTCAATGTCATTATTAAACGACCGATGGCATTTAACTTTTCTATCATCTGGCTGTATGCACAATGGTGCCCAAGCCATAGAAATAGAAGAAGAAGAAGAACTTTTCTATCAACTTTTTTCTATCAACTGGGCTGCATAAATACACCTAAAGCCATATGCTACTACTGACGCCAACTTCTGTCGGCTTCGCGCATCTGACGTCACATTCGAGGAGTCGTTCCGACATTTTAATCGATAATTCTTCATTGACACATCTCTCATCTTATAATAATTATAGAACACATTTTTCATAAAACTATTTCCTCTTACAATCAGTTTCAATAAAAAATCAGATCTCATAATTTTAAATTTGATACTTGAATGCGATAAAATTTGAAAACTTGCATGAGAATTATTGTATTCAGTAAATGAACAGCCTCCTCGAGTGTGACGTCATACATGCGCAATAGCATACCGAGTTATAGTATAGGTATGTATCATCTGTATCGTGGTGGTATAAATGTATAAGCAAATACTCTTGCTGGACTATAATAATATAACGTGCAGCTCTCGGCTATGTATTTACATAATCATAATAGAAATAGATTAGTTCTTTCCAGGTTAGACGAGGGCGCTATTTTGTTGGCAATTGTAGGGTACCTGTATTGCCGACACTATCAAGAGTCAGGTAATACAGGTACCCTAGGCAATTGTTTACTACTACTGAGTGACCCCTTTCTAAGTTAATTCTCCTACCTCTTGCCTTGATCTAACGCCCAACGCCAAAAGTGAAAACCAAAGAAGTAAAAAAGTCGGGAAAGAGTATTTTTTGCAAAATCGTTGGTGAGTGACTGAGTGGTGATCACCTCTAATGGCCCTGGACCTCTAATATGGCCGACGATGCCAGACAGAGACAGAACACAACTAAAAGAATTCTTTCAGCCTGTCCGTCGAACGGAGAAGCAAATCACCAGCCGAGCTTTATGGCATGGCGTGGTTAACTCAACTGTCAATGTAAAAAAAAAAAATTAAAATGCTGCGTCCAAGTGTAGTGCGGAAAACGCACGCACCGCAAACTCGCACGAGAAATTTTGAGAGTGTCCAAACTGAATACGATATGGTTCATGAGAAAAGATTGTTTCCAATCCAACTAATACTGGTCTGGTGCAGCTTCAGATAAATTGCGTTTTAATTTTATAAATTAGTATAGTTTGTTAGAGCTTGAAAGACTTAAAAATCACAGAAAGAAACGTGTTACTTAAGATAATAAAGAAACAAGACGCATGCGTAATCTATAAAAATAGGTAGATTTGATAAAAAAAAGCATGATACAAAAATAAACAAGGTATAATAATATGTCGGCGCGCAGCCTGTGACTGTGACGTCAGTGCGTGATGGTGATAGCTATATGCGACTCTGTAGTAATAATAATAATGACGTAAAGTAGCGATTAATTTAGTAACTTATTATTTCGACGTTTGAAGATGTTCCAGTAATTTTAATAAGTTTGTCTTCAGTACGTGACTGTCTGATAGCAAAATGGTTTATTGTGCCGTAAGTGCGGGAGGGAGAATCACTCAAGAAAAACGAAAGGCAAAGAGATATCTTTTTTAGTTTGCTAGCATAGGCAACGGCAAAATTCAGTGATTTATACCATTTATGACAGTGTAAGCATCAGTACTTTTCTTTACACGTCGCAAATGTTGACTTCCACCTTAAAATCTTTTCAAAAAATCAACACAGTGACGTCATGCGCAGCGCCGACGAGTTTTCAGTCTCATGCTGACATGACACCTTGTGTAGTTGTATCGTATTTAAGGTATGATAGTCTGTGGTTGTATCATGTGTCTATAATAATGTGTCATGTGTAGTTGTATAAATCATATCGTATCATCAATCATCAGATCGGACCTAACGCCGTGTCCTAGCTGCATCCGGGTAATGCGTTGCGTGCGATGCGGGGAACGCACGCAACGCAAACTCGCACGAGAAATTTTGAGTGTGTCCTAACTGAATGCATTGAGAAAATGAAATTGCATTGTATTTCAGTAAACTTGCTACAACATTCACAAGAATATGCAACAAAAAATACACCCGATTTTCCTAGGGATTTCTAGGGATTTTTAGAAGTCACACTAGGGTATTTTGAATAGCATAGGCATAGGAGCATGGAGTCATTCAGCTACCAAGCACAGCTACACATGATACTATTTATTGCTTATTAATGAATAATGTATAATTAATATAATTAATCAATGATTATATAGTCCAATAAAGTCTAAAAAGTCATACGTATCGATTAAGAATACACATCCTTTTGATAGTTCGATTTATTTTGTTTCATATACGTGGTTTTTATAGTAACCGTCCAGTTTGTCTAAACACTCCATCCCGCATAAATAAGTATACGTCAACATTGGTTTTGAATGAGAATTAAATGCACAACACAGAGGATAGAATGTCATTACGTGAATAAATTTTATGTAGTTATCAGTGGCTCTCAAACTGACGTAAGCGGTTCAATTCATTTTTTGAATGATTCCTTCAATAATTACGCTCGTTCACAACTTGACAATTAACTGTTTGACATTTTCTGGTGAAATTAAAAATATTAATTCGGACGGTTAGTAAGACGTCACATCTGACTTTTTAAAGTTAATCCTACTATAGTCCAATAAAGTCTAAAAAGTCATACGTATCGATTAAGAATACACATCCTTTTGATAGTTCGATTTATTTTGTTTCATGTACGTGTTTTTATAGTAACCGTCCAGTTTGTCTAAACACTCCATCCCGCATAAATAAGTATACGTCAACATTGGTTTTGAATGAGAATTAAATGCACAACACAGAGGATAGAATGTCATTACGTGAATAAATTTTATGTAGTTGTCAGTGGCTCTCAAACTGACGTAAGCGGTTCAATTAATTTTTTGAATGATTCCTTCAATAATTACGCTCGTTCACAACTTGACAATTAACTGTTTGACATTTTCTGGTGAAATTAAAAATATTAATTCGGACGGTTAGTAAGACGTCACATCTGACTTTTTAAAGTTAATCCTACTATATAGTAGGATTAACTTTAAAAAGTCAGATGTGACGTCTCACTAACCGTCCGAATTAATATTTCTAATTTCACCAGAAAATGTCAAACCGTTAATTGTCAAGTTGTGAACGAGCGTAATTATTGAAGGAATCATTCAAAAAATGAATTGAACCGCTTACGTCAGTTTGAGAGCCACTGACAACTACATAAAATTTATTCACGTAATGACATTCTATCCTCTGTGTTGTGCATTTAATTCTCATTCAAAACCAATGTTGACGTATACTTATTTATGCGGGATGGAGTGTTTAGACAAACTGGACGGTTACTGTAAAAACACGTACATGAAACAAAATAAATCGAACTATCAAAAGGATGTGTATTCTTAATCGATACGTATGACTTTTTAGACTTTATTGGACTATACTTGCCTTACCTTCTAATACTTCTGTTACCAGAACCAGACCAGTTGGTAAGTAGGCGAGTTAGCACTATTAAAGAGTCCAGAAATACACTATTCTGATTGGTTACATAAATAGCGATGCTTCAACTCATGTGGATATGAATCGATGAGCTCTGTTGCCATATATAATTTTATACAATTTTAAATGGAAAAAATAAAATAGAAAAACAGGAAAATTTTATATATCGCCATTTTAACTGATTTTTTCATTATTAATTTAAGTTTTTAAGTAAACTTTTCTAGTTGAGTTATTTTTATTTATGGTGTTTTTATTACCAATGCTAAAAATAAAATATCAATATAACATGGTCGTTTATTATTGTTAGTTAGCTCTTATTGTTACTTATTTTCCTTTGAATTTATACCCTTAGATCATTACAGCTCATAGATGCGCCCCTACCATTCCACTACTAGCAGACTGGTGAAGCCAAGATAACTCGCCTACTGTGACGTCACTTGTGGGTAGAAACCTCGTGTAAAGCTAGTCTTTTACGTGTGTTCCATAGTGTTTTAAAGTTTTGTTTGATCGTTTTTGATTAATTTTACAATAATAATTATGGTTCAATAATTGTGTTGTGCTTATAAGTGTGCAGAAAGATATAATAGCACATCGAATGTATCATTTCACCTTTAAGTAATTTTTTTCTAATTAGTTATTTAGAGTTAAAACTTATTCTTAATTTAGAATAGTTTTAGGTATTGGTGGGCATTTCTAGGTATTAGATCAATGACAATTTTCTCACTTTGAAACCTATCAATATGTCACCCTCAATAATTTAAAATAATTTACAAGTTGAATGCCTCAAAAATATGCCTATTAATAATTATTATTAATAGGTATAGTTATATGCCGTTCACTTATTATAAAAGAATTGGGTTATGGTGTAGGGTGATAGAAATCACTGGGTATAACCGCTGTCAATCACTTGCTGGAGTTGGGTTATGTCTCTTTTTTATGAGGTTGAAGTTTTATGACAACGAACAGGACATAGTTGCAAAATGGTATCTTGATATTTTTGCTATTCTTCTTATTATCTTTACGTCTTATGGACTTTTTATTTTGGAACCTTTAGTCACGTATTTTATGATATTGCAATCTTTATCTAGAAAGCAAACTCGTCAAATCTAATAATAAGCTTGCCATAAATAATAACATGAGGAAAAAGTTTTATTGTATTTTGATATCTTAAAGGAACTAATTGTAGCGTTGGCCGGAGTAACGTGTTGTAACTTACATAATTTTTTGGAGTAATTTTTTCGATTCAGCAGGTTTAAATGGGCAGAATGCTTCCACAAAGCTTTAATTGTTGCCTAATTTACCTTAAATAATATTTAAACAATATTTCAAGAATCGCTATTTATTATTAAAAAATAAAACATTAGGTAGGTACTGAATCGGCCAATCGGCTACGGTCATGGTGATTGGCGATCTTATTATGGTGATTGCCGTTTGGATCCATTCTGGTAGATCCATATGTTTCGTCCAGGTACACGAACGTTACATTTTCACTCGAATCTTGATATTGTAAGTATTTTCTTTGAAAGGTAATTTTGGATGCAACGACATGTTTTTGTTCACAAATAATTTTGCGTCCGTTCACATATTTATACTTATAGCTGAGATATTTAAGAATTTTAAATAAACTAGTTCTCCCCTTTTCAAAATCCAAATGTTTACGTTCGTCTTCCAAAAGTTTTCCTACAGTAAAATGTTCGTTTTTCAAGTTATATTGCCAAATCAGTCGTTGCGAATCTTTCCGAAACGTAAAATTTTCATGATTATTGTCTGGATTAGGTCGTCTGCCCAAAGGCTTAACTTCAAATTTATCCTGTTTAATTATTGTTTCAATCGCACTTACTGAATACTATAAAAGAGGAAAATTACGTAAAATCATTTTATCAGGTGTACACTTAATAATACTTACACCCCAAATGTGTTTTACTTTCAAAATGACTTGACGTTCACTTAGGTTTTCATTTTCAGATTTAAATAACTTGAATACCTTTTTTATACGAATTTTTTCTTCAATCGATATTAATTTCGGCATTATGAAATTTATAATGTCAAAAAATTAATATTTATTTGAATTTTTAGTTTATTATGATGATGATTTTATTGATGATTTTACAGACTTGCTGTCAACCTAAGAGTAGCAGATTAGTTCCGCTCTTGGGGGTTACTTTTATGACTACTGCCCTATATTGTTAAAGTCATAAAATACGGTTGTTAGATAAATATTCCGCTTTATCTCTGGTTCCACTATAGTAAAATAATTATGTATAATAACTTAAAACTCTACTAATAATTTTATATTGACAATATTGACGGTTTGAAATGTTATAAATCATAATAATACTAATATATATAGCTACTTATGGACCTTCTGTGAATCAGAATACCTAATAAATTTTATCTTAGACCATAACAGCTCATATGGTCCAAGCATTTTATACCTACATCTAATTAATATACCTACTCAATGAACACGCGATACAAATTTAAGTTCATGTAGGAAATTCAAAACTACACGGAAAATTTGCTGTAGAGGTAGACACGTGTCATTCAAGTTTTTTAGATACAAGGTGTTAAAGTTTTATAAGGAAATAACATTTTTATTATTATTTTGTTGTCATTGTCAAACATAATATTGTTGCAAGTACGAATGTCTTACAAAGGGGAGTGTTTGAATTTGCATACAAATTCTGACAGAATAAGAAGTAAACTTACAAAACAATTTGTAATCAGTGAATATATCTGTAAGTATATACCTATTTTATTTGAAATTTAAAACAATTTTGCTATAGAATAATGTCCAGCAGGGTGGTGTTATCGAGATATGTGTTGGTAATATATAGAATTAATTTATATAAATAGTTTATCATTAAGAAGTACCTATACAATTATTATTGAAAGAGGTTTTAAAGATTAATTAATTACCTACATCATTTATATTAAATGTTCCTGTATAATTACCTACATGTTTGTATTCCTTAATATCTTATCTTCCTAAATAAACTATTAAATCACATAAATAATGGCCTCGGCTCCTGTAATGAGTCAAAATGTAAAAGAAATGCAGAATCTGTCATATAACTCTCCATGTTATTTGAACGCTTTTGCCCAAAACTGAGTCATCGCGCCGGCGAGGTTCCGGCTTCACCGTATCGAGACTAGGGCGCGTCTATGAGCTGTTATGGTCTATGTTTATACCTAATGTAAGTTTATTATTAGCACTTAATAAAAAACATTCAACTTAACTTACGTATTTATTTAAGTAAATAAAAAGCAGTCTGTCAACACCGCATGTAGACTGACTGTATGCGAAGGAAAATGGGACGCATGCGCATTTCCAGCGACGTATAACACAGGATTACCTAATTATTGAATTGAACCAAACAAGCATAATGAATTTCGAAGAAGCCGCCTGTAAAATTCCCTTGAAGTGTGAAGATAAAGAAATGGAATCGACGACACCTAAGACATTGCCCGACCTCGGATACTGTGGTATGTACGCTTCGTCTTATCCAATAAAGACGGAACCGGAAGACTCGGACTCGCAATGTGACTTATTCACGCAAATTGAAGCTGAGAATTCGTCGTTGAAAGAGGAAATTGATGTTGAAGAGCACAAGCCGGGCTGGGAGCTGATCAGGAGCGCAAGCAGTGCTCCAGTGTTTAGTGGTGGAACTGGCCAAAATAATGATGTTGCTGTTGTTGAAAAAATTAACACCTCTGACGGAAAATGCGAAGAAGTGAGGTACAATTGTGCTCAGTGTTCTTTTAAAACAAACAGTAAGTCTGATTTCATCTGGCATATTCGTACATCCAAAAAATACTCCACCCAAGTCTATAATTGTAACGAGTGCTCCTACAAAGCTGTAATTAGAAGAAATTTTGTCAGGCATTATAAATGGAAACATGCAAAAGATGCTGAGGTGTACCAATGTAATGAATGTTCTTATCAAACAAAAGATAAAGGTAATTTAACTAAACATCATAAATGGAAACATTTAAAAGATGCTGAAGTGTTCAAATGTGTTGAATGTTGTTTTGAAACCATAATTAAAAGTGATTTGACCAGGCATATTAAACGTACACATTCTAAAGTAGCTAAAGTGTTCAAATGTATGGAATGTGCACACGAAACGAGATATAAAGATTATTTGACTGCGCATTATAAACGTAAACATTCAAAAGATCCAGAAATGTTTAAATGTAAGAAATGTTCTTTTGAAACCAGAACTAAAGGTAATTTAACCCGCCATCATAAAAATAAACATGCAAAAGAAGATGCAGAATTGTACAAATGTGCTGAATGTTCTTTTGAAACCAGATACAAAACTACTTTCATCCTACATAATAGAATTAAACATGTAAAAGATGCTGAAGTATATAGTTGCGAGGAATGTACTTTTCAAACAAGAAGAAAAGGTGATTTGTACCGACATTTTACATATAAACATTCAAAAGTAGCGAAAGTTTATAAATGTGAGGAATGTTCTTATGAAACAAGAGATAGGTGCAATTTCATCCGACATCATAAAATTACACATTCAAAAGATGCAGAAGTGTACAAATGTATTGTATGTTCATATAAAACAAAAGGTAAAAGTCATTTGAAATCCCATTATAAATTGAAACATTCCAAAGATGCAGAAGTGTATAAATGTGAGGAATGTTCATATGAAACAAAAAATAAGAGCAGTTTCATAAAACATAATAAATGTAAACATTCAAAACAATCTGAAGTGTTCAAATGTCCGAAATGTTCTCATGAAACAAAATATAAAAGTTCTTTGACTAGACATTATCAACGTAAACATTCAAAAGAAGCTGAAGTTATATAAGTCTGCATGAATGTTCATTAGAAACTAGATATAAATATGTTTTGCCTCAACATTATAAATAAATGTAAATTCAAATCAATGCTAAGTTTGTAACATAAAATCCAAATAATAAATTATATAGGTAAATGTATAAATAAGATTTTATTTTTCTTGAACCTTCATAGTAACTGTTGAATTTCTGTCTTATTTAATTGGGAATCGGGTTCTTACATGAAATTATTTATAAAAAGATTTTTATAAAAAACGAAACGTTTCAGGGTCGATTGGTCCCTTGTTCACTCGTAATGTAAAAAACATGTAAGCCGATTCCCAATTAAATAAGACAGAAATTGTATAAATAAGTTTGGTCATTAATCATTATGTATGTATAGCTGAGGGGTCACTCGCACTCAGGCACACCATACACTCTACGAGAGGTAGTAATTAAGATAGGTCTCTAGGAGTTTCATGATACTAGTGAAAGTGTGTGGAAATTGGTAACAAGGGAGGTATTTGCTTCAACTGTAATTACCATTGAGATGGCCCAGTAATTATTTGACGATTTTTTAAATTTCTTGTTGCCCTTCTCGATGCCTCCTTTTCAAGCACACCTATTCGCTCTATGGTATGATTTTGAAATTTGGTATACGGACCTAAATGTTGATTCTGAACAACTTTTTAAAATAACATTTTTTCGTATTTGCCACATAAAAGGCACTTTACTCCACAGAAAAACCGGTTTCTTGGAAATTTCCAAGGCATGCTTGATTTTTCAACACTAATATTTTGTTAGAAATTACTCTTTAGCCAAGCAGGGCTGAACCCCAAAAAATTAAAATCAAAAATTTTTTTGTCTTTTATAAGAGTCGTTTCACCTATCCGGGGACACACGGTAGATTATTATTTGAACTGATTGAAATTCTCCCGCACTTTAGCTTTGAATGTTTAAACAAAATGGCCAATGTGATTTGAAATTTGAAGCCCCCTCATTTTACCTGTGATCGTCTAATCTTTAACCTCATGGACCTTCTATATGTTGTGTTCTTTGCAGCCCCACTTTGTTCGTTCGTAAAAAACGCTACGAAAATACTTGAGCAAGCCAGTTTTTGAGAGAAAAGGAGATATACAGGGTGTTCTACAAGTTCTATGACAAACTTTGACAGATGGTAGGTTGTTTGATTTTAAACATATTTTTTTTTAATAAACATGGTTCCGATTCGTTTTTGTTTAGAAGTTACAAGCATTTAACCTTTATTAACAATCAACAATAAAAATTTAAATTAAATGATAATCACAAAACTTAAGACTATAAAAATTGTTCGAAATGTCCACCCTCAGCTTGAATGCAAGCCTCACATCGACGAACTAAAGATTCGGTCACTCGAAGAATGAGATTTGGATCATTTCTTATTTGGTTAGCTGCATCTTGAATTCTTTCAAGTAACTGCTGATGGGTAGCGATTTCAACATGGTAGACCAGCTGCTTCATGTGTCCCCATAAATAAAAATCCAGAGGATTCAGATCGGGAGAACGAGGTGGCCATGATATTGGACCTCCTTGACCTATCCATTTATTCGGGAAATGTTCATTTAGCCAAGCAGCAACTTGTCTTCCTCTATGTGGTGGTGCACCGTCATGCTGATACCACATATTTTGAATAATATTGAGTTGCACGTCATCAATAAACTCTAAAAGGTCGTGTTCTAAGAAATGTCTATAAAGATCTGCATTTAAACGATTATTTAGAACATGCACAGGTAATAAATTATTGTTGAAAATGCCACCCCAAACGTACATTGGTTGACATAGTGTCTTAGTGACATAGCGACTTAGTGTCACTTCCTGGTTGACTGAAAAAATTACGATTCTTTAAATGCTTGTAACTTCTAAACAAAAACAAATCGGACCCATGTTTATTAAAAAAAATATGTTTAAAATCAAGCAACCTACCATCTGTCAAAGTTTGTCATAGAGCTTGTAGAACAGGGTGTTCTACAAAATATACAGGGTGTATATTATTAAAACACAGAAATTCCCGCTATGAAAATAAATCAATCGTTTTATTGTTCTAACCCCCTCCCCAGCAGGGTGTTCGATGCCACTAAAAACATTAGAGAAAGAACCCTTTCAAAGAAAATTCTGACTGTTCACAAAAATTAAATACAAATGACACAACACATTAAATAATCACTGTTTTGGTATAAAATTGAAATTAATAAACAAATCTGTTATATTCGGAAAGAGTGAAGACATTTCCCTTCCCCCTTCTGAGGCTCCCTACCCTTTCTCTTAGACTTGTCTCAAAATATGTGTTTTTGTATAAAAGTAAGAACACTTCACATTTCAGTTACATGTTGTATCTTAGCACACCCATTAGCTTCTTCTGATCGAGTGGATGGACTTCAAATGTTGGAGGAGGTTTTTCTTTCTTTTCGTTTCATACTGACATTCAGCACAATTGTACACATCAGCATCTTTGGAATGTTTACGTTTATAGTGTCGAATCAAAGCACTTTTAATTCTGGTCTCATAGGAACATTCTTGACATTTATACATTTCTGGATTTTTGGAATGTTTACGTATATAATGTACAGTCAAAGCACTTTTAATTTTGGTCTCATATGAACATTCTTGACATTTGTACATTTCTAGATCTTTGGAATGTTTACGTTTGTGATGCGAGGTCAAATCACTTTTATATTTTGTTTTGTAAGAACATTCCTGACAGTTGTACACTTCAACATCTTTGGAATGTTTATATTTATAATGTATAGTCAAAGCACTTTCAATTCTAGTCTCATATGAACATTCTCCACATTTGTACATTTTAGCATGTTTAGAATGTTTCCATTTATGATGCGAGGTCAAGTGACTTTTAATTTTTGTTTTGTAAGAACATTCCTGACATATGTATACTTCAGCATCCTTTGAATGTTTACGTTTATAATGCTTGGTCAATTCACTTTTACATTTTGTTTCATAAGAGCATTCCTGACATTTGTATATTTCTGGATCTTTGGAATGTTTACGTATATAATGTACAGTCAAAGCACTTTTATATCTTGTTTCATATGAGCATTCCTGACATCTGTACCCTTCAGCATCGTTTGAATGTTTATTTTTATGATGTACAGTCAAAGCATTTTTAATTATGGTCTCATATGAACATTCTTGACATTTGTACATTTCGGGATCTTTGGAATGTTTACGTTTATGATGTTTCGTCAAATCACTTTTATATGTCGTCTCATAAGAACATTCCTGACATCTGTACACTTCAGCTTCTTTCGAATGTTTACGTTTATGATGTACAGTCAAATCACTTTTATATGTTGTCTCATACAAACATTCCTGACATTTATACATTTCTAGATCTTTGGAATGTTTACGTTTATAATGTTTCGTCAAACCACTTCTATATTTTGTTTTGTAAGAACATTCCTGACATCTATGCAGTGCAGCATCTTTTGAATGTTTATGTTTATGATGTACAGTCAAATCATTTTTATATGTCGTATTATAAGAACATTCCTGACATTTATATATTTCAGGATCTTTAGAATGTTTACGTTTATAATGTACAGTCAAACCACTTTTATATTTTGTTTCAAATGAACATTCCTCGCATTTATACACTTCCGCTTGTTTGGAATGTTTACATTTAAAATGCCTGATAAAACAAAATCTCTCGTTTGCTTTATATGGACAATGGGCACAGTTATACTGTTTCACCACTTTTTCCCTCTTACTTTCAGAAGATCGTGATTCACTTTGTTGAACAGACCCACACCGATCGACTTCTCGGTTAAACATTCCAACATTACTACTACTCCCCTTTATCAGCTCCCAGGCCAGTTTATGTTCTTTAATGTCCACCTCTTCTTCTTTTAATGCCAAATTTTCTGCTCCCTGCACTCCACGAAGGTCACCTGGTCCTGGTGATGAGTCTTCAGGTTCTTTTTTTACCGGACAAAATGGAGAGTTCTTCTCAAAATTGTTGAATTCAGAAGATCGATTACACATTGCATAACTTCCTTCATCTTCCCTTTTCAACTTTGACGAGATGAAGAGGGAGTCATCTTCATCAGACTGGATAAACTCATCCTCTTCTTCTATTTCCTGTTTAACAGGACAATAATCAGCTTCATTTAAATTCATAACGGTAATTTTTCTTTAAAAATTGGTCTAATCTGATTTGCTCTGTCTCTACTCTCAAATAATAACAACAACAACCGTTTGTTTACTTTTACCAAATACGTTAAAATATTTTAAGGTATTTGCTTTTACTGTTTTCTTCTGTTTTGAGTGTTTTGTTGAATTTGTTGATTTGTTACCAGCAGTTGCAGTGCAGAAGAAGAAGGAAGAACTTCAGTCAGAGTGCAGTGCCACACCTCGAGCACAGCTCGCTAGTCGCTATTCTGTGGCTCGAGCATGATAAAAGATAAAATACAATGACAAATGGCAAATGACATACAAGATATGATACTAGTAAACGGTCTTATTTTCGTCCAATCGGCGCAATGACGTCAGTGGATCTCATAAGCGCGTGAAATTTGAATTTGTATTGACTTTTGCATGATTGAATTCAGCTTTTGAATGTTTTCTTCAAGTGCTTATTAAATTATTATAGATATATACATCTGTTCATTTAGCAATGCATTTTGTATGAAGTATCATCACTTTAAGGATCAAATAGAATGCAATACTCTTTCAATGTAATCATAGCAAAATAGGCATTGAAATGAGAGTACTTTTTATCTAATGTAATATTTCTGCCGAAAGAAATATAAGAATGATAATTATAAAGACTTGTTAAATAACATAACGATTTCATGTTTATAAAATAATACGAATCCGGGGAAAGTCCGGCTGCGTCACGTACCTACGCTTTTATAATTCAGACTACTGGATGTAACACCACCAGCAGCACCTGTATTATTTCTCCTGAGGCCTTCTTGATTTCGCAAACAAGCTGCCCGTTCTCCCTCCCTTCGAGACCATCAATGGCATTGTATTGCAGTTATATTCATATGCTTTGCACCTACTCTGCTAGTCAGAAATAAAACATCATATAGTTACACTATACAGATAATTTTTATTGAGTCAACTTTTTTTCTAGCCGCAATACGTTAAGAAGATATTTAGAATTTTGTTCAACATGATTTCTGCAATTTTTCTTCACTGTATATCATAAGAGTTGCAATAAGTTGCAGATTACGAACATAATCGCTTATATTGAAATGTTGTGAACACTTTGGCATTTGCTGTGTTATTTATTTTGTCTTGAGAACATGCACGCGTTCTGCCATGCTTTTTTAACATTGGTTCACTCGGAAAACGAAAAAACATCACATTTATCACATTATATTAGTCTTATATATCACTCTAATTGCTATTACTTAAATATGTAGATATTTGATATTTCCTAAATTCAATGCTATTATTCTTTCAGATCTCAGATCGAATGGGAAAGTGATAGTTAGAGATCCGGTGACGTCGAATAACCTGCTGTGATGTTGAATAGCCTGCGCAATATCATATTGTTAAGTTTTTTGGGGTAACCTGTGTTATGTATGCGCATGCGGAAACAATAAAGTCAGCTGTTATTCCATTCACCTGAATTAAAGAATGACGCGTTAAGGAATTGCCTTGAATTCGTGCTTGTAGCCTTTTGTATAGAAAATATTTAAATTATAATATTTGTATCTCCATACTTCATAGCTTAGTACAAAGTTTATACATAAAAATAAATAACAAAATAGCTATCATGTTTAATTTCATCATCATATTCTCTTCTAACAGAAATAATGCACGGCAGAATTTGAATATAAATAACTCTGTCCAACTAATACTATTCTGATTGGTTACATAAATAGCGATGCTTCAACTCATGTGGATATGAATCGATGCGCTCTGTTGCCATATATAATTTTATACAATTTGGAATGGAAAAAATAAAATAGAAAAACAGGAAAATTTTTAATATCCCCATTTTAACTGATTTTTTCATTATAAATATAAGTTTTTATGGGTAATTGTATACATCCGCGGCTCCTAAGTTTCATCAATTTTTTCGGGACCGAGGAGCGAAATAGGGGTGCTGGGTGGGTAAGAAAGTAAAAACAGCCATGGCAAACTAATATTAAGGTCACAACTAAGGCCTCTTTGGCACTACGGTCGAATTTCTATTTTTTTTTCACTTTCAGGGCAAGGAAAATCTTCGAAAATAACAGTACCACGATTTTAATTTTGAATTTTGCATTTATTTTGAATTTATAATCCGAAAATCATTGCATCAATCCCTGTGCGGACTAGACACGTAATGAAAGCGGATATTTCGCTCAGTCCGCCTCTGTGAGCCTCTAACACAGAATAGAATACTTGGCAATTATGGTGAAGTGGTTTTATCCGGGATCGCGGCATCTAATCGGTGCCTCTTGTCAGGACCGCACTCCCTCCGCACTCTCAAAACCATTTTTTTACACCGTTGTGTGGCTTTCCCTTTCATTTGCCCAGCAAATGAATACCTTCCTGGTGTTACTATATAAGTATGTTCTCCACCCCTATATAAGTTCCATAGTGAAACTGTAGGAGCCGCGGATGTAAATAATGACCGTTTTTATGTAAACTTTTCTAGTTGAGTTATTTTTATTTATGGTGTATTACCAATGCTAAAAATAAAATATCAATATAACATGGTCGTTTATTATTGTTAGTTAGTTCTTACCTATTGCTACTTATTTTCCTTTGAATTTATAATGTAAGTTTATTATTAGCACTTAATAAAAAACATTTATCTTACTTATTTAAGTAAATAAAAAGCAGTCTGTCAGCACCGCATGTAGACCGACTGTATGCGAAGGAAAATAGGACGCATGCGTATTCCTACAAGTGACAAGTGAGGCCAGGAAGCTCTCCGTCTCCAGGTCAGGAGAAGAAGAAGAACATTGAGGTTAAAGTTGAAAAGTTCGATACGATGAAAAATTATTTCTTTTCAAAAATTACATTCATTTTATTACAAGTTGAAAGAGGTATTTAGCAGTTGATTGCATATACGATACATTGAAGCTGTAGTTTCATAGAAATTCGTCTATCTTAGATCGAAATCTAGGTAAAAAACGGTAGTTGCAATGCAGCACGACGATGTGAGTAATATAACCTCAAATTCATCAATTATGATATTCTTATATTTTTTCACTTTTTGCAGGTCGTTTGGGGTATTATCAACAAATCGCACTGTTCTTATAAAGTCCTGTAAGTTCCATTCTTTTAATTTTTTTTCACTTCCTGCTAACGTAATTTAAAACTGTTTATTTTAGTTCGAAAGAGCAGAAGTTTTGTCGGAACGAGTACAATTTAACGGGCTTTTGTAGCAGAGCGTCTTGTCCTATAGCCAACAGTCAGTATGCTACCATTAGAGAAGAGAGTGGAATCATTTACCTTTACATGAAAACAGCTGACCGGTAATTTTGTATTTGCATTTTGTGTGCTTGAATGTTGAAAGTTCATGATTTATTATTTTTAGGATATTTTATCCAAATAAAGCTTGGGAGAAAATAAAACTTTCTAGGAACTTTGAAAAGGCTATTCACCAAATCAATGAAAATTTACTGTACTGGTCTGGTTTTATCAAAGCAAAATGCAAGCAGAGATTCTTGAAGATAACGCAGAACCTTATTCGCATGAGAAAATTGAAACTACGAAGAGAGTAAGCTTGTTTTGCTCTATTAGCAATATTTATTCCATGATCAGAGAATTAGAGAAACACTTCAGTGTATGTTTTATTACAGAAAGCTTTTGGTCCCTCTGCAGAGCAAAATTGAAAGGAGGGAAAAACGACGTGAGGAGAAAGCACTAATTGCTGCAAGAATAGAAAAAGGAGTTGAAAAAACGTTATTGGACAGACTTAAGAAAGGAATGGTAAGTAAAACTGTAATATTGTCGATTCTCTGTTTTGGAACCAATAATAACTTTATTTATTATTGTGGCGAGACTTACTTTTGATAACTGGAGGTTTGAACGTTTATTCAGTTTTTTAAAGTGTTATAATAACTACTCTTGTAGGTAAGTCATGGGTAAACTCTTGAATATGCAGTTGGAGGGTTCTTAGTCATGAAAAAAATCGTCAACCACTTTTATTACTTCTCATTAGCACAAAAAATTGCACCTACACCTACAATATTTGTGGCAACAATAATATTAATATCTGTACTGTTAGTTACCTGAAATTAGTGTTCCTGAACAAATTTTTCTACCATGATAGTCAGAAAACACTTTCACAAATACAATTTTTGGTTACACAATAATAATTGTATACACTGTTTGGTGTAACAACCCCCCCCCCCCCTCTCCTAATTTCATGAACAGAACACGGTTTTGGAACAGTGATTAAGTTCCTAGAAACAAATTTTGCCAAATTAATTTATTGGTCAAAATATTAAAGTCGCAGCATCATTCCTTTTCATGTAAATTTTATTCCAGTACAGTGATTTGTACAACATTCCACAATCGACTTTGGAAGAGGCGCAAGAAGAACGAGAAGTAGAAGAGAGTGAAATGGAAGAAGAGGAAGAAGATGAAAAAGAAATGGAAATAGAGAGGGAAGTTGAACAATTTATCGCAGCTGATTCTGAAGAAGAAAGTGTAAGCATATTTATTTTTACCATATTTTTTATTGCAGTAAACCTTACTGTAGTGTGTAAATTTATTTTACAGGATAGCGATAGCGGAAATAAAGAATCCGTTAACCTCGATAGCGATTTTGAATCTTCCGATGAAGATATAGAAGATATCGTACCAAAATTAACAAAAGGAGGCAAGTTACGATCAAGTAACGCTGCAGGAAACAATCCCACATCGAATTCAAAGAAACGTCGTCCTCGAGTCGAAATTGAATATGAAAGAGAATTTGAACACAATCATAAGCAAGTTGTTAAAAGATAATTTTGTTCTAGTAAGTTTGTTAATTTTTTTTTGTGAATGTTCAAAACAAATAAATAAAACAAATATTACATAAAAACTTCTCTATATTTTGTTTTCACAAACACATGAATAACTTATCACAGAAAAGATATAAAAAATAAAAATATAAATTTTATACAGGTAGACCAAAAGCAGTCCTGGTATACTAGCTCTTGTAAATCTGAATCTTGATAAATATAAGTGAATGATCTGCACTTGCATAATAATGTAGGGCGGCTGCATATGACTTAGAAAGGAGACATTGATTATAATTTCTTCATAACAGATTTTTCTGGAAAACTGATGCAGAAACATTCCCAATATATGATTTTATTAATTAAAAACATCAACTTGTTCAATTACTCCATAATAAAATATATGTTAATAAGTGAATCAAATGATTGATGGATGAGATTCAATACTCAATAGCAAAGGAGCCTATTATACTCGGAGACCATACATATGGAACTACCAGTTGTTTATACGAGCGCCCCCCAATTACTGGTCTTCCAGTGCATATATTTTAATAATTTTTGAAATAAGTGTATACTACTTGATTTCAGATATATGTTTAAAAGGAAGTACAGTAATCTTGAGGGGCCTCTATTAGAAAACCATATTTGTAAAATTAACATTAATATAATGATAAAATTAGAATACATACACAATATCATACCATCTTAATGAATATAATCATTATTTGTTCAGGTAGGCTAATTAAATTATTGCTTTGATACACATATTGCAAATTAGTTTAAAATAATCAAAAATCAGAACCAAATGTTCACACTTTAAAATACTTACAAAATATTCACAGCAATATTCATAAAGAATCGTTGCAGTAAACTGGTCAAATTTTGATTACCGTTATAAAAGTGTCAGTAAGCAAAATTCAACTGCTGTTCAATTAATGAACGATTCCTTTATAAATACTGCTTTGTTACAAAATTACCAGAATTGTGATATGTTCACTATATAGCTGAAAATATCTTAAAATTACAAATTACCTTATAGGTACTTTCTGCAATTACTAATTACAAGAATATACACTTTAAATAATTATCGATTATAAAATTTAATTAATAAAATACTTGATACAAAATTGTTCATATTTACAAGGGAAGATTTTCTGTTTGAGCTCACTTATTTACTACTACTACTAATTGATCAACAATGCTTCATTTATGTCTTTTCAGCACCTAATACAGGAAGAATGTGATAGGTGATATTTTAAATGTATATAATTGATAAATTCATACTCTTCCAGTCTTACAAAATCATTAAACACCTGTTTTCTGTATTCACCGACATTTACTTAATCTAACAAAGTATTTCCAATAAATGCCAGACTATCCGATATGAAAAATTCACTAATTTATAAAATGTTATATTTAAACTCACAATAATAAAACCATATGTACAAAATTACCCAATAAGCCTTATTAGTAGTAACTCCAAATCAATAAAAACAGACATAGTGAAAAATATTTTAAAACGCGTATTTCTGTCAAGCTTATTTGCTCACTGCTGGTAATGAAACTGAAATTGGGATATCTAATTTGGTAATACAAAGAAGACTTGTTGCATAATGTAAATATTGATTAAGAACAAGCTGACATATCTAGTAGACTTATTATTCATATCTACAACCGAGTGACATGCTGAAATTATAAAGTTCGTTTTACCAAGTTATTTGAGAAGACCTTTCCAAATAACAGGGAAATTTTAATGAGGAAAAGAGAAAGGCAAATCTGTATAATTGACATGAAAATCCACGTATTGCACAAAAAACAAAAATATCACAATCATTACAATGACTTTTCCTACGTGAGAACTCATCTTTATTCTTTATATCCACACTCCTATCTTGATCAACAATATTTGATTCATGAGTTACTTCTTTCATTCTTACTGAATATCCATACATATTTTTTTATCGAGTATTAATTTTTAAATTCCAATTGATATGGAATGTTCAACATTATTTTTTAATAGCATGTCAAAAATATAAAAGATATATCGAAATTTTGGATCACAAAATTGCTCACTAGATAATTATAAATTTGTAAAATCAAGAATAAAATTTTAAAATCACATAAAATTACACGAGAGAGAAAAATGCACACTTAATAAAACTCACAACGACGACAACAACGTATAAAAACAACCTAAAAAAAACCTTTGATCAAGCCATAAAACGGCTGAACACACAAAGAGTGGAAGAATTAATTTTTCCAAAGTATCAAGTCCCTAACTAGACTTCTTCAGTATCTGTGTTGTCTTCAGCTTTCGACACTTCGCTCTTGTTCAATGGACCTGTCATCTTGGTGTAATGGGACTTCAATGTTGTCATCGGTCTGATATAATCCAAATGATCATATTCCTTTTCTGAAATAAAAAATCGAGTATAAATTTGAACTTAATTTCGTTTAGTTAAATGTATAAATTCTATAAATTATTTTATGTCCGTGCTCTGTGTCATAATGTCTACACATATCTATACATATCTTACCGATATCTTTGTCCGTTTTTTCCTTAATTTCATCATAGACATGTTCTATCTTATCAGCATTATAATACAGATTGGGATTTGTTGCATCAGCATCTTTGTTCTTCAAACAACTCAGTTCGTCTGCATAACCAACTAAAACATAAATAAGTCAAAAAACAAATCATAATTTACCTACATTAGCAAAGAAATTAACAGATCAACATACTTTTAGAGGAACAACCAGGCAAGTCAACTCCGCACGCAGCGTTATACTTGGCCCTTTCCAGATTACTGGGCTTATGGAGGTTATTCCTGATAAGGGTGGCACTATTGTTGAGCAGATGATCGCTGTCGTTTCGTCCGTTGGTCCCGTACGTGGAGTAGACAGGATTATCAAAGTGATTGCGGTCGGGTGAAAAGCCCGGCGGCTGTGCTATGTACTGCACGTGAGCAATTTCAGTCTTCAAGTTGGTCACACGGCGACGATAGTAAAATATCACTAGAACAATTACGGCGACCAAAATCAGGGCTACCATCACACCCGCTACTATTCCTCCATAACCTGAATTAGATAAGGATGCCATTAATGATTTGAATGACACAGCAATTGAAGTGTGATTATTACATTCGTAAATTAAAGCTAAGAAATTATTGGTTTGTAGGTTATTGGTTGCTGTTGCCAGATTCCCCCAGATGTTTAGCTAGTCAGAGTAATTAGTAGCTCATGCGGGTTTCCAATACATGGGACAATTTGCTGACTGATAAAAAAGTCACAACAGAGCAAACAGGCTTGAAGTAGCGTATCATCCTGTATGCTGATGAAGCTATTGAGAGGACAAGAGAAGAGGTTTTGAAAAGGGAGTGAGAGGGAATCAGGCCTCATGGTAGAGGACAGCAAGGGGAGAAAATCAAGACCAGTGAAAAGCATTCAGTTGAGCTTAGAACGAATGAAATCTGTTCTAGATTAAAACTTTGTCTCTCATGTCTCATGGTTTACTGAATTCAATATTTTTTTGATTGGTGTTGTCTTAAGTGTCCTTATCAGTTTGATTACCCTCAGTAAGACATTCTGTAAGTTTTTGTCCAGTTAAATTGAACAAATCTAAGCATTCACATAAATAATAATTAATTAGCTTTAATTATAAAATAACTTCTTACCTGGACTGCTATCACCATTAGAAGAATCAACTCTTCCCAGAACAGCAGGTTCCTTACAATCGACTCCCCCAAAGCCGTGTCTACACTTGCATCCGACTGCCGGATGGCACAGGTAATTATCATTCGGACACTCGCAAGGAGTCATACAGTGATCACCGTAGTAACCTTCTGGACATATCTCACTGCACTGCGTTCCCGTGTATCCGGCTTTACAACGACACACCCCGTCGTTCCTCCTGCACTCCCCCTCGTTCAGGCACTTGCAGTGCTGGCTGCAGTTCATTCCGAAAGTCCCCAGCGGACATGGACTCTGGCAATGGGTCCCCGACCATCCGGGCAAGCACTGACAGTTACCGGTCACGTGGTGACAATCGCCGCCGTTTTTGCAAGAGCAATTCTGCTGGCAGTTCTTGCCGAACGTGCCCACCGGGCAGGGGTGCTCGCAGGTGATGCCGATGTAGCCGGGCGGGCATACATATTCACCCGTTATGTGGTCACAGGTTTTGTTGCCTGGAATCAAAATAAAATTAGTAATCCTGAATGTTTTATATAAACAAAAATTACAAACTTACCTACGGAGAGTACGGGACACTTTTGTCTGCAACCAAATCCATACCAACCTTTGTCACAGGCCTGATCGCAATTATCACCCTGCCAACCGCTGGAACAGTAGCAGCGGCCTGTCTCGGGATCGCAGGAGCTGTTGTTTTTACAGTTGCAATCCTGATCACAGTGAGGGCCAAAGAAACCATCAGGACAATTGCTCTCACAACGCACACCTACAAATCAAAAATAAACAATGCTGAAAAGTGAGATAAACAGAAATGAAGTCAAATATTAATATGATTTTTATTCAGAAGTTAAAGATCAAGTTTTCTTTCAAATCCCCCCGACTTTGAGTCTATTAAACCATGTTTAACTGAATTTTTTTAATAAAAAATAACAGCAAAATGAAATAATTAGCCGGTCATGTTTTAATTATTCTTACATTTTTGAATGTTCATGCCTGTGTTATTTTTATTTATCATTAGAATTTTTGATATTTTGTTTAATTTGACGAGCTAGGAAGGAGGAAATCATAATGACAGCAGAGAAGAGAAGAACTCAAGAAATTGAAGTATCAGTGTTATAATTACAATAATAATTATAATTTTCTACTCATTTGAACCAATAATAATAATTGTAGCTATGGAAAAAACATGCTAATCTCATATTTATTTAATGGGAATAAAATACTGATCCAGTTAAAATGGGGAAGTTAGAAAACATTTTCAAAAATAACTCTGAACTATATCCCTACTGCTGCATCAACATGATAATAATTATTATGTGAAGTGTAAACCTTGAAAAAGTAGTGCCAATTTTTATAATGATATGGATCTGTGAGGGAGGGGGTATACCAGCCTTATTTACTGGCATAATAAAAAAAAACTGGTTTTAAAAATGAGATGAGATTTTTTTATACATCAATATTAAAATTTTGGATCTTGATATACGCACTGTCATCCTCCTCATATTTTTTTTAACTTCTGCTAACTTCTGAATGTATTATTGTTCAATTTATTGTAAGTATTTTTTAATGTGTATTATCAAAGCATGCAACAACCATAAAAAAACATGTCAAAATGCATGCGAAACAGATACTGCAGACTATAAATTACAAAACAATTTAGATATTCACAAGAAAAGAAGTTAACATTACATAAATACAATTAATTGTAAATTATGTAACTAAGTATGCAACATAATTAGTCAGTTTCTAAGAACTTTTAAATAAATTTCAACAACAACCAACTAATGAGGATTTATTAAAAAAATATATAATTTCAAATGTTTAACTCACCCAGTAGCTGTTTTTTTTTTGCTGCCTTTAATGTGAAATATTTTCAAGCTTCATAAAAAATAATGAGATAATGGAAGACTTATGTTGTTTCCTAGCTATTTTAGTGCCCTCAACCTGTTTTATTCAGTAAATGACGACACAATAATGGCATTCTTGATTTGGATAATACAGCTTCATTGATTTGAATACGAACTTAAGTGAACAAAATTTTTTTATCATTATACAGGAATCCAGCTAAAAGACCTCCCCGATTTGGAAAGACGATTGCTTGTGTTCGGAGAGGGTAGCTAAGAGGTGGAGAGGGGAGAGGGTAGGTGGGGAGGATCTCACTTGAGGATCGCTCATACACGAAATAGATATCTATCTAGACGTGTTGCAAATGATTTGATTTTATTTTACAACTAACAGGGAGCAAAAATGGCAAAAACACATTTCAAGACTAATCCCAATGTTTGAACTTGGACAGAAGATAACCCTGTATATATTCAAAGTACACACCAAATCAAAAATGCGAATTATTCCATAATTTGCTACACTTCTGAGCAGTCGACTGCATTACATTAAATCACTAATAAGAACCGACGGTTAATTATTTCATCATGAAATATGTAATTAGAGCATTTTCTGACCTTTCCAGTCGACCCTGCAGTTGCACCTGCCCGTAACGGGGTCACATCCGTTACTGTGAGTGAACTCGCACTGGCACATCTGGGAGCAATTCTGCCCAAAGTAGCCCTGTTCGCACCGTTGCTCACAAGTGGGGCCCGTGTAGCCGCTACCACAGGTGCAGTTACCTAAACGGACACAATTCATGCACAAACATAACAAAGAAAAAATAAAAATTACTACTTACTACTGATGCTAGAAGTAGTGCAACATAAATGAGATGAAAGAAATTAAAACGAATAATTTTTATAAAACGTTTCCAAGAAAAGAAGCACCAAAAACAAAATTAAATCACATCAAAAAAGTTCGGTGTATGGTCATATTATAATATATGAAAAATATAATATGTAGTCTAGTTACTTTTGCTTTTTCTATCCTGGAATTTTTCACGTGCAAGACTTTAAGTGTGTTAGTTTAGTGTGAGTAGATGGATTAGTTAATAAGAAATGTTTGAACCAACACGGTATCTTACCATTTTGTGGATTGCATGAGGCTCCATTTTTGCATTTGCACTTCTGCATACACTGGGCTCCAAAAGAATAATTACTACAAGGCCTATCGCATTGCTGACCTTCCCAACCATCTGTACAGTGACACTGACCCGTTTCTGATGAACACCAAGCGCCATTTTTACCTGCAAAAAATTTAAGACCGGTGTGAAACAATTTACTAAACATGTGCAACTTTGCAGCTGAATTCACTTACAGTCACATTTGTGAGCACAATCTTCTCCGAAAGTTCCCCTGATGCACTCCTGGCTGCAATCCTGTCCTGTAAAACCAGGAGCACAGATGCAAGTGCCATTGAATGGCGAGCACTGAGCTGAATTCTTGCAGTCACATTTGCCCTCGCAGCCCTTACCGAACGTCAGAAAAGGGCACAATCGTGAACAGTCCTTACTATTCCAGCCTGCTTTGCAACTACACTGACCTGTCCATGGATGGCATCTGCAAAATTAATTGTTACATTGGAAATAAAAAAAAATTAAAATGAAAGATTTTGAATTCTCAAAATTAGCCTCTTCTAATGCAGGAATTCATAAGTTTCATTATAAATGGAAGAGTAAGATCTATCAAAATAGCAAAAAAAAAAATCAGATCAATACTCACAACTCTGTATTTTCTTTATGACACTCGCAGGAGTGCTGGCAATTGGGTCCCCAGAAATCCTCGGGACAGGCACGCTCACCGCAAAGAGCCCCTTTCCAGCCAGGTTTGCACTTACATTTCCCATCTCTATTGCTACACTCAGCACCATTTTTGCACCTGCATTTCTTCGTGCAATTCAAGCCATATTGACCATCCGGACATGGATCTAGGCACTAAAAATATCAACAAACAGCTTATAGTCAAAGTAATTCAAAAAATACTCTTCCGATGCTCACCCTATCTCCGATGAACCCTGGCTGACATTGGCACACTCCGGTAATATGATGACATTCAGCCCCATTGTAGCATTCACATCGATTCGAGCAGCTCTCCCCCCAGTGATCAAACGGACAACGATTCGCACAAACAGACCCGGTCCAGCCGGCGGTGCAATAGCACTCACCTGTTTCCGGGTCACATGTGCCACGGTTCTGGCACCGACACTCGGCCTTGCAGTCGTTACCGTGCTTTCCTAAAGGGCAGGGCTGAGTGCACAGCGGGCCACGCCACCCTTGTGCACAAATGCATTCACCGCTTACATGGTTGCAGCTGCCATGCTCACACTGACAACGTTCGGAGCATCTGTGAAGAAATTAGATTTAAAAGTTAAAAGGTTTTACAGTCACACTACCACACTGTGGAAAATTATTTTCATGTTTTAAGAACGAAATTTACAAACTATAAAATTGTCTCACCCAAGTCCATAATGACCGGGAGGGCATTTTTCTCCACATTGCAGCCCTTGCCAACCGCGGGTGCACTGACAGGAACCTGTGTATGGGTCGCAGGTGGAATTGTTCAGGCAGTTGCAACGATTCTGGCAGTCTGGGCCCCATAAATTGGTAGGACACGCTGGAGATAGATTAATACATCGATATGTTAAAATTTAAGTTCCAAAATGCACTTGGGTGCATAGTTAAAATAAGCAAAAAATTAAAATAATAATAGTCAAACCAAAAAATACTTTTACAATAATTCACTTAATTAAATCATAATGTAGGTAATCACAATGCAATTATGTAGGTACATTCGAGGGTCACCCTGGTAATTTTCAGACAAGAAAAGCCTGAAGATCCAGGAGACAAGCAGATAATTTTTCAGATTTTATTATTTATGAATGAAAATAGAATTATGTGGGAAAGCTATTTGTTTTTTCATTTAAGCAAGAAATAAATTATAGGATGAACCATGCAAGGATCTGCTAAGATTTGCTGTAAATTCAGAAAACATCAACAGTGTGAAGCATAAGTTTGAGGAAAATATTGAGGGCACTTACATTATTCAAGAATGATTTGATAGCATTGACAAAACTTTTTCCCAACATAAAAAATAATTACAAAATGAAATTCTTTTTATGCATCTCAAAATGTTAAGTACGCACATCTTATTGTAGAGATTCTATGTACACCTTTCCTAGTATGTCTTGAAAGAATTCGCAATTAAAAATTCACCTCCCTTGTCTAAAAATTACAAGCAGAGCAACATTGAATTTAATGACTTAAATTATGCCACTCAACCTTTTTTAGAGTAATAACAGCTGAGTTAAATAGAAGAAAAAAGGGCTGAAATTGATAGAACCCTCCAGCTTAGTTTCCTTGTCGGATCCCGCAAATGTATCTCGGTATATATTACTTGTATGGGAAAATTATTATTACAGAAGGATCTTTGTTTGGAACTTATTATGTAGTTACAAATTAAAAAAAAATACATATTTGGGGGTGGAAACGGTTTTTCGGGTTTTACAACAAAACGACCAATAATTGGGGGGCGAAAATGTATGACGAAAGTTGTAGCTGAGTTTTCCTACAACATACGCGTCTTCATTTTTTTTTTAAATTGAATGATTGATACGAATACAGAGGGGCTAAAAGAACACCGGCGCCAATATTTTCGCATTTACGACTCAATATAAAAAGCATATCAATAAAAATGAAGACATAATGTATGTTGTAAGAAAATTTAAAAAATATAGCTTTTGTCATAATACATTTACGCCTCCGCTTTTGATACAAAATAAATGTTTGAATAATTTCTTATTGAGTAGTTCAATTTTTAATCAACAGGTGCTCGAGGAACCTTTTTTTGTATAATTCACATTTACATAATCAGTTCATTATACTAACTAACACCTACTAATCTGCAATGTAGGTCTCATTCTCGATATACCAAAACCTATAACCAATTAGCATAAAATTAATTGGCTCTAGAATTGCACAAGAACCATAATATTTTACTGTAATTCAACATCCAACAATCATAAACGAAAATAACCTCAGACAAGAAAACCTAATGAAGTAAAGTCCAAATACTTCATTTTATAATGAAATTTTGTTATTAAACAAAATTTATAGCCAAGTAATAATTATGTTATAACTCAAAAATAAAAGTTTGAAAAATTCCATTACATGCATTCTCAATAAATTTTTGAGTATCTGACATGCAGAGCATTTAAAAATTACACCGCTGCCCTCAATTTGTTATTCAACTTGTAGCTATAGTATCCTTATTATTTAATAGAAACAGTTTTTTTTTTCAATTTTAATTTAATCAATCTCAAATAAAAAAGCATATCCAAGCTAAGCCAGTCAGAAAATGACTTCTCAAATTATGCCACCTGCAATGAAATTTAAAGACCCAAATATACACAATTTTTCATTAAATTTAAAGTTCCCAAGCCCCATATGTTTGGAGATTTTCAAACTGCAAGGCTAAATTTATCAAATACTTCAGAGTAGTTTGTGCAATTTATTAAAATATTCTGCTAATGTTTGTTTATCCAATAGCAAAATCATGACTTATCAAGGCAGCAAAATCTAATGACTAGGAACTAGGAAGTAGAAAATAATAATAATGATCAATTTCAATTAAAATTAACTTAATAGCTTAATTTTAATGAATATAATTTTACTTCAATCTGCTAAAGCATATTTAAATTAAAAATTATTACTTAAACTTAAAAATCTCTGGGCAGATCCAAAAGAACGCTCAATTTTCAAAAATTCTTCACAAACTTAGTTATACACCAATGTGCATAAATTTCATAATACATATTATAGTTTATGCACTTTTCTGTCAGAAGTCATTAACATTTTTCTTGCTTCCAGATCGAAAATAGCAAACATCTGTTTGCCAGTCATGTTGTTTTAACGGAAACAATTATCACCGTGTAATAATTGTTCAAATACCATTACTAATCAGTGTTCGAGAACTGTAAAGAAAATATTTCCCATTTTGGTTCACTTTACTTCTTCATTACAGCTAACTTTCCAATAATTAATCAGGTAATTACATATATTTAAATTCGTACTAATAAGTAAGTAACAACAAAGGAAGTAAGGCATAATTTGCACTAAAAATAAAATAAAGGTATAGCAAGGAGTGTGTGTAGATAGTTACTTACAAAAGAAATACTTGTAGACATCTGATTGCATATTAGAAATAAAGATAAAATCAGTAAAAAATCAATAAACAACTCCACATACATTTAAATAAAATTATAAATATCATTTTATGTAGGTTGAAAACATATTTTTTATAAAAAGGTAATTCACATCATACAAATACTTCATGCACAAATTATTAATCAATATTTTAACATAATTTGCAAACAATTGATGCCTCGGGCAGTGCTGTAAAAGTTTGGGCACTCAAATCTTTAATTTCTTTGTCCATGATTTTGAAATATTAATAAGTCATTTATAATTTTATTTAAGTATACCACATTTGTAAAAAAAAATAGTTATGAAAATGCTTTCAGAAAGTTTGTTTTTTAATCAGTGATTTTTTGATACGTTTAAGATGTAATTAAAACTTCAAAATCCATGGAGTCATTATTACTTCTTCCTATTTTTTGAGAACAGAATGTTGAAAAGTTTCGTTCTGACTGCAGTCAGAAAATAGTTTATATTACACACTTGGTTAGTATCCCTCCTCAAATGAACCACACTATAAATTTTTGGAATCAAAGTAAGGAACCTGAACTTCTGTAAATTAAGTAACTCCCAAAGCAAAATATGAAAACAATTTTATTATAAAGTATTAAACGGGAACACTTATCACTATCTGTTTCATCTAATAGTGAGGTGTGTCTTATCAAGCTAGACAATTTCGCCATCCATTATTTTTTTTTAATAAATATGAATTGATTAAATTAAACCAAAGAAATGATGTATATTAGAACAAAACAACAATACCTATCAAGGAAAAAATCGTATTTTGTTCAAGATAAAGTTCAGTAACTTATAAGATGAACTTATGCAAAGCAGATTAATTTATTTTTAATACTTTGACATAAGAACAAAGAACATATATACCTATTTATCTATGACTCATCTTCATTCTATGAAAGAAAAAATTACACTCTTCTGTTGACCTATTATACTATCAGCCTTGGTTAGGTTATTACACTTATATTTTTTAAACAATTCATCAAACTAACCAAAATGTAAAATTTTTAAGAAGTTTTCCATTTTCAAAAATCCTCCTCCATACTGACTATGTGGAATTAATTTTGTTATACAGATATTAATAAGAGTAGGGCCATAAACTATCTTTACCATTAATTTTAGAATAGAAAAAAGGACAAAAGAAAATTTTCCATTTTCTAAAAATTTAAGCCATCTGACATTTTGTGTTTTGTGAAATACTTGAAAATAAATCAGTTTTTTATAATAAATAACAGAAAAAGATCCCTACCTAATATACTTACTATAAACATAAAAATATTAGTTTCTCACTATAATTTATATTGTAAGGAAAAGTGCATATTTCTGGTTAAGCAACATTCTTCTTTGTAGAAATACTCTTCAACATAGCAACAATAAATTTACTGCATTTAGTCATCATTATTGTTATATTGTTATGTTACTATGTTACAACAGTAGGCTAGCATACTTCGAATGAACTAAAGTCTGTACACTGAGAGTTGTCTGTTGTGAGAACTAAGGATACATCATCTCGTTATATTCCTTACTCCTTCTATTGCATTGCATACCCAATCGAGTTAAAATGGGACGTATTGTCAGAAATACGTTTGAATCGTCAGCAATTCTAAAAAGATGAGCGAGAGTGAGACGGAAGTATCGACTCGCGTCTTGATACGCTTAGATTGATACGATATTACGATCGTCGCTACTCTCAAGTGTCAGTGTCAGCGGTAAATATACTAAATAAGGTTTTTGTTGTGATTTGAAACGTTTTTAATACGAAATTAGCAGAATTACCTGTGTTATATTGTACGGTGTGATGAACTATGAGTAACTTAATTTCGCGAATGCCTAAAAATCTATTTCCTTGTTTTGCCTGGGAAACGATTGAACTCCCTAGTACGTGGTCTTGTGGTAAAATTGCTGGAATATTTTACTTGCAAATAAGAAAACGGAGGTGTTATTCTTTCTTTTAAACGGCAACCAGCAGGTAGGTGACATGATATTTCTATCATGATGATAACAATAATAATTATTATCATTCTTATTTACTTGCATTATGTAATATTTGTTATCAAAAAGTTGCAAGGCTCTACTTCGTCAATAACTTGTCGAAATAATGTATTTGTAGGATATTCGTTATTCCTCAACACACGCCACTGACACGAACTGCGATACCACATCTGGTTCGACTTAGAAATAAGTGTACGATTCAAATCGAATTAAATGAAATTGTTTAGTCAGAATCAGTGCGGCATGACAACGGACAACTCTCAGTGTACAGAGAGTATATTTGAAATCATTTTTACTCTATAAATATGGATTTTTGGGGAAGTAGGTAAGTACTTAAAAATAAAAATGCAAAGTAGGTGCATTAAAAAAGTAGCAAGTTTCAAAGTTTTTTTAGTTAGAATACAGACTTCATCTATGCTCATGTTAAATCTTACTTTTTCGAACTTGTAAAACAATTTACTATTTTTTTTTGTTACTTCTTTTTTACAAAAAAAATCACCATAGGTACAACTTTACTTTGCATTCATCATTTATCATATCTACTACATAAAGTGACATTTTATCCCTTTTCGATTCTAGTAACAGGCAATTAAATCAAAAAATAAGTTAGTAAAAATACATAACATTGTGTTTTGATTCTATAAAAATTTACTTTTCAAGATTTCTGTGTCAAATGAACCTGGAAAGTATAGTATGAGATTTTGTATTTTATCTAAAATATTTTGATTTTGAACAAAAAAAAAATTTTTCACACAAAATCTGACAAACTTATAAAAAATACAACACGCATGCTTTGATACTTATATTTCACACATATTTTATTGAGCATACACTTTTTTTGTGAAATAGTGAAATAATAATTATTTTTGTTGATCTCTATTAAAACTGATCATGAAAGTTGTGTATTTCAAAAACATATGACGAAATGTTCTATAGATAATTCTATATTTACTTTTTTTATTGGGAATATTAAAAGTTGTATACAAAAATAATTAAATAAACTATAAACATAATGAGAATTTTTATAATAGGTATGATATGATAATGATAATGATAGATATAATTTTGCAATGACAATGATTTATTATTGTATCAAATATTACAAGTGATAAATAGAATTACACGTGTGAATAATAATCCTAGAAATTGATAAAAAAATAAAAGGTATACCCTCATTTTGTCATGTCTGCCAAATGTCAACAAACAGTTGGCAGACAGGTTGGCAGGTTAGATTCAATAAGCTATCTATCTAGGTATATCTCATGTTAAAATTTTAAAAAGTGGAATAAAGTGATTCCATTTCTATTTATAAAAAATTATGTAACCACAATAAAATTTGCAAGAACAAGTTGATTACAAAAATTTATAGGAATTTATAATAATTTTCTTAGTGACCCAGAAATATTATTTTTTTTCAACTTAAGTTAATAAATAAAAAAAGAACATTTTTGCTAAATGATTCCTACAGGAGTTCTACTTGATTTATGTTAAGTAAGGTAATTACTAATTATGAATATTTCCTGCATTTCAGATAATTTGCTTCATGAAACTTTTCAAAGTGAGAATTTGTCTACTGTAAAGTTAAATTTTTCAGTTCATAATCCCTTCCAAGACTACTATAAAGATATAAAAATTTAGTAAACTTGCTCCCTTTCTTACCACCACCACTGGCAAAATAATAAAAAAAAAACGAAATAAATTTCGAAATTTTACAAAAAAATTATCCAAAAAGTGAAATCTTTAAAAATATCATTTATTTGTTTATTTATTTCTGCACTCAGTTCTTTCATACCTATCTTCACAAAAGCTTTAAGTTTATTAACGAGGATACATTGATATGAGTCCCACCAATGGGTTTACCTCAATAAACCTTGTTAAAAATGATCAACCATTTATGGCAATCCTACAGAAGTGGTATCCAAATTTTCAGGAGAATAAGACACAATGTCACTCAAGTATTGCCTGATTTATTAGTGTCTGCAATTTTACAAAATAATATTTTTCAATAGAGATTACCTGGAAACTGACCAGAATTTGATAAAGCCAGGTAATTGGTCGTTGTTAGATTTTTTCTCTCCTGAAATTTACTACACCCACTGCTTTTTCTCTATCTTTTACAATTATCAAAAACATGACTTTAGGTCAGTTTCGAGTCATCTTCTTTATTCAGTAAAAAGTACGTAGGTATCCTAAAATCAGGCAATACTGCGGCCGCAATTCCTGCTGTGGGACCCTTTGAATCTTGGATAGGTACCACTTCTGGTTTACCCAATTTATGTCATCGATCAAACCAAGACATCAAAAAATTATTATTTTTCAAGGACTTACTAATATCACAGTATGGTCCCCCATAGCCGGTCTCACATTTGCACTTCTCGGGGGCTTCGCAAGTGCCGTGGAGACACTGCTTGCTGCACACAGGTAGACAGCGATCGCCACGCTCGTTTCTGGCGTATCCTTTGCAACAGTCCCGAACAGGCCGCGTCTTCAGCAAAGTGTGAGTCTTGTAGACGGTGTTAAATTTGATATTGTACTTGCTGCATCGCGGAGGGAAGTTCAGACACCACACGTACTCACGCACCTGGTACGGTTGGGATTCCGAAATCCGGACAGTTGTGGTATATCTGCAGAGAAAATTTAACAGCTATAATTTTTTAAATTAATTTTTATTGATTTCTATAGGCATTTTAAGTAAATTCGTAAAAGAAATTGCTCATAAAAATGAGTCATATTTTATAACAGCTTCAATCTTTAATGTAAATACTTAAATAAATAAAATAAATAAATCTTTAATGAACAACCAAACAAAAAATTGTGGAAAATATTAACAGATCAATAATAAATACAAAAAAATAAAAACGCAGATCACACGGACAGAACGTTCCTGGACTGATGTCATTGTGTTCAAATTGTCTTGTAGATTACCTCACAGTCTCAGTATGGTATGCTTGGTATTAAGAATATTTTGGTAATCTTTGGAATTCGCCGTGCCTAAACCAAGTCACCTCCTCTTAGATTATAGTTATCTCTTTTCAATATTTATTTTGTATAATCTTCTCAATATAAATACCTCTAGAAACTTGATAACCTATGAAAATGTTTTTCGGGGCAGTAATTTTGTCATATTTTAATTAAAAAGTTTCTGTGCTGAATGAAGAACACCATTATAGGAGGTGATAAGAAGTAGACTAACACACATAACAGAACAAGCCTGCATTATATGCTTGTTGCATAAAATATCATCTAAAATTTATAGCCATCATATTTCTGTTATTCCCCTTATTCTTTAATTTTGATATCTTATAAAACTACTTATCAGACTTCCGAGAAATAGATGATATACTATCCACTTAATATTTTAATCAACCCTATATAAGAAACAAAGGCAATTAAAAAAAGATTATAAAAAATTACTATACTTAGCAATATTTAATAATATATACTTCAGTTATGTTGACAATGGACAAATAATGTTATTGTCCTTATTGTGATGCAAATGCATGACTTTGATGGCGTGCAAATTCATACATCTCACTATAAAAATAAAGGCATTTTAACAGTCTATTGTTAACTACTTACAATTGAATCGTCAGTTTAGCATAATAAACTAATAGGTATATAAATTACAACAATATGTCACCATTTTCAAAAAAAGTATACAACTTGAATTAAGAACAGGCAAAAACAAACAAAAGGGGTGTGACTGTATCGGTAAAAAATTTGAAGGAAATAATGTGAACAGGGAGACCAGATCTTGACTCACTTCCTCGCCCGTGACAAACAATTTATTATAATATCCAGGATCACGGCCTTCAATACCGGCCATGGGAAAAATTAATAGGAGAAAACAGACTTGCAGATTGCTCTTTATAATTCAGGTAGAATACATGATGTGGGTTTTCATATAATTCACCAAAAATAAACAATTATGTATCATAAAAAATTGCTTTGGAATGACCAGTTTTCTGCAACCAGTGCCTCTGCCCAACTATTTTGGCCACATAATCTTCACTCGTTTATCCACATGCCAAAACAATCTTACATTTGTATTCCTGGATCATCTTACCATAATATGCGACCTTACTCGGTTTTCACAGTCATGATAATTAATTACCCTAATTATCTTTTAGTCCCCCATCTTTCTTATTTGTGTCCATGTAAATGTAACACAGCTTTGTTTTCTGTAGCCATGTAATTGGATCCTCCAGAGATCTATTCTATGTATTTCGCCGTGCAGTTCCTCATGTCCGTTATTTCTCTTCCGACATCCCTTCTGGATATTCTCGGCTGGTTTTTAAGCGAGTGATGTTGTCTACAAAGACACGATTCTTTTGGTGTTCTGTTCTTTACATGCCCAAACAATCTTATATTTATTCCTGGATCATCTCACCATAATATGTACCCTTACCCTGTTTTCACAGTCATGATAATTACCCTAATTAGAGTTGTAGTCCTCATCTTTCTTTTCTGTGCCCATGTAATTCGTAATTGGATCCTACAAAGATCTCCTCTATTTCGCCGTGCAGTTCCTCATGTCCTTCATTTCTCTTCCAACTTCCCTTCTGGGTCTTCTCGGCTGGTTTTTAAGCGAGCGATGTTGTCTACGGAGACTCGCTTCTTGTTTTTCCTTCGAACTTACAACTAACTACATCCACGTTTTCACACGGTCTGGTTTTCAACGCGGTTTGCCGGATGCGTCAATTCGCCCCAAGAGGCAATCCGAGGCAATGCAAGCTGAAGGGTGAGGGAAGTGAGGTAAATTCTGGGTAGGATAAAGGATAACTTCATTCACACTTCAGCTTCCGTATTGCCTCGGATTGCCTGTCGGAGCGAATTGCCACATCCGGGCAACCGCGCCGAAAAACGCTCCAACAAACTAAAAAGGATACGAATTGAGAACACGAATTCCTCTTGAAGGTAGACCGCAAATTATTATGTGGAAATCTATCGTCACACTAACATTACTTTACTTCTCCTGATTATTTACCCCGTTCCTACAACTTATTCACAGTCCTCACATACTTTTTTGGAACTCTCCTTTTTTCTTTACTCCCTTTTCCTTTATGCATCGTCATAACTCTGTATTTAAACGTTACAAACAAATTCAGCATATTATTCAGATTAAAAACAGCTTTTTGTACTCTAAACTGGTTAGCACACTGCAAAATAAATTGATATGGTTGTAGGTGGGTATACCAATTATAATCATGACATCCTATACTAATTAATTAGTTAGTCCAAATTTCAGTTGCATGACAGCAAAGCTGAATTTTTTCTTTAAATTCTGTTTAATCTTGTTACTACAATACAAAGGAAGAATTTTTAAAGTCTATAGTGTCAAAATTCCGCCGGTCAAATCATGTGACCTCAATGACCATGAATTAAAATAATGTCTGCTTAAAACACGCTCTCTAAAAATATCAGCAATGCTTTTACTAGTACGCAAATGTGTCAATAAATGTGTAAATCTTTACCATACAATAAATTCCTGTTCCTTGCATATTTCAATTTTGTTTACTTGATGTTATAAATAAATTTTGTAGGTACCTATACCACTTTTACCATTATTTTTTCGTTCAATAAATGTGGACTGGTTAATAATTACTGACTTATCGAAAATAGGGCTTGAAATAATACTTAAACCTGTCCAGTCCAAAAATAAACCAGCAATATAAGTTTTATAAAATAAGTGTAAGTAACTGATTCAATTTTAAAGAATTTATGAATTTGAAATACTCACGCCCCATATTTATAGACAAATCTTAAAAATATACATCACTCATACTTTATTGTTTTGATTTACACCTTTAGTAACTTTTTTCGTTATTTCTTAACAAAAAAATAACCAAAAATAAAAAATCAGTTAACAAAATACTTACGTTTCTTGGGTCGTGCAAATGTTTGGTCCGCTTAGTTCCGTATCCGTATCAGCTAAGACATTATTTAATAACGATACAATAAAGGCTAACAGTAAGGGCAGTAGAAATTGCATTTTCGATGAGTTATTTTTTGGCAGGTACTTTATTGCACTAGGAGTAGTTATTGGTCTGCTTTTTGTCCTACATTACTACCTGAAACAAAACAAATTAAAGATTAGCAGCTGTAACTCAATAAATGATAATAGAAGCATCCGATTTTTCTACTCTTGCTATGATAATTTATACAGGGTGTCTGGTTTTTGGAAACAAATTGAAAACGTCTGACGCAAGTTTAAAAAAGTCGCCCGTAATTTTTTTCAGGAATGGACATGTTCTAGAAGTGGTTTGCTTATCATTTTCATCCCCTAAGACTTTTATTTTAGAATGGTTTACCACCTATTGAATTTGAAATGAAAATAATCTGTTAAAGTTTCTGTTAAATTAAAAAATATGTAAATTGTATGGGAGGTTGTACATGGGAGGATGATTATTGATGATGTAATTTTTTGACAAAATTTGTTGGGCAATAAGAAGAGAACCATCCACATTCTCTTTACTGTCAAATTACGTGTGGAAACAACACACCATCTACTAAAAGTACTAGCTTAGCAAGAAGAACAACTTAGTTACAGATTGCAGCTTACTCGCTAGACTAAATCTAATATGTTAAATGGAGTGCAGTGAATATATAATATACTCAGATTAAATGCAATAACACATAAATATATAACATTCTCTGTTTTGCACAGGCATGCTGACCGGCATATTCTATAAGCAGTAGGTAGGTAGGTACCTTTTCAGCGACAATTTCACTTAATTGCCCACTGACTAAACCAACTCCTGTAAAAATTACAACTTGGATTTCTGGCCTGAATTGGCACCTTGTCTTAACATTATCCACGACCTTTCATTAATTTTTATGGATAATAATCGTAAGTGATGTTATTCTTGCATGTAATTAGAATATATGACTAGAGAGAGCCTCATTTATTAGTTAAGAGGTAGAACTTCAATAATTATTATTTCTCCTAGTTGGAACCTATAGTTTGCAATGATTCGGTGTAAAAATTATACAAAAAATTCTGTTTTTTTTTAATTATTGAAGAATCTCTTCAATAATTTCAAAAAATTCAAAAAATTAGGATTTGCCTGCCAACTAACACTGCACAGCACAAAATTCACCCTGTATGTTAATGTCTAATAATTAATTATTTTTTCAAACACTCGTTTTATTATACATAGAATTTTTTTTCATAAGTTACGCTCTCATAGAAGGTTTTTAAACATGACGAATTAATATAATTGAAAATCAAATCGACCAAATTGTAAGCAAATTGAGTCATCATCAAAATGTCTTGAATAAATGTCAACCAATAATTTTGAAGTATTTTCAGTTTAAATGGCTGGGAAGATATTTTAGTGTATTTTTTTATTAAAAAATACACTATCGGAGACGACATCACTTTTCGAAAATCACCCAAACTCATCATCAAATGTCCACTGATCATGACTCCCAGATCACGAAAAAGTGGTTTTCCAAAATTCACCTGCCCACGATACACAGGGTGTCGCTAAAAGGTACCACCAACGCTCTACTACAGATTCCTGAGTAAAAAATATGACGATTTAACCGAAATTATTTATGTCCAAAAATGCACCCTTCTCAAGATACTGTTCTTAAAAGGGGTCAATCAAAAACACGTTTTCCAGAATAAGTCAAAAATGGATTAATTGAGAAACTTCAAAATTGCACCGCCTACCACCATTGTTATGAGCAATAGACATAATTTTACAAACATTAACATACAGGGTGTTCCTGTTTTTGATGTCGGTTAAATAATTTCGGTTAAATTGGCAAATTATTAACCCAGAAGTCCGTGGTGGAACGTTGTTATTAATATTATTTCAGTAGTGTAGTTGCATCATAAAAAATTAATTACGGGAAAACGATGCAAGATACGAAATTTTCATAAAGGTCAAAAAGTTTAGTAAAAAAAAAGCGTTTCGATAAAAAATACAAAATACATCAGTGGCGTGCGGATGAAAAAGTTCTGGAGTTAAAAAGTTAGACATGACATCAAAAACAGGAACACCCTGTATGTCAATGTTTGCAAGACTATGCCAGTTTATTGGTTTTAACAATAGTAGTATAAGCGCTGAAATTTTGAAGTTTCTCAGTTAATCCATTTTTGACTTATTCTGGCAAACATGTTTTTGATTGACCCCCTTTTAAGGGCTGTATCTTGAGAAAGGTGCCTTTTTGGGCATAGATAATTTAGGTTAAATCGTCAAATTTTTTACTCAGGAATCTGTGGTAGAGCGTTGGTGGTACCTTTTAGCAACACCCTGTATATAAATTTCTCAAAAATTACGGAATTTCGATTTTAAAAACGCTCCTGTAGCTTTATCTATCATGATTAGTGAACGAAATTTTGGATCCTTGTAAAATGGAATGACGTTAGATTTTCGTTGAAAAAAATTCCCAAAAGTCGCGTTACTTCTACAGGGTGTCCTTTCAAAATTCAAAAAATCCGGTCCATGAGGCACGGTTTCTGGTCGGAGTTTTCAATCTAGGAGGCTGAAATTTTTGTGGGAGTAAGATATCCACAAGGAGTGGTCTGGTATTGCATTTGAGCAAAATCGATCAAGCCGTTCCAAAATGGCACCTTTTTAAATTTTATGGAAAAAAGTTAGTTTTTTAACTCCTGTATAAGTAAGATAGAAAAAACCTTTTACCGAAATTAACAAGATTGGGAGAAAATTATTTGAAATTTCAATTAATGCAATAAAATTTGAATTATTTCTAATATAAGCCAGTGGCATGGGTGGGAAAAGGGTAAAAATTGCTAAATTTCTATATACGTTTATGAGCATATTTTTAAAGGAATTTAACTGAAATTTTTACAGTAGACAACTAGGTATACTAATAAATAAAAAATTTCAAGAAGCAAATAATAAAAATGGCGGAGGCATTCGAATTTTTTTACATGATGTTTATATCTATAAAATTTCAAATTTTCGGTTTTCAAAGCTCTATATAACTTTTTTCGAATTTATTAAAGGTAGAGTAAAGAATAGCATTTTTTAAGTAAAGTTAGCCAGTGGCGGGCATAGCAAAAGGGGCAAAATTGTTACCTAATTTTTTTTTGTTTTGTTAAATTTAAAAATCCATTTTATGGCACGTTTTCAAACGAAATAAAATGCAATTTTCACAGTAAACCACTATACGCTAATATGACCTGACTGGAAAATTTCAGAGAGTCAATTCAAAAAGCGGTGAAAATATTTTTAAATTATATTTAAAAAATAAGTTTTAATGGTTGAGAAGATATTTTTTCAGATTTGGTTATTAAGATATTGAGGCAGCAAAGACATCAGTACTCAAGAAAAAATAAAAAGGGTTTGCTTTGAAATTACTATTTAAAATTTCTGCGATTTAATTCACAAATCCCTCTAGAAAGTTTCACTGACAGAATCAATCCACGACTTCATGAATTCAGAGTGATCTGAAAACTTTTAATAGTAAACACGTTAACAAGACAAGAAACGAAATAAACAAACCGAGAAAGAAACGCTTTTAATCGGTTTTTTAACCTTGTCAATTTCACGCTATGATAAAATGAACATAACTTTTATTGGTGTGAACAATATAAGTAGTAACGTTTTTACAGTGCCACTAGGTACATTGGAAGTTATTTTTTATGCCGAATTTACAACTAAAGTCCCAAATCAAAATTGCCGGCAGTAACTGACATCACTTACAAAAGCCATTTCGGAGAAGCGGCAAGCAGAAAATTTTCCTCCAAACATTTGTTTCTGCTTGGTATACCTAACAATTTTGATCTGGGAGTATAATAGGCGAATAGACGACGATACATGCGTGTGGTGTTTATTATTGATGATTAAAGAGTATGGTGTTTATTATAAATGATTATCGCATATTAAGCGAATACAAGTTTGAGTGTTTAATTTATTGACCTAATCAAAAGCAAAGTTCAAAAGATACAAATGTTTTATTTCCAGGGTGTAAGTACATATTATACTTACAATATCTTTCACTGTTGCATAACTGAAGTACGTAGTAATAATTTTTATAGTAAATCAAAGTCAAAACCAACAGAGCCATTGGAACAATCAAGACCATAAAAATTAGAAATTTGGGAAAATTAATTTTCATCAATTTTGAGGTTTGAATTGTATGGGCTAAAATTAGGAGCCGTTTCACCGGGAGAAGAAAAAGTAGATCGTGGAGTTTTTCTTGTCAAACTTTATTTGTACAAATTTTGTGCAAACATTAGATCCGATAAAATTAGAACCCATGAAGTAGCGTGTGCCTTGCTTAAGTTTGGGATTCCCCCGCTATTGTATATTATTCATGTTATCATAAAAGTGCCAATCACTAATCAAAGTAATAATTATTATTATTGCTCGGTGTCCTCACAGTATCAATATTTATGTTAAGGAGTGCCAATTATTATACCTATCAATAAAATAATTTAGATACAGCCAAGAACAGCCAACTTTAGAAAGTGGCAACAAGAGGATATACGTAAATAAAAAAAAACACGACAATCATACTTTAGCACTCGTTAGTCAACTGACGAATAATTTATGAAAAATCATTGAGAAGAAACGTTCCGATTGTTTGACATTGCTGCCAGGTAGGTGTAAACATACCTACCTACTTACACAACTATGTAACACATGGCAACAGCACCATAGTAGTAACTTGATGGGTCACTGTTTTAGTTAAACAGCCTAAAAATAGAATTACTAAATTCGCACATAAAAAATACGTACAACTACAATGACTACCCACGTAAACCGTATAATGACTTTAACAACAATATACCACCTATTCATCATACTTTACAATAAATAGTTACGATTTCTGTTTAAGCTAAGTACCTAAGTATTGTAGAATAATTTTTCACGCTACATTCGAAAATTTGCACCAACTTGGCAAAAATACCTACAAAACTCCAAAGCAGTACGGTTAGAATGAATTATTAAAAGCCGAGCGCTCTACTTATTTTAATTGACCTTCCTCTTAGCAACGATAATAATAATTATTTTTAAGTGTATTTTCGTGAAAGACGTCCCACGGTCCACGACCACAGAATAATTATATAAGTACCTTTATTCTCGCCTTTATTTAAATTTATAATAATAGATTCGATTGGACTTGGTGTAAAAATAAAATTGAAAGTAATCAATAATAAACTTTACTTACATTTTTCGAGAAAAAGCCGCCAATGTAATCCTATACCTAATTGGACAGATGGGATTTTCCATTTGATTATGTTTTTCTATTTCTCATATTCCACCTGTAACAAATAGAAAATATATTTAAAGATACTTAGTATTAGGCCCTTATGTATGTAGCTTTATTGTATATTACTTAATAATAATAGGTACCTACTTATATTAAGTTTAGGGTTCCTGTAATATAAATATTTTAACGAAAAGAAAAACTTTTTGAGCGAATAAACTGGTAATGAACCCAAAAAGTGTGAATTGATTGCATTTGTCCATTAGACAATGGGATCCACACCTTGATATTTTGTACAAAGTTGCGTATTTTTGTGCTGATTAATAATCTGAAAAGGAATTTGAGCTGTTATTATTAATTATTGTCAAAATATTTCGAAAAACTGAAATTTACTATTTTTGTTGTTATTTTTTATTCAAAAAGCAAGCCGTTTTTAACCGAAACATTATTAGGACACTTTCAACAAGGAATCCAAAAATAATTTTGCAATTGCTCTAGCACTTGAGATAGTCAACTTTTTTTCTTATGAGCGCTATTTTGAATTTTTTCATGTTTAGATTACGTTTATTTTTTTCTTTACAACGATGCATCACACATGTTATTTCATTATATTGCATGTTTGACGAAAATAAAATTTTTCATCTTGTGTGGAGTGCTTTGAAGAAAATAAATGTCAAGAGAAGTTGCAGCCCAGCCGGATTTACCATCGCATCAAACTGTTTGGAAAACGTTGAGAAAACAAAGATTTCGTCCTTGGAAAGTTCATATTTCGCAAACACTGAATCTCGGGGATCGTGAACGCGGGTAGCCTTCTGCACGTTCGTGAATTCAAGAAAACCCGAATTTTCTTAATGACGTGATATGGTCCGATCAATCCAAATTCACAAATGCAGGAATGTTTTTGTTCAAAGAACGGCGACCACTAATTCGTTTTGGACTTAATGTGTGGGTAAATAAGGTATCTAATTTAAGCATGACACTTTTTTTTTAAATAAAAATAAAAAAAAACCGATGACGAGGGATTTTCGAGCCTTCAATGGTATTTTCGAGCTGTCTCTAGCTTTCAGCGTTTGCCGGAAAATCGCTTTTTTTTGTAATGCTTACATTACACCTGACTTTTTTTAATTCAATCTGTGGATAAACCCAAAAGCACAGGAATTTCGAGCTATCTTCGAGCTGTTTGTAGCTCTCGTAATTTTCCGGAAAAACGAAAAAAACCGCTTTGTCGTGCTACAATTGGACGTAAATTTAGTAAGTAAGTACTCCCGGAAAAAAAAAACGAAAAGCACATGAATTTCTAGGTATTTTCGAGCTACACAATGAGATTTTCGAGCTGTTTGTAGCTCTCGTCATTTCCCGGAAAAACGAAAAAAAAAAACAGCTTTTTCGTACTAGAATTGGACGTAAATTTAGTAAGAAAGTAATCCCGGAAAAAAAACGAAAAGAACAGGAATTTCGAGCTAGAATTTGACCTCAATTTGGAAAGTATGTACGTACTCCCGGAAAAAAACGAAAAGCACAGGAATTTCGAGCCATTTTCGAGCTACACAATGAGATTTTCGAGCTGTTTGTAGCTCTCGTAATTTCCCGGAAAAAAGAAAAAAAACAGCTTTTTCGTACTAGAATTGGACGTAAATTTAGTAAGAAAGTAATCCCGGAAAAAAAACCGAAAAGCACAGGAATTTCGAGCTAGAATTTGACCTCAATTTGGAAAGTATGTACGTATACTCCCGGAAAAAACGAAAAGCACAGGAATTTCGAGCCATTTTCGAGCTACACAATGAGATTTTCGAGCTGTTTGTAGTCCTCGTCATTTCCCGGAAAAACGAAAAAAACCAGCTTTTTCGTACTAGAATTGGACGTAAATTTAGTAAGAAAGTAATCCCGGAAAAAAAACGAATCGAGCTAGAATTTGACCTCAATTTGGAAAGTATGTAGGTACGTATTCCCGTAAAAAAAACGAAAAGCACAGGAATTTCGAGCATTTTCGTCATTTCTCGGAAAAACGAAAAAAACAGCTTTTTCGTACTAGAATTGACGTAAATTTAGTAAGCAAGTACTCCCGGAAAAAAAAACGAAAAGCACAGGAATTTCGAGCTATCACGAAAAAGCGGTTTTTTCGTTTTTCCAGAAAATGACGAGAGCTACAAACAGCTCGAAAATTTCATTGAGTAGCTCGAAAAAAGCTCGAAATTTCTGTGCTGTTTGGGTTTCTCCACAGATTGAATTAAAAAAAGTCAGGGCAATAATGTAAGCATTACAAAAAAAAATTGCGATTTTCCGGCAAACGCTGAAAGCTAAAGACAGCTCGAAAATACCATTGAAGAGCTCGAAAATAGCTCGTAAATCCCTCGTCATCAGTTTTTTAAAATATTTATTTAAAAAAAAAGTGTCATGCTTAAATTAGGGACCTACAATAATAGGTCCATACGAGGATAATTTGAATGCTGATCGCTACCTCGATTTTTTGAGGACATATTTTCTCGAAAACTTGCCTCTTAATAGTTTGAACACGATCTGGTTCCAGTGTAATGGGGCGCCGCCTCATAATGCTGGTAGAGTGAGAGAATAATTGTCAGAGAAATGTTCGTTTTTTTCGAAAAAACGAAATGTTCGAAATTTTTGTTTTCTCAACGTTCTCCAAACAGTTTGATGCGATAGTAAATCCAGCTGGGCTGCAACTTCTCTTGACATTTCTTCAAATAAGCCTCCACACAAGATGAAAATTTTTATTTACGTTAAACATGCAATAATGAAATAACATGTGTGATACTTACATCGTTGTAAAGAGAAAAGTAAACGTAATCTAAAAATTTAAAAATCCAATATGGCGCCCATAAGAAAAAAAAAGCTGACCATAGATTTTCTTCTATCTCAAGTGCTAGAGCGATTGTAAAATTATTTTTGGATTCCTTGTTGATAAGTGTCTTAATAATGTTTCGGTTAAAAACGGCTTGCTTGATTGGTTTTTGAATAAAAAAATAAAAACAAAAATTGCAAATTTCAGTTTTTTTGAAATATTTTTTACAACAAATAATGACAGCCCAAATTTCTTTTCAGATTATTAACCAGCACAAAAATACGCAATTTTTCCCTAATTTAACCAACTTATCTCTTAGCAAAATTATTTATTACTGGATTTCAAGAAACGTTTCGGGGCCGATAGGACTCTTGTTCACTTTTTAATAATTGTAATCAAATTGATTGTAACTCATAGGTATTAACTTTTTTTAATAGAAATGGGGTCTATAAGCATAAAGTGGCGGAGTCTTGACATTTATATTTGCTCGGCGTTGTGACTTCTAGTTGTATTTTTTACTTTTTTGTTTGTTTTTGATCCACTCCAACATCCCAACGATATTTACTGTGAAAATAAAATAGACAACAAAAAGAGAAAATAAACAAAACTAAAATAAACAAAAAAAGTAAAAAAAAAATACAACACAAAAGCCACAACATCGATCAAAAATAAATAAATAAACAAAAATAGGATCAATATCTCATAAGGTCTGCTAGAACTTTTTTATGTCCTATACTTACCAGTAAGGCTATTTCGTCCCTATAATACTCAAAACATCACTTTTAGAAATATTTAAAAATCAAAGAATTTTCTAATCGCTCAAAACGATCATTTACAGACAGTCATTGTTGAATAATTCAAAGCAACGAAAATACTGAAGCACGTACTGTGGAAAATGATAAAATCGTGAGCGCTATTATTATACAGAGCTACGGAAAGCGGGACGTCCCCTTTTTTCACCCTGTTTATATCGTACCTATTCATAATAATTACTGCCTTTGATATTTCCTAAATAGTTTCCTACTGTGACCAAAGAAAGAGAGACCAAATTGTAGATAATTAAAGTGGTTAATGACTGCACTATTAGACGACTTTCTATTCAATTGGGTTATCATGCCATGAGGGTCCCTTTTGTAACTTCTAACAATCAGATATTACAACAATAATACTTACTATATACTGTATGATATTTTACGACAACGTTTTAATTCACATGTCTTAAATTTACCGAATCACGCGATTTGCAACAAAATAAGTAGGTAAGGTAGGCACGGTACACGAAAAAGAAGAAGCAGTGATCATTTGTATTATTATTATTGTTGTTAAACATTTGATATAAAAAGCGAGTTACTCACTCGTATTATAACGAATAGATGGAATAATTATTGCGATACCGCCTATGGTTTATCTATTGCTTTATCCATGTAGATATACATGGCGAAGCCCAACTTCCTCTTTGCTTTCCATGATGCACTAGTAAATACAGACTTACAGAGATAATGTAATAAACAAAAACAAACAAAGCTAATATAAATATAGACTAGTTACTACAATTATTATTTACATTTAAAATGGTCCAATATGTGAGTGTCGTGAGTTATTTCATAAAACATATATTTGCTACTTCTTATTGCCATTGTGTTCATTATAATATTAACAATGTTCATTCTCATTGCAAAATTAACTGTTATCGCACTTCAGAACATCATCAGGGTGATAGATGAAAAGATCTATATAGATCTACTAGAACAGAGTCCGTATATACCACCTATTTTCTGTAAATAGGTTTTCTTTGTCTTTTAATATTTCATAATGATCATTCTTTGTCATTTGTCCAATCAACAATGATTCACAGCTTACATCTCGAGTTACATCTATTCCTGGTCTTCGGAAACATGACCTGATAGTACAAAGGTTTAACTCGGTCTGTGGAAACTAATATGATTGTTGAAACTAATATGATATATCCAATGTTAAAAATGAAACAATCAGCGAAACGTCAAACAATTTATTATCATGTCTGCAAAATAAACAATAACAGATTAAGCTCACGGTTTCCTTTCATGCAGGATGATTATTTATTAAATTAAATGGTGCTTGAATCTCGGATCTACCTTTACGATACTTTTTGACATTTCAAGTTTAATTTTTTCAAGCTTCACTTGAGAAGTTAACAGCCCCCGGGAAATGGGCAAAAAATTACCATTTGACATTATTTTCCGTCACTATTTCAAATAAAGAAAATAAACGTTTACAATCAAAAACTATTGCCAAAAAGTGTGAACCATAATACACCCTTAATATGCCCGGTTGCACAAACGTAATTAAAAATCTGTAGATAATCATCGATTTAAAAAAAAAGTACATATTATCAAAATATTGGTCTGATAGTGCTGGAAACAAACAAAAAGAGTTAATTACCAACAAAAATTAAAATATCCTTGAAAATATTCGCCATATTTTCAAAATTAAAAATTTAAAATCGGTAATTATCTGAAATATTTTTAATTACTTTCGTGCAACCGGCCTTTAGAGCTTTTTTACAAGAATTTTTTTCTTATTTTTTAGTTTAAAATAATCCTCTGGAGACCCGATTTATTTGGAATAATTTTTGTCTCTTCAATACTCCACGTAAACTTCATACTTTTTAAATTAAAAATTAAAATAAAATCAAAATATCGAAACAGATATTAATTAAGTATGTTAAAAGTACCAAACCTCAGAATATTATTTTTGGGCCAATTTTTTGGATAAAAAGGTCCAATAAACATAGGTCCTACTTAAATGGTTTAGTGTTGAACATACAGTGTGTGTCACAGGCATGGTACACCCCCTTTTTTTTCTTTTTTTTTTGAGGCAATTTTTTGAAATTTGGTACGTCGAATATTTTGAGGCAATTTTTTGAAATTTGGTGGTCCAATAAACATAGGTCCTACTTAAATGGTTTAGTGTTGAACATACAGTGTGTGTCACAGGCATGGTACACCCCCTTTTTTTTCTTTTTTTTTTGAGGCAATTTTTTGAAATTTGGTACGTCGAATATTCTGGATAGAGCGCACTTTTTAGCAGAAAATTGAATTTTTTTCCACATCCGGTTTTTCCGGAAATGTCACCAACTTTTTATTTTTAAATGAGACACCTATATATTTATATATTTTTTAATTCTATACATTCGTACAAATCCAACACTACCACATAAGTACCATTTTAAATGTCAATTTTGTTTTTATTTAATTTTTTATTTCTCAATTATAGTGTGCCATGACTATTTTGTTTTACTCCAATTGGATCATCTAATGCTAGAAAAATCTAAATTTTGTTCAAAGTACTAAATTAAGTGATTTATGGATAAATTATGCGCACCGGAATGATTTTTTGAGCTGGATTCATTTTTTTCAAATGGTACCATATTGGTACCGAGGTACCATCTACTAGTACTCTTAATAAGGGACATTTTGGTGTACCCATTTTGCATCTGTGACGACCACAACTGAAGTCATGGCACACTATAATTGTGAAATAAAAAATTAAATAAAAACAAATTTGACATTTAAAATGGTACTTATGTGGTATTGTTGGATTCGTACAAATGTATAGAATCCAAAAATATATAAATATATAGGGTGTCCCATTTAAAAATAAAAAGTTGGTGACATTTCCGGAAAAACCGGATGTGGAAAAAAATTCAATTTTCTGCTAAAAAGTGCGCTCTATCCAGAATATGCGACGTACCAAATTTCAAAAAATTGCCTCAAAAAATAAAGAAAAAAAAGGGGGTGTACCATGCCTGTGACACACATTGTATACAGAGCAGGTGTTGAAATTGGAGAACTTTTTTTGTAAAAACATCCTGTATTTTCAAACTAAGCAGCCTATTATTGGCCTATTATAATTATTTATTGAACCGTTTTTAGCAATGTAAAATTGCAGGAAAGCGGGGGGTGAACAAAGTTTTGATGTTATGGAGGCTTTTTGGTGGTATACTTGATAGATTATATATTTTTTTTAATATCAAATCGTCTCAGAAAAAAACATCAATACATACATTACAGAGTGAATCATTTGTAACTAATAAATTAATTTTCACGATTAAATAATAATAAATTAAATTTATGTTCTATTGACGTAACATTTTTTTAAACAGAATTTTCCTTGGCTCAGTAATGACGACATTGTCTATTTTTTTTTTAATAAGACACCCTGTGTTTTATTGTGTTTTCATTTTTTCTGAGAAATACACTAAGAAGGTCTTTACAGTTTCAGTTTAAATCGAGTAGGTTACGATATGAGTTATAAACAAATGAAAATCGCAATTTTTAATTTTTAATCAGAAACGGCTCCAAATACTTATTGCAAAACGGCTTACATTCCCTATATTGACTTTTTAAGTGTCATCTTACAGACTTTAAATTTTTTACAGGGTGATGAAATTTATCAGATTTCCACCCTGTATAAAAAATTTATCTACTTCATAAGATATAGTAAGTACATAAAAAGTTAAAATAGGAACATGTAAACCGTTTTCCGATATCTTGAGTCGTTTACGATGTATGTACACTGATTTCAAAAAGAAAAATTGCGATTTTCACTTGTTTATAACTCAAAATAAACTGTTTGATTTGCACTCAAACTGTAAAAATCGTTATTATTGGATTTTCTCAGGAAATTTGAAAACAACAATATAACAGGATGTCCTATTAAAAAAAAAACAATATCGTCATTAATGAGCTAAGAATACCCTGTATAAAAACAATGTTACCTCAATCCTCAATAGAACATAAATTAAATTAAAAAATCGATAGTTTTTTTTTTTGTTTTTCAATACCTAATTCTAAAAATATTAATCGAGAAAATGAATTTATTCGTTACCGTTACAAATGTATAAACCCTGTATAAATTTTTACTTATTTTAAGGGGCCTGTAACTTATTTTTTTTAAACCTCTCCCCTGAATTATTTTTTGTGTGTACAGGGATCGCGTAAGCTACTTCAGTTAGAGGAATGGTTAATTGGGCAAGCAGTGAGGTTTACGAGCTAAATTCGAAGCCACTTGGGTTTTTTCGAAAACCTAGATAGGGTTCCTAGATATTTGACATGAAGTAATTGATTTTTTCGTGAATTTCTTTATACCGAGCCAGCACTCTCTTGTCGGCATTAGAGAAAAATGTAAAGGAAAACGTTGAAGATGATTTACACAGCCAATAAAACGGGATTAGGTTTTTTTTTTCATTTGTCGTGTCATTTTCGAGTTACGACAAACATGTGTTTTTTTTTAATGTAAGTCATAGTTGGTTTTAACATCATCATTAAATACCTATACATCGGTACGGAAATTGTGTACAGTAACTGACATTTCCAAAAAAGTAATTTCAGAGAAGCGGAAAGCAGAAACTTTCGTTGCGAGAAAAATTTTCCGCTTGCCGCTTCTCCAAAATTGCATTTTTAGTACTGTCAGTTACTGTACACAATTTCCATACTAATGTGTAGGCAGAGCTGGGCAGTACTTCAAGTAAAAGTACTTGGAAAGTACTCTCCAAGTACAATTTTGTACTTCAAGTACTTTACTTCAAGTACCTCCGAGAAATGGTACTTGGTACTTGATACTTGCAGGTCTATAAGAAATAGTACTTGGAATTAGTACTTGTGGTTAGTACTTGAAGTAACTAAAAGTACTTCAAGTACTTGAAGTAACTAAATGTACTTCAAGTACTTTTCATTCAACTAAAGTAATACTTGCACCCAAAATTGCAAGTACTGAATGAAGGTACTTGATACTTGAAGTACTTTTCGTTACCGAAAGTACTTGGTACTTGATGAAGTTACTATCTGATGCAGTACTTAGTACTTGATACTTGAAGTACTTTTAGCGAGTACTTTGCCCAGCTCTTTGTATAGGTCATTTTTTCTGAATATAATGATACGAAAAAAAAAGATTTCTTCGAAAAATAAAAAAGTTATGACGGTTTTTTCACATTTAAAAAAATACAAGTTTATGTCATAACTCGAAAAGGACACGACAAATAAAAAAAAACATTATAAATAACCATTTAATTGGTTATAAAAGCATCTAAAACGTTTTTCCTTTACGATTTTTCTCTAATCCCAATAATAAGAGTGCTATGCTCAGTATAAAGAAATTCGTTTAAGCTTAGTGAAGTTGGCACCCCTAAGTGCGAATTTTTGTAAAATTTAATCGGCATTCGTTTGTCCATCTTTTTAAAAAAAGTTATGACGAAGTTTAAAAAATTTACTCCCGTGAGTAAATTTCATTAATTTTCAAACGGCATTCGTTTGTCCATGCATGGTTTGTCCAACCAAAATTCTCGTTTGTCCACCCTTCAAAAAAAGTTACGATAAAATTTTAATGATAGTTTTTTTTTTTTTTTTTGAGGGTGGACAAACGAAAATTTCGGTTGTAAAGACGTGGACAAACGAATTGCGTTTGAATTTTATAAAAATTTTCACTTAGGGGTGCCAACTTCACTGAGCTCACAATTTAGTTTATATCAAACAAATATCTAGGCACCCATGAAGATTAAAAAAAAAAACAAATGTGCTTCGAATTTAGCTCATAAAACTGCACTTCTTTCCCCATTAAACCGATCCTTTAACTGCAGTAGTTTACGAGATCCTTTTACTAAACATTGAAAAAACTCATTCTGTATAGGATAGGTATAATAACATTTACCGAGGAATCTTCACTTGAATTTCTTGCACTGATTAATGAAGAGCTATTTATAAAGATGCTATGCCGATTTCTAAGTGGACGATGAAAAAATGCGAGTCCTTGCATAAAGTTCCACGTGTGCAAAAGTACTTTAAAAATAAAAATCCTCGTTAATCAGTGATGAATAAAAACAGCAGTGTTGTCAAATTCTTCTGAATTTCATTTCAAAACTAACATCCGTGCTTCGGAAATTTTTGTTTCCGACAATATTCACAATCCTCGAAGTATGGATGAAGATGAAATACACTGCCGTGGAAGTGTTTTTTTATACATAGATTATAGGTAGTAGTTGTTTCGTGCCATTAACTTTAATACTCTGTAATTAAGAACATATTGATCAAAACTTTAAGTTTGGCGAATGGTTTTTGTTGCAACAACAAGGAGTAGATCGTGACTTGAAATAAAAAGGTATATTATAAGCCAACAGGATGGAGCACCACCTCATTATGATGTAATGATAATATATCATAATAACCAACCCTCATGAGGATTATGCATAATAATAAGGCATAATCACATCTTAAACGATCAAAATTAAACCAGTCTAAATACTTAGTAAGACTAGATCAGCCGTGGTCTGAATGCCCATAAGTCTCACAATAATATTTTTGGTTTTGAGATATCCAGAAAAAGATTTTGCTCAGAAACCAAAACGGCGTGACCTGAATTACATCAGGAGATCCAACTTTGATTATTTTGATCTGGCAGTTACACTTACAAGAAGGGACAAAATAATCATCCGACGACTGCACCATAACAAACACCTCACGCCTCCTGAAAATCCACTATGATGTCCAAAATTGAATAGAACGCTCACCGTAAAACATACCTATCCTGGTGGAATTACTCAGACGAGATACGAATTACCAACTTACAAAAAAAGTTGAATAAGGAAATACTCAGCTCAACGGATCAATTACCATACCTGATCGATCACCTCAAGGACATCAAGGAGGTACTGCTAATCAAGAAGGTAATTTGCTACTGCTCTTGAAACACAAGTCATTGTTAACCACATACAGTGTGGAAAAGCCAAATGGAATAAATTCGATAATAAATCAATGGAGATGGGTGCCAAAAAACGCTCGGACACATCGATTAGTATTTTTGGTTGCGCATTTTTTTTAATGAAAACTTTTTATACAGGGTGTGTCGTGTAACAGTGCTCAATACCAACTTTCTTCTTTCAAATCAAACACCCTGTATATTATTACATTTTCAGATTGCCTGAAAAAATGTAACAATAATGCTGTTTATAATTCAAATTTGTAACGAGTGATTTTTGAGTTATAAACAAATGAAAATCGCATTTATTAATTTTCAAAACAGTGTGTACACCGATAACGGCTCAAGATGTCGGAAAACGGCTTACATGTCCCTATCTTAACTTTTCATTTAGAGCCCTATTAGGTAGTTTAAATTTTTATACAGGGTCATGAAAATTACCAGATTTTTAATCACCCTGTATAAAAATTTCATCCACACAATAGGATACTACATGAAAAATTAGGATAGGGACATGTAAGCCGTTTTCCGACATCTTGAGCCGTTATCGGTGTACACTGTTTTGAAAATTAAAAATTCCGATTTTCATTTGTTTATAACTCAAAAATCACTCGTTACAAATTTGAATTATAAACAGCATTATTATTACATTTTTTCAGGCAATCTGAAAATGTAATAATATACAGGGTGTTTGATTTGAAAGAAGAAAGTTGGTATTGAGCACTGTTACACGACACACCCTGTATGAAAAGTTTTCATTGAAAAAAATGCGCAACCAAAAATACTAATCGACGTGTCCGAGCGTTTTTTCGCAACCATCTTCATTGATTTATTATCGAATTTATTCCATTTGGCTTTTCCACACTGTATAAGCGGGTTGATGTTGGGGTCTCATTTGATCAGGCGTCCCAATTGTACTTGGAGGCTTTGATTTTGGAGATTCTTCTGAATTGGGAGGGGGTCGGATTCATGATTGAGCTCTAAGCTTTCCATTTTGCGACTGTGCGACTTTTATCTTCATCCAAGTCGCAAGTAAGAAAATTCTAAAAAAAGAGGAAACATCATAATGTCGCATCCTGGAAAAGTCGCATGGATGATTCCAATCCAAAATTTTTACCTCAGAAACATTTCATAAATACAATTTTGTGGATTTTCGTAACAAAAAAAATGGCTTCCTGGATCGTTCAGCCCATGGCGTGACCGATTTGGCAGTTCGATTATAATACGTACTTACGTCTTGGAAAAATTTAGACAGTCTATTACAATAATACTTTACTTGCCGGCTCAGATGCTATTTTCTATGAAACTAATTATAAATATCAGGTTTAGTTAAAATAATTAAAAAAAAAAGGAAAAACGAATTAAATTTATGTTTCCCCTGCGGTTTCTATAATAATAATTGCACAATTTGATTTCTCTACTTGAGCAATTTTGTATTTATTCATTAATCATATAAAATTAGAATTTAAAACCAACTTATCAAGTTAATGGTATGCCGTTACCCGATTACATACCTATTACCAATTAAGTAGGTATCTTGTATGTAAGTAAAAATTAACGTCAACCTATACTAGGAATGAAGAGAAATTCTGCTTCCAGTAAGCTGGAAGTGAATTGATTTCCTGCTCGGTTATATAATACTCAGTTGGGTGTTGACTGTTGACTAGTCAACCTTTTATCAAATCCTGATTCTTGAACCTAAAATAAATAAACGACAGTAAATTAATTGAAACTATTCATTCATTATCAACCGCAAAAGCTGACGTTATTTTGTAGTTTCAATTTCATGGAAGAATTATTGCTGTCGATGATAATACTTTCTTTCATTGCATCTTAACGCTTCTTCCATTTCTTATCTCTTCCCTAGGTCACCGCGACGTCATTTGTTTAAATGTTAAAATAATTATCGCGTCTGGATTTGCAAGCGTTAAACGTTAAAAACATTGACTCATGACTATTATTGCATAAACGGTAACATCCGCAGCAAGTGTGCATCTGTAGTTTTATGATGATCCCATACAGGGTGATTTTTAACGCTTTCATTTAGAGTTTTCGCGTCTGCTTCCTGTTCGGACCGGTTTTCCGTGCATTTTATAGTGAAGACTAAAAAGAAAGTTACAATAAAAATAAAAATGATGCACCTATCTACCTAGTTAACATCCAGTTTTAACCAAACCTGTTATCAAGGTTTTACTCATCATCATCATCAGCATCATCATAATGATCATCAGGTCCCCTGAGTCTAAATAGACTGCCTTGCCTCATAATGTCCTACAAAGAGATCACTCATTTTCTGTATTTTGTCTCCCAGTTACCGATAACTAATCTTTTCCGCTGTATTATTTAGTGTACCTTTTCATTCCTAATTTTGATCGTCCACTTTTCGAAGCTTGTGTAGTTTCCTTTGACTGCCTCTTCTGTGGTTGGGGTGCCTTACTATGTCAGTGAGGGTGTCCATGTTTCGCTCCCATATTGTGGAGAAGAGCGCAGTGCTCTAAACGTGCATATCAAGAATTTACTCCTGGTACCTATAGACTCATTTTCCAGAAGCATCGCAGTTGTTTCTTCTGATTGAGCTCGTTTTCTATCATGCGCCAGTAGTCTCCGAACATAGTATCTCTCACTTTTCAAATAGCAGAAATTCCTTCAATTCCCCGAGCTGTTCCGCACCTATCTACTTGATTTTTTGGTCCTTTTATTTGCCAACACTTTAGATTTCTTCCTGTTTATCATCATGCTAATAGTCTTCCGTCAAAATATTTTCCAGTCCATTCCTCATTCTTACTTTTTGCAGCTCATTATTGTTTGAAGTTACTATTGCAACGTCGGCGGTAGTAGGTATCTACTTGAACATTAATGCCACAATGTCTTGCATTCAGCATTGTCCTTAGTTTTATTCTAGTTGATTAACGGCTTCTTCGATGTAGGTACAAATTGAAGATGAGTGGCGAAATGGCACATCCCTGGCTATAGATACCTGTTCGATTCTTAAGTAGGTACCTATACTCGTACCTATGCTACTTGTACTTCATAAATCATATATTATGTATGACTCTTACCTCTTCTTTCCTTGTACTTTCTTTCTATTGCTTCCAAAACCGAGCTGACGTTATCGAACGCTTTTCCCAAAGTAATTCACTAGCAACGAAGAGAAATGTCTCCACACGTTCCTTAGCGAACTGCAAGAAGACGCCGGAACTAGAACCGGAAGAATAGAAAGTACCTAAACGACGTAATGTACCGGATCCAGAAAAGCCCCAAACCTAAGACGAAAGTCATTAATCTGGATCGCCTGTCACGATACCTTGACAACAACGATTACCCTTTCCGGGATTAAGCATTAAGAAAAGTGAGGGGGGAGGGGCAATATGACACAATTTGTCATTGTATGCCATTAAAGCAAGGCGGCTTGACGTGTGGGGGCTGGGACCGAGATGGTGCGTGTGGTGGTGAAGAATTCGGAGCGGAGAGATTCTGCATTGTGACGGTACAGAAGTACAGAATTCAGCCCATATCTTAACGTTTAAACACAGGAAATAATATGCACGTAGCGGTTTTCCCACAAGAATTTTCTGGCTTCTAGTATTTTCCGTGTTCGCTCGAGGACCACCTAAAATGAGGGAAAGTTCTCGTTAAGGACTTTTTTACTACAAAGTATGATTGTAGCATGTCGTAGTTAGAGTAGAGGAGTGTGCAGTACGTTTGGCCATGTGAAAATCCAGAGTACTGATCGCAGAGAATATTTTTCCACAACAGCAAGGAGTGTCTGCAGAGTCATGGCGTCCTAACTCGCGTTTTTTTTTTTCAACAATAAACACAAATCCGCTGCGGGTGGGCACGCAAACATCTAGGTACTCTCAAATCCATAAAACCTTCAGAGCAACTTTTCCGTAGTTTGGTGACTCTCTCTGACATCGAGAAATTCGGAGTTCGCCTTTCTCGTGGGCATCCAGGTTTTCTGAAATGGCGACCTCCGCCTCATCTGAAGCTGGAACTCCATCCCAAATCCCAAAAATCAACTTCATGCCAAAATTCTAGCAATGGAAAAACCCAAAAGCAACTTAATGTCAACATTCTGGTATGGAAAATCCCAAAAACCAGCTTGATGCCAACATTTTGACAATGGAAAATCACAAACTCCTGCCAACTTTCTGGCAATTGAAAAATAATGATCAATGATGGTGTTGTTCATCATGTATGAAAGTTGTTCGTCTGGAAGGGGAAATTCCAATGCAACCAAACTCGACCTACCCCCGCTCCCTAGGAGTGGGGGTAGGTAGCAACTAGGAAATTGCTCCCCACTTCTCCTTTCAAGAAGGTGGGGCCGGGCAGAGGCTAAATTTGAAATTTTGGTGAGTAACCCCAATTTTTTACGGCGTTTTTACGAATAAAATACGAAGGATTTGTCTGGATGTGAGATTTCAGATTTCTGAATGTGGGGTATTTCTGAGACACTCTCCAAAACAGATGTTTCCCTGAACGGTTTATACAAGCAGAAATGCCTACTTCGTTGAGTTTCTCGCAAGGAAGTAGTAGTTCTTTTTTTTCAAAAAGTATATTTAATGTCAGCAAAAGTCGCTAAAATGCTATCTGTTAATCAGACAACCGTATAGAGTTACAATCTTTCAATAATAATTGTCCACCAGAACATTTCGGACAAGTCATCATGCTTTTACAATACTCAATGCATGTCTTTGATGAGACGTGCTGCTATCCAATACAGTTCAAACACATGGGTGACTAAGCACCAATAAAACGTGACCATGTATCCAACTTCAAATCAGCACAAAATAACCACTGAAAAGCAGTGCATAAAATAAATGCAAGCCCCTCGTTTATAACTTGACTAATAAATAATAATAATTATTATTATAATCCTCGCCGAACGCTTACTCAGTCAAAAATAAACTCACTCAATTAAGTCATCGATTATATTCTAATTAAATAAAATGGGGTCTCATTTTTTGCTTAATAGGAAAAGATAAGGGTCGCTAAGATATTCATTGTTCATTAAATCAACAAAGCAATATTTTTGAGACTAATTAAATAAAATTTTCTGTGAGAGGGAGGGCGCTAGGGGGAGGCACGAGAGATTTTTTTAACACTACGAAAAAACGTTATCCATCTTTGTACCTGTAAAAGAATCATGTAAAAAATCCTTTGTATTTTCTTTACTTAAATTGCCTTCAAATAGGTACCTCAATTATTGGAAAACTGCCTGACTTGCAAAATAAATATAACAACTTGAGGATGTGTGGGTGTGGTGGAATGGGCATCAAACAGAATTTATTCAATATCGTATCAGAGATGCTAAATTGTATTTTTTTATACATCCAACAAGCCAACAATATTATTATACACACTCCGAGAAAATTTCTTTTAATAATGATACGCGCAATTCTCGAGTCGATGCCCATCTTCACAGATGGGTCCTAATAAATATAATCGAAATCGTTTAAGAATTTAATTTAATTTGATCCTCTGACTGAAGTCTAAAACAAAGAAAGTATCAAATCAATTACTGCTCTACTTCATGGAAGTAACTTCCTTGTTTCTGTCTAGAATTTCACCTGCTTAGCCTTATTAGATTAGTTACAAATGCATAAGCGACTCCACAAGAAATGCTTAGTTGACATTATCATATTTTATAGAACGTCGTCTATGAATAAAATTATGACATAATGTTTTAACAGCAAGTTTGTTTTACATGAGGACAATTAAAATGACCTATTTATTTATATAACAGAATTTATTATGTGTGTATATTGTGTACGGAATGTTCAAATGCAATAATTTTTTTGTTTCTTTGCACACAGTTACTACGAACTAAATGCATTAAACAGTCATCCATAATAATATGTATCAAATATTATATAAATCAAATTCTTCAAAACGTGAATAAATAGCTGCTTTTACTTTCAGAAATCTACGATTCTAATTAACCAGCTCTGACTTTTTTATTTTTTTTTTATAAACCGATTTGTTCTCCGGTGTCGAATTGCAATTATTATTACAAAATTGGTGCCCAATGTTGGCGTTCACAATTTACAAGTTCTTGAGCCTGTAAATTTGGAAATATCCGTGACAATAACCCGAACAGTTAAAATAGTCGAATGGGGTGCATCCTATGGCGCAAGTCGAACCTAGCCTGCAATTTTTATCTTTTATTTTATTAATTTTCATGAATCCTCTCACTGAGGTTAAGTGATCGAGGTTGCGCTGTGTGTTAGTAAAATATATTGTACCTACTGAAGAGTCCCAATTAGGACGAAACATGTGTCTACAATTTCCACCCCTAACTCACAGCGCGACATCATCAATGAATGGCATATTGTTTTGCAATAGGTCATTCATCTCTTGTCTAAAGCTTATTCTGCTCATATAAGTCTCACATTATTCCAGTTAATAATATTAATAAGCCACACTTTTGCTTGGTGTAACAAATTTTGACACGATAATATGTACGTGAAAAAAATGTATCGCAAACGTAACATCTATAGGTACACAATTGCAGCAACTAAACTACACAGGGGCAATGTGCAGAGGTAATACTGTCGTAACTCGTCACGTCATTGATTCACCTATTACCAGGTGACCTGTTATAATAATAGCTTGATAAGTTGATCGTGATAGAGGTACCTAATAATAACTGATATTTGAGAATTTCAGCAACTACTAACATACCTACTTTTAAGGTTGAGAATTTTTTTTATAGTAATTAGTACGTTTGGCCAATTATTACAGACTGTATCAACGACAAAAGAAATGTTAACCTGATCAACAACCAAACAAAAGATAAAGAACTATGATTTTGGTTCGTTATTCAGTTTAGAAGCCAAAAAGTAATGGAAAATTATGTCTCATTATTTACTTTGTTTAACAAACATTTGAAATACCTACTGAAACTGAAAGGATGGTACAGATTTTATCTACACTCGTCACTGTCACTGTGTCCAAGATAAGAATGAACAACATGGGGTCTCGGAAACCGTGGGAGATACATCCATCAGGGTCGGTTAAACGGGGAAAAAGTTGGGCAACCAGAAGGACAAATGGCAGAGAGATATTAAAATAGTTATTTATTATACAAGAGAAAAAAGTGATAGATTTTAGCTCGAGATGTGATTTTGTCCCCGACGCGTTTAGCGGAGGGGACAAACACATCGAGAGCTAAAATCGCACTTTTTTCTCGTGTGTATTTACATTTACATACAATATACAATTTTTTTCTGCGAGAAAGAATATCAGTGTTAGAATGTCGAAAAACGTAGTTAGATAACTGGAAATTATGTCGGAAAAATGATTTATGTTAAACTTGGATTTTCAAACTGTCTTTTATCGTAATTGACGTTGCCTGGGTAACGAAACGATTTAATTATTACATAAACGTCATATTATTGTAATTAAAATTGAAGACAGTTTTGCAAAGATTCTTGTTAGTTTTCGATGAGTGAATTTAATAATATGGATAGTGATTATTATGAAAATTCCCTTAATAATTGCCATTTGGATAATAAGGTAACTTTCCTTTACGTATATTTGATATAAATTTAATGATATCTGAGTGTTAATAGTAGCTATACCTAAGCCGCCATTTCGGGGAAATAAGTACTCATTTATTTCCCTGCTAATTCATTTATTTCCCCGATAAGATGCAGCTCATATAATGAGGCATATTTCTACCTGTCAACGGTGAAAAAAGGTCAAACTTATAGCCCGTCGCAGAAAAATTTTTTTTTTGATTTTCGAATTAGGAATTTTGAAAAAAATAAAATTTTCAATTTTCGTTTTTCTAATTTATTGACGTTATTATTGAAGATGGAGAAAAACTGAAACCACATTTTTATTGCAGTTATTCACCAGCTTTATTTTTGCAATGCCAGTTTTTTTATTTGACAATTCATGTTTGCAGGGTCAGACTGACCTGACCTGGATTTTTTGATTGCAAAAATTGAAAGATATTTTAATCATGAATCTAATGATATACCACTCATACTGATTCAAACATGTTTCGGACTGTAGCTATTGACACCATCAGTTTAATTTAACCCCCAATACGGATGCAATTACACTGATGATGTCAATGAAGGCTATTGTCCGAAACACGTTTTAATCTCCATGTGTGACATATTTTTCCATTTTTGCAATAAAAAAACAAAGCCCGTATTTGAAAACTCGAAAAAAATCGAAGTTCAGACCGGCCCTGCAAATATAAATTGTCAGATAAACAAATTGACATTACAAAAATAAAGCTGGTTAAAATTTCCAATGAAAATTTGGTTTCAACAAATTTCAACAAATGGGAAATTTAGTTTTTTTTTCAAAATAATTTGAAAATGCATTGTCCTTCTGGTTGCCCAACTTTTTTCCCATTTAACCAACCCTGTATTTCCCATGGTTTCCAAGATCCCCATGCTTATCTTGGACACCAGGTATATGAAAAATGAAAATGGTGTTTCCTCGAGTAATTTATTCCTCGGTAATTTCAAACTGAAAATTTTCAATAAACCAATAGCTTTAGTTTTTGAGATACAGAGGATGTTAAATTTTTAACTTGAAGAAGAAGAAAAAGAAGAAGAAGAAACAATCATTATTACTTAATCCAAGTCAAGTTAGGCAAGTCACGTTTTCGGTTTGGTAGAAAATAATTTAATTCCAAAATTTCACTCAATAAAAAAATCATCGTCAGTACCAGAATTGAAAAATTCCAATCATTTGAACGATACGGCCAGCCACGCTTTCAGGAATGGGCTTAAATAGTAAATACTCATTTTTTTATTATTATTTACTTACTTCTTACATGGAAAATACAGGGTTATCCTAAAAAAGTGCGAAACGTTTTAGAAGGCGATTCCTTGGCCCATTCTAAGCAAAAAATTCCCAATAACATGTGTCCGGAAATTGACCGTTTCAAAAACACACGGTGTCAAAAAAAAAACATTATTTTTCTAGTTTTTTTTGAAGATATCACGGGAACCGTTGGTATAAGAAGATACAAGGCTCAGCTTTTGTGCAGATCTTATCATTGATATAAGCTTCCTTTCTCGCTTCCTTTTTAATACCATTTCATTTTTTTTTTCATATATCCTCGCATATATCATTGGCGGAGATTTTAGGATTGAGCGAAGTTTTTTCCCCTTCATTTTCTGACACATGTTTTGAAACATCCAAAGTAAGTTTTTCATCGTAAATCGCTGTTTTTCTCGGAAACGGTTCACGTTGGCAATTATGACCAGAAGTAACTTTTTTGTGTAGAAAATATTGACCGTTTAAAATGAGCTTTTGAAATGTTAATTTGTCTCCACATTAGCACACACACACTAATTTGTCAACCCTAAAATCTCCACACTAGCCTATAATATAACTAAATTTTGTCATATTATGACAAAATTTAGTTAGCAATAAAAAGCAGCTAATATCAATGGTAAGCTATGTACAAAAGCTGAGCTCTGTACCTCAAACGATTCCTAAGATACTTATCATCAAAAATCTGGAAAAAAAGTCTTTCTTAAAGTAGCTCAAAAACGGTGCATTTCCGGACCCAGGTTAATGGGAACTTTTTCCTTAGAATCAGCCAAGGAATCACCCCCTAAAATCTTTCGCGCTTATTTAGGATAACCCTGGACAGGGTTTGTTATTATTGATAATGACCTCGATAATGACATTATTGCTAAATTTTTCGTAATACAAAGGCAATTATTATTGTTTCGGCCAGAGACAAAATGTTTTTATGATATTACTCACTTAATGTACCTAGGTACTACAACAATTCCGGAAAACACTATCACTATCATAGGATATTAACCTCAGTGAATTACATTCCAGGAATGAAGTTGTCACATCAAGGATAATACGTCAGTATACATACGCATACACAGATGAGGTATCGGATAATAGATTACAATGTAGATATAGGTATTAGGTAAGGTGTTTTCATTTTGTTTGTTTATGTTTATATGTGAGCTATACTATTAATACACCGTGTTGATTTTTTTAAATTTTGGAATATTACATATATAACAATACTACTTCAAAATATTGGCTCCCAGGGTATTACATACATACATATATGTATACAGCGTGTTTCATTAATCAGTGAAGCCTCCATAATTACATAATTTTATCCACCCTTGTTCTCTGCAAAGGTGTGAATCATACTACCCCTAAAAGTTTTTTTTTCCAGAACTTTTTTCCTAATAATTTTTTTTATCTTTAAATTTCACACTTTGGAGGGCCAGTTCAATTGAAAAAATGTTTTTGAGTAAAAATGATGAATGGAGATCTCCAAAAAGCAACTTAAGGATAGCTTCATCAGTCGTTGCTGAAATATGCTGAAAAAGTGAAAAAATCCTTATTTAGCCATTTATACGATAAATACCTATGGGAAATAGTCAATCAACGGTCCAATAAATTTAAAAAATTTAAAAGTTTTGAAAAAATTCAAAAACAGGTCAATTTTAAAATTCCATTTAGTTTTTATTGACGTAACTTTTTATATGCAAGCTGTTCTTTGACTCACTATAGTTACTAATGATGACATCGTCTGCTTTTTTAATATAGGATACCACCGTGTATATTATTTTATTACGTTTTCCACGAGGTTTTCCATTTCAATCAAAACAGCAGCTTCTTTAATTTGTAAGTATATGGTGTTCTAATTAATCTAACAGTACGGAGTTTTCCAGCAAGATCGGTAGGTATAGGTACTCTTTTCAATCATTATATTAGAAGAAGTTTCATCTTTGAAATATCAGTCGGTATATCAGTATATTACGGATATCATGCGGGCACAAAGAATAATTATAATCAATTAAAGTTCTTCACCCCAGAAACAGGAGAAACCAAGGGAGAAACTAAATATCACAATTACATAAAGATAAACGGGCTACACAGGAACTCCATATGTCAAGAAAAAAAAAAGAACTACATACTGCGATTGGGATTGAAAGAACTGAACTATAGGGCCAGAACCTATATGATACCTACTTATAAAAGATTTAGCACAAAGTATATAGTGTTCCACATAATTTGTTAACTGTTGAAGATGGTCCCCGCGCTATGAATGGTGGCGCTAATCTGCTATAGCGGAAAAAAGTTCAATAATAATTCATCATCAAAAAAGAGTAACAATCATCTTTATTAACCAGGCATGGAATGCATGGAATTCCCACCCGTAAGTCGTATTGCGTCACACCAATAATGCTAACGTTTTTGGCCACGTGGCATTTTTTTTTTAATACGCGGTGAGTCATGCCGAATTGCCGAAATAAATATTTTGGGACACGAAGGAATTATTCATTAGAAAAACAAACATTTTTAAACACATGTTGCGAACAGAGTTGCGAACATAGCACATGTCATAAGTTTTTGCCATCCACAAATTTCCTCCAGCTGCATCTTTTTTATAAGACGACTAAATATAATAATTAGGGTACCTACGTATATTGTAAATTTTTCATTTCTATATGCATCTTCTCCCTCTCCCCCCGTATAGCATCCTTCTAAATCACCCTGTATAAAGAGTTTTAAATCATCTCTTTTTATAGACAATTTTTTTATTTACCAATGCCATTTTACCGAGCATTTTACAGTAAAAATAAATAATAGCATGGGTGGGTGGTACCTAATAATATTATAATTAAAATATATAATATACTTTTTAGAATCTTTCATCCACTTTCATCCATTTTCATCAACTATGCAAAAGTGATACCTACTGATGTCTCCATACATTCAGGTTAGTTCGTTGGAAAGGTTTCGGATTAGAGGCACAGAAATAGAAATTACTCTTCCACTTCCACAAATACGCAATTATGTACATACTGTCAGGACATGTGGTCGCAAAAATAACTGAAGAAACAAAGAAAGTTACATTAGCACATCTACATCTATAACACTTCTAAATTTAAAAAAGTTAGGTATAAGTATTACACATTGCTCTCATTACAGAACATCAGAATTATTTCACCGTCAAATAACACTGAGCGAATTATTTTTTGATAAACTCGTAAGCACCAAGCAACGAAAACAAATTTTTCATCACAACTAAATTGTTGAAAAGCCTTGAAAAAAGAACTTAATTTAAACTCGTCTAGTTAGCAAAATTCAAAGTTAATTAGGTAGGTGGGTTTTTCGTTAATTTCTGGCAGAGCTTCCTTCCTATGTTTACCTATAAAATTATGTGTTGTTTATAAAAGAAAACTGTTCAATTCAGCAATGAAAATTTTATAAATACTTTAATTAACTAGTTCCACGAAACAGTGATTCGTGAGAGTATGATTCACAATTAAAATGCATTATTATTCAATTTACGACAATTTTAAATAACTTAGTAGTAGCTTTAGGTGGGTTGGTGTATAATAAAAGTATGATTGTTCCGACTCATTAACAATAAGGTAAAATGTTAAACAGAATATTTTATACAGGGTGTATTAAAATAAAAAGGATAGAGACCAGTCGAGGATAAGACAACCTATAAATTAGATGTTATGGTCAGTAATGTTGTCCCTGTGTAGCGCAATTTGCTCTATTGGGGGATAAAAGAAAACTCCATCGAAAAGCTGAAACATAATTTTTGACATTGACAGACTAACCATCAGTGAATCAGACATTTATCGTCCATATTTTATACGGTAGTCGCGAAATTTTTATAAAATACAAACGGCATTCGTTTCGTTTGCCCAATATTTGTTCGCGTTTGTCCAACCAAAATTGTCGTTTTACCATGCTTCAAAAAAAAAAGTTATGACCAAATTAACAACTTTGACATTAGCACCCCAGCATGAACATTTTTAATTAACTTTCATAATTATTATGAGATACGATTTTCAAAGATTTGTCCACGTTTTTTCACCCAAAATTTTCGTTCGTCTACCCTTAGGCCAAGCAACAGAGCTCTAAAATCACCAGATTCTGACAGAAATGGTAAAGGAATACCGACGATGCCATCGCACGCGTAATAGCTCCCATGCTCCCATATCCTAACTGCACAGTTTTCTACTCTAGTTAACAGTTTTTTTTTTTTTTTTTTATTCACCATTTAGGAAAAAACGAATTATGGCTGGTTTTTTATTACAAAAAAACAAGAAAAAACTGATGGACAAATTGTAGAGAATTAAAATAGAAAGAAAAGCTTAAACAACTCGATCGGTTCATTATTAAGGGAGAAAACAAAAAAAAAAAAGAACAATATAAATAGTAGCAGTACCAGTAGCAGTAGGGGTGGAACAGCAGATGAGGGGTATAACAACGCTTGTAATATGCCTTCTCTTTATCTGTTGTTTTACCCCCTCCCCCACGACCACTCTCGCGCGCTCAGCCGTTTTCGCTCATGTTTGCGCGCATTTTTGCCTATTTTAGTGTATTTTTTTGTAAAAATTTTATCAAAATACACTATTGAGGACGACATCACTTTTTATATTGGCGTTTTATAGCTGAACACTTCTATAATACCGTTTGATAAATTCGAATCGGAACACCTCCAGAGCATCCAGCCTCCCTGCAAAATATGTTATGAAGAACTTCTGATTGCAATTACGCTAAAACTATAATTTATCCGACAGCGTACCTATCTGATGGATTTTGCACATAGGAAGTACCTACCTGTCAATATTGACTATCTTGCGAAGAGTCTGCACTACAACTCAAAAAAAGGCGACGTTAACCTCTCTATAATAATGAACCAATTCAGCTTTCATTTTCTTCGTATATTTTAATTCTCCACAATTCGTCCATTGAAACCATTTACATAATTGCTCCATCAGTTTTTCTTTTATATTCAAAAAGCCAAAAAATTCTAATTTTTGCACTAAATTGGCAATAAAAAAAAAGGAAATGGTAAGCTCGAGTAGAAAAAGTGTAGTTACGATCTAGGGGCTGTTCCGCGTGTGACGGCACCGTCGGTATTCCGTTACTATTTTTGTCAATAATAAGCTCGATGAAAAAGCTCTATTTGCTTGGTCTACCTTTAAAGCTTGTTACAATCCAAGCCGGAACCAAAGTATCCGGTTATCCGGTTTGAAAATTAATGAAAAATGTTCATGGGGGTGCTGGAGCTGTTGTCAAAATTTTTTAATTTGGTCATAACATTTCTTTGAAGGGTGGATGAAGGAAAATTTCTAGTGGACAAACGTGAGCAACTCGTGGTCAACCGTATCAATCGTATACCTACCTATTCCGTTTGAAAATTAAATAATGAAAAATGTCAGTAAGTTGCTGATGTCAGTTTTTTGCAATTGATGTTGGTTTTCAAGTTACAGAGTTTCCCTCATCCGAGTTTAAAGGTAATTTTTTCAATAACCGTGATAAAAATTAATTAAAAATTCACCACAAAACCTCTTTACAGAGGAATCGAGAATGTTGGAAATTGATACCATACCTAAATCTGAACGAAATTTGAAGTTTGGCACCGCCTAAACTCAACTTAGAATATAAAATATTTTGGAAGAATATCATATCTTTGGAAGAAAAGAACTTACAACACTGCAGTAAGAATTTTACCACTCTTAAAAAGTGAAGTTTACCGCAGCATGCTCTGAGTGCGGGAGTTACTGATCACCCTGTATAATGGCAATATTCCAGAATTGCTGTGCAATACTTACATAGTAAATATTTCCTTATTTCCTGACTAAAAATCATTCAGCTGGAGCTGGTAATAAAATGCGCACTGAAATGAAAAACATAAACCAATGTTCATGTCACAGTTATAAATAACATCCTGTCAGTTCACTGGGAATATAATCGTGTTATAAGGTAACATACCTACACGGTGTTTGATGCTTTCAAAAATAAGCCGACATAGGTGTCATAAATGATGTTATAATATAAAAGTGGCGTTGAATGTTTTCATAAATGCCTTAAAAAACTCAACTTTTTTATTAAACATGAAAATATGGTAAAATTTTCTCATCTAATCAAAGCAGGCCTGGACCCAAAATGGTCAAATTTTAACTCGATTTTTTAATCTTTACAGGTACCTATAAATTCGCTTATCAGGACACTGTTTCAGGTTAAGACATTTTTTATAAGCACATAAAGAATAAAAAACTAATTTCGTGGCAGTGTGGGGAAAAATTAATTATTTTATAATACAATTAGTGTAAAAATCTATTTAAAATAAAAATCACAAAAAAAAAACTAAATAGAGTGGTTGATTTATGAAATGCAGCAGTTCATAAAACTCAAGAGGTCCAATAAAATTGGAACAACACAAGCTACTGTTGATATTCAAGTTCGAAATATAAAGGATATTTGTGAGGAGCAGGACCACATTATGAGGATGAAAAAAAAACAGGCTACTGAATATTTACACAATAATTACACATCATAAGGACTCGGGATAGGGGTTGATCTGGAATTTCTCATCAATAGAACTTTCCAGTTTTACGATTTATGGGTTTATGGCATGCACTCAACACACAAAGGAAATGACTTTATAATATGAACCGATCCTATAGAGTTTATAAAATATTGGTTTTGATTTTATAGTCTATTCCAAGGATAAGTAGGCCTGTTCCTTTGTTTTGTGATTTGAGGTTCCGTTATATTATTAAAAACCGAAAGTCATCACGTTTTGCATTGAAATAAGGTTTCAGTACCGGTTGGCACATTGATCATTCATTTAATTATTATTTTTTAAAAAAACGTCAAAAATTAAGAGTTAAAACACCAAAATAACAAAACATATTCCTTCTTCTTCTCAAGCCTCTCTGTCTGAAAATCAAATTCAAAAATAATTACCTCGACTATCCATTTCAACGTTCGTTGTGTTTGTTTCTCTATTTTCTTCTCTATTTTGTTAGAGAAGACAAAATAGAGAAGATGAACACAACAAACATTGAAATGGATAAGTCGAGGTGAATATTTTTCAACTTAATTTGCTAAGTAGCACTTCTAATAAATTCCACCATTTCAGACAGAGAGGAAGAAGCAATATGTTTTGTTATTTTGGTTTTTTAACTGTGACTAATAATTATTGTTGACGTGTTTTTAAAAAATAATAATTAAATGAGTGATCAACCGGCACTGAAACGTTTCAATGCAACTTGATGACTTTCGGTTTTTTATATAACGAACCTCAAACCCTAAAATATAGGAACAGGCCTACTTATCGTACTTATTATATCATTGAATGGTTCAAGAAAATGATCGAATTTCTATCTATCTAACTCTAATGGGACCGACACGAGGACCGAGATTGGCACCTAGTTTGCTATGAGATGAGATAGTGATCAACTCGGTATCATATACAGGTGTCCCAGCTCATTCGAAGCGGTCTCTGTAGGCCAAACGATGGATTTTTTTTGAAAAAAAAAATTACAAATTCAAGTACAGAATCACAATGGCCATAATTTAAAAATATTTTGGTATACAGAGTGTTACTCGCGTACCTACTAAAAAATATTTTATATTGTTCCCACAAAAGATAAGTATCAAACTTATTATGTTTTTTAAGATTTATTAATTTTAAGAATGTTTGAAAATTACACTGAAAATCGCAATTTTCTAACTTCAAAGTTTCTCACATTGAAAACGACTCAAGAGTCAAGATAGAGGAAAACTTACATTATTGGAATTACAGGTATGGGTGTACTAAAACAAAGACCGCGGCAATATGATTTTATTTATTTATATATTTAACAAGTCAGTGTTCTCGCTGAGGAGACTAGCTGAAGAATAAATCAAGATAATATTTCTAAAACAGAAGTTCAACCTTACATAAGTGGTTGCTTCCTTACATCACATCCTGTCCTATAGAGTCTTATAAAGAGCATTTACTGAAATCACATTTTAGCTTGATCGGAAATGAGTTGGATGACCGCTTAATTTCCTCATACATGTTCCTATCTTAATTTTTTATGTTTTATTCCATGATGCAGAAACATTTGTACTATCTTTGTTTTTTTTTATTTAACCAGGCGTTGAAAAATTTCAGATTTTTCATCACCCTGTACCTATGTATACCTAAACCGAGACCTAAACATTTCATCTGCGTCATAGGATACCTAGTACACAAAAGTTAGGGTCATTATTTACATACGATTTTCACTTGTTTATAATTACTCACAAACACAAACTTGTTAATTTAAGCAGCAATTGTAAAAACCAATCTTATTTTTTCTTCTCAAACAATCTAAAAATGTTATAACATAAGAAAATTTCATTTAAAAAAACACAAGTTTGATATGCATCTTTTTGTGGGGACACCCTCATGTTGTAAAATATATTTAAATTATTCTTCTAATCAACTTATATGCTTGTAAAAAAATGGGAAAGAGAAAAAATATCCAACCCTTTCCCCTCGCCTTTCCCTATAATGAACCGTTTCGTATACGGTGCAAGTTAAAAAGAGATCTCTGACTGACATCCACTGCCACTGTCAAAATTTCATTTTCATAGACGACTGAGAAAAATAATTTAAATTTAAATAGGTAGGTATCAGTAAATCTCGCAGTAAATTGATCAATGACACACACCCAAATAAGTTGCTATATCTCGTAAACGCAGGCCCAAGTCAAAATGTTATAAGAGTGAGGATAGTAAAACAAATAAACGTTCAATAAAAAAAAAACTGTCAGAAAAATGTTGGAAAGGGGGCAAGGTATACCATAAACCCCCTTTCGTGCGCTCGCGCTTGGATTCTCTTTGTTCTTTTTTTTTCTAATTGTGTGTCTGCATAAGAAAGAAAGCTATATGCAAACCTTCAAGTGAACATCTTGAAAAACAACGGAGTTATTGATAAAAAACTTTTCGTTTTTTTAATTTAAAGTTTGACACCCTGTATCTTGAAAATGGGACGCCCTCGGGGACGCCTATGTGAAAAATGGCATAAGGAAAGTGTCATTATTTTTGGCCAAATAATCTGTGGCCAAGAGAGCTTGACTTCCTTTTTTGCTCGCTTTTTTGTAACACCCTGTAGATATTTTTTATTTATGGTTATATTATAATCTAGGTTAAGAAATCCAAAACGTACGGTTTCAAGAGTTTTTTGAATGTAATTTTTGGCTTTCTTTCTTTGAAAATTGATCACTTTCATCAACTTTTTAACGCAACTGATGGCATTTTAGGTACAAATTTAACTTTACAATGTCCATTAACTGCAAATTCCCTTCTAATATTTACCTAGCAGACACTAGACACCCACCCTCGCACCCACCAGTTTATTTAGGAACATAATATCTCGCATAATTATGTCATCAAAGTTAGTGTTAGTGTTAGTAGGTAAGTAGGTCATGAAAAAATCAGCGCTGTCTGGCTGTCTAAAACATTTGATGAATTGTTTTACAGACCAGCTTATCAATAATTTATTATTGAAGTGCTCAATAAGTCGAGTATTTTGATCGCACCTTTTCTCAAATCAAAATGTTTGTTGACATCATGCAAATTGTTTTTCTTACATTTTTCATTTTAGTTTGTCAACCTCACCAAAAATACATTTTTGGGCCCTTTTGAGCCTGAGGTCATATTCACGAGCAACGACCTATCTACCTACTTACTTTTACTTGTATGAATTCCCCTTAAACATGATTTTGTATTTAGTAAAATCAAAAATTCTTTATAGGTACCTCTCGAGGTAGGTACCTATCTAAGTGCTTATTTCAAATTTCAAAGGCTTCCTTGCTAACTAATTCCGCATTCATAAGGTAAGCCCCGGTATCCGCGCAGCCGAAACTAACCTAATAGTAAATAAATAAGAAAGTCTTATTACTTATTAGCTTAGTTCAAGTACCTATAAGTACTCAAAGACCACATAATAACATAAACATGATGGACAAGAAGAAGAGGTACTGGTACCTACTAGATTTGAAGTAAGGAGTAGGGAGATCCCGGAGATCAGAGGATTAAAAAAATTGAAAGAATAAAGAATGCAGTTTGACCTCTTTCTTATTTCAACTTCAACAATTCAGTGTCAGTGCAGTGCGGTGCACGCACAAGGAAGAACTTCTGAACTGCAAGGAGTGCAAGGCAAGAGGGCAAGAGGCAAGTGCAATCTACTGGTTGCAGCAGGTTACACACGTAAAATAATAAACAAAAACAACATAAACTTAAGTACTTATTATCATTAATCACTGATCAGATTTAAATAAGCAGAGCAGAGAATACTTATACTTATCTAGACGAAACATCATTTAGCTAAAATGATAAATAAATGTTTATTTATTTACAATAGATATAAAATTATACTTAGGTAGGAACTTAAGTTTATGAGAGAAATAGCTATTTTACCACCTAAGTATAACCGTTCTGTTACGTGAAACAACCTTGCCAGGAACACAGAAGTATAGTTTTAACTTACATGCAGAAATAACTTACTCTCAGGGTTAAATAATTAATTATAATAACTCACCAATCTACTAAACGTACTGTAATTGTTGCAACACAATAGAAACCAGACCACTTCTCGGTGACAGCAGGTTAGAAAAATGTAAGTACTTAGAAATAAACTGACACAAAACAAAACTACACACAAATTTTCAATGCCTACGCGATATTTTAGACATTTGCTTGATAGAAACTAAAAGTCTACACGTAAAACCGAATCAAAAACAGCTAAATTGAGGGAGCACAGCATCACAAACTAAACGTCACTGAGAGTAAACAAATAAATGAATCGAAATAAAATTAATTGACGGATGGATAGAGATAGAAGAGAAGGGGGCGCTAAGCTTTACTGCGCATGAAGCTGTGACGTCGGTATGGTAGGGGGAACAAGGAAATAAAATTTGAATACGAATTAAGTGTGTCGCGTTCTCGTGTTATTAAAACTCTTTTCTTTTGGATCCTGTTGATTCTGTTAAGTAGTACAAAAATCATAACTCATCAGGGAAAAAATGCTTCATACTAAAAATGACATATATAGTCAATTTTCTTGATCTTTTTTTTTAATAAAAAAAAAAAAATTATCTACGTTTTCTTTCATATAAAATAATAAAGTTGTCAGAGATGAGTGGATAAAATTGACTCCTGATTCTCCTGATTCCTACCTACCCTATTTCTTCAATAACACCCTTGTCCAATCATTAGGTACCTATACGTATACATACAGGGTGAAGCGCGAGAACCTTAGGGCATTTTTATATGGCGAGGCGAAGTGTTGATGGGAGTAGAAGTCTAAAAATTTGTACATTTATGATTTCAATTTTGACGAGCTAAACTAAATTTTTTTTTCACTTTGCTGATTTTTTATTTTTATACTTTGTAGGTATACAAATTTAATCAGCACCATAGGATACTACGTGAAAAGTTAAGATATCTTTTTCAGATGCCGTTTTCCGATATCTTGACCCGTTTTCAATCTATAAGCGGCTTTGAAAATGGAAAATTGCGATTTTCATTTGTTTATAACTCATAAACCACTTGATACAATTTTGAACTGTAAACGCCATTTTTATTGCATTTTTTTCAGACAATCTGAAAATGTAATAATATACAGGGTGTCCCATTTAAAATAAGTAAGTTGATGGCAACTTCCGGTATAACCAGAAATGGTGAGAGGTTGTAAATATTTTATTTCAGCTCGTCAAAATCGAAATTATACATGTGCAAATTTTTAGACTTCTACTCCCAACACTTCTCCATATAAATATTATGCCCTAAGATTCTCGCGCCTCACCCTGTCTATTTTTTACTCCGTGATCGCTGGGGTTTTTTTCTTTAAATTACTCCTGTCATTTATCAAGAATACCTATAACAAGTTGATAAGTTGATTATTCTTTTCTTTTAAGACATTTTTTTTTTAAACCCTGATAAGTCCACTATTAAAAAATGAGGGAATCCAAGAATTTTTTGTTTTTAATAGCTGCTCTTCCGCAAATCCCCTAATAAGTTATCTTTGTTTCTACCATCTTTGTTTTTCAAACACTCCCTTATAATTTTAATTGTTTTTTTTTTCGTTAAATTCTTAGTAGAACAGAACATTATATTTAGTTACCTACCTCTACTCTGAAATAGGAAGTGACTTATTAGAAAGCGACCAACATTTAGGTCTTACGAAACTTCTATATTTTCAAGTGGGAAATATGAAGTACCTACCTACAGGGTGTCACAGAGGCATATATGGTGCACCCCTATTTTTTCATTTATTTTTTGAGATAATGGTGTTGAAAAAAATATACTCGATATAGTACACGCACTTTTTGACAAACAATTGAATTTTTTCCTACTTCCGGGGTTTAACCGGAAATTACACCGACTTTTTATTTTTAAATGGGACACCCTGTATATTATTACATTTTTGGATTCGGTATAATGATACGTATTCAGTGATCCCACCGAATAAGTGACATTTTAATTGTCAGACATATGAGTTTAATTTATTTTTCATTTCTCGATTATACAGGGTGTTAGTTAAGTACGGGGCCAAACTCCAAGGGGTGCTTCCTTGAGTGATTTTAAGAAGAAAAGTTCAAATAAACATGGGTCCGAAAATACATATTTTTCAAGATAAAGGAGCTAATTATGTATAGCTCCTTGAAATTATGGAATATTGAAGCTTTTGAAATGGGTTTTTCTCGAAAACGGTGCATCTTATCGAAGTTGAACCAGAGTGACTTTTTTAGGTAGAAAGCTTCGATACTCCACAATTTCACATCAAAATTGAAAAAACTATTGATACAAAAAAGTTGGGGTAATTTTTACCCCACACCCCCCAGATTTAACACACCCTTGCTGAAAATTTCAAAGTGACCTACAGTCTATCTTATTAGGCATAAAACATTGGTGGATGTGGTAAATTTTGTCATCTTATGTTGAACGGTTTCGGAGATAATAAATAAAAACCTGCCTCAGGGTCCCAACTTTTTTCAGACCCATATATGTTCATATGAACTTTTTTTCTCAAAATGATCTCAGGACTCACCCCCTGAAATCTTTCGCAGTACTTATGTTACACCCGGTATACAAGTTACGAAGCAATCAATTCACAATAATTATTATTTTTACCTTAAGACCCGTTTTAATTTTTCTAATACACGGTTATGCAACCAATGAAACAGATAATTAATTCAATCCCAAAGTTGTAACGTGGACGAGCAAGTCTCATCGTCACTGTCACAATAATAATATGATAATGCTAGTCGTATATAAATGATAATTTGTCCTTGTCTAAAAAAAGATGATAATTCACTTGTGACGTAAAGTCAAGTCTGTAAGTCTAATAAATGTTGTTATTATTATTATTATTATTTATTAACATTTAGTATTAGATAGGCATAGCATAGGCATTAATGTATAGGAACTAGGTATATGGAGTGGAAGTGAACTTTTAGGTACAATATTGATGTAAATTTTCCCAATTATCTGTAGCTACGATAATATAAATATATTGAACCCTATTGTGCCTGACTTATCATCAAACCTATTATTACTTTAAATTAAACTACCAGAAAATATTCCAAAATTCAATAGTAGTAGTTGTTATAGGTAAGTAAAATTTTTTATAAACTTCTAGGTACCGTTATAACAGTTAAGTAGGTTTAACGTAACCACGTTTACTTTAGCTAAGTCAAGTCAGTACATAATCAGTCAGCCAGTGATTTACACTGTTGCCAGATTGGGTAAAAAGATCTTGCTTGTGTATCTTTTTATGAATTTTTGTTTTCTCTCTGTTGTGTTTGTTTATGGTCGGTTTTACTTGATTAGGAGAAACCTCTGGGTAAATGCATCAATGTTAATATTTCAAATTAAGTAACTACAATGATTACCTATACCTACTGATGTAAAAATTTTTTATTTATAATATACACAGTAGGGTGTTCCAGTTTTGTATGTTCATATATATTAGGTATATTATGTTCAGCAAAATTGTTCAAATTTTGCAGTTTCAATTATTGTTGTAGTAAAGGGGCTAATTTAGCCCTAATAGAGTAAAATTATTAGGACCAGTGGCGTCCCTGTGAGCACCTCAACGAATATTATTTTGAAAAAAACTTTTAAAATACGGACGCCATGCAATGACTTTTTTAAAATTTTATTTTAATTTTCAGATCAATCAATTAACTAAAAATATAACTTTTTTGTCTCTCATCTTTTCTTTGTATTATTTTGATAAGTTTTTGAAGAAAAAATATAATCCACCTCTAATAATGTTTTTTATTTCAAAATCGAAGCAAAATACGAAAAAAACCCAATTGACAAAAAACAATCTTAAAAAAACCATTGGCGTACTTCCTTGTTTTAAAAGTTTTTTCAAAATAAAATTCGTTGAGGCGGTGCTTATATCGGGACGCTACTGGATTATTAATTTTAATCTATTAAGGGTAAAACGAACCCGCCCTTACTATGACAAATGAAACTGCCAAATTTAAACTATATAATTATAAGTATAAAGTATTTAAGATATTTTTGAAAAGGACGATTTTTTAATAAAAAGTATTCCTGTATCTCAAAAATAAAGCGTTTTAGAGCAACACTTTATAGAAAAAATACCATTATTTTTACGTGTTCTACACCATTGACAGGAATGAACATATACAAACTGGAACACCCTGTATTATTTATTATTCTTTAAAAAACTCAAAGTTCGTTATCATACCATTATATTATAGTTTGAATGGCAACAATGCATGTCAAAGTTCAGACAGCATTGTCATTATAATAATAATTATTGTCTTCATCTTTTCGTCACACTTTTGACCTTGATTTGTATAGTGAGTGAGTGAGTCACTTATTTTATTTATAGTGACTGTGCATATGAGTGAGTGAGTTGAAGAAACGCAGCATAATGCGAAAAGTACTAATTAATATACAAAAATTTGAAACTGTGTCCTACTACATCCATTTTTATTCAAATTAAAATCATAACAGTGCCTTGCATAAAATATCTGTTCAACTCAAAATTAAAAAAATTAAAGTTTCTTTGAAATATAATGGTTACAGCGAATTTTGCTGCTATATTATGTACCTTTATTTCAGTTAAACATTGCGGTCATTTTTCATCTACCGACAAAACAAATGTGACAGTTTATCAACCTAAGAAAAAATATAATACAAAAGACCAGTTCCGGTTAAAAAGTTCCCAGAACTTTTAATTTTCGATTATTCTATTCTACCTATAGGAACAATTTTTTCTAAATGTAAATTTAGATGATCAGAGAAGTCGTCTTGTAACTAATTAACTCTTTCTGGGAGCAAACGTATCAAAATGAATTTGCTTTCATTTTTTTTTTAATTATTATTATTTGGTTTTTAAAATATCAAAATATCCCCGCCCAAAATTCAAATATAGCGCGGAAATCCAAGCGAAGTGCTAATTGGCTATTGAGAATGTGTATGCTGCAACTCGGGGCTCTGTGAATAAATTGTATTTTGTACTGCTTTGGTGACATATTCGTTCGGTTTCAATTATTTATAAAGAAGTTTGAAGTTGGGTCAATTTATGTTTGAATGTTGCGTTTTACTGGTTTTAGTTGTTAATGTTTTGTAATAATTATTGTAACGATAGGAACCGACTTAAAACCGAAAAGAATGTAGTTGGCAAAATGCGTAGAAGTGCGAAGGTCATCAAAATATAAAAGAAGAAGAAGGAAAGAGGTTATTTTGTTTTTGTTTAAATTTTTGAAGTTAACGTAAAACGAAACGGTAACGATTAACGAACGGTGAGATATATTTTCAGTGAGATTATTCTTGAATTGAGACGAATATAATTGTTTTTAATATTGAAGTACAAATACAATACTCAGGTTATATGTAAGAAGATCACCATTGAGACAATCTATAAGATCCACACATAGGACTGATGAATATATTACAAATATAAGTAATTTATACAAAATAAAATCCCACTACAAAGATAAAATACCTAATGCAGAATTTATAAGCTAACCCAAGTGCCTGTATTAAAATGACCAATTACAAAGAAGACCCATCTCAAGCTTACAAGGATTTAATTTCAATATCTGAAGCCATAATAGCGAGTGTGCCTTTTGAAGACTTCGCCAAAACAATGTCACCAACAGTGATAATTACTAAAGAAATCTATAATCATTTTGTCGACACTCTCAGAGCACTTCTAACTGCTGACATAAACCAAATGTGGACTGCCAACGACGTCACGGCTAAATTGCTTCACATGGGGGCACTGGAGGAGACGCCAGCTTCTTGGAGGCCTCTAGATCCTAACGATTACATAAGAGCAGGGCAAGGAGCAGTTTTGCTGAAAACCAAAGCCAAGCTAGAAGCGAAACTGATGAAACGGAAAATGACTAATGAAAATCTTATGGAGGATGTCGAAAGTTCTAGGGAACAAGTACAGGGACATATTGACGAAATGAGAGAACGGGTCAAGGAAATGCGGGAACTCGTGGAGGAAATTGTTAGCAGAGTTACAGAAACAGCTTAGAGATTTTCTACTTTCTTGTTGATTTTGATGAACTTTATTAATGATGTACATCTTCACTTCACCTATTCCATAACATTTATTTACATTAAAATTAAAATATAAGCAATAATAGGTTGTCTGAATGAAATCTGAAGCCGAAATTTGGGATTGAATCAGATATCCACTGAATTGTACATATCCAACTTGTACAATAATGAGGTAATCCTTTAGTGATATTTTAATGAAAGTGTAACGATATAGTTAATTAAGTAGTTTGTTAATATTTCAGGTAGTTAATAAATATTTCAGTTAACAAAAAGTACCTACTGATTTTATTAATTATTATTGTTAGAGTAAATTTTTTGATGTGAACTCAATATCCTACTCAAAATTTTAAATTTTCAATCCTTAATTATTCACATTCAATTCAGTATTATATACATATGTTTGAGTAGGAGCTGAAGCGCCTGAAAATCGTTGGCACACCTCACATGATTTTTATTGCAGTAACTTTTGCAAATGAATCCAATATTTATAAAATTTATTAGATATTTTTGATGAGAATGGTAAAATTATGAGGGGTGTAGTTTGGATCTACACCCTGCTTCAATTTAACCATAGGTTCTGAAGCACTCCTATTATAAAGTGTATAGCTGTCAAGGCAAATTCTGATATGTGGAATCAACCTCCCAAAATTTTCATTTTCCACATGGCAGATTTTGACTTGACAGCAACAGAACTGAACTGTCTTGCAGTGGTCGGTTAGTAGGAGTCAGATCTCCCCCCATTCCATAGAGCAAATAAAAATACAGATTATTACTTACATTGATGATTCTAATTATTATTATTACATTGAGGATTCTCAAGCTGGCCCATTTGAAATTCCTATTCTTGTCTCATAACGATTTTGATTAAACTTCATTATCATAAAACTATGTAAAGAAATTATGGTTTTTAAAAAAGTAACAATATCATTAATCCGAGTGTGTGTGGATTACTGAATATCATGAATTATTATTATTTCATTATAATAATTTCAATTATAATAATTATTATTAGGTACTGATGTTTATTTCAATTCGTTTCAGAAAAAATAGATAACTGTGAATTTGTTACCACAATTTAAGGAACTGTAACTTTTCAGGAATGGCTTGAATTGTTTTAATGATTCAACAGTGTGTTGATGTAGTGGAATGTAGAGAATTAATATCGTTTGGGGACAATATCATCCCCCTTCTCCCCTTGTAAGTGTAATTTTTCAAATGGAAACATTTTTAATTGCAGATTAGTTTAACTATTTGCTATTTGTCCAACTTTTTTCCGAAATTTTTTGCTCGTTATGCGGGTAATCACATTCTTCCCAGTGTAAAAAATAGAGGGTTTTTGGTATCTCCTGTGAAAAATAGGGTATGTAACATGAGCGAAAGATACTTTTCCCGCTCCCGTGAATGCATCATTTGTGTTTAGCCAGGTATTTAGTATTCGACACTTATTTATTTTATATTTATTATTTTTTTAATTTGTCATTTATTTCGTGTTATTATTTTGCATAATAATCTATAATAGAAATGGGGGTTTGTATTTGAAAAATTACACTTTAACAAATTGCATCAAGCAACTATTCATGATTTAAAATAATTCAACTTGTCTTATCAAAAATTATTCTTTAAACCTTACAAAAAAGGCAAATATAAACTCAGCAAATTAGCAACTTACAGCTTATGCGTGACACATAATAGTTTCCCACAGGAAACTGCCAGCTGGCTTAAGGAGTGAATACACATTAATGTAAACAATATACAGGGTGATTCAGGTTTTACCTACTTAACTCTATAGGGAACGATAGAGAATCGAAAAATAATATGAGTTTGCTTCATGAACTATATTCGTGAAATGCTTCGTTAAGAAAATACAGGGTGTTAAAGTTTTAAGAAAAAATTCGTATTTTTGAAATATAAAAAAATTGGCTGATTGAAATAATTTGAAATTTTGAACAGTAGTTGTGCTAATTGAAATATATGATCTGATACCCTCAATGAAAAATTCTTCACTCCAGTGGCAGAGATCTGGGTGTGTTGTTACCTTTTTTATTAAATAATTTCTACGCCACTGACTTTAATTCAAATTTGTTATTTATGGTAGATACCTTGTTTTCTTTAGAGAAGAAAAGTCATCTTACGTTTTCGTTGTAGAACGCACCGGTTTCAAGATATTCCACAATGTTGGCACTCATGCAAGCTTTTTGTAATGCAATACGGTTCAATAACGATCATAAAAATGATTAACTTCTGGAAAAACTCAATAGCATTGATTTTTATGATATTTTACCTCGGTCGGGTTCCTACATTATGAAGTATCTTGGAAACAGTGCGTCCTAGGACAAAAACGTACGATGTCTTTTCTTCTCTAAACAACATGAGGTATCTAACAACAATTACAAATTTGCATTAAAGTCAGTGACGTGCAAATTATTTATTAAAAAGATAAGAACAAGCCCAGATCTCCGCCACTGGATTGAAGAATTTTTCATCGGAAAGTCAAATCATGTAGGTACTTCAATTAGCACAACTACTGTTCAAAATTTCAAATTATTTCAATCAGCCAATTTTTTTATATTTCAAAAATACGAATTTTTTCTTAATACTTTAACACCCTGTATTTTCTTAACGAAGCATTTCACGAATATAGTTCATGCAGCAAACTCATATTATTTTTCGATTCTCTATCGTTCCCTAGAGTTAAGTAGGTAAAACCTGAATCACCCTGTATTTTTGCTGGAATAAAATTAAATAAATGTTCTTTTTAAATAAAAAGTTTTTATAAAAAGATTAGATAAGATAAAATTAAATAAAAGTTTTTTTTACAGTTGTTTTCTTAGTTGAAATTACTTTGTCACAAATATGGTTCTAGCTTTAGAAAGCTTACACATCTTTTAAAAAGAACAATCAAAGGCTCAAAATAAAAAATTACATGGTTTCATTAATGAAAGTGAGCTCTTATTTTCTAGCGATAGGTAAATGGGGTCATATTTTTCTTCATTTAATTATTTTCCCCACTTTTACACACTGATGCTTGCTCATCTTTTCATCCAGGAAAACCATAACAATTTCTGAAGTAACCTATTATTTGTAGGAGTAGGTGATTTATTTATAAAAAAAAACTGAAGTTTTTTATTTTTTTAGATATTTTAGCATCATGAGTGATTATTTCGAGACCAAGGAATTTAAAATAAAATATGAGCCCCTGGAAGTGGATTATTCAGTGTTCCAGGAACAAAATATAAATTTCATGTCAAATGAGGATGAAGACTTCAAAGAGTTTCCTCTAGATATTAAATTCGAACCCTTAGAAGAAATCCAGAAATATGACAATAATAACACTGACGACTCCAAATCCAATTTAGATCTTAATTGTAACGAACTAATCAAGACTGACTCTTTGTTAGAAAAAACGACTAGAAAGTTAGCAAGAAAATTAAAAAAAGACAAAATATCCAAAGCTAAGAAAGAAACGTTTAAATGTAATAAATGTGACGCTGTAATAAAGAATAAAACCTGTCTTAAAGTGCACATGAAAGTAATGCATAGCAATTGTGAAGTTTTCAAGTGCAATCATTGTAGCTATTCTACAAAATACAAGACTGTGATAAAGACGCATATCAGTACATTGCATGGTGACAATCCAAAAAGTTATAAGTGCCTTCATTGTCAATATGAAACCAAGTTTCCTTATTATTTGAGGAAACACATTGAGAGACAACACAGTAATATAGAAATCTTTCAATGCACTCTGTGTAACTATAAAACAAAGTATAAGCATCACTTACGAGCCCACGTGTTTCGGATACATGAAGATGGGGCTGAGAAAGTATTGAAATGTCAGCAGTGTTCTTACGAAACCAAAGATAAAGGTATGTTATTAACAATTGTTTATTTTCAAGAATTCCTTAAAAAATTAACTGTTTCCCATCAGATAGAAAGCCGTGTTATTAACCCTCAAGCTCAACTCTCTTACTCTTACTTAACTTTTATACAGCCTTTATAGAATTCTTATAGGTTCAAGAATTTACAATTTCAAAGAATTCAATAACAAAAAAGGAATTCCTGACTATGGACAGATTTTCGATTGAATTAATAATTCTTATATTACAAACCTTCATTAGAATTTTTAATTTCAGCATATCTTCAGAAACACATCACTAGAAAACATTCAGATGTGATTTATAAATGCAAAGAATGTTCATATAAATGCTCTGAAAAGTATTACCTAAAAATGCATACTTTCAAGCATCATACAAATTATTCCGAAATGTATAAATGTCTGTATTGCTGCTACCAAACTAAGGAGAAGAGCAAGTTCACCCGACACTCTCAAAATGTTCATAATTTCACTGAAGGCGTCTGCAATGAAAGGCAAGAATCTCTCCGTACTCAAGACGAAACCATCACAGAACCAATAAAAAATTCCAAGCGTAAGGTGAAAGCGAAGAAACGCCAAAGTTCAGTGAACGGAAATGAAATATTCCAGTGCTACAACTGCTGCTTTCAGACGAGCTCGAAAGGATCTCTGATATCTCATGTACGCTCCCACACGGAAGAGCACCATTGCCCTCACTGTAGTTTCGTGACAGTCTACGGAACGAACCTCTCCAGACATCTAAAAACACACAAGAAGAGCCCTCTTTACAAATGCAATGACTGTGAATACCAAAGCGTGCACCTCTTTGATATTAAAAGACATGCTTTTATTAAACACGCTACTTGTCAAACGCTGTATAAGTGCTTTGACTGTACTTTCCAGGCTCAATCAAAACAGCTCTTGACTTCGCACATTCAGCAGAAGCATTAATAATATGAGGTGAATTTTCGTGAAGTCTTGATTATGCTGTTAAATCTCAGATCTTCCAAAAAAAGTGAGGCTTTTTAAAAGCTCATTTTACGAATGTAACTAGATGCAATAATAAGTAAAGCACATCCCAAAAAAAGAAAATAAAATAAATAACCACAGTTATGTTATACGTAGTAATAAGTACATATATTAAAATCAACCATAATCTGAACCAAACAAGTGTTATCTTTAATTTTAGGTAGTTATTCGGACCGATTCCAATTGCTTTGCTTTCATGTTAAAGCACTTGCTTTCACTGTATATTGACGCTGAGTTTTTTGACAACACCCTGTTGTAAATCATAGTAATATTTCAAATGAAAATTTCAACAGATTGAAAACTGTTTGAAATTAACATAAAAAACTGTCAGGGTAACCTCTTGTGTTTTATATTCTTTCTATCTTCTTATATTCAATAGTTTAATCTGATTTTGATAGAAGTCAGACAACCAACTAAAAGTTGATTTGGAATCTCGCAACAATAAATTTGAAGTAAATGCAGTTAGCGCGGAAGTCTTATATTAAAGCAATTCGGAATCACACCAATTATGATAATTATTATTATATTGTATGTTATGTTATACCCAGACAGACATGTTATATTTATTATTAAGATTATTTATAGTATATAAATCGTTTTTTTCAGTACAAATTTTACTAATCATAATTCTTCCATATTATTTAGACATTAATATTATTAGTTAATTTTATATACAAATATTATACAGAAGGGTGATTCGTATAAGAACCAAACCAGAACAGGGGCATGTAGGGGACCCCAAAATATGGTGATTTAACGCAACTTATTTCTATACTAATTTATTGCACCTCTGGGAAGTTACAGGCCTTGAAAAATTGGTTCCAAATTTTTGATAAAAATCAATATTTCTATTATACTTGAACTTAGAAAAAACAAATTTGAAACATGGTGTGTGTGTGTGTGTATGAAGAGCAGCATTCATATTGACAGTAAGAAGAGTTAAATTGTAGAATCTTAAAGGGGTTGATAAGGGATGATGCACCCTTAAAATGATAGAGAATATGATATAGAAAAAAATGATAGGTACTTATATGTACGTTACTGCAATATTTTTTTTTAGTTTTTCGGGTTTTAGTGGAAAACGACAAAGTTTTTTGAAAAATCATAAGAGAAATAAAAGTTTTAGAATTAAATTCTCCATAAAATAAAGTAACAATATCTTAAATCGGCCAACGGGTAAAAAAATGATGTAGCATATTTTAAAGGTGAATCATCATCCCTTTAAAATGCTAACAAAATTTGGCTCGACTTACTGCTGAATTTGCTTTTGGTACATTCACAATTACCAAATTTGTTTTTTCTAAGTTCAAGTATAACCGATGAGATATGGATTTTTTCGAAATTTTAAACCCCTATTTCCAAGGCCGGTAACTTCTCAGAGGTGCAACTTTGCAACATCTATAGAGCAGATAAATTGCCTTAAATCACCATATTTTTCTGGTCCCCTGCTCTGTGTCGGTTCTTATGTAATCACCCTGTATACTATGTAAAAGTTGAAGAAAAATTAAAAAGGCATTTTCTATTTTAATGTGTTGTTTTTTTCCCATTTTCTCATTTAAATTAGGTCTAGGGAAAACATCCAAGTTTTCCCCAGAAAACAAAATATTGAGCTTCTTTGAGGTCCTACACATATCAATTAACTTCTATTATTTTAATTTTTAATTGTGTAATAAGGTAAGGTAACATTTTCAACCAAACCAAAACCAACAAACAAAGGAAAGGATATCAACCCTCCCCCCACCCAGAAAAACTATAATTAGTAAAGAATCAACACTGGGTGTGTGGGGTAGGAGACGTAAGTATAATACTTATTAGTTGTTCTTCTATGACTGAATAATGTTTTGATTGTTCTGGATTTACCTACCTATTTAGATAAGGCATAATTAGACTTGAGGAACTGGCGAATTAACTGAACTGAATTAATTGAAAATGGATTGATTGAATTTGAGAACTTGACTTGTTTACATTTTGAAAATTTTAATTTTGAAAAGTAGTTATCTTCTAAAGGTGTTCAATAGACAGTTGACATGCATGACAAGTGATAGTTGATAGTTGCCAGAATTCAGAATTAGAATACCAATCAAATCTTCTTCTTTCATTAATCTAAATTCGAGCTGGGCCGGGCCACGATACACATATACACGGTATGCCGATAGACGATGACGCGCAGGCTGCGTTCCGGTCTTGTGACGTCACGTGGATCAAATATTACACATAAGATTGCTCATATCTTTTTGTTTGTCAAGAATAAATAAATAATTCTTTGTAGGCTTGCATAAGTCGGCAACAGCTATCCATTTAACGTTTTAAAAATTTTCAAGGTCAACTAAATCCCAGAGTTTTCATAGTCAACTTTTGTTTTTCTTATAGCCGCCATATTGTTTTTTATGTCGTTTGGTACAAAAAAAATTATGAAAATCAAAAATCAATAACATTTGAAAAAATTGTGAAAATTTTATTTTACTTTTTTCGAAAAAAAAATAAAGATTTTTCTATAATAAATCTAGCACAAAGAAAAACACAAGCAAAAAGAATGGAAGCAATATAATTTGACATTTATTTTATAAACAATCTCGCCGCGATTAATACCAAATACGCAATATTTTAAGGTATTTGTCAAAACTTTAAGTCAAAATAAAACCACATGACGTCATTGCGCAGTAATTACCAAAATAGTAACAGCAATCGGCATACCGTGTATATGTGTATCGTGGGCCGGGCCCAGGATTGACAATTTAGTTTTCTGATAGCGTTTGACCAATCAGCTTGCGGCGGCAAATACGTCACACGGACGACCCGTTTGAATTAATCGGTATTGAAAGTAATAATCAACTCCGTAATATTATGAATATTTGTTTCTTGAAATAAATTTTAAGAGTGTATTCCTGGTGACATCTCTAAATAAAAGTTCACCTTTATTTAAATAGTTCACAAAGTTCACATAAATTGTATTTATTTATTTTATTTAAACTTATTTTTTAGTCAAAGTTTTAATTTTTCAATACTTATTAATAAAAATAATAATTCAATATTAGATCTGCCAGCATATGGGAGATGATTTTTTGTTTGCTCTAACAACACTCTATAGGGTGCTTGGTAAGTGGTAACTGGACACTGGAGTGGACAGGCAAAATGAAACGTCATGTATAAAATCGTATTTTAAGCATAAAATAAAGAACAACTTTTTCAAGATCGGGCCTTTAGGAAATACTTCCAAAATTGTTGTTCACTTAAATGAATAAAACATACTTTTATTGTTGCCCGAGTTTTACATTTTTTGAGATATGGGCCTCATTTTGAAAAAGTAATCTGTTTTATATTGCTTAAAATACAATCTTATACATATATGACGTTTGATTTTGGTTGTCCAGTTACCAAATACCTATACATATACAGATATAGATATAGAGCAGTGGTTATTGGGTGCTGAGTCAAAGAATTTTTTTTTATTGACTCAGCACCCAATAACCACTGCTCTATTTCTAACTATAAATAGTCGAGTCACGACTATCTGGTATCAGATATAGATATACATAATATACATTATAGAGCCTCAATTTTCCATTGTGGGAAGTTGAGATTGTTTCGATTGAAACGGCGCACGGTCCCACGAGGCCTATTGAAAATAAGCGGCATCCATTACCGGGACGTGTAGTTTTTTCGTGTATTTCGGTATTTTTCGAGAAAAGCCCCGGAAACACCCTTTGAGTAGCTTGTGTCTGCATAAGTTGCACTTATGAAAAAATATCACAGCCAACTCTACTTTAAAAAGCCATTTTAGATATAAATAATTTCGGTTAAATAGGCACATTTCAGGAATGTGTGGTAGTGTGGTAGAACCCCACCATATATACACGGTATGACGTCATGCGGTTGGATTTTGACTTGAACCATTAATCGCGGCGAAGTTGTTTATAAAATTGATGTCACATTAAATTGCTTCCATCCTTCTTGCTGGTGTTTTTCTATGTGCTAGAACTATATAGAAAAATCTTTAATTTTTTTTCGAAAAAAGTAGAATGAAATTTTTACAATTTTTTTATGTTATTATTAATTTTTGATTTTCACGATTTTTTTTTTGTACCAAACGACATAAAAAAACAATATGGCGGCTATAAGAAAAACAAAAGTTGACTACGAAAACTTTGGGATTTTGGTTGGCCGTGAAAACTTTTAAAACATTAAATGGATAGCTGTTGCCGACTTATGCAAGCCTACAAAGAATTATATAGGTATTTACCTGACAATAAAAAAGATATGAGCAATCCCATGTGTAGTCTAGTCTTCCAACCGCGTGACGTCAGAAAACCGGAACGAAGCTTGCGCAGTAGAGATACAGAGGTTACCGGCACCGGTCCAGTCCGGTAATTAATGCTGACGAATGATGATAAATGTGTTGGAAATGAAAGCAGATTTGATGGAAATACAGTTTGGTTGAGCATCCACAATAGACGCCGTCAGTGTGACGTCACAGGGCGGGGCTAAGCGGTTCTGGTTCCATACAAACAAACCCTTCACGTGGTCATTGTTGTCAGTTCTCGTGTTTTTTCTTGAAGTTTCTTGAAGTCTCATTATGAGCTTTGATGTTTGACGAGACAACTTCCATCAGAGCTGGCAAACCTGTAAACGTCAAACGTTTGTTTGTATGGAACCCTGGCCGTTGGCCCCGCCCACTGACGTCATCACTGTCGGCGTCTATTTCAAGGGCACCTAATTGTAAAAATTAAAACATATTTTTCAACATCAACAATCAAAAACCTGTACCCTGTACCAGTATTCTGTATCCTGTACACGACTAAATCCAGCAGAATATACCTGCCTCAACGCGAAAGTGTGCGAAGGTCATTCAGTGTTGGAAGAAAAATAAGAAGAACAATATTAATTGAAAAGAAAACACGTGTATGAAATGCTGAAAAGAGAAAAGAGGTGCTACTTCAGAGCTCAGTGGCAGTGCCAAGGAATTTTAAATTTTGTTTCAGAGTGAATAGGATTATTAGTGAATGAGTGAATGCACTACAGTAGAAATTTCGGGCTGTTCGTTGTTTTGAATATAAATGAAATGTTCCTTAAAATTTGACTAGTGAATCCAGTGTCACATTGGGGACATTATTTAGTGGTGACTGGTGATTGAGGATTATTGTTGTTGAAAACATCAGACCCAGGCCCCCGATTCTAGGGTGTTCGTCCCGGCGTTCCCTGAGTAGTGTCACCCCTATCTTTAGAAGCAAAAGAACCAAGTGAAGTTAGTTCTTTAGTTCCAGTTTAAGATGAAATTCTCTTATAAGGTAAGTAGGACCTATGAAAGTACCAAATGTGGTAATGTTGCTCTTTAGCAAGTTCCCCTTAGGGGGGACTTCAATGTTATGAATTGTTTAAATGTTTATTATTACCAAGAACTAAAGTTATACTTACTGAAATTTTGGTGCAACAATTAATAATTAGTATGTGTAGTAGAGTAGTCATAGTTTATTCCAGCAATGAAAGCTGCCATCCACTTGAAAATGGGTATGCTTTTTAGCTTTCCAATGATTCCCCTCACCAGCCCATTCCACTTTTTCCACTCGTGTTGCTCTCAGCGTTGCCGTACGCAACTCGAGACAAATAATATTTTAAAACACTTATTTGCTGCATTAAGTCAGGTCTTTGGTCAGGGTAGGGTTTTTTTCATTTAAATGTCCCTAAAATGAAAAAAAACCCTACCCTAACCAAAGACCTGACTTACCCAGCATTATCATCTCAATAATAATTAATTGTAACGAGAATGCCGGCCGGGCCTAGTAGTAATATTTTTATTTACAATACGTAATATGTATGTATACATAAACAGACGAGTTGCATTTTCCTTGGCCAGAGCAGCAGCTGTTTGTCTAAGATTGTCTGCAGAACATAGTAAAACGAATAGCATGTGGCAACGCTGAGCGGAGTCGGCCGGTCGCAAGCAGACAACATGCAATGGGGGTAATAGAGGGGTGTTTTGGAAAGCTAAAAAGCAGTATTACCTTACATTCTTTCCATGGAAAATTTCTCTGTATGTTGAACCTAAATTGTTATTAACATCCCTTCCTTTCAATCCTTATCCTTTCAAGATGAGATAGCTGCGTTCCTAGCTGGAATAGCCTAGTAAATAATTTTATATAATGATTGCTTTTTTTTCTAGTTCTCCAATCTTCTGGGGAGTGTATACAAGAAAGGGGACCTAGTATTTACCCCTGATGGCAATTCAGTTATAAGTTGCGTGGGAAACAGAATTAGTATTTTTGATGTGAGAAAGTATGTGTCTAATTTTGATATGCCAAATAGTGTGATCTCATCTAAGTCTAAGAAATATCCGAGGAAATATCATTCACATTCACTACTTGTATTACATATGCCTACAGCAGTTTTGTATTTATGTATAGGAGGCTTAATAAATAGCAGGAGACTTGAACTGATTAGGGGACTTGTTTTCCCATCAAGTTGCTTCTTATTAGCTTAAGTTCTACTTAACTTTATGGACCATTAAAATATGTTCCTTCATCTATAAACACCACAAAGCAATGAGATCATACTAGTCATAACTCTTTACAAAAAAACATGTTCTTATATACGTGCATACTTTACAGCAATAAAACATCAACGCTACCTGTTGAAAGTCGCTTCAATTATGAAACGATTGATTTAAATCCCAACGGCTGTATTTTACTAGCTGTCAATGAAGAAGGGGAAGCACACATGATAAGCCTCGTCTCTCAAACCATTGTACACAAGTTCAGATTTAAAAGAAAAGTCAACGCAGTTAAATTTAGTCCCAATGGAGAATATTTTGCTGTGTGCCGAGAAAGTGAAGGTATCTTATTATGGTATAACGTCTTTTGCAGAAATTATCATGTCTTTCTTGTTTCAGCACTCATATATAGAGCCCCAAGTGTTTTTACTGGCCTGTACAACTCGTTTACACAAGAACGAGTCGTGCCTGTGAATGAAGGAACCTGTCTTGATTGGTCTTTTGATTCTAGAGTTTTAGCTGTCGGTACCAAAGATATGAAAGTTCTCTTATATCCTCTTGATAGGTAATGTAGCAAATCTTTATGCGAATGAGATTGTAAAATTATTTTTTGCCACGGCCTTATTTATTTATAACATCCTAAAACGGCTCATTTAAAAATTATTATGTATCAGCGGAATTATGAGGATGTTTGTGACTGAGGGCAGCGTTTACTTTTTTCATGAAAAATAAATCGTTGAATATGTGACCCTGGCTGGTTGTGAGATTCACAAAACGATCATTAGTCTGTAATGTTTTTTTTAGATGGAAGAATTTTAAGTTGTTTACTCTTGGAAGTCACGCAGATTCAATTGTTGGTTGTTTCTTTGAAGATAACAGTTACGATATCACAACTATTGACAGAAATGGACATACATGTGTGTGGGAATGTACAGTTGAACCTGAACAATTAATACCTAGGTCAGCAGTAGTTCCAGTCAACAAACGACAGGTTAGTCTTATTGATTTAAAATTATGTGGTAAAATTAATAAAGTGCCAGTTACCTACCAAATTTCCAGATCAAATTCACTCAGTTATGAGCATGATTGTTGTTTTTACCCTCGTTTTTACAGTACATCTTTATAATTCAAATTTCAGAGAAAATCGAGCGATTCAGAGGATGAAGTAGATGTTAGCAAGTCATTAGAACAGACTCCAGACCAATTAGCTTCAGCTATAAAAAAAGTATCTGTGGAAGATTCCCAAGAAGATAAAGATAAACATAACAATGAATTTTATTACAAGAGAATTGCTAAACATTACCTCGCGGATGAGCCGAGAAAATCTGACAGAGCAGTTACATTAACGTCTGCTGCTTATCATAGAAAAACCAAGATTTTTATAACAGGTAGGTGCTATTCCATGAAACAGTTTTACGTTATACAGAATGTTCTATAAGCTCTGTGACATACTTTGGCAAATGTTAGGTCACTTAATTTTAAACATCTTTGCTAATAAACAACAGTTGACATGACAGTAAACAATTTTTGAGTCATTTTGATTAATTTTTTGACATGTAGTGTGAAAGTTCTGAATAAAAAATGGATATATTCACAACTTTAAATAAAAACGAATGGACCCATGTTCATGTTACAATCAAGTAGTGACCTATCATCTGTCAAAGGGTGGAGTGCTAGAACGCTAATTAAAGATTTGTCAGATAATTATTGATTTTAAATAGCAAATTTTGAAAATAGGGTGAATATTTTGAATGGTCTTTCATTTTTTATCAGTAATTAACTCTTCTAAAAGGGAGTAGAGTTTATTTCCAGCAATATCAGACCAACATTTTGATAATACAGGGCATTTTAAAATCAGTAATTATCTGACAGATCTGTAATTAACGTTCTAGCACTCCACCGAAAGTGTGTCAGAGCTTTTACAGGTATCCGGAAATTGTGCACAAAAAATGAAGGGGGCGATTCCACTTGAAATATTTCCAGAAGATCCTATAACATTTTTTTGAAAACAAATAAGGAAGTTATAAACCTTCTAGTTTGAATTTTTTAATTACTTTTTTCTAGTGTACAGATTATCTTCAAATTTGCCACACTTACCAGTCTTACCACTGATGTTCTTTTACATCCTTGGTCCGAATTAGACTTGCATCCCTCAAAGCCACAGAGCCTTAACTGCCTTCGACCCTCAAAAAAGGCCCATCATTTTTTTCTTATTATAATTTTCTGAATTCGAAGATGTACAAACAAAAACCATAAGAAAATATTCGCAAAAAGCCCTCTTGTTCTATCACGATAAAATGAGCTATTTATGAGAAATACTAATAACTTCCTTATTTGTGAGTTTTCAAAAAGAAAGTTATAGGAACTCTTTATAAATTATATTTTTCAAATGCTGCAATAGCGAATCAAACCAATGTTTATTAAAAAATATGTTTGAAATCAAGTGACCTATCATCGTTCTCCGGGAGGTACGTTAAAAAGGGGGTCCCGGCTGCTTCACAGCAGTCGTTAAGTTACGTCAGAGGCCCTTGAGGCTACTTGAAAACTTCTGACACTTGGGCTTTACCACAGCCATAAGATATTTATTTATTTATTTATCTACAAAAGTTTGTCATATAGTTTATAGAACTCTCTGTATAAGTCATTATTATCACTAGTCAAAGGGTAATATGTTTACAAGAAATAATAAACACTGGGTAGGTATATATTTACTAGACCAGTAGTATTGTTTATAAAATATGCCATGTTATTAAAAGCTGGCAAGTTCTTTATAAGAAGTATTGAATGATTCACTGGAAGCAGGGGTAGTACCAGATCCAGATCTCTTAAAACTGTCTACGGTTAGAAACACCACTAAAATTGAAGAATTTAGGCCTGTTAACATGCTTCCACTTACGAAAATGGGTTATGAGCAACTGGTGGAGCATGTGAACAGGAATAATATTGTTGACAAGTTTCAGTCAGGATTCCGGACACATCACAATAATAATTGTGAAATGGTACTATAGTATTATTGGATGAATGGAAGTGTGAAAGGGACAATGGTAATGTAGTGGTGGTGTTTTTGGGCCTAAAAAGGGCTTTTGAAACTGTAGACAAAATTAGAGAAATGTGGTGTTGGTGGAAAGGCATTGGAATGGTTTGTTAGCTATTTATCTGATAGAAAACAAAAAAGTAAAATGTGAAGTAGAATCAGAGGTGATGTAATCAAGAAAGGGGGTTCTACAAGGTAGTGTACATTAATGATATTGGAAGTTCTTTGAATTATTGTAGGTATCATCTTTTTGTGGATAATATGGTAATATCATAATATGTATAATATAATAATATACATGGAAGGTAAAGACAGGGAGGAAGTGCATCAGAGGGTAAATGAGGATCTAAAAAGGCTTTATGCATGATTGGAAATAAATTACATGAAATTAAAGATAAGGAAGAGGACGGGTATGCTGCTGGGGCAAGAGAAAATGGTGAATTTATGGAAGGAGAGAGGATTTGATATAGTAGTGGATGGACTGGATGGTGAATGTATGGAGCTGGTGGAGAAGACCTGAGAAGACTACAAGTACTACAAAATAGGGCATTGAGAGTGATTATTGGTGGTGATAGATATGTATACAAGAATAGAGTGTCTGCTTGAAAGGTTGGGATGGATTAGAGTTGGTGATAGTTCGAGTGGGCTGTTCTGAGTTTGATGCATAAAGCTAAATGCTTAATGTGGGAATGCCCCTGAATTCGTTGGGGATATTTTGACACAGAGGGGAGAGGAGGAGACAAAGATTTTAATGTCAGGAAATATCAACATGAAAAAAATAAAAATAGTTCGTTGTAAAAGATGTTTTAAGATTGAGCAAAATCAACATAAACCTTATCTTGTTTTAGGTTTCTCCAATGGTTCTTTTTTTATTTATGAATCACCAGACATGAGTTTGATACATTCATTAAATATCTCAGATCAAGTTGTCAGCGCTATAGCTTTTAATTGTACCGGAGATTGGATAGCTCTAGGCTGTGGTGGTCTAGGGCAATTACTGGTATGGGAATGGCAAAGTAAGTAGCCACATTAATAAGATCTCCTTTCAACTGTTAATTAATCTCTCCTATCCCTAAACTTCCACCTTAAGTGTATCTTGTAAAATAAAAAAAAATAGAAAATAATGAAACTTTTCGTAGGCGAGACACACGTATTAAAACAACAAGGCCACACGACCAATATGTCTTGCGTGCACTACTCTCCTGACGGGCAAACCCTGGCCACCGGCGGTGACGACGGAAAGGTGAAACTCTGGAATCTCGCCAGCGGATATTGCTTCGTTACCTTCACGGAACATTCGGCCGCCGTTACGGCTCTCACTTTCAGTCCCAGCAAACGAGCGCTGCTGTCGGCTTCGCTCGACGGAACCGTCAGAGCTTTCGATATGCTCCGCTATCGTAATTTCCGTACTTTCACCTCGCCAAGTCCTAAACCGGTGCAGTTTTCGAGTGTTTCGGTGGACGGGAGCGGGGAACTGGTGGCGGCCGGAGCGAGGGATGTATTTGAGATACATTTGTGGTCGATCAAGACGGGAAGACTGTTGGAGGTGCTCTCCGGACATGAAGCTCCTGTGGTGAGTTATTAACCGAGTTTTGTCTGGAATTATTTACTTAATAAGTTGAAAACATTTCAGTCGGCAGTAACGTTTAGTCCAACTTTGACCAGCTCGACCTTGCTGAGCATTTCCTGGGACGGCACGCTTCGCGTCTGGGAGGCTCTGAGTCGCGGTTCGGCTCATGAGACGATTCAGCTGCTCGGCGATGGGCTGGCTGTCGTGTGGCGTCCCGATGGAACGCAGGCTGCTGTTGCCACTCTGGATGGGCGTATTTCTGTTTTCGAGGTAGCCACCGCCCGACAGGTGGCTTCTATCGAAGGAAGAGCTGATTTGGGTAGCGGCAGAGCGGATACAGACTTGGTGACTGCCAAAAAAACATTGGAGGGGAAGTGAGTTTCTTTATTTCTTGCTCTCGAGTTTGTGACATTTCAAGATTTATTGAAGATTCATTTCATTAAATGGAATTTGTGTTTTTTAGATCTTTTACCAGTTTGTGTTATTCTGCTGATGGGGAGTATTTGTTAGCCGGTGGTCAGTCAAAGAACGTGTGCATTTATTACATCAAAGAAGCGTTAATTCTTAAAAAGTTTGAGATAACTCAGAATCGATCTTTTGATGCTGTAGATGTGAGTATACCATTCCCTCCACTATTAGAATTAATTATTAGAGTGGTCATGTTGTCACAGATTTGTGATGTATTTTTGAAAGTATAAGACAACTTATAAATTGTATTGGCTTTATTTGCTTACCCACAGGTAAAGCTTTAGCTGTGCAAGGGATGAAGTGAATTATAGTCACTTTCCATCATAAAGTAATTTAAATTTTTTACATGATAAGTTTTATAATAATTAGGTACCTTGGTTATTGTAGGACTTTATAAATAGAAGAAAGATGTCAGAAATGGTCGGAAATAAGGCGTTAATTGAAGAAAGAGAAGAAACCGAAGGAGGCAATGTAAAAATTAAATTACCCGGTGTGAGGCGCGGCGATATGGCTAGCAGGATTTTGAAACCAGAGGTCAGTAGTTGAAAAATCCGTCTTTTTAAATAAATGATCAACATTACTTTCCATAGGTGCAAGTGTTCTGCCTGCAATTTTCCCCCACCGGGCAGCAGTGGGCTGCTGTAACAACGGAGGGCTTGTTGGTTTATTCTCTAAACCCTGGCCTGGTATTCGATCCATGGGATTTAGAGATAGATGTCACACCTGCTGCCATAAAAGAGGCTTTAGAAGAATCTGAATATACTACAGGTAAAATTATTCATAAGTGTTAATCTTAACTACAACATTTTCAATTTAAATATTGGAAAAGTGTATTTATTTGTGTAATTTGAAATAAAATATCAAATAAATGTTCTTTTTCCAGCTTTGGTGAAAGCCATTAAACTGAACGAGGCTGCATTAATTCAAAGTGTCATAGAAAAAATACCTCCTCAGGATGGTAAGTTTTATTAATTACATATTTTATTATAACATTGTTTTCTTGATTATTTTATTCACTCTTTCTTAAACTCATTATAGAATTAAAAATTTAAACACCACACAATTTCCCTACAGTATCCGTCAAAAAGCTCACACTATAATGGGAAGTTTTTTGTTGTGAGTTTATGCTTTTGAAAAGATTAAAATTTGTGGTGTGAATTTTAGTTCAAGAGAAAATGATGTTTGTCCAAAAAATCCAGAAAATCAAAAGTGTTTTGAGGAAAACTTTGGGCAACACTTGTTCGATATTCACAACATGTATTCTCAATTAAGAAAGAAATACATTTTTGGTAATTTATTATGGTATACAAAATCAACTTGAGCTTATTATAAGATTGTTTCTTTATATCAAATACGCTTTGCACTAAAATAAAAACATCGAAAATGGGATAGAAATTTTATTAAATTAAAAAAATTCACTCCTGGTAGTGGTTTCTACTACTTCTGTGAATTTTTTTGTAATAAATATAAACAATATTACATAATATTGCAGTGATCATATTTAAAATTCAAAATTACACCAAGAAAAATCACCTTTTGGCTACCTTATAAAAAATTATAGCTGTCTGTCTCTCATTATTTTGACTGACAATCCATTTGGTGAATATCTAACAAATGTAACTGGGGACAAAGCATAAACTTATGAAAAAAAAAATAGGAAAACAAAAAAATTCCCAACTTTTTGGTAGACACTGTATGATAATCAATCTATATTTCAAGCTTTTTTAATACAAAAACATGAATAGATGAAAATTCTACTGTTTAAGAAAATATCATACTAAAACAAGGAGGTTAAAATATTTGAATTTTAAAAGCAGTACTTGGCTGGATTAAATTTTTTTACTTTATTCCAGTGGAACTAATTGTTAGAAATCTCAGTGAGCGTTACGTGGAGAGACTTCTAGTGATTTTGGCAAGCTGTTTGGAGTCCAGCAGACATGTGGAATATTATTCCCTATGGATAGGTCACACCCTCCGGTATCACGGTCCTCGGTTGGCAGGTCCCGTCGTTGGACAGCGAAATTCACCTTCGTTGATGGCACTCGAAAAGAGTCTGGTTGGAAAGTATGAGCAACTTGCCAAACTGTAAGTATTTCTCAATTATTTTTAGATGCACTAGTTTTGAAATTAATGTGAAGTAAATTTAATTTAACACAGGGGTACAAAAATTAATGAAAACAAAATTTTGTATCAGTTTAGCATCGCAACACCTTCTAGATTTACTTACATTTCAGTTTTTTTTTGTTATCTATTGAATCTTCAAAAATCGATCCAAAATTTTAATCACCATCTATTAATTTCTCAATAATACTTGCAGAAATCTCAAGGTCCTCAATGTAAACAGGAAATAACTACTCTTTGTTGTCCTTTATGAGCGTATAATGTTCAAACTCTGAATTTGAGTCCATAAATTGTCTGCTTGTCTGTTTTATATTTTCATTTGTAGTTCAGTTAAGAAATTTTGTTTATTGTCCTTAGATGCTTATCTAGATCACTAAAAAACTACAAATTTCAATACTTATTAACTCCTTAAGTGGCTATAACTATAAAATAATTTCAATTTTTTATAATTTTTCTGTTAATTATTAGCTCTTATTGTTCTCAAATTGAATTGACTGAATCTATTGATTGTATGCTTTGATGTAAAGTAAATATATGTTTGCGAAATCAAATGAATTTGGCATGACAACGCATCCAAACATTGTGACCCACTTAAAACCAGAACACACTGTAAAATTGTTATTTATGATTAAATTTGAAAAAAAAAAATTCAAAATGAGCAGGACAAAAACTGCACCTTAGAACAAACCAATACATTTTAAGCCATAAAACCATGACCTATAAGGGAATTTTTTAAGGTCAAAAATGAAGAAATAGCGCAAGCATTTATACACCACCGTCTTCAACATCCTTCATAATAGATCCATACCATGTTTCGTTGAAAATTTTTACTTTTACGATTGAAATTGGGAAAATTTGATTATAAAAAAAAATATAATAAAATACTATGCCACTGTCTTTAACTTTATTAAAAGGGAACATATAGCAATTTACTTTGAACAACATGCTAGTGACTAGTGCACCTAGTATTTTATTAAAACATTTTGAAAAAAAGTTTCAAATTTCCAAAATAATTTCTATTTGATATTTTTTAATGAAACTTGGTAGATATTCACCTGTTTTGAACTTTTGAAGAATGATGAAGACAGTGGTGTAGGATTTTTATTTTATTTCCTAGCGCTTTTCCTTAATTTTTGGCCCTAAAATACTCTCATAGTAGGCCATGTTTTAGGGCTTGATTTAAATATATTTACCTGCCCTAAGCTCCAAATAAAAAAAAAAAATTGAAAGTGTGTCTTAAATAATAATTTTACAGGGGTGTTCTGGTTTTAACTAGGCCACACTGTAGTTGCGTCTGTGGAAAAATTACGAGCATCTAGGAATTTGTTGAACAGTTTACCTGGAGACACTCAAGGAGTTAACGATCCATTACGATTAGAACACTTTTTCAGTGCATATTATTATTATTATTATTATTAATTTCAGTGTACTTACTTTTTTATTAATTTCAGGTGTGATTTTAACAAATACACTATCAACTTCATTGAGAATCTTGGGACTTCTATTAAAACTGAAGCCTTCAATGATGAAATGGAAGATGATGAACATTTTGTTTTAGTGTAACATAGTAACATTTTTATTTGTACAGAATAAAGTTGTTTAAGTTATAAGAAGTTTTGTTGATCATGTGAAAAAAAATTATAACATGCGAGTGTTGAAATAATATTAAACAGTCTTATTAAAATTTATTAAATCTCAAAAATCAGCTGTAGCTCCAACACAAGCCTTCATCTAGTGCAAGACTGCTTAGTGCAAAAACTTGTACCAAGAAGGTAATTGATCAATTCTTCTTCAGTACAGAACAACCGAGTGCCACTTTTTATATCATTGACTTCATACAAAGGAACATCATTTGTCGCTTTAGCACCAATTACTACGATAAACGGATACCCCAATCTTCTACCATCCCTGACTCTTCTACCAATTGTATAGGACGTTCTGTCATCTATCAATACTTCATTTTCAAGCCCTGGCAGGGACTCTACTCGTGAACAAAGTCTCTCAGTCAAGCCCTTTGTTTGTTCTTCTTCTTTGCTTCCTTCCTGAAAATATATTGATATTTCACTACTGTTGGTCAATTATTAGTGAAACGTAATCATATTACTTTGGGAGGAATTATGAGGACTGAATATGGTGCTAAAGAATCAGGCCATCGTATTTCTGTTTCGTTTGAAAGAACTTCAATGGCTGCTGCCAGGATTCTAGTTAAACCCAGTCCAAAGCAACCCATCTGCATATCGACGCGTTTTCCTTGGGAAGAAAGATATTGAGCATTCAAGGGATGTGAATATTTATCTCCTAGGATGAAAGTATGACCCACCTGTTAACAAAAAAAGTTATACAATTCATAGTTTGTAAATATGACAAAAAGCGGTCACCTCAATTCCGTAGCTAATTCCCGTTTGAATGCTCTCACATTTAGGACATTTCTCTTCTGCCACAAGTTCAGCATTGGCTGCATAATTACATTTTTGACAGATGAATATTTTGTCTTCACCCATGTCAGCTTTGAAATGAAATTCATGGGATAGTGAACCACCCATTATTCCGCTCGAACCCAGAACTGAAATTATAAGTTATGCTGTTAAGAATTGTGGAGGGTCACTTGATCCAGATTATCACCTTTAATGAATTCTATCCCGATTTTATGGAATATCTTCTCGTAACTGGCGCATACTATTTCGTAAGTTGTGTGTGCATGTGGCAAGTCAATATCAAATGTGTATAGGTCTTTCATGAGAAATTGACGGCTTCTTAAGAGCCCAAACCTGGGCTTAATTTCATCACGATATTTATCAGTGATTTGGTAAAGACGCAGCGGGAGCTGCTTGTAAGATAGAGGAGCCCCAGAGGATAAAATATCGCACACACTTTCTTCATGGGTCTAAAAATATTTCTATATAATATAAGGTAGACAAATTTGAATTTGCTTATTTCACATCAACACAGCTAAAATCTTTACAATAGGTACCTAGGTACTTTTTGTTTGATATAACATGTAAAATTGCAAATATAGAAGAATGTGAATTTTAAGTGTTCTTTTGCAGACAACATGCTAATATGATTACTATGTCACCTCTACCAAAGTACAGGAACTACATTACAACCTGGTAACCTCCCTCTCAGGAAATCAAATCCAACTCCAACAGGCTGTTGTCCATATTCACGAAGAAATCACTGTGACATTTGAGTTGTTGAATTTTATATTTAGTAATTTGATTGGCCCGAAACTGACTTCTCAGCCAAATAGATGTCCAATTACAGAATTTGATAAGTCAAATAAATCTTCATATAATTTCTTTGTGAATATGAACATGACAACATAAATCATAAATATGAGGAATTCAATAAATGATAGCGGCAATGCTACAAAACTGATCCTCATCATTTAGTATTATTTGATAATAAATGAAATTAATTCACCTACAGGGCTAAGAATGTATTCTTGTTTATGACGATCCGTTATCTGAATTAATTCGGCTGCTACATTTTCTAGTCTTCCTAGAAATAAAAACAAAATTTCAGTCGGAAATTGAAACAAAAAATAATAAGGCCAACCTGAAATTTCCCATAGTTTTTTACGAATTAAAGCAGGCAAAATAATCTTTTGTCCCTCAATCCTTTGCATCTCTTCATCGACTATCTTAATCAGTTTTTCCAGGGCTTTTACGCCAAGAGGTAAAAAGTGGAAACATCCTGGATTAGCTTGTTTAATTATGCCTAATTCTAACATTAACTAGAACAGATGAAATTATTAGAAGACCTAAAAGTTCTTCATGCATTTAAATCCTGCAAGAGCATACTTTTTGACTATTTGAGAGGTCTTTCCTTTTGGTTTTAATCTTTGATTCTTCTAATAATACTGAAGTTGGTTGAAAAACTTTCGACAGTCGATGGAATCTGGAGGTAATAATTATATTTTTGTCTAGTTTAATTCGTTTCCTCAGTAAGGGTTTTAAAAAGAACATTTTTATGTAAAATAAAACGATAGATCAATTATTTTCTCAATTCTGAATTCTCTGATCAAATTTCTAATTCTAACCTATAATAACTTTATTTACTACATTTTAAAAATAAAAAGTTTTGTGAAGGCTACTTTTTCTTTTATGTTTCTATGACCTTCGCAACCTTATGCATTTAGCCAGCTATATTCTCGTTTTTTTGGGAGACTTTCTCATGACGTCAGCGTGCGGGGCAAACGGCAAAGTGAAAATGGTTCCAAGTAAGTAGGTAAACAACAAACCGTTTACATTGCCACTGTTGTCAGATTTAGTTGAAGTTTGAACAAATACGTTAAACTGAAAGTTTAAGGTATTTGGTTTGAAAGTTCACTAGTTCACATCGATGGGATCGCCATCAATTGAATTGAACTAAATCATATTTTAGATTTCCGTCGTGATATAAATCACTAAAAATACTGCTTTTACTGTAATCCACGACGCAATTTTACAACAATTTTCCCTATTTTTCAGTTTTCACTGTAAATTATTATTTAAAAAACCTGCTTAAATTTTTTTTTTCTATGCAATGGAAACAACCAACAACGCTAGTTTCAGCACTCCTAGCAAAGAAATAAACTTTATAATATGTTCGTATGTTTTGGAGCTTGTATAGATATTTAATGTGACAAGTTTACAGTGAAATTGATAAACCTGCAACTTTTCAAATGCTTGTTTATTTGGAACCATTTCCATTAGTCATGCGCACTGACGTCATCACTGTTGTGGTAGGCAACATCCAACATCTACCTTTAGATGTTTAGATGTATTTATTGTTGCAGCAGTTTCAATAACATTTCAAAACAACATATTTCAAATATTTCAATTACCTACTATACCATTGATATTATTTATGAACACACAAATGAAATAAATCAAAATGTTGAAATTTGCTGCCGTTCGTAAATTAGGTTTTTGTGCAACTGCCATTAAAAGTCACACTTTTGACGACAGCTGACAGTGTTAAAAGTGATTGATTGTCAAAAATATTTTGGACACTAGTGTCTAAAGTAATTCTATCTACTTTCTCTGTACTTACATTCTCTCATTGAACTACATTTCCTCATGATGAAATCAGACAAAATTATAGGTAGTAAGAGATTTTTTCATATTCTTTTTATTACTGGCAAACATATTAATAAAAAATAAGTATACCCAATCAAGAATTCAAGGCAATAATAATTGTTCAGAAATTGCAATCAATAATAATTATTATGACATTTCTTTTATTTGTATGTACGCATTTGTTAGTAACCATAGCGTCGGCAACGGTTGCTATTAGTAGGTGCACTTGTACTTATATATCTGTAATATTTTAAAATGCAATTTGAAGTTGAGTGTCATTCTAAATTCATCAATTTTATTATCAAAATAGTGCAGTTTTACAAAAACCATTGTATGATATTCGTCTTAAAAGTGATTTTATCATGTTCGTGAAATTTGTAAAATTCGCTCCGCTACGCTTCGCTCATTTCACAAACATTTTCACTCACAAATAAAACTTCACTTTTAACACTAATATCATAAATAGCTATTACATAACTAATGTTTATTACGTCTAACATAAAACATACAATAAGTATATAAGAAATTTAAACTAATTTCTTACTAGAAATCATGATCATATTTATTATTATCGACCATTTATTTACGGACATCCATAGAAAATTATGTAGAGTACCTATACATTTAGAATTGCCAGCAATCTTTTTATATTTTTACTTTTTGCTTTTTTTTTTAAACTGTTTTAAAACCATGGAACCAGATTAAAATCTCACGTCATTATTTTAACACGAAAATGGTATGTTTCTAATTCTAAATCATTATAGTGGTTTGAAACTGCGACAACTAGAAAAAACGTCTCAATTGATCGAATAGTCTTTTAGTCCTTCCTGACGTTTGAACTCAAAGAGTACAAACGTGGAAATCTGTCACACGCTATGTCAGTTGTTATTGAGTTCGAGTCAATAAGGCTAATTCTCTTTGGTTCGAGTACTCATGTAGTACTACTTATAATAACGGTTTTAGACAAATAATGTTTATAAGAAAAATGTTTGTTTTGACGCCCCCTACGCTGTTCCTAAAAGTTTGTCTGTATATTTTAATGATGATACACTCTGTATTTCCTTAAAAAAACAGTCTATTGTTGCTATTTCTCCTTCTAATTTAAAACTTCTAATTTAAATGTCAAGTAAATTGCAATTGCATTGCTGTAATTGCACCCAATTTTATTTAAATAAGCTTCAATATCAATGCAACTAATAATATTCCCTTCCCTATTCATCCAACTTATTCACATACTTCACGTCAAATCAAATTTAGAGGAAACTATGATACTCTCCCCAGTTAACGCCACAGATAATGAAGATCTGCTGATATTAGGGCCAGAACCAGAGACTTTGAATGATTCTATGGAAGCTACAACTCAAAAGACGGTAGATAATCATATTCAAAATGAACTTAAGGAGATTTCTTACTACTTACGGTATTACAAGTTCAATGAGTACGATAGAAGGTATGAGAAGAAACCTGAGGATGATTTGCTAGGCTACTACAGGTTAGCGTTACTTTGTATTAATATACAGGGTGTTGATTTTCAAAGCGGGCCATAGGGGATTAGCATTGTGAAAGTGGTTTTTGAGGATTCCTGCTCGCCGTTTAAACTGACAGAGATGATTTTGGTATCAAAATGAAGCTAAAATTATTGTGCATAACGCTTCACATCAGAAATTGATTTAATTTCACGTTGTTTTCTAAAATTCTTCAGTAAAAATTCAAGTAATTGTTAATGTTTTATCACAAAATAGCATGCCTTGCCTAAACAATAATGACGTTTCTACGTTTCGACAATCCAATAATGAAACTTTATAAGTCAGTAGGTAATAATAATAGTCTGCTTCTATTTAACCCTCCTGTAACTGGCTACACTGTAGTAGGTTTTCACCATAAAGACTCTTTCTTGGTTTGTATAATCCATTTTTAAATAGAACCAGACTTTATTATTATACCTACTGACTTACAAAGTTTTATTATTGGATTGTCAAAACGTAGAAACGTCATTATTGTTTAGGCAAGGCATGCTATTTTGTGATTAAACATTAACAATTACTTGAATTTTTACTGAAGAATTTTAGAAAACAACGTGAAATTAAATCAATTTCTGATGTCAAGCGTTATGCGCAATAATTTTAGCTTCATTTTGATACCAAAATCATTTTTGTCAGTTTAAACGGCGAGCAGGAATCCTCAAAAACCACTTTCACAATGCTAATCCCCTATGGCCCGCTTTGAAAATCAACACCCTGTATAAAACTACACCAGGCTGTCTCTATAGAGGGCTCTAGCTGCCGTCATGACCGGTATAGTTCCGCCGTCCATTGATAGATGTCGCGAGGTTCTTCGGGTAACCAACAGCACTACAATCACCACTATCATCGCTCCGATGTGTAACGCTGATGAGGTCATAAGGAGATCGATACAGATGCCCGTGGCTTCGGTAGCTTCTGGTTGACTTTGTTGTTGTCACAAAAATGTCTTTTCCTTTTATAGCAATAAAGTTTTTCTACAAATATTTAAAAAAATAATATCCAATTAGTTAAGTAAATGAGAACCAATTTAAACAGGAGAGCACTCTAGATACCAAAAATGAAGTTAAGAAAAATGAAAGTCTTTCAGGCTATATTTGCTATATTTATGCACTGTTCTCGTATTTACAGTATACATATATCGATGATTTTTTTTTACATCGTAGGCATTTCTTTGTAGCCCACAAACAAATAAAGTGCACAAGAAAAAAAAAGAAACTTTATTACGTTACTTTTCTCAGAAGTAGGTACCTAAAAACCATTCCGCATTTGTTAGCAAAAGTTTTGCTTTTTCCTAAATTAAAATTAATATTTCATTGGAAAACTTCTCCAAACTCTACCAGTATTTTGAAGATTGCTTAAAATATGAAAAATATAACATTTTTCAGGCGTTATCCAAACCCTCCGTTAAGATCTCTTCATTGGGAAGTCAGGAAATTTTGTGAACCATCATTGACCGAGTGCGTGGAATATCTGCACAAAAAAATTAAACAAACCGGATTTAGGAGAGAAGACGATACCAATGTTGTAGTGGAAGAAAACCATTGGACTATTACTGATAACAGTGAACAGATCAGGCAGATCGACGAAGAATGCAAAAATTATAAGAGGATTGATGATTTACAAGCCTTGCCATTCGAAGGTAATAATATATACCAATTAGAAACTAAACTTTCAGCTTCAATGGTTCGAGATATTTTTGATTCAGCTAAGAGCTAACCAGAATTTCTCCAAATTCACCATTTCACCATTTAACTATCTGAGGACAGTTTCATTATACAGGGTATTTACTGTAAGGCTGGCCAAACTTCACAGGCTGATTCTTCAGACTAAAATGTGTCCGGAAATGCACCGTTTTTGAGATACAGGGTGTCGAAGAAATATTGTTTTTCTAGCTTTTTGACGATATCTTGGGAACCCTATGAGATACAATGTTCAGCTCTTATGCACACTATGTGCTCACTGATCCCCTTATTTTCGCCGTAAAATAAAGGTTTTAAAAAAAATTCAGTGGCGTAAATTTAGGGTATTTTGAGGTTTCGACCCCCCTAATTTCTACGCCACTGGAATAAATGCGATTTCAAGCAGCGCCTTTGAGCCGCCCATGTTTTTTATCCCAAAAAGGTACTCTTGGTTAATGGCTCTAAAATGAACCTTTTCAGAGAAAAGTGGCATTTTATTGAGAAAACATAGCTTTTTCAACGATTTTTCAACAGCATTTTGGAAAAATGTATAAGTAAGTGAAAATTTACTCCAATAATTAATGTTTTCTCTCATAAAATGACATTTTTCTCGGAAACGGTTCACTTTAGAGCCGTTAACCAAGAGTACCTTTTTGGTGTAGAAAGCATGGACAGTTCAAAGGCGCTGCTTAAAATCGCATTTATTCCAGTGGCGTAGAAATTAGGGGGTCGAAACGTTCAAAATATCCTAAATCTACGCCACAAATTTTTTCTAAAACCTTTATTTGACGGCGAAAACAAGGGGATCAGTGAGCACATAGTGTGTATAAAAGCTGATAATTGTATCTCATACGGTTCCTGAGATATCGTCAAAAAACTGGAAAAAGAATATTTCTTCTACACGCGGTGCATTTCCGGACACACGTTAACGGGAAATTTTTTGTTTATTTTAGTCTGAAGAATCAGCCTGTGAAGTTTGGCCAACCTTACAGTAAACACCCTGTATTATCCATTTCTGAAAATGATAATTTTGTTGATGGTATTATTTTCTCATCATTCAGTTTGCTGGGCATGCATAAGTCTGGGAAAGAAACATGTCCTTGGTGTGATCATGTTGTGGGTTTAGCGAAAGAGATCTTATAAAAAGCTAAAATGTCAAACAAAGCTCTATTTTGTAAACTGCAATAACTGCATAAACCGTAACGATTTCTTGTTTTTTATAAAGCTCAAATTCGGCCATCCTTGGATTACTGCTCGCATGTTTGGGTGATCTCTGCTCCAAAACATACTCTAAGATTACTGAACTAAATTCATAAGAACTTATATAATTTGTTTAATCGGAGCATAAAGCTTCCTGCATACAAAAAAAGTACATTTTATTTTGATTTAATATAAGAAAAAAAAACGCAAAAAAGTTGCCAATGGCTTTAAGATCGTGTAAAAAATAAGGTAGGTACCTACCATTTTTTTATTAAATATTTTAGTACGTCACTGCACTTTGCTGCTAATAGTTAATAATATGCAATAACAATTTATCTTTGTGAAGTATACCTACCTACTTGAATTTTTATTACGTAATGATATAATAACTTCAATCATCTTATCGCTATTATTTATTATTTACACGAAATATTATTAAGTACCTACATAACTAATAATAATAACAAGTGCATAATAATTACAATGGACTCTTGGGAAAAAATAAAAAAAACTACCAATATGTTGCATGCTCCGACATAAATTAAATCAATCTACAATATTAGTGGCATCTAACAAAAAACTTGCCCCAAAATCAATGCTGCCATCATCATTTTGACAAGAAGTCAATCTGAGAGTATTAATGGCAGAAGGATAATAATTGGTTAGCTGATTCTTCAGTGATGAATTTGAAATATCGATCCTAAGAAGACTCTTGAAAATATTCTGGGTAGCTTGTCATCATCAAACATTACGAAGAGCGTACCTAATTAGGTAGCCATATAAAAGAACACATATCCCGAGGAACTAAAATAGACACAATTTTCTCCCAAAAGTCTCCCAAACATCAGGAATTGGTGTAATACTTCAGATGTTGTCAGTCGTAGTTAAAGGTTAGTAAAGTTGGCATTTCTAAGTGCGATTTTTATAAATTTATAATTCAAAGAGAATTTATTTGTGCACGTTTGTCCAACTAACATTATTGTTTGTCCATCTTTAAAAAAGGTAATGAAAAAATTTCAAAATTTGACATTACTTAATTTTCAAACGGCATTCGCTTGTATACGATTTGTCCACGTTTACCGAGCTAAAATTTTCGTTTGTACTCCCCGCAAATAAAAGTTATGACCAAATTAACAAAAATTACAGCATGATGCGAATTTTATAAAATTCAAAAGGCATTCCTTTGTTCATGATTTGTCAATGTATGTCCGAGCAAAAATTTCGTTGAGACGGACTTCTAGCTGTCTGGCAATATATTCTTCTTCATTAAAAACGTTTTAGCAGATCTCATAGAGCGAGGGTTTACGGAACAATTTCTACAATATAGTTCCAGGAGAATGGCGTGCGTCAAAATTCCATCTTGAGTCTCAAGCTTTTCAATAAAACTCCTCTACTAAGATTAATTAAGTCTCAGTTGAAACGCCAAAACATAAACAACTGCAATTTCTATTTAAATTCAAGAAGCTGAAAGCCAACTCAATATTTGGTCATTAAAATATGGCTTCCGCTTTGCCGCAACGGCATTTAAAGGTTCCCAAATTCAGCAATAATAGTAATCATTTTTGAATTTTTTTTTATTATTTTAGCTTACAAGTTTGAAAATAAAATAGTAGTTACCTACCTATAATGTTTTCAAAGTTAACATGTATTTTGCCGGTTTCGTCAGTATTTTGTTGACAAGCTGATGCTCTGCATTAACTTTCTTTACATAATACTAATGACTCCTACCAAACCCATTAATGAAGTATGTGATCCTCAAAATTGTACTTAATGGTCTTGAAAGTGATAATATAAAAGAAAGACAGCTTTCAAAAAAGTTTTTCTATTGTTTTTTCTTATAATTCATGTCCCGTTTCTTGAGCGGCTTCGAGAAAAGATAGGCAAATATTTTGCAAGACAAATAAATAATAACAAATAGAACCACAAGCGGAACTACAAGTCCCAGTAATATCAAATCGATATTGGTATACGCCAGAAACTTCATATCTCTAGAGGCCAAATCAAAGTGCTTGGCAGTGCCATGTCGTAGAATATAATCCACCCAGAAGGACACCAGCTCTCTTGGGGTGTTTGGAAAGTCTCTGTAGTACCGAGACAGCTGCTTAGCATTTCTATTGTAGCTAAAAGTAAAATGAAATAATTCGTAAAGAGACATGGAACATACGTTTGCGTACTTACCTTTCATCCCCAATAATTGTTGCAATTGAATTGTAAAACAGGTCAGAATCATTTAATTTTCTAAAGTCAAATTCGAGAGCAACATTCTTTTTCACGAGATTGTGAACGTTTTGCAGCTGGTCCAAGAAAAAGGGTATAATCATCATTGGGACGCCATGATAAACAGCTTCATGAGAACTTAAATGGCCACCGTGAATTATGAGCAACTTCACGTTTGGATGTCCTGTAATGGTAATTTATATTCAATTCGGAAAATATTTCTAGTGAACGCAAAACAGATATTATAGTGAACGCAAAGCAGGAGAAAAATCAATAAAACATTGTTTTTATTAGACAAAAGATGAATGACATGTTGTCTGACAACATGTCATTCATCTTTTGTCTAGCAACGCCTAGTAGGGGCTTTACCTACTTCATGCACATCGGGGGGCACTGCACTTATTTTTGGCATGCATTATGGCTGTCTGGGGTGTATCCTATGGCGCAAGCCGAATCCACCGTGCCTTTTATTTTATTTTTATTTTTATTTCATTGTTTTTATTGTTTCAATTCCGAAAACGGGAGGGGGAGAATTTTGAGATAATTAGGTATAAATGAAAAATACCCTCTACTTCATTCAAACTTGTTCTTATGTGAATGCCGTGATAAGAAAGATATGCGCGTGGGTATATTATGTCAAGCGTGTAATAAGAGATATAAAAATTTGAAACCAGAAATTTGGAGACCTTGCTTGATTTGTAAAATTTGAGTAGAATAATAAGACTTTAAAAATGAGTAAGAAAAACAATAATAATTGCAGAAAGGCTATTTATCTTTCAATGACGTGTTATTTTTTCGTGTAAAGGTTTATTTAAAGGATATTTACCTATTATATCACTTTGTGGTAACCATTTTCGAATATGTACATTTTTGGGTACATTTTTCAAGTCGGCTTCGAATTTCCATATCACTGTTTGTTTAAGTTTCCCAAATGCTTTGAGAATGGAATTAATTCTTTCTTCACCCAACATTGTCGATTTCATGTTAGTTCCTAAAGAGAATACCACGACGCCACTTTTCGCGTTGTCCAATATGTCTTTGAATTCCTGAAATTTTTTTTTTTACAATTTTTAATTACAATATTAATTATGCACTATCATTATTTGAACGATATTCATTGACAGATTTTATTTAAGGTGCTGAAAACTAACTGGTTACTGATTTCATTACAATATTTTGTTAGTGTACCCTTTTGGTTACAGTATGGTTGGTTTAGATATTGCATTCAAGGGAGGGCCACGAAGAACGAAATATTTTTTTATCTTCTTTAAAAAAAAATGCTGTAAATGTCAAGAAATTAATGCATTTTAGTTCTTAAAACTCATTATAAATACAATAAAGGATTTGCAGAAATAGGGCACATATTATGAGCAATTTTATAAGAATATAAAACGTATCAAACAGTCAGTTGTCAATGAAAGATACCAAATCGCTTTCGCCAGGGAGGTCTCCCGAAAATATTACTCTGCGTAACTGAAATTGACGCTAAGGATCCAACAACATTGTCGCTGCTCCCTTCACAGGAGTTGGCTGTTTCAAGAACCATACTTTACTGGGGATTAAAAAACAAGATATTCATACTTTCTCTACAAGGTCCAGTTAACTTATAAAATTTTATAGACAGATTATCTACAGTGTGTCTGCTTAAGTTGGAACCATATGGAAAACTTTTTTATTGTTGGTTTTATGAAAAAATGTATTCTTGATAAAAAGTTGTACATGGTCCAAGACTTAAAATGCAACCATCAGATATCAATTTTTTAAAGCCGTAAACGAGGTTTGTCGAAAAATATCAATTTAACGCAAGAGTAAAGTACCTTTATTTTTGACAATATCAAAAATTGTTACTTAAAAAAGTTGATCAGCACTGCAAATGACATTCAAATATGCAATTCATCAAATATGTGTTTTATCAAAGAGAGAGGGTTTATCAGCAGCGGCTTAGTTTTTATGCTGTTTTTTATTGGTTACGCAACTGCATGTTATTGCATATTTGAATGTTATTTGCAATTCTGATCAACTTTTTTGAATAACAATTTTTGATATTGTCGAAAATACAAGTACTTTACTCTTGCGTTAAATTGATATTTTTTGACAAACCTCGTATACATATCTGATGGTTGCATTACAAGTTTTGGACCATGCACAACTTTTTATAAAGAATACATTTTTACATTTTTTCATGAAACCAACAATAAAAAAGTTTTCCATATGTTCCAACTTAAGCATACACACTGTATAATAGATATTAGAAAAATCGAGAGCTAGAAAATTGTTGTTTGAAAAAAAAAACATCAAGAAACTCACAACATGATGAGCTGTGAAGCACACTTTTATTTCGATGAGAATGTGAATACCTACTTAGAACTATCGTACTTGCCCTGATGAGATACTTCATGTCATCCATGAGAAGAAAAGGCACCCACAAACTGTGAATATTAGATGTGTTTTTTAAATAGTAAAGTTACCGGGCACTACTTTTTTTTTGAGGGCAAAGCCGGAAATTCAGTTACCAGTTACGTGGTTCAGCAGGACGAGGAACCTGATATAAAGCAGCAAAAGTCATGAAGTTATTGCAAGAAATAATTGAAGACATCGTAGTGGAAGGTATTACTGGAAAAGTTATATAGGGTGTGTGGTGGAGGAACCCCTAAATTTTGACAACGTTTTTAGGGTTTAAAAAAGTCTAATAAAAAAGAAATATTATTATCAAATTCAACTCTTTGTTAAATTTTATTGTCATAGAAAAAGTGCATTTATTATTGTAACGCAATATTAGAGAAACATTTTTATTTTGTAAATGGCAACCCCCCATAATGTTTCATAAATGACCACTAAAGGTCACCAGACATCACTTTCCTTGATTATCGTATATTTGGTGATGGCTGAAATCTTTAGTTTGCAAAACAAAATAGACCACAAGAGATGCGCTACTAAATCAAGGTACATGTTTGTATTTTTGAAAATTTAATCAGCTACCTAATTTGTATTTTATGTTAGAAAATGAAACTTTTTCTGACACTTTTTCAAAAACCGGTTGCCTTTTTTTTTATTGCTTTTAATAATATGTAGTAGTAGGCGACGGAATTTTGAAGTTTCTCAGTTAATCCCTTTATTATGGAAAACGTGTACCTATATTTGGTTGACCCCCTTTTAAGGACTGTATCTTGAAAAAGGTGCCTTTTTGGACTAGATAATTCCGGTTTAATTGACCTATTTTCTACTTTGGAATCTGTGGTAAAGCGTTGGTGGTACCTTTTAGCGATACCTGTATTTTAATATTATATGCGGAATTTTAATTACGTCGAATCAAATCATCAGAAACCACAATGCGCATGTCGAGTTATGAATCACCGATGTCTGGAGACCGGCGTTTCTTCGACACTCCGAGTGCACTCCGAGCGTCGTCATTGACAATAATTTATGAACGATTTTACACATCAAGCGAACTGTTTGTTTATCAACACCTCCAGAGTAATTCATCATATAGAGCGCATGACGAGTGTAATTTATATTTTATTTTATGAACACATACCACTGTTCAAATTTGGGGGGTTCCTCACGAGACTCCCTGGATGTAATATTTACTCAGTATCCTGAGAAGAAGTGACTTGCACAAAATGTTTATCTTACCTGAGTCAAAGGTTTAGTCTTTATTTGCAACCCTCCAATTGGAATAATGTTTGCCGGAAGAGCGGTAGGATAATTGAAAGCAGGATTGAAATTGGCAAAAAATAAGCTAATATTTCTATGAACTTCTAGTAACGGTTTAATGTTATCTCCGAATATCTTCTTAGCAATTCTAGTTTGCTCAGGCCAGTACGAATAATGTCTACTAAGCTCCATAGCTAGCATCCAGAAATTATTATCAATTCTCTCCCAAAAACTCATATGATCTGAATATCTTCTTGTAAAAAAAGGCTCAAAAGTTTGTATGACATTTCCGTAAGCATCTGGTTGTAACAGAAAAGGATTTAGTCCGATTATAGGTGGATTACCAAATCTCTCGAGTATCGGATATAAGCAGTTTGTGAAAGTAATATCCCAGATAGCCAGATCAAACTTGAAGTCCTTTGGATATTTCATTAATTGTCTCAATCCTTTGGTATCGGCATCGTGTTTACAAATTTCATGAGACGCTTCCCACAAGATATTTATTGATCCCCAAGTCGTTTCTTCAATCAAATCTTGTAGGCTATAAGAACTATAAAATTTTTCATAGCCACCTGAGAACATGCATGAGTAATAATACATAGGTAGATACTTCCATAATATATTAAACATACAACATACCTTCTAAAAAAATATGAGTTAGATTGGGATGATGATACTTATCCTTGTCGTGAGTAACGAATGTTACGTTATATCCTTTGTCAGCAAGAATTAATAAAAATTCTGCATTAAAGAGATAGTGACTTGGAGAAATTAATCCAGAAACAGCTAACACATTGATTCCTTCTGAGTAAACTAAACTTAAACTCAGTATTAAAATGTTTAGCAACATTTTTGTAAATTATCATGGGCAAACGTTATTTGCAGTAGTAACAGGACACCGAATACTGATGATCATTACCAACAAGGACAACATGAATATATGTTTGATCTAGACACTAGAAAATATGCATGCAGGTTTTAAGTTTGATTTAAATAAACTGCTGCAAGGTATAAGTAGACAGAACTACTAAATTGCCAATAATTGCTTCATACCAGCATAACAACAGTGATGAATACTAATGCAAAGATTTATCTAATGATGTTTCTTGTTGGGTCTAATTTTAATGCTAGATAACTTTTGCATCGTAATAATAATTAATACAGGTTATCAATAACAGCTTATGTGACAAGTGAAGATAATTAATCATAAAATTATTTATGAGACCTCGCCCACTGATTGCAAATGTAATAAGTTTAATTTTTGAACTATTACTGCTAGCATTGAATAAAGTTAAATTTTTCAAGTGCGTGCACTACACCGTGTTGGATGAATAATGCTCGGTAAAAGACCACTGTAGACGCAAAAAGAGAAGGCGACTTATTTTTGACTGTCAGTATATTTCCTGTCTTCTGCGGTTCTGTGCTTGAGTAAGGAACATCTCAAATCTTTAACTAATAAAGAAGAACAATCAGAAGATGCTATCAACAAACCCTCGAGGGAGCGAGATCCAAATCTCTTTTTCTGAAGTATCATTTTCAAGAACACTAGATGTTTTTATCATAATGGCCGTAATAGGTGTCCTGCATTCAATAAAACCTGTGTATCATGTTAGAATACTGAACATTTTGCTGTGGCTTGTCATGCCCAACGCTGCAGGGAGCATGAACATGAGTTGTCTCTTGGGCTTTGCTGCATTCTCGGCAGCTTAGGTCTCCACTGAACAGTTCTATTTTGTTGAAGTGTTCTTTTAGGGATTTATTAGTGTCCAGTCAGTAGTCTTTTTTTTGTCCCTTGATGAAAGCTTTACCATGTAGATGTTTTGTCCTTTTATCCCAATATATGCTGTACTTTATAATACTCAAAGAGCCGATTCTGGGCCAATATATCCGGGTCGACGATCCACTTCTAACCAGCTCGTTGGCTTTTTCATTGTCTCTGATTCCGCTGTATCCTGACACCCACATCAAGGTTACCTTGTTGCGTCCTGCCAGGGTTTCAGATTTTTACGGCATTCTCACAGTAGTATGGACGTTATCTTGGGGTTTACTATAGCCCGTAGAACGCTTTGGGTGTCTGTTAGTATATTATATAGACACGTCAGTTTCTGTAGGTTCTCTTATATATTGTTCCCTCTTACGCAGTTAAGTCTGGCAAATATTTCTGATTGGAATACAGTTGCCTACTGCCCAAGGGATATGCTGTGTTGAGTGTTATCTAGCTCATCGTATATGCCGTCTCCAGTCCCTTGATCGGTCTTTGACCCTTCTGCATACCAGGTTGCTATCTTTTGGTTTATTCCATTTCTCCCGATTCATGATGTTTACCACAAAGTTTTTTTGGAATTTGAATTTTGGAGTCATGTGGTCTGTGTTTGCATCTAGCAGATTCACTTTTTTGGATTTTTATTTTATTTTGCTCAAGTTCCGCGTATTTGCCGCATGTTTCTTCTTGCAGCCAGCCTTAGGCGTGCCATTCTTGCTTCTCCCATTATCATTACATGAAGTGGAGAGAAGTCTAGTCTAGAAGGACTTCCATTGCTGCAGTTGGAGTTGCATGTTTTCATTGCCCCCGTTGTTCTACGGCATGCGAGTCTTTGCATCTTGCTAATCTTGTTTATCGCGGTAATTTGTTGCATCTTTGTCCACCATACCAAAGATGCATATACCAACATTGGTTTAATCACTCTGGTGTACGCCCAGTGCACCATATATGGTTTTAATCTCCATGTTTTCCCAGAAGTTCATCTGACCATCATGAATGTGGTCTCCGCTGCTCTATTCTAATTATTAGTTCCAGATGAGTTTTGAGTCCGGGATCACCCCAAGATATTTCACCTCTCCCGATATTTTACGTTCCTGCCCCGAAGTTGTAGTGGACTCCTGCTTTATCTATTTAGTTCAAATAGTAAAAAAATTCGACTTTTTATTTTATTTTATTTTTTATTTTCTTAAACACTTTCATTTTTTATTTTTTAATGAAGAAATACCGTCTCAGATAACGATAATGATGATGTCTCGAAAATTCAATTTTCATTTAACTATTATTGTTAGGTTCTTGAGATAAGACGGTGATCCACTCATTTCAATAGGTCAGGATCCAAAAGTTTATATGTTTAGTAACGAGATATTTATGAGGTACCTATTCAGCAGCACACCATGCAGTTGTTTCAAGAAATATTTAAAGACCATATCATCTCACACAATGGCGATCAGAACTAACCCTCTCGATGTCCGATATCGTATGACCTCTTTCTGTTAAAATATTAAACGTTGAGTTATGTGAAGTCCCTTTCACACGTCAGCCAGACAGAAAAATAATTTATGAACTAATGAAATCCGAGGCCGTCATTCGTGGAACGGAGCGGAAGAGTTAAAATGTAATAAAAAATGTCACTACAAGAATAAGAGTGTCAGCAGTGTAGTCGACTTTTTTAGATGTTGTCTTCCATAATTAATTTAAAACTATGAAGTTTGAGTTACACATTTTTTCATTTATTTGAGTTTTTAATAGATTTATATTTTGTTGCGTTATTTGTGGCCCACACTTGAGGTATATCTAAAAAAATGACACTTGCATCGGATATCTCCAAAGACACTTGCATTCATTATGATATAGTTAGCTACGTATCAGTATGCCCCATTCCCATACTCTTGTCTATACAGCAATAAATAAATGCTCATTTTATTGCATAATAATATTTGTCTACTCTGTATCTTGTGAGGTGACTCTTAAGAAGTAGTTAACTAAGAAGTATTAAATACAAGTTTTCTTACCTGAGTCAAAGGTTTAGTTTTTATTTGTAACCCTCCAACCGGAATAATGTTCGCCGGGAGAGCTTTAGGGTAATTAAAGGCAGGGTTGTAATTGGCAAAAATTAAGCTAATATTTCTATGAACTTCTAGTAACGGTTTAATGTTATCTCCGAATATCTTCTTAGCAATTCTAGTTTGCTCAGGCCAGTATGAATAATGTCTACTTAGCTCCATAGCTAACATCCAGAAATTATTATTTACCCTTTCCCAAAAACTCATATGGTCTGTAAATCTTCTTGTGAAAAAAGGGTCATAAGTTTGTATGACATTTCCGTAGGCATCTGGTTGTAACAGAAAAGGATTTAGTCCGATTATAGGTGGATTACCAAATCTCTCGAGTATCGGATATAAGCAGTTTGTAAAACCAATATCCCAGATAGCCAGATCAAACTTGAAGTCTTTTGGATAATTCATTAATTGCCTCAATCCTTTGGTATCGGCATCGTGTTTACAAATTTCATGAGAAACCTCCCACAAAAGATTTATTAATCCCCAGGATGTTTCATCTACGAAATCTAGTAGGCTATGCTCACTATAAAATTTTTCATAGCCGCCTGAGAACACCTATATAGGTTAGCAATAATTAAATATTAAACATACAACATACCTACCTTCTAAAAAAATATGAGTTAGATTAGGATGATGATACTTATCCCTGTCGTGGGTAACGAATGTTACGTTATATCCTTTCTCAGCAAGGATTAATAAAAATTCTGCGTTAAATAGATAGTGGCTTGGGGATATCAATCCGGAAACAGCTAACACATTTATTCCTTCTGCGCTTACTAAACTAAAACTCAATATTAAAATTTTTAGCCACATTTCTGCAACTTATCTTGAGTAAACGTTTACTACAAAAGCAGCATAACACCAAATACTGATGATCACTAATAACAAGGAGGAAAGATGATAATGAACTACGCACTTAATAGGTGTGCGAGTAGGTATATAATATCTTCAAGTGCTAAACTTTAAGTAGACAGAACTACAAAAATACCAATTGCTCTCTATCGGTATATCAGCAATGACGAAACTTACATGAATATCTATCTGTGTGAATAATATCTTACGTGAATCGATCTAGCGATTTTTCTTGTCAGATTTAATTTTAATGCTAGATAGCTACCTAATGCAGAATCAAAATTAACACAGCTTATCAATAACAGCTTATGTAACGCAGTTGTTAGTAGCCGTGATAGTGTAAGTATATTAATAGTAATAATATTATGATGATCTCTTCCATTGATTGCAACTGTAAATTAATAAACAGCCCAATCTATTTAATACATATCGAAGTATTTTTATTTGATTTAGCTTGTTTTGCGGGATGTAAAATTTTGAAATTTTAAGATGTCCGATACAGGGCCGTCTTTAGATATTCGGCGCCCTTGGGCTACTAAAAATATTGCGCCCCTTATAAGAAAATACACAAGATACACACCGTGCTTTATACTAATACTATCTCATGAAGGGGGGAGGGGGAGGGATTTAGGATGCGCCGCAGAATTTTTTTTTCAATGTTCAAGGTCACGAAATTTCCCAGTAGTTAAAAATTTACTCAGATGTAACAGTTAATAATTGAATAAAATAATAGTAAAAAATATAACACTAATAAAAATTGCCACAAACAAAATATTCTAGAGCTAGAAGGGCTAAAAAAGTGTCCAAATTAAAGAAAGTCGTTTTCTAATCAAACATTACACTAAACAAAACATAGCATAAAATTCATTAAAAAATATTTAAGATTCATATATGTACAATTAATTGCAGAAAATGATCTTCCGCTCCTGCACCTTGAAAAAATACGCAGAGCTATTATATGGCTACGTTAGGAAATGTCGACTTAATTTTCGAGTCAGTTATTGTCCTTGAACTAAATTTTAAAGTAGATATATTTTCTTTATTTTTTCCAAAATATACGCGGTTAAAATGAAGGAATTTTGGAAGAAAAATGTAAAAATTTTGAATTATAATTGACGCCCCTAAAATTCTTGCGCCCCTGACTATATAAGGCTATAGCCTTATTAGCCTAATGGTTAATAAGACGGTCCTGCTCCAATGGACTTGTGATAAGAATAAATCTTGAATGTACTGTTTATATTTATTTATCTATTATTGCTACATCTCTATTTATACTGACCATCATACCTCTGTACACAGGAGATTGCCTAATTGTGCAAAATAATCTCCATGTTAACGAAATTGAAATTAATTGTCATCTATTATTGTCAAAATGTTTTGACGTGTTGTTAGTTACTAATATTAATGGGCAATGTCCTATGTACAGAGGTATGATAGGCCACTCGGTATAATAGGACGTCAATTTCGTAGATTTAAATGTTTATCCGAAATTGTCAACAAAACCAAACTTTCAAGACTCTTTTGATATTAGAAATTTCAACTTTCGTACAGTAGTGACTGGCGTGGCCTAGTGGTTAACTCCGCTGGCCCACGGAGCCATAGATCGCGGGTTCGAAACTCAGCTCGGCCCGCATTACTTTTCAGATTCATTTACGAATGTCCGTGAAAAGTAAAACAAGCGATCGAAGGTTTAAAAGGCAAATATATATAAAAAACTGTAATCTGTCAAAAAAGGACTTGTGGTTAAGCCAATGTTTTTTTCGGAGATAAACAACCGTTGTCAAATGGATCTTATAGACATGCAATGCCAGATGAAGAATACAAATTTATCTTGGTATATCAGGACCACTTGGTACATCAGGGCATACCACGGTGGGATAAAACGAGCTCCTTATGCCGCCATGTTTGGGCATGATATTAAAGTAGGCCTATACACATAATCTTTTCCAAAAGAAACTATTGTGAATCTACGAACCGAAGAAGAGCTTGAGAAAGTCGTCAGGGAATTTGGTGTAGAAAAACCGCGTCAACAAGAAAAAAACGAAGACCAGTCTACGGATACCAGGCCCAGAAATAGACAATCCGCAAGAAGATATTACTGAAGGTGACAATATGGAAGACGTCGACAATAATTATAAAGAAAACGCCAATAATATAGAAACTTTAGAAAATCAGACCAAATGTGCATAATGTGATGAGCCAAGTACATCAAGTAATATAAGGTGTGTACTTTGCTTGTGCCAAACAAATATTCCGTCAAAAAGAAGAGAAACAAAAATAAATTTAGAAAATTAAGCAAAGAAGATGAAAGCTTTATCTAATTCGAAGTTCCCTCCATGTTCCATTGGAGTTACAGTGAGAGTGAAAATTCCAGACGTTGATCGAGGGAGGGGCGATTTTATAAACATTCTCATGACGGTTGTCGAGAAAACCGATGACGATTTTTATACGCTGGCAAACGAGAAAGGAACAATCGAGGGAATGTTTTCCAGGAACCAATTTTCTGTGTTCAGTGAGAAACTTGTAGATCTGGAAACTGTATCACGAGGAAAGAAGAGCTTACATCAGCTTGCAAACGAACAATAACTTTTAGGAGGTCAAGGTTATAAACGATGTAACTATAAAACTAAATGCATGACCAATAATAAATGTAAATGTAAAGCTATTGGAAATCTTTGCAACTCGAAATGTCACAGCAGCTTGTCTTGTTTGAACAAATAAGTACTCGTGAGTAGATTACCTTTAAGAGAATACAGTTTTAGAATTCTGATTTTTATTTGTAAAATGTGTCTTTTGAATTAAATATGTTTTTCAAACATTAATGGTCTTGTCATTTATGGTACATTCAACTTTAACCAAGCGAAAGCGGATAAAACGCGGTTTAACCAGATAAAAAAAAACTTTCGTACAGTTTTACCAGATCTATATTAATGGAATGTACAATTAACAGAATTTAAAATTTAGTGTTTTATGTATCATCAACAAAAGTAGTTCAATAAGCTCAACTAACAATACCAGACACTCTCGCTTAAATGAACGGATAAGTTTTACAGCGCCCTATGCGGTAAAGGATGTCACTTACCTACTGCTACTAAATATTTTGCAGGCTTTGTGTATGTGTATTATTATTAATTTACTTAGGAGTTTTGTTTTTCTTCCGTCGATTCGAATTCGGGAGCAGCAAATAAATTACCAAGACAATGTTTCATATCTAAGAGTAACATTTAGTTCTATCTCATGGGACGTCAAGTCGATCCAAAACAAAATAACATTACCCAATATCTAAAGCTCTAATAAGAATCATTACAAGGTGCATGAAATCCACACCAATCCCCTCCCTATTGCAGAAACGCAGAAACTTCTGAGATGACAATAGAATGTCGATGTAATCGGCTAGCTCTTAAATTTTTGACAAAATATTCTATAAATCCCATAACCCATTACGTGACATCCTGTTCAAATTAGAGCGGCACTGTAATCATAGGAACCAATATTTGAGAAATAAAGAACCCCTTCCTCTGTTAATAGAAGCCCTAAGAACTTCTGCCCTACAGAGAACAAAGATAAGACGAGAAAAAACTTTCCCTTGCCTTAAGTATGATTATGAATGCCAAATGAGGAAAACTCACAAAAGTATTGAATTACAAGAAGAACTTATTAATAACTTCCATCACCCGAAGTAAATTCATAATTTAGACAAATGCAGATGGTTCAGAGCCAGGTAAACCGCAGATGTCCTGAATGAGCTGATGAACAGTCCATAAGGAACAATGCCAAAACTAACAAGGAAGAAGAAGGAAAACTCCCGTATTGTTCCATCAAATGTAGCTTTTAGTTTCACCCTTATACGATTGGCGGCGCTACTGCAGTTGTCTTCCTCAATGCATTAGGTATCCGGTATTGTTAATCGAGTAAAATATGGTAGAACATTTTAATAATTAAAAAATATGCTAATTATTTATTGATTTTTCTTATAATTGAGATCTTGTTTTTTGTTAAGTTTCAAACAAACATAAGATAAAACTTTACAAGATAAATAAATAATTACTAATAAAATCGTTAATGGTACTGCAATTCCAAGCAATATCAAATCGATGTTGGTGTACTCTAGAAACTTCATATCTCTAGAAGCCAAATCAAAGTGCTTGGCAGTGCCATGTCGTAGAATATAATCCACCCAGAAGGACACCCGATCTTTTGGTGTCATTGGAAAATCTCTGTATAGCTCAGATAACTTCTTAGCATTTTTAGTGTAGCTAAAAATAATATCAGAGAAAATAATATTTAGTGATACCAGTAAAGTAATTTTTGGCTTTGTAAAAGAACACTTAGTACACTCAATGCATACCAACCTTTCATCTCCAGTAATTGTCTTGATAGTATTGTAAAACAGGTCAGAATCATTTAATTTTCTAAAATCAAATTCCAAAGCAACTTTCTTCTCCACGAGATTATGAACGTTTTGCAACTGGTCAAAGAAAAACGGGATAATAATAATTGGAACACCATGATAAACAGCTTCGTGGGAACTTAAATGGCCACCATGAATTATCAACAATTTGACATTGGGATGCCCTGTAAGAGTATGTATTTAATATTTTTTGCTTAACACGTAATTATTATTAACCAAAACAAGAGATTTAAAAATTCTATAATAAATTTGTCATCCTAATAAATTGCTACAAAAAGCATGCAAGTGTTTACTTTTTTGAAAATGTTAATTACTATAACTTTATAATAATATAACTGACTTTTAATAATAATATTATGATAAGCGTATGAAAAGTTGTAAATATTTCATTTCTGTTAAATAAACATTTTCCTTATTAAGATTAGAAGTGACAAAACTGATTAACATAATATTTATTATTGATGTACCGGGTGAATCATTGAAAAAGAAACTGAGAAATTTCTCGTAGTAAAAAAAAAAGATTAAAATAAAAATAAGAAGAAGATCGATTTTATACAGGGTGGTGAAATTGTGAAAATAATCATTTTTTTTCACTTTGTATAAAAATTTCTACTAAAAAATAAAATACTACTTAAAAAATTCAGTTAAGGACATGTAAGTAATTTTTTTTGTTTCTACGACTATGTACCTATAAGCTAAATATAGAGCAAGTGTGTTAGATAATTATTATGGTGCAAAGGAATGACCTTTGAAAATTGCATGACATGTTATTGAGGTCATTTACTGAAATTTTTAATCGTGAAAATATTTTGCTTAGATCGATGACAAAGAATTTTTATTTTAATAACTTCTCGATGAAGCGGGCGGTGGGCAGTTACTTAATAAGGTTCACGCTACTAAGTTGTTGAGGCTACCACTGACTGGGTTCGAATCCAAGGCTCGCCATGTTTGTTTGTGTCCTGAATAGGCTATCTAAATTGTACGGTACGAATGTGTCTGGGTAGAAAGAGTTAGTTCTCGAAGCTTAAAATTATTAGAGTGACGCGATTTTGTCTTTTATCTACATAGTTGAGACCGATGTTCCCTCCTTTTATACAAAAATAACTTCTCGATAGAGAATAATGACCCTCGACCCATAAAAAACCTTCTAGAGACTGAAGTAATTTTGAGAACAAATAACATTACCTATTATATCACTCTGAGGTAACCATTTTCGAATATGTACATTTTTCGGAATATTATCCAACTTTGCTTCGAATTTCCATATCACTGTTTGTTTAAGTTTCCCGAATACTTTGAGAATGGAATTAATCCTTTCCTCTCCCAGCATTGCCGATTTCATGTTAGTTCCTAATGAAAATACTATGACACCATTTTTCGCATTATCCAATATAACTTTGAATTCCTGAAATATATTGTAAGAAAATAATAATAATAAAAAAATAAAATAATTCTTACTTTCTGTTCTAAGAAGTGTTATATCTTGAAGAAATAAAGATATACCATACCTTAGCTAAAGGTTTCGATTTTATCTGCAGACCTCCAATCGGAATAACATTAGCTGGTAGAGCTCTTGGATAATTAAAGGCAGGATTATAATTATTAAAAATTAAGCTAATGTTTCTTTGAACTTCTAGCAATGGTTTAATGTTATCTCCGAATATCTGCTTAGCAATTCTAGTTTGCTCAGGCCAGTAAAAATAATGTCTAGTAATCTCCATAACCAACATCCAGAAATTATTATCCACTCTTTCCCAAAAAGTCATATGATCTGTGGATCTTTTCAGATAAAATGGCTCAAAACTTTGTATAACGTTCCCATAGCAATCGGGTTGTAATAGAAATGGATTTAATCCAACAAGAGGTGGGCTACCAAATTTCTAGAGTATTGGAAACAAGCAGCTTGTAAAACTAATATCCCAAACAGCCAGATCAAACTTGAAGTCTGGTGGATAGTTCATTATTTGCTTTAATCCTTTTGTATCAACATCGTGTTCACAAATCTCGTTAGAAATTTGCCATAAACTATTTATCGATTCCCAAGGGGTTTCATCAACAAAATCTAGCAGGTTATGATCACCATAAAATTTTTCATAGCCACCTAAGAAGATAATTATTATTGTGGTTGGAACTTGCTTTTATAAACAATAAAATATACAAACCTTCTAAGAAAATATGAGTTAGATTAGGATGATGGTACTTATCCTTGTCGTGAGTAATGAATGTTACATTATATCCTTTGTCAGCAAGAATTAATAAAAATTCTGCGTTAAATAGATAGTGGCTTGGAGATATCAATCCAGAGACAGCTAACACATTTATTCCTTCTGCGTACACTAAACTAAAACTCAATATTAAAATTTTTAGCAACATTTTGTAAATTATCATGAAAAAATTGAAAAAATTGTCGAGTAACCGATGGTAATGATTCTAACTATCGATCATGAGATAATGATTGAAGTACCAATGAACAAGTATTTTTAAATAGGAACGGTATCCAGTAGTGCGTGTTACAAGTAGTAAGTAGAAGGAACCAGTAAATTACCAATAATTTACCTACTTTGTATTTGATACAGAAACAGTGGTGTCGCGAAAACAAAATGTTTCAAGCTGTTTCTTTGTATATGTTTAGCTTTTAGCACCTTTAGCGTCTTATCATTGCCTTGATGATACGTTCCAGTAATATTTATTAAATATAATTCTGGGTCCCCCACCACTGATTGTAACCGAAATAAACAGAGGAATCTAATAGTTAATAAGTAGGTACTTACATAACATTATTTTATCTTGATGAGTTGTTTTGTATGTTATGTAACATGTGCGTGATTGTGTTAATTTTTCATCATCATTTGGAAGAATACAGGGTGATTGATTGAAACGCCACATTAGAAAAAATTCAACTTCCAAATGATCTAGGAATCTGAAATTTGGAACTTGGGCAACATACCTAAAAACGAGTCAAAATGAAATATTACCAAGATGGCAGCACATTTAAAAATGATGAAAGCAATGGCCATCTTTGTTTTTTTAAATAGGACACCCTATATTTTATTGCATTTTCAGATTGTCTGAGAAAATGTAATAACAATAATGTTTATAGTTGCATTTTAAATTGAGTAGGCTATGAGTTATAAACAAGTGAAAATCGCAATTTTCCAACTTTAAACCCATTTACCACGAAAACGGCCCATAATATCAAAAAACGGCTTACATGTTCCTATCTTAACTTTTTATAAGGCATCCAATTATGCAGTTGAAATGTTTATACAAGGTGGTGAAAATTATCAGATTTTTCATCACCCTGCATAAACATTTAAATTATACAGTAGGATACCAGATAAAAATTTAAGATAGGGACATGTAAGCCGTTTTCTGATATCTTGAGCCGTTTTCGTGGTAAATGGGTTTAAAGTTGGAAAATCGACGTACAACTTGTACACGAATGTACAAGTTGATTTGTCAATCGCTTGACTATACTTGTCTTGTAAGAATTGTAAGATGTTCTGTGTCTTTGCTTTCAACCAGTTGTCTATTGTCTGTGGATCTTGGGAACCAAAGACTTCTATTCCCATGAGTTTGACGTGAAAGAACAGAAGAGACCTCTAAAATAGAGTTCTAACACAAAAATATCCTTCATTAGTTTATTATAATACCATAAAATGACGCCATCTTCTTAGAAAAAGTGGCTTTTTTGCTGTTTTTGAGCGGCAATTTGAAAACCTTAAAACTAAACGTGAAAAAAATAAATAAATAGGAAACGATATGGGATAATATTATTAATCGGCAGTCAGGATAACATTTATTTATTTTCTGGTTATTTACATGCAACTCGTAACAGAGTTCTGATCACAACACAGACGATTGCAAAAAAGTTAGAGAATCATTATAGATAGCTACTATCTAAAATACTTAAAAAATCTAATTTAAATAAAAATTATGATTTTTAGGCGATTTGTACAATTTCTGACTAGGATGGCTTTTGCTATGATATTTTTTATTATCGTGGCACAACATGTGCTCAAATTAATGGCTCTAAATATCATTAACAGGGTGTTTCAGAGATATACAGCCAAATTTAAAGGGGTAGTTCCTCTCATAAATATATAAGTTGAAAAAAATAAATTTCATCTCAAAATGATGTTTCTCTTAAAAGATACTGGGTGTCAAAGCTTACGAAAATGTAACAGTCTTTGCTTGTAACTCGTGTAAATTTATGAAACTTGGCTTGAACAATAAACAAACGAAAACCTCTAATTTGACTATCAGGTTTTATAAACGTCATGCAGTGGCATATTTGTTCAGAGTTGAAGCCCCTTTTCCTTCCCTATATTTTACGCCACTGACTTTATTGCAGTTACAAAACCGTTAATCAATTTACCATACATTTTAGAACAAAAATTTATGGTATTGTTCAATATTTTTCATACCTTTTTTGATATATTTGAAGTTTCTTCGGGAAATGTCACTTAACTAATATTCATAATTGGCGCCACTTTTCTCTCCCTAAAAACTGTTATATTTTTTAAAGTTTGAAACCCTGTAACTTTGAAACGAAACGTAATTTTGAGGTGCAATTTATTTTTTCAACTTATGTTTATGAGAGGAACTACCCCCTTAAATTTGACCCTATATCTCTGAAACACCCTATATATTCTATAAAAATATAAAAGTTTAGAATTACAATAAAGATATCTCATTGATTTTTCTTGTGGCTTTGATTTTTGTTTTTGGGAGACTTTGAACAAATACAAGAGAACACTTTGTAAACTAAATAAATAATTACAAATATAATAGCAAGCGGAACCACAACTCCCAGCAATATCAAATCGATATTGGTATATTCTAGAAACTTCATATCTCTAGAGGCCAAATCAAAGTGCTTGACAGTGCCATGTCGTAGAGTATAATCCACCCAGAAGGACACCAGCTCTCTTGGTTTGTTTGGAAAATCCCTGTAGAACTGCGATATCTTCTTAGCGTTTCTGGTGTAGCTAAAAATAATATAAAAGAAAATTTTACATAGTAATAGACCTATGCAGTAACTTTTATGGGTTGGTTTGTGTCTATATCATATAGTATAACCCAGATTGGTGGTGCATAATATGGGGTTCTTCAATACCATCTTATAGGTATGAGAAGGTTTAAATGGGGAAGTTTTAGGGAATTTTATGACTTAGTTGCTCGTCAAACGGTTATAGATATCCTAGAGTATGAGATATTTTGAAGAAACTGAGATGCGCATTTTTTCAATACCCTCATAACCTCTTTATTTCTAGTTATTTTTGAAAAACAAAACCTCCTTAGGTATCTACTAATGTGTTAAACCAATTTTTTAAAACTGCATTTAAAATTTGAAATATGTAGCAAATTTTATAGAATGCGATTAAATAGTGCTACTATTTCTTAAAATTTGATTTTTTTTATTGTTTATTTGTATTCATAAGTTTTTGTAACTACATCATTAATATGTAACGTAATACATTGATCTTTATAAAAAATTAATATTGTTTTCATAAGAAAACCATTATTAACACCAGTAATCCATTAATAAACAATAATTAATAAACCAATTATTCCGATTAACCTAAACGTAGGTAGGTAATTAAAAGCACATTAAATAGACATGAAAGGACATGAAAAGTTACCCCAAGAAGATTTAGATCTTTTTTTTTTCAATCACTTCAATCACAAAACATGAAGTAGATATGAGAACGGTATTAAGAAAATGAAGCATTCCAGTTTCTTCAAAATAAGTATCTCAATTTGATGAAAGGTTCTAGGTAAGCTATAAAGTTCTCTAAAACTTACAGCAGCTGAGATTCCAATGCAGGACCAATCTGGGACACCGTATAGGTATAACGTATTCTTCCATAGGCATACCTACCTTTCATCTCCAGTAATTGTTTTGATAGTATTGTAAAATAAGTCAGAATCATTTAATTTTCTAAAGTCAAATTCCAAAGCAACTTTCTTCTCCACGAGATTATGAACGTTTTGCAACTGGTCAAAGAAAAACGGAATAATAATAATTGGAACACCATGATAAACAGCTTCGTGGGAACTTAAATGGCCACCGTGAATTATCAACAATTTGACATTGGGATGCCCTGTAATAGTGTGTAATTCATAAATTTTAGTATTTAAATTAAAATATGCATACAATATTAGGTACTAATTCTAGCAAATAAAGTAAATTTGAGAGTGAATAATATTACCGATTATGTCACTCTGAGGCAACCATTTTCGAATATGTACATTTTTCGGAAGATTTTCTAAGTTTGCTTCGAATTTCCATATCACTGTTTGTTTAAGTTTCCCGAATACTTTGAGAATGGAATTAATCCTTTCCTCTCCCAGCATTGACGATTTCATGTTAGTTCCTAATGAAAATACGATGACACCATTTTTCGCATTATCCAATATATCTTTAAATTCCTGAAAAAATTGTAAGAAAAATTGTAAAAGAAAAAAAAGTCTTGAAAGAAGGATTTATCTCACCTTAGCCAAAGGCTTAGATTTTATCTGTAGACCTCCAATCGGAACAATATTAGCTGGTAGAGCCCTTGGATAATTGAAAGCAGGATTGTGATTGGCAAAAATTAAGCTAATGTTTCTTTGAACTTCTAGCAATGGTTTAATGTTATCTCCGAATATCTGCTTAGCAATTCTAGTTTGCTCAGGCCAATAAGAATAGTGTCTACTAACCTCCAGAACCAACATCCAGAAACTATTATCCACTCTTTCCCAAAAACTCATATGATCCGTGTATCTTTTTAAATAAAACGGTTCAAAGCTTTGTAACGCATTGCCATAGGGATCGGGATGTAACAAAAATGGATTTAGTCCAACTGTGGGTGGACTGCCGAATCTCTCTAGTATTGGAAACAAGCAGCCTGTAAAACTAATATCCCAAACAGCCAAATCAAACTTGAAGTCTGGTGGATAATCCATTATTTGCTTTAATCCTTTGGTATGGACAAGGTGTTTGCAAATTTCGTTTGAAAACTCCCATAAGCCATTTATTGACTCCCAAGGAGATGCATCCACATAATCTAGCAGGTTATGATCCTTATAAAAATTTTCATAGCCATCTACGGAGAAATTTGTATTAGAACCTATTTGTACAAGAAAAAAAAAATACGAACCTTCTAAGAAAATATGAGTTAGATTAGGATGATGATACTTATCCTTGTCAAAAGAAATGAAAGTTACATTATAACCTTTGTCAGCAAGAATTAATAAAAATTCAGCATTAAATAAGTAGTGGCTGGGAGAAATCACTCCAGATACTGCTAACACATTTATTCCTTCTGCGTATATTAAACTAATACTCAGGATTAAAATTTTTAACAACATTTTTAAAAACTTTCTTGAGCAAGTGTAAAAAATTGCGGATTAACTGTAACAATGCTCGTTATACGCCATGAAAATACTTAGAAATGATCGAGGTGCCTAATTCGAAAGTGTTTTTAAAGTTGAATTGAATAAAGCGGTACTGCGAGTCACAAGTAATAAAAGGGATCACTAAATTACCAATAATTGCTTTGTAATGTGTAGTGACAGTGGCGTTGTATGTCCAGAAGACAATTTTTCAAATTTTTGTTTCATATGTTCATATTATTATGTTTAACCTCTTAATATTGGCTTGGTATTATCGTCTTAGAATGTAGGTAGTTTTAATATAATTTTCGCCCTTGAATTAAGGTAATATTAAAAATAAAATTTAATTTTAATGTTCTCCACCACTGATTATACCAGGAATAAATAGATGAAGATAGCAGCTAACTTACATAACGAAATATTTATTTAATTTTCTTATCACCCATCATGTCTAGTGATTAATACAATACATTATCTATTATTTTAAACGTATTAGTTATTGAACTCTTATCACATTGCCTAAATTTAATAACACCATAAAAGTTTTATAAATTGGTTAAATGGTATACCTACAGAATGGCAACTTTAATTGCAACCTATTTTTATAACTTTAAACATGAAGATTTGTCGCAAAATTCCTCGAATACATCTATTTTAATTCCGATTTTGGAAATTGGTTCCGATGGAGGTATTTTGTGAAAAATTTTCATTTTTCAAAGTTATAGAATTTGTTGAAATTATAGTGTCCACTCTGTATAATTCCTAAATGACGCACATAATAATTATCGATAGTGCGTCGTAGTGGTATGTAAAATGCGAAAATCATTGTCCAAATTTATTGACTTTGCTACTTATACACTGTATTCAAGATAAGAATAAACAGGCTGGGATTAAGAAGAGAGGTACAGGGTCAGTATACTTTAAATAGTGCAAAATTTTAAAGACACTATTATTGCATACTAAAAGATAGACGTTAACAAAATAAAAAATTTATTTTCAAAGAATTGAACCAATCAGAAGTACCTAAATAATGAGCAATATATTTTCAGTTTTTTCAGCATTTTTCAGGAAACCAATTATTGACAATCACAATTCTTTTGTGTTACGATTTATCATCAAATTTGGTAACATAAATTATTCTAAAATTTTCAAGGGAAACAGGTTCGAAATCCGAAAAGAGCAGGTGACTACAAGGTGGGGGAAAACAGACAGTGCAATTTTGAAGGTTCAGTACATCCCATGTGGTGGGGGGAGGAAACTCGGAGGGATCTCATTGTATCGGTAGTATTGTCTCTCACCGTAACTTAATCGCGAATTGGGTGCGTACATGGAAAGAAACCGGTTCCGCACTAAGATCTAGGGGCTTAGGAAGATCCAAAACGCTAAGAACACCCGAAAATTTAGCGAGAGCGAGAGAAGCTGTCGAACAGTAACCTACATGCTTTTCCTGGAATCATACAATTGCATTGGGCATTACTAACCGCTCTTTAAGAAGGATTTTGCATAAAAACTTATCATTCCACCCATACAAGATGATGATTGTCCAAGAGTTTATGCCTCTCTACTATGAAAATCGCATGATTAGCTCCCAATAAATGTTCAACCGAATTCACGCAAAGTCAACTTTTTTCAGTAGTGATGAGGCCCCCTTCCATCTCTCTGGAGCGGTGATTAGGTAAATTTTCCGCTATTAGGCTGAAAATAACCCAGAGAATCTTTCACGAGAGACCTCTCCACTCCCCAAAAGTGACCGTGTGATGTGCGATTTCTAAATTTGAGGTAACTAGGCCTCATTTTTTTTTAATGATGGACGAGCTGTGACTTTCAACGCTCAACGTTATATTTTCATGTAAAATTATTTTTTTGAGCTTCAGTTGAATGAACTAAGGGAGGAAACAGATTTGGGGATCATGGTTTCAACAGTACCTACAGTCCATACTGCTCGAGTTTCAATAACGAAACTGCGACAGATGTTCCCTGCGCGCCTCGTCTTTCTAAGAGGTAATCAAATCCGCGCGGGTCACTCGACGTCACCCGAACTCAAGAGTCGAATTTGGTAGAAAATCGCTGCAATACCCGTCGAGATGTGCCAAAGTGTGGCAGAAAATTTCAGATCGCCTTCATCAATGTATCACTGCTGGGGGCCATCATCTTTCTTATATCATATTCAGTAATTAATGCACAAAACGACATGATGTGCCGAATTAATTAAAATAAACCCCATTTCTATAAGTTGTTTTTTTTTCTTAGCCCTTCAAAACTTCACTATCTGTTTTTCACGAATTCACGATGGATGTACAAAGCGTATTCACACTTCATATAGAAGACAGAAGACCCGGATATTCATGCTTTTTTTCGCATTCCTCATTTTCCATGATCTCTCGACTGATGAAATAATAAAAAGGAAAGAAGAGCAAATTTTGTGCGTTTATGTACTCCCTAGGAAACTCTTGTCATCGACTGGTGGTGTGCTAAGATGTGACCGAACACTTTGACCAGATAGCCAAAGAAATAAAGGCTTTCTTCCTCTGGTCTAACACCAAATACAGCATAATCTGATATATTTTGCAATATTTACTTTAAAGAGAGCAATTATTATTAATAACCATATTGTTACAACCACACAAACAATAACTATCCCCTAAAAGAAAAGGTGTCAACTGAACTAGCACGAACCGAAAATTTCCTAACGATATTTAGTAAATAAAATATTTTTCAGGCCCAATAGAGCGCTTTCAATGGCGCACCACTGCCAGCTACTACCTATGCCACTATACCATGAGCTCATCTCCAGAGCTTGCCCATCTAAATGATCGCTGTGATAATTATGCCAACTGCTTGGACGAAAAGCTGGGGTCTCGCAATGGAGATCCCCGTGCAGATGATGGCTTACCTTTCGCATGCTCTCTTTATAGCTTCTGCCCTGATTTCTGTTGCGGCCAGCGTCACGTACAAGATATTCAATCATGCTGGGAAAATAAAGCGGATAATCCATGCTATGAGGAGAACCCACATGGTCAAAGGGCATGTGGGATTGACAGGATGAAAAATATAGAATTGCGGTAGGTGCATAGTGTTTTCAAATGTTATAAGATAAAAAAATACATTCAATTAATCAATTTGAGTCGAATTGGAGCAAAATACCAAACGACTAAATTTCGATTTTTCGCTATCTTAAAGTGCTAGAGCGATTTGAAAATTATTATTGGATTCCTTGTTGAAAAGTGTCACTTTAATGTTTCGGTTAAAAACGGCTAGCTTGATTGGTCATTAAATAAAAAATTGAAAGCAACAATTGCGCATCTCGTATATCTTCCAATATTTTGACAACTAATAGTGACTTTAGCGAACTTAGTATCTCTTAATATAACTGATATTCTCATGCATTTTCTTTAAAAACGGGCACCCTGTATATCCAGCCGAGGATCCAGTTCTTGCCAGCTCGTTGTCTAAATGACAAAAATAAGAAATCTCGAATTTTCAATTTTTCTTGATAAGTAGGTATAAAATTGTGAATCTTTTCTGTATGGTTTCTTATCTCCTTTGGTTTAAGAAATCTCAATAGTGTGCTAGTTGAAAGTGACCAGCCTGTATGCCACATGAGGTGACTGAAAGTGTGTTGTTCTCATTCCGCAGTTTTATGCATGCAAAACTAACCCTCAATTATTTTTTTGTAATTTATTTATCAGAATCGGTGAAAATTTGGTGGATATAAGTACATTAAGCCGACTACTTACTACGTGCTACTTGTCGAGTACTTGTGAACACTTGGCAAGTGCCGCGTAGTGTATATGATGACGCGGCGTCTAACTCAGATTTACTTGACACGTCATTACTTGTACTTTCCGTTCATGGTCGAAAACTGAGTCAAGTAAAACGTAGTTACCTGCAAAGTGTCTTCAAGACCGCGCCATACGTCACCCGTTCTGCCATGCGAATGTATACGGTTTTAATTTTACTTGCCCAAGTACTCACAAATGCTCACCAAATAATTCCCTTGCCAAGTACCGCGTAGTGAGTAGCCGGATTTATAAGCCTATGACATAATAATGGATGGAAACTCCGTCCTTTAGGATAACGGGACCCTAAAAATGTATCTAATATTTTTCGAAAATGGCTTAACCGATTAAATATAAACCTGATGCATCGACAGAAGAAACCTTCCTTTCTCAAGAAGTTCTGTACTTAATATTTCGCTATAAAATAATTAGGGGATCAAGTATTAACAGATTTATATCAAAAACCCCTATACTCGGTTTGTGAGCTTTATTATCAACATAATCCAATACCATATTAAATTAAGATCTGTATTGTATGAGGATGCATCTACGCTATGATCTAAAAGATCTTTTATTTCAAGATATTTTGAATTAAGCATTATAAGCTTCTTGTATAATAGTGAGAACGTTTTCTTTTCATCGTCTCATCCAGTTATCTTCGTCAATTATCCAAGATGAACGGCTTCCGAGTTTGTGAATTAATTTCAGGGACATAATCCTGAACCGATGGAATGTTACGTGCTCCTGTTCTGGTCGTAAAGGATTTCGCTGGGATTCCTTATATGGAATTTGCGTGGACATAGATGAATGCACAGAAGCTGAATTCCTGCATACATGCGATATACAGACAGAAGCGTGCGTGAATCTGGAAGGCGGATTCAGGTAATGAAAAAACTAATTCTATTCGATCCGAAAAGGCATTGTCATTAATGGCACATTCAGGGAATCGAGAACTTAATCCCGATTTCAGATGATCTTTACTAAAAGTATATTACCTGCGATGAATTTATCAAATTACTTCTCTTGAAATATAACTTTTAAGTAAAATATAAGCAAATGACCGCAGCCTTAATTTATAACAGGTTTGTGCAGAAAAAATTCTCATTTCGATTTAAAAAAATTTGAATTTCATAATATTTTATTAATAATATGCTTTAGAAGTTAAATAAAATAGGTAGGCAGGTAGAATGTAAAAATAGCACAAACAAATATGAAAATACAAAAATTAAGCCATAGCTAAGAAGAAACTAAAAATTAGCGACAACAAAACTGAGAACGTGTATAGTCCCCCACATCTTTAAATTCTGATGCATGGGATATCTCACAGTAGTGAAATGAGAGTAGTGTGCCACCGAATGAACTTGAGTATGTCCAGCTCGGAGGAGTATGTGGTTTCTTAATCGGTGTCAGTTGAATCGGGAATCACGGTTGATAATCTGTGATAAACTTAAGCCCTATGTAGGATCGCCATGTGATAATCTTGGTGAACAGGCAGGATTGCCATTTATTTAAACAATAACAATACAATAATAATATACTGGTAACGCTACTTGAACTTGAACTAGGTACATTGCGTAAGCAGAGCAGTTTGCTTACTATCTATTAATAAATGATGTAACAGCTTAAATGACTTATGTAATACGAAGTAATACTCCTCCGACTTACGTCTCTTTTCTGTCTTATCTTATCTAACACTCTTAACACTCTTACTGTACCTATACATCGGATGTCGAGGTCTTTTTTTTTTTTTTTTTTTTTTATTAAATTACTATACCAGTTCAACACTTATTTACAGCGTTATTCATAGTATTGATATATAAATTAATTAACAATAATTGCTCATTTAATAACAGTCTTCATGCACGCATTAACAGAAGAGGTCCATATTGTCGCCTCGGATACAGATGTCGAGGTCTTAGTAAAGGATAGTTTATTGTTTGCAATTAGTTAGGATAACAGCTTCTTCGTGCTTCTATGATGGCCACTTAATGTTTATCAATATGTATCGTTTATCAGATTAGAGGTAGCTTTAAAATACATAGGTTGTTATGTCAATACCTTTGTTTATTTTCATGAATATAAATGTTTGAATTAACTTAGGGTAAAAACATAGTAGAACGACGAGGCTAGAGGCACAGCGACGAGGTAAGCGACGCTGCTTTTATTTCATCGTGTATTGTAATGAAGCCAAACATATAGTGAAGAGGTTGACGCATTACTAAGCGACGAGACAAGCAAGGCGATGCGCGTCGAGATAAAAATTGGATTTATTATCGCGTTGATACTGGACGGTTCTAGCTGCATTCTTTTTAAGTTTTGGCAATTTCTATTCTCAAATATTCAAAAAATCGGTCTGGGTGATGCTTGAGCGCAGAAAATAATGTATGGTACTGTCCAAACCGTTTGCATACTTTATTAATAGGATGTACAGAATAAGTTTTGTCCAAACTTCCCATTGCAATAATAATAAGCCCTCGAAGCGCGGCATTATTGAATAAAATGTCATCTTCACTGTCGGAAAACATTGTTCATACTGAATTGAGTTTGGAAAGTCAAAGCAGTAAATCGCAACTTCTGTCTCCTCACTATGTGCATGTCTCCTGTCTCGTCGCTTATATCGTCGCTTACCTCGTCGCTGTGCCTCTATAGCCTCGTCGTTCTACTATGTTTTTACCCTTAGTCAGATTTCTTGAATTAAATCTTTCTATATTTTACTAGCTCTTTACAAATTCATTGACATCGAGGGATATACGGTCTGTATCTGTTTTGCAGGCTTTTTCTTAAGTGTTTGAAAAGGTTTTATATAATTTGATTAGGTTCTAGATTTTTTGTAGGTTCATGACATTTTGCCTTACACTCAGTCGGCGTTTAGAATAGGCTATTGGTTGTGCTAGCTAGTGCGTTCGCAAAAATAAACGATGACATTTAGAGCCACAGAATGGTGCTTTTGGATTATTCAAGGGCATTTGATACTGCGAGGCTTGCTATTTTATTACAAATTCTTAAAAGTGTGGGGTTTTCAGATCTGGAGACTTCCCTGATTTCTAGTTACCTGTCTGACAGGTCTCAGAGCGTGAAGGTAGGTAGAGAACTGTTTAATTCGTTAAGAGTTTAGCAGGGTATGCCACAGGGATCTGTTTTGGAACCCATTCTATTCACATTGTAGTCATTTTATTCATTATGTATGCTGACGATACCCAGCTTTACCTGTCTTTTGGTAAAGACAACGTAAATGACGCCATGGTTAGGATTAATAATGACCTCCACACCTTGTATCATATGTATCAGCTTCATTCACTTTACTTGAATCCGTCCAAGACCAAGGCTATTCTGTTTGGGAGTAAGAATGAGATACCAATCGTTGTTCAGCAACTGCCTCTGAAAATTAATAAGGGGCCTGTTGAATTCGTGAATTGGGATAGGGATAATCGGGGTCTGATTATGGATAATACATTCCGCTACCGTCAACATGTATCAAGCTGTATAGCGAGGGGCAATGCTAGCCATCTATTGCTGTATCCTCATAGGGGCTTTTTTCTAATTTGAAGGGTCTTTTGTGTGAACTTTTGGTGCTCTCTAAATTCTGGTATTGCAGTGAGATTTATTCTCCATGTCTGGATAGTGAGACTGCGGGCATGATATATGTGGTAGAGCAAGAAGCGGACATTCCAGACCTAAGGATGCAATGTCCAATAAGCTGAACATGGCCCTGTGTATTGACCATCGTATGTAACTACGATAGATTTTTTTTTTTTGTAATTTTGTAATAGTTGGATTGAGTTAATCAATCAAGGTCATTATTATTTTTATTATTACTTCATCAACTTGAGATACTTGCGCGATGGGAAAGTAGAATCAAAGATCAAATCAGAGACACTCTTTATCTGATTCCGAGAATACAACCCTCGGAAAGCGCCCAAAAATTTCCACGAAGACAAACTAGATTGGAAAAGAGATTGACTCTCTTATGGGTCTCGTTAGAGATGGGCAGCACAAGAGAACTTCTAAGCAGAAGGTTTCACCACTCAGAAGAGTTAACTTCTTTTGAGTGGAGAAACAGCATCTACGTAATATTTGGGTATCGACATGATCCACTATAGGCCCCGCCATTCCTAAAGTGCTCCAAGCCAATCTCAGTTGGTCAAGCTGATGAGGTGAACCCTGTCAAAAAGAGGTTCAACCCAGGAGACACCAAACTTCTACCGGATCGCCGACGCCTTAGAACACTTATCATATGGCACTGGTACCTCGCCTTAGGTACCCATGGAATGGGAATGGTGGAGAACTTGAAATCTGTTTTATAATGTATCCGATGGAGGATACCGTTTGGCGACTGGAGCAGAGATGGAATATCTCCCTCTGCCATAAGCATTATCTTCCCAAACATGTTCTTTGTATCCAGACCATGAAAAGGTACTCCAAGTGACGCAACTATATAGGGTCGACGAATCGCTGGTCGGATGATTGATGAGTGAAAGGCGAGCGCCCGCTTTCACGTATTTATTTGTGAAGAAACGCACCTTCAGTATCGATTAACACACACAGGGTGGAGATTTTGAATTATTATTGAAGCAATTACTGCCTATTTAAATTCTAAAGTTTTTTTTTTAATTTTAGGTGCGTTTGCAAATGGGGCTTTGTATGGGATGTAAGCAACCATCGATGTAGTAAAAGCCACATATTGGATATAATCTTGCTGCATAAAGAACATAAAGAAGATAAACAAGATAAAGAAAAAGAGAGTTATTTTCGAAGATTATTAGACATATTTAAGAGATCAGGTGGCATACAGTCAACCGCCAATTTGACGCTTTTGTTGACTTTTGTTGCGTTGGTTGATATGTTTTGATTATGACACACATTGATGACTATGAGATTGTTTCCTTATTAATATATTGTCTAAGGTAGATATCTATTTATAATAATTAAATATGCTTTGTGAACAATTGAATGGAGATTTACTTTGAACCTTGTGTTTAAAATGGCGTAAATATTCCTTTATCCCTGGTTGGTTTTTAGGATGCTCAGCTGTTTAGTTTATGATCTCTGTTCATATTTCATGTAATTTGTTGATATTTTTCACCGGTTGAGGGCACCAGTGCAATAGACTCGTTGTGAGATAAAAAGTAAATAGGTATGTAGTTTAAGCCACCTTGCCACATGATGAGGCATTTGTTGCAAGAAATAACAACTGCGAACTATTTATAGCACAACTGAATTAACTTTACGAGTGGTGAAAACTTATTCAGTAATTTTAAATGAATGCAATGCTATTACTTTGAAAGCGCCTGCCTGATGGTAGGGGTAATTCCTATTACGAAAATGGTGAATCTAGCTTTCCCGAACAATGAGGATGTGCTGACAGTGATCTGTGACTGTGAAGCGATCATCAATCCAATATGTATTAGTCGACCAACCCCGCAGAGTTGTTACTGACCTTCATTAGGTTTCGAATGATCAATAATTTAAATTCACCGCCAACTTTAGAAATTATTGATCGAAGGATAAATCATGCAGGCATTCAAATCACGAAGCAAAAACCCATATGCCTCACAGCTCTAACCTGTAATAGATAAGCACTTACTAAACAAAAGAACAAATGGCTGAAACATTTATTCGAGCGTATTATTTCATGGCTTAGAACTCAGCCGATCGCAAGCGACCGCTATCGGACAGACTGGAATAAATGTGCAGGATAACGGATTTAGGCAACCAAGTCTCGGATGGGATGTTGCTAGCGGGCTTGTTTTTCTCAATATTCAGTCGATTATAATAAATAGTACCTACTTATTTGTAAATTGTAAATTACAATGTACTTGAAGTATTTCAAATTAAGGATAATACGATGGAAGTATCGCTTTTAGATCAATGGATCTTATACAGGGTATTTAGTAACTTGACCGTCAAAATTAAACGTTTCTATTTCTTAGCAGCCTTAGTTTTACATTTTTGGAAAAATTCTCTAAATAAAAAGACAAAAAAGCAAAAGGGCCTTGGTTCATTATGTATTTTTTTTTGAGAAAAATGGTAGGAACATTTTTATATCGTATGGTAAACATTTTTGTCTAAATACTTACCCCCATAGTCCACCCCTGATTCCCATTCTTGACATTCTGAGTTCAGCCTCTGCAGCACTTCTCTCAATCACTAAGTGCAGTGGTTTAGAGTGAGATCTAGGATTACTTACAACGCTATGCTGTTGCGGATGTTCTCATTGCTCCTGTGATCCATCGGCATGAAAGTCTCTGGATCTTCTCGAGTGTTTTCCTAGCTGTTATTAGTCTGCTCCTTTTAAACCAGACGACCGCTAAGTATGTAATGATGGCTCTCACTAGCATGGTGTACATCCAGCGTACAATGGATGGGTTGCAGCTTCATGCATTCTCCGCCATTATTCTGCGTACCATGAGTACGGATGTGGCTTTACTTACTGTTGCGCTCAAGTACTTTTTCCACAGTAGCTTCTTATCCCGTGTTATTCCAAGATATTTAACTTTTTCCTTCCATTCTAACTCGACTTCTTTTAAGTAGATTGTTTTGAGGTTTGGAAGCTTATGTCGCAGAGTGTTTCTTCATATTTTCCTGTGGCCATGATAACGATGTCATCGGCACACCCAATGCAAGTGATGCCGTTCTCCGAGGAGCTCGTTTACGACCAGTCTCCATAGCGGGGGGATAACACCCCTCCTTGTGGACATCCTTTTGTTGTCTTCACCTGGATGGTGTCATCGCCCACCTTGGTGTCAATTATTCTTGTGAACAGCATTTGTTGAATTCAATGGGATGTTGTGCTGTTTATGATGCCTTTTTTAATTAGGGCTTTCTTCATAGCATCGCAATGGCCGTTTCTTTGTACTCCGGAGTGTCCCGAATCTATTCTGTCAACTCATACAGGGCGGTCTCTGTTGATCTTCCCGCTCTGTACGAATGCTGACTTGGGTGTAATGGTCCCCTGTTCAGTGTTTCCATTCTGATGTGGTTGTCGATGATTTTCTCCATCGTCTTTAGTAAGAAAGATGTAAGACAGATGTGTCTAAATAACTTCGGGAGGGTGGTGTCCTCTCTTCCTGCCTTAAGGTATAAAGATGACTTTTGCTCTCCTCCAGGCTTATGGTATGTTTCCCATGGCCAGGCTGCTTCTAAATATTCTTACCAGATGTAGTATGAGGAGATCCTCCAGTCCTCTTTGCAGAAGAGCCGGGAATATGTCCTCCACTCCGGGATGACATTTGGTTGAAAGGTGCCGATTACCCATTTCAGTCTTTCGGAGGTGCATATTGTTTTGCGACCTCCCAATCTTCTTTCCTGGGTTTACCAGATTCAAACGAATTCTTATTCCCTGCTTTCAGTGCACTGCCTGGAAAGTGAGTTTTAGCAGAAGTAGAGCCTTTGCTCTTCATCTTCTGTATAGTTCCCGTCAGATTTTCTGAGAGATATTGTTCCTTGGGCAAAGCCTTCCGACAAAGCTTTGTGAAGTCTGAATGCTTCAGGTGTTGAGGTCATATCTCTACAGAAGTCCCTGAAACTCTTCCTTTTTGCTTTTTTGATTTCCTTATTGTAAGTTGTCAATACCACCGTGTAGCTCTGCCAGTCTCCATTGCGCTTGGCTTTATTGAAAAACCTTCAGGGCTCCGTTGTGAGATTCTATTGTTACTTCTAATTCTAGATGGTTTGTTTTATGTTTTCTCTGGTGTGAAATGTGTTCCAGTCGGTGTTTCTCGGATTTCTGATGGAGGATTTCTCTTTCCAGAGTCCTTTCATGCTGAATTCTATTATTCTGTGATCAGAGAGTGAGGGTTCGTTAAATACCTTCCAGTTTCTGATCAACTGACATATGGACCATATGGTCGGACTACCGATCGTTACGTCTATTATGTCTTGGCTCCGTTTAGTTACAAAAATGAGCGATTTTCCACATTTATCACATCTACATTGGATTCAAGTAAAAATTCAAACAATATGGTGTCTCATATAGTGTAAATCTTTACTGTAAAGTAGTTCCAAAAAAACTTGGGAATTTTAATTTTGAATTATTTACATTAACTTTGAAGGTCTATTATGAACACCTATTATTCAGAAAACTTGTAAATTTTATTAGGAAGCTTAGGAGACGAATCGAAGTGGATCTTTTCTGGATGGCAGAAGACCAGTACGAGAAAGGAATGTAGGGATATCACGAGACGGAATTAAAATGTGCCAGAAAGTAAGAAGATCAATTATTATTCGTCATCGTTTATAGCAACTGGAGATTTCAAATCATCCAGGTAGAGAATTATGAAAAAAAATCGTCTACATTAAGAATGACACACAGATAATCAAATTTTTATGACCTCTGATAGAAGATAACTATTTTCTCTAATCATTTACAAATCTTGTAAAGGTATTGCGTGAAAAATTTTCTCTACATTTAATTTCCTTAAACGGTGACATTGGTTTTCCCTTCAATTAGGTATTTTCCTATTATGGCGCACTTTAGGATAAATTGTATGTAGGGTAAGCTTATACCTATAAAAAATAGAGCCGTTTTAGATGTTTAAATGGAAGTAGTTCTGAAGCTCGTGATTTAGTATCCATGATTTTGATTGTTGTGTGCACTTTTATGATCATGTATGAAGTGTTATTGGGTTAAGCTTATATAGCGTTATGAAAAATGGCGAAAGCTCTATTTTCCGATTTTATTGCTGCAATAGCTATATGACAACATGCAACTCGTTCAGGTGGTTCCCATTTCCTTTGATTCTTTTGTTTTTACTGTATCCACTCGACGATTCATTCTTTGTTATTACACTAGAAATATCATTACTTAAATCTGTTCGCTATTATTATTGTTTTTACGTAGTAATTTATTATTAAACAGACAAGAAAATGGAGGGAAGTGAAGAAGAGACGACAGAGTCCAACCTCCACTGACCGAGCCTAGTAGCTATGGAATTTATTTTAATTATCAGTAATATTTACTACCCAGCGGAAAATTCTCCCAAGAAGTATTCTCCCCCTGGCTACGTTCCAGCATTCCTGTCGCATTATATCACCGTTCTACATGCGGGTGAACCGGTCGCAGTAGTGCTGACCTCGCCACTCCCTCAGGCAGCAATGCAATGGGATACCCCGATCGGATATATCGGCCCCTAATTACTTCTCAAGCACCTTCCATTATTGTCCATCGTGATTAATCACTTTCATAATTCAGCCGCGCTGCCAGATCTGATCCGCATTCGGGGATTTATGGGGGGTGATATGTTAGCCGCGGGGATAACTAACACTAGGTATGATTGAGAGGAAGTGGATAAATACACGCCTGCGGAAAAATGGAATTGTAACCATTGGATCGATTAAATCAGAAATAAATTTCGTGTTAGAAAGCGAAATTTAGAAAAAAATTGCTTAATTTTACATAAAAAGCATACCGATGGAGCTTTCGTGATAAAAATTACAAAACGGAATGTTAAATTTATAGAAATCTGAAGCTATTGAAGTAAAAAAACCTTCTTGCGCATCAATCGCAGAAATAGTGTATTTTTATGCGATTCAATAATAAATATTTTCTTCCTATTTCTTCTTATAATTAATATAATGAAAAAATAATCCGCAGTTTCTTTTGAGAAAACTCTACCTACTTAGAAAAAACTTAGTTGTCGTTGCGATTGCTCTTCTAATTTTCAGAATCAATCATAATTGAATGTGAAAAAAAATAAAAAAGAAATTCCATCGATTTAATAATTTTAAAAAGGTGTAAGCTAATTTTCGACCAGCGAGGGATTTTTTTATTTTTCGTTAAAAGTGCCCATATATGCGAGACAAAATGAAGATAAGACTTCAAGTTATATGTTGAAGAAAAAAAATTTGAAAGGAAGATCACGATTGAGAAAATACAGGAAGATAAAATGGCCGACGCGAGAAACAGTCGAAATGACTTGCCGAAGTTTTTCCAGATTTTAACAGTTTTTCCAACGTTTCAGGAAAAAAACTATATTTACCTTTTTGTAGGTAATGAATGACTCTATCGCACTGTTTTGTTATTTTTTCGATCGATCAAAAAAAATTCGAAAAAAATTTGAAATCATGCAAAAAATGAGAGAAGAGCGTCGAAAAATGCTTGTCGGGGGGGAAAATTTTTTTGCCGCTCACCTAATTTTTTTTTCGAAAAACGATCTCCATAAAGTTCGTACCTCTATACTTTCCCTAAATAATTGTGCAAACAGAATCTTTTAGCCATGTACCGTTACCGAGAAACAAATCCTATAGTTGAGACGTTGTAAAAAGAAGTACGGACCTGAACGGGGGCCTTAAAATTCTCGGATCCGGCCCATTTTCAATAGGTCGTATTTGGGGGTCCCATGGTTCGTCCATGCCAAATTTCAACTCGGTCGATGCAACTTTCAGACACCTAGAGTGTTTCCTAGGTCGTTCCCGAAAAACACGAAATTCCAGGAAAAAAATACACTTACCGGTAACGGATCCCGCTCATTTTCAAAAGGCATCGTGGAACCGTGCGCCTCTTCAATCGAGCGAAATTTAAACTTTCTAACGAAAAATGCGGCTCTAGAGTGCATAGACGGACAGACCGCGTGACTGACATTTTTAGGGACTACCGAGAAATCGGCTTCGCCGGTCTCGAATAAAAATCGAATATCTCCGTCATTTTTCTTATTTACTTCTTGAAATTTTTAAAGGTTGAAGGTTATTAGTATAGTTGTCTCCTGTGAAAATTTCAGTTCGATTTCTTTAAAAATGAACTCATAAACGGTTATAGAAATTTATACATTTTTACTCTTTTCCTACCCACGCCACTGGCTTGTTAATAAAAATAATGCAAATTTTATTGCTTTAACTCAAATTTCAAATAACTTTCTTCCAATCCTGTTAATTTGATTCCAAAATTTTATTGCCATCTTGCTCATACGGGGGCTCAAAAAATAGGAAATTTTCCGAAAATTCAAATGGCTGCCATTTTGAAACGGCTTGGCCGATTTTGCTCAAGTACAATACCAGACCAGTCCTTATGGATATCTTACTCCCACAAAAATTTCAGCCTCCTAGATTGAAAATTGCGACCTGAAATGAGGTGACAAAAACCGGGTTCCTGGAACTTTGAAGGGACACCCTGTAGAAGTGATGGGACTCTTGGAAATTTTTTCAACGAAAATCTAAAGGTATTCCAAAGCTTTACAAGAATCCAAAATTTCGTTCACTAATCTTGAAACATAAAGCTACAGGAGCGTTTTTAAAATCGAAAAATCGCGATTTTGGAGAAATAAATATATAAATATATAAATATATAAATATATAGACATATTAAGAGCCCATACGAAGCCTAAAATGCTATGTTCAGTTGAGTATTCGAAGCCTGGACCTACCATGTGAAGCCCGACTTCGGGCTTCGAAAATTTTAACGTGTATAAACGTCGTACAGCATGGCCATCTATCGGTGGAAACGTTGGATAAATTTTGCCCAGGGCATCACTTTGACACCGGGGTACCCTAAAACATACGCGACATAGTTCAACGAAACGTTCTACAGAGGGAGCGGCGCACGTTAGTATATAATTGTGTATATGTCGAGCATTTTTCGAAGCCTGTAGACGCACAGCCGATTATTCGAGTCCCGGTAAAATTGGCAACGGTGCATTGAGTGATGATATGTTTACATCAATTCATAAGCATCACGAGCTCTTCAATCTCCTCTCCAGTAAAATAATTTAACCCGAGAGCAACTGTGTTTACAGTCGCCAGCGCAAGCATTACGAGCTGCGTTTCTTATAATAACCGCATAATAGCCAATCAACCATTCTTGGATCACCTCATAAATTCTTGGTATTTTAACAATTTTAGCACAGAACTTTTAAACTAAAATTCCTACGTATGCATAAGCCAACATTATTTTCAGCTATAGGTATAGGTACTTACAGGTGTCCCATTTTTACCCGGTTAATTTTTTGAAATAGAACAACGTATTTTTTTACATTATCGTGTTCAGATCTTCTGACTGTATTTTTGCATTATAGCAATTTATTTAAAAGAAATATACCTTGCGACCTTGCTTTTTAAAACTAAAAGATGAAACTTGCGATGGTGGTAGTCAATCAAAGACCATCTTAATGTTTGAAAGTTGCGATTTTATGTTCACAAAAAAAACTTGGTAACTTTTAAAGTAGAGTTTATACAAAGTCAAGTGAAACGACAAAAAACTAAGAAGCGCGGCTGATAATTCATAGTTCATTGATGAAACATATGCGGCGGTAAAACAAATTTAATAGCTATTTATGATATTAATGTTAGAAGTGAAGTTTTATTTTGTTAGTGAAAAGGTTTGTGAAATGAGCGAAGCGTAGCGGAGCGAATTTTACAAATTCACGAACAAAATAAAATCACTTTTAAGACGAATATCATACAATGGTTTTTGTAAAACTGCTCTATTTTGATAATAAAATTGATGAATTTAGAATGACACTCAACTTCAAATTGCATTTTAAAATATTACAGACAAGTAAGTACAAGTAGTGTACTATGCAATAGCAACCGTTGCTGACGCTATGGTTACTAACAAATGTGTGCATACAAATAAAAGAGATGTCATAATAATTATTATTATTTGCAATTTCTGAACAATTATTATTGTCTTGAATTCTTGACTAGGTACTTATTTTTTATTAATATGTTTGCCAGTAATAAAAAGAATATGAAAAAATCTTATTACTTACCTATAATTTTGTCTGATTTCGTCATGAGGAAATGTAGTTTAAAAAGAGAATGTAAGTAAGTACAGATAAAGTAGATAGAATTACTTTTAACACGAGTGTTGTAATGTATTTTTAACACTGTTGCAAATTTTTTTAACCCGCTTCCATGGGCTTCAATGGCACAAAAAAATGTTTTGTGCAACTGCCATTAAAAGACACATACATCACTTTTAACGACAGCTAACAGTGTTAAAAGTGATTGTTTAAATGGAAGCGTGTTAAAAGTACTTTTAACCCTAGTGTTAAAAGTACTTTACAACACTCGTGTTAAAAGTAATTCTATCTACTTTTTCTGTACTTACATTCTCTTTTTAAACTACATTTTCTCATGATGAAATCAGACAAAATTATAGGTAGTAAGATTTTTTCATATTCTTTTTATTACTGGCAAACATAATAATAAAAAAAATAAGTACCTAGTCAAGAATTCAAGACAATAATAATTGTTCAGAAATTGCAAATAATAATAATTATTATGGCATCTCTTTTATTTGTATGCACGCATTTATTTGTTAGTAACCATAGCGTCGGCAACGCGGTTTCTATGCATAGTACACTACTTGTACTGATCTGTAATTTTTTAAAATGCAATTTGAAGTTGTGTCATTCTAAATTCATCAATTTTATTATCAAAATAGAGCAGTTTTACAAAAACCATTGTATGATATTCGTCTTAAAAGTGATTTTATTATATGTTCGTGAATTTGTAAAATTCACGAAATTTGTAAAATTCAAAAAAACCTTTTCACTCACAAAATAAAACTTCACTTTTAACAACAATATCATAAATAGCTATTTTAATCAATTTCCTAGCTGATATTAAAGTTTATTGGGAAATAACGCGCCAAACGAAAAATTTCAATTCGTGGTCACTTTTTTATTATCCATTTTTGGAAAAAAAGTTATTCTCCATAAAAAGTTGTGCTTGGTCTGAAACCTAAAATGGAATAGTCTGACATAAAATTTTTGCAATCGTATATAAGCTTTGCCCTAAAACACGAATAGTACCAAAGAGTAAAATAGTTATTTTATTATTTATTTATATTTATTGTTATAAGTAAAATGTTTTATTTTCGACAATATCAAAAATTGTTACTTAAAAATGTTGATCAGCACTGCAAATAACATTCAAATAAACAAAAACATGCAGTTGCGTGACTAACAAAAAACAACATACAAACTATACAGTGCATTTTTTTAAGTATTGCCATAGGGAATAGCATGTAAAAATATGCACCCTATGTTAACTTAATGTCTTGTACCTACTTTGGAAGTCGTTTTTAATTTTCAATAATAGTACATGTCATCTACTTTACAATACGACCTTTCAGAAAAGCCGGTCGTCGTTTAATTTAATTATACTTGTCCCATTGAGGAAAAAAAAACTGCGTGAAACTGTAAGAGATCCGAAGTCGGTTAAATTACAAAAAAGTTGCGCAGTATTTGGCAATTTTTTTTTTCTCAATATTCCCAGAATTTCTTGAAATATCCTGAAAAAAACTTGAAACATGCAGATTTATTATTTTAGTCATATCTTCTTTATTATTGAAAAAAAAATTTTATGTAGGTTTACATAAGCCTTAATGAGCCACTCATTTGACGTTTCAAAAATTTACAAAGCCGACTAGATCTTGGGATTTTTAAAGTCAACTTTTGTTTTTCTTATGGCCGCCATATTGTTTTTCATGCCATTCGCTATAGAAAAAATCCCGGAACCCAAAAATTGATCACATTGCAAATAAATTCGAAAAAATGTAATCTTTATTAAAAATAACGTAATGAAATTTTACCGAATGTCAAAAAGTGCATTTTTTAAGTATTTCCATAGGTAATAATATGTAAAAAATTACACCCTATATTAACTTATGTTGTACCTACCCATTGTAACTTAGAAGTCGTTTTAAATTTTCAAAACCTATACATGCATGTCATGTACTTTACGATACAACATGTCAAAAAAACGGTGCTCTTTAAATTTTAATATTTCGTTCTCATTTGAATTAATAAACTTTAATAAAGGAGTCAGAATAAACAAAGTGTGTTAAAATTTTTAAATTTTTTTGTTTATTAATTTGTGGTTTCTTACTTTGTGCATGGTACCTTATTAAAAAGATTTAGCTGAAATAAGATCTCGATTTTTGTTTTTTTATCACGATATTTCAGCAGCATCCTATTATTATCCTATTTTTTTTTCAGATTCTCAATACTTCTCAATATTTAAAATTGTCCACATTTTTTTAAATTTAACAGACCCTGTTTTTTTACTATTTCCGATGTCCACGTAGCGAGTCACGAATACCCAGTTAATGAACCTCGTATAATTAAATTGAATAAAGTCCGGTTTTTCCAACTAGTGGAGCGAAATGGGAAAGAAAATGTGTTGTTTTATTTTTGCGCGTAAAACCAGCTACCACTTATATGTATCATGTTTAGACTACTCCTAACATGAAATGTACATTTACGACTTTTTTTGCAGGACAGGACTTTTAGAATTACAAAAAATTCAAAAATTGATGGTTCAGAAAAATTGCATTTTAAAAGTTTTAAATATTTGAAACTACTCAACTAGTTCGACGAAATCGACAAAATTTTTCATTTAAATTAAAGCGCTTCTGTTGGCGGTAAACTTGTTTAGGATTTTTATATTTGATTGTGAAATCAAAAGGTAATTGAAAATTTCCACAAAATTGTATCGATATTTTTTGAGTAAGTTAAAAAAAATAAAAGTTCAGCCCTGTGAAAAATCAATCCAACTAAACTGATTTCAATCAACAATCAGAGAAAAACAGTTCCAATACAAAAGGTTACCTAGGAAACAAAATCAAAATAACAGGAAATAAACGAAAATAACTCAAGTATAGCTTCGTGATCCTATAAACCCGTAATTATGTTTTTAATATCCACTGCAAAGAGGATTCCTTGAATTTTATTCGTGTTATTATTTTGTTTCATTTTTCAAACTCCGCTTTTTTCCACTTGTTTAGGTAGGTACTCGTAAGTTAAATCAAAAAAACAAAGTTACAAAATACAGTTACTATTAAATAGGTGCATGCAGTATAGTTGGACCAGAGATATAACGAAACGACTTCTGTCATTTTATAAATTTTTGGATTATTGAAATATTGTTGAAGTCATAAAATATGACAGTTTAACAATTAGATCATTTCGTAATATCTCTTGGTCGACTATACCATACCTACCTTACTGACTGCAGTCTTTAAACGATCACAAATTAATAATTATAATTTGGTGATAACCAGTTAGGTACTTATGTACCTATATTTTCATTGATCATGATTTTAAAACTTATAATATTGTAGTTAGGTACTGTGATTTATAAGTTTGGTGGGTGGGTAGGTGAATATAAAAAAAACCAAAGAAAATTTCAAAATTTTTAAAAATACATGATAAAATTCTATAATATTATGCACAAACCCTTTCTAAACTATTTATGTACCTATTGTTTTTATAAGTTACTTTTCTAAGCGCGCTATAAACCTAGACGAACAAATTTAGCTCCAAAATGAAATTAGATTTTTTTGGTCTGATATTTCAGATAATTTATACTTTTGATTACATACTCGTATTAAGTATTATTACTTCTGATTACAGATATTCATTGATTTTAATTGATTTTAGATGAAGAAAAAACATTTGTAAAAAATTTAATAAACTTTTCTTTTATAAGAAAATGTATAAATGATTTAATGATGGCATTTCAATAGCACTAAATAATAATCGTGCTACTGTTAATTTCGAAGATATTCCTTGCCCTGAAAGTGAAGAAAAAAATAGCAATGCGACCGTAGTGCCACAGATGCCTTAGTTAGTGACCTTAATATTAGATTGCAATAACTTTTTTTAGCTTCTTACCCACCCAGCACCCCTATTTCGCTCCTTGATCCAGAAAAAATTGATGGAACTTAGGATACGTGGATGTAAATATTTAAAAAAGTTTTTTTTTCGAAAAAAGAATATAATTAAAAATAATAATAATTATTAATATAAAATTTTTTTTGAATGTTATTAATTTTTGTTTCCTTGATTTTTATCTTATACCGAACGACATGAAAAAATCAATATGGCGGCCATAAGAAAAACAAAAGTAGGCTATGAAAACTCTGGAATTTAGTCGGCTTTGAAAATTTTTATAATGTGAAAGGGATAGCTTTTGACGACTAATGTAAGTCTACAAAAAATAATTAATTAGTTTCCAATAATAAAAAAGATATGGCTAAAAAAAGAAATTTTGATTGTTCAGGTTTTTCAGGATATTTCAGCAACGACTGGAAATATTCAAAGAAAAAATTCAGATTCTCATTAAGCATTAAATTGTGCAGCTTTTCTCTAATTTAACCGAGTCTGTATCTCTTGCCGTTTCCAAGATCCCCATGTAGTACTGCCACTTACAACTGGACACATTATTGTATAGGTTTAGGTAGGTCCTATAATAGGTAACATGCTAACATGCAATGATCAAAATATAGGTAAGTACTTTTAATGGCTTGAATTTTATTTTGATCAGAGCATAATAACGTACGTTGATTGTTTAAATTTTTTGTTTTTACAATAATTTAATAACACGGAATAAGTACCTACCGCGGGCTGCTTGCTATATTGACATTTTTTGCCCTCTATTAGACCAGCATGCCAGCTGGTTAGTTCTCCAGCAGACCAACAGTTTTGTGATACTAGTAAAAGAATACACATACTTTACCTACCACCTAGAAATTGAAGAGTGAACTGGAAGACTGGAACTGACTGATTCTTTTGTTTGCTACTTACTCGTTTGTTCCTAAATTATGATTTCTGAACATAAATCCCTATCTGGTCGGCAGTAAAATAAACGCAAGTAAAACCGTTGCTGAATAAAATCTTATGTCTTCACACCCGTCTCATTTTATGGTACTTAACCACTGAATCATCTTGTTTTATAATATATTAGAATCTTTTTGTGAAATACACAATATGTAGTCCAGTCAGTAAAGTAAAAAATGTATCAAAATTTCATAAAAAATTAAAAAATCTTATTATATGAGATTTTTCTCCAATAAAATAAATATATAAATAAATATCGTATGGCTGTGGTAAAGCCCAAGTGTTGTTAGTGAATTAAATTGGGTAAATATTTACATCTACGTATCCTAAGTTCCATCAATTTTTTCCGGACCGAGGAGCGAAATAGGGGTGCTGGGTGGGTAAGAAAGTAAAAACCGCCATTGCAAACTAATATTAAGGTCACAACTATGGCCTCTTTGACACTACGGTCGCATTGCTATTTTTTTCTTCATTTCATTTTTCTTCAATAGTAGCACGATTATTATTTTGAATTTAATTTATTTCGCATTTTCATTCCAAAAAGCGTAACATCAGTCCCTATAATCTGGATACGATATGAGAAAGCTTATATCCGGCTTGACGTATTCATCACCTCTCTGGTCTGGTGCATGTTTATATGTGTTTATACGCCGGCTAACCAGGACCGGACTCCCTACTGCGATTTTTAGTGCCATTTTTTTGCTAATCATGAATCTGCAAAGCAAATGAATACCTTCCTAGTGTTACTATAGGTATAGATACGTCCTCTACCCCTATATAGGGTGCACCATAAATCCTTCTCTACAGGGTGCACCATGTATCCTTCTCTATATTGCTATCTCCTAACGCTAACAGATACAGGGTCGGTTAAACAAGTCCAAAGGAGCGCAATTTTGTGGCCATCTCGATTCCGTCGAGACATACAAGATATCTGTGACCGTTCCTGAAATATCCTGAAAAAACTGAAAAATCGAGGTTTCTTATTTTTTCCATATCTTTTTTATTATTGGAGATTAATGAATAATTTTTTGTGGGTTTACATAAGTCGGCAAGAGCTACCCATCTGACATTTAAAAAATTTTCAAAGTCGACTAGATCTCAGAATTTTCATAGTCTTCATAGAATTTTTTTTTTATGTTTATTAATTTGTTGTTTCCATTATTTTTTTATATCGAATGACATAAAAAAATAATATGGCGGCCATAAGAAAAACGAAAGTTGACTGTGAAAACTCTTGGATCTATAGTCGGCCTTGAACATTTTTATACTTGAACGACTTCTGTAAGCCTACAAAAAATTATTTAGTAATTTCCAATTATCAGAAAGATATGGCAAATAATATAAGAAATCTCGATTTTTCAGTTTTTTTCAGGATATTTCAGGAGCAGTCACAGATATTTTGTATGTCTTGACGGATTCGAGATGGCCACAAAATTGCGCATCTTTTCTCTAATTTAACCGACGCTATATGCTATATCTCTTAGCGTTCAGGAGATAGCAATATAGAGAATAGGATATATGGTGCACCCTGTATTATAGGTGCCATAGTGAAACTGTAAGATACCCAGATGTAAATATTGACCGATTTTTTCATAATTAATTTATTAAAGGTCATTATTTATTTACCTTTTATTTATTAGTATTTTTGTTATTTTTTTTAATATTATTTTACTATTATGTATTTATAAAATGATAAATGATATAGGTAGGTACTTAGGTACGCGGTGTCTCTAGGCAAGTGCCAATCAGTTGTTATTTTTTTTAATAATAAAAAAAAATCATTAATTTAAGTAATTTTAAAATGAGGGATGACTTCACTTTAGTAATTAGCACATTATTTGTGTCTTACATTTATACACAAATTGTAGATTTTCATTATCAAAATATGTATGAAATATCCACTGTTAATGTCGCCATTCTGTAGAAATTCTCGATTAATCAGTAAGTAGCTGGTAGTCTATTTTTGCCGTACACCGAAGCGACATAATAATTGCTGTTTAAAGTTCCGATGATGGTATTAGCAATGCTTTTCGGAAACAGTTTTGATGTTTTTCTAACTTAACTATCATCACAGATACCATTTTGAAAAATTGGAACAACAAAGTTTCATTATTTATAAACTACCACATTTTGAAAAAAAATTGACAATTTTGAATAGTGCCTTTTTGCACAGGACGATTTTTTGACGAGAATTAGGTATTTAGCCCATTCCTGGAAATTTCAGCCATGTACCTACTCTAAAGGCCCACAGGGCGACAACTTATTGCTATAGATTGGCACTCTAACTATAGAATACCCTGTAGGTATATGTAATTAATATAGAATGGATATCTTACTACCGGTTAACCGTTTTAGGTATAGTCCTCTCCTCTATCTATTTTCTAACTTTAAAAAAAATCCGCAGACTGCTGGTATAATAATCTTAAACGCGTATAAAATCCAATGAAAGGTTCCCGCAGTCGGGTAGTCTGTAACACTGGATGCAATCTTTAGACCCCTGAACTGAAATTTTGAGAAGTGGAAGTAGAAAAGGGTAGAAGATGGATGATTCTACTTTCAGAAAAAGAGGAAAAAAGAGAGAAATACAAGAGACACTAGTCGCTGGCCCGGGATGTTGTGAGGAACCTTCACAGAGTAATGGATCATAAATCAGATAATGCAGCTTTTTATTGACTGCAAAAAATAATAATTGGGATTGTAAGGGATAATAAGGGATTGCTTAAAATTCAAATATGTGTACAGTATATACCTAAGTAGGTATCTTAATATTACAAGACTCACTGTCTGGTATATTTATTTACACTTCAGAGAGGAATTTGAAACATTTTCTCAATAATTTTTTTACTTTTTGACGGTGGCCATCAGATGCGGTCGTCGGATTATTTTTTCCGGTTTGTTTGAGTTTGAATGAAGTACCTACTTCCTTAGTTTTTGTTTTCATTATTTAGAAAACAGGTTTCTGGAAGCTGTTTATGACTTTTTGTAGCGTAATGTGAGTAATGTGACATCATCCTGCTCCTGCATGTTGCATATCAATAAATCTTGTTTTATAAGGCAGATTATGATAGGGCACTTATTCTGGTTCCTTTCATTTTAATGAACTGCTTTTGTTTTATTTTTATAATACAAAGTATTTGTTATTTAGTTAAAATTAGCAAACAGTTGAACTTGAACATAATTACTTCAAATATGTTTGTTAATTTGGCATTAGAAGTAGGTACATAATTTTGTGCTAATTTTAATTGAATAAAATAATTTTATCTATTAAATTTTTATTACCTGTTGCAGATTGAGCTGCTTTTAAATTAGTTAAATCGTGTAGACACTGTCTATGTGTATGTAGACACAGTTTAGGATGAAGAAGAACTGAAATGTCGAAGTTTCTGTTAAATATCGATCCGGGAGATGCACTTCTTAGGTGGTCTTCGTGGAATAGGGAAAAAGTAAAAATGTAACCCTTGCTTGCCTGCGTCAGGTGTGCAAAGCAAGATTCGCTTTTCGTTCGTTGACCAGGACAGAAGTCCTGCTGTCTCTAATACATATTCGTATTATTTCGTATCGTTCGTTCGTCAGACTAAATAAATACCTACATACCTACTCCGACTTAATTCAAATTATTCATCTTACTAAATCGTTTAATCATATTATAATCGTCTACATAATTAGAAATTACCTTTAAATTGATTGGTTGTTCTACAGCATTGTGTAAAATTACTAGTTTTGCATTAAAAGATTAATTTAATGTGTGTCTATTAATTTATACAGTTCATTATTCGTTCTTTGTGTACCTAAACCGTACATAAAAGTGGTCCTTCGAGTTGGATTGTAACTGAATTTAGTGCAAATGGAAATTAATGGAAGTTGCTAGTGTACCATGGATGCAGTGAATACGTCGTTAAACAAAATTGTGCAGTTTTAAGTGTCCAGAATCGTTCATTGTCGACTACAAGTATTTCGTGTTTCGTGTTGTATGGTTGTTGCAGAGAAACTTCTGTACGAGCACCTGGATTGCAGACAAGCCCCTGGAGTCCACAAAAACGAGCTCCTGGATTGCAGACAAGGCCCTGGAGTCCACAAAAACGAGCTTCTGGATTGCAGAGCAATTCCTGGATTCCACAAAAACGAGGTCCTGGATTGCAGAGAAGTTCCTGGATTCCACCAAACTGAGTAACGTACCTCTTCATTTATTATTCGAGGAAAGTTTCTTATTTCCTATTTCGTTATCGCAACAAAATTGCATATTAATCGTTCGAAGCCTAATTCGTCAGCTGATGAGTCGAAAGAAGCACTCAGACCCACCTACCTAATTAAATTCGTCGGTTTGGTTGATGTACCTACCTACTATTCGTGAATTCGTGAATAATACTAAAGTTGATAACTTTGATCGTAAAAATATAAATAATTGTAATTTCGTTCGTGTTTATAATATTAATATACCTGTAATTATCGTATGTCATATCGTAAGTACCTAAATGTTCGTCAGTCGTACCATTGTATGAAAAATCGTTTATTATATTATTCTGTGTTATAAAAATATCGTTTGTTAAGTAATATTGTAAAAAGATGGATAATTTGAAGAAAAAGAGGGGTTACGCGAAAGGATTAATTACAAAAATCGAAACGTGGGTTGAGGAGAATTTAAAAAATGAAAATAATAAAAATCAAATCGAAATTCGCAAAAGAAATTTAATAGCAGCTTATCAGAGTTATGTAAATATACAAGAATCGATCGCAGAGATTAAAGAAGATGCCACTAAAGATAGTGAGGATGTAGAAAGTAAATTTTGTAATTTGTTTTCGAAGTTAGAAAACAAAATTGAAGAGTTAACTAGTCTAAGCACCCAACAACCTAGATTAGATGGAAACGTAGAATTTCAGAATTTCGTATCGAATTTACAACAATCGAATAAAGAATTTGTAGCCGAATTAGTTCAGGGTGTTACGACAAGTATAAATACAAAGGGTGCAAATTCTCAAACAGTTAAGCTGCCCGAAATCAAAATTCCAATTTTTTCAGGTGATGCTGCAGAGTGGAATAGTTTTCATGATCTGTTTACTAAACTCATCATAAATAATGAGGATTTAGATAATATCGAAAAACTAATTTATCTTAAGGGATATTTGAGAGGCGAAGCACTGTCTTTAATACAGAATTTGTCGTTGGTAAGCTCGAATTTACAATCTGCAATTAAGTTGTTAGAAAATAGATATAAAAACACGTATGCGATAATCGAGGCGCACATCACCAATTTATTCGAAAACTTACCTAATTTATTGAAGCCAAAGGCTCAAAACCTGAGGGAGTTCTTAACTCATATTAATCAAAATATCGAAAGTTTGGAAAATTTAAATGTACCCGTAGATTCTTGGGACTTAATTTTAATTCACATTTTTTCCAAGAAATTGGATTTTCAATTGCAAAAGGCTTATTGCTTACATCGAGATACCAAGAACCTACCAACGTTAAAAGAATTTATTAATTTTTTAGAAAAGCAATGCAAAGCATTAGAGGAAATAGATGCAACAAAAGGCACTAGTCCTACACCGATTAGGAAAGTTAATCATTTTATTAGTTCAACTCATAATTCGAATCAACAACAGACAGGAAAGGCGACAGGAAATCAATCCTATTTAATTTGTAATTTTTGCTCAGAGCATCATTCGATTTATCAATGCTATAAATTCAAACAATTAACTATTCAGGAAAGAAACAACTTTATAACCTCTCGAGGTTTTTGCAAAATATGTCTGTTTAGGAAACATTCGTTCGATGATACTTGCACTGGGAATAATTGTTGGCAATGTGGCAAAAGGCATAATACTCTACTTCATATCAATTTTGATCGAGAAGTTCATTCAAATCCTAGAAATTTTCAAATTCGTCGCACAGAAAGTCGCAGCCAGTGGCAGGATCTCCATAAACCTAATTCAGGCACAATTAATCGTCAATTTAATCGTCAAAATCGTACGTATGGTGTAAACGAGGGTGTAAACCAATATCAAAATAAACATTATTCAACTAATAATAATTCAAATCGATCAACGCCAGAAAATAGAGAATCGGGACAAATCGTAAATCAAAAGAATTCGAGTCAAGTAGAATCAAGGTCGCAAGACGATCCCAAGCAAAGAAGTATCGTAAATGAAAATAAAAATAAAGAAAATAAGCCCGAAAGTTCGTTATCGTTTTCCACTTATTCGCAAAATAATTCGCAAATCCTACTAGCCACAGCAGTGGTAACAATTTATAATCGCAACGGCGATCCAGTTTCGGCTAGGTGCTTACTGGATTCGGCGAGTCAGATTAGCATGTGCACAAAAGAATTGCTAGACAAATTAAATTCGAATACTTATCGTAAAGAATTGCAAATATCAGGAATCTCGCAAATAAATGCTCAATCAAATGAGATGGTTGATTTAACCATTAAGTCAAACGTTTATAGAAAAAATTCGTTCAAAGTTTCGTGTGCAGTATTGGAAAAAATAACTTGCGAACTACCGCAAACTACTCTAAACGTATCAAATTTAAAAATACCGGATCACATTATGTTAGCTGATCCAAAGTTTTATGTCTCGTCGAAAATCGACATCTTGCTAGGAGCAGACGTCTATTATGATTTAATCGTTCCAGGAGTGATTAAATTAGGGGCGGATATGCCAACCCTTTTTAGTACACTCTTAGGATATGTCGTCGGCGGTAAATTGGCAAATAATAAGCCAAAGCATTCTAATATTAATTCGTATAATGAACTAGGGAATAGTTCACCCAATTGTTGTTCTTTTTTAAATACGTCATCGAGTAGCGATGAACTGTTACAAAAATTTTGGGAGATAGAAGACATCGAAGAGAAAACAATTTTAAGTCCCGAAAATGCAAAATCGGAAGAAATTTTTAAAGAAACGACGATTCGATTAGAAAATGGACGATTTCAAATAAATTTTCCATTTAAAAACCAAGAAAATAAATCGTGTAATTTAGGTGAATCGTTTTTGCAAGCAAGAAAACGATTTGCTGGTCTCGAAAAACGATTTCTAAGAGACCCAAATTTAAAATTGAAATATAAACAATTTATCGATGAATATGTAAACTTAAATCATGCAAAAATCGTCCCTCTAAGTTCTCATAATGAGAAAGGAGAAAATAAATATTTTATGCCGCATCACGCAGTTATACGTGAAGATAGTGAAACAACAAAATTGCGTGTTGTTTTTGACGCTTCGATGAAAACTTCATCGGGTTTATCGCTTAATGATATTTTATTAAAAGGCTATACGGTACAACCGGAATTATTCGATATCATATGTAGATTTCGGATAGGTACTTTCGTAGTCATTGCGGACATTGAAAAAATGTACCGTCAGATTCGTGTAAATCCGAATCACACATTTTTACAGAACATCCTGTGGCGTGAAAATGAAAATGAACCTTTACAATGTTTAGAGTTATTAACAATCACGTATGGCACGAATTTCGCGCCCTTTGCTGCCACTAGATGTTTAAAAGAACTGGCTGAAAAATTGAAGGATTGCGAGATGTGGTGGCTCGGTCCTACCTTTTTGCAAAATTATTATTGTGACTTAAGTAAATTAAATTTTAGGCCTACAGCTCATTCATTAGGTCTAAATGAAGAGCGAAATTCGGTGAAGCAAGTTGCGCTTCACAATCACAGTGAAACATTTTGGATATCTCTGTTTTCAAAATTTTCCTGTTTCGTTCGTTTGCAAAGAACAATTGCGTATTGTTTGAGATTCGTTAGAAACGTAAAAAACAGAAATGGAGAAAAACAAACAGGTCCGTTAACTATTTATGAATTAAGGAAGTCGTTAGAAATAATAATTAAACAAGTACAGAGAATGAATTTTTCGTCAGAATTAAGACAGTTGCAGCAAGGAAAACCTATCGTAAATAAACAAATTTTGTCATTAAACCCGTTTTTAGATGAAACTGGTGTTATTCGAGTAGGAGGTCGTTTGGCAAATGCTAACGTTCCGTATGAGCAGAAATATCCGTGTTTACTGCCAGCGAAAAATTATGTAACTTCTTTATTGTTAAGAAAGGAACATATCAAACTATTTCATGCAGGTCCACAGACTGTCTTATCAAATTTTCGACTTCGATATTGGCCATTAAATGGCTTGAGAGAAATAAAAACAATTATAAAAAACTGCGTTACATGCCATCGGTTTAAAGCTCGTCCCGCAAGTCAAATTATGTCCAATTTACCCAAAGATCGTGTATCTATATGTCGTCCATTTCATGCCACAGGCGTAGATTTTGGAGGTCCATTATTAATTAAAAGTTCGTCGTTAAAAAATGCAAAGGTACTTAAATGCTATTTCGCTGTATTTGTGTGTATGTCGACAAAGGCAGTACACATAGAATTAGTGTCAGATTTGACAACTGACGCATTTATCGCTACGTTAAAAAGATTTATCTCTAGGCGAGGTAATCCTTCTATAATTTATTCGGATAATGCCACAAATTTTTTAGGGTCAAAAAATCAAATTAGAGAATTATATGAATTTTTTCGAAGGCCCCCAAACGTAAATAAAATTCAAGACTTTCTCTCGGAAAGGGAAACTACTTGGAAAAATATCCCGGCCTTGTCGCCCCATTGGGGAGGTATTTGGGAAGCCGCGGTGAAAAGTATTAAATTTCACCTCCGTCGAGTACTAGGAAACGCTCATTTGACATTCGAAAAACTCTATACGTGTTTGACACAAATTGAGGCCATTTTAAATTCAAGACCTCTCTGCGCGATGTCAAACGATCCGGCTGACTTAAATGTCTTAACGCCCGGACATTTTCTGGTGGGTGCCAGTCTTACCTCCTTTCCTGAAAAGGATGTTTCGCATATAAAATTAAATCGATTATCACAATGGCAACATTGCATTAAAATTCAACATGATTTCTGGAAACGGTGGTCAGTTGAGTATTTAAATCGGTTACAAAATCGTCCGAAGTGGTTAAACCCTTCAGAAAATTTAAAAATTAACGATCTCGTTTTAATAAAAGAAGAAAATACTCCTCCACTAAAATGGCCAAGAGCTAGAATTATGGAGGTCGTCCCTGGTGCTGACGGCAAAGTTCGAATGGTTAAATTAAAAACTCAGGGGGGAAATTTCATAAGAAGTATTTCAAAGGTTTGCCCTCTGCCAAATGAAGATTAACAATGCAAGTAATAATTTCGAGACTATTTGTCTATTCGTTCGACGATTTTAAAATAGGAAAAAATATTATTATTTCGTTCGAGAGAGAACCGCAATTATATGTTGAAAATTTTCGTATGAGAAAAAAAAAAAAATTTTATTTAGTGTTATTGAAGTCAGAGACTCCAAGGGGGGGAATATGTTGCAGATTGAGCTGCTTTTAAATTAGTTAAATCGTGTAGACACTGTCTATGTGTATGTAGACACAGTTTAGGATGAAGAAGAACTGAAATGTCGAAGTTTCTGTTAAATATCGATCCGGGAGATGCACTTCTTAGGTGGTCTTCGTGGAATAGGGAAAAAGTAAAAATGTAACCCTTGCTTGCCTGCGTCAGGTGTGCAAAGCAAGATTCGCTTTTCGTTCGTTGACCAGGACAGAAGTCCTGCTGTCTCTAATACATATTCGTATTATTTCGTATCGTTCGTTCGTCAGACTAAATAAATACCTACATACCTACTCCGACTTAATTCAAATTATTCATCTTACTAAATCGTTTAATCATATTATAATCGTCTACATAATTAGAAATTACCTTTAAATTGATTGGTTGTTCTACAGCATTGTGTAAAATTACTAGTTTTGCATTAAAAGATTAATTTAATGTGTGTCTATTAATTTATACAGTTCATTATTCGTTCTTTGTGTACCTAAACCGTACAATTACCGATAGCTTTTTATTTTTTACTGATGAAGAGGATAACTAGTTAATCGTCGGTTAACCGGTTAGTAATATTTCATAAAACTAAAACACACATGCAGCCCGAAAATAAGTACCTATCGAGAAATAAAAAATCTTGGTAATTATTTACATCCGCGGCTCCTAAGTTTCATCAATTTTTTCGGGACCGAGGAGCGAAATAGGGGTGCTGGGTGGGTAAGAAGCTAAAAACAGCCAGGGCAAACTAATATCAAGGTCACCACTAAGGCCTCTTTGGCACTACGGTCGAATTTCTATTTTTTTTCACTTTCAGGGCAAGGAATATCTTCGAGATTAATAATAGCACAATTTTTATTTTCAAATTTGCATTTATTTTGCATTTATACTCCAAAAATACGCGACATCGCTCGCTATTATATTCCGACTACGTTTGCATGCCGCGTATGTTGCGTCTGTTACCAGACCGGCTCTGGTGTTGTTTACGAGTTTCCGCCGTCCTCTCGACACTCTGACCTTGCATGTTTATTATGATATTCGCTGTTCTAAACAGGCCCGCACTCTGGAAGACCTTCTTTTGATGCCGTTTTGTTCGCTTATCTTTCATTTGCCCAGCAAATTAATACCTTCCTGGTGTTACTATAGGTATGTCCTCCACCCCTATATAGGTGCCATAGTGAAACTGTAGGAGCCGCGGATGTAAATAATGACCAAAATCTTTATCTTTATATAGTTTAAGGGCTAGTTGCACAAAAGTTAATTAAAGATTTGTCAGATAATTACTGATTTTAAATTGCCAATTTTGAAAGTATGGGTGAATATTTTGAATGATCTTTTATTGTTATTTACCCGTGATTTTATTAACTCTTCTAAAGGGGAGTAGAATTTATTTCCTGACCTGACCAACATTTTGATAATACAGGGCATTTTAAAATCAGTAATTATCTGGCAGATCTTTAACGTTTGTGCAACCGGACCTAAGATTATTAGACTTATGAAAGTAAATAGAACTTACACTTACGTTTAACAGTAGTAATAACCCAAGGACATTGATAATTTAGGCGTCGGTCTGTTGCCAAGCAACAAGCTTGAGAAAGTTGTTATAAAATTTTTGAGCATTTATCAAAGTTCGAGGGTTATCGGATACAAATTTTTTTGCTAATTATAATTTATGAAAAAATCAGAGCAAAAACAATTATTTATTTAAAGGTGCAATTAACTTTTGTGGCCATAAGAAAAACAAAAGTTGACTTCGAAAATCCCAAGATCTAGTCGGCTTTGGAAATTTTTGAAACGTCAAATGAGTAGCTCATTATTTGAGTAGCTCATCATACAAAAAATAATAAATCTTTTTTCAATAATAAAGAAGATATGGCTAAAATAATAAATCTGCATGCTTCAAGTTTGATCAGGATATTTCAGGAAATTCTGAGATTATTGAGAAAAAAAATTGCCAAATACTCGTCTCAAAACAGCGCAATTTTTTTATAATTATTTAACCGACTGCATGAAAAAACTGAAAAAACCGAAAAAAACTGCATGAAACGGTAAGAGATAGGACTCTTACCGTTTCATTCAGTTTTTTTACCTCAGCCTGTATCATAAAATTAAACAACGACCGACTTTTCTGAAAGGTCGTATTGTATTTATGGCTGATACAATTTATGGTAGTTATCTTATTAACCTATTAAATAAAAATTTAATATTTAACTATTAAAAAAGTTAAAAACGCTACATTTGAATTTTTATCGAAAAATCCTATCGAAATTGTATAAGTAGGTACCTATATATATGTCTTTTTTGCAGTACAATTTACAATGGCATACCGATAATGTAATAAAAATAGTTTACCTTTTTGTACGAGACAAAAGATGTCATGTGACCCGGACTCTGGGTGCAACTTTTTTTAAGTAAAAGCTTAATGAACGGAAATAAAATGAAATTAATGAATGTAATATACCTTTAATACTATTCAAACATTAATAGTTTCTACAATGTTTTTTTTTAGTAGTAAGTAAGTATCCATTAGCGTAAGGATGATAATAATTGCGCTAGGACGAACCAGCCTGTACAAAGAGACAATTCGTCTATCCGGATCCGGGGACACTTAGATGTTCTGTACTGTATATCCACAGAATAGACATATTCTGTGCTAATACTGCTTATCCGAGGCCCTGAGAAGTGGCAACAAAGCAGGGTTTCCGGTAATCGGATGGGTATATACTTTTAGTGCAGTGGGCTATGTATTGACATCAGAACGTTCAGGGATTCTAAAATTCTTAAGGATATAACCAGATTTGTATGTTGTGAAATGTTTACCCCTCGCAGGTTGCTTCGATTAATATGATGTTTCTCTTCACTTTCAGTTATAATACACACCATCAAGTCTATTATTAAGGGCGGGACTCCGGTTACCTGTGCAACGTACCGGGCTTCGTGAAATAAGCTTAATGTGTATATATATATATATATATATATATCGTGGGCAGGTGAATTTTGGAAAACCACTTTTTCGTGATCTGGGGGTCATGATCGGTGGACATTTGATGAGTTTGGGTGATTTTCGAAAAGTGATGTCGTCCTCAATAGTGTATTTTTTTATTAAAAAATACACTAATAGGCATCTCTAGTCGAATTGACGTTTTTCGTCATGCGCCTTCTATGGCTTCTCAGTCAAGATCAATGTGCTTCCAACCGTGTCTTTGAGTACCTCGGATATCTAAAAAATTGATGAAACAAACGCTTGCACAAATAGACAGGAAGCTCCAAAGCAGATCGACGAAATAGACCAGTTAATGAGGTGGTGAAGATCCAAGGAATCGTTGGACCAGAATGGGCAGGTGAGCGAAAGAGTCACTCAGGGGACATTCAGGGGACAAATTTAAGGGAGTTTATATGGATTGAGCTGAGCGATAGAGATTCTATTGTTGTATTTTACAGAGTTGGTGGAAGTTAGGGTTATTCCGAACTCGATAAACATGTTCAGAACTCGAGATCTTGACCAACAGATCGAAAAGCAGACTAAACGGTATTTTTGGAAGGTGCAGAAAAACGTGAATTTTTTTGAAAACTGGATCGATCGTAGCGGAGGACAACAAGTAATTGGATTCGAGGCAGAGGTAGCCTGGATGAAGACATCAAGATTGAATGTATGCTCCATCCCGATCTGGTTTGTACTTTTTCTTGTAGAGTAGATACTTTCAGATCTACGTAACTCTTCACTTCGCTCTTGTTTTCAGATTCCAAAGTTTATGAACTGGTTTCCTAACTAAGAATTCTCTGCCAAAAGCTTTCGATGTCAAGACGTTCAAATGAAAATTAATGCCTCTTGGACCGGAGGTGGCAACCTTGTATCGCAGTACTTGTTGCTGTCCCATTTGCTTATTCCTGTCTCATTTTAAGAACTCTCTCTTTGTGTCTCATTGCTTTGTGTGCATTATCTGCATTGCCAAGTTGGCAGTATTATCCAAGAGCACAACAGAAACAATTATTATTCATAATTGCTAATCGATTTCACAACTGGACAAAATCCAAACTCCAAGTGTTGGCACTGAACATTCCTATGTCTGGGATCCTATATCTTTGAAATCTATCTCGCGGTTTCATTTCTTGAGAAAATTATTCCATGAATGTAAGGTCTACATTTTCAATAAAAATAGCACGACACGTGGCAATGCGACCTAGTCAGTACCGACGTGCATTGAAGTTTCCAACGCCTTCTGCAAACGTGTTACTACATGAAAAGCAGTTATTAATAGTCATGGCTAAACACATAAAGTTGCTTCTTACCAAGTTTATATAAAGCTGAGGTAGAGCTTTTTTTGTATTTATTTAGCAGCAATTAATAACGATCTTGTTCCTGAAACGAATAATCATGCTTATTATTATGCAAGTTAAAATTAACCATTTTGTTAACCAAGTTAACCTGGTTCTGCGTTGTAATATATCACTGATAACGTGATAATGTGCACGTATATGCAGTAGCGAAACGATTGTACAAGTATAAGCACTTTATTTTATCAATTACCCCTAAAACGTTGAAAAAATGATCGTTTTAAAATATTAAATATTATTACACAAGTATAACTAAAGCTCTAAGTCATATCTCCGTATTATAGGTACTCAAATAAATAAAATAAGTTTTTGGGGATAATACTATAGTAAATAACGTCTTCCTACATTTTCCAAACCGGTATCAGAAAAATTGATGCTTGAACTACAGAAAAACTTCGTGTTTGTACGTGTATAGGTGATTGATTGTTGTGAATCTCAGGTGTGAGATTCATTTTCCCAAACAACGTTGTTATTAACGGTAGGTATAATAAAAGCAAAAAGCTCCCTTACATACAGAGTTTATGAAACTAGACGGCTAGGGATAATACCCGCGGGTATTCTCGGTAACGCTGATATATCACATAAGACGTGGTTTATAATTCCATAAAAATTGCTCGAGAATCCTTTTATAATGTAAGGTTAATAACAATGTTGATTGCATAAAATTTTCGTTGAAAGTAGCAGCAGAGAAATGGGCGAAGGATCCTGCTTGTTCATTAAAAATTTGTATAGATTCCTTACCTCCTGAGTATTATTATTATAAAGCTCCATTAAAGCTGCTTTATAATTATCAAATATGGAGACTTGTAAGTGGGTCAGTGGGATTTAACATACAAATTCAATTTTGTGCAAACAATATTTCCATGCTTATCTTTAGAGACAAATAACGAGCCTATTTTCAAAACACTCGGTTTGTGTAATGCTCCTCTGTTACCCGGGGGTAAGAAGAAGAATTAGAAACATGTAAAACGAAGTATCTAATATCTTTTCAAATATGCACACGAAAGTTGTTGCATGCATGCAATGTTGAACCACTTGCCTCTATAATGGTTGATATTAATATAATTGAAGTGGCAGGTGAATACATTCGGGATTTAAATTCCCATTTTTCGTTGAAGAAATTGCAATCCTTTCGTAATAAAATGAAAATTGCACCAGTTGTAATTTGTAAAGAAATCCAGAATGCGACCAGAATGTTACCGCGAATATAGCTATTACTTACTGAAAATAGATATAATGAGTGTACTATATTTAACAGTCATAGAAAAACTCTTTAATTTATTTAATGTTTTGCGGAAACAACATTTATCAAAAGTGGTTACATTAAAAATTAGGGTAAATGAGAATTACTCTTATGGAAATAATTTAAGGAAAAATAAAAGAGTAATCAGTAATTTCAGCGGCCTATTTCCTCGGGAATAGATATCATATCCAGCAGCCCACTAGTTCCTCTGCATTTTCCGTACAAACTATCGCAATCCACTCCATATCTCCCAGCTGCTACGGCGTCAAAATAATCCAATTCATCGGGACCGGCACTGTTAATTCCATAATCAGGTCTGCAAAGGGATATAATTAAGTGCACTAAATTATTAGAGCATCGCGCACATTATGCCTGTACGGACCAGCAGTAGATCGTGAATTAGGAAATCAAACTGCATAATACTAGACCATCCTTAACAGGTCTCGTCACCAGCAGAGCCAGAGGCTGTCAATGACTCAATGCAGATCAAATCCATCGGTGTAGAATCTCACTAGGTTTAACTTCGATTTCCGGTTCAGTGAAATGTGCGATAACAAACAGCAAATAACAAAAACGATTTTGAAAGGACTTTAGAATACTAAATTCTACACAAGTTGGATTCAGAAATGTGCGAATAGGAATAATCATTTAAGAGGAAGAGATATTTACTTGAAAAAAATGCAAGAGTGGGATATAAGACAATAATTGGAACATACAAACTTCAAATAATTTGAATTTATTTTCACGTTCTTGTGGTAATTATTCAGGAGTAACGTTTTACAGCCCACTATACCGTAGGTGTATCTGTCGTTATTGTAACATCCAAACTAAACTCGCTTCATCCTTGTTTTACTTGGAGTGGTCCGCGTGGTTCAGGTACCCATCGGGCGCGACCCAGGTGGCGGATAGGGGAAGGCCTTACAATGAGCGATAGTGAGTAAGGTTAGCAGCGGTGATAGACTGTGGGTAGCTCAGTCTTTCTAACCTTACCCAGCCACTCCTGGGACATACATGGAGTGTGTAAAACAAGTATGCTCTGACGAGAAGAGCCAAAACCTCGATCTCCAGGCAACTGAATAAGTTGTGGACATCGGTTCTAATTCGACTCTGAGAAACAGCTCGACTCCTCTGAACCAGGATCAGGGAACAACTCTCCCCTGAGAAAAAAGATGACGAATAACCAGATTCTTCGGGAGAGACTTTCTCACACCGGAAGACCTGGATACATTAGCAGCAGTCAAGATGGTCAGCATCCTTAAAGAGGCTGAGCTGATGGGGTTAATGTAGCACTAGCACGACTAGATGATGTGAGCCACAATAGACCTACGGTCGTAGTGGATGTGTCACAATGGCCCATTCACGATAAATCTAATGAAATCTACTTGGAGTTCATGTAAACTCGACGGGTTTTTCAATACAACTCGTATACACTGCACTAAAATAAGTAGAGACGCTAATCCTGCTACTCCTGGACTATATACATTTCTATCGAATATACACGTATATTAGGTCCGTACCGTGCTGGTCCGTATTGTAGGCGTAATATGCGCTGTGATTAAAATATGCAGCGCTTACGTAAGCATGACGTGTAGAATGTCACCATATGGTCCATTCGAACTGTGCAGATAATTTAGTGATGCGTACTCGCAGATGCCGTGGAGAAGACAAGCTTTACCTGGAAGACCTTCTCTGAAACAAAAATATCAGTTTATTATTTTGCAAAATTCTTTGTATAAAAGAAATTCATTCGTATTTGAACTTTTTGACAAAATTCAGAAATGCTCAGCTCAAAAAACTTTTTTACTGGAGGGCTGTGAAATTTTACAAAATTCTAAAACTCAATTATTCTAAAATTCAATATAATTTTGTGTCATTTTGCATGCCATATTTTTTAATAATATGCCAAATTTGACAGTTAGGGAAAATCACGTGACAGCTAGTGTACGTGTCATTTGACATCATTTTTAAAGCAGAAATTATTAGGGTAGTCGATATTTTCCTCAACCGAGAAGGAAAACTATTTCCAATAATGATGCGAAGCGTATGTGTGATACTGTGTTTTCAAATAGGACGTTGAATAGATTTTTCAAGCACTTATCTACACTTTGTATCTGCCTGACTAAATTACAGGGTCCATTTCACATTTACCTGTCCAACAATGACTCAACGGCTTTGTAAAACAATGCTCTGTCACCGTGTCGCTTTTCCCTCTTCTCCCTAGATTTTCCAACTATCGGAGGATAAGTTAGCAGCTGAGTTGCATTGCTCGGTGTTGGGTATTGAAACTGGAAATTCCAACCAACTGCCATCGATTGTTTCATACCGAGCATAACCGGGATTCCGATTCCGACAACCAACTGAAAAATTATTAAAATCAATTGTTCTGTAAAAATGAAGATGTAGCTTTGTCCAAATGACCAAGATAAATATAATCATATTAAGTATTGTTGCTTCTTCATCACAACCGGAGAATTAAAGGGATTTATTATTAGGTGTCTTTTGAAGCAATGACTTTTATGGCTTAAAAATCTTACACTTAAGTTTTCTATCATGTTAAGTTTTCTTTCTATCTCACTTACTTCATCAGAGCATTCAAGAATCAAGATTGCATGTACCTTTGACTTAACTATTGAATTAGCCAATGCCAAGTGAAATAACAAATGATTGTCACAAAATTACAATAATATGCCACGACTAACTGAAAGAAAACTGTTGGGGAGATTGCGTTTGGAATTTGGGACAGCCTATATAGTCAAAGTTTCAACACATAAAAAAATTAATTCATGAATTTATTTTCATTCAAACTTTTAAGGAAAGTATTTGAAATTTGAGTGCACGGAAACGTTTAGAACCAAAGCAACGACAGGAAGAGATCTGTTTTTCCAAAATTTCGATATTTCAGCAAAATTTTTTTTAGTAAAGGCTTATTTGAATATTTATTTATTCCTACTACACTGATATACACGCACGTAACCACGTAACCTAAATACACTCACTTTAAACGTGCCTCCAGTTGGATAAATTAGGTGTCTCTTTATTCGAGAAGTCTCATTTATAGCATTGGATGCACAAAAATTAACGACGATGATATAAAATGCACTTATACTAAATAAACTACATTTCATTATGAATTATAAATACTACTATAACACCTTACTCTGTTCTGTTTATTATGAAATGTATAAAGAGAAGAGAAGTACGGTAACATTATAGAAACAGTTAACCTATTTATGGGCTATGTTTATCTCAGTCATAATAAAAATTAGAAGACAATAATTAGCATTGCTAGGATAATTGGTTGAACAATAAACTTCACAAAAGGTAAACAATAATTACATTAACCTTATTTTATTGAAAAAAATAATTTTTGTTTTTAATGTTTGCTTCGACTTGAATTAATTAAGTACAAGCAGTTGTTAAGAATATTTTTCTCCAAGCAGTAGAAAAAAAGTTTATAATTTTCATTTTTTATTATTATTTTTTATATTTTTATCTCAAAAAATTATATGTATTTTTATCTAGCTAAGCTAAAATACAAATTTTTGTCTCCCGATATTTTTTGTATCTTAATTCGTTTTCGAGAAAGCTGCCTCAAGGCATGTCTAAAATTTGATAAAATAAAATAATTTAAACTGGACTTAATTTTTCGACATGCATAAAAGCGGCTCTTATTTTTTTCTCGAAAACAAAATGGGATTCGAAAAAATATCCGGAGGCAAAAAAGTTGTATTTTTAGCTATTTTATAAAGTAAATAATAAACCATAAACAAGTCAGCGGCGTACACTTTTTTGTCAATATTATTCTTCAATAATATTATTCAATATTATTATTGACCCTCCACCCCTCCCCCCGGCACTCCACTGGAGCTCATAATTATCATCTAGTGAGTGTTAACAAGACTGCCAGATTCCATCAACATCGGCCAAAAAATCTTTTAGATATTATTAAAAAAAACTTTTTTTAACTTTCACATTTTATACCTCGAAAATTATTAAGCTTTCTCGAACATACTGTCTGTACCTACTGTACATTGTGTCTAGGTACGTAATTTGGAGTGATATGGAAAATTTGTTTATTATCCATTTTAGGAAAAAAAAGTTATTCTTTGTTTTCTTTCTTTTCAGTGATATACGAGGTTTGTCCAAAAATAAGAATTTGACAAAGAGTAAGGTACATTTATTTTCAACTATATGTATAAGAAATTGTTATTCAAATATTTTACACGAACACAATCGAAATACAGCAAATATATAAATATGTCTGCTGCATATTTGTTTACAGGTTACAGTTACCAATAAAAATAAATGAGAATGAGTTTAAATTTTTGAAAATTGAAAATCTGCTCTTTTCCATCTCTAGTTTTTACATATTTATTTACATACTCGTATTTTGAACATATTTACTAGTTAACAAATAATTTTCCTTAATCCTGAATTTTCAAATTTCTGATGACGACTTAATTTTCAACTCTCCTAAACAAATTGATATCTCAAAAATGACAGAATCGATTTTCTTCGCTGTGTTATTGAACACAGAAAAATCTGATTTGAACAATTTATTGCATTCTCCCATTTCTCCCGCATTTCGCGGATCAGTACAATCGTCAAATAAGACACTTATCACAGGGTCAGATATAAAATTTTATTAGGAAACAATGTTTCACTTCGCCAGGACCTTCTTTACAGAGTGTCCTGGATATACAAAATTTGAAATTTAAATCACCATTTATCATGCTTCTTGGTATTCTTGGTGTTAATATTAAACTCTACTGAAACGGAAAATTCAATAAAAACATCTTCTTGGTCTTGGAATTCAGCAGGACAATAACTGGCTTGTTCGCATGCAAGAGTCGAGACGTAATTCCAATATAAGCGGCATCTATCGTTAACTGCCATCCACTCTATATCCTTCCAGCACGTTCACCACATCATCTCGACAAGCCACCTTGAACCCTAAGGATTTGGAATTGAATCCGCTAACCTCGGAGATCAATGTAAGTAGTTATTTTTTATAAATTTATTATCAAAATGTCATACAGTAAAACAGTCTATGTGACGACGATTCTATCGAATTTAGTAAAAATTGTGTGAAAAAGGCTCAAATGATTGAAATGCAAGAATGCAAAAAGTGTTGTGATGGTTAAGGAACTATTTACTGGAAATATTACTTCAATGATACACCATTTCAGAGCAAACCAAAATAGTCTTATTATTTTTGGAAAACTGCCGGTCAGTAAGTGCCACTCAACACATGCAAATCGAAAATTTTATGCAATATGCTCCAACAGTTGCCACTCTTTTTGGCCAGATTTGAGCGATGTGGACTGAATGTTTGAGATGTGAAAGGCTGAGAATGACACTTGAACAATTTTTTGAAAATTTCATTTTTAGTGCCGAGACACACTTACAAATTACAAATTTGTTTTACTTTATTATTTACTTAAATATTTGCAAAACTACAAATTTTTGGGGCACACATAATCCCGAAAACTATCGTTTTCGGACAGAAATATCCCCTCTCGAACCCAAAACACAATTGTATTGAGTTTGGCGGCAGACTCAACTGTGATTGTTTGATTCTTAGCGACTTGAGCGAAGAGGAATGCCGCTACTCAACGCGCTAGCTGTTTGACTGACTTAAGAAAATTACCCTGTCTGAAAATTCTATCCACACAAATAAGATACTACATGAAAAACTAGGATAGGGACATGTAAACCGTTTATCGATAGTTGGAGCCGTTTCCGATGTACATTGCTTTTAAAATAAGAAACTGCGATTTTCAGTTGTTTATAACTTATAACCGATTCATTTTAGACTACAACTGTAAAAACTATTCTTATGGGATTTTCTCTGGAAATATTAAAAAACAAAAATATACAAATGTCCTCTTTAAAAAACAATCATCATCTTCAAATGACCATGAAATTGGTCCACAAGGTCAAAGTCATCAAAACAGTCAGATGACCCCCATTGTCTTGAACAACTTTAGTCTGCACATTTTTTGTATCTGACTTACCAACAAAGATATCCGGGTCCGAAAATTGAAATGATTTACTCTGTATAATAGATTAATTATCACGTTTCTTCAAATTGTGTCACATTTTATGAAAATTGGTCGAGTTTTCAGTCAAATTAATATTGAAATCATATTTTGGAATTTGTGGAAAAAAAGTAGGGAATACTATTTTCTGCATACCAACCATTATGAAATCCGAATCGCCTGTTCATTACGAATAACATCCAGTCATATTGGTTCAAGGTTGGCTGAATTAAATTCGAAAGTCTGATCATAAAAGATAGATAGTTTCCTGGGTCGTAAAATTCACTTGCAACCCAACAGGATTAACGGATGCAGTTCCTTGATTTATTTCCAAATTAGCTTGCCGGTGAACACTTCGCGGATTAGCCTGTCCAAGAGGTCCCAAAGAGAAATGGGAATTGCCTGGCTTCCTGCCATCTGTTCATCTGAACAGGGCTTTACTTCGGAAATCTGGTGCAGTTTTTAAGCTGCTTGTTCGATTTTGCGGAATTATTACTTGGTGAACGAAATTCATTCCAAGCTACCCGTAGGTATTACTGCGATTCATAGGCACGATAGTTAGGGAGCTGATTAAAAGTCAGCGTCGTCATAATTTACTGTATCAATTCAAAATATTTTACCGCACGCTTTTATCCAAGTTGCATAACTTCTGTTGGACTGGAAATTTGATTGTAGTTTGCTTAAAAAAACTATTTAGAAATAAACGTCAATTTTTACTTTTTCTGGATTCCGAAACGAAGTCCACTATAATATTATGTTTTATAGCTGAAGGCTCTGTTTTGTGTCCGCTATTTCTCATTTTATTTATATTTTTATCAGAGATCCTACAATCAAAAGAACTTGAATTGAAAACAAAATAAAAACTTTGACGATAATGATGTTTTGGAAAAAGCCTCTGTATAGGGTTTAATTACAAAAAATAAAATCTATTAAACTTGAACGAGGTTTAATTTATAATTATTCAATTTACAGTAAACGATAGAACACATACAAATAATTTTTTTTTCTATAAAGTATTGCTCTAAAACGCTCTACTTTTAAGATACAGGGTGTTAAACTTTTATTAAATAATCGTAATTTTCGAAAATATATTAAATATACTTTACCCGATATTGTTTAAATTTTGCAGTTTCATTTGCTGTTGTAGTAAAAGGGTAATTCAGCCCGAACTACATTAAAATTATCAAGTCCAGTGGCGTCTCGGTAAGCACCTCAACGAATATTATTTTGAAAAAAATTAAAAAAAAACATACGTCAAAGAATGTTTTTTTAATTTAAATTTTTTCTTGAGATTCAGAAATAAGTACATTTTTGCCTATAAGATTTTTTTGTATCTTGGTTCGTTTTACAAATAAAAAATAAAATCCACTTAATTGGATATCCCTGGACCACACAAGAAACATGGCGAATTTGTTTTTTTTTAATTTGGTATATCGTTTTTATTATTTCCTTTTAGTAATATGTAACAACAACAACAAATAAATACAAACTTAAATACAGTTCTTAACATATAAAGCAAGGAATTTTATATTTTAATTTTTCCCATGTTTTTTGGTTGGTTCAATGATTTATAATCAAGGGGACTTCAAAAATCAAAAAAGATACGAAGAGAAGTCAAGAGGTCTAAAAGGTTTAGTTTAAGTTGCTTGATCTGAAAAATAAAATAACATTTTAAAAAAGCCATTGGCGTACGTGTTTCGAAAGTAATTCGTCATTTAGGCGTTTACAGGGATGCCACAGGACTTAATAATTTTAATCCATTTAAGGCTAAATTAGCCCCTTACTACAGCAAATAAAACTGCCAAATTGCAACAACAAAAAGTACTATTTGAGATATTTTCGGAAAATTCGATTTTTTAATGAAATTTTAACACTCTGTATCTCAAAAATAAAGAGTTTTAGAGCAAAACTTTAGAGAAAAATACAATTATTTTTACGTGTTCTACTGTTTGCTGGAGTTATGAACATAGAAACTGGAACACCTTGTATAGAAGTTGATCTTGGAGTGCCGGTCAACACCAGGGAGCTTTTCAAATCGTGAAGTAATCTATTTAAAAACATTTTTGACAAGAGTTGTGTGTGACAAGACATGAAAAAATAGTCAAACGGTATGTCAAACAGTAATCACCGAAGTTGTGGGAAACAAATTACAATAAAATATTTGGTGAAGAGGAGTCCCTAGCGAACAATTTTAAAGACTTTTAAAAAGAAATGACTGCACCAAGAAATCTTGGTTTATACTGTTATGGTTCGTAGGGTCTGCTGCTTTCTCTATTCTTTTTTGAAAATTTATTTTCCTCTTTGATTCCCTCTTACCATAAACAATTTATTTAGGGGGCCTTTCTTTTGTAAAAAATAATAAAAGTTTAGTCTGTATGAGACCTCTATGACTCAGAGTGAGTTCAAGTATTTTTTTTTATAAATTTAAAAAATTTTTCATAACCTATAAATTCCTATTGAAACTTAAATTTAAATTTGTTTGGGTTTTATTGCAATAAGAAATTTTCCCAACAATAACACTTTCAACAACTAACTTAAAAATAACTTAAAATTACTCACAGTTTGTTCCCTTATTCTATTCCCTTGATGAATCTTCTTAGTCACCGTCATTAATTCTTGACAGAAGTCCTTCGTAGGTTAACGAAATGAATAACCCACGGAATCAGCTGTTGAACAAAGCTTGAAGTCAACTCTAGTAGCCTTGCTGTTTGTGTGTCAGCAATATCAATGTAGATCTCTGCACGGATATATCCAATTCGCTGCTACGTTTTTCTATCTTCAATGTCAAAATTGCAGAATCCAAATCGCTGCACGGCTGTACCCAAATCAAACTGCAATTGTCAGCTACCTGCTAGCCAAATCTCTGCACGGCTGTATCCAAATCAAATGCAGTTGTCAGCTACCAGCTAACCAAATCTCTCCTTCTAACCTATATGTTTCTGCTAGTAGTCAGCTACGGCCTCTGTTCTTTACCAAATTCTTGATGTTCGAAATTCTTCTAGATGTTCACGATGTTTGGTTATGTGGTCTACACTGCTTAACTTGTGTTTTAGGAATCTCCGCAGATAATCGTTGTTTTTCTATTTATAGTTTTTCTTGTAACTATGGAAATTCGATTGTTATCTGCTTGACAACATATTATTTCTCACCATGACAGCCAATAAGATTAGTACTTTCCTTCCAATCAACATCTATGGAATTCATTTTTCTTCTTGAGTACAACACACAAAATCCTCTTTGGACATGTTATGTTTTCCCCCTTCTAACAGCCAATTTCCAAGCTACTAGAGTTGGTGTTCGTTTCTTCTAAATTGTGACTTTTATTAATTTTATGCCTGTCATTTCTCCCATACACTCTATTTTACTTATTCTAATTATTATTCTATAATTATTTTACAAAAACTATTCTATGACATTTCACATTCTGTTCCAATAAAACTTCTCTAAAACTAAAGGCAAAAGACTATTTTTCATAAAAGAAAAAACTATTACTACGTAAATAAGCTTAATGAGCTTTTTATAACAGTACATATAGATAAGATGAAAGCTTGACGATTGCTTTAGAAAAAAAAAAATTAAAAATTGAGCCCGAAAGCAAAACGCGTACCTACCCTTAGGAAAAAATTAATAAATTTCCTCGAATATCTTATACTTCCGATTTACTTCATAACTTCTTAAAATAGGATTAATGCCTTCAAGAGCTTTGTATTATTAAAATTTGAATCACTAACCACCAAGTAATCATCGACCAATCCAACATTTTAAAACGGTCGTTTTAGAAACTAAAAACTGTCAACAAGACCTAAATTTCAGAGGAACTATCATATATGTAGGTATAAAAAAATATTTAATTATGAAGACCGTGAAAGTTAAATGACGGACTCTGTATTAATATATTCAGAGATATTTATTGCGCAAATAAAGCAAAAAGTGTTTATACAGCACATAACTTATTAATATACATTAATGCAAATAACTCCGACTTTTTGCTAGTTGCATAAATAGTAATAACGGCATCCAATTAACAACGTTCCACATATTTTAGGACGCATGACAATTCATAGTTATTAAAACTTTAAGCTTTTTACCACGTTGAAAGCAAAGCTAAACTTAGGTATATCTGTTCTGCTAAATTAAATTTGCCGCAAACTATGAGTGTAAATGAACTTTTAGCAATTCAGGCTAATATTTCTTGTGGTTAATTAAATTTACTGCAGCATAACGGAGGCGTTGAATACTGGTTTTGCTTTATATTACAATCTATAATAATTCTGGTTACATACCCAAATAAAATTTATACCACGAAGATTTCGTTGTAAACTATCTTCGAAATACATATATATTATCATAAAATAAAAAACACCACAATAAAATATGAGTAGGTATTATGTTAAGTATTACGATGCTAGAGGCAAAACTATACCATTAATAAAATATGCAGAATTTAAATTAATTTTTTTTTATTAGATGAAAACTGTGTTTGCGGAAGACCCTAAAGCAGTTCCGCATTCTATAATAATAGTGTACCACAATAATTTAACATAATTTAACTATATTATTATGTAAATATTTCACCCCAAAGGGTCCCAAATTCGTTCAAAATTACTGTCTTATGTATAATGTACTTCTCTAATATTGGAAAGTCACTCATCCAAGTGCTCATAAACTCCATAAACGTCATAAACGTCTCAACATCATAAACAAAAAAAAGTGATGCCACATCAAAAAGGCGGGGTATCGTGAATGTGTGCATTAATCGGCGCAAAAATGACTTTCCAAAAGAGTGCATCTAGATGAGAAGCAGAAGAAAAATTTGTTTCGTAATAGAAAAGGCCACGTTACTATGACTGGGTAGAAGTGTTCAGTGGCTTAGCTACTATAAAAATAAGCCCAGTCGGGTTATCATATGGCCGTGCAAAAACTACCGACGGAAATCTTATTGCTCCAACCTTTCGGGGGGGAAGGGGGGGGAGGGGGGGCACTGGTAGTCTAAAATAAAAATCGCCAAGCAATTCACCCCCGCCTTCATCTTGAATTTGACGAGGAATCGTTTTTGTTCAATATCTCGGCCATTTTCAACTTTACAACAAATTTAGTGAGGACTTGCAAATTTGATTTCTCTGCAACTTTAGTCCTTACAATTTTTATCGTTATTTCAATATCAATGAATATCGTTAGATCAATATTGTTAAATTAATCAGGTAAAAAGTGATAAGTACTTCCCGCATGTTTGAACCCATAACCACCATTGCAGAATCCGCACCCGAATGGCTGTTCAGAACGATTTCTTGCAAATGCAAGATAAATTCCGGCAAAATGCGCGAGTGTCGTCAGGCAGGACTAAAATGTTCAGTTATATGCCAAAGCTGCAATAGTGAGATATGTGACAATGTAGTCGCACTTGATGACGACGAAGATGAAGGACCATCGAAAATCTTGCCCGATCAACATCGAACATAAGGAATGAATGTCAGGACATCTGAGAAGAGGAAGCCGACGATGTTGATTTGGCAGGACCTTCGTCGAAAAAAGAAAGTCAAGTAATTCCGACAACAACATCTTGAAAAAAGATCTGACCGTATGAGGCTTATAAGAAAAACAAAAGATCGTCAGGAAACGTAACAAAAGCAACAATCTTGCAAGCGATAAAACATGGATTAAGCATACCATGTAAAAAAAAACCTACCTGGCATTCTACCCTTGTGGTGGTGCAGAAAGGAGTTCCCAAGATACAATTTTTTATATTGTAGTGTGCCTTTATCGCAATCATAAGATCTTAAATATTGGTTCTAGAAACAAAAAATCAAAGAAATCAAAATTGTAGGAAATGTACAGGGTGATTCATTATAATGTCGCCCCCCTTTAACTTTGTTATTTCGTGTGTCTCAAAAAAATTAAAAGTAGAGTTATATAGGTGCTAAAAAAGACTTTTTTATACGTATAACAAAAATTTGAAAATAGATCAGTATACAGGGAAAACCAAAAATTTAATTTTTTTTTCAATGGAACACCCTATATATGAATTTATTTTTCGATTCCTCGTAAAATTCTAAGCATAATTTATATAACATACCGTATACCTAAATTCAATAGTTTCTGAAATATTCGCATTTGAAACTATTTAAAAAACCGTGTGTACCTATAACTACCAAATTGAAAACCTCGATCATCTAAAAGATTTGATACAGTTTAAAATTAATAATTTAAATTAAAATAACCCAGAATTCATAACAGATTCATTGGAGAAAATGCGAACAACCCTTATAAACCCTTATAAACCCTTATAAAATGTGTTGAAAAAAATGGAGGCCCAGTAGACCATTTTATTGTTAGATTTCTTGATTTGCAACAGGTGTTTTATAAAATATTTGATGATGTTTCAAATGCGAATATTTCGGAAGCCTTTGAATTTAGGTATATGGTATGTTATATAAGTTATGCTTAGAATTTTACGAGGAATCGAAAAATAAATTCATATATAGGGTGATCCATTGAAAAAAAATAAAAAATTTTGGTTTTCCCTGCATACTGATCTACTTTCAAATTTTTGTTACACGTATAAAAAAGTCTTTTTTAGCACCTACATAACCCCACTTTTAATTTTTTTGGGACACATAAAATAACAAAGTTAAAGGGGGGCGACATTATAATGAATCACCCTGTACCTAATTCTATACAAATTTATTCCTATACATTTATGTTATAAAGTTAATAATAAACGAGATAATTCGATAATAATAATTATACTATACCACATTTTTCTTGCTTAAAAAATATTGATCGCACGATAAAAATTGTTAGCCTTAAAGTTGCAGGGAATTAAATTTGCAACAACTTAATTCCTTACGATTTTTGTTTAAAAGTTGAAAACGGCCAAGGCATTGAGCAAAAACGATTCCTCGTCAAATTCAACATGGCGGCTAGTTGAATTTTTGTGACTAACCCGACTGATGGGCTAAATATGGAACACAGGGTTTAACCTGTTTAACCCTGAACACAGGGAAAACAGTACAGTGAATATTATTTAGGATCCAAGCCACTTCTGGCTTAAAAGCTGATAGTTTCCTAGGAATTGTATTTTTGAAAGAATGTCATTTATTGTCAAAGTATTGTTGGAATATTAGTTGCACGTAAATGTAACATTTCATATGAAACACAGTGTATGTGTATACAGGGTATACCTTTGGGAGATGATACCATTTGTATAGGCTAAACTGTCAGTCTGACAGTTCTAATTTTTTGCATATCTGTATTATAGAAAGAACACAACATTTTAAAAATATTTTCGGCACAACAGCACTTCCGGTTATACCGGAAGTAAACACCAACTTCGTTATTTTAAATGGCAATGTGCCGTTTTTTAAGGATTCATGTTTCTCATCAAAAATCAATGTGGCTTTAATAATACAACATATCTTCAATTGTTTTTCAGTTATTTCGACTTTTATGAATTTTTTGACACTTGCAGAGTCTCACAAAACCCGTTATATCTACGAAACTGTATGACATAAATTGACGAAATAAATTATAATTTACTAAAAAATTAACAAGTTAACACCTAAAATTCGAAAAATTAAAAAAAACGCGGATAAAGTAATTGAAAATAATTTTTTAATTTTCGAATTTTAAAATAAAAAAAAAATCATTTTTTCAAATAGCACCCTGTATATTTTTTTATTTCATTAGATTGACAAGAAAAACTCAACAAAATCGATATGCATTATAAGGGTCAAAAATAAGAACGTGTTACGAAAACTCAAAAAAACGAAATAATTAATCGAAAATGTTTTCCAGGAAACAAAAATGTTTTCATTAGTGTAATGAGAAAAAAATTAAAACAAGAATTACGTAAAATAAAAAATATGAAAAATTTACAACAAATGTTCAAAATGTTCCCCGTTAGATCTAAGACATTGTTCAATACGTCTTGTCACAGCTCCATTTGTAGCTCTTTGAATTTCTTCTGCAGGAAGTGAGTTAAATGCATTTCGCACCCTTTCAATGCAATCTTCCTTAGTTGTTAAAGGAGTTGCATAAACAATATTTTTAATTCTACCCCAAAGATAGAAATCCATTGGGGTAAGATCAGGTGACCTAGGCGGCCATAAAAAGGGACCATTATTTGCAAACCAATGATCTTCAAAAAGATCATAAAATTTTCTAGAGACAGCGTTGGTATTATGAGGGGGTGCATCATCTTGTTGATACCATATATTTTCCCTGTGATCATGCATATTATGCAATCGGGGTTGAATTCTTGTATTTAAAATTTCAAGATAATTTTCTCCTAAGATTTAGATAATTTCAAACTACTAGGTACAATATTAAAAAATATGTATATCTTACCTCTCAAATTTTCCTCGTAAATATGAATGTCGAAAATTTCGTTATCACGAACTGCACAAAACACGTTAAAATTCCACGTGTCTTGAAAATGACATTCGTGAATAGGGTTACTATTTTCGTCATCCCAAAAATGCAAGTTTCGCCGATTAAACATGCCGTTCTTTGAAAATTTAGATTCATCTGTCCAAATAATATTGGCCAAAAAATTGGGGATTTCTTGTATTTTCAGAAGAACAGTTTCGCAAAAAGTGATACGTTTCAAAAAGTCGGCTTCATTCAAATGTTGTACCAAGTGTAAACAATATGGTCTAAGATTATGCTTTTTTAGAATCCGCCAGATAGTGGTTCGTGCCAAGCCATGCAATGTCAGTTCTGGCGTCGTCTATAAGGAATTATAAGGATTTGCGCGAAAGTAGGCCAAAGTTGTTATTTCATTTTCCTCATTATCAACAACAGTTTTCTTCCTGGGTGAGGAGTTGGTAAATGTTCCAAAACATTCCAAATTTTTAAGCAGACGTTGTACTGTATTTGCAGAAGGGCGAGGACGCTCAGGGTAGCGTTCGATGAAAATTCGTACTGTTCGTAGCACGACTTTATTACATTCTCCGTGAATTAGTATTAAATTTAAGTAATCTTGATTTGAAAAACCAAGTCGAGCCATTTTAACACAATTTAACAAATTCAACTATCACAATTCATCAACACAAAGTAACACCAATTTGACACAACACAAAATGGTGTAATTATCTTGACAAATGTCAAAACACGCATCACTGGAAATTATGTTTCTTTTGATGCAAAGGTGTCCTGATGAATTTATGAACGTTAAAACCTAACGCATGAACAAAAATAATTCCATTTATTTCCTTTACTAGTTTTTTTGAGTTTTCGTAACACGTTCTTATTTTTGACCCTTATAATGCATATCGATTTTGTTGAGTTTTTTTTTGTCAATCTAATAAAATAAAAAAATATACAGGGTGCTATTTGAAAAAATTTCGAATTTTAGGTGTTAACTTGTTAATTTTTTAGTAAATTATAATTTATTTCGTCAATTTATGTCATACAGTTTCGTAGATATAACGGTTTTTGTGAGACTCTGCAAGTGTCAAAAAATTCATAAAAGTCGAAATAACTGAAAAACAATTGAAGATCGATAGTATGTTGTATTATTAGAGCCACATTGATTTTTGATGAGAAACATGAATCCATAAAAAAAACGGCACCGTGCCATTTAAAATAACGAAGTTGGTGTTTACTTCCGATATAACCGGAAGTGGTGTTGTGCCGAAAATATTTTTAAAATGTTGTGTTTTTTCTATAATACAGATATGCAAAAAATTATAACTGTCAGACTGACAGTTTAGCCTATACAAATGGTATCATCTCCCAAAGGTATACCCTGTATAATGTAAGTGATGTAAATGTTAATTCAGCCTAAAATAATTTTTCAATCACAAACCCTCATATACCTTCCCAATCCACCATTCAAAGATGACAACTTTTGCCATTTTGACATAAGAAAATCTTTCCCGTTTCATATTTAAATTTTGGTGCGATTTATCATTTGTTTTGACTATTATTATAAAAAACCAACATCAGTAAATATGCCACAATGTTATTATAGGTAAAGTTAATAAATGTAAATATTTTCCATTTACATTTCCTAGTAAACCCTGGATAAAATATTCATTGCATACTCTGTATATGTGAGCCTACGCTTTTCCACATACATAAAATATACTTAAAATTTTAGATAATTAATTAATTATTTGATATTTGTAGGTATAAACGTTTAATTAACATTGAATTAATTAAAAGTAAATTCCACCGTCAGTAATCATTTATCCGAAGCTCTAATAATGTTGCCATAAATATTTATAGGTGGATAATGAAATAATCCGATATAGTTCTTTCATGAGATACCATTTTTCATTTTCTTTGATGTTGCGGGTAGGTAATGGATAAAAATGTTTTCCGGCTTATTAAATGGGTTCGGTAGATAGAGCAATTATTTTAATAGCGTGGCGAATAGAGGCCTGAGCTCTGGAGGACCATGAGGAAGTTATGTGGAGTTTGACAAATCCCCGAGGTCCCCAACGTCCTGCCATTGCTGTTCTGCTGTCATTATTTGCGTCGAAAATAGCATACAACCATTTGATCGCTTGGGAAATTCAGTCATATCAGGGCGGAGAAATATCGAACAAAAATTTCTACCTAGTTAGATTATGTTAAAGTTCAGACTTTTTGGTAAATTTTGTCACGTTGATGTGTTCTTCTGAACAACGTTCCCCACGGCAGCAATTTGTTTGTAAAAAAATAAACTATAAATTAAATTAGGGAGTTTAAACTTATATGAATTTTGAGCGTTTCAAAATTTTTTGTTGTAATAATATCTTTAAAACAATTTTTGAGAGATTGATAGAGGATTGTATAATATACCAAAAACATATAAAACCTGAATATTTTTTTACATATTTTAGGTTTCTTATGATTTATTAAACATTTGGTATAACTTGATTTTAAGTATTTTTTTGTGCCTCACTTTCTATAAATTTTACCGTCGCTTGGTTAAGGCGTTGTTGAGGCAATGTGTAACAATATTTCTGGATCTTAGTCTCTGAAGCAAATCAATAAAAATTAAGGTGCTTTTAGGGAACCTTTAAGGAAAACTACTCAAAGCGTTGCACCATAACACTTTTATGATGAAATAAATTAGATAACAGTATAAATGGCTCTGCTTATCAGAGGGATTCTTGTCCGTTTTGTCATCTATATCGTGTCGAGAGATGATTTAGTTGAGCAAAGACACTGACCAGAACATATGAGCCAAACCGGCCTTCCAGTATCATGGAAACTGCCTTTAACTCAACATTGTTGCCGTCTTGTGCATAGTCTCAGTAATAATAACTATTTGCAAATAAAAAAATATTAACATAAGTTCGATAATTTTTTTATATTACATAAATCGTGTTAAAATTTGCCTTACTTATTTTTTGACTTTGATATTTGAGACATATTTGCGGAAATCGTCGACGAGGCAGGTCCAACATTTAATTAAATATTTTTGCCACCCCTTTTTAGTGTATTTTTTAACAAAAAAATACACTATTGAGGACGACATCACTTTCCACTATATATTTATTTTTCCAAAATCACGATTTTTTGATTTTCAAAACGCTCCTGTAGCTTTATCTTTCAAGATTAGTGAACGAAATTTTGGATTCTTGTAAAGTTTTGGAATGACTTTAGATTTTCGTTGAAAAAATTTTCAAAAGTCACGTAACTTCTACAGGGTGTCCTTTCAAAGTTCCAAAAATCCGGTCCTTGAGGCACGGTTTCTGGCCGCAGTTTTCAATCTAGGGGGCTGAAATTTTTGTGAGAGTAAGATGTCCACAAGAAGTGGTCTGGTATTGCACTTGAGCAAAATCGGCCAAGCCGTTTCAAAATGGCGACCATTTGAATTTTCGGAAAATTTACTATTTTTTGAACCCCTGTATGAGCAAGATGGCAAAAAAACTTTGAAATCAAATTAACAGAATTTGAACAAAATTCGTGGAAATTTGAGTTAATGCAATAAAATTAGCATATTTTCCATTAATAAGCCAGTGTCGTGGGTAGGAAAAGGGTAAAAATGTGTAAATTTCTATAACCGTTTATGAGTCCATTTTTGAAGAAGTTGAACCGAAATTTTCCATTTTTTTTTCTTTAACATATAATTTGATGTCTTAGCTTCAATTCGCCTCGATTAATGTAGCACTTTAAACGAAACATAAAAAAGTTTTTCGCTTGTGCAAAATTAGCTTACACTTGTATAAAATTATTAACCGATGAAATGGTTCGCAATTTCTTTTTTATTTTTATTCACATTCAATTATGAATGGTTCTGAAAATTAGAAGAGCAATCGCAACGACAATTAAATCACCTACATGCGGGTGAAAAAAGTATTCAAATTGGTCTTTTAATAACTAAGATATGACTAGTTTAAAAAATAAAATGTGTAGGTGTAGTAGGTACCTGACGTACTACATATACCTACGCGATCAGCACTGCAAATTTGAAACGCACCGTGGCTCAGTTCACTCAAATTACACCCTTGCCTAGTAAACTGTTGGTGCGGGTTTGAAACCACGAGAGGATCATTCTTTTTTTTTTGGTAGGTAGGTGGAGTTTTCCCAAAAAAAATCGGATTATTTTTTCATTATATTCATTATAAAAAAAAAATAGTAAGAAAATATTTATTATTGAATCGCCTAAAAATACACTATTTCTGCGATTGATGCGCAAGAAGGTTTTTTCGTAATTCTGGGGTCCTTTAAAAAATTAAAACCTCCATCAGAGAGTAGTTAACGTTTGATAGTAAATTATAAGGTCGTTAAGGTCCATAAAAAAAAGACAGTTGGCTCAATATAAAACTAATTTGGCTCCAAATTAAATTAATGATCACGATGAGTAATGCATTTTTCAAAATACATAATATACGTTTAAAAAAATGGGAAAATGGAATCAATCTGAACAGTCCTTGTATTACAAATCAATTCATTTATTAGATGAGAATTTCATCTTTTCTCTCAAAATTAAAAAAAAATCGTTTCTCAAAATATATCTATTGAAATAAAAGCAAGGTTTTCAGAGGGGTATTTTCAGAGAGGGTATTACTCGCAAATGTAGCAGATTAAGGTATACAAAAAATAAAAGTAGCACTTTTCTCCCCCCTCCTTTATAGATTTTTGAGGAAGTATGGCCCTGAAGATATTAACTGTTCTGAAATGAGTAATAGGAAATTAAAAGTACTGCTAATTTTCAGACCTTTTCCAGATTCGTTAAGAGTTAAAGTCAGTTTTCAATGCAGAATAGTCCCCACTACGTAAGAACCATGCAACAGGGCAAGACGAGAGACAAGACTTTTGGAGGACTGTGAATTCATATCCAACTTCTACCGAAGATATTCATAATCTCGATGGGGGTAGGGTCCACATTTACTGAAGTACTCACTCATACTTCAAAAACTTTTTTTATATTTTCAACCACTGAATCACAAACAAATTTCTGAGACATGTTGAAGTTTATTACTCAAACATTCATGATAATATACAGAGCGGTTTTTTTATTATCTCTGTCACCACTGGAATCCAGAGAACGGACAGAGATAACTATAGGGTTCGTTATATTTCAGAAAAGTTGCGCCATTTTATGATTATGAAGAATCTGAAACTGCAGTTGTTCCTGAAATATCCTTAAAAAATTGAAAAATCGAGATACCTTAACTCATCGGTCAATAAGTCCCGGGATTAACTATGAAAACAACATTTTACCGGCAAAATTCTGTATGATTCATCAAAATAATCTCCTTCAAGTGTAATACAATCATTCCAACGCTTCTCTAACTTTTCAATGCCATGTTTGTAGAACGATTTGTCTTTTGACTCAAAATGAGTCTCAGTAGCAGCGATCACCTCCTCATTCGAGCCAAATCTTTTTCCCTGGAGCATCTTTTTGAGATCCGCGAAGAGCCAGTAGTCGCTGGGGGCCAGATCCGGCGAGTACGGAGGATGGGAAAGCAGTTGGAAGCCCAATTCATTGAATTTGGTCATCGTTTTGATTGACTTGTGGCACGGTGCGTTGTCTTGATGAAAGATGACTTTCTTCTTCTTCATGTGTGGGCGTTTTTTTGCTATTTCGGCCTTCAAACGATCCAATAACACCGTGTAGTAGTCGCTATTGATGGTTTTTCCTTTTTCGAGGTAGTCAATGAAAATTATACCATTCGCATCCCAGAATACGGACGCCATCACTTTGCCGGCCGACTGTTATGTTTTTGGACGCTTCGGGCGGCTTTCACCGGTCGTACGCCATTCAGCTGACTGCCGACGTGACTCCAGAGTGAAATAGTGAATCCATGTTTCGTCCACTGTCACATATCGACGCAAAAAATCTCCTGTTTATTGCGAGTAAACAGTGCCAAACAGCTCTCCGAATCATTGATACGTTGTTGCTTTTGTTCCATTGTGAGCAAACGCGGCACTCATTTGGAAAAAACCTTTTTCATAGCCAAATTTTGGTGCAAAATAGTAAGTAAATGCACTACCAGTTGATACTCGTATATTCACCATCTTAGCTATCTCGCGCACTTTCATTTTGCGGTCACCCAACATGATTTTCAATACTTGCTTGGTGTTTTCGGGAGTTACTGCCTCATTTGGCCGACCCGAACGTTCCATCATCATTTGTATCAGCACGATCGCGTTTGAAGTCAGCATACCACCGACAAATGGTTGTTTACGACGGAGTAGAGTCCGGATAACGTTTTTCAAGCCATTGCTGAGCTTGAACAGTATTTTTGCCCATTAGAAAACAATGTTTTATCAACACACGAAACTCGTTTTGGTCCATTTTTTCACGATTTCTCTATAGCTTTCTTGGTTATGCTTCGAATTACATCAAATTTTGACACATGTTATGCTTCGAATTACATCAAATTTTGACACATCTTATCTAAAGGTTGGTGCTTCTGAACCGTGGTATATACATGTAGGGAACCTGTATTACCGCTTTACTAGGGTAGCGCATTCTCATTCTCACAAAAAGTTGGGAATGTCAAATTTGACTTCATAAACGTCAGATTTTCCATGAACGTACAACTGTCTAAAAATTCACATAATTTGTTATTAAGTCCGCGTATTAAAACGTATTTTTCTCAGTAACTACGTGTTAGATACTAAAGTCTACAGCTTCGTAGATCCTATAACGCCGCGTCCTAGCTGCATCCGGGGACTGCGTTGCGTGCGTTGCGTGCGTGCGTTGCGGGGAACGATTAAAATAAAACACATGCAATGCAATGGGAGTGTCCTCAGTAGACTCGTTTGCCCGCAAAGTCGTACGATAAAACGACACCGCAACGCACGCATTGTTTTAAATTGAAATATTTAGTTTTTTCATCTGTCAAAATCTTGCGATTTTTGCGGCGGGCCGGAAATTTTTTTAATTTCGATTGCCTTCGTGCCAAAGCGAAACATTTTGTGCAATAAGAGAAATCTATTTTACAAGAACAAGAGTCAAGGTACACTGGGAATGTGAAAATGTCTCGAATTTAGGTTTTTAAAGTAAGTATGAGGTCTATTAACTTCTATTGTAGACCTATTTTTATTTAACCTACCTTCTATTTATCTATCTATCAAATCTATACCTATTTCTATAGATTACTTGCGTCTTATTGTTTCTTTCTCTTAAGTAACATGTTTCTTTCTGTGATTTTCAAGTCTTTCAAGCTCCAACAACCTACTGGTTTCCAAATTAAAACGTATTTAATCTGAAGCTGCACCAGAAATAGTTGGATTGGAAACCATTTTCTCGCCCGCACCGCACGCATTCAGTTAGGACACACTCAAAATTTCTCGTGCGAGTTTGCGTTGCGTGCGTTCCCCGCATCGCACGCAACGCATTACCCGGATGCAGCTAGGACACGGCGTAAACCCGTAATTTTGTTTTTAATACCCACTGAAAGAGGATTATCGATTTCTATTCGTGTTATTATTTTGTTTCATTTTTCAAACTTTGCTTTTTTCCACTTGATACCTACGCCTGTGACCAAATGTGTCAAAAATATGACATCCAGCTGTTCAAACATAACCGTGTTTAGTAAACGTCAACGAGTGAATGCGCTACCCTAGTAAAGCGGTAATGCAGGTTCCCTATATACATGGCATTATTAGCGCCATCTCTACGCTAGTCCCAGGACTTATTGAACGATGAGTTATTTTAAAAGTGAAATTCTTGAGTAAAATATTAAAAATTCGCGGGTTGTAGGGCTCATAGAAAATATTGATCTCATACTAAAGGCAGAGAAAAATAGGACTGAAGATGTTAAAAAAACACTATGACTTCTTTATAGTGTTGATGGTAGTAACGGCCACCAACACAGATGTCGCTACTGAAGATGTCGCTACTGATTATAGATCCATGAGTTCTTTGTGAATTTTCTGGTTGAATTGGATAATTTTTTATTGAATAAAATTTTTTCTGGTTAAGTAATCAACTGATCTTGGATGCGAAAGGTAGAGGATTACAATAGCTGATGTGGCACGCCGACGAGCTCCAACAAGAGCGAAATTGTCATTCATGTTTTCAGCAGTGCTTAGTGCTTTTCTCTGTCTTTGGCATGAGAGCACGATATCAGTATTTAATATGAGCCCTAGAACCCACGAATTTTTATTGTTTTTTATTTAGAAATGTTTGTTTGATTTGAGAGCGTCTGACACCCCTTTAGCGATGAGCTAGCCGTCTGACGAATTACTCACTTCATCTATGACTTTCAAACAGGTAATGCGTAAATTTTCAGCCATGCAAATGTACGAATATTTTTTGAGCAATTTTTTTACGACTTTGGACCGTCTGACGTGTCTTTTAAAGAGGTTTTGAGTTGAATGCTTGCGGATGACACTTTTTAATGCTTCGCCAACCACCTCACAAAATTACAACCGGTGGTACCTACTTAGCGGCGCTAGCTCTTAGTCTATAAGTACCTATCTAGGTTTAAAGAACTGGTGCCTCATCAACTATAATAAATTTATAATAAATTAATAAATAAATTTATAAGAAATTAAATACCTACCTGTTCAAACAGGCTGCACTTTTACGTATTATATCATTTTTCTTTACAGCATCATGAAATAGTAGCCTTATTTAAATCGATTTGCCAAACTTTTAGTAGTTGCTTGTTAAGTCGAAATCACACAAGCGACAATAAATAATAGTTTCAGCATCTTTGAAAGTTGATCTCTCGATCAGAACTTCGATGTGGCTACCTTGCCTAGATTCAGGATTACATCTTCCATCCCTGTCCTATTCGCTCACATGCCTACTATATTCTATTAAGGCGTGATTTATTGTGCACTGAGAAATACCACAAACACAAATCAAACCATTGATTTATGGAGTCAATAACGTATATCTTCATTACAAGCTAGAGAAGTAAAGCGCCATCTACTGTTACAGTACAGTCGCAGAGGCAGTCTTGCACCGCCCGTCGAAAGTCTATGACATGATGGATTTCCAGTATAAAACGTAGTAGTTATTGAATACAGAACCTGCGTATATTACTGAGTTGAATATTGTTAAAAACACTTTTTGGTAAAATGTTTACATCTCTCAAATGGTTAACAAACAATCTTGTTCTTGACTGTTGAAGGACGAAATTGAATAAACAGAAGCTAAAAATTTTGGAGAGAGATTTATACACATTTATCTTAAATCGCCGGAAAATTTATATGGAATTACGACACGATGTAGCGATAGAACTCACAATGGGACCATGTTACCATCACACGTAGTAGAACATTGAAGTGTCACTTTAAATTTCCCTGCGGCATTACGAACAAAGGTCGGCTGATATACATCCTTTCCATGTAAATAAAACAAGAGAGCGGATAGTCGATTATATTCAAGCAACTTTAACTGCCGGACTTTCGGTAGCCACTTAAATTTGCCCCAAAAATTCTTTTCATTGGTACTCATTTATCCTGTTAAATCGTGTGTGATGTAACGGGGTTTTTAATAGATACGTAAATTGCCGCGGTTTATCATTGAACAAGGAATGACTCTATGATATACCTTTATTAAAAGTGAATTAGGAAAACTTCTAGAAAAATTTAATAATTGTTCAGTAAACAGAATAGTAGGTAAAGAGTAAAGCAGCAAATATTCATAAATTTTTATCATCATTGGCTACATTTTTTGATAGTGGAAATGGTATGGGCATTAGGCATTGACAACTTTAGTCACGATACACCCGGGCAACAGTTACAGAGTGTCTTTACTGGAGTGAGAAACCGTTTATTAAAATGTGTCCAGAAGAATCCTTAAACGAATTAATTGTTGACTTTTTTATGTGTTTTATAAAAATGTGGATAAAAGTGAGTGCCTATTTTATTAACGTTCTTGAATGTTTTGATAACTGTCCTAACCTAACAAAATGAAGAGCTGTCAGTTGTATATAGTGGATTAAGCTAAGACAAACCTCTTTGTGTCAGGGCCTACTCCCAAACGGATTTGTTTTCGAACACCCTTTATAATAACAACTATCAACAATTTTGTATTTTAGAGAAGACTTATACGTAGGTATACATCTATGCAAATCAAATTTGATCCCGTATAATGTAAGAAGTCAGGTTGCTAGATTGACATAATTTTCATTAGATTATCGATGTTTCTTGAAAGTTTTTGTCATCAGAAAATGTCATCATCATTAAATAAACTTATCATGTCTTCACGGCAAACAAAACATCGTTAAAAAAAGAAAGAATCTAGACGAACCCATTCTCCTGGTTTCTCCCAACTTTTTTTTTACTCGTTTCTGTTATGATGAACTTACCGACCTTTCAGCTTAATATATAACATGCGTCTGATAATAAGTTTCCTAGATAGTGGACTGGTCTCTCAAGCCGCTAGTCAATTCCATTACAACAGTGGCATTATGGGGCTGAAAACTTAGAGCGAGACGTAAGTTATTGCCCGAGTTATGTACCTATTTGAAGGTTTTTTCGTGATTGGAATTCTAAAAATGTGCCTGACTTATCCCAAACTGATCAATAAGGAACTTGTAAATATGGTACTGGCTGCATTGCAAATGAATAATAGAAGCGAGAGCACATCGATTCATTGGCGGTTAAATCCATCTCCACCCTTTGCATGTTTTGAATTCTGACATACGATTAGTGCCTCCACTGTAGATGTGTGGGTACACGGTAATGGATGTGTGTGTGCGTGTGATGATAGTCTATGTGTGAGTGTGTTTTTGCTTCATTGTATCTGATGGCAGCCAAAAGCTCAGCAGGATTGATCACAGCCATTTTCGTCGGTTTAATAACACCTCTACATCTCATTCATTTATTAAACTGAAAATTACTTCTTGGAGCCTTTTCTCACCGGCCGTAACTTATATGGTATAAATTAAAAGACATATATTTTCATATTTTTTCTTTCTTTGACATTTATGAAAACATCGTTTGTCTTGAAAATAATAATTGCTCTGGTTCTCTTATTAATGACCAGACCAGAGAAGATTAAATGCTACTTGGTTGTAAATTTCAGTTAAAACGGAAAATTGTATACAAATGGCTGGAGGTAGCTGAGCTTAACTGGGAGCAATGTGTTTTTTTTTCATAAAATCCTGTAGATATCTTTTAAATACAAGTTTTTATATGAAATGCAGGTTTCCACATTTCCCAATTCCCGAATTTCGTATCATGTACTCAAATAGGTCATGAAAATGGTCTTTCAGTTGACAGTTTGGTTAATGAAACTAGAAAATTGGCTTGAAAATCCATGACTTTTAAGTCCAACATAGAAAATAAGAAAACTGGATCACTGTTAGCTTGAACATTTTAGATGAACAAAAATATATAAATTCTATAAACTGCGCAGTTCTTAAGAGCAGCTATATGAACTCTGAACATATTGTGTTCTGAACAATGTACAATTCATCAGCAACGTAATATAAAATCTGACGTAAAACGAAAACTTGAAGAAAATGTTTCTCTAAAAGAACATCACCCGTCTAAAAATATTATCACTAATCCATCTTGGAGATATATCTTTTGTGGCAGACATTTTAGAACATCGATATCGAAGACATGGAAATTCCAAGTAATGAAATTACAATTCAGGAAGACAGCAGAGTCCTCAAGTAGCTGCAATGGCGATAATATAATAATTGTTTAACCCACACAAGGAACAATTATTATTATACTAAGAGAATTTAGGATAGGGAGAGGATACATACTCAAAGGAATCCCATAATCTGAAAAGCGAAGGGGTTGTACTAAGGCTTCAGGGGCTCTAACGCAATAACCATCATAATACCAAGCGCTCAGTAATCTTCAAAAAGATTATGTTTTTCTAATTTTGTTATTCTACAACTTTCTACTTACCGTATTTTCTATTTTGAAATAAAAAGGGGAAAAGGCAAGTAGAAAATACTTCTCGCGTTCCGTCCGGGTCCTCGCAGATTCGTTTGAACCCGAAAGGAACGGATAAGGTGGGGGCATTAGTTAAACGGTGAACTACCCACCCGAAATGACACAAATTTATAGTGATCGTCTTTCTGATTTTAAAAAGGAAAACAAACAAATTTTGGCCTGCCCTACGCTGTATTCTATTTTTGATTCAGGCCCCACAAAAACACTAAATAAAATTCAACAATTTAACATAATAATTTTATTGGAAATATTTTATCCAATTAAACACAACAAAATCTCCCAGCAGGATAATTGTAAAGTGAGAATCATTTGATTATTAAATGACTTGACCTGACCACTCTACACCAGTAAAATCAGTCCGAAATCACAAGGAGCTGGGACATAATAAACCACTTGGCAACTGTGCCCACGTAAGTCACGGCTCGATAACTGATACCACCGCCATCTGTGTCTTACATCGGAATCTCGCATCTAGTTTTAAAACAGCTGGACTAAAAGCAGCTATACTCATGCGTCTTGCCCGGCACAGGGTATTCCTTTGAATGTATAAAATAAATCTTTAGAAATACTCTAATCTCGACCGAATTCATTTGAGTTGAAAAGCGAACGCTAGAATTCTAACGTATTTTTTCTGAAAAGATGATTGATTAATTCTCTATTCAAAAAGACGTAGCCCATTTGATCTCATCTCGAATAAAAAGCCAGCAGCAATAGTTTACCTCTATCAGGTTACTCGTTACTCATACCAACTTATTTATGCATAGAACTGCATCACTTTGAAAATAAATAGCATTTCAAGGGCTGTGTTTCCTGAAGAATACAACCTGCGATGATTCAAAGTCAATGTTGGTTCCCAAAGTCATAGGGATTCCCCTGACGTACATGTGTTTTTTCAATAAATTTTTTTTCAAACTGCTATCAAGGTCAGTTTTTTGGATTGACAATGTTAAGGACAGAAAAATGTCCATGCACCAAGACTATAAAGGAAACTGCAGGACTTTAGTTTGGTAAATAATTATATATACTTTTACGACTTTGTAATAGGTAATTAGTATTGCATAAAATTCTGAATGCATTAGGGTAATAATACACGTAATTGACCTACTTATACAAATAAAACGATAAAAAGAACTACAACATCTAGAACTGGCCCATACAAGTTAACAGTTACACGGAAGAAGTTAAGAGAAGTCTTTCAAATAAAAAGCGCCCTTTCTTCTAAAAAACGAAGTAACGAAAACTGAAGTCAACAAATGGGCATTATAAGCACGCTAATGACTTTGTTTTTAAGTCTTTTAGACTTGAAATTTCTGCATTAAACACTAACCTATAAAAAGTGTAGCGAAAAGAAAATCAACCAATTTCAAACCTTTCTATTTTCTTTAATTATTCGGGAATATAAAATTTTGTTTTCGAGGCGAAAACATATTGCACCTAGGTTCAAAGTTGCCACTTTAATTCTTTCATAAGGGCTGAGATTAATCCCCATAATGCTAAATGATACAAGCGGTTGAGTGAGTTACACCTCATTTTAAAAATAAAATATTCTTTACAACGACCCCTTGATTTTTGAATTCAGTTGTAACGAGATTCGAGGCTCTCGTTATGGAAACAAACAATAGGCAGGCAGAAAAAAAGAACGGAGTTTTTCAGGAGCCAACAGGAACAGTTTTATTGCGACGCCGACTTATTATTAGCGATGAACACGCAATAAAAGACCGACCGCAGTCTGTTCTGTGGTAGCAGTCGATACCCCGGACCATTACCGGGGAACGGCTCGACTTCATCTCCGAGTGTTGATCGGAGCCCCTGACCCCTCCTACCTGTCAAGCGAGCTGAGCCTAAATTTTCTACATATAATTGACAGATCAACCGACGGAAACGCATTTCGTTTTTTAATTATAATATTGCAGAATATTAACAATTTCAAGAAATTGATAAACAGAACGTATAGTTTTAAAAGAAGATCTCCTATTTCCAAACAGCTGCATTTTAGGTATATTTTTGAAGATATATAATAATTAGTGAGATATAATTAAGTTAATTGTGGAAGCTCAAGATAATAAAATAAACACTCATTAGGGTGCAATTTATATCAGTATGCCTACCAAAAAATACGTAGATTCTATGACATCGTTTTTTACATTATCGCCAGCGAATGTTCACAAATGTTAAATAAAAAAAGAGAAACAATGAAGAGATGACATTTTAGCGGAAATATTATCTATTCAGAGCTAAAGTACCTGAAAAACATATTCAAATTACCCAAATAGTTTCAAATTAAACGAGATAAAGATAATCTGTTACCATTAGCATTTGCATTTCGACGTATAATGCTTTCTTAGTCTAGCTACGAGTATAAGTAATCAGGGTAGAAATATTTTTGTGCAACTCTTTGTTATACAAAAGTCGAACATTGTTATCTATAAGGCAGAGCATTTTAATTCAGATTATTACCTAATCCATTTACTCGTAACGACATCGCCAGGCACGGTAGGTATAAACTAATTACCTCTGCTCCATCCCTCCTAACGTGTTAGCGTGTTACTTATTAGGTCGTCCGCATCAGTATAAATTCCACTGGAATTTGTAGGTGTGACAAAGTCCTATTTCCGAACGTGACTTTGTGTGAATTTAAAACCGACGTCCAGATAAAGCCCATGGTCATCCATCAGTGGGGCCACAGGGCCGGATCCGCATGACCCGGGGCCAGACACGGTGACAGTGGCTCAGGTTGCCAGCGGCCAGACCGCAGTGATCTGCCCGCGGCCGGCTCTTGAATTATACCCCCCCTGAATTACTTCCCGGCCCAAAGAGCTGATTAATGGAGCGCGTCCGACACCCCCTAAATATCCCAATGGGAGTTCGTTTTAGAATTGCTTTGTCTTTAGATGTCCATCTTTAGGATTTATTTGGTTAGACAAGGTTAAATGTGCTAGCTTTTTGAATTATTATATCAAAATATGAATAATTAAATTAGGGTTTGTGGTGTATTAACCCTTCATTCTGTAATAAAATTAAACGGTGGCAACGGCTTTTAAACATATTAAAGGCTTTGCTATACCGGGAGGTGACGTGGAGAAAGCAGCAATATAATTTTAATGATACAATTTTATAATGCGCATTATCAAAAATTATATTTTTAATTGCATAATGTTTTTGTTTATCAATAATTATAACTGTATAAAGAGTATAAACAAATTTAAAAAACATTAAAAATACAATAATCTCTTTTTAGAAAAATGTTTCTGTCTCTGTAAAAAAAATATTGAATTAACATAATTATCTTTTAAACATAATTTCAATGGGTGATCATTGAAATGCAACATAAAGCAAGTTCTAAAAATAATTCTTCTAAAATCCCTTAATAAGCAGTCACCCTCACCCATCATGAATTCACATACAGTAAAACAACTGCAATCTTGTTGCGGAATGACTTTACGACTATGACTTCAAGTATCCTATCAGTTTCGGCCTAATGACCATCTTCAGGGGTCGTTAGATGGGGACGACTCGAAGTAAATCGGTTTTAAATGTCCTGAGTGTTAGTAGATTGATCTCACAGACTATCCCAATAGTTCAAAATTGTTCAAGGAAACAGGTTAAGGTCTGTCGATAAGTCTGTCGATTTGTTGTTTTCTTCCAGAGTATTTTCCTTAATCAACTCAGTTGAATGTATAAATAAAAGAAGACTTATGCCCTTATTCACAAACGATAATTTCCTAAATAATTACGTAATTATTTAAATGAGTGAGATGGAGATATGCAGTTTTTAAGCAATAGAATGAGATGGGGATAATTGATTACGTAATTATTTAGGAAGTTATCGTTTGTGAATACGGACATAATACGATAAATTTAATCACGAGTGGTATTTTATTATATTATTTCACGAACAAAGTGTAAGGTCAAAAAATTTTAATTAGACAGAAGGGGTTACTTTGACGTGCAGCCATAATTATTTATTGTCGAACTGTCAAACTTTACATTGTTAATAAGCGATCTGTATCCATGGTTACGACGTTGAAAATCACCACGCTGATAGACCAATCAGAACTGAAAGACAGCTCTGCTTATCGCGATAAGCAGAGTTGTCTTTGGTTTGTGATTCGTCAGATCGTCAAGTTTGACATTTAATCTAAAAGCTAACTTTTGAATTTGTTGCAAAACACTATTATTATTGAATTACATTTTTTGGTTATTCGGGTTTTTGTGGAAAACGAAAAAGTGTTTTGAAAGATAATAGGAAATATAAAAGTTTGAGAATTAAATTCTCCATGAAACAAAGTAAAATTTCTTAAATGGCTAACGTGTAAAAAAATTATGTAAAATTTTATGTGTGCATATCTTATCGACCCTTTTAAATCCTACAATTTAACTCTACTTACTGTCGATGAATGCTCTTAGTACAACATGTACCAAATTTGGTTTTTTTAAGTTCAATATAGCTGAGATATTGACATTTTTCGAAATTTGGAACCTCTATACCAAGGCCTATAACTTCTCAGGGGTGCAATTTAGTATAGAGTTAAGTTGACCCTATTTTGGGTTCCCCTACACATCCCTGGTATGTGTCGGGTTTTATGCGAATCACCCTGTATAGACAATTTTTTTTTCAAAAATAAATTCAATAAAACAAACCGACATTTTCTTGTTTTATATCACTTTCGATAGCATGCCGTTGAATATTCTCACAATAGCAGTACACCCTCCAGGCAGTTTGCCGCTTATCCTTCCGAATATCCTTTTTAACCTCTTCTTAAGCTCCACTTTTACCTTTAAGGTGGATCAAGTTACTTCTTAAAGAACACGATGCTTCACAAGTAACTATTATGTCTTACTTCAACATTTTCACCTTCTCATCAGGTTTACCCTAGCCAATCTACTTTCGTGTATCCTCGGGCTGCCTACAGAGACTATGTATCTTATTAATTCTTATTTTCAATTAATTTCAATTTCATTTATCAAATCTTATTTGGGAATTTTTTTTAACCTTTTCCATTGATTTAGTTTTAAACAGAATAAATTTAAAATGCAACCTCGCTAGATATCTATCATTCCATTAAATTGCAGGCGATGCACTTTGAAGTCCTAGTAATGTCAATCCCTTATTCATGAACGCAAGAGACGAACCTTACAGTTCGTTGCCTCTATTCAAAACCTCAAGCTGTATCTAATCTTGCTGAATATTCCACTGGTGTGTCAATTAAAGTCGACGACTTAAGCTTGACTTACGTTTTACGATTACGCTGGAAATATGACTTCAATTTAGAAAGGTTGGATTGTCTTTACTATCTATACTGAATCCTTGCCATAATCTACCATACTCAAGTAATTTAAGAGAGACACCCATATAATTCCATCGATTCGGATTTAAAATTTCTTGGACCATGAAAATCAACCAGACTAAATAATATTCCAAAATGGGTCCCTCAACTCATTTTATCCAAGTTGGTTGCAACAGATGTTAATATACACCTTCCAATAATGACCAGAAGTCATTTTTAAAGAAGTTGTGAAGCAGTCTCTGTTTAAGTGTTGAGGATGAAGGCGTGACCCAGGAAATTTGTCCCCTATCACCCCCAAACACAACTACTTTAAACTGAGTCCATGTTGGAACGAGTAAAATCTTATTTAAAGAGGATTTCACAAATTGCAGACATGCAAAGTGTGTGGATTCGTAATAGCAGCACTTTTTTCACTCATCGCGTCCATAAAATTCATGCAAAACTCGTGAATTTATATCAACAAAGAATCCCACAGAAGCCTTATTCAACGCAGAGACGGCGCTTTTCGTGTCACAGTATAATTACGATGACACTTACTTGCATTCAAGCAGGTTGAAAAATAAGATTCAGAGTAATTTTTAAGGTTCAGAATTTCAAGTCGGAAAGAAACAGCGCCAAGATTGCCAGAATCTACGAAATTGTGGAGAAAAAACTTTTGTCTATTGAGAATAAAAGAATCACTTTCGGCCATATTTTTAAGGTGAAATGAGGCGTTTTCAGGCAAGTTAATCTTAAGATCATGTGGGTATCATGTAAAATAGAAGATTCATGAAATATTTTACTTAAGTGACATTTACTTGGACGTAAATCGTAATATTCCACCCAAAAAGGTGTAGAAAGAATAATGAATTTCTCTTCTAGATGAACAAGGCATTAAAATAAAAAAAATATATTTTCGAATTACCTCAACACGGCATTGTCTTTGAGAGTGAGATATCCATTTGATGCATAATGCAGGCGAGTTTCTGGTATGTAAAGGTGTTGATGCGACCGTATTGCGTGGAAAGACATGAGTAAGTCGCCAGATAGGCCTTTGCATGGCCACCGTAGCGATATTGGGAGCTTATCGGTATGCAGCTGCCATAAACGGTACACGTGATCCACATATCAACCGCAGACATGCCCCAATGGCAGACGTTCTCTAACTTGATTACACCACGAATCCTCGTTCTTTTATACCCAACAACAGCAGTTTAGTTATTTCACTTAGTATAGCTTCGGAATCTGCTAGAATGACTGCTAGCCAAGATGATTTCATTTTCATAATTGAGAGAAGTCGCCATTCATAAATAATTCATATCGGTTCGTCAGATGATGCCGGAAAAAAATTATTTATCTGCCTAACTTTTGAGAAAACGTATAAAAAACTTTATAATTGAACCGAATTAAAGACCTTTGTAATTTTTTTTATAAACGCGCACTTATACATATTAATTAATAAACTAAAACATATTAATATTCTATAAAGAAAAAACCTTTTTTATTATCAAAAACAAAAAGATGAACGACATATCGTAAAACGATACGTCATTCATTGATTTCATGCTGTGAGTCAGGGGTGGAAATTGTAGACACGTGTTTCGTCCTAATTGGGACTCTTCAGTACAATGTATCTTGCTAACACACAGCACAATCTTAGTCACTTAATAGTGAGAAAAAAGTGATAAAAATAAATAAAAATAAAAATAGCACGGTGGGTTCGGCTTTCGCCATAGGATGCAACCCCAGGCAGCTAAAACGCATGCCAACAACTGAGTGCAGTGCCTCCCGATGTGCGTAAAGGTAGGAAAGGCCTACTTCCTCAGTTTAACAAAAAGATGAACGACATATCGTAAAACGATATGTCGTTCATTGATTTCATGCTGTGAGTCAGGGGTGGAAATTGTAGACACGTGTTTCGTCCTAATTGGGACTCTTCAGTACAATGTATCTTGCTAACACACAGCACAATCTTAGTCACTTAATAGTGAGAAAAATGATAAAAATAAATAAAAATAAAAATAGCACGGTGGGTTCGGCTTTCGCCATAGGATGCAACCCCAGGCAGCTAAAACGCATGCCAACAACTGAGTGCAGTGCCTCCCGATGTGCGTAAAGGTAGGAAAGGCCTACTTCCTCAGTTTAACAAAAAGATGAACGACATATCGTAAAACGATACGTCATTCATTGATTTCATGCTGTGAGTCAGGGGTGGAAATTGTAGACACGTGTTTCGTCCTAATTGGGACTCTTCAGTACAATGTATCTTGCTAACACACAGCACAATCTTAGTCACTTAATAGTGAGAAAAATGATAAAAATAAATAAAAATAAAAATAGCACGGTGGGTTCGGCTTTCGCCATAGGATGCAACCCCAGGCAGCTAAAACGCATGCCAACAACTGAGTGCAGTGCCTCCCGATGTGCGTAAAGGTAGGAAAGGCCTACTTCCTCAGTTTAACAATAAGATGAACGACATATCGTAAAACGATACGTCATTCATTGATTTCATGCTGTGAGTCAGGGGTGGAAATTGTAGACACGTGTTTCGTCCTAATTGGGACTCTTCAGTACAATGTATCTTGCTAACACAAGTTGGCATGCGTTTTAGCTGCCTGGGGTTGCATCCTATGGCGAAAGCCGAACCCACCGTGCTATTTTTATTTTTATTTTTATTTATTTTTATCATTTTTCTCACTATTAAGTGACTAAGATTGTGCTGTGTGTTAGCAAGATACATTGTACTGAAGAGTCCCAATTAGGACGAAACACGTGTCTACAATTTCCACCCCTGACTCACAGCATGAAATCAATGAATGACGTATCGTTTTACGATATGTCGTTCATCTTTTTGTTAAACTGAGGAAGTAGGCCTTTCCTACCTTTACGCACATCGGGAGGCACTGCACTCAGTTGTTGGCATGCGTTTTAGCTGCCTGGGGTTGCATCCTATGGCGAAAGCCGAACCCACCGTGCTATTTTTATTTTTATTTATTTTTATCATTTTTCTCACTATTAAGTGACTAAGATTGTGCTGTGTGTTAGCAAGATACATTGTACTGAAGAGTCCCAATTAGGACGAAACACGTGTCTACAATTTCCACCCCTGACTCACAGCATGAAATCAATGAATGACGTATCGTTTTACGATATGTCGTTCATCTTTTTGTTAAACTGAGGAAGTAGGCCTTTCCTACCTTTACGCACATCGGGAGGCACTGCACTCAGTTGTTGGCATGCGTTTTAGCTGCCTGGGGTTGCATCCTATGGCGAAAGCCGAACCCACCGTGCTATTTTTATTTTTATTTATTTTTATCATTTTTCTCACTATTAAGTGACTAAGATTGTGCTGTGTGTTAGCAAGATACATTGTACTGAAGAGTCCCAATTAGGACGAAACACGTGTCTACAATTTCCACCCCTGACTCACAGCATGAAATCAATGAATGACGTATCGTTTTACGATATGTCGTTCATCTTTTTGTTAAACTGAGGAAGTAGGCCTTTCCTACCTTTACGCACATCGGGAGGCACTGCACTCAGTTGTTGGCATGCGTTTTAGCTGCCTGGGGTTGCATCCTATGGCGAAAGCCGAACCCACCGTGCTATTTTTATTTTTATTTACTTTTTTATTATGTCTACACGCGCACAGCATCTGTTACTAAGATGCCAAAATTTCAAAATTATGAATAAAACTTTTCTTCTAGAAATTTTAGGCAAAGTTGGCAGAGAGTGGGGGAGTAATTACCAATACTTTTATTCAAAACTGAATCACAATCTAATTGAAGAGGGCAACATGAGGACACCATATAAAAATATCATCTTGAATATCGCAGCTAATAGCTGAAATCGGGTTCCATTTCATTTTTATTCGATGTAACATACCAAACTTCACACTATCTAGCTTAGCACAAAAAAGTGAAATTAAAACTGGAAGCAAAATGAGAAAGCTAATTCCAGTTTGGATTAGGTTCAACCGGCTTCCAAATTTCACGGAAAGTTCCCACTGACCACGACCAAATAGTATCTATAAAAAGTACAAACCAGAATTCAGTACGAGTTAACAATACTGAGCTCCAGTTTTTCATCGAAGTTACTACCCTGCAAGAGTTCAAAGACTCTCCAACACTATTCAAGATAATATCCGTCGCCAAGAACTTCTCCTCAGCTACATCAAACCAGAAGCCTTTTCCAATCTACGTTCAGTGGTTCCAGCGCCCAGCAGTAGGTACCCGGGTCAGGTACTTACGACAACTCGAAGCCACACTAAGCATCCGTTCTAAATTAAATTGGATTTTATCATTTTAACATGAAATAACCTGTCGTTTTCACGAGTCACCTCATTCTTTATACCCATTCACTATCCTGCCGTTTTCACTACCTACTTAAAACTTAGTCGTTCTATTTATTACTCCAGCGTAACCCTCAATTTGAAACCCTCAACAAGAAGTCGAGTCATGCACCATTCACCCAAAGCAGAACTGAAGATTGAACTCGGCTAGGATTCATGGTATAACAGTATGTTGTAAACTTAAATATGTAAATCTTCAAAACTATGAAACTTCTTGTAAATCATCTTTGTCCAGAAGATCAATAGAAAATCTATATAAAATCAAAAAAATTAACCTACTAAGATTAATCATACCCATGACTGAGAAACTGACACTTCCACAGTATAACCTGATACAAAAGCTCTTATTAGATACAGAAATATATTAATATATTATATGAATATATTACACGACCAATGACTGAAAAGAAGCCCTTAGACTTTGGAAATAATACAGAACACCCCCTTAGGTAAGTTCTTTTGGTCGTAATGTATGCGCTCTTGAGGCAATCGGTGGTAAATAGTTACCGTCTGAAAAAAAATCGCATGAAAACGTTCAGTCACTATAGATCCTTTATGTCGAATTCCAAGGAAGGGTCTAGTAAACTAAACTCGCAAGAACAAATGCAAAGATTCCATTCTGAAATCTCAAGTTGTTAAGAAGCTCTTAGTTTGAGAACATAAGATTTTTGAGTCTATTTACTGCGTATCTGGGTTTTTGCAGGGGAAAAAGTGGCCAGTCTCAACCACTACAAGTAGTGATGGATCACGTTTAGCGGCCAGACTATATGTTCTCAGCTATCCCATCAGATATGGGTGTTCTTCCCCACCTACACAGATCTGAATCAGGATCTAATTTGCTTACAGGACAGTTGAAGCATGTTTTTTAAACATGGAAAAACCGAAAAAAACTTCAGTGGAAAAAGTGGGGAGATTGGTTGACCATTATCGGTAATATCAGTGTCTTTACTAAAATACTGTAATATTATAACAGTCGTTTGCGACTAAACGAGTTTAGTCTTCGTAGCTTTTAAACGTGAAGGACCAATTTCCCATTTGTAGAAAAATCTCGTGGGACAGCGATATGGGTTTAGGACAACCTGTCTTGAACTCTTGAACTCATAACAAAACACTCATCTAAACTTCGAGAATTGGCGATGTCCAGCCAAGTTGAGATATACGATCCAGCTCACTGCAGAAATCCTTTTGTATTTTTATTACTCATTGTCCTTTAAGAAACGAGTAAGTGGTTACGGTGGGTTTAATTAAATCATTTTAATCGTTCGACTAATGCTCTCTCTCTCTCTCTCTCTCTTAAATTCATTCGTTTTTTAACCTCATTCAAAAGAATTCACAAAATTGTTGATATTAATGGATCCAAATCTAAATAGATACACATTTCTGAATTAGAACTCATACCTGTAAAGTGGAGTCTAAAACGATATAATTCTCTTCCGGTGTAACAATTAAAAATTAGTAGTTAATTTCTCCAAAAGAGGTAAAATTTTTGGCAGGTAAAACATCATTTTAAAACAGATTATACAGGGTTTCAGAAATAAGTAGGTCACTCTCTCGGCCACAGATTATTTGTGGAGTTGATCAATGACTCATATCTTAAGCCAAGCCCTGTATCAAAATTTTACAAGAGTAAAAAAAAATGATAGAAATGAACGCTTGAGCTAAAAAAGTATACCTTCGAACTAGAGGCGAATGCAGGAAAAAGTTTTGGGGGTCAACGTGCTCTCCAACCCCCGTTCCCTCTGCTCAAGCTTCGATTCTCTGTGAACAAAATCCAGCAGAGAGTGTGTCTAAATGAGAAAGAAATATCATATATAAATATCCCGCTAACAATCTAAGCTAAATGGTATTCGTTGAGACAATTTAATCGAATATGGTATTAAACTTTATTTAACAGTGAAAACCCAAAATACCTTTAAAAAGACAAATATTATTGTTAAAAACCCAATTTGTTTATTTTCTGTTAATAGAAATTGTTAATTTGTTAACCTGAAGTTTACTCCCAACGATTCATAAAATAACACCACTTCCCAAACAATATCATTCACAGTTATTTTAAACAATATACACATACAAACACCAACTCAACAAAACAAAAAAAAAACAAAAATAAAAAAAAACAATAATAATAAAATAACAATTATCTAAAATAAACATTGTTTCAAACGATATGCCATTTTTAGATTTTGACTTGTAAATGTCATACTTTTATATTTTAATTTTACTAAAATAATTTTTATTTGTATCTATTTTATTAATTACAGTCTTTTGCTTTTGGTTTTCCTGTTTTGTCAATTGCTTTTCCTTATTTGTCAAATGATTTTCTTATTTATCTATCTATCAATGATTATAGTCATTGATTTAACAATCAATTTCCTTTTATGTCAAATCAGTTTCACTTTGTGTCAATTGCTTTTCCTATTTATGTGCAGTGACAGTATCGGAAACATTTGATATAAAAGGAATCTCATTTGACAAAAGAGGAATATCAATTGAAAAATCACACTGATAAATGGGAGAAGCATTTGACAAATAAGGAAAAGCAATTGACAAAAGAGGAAAACCAATAGCAAAAGACTGTAAATATGTGATCAAGGGATTAATCAATCCCGAAACGTCAACTATTTATTAATAACTACAATAACTACAAAAATAAGCCTGAGAACCTAAAAACCAATAGGTACAAGAATAATAATATATTTTCTGTTAAGAATGCTAACAAGAAAGAATTATAACGGAGGTCTACTGGACAGGTTCCTGGACTCTTGTTCGAAAGGACCCAAGTTAAAACCCCGGTAGGGCGACGATAAGCTTTTTTCTTCCATACGAAATATTTCGAAATATTAAAATGAATTGTGATATTTAGTAGTAGTAGAGTGTCAAGATTCAACCCATTGCCGTAGCTACAATTATGAACAAGCAGAATTATCGATGAATTTATCAACTTGCATTCTCTCTTCCTTCCGATAGCAAACAGCGATATTTTATAAATCAAATGGATGTAGTAACGTATGAGTGTAATTGTTGAGTGTGAACATCTGGTATAGCCAACATGGCGACATGAAGGAATTCGTTCCTCATATATATGCGATATTCTAGACATTTTGACGTCATGTTCACGATAAACGTTTTATCCGCTCGACAATCCTCCTTGGGAATTAAAGTAAGTTTGATATTGAAGGGTAAATTATGACATGAGTGTTTTGCATATGAACATGTGTATGCATAGTAAACAATATCCTAAAAGTTGGACAACCTCTCACGGGACCTACATACGAAATTGCTTTCGAGTGTCTCTAACTTTTGATGAAAAAATATAACTTATGTTACAGTTCTATCCGCTAAGAAATATGTTTATTTTTGCCACTTCCAAGTTTGGAGATTTGATGCTTCAGATCCAATACTTAAATTCTCTTTTTACTGTACTAATACCAGGGCACTTTTTGTCAAAATTGACGTAATATTGCTGAAGTTTAATTAAAAATGGAAGACTTTCGTCTTTTACAGATAAATAATTATTTTTTAATTCTGATAAAAATGACTTATGTGTACAAAAAAAAATGATGCACATACAGCTTTATATTGTATCCTCAACTTTTTCTCCTTACTCGGAATAACGTCTCAATGGTAGAAAGGTGCAATAAAAATGTTGAAACTTTGAAGCTAGACAAGATTAAATGGTTGTCAACGTCAGAGTAGCCTCTGTCAGGAACAAGAACTTTAATATTACATCTTAAAAGTCCGGAACTGTTTTTGTAGGACAACGCTTCTCATTGTTTTGCCAGGACGAATAGGTTTTTGTTACAATTCAGAGCGACGAAACATGATTCCTTGTCCTATCGTGAATTTTCATCGTCGAAATCTTTGAAGCTCACTTCAATCTCGCCCCTCTAAAATGTGTCATGTTAACCAAGACATTTTGCAGTTTACAACGCAATGATTTGCTGGATTGTTTCGCATAAAAAAGTAGCTAAGTAAATAAAAAATAAATGCCATAATTTTCATATAGTAAAATTTCAACAGAAATTGTTGAATGAATTATTAAATTATACTGAACTGACTGAAATTTAGGTACTGAAATAGAGGATTAAATTATTTTGATTAAAAAAAAGACAAAAATGTCGAAATTTTGACATAGGTCCAGATTTAGAATAAATATTTTCAAAAATAACAGTTTAAAGTAGAAAAAAAGATACCAAATAGCTTTACTTTTCACTTTCGACTATTTCAATCAAAATAATGATTTTTATGGAAGTTTTCGAAGATCAATCGATTAGGAATGATTTCAGGTTCAATTTGATATAATTTCCACTTTGGTGCGTTGAAATGGCAAGCAAAAATTCTCAAAAGCCATCATTTACTAAGGCGTCAGGCTAAGACGTTGTCTGAAAAATTCCATTGATCTTCGTTCTCCAGATCGCTCAGTTATTCGCTTACCAATCAAATTAAACACGCTATCAGCTTCGGGATCCCACGGACCAAAAGTTTCAAATGCCAATGAAGAAACGTAATGATCCTGAAAAGTATTACGATACGTGGTGTATTTTCTTTCTTCTGCCTTGAGAGCTGCTACACCTACTGTTGTTACGGTCGACTGGTCGACGCAATGTAACTCTTTGCTGGAATGTCTACTACAGTAAAATTCCATGCCCAGGGGCGTCCATGGATGATTGGATTAACGGTTGTGCCATCTGTTCGACGTTCATCGTCTCTTGACAGCTCCTTGGTCACCATTCGCGGACTAAAACCAGTGAATCTCCTTCATCCCGTCGTGTCTTCCAATAATTTATTTCACGTCCACTTTCTCCCCACATCGACAAATGTGCCCTTTACACACGTCAGCACCTAAACGTAGGGCTACTGATATCCGAAGTTGTTCGGATATCAGTCGGTCAACAGAATACCCAGTGACAGGACAGGCAATGCGTGAAGCCAAGTGATGGATTCCCGAACTATTTTTGTCAACATACGTGCTTTGGACAATGCTGACTGTTCTGAATTAACCAAATTTGGAAGTAATTTGCTCACAACGAGTCCGTCCCACTGTTTCATAATGGTTTGCAGTTCTGTTGGTGGAGAATCTGCTGCGGTTGAAGTTCTCCATTGTTGAACGACGGGTCTCACATAAGCTTCCACGGTCTTTTTTATTGAACAGGCTCTGCAGGGAAAATTATATGGCGCTCTAGGAGCCGTGAATGAGCGAAGATATCTCTTGAAGATTCTGTTAGAGGTTGTCTAAACAAATAAGACTGTACAATTATTTGGGGTTGCGAAAATCCACATTTAGTGGTAGCTGAATTCAGGTAGATGAATGCATCCTGAGAAAGTGACTGTTTGACTTGGATCTTGAAGTTGTAGCATCGTTTGTCCCCACTTCTTTCAAAATTAAGATGGTCAAATTAGTATGGTAAATGGAGTAGGTACGCTACAGAGGCATGCTTATCTTTTTCGGCCACTATTTGGCAATTTATACTTATATAAATTTTGGTTCAAACAGGATGGTACCACATCAGACGTGAAACAATAAATCTTTTACGCACTAATGCTGGTAACCGTGTCCTCGGCCATCTTTCAGACGCGAAAGAACTAATCAGACCGAAATTCCAAAGATCCGTAAATAATTAACGCACTTATAACAAACATTCGTGAGATAGGGTCACATTAGTCGACAATGGTAGGTACTGCAATGTTAAGAAGAAGGGCTACTTCCAAGCCAGCCGTAAGAGTCACAGAGCTGAAATTATTTTCCAAGTGTTGGAACGTCCAAGTGAATAAAAGCCTTTCTCCGTCAGAAGAAGACGCTAATTTTTCTACAATTTCATGACAAAATACAGGTGTCAAAGTATTAAGTTATTAATAACACACCACAGAATGATCACACATGACTATGACGTAGTTTCGTATGCTTTTTTGTGGGACTTGTTATTATGGAACTTATATCAAATCTAAAGCGTATGAATTTGACCAAATATGTTACGACGTAAACAATTATCGCATAATAATTACCGGCTCGTTATGCGGTATGCATAAGGGTTTAATTATTATAAAGGCGGTAGAATATAAACTCTTAATAATGGTGCATAAACGGACAAAATTTTTAACATAAAGCTTAAAATAAAGTTCGAACATATTAAAATTCATCCAGTGATCCGGTTAATCAAAGAATGGAACCATTTGCCTTTCTTCATTTTAGCGTATTGCCTTCTGTTCTACATTGAGACCGTTTAATTTGCATATATTTGCCCTAAAACTTTATGCACTTCTCTATTAATGTCTGCATGGAACTCATAAACTGATTGAAACAAAAATAATCTAACAACGTTGTCATCCACTGCGATGTTATCTGCTTTTCTGTTGTTCTATTTCTGGGTGTCTTACGAAATATTATTTCACTTTGTTTTTTTTTTTACTGATAATATTTATAAAACTGGTAATTAATACTTTCAGCCATAATTCGAACACGAAAATCTAGAAAAACGGTCGGAAAGAATCTGGCTGACGACGTCTAATTTTTGAGATTTATATCTCTTTATTCCAGTTAGCTAAGTAGGTATTTCTAATATCCTTTTCAGGATTAATCGTCCTGTATAGTATTTACTTGACGATATTAATAGAACAGAAGGACTTTGTAAAAAACCCAAAAGGGTACATTTAAATAACAGACAAGGATAGGCGACTTTTATATAAGAAACTGCGATAAACATGATACTGCTTCATAAATCAAATGTGAAAAATTACACTGCTGACATTAATAGACGCTCTCAGAAGTCTGAGATATAAGATTCAACGTCAACTAAAAACAGCGACATTTAAAGCGATATAGATGATATACCTAATCCGAAGACGTTTTTGTGGCGAGGGTTTTTGTGAACGTGAGAATAATATGAATAATAATATCTATACAGGGTCCCGCAAAGTAATTGGAGGAGGATATTGTTGCGACGTACAATTATTATTTGTTTATTACAAAAAACATAGAATTTCAGTTATGAATATTTTCTTGTTTCTTTTAATTCTGACCTATTGATCACATTTGATCTAATTAATGTCCTATCAGTTGATCTATCATATTATTGATCGAAAAATAACGAATAACTCCTATATAGCTGGCTAAATGTGAGAAGGCCATTAAAGAAACGACGAAGAAGAACGAATAACTCCAGATTGAACCGAGATTGATCTCGCACGCGTTAACTGTCATGTCTAGAACATGTCAATTCCCGACATTTCAGATTTCGGAAACGTCCGTCTAGAACGCCACTGTCGTCATTGCTAATATACAGGTGTTCCGAAAGTGAACAGCCATTCGTCTATCATGGATTCTATGTCACTCATAATTGACGTTGACGTTGACCCAGCAAACTTGTTACTAGTCACTTATTTAAAAAGCTACCTAACTGAAAGAAAAAATATAGTAAAGGTGGAGATAAATGGTCACGAAGGGCTATCACGATCCGTCGATCAGAAAGTGGGAGTCCCTCAGGGAAGTATAATGGGACCGCTCTTATTTATTGTTTACATGAATGATATGCCATTGGGATTCCAAGGGGATACACTTAAACTCTTTAATTATGCTGATGATACGAATATCCTGTTCAGTGCCGACAATGTCAATGAGTTTGTAACATTGGCAAACCAGACTTTTGAAAGCCTTGAGAACTGGTTAAGTCAAAACAGATTGCTAATCAATAGGCAGAAGACTGAGTGTATTATCTTTAAAACTAATCGATCAACAATAGAGACACCAAATGAAATAGATGTTTTAAATCAATTCTCTCTTCGTATTAGCAACGACTGTAGGTTTCTGGGTATATATGTTGATAAAAATCTAAATTGGTGCCGCCATATTGAAGTACTGTCTGGGAGGTTAAATTCTACCATTTACAGCCTTAGAATTGTCTCTCGCGTTCTGGGAGCGGATACTATGATGGTACTATATCATAGCAACTTTGAATCACTTCTCAGATACGGAGTGATTTTGTGGGGAAAGAGCATAGAATATAAGAAAATTTTTACACTACAAAAGATTGTTATTCGGATTATCTTTCATAGGCCGTACCGGTCCTCATGTAGAGGCATTTTTCGGGATAATAATATTCTGACATTTGTGGGGCTGTATATCTTGGAATGTGCAGTTTTTGTTTATAAGCATGCTGAATATTTTGAGAGCTACTTACAGTCACATAATTACCGGACCAGAGAGAGGGCATATCTCTATCCTATACATTCACTCACTTTAGTTGAGAAAAATGCATTTTATTCATGTATAAAAATCTATAATTCTTTACCGAGGGTTTTCAAAGACATAACCGATGTGAAACCTTTTAAAAGTTCTCTGAAACCTTTTTTAATACAATGTGAACCATACACATTGCAAGAATTTTATGAATATTGTTCGAACCAGTTTTGATTTTGTTTTATAATGTTTGTAATGTTGATTATTGTGGTTATTTGATTGTATTTTGGACGTGTTTTCAACTTTAGTTTTTATGTAATTACTGTTGAAATAAATGGTATTATTGTTATTGTTATTGTTATTATTTAATTGCTACTTTCAAAATGACAATAAGTGAAATTTTGAGAAATTTTTGTCTTTCTGTTTCTTTGGGAAGATAGAAGGTCGAAGAGGTCACGGTAGACGAAAGTGTTCTTGGCTTAGAAATGTAAGAGAGTGGACAGGATTAGACACACATACCTTATTGAGAGAGGCAGCGAACAGAGAGGAGTTTGCCGATATTGTCGATAACCTTCAGGGATGAAGAGGGCACCTAAAGAAGAAGAGATGAAGTTCAATAAACGTTGTTTAAATTATCGCTTTTCTTATTAACGAGTTGGATCCATGTACATAGAAACTTTTGTCTTAGAATGACATTACCTGTCAATAATTGACGTCTAGTCGTTACTTTTCTGGACAACCTGTATAAAAGATATGACCTATTATTAAGGTAGCTGGTAGATCATTTGGAGAGTGCTACCAGATAGCTATAGTGAACAGCCTAGCTTGAGCAGTGGTAATAATAAAGAAAAATAATAAATTGGATAATATAGTTTGGGGTTAATTGTAATGTAAATAAAGACTGAAAATAATTGTTATACATGATTGTAAGTTATTAGTTATAAATAAAGTGAGTTTCGTAACAGTTTCCGAAACGCAGAGCTCGATTAAAAAAAAAAAAATGTTATAAGAATGAAATATCACATTGCTAGGTATGTACCTGTAAATAATATTACAGTGCATTCTATATTTACTCTTTCCTGTTATTGTTTTGGTAAAGGAATAGGTAGGTACATAGATACAGTTTACCCAGTTATTTCAAACAGTTGGAACAGTACAACTAGGATAACAAAATATAATTGCACCATGTAATACAATATAAGATGTCTGGCCGAGTACGACAGGTTTTATGTGCCCTTATTGTGCTTAAAAACACTGGGTACATAATTCAGAATTTTTTTATCGACTTTACTTTCATGCAGGTTAAAATTCCATCAGTTGCTCGTGAAATCAAACGATATGAGATTTCTGCATTTTACGATCGACATTAAACTCTACTTTTATTACAGAAATTACGTTCACAGTTTTTACATGAGAATTATAAAGCGTACTCAGTGTCAGTTCTTCCTATAGATTTCACATTTACTTAGCTACTAAGTAGTTTGAAGCTATAATAATAAAACTCTATGTTAATGATAATATCTACGGCTTGACAAGTTGGGTTAGAACCGTCTGAGATTTAAGACCTTTGTAAAGAACGATATTTACGAAAAACCAGAAATGCGCTAGAAAAACTCGTCATAGTGTATTTGAGAAAAAAGCCAAGTGTCAGTCAATTTAAAAACAATTTCGAGTTCTCAAACCTCTTACATTCTGATGAAATCGAGGAGTATTTAGATCCAGCATAGCCTTAACTGAGAATATTACTATTCTCCACTTTCTTTCTGTAAGCACTCTGTAACATTATCCCAAACAAACATTTTTATCATCGGGTATTTTGACACTAACCCAATTAATTCATTTGGATTCCAAATCCCACGCCCACTATCAGCAAGTTTTTAATCGCCTCTTCCGGCTCACTAGAAGAAACGATTGTTTTCTCCCAAGCTTACGTTTTTAGTTTGAAATGCTTGGATGTTCTGAGAAAAACGGTTCAATGTTCTCATCAGATCACATTTCGCTGAGCATTATGTTGATCCGTTTCCTTCAGTTTGATGAAAACCACTCATCTTCTGTCTAGGCCTTGCGAATTAGAAAGGAGTCTCCACAAGCGTGACGTAACAGGCAACCAATTCAGTGAAAAATCCTTAGCCAGTATAGCAACCTCTGATAGAGAAGCATCTGTCACGAAAGCCGCCTTAACTTCGTCCATTACTTGAGATTTGAAAGTCACCCAACTCGACTACAACTCTCGTCAACTAACTACCCAGCATGACCTTCCTGGGTTGATGTAGTGCAACCCCCAAAACATTGCAATATGTTCTCTTGTCCTGTATTTCCATCAATGCCAACCCCCTCAACAGATAATACGGGTGACTTTGAAGAGTGATGATGTAGTGCTACCCCTCAAACATGGCGATATGTTCTGTTGTCCTTAATTGCCACCAATACCAGCCCCCTCAACAAATAATATGGGTGACTTTGAAGCGCAATCAAGAACATCATCTCCCACAGAGAGCGACCGACGGGCAGAAACATTTCAATATTCACACTTGCATTTCTTGAATTCAACCGACTTCTCCAACTCGGCCAATAACTCAAGACCTTCGGTGTTGCTCGTGTAGAGCTCAGAGAAGATCGAAAAATCATGAAAGCCATGCACTGGACGATGGCGCTAGTCCAAGCGTATGCGAAATTTAGTCCAAGAGACGGCTACAGAAAGTGGGTGGTTATAAGTTGTACGAATGAGAAAAATATGAACGATCGTTGAGGCTCTAATTAAGAGGGACCGCGAAAGTTGCCCACATTATTCATTAGATAAATATTTGCAGGAACAATCTTTTAGCTGTGGACAGAAAATGAAATCAGCATAAAATATTATAGAGGAGAGCGAAACGAATTAAACCGTATGAGGTAGCCCACCCCGGCAGCCAGGTAGGGGGGGATTTTTTAAATAACCATCGCTATCAGGTGGCCGCAAAATTGTGGTATCAAATTAAAGGTCTCGATCTCCTTTATGCATTGACAAATTAAAGGTCTCGATCTCCTTTATGCATTGAATCAAGATTGACTCCACAGAATCAAAATCTTGCAAAAAAATAAGTTTCCTGGGAAAAAGTTTCTCGGTGCACGAGCAAGCAATTTGCGAAAGGCGAGGTATATAGTTGCGAAAAATGCAAAAATTCATCTAAAATACTTCGAAACAAGTTTTTAGTAATAATCGATGTAGCTTCCCGTTATCTTCAACCTTTAAATTATAAATAAACGGTCTTAAATCAACTTATACCAGTTATACCCAGATAAAGGTCAATCACTTCAACAAATTTTGGCAGTTTTATAGTAAATTTCATCTACCCGCGTTAACAGACCGAAAAAACAAGACATAATATGAAAAGCAGTTCGGTAGCGAGGAGAGTTAAGGTACAAAGTGGGGGGAAAAGGCGATGGATGTTTCTTTGTTGCTAAAAAAGTCGGAATAAAATGTTAGCTAAGAAACTGTTAGTGAAAAAAGTTTTCAATTAGAGTTTCGATGGTTCGGTTGAAGGTGAGTAGGGGAAGGGGGGAAGTGGTAGGAACAATTTAATTTTTCAGCTTAAAGCAAAGTAGAATGAGACTGTAATTGAATGTCAAGAGTATAATTTTTGGAAAATTATTAATCTCACTGGGTTAACAGTGTTGTAGTTTCGAACAGAGTACAAATGAGCAGTAAAATCTATCTTTAATGCTATTATAATGAAACTCACAGTGAAATCCTTGTCGTTATTTATGAACTGTATTGATGGTTGTATGAGGAAGTGCCTATGAAAGAATTTTGGAACGATTCATTCTTTTGCAGAAGCTGGAATTGTCTTACTTTCCTTTCCTGTGAAAAGTTGTTGTGTAATCACATCCTGTAAAGGTATGAAAAGTCGGCAAGACTTTGCACAATCGTATTAATAAAACAAACTTTTTTAGAAAATTTTGTTCTTACAACTGACCCCTTACTCATAATTTCACGAGGAGTCTTGCCTTTTTAGGATAATAAATAAATGTCGCTACTGATTATAAACCTCGGAGCTCCGTGTGAATGTTTGGAATAAGTACCTATTCGACCGTTCTTATTGAAAAAAGGAGGATTACGCTTGCTGATGGGGCATGCTAATAAGGTCCAGCAGGAGCGAAATGACTATCCATGTCTTCAGCCCTGTTAGTTTTTCGCTGTTTGTTAAGATCAATGATGAACATGCTCGTGGTAGAACTCACGAATTTTCTTTTTATTATTAAGATATTGAGAATTAAAATAAGTAATCTCGATTTTTTAGTTTTTTTCAGGATATTTCAGCAAGGAGTAAAATTCGCCTAAATTTTGTTTCAGATTCTTGATAAGTATGAAATAGTGTAACTTTTTTTAATATAAGCTACCTCGTATTTCTCCCAGTTATTCGTGATTTTTTTCCTGAGAAAAAATGTACCTCAAAGTTTGCCATAAATCGAACATTCTTTCAAATAAAAACTTGACAGAAACTTAATAACGAAAAAGCGAATTCGAGTAATCACTGTTTTACTAAGTGTCTAGTAAGTGATTTGTGGCATTATTTATTTTCCGAATCGATTTTAAAATTTAGAAAATTTCACCCTTGTTTCGATACTTCATTTTAGATAAATTGAAAACTCAGTTTACTCGAAAGTTCAGCGATATTGTATATGGAGATTTATGCTGTAATAACGAAAAGGCAGTTTCGTTGCAAAATCTACCTCACCCTAATTCCAATTGGTTAAAAGTTACCTCTAGACATTACATTTCGTGAACAAATCATTAACTCCTAAATCCTAAATATGCAAAATTCAACCAGCAAATGTATTGACTAACCTAATAATGAAAATAATAATATTTCTCTGGTAAAATTCCAAAATACCGGAAATATACAGATAATATTGTTTCAAATATTGCTCAGGCTTCGTTTCTAAATTAAGTACACAGAGAAAAGAAATTGTTTGGCTGAAAGAAAAATTATTCAACTTAAACAAATTTGTTGTTTCAATAGAGAGAAATAAAAGTTTATTTGAATTTTTTCAATTATTTGTTTGAAATTTCAGAGGATAGACTTTGTCGAATCAAACAATATTAATCTTGCAATATTCAATAAAATTTATTTGAATCAAACAAATTCCGTTATTTAATCAAACATATATTGCTTTCAATAACAGGAAGAATTCTTTGATTTAATTTTTCGCTTGTTTGTTTGAAATAAATTATTATTTGATTTTAAACTATAATTTATTGAACCAAATAATTTTACATTAAAAAATTTAAAGAAATATTTGTTTGATTTTGTCAATATCCCCGTGGGTAAAAGGTTAGGTTAGGTATATAAAAATAGATTATGATAATAAGGCATTATACTTTTTATTGTAAAAAAACAGTAATAAGCTAACTACAAAACAACAGAGCCAACCTAATCATTTGTAATCATAAAATATTAATATTGCAACATTTGTACCTTAAGTAATATACTTTTTCTTCTCACGAGAACAATAATTTTCATTTTCATTGGTGACGGATTTCAAGTTTCGGCTGGTCAGGACCATCAGACATCTCTGCAAATTATTTGGCTTCTAATAATAATTCATAGAGGAGAAATCTCGTATTTTCATCTAAAACAGAACGATATTTTAAATTCCTTAATTCTTGGTAGCAAGTTTGCAATATACCTAATGGAAGAGATATCATACAAATAAGCTACGAGGTAGGTAGGTACTTACCTTCAAGCTTTAATAACAAGTGCCGTGTGCATCAGATTGTATTTGGACAGAGATTCTCCAATATCCATTATAGGTAGGTATATCCATCTATTAGGTATATTACTGTTCCGTTGTTAAAATACAACACACTGAACACACAAAACAGCAGCTAATATTTATACCTATTCGCCTATTCCAATAAATTATTATTCACTAATTATTATTACTGAAAACAATGCGGGATTGATGAACTAACTCCATACCACGCCATGATTTTACACCAACACCATCATCAGTCACCAACCCTGCTGCTGGGATAGTGTAGTCCTTCCAGTCGCCACCAGAGGAAACAGACGCTACATCACGTGATGTACAACAACAAATCTATGACAAATCAAAAAAGTTAATGCTTGATTCAAAGATTTATTTATTTCTCTGTCAATGGGTAGCGTTAATTAAAAGCAAACAATTCCTTATTTTTATTTTGATTGTTAGTTTATTTGGATCGATAAAATATTTATTTCTTTCAAGCAAATTTACGGTAAAATATTCTTATTTCAGTCAAAATTATTTTTATTTCAATGAAAAGCATAAGTTCTTATTGCAATAGTGAAATTATTTAGAACAAAATAAGATTTGTTTGAACGAAATAAACGATGCATAAAATCAAATAAATCTGATGTGTTTCTTTCTAGCTATAATTTATTCAAATTAAATAAATACTTAATAATTCGCAAATTTATTTGTTTGATTTGAAAAAAGTGTACCTGAATCAATTCAAACAAATGATTGAAAAAACTGAAATAAATGGTATTATTTAGGGCAAATAAATTAATTTTCAATCAAAAGAAAAATGTATTAATCAAATAAATTGTATTCAAATAAATGAAAATTCTAATTTCAAATAAACTGTTTTCTCTGTGTAGGTACTTATATTAGAAAACTTGATACACAGTACGTATGGTGTCAAATATATAGGAAGGAACAGTAGTTAAGGAAAATATTTTTCCTACGACCACTATACAAAACACTACTTTGCGCATCGTTTTTTGTGCGCAAACTAGCAGATTTTTCACGTATCCAAAACTGTGCGACAAAGTGACATAACGCATAGCCAAAAATCGTTTCCGTACAGTTTTAATGTAAATAATAGTGATGGGCGGTAACTGAGAACTCAACTGTTACTTATTGTTAATGGAATAACTATTCATTTAAAGCTTCAAGGTAATAAAATAAACACAAATGGGATAACATAGAACGCGACAAGACTATAAAATATAATATACTTATTATTCTCTTGTGGCAGTAATTATTAAAATTTACGAGTTGATCGCTAATAACAGCATTGGTAGCGTTCAAATCAAATTCACGAACGTGATCGTGAAAATAACTCGCACACCTCTACTAACTTCCATCGACGACGCACAGCGCCTGCGTTGTGTAGAAGTTGCATATCAATGATATACTAACCTCTCTTAAATCATTGTTATTATCTACCACGTCTCCACGCTCACATCACTTTTTTTTAGTTTATACGGAGTCTAATAATAAATAATAATAATATTGTCGGTAGAATTCAATGATTTAACAGTATATAATAGTAATATTAAAAAGTCATTGGTAGAATTGAAAATAATACCTACTTTACCTAGGTAGTCTGACAAAATAATCTTTAGTTAGGTACCTATCATTATAATGGATTGTAATTCCTCATCTGAATCTGAAGCAGAAAATACACACACCTGAAGTCAGAAAACAAGCAGGTTTGTGTTCTTTGAATTTGCTACCTATAGTTTCGAGAGAAAAATACGAATCTGCTTATAAACATTTCATAAATTGGAGAAAAGGTCATAAAAGCAGAGCATTGTCAGAAAAAATAATTTATGTGTTAAATTTGTTAAATAATTAATCTGTTAAATTGTGGTCGTAGGAAAAGTACTGTGTGAAGCACGTGCGGAAAAGAAATTTCACACTCGTGAGAAATTTTCTCTTTTCCGCACTTGTTTCACAATATACTATATTTTCTTCATAATTAACTTAAACAAACGTTTTCTACACTGACAAATAAACGCATCCCATTTGTATCTCTTATGACAACTTGCTTTTGATTAATAGTTAAAAAGTTATTCTTTAGACGTTTCGGGATTGGCTAGACCCTTGTTCAAAAAATGAAAAATTTACTTACAGCACAATGCACATTGAACAATTATTGTTCACTGAGTATTCTTTTCGTTTTGTATAATTAAAAATCTTTTAATCCTTGAGCTCAAATTAAATTGTATGGTATAAATGTTATTTTTATGTACACAGAAGCATAAAATAAATGAACTTTTAATTAACTCACCGTCTCTCTTTTAAACTTAAAATAAAATCAAGCGTTCTATCTCTCAATTGCGTCCGTGCACTGGGTCTCCAAGTGCACTTAGTAGCTTCGTGCGATTGATAAGCTTATTGTCTTTATATTCCCACTTCTTCCATAATGCTTCTTCTAAAGCTCCGTGGAATTTCTGGATAGTCCTAAAGGTGTTGTAGGATTTAACCTTAATACAATATTTATTGTGTATAGCAACAAACTAACCGTTACAGGACTAAATTTGTTCTAACTTTGGTGATGATGAAATTTAAATTGCTTGGAGAAATTCAATTTCTATTTAGAGCTTTCGGTGGTTGAATCCTTTATCCGTATTTTTGAAAAAAAATAAACTACTTCAAACACAGATTTTTTGGTGTGGTAAATTTTTTTGGGAAGGTTCGACATTTAACCAATTTTTTTTTCTGGATTTGACGCAATTAAAGTGAAGATAGATCTCTTTTTGGCCTTATATGATATAATATTTTTAGCCGTGATTATCAAAACGTGGGACTCATGGTGAACCAAAAACTCCAGATAAGCAGACGCGAGAATGACGAACGACTCAAGACAAACATTTTTGTCTTGAATCAATACAGGGTTGTTTAAAAGTAACGCAAATTTGAATAAAACCAAGTTTTAGCGACCATTCAGATTTTATTATTTAAATTTTATTATGTTTTTATATATTGAGAGGTACGTAGGTATTATTATCTAGCTTTAAAGAGACAAAATAAATAATAATTGAAAATTTCCAACCTCTATTTTATGAAAGTTGGGTAAGTGGGTACTGTAATAAATGAAATACTCAAAAAGGCAATTTACGTGAAGTTGAAGTTGACTGTTTTAACCTTCGTTGAAAGACAGGTGTCTGCAGGGAAAAAATAGGTTGATTGATGAACACCAGTAAAGTATTATTATACACACCACCTACTTACTAGTAAGTATATTTTATATGACATCGTCGTCAAGTTGGCATGTCATTAAGAGCCTCTGTTATAGGGCATTTTCATCAAGGTTTATATTTCATTACCCGCCTCACCAGGTCGCCTGAGCTTTATTTACATTTCAGCTTGGAATTGCATTTTCTTCATGTTACCCTATTAATGTTATATTTTTTGACCATGTGCCATTATGTTTATTTTTATTTATTTCTTCTCAGAGAAAGCACTCATAATAAATCAATAATTAGTAAAAAATTATATCATCCGTATCATTGCGAATAATTACCATGAACCCCAAGTCAAAATTAACAAATATTCAAGAGAAGAGAAACATGAGCTTCATGTATGTATTACAGTCTCAGTTCTGAAGTTTCAAAGTTAACCAATAAAGCAGCATTGCAGCCGTTGCCGCAAGAGATATCCTACAAACAGTCGTACAACACTTTCTCTATAGTGTGTCTCTCCAGCGGTATATCGCGGTACTAGTAAAATTTAGTGTTATTACAAGAAGCACTCCACATATGGCGTTTCTTTCGAAAACACTTAACAAAATTGTCATTGCTCTCTTCACTTCTACAATACTTCGATGATTTATTAGAAAAATACTCGATGTTCCGGGTTGCCAACAAATATACACGAAAATACTGAATAAAAAATATACGACAAGTGATAAAATCGACCTAATTTACTCTTAAAACTGATTCATAATTATTATTATTTTCAAATAAGAAATAAAAATAAGAAAATGCATCGATAATTATGATGGAAAGTTACGTCTGTAAACAATGATTAACTTTGTTAGTACGGTACCTAATTATATTAAACAGACTGAAATCAATCTTAGAGATCGAAATTTTCTGGAACAAGCTGAAATTTTGGGGGTTGTTAGAAGACAATAAAAGATGACATTTAAAGAATGAAAGAATGAAAAGATTCCTACCTCAAATCAATTTTTCCTTTCCGTTATCTTGATTGTGGAGGTTGAGTTTGTTTTTTAACCCCAGCTTATTTTTGAAAATAGTGATATGAGTAGGCAAATTTGCAAAAAAGGTAGAGGATGCAAATCCCTACAAAACAATCCCTTTAGCAATATGACATTTACGTAAATAAAAATAATATTATCGTTTTTAACAAAAAAAGCTTATTAAAAAAGCTTATTAAAAGCTTATTATTAAAAAAGAGCTTATCTTGTAAAGAATTTTTCAAACAAAAGTTGTGGGGCTTTATTTTTTTTTCATAATTAGTAGTGTAGCAAATGTTTCCCCTGGAGTTGATGAAATCGACGCGAAAATTACATAACCTTGTTAAATAAAAAAGGCTACTTGAAAACTTCTGACACTTGGGCTTTACCACAGCCATAAGATATTTATTTTATCACCTTGTTGAAAATCAGTCTCGGAGGCAAGCATTTTCAGGAGCAATTTTAAATTGGTGGGGGGGGGGGGGGTTGTCAGAAGGCAATAGAAGATGAAATTTACCTAGAAGATGAAATTTACCGAGTTCTCAACCCAGTTTAATTTTTATTATTTTTTTTTCAAAGCTTATTTTTCAAAATAGATAGGTTTGTGACAAAAAGTTGTAACGTACATTTCGTACGTACCGGCTAGATGCCGGTAACACAGAGACGACGGCGGGCGCGCGCAGTGAGTGAGTGATGGTGGGTTTTAGTGCATCGGCCGACTGGAGGCCTCGAGTTTTGTAACATCGACTGTCGAGTTGAAATCAGGTGCGTTCATCTTCATACCGGCCCGTTCACTTTCTTTTCTCTCCTGGAATTCGCTAGAGGAAGGTCGTTTCCGCAAACACAGGGAATTTTTAGCGAAATGGCGTTGTGAACTTTCACTTAAATTATTATAAACATCGCCCACGTTTTTGGCTTGGTGAGTGTCGTAAAATGATTTTCTTAATTGTGTTAGAATTATACTGATCATATTTTCTTAATACCGTATGCTCATTAATTACAGCTTTTAAAACCGATCGAGTTTCGCTCCGCTTGTAAAACTTTGCGATCACATGTCTGATCTCAACATATCTTGAGGACGGGACATCATTTTATGTACCCTCGGCAAGCAGACTCGATCGGACCGTTCATTAATGCAAGAGTGTTTCTGATATCGATGAAATTACAGCTTTTTCCCTGGAGTCAACTTTTTTTCCCTGGAGACAACTTTCTCCCCGGAGGCAATTTTTCCCTGGAGTCAATTTCTTTCCCTGGAGACATTCTTTTCCCTGGAGGCATTTTTTTCCTTGAGGCAATCTTTTTCTTGGAGGCAACTTTTTTCCTGGAGGTCATCTTATTCGTGCCGAGAAGAACTCCACGTACCAAGGCAGATTTTCTTGGATACCAAGTAAGAACTCCACGTACCAAGGCAGATTTTCTTGGATACCAAGTCTCCCTTTCAAAGCAAGTTCCTGGAGCCAAGCCATATGAAGATAAGTGCCTTGTAAACTCTTAGCAACCGATCCATTCATTCGACTAGCACCGCACGCTCTTTTTTTTTATTAACTGTTAACCGTGCTCAAGAGTGTAATATTAATCACTGTGATATATTTTATATTTTAATAAAGAGTACCTGTTGTTCTGCTGACCTGCTTGTTATTGTTGACCCTCTTAGACTAGCGACTCAACCTACGACCCTTGTTTTTCGTGTCTCATGCTCTCAACGACTATTGTTCCCCTCTAAGGGTAATAATAGTTCGTTTCAAGTGGCACCCAACGTGTCTATCTGACAATAATTTGTTTCAAAGTATAGGGGAAATATTTTCTTCCCGAATATCTCCAAAAGCATCTAATTTCGAGAACAATTTTTTAAACAAAAGTTATGGGGCACTGATTTTAAAAAAATTCGCGTGTAACAAATTTTTTGAGTCGTTAATATGAGCTCTGCAGTCAATGTAATCGATGCGAAATATACAGGGTAAGTCATTGATATGGGAAAGCTCGATTGCACCTACACCATTAAAGATATCGAAATGAACCAAAAAGTGCTGTAAATGGGAGGGTAAAGTGCAGTTTTTAAAATTATTTTCAGATACACAGGATGGCCCAATATCGCTGTACGTCATACAACTTTGTTATTTTAAATAGGACACCCTCTATATTATTACATTTTCATATTGTTTGAGAAAAGTCAAAAAGAATGGTTTGTAAAGTTGAAGTTTGTAATAAGCAATTTATGAGTTATAAACAAATGAAAATCGCCATTTTTTATTTTCAAATCAGCTTATATTGAAAACGGCTCCAGATATGGAAAAACGGTTTACATGTTCCTATCTTAACTTTTTAAGCGGTATCCTATTGGATGGATGAAATTTTTATACAGAGTGGTAAAAAATTTGATTATTTTCATCACCCGGTATAAAAATTTCAGCTACATGATAGGATACCAAATTAAAAATTAAGATAGGGACATGTAAACCGTTTTTCCATATCTCGAGCCGTTTTCAATATAAGCTGATTTGAAAATGAAAAATCGCGATTTTCATTTGTTTATAACTCATAAATTGCTCATTACAAACTTCAACTTTACAAACCATTCTTTTTGACTTTTCTGAAACAATATGAAAATGTAATAATATAGAGGGTGTCCAATTTAAAATAACAAAGTTGTATGGCGTACAGCGATATTGGGCCATCCTGTGTATCTAAAAATAATTTTACAAACTGCACTTTACCCTCCCATTTACAGTACTTTTTGGTTCATTTCGATATCTTTAATGGTGTAGGTGCAATCGAGCTTTCCCATATCAATGACTTACCCTGTATACAACACCTTATTGAAAAATCAGTCTCAGAGGTAAGCATTTTCAGGAATAATCTAAAATTTTGGGGCTTGTCAGAAAACAATAGAAAATCTTGACCCAGTGGAGCTTTTTTTTTAATTTTTTAAGTAAATTTTCATAAATATAAAAGAAAAAAGGCTATTGTCACAAAAAAGATAGGCGAAAATTTATTTCTTCCGTATATCTCGAAAATCAGCGCATTCTTTTTTTAATTCAATTAATGTCCTAAAGGTTTGGAGGTGGAAAACTTGTGAAATTTCACCTTTAATCGTCTTCTACCAACCCTCAAATTTCAGCTTGTTTCAGAACCAGAAATAAATATAGGTACTTAAATGAGTACTGGAGATATTACAGGTTATTATTAACATGTCCAAAAATAATGAGAACAATAATTATTTTGGACTAACGATAAAATAAATATTATTAAACCAGAATCGTTCTGCAAGGTGATCTACTGAAATTTATAGAATTATGAACTAAATTATTGTGACAATATCGCTTACATCTTCCCGAAAATGCAAATATTAAAAAAAAAAACGATTTTTTTTAATATCACCTGTCACAAACCATCGTTCCGAACTGGTGAGGGCGTTTCGAGAAACCAAGGCACCAAGAATAAAGAAAACAGAAAGACATATCTGACGCAATCTGCATAGCCCAGGTAAGGAACGTCATATTACGGATAAAATTGCGTTTATTATTCTGTGGTAGGTAGGTATTGGTATTTCAAAAATAGTAAAACCTTCTTGCGCATAAATCGCATAAATAGTGTATTTTTATGCGATTCAACTATGAAAATTTTTGCGCCTTTTAAATTGACTTTCTGAATTTTTCAATAGTCAGGTCGAATTTGCGTAGTGGTTTACTGTGAAAATTTCATTTCATTTCGTTTGAAAGCCTGCCATAAAATAGATTTTTACATATAATAAACCAAAAAAAATTGGCAAAATTTAACAATTTCGTCTCTTGTCCTATATACCCGCCACTGACTAACTTTAAAAAGTTACAGACGAGTTCTGAAAACCGAACATTTGAAATTTTAGAGAAATAAACATCATGTAAAAAAATTCGAATAACTCCGCCATTTCACTTATTTGCTTCTTTAAATTTTGGAGAGTTACAAGCTATTAATATAGTTGTCTACTCCGAAAATTTCAGGTAAATTCCCTCAAAAATGTGCTCATAATCAATTAAAGAAATTTAGCCATTTTTACCATTTTCTTCCCCACGCCACTAGCTTACTAATGAAAATAATTAAAATTTTATTGCATTAATTCAAATTTCAAATCATTTTAATCCAATCTTGTTAATACAGGTGTGTATAATAGGAGTTTTTATTTTCTGCAATTGGGGTTGGCAGGAGCAGTCATATCTGCATGGTGGTCCCATCCGAGCCGAGCGCGATGAAAACGGTGCGCTGGTCTGGTGCTGGTGCTGGTTTTAAATCAAGCAGTCCCGGGTATGAATAATACATTCAATCGTTAAGTTATTAAACAAGCCTTTAATTGTCATCCTCATTATTTTGTTGTGAAAAGTTTTCTTTCTATATTGCTTGTACAGGGACTAAAAAATAGCTTTTTTCCCTAAAATTCAAAAAGCCGCCATTTTGAAACGGCTCGATCGATTTTGCTCAAAAAATGCAATACCAGACCACTACTTGTGGATAATATCTTCCTCCCATAAAAATTTCAGCCTCCTAGATTGAAAACTGCGACCAGAAAACCGTGCCACAGGACCGGATGTTTCGAAATTTTTAAGGACACACTGTAGAAGTCACGCGACTTTTGAAAAATTTTTCAACGAAAATTTAACGTCATCCCAAAGTTTCACAAGAGTAAAAAATTTCTTTCACTAATCTTGAAAGATGAAGCTACTAGAGCGTTTTAAAAATTTTAGAGAAATTAACATCATGTAAAATAAATTTGAATATCTCCGCCATTTTTTTTATTTGATCCTTGAAATTTTTGAAGATTAAAGAGTATTAGTATAGTCTACTGTAAAATTTTTAGTTCAATTCCTTCAAAAATGTGCTCAAAAACTGTTATAGAAATTAAGCCATTTTTACTCTTTTCCTACTCACGCCACTGGCTTATTAATGGAAAAAATTAAATTTTTTTTGCATTAACTCAAATTTCAAGTAATTTTCTTTCAATCCTGTTAACTTGATGTGAAAGTTTTTTTGCCATCTTGCTCATACAGGGATTCAAAAAATAGTAAATTTTCCGAAAATTCAAATGGTCGCCATTTTGAAACGGCTCGGCCGATTTTGCTCAAGTGCAATACCAGAACACTCCTTGTGGACATCTTACTCTCACAAAAATTTCAGCCCCCTAGATTGAAAACTGCGGCCAGAAACCGTGCCTCAAGGACCGGATTAGTGGAACTTTGGAAGGACACCCTGTAGAAGTGACGTGACTTTTGGAAATTTTTTCAACGAAAATCTAACGTTATTCTAAAGCTTTACAAGAATTCAAAATTTCGTTCACTAATCTTGAAAGATAAAGCTACAGGAGCGTTTTTAAAATCGAAAAATCGTGATTTTGGAGAAATAAATATATATATATACTTGGCCAACTATCAAAGCGAGGACCAACTGTTCTACCCATCAAGTGAGGACCACCAGAAGAAAGCATTCTACAGGCATGGTAAATGTTCTGATTGTTAAATCTTGAGATGGGCGATAGATGGCTGAAGAGTATACGCAGGGAAAACAGAACAGAGCCAAGTTATAATTTTCATGTATATAGGAACATAGTGAGGACAGTTTGCGTGAATATCAAAGTGAGGTCGGTATATTTATTTATGCTCTCCGCATTTAATGAGGTCCGTATATTACATGATTCGTAGAAAGTGAGACCCAGCACTGTTGCCAGATGCCAAGCATAGCGCTTTAGTATGATACACTGAAACACAGTATGACCTGCCGCAGCAGGTTGGCTCCGCATCGGCAGAACCGTGATGTCACTTGTTCTAAAAAATCATCTACGAATCTAATGTAAATAACGTCTGCTTTATCGCAAAATACCCTGAGGTGGGTTACTATTTTGAATAAATCTATTTTAAATACCTACTTAAGATAGAATAAACCTATTTGAAATAAATCTATTTAAAATGAAAATAACACAAACATAATTATCAGCGATAGTGCACAAGAGGTCAAATCTTACAGTCTTTTTTTTGATATTCGTCTTTTGTTTTTCCTAATTTGTGAAATGATTTTTCCATTTATCAAACGTCAGTGCGTGATGTTTCAATTGAAACTCCAAACCAGAAGTTTTAACTTTTGAGATACAAGGTGGTGAAGTTTATGAAAAATAAATAATTTTTTACATAATATCTGTAATACCCCTCTCTAGATATATTATTCAAATTTCGTATACCGGTATTACGCTTCAAGAGGCATTTTTTCGTGTACCACATTTCATTTTATTTCTACTGGTGACGATCGTTTTTTTTTTTTTTTTTTTCTTCAAAGCATTTTTAACGATAATCTTGCGACCATGGAGAGAAATAGATTTTATTTTTTTAGGCGGAAAGCGTGCATCGATCTGAAAAAATCAAGTAATCAAATTTGCTTAGAAAGGAATGGGCATTTCAAAAATGAATCTATAAAAAAAAATCAGTGGCGTGTGGCGTTTGTACCATCAATGTTTATCAATGTCTGCCAAATTATGCAGGTAAAATTCTGCACGAACGTCACTGCTGGAAATAAAATGAAATGGAGGACATGAAAAAATGCCTCTTGATGCATAATACCTACCTTCATGTATACGAAATTTCATGAAATATCTAGAGCGGTAGGTATTAAAGATATAAAAAAATTAATTATTTTTCATAAACTTTACCACTCTGTATCTCAAAAGTTAAGACTTTTAAGACACACGTTCTCATGAAGTTTTTTTTTTTTAAATTTACCAAAAAAAAATACCCCCTTAAATATTAACATTCAATTAGGGAACACCGTATAACAGGGTGTTCGGTAATGGGCCAGCCAAAATTAAACATCATGTATAAAATCGTGTTTTAAACATAAGAAAAGAATAACGTTTTTTTCAGATATCGGGCTTCGTTGGGAAATATTTCCAAAAAATGTAAAACTAAGGCAGCTCTGAAATTTAAAATAAATCATCCCGATCTGAAAAACGTTTTTCTATTTTATGTTTCAAATACGATTTTATACATGACGTTTGGTCTGGACTGGCCCGTTACCGAACACCCTGTAAATAATATTTATTTCTGGATAACATAATGGTCTTATATCTTTACTGAAATTTGACTTGTGTAACCGTGCACGAGCGGGACTTGTCATTAATAAAATAAATAACAGAGTTAACTAGTTGTATTTCGTCTAATAAGTGATTATTACAGTGATAAATCGAAAATGTGCACTTATGTAAATAACAATAATAAGGGAAAGTCCGTACATGGCGATACAATGGATAATTGCCAATATTATGGACAATTTCCAATAACGGAGGAGACAAATGCAGGCCGCGGGGTAAAAACTAGAAAACCCCGATGCGTCAGACTGCTTAGAAATCTCATGGAACATGGAATACTTCATAACTACGGATACGGCTACGGTAACTTACTACTACGCTACGGGACGGGTGGTTCGACTGGTCTTGGCTTGGGCCCTAGTCGGTGGGGCAGCGGCGTGAAGTGTCTGGCACTACCGATCGATGAAATCAGGAGTGAATTAATACCAGCTGGTAGTGTTGCTAATATTTTATACTTGTCATATTCTCAATAGCCAATGTCCTACTGTCTGATGTTTCAACCTTATACTATTAAATAAAATATTATCATAATAAATAAATATTTATTATATTGTCTAAGGCTCTAAGGTTTCAACAAACTGTTACTAGAAATTAATTGGAAATAAATATAGCGGAATTGGCGGGAGCAGCATTCTACTCTGTAGCATCTACACTGTACAGGGTGATTCATTATAATGTTGCCCCCCTTTAACTTTGTTATTTCATGTGTCTCAAAAAAATTAAAAGTAGGGTTATGTAGGTGCTAAAAAAGACTTTTTTATACGTATAACAAAAATTTGAAAATAGATCAGTATACAGGGAAAACCAAAAATTTAATTTTTTTTTCAATAGAACACCCTATATATGAATTTATTTTTCGATTCCTCGTAAAATTCTAAGCATAATTTATAAAACATACCGTATACCTAAATTCAATAGTTTCTGAAATATTCGCATTTGATACTATTTAAAAAACCGTGTGTATATGACTACCAAATTGAAAACCTCGATCATCTAAAAGATTTGATACGGATTGAAATTAATAATTTAAATTAAAATAACCCAGAATTCATAACAGGATTCATTGGAGAAAATGCGAACAACCCTTATAAACCCTTATAAACCCTTATAAAATGTGTTGAAAAAAATGGAGGCCCAGTAGAGCATTTTATTGTTAGATTTCTTGATTTGCAACAGGTGTTTTATAAAATATTTGATGATGTTTCAAATGCGAATATTTCAGAAGCCTTTGAATTTAGGTATACGGTATGTTATATAAGTTATGCTTAGAATTTTACGAGGAATCGAAAAACAAATTCATATATAGGGTGATCCATTGAAAAAAAAATTAAATTTTTGGTTTTCCCTGTATACTGATCTACTTTCAAATTTTTGTTACACGTATAAAAAAGTCTTTTTTAGCACCTACATAACCCCACTTTGAATTTTTTTGGGACACATGAAATAACAAAGTTAAAGGGGGGCGACATTATAATGAATCACCCTGTACAATGAAAATTTATTAAATTAAATTTAAATTATTTCTACTACATTAACTTGGATATAATAGAAAAATAATCTATAAAAAAAATTGAGAGATAACTTCCTTAACTCGGGTTGAGTTTGTAGAAAAAATCGTCTCCATCAAGATAAATGAAACAAAATTTTTCGGGTTTTATTTTATTATTGAAATTAGGTACAATAATTTTCAGTTTTTATTTTTCTTACTATGTTGCTTAAAAATAATCAATAATTATTGTTTGGTAGAAGATTATTACATCCACTTTTAATTTGTTATGTTTTGTATTTATTTGTAAATTCTTTTAGTAAGATATCTATTAAACTTCATTTACTATAAGTATTTCTAATTTATTCTCTTTTTTTTGTAAAAGATAACACTTTGATTTCTTATCTGATTATTTATCATTTTAATTTTTTAGTAAAATATTAAATTTAAATTTACTGTTTCTTATTTGTGTATTTATAATAAACTGTTTTGCTATACCTATGCTTGCTTTTATTCATCTGTTTATTGTACCTACGAATCCACTAACGAAGGACAGGACCATTTTCCAATTTTACGATACAAAAAAGAAAATTGGTATTTGAAATTGAAATATAAAATGGTCCTGTCCTTCGTTAGTGGATTCGTAGGTACAATAAACAAATAAATAAAAGCAAGCATAGGTATAGCAAAACAGTTTATTATAAATACATTTATAATACATTAAATAAATACATTAAGAGTAAATTTAAGTTTAATATTTTACTAAAAAATTAAAATGATAAATAATCAGATAAGAAAATCCACTAACGAAGGACAGGACCATTTTCCATTTTATATTTCAATTTCAAATACCAATTTTCTTTTTTGTATCGTAAAATTGGAAAATCTGAAAGTATTTTGTATTTTCCATTTTAAATAGTTTATCAGAAAGAATTTTGTTCTTTCTATTTTAAATACATTTTGAAAACCATTTTACCCATCTCTGAAAATACCATCAACATAAAAGATGAAATTCTGAAAATTTTACAAGTTTGGGTTTAGGTTGCTACGATATTTAACTGCAATAATTATACATTTCCAGATAATATTGCCCAATTTTGGTCACAGAAAATAAGAAACAAACTGGACTGATCATTTCTATAAAATGTGGTTTTAAAGCTCGCCTAAATTCAATAAAAGTAAAATGGACGACATTTGAGGCTAATCCAAACCCGTCGATTTTTGTTTTCAGATTATAATTTTTTACAGGGGTAAAAAATTAAAAAAAATTAAAAAAAAAATTCAAAACCCCTCTGGAATTTTGAAACATTAATGGGGTAGTGTGGTATGTCATTTGATAGGTAATAATATTATATTTTATTGAGACAAAAATATATTTTCTTTTCATAGTTTTTTTATGAGATTTTTCAAAGATGTGAAAAAATTAGATGCTAAAGAAATTTTGAATTTACACGGGTCATTTTGAAAATTTCATAATTGGGAGTTTCGATTTCAATGAAATAAAACTGCCATAAGAATATAATTCTACAGAATACTTAACAAACCAATCATTGTTTACCTATAATCATTATTATAATAGGTATCTAGTTAATAATATCGTATGTTTCAGCCAGCAATAGCTTATGTTATTTTCGTCGTTATACAGGGTGTCCCATAATATGTGGGCAATCTCTCGGATTTGGGTAAATTTTGTAAAAATAAATGAAAAAATAGCTATAAAATTAATTCCTCAGAGACACCCCTACAAAGATATTAGCTGTTGAAGTTGAGGGTTGAAAATCAATTTTTTGCAATTAGGTACTTTTTTATTTCTTGACCGATTTTGATAATTTTTGGTTTTATTTTGTATTATTTTGAACTGTTTAGAATAGTGTTTCTTAATCTTTGGTAGCACATACATAGACCTCGGGATGGCATAACCCCCTCATTCACTTGAAAGAAAACAATAAAAATAATAATTTTACAGTTTTTTAAGGTTAATTTCCTTTTTATTTGACATTTTTTACATAAAAAATGTACCTTTATTTATTTCGATAGAGCGAACCGTTATCGAGATAAACGTCCTTCTAATAGGTGATGCGTCGCAGGAACTTTCTAAATTTCAAGTAAATTTTAACAAGATGGCTGACCTATGACAGTAAATTGAGCAGGAAACAAAACAATAACTTAATTAAATACACGTCAGTGTCAAAAGATTTCATTTCATGCAGATTCAATTCTAACTGATTTTCTGCGTATTCAGCGTTTTTGTAACTCATTTTAAAATCAGTTAGAATTGAATCTGCATGAAATGAAATCTTTGACACTATATGATGTGTATGTAATTAAGTTTTTGTTTTGTTTCCTGCTCAATTTACTGTCAAAGGTCAGCCATCTTGTTAAAATTTACTTGAAATTTATAAAGTTCCTGCGACGCATCACCTATTAGAAGGACGTTTATCTCGATAACGGTTCGCTCTATCGAAATAAATAAAGATACATTTTTTATGTAAAAACTATCAAATAAAAAGGAAATTAACCTTAAAAAACTGTAAAATTATTATTTTTATTGTTTTCTTTCAAGTGAATGAGGGGGTTATGCCATCCCGAGGTCTATGTATGTGCTACCAAAGATTAAGAAACACTATTCTAAACAGTTCAAAATAATACAAAACAAAACCAAAAATTATTAAAATCGGTCAAGAAATAAAAAAGTTATTGCAAAAAATTGATTTTCAACCCTCAACTTCAACAGCTAATATCTTTGTAGGGGTGTCTCTGAGGAATTAATTTTATAGCTATTTTTTCATTTATTTTTACAAAATTTACCCAAATCCGAGAGATTGCCCACATATTATGGGACACCCTGTATACAGGGTGTATCTAAAATGAACCGAGAAAATTCAGGGGGTGATTGATGAGATCATTTTAAGGAAAAAAGTAAGTATAAACGTATGTCCTAAGAGGCTCAACTTTTTAACTACAGGGTGTTGAAGTTTCAAGAAAAAAATTGATTTTTAATAATATCTTTGATAAGAATCAAGATATTTTCGTGAAAATTTGTGTACACTTAACGGCCCCAGAATTCAGCCCGTTACCTTAATGGGCCTTTATAATAATGGCTGTTTATAATTGTGAAAAAAATAGTACGCCATTGCTTTTTTATGAAAATAAAATTATTTTTCAAATCCTCTTTCATTTCTGAGTAAATATGATCTTTTGACTTTTTTCAACCGAAGCAAGGTTTTCTGATAAAAAAAAAATAGAATACATTTTTAGGTTGCCTCTTTCTGAAATGCGCTACAGAACTGCAGAAGTTCGATTCAATCTGTACTCCGATGGAAAAAAACGTGTTCTCATAATAATAATCTTTAAAAAATGGCCTCTGGATAGTAAACGTCGTTTAACGTAAATAAAAGCGAAACTGTCGAGTTTTGTTATATATATTTCCGTGATAAATTTCATTTATCATACCTATCATGCAGGTTATAATGTAACATTTTGTAGTAGATATTTAAATTTTACAACTAAAGCTCTCGCAAAAAATAATACAAAAATATAAATATTGCTGAATAGAGCATTTAATTACGTATCAAATGACATATCCACATATAAACCGACCCCGTTTAGGTATACATTTGAAAATTCCAGAGGGGAACTACCCCTTCTAAGGGGTGCAAGATTAATAGGAGGGGACTGCAAAAAAAATTGAAAACAATAATAGAGGAGTTTTTGGATTTAGAGTCAGATTTTATAAAAATGATTAGCCCAAGTTGTATCTTATTTTTTGTCACTAATATGTAAAATATGTAAAATTTTCAGATTTTAATATTTTATGTTGCGGTATTCTGTGATAAAGCAGATGGTATTTACACGGGATTAAATGGGCAGGACTGTTTTTTTGTAACAAGTAACGTCACGGTTCTGTCGAAGTGGAGCCAACCTGCGTCCGGACATACCGTGTTTCAGTGTATCGTGACTCGTGACTATGAATATTACTTGAAAGATTACAAATAAATAGTAGGTACCTATGATGTAAGTCTACCTATTTTCTTCATTTCTCAATAGAATCTCTTTCAATTGGCAATATTATTTAAAGAAAATTTGGTTCCAAATGAAAAAAAAGCAGAAAAAGCCTCTTAAGGTTCCCTCTAAAAGGACCTTTGTTTTTATAAATTTCTTTTATCCGTCAAATATTTAATAATTGAGTTCCAGCTACTACCTACTTATCGCATCAACAAGCACGCGCAAATCTTCCTAGCCTTTACATCTTTCAATAGATAAGTTTCAGTATTATAAGTAAAAAATAGGTAGGTACATAATGTCTACAAAAATCTTACAATCATGTACCTTTTGTTAGCTTTCAAATTGATTTTTTATTCAGATACTGAAATGAAAGCCCGGCAATAATTGTACAGATCTAATAATGATATTTTTGACAGTTCAATTATTCGGCTTAACTTAATTTTAGTGAGTAATTTAGATGGATGTTCCGTGTGTATTTTAAGTTCCAGTTCATTATGTTTCACTTATACGTACCTAAAAGTCCAATTTTTTTTAATACTCATTTCATTACGTTACCTTAAGCCGTAAGTAGGTACCCTAAACATACTAAATAATGAAAGGTTGACTTACATTTTGGAATAGTTTTCTTCAAAGTTTTTTATTTCATTGTAATTTTGTTGGGAATTAATACGAAATTGACTACATTTAGATATGTTTATCTGTGCATATTTATTTAAAATTTTACTAGGGACGGTTTAAAGAATGTTTTATCTCGTGTCTAACTCATCGAAAGAGAGAACATATTAATTTATTACGCGAATAATTAAATGTAGATAGGTAGGTAGGTGCACATAAATTAATAAACCACCAATAAAAAATTGTAGGTACCTACTTACTTATTCTACTTGGGTATTATGATTTTACGTTGCAACGCTTGATAATAATTATTGTACCTACTAAAGAATTTAAAAAGTAAAGAAAACGCGTATAGGTAGATAGTAGAGGTAAGTATGCCTACCTATTAAAATAATGTACTTTTAATTGTTTCCAGTTATTCTATAAGTAGGTATTAATAATTGAAAAAAAGATTTCACATTTTGGCTTGATTTGAGCATAGTTCACGTTATGTTTTATAATTTTTTCTGTGATTTAACAATAGTAATTCAAAAACAACTAAAATTATTTAAAAATAGTATGGTTAAAAAGTAAAAATGGTTCAAGGAATACAATATCATTATAGTCATGAAACTGCTCGTCAAAAAACATCGTACTACTCTTCGTCAAAAAGCGAGAGAATAAGCTACCTATAGTTGTCTAGACCGCCGGGGGAAGCTCCGGAGGAACGATTCCTACGAACTCGAGAACGCCAAGGTCAAATATGGATTTATTGAATCCCAGCGTTATACGTTATGATGGTTGTACGCAGAGCGATAAGTGAGGACCAGCTGCGTTGCCGAGTCTCCGGTCCTCACTTCTACTGTAGTCCGTTTAACGACTATACACGTATTCAGAATATACATCTTACCGGCACGCCACCCACGGTCCTCCTCTGAACTAAAATATACAAATTTTACCGTATCATTCATCAAGTGAGGTCCAGTCAATTATGTCTAATTTGCATTTTACAGGCCAGTAACAGTCACTGTGGAAGATCTGAAGGCGTTTACAAAGTGGGGTCCGTATATTGGACCTCACTTTGTCGCGGACCTCACTTCAACCGTATTTTTTGTGTGGATGGAGCTCACAGTGATAGAAAGGAATATATATATAAATATATATATAAATATATATATATATATATATATATCGTGGGCAGGTGAATTTTGGAAAACCACTTTTTCGTGATCTGGGGGTAATGATCGGTGGACATTTGATGAGTTTGGGTGATTTTCGAAAAGTGATGTCGTCCTCAATAGTGTATTTTTTTGTTAAAAAATACACTAATAAAAGTAACTTTAAAGCAAAACAATATCGTTGATATGATTTGACACAAAAAATAAAGATTTGAAATAATGCTATGGTATGTAATTTTTTGTCTCATAATCTCATAATAAAATTTTTATAAATCCCTCTTATGCCGAATATTCAGATCTGTAGTCTGCAGTCAGTTTTTGAGTATGCACATCGCATCGTGCAATCTATCCATGAGATTTAATTAAGAGTAATCTCCAAGGTGTATTTATGTCTTATATTTGAAAGTATGGAACACAGTGAACATAGTATGGGGCAGCGTGAAATAAGCCATCTAAAGCTTTATTAAAATGCATGGCTGTGAATTTCGTTCTGTCTCCATTTGCAAGTCTCCAACATTACTAAGCAAAATGCATCTGAATTTCACTCTATTTTCCTTCATATATATGCACTATGCAACGAAATAATTAAGCTCTGTCTGTTTGTTTTCATTTTAGGAAAACAACAGGTGTCGAATTTTCGAAGTCGTAGCTGAGCATATTATTTTTACCCATCGTGTTAGTCTTAAAGCAGCTATACATTTTTAAAACGAATAGTTCTTTCTCTGGGTATCTGAATGTTTTTGACAAAATCCATGGTCTGTAATAATTACCAATGCATCATGTTTATCAAACTTTTTTTCTTGAACGAGGTCATTATTAGAGGATGAGCTATTACAGTCTATCACAAATATTTGTATAGGAAAAAACTGTGGCTGTGGAGCTTATTGCCTTGGAACAGAAGCTGATGAGCTTATAGAGTATGTTCTATTGTTAATGGTCTTGGTCTATTTTTCTGAATAGGAAGACTAAGATGGAGTATTTTTTAAGAATCTTCATTTGTGAGGAGCTTTTTTGCCTTTTTTCATCCACTATCATCATAATATTTTAGTGATGTATGATTCACCTTCCTTCACTTTATTTGCTAAAGTGTTGGCTTGCTGGTTGCTGTCGGTACTCATAACAGATGGTACAGGCATATGGGTTAAACTAAAGATCTTACCGAGTGTTGAGATTTGAAATTGCATTCTCGCGAATAGCGGGTTAGTAGTGTAAAGGTGACTTGAAGCTGCATGAGTCCCTTACTATAACAAATTTTTATCTTGGGTGTTGTTGGAGATAAAGCCTTCACTTCACCCATCGAGACAACGCAGATGCTATTCAAATTGTATTGCTGTGTTACCTCTATTGAAAAGTTACAGATTCGTCACCTCCCTCATTGGATGTTGGGGCGTCAGTGAAAAATAGGCCCTGATAAAATGTAGCTATTTGGCAGAAAGTGTTCTAAATATTTCTAGGTGGAAGGACGATTTTACTGATGATACCATTGAGATATCCATTTTGGCTTGCTGGATGGAACAGCTTTTTATTTTAGTTTCAGGACTGGGTGAGTCTACCGTGTGAAAATGTTAAGTATTAGTTTAAGAGATCTGTCATAAAAAGAGATTTGCTTATAGGTATGTCTCAAATTGGGGTAGACCATGGTGGCTCATCAGGTAGCGAGGGGATGCCCACAGGGAGGTGTTTTGTCTCCCTTGATATGGATGAGCTACTGAAGCGTCTGGAGCAAGAGGGAATTAAGACCATAGGTTACAATAAGGATCAACGACACAATAAGGCCATGCATGCAAAGAGCCCTAAATGTCGTAACCAAATGGACAGATGAAGAGGGACTGAATATAAGTCCCTCCAAATCATCATAACGTTCACTAACCGAAAGAAATTGGAGGACATAGGACCACTAAAACTTCCAGGTATGAACGTACCAGATCTTTTTAAAGCGTAATAAGTATTGGAGGAGAATCTGCTCCCCATTATTGTGATGAAATAATACTTATGAGGAGGTTAATAGATTTCAAGCATCATTTACTTTTCCATCGGAGTTGAACTTCCAATGGACAATAGTTAGATTCCTTCCAGTTTGAATTTTTGGAAGTTGTCGTGCATTTTATTGTGAAAAATAGACTTTTGGTTTCTTGATTGAGAAACGAAAACCGGATTGTCTACACCAGCTGGTCAAAGTATCTATTGCTGATTGTACAAGTGATTCTATAGTTGGTAAAGATATCCGCTTTATGAAAAGAACCAAGTCATCTGACATGACAATTCAGAACAGTGTGACACTCAATATTGATTGTGGAATTCCATTTTGCAAGGCGTGTATTTGAGATGGGGTTTTGTCCGTTCTTATCTGAAATGTTTGGTCGGCCAGAATACCACTTTTTCAAAAAGGAGGCTAGATTCCCTCGGAATCCCCATTGATTCAACAATTTTCATTAAACAATGGGCCATATGATTTTTATTCTATTAAAGGTTATGGACTCCACCATTCCGTTAAAGTAGGCTTTATATGTATATGATCAACACCCCTGAAACCTGTTCACTGTAATTTCATGATCCATTTCATAATCCCTTATTAAGACCCACAGGCTCTTAAATGTGACTTTGATTATTCACGATCGCACTGTGAAGAATTAGTTGACCAAATTTGTTACCAATAAATCTAATGCATAGGTCTTACCTAAGTATGCTCCCTGTGAAAAATGGACTGTCCAAATTAGGGTTCATTCATTAAATACAAAGAAAACTCGAAAAAATGTAACTTTTCATTTAAGAAGTATTAAATTTTCTTTGTCTTTGTCAGCAAGTTGAGATTCTAGTTAACCAACTTTATTATTATTATTTCTTCATTATACTTCTTTATTTTAGTCATTTGTGCTTACACATGAGTTATGTTGTAAGCTGCTTGGTCTTATAGCAGATTATTATATTTAAGTTGGAAACTATAAGAAAAGAAACTCATAACTACGAAAACGAGCGCACTTGTTGCATCGTAACTTTTAGCAGAAGCTAGGCAGGTATTACCTACGTCTCTCTATCATTAAAACTATAAAAATATGTCGTTCCAGGAAGACAGAAAAAGACTGCTGCAAAACTTATAAAGATGTGAATCAATACATACCTACCTACTATTCGCGTTCCAGAAATTTCTGAAGTAATATACAGGATGGTTTGTACATTGCTACTCGTATGTAAAAATAAGAATAAGAACGATGAAAGTTCTTATTCTTGAGATATTATGAAGATGAATCGATCATTATTTTTTCGTCGTTAGCAACTATAGTTTTTAGAAGGAAGAGTGTCCCCCCTCTTGCATTTAAATCAAGACATAACAATTTAACTCCTTTTCTCTTAATTTCTCTTTTGGGATTCTGCATAATTCTTTTGTCTGCAAGGTGATCCCGAAATGGCGGATACAGTTAGTACCACGACATTCATTGTAGATTGAGAATTCTAAGTCCCTTTAATTTTTCTCCAGGATGACTTCCCTAAGAAGATTTGGCCAATTATTTGGAAAAAAGTCACAACACTGAATTCAATACCTACACTTCTTCAGGCAGAAAAGCAGTATGTAAATTTTGATACACCCTGTAGTTAAAAAATAACAATAAATCAACTTAAAAATTAAAATTAAACTCTAGCAATATCTTTTTTTAACTTTTTTTTTTTTTTGATTTACTCTATTATCTTCGCCACTAAGAAACACAATTTTATAGCAAATCATGTTTTTATTAAACATTATTAACGAAATTCAATTCTGTTTTAAAATTACGAAAATTACACAATCCGGGGTTCGAAATCAAGAATTTGTAAAATCGTCGGAAGTATACCTACCTACTATTACCTGCCAAAAATATGTCAGTTATGTATATGAAAATTATCAGGATCCATTACCGGGAAAAGTATTTTTTTCGGAAATTTCGGGTTGAAATTTCGCAGGGAAGTAACTCGGCACCCTCAAACACGACCCTTTGAAAATGGGCCGGATCTGAGAATTTTAAAGCCCTCTCTCAGGACAGTATTTGACTCCTATCAAATGCTTTTTGACAGCTGCATTTAGCTGATTACAATTTACTGTCATTTTCTGTTTTTTCATAGACTATTATAACCAGAGATATAACGAAACGACTTCTGTCATTTTATCAATTTTTGGATTATTGAAATATTGTTGAAGTCATAAAATATGACAGTTTAACAATTAGATTTTTTCGTTATATCTCTTGGTCGACTATACTTTAAAATTAATTCAAACTTGGTGTACTAAAAAATTGCGTTTCTCTTGTAGAATCCAAGAAAATAGAGTAAATAAAAAGCAAAATGGTACAAAAAGTTAGAGCTAGAGTTTAATTTTAATTTAAGTTGAAATTGTTATTGTTGAACACTACAGGGTGTTTCAAATTTGAGAAAATAAAAACACCTTGTCATTGCTATACCTACCTGTGTTTGAAAAAAAAACACCAACTTGCTGGAAAAGATAACCCGTTCAAAATATAGTCCAAATCGAAGAAGTAGTTTTGAAAAAACTTAAAAAAGCAGCTTTTGGTTATTTCTTGGCGGTACGTTTACTTCTTGGAGAAGTGTAGTTGTGTGAAATCATGCGTTTTGCCAGTGGAGTTGTTTAAATTTCACTGCCACGTTGATTTATATTTTTAAAAAAGGAACCTTCATATCTCGATAATGAAGAAGAGAAAACAATTTTGATTTGAAATTTACAGTATTTTTGAACATCCTCTACAAAACACTATATACCGTGTCCGCCATTTCGGGATCACCCTGTATAATATAATAGACAGTATAGCCATTCTTTTTAAGTAATATACTTTTGAAGTCCAACGTGACTATAAGATCAAGTTGCAGCCTGATGACAAAAGAAATCAACGCATTGTACAGAAAAGTAACTTCGTCAAGCTAAGTGGTTCCAAGTCAGCTATTGATTTAATATTTTCAACAATGCTTGAATAAACGTTTCAACTTTTCATAAAAGAAAAGAAATCCTGCATTGAAAACTGTACACTGTTTGGATAAACCAAAAGGAATGAACTGTAACTGAGCTGGAAAACGGTTATGACTTTCCATTCCTACAGAAATTTACTTTATCATTAAGCCAATTAAAAACCTCTACCGATATTATTACTTGTAATTTTCTAATATGACGATAAAGCTATGTAGGACGCTGCCGGACCAGAGTGGAGGCGAAAGGTGAAATTTCTTTAAAGCACTTAGCTTTTAGATAAAGTTTCCAATTTCAGGCTTAAACAAAACTTAAAGATTTCAAGTTATAACAAAATCTATATTCGATTAATACACATTTCTTTTAGGTTTTCAATTTACACAGAACGAACTAAATCTAATCGAAAATATCTGTTAGACCATAAGTTTAGGTTCTGAGTTTAGACGTCATCTATAAACCCAGACATTATTATTTCCAATTTCAATAAATGAATTTACTTTTATGAAGTTTAACAATTGATAAGTTTGAGAGCGCGCGAATGTACTCGATGTAATCCGAAGTAACTGGCAATAAAAATTTAGGGCACAACTTGCAGTTGCGGATAAGAAACATAAATATATCGATAGAGTCAAGAAAAGTACATCCAAACTCTAATACAGTAATTTTTGATAAAGAAATATGCAAGTTTTTATGTACAATTTAACACCATTCAACACAATCATAAAGACCACTAAGTCTTTATTTTATTTTTTATTCAAAAGGCACATGCACTACAAGGAAATCCCTATAGCTCTCAGAGGAGAAGCTGTTCAGGCGTATAAATTTTTTTGAGCGGAACAGTGTTCCAAGTTTTTGGGAAGCGCTCTTCGCCAAACCTGCAACGTGATAATGCCAAGACATGTTCGCTCCGTGCCGTGGCTCACGCCAAGCAAACGAAGAGATGGTGATGGAAGAAGGGAGTGTCCCGCCATTACGATATCTGGCTCCACAACGTTCACTTTTTTGTAGAAGATGACCGGATGTGTTTTCCCAGCATTATACTACATCTGATTTCTATCGCCACAAGCTGGAATCTCTTCTAGATCTTTGCTTGATAAGTTTGATAAGTGTAAATCATAAGTGCAAAACTGTATATTGGATTTTTCGTTGTTTCGAGAAACTCGATATTTTAAAGAAGAAAGAGAGTTGAAGATAAAATGGATTCCTGAGATACGCCAGAATTCACAGAAAAGGTCACTCAAGACTCCATCGTCCCCCATGCCAGACACGATTGAAAGCCGATTGAGATATCAAGCGCAACCAGTCGGGGCTCCCCATGATGTTTGACTGTGCTGTTCCACAGTTCCAGTAGCGAAAGCCGTACTGGCGGTCACTGATTACATTAGCTCCTTCGAAGTACTTTAATAGGTGTTTAAAATGACTTTCTCGATGATCTTAGATATTACTGAGAGCAGTGCCACTGGCCGGTAGTTGTTTGGTATAGTCTTTTTGCCTTTCTCGGGGATAGGCTAGACTCGCGTGCATTTCCAGCATGATGCAAATATTCCCTTTTTATAAGACATGTTGAAGAGTCGACAGAAAACAGGTGACAGCTCAGCCGGGCAATTTTTAAGTACGATAACTGATACGTCATCGAGACCAGAAGCTTTGTTTGGGTCCAAGACTAACAAAATACGCTTATATGTCATAAACTTTCAAACGTTCACATCTGTGAAGGTGTTCACTGCAATTGTAACGTAGTTCTACAATTCTGTATACAGCTATAGAAATAACAGTTGCCGATAAATTATTGTACTGGATACAAAATTACCTGATATTATTGAATTTAGTGGAGAGTACTTCTGCAGAGCGATTATTGTGTTTCTATTTCTACCCATTTCCCCGTTTCTATTGCCTCTAACTAGAAATATTGCTTTCTAATCCCCGATCAAGAAGTGTAATGATATGCAGTGTGTATAATACCTCTCATACAAAGCGACCAAAATACATAGTAAATTATTGATTGGTTTCATGTATTGGCTGCATAAAGCAGGATTAGTAATGGAATTATAATTGCTTTAATTGATGGAAATTATTTTTCTAATTCTTCATGATTGTTAATCGTACTCCAAGATTTTAGTCACCTAATGCCGACTGGAATCTCTCCTATTTTTTAGCTGTAATCTAGGAATCTAGCTGTCAGTGGATTACGTTACCTATTAGTCTTCCAGAAAGTTCAGGTTTCAAAGTTAGGGAATCAAGCAGTAGAAGTGGCAAGTAATTTTTTTTCAATGAACACTCAGGAATGGAGATATACAGATATCCCAGGGAGAATCTCTGATGATGACGTGAAAGTGAGCAGTACTTTCAATCGCTAGATAGATAGACGAACTTCTCGCCTAGTGTGCTTGGTAATATGTTAGGCTGGCGAGTTGAAAATAATCAGTGAAACATCGATGTTTATGTTTTCACCGAACCATTTAAAGTTGTGTGGTTTCAACGAATCCAAAAAAAAAATCTGACAAATACTTCAGTACGTTATTTGTGATATGTAATATTATTGAGAATTTATTTGGTTTTTTTAGTTCTTAATTCAGTCCTCTTCTTAACAAACAAAGGCAGCCAACGCATAATACCTTGATTCTTGATCTCTCTAGGCGAAATACTTGCGTTCCTTAGTTCCATTTGCGTTGTCATTCTGAGAGTAAATAAAACGATAAATAATATTAGGGCAATAGTAGCTTTTAAGAACGCCTTTTCGGTTCCTTGCCTTTAAATGGAGAGAACTTAATGAAAGGTCTCACTGTTAATGCAGCATTTGGTAATGTTTGGACTTAAGAAGCTTAATATTGAAGGTGAGCTTATATAAATGGTATATCGTTCAATTTATAAATAAGGAAACTGCATATATTAATTAATGTATGTAAATAATACGTTGAAAATAGGAAAAAATCATAATTTTTTTTAAGAAGAGTGACTGATCAGACTTTCAATGATTGCGATTTTTTTTAATCATTATAATTATTGAAAAAAAGAGAAATTATCATCTTGGATTAAATCAACAACTGTGATATTTCTGTATTTTGATAATTTAGAGTTCCAGCAGAATGATCGATATTATCCACAAGGACGAGACTTTACAAGTGAATAAGGGGCATTCTCCACTAGATGCTATATTCTCTACGGTTTTATGCCAAAATCATCTTACCTACAGCTTTTAAAATATTATATTATTTAATAAGGCACTACGTCATTATAGATTTAGGCACGCCTGTCAAATCGCGCTTTGCCTGCTGTTGCTCTAGGCAGTGCAGGGCAGTGTATCTAACTCAATCAAAGTTAGGTTAAAACAAGACCGCAATGACGTGCCATCGTGCTGTTTCGTTTATTGTTCGAAGGTGTATCATGAAAATGAAACAAAAGTATTTTTGTTACATGTGGTTTACTATGAAACGATTATTATTAATTTAAAAATATTTATCATGTACTAGTACGTGTATTCATATAACACCTGGTATAAGTGCAGATATATAAGCGAAACCCTATTTCAAATTTCAATTTGCACAATCTCCCGCTAGATTTCCTCTACTAGAAAAATCAATTTCGATATAAATAAGTAACATGTTCTCCACATGCGAGAGAAAAATCTTGAAATTTCAATCATGGATCAACCCTAATAAATATTTTCCGCCCTTGATTTTGTAAAATATAGTAAATATGCGAAAAACGAATTTTCTTTCGTGATATTTTCGGAGGTTATCTGTGAATCTACGCTGTCGAGGCAGCTCATATTATATGAAAGGGTCTAGGGCAGAATGGAGGGAAAGGTCGGGCTTTCCCCTCCAACTGCCGGTCATTCTTGATAAAACAGAAGGATATAATTGAAATCCTCTCCGGGTTGATGCTTCACTCCTTGTGTAGGATATGCCCCATTACAGTGTGCCATTATTTCTTAATCATTGGCCGAAAAGGGTTGGTATACCGCAACAATCATAGTTTGTAATCTTGATGAACCCTATCAGTAGTTAGGACCAAACAGTAGGCTAAGATTCAGATTTAAACTATGTATGTATATAATTATGTCTGTTTATCAGGAAATTTATTAGCCTACAGTCGTTGTATACAGGGTGTTTCTAGCAAAATAACGTGACACTTACCTATCTAATTTATTATTAAAAGATTAGACAAGGTCATTATCTTGTTGTTTATTGTTTTGTTCTCACTCTTTTCTCCAGCAGACTTATATATAGACGCACTAATCTTCTGATTAGATTCCATCGGAACAACATGTCAATGCATATACCACGATTTAATTATTGAACTCAGATTTTCTGCAAATGTCAAGCCAATTTATTTATGGAATTTGATTTTAAATGAGAAGGGAACTAAAGATTGAAGCTTTCCTATTAAAGCAACGAATTCTCGATCCGCCTTTGATGTTATAAGCTCTGTATAGGTACTTTTCCAACCAATCTGACTTTCTTGATTTCCACGTAGCCGGTAGCGGGTTAACCAAATCAGATGTGAAAGAATTTAAGGAAGAGCTTCATATAATATAGCCGATTGCTTTTCGGTTGATTATGCAAATTCGAGCACTATATAACCACTGGAGTAAAAATTTAGAACATAAATAAATAAATAACATTTATCTACGAGTTATTAATAAAATTCACTTTTTTGGATGTTTCTAAGTTCATAAAATGTATGATTATCATCAAGAGTTCATAAAGTAAAAACGAGTGAAATAAAGTGTCGCAGCGGTTCAATATTTAACGTATTTTCCCCTATTAGTCATAACCTGAAATATATCGATTAATTTGAATAGGCCAATCACGATATCGCATCCAAAAACTTTTGAACATGACGGGGCAAGAATTGTCATAGTTTATTCACAAACCGGCAGACCTAGGTATTGTTGGAAATAATTTTAGTTTCAATAAAACCAGTGAAGCGACTTGTACATTTTATTTTTTAAAAAGATCAGATCAGCGAACCCACTACCGGTAAGACACAGACATGCCGAGAGCCAAGAGCATGACCCACTACTCCCACCACAGGCATTTAAACATTATGTACAATTATTAGGTATTTTTGTTTGTGGCGTTTAGTTACCTAAAATGAATATTTACCATTGAAGATTATTCAATGAATAAAATATCTATCTGAAAAAGCCAGCAATCATTTTCCTTTGGAAACGAAACAGAAAATGAAAATGTTTAAAACATTTTGAGCACCGTTTAAAACAATGTTCAAGAAACCTGAATTGGTACTAAGAAGTGAAATATTAAGTTCAAAAGAGTACAAAAAAGTTATAAAAAAAGTACATTCAATATCACAGTTATTAAATAATGTGTATGTAAAGTTTATTGATTTCTTCCATCAGCCTTTAACTTATATTTAGAATACATTAGAAGTGTTTTTTTTTATTTATTTTAATACTAACTTTTCGTTCTAATTTCAGTCACACGTAGAAATTTTTTTATATGCAACACATGCATAAAGTGTCTTTTTTCACTTCTGGGATTGACGCACTAGCCAGCAGCTCGTGAGGTCAAATTTCCCATCAGTCGTGAAAAAAGTACCCTTTTATGCACTTGTTGCATAAATAACTAATCATCAACTTAGATCCTGCAGCACAGATTCTAATTATTACTAGAAACAACCCTTATAATTTTCTTTTAATTATTTGAGACATTTTATGTGAAAATCTATGTAAAATCATGTACGACGAGAGGGAAGGTATACATTTGAATTTTAAACCATCTAGTTTACATTTCTTGATCTTTGTAGCGCTTCGGCTTACTGTACTGGGAAGATAAATAGAACTAGATTGTGGAACACATTTTGTAATAGGGGTTATTCCTTTATCTTGCTGAAACAGGAATAATATTACCCCAAAATAAACTAATGGTTTATTTAAATTCCAAATTACAATTACGGGATACAAGATGCATGTAATTTATTTGACTTGCCTGTTTCTAGCTTTCACTACGAACAAGTACGAAAGCAGGAAGTGAGTAAAACTACGCGACAGGTCCGACAATGACGTTAATTTAGTTTCTGATGCTTTAATAAAAAATCGTACAATACATTTAATATACCTACATAACATCACAATAATGAAGCAATTACGCTCAGAGTTTCTGAAAAATATTATTTGTTTATAGAATTAAATAGAGATTTTTTCTTTTACATCCATGAAAAAAAATAACTACGCGAAAGCTATTAGATCTAGTCAGCTTTGTATTTATTTAAAATGTAAAATATACAGTTATGGAGAAAATTGACGAGAGAGGGTTAAAAATGTAGACTAAATTTTAATCTTGATTCCAACTGTAGAGATGTCTTTACCGATTCCGTAGAAAGGTTATAACATTAATTCCACTTAGTCCTGCTCTCTTTAGAAATTGAGGACAAATAAACGTGAATCAATATCACTTAATAATCCCCCTCACCTTTTGCTGATAGAAATAACTCAAACCGGACACCTTAACAACGCTCGTAAATGTAATCATTTAATTGTTTTTGTTAGGAAAACAAATCAGTATGTATAAGATCTCCGAAATAAATTGAATTGCCAATATACCTGTTATACTATGCCCGATAATCACGGCTAATAATTTTAAGTTTGCCTGCGAAGAATATCTTTGCATAATTTACGATGTTATCAGTGATGGCCAATTTGTCAGAAAATTTATTGTAGATGGTGGAAAACGCGAACCAGGAATCCTCTAAAGAAAGAAATATCGTCAGTTTCGTTGAGAAACCTTCTATGCAATCGTCATTAATTTCAAAGTAATTTCGTTTTGATATTCTTCTTGAAGATCATTCCGTCGAACGAGCTCGGTGGTGAATTTATTACAGTCGTATTCATTAGTCTGCTGCACTCTCCGCTAAATTCCCAGTTGGCGGAAGACTGATATCACTAACAAATCGTTTCTTGATTGCCTCAAAAGTATTCAAAAACGATTCATATAAACAGGCTAAGAGGTCTTTTTTTTAACCATTTTACACTAGGTACCACTAAAGAGTGAAAATTTCAAGTCGGGTAACACCAAAAAAATATAAGAAAGACGAAGTTTTTCTGGGGCGATTGTGATTGTACTATACAGGGTGTATCTTTAATATTGCGAAAAAATTTGAAGACAGATTCTCCGGTCAAAAGTAAATAAAAAAATTTCAAATAACGTGTCATCGGAAATGCACCGTTTTTGAAATATAGGGTGTCAAAATAAATGAATATTTTTCTCGAAAACGGCTCACGTTAGCAATTATGACCAAGAGTACCTTTTATGTCCGTATTCATCAAACTTCAAAATATAACTCTGGGGTTATATTTTGAATTTTCTGACCGCTGATTGGTCTAATGCTCAAAGCCTACGAACGCTACGAATTTTAAACCAATGACATGTTCCAAAATATAACCCCAGGGGTTAAATATATTGATGAATACGGGCCTTAGTGTAGAAAATTTTAGCGGTTAAAAATGCGCTTTGGACATGTCAATTTGCTCAGTGTCCTAGATATTAGGGACAAAAAGGGTAAAAAAACAACTAACCCTAAAATCTCCGCCACCGGCATCTGGAAAAAAAATTATTTTGCATTAAAAAGTAGCTATAATAAAACAAAAATATTTGATAAAATATATTATACCAATATGCTTCATAAATATATCTTGTGAAATGTGGTAACTGCTCTCTTCCAGCATTGCATACACATATATCTCAAAAACAAATTACTTTCCCAATCAGAAATTCAAATTAGGGAGTGTAATGATAGATGTAAATGCGACGATGAAATTTCCTGTTGTTGTGAATAGAAGTGTTCATCAAATATGAACAGCAAGGTTTGATTTATCATCGAAATATTGACATGAATTGTGGGACATGACAATAAAAGCATTAATTGCAAAAACCAGTGATAAGTTCCATCTATGCATGATGAATTTTAATTTTAATGTCAGATAGCCGGTATTACGTGAACAGCATTGAAAACGTCCATCGGGAAAGCATAATAAGTCACGTTGACGGCACGCTCTATGGGGTCATATTATCACATTCGGACCCGATGCATCGCTGGTGTTAAAATATTACCTGGATTACAATACCTGACACTCACTATAAGGATTGCATTACACTACGTTAATATTAACGTTATTAAAAATAGTACGATAAGTAACGTTATAATCTTTAACACAAAAATTTCCACTTGAAAGAGTTAGAATTCTAAAATGTACAGGGTGTTCCAAATTTTGTTAATCAAGAGATATCCGCGTTATTTCAAAACAAAAAAATGAAATTTGGGAAACATACTCCTACTGCACCCTGAATACACATTTACGCCTTTCATTTCAGCCCCCATCCAGCTTTTCACCTTGAGGTCATTTCTAAATGAAATTATGCTCTCACCAAACTTTTATTTCAATGGTTACTCTTGATGTCAAGTTGAATTGCCACGTTTTGGGTTGTTGAAAATTCAATACATTAAAAAAAAACAATAGGCGACGGTTACTTGGGGGTTGAAAGATGTGAATGTGTATTGCAGGTGCAGCCGCAAATAGAGTTTAATTTTACTCTGAAAAGACCTTAAGGTGTGTTCTTTTTTACTCGTTGGAAACGCTGGTTTTTTAAGACAGTTTATTGTTTTTGACAAGCTAATTATGTTTAGATTATCAAAAATCGCATGTCACTGTATTCAGAACAAAGTATAAGTAATCCTACTGAGCAGAAAAAAACCAAATGTGTAATTTGAAAAAAAAAACAATATACAGTGTGACCCATTTGTTCTTGAAACACCCTGTAGAATCTTAATTTATGGTGCGATTTTGAAAAAAATTCTTTTAAACAATAGAGCTTGATAATCTATATTTTGGGAGCAAAAAGCGTCTCATTCCTACAATATCCAGGGCCTACTAGATCAGTGTTTACTTGTAAAATCTCAAAAATTTATATTAGCGATTTTTTTAGAAAAAATACTGTACCAAATTTTATTGAAAATGTCAGAGTAAAAAGGATCTTGTAGTTATTTTAAAAATTCATAATAATACTCCGAATTTTCATAAATTAATTTGAAAAAGGTCAAAAGCTATCATAAGTAAAAATTAAAATTAAAAAAAAGTAAAAATAAAAAAAAAAAAAATAAATAAATAAATAAAAAATTATAATTAAAAAATTACAGTACCTACATTATCACCAACTAGACGTACAATTTCTATTTTGTCTCTCTTGACCTTTTCGAATAAATTAATGAAAATTCGGAGTTCTATTATGAATTTCTAAAATAACTGCAAGATCCTTATTACTCTGACATTTCCAATAAAATTTAGTACAGTACCGTTTTGAGGGCTTGTAAATCCAGTAGCGTGCACAGTTTTTTTCTAAAAAAATCGCTAATATGAATTTTTGAGATTTTACAAGTAAACACTGATCTAGTAGGCATTGGATATTGTAGGAATGAGACGCTTTTTGCTCCCAAAATATAGTTTATCAAGCTCTATGGTTTAAAAGAAATTTCTCTAAAATCGCACCATAAATTAAGATTCTACAGGGTGTTTCAAGAACAAATGGGTCACACTGTAGGTAAGGGATGCTTACTTCGGAGTTGAAAGGCGAAAAGTTGTATAAGTCTTAGGGGTATATTTGAAGTTTCCCAAATTTAATTTGTTTCTGTTTTGAAATGACGCGGATATCTCTTGATTAAAGAAATTTGTGATATCCTGTATACAGGGTGTCCGGAAATTATGAGAAAAAAATTAGGAGGGTGATTCTACTTAAAAAAATATTGTCAAAAATAGCTACCTATAAATTTTTTTCGAAAACTCACAAATTTAATAAGAAAGTTATTTGCCTTCAAAGTTGACTTTTTTACATCAATATTTTTTTCTAGTGCACGGATTTTCTTCAAATTTGACAGACTTGCCACTGATGTTTCTTTCCATCCTTGGTCCAAATTAGATTTGAATCTCTCGAAATCAAGAAGCCTTAACTGCCCTTGACCTAAAGGGATTCCACATCAGGCGAAGCACAGTAGAGGGGATACAATAGATCTTTTAGGTCGCAGTAACTTGATCACCCTCAAAATACAAATACAACTGCCCTTGACCTTCAAAAAAGGCCTATAATTTTTTCTGAGTTTTGAATATACACAATAATTATTGAAGAACATTCGCAAAAGGTCCTCTTTGGCCATCAAGAGAAAATGACCTGTTTCCGAGAAAAACTGTTTTAAAAATTTGCTTCCACTGAAATTGGTCATCATCAATTATGATCGTTCTGCAACAATACCAAACCATGCTCTGGAAACGGGATCTTGCGCAAAGAAATGATATGTGCGAAGTTTCCAAACAAAAAGAGGGAATCTTCGCCAGAGTTCGTTAGAATTTCCAACAAAGGATTAATTTATGCTGTGAAATGTACCTAAGGACATTACTTTGAAACTTTGTTGTGAAGATTATGTACTACCCAGTGATTTTATCATTGAAAATCAAGTGAGTTATGTTGTAATTGGTATCTCTTATTAGATGACATACAGAATTGTATAATAGCCAATGAATTTGTTGGTTAAATTTCCTGTCAATTTAACCAGTGGCACACGTTTTCGCGTATTGGGACTGGGATTTTACAAATAAATAAGCGAATTCATTTTTTGAAACATAAAAGAGCTGATGGAGTGGTTTAACCGAATTTATCTGTTACAGTAGATGTTCAAAATGGTGCGCGTGTGGTTGTATGCACGGATTAGAAAAAAGTTATAAAAAATATTGATTTAAAAAAATTATAGGGACTCTTGGCAATTTTTTTTTTCGAGTAGAATCACCCCCTTAATTTTTTGCGCATAATTTCCCAACACCCTGTATAGGGATTATTTCGGAAAACCATAAGAACGAACTAGTGTCTTGATTACAACCTGTTCCTTGGAAAGCAGAAATTACAGGTTAATAGAATACCAATTAAAGTAAGAAACACGTTTTTTCAAGAACCACGTTTTTTCAAAGAGAATCGTGTACACATGCATGTACCTAGAAGGTTGTAATAAATATTTGCAAATTCCCGAGCATATATGCGTGAGGTTTCTTGGATAATAATAATAATTTGGCTTTAGTAAGTGTAAACATGTTTACTTATACAGGGTTATTCACGGTATACGCCACGGAAGATTATGGCCGTGTCTCTGGATTTTAGGATTTTTTTATTTTTGGAGTGAATAGAGACCCGGCAGAGGTACCTTTTAAAATTATATTCATAATGTACAGGCTGTCCCAAAAGCATGAAACATATCAAAGTTATGTTTTTTTAAATGGAATGCTCCTATGTTATTGCATTTTTAGATTGCCTGGGAAGAAAAAAGAAGATTGGCTTTTACAGTTGGTGTTTAAATTCAGAAGTTTTTGAGTTATAAACAAGTGAAAATTGTCATTTTTCAAGTTCAAGGCCCTGTACAAGGAAAACGGCTTAAGATAGAGAAAAACGGCTTACATGTCCCTATTTTAACTTTTCATGTACTATCCAATGATGTAGATGAAATGTTTATACAGGGTGATAAAAAATTTGAAAAATTCTGAGATTTCTCTACGCGTCGACAAATAAAAAAATCAAAGAAAGTACAAATGTTTCTATACCATAGGATAGTACATGAAAAGTTAAAATAGGGACATGTAAGCCGTTTTTCTCTATCTTTAGCCGTTTTCGTTGTACAGGTCCTTGAACTTGAAAAATGACGATTTTCACTTGTTTATAACTCAAAAACTTCTGAAGTTAAACACCAACTGTAAAAACTAATCTTATTTTTTCTTCTCAGACAATCTAAAAATGCAATAACATAGGAGCATTCCATTTAAAAAAACATAACTTTGATATGTTTCATGCTTTTGGGACAGCCTGTACATTATGAATATAATTTTAAAAGGTACCTCTGCCGGGTCTCTATTCACTCCAAAAATAAAAAGATCTTAAAATCCAGAGACACGGCCATAATCTTCCGTGGCGTATACCGTGAATAACCCTGTATACTAATAAAAAACTTTTACTAAGAAAAAAAATATATAGGTACATATAAATAAATAAAAGCTTGACGTGAGAGGATATTCACAAGGAAACATGAAAATAGGTGTTATAAAATGGAATATAATAATCCCCTAGAATAAAACTTTATCAGATTTACATAATTATGGTGATATGGGAGAGATTGATCAATCTAGTATGCAAGACAATTTCCACCATAATACAATAGTTTGGTATAATTTGCTGGCTCAAAATGTCACAGATGGAGTTAAAAGTTACGGCAATCTCTAAGAGATGTTTTAAGCTCAAGAGCCGTTTTCACACTACGCGATTTCGACCCGGGTGCGGTAAATCCCCGAACCCACCGGAAGCTGAGAGGGGTTATAATTTTCGTATCGTCTCCAAGCATAAACGTCTGCATCATCCAATGACCAATGTTGTCAAGTTCACAATTTATTGTATAGGAAGTCTAATAAGTGAAATAAATATTTAAATAAAAAGATTTTAATAAACCACGTTTTATAACACGGACTGAAATGGAGAAAATAATTTTTAATGGGTATTATGCAATGCTTGTAAGATTTTAACGATAATCCTGGGACGTTTCTTCCCGACTTCCAAGTTGAAATCAACTTAGACACTCTCCACACGCCTTACTATTATCTAGTGCACGCACCCCACGTTTATCGTTTTAAATCTTATAAATATTCCCATATATGTATAGCCATAAATAATTATTTTATACTTTTGAATCCGTGTTATAAACGTGATTTATTAAAATCGTTTTTATTTAAATAATTATTTTCTGCTTCTTTTGCATGCGTAAGAAATTTTTCCACAGATTTTTAACATGATGATGAGATTATGATCACTTGTCGCGGAATATTAATAAATAGACGTAACCATCAATCTTCTTTATTTGTGAGCAGCTCATGCAGCATCTACTACGTATTAGAATTATTATAGTAGCGTGTGTGAGTCGGAAAAAAACCCGAAAATTGTAAATATTTTGAGCCGGAACAAGATTACTTCCCCCCTCCGTTTTCGAGAATGCTGAACACGATGACGTTGTCAGAATTTCTCTTTGGGGTTGCACAACCCCTCAAAACGGCCAAAAACCACCCCCTATGAGAGATAAACCGCGCTTCAATCCATTTCCCTGCAAAAAAAACCTTCCCCCCGTTTTCGAGGATGCTGAGCACAATGGAGGTGCTGGACATCGCGTGCGACCCCGACCAACCCCTCCACCGGCCAATACTCACCCCCGAAATGGCTGATTTTTTTTCATGTATATGTAGGGCAAACGATGGACTTTTCGAAAAACTTTTTGAAAATTCAAGTACAGAATCACAATGGCCATAATTCAAAATTATTTTGGAGTATAAAGAGTGTCCCATATGACAGTGACATATCAAAGTTATGTTTTTTTAAATGGAATGCTCCTATGTTATTGCATTTTTAGATTGTCTGAGAAGAGAAAATAAGATTGGCTTTTACAGTTGGTGTTTAAATTCAGAAGTTTTTGAGTTATAAACAAGTGAAAATCGTCATTTTTCGAATTCAAGGCCTGTACAACGAAATCGGTTCAAGATAGAGAAAAACGGCTTACATGTCCCTATTTTAACTTTTTATGTACTATCCTATGGTATAGTTTGTACTTTCTTTGATTTTTTTATTTATCGACGCGTGGAGAAATCTCAGATTTTTTCAAATTTTTTATCACCCTGTATTAACATTTCATCTACATCATAGGATAGTACATGAAAAGTTAAAATAAGGACATGTAAGCCGTTTTTCTCTATCTTTAGCCGTTTTCGTTGTACAGGGCAAAAAAAGTTGAACTTAAAAAATGACGATTTTCACTTGTTTATAACTCAAAAACTTCTGAATTTAAACACCAACTGTAAAAGCCAATCTTATTTCCTCTTCTCAGACAATCTAAAAATGCAATAACATAGGAGAATTCCATTTTAAAAAACATAACTTTGATATGTCACTGTCATATGGGACACTCTTTATACTCCAAAATAATTTTAAATTATGGCCATTGTAATTCTGTACTTGAATTTTCAAAAAGTTTTTCGAAAAAGTCCATCGTTTGGCCTACATATACATAAAAAAAAATCACTCATTTCGGGGGTGAGTATTGGCCGGTGGAGGGGTTGGTCGGGGTCGCACGCGATGTCCAGCACCCCAGCACCTCCATTGTGCTCAGCATCCTCGAAAACGGGGGGAAGGTTTTTTTTGCAGGGAAATGGATTGAAGCGCGGTTTATCTCTCTAGGGGCTGGTTTTTGGCCGTTTTGAGGGGTTGCGCAACCCTAAAGAGAAATTCTGACAACGGCATCGTGTTCAGCATCCTCGAAAACGGGGGGGGGGGGGGGGGGGAAGTAATCTTGTTCCGGCTCAAATATTTACATGTTCGTCCGACTTACACACGCCACTATTATATCACGAAACATTTTCAACAAGATTTGAACCGTCAGCAGACAAGAAAATGAACTAGTATTACATTGTCATGCAGTTGTTTATAGTTTGAAGTCTTTAGTTCGTGGCACCTAAACCTAGTAAGAGTGAACAGCAAACGTGCAATAACTAATTGCAGCCCTGATACATATAATAAGGAAAATGTTGGCAAATAAATAATGCGAATAAACGTAAATTCTGGGTAAACCTGCTAGATTCGATATGTGACTTTTACCCGTTACTTTGTTATTTGATAAGCTAACTAAAGTTGATCAAAAGTTTTTCAATTATTTACGTATTATGACAGCCACTTCTCATTACGTAGGTATACTTGACGACTATAAGTGAAAGTATTTGCTGTCAAAACCCCCTCATTAAATACTGTATCAGCTGTGGAAATTTTAGTTTCGTTTTCACTAAATTGAATTTATAAAACGCAAACAAACCAACTTCAACGTGGAGTGGAAACCCTCATGATAAGTGAACAGGGGTATTCTGCTCTTATTGCTCTACAATAAATGCAAAGCGATCGAATTTCCGACAATAATTCGCATCACATAAATGTTAGTACTACTATTGACCGCTAGATGGTGTTAAATAATATAAGGCACAATGTTTTCAACAACAATTTCTAACGATTGAAGAACTAAGGAAAATTTTTCAGTGCAATTTTCAATTGACATGGAATTAGTCTTAAATGAGTTTTAACAAAGGCGAAACAGCTCTCTTGATCGCATTATATTAGCTATTGGAAGCACTTTCCTAATACAACATCACATATACATGGGAATACTTATTTTTATTTATTTTTATTTATTATCTACGGTTTCCCGTCAACGATAGTACAATCACAAACCCAATTTAAAATTCAATGAGTCACATTCCAACAGTAATCGCTTTTTGTTTGAAATAAATAACATATGACTTTACGCTGCTATGTAAGAGCAACTAATGGATTTCTGGCTCTATGGCCATTAGTTTAAATTTGCGATACACTTTAGTATGAATGCCTGGAACTTGAGGACATGAAAGACAAGTCGGGTAGAAACGAGGGACGGCATTGTCATTCCAATTTATATTGTTGGCCTTTTGTTTAAAGAAATGAACCCTCTATTTGAGTCTGCTAAAGTACCCTTGTAGTTGTAGGACAGCTTAATTTGATAAGGAATGTTGTGCTAAAGGCGCTCGGACGAGAAGATGCAAATCTGCTTTGATGATGTTCGTAAGAGGAATTAAGGAAAAAATTAGGTGTGGTTTATATGCTTGAGATCTTCCTTAAGCAAACGGAATAATTCGTTTTGAAATTAATTCACTTATTAATAAGGTGCCGATAGTGATACAATATTGTCTTTAATTACTCCAAGCTATTTTCTTTTCAATTATTATTGTTCGCATGTAATTATAGCCATAAAAGACCTAAATACAACAATGAAGGAAGTTTATCTGAATTTTATTGACGATAAACGCTTATTTTTCTTTGAATGTTTAGGTTTTTGTAGACCCTTTAATGAAACAGCTTTCCACAACGTTTAATTGCACGACACAAGAGTAGCAAGACTCATCACGGAATATGCTTTGCCAAGTCTTCCATTACCACGAAATCCTCTTCATTGATCCTGGAACCGTTTCATGTATAATAATAAAACCTTGTTTTTATTTTTCAACCACACGAGCACGTAAAAAGATAATAAAACAACAAAGTATCATGGCTGTAGCTAGAAATATTTTTGCTTAAAATTCCAGAGATACTTCATGTATTCAAATTAGCTCTAATTTCCATACGTGTAGGGTTCTTTTTTGCTATTGCGAGTAACTCTACTTGTAGTAACTTGCATTTTATGTTTTATTTTTTATTCTTTATAACAGCTGGCAATATACATACTGCCTACTGGTATTAAAAGAATATTTATGAAATCTGGAAAAGTTGTTCCTTTGATTTCAGAATAATTCAGTTCAATTAATCTTCGCATGCGAAATGATTAAAAACTGCTCGCCAGAAAAATTTAAATAATTTTTAATAATAGGTATAAAATGGCCGTTTGTAACATATGAACAAATCCAGAAAAACAGAATCTCGAATTAAGATCGTATATCTAACTCTTTATAAGAAATTTTGGGACTTAGAAACAAATACGCCGCTTCTTTATAAGTTGTTGTTAATTCTGTCGTGACTTTTCGGGAAAAATTTGATTTCAGTAGTTCCAAAAGAAACCCTAGTAATTGAAACGCTTGATAATCTGAAATTGATAATAAGAGAAGCAATTAAGAAGTTGTATAGAAAAATGTGCAGCAATGCAGAAATTAAAAGTTATCTAATCACTCGGCACTCCATTATAAAAATGTAACTTCTTTATAAAACACATTTTTTGTAAACTTCAATAACTTTTTTTCTTAGCATAAAGTTCACTACTTTTTGTGCAAAGTTCTTATTACACCCGCGAGTCATCCTGTAAATTTACTCCATGTTACACTTTTTTATCAAATATTCCTCTTAATACTTACTTGTTTATGCAATTAATCCTTCTAGATACACAATCTCGAGGGATATTTTAAGGTAAAACGAAAACGACTACAAGAGGAAAGAAAAAATGAGCGTGGCTGTTCGTTATTCTATAGACAAGCTCTGTGAATTGAGATTAATCATCCCTCAGGTAAGTCGTCTAATCTTTCAATTATCGTTCGTTCGTCCTGCGATATTATCATTGGTGCTTGAAATTGTTGTGGGCTTAATCGATTTTATCAAAACGGGATCTTATTTTCAAGATACAGGAAACGCTTGAATAATTCCACCAAATGTCTACGTATAACAATTTTGACGAGCCTAATAACTGGGTTTTTTATCTCAAGCAGGATTTACTACGAGGTAAGCTTGAAAGATCAGTTCACTGCCACTTACTGGTAACTTAGATATAATTCTTTATTTTCGAGGAATATCTTATTCGGATTCTACTGCAGTGACTATGAATATTTGAATAATTACAATTTTATATAATTTCTCGTAACTAATATGATAGTTACAAATATTTCTCATAAATGAAGTTATTTAATTTTAAAACATCCTGAATCCCTATACTTTGGAAGACAAATTTATTGTTTTAAGACTTGCAGTGTATAATTTCTAGAACATTTAACCAGTTATAATTAAAAGTTGATTAAATTAGTCGATTTCAAAACACAAAACAAATCATAATTCAAATAAATAAAACATGTGAAATCGAATCGTAGGAAATAAGCTAAATAGTTTGATATTGGTTATTTTTACACGCAGCTTAGTATTAAATGTAAAAATAAATTACCTATCTGACATGGATAGGGATTCTGCAGGAATAGTATGAGACTTTTTCTGCTTTAGATCTAGATACCCAGCCTCTTCTTAGTGCTCCAGCAACACTTTTCGGTTTCCTTCAGCACACCTGGGTGTCATCCCGTCTGATTCCCATCAAGGATGACCCTAGAGAGTGGGTTTTACTGGGACTCGATCCAGACTGGCATCGGTATTGTCAGATTCTCCTGCGGTACGGGAGTTGCTGATGTAATAAAGCGAAGAACATCCCCCAGAACCCCGCCCTTAATCTGTGAACCAGAGTGGCTGGAACGTACACCACTCGAGGATGTGCTTAATGGTCTTTTCGCGATCTAAAACGCACTTACATTTTAATAATGGATCGCTTTAGTGAAGGAATCAATAGGGAGCCACTGCCTTGTCAATTCATATATCACTTCTGCTAAGCTGGATTTAATCGCTCACGGACAAGAGATAAAGTGTGCTTGCTTTATGCGAGGGCGAGAATATATGATATTCTATATAAGAAGAAATGTGCGGGAAATAATCAGAAGAATCGGAAGTCTTCTTGGAATTTAAGTTTCCTGTTTTAACTTGATTTATATACTGATCCTAAGAGGCTTGATGGCATATCGTCTCACCAACGTATAGTCATTTATATCGTTTCAAGGAGATTTAATTACTTTTTGGATAGGCATATCAGGACGTTCAAACTCCAGGTAGTATTAATAATTTTGTAAAATAGTTTATACGAAGCGAGTCCGTTGTGCAGATAAAAAGAAATTTTCGTTACGAGCGTATTCAGGAAAAACATGGAAGAATTTCAATCTGAATTGGATTGAATGAGAACGCAGATTTGGAGAACGTTGCATAAAATTTAGTACAGTCAGAACCCCTGCAAAAAATATTGAACCGGTCTGGAAAGTTATAGTGAGAAGTACCTATAGAAAAAAAAACCTAAAAAAGGCCCAAAGGGAGTTAAGACCAAGTTACAAAAAATTGAGTTCAATCGCCATTATTATATATATCTGGAAAATCTCACCAGAAAAATGCTTTTCCTTTATCTCGCAAACGGAGATATGTAGTTACAGAAATTATTTTTCTGAACTTCTCACAATAATTTGCAGACTTTAGACAAATACTTCAATGAAAATCGCAGTGAACGTCGGAAATACTTACAACCGCTAATTATTATTGTAGCCAGAACATGGAAACCTCAATGAAATTTTTTGATGTGATACCAAACAAGCTAAGCTTCAATAAAAAGTACCTTAATGAGGCTAATAATGGGAAACGTTGATAACAAACGCCATGTTCTGTTGTTGTGGGAAACATGGCAGGTACATAAGGAGCAAACTTTAGTTAAATGTCTGTAAGATTAAATACTCCGGCCAGCTTGTACTCACAGAACCATCACTTAGGTAGGTAGCTAGCCAAGAATGCTGGATTTAGGTTGGTAAGATTACGTTTGCTTCCTGAAACCTCACATTTCTGTAAAACATTGAATAAATAAGTACTTTCAGTCCAGATTTCTTCCATCGGCATGGACTAAATCATCGATTCAATCAATGTTTAAATTAGGCAAAAATCCTCCTGCTTTTACTAACCGACCATCATCTTAGTGCCCTCCATTTCGAAATTATATCCGATCACTTTTTTGCCATGCAACCAAAACCAACATGATTTTTTCTGCTCGTTCAACATTGATAAATCTTCTCTCTTCAGTTGGCAGACTAGAGAACTTCGTCGCCTTCTAAAACAAAAACTTTTGTAGAAGTACAAACATTTAGGAAGACAATCTCTCCAATAGGATAAGAATTTTCTAAGTGTTCTTCAGTGATCCATTTCAGGATATTACTGGTAGGTACATATCTTGGATCTCGGTGATCTTTGTATTCATTGATCTTCCTCGTACGCAGTCGATTTAAAATATTTAGGAACCCCTTGACATTTTGTATTTCCCTTCTAAATGCCTTGAATACTGTCGCTAATTGGTGCAGAGGATGATTCTTGCCGCTAAGTCCTTCAAAATATTAAATTCTTCATAGCATTGGATCTAAAAATCCGGAGGTTACTTACTCTTTTAATGCCTCCTTCTTAAAAGTAGTACTCTGGCGTGTACTCTCCCAATACACACACCCTCTTCAATTTTCTTAAATTTTTTCTCACCACCTTTCGACCAATAATAATTTAGCTATAAAGCGCTGAGCCAGTTTGATCTCTGATGATGGACCTTCAAATTTTATACCATTCTTCGTTTTCTGATTCCAGTGTTCAGGTTGTTTGTTTCTTAATCTTCAAAATTCTTACTGGTTGATCTAGCTAAAGACTTTCTCAGTTATCTTATCCAAAATTAAACTCTCCGGAGGGACACAGTCTGAAACGCTCTAGAGAAAAGTTCAACACCAACATCAGGCAGCATTTCTTCCCTAATATGATTTTCAGTGCAGGTGGGAATGTTCTTCCTCTGGAGGTGTTCGTTGACATGTCTCGTATTATTTAAAAATAAAAACCTTCCCAGAGCAACTTTTCTTGCAGAATCTATTCGTTCAGTCCGATTTTTTCGCGTTTCGGTTAATCAGAACCATCCTCAAAACTATGGCATCTTTTATTTCAGGTAGTATCAGGTAAGTCATAGAATTCTCTAAAACTTTCCCCATGTAAATGTTCTCGTATCTCCTACAGCAGTAGAGATCCCAATACATGCACCACAGATCTGGAACACACCGTATATTCTGTATTTACGATTATTTTTTCATCAGAGGGAAAAATGTCTGATACACCTTCTAACGGACTGTTATCTAAATAAATAATTTTTGTTGCCGAAAAAAGAATGAATCGACTTATTGATGGCGCATGTTCTTCCAAAAAGAAACAGGACTGACACTAGAAGGAAAGTTCTTGGTTTTCTAAAGAATGTAATGCTACTATCCTCTTGAATGTTTAATTACAAAAAAAAACGCAGGTACATGTTACTCTGACAGCGCAAGTAGAAGAAAAAATAGATCAATAATTAATCTTGTTCAATTATTACCTCCAAGTTACATAATACCCTTTCCTTTAGTTCAGCACGCACATTTTGAGTACGTTTTAATAGGTGATGGAACAAATGTATCCGAAACTCAATGTCTAAATCATGAAACTAGCTAACTAAAAGTCCACATACTTAAGAGACAATGAAATTACCGTCCCGGATTGCCCTAGCGTAATTTCCGGGTTTTAAGAGTGAATGAGGGAGGTCCGAGGCCCGGCGCTAATGTCTGCGCTCACAATCTTTGCAGACACTAATTGCACAATAACGGTTATCTCTAGTGCTAGTGTTAGTTAGTAGTACAGTGGTTGTACTTCGCATGCCGAGATATTTAAATCGCGTCGAATTAGTCCTGTTTCTCCCTTTGTGCTTCACTAAAGTATCTCTTATTTACCCTACCTATTCAATGTAGTTTCTCAACAATTTATTATTACAATGCGTAGCTGGGGCATAAGGTCTCATGAATATACAATTTCCCGCATTTCTAATGGTCTATTATACTGTATATTTCCCTAATTACGGAAATATATTCAGATTCTTAAGTCATAAGATTATCCATGCGACTTATTGCGCTGAGAGATTTTCTTATGATTGCTAACATAAAGAAACTGCAGAGTTATAAGAAAGTCAAAATATGATGTAAAGGATACATGTTGAGGACACAGCATTGTTTGTTCAGATTTTGTAATTTTAAGAAATAAGCGTCAGGAATGGTCATAATTTACCTCCAAATAGATGTATTATGAGGCTAACAGTTCTATTTTTGTCACACTTTTCGCTTTCATCTTTTTGGGCCGTGCTATGAATTCCAACTTTAGCCATTTCTCGATGTAATTGCTTGTGATGTAACACGTCATTGAAGTTTTAGTGCATGAGTCTGCTATAATCGGCTCTCCGTCAAGAAGGTTTGATTATCTCAGCCTGGCGATGTCATCTTTCGTCGTTAATTTTTGACAATGCTACTTCAACATCTTCCTCTAATATTATATGAACTTCATTTTTGTTGTGACATTTCTTAGTTTTTTTGTTACTTTTGTTATTTTGCAATGAGCCCTACTACCAAATATTTTCGACAACTCTCCTCCCTTCTCCCTTTTGGCTCTGCCTCATATCCATCTTTGTAAAGGAGTAAATTATGCCCTATAAAAAAAAGCCCTCAATTTTTTTTTTGTATTTTTTCTTTTTTTCTATTTTTTGCTTTTGAATTTTTTTTTAATTTATCGGTTTTCTTTTTTCTTTTCACACGATCGAATTAATTCCGGATATTTCTTATTCCAAACGAAACACCATAGTGTTATACAAGTATTCCAGAAATAAAAATACGAAAAGTTGAAGTACATTTTTTGAAAATTACATTTGAAGACATGTAAATCAATTTTTTAAAGAAATATTGAAAATCGAAATATCTCAAAATCTATTGAGTTTTGTATACTGCATGTTGGGGTTAATTTACTTCTTACCTCTTGTTTTAACAGATCACTAAAGGAATGTATCCAGTTACCAATAACCCTGTAGAGGCTAGAAACGTCACTTTCTTTACCCCAAGAGGACCCCAATTTTTAACCTCCATCCTGCTCAACTTTCAATGCCTGAATTCATACGTTTTCGTTATACAACCAACGAAATAATAATTAGGTAACGAATTATTTAATAAGCAATAATCAGTCTTTTTACAAACAAAATATCATCATACATCAGAGCACACGAAAATAATAAAGTTCTACATTTTTAATAATTTACCTCACATAGCGCCCGTACCTACATTTTTAATTGTATACAAGGAAATAATTGAATTTTTTATCGTCAAAGAGTACAATGTAGAATATTTCATGTGACATGCTTTGGAACATTGTAAGCGCTGGAATGTTATTTAATACAGTCTACAATTTAAACATCCCCTTAGCAGGTGATTACCAGAGATATGCTTTTTCTTTGCGTATCATGTCAAAATATTTTCAGAGAAATGTTCGCATGGCAGGCGTGATATCAAAATATCTGAGTCTCTGAATCTAATTATACATCCATGTTCGTATTTGAAGCCGTATTTCCGCCGTCAACTTTCTAGCACCTTTGAATTCAAATTTTTCGTTCATTATCATTAAGGAATGCACTTTAATAAACACAAACAAGGGAGTTTTATTAAATAACCTTGAATACATGTGCTTTGGTGCTTTCACAAAGGTTTGCTACAAAGTTACTTTAATTTAACAAAAGATACTTTATTTGGGATGACAGACAAAAAAAAGTTCCTACACGACACGTGTCACCTGTAAAATAAGAAATATCCAATTCACATTTTTGTAGGTTTTTATACGAAGGACGCTTTATTGGCCGACGCAACATAGGGAGTTGAAGGTAAAAACTTATGGTTGATTTATTGGCTTCCGTTAATGTTTCAGAGAGAAATTATATATTAATAATTTGTTAAGATTGATAAGATTCTTCTGTTGCTCCAGTTACATGTTAAGTCTGTTATTCCCATTGAAATGAACAAAATAACTGGAATGCGCTTTCGCGTTGGCAGCTCCCTCGTTAAAAAGAGCACGATGCTTGAGTGGGACAGTCTATCTTTATCTAACTCATATAAGCCAGTGATCGTAGAGGAATATCGACTCATTCTTAGGAATACTCCAGATCTGACATCTCTCCCAACTTGTCATTAGAAAATTATAATACTCAGTGATTATTTTGAGTTTTATACAGGTTGTTTCGGAAGTAACGGTTCGTGGTAAAGTGGAAATTTATTCGTTCCGAAATATTACGATCTTATTAAACTTGTGTTGAGTTAAAGTTATCCAGTTAGTTTCTAATTTATTAATTTGTTAAAGTGATAAATGTTAAATAGTTAAAATTTGGTATTCAAGCCTGTTTTGGTTTGAAACAGCTGTACTGGTTGTTGCGAATTTGTTATCAATTTTAGATTTTACCGGAAGATTAATTCACTCACTCATCGAACAGTAGTCTACCTTGAGTCATCGCGAATAAATCATCCAATTATAATATTTGTTGTTTCTTCAAGTAAACCATTTTTCGCGAGTTCAAATTAGAGCAACCTTTTACATTCCTTTATTCCTTCCTACCCCCTGCCCCTTTTTTTCCTAGCTCAATAATCAAAGTGCTCAAAGATCACCATGTAAGCAGCCAGCACGAAGGTAGGTGAAATTTAATTTTTCTGTATGTACAGTCCACAAATTGTCATAACAAAGCCTACTACGTTAATATTTCTGGTTGTGAATAAAATTAATGCAGGTGACTATTATTGAACGGTTAATAACTGAAAAACGACTGACTTTTGATGGTGACGATCATATGGAGTGACGATATAACTTTTTCCTACGACCACTATACAAAACACTACTTTGCGCATCGTTTTTTGTGCGCAAACTAGCAGATTTCTCACGTATCCAAAACTGTGCGACAAAGTGACATAACGCATAGCAAAAATCGTTTCCGTACAGTTATAATGTAAACAATAGTGATGGGCGGTAACTGAGAACTCAACTGTTACTTATTGTTAATGGAATAACTATTCATTTAAAGCTTCAAGGTAATAAAATAAACTCAAATGGGATAACATAGAACCCGACAAGACTATAAAATATACTCATTATTCTCTTGTGGCAGTAATTATTAAAATTTACGAGTTGATCGCTAATAACAGCATTGGTAGCGTTCAACTCAAATTCACGAACGTGAAAATAACTCGCACACCTCTACTAACTTCAATCGACGACGCACAGCGCCTGCGTTGTGTGGAAGTTGCATATCTACCATGTCTCCACGCTCACGTTACTTATTTTTAGTTTATACGGAGTCTAATAATAAATAATAATAATATTGTCGGTAGAATTCAATGATTTAACAGTATACAGGGTGTCCCAGCTTATTCGGAGCGGTCTCTGTAGGCCAAACGATGGACTTTTTCAAAAAACTTTTTAAAAATTCAAGTACAGAATCACAATGGCCATAATCTAAAATAATTTTGGAGTATACAGAGTGTCTCATATAACAGTGGCATATCAAAGTTATGTTTTTTAAATGGAATGCTCCTATGTTATTGCATTTTTAGATTGTCTGAGAAGAGAAAATAAGAGTGGCTTTTACAGTTGGTGTTTAAATTCAGAAGTTCTTGAGTTATAAACAAGTGAAAATCGTAATTTTTCAAGTTCAAGGCCCTGTACAACGAAAACGGTTCAAGATAGAGAAAAACGGTTTACATGTCGTTATTTTAACTTTTTATGTACTATCCTATCGTGTAGAAACATTTGTACTGTCTTTGATTTTTTTTATTTGGCGACGTGTGGAGAAATCTCAGAATTTTTCAAATTTTTTATCACCCTGTATAAACATTTCATCCACATCATAGGATAGTACATGAAAAGTGTCACAATTCTTTCACACTCGTGAGAAATTTTCTCTTTTCCGCACTTGTTTCACAATATACTATTTTTCGCAGTAATGATATACCTCAAATATTTTAAAATAAAAATCGAGAGAGCGTTGAAAGTAACATAGGTAAGTGTTCATTTAAATGACTAATATGACTTATGTGGCGTTCTTTATAAAATATATCGAAACAGATATCAGATTATGATTTTTCATGCCGTAAAACATCTATTCCTAAATTTTTACGTTCCTGCGTTTACAATAGTTCAAATTATTCCGAAAAATAAATTTTAAAATGTCAACTTTGCCACCCTGTATATTTTGTATTATCAATAAATAATTTAGTAGAGTAAGTTGTGTCAGATTGTAATTTTTCGGAACGAAGAATCTCTCACTTCAGCACGGACCATTATTACTTGCAAAACAGTTCGTATAAAAATGGTTTTTAAAGTAGTATAAAAAAATTACTAAGGTGCAAATTTTACAATCATTACCACCTACATTTTAAAGGAAATTAGTTTTTGACAGTTGAAAAATAGATTAGGAAAATTCTTCTGTGTCAATAAATTTTCTATAATCATTTTAGGTTTAATGTAAATTTTCGTTCACTCAGACGTTCATGGTTAGTTAGAACAGAAATTACCTATACATAAATATTAAAGGTCTCGAAAGCTTGTGTGAAATAAGCTTTATCACATAGATACATATAAAGAACTTTTTATTTTGAAAGTATAACTGCTTCCGACATTAAAATCTACGTAGGGAGATAAATTCTCATAACAGGAGTAGAAAAAATAAATCTTAATTATTTTAGAAATATGCCATACGATCATATATTCTGTTGTTTTTTATGCATAGACGCCTATATTAAACAAGCCATTCCGGATAAATAGCAATGGGTATCCATCATTTTTGTCCTTTGTGTGTACTTTCTTGACATCCGAAGGGAAATTTTATAATCCCGGGAAGAGAAAAAAACAAATACCCGCTATAAATGCCGTTATTGTTCTCTTGCGTGCCTTCATTAACGACATTAAGCATCGTACACAACTTTTCATTTAACTGAACGATAAAGGAATACATTTTGGTAGCTTTTTTCGACGTTTAATTCCACCCGACAGAGGCGTTACATTTAGCTTGACCTGAACTCATCCAGTTTCCTCAGATACTTAGTGAATACTAAATAGATGTGTTACTTCATATTATCAGATATACGTTTCTATGTTGTAAAAAGTGATCTCGGCTATGACGATATAAATTCTTCTTAATTAATAAAGCTCTGCCCGTTTTTAGCATTCTTGATGCAGCTATTCAATTCTAGTAATATACCCTGTAATAACGACTCATCGTAATTAAAGTAATTAGCGAGAAAATTTCGTATTCATGAATAATAACTGCTATTTTAATAAAATAATTACGTTCAATACGGCTAGCGCACTCTAATTACAGACGCCGACAAGCTGCCAAAGATCCTGTAAGTACTCCAAAACCTTTTTTTATTCCCTAGAAGCGGAGTCAGAAAAAAGCTGACAAGTTAATGAGTATTATCAAACTCAGATTTCTCTTTATATCAGAATTTTGGTTCAAGTTATTGAAAGACATTTCGTCAAAAACTAAACTTAATGAACTATTAATATGTTAATATTGTCTTGCAATGAATAAATTGCTTTGTTACATTTAATGTCACACATATGTGAAACGAAGGCAGAGTTAACTCAGCTAGAGCCAGATAATTTCAGTTGTCAAATGAGATATTGGAACATTCAATTAGAGATATTCCTTTTTACATCTAATGAAATAGAAAATTTATTTGTTCTTTAATTTGTACATATAAATGTAAATATAATTTTTATCAAGTTCAAGACTTTTTCAACATAGGATTAACATTGATAACAATAGTCGGTCATTATTTACATCCGCGGCTCCTACAGTTTCACCATGGCACCTATACATACAGGGGTGGAGAACATACCTATAGTAACACCAGGAAGGTATTCATATGCTTTGCAAATGAAAGGGAAAGCCACAAGACGGACTAAAAACACGGTTTTGAGAGTGCAATGAAAATACGGACCTGGCAGATGCCAAGATTACACATCGAGTCTACGGGATGTAAGCATTGAGAACAAATCCTAGCGCTTCGAAACGAACTCAGGCACGTACTTTGCAATATATCCGCTTATTATTATCGTGAAAAGACCACAGGGATTGATGTTACGATTTTTGGAATATAAATGCAAAATAAATGCAAAATTCAAAATAAAACCGTGCTACTGTTAATCTCGAAGATTTTCCTTGCCCTGAAAGGGAAAAAAAATTAGAAATTCGACCGTAGTGTCAAAGAGGCCTTAGATGTGACCTTAATATTAATAGGACCACTCTTATTCTTATGTTATATTAATGATTTACCTGCTTTTTTAAATATTCCAACTTTACTTTATGCTGATGATACTTTTCTTGTAATTTCAATTAGATCTAACGATAATATTGATATTAATTTTAAAGTAAATGAAATCTTGGAAAAATTATTTACTTGGTGTGAGTTGAATAGGATTAAAGTTAATTTTCAAAAGACAAAATTAATTCATTTTTCAAATAAGAATAGAAATAAATATACAATTCAATTAAATAATAAATTCAATATTGAAAACGTAGAATCTTTAAAATTATTAGGTTTCAATTTAGATAGAACTCTTAATTGGAAATTACATATTAATACAATATCAAAAAAACTGTGCAAAGTTTGCTTCCAACTTCGATTTTTAAAGAATAAAGGATTAAAATTAGGAATTTTAAAAACAGTGTATTATTCAAATTTTTATTCTATTTTAAAATACGGAATAATACATTGGGGGAATTCTTTTGATTGGTTAATTATTTTCAAAATTCAAAAAAATTGCATAAGAATACTAGGCAATGTTAATCGCATGACATCTTGTAAAAAATTATTTAAAAATTTCAAAATTTTATCATTTCCAAGTCTATTTATATACGAATGTCTCTGTTTTGTACATAAAAATAAAAATTTGTTTACTTTTTTCAATTCTAATACCAGAAATTCTAATACAATTATTTTAAATAAACATAATACCACTCATTATGAATTATCTTCTGAATACATATGTGCCAAAATTTATAATCATTTACCAAATAATTACAAAAAATATAATTTAAAAAATTTTTCAAAAGAAATTAAAAATATTTTATTACAAAAATGCTACTATAGCTTAAATGAATATTTGAACAATTCTTTGGATTTATAATTTCATAACTTTATTTCATAATTTCATAATTTTATAACTTTATAACTAATTTTACAATTTATTATTTTCCACAAAAAATACAATAATATGTATTTATAATAAGGAAATAAATGTTATTATTATTATTATTATTATATTAATAGTTTGCAATGGCAATTTTTAGCTTCTTACCCACCCAGCACCCCTATTTCGCTCCTCGGTCTCGAAAAAATTTATGAAACTTAATTTTTAACCTAATTTGAATTCTCCAATTTTATGTGGGTGTGTATGAGAAAGATAAGAAACTTTGTATAAAAAAATAAAAATAATTACCTTTATCTTTCAGAGATATATTATCATCTCATTATCTTACCTTAAATAACTTATCGATACTTATATCTCTCTCTCATATCTTAACTTGCTCGCACCCGCCCCCTACTACCCATTGTATCCTTAGGCTTATTTCTCACTTCTCCACGGGACTATTTGTATTACCACGAATTAGTTGGATAAACATAACAAGAAGACAAATCTAAAGAAAACTAGATTCGAAATTTTTATCTAGAATTTGAGCTTAGCACTCTAAATTATTTCTTTTCTAATGTTCAGAAAAAACTTTGAAAAACTATTAGTGTGTTAAACCGCGTATGCCCATTACAAATATTTTCTCCAAAGTGACCAAGCCCAGCAATCATCTGTTGGAGACATGTAGCTTTGACTACTCTAGAATTTACGCCACAGTTAATAGTGCATTTAATGAGCATTTGGTCACATGTACTACAGTGCCTGACCACATGTTACACTAGGGAAATTATCTGATATTCCGTGTCACGTATACCGATTGAATACAGCGTTTACCTTGTATGGTAATATTGTAAAAGGGTTCCAAATATCTGTTTTAAGTCTTTAACAACAGCTATGACCTGGCTTGAAAAAAAATTATTTTAACCACATTGAGGAAAAATAGTGGGTAGGAAAAGCTATTTGAAATATAGTGTTCCGAGCAATAAGCGATCAGAAAATATAAAGGGTGATTTTTTGAAGCGGCCATTAGAAAAAGTTCAACTTCTTGTTGATCTAGCAATCTGAAACTTGGAACCCGGGAAACATACAATAACGGGTCAAACTTAGATAAATGTACTCACCACAATATAGCGAGAATATAGAGAGAAGTCGTAATAATAAGAAGAAAAAGTAATAACAAAGCTGTTTATAGTTGCAGTCTAAATTGAGTAGTTTTTGAGTTATAAGCAAGTGAAAAATACATCGGAAAAGACTCAAGATAAAAGGAAAACGGCTTACATGTCCCTTATATTGCCTTTTCATGTGTTGTCCTTTCATGTAGCTGGAATTGTTATACAGTCTGGTGAAAATTATTAGATTTTTCATCTCCCTGATAAATGTTTTAATTGCGCAGTAGGATTCCGTTTTCGTTATACACTGACTTGAAGTTGAAAAATTGCGATTTTAACTTATTTATAACTCATAGTCCAGTCAATTTAAACTGCAACTATAAAAAGTATTGTTTTAACAGACAATCTCAGATAATCAATATATGGAGTGTCCGATAAAAAAAATATAGCATCTTTTGTTTTATTAATATTGCATCTTCTTTCGCTATTTTCAAATGTGCCGTCATCTTGGCAATATTTAATTTTGACTCGCTCTTGTGTATGTCGCTTGGATCAAAATTTCAGATTCCTGGATTAACTAGAAGTTCAAATTTTTCTAATGGACGCTTTAAAAGAATCACCATGTATACCTAATCCTAATATAAAACTTCGTGTCTGTTGGTAGCACGTAGCTTTGGCTATTTGGACCATTTGTGTCAGAATAGTGCATCTAATGAACACCTGGGGATCTGACCTACAATGCTCTGACCACGTTCTCAACTATAGGGACATGAATCTGATTCTCTATCATCTAATTAAGTACTGCGTGTACCTTAATTATTGTATTGATAATTGTCAAAATATTTAAATATCTATTTTATGAAGTTTAAAAAAAATTTACCTAACTTGAGAAGTTATTGTTTGGCAACGTTGTCACCGTCTGGGTTCGAATCCTAGCTCGGCATGGTTGTTTGTGTTCGTTTATATATTTTTTCGTTTTACATTTATACAGGGTGTCCCAGCTTATTCGAAGCGGTCTCTGTAGGCCAAACGATGGACTTTTTCAGAAAAAAAATTTGAAAATTCAAGTACAGAATCACAATCGCCATAATTTAAAATTATTTTGGAGTATACAGAGTGTCCTATATGAGAGTGGCATATCAAAGTTATGTTTTTTTAAATGGACTGCTCCTATGTTATTGCATTTTTAGATTGTCTGAGAAGAGAAATAAAGATTGGCTTTTACAGTTGGTGTTTAAATTCAGAAGTTTTTGAGTTATAAATAAGTGAAAATCGTCATTTTTCAAGTTCAAGGCCCTGTACAACGAAAACGGCTAAAGATAGAGAAAAACGGCTTACATGTCCCTATTTTAACTTTTCATGTACTATCCTATGGTGTAGAAACATTTGTACTTTCTTTGATTTTTTTATTTGGCGACGCGTGGAGAAATCTCAGAATTTTTCAAATATTTTATCACCCTGTATAAACATTTCATCCACATCATAGGATAGTACATGAAAAGTTAAAATAGGGACATGTAAGCCGTTTTTCTCTATCTTGAACCGTTTTCGTTGTACATGAAAAATGACAATTTTCACTTGTTTATAACTCAAAAACTTCTGAATTTAAACACCAACTGTAAAAGCCAATCTTATTTTCTCTTTTCAGACAATCTAAAAATGCAATAACCTAGGAGCATTCCATTAAAAAAAACATAACTTTGATATGCCACTGTCATATGGGACACTCTGTATACCCCAAAATAATTTTAAATTATGGCCATTGTGATCCTGTACTTGAATGTGCAAAAATTTTTTGGAAAAAATCCATCGTTTGGCCTACAGAGACCGCTTCGAATAAGCTGGGACACCCTGTATATTGTTTCGTTTATATTTATATATTTATAATATAAAAATATGTCTGTGGCTATATGAGCTCGATCTCAAAGCCAAATTACCAGAGTGGAGCGACTATCTATACACAGTTAAGATCGATGCTCCACCTTTTCTAAAAAAAACTTTTGGTGAGAAAAGTATCTAATGAATAAGAATATTTGAAATTTTTAGTTACCTACTGAAGATTCTGTAATGTTTCTCAAAATAATTTCTAACAAGACAGCAAAACTAAACTTCATAATTATTATGGCATTATAAATTTCTTCTTCAAAGTTTTTAACATCAAACTTTAACGTCGTTGGAGACAAGAAGTATCTTTAACCACTTGGGAATTTAGGTCAGAGTAGTGCTTCTGGGGACATGGCCTTTAATGTGCCGGCCACGTTTTTCACTAGGGAAATTACTCTAACATTTCACGTTATACCGATTGAATGTAGCGTTTATCTTATACAGCGTGGTCCGCCGAAAACGAAATAGGTGTCTTTTGAGACCAATTAATTTTTTTTCGAAACTGTGGATGATAAATAAAACAATGATAAGTGCTATACAGTGCATTTCTTTTTCAATGCACCATAGGGATTTACATGTAAAAAATGGACCTCGTGTTAATGGTTTTCCTGCGGTAAATTTCTGAATTTTTTTTTTGTGGAATCTTAAAACACAGTATTCTGCACCTTATTTTGAAGATCTGCTACTAATAGGAGCAATACTTATTTAGATAAAAATTAAAAAGTGGAACCATTTCTACTGATTTTTTAAAATAGGTTGCCATGCTCGTTCACTGACATCTATCATTTCTATGACATTTTAATCATTACATAATAATTATGTAATGTCAGTGAACGAGCATGGCAACCTATTTTAAAAAATCAGTAGAAATGGTTCCACTTTTTAATTTTTATCTAAATAAGTATTGCTCCTATTAGTAGCAGATCTTCAAAATAAGGTGCAGAATACTGTGTTTTAAGATTCCACAAAAAAATAATTCAGAAATTTACCGCAGGAAAACCATTAACACGAGGTCCATTTTTTACATGTAAATCCCTATGGTGCATTGAAAAAGAAATGCCCTGTATAATCAATATCAAGAGATTCGCCAAAGTGAGGGTTGAGAATAAAAATAATTCTCGAACTCGTATTCATTTTCAAAGGAAAACGTGTTAAAAATGGTTGTGTTTACTGATTTTCATGCCCTCAGCTGCGGGGTTGACAATAAAGTTATTTTTCTTAACAGAATTATTTGTATATTTATTAGGAAATCTTCAGCTTAACCATTTAGAAAAAAAAATATTATTGAAAATTTAAGAAGTAATAAAAATAAAACCTTGTAATTGAAAAGGTAAAAACTGTGAGCCTGGAGCAATGTTTTCAATTGGTGAGATATAAAAAATACGAAAAAAATAGTGCAACTATTCTATAATTTAACCAACTCTGCATCTTTCATGGTATAAGAGATCATGGTGAAATGAACAGTTAAAAGTGACCACCGGGTATGTAGAAACTTTTTCGAGTTACTATGTATATTTTATGTAAATATATTATGTATCCCTACCTAAATAATGTTTTAAACATCGTATTATCATACTCATAAGAAAATAAGTAGAATTCTCATATACAGAGACGAAAGGCACCCTCTTAAATATACAATGTACTATCAATCATTCGCAGCCCCGTGATTTATTATGCCTCGAAATACACGGCCGAGCTAGGACCTAAACCATTAAATTATGCAGAAATTATGTCAAATTTAGATGAGAAAAATATTTCAAAAAAGTCTGCAAAACAACTTTATATGTAATCTTTACAGAGTTTGAAGAGGTGTGTTGTATGATAGTCGGACTTTCTGATCTTTATAAAAAAAAACTGAAATGTCAACATATACCTAGAGGAATATTTCACTTTGCACGCAATTTTCGCTGAATTAAACCTGCATAAAAAATTACATTTTTCTGACCCATAATAATGACCAAGTATACAGTGAGCGCGCTTTAAATAGCAAAGATGACATATGGCAGTCGTTTTAAGTCTCACTCTTCTTATGTATTTTTTATGTCAATTATGCAGGCTATCCCAAATTTTCTTTATCGAGGAAGATCGCGTTATTTCAAAAACAAATGAAACTTGGGAGATTTCAAATATACCTCTAAGGCTTTGTGGCTGCACCCTTAAACTTTACGCCCTCCAACCTCCAAATAATTATCTCTTACTTTGTTTTTTTTTTCACAATACACCCCTAAGTTTTTGCTCCGCAGGATTACTGGCTTAGTTCAGAATACAAAAAAATACGATTCTCGAAAATTTAAACATATATACTTAGTTTAAATTAGTTTAAAAAAAGAACACACCTTGAGGTCTTTTCAAAATGAAATGCTCTATTTCGTAACTTACAAAAACACTGTATTTGGGAAATTTCAAATGTACCCCTAAGGCTTTGTATTGGGGTCAACACACATTTAAACCTTTAACTCCCCAAGTAATCATCCCTACTTGCTATTTTAAATTTACACTCCTAGTTTTTTTTTCTTGGCGGGATTACTGACTTTTTGAATACAAAGCATGCGATTTTTTTTTTAAATCTAAGATTCTAAGCTCTAAGTGGGATTAATTTTTACAAACTACTGTCAAATTCATAGTTAGGCTTTATTGCCGCCAAGTGTAACGACGGAAATGAAACTATGGAATGAGCATAATTTTATATTACAAGTGCCATTTTCTTATTGCAGCTAACAGCCGAAAATCGAAGTGAAAATTGAAACCATTACTGCATAGTTAACTTTCTTTTGAAAAATCAGCAAACAATAATTTGCGCCTACGTATTGTATCCATTTCCAGCTACAGAGAAATAGACCACAAGTGGTCTGACTATCCCTGATATAACGAACGGAAGACTAGAGTGGACGTCTTCAGTTCTAAAATCTCGCTCTTACTAGAAGAGATTGAGGGATGCAGTTCCGTGACAATATAGACGGCTGCTCAATTACAGTCCTAACAGATACGCTTTGTTATCCATGTATCGTATCGGTCTTCTTCCTTCACGACTTGTTCTCTCTCCAGTTCTTCCTTCCCGAATTGGAGGAAGTTTATTTAAGACGGGAGTCGTATCGGGGTCGGGCTCTGAAATGCCAGCTCGTTTCCGCTTTCGCAGATGATGAATAGGCATTGCTTTGAGAATTTTAGGCATTATTATTCAATTCGCTATTGAATTTAATAGTCGACATGTGCACCTTTCTTGTCGGATACCTACAATTATTTTTATTATTAATAATTAAACATTATGTATATTTAGTGTTATTACAAGAAAAAAAATTTCCCTCAAAATTACACCGCTTTTGTACCCACATTAATTTCGACATTAGTAGAGGCGCTTGTTTTTTATAATAATTATTATTAGGTATCTAATTATTATTCCAATGCAGAGAAATTAAAGATAATGTGGTAAGGCAGCAATAGTAACATATGATATGAGTTGTGATTTCGAGTTTATCCTCAATACCTAATGAGATAAAAGATAACTTACTAATTACCAATAATTCACTCAACTTTAAATCCACAATAATTTTTCTTCACGTATAATAATAGGAGTCATAAAATATAGAAATTTATGACAAATAATGTCACCAGCAGGACTATTATTGTTGGGGTGAGTCAGCGAATCCTGGATTCAGATTCATGCAGGGTAACGTCAAGGGAGAAGGTTCATAGTTTTAGGCGGTAAATCCTTGAAGTCGATGAATCATCCCAGCAATCATCAAATTTATGTTCTAAACCCCCTTACGTTGAAGAATACCAACGTAATACCAATTCCTAATAATTATTAATCAAAATAATTAGTTTGTAGCTTGTTGGGAAATTCATTTGCTCATTTGAAAGTAGGTACACTTCATTTAAAATGTTTTATTGAAGTATTTGAGTACTTTATTCTAGGGAACCTGCATTACCGTTTTACTAGGGTAGCGCATTCACTTTTTGACGTTTACTAAACACGGTTATGTTTGAACAGCTGGATGTCATATTTTTGGCACATTTGGTCACAGGCGTAGGTATCAAGTGGAAAAAAGCGAAGTTTGAAAAATGAAACAAAATAATAACACGAATAAAATTCAAGGAATCCTCTTTGCAGTGGGTATTAAAAACATAATTACCGGTTTATAGGATCACGAAGCTATAGACTTTAGTATTATAGGTATAATTTTTATCTCGATATCTAACGTAGTTACTGATAAAAAGCGTCTTGGTAGACACACGAACGGCAGCGTGATCTTAGTACACATAACTGATCCTTAAAAATAAGATTCATCAAGATGTAATAAAACCTACCTGAGTTGGTCAACTTTCAGGAATACGGAAATTCTGAGCCCCGTATATTTTCTGCAATAATAACTGTCTGCTGGGGCTGGATGCATTTTTTGTTCAGAAGATCCTAGTAACAGGTAAGTATTGATAGAGGACCATAATGAGTTTAAAATATTAAGAACGTCACCTTTAGGCAACGCCAACAAGTGGAAAGCCCACTTTTTATTGTTAAAACATCTTCTAACGCATCAAAAGTTTACCATTTTTATAAAATACGCAGACTTAATAACAAATAATTATGTGAATTTTTAGACAGTTGTACGTTCATGGAAAATCTGACGTTTATGAAGTCAAATTTGACATTCCCAACTTTTTTCCCAACTTTTTGTGAGAATGAGAATGCGCTACCCTAGTAAAGCGGTATAATACAGGTTCCCTACTTTATTCTCCTAATTAATAACTTTTGAAGCTTGTCCTTACGTCTGTCTAACGACATTCTATGAAGTTTGTGCTCTTTACATCTACGTCAGATAGTCTGTGATCTACGTACGTTTCCTTCCTATTTTACTTCAGGACGGATAATATATGTAATCATATACAAGTACAGTGCATTTTTAAAATCCTGGTCATGTTAAGAAACGTGAAGAAAATGGAAGGGTAAAATTTAAATTTTTTTGTACCGTAAATAACAACTTCGAACGAAATAAACTGTCGATTGGAGCCCATTAAATCAATCAATTAATTTAGAAAGGTCATAAGATGCTTAGCGAACAGTTAGTGAAGAATTTTTACTCACGGATCTATGATCCAACCATATCTGCTAAAGGTGGTGATTTTTCAGTTAAATAGGTACCTGTATAGTTAAATTCAAAGGGTTACTATAATAATTAATGAGTACTGTTTCAAATACGACGTGGTTATTAGCTAAGATTTGTGAGCTTTCTTGAAACCCCGCTGATGAAATTCTACTGGAAGGAAAGGTGTCATTGGATTCAATCAAAACGGATATGGAGAAGAGGACAAGAGTTTTGAATTAGCAGACGGGAGTGATGGTAGCACTTTACGGAAGAAGTTTTGCTCTAAATATGGTGGCGAAGTGATCCTCTTTCAGGTTAGTGGATGGTAGTCAAACACAAGAAAAAGGTAACAGGGAGGTTTTTGTCCCAGCTGGTACTCAACTGAGGAAGCTGTACTAGATCATTTTCTTGGTATACTTGGTTGAATTTCTTTCGCACGTTTTCGTTTGACATGATGTAATGACCGAAAGGGTCTGAGTGTCCATGTGGTTGTGGTATGTGCCAAACGAATAAATTCCACATGCATTCTGCTTAGTTTACTTGTAGGTCGGCGTTGGGCAGATTCAGACATACTCTATTGAATTCATGGTAAGGGGATTTATAACCGCTTCCGCTACAGCTTCGTCCTACTTTCAGTTTATTAATAAAGATCGTTCGATGACCGATTACAGAAAACTATCGATGGGTTGTCTAGAAGGTGCGACTGGAATCCCCTAAAGGAAAAATGGGTTTCGAGAATGAATCCATGATTTATTTTGACTTTACTGTAATGTTTATATTGTATTCTTATATCTTTATATCTTTATATCTTTACTGTAATGGGTACTCTATAAGGTATTACGTGAAGACGATGATATCTTGATTAATTTTGAGCTACTTGGCAGGCTGGTGTGTTGATAACTATAGTCCGATTAATAGCTTACAGAGTGATCACAAATTTTGTCTGCAGGTAATCGTGACATCTACATCCATGAGTGGTGTGGAATTAAACCGCTTCATTATATAGGATGGGATCAAACTTGGGTTCCATTACTTCGATCCTGTCTTCATATCTTCCTCGATTTCCATGTCTTCTTCAGACACGGTCGTTCTAGTCTCCCAAGAAGTCATATTACCTTGTCCGTATCACCACTTTGACGCTGTTCACCCCTAATAACGTTGATATTCCGATGGACCTCAAATAAATTTCAGCTTCATCCATTGTCTCTTATGAAGGAAAAAGTTTCTATGTATCTCGTTCTTCCTTACACCGAATCTTTTACCCGCCTGTTCAGTCTGGTTTATTATTCGTCGCTATGAGCTTTGACATCTTCGAATCTTTTCATCTGCCTTCATCGAGTTTCACATCTTATTGAAACCCTCTAAAATGAAATAAAACGTAACAATATAGTAATGAACAATAATTAAGAGTTGTTATAAGAAATCTATTAAAAAGAGGGTATTTTCATTGCACAATGCAAGACTTATTTTTAATTTCTGTTCGGACTCTATAAGTTATTATCATCATTCCATAGAATAGTTTCTCGAAAGCTTCCAGTTTATTTAATTTTCTTGCTTTGATGGTTCATGTCTCAACTTAGTGTAGCATGATAGAAGACATTATAACATTTTTATAGCTTTGCAGCAGATTTCATGAACAATTCTTTGCACTGTCTATGACAGAACGCGGCCATTATTAAACAATTCGTGCACTGGGTATCTTGGAAAAATAGCTGAATTTCAGTTCCGACTCATCTTAAAGTAAAAGTTATGAGAAATATCAATTGAACATTAAGATGTCCAGAATTCGGTGAAATTTATTTGTCATTTCCGAGTGATGCTTTAATAAATTGACTCAAAATGGAACTAAATGTACTTTCAAACTAGATACCATTAATTAGATAGCAGAGCATTTTGACGCTCGTACCTTTGAAGATTCATTGGTTACCTTAAAAAAAATTTCATGATTTCTCTAATCTAATTAAACAATTTAGTTTATGATGAATACAATAAAAAAAACTGAAATAATTTATTCACCCGGAATGAGAGAGCGCAAAATATCAATTTCTATACGCGAAAGTTACTAATCATTAAGATTAAACACCTCGCCCTGACAGCAAATTATTAGATTAAGGACCATTTAGGGTTAGGCCGCCTTGGGAATATACCATCAGAGGTTAGGTCTCCAGAGACATTTATGCACCATATATTCCACACGTAATATTTGCAATGCTTCATTTCAATACCGGCATTTGAATTTCATAATATTTGCGCTCATTATTACAACTACAAAATAGCCATTACTATATTAAAATTATTACTAACGCAATATTTGGGAACGAATTATTACTCCCTATTGTTTACACCAGTTTTAGTTAAGTTGGTAAGGTGAACCCATTAAGTTTCCTGCACTTTTTTCAGTACCGACCAGATATCTTCCTCTAAAGTCGCCAAATTTCTCAACAGAGCTTCAATGATTGTTGGGAATTACAACTACAACAATGAAACTTACTTAAGCGAACATTTGCAAATTGATCAATAATAAAAATGACAAACTTGAACAGACTAATAGGTAAGCAAAACAGTAATTGAAAATTTAAAATAAATCTTGTAATGCGAATGGTGGAAAACAGTCATTGAATTTCACTCTATACTTAGCTTTTGTGGTGCTGATTGATAATTGATGTGGGGTGCTGGTGCTGGTGTTAGGAGATTTCCTTGGAGGGAGGCGTCAACGAGGCTGTTTGCGTTAGCTTGTTGAGTTCCGGAATAGACTTTCAGCAGTAGCGTAGAAAATGGCGTATGGCTCCACGAGAAAATCTTTCTCGGGAACGACTTCGCCCCATAAAAAGGTCAATCAGCTCCCAGGGAAAAGCTATAAAATCACGGTTCAATCACTGAATGTTCATAGTAAAGCAACAGCAGCGAGTCGGTTTTCGCACGGGTATTAATTAATTAATTAAATAATTAATTCACATTGACGGAAACTATTAAAACAGTTTCAGCAACCTATGGCGAAACTGTTTGGACCCTGGTTAAAAAGGAAAGAAATTTAATTTTCAATTCCCGAAAATCTGCGAATGTCATTGACGAAATTGGGAGATGACAATTGGGAATGACAATGTTTGGGAATCATGAAATGTTGTATTGCATTTTAAAGTTACTCTGGCAAACTAAAGCACTTGTTTTTTTGGGTGTAGAAGACCTTCTTTACCTCGAACGTTCCTAATAGTGGGATATGTATATGTTTTCCAGGTAGCTGTTCCCAAAAATCGGGTTTGTAGCCTTCAAAAGTGCCGAAATAATGAATGGGGAAATATTGTCAAAATTAAAAAATTTGACATTAACATATTTTTGAGAAATATTTCGAAAACTGTTGCGGAAAGTGATGCGGTTTGCTGAGTTTGACAGTGGATCAGAAAACGTTTCCTATGACCGCTCGCCTACCTAGCGTAGTTTTGATGGAAACGAGGGCCAAAAAATTAACCATTTTTGAATACGTTGAAAATCCAATTTTTTGAAAAGTAAACTCGGTCTAATTGGTAACCCAACCTGATGGGGTTAATGTAGCATGACTAGATGTGAGCCACAATTGATCTTTGGTCGCAGTGGAGGTGTCACAATGGTCCACTTACGATAAATCTAAATCTAATCTCTAAATTGGTACCCACGACGTGAGTTTTAGAGAAAATGTTATCGTAAGTAATGAAATCGCATTTTTTGAGGGCATAAGGGTTGAAATAAGAGTGAACGCTTGTTATTTTAGAATTTTTTTTTTCTTGTTTCTTTGCAACAACATAATTTTACCTGCAAACTAATAACGTTATTAGGAATTTATTTTGGAAACTACTAGTGTAATTGGAGAATTAAAATTTCGGGCTATGAGGTACTATTTTTCAACCACATTGTAACCTTTCAGAAATTGAGGAAAATAGTTTTTCCAAATTAAGGAGTTAAAGAAACATAGAAATAAAAAAAAACGCACCCTATCTCAATGTATAATTTTGCAATGAGGTGAAAATTAATAAAAAAATTATTAGTTTAGGGGTCTCGTTTTGGAGAGTGGGTTTTTTCTACGTTAAAATATTATAGCTCATTATACTTGAGGTTAAAACGACAAAAAAATAGTACATGACATTTTTTTAATATTTAATTTTTTTGTTAGAGATCGAGGTTGTCTATTCGGTTTGTCGAGATGATCTATTCGGATGAAAATTCTACGTTAGGCCAGGGATTCCTGTTTTGCGCCATAACTACGAGAGACCGGTTGCCAAAAATATTATTTTTTTTATAAATTTATCACATTAAAAAATATTCAAAATCTTATTCTCCAATTCCCCATTTTATTCTAAAAAAAAATGATTATTTTTTCACCAGGTGACGTCAATAGGATTAATTATTCATTTGGTGAAAATGTTTTTTTCGAAAAAAAAAAAATTAAATTTTGAATTTTTTTCTTGTGGCATATCTTTGGTTCCATTAAATTTCTATTTCTGAAGATCGCACTGATAAGAGATAACTACGATCTGGATAAGTGAATTAATGGATTTGTAAATTAACTAAATACACTAGTGCCCGTATTCACAAACGATAATTTCCTAAATAATTACGTAATTAATTAAATGAGTGAGATGGAGATATGCAGTTTTTTTGCAATAGAGTGAGATGGGTATAATTGATTACGTAATTATTTAGGAAATTATCGTTTGTGAATACGGGCATTGGCCTTGTTAATGTTTTTCATTAAAAAATGCGTTTGGTTACCTTTGAATAATAGTAGCATTGTAATGTGAATAATATGTTCATGCAACAAATGAAACATTTTCAATTGAATATTATTCGTATTTTCTGGATAACATCGCGTGCGAGAAACAACCACTATTTGTACTTATTAAAATAAATGATTATTGTTCAGTTACATTTCGATAATTGAAAATTACACTAATTGTATATTTGAAGCAATTTAGAGCTTCATAAACATGAAAAATTGCATGGATAATATAATATTCGTTTGATATTAAAACAGTTGAACTTAAATCCATATTAATAACCTTTATTTGAACTCCGAGCATAGTTTAATTAAACTTTAATAAATAACTGTCAAATATGACAGCTTAACTGAATAATTATAGCTGTTCAAAAACGAATATGCTAAAATTAATTATTATATTCCATTTAAAACGAAAAACTTTCTATGAAGTACGAATATATCTCTGAAAATAGGTCAACAATCGAAAATTCTCGAGACAATTCAATTTTAATTTCAAAGTGCAAACTTGTTGACGCTCAGTGACAAGTGCAGGACTCATCACTTCTTCGCCCAATGAACTAGAAAACTGAAAAAACTAAAAAAATCCCCCAAAAAAACCTCAAATGAAATTATAGTAAAATTGTGTTTTTTTTTTTGGTTTTATGATTTTTATGTAGTGAGAGTACAAATTCTGGAACTAGGTACAGTTAAAAAAAAGTGAAATATTCGGAAGAAATTAAAAAAAAATCCCCAAAATCCTATTAATGAATGAATTTCAAATAATAAGTTATTATTTACTTATAACAAATTTTCTTTGGTTTCTTTAAATCTTAAATCTTCTTATTGCTGAATTAAGTTCCCACTAAACAAAATTAATTTAAAATGAGATATTTCGCAAAAACCCATTTTTGGACCATATTTTCCAATTTTGTGCCTAAATTTCTCTATTTCTGGGAATAATACAACGAAAACCATTCCCAACCCAAAAACTCCAGAGAATTCCCTTACGACAATAATCGATTCAAGTAGGTACTGCTAATAAAATAATAAGAAATCGAGAATGTCCCGCGGGAAACTATACGGATGTACGTAATCACAATCTTTCTTTGGAAAGTGCACTACAACAACAACAATAATAATCTTAGGACATTACTGATCAAATCTTCATTTATAAACATTCTTGTTATAACTAAAACTAGAAAATATCGCAAAATATAAAACTTTGCCCTGCATTGTTACTTAACTTTGCACGTGGTATCTTACTATACGTCAGTATGGAAACTGAGTGCAGTAACCTACATTACTAAAAACCAATTGCGAGAGAGTGGCAAGCAGAAACTTACATTCCGAGAAAAATTTTCCTGATCGCTTCTCCTAAGGTACTTTTTTAGTAACGTCAGTTACTGCACACAATTTCCGTGCCGAGGTTATATGGTTTAAATTTTCATACAGGGAGGTTAAAATTATCAGATTTTTCATTACCTGTATAAAAATTTTCAGTACATTGTAAGGAAAAACATGTGTTTTCAATGGCAATTTTCGCTTACCCATGAACTACTCAATTTAAACTGCGACTGTAAAAACCACTTTTAAGGGATTTTCTCAGGAAATATGAAAACACAATAATATACAGGGTGCACCATGTATTCTTCTCTATATTGCTATCTCCTAACGCTAACAGATAGTCAGATACAGGGTCGGTTAAACAAGTCCAAAGAAGCGCAATTTTGTGGCCATCTTGATTCCGTCGAGACATACAAGATGTCTGTGACCGTTCCTGAAATTTCCTGAAAAAACTGAAAACTCGAGATTTCTTATTTTTTCCATATCTTTTGTATTATTGGAGATTAAGTAATATTTTTTGTGGGCTTACATAAGTCGGCAAGAGCTACCCATCTGACATTTCAAAAATTTTCAAAGCCGACTAGATCCCAGAATTTTCATAGTCAACTTTCGTTTTTCTTATACTCTCTGTACACTGAGAGTTGTCCGTTGTCATGCCACACTGATTCTGACTAAACAATTTCATTTAATTCGATTTGAATCGTACACTTATTTCTAAGTCGAACCAGATGTGGTATCGCAGTTCGTGTCAGTGGCGTGTGTTGAGGAATAATGAATAATATCCTATAAATATATTATTTCGACAAGTTATTGACGAAGTAGAGCCTTGCAACTTTTTGATAACAAATATAATGCAAGTAAATAAGAATGATAATAATTATTGTTATCATCATGATAGAAATATCATGTCACCTACCTGCTGGTTGCCGTTTAAAAGAAAGAATAACACCTACGTTTTCTTATTTGCAAGTAAAATATTCCAGCAATTTAACCACAAGACCACGTACTAGGGAGTTCAATCGTTTCCCAGGCAAAGCAAGGAAATAGATTTTTAGGCATTCGAGCAATTATAATAAGTTACTCATAGTTTATCACAGGACACAGGTAATTCTGCTAATTTCGTATTAAAAACGTTTCAAATCACAATACAAACCTTTATTAGTATATTTACCGCTGACACTGACAGTACTGATAGTAGCGACGACAATATTATCGTAATATCGTATCAATCTAAGCGTATCAAGACGCGAGTCGATACTTCCGTCTCACTCTCGCTCATCTTTTTAGAATTGCAGACGATTCAAACGTATTTCTGACAATACGTCCCATTTTAACTCGATTGACTATGCAATGCAATAGAAGGAGTAAGAAACATAACGAGATGATGTATCCTTAGTTATCACAACAGACAACTCTCAGTGTACAGACTTTAGCTTCCATATTGTTTTTTTATGTTGTTTGATATAAAAAAAAAATCATAAAAACTAGAAAATGTTAAACTTCAAAAAATAAATTAAAAAATTTTTTCTTCTTCTTTTTTCTTTACAAAAAAGACACCGAATTTCATAGATAAATTAAAAAACCATAAGGCAAGCACTATTTCGGCGTATTTTACAAATGTTTACGTTTTTCAACGATTTTTTTTTTAGGTTTTTCTTCGAAAAAAGAAGAATAAAAATTAAAAATTTTTTTTTTTAAGTTTATTAATTTTTGGTTTCCATTATTTTTTTCATATCGAACGACATAAAAAAATACTATGGCGGCCATAAGAAAAATTCAAGCTGACTGTGAAAACTCTTGGATCTAGTAGGCCTTGAAAATTTTTGAAATGTCAGATGGATAGCTCTTAACGGCTTATGTAAGCCTACAAAAAATTATTTATTAATTTACAATAATAAAAAAGATATGACGAAAATAAGAAATCTCGATTTTTCAGTTTTTTCAGGATATTTCAGGAACGGTCACAGATATCTTGCATGTTTTGCCGAATTCGAGATGACCACAAAACTGCGCATCTTTTCTCCAATTTAACCGACCCTGTATCTCTTAGCGTTCAGGAGATAGCAATATAGAGAAGGATACATGGTGCACCCTGTATAGGCCCTATTTAATAGTCAATTCCGTCATTACTGAGCCAAGAGGCATCCTGTATAAAAAAATGTTATGTGAAAATAAATTAAATTACAAAATTGACCTGTTTTTGAATTTTTCTCAAAACTCAAAATTTAAAGACTTTTGAACCGTTTCCGGATTTCTGTTCCACCCCCTATAATACAAATGAACCAGTCTGATTATTTATCCAATTACAAAAGGTACCCGATTCTATAGAGACTTAATTATTGTATACGCAGTGGACATAGTGTTTCCAATAAACTTAGTATGTCATTGTATATGAAATATGCAAAAATATACTATTTAGAGTTTTTTTGTCTTGGTTTTTCTCTTTTGCCAATTGCTTTTCTTAGCATGTTAAATGATTTTATTATTTTTATATTCATCAGTGTGTATAGTTAATAATTTATCAATCAATTTTCTTTCATGTCAAATATGTTTCACTTTATATCAATTGCTTTTCCTATTTGCATGCAGTGACAATATTATACATATAAATTGGAAAAGCATTTGGTATAAAGGAAATTATTTGACAAATTTGGAAACACAATTGACAAAAGACGAAAATCAAAACAAAAAGAACTAAAAGAAGTATAATCAGAAATCACCGGAATCGCGTTAGTTGGAATGATTTACCTATTATGACACCACAAAAATAAGTACATTTTTTGTATCGCTACGATAAAAGGAAATCCTATAAAAAGCAAACTACCTGCCTAGTAAAAAAACCTCTCTAAAAAATCCATTCACATAGTGCTATACAATGAATAAATCACACCCGATAAAAAATTGAAGCGTTTGTTTTGGAACGCAACGGATATAGATCCTTGATTGGGTTACTTGTTACCTACGACTATCCAGATTGTCAACAATCAGTGATAAACATATCCAGGATGTGTCAGGTCCGGGAGATCTTGGAGCAGGACGAGATACAGAGGGCGCGCGGACTGCAGCTCTCTTGGCCACCAGGACGCAGTCAGTCTCCTATCGCGACGTGGTACGTTTCGCAGGGATGCGGGTTACGCGGGTTTCAACCCCGTGATAATGAACGTAGTGAAAATCGAAAGCTCTCTTCGCTCGTCGCGATCGCTGTTCGCCCGTTCGTTGTGATGTTGTGATTGGCAGTTGATGGATATTTTGACCGCGCACTCCCCGGCTCTTGAGATGACTTCGTTTTCTTTGATTCTTCTACTTTCCGTAGCTTCGTTGATCTACAAAACAGGTATTTAAGCGGAAATAAGTTTACTTCTTAAATAAGTTCTTGGACTATTTTTTTTCTTATTTTTAAATATTGTTCCCAATAATAATTAACAATGTAGGTAGTGTTAGAAATACTTTTAAAACTAAGTACAAATAAATATGAACCATAAAAAATAGACGAAATAATAATAAAAAAATATATAGGTATAGAAAATATAAAGAAAAAAATAAAATAAAGCTTGAGGTTTTGATCAAGTTCATACCTGTACTAGGATGTTAATATTCGAAAATTGTTAGTTTTCGAAGAATAATTGCAAAGTAAAGATAAGGTCAAAAAAGACTTATAAGCATATTCAAGCTTACAAGCATGAACTAACAGAAAATATAAAACATTATTATTGCATCTTCGAATGGATAGATACATATCAATATGTTTCAAACAATAACACATAAAATGTAATGTTTAGTATAATAAAAACATTTAAAGATTACTTTAAATAAAAATATAAGTAACGTCTATAAAGACAGTAAGTTCTTACAAGAAAAACTTACTCGAATATCTAGGTGAAAGATCGGTAGCCATTTGCAATTAGGTAACTAAATGATTTGAGTTAGAGTTCATTTCCTGATGCGTGATACCTGAACAATTGGGTTAGATGACTCTATCAAATTATTTATAACAAAACTTAGTTTGATGTTTAATATTTCAAAAATAAAGATCCCTATAAAATATTTACTATATGTTTAGCTATATGGTTAGAGAAATCCCTGACTGAAGTTGATTGTTCTTGATGGAAAAACACATTATATTACATACACCTTCCATCAAAAAGTGAATTTAATTGTACTCTACCATTTCTCCACCATTTCTTGATCGGTTACTTCTCATCATAGAGTATATAGGTACCTGGGGCACTCCACGCCAAATCAGTCGCTTTGAAAATTTTTTATTTTTGATCCTGATTTTTTTTACATTTTGAGTAGACAGGTCAACTTTTTGGCTAAATTTTGAGATTTGTTTGATTATTTGTTCAAAAAATATTTGGCATTTCTTTCTTAATAATGATCAAAAATTTAAAGCTTTTTTTTTTAATTTTTGTTTTTTATTGATGACCTTACAAAAAGTTTTACTGGAAAAAAGTACTCACAAGAAAAAATTTCTATATAGATTTTTGAGTTTGAAATTTTAATTTGATCCTTGTACATACTGTACAGATATGTTCCTACTGGCTTATATTCGGTGCATGTGTTGAACTTTACTAAGTTGTTTAATATCTTCAGATTGATATTACTGTATTATCGAAACTTTTCCAAATCCAAGTCTTCCTTGTCTAGAAAGAGATTTAATTTATACACGTTGGTGCTTCTATTTAATTTTTTTTTGGTGATCCAATTATAACAGACGCGTAGTATTTAAAGTAATAAACAAAAAATGTAGTGTAGAATGGTTAAAACAAGAAAGTTCTGCTAAAAGAAAAGTGTTTGGTCTGAGAAAATGAGTAACTACGTTACGTAATATTTGCTGGTGATTGGAATACTTCATCCCGCATTAAGTAGGTCATATCTCTTCATACGAACTATGATTTCTTGAAGCTAAATTTATTACGATGATTAATAGTTTTGTACTAAAATAATAATATTTTCATTATTTGGATAAATTCAAGTTTGAACGGACTTATCATACTTAAGTAGGTACTAATCTGTAATAAAAACAAAATATCAAAATAATAATAATTATTGTAATCAAAAAAAAAAAAAACGGAATTTTTAGTTAGGAATAAACAGAATTCTGAATTTTGGGTCTCAATCAGCGTTATTCTCTTTCATTTCAAAATATTTTCATGTGATCACTTCCGGTTACACCAAAAGTCGCGATTAACTTCCTTGTTTTAAATGGAATACCCGACGTATTATTTGTTTTTTCGATTGTATGAGAAAATCCAATAAGAACGGTTTTTAAAGTCGAAATTAGTAACGAGTGATTAATAAGTAATGAACAAATGAAAATTGTAATTTTCAATTTTCAAAGCAGCTTTACATTGAAAACGACTCAAGATAGCGGAAAACGGTAAAATGGTTTACGACATGTTCCTATCCTAATTTCACATGTACATTGTATAAAAAAACCTAAAAAACAATTTAGTCAATTTTCTTGATAAAAAAATCAGATTTTTTCATCAGCCTGAATAGTTACAACTAACAGCGTGTTTCACTTATTAAAGCACATCAATAACTTTTTTTATTTTTTGATGAATTTCAAAAACATTTTTTGTTTATGTAAAGCTTCCGAAGCTTTCTTAAATGGATAAATTATATATTAGCCATTGAAAAGAACGAGACTACTGTGATAAAAAATAAACGCAAAAATTTGAAAAATCATACCTACTAGGCTTGTTTTTTCGAAAAGCTATTTAAAGAAGCTGTTGGAAATCATCTCCAAAAAAAACCCAACTCCTGAGTTTGGTTAAAAAAAAAATAAGAAAACATATTAGACATTTTTTTTCGGAAAATTTAAATTTATTTCTTTGAAGTCACTTACCTCCAAATATTAACTTTGGTTAAAAAAAAAACATCCAAAAAATTTTCAGTCCAATTTTTTTTGTTCACCTTTTTATTGTTTTTTAACCAAACTGCATGACGATTTGATGATTTGGGGTGATTTCAAACATGTTTTTAAATAAATTTTTTGAAAAAAATAACCAGGTAATATTTTGTCTCAATTGTAGCGTGTTTTTTTGATCACAGTTTTCTTTTGATCACAGAAAATTTTTTTGTAAAATTCGCTAAAAAATAAAAAAGTTCATCAGAAGTGAAACACACTGTAGATATTTCATCCACCACCTGAAAAGTTGAGATCGGGATGTGTTTAAATTTCAACTCTAAAAACCGTTCATATTAAATTTACTCATATTATCAAAAAATAAATTAATAAACGGGTGTTTCATTTAAAACAAGGAAGCTAATGGCGAACTGGGACCTCCGGTATAACCAGAAGTGGAACCTTTGAAATATTTTAAAATGAAAAAGAATCTTGAATAACTCCGGAGTTGAAAATTTCAGAATTTAAAATTTTCTCCAACCATGAAAACGTTTAACGAACGACTATCGTGTGAAACCCCGTACCGAGTATATCTCCCTGTACTAATCCCTGTAGTAAGTCATTACAAAAAGTAGCCTTCTGATGTTCGATAGTTAGGCCATCATTTTTCTCTACAAAAATATCTACAATTTGATTTGAGCTTTTTTTTTTAAGTTCTACTAACTATAAAATCGATTTTCATGCCTACCAAATAAGAAATAAAAGTAATTTTTACGGCAACTTTGCAACCACAACCTGGTATGAACTCTTTTTATCGGGGTCCATTTATCAGATAATTTTCCGCTACTTGTAAGGGAAAGTTTGGGGTTCGAGAAATCCGATAGGTATATAACATGTTCAGACATTAACACCTTTGTTAGCAGCTCCGACTTTCTATTTGAATTAACTTTTTTTTGTGAATTAATTCTGGTATTAGGGACTTTTGTAGTATTTATACGGGGTGTTGAAAAAGTCCCCGTACTCGCAATAAATCCTTATATTTCCAAAAAAAAATGAAAAAAACATATTTTTATAAAAACAATAATAATTTTCATACCAGGTGTGCCATGGCGCAGTAAAGATGACATTACCTATCTTTTATATATAGGACAGCCTGTATATTATTGTATTTTCATATTGCCTGAGAAAATTGGTAATTTAAAATGTTTTCTATAGTTGCAGTGAAAAATAAGAAGCTTTTATACAGGGTGATGAAAAGTATCCGATTTTTCATCACCGTTAAAATTTCAACTACACCATAGAATAGTATATAAAAAATTTAAATATCGACATGGTAAACCATTTTACGATATTATCTTGAGTCGTTTTTGATTTATACTGGTTTTATCGAGGCTTTTATAATAAAAAAGTGCAATTTTCACTTGCTTGTAACTCAAAAAACTACTTAGGTAATTTAAACGGCAGCTGCAAAAACTATTCTTATTATTCTTATTCGATTTTTTCAGGAAATATGAAAATGTAATACTATGCAGGTGTCCTATTTGAAAAAAAAACGACAATGCGTCATTACTGAGTCAAGGAACATATCCTGTATATATTTTTTTTACATGAATATAAAGTAAATTAAATTATAAAATGTTTTATCGTTTTCTTCAGACCTTAAAATTTAAGGTTTTATGAGGGACTTTTTCTACACCCTGTATAATTATATTATTTTTTTTTTACATTAAAATGGAATAAAATATTATGAAATAGTTACAAGGAAATTTAATTAGGTCTAAAAAAAAGTAATTTGAGCTAAAATTATTGAAGAGCACTTTACCTAATCAAAAACAAATATCCAGAAAGAAATACAACCGACCAATTAATATCTGCCAAACTATGAAATAGGAAGACTTTGTTTAGATAAATATAAAATTCATCCTCTGCCATTATTCTTCTCCGGCTTCTTTTTAGAAATGGACAAAATCCCGAACATAAATTTCCGTTGGTTGATGATTTCGGTAACTACTTCGAAAAGGAGGACCTGAATTATATTCTTGTAGAAGCCGTTGAAATCGACTTGAATCCTTCCTGAGATTTATATTCAATGGTTTGTAACCTCTTGATGAATTGGCGAGACACTCTCTGTTATTACATCCTGTAGTTTTACTACAAGGAGCTAAGTAACTATAGAAGAAAAGCTCGCCTCTTCATTTAACTGAAGTTTGATGTATCTGTTTGTCATAATGTTTGCGCAATAATGCTAACAGAGAGCCAAGTGTGAAGATTGGACATAGAAAACGGCTGCTATAATATAGAAGCAAATAATTCCCAGGCAGGTATTTTCGTTCGTTTTATGATGTATTTCATGCAAGTGAAGTTTAATTCATGAAAAACTTTAGATTGACTGAAGATTTAACTCGCGAATTAATTCAAACCTTCGGGCTATATACTCGTATTAAAGATAAAACGCGAGCTTCCGTACTTAGTGTTGAGAGGAAAGCAGGAATATAAGTTTCTATCCTAAGAAATATTACCTTAAAATTAATTTAATTTCTGTATAGTACCTATGGTAAAGTACCTACTTGGAGTTACTATCGGTCATTAGGTTCCTATGAAAGAGATGAAATTACACAGGTAGATAAAAGAGATTAAATACATAAAGGAGATTAAACATTAAACATCCAATTAATAGAGGAGCTCTTTGTCTTGTGTAACCAAACTATGTTACCCGACATTTCTATGGGATCTTAGAATCTTCTAACGAATTGGTCACGAACTTGGTCACTTAATGCTGGCAGTTTTAGGAACCTTTCTAAATAACTCAAAATTTACAATATCTATCAATTTGCTTGCGGTTTGGCATTCCTATCTGCATCTCTCATTCGTACTTTTGTAGCAATGCTGTCAATAATTTGGATGGCCATGGCCTTTCATACATCAGAAGTCCTGGTAGACAAATATTTCATGAGATGATCAATGAGGTTATCAAAGGATCATTAAGATCTGCTGAAATTGCGTTCATTGGTGAGGATGTTAGAAAAAGTAACAAAACACCCTACGGGAACACCCTGATTCCTTGGTCACATGCCTTTATTATGGCGTGTAACAGTTCACTCCACAAAAACTTAACATAAAACGCGACATAATCTAAAAATCAAAAAGCGGTCACAAAATCAAAAAAGTGGCATAAAAAAGATCTGAAATCCAGTTAACACAGATCAACACTGAAATGCAGTATGTATTTCAAAGATGTATATTTTATTTTCAGAGAAAAAACAAGGTATGGAAAATTTTGTTTTGCGCAAATTTGCAATCACTCTACCGTTAATTTTTTTGGTGACTTTTTTTATACTTTTTACTGGTCACAATTATTATTTTTATCGTCAATAATTTATTATTGACCTCCGGAATCGTAAAAAATTTCAGCAATTACTTCCAACATTTTTGTCCTTCTTATGAGTGAATTGACTAACGGTATAAAACTAGCCTGGCACTAAATCCTTATCAGAGGATATTATTTCTATTAATCTTCTTCACGCTGCAATATAAGACCGTCCATCATTCTTCTTAGGCATGGTTATACTTATTTTATAAGTAAGAGAAAACATAGATCAAAAATTATAAGTATAACATTAATAGAACCCCATTTTAGTCATCATTCACCAATTTAGTCACATTTTAGTTAGATTATGTCAACGTTGTCATGTCTTATAATATTTTTTAGCTTTAAAGGAGGAGATTTTCAATTTATAACAGATGATTATTTTGTAACGCAAATTTAGAATAGCTTTTAGTTCACTCAATAGAGAGTTTCTCCTGACAAATTTTGCATGCGACAAATTATTTAGTCAGGAATCGAGAATCGATCCCCAGAACCGCTACCAATATGCTGCTTCTAATTGCGGTCGCTATAATTCGGAGTACGTACTATTTTATTTACGATGTGACCCTGGATCGAAAATAGTGGAGGTAGCTTTGTCAGCCTTTTAGTCGGTTTTTAAATGACTCGCTAATATATCTTTTTAACAGTGACGGCTCGTGCTTCAAAAAATTGGGTCGGCCAGCCAATGGTGGAAATAAAATGTACGACGTTATATGTGGGGGGGGGGGTCCGGGGAAAAGGCCCCCGCGGAAAATGAAATGCAGGCGATTTTTTTTTACGGTTCAAGGTCACGCGAATTCCCTTAAGTTCAAAATTTACTTATATGTAAAAATAGGAAAAATCGTCGAATAGGAAAAATAGATGACGAAGAAAGTAATAAAATAAAAATGTGCTTTTGCTTGAGTCACTGAATGAATGCAATATTATTATATGCACGCATTGACACCATATGGATGGATAACAAGCGCGGTACGGCTAGCCGACCCTGGCCCTGCATGGCTACTAACTGGCGCTGGCTGGTAGGTATAAGGATAAAGAAGTACAGACATTGAAGATTTCATTATTATTTTCCGTTCTAGGAATTTATATCTATTGAATCCCTTCCGTAAAACGGTATTTTTAGTTTATTTTTTATTCAAAAAATATTAATGAAAGTGTAGTAGGTGCGCAGTTGACTTGACAATATCGGTAATTTGCGAATTCTAATACCTAGTTATTTTTTTTTATTGCATAAAATAGGTAAACAAACTCGCACACTGAGATTAAATAAATAAATTAATAAATTAATCTTAAATAATTAATTAATAAATAATGAGTCTACTAAATTAATTAAATAAATCTCTAAAAAGCAATTTGGCAAGCAAGAAACACATTTTTTGTTTCTGTTACTACAAGTTTCATTTTCTTAAAAAAATATTAATAAAAATTAAAAATGCGTTCGACACCATCCCAATAATGCAGCGAGGATCGCCCAAGAGAAGAGCGCCTGATAGATAGATGATAGATACCCAAGTACGGCCAGGAGGCTCTCGGCCGACCCTGTGTGGAATACGCTACGCCGGCCGTGCACTGTAACTCTGCGGTTGGAAGCGACACAGTTTGTGTGCCGTATGTCTTTGATTAACCAGCACTCTCGCGCCCAGCATCGGCCAGCCGACCTTACCATTTATTTTCAACTTCTGGATCACTCGCTCTATTCACTATAGCTCTACAGTCTACACTTCTGCTTTTTGCTTAGATTTTTAGGCAAGAAAAAACATTAATAAAGGGTATTATTGCAAAGCTCTCAGAAATTAAAATCAAGTTTATTTTATTATTTTCTAAAAAATAATGTTATTTTACTGGTGCAGTGGTTTGGGTCGGCCGGGCCGACCTTGCCGTCCCTGACGAGCCGTCACTGCTTTTTAATTCCTAGAACTCGGCAGAATTGCTTTCGCAAACCTATGAATATGCAAATAAAGTGTAATATCAAGCAACCACCATATGAAGTTCACAAGCTTTTAGAGCAAAATATGTGAAAAGTAAACTACCAGTAGGTTGTAAATTATTATACTCAACAAATTTGTAAAATGATTATTCATTATTTTTTTAAATAATTTATGTCCTAACAAGACTTTTTGGGAATAATATTGTATGGTCATCTGGCATATATCTATTTGAAACTTTATTCCACATTACATCAAAATGTCTTCACGTAATCCCCACTAATCTAGATTGAATTTTTTTTTTTTGAAAATATAGAATAATTTTTTTATTGATACCCAATTTTGCTTAGGTAAAATACGCCATAGCGTGTTTAAATTCAACTTTTAAAAATACGCGTGTTCTAAAGTTATGTACCATTGCCAATCAATCCAAGGGATTGATTTTTAAACGATCTCTCCTTATTAAAAATTTAATTGAAAATTTCACGCCATCAATTTTCAGCCAATAAAGTACGAGCATTGCTTACCGTTGCCATGGTTATTTGTGTATTATATCGGAAATTTTCTCCTGCTGGGGTAAGCTGGGGAGTATTATAGTGGAAATTTTTTGACGTTTAAAAGTGACAACCCGGAACTTTATAAACGTCAACTGTTGACTGTTGTTGTTATTAATATCAATCAACCAATGCGTTTTGTTAAAGTTTCTATTATAATTTAATATTAAAGTGATGTTTTCGCGTATTACCACGTATGAAATCACGGATTCACTATCGAAAAAATGATCTGCAGAAACCTAATTTACCGAATTTAGTAATTCTATTTGAAATAGGTAGGTACTTACCTACATAATTTTTCGGATTAACTCACGGCGAATTCATGGGGGTTCGACCACTTTATCTTTATAATTAATAATTGTATTATGGCACTTTTTGTTGGTAGAATCCATCTGCTGAGCAAATCCTTGCGCTTTGGAAAGAATGGCATCTAATCAATACTAATCATAATTACTATTTTATACAGCAATTGTCGACTTATCATTATCAAAAACCACACTCGGCTGGTGAAGTTTAGAAACTAAAATTTGTGTTTGACAGCGCTAATAATGGCGGCGCAGTTATTAAACGTCAGTTTGGCGTTGTCACGTGATTATGTTACGCCGCCATGTCATATTTTTATTTCACAATTAAATTGTAATTTTTCTATTCAAAACTAATTTTGTTGTGAAATTTTCTTTCCAAATACCACTCGAAATCAAATTATACCAGGAAATTTTGTTCTCGCTTACGAATATTTTAAGAAAATTATCCCTCGCCTTCGGCTCGCGATAATTTTCAAAATATTCGTGAGCTCGAAAAAATTTCCGGAAATAATTTGACCTCTAGTGGTATTACATGTGAAAATTTTAGTCTAACCAATTCCTTGTAGGTTGTATTGTGTTGCTCTTCTTGTAGCAATCTCTGAAGTTGACAGGAAAATTTCAAGTTTTAGGAAAATACACAATTCTATAAAATCATAATTTTTTTTAACACTTACTACATTTAAAGGAAATGGAAGACTAGAACACTTATCGATCGTTGTAAATATAAAACGATTTCTGGATGTTTTTGGAAGTGGTCCTTGAAAGTCAACATATTATGGACGTTGAAATGGCGATGAGGCTTTGATCAGTATTCCTGTTTGTTTATAGAATGTTGGCGTTACTTTGGCACATACCTTTTAAAATGTAAAAGGTCTTGACTCGTTCCAATTTATTCTCTTTGGCCGCGAAGCTTCAATTTATTATGTTTAACTTTTGATGTTTAAGACGATGTATTAGTACGCTTAAAAAATTCATCAAATTGAATCTTATTGACTAAATTGCTTAATTTAATTATTATTACTGAAGATGAAACGTGTAATTAGTACCAACGCATTTATTATTTTCATAAAAAAGAGCTCCGTGATTATTATTACGTTTATCTACGAGTGATTCATAGAATACACTTTTTTAGACGTTTCTTAGTTCATAAAATGTATGATTATCTTGAAGAGTGAAATAAAGTATTTCGGGTGAAATAAAGTGCCGTAGCGGTTCATTATTTAACGCTAAATCTGACAAGTTACTGCACGACGAAGTGACGAACCAAGTACAGTACAAGTTCTAGTCAGCGGAGCGGCTCGATTCGGCGATCGCTGATACACGAGACGCTGATCGCTGGATTACATTATTGCATCCCGACGCCAACCGCTCCTAATGCTTGTTGCTCCGTGCTCGGCTTGTTGACACCATGCACCTATACTAGAGAAACGTCGTAGTTTATTAGCAGAACGCCAGATCTATGTACAATTAATATTTTGTGTTTTGTGTCGTTTAATTATACCTAAAATGGATACCATTGTAGATGATTCAATGAATGAAATATCTTCTACCCCAGAAGAAATTATTTTTCAATCAAATATGGCTGCACAAAATCTGTTAGGTATCTACCTCAAAAATCTAAAGAAGTGTAAGTATATCAAGCAATATGTCACCTTATTTACGAACTGACGTGATGAAAAAAGCGTTAATAGCTTCAAAGGAACACTTACATAAGATATGAATGCATTGGAAAGTTTTTTTTTATAATAATAACTTTTCGTTCTAATTTAAGTCACTCGTAGATAAAATTTTGTATGCAACATATGCATAAAGTGCCTTTTTTTCACTTCTGGGATTGCCGCATTCGCCTGCGGCTCATGCGGTCAAACTTCCCAGTTGTGAAAAAAAGTACCACTTTATGCACTTGTTGCATAAATAACTATTATGAAGATGTATAGAGGGTTTATCAATGATCTTTCTCTCGTCGAATGTACTTCAGGTCCTACGCGCATGTCTGAGAATTACACGCCTAAAAGCACGCATCAGATTCGAGTAGATTGCGCTAATATTATCATCCGATCCTGGCAGACTGGCAAACTTGCATTTTTGTTATCAATGACGTCATGGCTACTTTGAAATGTACCGTAATTACATTTTTATTGTATGAGGATTTGTCCTTGAATTTCATTCTTTATAATATGGTAGTTCAAAACAACATCATGAGATTTGATGAAATTTTCATCAGTCGCAGCGTATTATTAAGGAAGTCAATGTTCTGTAATTATTATTGACAGCTACCCAAAAAATATTTAGCTAAGTGCAAAAACAGTAATTATTAAGCTTTACACAAGATGAACTTACTGGGATACAACGATTTTGAAATATTTCACTTTTAGCATCGATTTTGTTTGTTTTTGCTTCTAGTTTCCATTAAACGCTGTCATATTGATCTTATCTAAATGGAGATTGAAGTTAATTTGCGCATCACGCGAAGAATACACAGAGGTAATGAAATTTCGAAAGGTTGCACGTTTTTTCATGCTCCCTAAGAATTTGAAAAGAAACTCGAGATATAAGGCGCAGTTCCTTAACGTGTATTCTTTCATGAAATATTAAATTACATTCAAAAATAATATTCCTTATGAGCAGACCTACCAACTACTGTAAGATTAGGTCATCCTATTGAAGAAAGATTTATCTAGACATCCAAGAATTTACTTTTTTAATGTTTAAAAGATCAAAAGACCAGCTTTTTGTTCTATTTACGTTACTTATAATAATTTTTTGCTGCTTGATAAAGAAATAAGTCGGTTTTACTGATGATATAAATGGCTTTTGTAGGTAGGCAAGTATCTTTGAACCTTTTGTTTTAGAAAAGATTTGAATTTGAGTGGGACGATGGTTTTTCCTATAAGAAAGCTTAATGATTGATGTAGGTAGATCCCATTTTTTAGTTGAAGGAATACAAGATGATCATACAAAATTCTCGGGAAACTTTTTTGGTTTCACCTTTCTACTATGGTTGGCACCAAAGTTTCTAATGAATACAAGAGTTTAGTGAAAGATGCTTATCTCTTTGTATAGAAAACTAGGAACATATCCACGGACTCCGAAAATCAATTGCGTGTACGTAATTCGATAGTTCAAAATCGTGAGACACTAATCAGACAACAAGCAGCAATTCTAAACATATGTCAAAGTTAAGTGTTCAGTGAGTCGCGGCAAATAAAGTTTTATAGCATATAAAATCGCCAGTATACAACGGGATACAGTTATGAACATATTAACATATATTAACATAAAATCTACATCTGCAAGTGACGGGACTGTATATCTAGAGTCATGTATGTATATGGAAGCAATGAGATAATATTTTTGTTGAAACAGCACAAAAGATGTTTGTCTAACAAAGATGTTAGACAAAATTTCCTTCATTAGTCAACTGAAAATCTTCCGCAGAGATCAATGAAAAACTAGTGCATTTCAGACAGTAATATACTTGACACATTTCTCATATTAGAAAATGCGAGGTTGAAAATAGAAATCAGACTTGGGAATAACAATAGTTCTGATTTATATATTTTTTTTTTAATTTTTTAAATACAATTTCTAATTTTTCTGGCTCATGATTAGAAAAAAAACCCACAAAAGAAGTCCGGAACAGTTAAATCGGGATATCTTGCCGGCCAGTGTAAATCACTAAAAACCAGAGTTTTGGCGACCCGGAAATTCAGGATTCAGTATTTCGGTTGTGGCTCGTGAAGTATGTTCTGTTGCTCCCTTCTGTTGGAGCCACATGTTCTCAAGTCCCAACTTTTCCAATTGAGGATGAAGGAAGTCGTTCAGCATGGCTCTGTAGCGCTCTATTTAGGAAAAAAAAGTCAATTGACGCCTACAGCGTAAATATCAGCACACCATTCAGTTACTCTGAGCGAGCTTAATGGCTCTTCGCTGGTTATATGTTGATTGTCGGTGCCCTAGAAGCGATAATTTCGTTTATTCACATATCCGCAGAGATGGAAACAGGATTTGTCGTTCATAATGATTTTCGATTAAAAGTTGTCTTCTTCATGGTTAAGAGTCAGGAGAACTTGAGAGTAGGTTATACGCGTTTGGTGGTACACGTTTGGTTATAATCGTTATACTGCACTTTGTAAGGGAACATCTTCAAATTGTAACCAAAATTGTCTGTAAAGACCGCCGATTGATGCCCAATTGCCTGGCACGTCATCTGATCGATACTCCGGGGTACCCTGCGACTTCTTCAGTCACAGCCGCGATAATATTCTCAGAAGAACGGCTGATTCGGGGACGGCCAGACCTGGCAGCATCTCGTGTTGTTCCATGATCCCTCAAGGTGAGCGGTTAAACGCCGTATTGTTTTCCCAGTTGGTGTCGGACGACCAGGAAATCTGCTTTGCAATTCACGCTACGACAACGCCAACGAACGACGAGTTGTTCCCCAAAAAATTCGAAACAACTTTCACACGTTCTTGAGGAGTATGTATATGCAAATACCAAGGCTCCATGACTTTTTGGGGTGAATTGTCTTCTTCACAAATGAAAAGTCATGATGACAGATAATGTCATTTGCAAACACAAGAGCATCTTCCAATAATATGGTGATTACTTTTGCGCCACTGATTAGTATCTAGCTGAAAAATCTCTGGGATTAAATAAATGTAGGAATTTTGAAAAATATTTTTCATTTTGCTCAAGTTGTAGTTTCAGTGGCGTCGTCGCTAATTGTGGAAAAAAAAACAAAAACAATATTGATATGTTCTGAGTAGATTGTATTGTATACAGTCTATTTATTATAGGAAGGCGAATAAGTTCCTAATACTGCGCAAAAGGTTGCTTACCGCCTTCAGAGTCCATATACTCATTTAACGTCCAACAATATCAGCAATGTTAGTCGGTGTCCAAGGTAAATAAACAACCAGTCAGATAAGGCTGATAAGAGTAGGTATCTCTGCCGTTCATCGAACGTATAAATGCTTAGTGGCGGTGAACAAAGCTCGCAAGATGCGCAGTTCACACCTAGTCTTCGCCTTCTTATAAAAATTGGACATCAGTACGTGGATGTGTTGTATGTGTTTTTAAAGATGATTAAAGACTTTTAAAGATGATAAAGATGTTTAATAGTTTTTCCGCAGGTTGGTGAAAGCTCAGACAAATCTTCCTTGGTGTACCCAGTTAGGAAATATACTGGGGTTTCTTCATCCTCCGTGCAGAATCTATACGTTTGAATATTTTGCAGATCAATCGCTTCGAACTTTCCCCTGACTATAATAACTTCATGTTATCGGCATAGCTTTAGCAATCGATATATAAAAGCCGATATCGTACGTAGAAGTTCATCCACAGCTATGCATAGGGGTGAAAATACTCCTCCTTGTGGGAAGGCCCTAATTGTCTTTGTGGATAGAACAAAAGATATGTTGTTTTAAATGTATTAAAAGTAAATTCATTAAATTGAAATTTTAATGAAAAGTCAGACCAAAAATCATTTCTTATTTGTTATTATATTAAGCAAGTGAAGAACGAATTTGCGGATATAAAAGATCCATTTTCAAAAAAACACATTTTTCCTACCAAGGTACTGTGCTTATTTTCATAAATACATAAAAATTAGTGAAGATATAATATTGTGTATGGTAAAATTGAGGGTAAAATTTTCTTGAAGTAGGTTTTCCATTGCTTGTACAAACTTGTATAAACCAATTTTTAAAAACAAATTTACCTACTATCTACTGTATTATGGGGTTAAATTTATTCAAAATATTTCGATACAATTCCGTATTTTCATTCTAAATGACACGGTTTAGTCTCCATCATTATCAAATCGGAAACTAGGTTACTGTTAACCTTTTTCAGCATTAAAATTGTAGATTTTAAATTGGTTTTAGTTAATTATTCTGGTAGATTTGCTTGGAAAATTGAAAGTCTCCATCAAAGTTCCGACACACCGTGAAAATTAAATAAGAGAGCAGTTTTTCAGTGAATTAAAATCAAGTCCCGAACATTCTCACTTGATTGAGTAAGCGTAACTTCTCGGAGTCGTTGAATAACAAAAGACTTTTTCACGTGGCAGTCAGCCAGCTAGATAAAGCAGAAGTCAATGAGGTAGGAGAAGTGTAAATCATATTCACTCCCGGGAAATCACCAAGTTGGGGGATGCAATTATTCTAACTCAGCTCCTCAACTTCACCTTTGCCTACCGCAATGTAATTCAACTAACTTAATTTCGAATTTAAATCTGCAAAGTTAGCTTGATGTGCCACTACAACTACTTCATCCTGATTCTCTGATTAGGTAGCAGATTGCAGTAGCATGTCAAGCTTGTGTTATGTGTCATAAATTGTAACACGTCTGACATGGGAAATTAACTGAAACATGACACTGCTTCTATCATTAGTCTATTTTCACATTGCACTCTGTAATGTAATGTTATACAGAGTGAATTTTCAAACTAAAACTTTCGCTAATCTTATTCATGTGATTAGTGATTGTCTACAATATGTCAATAAAAAGGCAAAATTTCAGATCATGAAAAAGTGCAGAAAAAATAGAGTTGTTGAAATTACATAAATCTCTTACATAAAATTCCTAAATAAATGAAATATTAAATTTTGTTTCAAATAAAATAAAAATAAAATAAAATAAAATAAATTAAGTACATAATGGCAACAAAGACACCATCAAGTATCAGCAGTGAGGTGTTCTATTCTCCGATTTAGAATCGAAGAATGTCTCTTATTATTCTGCTTTGCTTAAACAAATAGTTAGCCCGCGTTATGTTTAAGAAATATCGTTCAAAGTGGAGTGCTGTTATTCTGGTCGGAAGCGCCCGACTTCGTACTTACCAATTTACTACAAAATGTTCCCGAAGAAATGCATTGGGAGGTTCTTCCACATCCACCTCATCTATATCACCCCGAAATTTTCATCTCGTTGTACCTTTTATGGAGGTATATTGGTTAACGCAAAATTATATGATGATGTTGCCGAGTTTGAGCAAACGCGCCTTTAAGCAGACTATCACATTATTCAATTGATTATTTTATTATAATGATGCTCTGCTTGATGGATTTTAAAAAAAATCTCATGTGATGATCTTGGTCGCAAAAATTTTGTTAGTTAACATTGTACGTCAGCCGTTTACTGAGAACTATTGCTGAAATGTTTTTTCGAAAGAAATGTCTCTACGTGCCCCCATGAATGTACCCCAATCGGCAGGTAAATTTAAATCAAATGAATAACTTAATCGGTCAAAAAAATCTCAGTTACTTTGCATTCCCGTGCGAGAGCTAAATTACACTGAAACTTACTTCCCAAGCAGCAGCTGGATCGGATTCCCGCACAGGTTTATAAGCATCCCTTTGATCTATTTTGGACACCTGCCTTATTTTGGTCTCGGAAGCTTCAAGGGTGTTGCGAACACGGAACAATGGTTACAGATGTTGTCTTTGAATAAGCGTTCCTGCTATATTATTACAAGTTTCCATGAATACTTGAATCCATAACTACTTAGGATGGGCACTCATTCTTCTCGATTTATTATTAGAAAATAAATTGAATCAATTGAAACTACAGGGTGATTCATGATCATGACTATTGCGACGTAGTTAAATTCCAGGTAGGAGACATCGTGGCAAGACTAAATATATGACAAAGTTTTTTTCTCTGCCAACAGATACGAAGATACAGGGATTTTTTTATGTTTTGACTTAAATTACAAACCGTGAATCTTTAAAAAATTTAAACGACGGTTTGATGTAATACAACAAAAGTTAGCAGAAACACTCTTCTACCGAGGCACTTCAAGACAACCTCTCGACAAATTGAAAATTCACGACCGTACTTGAAAAGAAATGGTTTGCACTTTTTCACAGAAAAGCTCATTTTTCGATCGACTTTCGGAAAAAACAGCATTCGGAAAGTACGGGAAAAGTGCTCTGCAATGTGCTTCTTAAATTGAATGGCGCACTTCGCCCAGTTTCACAAAATAAGATCAAATTAACAATTTGCACCTGCCAAAACTTCAATTTTCAATTTTTCCGCACTAAATGTTTCTAGTGTTCCTTAAAATTAATTGAAAAATCAATTTAAAAGCTAGTGGGGAATTTACGGGATAGCCTTTTTCCAGTATTTTAAATACCCTAACCAGGGCCGTACTTGGAAAAAAATTGTTCGCATTTTTCATTAAAGAAAAGCACATTTTCCGATCGGCTTTCGGAAAAGACGGCATTAGATTCGAAACGTATAGGGAAAATGGTCTAAATAAGTTTCTTAAATCGAACGGTAGATACACTTCGACCAGTTTCGCAAAATAAGATAAAATTAAGAACTTTGTACTGCAGTTTGCAATCGGTTTTCGTCAAGCTAGTCGAAGTGTGCCGTGCGATATGAGAAGCACGTTTCATAGCATGTTTACTGTACTCTCCGAAACCGATGACGTTTTTGCCGAAATTCGATCAAAAAATTTACTTTTCTTAAAAAAATGCAATCAAATTTTTTCCAAGTACGGCCCTGGTTTCTAGATTTAAAAGCCTGGAAATATGTTATCCCGTAAATTCGCAGTAAAGTGTACCTCAGCTTTTGAAATGATTTCAAATGAATTTTTAGGAACGTTTGGCAAAAATTTTACAACAAAATTGAAGTTTTGGTATAGTTTGATACGGTACCTACACAAGTAGTTATTACTTTGATCTCTTTTTGTGAACCTATTTGAAGTGTGCCGATCGATTTAACAAGTTCATTTCATAAATTTTTTTGTACTTTTTGAATCGGATGTTTTTTTTCCGAAAGTCCATCGGAAAAGTGCGCCCTGGTTACTAAATTTAAAATTCTGGCAATAGGCTATCCCATAAATTCGTAGAACGACAGGTTTTGAAATGATTATTATTGAATTTTGAGGAACATTAGAAACAATAATTTGTGAGAAAAAATTGAAAATCGAAGTTTAGACAGGGGCGGTGCAAGTTCGAATTTTGCTCTTATTTTGTGAAAGAGCATTTTTCCTGTATACTTTCCGAATCCGAGGCCATTTTTGTCTGGGAGCACTCACTGACCCTGATTTGGAGAAAAGAAGGAAGAAGGGAGCGGTGCATGAGCGGAGATATCGACCTTGGTGGGAACTGCACCCCGGAGAAAAGCGCTTTTTTCACCGTGCGGGGAGGGGGATGCGTCTCTTCGGCGGTCGGCGGCTGACGGTGCGGGCATTATACTTACCCTTAAATCAGATGGAGGAGGCGATCGACCTCCTCAAGGCGGGACACTCTCTTACCCCAGCTTCGTGTCCTTGTGGAAAGGCCATCTTGCTTGGTGACCCAGCTTTGGGTTAATGAAAAATCAGACACTCAATGACATCTCATATAGCCTACTGCTCCATATGATCGACACTTGGCTTGAAGGAAATTGCTGGCGGGGGCAATTGTCTGTCTACGAAAGCGAATGGGTGACAAAAGAAACTGCGGTGCACCATAATATCCCTTCTCTATATTGCTATACTTCGGTCAGACACGAATGAATGATGACCTCTCTCATCTTAATTCCTGCCAAAGCCTGGAATAGCCAAATGAGACTCGCGGCGACTGGTCAATCCCCACCTACCATATCTATCTACCTACCTCCCTCGTTAAATCAGTCCAAATGAGGAGAGAGCTGTTGATAGCGATGTCTGGGATAGCGCGGAGGCCTGGGAGAGAGAGGAAAAATTGTCAATTTATCGATAGGTCATCTTCAAGTGCCTCAGCATAAAAAAGTGTTTCTGATAAATTTTGTTGGATTTCATCAAACCGTTGCAAAGATATTGCTGTTTAAAATCATAGATTTAGACATGCCTCGATGTCTCCTAACTACTACTGCAACTAGAAAATAAATTAAATTTTAAAATGAATTTCTTTTTTATTTTTTTTTTCAAACTAAAAATTTAAGGGACTTTTCAACATTTTATGTATGTACATTTTAGATGCATGCACATCGAGACAACACTAATTATATTTTCTTGCCTCATTAATTTGATAATCACCGCATCAACTATTAGTCCTCTAGGGACCATCAGAGAAAGATCGTGTAGGTACCCACGTAATTAATTAGAGAAAATTATCCAAGACCATTTATAACTGGAACGTACTATGTAACTATAGTGTACTTACCTACTACTACTGTCAGGAGCGACCGTCAACAAAGGCCATGTGGGGCATAAACCGAGGAGTAAACACTCGACCGACAATAATAATAATTGTCGCCCCAGCAATAAGATTTGATAACTAGTTTAGGTACCTACACCAACGTGGTAGGTAATTACAATAATAAACAACACCGAATTGCTAACTTGCAACTGCAATGCAGTGAAAGATGAAAGATGTGTCGGCAAGCAAATGCAGACAGCACGGTATGCTTGCTATACTACATTGTTCATAATAACGTGAGTAAAAAAAAAGAATGCGCATTCAAAGATGGGGAATTATCACACATACGGTATCTTTTGATTTTCTGAACATAGAAAATTCCCCTGTAAATATTGGTATTATCGCACGTTCATCCACCTCACTAATAAGTGGCGTAAGTGTATCTCAACCAGTTACCTTCAAATTTCGTATCGTGTAAAAGAGAGAGTTATTTCATGAGAGCAAATTGAAGATCAACAACTGTACCACTTCCAATTATTTGATTTTTTGTGTAGGTAACTGCAAATTTACGTTTTATAATTTCCTGTAAAATATTGAAAATTGCAGTTATCCCACTATGTGAGGAGATCGACGATTTCTTAACATTGCAAAGCTTCATCTATTGGTAAAGTTGTGTTTTAGGTCTGTTAAGCAATTTTAGAAAAATCTGGAAAAAGTTTTTAATTTGTGACGTCATTTTCGTAATAGCCTTGCTTTTAACAATAATAGAAAATGATGTCAAATGAAGAAAATTACGTCACAAATAAATAAAAACAACGAAATATTCTGGAAAATGACTTAACAAACTTAAAATCCAACTGTGTATACCAACAGAAGCAATTTTTCGAATTTAACAAAAATGATCCATTTAACATTTTTTTCTAAAATAACCAGGAGAACCCAACGTTCGGGAAATAAAAAGACACCAGCTATGATTGTCTTTTTTTATCTAAGTACCTACTACATTTTGATTTTTACTAGTATATTAGATTGAAATAGACAGTTAGATATAGAAAACGTGAAATACTTTAGTAGAGTAGGTACTTTAATAATATAATCTTGTAATAATTGAAGATTAACATAATAAATAACGAGAAAGGGTAGGTACATTTACCGATTCTGATGTCAAGTGATGCGCGACCAGCATCAAAATCGATATTATTAAGGTCTTCGGTTGTCATAGTAAAACTGGGATTAAAACTATAACTCAGAGTTATATAAGTCAGTTTCTAAAGTTTTAATTAAGATTCTTTTGATATTTGAAAATGACATTATGGGACAGCTAAGGATTTAGGTAAAATCCTGATAAAATTTAGTATTAGGTAAATATTAGCTTAGCTTGTCGACGGTCTTTCATTTATTCATATTCATTTGATTAGAATGTTGGCAGCATTGGCGGCTTTTACAAGTTACTGGATACTGGATATTTATTTTTTTAAATCCATATACCTACAAGCGTCCCAGCTCATTTGAGTCGGTCTCTGTGGGTTTTTTCAAAATTTGTTTGACAAATTCAATGACAGGATCACAATGGTCATAATTTAAAATTATTTTGAAGTATATAGAGTGTCCCATATGAGAGTGGCATATCAAAGTTATGTTTTTTTAAAGGGAATGCTCTTATGTTATTGCATTTTTAGATGGTCTGAGAAGAAAAAATAAGATTGACGTTTACACTTGGAGAAGTTGTGAGTTATAAACAAATGAAAATCGCATTTTTCGAACGCCCTGTGCAAGCAAAACGGTTCAAGATATAGGTAAGCGGCTTACATGTCCGTATTTTAACTTTTCATGTTCTATTTCATGGTACAAAAATATATGCCCTATTTTTTTCCATTTACCGACATGCTGAGAAATCTCAATTTTTTTTTTCAGATTTTTTATCATTCTGTATAAAAATTTCATCTACATCATAAGATAGTTTTCTATCATAAGATAGGATAAGTTTAGTTTTCTGATATCTTGAGCCGTATTCGTTGTACTACGAAAATTGCAGTTTTCATTTGTCTCTAACTTACAAATGCAATAACAAAGGAGCATTCAAATAAAAAAGACATAATTTTGATATGCCACTCTCATATGGGTCTGTATTTTATATAGTCCAAAATAATTGTAATTATGGATATTGTGACACTTTACTCGAATTTACAGTTTTTTTTTTTTTTAATCCTTTTGGTCACAATGATCGACTCAAATGAGCTGCGACACTCATTGTAGTTTATTTATGTCCCTAGATTTCGACAAAAATACAAGCAACAATAAGATTTGCACACCTATCTATTGATAACTATACCGGGTGTCCCAGACTTAATTGACCAGGCCATATCTCATATACAGGTTGAGATAATCGAGCCGATTAAAAGGCATATTATTATAATTTTTCAAGCTGTATAACATGACAGCATGAAAACAATCCCCACTCCAACATCCCCTAAGTTACAGCGCCCACCATTAAAAAAATGAATAGCACCCTGTATATATTTTTGTATATTCAAAACCAGTATTCGATTGTCTATTCAGATGATTTTTCAGATTCAAAATTGGTTGAGAAATAACCAAGAAAAGGTTCATCAAGGTGGTCATGACTTTTTATCTGAACTTTGTCTGAATGACTTTAGCTGTCAAAATTTATCAATATTTTGCTCATAGTTTTTAAGCAGGTCACAGTCATCATTAAGGTTCATGATAAAGTGCTTTGTCTCTTGTTTTATTTTTTTAAATTTCCCAATAAATCAGAATTATTAAATAAATTGTTTGGACTTTAATTATAATAATAACTATCACCTGCCTGTTAAAAACTATGACTACTTAAATATTGATAAATTTTGACAGCTAAAGTCATTCAGAGAAAGTTCAGATAAAAAATCATGACCACCTTGATGAACCTTTTCTTGGTTATTTCTCAACCAATTTTGAATCTGAAAAATCATCTGAATAGACAATCGAATACTGGTTTTGAATATACAAAAATATATACAGGGTGCTATTCATTTTTTTAAGGGTGGGCGCTGTACCTTAGGGGATGTTGGAGTGAGGGTTGTTTTCATGCTGTCAAGTTATACAGCTTGAAGAATTATAATAATATGCTTTTTATTCGGCTCGATTATCTCAACCTGTATATGAGATATGGCCTGGTCAATTAAGTCTGGGACACCCGGTATACCTAAGTAGTACTCGTATTATACAGGGTGTCCCTGAATTGGTGTTACAAACTTAAAGGGGGGATAGTACGTCCAAAAAAATTCAATTTTTTTTTAAACATATCCTTTAAAATGCACCGTTTTTGAGATACAGGGTGTTTAAGTTGAAAAAATTAATTCGTTTTTTGCGGATAACTTGGGAACCGCTTGTCGCACGGATACCAGCTTTTGTACAAATAGGAACCTTAAAAAAGTAATAATTTCTAATGCGAAATGATTGGCTTTGCATAAAGCAGTGGCGGAGATTTTGGGGTTGACAAGGTTTTTTCGCCCCTATTTTCTACGCCACTGCGAAGATAGCTGCTTTGGAAACATTTTATAAAATTTTGGAGTTTTTTATGCAAAAAATTATTCTTTGTATTTTTTTGTGAAACTAACCATTTTTGAAAAAAAGGGCATTTTATGATCAAAAAATTAAACTGAAAGACACAAAATTTTAATGAATTGGAAAACCATTGACACCATAGCGAAAGATAAATTTAATTTTAATGATTGTTATTAACAAGATTCAATTTAACAAAACTCCAAGTATTAACAATTTAAAAATTTTTTACTTTTTTTTTAACAAAGAATAATTTTTTGCGTAAAAAACTACAAAATTTTATAAAATGTTTCCAAAGCAGCTATCTTCCCAGTGGGGTAGAAAATAGGGGCAAAAAAACCTTTGTTAAAAAAAAAGTTAAAAATTTTGAAATTGTTAATACTTAGAGTTTTGTTAAATTGAATCTTGTTAATAACAATCATTAAAATTCAATTTATCTTTCGTTATGGTGTCAATGGTTTTCCAATTCATTAAAATTTTGTGTCTTTGAGTTTAATTTTTGGATCATAAAATGCCCTTTTTTTCAAAAATGGTTAGTTTCACAAAAAATTACAAAGGATAATTTTTTGCGTAAAAAAACTCCAAAATTTTATAAAATGTTTCCAAAGCAGCTATCTTCCCGGTGGCGTAGAAAATAGGGGCGAAAAAACCTTGTCAACCCCAAAATCTCCGCCACTGCTTTATGCAAAGCCAATCATTTCGCATTAGAAATTATTATTTTTTGAAGGTTCCTATTTGTACAAAAGCTGGTATCCGTGCGACAAGCGGTTCCCAAGTTATCCGCAAAAAACGAATTAATTTTTTCAACTTAAACACCCTGTATCTCAAAAACAGTGCATTTTAAAGGGTATGTTTAAAAAAAAATTTGAATTTTTTTGGACGTACTATCCCCCCTTTAAGTTTGTAACACCAATTCAGGGACACCCTGTATTGTGCAATAAGGCGAAATGAAGGCTACTAGTGAAGTGCGCAGCCGTGAGCCCAGTAACTGGGGTTGCGATTGTACCTACTGATTCCACATGCTATATCATTTTGAAATATCGAGTTTCTTGTGTGATCTTGAAAAAATATTGAACAACCGTCATAGGCCTGATGATAGTTGTATTTTTCATAATAGATGACAGTACTTACAAGTTAATTAATTGTAAGTTAATTTGAGGTTCGAAAAGTTCAAAATATTAGCACTAAATATCCGCACTGTAATGTCTGTGAAAACTATTCTGAGAACACTTGAGAGTAGATAATTTTCCAGTACGTCCATTTCCAATCTTACTCCACAATATTCCGTATAACTCAATTGCGAAATACTAAGTTTTAAATCAAAGGTCTGGAATTCGTTTACTTATTTGAAACTTATTCTTGTTGTTATTTGATAATTTTAAAGACAAACTTGAAAACTGCACCAAATCCCATCAATGAAACCGCTAATACACTTACCTAATGTTAGACAATCTTATACTTACTGAATTTTTTTTGTTTCGCAACAAAAACATGATGTCTTTTGGGAATAACAAAGACGGTTATGGGAGGAAGCGTTAATGGAATCTTGCGATGGTTTGAGTCGCAGTTTTTTCCAAACAACTTCGGAAACTAGTTTTAAAACTCTTAAGTTAATAAGTATAACATATTAGGTACGTTAATATAACTTGTAGGTACCATCTGCTATTTTTTTTGCAAAAGTTTAAGATTCTCAGTTCTTTAGACGAGTTTTAAACAAAACAATTTTACCGTTAAAGTCGTTATAATCGACTTATTTTTAATTTATTTTAACTCAACTATCTCCGATTTGGAAAATGGAAAATTATTAATTACGTTACGTTTGAACATAGGTAGGTAGGTACAGGAGTTTTATTAATTCTTTTTTGGAAGGTTCCTTCCATTAACCTACCATTTCTGTTCTCATTTCTCCAATATGAATTGGAAGCTACCCTTAAGAACAATTTTAATGAAGTTGGTCATATACGAACGAATTCGGTCCCTTTAAATTAGTAAAAATTTAAGAAATTTGTCCTACATCAATGCGACCTGTAATAGTGTATAGGAAGGAGTGTCGGAACCGTGGTAACAGAATTTTCACCAAGGTCCACTCTAAGAAAGGAAACAGGTGTCTTTGAGAATAAATAGATACCTATATGTTGTTGTTTGTTGGGGTTGCGGATGGCCTCGAGATGCACTCATTAGCCACATAAGCTCATTAGATCTATTAGGGGTAATCACACTCATTCAAACTCGTAAGTATGCTTTTTGAAAGCACGTACACAACATAATAATTATAGTTTTATTATAATTCTGCTGCTAACATAAACATATGTAAAGGTAGATACAGGGTGTTTGATAACTGGACAGCCAAAATCGAGCGTCGTGAATAAAATCGTATTTTTAAGATAAAAGAGGGAATAAGTTTTTGTTCATATCGGACTTCATTCAAGTAGCATGTATAAGAACTGTAAGAAATCTATACGTAAAATTTTACATTTTTGGAAATATTTCATAAACGAGGCCTGATCTCGATAAAAGTAATTCTGTCTTTTATCCTTTATCCTTAAAATTGAATTATATTCATGACTTTAAATTTTAGCTGTCCAGTTACTAAAACAACATATTCTCACACCCGTCCCAGTTTGACATTTTTTGAAATAAGTATTTTCCAAACGCTATTGATTTTGGTTGTCCAGTTACCAAACACCCTGTTACAGGGTGCTTTTAGGCCTTTTCCGCCATTTTTTGTACTTTGATGAAAAACCATGCATTTTTGTGGGAAATTTCATAAAACTAAAGTTGTAGAGCGGAAATTCCTACGACTTTCGATGAAGTAGCATAAGTTGGAGGACGTGATGAAGCTTAAATATTAAGAAAATCAAGATAAATTTTTTCTCGAAAATTTTTTAAACGAGATAGTGTAACGTCGATGACCCGGGCCTCATGGTCTTTCGCGAAAAGTCACCGTGTGATCGTCTATTTACCTCGGAGTTTCCCCTAATAGGACCGCTGTGTTTTCCTACGTTGTGTTTACCGTTGTCACCCCTGCTCTTTGATTGAGGTATGCCAGGATTACTATGGCCGAAACGGATGCGCAAAAGAACCTACTGTGATTTGTTGTCTCTGGGTTGATTGGGATTTCCCACGGAAAGCGGGGAAATCTACTGAGACTTGTTGTTAACTGTGGACTTCCTGTCAGGGAGTTTAAAAGCGAGCGATGAGCGAGAGAATTTGTTTGCAAGGGCGTAAAATGGTGAAGGGCGAGATGGGCTGAGATTTTGCATAGAGAGTACAAAAAAATGGAAAGCGAAGAGAGATCCCTTTCATGCATTTTTCAAACTCCAATCCATTTCGGATTCCACTCCTTTGCACACCTGTGCTTTCTTATTATTTCGTTTTGCTTTTGTTTCGGCTTCAGACTACCCGGTATATTGCGGGAATGTCTGTCTGTTTAACTAGTCGACGATTTTCTTTGCCTAATTTCCTTTTTCTAGTTTCTTTGATTTCATTTCAAGCAACAGCTTGAATTAATTAAAGAATACAACCACTTTGGTTTCAGACGATCCGGTATATTGCGGAAATGTCTCTCTATTTGTCGAGTTGCTAGCTTGGCTTGGATATCGAGAGCAGTGTTGCCATGTCTGTTTTGATTTGCTACCTCCTCTTTAAACATATACGAATTTCTTTCCAATTGCTTTTCTCAATTGTGAAAGCGGTTTTCCTGAATTAACGTCATACTCATGATAGTTGTTTTAACTCATTTCGTTTATTTGTTGTGTTGTCGTTTTGCCTCACTGGGCTACCTTTATTTGGCCACTTTTGGACCGTCAATACCTATTTGCCCTGCGGCTACCTTTTTGTTCTACCTGGCCTCATAAGGCGATGAGTCAATATACCTTATCATTTCGAATATGATATTCTCTGCAATTCGCAGTTTTGTTTTGCTATTTTAAATGTGATGACCAACTGACCAAACTAGGCCGCTATTCTATAATTATTCCTCAGGGTTCCCGTGGGCTTGCCTGGGTAATAATTGAATGCTGGAATTTTTATGAATACCTATATTGGAGCCGGTGGGTTCTATAATCGAGACCAGCCATCGATTTCACCGTGTTCCAGGTTTTTACCCCTAACACCTGTTAGAAAGCAGATAACTCAGTCCAGACTGGCAATAACATTTTATAGCAATTTTCTGCGGAGTTTGTTTTTAAATTTTGATTGGAGTTGACATTCGTATGATGTGCTAAAGGAGTCTTGTTTTTGATTGATTTTGAATGGCTTTTCACATACTCGAGACTAATTTGTTTTTGGTTGCTTTGAATTCGAATTCCTATTTGCTGAATTGCCTATACCTACAACTGCGGGTGCTTTTCGCCCCGTTGCGTTCTACGATTTCCACTTTAAAGAGTCATGCTCCTTTTACTGGTTCAACGGAGGTCTTCACCTGGACATCGAGGTGAATGCCTCCCCCAACGTGGGATAATCGAGTACCTATTATGAATCCTAATTGGGTGTAGTAATGGAATCAGTATTTCCTGATAATGTATGCGAGTGGCAGATGCTACATCTGACAACGCTGCCTGAGCTGCTCTGCTATATCTGAGGGTTCAACCTACTGTTGCGAGTTCCTGTCATATAGCGTCATACAATGGGAAGTATTTCTCACTTTCACTCTCTAATATCGTATAATTTAAAGGGACTGCTTCCTGCCTAACTTGGTTTATTTCTAATAACGTGCCGCTTTAATTATTATTCACAGGTTATTTTATTCCTGACCTGGGTCCATTTTCTTCCTAGCTCTATCTCGATTTCCTATAAGTGAATTTGTAATTCTTTGTTGAAGTATTCCTTTCCTGTCTAACTTGGTTTATTTCTATTTATTGACGTAATTGCGTCGGTACCTACTGTGGTGCCGCCTAATACCTAACTGATTATTTTACTCGAATTAAATGGGATCTGCGCTCATGGATTTGGCGAATCTGTTTAATTATTTATTGATGTGGATTTTGTTTCGAAGAAAGATCTTCCATAACTATTTTCTCAACGGATTTTCTCTAATTTGTGAAGAAAATTCCTTCGGGATAGGCGCTTTGCCATCTACTAGTGAATTGGTTCGAGGAGAATTTGCCAACTGCGAGTATTGCGTTGTTTCGAGAAGAGATGCAAACTTATTGGATTTCCATGGGAGTTTTTCTAAGGCAGATAACGGAATTTCTAGCCGGAGCACGCTTATAGCATCGTCGCTAGCTGAATTATAAAGTTTGGATAAGGATTGGGCGACCGAGAGTTCACAAAAAAAAAGCCGTCTCCCGGGTTTACGTCCAAAGGTAGCTTAGATGAGGATTGGGCGACCAAGAGTTCACTAAAGAAAGCCGTCTCCCGGGTTTACGTCGGAAGGTAGCTGAGATGAGGATTGGGCGACCGAGAGTTCACTAAAAAAAGCCGTCTCCCGGGTTTACGTCCGAAGGTAGCTGAGATGAGGATTGGGCGACCGAGAGTTCACTAAAACAAAGCCGTCTCCCGGGTTTACGTCCGAAGGGTTGAATTGGGCGACCGAGAGTTCGCTAAAGAAAGCCGTCTCCCGGGTTTACGTCCGAAGGGTTAGTAAGTCAGACTTGACCTGCTCGAAAGCTGATCTCATCTGCCTGGAGCTTCGGTAGGACCTCTGCTTTTATAGAAGCAGTCGCCCGCTTTCTAAACACCACCCAACAATGCACCTTATTGACATTGCCTCATACCGTGATTTATTTCTTAATCATTTTTCCCTAATTACGAGACCTAGCGATTTGACCTCGCGGCTACCTTACTGAATTGTCCTAAACCTGAACTACCTAAATTTTCCTTCAAATCGGCCGACGTGTTGTCGTCTTTTCATTGTGTCTATCTATGATAATTACACCGGTTCCACCTTCATTTTGCGTTTCTACCTTACTTGCCATCTAGGGATCGAGATAATTTTTTGGCTGTTGCCATTTATTAATTCGCTCTATCGATTGGTGTAATTTTCATTATCGTGGGCAGGATACCTAACGAGTTACTTTTGTCTTTGCATGGAGTTATTGTTTGATTCTGATCTCACATTCTTTCACCCGGTCTGTATCTAGGTCATCCTTTTCTCCGTCACGCGTTTCGAGGTTGTCTTTTACAATACCCTGCCTTACCATCTGGTCAACTTCTACCCTAGCTTCGCCGTCTCTTCGATGTTGTTAAAAGTGCTGGAACTCCACTAGCTAGAGCGCTTCTATTTTATGAATATTTAATGAGCTGACGGGGATCGTTTACTTGATGTAACGGCGGGTGTTTTTCCTAACAATTTTACCTTTAGGTATTTACGTACCTATGTTCTCGCACTGTTTGCTTTTTCGATTTGGGCTCATTTAATGAGAGCGATGGAAATAATTTCCTTATCATCTTACCTAGGTGCGATCCATTTCAATAGTTCCTACCTACTTACAGGATGTTTAAGTGTCGATTTACGAAACTGGTTTTTATTGTATCTTTCTACAGAGCGTACCGATATAATTCTGAATTTTTGTATAGTACAGGTTTCCTATTTGATAAACCGTATTTGGAAACATTCTGGATAAAACCGAAGCACCCACTGGCGTAGAATCCCGGGGTCTCAAAACACCTTTTTTTCTCTTAAAAAAATCTGAAATATATATTTTTTTAAATTATTTTTTCGAAATGACAGATTAAATTGCTACAAAAAAGCCAAACTTATAAACTTTTTGATAAAAATTCTAATGTAGCGTTTTAAAAATTTTTTTTTTTTTATTATTTTTATTATTAATAGTCTATGATAAGTACCATAAATTGAAGGGATTGTAGATAAAGCTAAAATATGAAGAAAGTTCAAGGAATTTTTTTTATGAAATGTTTTAAAACCGAGATACAGGGTGTTGAAAAACCTGTTTGATAAATGACACCTAAACACCCTGTATCTCTATTAAAAAACAGAATTTTTCCAAATTCGGGTTTTTAAATTAAAAACCTGTATACAAAAATCCAGAATTATTGGTCCACTCTGTAGAAAGATACAAATAAAAACCAGTTTCGTAAATCGACACTTAAACACCCTGCATTTCTTACAATTTCAATTCTATATTTGATCACTTGTTATATCTAAAAAAAATTATAGATTGGGTGGAAAATCTGAAATCTGATATTCTTTTGTGCTCTCTGAGTATATTATGCTTTTAAGCTTTCTGGCTGCGAAAATATGCGGAGTTTTTTAAAAAGTAATAAAAAAAATTATAGGGAAGTTTCCGCTCGAGCTCAAACTTAAGCGCCATCTGGCGGCGAAATAATGTGGAATTTGCTAAAAAGTTATGAAACCTAAAAAGTAAGAAATTTTTCGCTCTATATAACTTTATTTTTATGAAAAAAATACATTCCTGCTTTTTAACTCGGGTGAAGGACGACAAAAAGTTAGTGACTGGAGTGGCTAAATATCCGGTTTGGGTACGATGATAATTTAATTATTTCATAATATGCTATTATTGCTTGAATGGCGTGAAATATCATACTTACTTCATGAAGCCATGCGAGAATATTTTCAACGTAAAAATAAAAAATCCAAAAATCCTAGCAACATTTACTAGGTACCTAGTTGTTTTATTCGGAGTTTTAGTCATTTTAGCAGCTGGAATGAAATCTGAATTTTAAAAATTCAAAAATTTAAAGTCGCCCTTCTGGGCCCGAGCAAGACGAGTTTTCACAGGAAGTCAGAAGTGGACCGTTCTTCGTCGTGTAGTAAAAAAAAATCCCAGTGACGATTGAAGGGCCCTTTTCATAGCCGAAAATCTAAAATTATAACAAATAATTGTCAAAGTAATATACTAAAACAACAATAAAATTTTTGGTCAATGAGTATATATATTAAGATCTTGTCGACCGGTTTCGGGTTACTAGCCCATCCTCAGGACAACAACTGAAAGTGATGAATAAAGATTTTGTAACAATAATTTACATGAAATTTAAGTAACCATATAGTCAAAAAATTCATACAACTCACTTGTCAGTTTACAAATTCCGCAGTTAGAGCAAAATACATTTTCATCCTTATGGTAATAACAATCAAACATAGGCTCAGGGATGTAAGATGGAAAAGAGAAGCGCTGATGACCACCAGGGTAATTAACACATTTTGAAAAACCTTTCAAAAAGATTTTTTCAATCAAATAATCAAAAATTACAACAAAACAAAAACTAGTTTAAAACTTCACTCTGATGTGAAGTGGCGATACAAAATACCCTTTTGTCATCCAACTTTCAGTTGGGATGACCGGGAATAAATATAAATTAAAACATTTGGATTAAAACATTTGGAAAATTGTTAAATTGTTAACAATTTTCCAAATGTTTTAATCCAAATGTTTTAATTTATATTTATTGTTAAATTGTTAACAATTTTCCAAATGTTTTAATCCAAATGTTTTAATTTATATTTATTCCCGGTCATCCCAACTGAAAGTTGGATGACAAAAGGGTATTTTGTATCGCCACTTCACATCAGAGTGAAGTTTTAAACTAATTTTTGTTTTGTTGTAATTTTTGATTATTTGATTGAAAAAATCTTTTTGAAAGGTTTTTCAAAATGTGTTAATTACCCTGGTGGTCATCAGCGCTTCTCTTTTCCATCTTACATCCCTGAGCCTATGTTTGATTGTTATTACCATAAGGATGAAATGTATTTTGCTCTAACGGCGGAATTTGTAAACTGACAAGTGAGTTGTATGAATTTTTTGACTATATGGTTACTTAAATTTCATGTAAATTATTGTTACAACATCTTTATTCATCACTTTCAGTTGTTGTCCTGAGGATGGGCTAGTAACCCGAAACCGGTCGACAAGATCTTAATATATATACTCATTGACCAAAAATTTTATTGTTGTTTTATTGAATTTTGAGTATACAATGACCCACTACGCCAAAGTAATATACATACATGATATAGCTTTAGACAATTACAGAAGATTAAAACTTCCGAAATGATGGATATAAATTAAATTATACCAATATGAATAGAAAACGAGAATAAATACGAATAGATTAAAGACAACAAGAAATCCAAATAATCGAACTTTCTAGCGATAATTATCATCGTTTTAATAATTTCATTACGAGTATTAGAACCACGAACCGTCAGTGACCAACTGACTGGCGCTTGACCTCTTTTTAATAATGAAAAATAATTTTTTATGGCAGCTGTAGGTCTATTAAAAGAAGTGACCGTGGCCTGTCATCTAATTGGTAATTCAAATGTCCGTTATAATAAGCTTAACCCAAACACATTCGTTTATTTAACTTTCGGGGAAAAAATAAAATCCCAAATACGTCCCTAGTCGCACTGTGGTTCAGGATTCATCTCAAATATGCTCAGATTACTTTCGGGATTTGCACTGCGAATAAAGCCATTTATTATCATTTTTTCAACTCATATTTTCAGTGACCACCAGATTTACTTCCAGATTTGAAGTTTCAAGCTAATAAATTTTTTATCTTGGATATTTTTCTTTTCAACTCAATAGGTTCTGGAATTAATTAAAAGGGTATATTTTAATAGTAATACCTTCTAGTGTTAATAATGTATTCCTATAAAAATTACTCTGGTGTGTATCTTTTGTTTTGAAAATAGAGTGCCCCATGCACGTTGTAAAGAAACTAAAAAAAGTTTGATAATAATTATGAATAAAGCATTTGCTTCGAAAGGAGAGTAAAAAAAGTCATGAAAAAACGCTGGCATACCTACCTACAGCTCCTCCAATTATTGTCTCCCATATAATAAAAAATTGAATTTATAAAAGTTGGAGTATTTTTAAAATAGTGTACTTACCTATGTTGGGTCAATTATAAAAATATAAGCAAGTTTTTATTTTCACATGTATAAGGTTCCTTATAATTTTCCCTTGTTTGCTATTGTATAATATTGTAGTATCAAATTTTTTGCTCTGTATCTATATTCCGAAGGAGAATGAAATCTGTCTGAGATTTTAATAAAGGGCTCATAAAAAACCAGATGATGAAGTTTATTCTAAAGTGAATAGCCGCTCCCTGTTACAGCTTTTAAATAAGGTTTACTCATTAAATGAAAATTAAACGTATAGTTATTTGGAACGCTTTAAAAACGCTTGAAGAAAGCAGTAGGTAAAATCAAAGAATTTCGAAGAAACTGCAGTACCTACATTCTGTAAAACTGAATCCCCTTTCAATATTTAAGGTTACTATTATTATCACCTGAGTAATTTGTATACCAAACGTTATTCAAATGTCAGATTCAAGTTTACTCTTGAATTACTTAAGTAATTTTTTTTCTATTTACGTAATAAGTTGAGCTTATATTCTTCAAAGTGCTAGACACATTAGTCACGCAATATGCAAATTAGTTCTTCTTCCATTCAGTATGATGTCATATCAGACATCAGAAGTGTTCTTAAATTTCCGGGTCGGAGGAAACAATTATCTTCCAGTCTTAAACAACAGTTTGTTCAATTACAAGTTGGTTAACCAGTTGAGTGTCTATTAATAATTTTAGACGACCGTTTTTTTTTTTCTTCAGGCTCATGTGATTTGTGCCAACTGAAGAATTTATAATTTTTTTCCTATTTCAAGAAAGTGAATTTTTTCGCGTCATTGTCATTGATTTTTTTAGTCAATCTATATTTTTGAGAAGCATGTCCTCCATTTATGCTTTAAGCAGCAGCTACTAGATCGATTTTTATTTTTAACCGACTTTGAAAAGGAGTATGACTAAGCTCAAAGCAAGCACTACTAGGTGTATTAGGAAAATATATCAAGGAACGAAGATACATGTCAGCAGTGGGTTACATGAAAGCAAATCAGGATATTTCGACGTGGACCTAACTAAAAAGGAACCACAATTCAAAGAAGAATTTAATAGGCATAGTATATCCCCTGATATTGATTCCGAAGATCGAAGTTTCTTCCACTATCAGGATACTTGTATACATTTGCATTTATATACGACTTGCAATTAAAAATGGAGCTTCGACAATCAAAAAATACCACCAAAAACCCTTAATAATATCACAATTTGGTTGACCTTGTTTTCTTGCAGGAGAACAATCCCACTGGACATTGAACATTTTCAAACGTTGTAGCATTGTTGCATTACTGTTTCAAATTTCATTTGGTAAGTTGCTGAAACCTTCCGGCAAGCTTGACTTCAAGAAAGTCACTCTTGCAAAAGTGCGGTGAGAGTACAGGAAGCTAAAAAAGAAATGTTGCAGCTGAAGGTTTCAGCAAGCGTACTTTTGATACCGCATTGCAAACTTACTTCAGCAACATAATTTTGAAGTGCACTGATGTTACAAACGTACCTAATGTTGCGGTTGAAATGTGCATTCGGGAAGTCGACAGAAACTAATCTTGAGACTTGTCTTTGAAATGCAGCAAAGTCTCAAATGTAATAATAAACCCAACCTATTACTATTATGTCGTGATTTGTTAGCGTTTGGTGATGATGATTTTGTTTTTGTTTTGTGAATGTGTATAATGGAAATGGATAATAATAAAGGTAAGTAAATGCTATTATAGCCATTAAGGTTAATAATTTATCTTTTATCCCTTTAATCATCTTTAATAAAATAACTTGTTATTTTAAGAACTTGTTAATTAAAAAAAGAGATTTATTATAAATATTTATAAATATTTTTATGTTTTAAAATTAATCAAATAATTTGAATTAATTAAGTGACTGACATTAGCGTAGGTAGGTACTTGGATAAGTTATAAATTACAATTTTACATATTTATCAAAAAATCGATATATGTATCATAGTGTTAATTAAGTACGTTTCCATACTTCAGGCAATTACGCCTTAGTAAATTTTTAGATAAAAACTTTAGATCAACATGCAGGTCCTTTTAGGTTCAAACTTTGTGAATAATTCACTTTTCACTTATTATAAAAAACATTTTCCTGTTTTCGACATTTTAATCAGTGGGAAAAAACGCAACTACAAGTAGTTTCTATTTTAAACGACATTTTAGCTCAAATAATATCGAAACAATTTTGTAGCTCTCATCAAGCTGGCCAGAATAGTCAACTGAATTTTATAATCGAAAAGACTGTTACCAATTTTACTGTAATCATGACAGAGTTTCTATGGCAGTTTTCCCATGTCGCTGAAGTGAACTGTTTTTCAATGAAATTCAACTTCGAAATTTTTTGATTTAGCTTAAACCCAATTAGTGGATCACATCTCTGTAATGTAAGGTACATAATAATTATATCAAAAACATATTTTATTATTACTGGAATTCATACAAATTCATATTTTTCATACTTTCATACTTTCATACTTCATAAATTCACACTTTTACTAATAGGTATACAACACCGCACTGAGTCAGACCATCTTTCCTGAGAATCTGGAAAACTTTGGGGAGCTAGTGATTGTTAGTGATTGTGTGTGTGTGTGTGTGTTTTTTTGTTCTGATCTCCTAGTTGCTTAATTTGTGTTGCTTATATGTTGTAATATTTTACATAATACTTGTATTGATGTATACAGGGTGTCCCAATATTCCATGGATATAGAACAACAAAAAAATATGACGATTTAATCAAATTTATCTATATCCAAAATAGCACCCTCATCAAGATACGGCCCTTAAAAGGGGGTCAACCAAACACACATTTTCCACAATAAGTCAAAAATTCATTAAATAAGAAACTTCAAAATTTCACAGCCTACTGCAAGTGTTAAGACCTGTACACTGACAGAGCCTTATAAACATTGGCGTACTGGGTGTTTCTGTTGTCACTTATCACTTTTTACCTTAGAACTTTCTTATCCGCACACCACTGATTACTTCTCTGTTGTTTATCAAAAAAATAAAGTATTACTAAACTTTGTGCTATTTTATAAAAGTTTAGTATGCTATACATTTGTCTTTTGATAAAAATGTAGAGAATCAGTCAGTGACCTGCAGATAAAAAAGTTCTGTGGTAAAAAATGAGACGTGACAGCAAAAACAGCCTGTATACCATTGATTGTCAAACTATGAGTTCATCGGTTTTAGCAATAGTAGTAAGCGGCGAAACTTGGAAGTTTGTCATTCAATCCACTTTTGACTTGTTCTGGAAAACGTATTTTTGGTAAACTCCCTTTTAAGAGCAATATTATCTTGAAAAAATAATCATTTTGGATATAGATAATTTCAGTTAAATCGGAATATTCTGACGTCAGGATTTTTAGTTAACGTGGCAATTGTCGGTATGATGGTGTACTGCTTGTGCGCTGTTATACCTGCACGATATGTTATACTATTACCCAAGTAAAGTTAGTCACGGTTCGGCCAGCCACATTTTCGGCCAAGAAGAGGAGCTTTGTTTAATGTCCAGCAAAAAAATGTTTTTCGTTATTGACGCTTTGAATGGAAAATACTTGTTTTTTGTTGATAATAATAAATATTATTATAATGTTTCGGACCTTTTTCGGCAAATTTTCAGTATAAAAGTTTGTTTTTTCAGTTTATAAAGTTCGTGGCCGAAAGCGTGGCTGGCCACATTGTTATGAATTTTTTAGCAAAATTACAGCAAAAATTACATTTTTCAGTTTATTAAGTCGTGGCCGAAAGCAAGGTTGGCCATTATATTTTAAAATTTCGGGCTTTTTCCGGGAAGATTTTCTGCTATCAGTACTTTATTAAGTTTCTTAAGTCCATGGCCATTTTTGAACTTTTTTGGGCAAAATTATAGCAAAAATTACATTTTTCAATTTATTAAGTCGTGGCCGAAAGCGAGGTTGGCCATTATTTTAAAATTTCGGGCTTTTTCCGGCAAGATTTCTGCTATCAGTATTTTTTTCAGTTTCTTAAGTCCATGGCCGTTTTTGGACTTTTTTGGGTTAATTTATAGCAAAAATTACATTTTTCAGTTTATTAAGTCGTGGCCGAAATCGTGGCATGCCGTTATTATTAAATTTCTTCTTTCAGCTTCTTTCAGCAAGATTTCTAACAGAATTTTTTTTTCAGTTTCTAAGGTCCGTGACCTTAGACTCCAGTTTAAGTCGTGGCCGAAAGCGAGATTCGCCATTATTTTAAAATTTCGGGCTTCTTTCGGCAAGATTTCTGCCAGTATTATTTTTCAGTTTCTTAAGTCCGTGGCCGAAAGCTTGGCTGGCCATTGTTATGAATTTTTGGGGTTTTTTTGAGCAAAATTTCAGCAAAAATTACATTTTTCAGTTTCTTAAGTCCATGGCCGTTTTTGGACTTTTTGGGTAAATTTATAGCAAAAAAGGCATTTTTCAGTTCATTAAGTTGTGGCCGAAAGCGAGGTTGGCCATTATTTTAAAATTTCGGTCTTTTTTCGGCAAGATTTCTGCTATCAGTACTTTTTTCAATTTCTTAAGTCTATGGGCATTTTTGGAGCTTTTTTGAGCAAAATTACAGCAAAAATTACATTTTTCAGTTTATTAAGTCGTGGCCGTGCGCGTGGCTGGCACTTATTATGAACTTTTGAGACTTTTTTGAGCAAAATTACAGCAAAAACTACATTTTTCAGTTCATTAAGTCGTGATCGAAAGCGAGGTTGGCCATTATTTTAAAATTTCGGGCTTCTTTCGGCAAGATTTAGACAATCAGTACTTTTTTCAATTTCTTAAGTCCATGGCCATTTTTGGACATTTTTGAGCCTAATTACAGCAAAAATTACATTTTTCAGTTTATTAAGTCGTGCATGGCCGTGCGTGCGCGTGGCTGGCATTTATTATGAACTTTTGGGACTTTTTTGAGCAAAATTACAGAAAAATTGAATTTTTTCAGTTCATTAAGTCGTGGCCGAAAGCGAGGTTGACCATTATTTTAAAATTTCGGTCTTTTTTCGGCAAGATTTCTGCTATCAGTACTTTGTTCAATTTCTTAAGTCCATGGGCATTTTTGGAGCTTTTTTGAGCAAAATTACAGCAAAAATTACATTTTTCAGTTTATTAAGTCGTGGCCGTGCGCGTGGCTGGCACTTATTATGAACTTTTGAGACTTTTTTGAGCAAAATTACAGCAAAAACTACATTTTTCAGTTCATTAAGTCGTGATCGAAAGCGAGGTTGGCCATTATTTTAAAATTTCGGGCTTCTTTCGGCAAGATTTAGGCAATCAGTACTTTTTTCAATTTCTTAAGTCCATGGCCATTTTTGGACTTTTTTGAGCCTAATTACAGCAAAAATTACCTTTTTTAGTTTATTAAGTCACATTTATTATGAACTTTTGGGACTATTTTGAGCAAAATTACAGAAAAATTTAATTTTTTCAGTTCATTAAGTCGTGGCCGAAAGCGAGGTTGACCATTATTTTAAAATTTCGGGCTTCTTTCGGCAAGATTTCCGCCAGTATTTTTTTTTTCAGTTTCTTAAGTGCGTGTGACATAAAGCGCGGCTAACCAAAATTACGAATTTTCTTGACTTTTTTCAAAAAAATTTCAGCTTAAATGATTTTTTTAGATTAATTAAGTCCGTGGCTGGTTATCACGATAAATTTTTGATTTTTTTTAGCCAAATTCAGGAAAGAGGATTTTTCAGTTTGTTAAGTTCGTGGGCTCGAAAGCGTGGCCGGCAATATTATAAAATTTCGGACATTCCGAGCAAAATTTCAGCAAAAATGACGTTTTCCAATTTCTCAAGTTCATAGCTGAAAGCGCAGAATTTTTATTGAAGAATATTTCAGCAAAATAGATTTTTCGAAAGTGGAAGAAAGCGTGGCTGGCTGTGACGTTTCAATTACGTTTTTTTTTCAGTTTACGATAATTTTATAGCAAATCAAATTTTTTAATTAACACCGTAAATAACGAAATAAAGAAGCTGAATATCAATCGAAGTCCCTCTCCCTGGTCGAAAGTGTGGTTGGCCGAAGCGTGGCTCACTTGACTTGGGTTATACTATTGGCTTGTAATTGGTTCTGTATGAAACTTTTGGGTAATAAAAATTATTATTATTGTTATTATTATTGTTATTATTATTATTATTATTATTAAAATTCATAAAAATAATTATTTGATGAATTTATTAAAATTACATGCAAGTACATATATAAATCATCACTTAACAACTTATAAGACGTATAATGGAGTATAACAAGTCTAGCAGATCCAAGGAATCCCAAAAATATCTCATGTTCGGTAAAAAAGATGTCGAAGTCGTCATAGTTAAAAAAAGTCCAATCACGTGGAAGGATAAAAAGTATAAAACGCTTCGATATATGTATATAAGCAGTATAGTTTTTTCTTCGGTCGTGGAAGCGAAATAAAACCTGCTTTCTTTCACATATATGTAAATATTGCGTGGAGTCTGCAGAAAAAATCCTCGGGTTTCAGAAATCGATACCAATATGATTATTATAAAGCTTCGCCCTCTGTTATCATTTTGATATGCGAACGAAGCAAAAGTACTTGCCTACTTGAAAAGTGAATCCATTCTAAAGTGAATAAAAATATTTAAAACTCACGTTAATTATGATTATTTAATACCAGGTTATATCCAGTATATTCACTTGAATTGACTTGAAATGCATAAATTTGAAGCTTTCAGAGATAAATTTTAATATTCTGCTATATTTAGTCTATATCTGAGTAACTTCTACAATCAATCATTCCTACGCTCCGTATAAAGCTGGAGGATGGCCTAATAGCGTATCTGAAGGCATATTCAAGGATATCAATCAAGTTAATCCTGGGTTAACCGATTGTCTAGATTTTGAGTTTGAACTCTTTTGAATAGAACTGATTAGAGTTATTTTATTCGTCCCTTTTTACAACTACGAGTAAACTCAAGTTTAGGGGGATTATTTATCATAGGAATGTGTAAGGTCACAATCTAAGGTGCGTGTGAATGTTTTTATGAGCGCCATCTATTCTCTTCTGGATTACCGCTTGGCTGGAAGTGTGCATTTGGTTTACGCGTGCTTTTATAAAGCCTTTGAACAAGCGCTGCGTGTAAAGTAGTCCTCGTAGGGATCGCAAGAATTCGTTACACCCGGTGGATACGTGAGTTACATTATTGCCTTTTTTCTCATGAAAGTTACCTTTGATGCGGTTTGCTCTGGAAAGTCTATTACAAAACGGCGCGACAAAAAAGTTTCCCTTTCATTCTTGATTTTCTGAGAAAAAATGTCTGAGAGCCATTGATACCCTCTTTTTGTTTTGAAGCTGCTTTAAGCTGTACAAATCTGGCGTTTTTTTGCTAAAGCAATTCTCTTACAAAAATAGACGGCTATTTTTACAAGACATAAATAATTTCTTTAAAAAAATTATTCATCATGTACCTACCTGAAGTTCAGTTTGTGTAAGTAAATACCTAAATATTTTTTATCTAAGCCTTGACTATAAAAGCTTAGCAGATAATTTGGGTTCTAAATTTAATTCAAAAGAATTTCAATTTTCATTTTTACTTCTTTGATTATTATTACCTACTTCGTCATGGAATATTCCATTCGAATATTAGTCTAAAGCTTCCGAATTAGGTACTCAAAACTGGAAACAACTTAAGCCACTCGATTAAACAAGGGGCATTTATTCTATTTTGGGGAGTTGAGATTTACGGCATTTTTAACTTATTAATAATTCAAGTTAAAAAATCACGAAAAAATCAGGTTTTGGGTAAAAATGTCTCAATTATGGGAAATTAAAGCCGCACCTACATAAAATTTCCAGAAGACTTTTTTCTATCAATTAAATTCTCCATAAACAGGTCTCCGAGGTCGCATACATGAAAAGTTGATGGTTTTTAAAGAAATTTTAATCAAAACTTTCTGCAACAAAAAACTCCCTTAAGCAGTTTTTCCCGATTATTGCATCGAGGAACGTTTGTTCTTGCACCGGTGGGAGTGCAAGAACAAACTTTGTAAATCACAATGTGAGTCTTGGAGATGCTTTTGTAGTGGAATCGAACTGCAGTGGCGGCCCGACAGAAAAAGGTGCTCTCCATTCAAGTTAGCAATTAGAGAATATGGTACCTTTACTAAAAACTCCTAAACCAAATGTTCCCTGACTGCAAAGTTGCCATGGACAACCCCTGCACAGAACACAAAACAGACTCCCCAAAGCTTTTTTTACTGGGACATTGCCAAGAAGGTGGTCTAGACAACAAAAGTGGTCACGAATATACACAAAGCGTCCTTCCATATGTGGCACCTGGGTTAGACGAAGTGTTTCTGGCAGTCCTCCAATATAAGCTGGAATTTATTACACACCATCTGGTGCCTATACCTATAAAGTACATGTATACACACGCTCACATTTCAGAACTATAAAGAGAGATTTAAAGTTCATTTTTACCGAAACCTGGTAAAACAGACAATTCTTCGGAAAAATCTTTCCAACCGATATTGCCACATCATTTCTTCTGAAAGTTCCTGAGAGACTCATCGGGTGACACACTAAGGCCGGTCGCATACTTTTACGAAATTTGTTTTCGACATATCAACGACATGTTGCAGACACGTTATGACATTCAAAATGTCATAAGAAAAACTTGGATTTCGCACATCTACAATACAACAATATGTCGTCGAAGGAAGATGCATTAGTATCGTCTGTATACAGGGGGTTTTGTAATTGAATGTCAATATTTAAGGGGGTGATTTTTGGGTCCATTTTAAGAAGAAAACTTCATAAGAACGTATGTCCTAAAAGTCTTAACTTTTGAGATGGTAAAGTTTTTAAAAATAAATATTTTTTTCAAAATATCTGTAGGTAATACCGCTCTGGATATTTTAATGAAATTTAACAGACAGGTATTACTCAACAAGATGCATTTTTTCATGTACCACATTTCGTTTTATCTCCACTAATCATATCTTGCAGACTTTTTTCCACGAAAATGAAACATGGTACATGAAAAAATGCCCCTTGATGCGTAATACCTGTATACGAAATTTCATTGAAATATCCAGAGCGGTACTACAGATATTACGAAAAAATTATTTATTTTAATAAAACTTTACCACCCTGTATCTCAAAAGTTAAGACTCTTGGAACATACGTTCTTATGAGTTTTCTTCTTAAAATGAGCCCAAAAATCACCCCCTTAAATATTGACATTCAATTACATAACACCCTGTATAACTACATATAACTATAACTTGTAAATGTCATACTTTTATATTTTAATTTTACTAAAATAATTTTTATATGTATCTATTTTATTAATTAAATATGTGATCAAGGGATTAATCAATCCCGAAACGTCAACTATTTATTAATAACTACAAAAGTAAGCCTGAGAACCTAAAAACCAATACAAAAATAATAATATAACCCTGTATAACTTTATACGACATATTCTTTGCGGTTGTAAAGAAGATTCTTGGTGTTTATAGTAGTTTCAGAACTAAAGAAATATGTAGCAATTTATATTAACTCGCCAGATAACATATTTTCATTAACTATTATTGATGCTCTAACCCTCTACATAGTTTAGTTTAGTTTGCTTTATGTATTTACTCAGAAGGCCTGGCTTTTACCTTTAGATACCTAATTCCAGAGCCAACCATTTGCAAACGATAAGGGTTGCATTGGCCTATCCAATCAGACCAATAATGACATTATACCTACAAAAGTGTTGATATCCTCATTATTTTTATATTAAAGGATTCACACTGCAATGAAATATTGCCTTGGTCACATAAAACAGCTGACCCAGGTAGTATAGTGATCAGAATTTTACGACAATTGTTTGAAACTGGTAACAAGAATATTCAATCACAGAAATTTTGTACCTTTCACTTCAGCCATAGTTTTCAGTTTTAACGTCAAATGCGTTTGCATTTGAGTACGCAAATTCGCGTGCACCGATTACTGGAGCTTCAAGATTCGGCTCCTGTTGAGTTGTGCTTGGCATTCTAATTCGCTTCACCCTATTCCATGGAGACCCAACCGATCATTTTCTGCAGCAGTTGCAAGCCTTTATTACATCTATTAGATCTACCTAGATCTATTGTACCCTGTTCACAAAGTTCTGTTGTTATGTTTGGGACAGACGTCTTCATCAATGCTTTTTGTCTGAATTTTTTAGAGAGAATATTAATATGTAATTTCCTGGAATTAATTCGTAATCCGCCATCTTTAGATAACTGACTTTAGTATAATATTTTTTTTATTACAACTAAGCCTAGAGTGTTCTTGACCTGCTAAATATAATATTAAGAGTAACCGAAACCATTTCAATGAGAAACTCGCCATTTAAACCTCTTTGATGTTTATTCAGGCACCACTGACTGTGTGTGGTATAACCGTAATAGGAAAATCTGCTTAGTTTTAAAGCCCACCAAAATAATATATGCCTTTGAGGTGAAACAGAAGGAAAATGTATTTCAAACAATAATTAAACATCAACTGAAAAACGAGGGCCCGCAAAAAGGCATTATGTCGGTTATTAAAATAAGCGACTGGCAGTGGCAGCATCTATGTGGAAACGGCTGACAAATATGTGTGAATACTTCAGAATTCTACGTGTTGGCTTTATATCGTAATTTGATTCCGCGTGCTTACCGCAACGGAATGACAGACGCCTATGGGCAACTTGAACCCTCTAATTTTTAACAACTGAAGTTGAGATGACTCGTAAAAAAAGATATATTGTACTGCTACTCTTAAAAAAGCAGTGATTCCCACTCGACATGGGAAACTGATTTTTAAGCTAATTCCAATTCAAAGTGATGTTGTAGGTGGCAAGAGAACTTTTTTTTTCTCGAATTGACTTAAAGATTGCTGAAAAAATTCGTTAATTCAAAATTCGTTTTCCAGGGTTTTCTTTGCTTTTTTGCCTCCAACAGACGTGTTTGCTCTTTTGCCTCCAATAGATGTACTTGCACTCACACAAGCCCGTCTCTACCCCCAGACGTCTTCATTGACCAAAACATTTCCAGAAACAGGGAAAACTCTACACTTATGCTTCCAGTGAAATCAAATCACTCTGTTGCGGTAAAAGTGCAAAGAAAACTCTGAAAGATGTTTCTAATTATAATAATTGGTAATAAAAATGAGATTTAGTTCACAGAGTTGGGTGATTTTTGTTATTGGAGAAGTTTAGGACACCGCAAAGAAGTCTCGGGGTGCATGTCAGAGACGGATTTGTGTGAGTCCAAGTATGTTTGTTAGGGAAAAAAGCAACGAAAACCCCTAAGATTTGGTTTTGTTTTCTGAGAATGAGGTTCTCAAGAACTGCATCAAGTTGCAGAGTTTGTCTCTACTTCTGGATATTTTTTGGTCACCGATGAAGTCAATCAATGGGACACACCTGCCATCAGAGTACTTATTTGGATGAGCTGTTGAGAGGAAAATATTTAAAAAAATAATAAAAATAAATAAAAAAATAATTCTGGGGAAAATATAAACCTTAATTTGATTTTTCATAATTTAATCGAAGTGCAATGTGGACGGTGGAACCATATTTCTATTGTCCACAGGGTTATTTGGAATCACTGTTTCTAATTAATAAAGTTCAGAAGACTTTTCACAAGTTTAGAAAGCAAATTATTGAACGAAATATTTTGAGGGGATATTTCAATGTACAAAATAAGCATACAAACCTTCAGTTAAGTGTTTAATTAACGTAAATGAAAATCAAGATTAAGTTTTCACCGACAAAACTTCAACTGCTACCATGACTTTAATTTATAGAATAAACGATCCACAGTATGTTATCTGGATCAAGATCAAATTGAAATATATTAACTTGAAAATGTTCATTTGCAGTACTCGTACTAAATATTCATCTCCTTTGAAATGAGAGATAGAAATTAAAGAACTTTGTGCAATTTACTCCACAACCCTAATGATTCAAGAACTAATTTGGAAATCCAGGGCTGGAAGGAATCAGGGAGAGAATTAATGACGTCCATTCTTGACACACGAAGTTAATACAAGCGTAACTAACGTCTGTAAGCGACATACATCATGTAGATAGTTGCTGTGTGGATCTAACTCCGCTCCGAGTTTCGTTGAACTTACTGATAGTAAACAACAACTGAAATTACAATCTGATTACCGTGCTTATCATGCGAGAAAATATAGGTAAGTCTGTTCGTGATTAAGTAGCTCTACTGAACTAATTAAATTTACCATGAAACAAAATTCAGCAAATCTTTCCCCATGCCAATATACATTGAGGACTTTTATATAGTCCCCCCACCCCCTTTCAACTCTTCAGCCGAATGAGAAGAATGAGAAAGTTGGTTAAAAAACTAATAAACTAAAATTTAAAGAGGTGGGAACTACCTTTAAGAGAAAAGCAACCTCACTTTTCGAAGGTAATCAAAATACCCTTAAAAGTGAGGCCTCATATGATCAAGAGACAGAGCCATCTTTGTTCATGCTTTTAAATTTAGTTTTTATTTGAAAGTTTTATCTCATTCGGATCAGGGGGGAGGAATACAAATGGCCTCACTGTTTGCAAGTTGTTATCAACAAAATGACATGCATAGTCTGCAATTACAATTTAACCTACAGATGTATAATGAGATTAAAAATCGTGCTATATTTTTCTTATTACAACAGCGGGGTAGAGGCGAATGCAGCGCCTCTACCCCGTTGCAGATCTGAAAAAACTAACTGCCATGTAAGTACCTATACAAAAATTTGAGGTTCTTTGCTCTCAGAACATGCAAGGTATTGTCTCTGGGTCATCGATATGTGAAATGATAAAATCAATGATACACGACAACGACAAAATAGATGCAGAAAATATATTGCTATAGGTACAATAATTGAATGAATATATCACAGTACTAAAAGTGTGTAATTAGATCTTGCAGTGAATAATTATGAAATATTAGGTGTCATGTAATATAACCTGAGATGGATGAGGTATGTTTTGAATGTGCGGTAATGGTTGCCGCTGTAATTGTGACCATAGTATTATTTACTACCGCAATGTCTGGCTTATTAAACGGCTTCCATAATATATCTTTGACAGTGTGAATTGTAAATTGAGCAGCCTTTGCTTTATTCTAAAATGGAAATTAAACGAATGTTAGGACGATTTCATGCTTGCGCCAATTTGATCAATTAACAACTAGCACTTATTCTTTGGTTGTACCGATAAAATACGAACTTACCGCAACTTTCCACAGTCATTTGTCTTGATTGCTTCTACATAATCCAGAATATTTAGCCAGTGTTCCTTCTTTACAATATCTTACATCGTAAAAGGAAGATATTTTGCCGAACCTTCTGGAGGACATAAAATCAAGTCAAAAAATACAAAATATTGTGTTGAATACAAATTGGTAGTTTTATGGACTCATCAAGTTCCATACATACTTTCTGGTAGTACATATATGGAAAATGTACACAAAATTCTCGGCAATGTGTTAAAAGCCCCCTTAGTGATGTTTCTGGACTTGATACTCTACCGTGAGGCGTCTTCTGTATTTGCATTAGTGTTTTGCGCCCTAGATGCATCTTCTTTCGATAACAGGAAGGTTCCTTATTTTCCTTCATAGTTAAAATTTTCTACCAGAAGGTTTACTGTAGGCTTGTGATGAATCTATCCGCATATTAAGTTCGTAGGGGTATGCGTGCGTTGATTTTCCAATAACTTTCTAATAACAAAAAAATTGAAATCGAAATAAGAAGGTTACATGGAATTCCAAGTCCAAAGTGCAATTCGCAGCATCCAGTAGTTTTAAAATTAAATAAAGTGTCGCTTTTATTATTTAAGCAGCATGTATCTTACCTATTACTAAACAATCACAAAATATTGTTAAATTTTCTGACAGCATAAAACCCTGCTTGATAAAATCATAAGCGATGTTGTGATATTGTGTTCCTAAGCTTTTTTTATGAGCTCACTCTGTATAGTAAAAATGTAAAGAAATATTCTCATGTAAAATTCTGAAATGAAAAAGCCAACGGAATGTAAGGAACTCTGCGTAGGGTTAGAAGAATGTCTTTCATCTTGTGCCTAAAACATAAGAATATTTCATAAGAAGGTGTAGGTATATTGCCTGCATGTTCATTGCAATTTATCAAATAAGAACATATTACATCAGAAATGCCGCACCTACTCTTCAAAAAAAAAAAGAATTATATTTATATTCCTCCAGACTCCGAAGGCAAAGTGGCCCACGACGCGCGTAAACCCAAAACCATCATTATATTTTATTCGGTCGCGTCAAAGTCCTTGTAGAATTATATTTATCTTTAGATCGGAGGTAGCTGTATAACTCAAGAAAACACACCTGCAGATGTTTGTGCGCCGACGATTCTCTAGTGCCCCGCTGGGACTATCAACTCAAGATACACCTTTCTCTTATTCCGGCAATTCTCACCGACTTTCTTAGAATGTCGGCGAGTACGATCGTCAATACACAACCACCACGGAAAGTCTTTCAACCTACAAGAATCCTTTTCCTTTTATGCTTTCTAAAATCCTAGCTGGGTGTTTATCCTGTGTAAAGAGACCTGTATCTGAGCAGTCGATTCAAACTAGAGATGTTTGTTGATAAGGCTTCATGTGAACAGCCATAGGAACGTAAAGAAGATAACTCTCAAGTTTAACAAAAATAAAATGAATAAATAAGTGGATGAAACTAAGTACCTTATACCGTGATGGTGATACAGGAACACTTTTAGCTTGTTACACAACCAAGAGAGACGAAGCCGTAAATGAAAAAGCATATTCTTGAGTCTCTGAAGCATCAGGCTTAGGCTATATTAGCGCAGGGGCGCGAGCATTTTAGGGGCGTAAATTATAATTCAAAATCTTTTATTTCCAATAGTTGCCTCGATTTCTTAACGTAGCCATTTCTGCGCATTTTTAAGTTGGTTATAAAATGACTTTTTTCAATTCTGGCACTTTTCCTAGTCCTTATAGTTCTGGCCACCCACAGACCCCATGGCGCAATACTTTGGGCTGCGGCAATTTTGATTGCGTTATATTTTTTGCTATTATGTAACTATTGTTTCATTATTTTATTACTATAGCTCTAGGCAGGCATATTAGGAAAAAAAAAAATGGGGGTTCAGAGGAAAGGTTTACTATAATTTTGATCTTCTCACTCCTTATAATTTTTGGGTCACTGAACATGAATTTGAAGTTTTCAGGCAAAAATTTGAAGGGAACTGTGTTTTTTGGCACTTTTCGCCCAAATTTTTGTATTTTTGGTTCATATCTCAGAGAGGAAATGTTTTTTCTGAGCCCATTCGAAAGCCCATTCTCTTCAAAATGAAAAAAAACTAAATTTCCTACATTTTTCAAGTAAAACATTTTTTTTGAAAACTAACCACTCCGCCGCTTGGTTAAAAGAACATCTTCCAATATCTAGTGAAATTTACCGTTTTCGCGCTTGGTTGACACTTTGTTATAGAAGACATCAACCTGTTGGTTAACCTTACGGGTCTTTGGGAGCGTGAAAACGTACCTATTATTCTCGAAATTGGGAAGAGGAAACGTTCCCCCAACCACCTACTCTCCTGTTCTGCGAAACAAGACCATTATAACATAAATTATGTTTCTTCACGCAATGAGTAGGAGTGAAAAGACTTCAGTACCGTACAAGAGAAATTGAAGCACCAAAAACCCCCACAAAAGTTTTGAAAGTACCAAAAAAGTTCCAAAATTTTTATCTGCAAGCTTAAAATTCGTGTCCCAAAAAACTTACAGGCCGAGAAAATCAAAACTATACAGAACTTTCCTCTGAGAATTTTAATATGATAGCCACCTCCAGCTATCCATCATGTGTAAGTATTTTCTTTTGTGTTATAAAAGGGCTGCATTATTTTTAGTAGCACAAGGACACAGAATATGTAAAAACGGCCCAGATCTGAAGACAAATATTTCACCATATCGTTTCTATTAAAAAATAAAATCAATAAAATGACCGTTAGTTCGTCTTATAGTTCAGATCAGAAAACAAATAGTTGAACTAATTGAACTGCCAGGTACAATCAATTAGCTGGAAATGATTATTGTTAAAAGATACGCCCCCTATTCACATAATCTGATAAAGGGGAATTTATATGAGGTAATTTTCTAAGGATCCTCTACCACTTTGATGCTGCTCGTAAATGATATTATGCTTACCTATGTGATATCCCATTACGGAACATTCCAAACGCCCCCATCTAAAGTGTAAGTATCAGGAAAGGTATTTATTTTAAGTAGGTACTTATTTGCTTAATAATCTGTTAATTAAGACTAAAATATTCAAAATAGTTCCATTAACTGTCATTTACTCACAATCTCTTCTTCATTCATTAAATCAACATAACTCTTGTATGTTCTTGCAAAATCAAATACGCCCACCTGTTTATAAATGTCAGATGTGTTTTTGTATTTTCAGTCCAGACACAACCACTGAAAGTATAACCAGAATAAATGTGGATACTTATGAAGGTCTACATGCCAAAATCAACCTAGATTTCAATAAATTTCGGAAACAGGCACGCTTATTTGTTCGTTTTACTAAACTATCTCCATCACTTTTCCATCAGTACATGAAGACATGAAAAGTTAAAATAGGGACATGTAAGCCGTTTTTCTCTATCTTGACCCGTTTTCGTGGTACAGGGCCTTGAACTTTAAAAATGACGATTTTCACTTGTTTATAACTCACAAGCTTCTGAATTTAAACACCAACTGTAAAAACCAATCTTATTTTTTCTTCTCGGAAAATCTAAAAATGCAATAACATAGGAGAATTCCATTTAAAAAAAAACATAACTTTGATATGCCACTCTCTTATGGGACACTCTGTATAGTCCAAAATAATTTTAAGTTGTAGGCACTACGACCCTGTATAAGACCCAATTTAATTTTTTTTTTAAATCGTGGACGATTAACGTTCGTCGCGCTCCACCCTGTATAAGTACATATGTACCTATAAAATATCCATTCATTCCGTAAAATATTTAATTTTTTATATTTATTTAATTTATTATGAGTCAAATTGGTTCGTGGAGCTTTATCAGTAGATAACGAGACATTAAACCGAAACCTCCACGTTCCTATGTTCGACAATTTTTTTTTTAATTGCGATAACGCGAGAAAAATGTGATAGAGGAAAGATATAGAAATGCAGCCAAGTATAAATATTGTTCAGGCACTTTCCGATTATACCTGTACGCCGCGATCGTAGACAGGTATAACCGCAGCATAGTTCTCGAGTAGCGATCCCCGTTTTATAGGATCGTTTCTTTAATTTTCATTGATGTAATTATTAGCAATCAAGCTTCTCTTTAATTTTTTCCGTTAATTAGAGTGTCATTTTTTTTTTATTTTCAAACCGCCTAAAAGCGTGCCAAGTGTTTTTTTTTTTCTTTCCGAGTGGAACTCCGGCCTAACCAGTGCAGGGATGCTGTCTGTGAACAAGGTAGGTGAATTATTTTACACGTTTTATTTGGTCGCATCTTTCATTCAACGCCACCTGTTTCAATAGTTTCTGTTCATTCACATCAGTCCCTCCCTCCCCCACTGCTGGCATGATGGGACAGGTCCCTAGGGTGCAGAGTCTGAGGGTAGTCTGTGAGTGCTCACTCTTTTTTTTTCCATCGTTGCCAGTAACGAAGGCCTCGTTCCAATATTTCATTACACCATGACCCTGATGTAGACAGGGGGAGGGGGAGTCGAATGTGAGGGTGGGAACTTGCGCGACTCCATTAACCTATAATGCTGTCGATACGAAAGATTTCGTTCTCTTCATCTCTTCTTTTTGTTCTTTGCTTGGTGTAGACTGGATGTGAATTGTGGTTCGGGTGCAAGACCTGGAACCATCACGCCTGTTCGCCCTGACCCTAGTAATGTGATAATAAAACCTATCATATACAACAGAGTGTTAAGTACTTGAGAGTATGTGCTAAATTTAATAGCGTATTCATGTGCCAATTAAGTCGAAAAGTTAAAATTTTTAATTAAAAGACGGAACATCGGTTTTAACTGTGTAAGTAAGCCGTAGTCGCTCCACTCTGGTAATATGGCTTCGAGATCGACATCAGTTAGCCAGGCACAAGTTTTAGGCAAATTTTAATTGAATTAACGATCACAACAATCATGCTGAGCTGGAATTCGAATCTTAGACGGTGGCAGAGTCAACGGCTTCTGTCAGTGACCTAAAACGCTGCGCCACCGCTCGCAAGAAAAGTTCATATAAAAAATTATCTATTAGTAAGTAATAAGGAGAGATTAAAATTATCGAGTCCAGTCTCCGGGGGCACTCCCACCAGTATTTACGACAGTGAGTTTTTTTTACATTTGGATATTTTTATCAGATTAGGCAAGTAAAAATACAATTTTTATGTCTCTTGACTTTTCCTCGTATTTCCTGTCGGTTTCAATAAAAAAAATAAAAGCAAGTTCAAGTCATGCAATGTTAGTGAGGGTAAAAAAAGTTGAAAAAAATCTTGAAAACCATACATTTTACATGAACTTTTCGACTGAAAATTGGCCCAAGAATACGCCCTTGAATTAAGTACATACCATTAAGTAACGCCCTGTATTTACCGCACTATAATCTTATTTCACCACCACCCGTAAATCTGAATTTACTCGCTTATATCTTTGCTCAGCGGGGGTGTCAGTAAAATATCGGAGAGCGACTAAAGACCGCTCCGCCGAGCACGATTTTTATTAGTGTCGATCTCATGTGACCTCAAGGGTTATTCCTTTCTCAATTGAGCTACCTTGGGACAAGGAGACGATAGCTGTACCATATGCGTGACTCAGGTAATTGGGAAAAATGTTTCTTGATTATTTTCCCCGGGAAGTAAGCCACAAACAAAAATCTAGAGCTCGATGAATTCATCTGGTTCTAATCAGTTCCGAGTAGGTAGATTACCAAGTAACTCAAATTTGAATTATTAAATTTAAATACTTTAATTAGACATATTAGTAACCACTTTGTACAGTGTCTGTATATAAATGAAAATCACAATACTATAACTAATTATAACTTTACAATAATTATACAGGGTGTAAATGTGTGAATCAAATGCAAAAAAAATTGGGCACGATTTCTTGAAAATTTGTCTGGTTTTTTAAATTAAAATAAATCATTCGTCCTTCTCCTGTTGAGGTACCATTTCTTGATAAAAGTGTCAAAAAAGTTTTTGGTTTATACTTTCATAGCCGCTGAAATAGTTGTATCAAGAGATGAAAAATGTACCTTGTACTGAAATGTACCTCAAGAGATACAATCAAAATGATATAGTGAAACTCATCAAACACAAAAAAAGACAATATAAACACAATCATAATTAAATCATTACAATAATAAAATTATTCAACATCAAAATAAATCTATTTTGAAATTTCTTTATACAGGCTGTCCCATAATATGTGGGCAATCTCCCGGATTTGGGTAAATTTCGTAAAAATAAATGAAAAAATAGCTATAAAATTAATTCCTCAGAGACACCCCTACAAAGATATTAGCTGTTGAAGTTGAGGGTTGAAAATCAATTTTTTGCAATAACTTTTTTATTTCTTGACCGATTTTGATAATTTTTGGTTTTATTTTGTATTATTTTGAACTGTTTAGAATAGTGTTTCATAATCTTTGGTAGCACATACATAGACCTCGGGATGGCATAACCCCCTCATTCACTTGAAATAAAACAATAAAAATAATAATTTTACAGTTTTTTAAGGTTAATTTTCTTTTTGTTTGACATTTCTTACATAAAAAATGTATCCTTATTTATTTCGATAGAGCGAACCGTTGTCGAGATAAACGTCCTTCTAATAGGTGATGCGTCGCAGGAACTTTCTAAATTTCAAGTAAATTTTAACAAGATGGCTGACCTTTGACAGTAAATTGAGCAGGAAACAAAACAATAACTTAATTAAATACACGTCAAGTAGTGTCAAAGATTTTATTTCATGCAGATTCAATTCTAACTGATTTTAAAATGAGTTACAGAAACGCTGAATACGCAGAAAATTAGTTAGAATTGAATCTGCATGAAATGAAATCTTTTGACACTGACGTGTATTTAATTAAGTTATTGTTTTGTTTCCTGCTCAATTTACTGTCATAGGTCAGCCATCTTGTTAAAATTTACTTGAAATTTAGAAAGTTCCTGCGACATCACCTATTAGAAGGACGTTTATCTCGATAACGGTTCGCTCTATCGAAATAAATAAAGATACATTTTTTATGTAAAAAATATGAAATAAAAAGAAAATTAACCTTAAAAAACTGTAAAATTATTATTTTTATTGTTTTATTTCAAGTGAATGAGGGGGTTATGCCATCCCGAGGTCTATGTATGTGCTAGCAAAGATTAAGAAACACTATTCTAAACAGTTCAAAATAATACAAAATAAAACCAAAAATTATCAAAATCGGTCAAGAAATAAAAAAGTTATTGCAAAAAATTGATTTTCAACCCTCAACTTCAATAGCTAATATCTTTGTAGGGGTGTCTCTGAGGAATTAATTTTATAGCTATTTTTTCATTTATTTTTACGAAATTTACCCAAATCCGGGAGATTGCCCACATATTATGGGACATCCTGTATATAATGACAGAATCGATAATGACAGAATCTAAATAAACAGTCCTTAATTTTGATTATAGTTGCGATTCCTTGCATGCAGGTTCTGTGAGTCAGTGGATTGCTTCAAGTTGGAATGTTACTAAAAGAGGGATGACTAGGAATTCGTATTCTATGCTCTTAGATGTTACGTGAAAGCTATTATATTTCACGTACAATACATTCAAGGAGAACTCTGGGGTATGTTAATGCTGGTGACGCAGATGTTTTCACCAGACGTGAGAGTGTATGTATAGTGGCGTATACGAATCTTAGCGCGTCCGTGATGACCTGATTCTGCATCATAGTATCTCAAAGTATCCAGTGCATGCAACGAATTATAAGAATCCTTATTGTCCTGCTGCGGTCGGGCTAATTAGGATAGGCTCTGGGCCAATTAAAATGATTCTTGGCCAATTAAAATTCGATCGTTGTTGAAAAACAAAGCCGACTTACCTTCGTTGGGCCGAAGTATTTATTGATGCACCAAAATCTCATTCAGATTTCATGCGACTGTAGTGGCATCAGCAGCATAAAGCGGTACGGTTTAATTACCTCTAAGATATAAGGTACTGGGATGCCAGATGACCTTTTAATTTTGAATAATAGATCTAAAGTAACCTGAACTATAAAGGCATCAAAATTCACTCAGGTTATGAGATGTTAATCATTTCTAACTACTGTATCCACCTACTGAATAATAAAATTGATCTTTTAATGAAAAGTATATTTATGAATTCTGTTTACAAAATAACTTATTGAAATTCTATGGTTATGAAATTACTAATTAATTGATCATGAAGTTAATTGCAAAATATCTCATTTAACAGTTTAACTGGTAGAGAAAATAGATATCTATCTTTCCTTCACATAATAAATGGCAAATTCATTTCAAGTATTTCTTGAATAATAATGGTAATAATTGTATATCAGGTAATTCAAAGTTATTATTAATATATGTTTTAATTAATAAAACGTCGATCTCTCGACAAGATAAGGCAATAGAACGACACAAAACTCCTAACAGATTTCTCTGGTATCACTCTGAGCAATAAAAGGTTATGTCACACTTTGCTTACTGATACGACATTTTGCCATCCTTGGAATGTCGTGCCGAGACTGGAGAGCGGGGCCCTGGACGAAATCTCAGGATAGGAGACCGTGGTCTCCCTCTGGGGTGGCAGAAAGACTGGTGGACGGTGTCGCGTCCCGTGGGAACACGTGCCTAACACTGGTAGCGTGGTCGTCCTTCGAGGTTAGATGAAACTCGAAAATATGAGGCTCCGAATGATGAGATCCAGTATTTAGGGGCAGGTAGCAGCAAAACCTTCAGATAGTGTAAGAGATTCCTTCCATAAAAGCGGATATTCGGATGAAGAAGATATGAAATCAATATGGCGTCAGCAAAGACAGGTGTGGTTCAACTTCGTAGATAGGTTTTCGATGAGATAAGATAGTACCCCAATTGATAGGGTAGGTAGAAAGAACTATAACAATATATAAACTCTATTAGAGAAAGTTTTAGATAGCTTGAACAATTTACTTACCCGATTTATTAATAATCGGTTCCTTAGATAAAGAGAAAAGGTAGGGGTGCGACTTGTCGCTTCGAGCACCAAGATTGGAAAACGAACGAGTCTGTTCAGGAATATCGTAGCACCTTGTGGTGCGCAACTCGGAGAAGGCTGTTGTATTTAAATTCTCGAAACCACATCACAGCGACATCTGTGTTTCTAATTAATCGAAAAGGAAGATTGTAAGAGAATAAATTACAGATTGTACTACAGGTAGGGATCTTGAACTTGCCTAGTTTAGTTAGTTTTACCACTCGGTAACAGGTGGCAATGCTGGTGCGAAACTCATGTTTTAATTGGGGAGGGTGGCTTGGTAGATACCTTAATAGTAGGGATTTAGATAATGATGTCCCATTTAATAATATTAAATGGAGCTAATTAAAGGACAAAACCTTAACGACGTTACACACCTCTCTTTACCGGGGTAAGGAAAGGATTAAAGATAAACCAACTGGAAAAAGCACAGGCGTATTTCAAGTTGTTACTATACCCGAAGAAGGGTATGTTTGCGGGACAACTAGGTGACAATAAGTTTAGAGAATATGCTTCAGAAATCACGTTCACAAATATCATGAACCTTTCGAGGAAATAAGATAACAATTCTGAACGAACAAATTGTCAACGACATCGTTGATCTGTTTCTATTGAATGAATAAAATTTCTCTTATATATGCTTACTAAGGTAACATGCAACTTTTCAAAGGGAATTAGCGTTAGGTTTACTAAAATTACATGCAACTAAATATTAAGCACTAGGTAATAATTATTCATAAGGTATAAAACTAAAAATATTCATGCTTCTTTGCAAAGGCAACAAAATAAAAGATATGCTAGTAACGGTAGTAATAAGATAATTAAGATAACTTTCTTAAATGGTAATTGTTCTCGCCGAACAATGTCGATAAACAAAGGAATATTTACTAGATAACTAGATACGATGATACGATAAGATATGGTTAGATAATATAAGATAAGATAGATACGATAAGATAAGATAATATTAGATCTCCTGAGGTGGGCACGGTTTCTTCCTTTGCCTTTAGATGGTGTTTCCTTGACCAATGACAACCCTGCATTCTGATTTGGAGCATGCACCGCCACTGAAACAGTGGGGCGCGGAAAAATCTGGAATGAGACTGTTGAGGTCAAGTAGCAAGTCTAACAAAGGAAAAGTGAAACGCGATCCTCAAGGGGGTTGATGCTGTCCAAACTTGGGCATCAAAACATCTATGTACAGGGAAAGATAAATTTTTGGAGTCCACAAGGGTAATCCATGAGCAAGATTTTTCATTTTTGAACCAGTCAAAATTTGACTATGTCGTCGTCTATGCGACTCCATAATGAACGGTTAAGAGAAAGGAAGTTTGTGGATAATCATTGCGTAGCTTATCAAATAGCGTAATTGCAATAATCATATCGATAAATCATCCAATAATCGCATAGATAAACATTCGATAATCGCACAGAGAAAACATCAATAATCGCACAGGGAAAACATCAATAATCGCCAGGATTATTAGATAAACATTGAGGTAACGGTAAGATAATTTATCTCACTCGGTAAGATAAGAAAAATGGAACAACCATTTTCATCGCTAAGGTAGGGGACATTCGATATCCGTGTTCAGATTTATTTATGTTAACACCGAATATCTAAAGGCACCTTTGTAAATTCGTAGCTCGAATTCACATAGATTTTTATTTTCCAATTTGGAAAATATTCGCAGAGAAGATAAGTATTAGCTACCATTCTATTATGGTGCTAATAGGTACAGATAAGGTAAGATAGGATAATCCCTTTTCTTTGAAAAGAAATTAAAGATAAGAAAGGCACGAAGCTTTGACTAAAGCTTACGCCTGTCATTTTTCAAGAAGAAAATTGCAAATTCAATTTTCGTTTCCTTGAACGGTAGATAAGATAAGGTAGAGATATTCTGTTGTCTTCCGTTGAGGCAACAGAGGGATTTTTCACTTTAGCCATGCAGGGCGGAAAATCTTAAAGCACCCAAACTTGGAAAGATGGTAGATAAGATAAAGGAATCTGCTGTCGTCTGATTGGACAAGCAGAGCAGTTTTCACTTTAGCACATAGCAGGGCGGAAACTGTCGGGAAAGCACCCGTCTAAAACTAGACGGTAGATAAGATAAAGGTATTAGATAAGATAAGGTAGATACAACGGCAAGATAGCGTTTTCTTTAGTTTATTGAACATAAGAAAATTTAGAAGATAACATTAGACCTATAAACGTTAGTCAGACAAGATAGGCGAATAGTTACTTTTCAAGGTAATGATTCAGATAACCAGAAAGATACGGGTTCTCAAAAATTTGAGCGATAAAAAATAGAATGAGAGCCTGAGGATAGCAGATACCGATCCCAAAATTAGCAACATTTTCACTTGTCGACACATTCACACAACTAGTTTCGAGATCCTTGAGAAACGCTTTGAAAGATACGGTTTTCATTCTGCATACATTCTTCATTCATTCTAAGATACAACTAGAAACGGAGCTTTCTCAATTCTCGTATTGCTAGGCCTCATTTTCTAAAGGGATTTTTGTCAAATACAAAAAGAGAGATAAAGGTAGGCAGGAAGATAAAATTAAAGAGAAAAGATATTGTAGAAAACTACTCATCGGTTTTTGTATACCGGGATCGAAAGGGTATGTTGACTCAGGAATAATTAATCCTGATGCATTTTCCTTGTCTAGGAGCATACTAGACTGGACATGCATTTTATTATGCATAAATAAGGAATTTATTTCCTTAGGAAGAACTCATGAGTGATCGTGTCACTAACTAGAGTCAAGACTGGATTCATGACTGAAGTCTACCAAAGTCGGTAAGGTAGGGATCGAAAAAGCTATATGACGCTATGATGTATCTTTACACGTAAAGAATTCGTTTTCTACGTTTGACGTAAAGAATGCAAGGGATACGTCGCAACACTGCTCGTAGCTTTAGCGCTTGTCGGTACTACTACCAACAGCTGACTGGAGAGTTAAAGATTAATGGAAACCTAACCTAACTTAATGAGAACATGGTAAGGTAATTTTCAGGGAAAGATTTTTGGATACAGTTTTCAAAGACAGCTTAACTACAGAGCTCTCGTATATGAGTATCCTCTCTGTACGGAATTAAGCTTCTCTAAAACATGCTCGAGACATCGCGACGGTATAATCAACCACTCCGTAAAGCTCCCTGACGGGTTACCCTTTAGCGGCAGTGTAGCGGTAAGAAAAAGTAGGTATTTTCGCGGCACGGCACTTTGCACAAAGATAATTAGGTAGGTACACATATATTAGGGAACAATAATGCTTAAAACTAAATCATGCAAAGCTTTCATAAATACATGCAGTAAGCAACAAGAGAAATTTATATAAATATCAAGTGATATCGCAGACAAATCGTAAAGTTCAAATAATTATGAGATTTATTTTATGAAAATCCTAGATACATAAAAGCCAAATAAGATAAAGATAAATTGGATTTCTAATTCAAAGAAGTAAACGTTCCACACCGGGGAGTGCCAATTGCTGCGGTCGGGCTAATTAGGATAGGCTCTGGGCCAATTAAAATGATTCTTGGCCAATTAAAATTCGATCGTTGTTGAAAAACAAAGCCGACTTACCTTCGTTGGGCCGAAGTATTTATTGATGCACCAAAATCTCATTCAGATTTCATGCGACTGTAGTGGCATCAGCAGCATAAAGCGGTACGGTTTAATTACCTCTAAGATATAAGGTACTGGGATGCCAGATGACCTTTTAATTTTGAATAATAGATCTAAAGTAACCTGAACTATAAAGGCATCAAAATTCACTCAGGTTATGAGATGTTAATCATTTCTAACTACTGTATCCACCTACTGAATAATAAAATTGATCTTTTAATGAAAAGTATATTTATGAATTCTGTTTACAAAATAACTTATTGAAATTCTATGGTTATGAAATTACTAATTAATTGATCATGAAGTTAATTGCAAAATATCTCATTTAACAGTTTAACTGGTAGAGAAAATAGATATCTATCTTTCCTTCACATAATAAATGACAAATTCATTTCAAGTATTTCTTGAATAATAATGGTAATAATTGTATATCAGGTAATTCAAAGTTATTATTAATATATGTTTTAATTAATAAAACGTCGATCTCTCGACAAGATAAGGCAATAGAACGACACAAAACTCCTAACAGATTTCTCTGGTATCACTCTGAGCAATAAAAGGTTATGTCACACTTTGCTTACTGATACGACATTTTGCCATCCTTGGAATGTCGTGCCGAGACTGGAGAGCGGGGCCCTGGACGAAATCTCAGGATAGGAGACCGTGGTCTCCCTCTGGGGTGGCAGAAAGACTGGTGGACGGTGTTGCGTCCCGTGGGAACACGTGCCTAACACTGGTAGCGTGGTCGTCCTTCGAGGTTAGATGAAACTCGAAAATATGAGGCTCCGAATGATGAGATCCAGTATTTAGGGGCAGGTAGCAGCAAAACCTTCAGATAGTGTAAGAGATTCCTTCCATAAAAGCGGATATTCGGATGAAGAAGATATGAAATCAATATGGCGTCAGCAAAGACAGGTGTGGTTCAACTTCGTAGATAGGTTTTCGATGAGATAAGATAGTACCCCAATTGATAGGGTAGTTAGAAAGAACTATAACAATATATAAACTCTATTAGAGAAAGTTTTAGATAGCTTGAACAATTTACTTACCCGATTTATTAATAATCGGTTCCTTAGATAAAGAGAAAAGGTAGGGGTGCGACTTGTCGCTTCGAGCACCAAGATTGGAAAACGAACGAGTCTGTTCAGGAATATCGTAGCACCTTGTGGTGCGCAACTCGGAGAAGGCTGTTGTATTTAAATTCTCGAAACCACATCACAGCGACATCTGTGTTTCTAATTAATCGAAAAGGAAGATTGTAAGAGAATAAATTACAGATTGTACTACAGGTAGGGATCTTGAACTTGCCTAGTTTAGTTAGTTTTACCACTCGGTAACAGGTGGCAATGCTGGTGCGAAACTCATGTTTTAATTGGGGAGGGTGGCTTGGTAGATACCTTAATAGTAGGGATTTAGATAATGATGTCCCATTTAATAATATTAAATGGAGCTAATTAAAGGACAAAACCTTAACGACGTTACAGTCCTTATTCATGAATTGTGAAAAAAAGGACACATTTTATTACAGAATTATTTCTTTAAAAACAATAGTAAATCTGTAGTAAATCAATTTCGCCTCAATTAAGCCTCTTCAGTTTGCCACATGAGACTTAATTAGAAATGTACCGAGGGGAGGAAATAACATCAGGAAATAGTATCTTGTGAAACAAGTGCGGAAAAGAGAAACTTTCGTCACAATTCACACGAGTGTGAAATTTCTTTTCCGCACGTGCTACACACAGTACTTTTCCTACGACCACAATTTAATAGATTAATTATTTAACAAATTTAACACATTAATTATTTTTTCTGACAATGCTCTGCTTTTATGACCTTTTCTCCAATTTATGAAATGTTTATAAGCGGATTCGTATTTTTCTCTCGAAACTACAGGTAGCAAATTCAAAGAACACAAACCTGCTTGTTTTCTGACTTCAGCAGGTGGTGTATTTTCTGCTTCAGATTCAGAGGAATCACAATCCATTATAATGATAGGTAACTAAAGTTTATTTTTTTAGACTACCTAGGTAGGTATTATTTTCAATTCTACCAATGACTTTTTAATATTACTATTATATACTGTTAAATCATTGAATTCTACCGACAATATTATTATTATTTATTATTAGACTCTGTATCTAAACTAAAAATAAAGTGACGTGGAGCGTGGAGACGTGGTAGATATGCAACTTCCACACAACGCAAGCGCAGTCGTGGATTTAAGTTAGAGGTGTGCGAGTTTTCACGTTCGTGAATTTGATTTGAACGCTACCAATGCTGTTATTAGCGATCAACTCGTAAATTTTAATAATTACTGCCACAAGAAAATAATAAGTATATTATATTTTATAGTCTTGTCGGGTTCTATCTTATCCCATTTGTGTTTATTTTATTACCTTGAAGCTTTAAATGAATAGTTATTCCATTAACAATAAGTAACAGTGAGTTCTCAGTTACCGCCCATCACTATTGTTTACATTAAAACTGTACGGAAACGATTTTTGGCTATTCGTTATGTCACTTTATCGCACAGTTTTGGATACGTGAGAAATCTGCTAGTTTGCGCACAAAAAACGATGCGCAAAGTAGTGTTTTGTATAGTGGTCGTAGGAAAAAATAATTGCAGCTATTATTTTAATATGATATTATTAAAATTTCATAATAATCATAAAAATTTAGGAAAAAATTAGAAGAACCGATAGGTACTTCCATGTAATTTGAATAAAGAAAAATATTAATTCCGCGCATCGACACAAACAGCATGAGTTTGAAGACAAAGAAGTATCACTAGTATCCCGCAAAGTTCTTCTAAACCACGTAAAGCACATCGATAAAATAAAGCAGTTTGCGTCAAACGTGTTAATATATTTAAGACATCTTTTCGCAGTTCTTTAACGGCAGTAGTGCGTGGAATATTATAACAGCATTCATATCTAATTCCACAATTCCAACTCTTAGTCCAGTCATTATATACATTTGGAAATGCAAATGAACCGAGAAAGCCAAATTTTGGATATTACGTAGGGGGGGCCTAGAAAAGCTTAACTTCAAATTGTAGACCAAAATTACCTTGTGCATTTTCCGCCATCTTAAAAAAAGTGTTAAATTCAGTTTTTTCATCATAACTCGGTTCTCCGTTGAGATACGAAAATTTATATGCAATACTTTTTTGTTGCTTTTCTTACAATCTACAACTAAGGCCCTTTACATTTTTTACGTATCGTTCATCGTTATCGAGATATCGATCGAAAATCCATAAATTTGGGGAGTGAATGTTGTTTTTCGCAATTTTCTTTTTTCTCGTGAAAGATATCGAAAAAATGTGTAATATCAAACTTGTAGAGCGTATTCAGGCCTACAATTTCATTTTTTTATTTTTTATTTTCGACAAAAATTACGACCTCTAGCGCGCCGCGAAGTCGGTAAGACTGTGCAGTTTTGATTTTTTGCCGCTCGCACAGTTGTATCCACACGTCAAAATGAATGAAAGGTTGTTCAGGGAATTATTGCAATACAAAATAAATTAATATTCCAGCTAAATTATAAATCAAACACATGAGATTTATTGATCAAATAATTTTTGTGTAGTAAAAAATAATAATTAAAGGTGGTAATTTTTTTCAAACATTTTTTGTCGTTTTGATGGTCCTGGCTGTAGAAGTTCCTCCTCGGCAGACTCTTCGAGTCGTGAATACTCTTGAATCGCAGGAAATGATGCTGTGACGATTGACATCAAAATCATCATCATCATCATCGTGATCGTCGTTGAATAAAATGTCGACTCTGGCGACGTTGTTGCATATTTGTCCACTACAGTGCTGGCAAATAACGGAGCAACTAATCCCTGCTTTCCTGAACCCACAAGCAGCCCCACACTTTCCTTTACATTTGCATGAAGTTAGTTTTGAAAGTTCAGGTGGAGCGGGTTCGGCTGTGGGCTGTGGTGCTAATTGGTTCAAGCCCGTAATTATTCTGTCACCAACCCTATTCCTGGGATCTTTGAAAAATCCGAGCCACGTTTGTACTTGTAGATATGTCCGGAAAATGTGTTGGCAGACTGCGCTTTCCGTTGGTGGGAGTAGTTAGTGAGAGACGATGTGGTGTCGCAACCGCTGAAAGCATGAATGAAAAGAATATTCTCAAGAACAGACTTATCATGCTTGAAACTATTCGGAGAGTACAGTTTTGCCGGTGTTTTTCCTTTCGCTGGTTTGCGAAAAAATATTTTCTGTTTTTGTCCTGTGCAAGTCCGGTAATTAAAACCAAAAGATCGATATCTTCGCCGACAATTTCCACAGAGTCATAAATCGATGCTACTTTAATTGCTGTGGTTACAATGAGAGTATCAGCGTCCTCAAAAGCCTGCTCTTCTTTTATTCCGGTTTTTGTAAAATAACGGCGAAGCATTTGTATTAAGTTGTGTTTATTTTGGTCCCTTGCAAGAAACTTCTCCTGGCTAACTTTCGGAGCAGTAGTTTCATCGAACGTATGGAACTCTGGTGATTGGTTCTTCCTAGAACGTCTAACCCTTTCCGAAGTTTTAGTTCCTGCAAGTCTCATGTCAGTCGGAAAGAAATGAAAGAAATTCATGAAAGAAAAATTAAAATCTTGTTGTTTTGTTAGAACTGTTATTAGGTTACTATTATTTATTAATATTAATTAACCTAAAGTACTGAATGCACATGCACCTTACAGGTTTAGATAAGAATGGCGAATTTCAAAAAAGTACTAGATTCTCATCAGTACGTACTACTTAGATCACTAGATTCAGTGAAAAAGTACTAGATCTAGTACAATTATTATTGTATGGCGAGACGCACATTGCAGCGTCGGGCGCGCTCCGGTCAACTTCGCAGCGCGCTAGAGGTCGTAATTTTTGTCCAAAATTAAAAATGAAAAAATGAAATTGTAGGCCTGAATACGCTCTACAAGTTTGTTATAGACATTTTTTCGATATCTTTCATGAGAAAAAAGAAAATAGCAAAAAACAAAATTCACAACCCAAATTTATGGTTTTTTAGATCGATATCTCGATAACAATGAATGATACGTAAAAAAATGTAAAGGACCTTAATTGTAGATTGTAAGAAAAGCAACAAAAAAGTATTGCATAAAAATTTTCGTATCTCAACGGAGAACCGAGTTATGATGAAAAAACTGAATTTAACTCTTTTTTCAAGATGGCGGAAAATGCACAAGGTAATTTTGGTCGACAATTTGAAGTTAAGCTTTTCTAGGCCCCCCCTACGTAATATCCAAAATTTGGCTTTCTCGGTTCATTTGCATTTCTAACCCGTTATTTCCGACGTAATGACTGGACTATCTATCCTTGTTTTGTGGGTGCGACTAGGTGGGTAAAGGGCAGAGGGAGCAGAGAAGATGTAACTGAAAAAGCTGAGTAAACACCGGCTGAGATGGGCAGTTGGACTTCTAAGAGGACACTGCCCACTAATAAAACGTGGATCCTTTTGGACAGAAAACCTGACACAAAAGGCCAATAACTAATTTTCCTCATGGGAAAAAAACCTAAGGGAGAAAATAGTGCAACTTTAATGCAGACCTTACCTAGGCCTAACTGGGTTGCTGTTCAAGCGACTAGGTGGGTAAAGGGCAGAGGGAGCAGAGAAGATGTAAATGAGCAACTTCAATGCAGACCTTGCCTAGGCCTAACTGGGGAGCTGTTCAAGCGACTAGGTGGGTAAAGGGCAGAGGGAGCAGAGAAGATGTAAATGAGCAACTTCAATGCAGACCTTGCCTAGGCCTAACTGGGGAGCTGTTCAAGCGACTAGGTGGGGAAAGGGAAGAGGGAGCAGAGAAGATGTAACTGAAAAAGCTGAGTAAGCACCAGCTGAGATGGGCAATTGAACTTCTAACAGGACACTGCCCACTAATCACACCTCTCAATAATAGGAGTGAAAAATATCCCGGATTACAGGAGTTGCGGGGAGGGGGAGGAAACCCCATACCACCTAACAAGCACCCATTGGACTCATACTGAAATACTTTCGGGAGATGGGACCGATGAGATAATAATTATCCAAAGAGGTACAATAAGCGCAAGCTTCAGTACAAGGGCTTTGAACCTACCCTAGAAGTAATCCTTGTTTTGTGATCGAGAAAGAATTCTCTCTGCTTAAGGTGTAAGTTGACGAAACAAAAAATATATAACTTTTATTTTTAGTCACGTAATTTTTATTTTTTTAGTCTTATTTAATAATTTTTACATGGCTGAAAGCAGAAGTTCTGTTACGTCCAAGAGCTTGAACTTTGTGTTTAGAAATGACCCTTTTTTTTGAGCTGGGATCAGCTCAATAGAATTAAGTTCGCAATGATAGGGTGTTAAACGTAAAAAAAATTTACGGTGAATTCTTTGGTCATCTCATACACAACGCATTTTATATAGAGTACTTTATGAATTTTAACAATGGATAGCAGTTCTATTTTGACCATGTCATCTGTAAAAGTTAAGTTTTATCCCTTAGCCATTGCTCGATGTCTACTTTTTCCAGCAGTGGTGGATAGTTTTTCTTGTCTTCGGCTATGATATTGTCCAATATTAAAACAAAGTCTGCTTCTAAACTTGGCACAATTTTACTGAACCATTATTGATTGCTCAAATACGGTGGCATAACAGTCCATCATTCAAAGACTCCTGTCACTTTCCAATTTAGGTAATAATTATTATTAAGCATTTGCCTTTGCCAGATGGCGTCAAAAGACAACTGGTCCAACGTTCCATAAATGCCAGATTCTTTGACAACATTTAAATCCTGCCAAACTGTTTCTTTTATACGGCCAGCTTTCATATGCAATCAAATTTGATCCAAGTAATAATATGGGTAGGTTTTATTGGCGACAGCCTCGGATTTCTTGTAGATACCTTCATCTCCAATTAATAATTTAATCCCTATCAATGAGCAGGCTTTTGCGGTTTCTCTTACAAAATTTGAAATCTAAGTCTTGAGTCAATATAATGTTTCATTTGAGTTTTACACATTTTTGGCACAATCACCTCGTTGCCGATTTCCGTGCAAATACTTTGTCGTGGGAATTTGGTTCGTTAGAAAATATGAATGAACGACTTTTCGAATAAAATTCTTAGCGTCATCGTCCACCTTAATTTTTGGATGCCCAGGGGCTTGTTTTTGGAGGACCAAGTACCCCGTTTATTCGCTTTTCTTTAATAATTTTATATAAATTGTGGTTTTACCCATACCGGTCATCTTAGAACACTTTTCAATTCTGTCGCGTACATTTTTATTTTGTTACCTTTCAAAAAGTTGAGACGTTGGAAACTATTGATTTGTCTCCAACCGATAGATTTTTCCGGCTAAAGCAATTCTTCTAATTTGAAACAGAGCAGGAATGCTATCCATATCTCACTTGCAGACAAAATGCATAGCCCGATTGCAAATTTAAATTGTTATACAATATGCAAAGAACACAAGGAAAAAAGTAAAGACAAGTTAAATAGTTAACTGCACTGCTAAATGAAAACACGAGTTCATTATAATCTCCACACAATATTGAAATACGAGCCTTAGAATAAGTGAAAGGCATATTTTGATAGGTATGTTATCTTTTTTTTTAAAGAGGGAGCATCCGTCTTAACTGTGTAATTAGTTAAATTAACGAACACAAACAACCATGTCTAGCTGGGATTCGAACCTCATAGGGTGGCAGCGTCAACGGTTCCAGTCAGCAACCTAAACCATCTCGCTACCGCCCTCGCGATACCTTATCTTCAAAAGCTATTAAATACTCCGAAATCCGCACGTCTCTGTTGAACGATTTTTGTTGCTTCGCTACATTTACGATCCTAGTATTATAGATGTTTTATGTATTCCACGTAACTACATGAAATGATTCCCATTCTCTCATTTGGTTGAGGTTTTGTGATGTCTGATGCTCTTTTATGACTCCCTATATTCCGTAATTATGTCTGTAGGTGCAACACAAAGTGGTATTAAGTTTATTTTATGACTCATATTTTATTTATATTTACTTCGTGAATTTCTGCTGAATGTAAACGAGAGATTTTCCATAAGACCTTTAATAAATGACCAAACTCAAGCATACTTCAAAAAGTGACTCCAAACACAATACCGTAAAACTAATTATGTTGGTTACGCTTGAGGTTAGATTCAATTTATTGCGTTCTCTCTATAGAGTATGCTAAAGAAGTAAACATAGTGCTCAGAAAATAATATCGGCTGTAAAGAGGGAGAAGTTAGCTGCTTTGTCATATATGGTGACATGATATTTAATGTGCGCATACTTACGAGTTCAAAATTACAAATTTATTATTATCAAATCATCAGTCTGCCATACTACAAGAAAACACCAGAAGATTGTATTGTATAGGAAAAGTAGGTACATCGGGAACATGGTGACTTGCTGGTATGGCGCATTGCTATTTAGTGACTGAAATTGACTATTTTTTTTTTTTTTTTTTTTAAAGGAGGGAGCATCGGTCTTAACTATGTAGGTAAGACAAAGTCGCTCCACTCCGGTAACACGGGATTTCGAGCATTACTCATTCACCCAGCCTCAAGTATGCCATTTATAAATTTAAACGTTCGGTCGCTTGTTTTATTTTTCACATACATTCGAAAATGCATCTGAAAAATAACACGAGCCGGTGAGTTCCGAACTCGCGACCTTAGGCTCGGTAGGCAGCGGACTGAACCGCTAGGCTACGCGAGTCTCTTCAATTGACTATTTTGTAAGTGTTACGATTTTAAATTGCGATTCGTGCCACTTTAATCATGCTGTTGAGAGTACATGCACTAGTGAGAAGGATAGTCGCTAGAGGGCTAGCCGAGTGACACGCAATTTATGTTCAGTGTCAGTTTTTATTCATAATTATCAATAAGCTTCTGATTAATACTTACAAATTATTATTGAAACCATTTTAGTAACAAAAACAATAACATTAAACAGTAATTAGTAAAATATTTGTTTTAAGTAGCTTAATTCAATGTACAGGGTGTTACAAAAAAGGAGGTCAAGCTCTTGGCCACAGATTGTTGGGCCAAAAATAATGACACTTTCCTCATGCCATTTTTCACATAGGCGTCCCATTTTCAAGATACAGGGTGTCAAACTTTAAATAAAAAAAAAGTTTTTTATCAATAACTCCGTTATTTTTTAAGATACTCACTTGAAAATTTGCACAGCCTTCTTTCTTATGCAGAAACACATTTTTAGGAAAAAAATCAAATAAAATCCAAGCGCGAGCGCACGAAAGGGGGTTTATGGCAGACCTTGGCCCCCCAACATTTTTCTGCGTACGCCTATGACTCTGGTGTATGGTTTTTTTGATTGAGCGTTTATTTGTTCTACTATCCTCACTCTTATATCATTTTGATTTAGGCCTTCGTTTACGAGATATATCAACATGTTTGGGTGTGTGTCATGGGACGCCTATGTGAAAAATGGCATAAGGAAAGTGTCATTATTTTTGGCCCAACAATCTGTGGCCAAGAGCTTGACCTCCTTTGACCTCCTTTTTTGTAACACCCTGTATAAGACACTCCCGGTAGTGCCGCGTACATGGGTCGAATATGGACCCAGTTATTGATAAAAACTTTTCCCTCGACACGAGACTTACATTCTTTAATGGTTACTATGTTGGCTCACGTCTGCGTCCTAAAGAAAACCTGTTCGAATATTGTTTTAATAAATTAGTGTTAATAAGAAAAATGAATTTAAATCTTTCCGGCTCTGATGAAGTGAATTTAATTGTGGGAGGTATTCAGAATGAACACATCCGCGACCACGCGTTCACAAAATTTTTTGAGTCACACACATGCCCGCCGCGTTAGCGATCCAGGCTCCGCGACCCCACGTTTGTTCACTCTTTTTTAGTCACAGTGCTTCCCTCCCTCTCCCCCCTTCTCTATCTTTCTCTCTCTCCCGCCGCGTTAGCGGCCCAGGCTCCACGACCCAACATTCGTTCACTCTTTTTTAGTCACAAACATGCCCGCCGCGTTAGCGGCCCAGGCTCCACGACCCCACGTTCGTTCACTATTGTTTTTTCGCACTGCTCAACTCTCTTTTTTTAACTCTTATTTTTTTTTCAATCACCTTTTTTACATTTTTCCTTTTCCTTTTTCATTACATTTTCTTTCTCTGCCCCCCCCTCCACCTTTTCCTTTCATCAGAGCCATAGGCGTACGCAGAAAAATGTTGGGGGGCCAAGGTCTGCCATAAACCCCCTTTCGTGCGCTCGCGCTTGGATTTTCTTTGATTTTTTTTTCCTAAAAATGTGTGTCTGCATAAGAAAGAAGGCTATGCAAATTTTCAAGTGAGTATCTTAAAAAATAACGGAGTTATTGATAAAAAACTTTTTTTTTTATTTAAAGTTTGACACCCTGTATCTTGAAAATGGGACGCCTATGTGAAAAATGGCATAAGGAAAGTGTCATTATTTTTGGCCCAACAATCTGTGGCCAAGAGCTTGACCTCCTTTTTTGTAACACCCTGTATAAGGAAATGCTCTTTGATTTAGTAACCGAGCAGATCTTGACGAAATAAACCGAATTCAAGTGCGCATTTATGATGTGAATATTCACCCGAATCTTTTATATACCTTTATCTATAGACATATTCAGCCCTAAAGGCTTTCACGGCATTGTAAAAGATAAGATTAAACTTTCTTATTTCATGTTCCTGATCATAATGAATAATTTGCAAATTTCATCCGCAAAATATGGAATCTACTGAATATTCACAAAGAGCTGCTACGGAATAATTTTAGTAAGTAAATCTAATCCAAAGGGTAATATTTTTATTAAACTAAGACATACGCAGACGTAAACTTTCAAGCAGAGCTAAAACATTCAGTCAGCTCATTAAGCTCTTTCTTGATAACGAAGGCACTTCATTCACTTCATTCACCCTAAAATTTTAATCATAAATATCCGATAAGTACTAATCCCCAAAAAATATTCTTTCGCCAGTTAATTAATTGGACATCATTGCCTTCTACATCAGCGTAAATTTCGTGCTGAAAGTCAAGCTGAAGCTACCTTGTCTTTAGTAAGACTTGTAAATTTTATAATTAAATGGAATTTGTGTTACCGTTTCTTGAAAAAGACTTACCATCTTTTAAGACAAGTCATCAATAATTGCTCGTAATTAAATAGCAGCTACATTTCTTGTAAAATCGATCAAACATTTTTGTGTCTTTGAAAATTGTTGCCGCAATTAATTTGTTTTATTTTTTTTTAATTACATGATTGTATTATGTAATTTAATTCAATTCAATTAACTCCATTTGAGTGGAATTGGGGAGGATGCCATTAAGTCATGGTACCCAGTAAAGCTGGTAGAACTTGAAGCGTATTATTTAAAGTAAACTACTCTATTTACAGTAAGGAATCTTACATTATTCTAACACAAGTTGAGATGAAATTAGATTAAAATCCCATTCCCTTGTCTCCGTTAGTTCCAACTTTACATTTACGAATTCCACTGTCATCAAATTATTTTATCACGGGCTAGCCAGTTAATAAACCTCTGTAATTAAATGTATTCTGTAACGTGTTTCTCAATTGTTTAAAAAAAAACACTATGAAAAAAATGTTTGTAAATACTGAGCGAACTGGAGCCATTTATTCATCTCGGCGTAGCCCTCAGCTACTCTCCTCAACGCCCTCGGGAGCGCTGATAATCGTCTTTACTGTAAAGTAAGCTTTTAATAAAGGAAGTTTCAGTCACACTAGCTACAACATTGCCTTCACCATAAAGTTTTTTCATCCACAGAGCTTTAACTTCCTGTGAAAATCTCCACATTGCCTTCAGCTACTCTCCTCGATAGCTATTCGACATTATGTATTAATGTAATCAGATCTCCTCCGGCATTGGTTATTAATAAAGCTGAAGATCGTCGGAAATTGTTGTCTGTAAATTGAAAACGGTAAAAAAAGCAATTTTGTTGGATGTACTACCGATCGTGTTTCTATCTACAGGATGTTAGTTTCTTTTTTTTAAGTTCGCTGCAAGGGCTACTGTTACAATAGTATATTATGTGAAATACGTAATTTCCATGGTACATACTTAATAGGTTTTTTGGAGTTGTGAAATAATCAATATGAGCTCATTTGAAAAACTTTTACAATAATTATTTATTCCCTCGATATTTTTATATGCGTGTGTTCTAATTTTTTTCTACTATTATGCCTCTTTTTTCAACTTCTTTTTGTTTATTTTTGTGAGGTTGTTATTTTGTTTACAAGCACCTTATATCAGAATCAAAGCGTGAACAAATGGGAGTGTCCTGGAAAACTGTAACAGGAGAAGAGGTCTTTAACTCTCGACATTTTCCCGTTTCATAGCAAATGACTCATCCCAGTAAGTATAATATTTTCCAATAATTTCTTCTATTGTTTTTCTGGTCAAATTTATGAACTTTGAATTAGTATACCTACAACTTCATGTTTTGAATTTTATATTGTAAAATTCCAAACTTCTTATAGAAAAAAAGAAACTCTGCTCAGAAGACCATTGTTAGTTAGTTTTTGGCCAATGACGTCGTCGTTATTTATTTTTAATGCCAACATCTTACTTGTGATACATCGTTGACAAAGTCTTTTTAGAGATAGCATTTTCCGATTAAAAAAAACTTTTTTTAAAGAAGATTACTATATTTTTTCTCAAAATATACAACAGATCTTCTAGGTCGTAGTACATGATGCATCTCCTTATAGTACAAAAATAAATACAAGGTCTTCATAAGAGGGACATTTCCTTAAAGTTTCACTCTACAGGATGTGCCTAAATAGCAGGTACATACGAAAGAAAGTAGTTGTTTTTTGGTATATTTTATGCCTAAAAGTTCATATAAACATAGGTTGGCAAACGATTCATCGTTATTGATGTACTTACAGGGTGTTGAAATTTGAAGATTTTTTTTTACTTCATAGCTTGTTGATGTTAGTCAAAGTTTATTAAAACAGTTGACAGGATCATACCAGTTTAAATTTTAAACAGATTTTTAACAGACAGTGCCAACTAAACTGCCAAAATTAGGTAATGGAAATGAGAAATTATCCAAAAAAAGCAGTTTTACTAACCGTTTAAGAAAATTGATTTTTATCTGAACGAATTAAAGAAGATTGTGTCTTTTTTTGACAACAGTTGCAGATATAATAGACCAAAAAGTTTAAAAAATTTAACAGAAAATTCATATTTCATTTTAAGAAGGTCTCAGCGACGCTTTTGAAAAAATTTCAGAGGGGATAATGGGAGGTATTCAAGGTAAATAATCTCCATGTAAATTCTCACTACAAGTTGGCATGCCCAAAGAGCTACCTCTTAAAAAGAGATGGAAGTTATAAAGAAAAAACTATTTTTTTTTAATTTCAACACCGTGTAGATTGGTAGCGATGTCAAAGCGATTTTTCACACTCTACTTAACACATTCGCTGCCATGGCGGACACCGGTGTCCGCTGTTATAAGACCGTACTACGCCAGAGAGGACACCGGTGTCCGCCCGATGCTTTTTGATATTATAACATAACAGCAAATGCTAAAATTACAAGCAATGAGAACGTGTCCGCTGTGGCATGGACGCATCTCTCGATACCCATGGTTTCTGAATTCCCCTCTCCCATTAGATTTTATACGTGTGTCCGCTATAGATGTCCGCTTTGGCGCTGAGCTCAGGTGATAACTAACACTGGAATCTACCCGCCGTGGCGGACACGTAATAATGATAATATAGTTTACTGCTTACATCACTTATTCAAATTTTCAAATAGTTCCTTAGATAGGTAGTTTAGGTACTTTTTCCATAGCATTATTATGATTGACAACGAAAAAAAAACTTTATTCAATAAGAAAAAATATAAAATAATCAATTAATTCAAACTTAATACATTATGTTAGCCTACACAATCTTGTGGTAAGATTTAAAACAATCCATGCAAAATCTAGGTTGCATTGGACAATCCATGCAATACGTGGTCACTTTTTTGACTTTATTTTTAGTTATTTCATTTTTATTTTCTTTTGATAACATCCTTTACAATATGCAGTGTCCGCCAGAACAAGCGTGTCCGCTGAGGCGTGACCGCTCTGGCGTGGTAGAGAAATATTTTGTGTCCGCTGTGGCGTATATACGATTCCTGAAGGTGTAAAATATTTCTGAGCGCCGTAGAGGACACCGGTGTCCGCTAGGCATTTTTGAAAATAACTTAGAAGTGGATAATCAGATTCCAAAAAAGTAAACACATTTCAAAATGATTTTTCAAGACTGATAACCTGCCAGTCATGGCCTGTAGGAACATTTTTATGATTTTAGCTTGGCAGGGAATGTGTTAAATACTTTTCCAATGCATGTTTAAATTTTTTTACGAAAATAAGGATACCGTATATAATTTTATATATCCTTTTAGGACTTTTTTCTACAGCTCTAGGAATTTTTACCGCGAGTAGGTAGGTACCTATGCAATGTAAATATACGCGTAATTGCAGACTTCAGAAACTACTTCCGTTTTCAAATAACTATCCTCAACTTTATGAGTATAGATTACATAAATAAAGAAACCATAAACTTAGAAGTAGCGTTTAGCTTCTTTGCAAGGGGCGTTGTATTAATAGTCTTATTACTTCGATTTCTACGCTTAAATTTTTAATTAATATTGAATTATTTCTAGTTGTCATTCCTTTATTCTTAGTCGCTACCATTCCTGAAAGGCTGAGATGGACTGATATTACTTACAATACTATCATAATTAAATGTATTTCTAGACTTATATCTTCAGTGTTTGTTTCAATAATTGAGAAAGTTACCTGAATGTTAAATGCGATAAAATTTCAATTTCCTGAAGCAACAAAGTTATAAAAGACAGGAAACAAGTAGTCAATGCAAAAGCCGGACAAAAGTGCTTCTTATGGAATATTTTATACATAAAGGGTGCGGTTGGTCATTTATGAATAGAAAAAGGATTTAACTATAAGTGTGTACATGAAAATTTTTTACATGCACATATTTACAACGCCATATCACTTTCGGTTATACCGGAAGCAGTCATTACGTTTCTTATTTTAAAAGTGACATTCTATAATATATTATTGAAGAGTTGCAACTTAGTATAGAGGGTATAAGATGCATTAAAACACCATATTTTGGGTTCCCCTACACGCATCTGCTATGGTCGATTCTTATATGAAACGCTCTGTATACAAAATCCCATTTTGCCAGAACATTTTCTATACAAACGCAGTTTTTGGTTCAAAAATTCTTTACATGTCATCAATTTATTTCAATACAATAAAACAGTAGCTCAGTTTGTAATAATAATCAGACAGATTGTCGTAGGTATACATGCAGAAATGTAAGACGCATTATAATCTTTAAGCTCCGATTAATTCATATTATAATGGAGATATCTCGTTGTATGATTAATTATGTGCGTTAGTTATAAATGGTTAATAGTAGCGTTCCACTTACCTGAGAGACTAACTGACATAATTAAGTTGGCTACTAATTATATTATAATCACTATGCCGGGAATATGATAGACAGAATCACAGAATCATGTAGTTGTATCTATAAACGCTTCCAGAAATTGCCGTGAAAGTTTGGGGCGAAGTGTTCTTCTAAGTGCTCTTAAACTAAAAGAAGTACTGGAGATGCAGTGGTGTTCAACTTTTTAGAATTATTCATAGATACAGATGAGACTTAGAGAGTTTTATAGGTTATCCGCTTCCAGATATTTTTATTACCTCCCATCAACTTACTCTAAATGTTACATCTGTATTGAAAGTCGGAAAAAAGTTCCTGAGCTCAAAAGATATGCACTTATAGTTTGTTTTAGGTGCATACTGGATGGAACAGGCGGATAGTAGGAGCAGTACCACAGTATTCATTGTTGATCTAGGTTTATCTAACTTTTTCTCCTGCATGTGAAAAAGGAAAACACTGCACTCGATACACTTCTTTAGGAAGAAAAATATTGTGTATGTTTATAACCATACCTGTTAAGATTTTACCATGGAAACGTTCAATGCCACATAGTCACATTGACAAAATGTTATTGGACTCTAGGAATAGGTATAGAATTTAAATGCCTGATGTAGCTGCATTAACGATAATAAAATACAAATAAAAATATTTTCAAAATGGCCGCGCCTCCGGAAATACCGAAAGACACTTATCCTAATTTTATCGGAGACAGCTGTTTATTATTTTATGTTTAAATTGCCTGAGGAAATCAAGTACAGGTGGTTTTGACAGGGGGAATTTAGATTGAGTTATAAACAAGTGAAAATCCAAATTTTCCAACTTCAAAGCAATGTATAGGGGGAACGGCTCAAGATATTGGAAAACGGTTTACATGTCGCTAAAAATCCTGTTATGAAATTTAAATTTCTATACAGGTTGATGAAAATGATGAGATTTCTTCCCGTTTAATTCTAAAAGAATCGATCGTAGAGGAAAATATATGATCCGTGAAGTTTTAAGAAATTTAATGTCCTACAAGTTTGGTTTCCACAACGTTTACCAAAAAATTTAAACAGGCCAAGTTAGTGACTGGGCTATTTTGAATTCTAAATCATATCTGTAGAAATGATACCATAGGTAAATCTAAACTGGTTGTGACGCAGAACATGTTTTCAAAACAGCTCGAAATGATGGTAAACTTCCAAACACTTTCCAGTCAAGCTTAGGCCCTTAACTCACAGATGGTCCCAATCTAGAATAAAATGGATTTTTACTGATAACTGCTTTATATGTATGTATATGCTACTGCAAAAAATTAGGGGCACACTTTTGAAGATATATTGCTGACAAACAAGTCCCTAGATTTTGTGATAATTTTACGTGAAGCAAACAGCAAGGGTATTCTCGAAGTTCTCCAAATTTTTAGGTTTGTGAATATCTGCATTAGGGAGTGATATGACTTGAAACCAAAAATGACTTTTTTTTTCAATTGTATTTTTGAGCTCTCCCTACAACTACCAGAAACTCAATGACCCTTTAACAGGCTTGAATGATTGATCAGAACTCCCTCTGTACCAAATGATTGTCGATATCGTGATTCGTTTTGAAGTGACTGTCACTTCACAATGATTGACGTGCTTCTTCACAACGAATCCTTCATTCGATGTTATTTAAAAACATTTTTAGGGGCACATTTGTGGATCACTGGAGTCTCTGGTACCCGTTTGACTCTAGTATTTGATTTCTAGTTACACTGTTAGATCTCCTGCAACCACTTTTTAATCGTATTTTTACCTCTTATCTCAGCCTGCAAGAATGGTAAAGAAGGAGTTGTTGCATAAAAACAGGTTAGCTTCACTTGCGATGGTTTAGAATGATTAATTAACAATGTTGAAGACCTAACAAACCATTGTCCTGTCTTTTTCGGAAGAAAAGAATAAGAAAGGTCTTTTTTTAAATATTGTGTTCATATTATTCATATTTATACAAATTTTTATAGCAAATTTCAGACCAATTAACTTTCAGAATATTCACAATTGTTTTGTTGTCCCAAGAATGAAGGTATATTTTGAATAATCAAACTTTTACAATTGACTTCGATTCTTTTCTAAGTAGCTTAGAAAATTTGAGAAATTGGCTGAGAAAATAATAGTGTACGTTTGGCCAAAACAAATCAATTATTAATCATTAGAAATAAAAGGTTAACTTCTCGAGAATCTGGTAATCTTAACTAATCCTATGATAGTGTATCGGGATAAACGAGGGAAATTTTCATGCAAATAAATGAGTCCATAAACTTACTTAACACTTAGCAATCTGAGGTGTTACCTCAGAGAACAACAAAAGAATCCACTCCTACGTTTTTTGATATTTGAAAACGTTCTATATAGCTCGCATTTAAATAAGAGAGCTGATTCTTGTGAATTGATGGATGAAATCAACATGTGCGAGAAACCAACAAGCGTCTAGATAGAAAGTTACCACGTTTAAATATTCGTGAGAGAAAAAGTAAAAAGAACTTTTAAGAGCAAACTCTTGCTTTCCGTGTCAGCCACTGTTTGAATTGGAATGTATATGAGTTTTGCTCTTTGTATTTAAATTGCATTGAATTGGGATTAATACATTCAACGTCAGCTAAAATACATAATCAAAATCAGCAACGAATTGTTTCCATTATGATGATGGAATAAAGTCTCATACATTCGGAATCCGAATGTTGATTATGACTCGGACTATGGGGAAATTAATTCAATATTTTTTTATTCAATGTATCCTCGAGCGCTCTGTCTATTGTATTTTTTGTACTTTTTGATAAACAAATATAATGAAGAATAAATTATAACACCCGAATCAATAAAAATTCTGATTTTTCTCATTAAAAGTTTATTTAATTTTAATAGAAATGACTATAACCTTCAAAATCTAAACAAGTTACTATAAACACATGGTTCCTGGTAACTAGATACTTTGATGATCTGAGAAAACAAAGAGGTAAGGAGTAAATTAAACGTAACATGCACTATACAAAACTCAATAAATTTTGAAATATTTTTATTAAATTTTTTGATTATTTTGATTTTTTTAATTACTGATTTTTTTCTTTTAAGTTTCCACACTATCGGAATACTTACATATATTTTTTATTCCAAAGTGTTGGAAAAGTATTCCAGTAAAAAGAAAATACAAAAAGCTAAAGTACATTTTTCTAAAATTACATTTCAAGACATTTAAAACTATTTTTTCTTGCATGTTGGGCTTAATTTACTTTGTACCTCTTGTTTTATCAGATCACCAAGGAATGTATCCCGTCACTATAATAGTAACCCTGTTTGTATAACTACGATTCACGTCAAATCTATAAAATATAATTCCATGAGTACAGGGTGCTTGTAATTACTCAGCAAAAATAAAAGAGGTCATGAAAGGTCAAAACGGAAACATGAATCACATTTTAATAGCAAGTAGATATTCCATTAAATGAAGAAGAAAATTTTCAGCGAGTCAAGAAATGTAAAAACCCTATTAATATTACTCCACTTTGAAAATATAATGGAATAAAATTCAATCAATAGGGGTTAGGGGATGAAATTTACTGAGAGAAGAACTTCTTTGAGTGTAATAACATAGGAATTGGCAACATTCAATCATTAACTCACGGTCCTGACATCTGAAGGTAACATGGCCCTGATAATATGTGCCATGAAACACCTAATAAGACAGTAAGGCACGTCCTCGTCTAGTCTGACAAATACAGACTTCAGAGTCTTCAACACAGATTGATGATAATCTACAATGTACGCTACAGCTTCTCAGTAAATCTCTAAATAGATACCTGAAGTTTCTCTGTAGAACTGGGAAAACCTGAATTTATCTCTTAAAATATAAAAGAAAGCAAAATTAAATATTAACAACTTGCCCTGCTGTAATTCTGATTTTGTTGAAAGTTGTCGAACCTCTTAATAAAAAAAAAGAAACATAATAAAACCTTAGCTTTAAATAAAAGGAAATAAAAATAATTATGAAAAACAACAATCAATAGCTAACTAGACGTTATTTTCTCATAATCTTAACAAATGCAACTTTCTAGGATTGATTCATAGATTTAAAATTTTGGAAATACCTTAAGGGGATTTTTTTCAAACAATCCTGAAGTTAAATATTTAAAAATCTTCTAATCTCAATTTATAGTAAACAAACACCCACTTTCAATTTCAAAATTCCTACCCAACCAAAACCTCAAATCTTTCTTAAAATCCAAATTGCTAGGGAAAGTGTTGATCTTCTTCTGCCAAATAATTTAGAGACTTTTTTTTTATTAAAAAAAAAACCATAAAAATAATTTATATATAATTTTTTGACTTAAAAATAAATAAAAATAACGACATGCAGTTTTTTTATTTGAAATTTTACTTACCATATATTACAAAGAGATCACGAAGAGATACAACGTATCGCCCTCTTAATGAAAATCAGATCGTCAGGTTGCGAAGATGAGTGGATGATAATGGTTCCAATTTTGTAGTCGATGATGTATTTTTTTTAAATCAACAACTTTTTGTTTGAAATTATTATTGATTGATGATGATTGCCACATTTATTATTATAACTTTTTGAATTTTTTTACTATACCCACCCATTACTTGTACCTATTCTAGTTATAATTAAAAATTTCGCTGCATCACTCATGGTGTGAAACATTTTGATATTGATTTGGGGATTATCTATATACATAGACACAGTAAAAGCAATATTCTTTCTGTCTTATATTGGTAATGTAGATAGGTTTTCAGCGTCAAACCTTAGAAAACAATACCTAGCCGTTATTCAACTTCCAATTCCAACGTATCCACATGCGATAATCTATCAACTCCGATTTCTCAGAACCACAACAATTGTATACTCTTAGGGAAAAACAACGAGAAAATCGACAATAATCCATATAACTCACACTAGAATGTCTCCAGCATTCGAACGGACTAGTTAGTTGTAAGCTGAACGTGGCTGAACCTTTTTTGAAGCTGATTGTTGGCAGGATTGTTAGGATCATCTGGAGAGCATCGTGGCGTCATGTTGCAGAACTGAAACATCACTGGATTGTCGGGATGTCGGACAACCACTTAAGCCTCTCGCACCGGAACGAGAAATGGACCCTCGCTTTAGCTAAGGGTCTCTTCAGCTTACTTGTAGACATGTTGTCATTAATACTCCTGTATTCCGAGCACGAGTAACACAAATTCGCATTATCAACATAAAGAGCACGTAATAAGGAGAATCCTAATGTGAGCTTCTCGTGTTGGAATTTGAACAAGTTCTTCACGAATTCCATGATAATTACCTTTGCTAAGACCATGCCAGTGGTTACCAGATTAGACTTATAATTACTTTAGCATATAGAGACATAATTAAGTATATGAGTTAAATCAAGTTAACAGGATCCAGAACTGTTAATAGTTTGCGAAAAAAGACAGGGACTAAATTAAACAAGTTAGGGTTACTAGTATACAGGGTGATATTTCTAAGAGCTGTAATTTACGATATCTTTAAAATAAAAAATAATATAAAAAATCGCAGAAAAACGTTTGTGTAATACGGAAGGGAAGGGGAACTAAAATGACGTGGTAAATTACTCACCCTCACTAACCCTTAAAGCTCCAAACAACGTAGGTATAAGGCCTATTTATACAATTTGAAATTGCAACCCTCAACTTCTGTTACATCGTTGGGTAGCCAACCCTCAACTTCTTAGTTTTAGTTCCAGTCATAGTTATTATGTGAGATGCAGGTTCTGGTCATGTCAGGATTGCTGTTAGATTAAAACATGTTTATAACGGCAGCGGAGTAAGATATAACAATCCTGGTCAGCTTGCACAAATTTTTCGACTATGCGGCAATATGATGTTGAAATTGAACATGTTTCGGGAAATATATTGAGTAATTATGAAGGAATTATTTCTTGTATTTTCTAGAATTATTTGATATTTTATTCATGTCTTGGAAAATAGGGGTTTGTCGCAACAGTTTTGGGTAACAGACCCAAAACCAAAGAGTACAAAACAACTCTTTCCTTAAAATTATACAGTGTGAAACAGCCAGATGCAATAAATTCATTATTTCGGGTAATATTTGTAGCATTAAAAAACCAGCAATAGGTCGATGTTTAAATTTAATTCACGTTCGATTGACAGAAAAAAAGATAATGTCGTCATTACTAAGTCAAGGTAGACTCTTTCTGTTTCTGTATAAAAGATTTTACGTCAATAGAACATAAATTAAATTTAAAAATTGAGCGAGCTGTTTGTTTATTTTTCTTAATTCTACAATGAAAACCTTAAATAATGAATTTATTCCATCTGGCTGTTCCACACTGTATAAGAAAGAATCTTCTAAACTGATGCTGAACTGCTGTTTTTCGTTTATTCCAAAAAAATGTATCGACTGCGGTTTTATGTATCAATATTGCACTTAGATTCTGAGTAAAAGTACTGTAATCTTGGTTTTATTAATAATTTTTGTAAAAAGAAGTTCTCAGCTTCAAATAAACTACAAGTTCAACTTTTTCAAATATTTCAACACGTCTTGCTATTAATAATTATTAAACCGAATGTAAATTATTATTCTTTCCACTTAAAATTTATTGAAAAAGCTCCGCTGGTGAACTTAATATTTTTTTGTAATAAAATGAAAAATAATCTACTAATGTACAACTTATTAGCATTTATTCACCGCAAATTATGTCTGTAGGCTGAAAAGGCTGAAAACTTGGTCTGGTTCCTCTTTGATGGATATACATTAGCTGGAAATTATTTGTAGTCTGGTATCTGCAATAGAGAATGATTAATCACCCGCTGAGCATTTTCCCATGCAATCAACAGCGTCAAAGAAAAGGGAGCTTTTAACATAAAGCAAAAACCGAGTCGGTAGTTGATGGGTTTGTCTTACCAGATATTCAAGATGCGGCCGCTCTGGATTAATGTGTTTGTAAGTAGTTCGCGCCGGAAACGGAAATGTCCCTTTTCTCTGAATAAGACTAAAATGCACCATCAGAATAAACAAAATCCAATTCTTCCTGAAACTTGGCATTATTTAATTTTAAATTAAATAACCAGATTTCTGCGTTTTCTCCAATACAGTCATTCTCTTAATGGCCTTCCATATTGTTCTGTTATAATAATATCAACAAGATTGTTTGAAATCTTGCGTTTTCCAATATTCATAATTAAATTAGCATCAGTCTTTCCATTACAGCATTAAATAGGTCTTGTGTCTACAACGCTCAATAACACACCATCAGGTCTAAGTAATGCTCTAACTAGTTTTAAATTTGTTTTAAGTTTTTCGCTTCCAGATTTGAAAATAAAAATTTGACGGAAATATTTTCTCCCCTTCTTAATAGTCACTTGAAAATTCTCTTAGGCGTCGATCTAAAATAACTAAATTGTTTTTGCTTCTCTACGATTGCAGCAAGCTTCTGAACTTTTCTTAGCGAATTTATTTAATGATGATGGAGATGATGGAATCATACAGATGCTCTAGAGAATTTAGACATCTAGATCGTAGAAGTACTTGCTGCTTTCTTTGAGCATAATTTGACCTCGCATTATCATCCATAAAGCCAAAATTATTTCCAAAATCATCGCTGGGAGAATAACTGAGTAGACTGACATTGTGAAATAAATTTTACTATTCACGGTCTCTGTTAGGAGAGCCAATGTACTACTGGTACGTCTGCTGGCCACACCCTCAAACCCACTTCCATAGAAAGAAACTTCTGGTGAAAATTACGTCGACTGTCTTTCTCCAGACACTCGAATATTAACTCTCACCAACCAGGGCCGGATTTAGAGGTATAGAGGCCCTGGGGCAACAAAGGAGTGGAGGCCCCTAATAATTTTCCAAATAGATTAAACGATGTTTTTATAAAGTGTAAACGATAAAGTGTAAATTTAAACTGAGCTAAGAAAAGAACCCGGGAACAAACGTAAAATCGCTACACTACTATATAAGAAAATAAATGTTAAAAATGGAAAATGAAAAGAAAAATTTTTGGAAAATTTTTTTGTGGGGGCCCCTCACTTGTGGAGGCCCCGGGGCTGTAGCCCCGGTTGCCCTCCCCTAAATCCGGCCCTGTCACCAACTCAAATCTGCTATCTGTTCTCATAAGAGATTCTGGTGGCCAATTTATATTCTTTATGCTCTTGCTCTATGCCCAGACTAGTGTTGCAAAAAGATCCTAGGGCAATAAGCTCGGATTTCTTAATATGAGTCACCGAGAATTTTTACATTTTTTTAACTGAAATATAAGGGCGGTTGCTATAGTAGAGGGACGGCGACGATCCTATTATAAGGCCACTGGAGGTCGTATGATTCTTCCACCACTCATTTTATTACTCTCGATTATTTCAACAATGTTTGTTTAACAGAAAAGTTGAATTTCTGTATTATTTAATTGGGAATCGGGTTCTAGGGAATTAAATTATTTTTATAAAAAACGAAATAAAAAATTTCAAATTTAACAGAAAATGTACCGTTTGCAGCATCTGACCATTTGAAATACCTTTCTCCGTTACTGTTGTCATAGAATGTTATCAAGTATCAACGATGATGCTTGCCAATGCACAATAATTACAGGTTGGATGAAGTAAAGAGAACTGTCAGTACGTCCAGATATCATATACTTGCAGAATTCTAGTAGTCCCATAACCATCATCAAATGACTAAACTTTTAGGAATACGTTTTTGGACAAAAGTTTGAAACAGAATTCTGGTCACATAAGCAACATAATACTGCTAAACTTTTAAAAGTACATTCTTGGACAAAGTTGGAAACAGCCACAATGCTGATGCTTGCCAATGCACATTAAGGATAGCTTCAAGGTAGTTGTAGTTGAGGAGAGACTGTCGATGAGTCTATTCAGATGGTACGGTCATGTCATGGGAAAGTCGGTTGGAGGGTTAATATGCTTAGCGCCTGGAGACTTTAGGCGGCTGCAGAGCACGGAATGAAAAGGTGCAGAGTAACTCGCAGACGATTGAGGACACAATGCCCCGGTGAAAATTGATTAGAAGAACATAATCTCTTTAGTGGCTTATACGCAAGTATCTATAACTCAGAACTGGCGATGAAACGAGTCAGCTCAAACTTTCACCTGATTTTCTAAGAGTTATAATAATCAAACTATGTCGTCCAATGTTTTAAAAATTTTGTTGGCGAATAGTCTATTTTTCTAGTTTAATTTTTCAGTCTTCAGTTAACAGATCCCTACCTTTTAAGGTGAAAATGAACTGAAATCATCTTATACTTCGAGCGAAAACATTTGACCGATATCGTTTGAATTCGATATCTTTAAGTCCCCTTAGAAATATCTCCAGAAGTTTGTTTTACTTTCCCCTCTTTAAAATCGACTTCTAGAAACGGGTTCAAGTATTCTGTTTCATTTATGTACCATAACAGTTTGATACTAGCTCAATAAAGGGCTATTTCTTGTCCCCAAACCTGAAACATAAAATAATTAATAAAGCATCATTTTACTGATAATAAATGGTAGTCTAATTTCCTTTATCCATCCAATCTTTTATAGCAATAAGATTTAATTTCTGCAGTAAAATCCATGAAGGGTAGTAAAAACAGCCATTTCAAAATATGATCTGAGTTTAAGTCTTTACAGCGACACAAATATAACTGATATATACAGGGTGTACCAGCTCGATTTAGACAACGGTAAGGGCCGTGTAGGTCTCGTCAAGACGAAACGTTTTTTTTATTTGAAGTTTTTGGATTTGGACCTTCGTTGCAAATATGGCCGACTTCCGGTTTTTAGTTTTTTGGCTCCAGTTTCGGCATTTTTAGGTTCTCGCCCAAACTGAAACTAGTTTTGGAAACTCCTTAGCTTCAGTTACAACTTTCATATTGAAGTCAAGGTTCTATCTCTGTTGGATTCAAAATCTTAATTTTTCATTTTGATTCAATTTGAATTGATTCAAAGACTTAAAATTTAAAGTCTTGTGCATGTCGCCATTTTGAATCCAACAGAGATAGAACCTTGACTTCAATATAAAAGTTGTAACTGAAGCTAAGGAGTTTCCAAAACTAGTTTCAGTTTGGACGAGAACCTAAAAATGCCGAAACTGGAGCCAAAAAACAAAAAACCGGAAGTCGGCCATATTTCCGCAACGAAGGTCCAAATCCAAAAACTTCAAATAAAAAAACGTTTCGTCTTGACGAGACCTACACGGCCCTTACCGTTGTCTAAATCGAGCTGGTACACCCTGTATATATATTTTTATTTACCATATTGTTTACGTTAGCTTTGTTATTTGAAAAACTCGTTGAATGAAACCTTGTAAATGAAGCTTTGTTGAGGTAAACTTTTTGAATAAAACGCATACAGTGTGACTTTAGGGTTAGCTTATTTATCAATTATTATGACCTAAAATCAGCTTAGTCGCTAGATGTCGCCAGACATATATCTTTCTTTTCCTTCACAGTTTTTTCCGCGATATTCTACTTCGTAAAAGTTTCATCGTATTGTTTGTAAAAGTTTGGCAGTGTTGGATTGTATAACTTAAGAATTAAATTTAATTAAACTGAAATACAGTAACAGTTGAAGTTGCTGGATATCTCAGGGCTTCTCGAATTTTTTACTTTTTTTTCCTGTTTAGATCATATTTTCGTGCTTGACGTAAAACAACAATAGCACAGGCGACAGAGAGACTTCCTCTATGTTAATGTGGAAACATACTCTATCTCGCTGCATTTTTGAATATGCGTTTAGGCCCCTCTCAGTGTCCCAAATACACAAAATTCTACAATTTTTACGTTACCGGGGTAAATTACTTTTTTTTTTACAGAGTAACGATGATGTAATTACTTTTGTCATAGCTATAATACAAGCCGAGAAAACTAGAAAACAAATTTTAATCATTTCAGGTCCCCTTCCGCTCCTCCCGTAACGCAAAAATTTGAGACTTTTGTGCATTTGGGACACTGAGAGGGGCCTAAACTCGTATGTAAATATACAGCGAGGTAGAGTATGTTTCCAGCTCAAACTCCCGATCGCCTCTACTATACAAACAGTAGTCAAATTTTGACTCGGTGCGGCTGAATCTGTTTAAAAAGATCAATTTCGTTCAAAACATGTTAAGTTGAAGGAATCTCTTCTCAGCATAAGCAATGAATTTTTAGAGTAATATTTCAATAAAATATGATGATAATTATCATTACAAGTTAAAAATAATTTTTGTAAGTTTGGATGTTTTTTACGTCAATAATTCAGTGTCAAAGTTACACTGAACTGGAGTGTTACTGAAAAAAGGCTCATATTCTTTTACTACTTAACTTAAGGTTGAACGGTCACTTGATAGCCTGTTTATGGATACTTCCGCCCTTGTAGACTAATCACTTTCAGTCAAAACTCGGAAAATTCTGCAGACTTGAAGATCTCAATTGGTGCGCTAGAAGGCAGAAAAGAATAACTTGGTGAATTCAGATTTCTGTACTGTTTGTACAAAAAAATGGTCTCCTTTGAGCAATCAAGCCATCAAACGCCGCGATTTCCAATTTCGTTAGAAGAAGCAGTGATGAGAATGAAAAATGTGCCGGTTTTTTTTCTGGAAGAACGTTTTTCTGGAGTCGATGTCATAAAACACAAGAAGGGCGTTTTTCTTCTACTAGAACCGAATTTCTTGAGGAAAGATTGGAAAGAAATACTATCCTTAGTATTTCAACGAAATACGATCAAAACGTTGCAGGTTTTGAGCGAATCGGGGCACGCTCCTGGTTTACGTATATTTCTTCTGCCATTATAACACATAGTATTGTCTGTATAGTTTGGAATAAAATTGTTAATTTCGTTTCTATGGCAATCGCTTTGACAGGCCAATTTTGTTTTTTAAAATGCCACCTTCATTATATTATTATGACGTCATTGATTTTTGTGTAAAGAAATCATCATGGAAATCTCAGGCATGAGATACATCGTTGCAAAGGTCCATTCCAAGAGAATATTTTGCCGTTAAATTTAAAAAATAATTCACGAAATAAAAAGAACAAACATTTTTTTGACAATTTTTTTGGGAAAAAAGTTATACTATAAACCTTATTAAAAATTCGATTATTTGTTGTAAATTTAAGAAAAACGTTCTTCTCAAAAATAGTTTCAAAATGGTGTGTATAGCATGACCTTCGTTAAAAAAAAATTTCATTGGCGGAAAATTTTTTTAATTCAGCAAAACTATTCTCCATTAACCATTCTCCATTACCATAAAAAACATGATGATGTGATTGACTAAAAACCAATGACTTCATAATAATACTTTATATGATGTCAGACCAGACGATAGCATTTTTAAAAACAAAATCGACCGGTCGATATCCATGAAAATGTCGCATAAATGAATTATTATGAATTTTGTTCCAAACTTTATACTCGTACATGGACACTGCACTACTATGTATCCGAAATATTTCCATTGCAGTTTATTCCGAAGATCCGCCATGCATCCTCGATATTATTCTATTTATTGGACGAACATCCAGACATGACACACGTAATTTCAACTATGTTCCAGAAAACCAATGGGAGACAAATCTTTATTACTATGTTTACTATGTTAGTAATCTATAAATAAGATTCTTTGGTTCGAGAAAATGGTCTTGACATACGCGACAAATATGTGCCGTATTAAATGAAGTGTAAGAAGCTTTCATTTGTCACAACCAGAAAGCTTAAAAATGTGTTCCCCGATATTGTCTCTAGACTAGTAGGAGCACGACAGTTACAGCAGTAAAATCTTATAGGCTTGGGTGGAGTTGACTTAAAACATTATTCTCTCTAATGCAATCCAAACTATTCTTCTAAACGTATAATGAGTACTTGACAAACCTTCTTATTATGGTAAAAAATTCCTTTCTTGACGTAAACTGCAGCACATCTTCTCAAAAATATTTTAGTTAATTGCCTTCCTTAACCGACTAACCTAGAGGCAAATAATTAATTTTACAAACTTATTCCTCGGCTTGTTTGTATTGATCTTGAAAACTTGGCAAACTTTTCAAATAGTAATTTGACCAAGCCGAAGCAGCTGGAGGTGTTCAAATGTAAACTATTTCAACGGGATTTATCACTGTTGAGATCTCTGGCTTTTCCTACAATACGTTCGTATAAGAGTTACAAATTATCATGATCTCCTTGAACTAAGCTTGATGCTCCCTATTCCGACTAGCGTCTTATGAATTAATCAGTGCTGTGAGACAAAACTTCAATGGAAACAAAAATTTCTTAATAATTAAAAAATGTATTAAATTATTCTTAATATGGATAAATATACAAACGGCTGCTGTTTTTTTTTTTTTTTTTTTGAAACACATCAATATGTTACAGAGGGCATAACTTGGTGGTGATTTTATAAAGGGTAAATATATAAAATATACAGGGTGAATTATAAAAAACGCCCCAAGCGATAACTCCGTTAATTTTGAAGATATTATGACAAAACTTTTTTATACAAAGTGGCGCCGTTTATCATCATCTATATTTTGTGATAAACGCTCTATCGACACAACTTCCTGTTTAACCGGAAGTAACATCAACTTCGGGTTTTTAAATAGAACACCCTGTAAAACTTTATATTTTTTAAATGTCTGAAGAAATCTAATACAGGTGGTTTTCACCATTGGAATTTAGATTGAGCGGTTTATGAGTTATAAACAAGTGAAAATCGAAAATTTTCAACTTCAAAGCAGTGTAGAACTAGAACGGCTTAAGATATCTAAAAACGGTTTACATGTCCCTATCTTAACTTTTCACATAGTATCCTACTATGTGGAGTAAATTTTAATACAGGGTGATGAAAATTATCAGATTTTTCATCACCCTGTATTAAAATATAATATGTTTTTTATAATTCACCCTGTAACTCGAATTTATACGTATACCTCTATTACAAGAGAGACTCTAGGCTGTGGTACCATTTATTTTAGACATGCCTGCATGTTCTATTACCTACTTCGCTTTTAGTTCTTCCGATTGGTAACATTTAAGTTGAGCAACTTATTCTTGGACAACTCTATTGTCCTGAGCCCATTAAAAAAATTAAAAAGGGGTGAAGAAATTTGTGACGGTACTGTGTCGCATCAGGAAAGCACTTCTTTGTCAAGGATGGTTTTTCCAAAACATGATTCCCGAAAACCTAGGGACGTCAATCCAGCGTCTCTGACAATAGCCTAAGTCAGCAGACCATTCGCATCGCAAGTACTTAGTTGTATTAGGCAACGTGGCCAAAATATACCTAATGTAATATGAAGCACAGAGAATCCTACAGAGATCTACAAATGACCGATACCACCTCAATGTGGCGCAGATTTTGCGCAGACGATGTGACTTTAAACATTATACGTCTTCGACAATGGCGTGGAACTGGTAGGAGCATTGCAGAAACTATAAATAACTTGCGTTATTGAAACATGATAAAGTAGTTATTGAGCCTTCGGTTGGATGGATTTGACAAGTAGTTTCAGGAGGATCGCGGGACCTGCCGTACTGAACATGAAAGGATTGCTTTATTGAGGAAACAATTTCCGGCCCGCTTTATCTTATACAATTTCATCGCCAATTGGATACAATGATTGTGAGATCTGACTTCATGCCACCCACCTCTTTCTGTAGGGTTTTAAAATCTCATATATATGTGAATAACATTAATCAATTCCTTGACTTTATGGTTGGATATAAACCGAAATATATCTTTTCCCAAATTGATCTGAAATCAACTACAATCCAATGGAAATAAAAGTAATCCAATTTTAAAGAGATTGTTTTAAAATAAAAATTCCTCTCTGATTGAGACAGTAAAGTTCCCTAAAGCTTGGACATTCTTTGGCTTACTTACCTGATTACTTAGATTAAACTTTAATATTGATATTTAATAAAATTAGATATACAGGGTGAATCATAATATGTAAAAAATAAATTCATTTTTTAGGTTAATATTTGTAGAATTAAAAAAACCCGGAACAGATAAATCGTCACCCAGGAATTATCATGTTCTATATCCATTTTTGGGTGAAAATGACTTATGCACACCGTTGGAATCGTTAGAATTATAGCATTCTATATCCGCAAGAAAATCAAACCTAAATGCAGTAATAAAAAAGTTATTTGTATATTTTTGTTCTACATCCTTGAAAAAAATCCATTTGTAGAGAATTATACTGTTCTCTGGTTTATATTAAGAATTATCCTGTTCCATCAGCCAACCTGTTTGTTCTAAATCCTCAATACACATGACCTTTTCATTACTATAGTATAGTAACATTTTGTTCTATGTCCAGTTCCCTTGTTGTTATAGTGTGTTAGTTCTTCAAATAAAAAAAAAATTTGCAGAAAAAGTATTGCGATTTAAAAAAAAAATATGTAGTGAAAATAATAAAATAATCCTTTAATATTATCTAAATGCAGCCAAAGGTTTAGGTACTTGAATTTTCAATTTTCAATAGAGGTTTCTCTGTAAATACCTTATAATAAAGTAAAACACTTGATTTATAATAAAGAGACAATATTAAATCAAGTTTTATGAAAGGGCTCCATATATCAAAAAAACTGCTTGCATGTCCCTATATCTAATAATTGCTGAATTTTGTGGGATTTAGGTTCTAATTTAAATTTGCCACTAAAGATTCTTTACAGAACAAATTAGAAACTTTCGCACAGCATGCGAGGAGAAGACTGAAGTCATGGACGGTACCGTTTCGTCTTTATTATATATGGACTCATCAGCATATCATATCAGTCAGATCCAAATAGATTAATATCTTAACCTTTATGACATAAAAAGATGTAGGATAGGTACCACATTGTGGTATTCTACTATGCGGTTTAAATTTTAATACAGGTGCAGAAAATTACCAGATTTTTAATCACCCTGTATAAAAATTTCATCCACACAATAGGATAATACATGAAAAATTAGGATAGGGACATGTAAGCCGTTTTCCAATAGTTGGAGCCGTTGCCGATGTACGCTGCTTTCAAAATGAGAAATTGCGATTTTCAGTTGTTTATCAACTCATAACCTACTCATTTTAGACTGCAACTGAAAAAAACCATTCTTAAAATTATTGTTCACAAAAAATAATAGAAAAACATTAATAAGTATTTATTTTAAAAGTATTTTAGAATTGTTATTATGTTTTATATGTAGTTCTATTCTTTCGAAAAGATGATATTCTTGGATCGAGTTAAGATTAAAAGAATTAGCTGTCGAGAGCTTAAAAAAAAAGATTATATTGTTTCGAATTCAAAAATAAATAAAATAAATCAGTCTTATATCCGGTCTGGTATACTTTTATTTCTATATTGATGAAAAGAATTACCTTGTTCTATGTCCTCATTTTTTGTACTATATCCAGAAAACAATGCAATGATAGTGCAGCTAGCATATTTTGTTCTATATCCATTTTGAAAAATCGATATTACGCCTACAGTTCCAAATTTAAGTTATCAAATCTTATTAATAATACTGTAGAAAAAATAAATCTTACATATCTTGCAATTTCTAAGTCTATATATTCTATTATTACCGCGTAATGCGCTTTGAAATACAAAAGTTCCATTTCCCAACACTTTAGAATTTGGCGTATAGACCAAGATAACTCTGGGGTGACGAAATGTTTGAATTAAATTTATGTTCTATTGACGTAACATTTTTTTACACGAGATGTTCCATGGTTCAGTAATGACAACATTGTCTATATTTTTAAATAGAACACCCAGTATATTATTGTATTTTTATATTTTCAGCAAAAATCTTGTTTTTTCTTTTCTTTCACATTCTTTTTACATTCATAGTTTAAATTGAGTAAGATTAGAGTTGTAACCAAGTGAAAATCGTAATTTTTCATCTTTGAAGCAGTGAACTTCGGAAACGGCTTCAAATATCGGAAAACACCTTAATTGTCCCTGTTTTAACTTTTTATGTACTAACATAATTATGATGTAGGTAGATGAAATTCTTATAAAATTTCAAGTGGAAAATTTCAAGTCCATTGTAACATTACTGTAAGATTATGGAAAGTTAAGTTAGGAACAAATAAGCCGTTTTTCAATATTTGGAACCGTTTCCCATGGAAAAGGAAAAATTGCGGTTTTCATTTGTTTATAAACCATTCATAACCTAATCAGTTTAAACTGGAACTGTAAAAATTATTATTACTGGATTTTATTAGGAAATATGAAAATACAATAATATACAGGGAGTCCTATTAAAAAAATAATAGACAATGTCTTTATTAGTGAATTAATGAACACCCTGAATAAAATATATAGGTATTTAAGTTGCTTAGGTATTTAGATGCTAAAATTTTTCTTAGGAAACCATTTTCATTTCAATACAGTGCAGTTACTGATAATGCCTTCATGGTTTTACAAAAGAAACATGCACGTATGCAGTTGTCAAACTTCCTCCTATAAAAACAGGAACTTCTTGAACAATTCGAGCAACTTCAAATGTCTATATTTATTTCGAAATCAAGAGTTGGAAAGCTTAGTTTCAAGTTAATTTCGTTCAAGAAAGGAACCGTAGAGCTCGGTGTACAGGCAGTAAAGTTCGGTCTGATCATTAGCTTCATTTGCAGGTAGGTAATGATTATTATTCCGCTAGAAAGCGAAATTCAATTAACGAAATCATGAAAAGCCATTGCTTTCACCAGAATGAATCGCAATAAAAGGCCTACAAATTAACTTTTCTCGGTTCCGTATTTTGGAGGACAAGAAAACGATTCATAATTAAGAAAGTCTCCTTCGGCGATAACCTTCTGTTCTAGCAGCGAAATTGACATTAAGTAATAGCGAAACCGACGTGATTCGAGTGGAACCAAATTCTCTAAGCAACTAACTCGATCTAAGTGATCAACTCGATTAAATACATTCTGGCTGATTCTTTTGAATCCATGCACTAAATCTCGATTCCCAATAATATGGTGGTTAACAATTTGATGCTCACTATTTCACTCACCTATCTCGGAAATGGCTGGAGATACGAAATCGATCAAACTGGAGAAAAGTTGCACAATTTTTTAGTTATTAGGAACCTGAAACATAATTTGGGAAAACTTCAGGCGTTGCTGAAATATCCTGAAACAACTGAAATATTTCTTTTTATTTTGTCCATATCTTTTTTATTATAGAAAACAAATTAATTATTTTTTGTAGGTTTACATAAGCCCGTCATTAGATATTGTAACCTCCAACCCCCCTGGCCTGGTGATCTCTAGAATTTCCCCTCCCCCTTTTTCTTGGTAGGACCCTTTTTTGTTGTGTGACGTCTTGTAGCACCCAGTGGTTCGTAAAGATGGGGTCGCAGAGATTTTGTTGAGAATGGGAAATAAAACAACGTAATTTCAAAACACCTAATTTACTGCCTTTTCCTAATTTAATTATTTACAATTCAAAATGATTATGAAATTCTATTATTTACAATTTTATTTAATTATTCAATTTATTTAATTCATTTCTTCAAGATTAAAAATTCTAATTTTATGTTGGTACAACCTGTTACCTGCAGTTCAAATACAACCCAGTCGATTTATGATTTGTTTGTTTTGTGGTTTTGTTGCGTGAATTGGGTCTGGTGCCTGGAGCTGGTTTTTGGGCCTATTGTTGTCCTTTTACAATTGGTTTCACTCTTACTTTCTTACCCCCTGGAGTTTAAGCGTTATTCGTTGTGGAAGCGAGGTTGTCAGCTTGTGACAGTTGTAGGATATCAGAGTGTTATTTTTATCTTCCCGAGCTAATAAGATGCAGCAAGGCGTTATAGCCAGGTGCTTCGATCTTTGCCTGTTTGAAGATTGGAAGGCGGTTTAATCCGCGCTTCCCGATGTGTTTCGATTGGTATCCTTACGACAGGATGGGTGGCGGTGGCTAATTAGATGACTGTTTAGTAATTCAAATACAGAGGCAAGACCGCGAATCTCCCGGACCTGTTTCTGTACTGAGATAACGATTCTTGACCGAAAAGCCAATACACAGACCCTTCTCAACCCTAAGAGAATGCCATACACGTACTTTGAACGTGCCGTATTTTCTTGCATACCCTGCTGGCCATGGGACAAGACGGACTCCGCTCAGTATATTTTCCCCTATTATAATGTGTGTGTGTAGAGAGAAAGGATGCACCAACTTCGTGGTAGTCCTGTTATCGGTACAAGGTCAATTTCGGACTTATGATTTTCGGTACAATTTCATTGTGAAATTGTTTGATTGTCTTGTTTCTATATTGCCTCACTCGACAGTACATCTAAAAAATTCCCAATCAAATTACTAGCTCGTGATAATAAAAAGTACCCTGATTTCCTTGATTTCTCGAATGCTCAAATTTTGTGGATTTCGTGGTGTTGAAAATGAATTGAATATTTTTCAATTCGTTTGAATTTTTCTGAATTTTAATTTGATTTATTTCTTCGTGAATTTTGAGACTTTTGACTTTTTTAAAAACCCTTCCCTTATTTAAAAGTTGTCGTGAAAATTTCGGAGACTTTTTCTTATGAATCAAAGAATAATTTAAAAGTCGGGGTTAAGTATTTGAACTGCTGATATCGTCGTACGTCTGGCTCCTCAAGAACGCAGTCTGGATACCTGAGACAAAACGAGAAAATTTTCAGAGGCAGTAAACTTATAAAGATCAATCTAAGCTTTTTAATTACAAAATTTGAAATTGTGAAAATTCACTTCACCTGTAGAATTGATGGCCCCTTGGGTTAACAGGGCGACGGGTTCCGGTTCCTCTAAGGCATCGTCGTAGTAGAGGTCTCTAGGCGCTGCAATTGGACTCGGGTCGGCTATGGCGGGCGGCATGGCAACAGCGTGCTTGATTCTAGCTGGACGGCCTCGTCTTGGCTTCCGGACAATAATAGGGACGACTGGCGGTATTTTCAACTTGCGTACTTTCTGCGTAACTGACTTGCTGGGCACGGGCTGCGGCTTTAGTGGTTTTCGTGGCATTTTTGGAACGAGTAGGTTAGGTAAGATTTCCGGGCAATTTCTTCAACCAGAAAGGGTTAGGTAGGATTTCCGGGCAATTTCTTCAACCAGAAAGGGTTAGGTAATATTTCCGGGCAATTTCTTCAACCAGAAAGGGTTAGGTAGGATTTCCGGGCAATTTCTTCAACCAGAAAGGGTTAGGTAATATTTCCGGGCAATTTCTTCAACCAGAAAGGGTTAGGTAATATTTCCGGGCAATTTCTTCAACCAGAAAGGGTTAGGCAAAGGAGTAGTCTACGATCAGGAAGCTGAATCAAGACTGACTTTCGCGCTGAGATCTCTGCCTGTATTTATAGTAGACGGTCCACCCTTGTCTTCGTGGTCTATTGTGTCTATTTAGGTCAGCGCTTTCACCCTTCGTTCCTTTATCCAATGACTCGTTATGGCAGATTTCCCTGCTTTCCTCTTGTGTTAACTAAATGGTGGATATGTCATTTGATTAAACTGCTTTTCCTTTATATGGGACAATTTTAGTCGTGTTTCTATCACTTGTATTAATGAAGTTCCCATTGTATTTTATTTAATTTCCGGTCATCTGTTTAGGCGAGATTTAGTTTAAATCTTTGGATATTTTCACCTCACTTTTCTTCTGATAATCTTTCTTCACGTGATTTTAGGTAATAGGTACCTACTTTTTTGTGGAGTTTTAGAGAAAAATTATTCACCCCGGGGCGTTAGGTTTCAATATCTACTTGATATTTCAAAAATTATCTAATTAGTCTTCTAAATCCTATTAGTACGAGAGCCCACGACCAAAATTTTTTTCTCATAGCAATACGACCAAAACCGCATCAAATTAATAGATTCGATTATTCTGAACCCGAAAATCCCAATATCAGAAATTTTCCGTGTATCGTCCGACCTAACCAAATTTTCAAAAATGTCAAAAATTTTACCAAACTGTATCATAGCAATCCGTCTGATTTTCAGAATATAGTTAAATGATACCTCTAAGATATCGAAAATAAGTTTTTCAGACGCCACTAGCGTAGCGTGTACCCGGGAGACCACTTAAAAAAATTAAAAATGAGACAAAAAAAAAGTGTCATAGCAAAACGTCTGAAAATGATTTTCACGAGTGAATTTGGGTCAGTGTATATGAAATAATCATTTTTCAGAAGAAAATGTGAGCACATTAAATTTTGAGACCGTTTTGAAAACGTTAAAAAAATTTACCGATCGGTAACATAGCAATTCGTCTGAAAATTGTTAGACGTGATAAAATAAGTTGTCTAGATGTAAAAAAATTTATATCAGACAAATTCAGTGTAGCACCTTACTAATCAGACAACTTTTCGATACTCCGAAATTATTCAAAAATCGTATTGAGGCGATTGAAGTCTATGTTATGCCAATGAATAAGTTGCGACCCATAAATTATTTGATGATGATTAATAAAGAGCTTACCCGAAACCGTCGAACGGAAGTTGAAGGACTTCAATAAATTGCACAAAAGGAAATTGGGATAAAGTAAAAAAAAAACTGTTTATTTGGAGATACAAGATGCGAGATGTGTATGTGTTTTTAGTCACTGTCGGACTAAATTTTTAAAGACTTTATCGAATATTTTCTTTCTTTTGTTCCTCACTAAGATATTTATCAGCAAATGCTTTGTGTACATCCGATAACGGATTCTCTATGGACATCCGATAACGGACTCCCTATTGACGAAATGGACACTAAATGGACGTCCATAGGACAAAAACGGACTTCCTACGGACGTCCGTTGGTACATAGAGGGATGTCCATTGGACTACTTTGTGCTGTTTGGGATGACGTCACATAATATGACTTTTTAAACTTAATCGTACAATAGCAATCTGAATGAGCGGTATGAGCGTCGTTACAACTGTCAGAATAGCCTGCTGCCACATGCGTTGTAATGATGCAATGGACAGGAGCGTAAAGGTGCGTACAGACATGCAACAGAACACCGTAACGTAACTTCACCGCGTATCAAGTCTGGACGGCACTCTGCAACATCGTACCAGTACAGTAACAGCGTAACACACAGTAACATCGCAGCGTCCCATCAGTTGTCGGTATTTCGCCGTCACATCAAAGAAATGTTCGCGACGACGTTGCACTATAGATTTGCCGGTTTGGACGTGTCTGCGAAACACTTGCGTTGTTTTTATTTTTGTGTTGGTCACAAATCACTCAAAAAAATGGAGTGGACTGAAGACGTCGCGTGCTTAATTTTATCGAATTTTATAGAGGGAAGGAAGTTTTATGGAATACGAAACATCTCTTTTATTATAATAAAATAAAAAAATGATGCGTGGGAAGATGTCGCAAAAAGTGTTGGTGCTACGGTTGACGAGTGGAAGAAAAAAATGAATGCATTGCTTTCATCTTTTTCGAATACACTCGGTCAACTAATTAAAAAATCTGGGACGCCTAAATGTTTCGCGTTGATGTTTCGGGGCGATGTTCTGTTGCACTAATTTTTTTTTTAACCGGGCTGACCACGCAACATCGCCGCGTACAGAAATGATACGCGGCGGTGTTACGTGACGGTGTTCTGTTGCATGTCTGTACGCACCTTAAGAAGTAAATAGCCTTTCTTGCCATAGGATTGTTATTACAAGCGCCAGGGCGTTTGCCGGGTGACTCCGGAACGTTCTTTTCGTTTTTGGGATTATAGGCGACATCGGAAATGTCTGAAAACAGTATTTTAGCAATCCCGGAAGCCATAAAAAAGTTAAAAAAAAATTGAACCGGGTTGCTATAATACAGTTCGGCTAAATTTTTTGACATTTTCAAAAATGCGCTCAGGCCATATGCTACGCGCAAAATGTCTGAAAACAAACATTTTCGTTATAAAATGACAAAATCTATGTACATTTTTATGTCGTCTATGTGGTTAAATCTATGTCGTCTTTTAATATCAGACGTAATACGATAATATCGTCTGCCTATTTTTTTTGACATAGCAGAAATGGCCTCCCACACAGTTGCTACACTTTTGACCGTTACCACCCACCTAGTAGGGTTCAGGATCATCTTATCTAACGACTTGATACGGTTTTGGCCGTAAAACGATGATACATGGTTTTGGTCGTGGGCTCTCGTACTATATAGAGCTTTCATAATCAACATTTTATTATAGCCGCCATTTTGTTTGTTCTTGTAATTCGCTTTAAAAATCAAATAAACCAAAAATCTATCACATAAAGAAATAATTGCAAAATTTCATACCCAAAAAAATTCCCGAATTTCATAAAAAAACATTAAGATGAAGTTTTTGATTTTTTTCCAATATGGAAGATTTTTGGTTTCCTTGATATTTTTGTATCTGATCACATGCAAAAACAATATGGCGGCCGTAAGAAAAACAAAAGTTTGCTATGAAAGCTATTAGATTCGTCTTTTAAAAGATTTGAAATGTCAAAAAGATAGAAATATAGCCCTCGATGACAAAGTTATGTAAACCTACAAAAAATTTATTTTTTCTGCGACGGGCTAAAAGTTTGACCTTTTTTCCCCGTTGACAGGTAGAAAAATGCCTCATTATATGAGCTGCATCTTATCGGGGAAAAAAATGAATTAGCAGGGAAATAAATGAGTACTTATTTCTCCGAAATGGCGGCTTAGGTATAGCTACTATTAACACTCAGATATCATTAAATTTATATCAAATATACGTAAAGGAAAGTTACCTTATTATCCAAATGGCAATTATTAAGGGACTTTTCATAACAATCACTATCCATATTAATAAATTCACTCATTGAGACCTTACAAGAATCTTTGCAAAACTATCTAAAATTTTAATTAAATTATGACGTTTATCGAATTAAATCGTTTCGTTACCAGGCAACGTCGATTACGATAAAAGACAGTTTGAAAATCCAAGTTTAACATAAATCATTTTCCGACATAATTTTCAGTTATCTAACTACGTTTTTCGACATTCTAACACTGATATTTTTTCTCGCAGAAAAAAATTGTATATTATACACAAGAAAAAAGTGCGATGTTAGCTCTCGATGTGTTTGTCCCCTCCGCTAACGCGTCGGGGACGAAATCACATCTCGAGCTAAAATCTATCACTTTTTTCTCTTGTATAATAAATAACTATTATTTACTTTCGATAATAAAAGATATGAGTAAAAAAGAGATGCAAAGTTTTTCAGTTTTTTTCAGGAAAATTTAGCAACGCCTGAGCTTTCTTATTTTTTTCAGAAACTTTAAAAGTATACAGAATAGTAATTAAAAATTCTCGTTCATTGTGAGAGGTAAATTTTACTTCATGAGCACATTTTGTTTTGGAAAAAAGTACAATGACGCTGCTACATAGTGGAGCTTTAGATAATATCTATATTATATTGCTGCTTCCCTTAGTTTAATATTTAGCTCACAATAAGCCTTTTTTTTTCACATGCAGTCATAATTCACAGTAGATTTTGAATACATTTTAGGCGACGGCGAATCAGATACCAGAATATCAAATTTATCATGACATAATAATTATTATGTCATGATAATTTGTTTATGAATAGGGACATTAATATTTTTTGAATAATTACAACACTTTCATACTTTATACTACTTCTATAAATTCTGAACGAAACAGACACTACTCGCAAGTACTTCAAATAATAAAATTATGAGACTAACATGAGCCCTAAAAGCCTAGGTCGAGCCATATTTCCTATTTATTATTTATACTAAAAAAAAGAAAGGAGATAACAATTTGCAATACCGAACTAACCAAGTACGTAATATTATTTGCATCGTGTTGATGATGGTGGCTCATTGTAAAACTGCACATACGCGGGAGATTTTTCACAACTTTAAATTATTATTCTTCTGTTCACCAAAGTCGGTTTTTAAATTACATCTTTTTGAAAAGTTTCTTGAATGCATGCTAAATTTCATATCCCGAGGGAGATGAAGAGTCATTTAAAACAACTCGAGATCTGCTTCCAACCTCAATCATGTGACAGCAAGAGCGGTTTTAAGAATACTCAATTAGGTAGTCAACCAAATTAAAGAACACGAACGGCGACAATGTCCAACTTCAGCCATGCTATTATAATAGCGAGACGAGAGAGGGGATAATGGTAGGTATATACAGAGTTGTCACACATCAATTCAGTAATTCGGACACATTTTCTGATATATAACTTTTCCTCGAACAGACCTGGGTTGTTATAAAATAAAATTATTTTATTTTAGGTACTAAAATTTTATATTTACGACAATCTGGGACAGCAACGCGACTCAACCCTTATTTCGTGGAGCTAGGCTGGGATAAAGCCACTTACAGGCTACAAGAAGACACTCACGCGTCCTCAGCTTCGTCACAACCGTGCCCAATTATAATAATACACCTCGTGCGTTAGTGTAAATCAGCACAACTATCTTGCCTGCATTAGATTGGTCTAAAATCCGACTTAAGATTTAGATTCAAAAACCTGAAAACGAAATTTCAGTGACCATTAATGTCAGACAAAAAGGTTATCGAACGAGATTCTGTAATAAATGTGAACTTGCCTCCGAGTTCAGAGTCTTAATTTATGGTTTAGTTGCACCCTAAAGTACTGAGTAATCCTTTCTATTGTAACACGGCTTCCCGAAATTAGAAAGAGTGGTACAACCATAGTTTATTATAGGGCTGTTACGAAAACCGATAAAAAGGTTTCCTAAACTTATAGGCAAAATACTGTAGGAGATGAATCCTGAGACCATTCAAAGGAAAACTAGGTATACCGGGTGACATTTTTAAAAGTTGTCGATATCTTGCCGAAAAATTCGATCGTCGAAAAATTGGCGATATCTTTGAAACAAGAAAAGATATCAAAACTCGGTGAAAACCGTTTCGGTAAAATGGAGTAAAACTGCTTGTTTTACATCATAGGAAAGCCCTTGAAGAATGTTTTCCGGTAATACAAACAACGTGACATTCTACTGAATATGTTTTTATTATACTGATAGAAGTCCATTTGACTTAACTAAAAAGAAACATAACTTATCAATTTTTCAGTGTGCTATTTTTCATCAGAATGCAAAGATTCTACCGAGTTAGAGTTGAGAAAATAAATCCAGCTGGGTCGTAAGTCCTTAGTTTTATCACAAATCGCTGACAACGCTATTTTTAAACTTTGAAAGGTTATATCTCGAGAACGCAGTCGCAGGATAAAACGGCGTGCAGTTTCGGAATCGTCATCGTTAAATGCGTCCCCGAGCGAATTTTCGATGGCCTAGCTAAGAAGAAAAAACTTCAAACTTCTACGATGAACACTCTAAGTTACCTAAAAAACCCTGCCAACCTTAAAACGCCACGAAACTTGGCTCTCGAGACACGTATCTCTGTTGAATACAAGCCCGCACGATTCCAGCCCGTTCATGAGCGTGACAAAAAATCGCGTTGAAAAAATCTACCCTAAAAACGTTTTGAAAAACTTTTTTGATTTTATTTTGTTATATTATATGAACCTCTAGCTTATAATGTTCCTGTTGTCATCTAAAAGTTCTTACCATACTAATTTAATCATGTAATTATATGTATTCCGAAAATATAAGCTTTATTTGTTGTATCAGCTCTAGAAGCATATACGTTTGATTAATAAGCGATAAGTTTCACATGTTAACATTGTATTTTAATGGGCATTTGTTAAATGCTTGCAACAGTAACTTAAATTTTGCATGAAGTTAACCGAATGTTTAAATGCATTAAATTTGCATCATAAGTACAGGATGAATAGCAAAAGTTTGCGATACTAAGCTCTAGGAAGTTTCTATTTCAACCATTTAATATGTTCTTAACTCTTTTATGACTAGAAAATCCGAGTTATGAGGAATAACTTCCAAGAGGAAGGGTTAAGACCGGTCTGGCTGGATTTCACGGGTTACAAATAGGGAGGTGGAAGAAAGATGAATTTAATCAAGATTAGCTCCAGGTTTTAATACAGTATTTCCAGAATTAATAATCCATAAAATTTCTGTCTAAGAAGTCGTACAAGGAGGGTGTTTTTAGCTTTTATTATGCCATTAAGAAGGGTTAATTATTTCGAATGGGAATTCGACACTTTATATACCCCGAAGGGTATTTCCATTGATGCTTGCATCTTAACAATATCACACCTGGCCCTTCAACTATCATAGAGTAGGTCTATCAACTCAAACTTTGATGACCGAATCTCTGAACCCAGGCGGTTTTTAGTAGACAATATTTGTTTTAGTATAGGTAGTAATTGAATGTCTTCTGAATCTTGTTGTTGAAAGCAAGCAGAAAATAGAGTTATGGAGATCGAGATTGTGTATTGTTGATTATATAAAAGTCTATTGTTTTCTATATCTTCAAGACAATTTTAATAATAATCACAATAATAAACTCATTCTATTTTATGTTTCATTATTTTTTTTCTATTTATTTTATGTTCACTAATAATTGTAGAGATATTCTAGATATTAATTGAGGATTGAGTACTTTCCCTTAAGGAGGTCGATGCTAAAGTTTATCTTCCCAGAATGAGGTCATTTAAATCTGATTTCCGTCATGTGCTTGAGAGGCTGAATACTTAAGGCGGGTTCTCATTAGTCAACTTCATTGATCAATATCATTGATTCTATGCAATTGAGCATAGATTTCAATGTGAAATTCGTTCATATTATTTCAAGGAAGTTGAATATTCAGTCTGGAAAGCGTCAATTTTAAAAATGGCTGCAAAGAAGAAGAATTGTGCGTGCTGGAGTTCGTATTGTGTGTGAGTACTTGAAAAACAAAATCAGAAACAGGAAAAAGAGAAAACGTCGTCGTTGGTGGGTGAGACCATGGATCTTAAGATGGAGATATGAAGGTACTTCAGTAAAACTGTTAGTGGAATTGGCTAGAGATGACTTGGATACATATAAAAATCATTTAAGAATGGGCGAAGAAAAATTTGAAGAACTTTTACAGAAAGTATCGCCATAATTATATAATACATAATACATAATTATACAGAAAAAAAAACTTTATTGAGAGACGCTCTTCCAGCAAGACTAAAATTACAAGAGTAGTTTTAAGATATTTAGCTACAGGAGATTCTTTTCCATCTCTGAGTGCGCTGCACAGAGTGCCCAAAAACCAAGAAACTTTGACATATGGTTATCCCTCCATTTAAAATTGGACATTTTTCACACCAAATATTTACAGTTTGGTTTTATTTTCCACGAGAACAAAATTTAACCTCAAAATCAATTCAACGTGACTGACAGCGCATGTTCTCACAGTCAAGCACTGTTCAGTTTCGTTGAATCAGGTCCGTTGATCAACCAAAAGTAGAAACGCCTTCCAGTTTGATTGAAGCGCAATATTATTGAACAATATCGTTGAATGAACGTTCATATTAATCTATTTTATTTCAATGGCATAGAATCAATTATATTGATCAATTTAGTTGACTAATGAGAACCCGCCTTTAGTGCCTCTCTATTATGACGAGGTTCGCACCTCGAGAACCTAGTCACTTGTGGGCTCTCTAAACCTTGCGCCAGATTCTATCTTGCGCTTAACTGCATGCAGTTGGGTATCTTGTAAAGTTGTAGTACCTGGTAATGAAGTTTGAGAGTGAAGTAAAATTAACATTGTGTTTTATAATACCTACATAGCCGCGAGGTACTCGAGAAGTTTACAAATCGAGAGGCTCAGCATCCGAGTTGAGATACCTCCTTCCTTCCAAGATTCGGTCAGTGACTGAGAAAGTGAGAAACCGTGAAGTCTGAAAGGTTGTTATAAATGCTTTATCACTCCACCTCGAGAGAAGATCTCGGTCCGAAAGTGAATGAAATATTAAATCCTGGAGACCCTGCTAGACATGTTTTAATTATACAAAACAAAAACACCTTCTTAAAAATATTTCTGTTCTCGCCTCTCCTTATTATCATAAACTCCAGTGCTGCATGGCTGATTGCTTTCATTTAAACTCTGTCAGAGGATTTTTATCTTTTTCTTTTCCACAAATTAAAACATTTAGGTCGAAGCATATTTATCGTCGAGTTCATTGGTGCATGATTACAGTTCTTTATTTATAAAATCAAAATTCAGTCTTTCATTATACAGGGCGAGTTTATTTTTGTCTTTAGTATGAGGATCTGGGGTACTGTAAGAGTTATAGAAATGGTTAAATGGGCCAAGTAGTGCAGAAAATTTCCACAGCCGATTAGATCTTGGAGTTTTCATGGTCAGCTTTTGTTTTTATTTGTTCCTATATATCCCTATTAGGATCTAGTCGGCTTTGAAAATTTTCAAAATGTCAAAGGATAGCTCTAGACGATTTATGTAAACCTAAGAAAAAAATAATAAATTTATTTTCCATAATAAATAAGAAATCTTGATTTTCAACTTCTTAGAATACTTTTAGACTACTTTTGGAATACTTTTAGACTACTCTCAGCATACTCCAGGAACTACTACGCAAGAAAAATTCTAATTTGGATTTATTTCCCTGCACTGGAATGCTAATTCATCTGCATTACTAACAGCGTATTCCACAGGTCTATACAGGGTTATTCACGGTATACGCCACGGAAGTTTATGGCCGTGTCTCTGGATTTTTGAATCTTTTTATTTTTGGAGTGGATAGAGACCCGGCAGAGGTACGTTTTAAAATTATATTCATAATGTACAGGGTGTCCCAAAAGCATGAAACATATCAAAGTTATGTTTTTTTAAATTGAATGCTCCTATGTTATTGCATTTTTAGATTGTCTGAGAAGAAAAAATAAGATTGGTTTTTACAGTTGGTGTTTAAATTCAAAACTTTTTGAGTTATAAGCAAGTGAAAATCGTCATTTTTCAAGTTCAAGGCCCTGTACAACGAAAACGGCTGAAGATAGAGAAAAACGGCTTACATGTCCCCATTTTACCTTTTCATGTACTATCCAATGATGTAGATGAAAACTTTATACAGGGTGATAAAAAATTTGAAAAATTCTGAGATTTCTCCACGCCTCGACAAATAAAAAAATCAAAGAAAGTACAAATGTTTCTATACCATAGGATAGTACATGAAAAGTTAAAATAGGGACATGTACGCAGTTTTTCTCTATCTTAAACCGTTTTCGTTGTACAGGGCCTTGAACTTGAAAAATGACGATTTTCACTTGTTTATAACTCAAAAACTTTTGAATTTAAACACAAACTGTAAAAACCAATCTTATTTTTTCTTCTCAGACAATCTAAAAATGCAATAACATAGGAGCATTCCATTTAAAAAAACATAACTTTGATATGTTTCATGCTTTTGGGACAGCCTGTACATTATGAATATAATTTTAAAACGTACCTCTGCCGGGTCTCTATCCACTCCAAGAATAAAAAGATCCTAAAATCCAGAGACACGGCCATAATCTTCCGTGGCGTATACCGTGAATAACCCTGTATATCTGACATTTGGGCATCACGTTAGGCATGGCTAGAGGAACTTGATTACAAAATAATGATAGAGAGTACCGAAGCTAATCTTTCCTCTCTTTCCGTTCGGTAGCGATCTGTGAGAGAGCAGGCAATCTCTCTTCATTCTAATGAGTTTTTAGTTAGTTCTTATTCCTGATAGCTGTGGTGAGACAGTTACTTGCATGATTACATGGTGGTTACAAGAAAATGTCTAATGGTTTTTTGTTACAATTTTTTTATTGATTTCTTTTCTTTTCACAAGACAAAGGAATAGACAGGAAATTTGTACAAACTGTAACTGATACCCCAAACGTGTATTTACCAGTTTATTACTGATCCTCAATAAACAATAACAAGTATTAGATAAACCCAATCATTTTCTTATGTACGCTCATGCATTTGTTTGACCAACTTCGCGCGAAAAAGTATTTGCAACGTAAAAACAGACGTCCGAAGAAAATGACACTAACCTTCCCTACTCTTATACAACAATAAAAATTTGTCAATATTCAGGTACTCTAGACACGGCCAAATTTAAAAATTCTGGCAGCAATATTCGAAGAAGAATCCCGAGAGTTTTCAAACTGGTCGAAAGTGGTTTTTACACCTAAAACTCAGAATAGTTGAAAAATGTTTCGCCTAGGAGTAAAATGTTACAGAGTGATGAGAAAATCATAGTTTTTTGGTTGTTGGTGGTAGTTTTTTACTTTGTCAGACATTTAAAAAACTTTCGCCTCGATCTGGTAACGGTTTTTTTTTCATAATCTTGGCCTGATCTGCGAAAAGATCTCAGGGAAGAGGAATTAGCAAATAACAGAATTTCTGTATAGGGTTTTTCAAAAATTCTTCTCTTCATTATTTCATCATCACACTTTCAGCCAGCTACCAGCTATGTAAAGAACCATAACTCAGTGAGTACTGTTTTAATTTATAAATTGGACAACTCAAAAAGGGTGTTTTTTTCAGTGAACTCTTCTTTTCAATTTTTATATTGCTTGTTAAGATTTATCTAGCATAAGATTGATAATTGTTTCTTAAACTAAACTAAACTTAAACTAAATTAAAGGAGTAACGACGGTAGGGCTGGCTACTCATGCTGTACTCCTTTTGTTAATCCATTCTGTCGCTTTATTAAAACTTTTAAAACTTTGTTCACTATAAACGAGTAAGTTACCTCAGAATAAATTTCAAAATAACCTATCCCGAATATAAATATTTATATAATTACTTGGCACTATGGGATCATTCAAATCATAATTTGGTTCATCGCAGTCACCGGTTCAGTACATACGTGAATATCTTTTTATTAATCCCATAGGTATTAATTATTCAATGGTTCGGTGGATTCAATTCGGTGGATTAAAATCCACCAAATATAATTGAAGATTAAACATTTATTAAATTGTTATAAACACAAGACCGGCAACTGGAATTTTCGACTAAGCTGCAGGATACATCGGTGACTTACTTACCTGAAATCAATGGTTCCTCCCGCTATTACAAAAGAAAATACTTGTAAGTAATAGTTACGAAGAGCAGCATTAATAGATTCTCGAAGAAACACTCCAAATTGACTTCGAGACTCCACTAAATTGAATCTGATATATTTTGCATTGAAAACCCTGAACAACTCACCTAAAAAAATCACGAAAACTAAGGCAATAAGATAAAACTGACACTAATTTGAAAAGATAGGTAAGATTGTTCTCTCGGAAGATTGATTGAACAAGGGGCCTAAATTGTTTTCTCCTTTAACGTTCGCAACTGAATAACTTGTAAGTATTGACTGTTTTCGTCCGCACGGCTGCTTTCCTTATACACGTCCAAAAACTGAAAATAGAAAACTAAATTACCTACTCCAGGTAGGTTTGAAAAATTTAAGATGCTCTAATGTAAATTTTTAAATGTAATAAGTCGTACGTCTGCAGACAAAACAATAACTTTCGTATGACTAGCGCTAATAATAATTAATGCCAACTTTCAAATTGAGAATGAACGATTTGAGATTTCTCAGTAGGTAGAGGTATACGATTCATCTAGATTAGTAGCCGTCACTAAAAACTATTTAACTCAGTTTAAGTTTAAATAATCTTGGTCATCTATTTTACATACATTTTTTGAAATTACTTAAATTAATTTTATAAAAGCAATCAATCAGGTAGGTAAGATGATTGATTGCTTTTATGCACAATCCTCCGAATATTACTCGAAGCTATTTTGGTGGGATATTTGCAAGGTGATGATCAGCCAGTTCCTCAACTGCAATCTATTAGAGTTCTGAAGTTCTGACATGTTTCTACATTACCTGGAAATTTTAATCGACGAAAATGAATATTTATTATCGCATTGAATTTGATTATTTCCGAATAAATCCTGCTTCGAAAATTGATTATCAAAAAGCTTAGACTGGTATTAAAAGGTACACAGGTATATCCAAAATGAGTGCGAAAAATATAAGATGATGATTCCTTATTGCGTCATTATAAGGAAAATTTTCCCATTGACGTGTGTCAGGAAGTGCACCCTTATTGAGACACAGGGAGTCAAAAAAGCTTACCTTGAAAACGGCTAAGAATATAGGAAAATGTCTTACATGTCCCTATGTTAACTTTTCATGTGGTATTCTACAGTGTGTGTCACAGGCATGGTACACCCCCTTTTTTTTCTTTATTGTTGAAGATAATTTTCTGAAATTTGGAACTTCGCATATTCTCGATAGAGCGCACTTTTTAGCAGAAAATTGAATTTTTTCCCACATCCGGTTTTTCCGGAAATGTTACCAACTTTTTATTTTTAAAAGGGACACCCTATATATTATTATATTTTTGGATTCTATACATTTTTACGAATCCAACAATACTACATAAGTACCATTTTGAATGTCAAATTTGTTTTTATTGAATTTTTTATTTCTCAATTATAGTGTGCCATGACTATTTCGTTTTACTCCAATCGGATCATCTGATGCTAGAAAAATAGAATTTTTGTTCAAAGTACTAAATTAAGTGATTTATGGATAAATTATGCGCACTAAAATGATTTTTTGAGCTGGATTCATTTTTTTCAAATGGTATCATATTGGTACCGAGGTACCATCTACTAGTACTCTTAATAAGGGACATTTTGGTGTACCCATTTTGCATCTGTTACGAACAGAACTGAAGTCATGGCACACTATAATTGAGAAATAAAAAATTAAATAAAAACAAATTTGACATTCAAAATGGTACTTATGTGGTATTGTTGGATTCGTACAAATGTATAGAATCCAAAAATATAATAATATATAGGGTGTCCCATTTAAAAATAAAAAGTTGATAACATCTCCGGAAGAACCAGATGTGGGAAAAAATTACATTTTCTGCTAAAAAGTGCGCTCTATCGAGAATATGCGAAGCACCAAATTTCAAAAAATTATCTCCAAAAAAAAAAAAGAAAAAAAAGGGGGTGTACTGTACACACACTGTATAATAATTATTTAGATTAAATTTCCACACAGGATAATGAAAAATCTGATCATTTTTATTACCCTATATAACAATTTCAAGTACACTCTAAAATACCTAATGAAAAGTAAAAACAGGGACATATGTAAGCCGTTTTGCATCAAAATGAAAAACTGGGGTTTCATTTGTTTATAACTAGTTTATAAATCACTACTTACAAGCTTAAGCTCTGAGAAACATTGTTATTACATTTTCTGAGGGAATATGAATATGTAACAATATATAGAGTGTACCAGTAAAAATAAAACAGTTGACTGGTTAACAACTTTTGGGACAGATAACTGGAGATAATTGGCTTGCATAGAACTAGTAATTCTGAGTAACTTTTGTATTTGAAGTATTTTGAAATTGCAAACGGTTTATGGACTATTCAGATTCCAGAGTGATTGGCTACGCTGTATATGGAAAAATAGTTTTCTGTAAATAATGAGTATGTTACATATCAACCTGATGACCATTTCTAAGAATAATTACTTTGATATCTATCATATTATTTTTCTTCAGACTTGTTCCGTTTTTCTTTTCAAATACGAAAGATACATAGCAAAATTTGTAGATAATAAACTGTAAGAGAGTTAAGTGTTCTTGAACACCTGTCTCCGTCAAAATCTATTCATGAAGAATTTATAAGCTGCCAAAGCGTATACTTGACATAGCACATCTAAAATGCACAGCAAAATTTATTTTCCAGAAGAGACGATAAGAAAAATGTCGTGCACACGTACCAACCTAATATCGATCACTCGATGCGGATAGCCCGTGCTGTGTACAGCAGCTCAGCCAGTCTGGCGGATGAATGACGTTCCGTTACAGAAAGCCGTCAACAATCGCCTGTTATATTATACTCTCTGGTACTGCCTTCCGACTTCATCTGCTGAATTAGGAGTGGCTTGCCCCAGATTTGGAAATCAATTTCACTACTCTAATATAAGAAAGTGAAGGGTTTTCTGTTAAAAAAAGGGTGCGTGAAATTGAAGCAACAAACAGTCGGCTGAATGAAAATATCAAAATTTTTATTTTATTTTCCATAAAACTATTCAAGCTCATAAATAAAAGCTTAGTTATGTTTTGTGAGGAAGGATAAACGAGCACCTAAGTAGGATACACTATAAATTGTGCCCAGGATATGATGAACAGCATGAGGATCTCGAAAACCGAGATACAGCAGGATCGGTTAAATTAGCAAAAACTTGGGCAATTAGGGGTCAATGATTGAGAAAAAAAAATCGCAAAAAGCCGAAATTGTAATTTCGTTTTTGTTTTTTTTTTAATTTATTCGGAAAGATATAAAGAACAAAGAACACTTTCTCATTGCTATTTTTCTAGCTCTACAAGACGGCGTTTACAAAGTTTCAGTCCAACGTTTACCTAGTTCCGAAGGAATCATCATCAACTTTATTTTTTTATATGGCTCGTAGTATTATCTTGTAAGGTTTTTGTAAAGATATGCATATGTAATAGCATTGTGATTAGAGCTGCAACACTCTACGATAAAGAAATGAACCCATCCAAACAAAAATATTTTTTCTCGCTTTCAGCACACTGAGAAAAATATTTAGTATCCAATTAACTAACTGTAGTTGTACATAAGGGCAGGTTGTCATTACATGGCAAAAAAGTTTACCAAACTCGTCGAGCAATTGTTACAACGTCTACCAATTGTATTAACTACGGCAACAAAATAGTTGAAACAGATAGTTAAGTTTAACACTACGTGCAGTAGAATATATCGGTCCGTAGTTGTTAATTTTTTAACTAGAACCTCAATGTTCTATTTACCACTACAGAAATGTTGATCATAATACCAAAATAAGTAGAAACACCAAGTTCCGAAAAGTTTAACAAACGTTACCAATCGTTTATCCAATCACGTATCCGTATTACTATCATGTGATCAGTTCGACGCAGAAAATTGGATGTGTCGATTTGTGCGTTTGCGCGTCATGGTAAACGGGAGAGAAACGGAACGAAAGGAAAAGAATCGAGCAAAATGGCTGACGGGTGTCGGTCAACGCAACTTATTAATTCTTATTCTTTTACATTCTTGTTGCTTGTTGGTATACTGTTCTGTGACCTGTGACCAAAAATTGAAAAATGGAGAAAAACCTGACCGACTGGGGACTACATGAGCTGATCCCTGTATTTGACGGTAAGTACCTACCTAAACGTCATAATTTTTATGTCTAGTTTATACGCAGGCAGGTAATGTGCTGGGTATAACAAACCGTTGTTGCTTATAACACAGCATGCAGCCACACAGACACAGCCATGTTCCTTCGGTTCTTCCTTTTCCTAGTAGGTACCTATAGTTCCCAATTCAAAGCAGGAAAACGCAATTTTGTGTGGGTGTTGGGTGGTCAATGGTGCATGCGTGTAAATCCAAAAATGCGACCTCATTCTTCTTAGGGAAAGCTGCCATTTTGGTTTTAGGAGATTAATTGTGTTTTTTTTTTAAGATTGATAATACAAAAAATCTGGTAAGACACACAGGAAAAAATGTACGCCAACAGCACCCTCTTCATTATGTGTCTACAAGACTTTAAGGATGATCGTATAGTTGGACCTCCTCTGAAACTGGTATCAACTGAATATCAATTTTCAGCTTGATCGCAAATTTGATTAACCTGTTAGCTGAATGAATAGGATTCTATTGAGTGGACAGGATAAGATATTAGAACATAGGTATGTGCATGGTCGCAAAAATGAAGACGATAGCGGTGAATTAGCGATGTTTTCCAGCAGCCTGATGATGATGTCAATTTTTAATTACGTATATGCCATTTTATCATTTTAGTTATTTTACCTGTACTACAATACCTATCTTACTTATGTGATTTTTTAAATTATGATACCTAATAAAAGTTTATATTTAAAATTTTTGTTAGTCATTACTATTACTACAATATAGTGAGATATACTACTACAAGTGTGTCTATTTTACCCTGGAGTAGAAGTAAAAAGAACATTAATGAGATAGTTCATGAAACTAAAATTCTAGTAGTCTTTGCTTTTACAATGTAGTAAGATATACTACTACAAGTGTGTCTCTTTCACCTTGGAGTAGTGCTGAATATAATCACATGATGTAGTGGTTGATTTAACTTTTACCTGTAGTGGTAAAATTAACTTTTAAATGAAAAGTAACAAATACGTCGCGTAGTGTATCCCATAACTATGTTACATTTACTATTTTGTAGTGGTATACCGGGTGTCCCAGACTTAATTGACCAGGCCATATCTCATATACAGGTTGAGATAATCGAGCCGAATAAAAGGCATATTATTATAATTTTTCAAGCTGTAGAACATGACAACATGAAAACAACCCCCACTCCAACATCCCCTAAGTTGCAGCCCCCACCCTTCAAAAAATGAATAGCACCCTGTATATATTTTTGTATATTCAAAACCAGTATTCGATTCTCTATTCAGATGATTTTTCAGATTCAAAATTGGTTTAGAAATAACCAAGAAAAAGTTCATCAAGGTGGTCATGACTTTTTATCTTAACTTTCTCTGGATGACTTTTGCTGTCAAAATTTATCAATATTTAGTCATAGTTTTTAACAGGCAGGTGATAGTTATTATTATAATTAAAGTCCAAACAATTTATTTGATAATTCTGATTTGTTGGTAAATTAAAAAAAAATAAAACAAGAGATAAAGCACTTTATCATGAACCTTAATGATGACTGTGACCTGCTAATTAAAAACTATGACCAAAATATTGATAAATTTTGACAGCTAAAGTCATCCAGAGAAAGTTAAGATAAAAAGTCATGACCACCTTGATGAACTTTTTCTTGGTTATTTCTGAACCAATTTTGAATCTGAAAAATCATCTGAATAGAGAATCGAATACTGGTTTTGAATATACAAAAATATATACAGGGTGCTATTCATTTTTTTAAGGGTGGGGGCTGCAACTTAGGGGATGTTGGAGTGGGGGTTGTTTTCATGCTGTCATGTTATACAGCTTGAAAAATTATAATAATATGCCTTTTATTCGGCTCGATTATCTCAACCTGTATATGAGATATGGCCTGGTCAATTAAATCTGGGACACCCGGTATATAAACACATGTATAAGTTGGCGTCTATTTCACTGCTACAACAAGTAAAACCAACTCTTTATCAAGTATGATATACGATTTTTTTTTCTCAGTGCAGAGTATTAAATTAATGGAGCTCATTTTTTCTTGAATTACTTGGTAAAATAATTTTTTTCATCAACATCAATGTCCGTTTCTATAATAGATCACCCTTGTTACCCAGTATATCAGGGGACTATCTGGGACTATGCGGATCTTTGTAGAAAAATTCGTTAAAGAAATATTCATCTACTTTATATGTCATGTCGAAAAAAATCGTCTATCTTCGTGTATCACCAATGAAACAAGTTTTTTTTAATGGTTTCTTAGGAAAAGCTCCCAGGATGTATTATTGTCGGTTTATGAGGTCACCAGCTTACCTACATTATGTTTTTAACCTATTTCCGCTAATGTAATACTAATATAAGTTTTGTGTAATGCATTGATGTTTATTTTATCGAAATGCACACTTTTCCTGATCGGAGTTTTGCCAATAAAAAAGAAATGTTAAAAATATATTGATACGAGCTTATACGTTCGCTTGCATCGGTTGATCGAATGCACGATGATCGAAAGCAAACATCAGGTGTGCAAAATGCATCTCAGTTTGATGACTTGTAGTGGAGTAGCTCACACTCTTGAATTTTAGTTTCTGGTAGGTTAGCTGGTTAGCATAAGAGCAGTCCTTTTCTTTCACCACTAAATTCGAATTAACGAAAACAGTTATTACTGAAATGGTACTTTTTAATGCAAGATTATTACTCGGGTGAAGTTAACGACAAAAAGTTAGCGAAGGGAGTGGCTAAACAGCCGGCTCGTATACGATGATAATTCATGATAATTATTTCTTGAATGACAATGAAATATCACTTCATGAAGTCACGTGAGAATATTTGCACGAAATAATAAAAAATCTTAGCAAGGTATTTATTTTCCAACAGAAGTTCTTTCAGTTTTCACGATCCTTTTTACAGCTGGAAATCTGGACTTCCTAAATTAATGGGCCCGGAGAAAACGAACTCTCAACATGACGTCAGAAGGTTTTTCTGCACGACAACTTTCTTCGTCGTGCAGAAAAATCAAAACCTAAGCGGCGCATCAAGAGATTTTTCATAGTCGAAAATCGAAAATTACAACACCTGAATATCATGATTCGGAATTTCAAAAAATCCCTGTCGCCGTTTTGGACCCGGACAAGGCAAGCTTTCACAACGGCGTTGTAGGTTGATCTTTCTCCGTCGTGTGGAAAAATAAAAACCCCAGCATCAAGGGCTCAAAATCGAAAATTACAACACCTGAATATCCGGATTCGGAATTTCAAAAAAATCATGGTGTCGGTCTGCGCTCGGACAAGATGATTTTTGACAACGGCTTGACAGGGTTGATCTTTCTCCGTCGTGTAGAAAAATAAAAACACCAGCGAAATACAAGTTTTCCCCCCAAAAAATAGATTTGCCAAAAAAAATAAATAGAAAAAAAAAGTCATCTGTGTACATATTATATTTCAGTTTAATTCGGTAAGAAAAATGGAACGTTTTCTATCACAAATGGTAGAGATAATATTTTAATTAATGTTTCCTACTTATTAATAATTAATAATTTATTAAACTTTAAATTTGTGTTCAGTGACCCAGACAAAATTGGCCCTGTACGATTATGTTGAGTACCTAAAATTTATCCATAGGGAAGTTCTTAGGCTTTATTTCAGTGGTTACCATAGATACCTACTTAATTATTGGTATTGCAAACAATTCTATTGAAACAGTTTATCATTGAAACTAGTCCACGTTGTGAAAATTCGTCTTGTCCGGGCCCAAAACGGCCGCTATGAATTTGAAAGTTCAGATTTCCAGCTGTAAAAAAGATCTCGAACTGAACGAACTGCCCATTGTGCCCATTGTACGTTGCTGGGACTTTCTATCTTTACATACAAGAAGTGGTATTTCATTGTCATTAAAGAAACAATAACAGATTATGAAATTAGATTATCATCGTACCCGAGATTGATGCTTATTATAGCCACTCTCGGCGCTAGCTTTTCGTCATTAACTTCATCCGAGTAAGATTTTTCTGAAAATTTTATTGAGAAACAACTTATACAACGTTTAATCAAATTATCAATTCCCTTTATAACTTTCCAATTGAAAATTCAACTCCAGGCATCTGAGTTGAGTCTATAGTGGATTCTACCATTTAAATAGAAGCCTCAGCTTTGCATTGTAGATGATAAAAAATAAATTACAATACATTTCCAACGTCTAATAATCGCATTTTTAAAATGCCGTTTATTTCTTTGAAGTTATTCTTCTTACCAGGAAGCAATTGTGCATAAAATTTAACCGTCTCTAATAAACATCTCAAAAAATCTCTAATAAACATTAGTTTATTAGAGATTACAACGACCAGGAAACAGTTTATTCACGAAATTCTTTAAGTGCCATTGTCTCATTCTGGTTAAACCAGGAATTATCACTAAAAGGATTCTTCAACTCATGTCGCAATTCGAGCCAGTTTTTTTCTAAGAAATGTTTGACGTGTGAAAAAGTAAAATTTATTGGCTTTCAAAGAAATACGAACAATAATGTCATGACTAGATGTTGATGACACTTTGTGATGTCTTTTGATAGATATAAAGTCGTGAATTTTCATGCCCAACAGCAGCGTTGGAAGTAATCCTAGATCTCACACCACTGCACTCAGTGATTGAGAGAAGTGCCGCAGAGACTCAACTCAAAATGTCAAGAATGGGGATCAGGGGGGAGGGACTACGGACCGAAGGGAATCAACTCCTGAACATCTGTAAAAACCTCCTGATAATGCCAAAAGACAAAACTGTCAAGAAATTCAGCTTCAAAAGAAACTTCATCCTGGAACTGTCTACAAAAGAAGAATGGAGCAACACATCCATTCACACTTTCAAAGAAGGTACAATAAGATGGTACACAGACGGCTCAAAGGCCACCGAGGGAACTGGGGCAGGAGTATATGGGCCAGGCACCAACTACTCCGAGCCGATGGGAACATCCCCAAGCATACTTCAAGCCGAACTGTATGCAATAGAAGTATGCGCCCAAATAAACCTCGACAGAAACTATAAAAATAGGGAAATAGCAATACTGACAGACAGTCAAGCAGCCATAAAGACGCTGAGTTCTCCTATCATCAGCTCAAAAATGGCATGGAACTACCTACAAAAACTCAATAAACTAGGCAGAGAGAACAAAATTCACCTCAAATGGATACCAGGACACACTGGGACTGAGGGAAACGAACGTGTCCACTCATTGGCAAGAAAAGGAGCATCGACACCGTTCATAGGACCAGAACCATTCTGTAGCCTCGAAGACACGTTCTTCAAGGCAAAACTTCGGAGGGAAGAAGAAAAACTGAGAGAAATCCATTGGAATAACCCTCAGGATTGAGACAATCCAAGGAGCTCCTCGGGAACTTTAACCGAGAAAGGTCAAGAAAACTCCTGACCTTCAACAAAGAAAGTCTCAGAATGCTAATAAGATTCCCAACAGGTTATTGCAAGCTCAATGAACACCTGAGGAAACTTGGTATAGAAAAAGATGGCGTTTGCAGACTCTGCAGGGAAGAAAACGAGACGCCTCGTCACCTATTTATGAACTGCGAAGCACTAGAACGTGAAAGGAACGATGTTCTAGGCCAACACCAGCTCAACGGGGGGAGGGGGGGGGGCTTTGCCCGGCCTTGATCCCCTTCAAATCCTGAAATTCCTAAGGGAAGCGGAGTTGGAGAGGCTGCTTCAATGAAGGGAATATTATACTTCAAAGAAGCAGAAAAGATGGAAGAAGAAGAAGGGGCACAATAGATCTGTAATAGGCCGCAGCGCATCTGACACCCTCATTATCAATATCAATATCATTGTCTCATAATTCCTGGTTTAATCAGGAATTATCACTCAAAGGATTCTTCAACTCATGTCGCAATTCGAGCCAGTTTTTTTCTCAGAAATGTTTGACGTGTCAAAAAGTAACATTTATTGACTTCGAAGCAATACGAAAAATAATGTCATGAGTAGATGTAGATGACCCTTGCACTTTGTGATGTCTTTTGATAGATATAATGTCATGAGTTTTCTTTTGCAATTTGTTTTCAAGTTTCGCTTACAAACGAAACCGAAAATGAAAATGAGTTTCGACGTCACTTTCATTGTGATTCAACACTTCGCAAGTCCAATACCTCCACAAAATCAGGTTTTTTCAACTCTGATTGAACTATTTGTATATTATATGGCTGGTAGTGTAAGTCCTTGCGTATCAGTGTGTCCCCCGATAAGTAAAAAGACTCTTATGAAAGATACAAAATTCCTGATTTGAATTTTCTTTTTTTGAGGTTCAGCCCTGCTAGGTTAAAGAGTATTTTTTTATTGTAATTTTTTCATAATTTTTTTGAAAAGTCAAGTAGGACTTAGAAATTGTAAAAAAAAACATTTTTTCTATGAAGTGACTTTTATGTAGCAAAAAGTATGACGAAAAATTTATTTGAAAAAGTCGTTTAGAATCGTTAGAAGTTATTATCCAAGCAAGGCTGAACCCCAACAAACGAAAATTCAAATCAACAATCTCTTTTTTATAGGAATCGTTTCATTTATCCGGGGACACACTGTATAAACTCTACATAATACATATGACTATAAAATTTCTAAGGAAATAGTATTTACGTCGGACTCAAGAGGGTCCTATAGCTACTAATTTAGGTCCACATTTTGATAGTAATGATAGGATGGGCTGAAGTTTACGTACCATTTTTTTCACGTTGTTTGAGGAGCATTCATTTAGCTAACTTATCACGGTTTATTTTTCCAAAATAAGTATTTTATGTAAATGTTTAGTCTTCGACGGACGCAAAATGGAAACCTGGAAATGAAAACTGACAACATTTCAAAAGTGACTTCATTTTATTACACTTTTAAAAATGTTAAAGCCACCTGTGCATATAAAATGTATACTTTTAACATCATTTCGTTTCTTGTAAAATAATGATTTTCTATACCTAATAAACTGAGGACAGGTAAACTTAAAATAAAGTGAAATTTTAGATCACAGTGAGAACTGAGTTCAAAACATTTCAAAGACCTTAAATTTTCCCGTTGATCGAAAACCCTACGTTGGATGAGTATCGAAAAAATCAACATTCCCTATATGCTGTAACATATAGTATCATTTAATTTTTCATAAGTACCTACTTAAAAGTAGAGAATTACCAAGTGATTATCTAAGTAAATATTTTTTGCATTATTTTATTTCTCGTTTTCCGAATTTTTTCATCTACATGAAAAATTCATTAACCAGTAAGAATCGTTCAAACTTTTCATCTTTTTTGTTTACAGCATTATCTAGGAAATGCTTTTCCTCTATTGTTTTCAACGGAACTGAATTCTTAAATATAAAAACTTAATTCTAAAACTTTTCCATCATTTATTTTGAGAACAATATACTAATAGATAAATTTTCCTAAAAATTATGTTTATTATCATAGCGCTTACATTTTTTAATAATAGGTAAGTAATAACTAAAATTGATAATTAGCATGCACGAAACATCTTTTTATTTCAAAATAAAAATAAATTCTGTAGGAAATTTTTGCATTTGGGAGCATACCGATAACACTGAACACCGCATAACAAAGACGTTTATTTGTAATCGGGGTGAGTCTGAATACCAACACGTAATAACGATCTAACCTAAATCAGTGGTACTTAGTTGCCATAGTAATTAAAGCAATTTGTGAAACGTGAATAAATACATCTCTCTGATGGAGGGAATTAAGTTCACATTTTATCTCTTTTTACTTTTAAGACAATGGAAAGAGCATAGGAGCCTGTTCTTGAGACAAGCTTGATAAATGTGCTGTATAATGTCAGCAATGACCTTTTAATGACAACGGGCTAGGAAGAAATATTAATATTTTCGCTCTTGCGTCGGCTCTTTCCTAAATCATTTACTTCTTCGCCTACGCTTTGCACATGTTTGCAGCAAAAACGCTTTCCCTGGTAGTGTGATTTATAACGAAATTCAATTAGTGTTGATGAAAGCCCATTCTTAAAAATCTGTGAGTAAAATCATAATCGGAAAGTGAAATAAAATTATATTAGGTAATTAGAACCATAAAATCACCCCATCAGTATCGCAGATGAAAAATTATTCTTGCAGTATCGCTTTTTCAATAAGGCAGCTCGACGTTTCTACTTTTTATTACTCAAGATTCAAGTAACCGCTTTATAAAGTTACTTATTGACAGAGCAGATATTTTCTGTTTCTTTGATTGTTTTTTCTGCAGTAGGTAGGTATATCTTTTCAAGTTCATCTTTCGCATTATACGCTGAAATGTCAGAGTTTATTTAGAAATTTTATTTAGAAAATGTCAGAGCAAGCGGTTAAACTATTATTTATAAAATTAGAATGTTTCTGTGGCTATATGAGCTCAAGTTCGAAATCACATTATCAGAGTGGATCGATTTATGTCTTACCTGCACAGGTAATACCGATCATTTTTTTTATATAAAAAAAAAATAAAATAACAAATTAAAATTGTTTTAAATGTCAAAAAAGATAAATTTTACCTTTTTACGTCGATGTCAAAAATATTGTATAACACAAGGATATCCGAACTGGGCCATACAAAATAAGTATAGACTGTAAGAAGTAAAAAGTATAAACTGCGAACTTTTTAAGCGACATTTCAAGAATTACAAGAGAAACTTCCCCGGAAACTTCTTCAAAGTTATCTAAACTGTGAAGTAGCAGTAACTATAGTACAGCACCTAATTATGTGAATGACCTTCTACCTAAGTCATCAACCGTAATTTTTTTTTTAAACTCTAACGTATAAATTTTCGCGATGGTGCAAGGGTAGTGAATATGAAGCTTTTATGAAAACCTGATGGCGCTGTTATTTCAAAAACGTTAAAGTAGAGACATCTATACGGTAAATTGTAACTAGCAAATTATAATAATCGTTGTTCTGCATTCAATTATAATACTCTATGAATTAAACGTACCTACCTAATAACAGAAGTACTGAAGAATGCTCCTAATTAAACAAAAAAAAAACGAGTTTTATTGCTTAATACAAAAACCATAAAGTATTAAATCATAAAACCCATAAAACACCGAAATGTAATATAATTGCTCAAGACTTATAGCCATAATTTTAAACTAAGGTACCAAAGCTCACAACGAATAACAAACGATATAATATATCCGTAACAAAGCATTTTGTATTCAGCTGAATAATTTCTCAATAAAGCATTCAATAACCACAACCCCACACCATAATCAAATGGTAATTAACACATTAAAATTCCCATCACAAACTATCGATGATAAAATAAATTAGGTACGAAATAAAATTTAATAATTGGCTGTAAGCCAAAAACGCCAGTATTTGTTCAACTCAATTTTGTTCCATGTATATTCCACATTATGATCAATCGCTTATTACATGCTCTGAAAAGTTAAGTTATACAGGGTGTCCCGTATCGTTATGTTCAAAATTCTTGAGCATATAGTAGGCTTAATTTTGAGCCCAAAAAACCCAAAAGTGACAGGTCTATCTTTATTCGTTACGAAGTTACAGGCCTAAGAAAATTATGACTAGTAAATAACAAGATTCAACTTTGTAAGCCACAAAAATTGCCAAACACGAGTAAACGTCACCGAAATAAACATTAGTAGAGAGTAGAGGTTCCCCTGCTCATACGAAATGGCATTAGGATTCAAATAGATGCGGCACCAGCATATTTCGGAATTGGTGTTTGTAACTAAATACACCAGAGAGAAATTATTATTTGATCGTATTCAGCAAGCTGGTCAAGAGATAGGTACGCGAAAAAAGACGAGAAAACTGTTACTTTTGCAATAGGTCTCCGAGCACAAGCTTGTATTCAGTAAGGAATAGGACATGTTTAACACATGATAAACTAAAGATTTGGTCAATAAAATAAGCTTTATGTGGTTTTCAAAGTTAAATCTGGTATTTACTAGACATTATTTTCTTAGGCCTCTAACTTCGTAACGAATGCAGATAGACCTGCCACTTTTGGGTTTTTTAGGCTTAGAAATAAGCCTACTATATGCTCACAAAATTTGATCATAACGATAAGGGACACCCTGTATAATTTAGAGCCTACGTATAATAGTTATTTATGCAACAAGTGCATAAAGTGGTACTTTTTTTCACGACTGGGAAGATTCAGGCGAATGCGGCAATCCCAGAAGTGAAAAAAAGGCACTTTATGCATATGTTGCATACAAAATTTTATCTACGAGTGACTTAAACTAGAACGAAAATTTATTATTATAAAAAAAACTTTCCAATGCATTCATATCTTATATGTAAGCGTTTCTTTGAAGCTGTTAACGCTTTTTTCATCACGTCAGTTCATAAAGGTGACATAATATTGCTTAATATACACTTCTTTACACAGAGAGAAGTATTTCTTTGAATTTAACAATATTTGCTTGCCTCAAATAAATGATTGCTTTCTATACGGCGAAGAGAATGACTTGTTTACTTCAAAATACCCAATTCTTTGAATATCCAACACAATAAAAGTTTTGCTGAACACAATGTGTCCTTAGTTCAATTTGTCGCAGCTTTGAAATAAAGAAGTGAAATTTTTTAACACAAATTAATATTTGGTTGCTTGAAATAAACAAAACTTCTTATGAAACATCATCAAAGTTTTCAGTTGAAAGAATATTTTGTCAATTCAAACAGTAGTTGATTTTCACTCAAACATAGATTTGTTTGATTTATGTGCTGACAAAACAGCTTCCAAATAGATATTTCTTTGAATTAAATCTCTTGGATTCTTGGATTAAATAAATATATTTTTCGATCAAAATGTTATCCTCTTAACTGAAATAAATATGATGTTGGTTTCAAAGGTGAGATATGTTGAATAAAATAAAATTCAAATACAGATTTATTTGGATCATTTTTAATTGTTTTTAAAATTAATAACACATATCCATTATACACTAGTCATCTTTCACAAGGATGGCATGTAATGTTTTTACTTAAAAAAATCACATTAACAAAAAATAAAACATTTTTGATTTGATTCTGGGTGTCAGTCGTAGTCGATGGTAACTGAATAATCTAAATAACATCTGAAGAAGAGGCGGCATCATCCTATGGGTATAGACAGTTCAAGTAAAGGCAGTTGTTCCACAACTTGGGTGTCGTCCGGAAATTCTGGATTTTTTTTTGTCGGAGGTTGTTCCGCGGTGTCACTCACGAATTCAGCAGTAGCCTGTAAATAATTATATAATTCAACCTCAACTCAATAACAGAGGTTTCAAATTTTCCAGTAAATTAGAAGTTAGATTTAGGTATAGGTATATTTTTTATAATAATTATAGATAGGTAGGTACCTAATAGTCAAGCAGTTTCAATTTCACATACTATTTGAGTGTGAAGCATTGAGTTAGAATTATGCAAGACAAGTAACGACAAATAAAAAACAAAAGATGAAAAATTCACTCTACTTGAATTAATCTACGAATTTCGGAAATTTTTGTAAACCTATAAGTAAGAGTATAGGCACAGCAGGCTAAACATAATGAATCAGGTTAACATAATGCAGAAAATAGGGCAAAAATGACATGTCGAAACTCGATTAAAAATAAAAAATATTCCGGAACTTCACATTCATTTAACAATTCAGTACCTACTGGTTTAGGTAAAGTTTTTATAACATATTTTACTTTACATTAAAATGGATTGACATCGTCAAGATATGAAATGTAATTATGCACTCTTTTGTTCAATAATCAAATAATTAGGTATACGAAATTCCAAACAATGTGGATCGCCATTTTAACATATCACAGTGCTTACTTACCTACTTGTAAAATCAGTAATGAGATGCTGCAATCCAGTTTCTAAAAACTCCTCCATTGCACCATGGATACCATAAACACAACTATATACTTAACATGAGTATCAAAGAACTGGGGAGAGGATTCGCGACGGGTGACAAGAGGGCACAAGTACAAGACAAAATCAAGGAGACGCCAATGCGACAGGTGCCGTAGTTGTGTTTCACTGACTGTTTCCCGATCGATAGAGTTGTAGGTAACGCAAAAAGCAAGTACGCAAGTTCAAGTTTGAATTCCAGTGTTTCCATTCGTGGAAAACCTCACGTGACTTATAGTATTATTATGATTGGATGCATTCAACCAACGAAAATTTTCTTTTAAATTTGCTGTAGTTTTCAAACAAATAAATGATTTGTTCGGAATTCATCTATCAAGTCCTTTTGACCGTATGCCATGCCAACTAAATATTTGTTTCACCTAAACCTTCCTCATTTACAGCAATGAAATATCAGATGTTTTCAAAGATATGAATGTTTACAACAAAATTTTTAAAGTCGAGAGCAAGAAAATGGGTTTATTTAATGCAAATAAGTATTATAGTTGGGTTTCACTATAATTTTTTTCGGTCGAACAACGCGTGCATTGAAGTAACCATTCGGATTGTTTGATAATGTTAAATTAATATTTTGTTGAAAATAGATTATAATTTGTTACTTTAAAAAAATCTGGTTGCATAAATTTAAAGAAACCGCACTCTTACATCAAAAAAACGCATATTTTTAAGCCAAAAATATCTTGTTCAGGTTAAACAAGATTTGTTGGTTTCAAACAAATTAAAGTCAAAGAAATTGAAATTCTTAAATCAAAGAATCTGTTTTTTCTGTGTAGATTTTTGAGGTAGGTACCTAACAGATTTTGTGCAGCCATATATGATGGAATAAGAATTTCTTCTAGTGCGGAAGATATTTCATTCATGATTAAAATGTAAACATAAAATATATAAATTATACCGTATGACAAGTTTCAAAGCAGAACATAGGCGAATAGCATTGGAAATCACATATTTGTGGTTTATTTCTCACCACTTTTATCTACAAGAATGGTAATGGTGTCTATCGAAAGAGAATTATTTTCTGAGCATGCTGATACCAAATACTTAACAATTAACAGTTTCTTTATGGTGGCAGAATAACTTAAACACTTTCAAAATTAAAAGTGTGAGCGGCTATGACATGCCTAATTCGAATAATTTTGTTACTGTCAAAACAAATATTTTTAATTACTGATACACGTTTCCCTGCAAAGATTGTCAATGAATAATAATAATAATAATAATAGCTATTCTAATGCGTGTTTATCGCCGTGGTACTATTAACTGGCCCGCCAGATCTTCCGATTTAGCACCTTATCCTTGTTGTGACTTTTCTTGAGATCTTGGGGTTACCGTAAAAATAAAATTTACAGAGCTCGTGGTGGCCGAATGTGCACTCGTTAATAACCAACAACTTGGACAAGTTCGAAGCGCAATTTGTAAAAGGGTGGGAATATTAATTTCAAAAAAATAAATTAAATAATTGAAAATATTTGCTTTGACAGTGAAAAAGTTGTCCGAATTTAGCATGTCATGGCTGCTCATCTTTTAATTTTGAAAATGTTTAAAATATTCTGTCATGATATAAAACTGTTAATTTGTAGGTATTTTGGTATCAGCATGTTCAGAAAATAATTCTCTTTCGATAGACATCATTACCATTCTTGTAGAAAAAAGTGGTGAGAAATAAACTGCAAATATGTGATTTCCCGTGCTATTCGCCTATGTTCTGCTTTGAAACTTGTCACTCGGTATAGCCACATTTGATTGAAAAATAATTTCTTCTGGGGTAGAAGATATTTCATTCATTGAATCATCTACAATGTTATCCATTTTAGGTATAAACGACGAAAAACACAAAATGTTAATAATTGTACATAGATCTGGCGCTCTGCTAATAAACTGCGACGTTTCTCTAGTATAATAGGTGCATGGTAATTATAAATCGGGATACAATGTAATAATTCAGCGTTCAGCGTCTCGTGTTCAGTTGTTGTTGCTAGTTGCGAACGCCCCGACTGAGCCGCTCCGCTCTCCGCTCACTACTTGCACTGGACGGGCGTGCACTAACGTGACAGATTTAGCGTTAAATAATGAACCGCTACGGCACTTTATTACACCCAAACTACTTTATTTAACTCTTCAATATAATCATACATTTTATGAATTAAGAAACGTCTAAAAAAGTTCATTTTATGAATCACTCGTAGATAAAATAATTGTTTATGAATATAAATTACCAATCTGACAAAATCAATTATTAAAACGATGATTGCTATAAATTAAATTAACCTGCATTAAATTTAAAATTGTATATTAGTATATTATGCAACGAGCTTATAATGAAGGCTATATCTGCGAGTTCCATACACTATTTTTTCTACGACCCTTTTTTATTTCATAGAAAAGATTGAAAAATTATATATTTTAACAATGACCCGTGTACAATTGCGGATCATTGAGGTTAAGATAGGTTGCTATTTGTTTACGCATATTACCAAATTTTCTCTTCGTCGCTAAGATTATTCTGCTGAGACATGTTTTAGTATCAAGTTTAAAGGGCACTACTCACTACTGCGTAATTTTTATTATGCGAAGTTCGAATTCCAAATTTTACGCTTTGATTTTGAGATTAATGAAAATTAATAACATTGACAGCCATTAATTACGATATTGTTTACCTGCGCAACGCGACGGTCGCAGTGTTGCCGCTTTGAATACTATCACGGAGCGCTACGAATAATATAATACTTTATCTTCCTATCTTTTACACGATATACCTATACCTATCAAATTAATTATTAAGGTAACATAAAATCTTGATAAATTTTCTTTGAATGTTATTTATGTTCTAAATTAAATAAACGTTCAGAATTTTTTTTCAGAAATACAGAACTTATATCACAAGGCAATTTTTGTCGTGAGTATGACAACTCTGTGACTTCGGTTGGGGTGGACCGACCCGATTATGAGCGAAAAGGAACCGATTCGATTGCAAATGCTCCTCTGCCATTGGATAGCTTGACCAGTGCTTTAATGAAAATTTGTATCTTAATGAGACCCATTAAAGCACTGGTGATTCATATTTAATACGCATATTAAAGGTTAGGAGTAGAAAAAAATATATATTTGGAAAAATACTCAAAAGAAAAGAATTTTATCACATCATGAAAGAACATTTTATCACAAAGATGGTATATTTTTATACATTAAGAGGTCAATGTTCATTCAATCATGGTAGAGTCAACTGTCAACTGTCAAAGGTTTAATATGATGCAAGCATTTACCGTGTGAGAAAATGAAAACATAATTCAGATAGGCTTTGAAAAAAAATCGAGTCTGAGATTTGTTAAACTGTAACCAATCAAAAATATTTGATTTTATAGTTTTAGAGAGGATTGAGAATCTTAGACGTGAAATTTATTCCCAAAGTCCACTTAAGTTATATTTTCATTTTCTCACACGATCACGATAGGTTGCCGTTAGATGTAAATAGACCTTAAAGGTCTATTTATATCTAACGGCATGGACACGGGCCGGGTGTTCAACATGAACGTGCATTTTTTATTAATTAATGGATTTTTTGAATGACTGCATTCTAATCTGACGGTGACTTTTGGTTGTCAGTCCGTTCCGTCAGATGTAAATGCGGCCATTCAAAATCCATTTATCAATAGAAATGCACGTCTACGTTGAATATCCGTCCCGTGTCCTAGACCGCCCCAACGGCCGTGCCGTTAGATGTAAATAGATCTTTAGAATTCATATATAGGGTGATCTTTAACTTATCATTTTTTTAAACACCCTGTAGAATTCAATAAGGAGAAGAACTTTTTCAAATAACTTTTTTCAATAAGGTCAAAAATGAAAGAGATGAAGCCTGTAATAGTTTGAAAAAAATGAAAAACCATCCCTGTGAAAAATTCAGGTAACTAAATTTTTTTTTCATTAACAGCGGTTATTATAAAGACTCATTGAGTTAACGGGCATATTTCTGTGGTCGTTTCTGAAGAAGGTATCAACTCTATATGGAAAAATAGCAATTTTGTCATTATTGGGATGAAAGGGATTTCAAAAATGTCAACAAAAGTGATTATTAGTTTCAAAAACGAGCACAGAAATCTGCCCGTTAGCCTAATGAGTCTTTAAAATACCCGCTGTTAAACAGATAAATGATCAAAAGAAACAAAAATTGCATTGCCAATGGTTATACCCAGGAAACAAGAAAAGAAAAATAATAGGAAATAAACTAAAATAGGTAACTCAATTAATGTAGGTAAGTTAAATGAAAAACAAAGGCTAGAAAATTCAACCAAAATTGCACTTGATAACACCACTGCCCGGAAAACTATTTCCTCCTAACATATAGGAAAATTGATGAATTTTCATAGATGCGATTTATTGAAAAGAAAGTGTTTTAAAAAATCTTTTTATCAGACTTAATTTTCGGAATTCTATCGGACCTTCATGCAGAATTAATAACAGGGCTAGACTCTCATTTTTTTTACTATCGAAGGCTGTACCTATCTCTTTTTTTTTGACTTGATCGAGAAAAGTTATGTGAAAAAAATTGTTTGTCTTAATAAATTCTACAAGGTGTTAAAAAAGGAATCAACTTAAAAAATCACCCTGTATTGTTGTCTTTTGGCGATTTAAGAAAAAATCTTGTGTGAAACCCCATTGCAAAAGGAGTGTTTAAGTACTTGACAATTTTCTTCAGGACTTAACACACTACCGTTTTGCAGCTTGTATCACAAATTAGCTATTTTTTATTAATTAAAAGTCCGTTAATAACGATGTAGGGCATATCATACGTTAGATGATATTAGCTCTTAAGACTTTCAATCGGATTGTCAATACTGCCACAAAATGTCTCGCTATTGAATAATCAATGTACTATGGGGGGAATCTGATGTGAAGCTGTAGCTAAAATTAGATACCGATATAGTTATGGAATCGCTGTTTAAAAAAGTTGCAATCAACTTAAGAATAAAAATCCTGACAAATCATGCAGATTTCTACTTTACCTACGTTCCACCTATACTTATGAAATAATTGCAAGTTCTATTATTTATAAAACCAGTAAAACTAAGTTTGTGTTTATTTTATTAGTTACAATACCTCTAGTGTATTATTTCCCATTATTTATATGCATCATCCACAGTAAATTGCGAATTTACTGTTTAATATTCGGAATAATTCTACATCCATGAAAAGCAAAAGCTTGTTTTCTCATCTGAATGAAAAATAGAGCAGATTAATTTTATCGCGCATATGTGACAACGTATGGATGGTGTTCAAAAAAAAAGTACAAGTTCAAGCATTCGCAATTTTAGCTCTGAATAGGAAATTTATTCCAAATGGGACATACTCCATCCTAATCTAGTTCGCTTTCCTTTTTGATTATATTTCTACCTCATTCCTTTTTTTTTATTCACACACATATTTGTTAAATTGCTTAAAGTCGTTTCTAAATTTCTTTACATCTGGGACATCAGAAGGTCATGTAAAATTATTAGGATATGGGAAAAAGTAAAACCGCCGACCAAGCTGACTACTATATCTACTTACCTGTTCAGAATTTATAAGATGTTCCTTTCTTATAGGTAGTAAAGGGTGTATACGAAGTGAATTACGATCATCTTTATCCTAAAATGTCTCTCTACTTTCTTGATTCAATATGATGACAGTTACATAGTTTATCTTGCATTTTGATGGCAAATGATGCTTGTAGTGATGGATTGCGTGTTGGTATCAAAAATGATTTTCATTCCCCTGGTGAACAACTGAAAATATCAATTCTGCAAGTAATTTAGATTTATGACACCTGCGTTCTTTCATTTCTACCAATCCATCTACATATTTCTATCATCTTAAAACAATATCCTGTACCTGTAAGTATTGAAGAAATACTCAAGAAAATTTATATTATTATATCCTATAAATACTTAAACTTTCTTTCATCTCATCTATTATTCAGAGCCGAATATTTTCGTCATATAATATGTCCTGGAAATTGACGAAATTATATTCAGTCAAGTCGTTCTTTATGATAAAGTTTCGTTCATTTCCGTTCTTATAGTTTGTATGATAGTTCTCAGAAACTTCTACTTTGTCTAGGGTCGACCAATTTCCGCACCTATTCCTAAAAACGCCGGGACCACGATTAAGTTTTACTCAGAGATTTTGACAATGAGCCAACGAAACAAGGTATCTTTCTAAGAAGGAAATACTGCATACATTCACCTTACTCAAACAGAATTATTATTTCCATAAAATATTCCAGATATAAATGATAATTTATTTAAGTTCTCCTAATTTCGGCCCTTTTCGACTTCGGGCAATTAAAGCGCATCCTTTCGTATCCAATACTGGGAATCGCGATGCGGCTGTGGCTATTATGTATCAGAATTAATGACCCTATATCAGTTACGGTGTTAACGGATAAGTCTACTAATTCGCCTCATCCTCGGCAAGCCCCAGTTACGCCGAAGATAAGTGCAACCCTACAAAATAATCTATTAAAAGAGGGATGGATACTCGTGCTAAATGTTTACTTACTGTGTTTATTCACTTTCATCCTCACGTATGCTATTTCGGAGATTTAACCCTTAGTTGGTAACATACTTTTTTTCACTTTATAAGTAACATCCGTCTCTCAGTCGGTGATCATATTACAGTTCCAGCATTATAGGTAACATCCGTCGCTCAGTCGGAATAGGTATTATAATAATATGTATAATTACATATTTATTCGAATGTATTCTCGTAAACACAAATATATTTTATTAAAACAAGACTTATTTCATTTTTATACATTTTTTTATATATTATACCTTTTCATTCACCATACTTTCGACCAACAGCCGACTGAGAGATGGACTGAAATATATCGTTCTGAGTAACACCCGTCTCACAGACGTATTTTCGCGAAGGCGGCTATGGACTTTTTGGCAACCAACTAGAACATACCTAATACGAAATTTTTGTACATTCATTCGTTTGGATTCAGCGCAGCATCAAAACTTGGCGTCCGCCTCAGAGTCGGATGTTACCAACTAAGGGTTAATCAATGTTTTATCGACTTGCACCTCGACGAGTATTTATGATTTTTAGTTACCTACCTATATCTATTTCGAATTTTGTTCTCACTGATTTAATCGAGTTTATATAATGGGCAGCAATAATTTTATTTTGAAATCATGTGACCACAAATTAGAGGAGGGAACGCTTGAGTTTTATGAAAAACATACAACCACCGCGAGGGTCTACTGTTTAGGGAATTTTTGAATCCGTTCCACGTAAATTAATAATTGTTTAGTATTTACTATGTAACACATTTGTTACCTTTGTCACTTCTATCGAGAATTGATTAACATCACAGTGACCCATTTTGTGTCAGTTAATTCGTCAATATATTATTTATTTGAATACGGCTAACTAATTACGGAATGCCAGCCCGCTTAATTAAATTTATTGACAAGGTTGCTGAGTGATTCAACAAAATCATTTTTACTCCAATGAACTGAAAATTGCGTGTACTAGGGTAGATTACAGTAACCAAATTTATAAAAACGTGAACAAAAAAGCCAATATAATGATGTTACCGTTTTGTGTTTATGTTTCCTGTCAAATTAAAGAAGACGTTCAATAAGTGAGACGTTGTGAACATTTTCAAACAAAACATTTACCAATCATCTAACTGAAACATTCCTTATTGACAGGGTTTATTAATTATCCAGTCAATGAATGGCCCAAAAAGGAGTTTATGAGTGCGTGAACAGGTACCTAGCCTAAGCGATTCCTTTAGAAACTTGTTCAGGGTACTTGGGGTGTTAATATTCTAAAAGTCCTGACGTCTAGGTAGGGAGCCGGGGAGGGGAAGGAGGGAGTGGGGCAGGGTAGGACAGGGGAGGGGAGGCAGAGTCAAGGGTTCCCAGTTTCGGAGTTTCCGGTTGTATCTCAAAAACAGTGTTTCGTACGGAAAAATTTTTCCATAATAAATAAAACGTCATAAAATTATCTACAACTTTCATTCTTTACGTGACTTTCAGATTCCCAACCGTTTTTGAGTTCCATCCTCCACAAAAGTAGACCTCTTGGTGGTAGTAGCAAATACTCCAGCGAGACTCTGGAGGACTTACGTGGAGAAGGGCTTTGTATGAACAACTGCTGAATAGCGAGTTTAAATGTTGAAAAATCAATATTGGGCAATATTGATTTGCCATTATCGTTATAGAAGTCATATAGCACCAATATTTAATTGCCAATATTAGCATCCAATTTGACTTTCTATATTGCGCCAATATAGTATAAGGATTGGTAATATTGGCCCAACCGATCAATACAGTACCAATATTTAGCCAATTTCTAGCCAATATTTCTTTCTACTAGGGTAGGAACGATAACTGATATTTCTCAGAATCGACGCTTGCGCAGTCGGTACTCGGTACTAGAAGTTGTTCCAAGCAGTAAAATAAAGAAAAAAATATTTTGATTAAACTTTTTTTGTTAAAAGATTAGAAAAAGAGTAGTATTACATTCGCGATTATGGCCATTATTCACTTGATGAAGATAATGCCACTCGCTAAAGCTTGTGGCATTTTCATTACCTCGCGAGTAATGGCTTCAAAATCGCTCATACAGTGAGGACGTTTATAGTCCCCCCTGACCTTAAACTTTTAACCGAATGAACTAGAAATTTTAAGCAAAAACTACGTCTAATGTCATGGATTTTACCACTTTTTGACGTAAACTGATCTGTAAAATGTCAAAGATAACGTTGTAGTCGCTGTCAACTTCAATTTCCTAAATGCCATGGGGGGTCATGTGAGACCTAGTTTTATTAAAGGTGTTTGAATTATCCGAATACTTCATGTAGGGGCTAAGGGATACCATTCTTGAGATCTGAAGAATGATAAAACTTCATATAACTGCAGCGGATCTAAACATTTAAATATAAAAAAATTCTTGAATTGCAGATAAAAATAATAAGGTCATTTTACATTTGAAAAAGAATGGGACGATTATGTAATCCGTTTCTTAATTGGCGGTTAAGTTATCTTCCAGCGTACCTCATTTTAATTACATACGAGTATTTAATGCAACTTCTAGAATTCAACAGCGGACCTCAACGTAATCAGACAATTTAATTAATTTTTAATAGTACAGTATAATGCTAATTTTGCGGAGCTTTTTCATCGAGCTCTCACACTTTTTAGGACTGATTACGAAAATATATGGTTAGCCAGAGAGGGTAAACAGAGAAGTTAAAATCAACAGACGTGTTTGAGTATTTTTGCTCCTAAAACAACGCATAAAAAAAAACAACTTTATGAAGCATTATTCGGTAGTCATAAACGTAATATTACTTTTCGTGGGAGTGTTGAGTTACCTTGCAATAATAAAATCTTAGTTTGATGATCTTCATTCCCCTTATATGTATAATTATGTACCTATATCTAATTTTAAATAATGGATATTGTTTTCGGAGGTGAAACCTTAATTAATTAATATTTATCTTGCTGGGCTATTTCCCAGAGTGTGTTTATTCTTGCCTACTGCACAAATATTTTAACAGAATATTAAATCTAATTTTGTCACATCCATTGCCCTAAACCTGTATTAATTAAGCTATATGTTTTCAACGAGCGTCAACTCGACGAAATTGTATTTTCAACGAAAGCCATCCTACCAAACTTGTAAAGTAGGCATAATGGCAAACATTACATGAAAATATTATACTGTTTTTTGCTTTCAATTATTTTATGCGAAAGTACGACATTCATTACCTATGTAGGTTTTTTTTTGTCACAAAAAACAGCTTCAGCATTACATGGTAATTTTTTATCACTTAAACGCAATATTAACTTGTACCTGTTCACAAAAAATGGTTCAGAAAAGCTGAGTGTTTTTTGTTCTTCCTCCATCAGTAAATCTGTTATATTGGACAAATTGAAACAATTGGTATAAAAGGTGGAACGGTTGATAAATATTATTTTTTGGATTATTTATCTTACAAGAAATAAGTGGTAACAATGAATGATTTAATTATTTCAACATCCATTGAAAATTACTATGGAGCCTGAAGGAGTGTACTTGGGGAGTTTAATTTTGATGTATTGTATTAAACATTTTTTGCTGATGATGCTCTCATGTGAAAGGGTTATTTACAAGGGTTGTTCATGTATAATATTATGTTGTTTGGGAAACTAATTAATTATTGTTCCCTTAAAGAATTAGAGAATATTATTAACATAGTTAAACTAAAGGAGTATCTACACGGAAATGTCATTGTTTGGGGCTACGAACTTTAATTATTAACGAACGACGAGTGAGTAGGTCAGGTATTATAGTAAATTATACTGTGTGGGAGTTGCCGGGAAAATCACAGTTTCCAGATTAAATAGGAATGTAAACATGTTGCTTTGGGGAAAGTAAGAGGTTTTTTTTTAAATGGGTTTTTCCTTAAATATGCCAATGGGCACGCCCCTGGAATACCGTTTGTAATAAAAAACTGTAATAAAAATAGCAAAAAACTATCAAAATTTAAATAAAATCGTCTGAGACGTTTTTTAGATATTATTAAAAAATTAAATTTTCGATTAATTTTAATCCCCTGTATCTCAAAAACGAAGCGTTTTTGGACAACTGTGTATGACAAAAAAATATGTATTTTGACGCCCTCTATTACCCCTAAAAGTTTGTCGGTGTATTTATGATACACCCTGTATAAAGTTCCAATTGTCTACAAAATTCAAAATGAAGGTACAATTTTCTAGATCTGCAACGGTGATTCATGACTTGGTTTTAAAATTTTGTGCTACACACGAAACTTGATTCTAATTTTTCTGAGCAAACTTGAGTTAATTTATTGCTACAAGAACTTGTTCGGGAAATATTTTCTTTGCGGTCGCAATTTTGCTATTGATTGAATTCTTAATACGGCTTTGGCCACCCTCCGTGGCATTAAAGGAATTTAAATCCACTTTTGATCCCGCCAGAACGTTTGCTGAGAATCTTAGGAAGCAATGGCCGGTGAAACAAACTTATTTAAAACACACGGATTATTTTAAATTTTCTGTAGTTTTAATAGTTTTCCCATTATATTCCATTGACTACTTGAAGGGCAATTTCCATTTTCCTAGAACAGAAACAAGGTATGAGTAAACTGTACAAAAAAGGGGTTGATTTTTTTTCGACCCGATGCCATATATTTTTGCGGTGAATAATCAGGAAATTCTTATTATCGCTGATAGGTTTTTGTATCTTATACTTTCACAATGACGGTTTTTCTTATTCTCGACGTGATCAAGGTATTTTAAAGAATTGTTCTGTAGGGAATTTCCTACAGACGACCTTAATAAGTGCCAGCTGAAACAATAACAACAATAATAAGAAAAAAGTAATAATTGCCTACTCTGTTCTATTTGCGAGAAACGTACCTATACGATATGAAAAAAAATTTGTGTAATTTGTGGGAAACTACTCGACAGATATTGAAAAATGTATAGATATAATAAAGTTGTATAGAGAACAGACCTTTCAAAGGACTTTTTAAACAGACCATTGAAATTATTTAGGAATTTTGCAGTCAAGATCATGACAAATCAAAATTGACTTACTTGCCTATTACAAAAAGATTTATTCACAAGTCATTTGTTGACAAAAAATAATTAAAATTATCATCGCGTGAGACGTAATTGTGTAATAATTTATTATTCCTGGACATCATCAATTTTTCCCAACAAGTAACAGCAGTTCCCTAATTCAGGAAAGTTGTGTTTCCTAATGTTCTTAAATCGAAAATTAAGGAAATCTTCCTTTAAATAAATTATTACGCCCTTTACTCGGTAATTTTAACAAAGCGTTATTAGAAGCAACTTTATTTCCTCTTTTACTTCTAAATCTTAAAATATTTCCGACGTTAATCTGCAGCTCGTTAACACAATGCGACGTGTTGCAGAGGGGCGGCAAGTCAACACTCGGCAAGTTATTCGGTTAAACTTCCAAGTTAAACAAAGGCAGGCATAATGCAAAACGACAACCCGTTAATCTCGGTTTTAATTCGATTACACAGGGGGTTGTCCAGCGTGCTGAAAATTCTACCGTAGCCTTTGACAGTGTGACACGACACTCCCACTCTGCTATCCTCTGTGATGCGTTGTAAATAAAAGTGGTCGCCGAGTGCGAAAAATTCAATATAAAAACCTGATGAATTAACGTGACAAAAATCGCTGTTATGAGAGCAGAAAAGCTCTGTGAATTTTAACATAATATTACGAAATCGGTATAATTGGAGCCTCTGTGTTTAGGATTTAGTAATGAAACTAAATCTAATGTCATATTTTGTTCTTACATTCCGAACTAATAAAATATTAGGTCCGTAATGGAAAAGTCTTGTCTTCTCTAGTTTCGATGGAATCATTCACAATTACATACCTACAGCATTGCGCTTAAGTATTTTGACTTTATTCGGATAACTCGGATAAACTAAATTCGGATTGACTAAACTCACCTAAAGGCTTCGCACTTATATGAGAGACAACATGCTTCTGTCTAGCTCGCATAAACACCTGAAAGATTCATTCCCCTCTCAAAATCACCTCTGGGAAAAAGTAGTAACTAGCAGATGGTAGTTAGAAATAACTAATAATGATTTTTAGAATCTCTTCAGACTTGTTCGCTGATATTTAATACAACTTTGTCACGTCTAGGTTGTTAAAACTTTTTAATAATTGTGTAAAAATAAAAAGAAGACATGCGCTGAGTGTAGCTCAAAAATTGTCACCCTACTTTCTTACTATGAGTACTTTAACTTTTAATTTTCCCTTGCATAATTCAATGTTTCTGGCGATACCTGCATCACGCGAGTAATTAATTTTTCAAGATCTGTATAGTGCCTGTAGAGAGACTAATTATTATTGCAGAAGCGTTGTTGCCAGAAAGTATTTTCAATTAATTATTACTAGCGAGTGTTATGCTGTAGAGTTATAAAAAATCAAGAAATTTATTCTCCAGCCCTTTGGTGCCGAGTCGATGGTCACAGATACCTTCAAAATAATAGGACCTAATTACTTCCTCGACATGAACAGTGCACGATGAGGCAATTATTTGGGGATGTTAAGTCGTTGAATGATGAATCAGGTGAAGGTCTACAGTTCCGCAGAAGAAGTTCTTCATCATCGGTGATTAATTTTGTTTAAAACTCATCATAATTGCGTTTAATTGAGATTATAATTGACTACGAATCGTCATTATAATTGGGGTTTATGATGCTGTGTATTGCAGATGCTCTAGATGGTCTCCAGGCAACTTTAAGTCCGCCACCCAAATCGGGCAGAGCAAGATGCTTAATTGCGTGAACCGCCTTCTCGGGACGTCCCTGGCTTTTCTCTGAATTTCTGCGGATCTATGCGGTCAACGTTTAAGTTCGAACGAATTATTCGAAATTCCAGGTCTGGCTAAATGGTGTCGTCATTATAGTTATGTGTATATTGATTCACATTTGTGACAAGCCTTGTGTAACAAACCTATCCCTATTGTCGTTTTTTTGGGGGGGGAGGGGTACTTACGATACATTAATTATTAGGTCCTTTTTTTATTTTTTATTTATTTTTATTAGGTACAACATTAATAAACGTTACAGGACCAAATTGGCCGTGGCGTTGGTGCTGATAAAATTTCAATCACTTCGAGGAAAATTGTTTGTTTTTGTAAATGACGTCATTATCTTTTTTACGGCTACCCCCACCTATGATATATCGTTGCAGAGGTCTTTTTAAGGAGAGTATTATTTGTTAAATTTTTTTTTTCATGAAAAAAAGAATACATATTTTTTCGAACATAAATAACCGTTTCGAAGGTTCTCCTAATAAGAAGAACATTTTCAGAACGCCACTGTCTTATTTATAAAATGAAATTGTAAGAGTTGTACCAACCTAAAGTTTTTTTCTACCATCAAAAATAAACTGAAGAAAGCATCGATATAAATAGCAGGACATCAGTCAAAATAAGATAAATTAGCTAGAAACTCTTTGTCCGTCATTTTCCTGAAGCCATGAATCATTTTTTCCCTACTTCAGATGCCTGATGTTTACTTAATAAATTAGCGCCCATATTATGGCCTATCTATTGTTCACTTCTATCAAGCAGGGCTCTTGAAAACGGGTCATGTCTTGTGCGTGTAATGGAGACTAATTGTTACTTACGTGCCAGCGGCATGGCACTCTTGATGGATGACCGGTTATCGTGTTCCTCCGGGATATTTATATCCTGAAGCTGGATCGTGCCCATGTTCCGGGTGCTATCACTTTCATATCACATTTCCTGAAATGATTGCTATCGGTTCGTTCAAAGGGCTAGGCTCTTGTATTGCTTCCCCACCCTAAAAGTGTGAGATCCCTTCAGAAAACGGGAGGTTCGAAGTAAGTTATACCTAAACATTGCATAACTTATCGTAAACATGCTGAAGAATACACCTGCGGGCTCGATGTTCTGATACTAGGAGGTTGAAGATACCTTAAAATTTGAGAGAATTATTTCTAAAGTCTCCTTTGTAAACATTAACAATTAGTAATCTGATGGTTTCATTCTCAAAACATTTATACCTATTGCTACTGAAACGAACTTCGAGTTTCTGATAATTAAGTAGCAACTTATAATTAAACTGAGCTGCCGGGATCACCTTCATATTATGTAAGTTAATATCTGTTACCGTTGAGTAATCAAGTGACGGAAGTTTTCTTTGATGTCTCGGCATATTTTGAAATTTCCGCATTCCACTGGAATTTTTTTCTTCTTTCGTTTTGCATTTTCACTCTCTTGTACCAAAATATTGTCGTCTATATTCTTATTATTTTAGAGTCTATGGAAAGTTTGATTCAATAATCCCTACCTTAATTATTAATTTTTTTTTTGGTAATAAGAACAATATTTTCTTCAGGAACAGTTGACGAAAATTATGTATTCCTATCAGCAAGGATCTATTCCAAATTTTTCAGCCTAATTTTTGCCCACTTACCTGGTTGCTGGAAGATTTAAAAAAATCTTTCTTTTGGAATCTTAATCAGTTAGTTTATTGCGGGTTACAATCAGGACACTTTATATCATTTTACACTTTCACAAAGGGAAACTTGGTAGACCTCTTTCTGTTTATTAGATGGAAAAATAATAATAATATTAAAAACATAATAATTTGTTTGAAAAAGTTATCACGTAGGTAATATGATGAAGAAATTATGATATTTTGTAATGAACTACTGTACTGAGAGGTGTCGTGGAACGTTGGTGCGCCCTAACTTATTTAATTTCAATCAAACAGCTGGTCGCGCAGCCAGCGTGTTGCGTGTGCGCTTTTTTTTAATTTTAATGTTACTATAGCAATCCATTGACACTTTTCTAGACATTACTCTAGTTCTACTGATGTTTTCTTGTTTCTATGCCACGCCAATCAAATGTGTGTAGAGCTTTGTCGTATAGTCAGTTACTTCTACTGTCATTTTCAGAGGAAATTCGGCTTCCTTTTTAGTAAATATTTTAAATTACTAATTAAGTTTCATGTCGAAATTTTCGTTTTTATTCAAGATTTGATGAATTCTTCAGGAAAGTTGACGAAAGTTCTAATATTCTCGTAGGTGAGATTAACTTCCGTGAGTCTGATGTATTTATAAAAAATTCATGTATTTAGGGCAGGAGAGTTTGTCTTTTACTGCAGTTACCTTGGAGTTACCTTTACAAGTATAGAAAATGGTTGTAAAATCTAAATCCTGAAGAAAAATTGAATAATTCAAGCAAAAGTTTAGAATCTAGTGTATTGTAGGTAGTAATTTCTAATAAATGATGTCCAAATTGAGAAAACAAAACTTAACGACGCTCGGCGGATAAAATAATACTAGTTTGCTAATTTAGCCGATTTTGTAGATACAAAAATAACGAAGTTAGCAATAGTTTCGTCTTAACTTTGAAGATGTATGTTTTATAAACTATAATTTACCTATCGTGAAGTAAATATCTCAAGTCTCTCAAGATTCAGTTTGTGGGTATAAAGTTTTTCTTGAAACCCGTTGATGTTGTAAGTACAAAAGACAGTATACAGGAGCGCATATGACAGCAAATCTATTATGATAGATTTCTTAGTGAATAGAAGGCACAAAATTGTGTCATCTAGGTATATGCTATTAAAGCTTTAGAAGCGATTTTAATGAGATTTTTCAACAACGACTTCAAGCAAGTTTTACTGGCAGCAGCGACGGGATAAAGTGGTTACACTTCAGGAGAGGTAGGTAAATAACTCATGAAGAAAATATTAACATACTTGATGCACAAATGATATTCTTGGCGGTTCAGAGCTAGTCTTTATACAGAGTGTTTAATAATGGTTTAATAATGCTTCTCTAATAGGCGACTACCCACTACGACGTGGTTTTTTTATCAGCTCGGTATAACTTGGATAATAAATTATTTAGAAAATAAAATGTGAAACTTTCTTAATAAAATAGAGCAAAAGGTGTTGCAAAACTCGATAACAGAATAATATGAAAATTCTCTTCGTTGTTGGAGAAATTGCTCTCATATGTGTAAGAGATTTGCTCAAGAATGAAAACTTATATCATTGTACTTTCGTGACAAAGACACTAAAAATGCTATTCTTCGAAAATAAGACACCAGGAATCTCGACATGAAGACACTGCTAGCAGGTAATAATGCAGTTGAAATGTACCTATTACTTTGATGTAATAAGGACAAGAAAACAATAATTTATTCTTCAGTATCTTTCTATTAGCTGGCTAATATTTATTTTAAGGCTGCAGAATTTTTATGACTCTAGATCTATTACATCACGAAAAAGTTAAATAGTTAAAAAAATGTCGCACCATAAAATTAGGCCTGAATTTAATTGGAGATAACTTTTGAAATTCCCAAGGAATTTCCATTTGGCTTTCGCATGCCAGCAACCCTATCCTTTATTTTTCTGCTTTTTTGGATATAAACTCAGAAATATTGTCAACAAATTTTCCTACGGGTAGATTGAAGCTTGATATCTCACCACGAGACTCAGCTGATCGAGACTCACCACGAGAAAAAAATCAGCTGTTTTCTCTTGAAGTGCGTATAACTTATTTCCATGCCAACCGATTTTGTAAATTAGAGCGGTAAATTGTAAATTGTAAACAATCGCTTCTTGACTGAAACAAGTTAGCGATTCTTAGATTTTTGGTAACGATGGTTACGAAAAATTCAGGCGCCTATTCCCCTGAAAATGTTCTGATATAATTTGCTGCTGTTATCAACTTTTTTTTTTATCTCGTGTCAGCAAGAAAATAGTTCACAAATGAATGTTTGTTCGGAGACAAGTTGACGTTCTTCTAATTTTTTTCCCGTTTTAAATATTTGGCCGGAGTCAATTTTCGTCCCTGAATTATTTTGACTGAAGTTTTACTTCTAAAAAGCAATGCGAGGTTTAAATTTGCAAAATAGGTTGGATAGGAAAATGTTATGCACTTCAAGAGTAAACAATTGATTTTTTGAGATCATCCTCCTACTGCAGGTGTTAAGTCGAATTTTTTAAAACTGTCTCGGGGTGAGACATCAAGATCCAAAAATTTTTCATCCAAACTTACTAGAAAAATCTGTTTAGAAAACAGGGGTACGAAAACCGAGTTATTTTGCACGCCTTCACATACCCATCACCTTGTAGAAAATTTGTTGAAAGTTTTTTTGAGTTTTTATTCAGTGCAGAAAGATAAAGGATAGGGGCTGACAGGCAAAAAAACCCATCCCTTTATAATTTCGAAAGTTATCCTCAATCAAAGTCAGGCAGAATATTGTGGTGAGACACTTTTATTTTTGCGTAGTGTAGCTGAATATGTATTAGAGAAATTCAAGCGAAAAACTTCCAGTAGTATCGTTGAATCTGTGCCTTATAAATTTTTAGCAGATTTCTAGGTATAAAATATTTTGATCTGTTGAGAAATACCAGTGCTTTGGGCCGCTACCTTGATAATTACAACTCTACCCCCAAGTCAAGCTTCCCTAAACAGTCACTTTATGGATGGATGAAGAGGAACTGTGTTTTATAGTATTCCCAGACATAGTGAGAGCTGGTTCAGTTAAAACACATGCATTTTAGAGAATACATACGCCTGCTGTATCAGAGCCCCAATCTACAACAGTATTTCGGTCAGAATTCATTGTCCACGCTAGGTTGTCATCATTTTTTTTTCATGGAATTCTTTCAGAAATGTAAATTACGTGTGAAGATAACTGGAGAGAACAACTGTCATCGACGAAATTAAATTATGCATCTGGTCTGATGTTAGCAGAGCAGGTTGTATAGAGGATCTTGATTTTCAAAGGGTGATATAGGGAATTAGCATAGCACTATGAATATTATTATTCAATTAGCGTTTGGGCAAGGCACGCTACTTTTTGATTAAACATAAAAAGTGATAATGTGAAATTCGACTAATTTCTGATGTGAAGCGCTATGTGAAATGATTTTAGCTTCTTTTTGATACCAAAACCCTTTAGTGTAAACGTCGAACGGGAGTCCTTTAAAACCACTTTCGCAATGCTAATTCCCTATGGTCCGCTTTGAAGATCAACACTCTGTATGTACGTACAGGGTGAGGCGCGAGAACTTTAGGGCATTCATAAATGGAAAAATGATTGAAATACGAAACTGAAAATTTCGTCATTTATTTTGTCGGTTATACCAAAACAACTAAAATATTTACAGCCCCATACCATATTCAGTTACACAGAAAAAGCCATTAACTTTCTTATTTTAAATGGGACATCCTGTATGTTATTGCATTTTCAGATTGCCCTGAATAAATTTAATAACAATGATGTTTATAATTAAAATTTGTGAGTAGTGATTTACGAGTTATAATATAAACAAATTAAAATGGTCAGTTTCCATTTTCAAAGCAGCTTTGTATTGAAAACGGCTCAGGATATCGGAATACGGTTCACATGTCCCTTTCTTAACTTTTCACGTAGGTACCTCTCTATTATGGGATTTAAATATTTTAGTTTTTTTTTAATATTTTGAAAAATCACAGTTTTTCATCACTCTGTATAATACATACAGATACCTTGAGTTGTTTCAGTGTAAACTGAGCTTTGAAAATGAAAATGGTGATTTTCATTTATTAAAAAAAGTATCTATAAAAAATAAATCATAACTTACTCGTTACAAACTCATGCAAGCTATGAAAACTATTGTTAAATTTTCCTGAAAATCTAAAAATGCAATAATACAGGGTTATTCACGGTATACGCCACGGAAGTTTATGGCCGTGTCTCTGGATTTTTGGATCTTTTTATTTTTGGAGTGGATAGAGACCCGGCAAAGGTACGTTTTAAAATTATATTCATAATGTACAGGTGTCCCAAAAAGCATGAAACATATCAAAGTTATGTTTTTTTAAATGGAATGCTCCTGTGTTATTGCATTTTTAGATTGCCTGGGAAGAAAGAAGAAGATTGGCTTTTACAGTTGGTGTTTAAATTCAGAAGTTTGTGAGTTATAAACAAGTGAAAATCGTCATTTTTCAAGTTCAAGGCCCTGTACAAGGAAAACGGCTTAAGATAGAGAAAAACGGCTTTCATGTCCCTATTTTAACTTTTCATGTACTATCCAATGATGTAGATGAAAGGTTTATACAGGGTGATAAAAAATTTGAAAAATTCTGAGATTTCTCCACGTGTCGCCAAATAAAAAAATCAAAGAAAGTACAAATGTTTCTATACCATAGGATAGTACATTAAAAGTTAAAATAGGGACATGTAAGCCGTTTTTCTCTATCTTGAGCCCTTTTCGTTGCACAGGGCCTTGAACTTGAAAAATCACGATTTTCACTTATTTATAAGTCACAAGCTTCTGAATTTAAACACCAACTGTAAAAGCCAATCTTATTTTTTCTTCTCAGACAATCTAAAAATGCAATAACATAAGAGCATTCCATTTAAAAAAACATAACTTTGATATGTTTCATGCTTTTGGGACAGCCTGTACATTATGAATATAATTTTAAAACGTACCTCTGCCGGGTCTCTATCCACTCCAAAAATAAAAAGATCCTAAAATCCAGAGACACGGCCATAATCTTCCGTGGCGTATACCGTGAATAACCCTGTATACCAGGCTACTTCCGGCATAACCGGAAATAGTATAACATTGTCAATATTTTAGCTTAGTTCTAATTTTCAGTTTTCGGTTTCAATATTTTTTTTATTTATGAATCCCCTAAGGTTCTCACGTTTCAACTTCTATAGAAGGAATAAAATGGGTGAGAACACCGAGACCTGTAACACTCCGGAGTTTCTGTATCAACACTATGTGAGCTTCTATCGGAAATGAAACTAGAGGTTCAATTACTAGATCTGAGGAGAAACGCCATAGTAAGGGAAGCTTACTGAGAAGATCCTCATGTCAGACTCTAGCAAACGCCTCTGAGATGCCCAAACTCTTCAATGGATGAACTCAATATGTAAGTCAAATAAGTCATCAAGTCAGCAGTTGAAAACTGTATTGGTGATGACTCAAAGCCCCATGTGGCTCTAGGTGGGAAAGAATTTATGAATTGATGACAGTCTCCAGCACTTTGAAGATCTAGGGAGGCCAAGTAATAGGTTCCGGTAGACATTTCTTCCCCTTTGTTGGGATGGATTGTACACGGAGAGACTTCTTGAATTGAATTGATGGACAGCAAACTAGTAGGACATATAGAACAACCGGTAAAGTAGGTGTCAGTTATGGGGCGCATTTACTGTTATGGTATGTTGTCGGGTGCCGCTGTCTAGAGATAAGAGTACATGCCTGCAAGTCTTCTGCTTAAGCTTTGTGCCCCCAATATGATTTCGAACACAAATAGATTAGCCTTCATGACATGTTAAGGGTGGGAATAATGTCTTATTAGTTCATAAGTCAATAAAGGATAGATACAGTTGTGATTGGTTGAAATTTTCAGTTTTTGAGAAGAGTGGGTGATACGAGATTCTGCTTGATTGCTGACGTGAAAATTCTGCTTACTAGGAAACCTTTTAAAACGAAGTGACAGAAACTAAACAATCATAAAAACATAATTAATACATACATATAAATAAATAATTTATATAAAAAAATTTAAGTAATATTATGAAAACATAATTTTTGACTGCTAGTTTTTAGAAGGATGTTCCTTTAAAATGTAGCATTAAAAGTCCTCTCTCCTCTCTAATTTCTTCTAGGACGCCCTTTATATTTAAAAAAGTGAAATAATGAGCTCTGTCTTAAATTTTTTGACAGTTCGTAAATCGTATAGCAACCTAGATAAAGGTAATGAACTGAGTTTTGTGCAAGAGCAAAAAGAGTCATTATTCACTAGAACTTCCTTGTACATTTCAGATAGGTGGGTAGTGGGTATGGAAATGGATCATTCAAATTTTTGCTGTATGTGATCTGTCGATGAAGTGCATCATAACTTCTGTAGAGACAATTTTTCGTGCTATGCTATAGATTTTATTTTTCCTAAAATTCAAGCGAAAACTTCCAAAAAAATAGTTATATTTTATTCACAACAATTGAACCCTATGCTGCAACAACATTGTAAGTGCCAAAAGTAAATTTTGCGGGAAGTCGAAATAAACATTTTTTTGTGAACCAATAGAATATATCAGCTTACAAACATTAATATATAAATTACTTATATTCATTAATTAACATTAATGTATTAATGTTTGTAAGCTGATATATTCTATTGGTTCACAAAAAAATGTTTATTTCGACTTCCCGCAAAATTTACTTTTGGCACTTACAACGTTGTTGCAGCATAGGGTTCAATTCATATCATAAGGTATTAAAATCGCGTTAACTTGATGATTTTTTACAACAACCACTTTATAACATTCCCGTGATACCTTTTGTTACTCAAATTGTCGCCCTGAGAATTGTATTTCCATTAGAAATTTAAAATTTATGCAGGGATATCTTTAAAACTTTCTCCCGGCTCCCTTTAAATTTCGAATCTTACTCAAGCTTAAACCACCTGAATACTAAGAAAGCTTTGACGGGATTTTAAGTTGATTCTTCCCACGTCTACGCAACAATAAGGCGTAAACACTAGATTTAGACTATTTAGATTCACAATAAGGAATAATAAATTACCTACTGTCTGAATATAAATTGTTATGGAAATTTCAGCTTTTGTTTCTGATATTATCGCCGGGGTGAGTGGGATAAATTAGCCGTGAAATCGAGATAGACATGATAGAGCACATTAGCTTTGTATTCTAAAATTTCGAGAGCGGGTTACGATATTTCAGAACAGATTATGGATATATCCACGGAGATAGAACTTTAAGATTAGTTGCAGAATTTCGTACAACTGTGTTTGGTACATTTATATTTTGCTATCTCTCTCATATACATGAAGTGATGCATATATGAAATAGATCTAGCAATACATACAGTGTGGATCGTTAGTGCCCCTCTTAATTTTTTGAGCCATTGAATATAAATATGTAGTTGAAACTCGGTGTCTACACGTCCATGGTTGTTTAAATACTATCTTGTGGCGTGAACATAATCGTTATTTTATCAAGGTGGAGGCGGTGGTTATTATTATTTTTTTTAAGAAAAGTATATTCTTGTGATTGTTGGAAAAGTCTTACAACGAAAAATATCAAGGTTTAAAAAAATTGAGAGGGCACTAAAGATGGGTCTTCCTCTCAGAATGGCATCACGGTGTTCGCATCCATATTTCAAAGTCCGCTAGAAGAAGTTTTCTATATGTGACATAGTTTTCGTCACAAATTCAGTCTTCAGTATATTTTTAACATTTCTCTCGAAAACCATTAGGGAGGCCAATATTTCACAAAGTTCCATTTTGCATGCGATTTCCCTGTTTCCAAAAGATTAAAACCGTGTATAGGTAAACCATATTTCTCAGAAGTGATAGAGAAGTGGTAGGAACAACAGCTCACCTGAACTCATTCTGCTTTTGAAAAACTAAGGTTTTATAGATTTTTATATTGTTTGATTTCACTTCGATATAGACAAGAATAAATATTGTTCCCAATGTTTCTGAACATATATTGGCGGCCCAGTAGAAATTCCTTCTGTAGGCACCAGCTCAGCACGTGTGCCCTCCTTTTAGGCGCCACCAGGCTCTACATTCCTTGAAGGAAGATAGGACAGGACCTTAACTCTATTTGCGGATAAACTCCTGTTTATGATCTTTGCGAAACTCCTGAGGCTTCCGCGACTGTTGTATTGTATGCTGCTATGACAGAACTGTCTCTATCCATGCTGGATGAAGTTTCAGTGTTAACTCTACTTTCTAATTATTGTGGAGATGTGCACTCAGGGTGTTGAATGTAGATGTAACAGAAATTACTTGCGGAATTGTAAGTAGCAACAGAACCTACTGTTATAAAAGTTACTTCTCTCGATGTATAATATTTCGCGAAACTTCTTAAATAAGTTAAAATTTATCAAAATTAACTAGGAAACTCCATAGCAAACTTACCTAGGTACTTTAGTAGTTACTAACTAAAAATCTCTTTGTTAAGCAGAAACAAATATATGGAGGAAATTTTCTTGATAAATTTTTTTGCCCAGAATATTTGAATTTTTTTCCTCAAATAGCCCAAGGAATAACCTTTGAGTTAATATCTGAATTGTCTCAATTTTTTCAGGAGTATCTTGATCAAAATTTACAAAATACAATACAAAGCGTAAGTGCGACTTCCTAATCAATTACTCTTCATTGTTGTATTGATTGGCGTACCCACACAAGTATTGATCGGCAGTGTGGTCACGACACTGGCTTAGGGTTTCAAAGTAGCGCCTTGTCTTCCTACTTGTTTGCTTGGAGTATTAAACTGGCGAACCTACCTCTTCAGTGACGCGCTGATGCCTTATGATCTTCACCAATTTGGATTTGAGGTATTGGCACGGCTAACTCACTACATCGGTTCGTCTAGATTCTTTTGGCGTCCTTTCTGAGAGGAGCAATGAAACCCTAGAGCTCATGATGTCGAGTAGTCGAGAGTAGGAAGCTTAATTGTTGCTAATATTGGAATTACCTACTTATAATCGGTAATTACCAAACCCATTATTTAGTTATTGACTATAACTCCACATTAAGTGAAATGTATTTTTTTTTAATGCAAATCTTGATACCAACTAGGTACTTACTTCAATTTATATATTATTATAATATAATATAGTATTATAATATTCCAATCTTCAAAGTAATTGAAGAATATGAATTCAAATTGCAGTATACTGCAAAATAACTTGCGGTAAATAATGACAAAAATGAAAACACGAATCCTGAAATTGCGTCTGAAATCACTTCCAAAGCAGACCTTTGTTAGACAAAATTGGGTACTAATTTCTGTTGTAATAGCTTTTTCTGGTCTAACACATTCAAAAGCTTCAAAGAGTTTAGGTTGATATAATCATAATTGGTACTTAATTCAAAAATATGAGGAAAAATTTAAAAACACCTACCTAAAATTTTTACTTAGAACTACCTACTCGTATACTAGAGATTAAAAAATGTATTACATTTTGATATTAATTCATGAAGGAAACTAGTTTGGAAACAAATAGATACGTACCGAAAAGGACTTATTCATAGTTAATCTGGTAAATCTCTATTAGAAATTGAAAACGAAATGCTGGCTTGACTGGTGGCAGAAGTACAAACATTAATCAATAATTTATTTGTCAGGCTTGTGTGACGCGGATCTCGAAATATTTCACCAGCATACAATTTTCGTCATGAAAACTTTAGTCTTTGTACCGATGTCTCTCTGAGACAACCTGGGAAAAGGTCCTTTCATAAATAAATGATGTTACTATTGAGCTGCATAACTTTTCCGAATTCGCCTTTCCTGTTGTCAATATACATTCATGCCCGAGGCTTGATCTAACTGCCCCGTTGTTCCTTTTTGTATTGTTTGACTAAAGAGCATAATAATCGAAAAACGTTTAACATAAAGTATTAACATTTCTGTCAATGTGAGAGACAGGCATTTTAATAATAATGTTAAAATACCTGAAAGTATTTTGATCTGTAGAACATCTAAACGTCAATAGAGAAATACAGGGTGTTACTGAATTGGTGTTACAAATTTAAAGGGCATGTAGGAAATGCAAAAATAGGCGATAAATTTCCTGTAGACATGGGTCGTTGGAGCTTTAGTTTTTGAGATACAGGGTGTTAAAGTTCTTCGAAAAATTTAATATTTTTTGAATATCTACAAACTGGCTGTTCAGAATAACTCGAATTTTTTGACAGTTATTGTACTAATTGAAGTACATACATCATTTGATACTTCAGATGAAAAATTATTCAATCCAGTGGCAGAGATCTGGGTGTGTTGTGACCTTTTTTATCAAAGAATTTCTACGCCACTGACTTTTATGCAAATTTGGTATTTTTGGTAGATACCTCGTTTTGTTGAGAGGAGAAAAGTCATTCTACGTTTTTGTTGTAGGACGTACTGTTTTTAAGATATTTCACAATGTAGGAACCCATGCAAGCTTTTTGTAATGTAACACGCATCAATAACGATCACAAAAATGATTAATTTATGGAAAAACTCAATAGCATTGATGTTTGTGATATTTTACCTCATACGGGTTCCTACATTGTGAAGGATCTCGGAAACAGTGCGTCCTAGGACAAAAACGTACGACGACTTTTCTCCTCTAAACAAAACAGGATATCTACCATAAATAACCAATTTACATTAAAGTCAGTGGCGTAGACATTATTTAATAAAAAAGGTAACAACATACCCAGATCTCTGCCACTGGAGTGAAGAATTTTTCATCGGAAGTATCAAATGATGTACTTCAATTAGTACAACAGCTGTCAAAAAATTAGAGTTATTCTGATCGGTCAGTTTGAAGATATTAATAAAAAATTAAATTTTTCGTAGAACTTTAACACTCTGTAACTCGAAAACTAAAGCTCCAACGACCCATGTCTACAGGAAATTTATCGCATATTTTTGCATTTATTTCCTACACGCCCTTTAAGTTTGTAACACCTATTCAGTAACACCCTGTATATAATTCTGTCGGTCGAAAAAATATAATTCTAGAAATTTCTCAGAAAACCTATGACAGCATAACCAATACCTTGTTCAGATTACAGTCATGGTCACACTTGCTATGCATCAAGTGCTGCGGTGAGGTTTTGTTTACCAAATAAGTAGGAACTTTGTTGACATTAACTTATAAATTTTGATTATTCATGAGACGTAACTAACTTATTGGCCCTTGAAATTATAGTAGCTTCTGCTAGAAATTTCAAGGAGTATTACGTTTCACCTATACCTTTGAAAGGTCATAGAATTATAGGTATAAGTATTGGCTGTTATATTTTTATATTATATGAAATCTTCAGTGACCTTATACAGGCTCACTTTTTCCACTTTTCTACGTCAACTTGAAGGAAACTAAAATTTTGAACTAAAAATTTCAAATGGGCTAAATGGAAATTTTTTAAACTAATTTTTCACTTTTTTTTTAGACACGATATGGGGCAGATTCAATCTTAAAATAAATGGTGAAGTTTTGAAAATTAGTGAGGATAAAGAAGTAAATTCTTGACTTAATTTATTTCTTTGAACGCTTTTCCCTTAATCTACTTGGCTCGGACGCAATTCATGTTGAGACGCATGTAACGCAGGCGACGCAGCGCAGCGCAGCACGATATCTACTGAAAAATTCTCGCAGGTTTTCACGGACCTTGATACATAGTAATAAGACGTTGATACAATAAACATTAAAATTGCACAGTCTCCCCTATACGCGTTACGTTTTATGACGTCAACAGGATCTCACTTTCCCATTCGGTCTGTATGCAGGCAATTGAATTTATAAGAACATACAAGAACTGTTAATCAAAGTGGTGTGCTGTGTACGACTGTAATGGCGTAGCAGATCGAAATATGACACCGATAATGTGATGTTTTTTCGTTTTCCGAATGATCCAGTGTTAAAATAGGATTCGGTGTAAATAATCGCTAGGTCTCAATAATTTTCGAACCAATTTTGATACAAAATAACGAATCTTTCAGAAAACATCAAGCATTTGTTTTAGTCAGATAGCTAAAGTAAATTTTTAACTTGCAGTCTGCAACTTACAATAACTAAATGCCATTAATCTGAGTTTTTGAGATCCACTGACATCTGCAATCAACTTATTCACGTCATGATATTCTATATTTGTCTTTCACATTCATTCTCCATTTAAGAATAATTTTGTGGATTTTTAATTGTGGAATGGATTGTTTTGACATACGAAATTTTATAATTAAAACATTGTCAGTGTGTCGTGAGACTCATGAGTAGGTGTAAATATTTTTAGCATGTTGTGTATTCTTAACATGCGACTATTGGACCGAATTCGAATATATCAAAGGCATGGCAGCATGCGTGTTCTCGTAAAGACAAAATAAATACAGCAAATGCTTGTGTGCTCAAATATAAATCTGCTCAAACTATTAAGATATACAGGGTGTTTCAGGTCATTCGAGTCTGTCTCTGTAGGCCAAACGATTGCTTGGAAAAAAATGAAAATTCAAATAAAGTGTCACAATGGCCATAATTTAAAATTATTTTGGATATACTAAGAGTGTCCCATATGAGAGTGGCATATCAAAATTATGTTTTTTTTAATGGAATGTTTTTTTTTTAATTCCATTTTTAGATTGTCTGAGAAAAAAAGATTGGTTTTTACAATGGGTGTTTAAATTGAGAAGTTTTTGGGTTATAAGCAAGTGAAAATCGCAATTTTTTATTTTGAAAGTAGTGTACTTACATCGTAAACTCAAGATATCGGAAAACGGCTTACATGTCCCTGTTTTAACTTTCATGTTCTATTCCATTGTACAGAAACATTTGTACTACCTATCTTTATTTCTTTTAATTAGCGACACGTTGAGAAATCTCAGATTTTTTCAGATTTTTTATGATCCTGTATATCATTTTCTCTACATCATAGAGACGATTTTATTGTACCGGGTGTCCCAACACTAGTGTCCACCCCCTAAATAGAGCTTATTTTTAAAGATAAAAAATTTATTGTAGTAAAAACTACAATGGTATCCATTTTAGGTAACTAAAAGACGCAAAACACAAAATATTAATTGTACATAGATCTGGCGCTCTGCTAATAAACTGCGACGTTTCTCTAGTATAGGTGCATGATGTCAACAAGCATTAGGAGTGGTTGGCGTTTAGTATGTAATTCAGCGTTCAGTCCGAACGACCGAGCCGCTCCGCTCACTACTTCACTAGAACCGTGGATTGAAGCTAGAACTTGCACTCGGCGAGCGTGCAGTAACCTGTCAGATTTAGCGTTAAATAATGAATAAGGCACTTTATTTCACCCAAACTACTTTATTTCACTCTTCAAGATAGTCATACATTTTATGAACTAAGAAACGTCTAAAAAAGTGCATTTTATGAATCACTCGTAGATAAAATATAATTATATAATTATATGTATAGCAATGACAGGTAGACAATATAATCTGAACAATATAATCAATATAATCTGAAAACGGTAGGTGCAATAAGTTTTATGACAAAGTAAATAAGGCCCAAATAAATAGAAGGACGGCTCTTGCTGGGCTAGCCGGCACAATGAACCTGCACTGGACAGTGTCGTAGTATGGACTCATGAAAAAGGTGATTATTAAAAAGATATTAAAAATGTGTTTTAATGAAAAACTAATTATGCCATTCCGTGGTCCTATATCAAGTATGTACACAAATCTTCAAAGTTTCAATTTTTTTTCTTTAAAATTAAGCTCGATTTAGGGGGTGGACACTAGTGTTGGGACATCGGTACAGGGCCTTCAACTTAAAAAATTTTCGATTATAAGCGATTTTCACTTGCTTATAACTCACAAACTTCTCAATTTAAACACCAACTGTCAAAACCATTCTAATTTTTTTCTCCAGGACAATCTTGAAACACAATAACATAAGAGCATTCCATTAAAAAAAAAAAACGTAACATTGATATGGTCCAAAATAATTTTAAATCATGGGTATAGTGATCCTGTACTTAAATTTAGAATTTTTTTGAAAAATGCATTAGGTAGATACTTCGAAAAAACGTAGATTTCACTAGCTGGAAGACCTTGGCAGTAGCTGGCAACGCTTTCCAAAACAGCGTGACGTTCAGGGATGTTTATTTTCGGTTTTCTGCTAGCAGCGGTCAGCTTCGAGCGCAACTATGGCCTTGTATATTATTTGAAAAAAAGAGTCGGCTTGGATAATTATCTCTATTGAAAAAAAAAATAATTCAGAATTTATATCGAACAGTAGACTCAGAAGCTATTTCCGGTTGAACCGAAATCAATTTATTGAAGTTCATGCTATTATTGGAAGTTCAATTTACTCTGAAAGAGGTGAACTTTTCGAAGAGCTTCAATTAATTGCTCCTATACACAATTTCGTAATATCTAAATATAGCTATTTATGTATTTAATGCGCGAAATTGAATTTTGGTGCTTGAGAATGAGAGCTTTTTCTTTGATGAAAATGAGAAAAAATCATTCGAAAGCACATTCGAAAAAGAAATAATCACAAGAATGATGCAAGGAAATTTTTAATTTAGTGCAAAGTTATTTTTTTTCGCTAGGGAAACAAATAAAAAATTTTTATTACCGTGCACGAAATACTTTTTTCTCTAGTACGCGAAATACTTCGCGCTGCACGCTGGCGTATAGACATCAATAATGTGCCAGTTTTCATTCGGATATTGATGAAAAAATGTCAAAGTTTTTTGACGGCTGTAAAAAAAGTTTAATATTAATCAAATTTCTAACAATTAGGCTTTATTATTTATATTAAACTATAAAACTGACAAAATAATTTGACAGCACCTCAGTACACGTGCTCGCATAGATCAAGGCATCTTGGACGCTGGGGAAGCAGAACATTTGGGAGACAGTTTCATCCTGATTGCTCTGTGCAATTTTGACTTATTGAGGAAATTAATAAATCGTACAATTAATTTATATCAATAAAAATAAAAGAAATGAGTAAAATAAATTATACCAAATTAATGACTAATGACTAAGAAACTAATGACATTTCGTCAAGAAAATGCTACCCTTATAATTTTATTATGAGTCCTCATTTCATCAATCTAGAACAGATCGACAATCCCGTATTCGTATTGTGTCTTATTACACTAGATTTAAGAATCCAGTTATCCGCCCATTTCCATCCACCTACTAAGGTTCATTAATTTTGAATGGTGGAGCCGATCGTTCATCAGGGGTGGTCCCAGATTCCTTCCAGGTGTTTATAGAATTTAGAATGATGGAATGAAGATCCACTCATATAATTATGACCGAACTCCCTTACAGGTAAGTCGTTTAATACTAAATTAAATTCCGTTTCATTTCATCAGACGGGAGTATATTGTCGTATACTCAGAATTGGGAGGAGGTTCGAAGAATTTAATTGGTAAATCTGATTAGGAACCTTTATCTTGACCCAAAAGCATTATGGTTCTGTTAAATTGTGTGCCTTTGACTTTGAACACTTAACTAAAGATATTGACACATTGAAACGCTTTTTAAGGTAGGTGGGTATATCGACAAGAAATATAAAATTTATTGAAAATACTATCTTTTTCAAGGAAATGACAAGCACAGAAAATAGAGAAATAGAAGAATAAGAATAATAATAAAAGTTATCCAGTCGTACAAGTTGGTTATACATCTCAAAATATTAACAAAAAATAATTTATTATATGCACGAGATCTTAAAAAAAACCGTAGCCGGAAAAGCTGACCTGGTACTCATTACTAATCGGGACGTAAGGGCGTCCTTAAAATATGGACTGTGTGACTTTAACCCATTCTATAAGATAGTCGCAATGTTTATCGGAATTAAAATCCGCTTGAAATCTCTTGGTAAATCTCGCTCTGGGAGGCTCATGCATGAATTATTAAACATGGTTCACCGATCGAAATCTTATAAGTTATAAGTATCATCGAAATCTTTAGATTATTTGGTTGCAGAACAAGTTTGTACTGAACTTTCGCTTCCATTTTACGAAAGTCGCTCTAAGTATTTATAACAATGTGTATAACAAATTTACTTGCAAATTTTTTAATTTGGAATTTTTTCACATAATGTAATGTACATTTTCGTTTCCTGAGCTAATCTGTTTCATCAGCTATCTTATCAATAAATATCATCAATCAATCTAAGTGACAATAATTATATGACAACAATAATTGAAGTACCATGCGATTGAAATGTAAAAAATATATCCAAGTATGTAGTGGAACTTCATAATTTTGGTGAAAAAATTCGACTGTCGTTTAAAGACCTAGAGAAGTATCCATTTATTTTATTATTCATTTAAATGTCGTGATATGTCATGTTACCGTATTATAAATTTAGCATCCTTGAAAAGTTCAGTAAGAGGTAAAAACGCCGTTTTCTGAGCAGATGGAACGTGAATGGAACATGAAAGAAGACTCCGGGGACGCAGCCCAAGATCGTGGATTCCTAACTCAGTCAGCACAATTTTGCAAACTAATTTTTTAATATTTATCAAAAGAATAAAATGCATTCGATTAGGGTGGCTTGACTGTGAGATAGACAAAAATGAGTTATTTATTAAATTGTAACGTACATTTTGTACGTACTGGCTAAATGCCAGCGACCCGGAGACAACCGCGGTGCGCGCGCAGTAAGTGGGTGATGGTGACTTTTAGTGCGGTGCAAGCACGGCCGGCTGGAGGCCTCGAGTTCGTCGAGGTCTCCATTGTCGAGTTTCAATCCGGTACGCCGATACCTGTGATCTCACCTGTCTTTCTCTTCTGGAATTCGCTTGAAGAAGGTTCACGCCAAACACCTTTCGCGAATAATCCACCTAATGACGTCGTGAATTTATTGTTCAAATATTGGAAACATCACCCACTTTTTTGGCTGGGTGAGTGTCGTAAAATGGTTTCTTTCATTGTGCTAGAATTGTACAGATCATATTTTCTTAATACAGTATGCTATTTTTAATTACAGCTTTTAAATCCGATCGAGTTTCGCTCCGCTTGTAAAATTTTGTCAATCACATTTTGATCTCACTTTATCTTGAGGACGGGACATAATTTTATGTACCCGTGGCAAGCAGACTCGATCGGACCGTTCATTAATACAAGAGTGTCTCTGATACCTATGAAATTGCAGCTTTTTCCTACGGATTGCATTTATCCCATACGGATTCCATTTTTCCTACGGAAGCAACTTTTTCCTGGAAGCAAGTTTTTCATACCGACGCAAGTTTTCCCTGCGAAGTCCACTTTTTCGTACCGAAGCAAGTTTTCGCTGGAGCCAAGTCTGAAAGATCAAGTCTCCAACCAGCTAAGCTTGTTCCTCGCACCGAAGGGCACCTGATCTGAAAACCGTCATCCTCGTACCGGAAAGCCATACGAAGCAAAGTGCCCTTGTGGATTCATTAGTACCCGATCAGTTCATTCGGCTAAACTGCACGCTCTTGTTTTTCTCTTGTTTGTGAACCGTGCTCAAGATGCTGTGATAATTAACATCTGTGATTTTTTCAAATATTAATATCTGTGATTTTTTTGTAAATAAAGAGTACCTGTTGTTCTGCTGACCCGCCTGTTATTGTTGACCCTCTTAGACTGACAGCTCAATCCACGACCCTTGTTATCTTTTACCGTCTCATGCTCTCAACGACTATTTTTCCCCTCTAAGGGTAAAATAGTTCGTTTTAATTGACGCCAACGTCTATAATACGTTTCAAGTGGCGACCAACGTGTCTATCTGTCAATAATTCGTTTCAAAATATTTGCAATTATTTATATCTAAGACCAATTCTATACGAGCCACAAAAACGCGACCGATTAGTCGCTTAGTTGCTTGAAAATTTTACCCATTCTATACGAGCGTGTAGAAATAAATAAATAAATAGCCGCGCATTTATAGCGCGTATAACCGGCGAGTGAAACGCGACCCATTCTAGACTAGCGACAAAATGGCTCATATTTGATATGGATCCCGTACAAGTTGGGTGTATCGCTCTTCACCAATTAACGTTATTAAGTTTGTTGGCCCAAAAAAACGTAAAAAAAAGACGTTGATGGGTACACCCGGTTGGTGCTAATCGCAGAATTAGCTTCGCAGAACATCAGAGAAATCCTGAGAAGTTTTTTCAGTACTACCGGATGTCTATAAAGATATTTGACGAACTTTTTCGGTTAATAAAAATAAATCGTTCAGTGTCAAACATCTTATTTGCAAAGACACCAAGCACAACAATGATCTGCTGGTCGTGGACTGGTAATAAAGGGCAAATCGGCTCGGCCAGCCAGACGCTTGCAAGTTGCTACATGTAGAATGACACGCCGGTCTCCAGCGCGCGACTTTTACGCAACCTCTTGCGTTCAAAACGCCGACACGCCAACGAACGCGTCCACACGCGACCGCAAAGTTGCCCGTATAGTATGCCCCATTTAAACTCTGTGGTTCTGTGACACACGCGTGTCGCTCGCAGGCAAACGGTCGCGTTTTTGTGGTTCGTGTAGAATGGGCCTAAGAAGAACACAGCATTATAATAATGTTTTGGCCAGACCTCGCTTTCCGTCATTATTGCCCGTATTCACAAACGATAATTTCCTAAATAATTACGTAATCAATTATTCCCATCTCATTCTATTGCAAAAAAACTGAATATCTCCATCTCACTCATTTAATTAATTACGTAATTATTTGGGAAATTATCGTTTGTGAATACGGGCATATGTCAGACAAACACAAAATGATGATGATTCGCTACGTCGGTACCATAATATTTTAATCTGTGAGACATGCGGCCATTCCCTTACCTAATCTACTTAAGGCTTGTACCACAGAATAATTTTTTAGCTATTTTGTTTCGAAACGTTTACTACCGAGGCTGGGAAGCCCAATATAATAAGCTGCTTAAAGAGAATTTTCCGAAAAATTCCAGAAACAGATTTACATGTACAGTCCTCGGGGATATCGCCGAGTTCGCAAGGATTCGAGACCGAAAGAAATGCAGTTCCGAACGGAAGTTCCGTTTCGTTTATCACGTTTATTTATTTGAAACGAATTTCAAGAATCCAAAATTTGAAGGACCAAAAAACTTGGTCCTTCTTTTATACGAAATGTAAGCTAGTATGAACTCGGGGATAACCCCCTGATCCTAATGAGAAATATCCGCCGAAAACGGCGACTGGTAGAAAAACATGGTCATCATCATTCATTTTAATTAGCTCAAATAAAAAAAAAATAATTTTGTGTCCTCTTAAATTTTTTTGTGTTAATATTGTTACCATTCATTAGGTATGTACCGTTAATATAAATTACTTTGAGGATTATACGAGTATATGCAAGTAAGTCTAAAAGTGGCAGCAACCGAAGTAGAGTTAACATACTGTTAACGTAAATTATAAAACATCGATTAAAAGTAGATCCTGAAATAAAAGATCCAGCTTACTTAGATTAGGATAATAAAAGTCTATCAGGAAACGTATAAAAGCGTTCATAAACTATTGTCTACGCGACGTATCAGCAGCAAGTGGCAAAAACCACCAGTATTTATTGCAGTATTCGATTACGTTTAGTGGCTTGTTGGAGGGTGTTCGTTCAGCCCAACCTCTTACAGCCGTAGCTTTAATCGAGGCTTCGTCAGAATTACTGCTCTGTTTCACCTTGGCCATCTTGTGACTAATGCTAATGTCGTAGGAAAGCCGAGGGGCATTTGACTGCGATATCGTTTCCTTTACCTTCCATAAAGTGGGCATTAGTCCTAGAGGAGTTTTTATCCTCCTATACGTATCATTCTGAACCGAAACATGAAACATAACCCATGCAATAATACACTTCAAAATTCGCACTGATGACTTCTTCTTTATAACAATTAACATTTATTGCAAACACCTATATATTTGTATGGAGATCACATCGCACCATGATGTACGTGAACTTATTTGCATACTGTTTGCAGCACTAATTGTGTTTAATATAAAATTTAGTCATTATACAGCCAAAAAATTAACGATTATACAATAGGAGGTCTGTTCAGAAAATACGTGAACCTCTGCCGGTTCCAGATTATTCCGTTTACTGTCCCTACGTTTGTACAGATCAGCTGATGAAAATGTCATTTTCCGATTGCAAATGTCTTTATTTGTTTAGTAGCTAGTCTGTTTTTCATGAAGGATGATTTTTCGTTTGCCGGATTTCAGAATGTATGACTGACCTGCCGTGAAGGAGCAACGTGTTGCTGTAAAATTTTATGTTAACCTTGGAAAATGAGCGACTGAGGCATTTACTATGCTGAACATGGTTTACGGTGATGTTGCTATGAAGCTTACCCATCTTTCAAGCGACATGAACGTTTTAAGGGTGGTCGACATTTGATTGAAGACGATGAGCAATAATTAGATAATAGAAAAAAATTTGCGGGTAAATCCACGTCTGACCATCAGGGAGCTTATTGAGGAGTGAGGATATCACTTGGATCTTGTTACGAGATATTGACCTAAAAACTGAAGATGAACCGCGGTGCTGAGAAATGTTGAAAACGTTTTATGTCAAGGAGCATAACAGGCGAAGAAACACGAGTTTATGATACTAATATTGAAATGACTATCCAATCGTTGCAGTGGGTGAGTGAAACGTTACCCATACCCAAAAAAAGATCGCCAAGTTGAACCCGTGAACAAGAGTTACGACACTGAAGTTCTGAAACGTCTGAGGAACGCGATCCGTCGCGAAAGGTCAGAAATGTGGAGAAGAGGTGACTGGTTTTGCCATCATGACAGAGGTCCAACCCCTTCAGTCCTCCGAACCAGTGAGTTTTTGGCATGTTCTTCCCCACCAGTCATCTGACATTGCTATGCGAGTTTTCTTATTCTGTAAACTTGAAGGGAAGAAGATTTGAGACAAGTCCCGAGATTAAGGCAAATGCGACCATGAAAAAGAGGCGTACCATGAGAGCTTTCAACAAATGGAATCACCGTTGGGATAAAAGTATCTGTGTTGGGGAGGAGAGTACTTTGAAGGGGACTCAGACATGTGAATTTTAAATAAAGTACGTTTTGGTTTATGGCATCAGTCCGTGTATGTCTGAACGGACCTCGTATGTTAGATTGTCTCGCAGAATAATTTTTATTACGAATAAAAAGTATAAGAACCCTACACGCCATGATAACATATTCAATATTGCGATAAAAATGTTGTTGGAATTTGCTGTTGAATTGTTTGGTCGGTACGAAGACTTACTAGTTGCTAGAGGTCTGGGTACTTTGTCTGCTGCCTTAATTCAAGATACTTACACCGTTAAAAGAATCAATGGAAATAAAATAAACCACCGTAACGTGATCGGATCAGTATTAGTCCAGAAGTCACGACCATATATCAGACTTACTTCACGTTATCGGTTCAAGAAAGTACAGTACTTAAATGTAGGAAAATAGCAGGAAACGACGATGTTTGTTCAGTCCTGGCCGGGCGATTATCTACTAGATAATTATGTCCCATTGTCACCCTTCAAAGAGAAAGATGTTATTGGGAACTGCGAAGTTAAAGTCGTTATTGAATAATGGCGTCGGTCTGGAGCTTGACCCAAATTATTTTCTTTAAATTCTCCACATTTTCAGGTACATCATTACCAACCTGATAAAAAACAAAGTTACTTATATACAGACGGAGTATTTGTGAACTAAACGTGAAAAGATATTAAGATATGGCGCCAAGGTAACAAATGCGAAGAAGAGAATAAAAAAGGCTGATCCGGAATTTGATAAGGTGGTTCAAAATCGTAAATGTTTTCTCCAATATGATGAAACCATTTAAAAAATAAAGTTTATAATGACGTTTCATGACATAAATGCAATCATAAAATGTCAAAATTTATTCTTATAGTAGGATTAACTTTAAAAAGTCAGATGTGACGTCACACTAACCGTCCGAATTAATATTTTTAATTTCACCAGAAAATGTCAAACAGTTAATTGTCAAGTTGTGAACGAGCGTAAATTATTGAAGAAATCATTCAAACAATGAATTGAAGCGCTTACGTCAGTTTGAGAGCCACTGACAACTACATAAAATTTATTCACGTAATGACATTCTATCCTCTGTGTTGTGCATTTAATTCTCATTCAAAACCAATATTGACGTATATTTATTTATGCGGGATGGAGTGTTTAGACAAACTGGACGGTTACTATAAAAACCACGTATATGAAACAAAATAAATCGAACTATCAAAATGATGTGTATTCTTAATCGATACGTATGACTTTTTAGACTTTATTGGACTATAATAATAATTATGATAGTAAGCAAATGTGCATGGAGACCAGCCAGGTTAATAGTGTACGACTGGTTGTCACTTTGTCTGATCGTAGTCGCCACGGTGAACGAGCAAGCTTGAGTTGTAATGAAATATAGTGATAGGTGATATTTATCGAACTATGTTTCCATTTACCGATATTTTCTCAGTCAAACCACAAGCGATCGGTTGGTACCGGTAACTGAAGCACAGTTCTATAAATATCGCCCATCACTCTTGAGCGACTGATTGCTTTGTATAAGTTTTCTCGATCAACGAGGGTCTAAGCCTGCCAGTCAATTATCTGGACCTTATTTTACGTCACTTCTGAAATAGTGCGAAAGTTGGAAAGCGGCTTTCTACACCAAGGTTGTTTCAATAATAGTTATGGTAAAACCTTCCGACGACAAATTGTCAGTTTGTAACACAAATTACTTTTGTGTAGGATTATTGTTGTTGTGTTAAATTTAGCTCATAACTTTTTACGTCTAACCAGTAGGCGGGAATGAGAATTGAATAATAATAATGGTCATATTTATACAGGGTGTTTAGTAACTGAACAGACAAAATCAATCATCGTATACAAAATATTATTTTGTCCATAAAAAAGAGAATTTTTTTTAGATCTGGTCTGGGTTAGTAAATGTAAAAAAAATTCAGATGAGTATACAGACAAAATAGAATGTTGCATACAAAATCGTATTTTAAATATAAAAGAGAGAATACCTTTTTTCCAAATCGGGCTTTGTTGAAGAAATATTTTCAAGAATGTTAGATTTTAGGTAAAGCTTACCTTCTGTCTAATTTTAGGTAGTAGCTTTACAGCTGGAAATATTTCTTAAATAAAGTCGGATATGGAAAAATGTTTTTATTTTTTTATGTTTTAAAAAGCGATTTTCGCTGTCAACTTACTGAAAAAACAACATTTTCCTAGCAGCCTTAGTTACAAATTTTTTGGAATATTTCCTATATAAGGAAGGCCTGATCTTGAAAAAAGTTATCCCTATTTCTATAATTTAAATACGATTTTGTATAATGCCGTTTGATTTTGGCTGACCAGTTACCAAAGACCATGTAGGTATTAAAGTCAAAATGTAAAACTTTTCATGTAAATTACCCATATTACCAACAGTGAAATATTGCATTTCTTTCCAACTATACGAACACGCAGTAGTAGGTCTACCTATACCTATATGTATCGATTATTCAGATTAGAGTTTAGAGAGCTCAGGTTACGAAAATATTCTATCTAAAGTTGCAAAATCTAACCCGCTCAGAATCTCCAATAGGTATACGGAGATAGAGAAACAATAAGGCATGAAATAAGAGATATAATACGTTATTTATTTTAGTATTTTTCTATGCTTTCGAAGCAAGAGAGTATGAAAACATACTTGTTTGTCTTTCTTGAAAGTTTCAACGCAGGCTGTCTATGTTCCCACAAATATTTACACCGACGAGTCAGCTGCTAAGACAAATTACTGAAACCACCTGTTTAAAAACAATTAGATTAATGATGAAAACAAGAACTTTCCTGAAGTTTTTGGATAATTAATATTCCATGCTCATGTTGATCATTAAATTTCAATGACAGGAAACGTCACTACACCTGTTATCTTCACTGCTAATTACTATTTTGTATAAATTATTTTCCTTTAACTAACATAAGATTTTTGGTTACAGGTAGCTACCATTTTCAAGCCATAAATAAACCGCTTAGTAAGTAAAATTATTATAATATTGGAAATACTTCGAGAACGCATTCTTTAGATACTAGGTACATTTGACCCATAGAACAATAAAATTTTAGTAAAAAGTTTAATGGTACTCCCTTCTCGTGTAAAAAAGCCTTGAATCGTTATTATACAGGGAGTAACATAAGTACTGCGAAAGATTTCAGGGGGTGATTCCCGAGATCATTTTAAGAAAAAAAGTTCATATAAACATGGATCCGAAAATGCTTACCCGCTGAGTTATAGCCCGTTAAAGTTGGGACCCTGACGAAGGTTTTTATTTATTATCTCCTAAACCGTTCAACAAAAGATGACGAAATTTACCACATCCACCAATGTTTTTATGCCCAATAAGATAGACTGTAGACCATTTTGAAATTTACAACAAGGGTGGGTTAAATGGGGGGGGGGTTAAATCTGGGGGGTGTTGTGGGATAAAAATTACCCCAACTTTTTTGTATCAATAGTTTTTTCATTTTTGATGTGAAATTATGGAATATTGAATATCCACTAAGCTACTGAAGATTATTTTCTCAATTTTGGTATACAGGGTGTTCTACAAGCTCTATGACAAACTTTGACAGATGGTAGGTTGCTTGATTTTAAACATATTTTTTTTAATAAACATGGGTCCGATTCGTTTTTGTTTAGAAGTTACAAGCATTTAAAAAATCGTAATTTTTCAAGTTCAAGGCCCCCTGTAAAAGGAAAACGGTTCAAGATAGAGAAAAACGGCTTACATGCCCCTATTTTAACTTTTCATGTACTATCCAATGATGTAGATGAAATGTTTATACAGGGTGATAAAAAATTTGAAAAAATCTGAGATTTCTCCACATTTAAAAAAATCAAAGAAAGTACAAATGTTTCTATACCATAGGATAGTCCATAAAAAGTTAAAATAGGGACATGTAAGCCGTTTTTCTCTATCTTGAACCGTTTTCCTTTTACAGGGCCTTGAACTTGAAAAATTACGATTTTTTAAATGCTTGTAACTTCTAAACAAAAACGAATCGGACCCATGTTTATTAAAAAAAATATGTTTAAAATCAAGCAACCTACCATCTGTCAAAGTTTGTCATAGAGCTTGTAGAACACCCTGTATACCTATACGTGCAGGGTTCCCACAATCTATCTCCCAATACGGGCAATTTTTGCTATTTTGTTAGATAGCAAAAATTCTAGTCGGCTTTGGAAATATTTGTAATTTAATATTAATAGCTAAAGAAATTTGAAGACTTATAAACCTAAAAAAATAAATAATTTCAATAATAAAAGATTTGATCAAAATAAAAAAATATTGAATTTTCAGTTTTTTCACGATTTTTCAGCAACACTGAAAATATCATAACTTTTTTTTTCAGTCGCAATCAGCATCAAATTGTGCTCAATTCTCAATTCCCCAATTCCCAAAGAACCGCCTCTGTATCTAGCAAAATAAGAAAACTTCCCATTTTTATTTAAAGCCCCTAAACTTATAGTAAAATCAATTTTTAAAATTTTGATCTTTTGTATTATTTTCTGAAGGAAATTTACTCTCAATGAAGATCTAAATGGGAGGCTTAGTTTTTTAGATGTTTGGATTTTTGATAATCGAGTTTACATCATAAAACTCCAGAATTCTGCCGTTTCCCGGACTTATTATCATACAAACTTAAACAAACACCCTTTAGGTATTTGTTGAGTTTATATTAAATATTTTTATCTAATTTTATCGATTTTACAAATTTTATAAATCTGTAGAACAATTTTATTTTGCAGAACGAAAAAAAATCCTATTTCATTGAGTTTTTAAATAAGAGGACATTATTAATAGTTTTATCTGATGGCAATGGTTTCGGCCGATTACTTAAAAAAAATAATTAAATTATGTATGCATATAAACATTCGATAAAGGGTTAGTTTCAATTGCGAATTAACGAATCTACGTTTCTCTATTTTTGAAATAACCGATTTTTATTTTCGAATTATATATTTTATTGATTTGTAAACTGTCCTTTTCAAGCAAAACACTACATCAACGTCTGGATACCCGAAATTGCATCTGTACATTAAACTTCGTATCATTGATGACGAAATATAAATTCTGTCGAACCCTCAAATCAAACAACCTTGTCACGGACGTCACATTCGTTAGACCAATATCCTGGATGAAAATCCCTCGTCCTTAAAGCTCGAGATACAACACAATAATGTGTTTCTCTCTGCTTACCTATATCTGCAATACAAATCAATGACTGGAAGAAATATAGATCTTCCAATAAATTCTTATCTGTGATAACAAATTGGTGAAAAAAGTAAATGGAATGAAAAAATACAGGCGCTTTACATTATTCACCAGGCGGTCGATATGCGGATTCAGGGAATCATAAACTGAACCCTGTCCCAGTTTTGCCTCAAATTTCCAACAACGTTAAAATCTCGAGGACAAAAACATTAATAATTTAAACGCAAAAATAATAATAATAGAGGGACCGTGAAACTTTCAATTCCAGCAATTAATTTTTAATGGTTATCTCACGGTTCCAGATTTTTCAAAGTTAGCACTATTTGTGGTTCTGACGTTTTTACGAATTTGTGTTGATAGTGGATACTATTGATTTGTGTAAATGTAACCTTATTTGGTTAAAAGTAACGATTTCTAATAAACCTGCTTAAATATTTAATCCGATATTCCTATTTACACAGTATCAAGATTTACCTCGGTAAACTGTACCTACTTCATTTAAGTACTTGTATAAATATTAGAAATTAATGAAAATAACATCGATACATTCATGAATGAGTTGGTCTTAATAAAATTTTTAATTAAAAAATAATAATTTTTAGTAAGAAAAGACCACTAGTAACGCAGTAAATTATAAGAGTGGAAACAATTGGCTACAAAGTTTGAACTCGCTCGTAGAAGTTTGTTTTTAGGGATTTTGCGAAAAGGACACCTTTCGTGATCTCTAAATCATCATCGCTTCTTAAGGTAATTTGACAGTGGTACTTTATTTACTTTTATGGATTGTAGTTAATTACACCGACAGTACCATAGTTAGTTAGGTCTCACATTTAGTTAAAATACCAATACCAAAAACCATAGTTGAAATATAAGTTAAGGAATGATTCCAGGTTTAAAATGAAACAGGTTTTTCAATGAAAATTAATTATTCTCATCTCTTTTGATGACATACGACCCCTTGAAAGGAGAATCAAAAAAGTAGGTATGGTGTAACTTTTCTTCATCATCTTCAAGGAAAAAATTGATTTAAATTCGATTATTTATTAAAAATTTCTACCGTATACAATTTATGCTATACATGATTACATTTAATTTTTTCTCGAGGATCTGTAAATTTGCAGAAACAAAATTATACAAGAAACCTTATTTATTTTGTATAATTTATTTTGTAACCTACCAGCTTATCCAACATATGCATTTTCAGCTGTAAGAAAAAAAAATCTTACAGATTTTTTGAATCAACATAGGTACCTATATCACATAAGTTCAGAAAAAAATTTAAAGTATCATGAACTATAGAAGAATGCCAAAGGAACCGTAAACAGTGTAGAAATCGTTTAATATTACGTTACCTACTTTATCTCCATCGCACATTTTTCGATCTGATACATCTGAGGGAAAAAGGGCTAATGGAATTATGCCGTAAGTCACAATTAACAATTTAAAGGTATTGATCGAATCGTTGGTATTTTGCCTGTATAATTCGTTGCAATTTTCTTTCACTTTCTGTATTTCACCCCTGTAAATTGCGTGGATGTCGATAACAGATTTTTTTCTGTAGTGCAATAGCGTTAAAAATTAATTCCCTTTTGTTTCAAACCCTTTTGTTATTGAAGGTAGGTACATAACATTAAAGCGTTGATTGAAGGAGTCAGGAAGATACGCAACCTTATGGGAGAAACTGTGCACAGGACGATATACCGACAAATAGATGGCGACAGCGTCGAAATATACCGAAACTCGTGAAAGTGGATATCGTTCCAAGCGCTCAGTCGACTTCAGGATATCTGGGTAGTAACTTCGTACGCTTATATGAATATCTATTGAAATCTTGCGGCAGTTTAGCGATGGACAGGGAGCTAAGGGTTTATGACGGGGCAATAAAACCATTTAGTTCAGTTTTATGGGCCTGCACTCGTGAATTATAGATTTGAATAGTTGTTTCATTTGGAAAAAATATGTATACCTACCGACTTTATGTTATGAATTAAGGCATTATTAGATATTTCAAGACCAAGATGATGATTTATATTCCAACAAAAATATTAATAATTTTCAATAGGTACAATTCGTTGTGAAACAAATTATTCAGCATCATCAACGAATCAGCTACCGTTCTTATTATTCTTAAGAATACTAGCTGATTTAAATATTTTAATAAACTAGGTAGGTATAATACGAGTATGTTGGATAAAATTTAGTTAAGTCAGCACTCTATTGCTAACTTCGTTATTTTTGGATCTACAAAATCGGTGAAATGAAATTAGCAAACTATAGTAGGTACCTAGGTATATAGTTTTTTTCCGCTGAATAAAACAACAATGACAACTGAAAAACAAATGAACATCGCGTTTTCGAGTTATGTCAAAAAAATCTATTTTTTTTAAATGAGACATCCGATATATTTTTGTGTTTTCATATTTCCTGTGGAAATCCAATTAAGCATAGTTTTTACAGTTACGATTTAAATTAATTAATTTTTTGAGTTATAAATAGAGCTCGGATTATATGCAAGAAAAATTACAAAAATATGCGCATATACCTATATGCAAGGTTTTTCAACCAAATATGCAACAAAATATGCAAACTACGCAAAACATATGCAAAATGTTTATTTAACGGAAAATAGTAAAAATGCAATAAATTATTGTTTTCAATAAGTTTTTTAAGTATAAAGTAGGTACATACATAACACTGTATTTTTATTTATATAAAATCATATAAAAGATTTGGTTTACAATTATTATTATTCAATTAATACTAAAAACATTACTATTTACCTTTACAATTAAATGTTTTTCCAAGTTTTCCACTTAAAATGATTGTCTTCTATCTCTATCACTTGCCATGTGTTTATATGCAGAAAAACTGCATTCTACATCAACAGATGTAATAGGAGCATATTTTAATAATAAAATTATTAAAGGATCAATTATTGTCAACTCGTTTGAAAAATCTCCATTTAAAACTTTCAAAATCACTGTCAAAGTACTAAACCCACTATTTTTAGTTAATGTTTCACTGAGTTTTTTTTTATTATTGATTGAGCAGTAGGTCCATGTACACTATATCTATATGTACTACCAATTTTAAATTCTCTATTAGTTTTACAGATTCTCGTTTAGCGAAGTATACCCTGTTTTTCAAGCTTAGAAATTGTGTTCGCAATTATTTTATATTTAGTTGTTAATAAAACTAAGATGTTAGCCTAGTTTCTTATTGCTTAAAATCTTTTTCGCTTTCCTAATTGCTGAGGAAATTTGCTTCATCAAATTTCGACATTAATTCCTGAATTTCATTTAAATGGTCGAAATAAAATAAAGCAGCCTCGAGCCAGGTGCCCCATATCGTGTAATTATAGGCCTAGGAGGTAAATAACACTTTCAAAAGGGTACAGTTAAATAAAAAAACGATTAAAGGTTACTGTACACCTTAAATATCTCCTGACTAGCACAAGAAGTTCTGATGTTTCAGGCTGTTATTTCTACAGGGATATTATGCAATAATGTAAAGGCATTAGTGGAATTATTCATTTATCGTTTCCATCAGTTGTTTCTGCTGTAATCAATGTTTGAGTTCGGTACTTCGAGCAGATAAATAATGCAAAGGATGTCTTTCAGGAAATACTTTTTTTCTGTGCAGAGAAAAAATCCATTAATCGAACTACTATTTTTACTTTTATTGGAAATTTATTTTATTCATGTATATTTTGTATTATTAAATCATTAAATCATGCATGCTACACTTTTGCATGGTTTTATAACTTGAAAACTTAATACAAATTAATGGCTAAACATAGATAAGGCTGTTGCTTATAACAATTTTCAAGAATTTTCATTATTTACCTCAAAATCTTAATTTTGAATTTTTCAGTAGCAAACTTCAACTTGTAAGCTGATTAATTAATATTTTATTTTATAAAACTTTGTATAACTAAATAGGGCAAATAAATAGCTATTGTTCGTTTTCTCTTCGGTAAGAAATACAGCTGTCAGCTTGAGATATCCGGATCGTAATTACGGATTCTATTTTTTTGCATTTAATTTGATGATCTAATAATTTGCTGACAACAATTTCAAATCTAGAGAGATTCATTGTACAAGATGTACATAATGGTAGGTATTTTAATTCAATTAAACTAGGGTTTGAAAGATTTCTATTTTATTGTTTTGATTATCTCTTTATGTATTGTATACAGTGCGCGAGAAAAGTAAGGAATAAATTCGATAAAACGAAAAGCGCTGTTTTTTTGAATAAATAAAAAAACAGGTCGATTTTGTTTTTGAGTTGTTCAACTTTTGACATAATATTGAGGTATACAGGGTGATGCGCGAAAAAGTGGTGACGTCATCGGCATTATTTTTAAATAGCAACCCTTATTTTTTATTCCATTTTTTGATACTTCATTCAATTGCTAGTATGGTAATGTAATCAATTTGTAACCTTAAATAAGGAAAATTCTGAGAAAACAGCTTGTTAGTCGAAATTCTACACTTTTTACTGATGTGAAAATCGGAACATTAGAGATAAAATTAAAAAAAAATCAAATAAAAATGAGTGTTTCCATGGTAATTTTATAAGATCTGTCTATTAAATTAAAGTCTATTAAATTAAATCTGTTAAATTAAATTAAATTAAAACTATTAAATCTGTATATTAAATTGAATCTCTCCAAATTAAGTTATTTTCACAGAAATTTCGTCGTTTAAGGTTACAAAATGATTACATTACCGTATTGGCAATTGAATGAAGTATCAAAAAATCGAATAAAAAATAAGGGTTGTCATTTAAAAAAAATACCGATGACGTCACCACTTTTTCGCGCATCATCCTGTATACCCCAATATTATGTCAAAAGTTCAAGAACTTAAAAACAAAATCGACCTGTTTTTGTATTTATTCAAAAAAAGAGCGCTTTCCGTTTTATCGAATTTATTCCTTACTTTTCTCGCGCACTGTATTTATACAGGGTGTACCAGCTCGATTTAGACAACGGTAAGGGCCGTGTAGGTCTCGTCAAGACGAAACGTTTTTTTATTTGAAGTTTTTGGATTTGGACCTTCGTTGTGGAAATATGGCCGACTTCCGGTTTTTAGTTTTTTGGCTCCAGTTTCGGCATTTTTAGGTTCTCGCCCAAACTGAAACTAGTTTTGGAAACTCCTTAGCTTCAGTTACAACTTTCATATTGAAGTCAAGGTTCTATCTCTGTTTGATTCAAAATGGCGACATGTCCAAGACTTTAAATTTTAAGGCTTTGACTCAATTCAAATTGAATCAAATTGAAAAATTAAGATTTTGAATCCAACAGAGATAGAAACTTGACTTCAATATGAAAGTTGTAACTGAAGCTAAGGAGTTTCCAAAACTAGTTTCAGTTTGGGCGAGAACCTAAAAATACCGAAATTGGACCCAAAAAACTAAAAACCGGAAGTCAGCCATATTTCCGCAACGAAGGTACAAATCCAAAAACTTCAAATAAAAAAACGTTTCGTCTTGACGAGACCTACACGGCCCTTACCGTTGTCTAAATCGAGCTGGTACACCCTGTACATGCATACATATTTCAATTAGAAATTTTTAGTCATTATGATTGCTGTTCGGACCGTGAAACCACAAAACCCAACTCTAATCCATGTAACATGGATTTATTTGGAACAAGTTAAAGCTCTTTATTTATTCACGTCAATCAGTTCATGTAACAAGTAATTATCCAGTCTGACAATTTGCAGGATCAAATTGTGACAATGTGACAACTCGTTATAATTTATGTAACATCTCGTTTATGCTCTAAAATCCCGATGGATACAGAATAACGTACGTCTGGCTGCATGCTGCATTATAAACTAGCTTTCAACAATCAATTCATGATGCTCAAGAATAATGATGATTGTGCCTTTGATGTCTTGTCCATTCTGTTGTCAGAGAATGCACGAAAAGTTCGGTGCGTATTAATTATGTAACCAAAATAATTCTATTACCTATTGCAAGTTTTTTAGATGGTGAGCAGAAAATTTGCGCTTAACGCGCAGAGAATTTCAGAAATTGTATTTTTGGTCTACTTTTTAGAGACCGATTAACAATGCAACAAAAGCAATTACCGACTTATTCGTTGGTAGTAGGTAGCATTCAATAAATTCATGCCAACACAGCGCTATTTCAAATATTTCATCGTTTTCGGCTATCTGGAGCATGAAATTTATGGTAATCCATATTTTTTTTAGAATAATGCATTATTTTTGTCGGGGTTATATTTTGATACCAATTTTAAATCCAGCAACACGAACTAAAGAACAATTTAATAGAACACATAGTGCTTCAAACAGAAGGGCTTTTTGCATCTTGAAGATTCCATATCTTAGTTATTGTTCCATTGAATTCCGGAATAATAATCAAACGAACCTTCATTATTGTGGATTATTCGGTTTTGCATAATTTTTCTCTTGAATTTATATGAGCGGGATGCTCGTATTAATAATGAGAAGAAGCCCTTAGTAGAAGAAGAATTAATTCCAAATCCTGCAAATAGAGACGTAAAGAGAATGCCACAGTGAGAAATGAACTCAGATTGGTTTTGAGCATGAAAAATAATGTCGACATTTCAATTTTTGTAGCGTCAATTGCTGTGTATACATATGTATGTATTACACAAAAATTCTTTTTTATACTCTCATAATAATGATAATCATGCATTAAGTAGAGAAGAATATAGTGTATACCTTGCTGTTTCCTTCCAATTATAGCATCCCGGCCAATTCCATTTCTTGAAATGAAGAATTTTGAATGGTCTTTATGTGATAAGTTTTTTTCCGTTGGTTGGTAGAAGCAAGGGCAGCGGAATATTTTTGCTGTACTGCATATGACACTCTCAGCCAGGTGATATGTTAGGATTTTGTCACCCTCCATCAAGAATTTACAGGTTCTGGCATCTTTCAGAATAAACTTGCTCATATGAGCTTCGAGCTTACCATCAGTAAGAAGACCTGTTTTGGCATTTGTGATTCTATTTTTTTATTTTTTTTTTGATCTTAATACAATCCTCACTTTTTACTAAAGCAGTTTATTGGTTTCTTGGTGTGTCTTGGTTCTGGTAGGTCTCTCCAGAAAATATTTCTCTGGGTTTCTTCTTTCTTCGTATTTTGTCTTGGAAAACATACTCTCCTAGCTCTCAAAAAGGTTTTAACTTTATTAAAGGAGCTGGTGCTACTCTCTTTACATTACTTACATACTTATAATATTCCACTTTATTCCACTTAATTATTATTCAAGGAACGTGGGGTGTGTGGTTTATTGCATGCAGGTTTTATTGATAGGGCATGTATTATTACATTATTTTTGAGTATATGAAATAATACAATAATAATTGTGCATTTTCTTCTCTGATCGCCTATTTCCTGGTGGATTCAGATTGTTACCTCCCAATCCATAATCATAGAATTGAGGCGGCTGGTTGCATTATCAATAGCATCCCTGATATCTTACATTCTTGACTTCCTCAGTCAACGACCATATGCCGGAGTCTCACTATTTCAATAATTTAAGGGTTTCCCCGAAGGATGCCTTCTAGGGAATAATTACACAACCGACACCACTCACAGAGACAGAGGGTCGACCTCCTAGAAGGCTGACCCAACAAGCCTTGCTCTAGTTTTTCCACACCCTTGTCATAAGTGTGTAGGTAGAGTACGAATTTGCATTTACATTTTAGCGCTGCTTTATTTAGTAGTCATTAAACTTTAAAGTTACTGCAGAAATAAGTGAACGTAGGAACGGCTATGATGCTCCATTGATCAATAAAATATTTTTATAGAATTAGGTACGTAAAGAATGGTCTTTACGAATGATATTATTACGAACCATTCACCAAATAGGGTGCGAAATACAAAAACATTGCTGAGAAAATTCTCTTGTCTTGAGATGAGAGTTAAAAGGAATACTTTTCAGCGAAAGCAAGAGAAAGCTATTCTGAAAATCATTTTCAATTTTTTGAGACGAGAACTAAATTAGTACTTATTACCTTGAGATAAATTCTTCAATGATTCAGATATACAGGGTGAGGCGCGAGAACCTTAGGGCATTTTTAAATGGAGAAATCCTGGGAGTAGAAGTCTAAAAATTTGTACGTGTATAATTTCGGTTTTGACGAGCTGAACTAAAATATTCACAACCCTACACCACTTCCGGTTATACCGGAAGTTGCCATATTTTTCTTTTTTTAAATGGTACACCCTGTATATTATTACATTTCTAGATTGCCTGAAAAACAGCAATAAAAATGATGTTTACAGTTCAAATTTGTAACGATCAATTAATGAGTTATAAACAAATGAAAATTGCAATTTTCCATTTTCAAAGCAGCTTAGCTTGAAAACGGGTCAAGATATCGGAAAATGGCTTACATGTCCCTATCCTAACTTTTTGCATACTACGCTTGAGTACCTACAAAAAAGAAAATATTTTTTATTAATTTTTTTTTTGAAAATCGCTGATTTTTTATCACTTTGTATACAAATTTCATCAGCACCATAGGATCCTACACGTAAAATTAGGATAGGGACATGTAAGCCGTTTTTCGATATCTTGACCCGTTTTCGACCTAAGCTGCTTTGAAAATGGAAAATTGCGATTTTCATTTGTTTATAACTCATAAACCACTCGTTCCAATTTTGAACTATAAACATCATTTTTATTACATTTTTCAGGTAATCTGAAAATGCAATAATATACAGGGTGTCCCATTTAAAATAAGAAAGTTGATGGCAACTTCCGGTATAACCGATAGTGTTGAGGGGTTGTAAATATTTTAGTTCAGCTCGTCAAAACCGAAATTATACCCGTACAAATTTTTAGACTTCTACTCCCAGGACTTCTTCATATAAAAATGCCCTAAGGTTCTCGCGCCGCACCCTGTATAAAAAATCGATATTGCAAACACAATGAGTGTGCTGGTCTTTGGGATGTGACGACCTCTGACGTCTCCCGACAAGAGAAATCAGATTATTATCATTTTGAATAGGAGCCACAGCGCAACCCACGACATTAAAAACTCGACAGGTTAGTTTATTTAGACAGGTTAGACAAGTACCGCACTCTGTCTCCTCCACGCAACCTCCTGCCGTAGCAAAAGACAACGACCTCCGATTGATTCATTTATTGATTGTAATAGGAATCAACTAGTAATTTTTTGATCTTTAGTAAGTCCATTGCACGTTTTTATATTATGTTTGAACCTAATATTTAGTAAGGCAATGTGAACTTCCAGATAAACGTAGAGTTTCCCTAAACCAGCCGTTCAAAAAAAAAAAAAAATGCAACATATAACGCTATCGAGATCAACAGCAGGCAAACTAAAAGCAACCAGCGTGAAAAAGCAAGATATTATGCTAACTGACTTCCAGGAAGCTCTCAAGAACATTTATGTTCAAGTACTTTGCTGGAAATGCTGGAATGTCTCTTTGTTGAAGTCAAAGGAAACAGAAGAAGACACAAGTTTATAAAGACATTTTTTAGAGGATTATGAATTTCAATAATCAGAAGAAATCATAATCTGCTAATTTTTCTTTGCGTTAAATAAAACCTTCTGTATTCTTCAATTATTCTTGAAGAGATTAAACAATTACAAGATTATAGAGCTGCGGTTGATTGATGGTTTCACATGATGAAATTTTCTGCGAATAAATTTATTTCATAGTAAACATTTTATTTTAATTTTTCATCTTTGAGTGTAATTTGGCAACACTGTAAAGTAGAGCTTTTCACGGTATCTGACCTTATCTACGTCGTTCCGGAAAATGTGTAAATTCTGGAAAACGAAATGTCGCCCGCCTATTAAGCATTCACCAACATTAAATTCATAGGTCCTATTTATGATCCTGCGGCCGGACTGGACCAGAATAAATCATGTAGATTAATTGGCCTTATCTCTGGAATTCTCAGGGAAGTGATAATTAAATTTGGTGTAATGAGCATATTTTGTCAAGACACCATTATAATAATGGGTTTAAATAAAGACCTAATAAGATGGGGGATTAGAAATTTATAAATACCGCGACTTAGAAAGAGGAATTTTGAGTTTCTGAAGACCTTTTATATCATTATGACTCCAAAACTGATTAATGTGATATCCTTATTTATTTACTTTTCCTAATTTATTTCTAAAATCAGTTAAGAATAATTTCTCGGAAAATTGCCCAAACATTTTTGTCATAAAAAATTAATAGCCGAATTAATTTTTAATTAAGTAGGTATAAAATAAGTAGAAAACTTGATAATGTCGAAGTACCTACATATCCAGACACTGATCAGGAGACTGGCTATCAGAAGCTACCAAAAGCTATCAGCTTATTAAGAAGAACCTAATAGAATAGTATATTCTGTATATATTTTGTAATATGCCATTCTAAACGTGTTGCAGATATTATTTTCTCTACGATTGCAAGAAATATACACCAAATTTAAATTCAATACATTTTACAGTTCGCCAGTGTTGATTGAATGTACAAGAATGTGACTTCTAAAACAATCATATAGAGGACGAATACTATTATTATGTAGATTTATTATTATTATTATTACTAAATTAATCAGTTTTGTACAAGGCTCAAACTATCTCAAGGAGACGGATTTCGATTGTTCCTTAAAGAGAAACAGAAACCTCATAAAAGTAATTACAAATTATTACGAGATCTAAATTGATTATTAATTAATATACAAGAATCTCTAATAAGCTGTCCTTAGGGAACAGTCCTTGAATTATTCAAGGATAACCGGAATTATAAGTTATGTATTATTGTCTTGACAGCACTAAGCAACATGTTTCTGCAAATTAGCCTAGAGGGCTATGTAAATCAGATCCTAATAAATAATAACAGCAATATAGGTCTAGAAGTAATCTCAAGATGCCTGAAGGTATGGACCTTCTTGATATTTCACTTGTTTACATGAATATAATTCGTAATTGCTTGAAATAACAAATCAATTTACATTTTTATACATTTTTATATTATCTTCGTTGTTATTCGACTCCTCGAATAACATCCTCTAATGCATCAAGAACTAAGTAATATATCAAGTAGATGATAAACCAAATGTTTCCTTTCCCTTGAACGAATGATTTCTACTTTTTTTTTTCAAGTGAGTCCCCATAGTTACGGTATATTAAAACGTAGATAACTTAATTACATGCCTTTAATGTGGTAGAGTTTTTAAAAACGGAAAATACGTAGCCGCGCTCTCAAACTCGAAGGTAGGTAATTCTCTATTTGGGAAACCGGTAGCACTCGAACTGGAAGTATGTAAATATCAAAGTTTGTTTACATTACATAATATATGGATATACCTATTACTTTACGACGTATTAGAATGAAGCTAGTAGGTACACGCTAGTAGGCCCTGACACAAAGAGGCTTTTCTTAACCTAATCCACTCTTTACAATTGATAGTTTTAAAATTTCTGACTGTAAATCGATTGCTTCGGAAGTTATCAAACCAAAAAATCCTTGTTCTATAACTCAGGGAACTGACCTACATGATTATTCTACACTACCCTAAACTTACAAAAAAATTTTGGGAGAACCGTAAGTTTCAGGAAAACTATTGCAAAAAATTTTACCTGTCAGGAATGTCTCCGAGTAGAGATACTTTCACTACTATGTCACTAAGAAGCTTGTAAGCAGGTTCATACAGAAACATTTCTTCCAAGTAAATAGAATTTGATCAGGAACTAGAACTGATGTGGGTATCAGGATAATTTTTCATTATGTTTCGAGCGATTTAAACTTTGTCTCCCGGCGTCTCTTTAATCTTTGGTTCGTTAGTTACCTCACTCCACGATATCCAAATTAAATAAATAATGGAGAGCAGAATTAGAAAGAAGCGACAGATCTAAAATACTATTACTTTGCAATACCCGTGGCAAGAAACCTTGTTTACGACTATTTGACTCATATCTACGGAATAATTTAGAGTTATGAATGAAATGCCGATGATTTGAGACTAAGAACTGGAAGTAAAGTAAGACTATTGACGACTTATACATAAAACCTATACAGGGTGGCCCAGCGAAAACATACCGGGCCTAATAACTTGAAAACTGAAGATGTACGCGAAAAACGCCGAAACAGGTCGATTTTGTTAGCAAGGGAGACATATTTTCGTGACAAATTTAACTACCCAAGTTAGCTACCCCTTTTCTTATCATCAAAGGGAACCGATATCGGGTGATACATCATTTGGAAGCCACTCGAATTCTCTTTACAACGATATCCAAAATTTTGGGTTTCGCTCACATACAGGGTGGCCCCACGAAAAAGCAACTCGCCTTAATAACTTGGAAACTTGGAAGATGTAAGCGAAAAACGCCGAAACAGGTCGATTTTGTTATCAAAGTAGGCATATTTTCGTGACAAATTCAACCACCCAAATTCACCTCCTTGGCAGGGGTAGCTACCCCTTTGCTTATCATCATAGGGAACAGCTATTGAGTGATACATCATTTGAAAGCTACTTGAATTTTATTTACAACGATATCTAACATTTTGGGTTTCACTTACATACAGGCTGGTCCAAAAAAAAGTTTTCGTTGGGCCAGCCTGTATGTAAGCGAAACCACTCACATACATCATTTGAAAGCTACTTGAATTCTCTTAACGATATCCATCATTTTGGGTTTCTCTTACATACAGGGTGGCCCAAAAAAAATGTTTTCGTTGGGCCAGCCTGTATGTAAGCGAAACCCAAAATGTTGGATATCGTTGTAAAGAGAATTTAAGTAGCTTTCAAATGATGTATCACTCGATAGCTGTTCCCTATGATGATAAGCAAAGGGGTAGCTACCCCTGCCAAGGGGGTGAATTTGGGTGGTTGAATTTGTCACGAAAATATGCCTACTTTGATAACAAAATCGACCTGTTTCGGCGTTTTTTGCGTACATCTTCAGTTTCCAAGTTATTAAGGCGAGTTGCGTTTTCGTGGGGCCACCCTGCATGTGAGCGAAACCCAAAATTTTGGATATCGTTGTAAAGAGAATTCGAGTGGCTTTCAAATGATGTATCACCCGATATCGGTTCCCTATGATGATAAGCAAAGGGGTAGCTAGCTACCCCTGCCAAGGGGGTGAACTTGGGTAGTTAAATTTGTCACGGAAATATGTCCCCCTCGATAACAAAATCAACCTGTTTTTCGCGTATATCTTCATCAGTTTTCAAGTTATTAGGCCCGGTACATTTTCGCTGGGCCACCCTGTATATAAAAAATAATACTTAATGTATTCTCAAAAACAAATAGATAATATTTGTCACTAAAATAAGGAATCTCGATTTATAGATTTTGCAGACTATCTCAGTAGCGATTAAAGCTATGCAATTTTTTTTTCAGGTTTTAAAAAAGTTTAAAATTTTTTTATATAATTTTTCTCTAGTTCCTCATATCTCATACCGTTTCCGAGATCGCAATGATCGAGGTAAAAGTGACCACCGCTTATGTCTCAAATAAAAACTAATCTAACCCTTAGACAAGAGAAAAAGAGCAGTGTAAAGCTCGTTTATGAACTGCGGAATGACCGAAAATCGATAATCGGACATTTTTTTGGTGCCAAAAATTCGACCTTAGCTTAACTTTGAAATGTTCACAAAATTTTTATTCCTTTAAAAAGGTAATAATTGTTAAGTATCTTGTTTCATTTACATTTGTTGCAGTTGTTGCGATCAAAACTAAATATAATAAATTAATTAAAAAATTCGCTGATGGGTCGGTCTGGTATGCAATCTGGTCACACTTTTGCACAAACAGTTACGCTTGATGGCATCTCTTTCCTTTTATAAGATGAAAACATTGTAATATTATGGAGTAAATAATAAGAATGCAGCTTCTACCAGGTATGTGTTGGATATGTCACGTAAAACTAGAAAAAAAATTTCATAATCGACTTTAGCACTTTAGTAAGTCTCTTTCTAGTACCTCATAAATTAATGAGCAAAGCATTAATGAAGAACTGGCTCAATCTATCACCATATATTTGTAACAGTTGTTTTATTTTTATATTTTATTTGCACTTTCTACCAGCTTTGAACGTAAATATTATGAAGAGGAATATAAGAGTATCACGGACCGAATTTAATCGTATTAAAGATGCGAAAAGAATCAACAAGACTTTGGGAGTAAGTAGTACAGGTAGAATTCATGAGAGTTCAGAATAATGAACCTTATCTTCCTGCAGCAGGAAATCCTGATTGATATCTCTGAGGAACAAAAGACAACTTAGCATCAAAAATCGTTCCTTAGTCTGGAGAGATCATATCTATGTTAATAGCGTCCTATTCAATGAGTATGGATGCACATTTCTGCTTAAGTTAGTATGCACCGAGCTTGGAAACATTGATTTTAGATGATCCTAATGCTAAAGATTTAAATTGTGTTGAATTTTTATGCAAACTTTGTTGGTACTGCTGTCGTAGAATTAATCGGTATCATGTAGATGTTCCTAGCATAAGTAGCAATAAACAAAATAGACCTTGCGTTGCCATATCACTAGTAAGTACTTGAAAATCAAGATAAAAATCTAAACTAATTAAATTTTAATTTATAACCTAATTACCCTATTTCTTTTCAAGGAAAATGTCTGAAAATCTAAATTTTGAAACTTTAACACGTTATAAGTACATTATTATTACAGTAAGTACTTACAGTGGGTCCCAGGACAAGCGAATGTATAGGTATACAGGGTGTTCTACAAGCTCTATGACAAACTTTGACAGATGGTAGGTTGCTTGATTTTAAACATATTTTTTTTAATAAACATGGGTCCGATTCGTTTTTGTTTAGAAGTTACAAGCATTTAACCTTTATTAACAATCAACAATAAAAATTTAAATTAAATGATAATCACAAAACTTAAGACTATAAAAATTGTTCGAAATGTCCACCCTCAGCTTGAATGCAAGCCTCACATCGACGAACTAAAGATTCGGTCACTCGAAGAATGAGATTTGGATCATTTCTTATTTGGTTAGCTGCATCTTGAATTCTTTCAAGTAACTGCTGATGGGTAGCGATTTCAACATGGTAGACCAGCTGCTTCATGTGTCCCCATAAATAAAAATCCAGAGGATTCAGATCGGGAGAACGAGGTGGCCATGATATTGGACCTCCTTGACCTATCCATTTATTCGGGAAATGTTCATTTAGCCAAGCAGCAACTTGTCTTCCTCTATGTGGTGGTGCACCGTCATGCTGATACCACATATTTTGAATAATATTGAGTTGCACGTCAGCAATAAACTCTAAAAGGTCGTGTTCTAAGAAATGTCTATAAAGATCTGCATTTAAACGATCATTCTTTAAATGCTTGTAACTTCTAAACAAAAACGAATCGGACCCATGTTTATTAAAAAAAAAAGTTTAAAACCAAGCAACCTACCATCTGTCAAAGTTTGTCATAGAGCTTGTAGAACACCCTGTATAAATGACAAAAAATTTTCGAGTTGAAATTTGACCATTTGTTTTCCAGGCCTGATTGTGTATTAGATAATAAATTTTACAGATATAGGTACAAAAAAAAAGAAGGAAACAAAAAAATTTTCACATTCAAAAAAAGTTATATTTTTCAAAATTATATTCCAGTTTTTGAAAAAGAAAATTATCGAAGAATGACGTCAATATCGAGAAAATATTTCCTAAAAATATAAAAAAGTTAAAAAGAAAACAAACAGGGACAATGAGCCTGAAAAACAGTAAAATTTTTATTCGAAAGTAATGAAAAACATCTAAAAATACCTGTTAGTTCTAACGTCACAGGGGTATTTTTGCGTTGACTTGTTCCATTAAATTTACCACAAACTTCTACACAAAATTTACTCAAATTCTGTGAATTCTGTTAAATCAGTTAAAGGTTGATTAATTAATAATTTTGAGAACCTTTATAATGATTGAACAGTCATAATTCTGACCCGAACCTATTAAGCAGAACCCTATGAGGTCACGCTTGTTAAAGTTTTCATGCACACTGCAATATGCAATATGCGGGACCTGAAGTGATGTTCCTATATCGCAATCAAGTCCGAAGACTCAATTAACGATAGTTGTAAGGTTGTCAATGTTGTCCAACCCCGAGCGTACTATGACATCCAATTAACGCGAACAAACCTTGCATTACCTTTGGCATTAAGGGTAGTTAGAGGCTGTGTCATTATTCAGGCGCATGTATGTGGTATACGAGCGATTACAGCGCTCTGTGGGCCTTAGCGAGATCCGCGCTACGCTTAGTATTGTTAACACTTAGAGGGGCTCTAATTTTAGTTCAGTGTTTGTACTAAGTGCTCCTTATGTTAGCTATACCCAATATACTCACCGAGATGGAAACGATAATATGAATAAAATATAAGGATACATATTTATGACATGGCGTGGAATAATTGCCTTAGGGCTCCCGGGTTTCAAAAGACAATATTTAAGCCTTAATTTAGTTGGTATATGGGAGAATAAAAATTCTCGGTGCGGTTGGAATATTCTCGCATGACATCTTATCCTAATAAATAATATTTGAAAACAATATTGAAAATCAATTTTACTAAAAAACTCCTTTTAACTAAAACTGAGATTCACAGTAAGTTTGTGTACCTATTTGTGAGATACTTGAATATTTAAAATTAGATAACATAATATTAAAAGTCTGTAAATAACAATAAATGGTTATGGAATAATAATTGTTCTTAATAAAAGTAGGTATTCAAAACTTGAAAAAATATATTTATCAAAATGTTTCATGAATAAGTACCTGCAGAATTAAAATAGCAATTTTATATAAATCAATAAATAATACATATCCTAAGCGGGGGAGTATCAAATCCAAATAGTTCTATTTGCATTCTCCTTGCTGCGTGAGCCAGGAAGCAAATGAAGGCATGGGGAGAAAGTTAACAACTTGTCGCTGGTGGCAGTTTGATTCTTCTCTAAGACCACGATGGCATTTTGTGTATTTTGCAATTTAAATTCAGGCATAACTTCCAGCAGCCGTGGCGGATTTCATGTTTTGCACTCATAAAATAAACATGAACTTTGGATAAGGCTTTTTATGAAACATGTTTATATATATTATTACGAAATATAACAACATTTCGGTAACCCTTGAAGGAAATTGTATCTTGGAATGTTTAGAAATTCCGGTCACTGTTATCTTAATTCATGTTGTTTAGCGCAAGCCGATATCCCATGATGTCTGCTAGCAAATACAACTCGGGGGAATACGTGTTGTCATATCATTTGGGATCGTTGCAACGAAAATATAAAAATATCGATCGGTTGAGATTAGAACACATTTTTGAAGTTACATTACAACATTTATAACCTACAGTCCGGTTAGTATTTCCGGATTGTTTTTCATCATATTCGTTATCCGTATATGCATGTGCTTATAGCAATACTTTAACTGGATGCAGAATTTGAATTCTCGCTTTATCTATCCCATTTGAGAGTTTAACAGCTTCGTATAACTTTTATAATATTCCATGCATCGCTATTCGAAACTCTGTTTTTAACGCTTAAAGACATGTCTCCCGGGAGTGATTCCTATCACTCCCAAGCTGCTTGAAGTCTACCGGAGACGGAAGATCAAGCTACCTGCGCTGTACTTGTCATTGTAACATGGATAATATACTTACGAGTCATTAACATACTCATATCACAGTATTTTAATCATTATTTGACTGTACCTGGAACTCTGTACAGAAAATTGACTGTTCCCTAGTTATTTTATGGGAATCTTATTCTCACCTACTCTTTATAAGATACATAATATAAAGTGATAATCTATATATTATACATAAAGATATTTCTACGATGTATCATGCCAGAGATGAGAACCTTCCCAAAACCTCCCATATAAACGGAGCTCAACTTACCGTTGAATAACTTTTTATGGTAGATGGTGATATCAGGCTGTCTTTTTTTTTTTGTAAAAAGTAGCTGTCAATTTCCCTCTTATCATAGGAATCGTTTAAAAATATTACTTTTATCAATTTTCGTAAAATGATAAATATCACCAGGAACATTATAATTCCAGCATCGGTTGGAACTCTCGGTATGGAAAACGGCAGCCATATCTTTTGTGAAATATGATAAAACAATCACTCAGCATTGAAAAATTTACAAGATTGAATTATCATTATGAAATGAAAATTTAGTTTTTAGTTATCGCCAAATAACTTATCTCTTCACACAGCATCTCGAGACAAAAAATATGAGTAAGTTGTGTATCTTTCAGACAAAAAAAGGAATCGGGTTCCTGCTATCCTTGCAATAATTGCGATCAATTTTATTGCAGGCTATATAGAGGTAGTTTAACCACTTATCGAGTATCAGTAAAATTAACTTGCTCATAAGAAGCTAGTACCTACCTACTTTTAATACAAAATTCACCTACCAAGTTTCATCAAATTCGGATCAGCTGATTTTAAGCTAATTCGAAAAAACAAAATTTTCAATTAACTTAGCTCAGCGGGTTGAAGTGCAGACTACTAATATGTTGGAGCTGCCATCGCCTGGGTTCAAATCCCAGTCTTGCCTTGCGTTGTTGTGTTCATATACAGGGTTATTCACGGTATACGCCACGGAAGTTTATGGCCGTGTCTCTGGATTTTTATATCTTTTTATTTTTGGAGTGGATAGAGACCCGGCAGAGGTACGTTTTAAAATTATATTCATAATGTACAGGTATCCCAAAAGTATGAAACATATCAAAGTTATGTTTTTTTAAATGGAATGCTCCTATGTTATTGCATTTTCATATTGTCTGAGAAGAGGTAATAAGATTGGCTTTTACAGTTGGTGTTTAAATTCAGAAGTTTGTGAGTTATGAACAAGTGAAAATCGTCATTTTTCAAGTTCAAGGCCCTGTACAAGGAAAACGGCTTAAGATACAGAAAAACGGCTTACATGTACCTATTTTAACTTTTCATGTACTATCCAATGATGTAGATGGTATGTTTATATAGGGTGATAAAAAATTTGAAAATTTCTGAGATTTCTCCACGCGTCGACAAATAAAAAAATCAAAGAAAGTACAAATGTTTCTATACCATAGGATAGTACATGAAAAGTTAAAATAGGGACATGTAAGCCGTTTTTCTCTATCTTGAACCGTTTTCGTTGTACAGGGCCTTGAACTTGAAAAATGACGATTTTCACTTGTTTATAACTCAAAAACTTCTGAATTTAAACACCAACTGTAAAAGCCAATCTTATTTTCTCTTCTCAGACAATCTAAAAATGCAATAACATAGGAGCATGCCATTTAAAAAAACATAACTTTGACATGTTTCATACTTTTGGGACAGCCTGTACATTATGAATATAATTTTAGAACGTACCTCTGCCGGATCTCTATCCACTCCAAAAATAAAAAGATCAAAAAATCCAGAGACACGGCCATAATCTTCCGTGTCGTATACCGTGCATAACCCTGTTGCATGTTTAGATTAATAAGAATTAAGGACTGTAGACAAATGAATAACAACTTTACTTAATGATTTTTAATGTATAGACAACGTTTCGGCCTCACTTTGAGCCATCATCAGGACTCTGAAATTGAGAGCTGTGATTACAGCAATGAGAACCAGCAATGTCAAATGCGTCTACTTACAACAAAGTGACCAATTAATAGACGCATTAGTAGACACATTGACATTGCTTGTTTTCATTGCTGTAATCACAGTTATCAATTTCAGAGTCCTGATGATGGCCCAAAGTGAAGCCGAAACGTTGGCTATACATTAAAGACCATTCTGTAAAGTTGTTATTCATTTGCCTACAGCTTTTAATTTTTATTAATCTGATAGTGGAGGCATTTATTCCTGTAAACTATAACTGTTTATATAATAAAAATTATTATTCTGTGGCTATATGAGCTGATCGCGAAACCGAAACTACCAGAGTGAAGAAACTACGAAACTTAAAAAAAAAAAATAGTAAAAAAAATTAAAAAACTTTGCAGTCATCTCATGGACAAACGAAGAATTTTCGTAATTATAGCGGTAAGCTTTGACCCATCGCCTTATTTTGATCTCAGTAATCTGTTTTAACTCATGTCCATGGAATATTAAAACACCCGTATCAGTGGCGGCTCGTTAATTGCCAAAGTTAGTAGTGACTTCTAGATTCTGCACATCAGGGCAAGGTCCGGTCAGCTCTAAAATTATATGTTTGCAAAAGTCTGGTCAGCTTGATTTTTTATTTTTTTGATAAAATCCAGTTAGCTAGAACTTTTTTGGTCATTATTTACATCCGCGGCTCCTACAGTTTCACTATGGCACCTATATGGGGGTGGAGGACATACCTATAGTAACACCAGGAAGGTATTAATTTGCTTTGCAAATGAAAGATAAGCGAACAAAAGGGCATCAAAAGAAGGTCTTCCTGAGTGCGGGCCTGTTTAGAACAGCGAAAATCACAATAAACATGCAAGGTCAGAGTGTCGAGTGGACGGAATAAACATTAAAACCGCCGGAAACTCGTAATATCAACACCAGGGCCGGTCTGGTAACATACGCAACATACGAACCGCATTCAAACGTAGTCGGACCATAATAGCGAGCGATGTCACATATTTTGGAATATAAATGCAAAATAAATGCAAAATTCAAAATAAAAACTGTGCTATTGTTAATTGTCGGTCCCGAAAAAATTGATGAAACTTAGGAGCCGCGGATGTAAATAATTACCAATTTTTTTACAAATTACTTTTTTTTTCATGGTCCGGTAGATTTTTTAATGTCAGTTTCGTTCGATGTTTTTTTTTGCCGCAAGGTAGGTTTGACAAGAGTTTGCTCAAAAAATAAATTTTTTGAAAAGTCCGGTCAGCTTTATTTTTTTCCAGTGTCCGCGGCTAGGCAAGATCCTGTCATCTCGATTTTTTTGCAAGGTCCGGTTTTGACAAGCTCAAAAACACTCGAATTTTTGGACTGACGGGCTTGCTAAAGCGAATTTTTGAGCTGATTGAACCTTGCAAAAAATAATTGACCTGACCGGCACTTGCGAAAAAAATCGAATGACCGGAAATTGTGAAAAAAAACTTCAGCTGAGCGAATTAAAAAAAAAAAAAAATCAAACAAGATCATATCAGTAGTTAGGTCAGTTTTCATAACATAGAGGAGCATTAAGACGTAAAGGAATAATAAAGCTTTCAAACCACAAAGTTTAATTGGGACATTAATTAATTATTATTATTTCAGATATATTTAACAATTATTATTATTGAATGTACTTCTGGTAAGTTACGTGTCAAATCGTTGCTGTAATTCAGATTAATAATCATCTCTCAAGCTGTTGAACCAGCAGCTCTAGTACCTGCTACTTGAACATTTGAGTTATGTAGGCATGTATTTAGTTACACTTCAAATTAAAGTACTTCAAAGATAAATAATTAATTTCAGTATTTTTACCTTACTGCTTCTTTTATTTTGCGTTTGATATGAGGTTTGCCTCTGAGTTAAATGTTAATAAGATCAACCAAATACACTAGACTATAAGTGTATTTGCATGGATGTTGGATAGTTCGACAACGTATGTCGAACTCTTTATTATTATCTGACGCATTTCATCCTAGTGTTCTCGTGATGTTTACATTATAAATTTAATAAAATTTCTGCTAAAACAATATTCATTATGTTCCAGTTGTTGAATTGTTCCATTGTTTTTGTACCTCGCCGTACGACTATTATAGGTACTTTGCAGTAATGCGAATGTGCATTGAATATACCTAATTTAGGTAAATCAATAATGGATAATGGATATTTGATATAACAAATTTATTCATTCCATCTCGATTTGAATCCGTTCAATTCATTTTTGACTCCATTCATTATTTATTTTGTTTAATAGGTATTCATGCATTCAAAACAACGAAATTATAACAGCAAAATGAACTAAAGTACAATTTGTCCGTTTATTTTCTACATCAGCCTGGAAGCAATGCTCTGTTATTGTCTTATATTATAAATGAATAATTATAGCATATATGTATGAGGAAAACCAATAAAATGCCCTTTGTCCAGTGAAAAAAAATTGTTTTCTCATGAATAACTAGAGGATGCTATACACGAGCGAGAAATGTCCTAACATGTTTATTCGATATTCCGGATGAATCTTATAATACGAGAAGTTTTATCTTCAACATCGACTCGAGATTTTGGATACCTGTTGACAAAGGAAGGAGACCACAGAAAAACCAAAAAAGTCTGGTTTTTCATCACCCCGTAAATTAAGGATTGACAAAAAAAAAAAATTCTGATATGTAACAGACGTTGGGGTGGCGAATGGGATTCCAATTGGGATGGTGCGGTGGCAGCGGGATTGACGAAAATGGCATTGAAGGCTTAATCACTCGGCGTGGATAACCCTCTTCCCTCCATACTTTTGACATATTTTCTGGTCAAGTTTCTGGAGAAAGTACATAACATGTGGAGCTCTGAAAAGAAATTTTATATCAGGTTTTTGTATCAGCAATATACCTATGCAGATAAATCGTGTCCACTTCTGTTCCCGACAAATTGTTACCAGCTAACTTGATATAAATGTTTTTAACTTTTGTAACATTATTCGTAATTATTATTGTTAGTAATAATTGTATCAAAAAATAAATAAAAATATAGCTCATGAAAGTTAGGTTGGATTTTTAGATAATTGTTTCTCTACGATTATTCTACAATAATAGTCACATTCTTGTACAATTTTTGATTATAGAATAATATCATTCTGTTAATCTGTATCAGAATTTACCTTCCCCCTGAGGGAGGAAAAAGTAGACAGAATGAGAAGAAAGGACTTTATTGGCTACCAACCGTTTGTAGTTAACAATGGCAAATTGTCAAATTTATTGAATTTAAATTACGATGTGTCAAATAATATATTAATTGATTAAAATATGCATTTTGGTGTATAATTCTTGAAATCGTAAATAAAATGATGTCTGCAACACTTTTTTGAAGGAGGTGGGGGGAGTTGGCGTCGGATGTCTCCATTTGCCACAGAAAATGTTAAAAGCACGTTGGGAATGACATACACCGCATTCGTGAATCTCTTCACCCGTGCGGAATATTCCATATTTCAAACTTATTATCCTCCTGCTCTTATTATTGCATCAACTGTTTTAGTGAATAGCAAAGCCAACTGGAATTACTCCGTCATGTAAATAATCACTGGAATTGACGTTAATTATTTCTAATTCAATAGGGATTTATGATGCGACAATAATTAATAAATCGTCATGATTATCTAAAATTTGTATTATTGTCAATCACATTTATAATCTATGTAGTCTGTTGTGTCACTAACAGAGTGTCATTATATCGACAATGTGCCATGCTTTGAGATTTTAGGTGTTATAAAGTATTTTGATTTTTGAAGGGTTTTCATAATATAGGTATGGATAGGTACAATAATAAATAGGAGGGATTGTTATCTAAAAAAATCAAATATAGTTATAGCTCATATCAATCAATTAAAAAACGTCCAGGCAGGTATGTACTTGTTTATCAAACTTTTATCATAAAATATACAATTTAGACACCCAAGAGAAATTTACGAGAAAGTTCTCTTTTGTTTTGCTAGGTGACACACTTCACCCATGCAGAAATTAATATTTCACAAAGTTAATACTCGAGTTAGTGTGTGTTAAGTGAAGACTACGCAAAATAGGAATGCCTAATCTGTAGAAGCTACCTAAATCTGTACAATATTTTGTATTACGTGATATTTTTTTATTGCATGATTGTACTTATTATGCGTTGTGTGTTGTGTTGTAGGTTAATTTCTTTAATTTTTTCATTATTTATGTTATCGCTTCTAAAAGACAAAAATGAAACAGAAATGTAGGTAGTTGCTGAATATTTTATTTTATTATACAGGGTGCGTATAAAAGTATTTTGCTCTCAACCTTTTTTCATCGTTAACTAGGATTTAGCATTGGCATAGCATTGAGATTTTGAAGAATAATTGAATTAAGTTGATGTTTTCCTTGAAGATCATTAAATTTACGAAAAAATTACAAGACACCTTTCTTATTAAGAATAAATCAGACTATTCAAAATACATTGTATAACGCCGTCGTACGACTGTAAAAAAAGTGAAAAAATTAAGATTTACTTTTTTGATTCCCCCTATCGTATATCTTAACAGTAGGAAAGAGGCAAATAATTTTGATGCTTGATTACAAAGCGACGTAGATTATACTGGCTTTAGCAAGGCATTTGACTGTCGAATCATCATAGTAGTTATACATACATACTAATGTCAAAATTACATACGTTTGGAATTCTGGAAATGTTCTGCGGCTATGGCTAATGAACAATGTTCGAGGCCAACCCAACCTTTCACATACACACACATAGGTTTGGCTGATCTGATTGCCTGATGGTAGAATTATTGAGAAATTCTACCAGGCCATTAAAAATATAATTATTGGGTAGAATTTGTGGCACAAGCCAGTTTGTTGGACTTCCTTGTTTCAAGTCAGACTTTGTTTTTCCTTGTGCCCCACTCTCCTTCTCACAGAAATCAACAGTTTACGTTCAGACAGCTTCCTCGAGTTGCCTTTTATTCAAATTTTCGCATAAAATTAATGTTATATCCGCAGCTCCTTAGCGGGTTAAATTTTTTTGTTCCGAAGGTAGGTGTCAACTTCGTAACAACGTTTTACCTGACAGCGCCCCCGTACACGTCTACTTCGATTTATAGACTGTTTAAATTATTCCCAATATGTGAGTGCGCGGCTCGTGGATTGCAAAACTAGCGAAGTGTGAACTCTATACAATAAGACCAGATCCCGTTGGCTTGTTTTTTTTTTGCAATGAACGGTTTGATGAAAAGAAAGCTCAAAAATTTGATTTTTGAAAAGTCCGATTAGCTCGAATTTTTTTTCGAGTTCCGCTTTTAAAAGCTCAAAAAAGCTCGAATTTTCGGATTGATCGGACCTTGCAAAAAGCGTATTTTCAAGCTAGCCAGACCTTAGTAACTGATCTTGCAAAAAAAAAATATTGACTGGACCTTGCCAAAAAAAAAAAATAATAAATAAAACAATTCAAATAAAAACAATATTAAGTATAAAAAGAATACATTTTTTTAAATAGATGGAGTGACACTTCTTTCACTTCATCTGAAAAGCCTTCGCTCGAGTATGCTCTTGATATTTTCTCTGTGACAACTTCGGTTGTAAAGTCGTCTCTAGACTATGTTTTGTTTAGGCTTAAGCTGTTTAGTGGCTCTGATTTGAATAAATAAATAAAAATTGCTTATTTTTAAGAAATTTCTCAAGAATTTTATGAAAAAAAAACAATAAACAGAATTAATAGAAGGAGGCTTACAATTTATATTGCTTTTGTTTTTTTCCATCATGATCATTATTGGTCTCTTCATTTGGAAATATTAATATTGTAGTTTATTGGTCTTTATGGATTAATCTTGACTATCCAATTGGCTATCTTTTTCTTAAAATTCACAGTTTTAGGCCTCTTTGCTTGCTAAAGGTCTATCTACAGAGACTTAAGGCATTCGCAAGCAACAACCATCTTCGTCTGGCTTTACGAGCAAGCAGGAAGTCTTGGAGTTGACAACGCAAGTTTTACTAAGCTCGGTCTTTGAATTCAGGTGGTCTTTCACTTCTTAAAAATAGATACCTAATACATCCAAAGGGAGTCATTATTCGTTTTTCGATTATTATTCATTTGCACAAGCACAAGGAATGGAAATACTCTTTAGATTAGTGTAGATATTACGTTATGATATTACCTAATATCTATGCAATGAATATAAGTGCTTAATAATTGATTAGGGTTGTAAATTATTATAATTATATTGCTTGGATTTCATGGTAAATCGATGATAATCTTGCTATAAATAAAGATAATGGAAATGCTCGCGAAGAATAATAGTCTTAACGTCTTTAATGGGTATATTTCCAAACCTACACCTGCACCTCTTCACTAATAGTATATTGTGAAACAAGTGCTGAAAAGAGAAAATTTCTCACGAGTGTGAAATTTCTTTTCCGCACGTGATACACACAGTACTTTTCCTACGACCACAATATAACAGATTAATTATTATTAATCAATTATTAATTAATAATTATTAATTATTAGCGATCAACTCGTAAATTTTAATAATTACTGCCACAAGAGAATAATGAGTATATTTTATAGTCTTGTCGGGTTCTATGTTATCCCATTTGTGTTTATTTTATTACCTTGAAGCTTTAAATGAATAAAATTTATGTTTTCAACCCTTACTTTATAGAATCTCTGCATTCTGATTGATGATAAATAAAACACTAATGTTTTAAAAGATTCTACTGATGTATATTGCTGGATATTAACGTTACACGTGTTTCACTACTTTGTAGCATCTTCAGACGTATGTAAATAAAATCATTGATATAGTAACATAGCAACAGTATGTTACTATGTTTACTATGGTAACCTAAGTGATTATAAAACAAGTAACTAGATTTAAATGAATTTTAACAGAACTAACTAGATCATAATATAATTTCTTCAGAATCTTCTTAGTCGTTGATATCAAGAAGAAAATCAAGTAATGGAGAACGATATGTGTCTAGTTGTTCATTTATTAATGTGTATTGTTGATTATGTAAATGTCGGTGGATCTCTAGAGATTCAAGAAAATTTAATTTAAAATAATGATCACAATGATTAAGTAATTCAATTTTGTTGTTTGCTGTTAGAGTGTGATTGTTTTCTATTAGGTGTTTTGCAAAATTTGATCTTTCTGGAGTTGATCTTGTTTGAGTCTGTTAGAAATTATCTTTGATATTTTTGTTGAAAGGTTTCCAAAGTACGTTAGTGATGAATATTTTCTGATTTCATTGTTTTGTTGAGGATAAATGAGGCTTATGGTTAATTTGTGTTGTTTTTTGTGTAATAAGTTGTCTATTAATATTTTTCGATAACCATTATCTTTTGCAATTTGTTTGATAATAGAAATTTCTCTGTTAAAGTTGTTTACTGACATTGGTATCGTGACAGCTCTGTGTATCATTGAATTATATGCTGAAAGTTTGTGTGAAATTGGATGATTTGAATCGTATGGTATTGTCATATTTGTGTGTTGGTTTTCTATAGACAGAAAAGTCAAACTGATTACTCAATCTCGTAATAGACAAGTCTAAAAAGTTTATAGAATTATTTTCCTCACATTCTACAATAAACCTAATATTTGGATGTAAGCTATTGATGAAATTAAGAAAGTTATCTAACTGTCTAGAAGAACCTACAAAACAAGAAAGAATATCGTCTACATATCTAAACCAAAACTTGATGTTATCTGCCTTATCTGAATGAAAGATTTTCTTTTCAAGACTATTCTATTATTATTACTATTATCCGATATTAGCAGATATTTTCATGAATAGTCTTGAAAAGAAACTCTTTCATTCAGATAAGGCAGATAACATCAAGTTTTGGTTTAGATATGTAGACGATATCCTTTCTTGTTTTGTAGGTTCTTCTAGACAGTTAGATAACTTTCTTAATTTCATCAATAGCTTACAAAGTAGTGAAACACGTGTAACGTTAATATCCAGCAATATACATCAGTAGAATTTTTTTAAACATTAGTGTTTTATTTATCATCAATTTAAATGAATAGTTATTCCATTAACAATAAGTAACTGTTGAGTTCTCAGTTACCGCCCATCACTATTGTTTACATTAAAACTGTACGAAAACGATTTTTGGCTATGCGTTATGTCACTTTGTCGCACAGTTTTGGATACGTGAGAAATCTGCTAGTTTGCGCACCAAAAACGATGCGCAAAGTAGTGTTTTGTATAGTGGTCGTAGGAAAAAAACTTTTAAAAACTATTATTTATGACGAGAAATTGTTTTGTACATTGTTTTATTTTACATTAAATATTTCTTTATAACTCTCAGATATTGTGATATTTGTTAATTATTTCTCTTGAGGTAACATTCTATAGGTAATTGAAACCAAACCATTGAACTAACTCAATAGATTCTATTTCGGATAGCATATAAGTAGGAAGGAGTATTGCAATGTGTATTCTCTAAATCCACTATTACAACAGAGTAAGCATTGAACAAAGTCAAATCTCCCATAACTTGTTATTTCATCTAAGTTTGAACTACTACATTTTTTGTACACTTAGTAGCCTATGATTGATACCGATACTTACTAGGTGATGTAAAATATGTTTCTTCTTCCTACACATTTTTATATCGAAATAAATTCTATTATTCGGATTAACAACTAAAGAAACATATGTGAAAGGATATTCCATTGAGACTAGTGTAATAATTCATTTCAAATATTTAAGGAAAATAAGTGTTAAAGGCTAGTGAACCATAAAATCTGTTAAAAGAAATATCCAATAAAACGGTTCGTGTCATATATCAAACATATTTCATTTATCAAACTACATTAGGGACGGGCCATTTCATATTAATATTATTTTTTGCGATCCACAAACAATAGTTGTCACGGTATTCTCAGAAAAATATAAGCTCTCCGGAGACCGTTTCCATTCCACTTAAATATTTATGAATTCTGAAGAGAGAAATTTAGAAAATGATAGCCGCGTAGAATCTATTTAGCGGATGAAATTTACTATCCGAACTCTGGCATTTGCCACTTTTCCTCAGCTGGCCCATAAACCTCTCTCATTGGTTGTTTGGATGTTCCAGAAATGTTATTTATATTCATATTTTAGAGTTATCTTGCTCAGTTGATAAACTTTAGTATTTTAATGAACTTGCCTTGCAGATTCTAGCCATCAAACGAAACAGACCGAATAATAAATTTTTAATAAAGCACAGAGAGAGCGAAGTAGTTCTAGATAAAATTCATAACTCTAATTTGAATTCCACTTCATAAGGTCTAATCAGTATAAATCCCAAATTATTATTCTCCAGTTGAACAATCCTGGGGGATTTATTCAACAGTGTTTGTAAATATTACTCTAGTTATAAGAGCAAGAAATAAGGTCAACCAGAAAAGCATTTTTCCAATTTAAAGTCCCTTGAGTAATTAAAAAAAAAACATTAAAAATACGAAAGGAGGACCAAAAATTTTTCCTCTGATAGTAGGTACCTACCTGCTCCCCTATAATTATCCAGTACTTATTTTAAATGGATTGATGACCGCTCCGTATGTGATGATGGGTCTCACTAGCATAGTGTACATACAGCGTACAATACGGATGTCTCTTTACTTATTTTTGCGCTCAAGTGCTTGATCCACCAGTAGCTTCTTATCCAGTGTTATTCCCAGATATTTAAGTTCTTCCTTGCATTCTAACTCGACTTTATTGAAGTTGATTTGCTTGTTACTAATCAACTAGTCTCACCAATCTTAGCACTTCTTTCCATTCCTACCATTTAATAGTGTCTTAATGATTATGAACAAAAAAATGTATGCCACTGAGAACGAAAACTTCGAGAAGACACTACACTAGTAGAACTTATTACATTCGTATGACATTAGAAGAGGACTGGAACATTAACACTCCGAGAGTTATAACTTTGCTTGTTTGATAAGTTTCATATACGTATGTTTTTAATGAACCTTCAACGAATAAATTCAATTCCCAAGATGTCTAGTTTTCGAGATTTAATAAGGTTCCCTGATTACAAGAGCTAGCAGAGTGTATGTATGTAAACATTTACATTTTGTCACATAAGTTTAAATTTCCTCACTTCTGGAATTGAAACTTCAGAATAGTTTTAAATACATATTCATCTCGTTCCGGCGGTGCCTATCCTGTATGCTGGTGAATGTTACCTACTCTGTGTCCGCTTTTTCTTCACAGTTCACATTCCCATATATGTTAACAAATAAATCGTTAGGTAAATATTTACATCCACGTATCCTAAGTTCCATCCATTTTTTGGGACCGAGGAGCGAAATAGGGGTGCTGGGTGGGTAAGAAGCTATAAACAGTTATCGCAAATTAACCTAGATACCTAACTAATTTGAAGATTCTGCTTTGAAAGAAGAGAACTTGATAACAGAAAATGAACTCTTAGAATCTGCAAGCACCAGAGTTCCTTCACGTACTTTGCATTATCTAGGAATTTACTACATTTCCTCCCTGTTTCACAATGTACAATTTTCATCGAAAAACAAAAGCGAGAGTGTACTGAAATTCTGAAGAATCCTCGAAACGTGAAGCTGTTTGGTGGTGTTTATTTACGAAGCCGACTCGAGGTGATGCTTGTCGACTCGCGACTATTGAAACCGACGTCTTCTCAACTTTCATGAACCTTAATAACCACTTCAACGGAATTACCTTCTAAGATAATACAAGCAGAGCGAACTTACCGACGCATTCCTTGTTCCCCGATGATGAGAACTTGTACGGAATTAAATGATTAGTCTTACATGTGAGAATTAAATTAACTATAATATTTGCCTAGCGTTATAGTTATATGAAAATAAAATTATATTTTGTCTTACAAATATGAGAATGCGTTTCTATCATGACTTCTGAATGAGACATTTTCTGTTGTGATAAAATAATATAACTATTGATTTTTCAATAGACAACTTATCAACTGCATGGCCACTTATTATGTATAGTGGCTGAAATTTGGCAATATTAAACGTTATGAACTAGATAATTATGTCTATTTTTAATGCATTCATTTATCAAAATTGCAGCTGTGAAACTCGGAAGGAGGGTAGGACGCCATGTGATAATCAGGAAGGGTGAAGGATTTAAAAAAGAGCTGAACGACATCACTTTTTAGTCATTATTAAATGTTACTACATCTTGAAATTCATGTTGAAAATTTATATTTAATTCTGATTTCAATTATTCATTTAGTTCAGTCAACGAATGGCTCAAAAAGTGGAGTGCGTGAAAATGCAGGTACCTAAAAGCGATTCCTTTTGAAACTTGTTCAGGGTGTGCTTAGAGTTTGAACACAGAAAAAATCCTCACGACTATTATAGATATTATAAACTATTATCATTGCCTATAATAGGCAATGAGCTAGGGGGAGGGAGGAGAAAATATGAAAAAAATATGAGCTGCTTGATTTTAATTATGAATTAAATGAATCATAAAAATAAATATTTCTACGATTATTCAGTTTAATGAGCCTTCATGAGCCCGTTAATATTCGAATAACGGATTGATTTTGGTGACCATAATGTTAGGGTAGTAGTCTTCTTGAAGTTAACTGTGTGAAGTGGCAGCCAAAGAACAAACCGTCGTAAACGTCAAGACAACTACAACACAGACGCCTTCAAAGACGTCCCTAAAGTTGGAAGAGCAGGGTCAGCAGGAACATAAATTTTATAAAACCACAATTAGACGCGCTAATTAAACGCTAATTAAGTGCACTAATTAAAATTTTTGAAAATTTGTAGTATTTTTAAGTTTTGTAGAATTCCGAAGTTTTTAAGTTGCCGAGTTTCGGAATTTTAAAAATTCTGGGAAGATATGAAATTTTCATTTAAGAGATTTGAAAGTTTTGGTCACTTTGGAATGTTAAGTTTTATAGACTTATTAATATTTATATAAAGTTCTCTAGTTCCGGAAATTTTGAAGTTTTTGAAGCTCTGGTCGTTTTTGAATTTTAGGAATTTCTGTTTCATGATTTTGGAGTTTTAACTTATAAGCATTTTTGAAATTGCGAAGTTTGAAGTGTTTTTAGTTCTGTAAGTTCTGGAGATTCGCAAATTATGATTATTGAAAAAGATTCCAGCTTGACGTCTTTACGTAAGTTAGCGTCTTCGACCTCAATACTGTCAAAGACCGTACCAAACAGAGGCGGTCAAAGCTTTTTGGGGCGCGGGGCAAAATTAAATTCGACCCCCCCACCCCTTTTCCAAAAAAATGTTGAAGGTATCAGGCAAAAAAAATTTTTTTTATAGAAAGAAATTTTCTTTGGGGGAGCCTAAATTTTAAAATTCATAAAAAAATTTATCACATCGTTGGAATTGACGAAACTTCTAAGCTTTTAAATTTTGAAATTACTCAAAATTTCTAAATTTCCGAAATGTCAAATCTTTTATAACTATAAAAAGTTCAAAACTTGAAAGTTTTACAAATTCTTCAAAAACCATGAAATTCTCTACGTTTTACAAACTTGAAAATTGGATTAATCGCAAAATTCCCAGAACTTTCGAAAATTTTTAAGCTCCCATACATTTAAAACAAAATTTTTGGAGTTCCTAACTTCAAAACTTAAAAAAATTTAGAAAATTCTGAACTTAATAATTTCATCAAAACTACAAAATCAAATTTGAAAATTTAGAAATTTCAAAACTTGAAAAATTTACAAAAATGCCGGAGGCACTAGAATTCTGAAAACTTCCGGTTGAAGACTTCAAAATTCCAGAAAACTCAAAATTTTCGAATCTCCAGAACTTAAAACATTTCAAACTTCGCAACTCCAAAAATGCCTAAAACTCCAAAATCATGAAACATAGAAATTCCTAAAATTCAAAAACGACCAGAGCTTCAAAAAATTCAAAAACTTCAAAATTTCCGGAACTACATTCCAAAGTGACCAAAACTTTAAAATCTCCTAACTGAAAATTTCATATTTTCCCAGAATTTTTAAAACTTCGAAACTCGGAAACTTAAAAACTTCAGAATTCTTCAAAACTTATAATTGTTACAAATTTTCAAAATTTTTAATTAGTTGCAATAATTAGCGTTTAATTGTTCGAGCATTTTGACATGGATATCATGCTGATTGAGGCATTTTTGAACTCAACTTTCTGCTAGCTTTAGATAAAGCTAGCAGAACATGTCGCTTTCCTTAGAAAAAATGGAGCATTAAAATTTTAATTAGTGGATTTAATTAGCGTTTAATTAGCGTCTAATTGTGGTTTTATAAAATTTATGTTCTGCTGACCCTGCTCTTCCAACATTAGGGACGTCCTTCAAAGCCATCAGGAAGTATTACTGAAATAAAAATTCACGCGTGGGATCGGGTCGGGTCGGGTGGGGTCGGTTGGAGTCGGGTGGCGTGGGGTCGGATCTGTTGGGGTCGGGTCGGGTCGGGTCGATAAAAAATAAATCGTTACACTGATGATGTGATATTATTTCGTGTCATAATACTCGTAGATATACGCAGAAAACTACATTTTGAAAAGGTATGCACATGAAATTTGTTTGAAATTACTCTAGCATACCTAATCATTAATTAGGTACGCAAATTGAATGCATTTAGTTTGTAATTGAATTAAAGTCACCAGATAATTTCTCCATTGAGGTAAAACTAGGGAAAATAAATATCAATAATTTTAACCGAGGAATGGTTTCACGTCAGGAAGTAATTATTTTCTAATATCGTATGATAGTTCTAGGGTGAACGCAAATACGTACATAGAGCTATTTGCTTCACTTTCAAATTTAATTACCTTTGATGCTCAATGAGACTCTTAATAAGCTGTTTTGTATTTTAAATTAAGCGGAATGTCATAAGTGTTTTTGTTGTCGTATAATAGGTATAGCAATAATCTAGTCTTTAGAATAATACAACTATTGAAATTGTCATTTCTAATAATATTGAAGCGAGTGGTCCATGACCGACGTCTATTGGAAAAATGCAGCTTATTTTTAAAGTAGAACTACAACAAATAAAAATTCATGGATATATTTAAATAATAATACAGGATCATAAAATGATATTATATTCAGTTCTAATATTATTTTTGCAGGGTAATTTTTCCTAAACCAGTATTATAATTATCAATTTTTTAAATCAGAACTATTAAACACAATTTCTGTTTATCTGAAATACAAATGTAAACAACAAGCTATTTTTATATTCAAGTTCAAAAGCCTTCACTCATTACAATAATTTTCTAAGCAGCTAATCTGGAATTTCTCATGAACGGGTCTTCTAAGTTCCGCCACTTACGACTTTATGGTTTCCACTTGACACACAAAGGACTTTATGAACTATTCTTGGAGTTTATAGACAATTCGTTCTAATTTTATAGCATGACATTTCAATTAATTTCCATCTACAAATAGGTATTTGTGAAATTTAACACCAATTCTGAACTTCTAAGAGGTCAAAATATATCCGTATAGCTAACCAAGTGGATACGGTTTGAATATTTAGGTAGTCATGCAATTAATTCCCCCGATCGACCCAAATTAAATGACTCTGAAGATAAAGGCGGCCATTTGGCCTTTGACAATTTGAAACATCGCCTCATCTCCGGGACACGGTCAATTCCCACTTTTTAACTAATTTCATACATCCCCATAACATTAACTCCCGCGCGTCCGTGGAAGAGAGCATACTGGCCGAGCCCCATGTAAACAGTGCTAGGTTACACAAAAAAAATTATTTTAAAATGCACCAACTTTTTGATCGCGAAATCTTCACCGAATTAAGATTATCTGCTAAAGAAATTATTACTAAATAATTAGGTATATTATATTACTATAGCATACAGAAAATAATAATGGACTTTAAGAGAGAAAATATGACGGGTTTAATTTTTCTCTATCCCGTATTTAATCTTAATACATAAATGTGAGTTTAAATCTCACATCAGTTTGCTTATCGTGAAAACGGCCAGTTTTTTCCTCACTTTTGCTAATGTATTGCATATACAGGTAAGCTATCCAGGGCTTTATTTGCATATTCTTGGAAAATCCCTGCGACGATAGTATGTACCTACCTAGGTAATCACGAAATGGATTATCCTCTGGGTAAAATAAAAAGAAAAACTGCATAGAGTCGAGTCGAGCATAAAGCTTTGAATGCAACTTGCGCATAATCTGTGACTTTATGAACTCGACTTATTTATCAGCTTTGCTTGTAAGCTCCTCGGCCGTGAACATAAGCGTTCAATATAGCAGTGGAGTTAAAAATTGTTACGTAAATTATCTTTGTAATCAATAATATTATGCAATAAATATTTTTATTTATAAAGGATTTTTGAAAAATGTTTCAACATGAAATTTATACAAAATAATAAATATAACAAGAAAAATTTATAAAATACAAATAATAAGAAAAATATAATTTATAATTATGTAAAACTATAAAATCTAAAAATAATAAAAAGTTGATAGATTGAATTATTATTTGGTTATTCTTATAGTACCAGTAGGAACCTACTACGAAAACAAAATTGTCGTCATATGGACACAAAAGCGTCGATATGAAATAATTTACCTATTTGGAAAATTACCCTTAAAACAACACTAACATAGACAAATATTAGTGCGTTATATTGTACCAATAAAACTGTAAAATGAAAAAAAAAGTCTTAAATTCATGTGCGATAATATTCTAATATATTCTTTGAATTAATAATAAATGGATAATTTAAATTACTAGAATACGCTACGACGATTTCTGTAATACATTTAATTTGATAATAATGCAATTACAATTGACAATAATAATTGAAGAAACTTCAGCTTCTGTGGAACGAGTATAAGCCCAGAGTGACGTATAATTTCATAGGTTACGCCTATGTATTTAGGGCATACGGGGAGCATAGTCCAGCCAAAAGCTATAAGAAACGCATTCATTTACCCGGGAAAGGCAAGCTGTGCCAAGATGGATCGGTTGATGACATTATGCGGTTTAACGAGTGAGCAAAAAATTTATGGACGCACATAATTTTAGGTTAATTTTGGCGCTGAGAGCAGTAGCTTGTAGACTATTAAAGCTCGATTTCTCGTTTGCAACATTTGGCAGGAGAACGGGAATTTGGTATCTGATTTATAGACGGAGATTCCATAATGCTTGCTCTACTCCTCACTTCTCTTTGTATTAGTGAGCATCTAAATTATCAATGCTAAACCATTCTCCTTCAAGCAGAGGTTTTAACTGCTAAAAATTCTAATCGTTAAAAATAGTGGAAATAGAAGCATTTCCTACAACGGATGAGAAAAGTCGACTTTTTTCGCCAACAAAAATAATGTACGTTCTTTTATACAGGGGTAAAGTTCCTGTTTTACTTCAGCGACAATGATCCTAATCATATAATATGGGAGGAAAAACAGAATATAATTATTTTTCGTTTTCTTGGTAACATCTTACCCCAATTTCTTTATTTATTTACCTCTTCTATTTTTCATATTGATGACTATTTCTTTTCTTCGTCCCCACTTATTATTGTTTGAGAACGATGCATGCTCTGCCAATTTTGTTTACTGAGAAAAACTTGAAAAATAAAAGACACAAGCTGGAAAGAAATGCGCAATAATTATTATTCCATATTACCTACTTCTTAGAATTAAACATGGTGTCAAAAACAAAATCTTCCTTATCTAGGAAACCGTCAATTTGCGAACGCGTATTTATTGAGATATTTCGACTGATTTTGATCCCATTCTCAAAATATTCGATCTTATAACTTTTTTTCTAAATTTTTGAACGAAAGTGAACAATTTCTATACGCGCTGCAATCGTCTAGTTGGCACATGTTATCTTCACGAAATTTCAAAAATAACAATATTCTCTATTTGACAGTTCGAAAATGACGGCAAATCTAAGCAGTGCTGTTACATTATATGATTTTTTTTTTTTTTCAATTCACGCTCATAGACGTGACAAAGTAAGCAGAAGAACTTACCATGTAGTTCAACGTGAAACGTGTGGGCTGTAAGATAAAAACTATTATGTGTGCTTTCATGCCAAACTTAACAAACAGAGTACCTACTACCTACAGTGTTTTTCATATGGAAGTTCGTCTTTTATGTTATTTGGAAGAATATACTGTTTGATGTTGATGTTTTAGCAGTGAACTAATATGTGGCCGAGTTGTCAATGTGAAAAGCCAAACCGTGCTTTACCTACAGGGCAAAATTAATTTTTGTACCTACCTATGCTAAGTTTACCTTGTTGAAGTGAAGTTGGAAATAGTTTGTGAGTTCTTTGAGTGTAACTAGATGTGAATATGGGAGTGGCAAATACATTTAACATCAAATAGAAAAACCTTTCATTACAAATAATTGTCCCTACCTGCAAAAGGAGAAACGCTCTACTGATTTCATTAAAAGAGAAAACTGCACTTTGTTTTGAAATTACCTTTCTCAGTTTTCTCTTTTAGGATAGTATGCATTTGTTCTGCAGTCTGCATCAAATTATGCTAAGTATTATAATAGGAACTGCAAAAAGTAAAGTAGGTACCTAAAAGAGGTAGAGGAAGGGTTATATTTTATATTACATGAAAAATTTCACTATTATAAGCAGACGACAACCTTGCTTAAAGTGCTTTTTCCTACGACCACTATACAAAACACTACTTTGCGCATCGTTTTTTGCGCGCAAACTAGCAGATTTCTCACGTATCCAAAACTGTGCGACAAAGTGACATAACGCATAGCCAAAAATCGTTTCCGTACAGTTTTAATGTAAACAATAATAGTGATGGGCGGTAACTGAGAACTCAACTGTTACTTATTGTTAATGGAATAACTATTCATTTAAAGCTTCTAGGTAATAAAATAAACACAAATGGGATAACATAGAACCCGACAAGACTATAAAATATACTCATTATTCTCTTGTGGCAGTAATTATTAAAATTTACGAGTTGATCGCTAATATCAGCATTGGTAGCGTTCAATCAAATTCACGAACGTGATCGTGAAAATAACTCGCACACCTCTACGCTCTACCACAGTCCTCTACTAACTTCAATCGACGACGCACAGCGCCTGCGTTGTGTAGAAGTTACATATCAATGATATACTAACCTCTCTTGAATCATTGTTATTATCTATACCACGTCTCCACGCTCACGTCCTTTATTTTTAGTTTATACGGAGTCTAATAATAAATAATAATAATATTGTCGGTAGAATTCAATGATTTAACAGTATATAATAGTAATGTTAAAAAGTAAGTTGGGTACCTATCATTATAATGGATTGTAATTCCTCTGAATCTGAAGAAGAAAATAGACCACCTGAAGTCAGAAAAAAGCAGGTTTGTGTTCTTTGAATTTGCTACCTGTAGTTTCGAGAGAAAAATACGAATCTGCTTATAAACATTTCATAAATTGGAGAAAAGGTCATAAAAGCAGAGCATTGTCAGAAAAAATAATTTATGTGTTAAATTTGTTAAATAATTAATCTGTTAAATTGTGGTCGTAGGAAAAGTACTGTGTGTATCACGTGCGGAAAAGAAATTTCACACTCGTGTGAATTGTGACACTCGACTATTGAATTTCCCGTAGCGATCTATCGTATTTTTATGACACGAAATTCTTATTAGCAGTGCATAAGATAATATGTAAGTTACTTGCAGTGTCAAGCCAGAAATTCTCTAGTCAAATTATAAAAAAGATAATTACTCGTACTTATTTGTAGTAGAGCATCATTAGTCAGCATAATTTCTTCTGAGTAATAATAAATATCGAAAATATATTTTAAATTCATTCTCAGCCTAACTACTTTCTGGCACGTTCAGGGCGAGAGTTAATCGATGTGATGTTCGACATATCATAAAAAACTGCCAAGGGCCGACCCTCAGACCCTTCATCCAAATCATAATTTATTGCCTGCGATCATTATTTTTTCAATTTCTTGAGCAATTTCCACTTCGCTTAGCGGAATTTTTTCAATAGACAATGTTTCGATGTTGCACAGAATTTATGTTAAAAAATTATTTCCACAAAATAATAATAAACTAATAAAATATTATAAACACACTACTAATGATAAAATCAAAAAAATTCCCCCTTTGATATTTTCTCGACCACACTTGGGAAGCCACTGAAAATCGTGTGAAAATATTAGAGGTGGTGCTGGTGATATCGGCGGATATTTGCCCGCCCTCGTAAAGTTTACGATGGTTCGGTGTTCTAGGGTTAATAGGCTACTATACCCTTAACAACGAGATAAGCTCCTTTGGTTACTTTATGTTGTTTTAGCGAAGAAAAAATTAGGAATCTCATTCCTTTTCAGATTTCTGTAACATAAAACCCCGAAACTTTTCCAAACTTCGTAAAATAGTCTTAAAAAACTCTACTATTGAACAATATAAAATAATTGATTACCTATAACCTTTTTTAATCTAGAACGAACGTGCTTTGTTAAAAATCGACAGCAGCTAAAGTTTCCCAGAGTCCATCTGTGACTATGTTAATTTTGTCTATGCTTTTCTGAAGTTATTACTGAAAATATCTGAAAATATTGGTAGTATAAAGGTTGCTTAATGCTTACGTTGTTTACGTTATTATATTCTGTAAATTTTGACAAAATACTTGTAAAAAGCCAAATTTGGTAGGTAGATATTTTTCAAAATTGATTCTCAAAATTAATTTACATTTTGAAGAAACAGCCAGGAGTACGATGAAAGTGATAGCTAACAACATAATATTTGAAACTAGTACATGGAACGAGACTGACAAAATGGGTGACAAGAAGAAAAGAGGTGCTTCGGGCGATCTTGAATCAGACGGCTCTCAAGGAAAAAACTGCATCTTTGAACATGCAGATCGGTACTGATAGCCAGACAGCTCGAAAGCACTAGACCACCGATGATACCGACAAATACGGTGAAGAACTGCATAGGTATACTCTCTATCATAACTAGCAGGTAAAATAACAATATATACTTGAGGTGGACAAAAGGATACCAGAACAACAAAAGAAACAACAAAGCAGACCGTCTAGCAAAACAAGGAGCCGATCTATCCTTAGTTAGGCAGTGAGACTTTTAACAGGACACTGTTCACTAATGAAAAACCTCACAATAGTAGGTGTTAAGACTAATTATTCTGACTGCAGAAGATGTGGAGAGGGAAATGAAACCCCATGCCACTTAATATGTGAATGCCCAGCCCTGGAAGGAGCTATACTTTTAATATTTGGGACCGAAACAGTGGAATCAAAAGAAATAGCACAAGCACCCATTAGACTCATACTGGACCACTTTCGGGAAACAGGGCTAATGAGTTGAAAGCATAGGGGTACAATAAACGCAAGCTTCAGATACGTGGGCTTTGAACCTACCCTAGAAAAAATATCCATTTCTTATTGTACCTTCTTAATATTACCTTAAAACAAATTATTACATTATTAACTACTAGAGTTTATAAAACTTAGATTTTAAAAAAATAAATAACAAAGCTCACTCTTCCAATTGATGTTGTTGGAGCGGAGTGTTTCAGATATAAACTACGCCAATGTTTTTTCATGTATTCTTGGTTGGTCACGTGGATATTTCCAGACCTCTTGCTAGGCTTTATATTTGAAATCCTCTTTTATAGAATGTTACTGGATACTTTTTTCACTTGTCAAAAACTGGTCATTTGTGAGATGTTGTTGCCCCTGTCAGTTTATCTACAAGCACTTAAGGGCGTCCCTTTTATTTGCAACACGCCTCGAAACGCAAGAAACGAGTGGCGCTTTTATGGACCTAGGTCGATTTGAAAACCTGATACGCAACATTAGAAACGTCAAGAATATAAATGCAGACGACATACTACGTTTGAATTTATCCACTCTTTTCATAAAAAAATACCAGCACCAGCACCAGACTACGTTTAAGGATGCAAAATGGTCCATATGCTTGGAAGTTGTAAAATTCTAATAAAACGGAGTAAATGTAAAATTACTGGCTACATGCGCTATCATAAAAAGTTGTATTAATGCTTCTTATTACGTGTTCTCATAATCCAATTGTGTTATTATATTACAAGATTTGTAAGTTGTAATTTTCGTAAATGTTGCTTCTAGCCGCGAAGCAGGGAGTGTTATTATTCTACGAGTGGGGGGTAATTACTTTACGACTCGTGTTGCTGCAAATGCTGCATTGTAAATCCCATAAAGTGTAAGGAATCATGATGGGAAAATACGAGAATTAAATGTTCCAGATTTAAGGTTTAATTTTAGATTATAAATTTACATAAAATGACGCATCTACGTGCAATGTGTATAACATCTAAAACAATTTACTTTTGTTGAAATATACTCTCAAAGCCTGTTTATACAGGTGTCGCGAAAAGGTACCACCAACGATCTTACACAAATTATTGAGTGCAAAATATGTATATGCCGAATTAACTGAAATTATCTATGTCTAAAAAGCACCCTTTTTCACAAAAACAGGACATTCAGAATAAGTTAAAAAATTATCAACTGATGGGAAACTTCAAAATTGCACCGCCTATTATTACTATTGTTAAGACAATAGACTGACATAATTTTACAAACATTGTCATACAGGGTAGGGTGTTCCTGTTATTGATGTTACGTTTCACTTTTTACACCAGAACTTTTTTTATCTGCAAGCCACTGATTAATTTTGTATTTTTATCCAAAGGCGTAAGTATTACTAAACTTTTTTCCCTGCTATAAAAGTTTGGTATCTGACATGATTTTCCCATCATTAATTTTTTATTGATGGACTTGCACCAAGAATATACGTATGTGTGAAAATGTTATTTTAAATAAAATAATTATTGTAATTTCACAGAAACGATTTTTTTTCACATTTATTGACATTGAGTAAAATCGTAGTAGACGGTAAATGTGTTATTAAGACCCTCAAATCCAGGAATCTGTGGGGCATTCTAAGGGCTATATCTTGAAAGGGTGCCTTTTTAGACATGAATAATTTCGGTTAAATAGGCATATTTTGTACTCGCGAATCTGTGGTAGAGCTTTGGTGGTACCCTTTTAGCGTGACCCTGTATAGAGCAGTTACTCATTTTAGATAATTCTGTTTTCAAAGATTTGAACTTTTTAAAACTTTTATATTTGCAAACTTTGACAATGTTTTCCTGGAAATATGACACAAAAGTGAGCCTACCAACATCACCATATATGAGAGTTCCATTTTTCTTCTTATCGCCAAGCTTTTTCGATTATTTAAAACTTGTTTGCATTTTCTAGAGCAATATAGCTCGGTGTGCATTAACAAAATAAATCACGCCACAATGCTACCCAGGGGAACATCCTTCGGACCAGACAGATCGTTACATATACATATTCTATGCAAGTAGGATATTTTATACAATACAATATGCCCATTCCGAATTTGATTCGTTTCCAAAAGAGAACGAATGGCTGTAAATAATTTTTCTTACATGCTTCATGATTGTGCTACAATATTATAATCTACATCTTTATCTACAATAATATAAAATATCAACAACACAATTCTGACAGACGAGTAATTCTCGTCATTTACATCACAAACCGTTGTGACTACAGACCTAATCGCAGATACTGATCTGTTGGTGGCAGACTTAGTTACTATACGAAATTATCCCTGGATAATTAATCAATAATTATCCGCAAGAATATTTTACTGTAAAAATAATCATATTTCAAGCCTCACAAGAGTAATACGCCCATATCTACAAACGATAATTTTATAAGTACATAATTACCTAATCAGCTATCTCCCCCTCATTCTAATGCACAACCTTTATATCTCCACACCATTTATTTAATTATTTTCGAAATATTACAGAACAGGAACGCTTTGTGAATACGGCCAATAGTCTAACCAGTAGCCAGTTTTCCCCTTGAAAAAAATATCTTCGACATTAATTGGGGAGGGAGGGGGACGGTGGGTGCGACACCGCTCGAGACGCCGTCTTGAATGAAAGGACCAATTTTTTTTTTCAAACTAACTTCGCATTCATTGATCGAACAACAGAAATGTATTTAATAATGTTAAAGAAGATGATGCCTTATGTTTTTTGTATAGACAATTTTCTTGCACATATTTAAAGCGATGTTTAAATCAACAAATAAATGAATAATTAACACAGCTTCGAGATCTAAATAGATGGAAATGATAAACTGCGCCATTACATTATTATAGTTTTGATTTTTTTTTCTCACGGTCGGTTGGTGTTGTCTTGTATATTCTGTGTTCTCAATGTTCTCATAGTCCTCGCAATTGCGGCATCCTTGAGAATACTTTTTGCCATTGATAAATCTTCCTCATTTTCATCCTCGCTGTCGATGCGGACCCCCGGTTCATTTTAGCATGACTGATCGACTACTATAGAAGCGACACAACAGAACACTTCAATCCAGCTTCCCGTCTTACAAGTGCATGCAATTAATGTTAATGTCACAGGTGTTGATTGATCTCTCATTGTAGTGGAGCGAGCCCCTTGCTAGCAAGTTTCCAGCTCCAGTCTTGGGAAAGATTTTGGATTTATTCTAGGATTTTACGTCCTGAACTTATGATACCACGGAGCGTTTGGATTTTTTATAGCTGTTTATGGTAATTTTGGCGAAACGTTCATAGAAAACTCTTCCAAGTTTTCTTCTCTCTTCAAAAGTACCATCAAAAGAAAAAAAAATGATATGTGCTCTGGTGCTGCATCCAGATGCATTGAGTTGTCAATGCGTTCTGTGTTTTAAATGTTTCAAGCTAACTTTTTGCGGAATTTTGTCTTTCAGCAGTTCTGCCTCTTCCAGGTTTTCTTACACGAAGTGGAGCTAGACGTGCTATGGTGCGCGATATAGTAACTTATGTCTTAAGGAGGTGGGCTTACATAATAATCGAGCTTTAATTTTCAATTACTTTAAATTAAAATAAACATGGCTGTATACTCTTATTGTGGTGTGAAAATCAGTTGAAACTAATTTTAATTTATTCGTAATGAACTTATCGTCAAAATAGGGAGTTTCTCGACTTTTTGGGAAAAAATGTTCATTTTTCGCCGTTCTAATTCGTTTTATTCGACTTACAAAAAAATTATCAAAAAGTAATAAGGATGAGGATTTTCTCTCCAGTAACTTTATTACCTACAGACATTTCTGCAGTTACCCGTTAAGGAGTTGTTTTTATGAAAACAATTTTTGTTATCTTTCATCCAAGATCATGGATTTTTCAATTTTGTCAGACCTGAACAACATATTTATTAAAAAGTTACTTCTTTCCTAGTTCCTACCTTCTGTAAGATTGCCTTTTTGGCCCCTACTGACTGGACTCTCATAATATAATAGTTTTTTGATCACAATCATGGCGTCATAATTATATTGTTACATTATTATTATTGTGACATTTTTATTATTTATTTCTGCGTTTTGACTGTGGATGATATATCAAATATCTACAACAACCCTTTGCAGATATTAATTTTGAAAAATTATTAATTTTTTTTTATTTTTAATAAGCAGAATTATTATGAAGATGTAATAAATTTGTTAAATGTATTTTTAATTCTTCACAATACAAGGTGTTTCTAAATGAAGTACCATAAGTTGGACCATGAAGTACTATTAATCTGGCATTCAGAAAAAAAAAAACAGTTCCAAATTATTTTACGAGAAAAAAGATGTCTTTGGACCATGGATTTTACGCTACTGGGTGCTGCAGTTTTACCCAAAGTTCAGGGTTTTTCCGAATACGAGTTACAAAATTGAAAGCGTGTATCAAAAATGTAGAACTATTGGCCCACTATTAAGGAAGATACACCAGTTTCGTGAATTAATTAATTAATTCATTAAAAATATAAATAATTAATTTAATTCAAAATAATTAATTAAATTAATTAATTTATTTCATACTAATACATTATAACTAGATAAACGCTTGGTTACCGTAACTATAAACATATTCATAGCTCCCTTGGGACTGTTATGAATCCATAACTCCCTCTAATTCTAATATTACTATTGGTTTAATTCTGGTAACCATTGGATGTTGGTTTTGTTATTGCATTGTTGGTTGATTATTTGGATTTCATATGTCATTTTAAACAAACTTTCCAGCTGATATATCCATGGTAATCAATAATCATGCTTACTCAATTATTAAAAACATTCGTTTAATTTTAAAAACCAACAGATTTCGTTTTTATATTTCATTTTATATGAAATAAAATTAATTATGTAGCACGGGAGTTAATGGATGTTAATAACCTCGGGCAGCTTTACAATCCCTCGGGACTACAATATGTTGCCCTCTGTAATTAACATCCTCATAACTCCCTTGATACATAAATATAAAAACCACTTTCGTAAATCGACGCTTAAACATCCTGCATTTCGGGTAAAAAACAATTTCGGAATTTTTTTTTTTTATTTAGTAATATTTGCTTCTTTTACACATCTTCCAACTTATGGTACCTCATTTAGAAACAGCTTATAACATGGGTAGTACACTTTAAAATCTTCATGGTGCAAACAATCTGGTTTCAGGAATAATCCTGTATTATCATCCCTTGTACAGGGTGTTTAAAATAGTATGCGGACAAACGTTAATGGGAAATTTGTTTATTTTTTGTGTTTATTTCTTTATTTTTGACCAAAAAATCTGACTTTAAATTTTTTTAAGTATTAAAAGTACAGTTTACCTGTATTATCCCTCAGATATTAATGATATAGGTAAGTATTACTTAAGCTTCAATATTCTTAGAAGTCATTATAATTAAGTGTATACTAGTATTTAGATATAATTTCGAAATTCAAATATTTAGTTTTAATTTTAATGCAATTTAAATATTAACTAAATTTGTCGTTTATTTGTTAGTACAAGTTAGTACAAGCATAAAGACCTCGTTGTATTTTCTGAAAAAGACAGTCAGTAAGAACAACTTTATTAACTCAAGAAATTGTTAAGAAAAGTAAATAAATTTTATTAACCTATTATGCTTTCTATGCAAAGTAACACCGCGACATTTTATACTCCATAAAAATCCCAAGAAATGTTTTCTTTTTACACTCATAAACACCTTAAGAGGATATAAAAAATAATGTAATTCAAAGAGTTTGTTCGTGATGAACAATGCAATATAAACTTTAAATAAGGAACGTTTCCTCTGGGAGAATGTAGCAAGGTCACGATGCGTATAAAAAAACGTAAAATTTTTCATGTAAATCGAGGGATAGATGTCTCTATTCCTGCCCGGGTTCCGCAGTCACAGCTTTCCATGACGATATAGCGAGATGATATGTTGAATAGTTGGCATTGCCTGCAAGGAAAAATGTTTTGCTATGAATTATTATACATCCGTGAGGCACAACTAAATTACGGCATTCCGTGATATTTTGTTTCGCATGTTCTCTTTCAGCCCTGGAAACGTATGGCTACCTCTTGGAGTTACAAGTTTTATGGCGATTCTTGTGGACGTGTTCTGATAACCAAGGTAGCTTGTTAGCCGAGTTATTAAACTAATCATTTTCAGAATTAAAGATAACAGTCAGGTACTTCTTAGTAACTCGTGGTTATGTAGCAGAATTTATAAACGAAAAATCAGTCCGTAGAACTGAAGATGATTGTCAAGAACTTTTACGATTCATTCTTTTAGTTTTATAATCAACTTTTCAAGTTTATTAAAAAATATGTCAATTTCTTCTGACCTGTCAAGCTTTAGTGGAAAATTATAAGACAGACAGATAAGAGTCCAGTTTTCTTTTACATATTTGATTACTAATTTACCTACCTGCTTTAGATAGAAATAGTACAGCTCGTTGTCTGTATGTTCAATGTCTATATTTATTAATAATTATTTTTATTTCTCGTGATTCTGAATAATGTTTCACCAGCACCACAGTGATCATTCAGACAAGACTGCTTCACATTCGAGAAAATATTTTTAAACTAATTATTTCAATCAGTTGGTATGGAAAAAGTCTCTCTTCGGGAGCCTTCAATCAGTTTTCTACACGTAGACAATTTTTAGAAGCCATTAAATTTTCATACATTATCGTTCATTATTGACCAGTTCCCGGTAGGATCATACATTTTTAATCATAATGGAAATTGAACCCTTCCATTTTAAGTCCATACAACTAGTCTATTAGTCTATTTTTTACGGTATATTGCAGACATCAAGGTGTAGGTACAACGGTAGATGTGTAAATTGTAAATGATGTTTAATCATTTAGTAGGATTTTTTTCAACTAATCAATTTTATTTTATTAGATTAGATTCATTAAAAGAGCAGTAAGAGTATACCGGATGGCAGACCATACCTCTATATATACAGAGTATTGTGTGATCCACAAAATTTTTCATCAACTAGTGCCTTGGAAGAGAGAGATGGCTATTGCAGTCATGTCTGAGCTGATTGCACCTGAGCACACCTACCAATAGTTTTTATTCTATCTGACAGACTGGCAGACATGCTTCATTTTTCCCAAGGCACTAGTTGATGAAAAATTTTGTGGATCACCCGATATATGCGACATTGCCCAATAATACATTTATTATATTAATATAACAATACGTCCCAGATATTTGGACAATATGCAACAATTATTAATATCGTTAACATGGAAACTATTTTTTGTTATTAGCACTGGTCAGCCACCCGGTATCTTACACTTTTACAATTTTTCATCTAGAAATCCAAAGAAAAATCTCATGTGTTAAGGGGCCATTGTAAGCGCCTCAGGTGGTGGATAGGGAATGTGCTTGCGGTGAACGTCAGAGAAACTCACCCAGCCTGATTGTCGTATCATGATGAAGGGCCAGCACTAGAAAGACAACGATGCCGGTTTTATGCACTCAGACTGAGTTAACACCGAACCCTAATGTGGGTGGTTATGTGGTAGTGAGCAATTGTGAAACTAAGATGGGACAAAAGACCATTCAAACCAGCACAACTAGAGGTTGCCCACAAGGAGCAGTATTATCATCCATGACGTGGACCTTGTTGTGGTCGAACTTCTATGTCTAGGCAATCTAGGTAGGTAGATGGGTAGGTGGCTATAGGTGGCTATGACGATGACATAGTCATTGTAAGTGAACAAACCCGAGAATATTCAGAGTCTCTCATGTCGTTGCATCATAGGAGCAATGAGAACTTGTCCAACTGCGACGTTGGAAGTAATCTTGGATCTGACAGCGATACATTTGGTGATAAGGAGAAGAGCTTGTGAAGCTCTCCTTATAATGTCAAGAGCAGGAATCAGTGGACAGTGTCCATTGAGAACCAACCCTTAAGTGGCTGCGAGAAGCTCATGACACTGTCAAAAGACAAAACTACTAAGAAATTCAGCTTCGAGAGGAACTTCATCACAAAACTGTTTACGAAAGAGGAATGATACAACACTCCCAACTTCACTCTCAAAGAAGGCAGAATTATTGGTACACAGACGGCTCCAGAAAAGGTCAAGGGACCATGGGAAGAGTATATGGGCCTCGCACCAAATACTTCTAACCCATGGAAACATCCCCAACCATTCTTCAAGCGGAACTACACGCACTAGAACTATGTGTCCAAATAAACCTCGGCAGAAACTACGAAAACAGAAAAAATGAAAGCCATAAAGATAATTAGTCATTCGACCATCAACTTCAAAATGGCTGAGGAACACCTGAGAACACCTGAGGAAGTTAAGCATAGAAGAAAACGTCGTCGGCAGATTTTTCAGAAAGGGAGATGAGACAGGGGATCTACCCGTCCTTCATCCTTTCCAAGTCCCTAAGTTTCTCAAGGAAAAGGACTTGGAAAGGGTTCTTAATCAATGGGATTCCATTAAGTACAGTAGAGGGGACACACTAGCTCTCTTAGATTGCAGTGATACAATCACCTTCAAGAATTACAATAGTCATTACAGCCAGAGGAAAGTTCGAGGTAACAATCAGACTAGTCACAGTAAACATTAAATGGAAACCAGAAAATCAACAACGCCACTAGAGCCCTAATGTTGTGCAGAATATAGCGGAAAGACCTGGGGTTGTAACCCGAACAGCTGCGATAGATGTACACCCTGATAATGAGATCTATAATCACACACGGTGCTGGGAAAACCTAAGAATGACGAAGAACGCAAGGAACAGGTAATCTTGAAAAAATGCAGAGATTTGCACCATTATGCATCATTAAAGGAATCATGGAAAGTGAAACCCTACAATAATACTACAATTCGGTAGTGGAAATTTCCGCTCAAATGGCTCATTAAAACAAAGTAGTTAGGGAAATAACTGGGATACCCATTGGAAGAAGGCAACAACACTGCCCTCCTGATGGGAAACATATAAACAGCGCCTTACTTGCAAGAAAATGGAGCTTTGGGAAGACATTTGCAGTATTGTTCAGCTACAAAAAGGATTTAACAACAACTGAGTTCGATCGTAAATGCAATTATTTAAATCCACTTTATTGAGGCAGAAAACTAGGAAAAGAAAGAAATCAAATTTAACGGACCGCCAAGCTGCACTGAGCTTATACAATATCATTTAAAAATACTTAAATTGAATAAATCAGACGAAGCAAACAAGATAACTTTCCTTTGGGTGTCAGGTCACATACCTGTATAGGTGTGAGAGACAACGAGGAAGCCATAACCTAACAAAGCTAGAAGCAACAACGAAGCTTAGAGGGCCAAAACTTTTTGCAGATGGGGGAAAATTATCCAGAGGGCTAATATCTTCAGATAACTGCCATGCTTAAGAGAGGTCAAGACATTGCTTTGACAATATAACCAAACGATATTTGTAACCTGAACTGAGACCAAAAGAAACCAGGCTGGGAATGCTAAGGGGTTCTCTGATGGAGAACGCCTTTTTTCCCTTCGAGGGCTGTTTGATTCAAGATCGCCGGAAACACCTCAGCCTCATGGGCTTATTGTGCTTACCGCCTTTGCTTCATGTCACCCGTTTGCTGTCCGTATATTTCCTGTCTTCTGCGATCCAGAGCTTCGAATTCGCACAGAACATGCTTAGCTGTCTAATGGGCCTTGCTACATTCTCGGCAGCTAAGGTCTCCATTGAACAGTCCTATTTTATTTAAGTGTTCTTTTAGGGAAATGTGTCCCGTCAGTAAATATTCCACTGTGATAAGCAACTGATTCCTGTTCTTTCTTCAATTGTTTTCTTTATGGGTTCCTTGATGGAAGCTTTCCCTTGCTGGCCTATTTCTCCGAATATTCTTTATGGTTTTTTTTAACCCACATATTTACTTATACCTATATCTAATCAATCACATATTAACTCACATATCTAATACATCCGATATTAGAGTTGAGCTTTTCTTTCGAACTCGAGAAGTTACAGTGCCGGAACCCACAAGTAACTGTTTGGAAAAAATTGCTTGATCTATTGCTCGACTCCAGCAGCAATTTATTATTAGCAATGATATTTTATAATCACACATCAATGATGATATTCCATGATTGTTTTCGGTTTATTTTATATTGCTCAAAAGAAAAAAAAAAGGTCATAGAAATCGTCCGTTTGTGTGTAGAAGTAAGAAGTTGCTTAGTCTGGCACTCGAATCAATCGACTGGTTCTTGTTGAAATTTGATTTCTGGAGTCTTTTTACAAAAAATATCGCCCAACTTTTTCACTTGGAGAAATATTTCAAGTAAATGCCAAACATTATCAATAAGAGAAGGCATTTTAGAATAGACTATACATTTATTGCTTCTTTTGTACTGCTCGACAAGAATATCTTGGCGGTTGTTAAAGGAGAGAGAGGTCCTAGAACGAGACAGCAAATTACCCCACCACCTTATCTGTTTTAGTACATTCCATGTAATAAATTTTGATGTATAATAATTAAATTTTGAACAATGTTTTGACATTGATACTTGACGTTTATATTTTATTATGTTTGTGACAGTTAATTATTGCAAACGTAGTGCAAGCTTTTGAAATGGCAAATTTTAACAGCCAAGTTGCTAAAAAAAAACCCTTTCCGGTCAAAGCCGTGAAATTATTAATAACGTTTATAAATATTTTCTTGGTGAATCTAAAAATAGTGGTCCTATTTTACCAAGTAATGAAGTTCAAAAACGGGTTGCTGCTGCGACAGGCATTAGTGAACGAACTGTTCAAAGGATAGTGGTGGAAACAAGCAGAATCATCGATGGCCAAACGGATAAATTTACTTCTTCTGTTAAAAAAGAACTAAATTAGCAACAAAAACCAACTTGTATGACTTTGATCAATGTTTACGGCGTCGAATTGTACACAATTTTCATAGAGCCGAAAAAATTACTCCAACGCTCGAGAGGATCACTGCAAAATTTACAGAAGATAACGAGTACAATGGATCAAGGGAAAGTGTCAGAAAGATTATCCATAAACTGGGCTTTCGGTGGAGAAAAACAAGATCTAACTGCAAAATTTACAGAAGATAACGAGTACAATGGATCAAGGGAAAGTGTCAGAAAGATTATCCATAAACTGGGCTTTCGGTGGAGAAAAACAAGATCTAACAGAAAAATTTTGATGGAAAAGCAAGAAGTGCGATACTTGCGTCTTCAGTTTCTTAGAAGGATGAGAAATTATAGAGCTGAAGGTAGAAATTTAGTGTACATGGATGGAACGTATATCCATTCTTCTCATGCTCATATTATTTACATAATTATTTGTTTGCGCATAATTGTTAATTTATATTTATAGAGAATAGTACATTTAACTTAGTATGTACCTATAATTATTTGTTTGGCTCCGAAAGTGTCGCAGAGTCTTTAATAAATTTTACATCCATGGTCTGCATTTTAAATGGATTACACCAAGAAAAATTCTCACTGGTATTCTTGTAACAATATTAAGATGAAGTTTGATAGAAACCAGTCAATGTTATAACTAAAACTCCCGTGTTTATTTTAGATTTTATTTTTTTCATATTAATTGAACGCAGCCAAATTAGCTTCTAGCTCATAATAAAATGTCAAGTATCAATTTTCATACATTTGACAAAATTTATTACAAAGAATGTACTAAAACAGATAAGGTGGTGGGGTGATTTTCTGTCTCGTTCTAGGACCTCTCTCTCCTTTAACAACCGCCAAGATATTCTTGTCAAGCTGTATGTGTATGTTTTTTTTTACTATAACCGTCCTTTACAGAACTTCATCGATAAGTGACTACGTGAATTTTTCATATTTGATGAGCGAATGTTTTAGAAAATGCAAAGGTTTTATCAGACGCTCTAAGTTCATAAATACTACGTCGTTACTTTCGTGTATAGAAACACACAAAAAAACCGTTTCATTGGCAATTTAACCTTCATTCTGATCTAAGAATAAATAATTTTGTTCGTATTCAGGATTCGCTCTGTTAATAGATCACAGTTATTTGATTGTTTCATGCAATAATGAGTTTCCAAAAACTGACATTGGAAGTCGATTGTGTATAAAGCTCAGCTTGTGTAAGATGTAGATTTACTTTGAATTCGAGTGGGAGGAAATTATACCCATTAGGTATTTTAGAATATTTGCATTTGATTATAAAGCAAGTTTAACAATAAGCACTAAGTTTTACGTTTGAGTCATCCAATTAACGAGCTGAATACTCAGAGAGCTTCAGTCGGGTCAGATATTTCTTTGACTTTTCAAGGGGAATTGATGATTTGTTCCTTGAATTGACGCGAAAAGATTTGTACTGCAAATTACTCGCGTTCCACTTTTACGATTTTGTCGGAACAAACATTCGAGTTAAAAAGTAAAAAAATGTTAACTGAAAAGCGAAGCTAAGGATTATTTTCTTATGTTTTTGACAGATCCTGGAATGTTCTGGTTTGAGCTTAATATGGGATGTTTCGGCTATCCATGACAGCCAAACAATGCAATACTAATTAGTTGTTAGCGGTTGCTAAAATGTAAACACTAACTATTTTTTAGAGGACTTATTTTCTCCTCCCATTCCTATGTAAGCGATATAGTAATATATCAACGCTTCCTTGACTGTTTTGACAGGAATGGAATTGGGGTAGAATTTCTTGGCAGAAGGCAAATCTATTTTATTTAGTTGTAGTTATCTATTTTCCACCTAGACCCTGTCTACTGAAATCATTCAAATGGCAGAATCCAGATAGGGCATTAGACCTTAAGGTCTCAATCCCTTATCGATCGAATAGGGAACGTGTTAGTTCGCTTGAATGGCCCAAATTGGATGCATGCTTCCACTATTACGTCTGAAGCACTATACTTTGGTAACATGCCATCATTTCATTAACAAAGAAGTATTTTCCCTACTGGTTCCGCACGCAATCTTTTGACTTTTCGATTAGGCCTCACTGCACAGCGCATTAACTGTTTCACCTACTCAACGCATTATCTGGACGCTAGAAATAATGCGTTAAATTTTTTATGCTAATAGCTTTTCCAAATAAACAGGTCAAGTAGCGATCCCTGTTTAACAAATCTCTCTGGAGAATTTGATGAAAATAACGTTGCGTGCACATCAAATATTAAACAAGTAATTACTATTTTGCTCTGCTAAGCAATTTGCTTTTAAAATATATCCTCAGTTTAGTCGTTGAAGTTAGAAATGGCTCTGGACCTAAACGTGAAAAAGTTCGCTCCCATATAAATTTGTGTCATATTATGAGACAAAACGATTTTTATCCTGTGCAGTACGGCTGGCAGGATTTGGGGATTTCAGTGGCTATAGATGGATTTATATACCAGGAAAAATATCACGCAAGATATAGAAGTGAACATAGGTGGAAAAGAAAATCCTGTAGGGCTTAAATATTTCGGGTTACTGAAGTCACTCCTTTTTATAGTGGACAAAGTGATACAGAGAAATATCAGTTAAGAATCAACCAAGCTTTTATGCCTTATAAAATATGTGAAGATATACATCATGGGTACATTTATTACTTTGATCAATAATTATTATTAAATTATGAGACAAGAAATTATTTTATGAGAACCACATTTTTATAGTTTTCTTTCTTCTTGGACTTTCTCCTCATTTTGGGCTTTCTCAATAATTAATTAGTTTTAATAGAATATGAATAGTGGTATGTTGGTAATTACAACTAAACTCTTGTCGGTGACATGATAAATTATTATTATACCATATCATATTATCATCTACTTAGTTCAGTCTTTATATCCAAAAAATCGACCTGAAATAAGAAAAATTCCCTTGTCGATCTTTTTTATTCCACCCGCTATAGGAAGGGTCACTGATAGTCTATTAATTCAAAATTGCGAGCAGAAGCGAGGTGCGCATCCGTTCGCCATTTTCGCGTTTTTATGAAAATATATTTCTCTTGAATAACTCGGCCATTTAAAATTTTTATGGTAAAAATTGTTTAAACAAAAAATGTAGGAAATTCAATTGCACAGAAAAAAATTGATAATTTTTATCACCCTGTATTGAAATTTAAACCACACAATAGGATAGTACATATATAAAAAGTTGGAACAGGGATATGTAAGCCGATCTTCCATATTTTGGGCTTTTACCCTTGAAATTTGAAAATCACGATTTTCACTTGTTTATAATAAGACAATTTAAAAATATAATAATGGTATAGGGTCTCCCCCTTAAAATAACAAACTACCTATGTATCAATTTTAGCATTTCTGGAAGTGAAATAGGTAAATTATATTCGGCCATTTTGAAAATATTTTCAATAAATTTCTTATGATCAATTATGTCCTAAAAAATTTGGATTTTGAGGCTCTGGGACAAATTAGTAAGGCCAAAGTATGGTCAAAGGTGGTCAACTTTAAGAGAGCCCAGCTATTTCTCAAATGACTTCCCTGCCTTTTCCAAGTTTAGTTGAAAAAATATCCATCGTAGAGAAAAAACTAAATTTCCTGTAAGTTTAGTCAGTTCCTGTAAGTTAGTATCATTTTTACACAAAAAATTGAAAATAGCCGAGTTATTAAACAAAAGCATATTTTCATAAAATTCAAAATGGCGGACTGATGCGCACCTGAGATCTGGTCGCCATTTTGAGTTTAGACTACCAATCCCCCCGTAATGGCTTAATGGCTAGAACAAGAAAGATGAAAAACAGAATTTTTCATAGCTTAAAAGTGCATAATGACTTTCCCGGAAAATGACATACATCACGGTCAAGCAAGAGATTCTTACCAGTGTAAGTATGAAATATTATTTGTATTGCTGAAGTATACACCTACTGCTGTGAAATATGCGGACAATAGGAGAGACATACTGACGGAAATTCGGGAGCTGGAGGTTTGGTTTACAATTTCGACAATTTTGTGGATAGATAAAACTAATAAGAGATGTTAGGAAGATTCAAGAAGAAAAGCATGTAGTAAATGATTATAAATAAAAGGGATAGAATTGCCAAACATATATTATTAAAGTAGAATGCAGGGCGGTTAAGTTCGCGATGTATTAAAAGCAGAAATAAATAAGGAAACCTTCCTCTTCCTGATTCCTTATCGAGATAGGCGTAGTCCTTATAGATAAGGAAAGTGGAGTGAAGCATCTTGAGGACTGTAAACCTAATGATGGACATGACCACAACACCGCTGACTTTCATAATTACCCATATACTTTGTTATTATTTTTTAGTACTGAGAACAAAATGATAATAGAAATATTTTAACATAGATAGAGACTTTAACATAGGTAGGGAACATCATTAATTTTTTAAACGTGTTCAAAAAGGTAATGATATTTTCTTTCATTACAAATGTAATATTTGAGTGGTTTATTTTCCACAATATTCCGCTTCAAATAAGCAACTAATTTATTAAAGCAGGCTCTAATAAGTCAACACCTTGGTTTAAATTAATTGTGGTTTTAAACGTTGAATATTCCTCTCGCAAGCTGCCTGACGATTTTAACGTTTCACTTCTGTGGACAGAATAAGCCAGCTAGGATTTTTATTTATCGCCGGTTTCCTTCTATATCGAAATAATAATATTAAAAATCGTTTATGATTAATTGATTACCGTTATTATTACTTTGAATTGATGAAGCTTAAAAGAAAAGTTCAGGTATTTATCTATTATTATTATCCAAATTAACTAACTTTGTATAGATAATTATTTTTTTAGAGAGCCGTCAAAAATTGATGACATTTCCAAGACATATTCAAGTTGCAACACACTTCCATTTTGCAACTTGTATCATAAACCTTTATTGAAATTTTTTATTTATTATTTTTTTTTTAGATAAAGGAGGAAGCATCGGTCTTAACTATGTAGGTAAGACAAAGTCGCTCCTCTTCAATAATTATTGGTTCGAGAACTTGCTCATTACCCAGCTTCAAGTATGCCAATTATACAGGGTGGCCCAGCGAAAACGTATCAGGCCTAATAACTGGAAAACTGAAGATGTACGCGAAAAACGCCGAAACAGGTTGATTTTGATATCGAGGGGGACATTTTAGTGACAAATTTAACTACCCAAGTTCACCCCCTTGGCAGGGGGAGCTTAATAATAACTTAATAATACCTTAATAACTTGGAAACTGAAGATGTACGCGAAAAACGATAGAGAATTCAAGTAGCTTTCAAATGATGTATCACTCGATGTCTGTTCCCTATGATGATAAGCAAAGGGGTAGCAACCCCTATCAAGGGGATGAACTTGGGTAGTTAAATTTGTCAAGAAAATACGCCTACTTCGATAAAGTTTTTCGCGTACATCTTCAGTTTCCAAGTTATTAAGGCGAGTTACGTTTTCGTTGGGCCAGCCTGTATGTAAGCGAAACTCAAAATGTTGGATATCGTTGTAAAGAGAATTCGAGTAGCTTTCAAATGATGTATCACTCAATAGCTGTTCCATATGATGATAAGCAAAGGGGTAGCTACCCCTGCCAAGGGGGTGAACTTGGGTAGTTAAATTTATCACGAAAATATGTCCCCCTCGATAACAAAATCGACCTGTTTCGGCGTTTTTCGCGTACATCTTCAGTTTTAAAGTTATTAGGCCTGGTACGTTTTCGCTGGGCCACCCTGTATAGTAGAATAGACGACACAGACAACCCGATCGAGACAGAATCGAACTCAGTCCGAGGCACTCCAACGGCTTAGCAGTCTGCACGCTAAATCGCGGAGCCACCGCCGGCTCTTATGGAAACATTGTTTGAGTTTTTATTGAAGTGTTTATATTTTTAACCACTGCATATTTTTGATGTTTATTGACTTACATAATCTCGTCCTTGAACCATACGATTGTTTTACTTATTCATGTGTCCAAAATTCATATCTTCCGACTAGAAATCTGCATAAAAATAAGATAAATTTAATTTACCTTGTCAAAAATAAAACATACATTACTTTGTTATTCAGTTAATTTTATTTATTTTTCTTCAAACCTGAGAAAACACAAATTTTATAAGACAATTTTTCAAAATCCAGTTGCAAAACAACACCCCCTGCACATTCCCTGCTGTATCACATTTCTTCTCAAGCTTGCTTCAGGGGGTCATTTTTTTAAATTGTGATTTATATTATTATACATATCATACTATAATACATATATCATTTATTTGACTTGGGGTTGAATTGTTACAGATGCGGAAGAGATCGCAATATCAAGCGGTTCCAAGAAATTCAGGGATTTCTTGCAGGAATGGCCCACACCTGGCACGGGACCATATTTCGACACAACTGTAAACTCCAACATTACCGGATTGGTGGGGAGCACGGTTCTTTTGCACTGTAGAGTCAAGAATCTGGGAAACCGCACGGTAAGTTTAGTGAATTATGAATGCGAGGCAAAAACTCCCAGCCCGTCTATCCAAAGTACTCTGGCTTCCTGCTCTAGGAGATTCCGTGCTATAATTTTTTGCCGCCAATCTCTCTACGGTGTTAATTAACTTTGATCTTCAGTGTTGTAGCTAACTCTTTGTAACGATAATTAATTTACCTATCGATACAAGTTACAGTTATTTGAGCCTGGAATTGTTTAATTATTATTGGTATTAAAGTATTTAGGAGGGTTGTTGGAAGAGTAGGATTAAAATTAATGCATTGTTGCCAAACGGGGTTAAGTAATTTACATGGTCTTACATAATTCATAATAAATTTTAAACATTAGTGGTGTTTTTAAAAAATTGCTTTAATTGAGCTATTTTTTTTCGGTCCAATTAGAATAGAAATGATTGGGAGAGCTCTACGAAACGAAATAGCTATTCTCATAAAATAAATATCTCATAGATATCTTGGATACAACCATAACATAGCAATTTTTCAGAACGAAATTGCTGAATATAATATGTGAATATGTATGTGATTATATGATTATATGTTTATGTGATTATACAGGCTGTCCGGTAAGTACCTCCTAATCTCTCGCGAGCATACAGGGGAGGTCAAAATAAACCAAGTCTGTCATAAAAAAAACATTCCTAAAGTGTCCCTAAACGTAGATACAGAGCCCCAAAATGGTACCCTAAGATTTACTTTTTTGGCTTTAACTTTTGAAACGACCTGTATAATTTGATGAAATTTTATTTTTTTTATATAGGCCATAAAGACTCATTAAGCCATATCAGAGTGGATGTTTGACGTCCTAAAGGAAGTCAGGAACGGACTTACCACCACACTCATTGTGTCAAAGTTTTGACAGGTGTCATTTTACAGAGCTGAAAACTTATTTTTTAAGTACGCTGGTCGTTCATCTTCACAAAAGGTACTCTTAATTTATTTCGATAAAACTAGCGGTTCTCAAGATAAATCGACTTTTATGCGAATTTTGATCAAGTTCCGTCAATAGCAATCCATTATGTAGGTAGGTTTATCAACAAGAACCTGATTTTTACCTGTTTGTGTTTAGCATTAGTAAATTTTGAGTGTTTCGCATACCTAAAAACCGATTTATCTCGAAAACCGTCAGTTTTACCGAAATAAATTAAAAGCACCTTTTTTGAAGATGAAGTATTAGACTATTCAAAAAAATAGTTTGTAGCTCTGTAAAGTGACACCTGTCACAATTTTGACTCAACGAGTATGATGGTAAGTACGTCAAAAATCGACTTTAATATGGCCTGATGGCTCTCTGTGGCCTCTATAAAGTGTTTAAATTCCATCCAATTATACAGGTCGGTTCAAAAGTTAGAGCCAAAAACGTTAATTGCGGGGCACCCTTTTAGGGCTCCATATCTCCGTTCGGGGACACTTTAGGAAATTTTTTTGATGACAGACTAGGTTTTTTTTGACCTCCCGTGTATGCTCCCGAGAGATTAGGAGGTACTTACCGGACATCCTGTATAATAATATGTGATAATATGTGATTATAAAGATTATTATTGTAGAAAAGAAAATTTACATACGTCAACAAAATTGAAAATGACCCCAGTTTTCAAAAACTGTACATGAAAAAATTTCAAGGCTCTATTTAAAGCTATTATTTATTTAAATCTTGCAAATTTGTGTTTTCCTAGACCAGTATTTCCAACAGGACATTTACGTTGTCGTTCTTAGCTGCAGTCTGTGTAGGTAAATAGGAATTTAAATATTTAATACACGAAAACCAATAGAAGTACCTAAGTAATTAATTTCAACAAGTATTAAGTCGTAACTCTAAAGTTAAGTAAAACTCTATAAAGTGAATCATTCATATTATATGATACTGAACATGAATAATTTCTGCCGATGCAGAAAGCATTTGCTTGCATTATATCCATGGTATATAAATGAGCTTTTCAGCATTCAATTACATACTTCTTGAAATTCAAACAAGTCCGAGATGCGAACTTAATATCCCTCTAGATTTAGGCGTTTGTTCGATTTTCAAAAGAACTCCTACCCGTCATCATATTATTATATTCATCCCCTTTTTATAGAAAAAGAACGTCAGTCCCACATCTTTGTAAACAAAAACCATGTAATATGTATGAGACCCTGCATATATCAATAATGCCTTTTTCGTCGACGCCAGTATTTGATGGAATACCTACACAACTTATATATATCATTGATTATCATTAATATTTACCAGTGACATCTCTTATTATAATTCCTATGTAAGAAGCATTTTAATTAAACAGAATATCGAAAACAGGAATTAATTATATTCCGCGAATCCTTATGCTTGCGGGTAAGTTGCAAATCGATTCTTGCTCTTCTCTTAAACCTTACCGCAAGTAACTAAACTGTTTAGGTACTTGAGTTTACCTCAAAGTAGTATACACTTTCAAAATGACTAACTTATGTGATACTTTGCGTTCCACTATAATACCAAATGGTTTCTAAGTGCTTTGATGTTATTGAATAAGACGCTCTATGCAGTAGAAGTAGTTAATTATAAATTTAATCAAATAGCTAAACTAAATTTTCAAACTAATTTCTAGATGCTACAAAGTGCTCATGTCTTATATTAATAGCTTTTACCAGAAATTCATTGATCATATAGGTTTCTTCGTTGTAAAGGTAGAGACATTATACCGCAAACGTATGGCGTTTGAAGTGAACATAAATAGAGTTAGTCAGAAGCACGTTACAACAACTTACTTTATTTAAAAAAAATTACAATTACAAGAAAATTCTGTTAGAAATCTTACTCATTTATTTTCTAATGTAAATTAATGATAATAATTTTTTTCTACTCGCATTTACATAGTAATTATTCCTTATCGTGTACTTATAGGATTCCCTAATAATTTCACCAGAAGACAAAATAATTTTTTTAGTAAGTTTTCTTATTCAGATATTCAGATTATACTTAGTAAATCTTCAATGGAAATTTAGGTACTAAAGTTAGGTAGTAAGTAATGTAAGTGGGTGCATCTGGCATTATAAAATCATTTGTTTCTATACGCGATCGGAAGTAGATAAAGTACAGTACAATATCTCGAGATGAAAGACAATTTCGCACTTGCGGAAAATGTAACTTTTAACTCTTGTTATGTAATATGCTATATTGTAACGCATTGATGGTCATTTAATGATGAGGATCCCTTAAAAAAAAGTTGTAAATGAAGCAAGTCCAAATTTTTCCATACCTTGCAATACCTTCTAAATAACTTACTGTCACAGCAAACTAAGGGAAACATTTAAGAATGATGGAATTCGTAGCTTTTGAAACCGCATAATCACCTATACAGTGTGTGTCACAGGCATGGTACACCCCCTTTTTTTTCTTTATTTTTGGAGATAATTTTTTGAAATTTGGTACATCGCATATTCTCAATAGAGCGCACTTTTTAGCAGAAAATTGAATTTTTTCCCACATCCGGTTTTTCCGGAACTGTTACCAACTTTTTATTTTTAAGTAGGACACCCTATATATTATTATATTTTTTGATTCTATACATTTGTACAAATCCAACATTACCACATAAGTACCATTTTAAAGGTCAAATTTGTTTTTATTTAATTTTTATTTCTCAACTATAGTGTGCCATGACTATTTCGTTTTACTCCAATTGGATCATCTAATGCTAGAAAAATCGAATTTTTGTTCAAAGTACTAAATTAAGTGATTTATGGATAAATTATGCGCACCGGAATGATTTTTTGAGCTGGATTCATTTTTTTCAAATGGTACCATATTGGTACCGAGGTACCATCTATTAGTACTCTTAATAAGGGACATTTTGGTGTACGCATTTTGCATCTGTGACGAACATAATTATTGAAGTCATGGCACACTATAATGGAGAAATAAAAAATTAAATAAAAACAAATTTGACATTTAAAATGGTACTTATGTGGTATTGTTGGATTCGTACAAATGTATAGAATCCAAAAATATGATAATATATAGGGTGTCCTATTCAAAAATAAGAAGTTGGTAACATTTCCGGAAAAACCGGATGTGGGAAAAAATTCAATTTTCTGCTAAAAAGTGCGCTCTATCGAGAGTATGCGACAAACCAAATTTCAAAAAATTATCTCCAAAAATAAAGAAAAAAAAGGGGGTGTACCATGCCTGTGACACACACTGTATGTTTCAAATCTTCAGGAACAATAATAACATTTGTCTTGATAAAGAATTGCTTATGGGATTGAAGAAAAACACTATTTTTATTTTATTTAAGTAGGTATAGAAAATTGAATTAAATAAACTATTATTGTATTTATTGAATATTATAATAGTTGTGAAGCTCATCGAAAACTCCTTCCTATTCTCTAGTAATGATAAGATTCTATTAGGGTGGCAAGGAGAGAATTCACAAAGTTATACAAGTACTATTAATGTCGGGGGCGTATATAAAGGCCGCCTGAATGGGTCTTCAACATTGGGATATTATCGTTGTTGGTGTTATTGCACAGTCAATTTAAAGGCGAGATTTGGACTCCGCAGTACTAACTTTAATGTCTGAACTGTAATCTCACAGCTGCTGTTCTAAATATCATAATTAGAGACTATAGAAATCACGCGTGTTCGTTTGCTAAACGAAATTGCTATTAAGATATATTTAATCTGATAGTATTCAATGTCTTGCGGGGTGAGTATTTCTAGTGAAGTAAATTAAATGACTTACTTGGGAAGGAAACAATTATTTTTAAGAAGCTCTGCAATTCTTATCAACTCTACTTACTGCCCAAGGAGAAAACTTGGTCGTTTTTACAAAGGTTATAGTACTGTCCTATATTAACTATATTTTTGACCGATTTCTAACTTCAAAGTTATATTAATCTTACAGTCGATAATAAGTAAATTAGGGTTGGGAATTAATTTCCCTAAATTTATCTTGAAAGTAAAAAAAAAACTTTGAAAATAACCACTGGGAAAGCTCACGATTTAAAAGTTATTTGTTTTTTAAAGCTACCTCATTCAAAATCCGCTATATTTTCTATAGGTAGGTATCTAATTATTATTGTCATGACTCCATTGTTATCGATTAGAACAGATGATTTGTTTCTGATATTAAAACAAAATCGTCAAAGAGGAAGGAATCCAAAAATTATTTTATTTATTTATTTTATTTTTTAAGAAAAACCTTATTAAACTCTGCCAAAACGGGGGGCTAATAATAAGGTTCCCCATAAAATTTTAATGGCAGGTAAACTCAAAATATATGATCGACGAATTAGCGTAATCTCTACTCTCACTCAGGTCTTTATAGGTAAATTAGAGGTAAATTTTACGTAATTTAGGTTAAGGAAATAAATTTTGACTTAATTCACGTCGAATTGTGGTAAATTTAATATAAAATGCTACTTGAGTGAAGCTTTCACTTATTTTAGTGTATTTTGAATTTAAAATGCTTCTGGTAACCTGATCAGGCTCTAAACTCTGACGCCAAAAATACTTTTCATAACCGAAAACAACTTTCACGGGCATCTATCAAAATCTAACCAGGTATTAAAATTCGCTCGATACCAATAAGAGACATTTATTTATAACTCAGGCTTGATTTGAGAAATGGGGTCCTAATTTGATTACCGACAGTGTTCAGAGAGTTATAATAAAAAATCGCTAGGGAGGAATCAAACGCGTACAGTGTACTATCTAAAAGTGGGTTAAGTTCGATCGTCGGGTTCATAAGTGATTTACTCTTCTTCATCTCAAGATATCCTCGCACCCCTCATTCGTAATCGTCAATAGGTTGATCTATTTCGTAACAGTGTAAAAAGCAATTTCCTGATACCTACGAGGTAATCAGGCGATCAGCAAATCAACACAAATCTGACCTATTTTTTGACTTGTTTTGTATGTTCTAGAGCGACGCCGAAGATAAAAGTCCGTAGTTCTGAGGGATAAAACTTAAGCATTGATGTTAAAATTATTGATAGTTCTGCTCTGTTTGTTCTTAATTTGTTACAATTTGAAGTTAAGCTCCCTCACACAATATCCCAAAATCAGCTTTCTCGGCTCACTTTCAAGAAAAGTCATTGTTATACATTAACTTGAGATCCTCTATAAACATTAAGTCGTCTGATAGTGAAACTTGAACTTCGTTTTTGTCTAATTCCCTTGGAAAAAGAGCCACAGAATCTATGCCTTCGAACTCGTGGCTTAAAAAGTGACGTTGTCTTGTATTTCTAACAACACATAACATCATGATTGTATAACTCTCATTACGCAGTGAAACTTAAATTAAGTAGAACTTGTACAAAAATGTATCATTGTTTCCAATTTTTATTAAAGTACAACGCAGAAATTAAGAACAAGTATAACTAATATGCTATGAAGTTACAAGAAGCTTGTCACGAGTAATATAGAAGAACTGATAATACTGAAATGGGTATAGTTACCGAAACTCGATCTCCTTTTACACTTCGAATTTTTAAAGAACAGACTTTGCAAAAAAGTTATTTCCGAGTGATGAAAACAGTTACTCTTTCCCTCTCGGGAACAGAAATGTTATAAAAATCAATAACAATAACGTTAAGCGTGACTCGACAATAAATTTGAGAGAAAAGTTGTTTCTTTAATGATTTGGCTTGTGGATATTGGTTACGGTATAATACCTTTTTTAATTAATCTATCGTAAAGCCATTAGCAATATTCCGAGGAACATTTTTCAAATTCTGATATCGATAGATCTGATAATTTACTGCATACCTACCTATATACCAGATCAAAACATATATGTAATTTTAAGGTCACCCAAGTATTAATTTCCCAGAAATCAATATCCTCTATGTATTCCTACCAAGTACGGTTTTTTGTATTGCATTGCTTGCCACAAAGCAAATCCAGGGTTCGCAATACATGTCAAATACGAGGAAATACGGCGGCTGTTTCGAGCCCTCAACTCGCCCTGCGAATATTCTTATTTATAGCTTTCGTATATTACGCGGGATTCGAGATACCACCAGCTTCTAATCACTGGGGAGGAACTTTTCACCGCCTCAAGCGAAGTATGTTTTTAACACTAACAGAATTATGCTTCTATTATTAGTTGAATTGTTAAACTTCAAAATTGAGAAAATCTAATACATGGAGCTCTCTTCAGTTTTAGATTGCTTTATTGTTGTTTGAAACATAATTTCTCATTTTGGACAAGAAATCTATTTTTAATTATCGCTATTTACTTTATATAAGCAAAATTAAAGAGTCCAATAAGCAATTGGTCGGGTAATTTGATCACTTTGTCGTTGTTTCTATAATAAGTAGTCAGACGACAAACACAAATTGATTTCAAGAGATATTCGCGTCGTTTGAGTAGTATTTTGATTCGGTCTGTCGTGCGAATCCGATCACATCGTCTGTAATCTGCAGCAGATTGCACATTATTGGTCCGTCAGTGAATGTGTGATTATCGAACTCCAACTCGTTGATTCCTTTTGGTTTTGATGCCGCGTACTATACGTGCTTTTTCATACCGGGTTGAATAATCGAGGACGTGATCATTGCTTTGGAAAATTATATGTTTTTTTTAAAAACACCATACTATTAATAAATCCAAGAATTCATCGCTATTTTCGTTCTTATAATAATTAAATTAGTCATAAAATTTACTCATAATCCTTAAATACATTTTTAATTAGGTAACATCGCTTGTTATTAAAAGCTTAATTACATAAGGGTGTCGTTCAAGGTTTATTTCTAAGACTTTAAAATTACGTTTTTGCATTCAAATAACTGAAAAAAATTTAAGTTTAAAGAAATAATAATCGCCTCAAATCATTTAAAGAATTATTGTTGTCTAGTGCAACGTTTTAATTAGAAGTCTAGAATATTTTTTTATCTTAGTCATATCTTGATGAATTTTGTTAATCAAAACTTAAAATTGAAACTGCCGAAAATAATTGTAAATTCCATCAAGATAACACTTAAGCTATCAAAGATCTATTTATTAAGACTTATTGGAACGAACATCATTGTCTAAATGAAGAGAGAGTTACTAAACTCCAGTACTTGATTTTAGTAACTCGTACGAGTTACTAGCAACATGAAAGCTCCTTTTAATCTTAGTGACTAGAATTATATCACCCATGGTAGCATATAGGTAAGTGCAGTGGACATGAATGAATGGGTAATTCCTGTTGAAGTTCCAATGCATCAAGTTTAAACGCTTTAAGTTTATGCTGATGGAGTTAGCATCAGTTTGCATAGTAAGCAGCTTATGCAATGTGCAGAATCAATTTTCCGATAATATCTGTGCAAATGGAGCACTTATACACTTAGGTAATTAGTTCAAGATTCTTTAACTGAACGAGTACCTAATAAATGGAGAGGAAATTAATAGCATCTCCCGTTTTTGTGGGATAATCTAATATTTTAGATTTATAAGGCACTGAATCGTGATTAAAATCTAAGCACTTGAAACAATTTTCGACCTCCGCTGAATGCATTGAGCACGAAGCAGCATTCATAGCCCGCAGAAATTCGAGTACCTTCCTACTCAGAATGAATTCTATATTTCACAAACACCAACACCAACACCAACACCATTTCCACTGTTATCACAGATTTAATATATTTCTGTCATTTCTGTTTCATCATGATCTCGCCATCAACTCTATTTTATTTTGGTTAGCTGCTACGAACAAAACTTTCCTTAACTTCGATGCTTCAGAATATGGTTGTACATACAGTGTGACCCATTTGTTCTTGAAACACCCTGTAGAATCTTAATTTATGGTGCGATTTAAAAAAAAAATCTTTTAAATCATAGAGCTTGATAAACTATATTTTGGGAGCAAAAAGCGTCTCATTCCTACAAAATCCAGGGCCTACTAGATCAGTGTTTACTTGTAAAATCTCAAAAATTCATATTAGCGATTTTTTTAGAAAAAAACTGGGCATGGCACGGGATTCATCAGCCCTCAAAACGATACTGTACTAAATTTTTTTTGAAAATGTCAGAGTAAAAAGGATCTTGTAGTTATTTTAGAAATTCATAATAATACTCCGTATTTTCATAAATTAATTTGAAAAAGGTCAAAAGCTATCATAAGTAAAAATTCAAATTAAAAAAAAAATAAAAAAAAGTAAAAAAAAAATTAAAAAAAAATAAAAAAAAATTTAAAAAAATAAATAAATAAAAATAAATTATAATTAAAAAATTAAAGTAGGTACCTATATTATCACCAACTAGACGTACAATTTCTATTTTGTCTCTCTTGACCTTTTCGAATAAATTAATGAAAATTCGGAGTTCTATTATGAATTTCTAAAATAACTGCAAGATCCTTATTAGTCTGACATTTCCAATAAAATTTAGTACAGTACCGTTTTGAGGGCTGGTGATCCCGTGGCGTGCCCAGTTTAAAAAAAAAAGAATCGCTAATATGAATTTTTGAGATTTTGCAAGTAAACACTGATCTAGTAGGCCTTGGATTTTGTAGGAATGAGACGCTTTTTGCTCCCAAAATATAGTTTATCAAGCTCTATGATTTAAAAGAAATTTCTTTAAAATCGCACCATAAATTAAGATTCTACAGGGTGTTTCAAGAACAAATGGGTCACACTGTATAGCTTGTAAATCTTGTGATATAGGGGCGCAATTTTAATCCAATCAGCAGGAAAGCATGCTGCTCTATAATTATTGCGGCAATTCTTATCTTGAGAGTGACAGTGACAACGTCGTTCATTGAACATTTTCCCGAGAGAGTGGCATCAATAACTTTTTTTCGAACACAATTTGAGTAGTCAGAAGGGGGTAATCAATAACGATACCACTTTCCTTTATGTTATACGGGTATTGCCTATACCTACGTTCGATGTAACGAATCTCGAGACAGGTGTATCTTTAATATTTCGAAAAATTTTGAAGCGAGATTATTTAGTCAAAATTACACAAAAAATTTCTATTACCGTATGTCTGGTATTGAACAATTTTTGAGATACAGGGTGTCGAAAAAAAAAGATTATTTTTTCAGTTTTTTGGAGATTACTCGGGAACCGTTTTAGATACGGAACTCAGCTTTTGTACATGTCTTATCATTGATAGGAGCTACTTTTTTAATACCAATCCATTTTTTTTCATGTGCATTTTGTGGAGAAGGAATGAACGAATTTTTTTGACCTTGATTTTTCGACACATGTTTTGAAACATTCAAAGCTAATTTTTCATCATGCCCGGTTTTCTCGAAAACAGATCAAAAATATTTGGGGTTAAAAGTGCGCTTTTAAGCTTTGACCAAAGAATTTGCCTTTAAATTTTTTCGAAATATTGAAAACGCAATTTAGGTAGGCCCTCAAAAATTAATTTTTCATGTCTTAGATTGGATCTGTGAAAGTGTAAAATGAAAATTTTGCTTTGTAAACTCCTAAACTAACTCTAACATTGCCTTCTTCTTGTTTTCTTAAATTCACAAATGTGGTCTTTACACTTTCAAATAATCTCCTACGTTTGACATAGTTACGCAAGTAATTAGTAATTTGTTGTCAAAATAATAATTATTTTGACATTGCCGAAACATGGTGCAGTAGGTCCTTTTAAAATTAGTTTTGTGTCTCTTGAATTGATAATTAAGGCGTCATTCTGAGGAGATTATTAAGGTGGATTCTGAGATTATTCCAGCTACGGTTATGTTTGATAAATTATTGTTGAAACTGTAAAACCCATTATAATGTTATTTTCAAGCCAAACACTCTGCAGTTTGCCATTTGGAAAATTATTTTTATTAAAGACCTATTACCTATCTACTTATTAAATAAACTAAAAACATTTATTAAGTATTAGCAGCTGAAAGGGCTTACCATAAACATAGGAAAAGCAACTCTAAAGCTGATAGTTTTCTAAGAAACTGTATAATTCTGAGGAAACTTGGTAGTTTCCAAGGGAACTGTTTTTTTTTAAGAATTACTTCTAGGTCCTCATCAAACTCAGTGCTTGGATGGAATATTTCCGTAGAAACCTGTTAACAATCTTCTTAGAAAAGGTGCTCACTTTTGTCCCTATCCAGTGATATAGCAGTGAAAGTCACTCCGAGACATTCCTACCACGTAAAATTTTTGTCAATAGTTTTCCCAAAACTTTCAGTATTCACGTAGACTTTTTTGCAGGTTTAGCATGGCTTAGAATATCATGTAGATCAGTTCCCAGAGTTACCGAACAAGAATTTGTTGGTTTTCTTCCGAAGCAACTGATCTAGCGAAATAAGTCTGTGAAGTTCGACTTATCTGTCGTAATATAAGGATACCCTAGCCAGCCAGAATCTGCAAGCTTAAATCTGATTTCTTCCTATGCACTTATATCGAGGACTCGATATTTTGTGTGAGACTGTTAAGGAAGTCAAGTAGGTAATCGAGAGGAGAAGACACCAGGCGAACAATTGCAGAGTGTCTATTTTATTGACGTTCTTGAACGTTTTGACAACTGTCCCAACCTAACAAAAGCCAGAGCTGTCAGTTGTAAAAAGTGGATTAGGTTAAGACAAAACTTTTTGTATCAGGGCCTACTCCAAAACGGATTTGTGTTCGAACATCCCTTATTATTATACAGTTGCTTCAGAGGGATAGTTTTCATTTTGCTATCAGGTTCCTATAATTTATAGTCTCAATATTTATAGATACAGAGGCTGCTCTAAATCTAGCATTAGCTTAAGCTCAGGATTCTGGGGTATGCATAAATATGAAACCAGAATTGGCAGTCATTCGGAAAAGTAATCATCATAGTCTTTCCTAACAAAGAGGGTGCATATGTGAAATTCTTGTGATGTTAGATGGGTACTTAGCGAGTGGAATCGCTTAATTTGTTATATCCTGTGCACCAAGCGTTTATGTACATATGTGGGTGGCATAAAACCAAAGTTGTTACAGAAGAGATAATAACTGTCAGTATATAAAAAATTAGAGTGAATAAGTATGTACATGTAACAATCAGACATAAAACAATTCAATAGAAGCCTTTGTGATTTAATGACTCACACGATCTATCTATCAGAGCTTTAGACTTGCATTGAAATGCACATAGTAATTAACCAATGTAAAGAGTGATGAGAAAAGTTCCATTGTCAATCAAATCGCTTCGTCTAGTGAAAAGGGAGTTGAGAGTGCAACCCATGCTCACATTTGCTTTAAAGCGTTGTAGGTACAATCACGCTATACAATACATAATCAGGTTATTTCAATAATGCCTAAGAATGGAGGCATTTTGTCGATTGTTTGACTATGATAGAGGTGTCCACCAACAACAAGCTTCAATAAATCGACCTCATTTCAGATAAAATGTATAATAGCCATTTAGTTTGATTTTTAATGGCATCGAAGGTCTTCATTTACCACATAAATTTTTATATTGCGAGACTTTGCAGTGATAGGTACATCAATAAATACACGAATTTATATTTCGTGTTATTGAATATTTTAATGCTCACATGTTATATGAAAATATTATCACGTCCAATATATTTTTACTTTCTGTACTCAAAATAGATGTGACATTTATAAGTAGTTGAAGACCTTATAGTTGTAATGCTTCTGTCAGTCGTTTTCTCTGTTGGATATATTATGGACATCAAAGGATAACATGATTGAGATCTCTCACCGGTCTCTCGTCACAAGAGCAATAGGGAGATGGGAGGGCACCAATCCTAGCGAGGTGTGATTGGAAACAACCGTCATTAAGTCTCATTCTAGTAATCCAAGCGGAGTACTGTCTGCAGCCTTGGTAATCAAATAAGTGGGAGATTTGGGACATTGGAGTAGGGTTAATCAAGAAGTAGTGATTGTTCGATTTACCTTTGGATTCAAGCCATTCTTTCTCCCTGGTAATCCTCGATTGCCTTTTGTATACACTTAGGATGTCGGGTACAGTTATAATTTCTTTGCAGTTATTGTGTCTGCTTTAGCAATTTTATATTTTTTTTATGGAAGGGAGCATCGGTCTAAACTGTGCTTAACTGTCGGAACATTTGAAAACTCGAGAAAGGGACATGTACCCTGTTTTTAAAATGAAAAATTGCGATTTTCATTTGTCTATAACTCAAAAACTAACTAATTTAAACCGCAACTGTGAAAACCACTATTATTGGATTTTCTCGGACAATCTTAAAATGCAATAATATACAGGGTGCGCTCTTTAAAAAAATAAGCAATGCCGTCATTACTACAACACCTTGTGTAAATTTTTTTTCATCGATAGAAAGTAAATCAAATTATAAAATTGACGTGTTTCGGGTTTTTCGTCTTTATACAGGGTTACTGGTAACTGGATACATTCCTTTGGTGATCTGATAAAACAAGAGGTAAGGAGTAAATTAACCCCAACATGCACTATACAAAACTCAATAGATTTTGAGATATTTCGATTTTCAACTTTTCTTAAAAAAATGGTTTCAAATGTCTTGAAATGTAATTTTCAAAAAATCTACTTTAACTTTTTGATTTTTTTTTTGCTGGAATACCTACTTGTCCAATACTATGCTTCCTTCTGGAATAAAAAATGTCCTGAGGTATTTCGATCGTGTGAAAATTTCAAAGAAAAACTTTCACAAATTATTTTTTTTAAATAAGATTTAAAAGTTTTTACAAGTTATTTTCGCAAAATTGTCAAGGAAACTTGCGTACAAATTGTTTTAAAAACACTCTTAGTGTAGTAGCTATCTAACAAGGTACGAATCTTGTACAAGAATAACAGAATCTCCCCGCTATGTACCGTTACCGAGGAACAAATCCTTAAGTTGGGACGTTTTAAAAAAAATACGTCCCTGAACGGGGGTCTTAAAATTCTCGGATCCGGCCCATTTTCAATAGGTCGTATTTGGGGGTCACGAGCTTCGTCCCTACCAACGTTCGTCCCGATCGGTAAAACTTTCAGACACTTAGAGTGGCTATTACTACGCTATTCCCGAAAAATCCCGAAATTCCCGAAAAAATGACACTTCCCGGGAACGGATCCCGCTTATTTTCAATAGGCATCGTGCCACGGTGCGCCAGTTTAATCGAGCCAAATTTCAACTTTCCCACATGAAAACCGGCGGCTCTAGATTGTTTCCTAGCAAAGTCACAGAAGTTTCGTAAGTATACGCATTCTTGTGCCCGAAAAATGTCTGTCTGTCGGTCTGTCTGTCTGTGACTTTGCTAGGAAATACTCTAGAGCCGCCAGTTTTCATGTGGGAAAGTTGAAATTTGGCTCGATTGAAGAGGCGCACCGTGGCACGATGCCTATTGATAATAAGCGGGATCCGTTCCCGGGAAGTGTAATTTTTTTGGGAATTTCGGGATTTTTCAGGAATAGTCTAGTAATAGCCACTCTAAGTATCTGAAAGTTTTATCGATCGGGACGAAAGTTGGTAGGGACGAAGCTCGTGACCCCCAAATACGACCTATTGAAAATGGGCCGGATCCGAGAATTTTAAGACCCCCGTTCAGGGACGTATTTTTTTTTAAACGTCCCAACTTAAGGATTTGTTCCTCGGTAACGGTACATAGCGGGGAGATTCTGTTATTCTTGTACAAGATTCGTACCTTGTTAGATAGCTACTACACTAAGAGAGTTTTTAAAACAATTTGTACGCAAGTTGCCTTGACAATTTTGCGAAAATAACTTGTAAAAACTTTTAAATCTTATTTAAAAAAAATAATTTGTGAAAGTTTTTCTTTGAAATTTTCACACGATCGAAATACCTCAGGACATTTTTTATTCCAGAAGGAAGCATAGTATTGGACAAGTATTCCAGCAAAAAAAAAAAATCAAAAAGTTAAAGTAGATTTTTTGAAAATTACATTTCAAGACATTTGAAACCATTTTTTTAAGAAAAGTTGAAAATCGAAATATCTCAAAATCTATTGAGTTTTGTATAGTGCATGTTGGGGTTAATTTACTCCTTACCTCTTGTTTTATCAGATCACCAAAGGAATGTATCCAGTTACCAGTAACCCTGTATAACACTTCTATGAATTCTGGGGTGACGGGGAGGAGTGACAAGTTTTTTAAAAATCACCTGGTATTTTGCTTATAGAATCGCATATGCCTCTGCTGTCATGTCAAAAGCAAAAATCTCTCTTTTTAGACAACCGTTTGATGAATTATTTTTTCATGATTTTTTATCAATAGGTATTTCGATGTATTTTAACCTCCTAGTCCAGATATCATCGCAAAATTTGAAAAAAATCCTCTTGGACGTTGATGAGGACGTTACGATATACTTAACTGACTCACCTCCTTTGAATGTTATGAAAGTTTTGGAAATATTGTCATATAATTATTATCGTGTTATAGTGAGCATGAAATTGATGTCCCTATAATGGGTCGTGATTTCAAATCCTCATTTTGAGAATTCTTTTTAAGCATCATGACATGCGTGAATAACTTAAGGAAAAACAAATTCATTTCAATGAATTCGTGCATTCCAAGCGATTCTATTGCAGTTTCGTGCAGACAGAGATGTCATTGAAAGAATGTCTTTATTCTCTATTGGCATGTTTTTTTTTTTTGTTTGTTTTTGTGACGAAAAGGAAATCAATTTTCATAACGTAAATTTCTCTGTGTATTGCTTCAAATAAAATACTTGAAGGGCGGTAGGTAGATGAACGAAATATTTCTTGGAATTCTTGTGAAAAATAGTTTATCGTCCTCGAGTCGAATAAATAGTTGAACATTATACCCAATAGTTTGCTGTCTGAAGCAGCAAGTTAAATACTAGAAGAGAAAGAGATAGAGAAAATTGAGGGAGAAAGAGGGGGAGTTAGATATAGATAAAAACATCTACAACATTACATGACAATAAATGCAATAGGGGGGCAGCCAGCGGGTATTGGCGCACACTCGGGTACTCCCGGACATGATAGATGTCGATAACGCCATCTATTTCAGAAAACTTGAGACTGTTGAACCGTGTATACAGGGCTATGCAAATTTCATGGTGCCAGTATTGGGGTATCCTAAACCATAAGAGATACAGGGTTGCTTAAATTAGAGAAAAGTTGCGCTATTTTGTGGCCATCTCGAATCCGTCAAGACATACAAGATATCTGTGACTGCTCCTGAAATATCCTGAAAAAACTGAAAAATCGAGAAATCTTATTTTTGCCATATCTTTCTTGCCATTGGAAATTAATAAATAATTTTTCGTGGGCTTACATAAGCCGTTATGAGCTATTCATCTGACGTTTCAAAAATTTTCAAAGCCGACTAGATCTCAGAGTTTTCATAGCCAACTTTTGTTTTTCTTATGACCGCCATATTATTTTTTATGTCGTTCGATGAGAAAAAAATAATGGAAACCAAAAACTAATAAACTTCAAAAAATAAATTTCAAAATTTTTTGTTCTTCTTTTTTTCCTAAAAAAAAAGACAACTTTTTAGATCGAATATCATAGAGAAATTAACAAACTATAAGGCAAGCAGTATGACTTCATATTGACCTATTTCAGTTAAAAACTTTCTGTTTTTCTTTGAAAAAAGAAGAATAAAAATTTTCCAATTTTTTTTTTCTAAAATTTATTAAATTTTGGTTTACATTATTTTTTTCTTATCGAACGACATAAAAAAATTATATGGCCGCCATAAGAAAAACGAAAGTTGACTATGAAAACTCTGGGATCTAGTCGGCTTTGAAAATTTTTGAAACGTCAGATGATTAGCTCATAGCGGCTTATGTAAGCTTACGAAAAATCATTTATTAATTTCCAATGGCAAGAAAGATATAACAAAAATAAGATATCTCGATTTTTCAGTTTTTTCAGGATATTTCAGGAACGGTCACAGATATCTTGCATGTTTTGACGAATTCGAGATGGCCACAAAATAGCGCAACTTTTCTCTAGTTTAAGCAACCCTGTATCTCTTATGGTTTAGGATATCCCAATACTGGCACTATGAAATTTGCTTAACCCTGTATATCCTTTGATGATTAATAGATAGCTGTAGAAAATAAAAATCTATCTGAAAGCAATTTTATTCATAATAATTGTGGATGTGGCTAGTCACAACAAATTTGGAACATTATCTGAACTGCGTTTACCAGAAAATAATTTTCTTGCTTAAGGGTACTTCAATACCCTCAGCTTACCTACAGCCTTGTGACGTGACATCACACGCCCCCTTGATCTCAAATATATACACAAACATATAACACGATCTTTCATATTAACTCATTTTCATATTAACTGTGGGGGAAATATGGGGGTGAACTATATTATGAATATTTCTCTTGTGTTAAACATTGAACTGAGTCAGCAAGATGTTTTCATAAATGTAATAAAACTGAAAGCAGATGTTGCTTCTCATTTAGGAAGCAATGAATTTTTCAATAAAATTCTAGCTTCAATTTTAATATTTCGAACTAGGGAAATTTTCTATTTTACGTATCATTTTCTATCAATAGATCTTTTCACAGCTTATTTTTTTATTACAGATAACAGATATCCAATTTCAATTCAATCTCATATTTCAATTTTAAAATCCATACAAATTAATCATTTTCAAACTCATATTTCAAAAGATTTTCAAGAACAAAATCGAAGCGAGTTAGAGATGCATTCGCTGAAAGTATTCAAGACATATCTAAGAAGACAGATTATTTTATTCATTTTTCTCGACGTATTGTATAAGAATATGATGTCTGTATCCTGTGCTTTCTGGTCAAAGTAAGGAAATATTTTATCTATGAACTTTATCCATTAATGCGATATGAATATAGTTTTCTCCTGATCATTTTTATGTTGAGAGGGAAGTTATTTATTAGGTATGGATTTAATATTTCTGTAACAACTTACTGCCTCTTCTCATATACATATTTTAAGCCGCAAATGGATTTTTCATTAACAGCATGTGCTTTCAGTGAAATCGTGCTTTCGAAAGATTATCACATATCCAAAAGTTTCACCTGTTCCAAGAGCGCGCTTTAAAAATGAAATATTATACATACCACGCAAAAATTGAAAAATCCTATCAGGATCACGAGAAAGCAATTTCTAAAATCGAATAATCAAAGTTACCTACGAGATTCAATAGAATGTTGCGATTCGAGTAATCGAGTTTCTAGACCGATCGATGTGACTGTTATGGGCAATCTAAAAATAGGAAGAGCTTAATATCCGGATTCCAATGAGACGATTCATGAGCATCACCATACCTGTCAAAAATATATGATAAAAAATTAAATTGCTCGTAGAAACGAGATCGGGGAGTTAAAAGCAAATATTTTTATTTGAGCGCCATTAATTATGATGAAAATGTCATCTCTAAATGAATTTTGTGAATGCATTTTCAAAACTTTGAAATGAAAAACGATTCCAATTCGGTCATGTACGAATTTTAATAATGTTTAATAATAATAATAGGTTCATGCATGGGTTTGCATCCTATCCTGTACGTACGTTATCAAATTATTAAAGAAACGGACATCTCCACTTTATTGTACTGAGATACGAATTGTCCGCGAATATATCTGCAACCACAAATCGTATTCAGGTTAACTGCTCCTTTTGATATCTCTTCAATTAGGTCAAAGAACAAACAATTTAAAAACGATTGGACACCTGCTTACATAAATTGTCCTTATAAAAATTCGCCTGTCAAGACGACATTAAATTAGAGGATTATTTGGACAGAGTTTAGACGAAGAGTTTCTTTCAGTCGCACGACCTGTGGTTCGATTATTTAATTAAATAAATTTAATTAAATATGATATCCAAAATGAACATGAACTCTTTGTGTTGAAAAAAAGTTATTATAAACTTTTTAATTAGGTCAGGTGTGAAACAGTCGTAAACTTTAAGCAGTCTTGATGCAAGGCTCAGTGAAACATGACTGTACAATTCATAAATGTACCTACACTAGCAATGAAGCTTTCAAAAATACTAAAGTGACTCAATTGATGTGCCTAAACTCCGAGGACCTCTAACTACTATGAAATAAATCCACATTGAACCTGTAACATTTAAACGGTGAATATCTGCAAATAACAGTTCAACTTTAGCTGAAGTTCTTTCTGTGAATAATGGAAACGTCAAAAACATTGTTCGCAGCAAGTTATTTGCTCTCAAAGTGAACGTTCGGTGTGTTAACATGCAACTTTCTTATAGTCTTAGGAATAGAGCATTTCGATTTAATGTGTGCACCACCACTCACTACAGCGTTATCAAGATGAGGGTGATGAATTACTTGAAACTATCATTTCTTGTAATTGCACTTAATATTTTAACAGTGTAAGGAAACCTACCTTGATAAAATGGAGATCTCACTAGCACAGCCCAAAATAAATTTACATTAATATTGGGACCAAGCAGGTGTACTTGTCGACATTTTTTGAAACTGTCCACGCTTATGTTAGCTTAACGAAAAATTATGAGAAAAGAAAGAACTAACAATAATAATTATCTTACTATACTTACCGCATTCAAGGCCCATGTTACTTGATGTTATTTCGAATACCAGAGCCAGGGACTATATGAACAGTATATAAAAAATCCTACAAAATAATGAAATCTTTTGAACGTTTAACATTACTCATCCTCATCAAGTTTAAGTAAATGGTTAAGATTCAGACTAGCATTGACGTAGCTGAGCAGTCAGAAAACTCGAAGCTAAATCAGAAGAACTCTACAGAAGTCTATTAACGAAATCTAAAAGCTAGACAAACCTGATGCTCCACAAAGCTCCAAGTTATGTCAGTTGCATTGGTTTCTCAAAGACTCATGAAATGTTAGCAGAAACACGTATAAGTAACTATGAACCAGAGACGCGATTTATCAAGTATACGTTCTAATTACTCAACCTGATGTCCTCCAATCCAACGTATTGTATTAACTTCTGGGATGACTGTTTTCTTCCCTAATGTCATTACCACGTCATAGTTTCAATGGAGTCGTGAACTTTTGAGAGTAACTGGATAAAGTTGCAATGGTAATCTAATCAACTTTGTTAAGAGCACTCGTTAACACTGAAAACCGACATGCTGCGGTATCTTTATTTTTGTATGACTTTTATGAAATGGAGTCCCAGGTTGCAGGATGCTTATGCAATATGCGTAAATGGACTTATGGGTGTCAATTTGTGCAAGTTAATTAGTGCGTCTTAAGTTTATTTTTCTCCTTAGAACCGAATGATCTTTGGCGAGCGTGTTACCTCGTGTGCACTCTTACTTTCTTCACCTCCTCTCGGAAAAGGTGGAAAAGGTAGATTGACACTTGTCAATATTTAGTTTCTGCATGGTAAAAGTAATATTTAATTCTGGAGCTTTCGTCAATAAAGAAAGCTTGTTATCAACTTTATGCAAATTAATTTACGTCAATGCCTATTTGTTTAAATAGAAATTGAATAAAAATTTCATTGAGCTGGGCCTAGAGATGGGAGAATTTTTTGCTTAGTCTATTTTTTTTGGCCTGGATACTACAATTTGATAACTGCGTGCCTACTTAATATTTTATTACGCCCTTGTGTGAATGGCCCTAAGAATATTACGCGGTGAGATTTTTTTTCTTAATTTTGTTGGTTTATAGAAACCTTAAATGATCGTTATCTACCTTATATCGGTGAGGATAAAATCTGGTCCCTTATTTTACTGCCAGCAAGAAGTTTTAGAGCAGCTCGTATCGCTCAAAGGTTTTACTGGTAAACTATATACTGCAGAGCAAGAGATTTTAGAGCATCTCGTTTCGCTCAACGGTTTCGTTGTTAATGCAATTAACGTCCTACAATGATTTTAAAACAGTTTTGATAGTTTTGTTACGTATTGTCATCGTAAACGAAATTATCCACTGGCACTTCCACAGATTTCCCTAGAGTACCTACTTCGAAGTGATACTGAAAATCTATTTAAAATGGAAAAATACTGTACTTTTTGTTTTTGTATTTCTGTATATTAAAGCCCTACTATTTATCATATTTGAATGTCTGATGCATTTCTTTGCATCTGAAGATCTAACTTGTTATTACATTTTATTATATTCCTGATATTTTGTTAAAATATCTTAACGCATAAGTAAATAAACTATGAGATTACCTGCTACGTGAACAAAGATGCAATTTTCTGAGAAACTTGCTCTAAGACTTACGATCTATGTATGAGTCTTCTATAAAACGCAACGCTTTGCAGAGTTTCTATCTTTTCCGGTTTTCATTGGGGCACAGCAACAAGTTCGTATTCATATCTTTCAAGTCATCATAACAGCAGCAGGTGTGATGAGGTGTAATCAGGTGCTAGTTACGTCGATTAATAATTAAGACCCAAACTAAATGACACATAAATCTCTCTGTGCTTTTTTTGAGTTTTAGTGACACAACTGGCTTCCCTCAATATACCTGATGATGTTATGATTGACAAAGATATGAATCCAAGTTTCTTACCGTGACAAAGATACCAGTTTTTATTATTTTTTTAATTGGTCTGTTGATGGCCTAAGGGACGGAACATGTAACCATGTATAAGTCCATGTATATAGTCTCATATACACGAAGTATCTAAGAAATTTCTTCCATTCTTCAACGATGTTTAAGTTATGGTAATTTTTATTAGGAAGTTTTTCTCTAATATTTTCTTGGATAAAATCGTTTGAGTTGCATAATTATTGCGAGCTAATATACGGAAGTCAACTGATCGAATACTGTGTTATGAATATTCGAAAAGAGATTGGATGTAAAATGATACTTGAATTGATTTTGCGTGAAACCCAACTCTTTAGCATTATATGTATTGCGAAGCTGATTTGGCACAAGATCGCGATGCGAGTCAAAAGGGGACTATGTTTTCGCTTATTCTCATGCCAAGTATCGATTGTACGAATAAGATGCTGTAATACTTGATTTTTCATTGTAATGGCTCATATGTGATTGGATACCTATTTTTTTATACAATCTGACCCATTTAATAAATCTATATCTCGACTGTCATGGGTTTTACAAGATCCGCCGAAGCGAATTTAAGCTGACTTTTCTTCAGTTATTATTTTTTCCTTTAATTTCTCACTAGTAAATTGTGTAGTTATTTATCTGTATTGCGGAAATCCTGCACATTTATTGTCATCATATCCACAATTGAAAGATATCTGTTTCCAGTTTAATGTTTTATTGTTCATGTTTCGCACGTATTTCAGACAGGAAGCGTTAAGATTTTATTTTAGGTAAGTACCGTTTTTGCTGAGCTTTCTATAAAACGAACCAGCAAGATACATCGTTTCTTATAAAGTTTATAAAAGAACTTCAATGGATAAACTCATATACAGCTTAGAAATCACATAAATATTGACGTCTTGTGCCGTGTGTTAACTTCATGTCAGGGAGGATAAAAGAAGTCACAGATACTAAAAGCTACATGCACATTTAACATTTCTACTTTTTAGATGCTTACGTCTCCTTCGCATCTTTTGTTCATTTAAGTTCTCTGTACCGTTTTTTAAATTTTTGCAAAGTTTCGTTAGGCCAAAGCGTACCGTTTTAGGTAAAGAAATCGGTAGGGCTGATAGTAGCGTTGTAACAATAGGAAGAAATGGGCAATAACGCTACTGCGGTAGTTGAATATCTCAAAATTAGATTATAGTTTTTCTTACCTAACTGTGAGCCAACTCTGGTACTTTTAATGTTTGCGATTAAGTTACAATTAGTCGTGATGTTAAGGTAAGTTATGTCCAGAGATGCCATAAATTTTCTTTAATCTAGTACTCAAAATTAAAAAGATGTACTTAACTGACTGCTGGTAAATAGTTAATTCAATAATTTAAATACAGTTTTATTTAAAAGATTCTTCTGCAATGAAATTAAATATTTTTCTATGATGAAAAATAGTCACCTAAATAATAAATCAATATATCATGTTTACAGAATTATCGTTAATTAAATAGAATGGAAATCTTATATACGAGTAGGTGCCTCTAAATTTTCCCGTACGAATTAATATTCCTTAAAATAGGTTCAAGTTAAAATCAGGTATTTATAAATATTTTCTAATTGATCCTAAATAATCATTAATAATTACTGCGGTAAGGTGACACGCTGGTAATGTTGTTTTCTGGGTCCGGCATGACAGTTCGATATCATCGTACGAGTGAAAAGCATAAAATCACTTACAGTTTCGGCATCTATTTAGTTACACCAGGGGGTGGTGGTATGTACGCCTGCTTATATGTTCAACTGTCCCCCTCAGGGAGAAAACCTCTGTAGGTAAGTGGACGTCGCGACCTAATGATGGTCCTGCTCTGGATGATATGGCTATCAAAGTGCTTCCGGGACTGCTTGACTCCTGATCAGGTGTGATACAAATGAGCTGCCGTACCTGGGCTCAGCTTGGTTGGAAAAGGGGTATGTAAATGGAGATAACAGTATCGTGTGTTGTAGTTAGATTGAAAAGAACAATTACCAAGTTGGTAGGTTTTGTGATGACTGAGAAGACGGAAAATATTAAGTAGGTAAAGATAACAAGAGAACAAGGAATTGAACATTCCGAAGAAGGTAAAATACAAGGGTCGTAGGTAATTAGGAGACGATTTTCGATAATGAGTAATTAGCTTTCTTACCCCCAAGTGTTGACGAAGGGCTCCTTGTCGCTAGAGAAATGTGTCGAAAAGAAAATAAGTTCAGGGAGAATTTCCGACCTCTGTCAAGAGTGCATGGCACTTCGTAGTACAAATTCTCGCACTACCAAAGAGTATAAGAGCGCGAGGAAGAGTATTCCTGCGCGGCGCAGTATTATTCGCGTCGAATAATACTGCGCCGCGGTTATTCCTATTAGTATGGAATAGTATAGATATTCCTACAAGAAAAAAACTGTAACCACGTTATATCTCACTCATTCGTTACATGCTGCATTTAAGTTGTTAGGTTATTGATGATTGAACGACATCGTGGAATACGATTTTGTGGGAAAATTACAATGTATTGCACTTCTATTTTCTTATAACCAAAAGTTTCTTATATCTTTAATTTTTGTAGTAAGTTCTTTTAAAAGATACAAAAATTGGATTCAAGTTTCTATGAATATCTACGCCACTGGAAGACGTCAACAAAACTGAAACAAACAAATTAAAGACCTTAGTTTGTTTATTGTTTATGCAAAGTTCTTCAAAATCGGTGCAAAAAACATGAGCTATAACCAAAAACTATGACTTTTTTTATCTTTTAAGCGAAATGTCAATTTGAGGTGAAATTTAGAAGATTCTAGAAATAGAAGTTTTTCTTGAGAAAAATAGGAACAGAATACCGCCGGTGACATCATCACACGCAGAATAGCTCCAGATCATAATTGCATAGTTTGATACTAGAGTTTACCGTTTTCTTTTTTTTTTTTGTGTAAGAAATCGCTTCTTTTGTTTTTTTGCTTGTAAAATAAAATCAATGGTTTTCCAAAAATTTGTCATTTTTGAAGTGTAGTGCAGGCTCTTTGCGAGATAGTCGATATTGGTAGGTACTTTCTGTGTGCACAACACAGACGTTGTCAGATAATTTGATAACTAGTTTTTGCGTAGTTGCAATCAGAAATTCTTCATACCATATTTTGCAGCGAGGCTAGATTTATAATTTTAAAGCTGAACCCCCTACCAAGATGGATTTACCAGTTGATGTATAATAATAGAACAATCTAATGGTAACTATTACCAAGCAAACGTTGATCGATAGGTACGCTTTTTGTGCGATTTATTGGTGATAGACGTGCAGTCATTGCAAATGTATGCCATATTGATTGACTTATAAATGATTTATTTTGATGGAGATGAAGAACCTTGGTGTTTGTTTGAGTATTTCCAAGGGGCGATGACTGTATCTACTTACTTAGGTGATTTATGGTAAGTATGTATATCTAAGTAATACTACAGTAACCTCTTAAAAGGGATGTCTCCTTCTACTTCGTTCGTTTGACTAGTCTGAGTCTGCATCGCATAAAAGTCGCTACCTTGCTCGAACTCTATCTATCTTAGTTATTAATATCCTACCTGCAGAAGTTATGTTCCCTGTACGCTCTTAAATTATTTTTTTTTGTTTGCATTCACATAGTATTTCTCCAAAATTTATGAGGTCTGCAATTTATTAATTTCTTCACCTAGATTTGGGATAGGTACATATTTCTGCACACTTTTTCATTCAAAGACAAGCGTTCATCGTCTCTCGACCATAATTTCATCAAAACAGTAGTAATTCAATGTTGTCTTTTCTCTTGAATAACGTACCAGGCTGCGGTCAAAAGTTTCCACAATGGTCATTGCAATAATTTAATTTTTTTTATTTAAAAGAGACCTCGTGGATCTTATTAGAAGATTTGCCAGCGTAGATGGGAGGTGAATTCGTAAAGAATCTGCTCGAAGGGTATGCAAAAAAATGCAAAAACTAGTCAGTTGTCGGAATATAACACACTATTCGATTATATTACCTACCTCATCCAGTTCCAGTTATCGGAGGAGATTTAGGAGTTTCGATGGTTCCTTGATTTTAAAGATGATTTTTTTTTTGTTTAGGTGTTCACCAATCAGTGAATTATTCTTTGTTCTACTGCACGTCACTAGAGTAGATATTCAATGAAAATGTTGAAAGGAGAAGCACATAAAGTTTTTACTTACAACACAAAATGGCAGCTTTCGAATCATTATGATCACGCACCACATTTAATTTATTTGGCTTTCTTATTTTTATAATAGTTTTTAGATCTTGACGGCTAGTAAAAATGACCTGTCAACCACTGGAAATTCTCACTAACGTATGGGCTAGTCATATAATGCATAAAAATCCAGGATAAGCTAGAATTACTTCAAATATTACAACAGCTTGTTAAACACAGCACAAAATTGAGCCATCATGATCCCGAACATATAACGCTCTCCTTCATTAGAACTCTGGTAAAGTAATTATAAAGCAGAACACGACAAATTTTGTACTAACCTGAGTTTATGAAGTTTATGTACAAGTGCTGTTATGAAGTAACAGCGCTGACTAGAGATGAAACAAATATTTAGCGCTGGTCCTGCAGTTCTGCATCCCTAAAAGTGTCTAGAGCAAAGTTAGGACTCTACGTTAGCGTTTAAATTGATTACTGATGGCTGAGCATGTTTACACAACCGGTGTAGCTTGCTCCAGCACGGAACTCCATGTTGGAGGAAAGGTCCCATGATACATCTAAAACTGGTGATTTTCTCAGATATATTATGTGTTACGTTTGTACGACCAAATAGCTTGAGATTTATTTTATTGAGTATGACCGATTATAAGAACAATAAGCCAGAAGCCGGCAGTTGAGGTGCTTCCGGCGATCCTGAATCAGACGGCCCTCAAAAGGGAAAAATGACCGATTCCTCCATAGGAGACAAAAAAAGTGTTTAAAAGTGGCCTAGTTGCCAGAAAGCAGACGATTTGCAGTTTTAGATTTGTAATAGATTTTTTCAGTTTGCATACTCCCACGTGCTTTTAAATTGGAATTTGATTTCATATTATTCATAATCATTAGCAGCCGAGCTTCAACGAGAGAGGGGTGGTACTCGAGCATCGAATGACTCGACTTTCTTCTATATGATCAGCGATGGAGAACTGAGCAGACTCCGGAGAGATGATTCAATGGTCGAGTCCCTGGATCCAATGATGATGAGTCAATTCGGCGAAGGAGAGTTGATTCGAACCTGTTTAACAGGAAAACTGACTGAACCTTCTAGAATTTGAACCAACCCCAATCAAATAGTTTGACTTGCCAAGCTGATCCAATCAGACAAACCATTCCTCGGGGAAGTGTAACAGCACTGCAAAGACTTTTGGATCCGGGGAGAGTTCAACGTACCTACTAATGACTGGTTCGATAGGGAAAATCTACCCCCTCACCAAACGAAAAAATACGTGGAGAACTGATTCATGCCGGGAAACCACCCACAGAGGTAGACGGAGGAAGAAATCCAACAACGCATGCGTCTTACAAGTTACAAGTTACCTAATTCATACCTCAATGGGAAATCGGAGACCTCGTATAACAGAAATAAAGAAATAATCCTTTTGACTGATTTAAATTCAAAAATATATTAACTAAGGTTACTTCATACCAGACCAGGACTTCCACAATTCCTCGGTTAGTTCTAAGAATTATACGATGAAATTTCAAAGACACAAAACTAGTAATTTATGGAGAATAAGTGATTTCACTTTCTCCATAAGTAATTACAATAATAATTTTTATAATAAAACAAGGATGTGGATAGTTGAAAAGAAGTAGATCATGTTTATTCCTAAATTCTTACTTAAAATAACAGTATGCATCATTGTTGGGTAGGTAAATTGAGCAGAAACATGACAAGTTAAATTAGGAAGCCAGAATAGCCATCATCTGTCTATACTACTAGCTCTGAGTACCTACCTACAGTAAACTCTCTGGCTAATACAATGTAAATATTATGACAAGCTTGCACAATACATCAATTCCCTTCATGTATACAGGAATATCTCCTCGTAATATACCGCCTGTGATAAGGTAGTTTACATCTGGAATAAAAAGGAAATTGTGTTTTGTTGAGTTCACGCAAAGTACACATAAACAGCTTCTCTTTTTCATTACTGGTTCACTCAGATACAAATTCGACTCTAAAAAAGTTATTGTGAATCAGATGCTTATTGCCATTTCCTTTTGATACAATAATATTGAAGGAAAGTCAAAAATGCCTATGGCGATACAATATTACTAGAAATATTTATCATACAGTGTGTGTCACAGGCATGGTACACCCCCTTTTTTTTCTTTATTTTTGGGGATAATTTTTTGAAATTTGGTACGTCGCATATTCTCGATAGAGCGCACTTTTTAGCAGAAAATTTAATTTTCTCCCACATCCGGTTTTTCCGGAAATGTAACCAACTTTTTATTTTTAAATGGGACACCCTATATATTATTGTTATATTTTTGGATTCTATACATTTGTACGAATCCAACAATACCACATAAAGAAAACCACATAAGTACCATTTTGAATGTCAAATTTGTTTTTATTTAAATTTTTATTTCTCAATTATAGTGTGCCATGACTTCAGTTGTGTTCGTAACAGATGCAAAATGGGTACACCAAAATGTCCCTTATTAAGAGTACTAGTAGATGGTACCTCGGTACCAATATGGTACCATTTGAAAAAAATGAATTCAGCTCAAAATTTTTTTTTTTTTTTGAACAAAAATTCGATTTTTCTAGCATTAGATGATCCAATTGGAGTAAAACGAAAATAGTCATGGCACACTATAATTGAGAAATAAAAAATTAAATAAAAACAAATTTGACATTTAAAATGGTACTTATGTAGTATTGTTGGATTCGCTCAGATGTATAGAAACCAAAAATATAATAATATATGGCTGTCCCATTTAAAAATAAAAAGTTGGTAACATTTTCGGAAAAACCGGATGTGGGAAAAAATTCAATTTTCTGCTAAAAAGTGCGCTCTATCGAGGATATGCGACGTACCAAATTTCAAAAAATTATCTTAAAAAAAAAAGAAAAAAAAGGGGGTGTACCATGCCTGTGAAACACACTGTATGTTCCATTGCACCTTATGAGATAAATGAATTGGTAAGATAGAAAAGTTTTTTGACTCAAGCTTATAATTGCTTTGTTATTAAGGTTAAGAATTCTTATCAATATGCTATTGACAAAAATAAACAAGTATAAATCTAACAGAGTTCCAGATTTTTATCGTTAAAGTATAATAATAACAAAATATAGGAAAGTTAGCAATATATAAAGGAGATCACTTAATATAAAATATGCACCTGGTTGCAAAGCCCCAGATTTTCTTCCTTATGCTGAATTTTCAGTACCGCGACTATAAAAGAAATATTCCTGCTGGTTCAACGTTATTAGTCGTCATTACGATGTGAATTTCCGCGTGAGAACACAAACCGAGGGGCATTGTATAAAATCCAACAGCTCTCTGTTTAAGTAGGTTTTTACTTAGATTAGATGAATCCCAGTAATATTAGTTGCCGAGACAGAACTGACTCGGTCATTTGAAAGACTTGAATCGAGCTGGGCGAAATCACCCTGCTTTGTGCAGTAGCTCTAACGATATATTTTATTAAAATCGATTAACAATAAGAATTAGGGAAACTCGGATACTATAGGATACTTTAATTTTGGGTCGTAATTTAAAACTTAATATTATGTTTTCGTTTCGAGAATTATTATTTTGTGAGTGTGTACTAGACATTTGAATATTAAAATGAAAGTAAAAGTCATGAACTTTTACTTCCAATAGAGAATTTGAATGCTCTGCTTATGATTTTCAAACAGGATGTTCTTTTCCCATTTCCCATTTTCCCAAACAGGAGAAGATTAGAGAGATTGTCTGATAGGCCGAATTTCCCAAGTTTAAGAATAAGATTATTTATTTTTTAATAAGAATATTTAAGAATAAGATAATCGATTGAACGCTTTGATTAAATCGATGTACACCACGCCAACTTGATGAGTTGCAGCATCCAGAAAGTTAGCTAAATACCTACTGGGTAATACCCACTAAGTTGTTGAACACGTCTCTTAACAAAACCGTGCTGATTCTGTAAATTTTCTGGGAAAAAGAGGTTGCACTGGAGTCGTAGAGATAGGAGTACTTAGAACAACTTCGAGAAATGGTTTAACAACGAAATGAGACGGTAATTCGTGAACAAGAACCTATCTCCCATCTCGAAAACAAGGAAAACACGAGAAATTTTCCAGCGGTCAAAATTGTGCAACTTGTTCTGATTTACCCGACCTTGTACCTCGAGCCTATAGAGGGTGTCCGGTAAGTACCTCCTAATCTCTCGGGAACATACACGGGAGGTCAAAAAAAACCTAGTCTGTCATAAAAGAAATTTTCCTAAAGTGTCCCCAAACGGAGATATGGAGCCCTAAAAGGGTGCCCCGCAATTTAGTTTTTTGGCTCTAACTTTTGAACCGACCTGTATAATTGGATGGAATTTAAACACTTTATAGAGGCCACAGAGAGTCATCAGGCCATATTAAAGTCGATGTTTGACGTCGTCAGGGAAGTAAGTTGAGTCAAAACTCGTTGTCAAAATTTTGACAGGTGTCACTTTACAGAGCTAAAAACTACTTTTTTGAATAGTCTAATAATACTTCATCTTTAAAAAAGGTGCTCTTAATTTATTTCGGTAAAAGTGACGGTTTTCGAGATAAATCGGTTTTTAAGTATGCGAAACACTCAAAAGTTACTAATGCTAAACACAAACAGGTAAAAATCAGGTTTTTGTTGATAAACCTACCTACTTAAAGGATTGCTATTGCCAGAACTTGATCAAAATTCGCATAAAAGTCGATTTATCTTGAGAACCGCTAGTTTAATCGAAATAAGTTAAGAGTACCTTTTGTGAAGATGAATGACTAGCGTATTTAAAAAATAAGTTTTCAGCTCTGTAAAATGACACCTGTCAAAACTTTGACACAATGAGTGTGGTGGTAAGTCCGTTCCTGACTTCCTTTAGGACGTCAAACATCCACTCTGATATGGCTTAATGAGTCTTTATGGCCTCTATAAAAAAATTAAAATTTCATTAAATTATACAGGTCGGTTCAAAAGTTAGAGCCAAAAAAGTAAATCTTAGGGTACCATTTTGGGGCTCTGTATCTCCGTTTAGGGACACTTTACGAATGTTTTTTTTATGACAGACTAGGTTTATTTTGACCTCCCCTGTATGCTCCCGAGAGATTAGGAGGTACTTACCAGACACCCTATATAAAAATAGATTCTTGCAGTGTTCTAATATCATTTCCACATTAAAGTAAAACAAAAATTAAACGAACACGTACATAGTGACAATATTTTTTATGTGAGACAAGATACATAGATAGATATACACCCACTTGATTTTTGAGTTCTGTTTACATTAACTTGGCAGATCGGAGAATCGGATAACGTTGATCGTATGTAAAGTTTGAATTATCCGGTCTGCCAGCGGCGCGAAATTTGTTATCATCGTCAAGGTAAATAAAGGCTTAAAGGGAATAGTTTATTGGAACGAATACATCTCTTTTCAGACAAAAATCTTTGATGTCCTTGTGCGATTCGAACTTAGCTATTTGATGTAGTGAATTTTGAAAGTAACTTCCAACGTCCTGCATCGTTCTTTTTTCTTGTATTCGATTTCACTCGATTATAGTAGGTAAGTAAATTGATGACAAAGAATGACCCTGCTTTCTTTTGATTGCTTAAATGTGGAACCTACCGATGATTTTCTTGATCCGCGAACCCTGATTTATAGTTAATTCAAAAAGCGTCAAGTATGATATTATCATTTAATTAGTACGTGAAAGATGGAATTGAATATTTTCTTTTCGTGTATAATCACTTGTAGGTATATCAGAAGATGTACATTGTTCTAAGCAATTAATTTGAAAAGAGGTTTGGTTTGAATCTCAGATTTAGGACATGAGTTATCTAAGACCGTATCGTATTTGTTATGCAACATTCTCAGTTCAATCTTGCTTGTAGGGTCATCTTAGCTCTAGCGTTACGTTAACGCCACTTGATCTCATTGATCATACTGACTACAAAAAATTGTTATTTTCTTTCCCAGGAATTTCTCATAGAAATATTCCGAAATAAATATACTACCCAAGTATTTTAATTTTCAAATTTGGTAGTTTTACAAAAATTTAAACTAAAATTGTCCTCATATTTTGCTAATGGGAGATTTGATAATTAATATATTTGACGTAACAATCAAACAATCAAACAAAAATAATAATAAATAGGTAATATTATTAATAAATAAAATACAAAATATACAGAGGAGTCGAATGAAACAAACGCAATAGGCTTATGTAAAAATTCCACTTCAAGACTCAAATGGCTGGTTACACAGAATGACATTCGAGGAGAATATACGGAAAGGAAAATGGAAATGTTTACGTATACTATGGCTTTACGAGGGGAACACGGCTTAGCATATTGATTGAATTTGCAATCAAGAGAAAAGCGCAAGCCATTCTCCAGGTATCGCGACCAAAATTGTACATTTATCGCAGAATTTATTAATTTTCCCTCTTTTGCATATTCGTCGCATCGGCTCTTATTGATAGTCGTATTCGAGCCTCCTTTTTGTTCTTGTTGACTGCCCGGCTAGAGTTGAGTTGACTTTTTTGGATTCCAACACAAAAAATTTACACAGCACTCGCTCTCGGTGATTCCATTCTATTATTAAATTCAACTATATGAAATAAAACGGCTCTCGTTACTTCCTTAGTTGTCTAACGCCTAATTGATAGCGTAAGTAATAACTATCTCCATTTCATACTAATGCATATAGGATAAGGCGCTAGAACCTTAGGGTATTTTTATATGGATAAGGTGTGGGCAGTAGAATATTTTAAAGCCCTTGAAGTTTACTGCTTTATTATGGTATTTATTAAAGCAAAAATTCTTCCATCTCATCTTAATGAGGCAGATGAAGGTGAAGTCAATATAGGAAGTCAAATGTGAACAGAGGAGATGGTCCTTTGGTCTTGGTAGTTGTTTCGGGAAGCAAGTTACTGAGAAATAATTCGTAATAAGGACTTATTACCTATACTCTTCGGCTCATCTGCATTAAAGTAGATCGAGGCGTCGATGCTGGTACATAAGGTGATGAACATAGTGGCGAATTAACTCAGGTTTGAGGTTTCTGGACTAATTATGGTGGAATATTTTAGGTGATTCAATCGGCAAAGAAAAATACGGTACAAGATATAATATGAAGAGCGATACTTTAAAATGTATTTGGGTCTCGCAAAGAAAGAAAATTTCATCTTCCTCTCCACCAACTGGTCAGTCGAAGAAATAAAAAAATTAATTTTTACTTTTTAAAAAAATCACCCTTTACACTACTGCAGATTGCTCATTCTATACTCCCTGATTCACCAGTGTGCTTTTCGGGGGAACAACTCAATGAATTCTCTTCCTGTATCGGCAATAATAACTGATTGATTGAAAACTTACAGGTCCTTATAGGAGTTTTTTTTTTTTTTTTTTAGCATCAATCTCCGTAAGAAACTACTTTCAGATTTACAACGATAAGCATTTCTTATTATACAACTAGTTTCTATTTCTCTGGTATACAGGGTGAATAATGCAATTATCTTCAATTATCTTCAATTATCTTTTAATGACATTGCAATTAACACTATCACGATTTCAAATATTTTCATGAAATTGTTCACGCATAGTAAGTACAGGGCGGGGACATATTTTACGATATTTTTGACATTTTTTCTTCACCCCCTATTATGAGAGGTGGGGTGTAGCTTTAAAATTTTAAATAGGAACCTGATTTGGCTACATATATACAAAATTACACTAACACGCACTTGTCCATAAGTACAAATTTCCCGCTATCCCTTTGTTAATTCCTGGAAGTTACCAATCGCACGCGCAGCAAGAAGAAGAAGAGAGAAAATGAAGAAGAAACACACCGCTTTCAGTCAATAATAATCAATCACAGTTTACCTTTTATTTTTACAACTTAGGTACCAGCTGTAAAAATCATAAAAGTGCCTGTCGGAGACGGAGAGTGCTATATCAGAATTACGGTTTGGTAAAAAGATTATTATACAGGGTGTACCAGCTCGATTTAGACAACGGTAAGGGCCGTGTAGGTCTCGTGAAGACGAAACGTTTTTTTATTTGGAGTTTTTGGATTTGGACCTTCGTTGCGGAAATATGGCCGACTTCCGGTTTTTAGTTTTTTGGCTCCAGTTTCGGCATTTTTAGGTTCTCGCCCAAACTGAAACTAGTTTTGGAAACTCCTTAGCTTCAGTTACAACTTTCATATTCAAGTCAAGGTTCTATCTCTGTTGGATTCAAAATGGCGACATGCCCAAGACTTTAAATTTTAAGTCTTTGAATCAATTCAAATTGAATCAAATTGAAAAATTAAGATTTTGAATCCAACAGAGATGGAACCTTGACTTCAATATGAAAGTTATAACTGAAGCTAAGGAGTTTCCAAAACTAGTTTCAGTTTGGGCGAGACCCTAAAAATGCCGAAACTGGAGCCAAAAAACTAAAAACCGGAAGTCGGCCATATTTCCGCAACGAAGGTCCAAATCCAAAAACTTCAAATAAAAAAACGTTTCGTCTTGACGAGACCTACACGGCCCTTACCGTTGTCTAAATCGAGCTGGTACACCCTGTATACAGGGTGTATCTAAATAACACCGAAAAAAATTAAGGGGTGATTCTGTGATGAAAATTAAGGAGGGTATTTGGTATAGAATTTTTCGAAAAAACTCTCCCCGAAAAAGTTACACCCCTCCGAAGAATTAAGAAAAAATTGTTTTTTTTTTTATTTTCCCTGTATATTAAGCTAAAGACACGAAAATTAGTAAATATTAATTGTCAATGAAACTACATATTTTGTATTTTTTTCAACCCTGAAGTATGCTTAGAAGGGATTGAAATAGTCAACCCCTAAGATATTTTACCATACAATTTTTTTTTTTAGATTAAACATTTTCTCTAAAAAACACGGCTGAATAGCTCAATGAATCTACAAACTTTTTTATCTTCACAAGTTGTTTCGAAAACTTAAGCATTTACGAGAAAAAAAATAAATGAAATGCATTTTCACAAAGATGAGCTAACGCGAGGATATTTTGCCTTAAGGTCTAGTGGTCTGTGCTTTGCAGTGACATTCATAAAAACAATAATACTGATAGCATTATTACTGTATTGTTGACCTTCGACAGTTTTTTTTTTCATTCTTTGTTTACTATTGTTTTAGTTGTAAGAATCTTTGCCTAATTTTTTGGTTGGCTATTGTTCAATAAAACACTATTTATTACATGAGCTTGCAATACATTTATTTTTTTCTCTTAAGTCCGCAAGTTTCAGAAAAAACTTATGGAGATAAAAAAGTTTGTAGATTAATTGAGCTATTCAGCCGTGTTTTTTTTTAAAGAAAAATTTTAATCTAAAAAAAATTGTAAGGTAAAATATCTTAAGGGTTGACTATTTCAATCCCTTCTGAGCATACTTCAGGGTTGAAAAAAATTCAAAATATGTAGTTTCATTGACAATTAATATTTACCAATTTTCGTGTCTTTAGCTTAATATACAGGGAAAATAAAAAATAAAAACCATTTTTTTTTTAATTCTTCGGAGGGGTGTAACTTTTTCGGGGATAGTTTTTTCGAAAAATTCTATACCAAAAACCCCCCTTAATTTTCATCACAGAATCACCCCATAATTTTTTTCGGTGTTATTTAGATACACCCTGTATATACGATATAGTGTCAAAAAACTCATACTGTAAAAACTGTCTAGGTTTTCATGAAACAAGGCAGTGTAAATCCTCAAGAACCTGCTTCAAATGTAACAGACGTCAATCGAGTCCTTACACCGCTCGAGTTTATGTTTGTGATAACAGTAATGGCAACTTGATCTGCAGTAAGTATTCGAATATTATTGGACACCGGTTCAAGGGCTAATTTTGTTACTGAATCTTGCTGTAAACGATTAAACTTGACCATTAATTATCAATCATCATCAGTACATGCGGGATCGGTACGTTGGTACGTCCTATCCTAGGATATACTCTTATTCGTTTTCGGTCTAGATTTCACTCCCGCTGTCAATACACGATAAAAGCCGCAATTGTTGAAAATATTACAGGAAATTTACCCAGCGCACAGCTTTAGATTACTTCACGAGCCCGCCTTTAGCAGACGAGAAATTTTTCTCTTCTTCGGAAATCGATTGTGTTATCGGTTCGGGGTTGTTTCCGCACCTGTTATTATCAAAAAGGATCATTCACCTTGACTCCGGAATAATTGAGGTTCAATCAACACTTGGTTATTTAATGATGTACAGCAATTAAGTCGAATAATTCTTATGGCTTTCACGCATTTAACCTAATACAGGGTAAAGGAAACATGCCAATTTATTTGAACGTTTACAAAATAACTTTTTTTGATTTTTTTTTAATTTATTATATAAAATAGGTGTTGAATGAGAACGGTGTTTGACTGAAATTTCTTGGCTTCAGATATAAGATATATGTTTATATTTTTTTTGCTGTGCCGAAATGCTCGAACCATAATTCATCAGTCTAGACAGGATCTGAATTATTTCGTTGTGTTAGACGTATGCGTGTGTGTTTGTATATGTGGAGGAATTCACTGATGCCGGAGTGTTTGTTTAATATCCTTCTCCTCCAAGTAACACCTGCAGCCTGTCAAGCCTGGTTAGCTTATAAGCCGCCGCCATATTTTGGCCCCGACAGGAAACCTCTAGCCTATTAAGGCATTTTGTATTCAAATCACAGCCTGTTTTCACATATTCCTTACATTTTTATTAAAAACAGTGACAAATGAAACAATCCAGTTATTTTATTAACATACATACTTACATACAACGATTGCAACTGATGTGCAACTTTTATAAATTCCATTATACCTACCTATATTTGCCATGTAAAGCCAATTATAAAATATTTATTATTAATAAGAAGGAAACTTTTCCATGTAAAAAATTTCCTATTTGCATGTTTTTTTTTATAGAAAATATTTAAGTTTACAGTTTTAAAACTTGATGCTGGGAAAAATATGTTTTACTTATTAACATCTCTACAACGTCTGACATTTACTTCCATAAAATTTACGTCTTGAGCATAAAAAAAATGATCAATAACGTTAAAATGAGTTCAATGTAAAATAATTAGAGTAAAATTTACAGGAAATAATCACTTAAGGCTGTTCTACCGATCATGCTGTTTCCTTCAGCGCCATCATTTTACTGCACAAGACATGACATACGACACCGTTCAGAAGGAGCTAGTTGTGTACACGGTAAGGCATAAACCTGTAATTTCATCACAAGGGTCAACATTATTCCTGCCTGGCTTCTACTTTATCTCTCACTATACATGTCAAGTCAACCTAACTTTTAGTGCTCTGCTTGGACGAATTTGTCTCTCCTTTTGCCATAAAACGGTTCCAACAAACAACTGGTGCTACTTACAATAAAATAATAGCGAAAAGAAATTCTTATTAGGAATCTTCATAACAGAAAATCTTTTTTTGCAATCTTAGAGCATATATAAAATAAATTTTTTGAAAGAATTGTTTTTTTACGAAATAGTAATACAATTTCTTGGATACCCCTCAATGTTGATTTATCCGGAGATGCCACTTTTTGGAATTGATGGTATTCGTGGATGTGGAAAATCAACTTAGGCGAAATAATAAAAAATTAGACGTAACTTAATTAATCAACGTCTAATTGGCTTTGGTTACCTTTTACCAAATTTAATATCAAAAGCAACATGTTTAGAGACATTCGCATCAAGTACGCCTAAAAGAATACAGATAAATGAACACCCTCAAAGACGAAGAAGAGATCTTTCAATCAATGGAAACCATTATGTTCGCCTCTTTGAACAAGATTTGACGAGAATTGAAAAGAAAAAATAATTTTAAGTAAGCGTAAACTCCGTCCCTAACGAAATACCATGCAGTCTCCTCGTCAAGCATTGTCTGTCTGCTCAACTGTCTGTAAATTTTAACTGGACTTTCTTCATTTATGTCATTCTCAACAGTTGAAAATAGTTGGATCTAATTATTTGGTCACACACATACTCCCTCAAACTTTAGCCTTGTTATGACTTTCAAGATCGGAGATCAATCAATATTTCAAGATTGGTTACCCCCAATATTTGAAGCGGGAGAATTTATTTTGCCAGTAAAATTACCTTTTTATCTAGGCCAAGTCATCACTAGATCAAATTCCTCGACTCAACTTGTTAATTTAACAGGAAATTTTTTTTTAAGAATTACTAAACCACCTATTCTCCCGGAATTTCTATACCTACTTGTACTAATATGTATACCTACATGAGATATGTTGTGGAGTGAACTTGATATGGTAAATTTTAAACAGAAATCAAAAAATGCAATACTTCATTAAATAAAATAGATTTTAATTGATGATAAATCTAACGACTTTCCGGACTATTATACAACGATTCGATTCTTATAAAATATAAGTCTAACTTATTTCTGTAAATCAGTCTTGTAAAGCTCTTCAGTGTTGTCAAGGGATAGGTGCAGCTCAAATACATAGGTGTATAACGAAGCAATCAAATCAAAGTTAAGTTTAATTTAATAAAATAGAATAGAACAAACAAAAATGTCCGCGACTAAAAAAACAGCTCGTTAGACAGCTCCTGGGTTCGAGGAAGTATTTTTTGTTTGTCCCTACCCATACACTGCGAATTATCAAAATTATCAGAACTTGATTAAATAAGCACTTTTTATACGCAATTCAAACGGTTTCCATTTTATTGCTTAAAGCTTTGATCAGCTAAATTTATTTATTCAGGTAGCTGATTAATCCCTTGATTTTATTTTTTTCGAATAACTCAACCACTCTAATTACATCCGTCTCGGTATCATCATGTCTATCGTTAATAAGTACTCGTATGATAATATAAGTCGTATCATCAAGTCTTACAAGAATCATCACAACTATTAAAATTCTCCGAGATATCTCCGTTATTTCATATAAATTTTGTTTCAAATTGTTAAATATACTTCGTAATCCATCGAGATTAGTCTCACCTCAAAGTTTCCCTTAAATGTTTATTTGATCGATTCCAATTTGTTGGCGACTTTCTGCGTTCATTCAACTCTGAATGTGAATAAGATATAAGAGGCTGTATGGAGCAAATAATTTTAGCTTTGTCGTTATGAAAGTTTTTTTTTAATATCTCAGGCAAAAAATCATTGAGTAGTTGGGTAATCAGCTTACCATTTTGCCGACCTTCACGTAGTTTACTGCATCGTCCGAGACAACTATAGGCTGTTGGAACACTTAAAGCTGCACATCCAATTTTAGTTCTCTACCAGTTAAATGGTGTGCGCTACATTTTTCGTAAGTTTTGAGCTAAAATTAAAAAACCGATTGTAACTAATTTCCAACACATCCATTTATAGTAATTGTCATTTTATCTTCCCTTAGTCTTTTCAAAGCTTCCAAGTCCACGAAATTGCCTTTCACTCGCCGGTCCAAAATTCAGGTATCACAATATGGCAGGGTGGCTTAGAAAGGGACGTACTATATTATTCACCCTGCATACACATTTGCTGACACAATTGCACTTATGGAGATACGAATTTCCTAAAAATAAGGGATGGTGTTGGTGTTTCCATCCGGCCGGAACAAAATTCAGACATCTCGCTATGCCAGGATGGCTTAGAACGGGACTTACTATTATTCCCCCATCCAGATTTCCTTTACACAATTTCATGTAGGGAAGAAACGCATTTCTTAAAAATAAGGAAATAAGAAGTGGTCCACTCTCCGGTCCAAAATTCAGACATTTCGCTATGCCAGGAGGGCTTAGAGGGTGACTTACTTTTGTTCCCTCATACGGATTTGCTGACACAATTTCAAATAGAGAAGATACAAAATCCTTAAAGAGAAGGAGTGGTGTTTCCACAGGAATGGTTTCCACTCGCCGGTCCAAAATTCAGACATCTCGCTATGCCAGGATGGCTTAGAACGGGACTTACTATTATTACCTCATCCAGATTTCCTTTACACAATTTCATGTAGGGAAGAAACGCATTTCTTAAAAATAAGGAAATAAGAAGTGGTCCACCCTCCGGTTTAAAATTCAGACATTTCGCTATGCCAGGAGGGCTTAGAGGGTGACTTACTTTTGTTCCCTCATACGGATTTGCTGACATAATTTCAAATAGAGAAGATACGAAATCCTTAAAGAGAAGGAGTGGTGTTTCCACAGGAATGGTTTCCACTCGCCGGTCCAAAATTCAGACATCTCGCTATGCCAGGGTGGCTTAGAACGGGACTTACTATTATTACCCCATCCAGATTTCCTTTACACAATTTCATGTAGGGAAGAAACGCATTTCTTAAAAATAAGGAAATAAGAAGTGGTCCACCCTCCGGTTCAAAATTCAGACATTTCGCTATGCCAGGAGGGCTTAGAGGGTGACTTAGTTTTGTTCCCTCATACGGATTTGCCGACACAATTTCAAATAGGGAAGATACGAAATCTTTAAAGAGAAGGAGTGGTGTTTCCACAGGAATGGTTTCCACTCGCTGGTCCAAAATTCAGACATCTCGCTATGCCAGGGTGGCTTAGAACGGGACTTACTATTATTACCCCATCCAGATTTCCTTTACACAATTTCATGTAGGGAAGAAACGCATTTCTTAAAAATAAGGAAATTAGAAGTGGTCCACCCTCCGGTTCAAAATTCAGACATTTCGCTATGCCAGGAGGGCTTAGAGGGTGACTTAGTTTTGTTCCCTCATACGGATTTGCTGACACAATTTCAAATAGGGAAGATACGAAATCCTTAAAGAGAAGGAGTGGTGTTTCCACAGGAATGGTTTCCACTCGCCGGTCCAAAATTCAGACATCTCGCTATGCCAAGATGGCTTAGAGGGGGATTTACTATTATTCTCCCATACTGATCAATAGACGACATGGACAGTATCAATTCTTATTAAAATTTGGGCCCAAAAAAAATTTATTTGGGTTTTCGGGCGCTCCAGACTTGACAACTGTCAGGACGATGGGTTAAAACCCGACTCCAATACGACAGGCTATTGATTTGCTTTATACTCATTAAGACCTACCTACCTACGGTTTGTTGTGACTTTTGAGTATACTTCGGCTTTTTAATATGCATTTCTGATGTCAGTCTCGTTGCCCCTGGAGTGTCTGCAACCCATAATACACACTGGAGTTTTGTCTGGCTGGGAGCCTGTTGTTTCTCTTGATAGATGTCGCTCTGTCTCGAGGCCACTGGTAACCGGCTGAATGAGATTCCATATAGGGTTTTCGATTCATGCAGCGAGTCATATCCTTCCGGACTCTTCAATACAGTACGCTGACGAGGTCTAATGAGACCGAAACGGCCGTCCGTGCTTTTGGTAGTCTGGTTGGATGTGTGTTGCTGCCTGAGTCGAGAAACTCTTTATTTGGGTTTTCGGGCGCTCCAGACTTGACAACTGTCAGGACGATGGGTTAAAACCCGACTCCAATACGACAGGCTATTGATTTGCTTTATACTCATTAAGACCTACCTACCTACGGTTTGTTGTGACTTTTGAGTATACTTCGGCTTTTTAATATGCATTTCTGATGTCAGTCTCGTTGCCCCTGGAGTGTCTGCAACCCACAATACACACTGGAGTTTTGTCTGGCTGGGAGCCTGTTGTTTCTCTTGATAGATGTCGCTCTGTCTCCAGGCCACTGGTAACCGGCTGAATGAGATTCCATATAGGGTTTTCGATTCATGCAGCGATTCATATCCTTCCGGACTCTCCAATATAGTACGCTGACGAGGTCTAATGAGACCGAAACGGCCGTCCGTGCTTTTGGTAGTCTGGTTGGATGTGTGTTGCTGCCTGAGTCGAGAAACTCTTTATTTGGGTTTTCGGGCGCTCCAGACTTGACAACTGTCAGGACGATGGGTTAAAACCCGACTCCAATACGACAGGCTATTGATTTGCTTTATACTCATTAAGACCTACCTACCTACGGTTTGTAGTATCAATTCTGACCTAAAGTGATATGGTAGATTGAGTCTCTGAAACAGTCTTCTTCTCTTGGTTTTCCTCTTTTGTCAATTGCTTTTTACAGTTTCACCGATCTATACCTCCCCAAAATTCATAGGTTACAGGAGTACCTACTTTTATAGGTTTTCTTCGAGTAGGCGCGAAAAAAAAACATTAGGTTGTCATGGAGCCCATTTGATTGTAGATAGTAGTCACCAGATTGTCATCTCAACTCATTTTGTTTTCTGGTAATCAACCTCGTAATAATTGTCCTGGATGTTGATAGGTTCTATTGAATGTACTGGTTGAGTTTTGTAATTAAAACTAGGATAAAAATACCTATTACAGTTCCAGTTTGTTAAATATAAAAAAAATGCAACTCTAGTTTGTATAGGAGCTTATTCGCTGAATAAACGAATATCTTGAAAATTTTGGAAAACTCTACGCATGATGATTGTGTTCCTTCTTAACGGCGTTTCTTAATTAATTATCTAAATTTAAAATTCAACTTATGCCTCCTATCACAATGAGATAACTGACGCTTCATTGTGAGAAATTCTGGATGGATATTCTTAGAAGGACTAAAAATCTCTCGGCCACTCTCTCTATAGAGAAACTTAACGCTCCCTGCAGACTAAGTTGCATCTTAAGGAATCACACTCCCCAAGAGTTTTGCGATATCTCTTGCTCGACACTGCTATCGCCGTACTTAATATTCACCAGTCTCCTATCTTCAACGTGAATTGGGAGACATAAGCTCTTGATGTTGGAGGCAGCTCTTCTTAGACATTTCACGATGAACTTAAACGCAATGCATCGAAACTCTATTTAGGGAAGAAAATAATATAATATAATATATAGAGTGCCCCAATTTTTTTCTTAGCCAAATTAATATCTAGATAGTAAAATTTTTCTCCGAGAAAAAACTTTTCTACAAACTTAGTATTTTTTCAACTCCTTATTAAGTAAAAGTTATTTTTAAGGGGGTATACAAGAGGCATTCCTGGATCAATTCCAAGTAGAAGAGTTCATATAAACATGTGTTCTAAAATGTTGTAGTAATAATAGTTATAAAGGAGGTCTTCAGCCCCAAGTAGATTATAATTATTGAGTCCAGTGACCTCCAGAGGTAAAAAAAAGTATGTCACTGACTTTTAAAAATCTTAATTGTTTTCAGATTAAATGACTGTAACATGTTAAGGAGTTGAAAAAAATACTAACTTTATAAAAAACTTTTTTTTTTTTTTTATTGTTAAATTAGGGTGCTTCGACATCCCGGGTCATTAGCACCAGGTACATTTAAGGATCATTATAATTAACATGTCATTTTAATGTAATTCTTTCAAACAAGGTTGTATGGTCCAATTTGTCTAATGAATCTCAGTAAGCTTTCGGTGGCAGTTGGCGAATCTATATTAAGGACTTCTTCCAGGCTCTTGCCGATATTGTTTTGTGCTCTCTCTTGGATAAACCGAGGACATTCTATCAGGAGGTGACGCACTGTCTGCTGTCTACTGCAACGCTCGCAGGCGGGAGCAGTGTTTTTTTGCAGGATATGGTCATGTGTGATGGCTGTATGTCCTATTCTTAGTCTTCTCAGAATTACTCCCTCTCTTCTGCTATATGAATTTAGAGGCCTTGGTGAGATTGAGGGCTCTATGGTTTTTAGTTGAGTATGTTGCTCCTGCCATATTTGTGTCCATGTGTTCTTTATTCTTGATAATATTTCTATTTTCATATCCTGATGTAGCACTGTGTCCTCCCGTAAGTTCATCATATGGCATGCCTCCCGTGCCAGCAGGTCTGCGTCTTCGTTGCCCTTTATGCCGCAATGAGAGGGAATCCATATCAAAATGATGTTCTTACCAGTTCCATTCAATTTGCGACATATGCTTCGTATTTCTTGAACAATCAGTTTTTTTGAGTAGATCTGCTTAATGGATTGTATCGAACTCAGTGAGTTGGTGCATATGGCCGAGGTTTTAAAAGAGGTACTCAAAGTGTATGTGAGAGCTTCTTTAATAGCATGTAGTTCCGCTGTATGTATAGAAGCTTTTGAAGGTAGTCTAAATTTTTTATTACTTGATGATGATGTGACAACTCCACAACCTACTTTATTCTCATTCTTGGATGCGTCGGTGTATATGACTGTGTCTGGATGATACGAATGCAAGACTGCTTTGAAGTTGGCTATAATAATTGATGGTGGCGTAACTGCCTTGATGTATCTGGTGAGGGATGTGTCAATTTGAGGTGTGATTGTCTCCCAAGGTGGCTCATTTATAGTGGATTCAGGTGCGGTGTTTTGGATCTCATCATCGGTTAGATACTGCTGAATTTTCATGCAGTAAGGTGACGGTAGTCCAGGGTGATTTGTGAATTTGACTTTGTAGGGGTTATTGTTCACGAGGGTTAGGTGATTAGGGTTCTTGGGCTGAGAGGCAATCCTGACGGCGAAATTTGTCATAAGCTGCTTTCTACGAAGTTCCAGCGGTATCTCTCCTGTTTCTCTATACGTCATTCTCGGGCTTGTTCTGTGAGCTCCCAAGATCAGTCGCAAAGCAGAGTTTTGTATGGCATTTAGCCTTCTGAGTGCTGATTTTTTTGCCGTGCCGTATGCGATGCATCCGTAGTCCAACTTGGATCGTACAAGGCTGCGGTATACTGCCAGTAGAATAGATTCACTGGCGCTCCAGTGTTGGCTTGAGAGTGTTTTTAGGATTGATATTCTCTGAAGGCAGTCGTTTTTCAGTTTGTTTATATGCGGGATCCAATTCAACTTAGGGTCTAGTAAGATGCCTAAAAACTTATGTTCTTTCACTTCTGTCAAAGGGCTGCTCATTAATTTTAATTTTGGGGGGCTTTGATATTTTTTTCTTGAGAATACCATGAACTTGGTTTTTTCAGACGAGAGCTTGAAGCCAGCGTGGTCCGCCCAGTTTTGAATTTTGTCCATTGAATTTTGTATTATTCGGGAGATGTTGTTTGTGTTTGATCCTCTGCAAAATACTACTATATCGTCTGCATAGGTTGATATTTTAGCTGGGGTTATCGTGGTGCGGGTAAGTTCATCTAGTGCGATAGTAAAGAGGGTCGGACTAATAACTGATCCCTGAGGCACGCCATTCTGTTGGACATATGATGATGAGAGGTGATTACCTACTTTTGTTTTAAATGTTCTGTTTCGGAGAAAGTTGTCTACAAAATATAAAATGTTTCCTCGCAGATTTTTTTCATGTAATTTTGTAATGATTCTGAATCGCCATGTGGTATCAAAGGCCTTTTCGAGGTCATAAAAAACTGCTATTAGTTCTTGTTTGTTGGCGAATGCTTCTGTTATCTCTGTATGAAGGTGTGTAATGCTGTCCAGTTGATCGGCTTGTTCGAAAGCCATTCTGCACGTCGGATATGAGGTTGTTCGTTTCCATATACCACTGTAGCCTTTTATTCACGATTCGTTCAAGCAGCTTGCACGATGTACAGGTCAGAGAGATAGGTCTATAAGAAGAAATTTCATCCTTTGGTTTATTTGGTTTGTGAATTGGTAGGACAATAGCTGTTCTCCAAATTTCTGGGAAACGGTTTTCTGTCCATATTAAATTGAATATCTCTAGGAGTTTGTGCAGGCCAATTGGTGGTAGGTTTTTAAGGAAGATGCTAGGTATGTTGTCTGGGCCTGCCGTAGCGCTGGCGCTATGTTGCAAGGCCTCATTCACTTCCTCGATTGTTATGGGTGCATTTATAGAAGTAGGCTGATCTTCCGTGTAATCTAGCCTTGCGTCTGATTCTGCGGTTTTTTTCCTTTTTAAGAATTCTGTTGTAAAGTTTGAGTCTCCTGAGTTGCTGGAGAATTTTCTTGCTATCATTTCGGTTAGTTCTGAAGCGGTGGTGATAAGGTCTCCGTTATTTGTCCTGATTCCGGCTATATGATTCAATTTTCGCGAACCTTTGATCCCAGCGATTTTGTCCCATACTTCGTTTATTGGTGTTTCGCTTGTTATGGTAGAAACATAATTCTCCCAGTACATCTTTTTGCTCTGCTTGATTATTCTTCTTTCAAGTGCCCTGTATTTTTTTAGTTTAATTAGATTTTCTACGGTTCTATGCCTTTTGTAGTAGTTTAATGCTTTCTTGAAAGTTTCAGTAGCCTCCTTACATTGACTATTCCACCATGGTACATTCATTTTTGAATTCTTTGGATGTGCTCTGCCTATATTCTTCTCGGCTGATTTTATCACTATATCGTTAAATTGCGTGAGCTGTTCGTCTATCCCACCGAAGTAGGTTACATTGTGCATTTCAGATTCTACATTTTTTGAGAAATTCCCCCAGTTAGCTGTCTTTAGTTTCCATCTAGGGGAAGTCTGGGACTCTTGCTTGTTTACTCGCCTGTCTGATATCTCTATCGGAAAGTGGTCGCTTCCATGTAGGTCATTTATTACACTCCACTTGTAGTTAACGTACGAACTTGGATCAGTGAAACTGAGATCTATGCTGGAGAAGGTGCCAGTGGCAGCACAAAAATGGGTGCTGGCTGTGGAGTTCAGGAGGTTGACACTACTATTGAGAAGAAAATTTTGAACTATTCTGCCTCTGGTGTCTATTTTGTTCGAGCCCCACATATCATGATGAGCATTAAAATCTCCCAATAATAGAAAGGGGTGAGGTAGTTGGTTTAATAGCCGCGAGAGGCCATCTTCGTTGATTGCTTGACTATTTGGTAGATATATGCTGCAAACTGTGATTGGTGTTGGGGTATACAGTTTGACTGCTACTGCTTCGAACTCACTATACAGGGTGGGCCATCGAAAAGGTAACAAGCCTAATAATTTGGAAAGTGAAGATGTATGCGAAAAACGCCGAAACAGGTCGATTTTGTTATCGGAGGGGACATATTTTTGTGACAAATTCAACTACCCAAGTTCACCCCCTTGGCAGGGGTAGCTACCCCTTTGCTTATCATCATAGGGAACCGATATCGGGTGATACATCATTTGAAAGCTACTTGAATTCTCTTTACAACGATATCCAAAATTTTGGGTTTCGCTCACATACAGGGTGGCCTCACGAAAACGCAACTCACCTTAATAACTTGGAAACTGAAGATGTACGCGAAAAACGCCGAAACAGGTCGATTTTGTTATCAAAGTAGGCATATTTTCGTGACAAATTCAACCACCCAAATTCACCCCCTTGGCAGGGGTAGCTACCCCTTTACTTATCATCATAGGGAACAGCTATCGAGTGATACATCATTTGAAAGCTACTTGAATTCTCTTTACAACGATATCCAACATTTTGGGTTACGCTTACATACAGGCTGGCCCAACAAAAAACATTTTTTTTGGGCCACCCTGTATGTAAGTGAAACCCAAAATGTTGGATATCGTTGAGAGAATTCACGTAGCTTTCAAATGATGTATGCGAGTGGTTTCGCTTACATACAGGCTGGCCCAACGAAAACTTTTTTTTTGTTCCACCCTGTATGTAAGTGAAACCCAAAATGTTAGATATCGTTGTAAAGAAAATTCAAGTAGCTTTCAAATGATGTATCACTCAATAGCTATTCCCTATGATGATAAGCAAAGGGGTAGCTACCCCTGCCAAGGGGGTGAATTAGGGTGGTTAAATTTGTCACGAAAATATGCCTACTTTGAGAACAAAATCGACCTGTTTCGGCGTTTTTCGCTTACATCTTCAGTTTCCAAGTTATTAAGGCGAGTTGCGTTTTCGTGGGGCCACCCTGTATGTGAGCGAAACCCAAAATTTTGGATATCGTTGTAAAGAGAATTCGAGTGGCTTTCAAATGATGTATCACCCGATATCTGTTCCCTATGATGATAAGCAAAGGGGTAGCTACCCCTGCCAAGGGGATGAACTTGGGTAGTTAAATTTGTCACGAAAATATGTCCCCCTCGCTAACAAAATCGACCTGTTTCGGCGTTTTTCGCATACATCTTCACTTTCCAAACTATTAGGCTTGTTACCTTTTCGATGGCCCACCCTGTATATTGGGATTTGGCTTGCTATAAACCTGTCTCTGATCATGACTGCTGCTCCTCCGCTAGCTTTTCTAACGTTATTAGTGCGATTGTAACAGTAGAACTGGTATCCTCGAAGTTTGGGCACATGGTTATCCTGGAAATTGGTTTCTTGAAGGCTTATCACGTCTGCATCGGTGTCTGCAATTAGTTTCTGTAATTGTGGGATGTGGGCGTAGTACCCACCGCAATTCCATTGGATAAATTTGAAAAGAGGTGTAGGGTTGTTGTAGGGTGCAATGCTGAGATTTTTTACTTCTTAATAGCTGCTTTTAATGGATTCTTGAGAGTTCTGTCTACTTATGGATGGGAGATCTATATTAGAGTCCTGTGAGTATGTGCTAGCGATGCTTTCTACTTCCATTCCCTCAGATTTTAGTTGTTTGGTTACTTTGGACCTAAATTTGGTGAACCTTATTTTTAAAGATCGATGAGATAGTAATGGGTAAAGTTCGTACATCATTTGTAGTAGTGCGGGGATATCTGATGTGTATCTGCGTGCCTCCGCTAAAGGATCGGCGCAACCCTGAATATCTGCGAGTAAGCATTTTAGTTGTTCGTATGTTAGTATATATTGCGTCTGATTCTCGTTGATTGCTGATTCTATTACTGAAAAACTTCTTTCTTCAGATAAATCTTCTGTGGATTTAGTGTTGCTTCTCTTTAGTTTCTTATACTGAGCAGTTGGTTTCATCTTAATGTTTTGTGGGGAGTGTATAATATTCATTTCCTGGACTGTTGTTGCAGCTGTAGGACTGGGTGGCTCGGTTGATTCTGAGGAAGGTGGAGCAGGTCTCTTGAAGCGCGAAGAGGCCATTTCTTCCGATGTAGTTGTATCTTTATGTATCAGAATGTCCGCCATATAATTTGTGCCGGTTGTGAAAGTTAGTCTTTTATCCGGTTCCGTGGAATGAAGATCTTTGGAGCTGATGTCTTGTGAAGTCTGATTTCGTTCAGTGTAGTGTCGGGCTGTGTTTTCGGTGCTAGTATCTGACCATATGATATTTATGTTGTCCGGAGCTTGATTAAGTGGTTTATTGTTTATGGCTTTGTTAACTGAAGTTTCCACTTGTATCTGGTTGAGGGTTTCAAGTTGGCTTGGTAGGGTGAGTTCTGAAGGCTCTGTTGCTTGTGTGGTTGGGTATCTTGTGGGATTTGATGTCGTCCTATGAGACGGGTCTAAGACGCGCGGGGGTGAGTCTGGTGAAGTGTTCTGTGATACGTTGCTTGTATCCAAAAAATTGGGGCAGTTGGAGGCAATGTGACCTTCGTTTTTACATAAAAAGCATCTCATGTCATCGTAGGAGAGGTACAGGCGATAATTAGTATTATCATGTTTTATTAATATAGAGCTTTGGATGGAGACATCGTTTGCTGGTGGTGATATGAAGACTTGTCTGCGAAAGCTGAGTATGTGTGAGAACTCGTCGTCATGTAGTCCGGCTCGCAGAAAAGATATTCGCGACAGTAGTTTGATACCCATAGATTTGAGAGTATTTGCTATAAGCTCGTGAGGGATAGTGGGACAAGCGTTGGATATTATGAGTCGTTTTGATGGGGTAATTAACCGTCTGATTCCGACTTCCACTTCCCCGATCTTAATTTTATCATATGTGTTGACTAGTTGGTCTACCTGGCTAACTGTTGATAGGAATATGCATATTCTGCTATTAGCAACCTTCGAAGCATATTTGATATTTTTTGCGCCGACAATCTTGCCAATTGCTCGAACGTAATCAATTAATTTTAACGTATCTCCAACCACATTGACTATGATTGCTTGACTTCTTTTTGGGAAGAACGTCTCTTGGCTTAGGTCCGAAGTAAAAGTTGTTGACCTTTGGTTTCTGTCGATTATTTCTGGTTGCGATCTGTTAGTGCTCAATGACATGTTGAAGTGTGAAATCTGATCGTGGGGTTGAGACTGACTTAGGAGAGAACTACTTATAGAGGACATTTCAGGTGTTTGTTTTTGTCCACCCCTGTAGTCAGGGGTGGACTGCTCGTGTATGTTGGAGATCTTGAATCAGGAATACGAGATGCTGCTATTCATACTCTACTGCTGTATAATTGGTTGCCAATTAAAGCTAAAATTTGGCGTAGGTGTATTTTACTTGATTGTGACTGTTATCAGGGTAACTGATAAAAATATCTACTTTATGGAATGTAAATAATACGGCAAATTCGCCTACTACTGTTACTATTAAGTACAGTTTTATGATTGATGGATGATGCTATTACCGTTTCTTGTCGTGAAAGTGGTCTTGATAACATTCAGTTCACAATAAGTTGATTTCACAAATTTTAACAGTAGATAAATCACTAGTTTTGAATAAAAACTTACGAGGCGCGACTACAGTACTACCTTCGTTTAGGATGGTACACGTCGAATCGAAAAAAAAAAAAAAAAAAAAAAAAACTTTTTACTTAGAAGAAAATTCACTATCTAATTATAAATTTTGCATGGAAAAAACTGGGACCCGGTATATTTCATCCAGTGAGATTAGACAATACAATAATAGATCTGCATTTAGATTTTATAATTTGGTGAGGCTAAGTAAAAATACTGAAATAATGAAACTCTATGTGGCCTAATATCATAATGACCAAATTCAATTAGTTAGAGGCGTTGAAAAGAATTTTCCACGCACTAAGATGATTTATAGTTGTCTCGATATGGTTCAGGTGTCTAAATAAATTACAACATAGAAAAGCTCTAATAAGACGCTAAGTCGTAAAAGTTTGATTCAGTCACGCAATATAAATTACCTAGGCCTAGTCTAGAGGATTGCATGGGCATTGATGGTTGGAATGGAACATTGAATTACCACCACTACTATGAAATTATTTAACGTAACTGAAGGGAGGGAAGTTATCTGTGTTAGATATTCCAAGAAGTTCGTAATAGATTTACCTGCAATTGAATATTTAGGGATTATTTGTTGTAAATCCATTTTGTACTTTCTTAAACGACTACTGCTGGGGGAGAAACGTCAGAAGAGAATTTGTGATTAATCAGACTGAGAAACCTCCCAGTAAGAGAAATACGACGCTGAGAGTTCAATATTAACGGAACTGCAAAAAAATATTACACTACTACAGTGTCCCCCAAAAAGTTTTCATCTCACCATTATCATAGTCTCACACAATATCGAGTCCTCAATGTAAATGCATAGAAATAAATCACATTTAAGCTTGCTGAATCTGGCTGGCTAGGGTGTCGGTATATTATGACAGAGAAGTCGACCTTCACAGATCTCTTTCACTAAATCGGTTGCTTCGGGAGTTTTCAAACCAACAAAATCCTTGTTCGAAAAAAGAACTCTGAAAACCGATCTACATGCGAAGCCATGTTAAACCTGCCAAAAAGTCTTGGTGAAAACTGTAGGTTTCGGGAAAACTGTTGACAAAAACTTTACCTGCCAGTAATATCTCGGAGTAGGTATACTTCCACTGCTATATCACTGGATAAGGACAAAAGTGAACACCTTTTTTAAGAAGCTTGTAAACAGGGCCCTATATAGAAACATTCCATTCAAGATCTGAGTTGGACTACCACTGAGTTGAGCGTTTTTAATTCATTTGAATGTAAATAAATAACAAAGCTTCAGTTATTTGGCGATTTGTTTTTATTAATTAACATTTACTTTGAAAAAATAAGGGCTCCAGTTAATCAATAATGCTAAAATGTCATTAACGTCATATTTTTTACATTCCATCAATTTAATTGCGCTTGGATTAGAGTTGAGGGAACATAATTAGGTAGCAGTGACAGTTCATATTTATGTCCCTGTTACTTGGGATATCCATGTGCCATAAACACTGTTTACGACTATTTGACGCATATCTACTGCAAGATTCAGACACTTGTTAATTTTTGAACACCCGGTAGTTATTTTATTACTCCAGAGACGATTTTTTTGTAGTTTTGTAGTAAAAGTTCCTACTAACCTAGAAATCTACCACTATCACTACGTGGGTTAGGTCGCCAGCACTTCATCCCCTCCAGAAACTCTGCAATAGAGTAAGGACTTATTTCCAGGAGCGCAACTTTAATTATTGTTGTGTCCCATATGGTTTTTTTTTCTTTGCTGGGTGACATAGAAGTACCATTTTTTTTAGCCTAATGCAACAATAATAATTATAAATATTTAGACAAATCAATATAGGTAGAATAACCCAGTCTTTTAGGACTTTTTATCTGTATAACCTACTTTTGGGGTGTTAAATTTAACACCGTATTAAAAGTTTTATAAGACATGAAACTGGTATAATTTGCGCAATTAAAATTTAATATAGTCGTTAAACGAGAACTTGTGAAAATTATGTTTGTAAATCCTTTTCCATTGGACTAAGTTAGCTAAACTTATTTCTTTAGAGTTAGGAAAGCATCAGATAAATATATTGTGTAACAACGAAGTTTACTTCGAATCATAATTCTTATAATAATTAGAACAATTTTTCTCGGTTTCAGATTTATGAACCAAATTTTCATTTGTTTTATTAAAATGTCACAGAAGTTCTCTTAGGATTTAGGAGGCTGTTTAAATGCTCCAATTTTCATTTGGATTCATAAAGAAAGAAAAACAATCTTTCAGAGATTCTGATGTATTGTATTTCAAGGCAAAACCTCAGTTGTGGTTTTCCTTTCCATCTTTATTAAATGAAAATCACTTAACTGAACTTGACAGCAGTTATTAAGTCGTCCTCTGCTGTTATGTTCCCGGAGTTCTAGGTCTCGACTAAAGTCTTTGTATCCTGAAATGCTCCTGGAAGGCTTGGAGCAAATTGCGACTTGTGGAGCTGTCACTGGGACAATCACCCGAGTTCCAAATTAGAAGGAATCGCTCCCCAGGAATGTGTTCAGTGCTTATGTAGCAAACTCCAGGTGATGAAGATAAACGTTTTTGTATCCACACCTTCAAAACATTTTATTTTAGACTAATCATTACCTCCAAGCTATATTTTTTTTCAGTAGATGTATGTTTAGCTGCTTTCAACAAAGATTCATTTTATTTTTTCATTTTACCTTATTTTTATCTCAGATGAAGCGAGACAAATATACTTCCAAGATCAATATAGCGTAGATCTACATCCTGCAAGTGAGTCTAGAATGTTTTAAAGAAGTGCCAGAGTAACATTTCAAAATATCTGGGTGACAGGTCATGTAAGAATATACATTTTAATTATTTTTTTTAATCAAACATTTAATTAAGTACTTTATTTCCTGTTAAAAGAGTATCATGGGAAGAATATTGACTTCAAGTGGACTTTTAACTAAGCTTATACCAATGTGTGGATAGTAGACTAATTTCAACTGAAGTACTGAAATTGCTAGGAGAACAAGTGCTAAAGTTTTGGGTTAAAGTAACCTGTGCACCAGCAAATGTGTATTTAGGCGGAAAGTTGGCTGTAAAATCACGTATCACGTCTTGCGGCACCGCGACGGATTACGAAACTCCTGGGAATCTATGTGTTTACGAGCTGACGACTTGTCTTTATCTCAGTGCATTCAGTGTCGTACTAGGTCGCCTTATTTATCTTCATCATCAGAATCCATCTGTCAATTCAGTTCCAACGTAGCATGAGAAAGCAATAAAATATTTTATGTGGAGTTGTAAGATCAAAGTAATGGTAAAATGATGTTATTCCTGGATTCTTTAAATTTCTAATTATTTGATTGTACTTAGCTGATCCAAAAAGATAAGCCTTTTCTTTTATTTACCATTGCCCGTAACATTTTTCAATGTTCCTAATTTCAATAAACAAAATAATGGCCCTTAAATATTTGCCATTTACGTCTATACAGACTGTTTTAACCTAACCGTGTAATTATTTTGCATTACTTGCTGCTGCGCAACAAATATCAATTGATTCTTCGCGCCTCGACAATGGATTTAAAGCTCTGCCCTTTTTCTATATGTATGTATATCAGCATTGAAAGAATCAAGTGGCATCAAATCTCAAGTTCTCGCTTGCCCTGGGATATACCTATCTGTTATGTGGATAGGAATCTGTATGGGCGACTTCAATGTGACATTATTGCCTGTTGAACGGTAGGTGATATTTATAAATCATAAGCACGCTGCCAGATAGTGTCAAGGTAATGTGAAGCACGCAATGAGCCGATAATAATACTTTATGGGCCGAAATTTTTTTACTCCAGTCCGTATCCAATCAAATTAGTTAATTTCAGGTCATCTGATTGAACACCCATTAAATGGGCAGTTTTCACACTATTATACCTAATAATGTACATTTTTATAATTTTTTTTTATTTAGATTTTGACGTTCCATATCAGGGTGTCCCAATATTCCATGGACATGGAGCAACCACAGATTACTGAGGTAAAAAAAAGTCGCTCGGACCAAACTTATCTCTATACCAAAGTGCTTCGTTTGTCCGTTAGAGGGCTTCAAAGTCTTTTGAAAATTTTAGTTTTTTTGAAATAGCTCAAAGTCGGCTCATTCCAATTCGATGAAATTTGGTAGGTAAATTTCTTATTAAAAGTACTAACTTCTGATGTACATGATAATTTGACAAAAACCCGGGAAGGGGTGAAACTACCCCTACCCTCCACTAAAACCGATCGTAATTGTTGATAGGGTAGCAGGAACGCTGTTCATGTTTTTTTTGTTTGAAAGATACATCGTTTTAGCCCATTTTTGGTCTCTTACAAAAATCTGTATCTTTCCGAGGTGCTATGTGATAAAATAAATTAGTCGATGATAACTAAATTTTTATTTCATTCTTTTAATTTGAAATCAAATTTTCAATTGTCAGGTGATTATTTTATCAAATCTCATAAAAGATGCTCGATGTGGGCGCCGGTTTGGACCCTAGAAAGTTCCATCCTGCGCAAAAAAATGATTTTAACTTTTTTGGAACCTCGTCGTTTTGCAAACTGTTTATTGCGTTTGAAAAAAACCGTTTGCAAACACCTGAAAAAAAAACCGAACCATACTAAACATCTTCTATGAGATTAGATCAAATAATCACCTGACAATTGACAATTTGATTTCAAATTAAAAGAATGAAATAAAATTTTGGTTAGGTGTCATCGACTAATTTATTTTCTCACATAGCACCTCGGAAAGATACAGATTTTTGTAAGAGACCAAAAATGGGCTAAAACGATGTATCTTTCAAACAAAAAAACATGAACAGCGTTCCTGCTACCCTATCAACAATTACGATCGATTTTAGTGGAGGGTAGGGGTAGTTTCACCCCTTCCCGGGTTTTCGTCAAATTATCATGTACATCAGAAGTTAGTACTTTTAATAAGAAATTTACCTACCAAATTTCATCGAATTGGAATGAGCCGACTTTGAGCTATTTCAAAAAAACTAAAATTTTCAAAAGACTTTGAAGCCCTCTAACGGACAAACGAAGCACTTTGGTATAGAGATAATTTGGTCCGAGCGACTTTTTTTTTACCTCAGTAATCTGTGGTTGCTCCATGTCCATGGAATATTGGGACACCCTGTATTTAATGATTTTAGAATGTCACGATTTAGTTGTAATCATAGAGAAAGATAATATAATAGAGTGTTCGATTACACGTTAAACTCTAGGTAACCTGCGACGGTGGCGACTACCTGGGCTACCGGAGAAATCATCGGTAAACTAGGGACATTCAAATTTAAATTTATACCTAATTATTATTTGAAAAATTATTTTTACGGTTGAAGTGTCGCCACTTCGACAAATAAACTTCGAGGCATCAATATAGAACTTCTTTATTCTTAATAGGTACACAATATATACGACGAGTATACTAATAATTGCAACAAATGTTTTCTACAAAATTTTCCTCACACAAATACTACAGGCCAGTTTTCACAGAAGATTCTTTAATTTTCATAAACCGCAGTTTTCTCAACGTGGAAAGACTTTTCCAGGAAAAAGGAAAAGACATTTGCTTTGTAATAATAATTGTTGTTAATAATTTTAATATGAAAGGCATTCCAGCCATCTGCTGGATCGTGCACCGCAGACGCCGACGCTTGGTTGAGATGCTGCAGACGTGTATACCTATTATAGCTACGATCCACCGAAGCGGTAGGTCACGTAACTGGGTCCTCTTCGAGAGGAAAGCAGAAAACAAAGGATCTCTCTGAAAAAAATTACAAAAAACTAAATTTTTATGATTATAATTAGTTTCGAGTGAAGCAGCAGGCGTTTTAAAGAAAAACTCCAAGAGTCAGATTTATATACTTCTACAGATGATTATCTCTTATTTTCAAAAATTACGAGAAAATTTACGCATCGTCTTGAGACAAAAATTAGCAACTCATGTCTTATAAACTTTTTCTTCATATTGCTATATCTTCTCTTGTAAAAAATATGAAGACAAAGAATTCATAGACCTTCATTTGATGCTTTGACTGAGAAGGAAGAGTTTACAGAGAAACTCCAAGAAACAAAAAATACTTATCTTATCAAAGGATGTTTTCAGAGTTTTGTGGGCAATAAAATAAGCAGCCCATTTATTTCAGGCCTGGTCACGTGAACTTCTTTACTTAATAAAATGCCCAATAGTAATGCACCAAACTAAATAAGTATAAATAGACCGTATCACATCAGAATCTCAGCAACTCCAAAGATTTGTATTCGCTTATGTACATTCTAAGTGTTTTAATGCAATTTTTCTTGGGCTTTGTATTAATATAATTTTGATAAATCCATCGTTGTGATTAGAACTGCTTTCAAACCAGGACATAGACAGAATGTGGTTCCTAAAACATTTTTTTTGCATTCAGAAAGAGTTTTCGATTTATTTGAAATAATTTTACTACTTACAACAACATGAAGCAGCATAGCAGTTACCTTTCAAAAAGTCAACGCATATGCGAAAGTTGTACGCTATAACTGTTATTAATTGGGTAAATTATTATAAATTATATTTCTAGGTAAGTACTTTAAAGGTAAAGTTTTATCTAAACTTTATTATTATAGTTTGATAAAATACTCAAATTAAATAAATCAAATTTGACACAATTACAAAACTATACGTCAGATTATGTCAAACTGAGAATTTATATCTAAAGGCAACTGCATTTTAGTTTCGCAATCGTCCGCAATGCGCGATGCGCTACCGGAATGCGCGTGAACAGTGTACCCATTTTCGTCCGTCGATCTGACGGTCTCTTTATAGTATGTTGTCTCTGGTTGTAATACTGACAAAAATATTAATGACAATATCAATATCAAAAAAAATTATATGCGAATAACTGTCGATCATTGAAAAAAGCTAAAAAAATTGTAACAACTTTCTCAAGGGCCCTAACATATTTTCGAATTTATTTCGATATTTATTACCTCGTTTATTACGGAAAAGTTAATCTGTGATTAGTTAGCTATAGTTGAAATTTGAATCTGGGTAACTTTTAATTGTTCACATACAAATGAACTATTCTAGAAATTATACAAATACAAACTAATCAAAACAGCGTGAACGACAGAACTGAAATTAACAATCTATCACGCAACATAAAAAATATGAAAAAATCCATATTCATATCAAAATTTCAATTTTAAACCATCTACAACACCCACCATCCCCATGTATGAATCTTATAGAGAGTTGGTTAACGCCGAAACTATTTCATATTACCGAAACAAAGTAATAATTTACTATAACACTAAAATTAACATAAAAAAACTTGCATAGACAAAAAATTAACTAAAAACCTCATTCCTAACAAAAAGTAACCTGCTACTATTCAAACTGACAAAATTTCTCACAAGCGTTCCAATAACAATACTTTCGAAACTCAACAATAAAATAAAAAAATTATATAAATCTAAATATAAAACGCAACAAACACAATAAATGATAAAATAAAACAAACAAAAGCACGATAGCCACAACATCCAATAAAAATGTCAGAATAAAAGCAAATTAAATTTATTTTTTTTAAATTTAAATTTAAAATATCTATAAACACCATTTCGGCGATCAATTTTATTATATTTTGGTTTTCAAAAACATTTTTAAGATTTTACATACAATGAGTGAACGGACCGATCGGTCTCGAAACGTTTTAACAAAAAAAATTGATGATAAATAAAACTAATGTTAAAAAAAAACTCTATTGTTAATATAAACGTTACACGTGTCTCGCTACTTTTAAAGTAGCATCTTCAGACGTATGTAAATAAAATTATTGATATAGTAACATATGCAACAGTATAATAATAGATACTGTTGCTATGTTACTCAATATATTTTATTATTTTATTATATTTTTTTTTAACCAGCAACATCATTGACTGTTTGAAGGAAGCGAAAAGCACATAATTATGAAATTGACATTTTTTTTATACTTTTTTACTGCTGAGATATATTTTGAAACTTTTTAAAGTAAATTTTACTTATTTTTAATTACAAAACGGGGTAATTATCTATATCATATCAAACAATACATTCATAATAATATTTGATTTTATTTTGTTTGTAGAGAAATTATTATAAATTATGACAAAAAATGTTAAATTATCATCTGATCGTGTTCAAATAGCTAATCACCCAAAAATCGCCGATTAACTTAATCACAGATTTACATGCTTACCTACGTTCAACTGGCTTTGAACAACATAAATTTTAACTTATCTGTGAATAAGTAGGTGCATATACACAATATTCACTACAAACATCAATTATGTGTAATTACTACTGGATATTCTGATAAATTCTTCTCATTGATTATCCCATCACTATACCTACGCATTCTAATTACATATAGTATTCATACAGTACTTACCTAATTTTTTTATGGAGCTTATCTTCAATCAGAATTATTCGATTTTATGACGTAATACGTGTATCTCGGTATTCTTATCATTGGAAAATCTAAATTATAGTTTTTTTTTTTGTTATTATTTGAGGTGAGTGAAAAAATCTACCCTAACTTCCAGCACATATTTTATTAATAACACCACACCTTTTTTGTAGATTCAGAATTAATCAACAATAATTAATAATAACTGTTGTAGTTCACCTTGTTGATTTTTTTTTTTTTGCAAAAGAATGCTACTTACCTACTAATTATTATTATTGTTACTTATACAAAAATTTCAATTTCATACTCAGACTGATTTGAGTTATTTCCAATCACTTACAAGAATTTATATTATTTCGCGTAAAATTTTGCCCTAAAGAAGTAATAATTCTATGTTGCTCGATGTGGGATTAAATTGCCAGCCACAGTCACGTGCCTTGCGCTTATTTTATAAACTGTAGTAACTAATTATTACCATTTACTGCTGGAATTTAACTAACACTAATTATGGCAGCAGATATGGAAATCCAGTTCCGGAAAACCACAAAGCCTCCCCCTATCCGAGCACCCATTGTTGGAAACATAGAAACATGCTGCGTTATTATTATTATTTATCATTAGAGCATGTGTGCGCTTTTGCATTTAATGATTTTGATTACGTGTTACATCTCTCTAAATATAACGTTTGAAAGATATTATTCTGGTTGTTTTATACTATAGGTGTACTATAGCAAGGCAAAATAAAATAAAGTTGAGGTCGCGGGATTTTCAGATAATACGAACAATTAAATGAAGACAATGGAAAAGAAGTTATTTACCTCTAAGCAAATAAACAAAGCTTTTCTGTTCTGCGCTACACATGTACGAGGCACCCGGAAAAAGATAAGAATACGGTAGAATAGATCGGCTTAGTGGGTCCACGACCAAGTCATTGGGACTGCCAACATATATGGGTTCGAATCCTAGTCTCGCCATGGATGTTTGTATTTTTCTATATACTATTTATAAATTTAAAATTTTTCGGTTGCTAAGCGACGTTTTATTCTGATGATAAACTAACGTTTTCTATCCGTTTGTAATTTATTTTTCAATTTTTAAAGTTTAATTTTTCCCAATAACAACAAAATCTCAGTTGAAGAATCAAAAATACGTGGAAGATCTGGACATCTTAAGAGTTACTCAAAACACATTTTTTATTTTATTTCTTTAATTTAAATATATTTTATTGTTCATTTGTTTCACATAACACAAATACGAATAAGGTAAGCTAAGGTCCCTTCATAAAAAGTTGCAATGATAAAAATAATCGACCATAACGAGTATAATACAAACAATAATAAAAAATTATGAAACCCAGCAAACCGTGATTATTGACAAAGCATGAACGACCAAGGTTGTCTTTTGCCCAACCTGATCCACGCAGTTCCTCGACTATTGAAATAAGAGGTTGACAATTCGACCTTCGGACATTTGGAAGACGTACCTAATCCATAGGCCTGTTCTTGTTGCACCAGTTTAAAATCACGTCTATGATTTTGAAACATATCGCATTCGTGTTAAACTAATAAAGTCAGAACTGAAACTGGTTGAGCGGTTTTAAAACAGTTTGAACCTCGGCTATCAGAACCTCTGCTTGTGAAACGTAAAACGTCGGAGTAGAAAAAGAAGACTGAAATTCTAATCTAGCCCTACCTGGAAAGTTTTCTTATCTTTCTCAATGCAAGGTCTGCCTAGCGGTTCTTCTCTGTAAACACCTTATGCAGATGTTGTCTTAGATGACAGTGTCCTTTGACAAGTCCCACTACTGTCTGTGTTTTGTTTAGAAACAGTATCTCATTGGCAAGGTTTGGAGATGATTCTCTCAACATTAACAACTTGCCGTTGTTGTGTTCTGTTTTTTCCCCTAGAATTTTCAGAAGAAATACAATTAGAAGGTAGAAAATTGGGTATTATGCACTATCACAGGTTACATTAAAAGGGCTAGTTAGTACACTAAACCGACGCTTTTAGTGGCCGGTCTAGATCAATGGGTAAAAAACGATGTTGTTCCTACCAGTCAAATCTTTTGACTGTTAAGGCCGGTTCTCACTTGCACGACACCCGACGACAGCGACAACACGACAAAATTGCGGGGGGACTTCACCCTGAGTCTGGTTCCCACTTGTACGACACTCGACGACGTGCCATGTTGTCGGGTCTCGTACAAGTGGGAACCAGACTCAGGGTGAAGTCCCTCCACAATTTTATCGTGTTGTCGCGTTGTGTCTGTCGTCGGGTGTCGTACAAGTGAGAACCGACCTTTAGATGAATCTGTTACGATCCATGGAGTAATTTATCAACATCAGAATATCTAACGTCCTGATCTCAACTCGCCGCGTTTGTGCTGTTGCTTAATGTTGTGCTTAAAATCCCATGCTCTCCAGAGCTGTTTATATGTTTCAAATCTGAAGGTGTAAAATGACAGAGATTCTGGTTAGCATTTCAAGTTTACTTAAAACCGGAGACTTATACCGGGACTTAAGTATAAGGTACACTACTTAGTACATTCAGCTTTTTGAGTAAGATGACATGCATATTCCATGTATATTCTTGCATATTCTGTTCAGGCGATTTTATAGTTATGAGTACTTATATGAGTCTCTATCTCTAGTCTGGGGTTGCTCTATTATGCAATAACGTTAAGTCCTATATCGTGCTACCAGTTAGTTATGAAAAAATGGCTTGAATGTACATCACATAATAATCTGCAAACGGTTTCAGGTACCTATCTTGAGTTAACGTTCTGTTTCTTCAGTCACTTGCTTATCTTCCTATAATAGTGCCTATAGAATATAAAAAAAATAATTTCTTGTCTAAGTAGGTACAGCTCATCGATTATTTATTGGCGGAGAATTCTTGAAAATTGATAAGCAATAAAATTTTTATCGGTATACTCGTGATTCAAAAAAGTCCTATCTAAATGTATAGAGAACAGAAATAATTTAACACTTTTGTATGGATCTCCCTGAACATTCGATTTTTTGTTCGCTGTTATCTTTGTAAATTGTCTCGATAATGAGTGTTTATCATTTAAAACGTTCATCCAATTGCACCTGCCATAGGCGGCGTGGTTGATATTGAATATTATCAGGTGAAAATTAACAAGATTTTGTCCATATAGTGAGAGTTATAAACATCATTTTTTGCACGCCACTGCCTGAATCAATATTTTTGCTATCAGCCCAGATTAATTCAGAGAATTCTCCGCCAATAAATAACCGATGAACTGTATTTTATATTAATTATTATCTACACAAATTATTGATAAATATAAATTATAAAATACATTGATTTATTCATTACTATAGAAATATTAATTCAGTCAGATCATAATATGTGTCTCCGCCTATGGTTTTCCTTCACTCTTTACTTTAGCATTCGACTTCCGTAGAGTTTATTGCCTGCTTGCCTTACGCACGATATCGACATGGATATAAAAAGGACTATACATCCCGGGTTGCATTATTATTTACGTGATATCCTTCTTATTAAAGTAATGTTCTAACATATTCAATCCCATCCGGGAATAAAGAATGGCGTCCTTCGTCATTAATCTTGCAACAGAGACGGGAGTGAACTTTTTCACGGCATTGTTATTCCCTCCGTAGATCTTATATTACAAGAGAAAATCTCTCTCGTAAAATAAGGGGGATAACTAAGAGTCAGTTTTTCTTTTTAATTATCTCCTTGTATGTCTCATATCTTTTGCTTCCGCACCATCAATGCAACGTTACGTTTTTAATTTATGTTTTATTAAAAGTAAAAGGAACGGCTAATTTATTACCAATATGAGACTATAGTCGTGATTCGAAGCCATTAAATAGCTTTTGATGGGAAGGTTAATAATATCGCAGTGATTTTATGGAATGTCTGGCACGATCATCAAAAAATAGGCTTTAAATTTGAGTGAAACTGTGATAAAGTATTTTTCTTATTTTTTTCATTCCTAATTTGTAAGCAAGATAAGATAAATTCATATTTTTTATGATTTTGTTATTATTACAATTTTAACCAACCTTGATTAATAATTATACTACTAAAAAATATTAAAATCAATAAGATTTCTTAAATTTCACATATACAGGGTGCTCTTATTTTGAGGGGGACCTCCAATGCAACCAAACTCGACCCCACCACCTCCACTCTTGAGTGGTGGAAAGGGGAAATTTTGAAATCTTAAATCAAAACCCACTTTTTTCTCGCAGATTCAAATTTTACGGTTAAAAATAGGTAGGAAATTGTTACCCTTGCTCTCATTTAGTGGGACGGGGATGGGAGCGGGGGATTACAACCAAAAATACAATGGATTTTTTTTGATTCATGATAGATAGCGATGTAATCGATTTTTTTTTCTATTTATCTAATTATTACTGAAATTTTCTACGTACTTTCAGCAGTAAAATCATAATCTGCATTACAAAAGTGGGGTTTCATTTAAGATTTCAAGTGCCGCCTCCCGCCACTAGAGGGTGGGGGTGGTGATATTAAATTTAGAATCCTTGAATGTCCGCCTTCCAGACGAACAACTTTCATCCACGCCTTTTTTTGATCCGATGCATAGTTTTTAATATTTTTCCAGATAAAATGAGCACCCTGTATAAATATCAAAATACGTAATTTTATAATCAAATTAAATCAACTGTTTGTTCGCAATGAACATGTAATGAGAAAAGCTGTAATACTAGAGTTCGAAGGACCATAAGAGAAAGTATTGTGAACTACTTACCAATCTGTGGTAATGTGGTAGCGCACTCCCTCTCTCCGCGTTACCGTCCTTGCAGGCCTGCCGGTGTCGGACCACGAGTTACGTAATGCACTAATTCGTACTGTAGGGAGTCTAGGTTTGGTGATTTTCGAGCGCGAATAAACTAGTAATAATATGGGAAACAATGGAGTAACACTATATGAAAACAGAGAGAAAAAGAGCCGTTCGTCCCGTCAACCGACGCGCTTATTGAGAGTTCCATCTTATCTCTCTAGCACAAAAAACTTAAAAAGATAACTTTCCACTCGGGATGGGATTCTTATTCTCGAGATGGAGAACATGAAATAAAATTAAGGAACTGAGTACGTAACATCAACTAATAGTTATATTTAGTTGAAAGTCCCAAATGATACTTAAGCTAAAACTTTTATTTCCTTATCATGCATTTTTCATGAAATACCGAAATTCTTTTTCTGGTTGCTACCTTTTTTTTTACTTCTTTTTTTTTTTAATTTACTTTGTATATCAGTTTGCCAACTATGCTTTCTGAAAATGTCCCTCAAATTATTGCTTTGAAGAATGCTAGTAAACGGTAAGAGATACAGAGTCGGTTAAATTAAAGAAAAGCTGCACAATCGGGCGTTGCTGAAATAACTTGAAACGACTGAAAAAACGAGATTTCTCATTTCAGCCATAAGTCGTCAACAGCGCTACCCATTTGTCGTTTTAAAGATTTTCAAATCCCACTAGATCCCACAGTATTTAAAGCCAACTTTTATTTTCCTATGACCGCTATATGATTTTTTTCTACCGAATCATGGCCATAAAAAAAAACTTAAGTCGACTATGAAAAAACTGTGATTTAGTGGGCTTTGAAAATTTTTTAAATTTCAAACGGATAGCTGTTGACGACTTATGTAGGTAAGCCTACCAAAAATTGTTTATTAATTTTCAATACCTAATAAAAAAAAATATCTAGTTTTTTTCAGTTTTTACCGGAATCTTCAGCAACGCCAAAAGTTCCAATAAAATTTGTTTCGGATTCTTAATGAGCATAAAATTATACAGCTTTTCTCTAAATAAACCGACCCTGTATCTCATACCGGCTCGAAAACAGCGAATGCGTATATTTTAAAATCAAATCATGTAGTTCTCAATGCCAATTTAGGACAAAATACATCAGAAGAGATTCATATAATACAACATCTTACGTGACCAGCTCATTCAAGGATTACCAGGTCGCTGTTGGAGGGTCGTTAGAGCTCGTGGTCTAAATTATCTAACAAATTTTTAAACAAAGGTTTGTTTTACTGTCCAGGATTGTACTTAAGTACCTAGGTGATATACCGGTGAACATGTGAGTGATATCTAGCTACGTTATTTTTACGTGCAGATTGGTGTAAGTAATAATTTACGAGGATTTGTTAAACAAATACAAATCCACAATATTTATTAATCTCTAGGTACATGCATTGCATAAATATACATCAGTAACACTCAAGCATTAGTTTGCAGCATTGGCAGAATTTAAATTTTGAAATTCCGTTTTAATCGTTGTTTATTTGATAACAATGTGGGACTCAGACTACCTTCACAACAAAAGAAGGTCTGAGACAAGGAGGTAGTCTGAGTCCCACATTGTTCACAATTTTCATGGATGAAATAATAAGGAAATGTACGAGAAAGGTAAAGAAAGTACAAGTGGGATATAGGAACCTACAAGGCATAAAAATATCAGAAGCAGCATTTGCCGATGATGTGGTAATAATGGCAGAAACAGAAAAAGAACTACAAAAGAGTTTGGAGATATGGAACACAACAATGGAAGAACTAGGTATGACGATAAATAAGAATAAAACCAAAGTAATGATTATAGGAAAAAATGACGAACAGATACAAATAGAAATTGGAGGAGTACAGATTGAGCAGGTGAAATGTTATAAATACTTGGGGGTGAATATAGAAGATAATGGAGGACAAGAAGCAGAATTGAATGAAAGAATAGAGAAAACAATGAGACTGTATTACACAATGAACAAAGCATTTATTGGCAAAAGAGAAATAGACAGAAAGACAAAAATGAAGGTTTTCAAAACGATATACAGACCAATTTTGACGTTCGGATGCGAGTCATGGGTGCTGAATACAAGACAGAAGAGCAAGATACAAGCAGTTGAAATGAAATACCTAAGAAGAGTCAGAGGAGTAACGAAATTAGACAAGATGAAGAACACAAGAATAAGAGAAGAACTGGAGATAGTATCAACCATTGAATTCATAGAAAAGAGACAGCTGAGCTGGTGGGGTCATCTGAGGAGAATGAACGAAGGAAGACCAGTGAAAAGAGTGTGGGAAGCGAAGACTTTAGGAAAACAGAAGAGAGGAAGACCTAAATTAAAGTGGAATGGAGTTATAGGAGAGATATTATTAAAGAAGGGAAAAACTTGGAGAGAAGCGTGCAAAATGGCAGAGAATAAGAGGGAATGGGCAGAATTTGTACACATGAAATAGAAATAGAAGGAACAATAGGAGTGCAGAATAAGTGGATGTTTATTTAGTTTATTGATGTGTTTATTTGGTTGAAGATATTTGTACCTAGTATTTATGGATTTTGTATATTTTATTTTATTTATTTGTTAAGAATGAAATGTATTTATGTTACGCACTACACCATGTAATGGTAATTGTGTTATTGATTATATATATATATTATTTGATAATACTCGTAAATATGGATTGCACCATTAAGAATTGACTACTTTAGTTGCAGGAGTTACCTTTACTGCTAGTTTTTCAGTATCCTATAATAATATTGATGCAAAGCTTTCATAGATCGTTAGTAATTTTTCCTGGGCTCATACCTACATCGTATATCGTGTGTGGGGAAACAAAGCTTTTATTTTAAAAAATATCCGTAAATATGTTTCTGCAGTCGTATAAGTATTACCTAATGTATTTAATTTTGATTTGTGAATGAAATCCTTTAATTGTTCCTGAATAATGACAATTGGTAATAGGATTAATGAAAATAATGGTGTCATCCATACCACTCTGGATCGAGCGATACTGTACCCCAAGCGACACTGTGCTCCAAGCGATATTGTACCTACCGATTTATATTTTACAGGAAATTTACCTCAATATGGAGCTAACAATATTTTTTATTGTATTAAAGGGAATGTATTTCAAACCTTATGATCCAAAGTTGTATTATGTATAACGAAATGATATAAAAGTAATTTTAAAAGTATATTATTTATTTATCCATCCACTCTATCGGGGCCCAGATTTGAGAAAAAATTGACACTCTCGAACATCGAAGAAAAGTAGCTGACCTAAGTCTGTTTTACAGATATTTTAATAGGAAAAGTTCAAAATACGTGGCCCGCTTGATCCCACCTAGAACACGACCGAGCAGAAATACACGTCGAGCCGCAGACGCTCATCCGTATCAGGCTCTGCTCGTTACACCTCGTTCTCATACCTATTTCAGACTTCTTTCATGTATAAGAACAGCATCACTGTGGCAAAGAACAGCATTCCAAAGGGAGTGTTTGCTGACGAATACAACCTGCAACGATTCAAAGCCAACGTGAATCGACATCTCCGCTCATGCACCGCTCCCAGAGCGTCATAAGGATTTCCCTGCAATGTATATTCATTTTCAACTAAAAAAGAAGGAAACGGATATCTCATTGGAGGGGTCTTCTATCAGCGAACCTACAAAGAATAAAACAAATGAACTGAAAAAGTATACTAAACACCCTATGGTCAGTAGTAGGATTTCTGACAGATACTGTCAATTAATTAATTAAAAAACAGAACAAATACTGTCCATTAATTAAAGCGTGGGAGAAGGAAGAAACTCGGAAGGAAAAATTGCATATACAGGGTGGGCCATCGAAAAGGTAACAAGCCTAATAGTTTGGAAAGTGAAGATGTATGCGAAAAACGCCGAAACAGGTCGATTTTGTTATCGAGGGGGACATATTTTCTTGACAGATTTAACTACCCAAGTTCACCCCCTTGGCAGGGGTAGCTACCCCTTTGCTTATCATCATAGGGAACAGCTATCTAGTGATACATCATTTGAAAGCTATTTGAATTCTCTTTACAACGATATCCAACATTTTGGGTTTCGCTTAAATACAGGATGGCCCAACGAAAACATAACTCGCCTTAATAACTTGGAAACTGATGATGTACGCGAAAAACGCCGAAACAGGTCGATTTTGCTATCGAGGGGGACATATTTTAGTGACAAATTTAACTACTCAAGTTCACCCCCTTGGCAGGGGGAGCTACCCCTTTGCTTATCATCATAGGGAACAGATATCGACTGATAAATCATTTGAAAGCTACTTGAATTGTAACACCCTGTATGTAAGCGAAACCCAAAATGTTGGATATCGTTGTAAAGAGAATTCAAGTAGCTTTAAAATGATGTATCAGTCGATAGCTGTTCCCTATGATGATAAGCAAAGGGGTAGCTACCCCTGCCAAGGGGGTGAACTTGGGTAGTTAAATTTGTCACGAAAATATGTCCCCCTCGATAACAAAATCGACCTGTTTCGGCGTTTTTCGCATAAATCTTCACTTTCCAAATTATTAGGCTTGTTACCTTTTCGATGGCCCACCCTGTATACATAATACTATATTCTTCAATTATTACATTAGGTGTCAATTTTTTCAATAAAAGGCATATCTAAGTTGAGAAAAATCTGCATAAAGTGGCATTTAAGTCGGAATGTTTAAATAGTCACTGAAAAAATTCTCGTCAATAACTCGTACAGTATTTAGTGTAAAAATCTACCTTAAGAGAATATAAAAATGTACCTATTTGAAAACATTTTAAGCAAAAAGCTTCTCGATGTTTGTGCAATATTTTCAAGAATTACAACGAAAATTTAGACAAACAGGATATGTTCCGCCTAACAAGCTTGGTAAGCACATCCTTACATGACAGGTGAGCTCATTCGTAATGTTATCAATTCGAAGCTGAAGGCAAGTTTTAAGAAAGTCTACATCAAGTAATTGTAGAAAACACTTCATGTTGAGTTTCTTTAAACTTTTCTTCTTCACGAAAAAACAAGTTCTTGCACTAGACAAAAAAATCAGATGCCTAGATACCTACGTGAGCATTTCTGGATGTTTATAATATTTTTATGTAGGAGCCATAAAATTTCGGTTTATTTTTGTGAGATTTATTAGTGACATTATATTTTTATGAAACATTTTTCTTCCATTTGGGTGTCCCAACACTAGTGTCCACCCCCTAAATAGAGCTTAATTTTAAAGATAAAAAATTGAAACTTTGAGGATTTGTGTACTTGATATAGGACCACGGAATGGCATAATCAGTTTCATTAAAAAAAATTTAGTACGGGCGCCAGCGATAAAAAACTGTAAGATGGTGGTAAATTGTCGAAAAAAAAAGTTGATTTTTTTTCAATACATACGTAGAAATCGATTAATAAAATCAATATCGCTTGAAAGAAATGTGAAAAAACTAATGATAAGGCTTTAATTAAATAAAATATAATTATATAGGAATGACAGGTAGACAATATAATTGAACAATATAATCAATATCATATAGGTTGGCCATAGTATACTCAAATTCATCGAATAAAAATAAAAATCTAGGTCATATGAGTATAATTTATTGAAAAAAGAGCTTGTCAACCGGTTTCGGGGGTTAGCCCATCATCAGGACAATTGTCAGTTATTGGCAATTCCAGAGATTTACAGGTGTTAACATTGCTTACAAATGTGATATATGAAGATGAAAGCTCTATTATAAGAATCAACAACAATTGTACAAAAATTTCAGTGAATTATGAATCATAATTCATAATTCAGTGAATCATCATAATTCACTGAAATTTTTGTACAATTGTTGTTGATTCTTATAATAGAGCTTTCATCTTCATATATCACATTTGTAAGCAATGTTAACGAAGCAAATTGTCAGTTATTGGCAATTCCAGAGATTTACAGGTGTTAACATTGCTTACAAATGTGATATATGAAGATGAAAGCTCTATTATAAGAATCAACAACAATTGTACAAAAATTTCAGTGAATTATGAATCATAATTCATAATTCAGTGAATCATCATAATTCACTGAAATTTTTGTACAATTGTTGTTGATTCTTATAATAGAGCTTTCATCTTCATATATCACATTTGTAAGCAATGTTAACACCTGTAAATCTCTGGAATTGCCAATAACTGACAATTGTCCTGATGATGGGCTAACCCCCGAAACCGGTTGACAAGCTCTTTTTTCAATAAATTATACTCATATGACCTAGATTTTTATTTTTATTCGATAATCAATATAATCTGAAAACGGTAGGTGCAATAAGTTTTATGACAAAGTAAATAAGGCCCAAATAAATAGAAGGACGGCTCTTGCTGGGCTAGCCGGCACAATGAACCTGCACTGGACAGTGTCGTAGTATGGACTCATGAAAAAGGTGATTATTAAAAAGATATTAAAAATGTTTTTTAATGAAACTAATTATGCAATTCCGTGGTCCTATATCAAGTACACAAATCCTCAAAGTTTCAATTTTTTATCTTTAAAATTAAGCTCGATTTAGGGGGTGGACACTAGTGTTGGGACACCTGGTACATCGATTCTTCACAAACTAAGAATCTGGTACAGGGATGTACAGACTGTACTAAAAGATCTCATGAACTTTAATTCTGAAAATAGAACACAATATGGTGTGGAAGAGTATAAGGGTAAGGGTAATAGGTTTCACCTTTTTCACTGATTGATGATATACTAATAAGATATTACCAGGGAAACTATGAAAAAAACAGGGCCCAAATCTTTCAACGGAATTATGAAATAAAAGTTCTATTTGTTCATCAACTTTATATGGTTTTGTGGCCACCAAATATATTTAATGAACGAGATTAAGAGTAAAATATAAGTAGGTACCTAGACTTTTTTGACATTTTACCGTCTAGGTATAAAATTCTTGAAAATCTCTAAAGAAAACATCATTTAGTTGACTGTATTAAATTATAAGAGACAGGTTTGTTAATTTTACTTGAAAAACTTACAACAAAAAAATATTACTTACTTAAATGGAAACGGTAGGAGCTAACAAAGTGAGAAGAATAATAACTTGTCCCTAACACCTTCTATTTACAGCGACTGAAGAATGTTCACTCAACAGTTTTAGCATTAAGTGTTTGTTAATCGCCCCCAAAGTTTAGTATTTACTTTATCCAACTTTGGAAATATCGATTAAATATTTTATTAGCATGACTCTTCTTATACTACCTGTATTTCAGAGAACAACAAGCAATTCCTATTACAAGTTTAATCAAATTTTATTTTTCTCCTACATAATCCCATAAAACCTACTTTTTCTAAACAAGCAAGCTTAAAAATAAAAGATGCGCCATAGAAATACTGATATCGTTTCATTCACCGCTTTTCGCTGGCTAGTTACCAACTTGAAGACAGTTATACCAAAAAATTTAGTTAAAGTTTCCAGCAGCAACAAAAGGGGCAATATTATGGTTCTCCCGTAATAATTATTGTGATAGAACTGTGTTTGTTCGAATATACAGACTTAGGTCAGGTCACTCATTAGTTCCATCCTACCTACATAAGATCAACTTGAAAGACAACCCAAACTGTGAATGTGGTGAATTTTCAGATCCTTCACATAAATTGCTCTCCTGTCCATTACAATCAAAGTTAATAGATCCTTTTTTTAAACAGCTTCTGGATGTGCAACATATCTCAAATCTGCCACATATGCTTTCTAAAACATCATGTCCCGATTTATACATTCATACAGGATGATCCCGAAATGGCGAACACAGACAACACCACAGCGTCCATTGTGGACGAAAGATTCTAAGTTCACATACTTTTTTCTCCAGTATGGCTCACTTAAGAAGATATGACCACTTGTATGTGTGGAAATAGTATATTGTGAAACAAGTGCGGAAAAGAGAAAACTTCTCACTTTCGTCACAATTCACACGAGTGGGAAATTTCTTTTCCGCACGTGCTACACACAGTACTTTTCCTACGACCACAATTTAACAGATTAATTATTTAACAAATTTAACACATAAATTATTTTTTCTGACAATGCTCTGCTTTTATGACCTTTTCTTCAATTTATGAAATGTTTATAAGCAGATTCGTATTTTTCTCTCGAAACTACAGGTAGCAAATTCAAAGAACACAAACCTGCTTGTTTTCTTGCTTCAGGTGGTGTATTTTCTGCTTCAGATTCAGAGGAATTACATTCCATTATAATATGATAGGTAACTAAAGTTTATTTTTTCAGACTACCTAGGTAGGTAGATATTATTTTCAATTCTACCAATGACTTTTTATTATTACTATTATATACTCGTAAATCATTGAATGGTTCCGCCACTGGACAGTGCAGAGGAAACAAGAAGAATTTAGTGCTCCATTATTTAACTCGTTTATCGGGAGATAATAAGCGGTAAATAAAATTAAGAATGCTGAAGGTGTTAAATAGAAAGTGATCAAATAGTTGGTAAAATCGTGTGCGGAAATCAAGAAGAATAAAGGTGAGAAAGTTGAAAAATAATAGATAGAATACAAGTGTAAATATTGAAGGTGGATTAAAAGCGAGGTGGGTATAGCTCGTCCGAAAGGTCGACTTGCGAGTTATCTCCGGCGCCCGCTGATAAATGCAGATAACAACCAAAACAAATATAAGTGAGTGCGACAATAATATAGATATTCCAAAATTAAGAACAGAGGCGGTACGTTCGGGTAGGAAAATTCGTAATAGTTAAATAGAAGAAAGTATAAAGAAGAATAAAATAGATAATAATGTCTAGTGACGACGGGTCAGTTTCGGAAGGAAATAAAAGAAGGAGAATAATTAGGTCGCCGCAAAAACATGGCAATGATGGAGAGGAAAAATTGGATGTAATAATAGGGATGATGAAGATAAATGAAGCAAGAATGAAGGAATTGAAAGAAAGCATTGACACAGTCAGAAAGGAGCAGGAAGCATGCAAAGAGGAGATAAAGAAGCTAAGAGGGGAAAATAAAAAAATAATGGCAGAAAATAACACGATGAAAGAGAAAATAAAGGAAGTAAATGAAAGAGTGGAAAGGCTAGAAATAGAAAAACGAAAGAACAACATAGTAATACAAGGCATGGAAATTGAGACAGGAGGGATGAAACAGGATAAGGCAAAAATAAATGAAAAAATGGAAGGAGATTTTAGAAAGAAAATGGGAATTGAGGTAAAAGTTAAAAATGTAGCACAGATAGGAAGACAAATGTACTTGATTGAGATGGAAAAAGAGAAAGATAAGGATGAAGTTATGAAGAATAAACATAAACTAAAGAAACTGGAGAATGAGAGAATATATATAAATCATGATGAAACAAAAGAGCAAAGAGAGAAGGGAAGACAAATTAGAAAAATGGCAAAGGAGGAAAAACGAGAGGGGAAAGAAGTAAAGACAGGATACAATAAAGTAATAGTTGACGGAGAGGTATGGAGATGGAATAAGGAGAAGGGAAGGCTAGAGAGGGAGGAAGAGCGATCAAAAAACTAGCAGATCATGAAAAGGAACGGAAACAAATGACAAAGACACAGGCAATGGAAAGGGACAAGAATACGGATAGAATAAAAAAAGGAAGAAAAGAATCGAAAAATATTGGGAAAATAGGTACATGGAATGTAAAAAGCATACAAGGAAAAGTAAAAGAACTGGAAAACGAATTTGAAAAAATAGATATGGAGATACTGGCAATAACAGAAACCAAGAAGAAGGAAAAGGGTGTTATAATAACGGACAACCAGCATATGTTGATATACAGTGGAGTTAACAAAGAAAAGAGAGCAGCAGCAGGAGTAGGATGTATGATACACAGAAAGGTGAAAGATGGGGTGTACAAATGGAAGGGATATACAGAGAGGATACTATCGGTCGAATTTCGGGATGAAGACAAGAAGGAAAGAACAATTATTGTAGTTTATGGACCCAATGAAGATGACGAAGCACGAAATAAAGACAGATTCTGGGAGGAGCTAACAACAGCAGTAGAGGAAGCAAAAGGAGTGATATATATAATGGGAGATTTCAACAGTAGAGTAGGGAAGAGAGATGACAGGTACAGAACTGTGATAGGGAAATATGGGGAAAATGTAAGAAACAACAAGGGAAGGAGAATGCTAGATTTCTGCATGATACAGAATATGATAATAACGAACACGATATTCAAACATAAAGATATACATAAATACACTAGAGAAATGAAGAGTAGGAATGAAAAATCAATAATTGACTACGTAGTGGTGAGTAGGGAAAACAGGAGAGAGATTATAGATACAAGAGTGAGAAGAGGACCAGAAATAGGTAGTGACCACTATATGGTGGTAACAAAAGTGAAAAGAGGAGATAAAAAAGAAAGAGAAAATAAAGAGAAGACAATAGAAAAACGAGGGAATGAAGTTATAAAATCATATAGATTACAAGAAAAAGAGATAGCAGAGAGATATGAGCAAGTAATAGAGAAGAAAATAGGAAACATGAAAAAACAAACTGACCAGAAAGAAGGCATAGAAGAACAGTGGATTAAATTTAGAAATATAATAATAGAGACAGCGAAAGAAGTATGTGGGTACGCAAGGAAGAAACCGAGAACCAAACAGACGGCATGGTGGAACGACGAAATAAGGAATCAAGTAAAAGAGAAGAAGAATAGATGGAGAATATACATAGGTAATAAAACGCAAGAAAACTACGAAAGATACAAAGAAGAAAGAAAGAAGGTAAAAAATATGATAGTAGAAGCAAAGAGAAACAATTGGAGAGAATTCGGAGAGAGAATGGAAAACGATAGTAAAACAAACCAAAAATTATTCTATAGAGTACTGAAATCACTAAGAAACGAGAAAACATATAATGAAACAAAAATTAAAAACAGAAACGGAGACCTGTTAACAGAAGAGAAAGAGGTAATTAACAGATGGAGAGAATACTTCGTAGAACTACTAGGAGCCACAGAACTAATAGAAGAAGAGAAAGATCTAGAAGAGGAGAAACATGAAGAACAAATAGAAGACAATATAAAACTAGAAGAATTAAAGAATGTAATAAGGGAAATAAAAACGGGAAAAACGCCAGGATGTGATAAGATAACAGCTGAAATGATCAAAAATATGGGAGAGAAAGGGACAGAAATGTTATTGGATGTATATAATAGAGTGTGGGAGGAAGAAAAAGTACCAAGAGAATGGAAAACTGCGCAAATATTACCTATACATAAGAAGGGCGACAAGTATGATTGTAATAACTATAGAGGTATAAATTTGTTATGCACAACGATGAAGATATATGAAAAAATAATAGAAAAACGAGTAAAAGCAATAACTGAGAGTTCAATAGAGGAGTCACAAAGTGGCTTCAGGAAGGGTAGAAGTATACAAGACCACATATTTACCATAAAACAAATAATTGAAAAATTCATGGCGAAGGGAAAGAAAGTGTATATGGGATTCATAGATATGGAAAAGGCGTTCGATAGAATAAACCGTGCTAAATTATGGATAATACTGAAAGAAAGGGGGTGTAAAGACAAATTGGTGAGAATTATAAGAAATATATATGAAGGAAATTTTAACAGTGTAATCAATAAAAATCAGAAATCAGAAATGTTCACAACAAAAGAAGGTCTGAGACAAGGAGGTAGTCTGAGTCCCACATTGTTCACAATTTTCATGGATGAAATAATAAAGAAATGTACGAGAAAGGTAAAGAAAGTACAAGTGGGATATAGGAACCTACAAGGCATAAAAATATCAGAAGCAGCATTTGCCGATGATGTGGTAATAATGGCAGAAACAGAAAAAGAACTACAAAAGAGTTTGGAGATATGGAACACAACAATGGAAGAACTAGGTATGACGATAAATAAGAATAAAACCAAAGTAATGATTATAGGAAAAAATGACGAACAGATACAAATAGAAATTGGAGGAGTACAGATTGAGCAGGTGAAATGTTATAAATACTTGGGGGTGAATATAGAAGATAATGGAGGACAAGAAGCAGAATTGAATGAAAGAATAGAGAAAACAATGAGACTGTATTACACAATGAACAAAGCATTTATTGGCAAAAGAGAAATAGACAGAAAGACAAAAATGAAGGTTTTCAAAACGATATACAGACCAATTTTGACGTTCGGATGCGAGTCATGGGTGCTGAATACAAGACAGAAGAGCAAGATACAAGCAGTTGAAATGAAATACCTAAGAAGAGTCAGAGGAGTGACGAAATTAGACAAGATGAAGAACACAAGAATAAGAGAAGAACTGGAGATAGTATCAACCATTGAATTCATAGAAAAGAGACAGCTGAGCTGGTGGGGTCATCTGAGGAGAATGAACGAAGGAAGACCAGTGAAAAGAGTGTGGGAAGCGAAGACTTTAGGAAAACAGAAGAGAGGAAGACCTAAATTAAAGTGGAATGGAGTTATAGGAGAGATATTATTAAAGAAGGGAAAAACTTGGAGAGAAGCGTGCAAAATGGCAGAGAATAAGAGGGAATGGGCAGAATTTGTACACATGAAATAGAAATAGAAGGAACAATAGGAGTGCAGAATAAGTGGATGTTTATTTAGTTTATTGATGTGTTTATTTGGTTGAAGATATTTGTACCTAGTATTTATGGATTTTGTATATTTTATTTTATTTATTTGTTAAGAATGAAATGTATTTATGTTACGCACTACACCATGTAATGGTAATTGTGTTATTGATTATATATATATATATAAATCATTGAATTCTACCGACAATATTATTATTATTTATTATTAGACTCCGTATCTAAACTAAAAATAAAGTGACGTGGAGCGTAGAGACGTGGTAGATATGCAACTTCCACACAAGTTAGAGGTGTGCGAGTTTTCATGTTCGTGAATTGGATTTGAACGCTACCAATGCTGTTATTAGCGATCAACTTGTAAATTTTAATAATAATTACCGCCACAAGAGAATAATAAGTATATTATATTTTATAGTCTTGTCGGGTTCTATCTTATCCCATTTGTGTTTATTTTATTACCTTGAAGCTTTAAATGAATAGTTATTCCATTAACAATAAGTAACAGTTAGTTCTCAGTTACCGCCTATCACTATTGTTTACAATAAAACTGTACGGAAACGATTTTTGGCTATGCCTTATGTCACTTTGTCGCACAGTTTTGGATACGTGAGAAATCTGCTAGTTTGCCCACAAAAAACGATGCGCAAAGTAGTGTTTTGTATAGTGGTCGTAGGAAAAAACAGTAACAACACTGCACTGGATATCCTTCTTCAGGCATAAAAATAGTGTGTAGGTCTATTAATACCCAGTAAGATCTTACCATGGAAACATGTGAAATGGCAAGTCCAACAAAGCTTAAAACAATTTATTATCGTTGCGCGGATTCGAACAACGATGCCACATTGAAAAATTTTGATGAACTCAGAGAATAGGCAAACTTTGAATGCCTGTAATTCCGTTCCCAATAATGACCAGGGTCCAGCGTCATACACGCTGCATATCATAAATAAATAAATATGCAAAAATATGAAAAAACTAAAAACCTAAAAAATTTAATAAATAGATGATAAAAAAATAATAACCACACAAAAAATAAGCTTATTAACTTAATAAGAAAATGAAATAAATAAATATTAATATTTAAAATAATAAAACAATAAATAAAAATAAAAATAAAAAAAAGTCAAAAGATGACGGATAAACTAACGATTTACGACTACATGTGTACGTAATCACAAACTCGTTGCCACATATACTTACACACAAAATTGGGTTGAACTGTGCGAATGGCGGAAGCCGTAGACACTAATCTGAGAAACCTAACTAACCGCTTTTCGCACGTTGTCTACTAGTAAGGATATACAGTGAGAACCACATAACGCGGAACGTCAGAAAACATGTGAAGTAGCTCAAATTAACATTGTTGAACCGTTCAAAATGTAAGTAACACAAAATATGTGCATTTCCAAGAAAGCCGTAACAATATGTTAGCAATACCGTAGTTATGGCTACGTTCGAGCATTGTTGAATTGAGCATCAGCGAGTTATTTAAATAGAACATAGGGGTTCTGTATTCAAAGTAAATGCAATAAATCACTTTTTTTAATTAAATAAACGAATAGAAATCATTTCAAAATATAAAAGCTCAAGGTATACAGATGGCTGCTTCTGATTGGTACTCCCATTCATTCTGAATTCTCCTTCCACGGCTTCAGTGTTTTCTGCAGGAACATCTTGAATAGTGTGGGTGATGTTGAGCATCCTTGGAGCTTGGAGCAGCCCTTTGGTTTTTTCTGAAGCTGCCCCATTGGCCATTCCCCGTCTTGATAGTCACCTTATTAACTCGATACAAGTTTTTTAACTCTCTGATCACTCTGTTCGGTGTTTACATCTCTGCCATGATCTCTCCCACATTCTCTTTCGACGGAATGAGTCATACGCCTTTCGTATATCCACACATATAAGATGTATGTCTCTGTTCTTTGCCATCTTTTTTTCTAAAAGCTGTTGTAGTGTGTATAAGTGGTCTATACAAGATCTTTCAGTCCTGAAACCGGCCTGGTCTTCATCTCTTTTTCCTTTTATCGCCTCTCCTCTAACTTTGTTTTATCATTTTCCCATATAGTCGACCCATTGATGTTATGAGGCTAATGTGCCTATAATTTTCACATCTTTTCCTGTCTCAGTTTCTTGTGAATAGATGTAATATAGGCTTCTGACAATTCTACCGGTGGATCCTTTCCGTTTAGACTTCTGAAGAACATTCCGTGTATTATACGAAACAGTTTCTCTGGTCCATACAATAATTCCTCCAGGACTCCAGGTCCGCTAGCTTTTCAATTCTTTGTTGTTCTAATTGCTTGCTTCACCTCCTACAGTATAAGTATAATCTTTTCTCCTTATTCTGTTTTTTCGGTTTTGTCTCTTCTAAGTGTTTTGAGTACTCTCCAAGACTCTGAGCTTCTAGTTCCCCCTATATGCTGGTCTATTCCCCCGCGTCATTTTCCATCTTCTGTTCTTCTCCTGTTGTGCCTTTCTTTTCACTTCTCTGTTCTTCTCCTTATACTTTTCCCAGTCCTCCTCGTGCCTTGTACTCAGATATTTAACATGCTTTCTTCTCCTCTGTACTTTGTCTCCTGTCCCTTGATATATCTTACTTGTATCTATTAACAGTTTCTTATTCTCCTTAGCTGGAGAAAAAGGATTCCATAGCAGCCTTCTTTATACACTTTTTTATTTTTTCATAAGTACCCGCAATTCCTTCGTAAGTAAATTCTTCTAATTTTTTGTCCAAGCGTCGTTGGTAAAGGTCTCTTAGAGATGCCTTTTGCAGTGACTGCACTCAGAATTTTTTCTTGGGGTTTATTGTTCGATTTTGCTTGTTGGGTATTTATGATATTTTAGTGAAGGGGAAGTAAATTTTTGCCACACCGCAGTCTATGGTCTGAACCACATTCCGCTCCCCTTTGAACCCTGAAATCTTTGATCTTGATGGTGCTATTTTTTGGTACTGTAATGTAATCTATAATTGAACCCTATGCTGCAACAACGTTGTAAGTGCTAAAAGTAAATTTTGCGGGAAAATCCAAATAAAAATTTTTTGTGAACCAATATAATATATCAGCTTACAATAGGATATTATGCAAGGAGCTTATAATGAAGGCTATTAATACGCGAGTATGATGGTTAAGATACGAGCCGTAGGCGAGTGTCTTAACCATCATAAGAGCGTATTAATAGCCATTATCTGCGAGTTCCATACACTATTTTTTCTACGACCCTTTTTTATTTCATAGAAAAGATTAAAAAATTATATATTTTAACAATGACCCGTGTACAATTGCGGATCATTGAGGTTAAGATAGGTTGCTATTTGTTTACGCATATTACCAAATTTTCTCTTTGTTGCTAAGGTTATTCTGCTGAGACATGTTTTAGTATCAAGTTTAAAGGGCACTACTCACTACTGCGTAATTTTTATTATGCGAAGTTTGAATTCCGAATTTTACGCTTCGATTTTGAGATTAATTAATAATTTTAATAACATCGACAGCCATTAATTACGATATTGTTTATCTGCGCAACGCGGGTCGCAGCGTTGCCGCTTTGAATACTATAACGGAGCTCTACGAATGATATAATACTTTATCTTCCCATCATTACACGATATACCTACTTATCAAATTAATTAAGGTAACATAAAATCTTGATAAATTTTCTTTGAATGTTACTTATGTTCTAAATTAAATAAACGTTCAGAATTTTTTTTCAGAAATACAGAACTTATATCACAAGGCAATTTTTGTCGTGAGTATGACAACTCTGTGACTTCGGTTGGCTTGTCGACCCGATTGTGAGCGAAAAGGACCCGATTCGATTGCAAATGCTCCTCTGCCATTGGATAGCTTGACCAGTGCTTTAATGAAAATTTGTATCTTAATGAGACCCATTAAAGCACTGGTGATTCATATTTAATATGCATATTAAAGGTTGGGAGTAGAAAAACATTATTATATTAATTAATTATATTAATTAATTAACATTAATACCGGGTGTCCCAGACTTAATTGACCAGGCCATATCTCATATACAGGTTGAGATAATCGAGCCGAATAAAAGGCATATTATTATAATTTTTCAAGCCATATAACATGACAGCATGAAAACAACCCCCACTCCAACATCCCCTAAGTTACAGCCCCCATCCTTAAAAAATGAATAGCACTCTGTATAAATTTTTGTATATTCAAAACCAGTATTCGATTCCCTATTCAGATGATTTTTCAGATTCAAAATTGGTTCAGAAATAACCAAGAAAAAGTTCATCAAGGTGGTCATGACTTTTTATCTTAACTTTATCTGAATGACTTTAGCTGTCAAAATTTATCAATATTTTGGTCATAGTTTTTAATTAGCAGGTCACAGTAATCATTAAGGTTCATGATAAAGTGCTTTATCTCTTGTTTTATTTTTAAAAATTTCCCAACAAATCAGAATTATCAAATAAATTGTTTGGACTTTAATTATAATAATAACTATCACCTGCCTGTTAAAAACTATGACTAAATATTGATAAATTTTGACAGCAAAAGTCATCCAGAGAAAGTCAAGATAAAAAGTCATGACCACCTTGATGAGCTTTTTCTTGGTTATTTCTGAACCAATTTTGAATCTGAAAAATCATCTGAATAGACAATCGAATACTGGTTTTGAATATACAAAAATATATACAGGGTGCTATTCATTTTTTGAAGGGTGGGGGCTGCAACTTAGGGGATGTTGGAGTGGGGGTTGTTTTCATGCTGTCATGTTATACAGCTTGAAAAATTATAATAATATGCCTTTTATTCGGCTCGATTATCTCAACCTGTATATGAGATATGGCCTGGTCAATTAAGTCTGGGACACCCGGTATATTCATGTTTGTAAGCTGATATATTTATATTGGTTCACAAAAAATGTTTATTTCGATTTCCCGCGAAATTTACTTTTAGCACTTACAAGTCTTACAACGTTGTTGCAGGATAGGATTCAATTGTTCTCAGATTTCTCGTCTCCTGGATCCTGGACTAGTAAGGAATAAAAAATAAATAAAAATCAGTTTTACTTCGATATTGTTTAAATTCTATTTTTTATTGTGAAAATCTTGTTACCAAGATGAATCTATCCAGCTGCTATGTTTGTTTACACAATTATTATTGTAAATAAAAATTTTCATATTATAAAATTTGTAATTTGACAACAATGCAGTCTTCATAATACATTCTAGGAACGAATTTCCATTCATCGGCATGGAAAATTATTCAGGGCTTCATGGTAACAAACCCAAATCCGCCCGCGAATACTAAAGAGCTATTAAGATCCTAAGTTGACAACATCTTGAACTTTATAAATCCATTTCGGAAAGACAATAAAATCTTCTCCTAAGTTTTTTACAACTTACGTCTCATTTTAGAGTGTCGTCGTAAACCAGATGTCATCTTGGGGGCTGTTTATAGTGCTCTAATGCTTTATCACGTTAACGCAATTACGTTTGACGAATGTGGCTCATAACCAACACCACTTTATTGAGTAAATAAAGTTTCCATCGTCCTGGAACTAAGAGAAACTAATTCTAAGGTGAAAAATTAAGAAATGAATGAATTATAAAATTAAAGGAACTCAAGAAAGATCAAAAGCAACTCGGAAATTAAAATTCATCAAAAAAGTATCTATTTTGAGATATTATTAGATTAATGAAATAAAAAGCATTTAGAGTATTTGATAAAAAAATTAAAAAAAAAGTCTTAAGGTTCAAATGTTAAAAATTGTTTTTTTTTTTTACTTATGAAAACAGTCGAAAAATCATATAGTAAATTCATAGTAATAACGATGACTTTGTGAGTTTTCTTCAAATATAACATTATATATAAGGTATACCTACTACCAAAATAAAAAATAAAAAATATAGGTTGTCATTGAAAATAAAGATGACGTGTCATATCATTAAAAACAAATTACATAAAGAACTGAAACTGGCGGAAAATATTTGTCATACAATCAAAATCGCTAATCAACATACCTTTGCTGAAACATTTCAGTGCAACATTATTTTCTCAATTTTCTGTACTCCCGGGATAATATAATTCATAGGAGTGTCCTCAATGGGCAATGTCCTGATTCGGTTATGTTGTTAAACCTACGAAAAAATTAAAATTATTCATAAAAATAAGTAGCAAAAAAAAATAAACATACCTAGGTACTGTTTACTCTTCTTATAATAATTATTACTAATTTTTAAGTACCTAATTTCTTTTACCGTCTGTTTCTTACCATTGTCTAATGCTCATGATATAATATTCATTAATTCTGGTCTTAAGGTCTAAAGGCTAGTTATTTAGTTTTTCACAGAAAATTAAGTTAACACTAATATAATTTTCGATCGTAACTTAGTTGATACCTAAGTATAAAAAATGCTATGAAGGTGCTTCTTCAGCACCATGCGCATCTGGCGACGTTTTAATATCAATTCTCCAGTCATGATGGCTCTTAGTAAGATTAACTGAAGTTTACCAGCTAATTGTGATTCTGCAATTATCCAAGTTCTGGAATTACTCCAATTATCCAAGTTCTGGAATTACTCCAATTAGGGGGTTATGAATTATGACTGATAGTTGTAGACTTGCGAATATTGCATTCCTTAGACAATTGGGTTTCGATCTCTGAGATATGGTTTCTCTTATGCAAGTGTTACCAGCAGACTAATATGAATTGATTAGTAGTTATAGTTCCATGCAACACTAATTTTCAGATAAAAATTCCTTTAGATATTACGACTAAATATTTACATTAAAATATTAAAATTATGAAATATTTTTTGAAGAGATTACAGGATATAGAAATTATATAATTTAGAAAAGATATTATTCATTCTTCAAAATTACTAATCAATCTGTTTGTGACGTCGGTATTGACAAAGAAGTTACGATGACATTTAACTTGTTACGCAGGGTGATTGATTGAAATGCCACATTAGAAAAAATTCGACTTCCAAATGATCTAGGAATCTGAAATTTGGAACTTAGGCAACATACCTAATAACATACCTAATAATATTTCGTGGTAAATGTCTTTAAAGTTGGAAAATCACGATTTTCACCAATTTAAAATACAACTATAGGCACCATTGTTATCACATTTTCTCAGACAATCTGAAAATGCAATAATATATGGGGTGTCCCATTTAAAAAAAACAAAGATGGCTATTGCTTTCGCCATTTTTAAATGTGCTGCCATCTTGGTAATATTTCATTTTGACTCGTTATTAGGTATGTTACCTAAGTTCCGAATTTGAGATTCCTAAATCATTTGGAAGTCGAACTTTTTCTAATGGGCGCGTTAAAACAATCACCCTGTATTTTGTGCTCTCATATCGGATTGGTTAAATAAATAGCTATTAAATAAATGGCTATTAAATAGCTCGATCCTACAGATCAACTGTTGTCACTATTTTGGGCTATTACACGCATTACATGGTCAGGAAATGCTTCGTATAACAAATTAAAGTGCTCTCTCGCATTATGACAAATAGAGCCATCATGCTGGAAGCCAAAACAGAGTCTTCGATTAATAACATTTCCTAAGTTGGCCGTGGAATTTGTGTATTGTGAAATTGAGTATGGGTAGGTAGGTAATTACTTAATTTCAATGCTTACCTCAAAAATATACAAGGTGTTGAACTATTCAACTTTCTTGAATAGTGACACAAACTCACGGTTCCTAATTGTAACTGTTATTCGTTTATAGGTTATTTCAAAGTAACTGTAATGTTATTGCCAGTTGTTACTATCAAATCATCGATACTTCATCCATAACTCCAACGAATCAATAAATATAGTATATAAACCAGTAAATATTCGTCAAATTGTCGGAAACAGTGTTTCTCGCACACGGGTATCTTAAGTAAATAATTATCAAGGTTTGCTGATAATCCGTATGCGTTTGTTGAAATGCCCTCATCCTGAGAAAGTTGGCGTTTGGGTAGCAATCATTAGTGCTAGGCGAATAACTAGACCAACCTTTTCTAAAGGGAACATAAATGCTGTACTGGGAAGTAATTCTGCATCCGTTTATTAACCAGCTGTATGATGACGAACTTAAAGAAGGATACTTTCAGCAGGACAATGCACGACCACACTGCACCACATCGAAACGCTCAATTTACTGATCGACTTATCAGTCGTATTACGGCCATAACATGGCCAGCCAGATTTTGCGACCTCACACCATGTGACTTTTTTTAGCACCTTACAACAAAAATGCTATATTTTTGACACTAGTTGATCATTTATCAACATTACAACGCAGAAACGAGGGGAATTCATCTGAGCACAAACGAGAACGTAGCAAGGCGAGGCCGAACGAGCATGCATAAGTATGTAGACGTGTTACCGAGACGCGGCAAACTGCGTGTGGTTTTACGACGCACGATCCGAGGCAGTTCGAATGTCATCCGATGAAAGTCGGTACTTTAAAGTAAAGTTTGAATATACAGCATACTCTTATCGCTTTTATGTTTGCCTCGCCTCGCTTCTTATTCTGTCACGTCCAATTTATCTACTAGACTTCAAAATTTACATAATTAAAATAATATTTGATAGCTAGTAATCAAAAATGAGTTGGGACCACAAAAACTAAACTTTATTAAGCTTGGCTACTATCGTATCGATGTTCTCCATCTCGACGGATCACTGACAGTGCCCTTTATTTTATAATAATTAGTATTATTATCCACACAGTTGGATCGGTGTGATTCATTCGCGAAACGAGGCATTCGTTAGGCTCACTTGCATCGCCCCGTTCATCCAGTTCGTGTTCAGATGAATACAGAGAGACCTTAGTGGAGTGAGAAACCGTGTATTAAAATGTGTCCACGAGAGTGGAGGAGAGATTAGACAATTGGTGTTATTTATTAATTTTATAAAAGAAATGTCGACAAAGTGAGTAGAATACCTATCTATAATTTATCAACATTCTTTATTGTTTTGACAACTATAATTATACTAGAATTATATATCTTACTTAACAGAATCAAGAGCTGTCAATTGTAAAAGTGGGTTGAGTTAAGACAAACCTCTTTGCTGCCAGGGGCTACTCCAAATTCCTTTTCGAACACCGCCCTTTACTTATGTTAACGAGTCTTATGCGATAATTGAGTGTAAAGACTAGAGACCTCATAAATAACTATAAAAGTTTGAAAATTCATCACATGCAGACTTCCTCGTTCTTTATTTTTTTATTTATTTTTTCCTCTGTGAAGTGATCCCGTCGGTGTCGGTGTAGGTAGGTATGTGCTGTATATCTGATGGATATGACAGCTCCTCCAAAACAAGATCCCCCTTAAAAGTTATTGTTTGCATTAAAGTAGGTTTAGGCTATTGCATTTATAATTATTTATGATAATTATATTAATGTGATATTTTATGATTAATAAAGTTTGGAATTGAAATTTGTAAGTTTGCGAGGAGTAACTGTACGCACACCCGAGCTAATAATTATCCAATTGAATTAAAGAGTTAACATACTACGTAGAGTGCTTTTAGCAGCCCTGACTTACGTTCTACGATACTATTCGCATAAATTCGCACTCCAAAGATAATTCTCAAATTATTAAGTACTGATAGAGGAAGGGTTACGTCGACTACATATTAATGCTTTCCCATTCTCACAATGTGCTTATGATTAATGTAATAATCACATCGCGACATCAAAGTAGTTAAGTTCCATAATATCTACCGGATTACCGGATATTACATTCCTATACATAGTTGAAATATCTCCAGCTCTGTTACTTAAAAATTGCATATAGGTAAACCGATTCATGTTTTGTTTCTATATTCGCTACCTATACTAGGTACCTATTTCAGATATCATTATGCAAACAACTTAAGGTTATCTATACATAATGACTTAAATTTTTCTACTTTATGCACACTTTCAATAAGTTGGCTTCGATATTTGAATTTTTATTTCTCGAGCGGTATAAAGTTTTGCAGCGATACAGGCGAGAAGGTAACAAAAACCTTATGAAGATAAAGAGAAATATGGCGAGTTTGGCAAATTACTTTGGAGTGTTTTTCTTGGCAAAGTAACTTATGCAAACAGTATCGTGTCGGTATTAAAGTTGAGAGAAAGAGGGACCCACATGAGAATTACAAATGTGGTCTACGAGGAAACTCCTCGGATACACCTTATGTCTGTCGAGCTAACGTTCACCCTAACATGGGCTAATCAGAACTTCAATATTAACCTGCTTAGAAAAAGCTAAATAGGCTATTCTTATTCATGGCGGACTCTCAACAAGTTTACTCAAATTCTCGTTACCTACCTTCTATTTTTCTTGTTTTCTTGTATCTAAAAATAATTGTATTTAGAATTTATAAAAATGAACCTGTAATTATTTTTTGGTTTGTGCGTAGGTACAACTTTACTCGAACCTTGAGAAAATCTACCTCAAAATGAAATTTTCAGTAGTAATTTCACAAGTGATTGAATTTCCGCGACAAGTCTGACGTATTATTTCTCAACGAATTTCTCCTCTTTACAAGCAATTCAACTGAATTAAAAAAAGTCGGACTATTAGTAGTTACCTATCATGGAAATTGAAAATTTCCTTCAAGTAGAGAACTTTAATGCCAATGCAAAATAAGAATATTTTTCAAAATATGAATTAAATCAAGTGTTAGTCATTTCGACAGAACGAAGAAAACATTAATTCCTAAATACTATGACAGCTGCAAGAAGTTCTATTGAAGTATTGTTCTTCAATTTAGAAATTTTATATCTTAATGTTTCACAATACGACATCAGAGTTTAAAAGATGATTCTGTTGAACATAAAAGAATATCACATGATCCTCTTATTTTCAAAGATTAGGATGTAAGTAAAGTTGAAATAATTTTTTATAATTTAATTGTAACTTCTTGAAAAGCTGCTTCTCAACGTCAACTTAGTAACATTATATCTTACAAAACAAAATTCTCGAGTTGAAACGATGCCCATTTACTTATGACATTACAAGCGCAGTGGATTGATATTGTTATTTCTTTGAAATTCTCCTTATAAATGTTTTTACTTTCTATGGATTTTATCACCCGCCATTTCCCTGCTTTCTACGTAAATTAAAGTGACTATTTAGAAATGCAACCTCCTTCTTCGCTCATGAAGCTTCTATTAGTGCCATTTTCTTATCGTAGTTCTCTACATTTGACCTGAGCATACTTGGAACTCTGCTCATAGATTTAAGTAATAAGCATAGCAGAGTTGCATTTGCGAGTTATATGCAATATGCAGATTGGATAGTTTTAACAGTAACCGTTCTCGATAAGTATCTATTCTTGTAGTTCTAATGAGCATTTCCAGAACTTAAATTCAAATATAAATTGCTTCTTTTCGAAATAAAAATAAATGCTTCAACCTCTAAAAGATATTATCAAAGATTTGTTCATAGTGTTCTTTATCGACTGTTCCTAATTGGCAATCATAACGGTTCAAGTTTTCTGTCTGAAACTACTATTTGGAATAGATGATATCGTTTAAATTAAATTAATGAAATATGACGTTAGTTTAAGTATATTGCATTATTACGGTGATAAGTGAAGTTAAGCTTGAGAGTAATTCAAGAGTAATTATATAAGTTAGCCATAACCGAACTTACTAACTTGATGGTTGACCGAAGGATTTTGCGCATCAGTTACGTCTCTGATGAAGGCCAATTATTTTTCAAATGGCCGTTTCGGTAGTGAAGCTATAGATTTTCGATGCTTAAATAATGTACCAATTACAACAAAGCCGTATTAAATTAAGCTTAGTTGATGGCTTAATTTTCCGCTGAATGGTGGGAAAGTTCTTGTTGAATTGAATATGATTTCCATTCATTTTATGATGTTCTTGCATATGATTAAATATAACACCTCTTGTGGTATTCACCATGCAAGTGATATATTTACTACATGTAACTTGATAGTTGTTGGTCCTAACCGTGATTAAATTATTATTACGCGGTATTATCTCGATTATACTCGACTCCTTTAGGTATTTTGCAAACTGCATCAGAAAGTCCATTGTATCCTCTCGTACTCGTGTACATGTGAACCATGTACCATTTGCACTAGTAGGCAATGTACTATACAGAACGTTACCTCTTAGAAAAGATTAACGGGCCTTGGTTGGTGATATTTCCGTCATAATATATTAATCGTAAACCATGAAATTCAATAAACACTCATAGTATTTCAAGAAATCAGTATATTAGAACAACAAATCTACCTATATGTTTTTTTGAAGGTGATTGAAGAAATTTTCAATATTCCCTAATATTGAAGAAAATGCAATTTTTCTCTATAAGACCTGATAGATTTACAAAGAACTAAAGTTAAATGTGCAGTAAACAATAATTATTAACAATTATTATAAATCTGAGGTGATGAAATCAGCTTCTATTCTGTGATTCTTCTTCTTCCATTCCTGTGAAAATTAAATGTGGTTATAAGATGAACAATTCTGTATTCAGAAAACATGCGTGAACAGTGCTAAGTGAGGATCTTCAAAATCTCGAATAACTCTAGAATGAGCGGGATATACATCAGTGTCACATATAAAATCCGCATATTTGGTTGTTGAATTTGAACATTCTGGAATTATTATTTGCTCAGCTTAACAAACATCCGGAAACATTTTTTTTTTACTTTTGTTACTTTGTTCAAAATTGGGACTAGGTGAAAAATTAAACTTTAAACAACTTGTTTCTGTGACTTTTTACACATTTTAAATGCCCTATTTTGCAACAGAAAAGAAAGTAAAATTCGACAGTTATAAAAAAGTCACGTGACAATAATTACTATAAGTGTCATTTGGATATAATTTTTAAAGCACAAACTGTTACTGAAATCAAAATTTCTCTGGACCGAGGACAAATATTTCCCATATTTATGTGCGACACTGTTTAAGGGATGCGTAAGGGATGCGTCGTTGCAGAGGAGAGTAGAGTAGTTTCGGAAGCTATTAGAGGAAGATCAGTTGAAGAGTCGGAGACAGAAATAAACAGTAGAGAACAGTGTTGAGTTTTAAGAAAGGAATGCGAATAAGAAGAAGAGCAGGTAGTTTGGAATATGAAAATTTTGGTTGGACAATCGTGGAAAAACCGTGGACAAACGAACGCCGTTTGAAAATTAATGAAATTTTATCACGGGAGTGCTGATGTAAATTTTTTAAACTTCGTCATTACTTTTTTTTAAGGGTGGATAAAGGAAAATTTTGATTGCACAATCGTGGACAAATCGTGGACGAACGAATGCCGTCTAATTAATTATACAAAATTCGCACTTAGGGGTGCCAACTTTACTAGGCTCAGTTTACTGTAGTTGATTTGTAGATGCATCCGTCTGTCTTACTAGTCTTGATGAGTACACATGGCGGTAATCTTTAAAAGAAAAAAAACCGCAACGGCAAGTGGATTATCAAACCGTTGCCCCCGCAAATCTGAATATTAGCTCGCTTGCCAACCCCTGGCTTGACAGCTACCTAGCATCGGGTCCTCTTAATTCAGTCAATCGATAACCTAGACCTAGATCATCAGCATCACCAAATAAGGAGTTGTTTTGTCCCTGCTATCGTATGCGTGGCTTGCTATTTTTCCACCTAAAACCAATGACCAACTCAATTTCGCGTGAATAAACCCCCGCGTCGGGTGCTTGGGCATTATCACGTGACTTGCGCTTTCAGGACCCCCCTTACAAGGTTGTTGAAGTTATACAGGATATTTTTAATAAAAAGGTCCTTGAGATTCATTTCTACGTTTATCTCCAGAAAATAATTTATTTTTCACCTTTTTTTCCCAATTTAAGTTATTGATAAAGAAACTTTAACGCATTAATGCGTTACATAGCGTTCATAAGAAATAATTACCATTATCATTCTAAAAACGAAACAAAGTAAATAGAAACTAATGACTTTATTTAGGAAAACTACCTCGCTTATGCTCAAAAATCAATTTTGAGAAAAATACCCCCATACACAAAAGAGTTACGAGAAAAAACATGTTTTTTTTTCAAAAAACTCAAATTGTTAATTTTTTGCGATTATTTCATCATAGCTGAGATATTTCAGATATCTTTTCACCAACATATTAAGACAAAAATCTAACAACTTCTTCCCTATTTAACCGACCCTGTATCTTTTACGGTTTCCGATTTGCTTTTAGTGAGCGACGAAATAGTTATAACCCTGTATATGAAGTCTAAAACAAACGTAGAACGTAAACATCCAATGCAATATATCGAAATGGAAATAGAAACTAAATTGGATATAAGATTTTATATTTTCCATTACTTTTCATATCTATTTATTATAGGTCGGTAAGAAAGTTAATGGAAAATTTATTTTCTCTTGTAATAGCCGTTGGTACCCGGGACTAGAGCAAGTAGATAAATATTTTCTGATTGAATTGATAAGAAATCATGCACCGCATCCTTCGTAGATCAATTTTATTGTGACATTATGCAACCAAGCTCATTATAATAGATTTAGCTTTCAGTGAATAATTGTAAGCGAAAACTCTCTCCATAGCACCTGGCTCCTAAATAAAAGAATAGAATAATTAGTTTAATTTTTGAGCAAGAAACCAAAAATGATTCATTTAAAATGGAAATATTACTTTTTAGAATAGCTAGAAGAAAATCAACAACACAGCTGGCTTTAAAGCCGTTAAGTACTATAGAACGTTTTTGGGGCCTGTGGATAGCCCAGCACAATTTACGAGTGAACGGTTTTAATTTCTGCTTAAACTGCAGAATAGGTCTTCTCGTTAAATTTATAGAGATGCTATGCCAGACTTACTCTATTTTGTCGCTATGCTAGAATATGCTTAGAAATTTATAGCTGTGCAAGTTATGCGATCCACTATCACTGTCTTGGAAGAAAACACCTAATTTTCTCTCAAGTGTAATTTCTGAAATTTGCAGAGAGGCTTTATTTGAATCGACACATTCTCTCGCCTGCTTAGATATATTATATAGTAGGTACTTACCTGGTGTCTGGTCTACTTTAATGAACAAACGCTCATAAGTCTTATGTTAAATTGCAATTTAGCCTCGGTTATAATCATTCTTGGTCGTCGGTTATCGGAAATTTAGTTGTTATCGTTCCGATTTCTACTATGCGATCTATTAAATTTAATTTTATATCTTTCTGCTGAGAAAATTTTTGTCATTTTCATTTGATTATTTTGTTTATATTTTGTACGATTTGTTATGTATCGCAATTATTGGTGATTACATGATGAAAATCGGCGAAAAAACAAAATGGAACTAATCTTCAAAAAGGCCTTTGTGAGTCATACCTACTTAGTTTCAAGAAGATAATGGAGGTAAGTAGAAAACTTAGACTATTATTAATAGTCTAAGGTAGAAAAGGATCCACATTGGTGAAAAATTGTTATATAAAAATGTGGATACGTTTTTCATAACATTCTTCCTTTGAGCCACGTCAAGAGTTATCATTTTTTGCTCACCTTTTTAGATAAAATTACATGTTCATGAGTTCAAATAGTAAGTTCATTTAAATTTGTCTTCTTTTTTTTATTATAGTAGCAATTGGTAAGTAGCATGATGGAACTCTTTTAGATGCCGTCTGTTAAAAAGTTTTCGTTCAAAAGCAAGTAAAGTCAACTTTGTAGTTAGCTTGAAAACAGACTAATTACATTTGTTTAGATTGGAAAACTGCTTATGTTGGTGTGTTTACATTTTAAGTTTCAAATAAAACATTTGAAGTAAATTGACGTCACAAATTGAAAACTTTTTCTAGATTTCCTGGAAAATAGGCTCAACAGACGGAAAACGAAACCAGTAGACGAAGCTTTCCAATACCAACAAATGATCAATTCAGCATTTCTCTCTAAAACAATTATTATGGGAGTCAATCAATATTTACAGAAGTCGATATTTACATGGTAATTCACTGTGTTGGGACAATCATAAGACTACATTTCTCTATAAATCGCCCCAACATCAGCGCACATGTCGTCATTGAAATACGGAATGATAACTTCACACCATTTATAATAAACTGTGCGATTTAGGTACATACTGAGGATCGTTAATTCAAATGTACAATGTACATAGGTAATACCTTCATACAATTTATTAACGCATCAACTTAACATACACGTTTAATTAGTCATGTACAGTTCATTACCATGTATTATCGATTTTCTACGGTCAGATAAAAAAGCAGTATAATTTTGACCATTGAATTCAATTCTACTGTTAATTTGCATTGTTTGTACTCATCGCGGCTATGTTCGCATCATTGATTCAAAAAGTATTCCTTTTTTCTTCGAAAACGTAAGGTAAATTCTAAGTAGACCCACTATTGAGAGTCTGGATTGGTATGGAGTAAGTGTCAGAAAACGAACACGTGGTGTCATCTTAAGTTTGACTCTCAGTTTACAATATTCAAAATTTTGAAAAATATTCTCACATGCATTCAAGCAAAATTCTTTTATCCTGCTTTGGTACTATTTTCACCCATCTAGATCAGATAAATGAAAGCAGCAATCTGCAAAATTTCCTGTTTCTAATGCACTGTCTTATGGTCGTCCTTGAAAGTGGTGACAAAATATTTGTCATATCATTATTAATATACCTACAGGTGCTAATTTTTTCTGAAGACATTGAAATATATCAAAAACCACGCATCGAATCTAAAACAGTGAGTTATGAAAGTAGTTCGTTTGGAAGGTGAATGATACCAACCCACGGTTATCCTTAGGGGGTGAGGGCATCAAGTTTGAAATCTTAAATGAGAACCCACTTTTTATTGCATATTCTGATTTTACGGCTGAAAATATGTAAGAAATTGCTCCCTCCTTCACCCTCCATGCAGGTGGGGCGGTGGGTGAATTTGAATTTTTCTGTAATTTTTTTTTTAGATTCAGTATAGCGCTGTAATGGACGAAATCACCTATTTATTTTATATTTCTGAAAACTGAAATTGAACCAATAAGATCCATCAATCTAGAAAAATTTTCAGGAAAAATTCCACGTTTTCTAATTTCAAATTTACCTCTCCTCCAAACTTACATGGAGGGGGAAAGGGGAACCATTTCCTACGTGTTCTTAGCAGTACAATGCAAATCTGCAATGAAAAAGTTTCAAAATTGAAGATTTAACAGTTGCTGCTTCACACCCCTATAGGGGTAGGGTAGGTTGGTCGAGTGTCACATTGGATGTCTCCCTTTCAGAGGAACTACTTTCATGAACGATTTTTTTTATTTCAATGCGTAGTTTTTGATATATATTCAATGTCTTCATATAAAACCAGGACCCGCTGTATAAGTATCGAAATTAGCAACATCCATCTAAAGATATGTGGAGGACTCTAGGGTTTTGAACACTGTAAAGATAATGCAACTGATCTGTAGACAAATCCTCTCGGTATTAATGGTAACTTATTACCTACAAAAGATTAGAGAAGATACACTTAGGTTTCATCAATGGTACCTACCATTAGTAATCACCGAGTTGATATGTTATTTACTTATTCATCTCCATTAGTTCATTATTGTGGTGGATTCATTCTAATTTTGTTTTTAATGACACGTAAATGGTACAGCAGCCTGCCACATTTAGGAGGATAACTAAAGAAACTGGAGAAACTCCGCTGGACCAGGGGGAGAAACAAAAATCCCCTGAGAAAAAGGAAGACGAATAACTAGACTACAAACCTTCGGGAGAGACTTTCTCACACTTAAGGACCTGGATGCATTAGCAACAGTCAAGTCAAGTTGGTCAGCTTCCTTAAAGAGGCTGACCTGATGAGGTTAATGTAGCACGACTAGATGTGACCCACAATAGACCTACGGTCGCAGTAGAGATGTCATAATGACCCACTCACGATGAATCTAATCTAATCTAAATCGTCACTTCACTGACGGCGTAAAACATCGACTGTGTAGTAGTATGGTTTAATGACTCTTTAAAGTAAAATGAAGTGAAATATTACTTCATTAAATTATACAAGTCAATTCAAAAGTCAGAGCCAAAAAAGTAAATCGCTGGGTACCCTTGGCATAGGCTGATTGTCTCTGTTTAGGGACACTTCGGGAATTTTTACCAACGACAAATAGGGTTTTTTGACCTCCCTCTGAACACCGGAAAAACTTTCAGATAATAATATCATATAAAAAGAAAGTAATTTTAGTTGAATTGCAACACATTTTTATGAATACACTTTTTGTGAATACTTTTTGTTAGAAAAAACTCGCGAGAGATTGAAAAATGAGCAAGTAGCTGTTGCCACCATAATTTGGCATAATACACACTTCTCGGTTTCTGTGGTTTCTCTAATATTTCGTCTCTATTAATACTTACCAGATTCTTTAAGAGACGTCTAAAGTTACATCTCAAAAGCTTTAATTTCATTTCCATTTTCACCGCCAATGCTGCGACACTATACAACAAAAAAGCCCGTATAGCTTTCATCCAGCATAGCGAAAATCGAAAGCGATTGTTTAAACAGTTCCGATGGAAACCGAAACGCTTTGCTTTGAGCTTTTATATAGAGTTATTATACGTATTGACTCCATCTAACGGTTTTTTTTTAAACACAATTGACCCTGTTGAAACAGTGAAGTTTTCCGGTGTCCTACCCAAGATCTCAGATTGCAAGAAAAGGGTGCTATTATGAAATTATCACTTTCAATTTTAACTACTTACTACAACCAAAAGAGTTTCATATTATTGAGTACATGAGTACATGAAACCGATAAGCTGGTACATTTTTAACGAGAGTATAAAAACGATAAATATGAGACCATCATATTCGGCATAGTCGACATTAATAAAAAATAACGCCGAGCTGAGTGTTTGGAGCATGATAATCAAGTATACTCGTACCATTACAGCCGCCTGGTTGACTATTTCAATAAAATGACATGATCCTTTGTGGTCTGCAAATGTGGAATAGAATTCTGTTATCATTTGCACATAAAATTAAATATAGCCATAATCATCGTGTTTGCACTTTATTTACTGATGCTTACAGATTAACGAGAAATTATTTACCAATTCACTTTATGCTTTGATTTTGAAGCTTACTACTCCATTTTCTCAACTAAATGGATGGAAACTAAGCTTTCTTGGTAAAGGACTGGAAAAGGAACTTTGTCATAGCTTTAGAACAAAGCTTTCTCGTTATAACCCTCTCGTGATATATTATTTACCTACTCCTATGCACAAGATTTTCTTAGTTACGGTAATATTTACTGCATAAAGAGAAGTTAAGAGGTTATCAAAATGTTCTAATAGCTTCTCTAAGTTCACTTTACTATATACCGTCTTGAGTGAAATATGCTGGGCATTGAATTTATTAAGTAGACAGGGATAAAAGATTAGAATACCCATTATCGCAAAAGAGAAGGCGGTGTTATCCCATTTCCGGTTAGAACCGTTTGAAATACGGTTTTTGTATAAATGTCATTTATTGATATTAGCTACTTTTTCTATGCTATTTTTTTTTAATAATATGCTAATGGCAGAGTTTTTTCCAAAACGAATTTTCATTGTAAACGACCGCTCTTCTCGAAAACGGTTAATGTTAGCAATCTTTTGAATATCAATTTGCTCAGTGCCGAAGATACCAGGGGAAAAACTCGCATTACCATAAAATCTCTGCGATTGGCATTTAAAAAAAACTTACCCTTGAAAAAATAGTTAATATCAATTATTGTATGACATGTCCAAAAACTGAGTTCTGTGTCTCAAACGTTCCCGAGATATCGTCAAAAAACTGGAAAAATAATCTTTTTTTCACACCCTATATCTCAAAAACGGCGTTACCAATTTTTTTTTTTTTTTTTTTTAATCGCTATGAGTTTTTATATTTTCATTGAGTCCAAAATCGGTAAAACCTGACAGATTTTCATAAAAATTAGTATATGTAATCCAATGACGTGCCCAGATTTTTTCTCAAAAAAGTTGCTAATAATAATTCTTTAAATACTGCTAGGTACTAAACGCTGATCTAGTAGGTCTTGAATGTTGTAGCAATAAGGCGCTTTTTGCTCCAAAAGCACAGTTCATCAAGCTCAACCATTGAAAAAAAATGGTTAAAATTGCACAATAAATAAATATTTTACAGGGTGGCTGAATATTGCCCAATATTAATTATTATTGTAGAAGAGAAGTAGTATGAATGTTTATCAATAAAGTTAGTCTGTAGCAACGACCGGGTTACATCTTACAAGAGAAAACCCCCGACAATAAATTAAAATACAAAGTTTACGATACGATGAGGGGAAGACGAAAACTTGGCGAATCACTTCGGTAATTATATTCGAATTCATATAATTTGTATACAAAACTTGGCCCCTATGTAGACAATGCCAAAGTTAGCCCCCATTCAGGAACTAATACATCTATAGAATCAGAACTCATTTACTCTACGAGCCTTATACAGAGTTAAAAGCCAATTTATTTTCTCTCGCATCTGGAACTGTAGAAGAGATGACAGCCGAAGGCATTCACTGGCTACGGTTTTTATTTCTCTCCAGTCGTGCGGCTCTGGAGACAGATAGACAGACTGACGGACTTGGCTTCATCCCGACTCGAGAGTCTGGAATGCCTTCGGGTTCTCCATTTACCAGCGCAATATGAACGATGATAGCGAATGAAAGAAATATGAAGACAGAGCCGAGTATTTTAGATTAATGAGAGATAACTGGACATTGTAATACCTATACTTATACCCAGTTCTTGATTGTTTCCAATTCTTGAGATAAAGAACTTTGGACCAAGAAACAATTTTTAATTATAACAGAGAACTGCGCTAAAGTTTTCAGTCAATAAAATTTAAGCCTTTTATCCTAAATTTTATCTTTTGGCGTCTTAAGTCCAAGTATATACAGCACCCGATGGAGCTTCAATCTTAACAAATGATACATTAATTTTTCTCTCTAAAATATTCAGGGGAGATGATATTTATCAAGGCTCCATTTTGCATGAATGTGATTTCTCAATGTCTCGCATTCAAATAAACAACCTGCATATGTAGGTATGATTAATGGAAAATCTGTGGATAGTGCACGCTGTTCTGGCTGTAGGTACCTGTAATGATTATAAATAGTCTTTGTAACTAAAAATTCCCTTTCTAGTTTATAATTCATTATTCTTGGACGTCATTACCCGGTAAAGTAAAATAGCTCATCCTATTAACCCACTATTTCGTTGCAAATTTAAATTATGATTAAGGAAAGCAATTTATTGATATAATATGCAAGAAAAATTCGATAGTAATCTTTATTTAATTCCTTCTTAAAAATGCATTGCGATAGATACTCTTTTGAATACAGGTGAGCTTTCATAATAATAACGAAACAATCTTCTTCCTTATGTCACAAATATCTCACAAATATCCAAAAATACCGAATGACATTCCTAAGATCTTTCAGATATTCTAGTAGGGTTTTCATGCCCCTTCTTGAAATGTCCTTAAAGGAAATGTCAAATAGGTTTAAATCTGGAGATGTTGCTAGCCACTCTGTCGTCTTTCATTTTATCGCTCAAGAAAGCGATCACCTAAAAATGTTTTTCGGGTTGAATATAACATTAAGGAGGTCTACGTTGCCGAAGTTTCCTTCAAATATTCTTAAATTTTATTTTACAACGATCTTAACGTGTTATTAAAATTTCCCAACAGCGGAAACATTTTTCATCAGAAAAAAATTAAATTATAAATTTATTGTTCACTGTTCAAACTGCTCACTATAAAAAATTCAAATAACTTCAAAGAAAGATTACTTTTTGTTGCAGGCCTACTTCAAAAACTAAATCTTGGTCAGAGTCAGCATCTGCTGTAAGTAAAATGAAATTTTCAGTCCTATTTGCGATTTTTGCGATGAAATTAATTAGATTTTCTTGTCAATATTATCATAATCCGTTTTCGCTAAGAATAATGGCGTCGAGACCATGAAGAATGCACTTACGAAATATTACTCTTAATCCTCGGAATCTGGTTCGTTGACCTCCTTGTAATCTTTCGAGATCAATAATAATTACTTCATGTCGTAAAATATTTTGTTCAATATTTTCCAGAATATTGATCAAATGCTTCGTACCTATTTCACCAACAAATTAATCAAAAAATTTATTTTGAACAGTCCGTCTACTTTTTTTCTGTTATTGACTTATCTCTGAAAAGGCCTATCTAATTGGACCTTCTGTTGCTGCCATGTGAACTATGGTGAAGCAGAATTCTTTGCATTTCTTGAGAAAAACGATTCAGTTCTGACTAATAATAATTGAGATTCTGAAAAGTAATATGCAATTGGTGGCATTCGGTAATTTTGAATTGGTGGCAGTTTGTCAAAGTGGATTGATTTTTTTTTTAGACGTCGGAGATAATAATGTTCGGTCCTTTTAACGTTTCCTGTATAAAGGCCTTCGAATGGTCCAATCTTGATAAGTTTTTCCTGTGGTGAGGGACGTTTCTCTCAAACAGTCACGTATTGTTGTTTTGGCAATATTCGGTGGTATAGGTACCAAATGCTGGTTTTGGTCCGATAAAGTCGGATTCGGTACCTTTACTAGCCGGCACCTTTCCTAGAGAGACGACAAGTACGTTTTCTCCATATCCAGCATGGCCCGGAATCCAGATCAGAGTGACTGTTGCTCCTCGCTAGGTCATTCAGAGTTAATTGACAGTTCCAGACCAATTTGGACTTTAGAACTGTCCCTGATGGTCTTAGGCATTATGTTCGCAGAAATGCCCTGTGACTTTCTACGTCATTCAGTAACCTGGTTCACTCCAAGGTATAAGACTTCGGGAGGCTTCTTGTCAGCATTCTATAATATGTAGTCCATCTAGCCTCTCTCTCAGAATAAATATGCAGAGGTGGTAAGTCCAATATGATTTCCAAAGACTTAATCACGGTTATTTACTGTAAATGTTATCCATTAATAGGTTATTTCATAGTAGTTGTGACTTACTCTTCTTGAACGTTTTGATCCTCTTTGCTGTCAAGGCCTACTCCAAACGGATTCCTTTTCGAACATGTTCCGCTCCCAGAGCGTCATATGGATTCCCCTACCCCATCAAGTTAAATAAATCAATAAAATAAATTAACATTTATGAGCGGGCGGTAGCTCGGAGGGTTATGCAGACTACTAAGCCGTTGAACTACCCCCGACTGGGTTCGAATCCGAGTCTCGCTCTGGATGTTTGTGTCGTGTATTCAACTACCTATTTATTTAGTTTACTTGAGGCTGGGTATATGAGCTAGTTCTCGAAGCTAATAATTACTGGAGGGGAGCGACTTTGTCTTATCTACATAGTTAAGACCGATGTTCCCTCCTATAGGAAAAAAGTTAAAATTTATGTTTATTTTTATGGATTCTTATTTTCTATTGAAAAACCAATTCACTTCAACGATGTCTTCAACTTGATTATAATTACTTAATGCTATATCAAGTAGAAGGAAGTATTTGACAAAAAAATAACTCAGGGTGAAAATGATTTTAATACATCAATGCATCAAACTCCGACGGTCGGGTTATGTGCGTGTACATATTATCCGAATTGATTTCCCGCTTCGGCGTTCCGCCAGGATTCCCCGAGGCGACGAGGCGACGGATCCGACTCATTTACCCCCCATTATACGGACGTCGGCACTGCAAGGGGCGTCATCGGACAGCCACCAACAGATTGCGGTATTGTTCACTTGCTCTCTTGTTCACTTGGTTGATAATAATTGTCTGATGAGTGTAAACCCATTAGTGACGTATAGAAGTACCTACCTTTAATAACGATACAGTCAGATTTTATAATTCGCTAGTCCCAGAATCAAATATTAATACAAAAAAAAATATGTTTAAAGGTTTATTCGAGTGCTCTTGTTTTAATGACTTTGGACGCCTCAGTTCCAATTCCACTTGGCATTAACTTATTTTTAGATAAGGCTGATCCCATAAAATACGCTTACAAGAGAAGTTTAGGTACTTGTGTGGGGAGGTGTTAAACTTAAACGGGTTTTAAAAAATGCATGAACAGGCGGCTTACTTTGAGTAGGTATTAGGCTTCTTAAGTATCTCATTTCAGGCGACGCAGTAAATTATTTGATAATAAAATCGATAATAAGGTCATTATTAAGTATACGTAAGAGAACAGTAAAAAAATTTTTTTAGGTACTACTGTGGGCCACCCCCAATAATTATTGTCTTAATAATGAATAGGTAGGTGTGGTTCTATGCTAAACTTCCACTTATTATTATGAAATATTGATGTACGTATTAGGTATATACGTCTTTTGTGTAATTCCCTTAGTTCATTGAAAAGATTCAGTTCTGGTGATCAAGTCGGTCATGGAACAGCATCATTTCTCCCTAAACATTGATTTAAAAAATAATTAGTTTCATTTATGTTCATCGATTATTCTTGCCCATAAGTTTACTAAAAACTGCCTCTGGTAATAAGTGAGTCTCTAAACGGAATACTGATTTGCCTTTAACCAAAGGTGGATGTTGTGGTTAATGAAAACTATACTTCTCGGGTAAAAGTTGGCCTATTTCTGTCGGTAATACAATCGGACAATGAACAGATTCTAAAGATTATGCACTTTAAACGTGACTGACATGCTCCAAACCATCATAAAGGACTGAAGAATTCCTACCTGAAAACGCTCAGAGGAAAATTCGTCAAACTTCAACATAAGCGCTGAAAATTTAGAATAGGTTATTTCTAATGATGACAAATAATAATATAGACCTACCATTCCAAAATGTCATTTCAAATTCAACAGAAAGAAACTGAACTTCACAGTGATCCCACATCAATATGACAAATTTACTTTGAATTCTTGAAAAGTACACGTATTTTTCCACCCCCAAGCTAACCAGCGGCATTATGCTTCTAAGAGCAAAAATATAAGAAGATATCACGCATTAGGTAAACAGTTAGGTACCTCGAGTTAGCTCAGAGTCCAATTGAGACACCAAGAAAGCGAACGTCAGAAGAAAACCCCGGCTGTGTCAGATCCTTTGGAGAAAAGTAAGAATTCACCGTCTTTTCAGCATTTAAGGACAATCGGTTGGAAGTAAAGCACTCTTAAACATTCCGTTTCAAATTTAACATTTTTTGTGACAGATTACTCAGCTGAGTATCTCTCGTCACCTGAGTCATGTCATCGGCAAAAAGTACGGGTAAGGCTTCAGATACAGAACCCGGTAAGTCATTATCGTATATCAAAAACTTGTCTTGTTGTCCAGTAAATCTGATCTAGTGTCACTGTAGTAAACAGCCTGCTTCCTCCCCGACAGATAAACCGACTCATATGCCCAAGGTGTCTTACCTTTTTAATTTGTAAAAGTATAACTTCTCCAATAACATGACAACGTTCATACAGTCAAAGGCCTTTGAAAGATAGAAAAATATTGCTCCCACGTATTCACCTTCGTTAAATCCATCAGATATTGTCGAAATGATGCTAATCATTGCCGAGACTGTCGAACAAGATCCTTGGAATCCATATTGTGACCGAGAAAACAATTCATTAGATTACAAAAAAATACAATTTTATTTCTCAATGCATTTTCAAATATTTTAACTACCGGGGGTATAATGAGGCGGGTGCCTACCCTCTTGACACCAGTTTTTGTAGACTCACCTTCTTTCTGGCTGTCAAGGGGTTGAACCGCTATCATGTGGGCCGAGCGGTTTGCCAATGATAGTGGTCAGAGAGGTGTGAGGTAGGGTAGGCACCCGCCTCAATATTAATTAGTAATTAATTATTAATTAATTAGTAACTATACATTGGCAAACCGCTCGGCCCACTTGATAGCGGTCCAACCCCTTGACAGCCAGAAAGAAGGCGAGTCTACAAAAAATGATGTCAAGAGGGTAGGCACCCGCCTCAATGGTGTCAGGTGTGGGGTTAATTCAACAAGGGTGAGCCTCAATTGTGGGGTAGATTTGAAGGTAAACCGGCACTGTGAGGTAAATCAGTGTTTTAAGGTAATAAAATAGGGTGTGTTCAAGGTACTTCAAAATTATAGCTCTTCAGGGTCAGGCGCTATCAAGCAATTAGTAGAGATATTCGAAACAATTATTTAGGTATAGGTACTAGGGCAGAAATTTAGGGATAGGTTGTACATATAAATTGAGATAGGGAGAATAGTACTATGGCGAGAAAAACGAACGGAAAAATAACTTGAAGTGCTAAATGCTTATTTGTAATGTATAGTTACTAACTCACTCACCCACCGAACCGCCGAACCCCTCCAACCCCTTCGGCCCCCGACCCAAACACCTGACACCATTGAGGCGGGTGCCTACCCTCTTGACACCAGTTTTTGTAGACTCACCTTCTTTCTGGCTGTCAAGGGGTTGGACCGCTATCAAGTGGGCCGAGCGGTTTGCCAATGATAGTGGTCAAAGAGGTGTGAGGCACGTAGATTCGGGGGCTGCTAAGAGTAGAGCCCTCTTTATGTGAAATTCAGTGTTAGGGTGGTCAAGGGTGATAAATATGAACACCAAAGTTATGATTAAAATTATTTACTAAAATAAAAATAAAAATACACTACTGAGATATCAACTTAATTATTTCATTATCTACTACTAAATTTCGATTATGAAACTGATATGCAAAGTTTAACAGAAAAAATTAATTTAAAAAAAAAAGAAAAAAAACTTTAGGAAAAAAAAACTATCTTATGTACCGGGTGGGCATCTAAGAATGAACAGCGGCCATATCTTGGGAAATATTGATTCTACAGTTTCAAAATGAAAATTTTCCCGACATAAGTGACTATGCGAAATGCAATGAAAATATTTTCAAGATGGTCGCACTTCCGGAAATACCGGAAGTTGACACCTACTTCGTTATTTTAACGGGAACACCCTTTATATTATTGTATTTTTAAATTGCCTGGCAAAATCGAATACAGGTGGTTTTGACAATTGGAATTTACGTTGAGTAGTTTATGAGTTATAAACAAGTGAAATTTGCATTTTTCAATTTTCAAAGCATCTCACATTGAAAACGGCTCAAGATATTTAAAAACGGCTTACATGTTCCTATCTTAACTTTTTACAAGGTATCCTACCATGTGGTTTAAATTTTTATACAGGGTGATGAAAATTAACAGATTTTTCATCACCCTGTAGAAAAATCTAAACGACATAATAGAATACCTTGTAAAAAGTTAGGATAGGGACATGTAAGCCGTTTTTAAATATCTTGAGCCGTTTTCAATGTGAGATGCTTTGAAAATTAAAAATTGGGATTTTCACTTGTTTATAACTCATAAACTATCCAACCTAAATTCCAATTGTGAAAACCACCTGTATTCGATTTTGCCAGGCAATTTAAAAATACAATAATATAAAGGGTGTCCCCATTAAAATAACGAAGTAGGTGTCAACTTCCGGTATTTCCGGAAGTGCGACCATCTTGAAAATATTTTCATTGCATTTCGCATAGTCACTTATGTCTGGAAATTTTTTTTTTTGAAACTGTAGGATCAATATTTCCCAAGATATGGCCGCTGTTCATTCTTAGATGCCCACCCGGTACAATCTGACTCTAACCAACTACCATTTTATTTGTGGGAATAGTGCTGTGGCGGTACCTGATCTGATTAATTTAATTTTAGTTTCACAGGTGACGTTAATAAAAGAAAATCAAAAAGAAAATTTCTTTAAATAAAAAAAAAATAAAATTAATAAAAATCTTTCGAACGGAAAAACAGTAAAGTTCTAGTGTTAGTCTCATCGACTTACTACTTAGACGTAGCCCTTGGATTGCCCTTTCTGTAGCTCTGACTGCAGCACTGCTGGGTATCTCCCCCTCAAAGAAACAAAATCACTCACTCGGGTTTCTTTAAATTCTCGCGCGAACGCCCTGACCGTCCTCTTCGGTCCCCGAAACACCACTAACTTTTTGGTTTCTAAACCTCTTTCCAAATCAGTTACTTTTTCTCGGGTTTCGAAATGTGATTTTCACTGGAGTGTTGCCACTTTGACTTTTATTTACCGGTCGTCCAGTTACTTGACGTAGGTAAATAAAAGCTAGGTGCATTCTGATAGGAAAATGACAACAATGCGAGTTGTTCCAGTTTATCAATCCTTCTGCAGTCAGCGTTACATTAAAAATTTCAGCTAGCGTCATTAAATTTTTGCCGCGGTGGTTGTTTCTTGGCCTAGTTAAATTGTTTTTGCTTTTTGTTCACGACGCTTAATATTGCTTAAAAATTAAATATGCAGTATTTCGAAATTGTGCAATTTCATTGACTCCTGATTAAGTAAAATATGTAATTTAATTATAATTTATTTCCTTTTTAAAACTAAGTAACTATGCCAAAAAATACCGCGACTATCCTGGCTCTGCCACAATAATATAAATCTTCAGACAATCGGGAAAACACCTTTCCTAAGTTTGTCAGGGGTACCAGTATACATATTCAAAGATACTAGTGAGAATCTTGAAATTTCAAATATAATAATCTTTAAGGGAGACTCTTCCTTAGAGACATCATCAGGTCACGAACCTCACTATACAGGCTGGTTAACATTGATTCGATGCTCACAGGGTGGGCGATACATGGTGGGTTAAATTACATAAAAGCTGCACAATTTTATGCTCATTAAGAATCTGAAAGAAAATTTATGGAAACTTCAGGCGTTGCTGAAATATCCTGAAAAAACTTGAAAATAAGATATTTCTTATTTCAATCATATCTTTTTTATTATTGAAAAGAAATTGAAATATTTTTGTAGGTTTACATGAGTCATCAAAAGCTATCATCTGTTATTGCCAAAATATTCCTCATCTTACCGATGTCGTCATTGTACCACTCAAGATGACTATTATTCCTCCGACACCTCACAACTCTTACAGGAGAACAGTCAGACACAATATCTTTCAACATACTCATGAAAATTTCAAACTTCAAGTTGACTGATAAGTCACTGGATCCGATGAGTTTACTCTTGATAACATCTATACATTTTCCCTTTATCATTGTCTGAATCTAGTTATTACAGTCTGGTCACAGATTTAATAGATATGAGTACTATTGTAAGTAAGATCTATGAGTAATATATATGATACTTTTATTTGAAGTTAATTAATCCATTAGTTTCCCAAAAGTTTAGCTTTGAAGGAATCATTGCACGTTTACTACCTTCATTTCAAGAACGTGGGTAGACTCCTTGACTCAAGTCAAAATAACAAGTTTCTAATTAACGAGACACTGTGTAAAAAAGGAAAAAATATAAAACTCGTGTATCTTGTTGATCAGGAACTTCTTATTACAATTACAAAATTCCAAATAAGATACTAAAAAGATACTACTACTACTACTACTACAGAAGCAAAGGAACGATGTCAGGAGGGAGGTAATAAAATAGTGTGAATTAATTAATAATATTTTATTTTTAAAATGGATTTTTAAGGATAATTACTCGTTTCTAAGTCTCAATAATTTGGTCAACTCTCCTACAAAGAGTATAAATGAAAAGAAATTCAGATCTAGATAGAATAAATCAAGAAGAACGTGCATAGGACTACGCCCTGACAATACGAATAGAGATTTTTTATCGTTTACATTAGGTTTTGAATAGTGTACGAGTATGCAGAGACGTAGCGTTAAATTGAACATAATTTCAAAGCAGAGTGAACCGTCGTAGTTGTAAACTCCCTGAAATTTCTGTCATTCTGTAAAGAACTGCAGGATGTCGTCGACTTTATTTTACTCTTTTGCTTTTTAAACTAACTTAACTGTGGAATGGTGACGCCCACCGCTTTCACAGGAGCGGCAACTATGCCCAGCAACAAAATACACTTCGATTCAATAATAATTGTTACAAAGTTTTTTTTGGAATCAAAATGACGTAGTAATCGATTACAGATTTAGTTTTTCCGTACGTCTTCAGAAAAAGGAAAGATTTTAAGTTTAAAAAAAATAAACACTTTCGTAAAAAAGTAAAAACTTCCGTCGGAACACTTTTTTTTATTGAAAATGCACATGAACTGCAGAGGAATCCCTATGATGCTCTGGGAGCGGTGAATGAGCGATGATTTCAATTCGCGTTGACTGTGAATCATTGTATTCCTCAGGAAACACTCCCGAGTTAAACCTGATTGGGTTGAACTGTTGCGGATCGACTTGTATTTCTGCCAGGCCCCGTTATAGGTGGAATCAAACAGGCCACGAATTTCAGTAGGTACTTTCCATAATCTGTATAGGTTATAAATTTGGCACGTAAACAAAAGCTTTGAATAAACAAAAGAAAAACAAGAGACGAAGCTGTTGAGGTGTATAAAACTTCTTTGTGCGGAACAGTGTTCCAAGTTTTTGAAAAACACTCTTCGCCAGACCTGCGACATGTTCATGGTTGATTTCCTGTAATGGTTCTATTCGCTCCGAGGTTGATGCCAAGTAAATGAAAAGATAACGATGTAAGAGAGTGTACCGCCATGCCATTACCATATCTGGCTCGAAAACGTTGAACTTTGAAATGTCTGCCTGGTTTTTACAGCAAGCTTCTTTCGGCCAAAGCTAGAAAATCTTCTAGGTCATTAAAGTATTGAAACCTCTTGCTCTGTGCGAGAATGTGCGTGGATGGCAGATGTTAGCGCATCTAGTGTAAAAGAAGATAGAAGCGTACTGTCATCGGCAAAATTGTATGCATATAAGGTTTGTTGCTGTTTCACGCAAATCGTTGATAAAACCGAGATAGAGGGTCGGAACTAAAATGGATCGTTGAGGCACGCCGACATTGATAGGGTGGGGGGTTAAGGTTGAAGAATGTTAAGCAGGTTAAAAAAAATTCAACCACCGTCTGGGTTAAAATCCCAGCTCGTCATGGTTGTGCTGTTTGTGTTGGTAATTTAAGTACATATTATCGAAGCCAAATTATCATAGTAGGGCGACTATTATGTCTTATCTAAACAGTTAATTAATGGCATGTAGTTAAGACTACAAGCCATAACTTTGGTCTGTAATTCTTGATTTCTAGTCCCATGCGTGCAAAAATGTTTGGGTACATTTGTCAGTGTATTTCGTCATATGCGTATATTAGATTTTAACGTGTTCGATTCTTATTTCTCATTCATATCTTATTAAACACAGACACCGCAATAAAAATTCTGCATCTAGTTATACGGTACCCTTGCAAATTGATACACGAGAAAGCTGAGGAAGTTCTAGGTTCCTAAATACTTTAGTTGTTTGAGGAAATTTAAAAGTTGCATGTTTATCAATCTTTCCGTGTATAATTCTCAATCAACGAAATCTTATAGATAGCAACGAGGGAAAGACGCTTGAAAAATTAACGTTCATCAGTTTTTGGTCTTTAATTTATATTGTTAAATGGCAAACGACTGTTGGCGGTGGTGCTCTAGATTTTACAGACCGAGGATATTTAAACATTGAAATTCCATCATCACTCTTTCAAACGGAATAAAATTATGTGTAACTGAAAAAAAATGAAGGAAATCTCTAATTTAGTCATTTTTATTTATTTTTCTTAATTTAAGCAAATATATTCAGAAATTTGCCAATCAAAAAAAAAGGTTTCCGCATTGTTTCACGCACACGTCCTCTTCTTCTAACAACATCAGTTCTATACGAATATTAATCCTTGTTCTGGTAACTATTCTTACCACAAATAAAAAGTGCACCATAGGTAACATGTTAATGAATAATTTTTTATTAAACATAAATCCCTGTAAAATTAGTGAAACTTATAATACCTGCACTCCTACAACAGTTGTTAGAAGTCGAATTTGAATAAACTCAAACTTGTTCTCTGCCTGAAGATCTTCCTCCAAAATCTACTATAATATTTCTCGTTCAGTCACTCGAATAATAATAAATAAAACATCAACAATAGCAAACAACTCATCCATATTATTAGAAACGATAATTTTTGTGATTTGAGTGAAGATCCATGCCTTTTCTGGAAGCGATTCCACGATATGAATTCACTTTATGACTTTATTCGCCGAGTTTACTATAGCGTGAGATACGAGCTAGAATTTATTGATCTCTTTATATAATAAGCTCATAAAAGTCATATCATCATATCAAAAAATCATAAAGTATTTCAAAAGGAAAATACACTCATAATAAAAATTATGGCGTATTATAGTTAGTATAGTTATAGTTAGACAGGGTGTTAAATAAAAATGCGGCAAAAATTCAAGGGGTTATTTCTTGGTCTTTACTAAAAGTATTTTGTCCTATGATGATTTCTGAAAAACCCCTTTCATTTTTGCACCCTTTTTGCTTTCAAGTTTATAGCCGGACTTCATTCATATCGAACCTTTTGTGGTGTGAGAAACTCATATGATGAAGTACCATGTATTATTAAGACAAAATGATTGCATTCCAAAAATAAGTGAGAGAATGCCGCTTGCTTGCAATTCAAGGGGAATAGAAGGCATATCCTCCAGAACTATATTTTTTAGACATGATTGGTAGCATGTCTAGGAGCATGCAGTAACAGGCAGTAATTGGCACTCGAGAAACGAATATTTGCTTGTCACTGACACTCTTCCTTTAATAAAAGCTGGAAAATCATGTTTATTATTATTATAGGTCAAGATAAAAGCTTTTCAAAGAAGTATATAACAATTACAATTATTGAAATTGCTGTATTTTCAATAACACAATTAAATTCATTGACAGTATAACGCATTGGGTCATATTATGACACAATGTCTTTAAACGTCTACAATGTTATGATTAAAAGAAGTTCTTGTTTTTGCTTCATACAAAGAGAGTGAGAAAATACAAAGTCATTGTGTTTGCAGTGTGGCTCAAAATAATCAGGAGACAATTTGAACTCCTATTGAGTAAAATCAAGTACCGCTTAAACCATGTCAGTCATGAAAATTGACATTTTATATTTTACTATTGGTATACGAGCGACCATAAAATTTTCCCTAGGTAATAAAATGAATAAATGCAAGATATAATGGAGCTCAAATTTTGATTTGTTGGAGCTTAATGAGAACGAGATGAATCTCCAGATCCATTGTTTCATGTTGTATTAAAGTCTTGGGCGTGATACAGCGAGAAGCGCTTATTTCTAGACAACCTCTCAACCCGAATTCCGGAATCGCCTTTCAACGTGGATTTGGCTCCGTTTGGCCTCTTTCGTTTATCCTTCATCATTTACAGGTTTATCGTAAGTGGAAAACAATGCAAGTACACCGAAGTACTGAAGAGCAAGTCAGTAATTCTCATATTCAGCTGCTTAAGAAATAATAACAGTATTCATAATGGCAACTTGAACATGCGCGGCTGGATATTATTATTTTCCCCGTTTTATAGCATGTTTCCATTGATGAAGTAACAAATTTAAATTAATGCCTAATTAATTGAGTAAATTCTCTGTGCGTCTCTTCAGTCATCTGAATAGAAGTGTAGATGATATATTCTTCCATTCTCCAATCTTGGTTTTATACTAATAATACCTACGCTTTTGAAACATGTTGTTTAATGCTTCCCTCAATATCATAATTAACTCCTGTTTGCAAGAAACTGTCATAATGTGTGGAGTCATGCCATTGCCAAATATTGCGACAGTTTATATACACCCCTCTGGCTCTGTGTCGGTTCTTATAATACACTGGATGTAAAGGGTGTAACAGAATAACTGCATGCAATATATTTACATTTTGGATATTTTTTGTGGTGAAACGAATTTTAGACAGATAGACACGTTGGTCGCCACTTGAAACGAATTATTTTACCCTAGAGGGGAAAAATAACCGTTGAGAGCATGAGACAAATAAAATACAACAAGGGTCGTGGATTGAGTTGCCAATCTAAGAGGGTCAACAATAACAAGCGGGTCAGCAGAACAACAGGTACTCTTTATTTAAAAAAAATCACAGCTATTAAGTATCACATAATCTTGAGCACGGTTAACAAAATAAAAAAACTTTGAGATCAGCCGAATGAAAGGGGTGGTAAAATTGGACCAGTGAAGGCACTTAACTTCGTAGGATCTCCTGTGCGAGGATGAAGGTTTCAGTAGGGAAAACTTGCTCCTGTAGAAGAACTTGCTCCCGTAGGAAAACTTCCTCCCGTAGGAAAACTTGCTCCAAGTAAAAGTTGCCCCCGTAAGAAAACTTGCTCCCACAAGAAAAGCTGAAATTTCAGTATGTATCAGAGATTCCTCAAGATAATTAAGATAAAAATGTGATCAACAAATTTTACATGCGGGCGAAACTCGATCGGATTAATTGCTGTTTTCCTCTTTGTATTAAAAGGAAATATGATTTGTACAATTAAAACAATAATAAAAGAACCATTTTAGGTCACTCACCAAGCCAAAAACACAGACCATGTTTATAATATTTTACGTGAAAGTTCAGGACGCCATTTTGGTGAAAATTGCAGGTGTTTGCCGAAATGACATTCTTCAAGCGAATTCCAGGAGAGAAAAGAAAGGTGAGATCTCAGGTATCGGCGTACCGTATCGAAAATCGACAGTCGAGGTCGACGAAACTCGAGGCCTCCAGCCGGCCGTGTTTGCACCGAACTAAAAGCCACCATCATCACTCACTCATGCGACGCGCGCAACGCGGTTGTCTCCGGGTTGCTGGCATTTAGCCAGTAAGTACAAAATGTACATTACAGTGGTAAAGATGAATCTTCAGGGTTTAAACGGCAAACACACGTTTTAACCCCAGTTAAATACAATAATTGAATCTATTTTTCTGGAAGAAATAGTTATAAGTGCCATTTTGTTGTAAAAACTGACATATTTATTTATGAACAACGATCAAACTAAGAGGTTTGGTTCCAAATCATGGTGTAAGATCTTTCACCGTGTTCCAAAGTTAAAGGTCCTATTTTACCATTAAGTTTAAAAAAAATATATTAAATACAAATTTTATTGTCTTCAAACAGTTTCGGTGATACTACATAAAAACAATCCCCAGAGACCCAAACAAAGGGCTATATTTTTGTCAGAGAACGTTTTGAAACCAAGTTTATGACAACTTTTTTGCCTAAGATTCCAGAAACTACCCAACTGAATATCTTTTGTATTTATTACATATTGGATATTATGTTTTATCATTTATATTACCTACGTCTAGAAAAATGCGATAAGAAATAGCACAAATTTGAACGAAATTGAAATACCTACATTGAAAAAATCTTAGTTTAGCGATATTTTTAAACGTCTTCGTAAAACAGACTTTATAGGAATAAAATTCCTCTGAACGAAGGATCTAAAGTCATCGACATTTCATGAGGTGAATAATTTATATTTGTTAACTCCTAAGAATTAAAGCAAGAAAATCTGAAGATAAGGCAGCTCCTGTTTGGTATTCATGAACACAACATCAGTATTGGAATGTACCTATTTTAATAGAAAGAAAAAATAAGAGAAATTCTATATCCTACAAAGCATAAGTATTCAAAATTATAATATTTTATAACGTCGTCCTTTTGACGCAAAGATCATTAACGCAGTGTTCATTGAATATCAAGAAAATTATCCCCGCACAGTGCAGCACAGTTATAAATAATATTCAACAATAATTGTTGCCATGAAGTACTGCGGCTGTTGTGACGTCAGAATTCTGACTTCAACAGTCCCTAAGTCGCTTATTTGACCTTGCAGCAAATTCGAACAAAAACCTACCTACAATAATATTTTTATTTAATTAAAAAAAGTAAAATTTTAAGCTAAGAATTTCGTTAGTGTAGTTTCAGGAAGCAATGACCTAGTTTCCTAGTAAAGCTAGATTAAAGAGTGATTTTCTGCTGAGAAAGAGGGGTGACAGAGAGGAGAAACGTGGATCGCGCGATCTTGGCAGCGATCTCATCGGCAGCGAGAAGAGGAGATTATTGAAAACTTGAAAAGATTACCTTGCCGTATCTCATCTTTATATCTTTCGTGTACAAATATTTCGACAGTCACTTGTATTCATTGGCTTTATTAAGATATTTTGATAATAGTGTACTTTGAAAAGTTTGAAAAGTGTAAAAAAGAGAGATTTGAAGAAGGTACTTTTTAATGGGAAGGGTGCTCCAGCTTATTCTAGTGTTGTTTACCCATATCAATTTTTTGTTGAAGGCGAAAATGTACCTAGGTGGTAACTGAGAATTTGTAAAGCTGAACCTGGTCCCATCTTAGCAGGCTATAGTCCACCACTGAAGATTTGCATTACCTACCGATGAACAGCATGATATATAGTTTTATCTGGTTGTCTTTTTGTAAGATACAAAAACAGTAAAAACTTTTCGCCTTAGAATATAATTTGTACTGTACTTGACTTTGACTTTAAGCACAGAGTAGTTATTCGCTCTATACAGTGTGTGTCACAGACATGGTACACCCCCTTTTTTTTCTTTATTTTTGGAGATAATTTTTTGAAATCTGGTACGTCGCATATTCTCGATAGAGCGCACCTTTTAGCAGAAAATTTAATTTTTTCCCACATCCGGTTTTTCCGGAAATGTTACCAACTTTTTATTTTTAAATGGGACACTCTATATATTATTATATTTTTGAATTCTATACATTTGTACCAATCCAACAATACCACGTAAGTACCATTTTAACTATTTCGTTTTACTCCAATTGGATCATCTAATGCTAGAAAAATCGAATTTTTGTTCAAAGTACTAAATTAAGTGATTTATGGATAAATTATGCGCACCGGAATGATTTTTTCAGCTGGATTCATTTTTTTCAAATGGTACCATATTGGTACCGAGGCACCATCTACTAGTAGGTACTCTTAATAAGGGACATTTTGGTGTACCCATTTTGCATCTGCTACGAACACAACAACTGAATTCATGGCACACTATAATTGAGAAATAAAAAATTAAATAAAAACAAATTTGACATTTAAAATGGTACTTATGTGGTATTGTTGGATTTGTACAAATGTATAGAATCCAAAAATACAATAATATATAGGGTGTCCCATTTAAAAATAAAAAGTTGGTAACATTTCCGGAAAAACCGGATGTGGGAAAAAATTCAATTTTCTGCTAAAAAGTGCGCTCTATCGAGTACATGCGACGTACCAAATTTCAAAAAATAAAGAAAAATAAGTGGGTGTACCATGCCTGTGACACACACTGTAGATGTCTGCGCAATCTTATTACCCGATGATTAGAAACTCTCCACGATTTTAGAACATCGGAGTTGACGATTTTGTTTCTAATAGTACTTTAACACTTCAAAAGATTATCTTATAAAAATATTCTTCTATCGAGCACACATCAAATTGAGGCAGTACCTTAAGAAGTGATTCTGCTTTATAAGTTTAGAGCCGATCATTCCCATAATCCCTTAATTTCGAGTCTCTAGATGGAACCATGCAAAAACATGCTTTTCAAATTAACCCCAACTAGCAATTCTTCAAATAACAGTTAGTATTAAACACATGTTTTTTGTCTGTTTTATATAGCTCTGTCCTGATTCTCCATAAGGTCGATACAGCGTTCCCTATCTATTCAGATTTAAAACAGAAGATCATATATGATAGTCTTCTGTTTTATTATTAGTGAAAGAAACAATAGATACATCACATCTCTTTAGTCTGTGTGCAATCTATTGTAGCTTAATTTTGATTAAAATTTTAGATCTCATTCCTTATTAATGGAAGTACAGTGAGATGAACAGAGGTTCCTTTAATCGATATTAACTGTATGAAATTTGTGTGCTGAAGTATCAAAAACATGTGGGCTAGCCTCATCATGTTTTAAAATATCCAAGAGGGAAAATTGCCCACGCCATATTGTGTAGAGTTTATTAGCAGAGGCTACGTGGTATAATTAATTATACATATCATTTAAAGAGCTTGTATCTGTTCGTAAAATCCCTTTGTCGGACGTCGTTCCCCTGCTGCTTCATGGTTATCATCATCGATTTCATCACTTCATTGACTCGACTACCTCTCGGTTATTGAGGTGATAGATCCAGATGACATCGCTGCCCACATCCGGCATATCGGGCGGCGTCTTGGCACTCCTAGAATGTTACAGATTGCTCGCCTGGGGTTCCGCTGCCTCCGTTTTGTCCCCCAGTGCGGATGCGAATAGCAGATTTCATTATCCTCGATCCCTTCAAGCGAGATGGTTAGCCCCGGTGTTGCCATGTGTTCGACAAAACAGCTCAGTGCTCAGTGAAATGTAGACAAAACTTGTCAATAATAATTTAATAAATAATTTAATAAAAGTTTATAAAGATGCGGAGATGTTTCATTATAACAGAATCTCGCATTTTTTTGTGACCATGAATCAAAGTTCTCTAGGGAAATTTATTGCTCGGAAGGAACATCTTCCATTCGTTACCAAAAAAAAAATCGTTAAGATGAAGCCAACCGAATTTTTAATCATCTTGATCGACTAGAAGCGGTAAATTTCCATATTTCCTTTTATGTTCTGAAAAATTGTTCGATGTTTCTTAAGCTCCCATCATATTTCATAAGACCTACTCAAGACTGGTCTTTGAAAATTGGTGTCGTATCTTTTCCAAGTCGTTTTGGTGGCATTCGCATTATATAACTAAAAGGTATCGGCTCGGCAACGACTAGGGAAATGTCTGCGAATCATCTAACACTCCATAAAGACAAAAACGGAGTACTGATGTTCAGTTAATAAGTATCCAAATAGTCTTGAATCGATATACGTCGTAGCGAAGCGTAGATCTATCCCAGTAGTGGATCATATTAAGTTACTGAAAATACACTTAGATTCAAAACTAAGTTGAAAACAGCAATCCAAAACTTGATGTCTAGACTTAACAGTCTTTGTGGAGTGATTCGGAGGCTAAGAGATGCAATGACAGTAAAAACCATTCCTATATTCTCTACTATGCTCAGGCGGAGTCGCCTATATGTCATAGAGTTTGTTTTTGTGGTTTCTCATCATCACATGCATCGGAGGGGTTCAAGACTCAGAAGCGATTTATTATGTGTATGTTCATACTTCACCACAGGACTTCTTGGAGCAAATTTTTGAGAGATGTACAAATTTTTGAGTAGTGTGAGAGGTAATAGATCTCTGTTATTCCTCGCAAAACTGTTATATTACATACAGGTCACCAGAAAAAGAAGGTTGAATGACCTAACATGACCCATTCTTCCAGGAGAAATTATATCATTCGCGGGAGAAGCTAAATATCTGGGTTATCCTTGATAGAAGGCTACTGTGGGACCCCTATCTGTCAAAGAGCATCCACAGAGCAAAGCTCTCCTTATGGAGTTGCAAAAAGCTATATGGGGGGATATGAGACGTTGGTCCCAAGAAAATACACTGGCAATATGTAATGGTCATTAGACCAACGATCGCATATGGCTGTGTACCTCGATGGTCCAAAAGCTTTTAGCTTAATAACCTTGGCCAAAATGAATCTTCCAAAATTTGTCTTTATCTTCAAAGAAAACAAGTTAGGCGACTTCAAAAGCTTGTTGAACAAGTTAAAAATGAAAAAATCTTGAAAAAGAAGCTTGGTAGGACAAATGTATTTTCATATCATTCTCTTTGTAGCCGTTCGTGAAGAACCCAAAAAATTCCTTAATATTTTTGCGTGACGAGAAGAGATTTAATTATTTTCTTCAGTAAATAAGTATACTGAAGAACAATAAGGTGTGGTTGTATGACATGTAAACAAGAAATTATTGGTGACACATTTAATATATATCTGAAATACTGCAGTGACCCACATTATCTCATTGCTCTAATAGCAGTGCTGTAGAGCAGTAAATAACTGGTCAGAAAGGGATCAGTGAAAAGTTTTAAATTGGCATTAAAGTGAAATTAATCCATCGAACGATTAACGTCGATGTCAAGATTAAATTCAGCGAGTAGATCTTGATTGTTTAATTCATTCAATTCAATCAATCAAACGAAGAGGGTCTCATTTATCTGGATCTCTGGAAAGGCATATTTAATTTCTTAATTTAATAAGAATTTAACGAGAGCGAATATTTAAGTTTTGAGAATCGCACAGCGGAGTCAGGAGGGCATGGTGTATATTTAACGATACATTAATCTTGAATACTGGAACAGGTTGAATTGTTCTGCGATTTTAGTCAAGAAGTAATGCCATTTGCCCGAATCTTGCTCGTTCTGTTTCATTTCTTTGTTTCTAATCTGTAATCTGTTTCGCTGGGATGGGTTCGCCTTTCTTTCCGGGGCCCCATGAAATATACTTCTCTTTTCCTGGTCTTGTGTATTTTAATTTTTATAACGCTTTGTACATTGATTATGCTCTTCTGGATGATTAATCCTCGGAAAGTTTCATGAATATATAATCATTTTCTCCGAATGAAGATTTCCATTTTCTCTTTGTATATAAAATTTCATGACTCTCCGTTAAAAATAATTCGTTTCCATGCTAAATATAGGTAGGATAGGTTGCAAAATATTTTTCAATTTAACGTTCCAAATAAAATGTAAAAATTGTTGATGAAGATCTTGCAAGAGTAAAATCAATTCTGGTTGATATTTACCACATTGACATGAATATGCATTTTTATTTTTCCAATTAGTTAGTACCTACCAGTTCAATTTCCAGTGAAAATTATTCAAATGAAAGCTTCCAGGCTTTTTCTCCCATGTCATGTTCATGTGCGTCTGATCGCCGATTTTCTTATTATTGTGAAATAATTGTGAAAATAAAGGCAGACATAAAGGTATAAAGTAAAAGAAGAAAAATAGGATAATTGAAAAGTGGAGAAACTAACCTCAAGAATAAATTTTGAAAATTGTAAACAAGACAAAGTAATGCAAAACCTGTTCTAAATTGACTGTATCGGAGGTAATGGATTCAATTAAAAGAAAGAACACTGATGTTCTGGTGCAAAACCTGTTTGGATTTCAATACATTATATTTGATGAGAAAGATTTTATTTACGGGACAAATAAGAAGGGATAAAGTTGAAAGATGAGCTTATTAATGAACTTGAGTCAAAAATAAGCAAATTGGATAAAAATAAGAGTGAAAACGCTTAAGGGAAAAGCTACAGTTATGTCATATGAAAAAGGAAGATAAAGAAAATGAAGCAAAGAAAAAATGAAAAATTTTTAATGTAGACAAAGAAGACATTGAAGATGGAGATGAATCTAGTTCTCCGTCTTCTGTGGATGGTAGTATGGTAGCATACTATAAATATACATTTGATTTGAATATCCGAATGATCAAAATTTTATGAGATGAGACATAAAGCTCATAGAATATCACTCACTATTATCTTTGTGGAATACGATGTTAGAAAGCTTGTACGATATCGCTCTAAAATCTTATTGAAAAAATTCAATAACTTGTTATATTCTCCAAGCATCCCGCCGGGTAAGCAACAAAAACCCAAGCAACATATCGTTGGAGAAACGGATTATCTTAAGACATTTATTGAAATAGAAAGCCGGAAACAGACGCAGGGGAGAGATAAATCCTTAGATAAAAGTATATCTTTGATATTTTTTATTCACTGACGAGAATTGCGAATTTAAGAATTAGCCAATCCATTTTTACAAGGGTATAGCGTACGTCCTGTTTCATTCAACATTTAACACAGAAACCATATAAAATATAAGAGATAGATAGGGTTGTTTCCGGAAAAGAGCGATCAGCCCGACAAGATGATGTTTATTTGTTTGGAAAACGTTATTATATACCAGATAGAGGCACGAAATCTCCAATTTTCATTTTTGTCTTCATACTATCAATCTTTAAGTTGAGTAGTTATTGTAATAATCACTGACAGGTTTATTTCTGAAAAAATGGACTTGTTTGAAAAAATCACTACTTTGAGATTAAAATGGATGTGTATAAAAGACATCATTATGTCTTTTGATCGTACCTAATTATTAGTAGTAAGTAATATGCGAAAATATTTAAATACAACATAGCTTAGGTATTTAGTTTTTTTTTTTTAATCCATCTGTCTTTAAAAAGGCTACAGCACTTGAGTCTCAACAATTGATATTGCTGGATCAACGTTCGCAGTGATAATTGTGTTTGTACAAGATAATAAAATTTTCATGATACAAAGTTGCTTTGCTACGGTTTCTGGCCTTGTTCCTCGCGATTGTTTCCACTAGTTTCACGGCCAGTCATTTCTAATTAATTTACTTTAACGTATCATTAGTGTCGTTTAATCATGAATATAAATTTCCTACCAGACAACTCGCTTTCAAGTTTGTTTAGCTTTACCTTAATCAACTTTACACAACTTTGCATTTTGTTGTTGAATGTATACGGCATAATTTTGTATTTTTTATGTTTATCTAAAATGGTTATTCAGAGCAGAAATACTCAATTACAGTTCTGTTATACCTACATAAATCATAAGTTTTCATCAAATTTAGAAGAAAGAGGGTTACGTAGTATTATTTTGGCCATAAAAAGTTTTTTCCATAAGAGTTCCATAAAAAGGATCCATCCTAACACAAATATAAAGTTTCCTAACTCGCACCTGTCACAGTTGTGAGAACTCAAAAAATAACTTTTAGTAAATCTTGGAGGCCAAAAGTTTATGACATAAAATTTAATTGATCAGATAAATATTTTTTCAAAGATTTGAGTTTAGTAGTTTTGGAGATATCCATGGAAAACTTTGAAAATAATACGATATTTTCGAAACTACTTATCAAACAGGCACAAATAATTTAATTATTAGATATGCCACGTTTTTTTTTTTTTTTGTAAAACTATTGTGGTTCTTAATTTTTTCTGAATGTGCAAAAAAAGAAGGAATTTAGTAAGAATTTACCTATAGAAAAAAATTCTTACCATTCTCATAACCTTCTGTGCTTTTATTCCCGAGAATTGCAGAAAATGTCTTAAAAGTACCCATTTTAGCTTACATTCCGGGGTGGATTAACCGTACCTATACAGGGTGTCTCAGAATAAAAGGAACAAACTTCTAAGGTAGAATATTTACTTGAATTTAGGACAAAATCTTAATTAAGCGACCCTTTAAATTAAGTATTAACGAAGTTATTGGGTGTTCACAAGAAATTTTTTTTTGTATAACTTCAAAACAGCTTTATACTTTTGTAAAAATTTTTTTGTGTTGTTTTTCTTATAATTAGTCTAACAGCGGTTATTATGTGCGTGGTTTGAACCAGGGCCGTACGGTAGATTGTGGTCCAAATTTTTCACCCCCTAATTTCTAAGTAACTTTAAATTTTGGTTTTGACATATTTTTCCAAAAGCTGAACTTTTCAGGTAAAAAAAGGGATAAGGTTTGGCAGGTAAATTATTAACAGTTTTTGCGATATATACGATTTAGACATTCGAGAAGGACAAAAAGTTTTCCGACCTCGGAAAAATCCTATCCAGATTTCTGAGCGTAATCAGCTCAACTTAATTTGGTTGAATTTTTTTTTTTTTAAGAAAATATTAGGTAGGTATTGAACTTTCCCACCAATTTGAAAATTTACCCACCAAACGTTATGTCCCTTCGCTAATACTCAATTATTTAGAGTGTAGGGTCATTAAGACTTTTTGTTGTAAAATACAAGTAAATATTCTACCTTAAAAGTTTCTCCACTTTATTCTGGGACACTCTGTTTAATTTTTAATTTAAACCTCGGCTTAAAACAGCTTTTTGTGCATTAAAATTTTTCACAAAATGTCAACTTGATACTAAATTAAAAACTTTCTTTTATACAGGGTGAGTCATTAATGGCGAATTTCCTCTTGAGGCAATAGTCACTACTTTAAGCACACAAATTCTTCAAAACTGTCAATATTAAAGAAATTGAGTTCTCAACTTTACCTCTTCATATCTCGGTCGATTTACAAGAAATATTTTTTTTATTATTTTTCCTGCGCTGCACGAATTGCCCTCTTCAAGAGGAATTTCGCCATTAAAGACTTACCCTGTATATTCCATGAACGTATTTCGGAAACAAACTTTAAGTAAAGAGTAGGTAACATAATTTAGTTTGGTTATAAACGACAATTTTTCTTGATAGCGAAAACAGCTTTCTGATTATCATTCAGTTTCACTCCCGGTTAGGTCTCTTTTTTTTTAACCTTTGTTCAAATTGACACGTTTTAGTGTAATTTCTTGTCTTCTTGACGGCTCCCCTAGGTGACTCTTTCTGCTTAATTACAGCAAGAAACTTGCGAAATGGTTTCTTTATATTCTGAAATGTGCAACGTGCGGTTACATTCGGGACTATCTAGAAACAAAATGAGAATATAACAATAATAATATTAATATTAATTGTTTATTGATATGTTTACACGAATTAAAAATATACCAATAAAAAACGTCATCTGAGTCAAGTATTTGGTCTGTTTTTTCTGAAGTTACGAATTTAATGATTTATTGAAATCCATTTTTTGTAAAATTCATGAAACTGGAAACTCTTCATGCAATTGAATGTTTCATTTTTTGTGAGTCTGCTGGTGGGTTTTACTCTGCTCATAGACATTCAAATTTTCACGACATTATGCTAAGTTTAGAAATGTTGGAGAAACTCGAGAACTTATTTTATCTTGCTCACTTCATTATCCAATTTCATACTTTTAGGTAAGGTTAATTCTGAAATATTTATGTTTTATTGAGTACTGCTTCATGCTTAAAGTAAATAAAGAAATTAGACATATCTGTTGGTAAATTTTTCAAAATATTTACAATTTACGGGACAATTTAAAGACTGCCAACAGTCTAATAAATCATTCAGTTTTGAGGTAAAAAAAGCAACAACTGAACAATTTTTAAATTTAATTTCTGTTATATTGACGTATTATTTTTTATGCAGGGTTTTCCTTAGCTTAGTAATAGTCCAGTCAAATTAGACGAAAAAGGCATCGAATTATGCATTTCATGCGGAAAAGAAAATATTTATGTGGGGGTTGGGTAGTCCATGGAGAGTCTAAATCTAAAAATGCGACCTCCTACCCCTTGTGAATTAGCCGCCATATTGGTTTTAGGGGTGGATGGAGTTTTTGCACTTTACGACGTTAATTCGCATTTTACCGAAAAAAGTGTCATTACTTACTTTATTCAGAAAAACATTCTCCACAAATTTGCATATGTGATATTTTTTCGTATTTGCAATATTTAATGACCTACAGGTGATTCATTAAGAACAAGGGGGATGAAAAATTGGTATTTTCGGAATAACTCCTTTTTTTCAATCGCAATCCAAAAATTGTTTCCACAAAACTTGCAGCGCTTACAATTACGAACATTTACATAACAATATCTGTAGAATCACCTGTATGTCATTAAAAATTGCAAATACGAAAAATTGTCACATATGCAAATTTGTGGAGAATGTTTTTCTGAATAAAGTAAGTAATGACACTTTTTTCGGTAAATTGCGAATTAACGTCGTAAAATGCAAAAACTCCATCCACCCCTAAAACCAATATGGCGGCTAATTCACAAGGGGTAGGAGGTCGCATTTTTGGATTTAGACTCTCCATGGTATACCCAACCCCCACACAAAATATTTTCTTTTCCGCATGAAATGCACATTTAAATCCTACTTTGACTGTACTATAATGACAACATTGTCATTTTACTTAAATACCTAGGACAGTTTCTCATATTTCCTGAGAAAATCCAAAATAATTGTTTTCACAGTTGCGGTCTTAATTAAATAGTTTTTGAGTTATAAAAAACAAGTGAAAATGGCGATTCTTCATTTTGAAGGCTCTGTATCCAGAATCTCTCCAAGTATCGTAAAACAGCTTGCATGTCCCTATCTTAACTTTCTATGTACTGGCCTATGATGTAGATTAAATTTTTATGAAGGGTGATGAAAACTATCATCTTTTCTATCATCTCTTCTATCATCTCATCTATCACCCTGTATAAAAATTTCATCAAGGAGATTATTTTTTTATGGAATAATCTAAAAGTAATTTGAATTTAACTTGATTTATCAGATACGTGATTTTTTTTCATAAAGTGGTAATAAGTGCAATTCCAGGAATAACGGTTCAAAGTCAGTTTTGTAAAGTAGCTCTTTAAAACGTTCTCTGAAAACATAAAGTTTAACAAACGTATTTTCTTAGGGAAATGATTTTCCTGTTCTTTTTAAGGTATTACTCCGCGACATGTTTTTTTTATTTATTTATGCCTAACCCTCATTCTGCTCTTAAATTTTTTAGAAGAAATAGATTTAGACTTAATCTTGCAGAGTTTTCCGAAAAAAACGTCTTTGATAAATCCAATTGAGAACACGCCTGGTTTAGGCTTAAGTTAACGCTCTTCAATAACGTCTATACTTTTTATTTTCATTTCCTAGCACTCAACGTTTCATTAATTTATTCTTCTTGTATTGTCCTAAAATTCAAATCTCCTACACGACAAGAAATAGAAATGATAAAGCTTACTGTATAGTATGTTTGAAAAAAAAACAGCTGCTCGTTCATACATAATCCAATGCCTAAATAGGTTTTATCAGTAACCTTTAAAAAATTTTAAAAAAGTTATAAAATAAAATGGACACGTCACTGATTCATCATCTCTGAAAACGGTTATAGTAAATTTTATGTCGATTTTATAACACAAATTTTTAAATTTATAGCACAAAAAAACTAAATTCCATCATAAGCTGTTAAATGTTAACGATGCTATAGCCAAATTTAAATTTCAAGAATTCATATTTTAATTTATATTCATACCGATTTTTTTTTATCTGGATACGCCACTGGATTAAGCGCTAATATGAATTCTTTAAATTTTCATTGGACTGTAATAATAGAATTATTCGACATGTTTTTATGAAATTTAGCATAGTACCGTTTTGAAAGACGGTTTTTTCTCTGAAAAAATGGCTAAATATAAATTCTTCAAATTTTAGCTATACAAAATCATTAACAGTAGATATTCACTTACCTACCTATTTTTTAATTTGAATATGTTAATTCGAAACATTTTCTCATCTAACTACTTTTAATAACTCTGAGGAGTCATCTACACTCGGATCTTATAAGATTTTCCTTTAAGGTAACAGTGATATGTTTAGGTGATAGGTTGAACGAGCTATAAATCAAAATAATATTCCATAAAATAGCAGAGCTTTAGCAGATTCAAAAATGTTTACAATAATTATTGACTTAAAAAAAACACCACATCGAAATGACCTCATTTTTAAACCAGCGAATCTTTCGGCTTACATTAAAATAAAAAATTTGGCCGCGAGGTTGCACAGTTAATAAAATTGACGGAGAGTACATGAGATCAAACAAGACGGCAATGGAACACGATCTTTCTATTTCGTTTGCTTTTCGCAGATTTTCGTGTCATTATCATCTTATACATATAATGCATGTGATGTACCTACAGTCCTACGAAGACGTTTGATGATGTGATTTCCTGTATAGGTTTAATTTTTATTGGCTCTCAATCGTGTTATTTCGTTTTTAATTTCACAGGCTGAACAACTGTACTGTGATTGACTCCTATGCATGAATGTATTATCTTACGGCTTGAGTAATGTAAGAATCATTACAAGAATGATGTAAGTAATTATTGTAAATGAAATTGGCAATTATTGGGACCAGAAAAATCCAAACTTCTAGATATTGAGAGAATTTTTTTTTTTAAGGTGAACAAATAATGATAAATTGTTTAACTAATGACATTATAAAATGGTTAATCGACAACTTTCACTCAGATTTGCAAGAAACAATTTTTATAATAAATGATAAAAAAATGGATGTGCTTGATATTCTCGTAGGTCCCTTCTAGGAGTTTTTTTTTTTTTTTTATCGAAACATATTGAATTAAACCTGGAAGCGAGGCGAAGCAAATGAAAGTTCAATAAATTCAAGAGGTCGGCTCATAATAATGACTAACAACAGAGGATAAAAGATGATTGGATGAATGATTCTTTAGGGTGATAGGTAATTACATTTGAGTAGTAATTTACCTTGCTGAAACCTTGGTGAAAGATAAAAATGTTCCTACATCAAAGAAAAGAACTTTTTTAAAGGATGAATAATGCAAATCTTTCCTTCTACTTTTTTGATATACTTTCTCAATAAATTTTGTTTGATAGGGAACGATTTGTATTAAACGCAATATGCCACATAGAAGTGTAGACGGTTATACGTAAATATGCATACACAGGATGATCTCGAAATAAAGACTGTAAATTAAAAACAAAAATTTTTTCCTTAATTGGATTCGTTACCGAGTTATGAGGTTTCCTTGTTCAAGAATTTAAATCAACATGGCAGTTAAATTTAAACAATTTCCACTGGAGAAACACATCGTTTTATATAATTATCACAATACTGGTTGTCTTTTATAAAGTGAATATAAGACATAATTATTATTACCATATAATTTTCATAAGATTTCTTTAATAAATTTTAAACTTCGAACATTCACATTTGCCCTGCTTGCTAGTCAGTGATTGAACAGCCGCCAATTTTTCCCATATTTTGATGAGTAATATTTCCCATGTTGAACCCTAAACAATGACTTCTTACTCAATGATCGATTACATTGTTTCAGGTCTCCTGGGTCCGGCATAGAGATATCCATCTGCTTACTGTTGGAAGGTATACGTACACATCGGACCAAAGATTTGAAGCCGTACATACTCCGCATACCGAAGACTGGACGCTTAGAATAAGATATCCTCAAAAGAAAGATTCAGGAATATACGAATGTCAAATAAGTACAACACCACCAGTGGGTCATCCTGTATTTCTCACAATAGTTGGTAAGCATAAATTTTTCCCAAGACAAATAAATAATTATAATAAAGAATAATTTTCTCGATAATATTTCTGATCAAAATGTTTTAAAAATCGTTTTGGAGACGTCTCGTAAGTTAAGCTTCAGTAATTTTTTGAGATATCAAAAGAAAATATATTAATTAGGGAACAATATAAGAAGTACAAAGAAATGAGGCTGAAAAGGACGTAGCAGCAAGCCAGCCTTCATTAAAGCATCGTTTTAAGTAACAATGTCTTCATTAGGGAGACACCTTTTCTTTCCCCCTTTGTCTTCTGATTTGATCTTTTATTCATACTTTTATTATTCAGATACATGGCAAAACGACTCTGAGAGCCTTTTATGTTACATCAAATGCTTTCACGGTCGGCTAATAAAGATCCTCTTCCGGAATGGGAGTAAAACTTAAACATTTCAACTTTTTCGAAACTGATTTGAATTTCATACTTCTTTTAAAGTACCCTTATTTTATTTAGTACCCAGGGAATTGTTCCAGGCCAGATTTTACACCAGCAATAAGCCATGTTTCACCTTTTTTAATGCGCTCCCTGTGATATATAATGGCTGATATCGTTCGTTCCCGTGGTTTGATATTATCCCGTTTTCTTCGCCTTTTTATGGGCGCCCTCGTCTTATCGAACTGCGTCTTTACCTTTGTAGGTGACACTGCTTTAGATATTACGGTAATACATCTTTCCTCGTGTTTTTGTCTCTGCGATACGTAAACAATCTGGAGAAAAAGAAAATAATACAAGTCTTGGTTTTATTGTTTTTATAAAATTCGTTATTGTTTTGAGGGTTCATTTAATAAATTCATTTTATTAATAATACTTGTATAAAAGCTCGGAAATTCTTGTTCTCTAAATTATTGTCTCAATAGACATTGCAGACGAAAACTATAAATCAAAAATTACCATGCAGAAATAATGGCGGGGAAGTCTCTGAAATGAGTCATATTTTATTGTTTTACCAAATGAATGAATTTAAATCGGTATGAATTGAATGAATGGACGATGCCACGTTTGTTATTTCTGTTTACTACGTTACTTTTGTTTATGTCATTTTGGTTCACTGGACATTCCATTCTTTTCAAATATACGATATATTTTATGTTAAATTTTTTTTTGAAAGAAATTACCTGTTTTATTAAACCAACAAGTTTAAATTTTTGATGCGACAGGGTATTATTTATACAGGATACGATTTTGCGAGTTATAAATAATTCGTTGAAATATGAGAACACAAACATTCTTATGTAAACTCATAAGCCAATATGTAAAATTCCTATATTCAATTTTTGTGTAGCTCCCGTTCCAGTGGGTTTGTCTATACCCAGAAATAATGACTCAAGCAACTATGTTTGCTTTCTTAGAACATTCAATAATTAATAGTTGGCGAAATGTTCAATTAATTGACATCACATTTAACATTATTACTTAGTATTATAAAGTATGCCTACCTAAATTATTGGAGGATGAGGAGTAACAATACTGGATATTCGATTATCTATTTTTCTTTCATTAGAGGATAAATATTTTACGAAAATACCTGAACTCTTCTTAAAGAAATCCATCATACGATTTGGAAATTTCCAAGACTAATTCGTGGAATCCAGCCATTTTGGACCCAAGAGAAATAAAAAGTGCACTTCTATATGAAAGTTGTAACTGAATATGAGGAATTTCCAAAAGTAGCTTTCATTTGGGGGAGAATCTAAAAATGACGGAACTGTAGAGCCAAAGAACTAAAAACCGAAATGGGCTATTATATATTGCAGCAACAAAGGTCCAAATCCAAAATCTTTGAGCAAAAAAAGTTTAGTTTTGAGCTTGAGATCTCCACGTCCTTAACCGTTGTCTAAATCGAGTTTATGCACCCATCGAAGGATACGGAAGAGGATATTTCTTCTCTAGGAGGATACATATTCTAACGAAGAAACCACTGGCTAAATATTCTGGATTCATGTTTGTTTTTGTTTACATTCTCTGGTAACTATTAATCGGCTAGCTGTTTCATGGAAATTCTTGCCCACATGACAGGAACAGGAATGTTTCTCCCTTAGACTATATTAATAAATTAATTATTAATTATTAATTATTAAAGCTTAAAACGAGTGAAAGCTAGAGCTGAAAATATAAATAACAAGGAACTTACAACTGTTTGAAAAACACCAACCCTTATTATGGTGTTATGTAAACAAACGGTCTGACAGGATGTAAACATTCATTTTGCCAGATGTAGCAAAGTAAAACGGGTATACGGGATCCATCGATGTTTATTGCCCACCAATAACACTGGAGGAGGTTGCGCTCTTTCATTGTAAGTGCCAGTATCAATATTGATCTGGCATTCATTGTTTTGAACATTCTTGTTTGGAGAGAGAGAGAGAGATGTTGGAACACTTTTTCAGTGTGTATGTCTTGGTACATCTTTTATTAATAGTATAAGGTTTCTCCACTGAATATTTTTTCAATGAAACTTCACATCCATATCAGCAATTATTGGTCTATCAATTTATGGAATGCAACAAAAGCGCAGCCTTTTTCTTATTACCAAAATTAGTTACGAATTTCAAAAATATTTATTCAGTTCTGCAAGAGCCGCATTAACCGAAACCATTAACGTCACTGTATGCCTTGCTTCACAAGCACCGACGTATCATCAGGCTGCATTAATATTCTCTACACTATTACCTAATATCACCCACAAGCTATAATCATCGTGTATTAAGTCAAACATGGATCCTTGCGGCACTCTCGAACCCAAAATATACCATGCAGCCATTACTTCAACCAGCTCACCATATCGCTAACGATTCCAAAAGTAATCCCTAACTCAGTCCAAGAAAACCCTGCTTTAACATCATGAAACACTTCCAGACAAACCGTTATTTACAATTTTTGTAGTTGTACAGTCTCTGTTAAGAAACTCAACAATCGCTGCTGTCCTTAGAATTTGAAAGTTGTTATAGCTTGTACTTATACCGACTTCTATTATTAGTACAATTTTCCAAAATAAGCCAAAAGTAAGAAATCTCAATATTTCAGTTTTTTCAGGATATTTCAGCACCGACTGAAAATATCAAAAAAAAAATTTCAGATTCTTATTAATCATCAAATTGCGCCTTTTTGTTCTCTAATTTTACCGACCCTGTATGTTACCATTTACGAGATAGCAATATAGAGAAGGATATATGATGCACCCTGTATTTCAGATATTCCATTTTCACAACAATTCTCTTTAGTTTTTTCAGGTTTATTTAGTTGACGTGGAATCTCTGATATAGCTTCCGAGATCTCTCTAGAGCAAAGTTCAATTTTCTCGCTATCGTCAGTTACATGCACCATGCAAATAAAATGATTGTTATGAACTTTGTGATTAAAATTTACCTAAACGCTTCAATTTTCATTCACTCTGAAGACCAGGTCTTTTTATTTTACAGTCTGCTTCTCGGCGCTTTCTACGAAATTTTATTATAAGTGATATTTTAAATCAAAAGTTGTATCTGTTAATTTAAATGTTGCAATTAAAAGTTAAGATAAATTAGTTGAACTTCTGGAAAAGTACCAAGCATCCGGGACTCGGAAAGCAACTATAAATTCGAGCTCGTTATTTTAAATTTCACTAGGAATCCTTTATTACATTTTGTCTGTAAGTTAAGGAATGGATATATCAAGTGAATAAAAATAACTTCGATCTATTCCGGAAACTTTGATATCTCCGGGCGAGAATTTAATCCAACTTCCTTTGCTCTGGAATTAATTAGAATATAAGTAGGTATATTAAAATAGAATTAATGTGGTATTTTAATTTAAATTGATTTCTTCATCTCTCTTACTACGATGCTAAAAAATGATTACCATAATTTACTTGAATATAACGATGTCAGGAGACTCGAACGAAAAGTTTCGTAAATATTTTGATCGGCATTATAATAAGGACCTCTTAAAACAAAATTATAGAGGCTACGTTTTTTTCCGGGAATATAATTAAGAGCTTTTAATTTTAATTTTATCTAGTAGCTCTAATATACATATAAAATATTGGAATTATTTTACATATTTAGATAATGGAGGTATTTTTTTATTTGCAAAAATGTAAAATGAAAATATACTAAACACGTGAATAAATTGTTGTTATTGATTTTGGTTTAAAATAATTTTTATTTCATGATTAAATATATTACTTTTTCAATTACAGTAAGTTTGGTGAAGCTCGGATAGATGTTTCCAAGAGATAATTTTTACTCAACGTATACGATGTGTTGATAACAACGTATGTATAAAATTTTTTATACATGAAAGTAATACCTATAATATACCTATTGATGATACCTACAGATACGGAAATTTTATAAAAATAAAAAAATAGATTACCAACTGAAGTGTAATCAAATTATAAAACTTTATTTTCGGGAGGAATGCTCAAGGAAGCTAATATCTTAGCATAAATATTTCTAAATTAATATTCTACTTGGGCCTTCTTATCTATACAGAACCGACGGATCTCTCTAATTAAAAATAATTACTCCATAAAAATTAAAACTAAAGCGAATTACCTAAAACTTCAAAGGAAACTCCAATTAACGCAACTTTCAACATCCTTTTATTGAAAATTTCCTGCAAAGGAAACATCTCAAAAGCAACCGCTGGTCCATGCAATAACATTATTCTGAGCCAGAAGTAGTAATCATTTTAAGAGTACAAGTATACACATTGAATTTCGAGGCAGATTCATTAAGTATAAGCGCCAGAAAATTACTTTAGCTCGACGAAATATCTGCTGCTGAGTAACATTCCTAAATTATTCATGTAAATTTAAAATTTAGTTGCTATGACTCACACTAGAATTTCTTTGTAGTTTTGTGAATCTAGAAACTAACCAAAAGTAAGCCGATTAAATCTAGAAGATGAAACAATTGACTTTATTTTGTACATTCACAAAATACCTGCTCCTGAAGTATCCTGAAAAAAACTGAAAAACTCAATTTTTTATTTTCTCAATAACTTGTTTATCATTTTCAGTTTCAATTTGAAAGTTGACGCATTGACATTGATTGACATTCTGCATTTACTATATAGTTTCGAAGATATGATCAACTTTTGTTTTCTTTTTGGATGCCATATTGGATTTTTCTTCGAGAAAGTGCAGGAAATTATTCCGTGTACAACGGTACTTACACCTAATTATCATTTTTCTTCAAATAATAATAGATAGTAAACGTGACGTCACTATAATTAAATGAATTCAGAATTACGTGCCTTTCTGATATTGCACATTATTAAAATGGAAACTGTAATTTGAATATGACATTTTGGCTGCTAGAACTACTTAAAAACAAAAAAAAAACATCTAAAATTATATTATTTGACAAAAATTATAATTATTATTATAATTAGGTGAATCTTTGGTTGTGCACAGAATAATTTTCTGTACTTTTTCAAAGAAAAATCCAATATGGCGTTCATAAATATAACAAAAGTTGACATATCCTCGAAACTAGTAGGCGTAAACAGAATGAAGTGATACCAGTAAATGCAGAATTTCAAACAATGTCAATACGTCAACTTTACAATTTAAACTTCAAATATAATAAAGGAGCTATTGGGAAAATAAAAACTTAATGTTTTCCTGTTTTTTTCCAGGACATTTCAAAAAAGTTCACAGATATCTTGTACATATTGATCGTATATTGTATACCTTACCTGAGTCGAGATGACCACGAGATATAGCACTTCTTTTCTGTAATTTAGTCAACTTAACATTTCTTATTGTCTACGAGATATACATAATACCGCATAGAGATAAATTGCCAAATGTCAAATCGAGAGAGGTAATATGGCGTTCTTAGGAATTTTTCTTTATAAATTGCGGAGGCTGCGCTGACATTAAAATCAGGCCCTTTGAAGTTCTTGCACGGAAGACGTTTCTCCCACTTTTACGTCTTTTGAATGTAAAGTCATTAAACATCCTCTTTGTTCTGACAAAGAGCTCTGGCGTTTCCTCTAATTATTAATTCATAATTATTATTCTTATTAGTTTCCTCACTGACTCGGCACTAATCTAATATAGTTTTCGTTCATGCTTCTATTGTACAAGCAAGCTGAGTATTTTTATCGATCTGTAAAAAATAATTACTTATGCTTAATACATACGTGACTCAACTGATATACGAACAAATTTTTCTCTTCTTAAGCGTGACAGTGATAATTTTTTTTGCGAATTTTGTTTACATAGGTAGGTAATATGTTAAAAGAAAAATATTTCAAGAAAGTTTCAATAATAGACCACCAGCAGGCCAAGATCTCGTAATAGGTCTTGTCATTTACGAAAATTGAACAATCCTAGAGTCCATTTTTCGGAACCTTACAATGCGTAGTGAACTCCTTTCTAATAATTATCCATAAGCTGCTTGACTCTTGGCTATGGTTAGTTTAAAGTTTCGGTGTTTTCACATTATACCCTTCGATTAATTTTCAACGTTGCATAACTTTCCGAACTATCTCTACTTACCCTATAACGTTCATGGTAGATCGTGAGGTGGTATATCATTAACTTCTCAACCGCAGCGTCACGACCGATTAATTCAACATGTGATCTCCGCTGGTGAGCATTTGATGTTCAGGTTATTTATCACCAGCTACGACATAGTAATGGCGTAGCCACTACCCTTTGTCGTATCCTCATGATTGGGGGTTCATCATTATATGGTAAAAACTATTCGCGCCTCTTGTGTATATTGGGTGCGTACGTTAATAATAATAATTTCCTATATTACCAGGTAATTTACGCCATTCTCTTAAAATTCCATTTCATTAGTGAGTACCTATTTCATTAATTGCGTTATTATTAAGCGATCCCAGTGGAAATACAAAGTGAAGTAAGCCCTCCAAACTCATGAAAGCACTCCATGAATATCACAGTAGTAGTAGAAACAATGAAAATGCTCAGAGACAATAATATTCCCGATCTTTACCATCATGCATACTTCTTGAATATAACTACTCGATTGTCACGAAGTCTCAGGGTAGAAGAGCTGCTTATTATGTGATAGAATTTCATTGTCGATTTGAGGTTACAAAATTTTCAATAGACATCTAAGTGGATATGAAATAATAATTAGATCGATTCCTCTTGCTCTTTGCTTTACAGTTTTTTATTTACTTGGTTTATGTGAATTTGAAATGTATGCCATATGCCGGAATGAGCGATTATTCTGATTTTGGAATACTCGTACATTACCCGCAAGAGAATAAACGACAATGTTCCTTGATATTAGACTGATGGATTAAAAAAATACATCAAGAATCTGAATATAATAGTCTGCTGGTCGCCACTTCCAGAATAATACGCGTGGAAAAAATACACAAATCGTTGTACCACTGCTTCTTCTCCAGTCTACTTTTATGGTATGTTGGCCGCCACATTCTTAAAAGGTCTGTCTAGTTTCCTAAGGTTAAGGAATAGGGAAGCATATATGGAAAAAAACCCTCGAAAATTATAATAAAATACAAAATACCAAAAAAGTAAAAAAAAAAGTTGAAAAGGTAAAATCTTTATGCCTTGAATTTTACGTAAACTAAAAAAGTCCACAATTATACAGGGTGGTCTTTAAAAAAAAATCTACCACCAAGTCACGCCGTAAATAAATAAATACCTAACTATATAAATGAAAGTTAAGCCTTCAAAGAAGTCGAACATGAAAACCAAAAAAATTTAATTTTACATTTTTTGTAACATAAAATAAAATAGTTATGGAAAGGGCGACGGACTTTAGGTCCTCGCAGTATATCTAGGAATTTAATAATGATCATTCTTGCCCAATCTCAAGCCTAAGTCGCCCTCTTCATATCAAGCTATCGCAGGAGAGACAAACAGGGACGATTTCTATGCAAATCCCATTAAGGGTAAAGGAGTTGATCCTGCGCCGTTTGTTTAAATGCCGGGCCTATTTCTTGGGAGCAAATGCGGTCCATACGCCAGCAATCGGCACGGCCAGGCGACCACGTCCTGACCAAATCGTTATGCCAGGCCATGGCTACGCGGCTGTATTATCGTTTTGGAGGATACTCCACCACGATTAATAAGAATCGTAAAGGTATAAGTTCTGGAATTTTTTCTATCTGAAGCATTAGTTATTATTTGATGTCCAACCACATTTTATTGCCCTTTTATTTTTTATTGCTTAATTAGTTATTTTGCACTTACAGCGCACTTACAGTTACGACACATTATGGTTGTCTGTTTTAAAAAATAACAAAAAATTTGGTAGGTATCTAACTAATAACACAATAAAATATTTAAATTTTTACTTTCTTTCCGAATTTTCTGTTAATTCTGAAGAGGGGTAGTGTGATGGTAAACGCATACTTAATCTAATAGTAATAGAAAGTATTTATGAAAAAAAAATTCAACTTTAATGGTTTCTTTGTTTGGGATGACATCTTTTACTTACAGTAATAACTAAATCCTCTAACTAGTAGTCGTTTTTTCAATGCGTTTTAGCTTTTTTCGAAATTCAGATTAATTTTATTTACTAACCCCTTGTAAGTGAAAAACAGCCTATAAAGGAGGGGTATAGCTCCTGCAACAAACCGGTAGGGGGGATCTTATTCAAAGTTGCAAAACCACAAAAAATGCGTCCATCATTCCCATTCAGTGCACAGTGTTTTCTGAACCTTGATTTGATCAACTAGTCAACCATCTGTCTTCATGTCAGGAAGAAATGACCTGAAACCATGAACGATTAGACCCACTGCCTTTGCGATTGGATACCTGGATAATGTCCTTAGCCTAATTCTATTTCCAAATTTACATAGAGGAGTCCGTTTTGAAGAAAATCAAAAGTTGTGTAAGACTACAAACAATGTAAAGGATCAGTAGATATTTCCGACCAAATTGGGGTTTATTCAAATTCACTTAGAAAAAGAGAAAAAGCATAAAATGGTACCGAAAAGTGGGCGGAAATATGCCACGAATAGAATAATAAAAGCGAATACACATTGCGATAGGTGTGAAAAGGAGCCAATTCTATGTAAAGGATGTTTTAATGTTTTAATGAATTGCTTCTTTTTTGGTGACTTAGAATCACTGTTTTATTTATTTTTTTGTTTACTTTTCGATATGTAGTAGCAAACTTGTTTATTTAATTTAAATAAAACTGATGAAAACTGAAACTTTTTACTTTATTTAACTTCGTTGTAAACTATATAGTAGGGACCATATGATGCACCATGTTGGTCCTTTTCAATCATCCGGAAAGTGTGTTGATCCCATTGCACCAACATGGCAGAGAACGTGATATAGAGAACATTACCAGGCTACTTTTCCACAAGTCAGGTGTAACAATTTTGACACCTTTAAGGGAATATTCTAATAAACGATTAAACGAAGCGATTCAGATTTAAGGTAGGGTAGTTTTTATTTCTGGAAATTGCTAGGATGGAGCTTGTTCAGGCAGGGAGTTTTTCTAATAATAAATTTGAACGTATCAAAATATCCACTAACAAACAAAAATGTCCTACAATTATGAATTTGCGATTATAGTTTCATTTGTAAACATAACGTCTAAACGCCGTCGTTTAGAAGTCAATATTCTCCTAAGGGTGGCACAAAGTAGGTGATTTTTATAAATTTGCGAATATACAAAATTGTACAAAGTTGTACAAATATTGCTACATTTCTCTGTGGAATGAAGAATTAGGCCGTTCTTCTAGACTATCTTATTATTTTTCTATTTGTGTCTTGATCCTAATTTCTGAGACTAGGTATGCGGATCAATAATTGGGCACATAAATCGTGTTTAAGTTACTGAACCTTGACCGCTAAACAACGGTAGGAGTAGGGTCCATATCAAATCTCTCGAGCCTGACTAATCGGGAATCTTCTTGACACGAAGATCAATGCTTAGGTACCTACCTTGTCCAACAGTCCAGAAATAGTCAAAGTGGCGTTTTGCTGTTCTATTTTACAATTTTTCTTAACCCGAACTAGTAGTTTAAAAGACTTGAAAAATATTTGTTCTATCTCCGCATTCGTAGGTATAGAGTTACACCTTTTTTTTAATTTTTGCTCACTAATGTATCATTAGTATGTGTTAAGGCAAGAATGTTATTTATAAGAATGTTATTTTATTTAAAATTGTCTAAGCTCGATATTTTCGCCACTGTTTGGCAACAATGTGTGAAGGGTTGTTTTCCCTAGCTCGAGCAGCATTACGCAGGTGGTCGGTGTCACGGTGTCAAACATACACCTACAATTCAATTTGTTTCTATTTTACAATAAATACTATTTCAATTACTGCTTGCGTAGTCATTACAAAGATACAGTCCACTAAGAAGAAACCATAACAGTATGGATGGCCATTCTTTGATTGCCTAGCTATCGTGGTATACCTCATCCTCATATGCGTTATAGGTATATGGGGTTTCTGTTGTTTGCATACTGTTTCATACTGTTGTATATGATCGTTGTCTGTTATTGCATACAGATAGGTAACTCAACATTTTTTGTGATATACAACATGATAATGAGAAGATTTATGTTTTTGAAGAATAGATTAATATTGTTTGTTGAAAAAAAATAACGAAAAATGGCTATCAGGTGTTCCCCCTCCCTCCAAAAAAAACGACAAAGTTCTGGAATTGTTAATTTAAAACATGGTTATCAATTTAGGGACAATAAATTTTACATCAATGAATTGCCACTCACTTTCATTCTAACACTAATGCTTAAAGTAATATTAAAGAGAGTAATAACACAAAGAATTGTTATTGTGTGAAATCAAACACATCAAAAAGTCACAAATACATACTATCCGTAAATGGATTGGACGCCCAGCTCAACGGCAGTTTTGCGACCTTAAATAAAAGCGATTAAACGAAACATATGTTAGTTCAAAAGTGCTTCCTCAAGAAATTACGTCACCTCAAAGAAGAAAATTTGAAATGTTACATTGTGTGTAGGTATTTCAGTAACTAAAACTACAATCAAGCTGAAAATTGACATATGTCAGTTTCAGAGAAGGTCGAACGCTACTAGCGTCAAACTCTTTGTAACAAAATGTAGAGGGCGCCATTGGCACATTTTTTCGTGAGTCGTTTATCATATTTTGTATTATCAATCTTTTCGTCACTCTGGTAAACTTAATGGGGATTACGTTTTTTTTTTTGTTACATAATTAAGATATGCTTATTTCATGTTGAAATGGTATATTATTCAACGAGCTTATAATGAAGGCTATTAATACGTGAGTATGATGGTTAAGATACGAGCCGTAGGCGAGTGTCTTAACCATCATAAGAGCGTATTATTAGCCATTATCTGCGAGTTCCATACACTATTTTTTCTACGACCCTTTTTTATTTCATAGAAAAGATTAAAAAATTATATATTTTAACAATGACCGGTGTACAATTGCGGATCATTGAGGTTAAGATAGGTAGGTTGCTATTTGTTTACGCATATTACCAAAATTTCTCTTCGTCGCTAAGATTATTCTGCTGAGACATGTTTTAGTATCAAGTTTAAAGGGCACTACTCACTACTGCGTAATTTTTATTATGCGAAGTTCGAATTCCGAATTTTACGCTTTGATTTTGAGATTAATAATAATTAATAACATTGACAGTCAATAATTACGATATTGTTTACCTGCGCAACGCGACGGTCGCAGCGTTGCCGCTTTGAATACTATCACAGAGCACTACGAATAATATAATACTTTATCTTCTTATATTTTACACGATATACCTACCTATCAAATTAATTAAGGTAACATAAAATCTTGATAAATTTCCTTTGAATGTTACTTATGTTCTAAATTAAATAAACGTTCAGAATTTTTTTTCAGAAATACAGAACTTATATCACAAGGCAATTTTTGTCGCGAGTATGACAACTCTGTGACTTCGGTTGGTTTGGACCGACCCGATTGTGAGCGAAAAGAAACCGATTCGATTGCAAATGCTCCTCTGCCATTGGATAGCTTGACCAGTGCGTTAATGAAAATTTGTATTTTAATGAGACCCATTCAAGCACTGGTGATTCATATTTAATATGCATATTAAAAGTTAGGAGTAGAAAAAATGTATTTTAGACTGATAGATAAAAGACAGATAAAAAACTGCCGACTTGAAGCTAGTATCGTTCGACCTCCTCTGAAACTGACGTATATCAATTTTAGGCTTGATTGCAGTTTTGGTTACTGATGAACACAATGTTTAATTTAAAATTTCCTTCTTAAAGTTTTTAAAATTTTTTCAAAAAAAAAAAAACATAACTTATTGAGGAAGCACTTTTGTAGTAGGACATGCTTATTTTAATCGCTTTTATTCGTTTCCGCAAAGCTGCAGTTGACCTGTAGTTGACCTGCATATTTTAGGAAAAATGGCACGCCTTTTCGATTGCTTGAAAACTATTTGATTGTTGCTGAGATGTGAACTAACTTGAGAAATTTTTAATTTTCTCTGAGAGTTCTTTTTATGCTTCTACTTTTCTTAAACTTTTTTTTTTAATTTTTCTTAGCGGTACTTGTAAAGCACCGCTTCACCTGCTTAACCTGCTGCTGAATTTGCTTAAAAGTTTTCGGAACACCGCATAAAATAAAATATACGTGGTTTATGAATATTCTTTTACAGACGGGAGACTGGAGATTTTGATTTTTTCAGTATTCCACCAACGGTCTTTACAAAAATCGCCATTGTGGAACATGCAATGGGTATTTTTGTAATAATCACATCTATTAACTACCGTACCAATATATGATTACCATGAATACAAAAAAAAATTGTAAAGGGAATCCTTACAAACCTATCGAGACCTATCCAAAATCCTTATTAACCTATCACTTTTTGTTTCCGAAACAAGGGTGTAGAGTTTTACATATTAATTTATATTCATCAAAGTAAATTTTCACAATAAGTAATTGAAGAAAGTACTTATCTATAATTTTCTTAATCCAATTTATTTCAACTCTTCGCATTTTATTTTGGTGAATAGGAGGATTAGTAATGATCAATAATTTTAGAACTGTCAATATATACCTACACTTCTTCACTCTGCATATACCTATGTTATAAAAAGCAGTTGATGAGCAAAATCCCTCTTAAAAGTTTAGATAAGTATATGTCTTGTAAAAGAGTTGCTTTAATTGGTATGTTTCAACCAAAACTAATTGATGAAATAAATATTATGAAACTTTTTAAATTAATAAATGAAAACTAATTTTCTGCCTAAACGAGACAAGACCTAAGGACGCTACAACCTGTGCAAGCTGATCCCATAAATTTGACGTTATTCAATGAAGTAATTTCTGACTGTGATAAACTTTCACACCACACTTTGTACCTATCTAAATGTCTATGCAGTATTGAACACTATTACTCCGTTGAGAAATTCTCACACACATTGCAGATTTATTTATTTAGGTAGAGATTTTCTTTTAGAGCTCCTGGGAACCAGTGAAGTCTTAGCTCTGACTTATAAATTTGCAGTAAAATTCTTCCATATAAAATAAATATATAGTCATACACAGAGTACCAATTGAATATCAAAAAAAAAAACTTTTGTTATTTTTTTTTTAAACTTGAATCAATTTGAAAAATATACTAATTATTATTAAGGGTGTAAGTAAATGGATAACTGATAGACACATACTCATCATATTTGAAGTACATAATATACTCACTTTCAAAAGCATATAAGGCAACTAAGATTGTCCATTATTCTTGTTTTTTTATTGGTGGAACGCTCAATTATTGGCTAATGCGATAACCAATAGCTGTCGTTTTAACCGCGACGGATTAATGAGACTCCTCTCCGCGGGTTGCTCTCCGGTCCTACTCAGACCTTAACGATCCTTGCAAGCTCAACACGCCGGAGGTTGTTAAGGAGGAAGAGGAAGAACAGACAGCCGAGCTGGATTGCGGACCGGCAGTCCAGTTTTCATTATTCAGTGTGATTGATTCAAACAAGGGTGCGGCCGTAATGTGCGCCCAAATGTAATGGGATTCCTCAAAAGGATGTGGAAGCCTTTCCTATTTCTCGTGGCCGTAGCCCGATATCCTCGCTTTGGAAACCGAATAATTGAGTTCCGGATTTATTACGTCCACTTCACAAAGTGAGTGGAAGTATTGTCATCATGAAGAAAATTTTTGAATTTCTCCGTTAGGTAGGTTCATCAAATTGAATGAAATTATCGTGGATTTTACTACCTAGCTAAATGAGATAAATGGTAACTGCAAAATCAATACTTATACGTTGATTAAATCTGTATCTAATAATATTAATAAGTAAAATTAATGGAAAGTAATGTAAATATTCATCAAATATTCTTCCATAATAACCGATTTTGCGTTTTCAATACATTTATCTTTCATTTCATTTAATTAATAGATACTGTACAACGAGTTGGGCTCAAAGTGATATTTGTTTGCCTGTTTGTCATATATTTGTTTGAATGAAAATAAATTGCTGGTGATATTAATAACTTAACAACTGTTGTCCATTTGAGTAAAATTGAACACCAAGCTGTCAAAAAATTCCTGTTGAGATGATGGAGAATCATTATATGAACCCTCCCCCTCCCATCCTCTTTAAGTGATAATTTCAAGTGATATTTTTGACAAAAACAAAAATTTGGTATATAGAGGGTGCAAGATTAACGAAGAGGCAATTGACTTTGAGCAGAATACTTTGACCATTCCAAAAATGTTACTACATAAAGTCTGTACACTGAGAGTTGTCTGTTGTGAGAACTAAGGATACATCATCTCGTTATGTTTCTTACTCCTTCTATTGCATTGCCAATCGAGTTAAAATGGGACGTATTGTCAGAAATACGTTTGAATCGTCAGCAATTCTAAAAAGATGAGCGAGAGTGAGACGGAAGTATCGACTCGCGTCTTGATACGCTTAGATTGATACGATATTACGATAAGATTGTCGTCGTTACTATCAGTAGTGTCAGTGTCAGCTGTCGTAAATATACTAATAAGGTTTGTCTTGTGATTTGAAACGTTTTTAATACGAAATTAGCAGAATTACCTGTGTCCTGTGTTATTGTCCTGTGATAAACTATGAGTAACTTATTATAATTGCTCGAATGCCTAAAAATCTACTTCCTTGCTTTGCCTGGGAAACGATTGAACTCCCTAGTACGTGGTCTTGTGGTTAAATTGCTGGAATATTTTACTTGCAAATAAGAAAACGGAGGTGTTATTCTTTCTTTTAAACGGCAACCAGCAGGTAGTCGACATGATATTTCTATCATGATGATAACAATAATTATTATGATTCTTATTTACTTGCATTATATAATATTTGTTATCAAAAAGTTGCAAGGCTCTACTTCGTCAATAACTTGTCGAAATAATATATTTATAGGATATTCATTGTTCCTCAACACACGCCACTGACACGAACTGCGATACCACATCTGGTTCGACTTAGAAATAAGTGTACGATTCAAATCGAATTAAATGAAATTGTTCAGTCAGAATCAGTGTGGCATGACAACGGACAACTCTCAGTGTACAGAGAGTAGGAGTCAGCAGTTTTGACGCCCTGTGAAAACGAGCCAGATGTGATTATAAACCTAATTGTCATTAGGGACGAAACTTGGATTCATTATTATGATTTACACTCCAAGCAATAGGAATCGATGCAATGTCACGTCCAGGATTCCAAGCCATCCAAGAAGATACTAAGCTGATTGATTGCATCGCCTCATAGACTAAAATGATGAACACCATCAAACCAAAATTGAGCACCTAGTGACAATTTTTTGTGCAAAATAATAATAATAATAAAATAAATCCCATAGGATGGAGGTTCAAAGATAATGGTGAATTTATCGCATCTGTTGAGTTGAGGACCATTTGACAACAGCACAAATGAATATTAATAATGGTTAGTCCGGGAATATAAAAACGACCTCTTGTAGATATAATATAATTACTACGTTTAGATTCTACGATTTGCTAGCAATCTACAGGCTGTCCAGAAAGTCTGTATATGGTCAAATATCTCGAGAAATATTCATTGGACCAAAATAGAAAAAAACCTTAGGCAACTTCAATGTCTCAAATGATACCCCGTTTTTTAATTGCAGAATAGGATGCTACCGCAAAAATTACGTCAAGTTTGTCAGAAACTTCTTTTTCGATTAATTCAGATGACGCTGGAAGCTGCAAACGCAAAAATATTTTTTTCGGAATTTACAAGAAATTCTACGGAGGAATTATAAAAAAGAATTTAGAAACAGAAACAGGAAGAAAGACTTAGAAATAGTCAAATGAGTCTCTTCTCCCCTCAAGAGGAAAGAAGAGGTGGGCAATTTTCAAATGCCAAATGAGAACCATAAATTTTTGTTAGTTATTCTTGACAAAAAAAATGGTGGGGTGGTACAATTTCTTGTAATTTTTTATTTTTTTTTGTAATTAGGTACACAGCGCTATCTCTCACAAATTGAAAAAAAAAACGTTTCCAAGCCAGTTGACGTATCTACCTATTTTTAGCCGTAAAATCAGATTCTACAATAAAGATTAGGGGTACCTACATTTAAACCTACATTTAAGATTTTAAAGGCGCCCCCGCCTCACCCTAAGGTGAGGGGTCGCGTTTGGTATTATTTGGTATCATTTGAAGCGTTTTTAGAATTATTTGGGTCAAGTTATTTTCTTTTTTGAATCCAACCGTTTCCAGATTTTTTGTACTCCCTGTATAAGTGATCTCTGTAATTATCAGTAGCTTCTACTTGATATACCTAAGTTTATGTTTATTAATGAACGGAAATATGTACTAATAATTAATCATATCCTTGTTACAGAACCAATAACAGAAATCTTAGGCGGTACAGATCTGTACATCAATGAGGGCTCGACGATTAACATCACTTGCCTCGTGAGTTACGCTCCGGCCCCACCGCCAACAATGAGCTGGGCGCACAACAGACAACCCATCAATTTTGATAGCCCTCGCGGAGGCGTCAGCTTGGTAACCGAGAAGGGCCCCATAACTACTAGCAGGCTGCTGATTCAGAAAGCCACTAAGCTGGACTCGGGGCTCTATAATTGCACACCGTCCAATGCCAAGGCTGCTAGCGTCCGAGTGCACATACTCAATGGTATTGTATTATTTTTTTTTTTTAATATAGGCATGAATGCAAACTTTTCATGGGTGACAGAAAAATCTCTTTTGGTCATTGAAATTTATTTTAAGCAAAATTATTATTCTGTGTCACGCTAGAAATTTGATTTCACAGCAGTTTTTAAAATTTTGATAATTTTTCAAATGAAATATCGATTTTATCGTGTTAAACGGGACAAACTTATCACATTAAAACAAAAAGATAAAAATAGAAAATATTTTACATTGTACTAATAGTAATATGATTAAATCCATCTTTCTTCATGCAATGGGCATTACTCTTGTTCAAGATAATTCCCATGAAGTACGGTGGTATGAATATTTAAAGCAATTGAATCGTTGTTCTCTTTGATTGATTGATTTCATTGGGTGTGTTGGTAACCTGGATCTTCATCCAAAGCATTCGACTACTGCTGTAAATTCTCCACTAGGATGAACATGTTACGTATCAATTATTCAGACTAGATCTTATCTAGACGGCTCTAACCATTTTAGAATCTCACTTTAAATCGTAATTAGTAACCTGCTAAATTACGTCGCAAAAAATGTACCTTCATTAATAAAGAAGTATGTGCAAAATGTCAACTGAATATGTCAAGAAACAACGAAGTAATGAATAAAGAATTTTTTTATTTCAATTTGAACAGCCTATGTATCTTCACCTATCTCGAAAACGGTGGATCACCAATCTGGGCCCCACTGTATCGTAGTATGTTCCGTTCTTTAAACTAAAAGTACATACATACTTTACATACAGACGTAAGTTACAACTTTTTCTTCAAGAAATATTACTCCATCTTACATGCACTGAATACGAAAACAACACATTTATTTTCATCAAATTTCACAGCTACCATATAAGGATGCAACGAAAAAAGAAACCACAGTGGCATAATAAAGTATTTAAATCAACCACTCAACCCGAGAACTATAAGTAGCTTACAGAACGAATCAGTGCTTTACTTTGACGTCTTTCTATGCTTGAATTTGCCGCATGTGATTTTCCAGCTACTTCACTTAGCAAAGAGCGGTCGCATAAACCTTCCTCGGGTAAATACTCTAAATTTATAGTTCCTTAAAAAGCAATTATCTTAGCTGGAGCACAGGCGCGCTTCTATTAAATCAGGAGACAGAACACAGAGAATTTCCTAATTAACGCCTTCCCATTGTTGCGCAAGTACTTGCCTCAATAAATATCTTAACTAGCTTTCAACACAAAGATTTATAATTTATACTTGTACTTAACCTTGTTTTATTAAACTAGTTAAATAACTCTTCAATTCACTTCGAAGGATCAAATACCAAAATAAATGCACAACAAATCAAGGAAGGGTTGTTTGTTAAGAGTAAATAGCTTTACTCTAACGGGTTCCAGAAAGGGCAGAGACAATTCACTAGATTGGACAAGGAGAAATAGTGTTTACAAGGATGCAATTTGATAAGGCAATCCACCGGATGCATTGTCACTAGTGTTATGCAAATCCCATGTCCTTGTACTAGGAATCAAGTAGGCTACCTAACCTAATGAAACGGGACACCGTTAGTGATTAATAGATTCTGATCCTAGTTCACTCTTGCAAAATCCTCGCCTTAGTAGCTGTACTTACAGAATTACTGTCTGCTAAGGGTTAAAGGTGGAAATATAGCCTTTGATTAGACAATTAACAAAGTTGTAAAGCTTCATATTTGGAAAGTGAATATAAACATTAATTAATATATTGACAAATTTAGACCTACTATAAAAATAATAATAAATACGTTTATTGATTTAAAAAGATAATAGCTACTGTTATACACCACCTACATTTCTATCGCGGACTGCTATAAGACATTTTTCCTCTTCAGCCCTCCATGCCACTTGGATATTTTATGCGAAAAAATCGAGGGTGGTCGAATACTTGGAGAAAACTAGGAGATAATGTACTATTATAACATAAGAGGATCAGTTAATTAGTAGTATGGTGGGAAGGGGTGGTGCACTCCAAGCGACTAGACCACCAAGGTGCCTCTTCGCGTTCCTAAACCATAGTGGGACTCCAACTCAAACCTCCCAGACTTTCAATAAAAATCAGAAGGCCTTTCATGAAAGGAATCCCATTTCTTCCTCTTGTGGTTTTTTCTGCCTCTGACCCAAAAATGCCACTTTTGGGACAGACCGGTCCCCATCACCCCCACGTAGGCTAGCATAAGTCGTCAAAAGCCATCAAGTCGACACTTAAAAAAATTTCAAAGCCGACTAAATCCCAGTGTGGCAGAGCCAGGATAGTCACGGTAATTTTTTGGCATAGTTACTAAGTTTTGAAAAGGAAATAAATGATAATTAAAATTACATATTTTACTTGATCAGAAGTCAATGAAATTGCACAATTTCGAAATACTGCATATTTAATTTTTAAGCAATATTAAGCGTTTTGAACGACAAGCAAACAATTTAACTAGGCCATGAAACAACCACCGCGGCAAAATTTTAATGACGCTAGCTGAATTTTTTAATGTAACGCTGACTGCAGAACGATTGGTAAACTGGAACAACTCGCATGGTTGTCATTTCCCTGTCAGAATGCACCTTGCTTGTGTTACTTACGTCAAGTAACTGGACGACCGGTAAATAAAAGTCAAAGTGGCAACACTCCAGTGGAAATTACATTTCGAAGCCCGAAAAAGAGTAACTGATTTGGAAAGGGGTTTAGAAACCAAAAAGTTAGTGGTGTTTCGGGGACCGAAGAGGACGGTCAGGGCGTTCGCGCGAGAATTTACTAAAAGTAAACGCGAGTGAGTGATTTTGTTTCTTTGAGGGGGAGATACCCAGCAGAGCTGCAATCAGAGCTACAGAAAGGGCAATCCAAGGGCTACGTCTAAGTAGTAAGTCGATGAGACTAACACTAGAACTTTACTGTTTTTCCGTTCGAAAGATTTTTATTAATTTTATTTTATTTTTTTTTTTTATTTAAAGAAATTTTTTTTTATTTTTTTTATTAACGTCACCAGTGAAACTAAAATTAAATTAATCAGATCAGGGGCCTGTTTCACAAAACACTATTAACTATTATTAATAGTAAAGCTCAATAATAAAAGCTCATAATATGAGTGATTTTAAATAGTGTTTCTCAAAATAATTGTAATAATCTACTAAGTAATAGTTTAATTAACTATTAATAATAGTATTTTTCAATTATATTAGTCGGTAAGTGTTTTACAAAATTTTATATGACTATTATTAATAGCTCATATTTTTGTGAAACAGGCCCCAGGTACCGCCACAGCACTATTCCCACAAATAAAATGGTAGTTGATTAGAGCCAGACTGTACATAAGATAGTTTTCTTTACCTAAAGTTTTTTTTTTCTAAAATTAATTTTTTCTTTTAAACTTTTCATATCAGTTTTTATAATCGAAATTTAGTATAGTAGATAATGAAATAATTAAGTGATATCTCAGTAGTGTATTTTTATTTTATTTTTATTTTAGTAAATAATTTTAATCAGAACTTTGGTGTTCATATTTATCACCCTTGACCACCCTAACACTGAATTTCACATAAAGAGGGCTCTACTCTTAGCAGCCCCCGAATCTACGTGCCTCACACCTCTCTGACCACTATCATTGGCAAACCGCTCGGCCCACTTGATAGCGGTCCAACCCCTTGACAGCCAGAAAGAAGGTGAGTCTACAAAAACTGGTGTCAAGAGGCTAGGCACCCGCCTCACCAGAGTTTTTATAGTAAATTTGTGTTTTTCTTATGACCGTCATATTATTTTTTATGTCGGTATAAAAAAATCGTGGAACCCAAAAATAAAAAATCTTAGGAAAAATCAAAAACTTTTATCCTTCTTTTCTCAAAAAAAAAAATTCTTTCATCAAATGACATCAATATGAAGTCAGACTACTTGCCTTATGGTTTGATATTCGTTCTAAAAACTTGTCTTTAAAAAAAAAAGAAGGATAGCAGTTTTTGAGATTTTTTTAAGTTCATCAATTTTTGATTCCCATGTTTTTTATAGCGAATGACATGAAAAAAAAAATATGGCGGTCATAAGAAAAACAAAAGTTAACTATGAAAACTCTCGGATGTAGTCGGCGCTATGAAAAAGTGTCGAATTGATGGCTCTTGGTGAATGCTAATCTATAAAAAATAATTAATTAATTTTCAATAATAAAAAAATTAGGAAGAAAATAAGAATTCTCGCTTTTTTCAGTTTTTCCAGAATTTTTCAGCAAATACTGAGAAGGCTTCAATTTTTTTCATAAAAATACTCAGCTTGCAATAGCACAACTTTTCTCTTACTTAAGCGACCTCGTATCTAATGGTTAATGATATTTATCCCTGCAGTCTCCCAATAAATAAATCCCCTGTATGCTTAAGAACCTAATTAAAAGTTTATATAGATGTTTAAATGTCTTCTCTTTGTATGTTCTGGGGCTTATAAAGCAGGCGAGGTGTAAATTAGTAAAGTTTTGTATATGCCAGATCAGATTAGCGAATCGTAAGTTAGGCTTCGGTGAGATATAATATTTACAGTTGATATTTATACATTAATTTAATATTTAAAGTGATCATTCCCTTTGGAAAGAAAATTATTATTATATGCGAAAATATTTTTAAGTGTTAGGAGTAGTTTGATGTTTGAAATCCAAATTTCGCAGCGTCACGAAAATGGTTCGTGAGCAAAATAATAATTCAAAGAGAGGAGAAGCGTGAATTATTGTAAATTAAGTGTAAATAGAGAGTGAACGCTTCATACTGAATATACAAACTCCAATAATTGTAAAAATCCCTTTGTAAATAAAATTATCTGTTTCTCTCAGTCTGGGAATTTTTGGAGACTCTTCTTAGAATCCTTCGACGAATAATCCGATCAAACTCCTGACACGTCACGTATTATACAAGGAGTAAGTAATAAATTTAGGATAAGAAACTGTTGAATAATGTTGTAACCTAATTAATTTAATTAATGAAATAAAAACTAGCAGAGTTTAATTTCTGTATCTCATTTTAGATTAGCTAATTTGAGATATTTATATTTAATTCTACACAAAAGCTGTTAAAGATGATCTCGTATTTATTGTTTGATATAATGTACACTTTCCTAATTTTCTCTGCTAAAGGAAGGAATTTCGAATGAATATGCGTTCCCCGCCTGGATGGTTGAATGTTTTCTTGCAATCTCCTCTTTTCAGAGATCGCCGAATCATCTCTTTTATCCAACTTCTTTTATAATCTACAAAAATCTGAGACGCGCTTGTAATACCACGTTGCATTCCTAAAATTGAGGGAATCAATTCTGCCAGGAACATTTTTCTTCTCCCGATATTCGAAGTGTGCCTATTACTTGTTTACTGATACATTTTGTAATTTATTTTTGATCAGAATTTAAAAATTAATTAAATCATTCTTGAATTCTAAGCTAAGCACGCATCGCCATTTACTTATGTTTATGTTTATATTTTTTCCAGAAATATAATACTAATCAGTAATATGGATACTTAGTTGATTATTAAACTTGATTGTAAATCTGGCTTGATGTTCGATCGTCGAAAGTAGTTCGACGATATAGGATCGGTAATCTGATATTTTTATAAACTTTGAAAGAACACCCTGTACAAACCACGTGACTTTCGGAGATATTTAAACGAAAATTCAAAGTCCTTTATAAGTTCTACAGCAGTTCAAAATTTCGTATTGAAAATTACAAAAGATAGGCCTTCAGGAGCATTTAGAAATGTTTCTACTTTCACTATACCGCAAAGGCAAGCATATTTTTCTGGTAAAAATTATTGTCAACAAAATTTCCTGTTTATTTAAGCTGGTCAGTAACCCGCGAACTTGGAACATGCTGTACGTGATTGATAAACTTCACTTTTTAAGAGTACCTTTTGTAGAAAAAATTTACCGCAGTGCTGTTACTTCTTTTTTTGTCAAAGATAAGACCATTTGTGCAAAAAATAAGAGTGGCAACATATTTTTTTTCTTTTTCCTAGATAAGTTTTTTCCGTTTTTCTTATACAGGGGTTTAAAAAATAGTAACGTCTCTATTATTAAAATGGCAGTCCATTATATGAAGAGTACTGTTGAGGCTCTCGGAAGTTTCCGCCAGTGATTTATCACCCCCCCCCCCCCCCCCCCCCCCGGGAAGTCACAGCACTCCCTACTCAGAGGCCCAAGGGTAAACGACTTTACACAAATGAAAAATTCTACAAGAGATGCGCATAATTAAGAGCACAAGGCTCCCCAGTTCCAGTAGATTTCTGCTAAATATGTAAGCGCCGAGTGTCGCTATGGACCGAGCGCCACAGCCATAGCATTTATACGACTGCCCGAAATATTTGAGATCACCTCAATGGAATTTCCCGTTGGAGGAAAGCCGCTTACGCCCTGTCTGTGAGCCATACATTTAAATCGTTACCAGACCACCCCTTGCCTCCAGTAATTTCATAAATTCTTTAGTATTCGAATTGTATGTCTTTCTAGCAAGGCTTAATCGTTAGTCATTGCCACAGCAACATTTCACCCGCAACCGACACCATCATGAAATTATTACTACTGGAAGCTCGTAAACGTACGATCTATGTTATAAATATACCTCTATTGATAACTTCTAACTAGCCCTTTACTTTAACTATCCTGCCCCCTTCACATTTGCATTATTAAAAATCAGGAAAATTCTTCAAGTGTAAGAAAATGAAAGAACCGTTTTCTAATGATAATCTACTTTCTGAACCGTTTTCGAATTTGGATCTAATTCAGGTAAATCTTTGACTCAACGGCTTTTATAATTTCTTAACAACACTTCTGAGTTGATCAAGGAATCTTAAGTAACTTCCCTATATTAACTGACCTGTAAACTTTGAACACTTCAAGATTCAGGCCACGAAAACCAATCTTGTCGGAGGATTATCTATTCAAGTCGTATATCAAGTAAAGATAAATGGGAACTTCTCTGGCGTAATGTAAAGGATGCCCACATTGTGTAATCATGGTAAAACTTTTGTTCCCATACACGAGATGTACCTACCACGATTTGACCTACCTCAGTAATCTTATTGGGTGACTGAATTCTTTACAATCAGGTCAACATGTTTCACATTAAATGAAAGCTGTTCCTGATTTAAGTAAAAAATTTTCAATCAATAAATTTGTGTGCGATTATGCGGCTCTAAATCAAGCTGGATTAAAAAACTACTCTAAATAGCCCTTCAACTGTCACTCTTATGACTCTGTAGTGTCAGGATCACCAATAATCAAGAATTTATTGGGGATGCTGCGATTTTAAAATAATTATTTTTAATATTAAACCAATTATCGCTAAATTTTGACATTTTGTTTCAGGCGAGCACCCGGCAGCGATGTACCACGGACATGGCACCTTCACCCGCTTGTCACACGTCACCTTGCTAGTCAGTTTAGCACTTTTGCTGCTTCTGCGACCAATAACGTAGCAATAAACTATCAGGTGATCGAATACTGCTCTTACTACTGACTTGAGATGTGATGGATAGAAATATTGCTGTACCTGCATAGAAACCATGCAGGATTCGATTTCCTGAAAACTCCAGTTTGTGGTTAAGTGCATTCAGTGCCGATTGTTAATATAAAGAGCTCTCATCGATGCAAAGAGTACAGAACCAATATTTTACTATATTCATAAAAAATACAGGTATTCTAACCGGCTTTTTTAAATAGCACGTGTCTCTTGTTTTCCGAATTCTCCTGGTGGTCTGTGAAGTCTGTGTTACCTTAAAGTCTAGAACTTTTTATTTATTTGTTTTTTGTCCTCAGTTGGAAACCAATTTTGACTTTGAAAGGATAGAAATGGATTGGAGACTTGTTTTTTTGTAAAATTCATCTCAAATTCTACTCACACCCATAGTTCTTAAATTTGTTCAAACATAGTTCTTAGTAAAAGTTCATCTTGCAGCTAATCACCACTCTAATCTGCAATTTTGACAACAGTATGATTTATCGATCTCCTGAACTAAATAACTCCAGCAGGATCAGATGATAAAGCCCATGTTTTAAATTTATACTATATCATGCAGGATTGCAAAGGATTTATAAATATTTAAAGCTGATTAACTCTGATATAAATGAAACAAAAACCGTTAAAAAAATCTACATACAGGGTGTCCGGAAATTATGAGCAAAAAATTAAGGGGGTGATTCTTCTTGATGAAATATTGCCAAAAGTATCTATAATTTTTTTTCGAAAACTCAAAAAGAAGAAAGTTATAAGCCTACAAAGTTGATTTTTTTAAATCAATATTTTTTTATAACTTTTTTTCTAGTGTACGGATTTTCTTAAAATTTGACACACTTGTCACTGATGTTGCTTTACATCCTTGGTCCAAATTAGACTTGAATCCCTCGAAATCAAAAGGCCTTAACTGCCCTTGACCTTCAAAAAAGGCCTATAACTTTTTTCGTAATATTTTTTTCTGAGTTTTGAAGACGCACAATTGAAGAACATGAAGAAATATTCGGAAAAGGTCCTCTTTGTCTATCACGATAAAATGACCTGCTTCCGAGTAAAACTGTTCCAAAAATTTGCTTGCACTAAAATTGATCACCATAAACTATGATCATTCTGCAACAATACCAAAGCATGTTTTGGGAACGGTGGCAGGGTTGCCTAGGAAACAAGACGTTTGCTTTGGATTTCATTTTGACAGCAATTTATTATTTTTTTTAATTAAAATTATTTTATTATTTTATTAAAAAAAAAAATGATTAAAATTTTTTTTAATTTTCAAAAAAAAATCATTTCCAGTCTATTTATAATACGAATGTCTCTGTTTTGTACATAACTAGGCAATCCTGCAGCTGTTTCCAAAGCATGCTTTGGTGTTGTTGCAGAATGATCATAGTTTATGGTGATCAATTTTAGTGCAGGAAAATTTTTAAAACAGTTTTACTCGGAAACGGGTCATTTTATCGTGATAGACAAAGAGGACTTTTTCCGAATATTTCTTCACGTTCCTCAATTGTGCGTCTTCAAAACTCAGAAAAAAATATTACGAAAAAAGTTATAGGCCTTTTTTGAAGGTCAAGGGCAGTTAAGGCCTTTTGATTTCGAGGGATTCAAGTCTAATTTGGACCAAGGATGTAAAGCAACATCAGTGACAAGTGTGTCAAATTTTAAGAAAATCCGTACACTAGAAAAAAAGTTATAGAAAAATATTGATTTAAAAAAATCAATTTTGGAGGCTTATAACTTTCTTCTTTTTGAGTTTTCGAAAAAAAATTATAGATACTTTTGGCAATATTTCATCAAGAAGAATCATCCCCTTAATTTTTTGCTCATAATTTCCGGACACCCTGTATAGGTTTTACTATAGGTACTAACCAAGCGGAATGACAACCTGCTCGAAAATGTTCAATCAGTATTATTAAAAATCGGTAAATAAAAGATGAAAAAAGTCAAGTGATGAAACGCTTAGGTCTTTTCAGTTTATCTACCAAGTCAGAAGAAAATCGTTTCCCTTCACAGTCCCAAACGCCTGCACGTGTTGGATGATTTTTTATGAGTTTTCCTTGAGTTTTCGTCCCATAGAAGATGTTCCCGTGTAGGATATTCACAAAACCTAATAATACATGCAGTGGACTATACGTAGGCTAATAAAATTACATATTATATCCCTGAAGCGAATAAATCAAGTCATCTCGCCACAGATTGCCGAACCGAAAAATTAAATCCTGATATTATGTAATTTCATTTTTATAATAATTTCACGTTTTTCTAGAGCGTATGAATATATCTACAAAATGAATGTAATATCGTCCCGTTGAAAACAAACCATTGAGACTGTCCGTTGAAATGTAAAGCAGTAATCTTCACAAATATTATTCACTATGTTATTTCCCTACTTTGGATGCAAAACGTGTTAGACTATAAGACACAAAGTAACATTTTTATTTTGAACTACTTTTCATGCTTTGTGTACGAATTCGCAATATCTGGTTCCAGATTTCCAAGATAAGTTTCCTGTTGCAGGAAAGTTATCCTTATATAGCAGGATTTCTTATTAAATTGCAATTTTTTTTATAAAACAGGAATTTTTTACCTTGAAAAAGCATAATTGATGCCCACATTCTCAAAGCTTTACTGCCCGATTTTCGTTCGAAATAATTCCATAAATGAGATGAAGATTGTCATGGTTTTGAGATCAGGACTTATTTTTTCAAATAATGATAATTTTTATTTTCGCCCGGTCAACCTTTTTGCACCAGCAGTAGTACTAGCATCTTAATTTTTTAACTCTGATAGCTTAACTTATCTATCCATAAATCAATAGTAAATGGCAATAATAAAAACCAAGCAAAACCAAGCAATAATCTAGAGCATATCATCTTAAGTGGGAAGACCGATGTAAAAATTGCTGTAACAACCACTAAAATCTTATTGTGCTATTCTTATAATAACTTTATTACTATAGCGATATATTCCCTTGTGGTAGGAATTATTTGAGCTCAACTACTTTGTAAAATTTACTTCTTCTAGAAGAGACTTCTGAAGATATTTCGAACAGAATGCACACACGAAATATGTGGTAAATAAAATTACTTCAAAGATACAAAAAACCTGACTTAACCTGACCTGTTTTGTTTTTTTTTTGTACAAAAACAAATCCTTTCCCAAGTCCTTAATTATTAAGAAACTAACCAAATAAAAACTTCCATCTCACATAGTGCTTATTTTCCCAAATCAGCAGGCCCCTAACCCTTATTTATCAAAATTCGATTAGATTAAATTTTGCTACTTAGGTATTATAGAACTCTTATTATAGAAGCACGCACATTTTATTGTCTATCATCGCAGTGATCACGTAACGGATCCCACTCCCAATAATGGATGTCGTTTTTTCTCTACTTTAATAGGTCCCTGAGCTCTATAATAATAGATGTCGAAAAGTAGTAAGTTGTATTATACTTAGTAAAAGATTGTGTTCCTGGAATTTGACTCGTTGCAAGATGTGAGCTCTATTTTAAATATTTTCAAGTTGTGAGAACATCCAAAATGGATTCATCAAGAGACTGGTATTAATTAAACTTCAATGTATTGTTGGTTATTAAATTCAATTGGATGCATGGATATTGGCATGGTAACTTTGTCAAAGTAAGCAATTTTCTCTGCTCTACTTTCACGTAAAATCTACTTCATCATACATAATTCACACCTGTATTTCTGCACTCTTGGGAGAAAAATGTCGTCTTTAGTATTTCGTGTTCAAGACTAAGGTGCCACTTTTTATCCCTAGGGATAAAACGTTGATTAAAAATCCCTAGGGACCATGCAGCAACTATAATGTTAACAAAGTAAATCGGTCATCACAGCAACCTACTCAAAACTGTCTGTTCAAGTTCAGTGTTGCTGAAATTTTTATTTTACGCTTATTTTGTCAATGTTTTTTTATTAATTCTATTATTTTACTATGAGAATGGAGAGAGTTTAAAAAATATCGTACTTATACAGCGTGTTTAACAATTCGATGATGCCACCCCGGTATCTGTTAAATTGAAGAAAAGTTGCATAATTGGCTTATTATTAAGAATCTGAAAAAAATTCAGGATTACTTCGGTCGTTGCTGAAATATGCTGAAAAAGTTGAAAAATCGATATTTTTCTAGCTGTCTTTAAGAGTGAGTCTTCATGGGCATATTATGCCATTTGAATAATTTTCAAAACCGACTAGATCCTTTAGTGTTCACAGTCAACTTTTTTTTCTCACGGCTATTGTATGGTTTTTCTATTGACATTCAGTATTTTTTAAACCAAAGACCAAATAGGTATCTAATCTATTAAAGAAACCATATTATTTTCTAATTTTTTTTTGTCGACAGAAGAAAATTCTTCAAAAAATGTCACAAAAGAGCATAAGACGAGCCATTTGACGTTTCGAAGGAAATCTCCAGTTTTAAGTTTTTTTTTTTATTTTTCAGCATTTTTCAGCAACTCCTAAAGTTATCCTTAATTTCTTTTTAGATTCTAGAGATGAATAAAAAAATGCAATTTTTCTCTAATTTCGGTAACCAACTCGTATCTTCCACCCTTTCCGAGAACGCAAGGGTGAGCATTCAAATTAGCTAAGCTATACAGCTGGAACTCCTTCATTATATTCTAATTTGATACGTGCGTCATCTTTTCCATAAACGGTTTTTTTCTAAAAGGTAAAAAGTTTCAATATTAATATTATGAGAATTTGATTTTCTCCAGGCCAAGAAGATTCCTGTAAAAACTACAATAATAATAAAAAAATTGTACATTTCTTTAATCAGTACCTAGGAGGATAATGTTAACAAATTAAATGCATTTTCATGTCTTAATTATCAATAAGTTACGGAAGCGCTGAGCTGCCATCGTTTTCCGTAAAAACTTTTTTTATATAATTTACAATTCCAACTGTGAATTTACAGTTCAAAGTGTAAATTTACAGTTCAAACTGTAAATTTACAGTTCAAAGTGTAAATTTACAGTTCAAACAGTAAATTTACAGTTCGAACTGTAAATTTACAGTTTTCTGGCTAAGATCATTATAACTGTCAGGCAGGAACGCGCGCCCGCAGATCAGCAATGCGTAAATGTAAGAAGTAGGCAGGGAAATTGTTTTTGCGATTTTTGTTATCTGGCCGACTTGGCTTAAGTCTTGAAGAAGGAAGAAGGGGGCGGTATAAAAACGGGGGAAAAACGGTTTTTTGCCATTAGGTCGCCCCTATTTGGAGTGACATGACTTGAAATGCACCTATGTACCAAAATGGACTTCCCACGATTTTTAAAAAAAATTCTCAGCTCACCAAAAGCTTAATCACCCTTTAACAGGCTTGGTCCTTCGAGCCGGATGTTCCGACCATCCTCTAGCCTGCTCTTGTTCAGATTTCGTCATAGCTTACGTCCTCTTGTATTCTTCAAGTTCAAAATAGAACCTTGGTCTCATTATACCAAAGAAACTCTACTGTTTGAACTGTAAATTTACACTTTGAACTGCAAATTTACAGTTGGAACTGTAAATTATATAAAAAAAGTTTTTACGGAAAACGATGGCAGCTCAGCGCTTCCGTAATAAGTCGTAGAACTTTTATTTATTTTATTTTTTCTCTCCCTATACATTCAAACTCAATGGCTCAATTCATGTAATAATTAATAGTGCAGTCAATTTTAAACGGGCTGAAATGCGAGAGACCTTGAGATATCTTGTTTAACCAAGTTGCTTCTACGAAGTTCAAAATGTATGTCTTCAGGATGATAAAGTTCTTGAGATAACTCCAGTTATAGACAACGAGTTGAATCTTCCTAAAATACATTTTCTTAAATTGGACGTAAAATTTACCACTAGAATTATTTCTCGTGAAGGAAGCTCTAAACTTTTGAAGAGAACCCCGACTAGGGTTGAAACTAAGGATTGATAATAATTAAAGGACGTTTCCTAGTAAAAACTATAATTTAAGTGTCCCGGCGATTTTTCTGCCGCAAATAAAAAAAATACGTTGGAAAATTTTCGGCTACATCTCCTGTAGAGGATAATTTTTTTGTTTATCTTACCGTAGTTTAAAATCATGGAGTTGAATGTAATTAAATTTTAATAGCATGGCACCCTGTAGGTACTTTTTCACGTTATTTATGTTAAAATCTACTGTAACCAAGTTAAATGAACTCAATTTTGGTGGTAAATCGCCTCATAAATAAAAACTCCTAGACAGGAAATTAACATTGCTATAAAAAAAATTGAAGTGATATAAGTAACTAACATCCCTAAACCGCCTGCCCTTTAAATAAAGTTATTCATTTCCATTTTCTGCTTTAAAGCGTTATTGTGATGATTTTCGTTTTCTTACATTATTTTGTGATGAACATTTTTTATTAATAAATTAGAAATTTATAAATAAATCAGTTTTCTCATCAGAATTATCAATATATTATTATAACGTGCACGTGATTGAATCTAGTACAGAATTTTGATGTCCAAACAGTGCTTAGTCATTTAATAAAGCGTGCCTTATAATTTAATAACTTCCTAATTTACTTATATTTACAGGATTGATTAAAATTTGTTTACTGACCGTTTCGCTGATTACGACCCTCCACATAAGTAATTAGGTCAGAATAAATTTGATGGGTGCGTTCTCAAATCATGCCCCACCATCGTGATAAATTCGAGTATAATATCCTCTGTGTATCATTTATCATTTCCTCGGTTCCTGTTCAATACAATTATAATTAAATTTCACCACATGTGGCGGATTGCCTGAGTCATTTGTCAAATCAAAATCTTTTCACAAAAGATGTTACTATCATTCCCATTTATGAATTTCTGATTACATCGTCTCTCCTTGATGAAAGTTAGTCATATCGAACACAGTTTTCATCAAATTTATATTCACTGAAAAGCAGCAACAGAGCTTAGAATAGAACTATGAGTTGTGAACTAATTGACCAAATCTCAGTACAGTTACGGTCTTTTGAAAATGGAATAAAATTATGGACATAAAAGGGATGGCGGATATAATTAAATTTAGCTTCAAAGAGATAGTCGAGGATGGCTCAAAAGCAAATTATATCAACAATACAGAATGTTTAAAATGTTCGATGGATGGCTAATATTCTGTGATGTTTAACATAATTTCTTAAAACTCCTTATTTAAAGTTTTATTTTTCATTTTTCTTTACAAAAATTTGTAGGTACTTCAGTTTTGAATTTTTGTTACTGGTGAGATCGCCACACAACAACGGTTAGCTGCACTTATGGACGTCCATATATGGACTTCCATATTAGGTCCGGTAAAGTCAGGCTCTGAGAGGGAGCTCCCCTGAGAAGGAGAAGGAGCGTGCGTTAAATTGCGGAATCTTAAAGTCCAGTCTGCCCAGCAACTGAGGGCAATCAATGCCTCCATGAACCAACTTTTGCAGGAAGAGAAGAGATGAAATTACACGACGGTGTTCTAAACTAGGTAGGTCAAATCTTGCCAGAAGTAGCTCTTGTGGAATGCCTCGTTGTGAATAGACAGAATCTATTCGAAAACATAGGAACCTCAAAAACTTGCGTTGGATGTTCTCCAGGGTATTAATGTGGGCTTTATAAAGAGTCCATACCTCAGATGCGTATTCAAGACGCGGTCTGATAATGGTCTTAAATAAGATCAACGTGGTTTTTGTGTCACAAAACTCCTTGGCGTGTCTGAATATAAAACCCAGCAATCTGCAGGCTGAAGAATATAGCTTCTCAAAGTGGGTATTAAAGGACAAGGTTGACTCAAAGACAACGCCCAGATCCTTGATATCAGTGGCACGTGTAATCACATTACCAGTGAAGTTATAATTATGCAAGATGGGACACCTATTACGTGTGTATGAGACGACCGCGCATTTAGAAATATTTAGGGATAGCAGGTTGTTGTCACACCAGTTGTAAAATAGGTCCAATCGCTTCTGCAAATCAACTGTGTCCTCAGGGGATTTAATGACGTGGTAAATTTTTATATCATCGGCATATAGCAAGCAATGGTCTCCAAGAACCTCAACTACGTCATTTATGAAGACAAGGAATAACAATGGACCAAGGACGGACCCCTGAGGGACGCCAGATGGAACTTCACAGACACTCGACTCGCATCCACGCAGCTCAACATACTGAGTCCTGCCCAGCAGATAGCTACCAAGAAGCGAGACTAAGCCATCAGAGCAGCCAACACGATGGAGCTTAGATATAAGAAGACTGTGGTTTAGGCGGTCAAATGCCTTGCTGAAATCTGTATAGACAATATCCACCTGGAAGCCCGCATTGAGATTTTCAGCAATCACCTGGTGAGCCACACTCAAGTTGGTAACCGTTGACCGTCCCTTCATGAAGCCATGCTGGCAGTCAGATAATTTAGCGGTGATGGATGTTACAATGCGATTGTACAGGCAAAATTCAAAAAGCTTTGCAAAATTACATAAGATAGCGATAGGGCGATAGTTTGATACATCGGATCGGCTCCCCGACTTAAAATGGGAACTATTTTAGAAGTTTTCCAGATGTCGGGCAAACAGCCGTGTTTTATTGAAAAATGTTAAAAAAAGATTATATAGACAACCCCTTGTGGTAAATATGTTTTGCAGATCAATGATTACTGTGTTTTGCTTTTCACTTTCTCACTTACCCATGCTCATTAAGAAGTTCGGTTGCTATTACAATAAGTAATATAAGGGCTGTACTCTTCAAGATGTTGATGTGATAATATGTTTGGCAGTATAGGGGATCCCTTTAAACATCTTTGGTACAAAAGCTATCGTCTGAGCAAATGAAATCGTAAGTAAGGTATGCTCTGGAAAAAAAAATTCATGTCTTAGATGAATCCTACAAAAATCACTAAAATCTATCGTAAATGTCCTATTATTCTTTTTTTTTTATTTTGAGTGGTGTTAATTAAAAAGGAATTCTTATATTACTGGTTACATAATATATTAGGGTGCTCATTTCATCTGAAGACATTGAAATATGGTCAAACTACGCATGGGGCAAAAAAAAGTGGGTTATGAAAGTTGTTCGTCTATAAGATGGGCATCCAATGATACCAAACTCGATCGAGCTACCCCCACCCCCTAGGACTGAGGGGCAGATCCTTTGAAATCTTAGATGAGAACCCATTTCTTTCACGAAGCCATAGATCGCGGGTTCCAAACTCACCTCGGCCCGCTTTACTTTTCAGATTCATTTTCGAATGTCTGTGAAAAGTAAAACAAGCGATCGAACGTTTAAAAGGCAAATATAATTTAAAAGTGTGCGTGGCTAATGAGTTCGTCTCAAAGCCAAATTACCAGAGTGGAGCGACTCTGTCTTACCTACACAGTTAAGACCGATGCTCCCTCTTTAAAAAAAAAAAAAAACCATTTCTTCCATTGTAGATTCGGATTTTACGGATGAAAACACGTAGGAAATTGCTCCCCCCTTCACTCTCCATGCAGGTGCGAGGCGGAGGGTGAATTTGAAATTGTGATCATAAGCTTTTATTATTTATTGGAGATTCGGATTTTAAGGATAAAAATACGTAGAATTGTTTCTCGAGTCATGAATATTTTTTAGTCCAATTTCAGTCTTAAGACAAATGGAAAAAAAATAGGTAATTTCGTCGATTACATGCAGTGCGGTATCTATCAAGAATCTAAAAAAAAACTTACGTATATTTTTGGAAGTGAATCTGAATTTGAAATTAAAAATAAGGGTTCACTTCTAAAATTTTAAATTCAACTCCTGTCCCTCCAGTATTGAGGGGAAAGGAGGGATTGGTAGAGTTTTTTTTTTTATCGGCAACTCCTAAATACAAAAGTATATTCTTGCGTGAGGAGTTACTGTAACTGTACTCTGCTCATTCTTTTGAATGTATTTTTAGCATTGCTTAGTTTTGTCTCGAAAGGAAATTATATTTTTAGTATTTATTTAAAGTTCCGTTCTTTGATTTCCAAGTCGTATCGTACAATAATAAAAAATTTGAAACAGCTGAACTTACCCTTTATACCTTACACATATCAAATGTATTCATGTGACGTAAAATTTCAAACTACATAATAAGCAGATGTCTATATTTTGACTCCAGAAACTATGGTACGGACTTACTGTAACAATAATGAAGAAATGTTGTCGAAGTAATTTCAAAATATAATGAGCATTCAAAAGAATACTAGTATGTAATACACTGTTAGATGCCAATATCCATGTTAATGTTTCTTTGTAAGTACATAAAATACTAACATATTCTGTAATATTCAGTGGAATGCTACTGGAATTTTGTACATATCAAAACATAAAAATTTTATGCAACGATTTATTTATCTTGTATATAACATTATTTGTAATTAGTGTTTGAAACGTTTCAATTTTTGTACATATTCCCATAGTTGTACCATTGTGAAAAATATTATTGATTTACAATAATTCTAGTGATATATTATAATGTTGATTGAACTAAATACTTCGTCATTATATACCTACTAAGGATAAGTTTTTAGTAGCCGGAGTCTTGAAACTGAACATTTGTGTATTTGTTTTAAATAAATTTTTTATTTTAATTATTTTTTTCTTGTTATACTAGCAACCTTAATAATAACACTCGTTTGATACAATAATTATAATAATTATTTTATTACTAGCATGTAGCTAAGAGTTTGATAGCGAATTGTTGAGGCTAAAATATTACATGAAGATGTCATATACAAGATTGAACATAGTAATTTATTTTAGAATCGATTTCGAGGATTACATTTCATATAAGATTGCGGAATTTTGTTACACATAGATATTATGATGAACATATAGAATTTATGTATCGTGGCGTTTTGATTAAGCACCAAACTCAATTCGTCTGCCATGAATACGAGACTTCAATACCCCAGTTATAAATTGCTTTCCAATCTGCATATGCACACCCATTTTGTGAGGCATGAACTCAGCTATCCCAGGAAAACATAATTTCCGCGAAATATGCAAGTTCGACGTTTATACTCAGCCTGTCAGAGCCTCGTAGGTGGAGCAGTCACGTGCAGGGAAATGGTTATTTATGCAGAACATTTGATTCCTTCGGTGATTTAGGATATGGGATGTTATATTTCAGCGCACCACCATAACAATTCCTATTTAAGCTACCCCGATATATTAGTTATGACGTATGCGGTACTTATACGCGATTTATTTCACGTTGCTCTTTCATAAAATGTTTGCTTGCAACAATATATTGGTGCAAGTTCGCATCATTACCGGCTACTACAACAAACTGTGATGGCTGAAAAGTGCCTTTAAAATTAAATCTGCATGTTGGTGATGTTGGTGATGAAATTTACAAAGTTACAAAGTTACAATTTTTTTAAATAGAATACATTTAACGAGTTACTAGATGTGCGTTGTTACTCTTTTAGAATCTCTATTAATGGAGTGTAATGTAAAAAACACTTAAAATTATGATCTTTGTGATTTGTCGGGTAGAAAATTGAACTAAGAACATTGTAGAAAAATATACTCAGGTGCATGGGCAAATCAGCTTTGAGCTCTCATCTGTTCAACCTTGCATTGACTGTCATAATCAGTGGTCCATCTCTTATGTCCACCCCCGAAAGAGAGGTTAATTTTGAAGATAAAAAATTTAAACTTTGTGTATTAGTGTAATCAATATACAGGGTGAGGCGCGAGAACCTTAGGGCATTTTTATATGGAGAAGTCCTGGGAGTAGAAGTCTAAAAATTTGTGCGAGTATAATTTCGGTTTTGACGAGCTGAACTAAAATATTCACAACCCCACACCACTTCCGGTTATACCGGAAGTTGCCATATTTTTCTTTTTTTAAATGGTACACCCTGTATATTATTACATTTTCAGATTGCCTGAAAAAAAGTAATAAAAATGATGTTTACAGTTCAAATTTGTAACGACCAATTTATGAGTTATAAACAAATGAAAATTGCAATTTTCCATTTTCAAAGCAGCTTAGCTTGAAAACGGGTCAAGATATCGGAAAACGGCTTACATGTCCCTATCCTAACTTTTTGTATACTACGCTAGAGTACCTACAAAAAAAAAAATTATTAATTTTTTTTTTGAAAATCGCTGATTTTTCATCACTTTGTATATAAATTTCATCAGCACCATAGGATACTACGTGAAAAGTTAAGATAGGGACATGTAAGCCGTTTTCCGATATCTTGACCCGTTTTCGACCTAAGCTGCTTTGAAAATGGAAAATTGCTATTTTCATTTGTTTATAACTCATAAACCACTCGGTACAATTTTGAACTGTAAACCCCATTTTTATTGCATTTTTTCAGACAATCTGAAAATATAATAATATACAGGGTGTCCCATTTAAAATAAGAAAGTTGATGGCAACTTCCGGTATAACCGGAAATGGTGAGGCGTTGTGAATATTTTAGTTCAGCTCGGCAAAACCGAAATCATACACGTACAAATTTTTAGACTTCTACTCCCAGGACTTCTCCATATAAAAATGCCCTAAGGTTCTCGCGCCTCACCCTGTATACCTAGGACCATACAATGGCATTATCAGTTTAATTATTATTATTTTTTTATTGATCTATGGTAGCTATAAAAGTGACCAATAATCTGAAAAGGGTAGGTACGTTGGGGACTGTTTACTTAAGCTGTTTAGTGTAAAGATTTATGGTAAGTAGCAATCTTAAAATTATTGATCACTTTTATAGCTCCCATACCATTCATTGAAATCATTCTACCTATGATTTCCATATTTTATGTATTGTATTTAATTAGAACCCTGTGATTAAAAAAAAATCGTATTTTCTAGGCCACTTTACAACAAAATTAGAGTTTTTTATCGCTGATGACCGAACAAAAAAAATTAATTAAACTGATTGCTCTATTCTACACTATTCTATGGCCTTAATTAATTACACGAATTCGCAGAAGAAAGTCTTAATTTTTTATCTTCATAATTGATCTCTATTTCGGGGGTGGACATAAATGATGACTCACTCCACCCTGTCAGTGGAGAAAAAGTACAACGAAAGGTTGAAGAACTAAAGGGTCCTTTGAAGAAATATTCTTCAAAATTACTGTAGTAAAATATAGACCCAAAGAAGTCACGGTTACTTCATACCAAGTTGAAGCTTGATGTTTTCTCGGTTTTCCCTTTAATTAATGCACATAACTACTCATTTTTGTTAGTTACTCAATCACAATGAATATGCAACACAAAAGAAGGGGACGAGAAGGGCTGCCATATATAGAGCCAAGAACAACTGCCATATTGGAGCCCAGAAGAACTGCCATGAAAAAACGGAACTCGAATTTCTTGAAAGCTTTGAATGATGCGGTTTTCTTGAGTAGCCAATTTTTATAAAATCTGGTGTAAAGTGAAACAATTCCAGCAATGCTTGTACATTTTTTGATGGCGTTTGAAAGCAACTCAAGCTATCTCGTTATAATATTTTAGTGACTAGGATGCAGGTGTACAAAATAGAAAAAATATAACATGATATAAAAAATATAAATATTTATTATAATAATATAAATAACATAAATAAGATCAGTCTTTTTAAGTTTCTACCAATTGTAAGTTCCTTTTACATGCCAAGTTGGCTTTCCTCCGTCCAACACCTTACCCCAATCGGCAACGACATGATGGTTGTCCCCTACATGTTTCACCCCGACTCTACCTTCAGTCCCTTGGCCGTTGTTGCCGATATCATGGGTAGCCTCCCATCCTCCTGGTGATCTTCTGGCTCTGGGAGAGTGGTTGATGAAGCCTCCATTCACTGTGTTGCGATCAACGAAATATCTTACCTCCTGCTCATAGGAGGGTTCTAGTTCTTCTAAAGGGTAACCGGTGCAGATGGCTGCTAAAGCTACTACGGCAAGAACGATTATAGCTTGGGAAACCTGGAATAGTTGTATACCATTAACTTATTAGCACAGCAATAAAAAAAATCTTACAAAAGAATCATGAATAAAAAATAATACCTACAATGTGATTGATTTTTATATGTACAAGAAATACTTAGGAGATACTTACCATTTTATTAAGTTTTTTCGAGGATGTGATTGATTTTTATATGTACAAGAAATACTTAGGAGATACTTACCATTTTATTAAGTTTTTTCGAGGATTAATGTGCGAGATGTGTAGTAACTCGAAGACGCGTTTGAATTGCTCTTTCAAGTCCTTCCGATCATTATATATCAAAGAAGAAGAAAAATAGGATAAAGTTGGGACTCACAAGAATCCCGATTATTGGGAAATACATACCGAGTCTTGGAATAATCACTTTTGCAGCATCTGTTGTGAATTGTAAAATACCGATTAAGATAAAAGATGACCTTCAGCTTTAATAACTGCATGTAACTAATTATAGAAATTCTTTTATTATTATTACTAAGTATTTATTATAGGAACATAATATTATTGCTGCAATTAAATTGTCACACGATAATGACGGTCTAGGTAAGTGATAATAGAAAATTTGATTTCAACCCTCTTGAAGTTACCTATTAATTAACGTTACGATTAATATTTTTTCATGTGTTAATTCAATTTTTGTAGTACCTAGTCCCTCTTAAAGATATTATTCTTAATAATTATATACAGGTGTTTCTCAATAACATGTTATAATTTCAGGATGTGATTCCTCAGGTTATTTTATGAAGAAAACTTCATATGAACGTATTTATGTCCCCAACGGCTCAAGTTTATTAACCTTTTTTCATAAAATGACCCGAGGAATCAAAGCCTGAAGCACTAGCATGTTATTAAGAAACGTCCTGTATATGTGAGAATCAATCTACATATTATATTAGATAAAGTTTGAAAACAACTGTTTTCTTTGCTGCTCATCAGCCTAAATTCTTCTGTAGTAGAAACTTATAATAAAATTAATTATTTATAATAAAAACTTTCAAATAATTAACTATTGCAACTTTGTTCTATAAATAGCTAATTCCTATACAGTGCACCATGTATCCGTCGGTTAAATTAGAGAAAAGATGCGCAGTTTTGTGGCCATCTCGAATTCGTCAAAACATGCAGTGACCGTTCCTAAAATATCCTGAAAAAACTGAAAAATCGAGATTTCTTATTTTCCTCATATCTTTTTTATTATTGGAAATTAATGAATAATTTTTTGTGGGCTTACATAAGTCGTCAAGAGCTATCCATCTGATATTTCAAAAATTTTCAAGGCCTACTAGATCCAAGAGTTTTGACAGTCAACTTTCGTTTTTCTTATGGCCGCCATATTATTTTTTTATGTCATTCGATATGAAAAAAATAATGGAAACCAAAAATTAATAAACTTAAAAAAAAAAAAAATAATAATTTTTATTTTTAATTTTTCAAAGAAAAACCTAATAAAAAATCGTCGAAAAACGTCAACATTTGTAAAATAAGCCGAAATAGTGCTTGCCTTATGGTTTTTTAATTTATCTATGAAATTCGGTCTAAAAATGTGTCTTTTTTGTAAAGAAAAAAGAAGAATAAAAATTTTTTAATTTATTTTTTGAAGTTTAACAATTTTTAGTTTTTATGATTTTTTTATACCGAACAACATAAAAAAACACTATGGTGGCTATAAGAAAAACGAAAGTTGACTATGAAAATTCTGGGATCTAGTCGGCTTTGAAAATTTTTGAAATATCAGATGGGTAGCTCTTGACGACTTATGTAAGCCCACAAAAAATTATTCATTAATCTCCAATAATAAAAAAGATATGGAAAAAATAAGAAATCTCGTTTTTTCAGTTTTTTCAGGATATTTCAGGAACGGTCACATATCTTGTGTGTCTCGACGGAATCGAGATGGCCACAAAATTGCGCTCCTTTGGACTTGTTTAACCAACCCTGTATCCGTTAGCGTTAGGAGATATATACATATAGAGAAGGATACATGGTGCATCCTGTAGATAGGTACTAGTCCAAGAAACAATAGTTTGTGAATTCTACAGCGTGTTCAGTTAAGGGTACGGAGCGGCCATATCTCGGTAACTATTGGTCCTAGAGCCTCAAATTAAAAATTTTCCAGACATAAGTGACCATGAGAAATTCAAGGAAAATATTTTCAAGATGGCCGCACTTTCGGAAATACCGGAAGTAGACACCTAGTTCGTTATTTTAACGGGAACACCCTGTAAAATATTATATTTTTTAAATGTCTGAAGAAATCGAATACAGGTGGTTTTCACCACTGGAATTTAGATTGAGCGGTTTATGAGTTATAAACAAGTGAAAATCGAAAATTTTCAACTTCAAAGCAGTCTAGAACTAGAACGTCTCAAGATATCTAAAAACGGTTTACATGTCCCTATCCTAACTTTTCACATTATATCCTACTATGTGGTTTAAATTTTAATACAGGGTGATGAAAAATCGGATAATTTTCATCACCCTGTATTAAAATTTACTCCACATAGTGGGATGAAACATTAAAAATTAGGATAGGGACATGTAAACCGTTCTTAGATATCTTGAGTCATTCTAGTTCTAGACTGCTTTGAAGTTGAAAATTTTCGATTTTCACTTGTTTATAACTCATAAACCGCTCAATCTAAATTCCAGTGGTGAAAACCACCTGTATTCGATTTCTTCAGACATTTAAAAAATATAATATTTTACAGGGTGTTCCCGTTAAAATAACGAACTAGGTGTCTACTTCCGGTATTTCCGAAAGTGCGGCCATCTTGAAAATATTTTCCTTGAATTTCTCATGGTCACTTATGTCTGGAAAATTTTTAATTTGAGGCTCTAGGACCAATAGTTACCGAGATATGGCCGCTCCGTACCCTTAACTGAACACGCTGTATATTTTTTCTTCTCAGTAAATTATTTAAATAATGGTAACATTTTTATTTCTTCAAGTAAGTATTAAAGCTAATAATAAAAAATGTTCTCAGCTTCAGATAAATGCATTTCCATTAAGATATAAATTGGGGCAAATATATTATTTTTGAATTTAAAGAAAGGCAACAAAGGAAATTACGAAACTAATTACTTTCCGTATTCAAATGAAGTTAGATTTACTGAATCGAGCGAAAGAGATAAAAAAGAAATGATAAATTTTAATTCGGTGTTCAAAGTGAGATTGAATTGTCCCTTCCAATATTGAGAGGGATTGTCTGTTTGAAATAGGAGACAGGAAACAAATTAAAAGGCATTTAGATTAGTTTGGATCGAAGAGAATTCAATACCAGAACGAGATCAGGTAAAACGGAAAAGGACCTAGCTTCTGGCAAGGAACCAATTGCAAAAGCGGAGTCGAAAATTATAAAAGTTGGGTCAGTTCAACCAAAGGATGTCGAGTTGTCTGTGTTGTTTAATTAGTTCAACGGTTTAGGAGCCTTTCTAATTTGACAATCCTATTAACAACGTACGAAAAGAACTTTTTATATTATATTATGTGTTTCTATATGTACTTGTACAAAAACTAGACGATTCTTTTGGTAGATAATAATATAATAGACATATATTATCAGTTTTTATGAGTACATAATTACCTATGTAACTTATAAAAACTAATTTGATATTAAATTGAAACTGATTTGAAGAGTTGAGTTTTATATTTTAAATCGTTTTTTTATTAATATCTCAAACATTCTTTTGTCGATATAGTTGAAATTTAGCACTCCGCAGTGTTATTTGTAGTAACGAGGTGCTCATTAAGCCCCAGTAGATTAACATTATAAAGTTCAGTCGCGTCCAGGGAGCACCCTCACCAATATTATTGCAAAGAAAAACGTATGCCACTGACTTTTTTTAAACTTTGATATTTGTTACAGATTTACCACCAACAGTAGTTATAGTTATTTATGCAACAAGTGCATAAAGTGGTACTTTTTTTCACGACCGGGAAGATTGACCGCATGAGCCGCAGGCGAATGCGGCAATCCCAGAAGTGAAAAAAAGGCACTTTATGCATATGTTGCATACAAAATTTTATCTACGAGTGACTTAAATTAGAACGAAAATTTATTATTATAAAAAAAAAACTTTCCAATGCATTCATATCTTATATGTAAGCGTTTCTTTGAATCTTTTTTTTTCCCGTTTTCTTTTTTTCTTTTCAACTTTTTTCATCACGTCAGTTCATAAAGGTGACATAATATTGCTTAATATACACTTCTTTAGATTTTTTTTGAGGTAGGTACCTAACAGATTTTGTGCAGCCATATATATGAAGGAATAAGAATTTCTTCTAGTGCGGAAGATATTTCATTCATGATTAAAATGTAAACATAAAATATATAAATTATATAGCCACATTTGATTGAAAAATAATTTGTTCTGGGGTAGAAGATATTTCATTCATTGAATCATCTACAATGTTATCCATTTTAGGTATAAACGACGAAAAACACAAAATATTAATAATTGTACATAGATCTGGCGCTCTGCTAATAAACTGCGACGTTTCTCTAGTATAATAGGTGCATGGTAATTATAAATCGGGATACAATGTAATTCAGCGTTCAGCGTCTCGTGTTCAGTTGTTGTTGCTAGTTGCGAACGCCCCGACTGAGCCGCTCCGCTCTCCGCTCACTACTTGCACTGGGCGAGCGTGCACTAACGTGACAGATTTAGCGTTAAATAATGAACCGCTACGGCACTTTATTACACCCAAACTACTTTATTTAACTCTTCAATATAATCATACAGTTTATGAACTAAGAAACGTCTAAAAAAGTTCATTTTATGAATCACTCGTAGATAAAAGTTATGTCTCTTGACTTTATTTCGTATCTCCTGTCATTTCCAGGAAAAAATAAAAGCCACTTTAAGCATACCGAAAAATTGTTTTTAATTTTAATAATGATTTTATTTTATCAATTTTTAGACATGCTTAATTTTTTTTTCTCTTAAAAACCAGACATTGTAGTACGCATGTTTAGATGAACTTTTCGACTTACAAAGGAATCTTTTCTCCATTATTAATAAATTGCAATTTTTCCCGGCGAATATGTAATATGCAAAATATATAAAAATTATATTTTAGTGTTTATTTTGTACATTAGGGGCTTCCTTACATCCTCGAAGCAACAAAAAGTATTTTTTTTTATAAATTTCTTCAGCAAATTTCGTCATTATCATCACTTCATCATCATAATTTTCATAATTAAACGAATTTTAACAGGAAATGAGTACCTTCCTCATGACTTTAATATCTGAAGTTAGAGATATTAGCAGAAAAATTATAACCCACCCTGGAGCAATTTTATAAGTGCAAAGGTCGAAGAGCAAATTATATAAGCTAGCCAAAGAACGGTTCGTTTGTGTGCTTTAATTAGTTCATTTCTCTTCATGCAAACCGTCTCATTTTACTCTGTAATTAAAATCGTCCTAAAAGGAAATCAGATATTCCCGGTTTTATGAATTCTCAGTTGAATTCCCTTGGAAAAATATTGGAATAATGTTGAATGTTTATGTGCGATCCATTTATTTTTCCTTGTTTTGAGGCGTAAGGTAAACAAAATATTCAAACGAATTCACGGCCTATATTCCCATGCAAAAACTAAATTTAAGTTTTTATGCCTATACCGTTGTTATGAACACGCAAATATTATCATTGTTCAACGATATGTTTACCACGTTTCTGTTTTAATCGCATCAATCAACAAAAGTGCATCGAGTTTTATTTATTTATTTTATGTATACCTACATTAATGCTTTTATCCTGATTTACCTAGTAGAGCTTTCCAGACGAAACTGGGTTATACTGAGTTTTCAAAAACATCTGAGATAGGTACATAGGTACTAATGTAATTGGCAGGTACAAATAATGAGACTTTTTTCAGTATTTATGTAAATATACATACTTACAAAATTTTATTGCAAAAAAAATTGTTATAAAAAAAAACATTATTTCCAACAATCCGACATAATGTGTAACCTCAAAAGTCTCTTTCTGGCAATGGGATATGAAAAATTTAGACAGAGAGATCATAATGTAGAGTGTTTAAAAGTTTTTGGACTCTTTTTATTTTCCAAAAAGACACGAATGCAATACGAAATTTTATCCACAAAAAAAAAATCTCCACAAACTACAGGTGTCCCTGAAATGACTTTACAGCTCTCTAACAAATGTTCCTCGGATGAAACTTATTCGATTCAAGTCAACTTATCTTAGTCCTAAGCTGCTTGGTTTGACCGCTAGGAGATGTTTAATTGTGAATTCTGAAATGGTTTTTTGATCAAAGAAGCCAAACCGCTGAAGAAATTTTGATTAAATTTGGTATGACGTTATGGTTTTATGGGACAAAAAAGCGCAGTACTGAAATGGCTCATGACTCTTTATTTCTCTACTCCTTATAAAAATCGCCTAACTTTATCGTTTAGAAAAAAATCGCATTTGTATGTTGATTTTTGTATTTTGTTCATGGGACTTTCTTGATTTAAATAACATAATAAAACTAGTCCACATTTCAACATTTATTAAATTTTTGTAAAATTTTATAAAATTATTCATTTATAAAATTATCAAATGCGATTTTTATTGTTCAAAAATGTTGAAATTTAAATTAATTTTATTGTTTTATGTAAACCAAGGAAATCCCATGAAAAAAATACGACATTTACTAAAACAATCAACATTCGAATGCGATTATCTTCTAAACTATAAGCTTAGGCGACTTTTATAAAGAGTGCCTTTTTTGTAGAAAAAGAGTCGGTTTATATACTTTTGGTATTTAAAATTTTTTACTTCCATAGGCGTAGAAGTTCAAAGGGTGTGAAATCTAAAAAAAAAACACGATCTACGCCAATGAATTTTTTCACGTCAAGAGTAATTAATTATGATATATGTAGCACTTTTTGACCCATAAAACCATAACGTGATATAAAATTTCATCAAAATCACTTCAGTGATTCAGTTTTTATAATTAAAAAACAAGAACTGACAATTTGACATCTCCGAGCGGCTAAACAAAGCAACTTCTGATAAAAATAAGTTGACTTAAAACAAATTAGTTTCATCCGAGGAACATTTGGTGGGGAGCTGTAATCTTATTTCAGGGACACCTGTAGGTATAATGTGAGTATTAGCCGAAATAGAAATAAATTTTAAGATGAATCTGTTGTAAATGTCATTATTTGATGTACCTAAGTATAGGACTCTAGCAATAATAAAAATATACATACACAGGATGATCAGTAACTCGCGCACTACAGGGCGATATAGAACTCATTAAAAGTAAGGATATCCCCTAACCTGGTTGTCGTGTCGTGACTAAAGGTCTGCACTAGGGGAAACGGCGCCAGAGATGTCCGACTGTGGACTATCTGATATACCGTATCATCTGTTGTCGTGGTCAAGTTCCGCGCACAGAGAAATGCGGGGGTCTGGGCTTAATCGCCGGAACCAAGACGAGACAACCTCACTAAATAACCTAAATCCTAAGGCGGGGGTCCAGGCTGATGGGATGCGTGACTGGATAGAAGACCAGCCCTACTGGATTCAATCTTGGGGCACCAGGGGGCACCCCACTGTATCAATCCCCTCACCTTTGCATGCGGGGCTCTGCATAGGTGGAACACCCTTCCCCAGCTACTCGTGGGATCAAACCATGGTAAGAAACAAAAAACCAAGAAATTGCGGGACATCACCGCGATACCGACTGCTGACTGAGCGGGGCTTGTCACCCGTCAAGACAGTCGGCAATCTAAACAATCCTTGTGCTCGAGACCACCTCGAGCGCAAGAAGAATGTCCACTCATTGGCAATAAAAGGAGCATCGATACCCTTCATAGGACCAGAACCATTCTGTGGCTTCGAAGATACTTTCTTCAAGCAGAATTCCAAAAGGAAGAAGAAAACTGAGAGAAACTCATTGGAGGAACCTCTCGGGGTTGAGACAATCCAAAGAATTTCTCGGGAATTTTAACCGAGAGAATTAACAGAACACTGACGGGATTCCTAACGAGACATTGCAAGCTCAAGGAACACCTGAGGAAGCTAGGCATAGAAAAAATGGCGTCTGCAGATTCTGTGGGAAAGGAGACGAGACACCACGTCACCTGCTGCTCAACTGCGATGCGATAGAACTCAAAAGAAGTAATGTTCTGGGCCATCACCAGCTAGAGGCAGGGAACTTACCCGAGCTTGATCCTCTCAAAATCCTGAAGTTTCTCAAGGAAACGGACTTGGAGAGGGTGCTTCACTAAAGGGATTCCACACCAGGCGAAGCACAGTAGAGGGGATACAATAGATCTTTTAGGTCGCAGTAACTTAATCACCCTCAAAAATACAATACAATACAATACAAGTAAGGATATTCTGCAAAAAAAATTGAATCCAACGGTTCGTTTTCAAGTTACCGAGTTTCAAATTCAAAATCAAAATTAATGGAAAATTCAGGATACTGTAATGTCTGGAACGGATACCATATAATTCATCAATTTTTTTTTCCACAAAACCTCTTTACAGAGTAATTGATAATGTTGGAAATTGATACGATACCTAAATCTGAACGAAATTTGAAGTTTGGCAACCGCCTAAGCTCAACTTAGAATATAAAATATTCAAATGCCTTCGTTGCTATGGAAATAAAAATAATAACAATACCGTCTAACTCGAACTTATTTGATATGAACATGTGTTCAGTCCAGTGATGTCACCTTTTATTTTTATAGAAACGATCATATCTATGAAAAAAAGAATTTACAACACAGCAGTAAGAAAGTTTACCACTTTTAAGTCTAAATTTTAAAGGTAGGTACATGAGTTATGAGTCATAAATGCAATAAAGGACATGAAACATTATTTCACGATCAACTTCAGGTAGGTATCGGATATATGAGTTCATACACCACTTAAAGAAAGACTTACCTACTAAATAATTATTACCACACACAGAAACTAAATAACCAAATAAAACTAAAAAAAACTTGGATATTTCACGGATAAGCTTATTATCTATTATAGGATATTATAGGATAAGCTAGTAATTATCTAATACTAGCGCATCATATGAAAAGAAGCAAGCAAGATGGCAATTTACGCGTTATGAAATATTCAAAGTCATAAAGACACAAGCCTGTCCCTGACTATGGCAGTGGAATCACACTTCTTCTTATTTTTAGTCGCCAATGTTTACTTAAACGGTCGATTTCGAGCAAAAAAATCATAATGATAAGCGTGAAGCAGATAAGAAGACACATTTTCCTGGTGATTCGCATAAAACTATCAAATTATACACTATGTTGCATAGGAATGGAAACATACGGAAAACGCTACAGTGAATATTAAGAAAGATCCAAGCCACTCTGGTCTAGAAGCTGATAGTTTCCAAGGCAACTGTAATTTTGAAAGAATGTCATTTATTGTCAAAGTATTGTTGAAATATTCTTTATAAAAATATTTATACACGTATTCCCTATGTTACCTTTTCAATGCAACACGGTGTATAAGTTTCGAACACATTCAAATACGACTTCTTTGAATCACCAATATAAAGATGAAATTTTTTATTGAAATCGGATATGACTCTTCCGATTTGGACACGAAGTATAGTTTATACTAAAACAAAAAAACACAAATTGCATAGTTTAGTAGAGAATGCCTCATTCAGTATGTTTGTGTGGTTATTTGACTGTATATTGTATCCGATTTTCATGGTGGGTAAGTCATTTTAAAAACCAATGAATCCTGTTTCCCATATATCTGTATAAGGTAGATAAAAGCCCAAATTTTCTGTCGGACAGCAATAGATTACATCTCTAAATATTTCCACGCCGCGCGGCAGGAAAAAATGCTTGTTATTCGCTGTGCCAGTCCAGTCGAATGCCGTCAGTTCATGTGCAATAAAACGATTCCTGCATAATATTCAGTTGGCAAAAATTGAATTTTTATTAGAACTGCTCCTATACTGACATCAAAACATTCCCGCCGCTTTACATGTGTTATTGTGGTTAGTAAATCAAATAGACGGTCCGTGTGTATAACCAATACGCCGTAAAATACGCGTGTTTCCCAGATTACTTTTTATTTTCTCTTCGTACTCTATGGATTTTTTATTTTCTTTAATAAATCCTTTGTGTTAGTTATAGGTATATAGGTATAGCACGGATAGCTTAGTCATTAAAAGCTTAAAAGACTTGCTAAAAATTTTAAAATAAATCAGCGCTGTGTTAGTAATGAGATGACTTTAGTACATTTTTATGTAGGTTAGTTAATTTTTTTTTTAATTTTAATAGAGTGCATGTAGTAGGAAAGCAATTACAAAAGCTCATTTAAAAAAAAGTAAAAAAGTTATCTAGCTGGCAGCTCTATCCAGTGCTTTCGAATGTTAAATAAAATGACTAATTACTTTTTTTTTACGAGTATAATCTAAATATTGAGGGATGCTGAAAACAAAAACTAAAATAAAAAAACTATTTACTGAAAGAACTGTATAATTACATGAGATAGGTAGGTCCCATTATCCAAAACAATTTCTATAATATATTTTTTTATTATCGTGACTAACTACTTACTTTTTAATAAAAAACCTTTACTTTTTATTAATAATTAGTGCATTCCTAGAGCTTATCCCGTGAGGCCAGGTTTTTCAAAAAAGGTAAAAAATTTGAAATTTACAAAGAAAAAAGTCCTATTTCTAAGCACACAGTGAAAATACAAAGACAGGAATAAACTCAACAAAGCCAGCGGCCGAGATTTTAGGGTTGTCCGAGACTTTTTTCCACTAATATGTATGACACTACGCAAATTGACATTTTAAAAACGCATTTTTACCGCCAATATTCTCTACACAAATACGGTACTTTTGGTCATAATTGCTAACACACATGAACCCTTTTCAAGAAAAACAGCTTTTTATGATGAGAAACTTGCTTTGAATGTTTCAAAACTTGTCAGAAAATGACGGACAAAACACTTCGCTCAGTCCTACAATCTCCGATAATTATGCATACAAAAAAAATTGAACTGCTTATGAATAATATTCATAAGCAGTTCAATTTTTTTTTTTTTTATACATAATTATGTATAAAAAGTTAAATTCTGTATCTGAAACGGTTCCCGAAAATAGAGAAATAATCTTTTTTTGACACCCGGTATCTCAAAAAGGCAAAAATTGTGCATTTTTTGACATACCTAATTGGAAAGTTTATCCTTATAGCGAATTCAAGTTGGCTGCACTTGCTCGGAGCGAGATCGACCTGTCTCTGAATCTGTTCTGCCCAGAATTCTGCTCCAGTTCGGAGCAGAACTTTCGCATTTCTACTCTGCGTATGGAACCGAACTGTGTCAGGTCAGACCAGAACCAGAGCCAGAGCCAGACCGCCATGCCCCGGTGCAGTGCAGTGTGCAATCCAGTCTCCCTCCAGTCTGCATTTTCGTATAGCCTTCTACCTATCCCTATCACGGTTGTTTGTTGTTATGATGTTATTCTTATTATAACAGAGTCGTGGAACTACAAGGCGTTATCCCTTTTAATTATTGTAATAAGTTTGTACTTCATATAATACGTAAATGTACTTATCCACAAATTTTTGGTGTAAGGAATTACTAGGAATCAGCAGTAGTTAATTTTCCCGCTATTTCTAACCTCTAAACTTATGGGAGTGCACCGTTGCACCGTCAAATTTGACGGTGCGTTTATTTTGCCCCGGGGCAGTTTCGCTATACGACTCGAACATATTTTCCTATGCACTGCCAGAGAGCAAGTGTAACTCGAACACAATTACGATATGCACCGCTAGAGTTCACTTTAACTCGAATACGATTACGAAAAGCACTGGAACAGAGTCCTACAAATCGAACACGAGATTCCGTCTCGGGGTGCGCACCCGGAGCAGAAAAGTGCAGTAACTCGAATTCGCTATTAGAATGAGCCAAGGAATCCTTCCCTAAAATTTTTCGCACTTATTTAGGATAACGCTGTGTAATTTGTAACCTGAAATCACCAGGATAATGAAAAACGTTTTATTCAATTATTTTATTCAATTATTGTTGAAATTTGCGTTCTCGTGAATAATGATATAGCAATCGTTATTCGCTTGTTGATGAATTGAATGGTATAGTGAGTTCGATCGCTTCTCTTAATTAATAATTACGTTATTCGGTGGAATTGTTACTACAATTTATTACAGAAGCCATTCCAGTATTATGGAAGACATAATATCAAGAACACTATAAGAGCTATGAATGTCTTTGTTTGAATGAAAGCATTGCTTGTAATAATGCCAGATTGTTTCGAATTTCATAACAACGATTAACGATAAATAAAGCTTTATAACCACAGCAACATTTCTCACAAACTATATTTTTGATGAAGTACTAAGCCTCATTTAAATTCAAGAAAACTATTGGAAAACGCTGCGATCGAGCGCGACAGTTTTTTTAGATAGTCATTAAAGTGAGTACATACCAGCTTGAATTTTTCCAATATCAATTGCAAATAATTCCATCTCTATTGAGGAAGATGCTCTATGAAGGAATTTAGCAAGCCATAGTCTAGTATCATGAGAAATTCGTTTGCTGCCGGTCGACCGAATCGATGAGAAGGTGCATACCGAGCCGACCCTGTGGCCCACTTATTATGCGCCTGTGATGACGGACCATGAAATTCACTAATTAGGAAACTTATAATGAAATGCAAAACTGAGAGGCCTTGGAAGGCGGTCTTGTCTTGCGAAATTCAAATTCAATTAAATCCCAAATGAGAATAAAAACTCTTGCGAAGTGTCCTCACCACAATCTTTTTAAAATTTGGAAGATTACTTAGTAAAGGTAGTAATGGTCAATGTAGTCATTACAAAGTGTTCTTATAACATCATGTTTTAAAGGATTTAATTATAATTATTTAAAATCAGATACACCTAACAAAGCTGAGAAAATTATCTTCCCTTGGGCGGTGTATTTCACTTGATATTTCTTGGCTGTTCGTAATTTATGAGGTGTAGCCTAAACTCCTTTGACTGAACTCCATGCTTGCTTTATGCTGGTACACTTGAGTACGTTAGTGACTCTATTCTATATGCAGATATGTTACACACTTGGTGTGTCGTAATTCATTACCTATTTGCACCAACATAACCTCAGTAGGATTAATTCTGTGTGAACTTTTTTTTTACTAAACTTTTATTGTTCCATTTGGTCTCTTCTGTTCATTGAACCATAGCCAAGCTACCACCTAGCTGTACCAGGAGCGGTGATTTTTGAAAAGAAATATAAATTTGTATTAAAGAAACAAATTAATCGAAATTAAAGGATTATTTTTACTATAAAAGAAAATAGAAATTTAAATTTTTTCAAGGACGTTCAATCTTTCCTGATATATGTATGTAGAAGCAATGCAATCAAAAATGAAGATGATTTTTTAGGTTAGATGTAAGTACTTAGATCCTAGTACTTATAAATACCTATAATGTATCTACAGGGAAGTAGATAAGTAATAAGTAACATAAGAGTTTGTCTATTAAACTTTGATTATTTTACTCGCTTCTTCTGATTCTATAAAAGTATCCTGTACAAAAATATGCAATGAAGAAAAAAAAAGATAAATTGAGACAAACTTCAATTACTTATTATTATTTTATAAAGCTCATTATTGTATTCTTCAAATTTTTATTTCTTGTCCTTATTTAATAGTAAATTGTTTTACTAATTAGTAAAAGACACTTCTAATGAAAATACATTTTGACTTGTTCCTATTTAGGAAGACAAATTATTTTAATGATTATTTTCATTGGTGTCGACCAATTAAAAATTTAAAATTTACACTCTTTTAATTAAGATGGCTCTTCGCAATTGATAGAAACGTTCCCACGAGATATAATTTATTTCCTTGTTTTTAATTTTTAATTGGATCGATAGCCCTATTGAATGGAAAATTGCTCTAGTTCAATATATACAGAGAGAGTTTATTAATTTCGAGTATTTCAGATAGGCTATAGGTAAACATTAAACTCCGGATGCGTTTCTTGGACTGAATCATTTTCCCTGCGCCACTTGCCACTGTATGGATGCAGAAATTGAACCACCGACCCATCGATTAAGAGACATTTCGAATGAACCTTCATTTACCTTAGTAGACTTTATATCGAACAAGCTTTAGGTAGGTTAGGTCCTTTTATTGAATAATTCGAACCGTACGTGGAGGTCGAAGGTGACGTGGCCGGTGTCTCGCACTGGTCACGCCACAATTTTAGCAAATAGCTTCCAGGCAACATGGCGTAACGCATTGCTGATTGGCGAATGACTAGGACGCGGAGGCAGCAAGCGGAAGCCAAGATTCAGGAGTTTTTTGATTAAAATGAAGGGACTAAGTAAAAATTACCTTGAATTTTGAATTGATCTTGACTTGGCCTTAGTATAAATTTTAAAAGCGTAGGTAAGACCATCTTTAAGTCCACCTAATAAGAAACATTTTGGACTCGTAGATGGTGATGACCCGCAATGCCAATATGGCACCATTTGAAAAAATCAATTCTGCTCAAAAAATCATTCTGGAGTGCATACTTTGTCCATAAATCACTTGATTTGGTACTTTCAACAAAAATTAATTTTTTGTACCATCACACGGCCCAATTGACGTAAACCTAAATAGTCGTGGCACACTATGTATATTATAATTGAGAAATAAAAAATAAATTAAACTCAAGTCTGAGAATTGAAATGTCACTTATGTGGTATTACTAAATGCGTATCATCAACCAAATCCAAAAATATAATAATAATTACAGGGTATCCCATTGAAAAATAAAAATTTGGTGTCGTTTTCCGGTAAAACTGGAAGTAGTAAAAAATTCTAATATTTGTCAATAAATGCGTACTACCGAGTATGATCAAAAAATAAATGAAAAAATAGGGGTGTACCATGCCTCTGTGACACCCTGTATGATAAAAAATACGATGATAAAATATTTTATTGTTCATAGGGATGTCTTGTATTTTCTTTGTCAACTAGAGAGACAAAACGAAATATTATAACCAAATACCTTATTTGTTACAACACTTAGGTATAACGTTGCTGAGTGTTATGAGGAGTCTGCTTACTTATATTTATAAATTCCAGTCCAGCTTGTTTGTAGAAAGCAATAAAAGGGCGTACTTAATGGCAATAGTAAAAATGCACATTCGAATCGAGATGTACACTTAATTATTTTGTACGATCAATTAAGGGGGTAAAAAAAATAAAAAATTTACTACAGTAAATCCCCATTGAAAGTACTTAATGTTGATACTTTGTAATCAGTTGAGTGAAACTGGGGTTATAAATTATTGCAGCCTTTTGGCGATAAAATCACTCTCACTTTCGCATTGAATTCTATTCAAATGGAAGTTATTGATATGGGTATATTTACTCGAGAAATTGAGAAGTACGTTACGTTTGTCGAAATTCACAAAAAGTCGTATGCTGATTTTTTTTAACTATTTAACCCTTAGAGGGGAAAAATAGTCGCTGAGAGCATGAGACAGGAAAAAACCAAGGGTCGTAGGTTGAGTCGCTAGTCTAAGAGGGTCAACAATAACAAGCAGGTCAGCAGAACAACAGGTACTCTTTATTGAAAAATATAAAATATATCACAGTTATTAATTTTCAAAAAAATCGCAGATGTTAATATCACAGACTCTTGAGCACGGTTAACAAATAAATAAAGCAAGAGCGTGTAGTATATCCGAATGAACTGATCGATTAAACTGGGTAGGCAAAGGCACTTTTCAGGGTCACCGGTGTGAGGATGGAAGTTTAGTTGGTGGTAAACTTCTCAGGTGTCTCAGGTAACACCAATGGGCTGCCTTCTTGTTTGAGAGAACTTGCTTCCAGGGAAAGATTGCCTCCAGGAAAAAATTGCCTCCAGGGAAAAATTGCCTCCAGGGAAAAAGCAAGCCAAAAACGTGGGTGATTTTTATAATAATTCACGTGAAAGTTCACGACGCCATTTCAGGAAACTTCAGGTGTTTGCGGAACCTTCATCCGCGAATTTCCAGGAGAGAAAGGAATGTGAAAACGCGTTCCCCTGCGTTCCAGGTTGGAATTCGACAATCGATGTTGACGAAACTCGAGGCCGCCAGCCGGCCGTGTTTGCATCGAACTAAAAACCATCATCACTCACTTACTGCGCGCGCCCGCCGTTGTCTCCGTGTCGCTAGCATTTAGCCGGTACGTACAAAATGTACGTTACAATTTAAATTAAGAATGTAATATATGACAAAGAGAGAAAAAAGTCTCAATCATCAAAATATAAACGAAGGATTTGTGTATTCGTCACTTTGGCAACACTTGAAAATACTCACATTTTTTCCATAAAATTTTTCCCCAAGACGTTTTGTTCGCGATACAGAGTGCTTATCGATGCATCGTATAAATAACTAAAGAATTACCTGAAAAGTCTAAATTGAGGTAATAATAACCTTCCTGTCATAACTTTAGTCTTAGATAAGTAATAACGACTTGTGAAAGTTTCGATTACTTCCAATCCCAGTGGACTATTTTAATGCTGCTTGGCATCATTTATATCACTAGACTATAATCAACCTTTAGAAAAAACTGAAAACTAAAATTAAAAACAAGAATTAATTTTCCACACAAACTCACTGAAACAACTTGGGAACCCAAGCCAATAGAAAGTCAATTCTGACATCGGCTTTTGCGTTTGTTCATTTAACAGCAGAATATTGTTTGCCTGTATATGCCTCAATGTGTAAGCATCCTTCAAAAGCAGATACTCAACTTCACCAAACATTGCGAGTTATAACTGGGACAATTACTTCCACTCCAGTCCTTTCGTTAGTTCAAATGCCACTACCAAATGATTAGAGAATGGTCATGATTGTGGAATTTATATAATAATCATTTCTAATCAGCGATATAATGGACATATTAAATAGTTGTTCCGAAAAATTAGCATATAGTTTGGTTATATTTATGTTTTGTTTTTTTTGGTAGGGTGAGAGTAGCAAGTTTTGTGCAAAACTGAAAAAAGTTAGGTAGGTAGCTAATTTTAATAAAACATCATTAACATAATGTTAAGTCATATAAGAATCATGTCGAGAGTAAATTACTTCTGAGAACATTATGAAATTGCCCACCCTTCTAATTTAATATCGCAGTCAACAAATACTACTAAAGATTAATGTGAGGCGTTTGCATATTATCGTTGGTAATATAATGTCGTGTAAAAGTTGTTTTTCGTGTTGAAAATTAACATGTGACGTAAAACTTTCGACCTAGTAAATTATTTTAATCAGATAATATGGTTTGCATGAGTAAATTAAACTACCTACGTAATATATAACATATAATGTTGCATATAGGTATAAGGTCCTGTTAAAATATAAAACAAAGGTCTATTGTGATCTTTAAAAGAAATTATGTTACATAAATTATATAGAAATACGTTAGTTTAATCATTTTAATTAAGCAGGCAAATTTGCATAGAATAAATTGCAAAGAATTTAACTAACTGAGAAGTGAAAAAAGAGGAATTGAATTCCTGAATATTTACTGCCCTTAGAAGTTAATTTATTAGAAGATTTAATATTAACATACCTTTCTCCAGAACTCAAGACAATTTCCAGCAAAACGGCTATAAATTAGTCGTCGAATTGGGCGTTTAGAACAATCTATATTTAATACGAAATTCTTCAGTTTTAATTAAAGTTTTTTTTTTGATAAATATGCAGTTGAAATGGAACGAGTGTTAATTACAACCAATTGTAACGCAATTAACTAAGTCCACTGATGCGGAGAAATTCAAATTGGTTTCCTCTGATAATATCGGAATTCCGATCGTAAAATAATATCATCTTGCACGAACAATACATTTTTTATAAGGGATGAAATAGCGGACCTTTTACTTAAAAACCTGTAACAATTTAAAGTCCCTGCCATCGATTTTATATTAATTAATGCAGCCGGCATATTGTATGAGAATAATTACTTCAAATTAGCAATATACGATTTTAGAAAATGCCCAATTAGTCCTAAGTATAAGTACCTAGAGAGAACCGCCGTTTATGAGGTGGCTTTTTGAGGATAACACCAGAAACAAAACACAGGTTAGAGGTGTACAATAAATACACGTGTATTTACAATCTCTCTTATACAGTGTGGAAAGTTAGTAGCGCATAAATTCAATAATTCAGTTGATATTAATTTTTTCGAAAAAAAAGCGGTGTTTTTCATGTTATGACGTCATATTTTTTTCTTTTGAATACCTGTATCTTTTACTATAAATTTCGGTAACTAGGTAGTGCATTTTATTCCGTTTCCGACCGTATAAAAATTTAAATATCCTATATTTGAGGAAACGGAGAAAAATAGTCTTAAAACTCTAGTAGCTATTAAAAATTCATTAAATAGGGAAAATTGATCTAGTTTCCCGTTTATAAAATGAAAAACATTAATTTAGTTTCTTTTTATTTGAATGTTTGACTCTCGAAGTCATCGTTACTACTATACTATTGCCCGTATTCACAAACGATAATTTCCTAAATAATTACGTAATCAATTATCCCCATCTCCTTCTATTGCAAAAAAACTGCATATCTCCATCTCACTCATTTAAATAATTACGTAATTATTTAGGAAATTATCGTTTGTGAATACGGGCATATGACTTTTCAATATGATTTTTCAACTGTTTTCATAATTTCAAAAAAAAAAGACTTTTTTATTCTTGATTTTTTGAAATGTAACATATTAAATGCTACAAAATCTACATTAAAAAATATAAGTAAGTTGTCGTTAAAAAAAAATTATAAAGTCATAACATAGAAAGCCAATGACACAAAGAACTGAAAAATTGAATTTATGAGTTACTTATTACTTTCCACATAGTTTAAACGATTTTATTTAAACAATTTTTCATCCCCCTTGTTCTTAATGAATCACCTGTAGGTCATTAAATATTGCAAATACGAGAAAATGTCACATATGCAAATTTGTGGAGAATGTTTTTCTGAATAAAGTAAGTAATGACACTTTTTTCGGTAAAATGCGAATTAACGTCGTAAAGTGCAAAAACTCCATCCACCCCTAAAACCAATATGGCGGCTAATTCACAAGGGGTAGGAGGTCGCATTTTTGGATTTAGACTCTCCATGGACTACCCAACCCCCACACAAAATATTTTCTTTTCCGCATGAAATGCATAATTCGATGCCTTTTTCGTCTAATTTGACTGGACTATACGTACTTGTGCGTAAAAGTGACATAAATGACAATTAAAAGTAAGTTTTCATGAAGCTTTATGATTCTGTTACTTTTACAATAAAAAAATACAAATCTCTAGAGTTCCTACATACATATTCTTGATGACTAAGAATAATTCACAAATTGTTGTTTCTTGACGATTTGTGATATAAGTTGCAAAAAGTGGAAGTGTTCTATGCACGGACGAAAATTGTCAAACGAGGCCGGGGAGATTGAAAATCGTCAAGTGCTTGAAACACTTCTTTTGCAACGCATGCGTCACGATATGGCAACTTTATGAAATGATTTAACAAAAAAGATATTATGCAGCTCGTGAATGTATGTCAAATTTGTGTACTCTTTGAGTGTATGTGTTAATTTATCGCACTGATGAGGAAAAATAGATTACTTTGCGGACGAGTATGAAAAGTTGAAATAATAAAATTAAATAACTAATAACTGGTTTTTCAGAAAATATAAACCTCAAACTACTGTGATCGGATTACATTACTTACATCGTTCCATGGCCATAAACATCGACTCTTTTCTCACTTTGAATCATAATTAGCTATTAAGACATTTCTTACGAGTTTAATACTCGAATCTTTTAACATCCACTTTTCACACTGTTATCAGAAATTGCTATTTTATGATAACAAGCGTTATAAATCATAATAAATTATTCAACATACTGCGTGTGTGAAAGTTTATTACACACTTGACGTGAGATTTCCTCACCGTCAGAATTCAGTAAGTGCAAATACCATTAGCGGCTGTCAGAGTCTTTGATGTTTTAATTAATAATCTCCGCGTAAGCTTTATTTACGTATCAAAACTATATTATCAAAAAAAAGGTCTTTTAAAATAACCTTTTACAATAAATAGCTTAAAACCAAATTATCCTTCATCACTTTACTACTTTAAAAGTTAATAGTCATAAAGGTTACTTAACCTAATTAATTGCTTAACCTAAGGTTAAGCAATGACAAAACTGATTTTATCTTGTTTTATCTTGTCCAAAGACAAGATTTAGAACTTTATTTTTCGTTCATCTTCAGGACTAGGTATAGAATTCGGGATTAAATCGTACATTTATTATAAAATTATTAATCATTGATATTGGTTTTATTATAGGATAGGTAGTCTAATCCAATGTTTAAAATCATAACCCCTAAAATTTAGTAAATAATAATTCTTGTAATTTAAGCCCAAAGGAATTTATTCTTACATGAAAACCCCATCAGAGTAACAACAGAAGATTCAGAAAAAATAAATGGTAAAAGGAAGATTTTTCAACTGTTTGACTTTTGAAGACTTTGACTAAGTCAGTAGCAACGAAACCAAAAATATAAATAATTGTTTTATATCATCGTTCAGACACCCCAAAGACTTGTTAGCACCCAAATAATTATTTCCTTCACTGTTTCCCATAAATGCTTCATTAGTTATTTATAAAACGTATTGAGATCGTTATAGATAAAAGATAGTACAATACACGAAAGGTGGTTGATCTAATTATCAAGCATAATCTTTCTGCTTTCGTTAATACTAAGCGTTCTTAATAATAAATCTTCTCCTAGAATGTTTCGTTTTTTATAAACCTCATACTAATAAAATTTGTAACAGTTCATCGAAGTGTGTAGGCTTTCACGACTAGAGTCAATTGAATTAGCTCCAGCTCTCGAGCCGTGGAGCTACGCATTGTGTAACAGTTGTTTTCATGTTCATCCGGGGACGATTTTTTCCAGATATTTAATAGCTTCTTCTACAGTGTGTCTACGTAAGCTGAAGTCATATGGGAAACTTTTTTATTACCCATTTTACGGAAAAAAGTTATTCTCAATAAAAACTTGTGAAATGAAGTAGTCAGGCAACAAATTTTTGCACTCGTATACGAGGTGTGTCCAAAAATACTTGTCAAAGAGTTAAGTAATTTATGAAGTTTATAAAAATGCAATTTATCAAATAAACTTGAGTAAAAAAATCGACTTTTTATTTTTTATCCTGTTTTTTTATTTACTCATCAGGTTGCAGCTGCCTATTTGAACATTGTTTTCAATTCTGATCAACTTTTATAATTAATAATTTTTGATCTTGTCAAAAATAAAGGTACTTATTACTCTCTGCGAAGATTCGTTTTTTGGGCAAACCTCGTATACGACTGTAAACATTTTATGTCTGAATATTTCATTTTAGGTTCCATGCATATTTTTTAAGGAGAATACCCTTTTTTCAAAAATTGATAATAAAAAAGTAAATAAAAAATACTAAACTTGGCCCTCCTACCCGCACTGCCTATGGGAGGGAGGAGGTAACTTTGGAATCTTTGATAGAAATCCTCATTTTTATTACAGATCCTGATTTTTTCGCCTAAAAATACGTAGGAAATTGCTCCCTCCATCCCCCCCATGTAGGGAGGGTGGTGTAAATTTGAATTTTGGTTAGCAACCTTTATTTTTTATAGCAGATTTTTGAGAATGCTAGTGAATGACACAAAAAATTATATCCCCCCCCTTTTCTGTTCCAGACACCATTTTTTAAGTGTTCATGTAAGTACCTATTCCGTTGTAAAAAAAAAGAACGAAATTCTCTGGAAAAACCTGAGGATACAAGGCAGCAGCATCGTCAACATTCCTCCTACATTCACCATAAATCTGAATCATTTCAATTTTCTCTTCTACTCTTGTAGTATGGCATTTTGCATTCGTAATAATTCTATTCATTAATAAAGGGTAGGTAATATGCAGGCACTGAAGGTAGTCAAGTAAAACTTCAAGTGATAAATGAATAAATTAAATTTAGAATACCTGTCATTTAAATAATAACTTCCATTAAGAACTTACAACGATACAAAGTCAAAACAGTGGATTTTATCCCGGAAAAATAAGACTTGCTTTAAAAAAGGAAATTTCCCATTGATGAGGGAGGTCAACCTATTTTTCAACAGCTTTTTACTAAATTTGGTTTTCCTGGATTACACCGCCATCATGTCATGAATCCAAAAAAAAAATTTAAATTTAAAAAAGTAGAAAAGGGTTAAACGAAAGGGTTAAAAATATGCTTGAAGAGCCAGTTCTTCAAGGTTTTTGTCAACTAGCAGTTACTCAGTATACAATTACTGAGAACTCAAGAAATTGAACCCTATAGGTAACATTCAAGTGCGTCTAGTGCTCACTGACTGAAATATTTCTGCAAGAGATTGCCAACATTTTCTATATTACATCAACTACCCCTTTCCAAGTAGGTACTCAGGAATAACAAAGGCATATTTCAAACCCTTCATAATATGCAATGGCAGTGTAAAGCCTTCTTAAAAATACATTATCCGATCTATGTGCTACCAGCAGGTGAATATCGATTTAGCCTTCATTAAACACTTGAGCACTTGACACACCGTGCCGCAATTTCCATGAGGTCGTCGAAAACAAGGTCGCGTGAGGCCTATCTAGCCACTCTATTCCCCCATACATCTTATCCTTCGATACTGGAGTGCCTGATTTAAGTTCCGACAGCTCAAGATAATTCACCTGAGTTATGCCATCTTGAAGAGAAGCTCTTCTTCCATCTTATATTAACACAACCTACTAGATATAATATTGCTGCTTGAATTTAACTACTTAAAAGACTTTGTTTATTGGATATAATTTATTTTATTTATTTATTTATTTGTCGTGGTAAGAATTTAGAACTCACATGGAATTAATTTCTCTTTTATTTGAAGGATATTCTCTCCAGAAAATTTTCCATTTAGACAGAAACTTATTATTCTTGTAAGTTCAAATCGGTCTAATTAATATTTTTCATAATAATGAAAGTATTACTCGAAGTATCTTTGTAAAAGGAACTTGTTTTTTTATTTTAAAACTTGGAACACTCATCAATGTATTTTTGTAGATTATGCAATAAGAAAATTACATTGGCTCTTTTTGAAGGAATATCGATAAGTAACGGGCATTAGTAGTCGACGAACCTCATAATAAAGTCGTCTGGGGATTTTGTTTCATAACTCATTGTTCTTATATAACTTTTAGACTTTTTTCTTCTCATACGGAGTCGATATATACCAGCGGTTATAAGCAATTGTATTTTAGTATGGGAACAGAGTACTTAAAAACCCATTTATGCGTTTTTTTGATAAAGGCCACTATCGGAAAGCGGGGTCGGCTTTAGCTGGCAAACAAGCCATTTGGTGCGACGCGACAAGGCGATAGGCGGTCCTGAAATCTCTTAACAGCCACCAGGACTCCCTGCAGGACTAGAAAACTTCACCGAATCTCCCGTTTTTACTACAGCGAAAACTACTTACTGGACCTTTCCATATACTTGAAAAACAACTGCAAATCAAACCAGCATCACGGCTATAATGCCGAAAGCAAAGTTTATCAACATGATAAGGTTTGTTCAAGAAAATAACGAAAAAATATCTGAAGTTTTAATAAATAATTATTGATTGGAACTTTCCTTATATCTTACATCGCAATAATTATTTCAGTAATTTGATTTTTATATCATTGACCCTTTAATTGCTGAAGTACTAGTTCTACTAGTTGAAACGTTAGTATCATCCCATATTTCTTCAAGCTTACTATAAGGACCGAAATTGCTCTAAAACAATGGTTACTTATTTCTTTATTGGTAAAAAATCTTCTTCAGGGAGGTGTAATCAACATTTCTTAATGATGCTGTTGAGTCAAATAATCATACTTGAGTAGACTTTTTAAAATACGTTTAATAAAATATTCCCAGATCCTGATAAAGCGAAATTGCTTACACTGGGTGATCAGTTAGGGGTACGAAGCGGCAGTGTTTTGGGATCTATTGGTCCTAGAGCCTCGTAATTTTAACAGGGACACCACGTATATTATTATATTTTTAAATTATCCGAGAAAAGTGGTATAATACCACCCTGTATAGGTATTTATAAATTTTTAACACAGTTTAGCGAGAGGTACAGTACAAATCTAATAGAAAGCATTTCTCTAGTAATGCTCTATTATACATCTCGCCTATTTTTCAGGCTCTAAGCTACACATTCAGGAGCAAGAATTGAAAATATAAATTAAATTACCAATTTCCTGTGGTTGCATGAACGATAAATTAAACACAATATGTCTCGACCAATCCCGGGCTTGTATTTTGAAACTATTAAGCGAAACATTCTGCACTCATTTCATACCAGATGAGGGTATTGTAGACTTACCGAGCTGAGGCAAGTGGAAACTTTCTGCGAAACTCATCAGGCGGATAATTTCACGAGAATCTACTTAATGTGTCTCTGTCAAACGGAATAAGACGTCTCCACGGTTCGTTCTCGGGGAGACATAGATATTTATCTAGGGATTATAATAACAGCAACTAGTGTCTCAACCGCGAACATACCAACTGGTAAACTGGTAATTTGCAAACTTAATTATCTATTTACAATTTAAGCAGGATTTAGGTTTATGAGATTGATGGTCATGACATAACCCACTGATGAAAGTTCCTCAGTTTATCGGAAACGGAACTAGACGAGTCAAAATAATCATTCAAACGCTCTAAATAGTGTCAAATAACTATAATAATAAAAAAAAAGAAAATTTACAGGTGGTCGATTCAACACACTGTAGAGAAATTTAATCTTTTAATAGATCCAAAGGTTCTGGTGGAGAATACTTCACTCCGAATTTTAGGAAAATTTCTATATAGGAAGGAAGCTTACCTTAAAACAAGTCGATTTAAGCAAAAAAATTTGCGGACCCTTCGTACAATTTTGAAAAAAACGAATTTTTAACTCGATTTTTTCATTTCATCAACAGTTTTCTCGCTCCATTATTTCACGATTTTCTAGGCAAAATATAACGCTGCACTGTCAACACTCCTTAAATAAGTAACTAGAATACATTCCCTGAACTTGTTTTAACAGAGTTTCATTTCTTAAATGTGTAGGATAACTTCTAAAAATGGTTTTTAATTTTCGATGATAATTAAATAAACTGACATAACCTTTAATGAGTTGAACAATTCACAACAAAGCCGTGAGGCAATAATCGAAATGTCAACAATGTCATTCATGGACACTTCAATAAAATATAATGTTTTGCGACGTTGTCACGTTGTTATGGTCAATAATATATTATTTTAAAATTAAAAACTCATGTTTTATGATGTGATTTTTTTTAAGAAGGAAATAAATCAAAATCAAAAATGTGTTTTATTTAGTTAATTATGAATTGGTACATTATCAGTCTGAAAATATTCAAACATAACTTTAATAACCAGTCTTATGGCCCATTATCTATTTGACGGCCTCTGTGATATTATCCTTGCCCTCTCGCATGGACCATTTATAACTTTTGATGTATTTCTGAATATAAATATTTGAAATTTTAAAATTAAAACAATAACCTTCGCAAATTATACCAAATATTTTTATTTCACAAGATGTTAGTAATAAATAATAGATATCACAACGCTGCACACCATGATCATTCTCAGTTCTACGAATCTGTCAGTTTAGTGAATTTAATGGAAATTGAACTGTCATTTTTGGTAAATTTTATGATACTTTAAACTCATTTTTCTCAATATTTTATGTATATTCCGCAAATTTTTTTCAAGATATCGTCTATAATGGTCATAACTTAACGTTTTATGTAAAAATGTTCCCAAAATTCGGAGTGAGTTATACTCCACCATCCCCGATCCAAAAATTACCAACGTTTTCGCGAATGCAAATGAGTAAATAAATACGTTTCATCCTTGATTTCAATATTTAACACTCTTTTAAGTGACTGGAGCACTGTATAAATATTATAATAATTATAATTAGATCCTACAATAACTACAAGACAAGTAAGCCATCACGTAATTATTATTAGGATACATTTTAGTTATAAATTACTTGATAATAATAACCTGAATTTGATATATTCAGCCAGATCAGCGCTTGGTTTCCGAATGCCAGTAATGTTTGCCAGACCATATTATAGAGTTCTCGATAACTACTACTGTAAATGTCAAAATAAACTTATAATAAGGAAGTCCATTCTAACTTCATCGGAACAATGGAGGAAGAAACAGATGAGAGAGAGGCATAAGAAAGTCGACAAAGTGGATGGTTTAGTTTTTCTTAAGCCCCTTTATCCGTATTAATTTTTATCGATGTGTCATTCTCAACCTTACGACGAATTTATTGAAGAAAGTTTCCGATTTGGTTGGAAATGTTACGCCCTCTAGGACGGGATAGGAGCAAAAAATTAAACCTAAAGTTATTGACAAAATTTATGGCTACTAGAGCAAAATTGGCTATTAAAGCTATAAAACTTGAAAACATCTCTTGTACGGTTTATAAGAAATTGTAAAATCTAGAAACCCATAACAAGATATCCTCCAGTGATCTAGTCGGCTGCAAAACGAAATATCATTTATTTGATATGACCTACAGATAAATTTTATTCTTATGACAAATAGCAGTAATAATAATTGCACTTTATGATCTAATTCATAGCAGAACTATAAAAATAAAAAAGCCGTAAAGTGTATAAAATTATTTATATAATTTTGACATAAAAATATTTGTACTTTTTGAAACTGAGTTTGGCTTTTCAAAAAAACCTTACCTATTATGGGTCGTTTCAGCTAAACTGACCACATATGTGTGATATTTGAGATGGTAAGCCCGAGCTATGTAGTCAGATTATTTCAACATAATTTCAACATAATTATTGAACGTCATTAATAAGGAAATTTCTCGTCTTGTTCCGAAAATTTCGATGCCAATGGGTTAGGGATATTGATTGTATCTTTCAGTTGTGGAGCAAAAATATCAGTTGTATTTTGATTAATTCATTATCTGACATAAACTTTTCACTGGATTGATTCATCCAGTCTTGAACCTTGCAAGTTTGAAGTTGTAGGTATTATCAATGATGTCATGGCCAGTTTATCTGAAACGACCTATGGAGGGTATATGCAAGTCATACGTCATTGACAACTTATATAGGGTGCTCCCAGTTTTTTACCCGCAATATTTACATTTAGAAGATAGTAAAACTTCTTCTGAGTTAAAAGTTTTTTATAAATTTAGTAAGTAACTATTTTTTTTATTTCTTTTTTTTTATTAGTTCATTTTATTTATTTTATTTTTCACTTGTCGTTTGCTGAATCTCTTACCGTTTGGACCTTATTAAATGCATATTAAAAAGCCAAAGTATACTCAAATGATCATAATAACACCATAGGTAGGTAGGTCTAATGAGTATAAGGACAATTAATTTATCCTTCCGGATTCCAATATAGTGCACTGACGAGGTCTAATGAGACCGAAACGGGTGTCCGTGCTTTTGGAACTCTGGTTGGATGTGTGTTGCTGTCTGAGTCGAAACTCTTTATTTGGGTTTTCGGGCGCTCCAGACTTGACAACTGTCAGGACGATGGGTGAAAAAACCCGACTCCATTCGACAGGCTATTAATTGTCCTTATACTCATTAGACCTACCTACCTATGGTGTTATTATTATGAAATACCACTTACTGCTATGAAAACAGACATAATAAACAGTCGAAAGTGACCAATCGTGTTGTAAAGTTTACTTACTATTTAAGAACAGCTGTTATGTTTTACTGGACCCCTCTGGTAAACTTTTCATGGTAACTGTTATGGATGTTAGTGACCTAGATACTACCTAAATATAATTTTTATAAAACGCCAAATCGAAGCTGCGAAGAGAAATATTGAATAAAATATTCTAAAAGTGCCTATTGCCCATTTTGTAACGGGAAAGTGGAAAAAATTATTCTAAGTATTTAGCTTTAATTTTGCTGAATTTCCCGACTAGAAACTAAAAGTTTTGGAACTATTTTTCCGGTTTTTAGGTACTGTTTAGCCCCGGAACAATGCCGTTAAATCGAGAGTTAATAACCCAGAATATGGGTCTTGGTCGTCGATATTGGAATACGCATATTCTAAGTGGGTAAATTCTCCTACGAGAGGGTTTGATAGCATCAGTAACGTCGGCTAGGTAGCCCTTTTCTATACTTAATCTGAAATAAAAATCTTTTGCGACTATCTAGTTTTGAAATTGAGCATTTAACATTTCCAGACGGATATAGTAAAGAAAAACAACATAACAAATATCTAATTTTTATTATCATATACAGGGTGTATTGTAACGTCCGCATAATATTAGCACCACGTGATTCTACATCAAAAACAGAACATAAAGTTTTAATACCGTTTAGATCTTAGACCTCAAATAACGAAGTTATCGACCATTGTAGTTTAAATTTGAAGTGTTTTAATACTCAAAAATATTACTTAATATTAATAAAAAATTCTTAAGTAAGAAGTAAAATAGCCAAATTATCCAAAATTTTAGATTTTTTTTCTGTAAAAATGGTTTTAATTAACATTTCAAAACTAGGAATTATTTGATTTCCTGAGTTCCAATACTTCCAATCAATATTGCAACTGCGCGTTTTAATTGTTGAATAAAAAATTGAAAAAATAAAAAATCTTAAAAAAAATTGCAACATTAACACGTCGCAGCATGACATTTGTCTTGTTGCACCTTTTTTCGATTACATAGCAACGGCACACTATACCAGTGAGGTGACTTCACGTCTAATAAGTTATCTTCATTTTTATACCAGCGCCAGTGTTGCAAAATTTAAGAACGTTAAATTGTCCATATCTTAAAATCTGTGTACATCAAGTAAAAACTGTTAAGGACTTTTTTGTTCTGTTTTTGATGTAGAATCGCGTGGTGCAAATATTATGCGGACGTTACAATACACCCTGTATACTTCCTATATACATGAGAGAAATACCAGCCTGCGATTGAAGTAGTTTTTTATCTATTTTAAATAGGTAATTATAACGTTTCTTCTCTACCATTGAGAAATTGAACATTTCTATGCTATCGGCCTAATGATTTGTGACAGGAGTTTTTATATCTGCACACTACTGGATTAATAATCATCTGAGAACATAGAGTAGAATATTAAACCAGCCCATCAGGATTAGAAAATTAATATTAGTATTGGCTTTATCAAATGTGTCACCGGGATTCAGGGGGGAGCTTTTGCAAAAGGAGGAACGAGAGCTTCATGGAACGATGGCAATTAAAAGATGTCGACCTTCGATTGACAAAGGTGTCCAGTTGGAAGATGTTGCTGCTGGTTCATCTTGTCAAATAGCTGGATCGCTTCCTACCCATTTTCACTAATTGCCATAATTGCATTATTTCTGATTTAACTCAGTTGATTTGTTTATCTCATCTACTAATGAATTTACTTACGTTGTCTTAACTCTTGTAGCTTATTATATGTGTATATAGGTCTCCTTTTTGTGCTCTTCTTCAATATATATATGGCTTTTGTATCTGATATCGGAGTTTCAACATCCAACTGATAGGAGTGCCTCAGGGGTCGGTATTACCACCTAATTTATTCTTTCTATTATGTAAACGACCTGCTTGATTCAAAATCAAACAAGATGCATATTTTCGCCAATAGAGTACTCGCCATGCGGAACTGTGTTTTAAAAAATTGCCGGTCCACTGATATCCTTACCACCAAACAACATAGCGTGGAAAGCTGACTTTATCAAAGCTGGCCTAAAGTGTTGTAGGTAGTAGATTATAGCTCTGATAATAATAATTATTAGGCTCATATTCAATGTTCATAAAACAAAGGTGCTTATTCTCTATTATAGGCAACAGTTTTCCATATGTTCAGGAACACCATAAAACATAGGCCGTCTTCCATTCTTGGACTGTCTGTTCATGATAGCGTGTCTTGTGTGTCTCACGTTACTGGTCTTACCAAGACAGCTGCCAAAAAACTGGAATTCATCAACGGATCAAAAAAGTCGTTACACCTAGACAGCTTCTGACAACTGATAAACCACAAAACCGAACAACATTCGAATACTGGGTCTCATGTGTGGGGTTCGGTTCCCAAATCCACTGCGAAGCTCCTCGATATTACCCAGAAAAACGCGTCTCGCTAACATCCTTGGAACATCCCTGGTCGGGGGGGCGGCGTCTCCTTCCATGCGAACTGCTCTCGAGAGCTTTTTTTTTATTAATAAAGTATGCAAATTTACAACCTGCTATTGGAAGCTATAAGTAAATTAGTTAAATGTTAAATACATGAGGGGAGAAATTACCCTATGGTATGACTCCCGGTTATTAATTAACATAAGTTAACACTTTCGGCGTACGTCACTGATTTAATGTATCTGTCGGCCACTGTCTTTTTAACCGTCTTCTTATTTCTGGCTGTGTACACAATTGTCTCGCTAATTCATTGGGGTGTTCGGGAAGTTGGTCGAGGTAGTTCCTTGTAAATCTTTTGATTTCATCTTCAACAAGCGGGAGACTAGAGTCGTCGTGCAAGGTTTTGTTGCTTACATACCATGGTGCATTGAAAATGGCTCGAAGTATCTTTGATTGGATTCTTTGTATAATTTTGGTAGTTGATGGCTTGGCACAGCCCCAGAGCTGGATTCCATAGGTCCAAATAGGCTTTATTATACATTTATACAGAAGTAGCTTATTTTCTGTGGAGAGTTGCGATCTACGGCCTATTAGCCAGTTCATTTGGCGAATTTTGAGGTTAATTTGGGTTTTCTTTGCTGAGATGTGTGCCTTCCAGGTGAGTTTTTGATCAAGTGTTAATCCTAGGTACTTGACTTGGTTGCTTACTGGTAACTGCGTATTGTTCAATGTGACTCTGGGACAGATTATATTCCTGTTCGTGAACGTAATTTGTGCGGATTTATTGTGGTTTACTTTGATTTTTCATCTACTCAACCAAACTTGCAGCTGGTCTAGGTGTAATTGGAGATTCTCCGATGCTATTTGAGGGTCTTCACTTATTGAGATTATGGCAGTATCATCGGCAAACGTGGCGATAGTGGTATCGTTTATAGTTGGAATGTCAGCCGTGAAAATGAGGTACAGGAGGGGGCCGAGGACACTTCCTTGGGGAACACCAGATTTTATATGATAATAGTTGGAGGTTTCTGTGCTGAGTCTTATACTTGAAAGTATCGGTCTGTGAGGTATGATTTTAGGATAAGGTAGTAAGGAGTAGGGAATAACGTTTTAAGTTTATATAGGAGGCCATCATGCTATACACGATCAAAAGACTGCTCAATGTCCAGGAATGCAGCTGTACACAGTTTTCTCTCCTCTAAACTTGTATGGATATTCCTGACTATTCTGTGGCACTGCTGAAGGGTTGAATGATTTTCTCTAAATCCAAATTGGTGTGTAGGTATTGTTGTATCTATGTTAGTGTCTGCTGATATTCTCCTGAGCAGAAGCCTTTCAAAGGTTTTGGACATGATTCGTAATAAACTTATTGGTCTGTATGAGGTAGCTATATTTGGAGGTTTGTTTGGTTTTTGAATCATGATTATTTGTGCAAACTTCCATGTGATCGGGTAGTATGCTAATCTTAATAAATTGTAAATTATGGTTAGCAGTACAACTGCTTTTCTGGGTAGCTGTTTTAACATCTGGCCCACAATCAAGTCGTAGCCAGGTGCTTTGTGGTTATTGCATCGTTTAATCGCTTCTTTTACTAATTTTGGCGTGAAATATTTGATTGGCAACATCATCGGGCAGGGTACATCTATAAACTTTTTGACTTTGTCTTCGTGAGGGTTGCCTAGAGCTGTTTTTGGAACAAGTTGTACACGTCAAGCACGGAGCGCCCACCAATATACAGTTGGTCTCCGCAAATGTACGCGAATTACGTTATAAGAAATTGTTTTTCCCTGGAAATGTCTATTCCTCGGTCTTTTCCCTGGTCTGCAATCTCCATTAGTTTAAAAGTCATGGATAAACAAACACTTACTACACAACAAAATACATACCTCATGGCATTCTTATCGAGGAGGTGTGAATAAATTCTAGTAGTAATAATACTAATTATTATACGCGCTTATTATTATTTTGATAATTTTTTTTTTGGAAATCAAAATTATGAAAAAATTGATAACCTGGTAATCCAGATAAATGTATTAAAAGGCTCCAATTAGGGTCACTGGCATGTTTTACATTACGGTATCCGAAGATTTACTGGTATGTTTCCGTACTAACCAAAAGTAATTTTTTTTTGTATTTAAATCGTGAAGGACATAAAGTTACAAATGAATACATATCCATCTATATTAGAGAGATTATAATAAAAGAAACATTAATTTTAACTTCAAAACTAATATCAATTATGAATCTTAGGTATGTTAGATGTTTTATGTCGTAAAAATCAGAGATTTCAGGTATTGCGCATAACTGGATGTGAATATCGATCCGCATCAGTCAAAGTATTTCGAGTCATACTGAAAATTGCTTTCTAATAGGTAGGTATTACTGTTTTTACAGAAATTCTTTCTACAATAATACAGGGTGCCCCAAAACTCAACATCATGCCTTGAAGGGCTGATAGGCCAACTCATGACTGACCAGAATATCATAACATGATCTTAGGAAAAAATTATTTCTTTTCGAGATTTGACTTTTTTTTTAATTGTGTGAAAATCGATTCTTTGGGTCAGTGTTTTCAGTGTCACAGCTAAACAATTTCAAATTTTTACATTCTAAATTTTGTTATGCAATGCTGCATAGCTCTGCTATTGATCGAGTGCCGAAGAAATATTCTGATGACATACTTTGAAGGAAATTAGTTTTTTTGTCCGATAAAAAAAAATTTTTTTCATGGCCTAACTTTGGCACTTCATACGTTGAAAAAATGTACCTCGTACACCTGACAAGCTTTGCCTTAAAATGGCTCTTTTGATCTATTTTCTAAAATGGTGCAATATTTTCTATGTTTTGTATAAGTACCTACATATATACGTAAAATATTTGTGATGATATTGCGGTAAATAAACGAAAATTTTTAAATTACCTAAAATGGTAGGTATAATTTAAATGTTATTAAATGTACCAAGGGAAATATGATCAATTTAATAAATACCAACGCAGTTGTTATCGTTATCTGAGAAATTAAATTTCTCCCCTGTCGATTTTGCATCGAGATTCATCTCACAATTACAAGAACCATTAAGATTATATGTCATCCAAAGAAAGAAAGATTAATATTCAAACGATTTCAATAAGCAGAATCTTAACCAAATGCGCATAATAGCAATCACAAACGTAACATGATTAATTTTATTTTCATTCTTAGTCAATAAAAATTTATTTTTTATTGTCATGGGTTGAGATGAGCAATATACAATAATATTATAATATTGTATAAATACAACAATTATTATTAATTTTGAGTTAATGAACCGCGTATTATTATATCAGTAAAAATTTTTGTGCGCCACTGGAAATTTGAGGCGTGAAAGCTCACAGCATTACGGAATCTTAGCAATTAAGGACTTTCAGTGGAGATCCCCAGCCTGCTCCGTCATGATAAGGGAAATGAACTTCGTTTCGTAAGTTACTTTACTATTCTTAACTACATATCCCTTATTTTATTATCGCCTTTTATGAACCTTGTAATGCCCAACCCGGGAGTCAATTGACTAATTTCATGCGGTCGTCATATCAAGCTTTTGTTTTCAGAAAATTAAAATTTGTTTTAATTTTCTTTTTTTTTTCTTTTTTTTATTTTCCTATTATTTTTTTTATTTAATTTTAATAATAAAAAAACCGTGAATAATGATAGATGTGTGAGTTTCAGAGTTTATTTTTAAGTTGCTAAATTTAAATGTACAGGATAGATGCGTAGAGCTTCAAATTTTTTTGATACACATCACATAAACTCCAAATAAAAACAATTATCAGCTATTCATTAACCTCATATTTTTTCTGATAATAATACACTTCAATTTTTTTTAATGCCGACCTGGAAATGTCATTAAAGCTTTTTAACTTGATCAAGCAGAAAGCTGTGTCATAATATAATAGATTATGCGGAACTTAAACTTTCAAAATATTGAAATAATGCTTAATTAGGTATATCTTTACAAAAAGATAATATAACCTCAGCATCCCTAATCAGATAGATTTAGTTAAATTTATGCTAATAAATGATATAAATTTATGTTAAACTGACACGAATCTGAATTAGGTTAATCATATCATAGAATTCGTCTCTAAGGAGTTGGGAGTGACGTTTTCTGCCTCGGCATGCTTGATTATTATGTGAATCTTGTCGGTGAGAAAATGGGAGCACTATTCTCGGTGCAATTCTACAATTCTAAAATAAATTATGTCGAGTGATTGAGATGCAGCCACCGTGTGAGCTAGAAAGACTTCATCTTACTGCTCCATGGTTCATCGTGGAAGGGCGCTTTTGGTGTAAATTATTGACTCATTGCTCAATTTTCCAATCTCAGGTAAAAATATTTAATTCCTTCCGTCGAAGCAAAATTACTGGAGTATGAGGACCGCATTTTTCGATCTTTGCTCGTTAGTCTACTATACAAAAGTGACAAAAGACATAGATGTGTTCCGATCGATAGAAATAATTATGGCAGGCTAAAGCGTAAGCTTTTAATGATTTCAAGTGATCTACATGGAACAAAGACATCACTTGGATAAGTATTACTAACAAATTAACCCCTAGAGTGTCTAAGCTTCAGGGGAATCTATTTTTACTCCATCTGCAGCTTTTTATTGAAAGTACAAACTGTTACTGCAGAAACCTATTAACAGAGGGAATATAATACACAGTATGGAAACTTTTGTACTAAATTCGTAATTTTATGGTCTTATAAACGGTAACAGATCAATCAATCAAAATATTTGTTATTTCTATTTTTTCGTTTATTTCAATTATCTGTCTAAAAAATGTTGTTGCACGCATATAATAGCTACTTGAGATAATTTTGTGCAACACAAGATTTTTTTATTATATAGCCAAGAAGCAAGTGCGTAAAATTATGTCGCTTTTAGGCACTTATCCCTAAAATAATGTCATTTCGAAACTAAAATGACAATCAAAATGGCAACTTTATGAAACGATTAACAAAAATAGCTATACGGTTTTCTTAGACAGATAGAGTAAGTACGGAAGTCAAAATTATCCTTGTAGATATTATGTAATCGTAATAATTTAAAGGTATTTAACAATCCACGTCTAATTATTATAAATAACCTGTTGCGTGAACAATTATTTGAAAACGTAGCAGATATCTAATAAGAGTTATTCAGGCTGCTATCTGGAAAGTTTCGTGAACGGACAACGTCCAAGTTTAAAATCGACAGAGCAACTAGGATCGAAGGAAAAAATTCCGGGTGGCTCTATTTTTTCAAATACGAAACACGGAGCTTTGAAAAAAGTTCATAACTTTCCAATAAAATTTTCAAAGTATCTCTATAAGAAAAGAGATCATATTAGCACAAGCCATAAATAAGTAAGTGTTTTCAAGTTCTTTTAGCTTTGGTAATTTTTTTCAAGTATTAGGACACTGTTTTATCAAGTCATGAAAATATAATAAATAAAGGTGTAATTATCGAATTTATTTCATATTTCATTCTTTCAAAAGTATAATGAAGATATCCAGTTAGTTATACCTTCTTTGTCCACAGTAATGCGTTCGAATAAGGAGGAAGAACTAATCCCAGAAAATTATGAATCCACATGAAATTGTGTGTAAAATGTGATTGAGGCAAGTGAGGGCAACATTCGAGAGTTCTGCATATATGAAAAGTTGAGCATCGAGGAAATCGAATTTCTAAAGTTTGTTGAATGGAACTTCTTTCGCATCATTTATGAATTGCGATGTTTTAACCCATACTTCTGGGAATAATCTGAAATTTTATTACGCAGACTTGTTGAAATTGAATTTTTCAAGTGAACGTTTCACCAAAAGTGAATTTGGCACGTGAGGCTGGTGATTGCAATTTCATGAACTTCATATCAAGAATTTCTGACTCTTAATGCAGGAAAAGTCCATGGTGATTTGATCAGATTCTGTAAGGAATATTAATAACCAATATTTTAGTTTAGGGTGCTCAAAGTTTGAATGCTCGTTTTAATTTCAATGAAAAACATGACCAAAATCACCGATAATTATAGGTCCCTAATTTAAGCATGACACATTTTTTAAAAATTTATATTTTGTAAAACTGGTGACGAAGAATTTTCGAGCTATTTTCGAGCTCTTCAATGGTATTTTCGAGCTCTCTCTAGCTTTCACCGTTTTCCGGAAAATCGCAATTTTTTTATTTGTAATGCTTACATTACACTACACCTGACTTTTTTAAATTCAATCTGTGGAAAAATCCAAACAGCATAGGAATTTCGAGCTATTTTCGAGCTACTAAATGAGATTTTCGAGCTGTTCCTAGCTCTCGTAATTTTCCGGAAAAACGAAAAAAACCGCTTTGTCGTGCTAGGATTTGACCTAAATTTAGAAAGTAAGTACTCCCGGAAAAAGCGAAAAGCACAGGAATATCGAGCTATTTTCGAGCTACTAAATGAGATTTTCGAGCTGTTCCTAGCTCTCGTAATTTTCCGGAAAAACGAAAAAAACCGCTTCGTCGTGCTAGGATTTGACCTCAATTTTGAAAGTACGTACTTCCGGAAAAAACAAAAAGCACAGGAATTTCGAGCTGTTTTCCTGATCTTCAATGGGATTTTCGAGCATTCTTGTAATTTTCCGGAAGATAAAAAAGAAACTTACCAACGCGGAACGCATTATGCTTTTGTCACTACCACAACTTCAAACTGCAAAATGAAATGAAAAATAAGGACAAATAAATTTTAAAAATAGTGACATTTATTGTTGACTTTCAAATAATGAATTTATATTTTTCGTTTTTCCGGAAAATTACGAGAGCTAGGAACAGCTCGAAAATCTCATTGAGTAGCTCAAAAATAGCTCGATATTCCTGTGCTTTTCGTTTTTTCCGGGAGTACGTACTTTCAAAATTGAGGTCAAATCCTAGCACGACGAAGCGGTTTTTTTCGTTTTTCCGGAAAATGAAAAGAGCTACAAACAGCTCGAAAATCTCATTGAGTAGCTCGAAAATCGCTCGAAATTCCTGTGTTGTTTGGGTTTCTCCACAGATTGAATTTAAAAAAGTAAGCATTACAAATAAAAAAATTGCGATTTTCCGGAAAACGGTGAAAGCTAGAGACAGCTCGAAAATACCATTGAAGAGCTCGAAAATAGCTCGAAAATCCCTCGTCATCAGTTTTAAAAAATATAAATTTTTTTAAAATGTGTCATGCTTAAATTAGGGACCTGATAATTATATGAAGAGAAATTTAACACAATAGCAATTCAAGGACGTTTTTGAAAAATCGATGTTATCCAATAAAAAGTTAAAGTTAAATTTCATTTAAGTATCTGAAATCGATAAGAAAGTCAGTGTTTCAAGAATCTTTTGACATAGCTTTTATCGACTTGAGGGAATCTAAATACATATTAATCCATATATTGTTGACTGCTAGTAATGTAAATATGTATTATTAAATTAAAATTCTTGGACAGGTTGAGTAAATATTCTTTTATGACTTACTGACATATTAGCCTTGCTCATTTTAGGTCTCCACATCAAGACTAATTACCTACAAAATTTCTTGACGAACGTATAGGCTCAAACTAAAGCAAACATAATAACTCTAAATAAGATTCCTCAAGTAGGATCCCTGGATCATGCAAAGACTACATGCTGTTGCACAGGTGTATAAGCGTTGATTTCATCAAGGGATAACATTAATGTTACGTCCTTACAAAGACAAGCAGTAAATGAGCACGTCTTAAGATGCCCTTAGGCAGATTTTCCTACTAAGATAACCTGTTTAGTGTGTTTACTTTTATAGGAACTAGTGATTACATCAACGTGCCCCTAAACCCACGTTCTGGTACTATCGCGTGTAAATATACATCTATTATTATTAGTCTTGATATGTTGATGTCATCGGAACAATATCCTTGTTGTAAGTAAATCCAGGATATGTTCCAGAATAGCATTTGCATAATTGTCGTTACCCCTTAGGTATTGTTTATAATAATTAAAACAACTTACCGTATTGGAATCACAAGGTGTTTACTTATGTAAATTTTTAACAAAGTTATATCAAGCGATTCTAGAAATTGAGAATCTATTAAATGGATATATCTAGGGACAAACGCTCAATTTGAGAGATCACTATTTGTGCATCAAGTTTTGTAATATTAAGGATGTCGCTCACTTAACCGGCACGGCGCTGTCTGCCACCGTCCATCACCTATGGAAATTCGAATACTCCTGACGTCAAAATTACTTATAATGATATTTCAACAACAAAAAATCGATAACTACAATTTCGACAATAGCAATTTTTTTATAAGAGCAACTATAGATACTACAGCACAAAACTGGTGAAACCTTTTTTGGGGTTCCCTCACTGAGAAAAGAGTAATTATGGAGTGCAGACTCTTAGAATGCACCCATGTTCCAAACTCGAGTTCACAAGAGCCTGAACTAAAATTTTGAGCCTATTACCATCAGGCGTTCGATGATGACGCTTTAACAGGCTTGAATGATTGGTTCAAGCTCATTGAACTCTCTGTAATAAAATTTTTGCTGATATCCTTATTCGAAATGATGAGACAGTTTCTTCTTCGAAATTCAGCAAAAATGTTCATAAGATGGCTCAAATTGGAGGCAAAACGAATTCTATCATCACCAAAGAAATCCCTTAATTGTGGATTGCCCCACTCTTCCCTTACCAGTCTTACAGGAGAAGATAAAAACAGGTTGCAGGAGTTCTAACAGGGGAGCGAGAGCTCAAAGAATGTAGTCAATGGTAACCAGAGACTCCAATAATCCCGAATGTACCTACCAGTACAAATCTTTTAAAACAGCGTGGTCAAACAAGAAGTTGTGAGAACGATCTCCTATCAGATGAAGAGGTTGGAAAAACTTTGGAAATGGTTTGAATAACCCATAATTAGGTGACCTCTTTTGTGATGAGAAAAATAGATTTGCCTCAAACTTGAGCCATCTTTGAACATCTTGTGAAGGATTTCGAAGAAGGAACTGTCTCTTCACCGCGAGTGACGATATGATCCTAAATTTGGTACATTTGGAGTCTGCAGGTAGTTGGCATACAAGCTTGGTAAAGGACCATTGAACTTCTGACTTTGTAAATTGTGCTTAATGGATTTTGGTACTTTGGTACATTCCAAGTCATGTCAATCGGTAATGCAGCGAACACAAACCTGGGAGTTGGAGAACTTCGAGAATACCTACGCGACTGGTTTGTCAGCGGGGGTATATAATTAATTTGTAATAAAGAAAATTCAACGAAAATTCAACGAAAGTATGAATAAGATTTTCGATTTAAGATAAATATTGTAAACAATTTCTAGTCTACCAGTTAATGATAATATTCTCTGTTTCTACAGCTAGTATCTTTCTACTCCAGAAGAATAAATTTGTTAGAGTTGGTCATACAGAATCTACGCAATAATAAAAATTCTCCAAACAACAAATAAAACTTTATATGTAAAGAACTTTTATTAACACACTAACATAATGCCGCTCCTTGTTTGTGTATCTGATAATATCCGTCAGTTCTCAAGACATGCAATCATGAATACTTTGTGAGAATGTAGGCATGCAATATTAAAGAAAAAAATACATTAGACAAAAACCAACTAGAAAAAGTATTTCACAGTTTCTAAAAATTAAAGGTCTTAAAAGAAATAGATTTTTTAGGCGCGCCTCCATTAAACGATTATTTATTTTTTATTCTACGGTTTATTTATACAGAACATTTAATTAATTTACGTACGAAAAAGAAGTCTTGAAAAAATTCCTTTTTCCTCAAGCGTTATAAAATACCGCAATTATGATACTGTACATCTTGTACAAGGATTCTATAATGTTATAGAAGCAATTTTTTCATTCTTAACCTAGCGCAATAATAGATGTTGACATCATCATATTATGTGACATAATACTATTTATTGACGTGAAGCTTGTGGATTTGTAGCAGAGAAACGTAAAAAAAAACATTTAATTTATATTACAGCGAGATTTATGCCTTAATCCGCTTTAAAATTCATTCCCATACACTTTTCGTCGAAATATTCCAAGAAAAAAACAGGGAACTCCGCCGGATTTGGCAAAAATCGCAAATTCTACTTCCTACTCATACTCATACTCGTTCGTACGATCGAAATACGTAAAATTTATGACTTTGCATATCAACGGTTCTTAAATGGACAGAATTTGCCTGATGCTTGATGGCATTTTTTTCCAAATCGTTTTCTTTCCGTATTTTTTTTATCTTTATCCTTCTTATCCTTTATCCTTATATCGGGTGATCCACAAAATTTTTCATCAACTAGTGCCTTGGAAAAAATGAATCATGTCTGCCAGTCTGTCAGATAAAATGCAACCTATCGGTAGGTGTGCTCAGGTGCAATGAGCTCAGACATGCTGCAATAGCTATCTCTTCCAAGGCACTAATTGATGAAATATTTTGTGGATCAGGCGATACATTTAGCCTACGGAAAAAATCTTATATGTCCGCAGCACTTTTTCATTTGAACTAATGAAAATCACGCGACAAAAAATTCGACATTATTTTTAATCGCAGAGATGGTGTTCATAAACTCTAAACTCTCCAGAAAGTCACCCATTTTTGTTAGTCTTGTACGAGTATAAGTTCTAAAACTACTTTTTTCATTTTTTGTGTCAATAAAGAAGATTTTGAAGCGAGTCTGAAGGCTTAAAAAGTAAGGTAAGGTGATAGCTTGAGATTTATTAGCGTTTTTTTTTAGGTAATTTTAGGTCATCAAAATCAAAAAGATGTATACAGGGTGTATCTTTAATATTGCGAAAAATTTTAAAGCGAGTTTCTTTTGGTTAAAATAATCATAAACTTCCCATCAACGTGTATCCTGAAATGCACCGTTTTTGAGATACATGAGGTCAAAAAAAAAGATTTTTTTTTGTGGTTGGTATTTAGTAGTATTGAAAAGGTACATGTACAAAAGGTAAGTTCTGTATATCTCAAACGGTTCTCGAGATATCTTCAAAAAACTAAAAAAAAAATACACTCTGTATAATATTTAGCTGTTGCAGCATATTCAATAGAGGAGTTTGAAGTTGTTGTGAAATACTTACAAAGCATGAGATAGTACGATTAAGTATTAGGGAAATATCAGTGCTAGTTTATTCCTGAACTCACCGACATTTATTATACTAAAGAATAGTTTGGCAAGCTTTCAGAAAACTTAACATTCGTTCCGAGTGCAAGAATTATAAAGGAAAATTATCTCCTTATATAACGCTGCTTGCCAACTTATTCAAGCATCAGAGTATAAAACTTGTTAACCGGGCTTATTAAAAACATAAAACATAACGCCTTGGCTAACTACATAGTTAAAAGAGTTTTAGGCCAGCCACCTTTAGCCTAAACCATATTCTGTGTTTGAAAACTGAAATGATTAACGGTAATTGGGCGTGTAAAATTGAAAGAATTGGTAGAGTTAAACAACGCTAGAATCGTTCTTAGGAAGTACCTACCCACCCGTCATTATTTTAAAATTTCATTAAATACAAAGTTCATGAAATATTGTTACTTAGGTTTTGTTTATGGGGCTCTAGAGAGTTATATAAGTTCTATTTTTGCCAGCTGCTAAATCATAAACGCCAAAGGGAAGACAGAGGACGGTTGACAGACAATTTTAGAGTAACATCTGAAATAAAACGGGAGAAAGTACCTACTTCAAGCAATAATAAGGATAACAAACTGCAAGTTCGTTAGGTACGCTGATACACAAGCAGCAGAGTCGTCAGAAGTTCTACGCAAAGATGGGAAAGACTGATTTTGGGACCTGAGGCGAAAGATCTAATTATATCAAATGTGAAAATTCAATTAATATTCCATAGTCTGAGAGATATCATGAATATCCGGGAGCGAATGATGAAAAGAGGCTGAGAAAGACAACATCATTTAGTGGAGAAAAAAATTGTCATGACTGGAAGAGGAACTTACTATAGAATTACTATTTATCCGAGTATTTGCCTTATAATAGCTACTCGAGGAGTAAAAGTAGTATGAGGAGATACCAAAATATCTGCAGTTGGACACAAACATGCAAGACAGTTGGTAGACTTGTAGAAGCAAAAAGTATTCATTTTCATGCGGCTGAATAAGAGGAACATGAACATGTACATATAAATAAATCACAATACTCTAGTAAGATCCAAAATATGTTCCTGGTGGCTCTGGACGTGCGTCTATTGAGGATCTGATTTTTTCTGATGAGCTTAAGGGTTTAAAGTTCTGAGCTCATTTTTATATGCTGACACAGGGTATAATTCATTGGATAAAACAACTATTCCACTAGAACTAGAATATGGAAATTTGTAAATATGATTTCAATTTCCGGTTGTAACCATCCACTTTCTTATTTTAGATGCTGTATTATTACACTTTCAGATTATCAGTGGAATTTATAAATGAATTCTTTTCATGGTTGAAGTTTGTAACGGAGTAGCTGATTTATGAGTTATAAACAAATAATGAAATCGCCATTTTCAATTTTCAAAGCAATATCATTAAAAAAAGTTTGATTTGACAGTAATAAAATTATTAGAAGTTGGCATGTCATATCTACTGATATAAATGTATTTTATTTTGAAAATATTTCAATTATTTTTTCAATAATTAAAAATGTTGTAGATTTTTGCATTTGTTGTTGGGAATTTTGCATGTTTAGACGCGTTCAGGAAAGAAAGCCCTTTCCATAGACACCATTGCCGTTCTTGTAGATGAAACTGGTGAGCGACAAACTGGAATTAATATGATTTCCCATGTTATTCCCCTATGTCCCGTTTTGAAAGTTATCACACGGTAATACCTTTAATAATATTATTGAAAATAAGAAAAAATTTAAAACTGCAAATTTTTTCATTATTTTTGTACAAGTTTTTTAACCCCACAATAGGCCAATATAGGCCATTTTTCGATGGCCTATTCAAGGGCCGTCTTCAACGTAAACAGCTTTGAAAATTGAAAATGGCATTTTTTATTTGTTCATAACTCATAAATTACTTGTTAATAAATGCTTCCATGCTATCATTCTCATTTAATTTTTTTTCTACTCCCAACCTTTAATATGCATATTAAATATGAATCACCAGTGCTTTAATGGGTCTCATTAAGATACAAATTTTCATTAAAGCACTGGTCAAGCTATCCAATGGCAGAGGAGCATTTGCAATCGAATCGGTTCGTTTTCGCTCACAATCGGGTCGGCAAGCCAACCGAAGTCACAGAGTTGTCATACTCACGACAAAAATTGCCTCGTGATATAAGTTGAGTATTTCTGAAAAAAATTCTGAACGTTTATTTAATTTAGAACATAAGTAACATTCAAAGAAAATTTATCAAGATTTTATGTTACCTTAATTAATTTGATAGGTAGGTATATCGTGTAAAAGATGGGAAGATAAAGTATTATATCATTCGTAGCGCTCCGTGATAGTATTCAAAGCGGCAACGCTGCGACCCGCGTTGCGCAGGTAAACAATATCGTAATTAATGGCTGTCAATGTTATTAAAATTATTATTAATCTGAAAATCAAAGCGTAAAATTCAGAATTCGAACTTCGCATAATAAAAATTACGCAGTAGTGAGTAGTGTCCTTTAAACTTGATACTAATTTTTTTTTGTCCTTTAAACTGTTTACTAAACATACTGAACATGTCTCAGCAGAATAATCTTAGCGACGAAGAGAAAATTTGGTACCTAATATGCGTAAGCAAATAGCAACCTATCTTAACCTCAATGATCCGCAATTGTACACGGGTCATTGTTAAAATATATAATTTTTTAATCTTTTCTATGAAATAAAAAGGGTCGTAGAAAAAATAGTGTATGGAACTCGCAGATAATGGCTATTAATACGCTCTTATGATTGTTAAGACACTAGCCTACGGCTCGTATCTTAACCATCATACTCACGTATTAATAGCCTTCATTATAAGCTCGTTGCATAATATACTATTAGGCAATCTGAAAAAGCAGTACACTTTACTGTAAACCTGTGGACAATTACATTCGACCTAACCTACTAACTATACTTGTATATAGTATATAGTATATACTATATACTGTAATTACATCTTGCGTACATCATTGTTTGCTTACTCTGGAAACCGTAGGAAAAGCTAGCGAGGTCGGGCAATCAGTGTATTTCACCTGATTATAGGGGTGGTTGTTGATGCTAAACGAGCATGTCCTACTAGCTGAAATGTACCATTAAGCTACCAGTATCTTATTGTATTAGAGTTGAGAAGACTTTTACGTAGGATAGCAAACTTAAAAACGTTAATAGTTGATTTTTATCATAATTTTTGAAATTTTCATTTTAGGAGACAAGAATTAGAATCATACTGTAGGTCCAGACACTCCTATAGGAGCTTCTCGCTATCGCATAACAATACGGTTGTAATTTTTTTACTGTGCTGGTGTAAATGCATGACTGAGGTTTAAGATGTTGTGCTTTTCTGTTAACATTGTGAACATCTTTCCTATACATGATGCTCCTGAATTCTAGGTAATACGAGAGGAGGCAATACTTTGGGTTATTTTATGCATTATTTTTATGCCTAAAACTTCATATAAACATAGGTCCGCAACCGATTCGTTACCGATCTACAGGGTGTTGAAATTCCAAGATTTGTTATTTTTTTTTTCTTTATAGTTCCTTAAAGTAGTTGTCAAACTTTAGTCAAACAGTTAGTCAAACATGGTCATCTCAGCTTTAATTTTTAACAGGTGATGCCGACCAAACTTCAGAATAAATGGAAACGAAACCCAATCCAAATAAAGCCCGAGCCTGCTCTATCATTATTTTGTTTTTAATTTCTTCTTATCAAGACAGAAAATCCTTTTTTATTCGATAAGGGTCGAAGATACAAATAAACTATACAAAAACAAAAAGATTCTAAACAAAACATAAAACATACTTTGTATTTCACATTCCACCAGCGGCTCACCGCAAAAAAGTTCAGGGGTAGAATATGACCCCTGAAAAAATATAAAAAAAATGATCTCCCTCTATATTCTCACAACGCAATTTGGCATTCTCAATGATGTAAGCTCTTCCTGGTATTTAGAAACACTCTGTATACAGGGTGAGTTTGTTGTAGAGGTAGAGTTTTTTTGTAGCAGGACTTTGGCGTTTTCGAAAGACAAGTTCCCATAAATATGTATATTATGTCCGGAATAGCTTAGAAAAAAAGACACAGGGTGTTGGAAAAAAAATCAGGTTTTGCCGCTTTACTTGGGCCTTTCTCAATATTTTAATTTTATACCACGAGGTAAATTGCTATAACTTAGAGCACACAAAACGAAGAAAAACACTAGTGAAAAAATTAATCAGTAGCGTAGATGCAGGGTATATTATGCCTTTTTCGTTAACAGCTTACTTATCGGCGTTAATTGAAGTCTCTGGGGATTTCTTACAAAAAAAAGGTACTTATACTCATAAATTATATTCTAAATTCCACATAGTTTTTAACTAAATTGAGTGTAAACTTCCTCATACCATTTACTTAGCTAAACAAAATCATAGATTTTTTTATTATTATTTATATCCAAAGATAACAAATAATATCGAAAAAATTAGCTTATTTTTGCAACATGATGAAGTTAATTAGAATCAATTTACTGAAAACCACGGATTTCGAATATTCATAAGTATACATTTTTTTGTAAAAAATCTCCAGGGAATCCACCGCTGATAAGTAAGGTCTTGTAAGTCCATAGGCGTAGAAGTTAATGAGCTAACAAGGTTTATAATGTGGCTAAAACTGTTTTATTTTTTACGCTGTATCTTTTTTTAAGCTTTTCCGAACATATTTTTATGGGAACTTTTATTCCTTGAAACAGGTCTTCCATAAACTGATGAGTTCCGCAACAAAAAAATGACTGTATTTGTTAGAAAAAATAAGTTTTCTTGTCTTCTTTATGCGGGTAAAATAACAAACATTTTTAATTTTCAAAATAATATTTAAATCAAGATTCCACATTTTAGAAAGCTAAAATGCAATGCTTATTAAAGCACGTCGTATATTGAATGCATCACAGAACAAAGGTGGATTAGGAAAACCAGAGTATTGCCTGGCGTTACAGGACAATGTCGCGTCTAGAATTCCACTCGTTTGCATGCTACAATGATGACAGATGGATATACTGACTGTCTAACCGTCACTGTGTAAAAGCGGTCGGAGTTATTACCACGAAAGCCTTTGTTTCACGAAAAGCACACTGAGAATGTACATCAATATCGGGAGAGAAGCTTTATGGCGATAATTTCTGTCGCCATATAATAGATTACCTTATTAATCATTATCAAGGGGATAACTGAGTGCTTCAGAAAAGAGGCATACAGATTTCCAATTTAATTTGCGCGGTAATACTGATGGATTAAAAGAGGTATTTTAGAAGACTTCTCTTTAAATATATAGATATATAGATATAATGTTCAAAGAAAAATTAAAACCTCACCTCTGACGGTAAAATATTCGCATAAAAATCTAAATATGAGACACAGTTTTGCCTCATTTTGATTTGCTAATTAATTTATGCTTCATGTTACAATATAAATAAGTACCTACTTATTATTATTTAATTAACATGAATCGAGAGTGAAAAAACTCGAAGACGCAAAGAGGAATTATTTTCGTGGAAATTATTAGCGCAAAAACCAAAAAATAAATTATTTGATGTAAAATATAACAAGCCATAACCAGCAGAATGAACCAATTACGAAACCAAACCTGACTGCTCTAACAGACGGTAGGTAAGTCTACTGGAAATTAAATTAATTCAGTCTATTTATAACGGCTTGGCTGTGGCAGCGTTTTACACCTTTAGAGAAAGAGGGATGTAAGCACTGGATATCTTTTCAGGAGGAACCGCTGGCCGACTTTGCTTTTAAAGTTTCAGTCTCCTCGTGAACAACTCCAGTCAAGCAGCGTGTTGATCTTCCTTCTTCTTTTTCTGCTGCTATCCATAATTGGATGTTTTAGATAATTTCTGATCATTTTTTCCTGTCTTTGAATGCGGTTTTATCCCTGTCCAATATTTGATATTTCGGAGCCATGACTTTCTCTTTCTGCTCATTCCCCTCTTCCCTCCATCTTTCCTTCTTTTAATAGTTGGAGTTGATGGTACCTCTCGTTGCGTATCACATGGTGCCTTGCATAGATATTCACGTTCTCTTCCTATATTCTCTTCAGAATTTCCAGTTGGTTTTTCTAGCTGTCCATGGAACCTTAATGATTCTTCGGTAGACTTACACCTCAAATATTTCCAGCCTTCATGGTATCAACCATCAGTGTCCAGCCTTCCATGCCATACAGTAGCATTGACCTTACGTAAAATTTTGTGAATCTTATCCTGAAGTTGAGGTCAAAGTTAGAGTTCGCAAAGACGCTTTTAACTCTCATGAATGAGCTCCTCGCTTTTTGATAGTTTTGTATTCTGGAACTCTTCTAATTTAAGGGTGACGATCGGGAATTTTGTCTTTTTATGTGTTGATGATAATTCCCATAAGCCTATTGCTATGCCTTTAGTATTCCAACTATGTCCAGGAGCACTTGGAGGTCACTCGTGTTATCTACAATCAGGACTGTGTCATCTGCATACCGTATTTACTACTAATTTACTTTACATACCTACCATGAAATAGTATGTGATAAAATGAACTCTTTATCAGCAACCAATCCAGTGTAAAAAGTGATCTCTGATACCTTTCCCAAAGAATTCTTTTGGCTTTGATCCTAGAGCTAACAGTTATTGACAAAGAGAACAATAATTATGATCCGAAATTATTTCAAAGTATGTAATCAGATCAAAAAACAGACTCACAAAATGATTTGCTAATTCCAATACAACACCTACACAGATGGCTAAGGAGAGTTAAGCCAAAAGTGCAATACTTAAGATAGGAAGAGAGCTTAAATTATTGCCGAAACGAACTCGTAATTAGTATGCTATGAAAATAAGGAAAAATCTTAGATAAAGTAATCTTAATAAAAAATGATGAAACAGCGCTCGCAAATAAAAACTTACGTTCGTTAAGAAATAGTTTAACTCGATTAGATACACAATAGCATCACAGACGCACACTCCGATTGGCTTAGAGATGAGAAAGAATTTCACTGTACTGGCTAACTTCACCGGAATCACCAGAGACAAGCAAGGAAAAGCAGCGAAGTGGTTGTCTTATCCGAGTAAACTTGATGCTCTCTTCCTGATTTCTGTCGTGAAATTCACCTTTTATATCCTTCTGTTATCAGAAAGCTAGCGATGGTGCAGGATCAGCAATCGAACAGTGTTCCATTGACCGCATTTCCTATTGTACACTACCCCATATCACTTTTTTAGCAAACCTGCTCTCGTGTTCTGTCAGGTATTCTGTTAGAATTTTCTCTTTTCCGTATCCCTAGTGAGTGCTATTCGTTGCAGTGGAAATGCATTGTCATTTCGTTCCCTAAAGAGGGATTGTTACTGACTGCAAATGCGGTAAAATCACGGACACAATGCTTTCTCGTTATCGCGTCTCGTTTTTCATCCTATTTTCATTACATCTGCCATTTTATTTATATTCTAATTACATTTACACGGACGATTTAGTGTTTACACCTCAATTAGTGGCTTTACGGTACAAAAGACACTTGACATAATTACATTGACGTAGGTCTGATGGTACTTTACCGGTAACTGTGAATTCTCTTTTTCTTCTTTTCTTTTTCTTTTTTCTTCAAAAAATAATATTTCTTGCATACTGAAGTCCTTTTTAAATTATTTCAGGTACACGAGCCTTTCTGAAATACTTGTTATGTGATTAAAATTGCTATTTACATTCAATTTATGTCAATGTTATGGAAACTTGTGTTCCATTCGCAGTTCGCATTGAGTTATAATAATTATTGTGTTTGTTTTACAGGATAAAATTCCCGATGAATTTTAGTTACCTAAAAGGCTCTTGTGTTGGTTAATTGCTCTGTTTTGAATTACGAATTTAATTGGAATTCAATGTAATTAATTCCATATTAAATGGATTTAAGTGTATAATTTCTGTTGCAATGTGTGATGTGCGATGTTCGCTTTGAAGAGATCACAGCAGCCATTGTTTCGTTCTATTTGTAACAAATGCTTTTCATATCAGACTCGATTCGAGGACCAGCAAAAATTCCTATAATTTAAGATACTATTTACTTCTATACAAAATATATTTTGATTTTACTTAAGATAATAAAACCATCAAAAATCTACGCTTGTATTATATTGATCTTAGGTACATAAAATTTAATTTAGACTTTTAGTGCTATTCTAAACATGGTCAAATGGGTAATCAGCCAGTGACTCAAGTATTCCGGACTCAAGGAGTCAACAGTAGGTTACGTCAAACTTAGTTTTATCATTCTAAATAACATTAGATTCAGATGCAAATGATCGTCATCTCTGATTGTCAGCACTGATGATCCGCGCTGACGGCTCTCAACAACTTTTACATGCATCATCAGTCAGTAGTAGATGTTTACACGCCGACACGTCATGATTCGCGCTGTTGCCACCTTAATTATTATCTCTATAATTCCTATCTTGATTCTTGTTGTCCTCACTGGAGGAATCCCAAATGCATTCCTGCTCTTGCACTGCACTTATCAATAGTTCTGTATCTATACGAAATCCACTTGACCTACAATTGATAATAGTAACTCCTTTCAAGCTCAAAAGTAATTTTGTTTTATAAATTCCAATTGCGTCACGATGTAAACGGGTGTAATTGTGTGAAGTTGATTTCTTACTTTTTATAGCATATGGCGTGGTCATCCTTAAAGGCACAGCACGCTCATAGCTGGCTTGTATATCTGACAGACGACAGTGTATCTTGAGTTCAGTCACTCGGAAGTTAACTCAAGCTTTGTAGTTTCGATGTGTACGAGAAAAACCAAAAGAAAAAGATGTAATTGCGAATTGTCCAGAAGGATTTCAACAAATAATAGTCTTCAAGCCTTCGAAGAATCAAAAATATTGGATTATCCTTTCCTAGAGACTCCTCTTTTCATCATATTCATTATAGTCTTTTCTCTGTGTTTTTTATGTGGCTTTCCTCATTTGTCAATTGATTTTCGCAGTATGTATCAAGAACTAAGAACTTGATCTGTCAATAACTTTCCCTTTATTTCATAGGTATAGAGGGAATCTAATTTGTCAAAAGAGGAATTTGATTTGAAAAATATCCAATAATACTACGCAACTCAAATTAAAGTTTTTGTGGTCTTTCATAGAAAGTTTCTCCCTGAATATAATCTATTATGTTCAATGTCCTTATCCTTATAGCATGAGACTGCTGACAATACAATTCATTCATAACAATGACATGTTAGTTCATATAACATAATATCATTGCTTCCAGTGAACTATAAGAGAAAAAGAAATGCTATAGTCACGTCATGACGTGCCCGCATTTGCACATTTCTAGGCATGCTTTTTATGCACTACATATAGAAACCCTCTCGCATATTCCTTGCATATTATGCAAATTTCAAACTGCACGATGATCACAGGATCATTAATAGATGAGCGAACACGAAACGAAGAACGTCGCAAGATCGATAACTTCAGTTAATTCCCTTCCTTGGGGAAATAACAAAATATGAGTTTGTGTGCCCTCACCTAATATGTTAGTGAAATTCAGGAAATGTTATTGTTCAGGACCATTTTTCCGGAATGTAATATTTTAGAACTTGCCCGTGGTGAATAAAAATAAGGTTTAAGTACACTAACTCGAAATCTCTTTGAATTTTCTTTTCCAAACTTACAGTCTGAAATTTTTTAATGTGGAGGGGGGGTTGTATGACTTCTCCTGCAACATTAAAAGTGATTAAATTCTCTACTCAACAAACGTATTTTTTTTGGATTTTGATCGTCAATTTTTTTCGAAAAATTTTCATTTTGCAGGTAACCCAACTAACTGAAATTTTTATCTTGCAATAAAATTCTCGAAAAAAAATTTGATCAATATCCAAATACCTTACGTTTGCAGAATAGAGAATTTAATAACCTTTCAAATTACATTCACAAGATCCCCCTCCCCATTTGAAAATATTATTGGGTAAGTTGAGTCTCTGAGGGGGTTGAAGTTTGAGGGAGAAAATTGGGAAATTTTTCTTTTCTTGAATTTATGTAGGACTTTTGACTCACCTGATGGTATATTTCCTATCTTCACCTATACAACAAACCTTTTTTTAGATGTTTAATAGCACATCCTGAATGAAACACCCTGAAAAGCAACCTAATTTTGCAAAATTAAAAGTAGGTACAATTTTTTATTTTAATATTATCTCTTTTACTTTGTTTTAATAAATATAAATAATCTATTAATAAACGTAATAGCTCAAAGTTAAAAAGTAGAGCTATTATTCTCTAGCGACATCTATTCCTTACCCCACCTCTTCGATGTCGTCTCTACCTACAAGATTCGCATTCTGGAGGGCATCTCGAGTCGTAATTGCAAGGTTGTTCTCCATCAGATAGTACTGATTACCCATCTATTTGCTTAACTGTTGATTACGACCTCCTCAGCTAGCTGTTGTTTGGTCTCTGCCAGATAGTGAATCTACCAATTCTGCCATTCCGACACTGTTAACACTGCAATACGAGTCTCAGAAGTATTAACCCCACTCATACGGAATGGAGAAAGAACTTCCTAATTAACACCAAAGGATTCTTTCTTAAAGAAAGAACTACCCTCCACGTATGTTTTTTAAGGTACTTCGCGGAATAAATTTTTCATGTAATTAGCAAGTATAATAGGACAGATTTATGTGATTATTTAATTATCTGATACAATTTACCAGATAAACGATGATTTCAAGCTAAGTGAGTTTTTTGAAGTTCAGAAGAAAATTTTATAGGTATAGAAACAGCTTTTTTTTTTGGAGACTTATTTCTTCTCTGTTCTTTATTCGATTAATATTTAAAATTTTCCCTATGATGAGCTGCCCCTTTTGGGAAATGAGCAATAAGCTGTTAATATACAGTTTCGCCATATACCTACAGAGTGTCAGACCAAAATTTCCCACCTTATGGGAAAATTATTTTATACATTTTTTTTTTCTGTCGTATGTTGGTGCTTTTCAAAAGATTAAATTTCAGCACACTAGATCCATGGTGTGACTTTAATTTTCAGAGAAAATGGCGTTTATCTAAACTTTAATAATTACAAAAAAAAAATTTTGAAATTGAAAGTGTGTCGAGGGAAATTTAGGCAACATTCGTTAGATATTCACCAAATGTCAGTTATGAAAGAAATGAGTAATTTTTGTATACAGGTATGAACAAAAAAGGGTAACTTTTGAACTTTCAACTTCTTATGTTTTTTTTTCTTAGTTTAGTTTTGAATTTGAAATTTTTGACTGCAATATTGGTTTGTTTATAATATTGTTTATATTAATCAAAAAAATTAACAGGACTAATAAAAACTAATAAAAACTAAAAAGGACGAAACACGTGTCTACAATTTCCGCCTCTGCTCACAGCACAACATTAATGGATGGCATGTTGTCTGACAACATGTCATTCATCTTTTGTCTAGCAACGCCTAGTAGGGGCTTTGCCTACTTCATGCACACCGGGAGGCACTGCACTCATTTTTGGCATGCATTATGGCTGTCTGGGGTGTATCCTATGGCGCAAGCCTAACCCACCGTGCCTTTTTATTTTATTTTTATTTTTATTTCTATGCATTCTGCTCACGGGATCCGTGATCTAAACTGTGCTGTGTGTTGGTAGATATACATTGTACTGAAGAGTCCCAAACAGGACGAAACACGTGTCTACAATTTCCGCCTCTGCTCACAGCACAACATTAATGGATGGCATGTTGTCTGACAACATGTCATTCATCTTTTGTCTAGCAACGCCAAGTAGGGGCTTTGCCTACTTCATGCACACCGGGAGGCACTGCACTCATTTTTGGCATGCATTATGGCTGTCTGGGGTGTATCCTATGGCGCAAGCCTAACCCACCGTGCCCTTTATTTTATTTTTATTTTTATTTCTATGCATTCTGCTCACGGGATCCGTGATCTAACCTGTGCTGTGTGTTGGTAGATACATTGTACTGAAGAGTCCCAAACAGGACGAAACACGTGTCTACAATTTCCACCTCTGCTCACAGCACAACACTAATGGATGGCATGTTGTCTGACAACATGTCATTCATCTTTTGTCTAATAAAAACTGATACGCAGGATCGAAATTTTCGAATTTTATCAAATTTATGTCACGCAGTTTTCTATGTTTTTGGTGCAAAGTGTATTCGATATGAAGAAAGCATCTACGAAGGTTTTATTTTATCGAAATGAGCTGTCAAGTCAAGGATTAGGAAGCAAGGTTACGCTGCTGCACCGAATTTCGGAAAAAATCCCACGAGGAGGCGCGCACTACGCAAGCAGCCGATACTTAACGTATTCTCTCTCAAATTAGTAGCAAGCGGCCAAAGAGGGAAGTTTAGTTTCACATAACATTATCATAATAATTTTAGGTATTTCAAGGTACTCTAGTTTTACGATTGTTCATCATGTTCATTCCAAGAACACCACCAATCTACTAGGGGGGTATGGAGCTTACTCCTTACACGCGACTCTGTCCAAAGCCGACCGTTTTAGAGTGACTCCTTTGGAATCCCCTTCTTGTACCCGAAAAGTGCAAAAAGTGTCAACAACGTGTGCAAGCAGAACGCACCTCTAGTCAAACGTGATAGTGTGAGGGTAAAACCATAGTAGAACGACGAGGCTAGAGGCACAGAGACGAGGTAAGCGACGCGGCCTTTATTTCATCGTGTATGGTAATGAAGCCAAACATAGTGAAGAGGTTGACGCAGTACTAAGCGACGAGACAAGCGAGGCGATGCGCGTCGAGATAAAAATTGGATTCATTTTCGCGTTGATACTGGACGGTTCTAGCTGCATTCTTTTTAAGTTTTGGCAATTTCTATTCTCAAATATTCAAAAAATCGGTCTGGGTGCTGTTTGAGCTCAGAAAATAATGTATGGTACTGTCCAAACCGTTTGCGTACTTTACTAATAGGATGTACAGAATAAGTTTTGTCCAAACTTCCCATTGCAATAATAATAAGTCCGCAAAGCGTGGCATTATCGAATAAAATTTCATCTTCACTGTCGGAGAACATTGATCATACTGAATTGAGTTTGGAAAGTCAAAGCAGTAAATCGCAACTTCTGTCTCCTCACTATGTGCATGTCTCCTGTCTCGTCGCTTATATCGTCGCTTACCTCGTCGCTGTGCCTCTAGCCTCGTCGTTCTACTATGTTTTTATCCTGAGAGAGTTCTATTGCAATAGCTTGAGAGTGACTATCAAGCAGTTTTCACGAGGCAAAATGTGTCAGAGTTACTATCATGAGAGCAACTCTCGCGGTGAACTATCATCGTGAAAACGGTCATTATTGTTGCTGAAGGGCTTATAAACTAACGAACTCAAAATTCATAATGATGTGGAAGGTGATAAGTGAACAAAAATTTGAACATGAATCTTCCAATGATTACGTAGCAACAATTGCTCATCGAGAAAAATAGGAAATTATAAATACCACTAGGGTAGATAAATGATTATTCACTAAGAATTAGTTAATTATACTTAAGATACCTTCGAGAAAAGAGATCACAGAAAGATAATAACTGTTGGTTTATTTTAACCGACATGTTTCGCGATTTGGATCTCAGCTGTTGTGTTTTGAGGTAATGTTTAAACATTCAGAAATTAGTTCGGGATTCCCTATGATATAGCTTAGTGTGTACTCTGTTAATAACCACAAGCAAACCAAATCCGAAATATAAGCAGAGTTAGTACGGTTTAAACGTCGGATGGTTTCAGATTTGCGGTCTCAGATTGCGTTGAACTATCCACCATAGAAGCTCCAACATCACTGTCGTAATATGTAACCCTCGCTGAGTTTGAACGTCAATTTCACACGTGCCGTGTTACATTTGGCTAAATAACAGCCACCGTCTGTAATAATTATTGCACAAGTGTGATGTTTAATGTTTCCTCCATTATAATACATAGGTAGACCAACAAGATGATAGGAATTAAACATGAATTAGCATTAATATGGAGGTAAGACTTTTTAGTTCATGATGATGATTTATAAGAAATTTTCTTCAGCTATTATTTTGGAATAATCGTTCTGATCTGAGGCAATTTAAAGCACTTTCGCCTTTGTCTTTGGCTTATGTGAGCTTAGAGATGCAAGAATAAGTATAGAGATTTTTAATTTCAGTTCCGTAAAATTTTACACAGTTAGTAGCGGGCTTTCTTCCCCGATCCTCGTTTTCATGAGTAAAAATCAATTATTTTACAAATACAAATATTTCCAATAATACAATTTAATTTAGTAACTGAAGCAAATATCTTAGATATTTAATGTCTACAGATTATAAGAAATTCATTTGGGACTTGAAAAGAAATTTAATCAACAAAAAGTAACGATAGAGAGGCCGAAGTCCTCTGATGACAGAGATGCTGACTCAGATAGGTATATCAAAGAAGAGAGCCCGGCTTCGGTAATGTTTTTACATGAGATTAATCTTTTCAGAGACCGTTTGATTAGAGAAACTCTTTTAGAATTCTCAATGGGCTGTCAAAGATATTTGAGAACTTTCCGTTTCTATCCCCGAGCACCTTTTTACGGTCTCAATTGATTAGACTTAAAATAACAAACCTCATTTCCTTGTCATATGGCATACCTAATAAGCCTGATTTAGGCATAAAGTACTTTATTTGCATAGCGGGTGACCATAGAGATATCTACATCAATGTATCTAAGAATAAGAATAGACAAAAAATCGATTTTATGGGCCGTATACAGTCTGCAATTTCAAAAAGAGTAAATCTACAATAATTTTCATCAATTTTAATATAATAAATATTTTGATAAACGTTTATGTAATCGGTAGAACAATTTGGAAGGCCTTATTTCCCTTTACGAAACATTTTTTTTATAAGATTTGATACTATGATTAATTTGGCAATATAATTTTTTATAGTGAGCAATTTCTTTTGTTTTTTGTGGGACTATTGACAGATGCCCCAGAGAATGTGGAATTTGAAAAAGAGTTTGAAGTCAGTGGCGTAAAAATTTTTTAAAACATACCCAGATCTCCTCCACTGGATTAAAATATTTCATTAGAAGTCTCAAATCATGTACTTCAATAATTAGCACAACAATTGTCAAAAACTTTGTATTATTCTGATAAGCCAGTTGGTAGATATTCAAAAAATATTAAATTTTTAGAAGAATTTAACACTTTGTATCTCGAAAACTAAAGCTTCAACGACCCATGTCAACAGGAAATTTTTCGCCTAACTTTGCCTTTTCTACATGCCCTTTAAGTTTAAAAAAAATTAACATTTACTCCAAAGATCTTGAGGGTGATTTTATACACCTTCTTCAGCTGTTACCTGCCAAAGCCACGATAATCCAAACCTCCTAGTAGCTGCATCATTTCGACCTGTGTTGAGGACATGCGCACAGAAACTGTCAGCTTTTAAAAAATGACTAAAGTTCGGCAGTCGCGGGTTCTCCATAAAGACATTGGCAACTTAAAAAACAATTTTTCGTAGAATTAGAATTATAATTCTCCTAAGCTTCTTTTGATAACTATGGTAAAAATTAAACTTACCTCGATGCAGTTTTTAACGTTCAACATTCATTGCTAGGAGCAACCGTGGCAGTTGACGTCAGAATTCTGCAACATCCCTTAAGTGTACGTACGTTCATATAAAATTTTATACAATAAAAATCTGTCAATATCCAGCTATTCTAACATCCCTTAACTCGCTTGTTTGACAACAACGCGCAGATTTTCATAAAAACGCTAATCAATTTTATATGAAGGAATAATTACAGCAGGATTAAGAAATATTCAGTGCCGACCCTTAATAGCATGAATTATTTGAGATAATGTTATTAACATCACTACTACTTCTGAATTTCCCGGAAGATCCTGGAGGCATGAATTGGAAGGGTCCAATCAGCAAACCCTATTCAAGTAAAGACAGACCCTGGAACGTGTAAGAAATGCTTACGATAGCTCCGTCTGTTTACTTAAAACAAACAACATTATCTTTTGGTCATCTCCTCTTCATCCAGAATACTAATCGATATAAAGGACTAAGACGTTGGTGTTTAGCAAATATTTGTCTCACGAAACTCGTTTAAAATTAGAATTATTCCAGTCACGGAAGCAGAGAATTCACCCCTTGATTTAAATATTCATAGTATAATACTTATATAGGATTAATTCTCTATGCCGACAACATAATCCTGCGTAAAAAGCTGCCTTAAAATAAAAATTTTATAGCTTATAGCTGCTTTAGTACAGACACAAACACAGACTAGAGAATTTATGGACATCGCATCTAGATGAGACGGTGATTCCAAGTTTGTTACGTCTGGACCGGAATCCGGGTATACAATGTATTCAGGTAACTACAATACAAGTTGTTCATTATTTCTTGTACCTATGCTACGCTATGATGCAAACCAATGCAACTGTAAAAGTCAAGTCAAAAGGATTTTATTATCTAGGGTCGGTAATAGGAACAACGCTTTATTTAAGCTATTCTGACTAAAATTTATAACAATAAAAAGATAAAGTAAAATAAAAAGTACACATCATAAAACTTTATTCTATACAACGTTAACCCAGGTTTTCTCCGAGCTATCCTTAAAATGTATTAATAATAATAATAATTATTATATTTATTTTGTAAATGCATTAACTCGCCATTTTCAACCATTCAACGTAAACATAAGTCCTAGTGACTTAATGCTTCTTATTCTCATGTGATTTATGTTTCCCCTTATGTCTTGGTTTTTCTTTGCCGTCAGCTTTGTCCTCTAATCGGTGTAATATTTTAATGGCCGCAGCACCTTCATACACTTTACCTTTGGTCATATCTACAGTGTCTCCTAGCTGATCTCCCATGGTTTCGAAACCAAAATCGGTAAGATTCAAAGCAAGATGATTCTGTTTGATAGGAACTTCCACTAGTTTCACTTTGCTTGCAGGGATTTTGTCTTTGATCTTTTCGCCTTTTCTAAGTTTTATCGTAACAGGCTCCGGAGAATTATCGTTGGTATGGTGTTTTCCTGCGGCTTTTTCAGCAGGATTTTCGTTTTCCTGATTTTTACAGGATTGTTCTTGGAATGTTTTGTTGAATGCCTAAAGAAAATTTAAATAAATGTAATATAAAAGAGTACCAATAGTTACTACATATCTAGAGGAGTAATAATATTCTGCCATTGCTTGTGTAAACAGGTAAGGTACCTAAACTTCTTGTGATCAATGACAACTTTCAGATTGTTTACCAATATTTACTGATAGAACAGGGCGAGGGGTAGGCTAATGAATAAAAATGGGTCCCAATAGTGTTGATTCTTGTAATCTAATAATTATCTTTATTCAATCAAAAAATTTAGATATTAATTTTTCAAAAAGTTATCTAAAAATGTTTTATTTTCTTTTTTTGTGCTTTAAGACTGACTTGAGATGTGATTAGAAAAAAATAATTTCCAATCAAGCAGAGATTTTTTGTCCTGAAAGGTTTTTTGACAAATCAAAAGAAAAATCTCATATGATTCCAACTTTTTGGCAGACATAGTATACAGGGTGTCCCGTAATTAGCGTGCAATACTGAAACAGCAGATTCTATTTTCAAAAATATGAAAAAAAGTTCCTATAAAAATAGGTCGAGAAATGCTTCCTAAGGGGGCTATAGCCCCCGAAAGATGAGCCCATTAAGATGGTTTTTATTTAATACCTCCGAACCCGTTCAAGATAGAAAAGTGAAATTTTGAGAATTTATCAAACTTTTTATGACCAATAAGACGCAATTACAAAAATTAAAAAATTTCTGTTACTTTATTACATCCCGTGATCCATGGCCTACGTTGAATATTTTTCTCTAGTTGTGTTTCAATATGAATTTTTATGCCATGTAAGGTAATTTTCAAATCGATTTTAAGCGAAAACGATGTATGTTATCGAAATTCAGCAAGACGACCTTTTTTGTGTAAAAAACTTCAACATTTCATAATCTGATCTCAAATCCTGGCACGAGGTACATACAAAAAAAGTTAGTGTGATTTTAACCTCACTCTTCACCTATCTGACCCCCCCTAATGGAAATTTTTTAATTTTTGTAATTGCATCTTATTGGCCATAAAAAGTTTGATAAATTCCCAAAATTTCACTTTTCTATCTTGAACGGGTTCGGAGGTATTAAATAAAAATCATCTTCATATGCTCCCCTTTCGGGGGCTGTAGCCCCCTTAGGAAGCATTTCTAGACCTATTTTTATAGGAACTTTTTTTCATATTTTTGAAAATAGAATCTGCTGTTTCAGTATTGCACGCTAATTACGGGACACCCTGTATAATTAATTTACAAGAATACAAACCAATTTAGTTCAATAAAGATTATGTGAATGTTCCTTGAAGAGCTATAAAGTTTTTATGAAGAAAAAAAGAGATAAAAAGACAAGTAGGTATACAACACTTTTAGATCAAAAATACCCATAACTAAGGTGAAAAGTGTGATGTTTACAGTGACAAGAAATATACCAATCTAGATCAAAACGAGACATGTTACGTGTTCGAAGAGCGGTTGTTCAAATAAATAAAACAAACGTTGAGAGGATTCAAAACATGTTAAACCATCGGTGTAAAAATTAATTATCGACTCGCCTGAAGTATAAACAGTTACCACCAGTGGCGGCTGGTGATACTTTTCACAGGCAGGTCATTTAAAAATCGCCGACCACCTAAGAAAGGAAAATAAACAACACCCTAAATGCGCCGCAGGGGAAATTTTTTGAGTGTTCAAGGTCACGCAATTTCCCAGTAGTTTAAAATAAAATTAAAGAGTTTTGAACTTGAGGTCTATTCTTCTGTCTTTGCAATTTGCAAAGTTTTCAATTACAAGTTCATTGAAGTTTTCAATAAAAAACCGAAAAATCAGAAACCGAGTTGTGTCTCGTCTGCGTCTCTCTCTCTCGTCTACACCGAATCCCGATTTCCCGAACCACCAACCCACACATCACGCACACCCGCCCCCCCCCCCCCCCCAGTCGACACGACAGTAACGCGACCGACAGTGATTTTCCCGTGTTGCCGCGGTACGTTTTTTGATGAGAAATTAAAAATGTACCAATATGGTACTTTTGCCAATTAACTATGTTTATTATTTAATTACTTAGCCTAAATGACATAATTTTAAATTCATAATGGTTCATTCGATCAATATTTAAAGCTACAAAATGTTCATTGCGAGACATAATATACAATTTAAATATGTGATTGCATACCTACATACAATAATAGGCAAGTTTAAATAATAAAATTGCAAAAATGAAAAATGTACCAGAATAGCATTGAACTTTAACTTTAAAATGTAGTACCAGCAAAAATAAAATGTACCAAATGTGATACAAATGTACCACCGCGGCAACACTGCACATCGAAATCTCTGGTCTGTGGTTAGAATCTTTGGTCCCGCCCCCACTGGGCGTTGACCTTCAAGTACAGAATGGGACCGTCTTAAATACAGGCAAAGTTGCTATTATACCTATCTCGCTCCAGCACATAGGCAAAGGCATCTTACTCTTTAAACCACGGTGGTCAACTGCTTCGTTGACCCACGTCCCAGATCCTCGCCACTATCTTCCCGGGAATTACAAAATAACAACTACCTATATAAGTAAAGTTAATTACAGAAATTATTACATAGTTATAATATAATTATTATTAGTTTTAGTTTATGATACACTATAAAATTACTTGAGGTGGTTAATTTATTTGGGAGGTCATTGACCAAATGACCTAATGTAGAAACCGCCACTGGTTACCACCGTAATCAGTTAACAGGTGAACGGCAAAACAATCCGGTAAATATAATTTCAGTAAAAATTCTCTTTCAACCCACATGTATCGCTTTGATACAGCTGAAAACAAAATACAGAATAAAGGTTATCGTATCACTTGGAAAGTTTATAACCATTTTTTTTACCCCTTGTTTCCTTGTAAAGCTTGTCAAAACTAGAAATAATATTAACAGCCAATATTATAAAGGCTCATTAGGCTAACGGGCAGATATCTGTGCTCGTTTTTAAAGCTAATATCGACGTCAAATGACTTTTATTAACATTTTTGTAATTATTACTTTCATGTCAAGAATAGATAATTTTTAAAAAATCCACTTAGACTCGATATCTTCTTCAGAAATGGTCAAAGAAATCTGCCCGTTTACTTAATGAGCCTTTATAATACTCGCTGTTAGACATGTGAAATCACCAGTTATACAGGATGTTTGGCAACTGGACAGCCAAAATCAAGCGTCATGTTTAAAATCATGTTTTAAGTATTAAGAAGGTTTAGGAAGGAACGCTTAGGAAATGCTTCTAAAAATCTAAAACTAAGTTTGGTAAAAAATATATATTTTTTAGTAACTGGTCAGTAAAAATCGAATTCCATGTATAAAATCGTATTCTAGGCATAAAAGAGAGAATAACTTTTATCAATATCAGGCCTCGTTTAGGAAATGTTTCCAAAATTATTTTTCAGTTACTGCGATAAAACATTGCTATTGCGGCTATAGTTTTACATTTTTGGAAATTTAAGCTTCACATTAAATCTAAAATTTCAGAAAAAAAATCCATGGACGAAAATTGATTCAGGACACACATTAAAAACAAAATAATGCACAAAAAATTACTCAAAATTAAATAAAATTAAAACTAAATGAAAATCAATTTGTTTCCGAACTAGTCTTAATTGAAGATGAATAATGTTGAAACAACAGCTAAATTACTTCTGCACGTTTTGAGATGTAATCAGCGCTCTTTTATTTCTGACATTCCTGACAATTAATCGTAAACATCGTTACAAAAATTCTAACAATTATTGTCGGGTCGTTTCAGTAAAGTAGTGGTTGTTAGAATTTACGTAACGCTGGTTACGAACCATTGTCATGTAAGAAAGAGCGCCGATTCCCTCTAAAAACGTGCATATGTAATTTGGCTGTTGTTTCAACATTTTTCATCTCGTGTCAGCAAGAAAATTCTTTGATTGCTCAAAAAGGAAGGCTATTTCGGAGACAAGTTGATTTTCATTCAGTGTTCCTACCAAAACCTGTTTCCAGAAGAAATTTAACTTTGAGTAATTTTTTATGCAATCTTTTGTATTTAATGTTTGTCCTGAGTCAATTTTCGTCCCTGGATTTTTTTCTGAAGTTTTAACTTCCATATGAGGCTTGAATTTTCAAAAAGGACTGGAGAGGGAAATAGTTATTCACTTCATTTTTTGTTGAAACATTTTTTTTTCGTAACAGTTGATTTTTTGTGATCGCCTTGTAAATGCAGGTGTTAAATCGGAAATTTTTGAAAACTAAGGTGGGACACCGAGGTTCGAAATTTGCTCATCAAAACTTACAAGAAAGATTTATTTAGAAAACAGTGGAGTACGGAAACCGCGGAATGATTCTGCACGCCTTCAGATATGTAACCTTCACCCTGTAGAAAAATTTTTGACATTTTTTTTTTAGTTTAGATACAATAAAGTAGAAAAAATAACGATAGAGCTGCTAACATGCTAAAACAAAATCGATATCGCTTGGGAATTTTGAAAGTTATTCTCGATCAAATTCAGGCCTAATTTTAGGGTGCTACACTTTCATTGTAGTGTATAATAATATACATCATTTTGAAAAATGTTTAATAGTTCAGCATCCCTGTTAAAAATTGTTTTGAAGAAATCGACCTCTTTGCACTTTATCCTGTGAGAAGGGAATGGCTACAGAAGAGTCTAAGTATTACAGTTATTACAGTTTTGAACTCCTCACAATAATATGTAACTTCCAAAAAAACAGAGATTTTCACTAAAACCGTAAAGAATTTTTTCTTGCAAAAGATGTCTCTTATTTCAGAGCTCATCATGGTTATCTTCTAAACGCTAAGAGAAACAGGGTCGGTTAAATTAGCGAAAAAATGCCCTATTCATTGACCATCTCGAATCCATTAAAATATACGAGATATCTGTGACCATTCCTGAAATATCGTGAAAAAACTGAAAAATCGAGATTCCTTATTTTTGTCATATCTTTTTTATTATTTAAGATTATTAAATGATTTTTTGTAACCTTTAAACCAAAAATAAGCCGTTAAGAGCTATTCACCTGACATTTCAAAAAAAAATTTAAACCCAACTAGATCCCAGAGTTTTCCTAGTAAACTTTTGTTTTTCTTTAGGCCGGCGCTATATTGTATTTTCATGTCATTCTGTATTAACAGAATCAAGGAAACCAAAAGTTTACAAGGAAAGTTCTGGGATCTAGTTGGGTTTGAAAATTTTTGAAATATCACATGAATAGCTCTTAACGGCTTATGTAAGCCTATATACAAAAGATCATTCATTTGTCTCAAATAATAAAAAAAGATGGCAAAAATAAGAAATCTCGATTCTTCAGCTTTTTCAGGATATTTCAGGAACGGTCACGGAGATCTTGTATATCTTGACGGATTCGACATAGCCACAAACGGCAGCAAATTTTCCTTGATTTAAACGACCCTGTATCTCTTAGCTTTTGGGAGATACTCATATATGGTGAGCTCCGAAATAAGGGATACCCTGTAATTATCAAAAAACCTACATCTTCAGAATAAGGACATTATTATCTATAAAAACACCTAACTGCAATAATACGAATCGAAAAAATAGCCCAGTTGTACGGTAGCGTTATTCTTTTTTTTCAGAAAACCCGAAGAAAATATTACAAAGTTTAGAAATGCACGACATTAAAGTTCATTTTCACAACTGCTATCGTCTTCTCAAGGCTTACCAAAATACTAAATTTTGGCTAAATTTGTTTTCTGTAGGTATCACATGATCGGTGTGTCTCGGCATCGTTAGTAAATACATATAAAGCTATTGACGTTATGAGATATATGTATACAAACCAATGAATTTCTTGTCAGTCGGCGCATATAAGGCTCCGTCTGACGCCATATACTTTCCATCATCAGCATTGGTAACTCATCTCTGACGTTTCTTGTACGACATTTCTCCTTTGAATTGCAAAGCTCGCGGCTGCCAGGTTTTGGGCCATCACATTCGTCGTCCTCCAGCAAAATTTCTTCTTCTCCCGCATGCGGTGACTCACGAACGCACTCGATCTCCCGCACCCGCACGCCAGACTTGAAACGACATGCGTGACATTTACTCCATTTTCCAATGCGCCATCTGATTAGAGTGAATTCGGTACAATAAACGCAAACTTGCAGGAAATTGTTTCAGAGCTTTATTAGTCTAGTAAACGCTTTTTAACGGTGCAGTATCAAGTAAAAACATTCACTAGTGAAGGTTGCAAAGAGAAACAAAAGTGCTAGGGTCGAATGTTTTTAGTATCCTTAACCGTTTGAAATAAACCTCTTCGATTAGAGTATCTTACTCAATACAGGTATATTTTTTTTTAATATAAATCATCTCTTTAATAATATAGAGAAAAGCTATTGTATTGCAAACAATAAATGTGAAAGGAGTGTTACCTGGTTTTACAGGGATGTTCATTGCATTTCTTAATGACCGCTTCGGGTTTTTCCAAGTCATTACAGAAAGAATCGGTAACTCTGCCAGCGTTGTCTTCGACACAGGCGAATTTCGAAGTCTGTTCACCTCCACCGCATCGGGCGTCGCAATCTGTCCAATCTAAGAGTTCCCAGTGGTAAGAGGGCATATTATGAGCAGAATCGGCTGATGGTTCTGCGTACTTGTAGCGGTAACCAACATTTTCTCCTTTGTAAAAGACCACCTGTTAAAAATAGCTTTATGGCAAATATTATAAAATGTAATTTTATAATATTACTAATTTAGAAAATTAGTAGGTACTTAAGTACCTATCACCTATACAATGATGTTTCTAAAAAATGGCATTCGTTAAGAAATTCAAAAATAACTAAACATCGATCCAGATTAATAAATTTTTATATTTTCTGCTACGAAAATAAAATCGTAACACTCACATACAATATTATGTTCCTGTCGATCGGACCGTGAATAACTAACTGCTCTTTTCCGGGCTCTGGATGTGAGTATAGTCCTTCAGTATTACCAATTTTAACTTCTCCATCCATAGCTTCAGAACTGAAAAAAGTAAATTAGCAAATAACTTGGTAGAAGTTTGGAGGAACCTAAGTAATAGAAAATATTCCGAAAAGACCTGTATAATCTATGATGCGTTTATTGTAGATTTTAAAGACGTATTTAAGGTACCTACACACATGGACTACACGCAACTATGGACTGGACCTGGAACGACGATGGCGTAAAGCAGTCACGATCGAATCTTTACAAGCAGTCATGTGCTGACAAAAATGCATTATGACAAAAAAAGAGAGTCGTATGAAACACTTATCCCTGAGGCACTCCTATATGTGCGCTAAATCACTTTAGGTATACACAAATCAAACAAGAGAGACAAAAAACCGTCTATATCTTTGTGAAAACGTTAAACTAGAAGGTGCAAAGTTTCGCAGAAAGTGCAAAGAATGGAACGCCAGTTTCTCGAATAATTTCGTAAATTGGTAACGTGCGGTAACTTCGTAAACATGGTAAAATATTTTTTTGGGGGTATAACAAAATTCTAAAAATCAGCACACGTATTCTTTGGACGAATGTAGGCCACTTTTGGCTTTTGCAGCTTCCCCTTAAGACACCTTTAATCTCAAAGGGGCATACAGCGGTCACGTGACCTGTCACTGTGTGCAAATCGTAACTACGCACGGCTACAACATATTCAACAAGTGACGTTATCTGCGGTGCACGATGCCGCTTTTGCCAGTAGGCCGTCGTCGTACAATTAATAAATGTGAAACTTAGTGGTGGAAGTTTGTCAGTTTCCCCTTTTGCCGGTACCAGAGTCAACGCCAAAGCTTTCAGCAAGGATATCCTTTGAAGCTTTGAAGCACCAAAATCAGCTCCATCTATTCGAAAAAACAAAAATCTGGAACCGTTATTGGATTTGGAGAGAATCTTATAGCTAATGGTTTGTTGTTTTCCTTACAAGTTATTTAAGTTATAGAAATTTTTTATGATTTATCCCACAAGAGTCGGTTTTTTACTTACTTATCCCCGTTTAGATAGAATTTCTTCTCGTCTGATGCATCACCAACAGCGATAGTGTTGACCGATGGAGCTAGTTCATCGAATTCGATCTTTCTGCTACCACTGGGCACAGTGACCACCTTCTTGTAGTCTACAATTAATTACTATGAATTAATTAATTATTAAAAGCTTTGTACAACGGTTTTGAAAAAATACAAATGAAAAACTATCTTACTGTTTCCAGGTGGGTCATTGTACACGACATCCACAAGGGTACATTTAGTTCCATCACCTTTGCATATTCCGCATACATCTTCTATAGCATCGGAATTGAGTTGGTAGTCACAGCCTATTTTCTGTAAAATTATTGACAATAACAAGGGAGGTCTTACAGTTACTACAGAGATAATAAAGTAAGAGTTATGGAATATGCGTCGCAAGAAAACTAAATTGTGAATGATTGTGACATACAGGCCATACACGCTTATCGGAATTACATTTAGATTACCCTAATCCTGGAATTCTAGGATCTAAACCAGGATCCATTTGGGGTACAGAGAGTCACGTCTCTATCTAATAAGCACCGTTAAATTGTCTCAAGATACAGTGCAGAACTGCCATAGAATGTTCCTGCTAGCAATACCGATACGATTAACAATATATCTAATCAAAAAATATAATGAATAAATACATAAATAAATGAATAATTAAATATAGTGTTTGTTTGTCAGGTCCAAGAAAAGTTGAAATTGTTGTCGTTGTTGTTAATTTGGAAGTATATGGAGTTAATTATTCTATTTTCAAACACCGCAATAAAAACTGCGAGTCATCATCAGTCTTTATGACTGTACAAAATTTAGAGCCACAACTCCTTGAAATAGGTAGTGAAAATTACAGGGGTGTATTAATCTTTATTTCATACTAATACATTATAACTAGATAAACGCTTGGTTACCGTAACTATAAACATATTTATAACTCCCTTGGGAGTTATACTGGGCTGTTATTAATCCATAACTCCCTCTATTGTTACTATTTGTTTAATTCTGGTAACCATTGGATGTTGGTTTTGTTATTGCATTTTTGGTTGAATATTTGGATTTTATATGTCATTTTCTATAAACTTTTCAGTTTATATATCCATGGTAATCATGCTTACTCAATTATTAAAAACATTCGTTTGATTTTAAAAACCAACAGATTTGGCATTATATTTCATTTTGTATGAAATAAAATAAATTATGTATCACGTGAGTTATTGGATGTTTATAACCTCGGGCAAAATAACAATTCCTCGGGATTGCAATATGATGCCCTCTGTAATTAACATGCTCATAACTCCCTTGATACATAAATAACTATAAATTTGACACACTGTACATAGGGAAATTGCTAGGTTCTATTTCAATGAGTTATCATATAGCTAATACCTACTTAATTGTTGGAATTATGTATTACAAACAATCCAATTGAAACTGTTTACCATAATAGTAACTGTGGATTGCAATCCGCCTATGTATAAAGACACAATACTGATACGGTATACAAAGAATGCAGAAATTGTTTACGAGCATTTTTTCAAGAACTTACTTAATTAACTTAAGTAATACAATATATTAACAATAAATTCCTTACAACAGGTCAGGTGTATGATGATAGTAAACTTTTGTTCTTACCTGGAGACAAAAAGATATGTCAAGAAATAAGAACGGCAAGGCTGTAAAATGCGAAAAACGACACTAAGCGGGGTGAATGACGTTCCGAGGAGAGAAAGGAATCTCGTAGGTGGCGAGAGTTATCTCGTTTCACAGACAAAGACACAGGGAGTGGGAGAGAATTCGCAGCGAAAATAAATTAAATTGAGACTTAAGAAATATTTCACAAAACAACAACTGAAGTGGTAATTGGATATTTGGGAAAATATGCTTTTCAGTGTACTGAGATTCTTCTAATAGATATGGAAGTATTGGCTAACATGAAATAGTATAATAGTCAAAGTGGAATCATGTTATTTTTCCATTTCACTGTTTGTACGTCAGCTATTCAGGCTGTTCCAGTTTATAGGAAAGTATTTTCAGAATTCGATAGAAAAAGTAATTTCAAGGAAAAAATTTCCATAGAACATGTATCGAAAAGTTCCAAGTTCTCGAGATACAATTTTAATATCTCAAAATTAGCTCAATGGAATTTTTCAAAAATTTTCACAGTAGCTGCGTGAATGTCAAATCGTGTACATTTTCAAGTATCTACATGATTTGATGCTCCCAAAGACACATTATTCAATCCAGTAGGGGCGATCTGGGTATACATTAATTATGTCGCTATCTTTTTTTTTTATAAACAATTTCCACGCCGTTGCTTTCAATGAAAAATATGATATTTAATTTTTTTTATTTTTAAAAGAAAAATATCGAAATATCAATTATATCGAATATCGAAAAAAAGAAATCGATTAAAAAAAATCTATTTTTTTTTTCAATAACTCAAAAACAAATGACGATAGCCACTTTTAGTTTTCTGTACCGTGTACAAGTGAAGCAAAATTTAAGATCAATAAAAAAAAATCAAACTCAAAAATGTTAATTTCCTAACAATATTCATTTCTAGTTAAGTCCTGAGATACGTCTTGTAGAAAACAAAAAATATAAAATACAATATCTACAATATAAATTTTTAAAGTCTCCATTAAATTTACTTCATTCAAATTTACCTCGCATGGTAAGAATGTAAAATAATTATTCGTCCGGAAAATATCGACAGGCAAGTTCGCATGCTATGTGCCAACAACTTGTTCGTTACAAGGATAAAATAATTTAATCACGACATTCAACCAATATTTCAGATTTTCCGACTATTATCAAATAACAGCCATGTAAACACGGAAAGTAACTGCAGATTTCTCATAAATTATTAGTTCAGGCGAAAATGTATAGTACCTACTCGCATATCTAAGATCATTAAAGTTGCACCAACCAACAGGTGTTCCTGAAAAAGCTGAAGAATATTTAAGATACCAGGGAAATTCCTTGTGAAGGTAGGCCTATCTCATAGGGTTGTAATTTTACTTCTTCATTTCCCTGAGTTCTTATTGGTCCTACTTAAATGCGGTTTTTGTGCACAATAAGGTATAAGGAATAAATTTGATAATATCATAAATTATTATAAAGCTTCGTAATGGTATCGTATGAATTACGAATTTCGCGAAAACCTTTAACCTTTAAAAAGAACGTAAAAAAATGCACCAACCACCTAGGTACGATATTTAATTGATCAATTAAATCGACAAGTACGACAAGAATCAAATATAGATTAATTAAGAGTTATACGTGCTACTAAAGATTGTCAGAAAGTATAAGCGGTAATCAGGCTTAATGGACCATTATCTAAATAACGTTAGCTTTCAGGTAAGTGCAAGCTTGCAGTCCGGTTTAGACGCTTTTATGCATCCTGGTCGCTCTTCCTATAATAATAGCAAGTAATACTGGGTTCTCCAAAAACGTCGTCAAACCCATTTACCGGTACAGTAGTCCACAATTTTCTAAGCGCTCATTTTATCCGCTCTCGTAAATCTTGTACTGAGGAATCTGAGTTGCGGTTTATCCAATTGGAAACCATGTGCAATGTAGCTATCTACTTGGAATAACTTGATTACTCCGTGACTGTAGTCGGTAAAGTTGGCCAACTCTGGTAAGGATAGATCACAAGGGAATGTTATATTCCACCCACAAAATAAAAGATTACGCGCAATACTAACCAAAAGTAAGACGTTCTCTCAATTTACAGACGGTCATTGAATGTAAACCTATAAAGTTATATTACTTGGAATTTGATCAATAAATACGTTTTTTTATATTTATTTCGCTATAAGTTATCATAATCATTTATATTAAATCCTCTTCTTATCATTATCGCCGCGGCAGCTGAAATTCCTGCTAAAAGAAAACTAATGGAAATACTTGAAGAGGATTTCCCGATTTGCGGCTGTTAATAAACATTGGCGGTGGTCCTTTTATTTGCTTCGGATCGCGCGATACGAAGATTATAAGATTTTCCGAGAATTTTTATAAGCAAATGCTGCCAGAGGTTAAACATTAGGTATATAGAACTTAAATTTTTCGAAGAACTTTAACACCTTGTATCTCGAAAATTAAAGCTCCAACGACCAATGTCTATAGGAAATTCTTCGCCTAATTTCGCATTTCCTATAGATGCCCTTCAAGTAAAAAAAAATAACTTTGTACTTTAAAGATCTTGAGGAGTGATTTTATAGAACTTCCTCAGCTGTTACATTCCAAACTTCATTCTTTCTACCTGTCTTGAAGACATGCGCACAGAAACTTTCAACTTTTATAAAATGACGAAGTTCTGGCAGTCGCGGGCTCTTGCTCTATGATGTTTTGATGGAGAAGAAAAAGTTTCACAGACAAACTCAAATTGACGAAAAATTCTTATTTGCGCTCAAAAAAACAGATCTGAATCCTTCAAAGTTTTTGGACCACATAAACGGCAATTTGTTTCCCACTTTCCTCTCAAGAATTCTCAAGAAGCAGGTCACGTGACCTGCTATATTGGGATGAAATCGTAGATACACCTACGTAGACACACGCCTACGCCTACACGCGATACACATTCTCACCACACGACGCAGTCTGCGGTGCACCATGCCACTTTTGTTTCTTCAATGGGTTCTAGTATTCGTACTAGTACCTTGAGATAATAGAGAGTTTCTTTTTTGTAAACGTCAAAATACTCACAGTGCACGATCCTCCGATGCACATGTCCTTTTCACCAGCCTTGCATGGAGTTCCGTCTTTAACTCTGGGTTCCACTTTTGCAAATACATTTTCATTGTTAAGGCAATATAGGACACAAGGCTCGTCTGTAGAAAAGAAATAAAGCTTATAATTATTATTGTTTGCAATAGAAAATATGTATACATTTCACTTTCTCCCGTCTAGCTTAAAATGTTCAATTAATCTCATTTTCATGCAGATGAGTAATAAAACACATCATTTTGTTTTTTTTTTTTATTTGGTAGGTACCATTTTACCCCTCTGCGTCATAAAATGAAGCAGCAATTTGCAAAATTTATTATTTACCAGGTATCATCTTTGGGCCAGCCTTGGAAGTGGTGAAACTGTATCTATCATAGACCAGTTGCCTATACATTATGAAAGAAGATACGTAAAGGTAGTTTCTTACAAATAATTTTTTATGAACTATTACCATGTAGTTATTACGACATTTACCCTGATACAGCTGCCTCATACCTTTAATGTAATACTCCCTCCACGTGTACAACTTATCATTAAACGGTTCGTTGTTATGGCTCTCGCATTGTACATGTCGATACGAAGGGGAACCAACAGGACAAGGCTAAAGAATATCTTATTAGAATGACTAAAAATAAATGAGTCATTTTGTTTACCTGTGTGTTGCATATTTTTATCTGTTTTCTCTCTCCCACGCAATAACGTCCTTTGTTCTCAGGTACAGGGTTATTACAATCTCGCTCGGACACTGAGACGCCACCCCCGCAAGTTCTTGAACATGGTGAGTATTCTCCCCAGTCTCCCCAGCCACCGTTTATGGCCATCGGACGCTCACCTATTTCTATGCATTGTTTCCGGTAACACCACTGAAACATAAAGTTTAATTTTACTTAACATAAATTATCTCTACTGTGGTGCATGTACAAAATACAGTTGTCTGTATTCTGGTTGAGTATCAGAATAATCAGACATTCATAATATTGAACATGCCCAAAAATTTTTCGCTTGTGTAGGCAACAAACTCACTTTCCAGTACACACTCGAGACGGTTCATGATATGTTGAATTAACGATACAATTGTATTTGATAAAAATTATGTAGCTCTTAAAATTTTAGACACCTTATTTTCGCCACACTTGGTTCCATCAGCAGGTGGTTCTTGGTTACCAATACATGAATCGGGCTGCTCTAAGTCCGTGCAAAAAAGAGCCTCGCAGAAAGATTCTTGCAAATCGCAATGCGTTGATCCAGGCATCATTAAATCGCATTGGGCATCTGCATCGTATACTGAACCAGGTAACATTCCCGTGAACTTATACAAAGACACTTCTGGTTCATCGTTGAGACATTCACCCAGGTCATTACTACATAACAAAAAATTGTGTTAAAAATAATTTCATAGATTTTTTTTTTTTTTTTTTTGATTTCGATTATCTATAAAATAGAAAAAGGTTTGTAATTAATTATTATTATGGAACTAAAATGCAGATGCTCATATTCATAAACGATAATTTCCCTAATAATTACGTAATTAATTAAATGAGTGAGATGGATATATGCACTTTTTTTGCAATAGAATGAGATGGGGATAATTGATTACGTAATTATTTAGGAAATTATCGTTTGTGAATACGGGCAAGAGTCATTTAAAGTTTAGTAATTATTATTACCTAAGCTTAGTGACAATCATAGAATTTTATAATAATTGAAAGCACTTTGTATATTTTCAAATTGGGAGAAAATATAAAAATTGTTTTTTCCACAGTCTACCATAGGTACAAGACGTCACGATAGATGAAATTGCAGCATCGTCATTTACGGATTTCACTTGTATCTATATTATACAAGTATAGGCTTCCTTGTATGAGAAATAATAGCGATAATATGCGACGATAACCTATTAAATTCGTCCTTTGGCTTTAGATGAATTAACTCCAATCGGCAAGGTGCGAGAGAACAATTTCTCCGTCTTCGATATATTTTACATAGTTAGGTACCTACGTGGGCAAGACCCCAAATTAAGGATTATTAATGTAAACACTCCTACCTTAAGGCGAGGTATACACACAAACCTTCGCTGCGTATTCCATCCATGAGCTTCAGTCGAGTAATAATATATGTGCTTAGAATATGCTGGCACGAGGGATCCACAGTTCGAATATCTAAAGTTTACTAGTCAAAGTGTGTGCTTGTGATGTTTGGTATAGGGAAATTTAGGCACAGAAAACGAATTTACTTAATCGTAAAATTCTGAAATAAGCTATGTTTTGTACTCTTTTAGTGTATTTTTTAACAAAAAATACACTATTGAGGACGACATCACTTTTCGAAAATCACCCAAACTCATCAAATGTCCACCGATCATGACCCCCAGATCACGAAAAAGTGGTTTTCCAAAATTCACCTGCCCACGATATATACCGGGTGTCCCATTAGTGCGGGATTCTTCTCTGGCAGCTTCACTTTTGAAGCTATAAAAAAAATGAGGGAGAAAAATTGTATGGTTTGAAGAGACATTCAACCTAAAATAATTTTCAGCTACACAGGATGGCCCAATATCGCTGTACGCCTTACAACTTTGTTATTTTAAATAGGACACCCTATATATTATTACATTTTCAGATTATCTGAAAAAAATCAGTAAGAATGGTTTTCACAGTTTCAGTATAATGTGAATAGTTTTTGAGTTATAAACAAGTGAAAATTGCCATTTTCCATTTTCAAAACAGTTTACAATGAAAACGGCTCAAGACAAAAAGGTTTACATGTCTCTATCTTAACTTTTTACAAGGTATCCTATGATGTGGATGAAATTGTTATACAGGGTGATGAAAAATCTGAAAATTTTCATGTGAAAATGAATGTGAAAATGAAAATTTTCAGATTTTTCATCACCCTGTATAACAATTTCATCCACATCATAGGATACCTTGTAAAAAGTTAAGATAGAGACATGTAAATCAAATCAAATTTTCAGACGGCAAGATGGTGGTCATAACGTAATGTAGATGAAAATTAGATTTTTACTGTCCAAAAATTAGTTTTAAATTGTTTTTAATGTGTTTGTAATGATTTTAAATATTGTGATAATTGTGCAGAATTAACTGCAAGTTCCTAGTGACTGTATCAAACTGCCAAATAATGTAACAATCATAGAGGATACCTCAGAGTGTTCGGTTTCCCACATTACCCATGTGTGTGTTAATTATGAGAATAAGAATTCAAAATATAACATCCAAGACAGAACCTCAAATCTTTGGCTCCTGAAGAAGATGCAAATGTAGCTATCGAAAGCTTGAGCAAATAAAGAAAAAGAGTATAACGTAGTCTTTGCCTAAGGCCACTTTCCCAATATAATTTATTTATATATATATATATTTAATAATAATAATGTTAATGAGCGCAAAGAATTAAAAATTCAAAATAAATTTAACGGGCATATCGCTCTAACCTAGGGCTTCCTGAGGCAGACCTGACACACAGAGCCATCCAGTCATCTCGAAGCTGCAGACAACGTTGTTTCGGTCTCTTAGACCTCATCAGTACAGCACATCGAGAAATAACTAGAGGATGCATGCCAGGCCAGCACAGGAAGCCAACTATATGAATAAAGAGGTGACACGGAACTCCGTGACCTCAATAGTTGGTTGCCATCTACCGACGGAGACAAGAACTAAACGGCAGCACGCTACCAGCTTTGTGTCCATCGGGAATAGGCAGCCCACAGTTCGGGGCATTACCATCCGTCGGGCGGTGCTGGTTAGCTACCGATAGATGTCTCTCGCCAAAGCCCATGGTTATTACAATAATAATAATAATGTTAATGAGCGCAAAGAATTAAAAATTCAAAATAAATTTAACGGGCATATCGCTCTAACCTAGGGCTTCTTGAGGCAGACCTGACACACAGAGCCATCCAGTCATCTCGAAGCTGCAGACAACGTTGTTTCGGTCTCTTAGACCTCATCAGTACAGCACATCGAGAAATAACTAGAGGATGCATGCCAGGCCAGCACAGGAAGCCAACTATATGAATAAAGAGGTGACACGGAACTCCGTGACCTCAATAGTTGGTTGCCATCTACCGACGGAGACAAGAACTAAACGGCAGCACGCTACCAGCTTTGTGTCCATCGGGAATAGGCAGCCCACAGTTCGGGGCATTACCATCCGTCGGGCGGTGCTGGTTAGCTACCGATAGATGTCTCTCGCCAAAGCCCATGGTTATTACAATAATAATAATAATGTTAATGAGCGCAAAGAATTAAAAATTCAAAATAAATTTAACGGGCATATCGCTCTAACCTAGGGCTTCCTGAGGCAGACCTGACACACAGAGCCATCCAGTCATCTCGAAGCTGCAGACAACGTTGTTTCGGTCTCTTAGACCTCATCAGTACAGCACATCGAGAAATAACTAGAGGATGCATGCCAGGCCAGCACAGGAAGCCAACTATATGAATAAAGAGGTGACACGGAACTCCGTGACCTCAATAGTTGGTTGCCATCTACCGACGGAGACAAGAACTAAACGGCAGCACGCTACCAGCTTTGTGTCCATCGGGAATAGGCAGCCCACAGTTCGGGGCATTACCATCCGTCGGGCGGTGCTGGTTAGCTACCGATAGATGTCTCTCGCCAAAGCCCATGGTTATTACAATAATAATAATAATGTTAATGAGCGCAAAGAATTAAAAATTCAAAATAAATTTAACGGGCATATCGCTCTAACCTAGGGCTTCCTGAGGCAGACCTGACACACAGAGCCATCCAGTCATCTCGAAGCTGCAGACAACGTTGTTTCGGTCTCTTAGACCTCATCAGTACAGCACATCGAGAAATAACTAGAGGATGCATGCCAGGCCAGCACAGGAAGCCAACTATATGAATAAAGAGGTGACACGGAACTCCGTGACCTCAATAGTTGGTTGCCATCTACCGACGGAGACAAGAACTAAACGGCAGCACGCTACCAGCTTTGTGTCCATCGGGAATAGGCAGCCCACAGTTCGGGGCATTACCATCCGTCGGGCGGTGCTGGTTAGCTACCGATAGATGTCTCTCGCCAAAGCCCATGGTTATTACAATAATAATAATAATGTTAATGAGCGCAAAGAATTAAAAATTCAAAATAAATTTAACGGGCATATCGCTCTAACCTAGGGCTTCCTGAGGCAGACCTGACACACAGAGCCATCCAGTCATCTCGAAGCTGCAGACAACGTTGTTTCGGTCTCTTAGACCTCATCAGTACAGCACATCGAGAAATAACTAGAGGATGCATGCCAGGCCAGCACAGGAAGCCAACTATATGAATAAAGAGGTGACACGGAACTCCGTGACCTCAATGTAGATGGTAGATGGTAGATGGTAGATGGTAGATGGCAACCAACTATTGAGGTCACGGAGTTCCGTGTCACCTCTTTATTCATATAGTTGGCTTCCTGTGCTGGCCTGGCATGCATCCTCTAGTTATTTCTCGATGTGCTGTACTGATGAGGTCTAAGAGACCGAAACAACGTTGTCTGCAGCTTCGAGATGACTGGATGGCTCTGTGTGTCAGGTCTGCCTCAGGAAGCCCTAGGTTAGAGCGATATGCCCGTTAAATTTATTTTGAATTTTTAATTCTTTGCGCTCATTAACATTATTATTATTATTGTAATAACCATGGGCTTTGGCGAGAGACATCTATCGGTAGCTAACCAGCACCGCCCGACGGATGGTAATGCCCCGAACTGTGGGCTGCCTATTCCCGATGGACACAAAGCTGGTAGCGTGCTGCCGTTTAGTTCTCGTCTCCGTCGGTAGATGGCAACCAACTATTGAGGTCACGGAGTTCCGTGTCACCTCTTTATTCATATAGTTGGCTTCCTGTGCTGGCCTGGCATGCATCCTCTAGTTATTTCTCGATGTGCTGTACTGATGAGGTCTAAGAGACCGAAACAACGTTGTCTGCAGCTTCGAGATGACTGGATGGCTCTGTGTGTCAGGTCTGCCTCAGGAAGCCCTAGGTTAGAGCGATATGCCCGTTAAATTTATTTTGAATTTTTAATTCTTTGCGCTCATTAACATTATTATTATTATTGTAATAACCATGGGCTTTGGCGAGAGACATCTATCGGTAGCTAACCAGCACCGCCCGACGGATGGTAATGCCCCGAACTGTGGGCTGCCTATTCCCGATGGACACAAAGCTGGTAGCGTGCTGCCGTTTAGTTCTTGTCTCCGTCGGTAGATGGCAACCAACTATTGAGGTCACGGAGTTCCGTGTCACCTCTTTATTCATATAGTTGGCTTCCTGTGCTGGCCTGGCATGCATCCTCTAGTTATTTCTCGATGTGCTGTACTGATGAGGTCTAAGAGACCGAAACAACGTTGTCTGCAGCTTCGAGATGACTGGATGGCTCTGTGTGTCAGGTCTGCCTCAGGAAGCCCTAGGTTAGAGCGATATGCCCGTTAAATTTATTTTGAATTTTTAATTCTTTGCGCTCATTAACATTATTATTATTATTGTAATAACCATGGGCTTTGGCGAGAGACATCTATCGGTAGCTAACCAGCACCGCCCGACGGATGGTAATGCCCCGAACTGTGGGCTGCCTATTCCCGATGGACACAAAGCTGGTAGCGTGCTGCCGTTTAGTTCTTGTCTCCGTCGGTAGATGGCAACCAACTATTGAGGTCACGGAGTTCCGTGTCACCTCTTTATTCATATAGTTGGCTTCCTGTGCTGGCCTGGCATGCATCCTCTAGTTATTTCTCGATGTGCTGTACTGATGAGGTCTAAGAGACCGAAACAACGTTGTCTGCAGCTTCGAGATGACTGGATGGCTCTGTGTGTCAGGTCTGCCTCAGGAAGCCCTAGGTTAGAGCGATATGCCCGTTAAATTTATTTTGAATTTTTAATTCTTTGCGCTCATTAACATTATTATTATTATTGTAATAACCATGGGCTTTGGCGAGAGACATCTATCGGTAGCTAACCAGCACCGCCCGACGGATGGTAATGCCCCGAACTGTGGGCTGCCTATTCCCGATGGACACAAAGCTGGTAGCGTGCTGCCGTTTAGTTCTTGTCTCCGTCGGTAGATGGCAACCAACTATTGAGGTCACGGAGTTCCGTGTCACCTCTTTATTCATATAGTTGGCTTCCTGTGCTGGCCTGGCATGCATCCTCTAGTTATTTCTCGATGTGCTGTACTGATGAGGTCTAAGAGACCGAAACAACGTTGTCTGCAGCTTCGAGATGACTGGATGGCTCTGTGTGTCAGGTCTGCCTCAGGAAGCCCTAGGTTAGAGCGATATGCCCGTTAAATTTATTTTGAATTATATATATTTATATATATATTTATATATTTCTCCAAAATCGCGAAATTTCGATTTTCAAAACGCTCCTGTAGCTTTATCTTTCAAGATTAGTGAACGAAATTTTGGATTCTTGTAAATCTTTGGAATGACGTTGGATTTTCGTTGAAAAACTTTCCAAAAGTCCCATCACTTCTACAGGGTGTCCCTTCAAAATTCCATGAACCCCGTTTTTGTCATCTCATTTCAGGTCGCAGTTTTGAATCTAGGAGGCTGAAATTTTTGTGGGAGTAAGATATCCACAAGGAGTGGTCTGGTATTGCACTTGAGCAAAATCGGCCGAGCCGTTTCAAAATGGCAGCCATTTGAATTTTCGGAAAATTTCCAATTTTTTGAGCCCCCGTATGAGCAAGATGGCAAAAAAACTTTGAAATCAAATCAACAGGATTTGAAGAAAATTATTGGAAATTTGAGTTAATGCAATAAAATTAGCATATTTTCCATTAATAAGCCATGGAAAATATAAAATAAAACCGTGGGTAGGAAAAAGGGTGAAAATGTGTCAATTCTATAACCGTTTATGAGTCCATTTTTGAAGAAGTTGAACAGAAATTTTCCATTTTTTTTTGCTTTAACATATAATTTGATGTCTTAGCTTCAATTCGCCTCGATTAATGTAGCACTTTAAACGAAAAACAAAAAAGTTTTTCGCTTGTGCAAAATTAGATTGCACTTATTAAATCGATGAAATGGTTCGCAATTTCTTTTTTATTTTTTTTCACATTCAATTATGAATGGTTCTGAAAATTAGAAGAGCAGACGCAACAACAAATAAATGACCTACATGCAGGTGAAAAAAGTATTCAAATTGGTTTTTTAATAACAAAGATACGACCAGTTTAAAAAATAAAATGTGTAGGTGTATAATAGGTACCTGACGTACTACATAATATACCTATCCACGCAAATCAGCATTACAAACTCGAAACCCACCTTGGTTCAGTTCATTACACGCATGTTTAATAAACTGTTGATGTGGGTTCGAAACCACGAGAAGATATAATTCTTTTTTTTTTGGTAGGTAGGTGGGGAGTTTTCCCAAAAAAAAATCGGATTATTTTTTCATTATATTCATTATAAAAAAAAAATAGGAAGGAAATGTTTATTATTGAATCGCATAAAAATACACTATTTCTGCGATTGATGCGCAAGAAGGTTTTTTGTATACGAGGTAGGTAAAAATTTGCTGTTTGTATAATTTTTTGGAACAGCTCAATTATTTATTGTATTGTTAACAATTTTTTCCTTACAAAGGTGAAGAGAATAAACAAACAAAACTGAAGCCCTTCAATCATTTTACATAAAACTAATATATGGACTTGCCTACATTGTGGTGGTGGTGATACGATGACCTCAGGGTTTAAATAGAACCCATTATTGGTCACAGACTTTTAATATCAATCAATAGGAAGGTATATCGAGCACAAGAAAATTACAACCCTTATCTTAAACTTAATTTGACTTAAATTTTTTTTATCATTTTTTTAAACAATATTTTTTAAAGTATACTTATATTTTCTTTATTTATTATGATTTCTCTGTGCCACTTAGCGCTGTTACTTTCGATTGATAGTGTTTACGTCTTCTGCGTTAAAGTACTTTTCGTACTATATATGGGCTATACCCTGTACCACTGGTCTTTACATTTGTAGGAGATTGTGTCTTTCCTGGAACCTCTTTTATTCTATATGCAGTGATCTTGGAGATAAGGCCTGTTGCTCCGATAACGATGGGGATAACTTTCATTCTTAGCTTAATTCGCTGTAATACTACTTGCAGGTCCAGTCTGATGAGATGGAGACATCAACTAGGAGGCATTGTTTCTTCTTCTTATCTTTCACAACAAAGAACAAAGGCTTAGTTTATTCGCGACTATTATTGTCCTGTCAGTATGTCCCATATGATTTGTGACTGCTGATGTGTAAACTACTGGATCAGGGTTGTGTTGGTGCTATTTCCCATCCAGATCTATATGGTGTATTGTTTACAGACGTTCCAGTGGAGTTTTTTTGAAACTGTGCTATGCAAGAAATGCTTTCTGAGCCAGAATGGGGCAGCCGGATACTCTGTGGTGGATAGTTTCGTTGAAACATCGGCAAAGTCTGTTATTTTGGTCACAGCTGGTTTTCATTATCGTCGCTTGCATGCAATTTGCCGGAATAGCTTGGTCTTGACAGGCTGTTATTAAAGCCTATATCCTCAGGTTTGCATAGGACAGCCTCGCCCATGTTCGGGTTTTGTTTATAGTGTCCTTGTAGTGCTTTATTCATGTAGTGCTTTAGATTTACATTTTTTTATTCCCTCCTCCTTTATCTGTTGCTTCAGTTGTTGTATCTCTTTTATTTGTTTTGTTTCCGGCTGCTTGGATTGTGGGTTTCTATGTCATCTTCATCCTCATCATTTGTGGTTTGGTCTTCGTCTACGCTATTATAGCTCTGTAATTGTCCGAAAATTTTTCATGTTGCTTCAGCATAAGGCAGTTGTAAAGTCCTTATTTAGCTATGTTGTAAGTGGATTCAATGTTATCCAGTCCTCTACCTCTCTCTGGGTATGTATATTCGGTCGAGGTTGGCTCGTGAATGAAGCGCCGTATATTGTTGAGAGTGTCCTCGTTTGAGAATCCAGCTTTCGTGTCTCAGCTTGGGTAATTATTATTATAATTATCTATTATTTTTAATAATATTTTCTGATAAGAAATGTCAATAAGCTAGGCGGAGTGAAGTCAAGTGTAGATCAATAAAATAGAATAAAGAAATTAAAGAACTGAAAAAATTTTACAAAGCTAATGACATAATTATTGTATAATATCAAGGTATCAATAAGGTACTCTAGGTAACATTAATATCTGTAAAACAATAATTACGTCATGGGAACTTTAATGAAACAATCATTTTCAGTTTGTCCCCGTTGTTTTAGAGTAGAATTGATAAACCAAGTGATAACAAACTGTACAAAAATTGAATAAAATTGGCCAACCCAAAGAGCTTTTTCATGTTTTAAAACCGATCAGCTTGCAGCCATGATAACATTGATCGTGTTAAAGTACTCGTGCAGCTACAGGTCGCAATTCCAAACGTTCAAATCAGAAACAATGGCAGATTTCGAGTTTATCTATAGATCTCCGTTCCATATACAATAATTACAATTTATCAAATTGAAAATGTTCATTTCTTAGAAAAATAAAATGTCTATCTTGTTTTTCGTTTTTAAATTTTTGTGTTCGTTTATAGGACGAGTGCTACTTACTCAAACAATGCTGTTATATACGATCTGCTGCAATTCGACCACTTTGTTGTATAAATATTGACATAAGGTGCCATGACATAATAGGATCCATCTTTAGGATCCTGAGATGAGCAACCAGAATCTTCTTCCACATCATGTTCGCATCCCATTCTAAACAGCATAATATTGCATTAGTTATATTTGTGTTATTTATAAGGGGAAATGGTGTAAAGTAAACCAGAAAGCAAATTTCATACTAACGTACACATGACCCATTTCATGGGCAACGGTGATTCCCAGCACTAAACCGCTGTCCTCATTGATGGCGCAAGGTTCGTTGCCAGTGCAAGCACTCGTCATGTAAGCAAGGCCTTGCAGACCACATTCCGTGACGTTTTCGGCGCAGATGTCATGTCTTAAATTATAACAAAAATATATTTATAGCAAACAAAAATTTCTTGAATCTTTTTTCATTTATTTTATTTATTTTTCTATATTTTTCAATTATTTAATGAAAAGTTTGTTGCTGTAATAAATAATTTGATCAAAATATTATATTTGGCAGCTAATAATAACCATAAATATCGTCACCGGCATGAAGGTACTATGAAACAAAAAACAAGGATACTTTTAGACGATTTCGTGGAAATTGTCACAGTATCATCCTGTTTTATCAGTAATACTATAACCTTAGATAGGTACATTCAGTACGTAGGTACATTCATAAACATACACGTTCTTTTATATATTTTAAAGTATATCATGTAAGATGTAGTAAAAAATTTGAAGCTGTTCTTGGACTCCGTCCGTATTTCAACAGACTTAGGTTGAACCTTTGTTTCTGGACAATTTCGTTCAACATTCGTCCTTTATTACCCTTCCTTATTTTCTAGAGAAGATGGCCACTCCATCAAAGTGCCAGAGCACACTTCGAAGAAGATGTTACTGAAGGATAAATAATGTGATTCCTCACTTAATCTAGCGTCTGAATGGCCGGGAAAATATATTGCATATTTTTATCGAACCTTCCCTCGTTTTGTAACTCCAAGCATGAAACGATGTAGGACATAGTAAAAGGCAATCAGGGAAGGTTAGCTAATTTATTTTTATTGAATATTAGGTATATTCGATAAAACTAGTTCATTGATACATTGAATGGGCATCACCCCGAGATCATTGGTGTATCTGTGATAATATGGAACATTCCTACACAGCTTGTTTCAGGTGAAGTTGTTTTAGGTCACTTTAGAGTTGATCAGCCATTTACAAATGTTACAGTTAGTTTACCTATGATTATTTATTTTATTTAATAGCACATTCTTCTAAAATAATTAACAATGTGAAGACCCATTAAGTTAACGAGTAGATTTCTGTGACCGTTTTAAAGGTAATATCCACGTCAAATGACTTTTTTCCACCTAGAATCGATATCTTCTTAGAACCGGCGACAGAAATCCACCCCTTAACTTAATGAGACTACTTTATAATACCATCTGTAAATTAAATAATATGTTCTTAACGAAGCATTTCCCGAACATAGTTCAAAAAGCAAACAATCATATTTTTCGATTCTCTGTGGTACGCTGAATTTAATGCATAAAAAAACAGGACCATCCTGTATATATAATTATAGAAACAGGTGATCTGAAGGAAATCTTAAAATCACTGAAAGTGAACTTTAAGAAAACGAAGCCTTGGTTGACAACAATCATCCTGATACAAAGCCCATCTCCTGTCTCCTCCCGTATTCATTTAAATTCCATTTAAATATACCATAACTGTAGATGGAAGTCGTGAAAATGATATAGATTAAGAATAGCGGTACAAAAAAAATTAACAATAGAAAAAAAGACTTTCCATTAACTAAATGAGAATTTAGACGAAAAAATTTTGTACGGAATGGAAAGTTGGGCCCTGAAAGCTGGTTCGCTAAACCGATTGGAAGCCCTTGAGGTGTGGATTCACCGACTTCTTCACTAACAAAGAGGTCCTGCAAAGAGAAAATAGCAAAAGGTAATTGATAACAAACACTTAATGTCGAAAAATCGCGTATCTTGGCTATGTCTTACGCGGAGAAAAAGATCATGTATTACAATTATTTGTAATGAAAGGCAAAATAGCAGGGAGGCGTGGAGTTGGCCGCAGACAGATGTCATGGCTCAGGAACATTAGACAATGGACAGGAATCCGCGAGGCGGGGAATTTTTGTAAAATGGCTGAAGACCGAAAAGCCATCTCCAGAGTAATCGCCTAACATTCGGGAGACCAAGCACGGCACATAAATAAGAAGTACTCCATTGATTTTGGATTCTGGATTGTTGCAGAGAGGATGATTTCTCACTGGCATCTAGACCTCCATAGGGCTCTTATGCCTCCTCTCGAATGGAGAGCCCCGTCACTTACCCATCCTCCAACCATCCGATTGTACGGATATACAGAAAGACGACCCCCTGCTGGGTCTGCCCAATTCTGGCTATATGAGGTCATACTCCCAGTGACATGGACTGACGATACTGACGTTCTGCAGTTTCGTCCTCTTCTCCATGCAGCCTCTCCACTTTGTTTCCTGTGTTATCATGATTGTATGAAGATGTTTGTTTAGTGTTTGTTTGCAGTGGCCAGAGTTATCGCCCATTCGAAGTCTTAGGCTTGTTCTTGAGAACTGCAGGACATATTTAGCCCTGTTCGGGTCAAGGCCAGTAATTTATAAACTGCCCTTGGCGGCATATAGGTTTCGCTATATTTGTTCATGTACTGTTGTGTTATATCTTTGATTAGGGCTCTGGTAGCAGTTTGTGCCAGAGGCGCGTGAAAATGGTTCAGGGACCAGATGGTTCAATTTTGCTTGCTGCTGTGCTATTCGATTTTCTTTATCTTCACCATGGCCTTTAACCCCTACCAATTTTACGATTTTGTGTATAGTGCTAGTTTATTCAGGGCTTCAGCGTACTCTGTTATTTGTTAGAATTTGCATATTCCTATTTTCGATGTTCTTAGTCAGTACTTCATTGGTCGCTTGGATTACTCCCTGCATACTTGATTGCCCATAAATCACCCAAGAGGAACTAGAAGAACGCTTCTTAGACTTTCTGATCTTCTCACCAACAAAGAGTTGTAAAATTCCGATATTTAGGTAGCTTTGATCGCCGAATAAAATAAATAAAGAACATCAAGGTCTGTGGTGGTAGTCGTGGTAGTTTTTTCTAGAATAGTATAGAAAAATCATTTTGAGATTATTCTGATCCAGAACAGCCAAAAGTGTTTCAAAAGTTTTCATAAAATAATTTTTTTTCGAGTTTACCCCAACTTTAATCTCAAATATTGCTTTCATATTTGATAAAGTGTGAAATTTTCTAGTCAAAAGGTAATTATGGTCAAATAATCAGCACGTTTGACAATCGAATGGATTATGTCAAAAATTTCTATAAATGAAGAGGTTTGTTACGTTTGGCAACAGTGAGTGAAATGACATCAAGTTGATAGATTCAGTCATCACAAAGTTACATTGGATGGGCTTTATTATGGAAATGGATGAGGTGACCTGGTTCTATTCAAATAATCGCATCTCTAGACGCTGATGGGCACACAATGTAATTGTGATCTGTTATTCGACGTTCATAGCATCTAAGCTCTTGACAGTTCATAAACACCCGTCGGTACAAAAAGGAGGATATCATCTATTAACTCTCGATAACTAGCTTGTAGATATGTCATTTTAGGCAACAAAAGTTGGAATTTACAATGTAAAAACATTGGTCTTTTCATAATTTTAGTATTTTTACTAGAAATTTTTTAGCTACTTTCTTTATGAGTAATTGAAATAAAAAAATCACATAACTGAATATTTAATCATTTTTCACCAACGCGGGTAAGACATTTGTACCGATCAGATCAAATAAAAGGTAAAACATTTATTTGGTAAATCAATGCCTATAAAAAGATCAAGAAAGATAATTACCTTGAATAATTTTGGGTACAATTTGGGTCCTAATGAAGGAACTTAAAAGCTTAAAAAACAACTTGTTCGCCTTTATCCTCTTAGGACGCTAAAGATATCCGTAAAGACGTCAAGAGTAGATTTTGATGCAACAGAAAAAGTGTCAGATTCAGAAAAAGGACTAAATAGAAGGCATAATCAGCGATAATGACCCTAATATAAGCCCACGATACCGTGACCTATTCAAGCAGTACGCCTCCACGTTTGCTCCACTACACACTAGTGTACTAAGCTGTGTGTAGCACACCCTTCCTCTGATCTGGTGCGTTGAGCCGATAAAGTCCCTGAATCATCTCTGTTCGATGTACTAGCCTCTAGCCAAAGGTACTGAGCCGATCAGAATTTTGAACCTTCGTGCTTGATGCACTGAAAGTGTTCCGTTCTTCCCCTGATTGACGTTGTGACCTTCCTGGAATCTGAGCTTCGGACGAATCCCTCAAGAACTGATGTATTAAGTCGTTCCTGCTCCCTGAATATGCCTAGACTTGAGGTCGTGAGTCGGTCTGGGACTATTTATGCAAATTCATTTAATATACTATTATGTGGTATGAACGACACTCCTCGGACGTCGCAATGAGACTCCGCTTATCTGTATATGATATTTATTAATTCTAACTTACGGATTGGCGTCAAGAATACGAGGCCAATATGAAGCCGTCACATACTGAGTCCAAGAAAAGCCTAGTCGCATCTATTGGACGACTCAAGAGGCACACACTTAAGCTTTAAAGTTGTAGAACTCTTCGCTTTAAAAATACTACTGAATCAACTGAATTATAGTTGCTGAAGAAATTTATTTTATGATATTATTACCTGGTTAATAGAACAGCGATGTCGTGATGATTGGGATTTTTTAAATCTTTGGGATTCACTTTTTGTTGCCATTTGCAAAAACTGGCGAGGGTTTCATCAGCGTTTTGATTGATTACCAGATCTATTTCTTCTTCCTCTTTCTCCAGAAACAATATCCTGACAACCGTGACATCCATCAAGTTTCCAGCAGTGTGGTCATGATAAAAATCTGAAACCTGAAATTTACCAATAATTATAAACCCGACTACAGAAACATCTCATTTAAATACTACAACGCATCGACCAATAACAGATCATTGAGGCGGGTGCCTATCCTCTTGACACCAGTTTTTGTAGACTCACCTTCTTTCTGGCTGTCAAGGGGTTGGACCGCTATCAAGTGGGCCGAGCGGTTTGCCAATGATAGTGGTCAGAGAGGTGTGAGGCACGTAGATTCGGGGGCTGCTAAGAGTAGAGCCCTCTGTATGATGTTTGTTATCTGAATTTTGTAGTTCATTAACAACTACGCGACACGATTTTTCATAATAAAACATTTATTATTAAGACGATTTTCAATGTTCGAAAACACCTCATCTCGTGCCGTATACTTCGTTCAAAACGCTTAAAATTGCTTAAAATTTAAATATGCAGTATTTCGAAATTGTGCAATTTCATTGACTTCTGATCAAGTAAAATATGTAATTTTAATTATCATTTATTTCCTTTCCAAAACTAAGTAACTATGCCAAAAAATAAAAATACCGCGACTATCCTGGCTCTGCCACATCATCAGCCGAAAGTATGATGGTAATCTGCAAATTTGTAGGTAATGGTGGAATTCTCAGGGACAGTTTCATAATATCAAAATCATATCAAATCATATCAAAATAATATCAGAAGTCAGTTTAAAAAGCCTTATTTCACGTTGGTCCTGAATATTTTTTATAATAGTTTTAGGTGAATGGAAAAGTCTTGATTTAAATCATAAACATTTTTTGTCAAACTCGCCTAAGAAGATGCTGCCCAAGCATGAGGAGCTTGCACGGGAATTAACCTCGATGACACTTTTTAAATCTTAATGTAAAATAATTCAAAGCTGTCACTTCTGATTTATCATGAAATAACCCAAAACTTAATTCTTTGATCTGTTAACACTGGTCAAGTTTATAGGAGAATTATTCTGCTTGAGTTAACATCAAGTTATCTAGTGAGACCCTAAGTGTGTTGAAATTGTTACTATGAAACCGTTTTAATTTTTTAACGTTTTTTAACGATTTTTTGACGTTTTAAATATTTTTTTACCGTTCAACTCATATTTAATTTTGCGTAACTTTATCCTGATAAACGAATTAAAGCCCAATTCGCGGCAGATTATTACACAGCAACCATTTGTTCCTAATCATAAATAATTTTGTGGTTTTCTAGTATATTCAATCAGCCCCAAGACGAGAAGAAAGAAAGTGCAAAATAGGCTTTAGCAAATACCTCTACGTACACCCATTTCACATTTAGAAATCTGAATTATTTCATTGTTTACATGGTAGAGCCAGACATTTAAATATACCCTTCTCGTATAATTTAATTCTAACGAAACCGTGCCCAAACGTTTTGTCACTTCAAACAATCACTCTGTATATTAACACAAAACGGCGATATGGCGGTTACATATTATGGATATAACAAGCTATAATTATTATTCTATTCAAATCAAAATGATGTCGATAAAGTGTAGGCTTTTTGTCACGGACGAGTGAATTGCTTGCATTCAATGTAATAACGATGGTAAATTAATCACGGCAAATGGCCTAGCCCATAATAAGCTCAAATTAATCACAAAATAGCATATGCAGACAAATTTTTGATTGGCAAGCACTGTACAATTAATTACATGATGTTCAAACAGTACAGTTGATGCATGGTATCGACATGATTGTTAAAATGGAGTCCCTGATGATTGATGATAATATTTAAAATTCAGACTCGAGCTGGGTTTTCACAATCAGTCAGTAATGTTTGATTTATCATTTATAATCGAGTTTCTAGATCAAAATTATATAGGGTAGAGTTACAGGGTATAGTGCCGATTAAATAATAAGCTATCCGTTACATCCAGGATTTTTACTTCAAATCGAAAATAAGAAAGAATCCTATCAGCTTTTTAACGCGAATTAATTGATAGAATTGTAAACACAGAGACATATTTCTGTATTAGTTCCGCTTTCAAATCACGGTTATTGAGATACGTAACTCATTTCTTTTATTAAGTTATGCCTGTCATTAGTCCTGGCCTGGAGATTCCGCTTCAAAAGAAAACGTCGTCTACGCTGGGAAAAAGAAGACTCACAAATGTCGTGATCGTAGCACATCGTAGCCACACTTTTTGTCACCGTCACCATAGAAAGGTACGCTGTAGGAGCATAATAACACAGTATATTGGCTACGTATATGACAAGGACGAACCGACGAACGATTACTCGATTAGCAACACGCAACGCGCTAGTATAACCTTTGAATATTTTCGGCAGTGGCAGTGTTTTTTGACAAATTGTTTTCAAATTTTCCTGCGATTAATTTGTTATTCACTTGACTGTCTTGTTTAATCAGGTAAGTAAGCTTATTTATGTCAGTGAAATTTGGAGTGCGGGCTTAATAATTATAAGTAACAACTAAATCACGACAACTGACAACAGTGACCACGTGAACGGTTTGTCTATTTGGAACCGTTTACGCTTAGCCCAGCCTAGTGACGTCACTAGGCTTCAGTTATCCTGAGGCTTACCTAATCTAAGATTTGCTCACTGTATAAGCAATCGTAGCAATTTTCGTAGCAGCAACCGGCCGCCATGTTTATTCCCAGCGTAGACGACGTTTTCTTGAAGCGGAATCTCCAGGCTGATGACGTCATAACATGAGCGCCGTCATACCGGTGTTAGTATCATGGGGGTAACAAAATTCTGACAAGATTTTTTATATTTCCACCTAGATACTTATAATTGCATGGATAAAGTACCTTATTGAATTTTGATACAATAAGAAATTGCTTGAAGTAACAAACAAATGATATTTTATAAAATAGTTGAAACCTCTCCAAAGCACTCCTAGAATTGTTGTTCACCGTTCAATTTTAATAAACAGTTGCGATAAATAGGTGTTATTATCATAGTACCTACTACTAAGTTATACCTTGTCTGATCGTCAGTCAATAGAATGTTGATTGCTGCAGATAATTCCAGCATAATCAATACGTATTTGTCATGAGGCATCCGTAAGTGCGGGGAGGTTCCTCGTGATTGATGTACTACGCCTTGTCGTATGCATATTTAGTACTACAGTACGGCTGCACAAATTCATAGGCCGAGTCACGTACACATTTACACCCACCCCGTCTTGTGGTTGAAGCATATTATTCCCCTCTTTTGAGAAGACAAGAGAATGCAAAGACATCGACCGCTATGAATAAAACATGGACAGAATAATGGTAATTAATGCTTGCTAATTCCCAGCCTGTAGCTATTATGATAATATGGAGATAAATTTATTGCGATCCGTTTCACAAGTTTATTTATCGTCTTTCATTTAAAAGTCTTATCAACTCTTAAGCTAGAGAGTTGTGTGAAATAATAGCTGGTGATCTTATTTTCATTATATCGAATTTATGAGACTGTCGTTTAATAATGTGGTCGTTTAATAAGACACTATTTTCCAAATCTACTGGAACTTCGTTCCATTTTTTATTCGATTTACCTACCCTATACCTACAGTCTAACCACTGCGCTGAGACATCAATGAAATACCAGATGAGAGTATGAGAGTACAAGAGATGACGCTTTAATAAAATAGTTCCTGTATCATCCCAACATCACACGAGACAGCTTTCCACGAAATTTTTCAGTGTCCGGCACTTACACGAACCCGCCATGTTGGGGCATACTAGCCACAGAGACCTGACCTTAGGCGGTTGAAACTTGTAAAACACACTGAACTATTTGGCTATCCAAGGACCGGATAAATATGGAATGATACAATAAGCCTACATGGCTGCAGCATCAAGGACCATAAAACCGTTCCTTATTCAGTCAAAATAAACAAACAAACACAGCATCACTATAGGATGATGTCTTCTTCAGAGATCTTGTAAATGATTACAGGAAAAGTTATTATGAGAACTGGAGAAACAGATAATCGGTGCAAGGGTCAGGGAAAGTAATATCTACATTAGAAAGGCTTTTTCAGGATATCACTGATAAGATTTTCATTTGGTGGGATTTCATGATTCGTGGAGTTTTTTGGTTCCAACACACTGGAAAACACTCAGGAAAATTACACAGAAAATTCAGTACTTAGGAAGACTAAAACTAGAAGAAAAACAGCTGCAGTGAAAAGTTCCATCAAACATTTCTGGATAAACGAAACAAAATTGGTATTATAGGGAAAAAAGCCTGGAGTGCAGACCCCCTATAAAAAAAATTTCCCCGATCGACTAAGTGAGGCCCCAGCTCAATTTCCCCACTCACGTTCCACCTATCCGAAGGGCGGCAGGGGGGGGAGGAGACAGGGTTCATTGTAAAGTACGGGATATCGGTTTTTCGTGGATTGCTCCGTCAGTTTTGATCCTCCCGAAAAAATTGTTCCTCCCAAAATAGTAGAGCTTGACAGAGCACGTAAGCTCGTTCAAGGCGGAAGTCTATCGGGCAACTAGCTCGCGGGATATAGGTATAGTGAGTTTTCGATGCGGAAAAAAATTCAAATGGTTTTTTCTTGGTCGGTATATTCTGATGTTTATTGAGGGCCTATTGGGAGGGGGTAGTGATACAATTTGGAGGAGAGGAAGAGCGAAAGTTAAAAATTGCTTATACCTTCTTTTACGTTGCAAATAAAATTTACCTACCTGCTCATATTCGAAATCTATAAAATCTACTCTTCTTGCTGCAAAAAAATTATAAATGATAACGTAAAGTATAAACCCATTTATCTCATAAACAAAAAACTCCCAAATTCTAAATGTTTGTGTCGTCTGCCTAAAATACATCAATCAGACAATTAATATGGATCAATAGTTTCCAATATAACCTCGTCCAAATATTTCTCCCATGAAAATAACCAACTAATCAATGTTCTAATTTAAAACTGAATAATGACTCGGCGATGAAAAAGTAACTGGGAATGATAGATGAAATAAAACCTATCGAAAGTTGTGAAAAATTAATTGCCTTTGAAGTTAGCTACTACTTTTTACTCGGGTTGAGAATATGCTGAAAATTTTTAAAAAGTTCCAATTAAATAGATACCTAATGACAGGTAACCAAAAAAAAACACTATAATCAAGCTGCGTTGAAACAAAACTTTTTCCCATTAGAACTATATTTCTATCATGAAAACCTGTAAATATTACCAACTATTGGTACGTGCATATTTATTTGTAGATTGGGTACAGAAACCTATGTATATAAGATTATGCCTTGGTTAAAAATAAAATTATCGATAATAGTTCCAAGTTTTTTATGAATTAAATTTTTGTTTATACCACCATATCGATAAGTTTTTGGGAGCTACATTTAATAAAGAAGGACATAATAACAAAAAATGATCAAGAAAAAAAATAGTAGAGGACATCAGAAACATGATTTGCTCGTTGAAACAACAAAAATTCCTGTATACAGTTTTGTCGATGATAGCACACTTATATCTTCTTGTACCTTAGATGCGCGAAAATCTGCTCTCGACACACATACCTACTCGCAAAGAGCATGAAGTCTCAGTACTGAAATGGATCGCACCTAGGTAGGATGATAAGGAAATTATTTCCATCTCCCTCGTTAAATTAGCCCAAATCGAAAAAGCAAATAGTGCAAGAATAGGTACGTAAATACCTAAAGGTAAAATTGTTAGGAAATTAAAACGCAGCCACCCGCCGTTACATCAAGTAAACGATCCCTGCCAGCACATTAAATATTCAGAAAAAGAGAAACCGCTCTAGCTAAAAATATTCCAGCCTCTTGAGAAGACATCCGAAGGACCAGCAGAGCTAGGGTGGAGGCGCGCCAGATGTTAGGGCAGGCATTGTGTTGGGACACTCTCGAGCCGCGTGACGGAGAATAGGTGACCTACATACAAGACCGGGTGGAAAGATTTGTGATATCATGAATCAAACAATAACCCCTCGCAAAGACAATAGTAAGTCGCTAGGTAGTCCACCCACGATAATGAAAATTAAACCAATCAATAAAGCAAAGAAAATCGTTGAGTAGGTAATCAGACAGACATTCCCGCAATATACCGGGTAGTCTGTAACCGAAACAAAAGCAAAACGAAATAATAAGAAAGCACAGGTGTGCAAAAGAGTGGAATCCGAAATGGATTGGAGTTTGAAAAATGCATGAAAGGAATTCATCATTCGCTTTCCATTGTTTTGTACTCTCTATGCAAAATCACAGCCCCTCTCACCCTTCACCATTTTACGCTCTTGCAAACGAATTCTCTCGCTCATCATTCGCTTTTAGGCATCTGACAGGAAGTCCACAGTTAACAACAATCTCAGTTAATTTCCCCGCTTTTCCGAAAGAAATCCCAATCAACCGAGATCCAATGAGTCATAGTAGGTTCTTTTGCGCATCCGTTTCGGCCATAGTAATCCTGGCATACCTCAATCAAAGAGCAGGGGTGACTACGGTAATTACGGTAAACACAACGAAAGAAATCACAGCGGTCCTATTAGGGGAAACCCAGAGGTAAATAGACGATCACGGTGGCTTTTTGCCACAGAGCAACGGACCAGGGGTCGTATCGTTACAATACTCAAGAATCACTTGAGATAGATTCTAGTTTGGGGCGACAGAACTCAACTTCAATTTAATGCTGAGAAAACCCAAGCAGTCATCTTCTCCAAATAAGGTGAACGTTTTGGAGCCAGATATGGTGATATATTGTCTTACTTCATCGTCATATCTTCGTTTACTTGGAGAGAGCAAAGATGTCTTGGCATGACCATGTTGCAGGTGTGGCGAAGAATGCATCTCAAAAACTTTGAACTCTGTTCCCGGATTGACGAAAAATTTAGATACTCTCGAACATCTAAGAAAAACAGCTTAAAAGATAATTTTATGGTTCATCGTGGTTCAAACTGGAAAAATTTTTTGGAAATAAATCACAAAATCTAACAGCAAGAGGTGCTCGTCTTTGAGACGTCATATAAACATTCTAAACATGTTTAGAAAATGACAAAACCTGGTTTTATTTGATTGATTGATTTGATTGATGATCTTTGCAACGATTTGATGAAATCCACCAACATTTAGAAACATTGCTTTACTTAAGCTCTTCAAGATGGTATCTTCATAAAGTAAAAACCAAGGAGCGTATTTATGCATTTTTTGACAGAGCAGCACAATTCCTACCGATTTTCGAAAAAAAGGTATCGATTCGGAAAGTACCAGAAAAATGTTATAAAATGAGCTTTTTTGAATCGCATGGCACACTTCGACCTTGTAGGTATAATAATCTTAATTCTTAGCAAAAAAAAAAAAGTTTTTGTCACAGATTAAGACCTGCCTCAATCTCCTCTACACCTGGAATTTAATAATGTGGCATTAGTCATTAATTATGCTGTATAAGCCACTAAATCAGATAACTAATTCGAATATTACCATATTGAGACTATATTTATTTTACTTGTATTTCAATATCATAATAGGTACATTAATATCATGGATATTATTATACAAATCACTTATCTCTTTGCTGAATCCATTTTAAACATAATCGCTATTACGTCAACTGCCAAACAGAGGATGGGCATTAACTCAACGTCATTTATAGATTATTAGATCCTCCTCTAGTCTGATCACATATTGCCTTAATTAAGCATTAACGGTACCCTAACCAGATCGATTTCAATAATTCAATCTACAAAGGAACATGCATCCATTGAAGCTGCCTAGTTCATCATCTAATTATTTAGATTCGAATAACAGCAGATAATTTCTCTTGTTCAATCATATAACTTTTGCCTATAAGCTCAGAATGGCATTATGCAATGCGCATTTAATATTAATAATTATTGTTGTTATTAAGACAGGGTATTTCAACAATAATTATTATGACGAACAATTATTATGATGAGCCGTAGGCGATGAGATTAGTATATTATGCAACGAGCTTATAATGAAGGCCATTAATACGCGAGTATGATGGTTAACTAGCCATTACTAACCATTATCTACGAGTTCCATACAGTGATTTTTCTACGACCATTTTTATATCATAAAGTAGTGGGAAAAAGTTCATGAAATGGATTCAAATAATTAATTTGACCTTTCATGATGAATTTCAATTCATAGAGAAGTAGGTTTTGAGCGAATAGGGACCGATTCTATTCCAAATACTGTGCTACTATTGGTCAGTTTCACCAGCGCAATTTTTCTCTGGTTGCCTACTAATTCATTGAAATTGCAGGTCACTACCAGCATAAAAACCAGTTAAAATATAACTTCTAACTTTCGTACAAGATGTGTAGCGTTGGTCTGATTTATATACGCTGATGAGTCCATAATAAGAACGAAGCGCTACCGTTCATGTCTTCAGTCTTGCTTCACCTCGCATGCTGTGCGAAAGATTTCTAATTTTCTCCCAAGAAAATCTCAAATATTTCATTTTCTATAGATGTAAAGTATTTAACGCAATGTTATAGCTTTTATTAAGTTTTCCTTCTATTGATTGTCCTGAGAAGAATGTTAAGTTCATCTCCCGTAGAATTATCCCTTATTGAAATGATGGTACTACATATCGTTCGCATGTTTCAGCGCCCAGGGATGAACTATAAATGCAATGGATTGGGCTTGAAAGCCTTAATGGCCTGATCATGAAGAACTGTTAATCGACTGAGTAATGAGACGAAAAATCAGCAATAAGAGAAATTTTTAAGTAACAACCCTTCCTGTCCACTTCTCGAGATGAGCGAGTGGTTTTTTTCTTTGTTTTTGTCAAAATTATCAAGATTTAAAAAAAAGGTAAAATTGTTGGATCAAAAATTGTTTTGTAAAAATATAAACAACTGATTTTTTGTAGTAAACTGATTGGTCTAATAAGGTTCACCTTTACATACTATCATCTCATTTTGTTATTATGTAATTGGAGATATTTGAAAAAAAATATATATTTCAGCAGTTTTTTAATGCACTGCTACATTTCCATTAGTTTTCTTTTCTAATTTTTCTTTATAAGCGGTACTAGAAATATCTTGTTTCCTATTATCTACTTATTTTATTCTTACACCTTCTTATAAATCTGCATGATAACTAAGGAAGCTTTATACCGTGTAACATCCAAAATATATAATAAAAATCAAAAGAGTTATCACACTAATCAAGAAATTAAAGATCAATTTTTCTGATCGTTTGCGAAAACCTCGTACCAAATCAAAGAAAATTAACTTGACCACCAATTGATTACCTAATAAATGGTGCAAAACGTCATATAAATGGGATCCAGATCTAAAACGTCTGTCAGCTAAACTGAAGTTTACATTCAAGTGAGAAACTCTGCCAAAGTAGAGCTGCTCAGGACATTTGTATTAGAAACCGCAGATTCTGTGGTTGTAAGTTTCAAGTCTGGTACTCTCCTTAAATCAATTCCCAATACCGTTCATCGTGTTAACGAGACCAATCATGAGGCTGGAACTTCCTGCCGGATTTGAAAGCAAAAACAAAAAGAATTATTTCCTGCAGCGCACTCAATGAGGGAGTTGTCTACTTAAACACTTAATTGCTCTTAATTTCTTCATAACACATCATTTCTCAGTGGTAGATTATTCTATGCTCGAGTAATCTGAAGTGTATTCGATATCTTCAAGAATTTGAGATAATTACTGAAAAAATTAGTTCACTAATTTAGTCGCTAAAGCTTCAGCGATTAGAATTAAAACGGCTCAAGATATTTGAAAACGGCTTAGGTACATATTCATATCTTAGCTTTTCATGTGGTTTCCTATTAAGCAGTTTAAATTTAAATCAGATTTCCCATCATCACATAGAAAAATGTAAACTACATAACAGGATACCACATGAAAAGTTAAGACAGGGACATGTAAGCCGTTTTCCGATATCTTGAGAAGTTTTCCTTCTAGACTCCTTTGAAGTTAGAAAATCGCGAAATTCACTTGTGTAGAACTCATAAACTACTCAGTCTAAATTCCAAATGTAAAAACCATCTGGATTCGATGTTGTCAAGAAATTCAAAAATTAAATAATATACAGGATGTCCTCGTTAAAATAACAAAGTAGGTACGTGTCAACTTCCAATATTCCAGGAAGGGCGGATATCTTGAAAATATTTTAATTGGATTTCTCATGGGAATTTTGATCATGAATTTCTTTTTCAACTGTCCAGGTCCATTAGTTTCTGAAATATAGCCAATGGCCGACCTTAGCGGGAATCCTGGTACAGACTGGTCCAGTTTATAAAAGTGGAACATTACCAGTCGAGATCCATATAAGAATAAGCCAATTTTGTTTTATAAACTAAAGCTAGATTTTTTTAGTAATTTTTTAAAAGCTTATCTTCTTTTAGTTATAGTTTTGGGATATTTTAATCAAAAATATGTTATTAACTACTACTGTCATTAATAATAATAATTGAAGTATCAAACAGTAACTAAATGGAAATATTCTACATTAATTCTTACCATGTTCATTATTGTTAGCACGTAGGTCTCATAATCCTTATGTTTGTAATGTTCCAGGAATCGCTTATCACACACGATGAGCGTCTCCAGGTACCGGTGCTGGCTGCTGTAATCTCTCTTAGTGATATTGAGAGGTAATCCGGCGACCAAGCGTTCTTTAAAACGTCGTTTCCATGACTCTTTCCAACCTTTGGTCCCGCAGCGGGTTTGGGCGTCGCCTGCATGCGTGTCCCGTTGATAAACCAAATGTAGATGCTGACCGTGCACATTGGGGGAATGTTCCTCCACTGGCTCGATGTAATAACGTTGTCCAGCCACTTGAATGTATCCTGCCTAAAGAAAGGAGATGCTTGAAAACCTTTTCTTTTAAATAAAAGCTCACATTGTTGATAAAAATTCAAATTTGTTATTATAGTTACTATTATCGAGGTTCACTGTGTTAAAATATATTATGTTATAATATTGAAGGAACGCAGCATAGGATTCCAATAGCAAAAAACTGAGATAGAAAACTTCCCCATATGTTTAAGAAAAGATAAATAATGTTAAATAGTAATTTGTTAAGATTGAAAAGCTGCTTTTGTTGCCGTAGTTATATTTTAAGTGTGTCGAGCCATTTTCGAGAAAAATCTTGAACATGATTTCAATTTGTGAAATCAGGTTCACCACCCGGTGTATTTAACAGGGTGTTTATTTGAAATCTGCACCCACATCATTCTCTTGACAACCAAGAATATTTTGCGATCATTCTTCATCTAAAATCTTGAACTCTCAAATTGTCAAAGCTCCCACTACTTTCAAAAATATAAAAATATTTATGGAAACTGTTGTCAAGTGATAAACAGTAATTAGAAAGAGCTTGTAATCTCCTACATTTTATTAACTTGATATGTTATTTTTGCCAATCCCTCCTCACCAATCCATCACAAGTTGATAACGCCACTTTGCTCCCTTCATAACCTCTGATCTTTCCTGTATAATGGCACATTTTCTCCGTGGCAACTGCACGAATACGTCTCTTTTGAATAGGCATTTCTGGGTCTCTGCTCTCCTGCACCGCTTTTGGTGCGACCAATCCATGGTTCGGCCAAATTTCTGCATGGTAACGGTTGCCGTCTACGTTGAGTCTATAGTGAACCAAGTCTGGATCGTCGTTAGAACGCCGTCTACGCCGCTGGCTAAAGTCATGGGAATAGTAATGCGGGAGGGAGAAAGAAAGGAACTCGCCATCTGATGTGATCTTGTGTGGAACCAGGAGAGAGTAGGAATCGATGTCACGAGTATAGCGACCTGGAATTAAAATAAGTAATAATAAGTACCCCCAATTTGATAATATTTTATTTGAAGGCATTGAGATATGAATTTAGAATATTACGGATCAAAAAAGTGGGTATTGAAAGTTATTCGTCTGGAAGGAGGACACCTAATGATGTCAACTTCACTCCCCGTTCACCCCCACACCCTCAGTTTAAGGGCGGGAAACCTTGAAATTTAAAGTGAGATCCCCTCTTTTATTGAAAATTCGTATTTCACGGCTGAGAGTACCAAAAAAAAAAAAATTGCCTGTCTTCCCCCTGTATGCAGATGGGGCGGAAAATTCCAAAATAAAATATTAAATAAAAATTTCAAATGTACCTCCCATTTCAAATTTTCCTAGACCATTATAGCTTCTGTAATTATTAGTGTAAGGAAATTTTAGTTAGGAACCCCAATTTTTTACAGATTCGGATTTTATGACTAAAAATATGGCTTGTCCAGTGAGTGTTGTCCGATGAGATTTTACACTGATCCTGACTATAAACGATTTGATTTTTTATGTTTTAATTCGTACAATTATAACATAAAAAATTATAAAAAATACATAGAATCATCATACGTAGAATTTGTCTGAAAATGTTTTCTCAGTCCGTGGATATTTTTCGTTTAATTTTAGTATAATAAGTCGAATACAAAATAAATGATTTTCGTCGATTAGAGCGCCATCTATTGCGGAATCGCTAAAACTGTTACAGACAAATGCTTATACGTATTTTTGGTCTAAAAATCAGAATCTACAATAAAAAAAGTATGTTTCCACTTCAAGATTCGTCAGTTTCCCACCCCCTTCTACTAGCAGGTGGTGGTGGGGGGAAGTCGAGTCTATTATCATTGGATGTACCCCTTCCAGCCGAACAAATTAATCGCCCTTTTATGATTCGGTAGGTAGTTTTTTGAGATATTTTATTTTTTATTTTATTTTGTATCAACCTACAAGATAATAACGTTTAATTTAGGAATGTTTAATTTTAAAATTAATAAAAGAATAATATCCTGCATCTTCTTTGACAAATAAATAAGACCCTGCATACAGGGTGATTCACAGCTTGTGATTTTTTTCTTTAAAGGGTTTTTCGCTCAGAAATGCTTTTTCTGGAATATCCTGATCTTATACCTTCCCTTGAAATGCAAGTCGCAAGTTTTGAATCACCCTGTACACTTTTTCTAATTGCCAAAAATTTATGGGATGCTAATATTAGGTAGGTGTACTTTAATGTCATATCATGAAGATTACATGCTAGAATACCTCTGCCTAAGGTTAATCGCTAATAGCAGGAACTATTCCTCTTGTGTGAAAATCCATGGAGGTATATTAGATATTTATGAGCACCCTTCACCTATTTCGCTCCCAAATTACTAGTTTCTAATCTTGACTAAAGGGTATATAAATTCTATATTAACAATAGGAAGAGACACACAGGACACAGGCAGTACTTACGATTTGTTTTATTATAAATCAAAAGGAAAAATTGGACGCATAATTTGAAGCTTTACTGTGAGGTAAAAAATTAATTTGTAGAGTTGACAATTTTCTCCCACAGGACTTTTGTATGAGGCGCTGTTTTCGTAAATAAAAAAAAAATTTGCATGTGTGACGCATCCCTGTGATAAAAATAGCCTGATTAGTTACATTACTATGTCTAAAATAAAACAAACTAATGGTATTTTTGCAGAAGGTCGATTATGTTAAGTTCTAAGTAAAAGAATACTAATTTTATGCATATTTGGTTTAAGTTACGCTTACCATTTAGAACTGGTTCACCAAACTCGTAGGCAATTAAAACAGGGTATTTCAAAAAATACGATGCGAGAAAAAGTAATTTCACAAAATAAACACACCAAAACATTTCTTCATGCTGATTGAAAATTGACGATTTTGACATTGTCTAAATTTTATTTCGCGCTATTGTTAAAGAAAATACTTGACAGTGACAAATACACTTTCATAGAAAAGATAATATAAATCGTATCATTTTTATAAGTCCGATCCAAAAAAGTGGTCGTTGAAAAATATAATTATCAGAAAAAAAATCAGAGAAGCGGCAAGCAGAAATTTTTGCTGGAAATATCAGTTTCCAGTAGTAGGCAATATTTAGTAGTGTGTAATTAAACTAGAATCGAATATTTAATTAGTTGGTGACGTTAATAAAAAAAAGTGAAGATTGTTAATTTTGTTAACTTCACTATACGACCAAGGGATTAGTGTTACTATACCAAATATATTAATTTATGCTAATTTAATCAGCAATCAATTAGGTAGATTATAGTGTCAGAAAAAAAAATTAATCGTGTTAATTAGAGCTTAGTCCAAATTGTTAGATTTCTTTTCTTTTTAATAGCATATTATATACCTACAATCTGTCCACTGAGAGTTGTCCGTTGTCATGCCACACTGATTCTGACTAAACAATTTCATTTAATTCGATTTGAATCGTACACTTATTTGTGGCTTAACAATGACTGCCATGGAAAAACCAAATTGTACCCAATACCCATAGCAATAGCAATCTGTCAATATCAGTCTTTGTTACAAATGAAATTCTTTGATTTGTGAAATAAACATAAAAGTAAATGTAAAAGATCAAAGTTGGCCTATGATTTTGAAATTTGGTATACGGACCTAAATGTTGATTCTGAACAACTTTTTCAAATAACATTTTGTCGTTTTTGCCACATAAAAGGCACTTTACTCAACAGAAAAACCGGTTTCTTGGACATTTCCAAGGCATGCTTGATTTTTTAAAACTAAAATTTTGTTAGGAATTATTCTTTAGCCAAGCAGGGCTGAACTCCAAAAAATTAAAATTAAAATCAAAAAATTTTTGTCTTTTATAAGAGTCGTTTCACCTATCCGGGGACACACGGTATAATGCAAGTAAATAAGAATGATAATAATTATTGTTATCATCATGATTAGAAATATATCATGTCACCTACCTGCTGGTTGCCGTTTTTTTTTTTTTTTTTTTTTTTTAAAAAGGGGGAGCATCGGTCTTCCCTATGTAGGTAAGACAAAGTCGCTCCACACCGGTAATATGGGTTTGGAACCTCTTGCTCATACACCCAGCCTCAAGTATACCAAATAAATAGTAGAAACAACACAGACACCCAGAGCCTTCACTGAGAATCGAACTCAGTCCGACGGATCCAACGATCAAGCAGTTCTCGCTACTTAACCGCGAGGCCACGCCAGGCTCAAGGTTGCCGTTTAAAAGAAAGAATAACACCTCCGTTTTCTTATTTGCAAGTAAAATATTCCAGCAATTTAACCACAAGACCACGTACTAGGGAGTTCAATCGTTTCCCAGGCAAGGAAATAAAGTTAAAGAAGTTACTCATAGTTTATCACACCGTACAATAACACAGGTAATTCTGCTAATTTCGTATTAAAAACGTTTCAAATCACAACAAAAACCTTATTAGTATATTTAACGCTGACACTGACACTACTGACAGTAGCGACGACAATCTTATCGTAATAACGTATCAATCTAAGCGTATCAAGACGCGAGTCGGTACTTCCGTCTCACTCTCGCTCATTTTTTTAGAATTGCTGACGATTCAAATGTATTTCTGACAATACGTCCCATTTTAACTCGATTGACTATGCAATGCAATAGAAGGAGTAAGAAACATAACGAAATGATGTATCCTTAGTTATCACAACAGACAACTCTCAGTGTACAGACTTTAGAGGGTGTTGTGAAAAAGTAGGTCAATCTATTAACCAAAAGTTGTTTGGTAAAAAACAATGGGACTTTATTTATGCTATACTTACTTTGTTCGATGGATCATTGCGTGCCGTCATAACTGTCAATCGTAAGAACCAAATCAACTCAGAGTTTCCGCTTTGATAAGACTGTCCGTGGTTGTTGTTTAATTAAGGTGTACCTACGGACTTGCTGCTTTGAAAATATTAATACGCCTGATAATGGAAAAAAAATTAATATACTATGAAGCTTTTTCCTTTCTGGACGTTGCGTATAAAGTTCAAGAAATTGCGAAAATTTTCTTATTTATTAATTCGAATGACTCTATGGCAGAATATAGGTGTGCAATTAAAAGTTGAGCTGTTGGATACATTTTAGCAATAACCGTCGCAAAAAAGGGTAGTAAATCAGAAGAAAATGGCATATGGTAAAATACATATGGTAATTATGTAAATTTTTAGAACAATACGTGAATATTCCGAGGTAATTACATTCTAATGGATTCGCAGAGGTATTTATATGGATATTTGCATCATTCGTATTCCTAGGGACGTCCATAATATGGAACGTCGATTCCTTTCCTTATAGGCACGAGAAAGTACGGCTCATGACCCTGCCGGAATAATACATAGTCCTCATCAGGATTCCACATCCCATCCGTATGCAGGTAATGTTCGATTCCGTCCTAATATAATGCTTTTAGATGGCTGATTGGTTAACGAGAACTTTAATGCAATTTCTGACAACCGTCAATTGCTACACTGACTCCAATTAACCTACCTTATCACTGGATATACCGGGAACATGACCTCAACCTCGACCTCTCTCACTTCGGTCTCTCTCCTATCTGTTCAGATGAGCGATTAGAATTTTTCATTTAACCATATCTTATTATTATATTATGGTCCCATGCAACAGCATGATAAGTGTACACATGGGACAATTTGAAGCTGCCTGTGCATTTTAATGCTGCATATTCATAATGCAGCATTGAAATGGGAAACCCTGCTTTAAAGATCAGGAGTTGAAGATATTTATTTACACAACAATAAAGTGGTACTTTTTTGCACGGCTAGGAAGTTTAACCGCACGAGCCGAAGCCGTGATATCGGAAATATTTGCGGTAAATAAGAAAAAAACTAAGGATACAAATGAAAATTAGAGCGGAAACACCCATACATATGTATTAAAAAAAACATAACTTCTTGAAACGAAATCAACTCTTAATGCCATTTTTCTCTAGACCATTTCCGCATTTCTGCACACTATAATTAAGAAAAATCACCCTGTAACTATATACATTTTTTAATTCGTCAGAGGATGCCGCTTTACATGATTTTTTGATCTGGTGAAATAATAGCTTCAGTAGCGATGAAATTGCAGCTAATTTGCAAAATTTCATCGTTTGCAACCAGGTTCAGTATTTATCCGACTATTACACAGAGTGGACTATTTACCCTGTTTTTATGTGCATGAATAATAGGGTCGACATTTTACAGTCATGACACTAATTATGCTACTCTGAATCAGAAAATAACATCGACAGAGATTTATTCATTCATCATTCTTTTGTATAAAAACATTTTTAAATTAATTCTCTGTAGAAAATTCTGTCGACATTCATATTATGAAGTTATGCAAAAAAGTTGTCGGATCTGTCGGTTGAGGCTGTAAAGTTTATTAATATATGCATTTGTTAACTTATACGCAACAACAGATGTAAATTCTATAGGAATACCTATTGAAATTTTTCTGAAGTAAAATTTGTTGGGGCTCATCTCTATGTACAAGCCAATACTAATACTGATCATTGATCATTGATATATTGATCATTGTCACACAAAACATTTAAATATGATGGAACTTTTATGAGTATTTTTTTTAAATATGCATCCTGACAGCTATCTTTATACTTAATCTTGATTTTAAATTGGCGAGTTTCCATATCGAATCGATACATTGTTATTTAAATTAAAAAAAATTGTACTTTTCCTAAATATCAAGAATAATTCACTTTGCTCTCTCTACTTGATAATAAGTACCGCTTTAGTAATGAAGTGCATATAGGTACTTTTATTGTCTACGCATTGAGATAAGTAACCTAATTATCGTTAAAACAAGAGTCGTTCATTGTTTAAATAAGTAAATAAAAATTACAGTTTCACATGAGTTGTTCAAGTCTGGTTATCAAAATGATCTCATATAGTTTTATGGTGAATATTTTGTTATTGTTCTGTAGTTTTAGTGTATCATTAAACTTAGTGCAATCAGTGGAATCTTCTGAGGATACCCCTTTAATTCTAACTCCTCTAATCGAACAGAATAAACTTTCTGAGGCAAAAAATGCTTCCAAAGTTCAGAGCAGTGATTTTATAAATATTACCAGTTATTCTGGATTCCTGACTGTTAACAAACAATTCAACTCAAATTTATTTTTTTGGTTCTTTCCTGCAGAAGAAGACTATGAGAAAGCGCCAGTTATATTATGGCTACAAGGAGGTCCAGGCTCATCGTCACTTTTTGGACTGTTTATAGAACACGGTCCTTTCATAGTTGAAGAAGATCTTAAGTTGACATTCAGAAACTACTCCTGGAGCAAAAAACATAGTATGATCTACATTGACAATCCTGCCGGGACTGGCTTTAGTTTTACAACAACGGGAGGTTACTGTAGGAATGAAACTCAAATAGGAAATGAATTATATGAAGCCCTTAGACAATTTTTTACTCTTTTTGCCGAAATACAAAATAACGATTTTTATGTCGCTGGTGAATCATACGCGGGAAAATATGTACCTGCCGTTTCATATGCAATTATGGAGAAGAACTTTGGAGCATCCCTGAAAATCAACCTGAAAGGTCTCGCCATTGGTGATGGTGTTTCTGATCCAATCCATCAATATGTGTTCAGTGAATACTTCTACCAGATTGGACTTATAGATTTAGAAACAAAAAATGCAATGGCAGTGACTGAAAATAGGCGAAGAGAATTTATTGAGAAAGGTGAATGGCTTGCGGCTGAAGCAGCCTTCATGGCTGGTGCGATATTATTTAAAGAAAATTCACGATTTCACAATATTTACAATTACCTAGACGAACAAGATCCAACACTTCCCTATCAAGCTTATTTTAGCACTTACCTCAATACAAAAGCCATGAAAAAAGCTTTACATGTCGGCAACCTCACCTTCACTCTAACATCTCAACCAGTTTCTGTGGCACTGAGCGAGGACGGTCAGAAATCTGTGGCGTCTTGGATATCAGAATTGTTAAGCAGCTTCAAAGTGTTGATCTACAATGGTCAGGTGGATTTAATAGTACCTTACCCTAATACCCTGAATTATTTGCAGAATCTACAATTTAATGGATCAGAAGAATATAAAAAAGCACCAAGGAAGCCTTGGTATGTTGAGAAAGAGTTAACTGGATATGTTAAAGTCGCCGGAAACTTGACTGAAGTACTGGTAAGGAATGCCGGACATATGGTTCCATTTGATCAACCAAAATCGGCTTATGATCTTATTTATAAATTTGTTAGAAACTTAGACATTGCATAAGTAAATGCTCTAATTTTTGCTTGAATTTTAATATACACAACCATAATAAGTACCCTTATATTTAAAAAAATATGAATAACCTTCTAATAATAATTTAACATTCATTCATATTTCCTGCTTTTTACTAAAAAAAAAACAAATGTTCCAAAACCAAAACCTTGTTCAATTATTATTTTGCAAATTTACTTACAAAAGAATAGAAAAATAAAATTCATTTTAAAATGGCGGTACGTTTATACCTAAGAAAAAAAATTAAGTGAGGAATACTTTTCAGTGGTAGCCTTTTCTACCCCTTAAAAATTGGGGTAGAAAAGAATTATCCACTATTCTCAATTGCAGCTAAGCTAAGAAAAATAAGAATGATCAAAAAAAAACTCATTTAATAATTATTATCATTATCTTTTACCTACTTTTACATAAATTACATTTATACAATATTTTTTTTTGGCTGCTACATTAAAAAGCTTTCTGCAGCTTGATTGACTATCTCATCATACTTCAATATAAATTCAACAAAAGTCATCCTTGTGTTGACTCATTTGTATGCTTACCTGAGGTATTTTGAAGTGCCTACCTATAAAAAATGTTTTTAATTCGTACTAATTTTATATCTGAAAATTATCAAAGCGTCTATGTTTTGGAAGTCCAGCCAAGTATAATCAAGCACAGCAAGCGCTGATAAAGGTGAAGAAGCTTCCATTGACGATACCGAAGCTTTTCTATAACGTTTGAAGCATGAGAAGTGTATTAACAAGCCTACATAAAGCTCGAAACTTTATGCATCCCCTGCCCATACAATAGTCGGTCGTGCATGAAATCGAAATACCTGCCCGCCTTACTCATCTCTACCTCTGTTGGATAAGACTACCAGTGAAAGATCTGGAGTGTTGCGGATTTATATGGTTTTACCCCTAAATTACCTTTCCCGTTTTATATTATTCACATGGTTTAAACTTATAGTTCTCATCATCCTCTATCATGCTTCATAACATCAATTTTATTGCTTTTCTGATTCGAAAGAGAATTCGTTCAATGCTAGGTTCATAACTTATGAAATCCCTTCCAATCAATTCTTTTGCCTTCATAATTTATTAAATTTAACCTTAGATAGAGGGTTAAGAGGCTTCATCTACATTCTGTGGAATCTTTTTTTGTTGACTGATTATTATGAGATAATAAAAAAACTTCGGTCACGGGACACCTATTCACAGTCATTTGGAATTGATAAAAATTTGTAAAATAGTGAGTGACGCTAAGAAGTTGACGAAAATTTTCTCATTCACAAGGTGGTTAGGTAACTTGAAAACCGATCTGCCTGAGTTTTTTGTCAATCTGACGACAGTGTATAACGTAAATAAAAATAATAAGAACTGTTACCAGATAGTAGGGACTAAATAGGCAAGCAGAAAAGTTCTCCAACCACCTCCCGCCAAGGCAGGATTCTAGCTGGTGTAACCTTCTGGTCTAGTCTCATTAAATCATTTTCAAATACAGTGTAGTAGCTTCTGAGTTTTTTTTATTATTATTGCAGCCTCTCCTATAAGACATGACTTATTTAGGTATAAAAACTTCTGTATGTTTAACAACGTTGCCGTCCCATATACTGTAACGCTACAACCCCTGGTCCGTTCGTCTTTCGCGAAAAGCCACTGTGATCGTCTATTTACCTCTGGGTTTCCCCTAATAGGACCGCTGTGTTTCTCTCGTTGTGTTTACGTAGTTACCCCTGCTCGTTGATTGAGGTATGCCAGGATTACTATGGCCGAAACGGATGCGCAAAAGAACCTACTATGACTCATTGTATCTCGGTTGATTGGGATTTCTTTCGGAAAAGCGGGGAAATTAACTGAGACTTGTTGTCAACTGTTGGCTTCCTGTCAGATGTCTGAAAACGTATTATGAGCGAGAGAATTCGTTTGCAAGAGCGTAAAATGGTGAAGGGCGAGAGGGGCTGGTATTTTGCATAGAGAGTACAAAACAATGGAAAGCGAATGATGAATCCCTTTCATGCATTTTTCAAACTCCAATCCATTTCGGATTCCACTCTTTTGCACACCTGTGCTTTCTTATTATTTCGTTTTGCTTTTGTTTCGTTTCTTTGGTTACAGACTACCCGGTAGATTGCGGAAATGTCTGTCTGTTTACCTATTCGATGATTTTCCTTGCCTAATTTCCTTTTTCTAGCTTCTTTGATTTCATTTCAAGCAACAGCTTGAATTAATTAAAGAATATAACCACTTTGGTTTCAGACGATCCGGTATATTGCGGAAATGTCTGTCTATTTGTCGAGTTGCTAGCTTGGCTTGGATATCGAGAGCAGTGTTGCCATGTTTGTTTTGATTTGCTACCTCCTCTTTAAACATTATACGAATGTCTTTCCAATTTGCTTTTTCAATTGTGAAAGCGGGGTTTTCCTGAATTGATGTCATACTCATGATAGTTGTTTTAACTCATTTTGTTTATTTATTGTGTTGTCGTTTTGCCTCACTGGGCTACCTTTATTTGGCCACTTTTGGACCGTCAATACCTATTTGCCCTGCGGCTACCTTTTTGTTCTACCTGGCCTCGTAAGGCGATGAGTCAATATACCTTATCATTTCGAATACGACGTTCTCTGCAATTCGCAGTTTTGTTTTGCCATTTTAAATGTGATGACCAACTGACCAAACTAGGCCGCTATTCTAAGATTATTCCGCAGGCTTGCCTGGGTAATAATTGAATGCTGGAATTTTTACGAATACCTATTCTGGAGCTGGCTTGTTTGCGGATATCGAGACCAACTATCGATTTCACCGTGGTCCAAGGTTTTTACCCCTAACACCTGTTTAGAAAGCAGATAACTCAGTCCAGACTGGCAATAACATTTTATAGCAATTTTCTGCCGAGTTTGTTTTTAAATTTTGATTGTAGTTGACATTCGTATGATGTGCTAAAGGAGTTTTGTTTTGATTTGATTGGCTTTTCACATACTCGAGATTAATTTGTTTTTGGTTGCTTTGAATTCCTATTTGCTGAATTGCCTATACTACAACTGCGGGTGCTTTTTGCCCCGTTGCGTTCTACGATTTCCACTTTAAAGAGTCATGCTCTTTTACCGGCCCCCTGAGGTCTCCATCTGGACATCGAGATGAATGCCTCCCCCAACGTGTGGTAATCGAGTACCTATTATAACTCCTAATTGGGTGTTGTAATGGAACTGGCATTTCCTGATAATATATGCGAGTAGCGGGTGCTACATCTGACAACGCCGCCTTGTTCTATCTGGGCCTGTTCTATATCGGAGGGTGCTCTGCTATGTGATCTTCATTTATGGTGCCATACAATGGCGAAGGAATTTCTCTCACTTTCTAATATCGTATAATTTATGGGACTGCTTCCTGCCTAACTTGGTTTATTTCTAATAACGTGCCGCTTTAATTATTATTCACAGGTTATTTTATTCCTGACCTGGGTCCATTTTATTCCTAGCTCTATCTCAATTTCCTATTTATAAATTATTTGTTGTTGAGGAATTGCTTCCTGCCGCGCGCGGACTCTTTATTGGTTAACGTGATTGAGTACGTACCTACTAAGTATTTGCTGCTGATGCCGCCTAACTCCTAGTTGATTATTTTACTTGATTTAAAATGGGATCCGCGCTCGTGGATTTGCCGAATCTGTTTGATTATTTATTTATGTGAATTTTATTTCGAAGAGAGATCTTCCCTAACTATTTTCTAATTGTGTTATCCTGGGTTTAGGAGGGAAATTTAGCCAGAGTTTACACAGGCGTCGTCTCTGGCTGAATCATCGGGTTAGAATTGTGATTAGAAGTTCTGTTCGGGTGCTATTTTGACACTAACCAAATTGGCAATAGAAATTCTTAGGTAGATGATGGAAAACTCAGCCGGAGTTCACATAAACGTCGTCTCTGGCTGAATTATCGGTTAAGAATTGTGTTTTAGAAGTTTGTTCGGGTGCGATTCGACCCTAACTCAATTGGCAATGGAATTTCTCAGGTAGATGAAGGAAAACTCAGCCGGAGTTCACACAAGCGTCGTCTCTGGCTGAATTTTAGGTTAAAGAAGGAGTTGTAGACCGGAGTTCACATAAACGTCGTCTCTGGCCAACAATTAAAGGGTTAAGGAGTCAGATGCGACCTGCTTGGAAGCTGATCTTCATCTCTTTTGAGCTGCGGTAAGACGTCTGCTTTTATAGAAGCAGTGGCCCGCTTTCTAAAGACAACACGTAACAAGGCACCTTATTGGCACTGCTTTATATCGTGATCATATCTCACTTGTCTTAAGATTTGGCAAGTGGACCTTGCGGCTACCTTACTAAATTGTCCTGAACTTCAACTACCTAAATTTTCCTTCCAATTGGCCGACGCGTTGTCGTTTTTTCATTGTTCCTAGCTATTATAATTACACCGGCTTAACTTTCACTTCGTGTTTTCACCTGCTTGCTATTTCGGGATCGAGATAAACTTTTGGCTATGGTCGTTTATTTTTTCACTTTATCGATTGGTGAAATTTTTATTATCGTGGGTGGAATACCTAGCGACTTACTATTGCCTTTGCAAGGGGTCACTGTTTGACTCATGACTTCACAAATCTTTCCACCCCGGTCTGTATCTAGGTCAGCTCATCCTTTCATCACGCGTTTTGAGAGTGTCTCATAATACATCTACCAACATCTGGTGTATCTACCCTAGCTTGGCCGGTCTTTCGGATGTCTTCTTAAAGCGCTGGAATATTTTTAGCTAGAGCGATTTCTCCTTATGAATATCTAATGAGCTGACGGAATCGTCTACTTGATGTAACGGCGGGTGGCTGCGTTTTAATTTCCTAACAATTTTACCTTTAGGTATTTACGTACCTATTCTTGCACTATTTGCTTTTTCGATTTGGGCTGATTTAACGAGGGCGATGGAAATAATTTCCTTATCATCCTACCTAGGTGCGATCCATTTAATACCAAAGCCTTGAAATAATTCCGAAAAGAAATCCAATCCTTGGACGTATCGGTAAATTTTGGTAACTTCAAAACCGCGGGTTTAACTTGCGACATAAATGGATATGGAAGATTAAAACGGGGGACTATATGTAATTTATTATTACACTTTTAATAATACAAAGTATTCTTAGGTACATTCTTTTCTAAGGTAACCTAGCGCATATCTACATAGAGGTACGCAAAAATTCAAATCAAACGATCACTTTTAGCATGCAGGGGTGCTGCACTTATCATTTGGATGCTTTGAATGTAGACAGGAAGTACCAATTTAGGAACACTGTGAAGTTTGATGAAGCGATATTTGATGAAATGTGGTCAGTCTTCTTCAGGTATGAGCCTTGAAATTGAAGTATTCGATCTTGGGATGGGGGAGCGCCATCTTGAATAATAGGTAAAAAAATCTCTGTAACAAAGAGTAAGAATTAGAGAACAATAAATTTGATACATTTTTTTAAACATTTTTCCTATAAGTCTAATAATAAAGGTCATTGGTGACTTTCGGAGCCACCTGTTGATGGGATCTCGCTAGTCAAGTTTTTGAAAGAACATCAAGAAATTTAAAAGAGTTTAATTGAGTATATTAAACACAAAGACGAAACGAAACGTACAAACTGCTTAGTGGGCAGCAGTCGTAGTAGTAGTCAAGTCCAGTCAGACTCTCTCCCCTGCTGCCTGCCATCCCTTGCTTGGCGATGTTGTCACGTTGATAACAAATTCAGACAGCAGAGTTGCCAAGTGCACTTCACCAGTCATATAGACTTATAATAGAGAGGCGGAAAGATGAGAAAGTAAGATCCTCCAACTTGTCCTCGTTCTTAGACATTAACTATCTGGCTCTAGCCTCACCCGTAGCCCTCTCTTCACTTTCGGTAGCAAAAACACAAAGAAACAGAACTGTTGAAAGACTATATTCAGTCAATAGTTGTTTCAGTCAATATTCAGCCAATCGTGAAGAAGTGACTGAAAACATTCTGTCTCTTCATAGACTGAGAACATTCAGTCTCTTCATGCATTTATTTGCTGTGTCACGACATCGGCCCTCTTCAACAAAGGAAAAAGAAAGTTGGTTCGCTTGTTTCAAGAGCCACAGAACTTAGTTTGACGGTAAACATCTTCAATTAGCTGGATGCAACACCAGAGCACGTCGGAGATGGTAGAGAACGCTTTCTCATTTTCTTATACCAGTAGGTACTGCACCAGTACCGAGACCTTATTAAGGTTATTTATTGCACTTGTAATAAAGAGATGGGGCGGGATTTGTGGTTGGCAGAAAGCTAGGCTCAAGTGCTTTGCTTTGTGTCGTCTGCAGTGGTCAGCAATGCGAAATTATACCACAGGTGGTTCGCATCGACCGCAAGCACGAATATGATGAAGATTTATCAATGAAAGTACGATGGACTCTCAGGAAAGGTACTTCTAAAATTATTAATATCATGAACTATTTAAGGAAATGAGAAAAATTCAAGGGAAACCGGTAATATAATTCTAAATATAATTTTTCATTCTTATTCTGCCAAAATTACAAGTTTCGTATTGATGATTTTTTGCTCAAAATAATCGGATCCTACTTTACCGGACTATAGCAGTTAATCTGTAACCAACAACAATATTCAACATTCTCGGGATTTGCTTTATCTTGATGAACGATTCAAAATTCATACTACCTACTTATTATTTTAATCACCTTGCATATACGAATTGTGTAAGAGATAAATAATCTAAATATTTTTAAGCACTGGAAAGAAATCTGTAATTGCTCTTGAAACCAGATTTATTATACCAGGATATATTTTTTGCACCAACAGTGTTTTCATTTTATAACAAGACCAGACAGCTTCAATACAGGGACCAGAGGATAAACACTGCAATCAGTCCAGTGTAATAACAGTAGAGTATCAGACTGAAGTAATATACAAGAATTTAAGTATTCGAGCGGTAAACCTTTCACGCTAGTTGTATTGAATTACTCTCTTGCATATTTACGTGAAACAGTGCATTGTTGTTGCTCCAGAATGCGTTTTGTTTTTTCTTTCACTGTCAGCATAGCTTAACTACCGTATATTTTAATGCACGTAACTGAAAAATGCTGGATTTCCTTCACTACATTCGATTCTACAGTTGAATTTGCAGTATTCAGATGATCACCTTAACGGAATTTTCTGCTGATAATTTGTTTAGAAATAAAAATTCCAGGTTAAAAGTAAATTAGAATAATATAAAATGATAACGCGGGCAGCGAACATAATAGTCTGGATGCGTGTTACTTTTTTAAGTATATGGATTCAGTCTAGCAGCAGTCTCACATACAGAGGTAAGTTAAAGTTTATTTTTCATAATAGTTAGGAAAATAAAGAAAATAAACATTATTTTATGAGTTCTTAAAATGGAACATGATTTTATTCGTCCATTAGCAATATTAGCATTCTTTCGATAATTCTGGTAGGTTCTTCTAGCAGACAATCCCACTTCTGATGCAAAAAAAAGAGAACTCCATCAAATGAGTGATTTCATAAAACAAATAATCAATTAGAGGAGGGGGGTTGTAACAACTTTCTTATTCTGACCTTAGAAACCTGGGATCTGCTATTAACATTTTTATTTTAAAATAATCGCTCAAAATATGTCTTCAATATTTAGTTCATTAGAGTATACAACTTTTAGCCATTAGATTTTACTTTTTAAAGCCTTTACTATTATATAGGGTGAATCATAAATGTAACGAATAAATTCATTTTCTCAGTTAATATTTATTTTGTAGATTAAAAAATCAACAAAACAGGTCGATTTTTAAATTTAATTTGTGATCTTTTGACGTAACATTTTTTATGCACGGGGTTCCTTATTGGCTCAGTAATGACGTAATGACGACAGTGTCTATCTTTGAAAAAAAAAGATAAGTCAGGCTCACCCTTACTAACAATTACTTTAAAATAAGGTTTTGAACTGAAATTTAATGAATGACTCTTGCCTCATGTCATTAGTTGCTTCTGACTTTTCTTCACAGTATTCGTTACATAGTAATTTGTGACGGTCACAAAGGTTAGTTCTTAAAATTTTCTCCAAATATGCAGCTCGTTTGTCCGACATGGCAACGCCAATCATATCGAAGGTGCATTGTCATTTTAAATGGAGTAGTAGGATCCCTTTTATCCAACTTTCCGGCTTTATTTCTAGTTATGGACTATTCCAAAAACGTCCAAATTTTCGGTTGGTATGCTTCTGTAAGTAGTTAGGAATAGGACTACCTGTTGGTATCTCTAAGCTTCTGCAATCTTTGACAAAATTCCTTCCTGCAATCTTCCAAAATTTATCATCAAAAATCACCTTCTACATCACTTTCTATGGAATTTTTAATGGACTTCGAATTAAAAGCTCCTTTTCTTTGACAATGGTAAACGAATTATTAACCATGGTTTTCCTTCTCAACTGGACCCTGTCCAGAACTGCATGGTCGGTTAGTAAATCTGAGTGCTGCTAACTCGCAAATACTACATTAGAAGCTGTATCTCGTCTTCTCCATTTTCTTCACAGTAATTTTCCAGTAATTCCTGTAAATCTAAGGCCCATTCTACACGAACCACAAAAACGCGACCGTTTGCCTGCGAGCGACACGCGTGTGTCACAGAACCACAGAGTTTAAATTGGGCATACTATACGGGCAACTTTGCGGTCGCGTGTGAACGCGTTCGTTGGCGTGTCGGCGTTTTGAACGCAAGAGGTTGCGTAATAAAAGTAGCAACTTGCAAGCGTCTGGCCGGCTGAGCCGATATGTCTTTTTTATTACAGTCCACGGATTTTAGTGCAAATCATTGATGTGCTTGCAGTGGCGGATTTCCGATTAGGCTACGTAGGCTATAGCCTGCGGCGGCAGATTGTTTGAGGCGGCAAATTTTCGAAGACGAAAAATATTTTCGAGTGCTACGAAATTGCGTGACCTTGGATATTGAAAAAAAATGGCCTGGGGCGCTTTATCGAGAGGGAAACCCCGTTTCGAACCCTTTCGAAGCCCCGCTTCGAATTCATATTCTTTTTGATGCTTACAAGAACACGACCTGATTTACTCACAGGCAAATTAGGATATTCTCATCAGGATATCTCATATCTCCGATGTTCTGCGAAGCTAAGATGAAACATCCCCAAGGTCAGGCGATTAGCAGCAATCGGGCGTACCCACCAACGTCTTTCTTTACGTTTTTTGGTCAACAAACTCAATAAGGTTAATCGGTGAACAGCGATACTCCCAACTTGTATGGGATCCATATCAAATATGAGCCGTTTTGTCGCTAGTCTAGAATGGGTCGCGTTTCACTCGCCGGTTATACGCGCTACAAAGGCGCGGCATCGACACGCTCGTATAGAATGGGGAAAATTTTCAAGCGACTAAGCGACTAATCGGTCGCGTTTTTGTGGCTCGTATAGAATGGGCCTAATAAGAGGGGTATTTATGTATCTCAGGCAAATAGAAGCCGAAATAGAAGAGATAAGGTGACAGGCTGATCTAAAGAATCCGCAGAATTGATAGGCTGTTTCTTGTTGTTGATCCATTTTGGTCCCAGAGGAATGGGAAAATAAAGTTACTGCGCCGTAAGCCACCATGCCGCAGCAGACTACATACAACGGAGTGCGCCAGGTTCTCCAAGGTTTGTCGCTAGCTATCGACCCCCTCCCCGTCGACTAAGCACACACCAGTGCGCAGAAAAGCCTTGTGCTTGAAGTTTTTTATAATGTTTTTTTTTGTAATGGTCAGTACCCTGAGGCTGAAGAGTACCAAATAAGTAGAGTTGATGTTTACTCCGAAAAGTGGTCCGGTTTTAGGGGCCGCTCAATTCGACATCGGGTCCAGCAAAGGGGCTGTTCAGGCTCTAGGATTTTTACATATTACATACCTTATAATATTACCGTGATCTTATTCCTCATTTAAGATTTATTAAAACGATAACATTCTTTTCCTTAACCATTATAAAAGCTGACCAACATTTTTACGTGTAAAATATAGGGCGAATCTCCTGTATCATCCTCTACTGCTTGACTTAGGCCAATTATAGAGTTAATGTAGCTCAGAGATCAGCAGTTTACGTTTTGTGCCATGTTTTGCCATACCATTTTCAGTCACTCACATAATGGTGTCATCACTGGTCACAATCTTGGACGTAAGGTTGAGTTGTCCCCCGCATGAGATATTTTATGGCAATACTTCTAAAGTAATTAAAGTTTCCTCTTTGAAACAAGAAAGAAATACAAATACAAAAATTAATATACAACAGAAATTCGGTCTGGTGAGAATGGTTGCAAGTAAAATCGGATATTTCAGGTCCACCTCGTATATTAATGACCTGACCATATAAGTGAGTTATGATTTGTACACCAGATAAATAATGCATGCTACCGATCCCATTAATAAAAACAGTAAATGAAATTCATCAATTTGCATAATTAAGTTGTTATATAGTTGATCAAACAACAAATAATAAATATGTTTAAATTTCCAAGAGCAATTACTAGGCTGTAATTGTGAGAAACTTGACAAGACATCTGGCAATTATTCAAATTATAAAATTAGCTATTGAATTTATAATTAGAGTATTTTGATATGTTTAATGTATCTATAATCATTATCTGTACACTTGCGAACTTCTATGAATGATTTACGTGGGTAGGTACTAGACTATTGCAGAGAATTAACTAGAAATTATGTTTTTAATGTGGCAATTGAATTTACATACAATTTTATTTTATTTAAAATAACAAATAACCATAATTATCATACGTATTATTGAATTACATATTTTGTAATTTTGTTATGTATACATGTTGGATAATTATAGGAAATATAATGTAAACGCAAGACATATTAATGTTGCTCCATATTTATCAATTATTCTTAAAAAGACAGGACCAGGAAATTAGATTCTGAGAAAGATTTAAAAAGAATCTTACAAAATAATTTCTAATAATGATAACAGGTCATCGCTTAGGCATTTACAATAACTTTTCAGGTGACAGATGGTCAATAACAAATATCACCACTAGACTATTCTAGACCAATGAAATAGAGGCTTATTCTTGACAAATAAAAGGCACAAATGGAAATGTGAACGTATTTTAATGTAGACGTACAGGGTGAGGCGCGAGAACCTTAGGGCATTTTTATATGGAGAAGTCCTGGGAGTAGAAGTCTAAAAATTTGTGCGTGTATAATTTCGGTTTTGACGAGCTGAACTAAAATATTCACAACCCCACACCACTTCCGGTTATACCGGAAGTTGTCATATTTTTTCTTTTTTTAAATGGTACACCCAGTATATTATTACATTTTCAGATTGCCTGAAAAAAAGTAATAAAAATGATGTTTACAGTTCAAATTTGTAACGACCAATTTATGAGTTATAAACAAATGAAAATTGCAATTTTCCATTTTCAAAGCAGCTTAGCTTGAAAACGGGTCAAGATATCGGAAAACGGCTTACATGTCCATATCCTAACTTTTTGTATACTACGCTAGAGTACCTACAAAAAAAAAAGATTTTTTATTAATTTTTTTTTGAAAATCGCTGATTTTTCATCACTTTGTATACAAATTTCATCAGCACCATAGGATACTACGTAAAAAGTTAAGATAGGGACATGTAAGCCGTTTTCCGATATCTTGACCCGTTTTCGACCTAAGCTGCTTTGAAAATGGAAAATTGCGATTTTCATTTGTTTATAACTCATAAACCACTCGGTACAATTTTGAACTGTAAACCCCATTTTTATTGCATTTTTTCAGACAATCTGAAAATATAATAATATATAGGGTGTCCCATTTAAAATAAGAAAGTTGATGGCAACTTCCGGTATAACCGGAAATGGTGAGGGGTTGTGAATATTTTAGTTCAGCTCGGCAAAACCGAAATCATACACGTACAAATTTTTAGACTTCTACTCCCAGGACTTCTCCATATAAAAATGCCCTAAGGTTCTCGCGCCTCACCCTGTATATGAAAGGAAAAGTGAACAATCGTAAATAAAATGAATAGAAAATGATCTGTCCTCCGGCGTGAGCTAAATCAGAGTGCCAGTCCTTTCCTCCGTGACTGACACGTCCGCAGCAAACGACATTCCCCACCTCTGCCGGCTGGTACCGCGGGGAAGTCCCTGTCTGCCAGCGAGCGTCCACGTCGGTCAATGAGCCAGGCAATCCGGTTGACCTATTTTTAGCATAAAGTTGCTTACACAAAAAACGTAACGGAATACCGCCGACGACATCATATGCGAAACAGCCCCAAGATCCTAACTGCAGACTTTTCTACTCTAGTTTACAATTTTCTTTTCTTTTATTGACCATTTAGAGCTGAAAATCGCTTTTTTGTATTTTTGCTTATATTTTCAAAAATTCTTAACGCCTTAACAAAATCTTCAAAAAATTTAAGACATGCGATGTCAAAAATCAAATTGAATTTAACCCCGGAAAAACCCAGGATCATGATCATTGATCACTGATTTCTTTATTGAAAATGCACACGCACTGAAGGGGATCCCTATGACGCTCTGGGAGCGATGCATGAGTGGATATATCCATTCACGTTCACTTTGAATCGTTGTATGTTGAATTCCTCAGGAAACGCTACGCTTGGAATGCTCTTCCAAAGGGATGCGGTTCTGTACATGAAAAAGTCTGAAATAAGAGGTGTAACGAGCTGAACCTAATACGTATGAGCAAATGCGGCTCGACGTGTATTTCTGGCCGGTCTTGTTCTAGGTGGGATCAAAATGGGCCACGTCTTTTGAGCACTTTCAAGACTATCTAAATTTTTAGTCAAATTCGGGCCCCCAATCAAATGGATGGCTCATTTCTGGATGCAGTCAAGTAATCTCAGCGTATGTTTCGGAGCTGAGCTTCAAACATGTAAACAGTACTCCAAAGATAGTCTGATTTGAGGCTTGTATAAGAGGAGAAGCTGTGGAGGCGAAAAAAAATTTCTTAGTGAGGAATAGTGTTCCAATGATGAACAAAAAGACCTGTAAAGCACATCTGTCCTTTAGGAATGGCTGTCGTATAGAAGAACGGTTTCTGAATATTAAAGAATACTTAAGTACATTTATAGTTTGGATACAAAATGACTTCATAAGAAGTTCCGGTGTTTTAATAATGAGCAGACTGGTAGTGTTGAAATATTAGTTTTGTGCTGGAAGTTTAGAACTAACTCTACTGTTATTTAAACCTACAAAAAGACTCTAATAAGGGAACAAACAAAGGCTATGACTCAATTATATAAAATTTCCAAGAAGTATAAAAGATATAAAGTTAGCCCGGATTTTCATTAAATTCCAAGGCAGTTTACTTGTGAAATCAGTTCACAGTCCAGCTTCATTATGCAGACTTTTCCGGTTAATTTATGACGCTATAAAGAGCGGCTTCAGGTGATGTATTTTGTCGGCAATTTACTCTCCACACTAACATTGTAACTGACGCCATTTTTCATTATGCGCAATAAAAAATTCTTCTCAGTACTGATACTTCATTATTAGTTCAAGTAACTGTCTGTTACAGAATTTTAATGCAGATTTTGCAACTTGTATTATATCTATAGGCGGTAAACCTATAGTATCATCTAATATATTGCTTAGGTAAATGAAAATCTGCAAGGAAAGGGCAAATTGTTTTCAAATAGCTCGGCCGTTAAAGCTTTTACGGTACAGTAAGAATACATTAAGTTAAAGACGTCTTTTTATTACCATATTATTGAAACTAAAACTTTTAAGTAGCTATACAGGACGTTAGCGCAAGTTTTTTTTAAGAATCTGCAGTAAAGATTCTTACGACAAGACAAGTAATTGTTAATATTTTTATGAGAAAAATAAGAAGGACTTTTTCCAATTTGATTCTTTTGAGTACCAGAACTTAAAAATCAAAAGAGAATCCCAATAGGATCCCTCTATTGATTATTATCTGTCTTTCACATTTGAATTTCTTTGAAAGATGTAAAGCCATCAGGCAGACATTAATCACAGCTCTAAAGCTCTAGAAACTGTTTGTGTTCCAATAGTCAGAACTCAAACAACACAATTTCTAGTCAATCTTGAGCGCCCATAGTTTGTTATTCTTATAAACCTTCTAAACCTTTTATATCAATTTTGTAGTACTGGGGCTTGTGAGGTATTATTTGAAAGAGCTTTAAAGAATTTATATTTATTTATTTATTCACAATTGCGGTAGACATCGTCAGCATCGACCCTAAAAAATCACTAAAATAATCTTTTTCTACTCCTAACCTTTAATATGCGTATTAAATATGAATCACCAGTGCTTTAATGGGTCTCATTAAAATACAAATTTTCATTAAAGTACTGGTCAAGCTATCCAATGGCAGAGGAGCATTTGCAATCGAATCGGTTCCTTTTCGCTCACAATCGGGTCGGTCCACCCCAACCGAAGTCACAGAGTTGTCATACTCACGACAAAAATTGCCTTGTGATATAAGTTCTGTATTTCTGAAAAAAATTTCTGAACGTTTATTTAATTTAGAACATAAATAACATTCAAAGAAAATTTATCAAGATTATATGTTACCTTAATTAATTTGATAGGTAGGTATATCGTGTAAAAGATAGGAAGATAAAGTATTGTATTATTCGTAGCGCTCCGTGATAGTATTCAAAGCGGCAACGCTGCGACCGTCGCGTTGCGCAGGTAAACAATATCGTAATTAATGGCTGTCAATGTTATTAATTTTAATTAATCTCAAAATCAAAGCGTAAAATTCGGAATTCGAACTTCGCATAATAAAAATTACGCAGTAGTGAGTAGTGCCCTTTAAACTTGATACTAAAACATGTCTCAGCAGAATAATCTTAGCGACGAAGAGAAAATTTGGTAATATGCGTAAACAAATAGCAACCTATCTTAACCTCAATGATCCGCAATTGTACACGGGTCATTGTTAAAATATATAATTTTTTAATCTTTTCTATGAAATAAAAAAGGGTCGTAGAAAAAATAGTGTATGGAACTCGCAGATAATGGCTATTAATACGCTCTTATGATAGTTAAGACACTCGCCTACGGCTCGTATCTTAACCATCATACTCGCGTATTAATAGCCTTCATTATAAGCTCGTTGCATAATATACTATTATATTCTTCGAAGTATATCAAAAGTACATCATTTTAATAATTACACTGACTGGATGGACAGAAAAAAATGAGCCACAATGGCTGTGATTGTGTGATGCGATTATGAGAACAATTTTCAAGCGATTAAATAACAGTAAGTAAGACTTGAAATAAGTCCTCTTGGAAAAACCGATCACCATAGTAAAGACGTTTCAGCACCTGGCTTGTGTAATGTTATAGCAAACAGAAGACGTAAAGGGAAGCGTCTAGTCCAACTGCATTATTCATTTGACGATCCATTATATTAGCAGCTTCCGCGTTCTTTTGATATGTTTATGGTTAGGGAAGTTGGCTCCGACATCGCTGCGATATTTATGACCTATTTGCTCAACTTCTCTTCGGGATTGATACTTTCAACAAGTTTATGTTTGCGGTTGATCATTTGTTTCTAATTTTTCCAGAAAGGATCAAGATCACTTGTTAAAGTTTGAATTTACTGCTCTGTTTGTGGCTGCTTAGTAAACAGCTTTTGAATAAAGTTAAGAGGTACGGACATTTTTTATTAGGTGTAGGACTTGATTATACAACGAGGACGTTTATATTTCCTCTTCACCTTTAACCCGGGAGTGGTCGCTAGGTGAGCATTTAGCTCACCATTTTCTTTAAACTGTAATTATTCTGTTACTTGAACTCGTACAATCTTGTCGATTTTTCTAGCTTAGTTTATAGCCTTAAGAAGAAACATGGGAAGGATTTTGTAACGAAAAGCTGGTAAATTTATTTTTTATGGACGCTTCATTCACCGCAGTTGCAGCTGCGCGAGCTAAACGCTCATTAGCGACCACCCGTGTCACTCAACTGCTCTTATGTTTAGGTCTGCTAGCCATATGCAAGGGTTGCTGTAATTTCTTTATCTGAAGTTATTTGTTGTTTTTATGGTATGTGGCATTAGCTTAGTTAAGAATCGAATCAGTTTGTGTTATTTAATGTAAAAAAAAATAGTTATATACCAAAAAATTTATATTGGCAAGTTAACATTATTCCCCCTTATTTTAAAATACCTACAACAAATATTGCTAATACAGGGTGTTCGGTGATCGGAAAGCCAAAATAAAATTTCATATTATACAAAACCACATCATGAGCATAAAAAAAATAACTTTGTCCTGATCGGGCTTCATTCAGGAAATATTTCCAAAAATGTAAATCATCTATAAATATTTTATTTTTTTCAGTACTTAGACAGCCACATTAAAATTTCATCAAAAATTTAATTAAATTAAAATTTGTATTTTGTTTTGTTGAAAAATAATAACATTTTCCAGGTAGGCTTTGTTTAGGAAATACTCAGCTAAAAAAAAAATAACGCCTGATCTGGAAATTCTTTTTTATGCTTCTAATGCGGTTTTGTTAATTTAATTTTAGATGTCCGATCACCAATGTAATTCAAAGTGCTTTTTATTGCACATTTGCTTGTTGATTTTACATGCGAGCGAAACGCTCGCTAGCGACCACTGGTGTTACAATTTACCTGGCGACCAATGCCGGGTTAAACTCTGAGCCGAATGAGGTAGAACTAGGATACCTACAACTAATTCATAACGTTGGGTGAGTTTTTAATCTCATCAGTAATCTGCTCCATCAACGATGGGAGCATGGAATGATGGGTTAAAATGGGTTTTGAATTTTATTCCACTGATGATACCATAACTTTAGTTTTATCTACATATATTCAGCTTTAAACAATAAATTTCCTTGCAGCTAATTTGTTATATTTCCCATATAATTTTTCAATTAATTCTCTATTTCATTTTTATCAGTACCTTCAGTATAAATATCTGTGTTGTCCGCAAATAAATGACATTACAGTTCTTGGAAATGCTTTCGATGTCGCTGTCATACAACAGAAAATAAATAATAGTTGTCCCAAAATGCTACCTTGAGGTATCTTGTGATGTACTTTTCTTACATTTTGTTTAATATCCCCACATTCTAACCTGCTGTTTTCTATCTTTGAAATATCTTTCAAACCACTTTAACACCGTCCACAACTGCTATAAGCGCTCCCTTTAAATATAAAAATATTATTACAGTGTCCTCTCTTCGTATAAATTATTATCCTTCTGTTTATTTATCTGCAACCAGCAGCTTTGGTGCATTCTTATAGCTGTAACAGCATCTAAACCCGGACTAACATTTCGTTGACAAAGTTATTGTGCAAATCATTGTAATGTAAGTTGTGAGTGGACGGTGGGAAGTAGTAGATGGTGGGAAAGATGCAGACTGTGCCAGTGTTTCTGTTAGTAAATCGTGCTTCATAAATATAAATAAGAATCTCGGTTGCTCCGTGTCTAGAACTATTTCTTATCTGTCCGACTTAGATACTTCTGGACATCAATAACACCTATGATTTTTTGACATTTCCACCGCAGGTAAGTCGAATTTATTAAATAAGACTTGAGTTTTGTCCCGAAATAGAGAAAATCGCCGTTAGACTCATAAATAAATAAACAAACACTTTATACAGGGTGTTTGGTAACTGAACAACCAAAATCGAACGTCATGTTTAAAATCGTATTTTAAGCATAAAAGAGGGCATAAATTCTTTTCAAGATCAGGCTTCGTATAGGAAATATCTCCAAAAATGTAAAACGGTCACCATTGACATTCCTTACCTTTTGACGTAAAATGAACTGCTCCTTGCTGCCAGAAGACTTCAACCGAAACTCACCGCCAGCCCAGACCGAGTTCCAGCTTTTCTAGTCTGTCAAATCTTGAACATTTTCAACATCATTTTGAAGTGTGGCGTTTTTCCAAATGGGTGTAAATTGACGGAAATTATCCCTGGATTTAAAAAAGGAAATATGGAAGCCACTCCGAATCACTTGACGCTTGACATCCTCATCAAAAAGCTCGACTGCTTTGGTTTCTCCCAGTCCCTTGTTGATCTGATAAGAAACTACCTATCAAACATGTAGTTTCAATATGTCGAGCTCGCTGGTTTTCGCTCGCATTCCAGCATTGTCTCTTCTGGAGTTCCTCAGGGATAGGTGTTGGCTCCCTTGATTTTTAATATATTGATACGGATGGATAAAAAGGGAGAGCAACAGTAGCCATGATTGCGGCGTTCTGTATTGGCCGGGTCGCGCTAGTGAGTGGCGTGAGCGGCCACGCCCACAAGTGCGTGAGCTACAACGGCAACCTAATCCCCACCCTCCTCCACACTGCTTCTCTCCTGTTACCCCGAGAAAGGATCTCGCTGAAAACCACGGGAAATGAATGGAAAACTCTGGTCATTTCCTGTGGAGAAGTTCCAGAAATGGATGTTTGTGTGTCTGGGAGCCGAAGATCTAGGAAGGGAATATTCTCGAGATCTTTCTCTTGGATTTGTTCGGGAACTCGAAGCGAGCCGTCAGCAAACCCTCCAGTAGCTACTTCCAGAGGTAGGGATGTCCTATTATAAATAGCCAGCAAGCAGGCGAACTCAGGCAGTTTTAGCCTAGCAGTGTGCGAAGAAACAAGCGAAAGAACCAAGCGACTAGTGGCGATATAGAACAGTGCGGTATTCCTAAGTGACTAGTGAAAAGTAGTAAAGTGTTATAGACCAAGTAAAGTTGTTGTGTATAAGAAGTAGTGATATTTGTACATTGTAATCTGAAATTCTTGTGGACATTAAATAAATAAATTAAACAGTAAATTTGTGTTTCCCAATTATCCGTCGAGCCTACGGTTAGGAAATCCGTAACAATATTTATTGATGACATCACACAACACCTTAATTGTGGTTGCCTACTGTATGCAGATGACATGAAAACATTTACTGTATTTACTGAAGTTCAATTGACTGACGTTGCCTCTCCTTTGCAGAGAGACTGGGATCTTTAACGTTATGGTGCTCGAAGAATTCTTTCAAAATTAAGATCAACAAGAAGTGTACCATTTCTCGTACAGAAGGAGTAAATCCAGGATTCCAAGGATTGAGTCAGTGAAAGGCTTTTAGCAGGGTCTTCTTTGATTCCAAATTGACTTTTTCACATCCCATCGCTCATGTAAACAATTCTGTTTGTAAATCTAAGGGAGCAGTCATAAGGCATTCCGAAGAGTTTTCAAACATCAACACTTATATCATCTTGTTCGTGTCGCTGATCAGACCTGTTCTGGAGTACGTTTCAGTGGTATTATCACCCAGCTCGCAAATTAACATAAACTCGCTTGAGACTGTACAAAGCCGCTTTTCAAAATATTTCACTTACAAAATAACTCAGCTTATCCTCCATTAGGTTACCCCCAAGACTCACTCCTGAAGCAATTCTCATGACAAAGCCTGAAAACTCGCAGAGAGTCTGCAGCGGTCTTGTTCTTCCATAAAATGGTGACAAATTTGATTGACTGTCCTGACCTTCTGGCCCGTTTGAACATTGCTATCCCAAGACTTGAAGCAAGATTCAATAATACTTTTTACTCAAAAAGTGTTTAACGATAAGGACCTACCTATTAGGAAAGGCCAACCAAAAAGATATTTTGTGGTATTTTTTTCAAAAATTCAAAAGATGTTCTAATCTGATTAGAACCTGAGCATAGGGTCAGAAAATTACCAGGTTAACTGCCTCTTGAAAAATATTGACACCCTAAGTTACCTAATCGTATAATTAATCCAAGTGCGCGCGCAGGTTTTTATTTTCAACTAGTGTCGCGAGACTCTTGTCAACTGATAGGAATAACTTAACCATAGCCTTATTTAAATCTCAGATTTTTATCTCAAAACTGTCAAATAAATTTTAATTAATCTGTAGCAGACTTTTAGCAGACGTCACAATCTTTTTTAATCAAAATAGCTTCTCAAAATCAAAATATGGCATCCGTAAAAAAATTGATCATATCTTTGGAACTAATAGACGTAAAAACAATCAAATGACATAAAGTGATTCAGGATTTCAAGCAATATCAATATGTCAATATGTCAATTTTCAAATTCAAATTTCAAATAATGAAGAAGCTATTGAGAAATGGAAAAAGTCTAGTTTTTCAGTTTTTTTTAGAATATTACAGGAACGGTCACAGACATCTTGTATGTCTTCGCACGGATTAGAGATAACCACAAACTAATATCACATCTTTTCTGCAATTTAATCACTCTTTGTGGTTGTTTTAAGCGTTTACGAGATAATAGTGAGCTCTAAAGAAAGGGACACCCTGTAGAAATATTTTTTATATTCTTAAAAATAGCAAATTTTTTATCACGCTTTATAAATATTGCATCCACAGAACAGGGTACTGTCGTGTGGATGTAACTTTACATATAAAAGTTAAGATATGGATCTTGGGTCGTTTCCGTCCCGGTCAACTAATCTACGAATGAATTTTCCAAGCCATCTTACATGTCCACCGATATGGCAGACCTACCATGATTCCGGCACTCCGCATCTACTACTTACATAAATTTAAAATACCAACAAATAAAAAATATATTAGCAGCGTATGGCAACTACGTATACTTATATGAATCATGTAGCATGTTAACATAATCTGATTCTCCTAATGTGAAAATGACAAAATGACTCTAACTCTCTCAAATGACAATAACTTGAATGCTATTGTTTCTTCATAATATACTTAATTGTAGGTGGAAGTTTCTTAGTGTTATAATTTTATAATTTTCTTTCAGGACTATACACATCGTCCATATCAAATCCCGAATACGCCTCTCCGACTATTATATTCCCTGAAAGCTCTACTATCCAAAATCTCACCTATGGGAATCTATTCCCCTTACTTATCAACATTTCCATAGGAAGACAACAATTGACGCTGGAACTCCACTCTAGTAGCAGGGAATTTATTTCCCCGTCGCTTACGATAGAAAGAAGACGCGAGAAAACAAGCAAGGGCCCTACGGGGTATGCTACCAAGGGTTGTTATTTCAGTGGGACAGTGAAGGGAGACAAAGACTCCTTGGTTGCAATCTCAACTTGCAATGGTCTGGTGAGTAACTACTAAGAATCATAAAGTTATCCAGGAAACTTGTTCATTCTAGTCTTTATTTATTTTTATATAGGATGATCTAGATCCTAATTATTAGACTCTAGTAGCCAGCGAATGTCGCATCATACATCATTCCATGTCAGAATATTTTAATGACCTACGTAGCTACCTTAGTATTCCAGGATTCACAGGAGGGAGAATATTGTACCGGGTGGGCAACTAAGAATGGACGCCGGCCATATCTCAGGCACGACTCGTCGCACAGATTTAGATAACTCTATTAATTAAGTGGGGGGGGGGAACGTCAAAACTTTGAAGGGAAACTCTTTTCAACGAGACTTATAATCTGGTTTAATTCTGTTTAGGTTAACCGGAAGAATCGATATTTGCATCAAAGAATCGATTGCATCTTACGAATTTTTCCACCGAATATTACCGCCAGAGGGCGTTATATGACATGTAAGCAAATATCGCTATTTTTCTAAAAAAAAAATTAAACAGAATGGTACATTTATTGTACATAGTGAATAAGAGAAATAAATTCTTATGCAGTGTCCTTAAAAACCGCGGCTACATAACTTTCGCCCAACAAAAAACTAGTTCACCCTATAGAGTCCCAGAATGTAACATATAGTTCTGTTCAGATCTGATATTACATTTTGTAAGCGGTATGCAAGCACTTTGAATTTATGTACCCCTATAATTTCGTTTGTAAGTCTCCTGAAATTATATCTACCTTAACTTATTCTCAGTCGCACATATCTGTCTCAACTTTCGTGAAGTAATTTTATGATTATACTATTTCTTATATCTCCAATTCGCCTATACAATACATAGTGCATTAAAATAAATCATTAATCTACAAATATAATAGCAAGTAGTCGTCTCTGGCAGTAGTAATCCTTGCTAATCCACTTCGTTAATCCCTGAGTTATACGGTTGCCTTCACCGTTGCTGGGTTAAACATGCATAACTGTCTTACAGATAACACGGTATATAACCCAGATGTCGTCTGGAATAATCCGCAAAAAGCTCACTTATTTTTATTTCTGTAGGTACTTCTGCTACTAACTGTAACTTGGCATAATTCCATTACAAAATCGGGTCTTTTTTTATTCATCCCATGGCTAATATTGTATAGCAGGGTTCGTTAAACCTAAACATGGAAATAACTTCATCTGCAGAACTAATTCTGAAATAGGTATTACAGGTGCAGAATATTAATCGAATAAACTTGGAACTGGTTGTTCAAAACCAAAGGTAGTTACAATTACCCTTAATTAGCAAATTAACTGTAATTGCGATTGTACCGTTTCTTACAATAGGGTTCCTGAATTTCAGTAGAGCCTTATTGCAATTATCTGAGGTATTCAACCAAGGAACTTTAACTGTGAGTTTAATTTCAGAATAAAGTAATTCGGATATTGGAAAAGTTTCAACCTTCGAGTAAATTTTTGGACTTATGTTTGGTAAAATCATGTTGATTAAATCAGATATTGTAATCTTTTGTTTGCAAGAGCACAAATATTAAGAAAAATTTTTAAAATACTTGTATTGAAATTATTTTGTTTCAATTTTGTGTTACCGATTTTTAAATAGATTTCAAAGACAGGAAAATACTATTATTATACAAAATAGAATATAAGGGAGAAACTCCTATAAAATAAATTTTTCCAGCAAATTAAATGTATTATCAGGATAAAAGAATGGCACTTTGCAAAGCAAACACTTTGAGCTTGACGTTCTGGACACTCGAATTTTTTCTTAAAGTTGACCTATGTCTGCGGAAACGGCTAGGGAGCAATTTCACCTCGACACCAAATCCCTTATTTGACGAATACGTTTACAAGAATAATCAGCTCGGTCTCTCTTGATCAGTTTGGTCAAACAATGCTAGAATTGAATAATTTTAAAAAATCATAACAGGCATATTGCGTTTTTCCATTAAATTTGATTTTTATTTAAGTGAATTCGCTTGCTAAACACAATCTTAGTATGTATTGGGAAACTTAGGACTCTTTTTCTGGCGCGCGAACGGCCTAGGAATGTTTTAATATCCTGTGAATGACACATCATCGAAGATTTTTATGTACGTAGGAACGTCACAATGCAATAACATAAAGAGATGCGGTACTAGTTCAAGCCGGCGCAAGTCAACAGAATCTCATCGGCGCGTGAAATTTGAATTTGTATTAACTTGTGCTTGGAAGAATTACGATTTTGAAGGGATTAAATTAAGTAGGTACTTTAATCTTGTAGATATTATTTTGACAAGATAAAATAATAATGAAATGATAAGATAATAAAAATCAGGTAAATATTTATTATAAAAAGAATGTGAACTTTCCTTTCCTGATTTGTCGACTCGTTTAAGATTTTGTTAACCAAAACAGAACGATTTCAATTAACTAATCGTCGACTTCTTGTAGTAGATACTTTCAAAGTCGACTAATACTTTTTATGGAGATTTTTTGGTACAATTGTTCCAGATTTAATCTGCGGGCATCTCTTCTTTGTAATTCTAACAGAGTTCATTTTGGAGGATTACGAACATAATCACATCCTTTAAAATGTTTTGAACACACTTGGGTATTTGCTGTATTTATTTTGTATTTACAATAACACGCCTGCCGCTGTGCCTTTGAAAATACTGTCTCACTCGGAGAACGAAAAAACAACAATTAGCGATGTTAAATTTCGCTCACAGTACACCGCTTTGATTAAACAGTTCTTGTATCCAATAATAATGCAAAATAAACTAATTAAAACACCTTACTTCCTATATTCAATGATTTTTAAACAGATCGAATGGGAAAGTGAGATCCTATGACGTTATAAAACGTAACGCGTATAGGGGGAACCTGTACATACAATATCATATCTTTCAAAGTTTATTGTATCATGATGCAACATTAAGAAGATTGCGGAAATATTTTGATTAAGAGACGCGTGTTAGACTTAAAACTGACGAATGTTAGACAAAAATTATCGAGGGCCTATGTACGTGCAGTGACATTATTATAAACATTTGAGAAGCATTTGATATTAAAGGAATCTAATTTGACAAAAGAGGAATTTAAATTGCAAAATCACACTGACGTTTGATAAATGGGAAAAGCAATTCACAAAAGACGAAAACCAAAAGAAAAAGTCTGTAATGTAACTCTTTGTAGGTATGAAATATTCTGAGTACATATTTCTCATAAATGCATTTATTTGTCTCGGAGTTATGCGTAAAGAGCTGTGACGTTCAGACACAATTTGACGTTTTGAAAATATTGATCCATATCATATTTTTTATATGGAGCAGTCTTTATATTTTCCGGATATAGGAAATTACAATATTATAAGTATAAATCTCTATAAATATTGGCTCTCCTAATTGCTTAGAGATAAATGTAAAATGGATCATTTGTTGAAATTAAAAAGCTGCTTCGTAGGTGTGTCTGCAAAGCCATTTTTGAGGAAATTGGAAAAAAATTAATGACGTCATTTATATTATATACTCGGTTTAAAAAAAATAAGTACGAATAAGTAAATGTTAAAAATCACGTCGCAATGGAGCAATGAAATGAAAACAATAAAAATGACGTGACAAATATTATTCAAAGCGTCATCTCGAGTTCCTTCAAAAATTATTAATTCGAATATAATTATTTTGCACCAGTTTTTAAACGTCCTGCATTCAGTATAAAACACAAGAGTTACTCCTTCGGTATCTTTTATCTCAAACAGCGCTCTAATTTCTATATCAAAAGTTGCCTTGGTTATAGGATGTCCTAATTTAAATCCCAAGACTTTTGCGGTAGAACGCGCGTGTCTTAATATTGGCGACGCGAAAACTTAAAGTTGTTACTATAAAGTACCTTTATTGTGGACCAAATTTAAGCTACATCGTTTAGAATCTGATACTAATGCCGGTTAAGCTGATGAAAGCAATTTCTGCATTCTCCTTTCCCAGTCTCTTTTCATATTTTCATAAAGAGGTACCGGGAATTTTGTATTTCCCAGCCAATGAATAGCTCAATTACAACGTGGAAACGATTATGTGAATCATTAAGATAATATAATGACAGATTATCCAAATCCCCAAAGTAGAGAAACTTCGCGTGATATCAGATTTGGAAACTTCTGTTAATGCCATCAAATAACTTATCTTTCAATAAAGTTATGCGATTGCTGTTCACAGTTGAATTTTGTAGACTAATGCTTGTTCGTAAGAATTTATCAAACAAAACTTCCGAAAAGTGAGAATATCCTTGGCATAATATCCTCCAGGCATTGCTTATTTTATTATTATTCAAATAATTTAAAGTCGTATCTCCATTTGATTAATTTTGATAAAGTATTATAATAATTTTAAAAATCAGTTTGATATTTTTTCACTAATGAATAGAAAATTTCGCAGAAAAAAAAATTGGACCACTCTGTAAGAAAAAGTTAACTAAAGACCTACTAGAAAAACTTGTAACGAGATCCGAGGGTCTCGTCTATTAATTAATTATTATTTATTTCTAATCGAGAGGCAGGGTTTTTTAAAGACGTGGTAACCGTCTTATCACGGTCCGGCCGGCTATAAATACAGAGCTCGTCGATTTAACGGACAGTGTCCATCAGGTACTGACTGATCGACACTCACAATTTCTGCCGAGTGTACTGAGCTAAGGCAGCAACAGGGGGGCTTCTATTACCGTATTGAGGTAAATGGAGCGCCCTAACATTTCTCTGCCCGTACTGAGGGTTCGGAGAAATCACTGGAGCCCCTCCGACTGCATTGAGGTCAGGAGGAGCTCAGCCCTCGGGTCCCCGTTCTCCGTATTGAGGTGTGACGGGCCACCCACGCATCGGTTGACCTGCGTTGAGGGTCAAAATTCCGCTATCCGCCGTATTGAGGTGGGATCGTTTTACATTCCCCCTTTAGCTCATAGTGAGAGACGAAAGGGGGAGCATCAGAGTCTCCCTGGTTTCATAGAGGTCAGGGGAAGCTTTTAAATTTTATGCGCGAATTAAATTGTAGGTAGAGGTAGATACTTAACTCAAAAAATTAAGCTGAAATGTGTATGCACTATAAACAAGCCGACTGCTTTTATTTCAGCTTTTCGTCGGCATTTAAATCCCCGATTAAAAACTTGGACAAAAGACCTCGTTCTTTATGTAGAGTGCTTTTGTAATTAAAATTTCTGAAAAAACAACACAAGCAACAGATGCAATACTTCCGTCTTCATGGCATACTGTATAAAGATTTACTGGCCAAACAATACGACGGCGGTTAGTTGGCGTTTAATTTAAGCAATAAATTATCCGTGGACCGGAGATTCAAAGCAAGCGCGCCATCTATCTTTTCATAGTTGCTAAGTATTACCGTAGTAAAGATAGTGCTGTGTCCAGCTTAAGCCGTATTTCAGCTGTCCAATTTACTTTATGTGCCCTGATATTGATCTTAACCTTCAAGGCAGGAATTGTCCAGACAAGGGACAGCAGATATTATATAGAGCCGATCCACGGTCCAGCAGACACAGCAGTGAATCTGGAACATAAACATCTAATATATAAGCGGGCAGCCGTGGTCGCCAATCAGCCGAAGCACAAGAGGAAGGTCAGGATGAGGAACTGCGGGACTAAGGAGCCCAAAAGGGCTAGACGGTAAGTGCTCTAATGAAATGCCTCGCTGGAATCGCACAAACACAATACAGTTGATCCTATAAAATTTAGTTCCCCTCAGATATCCTTTTACTTAAGAAATGGCAATAAACTAAATCCATTTTGCGTTGCTCAAAATTTAGGATTCGCGACGAAAAAACTTTTATGCTTGTTGGATGGAATCGCAGTTTTATATGTAGGTAGGTATAGGAATCACGAACAGGAAAATCAACTCCACCTCATCATGTTTGATTTTATGTACAAAAAATTGTTATAAGCATTTTTTTAAATATTTGAAAACTCATGTTTAAAACGTTCTGTACATTCCTGAATTAATAACATTCAAACCAAAAATATGAGAGCTTGAACTTTAGGACATCCAGACTTTTATTTCTAATGGGTTTTTAATGACAGGCTTGTTTAATATTAATAATTTGAAAGTACAAGCACTTTTATGATATTTGCTTGGTGTTAATCTCGTTGTTAATTGAGTCGTCAAAAAAATTATACAAATTATCCAAGTGATTAACTGTTAACTCAACAGCTTATACAGGGTGTTTGGACAGTCAAAACCAAACTTCATCCTTAAAATCATTTTCTAAGCATAAAAGAGAGAATAACTTTTTCAAGATTAGGCCTCGTTTAGGAAACGCAAAATTGTTGTTCAGTTACTGAATAAGACATTGCCTATCTCCATCCTCTATTTTATGTTCAAAATATTATGATTTTATGCATGACGTTCGATTTCGGCTTACCAGTTAACAAACACGCTGTATACGCAACTTTTGCTATGCATTTTTTTTAAAACAACACGTTTTTTATACAGGCTGATCCCGAAATGGCGGACACGGACAGCACCACAGCATCCATTGTGGATTAAAGATTCTAAGTTTTATTTACAGTTTTCTCCAGTATGGTTCCCTTAAGAAGATATGACCACTTTTGTAGAAAATAAAGTCACAACACTGCACTGGATACCCTTTTTCAGGCAGAAAAATAATGTATAATCTGTCCACTGAGAGTTGTCCATTGTCATGCCACACTGATTCTGACTAAACAATTTCTTTTAATTCGATTTGAATCGTACACTTATTTCTAAGTCGAACCAGATGTGGTATCGCAGTTCGTTTCAGTGGCGTGTGTTGAGGAATAATGAATATCCTATAAATATATTATTTCGACAAGTTATTGACGAAGTAGAGCCTTGCAACTTTTTGATAACAAATATATATAATGCAAGTAAATAAGAATGATAATAATTATTGTTACCATCGTGATAGAAATATTATGTCACCTACCTGCTGGTTGCCGTTTAAAAGAAAGAATAACACCTCCGTTTTCTTATTTGCAAGTAAAATATTCCAGCAATTTAACCACAAGACCACGTACTAGGGAGTTCAATCGTTTCCCAGGCAAAACAAGGAAATAGATTTTTAGGCATTCGCGCATTTAATAAGTTACTCATAGTTTATCACACCGTACAATAACACAGGTGATTCTGATAATTTCGTATTAAAAACGTTTCAAATCACAACACAAACCTTATTAGTATATTTAACGCTGACACTGACACTACTGACAGTAGCGACGACAATCTTATCGTAATATCGTATCAATCTAAGCGTATTAAGACGCTAATCGGTACTTCCGTCTCACTCTCGCTCATCTTTTTAGAATAATTGCTGACGATTCAAACGTATTTCTGACAATACATCCCATTTTAACTCGATTGACTATGCAATGCAATAGAAGGAGTAAGAAACATAACGAGATGATGTATCCTTAGTTATCACAACAGACAACTCTCAGTGTACAGACTTTAGGTCTACAATACCTATATAGATGTTACCATGGAAACATATGAAATGGAAACACAACAAAGCTTAAAACAATAATCGTTGCGCGGATACAAATTCGATAATATTATTCAAAATCTCGAATTCGAACAACGAGGTCACATTGAAAAATTTTGTTGAACACAGGGAATAGGTAAACTTTGAATGCCTGTAATTCCGTTCCCGATAATAAAAAAAAAAATAAAAAGCACACACTATCGTTATAGTTATGTGAAATCATGTGCTTTGCCAGTGGAGGTTGTTTAAATTTTACCGCCATTTCGATTTAAATTCTAGAAAAAGGACACCCTATATCTCGGTAACGAAGCCGCGGAAACAATTTTTGTTTTAAATTTACAGTCTTTCTGAACATCCTCTACAACACCCTGTATTCCGTGTCCGCCATTTCGGGATCAGCCTGTATATCAAGGGGAAGTTCAAAAATGGTATCTAATGAATTGTAGGTATCCTGTCACCCTGTCTCTTTCTACCGCGACCTTACTGTGGAGTTTCTAAAAGCACCTTATGCTACCTTATTCACCCTATTCACCATACCCTACCTTATGATATGTCATTTTGAAGAGAATTTTAGTATGAATACAATTATTGTGCTCCGTGTGTTGAAATATTTTTTTTTCACAGAAGTTATAAATAAATTAAATTCACCATTTTTTATTTTGATTCTTCTAAACGGCTAAAGATACGGGAAAATGCTATTGTGAGAAAAGTTTATACAAGGTTGTGAAAATAATCAGATTTTCATCACCCTGTACAAAAATTTAATCCAATGGGATACTACGTGAAAAGTTGAGATAGGGACATGAAAGCCGTTTCCCCATATCTTTAGCCGTTTTCAGGGTAAGTTGCTAGGAAAATGGCAAATCGTTACAATTGTTCACAGCTTCTTAAAAATGAATCGATATCAATACATGGAGCATCGTTGCGTTTCTACTGAAATTCTCTTTAAAATGACGTATCACAAGGAAGGGGGTGGCTTTTGAAACTTCAATGTAGGGAGGAGGGTGTGAGATGGTGAAACATAATATTCATTAGATAGGTACCATTTCTGCACTTCCCTTGATATCTAAATTGGCACATTTATATAAAAAAAATTATATCACGTGTTGTTAAAAAGTTTTTTAAACGTTAAAATGTTGTATCACGTAAGAAAGGTAGGGAAGTTTTGGAATGAAGACCCTGTATACAATTGAAAATTTAATTATAGTAGAGAACTTAAATTATTGCTTAATAATGAGTGATTGAGTAAATTTGACCCTTTCGAAAAAAAAGTTACCATAAAGTTTTCTCGGTTAGGGTCGTTTAGTATGAAGGTTGCGTAACTTTTGAAAAAAAAAAACTCATTGGAATTTGATCAGACTTTTTAACAAGTCTGATCAACGAAATACCCTTAAGTGCAATGACAGTTAAGGAACCTAAAAACAGATAGTGCACAAACACACCTATTACTTACAACTCATGAAAAATATATATGTTTTAAGATATCATACCACCACTATGGTTATCAAAAACCACCATCCTAAAGATTCCCTTGAAACTTACATTTTCCGGTCATATTTTTTCATATCGTCCTTATAAGTTCTCGCATTTTCCAGAGTTAGATTGAATGGAAAAAAATCTGATGAATTATTTGATGGCAGAAAGAAAAAAAGAAAACACAAATTAAGAAGCAATCAACACAAAAATATTAGACACAAGAGATCAATTAGTAAGAAACATTACGTTGAAGCCTTAGTTGTAGCTGATTCAAGTATGGCTGAATTTCATGAAGATGGAGATTTGGAAACATATCTGCTGACTATTATGAATATGGTAAGTCTTTTACACTTTTGTATGTTTTTACACTACTTCTGAATGGCGAATGGCCACGAAATATTTAATTTTGAAAACGATGTTTAGAAAAACGTGACAGTCAATGTTTTTACTCCAGTTAAATTGACTGATTACAAAATGTGAATTACCAAATAAACCTATTTTCGTTTTAGGTATCAGCATTATTCAAACATCCCAGTCTAGGGAATTTCGTACAGTTGTTCGTAGTGAAAATAATCATAATAGAAAATACAACAGAACAAAGTACCTTGAATGTGACAACAAACGCAGAACAAGCACTGAGAAATTTTTGCAAATGGCAGCAAGCTCAGAACCCAAAGAATGACTCTAATCCGGAACACCATGATGTCGCCATATTAATAACTAGGAAAAATTTGTGTTCGAAGGATGATCCTCAGTGCAGAACGTTAGGTGTTGCGCACATAAGTGGCATGTGCGATCCAAGCAGAAGTTGTAGTGTGAATGAAGATAACGGCATGAGTCTTGCACATACAATAGCTCATGAATTGGGGCACAAGTAAGTTAATTAAATGATTCTCTAAATAATTAAGACAATCCAGTCTTCCAGCAAGCGGCAAACGTTTGGCCGAGATGGCGTTCTGATAAGTCCTAGAGGGCCAAACGGTCCGTTTAAGTTTTAATGATTCTGTTTGATTGGTTGATAATAAAATTATATAGGTGGCGTTTTCATTTATCGTCTAGCTTTTAATATAAGTTTTGTAATAAAGGTGGAAAATAAGATAAAAAATAATACAAATTAAGTTAAGACCAAGTAACTGGATAAGTCTGCTATTATTCAGTTACCGTATCATTTTAAGCAGGTTCTTAGGTATAATATGACTGCGGTAGCTTAATTTAAGGAAGACATATTAAAATTTTATTTAAAACGCGTTGAATGCTCTAGGAAAGTATCAAACTTAGTTTAAAGCCAGTTAGGTAATAGACGGCAGTCTAGTTACAACGATGTTATTACGAGAAGTTTGCCCTGAGTTAAGTAATTATAAATTACTTTTTAAGTTTAATAAAACTTCGGGACTTCCGTATTTTAGTTTACCTTAAATACTATTAAAGAAAATGTGTCTCATCTCTAAAGGTAGGTATATGTTTATTCCAAGAACAGTAAAATGTAATATGTACTTTCAATTGCTGCATAGACTGGCGTAGAAGAAACTAAAGCACCAACTTATTTAATTTTCTTTCTCTACTCAATTATATTATTCTGGCTTGTTCAGAGTTACCAAAAAAATCAAGTCAAAATGAAGTTTTCATCCACCATGACTGCTACAGTCAAAGGTGAAACTCCGAATTTTTTTACTATAGTTCCCAACATTAAAATTCGTGTATTTGAAAAAACCTTCTACGTAATTGTATGTTAAATGTTGAGTAAAATCTTGATGAGTCATTATATAGTTATCCTCGTGGCATTTACTATATGTTATCAGTTCGTAGTGATTTAAACGAAATTATCACAAATAGGGAGATTTTTCCAAGAGGTGCATCAGTCAGATACGGTAAACCGGAGGAACTTCAACAGGCTTTTCACATATTTAACCTCGCCCACCAAATTGTCAACTAGATTCCGTTGACTCTAATAATGTCATTGTAACCCTTGATGTCTTGGCTTTCAACCACAAAAAATCAGTTTTGTCCCCCACCCCCTTCCCCTTTTTTTCTGGTTTCTTTTTGATTTCGAAGTTCCCCCGTACATGGGGTAAGAATAAAAGAGTAAATTTAAATACTTTTGTAGTGAGAAATTTAATTTTATAATTTATAATGTAGAGTTGGGACAACCACACCTTAATGGAGGGGCTTGCAAAGTATATTTCTTAAAGTTTTTAAAAAGGGAAAATCAAATCGCGAAGCTTTGATAGAAAAAAGTATCAAAAAGTACCTTTTTTGTGGAGGGAAAAGTTCGACCCTAGCAGGGTAGTGCTGGACTCTTACCGGCTAAAACCCCTGCCGTTTTCACCCACCTCCGCTTAGGAACTGCCTAAAAATTATTGAAGTTTAGCAGAGCAGGGTTTGATTATCTCTCCTAGCTTCTGTTTTCACTTTCGATCTTCATGTTTTTTTTTGCATTATTTTCATTCATGTACGCCAGTACGCCTTTACCCCTTTCATATTTTCCTAGATTTCGAACATTTAGGACACCATGTTCTCTCTTTTGCTTATGGATCCTTGTTCTCTGGTCTCTAATTATCTCCTTTCTCTTATCCACCTCAAGCATCCGAACAAAGTACGCTCCGCATCATCTACTTCTGGGCAATGTGTGCAAATTTCACTATCCATTTTCCTTTTCATTGCCCACTTACCACCATCTCTCTCTGTTTCCCTGTTTATCCAGTATTTCCGCAATTTTTTGTACGCGTTTTACCTACCTTCCTATCATCTTCATCGAATTCTGCCAGAGAGTATAGTATCCTTCTCTTCCCGGCCAGTATTTCTATCAGCATTATACCTAAGATCACTAGTGCTGTCTCCGTCGAGACTGTACGATAAGCACTGCTTATGCGGAGGGCCATCTGTCTTTTCACCTTCTTGATTTCTTTTCTGCGTTTTTTTATTCTGATTGCCCCTAACCAGATATGAACTGCATAAGGTATTTTAGATTGGGCATTTATATTGAAACGAATTATTTTACCCTAGAGGGGAAAAATAACCGTTGAGAGCATGAGACAAATAAAAGACAACAAGGGTCGTGGATTGAGTTGCCAATCTAAGAGGTTCAACAATAACAAGCGGGTCAGCAGAACAACAGGTACTCTTTATTTAAAAAAAATCACAGCTATTAAGTATCACATAATCTTGAGCACGGTTAACAAAATAAAAAACGTTGAGATCAGCCGAATGAAAGGGGTGGTAAAATTGGACCAGTGAAGGCACTTATCTTCGTAGGGCTCTCCTGTGCGAGGATGAAGGTTTTCATCCGGGGCTCTGGGTGACCCAGGTTCGGCTGCTATTTATTGGTTCAGCTGCTGCGGGAGTCAGATCAGCAGCTCCAGTACTACCAATGTGTGTCCCTGGATCAGATGCACTTCGGTACGAAGACAAAGGTTGTCCAATCGGCAAAGTGGTCTCAGGTATGAAGAGTGTGCTCCGGTATGAAACGTCGGTCTAGTAGGAAAACTTGCTCCTGTAGAAAAACTTGCTCCCGTAAGAAAACTTGCTCCCGTAAGAAAATTTGATCCCGGAAAACTTGCTCCAGTAAGAAAACTTGCTCCCACAAGACAAGCAAGCCAAAAACACAGACGATGTTTATAATATTTTACGTGAAAGTTCACGACGCCATTTTGGTGGAAATTGCAGGTGTTTGCCAAAACGAACTTCTTCAAGCGAATTCCAGGAGAGAAAAAAAAAGGTGAGATCTCAGGTATCGGCGTACCGGATCGAAAATCGACAGTCGAGGTCTCGAGGTCAGACGAACTCGAGGCCTCCAGCCGGCCGTGTTTGCATCGCATTAAAAGCCACCATCATCACTCACTCATGCGACGCGCGCAACGCGGTTGTCTCCGGGTCGCTGGCATTTAGCCAGTACGTACAAAATGTACGTTACAATATGTCCAATTTTTATGTTGGGCATTAGGGTGTTCAGCTCTGATTGTTTTTGTTGCCTTTTTGTTGCATGCATTATGTAGGTACGTGCCTGAAGAAATTAAAGTAATCAATCGTGGCCCCAAGGTATGAAACGTTATAGGAGGTAAGCATAGACGTTTCACCCATTACAAAAATCACCCTCCTCACCTTTGGGGTATTGTCTAATGTGACCGTCGCAGTGTTTTTCCTTAACTAGGACCAGTTTATTTTCCTCCATCTTCCGTTGGAAAGAGTGAAAATATGATTCCGATTTCAGCTTCACCTCAACATGGTTTGAGTTCTGACGATTGTACTCAAAACATTGGCGTAGCATTGTATATAATATGCACACCATCTGGAACCCAATCTTCCATCACGTCATTTTTTAGGACGTTCCAAAAGAGGGGACCCAGATCTGATCCTTGACCCGATTTTCACTTGTATAGTTCTTTCTACTCTTAGCTTCCTTTCCGTTAGATATTCCTTGCCAACATTTGTTACGGCTCTTGACACACCTTTTCCTTAATATTTTAGACTAATGCAACACCATCTACGCCCATTTTTGTTGGCATCTTACAATATCTAGCATGTCTTGCACACATTGCCGTTTTCTTTCTAAGGAAGCAGAATTGATTTAAGTTTAATTTTTGGAGAGGCTTTCCCTTATAAGGTATTCATATACCTTGCCCAGAACGTCTAGTAAGCATATCCTTCTACTGATATTATCTTCTTCTTAGTAAAGAGTATCCTTGATCGTACATAAAAAACCTTAAAGGAAAACACGCATACTCTCTGACAAATGCTGTGAGTCAGAGATTTCAAAAATTAATTTAATTTTTGCTCAATATCAATAAAAATATCAAAAGTTACTCTGCTATTTGGGAAAAAACGTTTCTCTTTTCAAATATTGTTGGCAGTTTCGATTTAAAATAAGTTCCAATAAAATAAACTGAACTATAATACTGAATATAAAAATTCTTTAATGCCAACATAGCATCAGTTTACTTTCCTGATTTATCATGAATGCCGTTTAGTTTCCATTCTATCCATGCACTAAATTGCATGGATAAAAAATTCGGTTATGTTTATTTATTACAATCAATATTTGTAGTAGGTACCTACCTACATATACCTAAAGCAAAAATATGCGTATTATGTGGTATAAATTTCACCTCGCATAAAAGTCTATTTTAAAATATCGTGGACTAAATCACTGAATTCTGAGGTAAAATAATTCAATTATTTCGTGTTACTGGCCGTGGTTACCTTAGGAGATTTAGGTGGAGAATGAAGTGGAGCCGTAAATTCGTGAGTTCAGAGTTCTTTTAAAAAGTTTCTTATTTTAATGAACATCCAACTGACGAATGTTCTGCTTATGAGTTCGAATCAATTTTATCCAGAGACAATAGGTAACTTTCTAACTAAACGAAGATTTGTCCCCAAATCTTTTCTGAAAGTTTTATCTGAAATTCGAGTTTCTCTTTTAAATCCCTCCTTTGAATCAATTCCGGTTAGTAGATAAAGATGAGAGTTTTAGACTGTCTGCAGGATATAAGAATTATTATATTTTAAAAATCACGTTTTCATTAAGCTGAGGATGTCTTGATTAGGGATTGCGAGGATATATTTATTCCTAAAAAGATTACAAATTTTGTGGTTTCAAATAAAAACAACAGTGATGGTTTAAAAAATTATGAATTTTTCAAAAGTAAAAAATTTCTAAAATTGAACTTCTGAGGCTGGAAACTGATTTTGAGATTTTTCAACAAAACGGTTAATTGGGAGCAAAAATAGGCTTAAAAAAAAATTCCCATTGAGTTTTCTTACAAAACACTTGTATTTAAGATAATTTTTGCTTAATTGATAAAAATACATAGGGCGTCAAATATCGAAAGGCGCCAATTGTGAATTTTGAAAATACCCAAACAAACCATCATGAAAAACAAAAATGAATCAAATTAACTTCAATTGTACAAGCTAGAAAATACAAAAATTTGTTTAAAATAGAAAATAATAATAATAATATGCTGTGTGATATTTTTGTAATATTCTGGGACTTCGTCATCATAGAACTGTCATAGGAACAGCAGCTATTCAAGTTTTAACTTCTTTTTTTTAAGAGGCCCACAAAAAACTTCAAAAGCTTAAACTCACTGGTTGCGGAAAAAATTTTAGGATCGTTCTATCTTTCTGAACTCTGTTTTCTGGAAGTTGGTGGGAATTTCACTACGAAACATCCCTCCAAGGATAATTTACCCAGATGAATTCAGATAACCCGGGTTCAAGGCCAGGGTACATCGATTGCTCCACACTTAGCAACATCATAATAATCCATTTACATATCTTACCATGAAGAGGCTTTTGACGAAAAATGTCAATAATTAATTCATGAATTCAAATTTTCAAGTGTGCTGTTTTACTAGATTTGTGAATATTAGTCAAATAATGGAGAATTATTTTTGCTGCAATTCACACAAAACATTGTCCTTGTTATTTATGATACATGAAAATGGGAGGATGAAATTGACGTTCGAAAGTTTCATCACCGGGAAAGTAGAAAAAAATCCAATAATAAATACAAATTAGGTACTGAAAAAATTGTGAAAATTAAAAGAAACAGGATATTCTAGTGGATAAGAGAACTGGAAGCTCAAGAAATGGTTGGAAAATGTATTTATGGGAAGTTTTAAGTAGGAAACTGAAAAAATAAAACTTTTAGGCTTTTTATACAGAGTGAGGAAAATATGAAAATTCTCGCCACCCTCTATAAACATTTCAACTACACAGTAGGATACCTGATGAAAAGTTAAGATACGGCATGTAAGCCGTTTTCTGATATCTTGAGCCGTTTTCGTTGTAAATGGCTATAAAGTTGTAAAATTGCGATTTCCACTTGTTTATATTACATAAACTCCAACTGTCAAAACCATTTTTACCTATTTGATTTTTTAGACCACTTAATTTGAAAATGGAATAATATATGGGGAGTCTCATTAAAAAAAAAAAAAAACAAAGATAGCTTTTCTTTCACCATTTTTAAATGCGCCGCCATCTTGATAATATTTCATATTTACTCGCTGTTTTTTATATTGCTTGTATTCCAAATTTCAGATTCCTATCCAAAAATAAATTTAAAAAAAATAAAAAAAATATGAAATAGGCAATGAAATATAAAAAAAATCCTCAGATATGTCATACTTAAATGATTATTCTGATCATCGCAAAAAATCATTATGTTAATCAGCTTTTCTTTAAAACTTTTTTGTAAATATAAATAAATCTCTTGATGTTTTCAGTTTCGGTATGTACCACGATAACGGCCGTAATGGATGTTATGGGAAAAATGGAAAAATATTACATGTGATGACTTCCAATTTCTACTCGGATACTACCGAAGTCAATTGGTCCAGATGTAGCAGAAGTGATATTATCTATTTCTTGGAGTAAGTCGATACTTGCACCTAATTTAAGAAAAATTACTTACCTACATCGTATAGAGGGTGTTTTTTAAGTGGTTTTTTAAATAGCTTCAGAAATAAACGAGATAAATTAAATCAATTTTCGCCGAATAAATTGGTTGGGTATTCTTCAATATTTTAATTTTATACCAAGAGATTATTTGTTATAATTTAGAGTACACAAAATCATCTGTGGCGTAGATACAGGCTATATGACCCCTTTCGCGCAAAAACTTCTACGCCCTTGGATGGGCGTCTATTGTTTCTATATCTCGTGTCAGCGTCTGTTGAATGTTGAATAGAAGATGGATGGAACATAGGTTAAAGAATTTACAGCGCACAGACGCAAGACGCTTGTGGATTTGTGAAAAAAACTCAAATGACATTTTAATTCAGATTTGAGTGAGATTTGTCAGTTGTCATAATTTATTGCAACCTGATTTTAGTGAGTTGATATGTTTTGTCGTTGAAAATGTTATGTTAGATTATTTTTTAAATTAAGATTGCGGAAAAATCGTAAAAATCGTCACTCGCAATAGAATGCTCCTTTTGTGTTTGGCTCAATTGCACGGCCTTGGCTTCGCGTCGGCCGCAACAGTTTTGAGCTCAACACAAACTGATCATAAATATAATATATTATAGTAATTATTCCATAATCAATATTTTTCATTACCTACGTAAGATATTATCGAATTAAAAAAAAATACAATGACTTTGATCCGAGCGGAAAAATATTATTCGGGTAGGGGAAGGAGGTGATTTTCTAGTATTGTTATCTAGGAAGATGTAATTAATTTCCAAAGTCTCCTCTTAGTTATAATAAAGTGACATTTATGTGAGGCGCACCGCCACCTGGGCCTTCTGCAGACGGCCAGTAATCTAGCTAATGGTTTCAGTGGTTATCCCATTGATTAATTAGTGCTAAATGGCAGATTCTAATGTTGCTGTATAAATCTGTACAATATTATTATTGTGAACTGTGCTGTTTATTGAAATAGGTGCACTATAAGTTGCTTTGTAATAATTCGCATATTAGAGATATTTTTCTTTGAATTATTGTCCAAAATTTCATCCTCATATTATATGTTCAGTGAAGAAAATAAATTTACAATTCAGCATTTTAGGTATACAAAAATTTATTGAGTCGATATAACTAATTTCAGTCATCCACAGGTTTATTTGAATAATTTTATTTCTCTCTGCTTTTTGCAGAGAGGGTGCAAAAACTCACATTTTCAGATATCCCAGCATAACTCAAGTTTATTTACAATGAGCTAATTAATATTTAATAATCGAAAAATGTATCGTGAGCAGATTTTCAATATATTGAATATTTTTCAGTAATGGTTATGGAAAATGTCTTTATGATGAGCCTACAAGTTCTGAATATATATACCCAGATTTACCAGCAGGAGCGCTTTACAATGCAAATATTCAGTGTCATCTAGAATTCGGAGAAGAATCTCGGTCTTGCACGAATCCAGAAGACATTTGCTCTCATCTATACTGTATTGTAAATGGTACTTGTGTGACACAGAATAGACCTGCAGCGCCTGGAACGAACTGTGGAAAACATAAGGTTTGTATTTTATTTAGAGTAGGGACAACGTGTGTGCTTATTGATATAATTTTGCGGTATCATTTTGGAAGAAGGGATCTAAAAAATTCTAATAGAATATGCTTATGACAGGCATAAAAAAGTTTAAAAAAAATATTCAAAAGTTTGATTTCTCTTGTAGGTACTTATTTACTTATGAACAGCTTTACTTTTAATACTGACATGATACGAATGAATACGTATTTGAAAAATAATATAAATAACTTTAAAGAAATAAGTATCTTAATGCAATGTTAGTTTTCTTAAAACAAGAAAAGCCTTCTTCTTCAAAATATGTGAAATCTAACTATGTATAGGTATGATAATTTATATTCAGTCAACTCAACTTCATACGAGAACAAACTTTTTTCTATTAAAGGTATTATAGCCAATGACTTCCCTGCTTCTTACCTTAGGAACAATTCTGCAAGAAGCATTTCTATGCATCAGCCTTTATGAAAAAAAAATTATTAACATATCCAGCGGCTTACAAATAAAAATTAAAAAGTGTTTTTTTTTTGACATCATATAGCTCGATAACGACTGCTCTAAGTTCAGGTCCTAGAAAAATAAAAATAAAAATAATACCCCATAGAAAAACCTCTTTTTTGTCACGGAATTTGCCCCTGGATGCTTATCTCAAAGAGGTAAGCTATCAGATCTGTCAGTTGAGATCAGATCAGGTTTTCACCTCTACTTAAGAAATATTATAATTAAGTAAATGACCCGAAAAAAATATTCAATTATTGTACAGCTAAATGGTACTAGGTACTTTGTAAAGTAAATCACTAAAAAATGCCAACGTCACAGCCGCGCAAATAAACAAACTGGTATATAGGGTGAGTCGGAAAGAGAGGGTAATATTTGAGGATATATGTATCTTGAGCCCATTTTAAGAAAGAAACTTCCCAGGAACGTTTGTCCTAAGCGTCCCGTGTATTAAAAAGTTTGAACTAAATGCGTTAAAAAACCATCCTTGATATTTTTTGATATTTGGTCATCTTATATGCATAGACATATTTTATTCATTGGGAAACGTGTTTTCATGTAAAAAAATTTTTAGTTTCCTCCAGTGGCGTCCTAGCGAGATTTTCGCTAAGCATTGGTGAAAAAAATATGCACCAGTACTTTTTTACACCAATTATAACAATTATTTTTGAAATTTTCATTCAGTCTTAGCAAATGCGGTCTCTTGTATCTGTTTTAAAATATGCAAAGTGTCTGCATAGAAAAGTAAACCACGGATTTTTAGAAAGGACCAAATATGATTTTTCATGACTGATAGGTACATAAATTTTTGCTATTAAGTTCTTTTTTATGTTTTTTATCCAAAGAATCAGTTCATGAATTTATCCGCAGTGTCTACGTATTTCAGTTAATAAAAAAAGTTTTTGAAATTCGTAAAAACTGCAAAAAAAAATTGGTGCGTACAACATAGGTACTGCGTATAGGTCTGTTCAAAATATAGTACCAGATATGAGTACCACATCAGCAGATCTTCATCAGATTTTGACCATTAAGGCCAGAAAGAAAAATAAATAATTTTTTTAATAAAAACCCATATCTTGGAAAAAACTAAAATTAATGAGAATTAGTTAATTCTCATTATTTTTTAAGAATTAATTAATTAATTGGAATTAATTAATTCGTATTTATGAGAACGAAATGGGGATTTCAAATATTTCTTAAAAAAAAAGCAGTGGCGTATATTTTTTTTTTCAAAATTTTTCTGCGACAATTTCGCACGAACGCTGCTGGTCAAAAGAAAAAAACAAAAGTTGCATATTAAAGTAGTTCTTGGTGTATAGAAAACTTGATTACCAAATTTCACAAAATTATCAAAGTTGATATTAAACTTTCAAGAAAACAATTTTCCTTATTAAAACTTAAAAACCCTGTTGTTTGAGAGGAAATTCGTTATATCAAACGAGTTAGAAGATTCTGCATTAAGAGAACATACATCAGGTAGCTCAAAGAACACAATACATGACTGCGAAGTTCTATGTTCCATGCAGCAGGACATCATGTCCTGCTGCTGGAAGGACGTTCATTACAAATGATATAGAGGGCTTCAGGTACCGTGTACAGGACAGTATTAAACGCCAATACAAACCAGTGCATTTCTAAATCGTCATTATAACATCTTTATTGTTAAAAAAGTTACTACAAGTTAGTCATCAAAATGTTCCATAAGGGACAATGCATTTGGATGTCAGTGGATCAGTCAATGGAAAATTACGATTTTCACTTTTTTAAACTCCCAAAGTACCTACTTAATTTAAACAACAACTATAATAGTATATTGTGAAACAAGTGCGGAAAAGAGAAAATTTCTCACGAGTGTGAAACAATTGTGACACGACACGAAGTCGAGTGTCACAATTCACACGAGTGTGAAATTTCTTTTCCGCACGTGCTTCACACAGTACTTTTCCTACGACCACAATTTAACAGATTAATTATTTAACAAATTTAACACATAAATTATTTTTTCTGACAACGCTCTGCTTTTATGACCTTTTCTCCAATTTATGAAATGTTTATAAGCAGATTCGTATTTTTCTCTCGAAACTACAGGTAGCAAATTCAAAGAACACAAACCTGCTTGTTTTCTGACTTCAAGTGGTGTATTTTCTGCTTCAGATTCAGAGGAATTACAATCCATTATAATGATAGGTACCTAACTAAAGTTTATTTTTTCAGACTACCTACCTAGTATTATTTTCAATTCTACCAATGACTTTTTATTATTACTATTAACTGTAAAATCATTAAATTCTACCGACAATATTATTATTATTTATTATTAGACTTCGTATAAACTAAAAATAAGTGACGTGAGCGTGGAGACGTGGTAGATAATAACAATGATTTAATGATTTAAGAGAGGTTAGTATATCATTGATATGCAACTTCTACACAACGCAGGCGCTGTGCGTCGTCGATGGAAGTTAGTAGAGGTGTGCGAGTTATTTTCACGATCACGTTCGTGAATTTGATTTGAACGCTACGAATGCTGTTATTAGCGATCAACTCGTAAATTTTAATAATTACTGCCACAAGAAAATAATGAGTATATTTTATAGTCTTGTCGGGTTCTATGTTTTCCCATTATGTTTATTTTATTACTTTGAAGCTTTAAATGAATAGTTATTCCATTAACAATAAGTAACAGTTGAGTTCTCAGTTACCGCCCATCACTATTGTTTACATTAAAACTGTACGGAAACGATTTTTGGCTATGCGTTATGTCACTTTGTCGCACAGTTTTGGATACGTGAGAAATCTGCTAGTTTGCGCACAAAAAACGATGCGCAAAGTAGTGTTTTGTATAGTGGTCGTAGGAAAAAGCTTTTTTAATGAGTTTTCTCGGACAATATCAAAAGGCAATAATATACAGGTGTCACATTTAAAAACATAAACGATGTCGTCATAACTGAGCCAAAGAGCACTCTGTAAAAAAAAACATAACATTACAAGAAATTCAATTTAATTAACAAATTGATATGTTTTTCAAAGCTTAAAATAATTTAAAGATATATCTAATTGTTGATTTTCTTTTGCCATTCACTGTATAATAATGGCATTGCTTAAGGGATATAAAGAAACAATCAAGTATATCTCACTTGTCCACATGATCGCCTAGTTGAATGATATTCCACAATAACAAAATGATATTCCACAATTAATTAGAGGAGAGTTGTCGAAAGTCGATGTCAAAATACTCAGTTATACTAAAAAACATTTCAAACCAAACATAATTACTTATATAAATTAATATGGAAGGGTCGAGCATAAATATATGGGACGCTAATGAAATTGTAGTCATTGCTCTGATTAAATTGTAATATGGATAACGAATACGTTTGTAAGAAATAAATTACTAAACAATATTCATGTCGGTTGTTTTTAGTTATAATGAAAGTTTGAGCCGGAGTTTGAGCCATTATAACAGTTCAGTTTATACCTTTTTCATTTATTTTCAGGTAAACGTCGACAAATTACATTTCGTGAAATTGCAGATCACATAACATTTTAAACGTAAATTTAAATTCCATGTAAACCCCTATTGTTGAGTTATGCTATTATTGCAAGTTCACTACAAGTTAGTAATTCTGCACTAGGTAATTCTGCACTATTGGCAACGTACGAGGTGAATTCGGTTTATTTAATTGCGACTCACGTACTGAAACTACGGGAATAATTCTCCGCTGTAAATTTATAACATTGTTGCGTGTTTCAAGTTTAATAATACACTCCTACTCCAAATACTGGCAATAAATTATCCTCTGTTTTTCTTTCAAACTATTTGTTCAGTTTACAAATAAACAGAATAACTGAAGCGGTAAATGGATAAAGGTGTTATGTAGGATTTTTGCAAATATTGAGCTTTTAAGTGGTGGAAGAAGCTGCGCCTAGGAGATATTAAGTGATGAGTGTTATGTACAATTTTGATGAAATTTTGTGTGATTAATATAGGACCATAGTTAAAATGGCATAATCCATTTAATTATTATTATTTTTGCTGGTTCGGCCATACGCTATTTAATTATTAACACAAGCGATTAGCCAAAAAAAACTAATTACAAGGCCTTAATTAAATAAAATACTCAAAGTATGGAAATGACAGGTAAAATGATTGATATATGGAAGCAATAAAACTGACCAAGAATCTGAAGGGGCTAGGTATAATAAGTAAACAGTCATAAAAGTAGATTTCATTCTTTCAAAACAGTTTAAAGGAAACCCCATTCGATTTCAATGGCACACTGCAATGGGCATTCTTCTGACTGTTTGAAGATTTATGGTAGGTACCTATGTATTAAGTTGTGTACCTACCCTCTTTAGATTATCGGTGCTTTAAAAACTCACATAAACAATGAAAAAAAAATCACTAAAATGTCACAAAACACTGATCATCTCAGAACTGACAATTATTTGTAATTAACTAAAAATGTTTTTGTCTAACAACAAGAAAAAAGCATAATGACTTTGGATTCTATTAAGATACCTTTTGTGATTCTTTTCTAAATAATTTTAATCAAGAAAATCATCAGTCATCTATTGTTGACTGTTGAAACTATCTAGATAAAGTCCCAATATACCATTTATTTTATTACTTATTTATTATAGTGGTGCCACAATCAACGTTGCGTTTCTGTAATGGACCCGCCAGATTCAATAGATGGCGGTTGGGGTGAATGGAGTTCTTGGAGTGAATGCTCCCGTAGTTGTGGTGCTGGCGCCTCGATGATGGAACGACGCTGTGACCATCCATCGCCCGCCTTTGGCGGACGTTACTGTCTTGGAGAGAGACGTCGATACCGAGTGTGCAACACCGAACCCTGTGCAACTAACGTTCCTTCTTTCAGAGCGCATCAGTGCACTCAGTTCGACAAAGTCGAGTACGAGGGAAAGCTTTATACTTGGCTTCCGGTGGAATATTGTGAGTATGTTAACGTGTTAATCTAGTCCCATATTATTGGGTCTGAAAAATGATATTATCCTTAGTTTTCTCCAAGGCATACTGGAAATTTGTGAGATATGAGTTCAATATTGACTGTCTCCGAAATACATGCTCACATACTCCTGGCCAAAAGAAAAAACAAACTAGATTTTTTGAAAATAAGATTTAATGATAAAAATGTGTCAATAAAAGCAGTACAAGCGACAAAACATTGATAAAAAACGCGTTAGTGGTATATGGAACTATGGAGGCAAAATATTTTTTGTTTACTTAATTTTATATGGCATTTTTATACGTCCATGTTTAGAACAATTTACATGCAGCTGGGAAGATGGAACGATTCCGTATAAAACGTTTCCTATACCTATAACTAGAGTTTCCATATACATGATTTACTATAGCTCTCTTTCAGCGGACCCATGCAAGTTATACTGTGTGGATGTGAACGGGACAGTGATGGTTCCTTGGGGAGATTATGCAGCCGATGGGACGCCTTGCAATCCACTCTCCAAGGATATGTGCATCTCCGGAGTATGCAGGGTAAGTGCTGCTGGAAAACTACAGAGTTCAGCTGGTATCACTCTCCGGAGTATAATTCTGAATAACGCATGTTTGAAGTGCCTATGTAGTACGTTAGGAAATACAAACTCGATTATTATTGTTTAATTTTAACCCTTCAACTAATGAAACCAAAAGCTTCAAACTGGGAATTCGGAATTTGAAGCTTTGAAGAACTTTACACTAAGCTACTGCTGACTGAATTTTCATCGTTTAGTATAGAAAAAATATATTTACAACCCTGTAGCTAATAATAATATAGTATTAGTATGGGTATGGGTAGACATACGATGAATTTGAAAATTTTGTTTGCTTCTACCGTAGACGAAAAAATAATTTTTTTGTTGCAATAATTTAATGAGAATCAACGTCGTATAAGAAATAACTCGCATAGTTCCCCAATCTGAATCACATAAGAACGAGGCGAGAAGCGTACTTAGGGAAATATGATAGAACGCAAAGCGGGTGTAGACTATAGAGCGAATAATTCCCCATGTAAACGTACTTTATTAGTCTAAAATTTATTGGAAAAGCCTCTTTTAGCCTGCTAATTTGGATGTTAAAAATACGAGTATGCACAAAAAGTTGATTGAAAAATATCTGGAGTGGACGGTGTATAGCAGTGGTTTACCGTTCACACGACTGAGTTCGAATTCTGGTTACGCCATGGATGATTGTGTTCGCCTATTCAACTATATTTACTTGCAAGATAGTGTCAGGGTATAAAGAGCCAGGTCTCGACGCCCAAAATTACTGGAGAAAAGCGATATTTTCATACTTTTTCTTAATTTTCTTAATAAAATCGACAATATATTATTGATAAATTTTTTCCAGAAAGTGGGCTGCGATTGGATAGTAGGGTCCCATGCGGAAGAAGATGCATGCGGAATTTGTCGAGGAGATGGTACGAAATGTACTAGAATATCTAAGACGTATCGTCGCCAGAGTAACTCTCCAGGGTATAAAGAAGTAGCCGTTATTCCTCCAGGAGCTCGAAATATTCGCATCGAAGAACCGGGATCAACCGGCAATCATATCAGCATTGGTAGCGCTTTAAAAAACATATGGTATATCAATGGTAAAAGGTATATCGCTTCTGATTTAAATTATTTCAGGTATTTATTGTTTTATTGAGTGGATCGATTTCAAAGTTTTGCTGCCACAAGGCATGTAATCCAGGTTTATTTAAACACAAAGGGACTATTCAAGCTTGAAAAATTTTTATACGTATTCGTTAAAATTCTATTAGTAGAAAACCTGGAGAACAAATATTTATAGAAAATATTGTGAATGGGGAGATAGTTAAAGTTCTTGATGGAACTATAAGATCAAGCGACAGGGTTTAATATCTTGAGACAGATACCACCGATAATGAATACAAAATACATAATATAGCCCAAAAAAAATTCTTCGTTTTAATAAGCTAGTCCAGCTATAATATTTATATTTCAGCCAATGTTCTTATGGTGGAGTTTTAAGGGAAGAAATTACCCCCATTTTCATTTTAAGTCATTAAAAATAATCGAAATTTCTTCATTTCTAAATCTTTTTTTTTGCAAGCGTCATTACAGTTTTCAGCCAGCATCATTACCCTGTTATGTATTCAGAAATTAGGATTGTTTTGAATACAAACTTTGATACATTAGCTGTTATTATTATTACTAAAAAAACCTAACATTCTCCCTAAACATATCAAATATCTGGTTAAATTAATTATGAACTTGGGCTTTAGAAATTCTCCTTACATTTACAGGCCCTTAAGTCTGCCTGGTGAATACATGGTAGCGGGAACTCAAGCAGGTTATACAAGGGATAATCAGTCGGAAGCCGTTCGGATTCCGGGACCTATTGAGGAGCCCATTGTTATATATGTAAGTTAATAATTTTTTTAATATATTTTTTTATTATGCGAATTTTTGTTCAACGAAATGTTTTATTCATAACTTGGGAGATGTTTGTATTTTTCCTGTAAATATCGAAGATATTATACTTGTCAATATTATAAGTAGTGTATATAAGACTCTTTGTTCCGTTCCCATGTTTCCCTTTTCCATATAATTCCCTCCTTATTTTGAATTATGCACGGGGAGAGAGGAACGTGACAACATGGTGCGCAAGACCATGTCCTATTGGCATACAGCCAAAGGGTGCCTAAGCCTACCACTTCACCCATGAGAATGAGATGAACCGCCGTCGCGTTCGGTCCATGTCTATGTATACATAAAAAGAGTGTTTACATTGCAATCCACAAGTGCTATGCGACGCGATAGTATCTTCGGCCCTTGTCGCCAGATGAAAGCTCACTAAGCTGTCTACATGGGATATTTAAGGTAGGTGCATAATTATCATCCTAGAAATTATACCCCTTAATTGCTCCCCTAATTATTCTCCCGCTGGTCCTTCGAGTAATTAAATTAATCAAAATTCCAAACCGCGTGACTTACTATACAAATAGAACAATTAAGTTCTTGGCAGTAAGTCTATACGCAACACTCTTATTAAATCTTTAAAAATGATATTAATATTAATAACATAAATAATCATCGATTATTAGCATCGCTCGTATTCTATACAGGGTGTTCTACAAGCTCTATGACAAACTTTGACAGATGGTAGGTTGCTTGATTTTAAACATATTTTTTTCAATAAACATGGGTCCGATTCGTTTTTGTTTAGAAGTTACAAGCATTTAAAAAATCGTAATTTTTCAAGTTCAAGGCCCTGTAAAAGGAAAACGGTTCAAGATAGAGAAAAACGACTTACATGTCCCTATTTTAACTTTTTATGGACTATCCAATGATGAAGATGAAATGTTTATACAGGGTGATAAAAAATTTGAAAAAATCTGAGATTTCTCCACATTTAAAAAAATCAAAGAAAGTACAAATGTTTCTATACCATAGGATAGTCCATAAAAAGTTAAAATAGGGACATGTAAGCCATTTTTCTCTATCTTGAACCGTTTTCCTTTTACAGGGCCTTGAACTTGAAAAATTACGATTTTTTAAATGCTTGTAACTTCTAAACAAAAACGAATCGGACCCATGTTTATTAAAAAAAATATGTTTAAAATCAAGCAACCTACCATCTGTCAAAGTTTGTCATAGAGCTTGTAGAACACCCTGTATTTATTGCATAAACCTGTCACTCATCTGACGAATATTTGCACCCGTTCGCACTGCCGAAAAAATTTTGTCCTGCGTGGGAGCGAGAACTCTCCATCAAGCTCTCGGTCATACACATTTCTAAATTTATCCGGCAATGCGAACGAATGCAAACGTTCGTCAGATGAGTGATGAACTTTAATTTTTTCGTTTTCACTGTTGTCAAGGTGCCATAGTCGAAAGAATAGTTAAAGCAATCAAATTTATACAGAATGCCTATTTAAAAATCGGACTATTTAAATTCCCTGTAGTTTTCGTAAATTTTGTTCCAGTTGACAGGACTTAAATAAGGATGGAGCATAGGACCATATGCACTAATCATATGGGAATCAACCATCGGTTAAATTTTCTGAAATTGAAATAAGTATTTGAAGTGTTCAATAAGTTATTCAAATGTTTATGATGATCAAAAGTACCCCTGGGCGTGAAGTGAATATGTATACGGGGCGATGAAACAGCCGCCATTTTCTGTTTCTTTTTTCTGTTCACCTATATGCTAACTTCGTTATTATTGGAGCTACGAACTCGATTACATTAGCAAAAGTGAAGAATTCTTAACGCGAACTACAGTGTGTATAATAAACAACAAAAATTATCATCTTCTGCTAATTTAACCGACTTTTTAGCTTCAACAATAACGAAGTAAGCAATGGTGAACCGAAAAAGCAACAGAAAATAGCGGAATTTTTTATCACCCTGTATACATATTCCCAAGGAGACTTTTGATAACCATAAACATATTTGAATATCAGCAATTTTAACCGAGAATTGATTTCCATATGATCGTTGCGGGGTCCATTTTTATGGAGATATTCACACATGAATAAAGCGAATAATTAACAAAAATAACTGTTTCGTTAACTAAGTGGAATTTCTGATCGACATTTTCGGTTTTTTTTCTTTCCGAACAAACACCGTCTTCTCTTGATATGCCACTAAGTGACTGAGATTAACTACCTTCTTATTTTTCTTCGAGCTGCGTTTTGTGCAGTAAACGGCAACAGTAATTCTCGGGGATCTTAGTCTAGAATTTTCTAGATGCCATTACCATCCTCCCTGCTGCAATTTCAGACCCATATCGCCTTCTTTCGATGTATGTTGTACAGAAAAACCTAAGTGCCTGAATTAAACCTGAACACACTAACGGTAACCGAGAGGATGCCAAAGATCAATACAATAAGACGGTGTCAGCAAAAGTGGGAGAACGAGATTTACACTTTATCACCCAAGCTCTGTTGGGTGCTTCAGGAAGTACCTCTTTGACTGAGAAGAAAGAGAACGAAAATTGTGTCTATATACTGTGGAGAAACAAACGACGTGAACCATACCCTGTTTGTGTGTCAGAAATGGACAGACCAAAGAAACGCATATAGGTATAGCAAAGACAGGTAGACCATTTACAGATGTCAACCTCGCCGACGTACGGTACCATAAGACATATAAAAAAACAACAAATAAACGGAAGAGGGATAGTGACAGACCCCCCCCCCCCTTTACATTTGTGTAATGAGAAAGTGTGAAATACCGATATGGGAGGTGAAATGACGGCGTGGTTTTTGGCCGGTAGGAGTCCAGCACTGTCCAGGTAGGGGAGAATCACACCACGGTGTCCAGATGGATTTACCCTCCGACAAAAAAATCCCAAAATTCCAAAATCTTTGTTGAGACGATATAACCAAGATCTTCTTCCATTCTGTTGTGCATCGTTCTGTCATATTTTCTTCCCGTAGATGAGGAGAATTAGTCCGAGTCTCTTGCATGCCCACATACTGCAGTAACAGATGGTAATAAAAATTTCTGGTTGGAGTGTATTTCTTTCTGGACTTTTGAGTGGTAAATGAAGCCTTCAATCTGGTCCTACTGTGTCACCTTCTCTAATATTATAATATAATCTTCGCCACTAAAAGCTTACTTCTAAACACATTGTGGGGTTTTATCGTCTGGTTTAAAGTAATATGAAAGTAAAACTTTCTACAGTACAGTCTTGTAGCCTTATGGGATCACATAGCCGTCACATAGTGGACGTTCAGCAGATGTCACAATAGTGATAGATGGCTTAAACTTAATGTTGAACCCAATAATACTTATTGATCCAATTAAAACTCTCATGTACTTTCACCTACGTTTTATTAACTAGATGACCTAGATTCTTTTGTAAACATCTCGTATAGACTTGGCATCATTTTTATTTGGTAATTCGATAGAAAGATTTCTCCATAAGCATCAGTACATACTTGCCATTCTGTCCCAAAGTACCATTTTTAACAGACGATTCTCGAGTGTAAGGACTAAAGGCACACTTATCTCTTGGCTGTCCTCTTATCTGTATCGTACTGCGTTCAATTCTTAGTTAATGCGAGTGTTATCTATCTTCAGAAACTTAATATTTTCTCAATCTGTAACCAAGTGAAAGCACTGATGCGGTAACCCATCTTTTTCCTGATATCTACTCCTAAACACTGACATCTTCTCTTAAACACTCTCACCTTATTTCTTGAGCTATTTTTGAATCTTGGTTTAGGTAATCTAGTGTTTCGTTAAACTAATCGATCAGCGTTTTATTTCTTACTTTTCATAGCAGTTCTCGAGAATTGGATTAAGAATAAGAAGAGATATTCAACTCTTCTTGGAGAGGTTCATCTCGCTTACTTGGTCACGTTGCGCATTTTACGTTTCATGTTTTTGGGATTAAATACATTAAAGAAATATTTTTAATTTTTTTTGAGTAAGTGTCAGTTAATACGATACCTAACACAAGAAGATAAATTGCAAAATTAGGTCTATCGTCTCCTTTATTTTATACATACTGAAAAGTTTCTTTTATTAAATTTATAATAGAGAAAATTCAAAGTTGATTCCATTAGCCACCTAATTCCAGTATTTTCTCAACTTTTCAACTTCTCACACAATGCTTAGAATATTTATGGTCTCAAAATAATTGCCAATAGCGTAATAGAATCATATTTCAACAGAGTTAATTGTTCTTATTTGCAAACAACGACATAATAATAGAATAAGCGGATTAGGATATAGTTTTCTGGTCTCGCCGATCGCATCCGTATTTCAAGGGTAGGTGATTTATGAATTTCGACCCTTACCTCAACAGACATTCGAAGCCGCACACCATTCATTAATTATAACTGCGAAATTTAGGTAATTCAATTACAGTTGTTTTTGTCCAGCTTTTGGAGTCAGAGGATTTAACTGAGTGTAGCGTGCTGGGTAAGCAAAATTCGGAGAAAAAGTTATTACCAACATTTTCTTACTCTCATTGATAACGGAAAAGTTATTATGATGAGATGGCGTGAATTTTAACAGTAAAACATTTCTGCTAATAATGTGATGAAAATTCACGGAATAATAAAGAAACTTTTTCATATTCTGTATATTAGCAAAAAAGTGTAAATAAAAATGTAATATAAAATTATACTAGCTGACTTTACGTTTAGTATTTTTCGAGCAGAAAATTCTGGGTATTGTTTATGATGCCGAAAATTGCTATACGAGCCGTAGGCTGCTGCTGGATTCAAATTCTCTGCGAGTAGAAGTCGCTATATTTCCTACAACTTTAAGAAAAAATTATCAAACAATCTCATTTTTTTATTTTTAATACCTAGCCGAATTATTTTTTTAAGAAGAAAGTTATTTAACAACACAAGAAGCATTCGTTCTAGTAGCTTTATTACCTTCGAGAGCTAGGGTATTTACTTACAAAGAAATTTTTGTTCGGTACTACTGTGCTTTAGACTAGAAATGGCATACCCAAAAATTTGGGTATGGAGTTCAAAGTGTTACACCTTCTCAAAATAATGTCTTATTTGTGTTTTTTTTCGGATACGTAGTTTTTTCAAGTTGCATATGTCACTAGTCAAATGTTGCAGTTTCTCTATATCTGTTATACAGAACATCGCGTGAGGAACTGCAATATCTCAGAAAAAAAAATAGTACATTGTATATTAAGGGCGGAACGAAGCGCATATCAGCGAGTAAAACGTTATATCGGCCCGAGTCTAAGCGAGGGCCGCACAAATGCGCTTTGTTCCTGCCGAAATATACACGATACTTTTAGCGCTATCGCGTTATAACACTGAAAACTTGAATGTATCTACTTAGGCTAGATACCTATTAAGACTAAGAAAATCATACAGAATCTATATATATTTATTATTGTTTTAGCGCGCTTCGACTTGCTTGAAACATATGCGTGTATCGTGGTTCGATACTCGGCGTTCGGCTGGCTGTTGCCTATCGAAAAGTAAACTTTCAGAGGCGACGCGCTAAAAACAGTTTTTTATAACTGCACTTCCAAGCGAAAATGTAAGGGTGGTTTCTGAGGTTGAGGTTTCTAGGGTAGTATAGTTTTTTTTTATAAAGAACAACCGCATAATTGAAAATTCGATACAATCAATATTTTGGGATATCTTTAATAGTAATAATTACTGTTAAATTTGTTTGGTGGCAAAAGCAAACATGCTTTAGACGAAGCTACCGAATTTAGGTACACGTTGAACCTTTTAAGGCTTGTCCTTAGTGGATTTTACCGGACGTTGTCAATCTTAAAGCTCTAGTGGTGCCCACTATTGGTAAGGTAATGGTACAGAAATCCAGTGAAGTTGTAGAAAAAATTCTGTGAAATTTAGCAATAAGTAGTGTAGATGATTGAAAATTGTTTCAATGAATTGAGACGTTCCCCATTTAAGGGGTTAAAGTACTTTTTCAATTAGGTATTTAATTACAAAGCTTCTCAAACTTGACGATACAAAACGAATTATAATTCACCTCATTTTCTTTAATGCCTAATTCTTTACAAATTAATTCAAATATTTAACTTTTTCATCCAACAAATTTGCCTCTGTTTCAAGCAATATGATACACAATGCGGAATAAACGTTTTCCCTACCTATACAGGGTGTTCTACAAGCTCTATGACAAACTTTGACAGATGGTAGGTTGCTTGATTTTAAACATATTTTTTTTAATAAACATGGGTCCGATTCGTTTTTGTTTAGAAGTTACAAGCATTTAAAAAATCGTAATTTTTCAAGTTCAATGCCCTGTAAAAGGAAAACGGTTCAAGATAGAGAAAAACGGCTTACATGTCCCCATTTTAACTTTTTATGGACTATCCTATGGTATAGAAACATTTGTACTTTCTTTGATTTTTTTAAATGTGGAGAAATCTCAGATTTTTTCAAATTTTTTATCACCCTGTATAAACATTTCATCTACATCATTGGATGGTACATGAAAAGTTAAAATAGGGACATGTAAGCCGTTTTTCTCTATCTTGAACCCTTTTCCTTTTACAGGGCCTTGAACTTGAAAAATTACGATTTTTTAAATGCTTGTAACTTCTAAACAAAAACGAATCGGACCCATGTTTATTAAAAAAAATATGTTTAAAATCAAGCAACCTACCATCTGTCAAAGTTTGTCATAGAGCTTGTAGAACACCCTGTATAATATGTTTGCGCTAGTTCTTGAATTAATGAGATTTTTTGCAATGGCTTTTTTATGAGACATAACGTATCTTTTTTTTTGCTTTATAAGGCACTAGAAAAGAGTAATAATTACATATTTTTTTTTACTTTGCAAACTATAAATTCAAAACAGTTATTTATTGATGATTGATTAGATATCGATAAGGTCTCCATCATAAAATATCAATAAGCGTATTACTTTTTTTCTTGAATGTAGTAATTTCATGGACGATTAGAAAAAAATTTCTCATCAGTTGATTTATGTGCTGTAGTATGTTTTTGAACCCCCGGGGAATTTTGCTGTAACAACATACCTCATTTTCTAGTACACCAGCAGGTCCTGTTTACAAGCATATACACATAGGATTTATTATACTAAATCTGAATTCCGATAAGATAGCAATTTGAATGCAAGAGACAGAGCTTTAGATAAATTGAGTCGAAATAAACTTTGCATTTTCTGTTTTTATAAATTGGCGTTAATTTATAGTCTTGCTCAAATGCAGTAACAAAGGAACTTTCAACAAAAAGTAAAGTATACCTAATAAACTAGCCTGTCATAATTTAGAAGTAGTGATTTCATCAAAATATTATTCCTACTTAGGTATATCCTACAGAAAGTAGACTTAAATTGATTTTTGTGTTAAATAAAAGTATCATATCGCAGCGCGGAAAATTTTTTTTTACAAAAGTAGTTTTGTTCGATGAGGGACATCGTTTGAACACAAAAACCGCCCTGTATCCCTCACTTCTTGAGAACGACCGAGGGGTGATTAAAATTACCTTTTAAATTTTAAACAGCAACCCCATTTTTATTGCAAATTCGTATTCAGCGACCAAAAATGCTTAAGATTAAAGAATTTTTATGGTAAATCATAGATGGCGTTGTAATCGACGAAAACTGTTTTCATTTATCCCAATGTCTCGAAAAGTAACCACCCTGCGGAAGAATGTTTTTTTTTACAAAAGTGGTTATGTTCGATGGGGGATATCGTTTAAACACAAAAACCACCTTACACCCCAGAACCCTTGCGAGGAAGTGTTGTGGGACTTACAGCCAATATTATAAAGGCTCATCAGGCTAACGGGCAGATTGCTGTGCTCGATTTTGAAGCTAATATCGATGTCAAATTACTTTTTAAAATTTTAAATTAAATTAAATTTAAAAAATTTACACTTAGATTTGATACCTTCTTCAGAAATGGCCACAGAAATCTGCCCGTTAACTTAGTGAGGCTTTATAATATTGGCTGTTAGTTATTTAAAACAAATACCCCAATTTTTTATTGTCTATTCGACAAAATGCCTAAGACTTACCTGAAACATTTTTTACGTATGTTTTTTCACTGAATACGAATTCGCAATAAAAAATTAGGGTTGATATTTAAAATTCCGAAGTTTCCCTCACTCCTTCGCAAGGGATGAGGGATGTAGGGCAGTTTCTGTGTTTAAACGATGTCTCCTACCGAACAAAACCACTTTTGTCGAAAACATTTCTCCGGAGAATACTTACTTTTTGAGATATTTGAATAATTATAAGAATCACCCTGTATATATAATTATTGTATTTATATATATAGTTTTTTTTAATGACATGTTGTTTTTGTAGGTACCTATGTGTTTTTAATTATCAACAAAAATAAATAAGACATCGCTTACAACGTGAATGAGGAGCAATGCGGAAATATTAATGAAGCCTGATCAGAAGTTAAAATGAGATCGATCCAGTGCCAGACCATTAAAAATCTCTGAAGCAAAGTTATCCTCAGAAATCTCAATTTAGTATACTGCATTATGTTAAAATCTCTCAAGCGCTATATATCTCTATAAAAACTCTTTGCATTAGTTGAATGTTAGAAATTTTCTTTAAAATAATTTTAAAATGCTCAGATGGAACAATAAAAAATATGTGCAAATTAACCGATGAACGAAATTAACGTTAGACGGCCAGATTTTCCCTAAAGTTGGTGATGATAAAGCAATTTAGTTTCTATTTAGAGCATTCGTTACTTCAATCCTTTATCCATAAGTATTTTTTTGAAAGTTTAGTACTTCACACAAAGTTTCTATAGGGTGATAAACAAAACAGCACAGAAAATATCTGTTGCAAGCTCCGGAAGCTTCCATTTGACCAATTTTTTTCTGAATTTAAACACAATGAGCGTGAAATGTACTTCATATCTGAAATCGCTTTTGAATTTTTTGCGTATTTCTTTTATTTGCAGGGGATCTCAAAAAATCAACTTTTTTCGTCTTATAGTGAGAACTTTTCTACCAGTAAACCGATTTTCAAAATTTCATAAACCATAAACATAAGAAGCAAGAATGATAATTGACTCGAAATACCTACTAATTCAAAATAATGCAGGATTATATTAAAGCAAAGTAATTCAAATCTGAATAGTACCAGATTTTTAGGGTCCATTCAAATTTGGATTACTTAATACAACCCTGTTCTGAATTTTTTCTTAAGTCGATCATCATTCTCGTTTCTTCTAATTTATGGTTTTAGCTTTCACAAGACAAAATTTTTGTTAAAATGTTCCTTAAAAAAGTTATCATTATCACTGCAAGACGGAAACGTTGTTTTCCTACGACCACTATACAAAACACCAAAACACTACTTTGCGCATCGTTTTTTGTGCGCAAACTAGCAGATTTCTCACTTATCCAAAACTGTGCGACAAAGTGACATAACGCATAGCCAAAAATCGTTTCCGTATACAGTTTTAATGTAAACAATAGTGATGTAAGAATAGAGTAACTGAGAACTCAAGTGTTACTTATTGTTAATGGAATAACTATTATTATTATTATTTAATATATTTGATGAATTTTATTGGGATTTAGGTTCTAATTTAAATTTGCCACTAAAGATTCTTTACAGAACAAATTAGAAAAACTTTCGTACAGCATGCGAGGAGAAGACTGAAGACATGGACGGTACCGTTTCGTCCTTATTATGGACTCATCAGCATATCAAAAAATGTGCCATAACATCTTAATTCGTGTAGTAACATCTAATTTATAAATACACATCAGTAAAAATTCAATAAAATTAGCTTGAAAATGAATGTGGGTAGGTATATACTTATGAGAATCAATGTGTAGTTCTTGAATTAATAGAAACCTCTGCAGTAGTGTAAAATTCATAAATCCATGAAAACTCTACTGTTATAGCGAGGATAATACTATATAAAGACACGCACGTTTCTCTGGTTGCCTACTCACTCATTTGAAAATTATAAGTCACTACAAAACGAAAACACCAGTTAGAATAGATAGAACTTCCAAATTTCGTATAGCATGTGTGGTTTAGAGCTGACTGATATGATATGCTGATGAGTCCATAATAAGGACGAAACGGTACCGTCCATGTCTTCAGTCTTCTCCTCGCATGCTGTACGAAAGTTTTTCTAATTTGTTCTGTAAAGAATCTTTAGTGGCAAATTTAAATTAGAACCTAAATCCCAATAAAATTCATCAAATATATTATATAATCAAATAAGTGGTTCAATAAAAATAATTATAAATTATTATTATTATTACTATTCATTTAAAGCTTCAAGGTAATAAAATAAACACAAATGGGATAACATAGAACCCGACAAGACTATAAAATATACTCCATTATTCTCTTGTGGCAGTAATTATTAAAATTTACGTGTTGATCGCTAATAACAGCATTAGTAGCGTTCAAATCAAATTCACGAACGTGATCGTGAAAATAACTCGCACACCTCTACTAACTTCCATCGACGACGCACAGCGCCTGCGTTGTGTAGAAGTTGCATATCAATGATAATACTAACCTCTCTTAAATCATTGTTATTATCTACCACGTCTCCACGCTCACGTCACTTATTTTTAGTTTATACGGAGTCTAATAATAAATAATAATAATATTTTCGGTAGAATTCAATGATTTAACAGTATAGTATAATAGTAATATTAAAAAGTCATAGGTAGAATTGAAAATAATACCTACCTAGGTAGGTAGTCTGAAAAAATAAACTTTAGTTAGGTACCTATCATTATAATGGATTGTAATTCCTCTGAATCTGAAGCAGAAAATACACCACCTGAAGTCAGAAAACAAGTAGGTTTGTGTTCTTTGAATTTGCTACCTGTAGTTTAGAGAGAAAAATACGAATCTGCTTATAAACATTTAATAAATTGGAGAAAGGGTCATAAAAGCAGAGCATTGTCAGAAAAAATAATTTATGTGTTAAATTTGTTAAATAATTAATCTGTTAAATTGTGGTCGTAGGAAAAGTACTGTGTGTATCACGTGCGGAAAAGAAATTTCACACTCGTGTGAATTGTTTCACATTCGTGAGAAATTTTCGCTTTTCCGCACTTGTTTCACAATATACTATTTTTGCGATAAAAATAGGTAAATATAGAAACTAAGTAAAAAGTCAAAAAATTATTTTGAGATGTGAAGTCGATCTTCGCGCCTATTGTGTTCCAAGGCTTATTTTGTTATATTATATTATATTATTGTCATTATTGTAGGAGCTGAGTTCGATGTAAGCTTATAATAATTGAATCATAAACATTAAATCAGCCAAAAGATCCTAAAAAGATTATACAGTCTTGATTTAATGAGAACATAAACGCAATTGATCTGATGAGATGAATATTTGAGCACTGAAGGACTTTGAGTCATAATGAACTTTATAGTTTAGTCGGAAGTATGTTTCTTAATTATCTTCACTACCCAGAAGCGCGAGGATGTGGCTTCGTAGTCTCTTTCACCTTATAATTATCGGAGGAGCTATGGTATTTTGATCATTTGTCGTAGTTTCGTAGTAATTTCTCTGGAAAAGCACTTGACTACAACCCTTTAGAGATGACTCCCAACATTTCAATGGCTGAATGCTGAATGTACATCGTTTATAAATGGTATGGAACAAATTTCGTAGCGCGATTGTGTCCTGTTGACCTTTCGAATAATTAAAACCGCTGAAGTTAATGCATAATGTAGCAATGCATGCCTGCTTAACCCAACTTACCAATCTCATCATCAAGGATATATCGTTAGGTATAATAACTAAATAAGTAATAATTGTTCATATTTTTCCAGTTATTAATAGGTGAGAAACTCAAATCATCAGTTTAAGCTAACGTAACAAGGTTCTTGATCGAAGGCTCTTCTGCTTATTTTTCATGTACCTAATGGTTAAAATGTTATCTTCCATTGGATGTGCTTTCAAGTTTCTTCATTATATACGCTTCATTATTCACCATTTGTCATCAATATCTGATTTTCTACAAACTGGAAAGGATAACAAACACATTTCAAAAGGAGTATCTGCACACTTTGACGATTGTCAAACTCGACCCGCGGCCTTGTTTGGCAATTATCGTCCTTGATTATTCCATTGTGTCCAACATTTTTTTCTTTCAATACATTTTTTGTGTGTTACTGTTAAATTGTATGTTTTATGTAATATTTTTACGATTTTTAAATTTTTTTCTTTTCAATAATGAAAAAATATGTGTACTCAAACCAGTACAATGGGAACATAGGAGGGAAAACGCATCACTGATATTATATGCTGATGATTTCATAATAAGGACGAAACGGTATCATCCATGTCTTCAGTCTTCACCTCGCATGCTGTTCGAAAGTTTCTAATTTGTTCTGCAAAGAACCTAAATGGCAAATTAAAATTAGAACCTAAATCACAAGAAAAGCTCAAATATTGTACATTTCAATATTACGTAAAGGAAATTTCTCAAATGATAATTATTATTATAATGAAAAAAATGATCTTCTTTACATTTTCGCATTTAAATGTGGTTGCAGTTCCTTTATATTTCGTTATTTTTAACTCTAGATGTTACTTCGTTACCTCCACTCTCTGCTGCCATCCTGTTCTTCCGTCTCAACTTGGTCCTTTATCTTTTGCACATTTTTTATTTCTCACCACTTTTCCCCATATACTTTTCCTCTATCTTACCACATTCCAAAAAAGTCATCAAAACCTACATCCCGGTGTCGTTTCTCAGAACCTTTTATAAATATTCTAGTAAAATAACGTAGGTAGCTATGTAAATAATAAAATATCTCATGGATACGGACTTTTAATGAGATGATAATACACAATTCTGTAGATGAAGCATCGCTATTCATACAATAGCTTCTGAACGGTATAATATCATGTTAGCGTTTCTTATTTTTGTTCCTGCAACAGAAAATAAGTAGTTTGTTTAAGTAGAAAAATATTTCCCATTAAATTCTCATTCTAATTTACATACATCCGTCTTGGATAATGCACCGAACCATGCATTTTATCCGGCCGACTACATTTCTGAGAAAACTGAAAAGGAAACAATATCTTTAAAATATCAACCTTGGTGCATGTGAAAGTTTTTGATCTTTATTTGCAGTTCAAAATAGACTTTTCACGTTCACATTATTAGCATCTAAAAATACTTATTTGACTTGAATACATATTATAAGACAACGTTACCACTTTCAATAAGTCATACTACTTCAAAAATTATTCGTCAGTAAAACGTTTCACTACATCACATTGAGATTTTCGCTTTCAATTGAACTAGTTTGTTTTTTTTAAATGAAACAAATTGAATTAATTTGAAATTATTCAAACTAGTAATTTAGCTAAACCATTGTTTTATGGTTTATGTTACATTAAAAATCAATCCACGAAAATAAAGTGCAAGCTACCACATTTTCAGAAAAACTGTAGAATTTTGATAAAAGTTTTGTCTACTAGGTATTTTGATAAGTAAAACTTTTTAATAATAAACAAAATATCATTACCTAGTTAAACTAAAATTTCAAAATTTCAGCTCCTATTTAAAGGAAAACGACACAACCCAGGACTTCATTACAGCTATTCCATATGGAAACCGGAAAGCACAAAGCAGCTGCGATATTCCTGGACGATGGGTCTTTGGACTCAATGCAGTGCTACTTGTGGAGGGGGTTTACAGTACCGTAGCCCCGTGTGTAAGGAGTACACCGTCTCTTCCCTGGGAGCAGCTCTGGATGGCACTTCTCGGATAGTAGATAACAACATGTGCAATCCTCAGGAAAAGCCGCTGGAGGAAAAAACCATATGCAATGGGGATGTTTGTCCTAGCCATTGGTGGGTAGGGCAATGGCAAGCTTGCACCGTTACATGTGTTTCAGAGGTAGGGATTTTTATGATCTAGTATGATCTAGAAACTTCCCATTTTTTCAGAGCTATGGATCTATGGCAGTTATGATCTGGTATAACGACTTTTGGTCATACTATACAGGCGGTTTCTGAAATGACTCCACAGCTCACTGCCAAATGTTCCTCGCGTGAAACTAAGTCAATTTAAGTCAAGCAATACTAAAATTACTCATGACGTTAATTCACGGGCATAAAGTATGGGTTTTTCAGATTTCACACCCTTTGAACTTCTACGCCAATGGAATTAAGAATTTTTAAAAACCAAGCGTAGATTAGTCTACTCATTTTCCACAAAAAAGGTACTCGTTATAAAAGTCGCCTAACCTTTTCTTTCATGAAATTTTCTTAATTTATCTACTTAATAATAAAATTAATTTAAATTTCAAAATTTGAACATTCAAAGTCGTATTTGGTATTAAAATTTGAATGTTGCAATTTGTTAATTTAATTAGTTTATGCAAATCACGAAAATTCCATGGACAAAATATGAAATTCCCTATAAAAATCAAAATTCAAATGTGAATATCTTCTAAACGATAGTGTTGGACGAGTTTTACAAAAAGTACCTTTTAGTGTATTTTTTAATAATAAAATACACTATCGAGGACGATATCACTTTTCGAAAATCACCCAAATTCATCAAATAATGTCCACCGATCATGACCCCCAGATCACGAAAAAGTGGTTTTCCAAAATTCACCTGCCCACGATATATACATATATATTTATATATTTCTCCAAAAACGCGAAATTTCGATTTTCAAAACGCACCTGTAGCTTTATCTTTGAAGATTAGTGAAAGAAATTTTGGATCCTTATAAAACTTTGGAATGGTGTTAGATTTTCGTTGAAAAAATTTCCGAAAGTCGAGTCACTTCTACAGGGTGTCCCTTCAAAATTCCAGAAATCCGGTTCTTGTGGCATCATTTCAGGTCGCAGTTTTCAATCTAGGAGGTTGAAATTTTGGTGGGAGTAAGATATTCACAAGGAGTGGTTTGGTATTGCACTTGAGTAAAATCGGCCAAGCCGTTTCAAAATGGCAGCCATTTGAGTTTTTGGAAAATTTGCTATTTTTTGAGTCCCTGTATGAGTAAGATGGCAATAAAACTTTAAAATGAAATTAACAAGATTGGAAGAAAACTATTTCAAATTTGAATTAAAGCAATAAAATTGGCATTATTTATATTAATAAGCCAGTGGCGTGGGTAGGAAAAGGGTAAAAATGTCTAAATTTCTGTAACCGTTTATGAGTTCATTTTTAAAGAAATTAAACTGAAATTTTTACAGTAGGCAAGTACACTAATATCCTTTAACCCTTGAAAGTTTCAAGAACTAAATAAGAAAAATGGCGGACATATTAATATTTTTTTCATATGCATGTTTATTTCTCTAAAATTTTAAAACCGGTGGTGTAGCATCATATTTAAAGATTAGTGAACGAAATTTTTTACCCTTGTGAAACTTCAAAATGACATTTGATTTTCGTAAAAAAAATTTCCTAAAGCTGCGTTATTTCTACAGGGTGTCCCTCCAAATTAAAAATAAAAACCGTGTATGAGGCACGGTTTCTGGTCGCAGTTTTCAATCTAGGGGGCTGAAATTTTTTTATGAGTAAGATAGCTGCAAGAACTCGTCTGGTACTGTTTTTGAGTAAAATCGAACAGTTTCAAAATGGCGGCCTTTTCAATTTTAGACAAAATTGCCAGATTTGGAACCCCTATACCTACCTACCTATAAACAAGTTAGAAAAACAAATTTAAACCAAATTAACACGATTGGAAGAAAATGATTTTAAATTTGAGTTAATGCAGTAAAATTTGCATATTTTTCATTAATAAGCCAGTGGCGTGGGTAGGAAAAGGGTAAAAATGGCTAAATTTCTATAACCGTTTATGAGCCTTTTTTGAAGGAATTGAGCTGAAGTTTTTCTATATTAATAACCCCTAACTCTGAAAAATTTCAAGAAGCAAATAAGAAAAATGGCGGAGATATTCGAATATTTTTTCATGATGTTTATTCCTCTAAAATTTCAAATTTTCGGTTTTCAAAATTCCTCTTTCACTTTTTGCGAATTTATTAAAGGTAAGGTAAAGAATAGTATTTTTTAAGTAAAGTTAGCCAGTGGCGGACACAGGAAAAGGAATTTTTTTTAATTTGCCTTTTTTTTTTTTTGTTAAATTTAAAAATCCATTCTAAGGCACGTTTTCAAACTAAATGAAATGAAATTTTCTCAGTAAACCACTACGCTAATATGACCTGACTATGGAAAATTTCAGAAATCCAATTTAAAAAGCGGTGAAAATATGCATAATTGAATTGCATAAAAATACATTATTTCTGCGATTGATGCGCAAGAAGGTTTTTTTGTTGTTGGAAACTATCTAATCTACGAACGGTTTTAAAGAAAAATATTCCATTGGCATGGAAGTTCAAAGAATGTAAAGCCTAAAATATCCGTGATCTACGCCAATGAATTACCATCATGAATAATTTTAGTATTGCGCTTTTTGTCCCATAAAACCATCACTTGTCAAATCAAATTTCATCAAAATCACTTCAGCGGTTTAGCTTGTGGGTATATGATCAAAAATAACAATTTCAGAATTGACATTTCGGCGTCTGCTAGTCGCAAACCAAGCAACTTTGGACTGAGGTAGGTATACTTAAAACGACTTAGTTTCACCCAACAAACATTTGATAGAGAGCTGTAAAGTAATTTCAGGGTCACCCTGATGCCTATCCGCCACAGCATTTTCACATATTTTGAATAGTTAATTAATTATTACAATGTGGATCTAAATTTTCTGAACACCAGAAAACTTTTTTTAGAGAGTTATACTTCACCCAATTTAGACACTTTTAATGCATATGCTTTCGAGGCTACATAATACGAATCTTGTTAAAAATACTTCTGGACTTTATGAGGTGGTTTTATCTCAATGCTAGCCTTCTATTAAACCAGTCGTACCTTTAGAGAAGCTTTACGTAAGCCTAGTTACACGTTTATAACCCAGACCACATAAAACAACGTGCCTACATTAAAATCTGCTAAGGATCTTATACCAAAGTCGGTCGTCACAAGATTCTATGTAACTCTGTATGTATAAGACTATAAGATATTAAATTAATGGAAGCAAGACTTTTCTCTTTTAAGTTTGGTTTCCTTTAATAAAATTTGCTCCATTCATAGTAACCATAGACAGTAAAAGATCCCCCTTATCCGAGAAGTCTTTGCGAATAGGGGTTGATATTTATTAGCCATTGAGACTTCAAGTAAAAAAAATAACATTTACCTAACTTAAACCGAATTACAAACATACCATACATATGAACATATGTCTATTTTAACTAATTTTTGATAGTAGTAGTTTTTAATAAAAGTTTCCAAGAATTTTGAATAGTCAATTTTGTAAACTTACTAAGAGGATAATTTATCTTTCTTTCAGGGAGAGGAACCTATTATGAGAAGAAGTATTATGTGTGTGGATGATGAAGATACAGCTTTACCAGATCAGTTCTGCGATCGAGAAGTCAAACCCTCGGAATTTTCCAAATGCAATCCTCTGCCATTGTGTGTGAAAGAAAATGAAGTATAAAAACTTTATGTAGCATGTAGCATTATAAAATTATAAATAAAAATTTACTTCTTTTATTCATTTTGAATACATAATACTAATATTATAAGAAAAAACATAATAGATAATTATGTGTTATAAATATGATATTAAAAAATTCCATGTACCTACCTACCTAAGGAAAATTCATGAATTCGGGAAAGCGCCATCTATGCTAAGGGCAATGAAGTAATCTTGGAAGCACACTTTATGGTCCCGATCAATGTTCCCTGCATTATGTAAAGCATAGAAAACCCTACAGTCTTCCTGTAAAGCTGCTGGGAAATCAATAGAGTTTTAGAGATCAAACCAAGTTGAAGCTTCAGTACAGGACTTACGAACTACTATGTTGTCAGAAAGTATGAGTGTGTCTTGAAATTTAGGGGTCGGGGTCCAACTATAGGTAGGCGTATTACTCGTGACAATAATGAGATTAAGTCAAATTTACCAGAAGAATTCTTTCTCTTCATGTTGTAACTTCTTAATTTAACATAACTGTTAATTTTGAGTCCTATACGGAAAATTTTTACCTCATGCTTTCTCTATTTTGAATAAATTTTTGTCATAATCTCTTATCTTTGAACTATTCTAAAATTACAAAAAAAATTCTTCTGAACTATTTTCATCTTACAACATCAAATTGTCAGTATCATATTGATTTGGAAGATAAATCAATTGGAAAATTACTTTTTCGGCAATGTTAAACAAACAGGATTTCAAAATCCTGAAGTGATGACAGCCATAATATTTATTTTATAAAGATTTCCTTCTTCCCCAATTTCTGGGAATTAACCGTAAATGTGGTAAAATTGAACTCATCTTGTTGGTTGGTTGGGTGGTTAGTTGGTTGGGTGGCTAAGTGGGTGGTTGGTTGAGTGGTTGGTTGTTTGGTTGATTGGTTAGTTGGTTGGATTGACTTATCTTGAACTAATATGCTAAATAAAACTGTCTCTTGATTCACATTAGCCACATTAGTGCAGGGTAAAAGAAAAATTTAGATCCCCATCGGATCAATTTCACCCACATTAAATTTCTAGACTAAAAGCTGAGTTACAAAATTAAAGCTAGCTTCACCACAATCGCGCTGGCTCTTCAAGGGTTTCTAGAAAGAGATTTCCCGGATCAATAGATTGAACGCAGAGGTGTTCTGGAATGACCGGTATGTACGTTGACTAAATTTCAAGATCTCTGGAAGAAATTAATACTTTGTTGAAGAAGTTTCGAGCAGAAGTTTGAACAAGATTGAACATCCTTGCTTTCAATTGCATACAGGAAGAGCGCTTTAATAAGTTGAAATTGAATAATCTCAAAAACAAGTAAACCCATATCGTAATAATAAGGAAGCCCCCCCGTTAACAGAGCCCGAAAATTTTTTGATAATTCATCTTTAACTATCCGAAAATGCCCGTTTCCTTGTCAATGGTCCACCCTGCTGTTTGTAAATTAATTCAAAAATGATCAATAGTTGCACATAGTGGCAACGACGAGCCCTGTTTCCTCATTTCAAGCACATGCCAAGTAACTTACTGTTTATCTCAATTGGCTGGGACGGTATAAGTTAACCCTACTTCCAATAGATGTCGGGTCAGGAAAAGGTTGCTGTGGTTTCAGCTAATAAATTTGAAATTGTAGAAAAAAGCTTATTATTATTTTTAATTCAATGAATAAAAATTTCCATACTTATTATTAGGTAAAAAAAACTCTAAAAAAAATTAGTTTTTGCAAAAGAAGTTACAAAAAGTGGAGTTTTTCATAGGTTGAAGAGAAATCAGTATGACTTGTTTGAAATTAAGTAGTTCAAAAATATCGATTTTCATTTTTATTGTTGATGTCTCTTAAATATTAAAAAAGCTACCCAAAATTAGATTAAACAGAGGTATATCACACTCCCTAAAATTATTTAAGTCACATGTATTTTTGTACTCGTTTTCCAATTCATCTTCTCTGGTCCTGGAACGGAAAATTTTTACAAAAAGAAATTACACAATAAAGGAATTATTAAGTACCTGAAAATTACGGATAAAATATCACAAATCAATGATTCACCAGGGCTTGTTTTTAGTCTTCTTGCTTCGCAAAGTATTCTTTTCATACACGCATTGCCATTGAATCCATTTCTAAAACATAATTAAGCAGAATAAAGTTATGGGTAAGTATACAGGGTGATTCATGAGTGACCTTACATAGACCAATGGTGATAAGCGGACTTCAAGGTGGGTCGAAAACCACAAAAGAAATTTTTTTTTTGTGTGATTGGTTAAGAAGTTACAGGGTGTTTTATGTCTCAGGTACAAAACTTTGATAGGCGATATTTCTGAAACGGCTGGAGATATTTTGTAGAAATTTACTATAGGAATGGTGCATTCCGGAAACTCATCAAAACCGCATTCTGAGTTAATTAAAAATCCAGGACCGGACTTGAAAATTTTTGCCCCGATGGTCTTTGTTGAAAAAGTTTATTTTCTGACCGTGCTACTGAAAAACTGTCATTGAATTTGAAAAGATAAGAAAAAACTCTATAGAAATCATTCCTCAATTTGAACGGCACACCCAAACCGTCTCGAAAAAAAAAAAGTCAAAGTAAAACTTCTCAGTAAATTATCGCTTTGATTGATACATAGATAGATGGAAAAATAAAAAAATCACTTGACATACTGTGAAAAGCAATTAACCAAATTGGAAACTAAAAAGAAAAAGTCTGTATAAACTGATGAACAAAATAATCGGGCCGTTTCCTTTTTAGACCAACTTTAGATCAAACCAGCTCCAAAAATTTGAAAATTTTACCCCAGAGTTATATTTTTAACTTTATCATCAAGAAGGTTTTATGTGTTTTTTTTACAAATTTCTATATCCAAAGAAATTTACGTACAAGTACAAGAATAGCTAAGGAACCATTTTAAGAAAAAAGTAGGTACTCTATAACTAGTAATTCCAAATTTTAGGTTTGTTTGGTTGCCCCTAATTTTGTGCCGCTTAGAAGTCTGTTGTGAAGTAGCTGTGTCACAAATTAACTATAATTAATATGATGAAAAATAAAACATTACTCGGTTAATGCGAATTCCAGTTGTTTGTAAATATCTCTTTTTTGTATTCTATGAGTCTTCTTGTTTTTATAAAAGAGTTCCGTTTCGCTTGGTAGAGCAAATGGAACATCACATTCTGCCAAAACATTATGACCTCTTGGATTTTTACTTAACAGTGGTTTTACCATTGATAATGTCATCTAAAAAAAAATTAATAAGAATAAATTATTCTGTAATTTTATACGTCGATTTGAATTTACTTTAAATGCAATAGTCTGTCTACAAATTTTTGCCGAACAGTTGAAGAAACAGACAAAAAGGCAAGTTATGAAATGGATCGCACCTAGGTAGGATGATAAGGAAATTATTTCCATCTCCCTCGTTAAATCAGCCCAAATCGAAAAAGCAGATAGTGCAAGAATAGGTACGTAAATACCTAAAGGTAAAATTGTTAGGAAATTAAAACGCTGCCACCCGCCGTTACATCAAGTAAACGATTCCTGCCTGCACATTAAATATGCATAACTTAAAAGTTCTCGCTCTAGTAAAAATCCAGCCTCTAAACCGACCGAGCTAGGGTAGAAACTCACCAGCACCAGATGTTGCCGCAGGGTATGAAAGGACATTCCCTGCCCGCGTGAACGAGATACCGACCATCGACCGGGTGGAAAGATTTGTAAATTGAACAATAACCCCTTGCAAAGACAATAGTAAGTCGCTAGGTATTCCACCCATGAAAATTAAAATTACACCAATCGATAAAACGAAAAAATAAATGAAGGTAGCCGGAAATACATCGCGATCCCGAAATAGCAAGCAGGTGGAAATGCAAAATAAAGGTGGAACCGGTGTAATTATAATAATTAATAATAAATAATAAAAGGTAGGTCGTTTGAGTATAAAGCACATACAGTGCATTTTACTAGTCTGCTAGGTGGGTTCGGAGAATTACTCATCGCCCATAACAGTTGTCATGCTGGCAGTGCCTGAAACTCCAATCGAGAGGAGCTTCCAATATCCAACAGCAGAGCCTTCCAGAGTACCAAATCAAGCACTCTGGAAGGCTCTGCTTGCAACATGATTGTAATCAATCGAGAAGCAGTTGCTTGAAATGAAATCAAAGAAAATAGGAAAAGGAAATTAGGCAAAGAAAATCATCGAATAGGAAATCAGACAGACATTCCCGCAATATACCGGGTAGTCTGTAAAAGAAACAAAACCGAAACGAAATAATAAGAAAGCACAAGAGTGCAAAAGAGTGGGTTTTGAAATAGATAGAAGTTTTAAAGATATATGAAATATATTTATCTTCGCTTTCCACTTTTTTATACTCTCTATGCAAAAACATCAGCACCTTTCGCCCTTCACCATTTTACGCTCTTGCAAACGAATTCTCTCGCTCATAATACGCTTTCAGACATCTGACAGGAAGCCAATAGTTGACAACAAGTCTCAGTTAATTTCCCCGCTTTTCCGAAAGAAATCCCAATCAACCGAGATACAATGAGTCATAGTAGGTTCTTTTGCGCATCCGTTTCGGCCATAGTAATCCTGGCATACCTCAATCAACGAGCAGGGGTAACTACGTAAACACAACGAGAGAAACACAGCGGTCCTATTAGGGGAAACCCAGAGGTAAATAGACGATCACAGTGGCTTTTCGCGAAAGAAGGGGGGACCCGGGTCCTCTATGTTACAGTTAGTATTGCACTGTCAACTAGTGCAGAGTTATGTTTAAAATTTCAAGTCTCCAGCTTTTCGGGAAGTTAGTCTTAAATCGATTGCAAGATTTGTGAACAGACAGACAGGACTGAAAGAGAGTGAATAAAAACGTAGTAGAGAAGAAATGCCATAACAAACTACGCATTCTGACGTATATTATGTTGAAAAGTTTATAACACACAGTCAACAACTACCTACCTATAAATAAGAGCAAGAAGGACAACATTACATCCATTAGTGATGATCGTTCTTGCAGACGATTCCGGAAGTATTACTATGACTCCTCAGAAGGGGGAACTTGTCTAATAGAAAAAGAAATTGTACGAACTCATCTCTTTATCGAATACTTGTCTTCAAGAGGGAAATATGCAATTTTCAAAAATGTATAAACATGATCTTGTCAAACTCACGAAGAGTTTACGTGGTTGCACTTAACCAAAATTGCGAGTAAATATTGGAGTGAATAAATTTGCTTGAAATTAGTTTGGACATTTCTGGGTATGCAAATTTTGCACCTTCCTGAACCGAAATCAGGACCTATAGGCGGGATACGACCGTTAATATTGGCAACCAATGTATAATTTATAATAAAAGTAATAATACTTAAAATACTGACCAGTGAAGGATCAGCGGCTAATAATAGTTCGTTTTCAGTTATTAATATTATATTGCAATAATTATTCTACAGGGTGTCTCAGGTATGAATGCCATAAATTATATAGAATATTCTCTGCATCAAGATAAATCAAAAACTCCTAACAACTATATATTTTAAAAGTACCTAAAAATACCTAGAAAATAGGAGGTACAAGAGAACGACCTCCCAATATCTTCGTCGCTGGTGCTTACTATGTAGAAAGCGCATTTATAACCATAATATGAAATTACTACGTTACTTTCTTTACATACCACAAAATTGCTTCCTTTAGGAAAAGCCAAATATCTTTTTTTCCTTGATAAAAATATATTAGTTCTTTCAACTTTTGTTCTATCTTGACTAACCATAACATTTCTCGCCGCTTCAGAGTTGTATTGACTGATAACACATAAAAAGTTATATACAAAGACTAGTTTCAATAGGAACATCTCTCAGACAGGTCGAAAATAATTTTGCTGATTAGCACATGAAGTTAAAACAGTTGCTTCTAGGAACATCTAATACCGAAATGTTTACAAACTATACTATGCTGTAATGATAATTCATTCATTTGTATTCTTGCTTAAGCAAATAAGTCAGAACTTTATTTTGTTTTACTTTCAATTATCTTCGACATCTTATTAAAGGAATGCATCTTAGATGAATAACGAACGGTAAAAGATTTTTTTTTTGAAAGAGAAAAACGGTAAGAATTCAAACTTCATTTTATTTCATTTACAAATTACCTAGTATTGAGTTGTTGTCTTAATTTAGTGATTTCTTAATTGGTTTATCTCAAATTAAAAAAAAAATGTATCGAGTTCTAAGCTTGGAGAAAAAATATTAATCTAATTCCAAAAGCAGCAAAACCACTGAATATATGGATGAATATTTCATTTTTTATGAGCTCTTTAGCCTGATATATCAACTTTAAAGCGTTAATTGAAAGACCTGACTCTTTCAATCAACGCTTAAAGCCTGCTTACCTATTATACAGTGTAAAACGACCCACTTACGGAATAAAATTCATTATTCAGAGAAAAAAAGTTTCTGAAAAAGAAGCTCACACACCTCAACTTCTAATTTTTATTTGGCATTTTTTAAGCTTCAATTTGAATTTTTACCCCCACCGCTCTCACCCCCACCATTGTGGTCTTTTTTTAATAGGAAACTATGTAAATTTTTGTATTTGTTGAGCTTTATTTTCAAGAACATTTTTTCTTTGAATAGTGAATTTTATTCATAAGTGCGTTCCACACTGTTGTCTTCAGCTGTATTTTTTCTGCTTTGGGTCTGGGATCAGTATTAATGAGTATCGAAATCTTGGAGCCTAAGAATCCATAACTATTCAATTTTTCATTTTAGAAAAAACTTTACACTTTACATTCCCAGCATTCAAATAGAATGAAACGTGACCTAAGTAATTAAATTAAAAAAAAAATTATATTTAAAAACTCTATTTCTTACGACAAGATTCATACAATTTGCTTGAGTTTTCAATTTACCACGAATGTCGAGATATAAATTTGAAGTAAGAATGACAATTTTAAAAGCATCAGTCAATTTAAATCACTCTTGCCGTAGCGCTGTAATATAATCTTATCCTGTTGAAGATACTCGAGAATTAATTTCCCCTTTGTAACAACAAAACTGATCCTGAATATTTCCCATGGCGTCGAACTTCGATGCAATAAAAAGTAAGTCAGCTAAAAGTGAAAATCAATACTAATTTCCAATGCTGCAAACCAAACAGCGAATACACAAAAAGGAAATCGGATTACCCAGAATCCAACGTTCTTTTCCAATGGAAAATGAATTTGAAACTGAACCTTTGCGAGAATTAACTTCATAAATTTTAATAACAGTGCGATTTCTCTGCACATATATGCTCATAGAATTGTTATTGAATGCTTTGGATTCAATTTTTATTTAATCACCTGTATAAATATCGCCCTTAACTTCTAAATAAACGAAATAAATGACGATAAGCACATGAACAATTATGCGGGAATTGATTTTCAATTATTATTTGAAAAATTGGGTTTCTTGATACCAATACTTTAGTTCTGGTACTATTAAGCTTCATTTTTATTATTGGTAAGGCTCAAAATTAAATGCTCGATTACAAAACATGTTTAAACCTAACTTTCAAACACGCGCGTGTTTTAAAGTTACCCTGGGCAACATCGGCGTAATCGGAGAAACGTGTCAGTCAATAATGCCTTATGTTAACTTTTTAATTATTTTTCTAGTCGGAAGTACCAAAAATAAAATAATTACTGATTCAATTATTCAACAATTTATGATTTCAAAATGTACCAATAATAAAACTAGCGTAAAGTATTCGTGGATAACGGGTCTTAAAAACACTCGCTCTCTTTCGAACACTCCGGCTTCTTATAATATGTAGGTACTATGTGTAATATGTACATAATATATAATATGAAAAGTAGGTAGTGTAACAGAGAGGACCCGGGCCCTCTCGTCTCGTGCGAAAAGCCACTGTGATCGTCTATTTACCTCTGGGTTTCCCCTAATAGGACCGCTGTGATTTCTTTATCTATCTTGAGCTGCTATAAGACGGTTATATTGACGGCTATATTGAGCTGCTTTTATAGAAACAGTGTCCCGCTTTCTAAACACGACACTGCCTTATATCGTGATTTGTTTCTTGTCATATTTCACTAATCACGAGACTTAGCGATTTGACCTCGCGGCTACCTTACTGAATTGTCCTGAACTTCAGCTACCTAAATTTTCCTTAAAATCGGCCGACGCGTTTTCGCCTTTTCATTGTGCCTAGCTAATATAATTACACCGCTTTAACTTTCATTTCGCGTTTTCACCTGCTCGCTGTTTGGGGACCGTGGTGAATTTCCGGCTATCTTCATTTATTTCTTTGCTTTATTGATTGGTTTAATTTTCATTATCGTGGGTGGAATACCTAGCGACTCACTATTGTCTTTGCGAGGGGTTATTGTTTGATTCACGATTTCACAAATCTTTCCACCCGGTCTTGTATGTAGGTCAGCTCATCCTTTCAATCGGCGCGAGGCGCATTTATAAAGGCATCTGGCAATGTTTTACCCTCGCCGTTGCCGCTTTCTCGAAGGACTGGAATGTGACCAGCTAGAGCGATTCTATTTTTCTGAATATTTAATGTGCTGGCAGGGATCGTTTACTTGATGTAACGGCGGGTGGCTGCGTTTTAATTTCCTAACAATTTTACCTTCAGGTATTTACGTACCTATTCTTGCACTGTTTGCTATTTCGGTTTGGGCTGATTTAACGAGGGCGATGGAAATAATTTCCTTATCATCCTACCTAGGTGCGATCCATTTCAGTAGGAATGCTCTAAGATGTTTATAACAAGAGATGCGTACACTTTTTTCTAGTTTACAAAAAAAGGTGAAAATCAGATCGTTCGACGATATACAATCTTTTTCTCTTGGTTTTCCACTTTTGTCAATAACTTTTCACAGTATGTAGGATGATTTTCTTATTTTTCAAACATCACTGATGTTTGATAAAAGGGAAAATCATTCGACAGATTCGGAAATACAATTGACAAAAGAGAAAATGACTGTATTCAATTAATAAGAGACCAACCAGATATGAGTACATCAATTAATTCTTCCTTAAGTCTGCCGATATACTGAAATGAAGGGACAATTTAAAAATAATGTAAGAAATTGATTTGTCAACTTTATGAGCTATCAGTTAAAGATCTTTCTAAGAGAAAGGTGTCCAAATATTACCCAGAATTGGGACAGTTTTATTTTATTTACCACGAAAGTTCACTTTTTCCATTTACTTTAAGGTCATCTTACGCGTTGAATTCTTTTTGGAGCTTCTCCAATTCTTCTACTTGTAATCTTTTTATAAAACACCTTTCATTTAATTCTTCTACTTACGTTATTATTCACTGCATCTTCCATTCTCGAATATCAATCGATTTTTTCGTTAGATTACCTTAATAATGATATTATGATAAATTGAATGCCGGTGAAGTGTATTACAACTGTTGATACCACCTCTTTGTCACTGGATGATTCAATTTTATTACTTCTGATTATTATTCTGAAGAAACACGTCAAGTTTTTGAAAAAAAAAACTACCAAAAGAAGAAGACGAAGAATGATCTTCAAACTTTAAAGGAATCTTGATCCGCAAGAAATGAGCAGTGATCAGCAATTTACTAAATATCGCGTTCGCAGATATTTATAATGCACTAAAGGATAAGTCCAAGGGAGTCCTAAGATAATTATTTTTATAAGAATATACTTTAGGTGTTTTTTGAAAACCATCTACCGTGAATAGTTGAAGCTTTGTTTTAGATTTGGTGTCAAGTTGCCCCGTTAGTGACAAAAATTGACCTGTCTCAGGATTTTTCTTAAAACAAAACACCAACTCCGACTCCTCCCGAGATCCTCAAATATTAATTGCTTGGTACTAAACAAATTTACAAAAACCTAAATTTCTTGAAACGTGGGCTGCTGGGACTAGACGTTTGTTGCGTCAAGGTTAAATTTGGTGTCAAAAGGTGTCTCCCGAGAAATAAAAAGTTACCTGTCTCAGAATTTTCCTCAAAACAAAACAACAATGGAGTTATTTGGGGTGGATAGTTTTCATAAAGACTCCCAGAGTGTTTTATAAGAACTAGTTTATTAATTTTAGAATGTATCATTTTTTTAGAATCACCAATGACAATGACAAGTAATTATTGTTATTTATTTTGTTTTTTGTTATTAATTATTTTTTCACTCTACTACTATAAATCTGCTCTCAACTTACCAACTACCTACACAATATGCACTTACTCGAAATCCGAAACCATTTAGTATTTTTCACTCTATAAATTCCCGAATATTTTAAAATATAATTTTACACAATGCAAAATAGATGATCTAATAATTTTACTTTTGAAGTGGCAGTAACGAACCAGATTAATGAATTCTGAAATCTGTCCCCCAAGTTTCGTCTCATTGGTTGTGGATAATGATCAATAATTTGGGTTAAAGTTTCTCCATGAATTGTAGAACTCCAAATTAATTGAATTATGGAGAATCTCCCACTTAAATTATTATTCATTTATTATTATTCATCATTTCACAATCAGCGGTACTCAGTAATAGCATTAGTCAATTTTTTTTTGTCTATTCCTACTGTTTATTGTTTGAAACTTGAGTAATAGAGTTTTTACCAATAAAAAATATGTGTAGTTTGTTTAAGATTCAACATAGATTGTAATATATTTTTATAATACTGTTACATTTTGTTTACAATTTCAATTTGTTGAAAACGTAGCAAACAATTATTATTAACAGTTCGAAAAACCCGCTACAAGTTTCAAATAGAGATAATTAGTAAATAATAGGGACTTATAGAGTAAATAACAAACAGCTTCTGCTTCTGTGAACTAGATAGTAAAATAATCTGTATATACTAGATAGGAAAAATGGATGCTAAAATCATACAAATAATTTTCCATAAGAAATTATTAATCCTGTTGTCGGTTTGCGTTTTAATACATAGACTTAATGCTAACTATGCAGTAAATGACAAGATTCGACGAAAAGTTCTGTTTAGTAAAAGCAGCAAAATTTTCGTAAGTATACATATCTAATTATTATTAAAAGATAACATAATATATTTGATGAATTTTATTGGGATTTAGGTTCTAATTTAAATTTGCCACTAAAGATTCTTTACAGAACAAATTAGAAAAACTTTCGTAAAGAGTGTAAAGTTCATAAATCCATGACAACTCTACTGTTATAGCGAGGTAATACTATATAAAAGACACGCACGTTTCTCTGGTTGCCTACTTACTCATTTGAAATTAAAAGCCACTACAAAACGAAAACACCAGTTAGAATAGATAGAACTTCCAAATTTCGTATAGCATGTGTGGTTTAGAGCTGACTTATATGATATGCTGATGAGTCCATAATAAGGACGAAACGGTACTGTCCATGTCTTCAGTCTTCTCCTCGCATGCTGTGCGAAAGTTTTTCTAATTTGTTCTGTAAAGAATCTTTAGTGGCAAATTTAAATTAGAACCTAAATCCCAATAAAATTCATCAAATATATTATATTATAATCAAATAAGTGGTTCAATAAAAATAATTATAAAATTAAAAGATAACAAAACTTTACCGAAAATTGAAGTTACCGCGATTTTATATTTATTTATTATAGTGACTTCTCCTTCTATGTTAAAGAAATACGAATTCAATTCAAAATTTTATCCATAACCGAAATTAAAGACAAATATTATATTTTAATAATGTTCTATAACAGTTGTCAAGAAGTGTGATGACTGATGAGAGAAGAAGTCTACCTATTGGTCGTTATTTGAATTGTGCTCTCAGAATCTTTTTTAAGGGCTTTAATTATTAAAGATCAGATTGAAGTTTAGATCAAACTCCTCTATTAAATGACAATGAGGTAAAATTATTATTACTCCTTGCGAAGGTTATTTTTTATGTGTTTACGAGGTCTGCTGAGATAATACACAGACTGGTATCATAATACACAATGTACTTTATTAGAAGTCACATGTCTTGAAGGTGTCCCCTTCAAAGTACTCTCCTCCCCCTTCACACGCACTTATCTCAACGGTGATTCAATTTGTTGAAACACTCCTGGTATAGGCTCCTTTTGTAGTGCTCTTCACCTCCTTCGTTCCATTTTTCTTAATCTCGGAGATCGTCTTAAATCATCATCCATTATCTTTCTTTGTCTTTTGTGTTTGAGGAACAAGAAAAAGTCACAAGAATGTGAATGTGGGAAGAATAATAGAAATCTGACCTTTTGCGAGGAATGGCATCCCTAAGACGTTTCAGAACTTCAATGTAGTTAGTTTGGTTCACTGCGGGGCCTTGGGGGAGGTACTAGTGGTGATCAATACCCTTAACATAAAAAAAGCCTACACCACTATGACATTTGATTGAACTTGGAGAGCTTTTTTGGGTCTGGGGGACGTTTCACCCATCCACTGGAACGATCGGACCTTGATTTCAATGCCAGAATCGTAAATCCATGACTCCATCACCTGTTAGGATCCCTGACGATTCATCTTCTTCATTTTCGTTTTCTTTTTAACTTTTTCATTATATCACTTTTGTTTTCATCTTCTTCTGAACGATCAAGCAGTTCCGGACAAACCTGGATGAAGTTGGCTGCTTGATCATCCGTCATCAGGCGTGCGTGGCACAAATTTCGCAGCATCGTTGCGCATCTTCAATTTTTCGGTCAAAATCTCGTGACAAGTTCCAACTGATATCCCGCACTCTTCAATAAGCTCCTTGGTGGTCAGGCGTCGATTTTGAAGCAATCATGTGTTGATTTTGTCGACGTGGGGATCGTCAGATGAGGTGAAAGCACGATCAGGTGGCTGATCCTCTTCAGTCGAGTGTCGACCATTCTTAAAACATTCATGTCACTTGAAAATGACGTATGCTTCATAGCAACATCACCGTAAGCCATGTTGTGTATAGTAGATGTTTCAGTCGCTGATTTTCCAAGTTTAACAGAGAATTTTACAGAAAGATCAGTGACTCTTTCAGGCTGAAAACAGTCTTGCTACTTAACGAATGAATCAATATCTGCAATGGGAAAATGACATTTTCATCGGATTATCTGTAGGGTCTAAATCATCAACTTAGGGTCATCAAACAGATTCCTCTGAAACCAACTGAATCCGTGCAATTAAAACAGTCCGCGTATTTTCTGAGCAGACCTCGTATACCCTACTTTTTAGGGCATGACACTTTGCTTTAGAAGCTCTTTACTTTAAAGAGAGGTCATATAAAGTCATGAATGGTTATTATAATAATAATTATGATTTTACGAAAAGAGTTGGATAGAATCCGGCGTGTGGTCTACTTTGTACACTTCCCTCCAATGGGCTTTTTCCTCAGCTCTGTAAGTGGGTATCAAGATTCCTTTCTAATAGAATCTTACATATCCTGGTAGATGGATTTTCATCTAACTTATACCGTAACTATATTTTTTCTATGTAACAAACGACCTGCCCAGCTTGACATCAAACCATCTTCATAGTTTCGCTGATCAGAGTATACTCTCCATACGGAATTGGCATTTCTGAAAACGGCCAACGAGCTGAAAGTTCAAGGATATTCCTACCATGAGACAAGATAGCGTGGGCAAAAAAAGTCGTAGTATAGATACATCCCCAATTAATACACGCATTGTTATTAATTGTATTATTTGTATCATTAGGCAATGTCCTACGTACAGAGGAATGATCAGCTATCCGTTATAAGTAAAAGTCAATTGTTCCAGTCTCAATTTCTTGTTCTTATTGTGGCTTTCACGCTGATTAAGACTTCCAAAGTTTCTACATGCTGGGGACGTACTATACCACGATTATGCGCTCTGAGAGCAAAATGATCATAAGCCCTGGAGGTTACACTCCATGTAATGGAATTGAGCAATGAAAACTTAATTAAATTGCTGCATTCTCTAATACGAAGAGATTTGGTGACTGTAAATAACAGGCCAAAATGAATTTTTATGATAATAAAAGAAATTGCTTGGTTGTAAGCAAGTTTATTATAAGTGAAACTATGATTATTGGTAAATTAATACTATAACGCTATTATTTCTTTTTTTACTCTATGTTTACGTATTTTATACCTGGTACTCTCATTTATTCTCTTTTATTCAATTTAACGTATAAACAAATGAAATCATACTGATAGGACATATAAATCTTCAGTGCAGTTATAAGTACATATCTCTCTTTATTTAAACAGTTTCTGTAACTTGTATCCTGTTCTAAGTAATATTAGTTCTGAGATGGGTCAGACTATACGCTTTAACAAAATTTTTTGTCCTTGACATGTTCATTTTACCTATCTCTTTCCAGTTCCGCTTAAATGGTAAAGAGCCAGTGATTCCAGAGACGAGCATATTTGCACATGGATGGACAATAAGGGTAAACTACGACTTACCGGACTCCATTCCCAAGAGGCATAAGTTTTTCAAGAGGAATGTATTAAACGAATTAGCCCACATTAAAGATCGGTAAATAGACTGGATACGTCTTCTAAGGTGATCTACTTCAGTATTCATTGCAGGCCCGAAGCTCAGGGGTTTTCGTGCGTACTTAAATATGTATGTGAACTCGCTAGGAGAGTGCAGTCTGAGCCATGTGATTTTCTGTGCGAAATAGGGAGCATAATAAAAAGGTAATGTTATGTTATATTATGTTGAAGCTTTGAAAAACAAACATTCAATATTCTTTATTAATTTGAGTAGATTTTAATTATAAGACTTACAGCGGGTATTATAAAGGCTCATTAAGTTAACGGGCAGATTTCTGTAGCCATTTTTGAGGAAGGTTTTTATTTATTCATCCATTCTTGACATGAAAGAAATAATTCGGAGAGGATCAGTCAAGTTACCAGGCATTGTCGCGTTAGCCTACCTGCTGCCTTGATTTCGAAGCTCAAGACTTAAATTTTCTCTAAATTTCAACAGAAAATCTGCATTATCTAACAACCACTAATATTGAATAGACTGCCCAACAAATGTTATGAGCTTAAATCGATTTTCACATCCGGTACTTGGGACTTTTTAAATGAATAGAACCAGAGGTAAAATTTTAGGGATAGATAGGAGGGACCTATCTATCATTAAAGTTTTTATTCATTTATATAATTTCCATATCCATGGTAATTGCTCCTACTTAAGAGACTCACTGAGACTCAAAAAAAGTATAATCTTTGACGTTATGGCTGATTGTCTTTTACTTAAGTGCAAAAAATCATCTCGAATGTTGAATAATGTTAATCATCAAGTAGCTTGGAACGAAGTAGTTTTCCGATCCAGTTCCTAAACCCATCTTTGAATCAATCATCAATTTATTAAAATATCCCAATGACAACAATACCTAGGTGCCTTTGGAATTATGTCGTATTTTTTTTTTTGTAATTTGTCATTTATTCGAGCAAAACTTGATATTTTATTTATTTTTTTGTTTTCTTTCTCATCTGTAGTTGTCAGCCACTGACAACTACAGAAAATTTATTCACGTAATGACACTCTATCCTTTGTGCTGTTAATTTAATTCTCATTCAAAACCAATGTTGACGTATACTTATTTATGCGGGATGGAGTGTTTAGATAAATTAGACGATTACTATGAAAACGTAGACCAAAAAAAAAATCAAAACGATATGTAGATCAAAAGGATGTGTATTCTTAATCGATACGTATGACGTTTTAAACTTTATCGGACTTAAGTAGGTCTCAATAAATACAACTAAAAAAATTCTATTTCCCATACAGGTCAGAAGGAGTGGAAGCAGATTTCTTCAAAGATTTGTTACAAAACTGTGATCATCACATAAACGCTTGTCCATTCTCTTTTGAAAATACATTGTCCTTTGACACGTGTTAAAATTCCAGAAGAAGTTAATTTTTGTTTTTTGTACATAAAATTCCCAGATTACTGGGTGGCGCAATCCTCTTAAGTTGAAGCACCAAAAGCTGCAGTAAACATAATTTGACTGAATTATTGTTAACAGTTTTAATGTTGAAATATTTCTGTAAAAAAATAAATGTACAAAATAAAGAAATACAAAGTTAAGCGATCATTGTTTATTGTACTTAAATTATTCAGTCAACAAGAGAATACCAAGAAACGGATGATACTTCTACTTATCACTGCATTAGAGAAAAAATTCCACTGTGGCGGTCATTCATTCTTTATCTCCATCTCAGTGATAAGCCTTTTGTACACTTTGAAAAGAGCATTTCAATAGTGCCATCAACAGTATTAAATGTTTTGTTTGGTAGTAGTAATAAAACATATCTGTTCGAATTTAAAAATACTATAAACCATCTATAAGAAATTTGAATTTTTATTACCTAATTATTGTGAATTCAACAGTAACTAGAGGGGGAAACTGGAAACCATGGCTTACAGCTGAGAAAAAATTTGTTAAGATCCCTATTGAAAGTAGTCACGATTCGGAACTAAAGAGGAGAGGACCCATCAAATTAGACCTCTAGCTGAGTAGCTCAGTAAACTACACTTAATTTACAAAGTTTTGAAACACACAAAAATAATTTTTCCCTAAAACATTTTTTAGAGTAGTCAAGGAGGTCCCTGAGGGGAGATTCCAGAGGTATATTCGTATTCCGCTGTAGAGATCTCCAGTAGTTTTTCTGGGTTTACATATATTTTAATTCGATAGGGGGTGCCCTATTCTTTCTTAGACACGTCTCTGTTGGCGTTTAATCTGTGGTGTCTAAATAGATACTGCGTTCAGGAATCTTAGAGCTATATTTCAGGAAAGTCTGAAGAGTTGTAGTGAGAATATTTACTCTATTTTATATACTTACTTACAGAGAAAAAACACATAGTTCATCCCTATCAGGTCCAGCTCTTTACACCTCGTACCACATTATTTCAGACTTCTTTCATGTCTAGAACTGCATCGCTTTGGAACAGCATTCCAAGCGACGTGTTTCCTAACGAATACAACCTGCAGCGATTCAAAGCCAACCTGCATCGGTAACTCGCTCATGCACCGCTCCCAAAGGATGAACTGCAGGGATTTCCCTGCAGCTCATGTCTGGATTTCTGGTTCAGGTTTTATCTCCTCCTTTCACACTTAATACTGGCTGCGTTAATACAGGCTGGGTACACTATACGTGTACATAGCTGGCCCTGACAAGAAGGTGCTGGGCAACGCAATCAAACTAAGCCAGAGAGAGCTTAAAAGCTTCTAGTTGGAGTGATCACTGATCAAGACAGTCTGTACAGACATTTCCAAATGTTTACGAGAAGAGACTGGAGTTTTTTGAGAATTTTGTCAATTAGAAAACTTCTTGACTAACGCCCACTCTCCATTATTATTGTTCACCGAGATTTCTGAGATTTAAATTTCAATACTTTTCAATAATTAATAATTGTTTAATACATCAGTAACTTTACAATTTTGTGGATCAATTTCATTTATCTTAGGCTATTTCACAGAATTATAAACACTGATCATCATTGATTATTACATTTACTGATCAAATCAATAAATGCAATATATTTTTTTTTTTTATTAAAAAGGACCGCATCGACCATTGAGGTCATTAGCGGTAAATTACAGTTTTTACAGGATATAGAATAGACACAATATGATACATTGGTAGATATTCAGTAGTATATTAATCACTAAATTAAAGTGTCTAGTTTGTTAGCTTTTAAGAAATTCACTATGTCACTGATGTTTCTTGAGTGGGCCAGGAGAGATCGTATATTATCTTCTTTAAAAGTCCGGGTGCGACTGTATTTACTGCACTCAATTAGCAAATGTTTTACGGTTATTCTTACATTGCATACATCACAGACGGGTGGGTGTTCCTTGGCTATGAGGTAGGAGTGGGTGAGTCTAGTGTGCCCTATACGCAGTCTTGAAATGATAACTTGTGATCTTCGTTGTGAGGGGGCTGGGAGAGGGTGCTGTGGCGTTGTGGTGATTTCCTGTAGCTTGGACTCCTTGCTATTCCAGTTGTTTTCCCAGAGTTTGGTGATGAGTTGCGTGAGATGGTTTCTTAGGTCCGAGGCTATGGTTTTTGTTTCAGCGAAGCAGTTGTGGGTTTTGTTCGCTGCTGTTTTGGCTTCTTTGTCTGCTCGTTCGTTCCCAGTAATTCCAACATGAGATGGGGTATAAATAAATATAAATTGCTTGGGCGTTGTAGATAGATTTTGTCTTATAGCCTGTACCAGTGGGTGATCGGGGTACATTTCTTTGCAAGCTTGGATTGAGCTCAGTGAGTCTGTGCAGATGGCGAGATTATAGCTTCTGGACATTCTATTGAGTACTCCACTGCTTTTAGGAGGGCATATAGCTCTCCAGTGTAAGTGCTGGTGACGTCGGGTAGATGAAAAGGCTGGGTTTCGTTTCCTGTGGTGAAGGCACGTCCTACCCCACTATTATTTGTTTTAGATGCGTCGGTATAAATAAATTAGTATTCTTTGTATTTTTCACGGAGTTGTTTGAATTCAAGTGATAATATCTCCGGATGTGTGTCTGTTTTTGGGTATTTACTGAGTGTTGTGTCACTGTTGAATTGGGGGGAAAGCCAGGGGTAGAATTGACGGTGGGTAGGGAAGCTATGTTTTGGGAGAGAGAAAGCAATTTCCGATAAAATTCTATTTACTCTTTCGTAAAGTGGTGATTTGAAGTTTTTTTGTGTGTAGAGGGTCTTGTATCTGGTGGAGAACGTCTTGTTATAATTTGGGTGATCTTGCCTATGTAAGATTTTGCTGGCGTAGGATAGGGTGAGTTTCTTGACTCTGAGGTTGAGCGGTAATTCGTTGGCAAGGACATGCAGGCTGTCAGTTGGGCTTGTTCTGTATGCACCGATGGCGATCCGTAGACTAGTGTTTTCTTAGAAGTGACTATCTTTAAAAGGCTATTAGAGGCTGTAGTGTATGCAATTAGCCCATAATCTATCCGTGATCGTATCAGTGATCGGTAGATATATGTAACAATGTTTTTGTGTCTGCACCCCAGTAAGTATTCGCTAGTGCTTTTAGTAGTCCCAAAGCTTTGTTACATATAAATTCAAGGTTCATTATATGTGGTTTCCAGGTTAACCGTTTGTCGAAGATTACTCCCAAATACCTGATACTATCAGCATATTCTAGCGGTTCGTCATTTATAGACAGTCTGGGGTATAGTGTATTTCTTTTAGAGAAGAGAATGGATTTCGATTTGTTTACCGAGAGGGTGAAGCCGGAGGATTTCGTCCAGGTGTTGATTTTTTGTAGAGCATTTTGCATAGAGTTTTCCATGAGAGGTTTTTCTTTTCCTTTTATGTATAGTAAGAGGTCATCAGCATACATGGTTGCTTTAACGGGGCTTTGGACGTTGGTTAGAACCTCGTTGATGGCGATGGTGAATAGTGCCACACTCAATATAGATCCTTGAGGCACTCCGTTTTGCAATTTTCTTTCTGTCGAGACTGTGTCATTAACTCTTGTTTTGAAGCTTCGATCTTTTAAAAAGTTTCGAATAAAGGCAAAGATGTTTCCCTCCAAACTGAAACTTTTTAGTTTATCTAGGACCAAGCGTTGCCAAACCATATCGTATGCTTTTTCCAGGTCAAGAAAGACCGCTAGTAGTTGTTGTTGATTTGCGAAAGCTTCATGTATTTCTGATTCAAGGTCGACGATGTTGTCTATAGTGGATCTAGATTTACGGAAGCCGGACTGTCTCTCATCTATAAAATGGTTGTTCTCTAGGAAGGTTACTAATCTTTTGTTAAATTAACATGGAGTTGTAAGGAAAAAAATAGTAGTTTATGGAAATTTTGAAAAGGAATTCAACATTCTATTCGATAAATAGTCTTATTACCTACATATAAGAGGTGTTTCTAAAATGTAGTACCGTAAATATTAAGAAAATTCAAATAAATTTTTTTCCGAAAATGTTTTTAAACGAGATACAGGGTGTTTAAGTGTCGATTAACGAAACTGGTTTTCATTGTATCTTCATGTACACGTCCTCCAACTACATTTAGAAACACCTTGTTTAGTGGATTACCTACATATTTTTATTAAATTTAAAAAGTAATGACTATAATAAATTTCTTATAAATTTGTGTTCGGCCCAACTTAGACTGATCAATATAAGAATGTTACATTGTTACATTAATTTCCATTATAAAAATCTGAAAGTAGATCTAAAATATTGAAGTGGCATTCAGGAAAGTAATTCTGGCAGGGTGTTTCACTTTTTGAACCCAATTTATGAGCAGCAAAGTATTCATTGTCGGTATGATGACTCAGTTCTTCCTCAGTGGTCGTCGGCCTGAAACAAACAGAATTTTTTTTAATATAGGACTCAGAAAATTTCCTTCAAAATTATGCAACTTATTTTTTTAGAACAGACCACATCCGAGACTCATTAAAACTTTATACCTTAGTCAATAAGTATACATAGTGATAAGACAGCAATGCATCCAACAATAATGTTGCCACTGTCTGCGGAAGTATTCTGAATATTGTTCTATAGGGAAACAATACGCACAACATATTTTCTTATTAATGATTTATTTTGAATAATTCTGTGTCCTTGTCACATTAAAAAAATATTAACTATTGTTTACTGGGTATCTAGAAAAATTACGACGCGATAGAATCATTCATTTTCATATCACAAATTTGGGGCTTAAAAAATCTGTATGCAGTAGGGATTTCTGGGACAATATTATTTAAATGGAGGACTGTACAAGGTATTCCAGACTTAAATTTACCAGACCATCTCTCATAGACTGGTCGAGATAATTGACCACATTGATGACCCTTTTTATGATTATTTCTGAACTAATTTTGAATTTGAAAAAACAGCTGAATACTTGCTTTAAAAATATGAAAATATATACAGGGTGCTATTCATTTTTTTAGGGAAGAGGGGCTGTAACTAAGGGGATGTTGAAGTCGGTGTTGCTTGCATGCTGTCATGTTATAGAGCCTTAAAAATTATAATAGTATCCCTTTTATGCGATTTAATTATCTCAATCTGTCTATGAGATATGGTCAGATAAGTCTCAGACACCCTGTAAGAAGATGTGGCTGACGATTCAGTAGAACCGTTTTTTCAACCGTAAAGAATGAATGGAGAAACTTATCTTTTTTTACAGAACGATCCCCGGGATTACTCGAAAACGTTCTGCTATACGATAAGAAATCATTTATTTACCATGTTCTTCTTAATTACCCAATAAAACTAAGCGCCACCAACTTCAAAACATAAGTCACCCCACAATGCCTGTCTTTGTTCCAAATGTAGCTAATTTAAAAAAAGATCGACAGTTTTCTCTATGACATACATTTACAGAAGCAGCAGGTAACTTAAATATCCTATAAAGGTCTTCAAAAAACCATGTTCCTTCAATTTTTAATTGAAATTTACCACTCATTTTCTCGCATTAGCGGCTAGATTAAATTATTGATTTCAACATGATGGTACACTCTAATTTTATGGAATAGCAAGACGAAATTTCATGGGCTTCTAGATTTTCTTAACAAATTGAATTTCTGTTCCTATACCTGGGTTTTCATAAGAAAATGTTCAAAACTCGTAAGTGTCATAGCTCGTATTCATTCTGCTTTTAGGTTCAAAGACTGAGCAAAAAATATTTTGCATTTGGGAGGTGAGACGTTACCTTTTCTAGTATTTTTTATCACCGTGAAAATAACGACTAGTTCTTGAACTATTTATGATAAAAAAACTCCTAATTAATTGTGGAGAGATTCCACAAAGAAAGGACTGGTGAAAAAACGTTATTACCAGTAAGTCTTTGTCAAAATAATAAAACCAACTTCTTCAACTAATGTTATTATAAAAATTTACTTACGTGAATACTGTGTGGAGTATTTCGTCGAACAATCCATTACTTCGGTCAAAAGGGCTACTAGCTACTTCACATATTGCTCTCAGAACGCAGGGCTTACCAGAGAGACCTCGCCTAAAAAAATTAACTTAATGTAAGTACTTTAATCACCTTTAATAACACTTTGATAACATATTCAATAACTAGACAATATAAAGATAATCACACATGAACCAATTTTTTTTACGAAAGATTGCCCCGCTCTGGAATTGGAATTGAATTTGGGGATGAAATTTGCACATTGCAGAATATAATTTCAAGTCTCAAACTATATTCAAATATTCCTACGTTAAGATAAATTACTATTATAAAATATTTACGTCTCAATTAGTTGTCCTAGTAATGTGTAAATATCCCATCTGCTAAGTCCTCTTTTCTTCCTAGCATAGATAGTTGCTGGATACGTAATTTGACTAATATTTGTAGGAGTAAAGTAATTAGCTTTATAGAATAATCCAATAATAGCAGTTTCTCTTTGTAAATCAACAGGTATACCAACACCAGTAATCAACTGAAATTATAAGTAATTTTAGGGGTGAAGAATGAAAAGAATGAATGATAAGAGATGCTTACTTGTATTTTATGCGTTCCTTCTGGCCATAGTAGAAATCTTTTTTGTCTACTCAAAATATTCTCACCGAAACTTAATTTGAAAATGGTTATAAGAATAGTGACGTATATTAGTGTTCTCTTCAAAGTAGTATTAGGTGCAGACATTGTTTAATATTTACTTCAGCACCAGGAAACTAAAATCAGTCAAGGTTTGTTTTTAGTTAATCACCGTTACTCTAATACTTGTTATCTTAAATTAGACTCCTAATAATTGAACTAACTAGATTCGCAAATATTGATGTTAAGCTGGTTTGCTTCGTAAGATTGTTATTACCGTTACAATTAGACAGCTTCAGTCAACGTGATCTAGATGTATAATATTATTTATCACCTAGCAATATTGTAAATATTTTGTCGAAATATGTTGGCAGAAGAGACAATTAATTTTTTTATTTAACTCTGCATTGTATAAAAACTACATAAAATTGAGTCATCCGAAACTTTCAATAAAAACATAAATAATTATTATAATATATCTTCAATCTTCATTGATATTTTTCAGCTCATCCCAACGTAAATTCAACAAATTTGGTCAAAAATTGTAATTCGGTTAAAGTCGATCTCGATTCAGAGCGTAACACCCGTTGACTTAATTAAAACACCCTAATTAAAATTGGGGTGATCCATTGAAAAATAAATTAATATCACCGCCACCGCTTAGGGGAATAAAATGAGTAAAGTAAACGTAAAAACTTCTAGGTACAGGGTAAGAACTATTTAATGGGCTACTAGGGGGATATCTTTAAACCGTTGAAGATACAAGGTCGGTTAAATTACTGAAAAGTTGCACAGTTTTATGCTTATAATAAACATGAAAGAAAATTCAGGAAATTTTCAGTCGTTGCTGAAATATCCTGAAAAAAAACTGAAAAATAGAAATTTCTTATTTTAGCCATATCTTTTTTGTTTTTGGAAATGTTTTTATTATTTTTTGTAGGAATACATTATGTCATCAAAAGCTAGCAATTTGACATTTTAAAAATTTTCAAACCCGACTAGATCACAGAGTTTTCATAGCCCCCTTTTATTTCTCTTATGGCCGCCATATTGTTTTTTATGTCGTTCAGTATAAAAAAAAATCATATAAACCAAAAATTAATAACATTAAAAAAAATTCAAAAATTTTATTCTACTTTAAAAAAAGAGCTTTTTACACCTACCGAATATAATAGAGGGTGAGTCATGAGGAACTTTACATACTTCTACCATATGTAAAGTCCCTTAAATCAATGAGTATGACACATATTGATCATTACATTTCCTCAGTGAGATAATATACACAAATTAAATACAATTTTGAATTAGAGTTACCGTTAACTGAAACTAGTACACTGAATTAACACTTATCTCAGAAAGACATCGACATTAAATCACTAATTCAGTAAGTCAACGGCTATTCAGCAACAATGAAAGTAGTCCTGTTTCTGGTGGTGATTTTCCTATTGACAGTGTCGTCATTCCAGAGCCTGGAGGAAGACATTTACGATCGCATAAATAACAAAAATAATTCCGAGAGAATTCTATCGAGAAAACGTCGTTATCTGAGTTTCCCCGAGGGCAGCAACTTGCAACTAGGTCAGTATATTCACTCCTTTTGTCTAAAATGCTTGAATAAGTTATGTGAAAAGTTGTTTGAATAGCCGCGTTAAATTGCTAGAATGTTCATTTTTGGACGAAGAATTTGTAAAGGAATCTCACTTACATGGCACTTTTTTCAGTCATTGGTTTGAAAACTGATGGGGTTAGAGTTACTAGTCTAGGCATTACAAGAAGAGTTATAGGTATTTAGAAGTTATACAAATAATGCATTAAATTAATTCCCTGATGACCTGTCTTCTTTATCATTTGTCCCTTTATAGCAGTGGATTATTATAACTGATGCGTGTAGGCTTTTACGGCTGCTTCAACTGCAAACCATAATTTCAAAAAAAAATATACATAGGATTGTTCGGTATACTTGTGTGTTAGCCCAAATCTATAGCTGTAACATTCTTTGTTTTTTAGTATTATAGAGGGTGTCTCAGACTTAAATGACTAAACCTTATCTCATAATAAGATTAACATAATCGATGTTAGTAAAACCATCAATAATATAATTTTTGAAGCTCTATAACATGACAGTGTGAAATCAGCTTCAACATAGAAAACCCCTAAGGTACTAAGTTACAGCCCCCACCCTTAAAAAATTAAATAGCACCATATATAGAGGTTGAATTTTTTAATCTTTAAACTATCAAATACCTCCACTATAGTTTAGTGTAGTTATTTGATTAGTGGTGTAACCGCCCACCCCCCTGGCCATGTGATCTCTAGGAATTTGGAACCCCTCGTTGTCTCGTCCTTCTTCGTAGTTTACCCTCAGTTCGTAAGATGGGGTTGCAGAGATTAATTACACAGAGAAATAAAACAAACAAATTCATATAACACCTATATTACTGCTCTTATTTGAATTTAATTACACCTTTTGAATTATTTACCATTTTTAGAATTATTTACAATACATATTTTTATTTATTTCAAACTTTTATTTGATTTCTTTAATTTAATTTTAGGATGATATGGAATTACGTAACGCTTCTCAAATATTATGTTTATTGACATTTTACTCCAGGAGATCCCTTTTTTGGGCTGATTTATGGGCCCTATTCACTGAAGTAGAGAGTACCTGTTTCGCTTTCGCTTTCTAAACCATTCACATTCCACTTTTACAACCACTGTTGTTTGTTGCAGCTGTTCCGGCTAGATTTCGGTTTTTCACTTTCAGATCGCAGGGTTGCCAAATGGGGTGTTGTCTGAAGTTCAGTGATTTTATTTTAATTACATAAATTAAGTTGCAACTTGGTCGCGTGGGGCCAAGTGCACTGATCTTTAACCCTTGTAGATTTGACGGCACAGACTGACGGCTCTATTACTATATTCTACTTTACTCTAATTACGGTACCTACTCTAAATACGATACTTTCTAGCCGCTGTGTTTTAGGGTTGGTGGCTAGTCTCATGATTGCGGAATAACTCATTACAGAAGGAGAACCACGAGCTCCCGAACTTATTTTGTACTGAAATAACAAAATGGCACACAAGAAAATACACAGACCATTCTCTTCCCTGTCAATTAGTGACATTCACATACATTAAGGGTGGAGTGCTAGAACGCTAATTAAAGATTTGTCAGATAATTATTGATTTTAAATTGCAAATTTTGAAAATAGGGTGAATATTTTGAATGGTCTTTCATTTTTTATCAGTAATTAACTCTTCTAAAAGGGGGTAGACTTTATTTCCAGCAATATCAGACCAACATTTTGACAACACAGAGCATTTTAAAATCAGTAATTATCTGGCAGATCTGCAATTAACGTTATAGCACTCCACCGTCATTGTGCCACATTCCGACTTACGTTGCTGGCCACAGTAGTCGATGGTCTCCAATGAGTCTTTTGCCTTATCAGATTGTGTGTGTTTAAGAGAATAGATGCACCCCCTTGTACTGAACTAATTTGTTATCAGGAAGTATAGTGTCTCGATTGAATTTTCGTATGGATCTGATCATCTTTGACTCAGTCCTGTTCTTTCTTTCATAACAATTTATTATACAATACATAAGAAAAATTCCCAATCAGATTACCAAATTTATGCAATTAAATTAAATTCTTAATTCTTTGATTTTGGTTTTGATTTTGGTCTGAAAAGTAATTAACTGTGATCTTATCCATGTTGGTTTTATTTTGCCCTTTGAATTCTTTCGTTTTCTTGTCTTTTGAAATTTTACCTCCCTTACATTTTTTTGTGATCTTTTTAACCCTGTGATTCTTTCTGATTTGATTTGAAAAAGTATTTTGAATTTTAATTTGAGAAACGTTGCAACCATACAGACAGGTCCTGGCAGATTCGTAGATCTGGTTCCTGTGACAAAAGAAAGAAATATCAACGAGAGCAGTAACTATAATAAGGAGCTAAATTAAATATTTACAAATTTAAGTTTAACAATTTATGTTCACCTGTAACATTAGGTTTCCTAGTGGAGGAAACGGAGGCTGGTCCTAGTCCTAGTGGAGGGACGTGGTTCCTCTCTCGCTCGGCCGGGTCGGTTGAACTGGGTACGGCAGCCGAAACTGACGACATGGCAACATGGTCCGCCTTCTGGAGGGTCCGTTTGTTCTTCTTGGGCAAAACAGGTGTTTTAGTGGCACTTTTACTTGTCTTGCTTCTGTTCTTTAATACGGGCATTGACGAAGCGATTGCTTGGTTTCGCAACTGTCTCTTACTCAGGATGAGATTCTCAATTATTTAGGAGACTTGGTTGGTAGGTTAAAAGGGACTTATTATCCGGTTCACGAAGCCAACAGATAATAAGCGTGGGTAAAAAGTGTCGGAAAAGATCCGGTTCGGTAGCCACAGATCTTAGATAGGTAGGTAGGAGATCTCCGGTTCACGAAGCCACAGAGATTATGGGTAGAGGACAGATAGATTAAGAATCAATCCGTCAGCAGATCTCGGCGGTCTTATATAGTCGCTGAACCCCTTCTCTCTCTACATTCCATTGTATGTTAAAGTAGGTCACCCATGTCGCTTTCTCTTCCTTTATCTCATACAGTTTATCCTGGGTTTTCTATGCTTTCCCGTCACGTGATTTATTCAAATTTCATCTCAATCGGTTTATCTCGCAATCCTCTAGCTGCTGATACCTTTCCTGTTTCGATATCATTTATTTCAAGGAAGTTGCTTTGTAATTAGACATTATATCCGGTGGAAGTTTCAACGCAGTTGCTTTGTTGAAATGTTTAAATGTCCGTTTTTCTTACTATTTAATGGGATTTTCAGTTACTTAAGTTTCTCCCTGGATAGTATTATAACTTGTTGATAACCTGACTTAATCTCATAAACGTTGATAAGGTGGTTTTTCACGAGCGAGCCGTTTTGGTTCTCAAGTTTTCATTTCTATTGAGTTTTTCTGACCTTTTTTTCGTGATATGGATCAGACGTAGTTATTTAAATGATTTGTAATTCATATGGTGTTGGTAGGTATATATTTGCTTCATTACTTTCTTTTGGCATGGTAACTTTTCAAAGGTTTCCTATTTCCCGGCATTTTCTCTATCTAGGCGTATTATGTCTGGAAATACTGATGAGATATCTTAATTGGATGCTGACTGGTAACTTCCCGAGTTTTCTTATGTTCTGAATAAGTTGATTTTGAAAATTTAAGGGACTGTATTTCTGGTTGCCTACCGATGATACTCATATTCGAATTTTACGGAGTTTTTGTCGAAAATTTGCCTGCCCCAGGAGCTATATGTTTCACTGGGTCGATTATGACTCCTCCACTGCGACAAAGTTGATCTATTGTAGCTCACACCTAAGCTTTTTACATCCGTTCCAGCAAGTCATCGCTCTTTAAGAAGCCGATGTTCTGAGAGAGTGGAAATGTATCCAGGTCTCTTGGAAGCTGATATTTTCTTCCGAATGTTGATTGTCCGCTTCTTTCCAGAGCGAAGCAGTTACGCAGTTACAAGGAACATGTTCTGCAGTTTCTTAATCCTCTAAACACAGTTCAAATTCTGTGTAAAGGCCTATCAGGACCATAAGGTCTGTGTTTTTGAGCTCCAGGAGCTTCTTAGCTCTGATCTTGGATGGTCCTTTAACGAAGGCCTTAGAATTAGTTAATCCTGGTAGAATTTTCCAATAGGTACTGCAGAACGTTATTCTCTCATCAGATGTTTATTGTTGTTTTGACGATAGTTGAAGATAAAAATTTGGATTCAGTTCCTATTTTGGCCAGAGAATGGGCGATTTCGTTCTTTACAAAGCCGGGGTGACCTGGAATCCATACTAGAGACAAGTTTTTTTTTTATTACTGCAGTGAGTGCTGTTTGAGAGTTCCATACCAGTTTAGCGTTGCAGCGGACGGAGGAAAGGGCTTTAAGAGCCAGTTGGCTGTCTGAGCAGATTTTGACTGTATTTCGCGTATAGTGTATTTCATTCAGCATCTGTGCGCTCAATACAATGGCATACATTTCTGCCTGAAATACTATTGCACGATGACCTAGGCTCGAGAAGTATCCTCTTCTCGACCTGGCCTCATACTATGCTCAGGAACCAGCTCCCATTAGAGTCTTGGGGCCGTCGGTGTACCATATATGAGGTCTGCTTCGGGAGGTCGTTTGTGTTTAGCTCCCATTTGTCTCTGCTTGGAAAGAGGATGTTATAAGCAGTAGAGTAGTGGATTTTGTATGGTATCATGTCTGAGGGCATACCCAGAAGACTGTGATTTAGAATGTCGTCCAGAAGTCTAGTACGCTCTATGACACAAGTCATTTAATGTGTTTTGTACCACCTGTAACAGTCTGTACGTTTTACATATCTAACCTCTCTTACCAAATATCTGTGGAGAGGAGGTGGGTCCAGAAGGTTTCCATGGCTGCCGGGGATGTGGTTCTTATTGATCTATTAATCGCTAGGCATGCTTTTGTTTTAAATTTCAAAGCTTCATTTCGTCCAAGGTTTGGATAACCAAGCTATACAGCCATAATATGCGGTCATTGGTCTAACAGACATTACATAATTATTATAGTCAGTGTATTTGCTTGGGACCACCTTTTACTAACAGTAATAACGCGTCCCCTCTTTTTTCTTGTCATAGACTACGCATCAAAAACCTATTTTGTGGCACCGATAAAAAAATTCTGGTTTATTGCGATCGTAAAATATCATTGTTCAGTGATTGTTTAATAGTAATTTCTTTTCGATTTTCAGTTTATTGTCTGACGCAGCCTAGTATAGGCATGGGTCGCATCTTTACTGTGGGTACAACAGCTGCATTGGCATGGGAGCTACCCCATGAACCTTTCAAGTCACCATTTAAAGAATCCGAACCAGCACCACCACCGCCTGATCCACATTCTATGCCATCTGACGCGATGCATCGACTAGACAAACCATCGGCTAAATGGACATTGAGCTCAAGTCCTGCAATTAGTTATTCGAAGAACTATTATCAAATGAATAAGCCTGTGAATTCGTACAACTTCGCACCTAAGGTAATTTTACGAAATGGCAATTAAAACGTATTAATTCGATTTTCAAGAAAAAAGAACCGCTTCTCTTTCTCTTCCTCATACTAATTGCATATCTATCCTTGCACAGTGGTAGTGGTAGGTATACGTTTGGCTGGAGCTAGAATAATTTGGGTACTGTGATCCTGGAAATATTTCCAGGGACACGTTTTATTTCGGAGTTGATGAAATATTTCATTATTATTCTGTCAGGGGGCCTTGGTAATTCGATTATGTCATATAAATTTTGTAGGTTTCCAACTGGACTAGTTACAGCACAATCAAGCTAGCGCCGGGAACGAAATATCTAAAAACCTATAAGAAAGCAACAGCAAAAAAGGGAGTTTCACAGAAAATCAATTCTAGAGAAACGACTAGATATGGTGGCACGGAACATGGATATAGATCTCAGCATGGCGTTTATGGCGGATATGAGATTTCTAAACAGCCCATAACAACGTATGTGCATCCTGTATATCATCCAATACATAGAAGAACCAGAAGACAGCTATATACAAAATTAGAAAAGCTTCTGTCAACGTACGTATATTTATTTTGATATTGTCGTGTTAAGAGTAATAATTTATTGCGACCAGGGTTAAACTATTTTTAGAATAACTGATGTTAGAATAAGTTTGAAAGTTTCTAAGGAGACATTTCATTACAATTTTCTTCAGTAATTTAAATGTGTTGGCATTTCTTAATGGAAAAATCCAACGCTACAGCACAAGAAATTAACATTTGAATAAAATATCTGAATTCGACCTTGTTATTCCAGAAACCCTCTTCACTTAAATTGTTTGCTAAGTCGTTAAGTATGAAATGAGAATCCAGCAGAAATAAGAAAGGGGATACTAGAAGGAAAGGAATATCACTGGTACGATGTAACATGTCGAGAGACATCTCTCTTAACAATAAGGATAACGTCAGGACATTCGATACATTAATTACTTTATGTCAGTAATGCTGTCAAGAAGCAAAAATCATATAAAGCAGCTACTTCCAGCTATTTTTATTCTCTCTCCCTTCTATCACGTTTCTGTTTTCTGTCCCATCAACATCGCTTTCGGTAGATGTAGCGACGGAAATAGTCTTTTAATGTTTATTAGTGAGAAACCCTCAAGTTCAAAGTATAACGGTCAGAATGTTCCAGTATATTTCTTTATTCATATTTTTCTTCTTATTGCCTACCTTCAGTACCTACGTATGTCCTACTAATTATTTATTTTGAGTCCTTTGGCATTCCCACACTCATGCATCCTGCAATGACTTGTAACTATTTACAGCCATATTCAAAGTTTGCTAATGGAGATTTTTATTTTTATTTCGTTTAATGGAATAAAATTCGTTACTATTATAATAAATATTCCACCGTGTGGGTTCGATTACCAGTCTCCACAGATGTCTGTGTTCCTATTATTGCCTATTTATGTAATAAAAAGGTATACGTGGATAAATGAGCTAGTTCTCGAAGGTAAACAATGAGCAGGGTGGAACGACTTACTCGTGTAGCCTTACAATTAAAATCGAGCTTTCCTCTTTCTTTAAAAAGTCACAATTTTTTGATAAACTTCTTATTACCCAAACCTTCAGTGTGCCGAGTTGTTAAATATGAAACGGGATTCAGGACAGGGGAAGTTAAATCAATGGGAACGGGCTGATGTTGATTGGAGGAATCGGGAGGCGTTCGGATCAGCTCGAGCTGCTTTCAACACAATGCTGATCATATCAGGACATTCATTACATTAATTATTATTATCAATAATCCTGTCAAGGAGCCACAAGTTAAGCGAAGAGCGTTCCGATTCGCTGACTCTCCTTGGCGCTTCCAGATGATTGGTGATTAATATGTATGACTGTTTGAGGAATTGAGGATGTGAGGATTAATTATTAGCGAACAGATGCAATCGTTATGATTTTTGATATAGTGATGTTAACTTTCAAGAAAACCGGATATGCGGACTATGAATCTTTTAATATTTTTTTTAAGAGGAACTGTCGTCTTGACTGTATAGATAAGACATAGTACTAGTCTATTTAGCCACAGATACATTTTACCACTGAAATACATAGTTTGATTATAAGCACACAAATTGCAAATAATTGTCTATCTAAGAGGCCAACAACTGGGCAATCAACCGATTTCAATTCTTTGTTAATAGATTCTCGTCTTCATGTCATTTTTGTCTCGTCATATCTAATAATTTTCAAGCTACAAGAATCAGAATTAAAAATTACAAGCATCCACTTAAATAATTCCTAAAGTAATCCTAATTGTTACTGATCACAAACAAAATAACAGGTCGTTTGTTAGGGACCCCTTACAGCATGATAAGACATTTTTTTGGTTCTTCCAGATAACTTGCTTTTAGGGTTTTCATTATCTCACGTGTGATATTTGTGAGGAATTTTGCTTACTGTAATGTTATATAAGTTACATTTCGAGGCATACCTTGAGGATATGTTTCATTGTATTTTTACATTAGACCTGGAAATATTTTTCAGACTTGGACGAACCGGAAAATCTTGCCTACTAAAAGCAATTTGCGAGGTCAGCCAAGCAAAGATTGGAAAGGGTACATTCACTGAAGAAATTATCAAAGCAATATTCAGGTATGCTGCACATAATATTTTAATATATTACTTCGTATAATATATACAGGCTGTTTCTAAATACCAGGTACATACAAAAGGAGATAAAAGCTTCTTTACCGATCTACTTACAGGTGTTAAAATTTGAAGGTTTTCTCTTTTTTATAGATCTTTGAGGCTAGTCAAACTTTAGTCAGTTAATCGCACAGGGTCATCGGAGCTTTAATGTTTAACATGCGGTGCCAACAAAACCATCAAAATTAATTGAAATGAACAATAATTATACAAAAAAAGCCAGAGCCTGTTTTACCATTTTAAAAATTTGAATTTCGTTTAACGAATTACATAAAAAGATGTAAGAGCTTCTAAATGAAACCAATAATTCACACTGTATTTCAGAATTCACCATCGGCGCATCGCAAAAAAAGTTCAGAGGGAGAATCGGGGGGCGAAATAGGAGAAATTCAAGGGCAACCATTTCCTTGTAGATTCTCACAATCATTCGTCATGCCCAATGATGTAAGCTCTACAGCGTAACCCGTATTCCAAATTTGAGGTAGATATCTCAAAAACTGCAGGAGCTATAAAGAAAAAACTATTCTTCTTATCATGTGAGAATTCCGCTTTTCAGGATCCTAAATAATTTTAGAACGGACTCCACCTTTTTGCCAAAATTTACTCAGTTTATAATAAAAGGGAAAAGTCCATTCTTAGATTTATTATCGTGAATTCATTATCGTGAATTTATTATCGTGAAAATAAAATTGTTTCATGATGCGGTATAGCAAGAATTCTATTCCTTTTCGACATTTAAATAATTACAATTGCAACTTCAAGAAACTGGTAATCAGCCAATCAAAATTAATCAACCGAGTCTAATTATTGAACTATAAAAATAAGACTCGCAAGTTTTCCGTTTCAGGTGGATACATATAAAGATGTTTAAAAAAAATTTACCAGCATTTTACAGAATCAAGAATTTGGTTCTCTAGAATTTGAAGAACATAATTTTTCTGGTTATTCCTCTCTATCTCTCGCGTTGTTACAAGTTGCGACATAAAGGTTCTAAATCGACGGAAACATTGAAAATTTCCACGTCTTCATTGTAAGAAAGTTTAAGTGACTCACAAAACTCAATGCCCTTTAGCGGGTGTTTATGTTACTATAATGTTTCGTGGTTCGAATGGCTTTATAAGAGATACAAACAGATGCAGCAATCAGCTGACCGAGATTAATTGACCTCATCAATAGACTTAGGCACTTAGGTATATTATGTTGTCCTTAATTGAGTCGACTGGCGAGCCTTATTAGGGGCGAAACAATGCTGCATCTAAAACTAGTATTTTCTAACATACTTATATCTTTGTTCATATTCGATGTATTAGCATGTTCACAAATTTTGTAAATTTACAGTATGTGCTGCAATATACTAATTATGATAATTTTTCAGACCTAAACCAGATGACAAATATGAGGAAGACCATTACGACAAAGCTGTTGACAGCAAAGTTAATTGCCTAGCTGCATATCCTGACTGCAAACATTCTGTTTGGAGCACTATGTTTGGTTTGTAATTAATCCAGTTGTAAATAAAGACAATAATAATTATGGAATTCACATTTATATTTTTCAACCCACAAATTCAATATGGTGAAATTCGACGTAGAACAATAAATTAATTGGTTGTCAAAGAAGACCTCAAGATTTTGACAGCAATAATTGCAATCAACATTTCTCAAAACGTCTGATTTCTTTTTTTAAGACTTTTGTCGATACCTAATATAGTCATAAAACATGGTAACCATGACAAATTTATCAATAAGGAAGCAGTCTCTTAGATTTTCGATTATAAATAAATACAAATGCTAAAAAAAGGTCCTGTTAGATCAAAAATAAAATATTCATTTTCTATTACAAGAGCATCGGACATGCTTAAAACGATTAACTAGCAAGAGAGGAAAGGAGACGCGCGAGAAGTAGCGAATAGAGGAGATGAGAGATGACATAAGGGTGACGGGGTATAACAGGAAGACAAGGCTGGGCTATGAAGGCTTCTACATAATTATCTTTACAACATCCGTGTCCGCGACCAAAGCACCGATGGGTGTCTATCTCCGTTTTGAGAATTACGTCTGTAACAAGATTCTCGCAAATTACCGCCCATATTGTCATTGTTACATCGCGATATCTAAATCAACAAGCATGTGAATAAACAAAAGTGTTTCTGGAAACTAATCACTTCCGATGTAATCCATCTTTCCGGCCGCGATTAAATAAAGCAACGGAAGTCGTGTAACTGTTAATTTCAATAGACTTAAAATAATACAAAAAATGTTTCTGTGACGATTAGTGTACTATGTATATTTCTTCAATAAATAATTAATAGTCTGTCTGAATCTACTTTATAGAAGAACCTTTATGAAAAATCCGCATGCTTTAGTCTCTTGTTATAACACCATAATATGATCAGAACAATGGCAATGGAACCCAATTGGAACTATTCATCTTAAGGAGTTAGGTACCTAAAAATTTTGTTTTTAAGATTATGCATGAATATATCCGTTAGTTTAGAGTAAATGGAATGGATCTAATAATTTGATGCTTCATTTCAGCAAATTCTAAATGTTAGTAAGTACTTCCATTAGGAATACTGCTCTAATTATCACCAGTTGACTAGGAAAAGCGTAAATCCTCAAGCCACATCATCGTATCCAATTGTATTACATAATTCCATAATGTTTTCATCAGCAAGCCATCATAGTTGATATTCAAAATAATATTACGAAAAACAACGAAAAATGTTGCTTGGTTTTGTTCTGTGTGTACGAGAGACCTTGACGTTAAAGACCAGCACACATGTTTCATGTTTTCAGGAGACTACGAAAAGAGTCAGGAGGCTGGAAAGGAAGTCTAGAGCCAGCAAGAATCGAGAAGTAGGGGACACTGCGAGCAGCTTTTAGGTGTATAAAAAGATGTTTTTGTCGCCGCCTGGAGTCACCGGTGGTAGATACTAAATTTTGGTTAGCCTAGGGAGGACTTACACGGCCTAGATTCGAGCTTTGAATTCTGTCGTAAAATTGGTCTGCTTTTATAGCCATCTGTTATCAGTTAGCTATTGAAGGAGAGGGCGCAGATCCCATGTTTTTGAATGTAACAAGTAACATTGATCTCCGTCTCCATCAGTACGACACGCTATAGCAGAGGCTTTTGTAGATATCCAAGCTCACAAATACTTCCATCTCTTGGGAAGACATGGATAGAATTCAACTTTTACTAGGTATGCAGTTTCATATCTGAGGAATTCAAGAAAATCGTGAATATTTTTAAAGAATATGTCATATTATTATGATAAAACGTATATTTTCTAGATTCAATACCTAAAAACCTTCTTAGGAAGGTTTAGTAACGAAACTGCTTATGAAATATTTTTATATTTTTCTAGTTTAAATACAATGACGAAATTCACTATAAAATTCCACCGTATGGGTTCGAATCCGAGTCTTGTCTTGAATATTTTGTGTTTGTCTATTTATTACATTAACACATACCTACAAAACCTACCACACGTTTTGAAAATATCACTTTTTTCTGGAGAGTTCAATTTGTCTTGAAAAATTTAATTGAGACTGTAGTTTGACAATTAGAATTAGTTCTTCATCTCAAATGAACATATTTGAATAAAGACTACTCAAATCCTAGTTACTATTTTCTTAGAAAATTTGCTATCAAAATTTGGAAGACATTAGATTTTCGATAGGAATACCAATATCAGAAAGACTGCCTCGTTGTTACTTGACAGCATTTGCATAGCTATAAACTGCGTCTGGTATTGAATTTAGAGTTTCCAAAAACTTTTAGTAAGCTTTTAGTAAGCTATGGAATTCGGAGAACTTTTTTGGAAGTTTTGGCTAAATAAAAACTGGGTGGAGTAGATAGTAGTATATAGAGTGAGTCACATTCGAGCTACATCATAAGAATCTCGGAAAATAAATTTAGATTTTTCAGTTTTTTGAGGATATTTCAGCAAAGACTGAAAATATCCTGAATTTTTTTCAGATTTTATTAAGCATAAAATTTAACAACTTTTGCCCGAATTTAACCGAGTCCGTATCTCTTCTAGTTTCCGAGATTCCAATGATGTACCTCGATTTTGACTCACCATGAATACAGCAGGATGTATACACATAGGTACAGGGTGACATGAAAAAAGTGTGATGCACAGTAATGGACGAGAATGGAGCTCAAAATCAGAAATTGTGAAGGAAAAAATGAATCTCGATAGTTTTTAAGCTATGAAGCTATTGCAGTATACTTAGGTCCTTGGATGACTACTTAGGTCCACATGATTTTATGAAAATTTAATTTTTGAAAATAACTTTCACCGAATTAGCAATTTTAATTTATTAATTAAAAAAAAAATGGTAAAAATGGCACCTTGGACAAAATGGCGGCTATTGTTGCGAGTGGATAAAACGGTCATGTTCGTAACATATTTTTTTTATAATTGAATTGTGACAATTTTTGATATTTAAGACCACTGTTTTGGTACCTACATTCACTCACAGTGGCGGAATTCTTTTCTGTCACTTTTTGACTAAATCTTAATGTTCTGATCGAAAGCTGTTTAACAGACGAGATTGCAGCTGAATCAAGAAATGAGAATTGAATTTAGGATTGTCCTAAATTGTTTATTAGGATTGTTAATTTTTCAGATTTATTAGAATTTATTAGAATTGTATATTAGAAGAACAATTCAGTAAGTACCTACAAAACCTTATGAGTAAACTTAGTTTTAATAACAGCATCAGAACGGACCAGCTGTTTACTCTACATCAGGTCACTCATCGATTCTGGGAGTTGTTCGAATTAGTTTACTAGGACCAGGATCTTGTAAATATGCAGAAAGTTTTCGTCCGATTTCTCCGTAAGAAGCTGTGGAAGTATCGTCAAGATATGAATAATTTATGTTCAGTACTTTGATTAAGCTAAAACGAATAGCTTTTTTCTTCAAGTCGGTCTTTCATGATTCTTTTCGCTATTCTTCGAAACTTACCCATTTTTATTTCCATAACGACAGAACAATCTTTCACTTAAACTAAGTATTCTTCGGGCATACCTAATCGTCTAATTAGACCCAGCACCTCTTCCCTGACAAAAATCGAGAGGCTGAGGATCTGAACGAGCATCCAAGAGTATTATATGAAGGAAGAAATAAAAATTAGGTAGAGAGATGTAATTTGCATATACTATCAGAAAAAAAAGAAATCTTTTAGCATTTTAAGATAAAAATAAGGAAAATAAATTAAATGATTTGTAGGTACCTAATTTAGATATTTTTACATTATTTACGTCAACAAAGTCGTATAAAAGTAAATACCATTACAAATAAAAGTAAACTTGTTTACCTTTCTTCGGCACTTAAATCAATTTTGTTAAAACAAACAATTAGCATTTATTAAGAGACAGTTATGGAAACAAAGGGTCTTATAATGTTTGCAGTTGAACTGTAATATTTCTTACTAATCATGCAAGGAATGATGCAATTGCATTTTCATCTTCAAACATACTGCACAAAAAGCATCAACTTATCGTGAACGAAAATGCTGACATTTACGACGAGTATTCTATTATCTCTAATAATTTTTCTGCAGCTCAACAGCGATTCTTCAGCAGCTCATCGAAATAAGAGATATGCTGCTTTCCCCCAAGGTTCTTCTGTTGCTGTAAGTATACCTAATAAACTGTTGAAAGTATAAAAATCTCATACCTAATCATACCTAATTTTACAAAAAATTTTACAAGCATTTAATAGTAATATATTTTTTTAATTTTGGTTACAAGGGAATATCTCAAGTTCTATTCGCAAGTACCCTTATCTTAAATTACAGATCGATTTTTAAGAAATAATATTCATGGGTTACAGGCTCAAGTACATTACTGATCTAATGCTCAAGACACGAGAAAAACCGCTAAAGACATGGATGGCTATTTCGCTCTAATTGAAGTCTTTAGCAAAAAAAATCAGTCAGCCATTTATGGTAGATGCAAACATTGGAATCTGTTACCTATGTAGTAATGACCTATAAATCGGTCACAATAGCCAAACTGTTAGAGTTTTGGTCAAACGATCTCTAAGTGCAGCATGGCTTTGTTTGGTCAGTACTTGGATGGGTGACCAAACTTGATAGTGGTAAATAAAAAAGTTCCGTTGACCGCGATCGTGCTCCGGGAGGTACGTTAAAAAGGGGGTCCCGGCTGCTTCACAGCAGTCGTTAAGTTACGTCAGAGGCCCTTGAGGCTACTTGAAAACTTCTGACACTTGGGCTTTACCACAGCCATAAGATATTTATTTATTTTTTACCTATGTAGTTTCACTATGTACTTAAAAAAATTATTTTCTCTATAATATATCAACCAAATTATAAATAAGGTTATAATAATTTCCCCACATTTTCATTCAACTTATGCTAACCTGCTGCTTGGATCCAACTGCATTGCATAGTTTACATTTTGGGGGCGCCACTGCTTCATGAGGTATTCATTTGTGGATTGCATTTTTAATGTCCTATTCTAAAATTATTATTATTAGTCACAAGTAGCTGCTCTGTCGGGACTTATTTCACGATGCTCTGTAGTTTCTAAGGTCGAGTTTTGTTCTCATAATCCCGAGTAATTTTCACTTCTGTTGATAATTCCGCAAACATCTTTGGCAGGTTGAAGCTGAAATTCTGAATTAAATTTCGCGTGTCCACGGTCCACGGTATGGCGAGTTATTTTTTTCTTTCTGTTGAGCATTGATGGATGTAGCTTTGCGTTTCATCAACTAAGAAATTTTGTCTTTGTTAGGGCTTTTTTTGCAGAGATTTAGTCTGGATAATTTAGATTCTTGCTTGAATTGTGTGTGGTGTGTGAAAATTTGAAGCAGCTTTCGATAGGGCATATTGTTCAGCACTTTGAACATTGCTGAATCACGGTAGTTGTAACAAACGAGCAACAAGACAACTCCGCAACTAATTCCAACTTCGTTATTCGATGCGTCTGTGTATTTGGTTAATGGTGTCAAAATGTATTTGGTCAATTCGATCAATTTGGTCAATTTGGTCAATATGTGTTTGGTCAATATGGATTGTTTGAACCTGTTGATGCGGTCGAGGGAGAATTGCAAAAAAACAGCTTCGTTTATCATTGAATTATGGTTTAAAGTGATTAAGGATGTGGTTATTGAGTTTTAGGTGTTATGGTGTTGATCGAGGTAATCGGGGCTGCCTTACAAACAAGGTTCAGTTTTTGTAAGTAAAAATACTGGAAAGATACTGAATTATCTTAAGTTGATGCTATTGTAACAATGTACGGATGCTTCCAACATATTATATCTTCTTATCAATAGAGCGGCGACTGTCTAGCGTCTCTCAAGTTCAGTTAATATAGATTTGACAACACTTACATAATGATAAAAGCATTAAAATAAAATAAAATAAAGCATTATAGAAATAATGCTTTATTTGATCCCAGTGATGATTCGCTAAAGTTACAAGTTCCAGTCTTTGGTGTTATTTTATTTCTAATTTACTATCAAGGGTCTCCATTCATGGACCCTTGAGAATCTGGATAATATGTGAAATCAGTCCATGGGAGTTTGAGTATTAAAATCATAAGATTTGCAAACCTATCCTGAATTTTTAAGATTATTGGTAATCTCAAACGTAGAAACAGAAATATATAAAGTCAGAATTTTGCTTTAGTTAACTTGATGTAAGTTTCGATGTCGCTTTATAAATTAATTGAACAAAAAAATTTATCCAATCGAAATCATCAAGATCAAACTCTTAACCACCATCAACATTCTAACGCATATTTATTTTTCCAGCTAGCTTTCTGCATGTCAGCACAAACAATAATAAGGAGCAGCAACATTTTTACTGAAGGAGTAAATTGGGGATTTTCATACGATTTACCAAATTCTACCGACTTCATCGACTTCAAAGAGAAGTACAAATCATCAGTTTTTCTACGGCGTCGTCAGAGGAGAGATATTTTCAATAAGGTCGAGTCCGTATTGGAAACGTAAGTTTAGAAGGGTGAACCATCGCTGAAATGAGATGATTCAAGTGACATGTTCGTTATAAGTCTATGCACTTCTTTCTAGTTGGAATATTTTTCTGAAAATTTGTACTTGAACATAATTGCTGGTGCTCTATTTCTCTATTTCGATGAAATACATCCCAAATGGTGACTCCTTCGGTTTTACCGGAAATCGACAGAAACTTTTCAATTTAAATATGGCACTTTGCGTATTATGACATTTTTATATCATTGCTTAAGAGAATTCGATAAAAATAGTTATTTTTTTTAATATGTTATAATTATGTATTCAATAACTTTATAAGGTTATTAACTAACTATGGGGTTGACATTAAAATGGTATAATAGACCTTAAAAGCGAAATTCACTACTTTTTTACATGTTGAGACAACAATAAAAAGCTTAAGACATCTTAAGAGAGATAAGAGAGAGTTTATTATTAACAGCAGCTCATTAAAACTCGAAAAAAAACATACATCGTAGGCATCTGATAAATTTAGTTTGCTGCATCTTTTATTTTTATGAAAAATATTTTGTTTATAAATGGATATGATATGCTGATGAGTCCATAGCAAGGACGAAACCGTGCCATTCATATCTTCAGTCTTCACCTCACATGCTGTGCGAAAGATTTTTAAATTGCTCTGCAAAGAACCTATAGTGGCAAATAAATTAGAGTTTATACTTTTATCGGGTTTATTGAGATAATGATAATTTAATCCAAGTGATATAATAATACATAAAAGGGTGTTTCAAAACATATGTCGGAAAATGAAAGGTGTGACTCCTTGTCTAATTTTAAGAAAAGAAGCTCTAATTAGCATGAGTCTTCAAATGTACCTTTTACGAGATACAGGAGGGTGTCAAAAAAAAATTCAGTTATCTCAGGAACCGTTTGAAAACATTTATACACACCTAATCATTTGAAATTATCTACTTTTTGAGGGCGTAATAATTTTTTTATGAGGCAGTGAAACAAATCATTAAAAAATAATCAAAAACAAGTATTGTTTTTGTTCACAACAAAACATGATACTTTTATGTTCTCCGTCATAAAATGCTAAAAACAGTTTACATAAAAGCTTTTGACCAAAAGCATCTTTCTAATGTAGAAAACATTGAGTTGTAGGTAAAGCCTGAAAATTTGTGGGAACTCTGAACATAAGGAAAAAATATACTGAGCCCTTGTTTCTCTGGTTGTCTATACTAACTCATTGAAATTACAATCATCAAACACCAGTTAGGATAAATATTACTTACAAATTTCGTATGGTATGTGTAGTGTGTACCTGACTGATTTGATATGCTGATAAATCCATATAACAAGGTCGAAACCGTACATTTCTTCAGTCTTCACCCCACACGCTGTGCAAAGATTTCTAATTTGTTCCTTATGTAGGACCACATTACTCTACAATAATTACAGCTTAATGTTGATTTTCTAAAAAAAAATCAGCTTTTTTCTTTGTTTCATCTTTCAAACTCCTTGTTACAATATATCCTGGCATAGATATTGATGTATAAGATTTAGAGTGTTTGTTCTTATAGGGTAACCATTAGTAATTACCTGACCATTTTATGAGGTCTGTTCAAATTCAAATTTAAATTGAGGTCGACTCAATTTTACTAGCGAAACTTTGAAAAGAAATATTGCAAAAATTAGGGACAATATTGCCACTGAGAGTACTCCAGGACAGAGCATAGCTCCAATGCTCAAAACTTTCAGGCTGTCGACAACAAATTTACTCGATAGAAGAACATGAAGAAAATCAATGGGAGGATAAGCACCGATTTTATTGACTTACGAAATACAGACGAGACAGATATTTCAAGAACAGATAAATCGAAGCTATGTGTTTTCTGATAAGAGTTTTATATGTAAATTTTTGCTTTTAAACTCATAAAATAAATAATGTAATATGTCGTATATATGATATAATCAAGACCAGAGATATAAATCGACAGAGATCTATTTACATAATATTTTTGTTTACCAACTTTGCGAACGAAGTCATTGAAAATCGCTGAATTAATTAATTACTTTAAAGGGATATAAGCTATATATAATTGGTCACTCAGCTGTATATAATATGCGATGATTATACAGAGTGCCTCAGAGACGAGAGACAAGAAATTGCTTTGACCAAAATGAATCAAGAATTCTAATAACTTTAATGCATGTTCTAAAATGCATCGTTCCAAAATTTTATAAATAAATGTTAATTTGTTATGTATTTATTTCGAAACCGCTCGGGATATATTAATGCCATTTGGTATAGGCAGATGTTAGGTCGAAATACAGTACGTGAAAAATTCAGACTGAAATGGCTATTAGGGGTGAAGATGCAGGGGAATCGCCCCTTTCTATCTGCTCTATCTTCTACACCACTGCATATTATTCTGATTTTGAAACAACTTTTAAATTCTACGTTCAATTTCGGCAAAAAAGTTATATACTTTTGAAAAAAAAAAGTAGATGGATGCCTCGTTTTAGAGATATTGAGGTTAATGAAGATTAGGATGTTTTAATTTTTTTAAGTAGATGTTCAGCTACGAAAGTTTAAAATTTACTTTTATAAGAGTTATTAGGATTTTTTGGCCTGTTTTGGTCAAAGTGATCAAAATATTATGTATCTATTATTTTAATTTGTATTATTTATGGCACTCATTATCTGAGACACCCTGCATAAATTATGCGATGTTTTGAAAGCACCGACCTTCATTAATACAGGGTTATTCACGGTATACGCCACGGAGGTTTATGGCCGTGTCTCTGGATTTAAGGATCTTTTTATTTTTGGAGTGGATAGGGATCCGGCAGAGGTACGTTTTAAAATTATATTCATAATGTATAGGGTGTCCCAAAAGCATGAAACATATCAAAGTTATGGTTTTTTAAATGGAATGCCCCTATGTTATTGCATTTTTAGATTGTCTGAGAAGAGAAAATAAGATTGGCTTTTACAGTTGGTGCTTAAATTCAGAAGTTTTTGAGTTATAAACAAGTGAAAATCGTCATTTTTCAAGTTCAAGGCCCTGTACAACGAAAACGGCTGAAGATAGAGAAAAACGGCTTACATGTCCCTATTTTAACTTTTTATGTACTATCCTACGATGTAGATGAAATGTTTATACAGGGTGATAAAAAATTTGAAAAATTCTGAGATTTCTTCACGCGTCGCCAAATAAAAAAATCAAAGAAAGTACAAATGTTTCTATATCATAGGATAGTACATAAAAAGTTAAAATAGGGACATGTAAGCCGTTTTTCTCTATCTTGAACCGTTTGCGTTGTACAGGGCCTTGAACTTAAAAAATGACGATTTTCACTTGTTTATAACTCAAAAACTTCTGAATTTAAACACCAACTGTAAAAGCCAATCTTTTTTTCTCTTCTCAGGCATTCCAAAAATGCAATAACATAGGAGCATTCCATTAAAAAAAACATAACTTTGATATGTTTCATGCTTTTGGGACAGCCTGTACATTATGAGTATAATTTTAAAACGTACCTCTGCCGGGTCTCTATCCGCTCCGAAAATAAAAAGATCCTAAAATCCAGAGACACGGCCATAAACTTCCGTGGCGTATACCGTAAATAACCCTGTATATTCCAAGAAATATTTTTGCAAAACAAAAGTATGCTTACATAAATATAACATCAAGACTAGATCTCCACAAGACTAACCATTTTACCACGAATTAATTAACCTCTTTTTTGTCTGTCTCTCTTGTCTGCGGTCCATATCGTGAACTCGATTTTAAAAACTTCTCGTGGACCTAGTAATTTGTAACTTTAAAAACAGCTCAAAACTTGATGACAATGCAATACTCACTCGCCTTTTGGTCTGTCTGTTCACTGCTCGGCATTAATTTTGGAAAATCCCAACGCCAATGAAATCGCCTTCAATTATTTTTAGGTATATATTGCCTGCGCCGTACGTTCATCGTGTTAAATTTTGCAACTATTTCCGTGGCAAAATAAAAATATTTTTCACAGTTTAATCCGTGTAAAAAACTCGTATAACAAACAAAAAATTAAATTATTATTTTCAAATTATTCTTTTTCCATTTTACTTTTTGTTTACACTTTAGTGACAGTTTCAGTTCCTTTTTCACATCCTTAACCAAAATTCCCAATAAATGTTACTGTTTCGCGATCTGAAAATCCTATTACCACCAAGCAATGCCTCGTCCGTGTAGAGAATAATTCTCTACACGTAAGTCCACATACAACTTTTTTCATGCAAAACCCTCCAGATATTACTAGGATCATAGGGACTCTCCTGGTGCTCGTTGTTGGGTTTTCAGAAAATGAGCAAGAACATTTTCATTAATATCAGGGTTCCTTGCAGGTGTCATTATATTGAGGAATGTCCAACACAGTAAGGTCCCAGTTTCAAGTAATATCTACCGAATTCTTCCAAGCAAGCAACTATCTGGGGGTCTTCTATTAGCAGAAGGTTCGCTATAAATAATTTTGATTGTCGTCTTATTTTCGTCGTCTTATCTCATCTCAAATTAAAATAACATAAAAGGCGTTATAAAAATAAAGGCGTTATACCCTTTAATCTAAATTTGTTAGTAATGTATATGCTATTAGAAGTAGTTTATGATTATAAGAAGGCTAAACTGATGGTCAAGTTCATGTAAGCATTTGTTAATAGTACGCTCAAATAACAACCTACACTCTCAACCAATCTCCTTCAAGGTGTACTTTCGGTTAATGTAGTTTACTAACTTTAAGAATGTGTACCAGTTTTTAAGACCCATTCATTACGATTTATTTATTTAGGCTGTTATTTAGTTTGTCAGATGATATAATAAAACTGTAAAATGTTGGTCTCTAAAGACGAGATACCAATTTGAATCTTCAATTGAAAATAGAAGGTTGCAAGTGGCAGTAGGTAAATTATTTTGCTAAAAAATGTCATTTCTTATACTTAAAGCGATGAGCATTATTGGATTGATCTTAATTTTTCCACAAATCGGTGATAGTACTTCTATAATTTCTAGAAGAAAAAGATATGCTGCTTTTCCTGAAGGTTCTACTATTGTTGTAAGTACTTACCAGCTACCTTAAAATAACACGAAAGTTAGGGTCATATTATTCAACATCATGCATTTTTGAAACAAGTCTATTATGCTGAACTTTACATACAGGGTCGTTTTTAGGGAAAATGATCTTGAGAAATACAAAGTCGGTTAAATGGGGGTAAAGTTCCATATTATTTATGTTGTTGATTAGTAGTCTGAAAGAAAAATTCAAGATTGCTGAAATCGTTGCTGAAATAAGCCGAAAAAAATTAAAAATGAATAAAACTTATTTTAACCATTTTTAATTACTGAAAGAAAAAATTGAGAGTTTTTGTAGATTTATATTCCTCAATAGCTGCCCATCCAATATTTCAAAAATTTTCAAATCCGACTAGATTTCAGATCATAGATACAAAATAACAGTTATAAGGTCGTGATATTATTTTTTCTGGTGATATGTATGATATATAAAATCAAACTAAAACACGTAATTTTGGTTTAATTTTAATTTTCTGTTTGAAAAATTAACTTTTTTTTTTTTTACCGAATGACGTCAATGTGATTAATGATTTTTTTCTTATAACGTCATTAGGTGAATTTTCTTCACACAAAAGAAGAAGAAAATTTGGAAATTGTTTTTATAAAAATAGATTTTGGGTTTCTTTGATTTTTTTGTCTCTGGGATCTAGTTGGCTTTGTAAATTTCTGAAAAATATCAGATGATACCTGATGCCACTTTATTTGTAAACCTAACAAAAATGAATTATTATTTATTATCAATAATGAAGATCAAATAGATGTTTAAAATGTTTCTGCATATATCATCAACGACAGACGATTTCCTATTTTTTTTAAGACTTCTTAGTCAGCACAAAAATACATAACTTTTCCAAAATTTAACCGACTTGGTACCTTCTAAGATCACCGAGATCTCCATGCATTTTCTTTAAAAACCACATCCCCGAATTCCTTCACGAGTACTTTCAATAAATTTTGCTTACTTTTTCGGTATAATAATCTCGAAATTATTTTATTATTGTTTAAATAAATTACTCACATTATTGCCTAGGTGTTCTCCTAGCTTTGAGTAAACAGAATAGGATAATAAAACTAGATAAATAGGGAAATATGACTTCATAAATATAGCAAGATGCTTTGTTGAATATTTGTTGAATAGGTTGAATTTTTCGACTATTCGTAACCAAAAGATTGGATTTCTAGATGGCTTTGTGTATGACATCTCAGACATTGGTGCGCAGTAATAATATTTTCACAGAAGGAGTAAACTGGGGATTATCTTACGACTTACCAAATACCACTGATTTTGTCGATTTCAGAGAAAACTATAAATCAGCAATATTGCAAAGAAAGCGGCAAAGGAGAGAAATATACAATACATTAGAATCGGCTTTAACAACGTAAGTAATATTAATTGTTATAATAATTAACTTTCTCGTGCTTTGAAAATATAGTTATCATTCGCCATGAAGTTGATAACGAAGTTTTGTTGTAACCATACGCGCCTGGAAAAAGTGAAATTTTTTAAACAAGCTTCACTAAAAACCTACTTACACTCGTTTCTAAACTCATTCACTGACTTATTTTTTTTATAGAAATACCAAATTTCCCTTTATCCACTCCCTTATATGAAATTTGACAATTACAAAACAACTTGCATAGCCTGAAAGTGAGCCTGAAGTTGTGTAATGAGAATCAAAAGTCAAAACAGTGTTGTTTTTTTTATTACAACACGGTCTTATAAACCACCAACGTCAAAAGAACAATAATTATTAAGTAGGTATAGGTATATTCGATATGTAAAATAATGCAAAGTTAATCTCATATGAGAGAAAAGGCATAAAATTCACAAACCTGTTATTATCGAAATGTGTGGCACACGTAATATTATGTATTTGTTTAATAATTTCCATTAAATTGTATCATAGTTCCTGATTGACATAAATCATAATTATTAACTCAATACTGTTTTTGATTTAGTAGTCATTGATATTGATTGACAATTGACAATGTTATAATTTATTCTACGTTTCTTGGTAACTAAAATATTCGATTGTAAAACATCGGGAAGGACTATAATGCCAATTGACAGTTTTATTGAACGCGATGGAAACTGCCATTTTGAAACATCGAATAGGTACTTCTTGTAGTTTAAACATCCACAGTTTTGCTGTTAATTAGTTCAGTGCGTCATATTATTGGTTTGAATAACGGTTGTATTATGTCCGCCATATTCAAACACCTTCTTGCAGTCTCAGTTGTTTAGACGGCAGGTACCTTTACTTCCAGATGTATTATTTTTCTTACTCAGATAAATTAGTAAATCTGAAATGAAAAGTTAGGTAGTTAGTAAGGTGAGTGGGTGCGTCTGGCATCATAAATTTGTTCCTATATGCTATCGGGTGTAGATAAAGTATTGTATAATATCTCAAGCTGAAAGTTTATGTTTTCAACCCTTACTTCGTAGAATCTCTGCATACTTATTGATTATGAATAAAACACTAATGTTTTATAAAATTCAACAGTAGAATTTTATAAAACATTAGTGTTTTATTCATAATCAACAAGCTGAAAGACAATTTCGCACTTGCGGAAAAATGTCACTTTCAACTCATGTTATGTAATATTGGTATTATTTCGGCACTAGTAGAAAAATCGTATTAAATTATGAAGGAAATAGTATGCTTGTGTATAATACTTTACCAAAATATTGTGTATCAAGATGAAAAAAGTGTAACGTTCCGCGAAACTAATGTAAAGGATCCGGCGGAGTTCAGTATTGTTATAGTCGACCAAGAGATATAACGAAAAAATCTAATTGTTAAACTGTCATATTTTATTACTTCAACAATATTTCAATAATTCAAAAATTGATAAAATGACAGAAGTCGTTTCGTTATATCTCTGGTTCAACTTTACCCGTTTTCTACTCAGATGCACATACTATTTTCCTGAAATCGAAATAGTTTTCAATCAAAAAGAAATGGCAATGTGCATGCATAGTCTTAATAGATTTCAATTACAGAAATTTGAATCTTTTGTAATAAGCTAGTAGTACTGAGTTTTTCAAAAGTGTGACTGGGAACAGCTCGTGAATGCTTAGGTATAAGTAGAAGTTCAAACTAACTAATAAAAGGTTAAACGTTCTTGTACTTCCAACCAGAAAAACTACTTTTTTGGAAACATTATTCATCTAAATAGAACACAAGAGATTATATGCAGGTACAAATTTTCAGAAAAATATTCCTACTATAGTAGAAGTACATAAACTTAACGAACTGGCAACGTGAATCACACTTTTTTATGTATAATAAGAGGGAATATCGGTATTAATTATGTAGGTAGGTCATAGTCGCTCCACTGTAGTAATTGGACTTCGAGAACTAGCTCATTCAGCCATAGACAATTTTTTGAAATATACACCGTGTTTTATATTAAGTCGGCACTATTGCTAACTAAGTTATTATTTAACCTAGAAAGTCGGTTAAATTAGCAAACTAGTAGTATTTTTTCTCCTGAATAAAATGGCGAAAACAGAAAAACAATTGAACGTCGCGTTTTCGAGATATTTTAAAAAATGTAACTTTTTTAATGGAACACCCTATATATTTTTGGATGAATCGGTTGCAAATTTTTTTTTAAAGGAAAAAGTCTATGCACTATGATCCTAAAATAATAAATTCATTAATTATTCATTATTTTATTACTCCCAAAGTAGGCTGCGACAATTAATGTAATTTAGTGTACAATAGGACCAGAATAACTTGGCCTCTGGTTCTGAGAATTACTGTTGAAGACAGGTTATATTAGAAATGTACTGTATTGGTCATTGAAGATTTCAGGTGTGGCTATAGCAGGGTATAGGTACTCGAGTTAATAATTTAAAAAGTTTTCCAGATATTGTAGGTAAAAGGCAAAATACTCCCTCCTCAAACGGCCAACTTATTTTGGACGTATTGAAAAATATATCGTCCTCAATAGTGTATTTTTGAATAAAAAAATACACAAAAAAAGGAGTTGTTATATTGAAAAGGATTTAATTTTAAATAAACAAATAACAGAACTTATCAGTGTTTTAAATTAAGTCGGCACTATTGCTAACTTCGTTATTATTTGAGCTAGAAAGTCGGTTAAATTAGCAAACTAGTAGTATTTTTTCTCTTGAATAAAACGATGAAAACAGGAAAACAATTGAACATCGCGTTTTCGATATATTTAAAAAAATGGATATTTTTTATGGAACAACCTGTATATTTTTAGATGGATCGGTTGCAAAATTTTTTTTAAAGGAAAAAGTCTCTATGCACTATGATCCTAAAATAATAAAATTTTACACACAAACAAGTTCTGTTATTTGTTTATATAAAATTAAATCCTTTTCAAGGTAACAACTCTTATTTTTAGTGTATTTTTTTATTGAAAAATACACTATTGAGGACGACATAATTTTTTTACCTTACATTACGTAGGTACACTAAATTACAATAATTATTGTCGCAGCCTACTTTGGGAATAATAAAATAATGAATAATTAATGAATTTATTATTTTAGGATCATAGTGTATAAAGACTTTTCCCTTAAAAAAAAAATTTGCAACCGATCCATCTAAAAATATACAGGGTGTTCCATTAAAAAAATTACATTTTTTTAAATATCTCAAAAACGCGATGTTCAATTGTTTTTCTGCTTTCGCCATTTTATTCAGCGGCAAAAATACTACTAGTTTGCTAATTTAACCGACTTTCTAGGTTAAATAATAACGAAGTTAGCAATAGTGCCGACTTAATATAAAACACGGTGTATAAATAGTTGTATAAATGAACACAATACACAAGGCGCGAGTGGGATTCGAACCTACGTGGTGACAGCGCCAAGCCAATGGATTAGTAGACAGTACATTATATGAACTACCGGCCGCTCCGTGAATCACACTGTATTGCAAAATACTTCAAAACTTTACGGAGATAATGAAAATCAATACTAACTTCTCATATGAAAAAGTTGCGAAGCTATTAATAATAGTTGAAGAAAGTTTCGGTGGCAGGATATGCCCCAAATAGCAAGAATTATTAGTCGTTTCATCCTGAACGGATTTTAATAATTCAAGCAAGTATATCGTATATAATTACAATAAATTTTCTTATAAAAGAATGCTTCGTTAATTAACACGTATCTGCTACAACTGTACTTGCTTGAAAAATTTATAAAGAGAATTATGATGTTGATGGTTTTGGCTAACATCATTTAAACGCTGAAAGAAACAGACTTTGGTAAATAAGAAAATGCGTTGTAAATTGCTTTTTATACTGTCAGTTATATGGGGTTTTCTCATATATGAGAATTTTAGTGAAAATTCAAGTTCTTTATTATTATCTAGAAGAAAAAGATACGCTGCATTTCCTCATGGGTCATCTATAGTTGTAAGTTTTTGATTTTTACTTTCATTAGATATTCACAAAAATATTCCTATAAGTTTGCTAAAAAATATGAATAGATAATTTAGATTCAATTATAATATTAATAGTCATCAAATGGGAATTATTTATTTTTGTTACTTCTTTAAAAAATTTGTGAGCCTCTTGGAAATCCTACATACAGTAAATACCTGAGAAAAAAATGGTAACATATCGGATAATTTATTATTATTTTTTTTGTATCAAAAAACCTTTGAGGAAAAGAATATCTCTCCTTGCTTGGAAACTTTATTACTTTTAATTTCAAAATAGCTTTTTTAGAAATTGTGAAAATAAAAATCCTGATATTTTTCGAAAAGTAGGTGGCGAGCAAAATTCCGAATGGATTTTTTACATTGTGTCAATTTTAAGTCACTTAAATATCTCAAAGTTGATAAACATAAAATTTTCATGTTTATGAATAACTTTTCCCAAAAATGGTGGTGGTGATGAAGATGAGATGATCTCGAGGTTTAATTAGATTTCATTTGTCACTTTTTTTTCTCTAGTATTTAAAACAAGATGTTTAAGTTTGGGGGAGTTGAGTTCAGGGGAGACCTAATTCTCAAAGAAAGAATGCTGAAATATTTAAAATGAAGAGCTGATACTCTTGGTGACCCTAATCGACTTATTGATATTCTTCACATTAGATTGGAAGAACTAATAAAAGATAGAAACAAAATATCCTTCCTAATTACACCAGGTTACTTCAATTTAAGGACAGTCCCTCAATATTGTGTTAATTAACTAGGAAGAACTTTTGAAAAACATCTGCACAAACTTTAACAAGTTTTTGCAGGTTTCAAATCAATCAACCTGGCTCTGTTAGCTCATCTCCAAAATATGTGTTGCAAGAAGTAATTAAATAAAAATTCTTCTCATAAATGATGTCTATTTTTTCACATTAATTAACGTCTGTTCATAACAAATGATCGATGTGATTTTTTTTATATTTAGTCGATAAAAGAAATTAAGATTGAGTGAGTTCAAACTTAAACTTTGTTGTAGTTGGCATTTTGTATGACGTCACAAACTTTGATTCCGTTCAAAATATTTACAGAAGGTGTTAATTGGGGCCTTTCCTATGACCTGCCGAATAGCACTGCGTTTATAGAATATAGAGATCAATACAAATCAAAATTTTTATTGAAAAAACGACAGCGTAGGGACGTCTATAAAAAAATTGAATCTATGGTCGATGCGTAAGTATATAATATGAATATTTTTCATTATAATGCTTTATTAAAATTTCAGGTAGCTTGAACAAATAGGGTTAATTATTAACAAATAGTTAATGCTGCCTAATATTGCGTATACATAGAAAAAATATAATATCGAGTAACTGCGTGACAATCGTTTCAGTTTTATTACCTATGTAGGTACTTCAGCCAGTCAGCCTACTAGTTCAGAACTTGAACTACCTACCGTACTCACGGGCGTCAGTTTCGCATAGCTACTGTCAAAAATCGCCCTTTTTTAAACTATGTGGAATGCGTTTTTGTACACTTGACGCAGAAATTTGAATGATAATTTTTATTCGAGGCTTGCGTTTTGTGACATGTATTTTAGAACCGAAAGAGCACCCGTGAACTTACGATATCAAATTTATGGAAAGAAGCGCTATCAGTGTTATGGGTGTATTTTTTGGAACACTAAAACAACTCAGACGGCATGTCAAAATTTGGGGTTTTGATTTTGAGGTGCCGACTTGACAAATGTATTTTTTGAAATGGTTCATTTTTACGGTAAAGGCATTTTGTTATAGAGAAAATTAGTACTACAAAATTGGTGCTAGAAAAAAGCACTACAATATCTGTAGCATCATGTACCTACTTTAGTTTCTAAGATTTTCATTATTTAGAAACATTACAACGAAATGTTGGTAAACAATATGGTAATTATTGCAGCTTTCGCACAATAAATAATACCTACATTTTCTATGTGCCGTTTTGCCAATGATAGGTATATAAAATTGTTTTGCAGATGTGCAATACAGAATATAATGTAATAATTTTATATTTATCTATTTTATCGAAGATGTGTCAATATTAGGTACTTACTAAGGTTTTTTTTTCAGAATGGGATTTGATGGAAAATCTTGTATTTATAGAGCCATTTGTGAAGCATCTCAAAGATTTAAGAACGGGAAAAGCTACACTTTAGCCGAAGAGCTTATCAATCTAATTTTTAGGTTAGTATAACTATCACTAATTTTTAGCAAAATAGGTAGCAGTTCATGAACCACAGATTATCATAGACATAATTATCATTATGCCAATTGTAAATGTGTTAACCTTCTATAAATAAGCCAATCCTCTTTATGACATTCAAGTGTTTTTTACCCTTAATGACTACTTACGAGTATATCCTAATTTTCCTGTAAAATTTTCATACAGGTGGGTACTTCTTATACAGTGCTCGATTTTCTGGTAATTTTAGTTTCACCAGTTTATGCTGGAATTGGTATTGGTACCGCATTTTCCAACATTTTTCCTTGAAATTATCGGAATTAAATATGGTGTTATACGTTGACGACGTTGACGTATTTCATCATCATCTTCATTATTCGATCTACCATGTTGGCTGAATGATAGTAAGTATAGGATTTTTGAATGGGGAGAGATGAAATACACTGAACACAGGCAAAAGAAAAGGCGATAGATAAATAGTTGAATTACTTGCCAGCGATGTTGTCTAAAGGGTAAAAACATAGTAGAACGACGAGGCTAGAGGCACAGCGACGAGGTAAGCGACGCGGCTTTTATTTCATCGTGTATGGTAATGAAGCCAAACCTAGTGAAGAGGTTGACGCAGTACTAAGCGACGAGACAAGCGAGGCGATGCGCGTCGAGATAAAAATTGGATTTATTATCGCGTTGATACTGGACGGTTCTAGTTGCATTCTTTTTAAGTTTTGGCAATTTCCATTCTCAAATATTCAAAAAATCGGTCTGGGTGCTGCTTGAGCTCAGAAAATAATGTATGGTACTGTCCAAACCGTTTGCGTACTTTATAATAGGATTCACAGAATAAGTTTTGTCCAAACTTCCCATTGCAATAATAATAAGCCCGCGAAGCGCGGCATTATCGAATAAAATTTCATCTTCACTGTCGGAGACATTGTTCATACTGAATTGACTTTGAAAAGTCAAAGCAGTAAATCGCAACTTCTGTCTCCTCACTATGTGCATATCTCCTGTCTCGTCGCTTATATCGCCGCTTACCTCGTCGCTGTGCCTCTAGCCTCGTCGTTCTACTATGTTTTTACCCTATAACTTGTCCATTTTTAATTAATTTGTCGTGACGTAAAAATTAAAAATTGTTGTCGCTTCGCCAACTTCCGTATCAGCATAACAACATTCAGATTCTCCATCCTCTCTAAATACGCATCACCTTTATATAGCTACTTTTTCTGTATTTTTTTCTACGTACTCACTCAGCCAACACACATTCTTCAAACGTATTTTCAAGGAACTACTTGAGCAAGAAAATGTTGAGATCCTCGTCAGTGGACAGAGTTTAATAATCTGAGATATATTGATAGCCCAATAGAATTCGCCTGACACTGGCCTTTTTGTGTAGGGGGAAATCTTCATGGACACCCTTAGAGGTTCTTCCCCCAGAGGATAATAGTACCCGAATTTTATCGACTAATGCATTTTAGTAATAGCATTTTAGTCGTTTTCAGATATCCCTTACATTGCACCTTGAGACCGTGACACCGCTTTTAGTATCCATTATTGATGCTCCTGTATCCATCTTTCACATATGAAGACTGGGTGTTCGGGGTCGTCAATTTGCTCGCCGGTACTAGCACGTGTTACTTTGCTTTTTGGCATTTTTCGCCTCTTCAACATAGCTATCCCATTTCTACATCCCCTCAAGACACGAGTTCTACCTAGATGGTGCTTTCCTCTCACAGTAACCAAATTACAAGCGGAGTGGGACAGTGAAGACATTTGACAGCACAGTGGATAAAAAGACTGATTCCTAAAATAGCAGCCGGGGTCAAGAGAAAGCACGGCGATGTAGGATACTACCTGACTCAATTCCTGCCAGGACACGGAAATTTCAGAACGTATTTAGATATATTAGTGTATTTTTTAACAAAAAAATACACTATTGAGGACGACATCACTTTTCGAAAATCACCCAAACTCATCAAATGTCCACCGATCATGACCCCCAGATCACGAAAAAGTGGTTTTCCAAAATTCACCTGCCCACGATATATATATATATATATATATTTATATATATATATATTTATTTATTTCTCCAAAATCACGATTTTTCGATTTTAAAAACGCTCCTGTAGCTTTATCTTTCAAGATTAGTGAACGAAATTTTGGATTCTTGTAAAGCTTGGGAATGACTTTAGATTTTCGTTGAAAAAAAATCCACAAGTCACGTTACTTTTACAGGGTGTCCTTTCAAAGTTCCCCAAATCCGGTCCTTGAGGCACGGTTTCTGGCCGCAGTTTTCAATCTAGGGGGCTGAAATTTTTGTGAGAGTAAGATGTCCACAAGGAGTGGTCTGGTATTGCACTTGAGCAAAATCGATCGAGCCGTTTCAAAATGGCGGCCATTTTAATTTTTGGAAAAAGGACTATTTTTTGAACCCCTGTATAAGCTAGATAGAAAAAGAGTTTTATATCAAATTCACAATATTGGAAGTAAATGACTTGAAATTTAATTTCATGCAACAAAATTTGCATTTTTTCTATTAATAAGCCAGTGGCGTGGGTAGGAAAAGGGTAAAAATGGCTAAATTTCTCCAACAATTTATGAGCACATTTTTGAAGTAATTAAACTGAAATTTTTACAGTAGACAACTATACTAATAGACTTCAACCCTTGAGAATTTCAAAAAGTAAATAAGAAAAATGGCGGAGATATTCGATTTTTTTTTACATGATGTTTTTTTTTAAATTAATTTCTCTAAATTTTTAAAAACGCTCCTGTAGCTTCATCTTTCAAGATTAATGAACGAAATTTTTTACTCTTATAAACCTTAGGGCTGACGTTTGATTTTCGTAAAGTACATTTTCCTAGAGTTGTGTTACTTCTACAGGATGTCCCTCCGAATTTCAGAAAAAAAACCGTCCGTGAGGCACGGTTTCTGGTCGAAGTTTTCAATCTAGAGCGCTGAAATTTTTTTGGTAGTAAGATACCCTCAAGTAGTCGTCTGGTACTGTATTTGAGTAAAATAGGTAAAGACATTCCAAAATGGCGGCCTTTTCAATTTTTAGAAAATGGTTAGATTTTGAACCCCTAAATAGGCAAGATCAAAAACTTTTAAACAAAATTAACAAGATTGGAATAAACTTATTTGAAATTTGAGCTAATGCAATACAATTTGCATCATTTCTATTAATAAGCCAGAGGCGTGGGTAGGAAAAGGGTAAAAATGTCTACATTTCTATAAACATTCATGAGCTTATTTTTGAAGGAATAGAACGGAAATTTTGATAGTAGACAACTATACTAATAGCATTTAACCTTCAAAAATTTCAAGAAGCAAATATAAAAATGGCGGAGATATATTCGAATATTTTTAAATGATGTTTATTCCTCTAAAATTTCAAACTTTCGGTTTTCAAAACTCTCCTTTCAGTTTTTTCCGAATTTATTAAAGGTAGTGTAAAAAATAGTATTTTTCAAGTAAAGTTAGCCAGTGGCGGGCATAGGAAAAGGGACAAAATTGTAAAATTTTGCCAATTTTTTTGATTTTTAAATTTAAGAATCCATTCTAAGGCACGTGTTGAAACGAAATGAAATGAAATTATCACAGAAAATTTTTCACATTAAAGCACTACGCTAACATGACATGACTATGGAAAATTTCAGAAAGCCAATAATTTAAAAAGCGGTGAAAATATTCATAATTGAATCGCATAAAAATACACTATTTCTGCGATTGATGCGCAAGAAGGTTTTTCAATATTGTGGAAGACAGCAAGTGTTTATACTTCTATAGGAGGAGACAATGGAATACACGATCCTAAAATGCAAACACTGGATCACAGAAAGAGACAAAGCCGCGATTAAAATAGACGAAGAAGTAACCACAAAAGATATAGTTGGCCACATGCTGGCCAGCATACAGAAAACTGAAATGCCATAGAACGAATGGTCGCAACCATTGTAACCATAAAAAGAAAACTTGGTGATAGAGCCCGATTATAGATGGAACCGGATCAGATGCGAGGTAAATACGGAAAACATTGACAGGATACGGAAAAGGTTAGAATGAAACCACCAAAGGATGATTCCGCTGCACCAGATGAAAATCCTGGTCGGTATGGTCGAAGAGTGATGTCTTTAAAAGATTTTTCCATCTCCTAGGATAAAAAAAACTCTTCTCGACAAGTTGTTTTACTGATGGCATTCCTGCAAACGTGAGTTCCACCGGTGTCGGAATTGCCCTATAAGCAGAACTAACTGGTCTATCCATTTTGAGGTTGAGTCTTTCTAGAAGTGTTTCTAATAGTTTTACCTCAGTATCTCTACCCATCATTCTTCTTCAAGTGCCATCTCCAAGTCGAAAGTTGGCAATCATCATCACTACTTTTACTTCAGATGCAGCTGCTTTGAAAAGTTGGTTAGACGTGCATTCGGACCACTCTCTCAGGTTTCGCAACCACGAGTTTTTTTTTTACTATGATCTCTACCCATAGTGGAGCAATATTCTTTTTTATCTGCGCTGAATCCCCCTACACAGGGCGTCAGTCGTGAGAGAAGTGCGAAGGTCAGGTTCACTTTTTTGCACCCATATACTTCACGGTCTGGCTGTCCTTTATTTTTATTCCCTCAATTGCTAGCTCATCTCGTGCATTTTTCTTTTGCGTGTCCTTTTGCGTGCAGACTTTTGTGCTGCTTCATCATTTTGATTATATTTTAGGAGTCTGAGTCATGCGAGTTCAGTCTGAGTCAGGAGACGCAGTCAGATTATATGAGAACGGAGGTTGTATAACAGAAGGAAGTCAGAGATCGAGAATGAAGAAGAATATTTTGGTTTAAAGAGACCTCAGAATTTGTTTCTCGACGACCACTACTGGATTTCTTCAGGAATCATTGAGTAAATTTATGAAGAACAATAATAAATTTACTTAATGCTCGATTATCGCCACGATCTTTACTTAAACGTTGAATTCTAAAGGCTCTGAAGAAGAGGAGAAATTTATGGAGAATTCAGAAAATGCAATGTTTAAATAACCTCTTGAAAATTTTGTAGAACCGCTATAATAGTTTTTCTGTAAATACACGCGCATCTGTGGCAATACCTTTTTTTGATGTTGTTTTAACCAGTTTCTGAAAGACGTGAGAGAATAGGTACGTTTTTTTTATCAGAAAGATTTCGATGAAAAAACAAAGTTTGTAACATTTCCAACTAAAACCTTCCAATCCAAACCTAGAAAACCTTCCAACTGAATAAAAAACATATTTTTTTGATGTCCTGTTATTTCTCAAGTATCTATTTACGTCAGTTTTGTTATACAGGACAAACTGACCTAACCTATCTTCAGTTTTCAAAACCCATCATTCACCTGATCTCGATTCCCCTCACACCGATCCAATCCTTCACTTCACTTCCTCTCGGCGATCCTAACGCGGGATAAATCATAAGTTAATAACTGATATTGATTGACAGGTTTCCGCATCAGGCGGTATCGAGATCGGAGCCGGAAGAGCATCGTAGCTACGGCCGGGCGTCTCGACGAGGAAGGGACGTGCAACAGGACTGCTCGCTTCTGTTTCCCCGATGTGCTGTCTCCCTCATAGACCTCGCCCTCGGATATTTCCAGCAGGAAGCGATCTCCGAGTTGCCAGGATAACGGAAATGCAGCCGGCTCCGTGGTGGTTCATAGGAAATTTGCATAAATTTTTGAGTTATCTAATTATAACATCTGATTTGTGCGTTGATATTTGAAATATATGACGCGTTTTAATTCATTTGAAATACGTTCCTTAAAACGCCCTTTGCAACGATATATCAGAAGTAGGGTGTTGTCATTAAAAAAAAACTATTGATGACGTCATTGTTCGAAAACTAATGACGTCATAATATTACCTATGTCATTAATCGATCTCTGAAAGCGGTTTCCATAGAAAAGTCACATAGGTAACGAAAGTATACATTTTCTTCTAAATTTTATACTCAAACATCCTGTATGTAAGCAAAATAAAGGCTTGGCAATAATATTTTTCCCGTTTACAGCAGGACGGGAACAGTGATATCAAAGTTTTCGTCCAGTACCTAATGTTTCCAAGAGACCGTAAGTAACTTTCACCTGTTAAGGTTCCAGGAATTTCCGCAGCTCCAATAATAAAAAGCTCCCGTTTCCTCCAATAAATTGATGAGAATCGTTGTTTGGAATGTGTTTTTCTAACAAATGACCTTCACTCCAGTAAAATTTATTATGTATGTAAGCTCATCACTTCAGTAGAACATAATGTCCCGTCAGTAAACAAATAAATTCAAGAAATGTTTGTGAAAAAGGTTGTCAGTAATATGGGTCTAGGTATTTGTGAAAATTTCATCGAGGGTAATGATAATAAGAGTACATTTTTCCACATTCTTTATTCATAGAATCAACGTAGTTACAAGAGCGTGCACTGAAAATTTAGCCTCTCAGACCATACTTGACGTTGCAATCTGGATCCCCTTCAATGACATGAGGGTGTGACAAGAAGAAAACGAAAGTGAAAATGCGCCTATAGACAGGCGCATGCAAGTGCGCTCCATCCTGCAGAAAAATAATGAGCACAAATTTTCTGGATATATGAAAGTTTCCTCCATGATGCCCAAAAGTAGTAATCATAAAAACGAATCTACCCCTAATAACCCCTATAAAGTAAACCTAAACAAAAATGGGCAGCGACTGAATTCAGTGAATTATTATGATCGATACTTGTGACAAGAGAAGGTTCCTCATCATAAAAACCCGATAAAGTCGAGTTTCATAAAAACACCACGATGCGTCGTAGATCACTAAGTTATAAAGGAACTTTTTTGATGTTTTTGCCTTTATTTCACCCTATATGTTGTTGAATCCATTACCATAAAACCACTGCGAGTTTTCAGTCTACTTAGTCTACTTTTATTAGAAGAAACCAACATTATAAATCAGGTAAAGAAATTTCATTTTATTTCATGACCCCTGTACGGTTTAGGTACACAAAGAACGAATAATGAACTGTATAAATTAATAGACACACATTAAATTAATCTTTTAATGCAAAACTAGTAATTTTACACAATGCTGTAGAACAACCAATCAATTTAAAGGTAATTTCTAATTATGTAGACGATTATAATATGATTAAACGATTTAGTAAGATGAATAATTTGAATTAAGTCGGAGTAGGTATGTAGGTATTTATTTAGTCTGACGAACGAACGATACGAAATAATACGAATATTAGAGACAGCAGGACTTCTGTCCTGGTCAACGAACAAAAAGCGAATCTTGCTTTGCACACCTGACGCAGGCAAGCAGGGGTTACATTTTTACTTTTTCCCTATTCCACGAAGACCACCTAAGAAGTGCATCTCCCGGATCGATATTTAACAGAAACTTCGACATTTCAGTTCTTCTTCATCCTAAACTGTGTCTACATACACATAGACAGTGTCTACACGATTTAACTAATTTAAAAACAGCTCAATCTGCAACATATTCCCCCCCTTGGAGTCTCTGACTTCAATAACACTAAATAAAATTTTTTTTTTCTCATACGAAAATTTTCAACATATAATTGCGGTTCTCTCTCGAACGAAATAATAATATTTTTTCCTATTTTAAAATCGTCGAACGAATAGACAAATAGTCTCGAAATTATTACTTGCATTGTTAATCTTCATTTGGCAGAGGGCAAACCTTTGAAATACTTCTTATGAAATTTCCCCCCTGAGTTTTTAATTTAACCATTCGAACTTTGCCGTCAGCACCAGGGACGACCTCCATAATTCTAGCTCTTGGCCATTTTAGTGGAGGAGTATTTTCTTCTTTTATTAAAACGAGATCGTTAATTTTTAAATTTTCTGAAGGGTTTAACCACTTCGGACGATTTTGTAACCGATTTAAATACTCAACTGACCACCGTTTCCAGAAATCATGTTGAATTTTAATGCAATGTTGCCATTGTGATAATCGATTTAATTTTATATGCGAAACATCCTTTTTTGAATATAATACACGCAAATATACGCAGGCGCCATAAGCTTTTAAGCTGGCGTCACAAAATCCGTGGATTTCGATACTTTCGATTGACAAATTTAAAGTTAGATTCTTCGGAATCTTCACCTCTTTTAGACACGGTAGCGAGAAGAAAAATTTATTCCATTCCGACATTAAATTATCTGGGAGATTATCATCCCACTCGATTTTACTGATCCATATTTTCTGCATAATTAATTTTGCAGTTACTACGACGGGACCTAACAATCCAATAGGATCGAAGATTGAAGCAATTTTCGACAGAACTTCTCTTTTTGTGTAATTTTTAATTTCCTTAAATTCGGGCAGTGCCATTACGAGAAAGTCTTCATGAGAATTCCATTGCAAGCCAAGTACCTTACTAGACGAACTTTCATTTTGAATGTCGTAATTATTTTTCGAATTATTTTGATTTGAATCAGCTTGGAAATCCTCATTCGAATTATTTTCATTGAACTCTGTAGAAAAATCTTTGACATTTGAATGCCACTTATGTAACTTAAATCCTGCAGTATTTAATAAACTAATTAATTGCGAAGAAGTTTCGATTAATTCATTTTTCGAATTTGAACTGACGAGCACATCATCCACGTATGTTTGCGAAAGTAACATTTTTGATGCAAGCGGGTAATTTTGCGATTCTTTTTCAGCCAGTTCTTTTAAACATCTAGTGGCAGCAAAGGGCGCGAAATTCGTACCATACGTTATTGTTAATAACTCTAAACATTGTAAAGGTTCATTTTCATTTTCACGCCACAGGATGTTCTGTAAATATGTGTGATTCGGATTTACACGAATCTGACGGTACATTTTTTCAATGTCCGCAATGACTACGAAAGTACCTATCCGAAATCTACATATGATATCGAATAATTCCGGTTGTACCGTATAGCCTTTTAATAAAATATCATTAAGCGATAAACCCGATGAAGTTTTCATCGAAGCGTCAAAAACAACACGCAATTTTGTTGTTTCACTATCTTCACGTATAACTGCGTGATGCGGCATAAAATATTTATTTTCTCCTCTCTCATTATGAGAACTTAGAGGGACGATTTTTGCATGATTTAAGTTTACATATTCATCGATAAATTGTTTATATTTTAATTTTAAATTTGGATCTCTTAGAAATCGTTTTTCGAGACCAGCAAATCGTTTTCTTGCTTGCAAAAACGATTCACCTAAATTACACGATTTATTTTCTTGATTTTTAAATGGCAAATTTATTTGAAACCGTCCATTTTCTAATCGAATCGTCGTTTCTTTAAAAATTTCTTCCGATTTTGCATTTTCGGGACTTAAAATTGTTTTCTCTTCGATGTCTTCTATCTCCCAAAATTTTTGTAACAGTTCATCGCTACTCGATGACGTATTTAAAAAAGAACAACAATTGGGTGAACTATTCCCTAGTTCATTATACGAATTAATATTAGAATGCTTTGGCTTATTATTTGCCAATTTACCGCCGACGACATATCCTAAGAGTGTACTAAAAAGGGTTGGCATATCCGCCCCTAATTTAATCACTCCTGGAACGATTAAATCATAATAGACGTCTGCTCCTAGCAAGATGTCGATTTTCGACGAGACATAAAACTTTGGATCAGCTAACATAATGTGATCCGGTATTTTTAAATTTGATACGTTTAGAGTAGTTTGCGGTAGTTCGCAAGTTATTTTTTCCAATACTGCACACGAAACTTTGAACGAATTTTTTCTATAAACGTTTGACTTAATGGTTAAATCAACCATCTCATTTGATTGAGCATTTATTTGCGAGATTCCTGATATTTGCAATTCTTTACGATAAGTATTCGAATTTAATTTGTCTAGCAATTCTTTTGTGCACATGCTAATCTGACTCGCCGAATCCAGTAAGCACCTAGCCGAAACTGGATCGCCGTTGCGATTATAAATTGTTACCACTGCTGTGGCTAGTAGGATTTGCGAATTATTTTGCGAATAAGTGGAAAACGATAACGAACTTTCGGGCTTATTTTCTTTATTTTTATTTTCATTTACGATACTTCTTTGCTTGGGATCGTCTTGCGACCTTGATTCTACTTGACTCGAATTCTTTTGATTTACGATTTGTCCCGATTCTCTATTTTCTGGCGTTGATCGATTTGAATTATTATTAGTTGAATAATGTTTATTTTGATATTGGTTTACACCCTCGTTTACACCATACGTACGATTTTGACGATTAAATTGACGATTAATTGTGCCTGAATTAGGTTTATGGAGATCCTGCCACTGGCTGCGACTTTCTGTGCGACGAATTTGAAAATTTCTAGGATTTGAATGAACTTCTCGATCAAAATTGATATGAAGTAGAGTATTATGCCTTTTGCCACATTGCCAACAATTATTCCCAGTGCAAGTATCATCGAACGAATGTTTCCTAAACAGACATATTTTGCAAAAACCTCGAGAGGTTATAAAGTTGTTTCTTTCCTGAATAGTTAATTGTTTGAATTTATAGCATTGATAAATCGAATGATGCTCTGAGCAAAAATTACAAATTAAATAGGATTGATTTCCTGTCGCCTTTCCTGTCTGTTGTTGATTCGAATTATGAGTTGAACTAATAAAATGATTAACTTTCCTAATCGGTGTAGGACTAGTGCCTTTTGTTGCATCTATTTCCTCTAATGCTTTGCATTGCTTTTCTAAAAAATTAATAAATTCTTTTAACGTTGGTAGGTTCTTGGTATCTCGATGTAAGCAATAAGCCTTTTGCAATTGAAAATCCAATTTCTTGGAAAAAATGTGAATTAAAATTAAGTCCCAAGAATCTACGGGTACATTTAAATTTTCCAAACTTTCGATATTTTGATTAATATGAGTTAAGAACTCCCTCAGGTTTTGAGCCTTTGGCTTCAATAAATTAGGTAAGTTTTCGAATAAATTGGTGATGTGCGCCTCGATTATCGCATACGTGTTTTTATATCTATTTTCTAACAACTTAATTGCAGATTGTAAATTCGAGCTTACCAACGACAAATTCTGTATTAAAGACAGTGCTTCGCCTCTCAAATATCCCTTAAAATAAATTAGTTTTTCGATATTATCTAAATCCTCATTATTTATGATGAGTTTAGTAAACAGATCATGAAAACTATTCCACTCTGCAGCATCACCTGAAAAAATTGGAATTTTGATTTCGGGCAGCTTAACTGTTTGAGAATTTGCACCCTTTGTATTTATACTTGTCGTAACACCCTGAACTAATTCGGCTACAAATTCTTTATTCGATTGTTGTAAATTCGATACGAAATTCTGAAATTCTACGTTTCCATCTAATCTAGGTTGTTGGGTGCTTAGACTAGTTAACTCTTCAATTTTGTTTTCTAACTTCGAAAACAAATTACAAAATTTACTTTCTACATCCTCACTATCTTTAGTGGCATCTTCTTTAATCTCTGCGATCGATTCTTGTATATTTACATAACTCTGATAAGCTGCTATTAAATTTCTTTTGCGAATTTCGATTTGATTTTTATTATTTTCATTTTTTAAATTCTCCTCAACCCACGTTTCGATTTTTGTAATTAATCCTTTCGCGTAACCCCTCTTTTTCTTCAAATTATCCATCTTTTTACAATATTACTTAACAAACGATATTTTTATAACACAGAATAATATAATAAACGATTTTTCATAATGGTACGACTGACGAACATTTAGGTACTTACGATATGACATACGATAATTACAGGTATATTAATATTATAAACACGAACGAAATTACAATTATTTATATTTTTACGATCAAAGTTATCAACTTTAGTATTATTCACGAATTCACGAATAGTAGGTAGGTACATCAACCAAACCGACGAATTTAATTAGGTAGGTGGGTCTGAGTGCTTCTTTCGACTCATCAGCTGACGAATTAGGCTTCGAACGATTAATATGCAATTTTGTTGCGATAACGAAATAGGAAATAAGAAACTTTCCTCGAATAATAAATGAAGAGGTACGTTACTCAGTTTGGTGGAATCCAGGAACTTCTCTGCAATCCAGGACCTCGTTTTTGTGGAATCCAGGAATTGCTCTGCAATCCAGAAGCTCGTTTTTGTGGACTCCAGGGCCTTGTCTGCAATCCAGGAGCTCGTTTTTGTGGACTCCAGGGGCTTGTCTGCAATCCAGGTGCTCGTACAGAAGTTTCTCTGCAACAACCATACAACACGAAACACGAAATACTTGTAGTCGACAATGAACGATTCTGGACACTTAAAACTGCACAATTTTGTTTAACGACGTATTCACTGCATCCATGGTACACTAGCAACTTCCATTAATTTCCATTTGCACTAAATTCAGTTACAATCCGGCTCGAAGGACCACTTTTATGTACGGTTTAGGTACACAAAGAACGAATAATGAACTGTATAAATTAATAGACACACATTAAATTAATCTTTTAATGCAAAACTAGTAATTTTACACAATGCTGTAGAACAACCAATCAATTTAAAGGTAATTTCTAATTATGTAGACGATTATAATATGATTAAACGATTTAGTAAGATGAATAATTTGAATTAAGTCGGAGTAGGTATGTAGGTATTTATTTAGTCTGACGAACGAACGATACGAAATAATACGAATATTAGAGACAGCAGGACTTCTGTCCTGGTCAACGAACAAAAAGCGAATCTTGCTTTGCACACCTGACGCAGGCAAGCAGGGGTTACATTTTTACTTTTTCCCTATTCCACGAAGACCACCTAAGAAGTGCATCTCCCGGATCGATATTTAACAGAAACTTCGACATTTCAGTTCTTCTTCATCCTAAACTGTGTCTACATACACATAGACAGTGTCTACACGATTTAACTAATTTAAAAACAGCTCAATCTGCAACAACCCCTAACTATTCGTAGTAACTAGTTACTATTACACGTTTCAAAAGAATAATACAAATAATGTAAATTAAAGATATAAATAATTGAAAAATTATTAGACAGAGTAATTAAGATACAAGATCGTCAGAGCTCCACTGCCCCTGGGCTATCAATTCTTACTCTAATTAGATCTCCCTTTCTAATTACCTGATCCTTTGTGTATTCAATCCCACGACTATATTTGTGTCGAATCCTTCTAGTCTCATTTCATTTTATCTAAGTTCAGGAGAACCTTACTTATCCAATTATCCGTGTAAATATGCCATCCGCTGACGTAAAAACGAAACTTATAGGTACCTACGGAAGATAATGTAAGTTATTAATACGATTCCATAATAAAGTTAAGTTAATTGCTCTAGTGGAAGATGTAGCACTATATGTGCTGCAAAAGATCTCAATGAACAATATACCACAAATGATAATCGAGCCATCCTTGAGTTTGAAGCTACTCAAAGTTACACGAGGAAACCTGGATCAATTTCAATATACCAAGAGTGTCATACTGTTTTGTGGAATCTTCATTCTACAGCTTGTATGGGAAGAAATAAGTTTAGGAGATACATGGGAGTAATAGAAGCAAGACACCGGTAAGACGATGCTCAAAAGAAGTTGTGTTAGAATCTTAAACCAGCGACAGGCCCAGAATTGCTCCCACAACAGTAAGTGTAGCTCAATTGCAGTCCCTTACATCTCGTTTGTTGGTGATAGGCTTGAGTTTATGGTCGATAATTCCCGGCCATACGCAGCACATATCGTGAAAAAATTATTGCGTCTCAAGTTCAAATTAGGGAATTGACTTGGGCAGCACGTATTCCTGACTAAAACCCAATAGAACATGTTTGGGATTTGCTTGAAAAACGAGTTTGAGGTCTTGAAGTCGTTCCAGAAAATGTTAACAACAAGAAACTCGCATGGCTCTTTTTGAAGAATATTCGAAGTATGTAAAGAAGAATGGAAGTTGTAATCAAGCAACCCAGTTCGCTCCAAGCTGTCAAGTATGTTTGTCAAGTATCTTGCCATTTGAAGTCCATCTGGCCTCTCCAGATAAATATGGACAGGTCCAGTAGGATTTCCATAGCCACCGCCAGAGTAGTGTTAATAACACCACAGATCGCCAATAAGCTTGTCTCTGTAGGCTAGAGAGCTATCCGCTATGACCATTACCTGCTAGCCTTTTGACCACCAAGCGGTAGTACTGCCTGTTAGGTAGCATAACCCAGTATATTTATTTTAGTCAAATTCCCCATGTTTTGCCACAGATTCTTTTACACGTCCACAAGGACATTTTTGCTCTTCGTGTTACTTTTTTCCAGATGGGAGTTCCAAGTAAGCTTTTTATTCAGGATCACACCTCTAGGCACTTAGCTTCCACCGCAAATGGAATGCTTTCTCCCAGAAGAGTATTAGTGGCGTAAGCCGTTCAACCTTCTCCTTCTGGAAAGTGTTATAGCAGTATTGCAAGAGTTCGCTGTTCCACTGTGGTGTTCCCTATCACATCACTGATAAGTCACCTTGAGTATTTTCTTGCGGACACCCTCTAGCGGGCCTAAAATCGGTATTACCCCCCGCCCCCACCTGCCCTCTTTGAGGTTGTTTTAATTGTTTCTAACAGCTGTCTCATAGAGAGGCTCCTGGTAGTGCGTTGTTAAACGCTCTTTCTATGTCAAGGAAGGTAGGCTTTTTGTCAAGAGACCGGGTGATTTTACTCACAAAATTGTTAAGAGCAAGATCGGTTAGACTTTCCAGTCTGCTAGGCTCATTCAGAGGGTAAAGATTCAACAAAATGAAGTCGTAAGTAGGGTGTAAATTACGTTTTTACTCTCTGAAAATCCGAATTACTAGCTTCATAAAAGACTGCAACAACTATTAGGCATCTCAATCATATTATTATATTGCTTCTTCTTGACTCGTCAGTATAAACTTTTTGGAAGCGTCCTGCTGAACGCTTCCGCAGGTTGGTTTCTATTGGTAATAATAATATATTATTACATCTTGGTTACTCTTTCTTTTACAGTAACTTTTCATTAAGTTTCGGCCAAATCACTAAAATGTAATATCCAGCGACATTCGCTCCAGAAGGCGCCGTTTCCTACACTGCTGTAATTTCCGGTGTCGTTGAGTAATTCGTTACAAACAATACGATATAAGTTTCACGTTACGATCGATGACTTGAACACATAAAATCAGAATCTATAAATTTTGTTATGGAATAAAATGAATGGTTCCGTTCAAAACCGTCAACTTCTGAGTTGACAGCAAAGTCACTGTCTTCACAGCGGATGTGTCTTTATTGAACGAGCAAAAATTAACTGCGCTGCTGAACCTCTTATCTTCGAAAAATCGCAATTGCAGGAGCTGAATGACCTTGGCAGCAGCTTATTTTCAAAGCAGCGAAACGTTCAGTGATGTTTACTTCCGGTTTGATGCCAGCAACTTTGAACGCAACTAATAATTTAAGCTTGCACTCAGATTACTTTTGTATTATGGCTTTGTTTTATTTAGTTACAGTACCATATTTTTGTTTATATTTCTTCACGACATCCTAATTCTAATGGTTGTCATAGTATCTTTCAACTGCGGTTTATTTTCAACTTACATGACATATTAACATTTTTTTTCAGTTAGTATGTATTGCATGATCGCATGAAAAATATAATTTAAAATTCAAATCATTTAACCATGTTCTAAACATATTTGCTCTCTTACTTAGACCATAATGTTGTAATTAAGTGTTGCATCATTCACTTACTGTACCGGGTGGGCCATCACTTATGTCCACCCCCGAAATAGAGGTTAATTTTAAAGATGAAAAATTGAAACTTTGAGGATTTGTGTAATTAATATAGGACCACATAATGGCATAATCAGATTAATTATTTTTTTTTTAGTTGAGCCATCAGCGATAAAAAACTGTAATTTGGTGTTAATGTGACTAAAATAAATTCGATTTTTCTTTAATACACCGATAGAAATCGATTACTAAACTCAAAATCGATAAAAATAAATATCAAAAACCTAGTTACAAGTCTTTAATTAAATAAAATACTTAAAATATGGAAATGACAGGTAAAATGATTGATATATGGTAGAGAAATAAAACTGACAAATCTAATGAGGGTAGGTACCCACCATAAATAATCTTCAAAGCAGTCAGAAGAATGTGCCATTGAACTCGAATGGGCTTCTTTTATGAATGTTTACTTAGGATATGTTTACTTAACATTTGTCCTATACCAGCCCTTCAAAATCCTGATAGTTTTATTGCTTCCGTAAATCAATCATTCTAGCTGTCTAGCTATTTTATTTAATTAAAGGCTTGTAATTAGTTTTTTGATATTTCTTTTAAGCGATTTTGATTTTCTTAATTGATTTCTATCGATGTATTAAATAAAAATCGAATTTATTTTGGTCACATTAAACCAAATTACAGTTTTTTATCGCTGATGGCTCGACTAAAAAAAAAATAATTAATCTAGTTATGTCATTATATGGTCCTATATTAATTACACAAATCCTCAAAGTTTCAATTTTTTATCTTTAAATTTAACCTCTATTTCGGGGGTGGACATAAGTGATGGACCACCCGGTACACTTAGCTATAAACCAAATCGATACATGCCAATTTTGTCCAATTAATAAGCTCATCCATTTATGATGCTCCTGTTTTCTCTCGTAAAGAGGTTACACGTTCTATATACATACTATAATTATTATTATTATTAGAGCATGTAGGTATAGTGTATTTGCTCTTTAATGATGTTCCTTATTAACAACGATTCCTGTTCAGCTTATTATGGGAAACTAATTTCAAAGTGTAATTATTATCTTTACACCTCAAAAGTGTTATAGGATAATAATAATATATAGATGATCTTCTTATCGTAACAGTGGATTAAGTTTTGATCTACGTACCTACCTGATAAAATATCAAAAATATTTTTCTCATCTCATAAGCCAAACTAATTTAAATTATTGAAAATCGTAATAATTTATAACCGATGGATTATTTTTTTTTGTAGGTACCCTTTAATACTTTAATCGTTGATATCTATCACCTACTTCTTAGATAATATTTTTCATGCAATTCCGTTGTCGTTCAAATTAAATCAAAGAATGATAGCTCTAAAGAAAACAAAGAATCATAGCTCAAATATGATCGTAAACCCGAGCTGCAGTTTTAACGATTAACGCTTTTCCCTCAGAGGATTTATCCCGTCATAAACACTAACAAGCGTTATAACGTTACAAATACTTCATCAATTTATGTATCACTATGGAAGCTTATCATAAAACACTGGAGACACTGGAAAGATCGATCCAGAGTCAAGTGGGCGTTTGGGGATGGCAGAAGTCTGGTTTTTGTAGCCATCAGATAAGACAGGATTAATCAATAGCATTATGTATTCAGGGAAGAGGATAATATTGCATTATTAAGTGAAAAAAAAAACTAAGGAGAGTTCATTAAAGGATCTAATTAGATCGACTCTAAACTCTAAGGTTACTGAATAAGAACGATTTTTTTCATTTTATGTTCTAAAACTTAAAAAATACCCATTAGACGATTATCGTGATGCAGAAACAGTTTTCGGTTCAAGTTTCTAAAAAAAAAGTTCTACGGATTATAATAACTTTCAAAATCAACAGGAATTATAATTTTAAAGCGGTGTGTACTATAAGGATGACAGAATCAAAGTCTGATAGCTTCATATTTTGTCACAATACATCATTCCCATCTCGACTGAGTCAGCGTATTTTCAGAAACAATCTGCAGGTAACTTGATCGGGGAGCATTAATTTAATCTTGAAGGTTCCATTGAATAATATGTCGATGTTCTTTCCTAGTACGATGTCACGTTATTTGAACGAATTTATGGCTGGTTTCAAGATATTTTATAAGTAGTTAACGAGTCATAATTTAAACATACCTACTTTCTTTATACTTATTTCTTGAAATGACAACTCGCAGTAGAACTCGATGTTGTTGAAATGACTCACAATCACTGGAAACTTGTGACTCTCCATTCAAGAATCTTGTCAGAAAAACGATTTCTGAGAAGGAAAAAACGGCAATATTGTCTTACTTTTTGGGGGTTTCCAATGAAAATTTAATTGGCAAATAATTTTGATTTATTATTGATTTAAACGGGTTTAAAATTTCAACCCTTATGTCCGTATTCATCAAACTTCAAAATATAACTCTGGGATTATATTTTGAATTTTCTGACAGCTGATTGGTCTAATGCTCAAACCCTACGAACGCTACGAATTCTAAACCAATGACATGTTCCAAAATATAACCCCAGGGGTTATATTTATTGATGAATACGGACCTTAGTGAGTTTTCCATTGTACATTTTTATGGAGTTTCAAAACTGCAATTTGGAAAATGACCTTCAAGAGCTTGACTTAATCCTTACCATTTAAGTCTCTTGCAGTTTATTTGTAAAATGTACCGTTTTTTGATACACAATAATAAAAAAGTCATATTGTATTTCTTTGCTCAATAACGGTACATTTCACGAAAAAAATGCAAAATACTAAAATGGTTCGTAGTGACTCAGTCTATAAAAGACCATTTTTAAAATTTCAATTTGAAAACTCCATATAAGAACGTACAATTAAGTAATTATTGCATTTTCAACCCTTTTTTGAAAGTATGATAAAATTTGATTCTTTCACGTTTCTTCAAAGCCGAAGAAAAACCTCAGTAGATAGGGGGCCACCTGGGTCCGTCGGAATTCCCTAGATCTAGGGAAAAATGGCAGTCTAGGGAAATTTTAGCTGAACTGACCTGGCCTCATGCAGAGCCGACGGGACCTGACCGGACCACATGCAGAGCCGGCGGGGTCTGACCCGGCCTCACGATAGCAATAAATCTGTCAATTTAATAGCTTATTTATGTAAATTAGGGTCATTAATCATATACGGAAAGCAATACTAATGAGTTCTTTGTTATCGGGGGTCATTAATCACGCCCACCTGTCACTCCTTTGTTCGGCGGCCCTTTGTCGGCGTTCCTTTGTGTAAAATACAATAGAATTAATTATGTTGTTATTTATAACCCTCACGTGTCACTGAATATAAATTGTATAATTAAAAAAACCAATCCCCTAATGTCATCTTAATTGTTATTATTATACCTATTATGACCCCACGGAGATAGCGGCGGCACCTATGAGGTGCACACGTGCACCATTAATCATATCCGGAATGCAATAAACCTATCAAGTTAATTGTTATTTATGTACATACCTGCATCAGAAATAGATAAGATCTCAGAGTGTTCAACGGAAACACAAACTTCGATACGTCTGAAAACAGCGCACCTGCACCCGGTCCTTTGTTCGGAAACACAATAGACTAATGAGTTCTTAGAAATCGGGGGTCATTAATCACGCCCATCTGTCACTCCTTTGTTCGGAGGCCCTTTGTCGGCGTTCCTTTGTCTGGAACACCATAAAGCTGCCGATCTTTGCTATGCGAACACAAAAAGAGGAGTCAAGTTAATACAGCCGATTCGACAAGCTTCGACACGTCTGAAAGGGACCACCAACATTGAAAACCGTTATTATGTTAATCCATAGGTCCGTCGCACCCACCAGCATCGAAAACCGGTATTCACTACGAAGACCTACCTGCATACCTACCAACCCACCTACCCAACTATACAGGCTACCTGCACCGAAAACCGGTTTTATATGACACACCACGGAAACAACAACCATCGGCACGTCTGAAATTGAATTATATGAAGAGTTGGGGCCGAGGTCCACTACATGAAGAACCAATTAGAATAAAGATAATCGAGGGGTGGGGGTAGAATATAGGGTGTATGATGTAGGGGAGGGGGTAACTACACAACTTGATGGACCAATCAGAATAAAGATAATCGAGGGGTGGGGGTAGAATATCGGGTGTCTGATGTAGGGGAGGGGGTAACTACACTACTTGATGGACCAATCAGAATAAAGATAATCGAGGGGTGGGGGTAGAATATCGGGTGTATGATGTAGGGGAGGGGGTAACTACAGAATATAAGTACCCAGATATGCAGCGTTATTACCATATAGTCTTCTGACTGAGTGCGCGAAGATACTTCTCAAGAAGTTGAAATTTGTGAAAAGATGGCTTTCTCTATCGTCGACGAATACACCAAGACAAACCAACGATACAAGTTGAAACAGCACATAGTTGAGATTATACTGAACCCTCTGAAACGAGAAGTAGTCAATCCAGAGAAATGGCTCCAAGACGGGCTTCGGGGTGTGTTCAATTATATTGTGGAAAATGTGAACCCCGAGGACAAAGTGGGAATGACATTCACAGCCAATGAGTTTAACGGGGATTTCCACATACCGTTCAAACAAGTGGTGAATTTACGGTTCGAGGAACTCTGGAAGAGACTCCACATATTATATCAGAGTAATAAGGCCGGGGTAGAGGGCGATACCTTCAAAATTATTACAACCAGTTTCACCCCGTATAAGGGCTCAGGGCGAAACACGCAAGTTTCGTTGACATATGCCGAGGATTGTGCCAAGAGAAAGGGGATAGTTACAATCAATAATAAGGATAATTTGTGCTTGGTTCGTGCACTGGTGGTGGCTATGGCATACCTCCAGAACGTGCCATATCTGAACCAGGTGAGGCGAAATATAGGAAAGAGACAGGACGAGGAAGTACAGAAATTAATACAAGCGTCGGGGATTAACGTACCACAGGAAGGAGCGGGGTTTGAAGAACTACAATTATTTCAACGATATCTGAAGGAATACAAGATTGTCGTATATTCTTACGGAACAAAAGGAAGAGATGTGTTATTTGAAGGACCTGACACCCCACTCAGAATCAATCTTATCCATCATAACAACCACTATAACGTTATAACAAGCCTGACTTCCGCGTTCTGCTGTCGATATTTCTGCCAAGACTGCAATGTTCCTTATAACACCAAAGAAAAACACAGATGCAGAGCCCAATGCCCCTGCTGTACTCGTCGGCCCCCGTGCCCAAAGATAGATGATGAGATAAACTGCGAAGACTGTAGTCGGCGATTCAGAGGGCAACATTGCTACGATAGTCACAAAGTATCTGGAAAGAACGGTAAATCACTATGCGATAACGTAAAAAGATGTGAAGAATGCCTAAAAACAATCAAAGCGGGTCGCCAACATTATTGTGGGGAGTTTTTCTGTAAAGTATGTAAAAAACACAAGCCCTCGAATCATCTGTGCTACATACAAAAAGACACAGGGAAGCCCAAGCTTGATGATACGTTATTCGTATTCTATGATCTGGAAACCCGACAAGATCAAGTCAACGCCCTAGGAGAGAACGTTCATATTCCCGTGCTATGTGTCTTCCAGCAGCGATGCAGCGATTGTTTTAGCTCCTACGGAGATAACGAGTGTGAGAAATGCGGTGTTCGGCAACATATTCTGCAAGGCGAGAATGCTGTTGAGCTCTTTTTCAACTACCTATGGAGTCTGAAAATTTTTAAAAGTATCGTTGTTGTGGCTCACAATGGAGGCTCGTTCGATCATCAGTTTATATTTAGACACGTGCTAGAGAAAACAGATCTGAAGCCTGAAATAATTAAACGTGGAAGCAAATTACTTATGCTGACGGCAGGGAAGCTCAAATTTATCGATTCGATCAATTATTTCCCTATGAAACTATCAGCCCTACCGAAGGCATTCGATTTGAAAGAGTTGAAGAAAGGTTACTTCCCGCACCTGTTCAAAACCAAGGCTAACGGAGACTACGCCGGTGCAATACCTGACGCCAAATATTACTCTCCAGATACCATGAAGCCGGCCGATCGCAGAGAGTTCATGGAGTGGTACGAACAGCAGAAAGGTAAATACTTCGACATGTCACGGGAAATAGTCAACTATTGCGTGTCGGATGTCGATATTCTCACGAATGCATGCCTCAAGTTCCACAAGATGATGATGGAGCAGGGAAACGTCTCGCTCAGAAGGCTGTTCCATCGGTTGGTCTGCAAACCAACGATAACGTAACGAGGTCGTTCAGTTACCGGTGATGTTTTCACAGCCCACAGATCCTTTGTGCTGTTACTGAGAGCTGGTAGCTCGTACAGCTCCCAACGGCGGAAGGGTATGTAGACTGGTTTGTTAGCATTCAAGTGACGTAACATCGAGAGGCGTGTGACATCATCGGGGACGATATGCAACATCTTGAGTTCGACATTGCTCACGGTGATGGTTGCTGTTTTCGTACCGACCGTTCCGTCGGCTTGCAAACTGACATATGCGTTGTTATCGCTAACGGCTCGTGTGAAACGGAAGATGTGTTTACCGCTTAATACTTTGCGATAGTCGTAAAAAACACTAAACAGATGTGAAAGGGGGACGCGGAAGCAAAACTTCCTGTCTCCTCCTAACAGTGATTCAAATGTATTGCTCCAGGAGGCATGCTTCAATGCACTAACTTCATCACGGTTGTAGAGGAGCAGTGTGCGCATCGCTGTAAGGATTCCGGGGTCACGAACCTTCTCCACCTCCTTCCCATTGATTTCATAAGTGATGTCTGAGAACAAAAACAAGGCAGCATTCTGTGTCAAGCTGCACGTGCCGGTCCCTTCAGCGCCGGGTACAAATTGACCTTCAATAACCAGAGTCGATTCGGACGGTAAAAGGCATATGTCTTGTTGGTTGATGATGATCTCGCAAGTATCATTATAGCTAAATGAGCGTGTCTGCGGTTGGTAGGTATGCACCTCGGCCTTAACGATCGATTCATCGTAGTTTGGGCTGGTATAGATATCGAGGACTTCGGACATTATAACCAAGCGATCGTAGGAATGCGACGTTGTTAGCAGCTAAAGTACGATGATGTGATCGAGCGGAGCGTCGCACATTAACTGACGTCTGTGGGTGGACCAATCGCGTATTAGTATGCGTAATGACTAACATCCTGGCGAGGTTCTTTACGCAGCTCCAATCGGATGACAATCTTCTCCCCGCGAAAGTTGACAGGGTGTGAGTCCTGGTCCTTGATGCCGATGGTTATATTGTCAATCATGGACTTGCCGTCGATTAGTGGTAAATAGGTTGGAGTGCGAGGCTCTTCACGTATGACAAACCCCGGGTCGACCAGCGGCGTAAATTCGTAGATGACATGGCCGAGACGACCATTCAAATAAGCCCCAGTGGTGATGTTTGTCTCGATATGTAACGATAGTGTTCGCACAATATTCACGGGTTGATCGGACTCGTGTGTCTGCAGGGCTTCATAGACTTTAGGTGAAAAACCCAACAAATCGTTTGGACTGTCTGGTTGTGTGAAGTCAATATCAAACAGAGCGCTCTTCATGCGGCATTTCAATGTACTGTTATCAGGCTTTAGGGTGAATACATCTTCCGGATCTGGCGGTGCACCGTCCTTGGGGAGGTAAGCGGTCAAGATCTTACGGCATCGATCGTTGGTGGCAATGAGAGTTTGTAACTTATCCCGAATGCATGACTCCAGATGCTCGATCTCGTATGAACCGTCGGGCAAGTCGAAGAAATGGCTAACAGCAGAGACGCCCACACCAGTGCGTGGTGTTACATGAATTCGGCTGTTGACGCCCTGTTCAATGTTGGGTATACTATTGTAGCATACAAACGCCAATAGGGCCATATTGTATTCATAACGGTCGGTATCAAGTAGGAGCGGCGGGTCGACAGCCGTCGAGAAATGGCTGGTGCGACCTGTTAGGGTGAATGTGCGAGACATGATTGTCTGATAATGGTGTGATCACAGCTCTTTATTCAGAAACTGTAAACAGAGATGCCCACAGGTGTACCCATGACGTTGAAATACGTCGTCATTATAGTAGATCTTACAGGTGTGAAAATACCGTTGAAGTTCTTGCGGCGGTGCTAAATTACCATAGCTGTCAAAATATTCGACGGCCTTGCCATGTTTCCGGTAAGCAACCCAATGAGTGCCGGGGCCCGCGCTAACGTCCAGGTTGACGATGCCGCTTTCCACATTATGTGGCTGTGAGGGCAGACGATCCCTCATGAAGACGCCCCGGAAGGCCGGAATACGTAACAGGCCAGCGTACCGGAGCAAGTCGACATCACTCAGGGGACGGGCGGGCAGCTTTAGTTTTTTGACTGGTAACGTTTCAAATAGAGACCGTAGCCGTTGCGTTGACGCCGCAGGTATAATCCTGAACCCTTTTTGCCCAACGCAATGTCCTCCATATGGCTGTTATGGCGCTTCGTCTCCTCCAGCTGTCGGGTCTTGGCTCTGACGTCGGTAACGGTTTTAGCGATACCAGCAGCTCCGCTGGCTAAAGCACCGAGTGCACTCAGCCCGGCAAATATTGGTATCAGAGGGAGTACACCCCCGGTCTTAGGCATCGGTATTATGCGTGGTTTGTTAAACTTCTGTCTTCGAACTATGCGTCGTGCCGTCTTGAGAGCCGATGATGCAACTGCCGAGATGTCCGTGTCATCGCTGGGTGGTCTTTCACGTTTAATCTGACGAACCAGAGCTGCGAAGGACTTAGACGAACGGCAACGGCACCCCGCGCCTAGTTTCCGTTTGACCTTCATGGCGCCGGTAACCATAAGCGCTGCGGCCTTCTCACCAATTCCAGAGTCTGATGCCTTTACACGCTCCCAAGCACCGTCTTCCAAGATTTTGTCCGCCTGATGTCTAGATGCTAGATCCTTGCGACGGGCGTAGGCAATGTCGTGAGATCGACACAGGGTGTCAAGTTTGTTCCTGGGTATATCACCTCTACGCAAACGCTCATCGAGTCTCGTGCCAGGACCGCAAAACTTGTAACTCGGGATATGTAGTTCAAACGGGAGATTATTGATGGCGTTATTAATGAGGCCTCTACCCACGACGTCCAGCATAAAGACTGATTACCGATCAGCCGCGCTGTTCATATATATACCAGTCTTATCGCGATGGCATGCTAGTCAATCAAAGCAATGCGTATCATTCAACATCCCGAGTTCGCTCTGCCGATCCTCAACTTGGATCGCGAGATGACCCAGGTCAGGCCGGTGCGTCACGGTGACCTACTGCCTGATACCGTACGCGCTATCATTGCAGGCCCGAGCGGCTGCGGCAAGACGAACGCTATGCTTAGCCTGATCTATCAACCGAACGGACTCCGTTTCGAAAATGTATACGTATATTCAAAATCGTTGTATCAACCGAAATATGAGCAGTTACAACGGGTATTGAAACAAGTTGAAGGGATAGGATACTATCCGTTCAGCGATAACACCATGGTCATCGACCCCTCTGAAGCTCTAGAGAATTCAGTAATGATTTTTGACGATGTCGCCTGTGATAAGCAAAATAATATTAAAGCGTACTTTTCGATGGGACGTCATAAACACATTGACACCTTCTATCTCTGTCAGACTTACACATGCATACCGAAGCACTTGGTGCGTGATAATGCAAACGTCGTGATTCTGTTTAAGCAAGACGAACTCAATCTGCGACATTGTTATGACGATCATGTGACTACAGACATGTCGTTCAATACGTTCAAGGAGCTGTGTGCAGAATGTTGGAAAGATAGCAAGTTCGATATGCTGGTCATCGTTAAAGACTGCGATCTCAACAACGGGCGGTACCGGAAGAATTTTGATAAATATATACAGCTATGACCTCATCACCACAGTAGCTATTATGATGTCGTCACGCGATGATCCTGCGAAGATTGCTAAAGATATTAAACAGTACACACAAGCCGTTAGACGGAAATATCTAGATCTGCGAGCTGGCAGGCAGCAGACATCAGATGTTGTGGGCTCCATGCTGAAGAGCGTCTCTACACCTCTGCAACAAATCGAGAAACATACCAGACCGCAACCCGATAATATTATCAAGGCAGAACCTCGACAGTACCCAGTACCCCGTCCGCGAACATATGTCACATCAACACCCAGACCTACCACCTTATGGCCTAGCCCATTAGTCGAACCCACACTCAAAATGGAGGCCTCGGGCTCGCAATCACCGCCAGCTGAATCAGACTCTGACGATCCCTCAGACAATGGTCAGGTCGCCCACGAGGATGACGGCGCATCCGACGATGAACCGACAACGTCCGCTGATGACGACCTTGGCGGGCTGCTTCAAAAGTATATAACTAAACGCCTGAACGCTGATGATAAAAGTGTAGACCGTATATTTAGCCCCAGGCCCATTGAAGGCGGCTCTTGGAAACTTGGCGATTATACAGTGATATTTCATCCCAACGGTGACGTCCAAGTTGGTTCAAAGAAGTACCCTGGCTCAAATGCCCTATACCACTATCTCTTCATGAAGACAACGCCCGACGAATACACATACTACGATACGCATCATTACACAACAATCTTGTTGCTAACAGAGGCGTTTCGTAAAAAGCAGGGGCACCACACGAAAAAATACACGAAGGTCATTAAACCGTTATTGGCCAGGGCTACAGATCTATCTCGCTACAGTAGAGATTCACCTAGCTACAGCAGCGCAGTGGGTGAGGGCTACAAACTAGTTACACCTCATGCCAAAGACTACGTCTACTACGACGATCCTAACGAGCTAGTTGACCGTCTAAGGATATTGATAGCCTCAGGGCAGGCCGGTAATAACGCCCATCACAACGAGATCGAATCCATATTGGAGGAGTTACGTGAGGCTGGTATAATTACTGATTAGGCTCCAGAGTACATTCATTTCATCAACGGCCATGGACAAGTTTGGGCGTACCCCGCGCATCTCCCGTCATACACCGCCGTCTAAGTCCCAGCTTATAGCCGTAGGTGTGTTGTGTAAGACGGGCCGTCAAGTGGATTTCAAAACAGCGCTGGCGAGGAATTTGGGGACCCCCACTGACGCTTCGGATGCTACTACTAAAAAATATGTTGATCAAAGTGTGTTAAAAATACAATCAGATGTGCAGAAATCTATCCGGGACAATTTGGAACAAGTCGTCAAGACGACTCACGAGTTAACTAGAAAATATCTTGATGTTCAATTGGAACCCCTCCGGGAGGAGTTAGTGAACTTGAAAGATTCATTCAATCGTTACACTTTCAATATGTCTTCTGACATTCAACGTGATAAGCGTGAGATGACCGCTCATGTAACGCGTATTGATGGCGAAGTGTCTAAAATCGCTGAGAGTGTCCAATTGCAGATTCAGAACGCTAACGGAATGGGGGCGCACATCACGAAGCTGGACGAACAATATGCGCTCCTGCACGATAATTACGAAAGCTGTATGTATACTCTAAAGCCGTTAGCGAACGCCATGACCCGGATCGACGGTCATGACAAGTTGGTACAAGAGTTGAATAAAAAGTGGACCACTAGTCAATTAGCGCTAGGACTTCTTACCGGAAGGGTTACTCGTATCGAGTCGCAGGTTAAAAGAAACACCCCCACCAAACAGAACCAACCCAAAGTGCATCCGACACTACCGAAGCCTGTAAATCATTAATAAACATGGCCTCAACTAAGCTGAAAATTGTTAACGAGCTCTACAAACCAGTTAGAAAAAAAATTTCACTCGTCGTGCAACAGTCGTTACAGGCCTGGATGATCTATGGCAAATCGATCTGGCCGAGTTTCAAACGTATGCCAACGTTAATAGCGGAATGCGATACATTTTGGTTGTTATTGACTGCTGTTCCAAGTATCTATGGACTAGAGCTGTAAAGAGCAAAACAGGCGCCGATGTTGCTAAGGCTATGGGTAGTATTCTCGCTGAAGGGCGTGTGCCGGCGCTCATTCAATCTGACCGTGGTCGGGAATTTTTCAACACCAAATTCAAGACATTGATGGATCAGTACTCCATTACGCACTATAGCACCTATAGTACCATGAAAGCCTCAATGGCTGAACGGGTCATCAGAACTCTCAAGGAGCGTCTCTATAAAGCATTCAATCTGCAAGGTTCCTACCGTTGGCTCAAGTTGCTTCCCACCGTCACAGCCGCTTACAACCATACTAGACATTCCACGACCGGTATGAAGCCGGCCGATGTAAACGCATCTAACGTGGATAAAGTGTTGGAAGCTATAGCTCGTAAACGACCCACTATCCACAGTATAAAGTACAAGAAAGGCGACATTGTACGGACCAGCAGATCTAAGATGTTTATGGAGAAGGGCTACACACCGCGATGGACGACCGAGTTGTTTCGTGTTAAAGTTGTAAGAGACACAACGAGGCCTGTCACCTACATGTTGGAAGATTTAAAGGGCTCGCCTATACAAGGCTGTTCTTACGCCGAAGAACTGCAGCGCACAGCGGTGCCTGATACCTACCTCGTAGAGCGCGTCTTGAAGCGTCGGGGGCGTCGTGTGTATGTAAAGTGGCTTGGTATGAGCGAGAAGAGCTGGATTGATGCTGCCGACGTGTCGGTTTAAGGAACCCAAGCTTTTAGACTTTATAACTACTACTATATCTTTTACAACTATAATGTAGGAATTTGATTTAATAAAATAAAAAAAAATGCAAATTACGTGTTTTACTTTTTTATTGACACCATTAAAGATATTCCACACATAGTGACATTGGCTAGTAAGCCTCTATCGATAAATATACAGTGTATATCAGATTACCTAACTTTTGAAAGCTAATATAATACAAATAAAATAAAAATGACTACATTAATAAATATTACAAGTAAATGGATCTAATATAAATAAAATCTATTACTGAATTATTCTACGTTTAAAATCTAACACTGTACATAGCTAAAATATATTTACATAAGTTACTAGAATCTTATAAATAATTAGTCCGCGCGGTAGCCGTATGGTAGGGTGTCGAAGGCGTTAACTCTTTTCCGCTTTGTATAGCATAGGCGGTAAACCTTTTGTTCTGGCCGTGTTACGACTTCGCAGGTATTTACCCGACTTATAGCCTTGGAATTATAAACATGCTTTTCATCGGCGCCCTCGCAAACCATCTCCTTGAGGGTATTAAAATTAACAATTTTGGCATTCTCAAAGTTCAAGGTGATACCTTTAACCTTCCAAATGTACACAAAATCGTTATTCTTAGATGAGAATACTTTTAACGCGTAATTTTGTCTATGGATTGGATTAACATAATAACGGTTTCCGACGTTGGTGGTCGTTTTTCAGACGTGTCGAAGCTTGTCGTATGCGAAGGATTAACTTGACTCCTCTATTGTATCCCCATAACAATGCAGTGTACGTGCCTCTGCATAATTAATGATGCAGGTGTGCAGTTCTATTGTGTTTCCGAACAAAAGGACCGGATGCAGGTGTGCAGCTCTATTGTAATCCAGACAAAGGCCCTGATGATGGTGGACCGTTTTTCAGACGTGCCTCTGGTCGATACGTGCTTCTGCATAATCAATGAGGTAGGTGTGCAGCTCTATTGTGTTTTCCGCCGCGGATCATGTCATTGTCCCTACGCCGCTGGATCATGTCATTGTCCCTACGCCACTGGACGCTCCTTGACGGTCGTCTCTCGCTATCTGTCATCTGTCAGAACGTCGGCAGCTGCGGCTCCCGTGGTCTGGTCGAATAAAATCGGTGTCGGTGGTACAGATCTGCTGAGATTGTTTCAGCTTTCACAGCGTTAGCATCGAACGAAATGTCGACTAAACGAGTGCTGGACGATGTGTTCGTAGATTCGTCTATAACGAAGAAAAGAACATACGCCGTGTCATGTAGAATAGAACCTATATCGCTTCCTAAGATTGCGACGTTCCCTCATTGTACGGAGCTCCGTAGTAAATATATTGACATGAACGATGAATCGGCAAGTATTAGTGTCTCTCCGCAACCGGATTGTGTATATCATGATGCGTGGAACAAGTATTTCGATGAATTAAATAAAAATGACGTAACTATTAAAACGACGAGTTACTGCCTGTCGAATAAAGAAAATAAGATAGTAAGTACAGGGTTAAGTGTGACAAGAAATCTACAACCAATTGTGAGGATTTTCACGGTCATTGGGAATATATCGTTCATTTCCTATGATTGGGTGATAATTATGGAACATTTAAAACTTAACTCCGACGCCTATTTTGAAGATGAAGCGACTATGGCGCACCGTGTCTGTGATTACATTATCACATCCGAGGAGAATATTCTTGAAGGCCGCTACATCAAGATACAATATTACTCCTCCGTGTTTACTATGAGCAGGGAAGAGGTTACTCAGCTCATTGACTTGGCCGATTTATTAGAGTTTCATCTAGATAAACTGGAGACTCTTAATTTTCGAAACATATTACGGCAGCTTATAGACGAGTTCAAACTTGAAGATGGATCTGTGGAAGCTAGTTATGACAAAATGAAGCAAGGACTTAAGAAGTTTACATGTTGTATGGATAAGGACATAGCGATTTGTTTTAAGGAATTGATAAATAAGCATAGTGCTGTAATACTTAACGAGTTAGGATTAGATAACATGTATTGATTGTAATTATTAAAATAAAATAAAAAATCTTATAAAACTTGACTTTTATTTTTATTGACTTATTTAATAATAATGTTATAGACATCGCAAGGCGTGTCTAGTCATAACGGATATGTTAGCTTATTACATCTGTATGGCCCATACAGAGTATTTAAAACTGCTACCTACTCACCTACCTACCTCCATAATTACCTATTATGATGATGATGATGATTTAGGCATAGGTACCTACTTATAATTATTTAGGTACTTAATTAATATGCTAATACCTACACATACCTACATTCTCTAATTACCTATTATAATGATGATTTAGGCATAGGTACCTACTTATAATTATTTAGGTATTTAATTAATAAGAATTGGCGTTGATGTAACGACTGAAATAAAAATATTAATAATAATAATAATAATAATGATAATGATAATCATAATCATAATAATATAATCACACTATTTCCGCCGAACGAATCTCTATTTGTAATTAGAGAAGTAATTAGTGTATTTGACGGTAATTAGATTAGGGTGACGGTAATTGTAATTAGGGATAGACGTAATTAGTGTATTTCACGTAACTGTACTTTTGGTGCACCACATTATAATCATGATTTAGGCATAGATACCTACTTATAATAATTATTTAGGTACTTAATTAATAAGTTAGTGTATTTGACGGTAATTAGAAAAATAATCGAAATTAGGTAATTAGTGTATTTCACGTAACTGTACTTTTTGTTGTACCTCATTAGTACCTACCGCCACTGACTTATTAATAGAAATAACCGGGTTTCACCGTTGGTGGTCGTTTTCAGACGTGTCGAAACTTGTCGATACGTGCCTCTGCATAACTATCTTATTACCATGAATAACAACCGGGTTTCACCGTTGGTGGTCGTTTTCAGACGTGTCGAAGCTTGTGGATACGTGCCTCTGCATAATTAATGACGCAGGTGTGCAGCGTGTTTCCGAACATAGGACCTGATGCAGGTGCGCCGTTTTCAGACGTGTCGAAACTTGTCGATACGTGCCTCTGCATAATTAATGACGCAGGTGTGCAGCGTGTTTCCGAACATAGGACCTGATGCAGGTGCGCCGTTTTCAGACGTGTCGAAACTTGTCGATACGTACGTCTGCATAACTATCTTATTGCCATGAATAACAACCGTATTTTGCCGCTGGTGGCCGTTTTTCAGACGTGTCGAAGCTTGTCAATATGCGCCTCTGCATAATTATTGACGCAGGTGTGCATCTCTATTGTATTCCAGACAAAGGAACGCCGACAAAGGGCCGCTGAACAAAGGAGTGACAGGTGGGCGTGGTTAATGATCCCCGATTTCTAAGAACTCATTAGTCTATTGTGTTTCCGAACAAAGGACCGGATGCAGGTGTGCCATTTTCAGACGTGTCGAAGCATGTCGATACGTACCTCTGCATAATTAATGATACAGGTGTGCAGCTCTATTGTATTCCATACAAAGGAACGCCGACAAAGGGCCGCCGAACAAAGGATTGACAGGTGGGCGTGATTAATTACCCCCGATTTCTAAGAACTCATTAGTCTAGACAAAGGAACGCCGACAAAGGGCCGCCGAACAAAGGAGTGACAGGTGGGCGTGATTAATGACCTTGATAACAATAGAGCTAATTAGGCTATTGTGTTTCCGAACAAAGGGCCCGATGCAGGTGTCCCCATAAATCAAGTACACCCCATTGTTTCGATGACAGGTGGGCGTGATTAATGACCCCGATAACAATAGAGCTTGACAGGTGGGCGTGATTAATGACCCCGTCGATGACAGGTGGGCGTGATTAATGACCCCGAGAACAATAGAGCTAATTTGAATAAAAAACCCATTAAGGGGCCTCTACCCTCGTCACTTCTACTAACCTCCTTCTTGTTTTCATCTCATTGTAGGTGTATAGGTAGCTCCGATTGGAGACGTTTTTGAAAGTTTACATGAAAACCCCGTTTTAGCTTTTGACAAAAAAATCACCCCTTGAAATTTGTCTCAATATTAAAGAATCACCCTGTATATCAGCAGTTTTTATATTATGTTCGTCAAATTGTCATTATTTTTCTATACCATATTTTTTTTATTACTTTTAGGCACATGAGGTCCATTCTTTCAAGCCACATAACCACTTGAGGGGAAAGTTACAAGACGATGACATTTTTCACAATTATTTTCTTGGTGAACTAAAAACAAAATACTAAATAGTCACTCGCGATTTGTCGCACACGACCAGTTGCCTTGTATTGTTTTCTCGGTGGACGTAAGACCCTCAAGAGCCAGAAATTGTTTAGTTAGGTAGTTAGCCTAGCGTTAGTTTTATGGCTTTGATCGGACTGTGACCAATTTGCCAGGCTAATTTGTATATAATACTTTTGCCACTAACAGTCAGCATTCGCGATCATTCAATGGTACCCTTCATTTATAATTTTTTTTTTAATTTTTACCATTATTTATCGATGTTATCTTTTCTGTTTTTTTTATTCTTTTTTTTATTTACTTGTTTTTTTTTCGTTCTTTTTTCAAGAATGTTCAAGTTTTTCATGTTTCAATTGTTTAACAATACATTGATTTTTATTGCTTTAAATTGGATAATCGCAGTTTGAAAAGTATTTAAGATTCTTTGGAAAACATGATGAACAATGTAATGTTCATCAAAAGATATTTTAATCCACGATTTTCAAATTAGAACGTGAGATCCTGGCTTAGCAGCCTGACCTTCCAGATCTTTTCCCTTAAATCCAGGCGATTATTGAATAGGATGTATTAAAAACAAAATAAACGAAATGCCCATCCCAAAATAAATGTTGAGGAGTTAGATTAGAAGATTAGTAAGATTAGTAGCTATATTCATAACGCAATCACGTCAACATTTCCTCAATTAATTTTATAACTGACGTCTGGTGATTGACAATTAAATTAAGCTTCATCACCAGTCTGAGAGCCAGCCAGATTCGGGATAAAAAAGCGAGAAGTCTTATATTAACTTTTTATGAATACAGGCACACGACATGTCATGAGAAGGATTTTTTTTTCATTAGAATAGAATTCGTTGGAACAGGTTATCATAAGAACTGTAGGTACCTATAAGGATTATCAAATATTTTGTTTAAATTGAATTTCTTCTCAATCTTCTTAGTTGCTGACATCATCAAGGAGAAAGTCAAGTACTTAACGGAAAACGATATTATGTATTTAGTTGTTTATTTATAATAATTGTCTACTTATTGTTGATTATGTAAATATCTGTTGATTTCCATAGCTTCAAGTAAATTTAGTTTCACATGAAAAATAAAACTTCAATATGATTATTGTTTAACTGTGATTAATTTCTTTTCAATGGCTTGCAAAATTTTATTTTTCTGGACGCTTGAGAAGAATAATTTAGGAGTTCAGTGTATTTAATTTCAAGGTTTCTATAATACAGTCCAATCAAGGAAGGAGGTGTATTATACAGTGCGTGAGCAGGTACCTAAAATAAGCAACTCCTTCAGAAACTTGTTCAGAGTGTATAGTGAAAAATACCAAAAGTCCTGACGTCCAGGTAATGAGCCGGAGGAGAGGACCGGGAAATAAGATCCCACTTTTGGGGGTTCCTCTCAATAAGTTAGGGAAAAATTTCCTCAAAATAAATGAAATCTCATAAAATTATCTACAACTTTTATACGTGATTTGCGAATTCCCAAGGCTTTTTGAGTTACACGCTCCACAAAAGTTGATATTTTAGAGAAAAAAAATCATTTTACCTCACATTTTTCATCAAACACTTTTTCATATCGTCTAAAATATTCATCAAGGAAAGGGCTTGTAGCTCAAAAAGGGTTAAGAATTATTCTTAAAAATACATAAAAAATTTTTTTTTTACAATTTTATGAGTTTTTATTTATCCCTCTAATGCACAATTTGGAAATCCCTCAAAAAACCCCTGCCTCACCTACCAAGATATTAGGACTTTTGATATTGTCGCACCCTAAACATCCTGAACAAGTTTCTGAAGATTACACTCATTTTTTATTTTTTTAAATCCATAGTTTGTTCCACAGAGACCGACTCGACTATATTTCTCTGTTATCATAACGAACGCAGAGAAATTCCACAAAGTTTGGGTCGAGAATAAAAATTATATGATAAAGCAGTAAAAATAAGTTTAATATCTTACCTCAAGCGAGATAAGATGATGAACTTTGTTTATCTTCTAATTATTTTTATAATGATCCAAATCAGCAAATGGAACTAAGAGAGTTTTAATTTTTCATGTTTTTCAGAAACTGGACTGGCAGAGATAATCCCTTTAATAATTCAGTTGAAGTAGCCCAGCTTTTCCCTAATTGGAATCAACAATGTATCTCCTACTAAGTTTATTAATAGTCTGCGTTATGAAACATAAAATATAAAATCATAAAATCTATGATGAAGGTTTTTGTAAACATCTCTGACATTGTGACTATACTTTTTCCTGATATTGCCGCTATTTCTATTTCAGTCGGTAAAATTTCAATGTTCACCATTCAGTCCGTGCCTCCCAGTAACTCCATTCATGCCAGCTGCCCCCAACACAGAGAACCACCCTCGGCAGGGGAGCCGACGCGGTATTGACTGCCCTTATATCGTGGCTTCTCGCGCACGTCCGCCACGCCAAAGAACAACCAAGAGATGCTGCACCCCAGTTGCTCTACACGCGCGGTGCCTTCCGGTGGTGCGCGCCTTGCTGACACCCCTGCGGTGCCGCCACCATGAGCTCGCCGCCCCCATGAACTCGCCGCCCCCTTCTTTCGGCCCGTTCCGAGGGATCTGAGGATCCAGATAGTAAGTCAACCAAAAGTCTAAAGAGAATACGTTTTATGATAAGAGGACAGTATGGGAAATCTAAAGTGATACGGGATGGTATTCAGAAGTGGGCGTGCACTTAGATAGAATAAAGCGGGTGGGATCGAAATAGTAAAACGATGAAAAATTTTGAGAATTTATAAACAATGAAGACACAGTCATTAAAAGCGCGGAATTGGTAATTAGTTTATTTATATTTGAGTAAATTTCATCTCCTAGGTTTTCTGCTATAAACAAAAGGAAAAACTGGATGTAAGTAGGTACATTTACCAAGCAACGAATTCTGTAGTCTTAGACCATGTAACCTACTTTTAAAACTTATAGACGATCTTATTACAGAGAATTTCAACAATTTTAATGTGAAAACTTGGAGGAGGTATATGGGTAATTGGAATTCTTTGTTGTGTCGCTGTTTTTTTAACGGTTTGTGATTTTCAAACGATGATTTTAAATGGCTATGTATGAAGAATTATCTAATTAGCTTAGGTATTGGTAATATTAATTGGTTTCAAAGTTCGGTAGAACATTTTAGTGCTATATTGGGCCTAATGAATCCTGTCAGTATTGGCTTTTATTTGTTATGAGTTCATAACTCATAAGTAATAAAATTTATTAAACACTTAATAACAAATAATAATTGAGTCATCTGAAGTGTTTCCTTCTTTTTTTAATTGCTATTTCTAATTTGGAATGACTAAAATGTTTACAATAAGTGACTACCAATTGGTCATAGCTTGACAGTATACCATATTGTCTTCAAAAAACAGACCATAGAGGATCGCTTTCACTCTCTTAACATTTCAATTATATTAATGAGACTTTTTATAATTGAATTAATCGAAGAATTAAGAAAATACGAAGAAATCGAAAGTTATATAAGAAAGTAAACAGTTCAAAACCTGCAAAAAAAACACTGAAAGATTGGAGCAGCCATTCAATTTCTCCAATGTCTACTATAAAATTTTCTTGGCACCATGCCGGAAAAATAAACGGCTTCATACAAAAATTGCACGGCGCTACTATTTTCAGTGTTTGATTTATAGTTATCCTGCGGTCTGTAATTTAGAATTGTAATCATATACCTACATGTGGAACGAAATTATGTTCATCATATGGTCGCTTTTAGAATTTTTTCCTAAATGCAAGTTGTTTTATTTATTTTGAATTAGCTAGTTCTGTCAATAAATACCATCCCCATGCATCAATCATTCTTGTAGGTATTTTTAGTAAGGTGATCCCACATCACATTATGTTGAAGTTTCGGGTTATGAATGTAGAGACTTCTCTATTTCTTTAAACGAGTTTAGTATTCATACAGCTTTGAAGAAGACTGAAATCCTTCTAAGCTGCATGATAAATTATACTTGTTAAACATTTAAAAAATAAAGCTAAGATCTTTTGTTGTTGTTGTTTCGTCTTATTTAGCAACAGCGTTAAGCCATTTTCACATTTTTCTGTTACAATTATTTTTTCAAGTTTTTTTCTTTTTTGTTGTTTTTTTTTGTTGTTTTTTTGTTGTTGTTTTTTTTTGACATATATAAACTCATTTATTTATTTATTTATTTATTTACTCATTTATTAATTTTTTTCCATTTTTATATACTAATATGGAAGGTAATTGGGTGGAAAGTACCATAAATTGAAGGGCTTGTAGCTATAAAGCCAAAATATTGAGAAAATTAAAATCTTTTTTTTTAGAAAAGGTTTTAACCGAAATACGGAGTTTACGGAGATAAGAGAGAGTTTTTCTAAAGAATGGACCAATTATTATTAATTTTTGTGTACTTTTTTTCTACTTTTTCTAATAACCTATAGGTACTTCGAAAAATTCTAGGTATAATCGAAGCCCCCAATGGCGAAGAATCCGGGGTCACATGACACCTTTTGCATCATAAAAAAATCTGAACAGTTATTTTTTACTGTTTTTCGGGATGCCAGATTAAATTGTTATAAAGGAATACTTGTAATATTTCGATTGGACTGTTTGACTGTTTTCGAGAAAATTTTGATTGTTTCTTTTTTCAACCGTTTTTTTGGTATTTTTATATTTTATTTTTATTATTCTTTGTTTTCATTTTCTTTTACCATTTTCAGAAATTCTGGCTCCCTAATTTTCCCACAGTATGCGCTGGAGATACATAAATCCTGTTTTCTGTCTGCCTGCGAACGTTAAAATTTATTCGTTCCAGAGATTTATATAAATGTCGTTTAATTTTTAAGAGTAATTTCATTATTAAGTAGGTAATTAAAGAGATTTAAGTCAGTAAGTTATCATTAAGTAAGATTTGAGAGTAAGTACCTATACCTGAAAAAGAGTAATAAAAGATGAATTATAATAATAAATAAATGAATAAATATAAATAAATAAGAATAAACAAATAATAAACAATAAAAAAAGCCAAAAAAACTTTGAAATGATATTGAATTTTTCTCTAAAACGGTGCAACCTATCAAAATTGCCCAAGTATGACTTTTTACTAGCAATTTAGTCTGGCATTCAGAAAGAACAAAAATAAATAAAATCGAAAAAAAAGATTCAAAAGCGGATTATAAAACAGGAAACCTGTACGCAAAAATCCAGAATGATTGGTCCACTTTGTAGAAAAATACAATAAAAAAACAGTTCTGCAGATTGACATTTAAACACCCTGTATATCGGATAAAAAACATTTTCGGAAAAAAAAATTATTGGAATTTTCTTAATATCTTACCTTAATAATAAGCCCTTCAATTTAGGGTACTTACCACTGAATCACCTTGTATATTTATTTTTTTACTTTATTTTTTATTTACTTACTTTGTTTACTATTATTATTATTTTCATCATTCATTTATTTGTTTTTTTTATTTTCTTTTTTTATTTTTTCTTGTTTCAATTTGCCGCATTCACTTAGATCTTTTCATTCTTAAATTTATATACACCAGAATTTACCCTCACCCTTATTATCATCCTAAAACGACTAGGTACTACTTATTAGTGGCATGAATGCATATATTTTTTCGTTGAATAGTATTTTTTATTTACACTTTTGTTGGAGTTTTAAGTTTTTGGAACAAGACATTCAAAAATCTAGTCACTCTGCATCGATGGAGAAGAGAAACCAGCGTGTAATCAGAAAAATTATGTTGGTTTATAGGTACTAAGTAGTCATTACAATAATTTAAAAATATTCACAAAATTTTACTAAATCCTTATTCAAATTATTTTTGAACCAGCAAAGTAAAAACAGAAGAAAGCCGTTAATGTAAAATTATTTAGGGAAGATAATTTCCCATTCTCTTTAATCTAACCACCCAAACGAAATATTCTCACTGAATTTATCTTGCAGATTAATTTGTCGCTATCTCAGCTCTTTTGATATTTACAGTCGTTACTTATTACCGGGAGGCAATTAATTTCTATAATGTGGTAATCAAGTTCCTAGAATCATGAGAATTTCGTTGAAGATTATATCAAAGCGTCATTATTTCTACACTGCTTTAAATTTTAAACTTATTTAGGGTGCATCAACCTTTGAGGGTTATTCGGCGCTGGGTCAATAGACCAGATCAGGTCATAGAACTCGACCACCTTAAGGAATCCAAGTTGAACAAACAGGGGTCCGTTAGGATGTCACTAGAGGCCTCAATATTATGTTGTTTTGCCTGAAGTGATTGAAAAGTTAGACATGTGAAAATGATATGGGGGATGTTGAGTTGAGAGTCTAGCGGTGCAAGAGGAGCGAGCAGTAGAAAAGAGTTGTCTGCAGAGAAGGAAAGCGTGGATAAGTCTGGTTCTGTTTAGTTTATTCTGATCAAACTTGTTGGTTGGGAGGAGTAGACAGTCAATAACAAAGGGTCTTGTTGTCCCAGTCAGGAAGGATTGGTCAAGATTCCAGTTGATTCTCCACAGTTTAAGGATTTTCAATCTATTGAGCGCCTTATTGTGGTCATGAAATAGATTAGGTTGAGGCCGCTAGATGAAGCAGTTCTTTGTGATATCTACTGAGTCCACTTTCTCATTTTTTTGTCCATAAACGGATAATTCTATTTTGGAATTCCGCAAGTTTGGCTTTCATCCCTTTGACTGGAGTCGTTTCGGTAAATTTGTTTAATTGAGAGAAGGGAGCTTAAAGGGTCGGAGCAGATTATGAATCGTTGCTCGAGGGTGGAAAATGTGTTCGATTGTTCTGGGGATGGCATACAACTCGACAGAGTGAATCCCGCATGACCTAGGCTAGGCGTATTCAGTTCGCCGGAGGGAGTGATCAGTGCACAGGAAACTTGTCGTCAAACTTGGAACGAAGTATCCTCCAATAATTTTTTTTATTACCAAGCAAGAATCTTACAAATAAAGAACAATGGTTAAAGAACAATTAATTTAAACAAACAAACAAAATTGAGAAACATATTCAATCCTAAATTCACTTCTTCCGTTCATTAAATTTATTATTGATTCACCGCAGAGTGCTAGAACGCTTATTAAAAATGATTATCCAATGATGGTCCATTATCGGGTAAATTACATATGACATTGTTCGTTAAGCGGGCCATCATTGGATAATCATGGTAATCATTTTTAATGAGCCTTCTAGCACTCCACGCCTCCACGGTCAGTGTGTCGCATACATTTCTGTTTCACGTATTGTGCAATGATATAAGGACAACCATTAGGGCTTGTCCTAGTAGAAATCCTTAATCAATCCCAGTGGAAGGTCTTTTTTAATTTCTATCAGGCAACAGATTGTAACATGTAGAATCTTGAAGTATCCACTTGAACAAGAAAGTGATGTTTGGATGATGGTATTGAAAGTGTTAAGATACGTTGAGGAAGAGACAATTTTATCCTCACTATTCCTTCAAGATGCCCGGCTTGGTCCGTAAAACACCGCAGAACTTTTGATTAGTTCTGCCACAACCTAATTGGTTGGAAGTTAGTTTTAGTTTAGTTATTTAGTGAGTGGATCGATCACGACTCCTCCACTGCGACCAAGTTTGTATTTTGTGGCTCACACAGAAGAGTTTTAGAACGTTCCAGCAGACCCCCGCTCTTTACAAATTCGGTAGTCTTAGAGAGTGTGAATGTATTCAGGTCTCTTAGAGAGAGGTCTTCTTTCCAGAGCGCGGCAGTTACATAGAACACGTTCTGCTGTTTCTTCATTCTCTAACACAAATGACATTCTGCGTGATTGGCTAGACCCATTCTGTGTAAGTGGTGTAGGTGGTTCAGTTTACAGTGTCCTGTGTACAAACCTATCAGAGCCCTAAGGTCTCTTTTTTGAGTACCTGTAGTTTCTTCGCTCTGGTCGTCGCTGAATGAAGGCTTTAGAATGAGCCATTTCTGGTAGACTTTGCCAGTACTCCCGTATACTTTATTCCCTGCCATGGGGTTTATTGTTGTTTTGGAGATATTTGAAGATATGCCGATAACCGGTTCTGGTCTTGTAAATTTGGATTCAGGTCCCCTTCTGGCTAGAGAGTCGAAGATTTCGTTCTCACTAAGGCCAATTTGACCTAGAATCTAGACCAGAGACAAGCTATTGTTTTTAGCTACTGCACTGAATGCCGTTTAACAGCTTTTCCATGCCAGTTTAGAGTTGCAACGGATGGAGTGTAGGACTTTGAGAGCCGCTTGGCTACCTGAGAAGATTTTAATTGTTTTCTACATGCAGTGCATTTCATCCAGTCTCTGTGTGTTGATAACAATGGCACAAATTTCTGCTGTTGCATGATGCATGAGTCTTGAAGACGTCGGTGTACCATGTGAGATCTGCTTTGAGTAGTTCGTTTGTGTTGCGCTCCCATTCGTCTCTGTTTGGAACGAAGACTCATTTAGAGTTAATTGGCAGAGTGTTATTTTTACAGACTTATCATACATATCAAGATTTCGTGCTCATGCAAGATAATTCAATAAACTTCACCCTGCTAATTCATTTCATAGTTATCTTTAGGATTTTGGTACGTTTTAATTTCTCGAATATTCCTCGAGAAGAGAACCTAAGGACCTAGACCTCCCACCTACAATTGTCGATTTTCAACCCGTGTTTCTTACGAATTGTTATCTACGAATCTCCAGTCACCATCTACGAGTATTGTCGCTGAAGTACCTCGTAAGCAATGCCTGTTCATACAAATGTGCGGTTAATCCTGCAGTTAGTTAGGATTACATATTTGTTGGAATTTTTGCGAAAGTTTTTAGTCAGTTTTTTTAGTCAGTCCACTGGTTGGACTGACTACTTTTCATTATTTTATAAAAGGACATCAAGAGCATCGATGTATGCACCTATGAGATGGTCATTAAGATCCAAATACTTCGTGGGTTTTCGTATCCAAAAACTTAACTTTAGGTAGTTCACATTACTATTCATAATGCGATATTGTAGCTTTTTTACGTAAGACAAAATTATTGTGATTTGAAGATCGATATTCGTAGTCAAATGAACGTAGAATCGGATTTGTCACAGACAGATAGAGGCATTAAAATTTAACCGTAACGCTAAAATGCTACAAGGTTCAGGGCTCTGCAGTCCTTTGATGCGGAGAGGTAACGCTAGTATGGGGCGGCGCGATTACAAAGGACAGAATAATTAATGCTTTGACAGCTTTATTAAATGAAAAAAGGTTACGCAATCAATACCCGAACTCCATAGAAAGTGAATATTATAATTTTGCAAAATTTAAGCATGAAAGAATGTACTTGTGTCAAACAATATTTTTTGTAAGAAAAAATTAATTGTAGGAAAATTATGAATTACAAAATTGAAACAAAATTGTAAATTGCAAATTTTACGAAAGTGATGTACAACATAGTAGTCCTTGTTTTTAGGATTTTCAAGCTATCTATATGAAATACTGCATAGGTATTAAAAAAAATAACATGGAACTTGTTTTTTTTTTTTTTAATTTGATTAGGCTTATTATTAGGCTTGATTATTTTACAGATAAGTAATTGAAAAGAAAATCAGTTAAACGTGATTTTAAATCTGTCAAAAATTCTACATTGAAGCTACGCCGTAAAGCCTCGTCCACACCGAAAGCAACACATAGGAACATTCTGTTTATGTTGCTTGTTCCTGGAACTTGTTTATGAATGTTGCCAAAAGTTTATCTAAGTTCCTCATTGTTTACGGCTGCAGCAACAAAAGTTCCTATAAGTTGCTTGTTTCCATATTTAGCGGCAAAGATCAAAGAAAATATGGAAACATTGGTAAACACTTTTTTGTTTCTCAACGGTATTTTTATCAGTGTGGACACGTTGTTGCTTGTTCCCAAAGCTCGAAACTTGCGTCGTGAAGCCGTCGCGTAGTTGCCGAAAACATCAGCTTTTAACTTGACTTAATTCAGTAAATAATAAAAAAAATAATAATTAATAATAAAAATCATGCCGTTTAAATGGACGACAGAAAATATAATGTGACGTATGACACCATGTGACTTTCTGTCTAAAAGACTTGGTCTACTCCAACATTTACGGACTCGTTTTTTGTGTTTTTGTAAAATAATTACAATTGCAGCTGCTGCTGCCTGTAAATCTTCTTCGTCGTCCCACATTGTTTAGAAACATACACTGCACTGGTGTAGACACAACGTTTCCTGTTGCGGCAACACAACGAAACATTCACAAAACTGAATTACCTTGGTGTGGACAGAATGTTTACGGGACTTTTGCTGTTGTTTCTGTTTCCATAAACAGGTTGCGGCAACCAGCAACAAAATGTTTATCTGTGTTTCTTTGGTGTGGACAAGGCTTAAGAACGCATTCTTTCTAGATCATTAAAAACTTAATCACCCTCTACTTAGGGAAAGCGTATTTTCAAAAATTATCAAAGAACAAAATATTTTTATACAGAACTTTACAAAAAAAAGTGTTTTGTAAAGTTGAAGTTTGTAATGAGCAATTTATGAGTTATAATGAGTATAAACAAATGAAATTCGCGATTTTCCATTTTCAAAGCAGCTTTTCTTAAAAACAGCTCAAGATAGAGGAAAACGGCTTACATGTTCCTATCTTAATTTCTTAATGTTCCTATCATGTAACTGAAATTTTTATACCAGGTGATGAAAATAATCAAATTTACCACTCTGTATAAAAATTTCATCCATCCAATAATAGGATACCGCTTGAAAAGTTAAGATAGGGACATGTAAACCGTTTTTCCATATCTCGAGCCATTTTCAATATAAGCCGCTTTGAAAATGGAAAATCGCGATTTTCATTTGTTTATAACTCATAAATCGCTCATTACAAACTTCAACTTTACAAACCATTCTTTTTTAATTTTCTCAAACAATATGCAAATGTAATAATATAGAGGGTGTCCCTTTTAAAATAACAAAGTTGTATGGCGTACAGCGATATTGGGCCATCCTGTATATCTTAAAATAATTTTACAAACTGTGCTTTACCCTCCCATTTACAGCACTTTTTGGTTCAGTTCGATATCTTTAATGGTATAGGTGTAATCGAGCTTTCCATCTTAGAGGACTCAACCTGTATAGAATAATCCAGGGAATAACCCCTTGAATTTTGCCATATGTTTAACAAATACTTTGTATAGTGACCTTCACGGTGATGCTAAAAAATTTAATACAAAAAAATTGGTATTATGAGAAATACTATATGGAAAATGAAAATATCTTCTAAATTTGCAATTATTGTTAACGTTTTTCGTTTTTAACCTAAAAGTATATGGTGCAAAGTCAAAATTAAATCATCATAATCAGAATATTCGTCAATTATTTATTATGGCTCTTCTAAATAAACTAATTAAAGTCTTCCCAGTTTTAATACCTATAGCGGAACTTGGTGACGCTGAATGTATTATGCAGAGGATGCGATTTTGATTGAGTTGACAGGAAGCTTTGGGCGTCGTCAATAATGCATTCATCAATATAGCCGATTTAAGTTTTCAAATCTTATCCTTGGTTGTTCAAAATATCGTGATAATCTTAAGCATCGATAAAATTTAAAGATGGAATAGTATGTAAGAAATTATTAAGATTTATATAATCGAGAAGTACTGAGATAACTCTCTACAAGTCTGAATCATCTGCACGGGACTTAATCGCAGACGATGCCATTTCCATTAATAAAAATAGGTTTAAAGGTTTTACGTCTAGAAAAGTTTATTCGTTTATTGTAAGATATTATCTCATAGTAATAAATAACTGTTTTTTATAGTTTTACTGATCTTTTCTTCTTTAAACTAACTTTCGCTAATGGTGCATTATTTCAGCTCTTACCATTTATTTCAACCGCAGCTAACTCCTTCCGCATAAACGTTTCTCCCATTAATATTTCACTATACGATATTTTGTGTTCTTGTGTAGTTGTATTAAATTTATGGTTATCGTTTCTAAGATGCAGGCTAGAAAACTCTATGATCTAATTTTGAGATCAGAAAATATATTTTCCTCAAAGGTATTCAACAAGGTACCTTTTAGATTACTCTTTTGTCGTCTTATAATAACAATTGTCTTGAACATATGATACTCATTTCCTAACGATCGTTGTCCTTCACAGTTCCGGTTGGACTGATACGGTAATTCTGAAACTAATCAATAAAGAGTGACGAGTTCTAATTATAAGAAAACTTTCAAGAGAGGTTTTCACAAATTTATTACAAAATGGACAATTGTCGGACTAACATTTCAGGGAGGATTCCTCTAAGCTCAGACTCAGAAGTGGCATACGCAAAACAGAACAATAATTCACTACTACAGAGTTTATAAATTCTTGGGAAATCCCACCGAATTCTGGCGAAGATTCCCTCTTTTTGTGGGATAACCTCACACATATCAATAGGTAATTCTTTGGACAAGAGATGAATAACATCTTGTAAAACAACATGCCATTCATTGATGCTGTGCTGTGAGTAGAGGTAGAAATTGTAGATATGTGTTTCGTCCTGTTTGGGACTCATCAGTATCTACCAACACACAGCACAGTTTTGATCACCGTATCCCGTGTGAGTGGATCAATCTAGTGAAATCAATTTTGATTTCGATAATTGTTTGTCTACGCTCTTCAACATTATGGTCAAGAGGTTTGTATACAAGAGTTTGAAATCTCAAGAACTCAAAGAGATAACCCAAAAAAAATCAAAATAGGCTTTCTAGGAGCACACTTCACAAACCCTCCTCATCCTATCCATCTTTCAAAATAGCATAGGGGAAATTCCTTACCCCTACTGCAGAATGCAGCGACGCGCCGTCAGGGAGCAGATTCATCGAATTTCTTCTTTCTCAATTAACTGGTGTACTATTATTCCGGCTCAGACTAACCTTATTCTACCCCCAAGTGAGAATTTTCATAATACCAATAATATTGATTGTCAAGATTGAACACCCCGTCATGTCTGAAGCCAGTTTCGTCTATGAAATGAATAGAAGAGTCCACCTTTTCATCGTCGGTAATTTTTCTCATGGTATTGCAGAACGTCAGATGAGGAACTTCAAAGGATATAGCGCATGAATCCAGAAAAAAAACATTAAGAAAAACCTAAGGGCTTTTTTTAAGGCTAAAGGCAGCTAAGGTTCTTGCATGACTTTGAGGGATTCGGTCTATTTTGGACCAAAGATGCAAAGGAAGATACAGTGATAAGTGTGTCAAATTTTAAGTACGTCCCTACAATCAACTTTCTTATTTTAGAGTTTTCGAAAAAAATGTTATAGGAACTTTTAGAACTATTTTTACTCGGATTTTTCGCCCACAATTTCCGCAGATCCTATTTTATATGACAAGTTATCGTTTATACATGGTAATATTTGGCAATTCATAAACGAGTCAACTTTACCAGGAAAACATAGCGGTAGAGAATTCAGATCCCACTTTCTTCTATTAAAGTAGGTACCTAGATAGAATATTATATCCAACCGAAGTTAGGTTGAGATGTATCTGCATTAGTATTCGCGTCACAGGAAACTCAAGAAACAATCGAGCTACTGAGCAAATAATTCAGCAAGAGCAAAAAACTCTCTGCAAATCAATACACCCCTAAGCCACCGTGTCATATAATACCCGGCTACGTACATGTAAATTTATCACAAAAAATCGACAAAAAGTATCACCAATTCGGAGTTCAACAAGTAAAGTTGCGGCCCTACAAAGGTGAACGGGAAATGAAATTTACATGACAACAAAAATGCGTTCCCATTTGGATAACCGTAAGTACCGTAACAAACTGTACCTAGTTATTGTAAGTTATCTACCGAATAATGTAATGGATTGAAACTAAATCGTCTAAGTAATCATATTTAACAATAATTATTATTGAACACCATTGGCTTGATAAGATTTCTAGAGGGATTGAGAAAGGATTGGGAAAGGATTGGGACAGAATTCAAGTAAACAAAATGTATCGATATTATTGCCTGTCTGTGTTTAAATTGTATAAGTATTCTTGAAAAGATAGCAAAGTCGCATTGGGTATCTGATCTTTAATCCAGGGCATCGATTTACACGTCTCATTATCTCACAATCGTAACTTTATGTTCAATTCCCCGGTTTATTGAAGTCGATAGAAAAACAAACATCGTGAAGGACACATTTCTGATTCAACCTATTTATGTGCGCGATGGAAGCAGCAATTTTTAAAAACCATTCATTTATTTTTATCCTTTCTTTGATAGTTGATATGTCGAGGAATAGATTGCTTGTTGTGTATTATTGTGCTCGTATGTAAGTGCATATGGTAGGTAATAGAGAGAAGTCGCTTTGAATCTTATTGTAGAATTATTATATCTTACTTTTCTCATCTTCAGCAACATTTTGTCGTTTTGAATTTTTCTTCCCTGGTTGCTTTATGTCTAATAATTACAAAGCTTTTCAAAATATAAACAGGATGATCAGTAACTTCCGCATTCGAAGCATGATGTGATAAACTTCACTTATTTTTAGGACTTGCGAATTTTCTTACCGCAGTGCTGTAAGTTTTTTTTTCTTCCAAAGATATGACCATTTAGGTGAAAGCAAAAGTGGAAGTGCAACTTGTATGTGAATAAGTTCAGATTAATATAATTTTCATTATTTTCATCCCCATTGCGATGAAGGTATTTCAATATTTTAAATTCCAAGTTGAGTTTGGGAGGTTGCCAAAGTTCAAATTTCTTTCAGATTTATAGGCAGGTATGTTGTCAATTTTCAACATTTTTAATTCCTCTGCATGTAAATTCGTTCCAGAAACTATAGTAGACTGAATTCTTCACTTATTTTTATAATGGTTTTGAAAATAATCAACTTCAAACTTGGATGAGGTAAATTCTGGCTAACTGGAAAACTAAACATCAGATTCAATTTTTTTCTAAATTATCCTTCATTTTAATGGACTTTAGAACGCCCCTATATAACCGCGTAGTCTGGCACTATACATAGATCGGCCAAATGGGAAGAAATCAGGAAACACTATCGAGATTTTCCATGGCAGAGGGTTTGTTTCTGCTCTAATGATCCATCTGTTTGTGCTAGAGAAGTTGCTCAAGTCATCTTAACTGGCGTGCAAGCCTACATTCTCTCGTCAAAAATAAAACAACCCTCAAATAGCAAACCTTGCTGCAACAAAAGGTCCAAATAAGTACCCGAAAAACTGACTTTTCGACAATGGCGATCGAGAGAATCCCTACGAAACAAACTATCACATTTTTATCCTTGCTCGAAACAGATGCAAAGAAATAGTAGACCAAACCAAGGAAGCTCACAACCAAAGAATGAGGAATAAACTTCTCACTTGTCTCAACGGTTCGAAATTATTCTGGTCGGTCACTAAGGTATTTAGTCAGAATTTCACCAAATCCGCCATTCCACCACTTACGTGGATAGACCGTTGATTTTCAAGGAAGAACCCAGCCAATCATCTCTTCTGTAGAATCCAAAATGACAGACATTGTTTTCCGATAGCGTGTCATAAAGTGCATTATGTTAGCCTTGGACCCATACAAAGCTCTGGTCCCGATGACATTCCGGTTATCGTACTTAAAAATTGCGCGACTGAGCTGACACCTATTTTCTGCCGAGCCTTCAACATGTCTTATAAAACGGGACTGTTTCCTTCATGCTGGAAATTGACGCGAGTCTGATCTATTCCCAAGAAAGGCAAAAAGATCATACCAAACAACTACCGGCCAGTAGCATTGCTCTCGGTAATATCTAAGATTTCGGAGAAAACTATTTAGCCAACACCTTTTAGAGTACTTGAAAGGAGCTAATGTAATAATAAGCGACCGCCAGAACGACTTCCACAAACAGACATCAACTGGAGACCTCCTAAAATTCGTAACTTAACTGGGGAACAGCGCCGTCGAACATCATGGGGAGTTTGGACTTTGGTAGTATTATTCTGACTCCTATAAAAAGAAGCCCGACCACAGGTATACTGTGAGGTCAAAAATTTTGTCTTCAAATTCCTCAAGAGTAGGACCTATGGCCTTTTTCTCTGTGTTTTTGTAATAATTACTACTTCTTTCGGTAACTGAGACTCATGTTTTGCATTTTACAGAAGATATAAAAATTTTGTAATAATCTATCAAGTCCCATTCAACGTCAAAATAATCGTTAATACAGTATAAAATGCAACGATGACAAAACAGAAGATTCATTCAATGATATTAATGTTTAAAAATTCTGAAGGTCAACTTCTCTTAGAATTATTTCAGGACAAAAAACAATGAACCTTTAATGAGATTTCATTCGGCGGCCTTACCCATGATTTAATTTTAAGCGTAGGAGACGAATATTATTGGCAAATCATGAAATATTTCATGATAAGCTCAAGGCGAGTTTAGATAGAAGATCAATAAAAACTGGACCACTTTTTTTATTTAAATGTCACGTCTGTGTTCATCAATATACACTATCGAAGACAGTCGAACCTTTTACCAGTCCTAGCTTTCTTTTGTCACCAATTCGTTTTCAATTGTGTCGATTGACAACAAATCGCAACCGAAAATATTTTTCTTGTTACAGATTACAGAATGATTTTGTGATAATTCACTGTCATATTTTTCATCTGATTAGGGCACACACTAAAAGAGAATAAATGCTTTATCTTAAATCTTTTATTTTGTGTTCCAGCGTTGTTGTGTATTCTTAAGTCAACTATTTTTTCAATCAATCTTGTTTTTTTTTTCAAGTGATGTAAAGTTTTGGTGCAACCAACGAAGCTTTCTCCCATTGACAGATTAGTGGATTACGCTTTCCTTTACAATAACATGCATTTACATGAATAATTTGAGTGCAACACCGGCATACGTTTTCCATCTAGTACACCTCAGCTGGCGGCTGTATTCTTGGCGAATATCCTACTAGTGCTATTTATCTTGTCGCATTATTTTTTGTTTTTTCACTGACGTTGAAAAATACCCGCTGGGTCGCGGATCGAGAACAAGACAAATTGGTACAAAATAGCCGAAAACAACAAAACGTACGTTGGTAGGTATAATAAAACACAGTGAACTTTGGTTGGAGGTTGGCTCAGAGAAATGCAAGTTTATTTGATTCTTTTAAACCTACAAAAATTAATGAAAAAAATAAAATGAAATAATTTGTTCCCTTGAAAGCGAGTTCGTTGGCCCTGATGATCGGGTCGCATAGATCAGTCGTCGAGATCTCGCTATGAGCGTTGCATGGCTGGGAGAATCGATACTCGCAGCCGGTCGGTCGTTCCTGTCACCAAATGCACCTATGACAGGTAGGAGGTACTGTTCGCGAAATTTGATTTCTTCTTTTTGGCTAACGAATGGATAAGACGGATGGCTCCTAGCTAATTTCGTTCTATATGATTCGGTTTCGTGTAGTTGGCAGTTAAAAGTCAGCGTTTCGGACAGGCGAGAGCATTTATTGGAGATCAATTTCTTGCGATTGGGGGTGAAGAAGAGTTCTGTCCTATTTCAATAGCTCCATAAATATTTAACTCTTCCTTCAGTCGTGACTTCTTTTATTGTCAGTCTTGTAAGGAGTTTTTCTCTAATGAAACAGTATTTTATTGATAATTTAAAATATTTATATCTACGTCACAAAGAACAAATAAAACACGGTATCTAATAAGGATAATAAATACGGAACTTTAATCTTCAACTGTATAGCTTCGAATAGCTCTTGCTTGTCAGGGAGGACGTTGAGAACGTCTTCTCTGTGGGTGGAGCAGATTGATCGGAGTGGTCCACCATTAAGAGCCTGTCGCATCGATGTCTCCGTCCTATCGTTCGCGATTTCTTTCTCCCTCGAGAGAGGGTTACGGATCCCTTTTTAGGGTTCACCGCACCGGGAAGAAGACAGAACTGATACGGTTGCCTCGGAGCTGGAGATCTGGTTCAAGAAGTTTCGTCACAGACGTCACAATATTACTGCATATTACACAATATTACACAATATTACACATTGCCCTGAAGAAGTCTAGAAATTCTTTTACGAGTGGTGTCGACCAAATTCCTGGCTTCCTACTGAAGGACTGTGCTGGTGTGCTGGTAACTCCTTTGTCGGTTTTGTTTAGCCGCATTATTGAAACATCTGTTTTTCCAGATTTCTGGAAGATGTCCTGCATTTCCCTAATTTTAAAAAGTGGTGACAATTCTCTAGTCACGAATCATAGGCCTATTTCATTGCTGTGTAATTTCAGCAAAGTTTTCGAGTCCATTTTATTTGATCGTATTTACTCATCTGTCAAATGCTATCTGGCGGCGGAACAGAATGGTTTTATGGAGAGGCGTTCTGTATCTAACTTAGTTTCTTTCACTCAGTACACGTCGGATATTATCGATCATGGTGGCCAGGTGGATGCTGTTTACACCGACTTCCAGAAGGCTTTCGATAGGATAGACCACCCCATACTGTTGCAAAAGCTAGACTTGTTTGGCTTCTCGGAGCCTCTGCTAGCTCTTATAAGGTCCTACCTCTTGAATAGAACACAGAAAGTCAAGTATGGAGGTTACACTTCTAGAACATTCATTCCTACTTCAGGGGTGCCTCAGGGTTCAAACTTGGGTCCCCTGCTCTTTCTTATGTTCATTAACGATATAGTTGATGTCTTCACTTGTGAGAAACTTATTTACGCAGATGACCTAAAGCTTTTCAGCTCTGTCTGCTCGCAGTTGGACTGTGAGAGATTGCAGCTTAATCTTGACCGCTTGGCTCTGTGGTCAGAGATAACAACCTTTCTTTAAGCGTGTCTAAATGTGGCGTCATGACTTACTCCAAAAAACACTGTAATATTGATTTTGCTTACTCGATAGACGGCATCTTACTCTTCAGACCGCACTCTATTCGGGACCTGGGTGTTGTATTTGACCGACACCTGCGCTTCACGGAGCACATTTCTCAGGTAGTGTCCGCCGCCTTCAAACTTTGCGGGTTTATTTTCAGAAATGGTAGAGAGCTGTCGGACACACAGACATTGGTGACTTTGTTCACGACGCTTATAAGAAGTAAACTGGAATACGCGTGTATTGTGTGGTCTCCGTTGCATAAAGTTCACATTGATCTTCTTGAGTCTGTTCAAAGAAAGTTTCTAAAGTATATCTCTTTTCGGATTGATGGTGTCTATCCTCCTAGGGGTTTTTGTCAAGAAGCTCTGCTGTCGAGATTCGGCTTGAGTTCTTTGGAGGATAGGAGAGCGGAACTTAGTATTAAATTCCTCTACAAACTGGTTCATAACCAGATCGATTGTTCTTTTTTGCTGTCAATGCTGTCATTCATTGTTCCGCGATGTAATTCTAGACAGACGTACATATTTTATAACCTGCGCAGTAACACAAATGTATTGACGAGGTCACCTTTAGTGGCTATGTGCGCTATTGCTAACAGAATATCGGGCCGCTGCGACATTAACTACGATTTAATGGGACGCGTTGTTGTGACTGCATTTAAGGATCAATTAACGCTATCGTGCTGACGTTGCAGCCGTCTTGTATTTTGTATTTTCTTTCTCCTGTATTTTCTCTGGCATCTTGTTTTTTATACTTGTAGGTACATATATGATTTTAGGCATATAATAGATATTATCGCGTGTCTTTATTTATTTTTTTCGTATGTATATATTGAATTGTTTCCTGTAATTGGGTGCCTTTAAGCATTTGTTGGAAATAAATACGTTATTATTATTATTATTATTATTATTATTATTATTATTACTGCATGTGTTCTTGGTGTATCAAGATGTATCGTTCAAAGAGTGTTATAATAGCTTGGAAAGATGGAATCAATACTATAGTATCCAAGAGAATACAACTACATATTATTGCCATTTCGTAAACGTTTCACAAAATAGGGTCAGGTAAAAAGGTTGCTGAGGGACGGTGAATTTTAAATCTGATAGAATAAGGCTTAAGACCCGGTAACCCGCAAATAGTTAACCCGACTGCATAAAACAGATTCCGTCACTTTTTCAGCACAACGATAACTGGAACGTTACATGAACGCTAAAAATATTCTTTACAGAGACGACATGAAGACGAAATGGCGAAAGATTTGCCGTGTGGAATTTCCAGCCTCACATTCCTTTTGTTGATGGATCAGTTGTTATGGTGTAGAGTGGCATTAATTTGACAGCTCATAAAAGGGCGTGGTGAATGGTGGCAGTTTAAACTGCAGCTAGGAACCTAACAGATATTACTGAAACATAATGTGTTATTACGTTTGTCCCATTTATCAATTCATTAGAAGGACCACGTTCCACACTAACGTTGCTCACATCGTTAGTGATTCCCTGGATGAAGTTGGAATTCTGTGAATGATTTAGCCACCGAGGAACTTTCGACCTAAATCCGATGAAACACGTATTGGGTTTGGTCAGGGAGTGAGCATAATGTCTTATTCTGGTTCGAAACAACTGATTGCTGCGGTTGTTTGGATGTAGGGAGAAATGCCTACATATACAGATACCAAGATTGAGAAAAGCGTTTTTAGAGGGACTTTGGCAGATATTCTTTGTTTTAATTGTTATTTTAAAAAATCACAAATTGTTTTTATGACACGAATAAAAATAAAACAATTATTTCCCTTTGTACTACATTTAATTGGCACATTCCTAGTTAACTCAACAATTATTATTAATTAAAAAAAAAACTTCAAAAGAGATTATTACACTTTTTCTTTTACAGGACATCCCTTCCTTACGCAATGGAGACGGCGCTGACTGTTTTCGGATGGCTGCTGATCTCTGGATGGATGCCAGTGTGGTTCGTTACAGGCAACCCTGATGCTAAGCGCCTTTACGACGACTTACTCAGCAACTATAACAGACTCATTAGACCTGTAGGCAACAACTCTGATCGGCTCACTGTGAAGATGGGCCTTCGCCTCTCGCAGCTCATCGATGTGGTGAGTAATTAATTCAAGTTACCTCATATTGTAGAGAAAATGGATGTGTACACTGTACACTGTATAATGTGGAGTGGAAATCTTGAATCTTATTTCCATCTTAGAGTAGATGAGTTGGGACTGACTCATCTTAGATGATGTACCTAGACAACCTAGAAGGTCTACTTACCTAACAAGAACAGCAGGAATTTATATCATTTGAGTGATAATATTATATAAATAGAAAATTACAGTTTTTCAGTTTTCAATCGGAAACGGCGCCAAATATCAGAAAACGTCTTACATGTTAGTTGCTATCTTAAATTTTCGCGTGGTATCCTACTGTGTAGTTTAAATTTTGATACAGGGTGAAGAAAATTACCAGATTTTTAATCACCCTGCATAAAAATTTCAAGTACACTGTAAGGTAATACATGACAAGCTGGCATAGGCAGTAGGGACACTGCTTTCAAAATGAAAAACTGCGATTTTTAGTTTTTTTTTTTATTGAACATGCACATGCACTGCAGGGAAATCCCTATGACGCTCTGGGAGCGGTGCATGAGCGGAGATATCGATTCACGTTGGCCTTGAATCTCTGTAGGTTGTATACTTCGGGAAACACGCCCTTCGGAATGCTATGACAAAGTGATGCGGTTCTATACATAAAAGAAGTCTGAAATAGGGTGGTAAGAGGTATAACGAGCTGAACCTGATACGGATGATCGTCTGCGGCTCGACGTGTATTTCTGCCCGGTCTTGTTCTTGGTGGGATCAAGCGGGCCACGTCAGTTGCTTATAACTCAGAGTCTACTCATTTTAGAGTGCAACTGTAAAAACCATTCTTATTGGATTTTCTCAGGAAATATAATAATGACAATAATATACAGAGTGTCCTTTTTAAAAAGTTATCTTGACTTTCAAATGGCCTTGAAATTGATCATATGACTCCCATTGTCCTGAACAACTTTTGTCTGCACTTTTTTTTGTATCTGGCTTACCAACAGAGATATCCGGGCTCGAAGATTATAATGACTCATCCTGTATAATCTATTACTGATTTTTTAAATTAAAAAAACTTCAAAAAAAATAAATAAAAAAACTTGAAAACAGACATAACGATAATAACGCATGCTAATTTCCCAGGAAAGGATCGTCTGTGCAGAAAAATTCACCTTCCCATGTACATCGTTTGTAACCTTGCGAAAATTATTGATATTGCTTGAATAGGTACCTAGTTTTGAGAAATTTTAATTTTAATATGAAATGAGCTACAATTATGGAAAATTTTATCAGAATTTCCAAGCGCTTTCGAGCAATATGCTAATTTTATTATAAAGCAGGCCGCTTTTGTGTATTTTTGAGGACCTTCCGGCGCTCATTATGAAATAATGTAAAACTTCTTATACGAATATTATAATTTACTCTTTGCAAAAAGCGAGCGTAAAATTCCTCCATCCGACCGGGATAAATTAAATTAACTACATACATATAAATACATCTATAAAATGCGTTGGAAAAAACTTTGTTGGATTAGTTTCTCTTTAACGCTCTGAATTTCAATAAGACAAAAATCGAATTCCAGAGTTTGTTATCCACTTTGTTGTTAGAAAATTTATTTCTTTCTTTTGCCCTTATCGTTGGGAATATTTCCCAGCATCGCACAAAGTTAAGCTGTTTTCATTATTAGCTTTTTCAAGTCTTTCCCGGCTTGTATCACGCACTTCCTGAGCTCCGATATCTCGATCTCATTTCCTCAACTTCCACCTGAGGGGTTTGCTCGAATCCCCATTAGAGGTAGGTAATTATGATAGCAATGTGAGATAAGATATGAGTATGAAGAAGGAGTGCTTCATATTTTCCTCTTCATGAATATCGATCACTTCTGGTGAAGATTATAATCAATTATTGCACTGGAATTCATTGTTACTATCACGATGATGTTGCAATAGAGAATTGAAAAATCACAGATGCAGTAGAAATGTTGCCAATATTAATGAAGTATATTTTTGCTCCGAGCTTTTTGGATATATTTGTGCAGGTACCGGGTGGGCAGATAAGAATGCAAAGTGCTGTATCTCGGGAAATATTGATCCTACAGTTTCAAAATGAAAATTTTCCAGACATAAATGACTATGCGAAATGCAATGAAAATATTTTCAAGATGGTCGCACTTCCGGAAATACCGGAAGTTGACACCTACTTCGTTATTTTAACGGGGACACCTTTATATTATTGTATTTTTAAATTGCCTGGCAAAATCGAATACAGGTGGTTTTCACAATTGGAATTTAGGTTGAGCAGTTTATGAGTTATAAACAAGTGAAAATCGCAATTTTCAATTTTCAAAGCATCTCACATTGAAAACGGCTCAAGATATTTAAAAACGGCTTACATGTCCCTCTCTTAACTTTTTACAAGGTATTCTATTATATAGTTTAGATTTTTCTACAGGGTGATGAAAAATCTGTTAATTTTCGTCACTCTGTATAAAAATTTAAACCACATGGTAGGATACCTTGTAAAAAGTTAAGATAGGGACATGTAAGCCGTTTTTAAATATCTTGAGCCGTTTTCAATGTGAGATGCTTTGAAAATTGAAAATTGCGATTTTCAGTTGTTTATAACTCATAAACTACTCAACCAAAATTCCAATTGTGAAAACCACCTGTATTCGATTTTGCCAGGCAATTTAAAAATACAATAATATAAGGGGTGTCCCCGTTAAAATAAAGAAGTAGGTGTCAACTTCCGGTATTTCCGGAAGTGCGACCATCTTGAAAATATTTTCATTGCATTTCGCATAGTCACTTATGTCTGGAAAATTTTCATTTTGAAACTGTAGGATCAATATTTTCCGAGATACAGCACTTTGCATTCTTATCTGCCCACCCGGTACTTTGTGTTTTCATAGGCGGTAAAAAGTTGCTACAATACATGCTACAGAAAATGCATATATGACAACATGTAAAAGCTTTGCATTTTTGCCATTTATGTATTAACATCAGCAAAAAAAAATTATTTTCCTATAAGAAATTCTTGAAATTATTTTATTCTTGAAAGAGGAGTGTAGATTAAGGTCTCTTTTGGCAGTGCACAGAATGGAAGTGACTTGCCCGCTGCAGCATGTGAAGGGAATAAATAGACGATAGCCTAATGATAAGCGATATTAAAGAACTAAGCTTCAGACGATCACGATAACAACATTCCAGACTAATCAATCAGTTACAAAACTAATTATGGCAGACAGCTCGATCTAAGAGTTTAGCAGCTGCTACACCTTCTCCGGTTTACACTTTCTCAGAACGCTCAGAGAAGCAACTCAGAATATAGAACGTAACTACTAGCTATATAGGATATAGCCCAGTTAACATCATGTCATGCTCGGCAATAATGCGTCAAAGTTAATTTGTTGAGGTCATCCCTCGCATATTGGAACACGGTAGACATTGAGACTTATAAACTGGGTTTCAATTCAGTAGCTGTTTTCATCCTTAATAAATAGATTATACCCTTGATGACATCCAGAAACTTATTTACTTAAGATATTATTTAAGAGGGGAACATTTTCTTTGACTATCATCACTTTTTAAACCGATTCGTTAGTAGCACGGTATAAGATTTGTGATAAGCAAAAATGGGTAGAAAGTTGTTGTGCCTAATTGTAGAAGTTGACGCGATGAAACTACCAAGGATTGGCAAGGATTTAATCGATTGGCATACCAACATTTAAGTATTAATAAAATTAGAACATAAGAGCACACGTTTATCAGTGAATATGCGTGAATCATTTATGCAAGGGCTTTCCCGAGTGAAAAGCTCGACAGAATTAAACACTGCGATCGAGAGCAACAACACACTTGGGTCAAGCTGAGGTGCTATGACGATATTTGCTCGCACTGAGACCTCTCACCCCAACACCTTACTTATCTTACACCTTGGTAGGAACTATACATAATGATTCACAATCAATATTTTGGAAGAATATTCAAAACCTTTGATGGTAATTAATTCACATTGGAATGCACTTATTATCGATGATCATAGAGTCATTAAAAAATGTAGAAATTCCAATCGAGAAATCGGGCCCAATTCTTGTAAATATTCTTTTAGGGAAATTAGATTTCGAGGCCAAAAAGGGGTATCCCAACCTTCCGAGACTTTAAAATAAAATAATCTAGAAGTAGAAACATTAAATACAAATTTCGCTGAAATTGATAATATATAAAAGATTCTTTAGGGCTACAAGAAAGAAAAGTTCTGGTATTATTTACGCACAGAATTTATGTACATGTCGTAAGTTTTTTTTAAACATTAGGCCCAAAAATATTTATTTCTTGGGTCTTTTTTTGCATTGGTGGCGAGCAAAACATTCTGTATCTGATTTCCATGCAAATTTCTTTTCGACCTCGCTAACATCCAATTATATTTATTGATTGCTGGAAGCGTCAAAACAAAACTGGAAGACGAAAAGTTTTTTTATGATATTTTTCCAGTATCTTTCCTCAGTCTGAATGGTACTTTATATTTCGATAAACCTATTTATAGGCTCTTCGAATAATTTAATCCAGGGAATATTGGAGTTTTTGAAGTTGCCAACGCCGATACATAAACCTCCGATTATGACGTAAACGTATAGTTTTCTGACTTTCTCCGTCCGTTAAAATTCCACTCAGTTCTCTCGACGATTGTAGCTATCGGAAGTTTTCATGAGCAGGCAGTGCTAATGACTTCAATGAAAGCTCGAGTAACACAACTTTCCGAATATTCTTATCAATCATAAATTTAAGTAAATCGTTTATCTTAATCCTGTAATGATATGATTGTAAAAGTGATTTTTATTTGTTATTATTTTTGTATGTATGTATTTCGGGAGTTAATTTGAATGCGGGAGATGATCCCATTCGCACACTTTTACCATTTTACACTTAGGAGTTATTATATTCTTATTTGTGTCTCGTTTATTCTGTTATCTCCTTCAAGTAACTAACATACTTATTAGGTATTTAGTCTAATACAATTTCAGGTTTATATGTTTGAATGTTTTTTTTACTTTTTATTTTCGTTTCCAATTTTGTTTGTTTTTTATTATTATTTTTTATTGTTTATTTTTTTTCGGTATTATTTTTATTTTTCTATTTTTAATTTCAATGTATTTTTGCTGTATTTTTATTTCTTCCATTTTTTTAACTTTTTTTCTTTTTTTCCAATCAACAGTTAAGTAGGTACATGAATGTGTATTAAAAGGGTGGATTTTTGAAGTGATTCATTGATTGAAATTCATATACGATCTTATAAAACTGTTAACTCAATGTTAAGACCTGAATTTCTAAACAGATTTAGATTGTCATAGGTTCAAGTATATGTATAGGACCCCCATTCTAGATTGTTAACAGGTATCTATCGAGATCCCGCTAGTTAACAGGTGCCTGTCCTAATTATGGAAGCCCTTCATGTATTACAGATTTCAATTAAGCATATCATTATACATTGCAAAATGCTGCGATGGGACTACTTTTAGGATACAACCATAGTTTGGCTGCATATATTTATTTTTTTTTTTGTTCATAACGATTTTTATTTAAAGATACCCTCTTACAGATATAACAAGTTGTTCCCCGAGGTAATCCTCATCCAGGAGAACTAATATTTAGCTCTTAATTTTCACAGAAAGCTATTGTTGATTTAATATTTAATGAATCCTGCATGCATTCACGGCTGGATGTACACTTGTGTCCGAATTGTCAAAAATAAGAATGAACAGCATGGGGATCTCGGAAACCGTGGAAGATACAGGGTCGGCTAAATGGGGGAAAAAGTTGAGCAGCCAGAAGGACAATGCAATGCAGAAATATATTTCAAAAATTATTTTTGAATATCAAAGTTTTTTATTTTAGTTTTTCTTGATTATTGGCTTTATTATTGAAGATTTGGAACAACTGAAGCCACATTTTCATTGCAGTTATTGACCAGCTTTATTTTTGCGATGCCAGGCTTTTTATCTGACGATTCATATTTGCAGGGCCGCACTAAACTTCGATTTTTTTAATACGAATTCGATTTTTTATTGCAAAATTTTTAAAATATTTTAATTCTAAATTTAACGATATGTCACGCATAGTGGTTCAAACGTGTTTTGGACTAAAGCTATTGACATTATCAGTATAATTTCACCTTAATACGGATCTGTGCTCTTATTAAACGTATTGGACTTGTCGGATTGTGATGACGAGGAGTAATGCAAGTCCAAAAGTTTAATAAGATCACAGATTCGTATTGAGTGAAATTTAACTGATGATGTCAATAGCTTTAGTCCGAGACACGTTTGACGCACTATTGCCCATATTTACAAGGCGTTCCTGCTCTGTAAAACTTCGAAAATAACTAGACAAATGGGATGGAGATATACAGTTTATATGCAGTGGAATGAGATGGAGATATATGATTCCATAATTATTTTGGCAATTATCGTTTGTGAATACGTATGTGTGGTCTATCATTAACTTCAGACTTAAAATATCTTTCAGTTTTTGTAGTAAAAAGTTCAGGTCCGTATTTAAAAAATCGAAGCTCAGCCGGCCATGCAAGTATGAATTATTGTCAGATAAAAAAAAAATAATAAGAAATAAACAAAAATTGAAAATTTTGTTTTTTTCAAAATAATTTTAAATTCAAAAAAAATTTTTTTAATCTCTTTCTGCCATTGCATTGTCCTTCTGGCTGCTCAACTTTTTCCCCCATTTAGCCGACACTGTATCTTCCACGGTTTCCGAGATCCCCATGCTGTTCATTCTTATTTTTGACAATTTGGACACAAGTGTACATCCAGGCGTGAATGTGAAACTGATGATGGCGTATTCTGGTATGATATGGTGGACTAATGAGCTTTAATAAATGCGGAACATTCTTGTCTCTGACTTCGCCTGACCTGTGAAGTTGATCGGAGAATGATTATACCTATTTCACAAAATTATAATAATTAAAATATATTTTTTGTGCACAAAAAACGAACTATCCTGGCATCAAAAACTGCAACAAGTCAAAAAAAACTGAAGCGTTGTTATTAGAAAAATTTAGTACAGGCAAGGCGTCCTACAAGGACGCACTTTGGCCTCGGTTCTTTTAATTCCATTTTCTGAGTCAACATATTATGTATAGCGAAACTAAACAGATGATTTGATGATGACGATCAGAACTCCCAGAAGCCATCCTCTGGATAAACGACCGGGTAATTAATTGATCAATTGCTGGCAACAAAATACCTGAGCAGATTTTTATTCTTCTACTAACAAAATCATACAAAAGAGGGGAGATAAAAGAAAGTATAGAACAAACACGTCGAATCTTAATAACAAACATAAAGGTACAGCTGAAGATCTGTCAACCTCGGGACACGACTGAGAGCTGGATCCTTGACCCAGGCACAAAGAAACAAATTTACGCTTTTGAAATATATCTGTCTGTAGATGTATCTCCTGGACTCCCAGACAGAGCACCGAAATAACATTGAAGTTTTTCTCAACGTTGAAAAAAAAAAGATCAAATAACTCCTCCTGACCGTAAAAGAGAAAAGCTGCAATATCTCACCCGCATCATGCTAGGTGAGATGTAATATGACATCCGTCGCTTGTTAATAGAGGGAAGAATCGTAGAGAAGAAGAATATCCAAGGAAAGAATCGTTCTTTCGGCGACAGGCTCGCTGTTGAAATGGCTCAGGTATACGTCATAAGACATTTTTCGCCTGGGGTCTGACGAGTAATCTTAACTAATTGAATCGCCAATCTCCCTGCAGGAATGGCGTCTTAAGAATAAGACTAGCAGCTTCTCTCGATTTCCCTTTTTAAAATATGCTTTTTTTAATATAGGGCTGATTATAATAGGAATCGATAATATTTTACAAGGTTGGGAACATCGATAATAATTAAAAATACACTAAAACTGCACAAATTATTAAATAATTTTAAATAATTAAAAAACTAATTTGTGTCAGAGCTACCATGCTACACGCATTAGGGAAAAATCAATTATTTTAATCAAAAGTTACTTGGATCAGATATTTCTCTCTACAAACGATTCTACAGGGTGTCCCATAATATGTGGGCAATCTCCCGGATTTGTGTGAATTTCGTAAAAATAAATGAAAAAATAGCTGTAAAATTATTTCCTCAGAGACACCCCTACAAAGATATTAGCTGTTGAAGTTGAGGGTTGAAAATCAATTTTTTGCAATAACCTTTTTTATTTCTTGACCGATTTTGATAATTTTTGGTTTTATTTTGTATTATTTTGGACTGTTTAGAATAGTGTTTCATAATCTTTGGTAGCACATACATAGACCTCGGGGTGGCATAACCCCCTCATTCACTTGAAAGAAAACAATAAAAATAATAATTTTACAGTTTTTTAAGGTTAATTTTCTTTTTATTTGATAATTTTTGCATCAAAAATGTATCTTTATTTATTTCGATAGAGCGAACCGTTATCGCGATAAACGTCCTTCTAATAGGTGACGCGTCGCAGGAACTTTCTAAATTTCAAGTAAATTTTAACAAGATGGCTGACCTTTGACAGTAAATTGAGCAGGAAACAAAACAAAAACTTAATTAAATACACGTCAAATAGTGTCAAAGATTTCATTTCATGCAGATTCAATTCTAACTGATTTTAAAATGAGTTACACAAACGCTGAATACGCAGAAAATCAGTTAGAATTGAATCTGCATGAAATGAAATCTTTGACACTGGCATGTATGTAATTAAGTTTTTGTTTTGTTTCCTGCTCAATTTACTGTCATAGGTCATCCATCTTGTTAAAATTTACTTGAAGTTTAGAAAGTTCCTGCGACGCGTCACCTATTAGAAGGACGTTTATCTCGATAACGGTTGGCTCTATCGAAATAAATAAAGATACATTTTTTATGTAAAAAATGTCAAATAAAAAGAAAATTAACTTTAAAAAACTGTAAAATTATTATTTTTATTGTTTTCTTTCAAGTGAATGAGGGGGTTATGCCATCCCGAGGTCTATGTATGTGCTACCAAAGATTATGAAACACTATTCTAAACAGTCCAAAATAATACAAAATAAAACCAAAAATTATCAAAATCGGTCAAGAAATAAAAAAGTTATTGCAAAAAATTGATTTTCAACCCTCAACTTCAACAGCTAATATCTTTGTAGGGGTGTCTCTGAGGAATTAATTTTATAGCTATTTTTTCATTTATTTTTACGAAATTTACCCAAATCCGGGAGATTGCCCACATATTATGGGACATCCTGTATATATTTGCTTTTAGTGCTTTCAGCATTCATTTTTCTTTTACAAGACACAATTTCAGCAATGAACTTAAGTTATTTAATGTAATCCTTTTGACGTGCTCAGTTTAACTTTTATGAAATTATTTCGTTTGAATAATAAAGGAAATGCTTTCAGTATCTCGTTAATAGGTTAGAAGCTCACATACCTACATAAAGCTTTCTGTTATTTTACTCGATTTTGCTTCATTTAATTTTGCTTCAAAGAAATTATTTCTTGTAAAGAAGAACTCAACTCTGTTAGATATCACATTAATAATTTTAGATCTAATATTTAAATCATATTATATGGAACTCTGATATTCCTAATTATTTGAAAATAATATTCTGGCCCATTCATTTCCTCGATTGCGGCTGCTACCTACCAGTTAAATACCGGAGATGAAGTCAATTTCAGATTAATCAACATTCGGTAAGCCACTGCGTCGGTGACATAACAAGAATCAACGAGCGCTTACTAACCATTTGGATACATTTTGGAGCTGTATATAACTATCAAAATTTAGTTAGGTATTATTATACCTATGTATCTTTGGAGGTTTCTATTTTTCTAGTTAAATAAATCAATGAAATGATTAATTTATCTTTATTTCCTTATTTATCTCTAAAATGGCAAAATACTTGCTAAATAGCATTTATTTATTTTTCTCTACGACCATTGAATAACACGTTCTAATGTTGCGGATTTTAGGATGGGAATTTTAGGAATTAATGTACCTACACATTCTACATACTGTGTGAGAATGAATCATTCTACACGAGTAGTGGCCAATAGGCACAGAAGGGCATTTTCAGTTCAGACTAGCCGTCTCATAATATGGATGGGCTCTCTCGTAACATGACATGATCATTATACCGGACAGTCTCATTTCATTTTCTGACCTGTCCGCTGTCGATCCCGCGCTATCACAGGCTCGGCGTAACCACGTTCTAATGGTCCATTAAAACTATTTAATCCATTGTTTTTTTTAACAGCGTCTTCTACTCGTTCACTTGTCAAAAATCATTCACTTGAACGAATAATAGTCTTAAATTTCGTTAAATTTCGTTATATATGTATAAGTAAAACGTAAAAACACGACTAAAAACGCAAAAAACTTAAATTTTTCCGATTTTTAATTTTTTCTCAAAATGATGACGTCATGTCACGTTCATTTTCGAAGATATCGATCATCTTTTTTTAGGAGAGCGACATTTTTTAGGAGAAAATGCGGTTCTTGAGATTTTTAATTTTTTTGTAGACAATATATCTACAGACCGTGTTATGGGCTCATTTTCACGGAATATGATGTATCGCTTCAAGGACCATCTATCATAATAAAATCTAGAAAACCGGTTCCTGCCCCTTGAACCGTTCAAGCAAATAACTGAAATTTTTGCGTTATTTTTTTCTCAAAATGGTGACGTAATTTTGCCTTCATTTCGACATTAAATGTCGATCGTCATGTCGATGCGCATCTTCGCTGAAAAATTAAGGAAATCGAGAAAACCGGTCCTACCAGCTTCGTTTTTTCTGCCAAAAGTTATCATTTTTTTCTTATACATTACTGTTCTATTGAAGAACAGCAACCTTTACCTACGTGAAGAAATAATAATATTCTATTTTTAATTCTTAACTGCTTCCTTTTTTTTTCTTTTTTTTTTAAGAGAGCATCGGCCTTAGCTGTGTAGATAAACTCTGGTAGTTTAGCTTCGATAACCAGCTCATTTGGCCAGACACAAGTTTTATAATTTTTAAATAGGTAAATAGACGAACACAAACAACCATGACAAGCTGGAATTCGAATACAGACGGTGGCAGCGTCAACGGCTAAACAGTCAGCACTTAAACCGCCGCGCTACCGCCCGCTCTTGCTTTCCTTTCAATAATTAAAAAAAGTTTCCTTGTTCATCAAAATTTTCCTATCCATGACGTTCATATTTAATGGATTATTGGAAATGAACCGTGTTTTCGTTCATGTTGTTTAACCGCAGAAGTAAAGCCTTGATGATGTGGCATCTTCCGGAAATCGTAGTTGATACTTTCATAAAGTAGTGGCTCAAATTTCTATCAGAAAAACCATAGAAGTATCTATACATATAGGTAATATAAAGTTTCCGATAAAGTATTTGAGAGCAGACGATGATACCTAAAAAAAAAAATCTTAAAAAAAAATTAGCAATAAAATCGATAGGTACTCTCTGTACACTGAGAGTTGTCCGTTGTCATGCCACACTGATTCTGACTAAACAATTTCATTTAATTCGATTTGAATCGTACACTTATTTCTAAGTCGAACCAGATGTGGTATCGCAGTTCGTGGCAGTGGCGTGTGTTGAGGAATAATCGAATATCCTATAAATATATTATTTCGACAAGTTATTGACGAAGTAGAGCCTTGCAACTTTTTGATAACAAATATTATATAATGCAAGTAAATAAGAATCATAATAATTATTGTTATCATCATGATAGAAATATCATGTCACCTACCTGCTGGTTGCCGTTTAAAAGAAAGAATAACACCTCCGTTTTCTTATTTGCAAGTAAAATATTCCAGCAATTTAACCACAAGACCACGTACTAGGGAGTTCAATCGTTTCCCAGGCAAAGCAAGGAAGTAGATTTTTAGGCATTCGAGCAATTATAATAAGTTACTCATAGTTTATCACAGGACAATAATAACACAGGACACAGGTAATTCTGCTAATTTCGTATTAAAAACGTTTCAAATCACAAGACAAACCTTATTAGTATATTTTACCCGCTGACACTGACACTACTGATAGTAACGATGACAATCTTATCGTAATATCGTATCAATCTAAGCGTATCAAGACGCGAGTCGATACTTCCGTCTCACTCTCGCTCATCTTTTTAGAATTGCTGACGATTCAAACGTATTTCTGACAATACGTCCCATTTTAACTCGATTGACTATGCAATGCAATAGAAGGAGTAAGAAACATAACGAGATGATGTATCCTTAGTTCTCACAACAGACAACTCTCAGTGTACAGACTTTACTTACATTTCATGCAAATATATTGTGTTATTATTAAAGACAATTGTCAAAAATTCATTGTTTCTAATTGTGGCCAATTTGTTACAGAATTTGAAGAGTCAAATTATGACAACGAACGTATGGGTAGAACAAGTAAGTATATTGACTTTCTTCACTGTAATATTAGTAATGTTAGACTTCGAAAACGGGGGGTGACACAAGTTTGGCCGCCAAAAGAAAGAAGTTCCGTGATTTACCCTTCATAGGGGTGGTTTTTGGCCGTTTTAGGGGGTGCCGTCAACTCGAGAAGAGTTTAAACCACCACCATCGTATTCAGCATCCTCGAAAACGGGGGAGAGGGCTAGTCTCGTTAGACTCTGAAATCCGAGCACATTCGTCCGACTCACAGAATCAACTAGTTCCTGATTGTCTACAATTGTCTCAGTTACCTGCTACTTCAACAAACAATCAAATGTGCATCAGATTTTATTTTTGATTAGTTCGATACTTTCTTCTTATGGTGTGCTTACTGCTTGGTGATGTCAGAGTGATGAGCTGAAAATTATCCAGTGAAAGATCGATGACTGCCTTCATCGACCATTTGTATCGTCCATAGCGTTTAACGAAGTGAACGCAATAGAAATTGGAAATTGCTTATAAAATTTCCATTTAAAGAGGGGGGTGTGAAGTTAGTTCCCTTAAATATTGATGGTCGAATTTGTTGAAAAAAAAAAACAACTGTAGGCAGGTACCTACTCAGCGATTGTCAAAAGTTCATTTCAACAGTGTCAGAAAAAATCGGTTGCTTGATGTGTTACTGCGTTGATATTAAATATCCCATCTCATTTTTTTTTCATAATAAGTATGAAATGCATAAAAAAATTTATGTTAATTTACAAAATCAGTTAACTGCATCATTGGAAATGTTCAGTTTCAAGTACAAGAGATATTTGAGAAAGTTTATTTTAATCAAAAAATACTACAAATGGTTAATTGGAATCTATTCTGAATCACAATATTACAGCTGTTAAAATATAAAATGTAGTAGTAGCTTTGGATCGCGTAGCAAATCATTTAAGATTCTCTCATATTTGAACCAATTCCTATTGATCGTACTAGTAGTATTTACCTGAGTAAACGTTCTTCCTCTCTGAATCTGGTCATATATTCTAGGAGTGGAAGGATTACAAACTGAAGTGGAATCCGGATGATTACGGTGGCGTCGAGACGCTGCACGTACCCTCAGAACACATATGGCTGCCTGACATCGTCCTCTACAATAAGTAAGTAGGAAGATTTATCACGAGGAAATTTTATTACGACCATTCTCATAAGTATTTGAATAGATTAATGTGTCGTCATAAAATTTTCTATATTACAAGCATCAGCATTTTCTATTAGATTTTAAATACAAGAAGTAATATTTTTACAATAAAATTTATATTAACTCTTTAAAAACGATCGAAAGCAACATAATGCCTAATTCAAATGCTCATTCCCACTCTTTGAAAGCTTAATTTTTGCGCAGTAGCTTAGTGCATGGTGCATTTTTTAATGGAACAACCTGTAGGTATATTATTGCATTTTTGATTCTACCTAAAATGATTGCCTACCTAGTTCAAAAATACAAAAAATTGTTGTAGCGAAACAATTTCGAGAGTTATTCTATTCGTTATATTTTATCATAAGCGATTTATACAGGGTGAGTCATGACGAACTTTACAAACTTTTTCTACCATATACATATAGAGTCCCTTTAAGAGGAATATCATGTGACCCTGAAAAAGTGGCAACTGCCCTTCTCTGTTATTATACAGGATGATTTGTGATTTTTTTTTTAATATTCATTTGACTATAATATCTAGACGGATCATTAGAATTTTCAAATTTTTTGGTGCAACCTCAGCTGCAACTGTAGACTGTTATCTAGCATTCAATTGGCGTTCTCCAAAACTTTGAAATTCCAGAACCGGCTCTATAAAAATTGATTGAGAGAGTTCTTACTAAGAAGTTCATCCTGTATGGGATTAAAAAAAATATACAGGGTGCACCATGTATCCTTCTCTATATTGCTATTTCCTGAACGCTAAGAGATACAGGGTCGGTTAAATTAGAGAAAAGATGCGCAGTTTTGTGGCCATCTCGAATTCGTCAAAACATGCAAGATATCTGTGACCGTTCCTGAAATTTCCTGAAAAAAACTGAAAAATCGATATTTCTTATTTTCCTCATATCTTTTTTACTACTGGAAATTAATAAATAATTTTTTGTAGGCGTACATAAGCCGTTAAGAGCTATCCATCTGACATTTCAAAAATTTTCAAGGCCTACTAGATCCAAGAGTTTTCACAGTCAACTTTCGTTTTTCTTATGGCCGCCATATTATTTTTTCATGTCGTTCGATATGAAAAAAATAATGGAAACCAAAAATTAATAAACTTCAGAAATTTATTTTTTATTTTTATTCTTCTTTTTTCAAAGAAAAACCTAATGAAAAATCGTCGAAAAACGTCAACATTTGTAAAATACGCCGAAATAGTGCTTGCCTTATGGTTTTTTAATTTATCTATGAAATTCGGTCTAAAAATGTGTCTTTTTGTAAAGAAAAAAGAAGAATAAAAAATTTTTAAATTTATTTTTTGAAGTTTAACAATTTTTAGTTTTTATAATTTTTTTATACCGAACAACATAAAAAAACACTATGGTGGCCATAAGAAAAACGAAAGTTGACTATGAAAATTCTGGGATCTAGTCGGCTTTGGAAATTTTTGAAATGTCAGATGGATAGCTCTTAACGACTTATGTAAGCCCACAAAAAATTATTCATTAATCTCCAATAATAAAAAAGATATGACGAAAATAAGAAATCTCGATTTTTCAGTTTTTTCAGGATATTTCAGGAACGGTCACAGATATCTTGTATGTCTCGACGGAATCGAGATGGCCACAAAATTGCACTCCTTTGGACTTGTTTAACCGACCCTGTATCTGTTAGCGTTAGGAGATAGCAATATAGAGAAGGATACATGGTGCACCCTGTATACATATAAACAAAATGTATGTGAAATTTTTATGAAAATTTTGAAAAGCCACCATGTCGTATCACATAATCTTGTCATAATTTAAAATAAACGTTATGAATAGCAGATAATTTAAATAAAATAAGTACAGCCTAAGTTAACATTGCTTTAATTATATCGCTGTTGTCACTTTGTTGTTGTCACTTGATTTCCAGGACCTTGTGTCCAGGACCTTCAGGACATTAGAATGAGATTGGAAGCAGATCAGAATAATATTGATTTCGAGTTGGTTACGATATAGTTGTTATTGTTAAATAAAACGAAGTATAAACCCTCTCTAGGTACGTTTATTCATCACTATTTCTACAACAGCTTCAACCCTTACGATATGGCGATCCTGACCTAAAAAAGAACCCTACGGACTTTTTACAATTAATTATTACATTCTTTTTTCTACTAAAATGTTTTTTCCAACTAACACTACAAGTTTTTATAATGACCCACCAAATCAAGGAAGTATAAGTCGAAATTAAATAAATATGAAGAGTAGCACTGAAGAGTTAATATGCGATGAACAGCGATAACAGCAGGGACGCAGAATATTATTAGAGTGAAAAATAGGAAATTATAAAAAAATCCTAATTTTGAAATCAGATGCTGATGACTATTTTTAGTTCGACACGTTGCGGAAAATCACCTGGCATTTTTTCCGGGATTGAGTATAGGAGTTCTTACAAAAATTCTGTCTTACAAAACTCTGAAACTTTCTACAAAAAGAAATCAGTTTTTATAAGTTCTTTCGATTTCGACTAATAATAAAGTCGTCCAAAAACTTATTATCGTTATTTTTTTTAATCATTAGTTATATTTTCCATTATCTTCCTTGATGAAATTTTTTGTTCAACTAAGTGACTTTTTACCACGATGCGCGATGCAAAGTTTTGAGCTAATATATCGCTCGTGTTTCTGATCTCATACAAAAACACCTTCACGTGCAACTTGTTGCATAAATCGCTATATAAGCACTCTTTCATTATTCCTTCGAAAAGTTTCATTAATGCTACCGGTTGCATGCCTTTCAAGGGATTATATATGTTATTAGTTGGTGGCATTTTCAGGGCATACGAGATTTAGCTATTGTTATCCCAGTTCCATTGTATGTCAATAATAATCTTCCATACAATAATATCATATATGAAAAATGAGGTGGTCGAATCGATACCTTCCTTGAATCATCGTAGCTATTTGCGTTCTCCCACATTTTGTAACTTTTCAGGAGAGAAACTTTTATTGGCGGACTTAAATTTTCTAATTAACTTTCATTAAAAAATGTGAATAACGTTTCAACAACCTGTTGCTCAATCAAGTGTGCTGCGTTTTCGTCCAGCTCAGTCAAACCTTGTGCTGCACAGGTCAGCTGGCGAAAAGCTTACCACCTGGCGTGCCAGTGTAACATAATTACATAATTAATATTCAAACAGTGTTTCATCAACTTGGGACTCTCACGAGAACAAAAACTGACTTGGATCAAGTCCAAAACTCAAGCATATTCTATACGTACCTACAAATCATGTTTACGACGCGCTGTAGCGAAGAACATTCATAGATAAGGAAGCATCCTTTTAATCCTGCATAGAACGTTATAGAACGCATTAATCCATGTAAGAGCTTGCTCCTATTTTAAAACTACCATTATTTATAGAGGCTGATTTACTTAGCTCGTTCAAATTTTTGCATATTATCTCTACTGTCGAAAGGTTCTTTTTTAAAATTTGTAAGTACTTGGACTCATCTTACCAACTTTATTATTTTCAGTAGGGCATTATTACAGTTTCTTATTGTCTAAAAATTTTCAATAAATTTTTTTTTTAATATTTTGTAGTTGAAGTTTGAAATAAATAGTTTGAGAGTTGTAGTTATTAGTGAAAATCTAAATTCCATTTTGTAAGCAATTATATTCTTATTCCTGCGTACTGGGTTGTGATAAAATAAAAGGGGGTACGAACTAAGCAATCTAACAGGAGAACCTGTATAGTTACTCGATAGGTATATGCTAATTAATTTTACTATTTCCTCAAGTTCACCAAGAGTTAATTGAACCAAACACTAATTTAATAATAAATCCTCATTCGGTTCAATTAGTACTGACGGTCACAACCTCAGTAGGATGAAACTTCTGTTACCTATTATAATAAACATATTCTTGAACGACGGACGTTATTATGTTACTTATATATATAACGTATATCTATACCTTCATTACCTTCATAGAATGAAACCATATTATTATCGTCAGTAGCCCTTTGTTCTTCTTCTAAGCAATCATTAGAGGGATTTTTGCAATACAGACAGTCTCGTAAATTGCAGGTATTTCAACGAGTAGCTTAACTGATGGGAATCAAATTCCTGTGTAGTCGTTTCGCCACCTCTTAGCGAATAAGGTTCTGCCTATGAAGGCTCTGACTGTATATTTAGTGATTAGAGTTTGCAGGTAATCGAATAATTGCTCGCAACCGGAATAGCTAGCCGTCTTAGCCGCAGCAGTAATTAATTTCTCGGTGATCCCGGAGATAATTCAGAACACCGTATCCTTTCTCTTAATTTGACATGCGCTCAAACGCGTCATTTATAATAATATTAAGTTCAGAACCACTAAAAACATTCAGTCAATGAAATTCCCATGTAGTGACTCTTCAAATCAAAAGGGAGACTTCATTAGCCGAATGTTTTTACTAATTCCTCTCCCTACTGATTCATGTGTTGGAATAAACCTTATTACTCATCTGGTCGTTTCATTTGTTGCATTATCTCTCCCAACAATTCGTAGAAATCTTTTTCAATTGGAAAACCGTAATTTAGCCAAGGCATGGTAAACCGTTGCATTTTCGGAATCATTTTATCAATTGTTTTGGTGGAGGTTGACTATCTTCGGGGTTTCACCAAGTATATTACTACTACCTCTTGACATGGAGAGACGTTTTCTTCGTTAATACGTGATCTGAAATGTCCGTTGGTTTCGTAACAGTAGCAAAATCTGAATATTTGAAGACTAGGCTGAACGTGAGTCGGTGAAATCAGCTCGTTTATCGGCCATCTTGTTTTGCTGGGTGTAACCAACAACACTTTTAGTCCTGTACAACGTTGTGCTTCATATCTTATCGACTTTCCAGTCATGTTAAGGTCTACTCAGTGTAGCAGTCTGAAGAGAGAATCAGTGGCAGCCATACTGCGCTGCAGTTTATTTTAATATTTGCAGTCAAGCGCGTCACTCCTCCCCAACACAGTTGTATTACATACGAGGTTGCAGCGTTTTGCTTCCCTGTTCGGTTGCTCAACTGTGTGTTTTAACTTTCATGGATTCTGGGGTGGTGAGACCTTGGTGGTTGCCCATCGCAGCTGAGCCCGTGTAGGCCTCTGAGGTATCTCCTTCTGGGAGTTCCTCCCTCGCATGTCGTTTCAATTAGTTTGGTTTCCATTTTGGTTCCGCGAGTAATGGGGTAGTACCTAATCCTGTGACGTAACCCCCCTATGACACAGCATGTTACATACAACGGGGTTGAGCGAGGGGCCCCGAGGTTTAGTCCAGTGGGGCTGGTTTTCTATCCAGCCACGCATCCCATCAGCTTAGTCCTCCACTTTAAGATTTAGATTTGAGAGGTTGTCTCCTCTTTGTGCAGGCGGTCTCTGTCGGCGAGATTTGACGCAGCAGAGAGTAAAAAAGGTTTATAGGAGAATCCACAGTCGGGATTTTCTCGGCGCCGTTACTTCAGATTTTATGTCCGACGAGGTCTGTTACCGCTGCTAACCTTACTCACTGTCGCTCATTTTAAGGTCTATCCCTTTAATCCCTATCCGCCATATGGGTCGCGCCTGATGGGTAAGTGCCTCAACCACACGGGGCGCTAGCTTTAGTCCTTCAATTATAAGATGACCGGAAAGGGTTAAGAAACTACTGATAACAGCTCCAATACCACAGATTAAACCGTGAAGATCCCTGCAACTCTATTTACTTAGGTTCGAATATCTGAAGACTTGAGACAAGACAAGACTTGAGAATATCTGAAGAACTCTGAAGACAAATGAGTTCTTGGTCGTTATCCTTTGAACTCATTTCCTTTATACGTTCTTTGTTATTTTTTTATAAATTAGAAAGGTGTTATTGTATCCCATTAAACAAGCAGATGGAACCTCCCAAAAGATTTTTCAGGATATTACATATCACAGCTAAGAATCTTTCCTCAAGCTGCTGCGGCGCTAAAAGACTCATCTTTTTGACCAAATATTGGGTGGTAATGGGATATTATTATTGAAATCGATAATTATTCTTGAAAAATGTTTTTTTTTATTAACATATTAAGTAAAAAGTTTCCTATAAAAAATCCAAAAGGTAATTTCAAATAAAAACCGTCAAGAAGGTTAAAATTCTTATAATGTCAAATAATAGCCTTTATCTACGAGTGATTCATACAATGCACTTTTTTAGACGTTTCTTAGTTCATAAAATGTATGATTATGTTGAACAGTGAAATAAAGTAGTTTGGGTGAAATTAGTGGTTCATTATTTAACGCTAAATCTGACAGGTTACTGCACGCTCGCCGAGTGCAAGTTCTAGCTTCAATCAACGGTTCTAGTGAAGTAGTGAGCGGAGCGGCTCGGTCGTTCGAACTGAACGCTGAATTACATACTAAACGCCAACCACTCCTAATGCTGTTGACATCATGCACCTATACTAGAAAAACGTCGCAGTTTATTAGCAGAGCGCCAGATCTATGTACAATTAATATTTTGTGTTTTGCGTCTTTTAGTTACCTAAAATGGATACCATTGTAGATGATTCAATGAATGAAATATCTTCTACCCCAGAAGAAATTATTTTTCAATCAAATGTGTGGCTATATAATTTATATGTTTTATGTTTACATTAATTAACCATGAATGAAATATCTTCCGCACTAGAAAAAATTATTATTCAATCAAATATGACTGCACAAAATCTGTTAGGTAGGTACCTACCTAAAAAATCTAAAGAAGTGTATATTAAGCAATATGTCACCTTTATGAACTGACGTGATGAAAAAAGCTAAGTTAATAGCTTCAAAGAAACATTTACATAAAATATGAATGCATTGGAAATTTTTTTTTTAATTTTATAATAATAACTTTTAGTTCTAATTTAAGTCACTCGTAGATAAAATTTTGTATGCAACATATGCATAAAGTGCCTTTTTTTCACTTCTGGGATTGCCGCATTCGCCTGCGGCTCATGCGGTCAAACTTCCCAGTCGTGAAAAAAAGTACCACTTTATGCACTTGTTGCATAAATAACTATTATTATTATAATCGTATACATATCCGGTAAAGTACTCATACATAGTAACCTAAATAAATTAGTGAAGCTAATTTAATTTAATAAAGTGGTTGTTGCCTCGACTATTTTTGTGTACTATCGGAAACTGTACCCACACTTTAGCAGCAAGATCAGCTTTTAATATCGATGCTCAAATGGCAAGAGCAAACATGTTTGCACGTTTAATTAGATTACAGAATCAGGTCGCTGTTATATAAACAAGTGCTACTACAACAACTATTGTTTGTTAACTACGGTGCCTTATTGCCTCTAAATGGAGAGATAAAAGAGAATGTTGAAAATAGCAATGTAAAATTAACATAAAATTAATTCATTTATTTTACATTTTGTATAAACAGTCCGGTACTAATTTACATCATGCAAATTATTATGTTATCACTGAAATATATTATAAGTGCCTCACAAAACGCTATGTAAAGCTTAATGTATTTCAAAAAACTACATTTTTGAACTTTCATCATCATAATTTATAACTCCCAACCAATGGACAAGGTTGTGTGGGCTATGTACATCGTTTATTTCATTTGCAAATTGAAAATTCTACATTCTTGAATGTAGAAAGTAGTTATTTGTATACCAAGGCCGCGAAACCACTCTTTAGAGTAGAGATAAATGGCCGCGAAGGCCGTTGTACGACCGATGCATAGAAATCTGGAACATTCTAAAGGATGTCGTGACAATAATAGTTAACACAACATTTTTTGTGCAATCGTGTTTTAAAAATACAAAGTTAAAAACTGAATTGTTTCCAATGAAAATTAAAGCCATTACAATAATTACAGGACATAATATAGACTTCCAGAAGAACATTAACAGTCTGTTTATGTATTCTACAGCGTTAAAGCAAAGGTTTCCACGCTGAAGACCCCGGTTCAAACCTTGCTTGTCACACTTTTCTTCGCGAAATTCACTTCGCAGGCATCGTCACCAGGGGCCTGCGATATATACCTTTGAGTATCTAAAACGGTCGTTTCTCATCGACAACCGCGAAATGAGATTTCTCAACCTATAGAATGTCTGGAAATTAGTCAGTTCGCGTACGGTAGATTCGCGTAAAAGTGGTGCAGATGAAAGCAAACTGTTCACCAAATAGAAAATCGGGGGTTCTAGGGTCATGTTCATTATTATTGATCTGATGACAAAGACAAAATAAAAACAACGTTGAAGACGTGGAACTAGAAATATATTTTTGGGATTTTTTGAAATTGCAACCTTGCCAGATTAGCGTAAATTAGTGCAGATATGAAGGTTATTCTTCTACCCGATCATAGATGTCTCCTGAAAGTCGAACTTGAGAAGAGTATATTTTGTCTTAGGTGTGTATTCATTAATTTGAACACAAATTCGAATAAGCACAGATCGCACAGAGCGGCCATTCTGGTGTGGATTGGATAAGCATCCGAATATTACCGGACATGCTTTAACCGATAGTCAAATATGCTCGTGTCTGTCCACACCAGAATGCTAGTTCTGCTCGGCCTGTGCTCATTCGGGTTATTCGTGCTCAAAGCCCCTTTCTAGAGGTTCTCTATAATATCGAGCCAAGTTTTCAAGCAAAGTCCTTAACTCCTTTGATCTAATTATTGGACATGAAGTTGTTCAGTTTTTGTAATGAGTGTTTTAATTTTTTCATACTAATGTTCGATGTGTTTACGAAATCGCTTTCAAACCATTGTGGGAGCGACTATATGGTTCCGAATTATTATACACGCCTTGTAATCCATCATGTCTTGTAGATTCTCCATATCAGAGGCTTTCTAGAAGAAATCAAATTTCCATGGTATTAAAGTTGAGCGGACGTCGGGGATGCTTCAAAGAGGTTTCGGCAGCTCTTATTTTTGCGGTGCAGACTGGATTCCCCCCTCCATTCAGGTTGTAAATATCTCTTCTCAAACTGACTGCTAAGCACTCCAACTTTAAGATTCCTCTGGTGCAATTTTCACTTCTCTTTTAGTGTCAATTTCTTTAGTATTGGTAAGGAGATCTTTCGTTAAAACAAGTAGGTACAGAGGTTACGGTTTATAATAAATACCTTATCCTGATGCCGAGCTTTTGTATATTGATCGACCGAGTCGTTATACTCAGTACTCCAGAAACGTCTAGAAACTCATATATGTAGGTATAATCTGCACCGATTGCTTATCAGCCAGCGTGCGTACAGCTTTCCAAACACTGCTAGTGTAAATCAGCGGTGAGATAATCTGTAAGAGCCCAATGTTTTGTCAAAGGCAAAATCTAGGTCAATATGTAAAGAATAGCTCCAGGAGCATTTTTTTTTTGGTAATAATATCCTTCAATCGATTTTACGGCGATTTAAGTGACTTTACTGGCTGATAAGTTTGCATTCTTTGGTTCATTGGCTTTCAAATAAGACAACATTTCTTGTTTTCTCGAGGCGTTTCTTATGCCTTCGCGTCGGCGTATTCGGTTCGCCTATGCGTCAGGATAAAGACCTCATCTTTAACTTTTCCCTCATCAGCGGCAGTTTTTTAAGGTTAAACCGAGCTTAGGAGCCCTTTTTCATCTTATCCTATCTAACCAGATTCTATTATTGATATCTCCAGTTAGTTAGGTACCTACTCTTAGCAGACTGGTGGAAATACATGGTTTTTTGATGATATCTCAAGAACCGTTTAAGATACAGAACTCAGCTTTTGTATAATTTCATATCATTGATACAAGCTACTTAATATCAATTCAGCTTTTTTATGTGCCATTTACGAAAATCTTAGGATTGAGCGAAGTTTTTTTGCCTTCAATTTTCAGACATGTTTTGAAACATCCAAAGCGAATTTTTCATCGTAAATGGCCATTTTTGTTGAAAATGGCTGACGTTAGCAATTACGACTAGAGTACCTTTTTTGTGTGAAAGATACTGGCGGTCTAAAATGCACTTTTGTAATGTCAATTTGCCCAGTGTCGTAGATATTAGGGGCAAAAAACAAGCAACCTTAAAATCTCCACTAGGAGGAAAAAAAGTTAGTTAGCATTCAAAAAGTAGCAAATATCAATTAAAAGATCTGCACTACAGCTGAGTTCTGTATTTTATTAACGGTTTCCGAGATATCTTCAAAAAATCTGGAAAAATATTTTTTACTCAAAAAGATGAATTTGGGGACACACGTTAACGAGAAATTTGTTTATTTTTGACTAAGGAATCTGCCATTAAGTTTTTTCGCAATATTAAGATACGTCTTAGCTTTGATATTGGCTACTTTTTTAATGATAACTAATTTTTTTGTGCCAGTGACAGAGATTTTGGAGTTGCGTTAGGATTTTTTTGCCCCCAAATTTTACAATACATACTGAGAAAATTTGCATTTTAAACCGTCAATATTTTCTACACAAAAAGGAACCTACTCTTGTTCATAAACGCTAACGTGAACCGTTTTCGAGAAAAACAGTGAAAAAGAAAAACCGAAAAAAATGAAAAACTCGCTTTGGTTGTTTCAAAATATGTGCCTGAAATTGTAAGGGAAAAACTGCGCTCAATCCTAAAATCTCGGCCAATATCACATGAAGAGAAATGAATTGGTATTAAAAAGGCCATCATGATACCTTCGAAAAACTGGAAAAATATTTAATGGAAACTTTTTTCCTTATAATGGCCCAATGAATAACCCCTCTAAATTGTTCGCACTTATTTAGGATAACCCTGTATAATATGGTAGAATTAATTTTGAAGAAGTCCTAGAATATAATTTTATCGATTTTAATTATCTAATTTTTTCTAGTGCAGACGGAAACTATGAAGTAACGATTATGACAAAGGCAATTTTACATCATACAGGAAAAGTTGTGTGGAAACCTCCCGCCATCTACAAGTCATTCTGCGAAATTGACGTAGAGTATTTTCCGTTCGATGAACAAACGTGTTTAATGAAATTTGGTTCCTGGACATACGACGGTTACATGGTAAGGCTTTTTCATTCCTAAGATAATTGCATGATAATTCTTAAATTAGGCTAACACTGTAAAACCCTGAAGTCTGTAAAAGTATACAAAGCGGATTTAGGAGTTTTATTGATATTTTTATGATTTCATATTTTAGAGATACACAAAGTTATGCTTACACGTCTTGCTTTAAACGTTTATTTCAGGGCTGTTTTAAAATTTAATATTTTTGACATCCATTTTATCTTGCATATATTCAGTTTCATTATGTAATATCATCATATTTTCTAACCGTATATACAAAGGCCTGTATTTGAATAGCGCTGGGATCTCCTGTGTGTTTATAGTCTCATGGGAAGTACGTGAATAGTACCGCAAAATTCTGTATAAACACACAGATTCCGGTGTTTTAATCTCCTTTAAAAACAGAAATGTATACGAAAATAACAATTTACATAAAGATCTGACAGCATAATGTACCCATTATTTTAAATCTTTGATACCCCACGCTCGTATTCGCAAAAAAAATTTCCTTTAAAATCACTACTCGGAATAACTTATGGCCTTTCAGTTAAAGGGTGCCGCTAAAAGATACCAGTTACCAGCAACGCTCTACCACAGATTCCGGAATAAAATATAATACGCCGACTTAGCCGAATTTTCTTTGTCCAAAACGACACCCTTTTCAAGATATTTAGTATCTTTTAGTAACATTTAGTATCTTTCACGTTTTCCCTTAATTAAATTTTTTATGATGGTCCTACCTATACTACTGAAAACGTATTTTTGTGAAAATCTCTTTTTTAATTTCAATATTAATTTCAACAATCACGTTCCACCACAGATTTCTGGGTTAAAAATATGATGATTTAAGCGCATATATTAATGTCTAAAATGTCCCCTTTTCAAATGGCCCCCTTTACAAGAGAGTCGACTGAATACACATTTTCCAAAAGACGTAAAAATGAATTAAATGAAAAACTTTAGTTTGATCGCCTACTACGATTATTCTCTAGCCCAATTAATAAAAAATGTAAAGCGCATCGTTTCTGTGAAATAAAAATTATTATGTTAATTAAAATGCGATTTTTGCAATACAAACACATTATACGTTTTCGTGGTGTAAGTCCATAATTAAAAATTAATTATTGGAAAACTTTTATAAGAGGGTAAAAAGTTCTAATACAAGCTCTTTAATAAAAGCCTTCCAGATAAAAAAGTTCTGGAGTAAAAAGTGAGATGTGACATCAAAAACAGGAACATCCTATATGTCAATGTTTGTAAAAATATGTCCGTTTATTGCTCTACTCTCAACAATAGTAGTAGGCGGTGCAATTTTGAAGTTTCTCAATTAATCCATTTTTGACTTATTCTGGAAAACGTGTCTGGTTGCACCTGTTTTAAGGGATCTTGCAAAGGGTGTCTTTTTGGACATAGATAACTTCGGTTAAATCGTTATATTTTTTACTCAGGGATCTGTGATAGCGCGTTGGTGGTACCATTTAGTGACACCCTGTATAAGGGCAGGGTGTGAAAGAAGGTTTGCGCAAAAGTAGGTTTGCACTGAATTGATTCTTAGTTCTCAATGACGATTGGACTAAGGACAGGTTCCGCTTTTCAAGCTTTAATTACGTAAAATTCAAATTTGAAGACATGTGTATCAGAAGAGATGGTTTCCGTTTGAGTTTTCTTGAGAAAGAAAACTTTTTTGCTTTGGATTCAATGTTGCTAAAGTTGAATCAGTTGACATTCATGATTGAGGAACAAGCATGCAAAACCAGATAAGTCCATTTTTTTAGATTTTCTGTTTACGGTGGTTTCTAGCTCTCTTAGCTGAGTTCTATCGATACAAGCATTCATAATAGTTATTGTAAGCAAAATAAGTCAGCAGACTGGGTTCAAAGTATACGGTTTCATGCAAATCCAGATAAATCCCAAAATCAAAGGAAGATTAAGTCCATCTCGACGCATTAGTATCGACATCTATGTTCTAAAGCGTTAATCTTCATAGTCTTGGGTGAAGACATTATTCATCATTCTAGAGATCAGCATAGTTGATCTTCTGAGAGGATCTCAAGAGCATAGAAACTCTTGAGAAAAAAGGCATTATTCTCCGAGCAATCATACGAAAAGCGTTGCAGTGAAGTGGGTGATGTTAAAAGACATGGTGAAGACTGGCATCTCGTGGACGTTAAAGAATTCGAAAGGAGTTTGAAAATAGTACCCAAAATAAAAGAGCTAAAAATATTATATTTGATGAGATTCAATATAGCCGTAAAGATCTGTTGTTATGAAAATTACAAATTTACTTCTGGTTTAAAAAAAAATTGGGAAATTGTTATAAAGCAGGCAAAGAGATGTAGATACATTCGATTGGCCTTAGTATACTCAACAGGATTAAATAAAGCACTTGTTTTGAGGTCAAATGAGTATAAAATATATATTTGTAAATAGTCTGTCGACCGGTTACGGGTTACTAATAACCCATCATCAGACAGTTGTCAGGTGTTTCAAATCAATCAAGTCTTTTAAAGAGATGTAGACCTAGAACTTTGAGAAGACTTTGGAACGCGGCATACAAGAAAAGAAAAAAATTCCTTAAGACAGTTAATGGTCCAACAGTTTGGGGATGACTGGGAGCAAACGGAAGAGCTTCAATTGTACAGGGAATTGCTATAAAGGGACGCTGAACAAGAAGAGGACGAAGAATGAAATGAAAATAACGAAAATGAGGTTGGAGAATGCCTCTGAGAAGAGGTGGCAAAAACTCTAAGAAGAGGTGGCAAAAAAATTCTGTTTTCGGAGCAAAATAAGATAAGTCCACCTACTTGTTTTTTAGACAAAAATATAACAGTTCGGTCATTGCTGTTTCGACATAAGAATCAATTCGGTAACAAGTAACCTATTTCCTTTTTTCTAAAGTTACCTGGTTTTTGTGTACTAGGTTTTCGTCGATTTTCTAAAATTATAAAAAAATGGATTTATCTGATTTTGCATATTGGCTCCTAATTTAGAAGGACAGTATGTAGTCAAGACGATACACTTCTTATGAGTTCTCAGCACGCACTATACTCAATTCGGCAGCTTTCACCTGGTGATCTGAACGACGGACTATTCTGTTTCCAGAATATTTTACTTGAAAGTGGTTCGTAGTTTCATTACTTGGTGATATCTGAGTGGTGAAATAAGAAGAAGGAAAAATGAAGCACAAAATCCAATAGTCGTAAAGTGTGATGTTTAGAAACCTTTGATAAAAGAATTAGGAGATGAAACAGAAAAAGAAAGAGTCAAACTAATCCACTCGCAAAAATTGGGAACTAGGAAATTTTCCAAAATACTTTACCACTCCAATAATTACTGTTCCTCTGCTATACATTCATTTTACCTACCTTTTTTTACAATTTTGTTAATTATATCCATTTTTATCAGAAAATTAAATTTACTGCACTGTGCATTTCTCAACAACATTAAATTTAAACAATAAAATGACGTTAAAAAATATTCAACAATTTTATTTTTTATTTTAGGTTGATCTTCGTCACTTGTCCCAAGTACAAGATTCCAACACAATAGATGTAGGAATAGATCTTCAAGATTACTACATATCAGTAGAGTGGGACATCATGAAAGTTCCGGCAGTAAGAAACGAACGATTCTACAGCTGTTGCGAAGAACCGTACCCAGATATCATTTTCAACATCACTCTAAGAAGAAAAACTCTCTTCTACACCGTCAATCTCATTATTCCTTGTGTAGGAATATCCTTCCTATCAATCCTCGTATTCTACCTCCCTTCCGATTCAGGCGAGAAGGTATCACTTTGTATCTCAATTCTTCTCTCATTAACAGTGTTCTTTTTACTGTTGGTGGAAATTATTCCGCCTACTTCTTTAACAGTGCCTCTGCTAGGAAAGTATTTGCTCTTCACCATGTTGCTCTGCACATTGTCAGTAGTAATCACAATAGCAGTACTCAACGTGAATTTCCGATCTCCCGTTACTCATAAGCTCGCTCCGTGGGTGAGAGTGTTCTTCATAGATTTCTTACCAAAATTCCTTTTTATTGAGCGTCCAAAGAAGGAAGAAGACGACGATAAAGGACCTGACAGTGTCCTGACAGATGCTATTCAGATGCCCATGATGGACAAGTACAAGTTCGAGAAGAATACGTTTGAAAGTTTCGATATTGGCTTGGTTCCCCCTTCGAGGCTTGATATAGCGTCAGATGGAATGGGATACTGTTTTAATGAACAACCATTCCCTGGAATGCCTCTTTCCGGAGGCGATGAAGATTTATATAGTCCTGCTAGTTGTAGAACAAATGCTTTTGACGGGACTAGTGACGCTAGTCCGTCGTTTGATAAATTTGATAAAGTGGGTCTCCATGATATGGAAAAAACCATTTCTGATTCCAGATTCATTGCTCAACATGTCAGGAATAAAGATTCTTTTGAAAATGTAAGTATAACAAAGGTATATTCCAGCCTATATGAAAAAAGTTAAGATTTATAGTGAGGACATAACAGTGGCGGCGATAAGGCCCCGCAACCCCGAAGCGCGGGTGGGGGGCAGCTGCAGAAGGGCCCGTGCCGTTGCCCGCAATTTTATATCGCTTGTGAAAAAATGTATAGAAACCTTCAGAAATGTTTAAATTTTCTTCACATGGAAAAAATATTCTGTACTTTTCTTTCCTATGTTCGAAAAGAATGTAAAATGTCGCAGCCCAAAAATGTTACTGATTTTCTTTGGGGATAACTTTTGATATTCCTAAGGGATTTAGATTTTTCGCATGTCAGATGCCTTATCCTGTGTTTTTCCACTCTGTTGGATCTAATCCTAAAAAACCGCAAACCATTTTTTTACAAGATGGAATATGAAGGCGTGTAAAATCGCTCCGCCGTTTTGCATAAAAAATTAATCAAATCAAAATTTACTTCGCAAAAAAATTTCCTTGATGTTGACATGAGATAAAAAATGTGGACAAAGGCAACAAAAGTACATCTGCAAGCTTTCGGGGGAAATCAGTGCCCTTGCTTGAATAAAAATTATTGTCGTTACGAAAATTATAACAATCACTACTTTGTTTGAAACGAACTAACGATCGTTAGAATTTTGGTAACGATAGTTACATACTTACCATTGTCAGATAAGAAAGAACGATGATTTCCTCTGAAAACTGGCAGATGTTTTGGGCAAAACTGAATTCTCTTGCTTGAAGTTTCAGCTCATGAGGCTAAATTCAATACATTTAACTTCAATATGAGGCCAAAATGTCAAAAATCGGTCGGCGAGGAAAAAAGTTATGCACTTCAAGAGCGAACAATAATTATTGATTTTTTGAGATCACCTGTAAATAAACGTGTTAAACCGAAAATTTCAAAACCGTCTGAAAGCTAAAAAGCTTCAAATTTTTTTCATCCAAACACACAAGAAAAATTTATTTGGAGAACTGGGGTATCAAAACCAATGAATGATTTTGCACTCCTTCGCATATCACCCTATAGGGTAACTTTTTTTGCTTAAAGTTTTTTTTACTATACAGTATGTGCTATTTTACTCAAATTTTTTGAAAAAGAAATCCGGGGGAAAACTAATGAACCACCCTTTCTCTGGGAGATACTCCGTACCATCCAGACCCCCGGAAGTTGTTCGCCAAAATTGATTAAACTTTTGCAATTTTTTCTTGCAAATTTCCTTTTTTTTTATATGAAACTCACGTTTTCATATCCCTCTAGTGCTAATGATATCTAATAATGATGATCATTTATAGTAGGTACTATCATAAAAATACATTGAAAATGCGCGGGGGGGGGGGGGGGGCAAATCCTTATACCGCCACTAGGACATAAAGTACATCACCGCACCCCTACGAACTTTTTTGTTTTAAATAATATAAAAAGATGTCAAATAGAAAAGCTTATGGTTTCATTTGACCCCTTGAAGGATTAACTTTACTTATCTCAAAAAACTCAGCGTCTTAACTGGTAATATATTTTATCTAACAAATTTTTTATGTAACTTTTTTTTTCTTTTTATCAATTTTAAAAGATGCTCAAAATATTTATCTTACCTTATTAATAATAAATAATAATAATAATAAAAGATGAAGCTTAGGGTGATCATTTTCATTTTCGATGGTTTTTATTTTGAAAGCAGTTAAACTGATTCTTTGAACGGTTTTGAATTAAAAAAAAGGTGTAGGTGAGCCTGAATTTAATTCAAAAATTTTTTCAAAACCATTTCATCCATAAAATATTATTTTCCCAGTTTTTTTATTGATGATAATCATCTTTATTAGCAATTTTTTCATACATCCCATTTTTATCTTTTATATTTCCTTTGTACTCCTTGCACTTTACACTTTAAATTAGCAAGGAGATATTTGATTACGATCGAGCTAAGCGTCGTAGGAAAAAATAAAAGCTGATTTGAAGTCTTCTGATGATCCAAAATAACGAGTTTACTTAGTATAAAATATTCAGTTAGGGTGGTAGACGTCAGTCACATATTATTGGATCTAATTTGATGTCACATGAATTTTACTGCTTGACAATAAATTCGATTTAGAAATAATGCCATATCAGTCAGTGTATAAATGAACGTAATTATAGTGCAGATAATAATGTCAATTACGCGCGGATAATCTGTCCCATACATACACAATAATGATATTGACCAATCAATTACATGCTCACAATTAATTACTAGCATTCGAGATATCATGCATTAACCGAACACTCAAAATAATTGTAGGAGTGTGTTTTTAAAAATCAACTGCTTGATTTAGCGTAAGTAGCAGGTATACCAAACCGATCTTCATTAAAGACAGTGTCAGGTTTAAAAAAAAATCGCAACTGACACTACATTAAAAACATAATATTGATACGATTTTTATGATAGCGATCTGTCTTTTGAAACTGTTATTTACAACCGTCTTTAGCGAACAAAAAGCACAAAAATTAAGGATAACAGATCTGATTCGCAGCAATGAATCACTTGTTTTTAACCAAGGCTTCATTATTCTTTAGAATTGGCTGTAAGTACAGGTGTCTATACCTACTCAAGAATATTACCAAAACTTGCTTGGGAAAGACGCCATATTGAATATAAATTTCATTTATGGTGTGCTGTTGTGTGTTGTGTAGGGGGGGAGGGGGGGTGATGGAGAAGACGTTCCTTGAATATTCGTCATGGTAACCGTCAGAAAAAATTATGACAATTTTTGAAGATCATCTGAAAGATTTACGCCTGCTTAATATTGAAAAAGTCTCCTGAGGATCTTGAGACCAGTTATTTCTTGTATTCATAAATTATTTCTTTGAATTTGTCTATAAAGGTACCTGATTAATTATTAGAAAAAATGTTTACTTATTTTACAAATATGAATAAAGTGAAGCAGCTTTTTTAGTTCATATACACATTTTGAATTGTTCTCAAAAATATGCATTTTACTAACTTTATTATTTTATTTGAGACCCAATATCTCTGAATGTTGCATTTTTTTAATTAAAATTTTTTTAATTTCTTTCAGGTCGAAGAAGACTGGAAGTATGTCGCAATGGTGTTAGATCGACTATTCCTGTGGATATTTTCACTAGCATGCGTTGTAGGGACTGGCCTAATTATTTTAAATGCTCCATCGTTGTATGACACCAAAAAGCCAATCGATGTGCTCATTTCTAAAGTAGCAAAGAAACGATTGAAATTATTACAGATGGAACCAGATGAATTGTAGTTTAGATTTTTTAACGTTGTTAATATTAAAATGTACAGAATCCCTGATGTATTATGTAAAAGGAGAAACAAATGACAAGTCAGTACTCAAGACTACATTTGCGATATCGATGATAATCACTAACATAGTAATAATGTTATGTAATTTATAAATCAATAATAATACCATGTTGATATTAATTAATTTATTATTATTGTAGTAGCTTATAGTAAAAATAAATCTTTTTCAGTACGATAATTTTATTCACTATTTTGTACAAAAACTCAATAATTTAAGAACCATTAGGTGCGGCCTGGAATTTCCGGTATTGAAGTGCCGGTTTTCCTGAATCTTATCATGATATTAACTTGGAATTTATTTCAGCGCGCACTAATTTTTATGGTTTCAATTTTTCAAACTTATTCGTTCCTCAACTTAATCTTATAAAGAGGTATTCAATTTAAACTGGGTCTGGGTCGTCCAGTGGGTACTCCAGCTACAGCAAAAACGCTAACTTGAAGAGCTGAAATATCAGCTGCACTCACACTAAACTTCCTCCCATTCTGCAGACATCGATTTTTTCATAAAAATTTTGAATACACTACCAGGAGTGCACATTTATCGAAACTGAAAGTGAAAACTGAATTTTTTTCCTCCGACTATGAGTTCTTGAGATATAGCAACATGCAGCCGTTCAAAGTTGATAGAATTGCGATTTTTTGCCTGTGAAAATTTTTGTTTGCATCTTGTGAGAAAACTAAGATCGTAACGGTCTAACTGGATTGATTGTTTTTCAGACTCCTATTGTAATTGGCTGTGCTAACACCAAATTATACATCCCATTCTGAAAACATTGTTTTTGTCATGAAAATTTCGACTGGGAGTGCACATTTTTCGGTGTTTATGGAATCTATATACAGGCTGATTCAAAATTCAGTGCAAAGATTTTAAGGGCGTATTTACCAGCCTAAAATAAGAAGTTTTTTTCATATAATCGTATGTCCTAAAACTAGCTTTGTTTTCTAGATACAGGGGGTAAAATAAAAAAAACAATCGATTTTTATCAATTTCTCAAAAACCTCTCAGCCGATTTAAATAAAATTTTATAGGCTTATTTGTTGTCGTAAGGGCCTTCCTTTGATGGGAATAGCCTGAATTTATTAATTCCAGTGGCGTCTCAGGGGGCTACCTGAATTAAATTAAATGAATCTCAATAATCGATGTGAATTTATTGGTAGGTACTTGTTTTAATAGGGCCTGGCACAGATTTTGATTTTTTTCTTGAATTAGAGTAAAGCTCAGGAGGCAAGAAAGTTACATTATTGACCGCTTAATCTAAAAAAAATATATAAATTGTCAAAAGAGCAGTGGCGTACCATAATTTTACCTATAAGTTTCAAGTAGGTAGCCCCCTGAGACGCCACTGGAATTAATAAATTTATGTTATTCCCATCAAAGGAAGTTCCTTACAACGACAAATAAGCCTACCAAATTTTATTTAAATCGGCTGAAAGGTTTTTATTTGCATTATAGTCAGTGGCGTAGAAATTATTTAATAAAAAAGGTAACAACACACCCAGATCTCTGCCACTGAAGTGAAGAATTTGTCATCGGAAGTATCACATCATGTACTTGAATTAGCACAACTACTGTTCAAAATTTCAAATTATTTAAATCAGCCAATTTTTTTATATTTCAAAAATACGATTTTTTTATTAAAACTTTAACACCCTGTATTTTCTTATCGAAGCATTTCATGAATATAGTTCATGAAGCAAACTCATATTATTTTTTGATTCTCTATCGTTCCCTAGAGTTAAGTAGGTAAAACCTGAATCACCCTGTAGATTTCACAATAAATCACAGATTACATGCATCTACCTCCAAAAAAATTCTAAAATGCAAGGACAGCTCAACGAGAAAAGAAGAGAGAGAAGAAGGTTTCCTGACTTGGTCGAGCAGTCAATGGTCAATGCCAAAGCATTATTATCCTGAATCTTTCACTTGAAATCTGTAATACTGTCAATGTAATTTTGACATGTACCTACCTACAGTTTCTTATGGGAAAGAAAAGAATCAAAGAAAAAGTATCGAAATCAATCATTAAATAACAGCAGCATACATTTAGGAATGGCATACCACAATCACAAAATAGGAACTTGAAAAAATGTATCAAAATGTCATCAAGTAATTTTTTCATCTTTCTATTTATCAAATTTTTTAGCGGTATGGGTATTATTTATTTATTAAAAATCATAGACATATGATCGATTCCCAGAGTTCCCAGATTTTGGTAGCCAAGTTTGAAATTTAATTTAGTAAATAAAATAAATAATACAAGACATCATACATATATTTTAATTTCCTGCGCTCTCAAATTTACAACAATAAAATAAAATAATACTACATTATATTACACATAGGAAATATCTAAAAATTAATTAAGACTAGTACCACTACAAAAATTCATCCAATTTAAAAAATAATACATTTTAAAATCCAATTGTTCTCCTACAGGAACTTATAAGTTAAGGCTAGGTGTTTTCATCCATGACGACTTGCTTAAAAACTTGGACACCGGTCGACATTTGAGACTTTACTTCATGACTACCGACAGCTGCTGTGCCATCTTTAGCGATGAATAACTGAAGGCCAGATGCTGAAAAAGATTCAGTTGCAATAAGTACGACTTGATCTTTTTATTGATTGAAATATTAAAATTAAAATCACAACAATTTTATTTCCTATGTAATTCACAAATTGCATTCCTAAATGATCAAGGTACACTAATTTTGTGTAAAAATTATTACAAAAATTGCAGACCAGTAGGAAACTACTTACTTTCAGAAGGATCGTCATCATTACTAGGCTCAAAATTTGTACTTTTTAGAAGCTCTTCTATTAAATCATCTGGGTTGACTCTGGTTACTTCCACACGACCAGGTACATTAGGTGCACCCCCATTGCCATCATTGTCTTGTGGCTGATTCTTTTTTCTCCTCTCGTACGCTGCTTTTGCCCTATCCAATGATCCCGTTTCAGATAACACTAAACTGTTTGCACTGGTATTCCTATAACAACAGAAAGTGATGACAAAAAGTACAAGTTTTGTGCTTTCATCAATAAAAAAAAAAAACGAAATTCGCTCCATTAATAACAAATTACTTACAATAGTTTATAATAGTAATTTTCAGTCTTTATTATTTATACTAGAGTAACCTCCAATTAATGTTACTTGTCTCTTCTTGAGCTGAACCGTCTCACTTCACATTCACATTTTTTCAAATTACTATTCTTCTGCTTTAATTTCTTTCTGATCTTACTTCCATAACATCTAACATTATACTCCACTATTCGCTTCTAGTTCTCCAACTGATCTTTCTCTAATAGCTGCCGAACTACTGCTCTCTGCGATGAAAGATCTCTTGTATAGCCAGACCGGTGACATTCTACACGGGCGTTTCTGAATGTCATTCTAGATCCGGTCAAATCATAAGAATAAAACAACAATCAGTAGGTCAATGAGTATATATTTTCTTTCAAAAAATTAGGAATATCTTGTCGACCGGTTTTGGGTGTTAACCCATCTTCAGGACAACTGCAAGTGAGGAATACATATTGTAGCTGTTATAAAGTTTAAAAAATGTTTAAAAAGTTGAAAATTATTTGTTACTCACTTGTCAGTTTACAAGAGTCGCGGTCCACACATAAAGGGTATACAATTCATGTTTAAAAAATAGGTTGATAACGATTACTATAATATGTCCAATTGGTTATTATTTTCATTATTTCCATGTTTAGACCGAATGGTTTCTATGTATGTTTATTTATATTGTATACCTATTCTATTAATTTGATTTCATTTTGTAAACAAAGAACTTAACCACAATATTTCACTATTATCGTTGTCATGTCAACCTGTCACTCAAATGAATGGATGGTCGAGGTTCGATTGTCGGAAGACATCTAGGACAGTCCTACAAACTGTCATACTTCAACATGTCAACTGCTTATATCTTTTTAACAACTGACAATTGTCAATCCAGAATTGGGACACACCGAAATGTATCTTTGTCAATGTCAACCGTCAACACCTACACCGGAGACAGATGACATATGAGCTGACGTGATTTATCGAACATAACGGCAGACATCTTGATGATGTGAACGGATCTCGACCCATCTCTACATCATTCACCGGGGATCGACGCTTCACGTCGGTTCACCGTTTTACTTGTACTAAATAATTTTACAATTTCAACCCCTAAAGTCAATTAACGCCACCCTTCCACTCGGGAAGGGTTTAAACAAGTCTGTAATGACATAATTTTAACTTTTGATTTTATCTATATGTGTGTTTGTTCTTTGGAAGTACCTTAGAGAATTTCTGATCTTATGACCACGTGTTTCTACATTTTTACATCAGGCCTGGGCCTATTTTTTAAACATGAATTGTATACCCTTTATGTGTGGACCGCGACTCTTGTAAACTGACAAGTGAGTAACAAATAATTTTCAACTTTTTAAACAGTTTTTAAACTTTATAACAGCTACAATATGTATTCCTCACTTGCAGTTGTCCTGAAGATGGGTTAACACCCGAAACCGGTCGACAAGATATTCCAAATTTTTTGAAAGAAAATATATACTCATTGACCTACTGATTGTTGTTTTATTGAATTTTTGAGTATACCATGGCCACTTTTATGGAAATCATAAGAAGTCGCCTGTCAGGGTATATAAGAGATCTGTCCTGTCATCGCAGCATATTCGGTATAGTTTGAAATGTTATAATAGTAAGATAAGTTGGAGAATGCTATCAGATAGCTGGTGACTAGCAGAGGTTTGGAATGCTATCAAAGTAAATCTAGTTCTGAAGTGACCGGTCAGATATAAGGGTAAGAAAGAAGTAAGTGCAGCTGTGCCAGTATATAAGCAAAGTACTGAGTGAAGAAATGGAAATAGATGTGGTTTAAGAAGAAAAAGTGATTATTTGTTATTTTAACATAATAAATATTATAAAGTTTTGTAAGATGAGTGAGAGAAATAAAGTGAATTACATGTTACAATATAAAGAGCGGTGTTAAGAGGTGAAAATAGCAAAATTAATTTAATAATATCTTAAAACCTCAAAACAAACCAACCAATTTAGTTCACAATAAGTGAACACATGATTATTGATTGAGGTCTTATAAACACACAATCTGTAAATTAGCGACTCTTATTTTATTAATGGATTACAACTTCAAATAGGTCAATCAATAATTTAGACGACCCAAAATAATCTTTCTCATACCTACCTACCTCATATTTTGTATTTATATCAATGACTACGAGTGAATTAATCACTTATAATGAACTAAGCGAATTTAAGTACTCTCACCTTATGTGTCCAGAGTCTCCAGAGCTAGATTGGCGACTGTGTGATTGTGTGCTGCTATAACCTGAAGCCTTTGAAAGTTGGCTGGTGTTGGAAGAATTACGTGAATGTCCTAATTCCGTTGGCTTATCATGTCCCTGTTCATTGTCGTTGTAGGATATCGGTATTAGAGGATTTTCATAGGCCACGGTTTCTATTTCGGCATTTGAAGGAACATTTGATTCAGATATCGTTTGTCCAATTAGCACGTCTGTAAAAAGTTTAACTTATTGCAAAAATTGATACACTTTTTCCATAATACATTTAGCAGCAATGGACTCATTCTTGTGATTTTTTTAATGTTATTTGCGGTTTAATTACATATTAATAAATAAAGTAACCTTTACCTGATTGTAAATTAGGTCTCTTCTTTGGTAAACTAGTACTAGTAGTAGTACTTGATAATTCACTAGAAAATGTATCATCAGTTCTGGCTTCTTGTTCATCAGAGTTTACAGTCTTTTGTTTTAGTGATGAAGAAGGTCTACAAATAAAATCATAATCATGGATCAAAATTATTTCTCAAAAGAATGCATCTACATGCATGGTATCCTATTTATAAGGATCTATAAAATACCTACATGCACTTAGGATTCATACATTTCTGTACTTTCAGTGGTTGTGAATAAAAATACAAGTAAAGAGTCTTAAATGGGTATAGGAACAAAATAAACTCACTGCTTCACAGTAATAATGAAAAATATAAGAGTATAAAATGTCAGTTTTTTTTACTGCCAAGGGTAAAGGGTTCAAAATATACCTACACTTTAAAGAGTACATCTCCAGATGTCATGCTTAAAGTGATGGAGAACTTCAACATGCTGTTATCTTGTCTATGTTTCGTATCGTATCCTTCCAAAAGTGCTTTTTTGTAAGTGACACCAGCCCCAGCGAATTCAGCTAAATTCAAGTCAACAAAGCCGAGCTTATCAAAGGACCTTCCACCTTTGCATTCCTTTCTAATTGAAATTCGAAGGCAACATTTCTCTAATACACCAGTTGAAGCATTAGCAGTCATCTTGCATGGAAATGAAAACTTTGAATTCCATCTAACTTTGTGGTCGCAGACTTCCTTTCTGAAAAAAAAAAACAATACTAATTAACTTTATGTAGGTAGCAGGTAACTGAGTAAACCTACTCAGAATGAAGTTTCTCTGTTTCGACGCTTAGATTACATTTTTCTAGCACGTTTTTTGAAGTTAGAATAAAAGTAAATTTCAAGTGATTTCGAGAAATTTTGAGGGGATTGGTAAATTTTTACCCAATGTCTGAAAAACCTACCATAAATCTCCTCAAGAAACCAAAATTGGGGGAGGGGGGACTATATGTTTTGGACATTGCTTTTTCCAAAAATCAGAGCTTTTTTCCCTTCACAGTGAGGCCAACTGTGCTAAAAATGGGGAAAAATGGCCCAAAAATCATTAAATATTCCAGATTCTTTATTGATGATAATGTACAAAAATACTTACACAAGTCAATTATGTGTGTCAAAATATTACTCAAAAATTAGGGAATATCTCTCAAAAAGGAGTTAAAATGGCCCAAAATTGAATTTTCGCGAATATCTTGAAAACTATTGCGAATTTTAGAATGTGGTTTTTTGAAACATCAAAAAGAACATTCAAAAATCTATAAAAAAAAGGTTCACTCGACCACCCGTCTATCTCTTATAGTTTTAACGCAAAACAAAAATTTTCATTTCAAAATTGATATTTTAAAAACATACTTACTTGTTATAAAAAAACATGTATTGGAAAAGGAAAGGTGCGATTTCCTGGCGTGTTCAGAGAAAAAAAAGTTCCTGTAAACATGAGTCCTCAAAACCCACCGTTTTCGAGATACAGGGTGTCGAAAAAATAATTTTTTTTTCAGTCTTTTGACGGTATCTAACAAACCGTTTGAAATATAAAACTAACTTTTTGTTCAAATCTTACTATTGATATTAGCTACTTTTTTAATGCTGACTAAATTATTGTTATATGCCAGTGGTGGAGATTTTAGGGTTGCTTGAAATATTTTTGCCTCAAATTTCTACGATACTGGGAAAATTGGCATCGTGAAAGCACATTTTAAACAGTCAATGTCTTCTACATAAAAAAAAAATGCTCTTGGTCAAAAAACTGGCTACTGTACTTCAAACAGTTTCTGAGATATCGTCAAATAACTGAACATTTTTTTTATATACCCTGTATATAGAAAACGGTGCATTTGCGGACCCATGTTAATAGGAACTTTTTTTCTTAGAACGAGGCAGGGAATCACACAAACCTACTGAAAAATGCATCTCGAAATCCGAAACCGTTTTTGAGATTTTTGCAAAAAAAAAAACTCATTTTTGGGCCACATTCCTCCTGATGGATGAATGATAAATAAAACACCAATGAATTAGTAGTAGAATTTCTGAAACCTTAGTGTTTCACTACTAGGCCTACGAGGATTACTAGGCCCTCTACTTGGCCGCAGTAGGGAAGGACAAAACCCGATTGTAAAAAAGAGAGCCGTTTCAGGGGGGGGGGGGGGGGGGTTAGGTTGACTTCGAGGGGAAAATACTTTCTAGACCCAGACTATTAGGTTGTAGATTCATTCTACACTCTAAATTCACTCTCATTACATTCTGAATCATCATTAATGTTTAATATTGGTGACCATTTTGCATTAACCTTGAACTAGGAGTGAGTTGAAAAAGATTTGTCTCTGATTACTCTATAAAAACTATCATTAGCAATTTTTAATTAGCAAAAAAAAAACAATCTATGGGACAAATCTCGACATGCGAGTAGTAACTGGTTAGGTTAAATACATTTTCATAAATGCAAACCTATTTGAGCATGTTTTTTATACTAATTAGGCATTATACCTTATTCATGAGACCAATCAATTATTGTCATTATACCACATTTTCTTTATATTATTAACATGCCATTGTAATGAAGCAGCATGTAAAAAGATAAGGTTCAAATTAACAATGAAAAAGACATCTAAAGTTATCTAATATTATTCCATGAATAATTGAGTGAAAAATATGTTAAATTAAAAATAAAATAAAAATTGTTGTTGAGGGCTTATTGTAATTTTACTAATTATTATTGTTTAATGAGGCAGGTATATTTACATGTATGTATTATTTATTTTCATGAGCCTGGGTTACTGCAATAGTAGTCATATATTTTTTTCAAGCTTTTTTCCATCAACTAAACAATACTCCCATTAACTTTACTTATAGGTGATTCAGGATATTGCAAGAGGATTAAACATAAATTTCCCAGTTTAGGGATATTATTAATCATCATTTATGCACTGATACTGCTGTCAGTTTTTTCATCTTCTATTAACCCAATGCAGTCCCAGAACCTTCAACTACTTTATCAAGTGGAATAATACTATACTAGAATTTATATAAATAATTCATTAAGTACCTAATTAATTAGAATCGAAACAAAGAAATTAATATACTACTCGTTACGGAATCCACATTCAGTAAGTATGTAATCACATCACATCAAAACAATTGAACAACTCATTTTTTACATAAATTTTATAAAAATAAAATACATACCTGACACTAAAATCCTGAAAATTGCCCCCTTCAAGTAATCTGAGCTTGGCAAAAAGTACAGCCGAGACAAAAGGCACCTCAAGCAACTCTTCTAAGCAAATATCTACTTGAAACCTGTATTTCTTCTTCTTGGCGATAAAAGACGCCATTGTGGCGTCTTGTTCGTTAGTCATGCAGGTTAAAAAAATGAGCTAACCATTTACGAAGAAACCATTCATGATTTTACGAAATCATTCTTTAAAATTGTTAATACTTTGTACAGCAGTGGGCTCACCACACATTCCATGAGCTGGCAAGACTTTTCAGTTCAGTGGTTCAGTTATCATTGGGGTGTCATAATGGTGGCTGAAAAGAAAAGAATGGAAAATATTTTATCAAATACAAAACACAAAATACTTTTTTATTCATTTGAACGACTTTGATGGAGACCAATAATAATTACTCAACCCAACAAAATACTTAGAAGCAATTTATTTACTTGTTTTTGGTAGGTGTGTATCATTTTAAGTTATGGTGTGTCAATACAAAAACTATTGCACAGATTTTGATAAAAGTTTGTAAGTTATCTTTATGAAAGAAACAGAGTAATTTGAATTTAATGAAAAACAAAGATGGGCAGTTACAAAAAGAAGTCACAAGTCACAACAAAAAATATTACTACATACTATTTGGATTACATACGATAAGTCTTTGAGATTATGAAATGTGTTATGCATGTCTAAAGGGAAAAAAAGTTTTACTTTCATCATTTTACATTACAGTCTGTTTCTCTTGGTTTTCCTCTTTGGTCAATTTGTTTTCATAATTTGTCAAATGATTTCCCCTTTTTTGCACGTCGGTTTGATTGTTCAATTGAAATTCCTCTTTTGTCACTGCAGGTAAATAGGAAAAGCAATTGGCATAAAGTGAAAATAATTTGACATAAAAGGAAATTGATTGACAAAAGAGGAAAACCAAAAGAAAAAGACCCTTAATTTAATCCATACATTTAAAGAAAATCAAAGTTGAACAACTAACAATGCTTCTACTTGTAAGTTGTAAGAGTTTCTTAAGTAGACAACAAAGTAAGTAATATAATAAATGTACCTCTGGGAACAATCAGTCCTTTATTATGACAACCAGTCTGCATTTACCACTTCTGAGTGACTAGAATAAACTCACTTTATCAACTTATCTCACATTGCATTATGTAAACTTATAATATAATTGAGTGACAAGTAGAATTGTGTTATTAAAGTTGGAAAAGTTTTTGCAATGAAAACGCTCAAGATTAGATTTATTTTAGATTAGATTCCAGAAACTTACATCTCTAAATAAATTGTAATAAAAAGTGTGTATAGGTATTATACATACAGACAGATAATGATCTCTAGATTAGGTATCCATATTTATTATTGTTATGAAATTCATGTCTAAATAAATACAAGTATGAGATAAAAAAAAATGTACCTATACAAAAAGATTATAAATATTATTTTAGATAATTACAATTATTATTAGAATTACAGAAAATAAACCATTAGACTGACTCAAATTCAATCAATATTGTTTATCTCAATAACTATTTATCAATAAGAAAATTAAAAATTGGATATTATACCACAGCAAAATACAAAGTTTTAGAATCATTGCAAAGGGTCATCTTTTTTACTTTATCTTTATTTCCGCCTAAACGGGAACTGTTTTCTTATTAACTTCCTCTTATTCCTTCAACTATCAATTCTCGAATTTTTTCCAATGTACTCTTCACCTCTTCTCTCAATAGTATTATCTTTTCCTTAAATTTCTTGGATGTTTCTTCTTCTAATAGTTTCATTAATAATTCTGTCCAGTTCAGTAACTCCTCAAATCGCAGATTATAAACAAATTGGATATTGCAATCACTATTATTATGATTTCCCTACTGTAAGTCATAATAATGATCGACATCTAGTTACAAAAACTCGAGGGGGAATTCACTCTTGGCAATACATGTACAAAATAGGGGCATTAATAATGCTCATTATTTGGCATTAATTGGCATTGCTTGGCATTATTATTCATTGTTTGGCATTACTACGCATTGCTTGGCATTATCAGTCATTGCTTGGCATTATTCTCGGCATTATTATTCATTTATCGGCATTAATATTCATTGCTCGGCATTATTATTCATTGCTCGGCATTATTAAGCATTACTCGGCATTATTATTCATTGCTCGGCATTATTATTCATTGTGTGGGCATTATTATTCATTGTTTGGCATTATTGGACATTACTCTATAGACTACCGGACTTGTCTCGGTATTAGTCCTAGATTTGGCGCTGATGACACATTATTCTTTGCGGCTACCCTCGTTTGTACCTTAATCTCTTATTGTGACATAGTGTGAAGTGCTGTTAATTTTCAAGAAGGTAAGTAGTAAAAGTTCGGTATATCTTTTAATAATATTGTTCATAGAAATTTTTCATTTTAATACACCTTATCAAACTTTTCCTCCTGTAACTGGTATAACTGCCATTGCGTTAGAAATATTTTTAAAACTTCCCCGAGAACTTCCCAAACAGTATGTTCGTTCGGTGATTATTTGAATATTAATATGCGTTTTGAAGTTGAGTGTCATTCTAAATTCATATATCTATTTTATTTTTAAACTAGGACAGGATACAAAAAACGATAAAAAACGTTATATTATGATATTTTAATCCAATCGGTAAAGTAAAAAACGATGTAAAAAACGTAAAAAATGTACCCAAACTTCATAAAAAATCTCATCTAAGATTTTCCTTCAATAATATTGTTAGTGGAGAGGTTATAGAACACATATACAAAAAAATCAGTTTTTTGTAAAAAAAAAACCACCCCTTTGGCGAAAAAAGTATTTTTTTCGTTAATAACTCGTTCGAGAACTCGTTAATCGTTGGATATATATACAGAGTGTCCCAGCTTATTCGAAGCGGTCTCGGTAGGCCAAACGATGGAAGTTTAAAATTCAAGTACAGAATCACAATGGTCATAATTTAAAATTATTTTGGAGTATACAGAGTGTCCCATATGAGAAAAGTTAAAATTAATGTAGAAAAATACTACGCTGTTTATTATACCAACCGATGGTATATTGGCAGAATTTTAAATTATAACGAAAAAGAGTCCAAAATAAAATTTTTACATTTTAATTTAAACTCTTTTGAATGGCCAAGTTCAGTCGATATACAATCGGTAGAAAACCAGTTTATATTTCATGGCCCAATTAACATTAAAGGGAGTCATCCCTTTAGTATCAGCAGCCACGAAACGTCGGAAATTAAAAATAAATATAAACTGCTGAAGAAAAAGTTTGAAAATAATTCTGACTAGATTGACTAAAATGTAGACTTATTGATTATGAATAAAACTTTATTTAGTTTTATTCATAATCAATAAGTATGCAAAGATTCTACGAAGTAAGGGTTGAAAACATAAATTTTATAAAATGTAGACCTTTAATTAATGTAACATCTAACAAAATTAATAAATATTTTCTTTATAGTAGCTGAAGCATTTTAATAATTATTGTACCCTCGATATTACCAGTGCCTATGTAGATGACCTGTATCGCCAAACTATTGTTATATGAGACGGAACAGCATTGGATAGTTCACAAGATGTCGATTTTTCAAACACGCAATTTTACTGTTTACACGCAAAATATTTATCACTTTACAGTATAAGCTGGCATAATCTCCAGCATAATCTACAGGGTGTTTTGTAATTGAATGTCAATATTTAAGGGGGTGATTTTTGGGTGTATTTTAAGAAGAAAACTTCATTAGAACATATGTCCTAAAAGTCTAAACTTTTGAGATACAGGGTGGTAAAGTTTAATTAAAATAAATAATTTATTCGTAATATCTGTAATTCGTAATACCGCTCTGAATATTTTAATGAAATTTCGTATACAGGTATTACGCATCAAGGGGCATTTTTTCATGTACTACGTTTCGTTTTATTTCCACTACTGATGATCGTGCAGAATTTTACCTGCATATTTTTATACTTTTTATTGTCATCTTAACAACAATCTTGTGACCATGTAGAGAAACAGATTTTATTTTTTTAGGCGAAAACCGTGCCTCGGACTGAAAAAAGGTAAGTAATCAAATTTGCTTGGAAATGAATGGGGATTCCAAAAATGATTTCTATTTGAACAGAAATCAGTGGCGTACCATCAATGGTCTGCTAAAAATGCAGGTAAAATTCTGCACGATCGTGCACCATCGTCACTAGTGGAAATAAAATGAAACGTGGTACATGAAAAAATGCCCCTTGATGCGTAATACCTGTATACGAAATTTCATTAAAATATCCAGAGCGGTATTACAGATAGGTAGGTATTACGAAAAAATGATTTATTTAACAAAATTTTACCACCCTGTATCTCAAAATTTAAGACTCTTAGGACATACGTTCTTATGAAGTTTTCTTCTTAAAATGGACCCAAAAATCACCCCCTTAAATATTGACATTCAATTACAAAACACCCCGTATAATAGAATGTGGTGTATTGCTCATTTTATCATTGTTTGGCATTATTATTCATTATTTGGCATTAATTCGCATTGCTTGGCATTATTATTCATTACTTGGCATTAATAATCATTGCTTGGCATTATTATTCATTACTCGGCATTAATAATCATTGCTTGGCATTATTATTCATTACTCGGCATTATTATTCATTGCTCGGCATTATTATTCATTGTGTGGGCATTATTATTCATTTTTGGCATTACTGTAATTTACACTGGCATTAATATGGATTGATGGCATTATTGGAATATTTTATGAATAATGCCGAATAATGCCAAACATATGTACAGAAAATGGACAGTGAATTCCCCCTCGCAAAAACTGGTGAAAATTTATTCTGATCTTATAGCCAGAAAAGCAGTGAAATCTTTAATTCATGGCATGATATTAGTCTTGCCAACAAAGGTTTACTTTAAAATGCAAATCTCTACAGCTCATCTTTAATTATAAGGATTTTGGTACTACATAATTATACCTACATACAAGTTTACTGAGGTCTAATTTAACCACCATAAAACTTAAAATACCACCATTTTTTGATGTTTAAGAAAATATTAATTTATTTTTGATAGGTAACAAACAAATATGAAACACTGTACAAACTTTGGTGTACCTTAGGTGTTGGGTGAAGAAGAAGAAAGTATAATAAAATATCCACACTTCTAAGATACCAAGGGACACAGTGTGGAATGCACTTATGGAATAAAATTCACTATTCAGACTCAGAGAAAAAAAGTTTTTGAAAAAAAGCTCACACACCGAAACTTCAAATTTTTATTAGGAGGTTTTTAGGCCTCAATTTGAATTTTTACCTAACCACTCTCTCCCCCACAATTGTGTTCATATGTACTTTAAATAGGACACAATTTAAACGGCTTACATGTCCCTATCTTAACTTTTCATGTGTTACTTTACAGCGTAGGTACTTGAAATTTTTATACTGGGTTACATCACCCTGTATTAAAATTTAAACCACATACTTAGTAGGATACCATATGAAAAGTTAAGATAGGGACATTTAGGCCGCTTTCCGATATTTGAAGCCGTTTTCGCAGTACACTGCTTTCTCAATGAAAAATTGTGATTTGCACTTCTTATAACTCATAAGCTACTCAATTTAAACTGCAAAACTGTAAAAACCGTTCTTACTGGGTTTTCTCAGGAAATATAAAAAGACAAAAATATACAGGTGTCCTATTTTAAATAAAATATGACCACAATGGTGGGGTAAAATTCAAATTGAGGCTTAAAAAATGCCAAATAAAAATTTGAAGTTGAGGTGTGTGAGCTTTAGAAGTCATCAGAAGGTTCATACAGAATACAAAAAAGGCTCCAAAACAAGCAACTGTTGACTGCTACCACAATGCAGTGATACAGAAGAGCTGCTTTTATGGATGAATATCGAGATGAAAATATAGAAACTGGACAGAAAATTTGAGAAAGGTGATTAGTGTAGAGACAGCGATCACAAAATGTCCGGAAAATTTTAACAAAACATTTTTACTGCATTGATTGATAAAAAATTTAAGCCCTAAAAAAAATTTTCTGTGGTTATTGTTTTTCCCTAGTACCAATCGAGGGAATCATGAATCCTCGAAGTATAAAGAGTTCCTATACTTACTAGTTACAAGAACTAACTCAAGAACTGATGAAACCAGAAGTTGATATCAACGGTAACTGTGAGAAGCAATTTTTCAACAAGATTCAGGATAAATATTTAATAAAAAAAACAGGAGAAATTTATCTAGATATATCTGGGATAAATAGTCAAGGAATGTCATATTACATATTAGAACACTCGTGTGTTATTATCATATTATTATAAACACAAATAAAGAACAGTGTTGATTGTCTCAATCTCGATCTTAATCTTAAATTTATGGTAACTTCAGTTAGTACATAGTTTGTGAATTAATGTTAACAAAACAGGTAGGTGGGTAGTTCCACAGGGCACAAGGTTATCCTAATTAAGTGCGAAAAATTTTAAGGTGATTCCTTTGGCTCGTTCCAAGGAAAAAGTTCCTATTGAACTATTAATGTGGCTCTGAAAATGTACCATTTTTAAGATACAGGGTGCCAAAAAAAAACTATATTTCCAGATATCTTAGAAACTACTTGAGATAGAGAACTCAGCTTTTGTGCATGTCTATCTTCGATATTAGCCATTTTGGTAGTCACTTTTCTCTAACAGAGAGACGCTTCGTTAAGGTCATCCGAGCAGAGAGGCATCACCGCTTGCAGATAGCTTCCTCAGTCCGTCCCTGTCGCCGTTTAAATTTCAATGCGTACCGTTGCGCATAATATTGCACAATATTACATCTTTTGATGGTAGCCTACTTCCCCTTGTCCCCCCCCCCTATCCTACCTCGTTTCCCCTCCCATTGTTTTGTCCTTTCCCAAGCAACAGATTACAGTGCATTACGAGAACGATTTACGCATTAAGAACTCGAAAATTAATTATACACTCACCTGATGTAATTCCATAATAATATTCCGGTTACACCAGTTGACAATTTGTTAGGGCAAGGAAAAACTGTCCCGCTCGTTCGCAAACAAAACATACCCCGCTCCATCACTTATCTCACACCCCGTACACGTATTAAAATCGCACTGCAATTTTTTCGTTTTGATGGGTAGATACAATCGCTTCGACCTTCAACTTTAAATTACTTAAACTTTAAAGTAACTCTTTCCGATACGATTGCGAGTCTCTATTAAAAGGCACAAAAAGGCACAAATGGAAATGCGAATGTATTTTAATGTAGACCGTATATGAAAGGAAAAGTGAACAATCGTATATAATATGAATATAAAATGATCCGTCCTCCGGCGTGAGCTAGGTCAGACTGCCAGCACAGAATACAAGCTACGTTCCCCCCCTCAGCCGGCTGGTACCGCGGGGAAGTCCCTATCTGCCTACGAGCGTTCAATGAGCCAGGCCATCCGGTTGACCTATTTTTAGCACTTACACTTGTTTCATTCGTTCTCGATTCATTTGTTTGTTTGGCTCGCTCGTTTCAGTCGATGGCCTTGACACATGCAGCATCCTCCGGCGATGTCAGTGAACTTAGTTTCTACAGCTGCTACTCGCGTATTACCTACCAGATACCTAAATGCTGCCAGATCCGTATTAGTTATAATTTTCACTCGTTTTCTTCTAGACCCTATAACTCCCTTATTATACATTACCGGCGGATAAGATTTTTACCACGAAGTTCCTAGTGAGTAGGCCTATCGCGTGGTATATATAGTATGTGGGAGTGCGAGTGGCCGCTGTTCTTAACATTCACCGCCATTTTTTTAATACCAATTCATTTTTTTCATGTGCCATTTAGCGGAGATTTTCATATGGAGCGAAGTTTTCTTTCCCATTATTTTCCGACACATGTTTTGAAACATCCAAAGCGAATTTTTCATCCTAAATGGCCTTTTTTCTCAAAAACAGTTAACGTTAGCAGCTATGACCAGGAGTACCTTTTTTGTGTAGAAAATATTGGCGGCTTAATTTCTTTCAAAATCACTTTCTTAATCAAATTTCTTAATCACTTTCAAAATTTCAATATGCCAAGTGTCGAAGATATTAGGGGCAAAAACACCAGCACTGGCATATGAAAAAAAATAGTTTGCATTAAAACAGTAGCTAACACCAATGGGAAGATATTATGTACAAAAGTTGAGCTCTGTACCTCAAACGGTTCCTGAGATATGATCAAAAAACTGGGAAAAAAAGTCTTTCTGAAATGTATCTCAAAAACTTGGGAACTTTTTGCATAAAATGAGCCACGGAATCACCCCCTAAAATCTTTCACACTTATTTAGGATAAATAATAAACAAGTTAATATATTGTAGGTACTTACTCTTATAGTATAATAAAATATGTAGAGCCTAGAACGGGACTCTTTTTCACCTTGTACTGTACTACAGGCACCTTTCAATACAAGCGATGAAGCGACATGCAGGAGAATTTAAAATGTTCGCCTAGTCATTTTGAAAATATAAACCTGAAAAAAATAGATAAGTAGATACTTGTGTGGGTACATATAGGTATTAGGTAGGTATTGCAATTTACAATATTTGCATTTCTTATCTAATAGGTACATGGGTAAGTAACTAAGTACCTAAGTAGAGGGAACAATAATAATTATTGAACATTTGAATATGAATAGTCAAAATTTAGTAAAATAGTAAGTAACACTTTTACCTAACGTTTTGTAAACTCTATGTCACTAAATTATCTGAATTATTTATACCTCCAATTATTGCAGGGCGTTTTTTTCGAGCAGATAAAATTACATTACACTTTTTATGCCTGAGATATTCAATATTTTTACTGAGACCAGACCAGACTGACAAGAGTTCAATTGGCAACCAATTGGCAACAATAATATAACCTGCATCATTTAAATGATTACATGAAGCATTTTTTAATTGATTCGACATTAAAATCTTCCAGTCATTGTTAATTATAAAACAACAATTTATTTGAAGCCATTACGGATGTTGAGTACATGAGTAAAACGACCTTTATTACCTTTTGATCCTATTGTAAGTTTTATAATTTAGAACTATAACACCTACTTACAATACACAGCACAACCACCACACCACAACCACATCAAACATCACAAAAATATTTCATTGAAATGGAATGGAATGAAAATAATGAAATGAAATAAAATGAAACTCACACAAACACAAGTACTCATAACCTCACACACAAAACTATTTGTCACTTGTAAATGTTTGACACTAGAGACAGTAGTGAGTTCACTGTCATGTACGCAAATACCTGCTGCGCTCGGTTATATCATCTAGGATTAGTAGATTCATTTATTATCACTTTATCACTATACCTCAGTCGACCAACAGATATAGTAATAAAACTGCGCACAAACTTTTAAGGTCCAAGTAGTCACATCTGTAGGCAGATAGTGCCTTATTTATTGGTTAATTACCTGGTTCCGGTAAACCAATGAGAAAGGCATTCTAATATCGACACTGACGCTTTCTAGGATAGCGCGTATTCTTATTCTCACAAAAAGTTTGGAAAAATCTTAGGAATGTCAAATTCAACTTCAAAAATATCGTCGTGACTGCCTGTGACATATTTGCCACCGCAAGCTGATTGGTCGAAAGTTACCAGACCATCTAATTTATCAACCTTGAGCCAGAATATTTTAAAATTTATACTTGAAAAATGATGAAACGTTGATAGATTGACTTGAAATCATACGCAATCTGTTCTTGGGATATTACACAGTGATGAAAAATCACTTCAGTCAGCGAAGTAATAATTAAAAAAAAAAAACATAAAACGAATAAAAAACAAAAAAATATGTGAAACAATAAAAATAAACGGCTTGAATAAAAACCGGTTTGTTTGCATATCTAATTAATTCTGTTGTTAAAATATTTTCAATTCTTCCGTTAGAGCTTGGATTACAATCAGCAATCATCACAGTGACGTCATGCGCAGCGCGGACGAGTTTTCAATCTCATGCTGACATACCTTGTGTAGTTGTATCATCGAGACATACATACAGTGCTTCTCAAAAGTGACGGATAAATTGATTTTCTCAGTTAATATTTGTATAATTAAAAAAAACAGGTCCAATTTTATTTTAATTTATGTTCTATTGACGTAACATTTTTTATACAGGGTGTTCCTTGGCTCAGTAATGTCGTCAATGATTTTTTTAAATGGGACACCGTTTATACAGGGTGTTAAGAAAATGACGGATAAACTCTTCAGTACATTGTAGAGGACACTCAGTAGAGTACGGGAAAAATAATTAAAAAAATTCTGGTCTTCAATTTGGTGAGATAAAAAATGCCAAAGTTAACATTTTACTATCTTTGTTTTTCAGTATATTTGCAAAAAATAAATGATTTTACAGATATAAAAAGGGTACTTTAATCGTTATCAATTAAAAAAATTGCTTAAGATGTATTACTGGCTTGGAAAATTTAATAAGAATTTTTTTCTTTTCTAAGATGCTGAAAAAAAAAGCATTTGGCAACAACGGTTTTAATACCTTGACTACCTACATTGTTAGAAATTAGACGAAATTACCAAATACCCCAACAAACTGTTATCGTGTTAAACGTTGCCAAATTTATTGTTCAATATTTTGCTTATATCTTTTAAAATGTAGCTCTGGATTTTTTTAAATTATTTTTCCCGTACTTTACTGAGTGTCCCCAACAATGTACTGAAGAGTTTATCCGTCATTTTCTTAACACCCTGTTATTACTACATTTTCAGATTTTCTGAGAAAATCCAGTAAAAGCGTTTTATACAGTTTCAGTTTAAATTGAATAGGTTATGAGTTATAATCAAGTGAAAATCACAATTTTTAATTTTGAATGACTCCAAATATCTTAAAATTGCTTACATGTCCCTACTTAACTTTTCACATGGTATATCTTACTATGTGGATAATATTTTAATACAGGGTGATGGAAATAATAATCAGATTTTTAATCGCTCTGTATAAAAATTTCACTGTAAAGAGTGTAAAGTAAAACATGAAAAGTTAAGATAGGGACATGTAAGCCGTTTCTCGATATTTCGAGCCGTTTTCAATGTGAGCTGCTTTGAAAATGGGAAATTGCTATTTTCATTTGTTTATAACTCGTAACCTACTCAATTTAAATAACTGCGACAGTAAAAACCATTTTTACTGGAATTTCTCAGACATTCTGAAAATGTAATAATATACAGGTGTCATCCTATTAAAAAAAAAATGCAAGACGTCATTACTGAACCAAGAAAAACCCTGTATAAAAAATGTTACGTCAATAGGACATAAATAAAATAAAACAAAATTGGACCTGTTTTTTTTATTATATAAATATTAACTGAGAAAATGGACTTATCCGTTACTTATTTTGAGAAGCACTGTATTACACGGTATGCCAATAGACTAATGCCCGTATTCACAAACGATAATTTCCTAAATAATTACGTAACTAATTAAATGAGTGAGATGGAGATATGGAGTTTTTGGCAATAGAATGAGATGGGGATAATTATTGATTACGTAATTATTTAGGAAATTATCGTTTGTGAATACGGGCATATGACTGCGCAGGCTGCGTTCCGGTCTTCTGACGTCACGCGGTTGGAAGACAATACATGATATTGCTCATATCTTTTTTATTGTCAGAAATAAATAATTTTTTGTACGCTTACATAATGTTGTCAACAGCTATTCATTTGACGTTTTAAAAATTTTCACGGACAACTAAATCCCAGAGTTTTCAAAATCGACTTTTGTTGTTCTTATGGCCGTCATATTGGGTTTTTATGTCCTTTGATATAAAAAAATTACGGAAACCAAAAATCGATAACATTACAAGAAATTGCAAAAATTTAATTATTCGTTTTTTAAAAAAAAATCATCGAACAACGTCGTGTGACGTCGACGTCCCAACTTGACGTCAAATTTCTTGCCGTATATGGTTATTTATGACTTTCGGTTAAGGTAATAAGGTTATTTTTTTTGAAAAAAACAGAAATAATTTTTTTAATGTGATAGATTTTTGGTTTCCTTGATTTTTTTAAATACCGAATGACATGAAAAAACAATATAGTAATTTTATTCATAAAGTAAGAAATCTCAATTTTCAATATTTTTCAGGATATTTCCAACGCCTGAAGTTTCCCATAAGTTTCGTTTCAGATTCCTAATAAACATGAAACTGTGCAACTTTTCTCTAATTTATCTGACTCTGTATCTCTATCATTTCCGATGAGATCCCATAATATCTTTAGTTCTTTTTAAATGGGACACTCATGTAATAACACTTTAAACACAATAATAAAACCGTAATATTTATAACAACCTACCACATAACATAATTATATAGATCTAGCACAAAGAAAAACACAAGTAAGAAGGAAAAAAGCAATCAATTTGACATTTTTTTATAAACAATCTCGCCGCAATCGATGCTGTGAGTCAAAATCTAACCGCATGACGTCATTGCGCAGTAGTGACCAAAATAGTAAAAGCGATTGGCATACCGTCGTTTATGTGTATCGTGTGTGTAGTTGTTCCGGATGTTTTATACTCAAGGTTTCAAAGTGTCAAAAATCAGCTGTTTATTGACAACTCCAAAAATATAAAAAGAAGAACAAGAATATTCAATACGTGGACAGTGGACACATGAAATACCTGATCGAGAATTAGAATTAGAATTAATTATTTAAATAAAAAAGTGTCCACTTGCACTTGGTATAAGTGTTAAATTGAAAAGTTGTTATGTTCTTGTTATCGTTTTCGACTTTCCGTATGTTTGGTGACAAATCAGAAAAATGAATTTTTCCACTTTTCACACACTGATTGCTCCATCTGTGTGACAATATTTTGAGTTTTGTAACATTTTTGTGTTGTGTTCCTAATTTCGTGCAATAAGAAGAAAAGCTGTTACATATTTTTAAGATTTTGAGATCCCTCAAGTGTTTTTTTATAGTTTCCTCAACTTTCTCCATTTGCTACATTTTGGCATATTGTGATTTATTTTAATTGTAAATTTAATGATTTTACTTTCTACCTACCATCTACCTATATGTGCTGATTATTTTACCTTAGCCCTATAAAGCTGTCATATTATTTGTTAATATTTGCTTATACCTACTTACTGGAATAGTGCCCTCAACCCTGGAAGTTGAAAATGATCATGGTCGTCTCTGATCCTTCTTAAGAACTGAAGCCGAGACCTCGAACTACACTGCTTAAAGGTAAGGATTTGCACTTATTATCACAAAACAATGCTGCTCGAACCGTTTCTTTGGTACCCCCTTTATTTGGCTATTGAATCATGCACCTCGCGATATGGTTACTTATACTTATCTTTGCAAAACTACAGCAAAGGGTCCCATATCTGAGCATGTTACCCGAGATGTTGCCTATAATGTCAGGTGTCAGATTCAGTCGCCATTTATCCTTTAAACTCTAATAAATGGGTTATCCTGTTGTTTAGTCTTCCAAAACACCCCTCACATGCCCATTCCACTTTTTCCACTCGCGTCGCTCACAGCAGTCACAGTGTTGCTGCATTAAATCAGGTCTTTGGTCAGGGTAGTTTTTTTTTTTTAATTTTAGGAACATTAAAGAAAAAAAAAACCTACCCTGACCAAAGACCTGATTTAATGCAGCAACCCTGTGAGCGACTCGAGTGGAAAAAGTGGAATGGGCATGTGAGGGGTGTTTTGGAAGACTAAAAAACAGGATTACCAATAAATGTTCATGTCTTACTATAATCGTGTTGCCTATTATCTTCAAGCAAAATTACGCTTTATCTTGGCAAGGATCTAATATCTGACCTAAAATAAATAGCTGTCGTAGCCTGAAGCAGCTGGTTTCACAAAAGATGAGTACGACTATGAGTGGTATGAGACACAGCGAACATGTTGAATAGCGACTAGCGAGACTACCCCCTCTGTTTCATGACTGATCAGTGGCTCAAAAAGTATCCTGTAAAAAATCTAGCAAAAAAAAATATTCCAAGAACAAGCAGTGTGTTTTTGGGGCTTAGATGAGGTCGTACTATTTGTCGCATTTAGAAAAGCAATAATGGAGACGACACTAATCATTTTTATTGCAAGTCTACACAGGGATGTAAACTTATTCGGAATTCATTACATGTTGTGTATGTATTTATTTGGCGTCAGTAAAATGACTATTGCTACAAAGTTTCAATTATTGTGATATAGGAAGTTTTGCTAATATATGATGAGTCCTTAAATGTTGAAGGAACAATGATTGTGCACATTACGATGCCAAAATATGTTTTTTTGCTGATACCTGCTTCTGGTTATATCGATCCTTAATAGTCTGATTAATTAGTGTTTGATTGTTTGTTTAATTAATTAACCGTTAGATTGTATTGTCATTCACAACTTCTCATTTCTCTAGCTGAACTGGCTCACTTCACATTCACATTTCTAACTATTCTCGTTCTTGTTGTACTTTCCTTTCTGATTTTACTCTAATAGCTCCCGAAGAATTACATTTCTCTCTGTGACAACACATCTCTTATTATATCCTAACAGCTGACATTCTTGACGGACATTCCCAAACAAGTTCCCTAATGTCACATGTCGTTGGTTGATATCTTCAAGAGAATACAGATGCGAATGCGAGAGCCTCACTTCATTCCAGAGTTTTTTCTGAAATAGAATAAACAGATCAACTGACATGTCTGTTGATCAGTTGTAGAATTTCTCTACGACCACAGTCTAGATTACAATATTAACTGAACAGATCGTCAGCTGATTTCCACCACCATATTTACAGCATAAACGACTTTATTAACATCCCCTGGAGCTCATGAATAATTTTTTTTGAATTTTATAGTATCACATTTTAATTGAAATTTGGCCAATAATTTTTTTAAATTTTGAATTAATTTGAAAGTGGTTTATGTGCTTATCACTCAGTGATGTATAAATATTAAATTAATATATCCGTTTTTTTTTCTTCGATTTAATGTATCACAAATTTTCTTATAGACTTCTCATCATCTTTAACCTTAACAGATGATACCTGCTTGGTATCAGTAAAAGTTCTTGTTGAGTAACTCAATGGCTATGCTTTGCATGATTTTATTTTGTAGAAAACTCAATGAATATTGCTGTGAGTTCAACTCTGTCAGAACTCATAAGCATTTTCTCAGTCAGTCAATCAAACAGATAGCAATTTCTTTTATTGTCCCAACATTTTTGCTGCAGCACCGGTTTAACTAAATGGTCTCTCCTCTTGAGTCATCAAAATCAATTAATTATTATCTTAGTGTTATTTTTCTTTTCATTTTCTCTGCCTTTTTGTTTATTCAATCTCTCTGTAGATTATTTTCTTGATCTATCTTAATTCTCAGAACATTTTTAAGCTATCCATTTTACCATAGCTTCATTGAATTTTTTTCCTTGCTTTTTTCTTATTTGTTTTAATGGTTTATTGTATCTTTATTGTATTTGTATTTTGTTATACCTATCTAAACTTTGCTGTATTTTTTTTTACATATTATTCACTTTTTCTCCCCTACATTATTTCTTCTTGTAGCCACCTATTTTTCTAGTAATTTGGTAATATACCTAGTTAGTGGAAGAACTAGGTATGACGATAAATAAGAATAAAACCAAAGTAATGATTATAGGAAAAAATGACGAACAGATAAAAATAGAAATTGAGTCAAAATTGAGCAGGTGAAATGCTATAAATACTTGGGGGTGAATATAGAAGATAATGGAGGACAAGAAGCGGAATTGAATGAAAGAACAAAAATGAATTTTGAAGACAAAAATGAAGGTTTTCAAGACGATATACTACAGACCAATTTTTACGTTCGGATGCGAGTCATGGGTGCTGAATAAAATACAGAAGAGCAGTTGAAATGAAATACCTAAGAAGAATCAGAGGAGTAACGAAATTAGACAAGATGAAGAACACAAGAATAAGAGAACATCTGGAGATAGTATCAACCATGGAATTTATAGAAAAGAGACAGCTGAGCTGGTGGGGTCATCTGAGGAGAATGAACGAAGGAAGACCAGTGAAAAGAGTGTGGGAAGCGAAGACTTTAGGAAAACAGAATAGAGGAAGACCTAAATTAAAATGGAATGGAGTTGTAGGAGAGATCTTATTAAAGAAGGGAAAAACTTGGAGAGAAGCTTGCAAAATGGCAGAGAATAAGAAGGAATGGGCAGAATTTGTACATATATGTATAATATAGAAAGAACAATAGGAGTGAAGAATAAGTGGATGTTTATTTAGTAATTAGTTTATTAATGTGTTTATTTGGATTATTGTTGTGTATATTTGGTTGAAGATATTCAGAATGTTTATGGATTTTGTGTATTTTATTTTATTTATTTGTTAAGAATGAAATGTGAAGATAACTTCACTAATTATTGTTCTTTATATTGTTTAAAGTACTAAAACTTAAAAATTCAGCCTTGTTTCAGTTTTAGTGCCAAAAAGTTTACGATAACAATAATAATCCACATAAAAAATCATATTTTGCCACGCCCCAGAGGTCTCAAAGTGATTGCAGCTATCCACTTGGGTGACTTTTTACTTAGAATTCCTAAAAAAAAATTGTTATTTGAAGACCTTATTTGAGAATTGTTTAAATTATTATACCTGACTAAATATGGACACTGCAATCATTGTAAATTAGGGATTCTAAGTTTCTAAGTTCATTTAATTTTTTATTCAGCGTGGCTTACTTAAGAAGATGTGACCAGTTTTGTGAAAAAAGTGACACTCCTGCTCTCAATAGAACAAAGATGTGTAGGTTTATACCTACACCTACCCAGATTAATAAGCTACCATGGAATTTGGAAACGTTCAATTTTGATTTGAAATCAAGATAGGGGTTGGAGTACTGTAATGTCGAAGTCATATGTCAAGATTCAAAGGTTAGAAGCCGCGGTGGTCGTTCCCTGGTTAACCACACGTTTCAGTTTCAGTGAGGGAGAGGGAAAAACAAGTTCCAACTTGAAACAACAATGCCACATTGACAAATTTTATTGAAATCGGAATGTCTGTAATTCAAAGTTATGTGCTTTGTCAGCAGACTTTTTAAATTTGACTGCCATTTTGATTACAAATTTTTCAAAAAGGCAACCTTATATCTTAGTAACGAAGCAGAGGAAATAATTTTTGTTTTAAATTTGCAGTCTTTCTGAACATTCTCTGCAACAGTCTGTATACCTGTTCACTATTTCAGGATCACCTTTAAAAGAATTTTTTTTAATTCAGAGCTTCTTCTGGGGCGTGGCCAAATTTTGTTTCTTAGATGTTATTTTAAATTTATTCTACAACATATTTTTGCTAGGCCAAACTAAATAAAAAAATATTGCTTGTGTTAAATTAGTGAGTTAACAAGCTTACATTTTCCAGATAATTTCCCTGTTCACATTTAATCCAAATTCCAAATGCACCTTATACATAATTGCTCGCATAATTGGTTACTTCTTACAATGCCATAGCCTAAAAATGTATCTTCTTGCTTTAGCAAAAAAATATTAATTACCTTCAATGTGAAAAACAATAAAATCGCATTGAATTGTTTTCAGCAGTTCTATTTTTTAATAAATGAGGAAAAAATTAACAAATAACCCAACACCATAAACTGTGCTGTTTTAAAAATGAGAGATAAAAAGCAGGGCATTGAATTTTATTACTGCATCATCTAAATGTGATTGCCTTCTGGCAATGGAGGCCCATATTAATGATTATTATCAGATTAAAAAATACTTACTACTGTCCTGTATTGTTTAGAATAAATTATTGTATCCCAACTAATCTGAATTTATCATAACTTACTTTTTTTTTTGTTTCAGTCTGTCATGTCTTGGATAAAGAAAACTACAAATGTACCAAGTGCTGCATCTGCTCAATCTCACTCAACTAGACATCCACAAGTTCAAGGGGTAATATTATCAATATTAGTTAATTATCATTATTGACATTTTCAGATTGTTTTTCCTTGAAACCTAAACTAAAAAATCATTTATTTTTTCAGAATCAATGGAACACAGATCCCACCCGCGGACTAAATCAGTCAACATCTGGTATGGAATTTCCTTCAGGTACGATTTACGGACAGCAACATCAGTATGATTCAACATCTTACCGCCCTTTTACACAAAATAACCAAGTTAAAGACAACCAAGGAATAAATTACAACATGAATTTTAATGAACAAAATCACCCTCAACAAAATCAGTACGTGCAACAAAATCCGCAAGGAGATGTTTTAAATGAATGGGAAAACTGGGGCTGGGGAGATGAAGACAACTCTAATGTGCAAAATGTTGCCCAGCAAAATTTCAACCTAGCAAACAGCACTGGTGCTGACGTTGCTTCATCAGCGGTAACAGCAAGAACTGAAGATCAAACTTGGGATTGGACGGCGGATGGATCTTCAAGTTTACATCAAAATATGCACCAGAGAAAAGATGAATGGGAACCTTCGAGGAATATGTTTCATACACCGTTTCTAGGACAGAATCAACAGGCTTCAATAGATTCCCAAGTATCTCAAGAATCTGGAGATCCAGCAGAGAGTGATAGAAATTATTTGATGTCGAGAAGTTCCACCGAGAATCATTCTCTGACGTCCGTGCAAGATCCTCTTTCTAAAAGTTTTTCCATTGAAGATTCATCTAACAAGCCTGAGAAACTTCAAGAAAACTTTTATACTGAAAAGGGTTTTTCTGAAAATACTGAAATTATTCATAGAAGCGAAGGAGATAATAACATAAATTCCGTTTATGCTACCCAACAATTAACTGATTTTACACAGTCCCAACCCATGGTGTCTACGTCAGGCTACGATTTACACCATGTTGACAATAATCAAAGTGATACTTCTCTTGATTCCAAGGCTACAATTTCAAATGCACGCCTGGTTCAGTCCTTCAATTTAGAGTCTCCTCCTGATAACTCGGAACATCCTGATAGTCTAACCCATTCTCAGCATGTCAATAAGCCGTATCGGGCTCATCAATGGCAGGAAAATAGTGAAATCATTATAAACGATCGAAATCAATATCTAGAAACCGGTTGTCTCTCTGATGTTGATCTTCTGGGTAGAAGCGATAACAAAACCGACATTGGGGATGCGCTGCCACCTCCCGGTTTAAGGCGGATGGTTCTGGGTCAAATTGAACAGCAGAGTAATCAGATGAACAGTTCTGGAAATGATGAACCTCCCCCCGGTTTGAGTCGAATGGTATTGGGACAGACAGAAAATGAGAATGTGAATAAAATGCAATCCGAAAGTACTAATAACAGGTCAGTTGTAATATTTTAATTTTAAATCAGCGTGCATTCTCTTAGTTGCAATTTATGTTACAGGCATATGCAAGGTTCGCAGGAACGGTTAGACGAATTGCAACGAATGATACCCGGAGAATCGAGTTCACCCGAATCGACATCTCAGCAATTTCAGGCTCCCAGCAGAAGGCAAGAAGACAATTATGAAGCAGACTTTGGCATGATCGGTCCTAATACATCTACTCATCGATCAGCCACAATCGGTGCAGATATTACCCCGCCTTCTTCTAACTTCTCGGACTCAAATTCTTCCATTATGAAGAGTAGATCCGAAACAATTGGTGCTATTACTCCTAAGCTTCTCAAACTTAGTCAAGATGGTAGTATTCGATCCGGAAATTCAAGCACATCCACCGACAGCAGAATCGGTAAGAAAACCGATGATTTGATGAAAAAAGTTGATCAATCACAGAAAAATTCAAAGGATCAAATCGAAGTTCAGAGGGATCCCATTGAAGGGCAAACCGAGAATTCAGATTTAACAAATCTGTCGATGGCTTTACGTAATATAACTGTGGGCGAAAATATAGTCGACGATGATCACATGGATGTCACTAATTCGGAATTAAATATTAAAAAAACAACCCAACAAGAGAGTTTTGACAGTGAAAATGATACACAAGGTAGTTCCAGTCGTGAGGATCACGACAGAGCTTACCACGAAGTGAAAAGTAAATCTGGGAAAGATGCTCATCAAAGAGGTTACGGTGATGACTTAGACAATCATCAGAACGTCGAGGAAAACACCGATTGGAATCGATCAGAGGCATACAGGAGCAGAAAACGTGAAGGAGGCGGGATGAGGTATCGCGATAGATATTTAGAAGATCCGGATTATTATAGCGATAGAGAAAGGCAGATAAGAACTGAAAGAGAGAGAACGTACGATCGACAGTACCACAGTTTACGCAAAGAAAAGGAAAAGAGGCGTCGAGACAAGAACGAGTATAGAGGTAGTGAAAGAGCGAGTGAAAGAGATTATAGAAGAAATGATTATCCGGATTATCGTGATGATTACGGTGAAGACTCCAGATCACGACCGTCCAGTAGGTCAGGGTCGTTCCATGATCCTCATTATGAGAGAGGCTACGACCGTCATCATAAAGACAGAGGATACAGACACAAGGAAAAAAGCCACCGCTATTCAGAGAGGGAATATCATCATAGGGACCGTGATAGGCAAGATAGGCAAAAGATGTACCAGTTTGATCCGTACTCACAGGTAGGTAATTTGTAATTTATTAATTTCTGTTTTCTGTTCTGGTGTACTTATTCTCCATTCGCCATTATTGTTTTGAAACAATTTTTTTTGCTTAAAGTTAATGAGTTGTAATTGATCAGTTTTATACATTGAGTTGTTTTATTACCTTTTTATACGTTTCTGTTTGTGTATGTTTTTTCTTCTAAATTTCTTGTGTTTATTTTGATAGCTAGGAACTCTGTTGTTGATCTTTTCAGTAGTTTTGGACACTTGAATGAAATGGACTGGTGCCTCTCATCATTACAATAAAAACATCATAAAAAGACCACAATAAAAAACAATTCACCACCTATTATTAATAACTTGATATTTTGAATACAGGGATTTGAGAGGAAGAAATAATACGTTACAAGAATAGTAGTTAAACATAACACTTTCTGTTCAGATACTTATAAGAGGCTCATAGATTACTTTCTTTCTTATCTCTCGTAAGGCCCATATAAATGTTACTGTCACCAATCAACTTCAACGTCTAATAATTAATTTTTGCTAAACTTAACCAATTTTTCTGCAGGTGTTTTTGGGAATTATTCCCTTTTGCAAAAAAAATTGTTATTGATCCATTTTTCACCAATATTTTGAGAGTCTTAAAGCAATGTTGAGTTAGTAATGCTTTGACATTGTTGGAACCAATCTTAGCAGGTTTACCAACCCCTAAAAGTGAAGGTAAATTATATTAAATCGTGAAAGTTTCACCCTAAATGTTGTAATAATATTTGTTGTTTTATGTGGTTAACAAACATAAGTGATTTCTCAATTTTTATTTCAAAAGAAGGATTCCCTAGCAGTTCATAAAAATATAATGAGGGTCGCAAATGTAATAAATGTGAAGTTTTATCAATACCTGGTACTTAGTAATGTTTGTTTTGTTGTAATTTTTATTTTTTTTTCGTCCTATTAGAAAACATATGCTTACGATCCATACAGTCAGTACTATCAACAGTATCAATACTATGAATCGCTAAGAAGAAATAACCCTCAGATGTATGCTGAACTGTATAGGAAATATTACCAGCAGAGTGCCAGCAATGCATCTTATGGAGAAGACAGAACCTCTGTACATTCCGGGAGAAGTTCAGCTAATGAAGAGTATAAAAACAGGTATATTTGTTTTGAGTTTTTTTTATAAATCCAATTTTGTTGTATGTAGATTTCAAATTTGCTGTTATCTGAAACATCAGTAATTATTAAACTATACCGTGTTTTTTGATAGCTCCCTTTTTTTCTCAGTTTTATCAGAAGTTATGATCAGTTGGATTCGTCCTTGGTTGAAGATCCTACATCAGGCTCGCAAAGGATGACACCTTACAAGTTTGCAACTGCTCACTTGAAAGCATCCATATCTTCAGGAAAGCTGGTGAAAGTCTTGCCTCACTATTCTGTAGATGGCCAACCTCCCTCTGTGGACATTTGTAATTTGGGCACGCTATTATCCAACGATGTTGAATATAACGAACTTCGAGATTTTCCCGGTCCGCTAATCAAAGGCGTCACTCATAAAAAGACCATCATCGAGTTTTGTGAAACGAAAATCAAGAGTGCAATGAATAGTTCAGATATTTCTGGTGATGATTCTTACATACTGATGTGGAGACTGCTTATTTTACTGATCAAGCAAAATGGGGTAATATTTTTGTTTTTTTCTTGCAAATTCGGTATTAAAGTTTGTTTTTCTCAGATGGTAGTGGGCACAGACATCGCTGAACTGTTACTGAAAGATAGAAATGAACAAAAACCATTTTCTGCAGTTTCAAGTTTAACTAATAGCATGGCGGAAATAAATTCAGTAGATGTTCTAGAAGCTGAACAACATTCTAACAGTCAACCAAGTGTGAAACATGAAGAAGTATACCACAAATTTATGGAATATCTCTTGTATGGTTCTTGCAAGGAAGCATTAGGTGAGGGATTTAAAAAATATAATGACAATTTTCATTTACCATTTTATTATTACTATGATTCTTTTGAATGATGAAATTGATAAAAAAAAGCACAAAAGTTCAGGTTAGGGTATATCGGTTTTTTATTGGAAACATTTTGATCTCTCTTAGATACTCATCTCTACTATGATGAGATAATCATTAGAAAATTGCTGATTAAAAAAACTATAACTATTTTTCAACCAAGAATAACTAATTTGAACCTGTAACACGTGTTTCGCTACTTTCAAAGCAGCATCTTCAGGCAAAAAAAATGAAACACGTGTTACATCGTTATTATCCATCAATCAATAATATAAAGTAGAATTTTTAAAACATACATGGTTTTATTTATTATCATTGTGCAGATCTTCTACCAAGTTAGGGCTAAGAACATAAATTTTATTGTCTACTTTGTCTAATGTTTGTAAATTTTGTAATGTAGAGAAGGCGTGTTTTATTATTTCTAATAATTTTGCTGTGTGGTCTTTACAGAACTGGCCATGAAACATGGACTTTGGAGTTACGCTTTGCATTTAGCAAGTAAATTAGATAAACGAACGTATGCAAATGTGATGATGAGATTTGAAAATGGGATAGCTGTTAATAGTCCCATGCATACGTTATTCCAGTTACTTTCTGGAAAATTACCTCTGGCTGTTACGGTAAGATTGATAAATTATGTGTTTAATGCTTGTATGATAAATAAGACAGAAATTCCGTAGCAGTTAATTTATATTATTTGAAAATTGATTATTTTAAATCCTTTTACATGCGTATGTTTTATTACAGTGCGTTGCTGATGAAAAATGGGGCGACTGGAGACCTCATTTAGCGATGATTCTTTCAAATGCCTCTCAAAGACCAGATTTGAGTTGTGTCGCTATCACTACATTGGGCGATACCCTATTGAATTGTGGAAACCTTTACGCCGCTCAGTTTTGCTATTTGATGGCCGAAGTCGGCTTCGGACAATACGGAGATGCGTCTTCAAAGTTGGTACTCTTGGGTGCCGATCACAGCAAACCTTTCGCACAGTTTGCGACAAACGATGCCATTCAAATGACTGAAATATATGAATACGCTTGCAGTCTAAGCAACAATGAATATTCTATCCCCGGTTTTGCCAGCTACAAATTTTTATTAGCTTCTAGATTGTCTGATTACGGGTTCCTTGAAAAGTCTTTGTCGTATTTAGAAGTAGTTGGCAAGTATATTGTCGCGAATTCGGGTAAATTCCAATCTGATTTTGTAAATAAAGTGTATCGATTAGCTGATAAACTCAAATACTACGATCCATTTGGAAATATGTACGAAAACACACCTGGAGATCAAACGGATGTAAGCAGACTTGACAGTTCGTGGTTGAGGGATTTGCAGAATGTCAGGATCGATGATTATGTAAGTATATTTTTTCTTGGTTTATATATTTTCTACATAGCTACACACCTATAATGATGATAACATTATTACAGCCAAAAATAATAGAGAGCTCTGAAAATTTTGGAGTTGAAAATCAAGAATTACCTGTTGAGGTTAATCAAACTCCTTGGCAAGAATCATATCAAGAAGCACCAGAACAGCAGTGGCCGGTAGAACAAAGTCCAGTTTTGCAAGGTCAAGAAGAGTATGAGTACCACCAAGAGCCTGAAGGTTGGTATTCTTATCGACTTATACTTATAGACTTTCACTTTACAACTGTCACTTATTTTACTACACTACGGCAATTATTTTTGAAAAGTGACAAAACCAATTTTGATATTTTAAAAACTATCCATGAAACAGAAATAAATGTATGACGCACTACACTGGGTTTATGAGCACAAAAAAATTTTAAAATATGTTTTGATTTACAGTCAAACGTCAATTCAAATTCTATAGATACAAAATTATTTTCTTTTTGATTGTCTGCATTTGCCCCAGGATAATTTTGCAATTATTTTTATAATATCAAAATTGGTTTTTCTTGGATTTTTTTTGCCGGTATCTATGAAACAAAGCAGCTTTTTGAAAATTATTAAAGAATAAAATGTTCTTAGAATAATCCAGGGAAAAACCCGTGAATTTTTGCTGCATGTTTAACAAATTCCCTGTAAATGGTGGTTTGAAATTAATCAGCCACAATTAAGGGAGTCTTTCTAAGTACTTAATTGAAAAAAAAATGACTGAAAATTCCTCTGCATTAGTTTAGTTTAGTTTATTTATTTATCCAGCAGAGCTATTTACAAAGCTGTAGCTGTCAACATATAAACAAAAATTTACAATAAGTACTACACATTCAATAGTCTAAGATTCCAACATAAATAATATCAACACTATACACTCCTAACTACGTGGGTTAGGTCACCAGCACTTCATCCCCTCCAGAAACTCTGCAATAGAGTAAGGACTTATTTCCAGGAGTATTTCCATTATGGAAAGATCATGATTTTTTTTTGTTGATGATGATGAAATTTGATAGACAACAAGGACACAATAGGTGTCCTTAGAGTGCATTAAAAAACTCATGCTTTGCTGATCGATTTATCTGAAAAATTTCAATTGGATTTTTTATTTGCTTCATTAGATGCATCTTACCAAAATCAAGATCAGTCATGGAACACGCAGGCACAGTGGGGAACTGGAAGTAGCTCTGTTCAAGACGTGACAGGTTTGCAAGATTATTATCAACCAGATTCTAATATTAAGGTAAGATTTTTGTGATTTTTTTTAAACGTATAGTAATAATTATGAATTTTGTGAACTGACAAAACAAGAAAACTTTAATTTAATTTTGTCCTGCAAGAATGATTTTATTAATGATGATGGATAAACCTCTCCTTATTACTAGTACAGCAATAATCGACTAATCTATGCTGGAAATAACACAAAATTAATTTTTTAAAACTAATTAATTCATTGCTAAGATGTAATATTATTATATTCTAGTCATATTTATCATGACTATTTCAGAAAAAGAGATGCATTTTAGGTGGGTATTATTTTTTAAGTGTTATCTAACTTGTCAATAACATGCTGGATTAAAACTTATTTATTGTTGAATGTTGAATTGAAAGAGTAGGTACAAAAACTCTTCTCACAATAAGTCACAACACGGTCACACTTGAATGAATTTTATTGTTGTTTGAATGGAAAAAATTTATTTGAAATTTAATTCGCTACTTATTAGGATGCAAACAAAGTAGATTGTGGTCATTTTCAATATAATCGGTTCACTGGAGGTGGAAAAAAGGTGATGACTGGTAGATCTTGGAATGATCATTTTCAGTGTTTTCATAACATTTTTATGTCACTTATCTTCAGGTATATTTTATTTTTTATAAATATGTATTTCCTTTTTTATGTACCACATTTTTGTGTTTTATTTTAAACAGAAAAACAAAAATTATTCAATCTGGCTTATGAAACAATCACTAATTTATATTTCTTCTGAACTGGATCTGAGAAAGAGTTGGTTTTGCATATTTATTTCTGCAGCATTTCTTATGTGTTTTCTCACAGTTTGTTATTCTTGTATTAATTATATTATTTTGCTATGTCTGCTACTTGGATGCAGCAGGGTGATGTTAATAAAAAAACTTCACAAGTAAGTACACCTGATGATAAAATTCTTCTCGATTCCTTATCCTCGCCAAGTTATCGAAAATACTTGATCTCTAATGATTGTGAAAATATGTCATCAATGCAAAGTAACTCAGCAAAGCGTCCTTCAAAACTGGAAGAAATCCCGCTTTCTAACTTCAAATCGTCCAACAAAGATATGAAGAACATTAACGTCAACAATTTCAATGATAATAAATCTGAATCTTACAAGTACAAAAATTTCACCTCCGAAGATTTGATTATTCCAAAGTATGACTCTTCGAAAAAGAAAGCCGTGTCTCGTGATTCTACTCTTGAAATGTATACCAAAAATTCAAAGAAAAAGAACGTGGCAATGTGTAAAAGTGAGGAAACATCCCAACTAATTGATATGAAAAATAATTTAAAAATGTTATCGCTCAACAAAAGTGACTCGAAATTAACAAAGTATAATACTTTTGATATGAAAACAACAAGAAAGAAAGACTTATTCATGAGACAGAAATCGACGGAATACCCCGAAACAAAGACCATAGTAAAATATTCGAATTCGGTGAATGGTTTGTCGGTGTCGTTCCAAGACTTCAAGTCAGATTTGACCTTAATTACCAAACATAATCCTGACATATCGAAGCGTGACGTCTTGATTGATACCGTGGATTCTTGGTCAAACAGACACAACAGAAGTTTATTCACCAACATAAAAAACTCTCTACTCAGAAGCAGTTCGTTAGAGAAAACTACCGTTTACAAACCATTAGTATTTGGTGGAACTTATCCCATTGATGAACCTTTGGTAAATATGAGCATTACGGATGTAAGCATGAAATATACCAGTAAACAGTTTTCCTCTGAAGAAGTCGATAAGGTTGGAAAAAATGGGCCCAAGGTTCGAGAATACGGCCCGGCTAAAACATTCAACATTGATAGGCCCATCATTTAGATAAATTTTAGTGTGTTTAGGAACTCTTAATTTAGTTCATAGAATAGGCATGTCTTTGTAAAGAAATTTTCAATAGGTTTTTGTAATCTATCAATACCTAATCAAAATAATCAGAAAAGTATCAAAAAGTTTTTGTATCACTGTATCACATGAAATGTTTCGCCAAAGATGCTTTCTTCTCTGAAATTTCAACCTACATATCTTACTTCCTCCTTTAAAAATTTTCTTCGTTTGCCAGATTGTGGATTTTCCAGATTTGATGTGTGTATTTGATATTTTCCAGAATTTGCCATAACTTGCCAAAACTATATCTAACTTCCCCCCCCCCTCCTCAAATAAAATCCCTTCAATGACGATCACTATGGAGGAAAACCTAATTTGAAAATTTCTCAATTATAGCTTGGTGTGCATATGCTTTTTTAACAATTGATAATAATTGTATTAATCTTTTGATTAAGTAAACTGTCATGTAGTGTTATTATATCACTAATGCTTGGTTGTTAAAAAATTACAAAAATTAATCGTTTATTTAACTGGTTAGATGGTCAGATAATTTCAGTCAATTCAATAGGCTTGAACTAGAAAATTTAATAGAAGTGGGTTGTTTTATTCTTTTTTTTTAACCTTTGATTAGAAATTAGAACAGTAAGGGCGCGCGGATGAGGTAAAATTAGGCTGAAATCAATTTTAGACATTGGATTTTCCGGAACAAGGTGAAATTATGGAGGTTGTCACAAGACCATAGATTAAATTTCACAAGTTTTCGACCTCTAATCCCTTGTACTTTTTAGCATCTTGATTTTGGGGGGTGAAATTAGTTTCTTTTAATTTTGTTTTTGAAAATACCGATATGGAGTAAGGATAATTTTTTGTATAGCGTGAAAATTTGTACAAAACGACGTGTCTAACGATATAACATTTCTATAAATAAAAAATTGATGATTGTTTTGAACAAAAAAGTTGTCACCGTTTTTTTTTTCTGCAAATGTCATGCGTTAAAGACATCATTTTGTAGGGAGTTTCAAGCTCTACAACTAGGTAAGAATTTTTTACTCATATCCTCATTTTCAAAATCGGCTAGGATCTTCTAATAATTCTGAAAATTTCAGATTTTTACACAAAATTCCAATCTTAAAAGTCATTAATTTTAATATACTTTGATTTGTTTTTGGCACACAATTTAAAAAAAAATCAAGCAAGCACTTATGTCCACAAATTGGAACATAAACCAAATCATCTTTATATTTTCAGAAAATATATCCAATTGGTTTTTCCAAAAATTCACAAATCGAGTATTCAAAAATTACACATATTTCCATGTAGGTAGGTATAGCACATAATATTATGAAGATACTTCCTAGACTCACATGTAAAGAAGTAAGGGGATTCCCAGCTACCAGTTGTATGAAATAACTGAACTCCTACTCATTGACGCGCACTGCAGAGTAAAATCAAAAGAATTTTACCTCTGCCAAATAGCCTACAAAATAGAACCCATCAAACAAAAATCTGATTCCTCCAAGTTTAATTTATCTAGTTTTATTGATCATTATAAATAAATCATTAACGAACAGTTGTTGAGTCTTTCAGCAACAGGTAGTAATGTCGGTCGCGCGTTATAATAAAAAACCTGATATACATTAACCCACTTAAAGTCGTTCTATTCCTACCAGTAGAAACTTGTAGAGTTTCTTTACCTTTATCACTAGTTGCAAAATAAAATATAAAAAATATAGCAAAATAAATGTTTTGTTGTTCTGTTGACTCAAATCATCTGATTTAACCTTATGGAATAATTTTATGTGAGGTTTGGCGAAAAAAATAAAAATACTGAAATACCAAACAATATTGAAAATACCAATTTGTGGAATTCCCTACTGAGTAATACTGTAACAAGTTATTTCAGGATTTACAATAGTGGCATAGGAGATAGAAGAATGTCATTGTACTATAAACCCTTTTTTCATGAGAACATTTTCCATTTTATTTTTTTTAATTTTTTTTCAAAACGAAACTGAACTAATATAAAAAAAATATATCAAGACTGGATTTACCTCCTCTACGACAAAATTATTTTTGAGACCCATATACCAAAAATCGTACATTACAGGACATTTTGGTACTTCTTTATAAAAATGCAAAAATTTTACTCCTGGAACCTATTCCAGTGTAAAAACTTTGCAACTTTTTACTTTTCACTTTGCATTTTTAGAAAACTTCCTGTCCCACAATTCAATGTAGGTAAATTGCATTGTCTTAAACTACTATAAAAATTTTTGCAAAGTATTTGCAATTTTATGTTGAACAGCAATGCTAAATTGACTTAAATGGTTGTGTAACCCAAATTTCCTGCTTTAAAAAAATTCAAAGTAAAAAGTGCAAAGTTCAAAGTTGCGTGGAATATTTTAGTATCCATAATACCTTACAATAACTCCATTATAATAGTTATCAAGGGTTCTAATGAGCATCGAACTTTGTTCGCTTTAGATACTTAGTTGAATCACTGCAATTAAAACTATTTAGGTTGATGTGAAACTGAAGCTACAAGGCAACTGAATTAACTGCATTGTTTAGATTTTAAATTAGCTCACATGTTGACAGCGAAGCTTTTCTTAGCGAGGATACTTCCTCTAGTATCTGTTGAAAAGTTTAAAGATTGGTTAATTGAATTACACATTCACTTGCCAATACTACACACGGATGGAGCGACAAATTAATTATGGTGGGGAAGCAAATTCAATAATTGAGACAAGATCAAAGCACCACCTGAATCGGTGGACCCCACCATGATAAATAGTTCATAATGAAGTATTGGTATTTGATCATTATTGTTACTACAACAATTTTGTTTTTGTCTTTTCAACATTGCTTTTCATAATTAAATAAACAACTCCATTCAGCACCATGATTAGAAATAAGATGGTCTCACTTATTTGGATTCTGTCATATGCTACAATTTTCTATTTATGTAGCCAGAGTATGTTTTTTTCCTGATTTTTAAACAGAAATTTGTAATATCACACCATAGTTTTTAACTTTAATCACAGAGCTGTGATAGATTAGTTTTTTGAACATAGATGGTATTTCTGCTAGAGATGTTTTAGAAGTTTTGTGTTCTAGAGATGCAGTGTCAACATCATTGTAATATTTAGCCTTGTTTTAGTATATTTTTAGTGTTATGGCATCGAAATTTTGTACCATGAATGGGTTGTTTCATAATAAATCAATTGTTAAGTAATCAAGCAGATAATTTTTTCCTAACCCTATAATATGTGTAAGTTTGTTACTAACTTGGTAATTGTGATTTTATTAAGATGATTAATTGAGAAGGTCTGGAAAGATTAACTAATCATAGTTTTATGCTCTTTCAAAAAATATGTCTTTCTGGCTTGAGACAGAAAAAAAAAGAAAAAAAGGTTTCATTAATAATTAATGAATATCAAAATTGTTTATTTTTTGATAATTTTTTCAATATTTTTCTAATTCTTACTATTATCGTTTTATGCCATTATGCAGGATTTTCGTCCGCCACAAATCTCACTGCCAAATCAAATGCAAGCAAGATCTCAAGGAGATGAATCATTGGCACTGACGAAAGAAGAGAAGAAGCAAGCAGAAAACGCGAAAACTCAGTCACAAGATGACAAGCCAGCAAGTACCGGTTGGTTTGGTGGCATTTTCAGCAGACTAGCACCGAAACCTAAGAATCAAATGAAACTTCCAGACGATAAAGACCCAACTGTAAGTTATTAATTCCTATTATTTTCTTTTTGGGCATAATTATTTTCATTGCTACATTTTTAATTAATTTTTAATTTGATCACCACAATGTGACCTGAGGAAGAAAGGGCAAACCCAACAGAGTTTTTCCACACCATGAAGGTCATTCAGAGCCTGAAATAAAGTTCTGGGATACTGAAATCATAAAAAATAGTGTAACAATCATAAAATAGTGTAACAATGAACAGCATCAAATCTTGTAAACTATCAAAACAGAATAGTCAGAGTAGGTATACTTTGAGCTGTGTAAATTTTGAAGACACTATTACTTGCTAAATGGTAAATAACGGAATCTAAATTTGGTCTCAATAGAATGAAATGACCAGTTTTGTGGGGGATTAAAAATTTATATTTTCCAGTTTTTCATGATATTTCAGGAACCACTTCAGCAATCTTAAATCTGATTTATCATAATGCAGACTAATGCTTACAACTTGTTTTATATTTTTGAGCAACTTAGAATGATGATGATAGTAAGTAACCAAATGCCAGATAATCAATAATTGATCAAAATGATTGGCATCCCAATGATCTTGACCCCTGAGGATTGCTCTATTGTGTAAGGTTGAAAAAATGAGGAAAAAGCTATTCAAAAATACCTAATTGGAATAAAAAATTAATTCCAAGTACCTCAACCATTATCTGCATGGGTTTGGGCAATTATTTAATGACAGCATGAAGTTATAATTTTTCTATTTGATAATTTCAGATTATATGGGATCCTGTGAAAAAACGCTGGATCGATAAAAACAACGATGGTACAAACAGTTCAGAAGACTTTAAGCCCCCTCCAAAAATGAACGAACTGTTTCCTAAAGTTAATCCTCCCCAAGATTACGGCTTAAACCAGAACATTCAACCCATTCAGCCGGTGTCCCATCCACCTGGCTTGGACAGGTTAGGTAATGTTCCCCAAGGTGTTCCTGGTCCTGCTGTTGGAAGTATGGTTCAAGAAACTGAATCTGATAATGGAATTCAGAAAATCGCACAACCTAATATCTTTAAATTACAAGGACGGGGTCGAAGTAAGTATTGTTTATTTATTTCAATTTAAATATAAGAAATAGACAATGTTTTTAAATTGGTGTTTTACTGATTTTAACATGTTTAAATCCTTGGTTTGCAAGTTATTTTTCCACCAGTTTTTTTAGTTACAGTTATGGGTAAATTTTTTTTAGAAATTAAACAATCAATAAAATTAGCTCATGTCAAACATGTAAATAATAATAATAATAAATCTCTTTATTGTACCTGAATGAAATTCACCTTGACCTACCCTACATAATGTAAAATAAGTTTAAATTTTTTTGCAGGTCTAAAAAGTTCATATGTCGATGTGTTTAATCCACAAAGAAAACCACCCACTGGACAGAAGATGCTGCCTAATTCCGAGACAAGGAATATACAGTCACAAATGAATTTTTTTATACCGCAGCCTGTCAACGATCCTAGTGCCCCAACTGATTTTCTGACACCTGCAATGCCGGTTCATAGCGACGATCTTCAGGTTTGCAATTTTTCTTAGTTGGACTAAACGATGTTTATTTGGATAAATATGAAATTGGATGAAAAATTTTAAGATAGAATACATTTTTCTTCATACTTTTATAAAAATCAATATGGTTGATCTTTCATTTGTACTCAATTGTTCCTTCTAAAAAAAAAACAACCCCAAAACAAAATACTTTTGGTGTCTACCTCACACACTCAAGTTGGTGCAAACTCAAACAATTATTGTCCTGCTGAAAGTTGCTGCCCACAGCCCTCCACTTTCTTATTGTGTAACTGTACTATGTAGGTTGAGTGTTGGTACACTGAAATTGTTAAACCAGTCTCTTCCCCCACATTTCCTTTTTTTGCCCCTGACCCTTTATTCACCATAAGGAGACCGATGATTGGAAGTTTGTAATGTTGCTTTGATTTTGTTGGGTTCAATGAGTGTTTATGAAAAATCAATCAGTTGATAATGATTGCTTGGACTAATTGACTTATAATTTCTGTTGCAGGCAAGTGCACCTCGCTGATGACAAATGATTACAAGTATACATTTTAGCAAAATTTGTTGAAAGTGGATTTTTGCCTATAGGTCATATTTTATTTGTATGAGTCAATTTTTATTTTGTCTCATACTTTTTGTAGGATTAATTAATTATTATAATATAAAGACATAATAGAGTTATAACAAATTGGAAAAATATTATAAAATAATAAATACAGAAATGAGGGTGGGAGTATTACTGGATTTAGTTGTTTAATTCCCCTATTTATTTATTAAAACTTTTTTATTTTAATAAAGGTGTTGTGCTGAAAAGTATCCCGAAAAGAGGCTTATTGCATTAGTTAAGGGTTCAAAATGAAGGGTTCAGAGGAAAAACGACGTGGTTCCATTTTTTACGAAATCGACATTTTAGAGGCATCTGTTAGCTTGCAATATGAAGTATCATTATGACTGCTTCACAGCAATACAATATTTATTTATTTATTATACCAAACCATATAGGGAACAAACAATGCGATTCAACTAAAAACTGTGGTTGAAAATAAGCAGCACAGAGGAAAAACAATGAGGCTCGTGCTTTAAATCTCGTTTTCCTCAGTTTTATAAAAATGAAATCTCATTGTTTTTCCACCAGACCCTTCAAATTATATTAACAAGTGGTTAAGGTCATATTGAGTTACATGTAACAAATGATTTTTATTATTGGTAAATTTCAAGTGAACTTCAGCAATTATAGCCTTAAGTTAGATGTCACAAAAAGACTAATTAGTAGCATGTTGCCTTCTTGTGATTACCCATTTGCTATTGCTATTCAGTCAAAAAAGTATTAAATAATTAATTATTGTAGCATTGGCCGGAGTAACCTTGTAACTTACATTTTTACGGGAGGTGCAAAAATGAACCTTGGCAAGGTTATTGAATGGATAGTTTTCATTTGGCGATTCCTAAAATATCATTTAAATATGGTTAAAGGGAAATCATACAAAACTTATCGTTTTGGTGGAAGCATTCTGCCTATTTAAACCTTCCGAAGTGAAAAAATCACTCCAAAAAATTATGTAAGTTACAACGTTACTCCGGCCAAGGCTCCAATTATTGTATTCATTGTCGAATTGTTTTTAGAAGATCATGTAACTTGCTCTTGAGTGCATATTTTGGAAGAGAGCAGTGGTACTGGCATCCCTGTGTTCAAGAGATTTTAAATAAATCAAAGAGTGAGCTGTGAGCCATGAAAGTATGGACTGATTTCATAATTAGGTAAAAGTATGGAAATATATATGGAAAAAAATAAATTTCCTGTTACACTTCGTTTTTGTCTTAGCGACCACATTATTAACCATGTAAAGATTCTGTTAATGAAGTGTTCAACAACTTTCTTTTGATAGACACAAGAACCTTGGTTAGAAGACTTTATCAAACTTTGCAAAACGAACACCTTTTTGATTAATTAGGGACTGGATAAATACTAACAGCAAATATTATAAAGACTCATTAGGCTAACGGGCAGATTTCTGTGCTCGTTTTTGAAGCTAATATCGACGTCAAATGACTTTTATTAACATTTTTGTAATTACTTTCATGTCAAGAATAGTGAAATTTAAAAAAATTCCACTTAGACTCGATACCATCTTCAGAAATGGCCACAGAAATCTGCCCGTTAACTTAATGAGCCTTTATAATACCCGCTGTAAAGGATACAAACTTTCATTGCTATATCTGGGATAAAAATAATAAAAAAATAATAGCTTTCTTGCTTTCTGAACATGCTGAAACCTCAGTTATAAGATAATAATTAAGCTGTGATTCAAGTCCATATAATGTGAAAAATGACCAGTAAGACAGTTTTTGAACACCAGGGCAGTGAAAACAGTTCATTGAGGAAACATCCTGGAAAAGCTTGCTTTTAACAATGATTGTTTTTTATTAAACTGCAATATTAGTTTTTATTACTTCACAATAATTCCAGTTTTCAGTGCTACATTTCAAGAAAATGAGTAGTAATGATTGTTGAAAGCATAACAGCAGGTAATTATGTGGAATTTGGGATGGTCACATTTATTGGGTAGGTAGGCATGGAGACCCAATAAACAATTTTTGTTTTATAAAGGTTCTCGAAATATCACCATCACTAAATTATAAAACTTTCAGTAATATAAATGGTCGACGACAACGTTTCAGTTACCTCTATATACCCCTTAAAGAGCTTAAATGGCGGACTCTATAAGGGTTACCGTTACCTATGTTTGGTAACCTTATATAACTTTAAGTTTTATAAGAACGGTGATAGAAACCTATCCACTACCTTAATATAACTACTTATAAACCCCTTATAGAGCTCATGAGTCTTTAATCAAGTAACAAGAATGTTTCCGAAACCTTTATAAACTTTGTTTATAATGGTAACCACAACCTTTCGGCAACTGGATCGTTTATTTGTTATCCTGCTTGCTCTTGTACTTTATCACCATCTTTTACGTTTCTCTTTGTAAGTTTGTGGGAAACTAAGGTAATCGTATAGAATATCAACACCTCTTAACGGCAAATCGTCTGTTGCATCGAAGATGAAGTATGAAGGTATTATATACCCACCTAATAGTCGTAATCTACGTATACACAAACTGATATTATTGAGATTCGCCATAAGACACTCGAAATGACTAAAATTGTACTGCGACTTTTTTTGGGCTGTATGATTTTCATTTGTACCTCTAAATAATTAAAGGGCCCTTAATATCATAAATAATTTAGAATTTCAAAATGTAATTTTTTGTTATCTTGTTTCTAAAAATAATTTATTTTTCTTAAAAACGACATGTAAAGTAACACATTAGTCGATCCTTGATGAAATACGAACGATTATTCTGTATGACACTGGTGTTTGATTAATTTATTCGAAATTTTCTTCAGCCCTGTGTCATGGCGTCTACAAAAATGTATCACAAATATGGCGGGTTTACCTATAAGACGTCAGAGGCCGTTGTGGAACCATTATACATTTTTACGGTGATCACAGTAACTAAAAGTGACGGTATATAACTAACGGTGTTCACGGTTACTAAAAGTGACGGTATATAACTTACGGTATTCACAGTTACTAAAAGTGACGGTATATAACTTACGGTGTTCACAGTTACTAAAAGTGACGGTATATAACTTACGGTGTTCACAGTTACTAAAAGTGACGGTATATAACTTACGGTAACTCTCGTTACTATGAGCCATCATAATCACCTAAGGTAGAAGTAACCACTGCAACGCCACTTACCTTTTAGCCAGATCTGGTGAATTGGTTTTAAGCAAAATCAAATTTCGTTTTCATTTTCGACGAAAAGTACCACTATTTTTTACTTTTTTACAGTTATTTATTGTCTCTATTTTTCCACAGCTAGGTTTACTGAAACGTTGTTTATGATTCAGAACTAACCTGAAAAATTATTATACTGATTCGGGTTTTATATAATAGCGATTTTCAACACCAACAGCACTCGGATTTTATAATGGTAACTGTTTTTACTATGAAGTGATTCAGTTTTATACGTGTCACCACCGAAACATACGCAGGAACTCAACACTATTGGATTTATAAGTTGGTAACCGCAACTATTATAAAAATGCATTATATAACCTATGGTAGCCGTTACTATAAGTTATATATGTTAGTGATGAATAGGTTCCCGTTACCACTTTATAAAACCTTAGGGTCTGGAGCCTTTTAGTAATTTTATATAACCACTACATAACTTGGGTACCAATAGTAATTTTATAAACCTCTAATATAAACGCGCAACCCTAATAAACCCTTTATAAAAACTGACTGTTACTTAAAGTGATGAAAATTGTTTATTGGGGAAGGTTCCGGTAAGGTATGAGTCTTAGGTACTGGTAAATCATAAAAAATTAAAAATGAAGTGCTGTAGTGATTAATATAAGCAGTTCAGTTAGAGACTGACTTGTCAGGGATTCCCAAATGTTTTTTATTTTTTTTATTTATGTTGGTCAAGTTTTATTGACTTGTAATTTTCAGTTACCAAGAGAAAAAGTTGAATTGGCATGGAAAAAATTACTTGATTTTATATGCATGTTGTTATAAGTATGTACCGGGTGTCCCAACACTAGTGTCCACCCCCTAAATAGCGCTTAATTTTAAAGATAGACAATTGAAATTTTGAGGATTTGTATACTTGATATAGGACCACGGAATGGCATAATTAGTTTCATTAAAAAACATTTTCAATATCTTTTTAATAATCACCTTTTTCATGACTCTGTCTCTACGACACTGTCCAGTGCAGGTTCGGTCTGCCGGCTAGCCCAGCAAGAGCCGTCCTTCTATTTATTTGGGCCTTATTTACTTTGTCATAAAACTTTATTGCACCTACCGTTTTTAGATTATATTGATCACCGTACTGCACATCATAAATCATTTTTCTATACCTGTCATTGCTATATAATTATATTTTATTTAATTAAAGTATTATAATTAGTTTTTTCACATTTCTTTCAAGCGATTTTGATTTTATTAATCGATTTCTACGCATGTATTAAAAAAAAAATGGATTTTTTTTTCGACAATTTACCACCATATTACAGTTTTTTATCGCTGGCGCCCGAACTAAATTTTTTTTAATGAAACTGATTATGCCATTCCGTGGTCCTATATCAAGTACACAAATCCTCAAAGTTTCAATTTTTTATCTTTAAAATTAAGCTCGATTTAGGGGGTGGACACTAGTGTTGGGACACCCGGTACAATAAATTTAACAGCCGATTATTTAAGTGATTTTAAAATTAAAAGTTAATATAAGCACGAGTCTTTCTTTTCTTTTCAAGGTAGAGGGTGTGTTAAATAAAAAAATGCCTTTTTCGTACACAGTGTGTCGCATTTAAGATGAAGACACCCCTGTATTTTCGCTATTTGAAGGAGTCGAGGTTCGAAATTTTGTACAGTCATGCAGACCGATGAGCCACACTTTTTACGATATCAAACTGAAATTTGATCTTTAAACCCCGCCTACTACGTCTTTGCAAACAGAGCCAATTGTCGATATTTTGATTCGCGCTAGAGATATTGAAAAAAGTGACTTGAAAAAGTTGTTCTAAATTTGTTTTCTAACCTTGGATATTGAGTTTAATGGCAAAATTAGCATTTTCAATTTTCCATTATTTTGGTCTCACAAGAAATTTTTGAAAATTATATTTTATAATTTGCTAGTTAGTGTCATGGAAAGTAATTATTTAACACTACTGTTCAATTATTACTTTCCATTGCACTGTAATTACCAAATTAGAAAATAAAATTCGGTCTGCATGACTGTACAAAATTTCGAACCTCGACTCCTTCAAATAGCGCAAATACAGGGGTGTCTTCATCTTAAATGCGACACACTGTATATCTTAAGTAGGTATCCTTTATTCAATTTTGTTGTAATTTGGTAGTGTTATTTGTAATAATAAAGAGCTCCTTTATCCCCAAGTAGAATAAAATTATCAACTCCCGTGGCGTCCAGGGGGACAACCTCAGCAATTTTATTGCAAATAAAAATATATGCTACTGCATGACTTTTTTTTAATTTTGATTCTTTTTAATTTAGCAAATAATTATAAAACTTTTTTGTCTCTCGAATTTTTTTGATATCTTAGTTTGTTATCGAAATAAATAATACAGGGTTATTCACGGTATTATACGCCACGGAAGTTTATGGCCGTGTCTCTGGATTTTAGGATCTTTTAATTTTTGGAGTGGATAGAGACCCGGCAGAGGTACGTTTTAAAATTATATTCATAATGTACAGGGTGTCCCAAAAGCATGAAACATATCAAAGTTATGTTTTTTTAAATGGAATGCTCCTATGTCATTGCATTTTTAGATTGCCTGGGAAGAAAAAAGAAGATTGGCTTTTACAGTTGGTGTTTAAATTCAGAAGTTTGTGAGTTATAAACAAGTGAAAATCGTCATTTTTCAAGTTCAAAGCCCTGTACAAGGAAAACGGCTTAAGATAGAGAAAAACGGCTTACATGTCCTTATTTTAACTTTTCATTTACTATCCAATGATGTAGATTAAATGTTTATACAGGGTGATAAAAAATTTGAAAACTTCTGAGATTTCTCCACGCGTCGACAAATAAATAAATCAAAGAAAGTACAAATGTTTCTATACCATAGGATAGTACATGAAAAGTTAAAATAGGGTCACGTAAGCCGTTTTCCTCTATCTTGAACCGTTTTCGTTGTACAGGGCCTTGAACTTGAAAAATGACGATTTTCAATGGTTTATAAACTCAAAAACGGGGATGGTGGAGTATAACTCACTCCGAATTTTGGGAAAATTTTTACATAAAACGTTAAGTTATGACCATTATAGACGATATCTTGAAAAAAATTTGCGGAATATACATAAAATATTGAGAAAAATGAGTTTAAAGTATCATAAAATTGACCAAAAAAGACAGTTCAATTTCCATTAAATTCACTAAACTGACAGATTCGTAGAACTGAGAATGATCATGTTGTGCAGCGTTGTCATATCTATTATTTATTACTAACATATTGTGAAATAAAAATATTTGGTATAATTTGCGAAGGTTATTGTTTTAATTTTAAAATTTCAAATATTTCTATTCAGAAATACATCAAAAGTTATAAATGGTCCGTGCGAGAGGGCAAGGATAATATCACAGAGGCCGTCAAATAGATAATGGGCCATAAGACTGGTTATTAAAGTTATGTTTGAATATTTTCAGACTGATAATGTACCAATTCATAATTAACTAAATAAAACACATTTTTGATTTTGATTTATTTCCTCTTATAAAAAATCACATCATAAAACATGAGTTTTTAATTTTAAAATAATATATTATTGACCATAACAACGTGACAACGTCGCAAAACATTATATTTTATTGAAGTGTCCATGAATGACATTGTTGACATTTCGATTATTGCCTCACGGCTTTGTTGTGAATTGTTCAACTCATTAAAGGTTATGTCAGTTTAATTAATTATCATCGAAAATTAAAAACCATTTTTAGAAGTTATCCTACACATTTAAGAAATGAAACTGTTAAAACAAGTTCAGGAACCTTTAATAATCTTACTAGATAAGTGAAAGCACTTTTAGCACGCACAAAACTGGAAATAATGGAGCGAGAAAACTGTTGAGTGTTGATGAAATGAAAAAATCGAGTTAAAAATTAGTTTTTTTCAAAATTGTACGAAGGGTCCGCAAATTTTTTTGCTTAAATCGACTTGTTTTAAGGTAAGCTTCCTTCCTATATAGAAATTTTCCTAAAATTCGGAGTGAAGTATTCTCCACCAGAACCCTCAAAAACTTCTGAATTTAAACACCAACTGTAAAAACCAATCTTATTTTTTCTTCTCAGACAATCTAAAAATGCAATAACATAGGAGCATTCCATTTAAAAAAACATAACTTTGATATGTTTCATGCTTTTGGGACATTCTGTACATTATGAATATAATTTTCAAACGTACCTCTGCCGGCGGGTCTCTATCCACTCCAAAAATAAAAAGATCCTAAAATCCAGAGACACGGTAATAATCTTCCGTGGCGTGAATAACCCTGTATAATCCTCTTAATTGCATATTATGTCCCTAGACCAACCAAGAAACATGGGAACAATAGAAAAAATCGTTAGATTTTTAAAAACCTATTTAATTTTATGAATCCCTCATCCAGCTCATCTTGACTGTCATAAAAACATAATGCCTAATAAAAGTTTTATTTTTTTAATTAAATTTTTATGCCAAAAAGTTTACAATTTTTAGTAAATAAACTGACTTAATTACAAATTGTGTGAATTTTTAGACGGTTGTTGTACATGCAAATCTTTGTTCTACAACAAAAATAAGAAAAATTCTTTGTTCGTTTATCGAGTACCTGCCATATGATTATGATTTCTAATAATGGAAAATGGAATGGTACCGCCGAGAAGAGGAAGAACAGCGCTCGCTCTCCCTCTATTTTCCCCCACTCAATAAAAAGACAGTTTTCAAAAAGAAGCGAGCGAGAACGCAAGTGACGGCGGTTCGGTGAAAAATAAAACAGATTTTCGTTGGTTACAATTTCTTTGCTCCTTTCTTGAACATTTTAAGTTATTATGGTGATTGTTCGTGTTTGTGAATGCATGAGAGAAAGAAGACTTCCTGGGGCCTGGGGCCCCACAAAACCTGACGCAGATGCCGACAAGGTAGGTGCCGTTCCTGTCCTTCAATTTGAAATTATATGGCTCTGTTTTAATTCTAATCTTATCACCAAATCTCAACCGCGTATTTACAGTCCCGTGGTTTCATTAGTCAAAACAGCATTATCTAAATTTCTATTGTCGCTGATTTAGATCAGACAAATGTACAAAGATATATTTGCTATAGCAAATATATCTTTGTACATTTGTCTGATCTAAATCAGCGACAATAGAAATTTAGATTCATAAAGCAAGTCGATTTTTTTTAAGTAGTTATTCGGCCACTTTCTTATCAGTAGTAACAGATAGCCAGGGAAGTTATAGCATTGAACGTTTGCATTTCAGATTTATATAAAGTCAATTGATTGATTTATTTTATTGAAGATTTAAACATCCGTAATTCTTAATAAATCACTTAGTAATAGGGCCTTAAACATAAATACTTACCATTTTACAAAGGGCAAACTGCAGACTAAGGAAAACTATTATTAGATATTTTGCTTTCGCTTGAAATGACATTTTTACGGGGTTTGTAGTGTCAATAATCCAATAAACTTCACGGTAACTGGAACAATCTCCGAATAATTTATGTCCGCGTTATTCAAGAAATACAAAACTAATTTTAACAACCTTGATGCACCTTATTTCAGCAAATGTCAAAATAATTATTATTTGACAATAAAATTGAAAAACAAGAAGAAGGCAATATCAGAATGAGTTTACGATTTTACAAACCAAAATTTTCATTTTACAGTTTTACAGATCCAATCTAAGACATGAAATTTTTTTCCAAGGCCTACCTAAATTATGTTTTCATTTGCTCACACAATATAAGTCGTATTACCGACTCTTAAGCCTACCACACCGAAAGCAACACAAGGAACATTTTGTTTATGTTTTATGCTTGTTCCTGGAACTTGTTTCTGAATGTTGTCAAAAGCCTTGTCCACACCGAAAGCAACACATAGGAACATTCTGTTTATGTTGCTTGTTCCTGGAACTTGTTTCTGAATGTTGCCAAAAGTTGAGAAACGAAGGAGAAAAATCCACCCCATTCAAGCAATAATAGCAGATTATGTAATTAAATTATCATCGTACCGCAGCCGGATGTTTAGCCACTCCCGTTGCTAAGTTTTCGTTGCTAACTTCACCCGAGTTATTTAAGTTCCTCATTGTTTACGGTTGCAGCAACAAAAGTTCTTATAAGTTGCTTGTTTCCATATTTAGCGGCAAAGATCAAAGAAAATATAGAAACATTGGTAAACATTTTTTGTTTCTCAACGGTATTTTTATCAGTGTGGACACGTTGTTGCTTGTCCCCAAAGCTCAACACTTGCGTCGTGAAGCCGTCGCGTTGTTACCAAAAACATCAGCTTTTAACTTGACTTAGTTCAGTAAACATTATAAACATTAACTAATAATAAAAATCATGCCGTTTAAATGGACGACAGAAAATATAATGTGACGTCGTATGACACCATGTGATTTTCTGTCTAAAAGACTTGGCTAGTCTTGGCTAGTCCAAAACATTTACGGACTTGTTTTTTTTTTTTAGTTTTCGTAAAATAATTACAATTGCAGCTGCTGCTGCCTGTAAATCTTCGTCGTATCACATTGTTTAGAAACATACACACTGCACTGGTGTAGACACAACGTTTCCTCTTTTGCAGCAACACAACGAAACATTTACAAAACTGAATTACCTTGGTGTGGAGAGAATGTTTACGGAACTTTTGCTGTTGTTTCTGTTTCGCATTAACAGGTTGCGGCAATCAGCAACAAAATGTTTCTTTGTGTTTCTTTGGTGTCGACTATTTTAATAAGGCTAAAGCGTTAAGGAGCGTCTAGACAGAGGCAACATAGGGCGACATCATTGTCAACTTAGTCGAAGTTTGTTTCTTGTAACAAGAAACATGTCGCAGAAATAGGAAACCAAGTGTACACATACACGAAACAGCTTTTTATGAATTTTCTAGGTGTTTGAAACGTGTCGCAAATATCGGTTACGGTGCGTCTACACAAAAGGGACAAATAATTGTCAATACATGTTTTACAATGTGGAATGAGAGTGATGTATTAATATTAGCTGCATCAGCTTTCGTTATTGTGTTTAGCAAAAAGAAACGCAAGCGCAAAAATTGTTTGGTACGGCCCTATTTACAAGAAAGAGCGCACGGAGGAGGAATAAGTCTCATGACAAGTTTGATTACCGACGATCAGTTAACTTGCGGTGGTCATTTGAAGAACTTTTTACGAATGTCAAGCAGCAACTTTGAGGTTCTTCTCTGTAAAATAGGACCAATAATTACAAAGCAGGAGACGAATATGCGATTGAGCGAAATCGACTAGTAACTGCAAGTACACAAACTGTCCACACAAAAGAAACAAAAGTAGCAAGTCGCATCTTGTTGACGTCTGTTTCTCAATTTCCTTTGAAGTTCCTTTGAAGTTTCGCTCGGCAAGCGAAACACGCGACACAGAGGAAACATTGGTCATCGCGACATGAGCAACCAGAAACACTCGGCAACAAGCGGCAACTTTGTTTCTGGAAACTAGTCATCAATGACAAAAGTTGCTGATTGTTGCCTCTGTCTGGACAAGGCTTTATACTTATTCTGAATTGTTTCCAGTACCAGTTGTAAACAATGATAGTCAATTAGGATCTTCTGCAGAACCTATTAGCGCCAATAGGGAAGTGCGGTTGCCTAAACTTACGGTGCCTATTTTCGATGACAACCTTCGAAAATGGCCGACATTTTATGACGTTTATAATTCACTTGTTCATGAAAATAATTCATTAAAAAACATTCAGAAATTTAAATATCTTATTTCATTTCTAGAAGGAGAACCGTTAAATATTTTGAGAGCTATTCAATTATCCAAAGGGGTAGGTACAATAAGCGCAAGCTTCAGTAAGTACAAGGGCTTTGAACCTACCCTAGAAGTAATAATAATAATAATAAATAGGTGTATCTTTGTACAGTTGTACGTTCATGGAAAAACTGACATTTTTTTAAAGTTTATTTGACATTCGCAAATTTTTTCCCAACCTTTTGTGCTCCCGATAATGCACTACCTTATAGTAACGTCAGTGTCGGTAATGCAAGGTGCCCTATTTTGTTCGATTTAAAATTCGAAGTAAAACAAGACGGTGTTTCAGAGATATAGGGCCAAATTTAAAGGGTTAGCACTGACTTTATTGCAATTACAAAACCGTTATTTAATTGCCCATACATTTTAGAACAAAAAGTATTGTTTAATTTTTTTCATGCGGTGCACCGGTTTTGAGATATTTGAAGTTTCCTCAGGCAATGTCACTAATGAATTATGCATACAAATTCCAGTCCCATAACTTTTAATGAAATCAATAATTTTTCAATGTAAAAGGCCCAATATTATCTGAGAAAACTCAAAATATCTCAAAAATGGTACGGCATATGAAACAAAAACTAAATAACACTTTTTAGTTCTACGATGTATGGGCTATTGAATAACGTTTTTGCATTTGTAATTAAATCAGTGGCGTAAAATATAGGCAGGGAAAATGGGCGCCAACCCTGAATATCTACGCCACTGGAAGATATCTTCAAAAACTGATTTAGACAAATTAAGCAGCTTCTTTTGCTGGATGCTGTTTATGTCAAGTTTCATTAATATCGGTTTAAATTTACACGAGTTAGGTATAACCAAAAACTGTTATATGTTTTTAAACTTTGACACCCTGCGTATCTTTTAAATGAAATGTCATTTTTGAGCGGAAATTTATTTTGTGGCCTCATATCTCTGAGACATTCTCTATGCACGACTGTCATGAGAGAAAAAATCTTCAGAGATGATTATCTCCAGAACTTTTGTTACACTGCTGATAGCCAAAACACTGCCATGAGTAGAGGCTGCGGTGACGGCTCCTGAACTAGTCCTATGTAACAGGTAGCAAGGGAATGTTTTACCAACTCTCATTATCGAGAGGGTTAACCGAGATGTTTTACTTACCTACTTATATTTCAGCACCCTTAAGTACCTACCACTAAGATGCTCTTGACAGGTGGTTTATTTTCAACCTCTCTGATGATGAAAATTATAATCAGCTTAGTAATTAAGCAATTCTTTTGAAGCAATTTCCATCTTTCAAACATGGTAATAAGTAAATCTAACATGAACATTCAAATCTGAAAGAGATTCGCGATTTAATGAAAGTTATTTAATGAATACGAAATGCTATACTTGAGCTTTATAAAGCCACATATCAAACAAGCTAGCAAATTTAAATTGCCTATAATATCATTGCAAAATAGTTTAAACAGTATCTACAGCTAAAAATAATTCTGAACTTATTTTATACAAATTTTGAAGAAGTAGTAACAATTACACGAATTACACGATTAATTTTTTTTCTCACTTTTTTGGCTGAAATGTGACTTAAGGCCGGTTCTCACTTGTACGACACCCGACGACAGCGACAACGCGACAAAATTGCAGGGGGGCATGTCGTCGGGTGTCGTATAAGTGAGAACCGGCCTTAAGTCACATTTCAGCCAAAAAAGTGAGAGGAATAAAATTAATCGTGAAATTTTCGGTTATTGTTACTACTTCTTCAAAATTTGTATAAAATAAGTTCAGAATTATTTTTAGCTGTTCACATGTCTATCTTTTTATTTAAAATTCGGATCATTCGGTGCTTAAAAAATAAGAGCCACAAAGCAAAATTTTCTATATTCGTGCATGGGGAATTTATCAAAAAGCATCACAAAACTGTAGTTGTACAACACATTGTAGTTGTATAAAGTTGTGTGTGGAATGCGGAATGTATAAGCGTTTTGAATTAACAGGAATTTGCTTTTTCGCCTGAATAAAATTGCCAAATTTGTTGGAAGCGCTTACGTACCTACAGAAGGAAATTAATATAAAAAACGAGGACATTCACGAACTAGCGGTGAAGATCTCCCGACCTGGCATAACTCGTTAAATGTTTCTTTTATCTCTCTTCAGGAAAGAGGTCAAAAATGTTCGCTTGGAGACGATATTTCCGAAAAAAATCAGATACCTAATCAACGAACGCTATTAGTATTAGAGATGCATAATTTTTGAACTAAGATTACAACAGAGTTAAACAAGTTGTTTTATCAAAGGACGTTTTCAAGGAAGTTATTGTGGCTCTGCATTGAATCTATATATTTCTTTCTTCATTTTTATTTTACCACGTTTTTATTGACTCGTTCTCAGTCCTGTCTGTCTGTCTACAAATTTGGTAATCGATTTTTAACTTAGCGAAGAGCTAGAGACTTGAAACTTTGAAATTTGAAACATATGTGCTTGATAAAGCTCAGAACTGGATGACAATTCCATACTAAATTGATTTCTTGTCTAAATGTTTGAATGTTGGCAGTTTTTTTTTGAAAATCTGGGCGCCACGATGAGAGTGCACGCTAACTAAATTTTCATTTTTTTTAATATATGGAAATACTACTGTAATCACCCAACCCCGGGTCCGCTTGTCTGTGTGAGAAAAGCTCACTTCCCTTCCCCTTTCCCCTTGGCCTAGTCGTGATGTGATCGTCAAAAGTGGTTAGAACCCTTCTTCCACAAAAAAAATACGTTGTGTCGCCCGTAATAACTTCAGTTGTTTTCAAATGGAGTTGGCAAAGAAAAGAGGGCAACGCGCGATTTTCACCTATCATTGTTCATTACCAGACTTTCAAAAGAGAGTGAACTGAACGTTAAAGTGTTTTGTTTTAACTCGAGAGAAATTTAATTTTCCTAAGCAATTTTTGAATTTTCTACCTCAAGAAAAATTAGGGAAACAACCCGCGACACTATTTCATCTATTTTCAAACTGGTCGCAGTTTGTTTAACCTAATTACATTTTTTTGTTTAATAATTTTCATGTTTTACATTTTTTTTCTCTTTCATTTTGAATTAGGTTAACCAACCTTACAAGTTTTATTTTAAGTATTTAATATAATATCAAGTTAAGTGACACTTTCTTGGTCTAATTATTTATGGTAATTATAATACAATTATTTCTATATAACATAATTCATTATTCTTCCAGCTCAAAGTTAAATTTATTATCTCCTTTTTTTCCGGAAGGTCGTCTAAGTGGACGCCACCTGTTTGTCTGAGATTTGTTTTCGTGTTAGGGTGGATTTCAGTCGTGCGACGTTGCCATTTTGCAAGTCTGTTATTTACTTATGCTGGCTTCAGCGTCGTGAGTGTTTTTAATAATTCTTTCCACAAAAATACATCGTGACTATGCAAATATTACGCTAGAGTTTTATACCTTGTAAATACCTTGTTAATAAATTGTCGAAGTTTATTTGTAACCTGTTGTTTCGTGAGTACTCATTGTGGGTAGAGTTTATTTCTCCCAGAGTTTCTCCGAATTACCTTGTAACTTAATTATTATGATAATACCTTGTCTGTTTATTATACGGGTTTGTGAGACCCTTATACCCCTTTTCCACTTTCATATTTGTGCCTATGAAAAGTGTCTCTGTTGCAGTAATTTTGATAGTCACTGAGTATTCTCGAAAGAAGATTTATTAAATTCACATTAGTTAAATATCCAACAAGCGACTGTCATTTTGACTCTAATATTTCGCTATTTTGCTGAACTTATTTGAATTTTAAGACGTGAGTTCTTTCAGAGATAAATCGCCAAAACTCGACTCTCCACACAGACCTAGAGACTCTAGATGACGACGATATGGTCCTTAGTAATATGTTTGCGAGTATCATTTGAGATCTCATTACTGTAAGGCCATTTAACCCTTTTTAGAGAACCAGGATGCTTCGAGTTCCGTTAAGGTTGATTACTTGAAATTACTCGCTGTCACTGTCCAATGTGGACTAATGAACGATTTTGTTTTATTTTGATTTTGAAAGTTTTCTTTCTTTCCTCGTTTTTTAAATTTCCATGAAATTGCTCTGCAACTTCACGTATTGCGTTTAACTAGCCTCAAGACATCAGTCACGAGATAGATATTAGGTTAAAATTTGCACCCACCAGAATAAATAATTTCCGTGTGACTTGATCATTTTGAATTGATTTTTCTGAACTGATTTTAATTTTGGAAATTTAACTTTGACCTTGGTCGAATAATGTTATTTTCTAACATTATAAAACTTTTAATATTTAAATGAAAAATCCTAATTATTAATATTTACATTTTACTTAATCAATTTTACTAACTTCTAAAGTCTGGCAATTTACAATATTATATTAACTAACCTGGAGGAATTTCGTAGTCTACCGTCTCTACAACCGACGCAGTTCGTTTCTTAGGCTTCATTTTGCAACTATGTAAGTGACACCCCAGCTGATTTGGTTTGTTTATCTAAAGACAGTTCAAGAGGTCGTTTAGCACGAAGGGTGACTGTGATGTGATGTACCGTTACGTGGACTGGCGCCTGGCGGTCTCGTGAAATTTAATACACCCGAAAACTATACCTACTCAGAAGTTTTACAATTTAAAATAATTTAATTTAGGCGAAGATTATTGATGAATTTTAATATTTGAATATTTAAATTTTGTTTGATTTTATTAATTTGGATATTCTACTGGAAAATCTACACTTTGCTCGATTATAGAAGGTACTCCCAGTCATGGGCTGCCGCGACTACAATCGACCAAAAAGTAGTGTATCAGGAAAGAAAGAGGCAATTACAAGTTGAGCGTACTCCCAATCATGGGCTGCCAGAACAATATGCAATTGCCAAGTAAGCGTACTCCCAGTAATGGGCTGCCGGCAAACCTGTTCTCTCTCAATCCGTCTGATCCCTAACTGTCAAAATATTGATTTAATAAATTTGGATATTTTATTGGAAAATCTACACTTTGCTCGATTATAGAAGGTACTCCCAGTAATGGGCTGCCGCGACTAATATCGACCAAAAAGTAGTGTATCAGGAAAGAAAGAGACAATTACAAGTTGAGCGTACTCCCAATCATGGGCTGCCAGAACAATATGCAATTGCCAGGTAAGCGTACTCCCAGTAATGGGCTGCCAGCAAACCTGTTCTCTCTCGATCCGTCTGATTTGTTACTCGAGCTCCCGACCCTTTATATACAATTTTCTACTCCTTTCGTCCCTTCCCTAGGAATCTGGCCTACGTGATCTGCTTATCGTTTCTTCCCCTCTGATGAACGAATTCGTTCTTTAAGTCGTATATACCTACTAAAGAATTTATTAACTTATTTATATTTTTCCTCAACCTACAATTTATTCTTTTGTTTATTGTACTAATAATATTAACAATACTCCTAATAATAATAATACCAATAATAATAGTAATAATACTAATAATAATAATAATAACAAGAACACTAATAATAATCTTTCCTACTGTATAATCATATCTGTCTAATTCTTCTTGGATAATAGTTTAAACAATTTTATAGGGGTATTATTTTCTTAAAACTTCGTACCTGGGTGTGGTCCATTTCACCGGCCTGCTCGACTTATAGAAAAATATTTGTACGAATTTTTTCTGTAAGGCGCTTGATTACGACTCCTGCCGTCGCCTTTTTCGTTTTGTTCTTCTCTCTATTCTTCTGGAGATACCCCGGATAATTACTTGATCCACAACGTAAGATAATTTTGTTAACGTCATTATTGGTCGAAAGCGAGTGGTGGTTCTTGGTTCCCTCGGATCGGTGACGCTGGTATCTCCCGTTATCCGCTGGAGTGGAATGATTTTAGGTTTTGTTGGTGGCGGTAACCTGGAGCACGGAGGCGGTGGTAATTTGGGGTATTCTACGGAACACGGAGGCGGTGGTAGACTGGGGTCTTCTATGGCACACGGAGGCGGCGGTGGTAGCTCAGCTACTCCAAGAAGTGCATGAGTCGGTGATGGTGGCATGGGCGTCGGAGTAGGCGCTCGGCTGAGTGGCGGGGTTTCTAGTGGTTCGGCAGTTGTTGGTATGATTGGCGGTGGTGATGCGGGTGGCGATAGAGACAGAGCGGAGGTGGTAATAATTTCGGTTGGCGGCGGGTATGGGGTGAGTAGGTCGCAAGCACTGATACGTCGAATGGATGGTCTATTTTGTCGTGGGTCCGAGTAAATCCTGCCGCGTACCACTTTCACTAGTTCACCTGTCTCGGCGGATAAGCGAAATTCTACGAATCCCGATTCTTCGAATTGCGGGTACAATCCGGCTTCGTAAAGTATATGTTCAATGGATTTACCGGGAGTTTCGGGTCTATCGAGGTCTTCGAATCCCTCGAAGTCTTCCATGTTCACGATTAGACGCGTGTCGATGAACTGGAGGATAATATAAAACTAACTGAGTGGCATTAAAAATGCCTAAGTTTTTTCCAGATGATGGTTGTTTCAAGAGATAAGCGTTGGTGTTAGGTTGTCCCTCGACAATGTAAGGGCCGCTGAAGAGGTGCGAGAATTTCTTGGTTTTGCCTGCAATAGTATCCGATGTTGGAGCTGTTTTTAATAACACCATATCTCCATATCCAAAGTGGCATTGTCGTTTCTTTCTACAACGTGCTCTTCGTCTGGCCATTTCTGTCAGGTTACGCTTGACTAGTTCTCGAATTTCTGTTACGTCTTGTTCAGGTACTTGCGGCAAGAGTGGTTTTATCGCTGGCCCGAGGAGCCCTGCTGTGCGTCTCCCTGATACAATTTGCGTTGGTGAATAAGCTGTTGACATATGTGGGGTATCGTTGAAACACTTCTCTATATCGTTCAAATAATCGGGCCAGGTTGTGTGTCGTTGACTGCAATATGTTCGAAAAAAACGTCCTAGCTCTCGCATATACCTTTCAGCTGGGTTAGATGCGGCGTTTCTAATTGATGCGAATATTACTTGAATACCCTCTTCTTGCATTGTTACTTTCCATTGAATTGACGTAAATTGGCTTCCGTGGTCACTTAATATTCTCTTTGGTTTGATAATCGGGAATAAATCCTTTTTTAGTCGTTGTATTGTAGCGTACGTGTTAGCTTTCTTTAAGGGCATTAATTTTACATATTTAGAGAATACATCGACCGCTAGTAATATATATTGGACTCCCCCGCGTCCCCTTGGTAGTGGTCCATAAAAATCGATGGCTACTAGATCTCCTACATTGTCAGGTATTATTGCTTGTAAAGGTCCCTCATGTTGTGCGTTTCGATGTTTAGTACGTTGGCAAACGTCGCAAGTTCTGATTATCTTCCGAATATGCCTTCTCATGCGTGGCCAGTGAAAATATTGTCGTACCTGCTTCGCTACTTTGGCCGCACCGAAATGTCCTAGCTCCTTGTGGTAATGCCAGATTAAATCCTCCTGAATTATTGTAGGTACCGCTAGTGTTAAACGGTTCTGAGTTGCATCGCGATGTAGTATAATGTTATTATTAATGCAATAATCTTGGTATTTTCGGTTATTATTTTCGTTGTCCTGATTCTGTAAGGCTTGCCTCACAAGTTGCAAGTAAGTATCTCCCTGCTGTAACTGCGGTAGTCGGCGAAGTTGTCGTAACATGTCATTTGTTGTATCTACTCGGATCGGCGCGACTAGAGCGGTTATCTCCCCAGCATATTTCGCATCTCTATCAGTAGGAAATCTTGATAATAAGTCGGCTACCTTGTTCTGTACTCCGGGGATGTGTTCTATTTGCAGATCGAATTGTTGTAGGAATAATAACCATCTGGTGAGTCTTTCGTTAAGAAAGCGACACTGACTTAAAAACGTGAGGGCTTTGTGGTCTGTTCTGATAATAACTTTCGTTCCCTGTAGGTAGATCCGGCATTTTTGAACTGAGTGTACAATGGCAAATAATTCTTTTTCAGTTGTAGTATATGACAGTTGACATGGTTGTAGTCCCTTACTAATGAAGGCTACGACTTCTTTTTCTTGTGCATCATTTATCTGGTACAATACGCCCCCAAGCCCAAATTGAGAACTATCAGTTTCTAAGTAAAACGGTCTACTTAAATCCGGGTGTATGAGCATTACGTGATCCAAAAATCGTTGTTTTAATTCTTTAAAAGCTCCAGCTTCAGTCTCACCCCAACTCCATTTGTTTTCCTTTTTAAGTAAGTGCCGGAGCGGTCGCGTATACTCACTGAAATGATCACAGAATTTTCGGTAATAATTGCAAAGTCCCAAAAATGCTCGAAGGTCCTTCAGTCTTTTTGGTGTCGGAAAATCTCTAATTGCAGTCGTTTTCTCTGGATCCATGAGTATACCCGTAGGCGTAAGGATATGGCCTAAGAATGGTACTTGTTGTCGTAAAAAAGTTGATTTTTCTAGGTTTATTGTCATATTAGCGTCTTTAATTCGTTCAAATACTCTTCGAAGGTGTTGGATGTGTTCTTCGAATGATTCGGAAGCGATTAGTAAGTCGTCGATATAGTTGAACGTAAATTCCCGGACGTCATGTCCTAGTACTATGTCCATGCATCTCGAAAATCCTGCAACAGCTGTTTTTACTCCGAAGGGTAATACTTTGTATTGGTACGTTCTGCCATTATAAGTGAAAGCTGTATACTGTTTACTCCCTTCCTCTAATGGAATTTGCCAATAACCACTCGTTAAATCCAGACTGGATAATTGAGTACGTCCGTGAAATTGTTGAAGTAGCTCGTCTGCGGGTGGTGGACTTTCCTGATCCGAAATCATTGCCTCATTAATACCTCGAGCGTCTAAGCAGATCCTAATTTGTCCATTTTTCTTTCTAACTACCGTCATGGGACTTGAATAAGGTGACGCGGCTCTCTCAATTATACCATCTTCTTCCATTTGTTTGAGAGTCGCTTCTACAGCTGGCCGTAAAGTAAAGGGTACCGGATACGATTTTCTCAAGATCGGGCGATCGTGCGTCAAGGTTATTCGGTGTTGGTATTTTTTTGTCAGTCCTGGGCGGTCGCTAAGGAGATATGAGTATTCCTGAAGCAGCGATTTTAATTTTCGGTGCTCGTATGCTGATAAATTCGCATCTTCTAATTTTTGTTGTATCTGTTGTTCTAGGTTAGGCGTAGGTACGTTAATAAAATTCGTATAAGTCGTGTCCTCGTAGTCCATGGGGCTTCCTAAAATTTGCTGATCCTTAGTAGTTGTTTTAAATGGAATTTCTATAGTATTGTCGTTCCGGTAAATCATAATAATTTTCCTTTGAAGATTTATAATACACTGGTTCATTGTTAACCAATCAGTTCCTATTATGATCGGTTTACTTAATTCTGGTATTACTAAGCAGTTTAATTCTATAGAATGTCCTTCTACTTGTGCTTCAATGCGTATTTGTTGACTAATCCTTTTACTATGTTTGCTAAAAGCACTCTGTAGCTGAATAGAACGTAGCGGGAGGACGGACATAGGAGTTTGATTTTGTTGCAGTGTCCTATAATAATTTGCGGACATCCCAGTGATTTCGCTCCCAGTATCAATTAATGCTTTTACGTTTTGATTTCCTACTGTTAGTTCGATTTCAGGTGATTCTCCCGGTGTCTGTCGAGACATGGTATTTACTTGAGGAGGGCTTAAAAATTTTCTACCGTCTGCCTTAATGGGTTCGCGAATTCCCTGTAGATATTTCCCTAATCCTTGTCCTGGCTTCCATCCTTGTAATTTTAAAATTTTCCATCCTATGTTTGTATGTTGTAGAGTATTGTCCGAATGTAAATTTTCTTGTGGTGTATTGTCGTGGTAGGGAGGTCCATTTTTCGGTGGCGTCAAATCACAGGACCGTGTTAATTTGACGACGCGAAGTTTCCCTGACGCGTTCGGTTATGGTTTGCTTCGTTTGAATCGTTATTACCGTGGTTTTTGCTATGATTTGCGGGGCGCGAGTACGGCGAAGCTTGAGTCCTGCCCTGCCTGACGAGTGAACCGGCAGGCCTGCTGAAATTTACGATGTCTTCTTGAGTTTTGAGAAAAGCAGCTGCGTCGGCTAGTGATCGCTGTGACGTAAGTGACCACAATGCCTGTATGTGTGTCGGGTAATGACGCATTAAACTAATCACTAATTGTTCCTCAGGTATGGGTTCTGTTAATTGTCGGGCCATGTGAACGTAATAAGCGAAATGGCTGCACATCGAATGTCTATTACTCCACACTGCAGTACCTATCTGATGTCGTAGTTTGTTTTGCTCCTGCGCAGACCAGAAATTTCTTAAAAAGTCTTGTTTAAAATCCTCGTAATTTGTCCACGTTTGTCTGTATATTGCTGACCAATGTTTCGCGTGTCCTTGTAGACCTTCAAGTGCCGTTTCTAATTGTTGATCGGCCGCTATGCCCCTTTTCTGAAAATACCGTTCTAATTCTTCAATATACTGCAGTGGACCTGTCCCTCCAAATCTCTTATCAACGTATCGCGGTGGATTGTCGATCTGTGTGTATAATATGGCCGGCGCAGTTGCCATGGATGCCGTCCCGCTTGCATTTGACATAGCAGTTGACCCTCTATGACATGAATTTATTTCTCGCGGCCCTACTGAACTAGCAGTTATGTTAGTTGAATTTTCTTCGTCTGTTTCCATTGCCTGAGTCGCGGTTTGTTCCCTAGCCATCCTAATTTGGTTTCCTTGGATTAATTGATTGATTCCAGTACAAAAAGCTGATTGTAGTGCCTGCATTGCCATTCGTTGTTCTTCGAACATAGCTTTTATCCATCCCCCTAATAAACCTGTCTCCGCCGTTACTAACCGATTTCCTACCACCTCTTGTTGCACCGTCCCGTCCTGTATCTGGCTTGGTATTCCCTCCGAAATGGTGACTTGCTCCGTTCCCGATCCTACTGTCTCGTCCGTCGATTGCCTTGCGATTGACTCTGTCGGACTTGGCAACGATGTTTGAGGAATCGCTGGAGGAATTTCGTAAAAAAATTAATTTATTATTTTGTTTCTACTCCTGTCCCCTTATCTTTGCCTCTTTTTCTCCATCCGCACGTCAACGGCACCAATGTAATCACCCAACCCCGGGTCCGCTTGTCTGTGTGAGAAAAGCTCACTTCCCTTCCCCTTTCCCCTTGGCCTAGTCGTGATGTGATCGTCAAAAGTGGTTAGAACCCTTCTTCCACAAAAAAAATACGTTGTGTCGCCCGTAATAACTTCAGTTGTTTTCAAATGGAGTTGGCAAAGAAAAGAGGGCAACGCGCGATTTTCACCTATCATTGTTCATTACCAGACTTTCAAAAGAGAGTGAACTGAACGTTAAAGTGTTTTGTTTTAACTCGAGAGAAATTTAATTTTCCTAAGCAATTTTTGAATTTTCTACCTCAAGAAAAATTAGGGAAACAACCCGCGACACTATTTCATCTATTTTCAAACTGGTCGCAGTTTGTTTAACCTAATTACATTTTTTTGTTTAATAATTTTCATGTTTTACATTTTTTTTCTCTTTCATTTTGAATTAGGTTAACCAACCTTACAAGTTTTATTTTAAGTATTTAATATAATATCAAGTTAAGTGACACTTTCTTGGTCTAATTATTTATGGTAATTATAATACAATTATTTCTATATAACATAATTCATTATTCTTCCAGCTCAAAGTTAAATTTATTATCTCCTTTTTTTCCGGAAGGTCGTCTAAGTGGACGCCACCTGTTTGTCTGAGATTTGTTTTCGTGTTAGGGTGGATTTCAGTCGTGCGACGTTGCCATTTTGCAAGTCTGTTATTTACTTATGCTGGCTTCAGCGTCGTGAGTGTTTTTAATAATTCTTTCCACAAAAATACATCGTGACTATGCAAATATTACGCTAGAGTTTTATACCTTGTAAATACCTTGTTAATAAATTGTCGAAGTTTATTTGTAACCTGTTGTTTCGTGAGTACTCATTGTGGGTAGAGTTTATTTCTCCCAGAGTTTCTCCGAATTACCTTGTAACTTAATTATTATGATAATACCTTGTCTGTTTATTATACGGGTTTGTGAGACCCTTATACCCCTTTTCCACTTTCATATTTGTGCCTATGAAAAGTGTCTCTGTTGCAGTAATTTTGATAGTCACTGAGTATTCTCGAAAGAAGATTTATTAAATTCACATTAGTTAAATATCCAACAAGCGACTGTCATTTTGACTCTAATATTTCGCTATTTTGCTGAACTTATTTGAATTTTAAGACGTGAGTTCTTTCAGAGATAAATCGCCAAAACTCGACTCTCCACACAGACCTAGAGACTCTAGATGACGACGATATGGTCCTTAGTAATATGTTTGCGAGTATCATTTGAGATCTCATTACTGTAAGGCCATTTAACCCTTTTTAGAGAACCAGGATGCTTCGAGTTCCGTTAAGGTTGATTACTTGAAATTACTCGCTGTCACTGTCCAATGTGGACTAATGAACGATTTTGTTTTATTTTGATTTTGAAAGTTTTCTTTCTTTCCTCGTTTTTTAAATTTCCATGAAATTGCTCTGCAACTTCACGTATTGCGTTTAACTAGCCTCAAGACATCAGTCACGAGATAGATATTAGGTTAAAATTTGCACCCACCAGAATAAATAATTTCCGTGTGACTTGATCATTTTGAATTGATTTTTCTGAACTGATTTTAATTTTGGAAATTTAACTTTGACCTTGGTCGAATAATGTTATTTTCTAACATTATAAAACTTTTAATATTTAAATGAAAAATCCTAATTATTAATATTTACATTTTACTTAATCAATTTTACTAACTTCTAAAGTCTGGCAATTTACAATATTATATTAACTAACCTGGAGGAATTTCGTAGTCTACCGTCTCTACAACCGACGCAGTTCGTTTCTTAGGCTTCATTTTGCAACTATGTAAGTGACACCCCAGCTGATTTGGTTTGTTTATCTAAAGACAGTTCAAGAGGTCGTTTAGCACGAAGGGTGACTGTGATGTGATGTACCGTTACGTGGACTGGCGCCTGGCGGTCTCGTGAAATTTAATACACCCGAAAACTATACCTACTCAGAAGTTTTACAATTTAAAATAATTTAATTTAGGCGAAGATTATTGATGAATTTTAATATTTGAATATTTAAATTTTGTTTGATTTTATTAATTTGGATATTCTACTGGAAAATCTACACTTTGCTCGATTATAGAAGGTACTCCCAGTCATGGGCTGCCGCGACTACAATCGACCAAAAAGTAGTGTATCAGGAAAGAAAGAGGCAATTACAAGTTGAGCGTACTCCCAATCATGGGCTGCCAGAACAATATGCAATTGCCAAGTAAGCGTACTCCCAGTAATGGGCTGCCGGCAAACCTGTTCTCTCTCAATCCGTCTGATCCCTAACTGTCAAAATATTGATTTAATAAATTTGGATATTTTATTGGAAAATCTACACTTTGCTCGATTATAGAAGGTACTCCCAGTAATGGGCTGCCGCGACTAATATCGACCAAAAAGTAGTGTATCAGGAAAGAAAGAGACAATTACAAGTTGAGCGTACTCCCAATCATGGGCTGCCAGAACAATATGCAATTGCCAGGTAAGCGTACTCCCAGTAATGGGCTGCCAGCAAACCTGTTCTCTCTCGATCCGTCTGATTTGTTACTCGAGCTCCCGACCCTTTATATACAATTTTCTACTCCTTTCGTCCCTTCCCTAGGAATCTGGCCTACGTGATCTGCTTATCGTTTCTTCCCCTCTGATGAACGAATTCGTTCTTTAAGTCGTATATACCTACTAAAGAATTTATTAACTTATTTATATTTTTCCTCAACCTACAATTTATTCTTTTGTTTATTGTACTAATAATATTAACAATACTCCTAATAATAATAATACCAATAATAATAGTAATAATACTAATAATAATAATAATAACAAGAACACTAATAATAATCTTTCCTACTGTATAATCATATCTGTCTAATTCTTCTTGGATAATAGTTTAAACAATTTTATAGGGGTATTATTTTCTTAAAACTTCGTACCTGGGTGTGGTCCATTTCACTACTTGTAAGATTCAGAACGAAAAATATGAAGCGCATGCAAGATTGATTTGATTTAATAAGACAACTTTACTCTCTACGTGCCTTATTATTATCATCATCGATTGCATTGCAATCGATAATACACTACAATCGATACACCCCATGTATTCCGTTTTAAGTCCAAGTAGATACTTCCGTAACTATTAAAAATAATTTTTAGTCCGTGCCTGTTCGAATTTTGATTGCTTCAGGACTGGGTACTACTTCATTTCGCGTTCGGTCTACCTATATTAAAAAAAATAATAACAAATCCATCATCAATCATGGATCTGTCTATTTTCGTCCCTAAATTGTTTATGCTGGGTAATATTTTGATACAACTATGAAGGCATTATTTTCCAATTCTTGAAGAATTTTCTGTGAATTCATGGGTAAAACCGTGACCATATTAATTGAACGATTGAAAAGCGTTTAGCACACTAATAATAAAAATACAAAAGTTATATAAAATATATTGTAACTTAACAAAAACAATAATTAATAGCTCATTAGGTATAGTAGAGTAGAGAGATATGTAAAAATGTAAAATGATTATAAATGGGCAATAATTAGGGAAATCGAAACTGCATGACCAGAGGCTGAAATTATAGTTGATCAGGTAGTCAAAAATGATGTCTGATCCAGGATCCAGGGGATATTACCGAACTGTTCAAGACTCATTTTTCAAGCATCGCTGACAGAAGGGTCGATGAACACTTTGGCCGCAATCTATCTCTTCCATGCGCCACCTGTGGTTATAGCGACGAATAGATGTTATATATTTTCTCATCGACTGTAATATAAAATTTTTGAAACTGTTAATTGAATATGAAAAACTTTGCTATTATAATTAATAAACATTTATCTAGAAAGAGTTATTTCATCAGCTTATATCTCATGATTCTAGAATATTTACAGCAGAGGTACCAAAGAAATTTTCTATTACACCACCTAATTTTCACTCACAGAAATGTTAAAAGATCTCAAAAAAAGAATGCCATAACGATTTATCGTAACTAAAGGCGTTGCATATTACAAAAGATCTACTTCTGATTGGACAGATATTTACTAAGGGTGTAACCTACTGCTTAGAGTTTATTTCGATAAGTCTGAAAAAATATACCTTATGCCCATAATTGTTCTTATACCTTATACAGAGTGATCCCGAAATGGCGGACACGGAATACAGGGTGTTGTAGAGGATGTTCAGAAAGACTGTAAATTTAAAACAAAAATGGGTTCCTCGGCTTCGTTACCGAGATACAGGGTGTCCTTTTTCCAAACTTTAAATCGAATTGGCGGTCAAATTTAAACAACCTCCACTGGCAAAGCACATGGTTTCACAAAACTATAACGATAGTGTTTGCTTTTTATTATTTTTATTATCGGGAACGGATTTACAGGCATTCAAAGTTCACCTATTCCCCGAGTTCAACAAAATTTTTCAATGTGGCATCGTTGTTCGAATTAGAGATTTTGAATAATATTATCGACTATGTCGTATCCGCGCAACGATTATTGTTTTAAGCTTTGTTATGTTTCCATTTTATATGTTTCCATGGTAACATTCTATCTGGGTATTGTAGACCTACACATTATTTTTCTGCCTGAAGAATGGTATCCAGTGCAGTGTTGTGACTTTATTTTCTACAAAAGTGGTCATATCTTCTTAAGGGAGCCATACTGGAGAAAACAGTAAATAAAACTTAGAATCTTTAATCCACAATAGATGCTGTGGTGCTGTCCGTGTCCGCCATTTCGGGATCACCCTGTATACTAAGTCAATATGAAAGAAATAATTTTTTATGATATTGAAAGTTTCTTCCTTAAACCATTGTTGAAAATTCAAGTACTTACCTAACTGTTATTCAAAAATATTAATTCATTATCATGCATGGGAGAATAAAAATATAGTAAAAAATATATAATTAAGTAAAAAAAAAAATAAAAAAAAATATATAATAAAAATACAATAATAATATCACCTGTTTAAAATCATAAACACATGAAAAATAAGAATCCCACCCGTATCACCGATATTAAAGCGAAAAATTAAGTTGAAACCAAAAAATATCTGCTACAGCGATGCTTTTTTGGTAATTATTCTTATGCACCGGACGTATTTTTCTAGAATGGTTTAAGGAAGAAACTCTCAATCAGAGAAAGTCTTTAGATAATCATTCCTTGCATGAAGTTTACAATTTTCTCTCAGCGGAGTATTATTAGCGGCAGGTATTAGAGCTAGGGGTGAAAAAGTAATTGAAGTTGTTTCGTGTAAATAGGAGGGTGGTGCCGCCCAATGCTTCTGGACAACCTCGCCTCGCATATACTATTATAGCGTCTACGTAAATAAGTGGGAGTGAAATATTCATGAAAAGTGATTTTCAATATGATAAAAGGCACATTTTCTACCCTAATCTGGACATTTTATTTGATAAATGAGTCTTACCTTATACTTATGAATCAGAATCAGTCTTGGATTAATATTTCTTATATCTGGAGGATTATATCTGCTGTATGGGTGCAAAGGAAATTTCTTTTATTAGTACCTACTTAGTTACCCATTTTTGCAAATTTCATATTTTTTTTTTTGCATTAAATTGGATGAATGTAGCCAGCCAATTAATTTATTTTCTACAATAAAAAAGATAATGTCCAAGAAATTATTTATCAGTTTTTCAGGATATTTCAGGAACAATACTACTTACTTTATTTCTGGTTATATGTTTCCTTCACATTGCTTTTCTCATTTATATACGCAACTTTTTCCTAATTTAACTGACCTCGCATGTAACTCTTATTACGGTTGTTTGTACCTACCCATATTCATTGAATTATTTCCCATTCACCCTGTATACCTGCTGTTAAATTATGGGCATTATAACAATTATTGATTTTAATAATTGTTTTCATTAATTAGGCTTAGGTACCTCGTAAACACGGTCATTAACGTAACGTTTAAGATAAACTAACTGATTTAGATTGTGCAGCATACCATGAGAGTTATGCTCATACGTATTCATCTCCTCGCAGCTTCACTTTAATTTTATAATAAAATAAAACATATATGCGGAATTTTTAATATGTGGTCCAAGTTATTGATCAGCTACAATGGACTGGTTCCTGGATTCTGGATTATCTTCCAGCATCTTGATTAATGACGTTGCTTGTAATTTATATAGTCAGTCGTAGTGATTAATATGAGTTCGTATGACTATGTAGTGGTAGTGGTTCAAGTACCTAATACAATAATTATTGTATTTAATATTATAGCTAAAGCTAAATTGGAATATTATAATGTGTAATTGTGTAATAATACAATCATGTTTTTGACATGGTTAAAATATTACCGACGGTTATCAGTATCAGATTTTAACCTATTTTGTAGGTACATATTAATAACTAATAAGGCATCCGCAATAATTCAAATAAGGCCACATCTAATAAATTGGTTTTTTTCAGTGTACATTAATATATTAATCTAGTACCTAACACTATATCGTCATGTTTAATTAAATCGTCTGGATGCTAGCAAATAAATATTTTCAGGTGTTAAGTCAGGAAGGAAGGGGGGGGGGGTGAGGAAGACAGTACATATATCCATGGTAGCACACAGTTTCAGCTCTGTAAGATGTTTCCGCAGTTATAACTTGAACTGACAGAATCTGACGGTTGATGGGTCAAGTCTGAAATGGTTTACGTATATTAAACAGCCGCGTATGTAAACGTCTTTTCGATGGACGAGAGGTGGTGGTTTGATAGTTTAAATAAATTGAAGCGAGTATGATACCCGTGAGATAATCGGAAAGGATCACGCTTGGCGTGATTTTTATGAATAAGTTTGAGGAGGGAGAAAACATACAGGGCAGGAAATGTTAGAAGATCAAGTCGTCTAAATTGTCCCCTGATGCAAGACTGACGGATGGATAGGCCTGCCATTATCCTGAGAGCCTTCTTCTGAAGAAGAAAAACTTTACTAAGCGACTTCTCCATGCTGCCTCAGATGGCGATGCCATAGAGGCTACATGACTAAAAATATCCATAATATGCAGAAAGCAGAATATTATGGGAGACAGTATGTTGGAATCGTCTCAAAAGGAAGCAAGAGCTATTGAGTCGGTGCATGACGTAGGAGGTCGATTTAAATCTATAAACTATTGGGAAGGGGCACATTTTTGGAAAAAAAAGTTTTCGACATAAGTTATCCAGTTTGGAGGGGGACATCGTTTGGAGTCAAAAACCACCCCTCACCCTTAACCCCCTGCCCATGGGTAGGGATGACTTCGACTTCTTAAATTGGAACCCTCAAAAACGCACCCCCAATCTTTAAGGGTGACTTTGAAATTTGTATTGGGGATGGGTGGGGGGGTAATTTTTATGATCAAGATGACTTATTTTTTAAGATGGCCATTTCCAAACAAAACAACTTTGTCTCTGGGGGTCGGTTTTTAGTCGTAGGAAAGTAAATGAATATCGAAAAATCTGTTTTTGGATTGCCAGAGGGATTAGGGGATCAGGGTTGCATCGCATGAAAAAATGCTTCAATCAAAAGTTTCTTATTGTTTCACACAAAATCATAATCCGTAATAAAAAATGGTGTTGATTCCTATTTAATACGTCAAAGTCACCTCCACCCCTAGGCAGGGGGTTAATGGAGGTTTTTTGCTCCAAACGATGTCCCCCTCCAAAATGAATAACTTGAATTTTTTTTCCGAAAATGATGCCCCTTCCCAATTAATTCTACAAAAAGATTAAAATGGATCACACTGTATAACAAAATTTTTAACCTTAAATTGAAACTTATCAAAGGAACACAAGAAAATAGATGGTTGATGTATAGCTTCACAATATCAACTTGCAAATAATTTTTGAGGCAATAAAAAACTTAATATCTTCGCTTCAAAAGACTTCTTCCGATAGGTTTTCTCATTCTGATTTCTCGGGCCACTTTGTTACGGAAAGCCAGGAGGTCAAGCAAATGTATTATGTCAGCGCGTTATCTCTGGAGTGCCCTAGATATCTGCTGCTCTAATATCCTCTGACAGATTTACCTCTCACAGTGCATCTATAATAGCGGCTAAGCACAAATAAAGAGCCATTACTGGTATATAGCATACGTTCTCTCTAGTGCACTGAAGAATTATGCCGGCGTATGGCAAGGAGATTTATGGCGACAGTGAGTTCAACAAGTCTTATCCTTTAGGTATATTGTTTTATAATATACCGGTAATATTTGAAATCGTATTCTTTTGAATAATTATTATGAGTAGCAGGTAACCGATCTCAGCTCTCTTGTAAATTTTTCTAGATGTTTTTGAAAACTCGAGTAGAGCAACGAAATGACAGGTTTCAAATTATCTGAAAGTGTTTCCTGAGGAACGGTAACGATTCAAAGTGAAAGTGAATAGATATTCCGCTCATGCACCGCTCCCAGAGCGCCATAGGGATTTCTCTGTGCTTTTTCAATAGTAGAAAAGGAAAACAGCACCCCTTTTTGTCCTGATCTTAGTGTGTAATTAAGAGCTCACGACTTACAATCCCAAACTTGCAATGCCGTGTATGCTCAACGAATACAATGGTGTGTTAATGCATCTTTTGTTTGAAAGACTTTGTAGAAAAGTAAATATCATGGTATGCTTCAACAGCTTCATCCTGCTAAGATGATGCAGAGAAGGTCATTACCACTTTTTGATAGCATATTTTCTTATGCTACTTGGTAGCGAAGACCAACCGCTTCTCTTGTCCCTTACACGTTTTTTCAGACATGTTTTCATCTCAGTATCCCCAAAAAAATGTGTAAGTACCTATTTTGAGGAGTTTGTCCTGGATTTGAAAATATGGTAATTTTTTATTCTTGTTTTACAAAATTCTTGAACATTGCCGGTGAATAAGTAGCTTTATTGAATATAGATAAAAGACAATAATGGCAGAGAAAGATATTATTTACCTGTCGCTCACAAACGATCGCTCAACTTTTTTTTTGATTGAGTATCATAATCATATTATTGAGGTCAAAGGAAAATAGGGCGAGTTCTTTTATTCACCTGTTGATCCAGCAGTTGCAAACGGTCTCACACAAGATATTTAAATTTGCAATAAATGATTGAGTAATTGAACATATTTTTAGTTCTTTTATAATTTGTGTAATGGCACATCACATTGTTCCACAAGTGGTGACCAAATAATAGCCCATCATCCCATCTCATGCATCACTGATTGATTCCATCAGGTTTTACCAAACGGCGCCAGGAAGGTGACAGTAAAAATGTCTCTCATCAAATAGTACATCATCTGCTTGCGCTAATATAACTTCTGGAACGCCTGAGAGAATTTTTATTCAATGGAATGATAAAACTGGGCACTTATAAATACTAAGAGGGAGATTAGTTTCACACCAGTCAGCTACTTTATCCAAGTTATGCTGAAGTTGAAACAATCACGCTCCCTTGCTACTGCGAATGAATTAATTTAAAATCATCAGCGTAAACAAGATACTTTACAGAAAGATTAAAAGTGATGTCGTTTATATAGAAGTTGAAATTCAAGAAACCTAAAGTTTTGTTGCTTATTTAGGATACTTACCTATAAAATGAAAACAATAACTCAATTCAGCTTTTTTGTTGAAGAAGAAGCTGTATGAACAGAATTCATTTCGACAACAAATTACAAAATGCTCTGAGATGAACTATTATAATACAATATAACCTTCGAGAAACAAAACCCTGGTTAGATGTTACCTTCTCAATGTAAGTCATAATCCGCCTATTACAAGGAGAATTCAGAGACTTTACAGAAGTTGTTCAACTATCAATCATAATGCGATAGTTGGATAGTTTCTAGCCTTGTTTCCTTCTTATTCTCGCGGACAATAAACGTAGAGCTTTTCCGCAAACCTGGAAAAGAGCAGTAGTTTTCAATGATAAATCTGAAGTGTAATCTGACAAGAGCGTATCTGCATGCGGATGCTGGAAATAGAATGGCTTTGCGCAAAAAGTAGCTTAGTGACATTTTATTTGACATTTTTTATTCTGGGTATATAAAAAGGTAATGCTGAACGACTGAACTTTATTTGATTGTTAGTCCAATCAAATGGTACTTTTATTAAATTGCGTTAATTGAAGTTTAACGGAATTTTAATGGTAGGTAGGGGGCGCCACTGGAATATTCCAGACAAGTTTTATCCCTTGGATTCCGTAAGCGGTGGCCGCCATTTTGAATTTAAGGGATGTAATTGTGTATATCGGTAAATATCGCGGAGCATGTGGGTAAATATTTCCATCGGTAGATATGGAACGCGCTAAATGTGAACTTATTTCCACACCCCCGCAGAGAAAGAATTTTTGGTGCGTTTTTTTAACATGGTTGCCCCGGTAGGCCTAATCCACGGGCAGCGGTTGTCTTGGAAGAGAAAAGATAAGATTAGAGATTTTTTTGCTTATTAAGATCTTAGTATTTTTGTGGGGTAAGATGGAAGATATAAGTCTGTGTCACCAATGTCCAGGTCAGGTTTCTCCGGGAGTTTTGGATTCCGTTTCAGTCTCGCCGTCGATGTTGCTCTTCTCTGGCTTCACGGTGTCTTTGATCGGTGGATCATCGTTGTCGCCATCGTCATCAATCTAGTTCCTCGGGGCTTTGGTAAACGAATTGGCGCTACCATTCCCGCTACAAAACCCTATTCTTTTGTGGACCCTTTTTTTGCAAGATTAAACTTAGACCTCCATGATACACCTCTTCGTGGACCGTGGCATGGCGGTGGCGGTAAGACAACAACATTTAGTTCGGTATGTCGACAATAAACTGAATTAAATAAGCGCGTAATGCAAGTAAAGCTTTTCGGCAGCGGTAGGTTTTTCCATAACCCGTTCGGCGGCATTTGCAAGAGATTGTTTTCAGAAGTGAATCTCGTGCAGGTGGTACGTCGGTGATCACTGCTGGTACGTCGGTGCTCACTGCTGGTACGTCGGTGATGTTCTCTTCAACCTCCATTTTATCGGTTCCAGGTCAGTTCAAAGCCACTTTTGAGCTTGAAAGAACACTCGACTCGAAAAAAATGTTGGCGTGCTGAAGATGGTATTTTCAACATGTTGCTCTTATTTTTTGCGGCCGATTTGAAAAACAATTGATACTTGAGGTAGTTGAAGAATGTTTCTGTTTTGAAAGTTTCTTTCCCAAAGTTCTCGATTATTTTTTTCTTGACATTACCTTTTGTCCTTGAAAATACTCGCACACGCTTGCATATTTTGCGTTCCTGTGAAAGCATTTCAGGTAAAGTGGTCATGAGGTCATGACGTCATTATCAAAGAAAGTACAAGGCTGCCAAATTTCAAGGATGAATTAGTTACTGTAATGGTTAGGTCAGTAATAAATTATTAATCTTTCACGAGTGAAAAATATCGATATCGTAATACAAATACCCAATATTGCTAACCCATTGACATCGAAATCTTAGGATTAAGATCAGAAATTTCCTGTGAACGACGTTAATGCTGAAAGTGATAATTTAAAAGTCATTTTAATTCTAATTAATTCAACTACATTGTTCGGACTTACCATCTCAGATCCTATCATCATACGTTTAGAAGTATACATACGTGCTTTGTGTGAATATAGTTGGTATAAAGATGATATCATTCATGAGAAAATTGTAACCATGAAGTGAGAGCCGACTTAGTTCTATGTAAACTTTCAAGTCCTGTAACTTACTTGATGATGTGCTAGTGTTACTTACGTAAATTCCGCTATAGTGACAACATAGCCTGCTGGAAGAGTTTGATATTCTTAACGATAATATATAAAAGTATGAACTTCAAACTTCAGTGCCTTGGTGTTTAAATATCTCAAAACATGAAAGTGTCGTCGTTTAGAGACTTCTTGTAATAAGTAACTCCTTTTATTCCTTAGCCTGTAATAACAGAATAGTTTTGTAATGTGTTGGCGAAAAATTATGGACATTTTTCGAAGAGAGGGTCGCATTTCCATAAGGAGTCATCCTGGCTAAAAAAATATTAAGATATTTATCCAGCCTCCCAAGGAGATATTACCTAAGGACATACCTGATGCTTGTGGCCGGTGGCGGAAAATCTGGGAACATGCGCACGTAAATCCGATTCGCAACTCTGAAATTCAACTCCGGTGAACTCTACCGCAGTAACGTGATGTACTTGGCCAGTGGCGGTCCGGGAATTGCGGGAGTTGCGTGAGTTCGGTTTTCTCTCGTTAATTGGGAAGAGATCGGCGGCTATAAAAGTTTAAATTATAAACAACAAAAATTCCAAGACAAAGTACGCTATAAGCAATAGCTACGGAAAGTTTTTCAATTAAAGGTGCCTGTTATGTGAATCCAATTAAATAAATCTTGGATCTGATGCCTAACTGTTGATCTCGGAGATTTTTAATTGCACTTGGTTTTAAAGTGGATCAAAGTGTCTCGAACATCTTGAAGTCTTGTAAGTTTTCAAGTCATTATGCTAACTTTAATTTTGGATCTGAACTTTGTTTAAAGAACTTTTGTTTTGTCTTGTCTGCTTTTAAACTTATCATGATTAATCACCGTTTTTAAGATACTTTTATATCATAATAGTCCTTAGACGCCTTTAGATAACAAGACGCCTATTAAGTTTTCTGTTTTAATTATATGATAGTATTCTAATTAGAATAAATTTCTTTAATTAATTAGGAAATTATTATTGAAACATTGAATGTGATAACAATATAATTAAGGAAAAATATGAATGAAGAAAAAATGGTTGAGTGTGTATACACTCTGAAACATATCCTCTACAAACACGCGGTTTATTATCAGAATTTCCATTGATTTTTATTGAGTTATTTTTTTTTTATTATTTATATAGTAGGTTTTTTTCACGTATTGCTCTAAGAATCTTGCGTACCTATATAATTTTTATTGTGGAATTGGAGAATTGCATACCAAGATAGATGGGTTGACGATGTTGTATAATAGCTTATAATAGGTCACCTGTAGCTCAATACTGGTCATTATTTAATTTAAGTGAACGGCAGCTTATATTTTATTTTCATATTTCTATCGCGTTGACAGCTAAGCAGACGGCAGGCACTTCTATTTGTAATCCAAAAGGACCTGGATTTTATTCTCAATTAGGGGTGAGCGTTTTGAGAGAAATTTCTGCGTCTTATAGGTTTGGAGAGGGTTCTTTGTGTCAACCCCTCAACCAAGCAACCCTCCGGAACACTTCTGTGGCAAAGGGATTTTTACTGCCTGTCATCTATTACAAGAAAGAGAATAAATAAAATAATAGTCAGGTATGTCTTAGTGAAATTTACTGAGCTGGAGTGTTGAAAATTTGATTGAATTATATACGCCACTAGTTAAATGAAAATTTGATTTTACATTTTTTTTTGAGTTTGAGTAAAATTCAAGGAACCTTATTGTAATGTTTAATTTTTTTTTAAATTATTTCACGGATAATTAAATCACCATAAAGGCGTAGTATGAAATATATAATTAATTAAAACGTTGTTTGATTTAGAGTTACGTTGGTGCTAGCCATATCAGGAACAGTGTTGACGTAATCGATACCGGAAAAAAGTGAATTTATAGTTCAACCTAATTTTCCCTAATGTTCCATTTTACGCTTGATTTCCATTGATCGCTTACAGTGACATATAACGTGGAAGCTAATAATTTTTTATTTATTCTACATGGATTTGATGGACTCTACTTACAATCATTGAGGAAGTTTCACCTTAAAACTGCTTCCTTCCTTCTTATTGTGATAGTTGAATAATGACAACCTAAATTGATACGAGTATAGAATGTCGATAAAATTGGTCTTACATAATGGCCGTTGCAGTTTTAAATTTAATATTTAAAGATATTCGATTTTGACTTTTTTTATTAGGGGATGATTATCAGCAGAGGGTTCATTTAGGCAACAATTGAAATGAAACTCAAACATCCAACAAACATCAATTTTAATATAGGTACAAATAATAAATATAAGGAAATTATCGTTTGTGTTAAATACAGGGTGTTCCGCATAAGATCCGAAACAGAGATATGTACTAAGTTACACTCCTGAGAAGTTATAGGCCTTAAAATAGGGGTTGCAAATTTCGAATAAAATCAATATCTCAGTTATCTGAACTTAAAAACACCCAATTTGCTACATGTTGTGACTTGTGAGTACCACGAGAATTCATTGACAGTGAGCAGAGTTGAATTGTCACATTTTAAAGGGTTGAATGGTTGATGCATCCTTAAAATGAAACGGATTTTTTTTTTAACCTCTTGGCCGATTTAAGAAATTATTAATTTGTCTTATTGGGAATTTAATTCTCAAACTTTTATTTTTCTCATTATTTTTCAAAAAACTTTGTCGTTTTTAACAAAATGTAAAGACGTAGTTAAGTAAAGGGAAAATTCACTCAAGAAATCTGACTAAGTCAGTTTAAACATTTATATTCGCCTAAAAGTAAGCAGAGGTAGCTCGAGGGAAGCTACCTCGATCTGTTAAACGAGACATAAGTATTGATAAACGTAGAAGAGTGATTTGAATGATTATTGTTTTCCTGTTTTCACCATTGTAATAAGCGGCGAAAATTCTTCACTTTTGTTATAACCGATTTCGTAGCCCCAATAATAACGAAGTTAGCAACGGTTAACAGAAAAAACAGAAAATGGCAGATATTTCATCACCCTGTATATATTCACTTCATGTCCATGGAGACTTTTGATCCCTATAAACAGTTGAATAACATATTTCAATTTCAACAATTTTAACCGAAGGATGATGTCCATATGATCCGTCCGGGGTTATTTAGATTTTATAAGCTCAATAATAATTATAACTGGGATATTGATTTTATTCGAAACTTGGAACCCCAATTTCAAGGTCTATAATTCCTCAGGAGTGCAATATAGAGACAAGTTGCATTTTTACGGTTTCCCCATACACGCCCCTGCTCTGTTTAGGTTCTTACGCGGAACACCCTGTCTACCAGTGACCTAGGTAACTTGAATAAACCGTTAACTAGTAAATTATATATAAACAGTCATATAAACATGAGATAATGTTAAAACTTGAACACTTTCTACAAAATGGTGTATATCTCAAGGATTTTATTTTTCAACTTAAGTAAATATTTCGACCGGTTTTTTGAAAGTTTTTGGACGGTCTATCACCCTTAATCTCAAACGAGTTTCTTCAACTTAATTACGTAATCAATTATGTCATCTCATCCTGAAACATTCCATCCTATTTATTTAATTATTTCGAGTCGTGAAACTTTTCGAATACGGCAATAATAAAGGAAGTAGTGTTTTGGTATATTTAGTCTAATTGTTCAGAGTTTTCATTTAATTTAAACAAGAAAATGTTTAAATGCAATGTAAATAAGATATTTCTGCAGTTATTGTCATATGATTATTCTAAAACTGGATTTCAATGTTGTATTGATTTTCTGCGGTACTCGACCATTCTTGATTTTTCCTATTTTTGTCTTAATGTTTTGATTAAATTATTCAATTATTTTGGCAGAAGTTAAAATCTTTGCAGCCCCTACCGATACTGGTTATTGATCAGCGACCTAACCCAATCTATTATAAAAATGCTCGACTGTATTCTACGTGTCGTTTACTGACCTTTTTCCTAACCGATTTCGTTTCCGTAACTGACGGAAATATGGTTAATATAAATCACGATCGATTATTAATAATATTGTACTAAATTAAGATAAAAGGAATTTATTGTAACTCCCTGAAATCGTTAAAAGTAACGAAACCATCCCTAGCTACGAAGTTAAAATAAAACTTTTTGAGCATTTTAGATTTTTTACAGGAGGTAAGCAATACATATCTAATGATAAAAAAGTTTTCTAATTGGAGTTTTTCATGGGGAAGTTTTTCATGTCCCTGATTGAATGTGTAAAACCGTAAACAAGCAGAATATCATTTTATAAAATTGATATACATATCTACCTTCCTTTTTTCAACCCTCATACTTCGTGGAATTTTTTCATTGTCGTATATTAAATATTATAGTAAATATAAAAAAAATTCCAAAACCCGCTCCAAGTAGGAAACTTCTTCATCAGTGTATAATTACACAAAAATACAAATGAACTAAGTTCTAAAATGTAATGTATAATATTATTTAGTATAACACTTTTTTCGCAACCCCTTCCCCCCCCCCCCCAAAAAAAAAAAACTCCAACGCGCTTAGCGGATAACTAACTCTCCGAAATCCTCGAATATGAAGGGGATCGTGTGACATGTCACCCCTAAACTTGATTATTTTCAGAAAATTATTTTTAATTTCAAACTTCATCAATTTTGTTGAATTCAGTCCTAGTATCATTTCCCATTGGTCAATTTGGTGAATATGACATTAGATAGACAACGAAAAAGCTTTCCAGCTGTCTTAAATTCTTGCAGAGATAAGTAACATTGTCGAGAGAAAGTTGAGATTAAGATGGTTGTTGAATTTTTAAACTTTTTGAAAAGTCAATCTTTACTTCACAATAACAATCACATGACGAAAACTATACACTTAAACAAGTAGGAATTCACGGTCTTATCGCTAAAAAAGCGTGGAAGAGAAGCCGAAAAAGAGCTAAATAACATTTTATCTCTTTATAGGAGGCAAAAATTCCATCCCTGCTGGAGTCGGGTGGCTGCATCAGATGTACTGATGTAAAATGAGTCGATGGAATGATCTTAATCCCGTGGAGCAAAGATCAAGTTTTCCTTTGGGATGCAAAGCGCTCGGATATCTTGTCCGTTTTTTTTTCTTCAAAGGTAGCCGGTTTTAGTGGCTTGAAAAAAGTAGTGGAAGGAAAGCTCCTAAAATACAAACATTTGAGAAACAAAATATTTTCTATACCACTTGCTGTGGAAACTTTAGTAGGTACCGTTAACCGAAAAGCCTGCTAGATTAATTCATGTTTTGGGAAAATTGAATAAAATGCATACTTAATAATTGGAGAATACTGGTCAATTTTTTTCATGAGAAAACCATATATCATAACGGGTATATTCGATAGGGACTGCGCGGGATCCAATCAATTCATAATGTTATAATTAATATGGAATGATGTACCTTACCTCTTAACTAATTGATTTACGCATGTTAGTTAATTATTCTACAAGTAGCCATTAGATCAAAGGGATACTGCGGTGATACTTAAATTATCAGCAACTGTTTTCGAAACCACCCCTTCAAAGTCTATATTCGAACAAAACTTGCTCATCTTCTATTTGAAACTGGAGCTTTGGTTGAAAGAAAGTCGTTATTTCGTTATCATATCAACAAGCTATCGTAAACATGATGACGTCATCCTGATAATATTGTGAATGTTCTGACCATGTATTGTTCAAAGAATTCTGTGAATGGGCCGATTCACCGTAATAATGATCAATCTCGAAATATTTATAAGTGAAGCTATGTACAAAATAAATATAAGTACTGGCAATAAATTGTGCTACTAAAAGGGCTTGCACAAATACAGGGTGTCCCAATATTCCATGGACATGGAGCAACCACAGATTACTGAGGTAAAAAAAAGTCGCTGGGACCAAACTTATCTCTATACCAAAATGCTTCGTTTGTCCGTTAGAGGGCTTCAAAGTCTTTTGAAAATTTTAGTTTTTTTGAAATAGCTCAAAGTCGGCAGATTCAAATTCGATGAAATTTGGTAGGTAAATTTCTTATTAAAAGTACTAATTTCTGATGTACGTGATAATTTGACGGAAACCCGGGAAGGGGTGAAACTACCCCTACCCTCCATTAAAATCGATCGTAATTGTTGATAGGGTAGCAGGAACACTGTTCATGCTTTTTTGTTTGAAAGATACATCGTTTTAGCCCATTTTTGGTCTCTTACAAAAATCTGTATCTTTCCGTGGTGCTATGTGATAAAATAAATTAGTCGATGGTACCTAATCAAAATTTTATTTCATTCTTTTAATTTTAAATCAAATTTTCAATTTTCAGGTGATTATTTGATCTGATCTCATAAAAGATGTTTAGTATGGTTCGGTTTATTCAACAAATGCTGTCCACAAGAATAATTGGAACCAAAGTGGGCGATGACACCATCCAGGTGAAAACAACAAAAGGATGCCCACAAGGAGGGGTGCTATCCCCCCTCCTATGGAGCCTGGTAGTAGACGAGCTCCTCGGGTTACTCACCGAGAACGGCATTACCTGCATCGGGTATGCCGATGACATCGTCATCATGGCCAGAGGAAAATTTGAAGGAACACTCTGCGACATAGTACAGAGGGGGTTAAAGATAACCTTGAAATGATGCCAGGAAATAGGACTCAACATCAATCCTACAAAAACTACACTGATACCATTCACAAGAAAAAACAAGCTTCCAAACCTCAAAACCATCGACTTGAATGGAGTCGAGTTAGAATGGAAGGAAGAAGTAAAATATCTGGGAATAACACTGGATAAGAAGCTAATGTGGAACAAGCACTTAAGTGCAACAGTAAGTAAGGCCACATCCGTACTCATGGTGTGCAGGAGAATGGCGGGGAATGCATGGGGTTGTAACCCATCCATTTTACGCTGGATGTACACCATGCTAGTGAGACCCATCATCACATACGGAGCGGTCGTCTGGTACAAGAGGACCAAGCTAATAACAGCGAGGAAAACACTCGAGAAGATCCAGAGACTTGCATGCCTCTGCATCACAGGAGCAATGAGAACATGCCCAACAGCAGCGTTGGAAGTAATTCTAGATCTCACACCACTGCACTTAGTGATTGAGAGAAGTGCCGCGGAGGCTCAACTCAGAATGTCAAGAATGGGGATCAGGGGGGGACTACAGACCGAGGGGAATCAACCCCTGAACATCTGTAAAAACCTCCTGATAATGCCAAAAGACAAAACTGTCAAGAAATTCAGCTTCAAGAGAAACTTCATCATGGAACTGTCTACGAAAGAAGAATGGAGCAACACATCCATTCACACTTTCAAAGAAGGTACAATAAGATGGTACACAGACGGCTCAAAGGCCACCGAGGGAACTGGGGCAGGAGTATATGGGCCAGGCACCAACTACTCCGAGCCGATGGGAACATCCCCAAGCATACTTCAAGCGGAACTGTACGCAATAGAAGTATGCGCCCAAATAAACCTCGACAGAAACTATAAAAATAGGGAAATAGCAATACTGACAGACAGTCAAGCAGCCATAAAGACGCTGAGCTGTCCTATCATCAGCTCAAAAATGGCATGGAACTGCCTACAAAAACTCAATAAACTAGGCAGAGAGAACAAAATTCACCTCAAATGGATACCAGGACACACTGGGATTGAGGGAAACGAACGTGCCCACTCATTGGCAAGAAAAGGAGCATCGACACCCTTTATAGGACCAGAACCATTCTGTAGCCTTGAAGACACGTTCTTCAAGGCAGAACTTCGTAAGGAAGAAGAAAAACTGAGAGAAATCCATTGGAATAACCTCTCAGGATTGAGACAATCCAAGGAGCTCCTCGGGAACTTTAACCGAGAAAGGTCAAGGAAACTCCTGACCCTCAACAAAGGAAGTCTCAGAATGCTAACAGGATTCCTAACAGGTCATTGCAAGCTCAATGAACACCTGAGGAAACTTGGTATAGAAAAAGATGGCGTTTGCAGACTCTGCAGGGAAGAAAACGAGACTCCTCGTCACCTATTGATGAACTGCGAAGCCCTAGAACGTGAAAGAAACGATGTTCTGGGCCAACACCAGCTCAACGGGGGGCTTTGCCCGGCCTTGATCCTCTTCAAATCCTGAAATTCCTAAGGGAAACGGAGTTGGAGAGGCTGCTTCAATGAAGGGAATATACTCCAAAGAAGCAGAGAAGAGGGGGCACAATAGATCTTAATAGGTCGCAGCGCATCTGACACCCTCAATATCAATATCAATGGTTCGGTTTTTTTTTCAGGTGTTTGCAAACGGTTTTTTTCAAACGCAGTAAACAGTTTGCAAAACGTCGAGGTTCCAAGAAAAGTTAAAATAATTTTTTTGCGCAGGATGGAACTTTCTAGGGTCCAAACCGGCGCCCACATCGAGCATCTTTTATGAGATTAGATAAAATAATTGAAAATTTGATTTCAAATTAAAAGAATGAAATAAAAATTTAGTTATCATCGACTAATTTATTTTATCACATAGCACCGCGAAAAGATACAGATTTTTGTAAGAGACCAAAAATGGGCTAAAACTATGTATCTTTCAAACAAAAAAGCATGAACAGTGTTCCTGCTACCCTATCAACAATTACGATCGATTTTAATGGAGGGTAGGGGTAGTTTCACCCCTTCCCGGGTTTCCGTCAAATTATCACGTACATCAGAAATTAGTACTTTTAATAAGAAATTTACCTACTAAATTTCATCGAATTTGAATCTGCCGACTTTGAGCTATTTCAAAAAAACTAAAATTTTCAAAAGACTTTGAAGCCCTCTAACGGACAAACGAAGCATTTTGGTATAGAGATAAGTTTGGTCCGAGCGACTTTTTTTTACCTCAGTAATCTGTGGTTGCTCCATGTCCATGGAATATTGGGACACCCTGATACTAACTACTAACTACTACTTTATGTTAAATAAATCGCTATAGTGGCAAGCTAAGTGCAAATGGATACGTAAATTATTAGTGTGTAGTGTGTAACAATAATTTTAAGTATTTTTCTAATAAATAATCCTATGGAGTCTGGGCGTACTATAGGAACATCCTCGTTTAAAATTAGCTGAGTTAAAGTTTGCGCTGTATATAAACTTGATATGGTGCAAATGGGGATTAGAAATTTCGATTCCATTATCCACGTTTAGTGGCAACATGAGCGAATAAATCGTGGTATTCCAGGTTTCACATTACTTTCTAAGTGACCTGGATTAAAACTTGCAAGCTAATAACTTGGAAACGATGCATTTTGCGGACATGGGTTTATTAAAAGTTTTTGATTTATTTTAAAACGAGCAATAGCTAGTTTCTGTGCACTAAAATGCATAGATATTTAAGGGAATTAGTGCCTTCATCCAGATAGGTAATTTCGTGACATAAATAGGAATTCGAATTTGAAAATGCTTTCAGTACCGTGTTTTATCTACAATTTAATAAATCATTGATACTTTCGAGAACCCTCGATATAATTTCACAAAAATTACATTAATTTCAAATTGGTTTCTAGTTGGATACAGAAAATATTCAAATAATCTAAAATCGTCTATCCATTTACATAATTATTAAAGAAGTAAAGTATGTATGTAGGTATGTATACCTATTTTTTTTTGGTAATTTTTTGTCGAGGTGTTCCGCTGTATTTGATCTAAAATTAAATGTACCTACTAGCATAAACACGAAGCCCCTTATTAAGCTGCATTCTTTGTAAATAAATTTGATACCTATAGTTGATATTAGCATCACATTTTTTCAACTCCCTTATTATTTAAAAGATTCGTTGTCGGTTTTTTTTTGTTCTGCCTGTTAAGGGGATCACTGGTCGTCCAAATTACAAATGGCGACCAGATACGACGTGTGCATCAATGAGCCTTGAACCAAAATGGTGCAGAATTGGCCAAGCTTTCTAATGATGTTATCGAAAACGTTCTTTACCTATTGAATTTTCGAAGAAATTTGGATTTTTTATTTTTAATTTGCAACTGCGTTACCTCACGGCGAAATGCGAAACTTGGAAATAATTTCCAGGATTCATGGACACTTTAATCATAAACATGATTATTTTCAACTGTCCAAGCCCATTAGTTTCCTAAATATGGCCGGTGGCTGACTTTAGCTGGACACAACGTAATAATATGGGGGGGGGGGAGGGGGGAATAATAATCTATATCTAGGAAAATGCGGGAAAAAAATTATTAGCATGACAAGGACACTTTATTTACGCTGCTTCAACTTCTTTTTTGAATAATGTTTTACCTAACCGATGGAAGGGTGAAAAGCACCAATTACGTTGGTTTTATGATCTCCAAAGCTCTGGTATAAGATTACTTTCTGTAAGGATAATATTTTAATGCGAAGCGCAGTTGAAAAATCTCATAAAAGGACTTTACATTCTTGGAGGAAGCGCTGCTTTGCTGATTGCTAATTACATTGAACTGATTATTTTATGTATTATAAGTTCATTTCTGCATCTTGAATAACCTTGTTAGTTTATAAAATAACTTTGAAATTGTTACAAAATAACAGTAACTATAAATGTTTTACTAAAATTATTTCTCAAAAAAAAAATTATTATGTCTCAGAATTAACCAACAGTTATAATTTACAATCAATTAAAAATCACAGTTTGCGAAATATTAAATTAATAGTTAGGTAATTAATCTCGACTATACAGGGTGATCCCGAAATGGCGGACACGGAATACAGGCTGTTGTAGTGGATGTTCATCAGAAAGCTCGTAAATTACAACAAAAATGTGTTCCTCGGCTTCGTTACCGAGATATAGGGTGTCCTTTTTCATTTTTTTGTCTGGTTACATTTTAATTATGTATTATTAAAGTTGCTTGTTCTGCATGGTATCTTATGAGTGTTTAGATTATTCTTCTAAAGTGGAATTATTACAGAGTGTCCGAGAGGCTAACCATGGGTATCTCGCTGGAAACAAAAAAAAACTAATAACTTTCATTTTTTTTTTCAAAACTTACATTCATTTTTTCGAAAAAAATCTTTTCGTGCAATTACGTCACTGTGAAGTCATATTATTTGCCTTATGGTTTTTTAAATTTTTATAGGTATATGATTTAGATTTTTTTATTTATGATTTTTTTTAAACACCGAGCAACATAAAAAATCAATACGGTCCATATAAGGAAAACAAAGGTAGGCTATGAAAACTTTTAAATGTAGTCGGCTTTGAAAATTGTTGTAATGACAAATTGATAGCTATTGACGACTTAAAACCTATAAAAAATAATTTAATAATTTCCAATAATAAGAAAGAGTTTTTCAGTTTTTTCAGGATATTTCAGCAACGACTGAAAATGTCCTGAATTTTTCTCAGATTATTACTCAACATAAAAATACGCAACTCTTGCACCACTTAAACCGACCTTGTATCTGTAGTGATAAGCAAGATACTCATGGTTAGCCTCGAAAAACGGATACACTGTATACCTACCAGAAGATTGTCATAAAATCGTCATACGAAACCGAGGAAAAGATAAAAGATACAGTTTGTAGAAGTTTTTATTTTTTTATTTCGTCTTCTCTCAGTGCTCTCATATTAATTACATACCTTCATTAATAGGTATATCATTATTACTTTAGTCAACTAGATAAAAGTAGATTGAATGAGATGTCATTTTATGCAAGTGTGATACACCGTTAGATTTGTGATTTTTTGCATTTTATAAAATGAATATTCAATATGGGTATCGACAAGAACAAAAAAAAGACAATTGCATCTTTTGATTAACAAACTAATTTATGCTTGTTACTTATTTATTTCAACCATTACTTACTTATACAATTTAACCATTAATATAGTCAATATGAAATTAATTTATTTTCCAAACAAAGGTCTTATTACTGTTCTCTAACATATTGATCTCCTACACAGCATTTCAGCGTAAGGACTTCTTTTTTTTCTTTGATGATTAAGTTCACCTAAAAAAAATTGAAATATTAAGTATTATAGAACTATTAATTTTCTTTCTTGAATTTAGATTATGATTTCAACCTGTTAGTAATAATACACGTATAGTGTCAAAACGTAATTTTGGCAGTATTTGGACAGAATTTCATGTCCGAGACATAAAAGACATGGAACTTTTCTCAAAAGCATGCTTAAATTACGTTTTGATTTGTTAACACGCCATGTTATAAAATTAGACTAGAAGGCATTATTTGCAGAAAAATGAAAAATTGAAACCTTAATAATAAGTACCACTAATTTGCCTGTCAGATGCTGCCTATCATAGTCGAATTTCTCAGAGCAGAAAAAATAATTTTTTGAAAATATTCAGGATCTAAAGTTCGTTACCTGAAGAATAAAATTTTATAGTACCTTCCTAACTGTGTATTTGAAATAATTTTTGTTTTCTTGTTGTTGTTTTGTTTTGTGTTGTTGTTTATCTATTTCTTTTTTGTTATACGTGTAGCTATATTGTTTGAATGTTTTACGTTGTTTCTTTTTGTTTTTTTTTTCTTTTGTATTTACTAATATTTACTGTTGTAGAGGGGTGACTTGAGAAATGTCAAAATTTCTTTAAACAAAATTTTTGAGCGCATTTTTAAAGGAATTGAACTAAATTTTTTACAGTAGACAGCTATAATACCATTAACCATCAAAAATTTAGAGAAGCAAATAATAAAAATTGTAGAGATATTCAAATTTTTTACATGATGTTTATTCCCATAAACTTTCAAGTTTTCAATTTTCAAAATGCCCCTGTAATTTTTACGAATTTCAAGCTAGTGCCAAAAAAGTGCATTTCTTGAATTAGTTTGCCAGTGACGTGCACATGAAAATTACTAAACTATATACACTTTAAAGCCCGTTTTCAAAAGAATTGAACCGACATTTTCACTCACACTAAACAACTAGGTACGCGAATATGATATGAGCATGGAAATTACAGAAAGACAATTTAAAAAGCGGTGAAAATATTCATATTTAAATAGTAGATAGTAGGTACGTATACACTGTTTATGCCATTGATGCGCAAGAAGTTTTTCTTTTTAGTTTGTTGTCTTATTAATTTCATGTCTAAAAGATAGATTTGCTTTTCTTTTATTAGTTTTATTGTGAATTGGAGTTTGGGGTGGAAGGTGTCTAGTATTAATTCTTTGTTTTCTGATAATATTGTTAGTATGGAGTCGTCTACGTTCTTTTGTAGAAGCGTATTTTTTTGTTGAGTTTTTTCATTATTTTATCTTCGCTCCATGACTATCTGGGCGATGACACTTGATGTGGGACTTCCCGCATTGCTATTCCTTTTATTTGTTTTAAATTGGTCTTTGTATTGGTAGTGTTAGTGTGTTAGTGTTAGTCTATGTCTGTGAATTTTTTCTTGGGTATGTTCGTGTCGGTTTGAACCGTGTCCATTTTTATTTAAATATTCGAATTGTCAGTTGAAATGTCATTTGTTAACAATCAACCTGATGCGTTTTAAATTATACAGGAAATATTCTGTTTATACAAAAAAATCAAATTATCACGAACTTTGTCTCGCTCACGAATATTTCAAGACCACTCGCCTTCGGCTCGATAATTTTCAAAATATTAGTGAGCTCTAATAAATTTTTGGATATAATTTGACTTCTAGTGGCATTATTATTCTAAATCTTGCTTGAAACAATAATTATTGTGCAGCTTTCTAATCCATTTTGTTCAAATTTTCAGACCAAAATAAACACACTAATTTTAAGGTATTTGAAGACCCAAAGTTGGGTATCTTAAAATCTAATAACACGAGCATTTGATCAAAATATTTGTGATATTTGAATTCTCCTCATTATACAGGGTGCACCATGTATCCTTCTCTATATTGCTATCTCCTAACGCTAACGGATACAGGGTCGGTTAAACAAGTCCAAAGGAGCGCAATTTTGTAGCCATCTCGATTCCGTCGAGACATACAAGATATCTGTGACCGTTCCTGAAATACCTTTAAAAAACTGAAAAATCGAGATTTCTTATTTTTGCCATATCTTTTTTATTATTGGAGATTAATGAATAATTTTTTGTGGGCTTACATAAGTCGTCAGGAGCTACCGATCTGACATTTCAAAAATTTTCAAAGCCGTCTAGATCGCAGAATTTTCATAGTCAACTTTCGTTTTTCTTATGGCCACCATAGTGTTTTTTTATGTTGTTCGGTATAAAAAAAATCATAAAAACAAAAAATTGTTAAACTTCAAAAAATAAATTAAAAACATCTTTATTCTTTTTTTTTCTTTACAAAAAAGACACATTTTTAGACCGAATTTCATAGATAAATTAAAAAACCATAAGGCAAGCACTATTTCGGCGTATTTTACAAATGTTGACGTTTTTCGACGATTTTTTATTAGATTTATCTTTGAAAAATTTAGAATAAAAATTAAAAAAATTTTTTTTTTGAAGTTTATTAATTTTTGGTTTCCATTATTTTTTTTATATCGAACGACATAAAAAAATAATATGGCGGCCATAAGAAAAACGAAAGTTGACTGTGAAAACTCTTGGATCTAGTAGGCCTTGAAAATTTTTGAAATGACATATGGATAGCTCTTAACGGCTTATGTAAGCCTACAAAAAATTATTTATTAATTTCCAATAATAAAAAAGATATGAGGAAAATAAGAAATCTCGATTTTTCAGGTTTTTCAGGATATTTCAGGAACGGTCACAGATATCTTGCATGTTTTGACAAATTCGAGATGGCCACAAAGCTGCGCATCTTTTCTCTAATTTAACCGACCCTGTATCTCTTAGCGTTCAGGAGATAGCAATATAGAGAAGGATACATGGTGCACCCTGTACATGGAGAGGAACACAATATCCAAAATGAAAAAGCCAGTTTAAGAACTTTCAAGACTTAATTATTAAAAATCTCAAAACAATTTTCGAGAACAATTTTCAATTTTCAAGTATTTTTCTTGCAGTAAGACAAACATAAAATATTATTTTCTATAATTCAACAAAAAAAACTTACCATTGAAGTTGTCTTCAACAGTTGTTGAAATTGTACCAAACGCTAATATTAGAACAAGAAAAATTAGAAACAAAATCTTCATTATGTCAGTTGAAACTTTTGGACGATTCGTCAGGTAAACTAGGCTCCAATATCCTGCAATATATGGTCAATATATCTAGTACGTCTTATATATGTATAACGAAACTTATTTAATAATAGATTAGTAATACTTAATTACCAGAATTAAGTACCTGCATAAAAAATGTGTACCTATACATATGTACCTATAATGTACAATACAGGGTGATTCAAAACATGTGTCGAAAAATGAAAGGCATGATTCCTTAGCGCGTTCTAAGAAGAAAGTTTCTATCAACATAGGTCCACGCCACAAACGCCCCGTTTTCCGGTTTCAAAAAAATAAAATTTTTCCAGTTTTTTGACGATATCTCAGAAACCGTTTGAGATATAAAACTGAACTTTTGTACACATCTTGTCATTAATATTATCTTTATAATTTGTTTACCTTGAACGACTTATTTTGATTATACAATATTTGAACTTTTCTTGGGATTTAGATTACAATTTTAATTTGGCACTATAGGTTCTTTGCAGAACAAATTTGAAACTGTCGCACTGATATGATATGCTGATGAGTTCATATAATAAGAACTAACCGGTTCCGTCCATTTCTTCAGTTTTCAATTCGTATGCTGTGCGAAAGTTTTTAATTTGTTCTGCAAAGAACCTAACAGTGGCAAATTAAAATTAGAATCCACGAAAAGCTCAAATATTGTATAATTAATATTTTCTATTTTTTGCGGGCTAATTAATTTTTTTTTTTATGTGGCAATGAAACAAACCTTAAAAAATTATCATATATTTTTTATGTGGAAAACATTGACAGTTTAAAATGTGCTTCCACAATGCCAATTTTACCAGTGTCGTAGAAATTAGGGGAAAAAATTTCAAGCAATCCTAAAATCTCCGCCACTGCCATATAAGACGAGCAACGAAAATTTTATGAGAAATATTTTTCTGTAGGATACAGACTGGGCAAAAGAAAACACTCCCGTGGCATAGAACTTCTTGTTTATCACAGTAGGTAGCATACTAATAGCACTCAACTACACAACGCAATATTTAAAGAACGAGCCCATCGAATTTTTAAAGAACTGAGCAGAAACTACCCCTTTTTCTAATCTCAATTCCTCTGTATATTGTTTATTGTATTTATTTAGTTTTTCGTAATTTCAACCTCAGTCGAATTCAAGTTGGAGTATTTAAATCGGAATCCGCCTGTAGGTCGTTATTCATTCAATGTAAATAATGATCCTTCATTTTACTCTTATCTGGCTCATTAGTTCTATGTAAATGCGATATAGGTAGTTTCTGTAAATAAATATGTACAATTATAATATTTAATTATGGTTCAAAATATTCAAACTGTCATAAATTTTCACATAATTAACTCAACAGTTAATAATTATTAAAGAACGACGGTTCGAAAAACAACCAGTTTTTTTAAACAGAAAAACCACAGATATGAGGTGTGCATCAGTCCTCCATTTTGAATTTTATGATTACAATTTACATGATTACACTTTCAATAGACCCCCCCCACTCTTACCAAGATCGGTGCCCCAATGAGTCTTGAACCAAAATGGTGCAGAATTGGCCAATCTTTCTAATGATGTTACCGAAAGCATACTTTAGTTATTGAATTTTGGACTTTCAATTATAAATTTTCTACGCGCTCGCTTACGGCGAAATGCGGAACTTGAAAAATAATTCCATGATCTTTTCATGGGCACTTTAATCATAATCATGATTTTTTCAACTGTTCAAGCCCATTAGTTTCCTAGATATGGCTGGTGGCTGACCTTAGCGGGACACACGGTACTAATGGGGGGAAATAAAATTCATAACTTGGAAAATGTGAAAAAAATTATTAGCATGACAAGGACACTTTATTTACGATGCCTCAACTTCTTTTTTGAATAATGTTTTCCCTAACCGTTGGACGGGTGAAAAGCACCAATTACGTTGGTTTTATGATCTCCAAAGCTCTGGTATAAGATTACTTTCTGTAAGGATATTATTTTAATGCGAAGCGCAGTTGAAAAATCTCATAAAAGGACTTTACAGTCTTGAAGGTAGCGCTGCTTTGCTGATTGCTAATTTCATTGAACTGATTATTTTATATATTATAAGTTCATTTATGCATCTTGAATAACTTTGTTAGTTTATAAAATAACTTCGAAATTGTTAAAAAATAACAGTAACTATAAATGTTTTACTTAAAATCACTTCCAAAAAAATTATTATTATATTTCAGAATTAACCAACAGTTACAATCAATTAAAAATCAAAGTTTGCGAAATATTAAATTAATACTTAATTAATTAATCTCGACTAGAACGTGTAAAAATGGCACCTGGAATTCCTACTATTTCAAGTATAAGTAAACGAGCAAATTTTATTTTATGGATTTAATCCAAGTGTTAAGTAGGTACACTAAAAGCTCATAAATCTGGTGTGACATGTGATAGCGGAAATTTTTAACAGAAAAAAGGAAAAATGGTCTGTAATAATGAAAAGTTAAATATTTTATAAGCTTTTAGCAGTAGATGTTTTTATAGATGGAATAATAAACTAGAAGTAGGTACCTTCCTGTAAACCTGACTAATTATAATCTGCTAATAAGAGTGCATGTAGTTAGAGAATAGTTGAGACACATTCACTCTACGAATATTATGGCTATTTTGCAGCCAAATAAAGCAGAGGAACTTCGTGAAAGTTTAATCAAGGTGAGATCAAAATTTTACCTTTAACTCTGCTGATGCTGAACGTGACTTTGAGATTGTTGATCAATAAGCCTTTCAAGAGGTGTTGAGGTTTCAAGCGTTGGCGCTGATTTGAGTGAGCTGGGCAAAGTTTTTATTCACCTTGAATCACATTTAAAATTCAAAAATACTTATCAAATATTTTTGTAACAGTAATCAGGGGTGAATAGTAACAACGGTCAATTCAAATCCGTTAGTTTGATTGTACAGATCCATTTACTTCATTTCACCTATGCCTTAACAGGAATATAAACATTATTCTCGTTTTCATTATTCATCCAGATTCGCTCATTACTGCTTCCGCTGTTTTCGTTCGTTCAACGGAAATCACGCAAATTTATTTTCTTTACTCTCTACGACTATTGAATAAAACGTTCATTATCCTGCTGATTTCAGTTCAATAATAGACGCACATGCACGCATGGAAGTCAATCACAGCTCACCCGGTGAAACAATAAAATAAAAATGACCTGTTAGAGTTAACCACAACTCAACAGATATAAGAAATCACCGCATCGAACGTCTTCATAGCACTGGCATAACACATATAAGATGATAAAAACACGAGCACCTTCGAACAGTAAATATATACATACTTGTTGTAGTCTTGTTTTAACTTAAGTTTAGTTAGGTACACTGCCCTGCATAAAATCGTAGCGATTTTTACTTAATGCAAGCTGAAAACTTATACCCGATTGCAGGAAAGTAATCAGTTAATTTGTTTATAAATAATCGATTACTTTAAATCGGATACTTTGGAAATATGGCGAATTATTTTACATTGTGAATCATTTTTCTAATTATTATATCCGACCAATATTTTGATAATGCAGCAGGGTATTTTAAATTCAGTGATTATATGCAACTCTGTAAGTGTTTCGAAAAAATACTAAGGACAGTTTACACTTCTACACTTTAGTGCAGGCTGAAGATTGACGTCTTAATCACGGAAGATAAGAAAAATATGACCACTTTTATACCCACTTTATACAACGAGGAACCAGAAAACTGTATTCCCCAGTAGACTATTATATTATAAATGCCTGAAGCCATAAATTATAAACCGCGTACTTGAACGAATTTTCTCGAACATGTAGTAGCAGGGATCCTTATGACCTGGGAGTAATTCAAGGCGGAGGTTAGTTTATGTAAAGTGTTGCATAGCTCACTAGATACACGAGATGAATATTTTGAATATCAGAATATTATGGGATAATGGCTATTCAAACGATTCGTGCTGTAACCGTTGTATGTTTGCAAAGGCAGGTGCAAGTATTGAGGTTTGTTTGAATTGGCTTTAGCATTGGAGAAATGCTTGCAGATTAATAACCGCGGATGTCATGGCTGCACTCAGCATCATTCTGCTGCTGTATTATTGTAGGCTGGGGCTGGATGTTGGACAAGAATTTCTATTGCCAGCTTTGCCGGGGATAAACGTAAACACCAACACCACTGAATTAATTTAAAATCCAAGACAGGATTAAATATAGCATAGCTGATAAAACTCATTAGGCTGTGTGTTCGTTTGGCTTGCTCAATCGCTGTTAATTCTATTGCTTGCTTGCTTTTGTTGACTGCACTGCTTGGTTTGAAAAGAGTTATACACGATGTACAGAGCTTTCAAGCTTCGTGTTTGGAGTTTCGAATTTCAAAACGTCTATTTGCGAGTAATTTATTTATTGCGTATAACATTTTATAACACAATAAAACGAAAACTGCAGTATATAGGATAGGATGTAGCTTGAAAGGCTGGAATTAATTTATAACCGTATATCGTATATGACAATCAAATTCTCAAAAGAACGTCATAACATAATCCAATTAAATTTTTTGTTCTAAGATTGAGCAAACTGCTAAACAATAGCCGTCGGTTTTTTACAAGTATTATGTCCCTACTAGTGCCTTAAAGGGTTACATGAACAAAAAGATAATTAAAGTTGTTACCCTATAACCAATTATTTGTGTGTATTACATTCTTCTTCATTTCGCTGTGATGCTGCCATTATTCAGTCAATAATTATTATGGCGTCTGAATGTTGGCATCATAGCATTGTTCTTCTTATAATTGGATATAAATTTATTGTGCTGATTATACAGAGAGGTTCATGAAAATCGACCATCCCTGTAACATCTATATGGTTACCCTGTAACTTTAATAATAATTGTTAAAAGGCGGCTTCAAACTGGCTGCAAAACCCATTTTTTTTTAATTAAAATTCTCTCTAGTTAAGGCCCGGTTACACGGTCCGTGGTTCGGCGAACCTGTCTGGAAGAGCCGCGAACCACGCACCGTGTGACATAGATGGCTCGCTATGGGCTCGCGGTTCGTGGTGTGTGGTTCGCCGTATCCATCGGGAGTCGGTAAATTTGCACAGAACAAAGCGGGCGAACCGATAGGTTCGTGTAGGTTTGTCGTCGGTTCGTGCTGGTTCGCCATATCCCGAACCAATGATCAGTTTTGCAATTTATTTTATAACAATTGTGTCTTTTATTGCATGCAGGCGGAAATTAAAAGTGATCTTAGTTAGGTATTTGATAGCAAGTCTTCGTGTACTGCTTTTTAATGGTATAATCGTAATTGATTCCGGGCACTTTTGCCGTGGTCCCTGGAAATTTTCTCCGAACAGACATGATCGGTGGTTACGTGTACACTGATAATTGCATGACTTGACAGTTGGGAGAGCGCTCCTATTGCTTTCAATAAAACAAACTGGGTTCCATGCTGTCTCGACGAACCGATTGCGAAAAAATACTAAACGAGCCACGAACTGTGTGACCATCCCTGGTTCGCTAAAGTGCGAGTCTCTGCGAACCACGCACCAGTTCCGTAGTTCGCCGAACCACGCACCGTGTAACTGGGCTTTTACTAGGTATAATCAATCGATCGTCTTTTAATGGCTATGGCGCTATGGTATTTTTTTTTCTGTCTTTACGATATCTCCTGATTACAAGTGTGTAAAAAATTAAAAATAATTCAATTAATAATTATACTTGAATGTTTCTTTAAACTTCATAACTTTTTTTTTAAATTAGCATTAAATTTTTTTTATTTAAGACTGATGAGAACAAGAATTAAAATAATCTACGGGTCAAAAAATAACAGACGAATTTCATTAGGAAATATTCAAAGCTAAATATTTTTTTTAAGAGGGAAAATCGGTCTTAACTCTTAACTATACAGGGTTTTGCAAATTTCATGGTGCCGGTATTGCGATATCCTAAACCATAAGAGATACAGGGTTGCTTAAATTAGAGAAAAATGCGCTATTTTGTGGCCATCGCGAATCCGTCAAAACATGCAAGATATCTGTGACCGTTCCTGAAATATCCTGAAAAAACTGAAAAATCGAGAAATCTTTATTTTGGCATTTATCTTTCTTGCCATTGGAAATTAATGAATAATTTTTCGTAGGCTTACAAAAGCCGTTATGAGCTATTCATCTGACGTTTCAAAAATTTCCAAAGCCGACTAGATCCCAGAGTTTTCATAGTCAACTTTCCTTTTTCTTATGACCGCCATATTATTTTTTTATGTCGTTCGATAAGAAAAAAATAATGTAAACCAAAAATTAATAAATTAAAAAAAAATGGAAAAATTCTTATTTTTTCAAAGAAAAACAGAAAGTTTTTAACTGAAATAGGTCAATATGAAGTCATACTGCTTGCCTTATAGTTTGTTAATTTCTCTATGATATTCGACCTGAAAAGTTGTCTTTTTTTAGAAAAAAAGGAAGAACAAAATTTTTTTAAAGTTTATTAGTTTTTGGTTTCCATTATTTTTTTCTTATCGAACCACATAAAAAAATAATATGGCGGCCATAAGAAAAACGAAAGTTGGCTATGAAAACTCTGGGATCTAGTCGGCTTTGAAAATTTTTGAAACGTCAGATGAATAGCTCATAACGGTTTATGTAAGCCTACGAAAAATTATTTATTAATTTCCAACCGCAATAAAGATATGGCAAAAATAAGATTTCTCGATTTTTCAGTTTTTTCAAGATATTTCAGGAGCAGTCACAGATATCTTGTATGTCTTGACGGATTCGAGATGCCCACAAAATAGCGCAACTTTTCTCTAATTTAAGCAACCCTGCATCTCTTATGGTTTAGGATATCCCAATACTGGCACCATGAAATTTGCATAACCCTGTATAGATAAGACAGGTACGGCTCTGGATAATAATTATAAATCATCTATTTGTTCTAAGAATTCTACTAATAAACCCATTCGCCATAATAGTGACATTACAAGATTCTAAACTTACCGTTGAGATAATTATTTCTACCAATACCATAAGAAGGGTAAAAAAATAAAAATTGTAGCGTGCGCTTTTCCACATCTGTTTCGAATGAATTTAAGACTAGTAAAAGGCGCAGGATAATGGACCTGCTCGGAATGGTTACACTCCGCGGGTTTTATATTCTGAGGCATTGTAGCGAGGTCGAATGATGAGTCTGTCAGTTTCCAGTCTGCCACATGCCAGTCGGCGAAGTGACAGAACGATGTAACGGATAACTGACCGTGCGCTGAATTATCGATTAGGAGTGGAAGGTCGGAATCTAAGGAGATGAACATATCGTCGTTCTTTCTGTCTGAAATACTGTTGTGAACATGGTTCAAAAAAGTGAATTATTTAGTAATTGTTTCGTGTAGTGGTTTGTTTACACTCAGGTATGAAGTTGTTATTTGAGAGTTATTTAGCAAAGCTAATGTTTTATGTTGTGTCTCGATTAGGTAGTTTTTGAGATTGAAGCAGAAAATGGATTTTAGTAAATTTTCAGATAGTAATTATTTTTAATTTCAGGGTTTTTCCGTTTTTCTTTTTCGTTTCGGATTCCTCGTTAGGACTATTTCGCTCGGATTCCAGTCCCTATTTTAGTTTCCGTTCCGGGACCATAATTGGTTCAGGAGTTTTGCCGATGTGAGCCAGTCTGGATGGATGGCGTCCTTTGGTAAAGCGAAGCCATTTTTTTTGTTTTGGTTTTATGTGTCTGTACCATAGAGGCTGACGTAAGCAGTTGTGGAAGGAGGAAGCATTACTCTCCATCCTGCTTTTGGATCTTCCGTTCACTCACTTTTCAACATAAACCGCTATTTGGACTGGAAGGTACCTTATCAGATTTATATTGTAACTTTTTATGTTCTCTAAAATAAGAAACACATCAATCAAAGAATGTTGCTTGGAGTGATTTATTTGGATCAGTGTTATCTATTAATGAATTGAAGAATACCTAATTGAGATGACAATTTTGTATATTGCTAAACTTAATTATACCAAGCCGGTATAATGTTTTATTTTTTTATTAGTAAAGTAAATTTTAATTTAGTAAAGTGATTATTTGGCCAAAATAAGTAAGGTTAGATAAGTACATTTTAGCGAAAGCTAATCGAAGGTGAATTTGGGGTCTTTTAAAGACTACTTACATTTTAGAATGAATAATGATATTTTGTCTTATCTTTGATGTTATGTGTAATAATTAGTGAATAAGTTTGAAGATCCTAATTTTAAGTATATAATCTCACGATACATTACTATCAATTCCTGGGAAATTTAATTTAATTGGAGTATTCCAATAAACTGTTAATTGTTAGTGTGTTTTATTTGATGTGTTTTGTGTGACCTGAAAGTAAATAATAACAACGTAGGGCAGGTCAAGGTTTTTGGAAACTTTTTGGAAACTTTTTAGAAAACATAATTGATCTAGACGATCACTTAAAAATTTGTAACTTCATTTTAAGATCTTTAACACCCTCTGTTCCGCTTTGGGTTCAAATAAATTTGAAAGTACCCGAACGGAGCCAGAGGAAATAGCATCCTCTGCTCGCACATTTTTCTTTTGGCATCTTTATTCGAAATTTTAAATCAAGCGAGCAGAAAGGGCTACAAAATAAAATAGTAAAATAGCAGTTTTCCAAGCAGTTTTAAGATGGCCGAAAAATAACCGTACAATGTCCTTGTATATTAAAAAAAAACTTTTTCTAATGGCATATTCGTTGAATAAAAATATTTAAAAGTGACGGCCCTTCCGCATATACAGCGGAACTTGCCCCTTACTTGATTATTTTAAGTAGGACCACCTGTATATTAATATATTATTTTATTATATTATTTTCGATTATTTTTCAGTAAATTATCTAGGTATTTATTTGTTACAATAATTTCACTTTCTTAAACAATAAATTAATTACCTACTTCCTTCCTTATAATAAAATCAAAAATGATCAAATTGACATCTTTCAAAAAATTTAAATAAAAATTATTCTTAAAAATGTAAAAACTTCTAAATTATTTTAAACCTTTTGTTAAAGCCCCAACTAAAATGCTTTTTATATTTTTGTAAATACTACTTTTGTTTTGTTTTGGGTAAGGAAATAATAATTAGAATTTGCCATTTCCATTAGTTTAATTGACTTGCTCGGGATATTTATTTTATTTTACGCGAAAAAAATAATCGCCTGGCTTCCCCACTTGCTTCTGCGTCAAGAGGAAGGAGAGTCGTCGTGTCGCCGCCTCGAAAGAGGTTCGTTGGTTTTTTAGTTAGCTGAAAATACGCCGCGGTACGCTGGTGCCAAAATTTTTGTCTCGTTCGTGCTCTGCCACTTCTACAAGCTCCATTTCTAGGCCTAGAACCGAATCCACCCCAGCTTCGCCAAAAGGTAAGTGGTTCAGTTGTCAGGCGATTCATATCGTTTAAAATTTCGATTCATACAGTCCACTTATTAATACCTATTCGTAGGTATACTTGAATTTTTTCGAGAACCTAGATTCGTCTAGGCTCATTCACAAACATTTTGGTCACTTCGAGCCTGATATCATTGTTTCGTAGAAATTATTCCCTCATTAGTATGTGGAAGTGGTAGATTTTGATTTGTTATAATAGTAAAATAATATTAAAATAATTAAAGCAATAATTAATTCATCAATTTCGTTGCGGTCTTATCATATTTCGGTGATAAGCCTATCTCATTACCTACCTACAATTTAAGTAGTTCTGAAATTTAATGAAGAAAATATAGTTTTCAAATTATAATTTATTCTAAATTATTATTATTATAGTTATTTAGTTTGAAAGAATTTTCGATCGATCATAATTAAAATCACCTGTTTATAATTTGGTACACAAAATAAGTGCATTTTACTGGAGTTTGCTTGATATATACCTATTTAATATTTATTTTGAAATACCGCTCTTGTTCCTGTGCCTGTTAGATTATTATTTAATTTAATTTTTTTTTTTGAAATATCATTATGCCTCGAAATAAATTAGCGGAGCAACGAGCTCAAAGGCAATTGCAGATGGATCTTGTCGATGATATTTTGTCTGTTGCTGAAAAAGCTATAACCGATAAAAGTGTACACGTCAGGTTTAGGCTTAGATGTGAGTGTTTGGATGAACTCTATGAAACTTTCGAAAAAATACATTCCGCTATCATAAATATGATCGTGGAAGAAGAAAATACAAATTTTGCTGCCGAGAAGGCAATTCGTCAGGTCTTTCTTGATAATTTTTTCACAATAAAAACGATTTTTACTAATCTTTTTTCGCAACCGGCACGGGAGCTAGAACGGGATCCACCCGAGGATCAATCTATCCAAAAAACCTCCAATATAAAGTTGCCACGATTAACTATACCGACATTTACGGGTGATTATAAACAATGGGCCACCTTCCGAGATTTATTTTGTACTTTGGTTCACGAAAACGATTCGTTAGATCCTGTATCTAAGTTTCAATATTTAGTTTCTGTCTTATCCAAAGAACCTTTGAGAATTGTCAAGGTTTTACCCCTCACCTCGGAGAATTATTATATTGCTTTTCAAGCGTTACGAGGTAGGTATGAAAATTATCGTTTACTTGCTTCTACCTATTGGAATTAGATTTGCAATTTGAAGCCCTTAACTGTCGCATCATCTCATAGTATGCGATATCTCTTAGATACTTTTCAGGAGAACGTGTCTGCTTTGGAGACCATCGACTTTCCCTTGAATCTACAAGACTTTATGCTTTTCAGTCTGTTGTTACAAAAGGTTGATTCTACGATTCGTGAACGTTTCGAATTGACGTTGGGAACTCATGCTATACCAACTCTTGCCCAGTTAAAAGAGTTCATCAATAAACAGTGCAATGCTCTTGAGAACACGGCCTTGAGTCCGTCATCTAACATTTCCAAACCATGCGCAGCCTCGATTGGGAAAGTAAAACCCATCTCTTCTCTGGTTAATACTTCTAAAAATAGATGGAGTAATTGCTCGATTTGTAGTGAGGACCACTCCTCATACCAATGCCCCTCCTTTCAAGATAAATCCCCGAATGAGAGATTTCGATTAATCAAGGAGAGGTATCTTTGTATAAATTGTTTTGGCACTCATCGAGTGAAAGATTGTCGCTCTAAGTTCAATTGTGACAAGTGTAATCAGAGACACCACACTCTTTTACACTTCGATCAGAATATCGCGCCCAACAATGAGATTTCTGATACCAGCCTCTTCAACCAACCAACTTCCGCAGAAGGTGGTTCGCGTCAAGAGGTTGTACAGTCTCTTGCCAATGTAAGTTCTTCTAAGGAAAGTGTTCTCCTTGCCACCGTCTTAGTAGATATTTTGGATTCTTGGGGTAAATTTCGAAAAGTCCGAGCAGTGATTGACTGTGGTTCACAGGTTAACATGATATCTTCGAGGTGTTTGCAGCAGCTGGGTCTGAAGAGCCAGAGTGTTTCATTGGCGGTGTTTGGAGTCGGTGAGCGCATATCCCCAATTTCAAAAAGTGTCTCTTGTATGATTCGTCCGGTTGGCCAATCAGTTCCCTCGTTCTCTTTCGATGCTATGGTAATGCCAACTGTTTGTTCGAACATGCCCTGTGCCCCTGTAGCTAGAGAAAAATTAAAACATTTCTCTAATTTGAAAATGGCGGATCCAGAATTTCATATTCCGGACCCAATTGACTTGTTGCTAGGAGCGGAGCTGTTTCCATTGATCTTGCGTGAAGGCAGGTTGACGTCAGCCACTCTGCCCACAGCGATTGATACCTTCTTCGGATGGATAGTAATGGGAAAATTGCCGGTTGGTACTAACCAACCTCAAGTGGTGAATTCTCTGGTTGTTTCTACGAATTTTTCTCTTGAAAATACCATGAAGAGATTTTGGGAATTGGAATAAGTTCCTATAAATCCGAGAAAATGATGGTCGTTATTGTGTCGCTTTGCCCTTTCAGGCGTCGAACCCTGATATGGGAGATTCTCGAGCGAGAGTTTTCAAACAGTTTGTCTCCCTGGAAAGTCGTTTGAAACGAGATCCCTCGCTTTATGAGGGATATTATAATTTTATGAGAGATTATTTCGAGAGTGGTCACATGGAGTTGGTGACTTCACCCCCGGGGAGTCCCCTTCAAGTCTACTACATTCCCCATCACGTTGTTCGGAATAAAAATAGTAGCACCACGCCTTTTCGAGTAGTTTTTAATGCATCCTTCCGAACAACTAATGGAGATTCCTTAAATGACAAACTTTTAGTAGGGCCAAAACTTCAAAACGATATCGTCACGTTGTTATTGAAGTTTAGATTACATTTGATTGTATTTACAGCTGATATTAAACAGATGTATTTGCAAATTAAAATTCGCCCAGATCACTGTGATTATCAGCGCATCTTCTGGAGACCCAACAGTGACGACCCCATACAAGAATTTCGTTTAACCACCGTCGCTTTTGGTGTCACCTCTTCACCTTTTCTGGCTATTCGAACCCTTATGCAGTTGGCTAAAGATGAGGGAAGTCCTTTGCCACTTGCTTCAAAGGTTATTAACACGGATAATCTATGTCGATGACGTCATAACAGGATGTTCGTCTATTGAAGAAGCTTTGCTTATCAAAAAGCAGCTTGTTAGTTTACTTGCGAAGGGAAAGTTTGAGCTGAGGAAATGGGCCAGCAATAGTTCTGAGTTTCTCGAAAGTATTCCAGAATCCTTACGTCACACTTCTTCCCTCCCATTTGATGACAAGGAATCTTCTGTCGTGAAGGTGCTCGGTCTAAAGTGGCTACCCGAAAGGGACGCTTTCACCTATACTATCGAGTCGATGTCAAGACCATGTACCAAGAGAAACATCTTGTCGGATTTGGCCCGGACGTTCGATCCTTTGGGATTTCTATCACCACTCACATTTTACGCAAAATTCTTGGTGCAGCATCTCTGGACTTTGGGACTTGACTGGGACAGCGAGCCCCCTGAAGACGTACGTCAGCGATGGACTCGCTATGTACGTGAGCTTCCTCTGCTTTCCGAAATAGAAATTCCTAGGCCAATAATTTATTCCCATCAATCGTCATGTCAATTGCACGCCTTTGGGGATAGTTCCGAACGACGCTACGCAGGCGTTGTTTATTTTCGTTTGGAATTTCCCGATAGAGATCCAAAAGTATGTCTTATATTTTCCAAGTCTAAGGTAGCACCCTTAAAACGTGTTTCCTTGCCTAGGCTAGAGTTATGCGCGGCAGTTCTTGTTGCAAAACTGGTGTCATTCGTATTGAAGACATTCGCGGACACAGTGTTAATTTCGGATATTTTCGCTTGGTCCGATTCATCTGTCGCCCTCTCCTGGATCAAGTCGTCCCCTCATCGCTGGAAAACCTTCGTCAGCAACAGGGTGAGCCTTATTCAAGTTCTTATTCCTCCGCATATGTGGCACCACGTTCGTTCAAATGACAATCCTGCCGACTGTGCGTCACGGGGATTGTCTGCTTCGGAATTGGTTCATCATTCCATGTGGTGGAATGGACCGAATTTTCTTCAGTTGCCCCCGAATCATTGGCCAATTGAAAAAACCGACCCTTCGGATTCTTCTCAACTATTCGAGGAAGAGAAGAAAATTGTTTTATCTACGTTTGTCTCATTAGACTACATCGCCTTTTTTTTAGATAGAAATTCATCTCTGGCAAAAATCAAACGTATCATTGCGTACGTACGTCGTTTCGTTCCGCGGTCTCGAGCCCGTGCAGTCAGAGGTCCTTTTACCGAGTTAGAATTATATCACGCACTTCTTGTTTTAGTCAAGCGTGTTCAATATGTCGCGTTCGCTGATATTGTACAAAATATCACAAATAGTCGATCTATTCCCGAGCCGTTTCGGAAGTTACATCCCTTTGTTGCGGAAGACGGAGTCCTCAGGGTGGGCGGTAGACTGGCTCATTCTGGTCTTTCTTATGATCAGAAACACCCTGCTATCTTGCCCCTGAAACACCGCCTAACTTATCTAATAATTGAGGAAGTGCATCGGGAAAATTTGCACACAGGTCTTCAAAGTGTCCAGTTTCTGATAGCACAGAATTTCTGGATTTTATCGCCTCGTCGGGCTATTCATCATGTTCTTAGTAAGTACCTGAAGTGCTTCCGGACGAGACCTATTGCATTTCAGCCACCAATGGGAGATCTACCCCCCATGAAGTGGAGCCTTGGTTGAATCGTTCAACTTCACCCGGGTAAGGACGGTGTAGCTAGAGTTGCAACTGTCTGTACTTCTAATGGACAAATTCAACGACCATTAGTGAAATTGTGCCCTTTACCGGGTGTCAATCCTCAGTAAAATGCATCGCATTTTAGGTGGGCGGTAAATGTTAAAGCCCCAACTAAAATGCTTTTTATATTTTTGTAAATACTACTTTTGTTTTGTTTTGGGTAGGGAAATAATTAGAATTTGCCATTTCCATTAGTTTAATTGATTTGCTCGGGATATTTATTTTATTTTACGCGAAAAAAATAATCGCCTGGCTTCCCCACTTGCTTCTGCGTCAAGAGGAAGGAGAGTCGTCGTGTCGCCGTCTCGAAAGAGGTTCGTTGGTTTATTAGTTAGCTGAAAATACGCCGCTGTACGCTGGTGCCAAAATTTTCGTCTCGTTCGTGCTCTGCCACTTCTACAAGCTCCATTTCTAGGCCTAGAACCGAATCCACCCCAGCTTCGCCAAAAGGTAAGTGGTTCAGTTGTCAGGCGATTCATATCGTTTAAAATTTCGATTCATAAAGTCCACTTATTAATACCTATTCGTAGGTATACTTCAATTTTTTCGAGAACCTAGATTCGTCTAGGCTCATTCACAAACACCTTTTTTGGAATTAACTTACCTATGTTATTTAATTTTTATTTGGTTTATTGGTTCATATTTGTATGTTTTTATCTTCTACTTGTCCATGAAAATGATTAACATTGTAACATCTTCAATTTTTACTAAATTTCTGTAAGTATTATGTAATTTTTAGTTTCTAATTTTTCATGTATACTTACAATTTTTTATTGTTAATCTTTTCAGTACCCCTGACGAAGAGCTAAAGAAAAGCTCGCAAGCTTGGGTTAATTAAAAAGAAAAAAGAGAATAACCTGTGTGTAATTGGCTGCTATCCCAATACAATTATCAATATTTTATTATATTATATAGAACGCTGATAAAATGAAATGCAGATGACTTTGACAGTTGGAGTTTAGATTCAGTAACTTGCAGGAATTGTAAACAAGTGGAAAACTCAATAAAAAGGCTCAAGATATTTAAAGACGGCTTACATGTATCTATAGATTGTTAGACTAAAGATACTGTCTCCTATTATTTATATGAATAACATAAATTAGGAAAAAGAACACTGTACTTCACTGCCTGTCTTATTAAAGAACCCCTTCAAATGCAATAAGTTTCATCATCAGTTTATCAAAGAGATTATCACAAATCTCTTGTACGTATTCCTTAATCCAGATTCCATACAGTTAGGTAAACGAGAATGAAGACCTGAGAAAAATATTATTAACATGACTTATTAATATGAACTAATTTCTATTCTTTGTAACTAAAAATATTTTCAAACAATACCTAGGATCATCTCAAATTACCCTCTAGTGTAACATAAATATTTCTTCATACTGGCCCATTAAATGAAGTCTTGTTAGTTGATATATATTTTTTTTTAATTTGAGGCTCATCCATCAAACTCGTGCTTTCTGATCGCTCTTCAAATAGACAATTATTATTGATTGCTCAAAAGAATGTGTTATCTCTTATGAAACGACTGGGTCTACCTATTCTGTATTATAAAAGATGACATTTTTTTCTGGTTACATTTTAATTATTATTAAAGCTACTTGTTCTGGGGCCTGTTTCACAAAAATATGAGTTATTAATAATAGTCATATAAAATTTTGTAAAACACTTACCGACTAATATAATTGAAATATACTATTATTAATAGTTAATTAAACTATTACTTAGTAGATTATTACAATTATCTTGAGAAACACTATTTAAAATCACTCATATTATGAGCTTTTATTATTAAGCTTCACTATTAATAATAGTTAATAGTGTTTTGTGAAACAGGCCCCTGGTATCTTATGAGTGTTTCGATTATTCTACTAAATTTGAATTATTACAGAGTGTCCGAGAGGCTAACCATGGGTATCTCGCTGGAAACAAAAAACTAATAACTTTTTTAATAACAAAATTTTATTTTTTCATGCAATTACGTTCACTATGAACTCATACTACTTGCCCTATTTATGGTTATTTTAATTTTTATAGGTACCTATGGTATTAGATTTTTTATTTATGAATTTTTTTAGCACCGAGTTACATAAAAAATCCATACGGTCCATGTAAGGAAAACAAAAAGGTCATGAACACTTTTAAATCTAGCCGGCTTTGAAAATTTTCGGAGTGTCAAATTTTATTGAGGACTTATGTAAACCTACAAAAAATATTTTAATAATTTCCAATAATAAGAAGGAGTTTTTCAGTTTTTTCAAGATATTTCAGCAACGACTGAAAATGTCCTAAATTTTTCTCAGATTATTACTCAGTATAAAAATACGCAACTCTTGCACCACTTAAACCGACCTTGTGTCTTTAGTGATAAGCAAGATACCCATGGTTAGCCTCGAAAAACGGATACACTGTATACCTACCAGAAGATTGTCATAAAATCGTCATACGAAACCGAGGAAAAGATAAAAGATACAGTTTGTACAGGTGCTTTCGTCTTCTCTCAGTGCTCTCATATTAATTAAATACCTTTATTAATAGGTAGTATATTATTATTACTTTAGTCAACTAGATAAAAGTAGATTGAATGAGATGTCATTTTATGCAAGTGTGATACACCGTTAGATTTATATTAGAATATTAGAATACCGTTAGAATATTCAATACGATATCGACAAGAACAAAAAAAAAAGAAGAAGACAATTGCATCTTTTGAATAAAAAACTAATTTATGCTTGTTACTTATTTATTTCAACCATTACTTATACAATTTAACCATTAATATATTCAATACATGAAGGTATAACCATGTCAATAATATGAAATTAATTCATTTTCCAAACAAAGGTCTTATTCCTGTTACCCTGCACACAAATAAGTATCCCTGTCACATATCATTTCAGGGTCAGAACTTCTTTTTTTTATTTGATGATTAGGTTCACCTAAAAAAAATTGAAATATTATTATAATACTACTAATTTTCTTTCTTATAAGATTTTAAATCGGACGAGTGATGAAGAATTCAGATTATGATTTCTACCTGTCAGTAATAATACAGGTATAGTGTCAAAACGTAATCTTGGCAGTATTTGGAAAGAATTTCATGTCCGAGACATAAAAGACATGAAACTTTTCTCAAAAGCCTGCCATTACGTTTTTATTTGTTCACACGGCATGTTACAAAATGAGACTAGAAGGCATTATTTACAGAAAAATGAAAAAAAGAAACTTTTTACTTTCTTGGGATTTAGATTCCGGCTCGACATATGTTGTTTTGTTTTTGTGTTGGTGTTTATCTATTTCTTTTTTGTTTTACGTGTAGATATATTGTTTGAAGACTTTAAGTTGTTCCTTTTTGTTTTTTTTTTCTTTTATATTTACTAATATTTACTGTTGTAGAGGGGTGACTTGAGAAATGACAAAATTTCTATAAACAATATTTATGAGCGGTTTCAAGAAATTGGACTGAATTTTTTACAGTAGACAGCTATAAGTAATACATTTAACCATCAAAAATTTCGAGAAGCAAATAATAAAAATTGTAGAGATATTCAAATTTTTTACATGATGTTTATTCCCATAAACTTTTAAGTTTTCAGTTTTCAAAATGCCCCTGTAATTTTTTCGAATTTCGAGTTAGTGTAAAAAAGGGCATTTCTTGAATTGGTTAGTCAGTGACGTACACAGGAAAATTACTAAACTATATCCACTTTATAGCCCGTTTTTTTAAAGAACTGAACTGAACTGACATTGTGACTCACACTAAACAACTAGTGGGTACGCTAATATGATCATTATGAGCATGGATAATTACAGAAAGCTAATTTAAAAGCAGTGAAAATAGTAATATTCATATTTAAATAGCATTAACTGTTCATGCTATTGATACGCGAGATGTTTTTTTAGTTTGTTGTCTTATTATGTAATGTCTAAAAAATAGATTTGCTTCTCTTTTTCTAGTTCTGTCGTGAATTGGAGTTTCGGGTGGAAGGTGGCTAGTATTAATTCTTTGTTTTCTGGTAATACTTATTGTTAGTATTCAGTCATCTACGTATCATTTGTAGAAGCCTATTTTCTTTTTTTTTTGGAGTTTTTTCAATATTGTATCTTGGTTCCATGACTACCTGGGCGATGACACTTGATACTTTCTATTTGTTTTTAAATTGGTCTTTGTATTGGAAGTAGCCTGATGTTAAAGTTAGTGTTAGTCTATGTCTATGAATTGTTTCTTGGGCATGTTCCTGTGGGTTTGATTAGTGTCCATTTTTCATCAATGATTCGAATTGCCAGTTGAAATGTCATTTGTTAACAATCAACCTGATGTGTTCTAAATAATACAAAAAATATTCCGTTTACACTAAAAACAATAATAATTTTGTTGTGAAATTTTCTTTCTTAATGCCATTCGAAATCGAATTATATTATTATAACGATAATTTAACTCATGTATTAAAAATGACATACGGAATAGTGTTTTTGTCACTTTGACATCGGATAAAGTTAGCCCTAACTTTGCATCTGGATAAAATGTAAGCTAGCTTTTTAGACGCAAAATCAAGAAAAAATACTACAATGAGTGTCTGTGAAAGCAGCAGCGAAGAAAATAAAATCATTTACTCCAATTGTGTATTTAATAACTGTACTTTTTCCAATAAATAAATAAATTTTGTTATTCGTTAAATTATCTCCCTAAATTACACACGAGCTTATATTTTTTATCCGGATAAAGATGCACTTTTAAACTCAAATTTGTTTTTTCTTTGGTAATTCAACTCGTCAAATTGTCAGATAAAACGACTCGTCCTTCGGACTCGTCGTTTTATCAGACAATTTGACTCGTTAAATTGCCAATAAAAAACAAATTTTCGTTAAAACTGCATCTTTATCCGGATAAAAAATAAGCTCTCGTGTAATTACCCCCGAACAAATTATAACGAACTTGGTCTCGTTCACGAATATTTCAAGATCCCTCGCCTTCGGCTCGATAATTTTCAAAATTTTAGTGAGCTCGAATAAATTTTTGGACATAATTTGACTTCTAGTGGCACTATTATTCTAAATCTTGCTTGACACAATGATTGTGAAGCTTTCTGACCCCTTTTGTTCAAATTTTCAGAAAATTTTTTAATGTAGGTATCTTGAAGACCCAGAGTTTGGTATCTTAAAATGTAATAACACGAGCCTTTGAACAAACTGTTTGTGATATTTGAAATCTCCTCATTATATGGAAAGGAAAACCATATCCAAAATATGAAAAAGTCAGTTTAAGAACTTTCAAGACTTAAGTAATTATTGGAGATCTAAAAACAATTTCTGAGAACAATTTTCAATTTTCAAGTACTTTTCTTGCAGTAAGATAAAAATAAAATATTATTTTCTATAATTCCAAAAAAGAAACTTACCATTGAAATTGTCTTCAAGGGTTGTTGAAACTGTACCAAACGCTAATAATATAACAAGGAAAATTAGAAACAAAATCTTCATTTTGTCAGTTGAAACTTTTGGACGATTCGTCAGGTAGACTATGTTCCAATATCCTGCAATATATGGTCAATATATCTACTGTACGTGTTATATATGTATAATGAAACTTATTTAATAATAGGTTAGTAATACTTAATTACCTGCATAAAAAATGTGTACCTATACAGGATGTCCGGTAAGTACCTCCTAATCTCTCGGGAGCATACAGGGGAGGTCAAAATAAACCTAGTCTGTCATAAAAAAAACATTCCTAAAGTGTCCCTAAACGGAGATACAGAGCCCCAAAATGGTACCCTAAGATTTACTTTTTTGACTCTAACTTTTGAACCGACCTGTATAATTTGATGAAATTTTATTTTTTTCATATAGGCCATAAAGACTCATTAAGCGATATCAGAGTGGATGTTTGACGTCCTAAAGGAAGTCAGGAACGGACTTAACACCACACTCATTGTGTCAAAGTTTTGACAGGTGTCATTTTACAGAGCTGAAAACTTATTTTTTAAATCCGCTGGTCATTCATCTTCACAAAAGGTACTCTTAATTTATTTCGATAAAACTAGCGGTTCTCGAAATAAATCGACTTTTATGCGAATTTTGATCAAGTTCCGTCAATAGCAATCCACAACAAGAACCTGATTTTTACCTGTTTGTGTTTAGCATTAGTAACTTTTGAGTGTTTCGCATACCTAAAAACCGATTTATCTCGAAAACCGTCAGTTTTACCGAAATAAATTAAGAGCACCTTTTTTAAAGATGAAGTATTAGACTATTCAAAAAAATAGTTTTTAGCTCTGTAAAGGGACACCTGTCAAAATTTGGACTCAACGAGTATAACGGTATGTCCGTTCCTGACTTCCCTGACGACGTCAAACATTGACTTTAATATGGCCTGATGGCTCTCTGTGGCCTCTATAAAGTGTTTAAATTCCATCCAATTATACAGGTCGGTTCAAAAGTTAGAGCCAAAAAAGTAAATTGCGGGGCACCCTTTTAGGGCTCCATATCTCCGTTTGGGGACACTTTAGGAATTTTTTTATGACAGACTAGGTTTTTTTTTGACCTCCCCTGTATGCTCCCGAGAGATTAGGAGGTACTTACCGGACACCCTGTATACAGGGTGTCCAGGTATGAGTGTAAGAGCTACACGTGGCGACCTTCCTTGGACTATTTTGAGTAAAAAATCTTAATACAATAATGCTCTAAACCTCTTCACGGTGCCACACGAGGTCATCAAAGTTGGAAATTCTGGGTCACAAATATGCATATTATTGAACTTCTGTTTCCTTTTGCAGTTACGGTTAACATTTTCAAAGACTTTTGCAAAGTCTTACTTCATTCATTTTCGTAACAGTGCAATTATTAACTTTTTTAACATTTAGATAATAGTAGATAAAAAAAACGAAGAAAATGAGCGGTGCCTGGTCTCTGTAGGTCAATAAATAAACTTTTTACGAGCGTTTCCGTATTTTTCTTCTCACCCCCATATCTCCCCTCCTAATTGGCCCACCACCCGCCTCCCTCCTGCCCGTCAAAGTACTCGGTGGCACCCTTCCTCTCGCAAAAAATTGACGCCCTAACTCCACCACCTGCCGAGCAAAAGTCAGTAAAAATTTTATTCATTATTGCACCCTTAATATCGCAATATTTCGCGAACCAGTTGAGCTAAAGGGTTCAGGTCGGAACGAACTTCCGTGCTTAGTCAAGCTCTTCAATTTTCGATACCATAATTTTTTTGTCAGATCAAATCCGGCTCAGATATACCCGTTTTTCCGATAAAATTCATTTTCAGTAAATTTTAAAAGCGAGCCCCACCTCTCCCCCACCCCGATCCAACCTAAGACACATGTCAAAAGACAGGGAAGGTCCGACTCCATCGACTGAAAGAAAAAAAATAGATTTCCCCGGTCTGTTTACGAGCTGTTTATTTTACCGGTCCTGCTGGGTTAATATTTGAAGGTTGTCAAATAATTGTTTTCCAAGACGAGCAACGAAATTTTATTAGAAATATTTTTCTGTCGGAAGCAGACTGGGAAACCAAAGAAAAATTCTTTTGAACAGTCCCGTGACGTAGAACTTCTTGTTTATCACAGTAGGTAGCATAATAATAGCAATAAACTACACAACACAATGATATTTAAAGAACGAGCCCATCGATTTTTGAAATAAGTGAGCAAAAAGTACTCCTTTTTCTAATCTCACTTACTCTGTGTATTATTTATTGTATTTGATCTAGTTTTTCGTAATTTCAACCTCAGTCGAATTCAAATTCGAGTATTTAAATCGGGATCACCCTGTAGGTCGTTATTCATTAAATATAAAAATAATGAATATTTGAATATTCATTAAATTAAATATAATAATTATACATAATATTTATTTACAGACTCTATATCATATTTACATAGAACTAATGAGCCAGACAGATAAGAGTAAATGAAGGACATTTTTTACACTTATCTGTCTGGCTCATTAGTTCTATGTAAATGTGATATAGGTATAGTTTCTGTAAATAAATATGTACAATAATATTTAATTATGGTTCAAAATATTCAAACTGTCACAAATTTTCACATAATTAACTCAACTGTTAAGAATAATTAAAGAATGACGGTTCGAAAAACAACACGTTTATTTAAACAGAAAAACCAAAAAAACTAAAAATGATAAAAGTAAAACAAAAACAAGTTTTTTTGGGTGTTTGACTTAAATGATGACTTCATACAGCATAAAGTACAAGAATTAATCGCGAGTTTGAGCGAGAGCTTGCTGACGCCAGAGTGCCCCCAAATTGATTGGGAGCTGTCTTATAGGTTCCGCTTCCCCCTTGTTGTCTTGCTGGTCCGCTCCTTCCCTTCGAGCCATGTGTGGGCATTGCCGCACGTGAAAATTCTCGAGAGTCGGAACTTGAACTCGTGCATGACCGGCTTACTCTTGATCAACAGCAGCTTCCGTGGACGGAAGTGTGGTTTTCCAAGAATGGTTTTCCGTTCCATTCTTAACACAACCCTAATTAATTATGAGAAAATTAGGTTGAAATTTAAGTGTTCTTCAAAATTTAGGAAATTTCGACCCCCTAGTCCAAATTTGGGGAATATTACCAATTAATTTATTTCACCTCTTTATATTAATTTTCACTTTCCTAAATTTCGACTAGGGGGTCGAAATTAAGGAAAGAAATTAATTAATTAATATAAATAAGAGGTGAACGAAATTAATTAGTAATATTAATGCCATCAACCCCCACTTTGTAGAAAACCAGCACATTGATGATAAATAAAACACTAATGTTTTAAGATATGCAATTGTTTAGAATCTATAAATTCTATTCATTTGTTTAATCTATATCTTTATAATAATACAAAAAATGTAATAAAAAAACTAATGCTTCCTGTAGGAGAAGAAAGTACAAAAAGTACAGAAAGTATAATACCTAAAAAGAAGAAACATTTTTATGTTAGCAAAAATGAGCAAATAAACGAGACAATTGTTTCCTTTGAAGGGATGTTGTTTACCTAAAGCCTGTAATTCTATCGCTTTTTGTTTTGTTTAGACTGACAAAGAGTAACTCAAGTTAATCATGATCTTGTTACATGAATTTCAGTATCTTAACTTTCATAGAATGTGAATAGATTTTATCTTTATTTCAATTTTATTTTTGTTTAAAGAAGGTAATATGATAAGCTTCATTCTGATTTTAATGCCATGATGTTATCTATAATTTCATTGAAATTAGAAGGACGGTCCTGAAGGATCTCGCCGAGGTTTGATACTCTAATTACTCATGAAGTAGGCTTTGTGATTCAATTCCTTCTTACACTTCTCATATACTTTCAAGGGAAACGCTTCCATTTTTGATTTTTTCTTCATATTTTTTCACGAAGTTCACCACAAACACAAAATTTTTCAATTCATTTTCAAGCATCAATTATTATTTATTGTTCAAGAAGTATAAAAACAAAAAATTCAGTTAAGTTTAAATTATATTGGTGAATTTATCAAAAAACTCATGACTAATTTTGTTAATACACTAAATTTTTAAGATGTCAAATAACTGGTAAAGACCTTTTCGTAGCAAAAATATTATTGTTGGCGTTTAAACAATTTTTCAACAATTCACATGTAATATACAATTTTTCATCTACCAGGAACTTTTTTATTGACATTAAAGTGAAGTTATTAAGAGAGAGCTTTTAGCTTTAATAACAGTCCTGTTTAACTTTTTACTCTTAAACCAGTGCAGAATTTAAAAGTATTTTAAATCCTACATTGCATAAATTGAAAAAAAAAAACGTTGACTAGCTTTGTTCAGCTTAACAAAAAATTAGAAAGGCAACAAATGAAAAATAATGTTCAAATCTAAATAGCAAAAAACTATGACGTAGATACCTACATGAGAAACTTTCTGTTTGAATTAATATTTACAGTTTTAATTAAAGTCATGAATAGGTATTTACTTTTCATAGACCAGCGCCAACATGACTATAAATTTTAGCGCACATAGTATAATAACATTGGCAATATTAATAAAAGAGTATTAATTTTGATTCTAATTTTGACTTTAGTTCATGGTGATTAGCCAGACAACGAGGAAAAGCTGTAGATTGTGTTAAAAGCTCCGAAAGTAAAACTTGGAAGATTTAAGTTGCTCTGTAGCTAATGGAAGTGAACGAGAATTAAAAAATTCGGGATTAAAATGGCTTTTATTTCATACTAATACATTATAACTAGATAAACGCTTGGTTACCGTAACTATAAACATATTCATAACTCCCTTGGGACTGTTATGAATCCATAACTCCCTCTATTATTACTATTTGTTTAATTCTGGTAACCATTGGATGTTGCTTTTGTTATTGCATTGTTGGTTGAATATTTGGATTTCATATGTCATTTTCTACAAACTTTTCAGTTGATATATCCATGGTAATCAATAATCATGCTTATTCAATTATTAAAAACATTCGTTTAATTTTAAAAACCAACAGATTTCGTTTTTATATTTCATTTTAAATGAAACAAAATTAATTATGTATCACGGGAGTTATTGGATGTTAATAACCTCGGGCAACTTAACAATCCCTCGGGACTATTGCCCTCTGTAATTAACATCCTCATAACTCCCTTGATACATAAATAACTATTGCTTTATCTTTCATAATAATTAGTCTATATACGTAAAGTCTGTACACTGAGAGTTGTCTGTTGTGATAACTAAGGATACATCATCTCGTTATGTTTCTTACTCCTTCTATGGCATTGCATAGTCAATCGAGTTAAAATGGGACGTATTGTCAGAAATACGTTTGAATCGTCAGCAATTCTAAAAAGATGAGCGAGAGTGAGACGGAAGTACCGACTCGCGTCTTGATACGCTTAGATTGATACGATATTACGATAAGATTGTTGTCGCTACTGTCAGTAGTATCAGTGTCAGCGCTAAATATACTAATAAGGTTTGTGTTGTGATTTAAAACGTTTTTAATACGAAATTAGCAGAATTACCTGTGATATTGTACGGTGTGATAAACTATGAGTAGCTTATTAATTGCGCGAATGCCTAGAAATCTATTTCCTTGTTTTCCCTGGGAAACGATTGAACTCCCTAGTACGTGGTCTTGTGGTTAAATTGCTGGAATATTTTACTTGCAGAATAAGAAAACGGAGGTGTTATTCTTTCTTTTAAACGGCAACCAGCAGGTAGGTGACATGATATTTCTATCATGATGATAACAATAATTATTATCATTCTTATTTACTTTTATTATATACAGTGCATTTATTTTAAGTGTTGCCATAGGGAATAGCATGTAAAAAAATACACCCTATGTTAACTTATGTTGTCTTGTACTTTGGAAGTCGTTTTTAATTTTCAATAATAGTACACATCATCTACTTTACAATACGGCCTTTCAGAAAAGCCGGTAATTGTTCAATTTTATGATACAGCTGTCCCATTGAGGTGAAAAAACTGCAAGAAACGGTAAGAGATACGAAGTCGGTTAAATTACAAAAAAGTTGCGCTGTTTTGAGACGAGTATTTGGCAATTTTTTTTTCAATATTCTCAGAATTTCCTGAAATATCATGAAAAAACTTGAAACATGCAGTTTTATTATTTTAGCCATAATTATCTTCTTTATTATTTAAAAAAAAATTATTTTTTTTTTGTAGGTTTACTTAAGCCGTAATGAGCTACTTATTTGACGTTTCAAAAATTTCCAAAGCCGACTAGATCTTGGGATTTCCAAAGTCAACTTTGGTTTTTCTTATTACCGCCATATTGTTTTTCATGCCATTCGCTATAGAAAAAATCAACGAAACAAAAAATCCATTACATTGCAAATAAATTTGAAAAAAAATTTTCTTCTTTTTCAAAAATATCGAAAATTTTTTTTACCGAATGTCAAAAAGTGCATTTTTCAAGTGTTGCCATAGGTCATAAATTACACCCTATATTAACTTATGTTGTACCCATTGTACTTTAGAAGTCGTTTTAAATTTTCAACAATAGTACATGCATGTCATGTAGGTACTTACTTTACGATACAACATGTCAAAAACCGGTCCTTTATAAATTTTAATATAGTACCTTCTTCAGAAACGGTCACAGAAGTCTGCCCGTTAACGTAATGAGCCTTTATAATACCCGCTGAAAATCTAGTAACTTTTTGAATCATTTTGTTTACCAGGTGATTAATGGATACTATGATACTATGAATGGATCTATGACACTGAGTTAATTGATATTTTAAAAGAGCAATAATTTTAACCGCCAATACTTTCTACATAAATTTTATATAAATATATACACCAACAATTTTCTACACTCTTGGTCAAAATTGCTAACGTGAGCCGTTTCGAAAAAAACCACCATTAACGATAAAAAACGACGAATGAAAACGGACTTATCTCATTCCAGAGATCTCCGCACATGGTACATAAAACAAAAATAATTGATATCAAAAAGGGAGGTGATGTCAATGATAAAACATGTACAAAACCTGAGTTCTGCATCTCAAATGGTTCTTGAGATATCTTTAAAAAACTGGAAAAATTATCTTTTTCTGACCCTGTAACTCAAAAACGGTGTATTTCTAGACACCTTAATAGAATTTTTGTTTGTTTATTTTTGAACAAAGGATCAGTTTTTAAATTTTTTCGCAATATTAAAGATAGATTGTATAATGTATTAGCAACGAAAACGAATTCTATGAGTTTGTCTTGTCAAGTAATATCATACAGCCTCAACGTCAGAAATATTCAATTTTAGAAAGCCTACACTAGAATCAGCTAAAATGTTGATTGCAACATAAGTCTTTGATCTATTTCCTAAAACATTCGTAATATTTTGATGATGTTAGATGATAATTAACTGAAAACAAGACATACCTAATTATTTAGACGTTGTAGACAGAACTTTGGGAAGTTTGATTACCACATGATTCGACCATGAAAAATCGATCTTAGTCCAATCTCTTTTTCTTTATTATTTACGCTATTCCGAAACAGTTTGATGTCACTCTCTTTATATCCGAGTTCCTCCGTCTGCCTCTCTCGTGTTGAAAGCTCGTCCAAGGCGATTATCACTTTTGAAGCGTTCCATCGAACTTACACTTTCTTTTCAAACCAACCTGCTTAAGTTGCCTTCAAATAAATTTTTAGATGTCCAGAAAATTGTGAGGAGTCCTATAAATAAATAAAAATAAAATAAAAAAAACTCTAACTAAAGGCAGGTACAAACAACAAAGCGTGAATCAAGTATTGAACAAAATTCTTCATTACATTAATTTTGGTCAATGACACTTCGTTGCGAAGATCTTTTTAAGGAGAATTTTTTCGTTAAATTAAAAAATATACCGTGTGTCCCCGGATCGACTTTAAAAGAGGAAAAACTTTTTTGTTTTTGATTTCTCAGAAAATTTCACTCTTGATGATCTGGCCTGCTTGATTTCAAATCCCCAAAACAAAAGTTACTTTTCAGGTAACTCGAACGGTTCTTGAGATAATATAATTTTTCTTCAATAATTGCACTTAATTTTTTTTTCGTAATTTTTAGATGTAAGCTTGGTATGATGATTTTATTGAAAAACAACACTGACAGCAGTTGTCAAATCTAACAAATCAATTGAACTGCAAATTAATCTACTGTATGCTATAATGTTGACTTTACAACAAAGAATTTATCTAATTCAATGTTACGGAACTGGGAAAGCTCGCATTGAAATCTGTGCAGAAAAAGGAGGAGCATTATTCGAATAGAAAATTAATAGTTGTCCTTTTTGAGAATTTCATTTCATGTTACGATTATTTGAATTTCTTCAGAAAAAATTAAATTACATAATATGAAAAAAATTCCAATTATTAAAGAAAAATTATATTATCTCAAGAACCGTTCGAGTTACCTAAAAAGTAACTTTTGTTTTGGGGATTTGAAATCAAGCAGGCCAGATCATGAAGAGTGAAATTTTCTGAGAAATCAAAAACATAAAAGTTTTTCCTCTTTTAAAGTCGATCCGGGGACACACATCATTTCGAAATTGTTCTGAGGAAAGCATTTCTAAAAAGTTTTATGTTTAAATTCGTAAATTCAAAAAAAAAAAATTGATAGTTATGGCACGAGCTTTTTTTTCCTCAGTTTCAGATCCTTCAGCATTGTTACTACGTGTTACACATGGTTTTTCATGAATTAATGATTAAAGTGTGAACTTTAATACATTTTCAACTGAATCACGTATTGTTTGGCAGGACACTTGTTCCGCTCTAGCAAAATAGACACACGCAAACATTAATATTAGATTTGTGAAACCTTTCATAGATTTGTGTGTCACAACCCCGACACTCTATGCTCTGTTATTTAGCAGGTAAAACAGGTTTATTAATTTATAAGATTTTTGATTCCAAGTTGTATAGATTCAATATGTGCAGCGATATTTCTTGTTAGCATCACTCGGACTGAATTTCAATTTTCAATTCAAAATCTAACCAGAACTGAAACTTTTTTCTTATGTACTTTTGTGTTAGAAGTCTCTGGGTAGAGCTTACTTTAAATGTAAATAAAGTCATAAATGATGCGATAGACTTGAATTATTAATAAATACACAGAATTCAACTTCCATATTACGGAAACCCCGCTCTTAATAATTCCAGGAGGTTTCATTAGTTTACTATATTTGTTTTGAGTCGGCTTCGGTTATTTCAATGAATAAGTAATTTCCGTGCGGTCGTATTCATACATATATAAAACGTTGTCGGTTATTCCACATGAAACAATGGTGCAAAAATTTAATATGTACCTCGTTGAAAAAATGTTTGATTTCGTTAATTTACATGGTTTTCATAATAAAACCCTAGTTAAAAGTAATTATGGGCGGTTGTTTTGAAGGGATAGTTAAATGTGTAGAAGTTTTAAATGAGGCAAACCTTCCATGTACCCAGCGTTCAAACTTTAAGTATAATATGTAGGTACCTCTTTTTTTAATAAAGTTTTAATTAAAATGAACAGCCATGAGAAAGTCTTACAGCGAAACGATAAATTAAGACGATATAAAAGCTTCTTATTTTTTATTTTAGAACTTTGTATCGCATATGGGGAGCTTTGTATACGGGGTCTTTCTTCGATATTGAGAAAAAATTTAAAGACAGATTCCTTGGTCAAAAATAAACAAAAAATTCCCGATTATCGTGTGTCCGGAAATGCTCCGTTTATGAGATACATAGGTACAAGTGTCAAAAAAAGTATTTTTTTCAGTATTTTGAAAATATCTCGGGAACCGTTTGAGATACAGAACTTGCGCTAGTTTTTTTTTCATTCGTTTACCGACACGCATTTTTTGGAACATCCAAACAGAGTCCAGAAAAAAAAGGAAAACGATCGTAAAAGCATTCAATATCGTTTGTAAATTTATTTTAGGTCACTGAGTCCTTGTACCTGCAAGCAGTATTATACATTATTTTAAGTTAAATGAGACGTTAATTTATAATTATTATTGTTCTGCTATTTTCGTACCTATATATACGCACCCGAACCGGAATAATACAGTTGAATTAATAATAATTATTATCTTGTTTCGCTCTGAATATATATCGTTGAGTGATCCTAATTGCACAATAAAGCCCAAATTTAATTGCAAATTTACACTTCGAAAATGTATATTGTAAGCCAAATTCGGTAGGTATATGGTTAATTTGGAATGTCTAGCGCTTTTCCAAGTCGGACTGGAATGCGGTAGAGAATCACACTATTGAGAAACCTACAATTAATCTCAATGCTCTTGTAGGTCTCCTCTGACTGACTTCAAAGCCCTGCTTTGAAACACTTATCGACAACTCAGCACCACAAAGCCCACAGGAAAGCTTTGTCCAGCTTTTCTTAGGATTATATGAGTTTACTGGATTGGACCGTTGCCTAAGTATAGATAAATAAAGAACATTATAAAAAGAATCAATCATTTTCAATAAGAGACACATAGCAGTTTAAGTAACAAAATGCGACCGGTATACAAGAGATCGGTATTGAGTTGAGGTATGAAGATGGAGGTGCATCTAATGAAATATTGTTACTGGAATTTTTTATTCAGTTTTCATCCAATACAAAAATGAATGGTTACATAATTATTAATAAATGAGTAAAAAAATAAATAAGCTGTCAAAATAATTGAATCGATGTTATAAAACTCCTGTCAATTTTTTTTCAATAATTAATAATCTATAGAATTAATTTTAGTACAGAGTTCCCCATGAAGTTGTTGGTCTCCTTCCTTAGTACACATTTTTGATTCGCTCGTTATGGTCTCCAACGCTAGCCCCCTTCGCCATCGTTCCCGGTGATGAATTGTCGTCTTTTATGACAAAGTGAATTTTTTTATCGTATTTCGCGACTAAAAATGGTTCTTTGATAAGGCAAACTACGCAGAAGGCACGGCCCTTAGTCGATTCCACCGCAAAGGATAACTTTTATTAGAAAAACATAAATTTTTGATAAAAAGTGTTTTTAGCTTAGATTATTGAGAAAATTTCACGCCATCAATTTTCAGCCAATAAAGTACGAGCATTGCTTACCGTTGCCATGGTTATTTGTGTATTATATCGGAAATTTTCTCCTCCAGGGGTAAGCTGGAGAGTATTATAGTGGAAATTTTTTGACGTTTAAAAGTGACAACTAGGAACTTTATAAACGTCAACTGTTGACTGTTGCTGTTATTAATATTAATCAACCAATGCGTTTTGTTAAAGTTTCTATTATAATTTAATATTAAAGTGATGTTTTCGCGTATTACCACGTATGAAATCACGGATTCACTATCGAAAAAATGATCTGAAGAAACTTAATTTACCTAATTTAGTAATTCTATTTGAAATAGGTAGGTACTTACATAATTTTTCGGATTAACTCACGGCGAATTCATGGGGGTTCGACCACTTTATCTTTATAATTAATTGTATGGCACTTTTTGTTGGCAGAATCCATCTGCTGAGCAAATCCTTGCGCTTTGGAAAGAATGGCATCTAATCAATACTAATCATAATTACTATTATACCGCAATTGTCGAGTTATCATTATCAAAAACCACACTCGGCTGGTGAAGTTTAGGAACTAAAATTTGTGTTTGACAGCGCTAATAATGGCGGCGCAGTTATTAAACCGTCAGTTTGGCGTTGTCACGTGATTATGTTACGCCGCCATGTCATATTTTTATTTTACAATTTAACAATTAAATTGTAATTTTTCTATTCAAAACTAATTTTGTTGTGAAATTTTCTTTCCAAATACCACTCGAAATCAAATTATACCAGGAAATTTTGTTCTCGCTTACGAATATTTTAAGAAAATTATCCCTCGCCTTCGGCTCGCGATAATTTTCAAAATATTCGTGAGCTCGAAAAAATTTCCGGAAATAATTTGACCTCTAGTGGTATTACATGTGAAAATTCCACGTGGAAAGGTAAAGACTATCTAGGGAAATTATAAAATTTTTCGTAAATTCGGATTTTTTTTTTTTGCTAAAATATTTCTGAATCAAACAAGTGATCGGTTCATCTTAGTAACAATAATTATGTAGGGTAAAATAAAATGGTTAGTTTGATTGTTTTCCTTAGGTAGATAATAAAGCCAGAACCCGCGACTGCCGGACTTTCGTTACATATTTCATAAAAGCTGAACGTTTTTCTGCGCATGTTTCCAACACAGGAAGGAACGATACAGCGAGTATGAAGTTTGGATCATCGTGGCTTTGACAGCTGATGAAGAAATGACGTCACTCCTCAAAATCTTTGAAGTTTATTTTTTTTTACTTAAAGGCATGTAGGAAATGCAAGAATTGGCGGATAATTTTCTGTAGACAGGAGTTTTTGGAGCTTTCTCTAGTTTTCGGGATATAAGGTGTTAAAGTTCTTCGAAAAAATTAATACTCTTTGAGTATCTACTAACCGACTGATCAGAATAACTCGACATTTTTGAAAACTGTTGTAGTAATTGAAGTAGGTACTTACATAATTTGATACCCCCAACAAAAAATTATTTAATCAAGTGGCGAACATCTGTGTATGTAGTTACCTTTTTTAAAATAATTTATACGTCTAGATTGAAAATGTGACATTTCTATTAGAGGAGAAAAGTTAACTTACTTTTTTTGAGTAGATATTTCCAGAAATAATTAATCATTTTTGTGATCGCTATTGAAGCGTGTTGCATTACAAAAAACTTCCATTGTGTAATATCTTGAAGACAGGGAAAACGTAAGATGATTTTTCTCCTCTAATAGAAATGTCACATTTTGGGGGAAATGGGGGAAATCATATTTCAATTCGAGTTATTGGCATTTAATTATTAAAAAAAAAGTAAACGACATGGCCAGATCTCCGCCACTGGAATAAATAAGCTTTCATTATATTATCACATCATCAATTTCAATTAGTAGAACAATAATTGTCGAAAATTTTGAGTTACTCTGATCAGCCAGTTTGCAGATTTTCAAAAAATATTAAAATTTTCTTTAACTTTAACACCCTGTGTGTCTCTGAAACTATTGCTCCTAGGACGCATTTTGTCAACCCATCATTCGGAGTTTTTCATTTCCCACATGTCCTTTAAGTATTTAGAAATTTACCCTTCATACTTTCAAGATTTTGAGAAGCGATTTTATACAACTTCTTCAGCAGTGTTAATTACCTGACAAAGCCACCATGATCCAAACTTCATAGTCGCTGCATCGTTCCTGTGTTGGGATGAACACGCGCAGAGAAACTTAGCGTTTATAAATTAACGAAAGTCAGCCAGTCGCGGGCTCTTAGTCTATAAATACTGTCAGCCTATACAGGGTGTATTATAAATATACTGACAAACTTTTAGGGGGAAGTAGAAAGCGTCATAAATTTAAATTTATAAAAATAACATACTTTGGTCATAACTCGTGTTAAATAAACCGATTTTGTTGAAATTTGACACGAAAATAAACAAACAAAGATTTTTAATTTTGCTATTTCAGGTTTTGTTTGCCAGTGGAGTAGATAATCAGAATTTTTTCTTTTTTAACTTTTCCCCTCCCTATCTTTCACGCCACCGACTTTATTGCCAATATAGAAACAACAATTTAATTAATTAATTATTTTGCAATGTAAATTGCCCAACAATACCTGAGAAAACTTCGTATTATATCTCACAAACGGTGAACCGTATGAAAAAACTAAGGAATAATTTTTTGTTCTTAAATGCGGAGGCTATTTAATAATTTTTTTTGTATTTGCAATAAAGTCGGTGGCGTAAAATATATTGAGGGAAAACGGGAAAGAAAAGAAAAATCCTGAATATCTACGCCACTGGAAAACATCTACAAAACCTTTAAGTTAAGTCGAAACAGTTAAGTCGAAGATCTTTGTTTATTGTTTATGACAAATCTCATCAAAATCGGTTCAAATTTACTTTTAGAATTTCAACACCTTGTATATCTCGAAAACGAAGTGTTTTTAGACAAATTTTGGGGTGAAAAAATGTTTGTTTTTACGCCCTCTACTACCACTAAAAGTTTTTCGGTATATTTACGATCCACCCTGTAAACATGCAGTATTTGATACATACAACAGTAAATTTTAATTTGTTTCCTTAAATTGAATTAATTTATTATGTGAATAATTTGACGGTTGCTTATCAATTAATTCCTGTATGACTTCAATATGTAATATTGAAGCGCTTTGATAAAACTGATTAGAAGTATAATATTTCTTCAGAGATGAACCCTGTGTAGGTTTGTATAGGTTATAATCTGGTTAAGAGAAAATTGAGTATATCTGATGAGACACTCTTAATTTGAATCAATTTTAATTTGAAAAATATACGAAATATGTATTATTAGATAGAATCAAAGCTAATATAGTTTACGAACTATTTGCCTAACATATTCCCTAATTTTATTGAAAATTCCCTACTTCGTCTTAATTATAATGCGACGTAGTATATCTTCTGGTAATTATAATGCCTCTTAATTAATGCTCCCTTATCGGAATAAGCTAATATAGCTACTAGTTTGTAATTCATGGATAATATGAATGATTTTTGTTCCAAAAATAGCAAAAGACTTATAATCTTAAGAAAGGTTATTTCAGGAACGACTTAAATGATAAATTTGGACTTAAATTAGTGAAAATGTTATTTTCTTTGAAATCTTCTAAATTTTTTTATGTGAAGCGCATGTTTTGGGTTATGATACCAGGCGCCAAATTGACAAAAAACGAAAAATTTGCGCAAAAGTTTCGATTTTTTGAGCAAGGTTTCGTTGATGGTGTAAAAATTGGTATTTATTGCTAGCAATGATGGTCCTAGCAACAAATCAACAAATCAGAAATACTTGACCTTTTGAAAGGAATCATGAATTAATTGATTGGATTATTGGGATATAATAAAAACCGCCCAAAAGTTTTTTCACGCCCATTCGTAAAGTGTGTCCCACAGTCTTGTAAAGGCTCAAATTTTATCAAAATTTTTAGCTTTAATTCAAACCTGAGGGAGGTATCTAAAAGCCAGTATTAAGTAGGTACCTAAGTACAAGGTGGACCACGGGAGCGGGAAGTTTTGAAAATGCTATTATTTTGTTACTATGCATGGGGTGCTGTGGATTTGTTTGACATACTAGTTGTCACCTTATGCCATTTAGTAATCATGGAAAACTGGTCCGGCGAACAACGTTCTTTTGCGATTAAATCATACTACAAAAATAATGATTGTGTTGTCGCAGCACAGCGGCAATTTCGAATTAAATTCAATATTGCTCGTCACGGGAGAATTCCATCTGCGCATGCCATAAAGGAGTGGGTTCGGAAATTTGAAGAAACGGGATCAGTTATTAATGTCAAACATAAGGGACCAAACAGAAGTGTCAGAAATCTGGAGAACATTAATCAAGTTAGAGCAAGTGTAGAGCGCAGTCCAAAACGTTCAAGTCGAAAGCAAAGCCAGGAACTGGGCTTATCTAGGACTACGTTTCTTCGAATTTTGCACAAGGATCTCAATTTCCATCCTTACAAAATCCAGATTGTCCAAGCATTGAAACCAACAGATCTTCCTGCTCGTCTACATTTTGCTGAAACGATCCTACAGCATGAAATTGACGTTCACAATTTATGGATGTCTGATGAAGCACATTTCCATTTATCTGGCTATACCAACAAACAAAACAGCCGTTATTGGGCCTTGGAAAATCCATAAGAACTTCATCAACACCCGTTACACAGCCAGAAGGTAACAGTTTGGTGCGCAGTATCTTCAATGGGAATCATAGGTCCTTATTTTTTTGAGGATCATAATGAAAATGCTTTAACAGTCAATGCTGCACGCTATACTGATATGATTAACCAGTTCCTTACACAGCAACTGAACATGTTTCCACAAAACAATAGTTGGTTCCAGCAAGATGGCGCTACTTATATAGCGCAAGACTATCAATGGATTCCGTGCGAAGATTGTTTCCAGGTCGCGTGATCTCGAAACACGGAGACATTGAGTGGCCACCAAGATCGCCAGATCTTACAGCATGCGACTACTTTTTGTGGGGGTATTTAAAAAGCAAGGTCTTCGTTGATAAGCCACGAAATATTGGAGAGCTAAAAATGAAAATTCAGCAAGAAATCACCAATATTCCATTGGATATGCTGCGTCGTGTGATGCAGAATTTCAACATTCGGCTTCAAGAGTGTATAGAGAGAAGGGGAGGCCATTTGGCAGGCATAATTTTTAAGAAATAAAAATTGCCTACAATTATTACGTTACTGTTATACTTTGCTTTAATTAAATACAGTTACTTACTGAAAAACGCCATTTTCAAAACTTCCCACTCCCATGGTCCACCTTGTATCTTTTATCACAAGAAATATAACGAAAAATCCATACAGATTCATATTTACCACCAAAATATATTCCATATTATACAAAATCCTCCTACATGAGGTAAATAAATAGCCTGTAGCCTTACTTAATTTTATTTATTTACAAAGTGCTTTAACAAAATAAATCTCTATTTCAGAATCCATAGGTACTAGAGATTATACTAGAGACCTGTTATTGAAACATCCTTTACATTTACATCCCCTTTTACTTTCTCTTAAAAGATATAATGTAAGGCAAATATAAAGTAGCCAAGAGCATCAAGAATGATAATTCCTCGTGAATAATAACTTTTATCAGATGAAGAATAGTTCTCCCAAGACAGAATTCATGGAAATAAATTCAACAACTCGGTCGACTTTCCCATTTAGAAAATCTCCATAATTTTTTTAAATTCAAGTAATAAACTTATCTATACATCACTTTACTTAAATATGTTTTTTCTTCAAACGTCAGTAAATCAGACATTACTCGACTCAGTAGCCGGTCTCAAAGTTTCACTTTTCCTCCGCCGGAGCTAAAGTGTTGCCAAGCAACACTTTACCTCCGCCGGAGCTAAAGTGGTGCCATAGCAACATCAACATACAAACACATACCTGTATTAAGAATCAACTATTGAAATTTTATTAATGTAGGCCCGTATATTCATCAATAAAATTCAACCTAAGATATGAAAACTCTCTAGTTTATTATTATCTAATAAGGTTAAAAGGAATTTGGTATTAATCAAACATAATCTTTGGAAAATCTACACCGAAACGAAGTAATTCTGTGAAACGTCATAATTATACCCGAAGCCGGACGGTCGACAGTCGGCTTCAGTCGAGTCGAGCTCGTGCTCGGCTCAGTCGGTTCAAACGTCAGAAAAAAGTTGGGTTATTGCGAGGTAAACAAAAATAATTATTATTCCGTATTGAAGTTTGAATATTGAACACAAGGATAATAATTATAACCATATACCTAGGTACATAAAGGAATCCAACATCTTATATTTTTATTATTAGGTAGGTATTAGTGTACAGTTATTGGTACCTACCTACAATGACCTACATATTTAACATTCAACTTCTGACTGACTGGCATCATCATTAACAGAAAATGAAAAAATTGACCAAGCAGGGTCTAGCAAGAGGTAGGTAGATGTTATCATTAATTTTATAACTTACTTACAAACTTTTATAACGTTTTTAATTTTGATTTTGCGATGCTTAGTAGTTTAGTTACATAATTATTATTTTATTATTTTTCTTTAATAATTTCAATAAAATTTCTCGATGTTCACTGACGTTGATGACAGTGTCAATTTGACAGCGCCGCGTTTCTATAGAAGCAGCCCATACTCCATACTCACCTACTTATACCAGTCCAAACCTTTTGAAAATTCGCTTTCCTTCAATAATTAAAAATGATGTTCTTGCTTAAATTTGCCCACGTTTGAAGAAAAAATAGTATATTTTATTTGGAGGAAAAGTGACTTTTCATGGCTTGCTCTCTATTATCAGCCTCACTTCGTTCGGCTGATAAACACGAGCGCGCCATGAAAAGTGTCACTTTCCCTCCGTATAAAATAATATACTATTTTCTTCAAACGTCAGTAAATCAGACATTACTCGACTCAGTAGCCGGTCTCAAAGTTTCACTTTTCCTCCGCCGGAGCTAAAGTGTTGCCAAGCAACACTTTACCTCCGCCGGAGCTAAAGTGGTGCCATAGCAACATGAACATACAAACACATAGCTACCTATTATAGGTATTAAGAATCAACTATTGAAATTTTATTAATGTAGGCCCGTATATTCATCAATAAAATTCAACCTAAGATATGAAAACTCTCTAATTTATTATTATCTAATAAGGTTAAAAGGAATTTGGTATTAATCAAACATAATCTTTGCAAAAATCTACACCGAAACGAAGTAATTCTGTGAAACGTCATAATTATACCCGAAGCCGGACGGTCGACAGTCGACTTCAGTCGAGTCGAGCTCGTGCTCGGCTCAGTCGGCTCAACGCTCAAACGTCAGAAAAAAAGTTGGGTTATTGCGAGGTAAACAAAAATAATTATTATTCCGTATTGAAATTTGAATATTGAACACAAGGATAATAATTATAACCATATACCTACCTAGGTACATAAAGGACGTAACGGTAAATAACGTTTTTAATTTTGATTTTGCGATGATTAGTAGTTTAGTTACATAATTATTATTTTATTATTTTTCTTTAATAATTTCAATAATAATTTCTCGATGTTCACTGACGTTGATGACAGTGTCAATTTGACAGCGCCGCGTTTCTATAGAAGCAGCGAAGCAGCCCATACTCCATACTCACCTACTTATACCAGTCCAAACCTTTTGAAAATTCGCTTTCCTTCAATAATTAAAAATGATGTTCTTGCTTAAATTTGCCCACGTTTGAAGAAAAAATAGTATATTTTATTTGGAGGAAAAGTGACTTTTCATGGCTTGCTCTCTATTATCAGCCTCACTTCGTTCGGCTGATAAACACGAGCGCGCCATGAAAAGTGTCACTTTCCCTCCGTATAAAATAATATACTATTATCTACGAGTGATTCATAAAATGCACTTTTTTAGACGTTTCTTAGTTCATAAAATGTATGATTATCTTGAAGAGTGAAATAAAGTATTTCGCGTTAAATAAAGTGCCGTAGCGGTTCATTATTTAACGCTAAATCTGATGACAAGTTACTGCACGACGAAGTGACGAACCAAGTACAGTACAAGTTCTAGCAGCGGAGCGGCTCGATTCGGCGATCGCTGATACACGAGACGCTGATCGCTGGCACATTATTGCATCCCGACGACAACCGCTCCTAATGCTTGTTGCTCCGTGCTCGGCTTGTTGACACCATGCACCTATACTAGAGAAACTTCGTAGTTTATTAGCAGAGCGCCAGATCTATGTACAATTAATATTTTGTGTTTTGTGTCGTTTAATTATACCTAAAATGGATACCATTGTAGATGATTCAATGAATGAAATATCTTCTACCCCAGAAGAAATTATTTTTCAATCAAATATGGCTGCATAAAATCTGTTAGGTACCTACCTCAAAAATCTAAAGAAGCGTATATTAAGCAATATGTCACCTTTATGAACTGACGTGATGAAAAAAGCGTTAATAGCTTCAAAGAAACACTTACATAAAATATGAAACATTGGAAAGTTTTTTTTTTATAATAATAACTTTTCGTTCTAATTTAAGTCACTCGTAGATAAAATTTTGTATGCAACATATGCATAAAGTGCCTTTTTTTCACTTCTGGGATTGCCGCATTCGCCTGCGGATGCGGTCAAACTTCCCAGTCGTGAAAAAAAGTACCACTTTATGCACTTGTTGCATAAATAACTATTATTAACTGATTTATAAACGTTTCACCTTTTTTGACCATTGGCTCTATCTTCAGGAAATGTTAATAATTCTCAACGGGGTTTAACGAATCTTATTAACCGTTTCACTACTGCTGATGTCCTTGTTCATGTGCATTAATATCATTTGTCAATCAAATGTCATATCAATAAGCTATCGTAAACATGATGACATCGTCATGACAATACTGTGAATGCTGTGATGATGATATTAAATTCTGTGAATGAGCCAATTCAACGTAATTAAGATAATAATTATACCTCTGATACCACCTCTGATTGCATAATATAAATCAATTGTCTGAGAAAGAGCCTTCAGTCTTGAAATTTATCTCTCTTTGTCTGTCTACCCCCTTTTCCGTATTCTGATCTTCAATGTCCTTATTTTTTTTACAAAAAATTGAAACTCGGTATAAGTATGTCTTTTGTCATTTGTTGTGTATTGTAGTCAAATTTGTTGTCACTCCAAGCTGATATCCACAATTTTAGGATAATATTAATCATTGTGCATATCGCAAGACCGTACGTTAAGGTGGATCCACATCAATACAAATTTTCGTTGTGCGTTGTTTTTGACACAAATTTTCTCGTGTGCGGCGGAATATTCATATATGTGGACTGTGCGCCGCAAATAAATTCACGCAAACATTTTTGCAACGAACGACGCACACGATCCGATGAGCTGTCGGTTTTCAACCAACTTCAAAGGGATTTGCTCCGCACAGTGATATTAATGTGGACGTGAATCAGTACCTGTGTAATTTTTTACTAGATATTTTGGCTACTTTGTTGAGTACATATTTTGTAAATTAGGCAATATACAGGAGTCCCATTTTAATGTCCCACCCCGGATAACTTTTGTCAGTGACCTTAAATCAAAAATTGTTTGGTACAAAAGTTGTACAACTTGGGGGGGGGACATTCGATAGCACTAATACTTTTGACCTTGGGTACAAGGTTCAAGGTCATTCAAGGTCAACTTTGCTTTTTAAATGTAACTTCCTATTTTTGACATCGGCAATCGATTGCGCGTGAAAAAATATGAGACTTTTGTCTGAAATTTTTTTTCTAAAAACGCAAATTTTCTCAATTAATTTAGCCTTCAAAATTGAAAATTTTAAAATTTTAAAATTTTCAACTCGAGAATGGTTTAATGGTTTCAACTCGAGGTTTAGAAGAGAACCACAAGTTAGATTTTTCATCGAGAAAAGTTTAATTATTCCTTTGGTACAAGCAGCTCAAAATTAACAATTTTTCATCAAGAAAAGTTTAATTTTTCATTCGGTACAAATTGCTCAAAATTAACGAAAACTCTGTTCTCAGCGCCTGTGTTCAAGAAAATTCGTGACGGTTCCTTGCCGTCACTCTTGCGGATTTTCTTAGAAAGCTACCATTCTCGAGTTAAAAATTCACAAAGCTTACAAAATTTAATTTTGGCAGCTACATAAATCGATTAAATTTGCGTTTTCAGAAAAAAAAGTTTCAGACAAAAGTCTCATATTTTTTCACGCGCAATCGATTGTCGATGTCAAAAATAGGAAGTTCCATTTAAAAAAACAAAGTTGACCTTGAATGACCTTGAACCTTGTACCCAAGGTCAAAAGTATTAGTGCCATCGAATGTCCCCCTCCAAGTTGTACAACTTTTGTACCAAACAATTTTTGTTTCAAGGTCACTGACAAAAGTTATCCGGGGTGGGACATTAAAATGGGACAGTCTGTATAGGCAATAGTATCTAAACACCACATGTTTGAGATATTTCGTTCCATGAATCGTTTTTTTTTTAATTTTATTGTAATCACGGTGTTTAAGATTCCATAGCAACAGCTCATGTTCAGAATATTCTTGAATGAGATGCACAGAATCTTCATTGCTCCAGTCCATTTTTTATTTTATAGGCACCTTCTTTTTTATAACGCCTATACCGGGTGTCCCAGACTTAATTGACCAGGCCATATCTCATATACAGGTTGAGATAATCGAGCCGAATAAAAGGCATATTATTATAATTTTTCAAGCTGTATAACATGACAGCATGAAAACAACCCCCACTCCAACATCCCCTAAGTTACAGCCCCCACCCTTAAAAAAATGAATAGCACCCTGTATATATTTTTGTATATTCAAAACCAGTATTAGATTCTCTATTCAGATGATTTTTCAGATTAAAAATTGGTTGAGAAATAACCAAGAAAATGTTCATCAAGGTGGTCATGACTTTTTATTTGAACTTTCTCTGAATGACTTTAGCTGTCAAAATTTATCAATATTTTGGTCATAGTTTTTAATTAGTAGGTCACAGTCATCATTAAGGTTCATGATAAAGTCCCTTTGTCTCTTGTTTTATTTTTTAAATTTTCCCAATAAATCAGGATTATTAAATAAATTGTTTGGACTTTAATTATAATAATAACTATCACCTGCCTGTTAAAAACTATGACTAAATATTGATCAATTTTGACAGCAAAAGTCATCCAGAGCAAGTTAAGATAAAAAGTCATGACCACCTTGAGGAACCTTTTCTTGGTTATTTCTCAACCAATTTTTAATCTGAAAAATCATCTGAATAGAGAATCTAATACTGGTTTTGAATATACAAAAATATATACAGGGTGCTATTAATTTTTTTAAGGGTGGGGGCTGTAACTTAGGGGATGTTAGAGTGGGGGTTGTTTTCATGATGTCATATTATACAGCTTGAAAAATTATAATAATATGCCTTTTATTCGGCTCGATTATCTCAACCTGTATATGAGATATGGCCTGGTCAATTAAGTCTGGGACACCCGGTATTTATACTGATCGCAATGATCGGATAGATGTAATAATTTAAAAGTGAGTGAAGCGAATGTTATTATTTCAAATATGGATCCGCATTCCAAAAGTGGATTCGCGCGCACAACGAACAAGATATAAAAATTACATGGTAAAATATTTCATCAGATTTAAATTTATGGCGCAAATTCTTCCGCTGAATTTCAACACACAACGCACAACGAAAATTTGTATTGATGTGGATCCACCTTTATATTAAAAAAATTCAAGATGGCACCTCGCCTCCATCTTGATTTTAACAAAGGCTATATGTATGTTCACATCATAAGATATTGGGTATTTATACAAAAATAGTAATATACCGAGTTTCAATTATTTAACTTGAATGTGTAAAAAAAAACAGGGAGGGGCACTAAAAGAGAATACCCGCATTGTATTTTCGAGAATTTGAATTAATATCAATAATATATTATGTAGATACTCAGGTACTTTCTCTGCATATCTTCAACATCCTCCGTCTTAATTAAAATTCAGTTAGTACCTCGCGAAAGATGTTTTTCACCCTACACGCGGGATATGTTCAAGTTCAGGGAGCATTCAGGCAGGTTGGTTGAGCACAACAAGGAGTATTTAGAGCGTTGAATTCTGAAGTTTAATTAAATATTCCTAAATTACCTCGCTTATAATATGATAGTATATTACGATAATAGATAGAACAGAGAGGCACAGCTTGAACGGCTCAATATCTATCACTCAAGATAACCCAGTAAAAGACGATGCAATCTACCTTGGATTACGTATTTATATCAAAGGGAATTGCGAGAGACAGATCAAAAGAAGACGGCGATGGTGAAATCGATAATGAGTCGGATCTTATAAAAATAGTGAATGGTTATACGATCACAAAGGGAACTTAAAGCAAACTTCTGGAGTGGAATCTTGCGCCCAACAAAGACTGTTAAAATAAGTAAATTCAAAATACTTTCGACACTATTATTCCAAATCCGATCTCTCTAAATTTTACGATTGAGAACAGAACTGTGGTGTTTCGTGCTTCGAAATAAAGTTTAGGGTCAATTATTATTATATTAATTTTGATTTTTCGTTTTTTTTGGACCTTGACAGAAATATTGGTATTCATGAGCTATTTGTTAGATGGCTGAGATGTAGGTACTTACATAAAATGGATTAAGCTTTCTAAGAGAGGTGCTGTGAATGGGTTTAAAATCCTCTGAAATAGCCAAGCTGGTAAAATTGTCACACTTTTTTCTAGCTGATTTGAAAATAAGTACGCGGTTTTTCTAACACTAAAACCTGATTTTCTAGAATTTTAAAGCCATGTAGGTGCTCGGTAATCTTCAGATCTATCTGTCTAGGACTATTGTACACGGACTTGCAATTTATACGCCCCACGTCTAAAAGATGGATAAGATCTATATTTTAAACTTGCAAAGAATGTAACGTTTGAATATTATTCCATTCCATCTTTTTTTGTGGAGATTTTTTGAATCTGAATTTGACTGTTTCAAATTATTAAGAAGAATCGTCCAATCAAATTTAGACGAGCAATAGTCAATTAAATTCAAATTAGTGTTCAAAAAGATATTAGAATTATAGATCTAGAAGATGGAGTTTTCTTTGGTAAAATTTTACTACAAACTTTACTGTTAGACATGTTACTCAACATTAAAGCAGACAGACATGCGATTAATGCGACCAACTGTTTTGTCCATTGTCCCTAACGATGTATTACATAAAGGTGGGGTCACTTAATGTCACGTGATGCATTAACTACAAGTTCTTTTTTAATCTGGTCTGACGCACTGTGTTCTTAAACCTCCCTCTCTCTATTAGGTAAATCCCTCTCTATTCTTACCTTTCACCATAATTAATCTGCTATTAGAAGTCCTCCAATTTGGGTAAAGTTAATGCTTCAAATAAGTTTTCAACACCCGTGGGCACCCAAATGAGCCTTAATAATTGATGGTTATTTCAAACAATTTATTAGAAACCTCCTTGTCTTTGTTTAGTCAACATCCAGTCATTGAATGTGGATATTTAGGATTTTAGTGGTTCATCGTGGATTTTTTATAGATCTATTTGTTGGTACATTACCCGAAACGTTACCGGAAATCCTATAAAATAAAACGATTAGGTACCAAAAAGACTACTTGGGTATAGGTACCCCAGAAGTTCAGAAAAATTTGAATCTAAAATTTTTCTCTGGGGACTATTAGTGAAAGTATAAAACCATAAAAATTAGTTTTAGGGGTGCCGTGTTCCCCCTAAAATACTCTGTTGGAAAAAGCTTCACTTCTTCACACTCGTTAACCGGTGAAGACATCAAAAAAAGCTTCTCATAAAAAATAAATTTGATTAATTTCCTAATAAAATATTCTCCCGTGATTGTTTATACAGTGTGTCCTTATTTCAGAGCTCACCATTGGTATCTCCTAAACGCTAAGAGATACAGGGTTCGTTAAATTAGAGGAGAGATGCTCTATTTTGTGATCATCTCGAATCCGTCGAGACATCTTACAAGATATCTGGGACCATTTCTGAAATATCCTGAAAAAACTGAAAAAAGTTGATTTTATATTTTTTCCATATCTTTTTTAGTATTAGGTATAGGAGATTAATAAATAATTGATTGTAGGCTCACATAAGCAGTTAAGAGCTATCTATCTGACATTTCAAAATTTTTCAAAGCCAACTAGATCCCAGAGTATTCATAGTCAACTTTTGTTTTTCTTATGGCCGCCATATTGGTGGCCATATGTCATTCTGTATTAAAAAATTAAAGAAACCAAAAATATATCACATTAAAAAAAAAAATTCAAAATTTTATTCTTCTTTTTTTCGGAAAAAAATAGCCTTTCTTCAACCGAATGTCATGAATAACGATAAGTCAAGCAATGTCATGTCATATTGCGACGTCATACGACGTCGTTCGGTGATAAAATTTTCTTTTTGTTTTCGAAAAAAAGAAGAAGAACATTTTTAAGAATTTTTTTTATGTGATAGATTTTTGGTTTCCTTAATTTTTTAATACAGAATGACATGAAAATCCAATATGACGGCCATAAGAAAAACAAAAGTTTACTATTTTTTTTTTTTTTATTGAAAATGCACATGCACTGCAGGGAAATCCCTATGACGCTCTGGGAGCGGTGCATGAGCGGAGATATCGATTCACGTTGGCCTTGAATCTCTGTAAGTTGTATACTTCGCGAAACACGCCCTTTGGAATGCTATTCCAAAGTGATGCGGTTCTGTACATAAAAGAAGTCTGAAATAGGGTGGTACGAGGTGTAACGAGCTGAACCTGATACGGATGAGCGTCTGCGGCTCGACGTGTATATCTGCCCGGTCTTGTTCTTGGTGGGATCAAGCGGGCCACGTCTTTTGAACACCTTCCATTAAAATATCTGTAAAACAGACTCAGGTCAGCTACTCTTCTTCGATGTTCGAGAGTGTCTAAATTTTTTGTCAAATCAGGGTGGACTATGAATACACGGGGATCTAGTTGGCTTTAAAAATTTTTGAAATGTCAGGTGGATAGATCTTGACGGCTTATTGTATAAGCCTAAAAAAAATATTTAGTAAATCCAATAATGAAAATGATATGACGGTATAGGGAATCTCAATTTTTCAGTTTTTTTCAGGATTTTTCAGGATATTTCAGGAACGATCCTAGATATCTCAAATGTCTCGACGGATTCGAGATGACCACAAAATAAAGCAGCTTTTCTCTAATTTAACGGACCATGTATCTCTTAGCGTTTAGAAGATACCAATGGTGAGCTCTGAAATAAGGGAACACTGTATGTCATTGTTTTGGAAAAAGTTGCCTTTGAAGAAATAGCACAATTTTAATTTTTAATGTTCACGAATTTTCGTTTTTTGTTAATTTTTTTTGTTAAGTTTTTTGAATGCACCTGGTATAATCTTGAAGTTTTTGTCAATAAACTATGAAAATGAATTTTGACGAAAATGCCAGAAATATTGACGAAAGCAACTAAAACTGGTTTAGAAAATGTTTAGAATGTAGCTGCATTGCGGTAAATTATCTGCCTCAGCAATAATTTCACAGCTTTTGGAGACATTTATTGGGGTAAGCGGGTATCCTTAATGAGATAATTAATATTGTATAGAAATTCTTTGATTAAGTATAAGTGAATGTACAATTCGAAATATGGCGTGAATAAATGAAAACCCTTTAGATAAGCATATGGGTACTTACCTACGTAATGTTCACAGAAAAAAATTATAATTGGATCTTATTATGGAAACATTCAGGTATTATATGTATTATAGTGATCAAAGAAGACTTACCTATAGAAAAAATATAATATAATGTTTAATGATTTTTTTGTACCGGGTGTCCCAACACTAGTGTCCACCCCCTAAATAGAGCTTAATTTTAAAGATAAAAAATTGAAACTTTGAGGACTTGTGTACTTGATACAGGACCACGGAATGGCATAATCAGTTTCATTAAAAAAAAAATTAGTTCGGGCGCCAGCGATAAAAAACTGTAAGATGGTGGTAAATTGTGGAAAAAAAAATCGATTTTTTTTCAATACATACGTAGAAATCGATTAATAAAATCAATATCGCTTGAAAGAAATGTGAAAAAACTAATTATAAGGCTTTAATTAAATAAAATATAATTATATAGCAATGACAGGTAGACAATATAATCTGAACAATACAGGGTGTCTCTGAAAGGTGCGGAAAAAGTCCTGAAATAGGAAATAGAAGCTACCACAAATTCCTGAAGCCTAAATAAGCCGATCTAACCCAACTTATCTCTGTCCAAAAGTGGATGATTTCGGAGATACAGGGTGTCAAAAGTTCAATTTGGTTTCCGTTTTTCTTAAATAACTTTTTTAATAATTGGTGTATTTTCACAATATTCGGCTGAAGGGGCTTTTGTGGGGTGAAAAATTAAAAACTGCAATCATTTTTATTGTAAAATTTAGAGGGCGCCACCTGCGGTACCTTGAACACATTCAAAACGAACTATCTCTTTTGGGCCACTCTGTATTTAACTTTTAAATAAAAATTCTTATTCTCCAACGTCTTTTCCCAAAAAAGGCATACGTGGTAAGAGTTGATTTGAGCAGCCGTTTCTGAGATATCTGGATTTAAGAAAATCACTACGTGCATGGCCAGGCCTAAGTAAGTAATTGTATTAATTGAACACAATTTAAAGCAAAGGCGTTGAATTAAAATAACTGTCACTGAAAGCTACAAAAAAACGACTAGGTACATAAATGTGGATTTAACTTTATAGGTACTTTAGTTAAAACAGTCAATAAGAGATTTATCAACAACAAAAATTTAGTTTAATTTAATTAAAAAAAAATGCTTTTATCAAATGTTCAAAATGATCTCCATTTTCGTGTATACAAAGATTTATACGTTTTAAAAAATTAAATTGAACTCTTTGGAGCATTTCGTGATCATTTTTCAAAACGTCCATTCCGGTTTCAATACGTCTCCTTAATTAACCTTCTGTACTTATTTACTATGGCCTAGAATACACAAGGGTTTTCAAAGTTTCCCATAAAAAGCAATCCATCGGTGTCATAGCAGGCGATCGAGCTGGCCAACTTGTGGGTGCATCATTGGCTCTACATATCCATCTATTTGGATACTGTTCGCTCAAATAATTACGTACATTTATCGAAAAATGTGGAGGAGCACCGTCATGCATAAACCACATTCATCTTTGAAGTTCCAAGGGCAGGGGATCAAACAAGTGTGGTAATTCGTTTTGTAGATGTTCCAAATAATTTTCGCCACTAAGTCGAGGTGGTAAAATGACAGGACCAATTATGAAAGTGTCTATGATTCCTGCCCACACATTGATCTTAAACTCATGCTGATAATGGCTTACACTGATAAAACGATTCGGTTGAACCAAGAAGAATTTACTTATGAGGAGTAAATCATTTACTGGGATACGGCGAATTCAATGTTGTATTTCGCTGAAGTTAACCATTAACTAAATTGTTTGAAGTGAATATTCACTTCTGAAAAGTAAATGTGTATCTGTTTCAAATCTGAATGATATTTAAGTAGTAGCATTTTACACACTTTCTAGAAGAAAATATAAGATAGAGACAATTCGCAGTTTACCTTTTCATTTTTACTATGATTGCTTCTGCGAAGTCGAGTACTGCTCTCATCGCAGTAATTATTCTATTTTTGGAACCTTCAGTTAATTTTCCATAAGTATGTGTTTAATTGCCTGAATAAAATATGTGGATTTTTTATAGAAGATTGTAACTGTACACAAGTAGGTATATCGAAAATTTTTCTCTTAGTTGCCTTAAGTAAATCCATAATTCTTAAGAATAATATAACACAGGAATTTTGGTTTCGAATAAAAACGCAAGTGCATGTTTTAATAATATATTATGTATATTGTATCCAATATATAACAAAAAAATACGACGTAGACATTGAATATGAAAAATAAATACTTAACTCTAAATAAATCTAATATAATGAATTGATATACAAATAAATATCATAACTTTTAAATCTTCTATAAATAAAATAGTCATCCTCACATATGGTATGTTTAATTTGAAATTAAGAAAGGGAAATAAAATTGTACTTATATGAGTTCCGTCATAACTTTCAACTTACATTTATATGGGTCGTTTACATAACTGACGCTGGTTGCATTCGTGAAATTATGTTTCTTTTCGGGACTGCGCGTAAACCTACAGATGGTAAAATTTTCTCTATTTATTTCTTTTTCAGAGCCGTCTTTGTATAGATCACACAAAATCTCATGGCTGATGTCATATTCTGAAAATGGATGTAACAATAATAGAAACTGTGTCCAACCTAAATTACAGTGTTTCTCAGGAAGTAACAGCATACTGATTACAAAACTTTATGCATCAATCAGCTATAGAAAATATCACGGTTGACGATACAAAGTATAACTTGACTAATAAAACATACATACCTTGGAAGACGGTGGTAGAATTTTCCAATCCAATGTTAGTTAATATACTTCGCAACTCTTCGTCAGCCATTTTTATAACGTATTCCTTAGATGCCTGTAATATTAGAGAGGGTTTTAAAAGATTTGCATCATGTAATATACCTATATATTATTTATTTATAACTTACCGATATCACGAATAGGTAGTTTAAAATTTGAAAATAACATCCACGTGCACCTTACGGCACTGCACACATAAAATATTACTTAAAATAAATATTCCAGTTTTGGAAGTCACACATACGCAACGAGACAACGAAAAGAATGAATACTGATTATGGAGAAGACTAAAAAGTAATAGATGGTGTAGAAAAATTCTGTAGATTCAATAGCATTTTTATCAAATTCATATTACGTCGTACAAGTATGAGCAACTTTGCAAGTCTTCACTTCCATTTGGCGAAACAATTTTCTATACAAGAGTATAATTTACCGCGTCAGAGTTTGGTGATTTTACGTGAAGTAATAAACTGCTTTTAAGCCTGAAATATCATACACTTCACGCAAGTCGTTTTGGTACGGAAAATTAAGTGGACCTAATTAAAACTAGACTCGACATTTTCTTCTTATAAGTAAACATCTTTCTGACTGTAGGGTTTCTTAAAATTAGTCAAGTAAATTGTTTTCTACCGCGAATCAAACGTGAATTGAGACTCTCCTGCAGTCAAATAAACATTTTCTTCCATGCAGAAAATATATTTCAGAGAAACCGATATTAAGTAAATTAAGTTTAGTATAGATTATCCTAAAATCTTCAGAATTATTTTTTTCAGTGTACTTTTGATAAGTAATGGCTTACTTTAACCGCATGAGGATTTTCTCCAGCATAGACATGTACATTGTGCAAATTAGTTATGCCACTCCGCGTGAAACAGGCTTCATCTGTGAATAAAATTCCTTGTGTAAAGTTCCTATCCTGATTCTTCTTGGAAATGAACCGGCAGAAAGCTAGACGTGGTTCATAATCATGGGGTAAAAGTTCAACATGAAATGGGTGCAGTAATTGTTCTCTGGTCACCCTGTTAACAGTATCTTTGCATACACCTAGCTCTAAGTACAATCGTCTGGTGCTGAGTTTAGGATTTTCTTCAATCCTATTTAAAATATCTTCCTCAACCTCTGGAGTTCTTATCGTACGTGCGCGACCTTAATTAATAGAAACAGGCGTAAACCTACCTTGTTTCACGAAGACGTCTTTCATTAAAGGTTTTATGGTTTGGTAAATGACGATTCGGAAATCGTTCACTGATAATCTGCAAGATTCTAAACCATTTCCTTGGCAATATCTAAAAACCAATAACATATCGTTCATTTCTTCATTAGTATACTGTACGGCCATTACTAAGTGGGTCCTGTGGTGTAATGGATAGAGCGTTCGTCCACCAGCCGGTAAACCTTGGTTCGAAACTCACCAGCAGCCGAAAAGTATTTGTTGTGCTACTCGAGCCAAAATCGGGATGCACCTTGTGGAAGGCAATGGAAAAGCACCGCATAGTACTCTGCCTCGTAATACTTCTCAAATAGTGCCTTTCGGACTCTACCGATAAAAAGGGGGTGGCCCCAAAAGAGTGAACTTCAACAGTACGCGCACCACAGGCATATGTAAGAGGTAGCTCACACCTGAAACCTGGTATGGCACTTTAAGTAAAATAATTTTAATTCAATACCTTCGCTTCAAATTGTGTTCAATTATTACAATAATTACTAATAACTACTTACTTAAGCTTGGCCATGCACGTAGTGATTTTCTTAAATCCAGATATCTCAGAAACGGCTGCTCAAATCAACTCTTACCACGTATGCCTTTTTTTGGGAAAAGACGTTGGAGAATAAGAATTTTTATTTAAAAGTTAAATACAGAGTGGCCCAAAAAAGATAGTTCGTTTTGAATGTGTTCAAGGTACCGCAGGTGGCGACCTCTAAATTTTACAATAAAAATGATTGCAGTTTTTAATTTTTCACCCCACAAAAGCCCCTTCAGCCGAATATTGTGAAAATATACCAATTATTAAAAAAGTTATTTAAGAAAAACGGAAACCTAATTGAACTTTTGACACCCTGTATCTCCGAAATCATCCACTTTTGGACAGAGATAAGTTGGGTTAGATCGGCTTATTTAGGCCTCAGGAATTTGTGGTAGCTTTTTTTCCGCACCTTTCAGAGACACCCTGTATAATCAATATAATCTGAAAACGGTAGGTGCAATAAGTTTTATGACAAAGTAAATAAGGCCCAAATAAATAGAAGGACGGCTCTTGCTGGGCAAGCCGGCACACTGAACCTGCACTGGACAGTGTCGTAGTATGGACTCATGGAAAAGGTGATTATAAAAAAGATATTAAAAATGTTTTTTAATGAAACTAATTAAGCCATTCCGTGGTCCTATATCAAGTGCACAAATCCTCAAATTTTCAATTTTTTATCTTTAAAATTAAGCTCGATTTAGGGGGTGGACACTAGTGTTGGGACACCCGGTACATTTGGTACGTCTGAAAATTGCTTTAATCTCAAAATAACATTACCACACGCAATTATGTATGCCTACTAACTTTTACACTTGTCAGGGTGATGTGAAATTTATGATGACGGGAGTGATCATTTTCTTATAATCCATAACTAACTTAATCCGAATTGAATGGGGATATAAGTACTATACTAAGACGTAGTCGTCAGTTGATTTTTTCGATTTTCACTATTTACAGTTTAAAAAAATACCGATTTCTATATGAATTCTAAACGTAATATATTTTAGTTCAAGACAGTACCTACTTTAATGCAGTGAAAGTTGAAATTAACAATTTTTACATTCCAAAATCAAGCATTTTAAAATTTTGTAATTTTTTTTTTTGGGGGGGGGGGGACGCGGAATTTCACAGAATTTAACGTTTTATGGTGTATATGATACCTCCAGTTTGTGAAGAAAAATTCAAGATCCAATTTTTCGGATGAAAATTTCTATGACAACTGGATTAGAAAGCAAGGACGTTTGAATTTAAAGGTAGTTAGTTGTCAGGAATTCGTAAAATCTCCCAGGCAAGGATTATATCAGTTATGAAAAAGATCCTCTTAATCTCCAAACAATTAATTCTATAACAATCTTAATCGGACCAGGACCCGCATTTTGAAACGAATGATTATATGAACAGGAGGAGCTGGTAGATAAAAGAAACAACGTTGCTATGCGATCTCCGTTAAATCCAGTGTTGTAGGAGAAGGGAAGATGGCGAAAATGTCCCACTACCAGTGAAAAGTGAAGCTTTTGATTTCTTCTTAATTGATTAATGAAAAAATCCTGAAAGCCCGACTTTTAATACAATTGAAAATCATTAATATAAGATTCATGTACCTATGTGTAAAAATCCTTACACACTGCTGCCGTATAATAATTCTGTAATTCTTATAGCTCCTTGGTCATACCCAATTAGATTAAGATTTTAGCCACTTAGGTACGTAATAACAAAAACACAAACTGGGATTTCTTTCTTAGCTGTTTCGTTTCGGCGAGCAGAGATTAAAACTCGATTCTCTGAGGCAGGGAAATTATATTAACTCTCGGGCGGAAGGTAAAATAATTTCCCCGCCGGTTCGAAATGACTTCCCAACCGGTGGGATATTTAAAATGTTATTAACGTAATGCTCGCTGACAGATTGTGAATAAAATACTTTGTGGTGGGCGAATGAGAAGCCCATCAGCTTGCATGGTCTGAAGCGAATCTTGTTAAACATATTATAATAAAGGTATCGCTTAAGACATTTTTCCTGTTGCGTCAATTTAAATTCGGCTCCCCAGAGCACCGAAGAGAAATTGTCATCGGCTATACAACATCTGGGTTTTCCACTTTTCCGGTGATTGGAGTTATTCATATTGAAGCTGTGGATAATTTGACAGTATTGGTAATGCGTTTTCTCTTTATGGATTTAGCTTACAATCCCTCTATGAAAACCACAATCAGAGTAATTTGTTCTAGTTAAACATAATTCAGAATTACGTATAATTTCCTCCAACGTTCTGAAATGCTTATTTCGATACTGATAATAACTAAGCAAATGCACAACCAGATTTTATTAAGATAAACAAAACAAACCCCTTTGGTAACGTATTATAGCTCATTGACGAAATAACGTAATTATAAGGCGGAATTGGAAAGTAATTAGCTTAGAAACAAAACAACATCGAGTTTCATCAGTAATAAACATTAAAGCAGATTATTTAAGGTCATTTGGAAAATCATGTGAAATGGTACAGTGACGTTATACCTAGTCGAAATATTTTTTTTGTATTCTAATATTCTATCGTTTTAATCACTCAGATTAAGAAAAAAAGGAAAAGTGGGGTGGTGGTGGTGGTAAAAAGGAAAAGCGTCAACTTTGATAAATCCTGTAGAAACTACGTAGATCGTCATAGGAAATATTTCGTCATCAATAACTACTTCAGATTGGAAATACCCAAGTGGTGATACGTCATGTGCGAAATCCTACTAAGGTCACTGTGGTGGATTGTAATTTGGGCTCAACAATCAGTTCATAGATCTTCTGATTTATGATATTAACCGCACTTCCGGTATCAACGAGAGCATTTATTTTTATACCGTTAATTTAAATTCTTTTCAACATTAGTTTGTTTTCTCAATTATTGTATTATTGTACTGTCACTTTCCTTGTGACATTCCACTGCCTTATGCCCATAGAGGTTACACTTAAAACATTTTGGTGCTTTGCTTTTGTGGGAACATTGCGTCGAACGATGTCCCATACTTCCGCAGTTAAAGCATCGTGGACCTTGTTGTTGTTTAGAGAGAAGCGCTAAAAACTCTCATGAGTGAACGGGGAGGGGGAGGGAGAGTAGTAAAAATTTAGGCGCTGCGAGTGCCGATTTCCTCCGTCTCTGCAAACAATTTCAGGAACGTGGTTCGACTCATTACGGACCTGCGAATTTTTTTTCAACTTTTTACAGTTCAAAAGTTCAAGCCTTATAATAGTTGATAACTCGGGAACGGAGGAACAATTTTATCATAAATTTTACATTAATACGTTTTAAATTACAACTTCTTTTATGTAACATATTTCTTAGAACAATATTTTTTCACTGTCTTTTTGTTTTTAAATAAAATGAAGGAACATAGGTCTTAACGATGCGGGTAAGACACAGTCGCCCCACTCTGATAATTAGGCTTCGAGAACTAGCTCATTCAGCTATGTTTTATTCATTTGTGAAGATAAAGCTATAGAGCTATTGTCTTTTCACAAAAACAGTCTTTCGAGTTTTTGAAAAATCTTATCAGTTTTTCTGTAATGTTTTCTATGTAATAATCTAGTCAAATAGTCGAAAAAATGGCTGAAATTGCGTTACCTAATTAAAAGTTTGATGAAATTAGGGGTGCCACTAGATCACTCCTAGAATATTTTCAGAAATGCATGTTTCAAAAAAGTGTTCTTATAAACTTTATGTAAGTTGTGTTCTTACACAACACACAACTTAATGCTGCAGGAATACTTTTGAGAGATCTGAGAGATCGTTCGAGTTGACCTAAAATCAAATACTCCTTTGAATAGAGATAAAGGTTTTTGTATTTATTGGTGTTTTCGAGGCTTTTACACAGGTAGGTACTATGATAACTAATAAAGGCGAGTGAACCTTCATGGATGTATGCCATGGATCATTAGCGCATAGCTTATGCGACCGGTGGAACAGAATTCAATTCAATAGTCTATAGATTCACTTACAATCAATGGGGTGTTTTATCGATTAACTCGTTGAAAGCCGGTGTTTTGTTAGAAGACCCAGTTTTAAGCATGAATCCGTGGTGATTTCGTTTCATATAAAGGGAGAGTTTTTCTGATGGAATAAATTCAATAAATTGGAAAGGAGAATGTTTTCATGTTTTCGCAAAAACCTATTTTTCAACCATTACAGGGCTTTTTATGAAGTTAACTGGAATTTCATGATCAACGTGTTTTCTGTAAAGTACAACTGCAGCTTCCGTTGTCGAGACGACTTATAAAAATTATCATACCCTATCATAAAGTGATCAATTTTGAAACTTTGAATTGTCTATTGCTTTGAATATGGAATTTTCTTCTAGAAAAACAAAAACCGTTTAGCAGAATGGAGATGCAAGCAGTTTGGTAGTGGCAGCAGTTTTCTAAATTGTCTGCTAAGCCGGGTAGCTATCCCAACTACAATCCCCATTGTATGATACCTCATTTTTTTTTATATTTGTCACGATGTATTTAGCTTACGGTCGTTCGTCGCTTAGCAGCACACCTAAAGCAGCACATCACGTTGCAAAGGTTTTAGTTGCACCTGCGGCCACCGCCGAGGCGCTACTGTTATATCTAACATCTGACTGTCGGTCGGCCAGACTGCGGTAAAAATGGTAAAATAAAGATTTGATCAGATGAGTGGCTGTTTTGGGATCTAATATTTGAATGAATGTATAGTAGTCAAGTAGACGTGTTCTCCAAGCGCTGTAACCATCGCTCGCGCTTCGATTCTTTGTAAACAAAATTAAGCAAACAATGTGTCGCCCTGAGAAATAAAATTGTGTAAAATTTCAATCGAATATCTTGAGAAGCAACAATAATTAATAAAACACTTCTTGTAAAATTAAACTTTGACACCCTGTATCTTGAAAGGGGGCTCCTAAATGAAAAATGGCATGAGGAAAGTCCCATTATTTTTGTCCAAATAATCTGTGACCAAGAGCTTTACCTACTGATTTCTGACACCCTGTATAATAAATTATTAAATTTTACTGCAAATTTCTTATATTAGGTTGATCATGTTACTTGTAATATTCCAAAGTATTATTTGTAAAAATGGGGTTTCCGTTAAAATTGATTAATAAATAAAACAACGAACTTAAATCAATGTAATTTATTATTTACATTACGCAACAGAGCTAGAGGTAATTACATGTACTTTAAAAACAATAGAACTAGTATTGTACGGAATTGTTAAATGTTGTATGTTATTACTTAAACCATTTGCTTTATTTAAGGATTTTGTTGTTTACAATGAGACTCTTAAAAGTCCTTTCTCATCATAAAGCGGTACTTTCTTCACTATCTTCGTGTCGAATATCCCGTTAATTAATAGCGCAGAATCACCGTTTTTAAGTTCTTCTCCGCACATTCAAAACCACAATGTTTGAAAACCAATATTTGAATTTAAGACTAAAAAGTACAGTAGCGCAGCGTAGCGGCCACCGGTGAAACTAAAATCAGTGCCTGGCGAGGGTGCCACTTGAGAGCGGCCGCTGTGTAAAAATGTTTCATCATGAATACTTTTGTTGTATCGCATGATAATAGCTGCTGCAATGAAAACTTTTGGAGTTGGTGCAGCACCCCGTTTTGGTGAAGTCTTAGAAAACTGGTGCCACTGCCAAACTACTTCCCCCTGCATTATCTCTTTGTAACGTTGTTGCTACTACAATGAACGTGAACCAAAACTTGATATAGAGGCCGCAAAGCTATGAGGAAATATTTAGTTAGGTATTTGAGAAAGTTATAATGAAAACAGATTTGATACGTGGAACCAGAAAACATAAGCGACGGACAAGAGCAAGCAGAACTCCCTATTTTTTTTTTCTTTTTCTTAAGTCATTTATTTATCCCTTTAGATTACCAGCATATCTTTAGATCTCAGATATTGATAGATATCTGTTAAATATGGCCTATGATAAAACACGTTCGACACCTTATAGTTAACGTTAGTTAAGGTACATATAAGGTACATATACAAATAAGGTACATACCTTATTTGTGTGAAAAATGTGAGTTTTAATTTCAAATTATTAGAATTGAGGCCACCATATTCAATATAACTAAAAGCGCTTAAGAGTTTTTGGAAAGGTAAATTTCTGAAATGAAAATATATTCAGTTTATATTGAATAAACAAGACAGTCGAGACTATGAATGCATATTATATAGGTAATCTTGAGTCGATTGTGTTTGTGAATTCTGAAACAATGTGTCGCTAGTTACAAACTTGTCAAGTTTACAGTACGAAAAGCGGAAAGCAATTGATTGCACAAGATTTACCTGACTCGGCAGTTGAATGTTAACACCTGGTGGAGTGAAAGTTAAACCTCCTAGAGATATCGCTAACTTTGCGAAGACAGTTGGAGCCTCTAGGAATCAAGTTTAGAATAGGATGAGGAACCTGAGATAGTCGATTTTGGAAGAAAAAATAAATCAGGCCGCTGTAGGTATGGAAGTTGACGAATTAGGACACAAATTGTATGCTTTCATCAAGAGGTCAAATTTATTTATTTAATTTAATAATCAATTTGCGAAAATGGTACGAGTATTTTAAAAGAACAAAGCTTATTTACCATCTTGCACAAATTGTGAATTCGTAATGAAAACCCTCTTTTTTTTCGTTGTTCTATGATTTTGTATTTACAAAAATAAACAAAATTAGTATGTTTTTATTGCAATAACGTTTCACTCTAAAATTGCATTTTATTTCGTGTCTGTATAGGTATATCCAATTGGGCAGGCTGGACTATAATAAATTTCCGTCATGTGCGGATGTGTCTCCTTTTTCCTTTTGTGTCAATACACGAGTTTCCAGAAGATTATTGCTTCGGGTCTGTTAATATCGGTGCTAGATTAAAGTTTTCGGAATGTATAATAACTCCATATCCTGAAGGGTTCTGATGGAACGGTTTTACTTTATTATCGGTCATGATGATGACGTCATATTAGAACACTGCAAATTGTACGGAAACTAAATGAAGTATCTTGACTATTAAATTATTATTATTGAATGAAAATTCGTCTGCAGTTAAATAATTCCAACAAGTTCAATTACAGAATCTAACAAAAATGTTTTCATCTCCGTTTTTTTCATCATAAAGGAGGGGTTGTCAATGACAAGTTTTATTTTATTTTTACGGTTCCCTAGAATGATCACAACTTTTTAATGAAACTTCTCCTGTATAATTTTGAAATATTTAGCTTATAAATGTCAAAAATGGCAGTATTGAATGGCAGCTAAAGTAATCAGAAATAATAAAGTGCGAAGTCAGGGGTTAAATCATGAACAACGATGCACTGGGAAGACCTATAATCATAGCAAGAAGACGTTTTGATGAGACTAAAGCTGCTAGGGTTGTCAAACTATTGCAGGAAGGCCGCTCTCACAGGTACGTAGCCCAGTTGCTTCAAATCAGTCAACCAGTAGTTCACAGATTGTGGATTAGGTTCCTGGCAGTCGGCATTATACATATACGACCTTACCCGCAACGACAGAGAATAACTACCCCTCCTCCTCCCGAGAGAAGATCGTCATTTTGGTCAACTAGCTGAGACATCACCAATTTTTTACTGGAGGGCATTTATATCGACCAGACAGTATGAAATAGGCTCCAGGAAAGACAGCTACGGTCATGAAGTGCAGTTGTTGTTCCATATTTTAACTTAAGGGCTTGGAACAGCTAGAAGAAATTTTGGACATAAGCATAACAACCGGAACATGGAAGAATAGAGTCGAATGCTCTTTACCCCGATGAATCCAGATTTGGTCTCCACAACAACGATGCCCGTGCACGAGTTTATAGACGTCAAGGGGAACGATATAGGATGCAACGGTGAGAGAAGTGATGCCTTGTGGTGGCGGGTCTATTATGATCTAGAATGGCATAACTTTGAAGCCTGCTCAGCCTTTCACGTATGTGAAAATGGAGCAGTAACAGCCAGATGATACATTGACGAAATCCTTGAACCAATTGTTATCCCATTTGGGAAATGGAGTGGGTCCATTTTAATTTTTCAGGAAGATAGCGCAAAAATCGTTTCAAATTTTATACCCCATTAAACCTTAACCCTATTGAACATCTGCAGCGTGAGCAAAATAATTAATTATGATTCAGGGAATGTCGAAAGTAGCAGTAACGAGAGCTTGCAGTGCAAGCGAAGGGCAAAATGTTGTTTCGGCAAAACGATAATACTGCAAAAGAAACTTTCACGACAAATTTCTCTGAAGACAATGAAGTTGAATAACTTGAAAACTGAATCAAATACTATCAGAGTGCTAGTTATTCTGCTGCTTTAATTATTTAAAAGGTACACCCTATATATAGGTATCTAAGGTAGATTAGGGATGCCAAAGAGTTCTTCAGTTCTTATTAACTCGATTTGCTCGAGTTCTTATTTTTATTGTGCTACCTAAACTCTATGAAGAACTAATAAAAAGTAGATTTAGGGTTATAAAGATGTTAATGTGATTTTCAAAGAATAAGTTAAAATGGACAGATGTTTAATGAGCAAATTATGGTTTACATTTCCTGTTTAATTAAAATCAAATAATTATCCTGTCTTATTTTAAAAGCTTTAAATCTGATATAAATATGTTTAAACAATCAGTTTGTTTGAAAATAAAGGATCCTTTATCTTGTACAGCTGTGTACAAAAGAATAAGATACTTCCGATATCATTTATATCGGGAAAGATAAAGTTCGTGAGTGATAATTAATTAATTTACTAAGTTAGCACTGATCTTCTAGTCCTTCCTCGTCATGATCGGTGAGATAAAATAAAAGACAACACTTACAGTTTCCGGGATGAAGCTGATTGAGGTAAAAACTGTCTTTATTTTGACAGTAAAAAGGATATTAATAACTCCTGGACTTTGCTAGGGGTGGTGCTCAATCAGGCATTGAAGTCTCCAGAGAAAGCAGCAGGTGCAGAGACGACGCCCTGATGAGACTCCTAGGATTGGACAACCAAAACAGCACTAGTACCGGGAAATGTTCTGCTGTCGTTGAAAATCACCAAAACGTTGATTTATTTCACCATGGATAAGTGAAAACGATGCAAGGATCAATTAGATAGTTGAAGAACAGAAATGGGCCACGCTCCCTTTGTTTCCTAGTCCAAGATGGCTTCCTCGGTCGCAATAGGCAATTAATCCAGATAATTAGTAAATACCGGAGAAGACAAAGTATTTACCAGAGATAAAGGTAAAGATAAGGTATAAGGTAACGTTGAGATAGAATCCCCGAAGCTAAAAATAAGTAATAATCAAATTAGAGCTTCTCTTCAAAAATATCTGTAATGGCGACTTACCCTGAACAACAGGCTTCGATGGGAACGATCAAGAGAATCAACTTTCTTGATGGACAGATAAAAAGGAAGTGAATTCAGTTCCGTGAACTGGAGAGGAAGTTCGCCTTCGGTTGGTGAAAGGAGAAATGTCATGGGCAGATACTGAAATCTGATTGACAGTTGACAACTTATTTGGTTCCTGAAAGGAACTCAGGATCGGACTGAAACGACAACTTATTTGGTTCCTGAAAGGAACTCAAAATCCTAGTGAAACGAAACGTGCAATGCCATCTAGTAGTGAATTATCCAGACAGTACCAGCGCCAGAATATGGTGTGGGTAGTCAGTTCAAAGATGCGATCTATATTATAGGGAGTTGTAGGGAACTGTAATTTTACAATTCTCTTCAAAACGAGGGAAGCTTTGCAAGGAGGACAACAGGTGACGTATTCACGTTACACACCTCCCCTTACCGATGCAAGAGAAAATTCAAAAACTAGAAGAAAATTCTAGTTCTTTCTATACCCGTAGAAGGGTATACATGAAGGTATGATTGTGGATGACCAACAAGGACAACACAAATCGAAAAAGAGAGAGAATAGTGTTCTACAAAAACAGACCTTGTAAAAGTTTTCTACCATGTTTACTATTTGTTCAGATAATATCACACAGTTAGTCACTTTAACTAGCTATATAATATAAAAAGAAATATTTAATTCGCTCATGCAGATTAAATTTATAATCACAAAACCTTAATGCTAAGTAGATAAAAGAAAATGTACATGCATTCTTTCTAGATAACATGCTACTAAGTTGATTATTATTATAAACACTTATAATTAGATATTGTATATACAAGAATTAAAATTAAGTTATAACATTTCGGTATAACAGATTCGCCGTTAATAGAGCTGCGCTGTTCTGTTTGATGTTCAACCACCCATAGTTTTGAACACTACTTCAGTCTGGGGCTTCAAAAACCGCCAACACTGAAGGACTAAGAAAATTGCTATGGGAGTTTTCACACAAGCTAAAACTCTCGGAAACAGGGCTGCTACTCGATAGAATGGACAACTAAACAAATCCAGAAGTTCTGACTTCATCATAAAAAGTCAAGGTAACGGAATAGATACAATTAGACATATATACAGATAACTCAAAAGGCATTCGCAAACATATGCGAATGGGGAGAGATAATGTACATAATTTTCATTCCTTACAATGAAAATAGATAGGGGAAGATATAAATGTAAGAAAACGAAATGTAGATAATCCTACTCCTTCATGGGAAAGTTTCGAAACAGATAAGTAGTTGTTCTAACTACTACTAGTTACAAAGGGACAAAACTAAGATAACTGATCATTGAGAGTCACTTCACGTGTCCTTGTCAGATAAATCTCAAAGGTCATACGGAACAAATTACTTGGATACTTCCAATAATCACTTCAAGAAATCATCAATGATCGCCTGGATTACTAGACATTCATCAAAGACACAATAAGATAGCCCAATCACTCGGAAAGATAAGACAAAATGGGAAAACCATTTTCATCGCTGAGATAGGGGACATTCGATACCAGTGTTCAGATTCCTTTACTTCAGCACTGAATATCTAGGGCCTCTTTTGCAAATTCAGAACTCGAATTCACATAGATTTCTATTTTCCATCTGGGAAAATATTCGCAGAGAAGATAATGATTAGCTATCATTTCGTTATGAAGCTAATAGGTAAAGGTATTAAGGTAAGATAAGATAATTTCTTTTCTTCTACGAAAAGAATATCTAAGATAAGCATTAGCCACCATTTTATTGTGGTGCTAATAGATAAGGTAAGGTAAGATAAAAGGGAATCTGTTGTCTTTTGATTGGACAAGCAGAGCAGTTTTCACTTTAGCACATAGCAGGGCGGAAACTGTCGGGAAAGCACCCGGCTTTAAAGAGATGGTAGGTAAGATAAAAAGGTATCTGCTGTCGTCTGATTGGACAAGCAGAGCAGTTTTCACTTTAGCACGTAGCAGGGCGGAAACTGTCGGGAAAGCACCCTACATAGATAGTAGATAAGATAACGGTAAAAGACAAGATAAGGTAGATACAACGGTAAGATAGTGTTTTCCTTTGGTTCAATGAACACAAGAAAACTTAAGAGATAACATTAGACTCGCAAACGTTAGCCAGATAAGATAGATGAATAGTTTCTTCCTGAGGTAATAGTTTAGATAACCAGAAAAATTATGGGTTCTCAAAATTTGAGCGATCGAACAAGATAAGAGACTGAGGATAACAGATACCGATCCCAAAATTAGCAACATTTATACTTTGTCGACACATTCACACAACTAGTTTCGAGATCCTTGAGAATGCCTTGTAAGGTACGGTGTTCATTCTGCATACATTCTTCATTCATTCTAGATACGACAAAGACATAGCCTTCTCAATTCGCGTATTGTCTAACCTCATTCCAAACAGGAGTTTGTATATGCTGTAGAGAAGATAGAAATTAGGTAGAAATAAGATTTCTGGAGAGAGAAGGAAGTGAACTATTCATCAATTCGTGGCGGATCTTTGCCTCCATACGCCTTTAAGTCCTTCGCATGCCAGCGACCTAGCGGGTTGCCTTCCTGATCCTGTAGTTCGTACACTAATTTAGATATTGCCTTGGAAATTCGGCAAAGTACGAATTTGGGGGCCAGTTTAGCAGCAAAGTTCTTTGCAGCATTCGAAAGGGGGTAAGTATGTTTCCATACTAACTCTCCTTCCTGGAAAACATCTGGGCGCTTACGCAGATCATAATACTTCTTATTTACGTCATAAGCCTTTTTTAATTTGACTCTGACGTCTTCAAAGATAGGAGGTAATCTGGAGATATCATTTTCCCTATGCACATAAGAAAGATCTTCTGGTAGGGCAAGGTAGTTATTTTCGACAGGACCATAAAAGGTTCCGTCAATAGGTATGTTTCGTGCGAAAACAAGAAAAGCAGGAAAATGTTTGGTGACTTCGTTCACAGACAAATTAATTGCCTGGGCCACCTTGTAGACATTTTTATCCCAGTCTTTGTGATTATCTTTCACATAAGACGAGATAGCGGTAAGCAAAGTTCGATTGGTTCTCTCGGTAGGGTTAACCTGTGACAAGTGCCTAGCACTATACCACAAATTAACTTGGTACTCTTCCAATAACTTGATGAACTGAGTACTCTTAAAAATCTGAGCATTGTCGCAGAGAACAATTTGAGGGACACCAAAGATCAAGAAAACTTGATTTTCGAGGTATTTTACAACTGCAGCTGCGGTTGCGTTCGGCATGGGTTTTACCAGTACGAACTTAGAGAACCAATCTGTGACTACGAGAAGTTGTGTATTCCTGGCTTTCGACCTAGGAAAGGGACCCATAAAATCTATGGAGATAAATTGGAAAGGAAAGCTTATGCTTTTGTAACCACCCATTAAACCAGCACGAGCGACATTAGTCGATTTGTGAGCACCGCAAACCTGACAATTTCGTATGAATTTCTTTACCGTTAGGTCCATTTTGGGCCAATAGTAGAATTCCGATATTCGTGCCTTGGTTTTTCTTACGCCGAAATGGGCCGAAGTATTCCCCCTACTTCGGCAAGGAAAATAAAATTAAAGAAAAGATATTACAGAAAACTATTCATCGGTTTTAGTATACCGGGATCGAAAGGGTACGTTGACTCAGGAATAATTAATCCTGATGCATTTTCCTTGTCTAGGAGCATACTAGACTGATCATGCATTTTATTATGCATAAATAAATAAATAAGGAATTTATTTCCTTAGGAAGAACTCATGAGTGATTGTGTCACTAACTAGAGTCGAGACTGGGTTCATTTTAGAAAAATATCGGTACTATAATATAATATAGATAGATAAGAATAAAATTTTTTATTTTATTCTAGAGAGAAGACAGTAGTATTATCAGCACAGGTAGGCAACGTAGCACCTAGTGTACCTGGCCTAAATAAGGAAAGAATGAGCCTGGCCTATATAAAGAAAGAATAAACCTGGCCTACTTGACTTGGCTGTGACGTCACGTCACCAGTACAAGTGAGAGAGAGAGAGATTTAAATTCAAAAGAATTCCCTTCGTTTTAAAACGAAAAATAGGTCACGGTATTTCAAAAAAAACTAAAATACCGATATAAGATATAATTTCTTAGTAGAGAGAGAGATAAAGGTAATCTAGAGAGATACTAAGATAAGATAAGGCAATATTTAAATATGCATAGGTATGTCGGTAAGAACAGATATTCTCTAGAGTCGGTAAGGTAGGGATCGGAAGAAGTACATGTCACCATGACGTATCTTTACACGTAAAGAATTCACTTTCTACGTTAGACGTAAAGAATTGTCGTTGCTTTAGCAGTCTGTCAGCGTATGACAATGACAGAGGGACACCAGTTGGAACAGCTGATCGATAATTCAGATATTTCAAATTTAACTTAAAATTCATGAGCGAAGGTATGGGATAATGTTAATGAAGGAAATGTTTGGATGTAACTTTCAAAGACAGTTTGATCGCAGAGCTCTCTTAAGAGTATCCTCTTTGCACGGAGTCAAACTTCTCCCAAAGCTTACTCGAGACCTTCGCGACAGTATTAACAACCACTCCGTAAAGCTCCTTTTGCAAGGTTACCCTTTAGCGGCAGTGTAGCGGTAAGAAGATAAGGTATTTTCGCGTCACGACACTATTATTCACCAGCAGTAAAAAACACAATAACTAACTAAGACATTCTTAGACTAACATGCGAGTTTTCATGCAAATAAAATAAAAGGATAAGATAACTGTACGATACATCTGAACAAAATAATTTATGACGTTAATATCAATTTTCCATTTATAATGGGAACTAGGAAGAGATCAAGTGCTTTTATTTAATTAAGGTAGTTTCTAATCCAAAGTTTGAGGGTGAATTCGATTCCCGCCGGGGAAATGCCAATTGCAGCGTGAGCAAAATAATTAATTATGATTCAGGGAATGTCGAAAGTAGCAGTAACGAGAGCTTGCAGTGCAAGCGAAGGGCAAAATGTTGTTTCGGCAAAACGATAATACTGCAAAAGAAACTTTCACGACAAATTTCTCTGAAGACAATGAAGTTGAATAACTTGAAAACTGAATCAAATACTATCAGAGTGCTAGTTATTCTGCTGCTTTAATTATTTAAAAGGTACACCCTATATATAGGTATCTAAGGTAGATTAGGGATGCCAAAGAGTTCTTCAGTTCTTATTAACTCGATTTGCTCGAGTTCTTATTTTTATTGTGCTACCTAAACTCTATGAAGAACTAATAAAAAGTAGATTTAGGGTTATAAAGATGTTAATGTGATTTTCAAAGAATAAGTTAAAATGGACAGATGTTTAATGAGCAAATTATGGTTTACATTTCCTGTTTAATTAAAATCAAATAATTATCCTGTCTTATTTTAAAAGCTTTAAATCTGATATAAATATGTTTAAACAATCAGTTTGTTTGAAAATAAAGGATCCTTTATCTTGTACAGCTGTGTACAAAAGAATAAGATACTTCCGATATCATTTATATCGGGAAAGATAAAGTTCGTGAGTGATAATTAATTAATTTACTAAGTTAGCACTGATCTTCTAGTCCTTCCTCGTCATGATCGGTGAGATAAAATAAAAGACAACACTTACAGTTTCCGGGATGAAGCTGATTGAGGTAAAAACTGTCTTTATTTTGACAGTAAAAAGGATATTAATAACTCCTGGACTTTGCTAGGGGTGGTGCTCAATCAGGCATTGAAGTCTCCAGAGAAAGCAGCAGGTGCAGAGACGACGCCCTGATGAGACTCCTAGGATTGGACAACCAAAACAGCACTAGTACCGGGAAATGTTCTGCTGTCGTTGAAAATCACCAAAACGTTGATTTATTTCACCATGGATAAGTGAAAACGATGCAAGGATCAATTAGATAGTTGAAGAACAGAAATGGGCCACGCTCCCTTTGTTTCCTAGTCCAAGATGGCTTCCTCGGTCGCAATAGGCAATTAATCCAGATAATTAGTAAATACCGGAGAAGACAAAGTATTTACCAGAGATAAAGGTAAAGATAAGGTATAAGGTAACGTTGAGATAGAATCCCCGAAGCTAAAAATAAGTAATAATCAAATTAGAGCTTCTCTTCAAAAATATCTGTAATGGCGACTTACCCTGAACAACAGGCTTCGATGGGAACGATCAAGAGAATCAACTTTCTTGATGGACAGATAAAAAGGAAGTGAATTCAGTTCCGTGAACTGGAGAGGAAGTTCGCCTTCGGTTGGTGAAAGGAGAAATGTCATGGGCAGATACTGAAATCTGATTGACAGTTGACAACTTATTTGGTTCCTGAAAGGAACTCAGGATCGGACTGAAACGACAACTTATTTGGTTCCTGAAAGGAACTCAAAATCCTAGTGAAACGAAACGTGCAATGCCATCTAGTAGTGAATTATCCAGACAGTACCAGCGCCAGAATATGGTGTGGGTAGTCAGTTCAAAGATGCGATCTATATTATAGGGAGTTGTAGGGAACTGTAATTTTACAATTCTCTTCAAAACGAGGGAAGCTTTGCAAGGAGGACAACAGGTGACGTATTCACGTTACACATCTTTGGAGTATTATGAAACGAAGATTGCTAGCTCGAGGCCCAACAGAAAATCTTGAAGTATTGGTTCTGCAACTCCAAGCAGAATGGAATAATATTCATCAAGATTTGATTACTTCCCTGATAGAGTCAAAGAGGTTTCTCAATTTTGAAGTTTAATATATAAATATAAAAAAAAAATTACAAGTAATTTTTTTCTTAGGTGAAAATTAGGAGAAATAAACGTCCATATTCTCAAGCCTTGCCCTGGTTATAGCTCGATAATTATTATTAAATAAATGGGATAGAGATTCATCAGAATGAGATAGAGGTAATTGATTTAAGTAGTGATTAATTTGAAAGAATCGTTCGAAAATTAGATTATTTTACGCTCCTTAAGTTGTTAAAATTGTGTCCCTTCCTCAAAATTTTCACCACCGGAAAAATCGAGATAGTAACACTTCATAAACGTTTCCAACGAAAATTACTTTGAACACGATACGATAACAATTATTATTTTAATTAAAAAAAAACGCCTTCTGAAGTTACCGATATTTTTTTCGCTGCATGACCCCTATAAATTGTGCGCGGTATTATCGGAGAGGTTAAAAAAATGCGTATACATATACGACACGCAGGTATACATAGTTATATGTGTTGTGTAAGTGTTTTGTATAGATATAGTAATAAAGGCATCGATTTGAATTGATCTCGTTAAATATGAATGAATAATGTAATTAAATACTCTCTTTGATGAAAGTTATTTTTCTTTTTTTTTCTCTGTACAAATTCAAAGACAAACAACCTGGCTGAGAAACGACATCAGTTAGTAAAAGTTTCTTTACTAGTTAGTTTCTTAAAATATCTTTTAACCTTACAGTAGTATGTACCTACTTGATTCAACTTATTGTCTTCTAATTTGCTTCTCCTCATCCCTACCTCTGCAGTTTTTGAAGATAAAGCTTTGCACACGATGAAATATTTGATCGTGTTGGTGGCTCGTTTTTCTATAGATTTAATTAGAATTATCGCTTCTAATCACTAAACCATTCACACCTATATATTTGGTATACTATTCGCAAATATGAATTTATAAAACTGTTTTGTGCGCAACTAGCAGATTTCTCACGTATCCAAAGCTGTGCGACAAAGTGACATAACGCATAGCCAAAAATCGTTTCCGTACAGTTTTAATGTAAACAATAGTGATGGGCGGTAACTGAGAACTCAACTGTTACTTATTGTTAATGGAATAACTATTCATTTAAAGCTTCAAGGTAATAAAATAAACACAAATGGGATAACATAGAACCCGACAAGACTATAAAATATACTCATTATTCTCTTGTGGCAGTAATTATTAAAATTTACGAGTTGATCGTTAATAACAGCATTCGTAGCGTTCAAATCATAATTCACGAACGTGATCGTGAAAATAACTCGCACACCTCTACTAACTTCAATCGACGACGCACAGCGCCTGCGTTGTGTGGAAGTTGCATATCAATGATATACTAACCTCTCTTAAATCATTGTTATTATCTACCACGTCTCCACGCTCACGTCACTTATTTTTAGTTTATACGGAGTCTAATAATAAATAATAATAATATTGTCGGTAGAATTCAATGATTTAACAGTATATTATAATAGTAATATTAAAAAGTCATTGGTAGAATTGAAAATAATACCTACCTAGGTAGTCTGAAAAAATAAACTTTAGTTAGGTACCTATCATTATAATGGATTGTGATTCCTCTGAATCTGAAGCAGAAAATACACCACCTGAAGTCAGAAAACAAGCAGGTTTGTGTTCTTTGAATTTGCTACCTGTAGTTTCGAGAGAAAAATACGAATCTGCTTATAAACATTTCATAAATTGGAGAAAAGGTCATAAAAGCAGAGCATTGTCAGAAAAAATAATTTATGTGTTAAATTTGTTAAATAATTAATCTGTTAAATTGTGGTCGTAGGAAAAGTACTGTGTGTATCACGTGCGGAAAAGAAATTTCACACTCGTGTGAATTGTGACACTCGACTTCGTCTCGTGTCACAATTGTTTCACACTCGTGAGAAATTTTCTCTTTTCCGCACTTGTTTCACAATATACTATTGCCGTTTTAATTTTTATAGTGTTTAAAGATTTGATACTTATACTTGAGTACTAAAATTGTGTTTAAAAAAAATGATCATTGTTGCCTTATAACGTACACACTTACTTTCATAGAGGTAATTTAGCTCGATCAGCAGAAAAAAATCACTCGAGCTACGCTCACGTGATTTTTTCAACAGTTCTCGTTAAATTTACAATGCAAGTAATAAGTATTCGAGAACACCTTCATAAAAATATCCACCGACTAAATAGAAGCTTTAATGGCATTGCCCTCGATAATCTTGTCTTCTTTGTAGTAACAAACTTTAATAGTCTTTAAAAACCGCAATAAAAAAGCAATACTTACAGGAAACTTCTACAAAAGGATCTAAAAAACTCAAATTGATTTACTGCTCCAGTCAACGAAACTAAATATCTATGTATAAGTACGAGAAAGAAAGTAAAGTAATTAATCTTCACTAGAATTATAACACTCTTTAATCTCTATAATCACTACTATTTGTTTAATCGGTTCTTAGAAGGCTTTAAATGATTTTCCACGTCGTTTCCTCGAAACAAGCATTCTCTTGTAAAGTTCCCTTTTACGATTAAGCGACTGTGTCTTCGGAGTCTTAAACGTGATACTTTTGAGGCCGGGTTACCAACTTTGGGTTTAGTGTAAGCTCTAATGAAACTAAGTCCTGTATAATCTTTGCAACATAACACATAAAACGTAGTTCGTTATTGCATAGCACGGCCATGATTTCATGTTTTTGACCCCCATTATCCTAACTTACCTGACTGACAGTTCTCTGCGTCTTGCTTTTATGCGATAAATAAACCGTCTCATTTTACTAGGCATGTAGGTATAACAATGGCAGTTTATACAGAGTGTCTTTTATAATAACCTATTTGGAGTTTTTTTTTGAGAAACTAACTTATTGTTTGTTGCTTTTTTATTACTTATTGTTATTGATAAATCTTTGCGTTGATTTTGATAATTCATAAAAAAAAAAAATAATAATACTTTGACACCCTGTAGCGCAATAGTTAAGACTTTTAGGACATCACGACGCTCATAATATGAAGTTTTTGTCCTAAAATGAACCCAATAATAACTTCTTGGGCATTATGGCAACTGACTCAAATATAAATTAAAATGGCGACGTTTTTCAACAAATCTACAAGCGTCTCGAGTCAGTGCGCTGTAAATCTTTTATTTTTTTGTTTACGGTTCTGCCATAGTGTAGAGTTACTATTTCTACAAAATGACATACAATTTGACTCCTGTTGCAATTTATGAGTTTTGAAGGGGTTGCCACTTAAAGCAAATTAGACAAAATCGTAGCTAAATAGTTTCCAGCTGGATATGAAATCCGAATCACCTTGAAATTTCCCGAAAAAATTCTTGCACTTTGAAATAATGGAGGTGGGAAGTTTTATATCGGACAACGTTTAGGGTGGAGCTAATTTTTATTTAATAATTTTAGTGAAACAATTAAATTCGGAAGTTTCAGTTTATCTACTTGCTTGTCGTACTTGCCGATCTGCCATGGCGGAATCCGTTCTGATCTTTTAATAGGAGTTTTGTTTTATAATGTCCAAATTAGTCTGCCGTTGATTATTTTCTCCAATAGCTTTCAAATATTGCACTTTAGGGAGTTTGGGCAATAGGAAGATAATCTCCTTTTAGTTTGTTGGGTTTTATAATATTTAATTTCATCCTTTCATAATATCGAAAAATCTGGAAAGTTGGATTACTAGGTACCTTTTGGGTACTGTGTTTGTTGTTAGATGTTTTTTTTTTTATTAGGTAATTTCAAATGTCTATTGGAACGTAAGACGGTTGTTTGTTAAGTTTTGCATTAATAAAATTTGAAACATAACATTTTAAATTAACGTAATAAAAAACAAAATTGTCATTAGTTTGTGGTTATAAACAACCCTTTCATTTTAGTCAAGAAAGTGTCACTTTATGAACGCTGGGAGCGTCGTTTTCCGGCATTAAAGTCATCATAATTGGATGTTCGGACATTAATAGGAATATTAAATCGTAATAGTAATGGTAATAAAACCTACCTACTTTATTACTTTAGTTGGCGCCTCATAAACTCATATTTCCTCTATTTTGCATAATTTAACAATTATAAGAGATAAAATGAACATTTTATCTCTTAGCTTGCATGGCGCTCTATATGAATTGACATAAAGCATAGCACTCTAAATTTTAATAAATAATTACCTATGGATTTGGTTAATCATGATTATAATCGTAAATTGATACTGATTTCCTTAACATTTGTTACATATTGTTACGGGTCTCACAATAAATAAATCACCACAAAAGTCTGCAAATCTTTATTGACCAAATTATAACCTCTAATTAATAATAAACACACACAGCTGACCACACCACTACTCTTGTACTTGTCTGTTATTTAAACCGCTATACTGTCACTACTGGCTCCCTTAGTTCACACTTCACTTCACTACTGCTCTGTCTATACTTCAGCTTCACTCTAGGTCCAAACCAATACTACTCCTGTCTATACTTTAGCTTTCACTAGTTACTACTGCTTCCGCTTCACTCCACGTCCGAACTAAAACTGTTCCACGCAACCGCAGGCGGTCCTTATATAGTCCCCCGACGCATCAGTAGTCACGTTCTAGTAGGTACATTCTCGACTCTCGTAGATTGCAGAAATCCCATCGGCCGTCAACATGTCATTCCAGACCTGCGTCGAACTGTCGCGAACGTGTCATTGACTAATCCAGTATGTAAACAAAGAAAATGGTGGACTAGAATGTTAAAGAAGTAACTGCTAGAATTTCTCCAGAGCGGTCTCGTTATAATATTATTTGTTTTATTAAATTTGCATTTACTTGAATCGTAGTATGTTTTAGTTTTTGCAAATATATTAAAGAAGAACCTTCATGTCGCTGGAGTATAAAAAATGTAGAAGCTAGACCACCTGAAGATAAACGTAGTCTTTCGGTTGAATTTCTAATATTGAGTATGTTCCTTGTGAGTTAATATTATTATTTATTATCATTGAATTTTATTTTGAAATTGTTTTATTTCACTATTTCACTTTGTTGTAATGAATTTGTCAAATGGTGCCTAATGTAATTAAATAGCTTTGTATATACAGTTTGTCTAGGAATCGCGAAAATGAGTGGTATAGACTCGATATTATTATTGATGCTTGGAGAAATGGAGAAGATCGATGGAGAAGAGTGTAAGCTGTCCGATTTCGGATCACCTGAAACGGTTAATTCCCAAGCGGGTGGGGATAGAAGTCACCGGTTGGCTTGGCTGACAGAGTGTATTGAAGGAAAACCCGAAAACCAGTCAGTGGAAGGAGTCGCAGTCCTCAAGTTAAGTCTACAGTAGGAATACAACACTCACGATGATTCAGGTTATTACGCTTAATTCGAAGGTATATTCATTATTATATTACAAGGAAGTCAATGACTTAATGGACAGTCGTTAGTGACTTAATCATCCTGGTAAGCGCGGAAGTGGGATTGTTATCCGATCGGTTTCTTCTTAGGGAAGGCATTCTTTCAAGATCACTGATCATTTCATTATCTTTTCAACGAAGGCTTTTGACAAGCTTGTTAAAAAAAATATGAATTTTCGAACAGGGAGTAATCAGTAATCTAGCAACAACAGAAATTATACCATGTTGGCTGAATGATACTAGGCATAGGTTTTTATTTGATTAATATATAGTTTGCAGAGTAGTAATTCAAAACCATCCAAACGAATAATTAAAAATTAAAATATAGAAAAAATTAATAAAATAGCCTACAAAACTATCTTTACATGACATGAACGCCATCTGCATACCATAGTAACCTGGCACTTAGATTGTTTTCTTCTACGCAATTAGCAATGGCACATCATCTTATGAAACTATTTCATACTATTGTTACGTTTTTCTCTTCTGTAGGTTCGTCGGTAATTTTAAAGCCAATTAAGTACTTTATTTATTCGATTACTTTCAATAACAATTCACACCAACACTACTGACTTATACTTACATAAAAGTTCAATTATTAGTATCACACGAGTATTATTGCTTCCGTAAATAGTTAACACTGTGCTTACACTAGTATCACCGTTTTAAAAAGCACGCTGTCTACTATCCCTCACTCATTATCGCTCCCTTATTCGCTTGCTTCTTCGCCGTCTACACTGAACTGAACTCGCACCACTCTCTAGCTTCACCTTTACACACCACTATAGTTCTTCTGAAGTGTACTTACCTACTTCGAAAGTTGTTTATTCTTTTATGTTCCCTTTAATGATTGCTATTTTCCATATAAACGCCATAACGGTACTAGGAGAACATGAGCATGGTATAGGTGTATAAAGCTTCGCCGCGTAACAGGGTCTGCCGACGCTGCGAGTACTCATGATACTGTTAATTTTGAGTTATAAAAATTATTATAATGCATATAGCTTTATGAATGAATATGAAATAATGTTGATATGGTGTAAAAAAGGACGTTGATTAATTATTATTGATCATCAAGCATTTTCGTGTAAAATCGGGAGAAATATATCCATTTAAAAGAGCTCCTGGCAAAATTTTGTGAATTGAATCAAGCCCTCATCAAGTTTCTTAAATAAATTATAATAAATAAGTAAGGTCACTGCAAAATAATAAATATTTACGTTGTCGAATATAAGATGTATAGACCACGAATTTATCGACAATTTAATAGCGAGATCACGGGTTGAATACATTTGTCCTCTAACTAATGGAAGAGCAAACTTTGTGAATAGCTTGAGAAATGGTTCATAGCCGTGATGTATTATGTTCACAAATATAAACTTCATTTGCATGTTCTAGTAAGGAACTTCCATCTACTTGACACAATGCCGTTACCAAATGTTAATCTTAACTAATTGGTGATAGTTCTTGGCCTCTCCTTATTCCATAACTCCTGGTACAAACCGTTTTCATAAGATTATCTGTTACTAATTGGTAGTGAGAATCTGTGGTCTCGACCTGATCACTATGGCACTATCAGTTCCGGACATGCGAATATGCTATTTTGCGAGGGTCAGCGGTATACTAAATTAGGTTTTGGACTTATGGAACACAGAATATTTATTATGATTATATTAGTAATTAGAAAAATGGTCTACTACAAGTAAGTGTAGGAAGTATTTTTGTATTTCTTAATTTAATCATAATAATTGAACAAACTTGATGATAAGTTCTATACTGACTCTTGTTCTGTGGCTGCAAACTAGTGTTTATACGTGTGTTTGGTAACTGGACAGCCAAAATCGAACGCCATGTATAAAATCGTATTTAAAGCATAAAGCTCTTATAAAGCATCATGGCAATTATAAAAAAAAAAAAAAAAAAAAAAATAGCCATGGTATGATATAGGATGGCAACCCCATCGCGTTGTGCTTATTTATAGATATAGGTACTTTATTGTCAAAAATATAAATTTAATAAAAAAAAAGCATGATGGTAAATCGATATATGTATATGTATTCGAGATCATGTATTATTATTTAAAACGTCTTTCTTTTCTTGAAAGCTTCGATAGGTAAGTTCTAACAAGCAGGCACGCCTACGTTACCTATTTGTTATAAAAGTAACTAGATCATAGTATCATTAAAAATCATATTATATTATGAACCTCATCCCCATTGCTCATAGTACTGTAAAACTTTCAAGTTTCTGTCTTGGAGTTCTACAGTAATTACTTACTATTGCTCCTGAATAATTTGGCGATTTAATGTCTGTATTGCTTATTTTCTAGACATCAAGGAGAGTTCATTTTCTCCTCCAGAGCTCTGTAGATTAACGAGCGGATCGCATGATCTAAGTTCTGTTTACCTTTGTCTTCAATATGGCCCTCTCATATTCTTTTCCCGATAACGAAGGTGTTCCTTTGTTGGCGCCGGCAATAAGGGTTCGCAAAGGAAACATACAGACAATAATTGATTCCTCTGTTATCTTGATAATACCGCTAATGCTATCCCTCTTGTCCTTGGAAGACACCCGGTTGTTTAGAATATACCTAAATCAAGATTAATTGCAAAAGTTTCGGTCACGAATATAAAATATATTATATAAATAGCATTACAGAAAAGCAAACAGATAAAGTCGTACATTTTGATGGAAATTAATCCGAAAGTTCATTAGTACCTACCTATAATCATTCATGCTTTCAGGATATTTTTGGAAATAATAAGGAATTATTTATTGTTACCTTTATGTTCAGAATAATCTTGGAATAATTATTATTATGTACCTAGCTGGACCAATTTTTTATTTACAAATCACTTTGTGAACCAGTCTATTAGTATTATTTTGCTAACTGCCGGTTGATTAAGTTCGTGTTAGTTTATTGTTTTGCCATTTCCACAGAAAAAAAATCACACAGTGAAAAAAATTATCTGAAGCAATAGCAATATTATATAAAAAAAAACATTTCAAAGAGAAAAGTGTATGCACGTTTTCACAAAGAAATCCTGCTCGTTTAATAGTTTTGATTATTTCATATGAAGCCAACTGAGGAATGTAATTTCACATTTAGATGAATGGACTATTGATAATAATCTTTTTATTGAAGTTATGGACATTGTACAACATTTTTAATCAAGTACTTATATGGTTTTATTTTTTCGATACTACTGTTGCTACGACCTTTAGAAAAAATGCTGGTAGGTAATTTTAAAGTGAAATTTTGTCGGTAAATAATTTGAATTATTGCTAAAGTTTAAATTTCTAAAAGTTTCAAAACAGAGTCAAATTAGGAATCAGATTCTACTTCGCTAATGTGATCTACTTTAACAACTTGAAAGGATAAGAAAAATTAATTTACTTAATAAAAGGTCATTTAAAAAAAATACAGGATTCCAAATCAAAATTAATAAAGATAACGTAAATAAAAATTAGGTAAAAAAATTGACGGGATGCCAGATATTCTTCAACTTTGAATAAAAGCTAGACGTTTGTTTTTAAAATATCCTAATTTAAGATCCAAGACCCAAAGAATATCAATTATCAAAATGATCTGAGATTGATTTTTCTTTCTTTATTTTCTACACTTTTCATTTTCTTTTGAAACGAAAAGTTATAATCGCTGTTCTAATAAAAGTTAGTGACCTAAATAACAAAACAATAAAATATCATTTCTTGATTATAGATGATTTGTGTATCACGACTTCTCGTTTTCCAAAAGTTTGGAAGGTCGGTCGATCCAGTCATGTATTCAAAGAAGATCCTCGTGACGTAGTTGAGAACTACCGAGAAATAGTTATACTTAATAATTTTTATAAGGCCCTAGATATAGTTCTGCATGGGGAAATGTTTCACCATGCTTTGGGCCTCTGCTTTTTAATCTTTCACTTTCAACCAATAGCCCCCTCGATTTATCTACATATCGCAAATAACCCAGCAGGACCGGTAAAATAAACAGCTCGTAAGCAGACCGGGGAAATTTATTTTTTTTATTTTTTCAGTCGATGAGTCGCACCTTCCCTGTCTTTTGACATGTGTCTTAGGTTGGGTCGGGGTCAGGGGGGGGCAGGGGGTCACGCTTTTAAAATTTACTGAAAATGAATTTTATCGAAAAAACGGGTATATCTGAGCCGAATTTGATCTGACAAAAAAATTATGATATCAAAAATTGAAGAGCTTGACTAAACACGGAAGTTCGTTCTGACCTGAACCCTTTAGCTCAACTGGTTCGCGAAATATTGCGATATTAAGTGCAAAAATGAATAAAAATTTTACTGACTTTTGCTCGGCAAGTGGTAAAGTTAGGGCGTCAATTTTTTGCGAGAGGAAGGGTGCCACCGGGTTATTTGACGAGCCGGAGGGAGGGGGTGGTGGGCCAATTAGGAGGGGAGATATGGGGGTGAGAAGAAAAATACGGAAACGCTCGTAAAAAGTTTATTTATTGACCTACAGAGACCATGCACTGCTCATTTTCTTCGTTTTTTTTTTTATATACTACCCCGTAGTCATGGCAAAAAACATTTATTTTCCCAAATGCGCGCTTAGCGCGCAATTTAAAAAAAGTATTTTATTTTCTCGCGTTTTTGGGGGTGAAGGAAGGGGGTGGGGAAAATTTTTTTTCACCACTGAGCGGCTTTTTTTTTATCTTTAATTTGAGCCCAACTTGAACCCGATCCGACCATAAATAAGAGCACAACGAACCGGCAAAGTCTAGAGAAAGTTGGAAAACACTCTTTCATCCATTCTCGAAATAATTTTCTTACCTGAAGCAGCCATGTGCTGCACTCGCTTGACCATGAATAGATCGAGATGCAGTCTTTTGTGTAGCGCCTCGTTCTATTGTGTACCTGCCTATTGTTTTCGTGAACCCGGCGCGTCATCCCGGGAAAACAATAGAAGGCTAGAAAGATAAGGGAGCGCGACTGAGAATGAAAAACAAGGCCAACAACGGCCCAAATGTAAGAAAAATCGACCCGCCAGCAGATGAAAAAACAGTAACTCGATGTGTTTTAGTGTATTTTTTAACAAAAAAATACACTATTGAGGACGACATCACTTTTCGAAAATCACCCAAACTCATCAAATGTCCACCGATCATGACCCCCAGATCACGAAAAAGTGGTTTTCCAAAATTCACCTGCCCACGATATATATATATTTATATATATATTTATATATTTCTCCAAAAACGCCAAATTTCGATTTTCAAAACGCTCCTGTAGCTTTATCTTTGAAGATTAGTGAACGAAATTTTGGATCCTTATAAAGCTTTGGAATGATGTTAGATTTTCGTTGAAAAAATTTTTAAAAGTCGAGTCACTTCTACAGGGTGTCCCTTCAAAATTCCAGAAATCCGGTTCTTGTGGTATCATTTCAGGTCGCAGTTTTCAATTTAGGAGACTGAAATTTTTGTGGGAGTAAGATATCCACAAGGAGTGGTCTGGTATTGCACTTGAGCAAAATCAGCCAAGCCGTTTCAAAATGGCAGCCATTTGAATTTTTGAAAAATTTGCTATTTTTTGAGTCCCTGTATGAGCAAGATGGCAATAAAACTTTAAAATGAAATTAACAAGATTTGAAGAAAACTATTTGAAATTTGAACTAAAGCAATAAAATTGGCATTATTTGTATTAATAAGCCAGTGGCGTGGGTAGGAAAATGGTAAAAATGTCTAAATTTCTATAACCGTTTATGATTTCATTTTTAAAGAAATTGAACTGAAATTTTCACAGTAGGCAAGTACACTAATATCCTTTAACCCTTAAAAGTTTCAAGAAGCAAGTAAGAAAAATGGCGGAGGTATTAATATTTTTTTCATATGATGTTTATTTCTATAAAATTTCAAAATCGCTGCTGTAGCTTCATATTTAAGGATTAGTGAACGAAATTTTTTACCCTTGTGAAACTTCGAAATGACATTTGATTTTCGTAAAAAAAAATTCCTAAAGCTGCGTTACTTCTACAGGGTGTCCCTCCAAATTAAAAACAAAAACCGTCTATGAGGCTCTGGTTTCTGGTTTCTGGTCGCAGTTTTCAATCTAGGGGGCTGGAATTTTTTTATGAGTAAGATAGCCGCAAGGAGTCGTCTGGTACTGTATTTGAGTAAAATCGAGCCGTTTCAAAATGGCGGCCTTTTCAATTTTAGAAAAAATTGCCAGATTTGGAACCCCTATACCTACCTACCTATAAGCAAGTTAGAAAAACAAATTTAAACCAAATTAACACGATTGTAAGAAAATTATTTTAAATTTTAGTTAATGCAGTAAAATTTGCATATTTTTCATTAATAAACCAGTGGCGTGGGTAGGAAAAGGGTAAAAATGGCTAAATTTCTATAACCGTTTATGAGCCTTTTTTGAAGGAATTGAGCTGAACTTTTTCCAGTAGACAACTATACGAATAACCCCTAACTCTGAAAAATTTCAAGAAGCAAATAAGAAAAATGGCGGAGATATTCGAATATTTTTACATGATATTTATTCCTCTAAAATTTTAAATTTTCGGTTTTCAAAATTCCCCTTTCACTTTTGCGAATTTATTAAAGGTAGTGTAAAGAATAGTATTTTTTAAGTAAAGTTAGCCAGTGGCGGACACAGGAAAAGGGAAATTTTTTTTAAATTTGCCAATTTTTTTTTATTTTGTTAAATTTAAAAATCCATTCTAAGGCACGTTTTCAAACTAAATGAAATGCAATTTTCTCAGTAAACCACTACGCTAATTATATGACCTGACTATGGAAAATTTCAGAAATCCAATTTAAAAAGCGGTGAAAATATGCATAATTGAATCGCATAAAAATACACTATTTCTGCGATTGATGCGCAAGAAGGTTTTTTTCATTCCCGATCGTTCAGTGATCAAAAGCAAGCAAGCATTTTCAAAATCGATCCATAATTGAGCGAGGTACGAGCGAACAAGCATTCGAAAATAAATTCCGAGCGCGCGTTCCCGGCCGATCGTGACTGTGCCCGGAGTATAGACAAGCGGAGAGAGTAAGCTCCGCCCACGGCTGCTCGGGTATCTTTCTCGCCCGGTTTAAAAAGAGATCTTCATGTATAGCTCGCGCGCGCGGGCAAGATACGCACGAAAAAAAAACAAATAAATAAATAGATAAATAAATGTTTTCTCTTTCCAATGAGCCTAACAAGAACCCCCCACCCCTCTCCGTTCGCCCGCAATAAAACTTTGCCGGTTCGTTGTGCCCTTATTTATGGTCGGATCGGGTTCAAGTAGGGCTCAAATTAAAGATAATAAAAAATGCCGTTCAGTGGTGAAAAAAAAAATTCCTCACCCCCTTTCTTCACCCCCAAAAACGCAAGAAAAAAAAGGCTTTTTTTTAAATTGCGCGCATTTGCGAAATTTTTTTTTGCCATGACTACCGGGTAGTGGATAAAAAAACGAAGAAAATGAGCGGTGCCTGGGCTCTGTAGGTCAATAAATAAACTTTTTACGAGCGTTTCCGTATTTTCCTTCTCACCCCCATATCTCCCCTCCTAATTGGCCCACCACCCCCTCCCTCCGGCCCGTCAAAGTACTCGGTGGCACCCTTCCTCTCGCAAAAAATTGACGCCCTAACTCCACCACCTGCCGAGCAAAAGTCAGTAAAATTTTTATTCATTTTTGCACTTAATATCGCAATATTTCGAGAACCAGTTGAGCTAAAGAGTTCAGGTCGGAACGAACTTCCGTGTTTAGTCAAGCTCTTCAATTTTTGATACCATAATTCTTTTGTCAGATCAAATCCGGCTCAGATATACCCGTTTTTCCGATAAAATTCATTTTCAGTAAATTTTAAAAGCGTGCCCCTCCTCCCCCCTACCCCGACCCAACCTAAGACACATGTCAAAAGACAGGGAAGGTCCGACTCCATCGACTGAAAATATAAAAAAAATAGATTTCCCCGGTCTGTTTACGAAATACCGGTCCTGTTGTGTTTAAATAGTTCCTTAACATTAGGTGAGTGAGTGTTATCACGTGACTCCTGAGAGCTGCGCTTTCGGAACCGTCCCTTCACACTCAACAAGGTCGTCGAAGTTACACTTGATATTTTTAATAAAAAGGTCGTTGAGATTTATTTTTGATTTTTTATCGAGAAAATAATAATTCCCCTTTCACCCGTTTAATAATGTAAGGTATTCATAAGGAAACTTTAACGTACTAATGCGTTTCACTACTTACCATTTGATTGTTTATTTTAGAGCGATATGCATGTGTGTATGTTACTTTACACTTAATTGAATATGTTACTGGTTTCTCTCTTATCTGCTAATTGAAATTACCTACTATTGACCTAATCAATATTTCAACTGTTTCTGAATTACTCTAATAAAAAAATTTTTTTCACTGGAAATATTTACCAAAATGCGGAAAAATTACCAATATTGCAAGTCATTAAAATAGAACAATTTCTATTTAGGCATAGTTAAGTCAGGATTTAAAAATACTTTAAGAATGGTAGAACCTCTAAAATTTTGCTGAAATAACTGTTACCCCGAATTAATGCGCATTAAAAGCAGATTGATTTTATGTGGGAAATCTCGATGTGTAAAAAAACGGTGTATGTGGCATTTCATCAGCTGGAAGAGCAAACGATTAAAAAGCTTATACAAGCAATATAACAAATCTATGCTAATGCGAACCGAATTAAAAGCAAATTTCTGTGAGTCGATTGAACTTTATTTTATGTTATTCTTTACTGGTAAAATAAAACTGATAAAACGTATGTTTGCTGTCGAAACCATTGTTTGTTCTCTTGTTACTTTGTTGATTTATTACCATTAGGACTTGGACATAATGAATCCACACGGCTTAATATATTTAGCTGATTTTAGTATACGTACACCTACCTCTGTTTCCCTGCATTGTCATTGCTCGGATTTTCTCTCTCGGAGCAACGTTTTTAAATTGCTTTACACAAATCAATGGAATATTCTGAGTGAGTTTTATTGTCTGGACCATGGGTCCTAACCATTTGTCAAAATGTTTAATGGCAGCGTAAAACGCTAACATTATCCAACACCGCGCGCCTTGCTTTTGATGTAAAATGCTTACATTCATCCTAATTTAATCGTTTGAGAAGTTGCAGAATTGATGTTTCATTTAATTAGAATTAAGCGATCTGATTAAAAATGTTTGTGTTTGGGCAGATATAAGTACCTACCTTTGTGTTTTGTTTAGTCTGCCGAATTATACTCTTTCTATTGAGATAACTGATTAATTCCTGGTTTTGGGATTAATTCCTGGTAATTTCCTGGGGCATAGGAAATTCATGATAATTTTTATGTCAGTTTTTTTAAGCAAAAACTTATTAAATAAAAGATGTGTTACTATTTGAGAGAAATATAACACAAAATTGTTGCCGTGTAAGTGAGATCAATAAATAATTACGGAATATCTATAAGCAACTCTTTATTTACATGTCACTCATAAAATTGCGCCCAAATTAAGATCAAGATAAGTTGATCGATAATGCACCGGGTGAGTTATCAAAAATGGTCACCGGGATTATCTTAGAAACTAAGGATCGTACTCAGGAAAAAACGTTTTTTCAATAAGGAAAGTGGCCCCAAAAATAGTATTGTGCTTCAAAAATGACCGCCAGGGTGCGTGATTAAACTTAAACTGCAAAAATTTTGTCTATAACTTCTAGGGATGTTCTAAAAAGAAGCTTTCAAGAATCTTTCACTGACTCTTGAAGAATATAGCCTGAGTAATGCTCTCTAAAGTAAAATCTATTCATGAAATTCCATTAATCCTCTGCAATGAGTAACTGCTGTTATGCTAATCTCTAATTTGCTTAATTGTGGAAGAAAAAATGTCTATAGATGCCAGCAGCGAGTACGTAAGTTAAAAATCTGAGACATTTATGAGTAAGAAGACGTGTTATAAGACGTGTCTGATAACCCTGCAGTGAACGCACCCGAGCTGATCCGATCGACAGTAATCGAATCGACAAGTTTTTAAGTTTTTTTAGGAACACAACCAAAAATGTCTGTCGCCTTGGTAAAAAATCACACCCTAATCGAGACAGCAGAGAGAACTCGGGAAACCCTGTTGCAGGATACAAGCCGTCGTTACGATATGACAGGTACCTATTTAAAAAATCTCCTCTGTATAACCTCTCAAGCTATTTCACACCTCCCACACAGCACGAAGGTCACACTAATAGCATATTTCAAGTATGATTTGACTTTAAGGTGCTTGGTACTGCTACACTAAGGTGCTGAAAATATTTATAATTGTATCTCTTTGAGAGAAATAATTACCTACCTTAGCTACGCACGTATAATGAACCCAAAATTCCTACAAGAGAGACTCCTCGAGAGATAACCAGTGCTATGTAGGAGTTGATCGACAGAATTGAGTTAAATCTCTTGATTGACGTGGTGAAATTGACTACCAAATCTCTTGAGCTTTAACTAGGAGTAAGACGAAAATACAAAATCCTGTTAATGACTATCGATGGGGGAACTCCCACGAATTTACGATACCACAGTGCACTTGGAAACATTAGTGACCGTATGCACCGTAAACATTCTCCAAGATTATCTCCAGAACAGCCGTACGGATGTGTAAGCAAGTCTTTAAGACGATGGTATACAGGTTGATTCTTAAAACCTGAAATATTGAAATATCTTGAAAAATAAACACTGTTGGAAATTTTTTCACAGAAAAGTGATTTTGTTCGGTGTTAGAAAATCGTTTGAATACTAAAACCGGCCTGCACCCCTCACTTTCTGCGAGGGGTACTTTGAAATTTTAAATAACAACTATTTTTAAATTATTTAAAATTTAAAATTTCACTCTCTCGCAAGGATTGAGGGGCGCAGGGTGTTTTTTGTGTTGAAACAATGTCCCCTACCGAACAAAACCACTTTTGTAAAAAACATTTTTCCGCAGAGTGCTTACTTTTGGAGAAATTGGGAGACATTAACAAAATCAAATATCCTCGCTTACATCAGCGCCGTTCCCTGAAATTTCGATATTTCATCGCCTATCGTTCAAAGAAGTAAAAAAATAGGACGCAGATTCTCTGGGAAGCCGAAAATTCTGAACTTTTTCCCGAAACGGGAGTGATCCAGACGATCAAAAGTTATTGCTTAAATGCAAATATTGGATAATACACACAAGGTTTGTTATGGTAGATTGTCCCTTAACGAGGACGCGTTGGTTGGGTGAAATTCTGTGAAAGATGGAAAAGCATTACGTAACCAGGTTTACCTTACCGCGTAACGGAAAAACATTACGAAAAGTTTAGAAAAATCCTATCATAGACTAATATGACTAATAATGATGACATCAATTCAAGCAGTTTCATCACATGGTGACAATAATGATAATTTTACATCGGACATCTTTACCGTATTATGTCTGATTTCATACTAAAACTGTGTACTAATTTAATTCTTGTGGAGGAATGTAGCTCTGTTTCTGTACATAGTAAAAGATTTTGAAATTTTGATTATAAAATCGGAAGCCTGCGCCTTAATATTGATTTTATTGATTTTATAGTACCTATATCTCAAAGATTCACATGCACTTTCAGTCAATGATGAGTAACAATAATTATTAAAAAAAGCCATGTCTAATAACTGCCTCTGTGAATAGAATAAATACTTGTTATTGTCGCTTGTGATCGCCATTAGCAGCCCAAAGCCTGTGCAATTAATAAAATAAATTGAATTGTAGTTACAATACTGGCTTGTTCAGCTTATTCATGCTAAAACCTCAATTTATTTTTGTGCAATCATGCAAAATTGGTCCAAATAAACTATTCCCAGGGGTAAAATTGCTATTCACAATAAAACATGGTGGTGGAAACAAATCTTCAACTAGCGAAAGTAGCGCCGCTTTGGCCTGGATGCATGTACGAGTATTGCGTTGCGTATACAAATTCAAACGTAAAATCATTATTTTTTATGTTATTTGAGTTTAACATTTATTAGTGTCTTTAGAGGGTGTTGATTTTAAGACCTAATGCTTTTATTATTATTATTATCTCAGAATCTACACAGATTTTTCCGAAACTGCAGAGGTTCATTAACAATTATTATGGTTATAAGACCTCTTTTTGCGGAAGAATTTATTCAACTATTTATCTTTTATTTATATTTTATTTTATCTTTTTACTGATATATTGCTGTTATATTGCACTTGATTGGGTGAAAAAAATACACCTATAACAGGAAATGCTCCGAAAGGCAAGTTAAATATGGGCTATCTTTTGTGGCAGAGTCATGTCTTAAAGAGTCTCTCCTAAGAAGCATCCAAGCAATGTAAAAAAAACATAACGAGTTTTGATGCAAATTAGCAACAATAATAGTAGGTATATTCTTAAACGAATGGAGAATGATGAGTGATGACTATTAACCAGGACAAAAATTACATGATACACACATCCAACACGAGTCGTAGGCGGATATGTTGAAATGGACCAAGTGAATTATTGTCATTATTCCTGAGTAAATGACGCTTTTTTCTCTACGACTACTTATATGAAAAACTCATTTCTGCTAGTGTAAAAAGGTTTATTTTCATATATTAAGAAGACTATGCGTCATCATTTCTAAACTAAGATCAGCAACGTAAATAACTTTTTATTATCTAAATAGTCGTAGAGAAAATTATTTTATGTCTAATAGTAAGATATATTGCTAGTTTTCCGTAGGCTGTTCGCTCAGATTACAAATTAATCCTTACCATTTTGGCTGTGTAAATATTCCGATTCCGTAATCCGTTAACACAAATATTTCTATGTTGACTCTGCATATACAGCAATAAACTGGTCTCGCATACATGCATAGGGTATTTCGCGTTGGGGAAATAGGAACGAATCAGAATGAGGTTTGGGATAGAAAATCACGCATTAATTTATGGTTGCTAAGGCACCTATAACTATTACACACTCCTCTGAATTTTTTTCTAAATTACCTATACCAAAAATGTTTTATTAATGATATATAAATTTGTTTCAGGATAGATATGTTCAGGAAGAAACCGTTGACGTATCAACAGCATCTAAGTCTGTAGAAAGGTAAGAGATACACGTTTTATCCTCTAGAAAATAGTAACTTTTTTGTTACTTTTGGGATTCAAATATACTTCTAACAAAAAAGAATCAATTTGAACCAGATATTGCTTGATTTACAAATTGAAAAAATATCCACCTTCACTCCCTTCTCCCGTTTAACCTAATTGATTTACTTCTTTTGTTGTGTTGAGCAAAGAAGGATTACTAATTAATGATAAAAAATATCATCCCCATATTTTCTTCATTCAGGGTGACTAAATTTATATAAACCTGGCCGTACCTATCTCCTTCAAAAAACTTTAGAGGCAAAAACACATTCTAAATTTTGTTAATCAATTTACGTGTTTAATATGCTCATCGCTTTTACTAAATACATTAATAAGCTTTTTTCTACTCCCAACCTTTAATATGCATATTAAATATGAATCACCAGTGCTTTAATGGGTCTCATTAAGATACAAATTTTCATTAAAGCACTGGTCAAGCTATCCAATGGCAGAGGAGCATTTGCAATCGAATCGGGTCCTTTTCGCTAACAATCGGGTCGGCAAGCCGACCGAAGTCACAGAGTTGTCATACTCACGACAAAAATTGCCTTGTGATATAAGTTCTGTATTTCTGAAAAAAAATTCTGAACGTTTATTTAATTTAGAACATAAGTAACATTCAAAGAAAATTTATCAAGATTTTCTGTTACCTTAATTAATTTGATAAGTAGGTATATCGTGTAAAGATGGGAAGATAAAGTATTATATCATTCGTAGAGCTCCGTGATAGTATTCAAAGCGGCAACGCTGCGACCCGCGTTGCGCAGGGAAACAATATCGTAATTAATGGCTGTCGATGTTATTAAAATTATTAATTAATCTCAAAATCGAAATCGAAACGTAAAATTCGAGATTCGAACTTCGCATAATAAAAGTTACGCAGTAGTGAGTAGTGCCCTTTAAACTTTATACTAAAACATGTCTCAGCAGAATAATCTTAGCGACGAAGAGAAAATTTGGTAATATGCGTAAACAAATAGCAACCTATCTTAACCTCAATGATCCGCAATTGTACACGGGTCATTGTTAAAATATATAATTTTTTAATCTTTTCTATGAAATAAAAAAGGGTCGTAGAAAAAATAGTGTATGGAACTCGCAGATAATGGCTATTAATACGCTCTTATGATGGTTAAGACACTCGCCTACGGCTCGTATCTTAACCATCATACTCGCGTATTAATGGCCTTCATTATAAGCTCGTTGCATAATATACTATTTTCTGACAGCTGGTTTTTATAGCTCATATTTCTATAAAAAAAGTCCAAGTTAAATTTCTAGCCTAAAGGTCTAGCCTAGATAGTGAGCCATGTGGAAAAAGCTTAATAATTAGACACTCATATTAGCACTCATATTAGACTTTTGACAGTGAGATAGTGAATGACTCTTGGAGTCGTTCATTGGATACATCAAAGAACTTTTTTTTATTAATTAAGAATTATTTTATTAAGTAATTAAATTAAAAGCAAGGAGGAGAAGATTATTTTATTTCAGAGATTATTGTTATTGTGGATTTTCAAGGTTTAAAGACCTAATTGCATTTTTTATTATTTATATTTCAGGCCTTATTAAAGAACTTATTATATCCTGGTTGCAATAAAAAAAAATACAAATAATGATGGCGAAAAAGCATTACTTTAGGTAATTTTAGTTGAACTGTAATGGATATTGGACATGTCAAACATCGTGTCGTTTTAAGACTTACCTGCAGCACAACGCTCGTTTTGTTACGGAAATAAATTTCAAACTGTAAAAAAAAGAGGTAGAGCTAGTTGTCATATCTGTATCATGTTTTTCAATTTAATTTTCAAACTAAAGGCACTTGCGGAATAACATAACATGAATTCTGAATAAGTATCTAGGAAAGACAGTTTTTTGTCGACAGCAGCTGCTGCAGGAAGAGTTTTATTAATGACTGCAATCATATAAAAGTTGCATATTGTTGACCCAAAGGGTCAGTATTATTATCTTGCTTATAGGTGTGAAAATTTTCTTTACGTGGCTATAAAAGGGATGATTTTAGCAGCAGCTTACAACTTCGCTGAGCTAGGGACAATGTGTCTATCTATAGAGTAGTAACTTCAATAGTTATGATTCCTCTGCTAGAAAACAGGGCGTTCAAAACAAACAAAACTTACAACTTACACAATATCATGAGTGCACACTTTCGAGCTCGATAAAATAAATGTCTGTTTTTTAAGGTTTGTTTCTGAACTAGCAGCGTTGTTTGTAGTCACAGTCAATTTGTCAGTTGATCGTCGATTTATGCTCGCTCAGTATATTTTGCAATTTCACCATGAATATGGACTTACGCCAGAGCAAGGCTTGCAAATTCTGAAATTTTATTTTGAAAACTGTTTCATCCATAATAATTGAAAGTTGGGCTGTGTTTTTGCCGATTTTGCTGCCGAACATAAAAATGTTCTTGATCCTCATTTTCAGAAAACAATTTAGTTTAACGACAGTAATTTTTGGCTGAATAGCTATGTGAACACACAAATTGGTCAGATTTAAGGAGCAGAAAATTCAGAAATCCTTCCTGAAATGCCGCTACATGAACTTCTAGTCTCGGTTTGGTGTGGGGATTTTTTTGGTTACTTGTATGGCTCCAAGTGCTCGAAACAGTTGCCGCCAATTGGTCTTTCATCATTCGAGCCAGCTGTGGCACCCAACCTTTCGAAAAAATTTAATTTCGTTCAAATAATAGAACCACGCAAAATGTTGCTACTGATGTTTATAAATGTGGCAATGTAGTTAAAATTTTATTTTTGGGTTGGGTGGAATCTCAAAAGCATATTTTATGATGTACATGTGCCTACATGTGGACCCCTTCCCCCTTAAAAAGTAAATAACGGATTATTTACACTTATAAGTCATGATAGGCGAATAATTTTCCATTATGGTCAGGACCCTCTATTTACACCTATTTAAATAGAAAAAAATATTTTTAGTCTCTACTGTTTATAAATGGTCACCATAGGGTAAATGGACCAGTGAATAACCAATAAGTGAAAATTGTAATAGGTTCATCGTGGCAACATTGTACCCTATAATTGCTAAATCTACCAACAGGTGGCAGTAGAGTCGGTATCACTTGATGGTCTTTCACTAGGCGACTTCAAGAAAAGTTTGGTAAACTGAAGCTGTACTGATACTGTTATTTACCTAAAAAAATCGCAACATCTATTTTAACTGGAGTAATAATCGACCTAAACTCAGGAGTTCCCTAATTGATCGTTTACCGGTTCAGTCATCCTAACTGATATTTGTGTATGTGCTGCAGCAGTGACGAAAGTGTTTTCCGCACAATTACTTACAACTACTTACAATGTAATTGCCATATTTTTTTTTACATTTACACCACTCTTTTATACTAACAACACTGTTGAAACGTTACCAAAAAAATCCTAAATTTGTGTAATGGAAAAGAAAAACATAAAATATAAATCACCTACTTTCTTATGGTATAATTTATTTTGTTTCCACATTCATAGGCCAGAGTTTGAGCCAGGCTTTGAGTAAATAAAAAATCAACTTTTGGGGTCATTACTCGATGAGTTTCATACGGATAACGCACTAGCTTTTTCCAATTTATCTTTTTTATCTGCACTCTTTTGAAACTGTAGCTGTTGATAAATCACACTGTCACTCGATCTTTATTAAGCGATTTGCTTTTTACACAACAACTGTTTTAAACTGCTGTAAAGGTTTCCAACCTCATTATCGATGGCTATATCGAGAAAATCCTCATGTTTGGATTCATAGCTTCACATCATATAAATTGATAGAATATAAATACAAAGTTCAATACAAATCATTATTATTTCTGGCAGAAGTCGCTTGGGTTTTTGTCACAACAGAATAATTAACTCCAAGTCATGAAATTGTAAGAACGAGTTGAGAAACTACACTGACAAGGTAGATTTAGATTTAGATTTATCGTGAGTGGGCCATTGTGACACCTCCACTGCGACCGAAGGTCTATTGTGGCTTTAGTCGTGCTACATTAACCCCATCAGGTCAGCCTCTTTGAGGAAGCTGACCATCTTGACTGTTGTTAATCTATCCAGGTCTTCCGGTGTGAGAAAGTCTCTACCGAAGGTTTGTAATTTGGTCTTTCCCAAAGCTGTTTCATCATCCTCCACAGGCGGCATTCAGCGCTGATCGCTAAGCCCACCTGTGCAGATGATGATTCAGCTTGCATTGGCCGGTATATACGCCTATTAGGACTTTGAGTTCTTCCCTGTTAAGATCCAATAGTACTTTGGTACTTTTCTTCGAACTACCCTTCACTGACAAGGTAAAAATTAAGCAAATTTTTTTTTTTTACTTTTAAGCCAAAATTGAATTTCTCTGCAATACTTTTTCCAGAAATAGTAACTGTTATTATACCGGGTGGTCCATCACTTATGTCCACCCCCGAAATAGAGGTTAATTTTAAAGATAAAAAATTGAAACTTTGAGGATTTGTGTACTTGATATAGGACCACATAATGGCATAATCAGAATAGTTATTTTTTTTTTAGTTGAGCCATCAACGATAAAAAACTGTAATTTGGTGTTAATGTGACCAAAATAAATTCGATTTTTCTTTAATACACCGATAGAAATCGATTAATAAACTCAAAATCGATGAAAATAAATATCAAAAACCTAATTACAAGCCTTTAATTAAATAAAATACTTAAAATATGGAAATGACAGGTGAAATGATTGATATATGGTAGAGCAATAAAACTGACAAATCTAATGAGGGTAGGTACCTACCATAAATAATCTTCAAAGCAGTCAGAAGAATGTGCCATTGAACTCGAATGGGGCTTCTTTTATGAATGTTTACTTAGGATATGTTTACTTAACATTTGTGCTATACCAGCCCTTCAAAATCCTGATAGTTTTATTGCTTCCGTAAATCAATCATTCTAGCTGTCATTTCCATATTTTAATTATTTTATTTAATTAAAGGCTTGTAATTAGGTTTTTGATATTTCTTTTAAGCGATTTTGATTTTCTTATTTCTGATTATGTCATTATATGGTCCTATATTAATTACCCAAATCCTCAAAGTTTCATTTTTTTATCTTTAAAATTAACCTCTATTTCGGGGGTGGACATAAGTGGACCACCCGGTACAGGGTGAGTTCTAATAAAGAAATAATTGATCAGAAAAGATATCGAAATTTCTACCAGTTTCACTTAAAAATAGAAAAGCTTACTGAGTGCTTACTGAGTGAAAAAGGAAGCTGCTATTTCAATAAACAAACAGAGATAGAGCTATCAAAAGCCGTTTTGTTGGGAAAAAAATTCAATGAAGTGATAAGCTATATCTCTCTGATCTAGTGTGTATAAGTGACACAATGAAAGTAGTGCTTTCAACCGCTAGATGCAAATACGCTGTGTAAGCCGCGATGATTCTTTCTCTGTTAGACTCACTTCTCTCCTCTCTTGGTTTAGATGGCAAACTGATGAGCTGAACTTACAGCGAAACGTCGATTTCTGTCTTCAACCAGATTACCTGAGGTTATATCGTTCAGAAAACTTTATTGTTATTAAATTTAACAAATTTTCTTCCTGGAGTAGGTTCATACAATTAAGTAATACGATTTGATAAAAAAAAAAAATTATATAAATTCCAGTGCACATTAAATTTTTGATATTAACTGACAATAATAATACCCCTGAATAGTAGAGAGTGTCTAACTTTCGAACCGCCTTGGACTCGAGAATTTTTTTTGATTTTTTTTTTTCATAAAGTTGGACCCCCTCTTCATTTTGGTGGCATTTTCAAAAATTTAATTGACGCCCTGGCGGAGAAATGTGCAAGCGAAGACATCGGCAATGGGTTTTTGTCCCCTTTCAAGATTTTCTTACCCCATGTCGCTATCTCAATTAGCGCCTGCACGCGGACTTGATATGTAAACCAATTAATCTAGCCGCGGAGCAGCGAGAGCCGGGGGCGGAGCCTAGCGCTCCCTCTCTTTCCTCTCTTCTCTCACAGATACACACACGCTAGATTAATTGGTTTACATATCACGTCCGCGTGCAGGCCCTAATTGAGATAGCGACATGTGGTAAGAAAATCTTGAAAGGGGACACTTAGCCCTAAAAAATGCCGGGTAGCGGAACCCGCTAACCCTAAGGCCGGGCGCACATTGCAACGCAGGCAACGTAGGCGACACAGAGCAGGGCAGCACGTGTTTTTGTAAACAAATATTTCAAGTGTGTGTACGCAAATTGAGACGCAAGGCAGGACAGGGTAAAACTATTCGATAAATGGCCTGCTTCATTCAGTGTCCCAGACACAGTTTCATGCTTCCCTGGGCGAGACGTGCAAGTGTGTGCTCTGACTGTCAATTAATTAATTGTAATTTTAATATTATTTTAAGTAGTTTTAGTACTTTATAGATAAAAATGTTTGAAGAACTGATCGAAGCTGTTCGAAAACTAAGTTGAATTAGCAGGTCAAGGAATTCGGTCATAATAAAATAAATAGAGAAGACAGAAGAATGGCGTTATTATAATTTCAAATCAGTAAATAATTTTGAAGAGACTGTCACAAAACTGTCTATCAATGTGCGCTTGGGCACGTGTCTGATAACCTGCGTGCAGTTTTTTCTGTGCTGTGCAGTCTGCCCTGCGCTATGTCGCCTGCGTTCCAATGTGCGCCTGGCCTAATCCTTGCCATTCTACAGGACCAAACGCGTTTGGTGACCCTGTGACCTTAATAATGGTCCGATCGAGGTCTACTGGGGCTCAAATCAAAGATAAAATTTTTTATTTTTTTTACCCCCACCCCCTTCTTTCATGCAAAAAAACAGTTTTAAGAAAAAAAAGGGGGGAGGGAAATCGGTTTTTCTGCGGGCATCTTGCCAATATTGGCGGAATCGAAAAAAAAAAACATTTTAAAGTAGGCATTCCAAAGTGTCATCTCCCATTGGTTGGGCTCGAGGCCCCAATATTAACGAAAGTTATAGCAATTTGAATTTTAATTATGATTTCCCCTCCCCCTCCCCCTCTAATCGAGATAGCGACTTCAAAATTTCAGGCATCATTGAGGACACTGCTGTCTCTCGATGAAAAAAAAAATTAAGTCCCTAAGTCGATTTTTTCCATGCAAAACACGCGAACACGGACGGCGGTGTATTCGCACCGCGGCGGAACTCTGAAGAAAGGGCTTTAAAATTGAAAATGCGATATCTCGAGAACCGTTTGACCGATTAAGACTAGTCAAAGTTCAAATTACGCGTCTTCGAGAGCTCTTCATTTTTCGACAGAATATTTACTATGCTCAGAGTTGAATTAAGCGAGTTATGTGCAAAAAACCCATTGCCGATGTCTTCGCATGCACATTTCTCCGCCAGGGCGTCGATAAAATTTTTGAAAATGCCACCAAAATGAAGAGGGGGTCCAACTTTATGAAAAAAAAATCAAAAAAAATTCTCGAGTCCAAGGCGGATGGAGCCTTTTTTTTTGACAGACCCTCTCCACTAGAACTATTACACAGGATTTTGAAAAAGTCGCGGTACCCCTTAATAAATCCTTAATTTTTATATTTTGAAAAAAATAATAAAAACAGTTAAATTTAAAGATTTAATTTCTTTTCTGTTGATATAAAAAATACAGGGTGTTCCTTGGCTTTTTTTTTAAACAGAATTGCCTATTTCAAAAAAATAGACAATTTCGCCATTACTGAGCCAAGGATGATCTTTTTTTTTACATCAATAGGAAGTAAATTAAACTATGAAGTTGACCCGTTTTTAAATTTTATTCAAACTCAAAACTTATGGATTTATGGGGGAACCGGGATTTCTTCAACACCCCATACAATCTAAAGTCCACGTGAAACTCTAATAATAATATTTAGGTCTTTTTAAAACATTTGATAAAATTTGCATTTTCGAGTTTTGAAATTAAATATAATAATTATAAAATAATCCAGACATGCCTTCAATAATAATTAATTAAATTTTGAAAAACTGTTTCATGTGGATTGATTAGTATAGAAACTTCTCTTCCATTAATATAAATTTTTCCATTCAGAGAATGCTAGAATCTAGAATTTTTTTCCAACATGAATCAAGAAATATTTACTTTTATTTACTGTAAATAACTACCTTATAATAAATTAAGAAATAAAAACTCATAAACACAATTCAAAATTCAAAGAATTGTTTCTAATTTAAAAAAAATTATTCCAACCAAGAGTCTTTCCAATTCACCGATGAACGTGTTGTCACTTAATTATCTACCACTTAGCACTTGTGCATGAGATGATAGGTTACCAATAACAATCTGTTTAAACATCATGATGTTCTCCACATTACCATATTCTATCAAACTAACCCCTGATATCGATAACACTTGATAATTAGATTCAAGCTGCCTGAACGAATCGATTTTCATATTAATTTAAATACAGGCGACAATACAACTAGGGTCTTGCTTCGTTCTTGACTTGCTCATTATTATACACAATTAATAATAAATAACTAAATGTTATTAATGAATTAAAAAATAAAACGTGATAAACATCTAGAAGGCACCGTGGTCAAAAATTATTGTGTTATTATAATAGACCAAAAAAAAATTTAAGTATGATATTATTTCTGCAGAAAATATGTATGATAAGATCATATAAAAATAATGTACTCTTTGGTCTTCTTATCTGCTTCGCGCTTATCTTCACGACTTTTTTGCTCGAAATCGGCTGTTCAGTCAAACATTGGCAACTAAAAATGACAAGTGTGAGCACACCGGTGGCCGAGTGGTTCAGTGGGCGGTCTGCTGAATCACTGGACCCGGCGGACTGAGTTCGATTCTCGGTGAAGGCTCTGGGTGCCTGTGTTGTCCGTTCTACTATTTGTTTGGCATAGGTACTTGAGGCTGGGTGTATGAGCAAGAGGCTCCAAACCCATATTACCGGTGTGGAGCGACTTTGTCTTAACTACATAGTGAAGACCGATGCTCCCCCTTATAAAAAGTGTGATTACACGTAGCCATAGGCGGGGACAGGATCGTGTCTTTAGCTCTGTAGCTTTGAAAATTTTTAATTTATAATAACGCGTAAATTGCCTTCTTAATTGCTTGCTTCTTTTCATGTTCCCAGTTTCAAGTGATGCAATAGTGTTACATAATTATTAGTGAATAGCTGGGTATAGGTATAGGATAATAGTTTCAACCAATTGCCGAGCCAATTGCTTATCCCGTAAAATATCAAAGTTTATTTTTTCGCTTTTGATTGGAAGGAATACTTGGGAAATTCTAGTGAGTCACTTGGTGTATTAGCTTAACTAGTGCAGCTGTTTTTACAGTCTTCAGGAAAATCCCGGTATTGAAAAACCAAATAAATCTATGACTTCAGGTCGGAAGAGAATCATACTCGATGATGACATAAAATATGCAGAAGAAAAACTGACTGGCAAGTCGTGCGCCACTGACATCTGCTTTCCTCTTACGTTTATTCCCCGCAGAGTTCTAGTCGGAAAAACTGATAGGTATCTTCCGATTCGAAACCGCCAATATAGATGGTTGGAAAATTTTCATACGGCATTCTTTTGGTTGCTTTGTCGTAATACTAACCGCGTGACACGATGATAATCTTATTTACTTCGAAAAAACTTTCTACTAAAAAATCCGCTATTCTTTCTGCGTGACTTTTTCTAAATATGAGAGACATGAAGTACCTTTGATCAACCTGTTTGTGAAGTCGTTGTTTTTTTCGTTTTATTTCTATAAATTTTTTATGGAGGCTTATAATATTTAAAAATAAATTATGCCGTACACAACACACCACAAGCAATAATAATAATCCTTCTATTTAGAAGAAGTATTTGCGACTTCTATGGGAAAGGGGTTTAATGAACAACGCACACAAATACACATACATCATCATACTCTGATCACACGGGGTTAATCCTCCTTTTTACAAAAAACCCTAAGCCCAGACCTATTGTCAGCGATCCTAAACACTTCCCTACTTTCAGGGCGAACTTGTGAGCTAAATAATAAAAAAAAAACAATTGATGAGTTACAGATATCTACAATGGAAATGAGGCATTTAATTTATTGATTTTCATTTAGCAGTGGACATGTCCTAATTTAAATTTAAATTAGTTATTAGACTAAAATGTCAAATCGTAAATCATTGTAAATGTTTGTGGTGTTAAATAAAATAATTCATACCTTCGCATATCAAAATAAACGAACTGTAATTGACACCCTGTATTGACATGTGTAAATTTTTTTATTACTGACTAATTTTTGGAAAGAGTTAGTAATAAGAGATACAGGTCAGTTAAAATATTAGAAAAAAGTGGGAGTATTTTATAATTATTAAGAATCAGAAACAGGATTCAGGATAACTTCCGCCGTTGCTGAAATTTGCTGAAGAACTGAAAAATTAAACTTCTTTTTTTTGCCATATTTTTTATAATCAAAAGTTAATTCCTTAATTATTATTATTTTAATTATTTTAATAGGTTTATATCAGTCGTTACGAGCTATTCATCTGACTTTCGAAAAATTTTCAAACCTGACTGGTCATGTGGTCTTCATTCATCATATTTCAGCAACGGCTTGTTAAGAAGTCCCATTGATGGGTATATTACACAAATTTCCCACTCTTTATGAAGATGTCTATACAGGGTAAGTCATTGATATGGGAAAGCTCGATTGCACCTACACCATTAAAGATATCGAAATGAACCAAAAAGTGCTGTAAATGGGAGGGTAAAGTGCAGTTTGTAAAATTATTTTCAGATACACAGGATGGCCCAATATCGCTGTACGCCATACAACTTTGTTATTTTAAATAGGACACCCTCTATATTATTACATTTTCATATTGTTTGAGAAAAGTTAAAAAGAATGGTTTGTAAAGTTGAAGTTTGTAATGAGCGATTTATGAGTTATAAACAAATGAAAATCGCGATTTTTCATTTTCAAAGCAGCTTATATTGAAAACGGCTCGAGATATGGAAAAACGGTTTACATGTCCCTATCTTAATTTTTAATTTGGTATCCTATCATGTACCTGAAATTTTTATACCGAGTGATTTGAAATTTTTTACCACTCTGTATAAAAATTTCATCCATCCAATAGGATACCGCTTGAAAAGTTAAGATAGGAACATGTAAACCGTTTTTCCATATCTCGAGCCGTTTTCAATATAAGCTGCTTTGAAAATGGAAAATCGCGATTTTCATTTGTTTATAACTCATAAATCGCTCATTACAAACTTCAACTTTACAAACCATTCTTTTTTACTTTTCTCAAATAATCTGAAGATGTAATAATATAGAGGGTGTCCCATTTAAAATAACAAAGTTGTATGGCGTACAGCGATATTGGGCCATCCTGTGTATCTGAAAATAATTTTACAAACTGCACTTTACCCTCCCATTTACAGCACTTTTTGGTTCATTTCGATATCTTTAATGGTGTAGGTGCAATCGAGCTTTCCCATATCAATGACTTACCCTGTATAATACAAGTACAAAAAAGAAGTAATTAAGTGACCGCTTCATGGTGCGCGGTCAGGATCAGTGACTGTGAACCAAGCCGGAACTTTTATAAAATAAACTTCAGTTGGAACTTTTATAAAACAAACTTCAACCATGCGTGGTTTCGGTGTGTATCCCTTGTTCATTAATGTCATCCCTATCCCACACAAGTCTCAACTTCGGCGATAAGGGACTCTGTTTTGACATGGTACATAATTTATACGGATGTGTTTTTAATTTATGATTATATATTTTGATAAAAGCAAGCTTTAAATGTACTAAATACTGGGGCCATAAATATCAATTTCTAAGAAATTCTGATAAGTCAACAACTTGGCCCTGATATTTTTAATCGGATAATTTATTGAATTAAGAGTCTATAGAGACCAGGGAACGACACGTAGCAAGCAAATTGGAAAACTCATATTAGTGAATACCCAAAAATGTAATATTTCCCACTACATCATGATTGATTTTCAACGTTAATGGTTGAGAAAGTGTGTATCTGTTATGACAATCAGTAATAAAAAAACCAGCTCCACATTTTTAAGTACATTGGCACATTTGCGCAATCAAATCGTCATCAGAATCATTGTATACGACAACAGAAGAATCCTTAGCTACATTGTGTGAGAATTATCATCGAGAGAATCATCAAGATTGAGCTTTGAGCCTCCCCCCCATATTTCAACAAACTCTCTAGGATAGAGTCTATTTAGTTCGACGAGAACCTCCTCTTATGCAAAGCTGTATAGTTTTTATAACTGCACAAGAGATCCTAACAGGACTCACTCTACCACCTCAAACTTCTTGTCAATGACTTTTTTGTAGAATGCTTGAATAATAACTGTACAACGTGTTGACTTATACTTAGTAACGAAAACTGTGTTGGCTCTCTAACATTACTTGAAAAATATAAAAAAAAAAATTTCAATCTGGTAACAAATTAATTTTTGGAAGACTTTGGAAAATGTACATGAGATCAAAAAATGTGAGTTAAGTTTGTGCCATTTGATCAAAAGAACGAAATGTGTGACCAAATGAAAACTTAATTTAGGCAGGGCTTTTAAGATTGAGCCTGTAAAACTGTAAAACGAAAATTTGCGTTGTAAAGTCGTAAACTCCGACATGGCCTTCTTCTTAAATGCACAAATATGGTTTTACACTACTTTTAAACTGTCTCCCATTGTCACAATATCGACAAAGTTGCAGTCAATTCAAGAAATAAATAATTTATATTGTCAAATAAATTAATTATTGTTTTGACATTTTCTGGAATAAGGTGTATGTTTTAACAACAAATTTTGCTTTTCTTGAATCGATAAAGCCATCATATTATTCGGAAATAATATATTCCAGTTACTGACATAGTCCAGTCATTACGTCGACAAAAATGGGTTAGAAATGCAAATGAACCGAGAAAGCTGCTTTTTGGCTATTGTGTGAGGGTAGCTTAAAAAAGCTCAACTTCAAATTGTCGACCAAGATTTCCTATGAGCGTTCTTCGCCATCTTGAAAAAAGTGTTAAGTTTGGCTTTTTACACGTCGAAATACGACGGGATACTTTTTTGTTACTTTTTGTACTCTCTATACAATTTAAGTAATTTACATTTTTCACATAGCTTTCTCCGTTGTTAAGATATCTAAAAATATAATGGTTGATTTTTTCTCTCATGACAGTCACGCATATAAATGTTGGCTCCCCTAATTTAGGGATAAATAATGTTAAATAGATATTTTGTTAAATTTAAAAGGTGTTTCTGTTGCACTAGTTAAATTTTAGATCTGTTGAACATCTTCGAGAAAAACATAAAAAAGTTTTAATTTTTGTGTTATCAATTCATAATTACATTGACTTTAACAATAAAAATTACAACAAACAAAAACGTCGACAATTAAAAAAATATCCAATTTTCAAGTCACAGCTAAGGCTATTACAAAAATGACACTACAAATTGAAGATATCTTTCCGATTTTCTGCGGAAATGGCTCATGGGAGTCAATTCCTATGAGGATTTTGTGGGTTCTTTTGCTACGTAAAATATGAGCAGTAGGTGAAAAATGTGTCGTACAGCGTAAAAAACTAACAAAAAAGTATCCATCGCAATTTTCGTATCTCGTCAGAGAGCTGAGTTATTGCAAAAAAACAAAATTTAACACTTTTTTCAAGATGGCGAAGAATGCACATATGAAATATTTGTCGACGATTTGAAGTTAAGCTTTTTCCATGCTCCCCTCACACAATATCCAAAAATCAGCTTTCTCGGTTTATTTGCATTTTTAAATGTAGAAATAATGACTGGACTAACAGCGAAGTTTGTTAAATTGTTGAAAGTTGCAAAAAAAAAAATTGAAGCATGGATAAGTGTTATACGCTCAAGCGAAACCTCTGTACTGTGAGTGAAACTTACTGTTAGCTGAAGGGGTATTTTCTGCAAACTAACACCGATTCGAATTTATTCTCATATACAGGGTGATTCTTTTAAAGCGCCCATTAGAAAAAGTACGACTTCTAGTTGATCTAGGAATCTGAATTTTGGAATTTAGGCAACATACATAATAACGAGTCGAAATGAAATATTACCAAGATAGCAGCACATTTAAAAATGGCGAAAGCAATGGCCATCTTTGTTTTTTTAAATGGGACACCCCATACATTATTGCATTTTCAGATTGTCTGAGAAAATGTGATAACAATGGTACTTATAGTTACAGTTTAAATTGAGTAGGCTATGAGTTATAAACAAGTGAAACTCGCAATTTTTCTACTTTGAAGCCATTTCCAACAAAAACGGCTCAAGATATCAGAAAACGGATTACATGTCCCTATTTTAACTTTTAAAGAGGTATCCTATTATGGAGTTGGAATGTTTATACAGGGTGGTGAAAATTATCAGATTTTTGTTCACCCTGTATAAACATTTCAACTATGCAGTAGGATACCAGATGAAAAGTTAAGATAGGAACATGTAAACCGTTTTCTGATATCTTGAGCCGTTTTTTGTGGTAAATGTCTTTAAAGTTGGAAGATCACGATTTTCAAACTCATAGCCTACTCAATTTAAAATACAACTATAAGCACCATTGTTATTACATTTTCTCAGACAATCTGAAAATGCATTAATATATGCAATATATATATATATGCATTAATGCATTTAAAAAAACAAAGATGGCCATTGCTTTCGCCATTTTTAAATGTGCCGCCATCTTGCTAATATTTCATTTCGACTCGTAATTGTTTATGTTACCTAGGTTACAAGTTTTAGATCTCTAGCTCAATTAGAAGTGGAAAATATTCTAATGGGCGCCTTAAAAGAATCACGTTGTATGCTACAACAGTAGTTAGTACACAGCTTTACGTAGTTGATTTTTGATTTGGTTTTTGTGGTGTCCGTTTTCAATGTAGATGTGTGTTGTTTAAGTTTGAAGTTGGTTTTAACGGTAATAACAATTATTGACTGTTTTGTGGGCCCTAATTGTTTGTTGTTCTGTGCCTTGCTAACTGATTACTGTACTTTTAAAAATCAATTAAATGTCGACTTTGTGCTTTGGCTACATGTAAAAGCAATACCTAGTCGAAATACGCAGCGAATGGATTTCACAAGTGGCATACTTCAACAACAACAACTATCAACAGGAACTTATTTTAATATTGACGATTTTTTGTGTAAGTTTCATTACCAAAAAACCAGAAGAATTATTTTCCATCACTTCACTCTAAATATTCCCATATTAATTTTGGGTGCTAGGTCCGCCGCGAACGAATAGATGCCGCTAGTCTAGGTGTCGTCGACCAAATGCATGTATTTCAGTGAGAGTTTCCTCTCTTACCTTATACATTTACCCTATAGTTTAAGGGTTTTGATTTTAGTGATTTTATTATAGGATTCCATAATGACATGAAATTTGTTTCCTAGTCCTGCCTAAATTAAGTTTTCATTTGCTCACACGATATAATTTTTCATAAGTTATTTTTGATTATCTGTTTTTTATTGGAGTAACTTTTCCAGTCTTTAAAACTCCTGGACTGCTCCTGAGTCATGAGAATTAAGTTGACAAGATATGTGAGGGGCTCCAGCAATTGTTTAACAGTTTTGTTAAAAATAAAATATTGAACCTCAAATCTCGCCTCAAATCATACGACAGAATAGTGAGAATTTTCGGGAATGGGTGAAGCGGTTCAGGGATAATCGCCCTCCAAAAATTCCTCGAAACACGTGTTTTTTGTGAAAAATTACAGTTACCTAAGAAAATGCGTAAAATATTTTTCAATGCAAGAAAACGTTTCACAGAAAAGATGTCAGGTAAATATCTTTATACCTTTATACAGGGTGTACCAGCTCGATTTAGACAACGGTAAGGGCCGTGTAGGTCTCGTCAAGACGAAACCTTTTTTTATTTGAAGTTTTTGGATTTGGCCCTATGTTGCGGAAATATGGCCGACTTCCGGTTTTTAGTTTTTTGGCTCCAGTTTCGGCATTTTCAGGTTCTCGCCCAAACTGAAACTAGTTTTGGAAACTCCTTAGCTTCAGTTACAACTTTCATATTGAAGTCAAGGTTCTATCTCTGTTGGATTCAAAATGGCGACATGCCCAAGACTTTAAACTTTAAGTCGTTGAATCAATTCAAATTGAATCAAATTGAAAAATTAAGATTTTGAATCCAACAGAGATGGAACCTTGACTTCAATATGAAAGTTGTAACTTAAGCTAAGGAGTTTCCAAAACTAGTTTCAGTTTGGGCGAGAACCTGAAAATGCCGAAACTGGAGCCAAAAAACTAAAAACCGGAAGTCGGCCATATTTCCGCAACGAAGGTTCAAATCCAAAAATTTCAAATAAAAAAACGTTCCGTCTTGACGAGACCTACACGGCCCTTACCGTTGTCTAAATCGAACTGGTACACCCTGTATAAATATAAAGGTATTGCTCCCAAATAAAGCTTTAATTTTGAAGCTTATTATGGTACGTTTTGATTTCTGGTGAAGCCTTGTAGAGACTGACATAGTATAGAAGTCAAGTATGGTCAAGAATGTTAGAGTCGAACCGATATTTTTACTGGTTCAAGTTATGACTATTTTCTGTAATCTTTGTTAAAAAAAAAACGATTTTGTAGATTTTATTGTAGCGGATATGGTGGTATTTCTTTTGAAATTTCGTGTGTGTAATCTACTTTCCATGCTATATTGATTGTTTTCTTAAGGGACGATTTTATCATCTACATAAAAATTTAAGCTTAGTTCGTATCAAGTTATGACTTCTGGTTGGCAAAAAATTCTCAACAATTATAGTCGAATTTTACGATTTGTAATAAAGCTTATCTACATGCATGACTGAGCTTACAAAGCTGAATTTCGTGAAAACGATTTCTAAACTTACAATATTTTAGAAATTCAGTCTCTTCGTTCTATTTTTACAATCTAGGTTTGGACTATTTCATTGATAACAAAACTAAATAGAGAAACATCGTTTCGCAGTATGTTTTTATGTTTTATACTTTAATATCAAAATAAAGAGGCGGCTATTAAAATTATGATTTTGTAGTTCAATCGTCATAAACACGACTCTTTTACTTCTCCATAATAGACGCAATAAAGTTCCTCTTTATCTTCCAAAACAGACAAAGTAAGTTCAGTAAGTTCTTTATCTGCCTAGGTGGAAGAAACGTAGTAACTATGATTGCGAAAAGACTTATCCGGCATTGCATAAAAATAAGATTATTTGTCAAAATAGCGTACGAGAAACAATTCAACCTTGCGCGTTGACCACTGACGGTGGTCAATCTAATTAAGTTTTGAGTCAATATTTGGCCCTAGAAATTTAATAACACCTACTCGTGCAATTTTTATTCTGTCAAGTAGGTACATCAATAAAGCTGATTGTTTCCTTATTACCTGTAACTGTAGATATTTAATCTTAGAGTGATTCAGTACTAAGTTCTTTTAAGAAAAGCGACCATTACATTGTTGTGGTAATTCAGGGGTAACGAGATTGTTATTTCTAACGATGTTTTTTGTAAACATTAAGGTAGGTGTAGATTAAAATTATTATTTAAAATTACCTTCTAGAAATTTTATTTAACATATTTTAGGTACTTTAATCAAGAACATACAGAAAAAATAGCATGTTCATTACAACGTTTAAAAAATTATTTTATGATGATCGAAAAAAATCGCGGAAAATATTTTTTTCTTCAAACGTCAGTAAATCAGACATTACTCGACTCAGTAGCCGGTCTCAAAGTTTCACTTTTCCTCCGCCGGAGCTAAAGTGTTGCCAAGCAACACTTTACCTCCGCCGGAGCTAAAGTGGTGCCATAGCAACATCAACATACAAACACATAGCTACCTGTATTAAGAATCAACTATTAAAATTTTATTAATGTAGGCCCGTATATTCATCAATAAAATTCAACCTAAGATATGAAAACTCTCTAGTTTATTATTATCTAATAAGGTTAAAAGGAATTTGGTATTATTAATCAAACATAATCTTTGGAAAATCTACACCGAAACGAAGTAATTCTGTGAAACGTCATAATTATACCCGAAGCCGGACGGTCGACAGTCGGCTTCAGTCGAGTCGAGCTCGTGCTCGGCTCAGTCGTCTCAAACGTCAGAAAAAAAGTGGGGTTATTGCGAGGTAAACAAAAATAATTATTATTCCGTATTGAAATTTGAATATTGAACACAAGGATAATAATTATAACCATATAGGTACCTAGGTACATAAAGGAATCCAACATCTTATATTTTTATTATTAGGTAAGTATTAGTGCACAGTTATGACCTACATATTTAACATTCAACTTCTGACTGACTGGCATCATCATTAACAGAAAATGAAAAAATTGACCAAGCAGGGTCTAGCAAGAGGTAGGTAGATGTTATCATTAATTTTATAACTTACTTACAAACTTTTATAACGTTTTTAATTTTGATTTTGCGATGATTAGTAGTTTAGTTACATAATTATTATTTTATTATTTTTCTTTAATAATTTCAATAATAATTTCTCGATGTTCACTGACGTTGATGACAGTACCAATTTGACAGTGCCGCGTTTCTATAGAAGCAGCCCATACTCCATACTCACCTACTTATACCAGTCCAAACCTTTTGAAAATTCGCTTTCCTTCAATTAAAAATGATGTTCTTGCTTAAATTTGCCCACGTTTGAAGAAAAAATAGTATATTTTATTTGGAGGAAAAGTGACTTTTCATGGCTTGCTCTCTATTATCAGCCTCACTTCGTTCGGCTGATAAACACGAGCGCGCCATGAAAAGTGTCACTTTCCCTCCGTATAAAATAATATACTATTGTACACTCGATTCTGGATTAATAATTCAGTGTTTTTTTTTTAACATGTGGAATAATTTACGAATAAGAAAGTTTAATTTCATGAGAACTGAAAAACAAAAAATTGAAACTGTCAGAAATTATTTTCTGAGATTAGATCAACAAGCATTATTGTGCAAAATAATTTACACTGTTTTCTGTAGTTTTCCCCCACCCCAAAAAATTACATGCCACCCAGTAACAGTAATTTTTATTTCAACCTGCTTGTGAAAAATAAAAAATTACGTCTTGAACAGCAAACAAAATTTCACTCAAAGAAAATTATCTTCTTTTGTAAACGAACGAAAAACCACTCACTCAAGCTATATCCCCTCAGAAATATAAGTTGATATATTGTATTAACCTCTCGCCAAGAAGACATTGTTAACAACGTCGTGAATTACTGCAAAGCTTGCTTTAACATTACATCACCATTCACTATTGCATAAGCTTCTGCTGTCCCGGGCGATCCTGAAAATTTTATAATGCCTCGTGATGTTTCATATCAGGGCTACCAGAAAGGTTAAATCCTTAGAGACTTCCAATGCAGATAATATTCCTGCAGGTAATATTTATTCACAAAATTCACAAAAGATTGTATTTGTATTCTAGTTTATCTGCCGCGACATGAGTCTGACATTGGTTCCAGTTAAAAAGTGTCAATCTGATTTTTCGAAATATTTAAAATACTTCCCAAAGGAAATTTTGCAAATTTTCACAGTCTTGTTTGCATTATTTCAGTTTATTCAGTTTCCTGTGGATATTTTCACAGAATTTTGGCATAATTTTGGGAATCGCGATCTTTAGTCAGACTCTATTAGTCAGCAATAGATTGAATATTTTTCTCGAACTGACATTAAATTAATGTTCTACTTTGATGCCTGATGTTTAGTAGCAAAATGATACTTTTGCAGCTAATTTTTATTAGAGTTTAACGTTAATCATAATAATTATGCTGAATCCACCAATGAATGATCCGGCCATTCACTTCTTAATGGACGATCTTATGCTGAAATTGAACTCACAATCAGATATGCAGATGATCTCTGCATCCTGATATCTGGTAATCATCATGAGGAAGTTTTATATGAACTTATGCAAAAAAAAAAACACTAACTCTAGGTGTTCATTGAAGACCTAGAAGACCTAGAAGACTAACACTGAAGACTCAATTAATTCCATCAACCAGGAAAAAAGCTTAACAAGCTTAAATGATCAAAATTATCTGGTACGCAACTTCAGCTTACGAACATGGCAAAATACCTTATGGTGGTCCTCAACCAAACGTTAAGCTGGAACAAACACATTGAAACGAAAACAGAAAAAGCACTCATGGCACTGTGGAAGTGTTCCAGAATGATGGGGGAGACATGGGTCCTGTCACCTAAAATCTTTAGCTATAGTAAGAGTAATGCTTTGGTATGCCTCACTTGTCTCGTGGCCCAAAACGAGGCAACTCACAGCGAAATCACAACTAGAGGGTGTCCAAGAAATGGCTTCCCCATCAGTAAAAGTTGCTATGGATCCCACCCCAACTAGCGTAATAGAAGCTGAACTAAACCTGCCTTCTCTACACTTATATGTACTTAGAGGAAATGGCAATGGGTTCTGCACACCGATTCCAATAAAGGTGGTTATGGAAGAATAAAGAGAGAATCTACCCAGGCCCAAAAGTCTATGTAGTACCTATACCTAAATCTGACCAAAAGGGCTAAGTATCTCCTGCAGCTATCAAGAACAAGCCTAAGACTCCTAACAGTGGGTATTTTAAAGGCCCATTAAGTAAACAAGCAGATGTCTATGGCGTTTTCTGAAGAAGGTATTGGCTCTTGGTTTGAAAATAAAAGGGATTACAAAAATGTTACTAAAGTAATTTGAGGTCGGTATTAGCTTCAAAAACGAGCATAGAAATCTGCCCATTAGCCTAATGAGCCTTTATAATACCCACTGTACGACTGCTAATTGACATTTAATCTGGTCACTGCAGGCTAAATGAACACTTTCATACAATTGGGATAACATATAGGACTCAAAGTGTAGAGAATATGGAGAAGAAGACGAAACTGCAGAACAGGTGCACTGTCACTGTCATTGAGGGTAAGATAATAGCGAAAGACTTGACGGAATAATTTAAAAAAAAAACGGCAAAAATGAACGTAGAACTGAAAATACTTCCTGACCAAGCTGTGTGGTCATTTTTTCTTTCAATCTCAAAAATTGTTTGAGGAAGGACACCTTCAGCCTCCAAGTTATTAAGAGGGATTTCGTTTTCGTTGGGCCACCCTGTATTCAAGCGAAACCCAAAAGGTGAGATATCGTTGCAAAGAGAATTCAAGTAGCTTTCAAATTTCTTTATGATTCTCTAACCAGTTTTTATTGTTCATGCATCTTTAAGCGATGTATTAATTTTCAACTTTTACAGTGAATTGTATTATGACCACCTCTAGTGTCAAAAGTTTAATACTTCTTCTAACACGATCGTTTTATGAAGTACATCCACTTTTTGTTTCAAAACAATCAACGTTCTTGTAGCGGCGGTACCGCGGTAACGATGAATTGTAGCTGCACCTTGCACGCAACTTCAAAGGAATATTATCCTGATATTATAGACGACTTGGCCTCGGTATAAAGCTCGCCAAAACAGCTGCAACCATATAAAATCTCTTTGATAATTTAACAAGCTTGTCAGGATAGCTTGTAGTCTGTTCCAGCGGCTCTAAAACGTTAGGGAAATTATAACACCGACTTCCGGGCGGAACAACAGGCAATGTTCCTCCTTATCGTCTAGACTTTACAAGGTATGGAGTCCTGAATAATGAAACACCAGCTACGGAGGAACCTGGAAATGATAAATATTGCTGCCTAGGTTAATGGAGAATAAACTTCCCTGTTCACGTGAGCGTGATATATGCTGCCACTAACAACATCCTCGATCCCACATTCGAATGTGCGCTCCTGGATAAATTGTGATTAATTTTTTCTAAGTTTATCGGGAAAATATACGCAAAGATCAATGGGCTTCTATCGCTTTTAAATAAATATTTTGGTAAGCACGACTTATATTTACTGATGTAGATAAGAAACCAATTTTTACCAGAGTCAAACAAGTACCTACAACATCATCCAACCATGAAATTATTAAACTAAAATTCATGATCAATTTTAGGAAAGTGTCAGGATATAAATTTCCTATCAACATTCCGTAAAATTAGATACAAAAAGTAAAAAAAAAACACTATTGTATGAGTGTTTAAATTCACGATTTCTTAAACGAATTTCGATTTACTAATCCTCGATTCCTTGAAATAGATTCTTAAGTCGACTGTAATTTTTTCTGGAGATTTTCTGTTGAAATGTTCCGAAATTAATCTGCCGGCATCTCTTCATTGTACATCCTAATAGTTCATGTTGGAAATTACAAACATAATAGCTTACTTTAAATTGTTTTGCATACATTCTGGCATTTGATGTAGGTACTTACTTTGTCTTGACGAGAACACACTAACATTTTTTGATCACTATTCAAAAAACGAAAGAAAAAAGACATCACATTATCGGTGTTACGTTTCGCTCTGTTATCGCTATTACAATTATTCTAGACAGCACATAGCATTGCTCAACAGTTCTTACGTTTAAAATAGTAACGCAAAATACACTAATTAAAACACCATACTTCCTAAATTCAATGCTTTTCAAAACAGACCGAATGGTAAAGTGACAGGTAAAGTCAGGTGACGTCATAAAACGTAACGCGCAAATGGGGACCTGCGCAATATCATAAATGGGTATTTAAAAGTTTACTGCATCATGGGAAGTAATAGTTTTCTAAATTGATTTTGATTTAATGTAAAGTGCATTAATATTAATTATATAGGTAGGTGAGTTCTTATTTTAAGACTGGTATTACGGCGCACAAAACTGAAACATTTTCGACAAAGTAGAATAATTATTGAGCCTGCGGTGGCTTCCGTTGAACTGCCTCGGACTGAGTTCGATTCCCAGTCTCGCTCTGGTTGTTTGTTAGTCTATTCTACTATTTATTTTGGTTTACTTGGACGCTGGGGTGTATGAGCAAGTTCTCGCAGCCCATAATTACTGTAGTGGAGCGACTTTGTCTTACCTATACATAGTTAAGACAGATGTTCCCACCTTTATTATAAAAAATTAAGGCAATTATTATTATTTTTGCTAATTAATTTTATTGTTTTGTAATTAATTATTATTGCTTACCCGGGGCGTTTCTGATAATCATTCAGCTTGTTATAAAAACCAATCTGAATGGAGTCGGAGTGTCTGTATTACAAATTTCTCTTATTATACATATGCACAACTTTTTTCGTTTTGACTAGATCATGATCTGATCAAATTATTATTTTTTTGTTTCATTCAGAGTTTAAGAACTGGACATTGAGAATTTAGGTACCTATATACATGAAACAAACGTGAAATTGAGGATTATTAACGCAAATTTTGTTTACATGTTTCTGATATCGACTGATCCACTCGCACAGTAAACTTGTTCAAAGTTTGAAAGGTACGAAATCAGGGGTATCAAGTATCGACCATATCAATACCCCCACCCCACTCTCTAGCGAATTGTTAACGAAGCCACTTTCACATTAAGTAAACTCGCATAAACAAAGCTTGCGAAAATTAAATTTTCCCTGAAATTTTCAAGCCCTCTATCTATTTATTAAAGTTGAAATAAACAGATGACCTAATAGAGTTATACAGAGTGAATCATATCAATGTGTAACGAATAAATTCATTTTCTCAGCTAGGAAGAAAGTAAATACAGAGAGCTGAACAGCGACTTGACTGTGCAGCAAAGAGTATCGTAACATTTAACTGTAGTTCTATGCTCGAAAGTTTACAAAGGTGTAATGTAGAGTTTATTAGCAATTTTAAACTCACCTTTCATCGTGCATAAAATCAACTACTTTACATGCATTAAAACCAACCAGAAGAATAAAAATGACCACTTTCAATGTTTTCTGCAGTTAAATAATCCTATACATAGAGCGTACAATTCGTAAAAACTTTGTGAAAATTAGATTACCCGACATGTAACGAATGTTAATTACAGGATATTATAAATTCTCTACAATTAAATCAACAAAGGTATGACAAGGACAACCATAACTATCACTGCATGCACCAGGTTTTGGATTTGTTAGTTGGATCATGCACATACTTCTTAACTATGCCCTGAACATTGCGTCCTATTAGTGTGCCAATTATTCTCTTCCTGTAATTTTCAACAACATATTCTGTTTTTGTAATGAACAGTGACATTCTAAGCTAATTTAAATGCTCGTTCCTATCTAACAATCGTACGGCAGCCAAGTGATGTTAGAACCCTTGAAGCGAGATTAGTAAATAATACTACAATTTCAAGCGGGCTGTTATAATATCACACGCAAAGCTGAGGGATCTTGTCTGGTGTTTTATAATCAAAAATGTTTTCAGTTAACTTCAGCTTAAAATCTCAGCTCGGTTCTAATGCGTTTCAAGATCGATATTACACACCATATTCCTTTGTTTGTGCGGCTTCAATAAAAGTCACGCTATTAACGATTAGAAGAGAAAAATCAATTTCCTTATACTGTATAATTAATCTGTAAACGCAATGTGAAATTGTTAACTCAAACTGCACGCAACTCGCATAAAAAAGTTTTTGCCTTTTGTTAGAGTTAGCTGCTGGCTGTTAAAAGACTTTTAGATTGGCATCTTGCCAGATTTGACATTCCCTACTTTTCACCCGCAAGATTTTCAAGAAAACTCATTTATTTTCCACACGTTTTTAATACAATACGCTTGCTTACTTGCCCATTGTTAATAAAACAGCTCATCGATCTTGAGAACATTGATATTCCTTAGAGCTTAAAAAAATATTGCTTTCAAACTTCTATACTGGCTACACATTGAAGTTGTATATATTATACAGGGTAAGTTTTTAATAGCGGATTTCTTCTTAGTACATTAAGGGGAAATTCGTGCAGCACATGAAAAATAGTAAAAAAAGTCTTGTAAATTGACCGGGATATGAAGAGGTGAAGTTGAGAACTCACCCTTTTTTAATTTTGAAAGCTTGCTTAAAATAGAGACTATGGCCTCTTCTTTCGTGTTTTTTTAAATCGTGTTTTGGAAAAAAATCTATATTTGAACGAAGAGGCCGTAGTCTCTATTTTTAGCAAGCAAATACTTAAAACTCTGAAAACTAAAGAAGTTGAGTTTTCAACTTAACCTCTCATATTATCCTCATATCTTGGTAAATTTATAAATTTTTTTTACAATTTTGTTCTGTGTTGCACGAATTTCCCGCTACAATATGAACCAACAGAAAATTCGCGATTAAAGACTCAGCCTGTATATTTTTGTCTGTTTTTTTTATAAATTTTCACTCTTTCAAAAGAGACAATGAAAATGGGATAATCTACAACATTTTTTTGAATCCTATGAATAGTTTTCGAGTTACCTAAAGAGTTTCCCTTACCAAGATTGAAGCTGATTATTTTAAAAAAACTTTTATAAAAATAAGTGAATAATTCAGTCTACTGTAGTCTCTGATTCGTCAACTTTTTTTTTTCACAAAACCTTTACAGAGGAATTGTTGAGAATTGATACATTTAAATGTGAAAGTAATTTGAAGTTTGGCAACCTCCCAAACTCAACTTAGAATATTATAAAATATTGAAATGCCTTCATTGCCATGGAAATAAAAATAAAGAAAATGATATCTAGCCCCAACTTATTCACGTGTTCAGTACAGTGTTGCCACTTTCATATTTACAAAAATGGTCATAACTTTCGGAAAAAAGAACTTACAGCACTAACGGTAAGAAAATTCACTACTCTTAAAAAATGAAGTTATCACACCATGCTCCAAGTGCGCGAGTTACTGATCATCTTGTATAAACTGAAGCATCTTCTCAGGAAAAAATCAAAAAAGCATCAATCGATTATAAGAATGAGGGCTGTATTTGGATTTGAAATGGAAATATTGTGCCCTATCTCTTGTTGAGAATTTGTCTCCACAGCTCCCATTCTTCTTCTATTATTAATTGATAGGTGATTTTTTGGGTAATATAGAGATTTTTGTAAAAAAAAATAAATAAACGACTTTGTATTGATATTGTGTTCAGTATTTAGATTTTATTATTTATGTTTATGATTTATCATATTATTTTTATATTTAATTGTTGATTATGTAAAAGTCTTTAGAAATTCACAGAGATATACATAGTCAATAATACACAGTTTAATAAAACAAAAGTCGACTATGAAAAACCTGGGATCTAGTGGGTTTAATAATTTTTGAAATGTCAAATGAATAGCTGTAAACGACTTATGTAAACCTACAAAAAAAAATTACTTAATGGCAATAATAAAAATATATGACTGAAAAATGAAAACTCGATTGTTCAGTTTTTTCAGGATATTTCAGCAACGCCTGAAGTTTCCATACTTTTTTTCAGATTCTCAATAAGTATAAAACTGTGAAATTTTTCTATAATTCAAGCGAATTATAGAATCGCCTGTATCTCTTGTCGCTTATACGAGATCCCAGTGATAAGTAGTTCATAGTACACAAATCACCTTGTCTCATTTATCACTTGGCAGAAAATATAAATTCAAAAAATCGCCTTTTGCTGTCCAAGGAACAAAAGTATCAATTTGCTCATTAATCGAAAAAAAATAATCGGAAAATCGTTGTCTCTCTTTAGATATTACTCATTACTCGTAAATTTACCTACAAACTTGTTCTTGTTTATTAAAAGATAAAATTATTGTTATGATGGAATTGGAGTTTTAATTATTTTTATGTTTTTTTTCTGAATTTTATATCCTTTGGATTCAATAATTTTGAACTAACATTCATCATAAGCTACCCGCTATTATTTATTCAGTACTTAGTAACTTGTATATTTATATAATGAAAATTTGGCTTATAATGTTAGAAGGAAGTTCCATAACTTGATAAAACTTTGGCAGAACTTTAATTTCTGAACAAAGTAGGGTTATTATATTGTCAGGTTTAATAGTACAACAGGGTAGTTGCAATGTCCTAATCCGGAGACTCCCATCGGGCATGAGTTAACAAGTAAAACAGCGAGTGAACGTAACATCAATAATGGTTCTGGGGTATTCAGATGTTCAAACATGAAGGCGCTAAACCCCTAATTTATATGTATACCGTCCGGGGAACCTCAAAGATAAATTTAACTTTCCAGTTTGCGTAATTATTACAAATATAATGGTGTCACGAGAATAAGACTACTTTCTCTCACATAGTGCCTGCGCAAGTGAGGCAACGAATATTGCCGGAAATTCCAAATTCCACGAACGAATTAGCAGTTAATTAGGAAATATTTCTCCTCCTTGGTAGCAGTTAAGTTTTTATCATTAGTAAGCTTGTAGTCAACAATGCGATATTTTACAGCAACATCACTTAAGTTTATGCGCTTATTTTGTTAATTATTGTACTTGCTACGTTGTAAACATTCGGAGTTCGTTAATTTATCTAAAATTGTCCAATAAGTCTAACTTTCCAGACCCTCTTGATATCAAAAAGTTGAAGTTTACAGTACTATAATAATACAGTAATAGCGTATATTATACGACTAGAAGAGTAATATTAATAATACAGTAACAATAATAATAATAATTTATAATAAAAGGGATGTACTTATTTTTCTACTTGATTTTATTTATTACATTTTTTTGTCAAACAGAATAATATTTTATGAAAACAATTGATTTCATTTCGGTCTACAGGGTGATTTATAATTAATTATTCCGTGCATGTAAAAAATTTATGTGAGTAGGTATATTCAGTCAAAATTTGAGACAAAAATTGTTATACTTTTTTCTTGTTTCCTTACCTATAATTTCTTTTTATGTCAACTTATAAGTAGGTATCCAGATACCTATACAATATAAGTATATACCACAAAAAAATATTTTGACAAAGTTATTTCATGTTTCAACATAATCTTCATTGAACTTTATAATTTGATATTGTAAAAAGAATAACTTCTTGTAAATTAGATTAGAAGTTCTAAAAGAAATAATTAAAATATGTTTAACTCGATGTTTAAAAAAATTTCGACGCAAAACTTTTATTAGTTAAGAAGTATTTGTATTAGGTGCTTGTAACTTGTAAAAAATTTCCAAGTAAGGATTGTGCAATAGGTCCCTGGAGGATCAAGCTCCATATACACATAAAGTTTTGCTGTTACTTTACCTCTTGACATCTGATATAGGAAGGATTTTTACTCTGATTAATAATTTATAACATATTCATCAAAGATACTTCCGACTCATGATGTTGGTAGGTAATAAGGATAAAAATAAGATCAGAGATTTCTCAAGGGTATTTTGGCTCATCTCAGTACCCACTTAACTTTTCAATAAATTATTAACTTAAAGGTAAAGTTTAGCTTTCAAAATTCACACGAACGTATAAAGATAGAAAATGTTTCTTGTACCTTTCTAATAATAATTATCAAATTCTTCCAAATTTTAGAATGATAAAAAATTTCTCAGATACCTATAGTTTCAGAAGAAACTAACGTTTTGAATAACTATTCCAAAGTGATATTTCAAATTCATGGCCCGGTTAATAATTTTTGTGATCTAGTGATCGCGGCGGTTAATATTTATTTAATCCAGATAGGTACATATAAGAGAGATATCTTATTTAAAGTTGTGCTGCCTTTCTTTGACAGGTTGTTTTGAGTCTGAATAGTATCGGGTGTTCAATAATTAACACGCCCCGAGTTGGCTTTAAAGATGAAAACTTATGTCTTAACTTAATTTTCTACTAATATGGAATAATAGACTTATTAGAAGGCTAGTCTATTTGTAATTTTACTGCCCGTTGTTAATCTCAAATCATCGGTATTTCATTCATAGCTCTAAATCCTTCAGTAGATATGCGTCAAATAGTCGTACACAGTGTTTCTCGCACATGGATATCCCCAGTAACGGGGACATAGGAACTGTCACTGCTACCTAATTATGTTCTCCTAACTCTAGTACAAGCGCAATAAAATTGATGTAAACAATATGATGTTAGTGACATTTTAGAATTATTGATTTACTGAAGGCCGTTCTTTTTTCAAAAGGAAAGGTGAAATAAATTGTCAAATAAATAACTGAAGTTTGTGAACTCGATAGTTTGTGTGAGACTGTTAACGAAGCAAGTCAAGTAATCGAAAGAAGTTTGTTAAGATGAGCGATACACCCGGCGAACAGTTACAGAGTGCCCTTAGTGGACTGAGAAACCGTGCAGTGGACTAAAGAAACGCTCTTAAAAAAATAAGATAATATAATTAATTTTAAAGAACTCACAATAATAATAGTTGTGAATAAAGAAACTAGACTTTCATCTCCAATCTCCGCTTTCATTATTGAACTTGGCAGTCTAGGATTCTTTGAAGTCTCTTCTTAAATTCTCTACAGCTTCTCTGGCACTCATTCGCAGGGTTTAAATAAGCAAAAGAAAATTTTAAGAAACCGAGATGGTTTGTAAGCTTGAATAGTGCAGCTAATTAATAATAATTCCTGGAGCACACAAAAACTAGGTCGATTTAATATAACTTCTTTTTATTTGAGCTGCTATTTTTTTTAACTTTCTTTTCACAAAGAATACTGTAACCGAATTACGTTGAAAGGTTCGTCTATAAAGTCATTCCAGATACAATTTTAATCGATTATTTATTAAAGAAAGATTTATAGTTATTTTGCCACATTACTGTCGGACCCGGTGCTGATTTTGGATGCCTTTCGTGATTTCTTTGGTGGTGTGCACATTCTGTCTGGACGGAACCCTTCCCGTGTCCCGACACATAGCAACTTATGTGACTTGCCTCTTTTTATTTCTGGCATCTCCGAAAGTGAAATAATGGATTCTTTAAGACACGCCCGGGATTCCTTTACAGCGGGCCCGGACGGTGTACCTAGCTTTGTGGTGAAGGATTGTGCGGTCGGTTTCACTGAACCCATGTCTATTATTTTCAATCTTATATTAAAAACTCAGACATTTCCGGTTTTATGGAAGAGAGCTTGGATTACTCCTTTGTTAAAGAAGGGAGATGTCACTGAGATCACTAATTATCGACCTATCTCTCTGCTGTGCAACTTTTCTAAATGTTTCGAGTCCATCTTATATACCGGCGCATATACGGCCACGTAAAGAGTTCCATATCGCCATCCCAGCACGGCTTCGTGGAGGGTCGTTCCACAACGACTAACTTAGCAACCTTCTCTCAATTCATATCGGAGGCGTTAGACGGTCAGGATCAGGTGGACGTTGTTTACACCGGTTTCCAGAAGGCCTTTGATCGCCTAGATCATTATGTCTTACTGAAGAAACTGGACCTTTACGGCTTTGCTCCGTCCTTTATGTCCCTAATCAGGTCCTATCTTCTTGAGCGGAGGCAGTCTTTGAGGTATAGAAATTTCACGTCATCTACATTCATATCTACTTCCGGGGTGCCACAGGGTTCTAACTTGGGTCCGCTATTATTTTTATTGTTCATCAACGATCTACCACTAAGGTTGACATGTGAGTCCTTGATGTATGCTGATGACCTCAAGATGTATACAAGAGTTAGCTCCACACGCGACTGTATAGCCCTTCAAGAGAATATCAATTCTCTTACTTCATGGTGTGACGAACATAGCTTAAATTTAAATATAGCCAAATGTTGCGTTATGACTTTCTCAAGAAGACGCTTCAACTCAAACTTCGATTACTCGGCGCATAGTATCACTCTGAACAGATCCGACTCTGTCAGAGACCTGGGGGTTCTATTCGACAGTCAGTTTAACTTTTCCCGTCATATCCTTGACACAACAGCCAAAATTTTTAAATTGTAAGGCTTTATCTATCGTAACTGTAGAGATTTCGAGGACATCAGTGCCCTCAAGAGTTTATTTTTCTGTCTCATTAGATCTAGACTAGAGTATGCGTCCATAATCTGGTTTCCCATTTATAAAACGCATATTACCGTCATTGAGTCCGTCCAAAGACAGTTCCTAAAGTTTCTGTTTTGGGTTGTGCATGGTGCCTACCCCGAGAGGGGCTGCGACCACTCTATCTTATTGCAGACTTTTAATGTTGTCTCATTGGAAGCCAGGCGTATTGTCGCAGTCGTACGTTTACTGCATGGTTTGTTATACAACGGTGTTGATTGTGCGTGGTTGTTGAGCAAGCTGTGTTTGGTCGTCCCGAGGTTAAATGCTAGGCAACACATTTATTTGTACTGTCCGCCTTGTCGAACAAATGTAATGAGGCGCTCTCCTATTGCTATTATGTGTCACTATTTTAACGATATATCTGAACACTGTGACTTAAATTTTGACAGTAAGGGTGATATCTTGAGTGTCGCAGCCGGCAGCGGCTTTTACAACGCCTGATGAATTTTGTTGTTGTTAAATTTAATTACCTATACTTATTTTATCAATTAATTACTTATCTACCCTCTCTGGGGGGTCATGTACTCGCGGAACACAATGGTCGCTTGTTGCCGGTCATTGTTTTTTTTTACATTTCCTTTTTGTTATTATCATTTTCTGTAATTGGGTGTCGTCACCCGTTGTAGAAATACATAAAGTAGTAGTATTTATTATAAAGTGTAGCTACATAATACACAAGGACATAAATTAATGCTGCTTCTTTCTCCAACAAGGCAAACAGTGATTTGGGAATGAAGTACAATTTTCGTGTAACCATTTTTACACATTATACACTCTATCCAATCTTCCTTACTTCTTGTTTCTTCCCATGGCTCTTCACATCCTTTCAATGCTTGATTGAAGGACTGATTTCAGTTTCTCCCTCAGATGATGAGGAGATACTTAGTTTTCTTTTTTTAATTGTCTTGACTTCATTTTCGTTCCCTTTTATGGTCCTTACAATTTTTTTTCCTTTTGATTTATTTTAGGTGTTTCTTCCTGCTTCACTTTCTTTCTTTTCTTTATTTATTTTTTGTCTTTGAAGTTATTTTTCTTTTCAGCAAAGCCTCTTCGTTTCTGTATATTTTCTGGTGAAGTTAAAACTTGTGCTAGTTCTCTTCCTCAGCTTCTTTCTGTTTGAACTTTAGATGTTGATGACACCGGGAACTTTTGATCCAGCCGCTTACCAGGAGTAATAATTTTGTCTGTTTATCTCTGTTGCTTTTGATTTCCGCCTATGGTATTACCTATCTACTTCATGGAATATTTCAAGAGTGCCATTTTTACCGCTTTAGGTTCAGTAGAATCAGCATTTGCTTCAATTTCTCGGCGATGGTTGCTAGGATTGGTTAAATAGGCATAATATGGAATCATATCTGGGTTTTACGGATATATTCCAGTGCTTCTGAAAGCATATTCGGCGACATTTATTGTGGCTGACTTTGTCCAAGCTTCCGCTAATAATCTATCAAACTGAAGTCTGAAAAACTGCCTTGTAGGATTGCATCTTAAACGATCTGAAAAAACAGAGATCTAAAGGGTGAAGAGACTTTGTTGTATGACTAGGTTGACATAACAAGACGACATTATTTCTCTCAGCAAACTGTACTATCTCTACAGAACTCACATGTGACGAATGCCCGTCTAAAATGTAGACTACAGGGCCTTGAAGTTTCCGGGGAACTGATCTAGAAGCCATTCTAGGCATAATGTTGTATTAACATATTTCTTTATTTAACCAATTTAACCGATTAAGTATATGGGGGCATAAGTATTGCTCCCATATTCCTTTTTTTGCATTTAAAAACGCAAAGAGGAGGTATGAACATGCCTTCGGTACACAGAGCAGACCAATACCAATACAGTTTCGCCTTTTTCTCCAGCAGTCACAGCAGCCACATTTTTACCTTTTGCGGCTACGACATGCTATTATTTAGCTGAATCCCTGTCTCGTTCATATTGAATATGCTTCATATGCTTCCGGGTTTATCCATAAGCCATAAGGTTGTTTTCTTCAAGAACAGAGTAAACTATACAGTATAGTTTACGATATCCCTGTACTAAATATTGAAAAAAACTCACCCTGTACATACCTACTTAAATGGTACTGGAAATAAATTTTGTTTAATATCCCTAGTGAAATCAAAATGTGCAATGCGAGACCCAACTTTTCTTTTTAGATTACAAGTTGGAATTTGTTCTGCCTTTCAAAATACGCTAGCTAAGTTAAAGATTTCCTTACATCGCTTTTAATTAGTTCTGCTACCTCTACCTACTCTAAAGTAGTAATTGGTTTTACAGCAGGTATATTTCATTTGAATAGCGCTAGTACGATTACGAGTATTGTAATTATTAGCAACAATACTATCAATTTCACTTGTCCGATTCGTTATACTTTTGTTTCCCGTGCCATTTTCCGTTGATATTTTTCGAACATGCATTCATTCGGGATCTCATTAAAAATCTATCTATAAACAATAAGGACGCTGTATGCGTATTGCCGTTGCCATAAAAATTTCAAATATTTTTAAGGAATGGCGTCTTATCTGATAATTTTTGTACCATAACGTGCATTATTGTGTCTTTTGACAGTATCTACGCTCTAAATTTAGTATACGTTTCGTCGATAAAGTTTACTTGAGAATAATTGAAATAGTATCGTGTACCAAGTTGAAAAAATTTAATATAGGTACCTGGAGTTCGGATCATACAATTTTTTATTTTTTTTTTGATTAGTAATAATCAGTGACTTTTCATTAATTTAATTGCTTATGAAAAAATTTCATTAATTATTGTTTATTGGATGAAAAATCCGATGTAGTTGCGTTCCAAGCTTAGGATGGAAAATTCCTTTCCCAGAGAGATCAATTCGATAAACGTATGCGAATGTGTTTATTTTCCCACGCAACGATTAATCTCAACCCATTAATCTCTTTAATAATCTCTTTGGGTTAACAGAATCACTGTGGATAGAGAAACACATTCAATAAGGTAAAGATAATCAGTGCGAAACAGAAACGAGAGTGAAAACCCAACGCTAGCTAATATGATTGTGCTCATTTTAATGAGGGAATTTAATTTCTTTACTTCTGCCTGCTGCCTTTTCCCTGCTTATATGAATCTGTTAATCTCCAGTAGGTACACAGAGGATGAGTTTTCTAATGAAGAAATTGAATTACTGGAATATTAAATAAAAATGCTTTAGGGAGGCCTAGATTTAAGTAATCAGACTTCATTTCATTTCACTACTAGTAGTTTTCTAACGTTATATTATGCCATCACCGAAATGTTTTTAATGAGATAGGATAAATAAAAAAAAAGAAACGTTCAGCTGATCTAGGGATCTTAAGTATTTAAAAAGCATTCCAAGAGATTTCATTATTTTACGAAGAAAAATTCAGATTATCTGAGATGAACCACTCCCTTCTAATGACGCTTGAAGGTAATGTAATTTTTTCTATAATTATTATACAGGGTGTTGATTTTCAAAGCGGGCCATAGGGGATTAGCATTGCGAAAGTGGTTTTTGAGGATTCCTGCTCGCCGTTTAAACTGACAGAAATGGTTTTGGTATCAAAATGAAGCTAAAATTATTGCGCATAACGCTTGACGTCAGAAATTAATTTAATTTCACGTTGTTTTCTAAAATTCTTCAGTAAAAATTCAAGTAATTGTTAATGTTTAATCACAAAATAGCATGCCTTGCCTAAACAATAATGACGTTTCTACGTTTTTACAATCCAATAATAAAACTTTACAAGTCAGTAGGTAATAATAAAGTCTGGTTCTATTTAACCCTCCTGTAACTGGCTACACTGTAGTAGGTTTTCACCATAAAGACTCTTTCTTGGTTTGTATAACTCATTTTAAATAGAACCAGACTTTAATATTACCTACTGACTTATAAAGTTTTATTATTGGATTGTCAAAACGTAGAAACGTCATTATTGTTTAGGCAAGGCATGCTATTTTGTGATTAAACATTAACAATTACTTGAATTTTTACTGAAGAATTTTAGAAAACAACGTGAAATTAAATTAATTTCTGATGTCAAGCGTTATGCGCAATAATTTTAGCTTCATTTTGATACCAAAACCATTTCTGTCAGTTTAAACGGCGAGCAGGAATCCTCAAAAACCACTTTCGCAATGCTAATCCCCTATGGCCCGCTTTGAAAATCAACACCCTGTATAATTACCTCGTATAATATAAATTACTATAAAGTGTGTTGAGGCTCAAGTGTGGCTTGATTTGAACCGTCTTATTTAGGCGCCTTTTGGCTACAGAGCTGTTGAAAATTGTCTAAATCCTAAACAACTTTGATCTCATTTAACTGATCTTGTATCTCTGACAATCAGAAATAACTGGGAATAATTGGATATAAGTGGACATAGTGAAAATATTGTAAATAACGGGAAATATTACAAATAATATGGAAATGGTGAAAATTAAAGGGAAGTAGTGATTTTTAAGGAGACATAACTGGAAATGAATGCAAATAATTTGGAAATCAGTTGATATAGTGGATATAGTTTAATTCGTTCAATCAAGACTCTATTTTTCTAGCCTTCCCAACTTCCTATCGATACAAACTTCGTAAATGGTCCAACCACATCCTTCTGTCTCTGTCCAATAGCGTTTAACCTCGTCCGCACATCATTGGGAAGCTCGAAGAAAAGATTGTGTCTATCATACACTCTTCATAAGACTCTTCTTTCATCGACAGTAAAGTTTTTTTTAAGCCTCCCATCAACTTCCTATGGGTGGGGAACTTGGTACATTATTTCTCTCTGTCCAATAGCGTTTGCACGTACCAGCACCATTCTTGGTACGTTAAAAGAGACACGATGTCTCTCATCCATTCACTCTTGGCAAGATTATCGCTCCATCGGAAATGATTTTTTTTTAACCTGAAACGAATTATTGGCAGATAGACACGTTGGGCGCCACTTGAAACGAACTATTTAACCCTTAGAGGGGAAAAATAGCCGCTGAGAGCATGAGACAAGAAAAACAAGGGTCGTAGGTTGAGTCGCTAGTCTAAGAGGGTCAACAATAACAAGCGGGTCAGCAGAATAACAGGTACTCTTTATTAAAATATAAAATATATCACAGTGATTAATATGACACTCTTGAGCACGGTTAACAATTAAAAAGAACAGAGCGTGCGGTTGAGCAGAATGAATTGGTCGGATGTTCACAAGGCACTTAGCTTCGTATGGCTCTTCAGAAGTCTAGCTGGAAGTGGCCTGGATCTTCATGCTTGGCTCCGGACAATCTGCTTGGCACGGAAAAGGCAGGTGCCTCCGGGAAAAAGTTGCCTCCAGGTAAAAATGTGCCTCCAAGAAAAAATTGACTCCAGAGGAAAAAATTGTCTCCAGGTAAAAAGTTGACTCCAGGGAAAAATGTGCCTCCAGGGAAAAATCAATCCGTAGGGAAAAGGGTATTAAGAAAATATGATCGGTATAATTCTAGCACAATTAACAAAATCATTCTACAACACTCATCAAGCCAAAACGTGAGGGATGGTTATAATCATTTAAGTGAAAATTCACAACGCCATTTCGCTAAAAATTCCTGTGTTTGCGGAAACGACCTTCCTCTAGCGAATTCCAGGAGAGAAAAAGAAGGTGAACGGGCCGATATGAAGATGAACGCACCTGATTTCAACTCGACAGTCGATGTTACGAAATTCGAGGCCTCCAGTCGGCCGATGCACTAAAACCCACTATCACTCACTGACTGCGCGCGCCCGCCGTCGTCTCTGTATCTAGCCGGTACGTACAAAATGTACGTTACAAACCCACCCAACTTCTTATTGGCATCAAACTCCATACCCAGTCCAAGCACATTTGTCTCCGTCGACTACCGTGAACTGTCAGGTGCATCGAGCTACAGCTCTCACTATATTTTTAAAATAGAGGGCAAGGCTCGACGTCGAGCTACACCTCCCACAACACAAATTCCACCGGAATGAGTTTGTCATTAACTACGTGCTAATTACGTGTTCCAATATTATCCATACGATTCTGCTCTACCTTTAAAACTGAAAAAATGGAGGCTTTTCAGAAATTCAGCTAATGCAGGATGCCGCTCAGCGTTGAGCTTCATCTTCAAACACTTTCAATCCATAAAATCGTGCAAAAAATTGCTTAAACATGTTCACCATGTCCGTTTGAATTCACTTTCGCTCTAGCCACACTGTCTTCAAAATACCAAGGACCAATAATTCCAGCTGAGGGAATTACACACTCCACTGTGACTTTAGATGAATAATTATGCTTTTAGAGCAATTCAGGAGGATTAGTGTCAGCCCACCAATTCGGAGGGGGGAGGGGAGTTCTGCTTGTTAATGCGTCTATTCAGTTGAAAATGTGCTTCATTTCTGAAAAAGTGCATTGGTTCCCCTGAAACCTTTTCAACAAGCGCCTCCACTTCTCCTTGGTTGGACGAGCTTTTAGAGAATTGGATGCAACCCTCCTCACCTCTTCCACTCTTCTGGAAGTAGACGTTCGTTTTAGTGGATCCTAGACCCCAGAGGAGCACGAGTAAACAACATCCTCTCCAACGATGATGGCGTGGTCATTGGAGAATAAAAAAGCTCTACTTTTTTGCAGAGCTGTTACGACGATATCGCGGTCTGAGTCTTCTTTTGCTGTTTTTGTCTCAATCCCCGCGAGAGAAATAGTAGAAGCAGAGACTGCCAATAAGACCAAATTTGTTTTTGTCATTCGATAGCATCTTCTCTCGGGGGACTGTGATGATGGTTGATGCGTCACAATTTCTGCCGGTGCTGCAGAATACCGTCGTGAAAAATTTGGTGCTCTTTTGGGGTATCTTTCAGGATACCTACCCATCGAAAACTACACATACATTTCTACTAAAGTGGTTTAAATATGTCATTGCAGTTTATGTAGCTTGCTGTGATAGCCCGTACTGAATCATTGCGATAACCCTTATATACAGGGTTATGCAAATTTCATGGTGTCAGTATTGGGATATCCTAAACCATAAGAGATACAGGGTTGATTAAATTAGAGAAAAGTTGCGCTATTTTATGGCCATCTCGAATCCGTCAAAACATGCAAGATATCTGTGACCGTTCCTGAAATATCCTGAAAAAACTGAAAAATCGAGAAATCTTATTTTTGGAATATCTTTCTTACCATTGGAAATTAATAAATAATTTTTTGTAGCCTTACATAAGCCGTTATAAGCTATTTATGTGACGTTTCAAAAATTTTCACAGCCGACTAAATCCCAGAGTTTTCATAGTCAACTTTCGTTTTTCTTACGGCCGCCATATTATTTTTTTATGTCGTTCGATAAGAAAAAAATAATGTAAACCAAAAATTTAATTTTTTTTTTTGAAAAAAAAAAAATTGGAAAATTTTTATTCTTCTTTTTTCAAAGAAAAACAGATAGTTCTTAACTGGAATAGGCCAATATGAAGTCATACTGCTTGCCTTATAGGTTGTTACTTTCTCTATGATATTCGATCTAAAAAGTTGTCTTTTTTTAGAAAAAAAAAGAAGAACAAAAATTTTTGAAAGTTATTTTTTGAAGTTTATTAGTTTTTGGTTTCCATTATTTTTTTCTTATCGAACGACATAAAAAAATAATATGGCGGCCATAAGAAAAACGAAAGTTGACTATGAAAACTCTGAGATCTAGTCGGCTGTGAAAATTTTTGAAACGTCATATAAATAGCTTATAACGGCTTATGTAAGGCTACAAAAAATTATTTATTAATTTCCAATGGTAAGAAAGAGATTCCAAAAATAAGATTTCTCGATTTTTCAGTTTTTTCAGGATATTTCAGGAACGGTCACAGATATCTTGCATGTTTTGACGGATTCGAGATGGCCATAAAATAGCGCAACTTTTCTCTAATTTAAGCAACTCTTATGGTTTTATTTTTTTAACTCTTATCTCTTATGATTTAGGATATTCCAATACTGGCACCATGAAATTTGCATAACCCTGTATATATTTTTTCAATTTTGAGAGAACTACGAGGCCTACAGACATCTAAAGGGCCGCAATTAAATAACTAATTGACCTACTGAGCTTCGGCTGGGTCTATATTGTCACACACTTACTACTTTTCAAAAACATTCATAATAGCTTTCGTGGAAAAATAGATAGTTTAGGAGATAAAGGTCCAAAATTGAAAAAAGTTCGGAAATTTCGCCTTTTTTCATGTGATACACTTTTGCCACAACTTTTCGAGACTTGCAAACTTGGGCATACACTACTCTAGCGGGTCCAAACAACATACAAAAATCAGAGATACATCATGTTTTACAAATTTAGCGTTTTTTTGTGTCGATTTTGACAGGCTTTTTTTTTTGACAGACCTGACCTGACCTGACCTGTCCAACGATACCATGCCCACTCCTCTTCGACCTCTACAGTCTGAATGGCGTGATTTTCAAAAAAGGAAGATATGCTGCCGCGTCTTGTATAAATATTAAATCCTGCTGTGCCCGTGCCTTTTTTCCGTGATCTTAGTGATAAAAAACTTTATCATTTTTTTTCATCTAAAAGACACGCTAAAACGCTATGTTTATGTAAAGATTTAAATTCCTAAGTTTTACTTAACAAAACCTCGTGACTGGCTCATGCTAAAAGTATTAACGTAGACTTAATTAATAAAGTTGAATTAACGTTTTATCAAGTTACTTTTAAAAGCTTTGCGTTTCTCATGCTCATTTTATGGATCTGCTTGAACATAAGTGCTCTTGAATAACCAATGAATAAGTGCACTTATTCAATAACTAATAATAATAATTATTCTACTAGGTAAGTGACACAATTATTAATTGGTATATCCAGCTAGATTCAGTAAATATCGTGTTTTCCAAGTTAATGTATTTCCACTAAGTTATTTATGAGAACCTCCACGGAGTAGTTAGCTCACTGCTGTTATTTAAAAAAGAGTTCCTAAGCTTGAGTCAGAATAAATTTCCGTATCCCCTAGTTTATGCATTTCACTCTGAAAATAGCTTTTAAGTTAAGTTCTATGACTGCATATTTTATCCTCCTTTTGCCACTAAGTGGACCACTTCTTCTATCTGTTAACTTAACAGACATTAAATGTTGAACTAAGGAATATTCAGATTTAGATTTTACCTCATGAATGCGTTTCCCTAGTTTATCCTAGTTTGTTTTATAGTTGCATGAATTTGGTAAAAGTTAAATACATAAATATTAGTAGAATGAAAGGAAAAGAAAATAAACTAAGTACTTGGTATATTCAGTACAAGAAGTATAACTTATACAGACTATTGTCCTCATTGCATTCCCATGTTCCGTTTGTGCTATTCAAACTGATGCAATAAAGTTATGAAAAGTAAACTTTGGAGCAGTTTGTTCATAACCAGAGCTTCATAAATAACTTCTCAGCATTTTTTATTATAAGAACATAATAATAATATTTACATTTATTTAGAATTAAAATTATAAGTACCTACTAAACCTTAGCAAATCATACTTTTATTAGTTGATAATTTCACAGTTATAGTAATTTTTATAATACCTATACAAGTCTTGAAATACACATTTCATCAAACGGTTACCTCAAAGCATCTTCCATTAACTTTGCAAAGATGTCAGTATTATATTGATTATTTCTATTTATCTCAACGTATTTCACACCGGAAGTCTTATTCTCTCTTATCTGACCCGATTTGTCATTCAGAAAGCGATGATCACAAAAGCTTGGTTTTTATTATCTCCGAGTGCAACTTGAATGTACTTTGCGATCTGTTCTCTGTTCAAATGACATGAAGCATATATTCAAATCTAAGGAAAGTCAGCGAAAAGAAGAAAAAGAATGACAGGTTTCTGAATATTGCCTCCAGATATACTTCACTATGTTTTTATGTTCATAATTTTATGCTTGACGGAAATGAAAGGCATGTTTTTTTTCTACTCAACTATTATAAAAGAAACTTTTGCCTTATGGCAATATTTTAGACGGGAAAGTATAAGTAATAATTATTATGAAAATGTTGTAGTTTGCAATAGGTGTTAATAAGGGCTGCAATTCTTGATATTATGTGGATTAGAACGGGATCCCGCATCCTCTCAGAACGGGATAAAGACTAACAGCCAGTATTATAAAGGCTCATTAGGCTAACGAACAGATTTATGTTCTCGTTTTTGAAGCTAATATCGACGTCATAATATGATTTTTATTAACATTTTTGTAATCACATTTTCATATTTTTATTAATAATTTAGTTCAAACAATAGCTTTTTTTGTTTTTTGATTATACAAGAAAAACTGATGGAGCAAAGTAAATCGTTGACGAATTGTGGAGAATTAAAAAACAAAGAAAATTATGAGCTGAAGCAACGCGATCGGTTTATTATTAGTGGAGAAAACCTCAAAACCTCTAAAAAAAAAAAAACGTTTTTCTCCAAAATTCGTAATGTCGACATTTTTTTAAGTTGTAGTGCAGGCTTTTCGCGAGATAGTCGATCTTGATATCTCGCAAAACTCATACACTGTCGGATTATTAGTTTTTGCGTAATTGCAATCAGAAGTTCTTCATACATAACATATTTTGCAGCGAGGCTGGATGCTCTGGAGGTCGTCTGATTCAAATCTATCAAACGGATTTGGAAAGTAGAGGTGTTCAGCTATAAAATGTCAAAAAAATGTCAAACGTTTTCCATTTATAAGCTGAAAGATGAGTGAAAACGTACGAGCTAACGATAAGTGGTCATGGAGTGGGGCAGAACAGCAGTTGAGGGGAAGGTATTATGATACAGGCAATGTTGTACCCCTCATCTGCTGTTCTACCCCCACTCCACGACCACATCGAGCTCTCGACAGATTCCGCATATAGCTTGTCCACTGAGTGTTGTCCGGTGAGATGCCACACTGATCCTGACTATAAACGATTTAATTTTTTATGTTTTAATTCGTACTAATTCTAATTATTATAATTGTACGAATCAAATCAATTATTAATTGCATAATTGCATAATTTTACGAATTAAAACATAAAAAATTCAAATCAAATCAAGCTCTCGACAGATTCCGCATATAGCTTGTCCACTGAGTGTTGTCCGGTGAGATCCTGACTGATCCTGACTATAAACGATTTAATTTTTTATGTTTTAATTCGTACTAATTCTAATTATTATAATTGTACGAATCAAATCAATTATTTATTGCATAATTGCATAATTTTACGAATTAAAACATAAAAAATCAAATCGTTTATAGTCAGGGTCAGTGTGGAAACTCACCGGACAACACTCACTGGACAAACCATATTATGTTTGTGGGCATTTTTTTACCCGCAGTTTTATAGCTGAACACTACTACTTTACTAAACAGGCCTAATAACTTGGAGAACGCCGAAACAAGTCGATTTTGTTATCGAGGGGGACATATTTCGATGACAAATTTAACTACCCAAGTTCATCCCCTTGGCAGGGGTAGCAAGCCCTTTGCTTATGATCACAGGGAACAGATATTGTGTGATACATCATACATCATTTGAAAGCAACTTGAATTTTCTTTACAACGATGTACACTTTTGGGGTTTAGCTTAAATACAGGGTGGCAAAAAAGTGAAACAAGCCAAATAACTTGCAAACTGAAGATGTGTGCGAAAAACGCCGAAACAGGTCCAGTTTATAATTGAGTGGTACATCTTTAGGTAACACATTGACCTGTTTCGGCGTTTTTCGTCCACTCTTCAGTTTGCAAGTTCTGCTGCAAGGTTATTTTGCTTCATTTTGCTGCATTTATAGATAGTCTGGGGTATAGTGTATTTCTTTTCGTGAAGAGAATTGCTTTCGATTTGCTTTCCGAGAGGGTGAACCCGGAGAATTCCGTCTAGGTGTTGATTTTTTGTGAGGTTTTTCATGAGCGGTTTTTCTTTTCCTTTTATGTATAGTAGGAGGTCATCTGCATGCGTGGTTGCTTTAACAGGGTTTTGGACTTTGGTTAGAATTCCATTGATGGCGAGTTCCCTGAGGCACTCCGTTTTGAATTTTTTTTTTCCTGTCGAAACTGTGCCATCAACTCGTGTCATGAAGCTTCGATCTTGTAAAAAGTTTTCAATAAAGGCAAATATGTTTGCCTCTATAAGCTGAAACTTTTTAGTTTATCTAGAACCAAGCGCTGCCAAACCATACCGTATGATTTTTCCAGGTCAAGAAAGACCACTAGTAGCTGTTACTGATTTGTGAAGGCTATATGAATTACTGATTCAAGGTCAAGGATGTTGTCTATAATGGATCTGGATTTACGGAAGCCGGACTGTCTCTTATCTATAAAGTGGTGCATGTGAGATATTGCTCTTTTGGTTGGGGTTATAACTACATACATTTGGATTTATCGGCTTTTACGATAGATACTTTTAGGACTCCTACTTTCCAAATTTGTTTGATAGATTCTAACTGGACCACCCTCAGAGCATCCAGCCTGCTGCAAAACATGGTATGAAGAACTTTTGATTGCAATTACGCGAAAAACAATTTCCGACAACGTCTAGGTTTTGCACACAGGAAGTACCTACCAAAATCGATTATCTCGCGAAGAGCCTTTACTGCAACTCAAAAAATGGGAACGTTACGAATTTTTCAAAAACGCAATTTTTTTTTTGTAGTCTCCCCTAATAATGAACCCATTTTATCATGTTCTTCATATTTTAATTCCCCACAATTCATCAATTATTGGAGCCATTCACATTGCTTCATCAGTTTTTGTTTTATAAATAAAATAGCAAAAAAAGGGATTATTAGCACTAAATTGTTAATAATAATAAAAAAAATAGTAAACTCGAGTAGAAAATTGTACAGTTAGGATTTAAAGGCTACTTTACATGTGATGACATCCTCGGTATTCCGTTATCATTTTTAATAGAATCTGGTGATTTTAAAGCTTTAGATACTGCAAGGCGTACCTACATAAAAAAATTACACAATGGATAAATTCCTCATGTTATATTATACAAGGTGTCTGGAACCACCAAAATATTGAACAGTGTGCTCAGGGGATCAAAAAAAGGATAATAAATATAATTATGTCAAATGTAACAGTTACTGAGATATTGCTGAAAATATTTATTACTCAAGTGAGTTTACTGAATAATGCCTTATTAGGGAAAAAGTTTAATTTTGTAAATAAAACCCCTGTGGAGGGTTTCAGTATTGACCCCCCAAGGTTACCAGACCTCACTACCCTTGATCACTGTCTTTGAGGATGGCTGAAATCTGTAGCTTACAAAAAAAGTTACCACAAGAGAGGCACTATTCTGATTGAATTCCCAGCTGCAAAACCATCATCAGAATAATCTCCATATTCTCCAATTATTAACGAACTAATAAATCAATCCACAAACAAGCTGATGTATGCATTCAATGATGTATACAATCAATGATTATTGATTGTAGGTATTTTGTACAATTTAGACATTATAATTAAATAACTATTCCACTTAGATATTCTGAAATGGGATTTGAAATTTCAATTTCAGGAGACATTGTTTAGTGTTTGGGCAGTTTTCATTGATAAACCTCAAGATTTATTGTTCCTTGGCTACTAAAGTTTGTACATGTTAAATAGAACCTGTACCATGTACACGCCCTTGGCTAGTTTACAAAACATCAATGTTTACATCACATCGCACTGGAACAACAAACTTTTGAGGGTAAGTTTTAGTTTCAAGATTACTCTGTTCACCACAATGCTGGCTAGTTTGCCCTATTTGCCGCACAATAGTCAGTATATTATAAGCATTGCAACTCGTCAACATTTTATTTTCCTAATTTACAATTTTTGGTTTGGCATTAACAAAAACACCATTTCAAATATTTGATAAAGTTTACAGTTATTACAGGGTCTTATAGCTTTGAGAATCCCAACATTTATTTTTAGAAAACAAGGCTGCAGCATTTTATGGTTTATCGCCTATAGTTGCATTTTTAACACAAGCCGTCAGATTAATGAGAGTATCCTGCATTTACTACAATTTATGCTAAGTAAACCGGCACTCGTATCAATAATGGCACTATGAATCTACAGAACAGACTACTCTAGACTTGAAAGAGTTAACCCAAGAAATTGGTTGGAGTTCAAAGTAGTTTACTTCCTCAAGAAAAACATTATTTGGATTATATTTTCTGTGCAGGATTTCTATTATCTTGCACTCATAACAAAATATTAGTCACATTTTCCAGAGGTTCTTCTTATCTACTATAAAAGTTTGAAGGACTGTGTATATTGAGATCCTAGTTTGCCTTTCTTTGTAACCGCCAAAGTTAGTGGTTCTGCTGCAACAAATTTCATGCTACCAATGTTGATTTTTTCTCCGAAAAAGGAGCAACAGGGATTTGACTTAGATTTGCCTACTGGTGGTTGGGCTGAGGTTAATAAATCTCTTCCTTGATAGGCATGCATGGCATACGAAAAACCTCATTGAGCTTGTAAACAATAAGGTACTATTTTACAATTATTCCCACCCCACTGCTCGCATAGGTTCCAGCCTGTAGTAGACGTGACCTTTATGAGACCTCTGAGTGTATATTACGAAGACGAAGTGCAAAAATGGTTACGGTTGTAACGACGAGCACCCCGTGCCCGTTCGTCTGTAGCGAAAAGCCACCGTGTGTGATCGTCTAGTTTTCCGAATTTCTCCTAATAGGACCGTTGTGTTTTCCTACGCTGTGTTTACCGTAATTACCGTAGTCACCCCTGCTCTTTGATTGAGGTATGCCAGGATTACTATGGCCGAAACGGATGCGCAAAGGAACCTACTATGACTCATTGTATCTCGGTTGATTGGGAAAAGCGGGGAAATTTACTGAGACTTGTTGTTTACTGTGGATTTCTTGTTGGATGTCTAAAAGCGAGTGATGAGCGAGAGAATTCGTTTGCAAAGGCGTAAAATGGTGAATGGCGAGATGAGCTGTGATTTTGCCTGACTTAAAATGGGGCCTGCGCTCATGGATTTGGCGAATCTGTTTAATTATTTATTGATGTGGATTTTGTTTCGAAGGGATATCTTCCCTCACTATTTTTTCAATGGATCTTCCCTAATTTGTGAAGGAAATTCCTTCGAATATGCGCTTTGCCATCTACTAGTGAATTGGTTCGAAGAGAAGTTGCCAACTGCGAATATTGAGTTCGAGATGCGATTGAAGTATGTTTCACTGGGATTTCCCGGGATAGGTAAAGGAAATTCGACCGGAGTCCACTAAAGCCATCTCTGGATTCGAATTTTATTAGAATTGTGATTAGAAATTGGCGGGAAACGATATTTGCTCGTTTCGGGTTTTCAACTGGAGTTTTTCCAAGGTAGATAAGGGAAATTCGACCGGAGTCCGCTATATGCCATCTCTGGATTCGAATTTTCAGGTTTAGATCGGATTAGGTATCCCGGAGTCCGCGAAAGCCATCTCTGGGTACCGTATAAAGGGTTAGGAAGTCAGATACGACCTGCTCGGAAGCTGATCTCTATCTGTTCGAGCTCCGGTAGGACCTCTGCTTTTATAGAAGCAGTCGCCCGATTTCTAAACACCACGCAACAATGCACCTTATTGGCACTGCCCTCATGCCGTGATTTAGTCCTTAATCGTATTTTCCTAATTACGGGACTTAGCGATTTGACCTCGCGGCTACCTTACTGAATTGTCTTAAACCTGCACTAACTAAATTTTTCTTCAAATCGGTCGACGCGTTCTATAACTTTCCATTGTTCCTAACTATTATAATTACACCGGCTTAACTTTCACTTCGCGTTTACTTCGCTTGCCGTTTAGGTACCGGGATGCTTTTCCGGCCACCTTCCTTTATTAATTCGCTTTATCGATTGGTGAAGTTTTCATTATCGTAGGTATGATAACTAACGAGTTACCATTGTTTCTGCAAAGGCTTATTGTTTAATTCTGATTTCACATTCCTTCACCCGGTCTGTTTCTTTCCACCCGTTCTTGTATGTAGGTCAGCCTGTCCTTTCAATCGGTGCGAGGCGCTTTTATAAAAACATCTGGCAATGGTTTGCCCTCGCCGTTGCCGCTTTCTCGAAGGACTGAAATGCGACCAGCTAGAGCGATTCTATTTTATGAATATTTAATGATCTGGCAGGAATCGTTTCTATTGATGTAACGGCGCGTAGCTGTATTTTAATTACCTTACATAATTCTTGCACTGTTTGCTTTTTCGATTTGGGCTGATTTAACGAGGGAGGTGGAAATAATTACTTATCATCCTACCTAGGTGCGATCCATTTCACGGTCGAACCCAGATAAAGTGGTCACCTTATTTCAAATATCAGCGTTATTTGAACAAGCTTTTGTCCAAATAAGAAATAGCATCCACATCGGTGAAATACAAGCCTGTTGTGGTCCAGTCGATGATACCCATAATCCTCAACGTCAATATTCTTGGATGCCTGACACTCCTAATGCACCACTAAGTAGAAAACCATGGCACCTCCAGTTCTCCAGGAGTTATAATACCAATACCAAAACTCAAGGTCGACTGTAAACGAGTGCAGACGAGGAGAGGGAAACCCCCTGTTCTTACAGAGCCTCTTTATAAAGTTGAATTGACTGAAGCAATGGATAAAACTGTTCCAATTAGTGGATGAACTTAAATCTGTCTGTAACCACTCAAGTCGAAGAACCCATAAAGCTATTTACACGATAGACAAAATTATCAAATTTAAAAATGGTTGAAAAATAATTATTTATTTATTTATTACTTTTTATTGATCCATAAATGAATGCAAATTTTTGAACTGTTTTTATCTTTATTAAGGATACGACGGGTAATAAGTGGCATTATTAGGATAAGTGTACCACTCTTTGTCAACTATTTTACCTACATAGCCAATCTAGGGAATACTTGTAATTTTTTCTTCGGGAGCTATATCTATGTCTATTAACTAATAAGGAAATGTAATCATTACCGGTTTAAAATACTATTACTAGGTTTAGAAAAGAATAAAATCCCATTTTCCTTGACGCAGGCTTTCCCGTGATGTTAAATATTACGTTTCTCGTTGGCTCAGACGTCAGGGAATGCTTTAAATAATACATGGAGGACTGCATTTACGATCGATAGTCCATGCACTCTGTACAAAGATATCTGAGAAGCCTGTTTAAATTTTGTTGGCTATACAATTAAACGTGGAGCTTCATTGACTTTCAAGTCTATTTGACATTAATAGTAGTCATTATTTTAATTAGCCAGCTTACAAGCTCTACTTGTTTTTTTTTGTAGAACATTATTTCATTACTTATTACTTGCTACAGAATAATTAACTATTATTAAGTGCTTCATTAAACGTTTGTTCTGTTCAACTCGAATGTTAGAAAATAAATAAATATTTAAGGAATTTTTTTACAAAATTATTAGTAGGTAGATGCCATTACACATTGTTAATAATTGACAAAGTTTTCTATTTGCTAGCCGTTCATATTTTGGGAAAACTATGGCCTAAATTTTCGATATATTTATATTTTAAATCTCCTCTATTTAATTCACAAATGTTTTATTATAAAAACTTTCGAAATTAAATGAAAATGATCCTTGCCTATATTTCAAAATATTAGTCTGTTTTTGTTGGATTACGTACCAATAAATTTAAATCACATTCAGGACACCAAGCAAACTCAGATACATAGTAGCTACACACACATACAGTTGGGAACAATAGAGGTGCTTTTTATAGGATATTAATGTTGTGATGAACCTAAGATTTCAGTAATGAAATCTTACTTTTCATTAAGTAAATATTTAAGAGTCAATTGATAAACTGGTTTGCTTATAAGACAAGTGGTGTTGGTAATATGACACTGCAACCCATGTCAAGTTAGCCACGCTTCGGCCAGCCACGCTTTCGGCCAGGGCGAGAGGACTTCGATTAATTTCCAGCAATTTTTTTTTCGTTTGTGAAATCTGTGGCTGAAAGTGTGTCAAGTCATTACTACAAAATTTCCGACTTTTCTGAGCAAAATTTTAGCAAAAATTAATTTTTCAGTTTTTAAATTTAGTGACCGAAAGTGTGGCTGGCCATTATTATAAAATTGGAGACTTTTTCAGCAAACTTTCAGCACAAAAATGATTTTCTCAGTTTATAAAGTTCATGGCTGAAAGCGTGGCAGGTCATGATTATAAAATTCGGACTTTTTTCAGTAAATTTTCAGCAAAATTTTTTTTTCAGGTTTTTCAGTCCGGGACTGAAAGTGTGGCTGGCCATTATTACAAAATTTCTGACTTTTCTCAGAAAAATTTCAGCAAAAATCCATTTTTCAGTTTATAAAGTTCGTAGCCGAAAGCGTGCGCTGGTCGTGACGTGACCATGATTACGATTTTTCAAGTTACGGTGGTTTTTATTGGGTGTGCACGAGTTTTTGAAGAAAACGTCATTTTTTCGGTTTCTTTGGGTTTCCTTAAGGGCCCACGTAAGGGCCATGAAAGCATAAGAGATTCTGAGCTTTTAAGACATGAAGACATGATACAGTGAAACTTACTCCGGACTTCTTTCCATAACTGCGGTAGACTTAATCAGCGGCGATGATTATGGTTTTAATCATTGATCCTCGCATTGGATGGACATAATTTCAAGAATTTAATTCCACTGAATTTGTTTCTTTATGTAGGTATACAGGGTGCACCATGTATCCTTCTCTATATTGCTATCTCCTGAACGCTAAGAGATACAGGGTCGGTTAAATTAGAGAAAAATTGCGCAGTTTTGTGGCCATCTCGAATTCGTCAAAACATGCAAGATATCTGTGACCGTTCCTGAAATATCCTGAAAAAACTGAAAAATCGAGATTTCTTATTTTCCTCATATCTTTTTTACTACTGGAAATTAATAAATAATTTTTTGTAGGCGTACATAAGCCGTTAAGAGCTATCCATCTGACATTTCAAAAATTTTCAAGGCCTACTAGATTCAAGAGTTTTCACAGTCAACTTTCGTTTTTCTTATGGCCGCCATATTATTTTTTTATGTCGTTCGATATGAAAAAAATAACGGAAACCAAAAACTAATAAACTTCAGAAATTTTTTTTTTTTATTTTTATTCTTTTTTCAAAGAAAAACCTAATAAAAAATCGTCGAAAAACGTCAACATTTGTAAAATACGCCGAAATAGTGCTTGCCTTATGGTTTTTCAATTTATCTATGAAATTCGGTCTAAAAATGTGTCTTTTTTGTAAAGAAAAAAGAAGAATAAATTAAATAAATTTTTTAATTTATTTTTTGAAGTTTAACAATTTTTAGTTTTTATAATTTTTTTTATACCGAACAACATAAAAAAACATTATGGTGGCCATAAGAAGAACGAAAGTTGACTATGAAAATTATGGGATCTAGTCGGCTTTGAAAATTTTTGAAATGTCAGATGGGTAGCTCTTAACGACTTATGTAAGCCCACAAAAAATTATTCATTAATCTCCAATAATAAAAAAGATAAATGACGAAAATAAGAAATATCGATTTTTCAGTTTTTTCAGGATATTTCAGGAACGGTCACAGATATCTTGTATGTCTCGACGGAATCGAGATGGCCACAAAATTGCGCTCCTTTGGATTTGTTTAACCGACCCTGTATCTGTTAGCGTTAGGAGATAGCAATATAGAGAAGGATACATGGTGCACCCTGTATAGGAATATGAAATCAAAAATGGAATTTAAAGTTGAAAAATTAACAATATTTTTAAAAAAGATCTCAGTTGCGATACGAAACTATGAAAGCAACAAACACACTCGGCCACAAGAACGTTTATACCTGCTGTAACAAAAAGCGAACATAAATAAGTTTAGTAGAAATTTTAATTCTTATTTCCCAGGACTTTTATCTTTCTCATTATGCCACTTTTATGAAGGTTGCTTTCTGTTAATAGTCATCCTGTAGCCTGTAAACTATCACCTCTTAAAAAAATAAAAATGGACCATAAACACCCGGCCTAGTTTAGCAGAATTGCAGACAAAAGCATGTCCGCTACAAACGTCCCTTCTAACTTTTCTGACAAAAGTCTTCTGAGCTTTATGATAGTTTTCTATATTTATATTGGAATATTTCTTACTTTAGTCAAATTTAGGTACTAGAAAATGAATTTTTGGTTTCATTTAATGTAATAAATTCTGATAATTCAAATATAATTGAACTCTACTTACTGCCGATGAATGCTCTTGGTACACTCACAACATGTACCAACTTTTTTTTTTTTTTTTTTTTTTTTAAGTTCAAGTAAAACTGAAATATTAATTTTATGAACGCCTGTCGGCACTTGTGTCGGCTCTTATGCGAATTACTCTCTGTAATTTATAAAAGTTTCTTGATAACAGCAATGAGCATGAAAAAAATACGTCTGATCAAATAAACATAAACGATTATCATGAGTGGAAAACTTTTTGATCACGGCATTATTACCATGCTACTTATCTGTTCAACGAAACCGTTCCAAGAAGTTACCGTTCCATTAAGCAGCGAGCAATGATACTGCAGTATTCTAATATTAATTGAAAGTTTATCTGGTTAATGTGATGTGAATGATATAACACGTTCTTCGTGAAACTGATAAGTATTCAAAGGAATAATTTAAATTAATGATCTACTCATACTGGAACTAAAGACTCGAATCGAGGCGTTGAAATTGAAATACTTTTAATTGTTTTTGCAATTGCTCTGGGCTTACTTAAAACTCCCGAGAAACTAATCGGGGTAATGAAACGATAAAGAGCTTCCGAATATACCGAAGTTGCTTTCATGGAAAGTAGAGACTTAGCTTTTCAACCAAAACTTAACCTTTTTCATTAAAGTAATTCGTTTCATTGTAATTATCAATCACTCTCTCATTGATAGGATAAGATACCTTTCAATTGATCATTTATTGATATCGCTTATCGTTATAATGACGTCATTTTTTAGTCATTTTAGTCCCCGACATCATAGGTATCACAAAAAAATCACGTGATTATTGTCGTCATTTATCATACGTGATTTATACGTGATGTTCATGACGTCGGTCTTACGTCGTTTTTTTAGTAATTTTTCAGACAAACTGACTTCAATTTCTGACTTACAAAAAACTTATTTTATATAAATAAAATTGAATTCTTTATATATAAACTCCTATTAATTTCTCATCACACTTTGTCTCGTAATGTTCCACAACGACGCGATCTAGCTAGTCAAAACACCAACCTAATCGGTTTTTCTTTCTTGTTTCTTCAGTCTTCTTACGAGTGCTGCATGTCTGTGTAGTATCATAGTTCTAGTCGAAGATCGAAGGGTTGTAACGTTATAACATCTCCGCTAACAATAAACAGTCTAATCAATTTATTGCTGATATGCAAGTTTTGTTCATAATAATTGTTATACTAATATTTATAGAAAATAACACACGTAATTATCATTTTTTCTATTGTTCAGCGGACAGAAAATGACGCAGTTTAATTAAGTACCTAATAAATTTTACATCAATGAAAAAACCTTCTTGCGCATCAATCGCAGAAATAGTGTATTTTTATGCGATTCAATTATGAATATTTTCACCGCTTTTTAAATTGGATTTCTGAAATTTTCCATAGTCAGGTCATATTAGCGTAGGTAGTGGTTTACTGTGAAAATTTCATTTCATTTAGTTTGAAAACGTGCCTTAGAATGGATTTTTAAATTTAACAAAATAAAAAAAAAATTGGCAAATTTAAATTGTTTTTTCCTTTTCCTGTGTCCGCCACTGGCTAACTTTACTTAAAAAATACTATTCTTTATTACACTACCTTTAATAAATTCTCGAAAAGTGAAAGGGGAATTTTGAAAACCGAAAATTTGAAATTTTAGAGGAATAAACATCATGTAAAAATATTCGACTATCTCCGCCATTTTTCTTATTTGCTTCTTGAAATTTTTCAGAGTTAGGGGTTATTCGTATAGTTGTCTACTGGAAAAACTTCAGCTAAATTCCTTCAAAAAAAGCTCATAAACGGTTATAGAAATTTAGCCATTTTTACCCTTTTCCTACCCAAGCCACTGGCTTATTAATGAAAAATATGCAAATTTTACTGCATTAACTCAAATTTAAAATAATTTTCTTCCAATCGTGTTAATTTGGTTTAAATTTGTGATTCCAAATCTGTCAATTTTTTCTAAAATTGAAAAGGCCGCCATTTTGAAACGGTTCGATTTTACTCAAATACAGTACCAGACGACTCCTTGCGGCTATGTTACTCATAAAAAAATTTCAGCCCCCTATATTGAAAACTGCGACCAGAAACCGTGCCTCATAGACGATTTTTATTTTTAATGTGGAGGGACACCTGTAGAAATAACGCAGCTCTTGGAATTTTTTTTTATGAAAATCAAATGTCATTTCGAAGTTTCACAAGGGTAAAAAATTTCGTTCACTAATCCTTAAATATGAAGCTACAGCAGCGGTTTTAAAATTTTAGAGAAATAAACATCATATGAAAAAAATATTAATATCTCCGCCATTTTTCTTATTTACTTCTTGAAACTTTTAAGGGTTAAAGGATATTAGTGTACTTGCCTACTGTGAAAATTTCAGTTCAATTTCTTTAAAAATGAACTCATAAACGGTTATAGAAATTTAGACATTTTTACCCTTTTCCTACCCACGCCACTGGCTTATTAATATTGATAATGCCAATTTTATTGCTTTAATTCAAATTTCAAATAGTTTTCTTCCAACCTTGTTAATTTTATTTCAAAGTTTTATTGCCATCTTGCTCATACAGGGACTCAAAATATAGCAAATTTTCCAAAAATTCAAATGGCTGCCATTTTGAAACGGTTAGGCCGATTTTGCTCAAGTGCAATACCAGACCACTCCATGTAGATATCTTACTCCCACAAAAATTTTAGCCCCCTAGATTGAAAACTGTGACCTGAAATGATACCACAAGAACAGGATTTCTGGAATTTTGAAGGGACACCCTGTAGAAGTGACTCGACTTTTGGAAATTTTTTCAACGAAAATCTAACATCATTCCAAAGTTTTATAAGGATCCAAAATTTCGTTCACTAATCTTCAAAGATAAAGCTACAGGAGCGTTTTGAAAATCGAAAAATCCCGATTTTGGAGAAATATATATATCGTGGGCAGGTGAATTTTGGAAAATCACTTTTTCGTGATCTGGGGGTTATGATCGGTGGACATTTGATGAGTTTAGGTGATTTTCGAAAAGTGATGTCGTCCTCAATAGTGTATTTTTTTATTAAAAAATACACTAAAAGGCGTATAATCTTTTGTACGCATGTACGATTATTTATAACGCCCATAACGTCAAATTACGTACGTCCAACGACGTCTAAAAATTACACGTCGACGGGCTGAGACATAATCATCTTCCGCCATTTATCCGTCCTTTCTAAAGTCAAAATGACGTTGGGGATGACCAAAAAATTACGTTGGATTAACCGTGAGCGGGCCATTATGATACCTCCAATGAGACCTAAGGTCTATTGTGTCTTAAAAATCACGTTGCAAGGACGTAACTCTGATGCCCGGGAAGTTTAATAACGAGAGTAACGAAACACCTGGAACATGGGAATGAGAGTTAGAATATTAAATCACGGCTTGTATTAGATTCTGCAACTTTAATCAATTAAAAGTTATACGCAGCTGTAAAAATGAAATGTTATAGCTTACACAAGGGCTGTTTTAAACTCTCAAATAAACGAAGAGAAACTTAAGTCGAGTATGCAAACAGTAATTAATTTTGTAGTATGAGTTAGGAAATTTAAAATGCACCTGTCCATATATTACATATCTATGCAATAGTCATCATTACCCACTATTACGACTTTTGTCGATTAACCTACTTTATCGGTTGAGTAGAAATACTGGCCATTAGAGAGTTTATTCAATAATGAGGGTATCAATACATTCTTTAGATAAGCGCTAGAGGCAAAGAAGCAGACTTTTATCAATAGATACGTTGCTGTTCTAAGGATCAAAATATCAACAAGTAGTAGTATAATAGATAAGACAGTCTTCAAAAGGAAGACGTCAGTAGCGGAGAGCTCGCTCACCCTGCCCGAGAAGTAATTTTAAAGATGTAAGATGTACATGACACCCTTAAAGTGTACAATGTGGCGTATAGTCGATTAGTAGTCAATTATTGACTTGCTAGATGGAAATAGTTCAGTGCCTAATCAATTTTACAAAGACAAACCGAAAGTTATTTGGCGATAACTTCCTGTGAAAATTAAAGCGGCAGCTCAATAATGTCCTAAACCTTTAGTCATACTGCCTGGATTAGATATCAGGTCTAGTTTGAAAGCATGTCGTTCTGGACACGTGCAGCAGCATATCTTCGAGGATTTTGTCATTGTCACTCCCGGATGAGAACCGTGATAGGAATGCCAGGTCGGGGATACAGCTAGGATCTCCATTGTTTCCGACTGTGAGATTCAATAACTGATATCACGTCAGACCCTTCTTTCGGTTCACGCATTTGTTTCAAGAGTTTCAAGGCGTTTTATGGTATTGTCAATATAAGTCCTTAAATATCCTGCTGCTATGTTAAGTTGAACGATCCTCGAAGTACAACGTAATTCAAGTTTTATACCTTATAATAGTGATTCTTATCATTCTTACTTGATTTACCAATGCAACCACTACTCGCGCATGGTTGAGTTTTACGTGCACCTAATTAAAATCGTTGGCCTCGTGAAAATGAATCACTGGTAGCGGCCGTGGCGTTGGGGCTAGGGCCAATGATGTTCAGGATTCCACATGCCTCGGCGACGATGGTCTTAGCGCTGCCGGAACTCGATCCTTGGAGGCATACTAATCGCTTCAATGCTCAGGTCCGGTGCTTCATGTTGGAGAAGGGAATGTTCCAAACAAAGATAAATCCCAGACAAGGGAAGATCCCAGATAATCCCTTGAAAATAAATTCAGAAAACTCCAGGATCATAAAATGGCATGATTTTTCGAAAGCGGATGGTGTCAGATAAATAGTTCAACGATTTGTTACATAAGTAATTAATTATTATTGTAATATTATTATAACTTCCAGCGCTTTCGCGAATTAAATTATTACAAATACAGAAAATAGCAATAACAACTCAAGCATGAAGCAATAATGGGAACAATAAAACATTTATCCATTCAAAAAGAGGCACCTACCATCTTGATTCGTTGCATATCTTGAACATAAAGAAAGAGGGACGGTAATAGTTCAAACAGTATTTAGAAAAACTACAGTTTGTACCTTGACTGAGTGGTCGATGAAATTTTCAGTTGCTCATAGTAATTAATTAAATGATCACAAAATGAACAAAATGTTATTGTTGATAAAGCAGCCGTTGATAACATGGGTGGCTGCGGAGTCAGCGTTGCCACTGTGACTGCGAAGTCTTCGAAATTACTGCAGGTGAGCGGTTCGCTGAAACAGGCGGGTAATGGGCTTCATCTTACCGATAAGATTGATGCAGGGCGAAAGGTCTCACGGGAGTCACAGGCGACACTCAGGGGTGATCTTCTCCCGGGTGAAAACGCATCTCAAAGCGCTGACAATCTGACCGTATCAGCTCGGGACAATGGTGGTGAATGGAAACGGGTTGAAAAGCACAGAATGAGACGTCATAAGATAATAGTTGGAGAACAATCTGAATCTGGTCCAATCAAGGGAGTTGCTAAATTGATACACCTGCATGTATATCGAATTGAACCAGGAACCAGTTGTGAGAAGTTGGTAAAGTTCTTAAAACCTAATTTCCCGGAGGTCAAGTTTGAACAGCTGACGGCAAAGCATCCAGAAGTCTACTCATCTTTCAAGGTAACAATTAGTCAAAATAATTTCCAAAAAGCAATTAATCCTTCGCTATGGCCGGAGAATGCGTGCATAAGACAGTTTTTTCAACAGCGCAAGACACCAGCCGTTGTGGCAGTGTGATTTTTAATCCAAGTCTTATAGTTTTGAATGTCCAGAGTTTGAATTTTGAGAAGGTGGATGAATTCCATGTTGACATTGGTGAATACAAGACTGCAGTTTGTATGTTTGACAGAGACCTGGGCATCTGAAGATTTTCTCAAGTCGGTTAATTTTGTGGGATTTTCGCTGGGTGCTTATACCTGCAGAACTACTAGTAGGGGTGGGGGTGTGGCCATATGGTGCAGGTATGCTGAAGATGTGAGAACGCTAGATGTAGGTAGATATTCTGTTGAAAACCATATAGAAATGTGTGCGATTACATGCAGGTTAAATAATGCTAAATTTGTAATTTTGAATTGCTACAGGCCGCCTTCTGGAGACCATAGGATCTTTTATGATAATATTATGGGCGCATTAGAATATTTGTTTAACCCTGAGCATAATTTAGTCATATGTGGGGATTTTAATTTTGATTCCTATGGCAGAGTATCTGGGGATTTCGAGGCATTGTGTAACGAGTTGTCTGTTTTTAATCTTAAAAGAAAAGTTTTCTGGCCGACGAGGGTCACGAATCATAGTATCACGACACTTGATCAGGTTTTTTTGAATTTCACAAATGATGGAGTATGTGTTGTTCTTGACAGTTTGGTTTCCGATCATAGAATGGTGTTGCTGGAGATGGGGGTTGAGAAGCCTGAGGTGCCTGCATGGTTACATACTGGAGAGAGTTTATAAGGATGAGTCAATCTCAAATTTTGAAAGATCACTTTCCTCAGTAAATTGGTCCGACTTGTATTGTATCAGGGATGTGGATGGGGCATTTTCTTGGTTTTATGGGGTTTTTCTGTTTCATTTTGAAAATAATTTTCCAGTAAAGAAGATCTACAAACAACGGTCTGGAAATAAGTATTGGGTTGATAAAGGTGTGAGGGACTCTAGTATGTGACTGAAGACATTGCATTTTTTCAAATCCTGCTTGCCAGAAGTTGGTGAAGAGTTATTGCGAGATGTGTGTTCCTGGTTTCGTCAACAGTGTTTATACTTTAATGTGGGCAAAACGAGGGTGGTGCGATTTCACCATCGTCAGAAGAATGTTGAGGATATTCACTTGTTTTTAGATGAGGCGGAGGTGCCTGTTGTCACTTGTGTGAAATTTCTTGGGCTGCATATGGATGGTAATTTGAATTTTAAAGATCACTGCGACTTCATAGTGGCGAGGTTGAGTTCAGTATCGTACCAGGTTAGGAGTATCCGTAGTGTTTTAACTATGGGACAACTTTTAATGCTTTATTATGCTCAGGTTGAATCACGTATTAGATACGGGATTTGTTTTTGGGGGTGGTCCACGTACTCCACGAGAGTTTTTATTGCGCAGAAAAAGATCTTGAGGATTATGTGTGGTGTAAACAGGGGGCGGTCATGTAGACCATATTTTAAAGACTTGAAAATATTGACTGTACTGGCTTTGTTTGTGTTTGAGTTGTGTGTTTTAGTTTTTAGGAAACGTCAGCAATTGTCCCTTGTGGGAGATCACTCGGTGAACACTAGACAAAAATCACATTTGCGAGAGATACGATTTAAGACCAAGATAGCCAAAATTAGTCCCAATTATTTGGGTATAAAATTGCCACAATATCTGAAAGAATGTGAGAGCTTTGTAGTATTTAGAAAGGCACTGAGATGTTTCCTGAGTGATCTCTGCTTGTATAGTGTAGAAGAATATTTAGATCGAAGATTTTAGTTACGTGTTGGACAGTAGTTTTAAAATTTTGTGAAGATTGTCATGTGTGTAGGTTTATTTTGGACTTTTCAACTTTATTAAGGTTATTCCTATACAAACCTGATGTTTGTCATAATATGGAAAATAAGTGTTTAAGAGGGACTAGAGAAGCTTTTCGGAGCACTGTTTTTTACGCTCTTTTGCGCGTGCACGATCAATCGGGTAGCGAAGAAAACTAAAAGGGAGCCAAGACGATCGAGCGAACGGAAACGCAGCTGTTATGCTTCACTAATATTGTACAGAGTGAATATTGATATACTGTATCGCTATAGTTATGTAAGTTGATCAAATGAAGAGGTAACGTCTAGGAGCGTTTGCTGGTGCTGTCAAGGGAACCGTTATATGGTCCTATGGTCATCCCACGAAAAAGATGATTCACAGATCTGACTGATCTGTCATGATGTAGGAGTGTTTTTTCCCTTGTTTTTTGTTTTTTTTTTCATGGAAAACTCCTCCTCAGCGCGGACCAGAAGTTTAAATTTTTTTAGTAATTGTAATGCTTATTTCCATCTATATCCGAAGCTTCGGAAATATTTTTGCATATCTCTTAAGTACTTGTCTCAGCATTAGGACAAAAGCGGCATACCTACCTACTTTTATCAATCATCTGCTAGCTATTTTATACAGCTGCTCATTCCTCTAAAGGTTAGTTTACAGCATCATCTTTTACTTACAGTAAACTTTATCTGCCAAAAGTTGACATCCGATCCACGAGACTTGATCTGACTCTAGCAGCTTTTGGCCTCAGATTAACAATCCAACTATAAATCCATCTTGGTGCATATTACCGCAGATTCTTACCCCTTGGCAACGCGCTTAAAAATCACAGATCGCGTGGTAGCCGGATATTGACGGTCGTGACACAACTTTTCTTTGTCACGCAGCCCTTCAGCACGTCATGTACACACCTCAGGTTTCAGTTCTTGTTATATTATCGAGGTTAATATCCTCTATACTGGAGACTGTGGTGTCGTAGCTAACCATATAAATTTTATTGTATGAATAAATGAATTTTTCTTATCAAGTTACCCCACTGTATCGTATCTAAAAAAAGTTCTAATTCATCTTTTATGATCAAGTATTATTGTAAACTTTACTTCGGAAATACAATATATTTTTACAAAGTAACTTTAGAAAAAGTACCTAATATTCCGCGCTTTCACTTCAACTTGAATAAAATAAAACTAAAAATATTTCCTGTATGTGATATAGGTTCAGAAAACCTCCGATTGCTATTATAATACAATATCTGTTTCAGGTGTAGCTGTTTGGAGAAAACCTGCTGGGTGTATTTAGAATGCAACGGAGATGAAGGACAAAGAATAATTTTCGCTCCGAAGAATAATGAATCTGCATGAAGGCAAATGCGGTCGTGTATAACGACATATAATACAGTGAGGTTTGCATGGAACATAATTAAGAATATACGCAAAAAAGAATATTCAAATCGCAATTCATTGAAATGTTCTGAAGAGAGACTGCAGGACTAACTCATCTATGGAAATGGGCTTCTATTTTATATGGCTGTTGTATCGTCAGGCCTTTCTAATGGGGTTCATTTGTGGTAAGTAGATTTCGTTGAATAGGTTAACTGAAAGGAAAAACTGAATTATATGACATAAAGTATCTCATTCGTAGAAATTCATGCTATACATTCACTCGATGTCGTTGAATTTCAATCAAGAAGAGAAAGAAAGAGATTTTCATTAAATTAGATTACCTACCTGATGTAATGAATATTGGTGAACGCAATATTCTTCCAAGACAATTTTGTTCGCGAAAAATTTTCTCAAATTTAATACTTCAATGCGGTAAATATTACTAATAACTGATAAAAGAGTCCAAAAAAAAAGAAAACCAAAATAAAGCAACCGGTCGCTCACCATTAAGCAAAAGTGATGAGCTTTTAACAACTTTTTTAACAATCGGATTGCTGTAATTGATATAATAATTATCCATTATTATATCAATTTGTTTCACCGCATAGGTGCTTATGATCATATTTTAAGGCATAAATTTTGACTTTCCATATTTTATGATGCTTTATTCACGTTTTTGAGAAAGTCTTACCTAACTCCATGATGTTGATAAAGGCTATTCTAGGATGTAAGTACCTAATCAGTGCGAACATTCAAGAGGTTTTAAAAGCCCAGCCACTGCAAGTTCAAGTTTGTTTCCAACTGTCAAATAACTCTGAATGCCCTGGCAAGGTGCAACGTAGTAACGGAGAAGTAACTCTCTTCTCTGGATTCCAGGCTATGCTGGGTATGGAGAGAATGAATTTGCCGCCTTTCTGGCTGGGAAAAGTACCGGATCCAAATTTATTTGGCTAGAACCAGCATTTGGCATATTACCGAATGTTTCCAAAACAACAATAATATGTATACCTGGGCTGGTATACACATAAATGGGCAGGTCCCATTTTAAATCAGACACAATAATCAACTAGGTATTAGGCGGCACCACAGTAGGTACCTATGCAATTACGTCAATAAATAGAAATAAACCAAGTTAGGCAGGAAAGAGATACAACAACAAATAATTACAAATTCACGAAAGAGCTAGGAGTAAATCGGAAATAAGTCCAGTTAGGAATAAATAAACATTCCTATTTCTCGAAGAGGCCGAGCTTGTTTAACGCAGATGTAGGATCAAACAAATAGTAGGCCGGCACCTGCTGTCCCTTTAAATACGATGTTAGAAAGTGAGAGGAGTTCCATAACTATTGTATTGCACCACAAATGAAGATCACATAGCGGAGCACCCCCGGTTAGCTCAGGTCTAGATAGAACAAGGCAGCGTTGTCAGATGTAGCATCTGCTACTTCGCAAATATTATCAGGAAATACTAATTCCATTACAACACCCAATTAGGAGTTATAATAGGTACTCGATTGGGGGAGGCATTCACCTCGATGTCCAGGTGAAGACCTCCGTTGAACCAGTAAAGAGTATGATTCTTTAAAGTGGAAATCATAGAGCGCAACAGGGCAAAAGTACCCTCAGAGTAGGACAGAGTAACAGAAACCCAAAGCAGGGTTGTCGGGTGTAATAGCCGCCCTCACATGTCGGGCAATCCAATAACCAAAATAAAGCTAGGATAGGCAAATCAGCAAATAGCGAATCAAAATCAACCAAATTAAACCGGCCTCGTGAATGGGTAAAGCCAATTTAGATTCAAAAACCAAATTGATCATTATAAGGTCGTTTTTCCGAATCTCTTCTAACCAGATTTTATACACACCTGGATCTTATGTGACAAACGCTATTATTATGTTTCTCATCATACTATCTACGCTCTTTGGGGTGATAGGCCGACGTATTCGTGTTACTGGCGGACCGGTGGCTGGTACCGTTACAATCAAATAAGTAAATATGTCCGTAAACATGCCTAAACACGAATGAGGGATAAAAGTCCAGCATTTTCAATCATTAACTAGATTAATGGTTAAAGAGTCGTGGTCTGTAGTAGTATGGTCAGCTAATAATCACGTTGAGGAACAAAGATCTTCAAGAAAGAACGGAGCCAACATGCTCTGGGAAATAAATTAAGGTGTGTAGAAAAATCTACAATAATACAGTTGATTAAGGTTTCAATCCGAAAAGCACTCGAATGACGAGTAAGGTAAATCACCAGGTATAACAGTGACAAATGCCTAAGGGCAAGGTAACATATGTAACATAAAGGTCGCCTGACGAGGCAGCATCGACGGGTGCAATAAAAGGTAGAACAAGACAAATAACCACAAGGTATACAAAGTGATAACTAAATACAGTATCACCCAGGTTATTAATTAAATAAACGGAGGTGAAATAATTCATCCTCCCAGGTAAATCAACTGTGAAAATAAAATCATTAAATAAAAGAGAATCGGAAGGAATGATTTTATAAATGATACGAAATCAAAATTCAGGAGAAGTGGCAACCCTGTACTCGAATGAACCTCGCAAGGCAGAGAAAAACGTTGAATAGTTAAACAGACAGACATTTCCGCCAAACCCAGATAGTCTGTGACCGAAATAAAAGTTAAACGAAATAATAAGACATTTCCGCAATATACCGGATAGTCTGTAACCGAAACAAAAGTAAAACGAAATAATAAGACATTTCCGCAATATACCGGATAGTCTGTAACCGAAACAAAAGCAAAACGAAATAATAAGACATTTCCGCAATATACCGGATAGTCTGTAAACGAAACAAAAGCAAAGAGAAATAATGAGAAAGCACAGGCGTGCAAAAGAGTGAAATCCGAAATGGATTGTAGTTTGAAACATGCATGAAAGGGATCTCTCTTCGCTTTCCATTTTTTTGTACTATCTATGCAAAATCACAGCCCATCTCGCCCTGCACCATTTTACGCCTTGCAAACGAATTCTCTCGCTCATCACTCGCTTTTAGACATCTGATAGGAAGCCAACAGTTAACAACAAGTATCAGTTAATTTCCCCGCTTTTCCGAAAGAAATCCCAATCAATCGAGATCCAATGAGTCATAGTAGGTTCTTTGCGCATCCGTTTCGGCCATAGTAATCCTGGCATACCTCAATCAAAGAGCAGGGGTGACAACGGTAAACACAACGTAGGAAAACACAGCGGTCCTATTAGGAGAAATTCGGAAAACTAGACGATCACACGGTGGCTTTTCGCCACAGACCAACGGGCCCAGTATCTTTACGTTACAAAAGTGATATATCGTTGTAAAGAGAATTCAAGTATCTTCCAATTGACGTATCACTCGATATCTGTTCCCCATAATGATAAGCAAAGGGAAACCCACCCCTTTCAAGGGAATGCATTTGAATGGTTAAATTTGTTACCTAAAGATATCCCCATCAATAACAAAAGGTGACCTGTTTCGGCGTTTTTGGCGTACATCTTCAGTTTCCAACTTATTAGGCGTTCCGCTTTTCAAACACCCACCCTGTATACGTATAATCTTGATTGGGTAAAGGTAACAGGTCATATTATGAAATATGACTACAACATACGTCAGGCAGGACGTAATTTATAGGTTTGATTTAGGTACAAACTAGAAGGAGCAAGGCAGAATCGTATAATTTGTATTAAAGTTGTAGCAAAAGGCCGTCCTACATCAGAATTCAATATTACCAATTACTTATAATTATTACTGTTATCGAAGTTTCTGCAGCATAGTGGGTAAATTAATTAATGGATGAGGCTGACTTCCAGAGGTTGGCTATGTGAATTTCGTGGCAAAGGGTAGTAAATGTTTACAGGCGTCGAAATAAACTCACGGAGTGGGTGTGCAATTCATTAAGTTATGATGAATTAGATGTGCAGAAAGTACGTTTTACACGGGAAATTTTGATTAATAGTTGATTTTTTAGTTACGATAAGTCACAAAGAAAAATTATAAATAAATATGTAAGTCGATCACTCATACTAAGGGGAAATTAAAGTCACTTAGATTATAACGATAATCTAAAATTTATCCCATTGGACAGTTATGAAAACAAAACTTTTTAAACTATACAAAATTTCCTCAAACTCACCAGAGGTCGATCATGATAATAACTATTAGATTTAGCTTTGCATATAGTTAGTGAAGCAAAACTAGAACATTTTCATGGCCCAACACTCTTATCAGGCTGCACAGAGTTGACAGCTAGAGTGTCTGACATAATACAGCCATCTATGAATTTATATTAAGGATAAACAACCGCCGCGTTAATGCCGGATTGGCATGTTGCTGATATCACAATGACATACTGGCTCAAGCAGACACTGTTACATTGCATCATGCTTTTACTGTATTCTAAATCAATAAAAATGAACCATACAACAAGAACAAAAATCATAAATAAATAATTTATTTTTTATGCACAATGTTTAGGTACAATAATTATTATTGACCTCTTATTATGAATTTTGAAAATAAGTTCAAATAAAACAAACATTGGAGACTAAGTGACGAAGTACTCATTAACAAAAATTAAAAAAAAAAAAATAGTAGGAAAGATTGTGTAATATCTTATTGTAATTCTCAAATATTTAACAATGTTTTATTCCTCTATCTTCTTATTTTACTGACTTTAAGTGCTTCATTAAGACATATGCTTAAAGCCTATCTAGCAGATAGTAGAATTACTAACCGTTTCACCATTCAAATTCGCAGAAAAATCGTTTATTGCTACATTTTCTACGTAGAACGTGAAAAAACAATATAGCGGCCATAAGAAAAACAAAAGTTGACTATGAAAATCTGAGATTTAGTCGCCTGTGAAAAATTGCCGTGATCACTTATGTAAACCTAAAAAAAAAATATGACTAAAATACGAAATCTCGTTTTTTTTTTGTAAATTTTGACTGAGATTATCCTAATTTTTTTCTGAAAAATCTGGTAAGGGTGCTGGATAACGTACATCAGAAGGAGTGTGTTAAATAATATCCATCCACTGAATGTGGATCAGTATGCCTACCAGACTGGAAAGTCAATCGACCTTCTTTTGAGCAAGATCACCAGGTCTTTTGACAGAAAAGTTACTGCGATGGTTGACTTTCTTGACATAGACGGAGCATTTACTGGCTAAATGTAATGGTCGTCAGACATGGGATTGTATGGCAGTACCGTTTGGTGGTCAAAAGGTTGGCAGATCATGGCCAAAGCTCTCTTAGCTAACACCGATGGACCTTAGATATTCCCACTGGGGTGGGTGGCGTTGGCTCTAAGAAGAGAGTCTTCTCGAGTCTGGACCTCGCAACAACTTTCCAAGCCAAAATATTTGCCATCGAGCTGGGTGCGCAGATTTAGGAAAAGATGCGATGCCAACTCAAATCAATAAAAATATTTTCAGACAGTCAAGCCAGTCAATTAACCCTGAATTACGTAGCAACCTAGTACAATGAGCAACGAAGTGACTGTGATCTGAATTCGAGGTCATGCTGGATATGAAGAGAACAAACTTGCCAATTATCTCGCTAGGAAAGGTGCAGATGAATTTATCAGATCAAAACCAGCAGTTGATATATCACCGAATATCGCCAAAACAACAATACACAACTGGGCTGAGAGGGAACTCCTCCGGCACTGGAAAAACTAACCTAAAAAACTAAGATTGAAACTTTCGAAGGCATTTATACAGGATATCGAAATAAAGGACCAAAGAACTATTGGAGCTTAAGAGGAGAGAAAACCTGAAAGCCTAATATAGCAAATATACTGGGTACTGCGAGCTGAGCCATCACCTGTACAGGATGGGTTTAGCGATCAGCGCTGAATGCCTTCTATGCTTGGAGGATGACGAAACAGTCAAACACATCCTGGGCAAGTATCCTGCTTTGGGAAGAACCAAATTACAAACAATCGGGAGAAACTATCTCATATACTGGAGGACATTGATACGACATTTCCAATAGTCAAAATAGTCAACTTTCTCCTTGAGGAAGTTGACCTGATGGGGTTAATGAAACACGATTAGATGCGAGATACAAGAGACTTTTGGTCGCAGTGGAGGTCACAATGACCCACTCACGACAAATCTAATCTATTGTATGCTAAATTTTATTTTAGGTTCTTAATAAGTAAATAATTTTGCAAAATTTTGCTTACTTAATCTAATCTGTACCTAACTCTTTAAATAAGGAAGGTATAGCTATACGGCGATGGTAGCTTATTGTTACCCTGCATTAAATACTTTCTAAACTTCAATTTTTATCTGAGTTTCAGTCCTTCATGATGGGAGATAAAGACTATGCTCTTATTATAAAAATCTTTAAGAGTAATTTGAAATAATGTTTGAAATGTTATCTTTTATTACAGTAAGACGAACTGAAGGGCTCAGCTCTCCTTGTCTTGTGTGTATGTTATTAAATTCTGGAGAAGTCTAAATACCAGTGAATTAACTTGATGAGAAAATAACGAACCGCGGTTTAGATCCTACATGATTACATATCGATAATTCGTATCATATCAACAGGATAATTTTAATTAAAATAAAGTAGATAGATAATGATGGAACATGTAAGTAGGATACCTACAGTGAATTTATTTGATCACGCGATTTATCTAATAAGTTCTGTGGTCACGCTATTATATTTATTGATTTAATGGAAATTGCTAGTTATACATTCAATAATGAAATAAGTTTTCTATGTATGGTTATCGAAGTAGACATCTACGAGAAAGAATGCAACCTCACCAAGCAGAACTATCATTCAGGTAAAGGCACCAGACAAAACTGTCAGTGAGCACATTTCAACGATGACTAGGAACGCAAGCACAGAAGATCCAGGAAAGAAATAGAGGAACACATTCTTACATTGACATTGAATTTTAGAACTTCTATAGGAGTTAGAATAATTACTTATGTTTGTAGAAAAACTTCGTTAAGGAAACGTTAAATTTTTATTGGTGGGGTTTTTGTATTCATTTAAGATGCTGTCATGGACATGAAATATCAACGTAACATTTTTTCATCAGTTCTTTTTTCAAGGGAACTTTATGGCTTATTTTTCAGATACTATTTATAGATGGAGAACTTCTTAATAGAAAGTCTGTCGCGACGAAATATCTTTGTAACCAACTGTCATTGTACAGATCGAACTACATACCCACTTCTTATGAAATCTCTTGATCAAACTGGAGAGCTACCTTAAAAAAAATCAAAGCAGAAGTTATTCAATTTTTTTTAATTCTTCTAATTTCCGGATTTTGAAATAAAAATAAATAATTTAGTTTCTTTTTATTAAAATGTTTGATTCATGAAGTCATCTTTACTACTGTGACTTATTGATATTATTTTTCAATTGTTTTCATTATTAAAAAAAAACAAATTAACTATTAATATTTAAATTTTAATAAGATTTTTTTCTTAATTTTTTCAATAATATAAGTACCGATCTCAATATGGCTCAAAGACTATAAATACTGATAATTGAAATGCTCATTTGCACACACTTTTACTAACTGCCTTACCGTAACCAAGTGTCAAAAATGTTATCTCATGCCATCTTCTTTCACAGAACGCCTGGAAATTCGACAGATTTCATTTTGTGTGAAACTTACTTTTGATATATCTTTGAAAGATAAAATATGATAATTTAGTTGCGCTTTGACATATGGTTACGGCTTATTTGATGCCATAGAAGCGAGTTTCTTATTCAACAGACAAAAGTCGTTCGTTAATGTAATTACGACTTCGAATACTCATACCTCATGCTTTCACAAAATTCTTTTCAGTTTGTCCTATAGTTACACAAATAAAATGAATGTCTTTTCATAACTGCGGTCCAACTGTAATAATTGCAGATACTTTTGGTCAAAGTATTACGACTATGATTTTAAAACACCTTACCAAAACACCTTCGTTTCCTAGATACAGTATACAGGATGAGGCGCGAAAACTTTAGGGTATTTGTAGCCCTTTCTCTGCTCGCTTGATTTAAAATTTCTAATAAAGATGTTAACAGAAAAATGTGCAAGCAGAGGATGCTTTTCCCTCTGGCTCCGTTCGGGTACTTTCAAATTTATTTGAACCCAAAGCGGAACAGAGGGTGTTAAACATCTTAAAATGAAATTACAAATTTTTAAGTGATCGTCTAGATCAATTTTGTCTCAAAAAAAAAATTTCCAAAAAGTTTCCAAAAAGCTTGACCTGCCCTACGTTGTGAATATTTAAATTACAGGTCACACAAACACTAAAATAAAAGACACACTAATAATTAAAAATTTATTGGAATGCTCCAATTTAACACAATTAAATTTCCAGGAATTGATAGTAGTGTATCATGAGATTATTTACTTAAAATTAGGATTTTTCCACTTATCAACTAAACATTATACATAACATCAAAGATTAGACAAAGTCCTTATTCAATTTAAAAGATAATTGGTCTATAAATGACCACCATACCACCTTCAATATGCATTTACTAAAATTTACATACGCAACCTTACTTAATTTGGCCAAATAATAACTTTACTAAATTAAAAATTTACCTTAATAAAAAAATAATGACAACATTATACCAGCTTCAATAATTAACTTTAGCAATATACACAAATTGTAATATCGATTAGATATTCTCAAACTCATTTACAGGTAACAAAGTTCCAAATTAAATCACTCCAATAACCTCATTTGGTTGATGTGTTTCTCATTTTAGAGAACATAAATGAATTACAAAATAAATCTGATAAGGTACCATGCAGTTCAATTCGTACTTCAAGTTGAAAAGCAAGTGAAACGGGAAGATCCAAAAGTAGGATGGAAAGTGACGCTGCCTCCTTCCACAACTGCTTACGTCATCCTCCTCGATGTTCCAGACAGATAAATCACATAAAAGAAAAATTTGAAAGGCTTCGCTTTATCCAATGGACGCCACTCATCCAAACTGTTCACCTCAGCAAAACTCCTGAGCCAATGATTATCCCCTAACAGCAACTACAATCGGAACAATCCGAAACGAAAACGGAAAACAAAAGCAAAACCAAAAATAGAAGCCCTGAAATGAAAAATAATAATTACTATCTGAATCAACTAACCATCAATTTATTATTACCGAAATGGGCACGCCATTATACCCAAGCCGAGCTTTTTTTAATATTCCATGTTAATCAGGATCGACAGGCTCATCCTACCCAATTAGAAAATTACATAGAACATTAGCTTTGCTAAATAAAACCAAAACAACAACTTCATACCTGCGTTTTAACCACCACTACATGAAACAACAACTAAATAAAATCACTTCACTGAACCAAGTTTACTTCACCAACATCTCAAAGGAAAAGGGACGAAGAAAGATGAGACGTTCAACTCCCGGGTTCCGACCTCCCACTCATAAATTGATAAATAAGCGCATGGTTGGTTATCCGTTACATCGCTCGGTCACCTTGCCGAGTGGCAGGTGACAGACTCTGACTGACAGACTCATAATTCGCCCTCGCTACAATGCCTCAAACTATAAAACCAGCGAAGTGTAGCATTCCAAAGGAACGCCATTTTCCTGCGCCTTTTCTATTTGAAAATTCATTCGAAACAGATACGGAAAAGCACACGCTACATATTTTTATATGAAGAAGTGTTGGAAGTAGAAGTCTAAAAATTTGTACATGTGTATGATTTCAATTTTGATATATTTTGAAAAAATTTTAAACCTCACTTCACTTCCGGTTATACCGGAAGTTGCCATAAACTTTCTTATTTTAAATGGGACAGCCTATATCGTCGTTAAAACCAGAAAATTGTGTAACGCCACGTTTGGTCACAATTGAGTTATTGGCGCCAACTGATGGTCATAGTTTGTATCTAAAAGATGGAAAATGATGTTTCTCCTCGAAAATTTCTGTAATTCATAATACCTGTTTTAAAATATTAGCAATAAGTGTAACTCCATGTGTTAGCATTACGGTGCGAAAAGTATTTATCTCCATGGTTTTCAGGTAGTGTTTCACAGTGTACTACTTAACTGTCGTTCTCTTGCAGTGTAATTTTTAACTGTAGACTTAATAAACTAATAATCTAAGCTTAATAGACTGCAACTTTTGTATCCAAATAATTATTAATAAATATCAAATATGGAGTTACATTATTATCTAAAATTCACAATGAGCCACATTAAGGGGAGATACACATTTTTTTCACAGATAGTTTTATAGGCCTCCTGTAAAATTTCTTTAAATGGAGTTACACTGTTTTCTGTTTTCAACGACGATATATCATTACACTTTCAGATTGCATGAAAAAATGTAATAAAAATGGTGTTTATAATTCAAATTTGTAACGAGTGACTTATGGAGTTATAGTTATGGATAAATAAACTTTTTAAATCGTCGATTTTTCATCACGTTGTATTGAAATTACATTCACACGATAGGATACTATACATGAAGAGTTCTTCTTGGCCCGTTTTTGATCTAATCTGCTTTGGAAAAGAAAAATTACAGTTTTCCATTTGTTTATAACACATAAATCAATTGTTACAAATTTGAACTATGATCGCCACTTTTATTAAACTTTTTCAGACAATCTGAAAATGTAATAATATATAGGATGTCTTATTTAAAATAAGAAAGTTGATGGCATCATTTCGGGTATAACCGGAAGTGGTTAGGGGTTGTAAATATTTTATTTCGGCTCGACAAAATTGAAAGAATACCATGTACAAATTTTTAGACTTCTGCTCCCAACACTTCTTCATATAAAAATGCACTCAGGTTGTCGCGCCTCACCCTGTATGTTCAAGCTCAAAAGAAAAATTTAGATTTTCTTCGAATTCTTTGAAGGGGTTGATTTTTTCACAAAGTCTTAATATTGCCCATTTCTTGAGTTTCCTTCTTTGTAAATACCTCATCCAATGGTTGAGATTAGTGTCGCTTACAATTTAAAGTCGTCATTGGATTTCTTCTTAATATAAATTAAATTATTGAGATTCACTTTCAAATATTTGAGTTCTTAAAACGGAAAAATTTAAATTTAAATCCTCGTATCTCCGTCAATAGATGAGCTACTTAATTTTGAGGCTATGATCTTAAAAAAATGGGCAGTGAATAGTGATTGGTAATAAATATTTGGAAAAAATTACCCTCATTACCTAATTATCCGTTTTAAAGTATTGTAGAAACTAAAGCTTTTTTCGAGCTTCAACGGATCTGGAAAGCCAAACGAGTTCTTCTTCTTTAGATTTCATGGCCTTTAGCGTTTAGCTGACTATTTAGCCAGTGGGAATCGGTCGGTATTTATGAAGTGGTGTTATTTCGACTCAAATAATTTGCCAATAAAATGTGACCACAATTATGGGATTTATCCGGTATACGTATGCATATAATGCAATTTAAGTACCTAACCATATTTGTGCCATAACTAATTGTGGGGAATTAATTATTCCGTGTTTCTCTGGAATAACTGTTACTTTTCCATGTTTTTTTTTGCCAAAATTATATTATGGTAATTTAGTCTGATGCGGCATTTTGGTTGAGGTAACTCGAATTGAGTTATATACCACAATTAATTCGAAGTAAAGCGACTGAAATCAATTAACGGAATATTATGTATTCGATTGACTATTTTCAATGGTAACTTGATGTATTCAAAAACTCATCGGTCAGTATTCTAATTTATGGCATATAAATTGGATTGTTTTGAAACATAGTCACTTTGAATATTAAACTAACGGATGATATGCAAATCCCATATCGATTATATGTGAAATTCTCAGGGGGAATCAGGGGAATAGTACACCGCTGTTGGTTATTCCTGAGGGCTGTTGGTAGAAGGTGGAAAATCATGAGTACCCTTCAAGAGTATAAAGAATTATTATATTCAAGCAAGAAATTCAGCGCAACTGCCCAAATATACAAGATGTTTCATCAATGGGGGACATAAAGTATTTATAGAAAATTATATTTAAAACAATCTTCTTCGCAAAACATACAGGGGGGTTAAATTTTGATATCTGAATTGGTAATCTCTATATAAGAATAAGAGATACAGAAAAATGAACCGCGCATCCTTGCTCTTTTTTTTTTGAGTCAACATCAAATGTAAAAAATAAAATTGCTTATCGTCTTTTATTTTCGAGTTATTGACGAAAACTAAATTATGCGATTTTTCATCTTTTCGTCCTTTGACTCTATCTCGCGGGTAGGCACTACTAACGAAATTAGAACGAAATAGTTTACATACTCTTTAGATATTTTTATATTAAAGTATTGTAGGTGGTAAGTTTTGAATCTAACGCTCGCATGGCAGTTTAATGCTTGATAATTAGCACAGGAGTACTCAGTGAGACGTAGCATGGTTCAATTATTGACTACAGTAAATTAGTTCAATTTCAGTTCAGCAATTGAATTTGATGGTAAATATGTTAAATGAACCATAAGGATTGGTTGGAAGGATTCATTAAACAGGCCGCTTAGCACACTTCAAACATATTAGCTAGGATTTAAAAATAATAAATTTAGTAGAACTTCCAAACATAGTTAATCTAATCAATAGTTATATTGGGAAAGTTCCATAACTCCCATGTGTGATGCTAAATTTTCCCTTTATCGAATCTGAATTTCTACTTATACAAGATAATCAGTCCCCCACATTGCTGAATCGTTCGGGATTCAGCAATATGTCCGGATCGTAACCCAATCGAACACATACAGGATAACATGATAATGCAAATATTGCTCATCAAAAACCGGAACAATCACAATGATCCCAGAACTACCCTACTTGACATAAAGCAGACAAATTCTCAGAATGGCTTTTTCTGTTCTGAAATTTCTGGAACGCACATGTAAAAGAAAACTATCGCACATGAACTGTAAAACGAAGACATTCTGCAAGTTTCCGAAGGGTTGCATTGTTAAGTAAGTGCTGCCCATAACCGGAGCTGTAACTACGCTAATGAAGTTGCAAATCGCTTTCCTTCGTATTCGTTACAACCATTGAACATGCAAGGAGACAAATTGTCGTGTCTGCTGCATACAAATACCAAATTATTTTACACGACAAGGGTCATTCAGGATGTATGCTCTTTAATCAATACCGCGTGTGTAGAGATAAGAGTAAATATCTTAGCCTGACCGACATTACTCTACGTTGAAGATTTTACTTTACTTAAAACTTTTCTACTTAAAAACGTTTTAGATTTTAGTGCAATCTGGTAAAAGTTTTACTCTAAAAGGATAATAACTAGAGAAACATCTAAGAACAGTAAAAGACTTCTTTCCGAAAGGAACTAACGGTAAAGTTCCCCATTAAGAATCGCTCATAAAATTTGTGGCCTCAAATAATTATGTCTTGCTTGTAGAACTAAGAATCTTGTTGTTAATTTCTGTGACCTTGATTGATCTGTGTTAATGAAAATTCCTGATATTCAGTTCCGATCTAATGCTGGCTAGTTCCATTCTACCCTTCTTCCCTTCTCTCTCTCCCTATATGGGGTTAATCGTGATCTAATTGATTATAATTCCATGTGAGGCTCGCAAAGTTGACATATTATCGAGGTGTAAAGATGATTCCATTAATATAGTAAAATTCACTGTAAACTATTAACTACTTTTTATGATCGTGCATGGATAACTTACGAAGCTTAGAAGAGTCTCCGGTATACAACGGAACAAGTAGGACGCTGAAGGGTGGTAGCGTTCTATAGAACAAACATATTGTAGTAACATAGACGTAAAATGAGCATTGATATATTTGTGAGCAGAAATGCTCTAAAAAAATTCTGCTACGTTACTTAACAACTTTTTGCTAAAGTCGAAAGTTGACATACTCCAAAATAATTGACAGAACAGTTTCACTAATCGAATTTAAGAAATTGTAAAATCGTAGAAAATTTTCATTTTCAATTTAGAGTTCCAAAATAAACCCTTTTTTCTTATTTTCTAGCAGGACGAAATTTCAGAACCAAAATCGAAGAAAGTAACGAGCTTTTCTCATTAATGCAATAATCTAAACTATACCTACATGAAGCTTACGCATTAAATCAAATTATGTGATTTGAATAGCTGGGGCACTCAAGCTTATTGGAAAGGTGCCAGAATAGTTTCTTCAGGACACTTACTGTAGCCAACAAACACCCCAGATAAGTGATCTGAGGTTATTCTTGACTTCTAACTTCCAACCCAGCCAAATGGCCAGACTAGAAGTTAGCGTAAGTTGGATTTACTGGTGTTCAAACTTCGCTCCTATTGACTAGACATAGATCGCTTTCAGTGCCCGAATCACGTCTCCCTTTTACTTGTGACTCTAATTTGATTTCACACGTTAAGCATGTTATGAGAACTGAAATATATAGGATCACCACCATCAAGACTGCCCGTAGGATAATGCATGGAAAACAAGGAATTTTCAGATTTCTGCTTCCTATCCTGACCTAGAGGGATGAAAATGGTATCAAATGAAAAATAATTACGTATTAGGTGACATTATTTACAAAAATAAGTTTGAATATTTACTGCAAGAAATGTAACTTAAGATCTCAACACTATTTCTGACCCTCATCCGGATATAACCAGAAAACGGTTGTAAGTGCAATAAAACCGTTTATCGTCCAGTAAAATCAGGATTTGATTGTGCAATCAAAGCGGGAAAGACGGAATTTTGTGTGGGTGTTGGGTGATCGATGTTGACTCTAAATCCCTTGTGGAAAAGCTGCCATTTGAGTTTTAGGAGATGGTTTTGTTTTTTGCATTTTACCACGTTAATTAACTTTTTATCAAAAAAAAGTGTAATAACTTTTAGAAAAAGAAAATTCTCTAAAAATTTGCATCCATGCAGTTTTTTCCATATTTCGAGAAAATGCTTTCAAATTTTGTGTTTCCATTTTAGTGACTTTGAAATTGGTTATTTTGATACTTTTTGACATATTCGTTTGTTGAAATTTCTAATTGTTAGTGCGTGAATGCAAACAACAACTGTTATGAGCAGAAAAATCCATTTTTAAAGAAGAGTTTTAGTTTAGTTGTGACCACTTATTAACCACCCCCAATTAACTACCGGTAGTTAATTAACTACATATTACAAATATGAAAAAAATTGCATAGTAAAATAAATCATTACATTTTTATCGATAAAAAAGTTAATTAACGTCGTAAAATGCAAGAAACAAATTATTCATTCCCTAAAACCAAAATGGCGGCTTTTACGCAACGAGTAGGGGAGTAGGAGGTCGTATTTTTGGATTTAGACTCAATATCGACCATCCAACACCCACACAAAATTATATTTTTCCCGACCGATCCCGAGTGAAACCGTTTTCTATCTTTAATATTGCATAAAATTTTAAAGCAAGATTCTCTGGTCAAAAAATAAAAATTTCCATCAACGTGTGTTCTGAAATGCACTGAAAAGCATTAAATAAAGTAACTAATATATTTTTTTTACACACTGTATCTCAACAACGGTGCATTTCCGGACACACGTTAATGGAAAATTTTTTGCTTGTTTTTGATCAAAAAATTTCGCTTTAATATTTTATGCAGTATTAAAGATTCACCCTGTACACAGAGTGCTAGAAAATTCAAACCTAATTCTGAAAAAACATGATGCAAAATTATTTTATCTTTCATTTGCTACCATTTTCTGATCAGAATGGGGAGCAGCAATCTTCAAATATCTTCTTTTAATGCTTTATTCTATTTATATTATTTTGTAATTGGAATCTAAATATTTGGACAATAAAATCATGAGACCTTTTTTCTTCTGTATTCTTGGAAATCGAAAGGGAGAGTTCTGAATGTTTGTAACTATACAGCAACCGACGCAACTTTTGAATCTTAAATGACTTTTCTCTATAAAACAATAGCAGCGGGGTGGGGGGGGGGAGGATATGTTGGAAAGCGGCGTCAAGAAAAAAAGTACTCTCATGAGAGAAAAAATCAATTAAAAGTGTCGAGAACACGAGTTTTTGTAGGTAGCTATGGAGACTTCTGAGCCACTCATCGAATACTACCGATCCTTAAAGTTACAACACTTTTGACCGGGAGCCAATTTCCTGAAGCCTTGTGGCGTCTGCGAGGTCCTTTCCAATATTGCTAAGGATCTTGTTTTGTTCTGTTCATTTCATTAAAATATATTATCCTTTCTTCATATAATGGCAATCGTATATTATGCTTCTGTTCCATAAAATAGCCCTTCTTGCAACATATTGAATTTAGTTCGAGTCTGGGAACATCTTAACTTGCAAATTAACGTAAATCATTATTATTGTAACTTCTGATTTGTCTTGGACTACTCATATAATGAGGGCAACCAAGCTAATGTTTCTGCTTCGCTAAGCCTTTCCACATAGCCCTTACCCGATGTTCATTAATCTCACCGTCCCGTGAGATTAATGTTCACTAAAACTTACATTCGACCTATAATGAAATACGCAGCCCTCGTATTGTTTATTAGGGGTTCTACGTTACTTGAGAATGTTCAACGTCTATTAATATGCCTTATTATAACAGTAAGACTATTCTGTAGAGACATATTATGCATTTGTAAAATTACTTACCTACTTCCTTTCAAGATAAATCGGAAAGGAGACTCAATTTATGTGGCATTTTGTAATTATTCAATGATTTCCTCTTGTTGCAATGTAATTGTTTAGTAAGATATTTTCTATCTTGGATGTTCCATGATATAGCAACGCAAGGTATGTCAGCTTGAGACTGAAAACTCGTCCGAGCTGCGCATGACGTCATTGTGGTGATTGTAATCCAAGCTCCAACGGAAGACTTGAAAATATTTTAAGTCTTTCTTTAGTTAAAAGTTTAAAATATTTTAACATTTGTGGAGTGTCATGAAAAGTGCTGGTGCTTACTGTGATACGATACAAATCATTTATACATAATTGCCTTTGCCTATGCTAGAAAACTGAAAAAAGATATCTCTTTGGCATTGGTTTTTCTTGCGTGATTCTCACGCCCGCACTTACCGCACACTTACCATTTTTGTTATCAGACACTTACGCACTGAAGTAAAACTTATTTAAATTATTGGAACATCTTCAGTCGAAATAAGCTACTAAATCCCGACTTTACATCTTTCAGGCACTTGTGTCAAAAAGCATGTTATTTTGAAACTAAAATGATAATCAAAATGGCAACTTTATGAAACTATTTAACAAAAACTTGATTTTCATATGGCGGTTATAATTTTAATTCCACTTCAGTGAAACTAAAAGGATTTTATGCTGATTTTAGATTCTTGTACAGTATCGAATTATTGTATGTAGGTACAGATAACACGAAATTTTTTGCTGTTTTTAGTCACAGTTAGAAACAGTCTTCAGCCTGTTTGATTCACAATTTTTAAATCTGTTTAAGTAGGTGCACAACTCTACACAATACGAGAAAATGAAATGACACTTATCTTTTGAGTAGTTTGAACCCAAAATCCATTAGACGGTTACTTCCCAAACTCAAAAACACGTTACAAACAGAACCTCAGAATTGTGCATACCTGGAAGGCCTTTTCTTCTCCGTGACGTCCTGTGGGAGGATACATCAAAGAATCGCATAGTAGAGATGATGGAGAATCGTCTTTAGAGTTTAAATGCTCACATATCTGTCTCGTCTACCCTAAGGAATAAGTCACATTGATCCTGGATCGAGCGATGCAATTTCATAGGTGACAGCCCTGAATAGTGTCATTCATAAGATATTATGAATATAAATCCATTAGAAATAATCAGCAAGAGGGTTTTGGACGAATTATTAGACTTTAAATAATGTCCGCACACTTTGTCAATACTTTATACGATACGTTTTAATAATGATATACAGGATGAACTTTTTCAATATTAAGTCGATTAACTCGAGAAACAAGCACTCACTAAAAAAATGTTCTCTACCCAAATTTAATCGTTCCATAGGGAAAATACATTGCTGTTTTCAGGGATTATAATAGGGCTAAGTACCTTAAACGTGTTGCGGCAACAAAGAGACAGCATTTTGGTTGGCATATTTCTGATTCGGATAACCGAAAAGAATGTTATTGGAGGTTAATTAACTCTAAGGCACTTGGAAAAGAAAATACTAAGAGCGAAAGAAATACGAAGTCGGTTACATTGAGACCAAGTTCCGTATTAATCTGGAAAAAAGCTTATTAATTAGCTGTCATTATTAGTTCTCAAAATATTGGAAAAAAAACCGAAATTTTCAATTTTTGTTTAATTTTTTTTATTTGATGACAAATCCAGCTATACATTCTCTGTTCTGAATAGGGTTTGTGTGTTCTTCAAGTTTCTTTCCGAAGTCGGTGACTGCACCCGAGCTCGCAGGAGGCATTTGGTCTGGGAAACAAGAGTTCTTCGGACTGCAACAATACGAATTCAAGGTTGATGAAATATGTTTAGAGAGTGTGGTGGAGCGATTGACCTTAATGTACAATGTTGGTGTTACTTCTGGAGTATTTCCGTGTAGTCTAAAGATCAATGAGGTTGTCCCTGTGTACAAGATAAATTGAGTAAACGAAGATGATATTTATAGACCGATTTCGATTTCCCCCATTCTCGGTAACATATTTGAGAAAATTCTCAAGAGTCTCCTGTTGGAATTTTTGGATCTGCACCAAATTCTAAGTCCTCGAAAATTCGGATTCAGAGCGGGAAAATCGACTGTGCATGCCGTTTGGGCTCTTGCTATTGATATCATTGAGGAGTTCAATTCTGGAAAACGTATGGAGGTGTCGTTATGAGACCTGACAAAAGCGTTCGACTGAATTTGACCAGAAATACTGCTAGATAGACTGTACTCGCATAGCATAAGCTAATGGAGTCCTACTTCAAGGATAGACGACAGTATGTTGAGTCGAGCGGCAACGAGTCAGAACCCTTTCCTTCAACTTTGGGGTTCCCCAAGCGTCGATCATTGGACCAATAATGTTCTCTCTTTACATAAATTACCAATCAGACTGTATAGAAGTCGTTAGGGCGTTGTTATTTTCCGATGACAATAGTGCTGTCGATATTCATTTGGCAAGGAAGAGACTAGAGAGGGAAATGGGGCAGGCGTCGACCTAATTTACAGTGAACAGACTGGCACTGAATGCTCGAAATAACGGATGGCCTTTTTTCTTTGCTGATTTTCTATCTGAAATACGGAATTTCGCTATGGAGGAGGAAGGAGGGGGGATCAGCGGAAACACATAGAGCGTTTGTCATCCAAAAAAGCCCATTCGTGTAATGTTGGGAATGAGAATGAGAGAGTCCTGTAGACTATGTTTTAGGGATCTATGTATCTATGGATAACATTAGCATCTCTTTATATCTTTGAAACTTGCGTTCATGTGAACAGGATACTCCCGACGCAGTGTAGTGTGCATCAATATATTTTCTTGAATTTTTTAAATTACTTTTTGATGTTTGAAAAATGCACAGAAATGTGTAGGTACGCATATTATTATCCCTTAAAATTGAATAATGCAGGTAATATACAAAGGAGTATACGTAATCATTTGATTCATCATTAGATTTATGAGTTTTGACAGCTATAGCCTGTTCAACTGGAGATTTGATAACATTGCGAGAGACCTTGCCGACAGAAAAGACATTCCGTCGGTGCGATGTGTACATTAAGATTGTCTACAATGTAGATTAGTTCATTATTAAGAGCTATAAAGGGGTCCTCCTCTGATATATTATCTTAGCAGAGGTTGCAGATATGCGAGATTTGCTATTAAACAACCCACTGTCTCGCCTTCCTGTTTTCGTTAGTCTATCTTTATCTTTATTTTTCGATTTAGATAGCAAAGTAAATTATGAAATGTATTTAATTATAGCACAACCACACAATTGAACGGTTGACTCTATTACTGAGATAAAAAAATTAAAAAAATTTCTAAATGATATAAAAAAATATAACGTTCAGCTATTTTCTGAAATTGTTTTCTTGGACTGGCACCTATTACACCTCTCATCATGATGTCTGATATGGAAAACTGACGAGTATTAATACCTATCGGCGAATTTGATGCTTTCAAACACTTGTGATTTGATTCGGTTGGAGTAGTTAAATATTATTTTTCCCTGATTGGAACTTAATTTTTCAACATTGAATAAAAATAAACAATTTGTTAAAAAAATCGAGATCTCTCAGACGACAAAGTCAGTTCATTTAAGACAAGCATCTTCCATGACACAGTCTACTTTAAACGAATTCTTTTTTGAACATCCTTAAATAAACCAAAAGCATAGTATTTACAGGCACAAAGCATTTTTTCAGAAGAATATCTGCCTCTTCTTTGGCAGACATTAGGCACCACCATTGATAACCCGCTCAAACTACATGAAGGGTGAAAATCATGTCTCTTATCCCGGCTTGAGGACCTGATAAGTAATAAACATTCAGGTGTATTGAAGACAAAAGCCGCTAAAATTATCAATTAAAGCAACTTTTATGCCTTCACGAATACAAAATAATCCACACTGTAGTTCCGATAAATATTTCATAGGTATATCAACTCTTCTATCTAGTTAGAATGAAGATAAAAAACGGAAGACTTCCTCACATTTGACGTACTTATATTTTTTTCAGTCTACATAATATGAACTACATAGACCAGGCTAATGAAATAATAATTAATGATCCTGAAATTTCAAATACCCTCCAGCATTGTAACTCTCTTGAGTTACTAGGTAGATGTACTCGTAGTCCTCGTCCATTTTTTTTTTACATAATTTGTAAAACGTAAATCTGATTCAATCTCATTCATTACATATTTGGTATCGATATATAAAATCCAGTAGATATGTAACGCAACCGGTCGCTTTGTTAATATAAACATCCGGATGCTGAAGAGTTAACGTCCGTTGCGTGAAAGAAATGAAATATCCATATGACCCTACTTGATCGTAAGACGCGGGAAGTACCTACTCTCGACCAGTTGTGCTTTGAACGTCGCCGCATGAGAGTTGGTGAATTACTTGTGTGTGTTTGTGTTTGGTGCATTCTGGCGTTCTTTTGTAATAGATAACAGGTGAGTTGATGTACTCACTAAGTGTCCTATTCCTAAGATAAATAGAGTTAGGATAAGCAACAGAGAGTTAAGTAATCATGATTATTAATTGAGATATAATTGATAAAGATAATAATTATTATTAGCCTGTCTTAAGAATTGAGAAGTTAATGAGCTTAGATCTATTTAGAGTCAGAAGGAGAAACTACATGTAAGCATGCAGCATGAATAAAGCATGAATAGGCATAGAGGTAAATCAGTGAAAGACAGAATCATGATAAGTCCTTGAGAGACAAAGGTTAATGAGTGCTGAAGATGTCTAAATTGCTGAAGCGTAAAGTAGAAATGAGCGTTGATCGTAGAGTTCTAGTGGGCCTGTGAGGCCTGTGCATGTGCATGTGTTTGCTTAAGTCCCTGAGAGAAGGTCAGTAGCCTGTGAGGCTGAGAACGGGTGTTGACCCGAGAGACCTGAGAGCGGCCCGTGTGGCCCGAGTGACCTGCATGTGTAGGTCAGAGTGGAGGCCAGTGTGGCCTGACTTTGTTCCGGGCGTGAAGGATCGAGAGGATGATCCTGCCGATCGCCTGTGAGTGGTTTCTGTAACTGGGCGTGAAGGATCGAGAGGATGATCCTGCAAAACGCCTAGTGGTCTCCAACCGGACGTGAAGGATCAAGATGGATCCTGCTGACCGCCTGGTGCTCTCCCGGGAGTGAAGGATCGAGAGGATCCTGCCGACCTCCCGCGAATGACCTTGAGATCGGGAGGACCGAGGTGGGTCCTGGTTACCACAGCGTGCCTTGGCGCGGAAACCTTGACAAGGCTACGATCAACGGCTAAAGAGCAAGATGTCTTGAGTAGAGTCTTGAGTCGAGTAACTTCAGCAATGACCTTGAAAAGTGATTTACGTATCTTCAGCAAGGTGATGTCAAAGCTCTATAGAGAGGCTACCAAGAAGGCTAAGCGTTAGTTAATGATAAGCTTAAGCAAGCTAGGAGGAATAAGACACTTATGCAAGTTTTAATCTCTTTAGGGAGTGAGCCGAGACATCGCAAGGCAAGAGAAACGGTGCGTAACTAGAAAAACGACGGCCCTGACGAAATAAATTTGTGTCTTTCCATGTGAGTAATTCTCTCCCTCTTTTCTGCGTTACAAATTAACCTCTTTCGTACTGGATTAACCGCCTGGTAACTTTATGTGGGTAATGATCAATTCAATGCCACAAAATTTTCACAAATGCACAAACGCACGCGAAGAAAACAGTGACAACTTCTAACTATGTTGTATAGTAAAACAAATCTTCTGCTATACTGCTCTCAAGATAATATATGGGTTTGGAAATTGCGTCTATTAACGTTTAGATCATTACCTTCAATATCTAACAAAACTAGCAAGTTGAGGATTTGCTGGTACAAGTTTTAAACGATTTCTTTTTTGTTAGTATAAGTACGCGATTTTGAAACCTTGTTTTCTTAAAGCCCTATAAGGAAGGTAGGAATTCAGTCTAATATCGCCTCGAGAATTTAAACATTGAAACTTACCTCGTTCTATGTAATTTCATTTGAACAAACAACTGTACTCTTAAAGACATTACTCCAGCGATTACCGCTCCTGCTCAAGCAATATCCCATCTTATTTCGTTTCAAGTTTTAACACAACATCCCCATAAAGAAAGAGTATCACTAACTTTGTACGCACAAGCCCAATATAGCCTTGATTCCGGTAATTTTGATCGGCATGGTAGCAGGTAATTGTTCCTACGAAGGAACGATTAACATTTCTACATTGCTGCTAACGAGAAACGTGGAGGGTCGTGGGCTAGGGCTAGTAACAATGTGGGAATTGAAATATCTCGATTAAATGTTTTCATAACAACCCTAATGTTAGAATTATTCACTACCCACAAAATATGAATAAACTGTATCTACATATAATATTGTAACATTGTACGTAATATACTTACGTATAAAATTGCTGTCTGTTAATTTAACATGAAGATGTGGTGTTATTTTATTAAAAGGTTTTTAAAAGGGGTGGCTTTGAAAAGCCTTAAAAGATTATTAATTTTTTTGTCGATCTATAATATGTTTCTCTCTGTTATGATCCAATTCCCTCCCAACTGGATAAACGCTTCAAGTTGAAATTTACCGCAGCAATAAAGAATTTTAGTCCGCATATGCTGGAGTAGTTAAAAGTCCAAGCAAAATACATTTTGTGGGACTAAAGTTTCGAATCCTAAAAATTAAATATTTACTTACCCTGGATATTAAATTTTTGTGTTCTAATTTATTTGGGTTTAGGTTCTTTGATGAAAATATTTTTTTTAAATATTTTTTTAAAGTATTTTTAAGTTTTTTACATGTTTATACATTTTATGAGTGAACAAGGGATCAATCGGACCGGAAACGTCTCATTTTTTTATAATAATTGAAAAAAAATTTTTTATCAAAGATCCTAAATCCAAATAAATTAGAAGACAAAAATTCAACATTACAGAGGGTTCAATAAAAATTATCAAACCTGGATATTAAATGTACTCGTAATTTATTGAAATTTTGTACTGGTAATATTTTCCCAAGAAATTATAGTTATTATGTACCAAGGGCATTACTAAGATGATAATGGCCGAGGTCGGCGTGATCCAGTCCAAGTCGCCTTTAGCCTAAGAGAAGGGTGTTGGGACAGTAATGCCAGTGGTGCATACAAGACTTTATTTTCCAATTACATCTATACAGGGTGCACCATGTATCCTTCTCTATACTGCTATCTCCTGAACGCTAGGAGATACAGGGTCGGTTAAATTAGAGAAAAGTTGCGCTATTTTGTGGCCATCTCGAATCCGTCAAAACATGCGAGATATCTGTGACCGTTCCTGAAATATCCTGAAAAAACTTAAAAATCGATATTTCTTATTTTCTTCATATCTTTTTTATTATTGGAAATTAATAAATAATTTTTCGTAGGCTTACATAAGCAGTTAAGAGCTATCCATCTGACATTTCAAAAATTTTCAAGGCCTACTAGATCCAAGAGTTTTCACAGTCAACTTTCGTTTTTCTTATGGCCGCCATATTATTTTTTTATGTCGTTCGATATAAAAAAAATAATGGAAACCAAAAATTAATAAACTTCAAAAATTTTTTTTTTAATTTTTATTCTTCTTTTTTCAAAGAAAAACGAAAAAAAATCGTCGAAGAACGTCAACATTTGTAAAATAAGCCAAAATAGTGCTTGCCTTATGGTTTTTTAATTTATCTATGAAATTCGGTCTTAAAAGTCTTTTTTGTAAAGAAAAAAGAAGAATAATTTTTTTTTTATTTTTTTTTGCAGTTTAACAATTTTTTGTTTTTATGATTTTTTTTTATACCGAACAACAAAAAAAAAACAATATGGTGGCCATAAGAAAAACGAAAGTTGACTATGAAAATCCTGGGATCTAGTCGGCTTTGAAATTTTTTGAAATGTCAGATGGGTAGCTCTTGCCGACTTATGTATGCCCACAAAAAAATTATCTATTAATCTCCAATAATAAAAAAGATATGGCAAAAATAAGAAATCTCGATTTTTCATTTTTTTCAGGATATTTCAGGAACGGTCACAGATATTTTGTATGGCTTGACTGATTCGAGATGGCCACAAAATTGCGCTTCTTTGGACTTGTTTAACCGATCTGTTAGCGTTAATAGATAGCAATATAGAGAAGGATACATGGTGCACCCTGTATAATAATATTAATAATTATCTAGTTTTAAAGGTTGTAGTTAGTGCAAATTATATTTTCTTGAATTTCCCGTCATTCTGAAGAAGCTTAAAGTTTGCTTATTATTTATGTTGCAAATGTTACAACTTCCCAGGTCTCAATGGGATTGGACTTCAAAATTTTATTTTTTACGGGTGGTTTTTGCAGTGTTTCATGGCATATAATAATAGTTACCACCAAGAAGCTAGAAAAAGCTGTTAGAGGTAACTCCTTTTAAACCAAGAATGATACGACATTGAAACAGCCGTTGTCGTCTTGCCTGAGAGGTGGCTGAGTTACGTTGGTGACATTTTTCGGGCCAGTGAAGGCTATTTTAAAGATGATACCATTTGTAGTGGCTCGACTTAATATGAGGACAGGAGCCAATTTTTTTGACAATATTTCAAAGTACTCTTACCATCGCTACTGCGAAGAAATATGTCGACCCATAACCGGTTTTCATACACGACACCTACGAGGACCAGCTATTTTGTATTAATCGGTTTATAAAGTTTTCCGTTCCATGGTTCCCATCGTTTCCAAATATGACACATTCTTGAGTTTCTGGATAAAACTATCAAGCGCAGACAACGTTTAACAAAGCCAACTAGCAGCTGTGGAAAACAGGAGCATTAGGCGAATTTACATGTCAGACATCTGTCAAAAGTTTAGGACTCTTTGATTTCATGATGCACAAATGAGCGAGTTCTTAAATTCATCAGTAAAACCTGATGAAATCAATCAATGATGGGTTATTATCTGGTCCTCACCAATGGAACAATATGATGTGTCATTAGTCATCACACAAATTAAAAAGAATGAAAAATAAGCTCAATAACTCGACCGTTATTATTCCACTTGTACGAGGCTCAACGACTCTGCGTTGATGAACATCAACACATGGCCTCTAAAACCGGAAAACCGCCTCACCACAATTTTTTGTTGAATATTTTTGAGCGGTCTTATGCGGCCGAATTCATCCGATGATCTCGCAATGCATTGCATTACAAAACATATCATCGTATTGGATATCATCAAAATGAAAGCTAGTTAGATTGGATCCAGTCTTATGACGACTATATATGAGTACAAACAGACTGGTGCACGAATGGGACTAAAGAGGATACCCTATAAACAATAATAATTTACAGTCATCAAAATTTTATGAAAGTTTATCACTACCCTAAATAAAGCTTTCAGAACTCCATTCTCTCTAAATTTTTAATCTCTCCTTAAATTGCTTGCAAGGATTACTAATTTTGTTATTTATCAATTACTTCTTAAGATTGCTACTTAAAAAGCAATGTGGCGAGAAACTTCACCTTGGAATTTTTTATTACGCTTTGTATGTACTATACTATGCATACTAACTGCATGCTAGGAGAAGCTTGCATGCATCTTCCCCCTGTGTAATTCTCAGAAAGCGTATGTCTCCATTAGGTAGTAGGTAACGACAAATTATTATTTATGTTCAACTTGTTCTAAGACATTCCAGAAAGCACTTTAGGTAATTTCTGCCCCGGTGAGTAGATAGGTTAGGTACCACCCTCAACAGTGAGTATGCTCCTTAAGTTGCGAAAGCCAAGACAAGCCGGGATCAAAGTAAGTATATCTCAACAAAAGCACAACTCCAAGAAGACTATTATTATAATATAAAGATCTAACAAAATAATATAATTTGAAGAGATAATTTATTTTAAAGCAAATTTGATTTAAATTTTAGTGAATTGGAGCATTTTTTAACGAATTTTTTTTTACACAGCATTTTTTATTTCATAAAAAAGCCGTAGCGTTCTATTTTTTTTTTAATGTTAAGTGTAACGCGACTTGCACGAACGCCACTGCTACAATAACTAAAAGTTATACGTTGAGAAATGCCTCTTGATACATTGAAGGTGTACACAAATTTTCACGAAAATATCTTGATTCTTATCAATGATGTTAGTAAAAAACGATTTTTTTCTTGAAATTTCAACACCCTGTAGTTAAAAAGTTACGCCTGTTAGGGCATATGTTTATACTTACTTTTTTACTAAAATGATCTCATCAATCATCCCCTGAATTTTCTGGGTTCATTTTAGATACAGCCTGTATAACTACTGATAATTAAAAGCAAGTTTTCATGAAGATTTATGATACTGTCACTTCGGCAATATAATATACCAATTCACAAATTCAATTTCTTGCCGGCTTAGAATTCATAAATCGTTGTTTCTTGGCGATTTACCAAAAAATTTTGTGTTTGGAAAAGAAGTGCTTTGACGATTGTCAAACTGGGCCTTCGGTCTCGTTTGACAATTTCCGTCGCGTACTGAAAACACTCCCATTTTGCAACTTTTATCACAATATAAGTTTTTGCTTAAACTGTTTAAAACACTTTTTTTTGCAACTTGTATTACAAACTACTATTGTGATTCAAGTTGCAAAATGGGAGTGTTTTAAGCACGGGAGTGTTTTAAATCACAATAATATTTTGTGATACTGTGACGGTACAGAATTTTCAGCCCTAAGACAGTACGTGGTACGTACTACGTAATTTAAAAGTAAGTGGGAAACAGAGCTTGGTGCAGGTTTCGTCAACGATCCGCGTAAACGTGCGGTGGTTGCTTCATTCTCCATCCAACGTACCCCTATACGCGACTCAAGAATAAAATACAACCTACGGATCCATGGATGATGATAGAGTTTAGCATCTCCTGCCCCTGGGTATAGGGCCCGAATATACCAGAAGGTCCTATTATGAGCATAGGTGAGAAAAGCGTAGTTTTCCGGTACTGAGACGTTTTTCTACCTTACCTTCAGGATAAGACAAACTCCTGCGTCCTTGTGTACTTACGTGGTAGATTTATTTCACCTGGTTTTGTTTCGATTTACCTGGGACAAATCGAAATTATTAATTCATTTACTAAAATAAAGAACGGAAAATGATCTGGTTCCTTGCGTGGCGTGACCTAGATCAGAGCTCCCGTGCTACTCTTGCTGGTACTGGTTAACCGGTCACTCTCCTCTCAGGCTGTACTTGAGGGAAGTCCCCGCCTGCACGCTGCAATCACATCATATAAGCATGATCTCCCGAGGTGAATGACTCTTTTCCTAAGCATTCTACTTCAAAAGAATTTTAGCCGGATATACACATCCTGTGGTATATTAATTTTTTTATTGCATCCAGTCTATGTCACTATCGCTTCTTTGCTCCACTCCCAGGAATTGTGTGTGTTGTATTTACTTCAAAATATGGGCTGAATTCTGTATCGTCACAGAAAATCGAACCAGAACCAGGTGAAATAAATCTACCACGTAAGAACACAAGGACGCAGGAGCATGTCTTATCCTGAAGGTAAGATAGACAAACGTCTCAAGACAAGTTGAAAAATGAGTATTTAAGCACTCATTTTGCACTGATGTCAAAGTTGGCCTTCGTCCTCCTTTGGCAGTTTTCGTCGCGTGCTTAAAACACTACCATTTTGCAACTTGTATCACAATATAAGTTTGTGCTTAAACTGTTTAAAATACTTCTTTTGCGACTTGTATTACAAACTACTATTGTGATACAAGTTGCAAAACGGAAGTGTTTTAAGCACGGCGGGAGTGTTTTAAAGACAATAATAGTTTGTGATACAAGTTGAAAAATGAGTGTTTAAGTACTCATTTTGCACTGATTGTCCTCGTTTGGTAATTTTCGTCGCGTGCTTAAAACACTCCCATTTTGCAACTTGTATCAAAATAGTAGTTTGTGATAACGAGGCCGAAGGCCGAGTTTGACAATCGTCAAAGTGCTTAAACACCCCTTTTCCAATGTGTATCAAACAAAATTTTTTGTTAAATCGCCAAGAAACAACAATTTATAAGTTCTAAGTCGTTGAGAAATATAAATTTATACTCTTTTCAAGAAGAAAGATATTTTAAACGTTGCTTTAAATACGTGAACCGTTCGTTGGATGACCACTAAATTATATTATCAATATTTTTAGAAACCCCATTTAATGAATCCAAAATTTGAATATTATCAAGAAAGTCATACCAGTAAAAAAAAACTTAATTTTTTGAAATGAAATAGTAAAATTAGTAGACGACTGTGATCCGAGTATTGGGAATGATGAAAAAAATGCTTTGGACTCGGTTTTGGATATTTTAAGTTTTGTAAGTATTCAATATTCTACAGATCAGGTTTCTCCATACTTATATTTTAAGCCACATGATTATCCACCAAAAAACGCTAATCACGAATCTCACGAACCAACTCAAGAAGTAGACAATTCCAAGACTGAAGATGTTCTTCATAGTTAAGTACATGTAGCTTCTAACTACATACAAAGCCATATAGGTAGCTTCATTAGAGAGAATCACGCATTAAGCCTCGAAAATCGTACCGATCAATAAGTCCAACAAGAAAATTTAGGTTTCGGGGAAAATTTATTATTATTTTCATACTAACACTTCCATACTCTTAAGTATCAAAAATATCAATGACTCAAAGCATGCAACGGCAATATTCACGCAGCTGTGAAGAAGAATTTTAAATTCAACTCCTGATGAATCCCTTTTAACTTTAATATATGTGAAGTTCTATAAATATGCAGAGAAATCTTTCAGCTGGTGTCTTGGAATCTCTCCGACCGCCACTTGTTCAAAATCTGCTCTAAAGTATCATTACACCAGTAACTACAGAATTATCACCTGAGAAACTTCTTTTATCGTCTCTTACTTCTTCATTGTGAACTTTTATGTTTCTAAGTAAGTTTAATCATTGAAATGTTGTCTTATTTCAATGGTGTATTATCCTTGGCATTAAAGGATGGAATAATTAAGCTATAACATATCTAGATAACTGCTTTGGAAAACTCGTATTTACTTTTGAAAAAATGTTAAAACTTAACGTAAAGTTAAAAAAAAAATACTGAACTAATCGAAACCATCTTGCTTATTCTGTTGTGCTCAAAAAACTAAGAACGTGTTGATAAGGTAAGTAATAACTGATTAAGACGTGGACGAGTGGCTTTCTATGCCCTACTGGAACTGAACTTTTATCTCTTCGCGTACTTTACAAAGAACGGTCGATTTCGTTGCACTGCTGTTAAGTACCTACATTATATCTGTCGCAAGTGCAGATCAGATGCATCTTGCTTCAATGAAGAAAAAAAAATATAACATCAGAATATGATCACTTTTTATCAATGTCTGGTTTCTTATAACTTTACTCTGTAGTTAATACCTGCCTCAAAAATATGGTTTCTGAATAAAATTTCTTTGAAAATAAGACCACTTTACAATAATAATTGTACATGAAAACATATTGTCAGATACATAAAGTGCAATTGATTAGGAAACTACAAAATAATTGGACGACGAACATAATTTTTGATTCCTTGAAGATTGGACGTTTGCGTGTAGTTCTAATCAAGGGCTACAATTGTTTAGAAAGCTACTAATGGCGGACGTTATACGACAAATTGAACTACGTGCTGTGAGCGAGGCTCTAAATCGCTGGTAGAGGAATTTTCTCTTCAGAAACAGAATCGACCGTTTAGCAAGCGACGTGGAATTTAAACTGAAATACCTATTTGATAACGCCAGTATGAGATTTATTTTAACAATTATCTGCAAGCTCCTGGATGCATTAAAATTTAAAAAGTGTTTGCTTTTCAGAGCTTTAGTAATTGAAGTTGGGGGTTTTTTCGTAAATTGTCTCTTTCCAGAAGATGATGATAAATTTTAATGAAAAATTAAGCATTATTAATTAATTTTTAAAGTAACACGAAGAGGCTATTTATATAAAAAAATGCTATAGATAAAGTGTGAGCGGCATGGATAGATTGAGATTTTTTGGGAAGTTCTACCAACTACTGTACCTTCAAACGTAGGTACAATTTAAAATCCGAAAAGGATATTAGGCTCAAATAATTTGGCTTGATGCTGAAAATGCAAAAATACAATTTTTTGTCAAAATTGATTTTCCAAAAGGGCTAAATAGCCTCCTTACCCGCCGTGGTATATCAGTAACGTTAATAAAAAACAACATCAAAAATCTCAGAAGCTGCTGTGTTTCATCAGATATGTATGACTCTCTTAGTAGTGTGCTGTCAAATGCCTCATCTTCCAAGTGGTGACGCGCCAAGGGATGGGGCTTGGAAAGCGCGGGTAAACGGCGGGTGTAACTATGAGTCTCTTAATAGTGTGCTGTCAAATGCGTCCTCTGCAAACCGGTGACGCGCATGAATAGACTGACGGGATTCCCACTGTACCTATCCACCCATCTCAAAGTCGTGGACCATTGTTCGAGCAGGCGCGGGTAAACAGCGGGAGTAACTATGACTCTCTTAGTAGTGTGCTGTCAAATGCCTCATCTTCCAAGTAGTGACGCGCCAAGGGAACGGTCTTGGAAAGTGCGGGTAAACGGCGGGAGTAACTATGAGTCTCTTAGTAGTGTGCTGTGAAATACCTCGTCTTCCAAGTGGTGACGCGTCAATGGAACGGGCTTGGAAAGCGCGGGTAAACGGCGGGAGTAACTATGAGTCTCTTAATAGTGTGCTGTCAAATGCGGCTTCTGCAAACCGGTAAATAAAATAAATAAATATCGTATGGCTGTGGTAAAGCCCAAGTGTCAGAAGTTTTCAAGTAGCCCAAGGGCTTCTGACATAACTTAACGACTGCTGTGAAGCAGCCGGGACCCCCTTTTTAACGTACCTCCCGGAGCACGATCGGTCACGGAACTTTTTTATTTACCACTATAAATTGGTCACCCATCTAAGTACTGACCAAGAAAAGTGATGCTGCACTTTAGAGATCGTTTGACCGAAACTCTAGGAGCTTGGCTATTGTGACCGATACTGCAAACCGGTGACGCGTATGAATGGACTGACGGGACTCCCAATGTACCTACCCACCCATCCCAAAGTCGTGGACCATTGTTCGAGCAGGCGCAGGTAAACGGCGGGAGTAACTACATAATCAATTCCCAATATGAAACGTCCGGGTTTTCATGACAAAAATGATATGATCCCATAATTTTCTCGTAACCGGCATAAAAAAATGAACACCATAACACCTTGGGACTATTCTGCCATGATGCTTATATTTTTCTATTTTTTTTTTCTACACATCTGTCGCTTTTCACCCTGCTCATGACAGATTTTTTATTTACCTACGAGAATATTCTTTTGAGCAAGGTACGCAGCCTTTCAAAGAAATAAAAATTTTTTGGCAAGCCAGCTTCACAAGTCGCGGAAATTCCTCCAGAGTTGTGCAAAGCTACTATACGCGATGCAGTGCAAGCCGAGCTCCCGAGCCTTCTCATTCACATCGCGCATGACTTTTAGTCTAGTCACACTTATTAGTGTACCTAAATCTTAAACTAAAAAAGGAGGAGGGATTTCTATGTAATTGTGAATTTTTGAAAGCACATTATTGGTACCAGGTAGGTGCTGTAATAGACCTAAGATAGAATTCTCAATCTTGTTTTCAAATGACTAAAAATTAAAAATTACGAATATACAAAAATTTATGAAAAATTGGTGGTTTCTTGTTCTTTTTTCTCGATTAACATAAATATTTTAAAAAGACTGGCAGTACTCAATGCAAGTGATGTTAGTTTATGTATTGAAAGGATAGTTCACTGCTGAACTTCACGGATTTGACCCGCAATGATTGATTTCAATAGAATTTAGACATTTCAGATGTTACCAGATAACTTCGTTATGAAATTATCGCAGTTTCAGCTAATTACATAGTTTTGTCCATAACTTCTCCAGCTTAGGAATAGGTACTCATTCTGAGAAAATAAAAACCACTCTCCAGAAGTGCACTTTGGAATCATGACCTAAAACAGCAAAATTTGTCATTCCCACTTCACTGAAATCCTGATTTTGATAGCAACGGAGTGTTTATAAATAAACGACCACAATTATGCAGATGATTTCAGCAACGTAGGGTAATTCCGTGTAACAACAGATAATGTTATCGCATTCTAGGGTTAGGAGAATAGCCCCCATGGGCTACGTTACTGTTATTACTGCCGTCTTTGCAAACATAAACAGAGGACTAGCCAGAATGGGTGAGTTATATTGAGGGTAATAAAAGGAAATTGATTATATCCACATTCACACTTCTGGAGCTCTAAATAATTTCGCTGCAGGTACTTGAACTTAAAAGTTTCAGTAGGTACTTACAGAACTTCGTCGTTAGAAATTTTCATTTTCTTCAACATTTGAAACCATTTCCATTAACTAGCCAAATAGTTCCAGAAAAACTGTCTGAGAAAATTTCAATTGAATGCAGGAAAATAAATCTTATTAATAATTTTTTCTCCATTTATTACAGATATGGCATTGAGCACAGGAGGTCTTAAGTGGGTTCGAGTCAACGTGCCCCAGTATCGCGTTCCTGGAGAAACAGCCATGCTCCAGTGTGATTTTGACCTCGGAAATGATACACTTTATGCCGTTAAATGGTACAAGGACCACGAGGAGTTCTATCGTTATCTACCCAAAGCCAGGCCGCAGGCGATAAGCTACAAAGTTGAAGGAGTACATGTCGATGTAAGTAGTTTTTTTGACTCACCTCTTTTAGAAAAAAAAACTTTTTTAACCTATTTTTTATGATATTCGGCGAAAGAAAGCTTTTTTTTACCGATATAAAAATCATATTTTTATATGTCTCTTGGTTTCAAAATGTACGATTATCTTAAAGTCTGCATTAAAAGAATTGAAACAAAGTTGGGGAGAGGGGTGCAACTTTGAACGTGGGGCAGATTTAAATTTTTGTACAATTTAACTGCATCTGTGATTGGATATGTTGGGTTGGTGACGCTGTAAGACAATATTACTGATTTATGTGAAGTTGTTAGTTGTGCTAGTGTTGTGAAACGGACGTAAGTTAATTTTCTGTTTTGCAATCTAACACTTATAAGCTTACTGCTTCGATAAAGTGTATGACAGACTAAATTATGACAAACTAACTCAAAAGAGGCATAATCATGATTAAGGAGTGAGGCCACCAGGGAAAGGAGGAAGCACAATGGGCCACCAAACTGTGGCCTTAGTCAGTGGACTTGTTCTGCCCTCCTAGAAATCCAGAATCCATATGCATATATGGATTCTCCGGCATATGCATGATAGATATAAAGGTAAATTATACAATATCGTTAAGAACGAAAGAATTTATTTTAGATTCGCTATGCGTAGTTAGATGAAAATAAATTATAATTATTATCCCGCTTCGCAACGACGCCCGGCTCTAGTCGGTGGTCGTCTGCCTCTGCCTCTGGCACTCCAGCTCCGCCAGCTACCAGCTCGCGGTCCTTTCCCGGCCGCTGAATGATCGCCCTGCTGCCATCTCTTTCACCACGGTACCCGTTGCCGGCTCAGCAGAGCTAGACCCACCGGCGTTGTTGTCGTCGTCGTCGTCGTCGGTGCCTGCATTTTTGACTCTAACACGGCCATGCTGACCTGTAGCTTGCTCTCGAGCTACTGTTCCTGTTTGATCCTCACCTATAACAGATCAACACGTTTTATTATTATTATTATTATTATTTTTTGTATCATTATTATTTTTATTTCTCATTATTGTTTTTTTTTTTTTTGATCATTTTCTGCTACTTATTCCCCAAGGCTCAGAACTGAGATTAGTTAATTTGAAACAGTAGCCTGTGGCCTGAGAGACCAGACTTACAACACATATAGCTTGTTCCTCAGGACTCAGAGGCCAGAACTTAACACATAGCTTGTTCCTCAGGACTCAGAGGCCAGAACTTAACACATGGCTTGTTACTTAGGACTCAGAGGCTAAAACTCAACACATAGCTTGTTCCCCAGGACTCAGAGGCTTACACTTGACACACAGCTTGTTCCTTAGGACTCAGAGGCTTAAACTTGACACACAGCTTGTTCCTTAGGACTCAGAGGCTTAAAACTCAACACATAGCTTGTTCCCCAGGACTCAGAGGCTTACACTTGACACACAGCTTGTTCCTTAGGACTCAGAGGCTTAAACTTGACACAAATCGAACTTTAGTAAGAAATGCTACTTACTATCGGAGTTCTCAGGTGTCCCACCTGACCATTCACCTAACCAACCTCGGATTCTATCTTTTGGTGTTGTTTGGAAACGCCCATTACGCATATTTCTAACCATAAACCGGTCACCTGGTAGGGACTCCATAATTTCAAAAGGACCCTTGAACTTGGGATCCAGCTTGGAAATTCGGGGATTCTGCTGCTGCAAGAAGACATAATCTCCTACTTTAAACGATTGATTATTGCGGCGAGTGATGTCAAACCGTTGTTTTTGTTTAATTGCCATGGCTTTCAAGCGTTCGTATGCGAGGGTTCGGTCTTTATTAACATTAATTTCGTCAACTTTAGAAGGTATAGAATTGATAATGGTCTGTATTTTTGACGCATTGGCATCTAAACCTATCAAGAGTCTTAAGGGTGTAAATCCTGTTGCCTTATGCACCGTAGTATTGAGTGTTAATTGGATTTTGCTAACTGCACTCGTCCATTCTGACACCATTTGAATCTCAATTGTCAATAAATTGGTAACTGTGGCTACGTATCTCTCAGCTTGGCCATTAGCACGAGCTGCGCCGGTCGCAATTTGATGATGGTCAATATTCAATCTTTTGAATAAATCGGAAACCTTCCTGTCAGTAAAGTTTGTTCCGCGGTCAGTAATTACACGATTAGGAGTTCCGAATAGAGTTATTTGTGCTTCCAGAGCGAGAACCATTTCACCACCAGTCAAGGTTTTAAGGGGTGTAAATAATACAAATTTAGTAAACGCGTCTATAATAATAAGAATATGTTTGTAACCATCTTTAGTCGTTTTGAAGGGACCGACACAATCTGCATGTACAGTATGAAAGGGAATCATGACCTTATCAATCGAATGCAAAAATCCCTGCTTAGGCCCGGCAGGTCTTTTGGATGTTACACATACCAAACAATGCGAAACATATTTTCGTACAAAAGCTGTCATGCGTGGAAACCAAAAGTTTTCTCGTAGCTTATTCAGGGTTTTTTCCCAGCCTATGTGACATTGATTATCATGATATACGCGTAGGAGTCCTAATCTACTGCCTTTTGGTACGAAGAGGCGCATGGTCGTGGACCCCGTTTGCGTTCTAATTTTTCGATAAAGTAAATTATTTTTTATCGTGAAATCACTGGACACCGTTTCTCCTGCCTGTACTTTTTCTATTATTGATTGAGTTTCTGGATCCCTATTCTGTTCAATTTCTAACCAGGATCCCTGGTGTATTACATTAACGTTCGCGGCTGCAGGAACAGGATTACGACTGAGATAATCAGCATGAGCAACAAACTTCCCTTTGCGGTAAACAATTTCAAAATTAAAGTCTTGCAGGTAAGACCACCATCTAGCTATTCTAGGAACGAGATCCTTTTTATAAGCCGTAGACTTAATAGCATTACAGTCGGTTATTATTTTAAAGTTTATACCTAATAAGTAAACACGAAAATGTTTTAATGCGTTAACGATTGCCAATGTTTCCAGTTCGTACGAGTGGTACCGGGCCTCTTCCGGCGTCGTTCGTTTACTGAAATAGGCTACCACCTTCAGTTGCGAGCCATGCCTTTGTAATAAAATAGCGCCATACCCAATTGAACTCGCATCTGAATGTAGTTCAGTGGGTAAGCTAGGATTAAATATAGTTAATAACGGTGCGCTAGTAAGATGCTTGATGACATATTCTTTAGCCTCATCATGTTCCTTTGTCCATATGAACTGTTCATTTTTCTTAGTTAGTTTCGTTATGCAAGCTGTACGCGCCGCAAATTCTGGAATGAATTTCCGAAAAAAAACTCGCTAGACCCATAAACTGACGCACTTGTTTTACATTAGTCGGATTTTGTGAATTTATCAAGGCTTCTGACTTACGCTTTCCAGGACGGATACCTTCGGCAGAAATACTGCGCCCTAAGTATTCAATTTCTGTTTGAAAAAATTTACATTTATTGATGTTAAGAGAGAATCCCGCGGCTCGAAGTGCTTCCAGAACTTGTTTTAAAAATAAGAGCCCTTCTGCAATTGTTAACGATGGTATCAATATGTCGTCCATGTACACCAACGCTACACGATCCTTAAGGTCACCAAGAGCCTTATGTATAGCGCGCTGAAAGACTGCAGGAGCGTTGGCTAGACCAAATGGTACGCGGAGGAATTCAAAGTGTCCGTCTGGGGTTACAAATGCAGTTTTAGGCACGGAGTCCTTTTCTATCGGGATCTGATGAAATCCGGCAGCCAGATCAAGGACAGTGAAATATTTTGCCTTGCCAAGTCGGTCCAACTGATCATCTATGCGAGGCAACGGGTATCTGTCTTTAATTGTAAGACGGTTTAGAGCTCTATAGTCCACGCATAGACGATCAGTTCCATCTTTCTTTTTTACGAGTAGCACTGGGCTAGCAAAGGGGGACTCACTCTCCTGAATAATATTATTTTTAATTAAATCAGAAACAATATCGCGAATTTTTTGCCGTTCTATAAACGATGCACGATACGGGCGATAATTGACTATTTCCTCACTCTTCAGATTTATTTTTAATTCAGCCGTCGTAATTTTCGGTACTGCGTTTCCACGGGTCATGATGTCACTGTACTTTACCAACATAAATTTAAGAGATTCAAAATCCTGCTTATTTAGGTCAGACGCAATCATATACCGATCATCGAACCCAGCGCTGATCTCATCCAACAAGTTTATGTTTACATTATTCCCTGGGTTGACCTCGCTCCGTGTCAGATGTGCGCCGTTTTTGTCTGTAATAATTCGAATATCGTCGGAATATACCGCATTCCTACCAATGATTAATTCATAACTCAAGTCACAATCGCGTACTAGGAGAAATTCTAGTTCAATTGCTACCTCTTCACTCTCGACTAACAAGGTAGTTTTTCCAAAAGTATAAATAATTTTATTCCCAATACCTTTCAGACTTACCACAAAAGGTTCATAATGACACCCTATTTTAGAAACGGTTCGTTCTGCAATTAAGGAGCACTCGGCACCTGTGTCAATAAGACAATTAACGTACTGTCCCCGAATTATAACTAAACTTAAATTTTTCAAGGACGTATTCCCTAAAACATTAACTTTCGTTTCATTATTTGTTGCGGCGCGCTGCTTGGCCCAGCACGAATCTATTTTATGCCCAATCTTGCCACAAAATTCACATTTCGGGTAATTATCATGTCTTGAGAATTTATTATAATCAACAGCTGGGGTAGTTTTCCTACCAGTACGGGTTTTTTGTGACCTTAATTTACAAAAAGCTTGCAAATGTTCAGTACTGCCGCAAATATGGCATTTACGTGATGTATTAAAATGGTGTCGAATAGGCGGTACGTCTGAGTGTAAATTAAATTGTCTCTTGCGAGAATGTTTTACGTAACTTGACAATAGGATTAACAATTCATTCGTGGTCGTGACACCACTATTCAACGCCCCTAGGCGAACAGACGTTTCGCGTATCTCACCAATTATCAATTCTACCATTTCAAATTCAGAAAATTTTATTTTTGTTCGATTAAGCAACAATAATTTTTCCCTCGCATACTCACAGTAAGTTTCAGCAGCATCACTACAATACATAACGGCAGCCTTCAGCTTCTCAGCTAAATTTCGTTTCGGAGGAAATAGAGAAATCAATGTAGCCTTGAAGGTTTCCCAATCTCTTCGATTCGGTTCCCAAGCCTCAAACCAGGTCTTCGCTGGTCCTCGTAGGGCTGCTCCAGCTCTGGCAACAGTCTCTCGCTCGTTCCAGTGCAACTCTTCCTTCAATTTTCGAATCTCATGGCACCATGAGGAAGCTCCCGAATCCGACTTCTCCGGGTCAAAGATTGGTAAAACAATATCATCATTTGCACGACGCGAAGTGGTCAGGGATTCTTGGAAAGTTTTTAGCACACCGACAAGTGATTCACTTATCATGTCCGATTCACTCTTTCTAGCCGAGATTTCCCGCTCCGATTCAGTTTTTCTATCAGAAATTTGCCGTTCCGATTCCCGTTTTCTATGCGTTTTATTCCGTTTCCTTCCCGACATTTTTACAATGGTTGTAGGCGAATCCCACTTCTGATGATAGATATAAAGGTAAATTATACAATATCGTTAAGAACGAAAGAATTTATTTTAGATTCGCTATGCGTAGTTAGATGAAAATAAATTATAATTATTATCCCGCTTCGCAACGACGCCCGGCTCTAGTCGGTGGTCGTCTGCCTCTGCCTCTGGCACTCCAGCTCCGCCAGCTACCAGCTCGCGGTCCTTTCCCGGCCGCTGAATGATCGCCCTGCTGCCATCTCTTTCACCACGGTACCCGTTGCCGGCTCAGCAGAGCTAGACCCACCGGCGTTGTTGTCGTCGTCGTCGTCGTCGGTGCCTGCATTTTTGACTCTAACATGCATATAAGGAATCTTATATGCATAACTACTTCTAAGTGAGCGATGTGAATATTATAAACATCTTAAAAAATACCAACACTATCTAGCGCGGGTAGAACCAGCAAAACAAATGCTGTTTTTACATTTAATTTAAATTTAAGTTCCAATAGTTTTGTTTAAAGTGTTATTTTGATGTTTGTTTAAATCTGCCCCAAAGTTCAAAGTTCAAAGGTGCCCCCACTCTGGGGCTCGTTTGGACAGTTTGCACTGGTTGAGAAAAAATATGTTCAGTTGTTCATTTATAATTTTTTATTTTTACAAGATTCTAAATTATAATTTGAATGTGCCTTGTTGATACAATAAACAAAGAATTGCGCAATTTCATTTTTATTAATAAATTGGAATATTTTCTGAAAATTGTCCAGAGGTGTCCCCTCTCCCCTACTGTAGCGGTTCATTCGAGGTTTCATTATTCCACTTTTGTCATGAACTGAAATGTAATGAAATTGCCCAATCAGGTAATTGCATTAAAAAACAATTGAACACGGCGTTCTAATTAATTTACTATAGAGATACGTCAAAGTTTATTTGCAGATCAATATTGCCGTCGAATTTGTGTTAAATTAACAGCATTCTGCCTACTAAATTGTACAGTGAAGATCATACAAATGAAACATCACGTTACACCAGAAGAAATTATTGTTAATTCACCCCAGTGACTGCACTTTCAATATAAAGAAGTTGCTAAAGAATGTTTTGTACCTATTTTTTTATTTTTTCACTTCTGGAATTGACGCGGTCGCTTAAATGGGCTCGTGGCTGTCAAATTTTCCAGTGAAAAAGTACCAGTTTATGCACCTGACTACATAAATAGCTAATTACGAGAAATGACCATGTACTTAGCTTATTAAAAGAATTCTGATTATGAAGATATTTTATGTGGCATATAAATGTTATTTAAATGGCAGTAAGTACTTAATCAAGAAAACTTTTTCTTAGAATTTCCACTGTTATGATGTTCGCTCTCATTTCAGATAGTTCTTTAAAAATCTGGTAATTATATTGTGCATTCCAGGCAGAAAGGTGATGATGAACCGCGAACGTGATTGGAAAGCGCAATAGGTTAACGAAAATAACAATAATTATTTTTTTATTGTCTGCCAGAGACAAATTTGTAGCTGGGACTAGAACTGTTCGTCACAAGCCTTTATATTCCTCTATTCGCCTCATGATAATTTGCTCTGATCGCTGAAATGTGACTGGCTTGTGGAAACGTAACTCAATCGATTTGAGTCAAAGCGTAGACCGACGGAAAAACTTTATTTCGCCCCGTAAATTTTGATGTTTTATTTAGAACGTGATGCTTCAGAAAGCACTCCCGTCTTCCTGTCTCTTAAGTTACATTCAATTCTCTAGCCAATATATAACTCAATATTGTTACCCGTTATACAACCACTCTTCATATCGCTATTATTTATATGGTATTAGAGCTACGTTGTGAATGGGAAGTAGATAAATATTCAACTCGGAAGTTGGCGCCGAAGAGTCGAGTTTAGTACCATGGTGAACGTATCGGAGGGTATATCTAAATTGTAGCGGAATATGACTAGTACTACAGATCAGTTGCTGTGTTTTGCGATGTTAAACTTTTGTGTTTCGAAGCTCTGAAATGTTTTATTCCCTAAACTTTAATATACATTTGGGTAAGTATTTTTGTATTACTTTCGTGGAAAAATGCTGTTAAACTAAATTTCAAATATGAAAACTAGTTCTACTCGTGTGAGATCAGCCTTATTGCTTAGTTCGGGTCAATAATTTCACATTCGTCGAAATATGCTTCATTTCCCTGTATAACCCTGCAGCTGCTGTTTCTCATCTCCTTCTATGGTAATCACTACAATTACCCTTACGCATTGGCTTTTCTTATAAAAAAATTACTCACCTTAACGAGAAGGAGGTGGCCATTGAGAGATCTCATTGATGGTTTTCAATTTTTATCAAATAATTAGTTAAATCTCAAAGTACTTAATAGAAATAAAAGGTCAGTAGCTATACTTATATCGTACCTAACGGGTTCTAATTATTGAAGGTATTTAACAAAAATTTTCAATTATCTCAGCGATAAATGCAGCGCTATTTCTAGGTTTGTTAATAAAATATAACTGGGCATAATAAGCCTTGTCTCCGGATATATAATAAACTTAAAACTAAGAGCCCCTTCGACTTACTTACAAAAGCCGCAAATACAAACAATTATTAATCAAATAATGGACTTATTAATTATTATTCATTTTAGTGGAATGTGCCGAAATTCAAATTAATTGCATTTACTGTTCAAACATAGAAACTTTACCTTTCATAATCATAATTCATCAGGGATGAATGTGATAAAAATTTTTCTTTAGGAAATGGTGCTCGCAAAGTTGGTCGATTATTTGACTTGCACTTAAAGTTTGCATGAATATCTTAATTAATTGCTCAGAAGAAAACTAAGTAAACTATGAAAAGCCACTTTTACTTATTATTCACCTTTTCAAGGGTAGGTACATTATCAGAATGATAACTTTGAAAGTAGCTGATCGGTACTGTGAGAGCCATTAATAAATAGTAATTTCTAACAACAGAAAGCGAAATGAAAACCCGATTATAGTCATTGTAATTAAATTGCAATAGTATATTATTAAACGAGCATATAATGGGGGCTATTATCTACGAAGGTTTAGTTTATGTCACGAGCGTTAGCGAGTGACATAATTAACCTGAGTGGATAATAGCTCATTATATGCGAGTATAATACTATACTTTGTCCACGACTGCTATTTACTTTGATTCCAAAAATTTATTTTAAACAATGAGAATGAATGAATTTTCTTGGTCGCCTTCCAGTTAATAAAGGTGTTGTATACAGATAAGTAAAGATTTCGAGATTTCTCAGACAACAAATTCAGGTAAGTTACCTTTGCTGCTTCCGTTATCTCCGGTGGAGTACACAGTATCTCGTCCTCACTATCAATTATTATTTCCATTTTAATTTTTAACTAACTAAATTATTAAACTATAAGTTGGTAATCCTGTTATTGAAGTGGTTGATGAGATTTGGAAAATAATACGCATGTCCCTCGGAACAGCTGATGGTCATGCTGTGTGTTGCCAGATTCACTGGTATTTACCAACAGGGTTAACCTGCTGATTAGCGACGGTTTTACCCCTACGCTGGCCCCCCTCCACTCTCTCTGCTAGCGTGCTGCTAGCTCTGAGTCGACAGGCTCTCAGCGTTGCCACATGAAATCCGTGTCTCCGTTCTCCTACGGCCCTTAAAGTGTCATTTTTGATTACAAATAATATTAAAACACTTATTTGCTGCAGTAAGTCAGGTCTTTGGTCAGGGTAGGTTTTTTTTCCTTCAAATATTCGTAAAATGAAAAAAAAAACCTACCCTGACCAAATACCTGACGGAACCGGTAGCTACTTATTACGGTCTCGTGCGGAAGCGGGCAGGAAGCACGCAGGATTGTCTGCAGAACGTAGGAGAAGGGCTTGCATATGGCAACGCTGAGAACGTGTCGGAGCCTAGCAAGCAGAGAGAGTGGAGGGGGGCCAGCGTAGGGGTAAAACCGTCGCTAAACAGCAGGTTAACCATAAAGGTTCATATAATTAAACTTAAACTATGTTCCACTCACTTTATAATCTTAATATCTAATTTATAAACTTGTAATAGTAATTCTTTTAAACTTCATCATATAACCGTCTGTTGGTAAATACAAGTGAATCTGGCAACACACAGCATGACCATCAGCTGTTTACAGTGGACATGCGTATAATTTTCCCAATTTCATCAACCACTTTATAGGTTACCATAAAATAATTACATGGGCCTAGGTACTACCTACTTGATAGTTAGGTTATGATGAAATTTCATTTTAACCTAGGAAGCCTAACCTAACAGATTAATTATTTTGATGCAGAATATAATATTCTATTTAATTTTAACTTTTTTGCGCATTAAAAACCAGATCAAACTAATACTTTAAGAAGATTTTTATGATTGGCATAAGGTTAACTAATTAAAGTGCCTGGTTATTGCCTAAACCCGCGTGTCCTTAGCAACTCTAGACCAGTGAATAATGATTATTCACTGGCTATTATCCACGGTTATAATTCACGTGAATTATGACTATGCTTATGCATTAGAAAACTCATTCATAAGGTACATATTATACGGGAGTCGTGGACAAAATAACATAATAATTTATGTTCCCGGAATCTAAGGAATTATGATTATCATAAATAACACCAACAATAATTATTGTAGGATATGAGATCATAACAGTATAATACAAAAAAATTGTGCAGACAAAAGTGGTTCAGGACAATGGAGGGTCATCTGACTGTAATAATGACTTTGACCTTGGGGACCAATTTCAATATTGATGTTAGTGATGTCAGACGGGGAGGTAAGCCAAAACGCGCTAATTTTTTGACAAGAAGTTGGTGATTCAGTCGATAGATAGAATTTCAGAAAAGTCTGAAATCTGTATAAATAGATTGAATCGACAAGAATTCCCTATAAACTTTGAGTTAAACCCCAGACTTTGACCATCCATAGACTTTGAGGGGATTTGCGTGATGACTGCTAGTTTCGTTGTCGTAGATCTACCTTTTAAGAAACCGTGCTGATTATCGGAAAGCCTATAGGGAAATATGTTTGATTATCAGATCGTGAATTGTAAACTCGATGAGCTTGGACATTGTAACATTGTAATCCGTAACATCTCCTCTGTCTCTCTTTTTGAAGATATGTTGTTCTAACGATTTACGATTGATCTGGAAAGTGAGATTTAGTGAGAATCAGATTGACTATAAGTAAAATGGGAACTAAAAATCCAAAACGACAGAGTAAACGAGGCCTTCTTAGAAACTATGAAGGAGCCCCATTTTAGGGTCGAATGAACTCTTTGAAGAATGATTGGAGTGCATCAACAATTCCTGTTGGGACGAGAATGATTTGTTATTGTAACTCATATTAGAGGGGCTAGTGGAGTTTTTATTTCGTTTGCTTATAAGGTCCAAAACCTATTTGGATTTCTATTCAGATCACTCTCCTCGGTCTTCTTCACGAACTGCCCGTGACTCACACTTATATCCTCATTCAATTGCTTACGTAGTTGTTAGAAAAGGTGGTAGTACTTTTAGTTACCGGAGGATTAGTATTGTCGTAGATCTCCTACTTTAAGTTTCATCCTAGCAATGATGTCTCTGCTAAGCCAAGGTGGGTATCTGCGGATTTTCAGCGGTATAATTATTATTAACAATAAAATAATATTGGGTATGCGGGCATTGTTGTTTGTTGCTAGATACGGAAATTGGTGTTTAGGTCCCTGATGCTGCCAGCCATTTAGGCTTATTGTATCTTTCCGTAGTTGTTGGTTCTTGGCTATTAAAATAACTCTGTACCCTTCATAAGGTTCAGAAGTTTCCTTGGAAAGGCTTTCCCCGACATCATGTCATTGGTATTGTTCCCTATGATTGTGAGTCGGGTTCGATTGAGTGCTGGGCACTCAAAGATTACATGGAAAGCTGTTTAGTCTTCCCCATTGCATAGTCTGCATGCTGGTTCTCTATTGAAGATACCCAGCTTCTTCAGGTGATGTCTCAGGTGGCAGTGTCCTGTAAGAAGTCGCACCACTGTTTTAACTTGCACTCTGTTTAGATGCAGTGGTTCATTGGCAAGTTTTAGAGATGGTTCTTTTACCATTAACTTGCTATGTTTGTTGCCTGGTATGTGGTTTCAATATACTTTGTGTTGGTTACTTGTCCAACTATAGCTATCGCGCCACGTACCATGTTCCTGGAAGTTCCAAATATTGGTTCTGGTCCTGTGAAGGCGGTTGCCGCGCCTACTTTGGCCAGTTCATCCGCCGTTTCGTTACCAACTACTCCTCGGTGACCCGGTACCCAAACAAGTGTTACCTTGTTTTGTTTTGCCAGATCGTTGAGGTCGTTGATGCATTCCCCTACCAGTTTTGGTTCAGGCTGGCCTGTCTGACGGAGAGTATGTAGATTTCTCTGTTCTTATAGTTCCTTCTCATACATTCTCCGACACATTCCTGTATTGCATGTATTTCGGCTTGCATGATTGTGGTGTGCTTCCCTATTGATACAGACATGCTGTATCTGGGGGACACTCCATACAAGCCGGCTCCTAAGTCTGTTTCGGAACCGTCTGTGTACCAGATCATTCCTCTTTTCAGACAATAGCTCTTCCTTTTGTTTCCATTCTTCCCAGTCTATTAGGACTTTGAAGCTTTCCTCAAATGTGATTTTTGGGCTCATCCCATCGGAGTGCATCACAAGAATGAATCACTGATGAAATGAGTTATTCTGGAGTGAGCTAGTGGTCCAGGCTTACCCCAGTTAATGGGTATAAAATGCAATTAATGTATGATCAAAATCAAACCAATGTATCAAGCAGGCCGTGCGGTGAAATAAATATAGTTAAAGTCATAGTTGGTTAGATGTCTGAGATTCGTGGACTTAAGCCTAGAGCTCATCGCTAATATAGTAAACCAATAGGGTGGTCAAGGATCAAGAAGTCTGACTAACGCAACTTCTTTTTGACTCACTGCGTTTTTTTTCAAGTCGACTTTTTTTGTCAAATTTCGAATTTGGGCCCTTAGCACGGAGTGTTGCCACTGTTACTTTTATTTCGCAGTTATATTTTTACTTTAATTAAAATCAGTAAAATTTGCTAGCTAGTGTAAGTTTCTGCAGTCAACATTTATTTTGCATCACCAATACAAAACTCTAGCAAAAACTCTAAAAAGCATGATCACGATGTATTTTGATATTTTATTTATTTAACTTCCGGAAGTCGAACTGTCGATGAAAAGTTAAAAACGAATATATTAATCAATATACAAAAAAAAAGTCATGCAAAGGATAAAGCAACTCTACCTAGTAAATGTCACAGACATCATTACCCGAGTCACATTTCATCAGACATGTAAGTTAACAACTAATGAGAAAGTAATTGCGAAAATCAACGGAAGTCCAGACACCCCACTATCATCAGTGGGTATTTTCGAACCAAAAAAACAGCCAGTCGCGGACATATTTATGAGCTATAAAGAATTTAATATTGTCAACCAACCTAAAAGGTAAAGTTAACATCAAAGCTTGGAAAGATAGAAAAGTCGTGACTATGAAATATTATATCCTTTGAGCAAATAAAAACGTAATTAAGGCAGACCTCGGAAAAAAAATCATGGTGAGATTGAGTCTCTTATAAAACTGTAAACAATAATTAAAATCTTTCATTCTACAGTTCTGCAGATTCAATCTCAGACATTAATTTTTTTTTCAAAGCCTGCCTAAATTACGTTTTCATTTGCTCACTTGATGTAAACATAGGTAGATATAAACCCAACAGGCCAGCATACGTAATCTACACAAAAAATTTACATAATTATGTTGAAGAACAAAAAACATTGACTATGCTCGTTATTCAGTACGAGTTTTAAGTTATTTAAACTCGTTAAGTTAAAAAAAATCTCATGCATGATATGAATATATATATAGGTACTTATACAGGGTGTTTCAGCTGAATTGAGTCGATCCTTGAGGGTTAAACAATGGCTTAAAAATCTGAAAAAAAATCTGATAAAAAATTTTGAAAAAAAAAATCGTTCGGCCCACAGAGATCAACTTCCATAAGATGGGTCAGCCTGTATATTTCAAAATATTGGAAGAAAAACCAAATGTTTTTAATTTTTTTTTCATGTTTAAGATTGCATATCACCAAACTATAGACCTATCTTAGGCACGACTTATACATCAATAGTTGCGAAATTTATGAATAACTGTATTTTCTTAAATTAATTTAATTAATTAATTTAAAACTCTTACAGGTACCCTAATTACTCTATTCAAACATTTACTCATTTTCTCCATGTTCCTACTAACGGTATTGGTCTTTTTTTCAATAGATCAGTCTGCAGCTCATAATATAATTCTTACTTCCTCTCTCCCTTTACTATTGTAATATGTCTCCAGGAGAGAGCGACGATTGTTCCATAGAACAAAGTAATAAATAATTAACAATGCCCTCCCGGCCAGCCATTGTCTAGAGTTAATGGTCTGTGATAAGGAAGTCCTCGATCTGATACCAAAAATTGGCACCTAGAGTGTGACTCTCGATATAACGGTATTAGCGTAAAGGTAATATATTATTCAAACTACCATTAAATGCTAAGGAATTATTATCGAATTTTAGTTATCTGAAGTAAGGAGAATGAAAAGTCCTTTAATTTGCGAGGGGTGAATTTGTTATCCAAGCTATTCTACAGAAAAGCAATTAGGATATTACTAATATATTATGCGCAGGTCTTCGTTCATTTTATAATGTTCGGAAAATTTGCAATTTTGAGAACTCATAAAAAACAATAAGCACAGCTAAAAATGTTATACAAATAAAGGCTAGTAAAAAATAAATAAAGTTTGTTACACTTAAAATTTTTGTTTACAATTAAAAAACTTTCCGAAAAATCATTTTATTTTCCAAGAAAATAATACATTTTTATTGATAACTCTCAAACAATTTATTTGAAGGATTTCCTGAAAGTTTACCCTGAAAGTTATGTGTAGGAGGAGGCCTCAACATAATATTTCATTATTGCTTTCTTGTTGATTCTAATGTTACATTTATCATAGCAGAATTAATTATTAAGAAAGATGCGAGAGAAGAAGAGAAACCCTATATAGGTACGGAATTCACAGTTTGGATCAGACAAAAATAATTATTATTAGATAAGTAGGTAGGAGGTGGAATATCGAGGCACATAGAATTTCCGGAAATCCATACACCCTGATTAAATTATCAGTAGGTACCTACCTACATAAGATTGGCTCTGATTACTTTATTAAAATAAATATTTCCATTTGATATAAAATACAGGGTGCACCATGTATCCTTCTCTATATTGCTATCTCCTAACGCTAACAGATACAGGGTCGGTTAAACAAGTCCAAAGGAGCGCAATTTTGTGGCCATCTCGATTCCGTCGAGACATACAAGATATCTGTAACCGTTCCTGAAATATCCTGAAAAAACTGAAAAATCGAGATTTCTTATTTTTTCCATATCTTTTTTATTATTGGAGATTAATGAATAATTTTTTTGCTGGCTTACATAAGTCGTCAAGAGATACCCATCTGACATTTCAAAAATTTTCAAGGCCTACTAGATCCAAGAGTTTTCACAGTCAACTTTCGTTTTTCTTATGGCCGCCATATTGTTTTTTTATATTGTTCGATATAAAAAAAATCATAAAAACTAAAAATTGTTAAACTTCAAAAAATAAATTTAAAAAATTTAGGTACATTCCGACTTCTATCTCGGAATTCCGACTTGTAACTCGGAATTCCGACTTGTATCTCGGAATTCCGACTTGTAACTCGGAATTCCGACTTCTATCTCGGAATTCCGACTTGTAACTCGGAATTCCGACTTGTAACTCGGAATTCCGACTTATATCTCGGAAATCTTACTTACCTATTATACAGGGTGTACCATATATCCTTCTCTAATTGCTATCTCCTGCAACGCTAAGAGATACAGAGTCGGTCTAGAGAAAAAATGCGGAATTTTATGGTCATCTCGAACCGTCAAGACATTCAAGATGTCTGTGCTGCTCCTGAAATATCCTGAAGAAACTCAAAAATAGAAATTTATTATTTTTGCCATATCTCTCTTATTATTGGAAATTAATGAATAATTTTTTGTAGGCTTACATAAATCGTCAAGAGCTACTCATCTGTCATTACAAAAATTTTCAAGGCCGACTAGATCCAAAAGTTTTCACAGTCAACTTTCGTTTTTCTTATAGCCGCCATATTATTTCTTTATGTCATTCGATATGAAAAAATAATGAAAACCAAAAATTAATAAACTTAAAAAAAAATCTCAAATTTTTATTCTTCTTTTTTTTCGAGGAAAAACAAAAAGAATCATCGATATACGTCAACATTGTTAAAATACGCCGAAATAGTGCTTGCCTCATGGTTTATTAATTTATCTAATGAAATTCGGTCTATAAAGTTGTCTTTTTTGTAAATAAAAAAGAGTAATAAATTTTTTTTAATTTATATTTTGAAATTGACCAGTTTTTGGTTTTTATAATTTTTTTTATACCGAACAACATAAAAAAAACAATATGGCGGCCATAAGAAAAACGAAAGTGGACTATGAAAATTCTGAGATCTACTTGGCTTTGAAAATTTTTGAAATGTCAGATGGGGTAGCTCTTGCCGACTTATGTAAACCCACAAAAAATTATTTATTAATCTCCAATTAATCTCCAGAAAAGGATATGAAAAAAATAAGAAATCTCGATTTTTCAGTTTTTTCAGGATATTTCAGGAACGGTTACAGATATTTTGTATGTCTTGACTGATTAGAGATGGCCACAAAATTGCGCATCTTTTGTGTAATTTAATCGACCCTGGATCTCTTAGCCTTAGGAGATATATGCAATATATAGCAATATAGAGAATGATATATGGTGCACTCTGTATACTATAAGCGGGTACGTTAATTCCATCCAAAAAGTGTATAGTACTACGCTTCCATAACCAGCTACACTGTATCGTATGGGTTTTCACGATCTAAATGAGAATTCCGAGTTATAAGTCGGAATTCCGAGTTACAAGTCGGAATTCCGAGATACAAGTCGGAATTCCGAGTTACAAGTCGGAATTCCGAGTTACAAGTCGGAATTCCGAGATACAAGTCGGAATTCCGAGTTACAAGTCGGAATTCCGAGTTACAAGTCGGAATTCCGAGTTACAAGTCGGAATTCCGAGATAGAAGTCGGAATGTTAGGTATAACAAAAAAAATTAAGTGTGTGGCCCTTCTACGCTTCCGTACATTCTTCTTTTTTCTTTACAAAAAGACACATTTTTGGACCAAATTTCATAGATAAATTAAAAAACCATAAGGCAAGCACTATTTCGGCGTATTTTACAAATGTTGACGTTTTTCGACGATTTTTTTTAGGTTTTTCTTTGAAAAAAGAAGAATAAAAAATTTTTAAATTTATTTTTTTAAGTTTATTAATTTTTGGTTTCCATTATTTTTTTCTAATCGAACGACATAAAAAAATAATATGGCGGCCATAAGAAAAACGAAAGTTGACTGTGAAAACTCTTGGATCTAGTAGGCCTTGAAAATTTTTGAAATGTCAGATGGATAGCTCTTAATGGCTTATGTAAGCCTACAAAAAATTATTTATTAATTTCCAATAATAAAAAAGATATGACTAAAATAAGAAATCTCGATTTTTCAGTTTTTTCAGGATATTTCAGGAACGGTCACAGATATCTTGCATGTTTTGACGAATTCGAGATGACCACAAAACTGCGCATCTTTTCTCTAATTTAACCGACCCTGTATCTCTTAGCGTTCAGGAGATAGCAATATAGAGAAGGATACATGGTGCACCCTGTATAGACCAGAATTAAAAAAACAAATACCAATCAAAAATGATATGAAATTTCAATTTCGCCACAGTAAAAGGAAATTAATATGGAAGGATATGTCTCTTGTCTATATTTCTAGATCTGCTATGTCAAAATTCATATAAACAATAAAACGAATGAATTAAAGATTTATAGTACCTACCTAAAAATGGAAAGGGTCGAAGTTCTAGAAAATATTCCATACTGTGACATAGCAGGCTTGAATAAATCACACCGAATACCTAATTAGAGCAAGTAAAATTATGCTGCGAAAAAGATGGATACAAATAAATGCAAGCGAAATAATCATAAAATGTATTAATTAATATTAACATAAAATGGTAAAACTGTAAATAGTAGCTGAATAAAACTGCTTAACTTGTAACAATTGAATAAATTATTGAAAATTTTAATGGCCAGAAGCTTTTTTGGATTTAGACCCATGCACAATCGACCACCCAACACCCACACAAAATTTTGTTCTTCACGCTTTGATTGCGTAATCAAATTCTAATTTTATTTAGACTAAGCTTATTAGGATTCTAAGTTTTGCTACACTTACATAGTAGTTTTATTTTCACAAAACTGAAGCTATTTTTTTTACTTAAATTTTGTATGGAATTGGTTTGTCGAAAAACCGCTTCCTTTTTGAGATATAGGCCAAAAACTGAAAAAAGTGCAAAAATTTGCGCAAAAACTACCAAAAATTTGGTGAGATTTTAGCCCGCAAACTTCAAATTCGTGCTCAGCGGTTCAAAAAACCGACAGAATGTGAAAATAAAAACTATAGCAAAACTTAGAATCCTAATATGCCTATAGCCTAAGTAAAATTAGGATTTAATTATACAATCAAAGCGGGAAAAACGAAATTTTGTGTGGGTGTTTGGTGGTCGATGGTGGGTCTAAATCCAAAAATGAGACAAAAAAAGTATAACTTAATTATTCATGAAGTTTTGGATCGGACGTGTTCGCGACGCGACTAAGTCGATGGGACTGCCAGCGTATGGGTTCGAATTCCTGTATGGATCTTTATAATTTGTTTATTGACCTACTGAAATAATAAATAAATAGTGTCTTCAGTTAAATGGGTTAGTTCTCGAATCCAAAAATGCCAGTTTCGATTACACAGTCAAGGCCAATATGTTCCCTCTTTCATAAAAAATCACGAACTTATCTATAGTTTTTATAATAGGTAATACAATTCCTCTTTTAATACATTATGATTATGAATAATAAACTAATTAAACAATCATACTTCTGATTATGTTGTCTCACCTTTTGTAGTGAAGTCTGGAAAAGCTCTAATTCTATAAAAAGTACATAGAGGAGCCCAAAGTGAATTTCCTTTTTCTTTTCATACTAATGTTTTATTGTAAAATACTTCAAGTCATAGTTTTTATCTCATCGCGTTAGTTTCGTCTAATCACTGAGCTCTTGTGTTCATGTTCCCGGATGTTTTCCTTTGTTCTCACTGAGAAGTTTTTAAGCTCCAATTTTCACCTCTCTAATAACATCCTTTATCATGCACTAATTAAAAAGTTATAAAAACGTGACATGCTTGTGCAGATCCACTCTTCAGGCATTTTCTTGCCTGGATGTTCTAGATCAACCAGGCATTGAGTACTGTACCATCCTCTTTAAAACCATCCGTTTATGTAATAGTTTACCCTTTAAAAATATCTAATTAGGCTACCTTGGAGTTTTTACTCACAAATAAAACATTGTAATCTTGGGTTAAGAGTTCAGGGAATTAAGAACTTATTATTTTTTTATTATAAATAGCCCATTATGAGTAATTTACACTAAGTTATAAATGAAAATTGTTAGTGTAATAATAGTTATGAATAGAGATTCCTCATTGCATCTACCAAATTTTAACTATGACATCAATGCCACTATTTAATATGACCTTGGCAGACTATAAATGAATTAAAGTGTATTTGATAATATGCGAAAAAATGGTGTTATGTGTCATGTCTCTAATATCGAGAGGGCAGCATTGAATACTCGAGAATCATTAAGCAGAAGCTGGATCATTTTCATTTTCAAATTCAGGAGAAAGTACTTGAAACGAAATACAAGCTTAAGGTATGAATTTAAATAACTAATAACTCAGCCATCATTTTTTAAATTAAATTTCTGACAAGCGGTAAAATATCTTATATAAGGAGAAGCTGCAAAGTTTGAGTTTCTGGTGCTTGCAGCGACGATGTATTATTGATCTATCTTCTTAGATTGAGAACGTTTAAATTCATAAAACAAACTTTTGATATTTCGTTTTCTTTGCCATAATTTGTTGTTAGAACACTCCTAAAAGAAATGTTAATTGGGACATATGACATATAAGTAATGTCAGTCACATAAAATTAATTAAAATCATAAAACCAGAATAAATGTAACCAATTCCCAACAAATTGTATTGCTGGCAGAAACATAACAGTAAATCATGTAAAATCCACAACGTTGAAACAATTACATATCAAATATTACCGAGCAAATATCGAGCTCGCATGAGTTACAATCGTCATCAAGGTAGTAATATTAAATATTTTGTTACCTATTTCCATTCAGCTTGTTAAACCGGAATTGTCATTGCACCTACTACCACCAGCGGGCAGTGTTATTGTAGCGAAATTGCTACAATCTGTTACAGAAAACAAGAATTATATTGTCAAATTATGTGTGGAGAACCAGCTCATCATTGAAAACATTACGTATAAATAAAAACGTGATTTGAATTTCATAATTAAGGAAACATTTTCCTGCATAAAATGCCATAATGTACTTTATAGTTTAAATAGCTGCAACCGTCTGCAAACAATTTTTTGGACACTACTTTAGCTATTTTTTGTAATAGAAATAAACCTCCATGATACCGATAAATCCAAGACATCCGCAGGAACTGGTGCTGGGGTGTGTAGCGCTGACTCGAAGAAGCGAGTCTTCTCCAGCCTGGGCTTTCACGTAACCACTTTCTAGGCCGAAATCTATGCCCTAGAGCACTGTGCGCATGCAGTTGCAGGAAAATGCATCACCAATAACGCAGACCAATATGGATATTTCTAGACACCAAACGGCTCTAAAAGCCCTTAGCTCCAGCCACTGCAAGTCCAAGTTGATCTAGAACTGTGAAGTAACCTTGAATCTCGTTGCTGAATCGTTGCTCTAACAAAGAGCAACGAAGTATAATGATCTGGATTCCGGGCCATGCTGAAACACAAATTATTATTAATATAAAGGAATAATTGGGAAATATAAAGATGTCATTTTGATAGAGTAGATGATAAAATGCTTATCTATCACTTTGACAAGCATTCAGAAAATATACAGTGTGAGTCATGAAGAAGTTTACAAACTACATTATGAAGATCCCTCAAGGAGAATAACAAGTGATTTGAAAAAAAAAACAACTCCCCCTTCTCTGTTAATATAGATGGTAATTTGTGCATTTTTAAAAATATTCATTTGGCTATAATATTTACACTTCCTAATTTTCGGTGCAACTTATCTAGCATTCGATCGGCGTTCTCTAAACTTAGAAATTCCAGGACCGGATTAAGGAATATTGATTGGGAGAGTTAGTACTAAGAAGATCACCTATACATGGTATTCCCCTTAAGGGATTCTTCATATGACTCACCCTGTATAGCTGAAGTTAACACAATTTTTGTGTTTATTTTTATTGCCACAGTTTAATTTTTCTAATAAACTTTTAACGGCCGAGTTGTTTGAATAACCCCGTATCAACGAAAATAACTCATTATTGGTAACTATATCTTTCTAATAAGTTTAATTAGTAAGTTCGTTATAATAAAGTTTATTATTTCGTTGAAAGCGCTTTACGGAAATAATGGTTGGTAAATTAAAAGACAATTATATGAGCAGATGTTTGAGCGGGACAATACCTGCAATGCGCAACTTTGAATGTGATTCTAATGACCGCTGTATAAATAAAATGGATATTCACTCGGACATCTTTCTGAACTATCAATCACGCATTCGCATTGGAAGGGTTAACTGACACATTTTTTTACCTACTTAAATAGTTTTATAAATAATGATTTGAGTCAAACTATCAAAATACGATTGTGTTACAGATGAGCAAATCTGATAGCCGAAAGGTGGTGCTACATCCAGTCAACTGGAAGACAAGTGGCCTCTTCAGATGCGAAGTTTCCGCAGAGAAACCCTCCTTCGATTCAGCTCAAAGTGACGCTAGAATGGAAGTTGTGTGTAAGTCGAACTATTTGTTAGTAGTTATAGCCCCTTTATAATAGAAATAGAAATACTACAGTTAGCTTTCATGAGTTTTAAGTTTAACCATTTCGATATTTTTATTAAAGTTTTGTAAATTATCTCCCAAGCAAACTATTTAAACAAAATTTAAATGAAACTACTTTCAAATGAAAAGGCAAAATTTTCGCGTTAAACATTACTCCTTAAATTATGATCGTATTACATTTGTTACATAAAGCATTTGTATGCTACCTGTTCTTGCGAAAAGAATAATAATGACACTGGTTCAGTGATTTGCAAAAGTCTCGTTTGGTTGCAAAGTGTTCTGCCCTTCATTTTACAACACTTATGTTTTGAAACATATCAAGCGAGTTTTTCATCGTGAGAGGATGTGTTTCTCGAAAACGGTTCACATTATCACTTTTGACCAAGAATACTTTTTTTTGTGTAGAAAGCATTGATGGTTCAAAATGCAATTTTCGAAGTGTCATAAATATTAGGGACAAACAAACCTCGCGAAAATCAAAAATATCCGCTACTGACATTTGAAAATATTATTTGGCATTAAAAAATAGCTATATAAAGCTAAAAAATGTTCCACCTTCTTCCTCCAAAATATGTAGGGAGAAGGGGGAAACAATTTCCCACTTATTTTCAGGCGTAAAATCTGAGTCTGAAATACAAAAGTGCTTTCTCATTTAAGATTGAACACTTGCCCCCCCCCCCCCCCTTCCCCTATAGATGGTGGAGGTGGTGGAGTCGAGTTATGTATCATTGGATGTACCCCTTCCAGACGAACAGTTTTCATCCAATGGCTATTATGTTGATTGTTACAACCCGTTTTCGAGATATAAGTAACCGATTTTGTGCCATTTTTCGCTCTTAATCAACTTTTATAGTGGAAACAAATTCTTGATAAAAAGATACCTGCTCAAAACAAATTTCAAATTTCAACAATAAAGAACTGACTGTAAATTTGACATGGTCCATTTTTTGTATCGGTCAGTATAGTTTAGCTTATAAACCAATAGTCCAGGTACCATTATACTGGTATATTGAAAATTAATTATTACATGGTATAAAGGTACTTTTATGATATTAGGTTATAATGAAACCTCATCAGCAGTTTTGTATATTATGTTTGTTCTATTTCCACGAATGCTGAGGTTGATTCCATTAAGAAAAATCAATGGTATTAGATAAACATTAAATGCCTACCTGGTAAAACTTTTAAATACTGCGGTTTAGAATTCTGCAATGAAGAGAGAAGTATTTCTAGTTAACAATAAAACCAGGCAACTCATCCGAGAATACGCCAGATGCCCTAAGTATCTCTTAACTCTACCTGATAATTTAGTGGTGCTCCTATTGCTATATCGAAGTAATTACAAGAGATACAGCTTCATGTTAATATCGAAAAGTTTTAAGAGATTTAGTTTTAAATTTGTTTCCTTTGATCTGATAATTTTCATCTTTTCTTTTTCACCAGTCATACAAATCTTATTAAGATAATAATTTCAAAAAAAAACTTTACAAGATATGATATTGCGCAGATTCGACGTCATTCGGATCTCTCACTGTCACTTTTCCATTCGATCTGTCAAAATTTGCTTTGAATTTAGGAAATGTCAAATACCTAGTTTATTTGGAAATGTGATGTTTTAATGATCAGTTTATTTGGCGTTAATATTCGATACTCAAGCACTGTTGAATAATAAAATAATAATTGGTGTGCTGTATACAATAATTATTGTAATAGCGATAACAGAGCGAAATATAAGATTTAATTTTATATATAATATACCTAAGATGAAAAATAAGATATAATTTGAACTCTCTACTTTTAGATAGGGCCGCGGTGACAAAAATGCCTTGCAACTCCCAAACGGATGAAAAGCACGGTTTTGTATAGTTCGAGTGTCGTTCTCGAAATCCGTATTGTCGAGTAGGGGTCTGGCGTTCGGCGTTGGGCGGCTATAGTATTTTTTCCGAATTTTGCCCAGCGGTTCCAAAAATTATTTCCCAAACGGATGAAAATTACTGGAGGGCATCTACGCAAACCTCCAATTACCGGAAAAATATTTTCATCCGATTTGATATTTACAAAGAGCTCTTCCAGAAGCTCTAAAAAAAATTGAAAAAAAAGGGGGGGGGGGGGGAAATTTCCTCATTTGAACTTGAAATTTGGCAGGGAGATATAGTTCGTGTCTGAGAATATGTAAAACAAAAATTTTTTGCTCTATGTATCGCGATGGCTTTGTAACAATTTTCCAAAATTTAAATGGGCCAAATTTGATAAAGTAATTCCAAAATGGATGAAAATTTGCCCACAGGTTCTTTGATATCTACAGAACATTATTTTACGACATTAATTATTCTACGAAAAATTATTTTCATCCAAATTTGTTGCGGTCAAGTCCAGATCATCCATAATAATGCTCCGATATATTCATTAATACGGGAAACTGCAGGATCTGAAAGCATAATTTTGCCAGGCGCATTTTGGATGAAAACTTTTTTTTCTAATAACATAAATAATAACCATTCATATCAGTCCGGTTGCATGCATGCGACTGATAATTTTTTTCATTTCGGAGTCTGGGTCAATTTAATTGTACTGCAGGCTACGGCAAGGATCAAATCGGATGAAAATATTTTTCCGGTAATTGGGGGTTTGCGTAGATGCCCTCCAGTAATTTTCATCCGTTTGGGAAATAATTTTTGGAACCGCTGGGCAAAATTCGGAAAAAATACTATAGCCGCCCAACGCCGAACGCCAGACCCCTACTCGACAATACGGATTTCGAGAACGACATTCGAACTATACAAAACCGTGCTTTTCATCCGTTTGGGAGTTGCAACGCACTTTTGTCACCGCGGCCCTAACTATTTGGTGTATGTGAGAAAGAGAAGAATTGTATTTTTTTCAAAATTTCATTACCTCTTATCTGGTACCGATATCTTATTTCTCTCTTACCAAGATACCTTAATGATACCTTCTCTTTTACTTTCTCGTACCCCCCCCCCCACCTTACAAACTAATAACGTTTAATTTAATTTAAAATTAATCTTTCAACATAACATAATATGTAAGATATTATAATAATTATTATTATCCCAATTATTTAACGCTATTTTGAATCATCTATCTAATGAACTGAAAAATATCCCCAGATACATGTTTCAGCTTATTCTAAATTTATGAAAAAAATATCAAATGATTCCGGTCCCCTATATCGAATTAGAGGTGTGAGATTAGGAGAAGTTAATAACTGTGTTTTATTTTTCATTGCGTGTCAACAGCTCGCTTGTTCTTATGACTTGAGAACAAAATATGCGAGAGGTATGGGTTACGTGGCGATTATTGACCGCTGCTGCAGTAAATGATTGCAGGTATTTCGACAATGTTTGCTTAACTCTGCAGGTTCGCACCAGATATATAAAGTTGAAAAAATAAATTTTTTGAGAATATTTACTCATAGGTTAATGGCATAGCATTCCACGCCAAATCGAAAGGTGTAAAAAATTATGATTATTGATTTTCTCTTTTTTCTACATTTTTAGTACTTAACTATTATAGTCCTGTTACTATAGGAAGGCGAGTAAATTCTTACTGCGCAAAAAGGGTGGGTACCGTCTCCGACTCCATAAATATTTGTTGTCCAATATCAACAATGTTAGTCGGTGTCCGCGTAAAAAAACAACCAACCAGATAAGGCTGATAAGACTATCTCCGCCGTTCATCGAACGTGAAAATTATTAGTGGCGGTGAGCAAAGCTCGCAAGATGCGTAGTTCACGCCCAGCCTTCGCCTTCATATAAAAATCAAGCAGTACCTACCCCTCAAAAGAACCTTTTTGGTAAATTTTGAATTTTTTTTTTATTACCTACCTACTTATGAAAACAATATAAAATTTAAAAAAATGCATAATTTTCTTAATAATGATCAAAAGTAAATATTTTTTGTTTTAAAATTTTTATTTTTAGATGGCCCTTACAGGAAAAAATACAAAACAATATTCGAAGTGTTTTCGATTAAGATTTTTGTGTTTGAAATTTTGGATCACGATTTTGTGTATCTTTCGTTTTGTTGAATTTTTTTAAATTCAAACTACTATTCTTCATAAAACTTCATTGGTACCAATTTTGTCACTGTATAATCTTTTTTACTTATTTTAAATTAATTATTAATATTTAAAATATTTGAATCAATAATAATACTTTTTTATTTGTAATATGTGTTTAAAATCAATAAGTAAACGTTGTCTATGTCGGTATAAGCAATCATTATAGACGTTTTTTATTTATTTAAAACACTACTTATTTACAATTAAATTGTATTAATATCACATTAAAATCACACAATTTATAAAGAAATTATTTTTTTAAGTTTTCAAAAATCGAAACAAGATATAGTTATTTATTATGGATAGTATAAAAAGTCATGACCACCTTGATGAAGCTTTTCTTGGTTATTTCTGAACTAGTTTTGAATCTGAGAAAACAACTGAATAGAAAATCGAATACTTGTTTTGAAAATTTGAAAATATACAGGTGTCCCACGACCTGACTGCCATAGCTTAAGGGTAGGTGTAGTTTTTCAAGGTGATTCAGGATCTGGTTTTGAAATTTTCCTGAGGCCCTTCGTTTCGAGTATACAGGGTGATTTGTGCAATTTGCCGAAATCTTTGATGAGCCATATCTTTTGAACGAATTGATCGAATTTAACGAAATTTGGTAGATATGCTCTACTAATGACACTTAATACCTCGCATTTTTCGCCGATTCGAAAACTGCAGGGCCGTTCTTTTTTTTTGGATATCTTTCGGTTTTGTCGAAAAGTTCACCCTGTATGCATTTTATTCAAAGTTTAGTGCCATTTTCTGAAACTGCGTGAAAAATGCTACAATTGTGGTAAAAAAATACTTGGCATGATTAAACTGAATCGAGAAGAAAATTCAGTTTTAGAGTTTTTTATTCGGGATTTCAATTCATGTGTTGTTAATAATTTAAGAAAAATCAAATGAGGCTTTTTAAAACTTGCGTATTTTGTAGTTATTTTAAATAAATTTACTTTATCTACAGATTTAACCAAGATTGGGTACCCTTCTACAGATTGTTTCGAGCTAAGAATAAGTTTTAACAGCAAAATAAATAACACATTTAACACATTACCACATAGACAAATAAGTATCCACATAAACGAAACAGGAAGAAAAATATCAACACAAATGTTGGGAAGAAAAACTACAATTCAGTGCAGGTAATGGTCAAGGAGACCACCATCAAACTCAACACATTTCCTTGACCTTGAAATTAATCTAAAAACCATTTAAATTTTTTTTTTAGCTCGAAACAATCTGTAGAAGGGTCCCCAATCTTGGCTAAATCTGTAGATAAAGTAAATTTGTTTGAAATAACTACAAAATATGCAAGTTTTAAAAAACCACATTTGATTTTTCTTCAATTATGAACAACACATGAATTGAAATTCCGAATAAAAAACTAAAAAACTGAATTTTCTTCTCGATTCAGTTTAATGATGCCAAGTATTTTTCTACCATAATTGTAGCATTTTTCACGTAGTTTTAGAAAATGGCACCAAACTTTTGAATAAAATACATACAGGGTGAACTTTTCGACAAAGCCGAAAGATATCAAAAAAAATTAGTACGGCCCTGCAGTTTTCGAGTCGGCGAAAAATGCGAGGTATTAAGTGTCATTAGTAGAGCATATCTACCAAATTTCGTTAAATTCGATCAATTCGTTCAAAAGATATCGCTCATCAAAGATTTCGGCAAATTGCACAAATCACCCTGTATAATCGAAACGAAGGGCCTCAGGAAAATTTAAAACCCAGATCCTGAATCGCCTTGAAAAACTACACCTACCCTTAAGCTATGGCAGTCAGGTCGTGGGACACCCATACAGGGTGCTATTCATTTTGTTAACGGTGGGGGCTGTAACTTAGGGGATGTCGAAGTGGGAGTTGTTTCCATGCTGTCATGCTTCAAAAATTATAATAAAATCCCCTTTATTCGGTAAAAAATTTAATAAAATAAAATTGATCTCACAGTAATAAGCGGAAATAGCAGGAAGACTGACTTTGCAGTTTTATTGCTACACCTTTTTGCTTTAAGCTGATTAGTACATAATTTTCACTCACCATTATTCTTTCAAACTTTTTTCTTTATATAATTATGATAAGCTATTTATCAAGCAATTAATTTGACAAATTACATTTCTGAATGCCATGATGTAATTGATCAAACCATAATTAGAATGTATACTTACGTTTGATATTCTTTTAAAATGATATATGCACACCAGTCACAACAGCAATGCTAGAAGCTTTTTGTCTCAATTATTTCCCCTACAGAAGAAAAGATAAATGCATTGCACGGCGTATTACCTCTGCAATTAGACGTTTTTGTAAGTGCGGGTATCAGCTTAACATAAAAAAAATATGTTAAAAAACCAACACATGAATATAAAACAAAAATTAACGTGTTATCAAAAGTAGAATCGTTATACGTATAGCCCCTAGAATTGCGTATTGCGTGTGCGATTGAATGAAAAGACAGAAACCTTATAAAAGCGAGAGGGCTACATTGAAAGTTGCCACAAGCTTTACTTCAGCTACTCGACGATTAAAAGCTTTATAATTTCTGTTATCGCGAGTTGGCTAGACATTGCATGATTGTATTTTTTTATTGGAGAAACGAACACGAATATCTAGACACATGAAAGCAACCACTACCTTGTCATAAATTTACAAAGATGGATATAAAAGCAATTACTCCATGTATGAAACTGTTACAACAAATTACTTTTCTGTGTTTGTACGTTTGATATATAATTTTCAAAATAACCAATAATACCATACTTGCATGTACCTATAAATTTGGTAGGTACATTGCAAGGTTATTTTTCCACGCACTCTTATTATTATTGTATCAGCAGAACTTATTTACACCATGCAGGTAGGATATCTTGGTTTAAAGTTTTTGTTGTCTCATAGCGTATTCAGCTTTCGAATTGCTGAAACTTCATAACCTCCGAACGGGAGCCTCCTCTTTTCTGAAAAAATTTTCGGAAAGCGGGGGGGAGGGGGATCTTTTCAGCTGTTCAGCTATTGAGGATAGTGCGATGTGTCCACTATCAAGGGTTGGGCAACAAAATCACCATAACAATAAGAGAATCTGCACAGAATGCATCCTTAAAAAGGAACCTACCTACGCCTGCAATTTGGTCTGGAAATTATTTCTGTAGATTGATGTAACGTTATTTTAAGAAGTTTTCCGTTACCTGAAAAGCTTCACAACACTTGTTAATGACGTTTCGATGTAGCCTTTTCTTCAAGAAAGAGCGAGTCAAAAAAATTAAGTTCCGGTATATTACAAACTGGCACTCTCTTCATGAAAGGGTACTTCGTGAATATTGGTTGGTCCTTGACGTAATTTATGTTCGTTAACAAAAACTGACAGTTACTTGTGGTGCGAAATATTGAAAGCTTAGTATTATTACATGGTACAGCGTCTCCTAAATTTTCAGCATAATTCAGGTTTAAGTAATTATACTGTAAAAACTCTTCATTCAAAATTTTCTCTGGGAGCTTATGCAGAAGCAAGAGACTTGTGTATCCACTTTCGAACTTTTTAGTATCTAACTTAACTCCTATTAAGGAAATTCAAATATGTGGTGAATCACTAATTAAAAAGAAGATCTAGCATTAAGAAGTTATTAAGATCTGCTTCTAATTATAAAGTAACGCTCGGTGGTAAAATTATACGAATACCAAGTAAGGACTTATGACGATATATATGAGATGCAACTTCTTGTAAAGTGCTGAAGCCTGAATAAACTCATTCGACTGCATAAAACGGAAGCGGTCTATTTATATTTATTTCTTCTAGAAGACAAAATCGTGAATCCATTTTAACTTTATACAAGTTTTGGCTTCACGTAAGTTATTAATTTTATTACCTTTTTAGTTTTAGTGCAGTTCGTCTGCAGATCGACGACATATACCGAACGAAATATTAATATAAGATACTTACATCGTAAATTCCCCTGTCTGTTATAAGGTATGAGTAAATTCTGTGACTTCGCAATTGCAAGGTATCTTATTATGCAAGGAAAATTAAGTAGGTACTTACTTCAGTTTTGTGTGAATAAAATTTCATGTAATTTTCTCTGAAATATTGTAACTGAAATTATAATTTTCTTTTATTATGACCGTTTGATCGGATATTGGAGGAATAAATAACTATGTATTTACAGTTAGATTGATGCTGCTTGTATTAGCATCCGGCTGCTAAAGACGTTTAAATGGAGGAAAGTTTTAGATAATTTTCTGACTTACCTCTGAAGTCTCTTCCCAAACGATCATGACTTTCGTAGATTTGAATATATTTTGAAGAAACTGGAATCATGGAGTTTCTAATTACCCTCGTGGCTTTTTTATCTCCCAGGGACAAAAAATAAAAACCTTCATAGGGCAACTTTTCATGTTGAATCTGTTTGCTTAGTTTGATTTTTGTTTCCATGTTTCGGTTTAGGAATCATCCTCAACTTTGGTTTTTCTTATGAACGCAATATTAATTTGTTACTAAGTTGGAAAGAACATTGTATCGCCATTTGATAATAATAAGATAATCGTTCATAAGCGAAACCATAAAGTTGATGATAATTCCAACTAACTGAAACGTGGAAATTAAAATCATTAAAATGTTTTCGTTTTTATTTTTTCTTCAAAAATAATAAAAATTAGGAAGACGTTTGATTGGGTAAGTATTTATTAAGTTGTCCTACTAGTTTCTTAAAAATAACTCAAAATCTACAAGAAGGGGCAGAAGAGGCAAGGGGGAAACTGAAAAAAACGTGTTCTCATTTAAGATTTCAAACCCCCTACCCCACCCACTAGAAGGCGGGGGTAGGGGGAATCATTTGTTATACCCCCCACTGTCTTCAGAAAAACTAACCATCCTGTATGGAGGTGAATCGCGACATCTAAACTAGATGTTTTCTTGTCAAAAATACAATAGTTGCTTTCAAATTTTGAAATACTATTGCTTATTTTTACAAAAAATTTAACAGAAAATGTCTTGAGAAAACTGTTACCTTATACATAAAGTATCATGAAATTTTATACTTGTTAGTAGAGCAAGTATAAGCTACCCAAATAATTTGATGATCGTAATACCTCCTGCAAGAGTATAGCATATAGGTATACAGGGTGTATTAACTTCAGTTAGACAACGAAAAAGACATGTAGATCATGTCAAGACGAAACGAACTTGCTTATCAACAGTTACAACTTACCTATTGAAGCCCAGATTTTATTCCAAAAGAGTATACTTTCTGCTTGAATCTAAGACGGCGATTACGTTAATAATGGACATCGAGATATGATGGACATTATGATGGGGATAAGATGGACATCGATTAGGTTAATGTCAAAAGATAGTTCATACAAAAATGAACGTATACAGATTCAATTATCTATCTTGAATGGTTCACAAAATGATGAGGCGAGGGAGGCTTCTAAGATTCGCACTGCATGTAATATTTTATAGGTGTAATCATGCATGGTTGTTTGTCGCATTTATCATTCTTTGTTTCTTATCCAGTACGAGTATTATGTTAACAATTATTATTACTGGTGACGATTTATAATAGAATATTAGTCAATTAATTATAATGGAGCTTTATTAGTACACCAAATGTAACAGTTTAACAGAAGCTGAAGGCGAGCATTGTTTAATTTAGAGCACTATAATCAGTGTAAGATACGCTCAGAAGCAAGTATAATAATGGTACCACGTCCGTATTATATACATAGTGTACCGGGTGGTCCATTACTTATGTCCACCCCCGAAATAGAGGTTAATTTTAAAGATAAAAAATTGAAACTTTAAGGATTTGTTTAATTAATATATGACCACATAATGGCATAATCAGATTAATTATTTTTTTTTTAGTTGAGCCATCAGCGATAAAAAACTGTAATTTGGTGTTAATGTGACCAAAATAAATTCGATTTTTCTTTAATACACCGATAGAAATCGATTAATAAACTCAAAATCGATGAAAATAAATATCAAAAACCTAATTACAAGCCTTTAATTAAATAAAATACTTAAAATATGGAAATGACAGGTAAAATGATTGATATATGGTAGAGCAATAAAACTGACAAATCTAATGAGGGTAGGTACCTACCATAAATAATCTTCAAAGCAGTCAGAAGAATGTGCCATTGAACTCGAATGGGGCTTCTTTTATGAATGTTTACTTAGGATATGTTTACTTAACATTTGTGCTATACCAGCCCTTCAAAATCCTGGTAGTTTTATTGCTTCCATAAATAAATCATTCTAGCTGTCATTTCCATATTTTGTATATTTTATTTAATTAAAGGCTTGTAATTAGTTTTTTGATATTTCTTTTAAGCAATTTTGATTTTCTTAATTGATTTCTATCGATGTATTAAAGAAAAATCGAATTTATTTTGGTCACATTAACACCAAATTACAGTTTTTTATCGCTGATGACTCAACTAAAAAAAAATAAAACATCTGATTATGTCATTATATGGTCCTATATTAATTACACAAATCCTCAAAGTTTCAATTTTTTATCTTTAAAATTAACTTCTATTTCGGGGGTGGACATAAGTGATGGACCACCCGGTACATGTTGGCCCAGAATAAAGGGGACAAACGTCTAAGGTAGAATATTTACTTGATTCTAAGACAAAAAGTATTAATGAACCTGCTCTGTAAATTGAGTATTATAATAACAAAATATTCAATGTTCCAAAATAAATTAATTTTTTTTTGTTTTTTTACAAAAGCTTGACATTTCTGATACTTACAAAAAAGCATGAGATTTAATAGGTGAATTCTCAACAGTTTTTGAGATGTGTACAATTTATACATTCGAGGATGACAAAAAGTTATAGGTTTTTCGGAAATAATTTTCACGTTTTGAAAAGTTTACAGATTTGACCTGAGGGTTCTTCTTATTCACATCCCCCTACCATGACTAAGTCCCTAAGTTCTAGCTACGTTTCCTTCCGTTATGAGCTGCACTTTTTTTTTTGATTTTTTTTTGTAAATATTATTGAACTTTCACCTATTCAATTGTGTATATCTCAAAAACTGTTAAGAACCTACCAAATCTGATGCATTTTTGGTACCAGAAATGTCTAGTTTTCGGAAAAATATCTATGTTAAAATAAAAATTTATCCAGTGGCATAAAAAATGGGGGGTAAAAAAACCTAGACTCCTATTTACCGCGTAAGTCCCTGTAATTTCAAGGTAGGTTCAAGGTACACACACGTAATTTTCGCTGTTACATTAGACTAATTATTAGAAAAATAGAACAAAAACTTCATGAAAAATATTCACCAGTATTATAAAGGCTCGTTAGGCTAATGGGCCGATTTCTGTGCTCGTTTTGGAAGCTAATATCGACGTCAAATCACTTTTATTGACATTTTTGTAATTACTTTCATGCATGTCAAGAATAGATAAAATTTAAAAAATTCCACTTAGACTCGATATCTTCTTCAGACTCTTCAGCCTTTATAATACCCGCTGTCAGTCTTTTTGGAGTTATACAAAAAAAAACAATTTTTTGTAACATTCAACACCCTCTAACTTCGTTAATACCTAATACTCAATTTAGAGGGAGGGTTCATCAATAAACTTTTTGTTCTAAAAACAATTAAATTTATACCTTAGAAATTTGTCTCCTTTATGCTGGGACAGCCTGGTATAGGCATTATTTGTAGGTTGTATACAATATTTTTTCTATAGGAGTAAGAAATAGCTATTTATGATACTAGTGTTAAAAGTGAAGTTTTATTTTATGAGTGAAAAGGTTTGTGAAATGAGCGAAGCGTAGCGGAGCGAATTGAACAAATTTCACGAATAAATAAAATCACTTTTAAGACGAATATCATACAATGGTTTTTGTAAAACTGCTCTATTTTGATAATAAAATTGATGAATTTAAAATTACACTCAACTTCAAATTGCATTTTAAAATATTACAGATAAGTACAAGTGTACTATGCATAGCAACCGTTGCCGACGCTATGGTTACTAACAAATGCGTGCATACAAATAAAAGAGACGTCAAAATAATTATTATTAATTGCAATTTCTGAACAATTATTATTGTCTTGTGTTCTTGACTAGGTACTTATTTTTTATTAATATGTTTGCCAGTAATAAAAATAATATGAAAAAATCTTACTACCTATTTGTCTGATTTCATCATGAGAAAATGTAGTTCAATGAGAGAATGTAAGTACAGAAAAAGTAGATAGAATTACTTTTAACACGCTTCCATGTAAACAATCACTTTTAACACTGCTGTCGTTAAAAGTGTGACTTTTAATGTCAGTTGCTGTCTTTAAAGTCATATAAAGTAATTGGCAATTAACATCATAAAGATTAAGATGGGAAAACAGAAAATACTTCCAAAAAATATTTTCAAGCATTGAAACTTAATGTTTTTTTTTTTAGAATATTTTAGTAACTAAAAAAAACACCAAATCTGATTCGTGATTTGGTGATTCGTGACAAATCGTGACAAACACGACCCCGTTTCACTTATAGTAAGTTTCGTCAGTCATACCGCTGACATATGAGAGATGTGTTGAAGGAAACAATAATTCGTAATTTGAGAAACTGCCTTTAAGGCTTGCAATACTTTATTTAGTTTTTAATGTTTTATCCTAATACACTTACCTAAAAGTATTAAATTAAAGTATCAAAGTAAAAAAATCAAAGTATTTGATTTATTTGAAAGTCTTCGCTCAATTAATTAGGTACGACAAATATAATTCGGGTAAGGAATGAAACATCAATTTTATTACAGTTTTCATTGAAATTTTAATCATTATCAGAATTATAAGTAGGTAGTATCAATTAATCAAAGTATCAATGTATGTATAAATCAAGTATAAATCAATGTACCTATGTACCTATATAAAATATTAATTTGCGAGATTCTACTTTCAAGAGCCGTATCTGAAATATTCAGGATCTTGATGAATGAACTGACTTTGAAAAAAAAAACATATAACTTTTATCGTTATTAAAAAGTCTAATATTGAATATTGTATAAATAATGCGCACCCATTCATATAACTTTCTAATTTCAATATTTCTCATACTATTCAATTCAAAAGGGAATAGTCATTGGATACATCTCAGAGTGTGTGCATGAGTTCTCACAGGGCTTTCAATACCTGGTTTTCTTACTTCATTCCTGATAAATGTGTGTGCGTAACACAAGGAGTTGAGATCGGGGCCAAATATGAAATCCATTTGGTCCTAAATGGCAACTCTTGTAAGGAATGAAGGTTTTGATCAATGAACTAACATCAAGTTTATTCAGGCGTGAATACCTATTAGACTTGCTGTTTCAATAATAAATTGCAGCATTTTTGAAATGTATTTCTCGTTTTAGCGAATACGTGACTTCAATACAACATATAACATGGAGTTGAAGCCTCGTGAACAGTAGCGTCGAAGAAAGATTATCAAGAAAAACTCAGTTTATAAATACGGGACGTCTAATAACTCTTTCAAAATCCCTGGTTTTCCACTATTATTTGCTTTTAATTTCTCCGCTTCGGAGGTTGTTCCAAAAACACGATTCTTCCAGCTGTGCTGGTTTTGGAATATTTCTTATTCATTTAGAGCCCTCCCTGATTTACTCTAAGCGGTCACGTAAATTTACAATATATCCAAGTAAATGAAAAAATACAACGCTTCGAATACACAAAGAACTAGGTTGCTGTTGTCGGTTTCAGTGTTGGAATTTCAAAGCAGAGGCATTTCAATGCAGAATTCATGCAAATTACTAAATACGAAGATGAATTTTGAACAGGTTGCCCATGCAAAATGTATATATACGATACAAACGTACCGAAAAATGAATGAATTGAATATCCATAAATAACTACTGATGGAAGTATCTGTTTTTAGAAAATTATATTTCATGTAATTTTTGAACGACTTATTGATAGTATCCAAAGCACAATTCAATTAAAAGTCGCTATATCTTTATGATATTATTAATAGGGACTTAATCATAAAGAATTATCAAATTCTACTGAAAATGTCCCAATATTCCATCAGTAATAAAATAAGAGATTAGACACATTTTTTCCCGTCTTCCCAGAAGATTTTATCAGCTCAATTACGAAATCGTCAATTAGCTAGAGAAATGAGAGAGTGAAAATTTGGATTTAGGTAGGTAACAGTATGCAAATGCCCGTGCGGTTGAGTACCCATTGGGCGCGTCCCCAGGTGGCGGATAGGGGGAAGGCCTTACAATGAGCGTAAGTGAGTAAAGTTAGCAGCGGTGATAGAGCTCGTCGGAGGTAAAATTCTAGACTGGTAGCTCAAAGCCCTGCCGCGGACCACCTCCCGTAACCTAGTTGTCGTGTCGTGACTAAAGGTCTGCACTAGGGGAAACGGCGCCAGAGATGTCCGACTGTGGACTATCTGATATACCGTATCATCTGTTGTCGTGGTCAAGTTCCGCGCACAGAGAAATGCGGGGGTCTGGGCTTAATCGCCGGAACCAAGACGAGACAACCTCACTAAATAACCTAAATCCTAAGGCGGGGGTCCAGGCTGATTGGATGCGTGACTGGATACAAGACCAGTCCTACTGGATTCAACCTTGGGGAACCAGGGGGCACCGCACTGTATCAATCCCCTCACCTTTGCATGCGGGGCTCTGCATAGGTGGAACACCCATCCCTAGCTACTCGTGGAATCACCCATGGTAAGAAACAAAAAACCAAGAAATCGCGGGACATCACCGCAAAACAGACTGCTGACCGAGCGAGGCTTGTCACTCGTCAAGACAGTCGGCAATCTAAACAATCCTTGTGCTCGAGACCACCTCAAACGCAAGAAGAATGCCCACTCAATGACAAGAAAAGGAGCATCGACACCCTTCATAGGACCAGAACCATTCTGTGGCTTCGAAGATCCTTTCTTCAAGCAGAACTCCAAAAGAAAGAAGAAAACTGAGAGAAACCGATTAGAGGAACCTCTCGGGGTTGAGACAAGCCAAAGAACTTCTCGGGAATTTTAACCGAGAGAGGTTGAAGAGTATCTTCGACCTGCCAGTGTAACGCAACGACCCCGGGCCTCGTGGTCTGTGGCGAAAAGCCACTGTGATCGTCTATTAACCTCTGGGTTTCCCCTAATAGGACCGTTGTGTTTTCCTCGTTGTCTTTACCGTAGTTTTTACCGTAGTCACCCCTGCTCTTTGATTGAGGTATGCCAGGATTACTATGGCCGAAACGGATGCGCAAAAGAACCTACTATGACTCATTGTATCTCGGTTGATTGGGATTTCTTTCGGAAAAGCGGGGAAATTAACTGAGACTTGTTGTTAACTGTGGACTTCCTGTCAGATGTCTAAAAGCGAATGATGAGCGAGAGAATTCGTTTGCAAGGGCGTAAAATGGTGAAGGGCGAGATGGGCTGTGATTTCGCATAGAGAGTACAAAAAAATGGAAAGGGAAGAGAGATCCCTTTCATGCATTTTTCAAACTCTAATCCATTTCGGATTTCACTCTTTTGCACACCTGTGCTTTCTTATTATTTCGTTTTGCTTTTGTTTCGTTTACAGACTACCCGATATATTGCGGAAATGTCTGTCTGATTTTATTTCAAGCATCAGCTTGGATTAATTGACGAGTACAACCACTTTGGTTACAGACTTTTTATTTTTTTTTTTATCCGGTATATTGCGGAAATGTCTGTCTGGTACCTATTCAACGATTTTCTTTACCTAATTTCCTTTTTCTGGTTTCTTTGATTTCATTTCAAGCAACTGCTTGAATTAATTAAAGAACACAACCATTTTGGTTACAGACTACCCGGGATATGGCGGGAATGTCTGTCTGTGTTGCCTATTCAACGATTTTCCTTGCCTAATTTCCTTTTTCTAGTTTCTTTGATTTCATTTCAAGCAACAGCTTGAATTAATTAAAGAATACAACCACTTTGGTTACAGACTATCCGTGTTATGTCGGAAATGTCTGTGTGTTTATCTATTCAATTTCTCGTACGAAATTATCGTGTATTTTCGACCGGGAGAATCATCCTGTATGTCTAGCGGAGTCGCCTGTGGGTCTGACTCGGGTTAAATATCGCGCCTGGATGGCTGGTGGCAGTTCGGTTACCGAGCTACAGCGATTCGTGTTCGGATACGGAGATTCGGGCCGTTTAAGATGGTCTTGTTCGAGTACGGGGTTGCCAGCTCTCCTGAATGTTGATTCGTATCCTTTATAAAATCGTTCCTTCCGATTCTCTTTTATTTAATGATTTTATTTTCACAGTTGATATACCTGGGAGAGGGAATTATTTCACCTCCGTTTATTTTTACTCGTGATCTGCTTGATAACTCATATTATTGTTATTTGGTATACCTTGTACCTAGTTTAGGTACTGTGAAGATTCCAGTTCAATTCCTTTTAAAAAGCGCTAATAATAATAGATATAGAAATTTAGTAATTTTTTCTCAGTTTTATATGCACGCCTCTGGCCAGCTAACTTGAAAATTTCATGTTTTTTTCATTACCTAGAATTTCGAAAAAAGTAAAGGAGCGTTTTAAAAATCGAAAATTTGAAATATTAGAGAAATAAACATCATGTAAAGAAATTCGAATATCTCCGCCATTTTTATGATTTTCTTCTTAAAATTTTTAAAGGGTAAAGGTTTTCAGTATTAGTATTACTATTAGTATAAGTATTAGTTGTCTAGTGCAACAAAAATACTTAATTTTTTTTTAAATGTTGCCATAAATGATGATAGACATTTAACAATTTTTACCCTTTTCCTACCCACGCCACTGGCTTACTAATGAAAATAATACAAATTTTATTACATTAGCTCAAATTTAAAATAATTACAAATAAAATAAAGATCGGGAAACTTTGAGTAATCTTGATACGTTACGGAGAAGGCTGAAAAAAATACCGGAGTCTAGTCGCTTGGTGTTTACTGTGCTACTATAATACTGTACCCATCATACTGCTACTACTACGGTTTTCATTGAAGAAAATTATTTGATTATTTTAGAGCTTTAACTGAGACGTAAAGCTTTAGGAATACGGGAAACTGATTCAACATGCGAGGACAGCACTTTTTGAGAGCATGTGCTTGAACTCAATAGGTTGAAAAAATTATAATTAGTATCAGCATTTTTATAATAAAATCGCCTTATAATTTAGAAGTCAACCGTTATACAAATAATCGCTAATATCTCTAAAACAATTTGTTAGCAGTCTGAATTTACTCATGTTAAAAATTCACACTTTACCTGATCATTTTATCAGGTCTCTAAATCTTTGGTCTACATGTACCTGTGATTAGCTTCCTTTAAATAGCAGAAATTGAATTGAAAAATAATTTGAAAGCACTGCTTGGTTGTCGAAGGAGACAAAGAAAAGCCTGAAATACTGCACCTGCGGACAATCGGGGTGATGGATGCACGCCCTTCGTTTGAAACAGAATCCTTTACGTACACATAGGTGCGACAGCATTTGCCACAAGCAAAACTATTTCTGGATTTAAGTCAATATTCCATGATAAATGTTGTTTCTTGTTTACGACATTAATTCAAAATATTTACTCGTGTCTACACACAGTGTTAGGTATTATAAGTAATTATAGTTATGCTTAAATTTGTAAGTTTATATACCTACTTTTTCTAGATTACAACGCCATCTATCATCAACTTTTAAAAAATGTTACAGACAAAACCTACCATCTAGTCGTGTTACATTATAACCTTATCAGGTCAGTCTCTTTGAGAAATAGGACCATCTTAACTGTTGGTAATGTATCCATGTCCTCTGATGTGAGGAAATTTCCCCCGAAAATCTGGTTCTTTCCAAAGCGGGAGACTCGCATATCATAAAAAAGGCAAAATAAGAGGACTTTTCTTATACAAAATATTTTTCAGAAAGGCATAGTAACGCAGATAGAAGAATCCACTTAATTTGTATTTATTTTGTTTTCCACATAATAAAATGTTTAACCCTAATACTCGGAAACGAAACCCATAATGTCAAAATTTTACAAGACTATTTTTCTTTTCAAATTAGAACATATTATAGTTTAAAAATAAGATCATCGGTGAAAATATCCAGAGGCGTAGAAGATGGGGTGATAGAATGAGGTAAATCACTGGACAGTTTTTGAAAAAGTTACTACCAATAAATAATAGGTATCTGCATCTGCCTAAACTACGTGTATAAATTTGAACGACATCGCCCAAGCGGCCCTAAAGTCATTCCCGCAGAATTCAATTTTCATACCTCAACTTTGAAGACTTCTACCTGCGGTATTTCGTCTTTCTGAAAAATATTTTGTGACGAAAGTTCACTTATTTTCCGATCCTCTATCACCTCCTAAAATGACATTGGTAAAAAATGAAACAACCTTTATAGGCCCATTAACGCTTTCAGTTCTTTCCTGGCTTCAATAGTTCTTTGGTCCTTCCTTTTATTCGACATGCCCTGAGCTTCCTCTGCAAATAGAATACTGTCTCGCAGAAGAGTTGGTAGCGATCAACCGCCGAACCTTCTCTTTCTGGAAAATCGTACCTACTATGACAGTTTTGCGAAGATTGACTGACATGTCTTCCCTCTCACACCATCGATAAATCACCTCTAGTACTTTATGAAGGACCTAAGAAATAATCGCTTCTGATCTTCCTTTGATCAGAATGACAAAATCATTAGCATATGCTTGGACGTCGACACTCCATAGGGGCAGAATAAATAGGAGGTCATCGACTAGAATGGACCAGAGCAAAGAGGAGAGGACTCCTCTCTGTGGACACCCACTCGCGGGCCTAATGTCGATATCTCCTCCCCCTACCCAATCGTGGTCGTTATAGTTTTGTTTTAAGCATATTACGGTTCCAGCCAATATGAATGGTGGGATCCCTTTTGACGCAACTGCCTTATACAGGGAATCTGGTATATGCAATGCTTCTTCTGTATTAGAGAAGGCAGCCACCGCAGTATCTTTTTTTTAAGAGACCTGGTGATCTTGCTCACAAGATTTTTGAAAGCAAGGTCGTTTGACTTTTCAGTCTGGTAGGTATTTCAGTCTGATAGCTGTTGATCCGAATTCAGTGAGTCGCCGATCAGCAGGATGGTATGTAATTCCATACCAGTTTACTAGATCTAAATACATATCTTAATTACAGATATCTGAAAAACCCTTTTGCAGCAATATATACATGCCGGAAATATACAGTCATCTCCTGGCGATTTGAAAGTCTTGAAAGCTTTCAATTGTATAGGTTATGATCATTATGATCGTTAAAAACCACCCAAGTAGGTTTATGAGGTCGTTTTTGTCGTCCTCCTGTTGGGGGCGGTCGACGATCAGGCAGAGGCGCCCCCTCTGGAGGGAAGTGAGTTTCTCTTAAGATCTCTAACGTTTTTCCAATGGAGTCCGTGTAATAGCCGCTAGATCGTTTCACCGAACCAAAGGTCTGGACCGAATCTCTTGAGAGTAGGTTGTGGATTACTGCTGGGCAGATCACTGATGGGGAAGATTGGGAAGGGGTTAACAATTTCCTCAATTTTTTCAGTCGTATTATCCGAATATCTAATAAGAAAGATGGGTTCTCGTTTAAGATAAACTGGTCCCTCCTCCCCCTACAACGAATTTCGGGGTCGAATTTGGTATCATTGGATGTCAAGGAGGAAGAAACCCCAATACGTACATCTTCAGGTCGGGTGCAACAAAAAGATTTTGCTACCTAGGTAGGAGTATTTACCAACCGGAGGAAGAATACTTATCATCTTTTGAACCATCGAAAACTCTAAATCTTCTCCGAGGACTACTCAAAATTAGATGAGGTGGTATAATCGGATAGTCACAAGAAGGACAAACTCATAAAATGTTTTAGGTCGTAGTGTAGATGTATCCCAATACAATACATAAAACGCCCATTCTCTTAGTTATTCGTATATTTATTCAACTGTACTAAAGATTTATCAGGGACTCCCGCGAAGTATTCAACCTCTTTTTGTAGTTGAATATACAGGGTGCACCATGTATCCTTCTCTATATTGCTATCTCCTGAACGCTAAGAGATACAGGGTCGGTTAAATCAGAGAAAAGATGCGCAGTTTTGTGGCCATCTCGAATTCGTCAAAACATGCAAGATATCTGTGACCGTTCCTGAAATATCCTGAAAAAACCGAAAAATCGAGATTTCTTAATTTCGTCATATCTTTTTTATTATTCGAAATTAATAAATAGTTTTTTGTACACTGAGAAAAATTTTTCATTGGCGGAAGTAAATTTGCAATTCCGCCAATTAAATTATTTAATTGATAACGAGCAACTAAATATTTAGTTGCGTCAACTAAATTATTTAGTTCCAGAATTTGAGATATCCAACCAAGAATTAGTTGCCATAAGATACTGTATAAAAGTGATCGCATATAAAACTTTCTGCTGTGAACTAAATAATAATTCAGTGAACCACAGTAAGCTTTCTTATGTCAATTTAATAAAACTGGGCAGAACTATTATCAGGTTCTCTCAATATTACTTTGAGTTCTCTCAACTAAATGAAACTCTTCTCCGAATCCAATCTTAGTTTGGATTTTTCCTACCTACCTAACCTAAAAATTTGGTAATATTTTATTGAACTTTTCGTTTTGAAATTTTTTATTTATTGGTTGAGATTTCGGTTCTTGGTGAAATAATAATATTACCAATAACCGAATCCCAAGCAATAAATAAAAAATTTCTTCCCAATAAAGGTACAAAATGGGCATTGTCACGGCTCTCCTCATCCCGATCAACAATATAACAATAAAAAGTATCTGCACATTTTGCTGTCCATATTAATCATCCACATGTCCATAGTAATGTTAAATATATAAATTACCTTTAATTATTGTTATATACGTGTAGACCGGGACGAGTCAAAACTGTACCATTTATTGGTTTGGTTTGTCTGAAATCCATTTAACTACCTATACCAAGCTAACAATGACGGATTTCTGTGATTTGAACTTCACGATTTGTCAGATTTATACAAACAAAGCTGCAAAAGAATATCAAAAATAAAACCGAATTATTTATTTACATTAAATAAGCAAGAAAAGTTTACTTAAGATAAATTATTAGCAACAACCACACGTTTGACGAACGCAGCTACATCATGATGGCGTCTATAATGGCGACTGATGCATGTATTTTTATCTGAGGTTGCACAGTTAGATGAATCTATTACAGTAAATAAATAAATATTTATTGCCATAATTCTGGTATAATTCCTTCAATACAAACCTTCTATTATTGAACCCTCTCAGTACACTACGCAAGAAATTTTTACTTGACACAATCATACCATAGTTGGAATAATGAAAATCTGATATATTTCACGCAATTATGTTTGGAGTATTCTGCAAAACATTTATTCCTACCTCCGGCAAGAAAAACCTATTTGTCTCACAAATTTCTAACTTCTAAGAATCTTTGATTTCTCTAAACAAGATAACTTTATATGTTTAGTTGCTGGGATTAAATTATGTTCCAGTACAGATTCTTAGATTGTTAGCTATGAGCAATATTATTATGCCAATATGAAAAATACTTCGTTACACAAAATGAGCTTCAATTAAATTATTTAATTCAATCAATTGCTCAATTTTAGTGAATTCAACTAAGATTTGGTACTGTAAATGATAAAGTTGTTCTTATAACTAAATAAATTCTCTGGAGGAAATACCTTCAGCCTTTAGTTCTTTCAAGAATAATATTTCTCTCAGTGTAGGCTTGCATAAGCCGTTAAGAGCTATCCATCTGATATTTCAAAAATTTTCAAGGCCTACTAGATCCAAGAGTTTTCACAGTCAACTTTCGTTTTTCTTATGCCCGCCATATTATTTTTTTATGTCGTTCGATATGAAAAAAATAATGGAAACCAAAAATTAATAAACTTCAAAAAAAAAAAAATTTAAATTTTTATTCTTCTTTTTTCAAAGAAAACCCTAATAAAAAATCGTCGAAAAACGTCAACATTTGTAAAATACGCCGAAATAGTGCTTGCCTTGTGTTTTTTTAATTTATCTATGAAATTCGGTCTAAAAATGTGTATTTTTTGTAAAGAAAAAAAGAAGAATAAAAATTTTTTTGATTTATTTTTTTAAATTTAACAATATTTAGTTTTTATGATTTTTTTTATACCGAACAACATAAAAAAACAATATGGTGGCCATAAGAAAAACGAAAGTTGACTATGAAAATTCTGGGATCTAGTCGGCTTTGAAAATTTTTGAAATGTCAGATGGGTAGCTATTGCCGACTTATGTAAGCACACAAAAAATTATTCATTAATCTTCAATAATAAAAAAGATATGGAAAAAATAAGAAATCTCGATTTTTTCAGTTTTTTCAGGATATTTCAGGAACGGTCACAGATATCTCGTATGTCTCGACGGAATCGAGATGGCCACAAAATTGCGCTCCTTTGGATTTGTTTAACCGACCCTGTATCTGTTAGCGTTAGGAGATAGCAATATAGAGAAGGATATAATATGGTGCACTCTGTATAACTACAGTGGAGTCTCGCTAATCCGAGTCCCGGTGTTCCGAGCTTCCGTGTGATCCGAGCTAAAAATAGAATTCACACGATCCGTATTAACCGAGCAACATTATGCTAGGTTCCGCTTTATTCGAGCTATCACATTCCCTGTTAAAGTACATACATACATAATAATTATATTATGTAAATTACAAAACGGTACTGTAGGGATTATTTTTTTAATACAATAATAATGTACTGGCATAAATGTATTTCAATTTGAATTATTATTTTTTATGTAGGTATAATACATAAATATGCGCGCACCTACATACAGGCATGCAGATGTACATATGTAATTACATATGTCGTGGGCTCGATTTAAGCGGAACAAAGTTCAGCGACGGTCGGATTAGACGGATTATTTTTTCATCCGTGAGATCCGAGTTTCCCGCAAATCCGAGCACCGTCCGGTCCCGTTTAGCTCGAATGAACGGGACTCTACTGTATAGGGGTAAATGCTGTAAACTGTAGCTGTGAGCAATAACTATTTCCTGTCGCGATTTTTAAATTATCTTGCAGAAAAAATCGCGTACTGTCATCCACTTTTTAATCCCACTCGCTATTAATATAGACATTTTTCTTTTAGCAATGCACAATAATTTTTTATGATTTTTCCATCTATTGTATATAAGCTTCTCCTCCGTTTGTAAGGCGTTACAGTCAGCTGAGTTTCACAACATATTTTATTGCTCATATGTCTAATGGAATAATAATATACCTTTCTTAGATCGTATCTGCATCCTTTCCCTCGCCCATGCTTTGTTTTATGTGAAATGCAAATAAGCATACTTAGAAATTAGGACATAAAACTCCGGTTGTTTTATTTACCAAATACAGCCTATATAGTTTATGAGTATTTTCTTTTGTTCCATAAAACCTAGGTAATATTTACAACGACTTTCTCATTAATTTTTTTCAAATAGTTGAACTTATAATATTATTCTACAAGTAATTATAATTATCTGCATGCAATTGCAAAAAATAATTTAGTAAGTATTTATTCCAAAGATCACTAAAAGATCTTTGAAAAAGTAAAAACGTGTACTTCGCAACTCAGAAAATTATTAAAGTAACTTATATCGCTTCGACTTGGTTGCAATAAGGAGTAAGGAGCGTTAGATTTTTTTTTTTTTTTAATTTGTCCAACAAATCCATAGCGGTGATGCACAAGCTTCCACCAACGTTGTAAACTTATCAAATAATTCAATAGTACTGTATTATTTTCCCACAAAACCCTAAACTTTGTAAAATGGGTCTATTGAATTGAAGGAATTTAGAGTTTTAATCCTACTATTGTCTTGATATTCGTGCCGAAAGTTAATTTTTCCTAACAACTGACTTTAAATTTACTTCTAAGATGATTCGATTCTGGCATAGAAAGTATCAGCTTTGTGTAAGTATCTTATAAACAATTTTCAGAGGAGCGACATTGTCTTGAGGCTCTGCTAAGTAGAAAGTACTTGGTAAAGCCGAGAAAGTATTATGTTTATTCAACAGCCCTTTAATTCACTGAAGCAAATTCCACTTTCCTGTTCCACATTAGAGATGTTTTTTATGTTTTAATACACTTACACTGCTTTAGAATCTCAGTTCAATTAATAATTCAACAAGTCGAATTTTTTACTGTCTTACTTTTGTATTTTTTACAAGTTATCAAAGCAGATGCTATTAAAAAAAACCTTTCGTATGTTTTAAGTTAAAATGTCGAACTTCTTGAAATTACAAACTCAGTCATTTTGGTTTTCAAACACTGTAGGATGGCAAGAAGTATTGAAGCCTGTATATGATAGCGATGTCTTTACCGTAAAGAGGCGCGGAAATGAAATTTTGGAATGTAAAACATTTGAAAGAATGAATTTTGGCATTTTCTCCCATTTCGCCCCGATTTCTCTCCCTGAACTTTTTTGCGCTTCGCCGCTGGTAGATTTTAAAATGCAATGTCAATTTTCTTTTTTATTTAGAAACTTTTTGGTTTCTTATACTGTTTTGTATCTGCAACCGTTATCAAGAAAGAAAAGAAATAATTTCATTTATCTACGAGTGATTCATAAAATGCACTTTTTTAGACGTTTCTTAGTTCATAAAATGTATGATTATCTTGAAGAGTGAAATAAAGTAGTTCGGGTGAAATAAAGTGCCGTAGCGGTTCATTATTTAACGCTAAATCTGACACGTTAATGCACGCTCGCCGAGTGGAAGTTCTAGTGAACGCTAGCGGCTCGGCTCAGTTGGCTCGATCGGGGCGTTCGCACTGCAATACGAGACGCTCAACGCTGAATTACATAGTATCCCGATGCCAACCGCTTCAAATGCTTGTTGACATCAACCTATACTAGAGAAACGTCGCAGTTTATTAGCAGTGCGCCAGATCTATGTACCTACAATTAATATTTTGTGTTTTGCGTCGTTTAGTTACCTAAAATGGATACCATTGTAGATGATTCAATGAATGAAATATCTTCTACCCCAGAAGAAATTATTTTTCAGTCAAATGTGGCTATATAATTGACATATTTTATGTTTACATTTAATCATAAATGAAATATCTTCCGCACTAGAAGAAATTATTATTCAATCAAATATGGCTGCACAAAATCTGTTAGGTACCTACCTCAAAAATATAAAGAAGCAATATGTCACCTTTATGAACTGACGTGATGAAAAAAGCCTTAATAGCTTCAAAGAAACACTTACATAAGATATGAATGCATTGGAAAGATTTTATTTTATAATATTAACTTTTAGTTCTAATTTAAGTCACTCGTAGATAAAATTTTGTATGCAACATATGCATAAAGTGCCTTTTTTTCACTTCTGGGATTGCCGCATTCACCTGCGGCTCATGCGGTCAAACTTCCCAGTCGTGAAAAAAAGTACCACTTTATGCACTTGTTGCATAAACAACTATTAATTCGTTAAACAAAATTTATAATAATCAATAAACATGAATTGACCGCTAAATTAATATAAGGAAAATATTATTATATGGAATCAATTATTATTAGAATATGAAATTAGAACTAGAGACACGTCTGTGGAAATCATGTAATTTGTGTAATTTTTTAGCAATCTCTTGGTAGAGATCACAATAAGTTAACACAATTATTAAAGCGTTAAATTTGACATTTAATTATTAAAATGTCAATACATATCTCAAAATGTTACGAAGGTATTTACATGCAGTTTTTCTCAAAGCCTTTTTTCCATAAATTGAAACACTCTAAGCTTCAAAAGACAAGGAGTTTTGAACGAACAATAAAACAATTATTATCAATTTGTTGAAAGCTTATGAAATATTTAGTATTTATTCAAAAAGGAAATAACGGCCATATTAACAAAGAAATCATTATGATTTATGTTTTTTTGGCCAAGCCTACTTCACTTATCAGTTCTTTTTAATAGGAGAAAACAAAACTTTTTTCATTTGAATACAGCTATTAGCGGAATTTTAGGTATTTGTTATGTTGCAAGGTTTATAGACGCAATGTTATCAATATGTCTACCCTACTAACTTAAACTATCCTTCACTTATCCTCTACTAAATACACCCTTTCCCTGTAATTATGTAGATGTTTGGGTATTCGAATGATGATAAAAATCGACCGAAAGGCGGCAAAATAACGTATTGCGTGGCTGTAATCTGACAGCTGAATTAACCTTAATGAATAAAACCCAACTTTGCTGCCAGTGAGTAACACGCCCCCCTATGTATAAATAAAGCAATCCCGCGTCATTAAAGTCATTATTTAATCAGTATTCCAATTCTCCCTTATCAAAATGGGAAAATCAATAGAGTAGGTCATTGGTGCTAGAAGGGTAAGTACATAATATTGAACATTATTTCTTACAAATTATCAAAGTTTTACTCCGGTGCTGTTGTTTTCTTTCTGGAACTCTGGAATCAGTAACTCGTCGCTTCATTTTTTATTCTCCCCACCAAGCAGGAATAATTAGAAGTGTAGAATGTTGAGAGCATAAGAATTTAGTTTAACATTAATTTTATTATCAAATATTATGATTAGGTAGGGACCTCATAGAATAATCAATTTGGTTCCTACGTGGAAAAATTTGGAGTCAAATTAAATAATATAATTAAAGAGGGGAATGATTTATTGGAAATACAATATGCAAAATTAATACAGTCTTTTTCTTTTGGTTTTCGTCTTTTGTTAATTGCTTTTCCTGATTTGTCAAATGCTTTTCCCATTTATCAAACGTCAGTGCGTGATTTTTCAATTGAGATTCCTCTTTTGTCAAATGAGATTCCTTTTTTATCAAATGCTTTTCCAATATTATGATACTGTCACTGCAAGTAAATGGGAAAAGCAATAATTGACATAAAGTGAAACTGATTTGACATATGTATAAGGAAACTGATCGATAAATCAATGACTATAATCATTAATACATAGAAAAATAAGAAACTCATTTGACAAATAAGGAAAAGCAATTGACAAAAGAGGAAAACCAAAAGCAAAAGACTGTTATGATAATTATGAAGTAGGTAATCATAGCAACCATAATTATACAGGGTTATGCAAATTTCATGGTGCCAGTATTGGGATATCCTAAACCATAAGAGATACAGGGTTGCTTAAATTAGAGAAAATTTGCGCTATTTTATGGCCATCTCGAATCCGTCAAAACATGCAAGATATCTGTGACCGTTCCTGAAATATCCTGAAAAAACTGAAAAATCGAGAAATCTTATTTTTGGAATATCTTTCTTACCATTGGAAATTAATAAATAATTTTTTGTAGCCTTACATAAGCCGTTATGAGCTATTTATCTGACGTTTCAAAAATTTTCACAGCCGACTAGATCCCAGAGTTTTCATAGTCAACTTTCGTTTTTCTTATGGCCGCCATATTATTTTTTTATGTCGTTCGATAAAAAAAAATAATGGAAACCAAAAACTAATAAACTTCAAAAAATAACTTTCAAAAATTTTTGTTCTTCTTTTTTTTTCTAAAAAAAGACAACTTTTTAGATTGAATATCATAGAGAAATTAACAACCTATAAGGCAAGCAGTATGACTTCATATTGGCCTATTTCAGTTAAGAACTATCTGTTTTTCTTTGAAGAAAGAAGAATAAAAATTTTCAAATTTTTTTTTTTCTAAAATTTATTCATTTTTGGTGTACATTATTTTTTTCTTATCGAACGACATAAAAAAATAATATGGCGGCCATAAGAAAAACGAAAGTTGACTATGAAAACTCTGGGATCTAGTCGGCTGTGAAAATTTCTGAAACGTCAGATAAATAGCTTATAACGGCTTATGTAAGGCTACAAAAAATTATTTACTAATTTCCAATGGTAAGAAAGATATTCCAAAAATAAGATTTCTCGATTTTTCAGTTTTTTCAGGATATTTCAGGAACGGTCACAGATATCTTGCATGTTTTGACGGATTCGAGATGGCCATAAAATAGCGCAACTTTTCTCTAATTTAAGCAACCCTGTATCTCTTATGGTTTAGGATATCCCAATACTGACACCATGACATTTGCATAACCCTGTAGATACCTATGCACCTCTTTCTATCCTGTTTGTCCGGAATGAGCTGCAATAGTTGGACTATTTAATTTAAAATACAACTTGATTTATTATACAGAGAAGAGTTATGATGGTATGATAAATTGATCTACCCATTCGAGAGTGGTTCTTGTTCCTTTGTTTTATTTTCGTAGATCATTATGTGTACTCGTATATCGTAAGCCGAATTTCGCTTGTATTTGTTCCTTCGGAAGAGCAATAATTTGTAGAAGCATTCATAGAAGCATATTCACAAGATATTATAATACAGGGTGAACCCTAACCTATACCTACGCATAAACGTGGTGAACTATAGCTTATGAAAAAAAAAATATTAAGGGGGAAGAGGGTAGGGGACGAAATTAATTTTTTTCAGGGTTGAGAGCCAAGACATCAAGTGTTAAAATGTCATAGGAGACAGCGGTTTCTAGTTGACAAATTTTAGTGGGCGAGACCGAATATGTCAAAAACCTGTCCAAGTTCATTTACATTACTAACATTGCAAAATCATTACTGGCCTGATACTTACATGTCAGTTTAATTCAGAGTACTTATTCGTAATGGTAATAAGTACTGCATTTTTCTGTTGATTCTGCCCATTTAAAAGATTTTTTCAATAACCGTTTCGGCGAGACAACAGACATCAAAAAAAGTTGTAGGGTATAATCGGTAATATTATATTACAAGACTGTAGAGAAGTAACAACTTCAAATAGTTGCAGTACTTAGTGTACAAGAACAACTTACAGCTTTATCTTATCCCTTGCATAGCGGACCACTGCTTTAAAGTGTACAGCTTTTACAGTCTTTTTCTTTTGGTTTTCGTCTTTTGTCAATTGCTTTTCCTTATTTGTCAAATGCTTTTCCCATTAATTAAACGTTAGTGCGTGATTTTTCAATTGAAATTCCTCTTTTGTCAAATGAGATTCCTTTTATAGCAAATGCTTTTCCAATATTATGATACTGTCACTGCACGTAAATAGGAAAAGCAATTGACATAAAGTGAAACTAATTTGACATAAAAGGAAATTGATCGATAAACCAATGACTATAATCATTAATAGATAGAAAAATAAGAAACTCATTTGACAAATAAGGAAGAGCAATTGACAAAAGAGGAAAACCAAAAGCAAAAGACTGTAATATAGTTTAGCAGCAAGTTGTTGCAAGTTGTAATCTCTCATCAGGACGAAATTGCATATAGTCAATGTTTACAAAACGCAATACACATTGGGGGTGCTTGAAGCATATTACTTCATCATCATAATAAAACTTAACAACTGTGAACTCATATTACTATGACTATTATGCGAAGTTCATGCATTTCCGAAGAACAAGACGTTTGCTAAGATTCTATATGTGGAGAAATCGGGCGATGTGTAATCGTGCGTTCAGAACTGGAGGGAAGGTTAAGTTTCTTATACGTTTAAGGGGCGAACGGAAGAGATCAAAAGCAATTATGTAAATTTTAGACGGGGTTTAGTTCCATGACAGTATGCAGTGACCCGCGCGGTATCTACTTTGCTCACGTCTCATTTCATTTGCATATTGAGATAAAAATTCTTAAATTGATTGGTAAGAAAATTTCAAATTTAATGCATTTCGAGTTTATGCTTTAATCCACGGGCAATGCATGTTCACTATTTTCACCACTTTCATACATAATCACTAATCAGTTACATTTATTCGATCTTCCTCTAACCATATTTTATCAGCAATATAAATTTATTTATTTAATAACAATTATATCTAAAGCCAAGAGACCAGTTGCATAATTGGTATGCAAAAAAGGTCCTAAAATAATATACAAAATATACAAATGTGTGTGTGCTAACCCAGAATTTAGCAGGAGAGTGACATTTAATTCCCAGGTCGACGCAAAGAAATGCCAAGGCGTTAGTTGAGATTTAGACATAGGTACTGCATCTTGGATAGTTCTGCATTACGCACAAGGTTGGTAGAAAGTAATGTTGAATCTCTCAAGTCCTGGAACGGCAATTCTTAACTAGCAGTGTCAGAAACTACCGATGTTGATTTTGGGCGAGTTGGGAAAGATACTTAAAAAAGTATCTAAGATACAAGATACTAGATACTTTCTCAGAAGTGTCTTAAGATACATAAATAGAAAATGATAATTGATTTCAAAAGTATCTTAGATACAAGATGCCTACTTGAGATGAAATACCAAGGTAGAAGAAAAGTATCTATTTCAAAAAGTATCTTATATACTTAAAATAGATACAAGATACAGATACTTTCAAAAAGTATCTAGATACAGAATATAAGATACTATCTTGTATCTTAGATACTGAGAAGTATCCTTTTCTTTGAAAGACTCCCAGCTCTGCTTGGTGGTGATCTATATGAGGATAACTGAGTTAATATTGTGCTTGGGTTTTAAAAAGCGTTTAGAAAACTTTAAAAAAGTGTTAAACGTTCCCAAGTGAGTTGATGTGAATTTGAGAGCTCGGTGACCACACCACTGACGCATACGCTAGAATAGGTCTGATAAATGATAAGATGATCAAGACTCAATGTTAGGATACACGCAGTGGCAGGCTCTTGGATTGCAAAGTTAGTGAAATGGAGGTTCTATACAGGACATGGCCCGTCAGCTCGAACTTTTTTTTTTGCAAAATCCGGTCAGCTCGATTTTTTTTACAAAGTTCGGTCAGATCGAACATTTTATTTTCAGAAAATCCGGTCAGCTCGATTTTTTTGCAAGATCCGGTTTGACATGCTCCAGTCAGCTCTATTTATTCAGTTCTCTCAAGACTACTTCTGATTCTCTCAACCTAATAAAATTTTTCTCCTAATACATTGAATTTTTCCATATTGGTGATCTTGCCTCACTCGACCTATTTTTTTTTTTTTTTTAATTTAATAAATCGTCCAATTTTAACGAATCTAACTCAGATTTGGCTCTGTAATAAAAATGTCGTTGCTGCAAGCCAAAAAAGTTTTGTGAAGGAAATACCTCGAACCCTTTATTCTCTTAGAAAAAAAAAATCTCAATGTTAAAGTCATACCCTACAGTGTAGTGTGATGTAATCAATTAATACAATTAATTATTAACAAGCAAGGAACTCAACACAGATCCCTAAGGAAAACCGCAGTATAGACAAAGCTAGACAAAGCAGTGAGACGTATTGCTACCTGTTTGATAGGTTGTTATAAACCAGATCAACAAGGCGTTGTGAGAAAATGAAGTAGTCAAGCTCTTTGATGAGGACGCTATGATATAGTATAGTGAGTGATAAGCTTCACTGAAATAGGTTAAATATGCTAGGCTGGTAATAGTACCTTTATATTATCACCTTCGATGTGCCGTCATGTCATATTTTGGTTGATGGGGATCTATCTTATATCTATAACATCATTATGGAATGAAATTTGTTATGAATGACTAGTTTTGACCAGCTTGTATGATCTGTCCTAAAAACACGACATGACAGACTCCCTAGACGGTTCAACTATCAATGTCATTCTATCAGACCATAATTCTTTAGTATCTTGAACAAAAGGCAATCAAAATATTAGCGATGGGCCGAGGAATCTGAAAACTTTTTCGAGAAGGCTTTGACATTCGAGGTACAAAATATGCCCGAAGCTTGCTACATTGAAACTATAACATTAATAAATAACACTATTATAATTTTTCTTCTTCATCATTGCTACCTATAGTTTGACTTGATTTGAGATAAACTGACATTCACAGTGTAACAAAGCTCACATTTAATTATTTGAATTAAATGTCTATTTGAGTAGAAATTTTTTGTTCTAGAATTTAGCTAGATGGAATTGTTTTTTTTTTATTTTTCCGATCATACAGTAATTACTCGATTACGTCGTCAGACTTTAAACTTTGTACAAAACATAAAATCTTCAAGAAGTTTCAGTACCTAAAACAAAATAAGTTGAGTTAATAACTTATCTCATTATCCTCGTGTAAACGACGAACGAGTTATCCTCGTATTTGGTAAGATAAAATAAAGGATCATTGTAAAACCGAGCCATCGATTAAATTTCCTGAGATTACGAGATACTAACTTTCGATCCTCCGCTTTGACGAAGTTAATGGTGATACTTACCCCGCCGCAGGTAAACTTAACCGCTCTCAGAATTACCCATCTACCTTACTCCAAGACCGATCCATATTCTACATAATAAGACATTGAATCATCCATTTGTGCCAGAAAGGGCAGATCCAAAATAAATGGCTTCAAAGATATTTCTAAAGCTTTACGATTAGATTTTAAATTATATATTCCATCTATTGATATAAAAAGTATAAGAAGTACGCATCAGGAAACATTTTAACGAATTTCCTATGCTGTAACTTCCAATATGTATGATCGGTTGCCATTTCTTCATATTTTTTTGATTTAGTTTCTTTCCATCGCCCATGAATTGATTTTTTTGTAAAAAAGTTTTTCAAGTCAAATTTTTCATGTAATAGGTGACTCCAGGCAAATTAAAATATTCTTACGTTTTTATGCCACTTAAAGCTGTACTTATATTTGTTTTTTTTTATAACTATTTTTGTTTCTTTTTTTTTCAATTTTTTTTAGAATGGAGTATTCACAAAATTTGGTAGTGCGGAATTCTGATGAGTTTTCATCCACAACTGGAAAACCTGAAAATTTGTGGATAATCTGTTTAGGAGTCCCTGATCCAAATCCTATTAAATTATTGAGATATATCCGAAGCTACAGCCCATTCTTCAGCAAAATTATCGAATAGATACTCCACTAGTAGAAACTCCGACCAATAGTATCTCCAGACTGCTGTAAATGTTTCAATATTCCAGAATTGATAACTTCCCCCATGACTCCGGAAGGTAGTACCTACTATCGATCGGTAATTACTTCGCCGTCTGACGCCTCTTTTGTTGGTTTTAAAAGACATTAGTACGTACTCGTCTGAAAGCTCGCTATCGGAATATCACCTCCTTTAAACTGACTCACATATTTTATGACAGGGGGAACTTGCTTAGGGTCCATATTAATGACGTAATTTTGGGCAAACGTTTTTGTAAATGTATTTGCTTTTTACCCTTGAACATTTAGCAAATCTATCTTCAATAATTAGATTAGCTATACAAATACGGAAAGCTTTATTCCTCACTGCAAAGTCCTAAATTCCATTGTAGCTTCCATAATTATTATAGAGCTATTGCATTTACTTTCAGAAGGTAGGTAGCGTAGCTAGTTCTATTTTAATATGAGTCAAAGCTGATGTGGAGAGGCTTGATTTATTTATACAAGTGGGGGGGGGGGGGTATAACTGAAATATCGTACTGTTTTATTTGAAGAAATTAGTGGAAAAATTAGTTTTTGATTTTTTCTTATACAGTGTGTCCCACGATAAGCGGATGGCCACTCCTGCTTTATTAGGTAATAAATTTTACCATTTTTTTATGTTTAATAAATCAAGCATGATAGGTAGGAGCATTGTTTTACTAGGCTATTAAACGCTTCCGTCAATATTAAGCATTCGAATCTAGGTATTTACATACTTTAGAAAAGGAAGATCAATAATTATTACAAAATTCCATAAAAATTATGGACAATGTTGCAAAAAAAGGTAAAAAAATCAAAGAATGCCAATGGTTATGAAATTTGACATGCATACATGTTTTACAATAAAGCAAGTTTTTACAATAAAATTTTTGGTATTTCGTCTCACTTTACCTACATAGAAAACGAAAAGAATGCTCCTGTCAAGGCATGCTAGAGCTATTAAGCATAGAAATATGGTAAAATGTTTTATTTAATAAAGTGGGCCCGCTGAACCCCACAAATTTCAACTCCAAAATGTTTTGGCATTTTATATACATTCAGGATGCTGAGGAAGCACAATGGACCACTTGAGGCCTCAGTGCAGAGAACTTGTTCTGCCCTCCCATAAATCCAGAAATCCATACAAAAGTTCGCTTATACTGGAACACGCTGATACGGACTAAGTTACAGAAATTAAGTAGGCTTAGTCAGAATTTAGCAATTTCCCGCTATTGTTTCATTAAGAGTAGAAAACGCCACCCCTAGACTTTGCATGCCACGTAAATTTTTCTTAAAGCTATATTGCCATTTTTGAAATGAATTTTGGGTAGCCTGATTTAGATGCATTGGGTAGAAATTTTGGGGAAATAATTGATTAATAATTTTCTCCTTGAAACCATTAAGATTACGAAAACATTACACGAGACTTTTTTAATTATAAATAAACCATACTATCCAAAATACATTTTGGAATGACGGAACGGCTGTATGAAAAACAGGCAAAAGCTACTTTTTTGATTCCCCCTTTAAGGGAATGTATCTCAACCGGGCAGGAGCTAACGACACATTTTTATTTGAAATGTGAATAAGTATTGCAATTGAAGTGATATTTTAAACGACTATTCCCACTATTCATTACATCCCAAAACACTAAAAAGTAAATTAAATTTTCATGCCTTCAGCTGGTTACACAAATTTAATCCCGGTAATTGTGGACTGCTTAACTAGCTTAGGTAATGATATACTATTATATTTCATTACATTTAAACTGATGGTGGAAACTATAACCAACGTTACTACTTCCCTTTGTCTAAGTTAATTAAATTAAATCCTCATGCATTCAATCGACAAATGAACGACATTTGAAAAAGTATTCTAAATAGTGTATTATCTTTCTCGCGTGTATTATGCCAGTTTTATGCAACTGAAAATATGAAAATGTTTTTTCGGATTTTGTTAAAATTCAATCATTTTTATTAACTATAATCATAAAGGGTGTTTGTGTTTATTTAGTAACACTTCCTCAGCTGGACGTGGAAATTTTGAGTGATGTTGTAACTTAAGTTCAGTAGGTGAAACATAGGAGATACTCACTGAGTAGAATAGTACAGTAATGTTTTCTGCTTTTTATCATGTAGCGTGCGCTTTTCCGTATCTGTTTCGAATGAATTTTCGAATAGAAAAGGCGTAGGAAAATGGCGTTCCTTTGGAATGCTACGCTCCGCTGGTTTTATAGTTTGAGGCATAGTAGCGAGTTCGAATTATGAGTCTGTCAGTCAGAGTCTGTCACCTGCCACTCGGCGAAGTGACCGAGCGATGTAACGGATAACCGACCATGCGCTGATTTATCGATTGAATTGTGAGGTCGGGAACCGGACGAGATTGGCTGAGTCGTTGTTGCTGTTTGGAATATCGTTGGGTGAACATGGTTCAGTGAAGTGATTTTATTTAGTTATTGTTTCATGTAGTGGTCGTTTAAAACGCAGGTATGAAGTTGTTGTTTTAGTTTTATTTAGCAAAGCTAATGTTCTATGTCGTTCCTAATTAGGTAGGATGAGTTTGTTGATGCTGATTACCATGGAGTGGATTGAAGAAGCCTGATTTGGATGATATAATTCATTTCGGTAAGAAAAGATGGGGTTTGGTAAAATTTCAGATAGTGATTATTTAATTTGATTTCAGGGCTTCTACGGTTTTGTTCTACCGTTTGTTCTACCTTTCCGTTTGGCTTTTCCTTTTTGTTTTTGACTTTTGTCTTCCGTTTTTCGTTTCGGAATGTTCCGATTGTAGTTTCTGATATGGGATCATCATTTACTCAAGAGTTTTGCTGATGTGGGCAGTCTGCAGGAATGGCGTTCCTTGGATAAAGCGGAGCCATCTTCTTTTGTTTTTTTTTATGGTCTAGACCGATGATGGTGGTCGGACATTATCAACGATGGAAGGAGGAAGCGTGGTTTTCCGTCCTACTTTTGGATTTTCCCGTTTCACTTGCTTTTCAACTTGAAGTACGAATTGGACTGCAAGGTACCTTATCAGATTTATTTTGTAATTCATTTATGTTCTCTAAAAATGAGAAACACATCAACCAAGTGATCTTATTGGAGGGATTTAATTTGGACCATTGTGACCAGTAAATGAGTTTGAGAATATCTAATTGATATTACAATTTTTGTATATTGCTAAACTGAACTATGCCAAGCCGGTATAATGTTGTCATTTATTTTATTAAGCTAAATTTTTAATTTAGTAAAATTATTATTTGGCCCAATTAAGTAAGTTTAAATGTGTAAATTTTAGTAAATGCCTATTGAAGGTGGTATGGTGGTCACTTATAGACCAATTATCTTTTAAATTGAATAAGGACTTTGTCTAATCTTTGATGTTATGTATAATGTTTAGTTGATAAGTGGAAAAATGCTAATTTTAAGTAAATAATCTCACGATACACTACTATCGATTCCTGGAAATTTAATTTTGTTTAATTGGAGCATTCCAATAAATTGTTAATTATTAGTGTGTCTTTTATTTTAGTGTTTGTGTGACCTGTAATTTAAATATTCACAACGTAGGGCAGGTCAAGCTTTTTGGAAACTTTTTGGAAATTTCTTTTGAGACAAAATTGATCTAGATGATCACTGAAAAATTTGTAACTTCATTTTAAGATATTTAACACCCTCTGTTCCGCTTTGGGTTCAAATAAATTTGAAAGTACCCGAACGGAGCCAGAGGGAATAGCATCCTCTGCTCGCGCATTTTTCTTTTGGCATATTTATTCGAAATTTTAAATCAAGCGAGAGAAAGGGCTACAATCAATAGTGCAACGTATTCACGGTTACTTACTGTAACTATTATTTGTTTATTATAGGTTATTTCAAAATAACTGTATTTTTACTGCGAATTGTAAGTCTCAAATCTTCGGTATTTCATCCCTAACTCTAATGCCCGTATTCACAAACGATAATTTCCTAAATAATTACGTAATCAATTATCCCCATCTCACTCTATTGCAAAAAAACTGCATATCTCCATCTCACTTATTTAATTAATTACGTAATTATTTTGGAAATTATCGTTTGTGAATACGGGCATTAATCCTTCAGTGGATATGCGACAAATAGTGCGACACAGTGATGTTAGCACAAGGGTTGTCGCTACTCCGTTACTTGGTTAGCCCATCTCGAACTACTGACCGGTTATCCGGATAGCGAAAGCGTCCGTTTGTACAAAGTAATGTCTACATAATCATTGTCAATGTCATTTCAATGATCAAGGACTTTCAATTTTATAATAAGGTAACTTTTTTTTTGTTTTGTTTTTTGCTTAAAAATTATTTTTGGTTGATTTTATAAAATCGAAAAATATGACTTGAAGCATCGTTTGGTCAAAAATATTACAGTTGAAACCCATTTTCGTAATGGGAGTAAAGTTGATGGAATTTGGCTGTTGATAACTGTTGTCAAATGTTGTGGTATGTCCCGGAATTAAACAAATTAAAGGATTTGTTGCAAATATACGAAGGACAGAAAATAATTTTGGGAAATATCTCATGTCAAGGACTTTCAGTTGATTTCCTATTTTCACCACTGTAGATATAACGTGACAAAAATTCTTCTCGTTTTTATGGAGACTTTTGATCACTCTAAACATGAGTTTTATAAATTTTAATCAAGGACTGATTTCCATATGATCCGTAAGGTGTCCTTTGCCGCACGGCTATGATAACACATTGAACGAGTAAATTAATTTAATTAAAAATAATTAAAATTGCGTATCGATGCTTGACATTTCATCAGGAGATTTAAATAATGAGTTATCTTCTTTTGATTTCTGATCGTTAGTGAAGGGCGAATTTTTTGTCGCATGATAGTCCGTCAATTAATATGCATGAAAGTTATCGATTACTGCGGAACTGGTTAAAGCTCCAGGATCGTATATTCGTGGTTAACTGGTGGCAATTGATTGAAATTGTTCTACAGCTCAAACTGACGGCAACCCCAACAATTGGTTTCTCATCGAGGAGGTTTTCGAATACAAAAAGTGTCATAATTTTAATCGAGACAATGAAACATCAACTCAGATTCTCAGCTTATTGTGCTCATCTAGAACGACTTGAGTTGTTTTTATTTTGTATTATACTGCCCTTATTAGAATGAAGCATTTATACAATTTGGTAATTTCTCTTTTTCTTATTATCCATTATATTGGTCATTGGCTGTAATTCTTTGGGCTATTCTGCTACGAGGCAACTGATCGAAATCGCAGAGAAACGTCATCTCGATGTCGTGTAAATTTAGCACATTTGTCGAACGTAGTGATCCTGAAAGTCTAACATGCAAACGATTCGGATTCCCTACTTTACATGACCTCCGGACCCATTTTCCTAAATTTAGCATGACCTCTGCTGCCAGGTGTCAAACCCGGTCCTTCTAGCTTCTAGATAGCCTTCGTCAACTTACACACACATCAACACGCCAGGGAAACGAGAATCTTCTTCAAACACAGACAGAGAGTTAAACACCCTAAACTCTTTGTCTTTCGGTATTAATAACTCCTATACTTAATTTAATAATAAAATAACATGAAACAATGTGAGTAATATTAGAATATTTTGGCTAAAATAGAATCTTTTTTGATGCTGATAGTGTTTATTAGGGAATTAAGTACTTGATTTACCAGCTGCATGAAATAATCGAGTCCAGCTCTGTGTATCTTCCAACTTGAGGTATAATTTCGCATAAAAATATAATTTAGAGCGTTTCTAATGTTTAAGTTAATAATTATTATTACACAAGGGTCTCTTTGATACCTTAGGTGAGTGGCGTTTAAATGAAAATTTATGAATTTATGTTTTACTTTAAACTGACGGAAACATTTACCGGAAAATTTGAATATGAAGGTTATTTTCTTAAAAGGAGAATGGAAAAGGTTGTATGCAGTTCGGTAGGTAGGTACCATAATTTAAGGAATATAATGATAGAATTTTTCTTTTTTCTCAAAAGCGCGTCTATTGAACACTACGAAGTTATTATAAGAAAACTAGGGCTCCATTAAATAACATTTTATCCATAAAAATATGATAAAACAAAAACTATGCATGTAACTACTCTTTAAAAGATAACATCTTTCGTTTCATTTGTTTTCAACAGGTTACAGCCAGAATGTCAAACAACAAAACAATATATAGTCCCCAAATCCCCAGTGCACTCCCTCATAACCAGAATATTGCCATCAAGAGACATACATAATCAAAGACAACCCAAGACCTGAAAAATGCAACAACCTGAAATTTTTATGTCTTCGACTGAAAATCGTATTGTGTGGAGCGGTTGCTGCATAAAAAAGTAAAAAAAAAATATTTTGATTCATTTATTATTATTTCAAATCATTCGCGAATAGAGAGTCATATACAGGGTGTCCCAAAACTCAACGTCATCCCTTGAAGGGTTGGTAGGCCAAGTCATGACTGACCAGAATATCATAAGATGATCTCAGTAAAAAATTGTTTATTTTCGAGATAATGAGACTTTTATGAATTTTGTGAAAATCGATACCTTAGATCTGTTTTTCGAGTGTCACAATTGCAAAATTTCATATTCTTACATTCTTAATTTTGTTACGCAATGCTGAATAGCCCCATTAATGATTAAGTGCCGAGGAAATATTCTAGTGCCCTACCTTTTAGGAAAATTATTAATTTTTTTGACCGATAGAAAATTTTTGTTTTTTCATGTCACAACTTTGCCACTTCATACATGAAAAAAAAATTACCCCGTGAACCTGGCAAGTTATTCCTAAAAATTACCCATTTGATCTAGTTTCTGCAATGGTGGAATATTTTGTATGCTTTACTTTAGAAAAAAAGATATTGCTGTTTGACTGCAAAAGGAGCGCATTGTGAAATCATATCAATAAATAATCTGCGTATCTGCATTGCGTAACAAAATTAAGAATGTAATAATATGAAATTTTGCGACTGTGACACTCGGAAAACAGATCTAAGGTATCGATTTTCACAAAATTCATAAAAGTCCCATTATCTCGAAAATAAACAATTTTTTACTGAGATCATCTTATGATATTCTGGTCAGTCATGACTTGGCCTACCAGCCCTTCAAGGGATGACGTTGAGTTTTGGGACACCCTGTAAAAGTTTCATAAGTATTGCACAATCATTTTTGATAATATCTAAGAATAAATGTCTCAATAAGTAGGACTCTTGGAGGCAATAATAGCTAAAATAGATGATAATTAATAAATTAATGAACTTCCCTTACAAATTTGCTTTCTATTATTATTACGGTAATCCCAGAATGGCGTCAACAAAGGTCTGTTAATTCACAAAAGCCCTTATTCACTTCTCCAACAAGAGCTCTTGGTTTTCAGAGTCAAAAGTTCTAAATAAGTCGGTATAAAGGGTGGTAGCTAAAATATTTACAGTTTTCAGAGAAGGTAATTAATAATTATAAATTCATTTTACGATAGAAATTTTTGTATTATAGTGGATTAGTTTTAAGTGAACGCCTTCTAGATAAGAAGGAACGTTGTTCTGATTTTTGTAAATAAAAAATAAAAATAAAATATACTGACTCATAGTGGGAATAGAAAACACTATACCGGGTGGGTAAATATTAATATCTGTCAAATTTTTCTAGGCGTTGACTGTGATTTTGTTTTCATTAACGTGTGTATATAGACTCATTTGAACTGGTTGCATAATGCACTACTGTAGGTATATCTCCAGCCCATTTATTTAAAAATTTTAGAGCTATTGCCGGGCGGTAAAACTTTGAGAATACGAATGGGCATATGTCTCATCGTCATCATTTTTACAAATAATAAAATTTTGATTTTATGTAGTTTTTATATCGAAGACACATTGATTGTAACGTCTTACTTTCCAAGTGGCTATTGCAACAGAATACAGGGTGTTTGGTAACTGGACGGCCAAAATCGAACGTCATGTTTATATAAAATCGCTTTTTAAGCAAAAGAGAGACTAACTTTTTTGCCTTTTTATTTAGGAAATATCTCCAAAAATGTAAAACTAAGGCCTCAATGAAAATATATTTTATTGAGTAACTAAGCAACAATTTTGTAAATATTTCCTAAACGAGGCCTGATCTTGAAAAAAGTTATTCTTCCTTTTGTGCTTAAAATGCGATTTTGTACATGACGTTTAATTTTGTCTGTCTAGTTATCAAACACCCTGTATTTGTACATGTTCTCTACAGATTAGATGATGTTACCCCGGTAGAAGAATAATAATTATTAATTCTCTAATTTAAATGATTTTCTTATAAACTGCCTGTATAATTTTTAACGTTTTTAGACTTCACAGTTACAGGTTCGCTATATTTCTGAGAGAAATCTAATTTCCGAAGTCGTAGAGGTTCTTATTACAAAACCGACGTTTTTGTATAGTTCCTTACTCGATAGAATGTCCTGATAGTCGATTATTTCAAACCCAAGTAAATGTTCAAAGAGTCCCAGTTGGACCATAGTATCATCCATCTTCTCTGTACAACTTGTACTATTATCTCCCACTTTAGCCTTTGTAGTTTAAATTGAATGTTTCAAATAATGTAATCCCACTTCATTCAATCTTACTCGATAAACTTTAACACCCCAGAAATCCTTTTTACTACTCACTTCAGAATAAAAGTTGCCGATTTGCACACCTGTTGCAAATGTCATGTCTACAGCAATTATAGAATTATTATCTATGATTTATAGCCTAAAATTTGACAACAGCTTCAGAGGACGTGATAGACGAAACGTTACCAAATGAATGCGTTCGGTAATTTTATAATTGAATAATTAAAGGTAGAATCAAATGCGAGAGTTCACAAATAAAAAAATAATAACTAAAAAACACTTCATATATCTAGTTACCTGTTAAATCTTGAGCAAGCTTCAGTTTAACTTCGGTAAAGACACTTCGTAAGCAGTTTTTCTATTTCACGGCTCACTACATTACAATTTATATGATTGATTACTAAAATCACTCTGAACTTCTACATCAGGAAATATATTTTTCCTATCCATTTAATGTAATTTGTGTTTACGATTTTATACGCGATAATATGTTTGAACGAGACATTCATTGATTATTTTGTTAGTTCATGTAAAATAAGACAACGACCTAATGCACTTTTTTAAATGACTCAGCATACCTGAATATCGAAATAAATGCATTTACTCCTTCTAAGCAAAGTGAAATAACATCCCCAGTTTTACATTGTCCACACGTTAAATGATCAATCATAATTATTTTTCTACTATATAGGTAGGTATAATTACAATGACTCAATGACTCACTGCAGGTTTATTGGGTGCTACTGATATACTTTCCGTTTGTCCTTCGTTAAAAGGTTATTCTTAAAAAGAGTAGAAATTTAACATTTCAACAAAAATTTAAAACTAATGATGTTGTCCACATTTGTTGTCACAAAATGTGTTCGGATACGTCGCCTCCTACTCCAAGGTAAAAATTCGCACGAGAAATCATGTAAGCATTTTCATTCAGAAATGGATCGCGGTAAACTCATTTTTACAATTAGTCCCAGAAAAAGTAATCCAAATGACGATTTGGGAGACCATGCTGGTTTTATTACACCACACGGAGTTCCGTGTTAATTCTTAGCTTAAGAGGGGCCGGCTTCCGTTCATCCGACAGCATCCTCCAGACACTCCAGATGCGGCACACTGATGAGTTCCAGTAGAACGAAACACGTGTCTGTGCTTGATTTGGTACTCTGGAAGACTCTGCTGTTGGATATTGGAAGCTCCTCTCGATTGGAGTTTCAGGCACTGCCAGCATGAGAACTGTTATGGTCGATGGAGTAGTAATTCTCCGAACCCACCTAGCAGGCTAGTAAAATGCACTGTATGTGCTTTATACTCAAACGACCTACTTTTGTTATTTATCGTTGAGTATACTTGCCATTTCTTCTCTTAGACCATGCTGGGTCCACCTCTTCCGATCCACCTCTCTGAAAAAAAATTAATTCAAATGATTTCTCTCTTGTATTCCATAATGTGCCATTGCCCAATATACAGGAACCAACAATTTCCAAGAAAACCAACCAATCGAACTTAATTGAGCAATGGTAGTGATTTAAATCTCATGCAAAAATTGTAAATACTGAGCTATTATGACAGAAAAATTTAAGCCAGTTATTCAATTATTCTATGCAATTCCAAATTATTAAATAATCCAGCTAAATGTTGAATGTTTAATCAGATCTTAAGCGTATTAAATGAAGGTTTTTATCCCTTCATCCATCCTGGTTATGAGTATTTTCACGACATCTATTTTAGTAAATGTGAATTCATCACTCCACAGAATCTTAATGGACCATGCATGGCAAGAAAGTTCGAAATTATGATTTCAGTTGAAGCCAGCCATGCAAGCCTACACGCATTAAACAAAAATTATTAGGTAAGTTGCAACAGTCTCATTTCTTTGTGAGGTTCATATTATGATATTTGTGATTTTAAAATGATTACATTAGTCATGATAACCTTGGTGATGACGACACGGTTTATTTCCAATAATATGCCTCTAATAATAATTATATTAGTGCCATATTGTATCTGGGATATCTGCTACCATAGGGAGATATATGTATAGGTATACCTATTACCTACATTATGTGATCTGGTAAATGTGCAATGACATCTCCGTTAGATCGTTACATAGCACATATCAGAGAATAGGGTTGCAACCTCCGGGAATCTCCGACATGCGGTTATTGCACTTCCGTTGCAGGGTCCATGCGAATCTACTGCATAGACAGCATGTTTAACGTGATATATAACATATGGGCATACCTATGGCTGGGGGCATCTAGTTACTCTCATGATATGACGGGAACTTTTTAGTAAAATATGGATATATTTAGAATGTTCCATAATATAGCTTCTTGAAGATAAATATAGGTATGCTATTCCTATACACAGGAATGAGTTTTCACGTTTATTCATTGACTGTTTTTACTTATTGAATTAAAAAAAATTGAGTTTCTTCAATAAATAGCATACCTATTTCACCTTCAATGTAGGCAATAAATATCAACCCTTTGTTCCGGACGTCAACTCTATGCCAACAATAACTAGACATGACTTTATACTTTCAAATTCATAAACTTAACATTAAAAAAAAGGAATTGATTGATCGATTTTGACTGACTGCCAAGCTATCTAGATCTGAGATCGCATTGGTACAAATATTAGACCAATATTTTGCCCTCATTCTTTTAACGTCAACGTCTTATGAGTCAAAAAAAATATTCAGCGACTAAATGAAAATTTACTGTATTATAGGGAGAAAGTAAGAAAAAAAATACACGAACCTGCAACCCTCGTAAAATTTGATAGAGATCAACAAAAGGGGTGACTTTGGTTTTAATTTTTTTGGAAAAAGCAATACATTTTCCGTACAGAAGTATTATAGTTGCTCGATGAAAGGAAAATTTTTTTGTGACTGTAGTTAGCAACAAATGAGATGCTCTAAAAAATGCAATAAAAAGCTCACGAGAGAAAAACCAATTCTACAGTGAATTTCATTCAATATACAACAAAAATCTAGGCAGAGTTTATACTTTTCTGGTAACATCGAAGCCAATCCAATTAGTTGGCAAAAAAAGGCAAAAAAATAGCCGCTGTCGTAACTGAAGTTTCGCTCGTATGAAGCTATATCATTCTTGCAAGTGGATGTTACCCCTACTAACCGGGGCCAAGAAGAAATGAACGTAATCAAGACTCATTAACTTTGTGGGAATTTATCAAGTCATCTATGTACTACCAGTAGAGGGCAGATATGACAATTATTGGACATCTCATCACACTATAAGAAGAATACAATCTCGAATACAATAAAATACTGTTCGGTCAGATATAGCAGAACTCATATTATGTATATTTACATATTATACAGTGTGTAAAATGCAATCCAAAATCCAATTTTTCGATATTTATTTATTAATTATGACTATAAACAACGACCTCGCAGGGGAAAATTGCAAAAGGCAAAAGTTGTCCTTTTTGGAAAGGGCCATCGATTGGACATAAAAGCTACCCCTCACTGTTTAATTTTTTCTCGAACTTCGTAGGTATCATCTTGCTCGCACGTGAGAGATTGTTGACATTATTGAAGAACTGATAGCCACGGAACATCGCCGACTCAATAAGCTTAACGGAGTACGTGGAAAATTACGCGCTACGTCGCCATGGCAACCTGCGGCCCATGTACATCGAATAATTCTAATGTCGATGGTGTGAACCAATATGCGAGAAAGATTATTCAAAGGTCTGGAAAAAACGACAGCGATAAAAAATTCCCCCCCCCCCCCCCCCCGCCAATTGGAGAGAGAGAGGGTGAATTGGGTGTGGCGGGTAGTTTTTAAGTCCAAACGATTGCACTTTCCAAACCAAAAAACTTTTGCCTCTTGTATATAATTTTTCCCTGGAGGCGTTGTTGATGTTTAGTCATAAGAAAGTGATTGATATCGAAAAATCGGTTTTTGGATTACATTTTAGGGGCTGAGGGTTGGTTGCATCTTTGCAAACCGCAAAAAAGGCGTTTTTTTGTAAGACGTCGAAGTCAACTGCCACCTCTATGCAGGGGGTGAAGGGTGGAGGGTGGTTTTGTTCCCAAACGATGTCCACCTCCAAACTGGATAACTTGTTTCCGGAAATGATGCCCCTTCTCAATGATTTCAATAAAATATTAAAATGGATCGACACTGTATAGTGTGTCAATTTTGAAACTTAGGATTTTCTACATCTTTGAAATTTTTTTGTTTTAGGGAACACAAAAGTAATTTGAACAGAATGGAGGGGGAAGCAGTTTGGTAGTGGCAGTAGTTTTCTAAATCGTCTCTTGTGTGGGTAGCTACCCCAATTCCGTAAATTTAAAAAAAATCCAAAAATTCACTGTCGACATAAAATAGAAATGATTCATCAATTTTTTTTATGATTCAGTGTTTAAAGATTTTTAAATAAATTGCATCATAGCAGTTTAAATAGTTTAAATTAGAAATATTCAAATAGGGGTGCTGCCTTCGCCCAACTACTTCCCCCTCCATTATGCGGAAACGATTTTTGTGTTTTCAAAAACAAAATTTAATATTTAGACCTACATGGCGTATGATTAATCCAGAGTTCTGGAATTGATGATTCGTGGATTAAAGTTTGAGTATCTAATTTCATCTGCAGTATGTTTCACTTCACATGAAGCATCTCAATAACTTTATTTTTTGGTAGTTTTCAAAAACCTTTTTTTCTTTATGTAAAGCTTCCGAAGATCTCTTAAGTGAATAAACTATATTTTAGCCGGTGCAAAAAACTAGCCTACGTCGATCGAAAATAAATGCTGAAAATTGAGAAAACAAATTAGGAATTTTTTCTCAAGTTAAAAAAACGGAAAATTAACCCTAAAAATTACGAAAACATATAAGAGATATTTTTTATAAAAATGGGATTTAAAAGAATTGTGTTCAGTCACCCACAAACCTGCAAATCTTGAATTTAATTAGTTGATTTAAATGTCTTGAAAAAAAAAGTTTTCATTTCTCTTTGTTTTCGACCAAACCCAAGATTTGGGACTTTTAAGGCGATTTTACACAAATTTTTCAAATAAATTTTTTCGAAAAAAAATGACAAGTATGTTTTCTCAATTTGTAGCTTTTATTTCAACGTTTAGGAAAGCTTTGAGAACAATATTTCTGGAAACTTTGGAAACAAGAAGAAAAGTTTTTTGAAATTCATCAAAAAATAAAAAAGTTATTGAGGTGCTTCCAATCGAAGTGAAACACACACCGTATGAACTCTAATTTTTTGAAGTATGTACGTCACTTGAAAAATTGTAAAAAGCTTACTTTGTACCCTATTCTTTTATTAATTATAGAGCTTAAAAAAAGTTTATATCGCTTAGTTGCAATAAATTTTCCCTCAGGAATTTTTTTCCCAAAAGTTGGCATACCTCGCGCCCGATTTATAAACAGTTTCACTTTGAGCTCGTAATAACAAGAGCTTTCATAACACAAGTTGCATCGCCGTAAAGCAACACGAACTTGAAAAGCTCAAAGTAAAACTTCAAAGCTGACGTTTCAAACAAGTGTTTGTGATAGATCAATTTTCTGATGCCTAAATACCGCGGAAGGATAAAATCTCGACTTGATGCTACACAGCCTTTTCGAGTCTCTCTATTTGCCTGACTCTGATCTATTCACTGCTTACAACTTGGGCTTTAATTTTAATTTTCTACCTGACGAACTTGCCTAAACTTTGCTTAACTCGGTCCCGTTTCAAAACGGGACAAGTGCTAGAGACAGGTGTATCTGTTTAATGTAAATTTCTCTTGGAGTGTGTCACATAACATACGGGAACTTCTATTCCGATAAAGTTAAATACACTTGATAGATTTATGAACTTAGGAAGGTAGATGTATTTTATAGCTTAATGATGCTTTAAATTGAGTGAACTATAAGCTCTACTGTTAAACTATAGTTTCGACTAAAACGTCCATATATTTTAAACACAAAACATAAGACGAAACTATACAACTTGTATGAATTTTGGAATTTTGGAATCAGCAGAAAAGTTCAATTTACCTCTTAATGTAACAAATTTTTTCGTAACATCTTCGACACAGCGCATGGTGTCATCATTTTATTTTTATGTGTTTTCAAATATTACTAATTTTTCAATAACTTTTCATGGGCTCTACAATAATCTTGCAGATATTTGTTTTTGTGAAGCTTCATTTACTAGCAACTTCGTGACAGTACTAGCTAGCAACACTTTATAACGGTCAGTTTTTCTTGTCAGTAACAGCAAGAAAAGGTAAAATTAAGTGAAACAGAAAGAATAGAAATTATAACGATAATTGGATATGGTCTGAGGCCAGGATGTCATGCGGAAGCAAGCCCAAATTCGATTAAACACACAGCGATAGGCCCCTAATTGCTAGATCTACAATCGGTAAAGTGATGGTCCAGTTCACATAAGAACTGGTATAATAATAGTGACTCAGATTTTTAGAATACACTCTCATAGCGCTTTCTACAGCTATTAAGTTTGCTGACTCGAAAACTTTTATTTAAGTCTCCACATTTAAAGGCTCTGTAGTCACAGTATGGAAATTGGATACTTTCGTAGTGAACTCAACAATAACAATCTAAGTGTTTGGATCGATGGTGTCGATATAGACAGTTTACAAGACCCTAGAACTATCTATGTGAATAAACTTATTAGCTCAATTTCAGAAAACAAGCTCTTTTATTTTACTAACCAAACAGGAGTGGATTTTCACCATATACGGATATCTGCATAATAAATTTTACATACAAATTGTAACGCTCAGACACTATCAAAACAGAAAAGCGATGCACCAAAGCTTGCTCTAGATAGGGTGTGTCTGTATTAAACGGATTTTCTGTGCAGAAGATGTGTGAACACCGGTAGTCAATTGACTTGTTACATCCGATTTGCATATAACAGGAGATGACCTGTGAGCCAAAATTCAAAGTAAATATTTAGCTCCCGTGTAGGCATTATTTTAGCAGGAAACTCGAGAGCTTCCCTCCTACACGTCTTTGCTTATAACGCCCCAGCTTTCGGGATAGCTAAGTAATAAAGTTGTCCCCCGAGTCTCTAATGTAGAGGTTTCATAACTTTTTATTCTAGTTACGTTTATTATTATTTTTTTATGATTACGATGTTGAGGAAATTTTATGGAGATATGGCTCTCATGTAAAGAATCTTATGTACCTAAAAGTATAACACATAGCCTACCATTTGTTTGTCAATCATAATGGCAAGGATGACTTGCCATTATTTGGTGTGAACTGTTATCTTAACGTGAGATTACATTACAATTAAGTAAATTTTTATAGTTCATTCGAGATTACGTTTATCATAATTTCATTTTATCAGTATCTTGAGGTTATGAATAAACTTGAATAATCCCAAATTTGTTTTATCTATTCTGGTTGACTATCTGCTCCTTTTATTCTCTTCTTACTTCCTCTTCTTCTTGTTTTATATTGTTTTAAATAAATTAGTATTTTTTAGTCTTCAGCCCACTTTCTCTCTCTCTCTCTCTTTCGCTCTTTTTTAATGGATAACTGTCTGTGTTTCAGGCCCTGCGTTATGCACCTTCCATTACAACTAATCACTCAAGTTTGTTTGTTCTGCTTTTATTGAAATAAGTTTAAGTTTATGTATGCCAATCAATGAAATACCAGTGGTAAATTTCATCGTATCAACTTCTACAACTATTTAGAAAAACAATTAAAATATGGTACTACGACATGTTAAAAGCGCCAATTGTATAAGAGTAAGAGGGCACATACTGCATGACTTCTCTCTCATACATTGATTATGAAGTGGTCTTTCGTCACTGTTAAAATACAGCTGCGTTCTCATACCGTGGATCAAGTTTATCAAGTTTAGTTTTTTTTTTATGAATTATGAAAGTAGGTATTCTATTCTGATGGTATTTTGTTCTCTACGTAATAAATATGTTACTTCTTTCAAAATTATTCCAAAAGCAATAATAAGAATCCGCTGCCTAAAGCTGGCTTGAATTCTCTTATTACATATTTCATGAAGAACTTTTTTTTAAGAAGTAATTCCTTTTTCTTTCTCAATTAATTACTTTGGTTCGAGTATCTCTTTCCATAGCTACATCTTGCTTACTGTTAATAAGATTTCGACAAGACCTGTTATGGAACAAAATTATGGAACTGCGCATATTATGGAATAAAATTCATAAATCGAAGATAAATTATGTTTGATAGAAAAGCTTCTCGGGATGTTTATTAAAGCCTCAAATTAAATTTTTACTCCGTCTTTATGATAGTTGTAATTTTATTATTCTTCAAGGCAGTCAATTGTTATTTAGAGAACACAATAATAACTTACCTGTTTTTGAAAAATAGTTTTTCTTCAAATAATGAATTTAATTTCATAAAAGAAGGACATAGTGGACAATAATTATTTTCGCTCCACTAATAATAATTATAATTTTGCTCTCGTCCATCTCTATCTCAATTGCGGACAGATCGTGTCCTCGGGTAGGGTCAGATTGGTTGCCCCTGCAAATTACTGTAGAGTAGATAAGTTATCGGACACAGAGCCGCTTTCCTTCCCGGATGGAGCCAGAACGTGATCGGAGATAATTCCCAGCGATTCCTTTACCTGGGGAAGCGTCCTAAGCTCAGGTCGGAACGGAGTGAGGAAATGTTACAGGCGAATCTCTAATGGACCAAGTCAAAGGGTTTAGGGGAGAGGTTTAGAAAAATCACTTCTTAGTGGAATGGACGGAATAGAATTAATTTTTCTCTTACCTACAATTACCAGTAAGTCAACTTTTGTGATCAGGTTTGTGACATTGTTGAGAGTTTTACTTAACTGCCAATGACCAGCATTGATTGTACTAATTTCATAATATTTTATTTTTAAACTCAACTTAAACTCCCAACTGTAAAAACCAGCCTTATTGGGACATTCATATTCCAAAATAATTTTAAATTATGGGCATTGTGACCATGTATTTGAATTTTAAAAATTTCTCCTAAAACATGCATTGTTTGGCTCACAAAAGTGAAAATTGTTTGGCAGTAAAAGTGTAGATAAAGTCACGTCTTTACCTATGAAACCCATAATTAGATATAAAAAAAATCATAAAAACAATTCTATGAAAAATATAAGATTGTGCAATGTAATAGGACTAATATAAATACAAAAAATAACTGATAATTTTGGCTTGAATGTATAATCATTCATTAGAATCGAAATAGCAAAAATAAAAAAGGCTTTTTAGAAATATCATCTTCAGAGCATAATCCCGACGAAAGTTTTGGTACACATAAGAACTATAATAAAAAATATTTAGATCTATTTTTTACTAAAAATGACACAGACACTATTACAACCTGGTACATAATTTAAGTAACATACTATGGCAGAATTAGGTTTCTAAATTACATTCTTTAACATATTTGTGTTCCACTTTGTGTTATTTCCAGTTAAAAATTTTAATGGTCAACCTAAAATAACATCTGAAGCTGATAAATTTAATTTGGAGAAATGTATTTCGGTTCTCGCGTGTTGCAAATTATGTACGCGATAATTCTTGCTAAACGGCCTTTCTTTTTTTAGGAACTGTGGTTGTCTGTGGCTACCACGCGTGTAAAAATGAATACATTACGCATACAAATAACGCTGTTTATTTTTCTCCTTTTACCTCCGAATATTTATTGCCTAAATTTTAACTTTGTAATACTGTTAGCTGTCAATTTAGGATTTATTGAAGTTAAAGCGATATTCTGTCTGTATCTCCGCGAGAATAGTTCTTATCGATTATTATGATGATATTGTGAATTTTTTATATCACGTTTTCTCTAAAGGTAAATAAGCTGACACCTGAGACTATTAGCAAACTTTAGTTCTCATAATCAGCCATATATGAAATTTCAAGAAGACCTTAGCTTAGCGTTAGGTACATAAAGTCTGTATACTGAGAGTTGTCTGTTGTGAGAACTAAGGATACATCATCTCGTTATACCCCTTACTCTTTCTATTGCATTGCATACCCAATCGAGTTAAAATGGGACGTATTGTCAGAAATACGTTTGAATCGTCAGCAATTCTAAAAAGATGAGCGAGAGTGAGACGGAAGTATCGACTCGCGTCTTGATACGCTTAGATTGATACGATATTACGATCGTCGCTACTCTCAAGTGTCAGTGTCAGCGGTAAATATACTAAATAAGGTTTTTGTTGTGATTTGAAACGTTTTTAATACGAAATTAGCAGAATTACCTGTGTTATATTGTACGGTGTGATAAACTATGAGTAACTTAATTTCGCGAATGCCTAAAAATCTATTTCCTTGTTTTGCCTGGGAAACGATTGAACTCCCTAGTACGTGGTCTTGTGCTCTTGTGGTAAAATTGCTGGAATATTTTACTTGCAAATAAGAAAACGGAGGTGTTATTCTTTCTTTTAAACGGCAACCAGCAGGTAGGTGACATGATATTTCTATCATGATGATAACAATAATAATTATTATCATTCTTATTTACTTGCATTATGTAATATTTGTTATCAAAAAGTTGCAAGGCACTACTTCGTCAATAACTTGTCGAAATAATATATTTATAGGATATTCATTATTCCTCAACACACGCCACTGACACGAACTGCGATACCACATCTGGTTCGACTTAGAAATAATTGTACGATTCAAATCGAATTAAATGAAATTGTTTAGTCAGAATCAGTGCGGCATGACAACGGACAACTCTCAGTGTACAGAGAGTACATATGTATTATGATAATATCACGTTTCTTACCAGAGCCTGTGTTTAAATTAATAAAAAAATTATTGCGATTTTTTTTAAGACCTTTATGATAATTTTTGAAGTGCTCAAAAACATTTATTTTGTTGCAGCAGCCATATACAGGGTGGACCATTGAAAAGGTAACAAGCCTAATAATTTAGAAAGTGAAATTGTAAGCGAAAAAAGCCGAAACAGGTCGATTTTGTTATGCAGGGGGACATATTTGCGTGGCAAATTTAACTACCCAAGTTCACCCCCTTTGCAGGGGTAGCTATCCCTTTGCTTATCATCTTAGGGAACAGATATCGAGTGGTACATAATTTGAAATCTACTTGAATTGTCTTTACAACGATATCCAACATTTTGGGTTTCGCTTACATACAGGGTGGCCCAACGAAAACGTAACTCGCCTAAAAGTTGATCTGTTTCGGCGTTTTTCGCGTACATCTTCAGTTTCTAAGTTATTAAGGCGGGGGCCACCCTGAATGTAAGCGAAACCCAAAATGTTGGATATCGTTGTAAAGAGAATTCAAGTAGCTTTCAAATGATGCATCACTCGATAGCTGTTCCCTATCATGATAAACTACCCCTACCAAGGGGTGAACTTAAGTAATTAAATTTGTCACGAAAATATTCCTACTTTGATAAAAAAAATCGACCTGTTTCGGCGTTTTTCGCGTACATCTTCAGTTTCCAAGTTATTAGGGCCAGTTACGTTTTCGTGGGCCATCCTGTATGTAAGTGAAACCCAAAATGTTGGATATCGTTGTAAAGAAAATTCAATTGATCAAATGATGTATCACTCGATAGCTATTCCCTATGATGATAAGCAAAGGGGTAGCTGCCCCTGCCAAGGGGGTGAAGTTAGGTAGTTAAATTTGTCACGAAAATATGTCCCCCTCGATAACAAAATCGACCTGTTCCGACTTTTTTCGCTTACATCTTTACTTTTCAAATTATTAGGCTTGTTACCTTTTCGATGGCCCACGCTGTATACGTTTAACCATGTTGGCAGTTGTAAATTTTTTCTCATTTCCATTTTTATGCTTTATTTGAAAATTAATCTTTATTATTGTGTTTAACCACCACTTTAACGCACAGCTTCCATGATATTAAAATAATAAAATATTAAATTTTGCCTTAAAAGTGCTAAATAAATAATATAACATCATAAAATGTAGTAATAATAATTTATGGCAGCAACTTATAGAACCTGGGGCCTAATTTCCCCATAAAACATACTATAATTTTTTACACTGCATGGGTAGGTATAGGAAATAAAATATAAATCCAAAGCCACAAAACCAGAGTACGATTATCAAAAGTGGAAATGTATTGGTTCATATTAAGATAAGACGTGGAAATGCATGGGATACTCGCGAACGACAACATCTCCCAGAGCTCTCATAAACTCGGTGGCTACGCACCTCTGTCGACCTTAAAATACGGCCCTAGCGAAATTGCCCTCTGAAACTGCAAATGGAATTCTGTATCATTTAATGATCCGCAAATGAAAATATAAATTACACATGGGCGCCAGTGACGGGTCGGATTTTATGAAAATTACGATTTCTATGCGGTACCTACCTAAACGAAATGTTCTTTCAGTCTTTTGGTTTAGGTTTGTGTACTCGCTCTTATGTAATAGGTAATAAGAATAGCACGATCGTATTTCTATTATAAATTATAGAGATTTCCTTGTTATGACAAAGTACCTAGTTGCTTGCTGGAGAAATTTCTCCTTCAGTAAATGTTCCGTCAATCTGACGCCAGACTTATGCAGTTAATGTATAATTTTTATGATGCTATAGCACATTTGAAAATAAAAGACATTACCGACTCTAAGTTTATTTCATGTACTTACTATTTCTTGACATGTAATCGTAAATTTTAGTTTGTAAGTGTTACTTCAGTGGGATAAAAGTTGGTATAGTTTCCTTAGTAGGTACTTGTTAGAAACTAAAACAATCGTTCCAAATCACTTTGTACATTGGAATATTTCTTGAAAAATAATTGTTGTGACTAAAATATTGATTAAATCTATATTTTTATGATGATCACCCTAATGTATGAACGCAAAACTCCCAAAACAACAGGGCCATGCTATTTGCAGTGGCAAGAATGGATATAATGAAATATCCCAGACAGAACGTTCCATAAATTAATTTTTTTACTGCCGCGACAGCAACGCGGAAACAATCAATTCCTACTACAAACAATCGTAGAAGATGAAGCTTTTCCGATCTATGTTAAATTATTATTAACTTTGGCCTTGAGTCAAATATCACATTTTTATTAAGGCATCTAAAATATTATTTTCTAGTCAGTGGCCACTTTAATGGATGACTACAGGGGGTACAATCCAGGACGATAAAATCCAGTGGCGAACAAGAAAAAAAATCAAAAGATAAGTTAAAATGATTTGAAAAAAATAAAGGTCGATTTACATCTGATGACACGAATATGGGCCGGTTCTTCAACGCGGACATTTATTTTTAATAATAAATGGATTTTAAATGGTCGTATTTACATCTGACGGGGACGGACCGACAACGAAACGTCGCTGTCATATGTTAATGCAGCCAATCAAAATCCATTTATTAGTAAAAAAAAACACGCGTTGAACACCCAGCCCGAGTCCAAGCCGTTAGATGTAAATCGCGGCCATAAAAGAAAGAAAGTGAATTGACTTGAATCTTTATGGGAGAGGGAGGGGGGGATTTGTAAATTTAAGAGAATGATAACTTGAGTTGTAGAGGTCGCGTAATGAGTGATGGAGTGTCAGCTCATGGTTCTTATGGTTATCATTATGGTTGTCATTGTTATCATTATGGTTGTTATGGCTATCATTATAATTGATATGGGTACTGCGACTAAGTCGATGCAGTGATTGGCTAAAAACCTATTTTACTATGCAACAAATGCTCGTTTTTTCCATTTTAAGAAGTCTTTGGTACAAACGTTTTTCAATAAATTGGGTTTCATTCTGTTATGGGTATTGCAGATACTTTTTTATTCTATTTTCGACCACTTAACCACCATTTGATCTTAGTTTAAGCTTTTCTTTGAATTATCATGTTTCAAAATAAAATGGTTTACTGTATTGCGAAGAGAGTTAAATTACCGATCGCTTTTTTTTTCAAAAATGGCGGATGCGACAATCGTACCGCAAATTTATCGTCGCTGCATTGTTGTAGTCAAATTACATCTCATTTTCTCCAAAATGTAAGGGACCGTTTCGAGCAGAATGTTTCCTTGTATGGAATTTGGTGATTTCTCTTTTTTCTCCACCTTACCCTTTTTTCTAAGGGCAGATTAAAAATAATAATTGGAAATCCTTTCAACGATATAAAGAGAGAACAAGTTAAATACTTAGATGTAAACAATCTTCCCGAAAGAAAATCGATGGAGTTGAATTTTTTTGTCATTTAGCAATCAGGCCAAAAAGGGCTTTCAAATCCAATCGGTTCAGTCGAAGTAACTCTTATAACCAGAATAGTGACCACAACAATACCATCATAGCAACTATACATTTATATAAATTTTTTTAAATATACTATATATTGAAGTGCGATATTTTATTAAAAGATGTTATAGACGCATATTTCCAAAGAAAATGAAGGAATGATTATGAAGCAGACCTTTTTTATTGATTCGTCCTGTAATGTTTAAACGAAGCCCAAAAAGTGAGATCGTTGTAAGGAGAATTCAAGTACCTATACCTCTCAAATGATGTATCCCTCGATTGCTGTTCCCTATGATGATAAGCGAAGGGGAAGATGAACTTCTATACTTAAATTTGTTACCCAAAGATGGCAAAATCTGTTACCCAAACTGTTCAATAACAAAACTGACCAGTTCGGCGTTTTCTGCACATCTTCAGTTTCCAAATTATTAGACCTGTTGCCTTTTCGATGGACCACACTGTATACGTTTAACCATGTTGGCAGTTGTAAATTTTTTCTCATTTCCATTTTTATGCTTTATTTGAAAATTAATCTTTATTATTGTGTTTAACCACCACTTTAACGCACAGCTTCCATGATATTAAAATAATAAAATATTAAATTTTGCCTTAAAAGTGCTAAATAAATAATATAACATCATAAAATGTAGTAATAATAATTTATGGCAGCAACTTATAGAACCTGGGGCCTAATCTCCCCATAAAACATACTATAATTTTTTACACTGCATGGGTAGGTATAGGAAATAAAATATAAATCCAAAGCCACAAAACCAGAGTACGATTATCAAAAGTGGAAATGTATTGGTTCATATTAAGATAAGACGTGGAAATGCATGGGATACTCGCGAACGACAACATCTCCCAGAGCTCTCATAAACTCGGTGGCTACGCACCTCATGTCGACCTTAAAATACGGCCCTAGCGAAATTGCCCTCTGAAACTGCAAATGGAATTCTGTATCATTTAATGATCCGCAAATGAAAATATAAATTACACATGGGCGCCAGTGACGGGTCGGATTTTATGAAAATTACGATTTCTATGCGGCACCTACCTAAACGAAATGTTCTTACAGTCTTTTGATTTAAGTATGCTCCTATGTAATAGGTAATAAGAATAGCACAATCGTAATTTCTATTATAAATTATAGAGATTTCCTTGTTATGACAAAGTACCTAGTTGCTTGCTGGAGAAATTTCTCCTTCAGTAAATGTTCCGTCAATCTGACGCCAGACTTAAGCAGTTAATGTATAATTTTTATGATGCTATAGCACATTTGAAAATAAAAGACATTACCGACTGTAAGTTTATTTCATGTACTTACTATTTCTTGACATGTAATCGTAAATTTTAGTTTGTAAGTGTTACTTCAGTGGGATAAAAGTTGGTATAGTTTCCTTAGTAGGTATACTTGGTAGAAACTAAAACAATCGCTCCAAATCACTTTGTACATTGGAATATTTCTTGAAAAATAATTGTTGTGACTAAAATATTGATTAAATCTAATTTTTTATGATGAACACCCTAATGTATGAACGCAAAACTCCCAAAACAACAGGGCCATGCTATTTGTAGTGGCAAGAATGGATATAATGAAATATCCCAGACAGAACGTTAAATAAATTTTTTTTACTGCCGCGACAGCAACGCGGAAACAATCAATTCCTACTACAAACAATCGTAGAAGATGAAGCTTTTCCGATCTAGGTTAAATTATTATTAACTTTGGCCTTAAGTCAAATATCACATTTTTATTAAGGCATCTAAAATATTATTTTCTTGTCAGTGGCCACTTTAATGGATGGTTACAGGGGGACAACCCAGGACGATAAAATCCAGTGACGAAGAAAAAAAATCAAAAGATAAGTTAAAATGGTTTGAAAGAATAAAGGTCAATTTACATCTGATGACACGAATATGGGCCGGTTCTTCAACGTGGAGATGTATTTTTAATAATAAATGGATTTTAAATGGTCGTATTTACATCTGACGGGGACGGGCCGACAACGAAACGTCGCTGTCATATGTTAATGCAGCCAATCAAAATCCATTTATTAGTAAAAAAAAACACGCGTTGAACACCCAGCCCGAGTCCGAGCCGTTAGATGTAAATCGGCCATAAAAGAAAGAAAGTGAATTGACTTGAATCTTTATGGGAGGGGGAGGGGGAGATTTGTAAATTTAAGAGAATGATAACTTGAGTTGTAGAGGTCGCGTGATGAGTGATGGAGTGTCAGCTCATGGTTCTTATGGTTATCATTATGGTTGTCATTGTTATCATTTTGGTTGTTATGGCTATCATTATAATTGATATGGGTACTGCGACTAAGTCGATGCAGTGATTGGCTAAAAACCTATTTTACTATGCAACTAATGCTCGTTTTTTTCATTTTAAGAAGTATTTGGTACAAACGTTTTTCAATAAATTGGGTTTCATTCTGTTATGGGTATTGCAGATACTTTTTTATTCTATTTTCGACCACTTAACCACCATTTGATCTCAGTTTAAGCTGTTCTTTGAATTATCATGTTTCAAAATAAAATGGTTTACCTACTGTATTGCGAAGAGAGTTAAATTACCGATCGCTTTTTTTTTCAAAAATGGCGGATGCGACAATCGTACCGCAAATTTATCGTCGCTGCATTGTTGTAGTCAAATTACATCTCATTTTCTCCAAAATGTAAGGGACCGTTTCGAGCAGAATGTTTCCTTGTATGGAATTTGGTGATTTCTCTTTTTTCTCCACCTTACCCTTTTTTCTAAGGGCAGATTAAAAATAATAATTGGAAATCCTTTCAACGATATAAACAGAGAACAAGTTAAATACTTAGATGTAAACAATCTTCCCGAAAGAAAATCGATGGAGTGGAATTTTTTTGTCATTTAGCAATCAGGCCAAAAAGGGCTTTCAAATCCAATCGGTTCAGTCGAAGTAACTCTTATAACCAGAATAGTGACCATAACAATACCATCATAGCAACTATATATTGAAGTGCGATATTTTATTAAAAGATGTTATAGACGCATATTTCCAAAGAAAATGAAGGAATGATTATAAAGTAGACCTTTTTTATTGATTCGTCCTGTAATGTTTAAGCGAAGCCCAAAAAGTGAGATCGTTGTGAGGAGAATTCAAGTACCTATACCTCTCAAATGATGTATCCCTCGATTGCTGTTCCCTATGATGATAAGCGAAGGGGAAGATGAACTTCTATACTTAAATTTGTTACCCAAAGATGGCAAAATCTGTTACCCAAACTGGTCAATAACAAAACTGACCAGTTCGGCGTTTTTTGCATACATCTTCAGTTTCCAAATTATTAGACCTGTTGCCTTTTCGATGAACCACACTGTATTATGCTATTACATTTTATTTGGCAGTTTAAATTATATAATTTAGGTTTACTAAAGCATGATTTGGTTATGGAATTTTTGGATAATATGGCATGTGACGTCCAATGAAGAACAAAAATGACTTTATTCGTTGCTCAGCGTGATTTGAAATGATTATTGAGACCATGGTCAATTGAATCCATTCTTAACGATTTCGATCAAGCTATCGTTCCGGTACCTCATATTGGCATCCATCTCTCGCTTATCCTATTCCAAAATTTCTCTACCACGATTATAAGATCGAGTTATCAACGGGTGGTTTATTTACGTGCAAACAGATGAGAAGGGTTTGCGATTTGCGATCTCGATATAATTTCACACCCACTTCGCTATATCAATTTTATACTTAAAATGAACCATCACCATCAAAGTGAGGCTCAGTTAATCCCCTACCGAAGCAATTATTCGATAAGGAATGCGATTATTAGTGTATAATTATTATTCTATTGTGAGAATGCTTTTTCACGGGGCATTGTAACCTCAGAGCACACCCTAGCATGGGGATTAGTCTATAAAATGGCCAAACCTATAGATTTCGGCATCATGGAAGGGAAGGAAACCTCAATATATCTCCTGATGGAGTACCATGCAGTACAACAAAGAAGAATCAGCTGTTTAGGTCTTTATACCTACCAGCGAAAAAATACTTTTCGTCTTTAGAACCATTGAAAATTCTAAATCCTAAATTTTGTAAGCTCAGAGCACCCCTTATCATGAAGAAACCTGTAGATTCGGCATCATGGAGGGGGACGAAACCCCAATATATCTCCTGATCAAGTGCCATGAAGTATACAACAAAGATTCCGCTATTTAAGTCTTTACTTGTCAGAGGAAAAAGGCTTATCATTTTTGGAATCGAAAATACTAAATCTTCCCCGAAAAGGGAAGACACAAAACATCTTCTAAGTTGTAGTGTACATACATACATCTTGTAGTGTAGATACATCCCAAAAATACAATACAACGAATTAGAATTTATTTACTGTCTACATTTAGTAGGTTGCAATATATACACAGTATACAAATCAGTCTTAGAAGATAATAATAATAATAAAATTAATAAATATAAATATTATAAAATCAACCATAAATATGGCGATGAATGATGTGTAGAGAATCAATTAGTATATTTTTTGAAATTATCATTAATTCATCTTTATTTAATTTGAATTTTTCGAAAAAAATTAAAACACTATTACTAATTGATCCTCTAGCCCCAAACCACAAACCTAAAGTATGCCAATTTCGATTACCAAAATTTTCTAAATATTTTTTTTATAATATTCGACACAACCATCATAAATATTTTGTTTCTCCAATAGAACATCAGAATCTTGATTTGGATTATTAGTTTCAAAACGTATAGTTGGATCAATTATGTAGGCGTTATTTGATTTTTTATCAAATGCAACTATGTCACTGAAACGCTTCCTTCCTGCTTCATCTATTGCAAAAACCTCTTCGTAGCCATCGAAATTTTTTTCTTGAAGCAATCGAGAAATATGGTGTTTCACTTTATGATGTCTTGAGGTGATAAGAAGTGTGTTACTTTTGCAGCTACCTATAATATGAGCGGGTGTCTCTTTCTCGTTACTACATTTACGGCAACGGTCGGAGCTGCAATTGTTTCCAGGGACTCCATTCACGTTAGCATAATTACAATTAAGTTTAATCGCTGCTGTCCATTCAGAGGAAGAAAGCGAATGTTGACTACTTACAAAGTTGTTGACCGGCTTAATTTGTTTAATTTTCGCTTGGACGCTTGGACTTTTGTTTCGCACAGTGCTTGAATGTGAGGTTTATATGTCTGAAGATGTTGATGTACTGAATTGATATTCGTATTTAAATGTTTTTATTTGTACCCATACCTATCTTATAATCATTTAAGTTTTCTTCAATGATAATTTTGTTTCATTTTTCTATCAATAACACCCTGTATGTATTTTGTATTATGTATACAGGACCTAGACTATCCTGAATAAGCTCTTGGGATAATCTAATTAATATTGACCTAATTTCATTTTCAGTATGAATATGACTAGTCTCTAAGGTTATTATGTATCCCGAACTCTGGTTAGTAATCAGGAACTCTAATGGAAATTCATATAGGTATATATATTATTTATATTAGATATATATACAGCATGAAATATTACTGCAAATAAATAAGGTATACCTGTATATAAAACGAAATACAACCTACATCGCCATAATCATTATTATTAGTAAATAACTCCCATCTTTCAAATTGACAACAACTGTGGTTACCCTGACCGACCAGAACAGCATGATACCGTTGAAACGGCATCATCAACCATCTCCTCAGGGAGCCATTATTCACTTCCTCTTAAATCCCATGCCGTCTCCAATCACCATTGCTTGCACAAGTATAAATGGAACTCTCTCCGCTTGCTCGCCCGCTAATACTCACCCCGGACTGAGGGTTAATTTGTTCGCCAGAGTTTCATACCTCTGTGAATGATTCCCAAATTCGCCAGCCTCCAGATAAGCGGAATCTTTAATTTAACACCTGCTCGCCGACAAGGGCCATCCTTCTCGAAATTAAGATGGCTGAAATGTGGAATAGCTCATTAGTTTGTTCAGATTTATATAGGAAAATTGAAATTTTCTAAGTACGTCGTACTACATGTAGCTATTATTATTATAGGGCACTTACATAATATACCTACATTATATTCTTGCTTAGGGAACTTCTTCGAGATTAGGCTTAATAATAATTAATTGTTATTTTTGTATGCTGAGTATGCTAAGGACTAATTAGCTCTCGTAGTTTTCGAAAATGGCCCCCATAAGAGTTGTAAATGTGTGTAGAATCTGTTGAGACCCACTAGTAAAAAATATTTTAGTTAAAACAACTCAATCATTGAGATTGAGGCCTCTATTTACACCTGTGAAGATTTTATTTTATGCCTTTTTCCAATGGGAATTCCAATATTGAAGTTCTACCCCAAAAGATTTTAGGTATAACAAAAGCACATATTATGCCTGGTAAAATTTGTTTTTACGATTATCTATGAAAATTAAGATTTTGAGAATTTTCGCTTCAATACAAGAAAAACCATAAACCGAAAACTTTTAAAAGAATGTCATCCCTGACTAAAGCCTTTCCAATAGACTTAGGTATATTCCGGAATAATGGAACTAATTTCTTTACATTGATAATTCACTGAAAATCATTTATTGCGTTGTGACTATATGCAAGTTTTGGAACTTTGCAACTATAACTGAACTAAATGTTCATACGAACCTGCAGCTATAATTATTATTCAGCCAACTGTGAAACTTCAAACGTGCCAGACAATGAGACGTTGCTCCTAACAACTGACAGGCTTCACAATTCACCTGAGAACGTTTAATCTATCAATTATCATTTTCCCAAGAATTAATCATAAAACATGACTACATCAGATGAACATCATCTGATCTGGTATACCTACCTTGAAACTGAATGCTTTTTTAATACATATTTAGAAACAACATAATAAAGTTATTTGTGAGGTACCTTACATTTTTATGATAACTTTTTTTAACTTCACTACACTAATAAATGTACCTTGTAGATCTGATACCGCACTATAGTCTGATTTGTATGAATATTACTCCATTAACTCAAAGGGTTTCGTCCTCTTGACTCTTCTTACCATCAAGTTTGTGGTGTCTAGAAGCTATATGGCCTCAACATGTACTCATACCTATAGTGGTGCAGCCTTTCTTCATGACTACTGGAAAATTTTATTATGGTTTGATCCACAATATCCATTTGAAGATCCCTATGGATGACCCTGTTTCGTCAGTACCAGGGTGCATCGTCAACGTTGTTCCTTCGTGCTTTATTCTGGAAACGCTGGAACACTTGTATGCTGCTATGCTGCTTTTGCTGACACAACCGCAGATCTGAATACCATAGGTCCAAACAGGTTTCAGTATATGCTTATACAGAAGCAGTTTTTATATGTAAACAGCTTCTTCACCAGTTCTAGACAGTTCTAAACAGTTCCAGACCCAACTCTTCCATTTTCAGCATCGAGGATCTGGGTGTCATTGATTCTAATAGGTAGATATTGCTTCTATTTGTTAGTAAGGTCTACATGTAGAGACTTGTCTTCATTCAGCTTAATGAGCCAAATTTTAGTCCAGATGTTGATCCTGTCAATTGAGATTTGATTTTTTTCCAGCCTCTTCATGTTTTTTTCCAACAGCAATGCTTGCGCCGTCAGCAAATGTTGCTATTATTTCCCGTTCAAGATTTGGGGTAACATTGATGTATAATAGATAAAGTACAGGACCTGGTACCCTACTTTGTGGAACACCTGATCTAATTTCTTTTAATTCAGAATAAGCATCTTCTTGCTTGATCCTAAAGTATCTTCTTCTAGGTAATATTATAGAAGTTGTTCATACAAAATTGGAAATTATAAATTTAATAATTTATAAAACCAGCCCTGATGCCAAACCCTATGTTTATAATTTTATGATGATTCTATCAAGAATTTTCTTCTGAACCCGAACTGGTAACCCGGAATCAAGTTATTTTCTCTATTATAGGTTCAGGTCTCTTCTGGAACAATTTTTCATATAGTTTTAAAATAACTGGTAACAACGATATACAGGGTGTACCAAGATTTCTTTATCAAGGGATATCCGCGTTATTTCAAAAAATAAACAAATGAAATTCGGGAAATTTCAACCATACCCCTAAGGCTTTGCAGCTGCACCCTCAATGTCCCTTTAGGCCTTTCCACCCCTAAGTAATCATCCCCTACTTTTTTTTTTCAAATGACACCCCCATATTTTTTTTGCTCGACAGGATTGTTGACTTTTTTCTGAATACAATGTTACACGATTTTTTTAAATCGAGACATATCTAGCACGCCTAAAACAATATAATATCATAACAAACGAGGGTTGTTGCAATATTAAAGTTTCCCTAGCTTAGGGGTCATGACAACTTCTGCCACCTTACACATCTCAGGAAAATACTTTAGCCTGAAGGTTGCATTAAAAATATTCGAAAGTTTTGCTAAAGTTTTCCTTGGGGGTAAAGTTCTTTCAGAACTTTACCAGTTATGGTCAAGGTCAAAGACTTTTTTTGGATTGATGTTTGTTTTGATTTCATCAGAGACTTTGGCGAAGTGGGTCTGATGAAAATATCTTCTTGCTCAGGTTCAGTCCAGTCCTGGGGAGCTTCTCTCTCGTTTTCGTTTGGTTGGAAGATGCTCTCTAGGTGTATCTAAGGAAAACTATATGCTTTTGGACATTTTTCTTGCCCGGTATTAGCTTCCATCCGTATTTTTCTAATTGGTGACTTATGTAGTTTTTTCGTCATTTGGTAGCCTTCCAAAGCGAGTATTCTGTTTCCTTGTTATCAGTTAGTTCGCTTCAGTTGTCTCCATTGCATTGAGTTGCATTGTTGCATTGTTCAACGCGGTTAATTCTCTGGTCTACTGCCATTTCGTCTAAGTTTACTTTTTTTCTAGATAGTTAAGTATGAAAAAAATTACTGCGAAAAGTAAAACACAAGCTGGCCAAATGTCAAATCGATAGCTTTTGACTACTACTTATGCAATTATGAAAAAATATTTAAGTTATTTCCAAAAATTAAATATATGGCTAAAATAAGAAATCTGGATTCAGTTTTTTCAGCATATTTCAGTGTTTAGATTCTTAATAAGTATATAAAAAGGGTAACTTTTCTCTAATTTTATCGACCTGGAAATATTTCGAGGGAGCCACGGTAAAAAAAAACACCCCGTATAGCAGGTTCACTTCCGGTAAATAATCCAGAAACCTACATTTATCTGGGATTGGAATCTTTAATCCTTTCATTGAATGGACAGGACTGCTTTCCCAACGTCTCTTCGAGTAATGAAACGCTCAAAGGCGTTCGAGTCCCCAAACCCAATGTGATTGACATATTACTAAAAGATAAATTGAAGAAATCATATTCTCTTTAATTTATTTATTAATATGATTTTATACCCGATTGAAATTCGGACCTCAGATGCCAAGAAGCTTTTCTCGTATTCCTGTGCTCGAGAATATGGAAGCTGCTGCATCCCTTATTCTGTTAGTTAATTCATGAGTTTCTTTAGTCCACGTTATCTGAACGGTAAGCTCACGTATAGAAGTAGTATTTGATGTGTAATGTATGTCAGGTCTCTTTCTCGCCTTGAAACATTCATATTTTGGTCATATTCGACTTTCAGTGCTATGCACTGAGCATACAGTTGTTTTTCCGAACCTTGCGATTCTGAAATACTCGTACATAAGTACGACTATTCAAACCGCTTATATCCTAATATAATTTTGTTCAAGCAGCTATTTACGTCATTAGTATTTATTTTTTTTAGTAGCAAGGTGAGTGTGGTTGATTCACCCGGCGCAGATCTAAATGTATTTATTTATGTTATTAGGGCTCTATTCATAACCTAGCCTAATGATGTCGTTACTAAGAGGGATGAAACTTAATAATTATGAATAGATTCCATGAAATAAGGGTTGAAAACATAAACTTGTAGGCAAATACAAAAACAAGCACAAATTTATACATGCTATTAATTTGAATTTGAGACATATAAATTACATCTAAAATGCAGCTTTGGTAAATATATCTCCCCTAAATGTTTTAGAGAGAAACGTTGAAAATGACTCTTCATTTCTGAAGATTGAAAAGCTGCTTCTGGTGTTATGGTTATACATTCTACACCAACGCTATTTACGCAAAGCACGTATACAATTCTGCTGAACGCAGGATATGATTTGAGGTGGTAAGCCCGAGCTATACACCGTGTTTTATATTAAGTCGGCACTATTGCTAACTTCGTTATTATTTAACCTAGAAAGTCGGTTAAATTAGCAAACTAGTAGTATTTTTTCTCCTGAATAAAATGGCGAAAGCAGAAAAACAATTGAACATCGCGTTTTCGAGATATTTAAAAAAATGTAACTTTTTTAATGGAACACCCTATATATTTTTGGATGGATCGTTTGCAAATTTTTTTTTAAAGGAAAAAGTCTATGCACTATGATGCTAAAATAATAAATTCATTAATTATTCATTATTTTATTACTCCCAAAGTAGGCTGCGACAATTAATGTAATTTAGTGTACCTACCTACGTAATGTAAGGTAAAAAAATATATCGTCCTCAATAGTGTATTTTTCAATAAAAAAATACACAAAAAAAGGAGTTGTTATATTGAAAAGGATTTAATTTTAAATAAACAAATAACAGAACTTGTCTGTGTTTTAAATTAAGTCGGCACTATTGCTAACTTCGTTATTATTTGAGCTAGAAAGTCGGTTAAATTAGCAAACTAGTAGTATTTTTTCTCTTGAATAAAACGATGAAAACAGGAAAACAATTGAACATCGCGTTTTCGATATATTTAAAAAAAATGGATATTTTTTATGGAACACCCTGTATATTTTTAGATGGATCGGTTGCAAAATTTTTTTTAAAGGAAAAAGTCTCTATGCACTATGATCCTAAAATAATAAAATTTTACACACAAACAAGTTCTGTTATTTGTTTATGTAAAATTAAATCCTTTTCAAGGTAACAACTCTTATTTTTTGTGTATTTTTTTATTGAAAAATACACTATTGAGGACGACATAATTTTTTACCTTACATTACGTAGGTACACTAAATTACAATAATTGTCGCAGCCTACTTTGGGAGTAATAAAATAATGAATAATTAATGAATTTATTATTTTAGGATCATAGTGTATAAAGACTTTTCCCTTTAAAAAAAAATTTGCAACCGATTCATCTAAAAATATACAGGGTGTTCCATTAAAAAAAATACATTTTTTTAAATATCTCAAAAACGCGATGTTCAATTGTTTTTCTGCTTTCGTCATTTTATTCAGCGGCAAAAATACTACTAGTTTGCTAATTTAACCGACTTTCTAGGTTAAATAATAACGAAGTTAGCAATAGTGCCGACTTAATATAAAACACGGTGTATAGTCGGAATAATTCTAATAAAAATAACTGTCAAATTATCAATTACAACATTATTAATGTCAATGTCATTCAAGGGAAATTTCTTGTCTATTCCGAATATTTCGAGTGAGTGGGTTAGCGTTAGCGATATTGGTTATTTTTGTTATGATATTTTTCACTGGTAAAAGATTAATTAATCATCATATAATATAATATGTATAATACAATAATTAAAAAGTTGTATTTTGATTAATTTGTTATAGTGGAGAGGGTCTGTCAAAAAAAAGGCTCCATCCGCCTTGGACTCGAGAATTTTTTTTGATTTTTTTTTCATAAAGTTGGACCCCCTCTTCATTTTGGTGGCATTTTCAAAAATTTAAGCGACGCCCTGGTGGAGTGTGCATGCGAAGAAGACATCGGCAATGGGTTTTTTGCACATAACTCGCTTAATTCAACTCTGAGCATAGTAAATATCCTGTCGAAAAATGAAGAGCTCTCGAAGACGCGTAATTTGAACTTTGACTGGTCCAAATCGGTCAAACGGTTCTCGAGATATCGCATTTTCAATTTTAAGGCCCTTTCTTCAGGGTTCCGCCGCGGTGCGAATACACCGCCGTCCATGTTCGCGTGTTTTGCATGGAAAAAATCGACTTAGGGACTTAATTTTTTTTTTCATCGACAGACAGCAGTGTCCTAAATGATGCCTGAAATTTTGAAGTCGCTATCTCGATTAGAGGGGGAGGGGGAGGGGAAATCATAATTAAAATTCAAATTGCTATAACTTTCGCTAATATTGGGGCCTCGGGCCCAACCAATGGGAGATGACACTTTGGAATGCCTACTTCAAAATGGTATTTTTTTTTCGATTCCGCCAATATTGGCAAGATGCCCGCAGAAAAACCGATTTCCCCCCCTTTTTTTTCTTAAAACTGTCCTTTTGCCATGAAAGAAGGGGGTGGGGGTAAAATTTTTTTCGTCATCAGACGGGAATTTTTTTTATCTTTGATTTGAGCCCCAGTAGACCTCGATCGGACCATTATTAAGGTCACAGGGTCACCAAACGTGTGTGCTGTGAGAGAAGAGAGAAAGGAGAGGGAGCGCTAGGCTCCGCCTCCGGCTCTCGCTGCTCCGCGGCTAGATTAACTGGTTTACATATCACGTCCGCGTGCAGGCCCTAATTGAGATCGTGACATGGGGTAAGAAAACCTTGAAAGGGGACACTTAGCCCTAAAAAATGCCGGGTAGCGGAACCCGCTAACCCTAATCCTTGCCATTCTACAGGACCAAACGCGTTTGGTGACCCTGTGACCTTAATAATGGTCCGATCGAGGTCTACTGTGGCTCAAATCAAAGATAAAAAAATTCCCTTCTGATGACGAAAAAAATTTTACCCCCACCCCCTTCTTTCATGGCAAAAGGACAGCTTTAAGAAAAAAAAAGGGGGGAGGGAAATCGGTTTTTCTGCGGGCATCTTGCCAATATTGGCGGAATCGAAAAAAAAAAAAACATTTTAAAGTAGGCATTCCAAAGTGTCATCTCCCATTGGTTGGGCCCGAGGCCCCAATATTAGCGAAAGTTATAGTAATTTGAATTTTAATTATGATTTCCCCTCCCCCACCCCCTCTAATCGAGATAGCGACTTCAAAATTTCAGGCATCATTGAGGACACTGCTGTCTGTCGATGAGAAAAAAATTAAGTCCCTAAGTCGATTTTCTCCATGCAAAACACGCGAACACGGACAGCGGTGTATTCGCACCGCGGCGGAACCCTGAAGAAAGGGCCTTAAAATTGAAAATGCAATATCTCGAGAACCGTTTGACCAATTTGGACCAGTCAAAGTTTAAACGAACTTTACAAAGGATATTTACTATGCTCAGAGTTGAATTAAGCGAGTTATGCATGTGCAAAAAACCCATTGCCGATGTCTTCTTCGCATGCACATTTCTTCGCCAGGGCGTCGATTAAATTTTTGAAAATGCCACCAAAATGAAGAGGGGGTCCAACTTTATGAAAAAAAAAATAAAAAAAAATTATCGAGTCCAAGGCGTTTCGAAAGTTAGACCCTCTCTACTATTAGCTGACCGAACCTTTAAACTGAGTTTTCCTGTCTTGAAAGCTGGCAGCATTGCGGTCTTATTATCAATGACGCAAGGCCAGCAGACGTGACTCATGTTGAATAAAAATATAATTTGTCAAAGTTACGGCTATGACGAAACTGACGTCACTAATCGAAAACTTTTTCTAGAAAGAGACCTAAAATCCAAGTGTAGCAAGAGCAGCGCAGCTTTTCAATCTTTACGAATAACACATTTACAGTGGGTATATAAAGGCCGATAAAGAAGCAGATTTCTGTGGCCGTTTTAGAAGTTAACATAACATCAAATTAACTTTATTAATATTTTTATAATTTCTTTCAAGCGAGGAATAACTACATTGTTACATTCTGCACCAAGAGCAGATACTTTCCCTCTATTAGAAACGGTCGCAGGAATGCTGGTCAAGATTTTCATTGTATAAGAGTATGGAAGGTTAGTGTCATTTTTGTCAGTCGTCTCTTTTTACGTTGTAGTTACTTTCTCGCATCAAACTTGGTTGAAAATGTTGACATGATTCTATTCGGTTTCAATCGAGATTCACAACTACTGTCATTGACGTGCATTTTAATAATTATTATTATTAATTTTCTATTAAAAAATTTCTCTGATTATAGTCGACCATGAAATAAAGCGAAATGATTAAACTGTTTAATTTAATTTTCCTGCGGTTCGATGAATTAAAATTCAATGCAGGGAAAATGAATAATATGATGCGGCCCAACTGGCAAATTAGCCTAGAAGACAAATTTGTCAGGTATTTTTTTGTATTATTAATAAATCTGCATTCATTATAATGCATTAAAAATATCCAAGCTCATTCTCGTTTTTATTTTATTTCGTGCTCATTTTCTTATTTAGTGATTCAATTTCCGCGATAAGTGTGTCCATTGTATTTCTAGCGAAATTGAGAAAACACCACTCATCACGAGTATTAAACAAAACGCTTAAAAAACACCAGACTCTCGTGGTTCAACTCTAAGCAGCTTTAAGCAGCTCTATTTAGTTTAGAAATAAATAATGAGAACCATATACGATAAATTCAGTCACGAGTGGTATTTTATTGGAGTATTTCACGAACATCCATTTTACACGTGATTACCTACCCTTTGTCTCAAAAACAGACTAAATAATATTCAGTAATTCATTAAAAGTATTTGATTTTGGCTGTTGGGTTGATGGTGAGATGTAGATAAGTCATTAAATTAATTACCTTATTAAAGAAAGCAAATTCTGTCAAACAATTATTTAAAAATTTGATGACATATTGTTCTTCCATTGTACCTACTAGGTACATAACTAAGCATTTCTCATATCATCCCTGAACACAGGAAGGAAACTTCTAATAAATCAGTTGGCCTACCAAACCCATAATCGTTCGTCGTGTGCTTTTATTGGCTTGTAACCTTTATTCTTCTTCGTTAATCTACAGAAATCCCCCAAAGCGATGGCATTTATTGCCAAGAGGGCAATTGGATCCTATTTGTTCCGGACTGCATATAGATAACCAATATGTTAAAGTGTTTGCCCAGATAAGCTGTTGAAAATGCAGCTGGCGATTGTGGAGCCACTTTCCAGGCTTATGCTGAGCCTGGTATAAAGGTATAAACGTATCGGTTCATCGAAGGATATAGATTCAAACTAAAGTACCTACGGGAGTTGATCATAAGGATAATAGCTTTGCATATTGTGAGCTATCTAAAAATCTATACTCATTGTCAATAATTAAGAAAATTATTATTGTTGTCATATTGTTGTAACATTATTGTCAAAATTCAATCTACTAAACTGTATGCTGTTCAGGTACTTTGTCGTATTGGATCTTACATCATTTTGCAACAAGCTGCACAAAACTTCCGTTTCAAGATCGAAAAAAGCAAGGATCTTGTGGTTCTAGAAACTGTGTTGCTTGACAATGTTTACCTCAGCATAGTGTACAATACAATCTCCACAGAACGTACATGTTTTAAATGGTTTTCTAGCCTTGATGTGTCAGGGAGACAAACTGTTTTTGCAAACTTCTCGGTTTTACAAATCAACTACCTACCTTGACACCATGCATATTGTATTTATATTACTTTTTCTTGTTCCCTCTTTGAAAACGTATAGAGGATGAACATACCTTGAGGACGTTCAGCGCATGAAAGCCGAAATAGTTTTAATTTTTCACCACCTGACACTGCAGTCACATAGATATCGTTCTCGTATTACTTTTTCTTGTCGATTACCTTGTATTCTTTTGCAGGTATATGACATTCAGTCTGTTATATAAAAGTCCAAGACCATCAAATATCTATCATCCTGACTCATAGACCACGAGAAAGTGGTTTCCCAAAATTCACTTGACCGCACGATAAAAGTAGCGTGTTTATTTATAGGGTACTGAGCGATCATATCTCGTATAATAGTTTTTAGGTAAGTCGTAGGACGCGTTATTTCAAAACAATTTATTTTTTGAGGAATTTAACAAAACTCTTTAGATATTTTTACTATTTTTGATAGGCTATTAGATGGGTAAACAAATTACTTTTTTTTTACTTAAGAGAAAAAAACAAATGGTTTCGTCTCCGCATCATGCTAGTTTTCTAGCATTTCTAGATGATACGACTGTCATGCATCATGCCAGGTGAGGTCAGGTCAGCTGACTCAGATCGTGTAATATATGGTGGCTATGACCAGTATGCACCTATGACAGATAACGTGCAACAATATGCTAAACTCCGCAAATCAATTGTCGATTTAGTCTTCACAGCTGCTGCGGCGCAATCAGCGATCCGAAGTGTCAATAAATGATGCCATTGCCCAGCGAAATGGAAACTGAAATGGAGGGTCCTTCTGAAAGGATTTATGAATTTTATTACAAATCAATAATACATACTTTTTTCTTATACACATCACAATAATTGTTGTTAAAGGTTTTATATAAGGTTTTTTTAATATAAATAAGGACTGTGGGTAATTTTAAAATGGTGTGATTATTCTACAGTGATTATCACTAAATAAACCTACCGTATCAAATCCATTTCCATTAGGATTTGGATTTTTTTCTGCAAATAAAAAAAAATAAATAAACAAATAAGTTGAAAGACTTTTCTTCCACACACAGGCTAGGGCGCCACTACCGCCTTGGTCTGTGTAGCCTGAACCGTGATTGCGCGATAAGTAATGTCGTTGGTGTTTAAATTGAAAAATTTTTGAGTTATAAACAAGTGAAAATCGCAATTTTCAAAGTTCAAGTACAACGAAAAACGCCTTACATGTCCCTATGTTAACTTTTTATGCTCTCTTCCATGGTACAGAAGCATTTATTGTACTATTGTTTTTATATTTAGCGACACGTTGAGATATCTCAGATTTTTCATCACTCTGTATAAAATTTCATCTACAACGTTGGCTAGGTAGAGCTAGAAAATAGGAAAAACAGAGACATGTAAACCGTTTTCTTTTATCTTGAGTCGTTTTCGTTGAGGGTCATGAACATTTAAACTTAGAGACGGTAGAGGCGCCCCACTCTGTATATATCAAATATTTTCCAAAATTATAAATTAAATTTACTTACTTACTGCTCACGCAAATGGTAAGTAAATTACCCACCGTGTAATTTTTTACAAACACAATTTACTACCACGATAAAGACAAGTAAACAATCAAATCGAGTTCAACCGTACTAAGATAGAATCTATTGACTTTTTCCCTACTTAACATTCAACGCACTGTTTATATAAATCAATTTTGAAATTTGACCAAATAGAGAATCCTGACGCATGTTTGTAGCTGTTGTGACTTTCAAGTGTGGTCGTATTTCGCAGAGGACACGAGCGGCGGTCACAACGGACCTATGAATGCTATAAAGCAGTCTGTTTTATGGTGACCATTTGATAAGTCAGATAAGTGTGACAAGCACGCAACGATTTAAAATACATCGTCGTCATAGCCCACCCCTATCCCCGTTCACCCTTCTCGAGTCACTGTAAAGACTCGTAAGTTCTAATTTTATTCATGTTAAGAAGTCGCTACAAAAAATAGAGGGGCATACATTTTGTTACATTTTTTGAACCCGGATATAATGTCAGTTAAGAACAGACATTTAAGGGAAAGGGTAAACTAATTTTTTATAAGTATAACATTTTATCTGATTCCCTCTTTTATGTATATTTATTTTAGTGTATCAGGTTCTTTTTTAATTTATATATACAAAAAACGGGTGGATTTCTTTTAATCGGAAGATACAGTATAATTATCAGGAAAATTTGTTTCTTTTTATGGCTTTACTAAGGTGGCTTATACAATGTTTTAATGTATCAATCATAAAATAGAATTGCGTTTATAAAAAATTCTTCCTCAATAAATCGCAGCATCTTGTAAACCTACCAGCATACTTGGCCAGCTAGATTTGACCTGGTTAAAGAAGGATTATAGTCCAATAAAGTCTTAAAAGTCATACGTATCGATTAAGAATACACATCCTTTTGATAGCTCGATTTATTTTGTTTCATGTACGTGTTTTTATAGTAACTGTCCAGTTTGTCTAAATACTCCATCCCGCATAAATAAGTATACGTCAACATTGGTTTTGAATGAGAATTAAATGCACAACACAGAGGATAGAATGTCATTACGTGAATAAATTTTATGTAGTTGTCAGTGGCTCTCAAACTGACGTAAGCGGTTCAATTCATTTTTTGAATGATTCCTTCAATAATTATTACGCTCGTTCACAACTTGACAATTAACTGTTTGACATTTTCTGGTGAAATTAAAAATATTAATTCGGACGGTTAGTGAGACGTCACATCTGACTTTTTAAAGTTAATCCTACTATATAAGTAGACTAATGGATATTTTCGCAGTAAGGCCATTTATTTAAGCCCCGATATAAAACGTAATCATTACATTAAAAAAAGAGGGCGTAATTTCTATTGTATCTATTACTAGTATTGTCATTTTTAAAGGTATGTCGAGGAATTGGAAAACAATGCGGTGTCGTAAAGATATGAAAGCAAAAAAAGTCGACCAAGAAAATAATTATGATGCTCAAAATTTATTTATAATTCATTATCAAATAATTTTTCTATTTGGTGTAATAAAATGTTTACTTCATTTTCTTTGTTTGGTATTTTTGGATTATTTACAAAAGTTTTCGGATATCAATGCTACCTGAGAGTCATCGAAGAGAGCTATCAGGGAGTTCTAGATAAATTTTAAGTTGCATCTAAGAAAATATTACCAAAATATCACGAATTTCAAAGGAACTGTGGCAAATTGAGAGAAATAACTTTTTCTTACTCCATTTTCCTGAGCTTCTTAGAAGACAGTGGTAAAAACGGCACGTCATTATCTGCTTACTATCCAGAGATATAGCCCTGCGAAATATGCTCTGTGACTGTGACGTCATATCAGTCGCGACTATCCACACCTATATTTAGATTATTTTGTATCACATAATACTGCGCAGTCTAGACTCTAGATGTTCAGCTTCGGTTGCTATGAGTAACCGTGGCTATTGGGACGTCAGAATAATGACTTCAACTAACAACCCTTAACTCGCTTATTTATTATCTCAGAAAGCTCGCATGAGAATCTACCTATACAACCAATAATGCGAGCAATAATGTATTGGTATGGAAAATGTGTTCAGATAAAGAAAATAATGATCTCAGGTTTGAATAAAATTTAAAATGTCACAATCCAATTTATAATTAGTGAAAATAATAACTAAAAAATGTATTAAGAGAGCAACGAAAACGGAAAGAAAAATCAGAAGGGAATTTGAAAGGGTCTGTAAAGAAGAAAATTAAAGGAGTACACATGCAGTAAGAAAAATGTACTCTAAATTTACTCTAAATTAACACTAGTCGGAGTTGGAGGAGGTTCACTCAAATAGAGGGAAAATATTCACTCGAACAGTTTGAGTGAACTTTTAAGTGAATTTTACTCTAGTTCAAGTTTTGTACACTAACTTCGAGTGCAGAATTTGCTGGCTCAAGAGTAAAAATGTTACACTGCTCTAGTTCTTTTCACTCTAATTAAATCATGATTTACGTAAATAGAGTTGACAAAAATATTTATAGAGTGAAATTTTATGAATTCACTCCCTGTTGGGAGAAAAACATTGTAGAGTGCGAGAATGAGTAGAATTTCCTCTAAAATTTTCACTCTACTTGTTTTACTTTTAGGTAGAGGTAAGTTACTCGGCATAAATTTTTTACTGTGTATGATATAATTCTTGTAGGAAGTAATAGAAGCAGCAAGAGTCCGAGAAAGAGAGAATAAGAGAACCATAGAGAGGATATTTGAATATTTGGAGAAGATTTTAAAAATAAATCATTGCCCGTGGTGGTAAAGAGGAGCAACTAAAGACGGTGTCGGAGAAGCAAGAAAAAATTTTGTGGAATCTGTGAGAAAAAAGTGTAAAGAAATTAGATAATTGGTTGTAAAGGAGAAGAGAAGCAGCGAGAGACGAAGAGAGAGAGAGAGTTAGAAGATCATGAAAAGGAAATTTGAGAGTAGGTGTCAAAGAAGAGTGGAAATACGTAAATAATTTTTGAAAGAGTGTAGAGAAGCAGGGAAAGACGGAGAGAGAAAGAATCAGAAGAAGAATTTCCAAAGAGAAGCAGTAAGAGACGAAGAGAGAGAAAGAGAATCAGACCAGAGAGTCCAGAGGACCAGAGAAAGGTTTGAAAAGGATATTGTGAGTTTTAGTTTTTAAATTTAAGTAAATTTAAAATGATTATAATAATAATAATCATTATTATTACATATTATTATTTATTATTTATAGTAATAATTATTTATTATTATTATTATTAAATGATTCAACACATTTTATATTAGAGTCAAATTTGGGAATTATAGATTTTACACTTGTTTATAACTCAAAAACTTCTGAATTTAAACACCAACTGTAAAAGCCAATCTTATTTTTTCTTCCCAGGCAATCTAAAATTGCAATAACATAGGAGCATTCCATTTAAAAAAACATAACTTTGATGTTTCATGCTTTTGGGACATACTCTACATTGTGAATATAATTTTAAAACGTACCTCTGCCGGGTCTCTATCTACTCCAAAAATAAAAAGATCCTAAAATCCAGAGACACGGTCATAATCTTCCGTGGCGTATACCGTGAATAACCCTGTATAAAATAAAATTTTAATTAATAATGATAATACCAGTGAATAGGAAAGTGGATACCATAACAAATTGGCGCCCAACGTGGGACCCGTTCTTTTTAATCATTCTTGAAATAATTAAAATTTTAGAACTAATATTTTTTTGTTTATTTCTAATGTGTAATTAGATTGATATAAATTACATAAACTAGAGAATCAATTTATAGTTTTCTAAAATATGAAGAAGTAGAAGAATTACAATAAATAAAATCAAGAAGAAACAATAGAAATACAAGAGAAAGAAGATATGGCTGAAATAACGCAAATAATAGTTAAACGTACAATTAAACATAAGTTTGAATCAAATTAACGGATGGCAGACAATGGATATAGTAAAAAAGATGTAGGAAAATGGTAAGAAGATGATGAAAAAAATTAACCATGGAAGTGTTATCTGTATTTCTTCTTACTATTAATATAATAAGAAGATGGAAGAAACGAAAAAGCTAATGGAAGAAAATAAAGAAGAAATCAAAGTGCTAAAGAGGAGAAGTTTTGTAAAAAGATTTTTAATAAATGGGTTTGGAAAATAACTCACATATGATAAAAATAAAGAATATATTAACGATAATATTGGATTGGGGACTTTATTATTTTTTGATTGATGAAATTTTTTTATTTGAGGCTCTAGGACCAATAGTTACCGAGATACGGCCGCTCCGTACCCTTAGCTGAACACGTTGTATATTGTGTGGACAAATTAGAGGCCAAAGATATAGAATATCTTCAAAGTAGGACAGACCCAATGCCATATGAATCCAAATTACAGGTCAATGAGAATAGTATATTCTATATCAAGGGCGGAAAGAAGTTCATTTCGGCGAGTATAAAGTTATCGAGCTGAGCGGAGCGTAGCGGAGCGAGGGTTGATTGAATACGAGCTGAAATGGACTTCGGATCCGGCCGAGATATAGACGCTATTTTTTAGCGCATCGCGTTAGAACACTGAATACTTTGGCTTGTTAGCTTGTTGGCGTACAGATTAATTCGCTGTCAGTGTAATTTTCCTGTCTAGCGTTCATTTTGTTGCTTTTTTGACGAAACCTCAGAAACTAGTAACCTCCGTTAATCGTTATAATTAGATAGGTACCTACCTGTTATTATTACATTTCCAGCTCGTTTAGACTTGATTGAAATATGCGCGTAGGTATAGTGGTCTCGGTATAGTTGTCAGCTGTGTGCTTCAATTTCGCTCTCACCTGCCGCGTAATCACTAACTGATAACAACACTATCAGTAGTTGCTATAGTAACTCCTAAATCTGTCCGCCCTAGGGCCAGAAAAAACGTTCGTTGCGGGCTGGAAAATTTTGTACGCTTGGAAGCGAGCCGCTATTGCATGTAGGGCTGCAATATGCGTCATTCCGCCGGCTACTAAGCTACTGAAAAATCGTCTTTCAGAGGCGATGCGCTAAAAAATATTATTTATATATGAACAAATACTACAAGAAGTGACCATATAAGCAAGAAAGATGAGTAAAATAAAAGAATTAAATGGCAATTCAATATAGCATTTATAAACGTAGATTAGACAAAGTGAGAATAGAAAAAGGAAGACAACTAAAATGAAAATAATAAAATAGACCATTATACAGGGTGCACCATGTATCCTTCTCTATATTGCTATCTTCTGAACGCTAAGAGATACAGGGTCGGTTAAATTAGAGAAAAGATGCGCAGTTTTGTGGCCATCTCGAATTCGTCAAAACATGCAAGATATCTGTGACCGTTCCTGAAATATCCTGAAAAAACTGAAAAATCGAGATTTCTTATTTTCCTCATATCTTTTTTATTATTGGAAATTAATAAATAATTTTTTGTAGGCTTACTTACATAAGCCGTTAAGAGCTATCCATCTGACATTTCAAAATTTTTCTTATGGCCGGCATATTATTTTTTTATGTCGTTCGATATGAAAAAAATAATGGAAACCAAAAATTAATAAACTTAAAAAAAAAAAAATAATTTTTATTCTTAATTTTTCAAAGAAAAAAAAAACCTAATAAAAAATCGTCGAAAAACGTCAACATTTGTAAAATACGCCGAAATAGTGCTTGCCTTATGGTTTTTTGATTTATCTATGAAATTTGGTCAAAAATGTTTTTTTTTTTGTAAAGAAAAAAGAAGAATAAAAATTTTTTTAATTTTTTTTTTAAGTTTAACAATTTTTTGTTTTTATGATTTTTTTTATACCGAACAACATAAAAAAACACTATGGTGGCCATGAGAAAAACGAAAGTTGACTATGAAAATTCTGGGATCTAGTCGGCTTTTAACATTTTTGAAATGTCAGATGGGTAGCTCTTGATGACTTTGTAGGTAAGCCCACAAAAAATTATTCATTAATCTCCAATAATAAAAAAGATATGGAAAAAATAAGAAATCCGATTTTTCAGTTTTTTCAGGATATTTCAGGAACGGTCACAGATATCTTGTATGTCTCGACGGAATCGAGATGGCCACAAAATTGCGCTCCTTTTGACTTGTTTAACCGACCCTCTATCCGTTAGCGTTATAGGAGATAGCAATATAGAGAATGATACATGATGTACATACACCCTGTATATGTATGTATATTTTTAGTTTAATCAAATAAAAAAAAACGTAAAAAAGTTATCAACCCTTTCAAGCAAATAACTGCAAATTTTTGTTTGTATGTAATAACATAACTTTTTAATTTCAATAGAAGAAACTTTCAATCATTTAACTCACAGACACATATTATCCTTTTTTGATTGTAAGAAAAAAGACGAAAGAGAAGAGCAAAAAATAAAAATGATGCTCGACGTCAAGGATAATAATTAGGTATTATGTTACCGTTTCATGAAAATATGTGATCGCACTCCCATATAAATTATTGTAGTTTCGTAACAAAGAACTTTCGATCCTTGCCTCAAAAAAAAGAGGTACGGCGCTGACCATAGCAATTAAACCTGTCACGCAAAATCCGCACCTGACAATAATCTGAAATAACTGTCACGTAAGCTGAAGAAAACATGCAACACTCACTGAGAACCGAGAATTTCGACATTTGATTTGAAAACTAATAACTGAAATACAACATTTTTGTTAATAAATTGAAATGGTGTCTATTATTTCCCGTACTTGACCTCCGTAGCAGTAAGAATTTAGTGTAGCATTATTGATTTAGAATTGAATTCATTTTATATTAAAACATTTCAGAACTCACTTTCAAACATTCATTTAGCTCAATACAAAGATTAGTTACTAAACTGAATGAAATAGTAAACCAAAAATAAAAGTCCAACTTCGCTTTTTAAATTTGAGACTTTATTCAAAACTTTAGTGGTGGTGACATGTTTCGGCTTTCGCCATCATCAGACCAACTTCACAACTGTAAGTAAAATTCAGATGTAAGTATAAACTTAGTCGGACCATCTGGGTGTTCAAAAATAGTAAAAGTATTATAAAAGTTGACAAATTTATTATTTACTCACAGTAGTCTCCTTAACCATGACAACAGTGTCCTCCAATAAGCATTGAAGCAATCACAACAAGCAACAGTCACTCCAACAGAGCTGAGGGCCCCCTCGAACCAGTTTGAGCACGTGTTAATTAAGAGGTAGAAAATTATCCGGTCTCATAGGCAAACCAAAGGACTTTTCTAAGAAACAACAAACCCAATCCGGCGAATGAATCACAAGAAAAACTATTTCAACGCTGAAATTAATTATTTTAGCAGTTTAGGAATGGAAACGTCCAAACTTGCTCTTGATGTCATGAAGAAAAGGTGAAACGAGCCGTTAAGTTAAATTTCTCAAAAAATTAGTCAGATAAAAATAAAATCAATAACTGTCTAGTAAAAATTATTATAATAAACAAAAGAATGATGGCACGAGTCTAAGTGTGAAATTGACATAGTTGATGGAATGACGAATGACCACCGAACCCAGTGACAGTGACAGCTCAAAGACACAGTCGAAGGCGTTCAGAAATTATCACCATATGTCAAGATGGCGGGATTTTTTAAAAAACGATAGGCGAGATATTTGAAATTAAGCTTTAATTGGGATGTAAACTTATTTGCTGAGATTGAGAGAGGGTGAACACTAGTGGCAGGTGGGTGGAGGATAATTATCTGGAAACTTTAGTGAGACAAGTAGTAAAATTAGAAAGATGGCTAGTTTTATCATGTGAAATTTCTTGAGAATACATCTATGTTCTGTCTAGCTTCTGAGCATTTCAAATGTAGGAGGGAAAGAATTTGTCATCATTGAGTTGAGGGTGTTCAAATTCGTGTTATTTTTGTGTCTGAAGATCTCTAGCTCTTCTAAAACTTCCTGTTTTGGGCCTGATCTGACTTGATGTAGTAAGTCGACATCCTTATCAATATCGAATTGGTGACCCTGTAGTCTCAAATGCTTACCGAAGATGGACTTATCGTGGTCTGGAATCCTGCAACTCCTGAGATGTTCTTCGACCCTCGTTCTGATATCTCTCCCACTTCGTCCTATATATACTGTGTTACATGACGTGTTGCCACATTTTAATCTGTACACTCCACACTTACTGAGCAATGGTATTTTGTCTTTGTTATGTACAAGGTGTTGACGTAAAGTGTTAGTTGATTTGTAAGCTACTTTGTATTCAGAATGTCTGCTAAAAACTCTGCCGATCTCATAGGACATCTGGCCAAAGAAAGTCAATGGGATGAACTTGCTAGGAGTTTTCTCTGAACTTGGAAAAGCCTCTCTGACTAATTCGTTGTTTCTCTTCTTGATTATCATTTTGTCAATGATATGAGGATTGTAACCGTTTTTCTGCGCTATATATTTGATGTTTTTCACCTCATTATCGAAGTTATCGGGATCGAGAGGGAGTTTGAAAAGTCTATCTATGTAGCACCTAAAAGCTGACATTTTGTGCTGATGAGAGTGGCAAGAACTATTTGGAATGCAGTGATCTGTGGATGTGGGTTTTCTATGAACGTACACGCTGATTTTGTTGTCAAGTCTAAACAGGTTGAGGTCCAGGAAGTTGATCCTGTTGTCCTCCTCCACTTCCAACGTGAACTTAATTTTAGAATGTGTCTTGTTTATCCAGTCCAGTAACAACTCAGGTTGGTCCGATTCTCTGTTCCAACATATCAAAACATCATCTACATATCTGTGCCAAAATAAGATGTTGCTTTTATAGGGGTTAGAGTTGTGGAAAACTATGTTTTCTTCAAAGAAGGACATGAAAACCTCTGCCATAAAAGGAGAAAGGCAATTACCCATGCTCAGGCCATTGGGTTGTGAGAACACAACGTCACCGAAAGAAAAAAAGTTTTGTTTCAGGACAAGGGCAGTAAGCTGGTATAAGCTTTCAGCTATGTCATCGGGTAATTGGGATTGGTGGATTAGATTCTTTAAAACTTGTAATGTTTGAGGAACAGGGACGCTCGTAAATAAATTTTTGACATCCAATGAAATTAATACATGGTTGTCAGGGATGTGAATGTCTCTAATCTTGTCTACAAGGTCTGAACTATTTTTTATACTATATTTAGAGGTAAAGTCAAGCAATGAGGGAAGAATTTCACCTAATTTTTCAGAAAGTGGGTGTGCGAAACTCCCAACAAAAGAAACTACCGGTCTTATGGGAATATTTGGTTTGTGTATCTTGGGCAAACCATATAACCTTGGGATGTTGTGATTCATAGGCAAGAATCTCTTTATATCCTTAAAAACAGCAGGACCGTATGTCTTAAGTGTGGTCTTGAAGAGACTCACATATTTTTTATAGCAATCATTTTCAGCCCTAACAAAACCATTATCAGAAAGAAAAGAGTTAACCTTATCAACATAATCATCTCTCCGAATGACGACCAAACAGTTACCTTTGTCCGCCTTTGAAACAAATAAGTTATTATTCTTTATCTTTTGTTTTATATCCCTCAACTTGTTTTTCAACTTGAAAAAGGAAGGGTCGAATTTCCCCCTACACAACCTAAATCTCTTCAAAATGTCAGATACCTTACATCTAATCGAGTTGACAATGTTGCTGTCCCTGAATTTGTATGACCTGAAAATAGATTCAACCTCTGAAATGACAGTCTCAGTGATTTTCTGTTTATTGAATTCTGGAAGTGAGAACTTGAGGCCTAAGTTTAACAACCCAACTTCCTCCTCACTGAACTGTACGCCAGACAAGTTCTTAATCCTATCATGAAATTGAACGTTAGTGGAAAGCGGCTCAACTGCAACTGAATGACCCCCACTCAATGAACGCAAATGTGAAATTTTCTTTATATGAATTCTACTTTTTTTATGTACAAAGCTATCTATGTTTAAAGAAACTCTGTTAACAAGCTCGCTAAATTGAAAACCAGATAGTCTGACCTGTAGTACGTCTCTCGCTATCTTCTTTCTGCAACTGTGGTAATTCGCCGCTCTGTACCATTTTCTGATCTCCAACCTAAGGATCCTCTTCTGTAGCTCATTGACGTTTCTAGCTATTATGGGGTTCGTTGTTCTGGAAGTTCTGACCCTGATGAACCTAGGTACCAAGTTGTCGTGTAGGCAGGTGCTGCAGAACCTGATGTGTGTGTGCGATTTAGCTTCTTTAAAGGATGAACTGATGTATGTACGGGTCAAAGTCGCCAGACTCGCGATCATCAAATACTCTCGAAGACCCATTGCGAAGAGAAGTAGTAAACCAAAAATAAAAGTCCAACTTCGCTTTTTAAATTTGAGACTTTATTCAAAACTTTAGTGGTGGTGACATGTTTCGGCTTTCGCCATCATCAGACCAACTTCACAACTGTAAGTAAAATTCAGATGTAAGTATAAACTTAGTCGGACCATCTGGGTGTTCAAAAATAGTAAAAGTATTATAAAAGTTGACAAATTTATTATTTACTCACAGTAGTCTCCTTAACCATGACAACAGTGTCCTCCAATAAGCATTGAAGCAATCACAACAAGCAACAGTCACTCCAACAGAGCTGAGGGCCCCCTCGAACCAGTTTGAGCACGTGTTAATTAAGAGGTAGAAAATTATCCGGTCTCATAGGCAAACCAAAGGACTTTTCTAAGAAACAACAAACCCAATCCGGCGAATGAATCACAAGAAAAACTATTTCAACGCTGAAATTAATTATTTTAGCAGTTTAGGAATGGAAACGTCCAAACTTGCTCTTGATGTCATGAAGAAAAGGTGAAACGAGCCGTTAAGTTAAATTTCTCAAAAAATTAGTCAGATAAAAATAAAATCAATAACTGTCTAGTAAAAATTATTATAATAAACAAAAGAATGATGGCACGAGTCTAAGTGTGAAATTGACATAGTTGATGGAATGACGAATGACCACCGAACCCAGTGACAGTGACAGCTCAAAGACACAGTCGAAGGCGTTCAGAAATTATCACCATATGTCAAGATGGCGGGATTTTTTAAAAAACGATAGGCGAGATATTTGAAATTAAGCTTTAATTGGGATGTAAACTTATTTGCTGAGATTGAGAGAGGGTGAACACTAGTGGCAGGTGGGTGGAGGATAATTATCTGGAAACTTTAGTGAGACAAGTAGTAAAATTAGAAAGATGGCTAGTTTTATCATGTGAAATTTCTTGAGAATACATCTATGTTCTGTCTAGCTTCTGAGCATTTCAAATGTAGGAGGGAAAGAATTTGTCATCATTGAGTTGAGGGTGTTCAAATTCGTGTTATTTATGTGTCTGAAGATCTCTAGCTCTTCTAAAACTTCCTGTTTTGGGCCTGATCTGACTTGATGTAGTAAGTCGACATCCTTATCAATATCGAATTGGTGACCCTGTAGTCTCAAATGCTTACCGAAGATGGACTTATCGTGGTCTGGAATCCTGCAACTCCTGAGATGTTCTTCGACCCTCGTTCTGATATCTCTCCCACTTCGTCCTATATATACTGTGTTACATGACGTGTTGCCACATTTTAATCTGTACACTCCACACTTACTGAGCAATGGTATTTTGTCTTTGTTATGTACAAGGTGTTGACGTAAAGTGTTAGTTGATTTGTAAGCTACTTTGTATTCAGAATGTCTGCTAAAAACTCTGCCGATCTCATAGGACATCTGGCCAAAGAAAGTCAATGGGATGAACTTGCTAGGAGTTTTCTCTGAACTTGGAAAAGCCTCTCTGACTAATTCGTTGTTTCTCTTCTTGATTATCATTTTGTCAATGATATGAGGATTGTAACCGTTTTTCTGCGCTATATATTTGATGTTTTTCACCTCATTATCGAAGTTATCGGGATCGAGAGGGAGTTTGAAAAGTCTATCTATGTAGCACCTAAAAGCTGACATTTTGTGCTGATGAGAGTGGCAAGAACTATTTGGAATGCAGTGATCTGTGGATGTGGGTTTTCTATGAACGTACACGCTGATTTTGTTGTCAAGTCTAAACAGGTTGAGGTCCAGGAAGTTGATCCTGTTGTCCTCCTCCACTTCCAACGTGAACTTAATTTTAGAATGTGTCTTGTTTATCCAGTCCAGTAACAACTCAGGTTGGTCCGATTCTCTGTTCCAACATATCAAAACATCATCTACATATCTGTGCCAAAATAAGATGTTGCTTTTATAGGGGTTAGAGTTGTGGAAAACTATGTTTTCTTCAAAGAAGGACATGAAAACCTCTGCCATAAAAGGAGAAAGGCAATTACCCATGCTCAGGCCATTGGGTTGTGAGAACACAACGTCACCGAAAGAAAAAAAGTTTTGTTTCAGGACAAGGGCAGTAAGCTGGTATAAGCTTTCAGCTATGTCATCGGGTAATTGGGATTGGTGGATTAGATTCTTTAAAACTTGTAATGTTTGAGGAACAGGGACGCTCGTAAATAAATTTTTGACATCCAATGAAATTAATACATGGTTGTCAGGGATGTGAATGTCTCTAATCTTGTCTACAAGGTCTGAACTATTTTTTATACTATATTTAGAGGTAAAGTCAAGCAATGAGGGAAGAATTTCACCTAATTTTTCAGAAAGTGGGTGTGCGAAACTCCCAACAAAAGAAACTACCGGTCTTATGGGAATATTTGGTTTGTGTATCTTGGGCAAACCATATAACCTTGGGATGTTGTGATTCATAGGCAAGAATCTCTTTATATCCTTAAAAACAGCAGGACCGTATGTCTTAAGTGTGGTCTTGAAGAGACTCACATATTTTTTATAGCAATCATTTTCAGCCCTAACAAAACCATTATCAGAAAGAAAAGAGTTAACCTTATCAACATAATCATCTCTCCGAATGACGACCAAACAGTTACCTTTGTCCGCCTTTGAAACAAATAAGTTATTCAAAGGCGGACAAAGGTAACTGTTTGGTCGTCATTCGGAGAGATGATTATGTTGATAAGGTTAACTCTTTTCTTTCTGATAATGGTTTTGTTAGGGCTGAAAATGATTGCTATAAAAAATATGTGAGTCTCTTCAAGACCACACTTAAGACATACGGTCCTGCTGTTTTTAAGGATATAAAGAGATTCTTGCCTATGAATCACAACATCCCAAGGTTATATGGTTTGCCCAAGATACACAAACCAAATATTCCCATAAGACCGGTAGTTTCTTTTGTTGGGAGTTTCGCACACCCACTTTCTGAAAAATTAGGTGAAATTCTTCCCTCATTGCTTGACTTTACCTCTAAATATAGTATAAAAAATAGTTCAGACCTTGTAGACAAGATTAGAGACATTCACATCCCTGACAACCATGTATTAATTTCATTGGATGTCAAAAATTTATTTACGAGCGTCCCTGTTCCTCAAACATTACAAGTTTTAAAGAATCTAATCCACCAATCCCAATTACCCGATGACATAGCTGAAAGCTTATACCAGCTTACTGCCCTTGTCCTGAAACAAAACTTTTTTTCTTTCGGTGACGTTGTGTTCTCACAACCCAATGGCCTGAGCATGGGTAATTGCCTTTCTCCTTTTATGGCAGAGGTTTTCATGTCCTTCTTTGAAGAAAACATAGTTTTCCACAACTCTAACCCCTATAAAAGCAACATCTTATTTTGGCACAGATATGTAGATGATGTTTTGATATGTTGGAACAGAGAATCGGACCAACCTGAGTTGTTACTGGACTGGATAAACAAGACACATTCTAAAATTAAGTTCACGTTGGAAGTGGAGGAGGACAACAGGATCAACTTCCTGGACCTCAACCTGTTTAGACTTGACAACAAAATCAGCGTGTACGTTCATAGAAAACCCACATCCACAGATCACTGCATTCCAAATAGTTCTTGCCACTCTCATCAGCACAAAATGTCAGCTTTTAGGTGCTACATAGATAGACTTTTCAAACTCCCTCTCGATCCCGATAACTTCGATAATGAGGTGAAAAACATCAAATATATAGCGCAGAAAAACGGTTACAATCCTCATATCATTGACAAAATGATAATCAAGAAGAGAAACAACGAATTAGTCAGAGAGGCTTTTCCAAGTTCAGAGAAAACTCCTAGCAAGTTCATCCCATTGACTTTCTTTGGCCAGATGTCCTATGAGATCGGCAGAGTTTTTAGCAGACATTCTGAATACAAAGTAGCTTACAAATCAACTAACACTTTACGTCAACACCTTGTACATAACAAAGACAAAATACCATTGCTCAGTAAGTGTGGAGTGTACAGATTAAAATGTGGCAACACGTCATGTAACACAGTATATATAGGACGAAGTGGGAGAGATATCAGAACGAGGGTCGAAGAACATCTCAGGAGTTGCAGGATTCCAGACCACGATAAGTCCATCTTCGGTAAGCATTTGAGACTACAGGGTCACCAATTCGATATTGATAAGGATGTCGACTTACTACATCAAGTCAGATCAGGCCCAAAACAGGAAGTTTTAGAAGAGCTAGAGATCTTCAGACACATAAATAACACGAATTTGAACACCCTCAACTCAATGATGACAAATTCTTTCCCTCCTACATTTGAAATGCTCAGAAGCTAGACAGAACATAGATGTATTCTCAAGAAATTTCACATGATAAAACTAGCCATCTTTCTAATTTTACTACTTGTCTCACTAAAGTTTCCAGATAATTATCCTCCACCCACCTGCCACTAGTGTTCACCCTCTCTCAATCTCAGCAAATAAGTTTACATCCCAATTAAAGCTTAATTTCAAATATCTCGCCTATCGTTTTTTAAAAAATCCCGCCATCTTGACATATGGTGATAATTTCTGAACGCCTTCGACTGTGTCTTTGAGCTGTCACTGTCACTGGGTTCGGTGGTCATTCGTCATTCCATCAACTATGTCAATTTCACACTTAGACTCGTGCCATCATTCTTTTGTTTATTATAATAATTTTTACTAGACAGTTATTGATTTTATTTTTATCTGACTAATTTTTTGAGAAATTTAACTTAACGGCTCGTTTCACCTTTTCTTCATGACATCAAGAGCAAGTTTGGACGTTTCCATTCCTAAACTGCTAAAATAATTAATTTCAGCGTTGAAATAGTTTTTCTTGTGATTCATTCGCCGGATTGGGTTTGTTGTTTCTTAGAAAAGTCCTTTGGTTTGCCTATGAGACCGGATAATTTTCTACCTCTTAATTAACACGTGCTCAAACTGGTTCGAGGGGGCCCTCAGCTCTGTTGGAGTGACTGTTGCTTGTTGTGATTGCTTCAATGCTTATTGGAGGACACTGTTGTCATGGTTAAGGAGACTACTGTGAGTAAATAATAAATTTGTCAACTTTTATAATACTTTTACTATTTTTGAACACCCAGATGGTCCGACTAAGTTTATACTTACATCTGAATTTTACTTACAGTTGTGAAGTTGGTCTGATGATGGCGAAAGCCGAAACATGTCACCACCACTAAAGTTTTGAATAAAGTCTCAAATTTAAAAAGCGAAGTTGGACTTTTATTTTTGGTTTACTACTTCTCTTCGCAATGGGTCTTCGAGAGTATTTGAATGAAATAGGTTTGAATTCTACGAATTCATTGAAAGTTATTGGAAAGTTTAATCCCTTACTCAGTTCGAGTCATGAGATTCAGGATGTTCGGGAGCTCCAGGAGCTTCAGAATGTTCAGCAACCATCTCTAGAAAGCATTGAAAACGATATCATTAGACTTAGATTAGGAGAATACTCTTGAAAGGTCAGGTTTTATCTTTCGTTGAGTTTTTTATATATTGGTTTATTGTCAACCCTAACTTGTTTTCAATCGGTAATTAAGACTGAAGTAAGGGTTGACGACATAAAGTTTATGAAAAACCTATAAAAAAAAGATTCCTACAACGGATGATTTGATGGAAAATCTTAATGGGATATGTTATTACTTTTTTATTAAAAAAATTAAGTGAATATTGTAACGAGATTTAGGGAGAGAATTCTTCTAGAGAAGGGTATCAACTGGAACTGTTATCTATAATAGAGTAACATATATGAATGGTGCCGCGCCAGGGCCATTCAACAGTTTCCAACCGAGATGGGAATAGAGAAATATTTACCGCAGCTCTCGAGAGAAAACTTGTGACTATGTGTACTGTGACCTAGGCAAACATTTAGGCACAATAATTAGTGAAGATAAAAAATTCCAAGTGCATCGAACGCAAAGAATAAGATATACCAGTGTCCTTATTGTGAACATCTGGCCCGTAATGTCCAGACTGAATCCGAGTAATTTGATGCCAGGAGATTGCTGCTGGTTAGGCCCCGATTAATTCCTCGAGGGGAAAAAGAAGGGATTCCGAATAGTAATCTTAGGGCTATGGAGGTAGGTAGATCTCTTTCTCTGTGACTATCCAGTTCCGCAACTACTCGTATTGGCATCCTTCTAACGCAGGCTCAGAACATCATGATCGTTGGTCGGAAACACGTTCAGATATGAAAATAAACAAAGATTAACTTAATCGACGTCTAGGTATTTCTCACCAAATTGAATCAACATTTATATTATCACTATCTTGATAATTATATTTTTCATTCTCCCCTTTACGAAATTGGAACTTTCTATCTTGATAAGGCAACTGAGAGCGAAAGTAAAACTTGCTAGGTGGTTGCTAGCTATGAAAAACTTTCGTATCCTGGACGGAAAAGTAGAAATGTCAGTCAGTGTCATAAATTAATAACCTAAAACTATCGTTACTGTGGTAATGTTGAAAACATTCCACCTTATAATAATTTCATTGTTATCACGGAATCGTATTATTTTACTCATTTCTTCTTAATCCGTGGTTCAATGGCAAGGGGAGAATGAAAAGTTTAATACATTACACGCTATACGAAAGCTCTTTCAGGTGCTCGGCAGAACTGCCTTCAACCAGTCGAAAAAGACTTGTCATCTTTGAAACAATTGAAGATTATGAATCTCATCCGAGAACTAGAATTGGATGGGGTGCTATGATCAGTCACCAGAAGGGAAAACTAATAATTTTTTGGGTCGCAGTGTAGGTGGCTCCCCATGTAGGTAGTTCCCCATCACCCATTTTAAGATTCGTCTTATAATAATTTTTTAAGAACTTTAATTATTTTAAATAACAGCTTGATATCTGACGAAATAATATCTCCCAATATTATTTTGCATTTTGATACAAGACTCTAGTTCTAGTCTAACTCAACAGATAACGTTGTAAATTTTTCTGGCAATGATTTAGTACTCTTTATTGTATGTAGTGATTCGTTGTCGGTCCCACTTCCATAGTAACAGCGGAAGAGTGTTCACATTATACATGGCGCCATCTGAACAGTCCTTTTTGTGACCCTAGCGTTTCGTTTGTAATTTAAAAGCCCTGAGAATGAGCGATTATTCCATTAACGTTGGCTTATCAAGAATCTGGCCGTTCATGTGGGTCTGCTTTATATTCAAGGCTGGCTAACCCCAATACGAATTTAACATTTTACGATTTATTTGCGAATATGAGATAAAGACATATGTTATAAATAAAAAATAAACCTTATCGAGTGGATGCCCAGGATTCAAGTTGTCCTTGTAAATATTTATGTACAGCGTAGGGTGTTTTTTATATATAATTCATGCACTTATATTATTGAAAAACTTGATACATATTCAGGTGAGTTAAAAAAAAAACAGGAAAGATAGATGCCCATTTTGCTAATTTCATCAAAGACGCAGAACTTGTAATTATTACATGAAGATGGATAACTTTAGAAGAAGTAAATAATTTCACAGAAGTTATATCCATACAGAAAGTACTGTCTTGGAAGTCACTTTTGTCCCTCAAAAGTCTCCTTGATAGTCTCCTAAAACAATTTTATATCAGAGGATGGAACTCAAGAATTTGTAATGGATGAAATAGGTCGAATATCTGTCCCCGATATCGGGGATGATTGTGTGGTTAATAAAAATATGTATCGGAGTGCTTGGTTTCAAGATTAAGGGTTCCTCTGTGATATGAACGGAGGTTGATGCCGAGGGGAGAACACTTATCTTATTATTGATGTCTGTTGCGCCGCTTAGCTTTTTGAACAAAGCATCGTCCAGCCTGTTTCCAATCTTAAGATTTTAGAGCTAAGATTGAAAAATTAATTACATTTTTTTCAAGTAATTATTTTCAAATAAAAATATCAAATTCCTCCGCAGACTTGGACAGTTTCATTCAAATTTAACTTTAATAAAAGCTAACAAGATCAGATTAGGAGACTCCAGATAAAAGTCATAGTTTTCCAAGTCTGAACTGGCTGAATTATTTCTTTCCTACGCTCAATCGGCATTATATCATGAACTAAGCAGTTTTAGGGACGTTTAAGATTTCTATGTCTAGCAGAATAATAAGGTCTCAGCGATATTCCTATAATAATATGTGATTAATCGTTGCTTGTTTACGCACACATGATTCATATTGCGTTTTTAGGGATATTCGATAACATCTTTGAAAAATGAAGGCCAGCACGATACGCTCTGATTTACTACAATAATCGTTTGATAGCTTAACAAATCAACCTATAGGGCGTTAATGAAATAAACCAATTACTCATCGATATGATCTATGACTACAGTTTTTTAGATTGTAAGTATGACAACAGTTACACAGACAATCAAGTAATGTCGTTACGTTATTAAGATTAGAGAATAATACTTAGAAACTATAGAGTCCTACTTCAGCTGGCTAAAAAAAAAACTCATCTGGCTCGAAAGGCTAGTAAGCTCTAAGTAAGAAGGAAAATCGAGGTCAATACCCAATGATGGGGAGAGTTCCTTTCGAGCCTACAAACAGAATTCTTCCTTCAGTCTTTTATAGTTGATTTCATTTACGGTTTCTTAGAAAAATTTATGTTTCCTGAGATCGCGGATCTCTTATTTCCGATCTGGTCTTGCATTAGTAGAGGGTGATGTCTGTGAGGTTCCTAAACTCCTTAAAACCTTTAAGTCTGCAAGTCCTGATGGAAGTTCCTCCTTTCTACTTTTACGTGACAATGCTCCTATTCTACCTCTTCCTCTCTCCTCGATAATTTTTTATCTTTCCACATTCTCTTTCCCTTTCCATCTCGCTGGAACCTTTCTAAGGTTATCTATGAGTTCAAGAATTAGAACAGAAATGAGATGGTGGCTATTTATACTATACACTGTGGACGTTTATAGTCCCCCCTGACCTTAAATTTTGACCTGAATGAGATAAAACTTTGGTAAATGTCATGGATTTCACTACTTTTTGACATAAAACTGACCTGTCAAATGTCAAAGATGACGTTGCAGTCACTGTCAACTTGAGAATTTTGAGAGACATGGAGGAAGGGGGTCGTGTGAGACCTCATTTTAAAGGCATTTCAATTATCTACGCAAAAATAATTTTAGTTTTCAATTTTGAGCATTTTGCTCAGAATTTGAAGAATTTGGGGGGACTATAACCGTCGTCGACAAAAAAATTATCGACAATTCAATTAGTAGGCAATTGAAATACCCTTAAAGTGAGATCTCACATGACCCCCCTTGCCTTTCAAAATTTTGAAGTTGACAGCGACTGCAACGTCATCTTCGACATTTGACAGATCAGTTCTATGTCAAAAAATAGTAAAATCCAAGACATTTGATTTAGTTTCTTACCCAAAGTTCTATTTTTTAGGAATCAAACATTAAGGGGGACTGTAAACGTCCTCACTGACACAAAGACTGTCAAAATTGACAACTAACATAATCTTTGTGTGGATAATTGCAAATAAATACCTTTACAATAAGTGATTTTAAAAACCTCACATGACCCCCCATGCTATTTAATTAATTGAAGTTGACAGCGACTGCAACGTCACTTTTGACATTTGGTTGATCAGTTTTACGTCAGAATTCATTTGATTTAGTTCTTGGTTCAAAGTTCAATCTCATTCGGATCAAAATTTAGGTTCAGGGGGGACTATAAACGCCTTCACTTTATAGCCCAAAGACTCCAATGAACCCGAACGTGCTATAGTCGATTTTCAAGGTAAGCTGCATTCACCTCCGAGATTTCCTCCACCCAACAAAATCACTTATTTGCGTCTCTCTGTTATTAACGATGCTTGGAAACATATGAAATGACATCGAAGACAGAGACAGCTACGGAACTGAATTCAAAGCACGGAACTTCATACAGCTTGTCCCTATAGTGCACCCTTAAGTACAAATTTTTGGCTACGGCGTGCACCTTCACGTGCTCACCTCCTTAGTTGCCCTGACTCTTGAACTTGTCCGAGTTTGCATGAACATTATTATTTTCTTGAACAATATTTTTAACCAGGGCCATAATTTTACGAGTTGAGACAAGGTCGGGCTTTTCTTTATGCACCATAGTGCCACGAAGCAGGCAACCGGCTATTCGTTTTCAGTTTAATGTAGGTATAGGCCTACGGCGAATGATCTGGGCTGGACGAATATCTGCCCCCTCTCCCTCGCAAGTCAAGGGAAGTTTTGGCTTTAAGAACTTTAACCGGTTCCCATAGAGGGAGGAAAAAATCTCAGAGAGGTTGACGACCCTGGTACTGATTAAAATATGAGAGGACACCCTGTAGAAGTATGGCGACACAAGTCGAGTCTCTTCTCAGGTCTGGTCTTAGCTAGTTGAGATGAAACTTGATCCGACTTTAAACTGCAAACGGTCCATACATGGGGGAGTAGAGTTCTCCATTTGGATTATTCGGCCCCCCTAATCTAGCTCAAACTTTTCTCGGATCTTTCCTTAACATTTCCTTAACCTTTCACTTCAGTTTCATTTTGAAAAGACCTCAACAGCTGAGCATAGACCGCGTATATGGATTTTTTAAGATCCATTGATAGGGACATTTTATGGTCTATTACTTGCTTAGCTTTCTTCTTTTTGTTTTTCGAATGCTTTGATGCTTCTTCTCTGCTACTTTCTTGATCGATTTCTGCGTTTCTTACAAACAAGACATGATATATTGTAATTCGATTAACATAATGGTATCATATTGATGTTTCAAAATAACGGACGAATTTCCAAAGGTGGCAAATCATCAAATTTGGATGGAGTTCGGCTAAAGCTGTTCAAGAAATTCTTGTAAAACAGAATAATTATATGGACAAAATCTGACAATGTAAGGAACCTTTAATAAAAGAGAATAAAATCTAGCTATATTATAACAACTAAGTTTTTAGTCTATATGTGTAATGTAAAAAAATTAACTGCTGTAGTTTTATCTGAACCAACAAAACTAGTCTAATGTTATGGTATTTACAGAATATCAGTTTCGGTCACTATAATTATGTAGATCACAAGAAAACGTTATCATGATGCTTACTAGTAACGCCTATTATTATTATAAAATGATATAGTGGCGTTAACCGAGCTATGGCTACGAACGTAATTTATGGAGTGTTTATTAATTAAATTAACAGCCAAGGCAGGCGGAAAATTATTCGCAAGTGAGCTTACCAATGAGTTTTCGCACACAATTCGGACCACAAGCAATTCCGTTTTCGTTCTTGGCCCAATAGCATGTAATGATAATATGTATTCCTTAGGAAATGCTTGGAATCACTGAAAATATAAGCCTCATAAACGTTTCTTTATTTTATGGTTAAAACAGCTTCTAAAAAATAAAATTCAATCTACTCAGTGGACTTTTCTGTTGGTGAAAAACGAGAACTGCTAAGCTACTTCAAAAGTTGACTTGAGATTTATTTCTTATAAAAAAAATTTTAAAAATCCAGGCTAAAATTTTCAGTTGATCTAAATATTCCCCGTAGTAAGTTTTAGGGTGCAGTCATGTTTCTACATTTTACATATGTAAATATTTTTTTAATACAAAACTCTACCTATCTATGAATAAATTATGAACTGATGTTCATATTATTAGGTTACTTTTAATAATGTAGACAGCCAAGTGATAAAACAATACTTATCACGGAACAATATAATCAATCAAGAGATCATTAGACTGAGCTACACATTAATGTATGAATTCATTACAGGTATTACCCCTTAGTTTACTATTGACTATTTTAGATTAGTTACAAAAAAAAAACATGAAAACGAATACATGGAATAAATAATGTCAACTTTCTGTACCTAATTTGAAATTTGGAAACTTGGAAGGGATGTTCCTTTCTTCTTGAAATTAATTACGTTATCGTATCAGACACATTAGGGTTTTAATGTATTCGCATTATTTATGATGTGCGTTCAAGTAGTTTTTTCTTACTTTCAGTTGACCTAAATTACATTACCTTACTTTACTTTCACTATCCTATTTTTAGTGATTTCATTGGAGATTTTTGGACTTGATTGTTGTGTTGGTTAAACCTTGATCATATCTTGCGAAATTATACGCTAAAATCAAAAAAGTTACTATTTTTTAATTAACCCAGCAGGACCGGTAAAATAAACAGCTCGTTAACAGACCGGGGAAATCTATTTTTTTTTTTTGAGTCGATGGAGTCGGACCTGTCTTTTGACATGTGTCTTAGGCTGGGTGGAGGGGGGGGAGGGGTGGCACGCTTTTAAAATTTACTGAAAATGAATTTTATCGGAAAAACGGGTATATCTGAGCCGGATTTGATCTGACAAAAAAATTATGGTATCGAAAATTGAAGAACTTGACTAGACACGGAAGTTCGTTCCGACCTGAACCCTTTAGCTCAACTGGTTCGCGAAATAATGCGATATTAAGGGTGCAAAAATGAATAAAAATATAATTTATTAAAAATATAATTTAACTGACTTTTGCTCAGCAGGTGGTAGAGTAGGGCGTCAATTTTTTGCGAGAGGAAGGGTGCCACCGAGTACTTTGACGGGCCGGAGGGAGGGGGTGGTGGGCCAATTAGGAGGGGAGATATGGGGGTGAGAAGAAAAATACGGAAACGCTCGTAAAAAGTTTATTTATTGATCTACAGAGACCAGGCACCGCTCATTTTCTTCGTTTTTTATCTGCTACCCGGTCTTAATCCAAAAAAATTTAATTTTTGCTAATTCGCGCTTGGCGCGTAATTAAAAAAAAGTCATTTTTTGCTCGCGTTTTTGGGGGTGAAGGAAGGGGGTGGGGAAAAAACATTTTTCACCACTGAACGGCATTTTTTTATCTTTAATTTGAATCTCACTTGAACCCGATCCGACCATAAATAAGAGCACAACGAACCGGCCAAGTCTAGAGAAAGTTGGAACACACTCTTTCATCCATTCTCGAAATAATTTTCTTGCCTGAAGCAGCCATGTGCTGCACTCGCTTGACCATGAATAGATCGAGATGCAGTCTTTTGTGTAGCACCTCTTTCTATTGTGTACCTGCCTATTGTTTTCGTGAACCCGGCGCGTCATCCCGGGAAAACAATAGAAGGCTAGCAAGATAAGAGAGCGCGACTGAGAATGGAAAACAAGGCCAACAACGGCCCAAATGTAAGAAAAATCGACCCGCCAGCAGATGAAAAAACAGTAACTCGATGTGTTTTTTTATTCCCGATCGTTCAGCGATCAAAAGCAAGAATACGATCCATAATTGAGCGAGGTACGAGCGAACAAGCATTCGAAAATAAATTCCGAGCGCGCGTTCCTGGCCGATCGTGACTGTGCCCGGAGTATAGACAAGCGGAGAGCGTAAGCTCCGCCCACGGCTGCTCGGGTATCTTTCTCGCCCGGTTTAAAGAGAGATCTTCATATATAACTCGCGCGCGCGGGCAAAATACGCACGAAAAAAAAACAAATAAATAAAGAGATAAATAAATGTTTTCTCTTTCCAATGAGCCTAACAAGAACCCCACACCCCTCTCCGTTCGCCCGCAATAAAGCCTAGACTTTGCCGGTTCGTTGTGCCCTTATTTATGGTCGGATCGGGTTCAAGTGGGGCTAAAATTAAAGATAAAGAAAATGCCGTTCAGTGGTGAAATTTTTTTTTCTCCACCCCCTTCCTTCACCCCCAAAAACGCGAGAAAAAAAATGACTTTTTTTTAATTGCGCGCCAAGCGCGCATTTGCGAAAATAAATTTTTTTTGGATTACGACCGGGTAGCACATAAAAAAAACCAAGAAAATGAGCGGTGTCTGGTCTCTGTAGGTCAATGAATAAACTTTTTACGAGCGTTTCCGTATTTTTCTTCTCACCCCCATATCTCCCCTCCTAATTGGCCAACCACCCCCTCCCTCCGGCCCGTCAAAGTACTCGGTGGCACCCTTCCTTTCGCAAAAAATTGACGCCCTACTCCACCACCTGCCGAGCAAAAGTCAGTTAAATTTTTATTCATTTTTGCACCCTTAATATCGCAATATTTCGCGAACCAGTTGAACTAAAGGGTTCAGGTCGGAACAAACTTCCGTGTTTAGTCAAGCTCTTCAATTTTTGATACTATAATTTTTTTGTCAGATCAAATCCGGCTCAGATATACCCGTTTTTCCGATAAAATTCATTTTCAGTAGTTTTTAAAAGCGTGCCCCCTCTACCCCCCCCACCCCGACCCAACCTAAGACACATATCAAAAGACAGGGAAGGTCCGACTCCATCGACTGAAAAAAAAATAAAAAATAGATTTCCCCGGTCTGTTTACGAAATACCTGCTGTGTTAAATGTTAATCAAGTAAACAATAAAGTAAAAACAATAAAGTTGCTATTTTATAAAAAATCAATATTTTAGTCCGAGTAAGTATTTTTTTGACACATTTGAAAATAATTTTGGCTTTCTACAATAATAATTGAAAGATCTCACGAGCCCGCCGAAGGCGGGCGAAGTTTGATCTCAATTATTCGAGTGTCTCGCACGAGAGATTACGAAGGTAGTATCACTACTTCTATGTCTTGGACCACAAGTTCAGAGCTAAAAATATAAACAAAAGCGCTTCCCCGTTACCATAGCGCTCCCTAGTAACTGTTTATTCATTCGTATAAAGCAATTCTATTTTTCATTTTACCTGAAATGGGGGTGGGTAATATTTATTAGTATATGGGTGGGAATCTCTCGTGCGAGACACTCGAATAATTGAGATCAAACTTCGCCCGCCTTCGGCGGGCTCGTGAGATCTTTCAATTATCCTTCGTGTCTCGCACTTCGAGATTACGAAGGTAGCTGTTCAGAGCAACCATTCCCTTCATCATTTAAATATTATTTATTTAAATAATACAGAGTAAAATGAAAATATGGGCCAATGAATGCTCCAAGTATTATTATAAAACCAATAGTATTTTGGTAGTAATGTAACTCAACAAAATTATAAGGGAATAGAAATATACTTAACAGATGTAAGTACTGAATGATAGTATTGATTCTGCAAACATATATTGCTGACAACAATAATTATTGGCTGTTGATAAAAATCGGCGAATTCCTTTGAATTCGACGACCAACCAGCCACTTTCTAAATTTCTTCGAAACTCATACCTTTTCTGACATGCGTTAGATGTCGACGCATGTCGCGTAGAATGCGCGGTAAACATTTTATCCACTCCTAAGGACAACAACGTTGATCTAATACAACGATTGTCTCACTTTTAACTGCCTTTTGTGGCTTGTTAAAAGAAACAAACAGTGAGTCAATAATATTCCCTAGAAGGTTTTTCATCACCATCAAGTACTGGTTAAAAATTTTGCGCGATACACAAATTCAGGTTTTTCTCGGAAGACAACAATCTTCAGCACTGGTTGAGGAATCCCTGGTCGAAAAGTTTTAATTCTATCCGGGAATTCTGGGATACGTATTTCAATCTTGCACTCCAACGCAATGATATTATAGAAATCTTAACTAACGCCAAGATTTGACAGCGATAAACGGTGCCTAAGGGCAACAGCGACACTAGCTTTTCTGTTAATTTATTCAAGGCCAACTCTTCTAGCGGAAACCACGTTGTCAAGGAACCAGATCCACGTCCCACGTGGATTCGTACTTGGGTAAACTGAGCCTTATCTTTTAAGATACTCTGATGAAACGACTTATCAGCTGGTTATTCGTAACATCCTCCCCTGATATTAATGGCAGTGCCACTCTTGCGGAATTCAGCGTACTATGCTCAGCACCATCTCTCCAAGAGGAACTTAAAAATTTTCAAAATCCCCACTGATACATCATACGGATCCTCATAATTTCGCCAAATTCCATCGTCACCAGAGCTTAAGAATCCTATTATAATTTTTTTAACGTGGATTCTGTTGAAGAACCGATTGAAATGTTAATCGCTTCTTAAGGTGTATCTTTCAACAATAACGCCTGGCTGATAACGTGGCGGCAGCCAAGATAAGCTTCGCCGCCAGTAGATTCACGTGTTTTGCAAGGAGTCTAACATATTAGGATCGCTACTTCAAACCAGATCCAATCCCCTTAGTGATAATTTTTTGAAACCTCGAAACCGACCTGAGTCGACCAGCGAGGTACAACGGCGACAGCTTCTGCCCTGTCACTTTTGATAAGTAATAAAACATTCAATCAGACCCACTGATCGTAAATGCCTCAAAGGCGAAAGCCCCAGGGTCTCTTTACCAAGGCAACAGTCTGCGTACTTAGCATTTCTTCTCCAAGCAAATAAATCTTTTTTCACAGGTTCCCGAACTTCCCATAATTCTTTTAAATACATAGTTCGCCAGTTCCCATCCGGCTTCTGAATTATCGATACGTGATGAAGGATCCGCTTCGTCATTTTCCTTTGAGGGAATGTATGAAGCGTAAACCCATAACTGACGGGCCTCACACCAGTTTCATAACTCGCATGCTAACACATGAAGAGGAAAATAACGGATACCTCCCATCCGATTGATGTAGGCTATCGTCGCCCTATTATAGACTATGAGCAAAACAGCTGCATCCCTCAGATAAGCTGCAAATCACTTTAATGCGAATAAAACCGTCTTAAGCTCCAAATGATTTATATGAAGATTCCTCTCCAAAGTCCACTGGCGGGCTCGCCATTGCAAAAAACATCCCATCCGGACAACGAAACATGAAAATAAATCGTTCTCTAGTACCTTTTGCTCCTCACTTTCCTACTAGCCTTAGGCAAGGCCTTCAGTCACCAATCTCAGTTTCTTAGAATAAACTTCGCCACTGACATGAACTCATCGAAACAACCCTAAATTTTTTCTAAGGCTTGACTCTGCTCTTTTGAAGAATCTGCAAAATTTATTCAAGGCCAAGTTGTAACAGGCTGTACTCGACTGTAGGACGGCAAGCCATCACTGACCCAACAACCTTGGCAAACACACGAATCTTCAACTTCCTTTTTTTTTTTTTTTTTTTTTTTTTTTATAGGGACTTCTATCTGCTTTCACATCGTGATCTTTTTATCTGTGGAAGCTCAACTCTCAGGGTATCAATTTGAATCTAAAAAGAATCCTAAATATTTGCATCGCCTCTCAGGCACCAATTTGGACTTGTCACAGTTGATGATAAATCCTAACCTCTCAAGTAGTTCGATGGTTTGAGTCAGATTCTCGCTGCACTCTTCAACTTGGTGGCCTTAAGATAAAAATTCATCTAGGTACACCACCGAGAGTGAACCTCTCGAGCGTAGATAATTTATTACTGGCTTCAATAACTTTGTAAGAGTCAATGGGCACGTACATAGGCCAAAAGGCAAGCAAACTTGTGAATCTTGCCATTAACATAAACCTCAAAAACTTGCGATGTGGCCCCATACTGGAATCAGTAAATAAGCATCTTTCAAGATAAAGGTATTCAACTCCTTCAAGTTCAGAATTATGCTGGACATCATCAGACTTGGGAACTAAGAAAAAACGGCGGAAAAAACTGACTTGAAACTTCCTAAGTCTCCACAGTCGCGTTTATCGAAAGCAGTCTATCAATTTCCAATTGGATGCCCACTCCTGCTCCGGCCATCCTCTGGATGGTAGAGAGTAAATCTGTGCAACGGTTGACTCGAACGGCAATTTATAAACTTTCTCTGTTTGAATAATAGACTTGTCATCAGAGATCGCTTCCCAAGTTTTCACAAAATGTTTTAGGCGACTCGCAAAAGTACTTACGTTGCTGCGATCGTAGCATAATCGTTTATTTATGTAGTTTATGCTAACAAAAAACAAGGATAGTTTATTAAATTGCTCCAATCTTATCTCTTGGATAAGACAGACCAATATAATCTCTACTATACCTTCCAGATAAAGCATGATTATCAAGTGAGACATTTTATACCTCTCGGTCAAAACATAAAACAGTATAAACAGATATGAATGTTATATTATCATATCAAAGAAAAACTATCGCATCTCGTGCTAAAGTTTAACCATAAACATTATTTTCTGTATCTCTCAGGGGTGCTAACGACTCGATCAATGGGGCCAATGCTGTTAGAGCAGATCCCGCTAACTTCTGTCTCGCGCCAAAATATTTGTCCATCTTCAGAGCCGACTATTTTAGATTCACTGCCACCTCATATTGGCGGCACGAATGACAGTTCACCATTCCTAGGATACTTTTCCATCAAAAACTTTTTCTTTAGTCCGTCCGACAAGTATTTCTTCCAGCGCGTTGCGACACTGGAGTGCAGAATCAACTCAGGGTCCTCGCGTATACATGTTCTTCCCCAAAGATACGTAGCCCATCCTCATCCAACTCCCAAGGAGTCCGACACCCTCCGATGTTGCAGATGTCGACTGCAGTATCCGGATTTACACTTTGGATGTACTCTAAGTTCATATCCGCGGAGTCTCACCCCAGAGCGTTGGCATTCGCAGACAGATCAACCAAAAAAATTTATTTGTTGCCCATCGCAGCTAATCGTATGTTTATGTAGTTGATGTCAACAGAAACATGGTTAATTTGATTATACATGACTCCAATCTTAACTCTCGGATAAGACAGAACAATATAATCTCTACTTTATCTTCCAGATAAAGCTTGACTATTAGTTGAGTCCTTTTGTACCTCTCGGGCAAAACAAAGCACTTATGTGGTTGATGTCAACGAAAATACGGTTAAGTTGGCCATACATGACTCAAATCTTACCTCTCGGATAAGACAGAGCAATATAACTTCTACTTTTCCTTCTAGATAAGGCCGGATTATTAGTTGAGTCCTTTTATACCTCTCGGGCAAAACAAAGCACTCATGTGGTTGATGTCAACGAAAATAAGGTTAAGTTGTACATACATGTCTCAAATCTTACCTCTCGGATAAGACAGAGCAATACAACTTCTACTTTACCTTCCAGATAAGACCAATATTATTAGTTGAGTCCTTTTATGCCTCTCGGGCAAAACAAAGCACTCCATACATGACTCCAATCTCACCAGTTGAGTCCTTTTATACCTCTCGGGCGAAACAAAGGACTCATGTAGTTGATGTCAGCCAAAACAAGGTCATTCTGTTGATACGTGACTCCAATCTTACCTCTCGGATAAGACGGAGCTATATAATCTCTACTTTACCTTCCAGATAAAGTCTGATTATTAGGTGTGTCCTTATTTATACCTCCCGGGCAAAACAAAGCACTCATGTGGTTGACATCAACGAAAATAAGGTTAATTTATTCATACATGACTCCAATCTTACCAGTTGAGTCCTTTTATACCTCTCGGGCGAAACAAAGGACTCATGTAGTTGATGTCAGCAAAAACAAGGTTAGTCTGTTTATACGTGACTCCAATCTTACCTCTCGGATAAGACAGAGCCATATAATCTCTACTTTACCTTCCAGATAAAGTCTGATTATTAGTGTGTCTTTATTTATACCTCTCGGGCAAAACAAAGCACTCGTATAAACAGATATAAATGTTATGGTATATCCCAGAAACGCAATCGCATCTCGTGCTAACGTTTAACCATAAACATTTATATACCTTCACTGTTTGATGCGTTTGTCTCAGACGTCATCGACGTTGGGGCATCTCGTGCCAAGACAGCATCACAGCGAAATCCGTCACAATATCTTCCATCCAGTCTTTGGACGTTCTTTCCTTCGAACGATCTCGGTTTCTGGATCTCTGATGATTATCCATTACTAAAATAGAACTGAAAATTTATTATACGAAAAACTGACGTGTGGTCTGTTTGACACAAAAGAAATGAATAAACAGTTACTAGGGAGCGCTATGGTAACGGGGAAGCGCTTTTGTTTATATTTTTAGCTCTGAACTTGTGGTCCAAGACATAGAAGTAGTGATACTACCTTCGTAATCTCGAAGTGCGAGACACGAAGGATAATTATTGTTTTATGAAATTTTTGCTTCCCTAAAAGACCGCAGTGTATACAAGAACTTGAGTAGGTTGCTTTTGTGTGGGATATACAGTCAGAGTTACTCAAGTTAGTTTTCGATAGTTAGACCAGAACATCCCAGGAAGACAGTCCCATAAGTTAAGAGATAGTTTAAGAAGTTCAAGTAAACGGTCAAGGCAGGACGACTGGCCAACGTTGCCCAGGTCTCTTGTCTGTTGAATTTGTCCGGGATACGTGGATGAAATAACTTAATAAAAAATTTATACTGAGACTTGAACACATTTATTTACAATTTATGTGTAGTTGTATGAAGTTTTTAAAGTCACAATAATAGGATACCTAAATAATTGAGTGGCTTACTTTATGCAGCGAATTTTCTTTCTGTTCTTATAATGTTCTTAGAAAACAATTATTATTGCAATCTTAGGTCCAGTTGAACAAACGTTAATTATAGATTTTTCAGATAATTATTGATTTTAAATTGCAAATTTTGAAAATATGGTGAATATTTTGAATGATATTTTATTTTTTATCAGTAATTAACTCTTCAAAAAAGGAGAAGGATTTATTTCCAGCAATATCAGACCAACATTTTGATAATACAGGGCATTTTATAGTCAGTAATTATCTGGCAGATCTGTAATTAACGTTTGTGCAACCGAACCAAAAACAACTCCTTTTCCGATTTTAAGGTACCTACATGACTCAATGATACTAGTATCACTAACCAGTTCATCAAGGGAGTGTCTAAGTTTTAGACGAATTTATTTTTACTTAATAGTTGGCCGTTAAATTATTTTTAAAACAAAAATTAATAAAAAAATTTGCTTGATACAAAAAAATGGTTGAATATTAAGTATCTCTCAATAAATTCAGTTAGGAGGTGATTATTTCACTTGTAAATCATTTCGGAAACCAGTGGTAGTATAAAATACATTTCCATCCCTATCTGTTTAAAGATAAAGCCCTCGAGACCACGAAAGTTGAGAATTTCCTGATAAATTATATACACCTTACCGCATTTCTTTTATGTTGGCAGTTCAGAGCAGATTTTGCATATCAAAAGAATTCGATATCTCATTTCTCTCAATTTATCACAAAAATCATGTTTCCATAGAGCTCTTTTAAATATTAATGGTCTGAATTCATGAATGTACAGTTTTTTTTTCATTTTGAAATTTTTTTTCATTAAAGTTGTTCCTGTATCATAAGTTGGGCAATTATATACTAATTATCTAGAAGTACCTACCTGTATGTATACAACTTATACAAGGTAACAGGATTAAAGCTTAAATTAGTTGAAATGAGTTGAAAATTGTCAGAAAATAAGTATTTATGTAATAATGTTTGTTAGCTTTCTTGTACCTACTAACGCATGAAATGAAAACTATCCATAATAAGTCTCATAGAAAAATATTTAAGAAAGATTATATTATGTGGAGTGATTCCGAGTCAGATTTTAGCACCTTAGTATCAAATGAAAATCATCCCTCGGTTAAAATTGCTGAAATTTGAATAAGTCTAGGAACTGTTTGTGGTGATCAAGAAAAAAAATAAAAGTTTGTCTGAATACGACACTTTCCCGGCGACCATTCTCAATAACTCACCCGGTACAATATTTCTTCTTTGCACATTATTCTCTTAAATAAAAATTTTTGACAACCATATTTCCCCTTATCAAATCATTTTTCAGTTAATTGACATTCCGATTATCTGTAGTCTAAATATCTATTGTGGTTGTGAAGATGATTTTATTTCGCGCACAAAAATTACCTAACATGTGATATATATATATATTCGTTTGAAATTACAAATTGCAGTCTTACGATACATGTTGTTTAGTTTATTAAATTACATATGATTGGTTTCGTCGATCATGGGGAAAAGAACGATCTGTAGGATATTCTGATGCGATGTTGACATCATGGTGAAGCATTTGCTTTGAGAGATAAGATTTTAGTATGTTGATCTCGAATTAATTTTAAGTTTATTAGATATGCTGTCAACTTATATAAGGCAAGTTTGCGAAACTTTTTCAACTAAAAAGGGTACTAAAAGTATCATCAGATGTTTCGTTGCCGCCGTTTCCTTTTTTGATGCTATTAAGGCGAAAGCAGCTCTGTTTTGTCTTAATTCTCGAAGGACCCAAGCATAACTTCTGTCTGTAAGTTGCTCCAGTATATTGGAAGAAATAGAGTATGGGGATCGAACATGATTCTTAATATTCCTCATGAAGGTGATCGAGTGTTTCTAATCTTTCTTAATTTAATCAAGATGACTGTAAAATGGCATGTTCAAATAATTAATTCACACAGGTGTTTTAGAGTTTAGGGTTTTAAGTACTTAGCTATTCACAAAAAATTACTTAGTTGTTATAAGAAAACAGCTCTCCCTAAAACCACTCTGCACCAAGGACGAGAGTAATTGCCACAAAACATAACTTTTTGGCCAATAATAGAGGTTATTCACAGAATGCAAACTTTACTCTGCCTTCAATTATGGAAATGAAAATATTCCACCCAATCACGAAGCGACCAAGCCGTAAGAGGGCTAACATGAACCTGACGACCTAGAATGAATCTGTTCGACCGTTAGTCAAGTGATCGGTCGTGCCAGTGTCTTGATCCCGTAAGCTATATCCTTAATAAAAGTCGAGTTGAAAAATATTCATGTTAACGTTATTTATAATTTTTATAATACACTAACAAGAAGTTATGTTTACAAATTCTTAGGATAAGTATAAATCGATTTAAAATTACTATTCAAGTTAATTGAGTATGTAATTTTGTAGAAAGCTGGAAAAGGGGATGGAATGAAACAGCGTGACTGAACTCTAAACCGGGAGATGTTACCCTACATTCTATACTATTAACTTACGAGAATTAATGGTAGGTACACTTAACACTAATACTGACTGACAGCTCTAAAAGACGAGGCTAACGGCAGTTAATTTTTAGTAATGTATAGTAGTTATTTTTACATTTGATAAACTTGAAAGCAAAATTCCGGGCTCGGCTCCCCCTAACATGAAAAATGAATGGACTATATACGTACATGTATCTCGGACTTTCATGTATGTGTGACTATTTCAACAGGATCAAGTGGCCATTGTCTGAAAACTTTACCAGCTACACGCATTGGCTTTTAAAAATACAACAGGCTACACTCCTCTTATAAATAATAACTAAGCCTCCAGCAAAGGTAACGTTCTCTCTGCTCTTACGAACTCTCTGTGGCTCCATATTTCTCCGAGAGTCCTCCAGCAGTTTACCAACAGATAATAAACTTTGCATTCCTTTACAAGCACTGTTTTCAAGGATAATTGCCAAACTTTATGAGAGTTATATTATCGAATGTCAGATAAGCAAAACACTAATCTTCAATCATACTCTTTATTAATATGAATAAAGACTAATGTAGGTAATTAATATTAAAAAGTACCAACCTTACGTGGCTTTTGTTTCGTTTGTTTCTTCAAAAGAAAGCTAATTTCGATTCTGATGATTTTTATTTCAATCATATTATTTTCTTGTGTCCATTCTTTAGTTCTTTGATAAAATGGAAAATAATTTGTTTTATAAAACAACCCTTCTAAGTCTCAAATATCAGCAGAGGATATTATGTTGTTTCTTTAGCTATACCATTAAATACTTTTTATCTGGTATTTATTAATATTTTGGTGATATATTTCCGAAAAATGTATCTTTTTTTCTTTACTTGAAGCTTTACTTTTCATTACTTTTCGTCCCTGCTGCTTTTGTCCTGTAACAGGGTTTATTTGAGAGGTGAAGAAAGTCAATTCAAGGTATTATCCAGTTAATAAGCTGTGAAGGACTGGCAAAAATTTGATAGGACCACCATATCCGCAAGAAATTAAAAAGAAGACTCCCAAAATTTCAAGTGTTTCCAATTTCAGAGTATCGTTTGTAATCCTGGACCATATGGACCAATAAATGCTTCATGCCGAAGAAGAATTCAGGAATTTTAGATGTGTTACCGAAGAATGTTGAGAATATCTTGGACAGCGCACCCAATAAACTCATCAATCTTAAGAGAACTAAACATACGTCACAAAGAGGGTTTATTACCAACATTCCAGTGACGCATACATAAATTCTTCGGTCATGTATAGTGCGTAAGGGCGAGATGGAAAACCTCATAATACAGGACAAGGTGGATGGCAAAAGGTGAAAAGGACCAAATAAAAGATCTCACACAGATGTCTGTTTCCCAATGCCCATTAACGAGTCACGACGTCCGAAAACGAAAAACGAGAGAGAGAGAGAGAGAGAGAGAGAGAGAGAGAGAGAGAGAGAGAGAGAGAGAGAGAGAGAGAGATGTGTTCAGTATTAGTACGCAAAACTGAACTTAGGTGCTTTGGAATGGCAAAGGAGGCGGTGGAAGGTCAGATAAAAATTTAGAAAGACCACCGTATCCGCAAGGAACCAAACAGAAGACTCCTATTCTTAATGCAGAGTATGTTAGGAATCCGGGACCATAAATGTTGCATGCCGAAGGAGAAATGAGGTATTTGTGATGACATGTTACTGAAGAATATTGAGAATACCTTGGTTAGCGCACTGCACCAACGTATCGATCTTAAGAGAACTGAACATACGTTTCAAGAAGATAATTATTATCAACATTCCAGCGACTCATGCGGAGATTTCTTGTCGAGGCAAGAGCCGCGACAAAAAATCATTCGAAAGCACCTCAATTCGAGATGCATATACAGGCTGTCCCACGACATGACTGCCATAGCTTAAGGGTAGGTGTAGTTTTTCAATGCGATTCAGGATCTGGTTTTGAAATTTTCCTGAGGCCCTGCGTTTCGATTATACAGGCTGATTTGTGTAATTTGCCGAAATATTTGATGGGCGATATCTTTAGAACAGCCGTACGGCCCTGCAGTTTTATCGGCCAAAAATGCGAGGTATAAAGTGTCATAGTAGAGCATATCTACCAAATTTCGTTAAATTCGATCAATTCTTTCAAAAGATATCGCTCATCAAAGATTTCGGCAAATTGCACAAATCACCCTGTATAATCGAAACGAAGGGCCTCAGGAACATTTTAAAACCAGATCCTGAATCGCCTTGAAAAACTACACCTACCCCTAATAAGCTATGGCAGTCATGTCGTGGGACACCCTGTATAACATTTTTTAGGCAGCTGTCAAAAAATGTTGACTTTTTCATCAATATCCAAACAAAAAATGTCACTTTATTGTTGTCATTACTCCGCAGCATGCTCAAAGTATTTCGCGCACTTGAGCAAAAACTATTTCGTGCACGGTAATAGAGATCACGAGGCAAGAAAAGCTCGCAGGCTCAAGCACCAAAGCTCAATTTCGCGAACTAGATAGATAAATAATCATCAAATTAAAAATAAAGTCACCTTTATGGAATCAATCTGCTCTAAAGGATTGTTTTATTTGTCTTCCTTTGACTTTTTGACTATCGTCACGAAGAGTAAAAATTAAGTATTCATATATTTTGCAAGAGAAACAAATCGGTACTATTAATAAAATATACGACGACAAACAATCTCGGAGATTAAACCATTTATCTTCTTCACAAAGGGGTGAGATGTGTGGTGAGTTGTGTCAGTAATTTTATAGAATGATGATAGAACAGATAGACGAGTCATCTGAATAAATTGCCTTTGTCATGTATGTCATGTGAATAGTTTTTATTAATATGTCGGGTTGTTTTACGGCAAACACTTCGGCGGTGTGTAGAGAACATTCTCCATTATGTTTTATTTGTCTGAATCTCGTATTCACGAATGATCCAACTGCAATGTTTGATTTATATGTATTTGTGTAGATAAATTTATAGCCGCTGTAATCCGACAAAATGCTATAGGATGTATTTTCAAAAGACATTCGGGATTTGTTCCTGTTTATAAAATTCGCATTGATCTGTTCTAATAATAATAATCATCGAAGTAGCAGCCAATAACCCATCTAAGAGTACCTTCATTGATCTGAAACCTCCGAGTTTCAATTTTTTATCTTTGAAATTAACCTCTTTTTAATCCCGAAACATAAGTGATTCACCATCCTATTTATATACAATTCACATTTATGTTTCTTTTCTACAGAGTGTGAATTTAAAAACTTGCCATCACTGAATTCTTCCTTAAAAAATGCTTCTCACAGAAATTCCGAGACAGGTCGATTTTATATTCGAGGTTGACACATGATAAGCATGGACTCAATTTTCCTGCTTCATCCCTTTAGACAGGGTGGCTACCCTGTTAAAAATTTCAAATAGGATTGGAAGTTGTGTGATATATAATTTTCCAGGTACTTTGATCTATTTATGATGGCACAAAAAACATCCAACAACCGGTTCTCCATTTATTAATTTTTCAATACCAAAAAATTTCCTTGTTTGAAAATTATTATTGAAATATCGCCAGACATCTCGATTTTATTATCGAGGGAGACATATTCGCGGGTACACATACACATTGATAACTTAACTAATTAACAATTCTAAAAAGAAAATTATGTGTATTTTTTTTTAAAATCAGGGTAAATATCAAAGGAGGTTGATCGGCACCTTATTTTAAAGCTTCCATTAAAACAACTATTTATTTTTACAACTATTTTCAAAATTTGCTTCAAAAATTGTTCATTTTTTTCTAGAGGCGGGGGGGATTGCCGTTGCTCGAGGTTAACCTAGCGTCGACACAATTCCGTGAATGTGTATCACAGGTCACGGGGTAGCCACCCCTTCTCCTCGAATATAAAACCTGTCTCGGAATTTCTGGAGAAACATTTTTTAGGGGATAATTGAGGATAAGAAGTTTTCAGATTGACAATATAACTGTAACCCTGTATAACTTGAGCCTCTGAATAGTACTGAATACGGGAAAATGAAATAAAATACTTTTTGTACGTTTTTGATGTAACCCTCCGACAAGTCCACTTAACTTTTTGTTTTCGGCCTAAGAAGGTCAAAATTGTCTTTTCCATCCCATCACTTCATGTCAAAAAAACATTTCGAAAAAATGCAGATATTTGTTTCCCGTGCCAGCGGTGGATTTTTCGCGAACGTTGCTTCGGAAAGGTTTTATCGTATTCCGGAAAAAAGACGAACACAACGCCGTTAGATTTTTTGCGCTACGCTTCTTCGGAGTCGAGTTATCTGGGCCTTAAAAAAATTTTATTCGCTCTCCCTCCTCTTCGAATTTTCTCATCACCCCCCTCCCTACGGTCCCTTAAAAAACATCAAAATACCCTTCTAAAAAATACCCTGCGAAAAAAAATCGCACCGAAAATTTGCTGTATTTCGCGAACAAGTTCCCTGATCGACTTCCGCCTGGAACGAGCTTACGTATTCTTTCAAGCTCTTCCCGTTTAGGAAGAACAATTTTTTTAGTGGGATCAAAACCTGATGGAGCAATCAACGAAAAACCGATATCAGGTGTTTTAGAATGCCCCCTCGCCCCCCTCCCGCCCCTCAGATCGGTGGAACGTGAGTTGGGAAATTGAGCTGGGACTTCACTTAGTCGATAGGGAAAAAAATTTGATATAGGAGGTCTGCACTTCAGGCTTTTGTTTCTTCCGTTAATACCCATCTAATAGTAGATTAAATCACGAGTCAATAATAATAGCTATCATTAGTTTGGAGTACTACTCTACTTTTTCTACGACTAATCTTCTATATATATAGAAATTTTATTAACTATTTAATAAAATTACATCTTCCCAACAGTCTGGGTTGTAAGAAACAAAGAATACTTAATAACATTGATAATAATACAATAAAAAATTTTTTTTTAAATAATTAAGTTACTATGTACTATATAAATGATGTCTTAATATATAAATGGATTTTTTTAAGGTGATTATTGCTATTGATTTTAATAATTTTGAATGTAGTCCAAATTTATGACAAAAATCTTTAAAAAAATTCGTGATTGTTCCCCGAGCACCAATAAATATACCTATTACTTCAATACTATTTAATTTGTATGATTTTTTAAAGAAATCAATTGTTTGATTATAGATTAATTGTTTTTCTAGGTTAACGTTCATAGGTTGTTTTTCGTCAATTTCAAACCGTATAGTTGGGTCTATAATCCAACCTATGTTCTTTTTTTTATCAATAGCAAGAATGTCTACTCTACGTGTACTTCCCATATTTTCTAAACAAGTTACTTCTTCAAAAACTTCAAGTCCTTTTATTCGTAAAGCATCTGCTATCATATTTCGGACTGTATGATGACGGTGATTGCGTAATCGTTCACTAAAAGGACATGATCCAAGAACATGTGGCAAAGTTTCACAAACGAATTTCTCATTGTTAGAACAATGTCTACAATGGGTGCCGTCTTTGGACCTTCCAGGGAGAACTCTTACGGGAGCAACTTCACCGATGATTTTTATAGCATCTTTTATTTCTGATATAGTAAGTCCGCTACGATCCAGTAAGTTGTTGGCAGGTTGATATTCTTTAAAAAGAATCACACCTCTACCTTTATGAGCCATGTTTATCCAGTTCTGATATTCTAATTCACGTAAAAAAGATCTTAAATGTTTTGTTTTCTCGTTTATTAAATTTTTATCGGTGATTTGTAATTTTTCTAAACATATACGTTTTTCATCTAAAAGATTTCTTGTTTTTGAGATTGTTTCGTCATTTGATTGTTCTAATCTGTTACAGATATTGAAGTGCTGTAAATATGCTTCCCAACTAGCACAAAATAATTGTAGACCTTTTTTATTTTTTGAAGTATAAATCATTGAATTCGGTAAATCAGATGGTAGATCTAAAATTTCTTTTAATGTGCATCTAATCATTTTGTCGATATCATTCAGAAATTGTTTCGATAGTGAAAGCAGTGGTGCTGTTTGGAAATTGTACGTTAAAATTGGCCAAATATAAGTATTCAAAATGGTTAATTTCTGATCTTCTTTAAGGTATGGATGGGCTGTTATAATATCAAGTTTCGTTCCTAATTTCTTAATTATTTCCGATTTGTCAATTACTATTTCATTATTAAAATTTACTCCTAAGTATTTAATACTTTCATTTAGGTTGATGGTTTTTATTTTAAATCCATCTAAATAAATTTCATCTTCCATTATTTTACCATTAACAATATTTATGATTTTAGTCTTGTTAATGTTTAGATTTAATCCAATCTCATGAAAAAGTTTAATTGTTGTTTCATATAAAATCAGAGCATTGGCTTTTGATTTTCCAATTAAAACTGTATCATCAGCAAATCCTAAAATATTAATTGGCTGTAGCTGATTATTTATTTTAAAACCAAGTTCATTTGTAATGTGTTCTTCTGATAATTCATCTAATATATGATCTACACAGAGATTGTATAGAGCTGGTGATAAAGGAGAACCTTGCATAACACCTCGTTTAAGTGGAATTTTCTTTGTTTTTCCTTTAATTGTTTCAATTTGAGTTGAGTTATTTTCTTGTAGATTGAAAATAATTTGCCTTAATTTGTTAGGTATTTGTAAAGATTCAAGAGTAGCTCGAATATGATCATGACCAACATTATCATATGCTTTTTGAATATCAAGATATATTAAACAGCAATCTCTTTTTTCTTTCTTGGCAGTTTGTAAAATTGAATTGATTATTGAAGTATTGATGTATGTGCCGGGAGTTCTAATAAAACCTCTTTGGTTTTTATTAAATGATATATATTCTTTCAGTCTTTTATCGAGAATTTTTTCTAAAATTCTTCGTAAAATTGAACATATAGTTATGGGTCTCCAGTTGGTAATTTTAGATGGATCGCCTCCTTTGTCAATGAGAATAGTTCTAGCTTCATGAAAGCATTCAGGAATAAAACCAGTACTTGAGATGAATGTTGCTATTTCTGCTAAAACCTCTGAAGTCTTTCCATATTTTAAAACTCTCATTAAAATTTTATCAGGACCGGGTGCAGTGTCAATCTTAAATGATTTCATTGCAGTTAAAATTTCTTCTTTGGTAATTTTAGAGTCATAAGTTAAATTCATTTCTTCTTCATTATTAAAATTAGATTTTCTGTTATAAGAATGTCGTATGGATTCATTATTTTTTGAAAATAATTCAGAAAATTTATCAAAAATCTCATCTAATTTTAAGGTACAGCTTTTATTTTCTTTGTTTAGAATTTTATTTATTACTTTTTGTCGTCGATTATAAAATTCAAATTGTAGTAAATCATACTCATATTTTTCTTTTCTTTTCGTTCGGTCAGATTTTGTTTTTCTTAGAGGATTAGAACAATTTTGATATTTACAATTTTGAGAAATTATTTGTTTTTTCTTACGTTTTTCATAATATTTTCGTGCGGGATGTTTAGGTCCAGGTAATGTATGAATCGAATTAGATAAAAAGTTTGCAAATTCCTTAACCTTTATGTTGAATTCATCTTTATTATATTGTTTATTGAATTCACGTAGCCATTTTTCTATATTAGCTTTAAATGATTCGATTTTTATGGAATTTACTTCACTGATTTCTTGATTGTCACTTTCAATAAATATATCATCAATTTTAGAGTGTTTATCCATTAATGTTTTTCTGTATTCGTTAGGATGAGCTTTAGTTTTATGCATTATAACACCTTTATTATTTTTGAATGTTTTACCACATAAGTCACATGATGTATTATCATTTACTTTATTATTTAATTTATTTACCTCTCCAGAAAAATTAGAATTTTGGATGTTGTTCACATTTGAGTGAATCCTTGATATATCCACTACTATTGAATTTTCATTTTTGAAGGTCTTGTTACAGTTTTGATGGGTCCTTTCGTTGGGGTATGTTGCTGCAGTGCAGGGTTTGCTATTTTTGAAGTCTGAATTTTGATCATTAGTCTTGATATCAGATTTCTTTGATTTTATTCTTGAGGATTTTCTACGACTCTCAGGTTGGATTATTTCAGATTGTTCGGATTTACATTCTGATTTTTGTTGATTACTTTTATTATTGATCTTATTGCTTAATTCAAATGGCGTTTGATCTATTGATGTTAATTTATGTGTCCGGCTGTGGTGTATCTTGAGTCCATTTTTATTTTTGAATTTTTTGTAACACTTACTGCATGATATTTCAGAATTTTCATTTTGAAATATTTTTGATTTTGATGATTCATAAGAGGGTCCTGCTTCATTTAAATCACTAGGAATAATAGTCCAGTTCTTGATTTTTGTGTAGAAATTTCCACTATTGGGGTATTTTGGTGATAAATATCCATTTTCGAAAGAGTTGTCTGATGACAGTGACATGATTTTAGTAATACTCCATAATATAAATTGAAAAATCTACAATAAAAACTTTTAAAACGACGCGTATTATAAAACTTGATAATCTAATAACTATTATAAAATACTTCTTTAACTATGATGTATAAATAATGTATAATTTAAAATATTTTAAAGAGAAAAGTTTTATCATGACTTTGACGTTCAAAGAATGTAATATAATGTAATAACAGCAATAATAATTATAGGTACAATTCATGAATTATATAAATTTAATGAAATGTTAATATTATTAGCACTGTATTTTCAATAGTAATGGTTTCATTACGACATAGCAGTGTAGTTTAAAAGGAAGAAACTTCGGTGTTAAGATTTGTTTTTAATTCTTCCCGCATTAATTTTCATTAATCCCTAAGGGATTAGTGAGCATGATATTGTCAAAAATGATAGATATAATATTCACGTTATGTATTAGTCGTAGATAAATATTGTAAATAAAAACACTTGGATCCGGTTGCACAAACGTAATTAAAAATTTTGTCAGAAAGGTAATTATTGATTTTAAAATGCCCCGTGTTATCAGAATATTGGTCTGATATTGCTGGAAATAAATTTTACTCCCTTTTAGAAGAGTTAATTACCGATAAAAAATAAAAGGTAATTGGAAATAGTTACCATATTTTCAAAATTTGCAATTTAAAATCGTTAATTATCTGAAAAGGTTTTTAACTACCTACGTTTGTGCAACCGGACTTCAGTCGCTCAATTATATACCAGAAACCAATACAACTACCACCTTCATTAGTAAACTGGGTAACTGTACATAAGCTTTTTAAATTGAAATTCGCAAAAAGGCACAAGTCTGATTTATGGTGCAAAATATTATTTTTCCATATTTCGGGGTATCGTGGAGAATTTTTTTGCATTCAAAACCAACAATTAAGTAGATCCATCCGAGCACTTTATCAAAAACCAGAGAATAGACAAATTAGGAATTTATTCCAGACGTTACCCGCTAACAAACTGTATATTTCTATACAATAGGTAGTATTAGTATTTCTGTGAAATATAAAGACTTTCTTTTTGCAAACACAGACTGACAAAATAATTAAAAACGGAACATCCCTTGCAAAATGCAAAGAGAAAATCACTACATTCAGATGATATATTAATCACTCTGCTATTTAATATTTAACTGTGAACACAGTGAAGAGGGTCGGAATGGAAATTTGAATGTAATTTGCATTACAGTCCTATTCTACATTTACAGAGGTTTGGGGAATATTTTCGATAAGTATATCTTGGTGAGTTCCATTTCGGTGATGTGATTGTTAATATTTACTTTTTTATATTACTGATTACATTGTTTCTATACGACCCTTACAAAGTAATGAAGACATAATGGAATATGTAATTTACACGAGTCCCAGGTTTCTGACAGAAATATACATTTATGTTATATTTTAAAATAAGAGATAACACGCTTTTCCGCGTTCATGGAGTGAGATATTTGAGATATTTACTACAAAATGTGTTAGTGGTGATTTAGGTAATGTAAATGAATTACAATTAGAATGAGCCGAAACCACGTTTATTTCATCAATTAATATAAAATATGTTTTTTTTTATAAGTATTATAACCCAGCAGGATCGGTAAAATAAACAGCTCGTAAACAGACCGGGGAAATCTATTTTTATTTTTTTTCAGTCGATGGAGTCGGACCTTCCCTGTCTTTTGACATGTGTCTTAGGTTGGGTCGCGGTGAGGGGGAGGGGGGGCACGCTTTTAAAATTTACTGAAAATGAATTTTATCGGAAAAACGGGTATATCTGAGCCGGATTTGATCTGACAAAAAAATTATGGTATCGAAAATTGAAGAACTTGACTAGACACGGAAGTTCGTTCCGATCTGAACCCTTTAGCTCAACTGGTTCGCGAAATAATGCGATATTAAGGGTGCAAAAATGAATAAAAATTTAACTGACTTTTGCTCGGCAGGTGGTGGAGTTAGGGCGTCAATTTTTTGCGAGAGGAAGGGTGCCACCGAGTAATTTGACGGGCCGGAGGGAGGGGGTGGTGGGCCAATTAGGAGGGGAGATATGGGGGTGAGAAGAAAAATACGGAAACGCTCGTAAAAAGTTTATTTATTGACATACAGAGACCAGGCACCGCTCATTTTCTTCGTTTTTTTATCGACTACCCGGTAGTCATGGCAAAAAAATTTAATTTTCGAATTTCGAAAAAAAAATTATTTTCGCAAATGCGCGCTTGGCGCGCAATTAAAAAAAAAAGTCATTTTTTTTCGTTGGAAAACGCCCATTCTCGAAATAATTTTCTTACCTGAAGCAGCCATGTGCTGCACTCGCTTGACCATGAATAGATCGAGATGCAGTCTTTTGTGTAGCACCTCTTTCTATTGTGAACCTGCCTATTGTTTTCGTGAACCCGGCGCGTCATCCCGGGAAAACAATAGAAGGCTATCAAGATAAGATAGCGCGACTGAGAAGGAAAAACAAGGCCAACAACGGCCCAAATGTAAGAAAAATCGACCCGCAAGCAGATGAAAAAACAGTAACTCGATGTGTTTTTTCATTCCCGCTCGTTCAGCGATCAAAAGCAAGCAAGAATTTTCAAAATCGATCCATAATTGGGCGAGGTACGAGCGAACAAGCATTCGAAAATAAATTCCGAGCGCGCGTTCCCGGCCGATCGTGACTACCCGGAGTATAAACAAGCGGAGAGCGTAAGCTCCGCCCACGGCTGCTCGGGTATCTTTCTCGCCCAGTTTAAAGAGAGATCTTCATGTATATAACTCACGCGCGCGGGCAAGATACGCAGAAAAAAAAAAAATAGATAAATAAATGTTTTCTCTTTCCAATGAGCCTAACAAGAACCCCCCACCCCTCTCCGTTCGCCCTCAATAAAGCCTAGACTTTGCCGGTTCGTTGTGCCCTTATTTATGGTCGGATCGGGCTCAAGTGGGGCTCAAATTAAAGAAAAAAAAAGCCGTTCAGTGGTGAAAAAATTTTCCCCACCCCCTTCCTTCCCCCCAAAAACGCGAGAAAAAAATGACTTTTTTTTAAATTGCGCGCCAAGCGCGCATTTGCGAAAACAATTTTTTTTTTGGAAATTCGAAAATTAAATTTTTTGCCATGACTACCGGGTAGTATATAAAAAAACGAACAAAATGAGCGGTGCCTGGTCTCTGTAGGTCAATAAATAAACTTTTTACGAGCGTTTCCGTATTTTTCTTCTCACCTCCATATCTCCCCTCCTAATTGGCCCACCACCCCCTCCCTCCGGCCCGTCAAATTACTCGGTGGCACCCTTCCTCTCGCAAAAAATTGACGCCCTAACTCCACCACCTGCCGAGCAAAAGTCAGTAATTTTTTATTCATTTTTGCACCCTTAATATCGCAATATTTCGCGAACCAGTTGAGCTAAAGGGTTCAGGTCGGAACGAACTTCCGTGTTTAGTCAAGCTCTTCAATTTTCAATACCATAATTTTTTTGTCATATCAAATCCGGCTCAGATATACCCGTTTTTCCGAAAAAATTCATTTTCAGTAAATTTTAAAAGCGTGCCTCCCCTTCCCCCCACCCCGACCCAACCTAAGACACATGTCAAAAGACAGGTAAGGTCCGACTCCATCGACTGAAAAAATAAAAGAAATAGATTTCCCCGGTCTGTTTACGAAATACGTACCGGTCCTGCTGTGTTATTATAGAATTGAGAGAAAGTTTTTTTTTGAATATTATTTATTCAAATTTGATTTTTGCGGTAAAACAATGCAATACAAATTCTACCAAATTTAAACTCAGTTAAGTTTTTTTATTTATAACGAAAATCAAAACTAAGTAGAGTTCAGACATAAGAAGGGTTCGGTGGTAAAACGATGAGGTCAAATTTTTTTTATCGTGAGCGGCTTGTAGCATCAATATACCAAACCTTACCGGGAATAAACAATGAGATTCCGCTAGAAAAAAAGTAGCACAGTGGAAAAACAATGTGGCTCCCGCTTTGAATTTCGTTTTTATCAACTCTGTTAAGTATAAAAATGGAACCTGATCATTTTTCCACTGGGCCCTTCATATTTGAAAGCTTTATTAAAATCTGAAAAATTTTTGTGTCGTTTTTAGGTTAGGTGAGCACTGCGACTAAACAGTCGCGAAGCTGTTTAGTCGAGTGAGTACACGTCATAAAAATAGAAAAAAAATTCTATTTTTCTGTCGATGTCTCGAAAATATCTTTGGTATAAAATTCACACCAATGGAATATACGAGTATCAGACGAGCGTAAAGATCGCAACGTTCACGTTACTTGTTTTCTGGTGTTGTAGAACTTTTACAACTAAGCGAAAAATATAGGAAGGGATGTAAGTTTCAATGACACGAACATCAAAAATAACACTCCCCGCTGTGGTTTCCATACTCCGCGACAATCTATATCATTCCCCCTCTCATCCGATTGATTGATGATGAGCTTTTTCACAGAATTCTCCATGTCTTTTCAATCAGTTCTTCTATGACGTGTCATACTTCATTCTCCCCAGGTAATGAGACCTCCTCGCAACATTTCCCTTGTTTGAGGGTGAAACTTTTCCCACCACACCCATGACAAGATGTAGGAATGCATGCGGAGTTTTGCGGAGGTTTTTTATAGCTTATTGCCTAGCCCATCCCTGAGCTCATTAAGTAATAGTATGTTTTTTAGGGATATCACACTAGAAAAATTTACAGCTTAGCGGGCTATTAGGTAACAATACATTGAGAAATGTCGAAGATGTCGATTAGCACTAGACGAATAATTGGGCTAACTGGCAACTCGCAACTGACAGTTTTCTTTATTTGTTAGGTTAGGTCTTTAATTTTATTATCGTTACAGTTGTCAAAACATTTAATTTAAGAAGGTTTAATAAAATAGGGACCTACTCACCTTCTTGATATTTTTATAAAAAAGAAAAATAAAATCAATAATTAATTAATTTTAGAGGTGAGTGAAGTGTCCTTTGTCATTCTGGACACATTTTTTACGCGGGATTCCAAACCACTATAGCATATTGTAACCGTTTGCCAGAAGTATCGTTTATCTCGATGATCTTCTCCACTCGATTACTGACTTCATTAGACAGTCATACTAATATAGATGTAAACAATTTGAAAAAGAAAACACATTCAAGCTTGCAGGATCTGGCTGGCTACTGTGTGGGTGTATTACGAGTATTACGACTGATAAGTCGATCATCTATAGTGCTTCTGAAGTTTTCCAACAAACACATTTGTGCTGTGATTCTGGGAATTGATATATCTACACGATATTTTAAGCCATGACAAACTTTTAAAAAAACTTGCTGAAAACTGTAAGTTTCGGGAAAACCATTGCCATAATTTTACCTGCCAGGAATGTCCCAGAGAAGGGATACTTTCACAACTATATCACTGGATAAGGACAAAAATGAGCACCTTTTCTAAGAAGCTTGTAAACAGGTTCCTATCCTATGGAATATTTCCCATCTATGCACTGAGTTTGATGCTGAACTGATGTAGGTATCAGGATCGATTTTCATTATGTTTCAAGCGACTTAAACTTTGTCTTCCGACATCTCTTTAGTCTTTCGAACACTTTTCAAATATAATAACGTTCAACGTTTCCTATAATTCTACGATGCAATAACATAATTATAATTCCAGACAAATCTAAAGAGAACAACATCCAAATTCCGGCCACTTAACTTCCATTGCCAAAATAACTTTCAACTATAACAGTTTTTTGCTCTTACGTAAGCGTCTTCCATTAATTTAAACAATATAAAAAATACACAACTAAAGTCCAGTAATTATTTCCTTTGTTAATGAAAATTAGTATTCTTGATTAGTATCCTATCCTTTTAAAAAAAGCTCTTTGAAAAAATTATGTTGAAGTAAATGTCAGCTATGTCATATTGTTTACATTCCATCAATTTCATTGAGCAGTTTTACCAGAGTTGGGAGAACCGAATTAAGGAGCAGCGACAGTTCTAATTTGCCCGTTAATTGAGACATCTATGTGCGAGAAACTCTGTTTAGGACCATTTGAATTTGAATTTGAAAATTGAATCAACGCAAAAAATACACTATTTATGCGATTGATGCGCAAGAAATTTTTAAATGATATACAGGGTAAATATTATTGGGGTAAATAAGATCAGATATCACGCAAAAAAAAGTAAAAATATTAATGCTCTCCACGATCATAGAATTTTTTGTAGAGATTTTGTTGTTATTTTTATGTAATTGAAATCTTTTACTCTAAGAAATTTTAAATTTGAATGAAGTTAACAACTTTATATTCCATCTTAATGTTCCAGCGCTCCCTCAGGAGGACCCGATCATCACGGGGGTGGAGGAGCAGTATCAGATAGGGGACGAAATCAATCTTAACTGCACTTCGGGCAAGAGCCACCCCGCACCCATTCTACATTGGTACATCAACGAACAACAGGTCAGAACATTTTCTTGAAGTTGTTTTCACCTATTTTTTTTTGGCAAAATAAAATATTATTTTTTGAGTTGAATATTCACTGATTGAGGTGAACATGCTGAACATATTTCGATCAAATTTACAGATAACAACTGAAAAATACACAAAAGTAAATTTTTATAACTAAGTTATTGTTGTGTTGAGTAATTTCTAATTAGTACTCTGTCAAACTTTAATTGAGCGCTGAGTTTGTAAATAACTTTTTTGTCTTCTAACTTAATTAGGAGTAATTAGAACGAAAAGATATATAACGTAAAAGATTTTAACTCATCCAATTAAATAAAGTTAGTAAAAAATAATTAGAGATGCTGCGAGAAAGAGACAGAAACTAGTTTACTATTAAAATGCTGAAAAAAAAAATCGAAATAAGAGGTTAGCAAATTAGGGGAAGCTCAATTTCAATGTTAATTGAAACGAAGTTTGACTAATTAATATTTGCAAATAATAAAGTGCCGTCTTAAATACCTAATGTAAGTGCAGGGTAACCATCAAAAGAATTTTATTTAATAGACGCAGCAAAGAAATAGATTGCATTCAAAAGTTTATTTAAAACTTGTCGGAACTTGTTTGAAAATTAGTTCCATTATTTAACTTTACTTTTAAATATCTGTAAGTGCATCACTAAGCTAGACTCAATAAATAATTATGCTGGTTAGTAGTGTAATTTTTTTATTACTTTATAAAGAGCGGTTTTTTTAATCTCTCTCATCATTGGAATCTAAAGAATTAGTAGATATACAGGGTTGGATAAATTAGAGAAAAGTTATACTTTATATTTTAGGCTAACTTCAGGCTTTGCTGAAATATCCTGAAAACTGAAAAGTGGAGATGTACTATTTTAGTCTTACATTTTTCTTTGTCGGAATTCAATAAATTATTTCTTGTAGGCTTATAGGTAAGTCGCTAAGAGCTATCTATTTGACATTTCAAAAATTTTCAAAGCTGTCTAGTTCTCCCAGAGTTTCCATAGTCAACTTTGGATTTTTTTTGGCCGCTAAAAAGTTAAATAAATAAAAATCTAATAACCAAAATCTACTAACCAAAAAAATCTAATAAATTCGAAAAAAAGTCAAAATTTCATTCACCTCTTAAAAAAATTCCACTGAATGCCACGAAAACGATTTTGACATGATGGGTGGACGTTATTTGGTGAAAAAAGTTTTCTGTTCCAAGAAAGAAGTAAAATTTGGTTTTTTTTTAGGTATTGGGTTGTTGATTTCCTTGATTTTTCCAGACATGAAAAACGATATGTGGCGGTCATAAGAAAAACAACAGTTGACTAGAAACTATAGGATGTAGTCAGCTGTGGAAATTTTTGGAATATCAAATGGATAGCTCTTGACGGCTTATGTGAACCTGCAACAAATTATTTATTTATTTTTTTAATAAAAAGATCTCGATTCACAGTTTTATTTGAATCACAACGGAGACATTATTATAAAACTTCTTTTAAAATTTGACTTTGACACCCTGTACCTTGATAGAGGGACACCTGTGTGTAAAAAGACATGAGGAAAGTCTCATTATTTTTGACCAAATAATCTGTACCCAAGAGCTTGACCTAGTAATTTCTGACACCCTGTATAATGATTATAAAAACAAACAAGTTTCGACGAATTTCTCCATTATATTTTAATCATTTCTAAACTTTCACATTTACACTCCAAGATCGGCAATTGGACACCGATCATATTATTAATACAATTATTTAAGACTTGTCTTATATTTATGTGAACATGGAATAATAATTACTATTCAAGAACCAAGAATTCAAAAGACCCTATAGGTATATAGCCTTTCCATATCCTCCAACTCCCGTTGCTCCCCGGTATCTGGTGAAATGTGCACAAGTTAGACGATAAAGATGAATATTTTCAATTCGCAAGGGTTGGTAATGAACAGAAAATGTAATTAAGGGATATTTGTATAAATAAATATTCAATTAAAACCAGATTTAGGTTCGCTAATTTCTGACAGTGTCAAACAATATCAAAATTTACTAAGAAGATGAGTGATGTATTTTTAAGAAAATTGATAATATATTATTTCATTCTGATTGAATGTAAGGGTAGGTAATTAAAATCAACAGTTTATTGAAAGAAGCACCCAGATTCTGAGGATAATTTATTTCAGATTCTAAAATTAAATCTTCCTTACAAACATCGCTTGCCATGAGGAGTGTTTCAGTGTAAGGAAAATATTAAATTACGATATTTAATGAAAAACCTTGAAAAAAATTAAACCATCTTGAACGCGTACAAATATTCCAGTAGTATTCTTCTTGCAGCTTTATATAAATAGTATAAACGCCCTTATATCCCATGAAATAGTCCCTAAAAAGAAATGCAATATAATTTGAATTTGTTCTGCACCCATTATCACCCTGTATATCTGTATGTCATTTTGAATTTAGACTAACAGTGACTCCCCTAACAAGTACATAGAAGAAGAAAAATCGACAACAAAATTTCCTTTATTTCGGGACGATTTTTTGGATATACAGGGTGTCCCGCAATTAGCTTGCAATACTGAAACAGCAGATTCTATTTTCAAAAATATGAAAAAAAGTTCCTATAAAAATAGGTCGAGAAATGCTTCCTAAGGGGACTACAGCCCCCGAAAGGGGAGCCCATGAAGATGGTTTTTATTTAATATCTCCGAAACCGTTCAAGATAGAAAAGTGAAATTTTGGGATTTTTCAAACTTTTTATGGCCAATTACAAAAATTTAACAATTTCCAGCGGGGGGGGGGGGTCAGACAGGTGAAGAGTGAGGTTAAAACCACCCTACCTTTTTTTGTACATACATCGTGCCAGGATTTGATATCAGATTATGAAATGCTGAAGTTTTTTACATAAGAAAGGTCGTCTAGTTGAATTTCGATAACATACACCGTTACGCCTAAATTCGATTTGAAAATTACCTTAATGGCAAAAAAATTCATATTGAAACACAACCAGAGAAAAAATTTCAGGTCAGTTATTTTTTACTTGAGCAACTGCTCAAAATGATTTCCATTTTGGTCAACGCATAATCGGGCCCGACGACTCAGAGCTCTAGAAGCTCTCAAAATTTGGAATCGGTTCCTTTTAATTTCATTGGCAGCTACATTTTTAGCTCGATTTTTAGATTCCTCCAAAAATAAAAGTCTAGAGGGTTTAAGTCGGGAGATCGAGCTGACAAAGCTATGGACCCGTTACGACCGATCCATCGATCGGGAAAATTGTCATTCAGCCATTGTCTGGCATTTCGCGCATAATGAGCCGGGGCCCCATCATGCTGATACTACATCATGTTTCTCAAATTCAACGGAATTTGCAAATAGTTCACCGAGATTGTTTTCGAGAAAGTTCACGTAACCATTCGCATTAAGGCGATTGGGGAGTTCTATTGAACCAATAAGTTGATCTCCTATTATTCCAGCCCATAAGTTCACCGAAAATCTACGTTGGAAGCTTTCCCGTCATACCAATCGCGGATTTTCGTTGGACCAAAAATTTCCACAGCATGATTCCTATGATGAGGTCTCCCCTGACCGCAAGCACGTTTAAAATTGCCATTTTCCGTTAAACGTTGATGTATGCGGGTGAACGTTTGACGTGTAGGAGCTCTTGAGTTTGGAAAACGTCTTCGGTATTCATGCTCAGCCGCCAGAGCACGACCATTGCAGAATCCATACACGAAGTGCATGTCAGCCAGCTCTTGGTTAGTGAAATGTTCCATTTTTACAAAACAGTACTCAATAAATTTTCTTTTTCTTCTACTTAATTAGTGTGAAACACAATTTCCAAATAGCCTGTCACTTATTACATCCCGTGATCCCTGGCCTACGTTGAATATTTTTCTCTAGTTGTGTTTCAATAAAATTATGAATTTTTATGCCATGTGAGGTAATTTTCAAATCGATTTTAAACGAAAACGGTGCATGTTATCGAAATTCAACAAGACGACCTTTTTTGTGTAAAAAACTTCAGCGTTTCATAATCTGATATCAAATCCTGCACGAGGTATGTACAAAAAAAGTTAGGGTAGTTTTAACCTCACTCTTCACCTGTCTGACCTCCCCTGCGGAAAATTGTTAAATTTTTGTAATTGCATCTTATTGGTCATAAAAAGTTTGATAAATTCCCAAAATTTTACTTTTCTATCTTGAACGGTTTCGAAGATATTAAATAAGAACCATCTTCATGGGCTCCCCTTTCGGGGGCTGTTGTAGCCCCCTTAGGAAGCATTTCTCGACCTATTTTTATAGGAACTTTTTTTCATATTTTTGAAAACAGAATCTGCTGTTTCAGTATTGCACGGTAATTACGGGAGACTCTGTATATGACTGGAGTAAAACGATAAAGAGCGAAGTCTGCCGTAGTCAAAAGTCCGAGTTTTGTTAAGGTACAATAAAAATACTGCAATCAATTATTATTTAGCAATCAATAAAACTTGTTATGTACTTACAGAAATAGTTATTACATAACAAGCTACGAAAGTTCACTTTTAGGTGTGAGGTGTATTTAAATAGTCGAGGCGGAGCGTAGCGTAGCCGAGGATATTTAAAACTCCGAGCACCTGAAAGAGCTTTCGTAGCGTGTAATGTATTAAACTTTTCATTCTCCTCTTGCCATTGAACAACGGATTAAGAAGAAATGAGTAAAATAATACGATTCAGTGATAACAATGAAATTATTATAAGGTGGCATGTTTTTAACATTACCATAGTAACGATAGTTTTAAATTATTAATTTATGACACTGTCAAGTTTAAAACTCTGTACCGCTATAATTTTAGAATCTTTGATCGTAGTTTAGTTCAAAATGAATTTCATTCAAAAAGCTGCAAATTCCAGTAAATCTTTCTGGAATATACAATAATAATTATTTGTATGTTTCAGAAAGATTTACTGTAATTTTTTATTGTAGTTTTACATTTAATTTTCCTTCTAAATAAACGTTAATCAAACTGACTTTTCTACTTTTCCGCCCAGGACACGAAAGTTTTTCATAGCTAGCAACCACCTAGCAACCTATCACCTAGCATGTTTTACTTTAGCTTTCGGTTGCCTTATCAAGACAGAAAGTTAAAATTTCGTAAAGGGGAGAATGAAAAATAATTTTCAAACTCATACTAAGCGAGCTTTCCAAACAATTTCCCCTAATAAACTAAAGGAGCGAAGGCAAGACGTGTTATCGTAGCATGTGCAGAAAACAAGAGTGAGAAAATTTGATGCTGTCAACAATGCCTGCGGTTTCAGACCAACGTACATTTCCAAGTAACTTGTCACTTTACGGAAACGAGCCACATTGCATCCCAACAGCGATGAATTGTCATCTTGCAACAATGTTCCAGAGGTTTCAGACATTCAAAGGTGTCAGACATTGCCGCCATATCCGATTGCAATAGGAGGTTGCAATGTTGTTTCTGGTATAAGACAATTTCGATACACGAAACTGCATGACAATAATGATAAAGTCTCGTTAAGCCTGTTTCCAGTCGAATGAATATGTCAGTTCTCCACATAATAATATGCGCTTCTACGCTGATTCTGAAACTATGTCGACTCTCATTATCATAAATGACTCTGAAATGCATTCAACCAGACTAGACCTTCAAGGAGCATAGTAAGACCCTTACTGTAAGGGTCTTTACAGTACACTCTTTATTAACATACAGGGTGCTTCAAAATATGTGTCGAAAAATAGAAGGTGTGATTCCGAGCCTCAAGAGAAAAACTTCCCAATAACATGATCGTTTTCAAGATACATGGTGTCAAAAAATAAATTTTCAGTTATTTGACGATATTTCAGAAACCATTTGAGTTATAGAACCCAGTTTTTTAAGTATGTATACTTTCTGAGTGTTGATTAATTTTTTTATGTAGCAGTGAAAAAATTCATAAAAAAAATTATCAAAAACAAGTATGTAATGTTTTTATCCACCAAAAAACATGTTGCTACTTTATCTTGGTCATCACAAAAAGCTGTTTTTCTCGGAAACAGCTTTTGACCAGGCGCATCCTTTTTCTGTAGCAAACGTTGACAGTTTAAAATGTGCTTTCACAATGCCAATTTTCCCCTTGTCATGGAAATTGGGGGCAAAAATCTCAAGCAACTCTAAAATTTCCTCCACTGCCAAATACTGCCAAAGTCCCTGAAATGAATTTACAACTCACTACCAAAAATTGTTCCTTGATGAAACTAAGTAGCTTTAAGTCAACTTATCTTAGACTAAAGTTACTTGGTTTGGCCACTAGAGGATTCCAAATTGTCAAGTGTATAATTAACAAAATCGCTTAAGCGATTTTGATGAAATTTGGTATGACGTTAAGGTTTTATGTACTAAAAACTACTTATACTAAACTTAGTCGTGACGTTAATTCATTGGCGTGTATATTTATTTTTTAGGTTTCACATCCTTTGACCTTCTACGCCAATGGAATTTAAAATTTGTTAATACCAAGCGTAAACTAGGACTCATTTTATACAAAAAAGGTACTCTTTATAAAAAGAGGTCTAACCTTATCGTTTAGAAGAAAAACGTTGATTTTTATAGGACATTTATTTTTTCATGGGAAAAGGGTTTAAATTTCATATTAAGGCCAAAGGTGATTCGTGGAAGTAAACATTAAAATTAAAGATAAAGAAGACTCAATATTTTTTTCTAGTTGTCGGCCTTGTCTGAATAGGATCCTCATCTAATTACTGCTCAAAATCCGTTGTAATTTTATCATAAGAAATATTACCGGGACTAGTCTATTTTATTATATCTTTAAAAAATTACAAAAAGTCCAATTAATTCTTCATAAATTCAATTTGTGTTTGCTTCATCGAATATTAAAGCTTAATATTAAAGCCAAAGGTTGAAGTAGATTGCCTGAATATTTTCCCCAGCTGTCATTAGCTTAACAAGATAAGAAATAAGCTCCCATATAATTAAAATTTTATAAACATTTGATCTCAAAGGAAAATTATAACGAAATATTAAAAATGAGTTTGTTATTGCAAGCTATCTATTTTCTGAAAAATACACGATCATCCAGCACCCCCTATACTTAACTCTGTCAACCATTTATTTATGAATAATATTCCTACTTTTAGTTAAAATTTTAACTTCTAATCTAGTTTTTTCGGCGTCTTATTATTATGCATATTTAGGTACCATTTTAAAGGTAATTTTCAACCAAATGTCATAAATAAGTATAGATTTCTTAAATAATTTTTAATATTTAAATTGATGAATTCGTGAGCTTCTCAATATATACTTCTTCGCTTTCAAGTTGTATCCACCCTAGGGACATAAGAAGTTTATACCTATGTAATAACGAGTAATAAATCGTTATTTTTGTGTAGCAAGTATTGAAAGTATATTATGTTGAAAAAGGCTTTCTGCGGATCAAGTTCTTTTATAACCGTTCTCTGGAAAATCATTTTTACATGATATAGAAGTATTGTGTATTTTTTACAGAAGATTATGCGAAACGGAAATCTCTGCTTAAATGCTTAAACCAGAATTCAACAGATTTAGAAAAAATGTGGGTAAATTGCGTTTCTGTGAAAATTTTGTTAAAAAAATATAACTGACAGGATAACAAATACAGGGTGATTCGCAGAGCAGAGCAGAGGCGTGTAGGGGGAATCCAAAATAATATGATTTAATGCCACTTATCTCTATACTAAATTGCACCCCTGAAAAGTTATAGGCCTTGAAATAGCGTATCCAAATTTCCAAAAATTTCATTTAATATAATTGAACGTAGAAAAATCAAATTTAGTACACATTTTGAGTGCAGCAAGAGAATTTCTTGACAGTAAGTAGATGCAAATTGTAGTATTTTAAAGGGTTGATAAGGGATGACACATCCTCAAATTGTTACATGTTTTTTTTAACTCGTTAGTCGATTTAAGAATTTTTTTAATGGGTAATTCAATTCTGAAACTTTTATTTTGTAATTTTCAACTTTCTTCCTGATCGTCAACTTCGTGATCGTCATTTAATTTAAAAACCAATTTTTGAATTTTCGATCATTTTAAAATAACAGAATTACAATAGGTATTTTTGCTTGGTTTTCCAGATTTATGTTGATAACGACTGAGTTTTTGAAAAATTATAAAAGAAATAATAATTTAAAAATTAAATTCCCCATAAAATAAATCAATGGGTTATTAAATAGGCAAACAAGCTAAAAGATTGTGTAGCATTTTAAGGGTGCATCATCCCTTTTAAAATACTACAATTTAACTCCACTTACACATACCGTGTATCAAATTTTGTTTTTCTAAGTACAAGTATAGCTGAAATATTGTTTTTTAACAATTTGAGACCCCTATTTCAAGGCCTGTAACTTCTCAGGTAGTATAGGAGATAAGTTGTATTAAATCACCATATTTTGGGGTCCCCTACAAACACGTCCCTGCTCTGTAGCGGTTCTTATGTGAATCACCCTATGAATTACTATACAGTACCTAGTATGTAATATGAATCCAATATTTTTTAATGAATTTCATAAAAAAACCCATAAGGCTAGCAATATGACGTTATAGCTACGTCATTCGGTGAAAAACCGTTTTTGAAATGTAAGGGTTTACTAAGCCCTTAAGAAAAAAATTTTAAGAATTTTTTTTAGATGTGATACATAGAATTGGGTATCTTTGAGTTTGTTACACTGAATGAAACGAAAAACAATACGTAGGCCATAAGAAAAACAAAGTTGACTACGAAAACTCTGGGACCTAGTCGACGTTGTTTCATATTCTTAATAAACCCAAAATTGTGAAACTTTTTACTAATTAACCAAATCATTATATTTTATGGTTTACGAGGTCTCAGTGATAGTGAGAAAGTGTAAACCATGTATACCATATAAAAATATATTCTTCATAATGAATAACAATAATTAACAACCGATGCATGACCAAGTGAAGTACGAGGACATGGCAGGAGTTTTACAGTTAAAACCTCTTAATTTACTTTTAAGAAGAAATTGCCCACCCCTAAGTTATTAAAATAACTTTACAAACTTCAGTGGGCAATCCAAACTTCCTGGCAAATTACAGTATTCAAACTATAATTTCCTACTTGCTTGGATAAGTGTAAAAATTTTCGGCTCCTTAAGGCAAATTTAATGGTAGTTTTCAGAATTCATATCAGCCAGTAACAATAAATCAGTCTTGAATGTTAATTGAAGTACCTTTAGGCAATGAGTGTCACTGTAGCAAGAAATACTGGGGTTAATTTTACATAACCGCAGTTTCCAGGTCACATGAAATAGCTTATTTTTATAAAATTAAAATGATGCATTTTATTATTCAGACAAACTACAAAAAATATTTGCGTATAGTAAACCCCTCCCGAGCATCCTTTCTCGACTCCCCCTCCCCTAGGTAAAATACCTCTGTCGCCACTCAATTATTCGTTTGGTCTGCTTGCTGTTCATCACGTTTTGCAGGAACATATCATTTCTATTAAAGCAAGCAATAAAATTCGACTCTGCTTTTAAGTACCGTTACATAAGGATCACGATTTAGTCTAATGGTATAAACTAAAAAAAAAAATCAAATTAATTGAAAAATTGTGACAGTGAGGATACCTATACTCACATAACATACGTTGAAAAAAAAATTATAGCAGATAATAAAATAACATTAGGTGCAAATTGAAAATTCTTGAAATATGTATTAAACCTTATTTCTCCAAATAAACTACCAAACTGTGGCTTCCCTCTTGCATCCACATTCCACATGTCTTCGATATTCTGGGTGTGAATTTACATTTTGAGTCTTAGACGTTTTCTCGTGCGCAAAAAACGAAAGTAGCGGTGTCATTGAACGTTCTACTGCATCTCTGTAACTTTAATTTCTTGTTTTGTCACATGGCCAAGCTCCTATGGACGTTAATAACTCTCGCAAAAATGTAAAAGAAATGAAGTAATATGCTTTAACAGAACAATATTTTTTGTTCGTTAGTAGTTTTATTAGAGAAAAACCCCTTATAAGATTGGCGCCCAACGTGGGGTAAGTTTTCACTCCAGAAAAGCCCATTACAGCTTACAAAAAAAATTAAAGTGTCGCCGGCGTATCATCACTTTCTGTGTCAAATATATCGGGTGATCCAAAAAAATTTTTCATCAACTAGTGCCTTGGAAAAAATGAAGTATGTCTGCCAGTCTGGCAGATAAAATGCAAACTATTGGCAGGTGTGCTCAGGTGCAATCAGCTCACACATGACTCTCTCTTCCAAGGAACTGGTTGATGAAAAATTTTGTGGATAAGACGATATCAAATATTAGCGTTGGGTAATCACATTGTTTCGTTTTCTGCAGAAAAAATATTTTTTTACTGTGAATAACTGGCTATTCCTGTCCTATAAAACACGAAAAAGTCGTTTTACATAATTCAGCTGCCCACAATAATTATTATTGTGTATATTTCTCAAAGAGCATTGATAGTTGCCTGCTTTATATTTAGAGAATTATTAGAATAAAAATTTAAGAAGGAAAAATTTTGATGTAATATGTCGTAAAATCACAGCAAGGAAACATATTGGAGATGATTTAAAAAAGTTTCGAATCATATGTAAATAATTTTCTGCAGAGTATCGACCATTAAAAAAGAGTTTCCGTTTCACCCACAATATATACATAGGTATAAGACTCCCGCCGAGCAGCAGCTTCCATCACCCGGAGTTGCTTTTCAAACAAGAAAAATATCTCAAGTTGAACGTGAGGAAATGTTTTATCCTGGAAAGCTAAAAATACCAAATAGAAGTGTAATTTTGGATATCTTGAAGCAAACGCAAGCTCATGTAAAAATCGTATACTTTTAGAGGTAGGTTAGGTACTTACATCAACTTTTCATTGATTGAGTCGAAAGAGGTAATAAATATAGTTTTCCGACAACTCGTGCGTTCATTAAAAGTTTATGTTGTTACGTTTAGGTTGGCGGTAATTTGACGAAATTATTCTGAAATTACCTAACACATGCAACCTTTCCCATTAAACCATAATAGCTACAGTGTAATTTTAAATAAAACTGTCGTATGCATTGTACCTATCATATGATTGTTGTGGATCGGTAGGTAATAATTTAGCCAACCATTTCGTTTTAATTATTTACTTTGACCTTGAACCACGAAATCGATCAAATAATATGGAATATGAGCCTTTTAAGACTAATGCCCGTATTCACAAACGATAATTTCCTAAATAATTACGTAATTAATTAAATGATAGAGATGGAGATATGCAGTTTTTTTGCAATAGAATGAGATGAGGATAATTGATTACGTAATTATTTAGGAAATTATCGTTTGTGAATACGGGCATTAATATCGTCAAATAACTAAAGAATTTTTTTTTGGCACCCTGCATCTCGAAAACGATAAATTTGTTTTCTTGAAACGAGACAGGGAAAAACACCTTTTTTCTCACATATGTTTTGAAATACACCCTGTATAGAAGGAATAATACGGCCAACAATGCCGCCCATACTTCGACGTCTAACATTTTAGCATTTCTATCAGGATTCATTGATTGCCGTAATATATTGACGTTCTTCAGGTAGATTACGAAGATTTAATCATTAAAAGCCTCCCAATACGAATAATTGACACCATCCATCTTATCAAGCTACAGTAAATCGCAGCCGACTAATCTCTGGAAAAGACATCAAGCTGTCGCCATTAGGTACATGACTGTCTTGGTTGATATTACATTGTCTGAAAAAATACGCAACAACTACCTAAAGCCTGGAACCACAAAGCTGTGACGGTTTGGTGGTTCCATGGCTGCTTTTCATTACAATTTTATAACTTTTATGTTTATGTTAGGTTACGAGACTGTAAGAGCGGCAATTGTGTGAAAATCCAGAACAGTTACGAAACTATCGACTCTTATTACCTACTGCAAAATATTACACGATCAAACCGGGTAAAATATTTATGTCAAAAATTTGTAAAAAAAAAGTCAATTGCTTGAAAATCCACTTTGGTGGAACCTTTCGACTTGGACTAAACAGAAAATTGCGGTTTGCAGTCAAGCTCAATCACAGCTGGCAAGGCACATAGCAATATGGAGAATCTAGCTCGTACTTATATGCTACCGTAAAGTTTTCCGCCAACCAACAGACTGGAAGGACACATTGGCAAGAAAATAGAATCAAAATTGTCCGATGAAGACACTCGTGGCCTTGAAACTTGATCCCCCACATTGGCTGCTCTTCTCGAGAAACATCAACAAACGACCCTTTTTTTCCAGAAATGACTGAATTTATTTCGTCCCCGTCGATGACAGATGAAAAGATTACAAGAGTTATTAATTCATTTCCACTAAGATCTGCTGATGGTCTAGACTAGATGTGTTGAAACTGGAAATTCTCAAAGATCTCATTGCCACGCATCCAGATTTTAAAGTAAACCATTTCGTTCATTATCTATACTGTAGGAAAGGAAGATTCCTGAATCAGTCCTATTTTCTTCGGTGGATCGTTAACGGCTCATGAAAAAATTCTGTGGTATAGGTTTAATGGCAGTTGAAAATGTTTTGCGTCAATTTACTGTTAAAGTACTAAATTTCTGAACTTTACCCCTTTTTGTTCTATGGTTTGTTAAACCAAATCAACTTGGTGTAGGGGTGAAAAAAATGCGATCTTTCTCATTAAGCTTGGATACAATCTTCCTTTCCCGTAAAGATGGGTGGCATCGGAATTAGACATACTGTGGATTCGGCAATTCTATGGTTCCTAGCTTCCTTCCATAGCTGTCTGACATTGATGGCGCTTCTTCCACCTTTTGGGAATGTTACAACTGATTTACTGATCCCAGAAGCTTTCGGTATTTAGCATGATCATTATCTAATTACTGCTGACAATATGTTGTCACAATCTACAGGGGAGACACTTGCTTTCAAAAAAGCTTAGATTCCTTGATGCTCTTCCAACTCTTCTACTTGTAACATACCTTTCAGGTGATTGCTATCCATGCCGTTTCGCTTAGACTGTGATTTCTGTTATCGTCATCATTGCCGCTGCAGAAAAGAAGTATCTTCGAGAGAACTGATATCTATTCAGTGCTGTTCGTCTATCGCAACATGCCGAGGCCAATTTGTCACCCGTACTCGAAGATCTGGCCAAATTCCGGGAAGCTGTGCGATGTTCTAGAGACGATGGAAAGGAACCTGATAGAATGACATTGATTTCATGGCAAAAAGGGACATGCTTGCTATGGGATTAAATTTGTGCAGATACATATGTAGCGTCTTACCTTCATTTTACTTCCTCCTATACCGGAAACTGCCGCATACTGCAAAAAAAAAAAAAATATCGAACTCTCGAGGATAGATTAATTTTTGTTTCTGGCGGACAGGAAACCTTTAGGAGTGGCAGTAAGTACTGCAACCTTGAGTTTTCTGAAATCCGTTGGTCGGAAAATCACCATAAGGGAGAATTTGCGACACAATTTCTATTTCAATGGATGTGCATTGCTCTACAATTGCAAAACTCTGCTTCAATGTTAAGGACTTCCACCTGGGAGGTAGTTTTCAGATTTTTTTTTAAATTATTGATTCCTTTTTTTTTATAACAATAAAACAAAAAAATACTGATATAGAATGAAATTATTTATCAATAATAATTAAGAAAAGTTGCTACAAAGTATAACGGTTATGTTCAGACATTTTATAATCTTAGTTGCCTACTGTCTTATAATTATTATAAGGAGTTAATTTATTCTATTTAAGTATTTTAATGAGTTAATAAAATAATTAGGATCTATTCTCTTTTTTTGTTAAAGGTCGTAACTCCGCAAGCTTTAGTGAAGTATCCACCGTTCCACCACCGGCAGGGGTTGGTGTCCTCAACTTTGGGCTTGCGATTTATCCTAAGCAGCCGACATTTCTTGGGAGGTTCCATGCGCGTGAAGTGCGTGGCCTCCGTAAGTCCAGTGCTTTGGCGGGGGGACCGGGAAAGTGTCGTGCAAAGCCTACCCGTCAAAGACATGCGGGAAGCTCTCCTACTTGGTAAGTAATGAATCATCGACACCTAACGAATACAGTTTTTCTATGATCATATTATAAATAGCTACTCATTTTATCATCAATAATAACATGGGAGACTAATTTTACATTTATTTTTAATTTTACCAAAAAAGTTCTTGTAATATTATCATCTTATATTATTTTTATTTATGAATATTTACAACATGTTCCATAAATGTGGGAAAATTTCTCTGTTTAAGATTAGTTTACATTCCCATATCCATACCATACACGCTAATCCGCTTGTCCTGTCATCAGATCCATTGGGTAAACATAATTTGCAGAAAAATAAGCAAAAATACATTGAAAGTTTGACCTTGAAGGATTCCTTCGTCACCAGGGTTGAGTTGTTCACCATATGACGGATCGCCTTACTGTGGACCAGTTGCTAATGGAACTTGAGGACTTGGAAATAATTTACAAAAACCAAATGTATTCTGAATAGAAATAATAATAATAAGAAAAACACTATTTACCTATTACTGTCGGAATGAGAGGTATCAGCAATGTTCATTTCGGTGTACAGTTACCGTTATGTACCTAGCCCTACAACAACATTGATTGAGCTGGCAGGATAACGATATTCTAAACCTTGGTTGCTTGGTCAGGATCACCATTTGATAATTAAGAAGGGTGAAGGGTTTCAGACACAGTAGAACGATAAGGCTTAAACTTTTTATGTTGATCATGATCGATTGTCTTACATCTTGATTGGCAATCAATTGAATTGTCTTAATTTTTTACTGTGTGTTCCTAATTGGTTTATCGAACAGTAATTTATATGGTTTTATAATATGTGGTCAATGTCATGGTTATCACAGTATGTGTTCTATCACATACTGTTTTTTTTTTCACAATAAAATTCTTTACTTCGGTTTTTAGTGAATCGCCCTATATAAAGTGCCAGTAATCAAATATAGACTCTATTGATTTTTATTTCATCGCACAATTTGAACATAAATATGAGGCTTCATTAGTCCAGTCAAATAGTCAAAAAAACAGGACTGAAATAGCGGTCAATAGAAGCTTAACGAAATTTTAATAGTAGGGGGCTCCACTAGAAAGACCACTCCGCAAATTTTTACCCCTCTTATTCCGTAAGGGGTAGTTGTAAGAGATCGCCATCTTGAATTTAAGGGATGAAATTATGTATCTCGTAAATACAGGGTGTTAGTTAAGTACGGGGCCAAACTCCAAGGGGTGCTTCCTTGACTGATTTTAAGAAGAAAAGTTCAAATAAACATGGGTCCGAAAATGCATATTTTTCAAGATACAGGGTGTCAAACTTTTATTTTTTTTCTCGAAAACAAAGCAAGATATGAAAAAAACTCAAGAGATAAAATAGTTGTATTTCTAGTTGCTTAATTCGAAAAAAATACAAAATTAAAAAAAGTCAGTGGCGTCCAATTTTTTAATCAAACATATTAGTTAGACCGTCTTCCGGGACGCCACTGGAATTGATAATTTTAATCTAATTGGGGCTAAAAACCCTCTTGTTATTACAAACAGAACTGCCAAATTTAAACAAAATTGATTGAAAGAGTTTAGTTAAGTTTGACACCCTGTATCTTGAAAATATGCATTTTCGGACCCATGTTTATTTGAACTTTTCTTCTTAAAATCACTCAAGGAAGTACCCCTTGGAGTTTGGCCCCCTACTTAACTAACACCCTGTATATCGGTTTTACGAAAAAAACTACAATTACAAAAATTGTTAAGAAGGATATAACCAGCAACTTTTGTTTAAAACTTTTTTTGAAATTTCTTATTGTCAAAAGATATAAATTCTCTTTAGGGGGTGGAAACGGATTTTTCGATTTCACAACAGAAAGGTCAATCAGGGGTGAAAAATGGACTGGACAAAAATTGTAGCTTTTGAGTTTCTTTAAAATATGCATGTCTTTAAAATTTTTTCGGGAATACAGAGAACGAATACAGAGGGCCAAAAGTCCACCGGCACTAACATGTTTTAATATTATTTTTGAATTTTACTTTGTAATTAATTTAAGTCATCCCGTTTTTTCATCCCGGGTTTTCGTGGTCGCTGATTAAAGATGAATGCGAAAACCTCTACCTAATGATGAGTTCGGTGAACATGTGATGCATTCATGAAAGACGACCTCCTTATTGGAACATTAATTTTATTTTTTGAAAATCGTAGATCGGATTCGGAATCTTAATCAGCGACCCCGAAAACTCCAAAATCATGTACTTAGTGAAAACGCTGTGGCATATCCAGGTTTCCCTGTCAAGTGACTCCAGGATATGATGTTTATAGGACTTTTTATCTTAAAATTACTTATATATTCAAGATTTTAGTAATAGGGTCAGAGAATCAACCTGTATAGTGTGATTTTATTAGATTGCAAGATCTTTGTCGTTGACGTCTGTCGTGGCCAATCAGAAGACTTCTTTTTAGTTTGGAAGGAAATTTCATCGTTCCGAGACGGAGCTTTGAATTCGATTATAAGGGTTATGGCTACACCTTAGGAAGGTGTAGATTTCAAGCCACCTACTAGTCGTAAATAACCAACTGTCATGATGATTTTCACGAAATGTTAAGATGATATTCCCGGGAGAAAATTCAAAAATTCAAGTAGCGATGAAATATGATCATTACAATATTTTTTTATAATTATTATTAGTTAAATAATTCCAATTTACAATTCTGGGTCGATCCACGAAATAAATTGATATGATAATAAAACTAAAGAGATTCCGATGGTTATAATAGTAGTTTTCAGTAAAATTTAAACCGACGTTATATTAAAAATTTCTTGATTGCGATATGAACGAAGCAAAAATTGTAAAAGTATTGGTGATGACAAGATAGATTTAGGTAGTTATGGGTTATAGGTAACCATCTTCTTGCGTCTAATGATGGTAATGCGAAAGCTGTTATGATTTGGAAGGAATAATGTTGAGGTATAATATCTTTATGGAGTTTCTTTTTCTTATCAAACCTATGCGACGAATAAGAATATTGACCGCGGCTGACTTGGTTGGCAAATAAGCTTGCGTCTTCCTGTCATTGTTTAACTATTCCTTATCCCAGAGAAAGCCAAATAAACCCTCGCTTGCTGGTGGATATAAAGAGGAAAATACGAGCGCCACCCGAGTATTTAGAACGGTAATAATTTTCTCTTTACATTTCGGGAGGCTCTAGTATAATGGGCTAAAGAAAGGGACAAGACGGCAACGCAAAGAACAATCATTAGCATTGTCTCTCCCCTTCCTCAGTCATGTCGAAAGTGCTCCAGAAATGTAAAACAATTTTTCAGATGAGTTGAGTTTCCAGACCAACATCACCATTTACCATTTTACAATATTTCCTACTCACACAAGTTATCTCCCGGAGGATATCATAAAGATAAATGCACGGAGATTATGGAGAGAGTTTTACGGCGGTTTCAGAACAAAAGGGGTTATAGCCAAGCAGTGACGTCTGATCTGCGAAAGAGCTAGATAACCCATTGTTGACCTTGACGAGTTCAAAGCTAATTAGTTACATATTAAATTCATCAAGCAACGTCTCCCGTGGTCTATTATTAATGTTTTTAAAATAAGTATTAATGTTCTTTTTCCATGATTTATTATTATCAGAGTGATGTCAAATTTTGAATTGCTAAATTTTCTCGTTTAAATGAACTAAGTTAAGTTTTTTTCTCATTTACATGAATCGCCTCAAGATAAGTTACAATTTATTAACGATCGATTGAGCAACAATTTTATGATGTTTTTGATCTATTTTCTATATTTGGTTAGCCTTAGACGAAAAACTAATTATATCAAACCTGAAAGCTTACTCAAATTTACACGGTGACTCAACGAAAACAAAAAATTTAAGTTTTTACTATGATCATAGCGTAGATATAAAGAAATACTCGGACACGCCAAGTTTAGTTTAGAAGAGGACACTATTTTCCTATCTTTCATAAACTCTCGAGCAGTGAGACGAACAGCCCCTAAAATTTCAATTTTGAAGGTGAGTCTAGCCGTTGGAACTAAATATTTCCTACATCCATGCTATCGTTACCAACCCTTCCCCCCCCCATTCCAATTTTTCGTTATGCAAATGTTATTTCCGGAACTTCGTGAAGTGAGCCAGAAAAACTCGGGAAAATTTAATTGCTATAGCGCATTCGATTGACCATCGTTTGACCATGTTTGAATATATAAAAATTTTATTTCACCACGTCCAGGAAAAAAGATTTTTTTTTTATTTCCGATCTGGCTTACTTCTTACTTCCTAATTTTACAATCGCTTGCGGAAGTCGTAACTTGCTCACCCAGTTTGACCATCGTGTCAAAGCGGGTGAACAAGTTACGACTCCCGCAAACGAACCGTTTTGCTTCCAGAGAGAATTGAAATATTGTGAAGCTAGCCGGATATGAAATTTTAGAAAAATCACATCTTTTTTTCTGGACGTGGTCGAACGAAATTATTGGGTAGTCAAACTTGGCCAAACGATGGTCACACCGGGTGAGCAAGTTTCGACTCCCGAGATTGAACCGTTTAACTTTTGAGAGAATTGTGAAGTTAGCCGGATCGGAAATAAAAAAAAATCATATCTTTTTTCTGAACGTGGTCAAACTAAATTATTAGATGGTCGAACCTGGTCAAACGATAGTCAAACCTTGTCAAACGATGGTCAAACCGGGTGAGCAAAATACGACTCCCGCAAACGGACCGTTTAGCTTCCAGAGATAATTGAAAGTTGGCCGGCTCGGAAATTAAAAAAATCATCTTTTTTTTGGTCAAACGAAATTATATGGTGGTCAAACGTGGTCAAACGATGGTCAATCGAATGCGCTATAGCAATCTGGTTTCCCCGACTTTTTTCGGCTCAGTTCACGAAGCTCACTTCCTCCGGTGTCCCAGAGCCCCAGGTCATTTCTAATAATTTTGAATTCAATTTTTCTTACTTATTTTTAAAGTCTCTTATGTGAACGACGCTTTTCATATAATATCGACCGACCGTTTTCAAAATATATGATTCATATTTAAAAAAAAAAAAAATATACTATTTCAGTGCATCAACAATGGTAGGTAGGTACCTACTTCTCAAAATTATTTTTCAAAAGTAAATCGTAAAATCAAGTCGACTCCGTTCAATCCACTACAAATGATAGTTTGCTATGCATATGCATATAATATGTATATGTTTCAAGCCTTTTTTTATACAACGAATGATATGGCTCCATGTGAATATTTTTATTTATTGAATATCACGCCTACAGATGGACAGACGTCTACAGGCAAAGGCCGCCACGTGGAAGCAACGTGAGTGAAAAAAGACGCAATTTATACATAACATGTCCTGCTGGGCTACTACAGCACGACAGTATATGGATGCATAATGTAGGGTGCCCCTTGTCAACCTGCCCCGAACAGCCAAAGGACTGAATAATAAATACATTTTTTAGCTCTTCGGCTCACAAGCCGTGGGAATATCAGTAGTAGAGAGAAAAATCAACGATACATAATGTTGGTGCCCCTCTCAAAACATGGAGCAATATATTCTAGACACGGTTTTACTTGGGAGTCGTGAAGTTTACACCGGTGGATTAAATAACTCAACCTTATCAACAACCGAAGCTGCCATTGAAACGCTTTTTTTATGCTACAGTTCGGGTATACGACATGAGTTCGACAAGATGAAATTACTGTTTCTTCTGTGGTGCCATATCGCTCATAAGGATAGAGTGAGCAGCTTGGGTTCCTTATCTGCCAATAAACATAAATATGTTTTGCAGGGATTAAACAAAACTAGATTTTTGGTATATTCAGTGAAAACATTGATCTGTTTCTAGAAAATTGATATGGGCGTGAAGAATATCTTCTGCCTAGCTGTGACTGGGATTGGTAGTGGCAGAGAGCAGATAATTAACATGAATGGGAAACAGCGTAATAGTGACTGAGCAATAAGATATGCAGGCAATAAGTAAATCGCGACCAAGGAAGAACGTCCACCACGAACCACGGCGGCAGAACTGCATCGATGGGAGACGAACTTGTTAATGTAAAGGAACAGTTTGGGCCGAAGGCATTTGGACGAAAGTTTATCATTGTTCCTTGGATTAAAGCTTAATGAAAGTGCCGCATGCTAGTACGATAATAATTTATGGTTCGTCATAAAGTTCAAGAGACCTTTTCTAGCTGTGTCTGAGTATCGTTGCTGGCTAATCGTTGAAATCCGAAGTGGCTTGTCGTGAGTTGGTTAATGCTGTTCCAAATATTTGAGAATTTGTTCTCTCGATATTTCTCCAAAAAATTATTAAATTGATAGCAGCGATATCTATATGGATAGTTGGAGGGAAAATGTTTCGACTCCTTCTTGTAAACTGAAGAAATCTTCCATCCAACTTGAAAGAGGTGCTTGTCAAACGATGCTTTGAATACACGTGTTAGAATAATTGGTGAGAGTTTCAGGACGGACTTTCTTGTGACAAGGGCATATATGCCAGCCATGCCAGGGAGTCTTGTGATACTAACAGTCCTGTACATTTGGGAGTTGACCCAAAAATTTCAGATACTTACATGTTGTCTTTTGCTGCTGATTCGAAAGGGTCTTCGATGGAGAAATCTTCCATTCATCTTGAAAGAAGTGCTTGTCAAACGATGCTTTGGATAGACGTATTAGAATCGATGAAAGTTTCAGGGTAGACTTTCTTGTGACAAGGGCACATACGCAATCCATGCCAGGGAATCCTGTGATATTATTAGTTCGGTAAATTTGGGAGTTGACCCGAAAACTTCAGATACATGTTTTCTTTTGCTGCTGATTCGAGAGAGTTTTCCATGGAGTCTTAATGTTGCTAACGTCCGCTGCCATGTTGGATTCTGTTTTTTTTTCAGCCACTGAAATCTCGGATTGTTTGGATCCAAATTTAAATGTTTTTTGTCACAAGTCCTTGCGCTTGGATTCTTCGCGTGTAGCTCTTTTCCGGTGCATCTGAGACCCCATCGGTGGTTTAATAATTTGAACTAGACTCAGTTTCCTGCACTAACAAAACACCCATTGGTTAATTTTTAGCTCACCAATCCACGCTCGAAGTTGCGCTGTTTATAACCGCGTTACATTGAGTCCTAATACTCGCGAGCAGCGCTTTGGTGCGTACGCAGTTCACGCTGTATTTCTCATATTTGTAACGAATATAACGAAAATTCATTATTCGTTATATGATTAGAACCGCTTTTCCTCCGCCAGAAAATCCAAAATCTAGCAAAATAATTATTATATTTTTAGAATTTGTCTGAACTCTGGAGACTGTTTCGGGCATTTTTTTAGGAGGTAGGCATCAATTCATTCTGAAATTGATGCAGAATGAAAATTGAACTGTAAAAAATTTCGGCTTTACCTAAGGAGTTGGTGATGATTTGGTAGCAGGAGTTAATGGAAAAAGTTGCTTTTACTAAAGTTTTTAAACTTTTGGAAAAGGAACAGAACTATTATAGTCAACTGCTACTAAAAATGATAGTGTGAGGGGGAAATTTTGCGTAATTTTTTTCCATATATACTTGACCAATAAATCTGTGTGAACTGACACCTCACGCACCACCTACATTATTCGAGAGGTATTGTAGCCTACCCCTAATTATTTTGGGCACGCCACTTTAAGAAAAATCTCAAAAAAAAGATCGAATATTATGCCTTCGGAGATAGTAGAATTTATTTTTTATTCGCAATTTGCCCCACTACATTTTATACGTACTCATACAAATGTCATATTTTCGATTCGAAATCCCGTACTTTTGTTATTTATCATAAGTTTGAAACGATGCGATTTACTTAAGGATAAAAGTTTAGCCATAATAATAATTCTTGTCACGAGCTCATTATTTATATGTATTATATTTTTGTTTCAGTGAGAAGTTCAACAAATAAATCCTCAGCATCTGGTCTTCTTTTCCTCCTTATCTTGACATCCGTATTTGCAACGTGAGTAACCCACTTATAGACACTCTATACAGTGATAATTTTAGCGGTGGTGCCGTTTCAGTGACATTTTAACGATAAATCGACAAAAATGTAATAATTGCATTAAGACCCTTCAAATGTTGTAATTTTCCACGTTAGTGCTGCTAGTGATGTGATAATTGGCTACTGTAAGATAATTCTGTAATAGCACATTATTTACAGGCATGAAAATGTCTTGTATATTGCCTGTCGAAGATTCGCAGATATCGTATATCTTTAAAATTATTATTATATGTTGTATATTCAGGAACTTTAACTTGTAAAAACAGATAGATGAATGTAATTTTTTAAGAATCTAATCAATCAGTTTATGTTGATTAATGTAAATATCGTAGCTAATCCCGTAACTTGATATAAAAAGATAAGTATGATAGGAAAAGGAAATTATTATAAATAATATGATATTTTATTCTTCATAGTCATAACACAGCTTTCAATTCGTATGCAAATATTATTAGACTGTATATATAAATATAGTCATTATTTAAATATTTTTGAGTCGTTATTTTTAGCAGTATAAAGTTGATGTAGTTACCAGAAGCCAAATCTTGGCCGCAAGAAATGAATAAAAGCTTACAATAATTATTTATTCATAAACTGGCGAAACTATTTTATTCTGTCACAGAGAACAGGAACTTTTATTGCACGATCTCATCTGAAGAAGATTATGAGGGTGACCTGCATAACAGAGAATTACTTTTCAAATTGTAACAAAAACGATTTATAAATAATAGCAGCCGAGACAATTTACGAGTATGTAGGTTTTTTTATCATAATTGGTGGGTAATAAAACATATAGACAAAAAATTGATGATAAGCAGAAAAATGTGACTTTTCTTGCTTAGGCATCAGCTAAAGTGATGTTTCATTTGATTATGTATTTTAACAAGTGACAGGCTATAACAGCAACGAAAATTAAAAAGTAGTAACAATAATTGGCGAAAAGTTATCTGTTCAACTCTGCAGCAAACGCAAATTGATTCATACTAGCTCGGCTATTCATACCATCGATTGCGTCTCGGCTATGAAATTTAGCCATCGCATTCAATCTGCAACTTTGCTGATTAGTTAATCAAACAACTATTTTCTAGTAGTTCTGGAACTACCTAAAACGTTTTCTTCCTGTTGAAACATTGTAATAAACTGATTTGTCAGATAATTAGCGATTTTTAAAAATGAACGTAAAAAATACGGACGGTATCAGCTCGATTTAGACAATCGTAAAAGCGCATGTAGATCTCTCGAATACGAAGCGTTTTTTATTTAAACTTTTTGGATTTGGTCCCTCGTTGCTTCCTTGTTGCAATATGGCCGACTCTCGTTTTTTCTTTTTTGACTCCAGTTCCGCCCTTTTTTAAATTTTCGCTTAAAAAGCTAGTTTTGAAACACCTTGTGTTCAGTTTACATTGGAGACTTTTTACCAAACCAATCAAGACTTCTAGGACCCCAGCGGTATTATATCTACAGTGTGCCATTGGATATAGCAGATATGTACCTACTTTGTTATAAATTATAATGTTACATAGATGGAAATTACGAAATATATACTTGAACCTTTTTTTCATTTCAACTACTTGGAGAGTACAGTTTTAACGAAGATCTCTAAATAAAGTGTGATCATGTTTTGGTATTCGCCATACTCATTTTTGATTTGTTTCCAACTTTAATGACAATTGTTGAACTTAATAATAAATTATTTTGGCATTGTGATAAAAGTATGTAGTTGTAGATAATGTATGTACGTACTTTATTGTATTCACATACGCTTGCTTCAGCACAGAAGTTTCAACACTGTCATTGTGACTGTTTATAGAGACAATTAATATTACCTACTCATAAATTATTGAACAACTATAAAATAACTGATGTAATTAAATGCAAATTTTAATATCTAATTGTATAGGAGCAATATGTCAGTAAATAATAGATTAATAAGGGAAGCAAAGGCCTAATAATGTTACCACACACATTCTATTCAATCTTAAGAAAAGTTTCTGGGAATTTTGACAAGAAAAAAATTTGTGAAAAATGACAAAAATATTAATTATTATGTGAGAGTATCGAAAAAATTATTTGGTGAAGAGTCTAACTTTTAAATCAGGTATTTATCACATCTTATAAAAATGTTGTCATAATTATTGTACAATCGATTTTTCGCTCAAGCGGTGTAACATTTCCCATAACTGTAACTTATAATATTATTATTATTATTAAAGAATTTTTTTTTAGTTTGGCGTTTCTGTTCCCTTCAATTTCTATTATAGCAAACGCACCATGTACACTGTGTCTCTTGGATTTCTGGACATAGGGAATTCCCATGTTAAAATAAACTATTGAAAATATTGGCTCCCCTAATTATTTTACAGTAAAATGTCAAATGTAAAACTTCTTAAGGAAAAAAAGCTGCTTCTTATGCTACAATTGCATTTTCATTTGGTTCATCCGTTTTCGAGAAAATCAGGAAAAACTTAACGGTTTTTCGTAGTTTTTCAAGGTTGCTTTGCTTTTGACAGATAATGCTAAACATTATTAATTATTGTCAATAACTGATTGTTTAAAAGTAATTCATTCATTATTAAAACTTTAAGTGGCAAAGTATTACTTTTTAAAGGAAAACTTGTTTATAAAAATGAATTATGTATTGAAGAAAAACCATTGCACCAAAACACCATTGAAGAAAAAGTAAAATTTATTGACATTACTCTGGCAATTGCACTTAGAAATATTAGAGATTTATTATTATCTTATTAGCATTATCTGTCAAAAGCAAAGCAACCTTGAAAAACTACGAAAAACCGTTCAGTTTTTCCTGGTTTTCTTGAAAACGGATGAACCAAATGAAAATCCAATTATAGCATAAGAAGCAGCTTTTTTTTCCTTAAGAAGTCTTACATTTGACATTTTACTGTAAAATAATTAGGGGAGCCAATATTTACAATAGTTTATTTTAACATGGGAATTACCTATGTCCAGAAATTCAAGAGACACAGTGTATAAGTAAAGTACTTTTAAAACCATGCAAATAGAGGTTTTTTCTTGACAAAAATATAGTAACGGAGTACCACCGATGCCATCACTCGCAGAACAGCCCTCAGATCCTCATTTCACAGTTTTCTGCTCCAGTTTGAACATTTAGTGCAGAAAAAAACTAATTTTTGCTTAAAAAAGAAAAACTGGTACAGCAATTTTAATAGTCCCAATAGACTAATTGTAGAAAATTAAAATACAAAGAAACTGTTGGCTAAAACAACCCAATCAATTTATTATTAAGGAAGAAAATCCGTCCCCCCTTCCTTCCCCCCCCCAAAAAAAAACGCAAAAAAATAGCGTTTTTTTTTTTAAATTAGCACCGTTGTCATTTGTTGAATTGTAGCACAGGCTCTTTGCGAGATAGTCGATATTGATAGGTACTTTCTGTGTGCAAAGCCCAGACCATGTCGGATAATTAATTAGTTTTCGCGTAATTGCAATAAGAGATTCTTCATTAATTTTTGCAGCAAGAGGCTGGATACTCGGAGGGTCGTCCAATTGGAATTTATCAAACGGATTTGGAAAGTAGTATCTTCATTGTTCATTTGAATTGGTAAAAATTGCACGCAAACATGAGCGAAAACGACCGAGCGCGCTATTGTGGTTGTGGAGTGAGTGTAGAACAGCGGATGCGATCGATTATTTCAGCAATTTTTTTGAAAAAAAAAATTTCGCTTATTTTTGTGTCTTTTCCCACAATAATGACCCGAACGGGTTGTTTTAGCGATCGTTTTCTTCGTATTTTAATTCTCTACAATTCGTTCGTTGGGACAATTTACATTGCTCTTTTAGTTGTTCTTATACAGGGTGATTCATTCATGATGGATTAAACGAAGCAGGGTGATAGAGGATCTCAATACGCATCGATATAACCCCTATAAGTGTGATCGGAAAATTGATGGTTTGGGAGTTATCATCATTTAAGTCTATTTCCTGAAGAACCTGGTTTTCCAAAGACAGTGTGTCATGCTGGCTTAACAGCTCGGTTTAGCTTGATGAAATTTTTCAAAGATGTAGTAACAAATTGAGTCTCACAATTATAAAAAAAAAATTCATAAAGCAATTATTGAAGCAGAAAAAAAATCTTTTACTTAACAACGCTCCTGTAAAAAATTTTTGGTGGTAATTTATTTTTGGCACATGTTTCAAAAACTTCTTATACAATACTTACAGTTTCGACAACATTTTATGAAATGCTGATTGATTGTACAGAGAAATAAAGTACATCCGATCCGATATTTACATCAAATGTTGTGAAAGGAGAACAAAAATAAAAGAAACAATAAATAATAATAATTAGTAATTCTTCTTTTTTTTCTTATTCTATGCACCACAGACTATAGAGAGTGACAAGTGACAATGGAATTTCATTATTACAGTTACTGTTACTATATCGTCAAGTTATATTTACTTTGAAGTTCCATATTATGTTGGTAAAAAAATAAGTAGATATATGATTTTTAGTTCACATGATTACAGTTACTGTTACTATATCGTCAAGTTATATTTACTTTGAAGTTCCATATTATGTTGGTAAAAAAATAAGTAGATATATGATTTTTAGTTCACATGATACATACATAGATGAGGAGAGACTGCTAATAAGAAGAGTGTTATAAAATTAGTTCCAAGACAATCAAGATATAGCAAATTCTTATGAAACAGTGTCAACGTTCCAGATGAGTCGCTATTACCATATTATATTATGACGCCGCTACGCCGTGACGCTGGTACGAAGACGACCCAATTGTTCGATTGAAAATTGAACATTAGACATTGAACATTGCAAAACTTTCCAGCAATGCTGTCTCTTGGTTACTTTTTAAAATTTTACTTGGTAGGTTGTTGAAACCTTTCAGCAAGCTTGGTTTTAGGAAAGTCATTCTTGTAAATAATTGTACTGTAAGTTTACAAAGCTAAACAACGTTGCAGCTGAAATGTTTCTGTAAAGGTAATGTTGAAACCGCATTGCAAACTTTAACAAGGTAATTATAAATGGAAATAAATGGTCTTGATAAAGCAAACATTATTTAGTCTACTACAATATCAACGGGATAAGGAGACGGATCCTGAAGAACTTGTAAAGTTATTTAGGCACTGAAAACATTTTGAAAGAAATAAACTGAAATTTTGAGCAAAAAAAAAATAACTATTATAGGTACATCATAGGTAGTTCATTATGATTTATACTGCTGATTGATTTCTTCTCAACTCTTTTTATAATTCTCAAAATTTTTATGAGTTGATACACAATTTTCATGTAAAAAAAATCCGCAATTTCTAACCAGTTACAATACCTACGACTGTTTAATCGAAACATTTTTTTTTTCTTTTTAAAGATAAATTTATTACAAAATAATATTTTTTCTACTCCTAACCTTTAATATGCATATTAAATATGAATCACCAGTGCTTTAATGAGTCTCATTAAGATACAAATTTTCATTAAAGCACTGGTCAAGCTATCCAATGGCAGAGGAGCATTTGCAATCGAATCGGTTCCTTTTCGCTCGTAATCGGGTCGGTCTAAACCAACCGAAGTCACACAGTTGTCATACTCACGACAAAAATTGCCTTGTGATATAAGTTCTGTATTTCTGAAAAAAAATTCTGAACATTTATTTAATTTAGAACATAAGTAACATTCAAAGAAAATTTATCGAGATTTTATGTTACCTTAATTAATTTGATATGTAGGTATATCGTGTAAAAGATAGGAAGATAGAGTATTATATTATTCGTAGCGCTCCGTGATAGTATTCAAAGCGGCAACGCTGCGACCGTCGCGTTGCGCAGGTAAACAATATCGTAATTATTGGCTGTCAATGTTATTAAAATTATTATCAATCTCACAATCAAAGCGCAAAATTCGGAATTCGAACTTCGCATAATAAAAATTACGCAGTAGTGAGTATAGTACCCTTAACAGGGGTAATTGTTAAAATATATAATTTTTTAATCTTTTCTATGAAATAAAAAAGGGTCGTAGAAAAAATAGTGTATGGAACTCGCAGATAATGGCTATTAATACGCTCTTATGATGGTTAAGACACTCGCCTACGGCTCGTATCTTAACCATACTCACGTATTAATAGCCTTCATTATAAGCTCGTTGCATAATATACTAAAATAATAATAACATACAGATTGCGTATAGGTACATCGATTAAATAAAAAATGCTAGTATGTACCTATGCATTTTTATTAAAGAAATATCAGTAGCTATAGAGAATTATTATTGTGTATTTAGTTAATAAAATAATTATTTTAATTTTTTAGTATCCGTTTGGTTATTTATTTGATTTATCAGTGGTTTATTTACCTCAAATTCTGCGCTATAAATTGAATTTCGTTGAAGTTTTTTCACTGAATCTATTCTCAACCTCATCTCCATTACCTTTAATACCCAATTACTCCAGTTTAGTTTGAATTATTGAACGGAGTGGAGGTTTAATTTTCACGACCGAATTTAACGCCGGGAAATAAGTGAATAAGTGATACAGAAAGTAAAATAAGTGAAGTAACAGGACCGCTAAGCCAAGAGGCGTAAGTGGTAACTAGACAAATCATTAGCTACATATTATTAAACCGAGAATAAGTACTACAAAAGCATTAAAAAGGTAAGTCTTCGCCATGTCAGCCACGTCGGGCGGAGCCTCTCCGCCCGGCAATCTGCCACTGGTTGATAACACGGATACGGATAAGGTAAATGATTTAGAAAATGTTTCTCAGGAAAATATTAATTTAACTAGATATCCTATGCATATAGATGTTAATAATAAATATTCGATAAACGATAAAGGTCCATTTTATGTGTATGTAGAAAGCACGGTAAATAATTTGGGCAAGTTATTCCCTATCAGGGTAGGCCACTATCTGAAAATAAATCAACTGTACACGAATGAAATTGTTGATATAAAGACAGTAGGTATAAATAGAGTTAAAGTGGAGACAAGAACTAAAGAAACTGCTAACAATTTGGTACAAAATGAAAAACTGTTGCAACATAACTTGATAGCTTACGTTCCAAACTTTTTCACGCAGAAAAAAGGAGTAATTAGACAGGTTGACACATTCTTTGATGAAGGCTATTTGATGGAGAACATAGAATGCTCCCAAAAAGTTATACGCGTAAATAGAATGAAGAGGAGAGTAGGTGCAAAAGAAAATGGCGAACCAATCTATCAAAATAGACAATTGGTCGTAGTAGTATTTCAGGGAACAACATTACCAAACTATTTAAGAATAAACAATGTGCAATTCGAGGTGGAGCCTTATATATACCCAGTGGTCCAATGTCTGTCATGCTTCAGATACGGGCACGTCAGTAGACAATGTAAAAGTTCTAATAAAAATGGAAAATGTAAGAAATGTGGTGAGGATCATCAAGCTGCAAATTGTACTAGCGTAACCGTTTACTGCATACACTGTAAGACTGACTCACACCCTACGGTTTCAAAAATTTGCCCTCTCTACTTAAAGCAAAAACGCATTAAAGAAATAATGTCACTGCGAAATGTATCTTTTAGGGAAGCAGAGAAGATCGAAGAAAACCCCACATACGCAATCGCGACAAAAAATAGATTTGATCTCCTACAAGAAAGCAATGCTTTCCCTCCACTACGCAACCCGACAAATACATCAACAGAAAACAAACAACCACAAGAAACATATCTGAGAAATCCACAGTCACAAAGACAACACTCTCAAAGACATTACTCTAAACCGCGACCACTTAGTTTCACAACCGACAACCCCGCCAAACGTAAAGCCTCCTCACCTACAACTCTACATCCCCCTAAAAAAAGCGTCCCCGTCATTCCCAATCCACACCGAAATGAACTCATAGAGTACAAGGAAAAAATCTTAGATAAAGTGACACACTTTATAGGGAAACTGCTCGGGCAGATCCTAACTAAAGTAGACCCTGATGATTTTGATATGGGAAACATCAACATAAAGCAGGTATTGTCTAATTATATAATGGGTGAGAAGGAGAACGATCAAGGTGAGGATATGATCTTAGCTAGCGACTGCGACAATGATTCCACGTACTGATAGATCTCAAAGCTTAAATATTATTCAGTGGAATGCGAGATCGATAAAACAGAACAAGCCTAGTCTATGTAACTATATTCATTTAAATCCTGTAGATATTGCTCTGGTCAGCGAAACATGGCTCCGAAAATCTGACAAATTCAATCTAAAAAGATATAAAATGGTGCGGTGTGATCGCACAGAAGGTAGGGGAGGTGGCACAGCCATATTAGTGGCTGATTATTTAGATTTTCAACCGATAAGGATCCAACATTCCCTGCCTAATAAGGTCGATATATGCGGCATCAAGCTCACCCGTGGTAATGTAATTTTAATAAGTATTTATAAGCCACCAAATGTAGCAGTGTCGCAGAGGGAGTGGTTCTCCCTGTTTTCAAAGTGGCAACAAGAAAACGTTGTTATTGGGGGCGACTTTAACTGCCACCATGTCGCATGGGGCTCAGAAAAGGTTACGGCAGCTGGCCAAAAGCTTTATGACGCATTGGACAGTATCAGTAATATGCTAGTGTTGAATGATGGCAGACAAACCTTAGTGACAAGGCCGGTAGAGTCGTCCTCCGCGATAGACTTAACCATTGTTAGTAACCGAATAGCTTGTGAGATAGATTGGAACGTTCACCAGGAGACACTGGGATCTAATCATTATTTAATTTCGATCACGTTATATAGGAAATACGAAACACTCGAGAAACATCCCTACCTTAAGTGGAAAGAGACCAGTGCCGACTGGCATGAGTTCCAATCTGTCCTAGACAATAATTTGAGTGGAAATAATGTAGGCACTAGTGAAGGTAAATTTAATACATTATTAAACGCCCTAACATTAGCTTGTAATAAAAGTATGAAAGAGTATAAAATTTGTAAGAAAGGATCCATTCAACCACCTTGGTGGGACGAAGAATGTTCCAATATGTTTAAGAGAAGAAAGGAAGCGTTAATGTCATACAGAAGGCAATCCAACATTGAAAACTACATAAAGTATAAAGAAGTGGAAGCAAAAGTTAAGAAGTTGTTTAAATACAAAAGCAGGCAGGCTTGGAAAAGTTTTGTTAGCAAACTTAACAAACAAACACCGCTAACCGACATCTGGAAGTTTGTCAGGAAAATGAATGGCATGAACACCAATGAAATAAAACAACATATATCACTGAAACTCCTCGAAGATATCTTCGATACAATTGTGCCAGCATATGCCTACAAACCTTTCCCGGAAATTACGGAAACCTCCCAATCCCAAGCAAACAACCCCCTCAGTAAGCCGTTCACACCCTCCGAACTGCAGCGTAGCCTACATTTGTCATCATCAAATACATCACCCGGCCGGGACCGGATTACGTATAGCATACTTAATGCCACAACCACTAAGTTCAAGGAAGCATTGCTAGAAACCTTTAATGACATTAGGGTAACGGGTAGATACCCAGAAGAAATGAAACAAATAGTAATCACTCTAATTCACAAACATGGTAAACCTTACGATCAACCAAGTGGGTATAGGTCGATCTCATTGATGTCGTGTCTGACGAAGTCATACGAAAGATTGGTCAAAATGAGACTCGAACACTTTTGCGAGAACCAGAATTGCTTACATAGAAATCAATTCGGTTTCAGGAGAGGCCGGGGCACTACTGATGCAGTAGCACACTTGGTTACTGATTTGCAATGTGGGCTTACCCAAAATAAGTATATCATGTGCCTGTTTATAGACTTAAAGGGGGCCTATGATTCAGTAAATCTTGCAACATTGATGAAAGACCTACAAACGGTGGGATTGAGCAGAACACACTCTGTCAATCTGGCGACTTTGTATGTTAACCGAGCCATCTATATAAAAGACAATCTCAATAGACTCCACGGCCCCAGGTTCACATCCAAAGGACTACCCCAGGGTTCGATTTTGAGTCCATTGCTCTTCAACATTTACACCAGAAACTTACATGATATGTTAGACAAGCAGCTGAGTTGTATCCAATATGCAGACGACATCTGTATTTATACGACCCAAGATAGTTTTGAGAAGTGCCTCAAAATGTATAAACGAGCAACATATATCCTTAAGATGTGGATTGAGGAACGGGAATTCAACCTTAATGAAGAAAAATCGAGAGTGGTGTTTTTCACCAGGCACAGAATCAGACCCCCAGAATTAATGATAAGCAGAAGTTACAATATCAGGACAGCCCCAGGATATAAGTACCTTGGAATATTCTTGGATTCGAAGCTGCTTTGGACAAAGCAAATAGAGGATGTTATAAGTAGGTGCGAGAGAGGAGTAAATATCCTGAAATTAAGCGTCCATGCGAAATGGGGTGCAGACAGAGACACGGCGCTCATGTTTTATAGGGCATACATTCGAGCAATCATAGACTACGGTATAATATTCTACCTTAGCTCCTCAAAAACTAACATGAGAAAGCTCCAAACCGTTCAAAACAAAGCGCTGAAGACCTGTATCGGAGCTATGAAATCTACCCCCAATGAAATCGTTTACGCAGAGTCGAAGGAACCACCACTGAAAATAAGAGCAAGATATCTGGCAGGCAAATACATTTTAAAAGTCAACGCAACATTTCCGGAACTAATGAAAAAAGTTCAATATGTATTTACGGAAACCCTGGACAACAAATATTGGAACTGCAAGGTAAACCCACCATTAACAGAAGCGTATGAAGACATAATGCCATTCGCAGAGCGCATAGACAAATCGGATAAAATGCCGTATTATGACATCCCTTACGAAAAACTATACTGCACGATCAAGTGCATAAGACCACCAATAGAACAGAATACGCATCAAATGGTCGTGATTAACACCTACAAAGAAATTCTTCATAAATACGACGGACTGATACAAATATATACAGACGGCTCAAAAAACGACGCAGGAACAGGTTGTGCCTACTTCATTCCAGACACTCAAACCTCGAAGAAGATAAAGCTACCCAGAGAATCCTCCATATATACTGCAGAACTAACAGCAATAGAAATGGCCTTAGAATGGTTTGTCAACAGCGATAATCATGGAGCACTTATTTTGTCAGACTCATTGGCAGCGTTATACAGTATTCAATCAGCATACAAAGGAAGGGGCAAAAATAAAACTGTATACAGAATTCTATCAAAACTACCTGAAAACCGTAGAGTAGTCTTTGTATGGGTGAAAGGGCACTCGGGTATTCACGGTAATGAAATCGTCGATAGATTGGCCAAGGAAAGTATCGAAAATCCAGATGAAATATCTCGCAAACTTGAATATAGTGACCTATTCGCAGACATTAAGTGTAAAAGTCAAGACGCTTGGAGATTGGAATGGCGCTTATACTGCGCTAATACTAACAACCCGTATACAGTTATTCACCCAAACCTTCCAACCAACGAAGATCTACGAATATACCAGCATCACAGTAGAGAATTCAGTACTACTATGCTAAGAATGAGGACAAACCACGGCCGTTTCCCAGGTCATCTTTTTAAAATAGGGGTGGTCCCGGACCCTAATTGCAGATGTAACCAGGGGGTGAGGGCAGACCTAGACCACATCATCTTCACATGCCCAAATAACGACCAAGCACGAGAAAAGCTAATAAACAGTATCAGCAAAGAGATTTCAAGACAGATGCCACTCACCTTGGTGAACTTATTCTTGACGAGGAAACGATGCATACTGGCAGCCTTATATAACTTCTGCAGGGAAATAAACTTAAATTTATAATGTGAAAGCGAATACTTATGTCTTTTGCATACAGGTATGGATATGTATTGTAAATGAAACCGAAAAAAAAAAAAAAAAAAAAAAAAAAAAAAAAAAAAAAAAAAAAAATAAAAAAAAAAAAAAAAAAAAAAAAAAAAAAAAAAAGAAAAAAAAAATAGAGTATAAATATTTAAAAAAAAAATAAAAAAAAAATAAAAAAAATGATAAAAAAATAGAGTATAAAAAAAAAAAAATTAAAAAAAAAATAGAATATAAAGAAAAAATGATAAAAAATAGAGTATATATAAAAAAAAAAAAAAAAAAAATAGTAAGTAATCTAAAAAATGTAAGAAAAGGAAAGTGGAATAATTGTTCAATGTAGGATAGGGATGTAATCTTTTTGTATACTTTGTACTTTGTATTGAATGATGCTTTAACTGCAACCTCTGTGACATTGTTACATCCAAATACAAAAGTCTGTGACTAATGGGGTTTCATTAACCCTGAGGTCATATCACCACCACCACCACCACCACCACCACCCAATTACTCGTTAATATTTTAACTACGAACAAAAAACGATTTACGTTGAAGTGGTGGAAATATTCTGAAAAAAGATGCTAACATTTTTATTTCTAATACGTAGGTATACCTAACTGTAAAAAATTTCATGTAGTACTGAATTTGTATACCGACTCTAGGTTGTTGAGGAGGATAAACACATCATTAATTCTATTTGATCAGTCTTTATTTTTTCGTCCTGTATTGATTAACGTTATATTAATTGGGATTTTGTAAATAGTAAGGAGACACCACCGAAAGGGTTGCTTTAATTATAGAAAAAAAGATATCTTCAGTGATTGGTAAAATAATATGCAGACAAAATTTCAAAATAGACATTTCTTATTTTTCCCATATTTTATTATTACTGAAAATTCTTGAATAATTTTTTGTAGGTCACCTGAGTCGTTAACAGCCATTAATTCGACACTTCAAAAATTTTCAAAGCCGACTAGATAAATAGGAGTTTTCAGAGTCAACTTTTGTTTTCCTTATAGTCGCGATATTTTTTTTAATGTTTTTCAGTTTAAAAAATCATGGAAACCAAAAATCAATAAACTTAAAAAAAACTATAAAAAAATGTTATTATTTGTTTTTTCAAAGATACAATTTTTAAGACCGAACATCATATAAAAATTAAGAAACCATAAGGCAAGCAGTATAACTTCATATTGACGTAATTCAGTGAAAATATGTTTTTGTTTTTTTTTTCTTCAAAAAATGTTTTTAATTTTTTCTTTTTTTTTCTTTTTATGAAAACGCTAAATAAATCCAGCTTTATCTTATCAAAACTGGTTCATTTACTTACTTAAACCCGTACAGCAGACAAAAGCCCAATACTATGTACCATAGTAAAGATATTTCAATATAAATTTCACACAACAAAGTATCACCGGTGTTTCACGTGATACTAAACGGAACTCTAAAATGTGGTCACCCGTGACACATATGATACTGAGATTAATAAGTAAACTAATTTTGACTTGGTAGCCAAATTGTTTTTTCAATATTAAAAAAAGATTTTTCAGTTGTTTTTTTTTCTAGATTTTCAGGAAATACTGGGGATTTTTCAATTTTTTTTTTGCAAAATACTCATCTCAAAACAAGCACAGCTTTTCATCTTATTTCCGTCAATAGTTTAAGATATCCCTGTAGTCTCCCATTAAATAATTCCAACCCTGTATGATACATAATTTTATCTCCAAATTTCTAACACGGTTTAGTTACTCGAATTATCTCAAAAAGAAGAGTTAGTCACATCATTTTTGAGAGTCATTGCAGCATTTCATCCCAGAACAAATAAAATAACATAGGACATGAATTAATTACCTATACTTTCCGATTACACAGCACAAAAATAAACAAATGTTCTTCTTTTTATTAATTAGATATTTAAAATGAAAATAATGTTACCAGAATGATGTGAGTGAATCTATGGGAAACTTGTCACTCTGTGCGTTTGGCGACGGCGTTTCATTGAATCTAGTTCGGGCAGCGTGAAATTGGCTACCGGTCTTCTGAATGTAGATAGACCAGACTGACAACCAGGCCATGCAATAAAATGAAACTACTGGTCACTAGAACAGAAATTGTTTACAACTGAGGAATGTCCAAAGCGTCTCCATCTGGAATGTTTGACGTTTGAAAGCAATTCAAGAAAAACGTGCAATTGTCGTGAAAGAGGTCCAGTGTATTTCATAAAGGTCGCATCAGTCTTTCCACTAAAAGTTGTTGAGTACTTTAGTACATTCTTAGGTATTTAACTATATCGTATTACACTGTTATTGCAGAGGAAATCACCCAAGGACTGTTCCGGATTTTCCGCTACGGTAAATAAGAATTTTTGGTGCTATCAGTATAATGGTCTCTTATTTAGTTTCACTGCCCTAATGTGAAGTTTAACTAAATACGACTATTTATGCGTATGTCCTAAGCACATAAGCGGTGATAAAGTCCCGCATAATATTCATAACTGTGTTATTTACCTTTTTTTTTCAAAATTCCGAAACAGGTCAATTTTTTTTCCGAAACATAAAAAATATATTTTTATCAAATCACTTATCAGCTGTAACGTAATCATGTTTTTTGTTTAATAACAACCCCCATTTTTTTTTGTCAAGAATGTGTTCTCCTCTTCTTCGTGAATACAATTATTACACGTATAGTAAAGGGTTATAACTATTCGCTGACAGGATACAAAGGTGATTTGTTAAAAAAAAAAAAATGAAGTCAAAATATGTAAGCAAGCAGAATTTTTATCAATTAAAATAACTTCAAGTCGAAAAAACAATCAAGGCGAATGTTGAGAATTATTAGACTGAAAAATACGGTTGTTCGTTATTTTTATTCTAAAAATACCTATCTTAACAAAAAATTATCTGAATCGAAATTATTATCTTAAAATTTATCGTTGCCAAGAGATTTAAGGTGGAAAAGACACTGAAATGTCAGTTCTGCTTGAACATGAATCGTTGAAAGTGTTCTAATAGTATTTTTCCCTAACTAGTACTTATAGAAATTTCAAAAAGCATCTTTTAACGGGAAAAGAAAGAATTGAAATTTTGATGATGGTTGGATTCGGAGATCGATTAAAATCTCACGCTGAAGCTTAAGAACATCCGGATAAGCCGCCAATTAGTACGTCTACAGTAAGTAGGATAGTTTCAAAATTTACTAAATTTGGAAGCATGTACCTAAGACTTACCTCGGCAAGGTTGGCCTAAAATACCTGCTGATAAAAAATTGAATGTACTACTTGAAGTTGAAGATCACACACACACTTTTACAAGGCAGATAGCTCTAAATCACGATATTGATAATTCAACTGTCGTTAAACTACTGAGAAAATAAAAATTTCATCACTACAAACCTCAGTTGATCCATGAATTAAATGAAGATGATCCCGACCGTCGACTGCAGTTCTGCGGAGAGTTCCAGTTGATATGTGACGAAAATCACAACTTTTTGAATAATATTTTTTTCTCAAATAGTCTCAAATTTTTTTCAAAACGATAATAATGCTCGTGAAATTCTCACCAGAAAACTAAGCGAGACTAAGAGAAACTTACATCACTACCACGACCTGGAAGAACCAACGAGTCGAAAGAGAAAAGGGTAACGGAGTCAAAAAAGGTAAGGTTCGAATCGATCAAAGACCTTTAGACCATTCACGTAAGTATCAGAAGGAGAGTTATCGAGAAAGATGTGTCTAAGACGGTTTGAACATACCAGGTTTTTACCTGTTTTATCAATTTCTAATAAATGAATGAACTTTCAAAAATAATTTTTTTACTCATTGCAACTTTAGTTCTAAATCACAACGATCTGATTTGATAATTCTGAACTTATAGGATAACCACAATAATAATAATTGAAAGTGGTCATCAGCATTACTGAAGACAACCGACGCGATAATAATAATAATAATTGTTTTGCTTTAATGTTAATAACGCACTTGCTTTTGCTTTAACTTTAACAGTAAGTTTCAACAAAGCGATATGGAAAATAGCAAAACCTTAACAGATTCAAAATTGCTCAAATTTAATTATTAATAAAACAGAGAAATGATTTAAATCTCGCTGATTATCAATAGTCAGATAATCATAATTAGACAGTTGCATCAAAAGACATGTTATCCCAGAGATGTTTATATGTACTATGACTAACTAGATGACGAACTTTCTATTCCGTACTCGTGCCAAAAGTGAGGCCTTTGGCGGCCATTTTCTATGAGGCCAACAAAGTAGAGTCCCCTCGAATGACCTCAAATGTCTTGTATGAAATTATTACTTATTTTATAGGTTTATATAATTATTTGTTTAGAAATGCCAAATTCATGTGCGGTTAGCGGTTTCACGAATAGAGCTAAAAGCAGGGAGGAATCTGCCATGTTTTCCGTAATAGAAGTAGGTATGACTTATATGATTACATTACTCATTACTTTTTTATTCACAGATTCATACTTTATTAATCTATTATAATACTCTAGACTTCTGTAAAAGTAACTTTCAAACTAAAGGTGTTCGCAGACAAACGGGGGACTGCCGGGAACAGGATCGGAGCAATTCTAGCGCATCAGGACATAGTTGTGCAGCAATTTTCCACTGCAAAAATAGGTCTCGAGCTCGGATCTCTCCGCTCCCGTGGTCGCCATTTTTCTGCGAGCATCTTTAGTTTATCAATCACTTTTAGATGAGTGTACAATATTATAACAGATTATAATAAAGTATGAATCTGTGAATCTAGCCGCACAAATTTGACATTTTTTAGTAAAATAATTCCTTAAACTTACAATCAAATAATTAACTTGCTATTATAAGTAATAATGTCATACAAATGCATTTAACGTCATCGAAAATCGACCGGACTCTACATTTCTGCCCTCATACAAAATGGCGGCCGATCGACCTTGAGGCTTCAAGTATCAGCGAAGTTCGTCATCTACGCCTGGAATTCTCAAATTAAAGTTGACCTAAAATCAGAGAGACCGCACATAGTGGTGACCAGTTGGCGACAGAACCTGCAGAATCAGAACATTTTATACGCTATTAGACAATTTATAGGTTGTCATAATAGGTAATTGAGATTGTAGTTAAATTTGAGAATTTAGACAGTTACTGCAAATACATCAGATGAATATATTAAATTAATTAATTAAAATATTATATTAATATAATATATTAAATTATGATTTATTTTGTAGATGACTAGCAAACGACAGATTGACGTTTCGTTCAATTAAATTGACATTTCAAATCAACGCTAGTTAAAAATTCAGCCGCTTGGGCGATAGTAGCTTCCGGTGACAATTTTCACATGTAATACCACTAGAGGTCAAATTATTTCCGGAAATTTTTTCGAGCTCACGAATATTTTGAAAATTATCGCGAGCCGAAGGCGAGGGATAATTTTCTTAAAATATTCGTAAGCGAGAACAAAATTTACTGGTATAATTTGATTTCGAGTGGTATTTGGAAAGAAAATTTCACAACAAAATTAGTTTTGAATAGAAAAATTACAATTTAATTGTTAAATAAAAATATGACATGGCGGCGTAACATAATCACGTGACAACGCCAAACTGACGGTTTAATAACTGCGCCGCCATTATTAGCGCTGTCAAACACAAATTTTAGTTCCTAAACTTCACCAGCCGAGTGTGGTTTTTGATAATGATAACTCGACAATTGCGGTATAATAGTAATTATGATTAGTATTGATTAGATGCCATTCTTTCCAAAGCGCAAGGATTTGCTCAGCAGATGGATTCTGCCAACAAAAAGTGCCATACAATTAATTATAAAGATAAAGTGGTCGAACCCCCATGAATTCGCCGTGAGTTAATCCGAAAAATTATGGAAGTACCTACCTATTTCAAATAGAATTACTAAATTAGGTAAATTAGGTTTCTTCAGATCATTTTTTCGATAGTGAATTCGTGATTTCATACGTGGTAATATGCGAAAACATCACTTTAATATTAAATTATAATAGAAACTTTAACAAAACGCATTGGTTGATTAATATTAATAACAGCAACAGTTAACAGTTGACGTTTATAAAGTTCCTAGTTGTCACTTTTAAACGTCAAAAAATTTCCACTATAATACTCTCCAGCTTAGCCCTGGAGGAGAAAATTTCCGATATAATACACAAATAACCATGGCAACGGTAAGCAATGCTCGTACTTTATTGACTGAAAATTGATGGCGTGAAATTTTCAGTGGAAGCTGTACGTATTATTATCTAGAGTATTTGGTTACTGACAGTATTTATACTAAAATTCAATTAATTTCTTAGTTTATCAATCTTAAAATCCACTTGAGGTATAGTTTAGACACTCGGGGCTAAAAAAGTTTAATTGGGAGGAAATCTAAAACCAAAAAAGATGCATTGTGGGCGCGAGATTCGAAGGGACTAGCCCAGAATATGAAGTTCTTGGAGACTTCATTATATTTGAACAAGCGAAAGATCTATTTGCTATATTAAATATTAAAAAAACTAAATTAACAGGATCGGAAGAACATTTTTCGAAATTGACGGTAGTGAAAAAAATTTCCAATAATATTTCTCCTAATAAGGCAGTGGTGTGGGTGGAAAAGGTTAAAAATGGCTATATTTCAATAACCATTTTTATGAACACATTTTTAAAGGCATTGAACTGAAGTTTTTACAGTAGACAACTACATAATACAAACAGCTCTTAACCGTAAAAAATTTCAAGACTAAAATGATAAAAACTGCGAAGATATTAGATTTTTTATGATGTTTTTCTCTCTAAAATTTCAAATTATCGCCATCCAAAACGCCCCAGTAACTTTTTTGGAATTGCAAGAGCGCGTAAGAAATTATATTTTCAAAATTAGTTAACCAGTGGCGTTCATAGGAAAACGACAAAAATTGCTAAATGTCTATATAACCATTTTATGACACGTTTTCAGACGAATTAAAATTGGATTTTCAACTACGCTATTATGACCTGACCAGGCAAAATTCAAGAAAGACAATTTAAAAATTGGTGAAAATATTCATAATTGAATCGCATAAAAATACACTTACTATATATATATATATATATTACTATATATATATATATATATTACTATATATATATATATATTAAGCGAGTGATGCACAAGAAAGTTTTTTTAGTATCGTTGTGCTGTTTTGTTGCTATGGTTTTTCATTTGATGCATTTCCCCCTTCTACATTAGCTTCTTTTCCGCTCTCTCTTCTGAATCTTCCACACCTTTCTACCTCCACCCCTTTGAGGTATAGCAAAATTTCAAATGCAAAGCCGACTAGATCATGGAGTTTTCAAAGTCAACTTAAGATTTTCTTGATGGCGCGATATTGTGTTTTCATATTTTGTGAATCTTGTCAATACTAGTAGGTTGTGCATACATAATGGTAGGTGGTGAGATTAATAAAAATAGAATAATTTATGCATGCTATTTGTTTATTTCATAAAATTAAATGTTATCATTTATAACGTCAATAATAATTTAATATGAAATTCATCCTGATTTACCAAAAATAGCGCTTGTTTTACCACAAACTCCGCCGTAACATATAACACGACTCCTTCTTTTCTCTCTTTGAAGATTGAGTTCATCTAAAATAATCAAAGTGCTAAAATACAATTTAATCATTACCTATACATTTTGATTGAAATATTATATAGAACCCAAATCGACCGAGTGATCAAGAATTGTGTTTTTTACTTCTAGTCTAGATAGTTATTTCAATGATTACAGTTCGCTTTACTAATAAGCGAAAATCACGTTACAGATGCAGAAAAAAAATAATAATAAATTATAATTTTGCTTGCTTTTCCCCTAGCCCGTATAGCAAACCACAATAGTTGGAGTAGTACCTATTATCTTTGCAAAGTCAATTGAAACGACAAAAAACTAAAAAGCGGTTGATGGTCCGTAGTTCCTTGTTACGAATTTAGAAGTTCACCAAACGCACCTGTGAATTTTTTGCCGGTGGTCTGTAGCCGAAAATATCGATCGCCCTTCCAGACCTGGTCCTAGAGGCTAGAGGTTTATATTTTCATTTGCCAGTGATGGAACGAACAGAACGAAGAACGAGAAGTCAGTATTCAAAAGGTATTCAGGGAGAACGATCGAAGTCGCTTCGCTTCAAGAAGAACGTACATTTCATTTACCGTCATTTTATTATTGTATTTAAAACTGTACCTATTTATCAATATACCAATATATCAGCAGCTAATTACGATTCAGTTTAATGACCTTTAATAACGACAACCAGGGAACTGGTGACAACGATTATTTTACATTTGGTAACGAAACCAGGGAACTGGCCACATCGATTATTTTACATTCCTTGATGAAACAGACGGCGATAAAAGTAATTTAAAAATATTTGAATATTTTATGATTTCAAAATTTCGTTGGGATATAAACGCGCTGGACAACAAATTTCAATTCGTGGTCAGTATAAAATTATTATTTTTTCTTGTGATATATCTTTACCGAGAAAAATCGAGATACGTGGGATGGTGCAAAAAAAAGTACAGCCCTGAACAGGGGCCATAAAATATCAGGATCCAGCACATTTTCATTACGTCATATTTAGGGCTGCCGAGGTACCTCCCTTCCAAATTTTAACTTGATCGGTGCAACTCTCAGACACTTCTTTCATTGGCTATTCCCGAAAAATTTCGAAATTCTCGAAAAAATTAAAATTCCCTGGAACGGATCTCGGGCATTTCCAATAGGCAGCTTGGATGGGATCGTGCGTTGTTCAAAATGAGCAATATTTCAACCTTCCACTAAAAAAAAGTGACGCCTCTAGTGTTTCTTAGTGTTGCTAAGTGTTTCTTAGCAGAAGTCACAGACCCACTGACCAAGGGACAAAATTTCCAATAACATTTCTCCTAATAAGGAGTGGTGTGCGTGGAAAAGGTTAAAAATGGCTATATTTCTATAACCATTTATTAACACAGTTTTAAAGGCATTGAACTGAAATTTTTACAGTAGACAACTACATATACAAACAGCTTTTAACCGTAAAAAATTTCAAGAATAAAATAATAAAAACTGCGAAGATATTCGATTTTTTTATGATGTTTTTCTCTCTAAAATTTCAAATCATCGCTATCCAAAACGCCCATGTAACTTTTTTGGAATTATTGCAAGATAGCGTAAGAAATTATTGTATTTTTAAAATTAGTTAACCAGTGGCGTGCAAAGAAAAACGAGGAAAATTGCTATGTCTATAAGTATAACCATTTTATGACACTTTTTCAGACGAATTGAAATCGAATTTTCAACTACGCTATATGACCTGACCATGAACAATTTAAGAAAGCCAATTTAAAAATCAGTGAAAATATTCATAATTGAATCGCATAAAAATACACTTATTAAGCGATTGATAAACAAGAAAGTTTTTTTTAGTATCATTGTGCTGTTTTGTTGCTATCGTTTTTCATTCTATACATTTTCTCCTTCTACATTAGCTTCTTTTCCGCTCTCTCTTCTGGATCTTGCACACCTTTCTGCATCCACCCCTTTGAGGTATAGCAAAATTTCAAATGCAAAGCCGACTAGATCATGGAGTTTTCAAAATCAACTTAGGATTTTCTTAATGGCGCGATATTGTGTTTTCATATTTTGTGAATCTGGTCAATACCAGTAGGTTGTGCATACATAATGGGTGGTAGAGAGATTAATAATAATAGAATAATTTATGCATGTTATTTGTTTATTTTATAAATGTTATCATTTATAACGTCAATAATAATTTAATATGAAATTCATCCTGATGTACCAAAAATTGTTTTATAACAATTATTGCCGAAACATTTAACACGATTCCTTCTTTTCTCTCTTTGAAGATTGAGTTCATCTAAAATAATCAAAATGCTAGAATACAATTTAATCATTACCTATACATTTTTGATTGAAATATTATATAGAACCCAAATCGACCGAGTGATCAAGAATTGAGTTTTTTACTTCTAGTCTAGATACAGTATTTCAGTGATTACAGTTGGCTTTACTAATAAGCGAAAATTACGTTACAGATGCAGAAAAATAATAATAATAAATTATAATTTTGCTTGCTTTTCCCCTAGCCCGTATAGCAAACCACACTAGTTGGAGTAGTACCTATTATCTTTGCAAAGTCAATTGAAACGACAAAAAACTAAAAAGCGGTTGATGGTCCGTAGTTCCTTGATGAAACATAGGCGGCCATAAAACTAATTTAAAGATATTTGAATATCTTATGAATTCAAAATTTCGTTGGGATATAAACGCGCTGGAAAACAAATTTCAATTCGTAGTCAGTATAGTTTTTTTTTTCTTGTGATGTACCGTTACCGAGAAAAATCGAGATACGTGGGACGGTGCAAAAAAAAGTACGGCCCAGAATAGGGGCCTTAAAATATCAGGATTCAGCACATTTTCATCAGGTCATATTTAGGGGTGCCGAGGTAGGTCCCTTCCCAATTTCAACTCGATCGGTGCAACTCTCAGACACTTCTTTCATAGTGTATTCTTGAAAAATTTCTAAATTCTCTAAAAAATTACACTTCCCGGGAACGGATCTCGGGCATTTCCAATAACAATCTTGGATGGGACCGTGCGTTGTTCAAAAGGAGCAATATTTCAACCTTCCACGAAAAAAAATGACGCCTCTAGAGTGTTTCTTAGCAGAAGTCACAGACCCACTGACCAAGGGACATCACTTTTTAGGACGATAGTTTTAGGATTATACTTTCAAAATTTTGAATAAATTCGATCTCTGAATTATTAATTTATAATGATTGTAAGATTTGCGCCCATAGATTATTATTATTATTTTATTATTATGTTGCTAATATGTTATTGTTATTATTATTAATAAGTTAAATAAAAAAATGCTCATCTTCGTAGAGAAAACTCTAATTTATTTTCCAGTAATTTCAAACAATAGGGAAAGGCTATATTTTAATTCGATTCGAGTATGAGCGCCTTAAAAAAATTATTTTCGACGAATCTGCATTATGCTAACGAACCTGAAGTACGAAATAATTAGGAAACATTTTTAGAAATATGAACCATAAATGGAAAACAAACTGAACTCTTTTGGGATCACTTTTCAGGTATCAACCAGAAGTTTAACACAATAATTGAAGATGTACGAATATATTTTAAAAGTTCACAAAGAAAACTTACCACCAAGAGTGTCTCTGGCTTCAATAACGGACGATGCTACAATGCCAAAAGCTAGTATTATAAGTAGGGTAGTCATAAATAAAATCTTCATGATGTCAGTTTGTCAGGTTGTCAGGCAAAAGGAAGTTTTTGACGATCGTTCTGATAAAACGTTTCAATTTATACCTGTTAAACGTAAATTAAAGTGCAAATTATATATGTACATATAAATACCAATCAACAACCTAACGACTCGCCTCGCTATGTATAAATACAGAGCGATCACATTCAGAAAATGCTTTTTCATTTGATGACATTATATTTTTGAATAAAATCGAAAATAAAGTTTCATTTTTTTACATTACGTAAGTTATCCCGGCTCTGTAATTATTTGGTTTATTGGATTCACTTAATGTTTTTTTTTTATATTCTTTTAAGTCAAAGTTAAATTTGACAAATTTAAACCCGAATCAGCCTGTATGTATTTCTTGGTTGATGAAAATATTTATCATTTCTACTTCTATAATATAATTGTCTCATTAGTTCTAAATAAGCATAAGTTATATACATATTGTGCTAAATTATAAAATGAGAACATTTTTCATGATAATGATTTTTCAAAATAATTGCAAATAATTATTTTTAGTTCATGTTTAGCAAACATGAAGAATTTTTGTCGCTTATTACAGTGGTATAAACAGAAAAACAATTGAACCTTTACTTAATAAGATTTATTCCCATTTTTATATTAAAAAATTTCCTTTTTGGGAATATTTCATGACGTAAACTTTCAATTATTAGTGTATTTTTTAATAAAAAAATACACTATTGAGGACATCACTTTTCGAAAATCACCCAAACTCATAAAATGTCCACCGATCATGACCCCCAGATCACGAAAAAGTGGTTTTCCAAAATTCACCTGCCCACGATATATATATATATATATATATTTATATATTTATATATTTCATCAAAAAACGCGAAATTACGATTTTAAAAACGCTCCTGTAGCTTTATCTTTGACGATTAGTGAACGAAATTTTGGATCCTTATAAAAATTTGGAATGATGCTAGATTTTCGTTGAAATAATTCTCAAAAGTCGAGACACTTCTACAGGGTGTCCCTTCAAAATTCCAGAAATCCGGTTGTTGTGGTATCATTTCAGGTCGCAGTTTTCAATCTAGGAAGCTGAAATTTTTGTGGGAGCAAGATATCTACAAGGAGTGGTCTGGTATTGCACTTGAGCAAAATCGGCCAAGCCGTTTCAAAATGGCAGCCATTTGAGTTTTTGGGAAATTTGCTATTTTTTGAGTCCCTGTATGAGCAAGATGGCAATAAAACTTTAAATTAAAATTAACAAGATTGGAAGAAAACTATTTGAAATTTGAACTAAAGCAATAAAATTGGCATTATTTGTATTAATAAGCCAGTGGCGTGGGTAGGAAAAGGGTAAAAATGTCTAAATGTCTATAACCGTTTATGAGTTCATTTTTAAAGACATTAAGCTGAAATTTTCACAGTAGGCAAGTACACTAATATACTTTAACCCTTAAAAGTTTCAAGAAGTAAATAAGAAAAATGGCGGAGATATTAATATTTTTTTCATATGATGTTTATTTCTCTAAAATTTTAAAACCGGTGCTGTAGCTTCATATTTAAAGATTAGTGAACGAAATTTTTTACCCTTGTGAAACTTCAAAATGACATTTGATTTTCGTAAAAAAATTTTCCTAAAGCTGCGTTATTTCTACAGGGTGTCCCTCCAAATTAAAAATAAAAACCGTCTATGAGGCACGGTTTCTGGTCGCAGTTTTCAATCTAGGGGGCTGAAATTTTTTTATGAGTAAGATAGCCGCAAGAAGTCGTCTGGTACTGTATTTGAGTAAAATCGAACCGTTTCAAAATGGCGGCCTTTTCAATTTTAGAAAAAATTGCCAGATTTGGAACCCCTATAATACCTACCTACCTATAAGCAATTTAGAAAAACAAATTTAAACCAAATTAACACGATTGGAAGAAAATTATTTTAAATTTGAGTTAATGCAGTAAAATTTGCATATTTTTTATTAATAAGCCAGTGGCATGGGTAGGAAAAGGGTAAAAATGGCTAAATTTCTATAACCGTTTATGAGCCTTTTTTGAAGGAATTGAGCTGAAGTTTTTCCAGTAGAAAATTATACGAATAACCCCTAACTCTGAAAAATTTCAAGAAGCAAATAAGAAAAATGGCGGAGATATTCGAATATTTTTACATGATGTTTATTCCTCTAAAATTTCAAATTTTCGGTTTTCAAAATTCCCCTTTCTTTTTTTGCGAATTTATTAAAGGTAGTGTAAAGAATAGTATTTTTTAAGTAAAGTTAGCCAGTGGCGGACACAGAAAAAGGAAAAAAAAAATAAATTTGCCATTTTTTTTTATTTTGTTAAATTTAAAAATCCATTCTAAACTAAAGTTTTCAAACTAAATGAAATGAAATTTTCTCTGTAAACCACTACGCGAATATGACCTGACTATGGAAAATTTCAGAAATCCAATTTAAAAAGCGGTGAAAATATTCATAATTGAATCGCATAAAAATACACTATTTCTGCGATTGATGCGCAAGAAGGTTTTTTCTGTTTTCAACACCGTAATAAGCGACAAAAATTCTTCATGTTTGCTAATTGAATAGCTCGAATAATAACTCGAATAATAGCTCGAAGTTACCCCTGTAAACAGAAAAAAAAAGACAATAGCCGATGTTTCATTACACTGTATACATGTATATGCACTTCACGCCCATGGAGACTTTTTATCACCGTATATTGTAGGTTATAGCGGCCTTCTGTAGGTGAGCACTGGGACCTGTTGAGGTCTATTGTGCTCTCTCTATAGATAAAGCTCCACTTCCAGCTCTAGTTGTTTTACCAACTTCCAGACACTGATAGGAGACCTAATGTAGCTCTCTTGCGTAGATCTTTCAGCGCCTAGGAACAGGAACCAGGACCTACTAGTCCTTCACAATGGCAGAGAACGTGCTCCGCCGTTTCTTCCTCTTCGATGCAGAAGCGGCATTCGACGTCGTCTGCCTCTCCGACCCTGGCTGCATGAGTGTTTGCGGAGTCGACAGTTTCCTGTCAGCAGGCTTACTGTTATCCTCAGTCTGGTACCTCTAAGGTCTAGTAGGTTTGTCGTAACCGCTTGGGAGGGTTCTTTGGGGGTTGCAGGAACTTTTGCGCCTGCAGCTGCGTAGTGTTCGTCCACCATACCACTAAACCGTAGGTTATCATCAGTCTCACGACCTGAGTGTATAGCCACTGTGTCATTTTACGGCTCAATCCACAACTTTCGCCACAGAGTCTCCTGCATCTGCCTAGGCTTATGACAGCTCTGTCGGCCGTTCTAGTAAGGTGTTGATTCCATGTAAGTCTCTAGTCGAATATTACTCCTAGATACCTCGCTTCTGTTGCGTATGGAACGACAAGGTTTGTCTTTTTGGTAAAGGGAACCACTATGGTTTTGGACGGGTCGATGGAGAGTACCCTTCAACGCACCAGTGGTTTACCTTGTTTAGTGCTGATTGCACCCTCTCCGAGACCGTGATCAAGAATTTTCCCCTCACCGCGACTACTAGATGATCCGCGTATCAAGAAAATTTTGCCGTTTGCAGCGCCACCTTTAGATTAAAAACTGGTCAAGCTAAACAAAAATAATGTATTGCTGGAAATACTTACCACTTAAACTGTCCCAGTTATCAAGGGTTGTTTCTTGATAATAATTATTTTCCAATATCTTGCTTTACATATATGGGCAACATATTATCTTTTCTAACTTATAATATAATCGTTGGCAGGCGAATTTTGGAAAACCGCTTTTTCGTTATCTGGTAGTCAGAATCGGTGGACATTTGATGAGTTAAGGTGATTTTTCCAAAACAGTGTCGTCCTTAATAGTGTACTTTTAATTAAAAATATACATTAATATTCATATTTATGTGTTATGAGGGTTCCAAGAGAGGGTCGTAGAGCTAAGGTGGGAACTATCACCTTTTCATGATTTAACCTATTATACTAAGGATATAAAATCATATTTTCAGTTTTACAGTTATTCAGAGGTTTAAAAAATTTACATAAAAACTATATTGTAGACCCTTTATAAATTTTACAATACCTCCCAGAATATTGTTCACAATTTACTTCTACCATAAACACACATGAGGTAAATATCCTATATCCATGTAACAATAACTCCCTCGCTGTGGCCCGTTTTTTAATATTCCTCTTCATATTTGTCTCCGAAATCACGTCGTTATAGAGACAAATGGCAGTTAGGGTGATGGCTCAGTCGTCCTGATTCCATCTGCATTATTGAGAGCGGGTAAGGTTATGCCATAATATGTGTGAACAGGCTCGTAAAAGGAAGCACAGCGATCACGGGAGGTGATTTATTTAAGTAAATGGCATATTGTCCACGTGCTCAAATCCGCATAGCTATATTATCACATGTCCAGTGGCGGAGGCAATTTTATTCCTTCTGGACACTATCGATTGTAATCTGTTTTATTGCATTTTTAGTATCTAAGGATCTGAACAGGAAATAACAGAATTTCCTCCTTCATTTCATTATTTGAGAAATACTTCTCAACATTGTATGGAGCAATTTTTTTATCTCCTTCGCCATTGAGATATTGAGAGGTAGCACCTACAGTATTTTATGATTATAAGGATCTTAAATCATATTCAAGATTTAACCTGCTGAAATATGCTGAAAAACCTGAAAAATGTATAAAATTAATAAAAATTGTTTATCTCATTTTATTATTTCATCAGAAATTCTTGTTTTTTTCAGGAATGCACTGATTCTCCTGCAGATGACGACACTATATCACTTTTTGGATATTTTTTTAAATATTTTCTTTTATCCCGTTACATGTTTAATTAACAAATAGCATAGAACTGTTCTAGTTTTGTCTCAGTGCGATTCATGTAATTTGGTTTCTGGGTATTGTCTTATAAATTATGTCGCTAATCTAGTTTAAAAAGTGCAGGAATTTGGGTCTTTACGCCATTAAATTATGTAGTTTCAGCATCCTGTTTTATCAAAGTTTATGAAAATATTTTTTGGGACAGTTGAAATCACCCACAGTTGGAACTTCAGCATAGATGCAATATTTTTGGATAACTGATATAATAGAAATAATCCGCCATCCACACTTGATCGGTTTTCAGGTAAACATTCCCAGACGTTAAGTATGTGTGGCTGCGGCTGCGACAACAAAATCAGGATCGACAAATATTTACTTGTAGGAGGCGTTTAAAACCGCGGTCGCATCTAGTGACTTGTTTGTACTGGCAATAGTTCTGGACGTGGACTAAACGCTAGCTAGATTCCGGATAGCTTCTGTGAGTGCTCTGTAATTCACACCAGATATTCCGCTAAGCTCACACCGTAACGTGTTTAGTGATCGACTAATTGGTAATTTCATGCAATTGTGCACAGCACTACTTCAGAGTATTTCCATCCTAGAATCGGCTATTGGAAAGAAAACGGAGCAAGTGAATTTCACCTGGAGCTTCTGGATGTATTCCTTCCTAGATATATTCCAAACTACTTTTAAGGATATCATCGTATTTCAAAAACGAATTTAAATATCACAGACGTATGGGGATTTTTATATTTTGCTGGTTCAAACGATTCCATAGATTTGAGATTTTCGTTGTGTTAAATCGATTTGACACAAAAAAATCATACATGCGTAAATCGTTTTTGAACTATGTGAGATTAATCAGGAACGAATGTTAATAACGTTTTGGATGATTTGTGTTTGTCAGACGCCGTTGTTATTTTTTGTAAATGACACAGCAGAAATACATAATTATTACGCTATACCATGAGGTTGTTTATTCTAAAATAGCGAAGAAAATTATAAAATCGAACCTATAAAAGCAGTTCCCAATTGAAGAAAATCACAATAACAACTCAAATTATTGTTAATCATCTTCAGTTTTCAAGTTATTAGGCCCGGTACGTTTTCGCTGGGCCACCATGTATAAGACACTATACTTAAATCGAGACTTAAATAATATGACAAATGAGAAAGTCAATGGAGTCACTTATGAAGACTTAGCCAGGCTACGAATTGTCCAATCATCTCCCTAGGAAACAATGTGGTGGAGCATCATCTCGTTGATCATCTTGTAAGTCCGTCAATGGCTGGACGTCAAACAGTCCCAAAACAGCAACAGCTCTCCCTGCCAGAGCTGACATCAAGTTACAAGCAAAAACCTTCTGTTGCTCCTCACTCAACCATCACTGGGTTCAACTCTTTGTCTTTGTAATAGTCTCTAGTAAATATAATAAATAATTTTAGACAATTGATTAGAAAATGGAGAAAATCGCTATAAGTACATAGGGTGAGTCGTTTTAATCTTATTATTAAAAAAAATATGAATTTTTTTTCTGATTACGCACCTAAAACATAATTTTTTTTTGCCTCCTAGTATATTTTCGTTTACTTTTCGAGGAAAAAATAAAAACGACTTCATTGCATGTCAAAAAATTGTTAAAATAAAACCAAGTTAATTTTGATTGTTCCGAGTGTTTATTTCTGAGGCATTTTTTAAATATAACAAATGAAAAGTAATAATTATTTACAAAAATTATTTAAAAATAAATTCTGGTCACCTAGATCGCCCGACTTAAACAGCCTAAAGGAAAAAACTGAAGAACAACTACTAGTACGTAGCAGGAGTCAGTTGCGTATCACAGTGGGATTACTAAGGGCACACATTGCCCTAACAGAACACTCAAACAAATTAGTACTGTACAATGGGGAACTAAACTACAGAGAATGCAGCAAGGCCTAGGAAACAGCTAAACATAGGCATTTTCTATGCGAACGCGAAACTATAGACCGCAAAAAATAGGAAATATACGGACAATATACGGAAAATGAGACCGGAAGAATACAACACTCATCCAGCGATGGAGCGATTCCAGTTCTCCAATAGGGACGCTCGAACTTTGACAGTCCATGGGGGCAAAGCTTGTGAAGCTACAACTGTCAAATTTTGCGGTGATAGTAGCTAATATTGGACAAATCATCTTGGAAAATTACACTATTGAACAACACGTGTAAACTATTAAAATTTACTATCAAAATGAGTGTTCGATCTACGTTCTGTATGCGCTACGTGATTTTTACGGTACTCACAATCCTACGTCGTCGCAATGTAAGATCTGCAGAAACATTGCTACAATAAACGAAAGTGTGCTGGATAATCCGAGGCAGTCAATTGCTCGTCGCGCTCAAGAATTTCGCCTTTCGCAGACCTCAACTTGGCGTATTTTGCATCGGGACTTGGGCCCGTAACCATTATAAAATTCAATTAAGCCATAAACTAATTCGACCACAGGCAGCATCGAGAATTCGCTTAATGGGCTCTATAGAGCAGTTTAAAGTGGACCCCAGTTTTTTTACGGAAAATAACTTTCAGTGACGAGGCTCATTTTTAGATTAATGGCGATAAACAAAATTTTCGCATTTGAAGAGATATTGCAATCCAGGTGAAATCCATCAGTTGCAAATGCATCCAGAAAAATCACTGCCTGGGGTGGCTTTTTGTCCGGCAGGGTCATTGCCCCGTACTTCTTCCAAAATGAAGGTGGCGCCGTCGTAACTGTCAACGGCGAGAGGTGCAGGTCTATGATAAGAAATGTTTTGTGGGCTCAATTGCAAGATATGGATCTCAACGACATGTGGTTCCAGCAAGACGGCGCTACGTGCCACACAGCGCATGAAACCTTGGATCTTCTGCACGAAAAATTCAACGGCATGGTTATATCGCGTTTTGGCTAAGTCAACTTGTCACCGAGATCTTATGATTTGACGCCATTAGACTTTTTCCTGCGAGGTTACGTTAAATTACGGGTCTATGCGAACAACCCACAGATTAATGATATATCAACCACGATTTATGCGGTCGAGTGATTGAAAATTGGAGGTTTCGGAATTCGGATACGAGCTCTTCAGCAGAGTCGCGGCGGCTATTTGGCCGACATTATATTCCTTACATAATGTGATCGGATACCCTTCCAAATAAAATAATAATAATAATAATAATGATATCTAGTATAAAAATTGTTTAATTTAAGTTAAAAGTTCGAGCGCCCTTAATGGAAAACCCTGTAGTATAGGAGACCAGATTGACAGAATGGATGACATGAAGCAAAACGGGTAAGCACAATAAGCCCATGACGGCAGGTGCCTATGGCGATGTTGAATTAAACAGACCTCAAATAAAAAACCTTGCGCATCAATCGCATAGATAGTGTATTTTTATGCGATTCAATTATGAATATTTACACCGCTTTTTAAATTATTGGCTTTCTGAAAATTTCCATAGTCATGTCATGTTAGCGTAGTGCAATACTGTGAAAATTTTTCTGTGATAATTTCGGTTCATTTCGTTCGAAAACGTGCCTTAAAATGGATTTTTAAATTTAAAAATAAAAAAAATTGGCAAAATTTAACAATTTTGTCCCTTTTCCTATGCCCGCCACTGGCTAACTTTACTTGAAAAATACTATTTTTTACACTACCTCTAATAAATTCGGATAAAACTGAAAGGCGAGTTTTGAAAACCGAACGTTTGAAATTTTAGAGGAATAAACATCATGTAAAAATATTCGAATATCTCCGCCATTTTTATATTTGCTTCTTGAAATTTTTGAAGGTTAAATGCTATTAGTATAGTTGTCTACCATCAAAATTTTTCGTTCTATTCCTTCAAAAATATGCTCATGAATGTTTATAGAAATGTAGACATTTTTACCCTTTTCCTATCCACGCCACTGGCTTATTAATAGAAATAATGCAAATTGTATTGCATTAGCTCAAATTTCAAATAAGTTTATTCCAATCATTTTAATTTCGTTTAAAAATTTTTGTTTCTAACTTGTCTACATATTTAGGGGTTCTAAAATCTAACCATTTTCCTAAAATTGAAAAGGCCGCCATTTTGGAACGTCTTTACCTATTTTACTTAAATATAGTACCAGACGACTACTTGAGGTTATCTTACTACCAGAAAAATTTCAGCGCTCTAGATTGAAAACTTCGACCAGAACCCGTGCTTCCCGGACGGTTTTTTTTTTTTAATTCGGAGGGACATTCTGTAGAAGTAACGCAACTCTAGGAAAATGTTTTTTACTAAAATTAAATGTCAGCCCTGAGGTTTATAAGAGTAAAAAAATTCGTTCGTTAATCTTGAAAGATGAAGCTACAGGAGCGTTTTTAAAATTTTAGAGAAATAAACATCATGTAAAAAAAATCGAATATCTCCGCCATTTTTCTTATTTACTTCTTGAAATTCTCAAGGGTTGAAGCCTATTAGTATAGTTGTCTACTGTAAAAATTTCAGTTTATTTACTTCAAAAATGTGCTCATAAATTGTTGGAGAAATTTAACCATTTTTACCCTTTTCCTACCCACGCCACTGGCTTATTAATAAAAAAAAATGCAAATTTTATTGCGCTAAATTAAATTTCAAGTCATTTACTTCCAATCTTGTGAATTTGATATAAAACTCTTTTTCTACCTAGCTTATACAGAGGTTAAAAAAATAGTCCTTTTTCCAAAAATTAAAATTGCCGCCATTTTGAAACGGCTCAGCAGATTTTGCTCAAGTGCAATACCAGACCACTCCTTGTGGATATCTTACTTTCACAAAAGTTTCAGTCTCCTAGATCGAAAACTGCGACCTGAAATGAGGTGACAAAAACCGGATTTTCCGAATTTTGAAGGGACACCCTGTAGAAGTGACGCGACTTTTGGAAATTTTTTTAATGAAAATTGAAATTGTTTCTTAAGTTTAATAAGAGTGCAAAATTTCGTTCACTAATCTTGAAAGATAAAGCTACAGGAGCGTTTTTAAAATCGAAATTTCGTGATTTTGGAGAAATAAATATATATACAGGTGTCCCAGCTTATTCGTAGCGGTCTCTGTAGGCCAAACTATGGATTTTTTCCAAAAATTTTTTGCACATTCAAGTACAGGATCACAATCGCCATAATTTAAAATTATTTTGGACTATACAGAGTGTCCTATATGAGAGTGGCATATAAAAGTTATGTTTTTTTAAATGGAATGCTCTTATGTTATTGCATTTTTAGATTGTCTGAAAAGAGAAAATAAGATTGGCTTTTACAGTTGGTGTTTAAATTCAGAAGTTTTTGAGTTATGAACAAGTGAAAATCGTCATTTTTCAAGTTCAAGGCCCTGTACATACAACGAAAACGGTTCAAGATAGAGAAAAACGGCTTACATGTCCCTATTTTAACTTCTCATGTACGCTTCGAATAAGCTGGGACACCCTGTATATATTATATATCGTGGGCAGGTGAATTTTGAAAAATCACTTTTTCGTGATCTGGGGGTCATGATCGGTGGACATTTGATGAGTTTGGGTGATTTTCGAAAAGTGATGTCCTCAATAGTGTATTTTTTTATTAAAAAATACACTAAAAGCCCTTTTAGGTTGTTACAAAAAATATCTTTGTGTCTTTCAGAATCTGAAAATCCAATAACCGGCTTAGCAAAAAAAAGCATCATTTTATTATAGCAATTTATAGTAATTTGAATGTGAAATATACGTTAATTAAATACATGTTTACTTAATTGAATGAGTGTGATTAACTAAATACCCATTTATACTCGCAGTATTTATTCACCCCAGTTAGGTTTGTTTTTTTTAAGCTTCTGCGGTTTTTGAAATGCTTCTGCGGATAATTTAGAACAAATAATAGGTACCTATACCTAGATAACTCGATACGTGGAGATAATTCGTGAGCTTTGTCCAGTTATTATGCAATTAAATTGACGAAATAAACAGTCAAATTATCTATTCTCTAAATTATTCAGAGATAATCAGTCATTCAGATTATACGCCGCTGAAAGAGATTAAAGCAGCTTCTGTCAACAAATGTATCTAATAGTTTTCAAATATGCATTACTATAATAATGCGTATAGTGTGACACATCAGCAGTGTAGTATTATTGACATTGTATGTATAATACACCCATATGATTAATATACGTATTAACAATAATAATCAGGGTATTATAATAGAACAGTGAAAATTAATTATTGATGCAAACTAATAATGCATGTTGTGATTGATAAGCTTAATCGAATACTAATAATGAAATCTTCATTTAAAGCAAGCCCTGTATTATAATATATGTATATTAATATTAAATTATTTATTGCGACCAAGAATTTCCAGGTAGGTATGAAAATTCAGGACAGAACCGCTTTGTTAATTTAGTAATATAAGGATAACTTTCAATATGTCAACTCACATGAGTTGCATCACATATCTGGGCATTTATTATTCATTCGGTAATGGATTAGTTACCACAGTTAACGGCCAATGGGCTACACATTGGATACAGCAAACAGCTGCACACTTTCCCCTGATTTGATTGAGTCTACCAATAAGCAGTAACAACATAATCTCAATCATCCCTTGTTAAATTTAATTGATCAGATCGGGCTTTAATATTTTCAGGAAAGATTTGGCGATTGGAAAATATATTTTCCGATTAAGGATTATCTCTATATTATTGATGCCAGTTTCTTAATTTGAAAATAATTGAAACAACACTCATTTCAAAAGTTTTATTGCTCCAAGCAGCTATCTTGAACGTTTTATCGTTCTTACAAAAGACAGTCTTTTTTAAGACTTTTTTAGGCTATAAAATCCTTAATATAATGAACAGGGTAGCTACACATAGCTATGCTTAAGTAATAACTTAGTTACATTCAACTTTAGGTTAAATAGGCAATAATAACCGTAATATGTTAGAAGAAAACGCCGATTTCGGCCAATGGTCGAAAAATATGACCAAAACACGTTCGGGTCATTAACATATTGCCAATATCGGAATGATCCCTTTTTTACCGGTTTATGTGCGTTTAATCTGAACCTTTTGCGATTGCCAGAGTTTGAAAACCGCATAGTAAAAAATCTAGCTGAAGTGTGGCTTGTCCATAGAAAACCTCGCCTTCCCAAATTCAAGGGTCGGTAGAGAAATAGAACCAAGATCGAAAGAACATACTGGTTACATGGTTGGTTGACCAAAACACAAGAAAATGGTCTGAAGTCTGTGTAAAAATGTTACTCGTCAAAAACGTCTCAAGGATTCGTTACTTCCTAAAGAATTCCTGTTAAACATTGAAACAGAAGAAAAACTAGAAAATTCGTGCAATTAGAAAAATGCAAACGAATTTGAGGAAGATTTTGTTTGACAAACAGAAGAAATACATAAGATGAACAACAACATGAGAAGAATTTGTGTATTACATGCGAATAAATGTCAGAAGATACTCACTTATAAATGTTCAGTTTAGTAATTTACAGAACAAGGCTAAGGCTGGACTGGAAAAGCAAAAACTGGAAAAACTGTTATTGTACGAGTATCTACCTGAACAGCAGTTCTCGAGTTCGTGGGAGTCTATTCCCATGAGAGTTCACATGAATTTTTTAGTACTAGGAATCAGTTACTGCCATCAATTTTGATCTGGATAATAGTAATTACTAACACAATGAAATCATGAAATTATAATGAAATTGGTCGAAATCTGAACAGAAGCTTGGCAAAATTGCAGGTGAGGTTCTCGCTGTAAAGTAACATAGTAGGGAATGTTCTACTGATAAGTTTGAGTTGGAACGATCGTTCCACTCCCACAAATTCGAAAATTGCCACACTGATGTTGACAGGGATACACTTGCCCCGTGAAATGTGTTAGCGTCTTGTACACAGTATAACTTATTCTGGACTTCGTAGGTAGTAAATTAGAATCAACTGTTCAGCATAATTTTTAATCAATTTTCAGTAACGAGAGATGGAACTTTACAGTCGCTGTATTACCGGTATGAGTTTAAAATAGCCGACTTCGACTTTATTCATATTTCATCGGTTCCGTAAAAACCTACAACTCTCCGAACTGCTTCTGGTTTAGCATCTAGATCGGAACAGGGCTTTATGTAATTTAATTATTGCAAACGTTATCGTGTGGTCAAAAAAAGCGCGTGTAGAGACAAAAAAGTACCTAGTATGCAACAGTGTAAATGTCATAGCAATATTTCGTGTAAAAATAAATAGGTTTATGCACCAGAAGTATAAGTATGTAGGTAGTAAACGTTTTTTTGCTGCGTCTATCGATGGTTTGAACGTATATGAGAAGGTTTCTTCTAAAATTTCTTTTTCGCATATTTTACGCACATTCGTCTCATGTTATTGTTCATCTTCGGGATTCCTTCTGTTTATCAAACTATTTTACTCAACTTATGAGTTCCTTGAGAAGTGACAAGTTCTTGAGATCGATCTTTCAAGCCTTTCAGACCATTTCGTTGCGTTTTGGTTAGCCGATCATTTTATAACACGCATGTCCTTTACATCTTGATTCGATCTCTCTATGGACTCTTGACATTGGACATGGCGAGGTTTTCCATGAATCTATTTCAATCCGGGCCTTATTTCAGCAAAATATTTTATTATGTGGTTTTCAAACTTGGGATAGTCAGCACGCATTCTGGCAATCGTAAAGCAATCAGACTAAAAAAATAAAAAATAAAATACCAGAAAGGTTCTTTTTAGGGGTAGACACTAGAAAATGTAAAAAATTGAAGAAATCAAAATGAAAATTTTTTCAAACTGTCCGATTTGGCGTGGAGTGCGCCACATTTAGGGCACTTTTTGAATTGTCCAAGGAATGCACTCTAAGGCTATAACAATCAAGTCACGAGACAGCCTGTATTCATATACATAAAAATAAATAGAAGACATAATAATTTAAAAAATGCAATGAAATCAAAATGTACCTCTAATAAATGTCTTTGCCCCCACCCCCCTAAAAGGCTTGAATCGTTGCGTTAATGGTTATGGTTACATTACATATTAACACCCTAATGACAGATCGATTGGTCGCTTTGGTCCTGTAAAATAGCCTCCATGGAGTTTCAACTGGAATGGGCTAGATTATTCTATCAGGGCATTTAAAGCAATAGGTAATTGGTTTGAAAAAATTGTCCGCAATTAAAATTTTTTGAAATTTCGATCATCGTTGGTATGATGATCCTATAACTGTAATGCATGAAGTTGGAGATGGACATTTTGAACAAAAAATTCATACCTTTGCGATTATGCAATGTGTTACATTGAATTTTCATCATAGTTTCAAAATTTAGAGTTAATTTTTTGTTGAAATAATCTTTAAATTCTGGGATCATGGAGAGAATAGGGATGCTGGCAGGGTAAAACTTGTACAGGGTGAGCAGAACTCGATGTCTCAGCCCTATTATAATTATAAGAAAAAAAAACGATAGAGAAAATCTGAAAAAAGGATCTGAAATGGAATTGAGTAAGGTTGATTTTAAGCCTAATTTGAATATTTTTCCAGATTTGAAAACTGAAGGAATGACGTCATCGATTTTGTTTTCCCAGAAACATACCTATATTTTTGCATACTTAAAAAGATCTCATTTTTCTGAACATATTTTTTTAAGGAAAAAAATCTCTACCTTTTACCGTTAAAAATGTATAGGCACCTAAAAATTTCTCCGGTTGCCTACTTGCTCATTAAAATTACAAGTCACTACAAAACGAAAACACCAGTTAGAATAGATAGAACTTCCGACTTTCGTATGGCATGTGTGGTTTGGATCTGACTGATATGATATGCTGATGAGTCCATAATAAGGACGAAACGGTACCGTTCATGTCTTCAGTCTTCTCCTCTCATGCTGTACGAAGGTTTTCTAATTTATTCTGTAAAGAATCTTTAGTGGCAAATTTAAATTAGAACCTAAATCCCAATAAAACTCATCAAATATTATGTATACCTAAGCAAATAGATAAAATGTAATCAAAAATTCGCTGTCGTCACGATTTAAACAAGAAGGTTTTGCATACAAATAGCAGAACTAACGGTTGATAAATATTGTTTTCCTACGACCACTATACAAAACACTACTTTGCGCATCGTTTTTTGTGCGCAAACTAGCAGATTTCTCACGTATCCAAAACTGTGCGACAAAGTGACATAACGCATATCCGAAAATCGTTTCCGTACAGTTTTAATGTAAACAATAGTGATGGACGGTAACTGAGAACTCAACTGTTACTTATTGTTAATGGAATAACTATTCATTTAAAGCTTCAAGGTAATAAAATAAACACAAATGGGATAACATAGAACCCGACAAGACTATAAAATATACTCATTATTCTCTTGTGGCAGTAATTATTAAAATTTACGAGTTGATCGCTAATAACAGCATTCGTAGCGTTCAAATCAAATTCACGAACGTGATCGTAAAAATAACTCGCACACCTCTACTAACTTCCATCGACGACGCACAGCGCCTGCGTTGTGTAGAAGTTGCATATCAATGATATACTAACCTCTCTTAAATCATTGTTATTATCTACCACGTCTCCACGCTCACGTCACTTATTTTTAGTTTATACGGAGTCTGATAATAAATAATAATAATATTGTCGGTAGAATTCAATGATTTTACAGTATACAGGGTGTAACTAAATAAGTGTAAAACATTTAAGGGGGTGATTCCTCATCGAAAAAAAGATAGGATCTTTCATATAAAGAAACTTCAATGGAGGATCCCTTGTTAAGATACAGCCCCTTAAAGGGGTTACATAAAATTTCTTTAACAATTTTTTCACAAGCACTAAAAAAGTTACAATATTGAAACTAACCTGACATTTTCTACTACCAAAAAGACACTTAGCCAGTAATTTATTTGGTGTACCCCATGGTTGTAAGGGGTGGAAAACTCAACCCCTAAAATTTATTTCCAATGCAACTTTTTGTCTAATTATTTGTTTACCATTTAAAAATTTATTTCCGATAGCCTGTTTCATTCTAAACAAAAAATGTCTCTTGAATTTTTTGCACAAAATAAACCAGTTCACAGCAATAAATTATCTTTAGTTTTTAATTATCTAATTTTTAATCTTTTATTATCTAATTTATCTTAATTTTAATAAAAAAATTATCTGTAATTTTTTAAAACCCTGTATCTTGAAAATCAGACTCTTCAGGACACACATGCTTATATGAACTTTTCTACTTGAATTTGGTTCAGGAACGCGCCTTTGAATTACGCCCTATTATTAAGTAACACTCTGTATATTGATCAAATTATTTAATTTATTCCTGAATTTGACTTTAAAATTAAGGGAAAATTATAAAATTCAAATCATCTTTTTTTTTCTTTTTTTTCCTTTTATTCAAAGAAAAGTAAAATTTGGAAGCCCCTAGGAAGTTTTCATTGGAAAAAGTTTAAAAATACATTTATGCAATGTTTTTACATACATAAATTATAAATTTTTTCACACTAAGAGTATGCGACCTAAATATATTACCCTGTATATACCTGTATATAATGTTGAGCATTTCAAAGAAGCAAATGATTAATTTTTCTAATTTTCTCTGCAAGAATATCGCTCGTTAGGTATCAATTGAGACGAATAGTAATGCGACATATTAATGTTTTGATTGGCGTTTGAGAACTCTGAAACTTTCCCGCTACCGGTGCCGAAAATTGATTCAATAAAGAACAGAAATCCCTGCGTAACAAATTCAGGTTAACATCGTGTACAACAAACTATTTCCCATTTACCTACGAATCGACGTCATTTTGTTTTTCAATTCAATCCAATTTCTCTAGTGAACAAAAATGGTCCTTCATGCAAATAAATTGGTCTTTTATTTCACCTATTCACTAATTAATTGCCAGGCAGTTTTTAATTAGATTCTGGCTCAATAACATATGCCGCATCTCCTTTTAATTAAATAACTGAAGCGTTGAATTTTTGACATCATCAAATTTTTATTGATTAATGGATTGAAAGTGTCTTTATAGTAAGTTCATAAATCATATGCGATTAGATAAATTCTGATGAATTAAGCTATACCTAATTATTTTTAATTAAATCGTGCCTGCGGTTCCGCTGTTGTAAGCTGTTGGACGCATGTTACAAAGCAAATTACTGATCACCTAATAATAATTTTTCGTTCTAGGAGCTATTAAAAGAGAAAAAGTAGTCATATTTTACTTGCTCTTATCATTAGAGGATCAAGCTGTAAATGGCAGCGAACGTTGAATGTCGAATGTTGAATGAATTGTATCCCGAAATACGTGTAACTCTGCCATGAGTAGCTTTGGAAACAACCAAGCAGCTGTCAGAATAATAGTTGTTGGAAAAAAAAAATTGGTAGGAATCACGACCCGGCTTATGCATTGGGCCCAAGATGCTTTGAGATAGGATCATACTCGTTTTCTTGACGAAAATTATCAGACGTTGATCAAGCTGCTTTAAGCGCAAATTCATTTCCAGTGACACAGGTGCATGTGATAAAATTCGGATGTAGCATAACAGGTCCAGCAGTGTTTGGACATTAACTCTTCACTTCACTTGCTCCTGGCTGAGGAATAAATTTTCGATGACAACAAAAGGGTTTGAGTTATTCATTTCGAGGAGCGTTTGCGACGTAAGTGACTTGCTCTGAGATACTGTTGCCATGTTTTGACGAGTTTCAGTTCAAAAATTACGAAAGATTTGTTCAATTCTGTTTAGGATGGAATAATGGTCCCATCAGTCATCATAAACGAAACAGAATTTCTTAAACTATGGAAAGAAAATTTGAGAATTGGCAGATTTCGTTGTTTTATTAACGTTGTTGAGCTTATGCTTCTCTCACCAAAAAATTAGGGGAGGTACTTATTTCTAAGATTACCAAATCTGTTGCAAAGCTAGCTATTGAAATGCCTTCCAAGGATATATTCCCGAGTGTGGACTTCGTAGTACCTGGGAAAAAACTTTGAAATACACACATAACTAAGATAATATTTTATGGTTCATTACCTAATCCGGATAGGCCGGAGAGCCTTAAATATCTGAAAAAAAAAGATCCAACCCAATCTTAAAATTACTCAACAATCAGAGTCTTTTGTTTCGTTTTCAATTCACAGGGAGAGATCAGGGTCTGCTGTGCGTCAGCTTTGGTGCTCGGTATCGTTCTTCGTCAGTACTTCGCTCGACTGGTAGCTTCGAGAGGGGTTTGATTCGTACACGATATTGAGCTCGCTTCCATTTAAGAAAAACTGGTGACGTTTACTGTGAGAGAGACCTATTATACTTCTAATGTTCTAATGAAAATCAAATAAATATCCACTCCCACTCTTCTGAGAAGGATTTATTGAAACGGGATATTATTTTACATAGTAAACTGGATAAACTGATGATATCTTCCTGGTTCCATGCACGCTCAAATAGAGGGTGTTCTGTGTTATAGAAATATTTTACTGGGGTAATCGACTTACTGGTTGAATTTTTGGGTACACTGCAAATTTCTGTTAACCACAATTAAAACAAAGAAGAAACGAGTGAACATAGCCCTAATATTGACAGAAATGGATGAGTGGATTACAACCTGGACTACGTTCAGAAACTTACTCCGAGTATACAGAGCATGCTCCTGGGCCGTTCAGAAACTATTGGCATACCCCTGGAAATGTCATTTACAGCGTTCATAAACTAAGAGTTCGTACTCTAGGGCATGCTCCGAATACTCTACGGAATAGGAGGCTACGAACGTACTCTGACATTTAACCTGTCAAATTAAGGGGCATTTATCCTAGAGTAACGATTTTAAAGTATATTAGTTCTTATTCTATTCGCATTTCGTGGTATTTATTCGCGGTAAACCGACTCAAGGGTTTGGAATGTCTTTTTTTTTAAGTTCTGTGTTGTGTTTCTTGTGTAAATAAATCCTATGACACTGCAGTTGTCTTGACAAATGGCGGGGTAGGTTTATGAACGGGTTATGAGATACGGGTGAGCAGGAGATACGCTCATTACTCTACCCCTACTCCAATCGTACTCCAGAGTGAATTTCTGAACGTACTCCTGGCGTATATATTTTTAAATTTTATTTCTACTACTTTCAATCATTCATGTTGTAATGAGATCCAAATATCTCATTATAAAAATAAACAGAAATCTGTAAGTAAACCGCGTTCTTCAGATCCGATTACTAGTGATTTTTCTGACAACATCGACGCCTTATCAACGATGAGCCCGCTATGAAGCTGCAAGTCCATCAAGTCAGTCGGACCCTGGACTCGATCCCCTACTCTGAGTGTTGATCGGAGCCCCTGCCCTCTCTTTTCAGGCGAGCTAAGCCAGCAGGAAAAGTTCTTGGTGGATAGCATCTCAGAAGGAAGGCAAGTAACCCAGCCTCGATGGAGAGAGATACATTGTGTAGGCCAGAAAAGAGCGAGCATCGAATACTGACAATACTCACCTGAGCGTGAATTTATTGAAATCCGAGCCGCAGCTTCCACATCACATGGGTATTCCACGATAGCGCCAGGACAGTCTGCCTTATCGAAGCCCCCGCCGATGAAATTATGATTTGTTTTCAGTATTCTTGGATACCTTTTTTTCCTTATTTTTTATACATAATTTTAATTATCGCAATTTCTAAATAGATCATTGTTAAGGACCTGGATGAAAATTGGTGGGCTGCGAACCAGCTATTTTCACTGGAGAAAAAAATCCTTACAATTCTCATAAACGAGGGTGAGAAAATGGTAAATATGAAGATTTGGTAAACGGTAATACTTCATAAACATACTCGTTGGTATTATTGTCCTAATCGTTGATAATAATTATTGATAGAGCCGGGAAATAGGATTTTCTCGGCAATTAATTCTCTGTTCATATCTACATAACATATACATATAAATAAGAATAATTATTGTTTGTATGTGTACATATACATATAAGTACGCAGCTACTACTACAGTAAGCAGCTTTGTCTATTTTGAGTTCTCCGCTCTTAATAGAGATTGATCGGCTCACAAGTATATGTATAGCTCACACGATAAAGGCGCTCTTTTAAAATCCATATAAAACGAAATAAACCGCTTTATCATGCTTTATCGCGTATTTCATATATCAGGCAGTAAATAGTTGATGTGGTGCGGCTGTTTTAAAGCTTTTGGCGATTTCATAAGCAAATATACGATCTTTGTCGGAGAATTAGTGGTTACTTTTTAGAAAGTAGATTTCATTCTGAGAAATTGCTTATACTGCGATGTTGTGTGTGGTCAATGTAAGATCCACATTATGGAGAATAAAATATCCCATCCCCAAGTTCTTGTTAGCTATACTTTCTATTTCTTCTTAATCACTTGACACTATCAACTTCTAGTAGATTTAAATGAGACCTGACGAGACAAAGCTCAGTTTACAACGCGTTCAGTAATACTTTAAAGTCGGGAACTGGATTAAAAAGTAATCACTGAAATTCATCAAAGGATCAAAATTTAGAAAATGGTTAGCGGGTTAGCGTGTTCGTTGACTAGTTCGTTGAAAATGCCACCACATGGGTTAGAATCCCAGTCACGCCATGGATTTTTATTTTTATTTTTATACTCTTACTTTATACCAAGTGCATATAAAATAAAAATGTGTCTGTAACTAATTGAGCTAGATATCGTAAGTCAAAATTAGAGTATAGAATGATTTTCTCTTACATAAACAAGTAATATTGTGGTTATACCCTCTAAAAAACACATCAATCCATTAAAAGTCTCTTTGTACCATCATTTGTTGTGAGTTACAACTGGTCGTCTAACTTCCTGCAGAGACCAGCCTTAAAGACGAGGTGCAAAGACGAAGCCAATTATTAAAATAATACTTCACTATACATATATCGTTGAATTTCTGTCTCAATTTATTGGGAATTGGGTTCTTTGATGGAATTATTATTTTTTTAAAAGATTACGTTTCGGGGCCAATCGGTCCCTTGTTCACTTGCAAGTGTAAAAAGCATGTAAAATACCTAAAAATAATTAATCATCAATTAATAATTGAAAAATTATAATTACTATAATAAAATCGGTCGTAAAAGTTTTTTTTTAAGTATTTTTAAGTTTTTTACATGTTTTTTATATTTACGAGTGAACGAGACCATGTCATCTTAAGGCCCAGTTACACGGTGCGTGGTTCGCAGAGACTCGCACTTTAGCGAACCAGGGGTGGTCATACAGTTCGTGGCTCGTTTAGTTTTATTTCGCAATCGGTTTGCCGAGACAATATGGAACCTAGTTTGTTATATTGAAAGCAAGTTTGATAATGAAATCGTAATTGATTCCGGGCTGTTTATAAACATCCAAGAATGAACCTACGGAGGATTTGATATCCGGCGTTACATCTGATCCAAATAAGTCATCGTCTGACTGAGGAATCTATGACATCATCGGAGAGACCGGCCGTTGCTCTACTGTGGAGATAGCTAGTGGAGGGGTATGACGTCACTAGATCATCACCCTATAAATAGGAGCGCTCTCCCAACTATCAAGTCAGTTATCAGTGTTCGGAGAAAATTTCCAAAATTTCGCCTGCATGCAATACAAGACATAATTGCCCATAAAATAAATTGCAAAACTGAGCATTGGTTCGCGATATGGCGAACTAGCACTAACTGACGACAAAAAATCTGCATGAACCTATGGGTTCGCCCGCTTTGTTCTGTGCAAATTTACCGACTCCCGATGGATACGGCGAACCACACACCATGAACCGCGAGCCCATAGCGAGCCACCTATGTCACACGGTGCGTGGTTCGCGGCTCCTCGAGACAGGTTCTCCGAACCACGGACCGTGTAACCGGGCCTTTACACCACCAGAATCAGGAAGGAAACTGGATTAGATACTCACACTTTAAATGATCACTCAACAGAAGATCTCGTCTATCCAATACACGGGAATCCAGATAAAGAACCCAGAAATCTGGATCATTCATCCTTGTGATTAATGCTATACTCCAAAATTGTAGAGGTAGCTCACGTTATTGTGACTCTGGATCCGATACCCACCAGGAACAGTAACAGTAACTGCCAAATTATGGCGGAAATATCCGGAGATTATTATCTTAACATTGTAATCGTGTCTATAAAAATCATTCTGTATCATCTCAAGTATGAGCATTCTACAGGGTTCACCATGTATCCTTCTCTATATTGCTATCTCCTAACGCTAACGGATACAGAGTCGGTTAAACAAGCAGCGCCGGATTACAGATTTGCAGCGCCCTAGGCTAATTAAATAACAGCGCCCCTTCTTAGTTGAATTTTAGTAATTGTCGCCCTCTCTCCCCTCTTCTGGAAAAATCTCTATCTAAGGAATGGCAAAGAGCAATTTTTTGTATGTAAAATTAGGCATTAATAGAAAGAACCCAACTAACAATTTAAGCTTTTTAATTGCTGTAAGAACGTTTACAGAACATATTTTATAAAACACTCATATTTTATAAACATTTTCACAACGTTCTTACAGGCCTTATAAGCACGGAATTGGCGCAGATTTATAAAACATATCGACTCTTTAACGGTTCTATAAATGTTGCTGGTTGCTTTTATAAAATAGTTTCTAGAACGTTTATAAATCTCTAATAAAAATTAAATAAAACACTTATAAAACAATTTTGTTGTAACAATGTTTTATAACTGTTTTAAAAATCTCTCGATTTATAGCACTTTTGCTACCAGCAGCAACAATTAAAGGATTAAAATGTTTTTTAAAAGTTCTTTTTTACACAAAATTATCTTATAACCATGCATTAGGTAGTTGTATAAATGCAATTGAGAAACTCATGAACAGCCCAAGTATTCAGTGAAACCTTCTGTTGAACACAATCATATGGAAGTCAAAATAAAACGGTGCCATGTTACCAAATAATAAGTAGTATTAAAACAGGTCAGATAAAATTCAGTCAAAAACAATTTGACTGCGAAATTAAATTTACTGTTAGATATATTGTATATTATTAATGAAATTTCAATGCCCCTCGCGAATAATGTAAATTAATGAATTTTGCAATTTAAAATTAATTGTAAGATTTTTTTTATTGTCACTTATTGTTGAAAATAAACAATTGGGATTTTTTCTATCATGTAGTAACCCATTCTGCATACCTGTTGAGCAAGAAAATTTGACAAAGTATATAAAAAATAATAATTTCAAAATTTTTATGAAGAAATGAACCAATATGGCTAACGATGTAAATGCACCCAAAATGGCTTCTTCCTTATATGACGCTTATAAAACAAAATTATCGCAACGAAGACAATTATGCTACTTACATGGCTATTATATAAAATAACTGAAAATTTTTCTATAGATCTCGTGGTGGATTTAACTCGTTTGAACTTATAGGTTTCACAGTTTTATTGGGATTATTCATAACAACATATTTTTCATATTTCCCTATAACATAGACAGAAACATCAGCTGAAAAAATAAGACTTTGTTTTATATTAGTTGTATAGGTAATGTTTAAGTAGCAGTTTAATTTTTTAAAGTATGTCTCTGCAACCTATTCATTTCTTTACTGTTACTAATAGGGCTACTAAAAACCAATTTTATAATTGTTTATTTGCGTACAAATTTGCTGCAGAAGACAAATCGCTCTCAATAACGACAATAAAAAAACTATTTTATTAATATAAGATGTACTCTTACAAAATAATTTTATAACTGCTTTTGAAGACACAAATGAATCCGGACAAGTACTCTTATAAAATGCTTATAAAACAAAAAACCATTCGGATCAAATATGTTCTATAAAAAGTGTTTTATAAACGTTTATAAAATAGTTACGATGTCATGTTTTATAACTATTTTATAATTTTGCTGTAAAAACGTTCTTAAAACAATTTTTCTGACAGAAAAGTTTAACACAGCAGTTTAGTCACGAAACGTTACTTTATAAAACAAAAAAGTTTTCACGAAGCAGCAATAAAATAATTATAAAATATATTAGTTCTTTAACAATGTCGAATTGCTAGTTGGGAAATGTGTAGGAATTTCATTAGGTAAATTCTGCTGCGCTTTTTGTAAGTGAATTATGTCAAAGATATGCTAGCATTATAGAGTCCAACCGGGGGGTCTGGGGATCCCCCAGGAAAGATGGGGGTTCGGGGGTTCCCCCCCGAGAAAATTTTGGAAAAAACAAGTGCGAAAATGTTAATCACACTATTATAAGGAATGACTGCATTTATAGTGTTAGCTATACGTTTTCGCATTACGTTCAAGCATTGGAAAGGTCCGCCGAATAATAAATAGAGTTGCATGGAAGTTAGGTTAGAGCCACCATCTAGTTTTAATATGGCCAAAGCCTTCGTTGTTCGATATCATCAATTCAAGAACCAAGACATGCATATGTATCACGAATTTATCAAGAAAAGGAAAATAGTATAGAACTCTTAGGTACCTACTTTTATTATAGAAGAACATGAATCAGGTTCGGCGTTCCGCGGGTAGTCTGTACAGGCCAGAACCGTTCTAAGATATTTGGGGCCTATGGGCCACTGAAAGTAATGCGCCCTTTTCTCAGATGAAATGCGTGAAGGTAAAGGATAGCTAACGCTGGGAATAAGCCAATGACGACTGATGGATTACAAATAAGTTAGTGCAGTATGAATTCTAAATAATTTAACACTAGTTATGTATGTCGGGCTCCAAAGAAAATGCGCAGCAAGCGAAATTATTTTCAATGTTAAAAGCTACGCAATTTCCCACTACTTAGGTAAACATGTAGGTACCTACTGAGATGTGAAAACTATAATAACTAAATGACTAATAAATAATCACAAAAAATATTATACTTCAATAAAAACATCCGCCACCAAAAGGCTTGCGCCCCTTGCCTACAGCCCTATTAATTCTGTGGTTAGAAAGGCCCTGATTATGTAATATTGTGAAAAGTTGCCCAGGATCCTGCACGCGCCCCCCGCCTCCTTGGCTTATACTACCCACCCAGTAATTAATTTTATCATGATATTTTGATAAATTTTGTTATTGTTATGAATTAAGATGTTTTTTTCTTCCGCCCGCCGCCCCTATGAACTTGCCGCCTGCGTGCGGACAGTAGGTAGGTATTATATTATCCTAACTCGGAAATGTATATTTCATTATTTTTAGTATCTAAGTATTTATGCATTTACACATTTACAAATTTTAAGGGCGCCTCCGGCGCCCCACCAAGCTTTGCGCCCCTAGGCTACAGCCTAGGTAGCCTTGTGGGTAATCCGGCGCTGTAAACAAGTCCAAAGGAGCGCAATTTTGTGGCCATCTCGATTCCGTCGAGACATACAAGATATCAGTTGACCGTTCCTGAAATATCCTGAAAAAACTGAAAAATCGAGATTTCTTATTTTTTCCATATCTTTTTTATTATTGGAGATTAATGAATAATTTTTTGTGGGCTTATTATAAGTCGTCAAGAGCTACCCATCTGATATTTCAAAAATTTTCAAAGCCGACTAGATCCCCAAATTTTTATAGTCAACTTTCGTTTTTCTTATGGCCACCATAGTGTTTTTTTATGTTGTTCGGTATAAAAAAATCATAAAAACAAAAAATTGTTAAACTTCAAAAAATAAATTAAAAAAAGTTTTATTCTTCTTTTTTCTTTACAAAAAAGACACATTTTTAGACCGAATTTCATAGATAAGTAATTAAAAAACCATAAGACAAGCACTATTTCGGCGTATTTTACAAATGTTGACGTTTTTCAACGATTTTTTATTAGGTTTTTCTTTGAAAAATTAAGAATAAAAATTTAAAATTTTTTTTTTTTTGAAGTTTATTAATTTTTGGTTTCCATTATATTTTTCATATCGAACGATATAAAAAAATAATATGGCGGCCATAAGAAAAACGAAAGTTGGCTGTGAAAAGTCTTGGATCTAGTAGCCCTTGAAAATTTTTGAAATATCAGATGGATAGCTCTTAACGGCTTATGTAAGCCTACAAAAAATTATTTATTAATTTCCAATAATAAAAAAGATATGAGGAAAATAAGAAATCTCGATTTTTCAGTTTTTTCAGGATATTTCAGGAACGGTCACAGACATCTTGCATGTTTTGATGAATTTGAAATCGACCCTGTATATCTCTTAGCGTTCAGGAGATAGCAATATAGAGAAGGATACATGGTGCACCATGTATATCCAATTTATAGTATGAGTCTTTAAAAATATGTGTGACATCGTACAATGATAAAACACTCTTTATTGAAGCATCTAGGGGAAGATCTGACTGACTTCGATGGCATAAGGAGTATCTATATCTCATTTAATAACTAGGAGGAGTAAACTGCAAAGTATCATTTACACCACTAAAAGTCACCAGATTAAATCACCAGATTTTTTTGGCGGCAAATTTGAATTGAAACAATAATTATTAATAAGGAAGATAGGACTTGTTTTCGGTGTAGGAAGTCTACTTTTCAGGAGAGACTCTACAGCAGTATCACAAATCATTGTGATTTGCATAATATATCAGTATTATAGTGCTGAATGATTTTCTGAATATAAATAGAATGAAATTGAATAATTTATAGATATTTCGAAGAATATTAAGGATAATAATTATTAACATTCATATTAAATTGATTGAAAGTACTTTATTTTAGGCAATACTTTATGTGACAAATTTAATGTAACTTTATAAATAATATATTTTATGTATGTATTATATGACACATAACATCGTAGATAAAGTTTTTATTTTACATTTAATAATATATACCTAATTTGTGGATAAGTCAATTTTTTCAAACGGTATTATAAACAGCATTTTTCAGTTTTTGTAGGACCAGATTCAAAGTGTGTTGTTGAAACTAACTTTATCACATACAGCAGTCCCTGTTTGGTCTAAATCCGCACCTTGTTCGATTGGAATATGTTCTTCAATTATTATTGGTGAAGTACGCATATAGAGTAGTTTTTCCAAAATCTTGTAGGTGACACTTTTTTCTTCCCGTTTCTTTGGAGGAGACATCCTCTCACTTGTACTTGATGTAGGATTATCCATAATGGCACTTGAAACCGTTTGCAGGATGAAAATGGAAAGCCAAAAATAATTTCAAAATTCTGAAAAGGATGTCTGTTCTCTAAAAAGAACTGAATGGGCTTCAAAAAGAACTTATTTGGTTTTGAAATAGCTTTTAAAGAACTTTATTTAGAACAACTTATAGGGTTTTGGAAATAACTGATTATAAAACTGATGTGTCACATTCGACGCTGACATTGTAAACAATAATGACATAACAATAAAAAAACAAGCGTATATGCAGTGTTGAGCGTTGCATAAATTCAATTTCCTGTACAAGTTTTGCTGGGTGTAATTTTGCCTATGAATTGACCAATGAGAAACATCTTTTTTTGGCGGTTTATTTAAATTTACTCCTCCTAGTTATTAAATAAGGTATAGTGGAGCTGCAGGTTACAGGTGGTCAACTTTTTGAGCTACACTGGAGGGAGAATACACAACCTAATAAAGTATGAGCTTAACTTAACTTAAGTTCAAACGCGTACTTCAGGTGAAATCTCCCGAGAAGATTTATTATATCTTAAGATAGGTGTGAAGTTGGCTAAATAGACTGACGTGTGGAAGGCATTATCAAAAACATTTAAACTGTGGAATAAATGCATCAACAGTGATTCCTGTTTCACTGTCTCACAACTTCCAATATTATTAAAATATCTATTGGGAATATTTTTACCTTCTCGCAAAAGGAACACGCAAGCACACAAACATTCTAAGGATTTTACTTGCTGACTTCTTCACACTAACACAACAACTCAAATCGAATAGTGTAGATGTTTGTGAGCACTGACACACCTTGTGTGCTGAGGTCTGTTCAGATTATACGCGGAGCGATGTCATAAAACAAAATTTGCTTTATTTAGAAGCCCAATGTCAGGGTCTCCTTCAAAGTATTTTCCTCTACAATGCACACACTTATTGCAACTGTGATTCCACTTAAAAAAAGGTCCTGGTACGTTTCTTTTTCTTTTTGCGCGTTAGCTCCTTCGTGGCATTTACATTATTCTCGAGAATCGTCTCAAATCTTCTTCCTTTCAAGGTTTTTTGAGTTTGGGACGCAAGAAAAAGTTACACGGGGTAAGGTCAGGTGAGTGACGGTGGAAAGGAAGAACAGTGATCGAGTGTTCGGCCAAAAATTCACGAGTGCGGAGGGCTGAATGGGCTGGAGCGTTATTGTGATGGAAAAATCAATCGCCACTCCTTAACATTTCTGACCTCTTGCGTCTCTCAGACGTTTCAGAACTCCAATGTAGTGAGTCTGGTTCACTGTGGGGGGAGGTACTCTTGGTGAACAATACCCCTAGCATAAAAAACTTTCAGCATCATTTTGATATGGGATTGAACTTGGCAAGCTTTGTTGGGTCTGAGTGACGTTACACTGACGTATCATAAACCCAATATTTATCACCTCTGTTATGATTCCTGACAAGTAGTTTTCATCTTCCTCTGAACGGTCTTCTGAACTCGATTGACTTTTTGGTCGTCCGTGATCAGGCGTGGCACAAATTTCGCAGCATCGCGGTGCATGTTCAATTTTTAAGCGCAAATTTCTTGACAAGGTCCAACTAATATCCCACACTCCTCAATAAGCTCCCTGATGATCAGACGTCGATTTTTACGCATCAGGTGTTGATTTTATCAAGTGGGAGTCATCAATTGAGATAAAAGGACGTCCAGGACGTTGATCGACTTCTTTTGACTGTCGACCACTCTTAAAACGTTATTCTTGATTAAAAAATACCGTAAGATTCAAATCAACATCACCGTAAATCACGTTGAGCGTAGTAAATGTTTCAGTCGCTGAATTTACAAGTTTACACAAAAGTTTACAGCAAAAGATTGCTCCGCCAAGTCAGGTAAGGTCGTTATTTCTGAAATCCGACACGCGAAAAAGCATACTTCACTGAAAACCGTCTAGCTACCCAGCAAATGAAGATATCTGCAAAAAAGGAAAATGCCGTCTTCATCGACTGATCTGTCGGTCCCTATACGAAACACCTCGTATATTTTCACTTATTTTTATTGACAACTTTATTGTGTGTATAACTCACCTATTGAAATTACTCACAAAAGAAGATTTCTTGAAACATATAATAATCGGAAGCTTTATACATGAGCGAGAACTCACGCTGTTGATAACTTTAGGTTCATTCTAATCATATAAGAGGTTTCATTATGGAATAGATAGTTAATACTCCTCTCTCATTATAAGGGCTTACCCATGGGAGCTTTTAGTTAATCAACAATTATATTTCTAATAAGACTGCATTAAAGGCTGCCATGCGAAATTAAATTTCAAATTATACACAGGCTAACGACTCATATCACAGTTTGACAAGCTTATAGGTACAAATTTATTAAAAATTACACAGAAACACCCTCTATGTATACTCTGCAGGGAAGTGTTCGATATGACGGCAATTTGTAGAAATTTAAAGAGTTTGCACAATTTTCCTGACTCGTAATAAATTATTTTAATGGTCTACTTATATAGGTAGAACATGTAGGTAAGTTTTATGAAGCCATTCCTGACCACGTTCTTTAATGCAAATGAGTCAACGTTTTTAGAAACTTCTATAATAATGTCCGTGTGCAACTCCTTGTATGCAACTGGCAAGCAATAGAATTGTAGAGTGTAACAGGAGAGAAGATATTGGGGACGCACGCAACAAGATGGAAGTGACAGGCTACTTGGTCGCGTGTGATATACATGGTGATGAAAAACTTTTATCTGATAAGCTATTCTAGTTTCAAAATACAGGAGATATGAGAATTTTATTACGTTAGACTATTTCGCACCGTAACTTAGCGATAGTTTTTACTATATAGCAGATCATATTGAACTGAAGAGAATATTGCCAACTTCTGCTATAATATTAAAGTCTACTAACTCCTTGTTCTTATATAGCTCTACAGACTAGACAGAATTTTCAGCAAACATATTGCAATATTATACCCATCCGAAGTACTATAGTAAAACATAGTTTCACTTCCATCCCTATAGGTACATATTGTAGGTATATTAGAATATTATGAACAGTTTTTGTCATATAATATACAGGTGTCCCAGCTTATTCGAAGCGGTCTCTGTAGGCCAAACGATGGACTTTTTCAAAAAACTTTTTGAAAATTCAAGTACAGAATCACAATGGCCATAATATAAAATTATTTTTGAGCATACAGAGTGTCCCATATCACAGTGGGCATATCAAAGTTATGTTTTTTTTAATGGAAAGCTCCTATGCTATTGCATTTTTAGATTGTCTGAGAAGAGAAAATAAGATTGGCTTTTACAGTTGGTGTTTAAATTCAGAAGTTTTTGAGTTATAAACAAGTGAAAATCGTCATTTTTCAATTTCAAGGCCCTGTACAACGAAAACGGTTCAAGATAGAGAAAAACGGCTTACATGTCCCTATTTTAACTTTTCATGTACTATCCTATGGTATAGAAACATTTGTACTTTCTTTGATTTTTTTATTTGTCGACGCGTGGAGAAATCTCACAATTTTTCAAATTTTTTATCACCCTGTATAAATATTTCATCTACATCATAGGATAGTACATGAAAAGTTAAAATAGGGACATGTAAGCCGTTTTTCTCTATCTTCAGCCGTTCTCGTTGTACAGGGCCTTGAACTTGAAAAACGACGATTTTCACTTGTTTATAACTCAAAAACTTCTGAATTTAAACACCAACTGTAAAAGCCAATCTTATTTTCATTTTTCAGACAATCTAAAAATGCAATAATATAGGAGCTTTCCATTAAAAAAAACATAACTTTGATATGCCATATGGGACACTCTGTATGCTCAAAAATAATTTTATATCACGGCCATTGTGATCCTGTACTTGAATTTGCGAAAAGTTTTTGGAAAAAATACATCGTTTGGCCTACAGAGACCGCTTCGAATAAGCTGGGACACCCTGTATATGAGAAAAGAAAAGCAATAATACTACGTCAATTTTTAGAATACTTCTCAAAAGTATTGCATTTATATATCCCACTTCTCATATGAAATGTCACAGTGTTCATAACTTGTTCATTTTCTTCTTCAATACTAAATATTCCTAGTCAGTAATATTTCCTGAAAAATAACAACTAAAGCCTTAGAAATATTGGAACGTCCTTTTTATAAACGTAAGAAGTTCCATATCAATTGATTAACAATACTAACCTCAGTGGTTACAAATTTTTTTTACAATGTCATAAATTTTCTCTAGGAGACATAATCTGACTTTGCCTGGAAGACTCAAATTGTGAATCCTCTATTACGGGATCCAAATCTTTATTTTTTTAAGCGCATCACAACTACCTCATGCTACTTCTTATCTTTCCAAAGACTCTTTCCTTCTGGCATGGTAACTTGAAAAACACGCTTAGTGACGACATCTCTAAAGTCCTTTAGCATTTGATGAAATTTCTCTATCGTTGGTTTGATGATTTTATTCCCTGATAGAGCCAGACCAACTGATAGTCTTCATTTACTTGGGACCTAGCTGGAAAAATCGAGCAGATTCGTTGCAAGTCATTCCTAGGAATATTAACCTGGAGCGGTTGGAAGCGCAGTAGTTGAGACTGCCATCATATTATGGGTTGTAATCAACGTCTCGCCACGCACAATAAGCCCATGAGGCTGAGGTGCTTCCGGTGACCAAGACGGCCCTCGAAAGGAGGGGCTTTTAGTGGGTGGGACTCCCACATAACCCAATGCATGGGTATCCATAATGGATTTACCCTCCTTTTTCAAAAAAAAAAAAAAAAAAAAAACGTCTCGCCATGGTTGTGTTCGTTTATTAAAACTATTTTCATGGTAAAAAGTGTCTGTGGCTAGATGAGTTGTTTCTCGAAGTCAAATGTATTAGAATGGAGTGACTAAGTCTTATCTACGCAGTTAGGACAGATATTCCCAGACCTAATTCCAGAAGAGCTCAACGAGATCTGGAGGGAGTCTGCCCATACTCTTAACCAGAATACAGGCAGGGCATGCTATGTCAAGTGGATTTCACTTTAAAGAGTGAAATATGAATTCTTGTCACAAAAATCCTCTCACATAGGTACCTTACATATCCATGCTTTCCCAACTGTACATGTAATCAGGAAGTCAACGGTGACTTGAACCACATAATTTTTATGTGTCCTCATAACCACGAGGCCCGAATCAAACTAATAAACATAATAATTGTCAAGGAAACGAATTTAAGGATGCCATTCACCGTGGTTAATCTTTTGTTAACAAAAAACAGGAATGTATTAATCGCCATATTCAAGTTTTTTAGGGAGATAAAAATGAATCTATAAAATAAAAAAAAATAAAAAAATAACTTGTACCTACTCATAAAAATTAGAATAGAAATTTACCTATCTTGTAAAATGTAAAACCACATCGAAAGCAACTATTGTAAACTGTATTAGAATAAGATTCTTTGTGCACTCTCCTCGTGTTTACAACCTTTTTACTATGCCGTGGTCTAGTCCAGGTGTTACAAAGTCGTCCTGAAGGGCCCCTGGACGCAAGTGTCCTATGTATTAAAACCTTCCCTAGTCATAGAAATGCAGATGGAAAAAAAATAAATAAATAAAAAAAAAATAAAAAAATAAAAAAATAAAATAAAATAAAATAAATTGAAAACAAAAAATAATAATAATAATAGAAAAAATAATAATAATGATAATTAAAAAAAAAGAAAAAGGAAAAAAAATTATAAAAAAAAGAATGGAAAAAAATTACAAAAAAAAATACAAAAAAAAATTATTAAAAATAAATTAAAAAAAATAATAATGAAAATAATCTCTTTATAAAATCTCTTAAAATAATAATTATGATATTAATAGTATTTTGCGAGGTATTTTGTCATGGCTACCTACAACGTGTGTATGTGATTTGTGTATTTTGGTGAAAAATTGTAAGAAAATACAATAGTAGGTGCCCACCCCGGTATCGATCAAAACACCAGCAATAAGGGATATACTAGCTTACAAAATAGTTTACTTTACAAAAGTCTGTGACCAATGGAGGGCGACTCCGAGGTCAGTTCTTTCCGCACCACCACCACCATATCCATGCTTTGTAACTAGATGGTATAAAACACTCTGGCAGAACCATCACACTGACAACTTGACAATGATGGCTCTGGAAGTAAAAGTCAGACTAAGGGATCAGACATCAGGGTTTTTTTCACTATATCACACTCCAAACCTCGGTCCCCTTTTCCAGCCCCACTGAAGCACATTTTTCTCTTCTCCAAGCCGTTTTTGAACTTGGTAATATGTCTGTAGGGAACACTGGCGTGCTGCTGAGCTCGTAGGAGAGAAGCTCGGTAAATCAGTCTTTGTTTTGAAATCTGAACGTACAAACAGTTGAAATCTCAATAATTGATCAATAGAAGCACTGGATTTTTTCCTTCCGTATAGAACCCACTCTCTCCAGCTGCAGCGATGTTGCTCTGTCCGGGGTGGCTTTCCGAAATAGTTTTATTCCTTCTCAAATATAAACATTTTTTTCAAATGACGTCAACTAGTTTTTTGCCCATTTCGCAGATAGCAGATAGATAGGTGTCGCATCCCGGATAAGTACGTGCTCCAACAAATTTTGCTTGAAGCTGCTCGTAGAATACATTAGCTATGCGGTTGCTCCCTTGCCAATTTTACGGAAGTAGATATTTTTAAGATTTTCCGTCAACACCGTTAACCACAAGTGGCGTTCTAATGATGTGGTGAGGACGAAGAAGATTATGAAGACCTCCCATGCAACGATGTAGCTTTACGCAAAGCGATGAAATGAATGAAGAGAAAAGCGGGCGAATTAACCCAAATAACTGACTAATTGGCAACGACAACGAAACTTAAGAACGAGATGATTGATATCCGAATTAAAATTCCACCAAAAATGAGGAACATATAGGACGAAAAAACCATGGATTAGGTCTCTCAGGGAAACTTCTTAAAAAAAAACGCACCGTCAACTCCACCCCTAAGGTGGTGTGGAAAAAAAGTTGATAGAAAGTTGAAGAAAATAAAAAATATTACCAAGAAATTTCTTGAATCGTCCTTTTCCATTCAAGAACACCACTTCTATTCAAGAATTAAAGTAAACGCGTGGTCTTAGCACAGTTTTAACTAACATGTCGTTGATCGTAATTAATTTTCATTTCATTAATTACAAAACTGAGAAATGCAGCGTGAACCATGAATGCGCCAAAGATCTACGCGAATGTATTAGAGGCTTCACAGTAGCACGGTAATAAACAGCGCAACTTCGAGCGTGGAATGGCGGGCGAGGAATCAACCAACTTTCTTACCGGTACATTTGAGAGTTTTACTTGATATAGATCTAATTGAAGAGTGAATCCTGGCGAGTCCAGCGGCTTTAGAACGATTAAAGTGGGATGATTAGAATGCGAGATATGAGCAGTTGAAAAAAATAACAGAATGCAAGATGACGGCGGACGGGGCAATTTTAATATAGCGCAAATTCATGATTAAATTCTCTGTCGAAGACTCTTTCGAATAAGCACCAAATAAAAAATGTACTTTAAATTTTTGGGTCAACTTCTAAATGCACTGGGTGTATAGATACGTTGTTTGTGTGAAAAAGTAAATAATGCAAGGTAACCGCGACTTAAAGTTGTTAATCCATCTAATTAATTACAACTTGCCATATAACTGTTCCTTTCGTTTATTACAATAATTACCTCAAAGAATGATGAGCTAAGAATATCCTTTTCCATCAAGGTGCCGTGCAGTGACAAATAATAAGTCTGTTCCTTCTCCGGCGTTATATAACTCTCCATCTGCTTCGGTTTCCTCACGAATCAATCAAGCAGGCCACGACACGCGGCGGTTTCCTGCTTCCTCACCGGGAGCTGAATTATTTCTCTATCTGGGTGTGATCGATCACATACCCTCATTTTGCGATACCATAAATATTAAATAACCAATACAGAGACCTTACACACTCATCTGCTGTTTTATTCAGTCATGTAGGGACTGTAGACAGACGATGAGGGGCTTCCTGGTGGCAGAGATGTTCGACTATCAATTTAAAAGCTGTACCTACATCAAAAAGTACTAGCAGTCATTGATTCTAAGAATTATTTTATTTATTAGAGGACTGAAGATGATTTTTTTTTAATTTATTTGCTTATTAAAGATAGCTGAGGCTTATATGGAGATGGAGCAGGACAACAGAAAACCACGGCGCATCATTGGAGATTTCATCACACTATATATGTGGCTAGCTGTGACAGCTGTCATCCAATCTTCCTTGCCTCAAGTTTTATTAATGTTGATCATTGACTATCGAAGAACTTCAATAAATGATGTCTTCGGCATTTGCGGTTATCATTCGTCAGTCACTAGCATTACTGTGCTGCTCGTTTATTGTAATTAAAAAAAAAAGTTAGTAACAAACTTTTATGTAATATGTCTAATTCGCTGAAGAATCTTTCATTTTATAGTTATATGTTCTCAATGTAATGCCAATCTATCCTAGTGTATTCTATGAACTTGAGATTCACATTATCCTAGCAGCCTGCATGTATTATAATACATGTTCTGCTCTGTGTGTAAACGGGGTTTACTGATGGAGTGAAGATGTGTTTCCATCTGCCTGTATCAACAATCTCGTGATCGATAGTTATGATCTGAATTGCGTTATAACTACACAACGTGCTCAATTAGCAGAGCATTACATTGTAATGGGAAATTATGACCTTTGTCGCAAACAGGAGTACATACCTACCTACCAGTAAGACCGGGATTTCCGTTATAAGCAGCCTGATTTTATAATAATCCAACGCTTGCCAAAATTACATTATAAATATTCATCTATTTAACAAATCTTCACAGGACGACAGTTTTTTATTAAACGCATCTATCTACCTGTCAAATTTATGCGAAGATATCAGGATAAAAGAACTACTGAAAACTTATCCGGTAAAGATCAATGGAGGCATTCAATCGCGTTTTTCCGGGATCATTTGTCGGCCGTTCTTTTACTTCTCCTAAGTCTCAAAGGAAAGATAGCAACCTTCTTCTGAAATCGATTAAATCTACATCACATAGTAACGGTCTATTCAAATACATTTGTTGAAATATTCTCTTCGCTTAGGAAATACAAGCAGCCCGATATTTTTCAATAGCCTCACAATTTCTAAAAAGAGGGGCTAGTCTAAAATGAACTTCATTAAAAAAAAGTGTCGTATTTTTGACTACTCAGTCTTTATAATAAAATAACTATACTAAATCACTTATTGAATTTTCATTACCATATCGATATTTCTATTAGAATGAGAGAAAATGAATTTTCCATTATCATTTTTATGTGATGAAATATGCATGAAGGGTTAGCTATTCCAAGGAAACTTAGATTCTCTTTCGATTGTAATTTCCGACGATTTCCCAATCCGTAAATTGACTTATTCAAATTGGATGCCATATCAAAGGCAACACCCTGGTTATGAATTCCACCATTGTGCATCCGAACTGTAATTGAGTTGTATAGAACCCTGGAATGTCTGAGAAATTTTATCTTCAAAGGACACTGTTTCAAAGAATGTGGGAGTTCGCAGCTAAATAACCCTAACGAGGTGATTGCTTACATACAGAGTATTTTCCGCCATCAAGTTCTTCCTCAGAACTTTTGTGCGAAAAAATTTCTACACAAAAATTATTCCCGAATAAACCTACTCGCTATAACTTTAAATCTATATAATAACTAAGAGTAAGATAATAAAGGGTCTGTTTTTTGTAAAGGCGAACACTGAAAATTTACAAAAAATGTTCAAACTTGTCTCTGTTCCAAAAAAGAATGCATCAGTAATTATATTCTTTCTACCATTTTTCTGGTGCTTCAAGAAAAATTGTAGCTGAATGACGATCTATTTAACTTTTCTGTTCGAAAATTTTTCACAGAAACAAACACATCAAGGAGAGCTAAAAACTCTATTATTATTGGAAAAAAGATAATTTATACCTTTAAACTGCAGATCACACCACCCTCGACAGTTGTGATATTCTATTTGTGTAAAGAAGATGTTGCTCCTTACTTGGTTGACTAGCTACCTGCAGGAAAGAACTCAGGCGATACACCTCACTGGGTCCAATGATAGACTTTTGATATCCCAATTCGCTCTATTTTACTTTGCTCAGGAAAATCTTCTCGGTCCGCTCCTTTTCCGCATTTTCATTAACGACTCAGACCCCAAACTTTTTTTTACCACATTCTATGTGTAAAATATGCAGACAATCAACCATCTTCATCAGTTTAAAAGCAAACGATCAATTCAACTTCCACTGAAAGCAGCGTCTATATAGCTCAGAGAGAATTAATGAATTCATGACATTCTTGTCTCTCGCCTCTACCCCCCATCTCAACCGTTGGGGCTGAAATCGCTTCCACGGGGGTCGTGAAATCTTGGACTTTCTCATCGACCAGAACTTGAACTGACTGACTCATACCGACGCCTACTAGTTCTTCTTTCCTCCAGAAACAACTCGCTGAAGTGTTTCATTGTGTTCTTCTTTCTGCATACTTTTGCAATCACATCTCTTATAACCTGGCCTTTATTAGTTGGGTCTGAGAGAGCTCTCCGTAGGGTCTTCCTTCTGCAGAAAGAGCTATCAAGGTACCGGCAGGTTTGTCAAAACATCAGTTCTCTAGAGGTCTTTTCAAGCGGCTGGGTCTCTCTTCTCAAACTAACTCATCTTTTCTCATCCACCATAAGGACACTCACGTACGCACCCATAAAATTCTTGAACCGATTCAAGCAGATTCTCCCACTTTTCAATTATTTCCGTTCAAGGCATATCTCCGAAGATATCTCATCTGAAACCCGATACTAGATTGGATATACTGTTTTCCTCCCCCCCGCTAACTGGCTCCATAACTCAACATCTTCAAACCTAACCGCCTCTAGGTTATGTTGACTCTCAATGACAACATGATTATTATCCTTATCCTATGATTATATTCTGGGAATTGCTGATATTTCTTATTTCTTACTGTAATTTTGATCTATATTCTAACGCAAATTACTTGTATATGACATTTAGATCATGCACGCGAATTCATATGTACTTATAATTATGTTTCTACCAAGGCTAGGGTACTAATCAATGATGGAGTAAATCAAAATGGTTTAATGAGAAAAAGGAGAAAGGTAACTCTTGCTTGAACAGTTTTTGTTACTAGAAAAAAAAAGGAATGCGAAAGCGGTTACCGGTGCGGTCAGCTGATATGGATGATGGGATTTAGGTCCTCCTTGAATAGTGGTAATCCCACACTCACCCTGAGAAGAATAGGATATATGAAGGCTCCCCCTCCTCATGACAATAAAAAAAGTTGAAGGTGATCACACCTTCGGAGTTGTAGGTATAAAGGGATAAGACGAGGGATAAGGTCTTAGAATAAAGTCCAAAATTGTTAAAAAAAGGTATTTTAAACGATTCTATTTTTTTTTTTATTTCGCATCTTTCCGTTACAGAATTTATTCCATTTCATGTTTCCAATTTGTATAAGCAAGCGGTAACATATGTGTCGTTTTTCAATCATATACATTTTATTATAACAGGGCTACTTTATTTCTTTTTTGTGAAATAAATTCGAAAATATTTATTGGAAAATAGGAAACCGTAATACTAATTTCCCGTTTGCTTACGATAGAATATTAAAAGGACTATAAGTCAAGATCAGTCCAAGAGATTGGGAATAATTCAATTTCCAGTCGCGGCGGAGCGGATTCGTTCTATCTCTTAATGTCGTCTCATGCCGCTGATATATCTACGTCTCTGCTTTCATTTCGACCAATACTTCACAGGAAATGCTTGTAATGGGAACGTTACTATATTATCCTGGAAAGTGAAAATTAAAAAAACAGTAAATTTTATTGTTTGACATAAAATGAAGCCATGAGGTGTAAATATCTGAATGTAATAAGATTCATTTGATTATTCCTTTCTCTGGGAAAAACGTTATTCTTATTTTTATACTCAAAATGCAATTTTATACATGCCGTTTTATTTTGACTGTCAAGTTTGTCGTGAATCTACGATCTTCCCAACGATAATAATAGAAAAATAGGATAAGTTGACTATTAGTAACGCGATAATCAAAATTATCCCCCATATTTTTCCCCAATTGTCCCGTAATTGTGCCACTTTTTAAAAGGAGCTACCTATGTATACAGGGTGTTATGTAATTGAATGTCAATATTTAAGGGGGCGATTTTTGGGTCCATTTTAAGAAGAAAACTTCATAAGAACGTATGTCCTAAGAGTCTTAACTTTTGAGATACAGGGTGGTAAATTCCTATTAAAATAAATCATTTTTTCGTAATATCTGTAATACCGATCTGTATATTTTAATGAAATTTTGTATACATGTATTACGCATCAAGGGGCACTTTTTTATGTACCACGTTTCATTTTATTTCTATTAGTGACGATGGTGCACGATTGTGCAGAATTTTACCGTCATATTTTAGCAGACATTGATGGTACGCCACTGATTTCTGTTCAAATAGAAATCATTTTTGGAATCCCCATTCATTTCCAAGCAAATTTGATTACCTATTTTTTTTCAATCCGAAGCACGATTTTCCCCTAAAAAAATAAAATCTGTTTCTCTACATGGTCACAAGGTTGTTGTTGAAATGACAATAAAAAAATATAAAAATACGCAGGTAAAATTCTGGAAGATGTGACTAGTGAAGATAAAACGAAATAAGGTACATGAAAAAATGCCTCTTGATGAGTAATACCTATCTATTAAATTTCATTAAAATATCCAGAGCGGTATAATGAAAAAATTTTTTATTTTTAAAAACTTTACCACCCTGTATTTCAAAAGTTAAGACTTTTAGGACATACTTTCTTATGGAGTTTTCTTCTTAAAATGGATCCAATAATCACCCACTTAAATATTGACATTCAATTACAAAACATCCTGTACATTTTTTTACACCCTGTATATTTTTTTACATGTGAGCTATTTTTTTGTCGATCGATACCGGTTTTTATCTCTGAGTATCAAACTAGGAAAATGCGATACTTAGTGGTTGAAGGCTTCACAGAAACTGTGCGTGGATTAGGGAAATTTTTTTCAAGCCAGCAAACCGAGAAGCAAGAAACAGCTTATAGGACCAGAACAATTCTACGGACTACGAGTAATTTTCTCAAAGATAAAATAAAAAATAGAAGAGAATATCAAAAGAGAATACCTCTAGAGAGATTGATGGTTTCGAAATACAACCACAAAAAAAACTCAACAAAACCTGTTTGAGAATGCTAACAGGTTTTCTCACGGCGCATTGTGTACTTGGAGCACATCCTAGTAAGATTGGTCTACAAAACGATCAAACCTGTAGATTGTGCAGGAAAAGGGAGAAACACGATCATCATTTTATGGTCCATCAGCCATCAACATTCAGTTAGCTCATGAAATTTGGCAGATCAGTTAAATAAACGTCTTGCGCTGATGTGGTTGTGCAACCAACTGGGTTTGACAAAATCCAGAATTGAACATGGATCTTGCAGAAATTACTCTCTTTAGCCATGAAGCTCATCACTTTTTGGTTTGCTTTGGTCGATATTATTGATCTGATCAATGATACGTATTTGTGGAATCCTGCGAAATATGTTGAAATTTAATAACAATTTCAATAGAAAAATTATAAGTGTGTTCTGCTTCTTCTTTATTTTCCGTCTCCATTTCGGAGGTTGGCTATAATCATAAGCTGCGAGCTTAAATAGGTCAGATGACTCAACATTAAACCATTTTTGCAAGTACCTTAGGCATCATTTTCCTTTCCTTCCAACATATCTTTTTTCTACAATTGTCTAAAGGGACGGGGGGTGAGATCTCCCCCTCACAAACGTGGTTCATCCACGTTTCATATGCACTGTCATTATATTCTCAACATCCTACGGTAGGCCCACATCTGGAAGGCTTCTAGTTTCCGCTCGCAATACACCTCGAGGGTCCAAGCTTACCTTACATACAAAAGGGTCGGGAATACATAACATTTGAGAATTCCTGTTTTCAGGTCCAGGCTCAGATCGCGACTACAGAGCAGTTTCTTGATCCTCACAAAGGACACCAGAACTTTCTCTATGCGAATGTTTATTTCTGAACAAAAATCCATGGAGCATTTGACACTTGTTCCTAGGTAGTCATACTTCTCCCCACTTTTTCCATCCTTTCGCCTTACACATACAGATGTTCTTTGGGCACTTCAGTTTTCGTATAACAATCATGTATTTGGTCTTCTTAACATTAAGTGTCAGACCATATTCCCGACTAGCTGTCATTGTTTAACATATTCTACAGGTCTTGCATGTTTTCGACGAGAAGTATCGTCCGCATAACGCAAATTGTTCAGTGGAATGAGGTTAACTCGTAGTCCACTGCTGGCATCCTTTTCGAGAGCCTTGTTAAGCTATCCTCGACCAGAAGATATATTGGGGCTTCTTCCTTTCTCCCATAAAGCAGAATCTACAGGCTCAGTTATTTTGTAGAGCAATCTTACTATGTTGTGCTCCGAGTTCACAATGCCCCATTAGAAAAGCTCTTCGCATTCTCAATTCGATTTTGTTGTGTCTGATACAGGCTAATATGTTGAAGAGGATAAGTTACAATAATTCTAGGTATTATCATTGTTTTTCCCTCTTCGAGGCCCACGCACCCTTTATAACATATAAAATACAGCTGGAAAAATAATGTCAAATTATAAGACTCGACTTCTTTTGAATTCCGTCCCACACTTCTCTCTTGTGACGGTTAATCATTACTTTTTGTACCCAGATATATTGGAATCGACCTGTATTCGTCTGTAATATTATTTATTTCATACTTTCAAGGTTTGAGTAAGCAAGTGATCTTTATTTCATGTTTAGAAACATGGAAATTTGATTTATTTAATGAAAAATAATTACCGTTATATTACACCTAGAATTACGTTACTTCCGTGGTAATTTAATTTTTTATCAGCGACCTTTTGCTTTAGACATAAAAGGGCCTTTGTATTATATTACACTTCTAAGAGAACAACTGCGTCTCTCTCGGAATGTGTGCGGGACTGCGGGAATACGAAATAAGCTCTAAAAATATTATTCTCCAATTAGTCTCAAATTAGCTTAGGAGCTTACGTGACAGAAATATACAAAACTAATTGTTTTCTAAATTTTTTAGATCCTCATCAAAAGCTAACTATGAAAATTGATTACTACAGAGACATAAAATTATGCAAAAATATTGTCAAAACAGCAAAAGGGAGAAGATATTCAATTTTAGTTAAGTACTTACATAATAATATAATCAGGAATATAGGAAGGTACTGACTGATTTAGCGCTCAGCCTACTCACGGGTATTGACGTCTACTTGTAGGTATGTTAGAAAATTATTTATTTATTCTTATAAATTATTTCTTCTCTAACTGGCTGGCGATATCAACAACGTCTAAACTAAACAGGACATAACGACCTTTTACTGGTCGAGAATAATAAATGAAAATTCCATCGCATCGCAATTACATCAGTCAAGTATAACAAAAAATTTAAACAAACCATTGTAGAAACTCAAAACATTTAATTGAAAAAAGATTTACTAATATAAAAGAAATAATTTTAATAAATAATAATAAGAAAAACCGTTGGCTACGGTTTTTCAAAAAAAAAGTACTCCAGCTGCCTACGTTATGGTTAGCTTTATGTAGAGCTACGAAACTTCTTGGAATTGTTGATTGGACAATCTTCAACTACCTACTTATTTATTATTATACTGAAGCGTTTCATATGCATGTCCATGAACAATCAATCATAAAAAGAATTATAGATAAAATTTTGTTTGTGCAGGGACATTAGCATCTCACGTGAACTTTTCATAGACGAATCAGTTGAATCTAGTTTTCCGAGATAAGTGCAATCTTGCATGATACTTGTTCTGTAGTATCTGAAATTTTATTGTAATCGAACATTGGATTTTTTTGATCACGATGTTTGCTGCTCCCATTTATCTTTTACTTGATGCTGCTGGAATAGACAGGTTTACGTGACTTTTGGGAGGTAAACTGCAATTTGCACTCCAATGTTCAAAATCAGGTATCATTTTCATGAGACTCGGAAAAGTAAACACCGGGTGCTAGTTTTTGGAAAAATTTGCAAGATGATCTCAGTTATCGTAAGAGATATCAAGAATGCAGGTTGATTTACGTCAAATTTTGCGTATTTTTGTGCTGATTTTTAATCTGTAATAACGAAATTAAGAATGACTTCAGTCGTTGCTTGATCATCGTAAAAAAAAATTAAAGCTGGCCCGATTCCAGGATTTTCATCGTCAACCTTTGTTTTTCTCATGACGTTCATATTGTTTTTTTCATGTTATTTGGTATAAAAAAGTCTATGAGACCATAAAGAAAGATTTGAGACTATGTAACAAATATTCATGTTAACATACAATCCAATTTTCAAATTTATTAGTTTTTATATCAAAATACCTTATAACACCTCAAAAAAAATAATATCATTTATTACCTCTGAACAGATAAAAACATGGGGCATTGTGATGAAGTATACTCCGTTAAAATTTGGAAAATATAACTTTTAGGCTACAATAATACTTAATAAGTTGGATAAGTTGGATAAGATGGATTTTCAGATATATTATTTGCAAAAAAACACGATAAACGATACTTAGAGCACAGCATTTTAACAAAACAGTTTATCAACATGTTTGAAAGTTTTGTCGTGCTTCTTAAAAATCTATTTTGATAATAAAGACAAAATCTAAATCCGCTATTCAACAGGAAGAGACAACGGCTGAATTGGATGCTGAAACCAGGTGTAATGTCATCCCTATTCATTGTGTGAGTCTTTAGAGCTGATAATACCTTCTATTAGCAAGCGGATCCTCCTTGGTAAATGCCTTTATACCATGATTTTGAATGAGTAAGAGATTGCTAATGAAATGCTTCTTGTTAAGGCGTAGAGGTTATTAGTAGGATGAAACTAAACATTCTTCCTTGTTCTATTTCCTGATTCATAAGAGTATTTCCCTTTTAGAGGCTTATACATGATCGTTTCTAATTAACATTATCAGAAAATATATCACTGTATAGATCATCAAGATAAATTTTGAGGTTTTCATGATTCTTTTCAGGATGTAGGTATGAGTTGTAATAGTTTGTACCTATACCGTGAGGATGTTTATAGTCCCCCTGATCATAAATTTTTTATCGGATGAGCTAGAAGTTTGAAACAAAAAGTTTGAAACAAAACTAAATAAAATGTCATGAATTTTACTAATTTTTGACGTAAAGCTGACCTGTCAAATGTCAAAGATGACGTTGCAGTCTATAAACGTCCTCGCTGACACGAAGACTGTCAAAAGTGACAAATAACATGATTTTTGTGAAGATAATTGAAAAAATGAAGTCTCACATGACCCACCCATGCCATTTAAAAAATTGTATCATCGGTTTCGTCAATCATGGGGAAAAGAACCATCTGTAGTAATTTATGATGCGATGTTGACACCATGGTGATGCATTTGCTTTGTAAGATATAGTCTAAGGAAACCCCCATGAAAAACCTAGTTTGAATGATTTAAAGCTTTCCAACCACTTTAGAGAATCCGGACTGATATGATGGCTGTTAATGTTTTGTTCACAAGAGTTTCAAATTCTGTAACCAGTCTATTCTTACTGTGGAAATTTCATGAATTGCTTCAAAACCTTCAGAAAATTTGATTAAAGGGCATTCATTGACAATGTTATTCTTCAGGAAGCGCTTGGTAGGTATTAAATTCCATTTATGTAACATTAAATTACATCTACCGTGTTCTGTTCTTAAGCGATTTACTTGTACACCCAGACCCTACTTCTTATTTCAAAACCGTTGACTAATACCGAAAAATCTTCACTTAAAGTATTGTTGAATAAAGAAACACTTTGATTTCGCCAATCACGTGTCCATTCATCTTCAATTTTAAATGGTCGGTCCAGGTATGTTTCTAGTCACACAGAAAAACTAATAAGACTGGCAGGATAGCCACGTTCTTAAAAGAAAGGATAAAGACTTCCAAACACAGGTGAGCAATAACACTTTACGTTTATTAGTTATAATTTCAATTGATTGCTGCTACGTCTTATTAATAATTGTACTTTTAATAATAAGTGATCCTAATTCTCGTTGATTTAGATTTAATTTGTCATTATGATTCTGATTTATTTTTAATTCTAATTATACCTAATTCTGATTCTGATTTGATGAATCGAAATTCCTATTCGTTTATACTACCGGTCAATTGACAGAAATATGCCAGTTGACGACCACCTATTCATGAATGTAATCTTTACCGTCTACAATAATTAATAATTCTAATACGAAAAACTACGCGCCGTTCTATATAAGTTAAAATTTATTTATAAATCGATAATAACTATACAAATAAAAATTAAAGATCCAAAATATAAATGCGTATTACGTACTTCTTTCTGAATCCGAGATATTAGACCTGAAGATTAATATATCACAGAATTCAAAGTAAACCGGAGAATTTATTGGTTAGTTATGAAATGAAAAATGTAAATTCAGATAGGTGAAATCGGGTTGTGGCGCTTGGCTGTAAGGGCGAAGGGAATGAAAACGTTCCTCATTTATCAGCCGAATTAAAATTAAAGATTCGGGATGCCGGAATGTATTATATCATTCTGTTAGTGTTTGCAGAGTCAGCTCAGCACTTTTGTGCCTTTTCTCGCTTCCCCCAGACTTCCACCGAAAAGGTCAATTTCACGATTATCACCTAATGGTTTAGAATACTCAAACTGAATACAAAAAACTCGTTAATATTTTTTTACCGACATTATTAGATGTGTAAAGACTAATATTTGGAAAGATTTTCCTTTCAGGAGCAATTCAATATTTTTTAACTTCGTTGATATGACATAATATACCCCAATAATAAATATCTTTTAACGACATGTGAACGATTCTCTGAATAACAAAATTGAATGGATGTATTATTAATCTTGCCAGAGTAGACATAATAATAGAACAACACGTGATTACATAAATTCTACATTATCATCAGATACATTCTATAAGAGACATTGAGGGAATATTATGACGATATTGAGAACTCTCTGATATCCGCAATAATTATTTTTCTGATTGTGTTTAGATTACATTGTTTCCGAAACTCTCTAATTTCAGAACGGTTAATCTAAAAAGAAGAGAAAAATTTGAATTTTTATATTGTGTACTGTATCAAAAATATTATTTTAGGTATTATAGGTATTCATGTGAAGACGTGTTGTTTTCCTATTATAATTATTTTTAACAGTAATTGAGTGTGTAAGTTCAAAATTGTATTTTATTATGTAATGCATATAAAAATTATATCAACGAGAAACTAAAACGTACGTCGAAAATTTCATTACCCACAATGTTTGTATAGTCCAATAAAGTCTAAAAAGTCATACGTATCGATTAAGAATACACATCCATTTGATAGTTCGATTTATTTTGTTTCATATACGTGGTTTTTATAGTAACCGTCCAGTTTGTCTAAACACTCCATCCCGCATAAATAAGTATACGTCAACATTGGTTTTGAATGAGAATTAAATGCACAACACAGAGAATAGAATGTCATTACGTGAATAAATTTTATGTAGTTGTCAGTGGCTCTCAAACTGACGTAAGCGGTTCAATTCATATTTGAATGATTTCCTTCAATAATTTACGCTCGTTCACAACTTGACAATTAACTGTTTGACATTTTCTGGTGAAATTAAAAATATTAATTCGGACGGTTAGTGTAACGTCACATCTGACTTTTTAGAGTTAATCCTACTATACATCCGTATTACCGAATATGTCTAATACTATACCTATACCCTTCATACTATACCCTTCCAATATGGAAAGTTCATTAATTTTGAAAATTATATTTACAGGCTTGAAAATTGAAAATGTTCAAATTAATGTTTCAATCAAAATGAGGTGTTCAATAGTTCATAGAAATTTTTCGCAGTAGGTACTATACGTTTATAGATAGAAAACAATTATTATATTTCGTTCAAAAAATGTTACTAAATAGGTATACTCAATATAATAGTAAGTATATTATTACATGAGCGATGATGAAACCATTATTCACGAGATGATTATAATGTCACCAGCGTTAGCGAGTGGCATTGTCATCATCAAGTGAATAATGGCCATAGTCGCGAATATAATACTATGCTTTTTCTACTCCTTTATATAAAAAAATTAATCTAATAATTTTTTTATTTGACTGCTTGGAACAACTTCTAGTACCGACCACCGACTGCGCACGGGTGGATTTTGATTAAATGTCAGTTATTGTTCCTATATACAGCTGTGCTCTGTTTTAAAAATTTACGGCTTTTGGTTGGTCCACGAGCGGGTAATATGAACTATAACTCAATACTTTCATAATTCATCGTTAATAGGTAATAGGTGCCTTCACAATTCAGCCTTGACGTCCTATTATTTTATTGTTTGTCTAAAAAAATACCACGACGTGTCCGAGCGTTGTTTCGAACATGCGTCTCCATTTTATTTAGTATCGAATTTATTCCATTCGGCTGTTGCACACACTGTATACATATTAATTCACGACAGAGAAATAGGTATATCCGACAGAGATATTATCACCTAATCGTTAAAAGTATCAGAAAAAATCCACATCTGACAAAGCACGTCATGCTGGTATCAACCACACACCTAATTTTTTTAAATCTTTAAGCTGGTATTATTTATTTTATGTTATTATACAGGGTGTAACTAAATAAGTGTAAAACATTTAAGGGGGTGATTCCTCATCGAAAAAAAGATAGGATCTTTCATATAAAGAAACTTCATTGGAGCATCCCTTGTTAAGATACAGCCCCTTAAAGGGGGTACATAAAATTTGTTTAACAATTTTTTTCACAAGCACTGAAAAAGTTACAATATTGAAACTAACCTGACATTTTCTACTACCAAAAAGACACTTAGGCAGTAATTTATTTGGTTTACCCCATGTTTGTAAGGGGTGGAAAACGCAACCCCTAAAATTTATTTCCAATGCAACTTTTTGTCTTATTATTTGTTTACCATTTAAAAATTTATTTCCCATGGCCTGTTTCATTATAAACAAAAAATGTCTCTTGAATTCATTGCACAAAATAAACCAGTTCGCAACAAAAAATTATTTTATGACCAAGATACTTACATATCGCCATAAAACGAAAATACGAAACTAGTCGCATGCGTAATGTCTGAAGGTAGACATGTTGAACATTTACTATGATTTCTACATGTTGTATGTTTTGTTATTAATAAATTAGTTTTGATTATTCCCCTTTAATCATTTAATGCAGGTAGTAACTACAAAATAACAATAAACCCAGTTCGCATTATTTTATGACGATGTATATCTCTGTAGTTGTTCGTAAAATAATTTTTTGCTGCGAACTGGTTTATTTTGTGCAAAAAATTCAAGAGACATTTTTTGTTTATAATGAAACAGGCCATGGGAAATAAATTTTTAAATGGTAAACAAATAATAAGACAAAAAGTTGTATTGCGGAAATAAATTTTAGGGGTTGCGTTTTCCACCCCTTACAACCATGGGGTAAACCAAATAAATTACTGGCTAAGTGTTTTTTTGGTAGTAGAAAATGTCAGGATAGTTTCAATATTGTAACTTTTCCAGTGCTTGTGAAAAAAATTGTTAAACAAATTTTATGTACTCCCTTTAAGGGGCTGTATCTTAACAAGGGATGCTCCAATGAAGTTTCTTTATATGAAAGATCCTATCTTTTTTTCGATGAGGAATCACCCCCTTAAATGTTTTACACTTATTTAGTTACACCCTGTATTTTGTTGAGTGAGATATATGAGACGGAAACTGTTTAATTAATAATTTCAATCAAAATTTAGAAAAATATAATTCCTGGAACCAAAAATAATACCTAGTGGTGTTAAGGGGGAAACCCGTAACCAATATTATTTTTTCCCGCAATCAAAGTAAAGCTTTTTTATCCCCTTCTGGCTAATTAAGTGATTAAAACGCATCTAAATCCAAGTCGGAAATGCTAATCAAAGTACAAATAGCCTGGATAATTGGCGAGTTGATAGACGATAAAGGCTCGCACCCGGTTAGGTTTGTTTTCTATTTGCACATTAATTACTTGCTAAAAAGAGGGGTTGTGCTAGTCGAAGGCCGTAGCCGACGGTGAAACTTCAATTACCAGGCGAACGTAACCAAAGATAGCAAACGGGCTGACTTGTGATGTGGGGACAAGAGAAGGATTAGATAGGCAAACTGATACAGCAGATTGTTTATTTTGCCCTGGGTTATCTGGTACATGATATTAATATTCAACTGTTCTGAAATAAAAGAAATAATAATTGATTATGGCGCTATGTCCAGGTGCATTAGATTATATTTTATGACAGAAAGAAGTAGGTATTAGCTAAAGTTTTTCTGTTTTTTTTTTACTCCTCACCAAACGGATTACGCTTTCATATTATACAAACTATTTTTTTCAAGGATTTCCAGAATTAGGGGGGGGGAATAACTTTTGGCAACAACCAAGCATACACGTAACTAAATATACTTCATATTTGAATAGGTGGATACTAATGCATAATAAAATATGAGAATCTAACACTTTTCGCAAATACCTTCGATCTATCATTAGGTACAATGGAAATAGTATAGCAAAAGGTTCTAATATCTATGCCGTACCTACTTACCTTAGAAATATAAAATTACGGAATTTGAAGTTCCATAGAAGTGATTGCAATGGTGCAAGGATGCACTCGACTTGCCTAAAGGCAATGGGGAAAATGTTAACATCAATCACTCGTGACAACCGTTCCATCTCCTATTTAATGCGCCGAATTACTTGGGTTTTCAAAGCAATGCTGGTTATTTTAGATAGGTATGCATAATGTAAACCTCCCTGTAGTTTGAGTCCAGATTTTTTTTTCTATTTTTTTATACAGGGTGCACCATGTATCCTTCTCTATATTGCAATCTCCTGAACGCTAAGAGATTCAGGGTCGGTTAAATTAGTGAAAAGATGCGCAGTTTTGTGGCCATCTCGAATCCGTCGAGACATACAAGATATATCTGTGACCGTTCCTGAAATATCCTGAAAAAAATGAAAAATCGAGATTTCTTATTTTCCTCATATCTTTTTTATTATTGGAAATTAATAAATAATTTTTCGTAGGCTTACATAAGCCGTTAAGAGCTATCCATCTGACATTTCAAAAAATTTCAAGGTCTACTAGATCCAAGAGTTTTCACAGTCAACTTTCGTTTTTCTTATGGCCGCCATATTATTTTTTTATGTCGTTTATGTCGTATGAAAAATCGTCGAAAAACGTAAACATTTGTAAAATACGCCGAAATAGTGTTTGCCTTATGGTTTTTTAATATATCTATGAAATTCGGTCTAAAAATGTGTCTTTTTTGTAAAGAAAGAAGAAGAATAAAAAAAAATTTTATTTATTTTTTGAAGTTTAACAATTTCTAGTTTTTATGATTTTTTTTATACCGAACAACATAAAAAAACACTATGGTGGCCATAAGAAAAACGAAAGTTGACTATGAAAATTCTGGGATCTAGTCGGCTTTGGAAATTTTTGAAATGTCAGATGGGTAGCTTTTGTCGACTTATGTAAGCCCACAAAAAATTATTCATTAATCTCCAATAATAACAAAGATATGGCAAAAATAAGAAATCTCGATTTTTCAGTTTTTTCAGGATATTTCAGGAACGGTCACAGATATCTTGTATGTCTCGACGGAATCGAGATGGCCACAAAATTGCGCTCCTTCGGATTTGTTTAACCGACCCTGTATCTGTTAGCGTTACGAGATAGCAATATAGAGAAGGATACATGGTGCACCCTGTTGAAAGGACTCTATTATTTTTCAAGTTAACAATATTTCAAGTTTTTTTGATAGTTACATGTTTTAACACAATACCACAATGAATAAATATTATATTGCATATTCATAACAGGGTGTTTGGTAACTGGACAACCAAAATGAAACATCATGTAAAAACTCGTATTTTAAGCATAAAAGCGAGAATAACCTTTTTCAAGATCAGTCCTCGTTTAGGAAATATTTTCAAAATTGTTTTTCAGGTACTGAATAAAACATATTTTTATTGCGGCCTTAGTTTTAGGTACATTTTTGGAGATATTTCCATATTGATTAGATATTGGATAAAGTACCTATAATAGATCTTAAAAAGAGTTATTCCCTCTTTTATCCCTAAAATACGATTTCACACATGGCGTTCGATTTTTTCTGTTTCCCAACACCCTGTGTAAGCATTTATAAACAATAAATTTCATATTCTAAGCTTATAGATAATTTTAGAAATTTTTAAATACACAGTGATTTAAACCAATTTATTCACGAAAAATTTAAAGTTTGTGATAGGATTTTAAGCAAAAAATGCGAAGTGCTTTTTTTCGAGAGGCCTTTTGAAGATATCGATGTATGATTGAAGATTTCAATCATAAAATTTCCTTAGCCCTTAAAATTCATTCAGTAAGCAGATAACTTTTGCTTTACCCGTTCGGGACAGATACGATAGTGCCATTGGAAATAAAACATATTTACACACGGACTGAAAAATGGTTCATCCCTACGCTTTTGTTGAATTACAGGGACCACCTCTGTGAATTAGGTGTGCATCATTGGCCATAAAAAAATATTGTCATAATATAATTCTGACCCCTCATTAAACTCCTATGAAAAAAAATTCCTTAAAATAACATAGAGAATCTCACTGACAAATACTGGATGAAAAAGAACACTCCTCCTCTTGTAGAGATGCAATCCAATTCCAAACACCTGCTTAGCATTCTCCCTCATCGAGATTAGACCGCAATTATACCATCGTTCTCCGAGATACCCTCCTTTAATCTGACATTTCTAAGCTCTATCGTAGACCGTCATGCCACCTTCCTTGAGGTCTAAACCGAGTCCAAAAGTGGTCTTGGGACTGGATATGCAATCTACTTCTACAACAGAATAAACATTCAAGAGAAAAGTCAGATTTCTGCTCCATTTTCTTGGCAGAACTCTTCGCCATCGAGCAAGCTTTGAAGTGTCTAAAGTCTAATAATTTTATAATGCTAACGCATTGTATATCTCGAATTCAAGATATGCCATTTAGGCTATCGCAAACAGGACTGTAGCCAGTCTAAACTCCGTTTCAGCGAAACTTGTGCAAAAGTCATAAACCCGTCACAGGTAATCCCACCCTCTGGCCCAGCCTGTCGTCGTCACACAATAGAAGAACTATTTACTTTTCTGACGTCAAATCTTGAAGAAAAGGTAAGTCGCAATGCAGATGTGTATGAAGAATAAGGAGAGGAATATATTCAGGTCTTTTAGCAAACAACCAGTAACATGGCATATTTTAGATTATAGGGGTAAACCAGAAATCCCAAACATTTGTTATAGCCAGGGTACACTAAATAATAAGTGTATTTATAGCAAAATGCACGTTTGTAAGTAGGCATGTTTAGGACCACTGTACTACTTTAGGCGGAGCTTCAAAACTCATGACATTTATGGCTTTTGCACAAGTTTCGGTGAAACGGACTTTAGCATCATTTTTCTGCTTATACAGGGTGTACCAGCTCGATTTAGACAACGGTAAGGGCCGTGTAGGTCTCGTCAAGACGAAACGTTTTTTTATTTGAAGTTTTTGGATTTGGACCTTCGTTGCGGAAATATGGCCGACTTCCGGTTTTAAGTTTTTTGGCTCCAGTTTCGGCATTTTTAGGTTCTCGCCCAAACTGAAACTAGTTTTGGAAACTCCTTAGCTTCAGTTACAACTTTCATATTGAAGTCAAGGTTTTATCCCTGTTGGATTCAAAATGGCGACATGCCCAAGATTTTAAATTTTAAGTCTTTGAATCAATTCAAATTGAATCAAATTGAAAAATTAAGATTTTGAATCCAACAGAGATAGAACCTTGACTTCAATATGAAAGTTGTAACTGAAGCTAAAGAGTTTCCAAAACTAGTTTCAGTTTGGGCGAGAACCTAAAAATGCCGAAACTGGAGCCAAAAAACTAAAAACCGGAAGTCGGCCATATTTCCTCAACGAAGGTCCAAATCCAAAAACTTCAAATAAAAAAACGTTTCGTCTTGACGAGACCTACACGGCCCTTACCGTTGTCTAAATCGAGCTGGTACACCCGGTATAACATTAAGACGCTCTTACATGAACTGAAACTGCTCGGATGACTGCAGGTATCCCAGGTAATGAAATTGCTGACAAACTGGCTAAAGAACTGGTAAAACGAACAGAGGTTCACAAAAGGTTCAATTTGAAGATGTCATCTCTCTCTCTTTCTTATTGTTGTTCTATTATAGTCAAATTATTGTTGGGACCAATAAACTCACATAGTCACACAACCATTGACATACAGGATCTTTCTGTTTTCAGTATCACATATCACTTTTTACATATCTAGTAAATATACATTTAGTTGATGAATTAGGTATAAGTTGTTTCCATTTTAGTCATATTTTACCTATAATAGTTAGTCATAGAAAATGCTTTGAAACAAAAATATTACTTAGTAGTTGACAGTTGTCACTTCTTAATAATTGTTCTTAATTGTTATTATTGTTAGTGTAAAATATTTGCATGAAGTGTCTTTATATTTTCTGAATTGTTTAAGAAAGAAATTTTGATGATATTGTAACGAAAGAAGTGATTTTTGGTAGATACAGAAACATTTTCCACTCTCGAAATACATTTCAAGATGTAATTTTCAGGAGAGCCCTACTAATCGAATTTAGATCCGGTAGTACATACATTATGATTAGGATTTTAAACACAATGAGGTTGCCGTATCTGACACCATTACAAGAAATCCGAGGTATTGGGGTTTTATTGAATTTATACAGGCGAAGAGAATCGATGCAACTGTTAGGAGTTGCGAGGAGGATGGGTGAACCTGGAGTGTAAATAACATAACAATGGGAGAAATTGCTTTTCAATATTTGCCCGATTCATCTCGTTATTGAAAAATGGGCACTAGGCTAGGTATATATACCTATATCCTGACTCTGATGTTATTGAAGTGGAAATGTAATCTGTTACTACGGTTGAAGGAAACTAATCCCCCAATTCAGGTTGATTGTTTATTTTTCTTCTTTATATTTTTAGGTGAAAAATTTAGGGTATAATAATCTATCTGAGAAAGAATAAGAAAATATAGGTACTAGGTGTTTATAAAATAAAGAAAAGTTCTCAGAAAATGTTTATTTAAAATACATCACCAATATAAAGATGTAATTTGACTTAATTTCTGTTTCAATTCCAGAACTTTGCAATCATTAAGAATTAATTGTAATGGTTAATTGATATTTCATGCAAAATTCCAAAAATAAAAGGATAATAAGCAAGGCAAATTCAACAAACTTCTTAGACAGCAAATATTTCTACATAATTAACAGAATTATGTAAGTGTGATTTCTTCGAGAAGATCTCGAAACTCTCGAAAAGATTCCAACTAATTCTGAATCCAGGAATCCCGGTTAGGTGGGCAACTTTGGTAAAGTAAGCAGGTTCGCATTTTGTCTAGATGTATGCCCGTCATCTGTTGATATCAAATTGTAACGTGGTAAAATTTTTATGATATTTGCGGATAATTTATTTTTCAGTACAGGAAAATGGAGTATGAGATAAATTGGTTACATGGTTACATAAAATGACTACACTTTGTATCAACAAGACATGATTGCCATCCATCATATCCTTAACACCCTTTGTATAAGTTAACACCTCTAACGAATGAATCGAATCATTTGATCCTGCGCAACTTAATCAAACCTCCCTCACAGTCGGTTGCACTTAATAATCATAAAACCTAAATGAGTTCACATTAACTAAAGCTCCGAGAGCCGGCTGTGGGCGGCAGACGCAACCCGGGGTCTGTTATCTGATAATACACCACATTCATTCACATTCATATTCCGGCGCTGGCAATATAGATTTCTGGCTCAGCGGCGGCCTCTATGCTAATTATTCTTTATTACATGAAAAGGAGATGAAGGTGCTATAATGTCTCCTCCTTTCGGCAGTCAGTTTTGATTATGTTCAGGAAATGGTCAGTTATATTATAGTGGTTAGTAAAGAAGCTTTTTATAAAATAAGTAGGTATACCTAGCAGGTGATTTTATAATATAATATCCGGTGATAATAATTGCAGTATTTAATCAAAAGTTTGTTAGCAATAAGAATTTATTATTTACACGGAGTTGATTATTTCTTACTACAACTTCCTTAAGCGAAGACTGTCTTAAAACGTTATGTACATACTCACTGCTTATTATTACTTTCGAGAATACTGGATTGTACTAGCCACAAACCACGTACTCTGGTAGTTTTAGACGGTATCGAATCTCCAGGAAGCAAATCTCCTGGGTAGGGTGTTGCAACAGAATCAATCCTTCGCCTCTGAGACGCTTATTACTCTCGTATTTCACCCCAAAGTAATGGCCACTAGACACGCATGTAAACCCTTACATCGGATATAGTTTTAGCCAACAAAATCTGTTATTTTCTTTTAGACTAAGCATTTCGTCAAGAAACGCAAATAAAAAATTATTTAACGGGAGACGAAAATAATTATAATAAAGGAAACATATATACAGGTGCTCATTTTATCTGAAGACATTCAAATATATCAAAAACTAAGCAGCGGATCAAAAAACGTGGTCGTCTGGAAGGGGGACATCCAATGATACAAACCTCGATCAACCTACCGCCACTTCCTAGGGGTGAGGAGCAGCAACTTTTCAATATTAAATGAGAACCCACGTTTATTATCGCAGATTCTGGTTTCGCGACCAAAAAAACGAAAGATTTGTTTGAAATATTTTTTTAAGATTCATGATAGATGGCGCTGTAATCGACGAAATTACCTAATTTTTTTGTGATTTGTCCTAATACTGAAATTGAGACCAAAAGATTCATCAATAGAAATGTTTTTAAGACTAACCCTACATATTCTTGCAACCTGTATACTTTTTATTTTGTATTTCTACTCCACTTGTTCAAGACATGTTACATGACATGTTACATGACAAGAGCTTGAGACTACAAAACAAAACATTTAAATAGATCATATCTGGCTTTAAAAAAATTGTGAACTTCTTCTCGTTGGCTTTTCACAACATGCATGCAACCGCTTGTGTAACTATTCATCATACTGATGTGTGTTGGCTTTCAGGACCCCTTTGAACTGAAATCATACTCGTAAGTGGTTCCGTTCTGTTATTTTTCTGTTTGATCGTGTTCTTAGGAGATTGACTGCCTGCGAACGCTTTATTTAGATTAAGGTAGCTATCATCACTGGTCTTGTTGATGTAGGCCATGCTTCCACTCGTCAAGTTCGAGGATACTTGACTGACAACAAATAATAATAAACAATAATTCAAATTTCATTCATTTTTTTGAAATTCGCGGACCATTTATAACTTGATGTTCAACGTCTCCACAGTGATACTATATACAAATCAGGTCATTGAAGTTTTTTTCTTTGGTTATATTAGAATTTAAGAAAAAAAAACCTTCTTGCGCATCAATCGCAGAAATAGTGTATTTTTATGCGATTCAATTATGAAAATTTTTGCCGCCTTTTAAATTGGCTTTCTGAATTTTTCCATAGTCAGGTCGAATTTGCGTAGAGGTTTACTGATGTGAAAATTAATTTCATTTCGTTTGAAAGCGTGCCATAAAATAGATTTTTACACATAATAAACCAAAAAAAAATTTACAAAATTGAACAATTTCGTCCCTTTTCCTATACCCGCCACTGACTAACTTTAAAAAGTTACAGGCGAGTTCTGAAAACCGAACATTTGAAATTTTAGAGAAATAAACATCATGTAAAAAAATTCGAATAACTCCGCCATTTCTCTTATTTGCTTCTTGAAATTTTGGAGAGTTACAAGCTATTAGTGTAGTTGTCTACTCTGAAAATTTCAGGTAAATTCTCTGAAAAATGTGCTCATAATCAGTTAAAGAAATTTAGCCATTTTTACCATCTTCTTACCCACGCCACTAGCTTATTATTAAAAATAATTAAAATTTTATTGCATTAATTCAAATTTCAAATCATTTTAATCCAATCTTGTTAATACAGGTTTGTAGGAGTTTTTATTTTCTGCAATTGGGGTTGGCAGGAGCAGGCATATCTGCATGGGTGGTCCAGCCTGAGTCGAGCGCGATGAAAACGGTGCGCTGGTGCTGGTGCTGGCGGGTACACGACGCATCGCTGATGGGCTTTTCCTCATTTTTATATTATTCTAATAATGAAATTTCAATCGTTAAGTTATTAGACAAGCCTTTAGTTGCCACTCTTATTATTTTGTTCGGCGAAAACCATGCCACATGGACCGGATTTTTCGAAATTTTCAAGGACACCCTGTAGAAGTAACGCGACTTTTGAAAAATTATTTCAACGAAAATTTAACGTCATCCCAACGTTCACAAGAGTAAAAAATTTCTTTCACTAATCTTGAAAGATGAAGCTACTAGAACGTTTTTAAAATTTTAGAGAAATTAACATCATGTAAAATAAATTCGAATATCTCCGCCATTTCTTTTATTTGATCCTTGAAATTTTTGAAGATTAAAGAGTATTAGTATAGTTGTCTACTGTAAAAAATTTAGTTCCATTCCTTCAAAAATGTGCTCAAAAACGGTTATAGAAATTTAGACATTTTTACCTTTTTCCTACCCACGCCACTGGCTTATTAATAGAAATAATGCAACTTTTATTGCATTAACTCAAATTTCAAATAATTTTCTTGCAATCCTGTTAATTTTATTTCAAAGTTATTTTACCATCTTGCTCATACAGGGGTTCAAAAAATAGTAAATTTTCCGAAAATTCAAATGGTCGCCATTTTGAAACGGCTCGGCCGATTTTGCTCAAGTGCAATACCAGACCACTCCTTGTGGACATCTTACTCTCACAAAAATTTCAGCCCCCTAGATTGAAAACTGCGGCCAGAAACCGTGCCTCAAAGTCCGGATTTGTGGAACTTTGAAAGGACACCCTGTAGAAGTAACGTGACTTTTGGAAATTTTTTCAACGAAAATCTAAAGTCATTCCAAAGCTTTACAAGAATCCAAAATTTCGTTCACTAATCTTGAAAGATAAAGCTACAGGAGCGTTTTTAAAATCGAAAAATCGTGATTTTGGAGAAATAAATATATAAATATATAAATATATAAAATATTGATAATTATATATACAGTGCTTCCCAAAAGTAACGGATAAATTCGATAAAACGGAGAGGGCTGTTTTTTTGAAAAAATAAAAAAACAGGTCGATTTTGCTTTTGAGTTCTTCAACTTTTGACATAATATTGGGGTATACAGGGTGATACGCGAAAAAGTGGTGACGTCGTCGGCATTTTTTTTAAATGGCAACCCTTATTTTTTATTCCATTTTTTGATACTTCATTTAATTGCCAGTATGGTAATGTAATCAATTTGTAACCTTAAATAAGGAATTTTCTGAGAAAACAGCTTGTGAGTCGACATTGTGCACTTTTTACTGATGTGAAAATCGGAACATTAGCGATAAAAATAAAAAAATATCAAATAAAAATGACTGTTTCCATGGTAATTTTATAAGATCTGTCTATTAAATTAAGTCTATTAAATTAAATCTGTTAAATTAAATTAAATTAAATCTATTAAATCTGTCGAAATTAAGTTTTTTTCTCCGAAATTTCCTTATTTAACGTTACAAAATGATCACATTACCGTATTGGTAATTGGATGAAGTATCAAAAAATGGAATAAAAAATAAGGGTTGCCATTTAAAAAAAATACCAATGACGTCACCACTTTTTCGCGCATCACCCTGTATACCCAAATATTATGTCAAAAGTTGAACAACTCAAAAACAAAATCGACCTGTTTTTTTATTTTTTCAAAAAAACAGCCCTCTCCGTTTTATCGAATTTATCCGTTACTTTTGGGAAGCACTGTATATCGTGGGCAGGTGAATTTTGGAAAACCACTTTTTCGTAATCTGGAGGTCATGATCGGTGGACATTTGATGAGTTTGGGTGATTTTTGGAAAGTGATGTCGTCCTCAATAGTGTATTTTTTTATTAAAAAATACACTAAAAGCTTTTAGCCTCAGTGCTATCGTCTATGTTTATGAAATTTATAGAAATCTGTGTAGATAATTGAAAAATTTGTAGCTTCTCTATGATTGAATTCCTCGATCAACAGGTTCAATAAACTGAAAACGATTTCTTTACAAGGTATTAAGATATAGTTGGTTTTGACCGCAGAAAATTCTAATTTGCAGGAGCTTGAATCATCAGTTTCATCATAAAAGGAAACATCTTCGGAGAGCTTACTCTTGTACAGCCTTCAAAGATGGAGACAACTTAGAAGTATGACGTCAGGTTAACGTTAACTTTTCTGTTTGAACCAGGAGACAGTTGTTGCTCTTGCATCCGATATGCATGACAATCGGTGGTCCCAATTTATAAGGCTCCACATATCAAACAATATCATCCATATATCAAACAAAAGACATTGATTTATTAAAATACTTCTATCACAAGACTGACCGAATTTATCCGCATCAAGGATCTCCCCAAGACACAGTTCTTCGCAGATTCTTTTTTGATTGTAGGAAAATCAAGCGAAATTACTTTTACTTTGTTTTCCTATGGAAATTGTTATTGGGTTCAATATCTTGCACTGAACTTCTTTCGGGTACAAACTTTCGTGTTCCAGTTGGTGGGTCGGCGTGTTATGGTCGTATATTCGCAGATATACCCCGAACTAATATTTTTCATTATTCTCGACTCTACAGATGATCTTCCAATACCACAAGTTATATTTGTTGGTAATGCGGCTGCAATTAAAAACTTCACATAAAGTCAAATAAAAAAATAAATAAGCTCAAGAATGAGAAAATACATTAGGTCACTTGGGTGAATGAAAACCGTTGCCTATTATTGTTGAGTGGGCTGAAGATGGTTGAAGATGGACGTCATCAAGTTGGTGTACTGGGCCAGTCGGTAACGTTTCTTAAGTGGAGTTGAAGACCCACTCCAAACTTTCGAGGTGGTTGTTTGCTTGGTACTATAGGTTTTTGTCTTGAATCGTAAGGCTATGCTCGTTTCCTGAACAATTTAGCTATAGTGGCCTACAGACTATGGTCTAAGAGAGTAATTTCTTTGAGATGTTTGCTCTGGAAACTACCCGTATATTATTTGTGGGTGATGGTTGGTGACGTACCACTGTTAAATAATGAAGTACTGTGGAAAATGTACTTGTAGAAAATGCTTTATACACTACCGGTAGTACCGGTGAGAGTTCTCAATCTACTTCTTCTCAAGAGTGGAACTCCGTGTGCACATATACCCACTAAAAACCATTTCCTCTGCTCCAAGCATAATTCCGCAGCCGCCTTATTAGGATAACATTGGTATCACGGTTGTTTGGCGCATTATTCTATTATCGCCTTATTTTTTCTCCCTCGTCTCGCTCTCGCGCTCTATCTTCTCAGGCCTTCATAATCATGGTCATGTATCTTCCGATATCTTCCCACTTAACTTCTTCCCTCCACAATAATTTTCTTTGTATATTTCTCACCCTATGCGTGTTTATAAATTTCTCTTTTGTCTCTCCCAACATATGTGAATTGGAATATTGGATATTGTAAAATATTCTTCTTATTACACATAAAAGAACATTTGTGTCTCATCCTAGTTGTCTTCTCTTGATACCCCTACCATTTTCACGGGTTTTCACGTCTTGTCAACAGCTTTGTCAGTTCAAAGTTCAACTCAGATCATTATAATTTGAAGGTTGATGGAGATTTTCTGGTAAACCGTTGCCGGCAGTAATCTCATGTGGTTAGACCTGATTCTTGAACTCACTCGTCATTTTTGTCTGTTGAAGTGCTCATCTTTGACACTTGAATAGTTTTATGAGTATAATTTTCGTGCATTTTGAGATACAGTTTTTTTGTTTTCTGAGACTGCATCGCGAATATTAATGTTTCCTGATTCTGATAGATTTTTTGATGATTTTCTCAAGAAATTAAATTCAACAAATATATTTGTTGCATAGGTTTTCTTCTTTCAACTGTTTATTGATGATTTCTCTCATTATTTTATTTGTGGCTTCTCCACCATCATATTTATTTAATTTTGAGCTGACAGTGTTGCTTGAATCAATTTTTTGATGGACCATCCTTGTCCATTGTTTTGTTTATCAAATTTCTTTATCTGAGCTAATAATAAAATATTGTCAGACTATTTTTTTGTCAACTGACTTTTTTTTATACTTGTGTAGAAAAATCACTTCAGGAGTAAATATTTTAGCTTTTTCATAGATAAGTGTTTTATAAAATCATCCTAGCACATAAAGTGTGAGTTAAAAAATATTGTTTAGAAATATTTTTTAAGATATAATAAATGATCTTCAAGTGTTTAAGCTAATTGATATTTTTGTTCGAAGGAAAGACTTGAGACTTCCGAATATTTCATCACCTAAGTCAGTAATTCATCCAATTTCAATTGACTACTTATCCTGTTCACGAATCGGGGATTGCTTCAGACAAGAGAATCTTCCAGCGGTAACGATCCTCGCTCTGCCGCAGACTTGAGATCATTATATAGGATCCTTAGATGACATTCATCCAGTGTCGTAATTTGATTGAGCCACCGAGACGTAAATCTAGATTCAGACCTGTTACCTGCAAGTTGAGCAGAAAATATTATTATTGCCGTTCGCGGGGAGTCCTTATTACAGAAACGCCAACGATCGTTACGTTGGAATCTTGGAGAATTTTCAAGAATTTTGAATCTTCCGCAGCTTGAAAGCAAAACGATTTCTTCGAAAATTAAGAAATGTTGAAATATTCATGACGGAAGATTGACCTAACAACTAATTCTCCGACTCGGGTTTCCTTAATATTGATCGATCTTATTAGAAATCTATAAGTAAAGCGCTGTGTATCACCATGATTTACATCTGTGTCCTTTAATTTACATCTGTCATTTTAGTAACACTTTCCTACAATGTCTGGTAGAAAAAATCTGCGAATAAAAATTTTGAACAATAAGCGAAAGAACGCAAATCTCAATGACACCCATTGAATGGGTACTTCATTCAATACTTCATTTGAATACTTCATAACTTATTGTTATCCACAGGCATAATCATTTTTGAAGGAATTTTAATTTTTATCGCTATATATTCATAATTATACAATTTGCTATCAAACAAATTTACGCGTTACTTTTCAACATCACAAATTTCCAATACCATTAGCTTATTAGGCACGACTTATTTAAAAAGTTAATTACCTTTTTAAATGAATTTTTCTAGTTATTGCGCAATAATCAAACTGGAGGTAATATTTCCTTGCAAAACTGCAGCTAAATTTATTTGCTTTTGTTTCTTATTTACGTTTCAATGAAAATTAAATTTACCTAAAGCTTCGAATTTCGTAAGACTTTCAAAAATTATATAATATCTCTCCGAATATCCGTAGTTAGGCACCTATACAAATAAAACTCATAAACTCGTGAAACTCATAATATAAAAATTCAGTGCGGTTCCAAAGAATTCATCTTTAACATACTCCCTCGAATAATAGGGTCGTAAATAAATTATATTTTTCATTACGATATGGTTTCTCGGCTCAAAATTCAAGAGAAACGCAAGTGACATTGAGTAGATGAAAAATTATTTTAATATTTGTTCAGAATAAGGAAATACAAATCAACCTTTTCCGTTTTCATCTCATTTTTCATCACATTTTGAGGATCCAAGAGGAAATGTAATAGTAAATTTGAGAGCTAACAAATCACAAGAGGAACACAAGGCATTATGTTGGAAGTACTAAATTAGACAGGAGAAAAACAACATAGTCGCCAGATGCAGGAAGTGATTTAGGCCCTGCAGAGCTTCTAACATGGCGTAGGTTATGAATAATATATCTGGACACCTGTTTGAATAAATTTTCCAGCCAACTGGATGAAAATATATACTTCTCCACGCCTATGTTTTTATTTTAACTTTAATAGTTTTCTAAATCAAAATGCGAAAGTAAAATGTAAATTTTAATAACGATGCTAACTTAAAAAAATACAGAAACATATCTTGAACTCGTAATAACAGCATCACACATCTTTTTGCCGACAATAACAATGTTATTTCCCCGCAATGCAGATTGTACGAATTTGGCAGATTTGCTTGCAAGTTTTCACCCTCACCGTCAGAAAATTATATTTATCGGGCAAAGATTTTTCTCCTTAGGTGGAAAAAATATTATATGTTCAATTTGTTTTATGAATGAGTTACACTAAGTAGATACATAAAATATTGAAGACACAAATTTGATACATTTTCAGCAAGATGGGGGATTACATCATACCAAAAAGCTATGAACTTTTGTTAATTATAACAGGATCATCTCTTTGCTCTCATCTCTTTGAGATGAATAATTTTTTTTTTTTAAGTTACTTCAATATTGTTGCTTAAAAGACAAAAAAAACTCACTTGAGAAACTATTACCGAAAGAATTTCCAACCAAAGGATTTTATACAATAGGTCAGAAGTGTTGGGTTGCCATTTAAAATTTTAAAGTTGAGGGTAGAGTTAATTTCCTCAAAAGCAGTTAGATTTATTTTGAGTGGGCCATTATGACACCTCCACGGCCACCGTAGGTGTATTGTGGCTCACATCTACTGGTGCTGCATTAAAGTCATCAGGTCAGCCTCTTTAAAAAAACCTGACCATCTTGACTGTTGTTAATGTATTCAGGTCCTTCGGTGTGAGAAAGTATCTCTCAAAGATTGCCAAAAGCAGTTACTATCGATGAGTATCATTAACATTTTATTTATTTGAATTAGTTTTTCAAATTAAAATAATTTTAGTATATTAATTTGCGTTTATCCTTTTATTAGAAATTATTGGCAAATGATGACGCATACATTTTTCGTTTACTCGTATGAAGTAACAATTAAGGGAAGATTTTAATTACATTTTTTTAGTTTGCGCAAAAAAAGCGACTACATTACCTTGATTATAACTTTTTTCGTGATGAAAATGTTTTTACAATTACAAATTTTTTTTTCCTTAATATCCTTCCGTGATGTAATTTTTAAAAGTGATTGTAAATATTTTATTTTGTACAATATTATAATATTTTTTTATTCGCAACAGTAATACTGAATTTCGCAGAGATTCCATCCGAGCAAAATTGATGAATATAAATTCACAAGGAGCACCAGGGGTAGTTATTACTGCTTATTATTATGTTTTTGTAAGCTGTCTCAGATGACACCACGTGACAAAGATAGCTGAGGGTGAGATATAAAGAAAAAAAATTGAATAGGTAAAATTAGCCCACTGCGGTAGGTATGTATATGTTTTTAAATTAATCTTACTCTTGTAAAAAAAGTAGATTGTTGGTAATAATCTCGTGGGAGAAATTTTACGTTTATAATTTCATACTTGTAAGGTTTTTTATGAAAAAGCAGAAATATGTGTTTATAAGAATTTCCAGAGCTCACCTGGACTATGTAAGCTCCTTGATGTTTATGTATTTGTTTCGGTCCGTTTGCTTATCTTTTTCATTTCACCGGTAATTTACTGCAAATGGACGAATTATTAAGGAAAATATTGAGAACATTTATAAATAATTTACTTCCCTCTTATGAGTGTGTATCCATCTTATATAGGCGAGAGAAAATATCTGATATAATTAATTATGAATTCAAAACATCGAGATAGAAGTCTCAGGGCCCGTTTCATAATAAAACTAAACTCAGTTTAAAATTTCAAAAGTCTAATTTCATCTCTCTAAGCTAAGGTAACTTTAAAATTTCTAATGAAAAGAGCCTTCAGTAACTGGGTACTGGTTCTAGGTACCTGCAATAAATTTAATTTTTAGTATTTTATGCATTGTATGATGAAAAACATAAAAGTAGCAATATGTTTTTCTGCAGATAAAAAACATATCTTTTCTTTGACTTTTTTTATGATTTGTTTCACTACCACATAAAACTGGGTTGTGTATCGCAAACAGTTCCTGAGATATTGTCAAAAAACTGTAAATTTTTTTTTACACCCTATAACTCGAAAACGGTATGTTTGACGACCCATGTTAATAGAAATTGTTTTCTTAGAACGAGGCAGGGAATCACATCTTCATTTTCCAACATATGTTTGAAAGCACCCTGTACCCGATCCTTTTTTTCTATTTAAATTTAAGAACTTCGCCCTTCAAATAACAAAGATAGAAGACCACTGTAGGATTTCTTCGTCCTTACCCTGTATCTATGAGAATATTAATCGTGATTTATTTTTTGATAATATTTTCTTACGTTGGTAGGAAAAGAAAGTAGGTTCGTCAACAATTCATGTCTGAAAAGCGTTAGTATTTATCAAGGGCTAAGAATAATAGATTCGTTTCCGCTTTGTCTAACTCTAGAGTTGCAACACAACAGCTACAAATTAAGCGTCCAGTAATTGCCGCCCGACACGCACATTATCACGTCTGGACGGTCCTTTATAATGCCTCATTGGAGGTTGTACACTCACACCCAATTGCATCATTATTCTGCCTCCAAGGAATTTAATGGTGTTATCACTAAATATTATTCATTTTTGCTATAAAAAATTAAAAACCTATTTTACAAAAAGATATGAACACAAAAAATCAAAAATGATAAAATAAACAATAAGAAACTAAAATTTAAACATAATACAGAATTCCAGATGCGTATAGGACAATTTTATTATTGAAGTATAATTTTGAAACACTCAAAACATCATAATTTTTTTTTATAAAAATGTAATCAGTTCTGTTTCAATTCATTTAATAATTATAATTTCATCTAGAAATTAAATAATATCATTAGGTGTATATGAAAGTGTGCGGCTTAGAAGCGCGAACGGCGGACGTAACGAAGTATTATGTTGCAGGGTCAGATGCACGATGGCCGAGATCAGACCTTTCCTGCCAGTCATGACCTGACGGCCCTTCAGACCCTTAGCAGTGATTGATTCTCGTTAATGATCGAGTGCCCGCAAACGAAGCATGCTAAAATCAAAGCTACTAAACAGTGAAGCCGTCAAGGGTCTAGAACGAGACCGACATTAAGAACTGGAACTGGAACTAGAACCGGAAATCAAATGGAATTCCGAATGCAGCTAAAGATTAGCAATTAGATGATCTTATTTTGCTTACTTTTTTATCAACTGTGATTGATGGATTTCCGAATTAGTACTTATTGAGGAAAATTATCAATTTCTTTACAATTATTATGTAATCTGCAGTTTATTGGGCAAACTCTATTCGTTACGTACCTATATCCCTCTTGTTGGTCTTAAATTTCTCAGACTACCTATTATAGAGGATGTTTCTTTAAAATTGCGAAAAAAGAAACAGACAAATTCCTTGGAAAAAAATAAACAAAAAATTCCCTATTAACGTTTGCCGGAAATGCACCTTTTTGAGGTACAGGGTGTCAAAAAGACCTAAGTCAAGTTAACCACACTTCTGCCAGCTACGCTTTCAGCTAGGGAAAGGGACTTAGATTACGTAATTTCCAGCAAAAGTTTTTTCGTTATTCACGGCTTCAGCAAAATTTTCAGGTTTATTTTTCAGTCTATCAAATCCGGGGCCGAATGAGTAGCTGGCCATTTTTATGAAATTTCGGACTTTTTTGAGCCAAATTTCAGCAAAATTTTTTTTTCTGTTTTTAAAGTTTGTGGCCGGAAGCGGGCTGGCCATTATGAAATTTCGGGATTTTTTTCAGCAAAATTTCAGCATAAATGATTTCTCAGTTTCTTCAGTTAGTGGCCGAAAGCGTGGCTGGTCATCATTATGAAGTTTTGGGATCTTTTGAGCAAAATTTCAGCAAAAATGTTTTTTTCAGTTTCTTCAGACCGTGACCGAAAGCGTGGCTGGTCATCATTATGAAGTTTTGGGATGTTTTGAGCGAAATTTCAGCAAAAATGATTTTTTAGTTTCTTCAGTCCGTGCGTGGCCAGAAGCGTGGCTGGTCATCATTATGAAGTTTTGGGATTTTTTGAGCAAAATTTCAGCAGAAATGATTTTTCAGTTTCTTCAGTCCGTGCGTGGCCAAAAGAGTGGCTGGTCATCATTATGAAGTTTTTTGATTTTTTGAGCAAAATTTCAGCAAAAAATTTTTTTCAGTTTATTAAATTATGGCCGAAAGGCGTTGCAATAATTACGATTTTTTTCAATGTAACTACGTTGTACGTATTTTCCATTTCAGCCGTAAATAACGAAAAGAAAAAGTTGAAAACTACGAAATACCTCGTCCTGGCCGAAAGTGTGGCTGACCGAAGCGTGGCTAACTTGACTTGGGCGTCGAAAAGCGATAATTTTTAAAGTTTTCTTAAGATATCTCTGGAACCGTTGAAGATACAGAACTCAATTTTTGTAAAAATGTCTTATATATTTATTTACCACTTGTGAGGCTGTGGCATCTAACTAAAAAATATAATTTGGTATTTATAATTATATACCTTCCATAAAATTTCAACTTAAAATTAGCCCAGGAATACGCCCTTAAATTTAGTACATACCCTCAAGTAACCACCATGTATATTGTAATATAGAAATTATTCATACCTAAGTAATCAATGAGAATGTCAAAAAAGTTGCATTTTATGTCCATTTCAAAACCCATTTTGATTTTTCTCCTTAGATTGTTTGGTTTTCGAGTTACTTAATTTCTTTTCCAAAGGCTGCGCGCCAAAGATTTGAAAAAAATGAAAATTCCCGCGTATCAATAAAAGAAAATTTGCAATTGCTTAAATTTTGATTAACTCAACTTAAATTAATTAAGTTTTATGACATATAGGAAATATTAAAATTTACCTTTTTTAGGAAATCACTCAAGCTTTCTTGTTCTAATAAATATTTGTTTGATATATCCAACGGATAACCAGTTATTAGCAAAAAAAGACCTTTTTCACTAGAGGGATGTTTTTTTAGGAAGACGCACCCCCAGAACTGATTTTTGTGAAGACCTCTTCACTAACAATAATAAATTATTGAAGTAAAATCTTAGATAAAATTTTTTATGCACTTTTGGTACATTTTTTACTTTACCAACTGGACTAAAAGCCACAGAAAAAAAAAACATTACTAATACGATAATTTTGGAGTATTATAGAAACCCCGACTTACAACCTTCCCGTATTTTACAAAGTTCTTATTACCTGATTTATGTTATTAAGTAAATATGCTGACTCGAACTAATTTGGGGGATTCCATAGGTGAGGCTTAACAATGTAGCCATATAATTTGTGACTAGGTCGATTTTTCCCCGAATACCGAAAATATTGCAAGCACGTAGTAATATAAATTTCTCATAGATAAGATAAAGAGTTCCTCAAGAAACGTAACTGAATTGACTACCACAGATTACACTGCTGCCATATTTTGCTGCGATGCTATAAATAAGTTTTTTTTTTATGTTCTTAGTCCAACTTTTATGAAATTTAATTTACTTCTCTCTCAATATATGTATAGAATGATTACATGAAGTAATGTGATTATTTTTGAAAGCGAAATAGTAACAATAGGGTACTTATGTGTTAAGCAAGCGCAAATATTTTTTCATCAACTGCGGATCCGTGTTTTGATGACGATCCTTATACGACGCTCAAAAGAGAATTGCCAGGTTCACTGATTCTCTTGGTCCAAACAAATCGCTGAGAATTAGTTTTCAAGAGAACTGAATTTCGAAAAATCTCACCTATGGTCGTAGCGGATTTATCTATGATAATAATTCACATAAAGTATAAGAAATCATTCATGATGTCGACGACTAGAATCTCCTCCAAGATATTATTGTAAAGATAAATCATCGTTCTGCTCCTCTAATATACATTTTCACTGTTCTAAATAATCAAGCTATCTCCCGTCTTTAGGATAGTTTCTTCACAGGAAAAATTGATTATATAATGCGAATGGATAACGACACGTACCTACCTAGAGCGCTTTGGCTTTTTCGCAAAATGCGGTCACTTCTGGAAATGTCTCATATCCACTTAAGTTGCACAATTGTAACGTTTACTTTAGGGATTTAATAGATAACTATTTTTAATTTAAATAAAAAATTAAATCATGAGTTTCCACCAGGGTCGTGGGCAAGTTACAGTGGGGAAAGGATATCAAGCAACCTGAGATCAACAAAAAAAATAGTTTAATAACAAAATATGGAAATAAAATTTACAAGAAAAAATCATCCGATACAAAGATATAAATCATGAAATAATAATAATGAAATAACGCTGCCAATTACATGATAAGTATGCTCTTGGTTTACAATACTTAAATGGTTGGATTAATTACATTAACGCAAGAGACATTGAGTGAAATGAAAATTAAAGTGAAGAGAAAATAATATTGAAAATGACGATCGAAACTATTGTTTGTAATTTAGGTAGGTATGTCCACTTATCTTGAGAATCCGATTTGGTTCGATTAGGTTCAGTAACGGAGTTCCGGTAGGTATAACAAAGGAGATCAGAAATATATGTCCTCGGTTTCAGAGGGAGTCTTCAAATCTTGCAAAAAAACTTCTGAGTGGAGCGTATAGATATCAGCTTGGATTTTATCAAATTTCAGGCTCCTAGGGATCCGCTGTGGAAATTCAGGTGAATTAAACGGTGGTCTAATTATATAGAAAAACTCGCGATATCTGCCAAGATGCGTAGAATGTGATCAAAAAAAAAACGTACTGACTTTAATTTCTGAACTATATCTCTTGACCGAAAAGCAAAACCAACATGCAATAAGCAGTTTGTTTAAGGAGAAAATTTAATAAATTTGAGTAAAATTTTGATAATTAAGACAAAACGTCATCTCGTGCAGATATCGTCTTCCCTTCATTACATTAACACCGGCACTCATGAGCTGAAATACTTGAGGCAAAGTTTTTATATTATGAATAATAATACGGGTTAAAAAATATAGATTAACAATTAATGAATTATAGAAACTTACCGGTTAAACCGCACATATTGAAATAATTTAAGAAAAAATTAGCAAAATTACGGGAAACCAAAAATATAATTCGGCCGTCAGGCTTCTCGATGGTAGTAGGTATATCGCGATGCCGACGTCGGACCTGACCAGATAACGTTCCCTTTCCCGATAGCATTTTTGCTTCGATCGCGGAGAACGACATCGATTTATAAAATTAATAATAACGTACTGCTTGATTTTTATATGAAGGCGAAGGCTGGGCGTGAACTACGCATCTTGCGAGCTTTGCTCACCGCCACTAATAATTTACACGTTCGATGAACGGCGGAGATACTCTTATCAGCCTTATCTGGTTGGTTGTTTTTTTAAGGTGGACGCCGACTAACATTGTTGATATTGGACAACAAATATTTATGGAGTCGGAGACGGTACCCACCCTTTTTGCGCAGTAAGAATTTACTCGCCTTCCTATAGTAACAGGACTATACCTACCTACGGGACGAAAGGCGGTGAATTTAAATTTCTAAGAAATGAAATAAAGAGCCAACTACTATGGTATAAAAATTAATAACAATTGTAACAGTTCTAAAATAGAACGTTACACAATACCTATGGATTTTACAGTAAGTAGTTCCTGGATAACTATTCGTTTATTAAGTACGAATTAAAATATTCAAAATTAAAAAAGAAAAATTTAAAACATAACATTTAGGTAACATTTTTAAGTTAAGCAAAATGAGATCTATCATCGTATTGTCTGGAAATATTTTGTTTAGTGAATATTGATTAATATCAATAATGTGAGATTAATTTTCCTCCCATATACTTTCAAACATTACATGCCTCAAAGCAGAGGTTCTCTATAAGCCGGTCAATTTTCCGCTGTTTGTTTTCTATCGATGACGACCAAAAAAGCTTAGAATTATAATTGCGATCAGATAATCGCAACGATAACAAAATTGCGATAGAAATTACTGGAGCTTTTGAACTCATTTTCACGTTTGCAATAATATTTAACAAAATACTGTTGACGGTAATGAAAATTTCGATTGAAATTACAGCGTAACCAAAATTGAGTTATTTTAGTTTTGATTAAGCGCCGCTGTAATCACAGTGTGTTATTATTTGCGGTTCATGGAATTAAAGTGACTCAATCCTGACATGTAAATCTGTCAAATCGATATCTAGTTACCGACAAAAGTGAGCTGTAGGTAGAGCGTGGTCCATCACTTATGTCCACCCCTGAAATAGAGGTTAATTATAAAGATGAAAAAAATGAAACTTGATGATAGAAATGAAATGAGAATTCATATAATAATTAATATAGGACCACAGAATGGACTAATTGGTTTAGTTATTTTTTTTTCGTTCCGCCACCAGCAATAAAAAAATGTATTTTGGTGGTAAAGTGGCTAAAAATTGATTTTTCTTCAACATATCGGTAGAAATAGAGTAATAAAACCAATATCAGTGAAGAGAAATATCAAAAACCTAATTACAAGCCTTTAATTAAATAATTAAAGATTAAAATATTAATTAAAAAATTACATAACATAAAATAAGGGAATGACAGGTAGAATGATCGATATTTTGGTAGTAATGAAAGTTACCAATAATCTGAAGAGGATAACTAGCTACGTACCATAAATTATTAACCAGTCAGAAGAATGCCCAATGCCATTGAACTCGAATGGGGATTCTTTTATGAGTGTTTACTTACGATGTTTAAGGATTTATGCTATACCTACCTACCTACTCCCTTCAGAATCTTGATCACTTTTAATACTACCAAATATCAATCATTCAACCTGTCATTTACATTTTTATGTATTTTATTTAATTGTTTAATTGCCTTGTTATTGGAGGGAATCTTCCCAGCCGCGCTAAAAATAAGTAGGATTGTCCCTATAAATAAGAAAGGTAATGCGTCTGAGGTTGGCGCATATCGTCCTATCGCTATCACGCCCGTCATTTCGAAGGCGTTCGAGTCCATTATAAAAAAGAGAATTCAGTCTTTTTTTGCCAAACATAATTTGATGGATTGTAGGCAATTTGGTTTTAGGGAGGGGCGTTCGACGATCGATGCCGTCTTGAAGCTTGTGGATGACGTGGTCAATGGTTTTGACATGGGATGTCGGACTGAGGTTACCCTATGTGACCTCACGAAGGCCTTCGATTGTCTTTCAACTGACATCTTGTTGCGGAAACTTCATAGATATGGAATCAGGGGCTCTTGCCATAGACTTCTTCTCTCATATATGACTCACAGACAGCAGTATGTGGAGATAAATGGACAGGCGTCTGATACTATGCTGCAGAGACATGGAGTGCCGCAAGGATCTGTCCTGGGTCCACTCATGTTTCTGATATACATAAACGATTTACCAGATTGCGTTAGGGATGCATCTGTGGTCATGTTTGCAGATGATACACCTCTTTACTCGAGTCACAGAAATGTGCTCGATGCAAGATATATGATGAGCGAGGCAGTGAAACAGACAGCGACATGGTTTCGTGGTAATAGATTATCACTAAATGTCTCCAAAACGCAAACAATTACTTTGACTACGGACAGGAGTGCCCCGGCTCAGGGTTCTGTTTCTCTTCTGGGGATGAAAATAGATCAAAAGGCTTACCTGGTCCTCGCATGTGGATCAGGTCTGTGCAAGGGCGTCCGGGGGAGTCTATGCACTACGCAGACTCGCTGATCTGGTTTCGGATGACGTCTTGAGAATGGCTTACTTTTCTCTGGTGCACTCTCATCTGACTTATGGCGTTATGCTATGGGGTAGATCCAGTGAATCTCGGAGAGCATTCAGGATTCAGAAGAAGGCTATCAGAATCCTTGCAAGGAGAGGAGAACGTGAGCACTGCAGAGACTGGTTCAGGTCCTTTAGAATACTTACGTTGCCCGCATCTTACATATATGCAACGTGCCTGCATATACACAGGTTGGCTCCTTCCTTACGTTCCGGTGCTGACCGGCATGAATATAGTACAAGAGGGCGTAACATGTTGCTTGTGCCCTGGTCCAGAACAAATACTTCGGAATTGAACAAAGTAAACATTAAACTTTATAATGCACTACCTGATGAGTTCAAGTTGCTTGCCTGTCGAAGTTTTCAACCAGCAATAAAGAGGTTTCTGATTGATAAGGCTTACTATTGTGTGAACGATTACTTGAAAGATGGATAAAATAAGATTCTGTACTTGAATACTGTTGTGTCACTTCACAGGTCTGATATGCCTCATGTTGAAGTTCTTAGTAAATGTATGTATGCTTGTCGATTTTTTACGTTTATTTGTTGTTTACGTTTAATTATTTATTTACGTTTTGTACACGTGATATATTTTTTATTGTTAATGACTGTATGCTATGTGTAATTTAGGTAGTATAGGACTGTGATAATGACTCAATATATGTGTTTGTATGTTAATGTTGTAAATCATAGTCCTTTTGTATACTTTTAATTGACTTGCCAAAGATACTGTACTGTTATCGTACCTACTATTTTGTATCATCCTGGTGCTAAATAAATTCTATTCTATTCTATTCTATTCTATTAGTGATCTGATATTTCTTCTCAACGATTTAATTTTATTAATACATTTCTACCGATGTATTAAAGAAAAATACAATTCATTTTGTCACTTTACCACCAAATTACAGTTTTACACCGCTGGTTAAACCGAACGAAAAAACATTGTATGGTCCTATATTAATTACACGAATCCTCAAAGTTTCAATTTTTTATCTTTAAAACTAACCTCTATTTCGAGGGTGGACATAAGTAAAGCGCCAACCTGGACATATATGGCTGCAATAGGAAGTATCATTATTATTGCTCTTCACTCAAATTTGAAATCTAATTTTATGTAACTTATTCCTAATGCCACGATATATTAATGTATGTAAATGTGAGCAATTTCATCATACTTGTTACTTGCCTATCTGTTTCATCATTGGCAAAACCACCTTTGTGTCATCATGATATGTATTTCGTGTATTGAGTATTAGGTACCTTTATTCAAATATAACATATCGACCTAACATCACAGCCTAAAATTATTATTTATCGTCGTAGATTCTGTATTTTTGAGGATATAACGAGTGCATATCTTGTTCCTCAAAAGAAACTGGAATTTGATAGTAAACCCACCTTTCACACAAATTTTTGCTATCTCGATTTCGAACTGATCACGTATCATGGCTTATAATTACACACTTTGTTTGGTTCATTGATTGTCAATTGAGTCAATTGACAAAGCTACGTGTTAGGTGAAATAAATGGTAGATTCGATCATTTATTATTTGAATAATGTTTAATAGACCGACGGCTCATGTGCAATTATATTTCAGAGAATAGTAAAACAAACCGAAGAGTTCCAATTTAAAACAATATAATATATAATGTTTGTTACCTTCATTCTTCACTTTTAACTTATTTCCTCTTCCAGCTCGACACTATAATGCTTGAAATCCTGAAAATTGCTTGAAAAATAACCTTTCTTGGACATCACGAATGTTAATCACTGGTAAAGTTCAAAATAATAATTTTAAAAAGCAGTAGGTACTTCCTAAAATATCGAAAGTTAATATAATAAGATCTTTTTTATTTAAATAAATGATGCGTCCATTTTTCTTTAGGTATTTCTTTTTACTATACGTAGTGTATGGGAGAAGTTTACTATTATGGTGATTATTTAAGTTTTCAACGGATTTATAATATGTTCTAAGGTGCCCAGAATAAAAAAAAAAATTGTTTTCAAAAGATGCCGCGGGATGTATGTCCGTCAGCGATCACGCAATCCAAACCATTGAACTAATTTCATACCAATTTGGCAAGAGGGTGTGAAGTCACGACTTTCAGTCCTGCATAAAATCCAATTATTAAAATCACTGATATCCCAAATTTTCTAAAAAAATATGGAATGAACTTTAATGCAAGGTGCGGCATCATATCTTCCGTGTTTCAAAACATCATAAAACCTATTTTATAAGTCAGAATTTTTTGTTTTTTTTTTTACATATAATCTTGGTACATATTCAAAGTTTTGTGCTAAACACATTTTTTTTATTGTATTAAATAGTCGATAATAAGCCCTTTTCTGACGTTTTTCATCACCCTTACCAGCATATTACGAGGTTTGTCGGCTATTCTTGCCCGAATGTTGGCTTTCAGATCTTGTAGGTCCTTGAATTATTGACAAAAACGCGGGATTTCCAAAAACTGCACATCCAATCGCAAAGGGCCAAATCGGAGTAGCAAACTGGCTACTCAAAATCGCCCCTTATTGTGATGAGGCGCTCCGGGAAGTTTTCCCTCGAAACAGCCACTGATGTCCTTGAAGTGTTGTCCGTTGTTCCATCCTGTTGAAGCCGAATGTTCCCCAAGTTCAATAAATCAAGTCATGGAAAAAATTCTCCAACATGTTCACATACCGGTCTGAATTCCCTGGCACTGTAACTTCATTATTTTCAAAAAATTAAGAATCTACAATCTCAGCTGAGGAAACTGCACACCACACTGTGACTTTAGGTGAATGCAAAGGCGTTCAGTGCAATTCTCGGGAATTGGTGCCAACCCATTAGCGCATGTTCTATTTGTTGACGCATCCAATTAGTTGAAAATATGCTTCATCACTGAAAAATAAACAATGTTTTCAACAAGCGCCTCACATGCGTGTTCCTCCGAGAATTGCAATCTCGTTTGCAGACTTGCTGCAGGTTATAGTAAAGAACTGATCCCTAGAACAATGTCCCAAGGTGATCTGATGGGTCGAGGGACCCCAGTTCTTTATCTTGTCTGAAGGTAGTCTTCTTCTCATAGTTTGTTTGAACGTAGTGATCGCTACATTAAAACGCTTTTAGAAGGCATGATGAGCTGCGATTATTGAGGCATCTTTAGAAAAGCAGGCTCATATTTTTTTATCGGAATACTCGAGGCAGTAATACCTTCTAGACACCATGGATTCTCCTCATGATAAATTTCGAACTTTCTTTGTTGTGGCCGAGATTTCTGATTTCTGACGAATATATTGCGAAGGTATCAGAATCTAATTATAAACACACTGCAGGTGGCACTCTGCGCCGAAGCATTAGGCTCCCATTACAGATTCGTTCGCCTTGAACCGCCGCTTCTCGTCGTCTCCTCCGAGAAACCCATTTCAATGGCGAATAATTCTAATTTTTCAAAATTTGTAAAATTGATATTTATTTATTAAAATATATTTTCCAACGAGGTATATGGGAAGTAAAACAAGAGCTTTCAATGTTACTTACCAAATGGGTGAACATTCTTGTGTAAATCTTGTTAAATTTGTTTAAAATTGTTTTCCTGAATTTTCGCCAAAAAACAACACTAAAGATAAGAACAACTCAGATAATCATTTTTCTAATCAGTAGAAACTTTTGTAACGGTATGAAAGGATAAGGACGTCTTCTATAATTATTATTATAAGGTAAAACTTGCTGTGTCGAGGAACAAGTCAACTCCAAATTAAGAATTTTTTTCATGGAGGATGGACATTGCTGGCACCCAATTTTTTTGCTTTTAAAGTTTTGTTTCAAATTGGCGTATTTGACATTAAATTTCTGACAGATTCTTTCAACGATATTCTAACAGTTGCCTATTACAAATAAATGTCCATGCATGAAACACAAGTAAAAAAGTTATTCATTGCAACTCAAAGATGATTAGAGGGTCTCATTGAAAAACTCGTTAACTGGACTTTTTCCACATTCTTCTTTGAGCACTCTAAATTCGTGGTCAAATATCATCAACATTCACAACAATCATCGCCCAATATCAGATACAAAAGCTCCATCATGATCATGAAGTAGAATCAAAATTATTAATATTAAAATTGTAGGTATTCCTCTACCACTAAGGTTAGCAGCCCTAATTTTTCTCATCCATATCTACAGTTCCAAATTACACAGATGACAGATGCAACAGCCCTTGTAATCGTTGTGTGAACGTGAATCGTACAACACTGTAAAAGTAAACGAGTTTCTTTTCCACTATATGATGATACTCTGTTTTAGAGTGTAATATAGCGGGTTTGAAACATAAACCCACTCGAGCAATTTGAGATAAAAAGGATTCAAATAAAACCATTCCAACCTATCACACATACGCAGTACGCAGATGCTATCGATTGGCCCAAGGAGCTCATTCTTTCTTCGGCGTTCGTCCTTTATTCCAGACTAACTTCCTCATTGTTTTGCCTAGGCTAGGCGAAAATGATATTCAAGATAACGAAACGTAAAGGCGGCTGTCTCGTATTGTAATCGTTAGCACACAACAAAATAATAGAGGTACCTTTAGAGTACTAGACAAGATACACTTTTTCACGAAAAAAAGCTGTAGGTATAAAGAAAGATACTTACGTATAAGTTAGTTAATAATTGTAATAACAGTTCTAAAATTTGAAATAATAAGCTGTATAAAAAGGACCCTGCAGAACTCTTACGGAAATTGGTTATCGGTCAAATTTGATGTCACTTTGGGGATAAGGTAGTATTGATGAATAGATCAGAAGTCTCCACGCTCACAAGTCCCCAAAAACTCATGTTCTCGAGATATTCAAATCCGAAGATGAATTTTTCCTCTCAAAGGAGTAACTACAAGATCTCTTGCATTCAGGTATTCAAAAGCTGATTTTTGTGTATTTATGTTCTATAACCTCTCCACAAACCATTATTGAAGGAAAATCTGAGATTAGATTTTTTATGAAATTTTGGTACACTTTTCACTTTACCGACTGGACTAAATAAATGTAGACATTGTCTCATGTCATTTTTTATATTTATTGGATCTTTTTTGTCCCTCATAAGTCTGTTTTAAAGAAAATTATGTAAAGAGCATCCAAATGTGAAGTAAATTTAAGTAGAGGTCCACATTTAAAAGACGTCAAGCCAAGCACGTTTATTTTTATGGAACTGAATGTTAGAAAAAGGCTCTCTTAGTGGTGTTCTAAATTGAACTTTAACTGGAATTCGTTTTAGGGTCACGTTAGGAATAAAAAGGGTTTGGTCTTTAGTTTACACTCTTTTAAAGAAAAAAATTACACAGGACATTTGTGCGTAGTGTATATTGTTTTATTCCAGCTCTATTTGCAAAACTTAAAAGTAGGAGTCCTCGCAACGACAATTTACTCTTTCCAGGAGAATTTTTGAAAAACGCATTTTAACCCAATACAGCAACTCTGAGACACTCTGTATAGGTATACATTTTAATGAGTGTTTCTTGTATCTTTCCTCTGCTACGCATAATGATTTCAAGAAATCTTTTCTATTAGATTAATCTTTTTTATATTGATTTCAGTTTTTCAAACTTTGGTATTTTTTATTAAAAAAATTGGTGATACAACGAATGATTATTTATTGTGTAGTCCTTATAAAGGATAGAAAAAATATAAAACAAAATATTAGATTATATCATAACAATCTTGAAATTGGATAACAAATACGATGTAGTCTTGTTACTAGGAGGGTTGTATATTTTTTTGATTGTTTTTATGTTCTTCCCGAATTATAAGAAACATTAATTTAGAGCTGAGATGAGTAGATTAGTATTTGATCCTTGTTAGGATATTGATCCTTTAACGAGAATCTACCAAAACATAATATAATACGAGCTTCATTAATATCTTCATGTATCTTTATTACCGGTGATGAATCAATCTATTTATAAGTTGGGCAGAAAATAAATTATTAATTAATGAGTTTCTATCTCTACAAAGTATTGATTTTATGACTGTATCATCCAGTTAGGACGTAAACTCTTATGACGGGAGTATTTCTGATAAAAGTAGAAGAAGGAGTTTGGATTCTTGTCAAATAATAATTGTGATACCAATTTACTGTTGAAATAAAAACACCAAAAAAATGGAAAAATAATAAAGCAACTGAAGTATCTTGTGTTAAAGTTCAGAGAGAGGATTCAATACCAAGACACATCCTCAAGGGAATTGGGGATGAGAAATGGGAAACTACATAAATATAAAACACGTAATAAAAAGTATAAAACTAAAGTTTTGAGAAACAAGTTTTACATAAAATCTTAATCAAAGATTATAGTGCTGCTGGGTGATTTTGAAGGGTACTTTATTAGTTCATGCTTCTTTATGATGTTATTAGCATATTTTTCATTATGGTTTTCATAAAATAAGATATACTGATATGTGTTTCTTTTTATTTTAGAAAGGTCTTCTCTCTTTCCAGCTCACCAAATATGATCCACCCTCGTGATATTCACGCAAAATATTATATTCCTTATATTTGAATTAGGTAAAATCAATTTCAATCTCAGGTCCTAAAACGAAGCCGTGATTCATACACTGTTTACATAAATTAGCCCTCTTTTTATTGATTCTAGCAAATTTTCCGCCGTTACTTCTATCTCTGGCTCGCGGAAGTTTTTACTTTGAAATGCCAATGGCACCTCTAAATCTCTCAAATCTAAACGAATATCTTGATTTATCAATGAAAATCATAAAAAGCATAAATATTATTTCAGCTTCCGGGAAGCATAAAAGTCGTTTTATTAAGTTACGAGTATATTATATTAGATTTATTTTCCAAGTTTGTTTCAACATTGTAAGTTCACCGAATACTTCAATATGAATAGTTTTCTGTTAGTTTTTATTCAAACATAATAAATCATCAAAAAATTAATCAAATCTAAATAAAATGTGAAATGGACATAATAACAGAGTGATTTGTTAGCTCACCATCAAATTGTGACTAATGAAATGTGAGAGGTAGTTTTAAAAAAATTCATATAATCATATGTCCGATTTTATTTATTTAAGGAGTTACTACAGGTCCTCAAAGTTTCCTGCTCAAGGAGTCAATTTAAGAATGTTTAATTAACTTGTTATTACCTGTTAAAAAAAATAAAAATAATAATCACTTGTTTTTTAACAAGCAAAACAACAGTATTGAGATCCTGTAACTCCTTAATTAACACCTTTCATTTGACACAATTTGATGATGAGCTAATAAATCACCCTGTATACTGTGAATTTCTAGTGCTCCCTAGTATCATCTTTCTGTCTGATTAGCAAAGTCAAGGTCTGCTCGATCAATTTGATTCGTACAAAATTTTTAAATTCGTTTTTTAGAAGTGCTTGGCATTTGAAGAAAATAAAACAATTATAATATTTTTCGTCAGCAGGATTGAAGATAAATGACGAAGAGAGTCCGTTATTAAAACTTATTACTAGTGGCTCATCAATGGGGTGGCTAAGATCTTCTCGGTATTAAATCTTGTATACTAACTCTGTCATAACTTTTTGTAGTTTCCCCCTCATATCCCTTACACCTGAAATACGAATTAGATTTATGTGTGTAGGATTTCACGCCCAAGCAGCATTTTAGGTTAAATTTACGTCGATTCGACGTAATTTAAGTATACTAATCTAATTCATCTAACCTAAATTACGTAAAATTTACCTCGAATTTACGTAACGAAGACCAAAGTGAGAGTAGCTATTACGTAAATTCGTCGACATATTTGGAAATTATTACTATGAAGTTAAGTCAATATTACTATAATACTTAGTTAAAATAGGTAATATAAACCTTGCGAGTGAGAGAGAGGCCAATAGCCGAATAGCCACTAAGCAACAAGATGTCGTGAATTTTAAATAGTTTATCTCTTTTCAAGTCTCTCTCTGACTTATCCGATTCTGTTCGGTATGATTCTGAACACGCTATTGGCGCGCAAGTAGTCTATTTCTCGTCGCCACTCGTCAGTCAGTCTTCTACTTTCTACCCACACAGCAATCACAGCATAAAATGAAGAAGGGAGGTTCTCAAAGCATACGGATACTGTGGTTGATTGTTTGGAAATAATGTGCAGGTAGGTACGCGTTGCCCAAGTGCCAATTTACATGCCAGGAAATTTTCCGAGAAAACTTATGATTATAGGTGGTGAATAACAAGCGCGCCTCGTGAATTAGGCAGTTTAAAGCTTTTTCTTTTTCAAAAAAAAAGTTTGTGTTTGCGTCAGTCCGTGTCAGGTGTTGCCTGTACCTGTGGAGTGGACTGCCAGGTCCTGGTTGTGGCTTTGAACATTTTCGCTATCGTCACACGTGTAACAATTATTGTACCTTATATACGCTATAAATAAAAATTACTTGAACCAACTTCAATTTAGATGAGTACCTACCTGTATTATTTTAAAGGCAGGTAGGTGGGTACCTATCAGGTTTTTGTAATGCAGGAAAAATAAATGTAAATAAATTCTTAAACAACCAAAAGTAATAATTGGATATAAAATTATTACTTATTAACATTAACAAATTAATAGGATTCCACATAAGGGGGAAGCAAACAAAAAATTTTTTCTTCACGGGCCGGAACGGTCCACGTCCACGTCCAAGTGAGGTTACGTTACATACGGCTACGGCATACGGAAGAGAAACTTCTTCTTTTGGATTTAAGAATTTATAATGGCCTTTATTAGTTCAGTACATCAAGCTGAATTAGCAAACTTTTCATTGAATATAGGTACTTGGAATTTAATTACGATTAACTTGGCATATTCTGACGTTGGGATCGCAATGTGATCCCAGTTTATTTTTGTTGCTAGTTGAAAAACTTGAAGTAAAATTACGTAAAATTTTTGTGAATAATGACTTAATTGGTCTATGTCCATTCATATGGATAACTGTAAATGGAAAATTTTCCCACTTGTGGCCTTCAAAGTCATTTTTACTTTCAAGACGAATATAGGGAAAATAATTACCAACCCTAATTTACTTATTATCGACTGTATGGTTAATATAACTTTGAAGTCTGAAATTGGTAAACAATTTGGTCAAATAATCTTATGTAATACCCTATATTCACCTTGTTGGTAAATTTTACCATAAGGATATTTTTATTAGTCAAATTACCTATTATTTCCTACAACATTTACTTATAAGTTAAATGTCTTCAAAGTAAAAAACTGACTAAAATATTACTTCATAAAATACTTCAAAGTCGAAAATTAAGTGAAATACAAGTAGTTTTGACTAAAATAGGACAGAATTTCCTAATCTTCGCAGAAACGACCAATTTTGCTGCTTGGGCGGCTAGCTTCAATTGAAATCCTCGGTGATTCCGGGCTGTTTATTCTGTAAATTTCCTTGCTGAAAATTTGTACAGAGCTGTAAGGGTAACACTAAGATTCCTAGACTTATCAGATTCAATGGTCTGGAGCTTAATGTCCCTGAGCTTATCGTCGATGGTTTTTCGGATTATTTTAGTGGTGTGTACGTGAAGTACAGTTCAGTTCTGTATTACATGAATCTATCCTGGACAAAAACTATCACCGGCGTGACAATCTTCTCGGGGCTGCTATTTCAGATGATGAAATTTTGACGGCCTTGAAAGATCTAAGAATTCCTTGTAACGTCGTTAAGGTTTTGTCCTTTAATAAGCTCCATTTAAAATTATTAAATGGGACCTCATTATCCAAATCCTTGGTATTAAGGTATTCACCAAGTCACTTTTCTTAATTAAAACATGAGAAGGAATATAAGGTTCCTAAAACATGAGTTTCGAACTAGCATCGCCACCTGTTGCCGAGTGGTAAAACTAACTAAACTAGGCAAGTTCAAGATCCCTACCTTTTAGTACGATCTGAAACTTCTTCTCTTACCATCTTCCTTTTCGATTAGCTAGAAACACAGATGTCTCTGTGATGTAGTTTCAAGAATTTAAATACAACAACCCTTCTTCGAGTTGCGCAGGAAAAGGTGCTAAGGCATTCCTGAACAGGCTCGGCCATCTTCCAATCTCGGTGCTCGAAGCGACAAGTCGCACCCCTATCCTCTCTCTTTTTCTAAAGAACCGATATTAATAAATCGGGTAAGTAAAGCGATCAAACTACCTAAAACTTTCTCTAATAGAGTTTATATATTGTTATAGTTCTTTCTACCTACCCTATCAATCGGGGTACTATCTTATCTCATCGGAAAACCTATCTACGGAGTTGAACCCCACCTGTCTTTGCTGACGCCATATTGGTTTCCATAATTTCTACATCCGAATATCCGCTTTTATGGAAGGAATCTCTTACACTATCTGAAGGTTTTGCTGCTACCTGCCCCTGAATACTGGATCCCAACATTCGGAGCCCCATATTTTCGAGTTTCATCTAACCTCGAAGGACGACCACGCTAACTAGTGCCCAGCACGTGTTCCACGAGGCACGACACCATCCACCAGTCTTTCTGCCACCCCAGAGGGAGACCACGGTCTCTTATCCTGTGTTTTCGTCCAGGGCCCCGCTTCTCCAGTTTCAGCACGACATTCCAAGGAAGGCAAAATGTCGTATCAGTAAGCAAAGCGTGACATAACCTTTATTGCTCAGAGTGATATCAGAGAAATCTGTTAGGAGTCTTATGTCTTTTTATTGCCTTATCTCGTCAAGAGATTGATGTTTTATTAATTAAAGCTTATAATCATAATAACTTTGAAATACCTGATATACAATTATTACCGTTATTATTCAAGTAATACTTGAAATGAATTTGTCACTTATTATGTGAAGGAAAGATAGATATCTATTTTCTCTACCAGTTAAACTGTTAAATGAGATATTTTACGATTAACTACTTGATCAATTAATTAGTATTTCATAACCATAGAATTTCAATCATTTATTTTGTAAACAGAATTCATAAATATACTTTTCATTTAAAGATCAACTCTATTATTCAGTAGGTAGATACGGTAGTTAGAAATTATTAACATCTCATAACCTGAGTGAATTTTGATGCCTTTATAGTTCAGGTTACTTTAGACCTATTATTCAAAAACCATAAGGCACTGGCATCCCACTATCTTTTATCTTAGAGGTAATTAAACCGTACCGCTTTATGTTGCTGATGTCACTACAGTCCCACAAAATCTGAGTGAGATTTTGGTGCATCAATCAATTCTTCGGCCCAACGAAGGTAAGTCGGCAATTGTTTTTCAACAACGATCGAATTTTAATTGGCCCAGAGTCAATTCTAATTAGCCGGAGCGCAACATCCTTTAGCATGGATATTGAAAATAACATATCCTTTTAACTTTCTGTTAAAAAACTGCGCTTTTATCTTTGTGAGACCACTTTCAATACTCTTTTAAATTTAATTACCAAAGTATCAATATTTCCAGACATTTGGAAGAATACGCTCATATGTCCTAAATCATATGTTATCCTAAAAAAGGGATAATATTGAAGAGGTAGGTAAGCAACTATAGACCGACATCATTGTTATGCAACTTTTCCGAAGTCCTCGAGTCTATCCTTCACAAGCATATTACTATGCAACGAAATCCCATATATCAGAGTTTCAACATGGGTTCATGGAGAAGTGCTCCACTGTGAAGAATTTAGACGATCTACATTTCGCCTTTAAAAAAAGCCTTTGGGCCATTTGATGCAGAAGCTGTCTTCGTTCAGTTTTTCTAATTCTCTACATTTACTCATTCAATCCTATACCCAACCAACAGAAAGCAGCATGTGAAACACCAGCGTGTGATCTCGAAAGAGATGGAGCCCGGCTCGAGGATTCCTCGAGGCTCATATCTGGGACCCCTTCGGTTTTTGCTATTTGTGAACGACATTGGTACATCGTTTCCATCAGCTGGTAGAGTGGACTGTGCGAAGTTGCTGTTTGCTAACGTCCTCAAGCTCTACTCGACTATTAATTCCGTAGACGACTACAAGAATCTTTTGGTTTGATTCTGAATACTTTTAACAAGCCCATTTCTTGATTATAAACTGCTTCAAGTAGTTCTCTGTATTTGTAGGGTCACTCATCTGATGGCTATTATTGGCCTTGGATACAATTATTGAGCATCGCAAGGCTTGTTAAAATTACTTCCCATGACGCGAGCCTTGGCGAGCATGGTTTGTGACTCGCCATTATAGTGTGAAGTTTAGGAAGCTTTGCTCGTGATTCAGTATTTTGCACCTTGAAGAGGTGCAAAAGGTGACTCTTTCGGTTCTCTCCCGAAGCAAGATAATTTTGGAAAAAGGATGCCATGTTGGTTCAATTTTGATTAAATCAATAAAATGGCTAATACCATTTAATCAGTGTTGATTAGTTTCGAAGTCTGATCGGCTTCTTTTGATAGTCAAAAGAAGTGAATACCGTATTACGGTTAAGTTTGGTTCAGAGTTCTTATTATTGAGTCGATTCTGAAATTAGTTCAAACCTCTTTATTGTTCAAAATGATAGATGAAAAGTGGAAACTGCTACCTACATACTGCTACATAATCAGTCCCGACTCCCGCAGGAGCAGAGCATTTGAGCACTATTGACTAAGTCATCGCCTCATTTGCAGCAATTTGCAGCTTGAACCAGCTACTTTACCGTGTTGTCGCCTTGTACGATATACTTATCCTGGAGTCACGTTTGCTAGATTGAATAATTATTTATTCTCACCTCGAACTACACCGTAAATGGTTACGAAAACTCTTTAAATAAAAACGTGATTTAAAAAATAAATCACTTATTTAGTGACCATTAATAACTAATCCGCTGAATCAGTTGGCTTTTTCTATTCTTAAAGTGCATTTATTTCTACGAACCTTACGAGCCCAGCTAGTTCGTAAGTTATTCAAACTTTGTAAATTGATTATTGATCCAATTGTTTTCTTGATAAATTTGTAATAACCTTTATGTCCTTTATGTGAAAGTAAGTTCAAATAATACCTTCCAAATTAATAAATTCGAGAATAAATTAGTAAAGTCGAGATCGAGTGTCATCTACTTTAAATAAGTGAAGTTTTTCCTTTGGCCCTGAATTTATCCATCTGGTAGGCTCTAGGCTCTGAGCACCCAGGAAAGTCTAATAGTACGTATTATTTATTTATTCTCTCTAGGGAAATAATTAACACTGATTTCCTTTTATTTTCTTAATTAAACCTCACCCAATTATAAATAACAACAAGCATCAATATTTTTATAAATTAGGTAATTAGAACCATTTCATTTTGCAGTAAAAATATTACTATCGCTAAGAATTTATTCTGTTCCTGGAGAAAACTAATTCAGGGTTGCGCCAAATCACGAGCAAATTCCCAGAAGGTAAGATTTTCAGGAAATATTAAATTTCCAAAGATTATGAGATTATAACTAGGGATTTTATATTCACCTGAAAATTTAATTGGATAATTTTAGATTTTAAACCCACGCTATCCTAACATACCCACGTTCTCAACAAGTGAACAACGAACTTAAAAGTGATGATTCGTAAAATTTTAAAACGAAATTTGATCTCTCAGGATAAAAATGTAATGTAAAAGGCTTGGGGATGCTTGCACGATTCAGCAACTCTTAAACTATCAGGGCGGGAACGAAATTGTCCATAGGTAGCAGGTTGTACAAATTTCGGTTCGGTGTTTTCTCAGAGAGAAATAGATAGTCGACCAAATTATTTCTCACTGGGCATATTACCTATCAAGTGTTTCCATAAAATGTATTTCAGTACAAGAAATCATAAAACATTTTTATTTGACCTTATTATCATGGCTAATAATAAATAACGCTCGGTGGTTTTATAAAATGTCTACTGGACAAGAGTTCTACGTTCGGAATATTTTTTCTATGATTGATGTCTGTAGAGGAATTCAGTCCTAAGAAACGACAACAGAGATCTAAAGTGGCATGCTGTAATAAATGCAAAGACATTTTTTAAAGTTATGAATGCACGACATAGGAGTATTATACAAAATCTACTGTCATGAGCACATGCGCGTTTTCGGCAATTCTACTCCTTGATGAAAAATGACATAACTGAAATAGAAAGTGTAGGTAGCGGGGAAATTTTATAAACCTAAATTGAATCTAAAGGAATAGAACTACTTTGATTGATATAATATCAAGTCGTAAAATTTATTTCATCAAGTGTACCTAATTTGTTATCATTTTCACCACGGTGGACCTAAAAGCTACAAAATTAAGCTCTACAGCAAAGCAATGCAATTTCAGGAGAATGAAATATAATGTTTAGCATACTCTATTATTTGCTGGATAATAAGATGTTTGTAGGGAATAATTTTAAAACCTTGAATTTCTCAGGATGGCTACTTTAATAATTGAATTCCAAAATACATAGGTGCACATAACGCTTGCCTGTTATTTTCTGAGCTAATTTACTTGCTAATAACAGAAGTCCACACAAGAGTTCCCATCTGATCACTAGGGATTTGTAATCTCTGCATAATTAAGGAGTTTCGAAGTTGAGATTGCTAATTTGATGTGGTGTGATGATTCCGTTGTTGTTGCTTTACATAGTTTGTTACCGACCATGTGAGTAGGTATATTACGATCTTGCCTGTATGCAACAACTACTAACGCTAGAGCCTTTTTATCATAGGACTCTAATTATTTATTATGATGAATGGCTTGAGCTCTCGATTGTCTTATAACACGCAATAAGAGAACATTACTTTGGTAGATTATATAAATTTTTAAAATTTTTGTATGAGGATATAAATATTACTTTTGGTATCTTAGTAGGTATCATGTAATAATTAACCACTGGAAAATACATGTTGGTTTTTTATTATAAAATAATGATATCTACGATAATAATAATATATTATCTTTATGACACATTTATACATATTCTTACAAGTATTATCAAGAATGTGTATAAGTAGGTATCAAAATTTTATTTTGAATTATTTTTTCATTCGCCTATTATAAAAAGATATTATGCCATTTTATTATTGCAACCAGAGCTAATTACCATAGCAGGCGAAGTACTAATTCGTGTATAGGAAAAATATCTTTTCCTACGACCACTATACAAAACACTACTTTGCGCATCGTTTTTTGTGCGCAAACTAGCAGATATCCAAAACTGTGCGACAAAGTGACATAACGCATAGCCAAAAATCGTTTCCGTACAGTTTTAATGTAAACAATAGTAATGGGCGGTAACTGAGAACTCAACTGTTACTTATTGTTAATGGAATAACTATTCACTTAAAGCTTCAAGGTGATAAAATAAACACAAATGGGATAACATAGAACCCGACAAGACTATAAAATATACTCATTATTCTCTTGTGGCAGTAATTATTAAAATTTACGTGTTCAAATCAAATTCAAGAACGAGAACTTTGTGTTTTTCCAATTTTATGTCTATAGGAATTGAATTCCGTGTCCCGTCGATATCTGTGTCGTGTTGTAGCTTAATTCATCCAAGGATCTCTCCATCCATTTCCTCACTTTTGGCAATTTTTCCTCTGCATTCTTCCGACAGGCTCGAATTGTTCTTCCATTTTTGGAGAACCTAGTCCTTAGGAAGATCCATAGCACAGGACCCAGAACCGGTCCCTGTAGTATTCTTCAGCTGGTCTTGTACTTCTCACCGTAGGGTGGTGATTATGTACATCTTGGTGTCGAGGGGTGTTACGACCTATCATTCACCCTGTATTGGAGAGGAATTATTTTTATATTTCAGGCAGAGAAGAAGTCAAGAGGAAGGTTGAAGTGTAATGTACATTTTGTATCTACTGGCTAAATGCCAGCGACCCGTAAACAACCGCGCTGCGCGCGTCGCATAAGTGAGTGATGGTGGCTTTTAGTTCGGTCAGTCGACGGCGGTGCAGACGCGCCTGGCAGCAGCCCTCGAGTTTCGTCGACCTCGATTGTCGAATTTCGATCTTGTACGCCGATACCTGAGATTTCATTTGCAATTGTGTAATTCTTTTCACCTTGGGAAATCGCTGAAGGCGGACCTATTTCTGAACACCTGTCGCTAATTCACCGTGATGGCGTCGTGAATGATTCTCGTAAAATACCGCAGACATCATCCACGTTTTTGGCTCGGTGAGTGACCTAAAATGGTTCATTTATATTTGCTTTAATTACACAGATCATATTTCATGCTATTTTAATTACAGCACGTAATCCGATCGAGTTTCGCTCAATGGCTGCCCGCATGTAAAATTTGTTGGTCACATTTTGATCTTAATTCTCTTGAGGATGGGACGTAATTTTATGTACCCTTGGTAGGCCAGATTCGATCGGACCGTTATCACAATCTAGAGTGTGTCTGATACGTACTGAACTTTCAGCTTTTCTCTACCGGCTTGATTTTCCCGACCAGTTCGATTTTGTTTCCGACCAGCTTGATTTTCGACCAGCCAGATTGGAGGCCATTATTTTTCTTTATTGGTAACACACCTGGACTACCGGAGCTGCCGCTTTCAACATCCTAGCCCGACCATATACCAGTAGCTATAGCAGCCGAACCGGTAAAGTTCCTGTACCCCTGGCTGAAAAACCCCCATCTTCCAGCGGCAGAGAATTCCTGAAGATAAGTTCCTTCGCTGATCCATTTTATCAGACCTGTAGATTAAGTATTCTACTGAACTCTACACTCTTGTCGTATTATTAATTGTTAACCACGCTCAAGAGTTCCATTGTGATAGTAATAACTGTGATTTTTTTAATAAAGAGTACCTGTTGTTCTGCTGACCTGCTTGTTACTGTGAGCTCTCTTAGATTAGCCACTTAACCCACGACCCTTGTCTCTTAATTGTCTCATGCTCTCAACGGTTATTTTTTTCCCTCCAAGGGTAAAATAATTCGTTTCAGAAGATCTAAGAACGAGGTATTTAGGGGTACGAAGGCAGGAGCTAAACGTAGTGATACACAGATACTATACGAATGTATCAATACTTACAGAAAATTATGTGACTCAACATGATGTGCAGGCTCAACATGAACAGTGACAACAAAGGGAATAATGGTGAGAAAGTTGTAGAAATTAGACTTTTACGAAGGATGGTAACGAGCGGTAACCAGAAATCATTAAATCCGCAGAAATCAAAAGGTAAAAGGATAACAGGTAGTATATATTTACCAAGAAGATTTAAAAAAAGGCTACAGTAATATGGGTACCTGACCTGATTTGGCCGACGAGTTGGCAAGAAGTGGATACACTGCTGAATATATTGGCCCCGATCGGCCCCAGGAGTACCAAAAAGAATACAAAGAAAGCACGGAATTAAGTAAACATGGGTTAAGAATAAACATAAAGAATATTTGGATGAAAGAGACCCAAAACGTAGACAATTAAAGAACTATTTTCACTTAGCAGGAATCAGTTCCGTATCACAGTGGGAAAAAACACTTAAACAAAGTAGTACCGAAATATGGAGATCTAAACAGTAGAGAATGCAGCAAGGTCAAAGAGACAGCTGAACATATTCTGTGCGAATGTAAAAACTCTGAACCGCAGAAGACAGGAAATATTCGGACAGTTAAAAATTTGTCCGGAAGAATATAACACTCATCTAGTGATGAGGCTGTACAAACTAGTACACCTGGGGACCAGACTAACAGAATAAGTGACATGAAGTGAAGGGGGTAAGTACGATAAGCCCATGAGGCTAAGAAGCTTTCGGCGATCTTGAATCAGAAGGCCCTCGAAGAGGAAAAAAAACAAATATGGGTACCCGACGAGAGGATGTAATAAGTATGCACGCAGAAGAATATTATCAATGGTAGTGTGTTGAAGGGAAGCTTCAAATCCTCAAGAAAAAATAAATGACAGGAGAAGGATCCCAAAGCAGGGTACAGAAAAAATGGCTAGTCTGAATCGTTGTTGGCTTTGCGTGAAATTGTAAAAAAACGAAGAGGAGAAAAAGGAAAAGTTATCCGTATTACGTTAGAATTATTTAAAAATAAGCAAAGTAAAAACCTACGAATGATCATTGCTTAGTCATGGTAGCCATGAAAGCGCAAGAACTGCGAAGTAAGATCAACTATGTTCCACGTAAAATTATGACCAAAGTTCTCTTCGAGAAAAGAGAGAATCAAAAATTTTCCAAATGCAACGAAAGAAGACGAATAAAACACAATGACGAAATGTCTCCTTCTGGTAAAAAAAAACAAGAACAAAAATTTTATAGCAAAACGATTAAAAATTTTACCTAAAAGCAAGATCGAAATTGTCATAAGGAAAATATAAAATCAACAAAGCTTTGATGAAATTTTCATTTCCGGTAAACCAAAAGTCCTCATTGTAATTAGGTGTTCTGAATATAAAGGGTCTTTAAAAAAACCGACAAATTTGAATTTGGAGGCATTTTATGTTTTGCTATGAAAATAAAATATTTATGATAGTTTGACTGTTTTTTTTTTTTTTTGAAAAAAATGCTATTCGACACAACGAATTCTTACTCCAAACAATATTTCAAAGTTCGCAACGATTTGTATAAGTTTCGTTCAATTCTTGGCGAGAAGAATAATGATCTAAGTGATGTGATTCAAAGGTCATTTCGTTCGATTATTCTGTTCCTGAAACGATGAAATAAATACTCAAACAGCTGTTCGAAAATGAAGAAAAATTTAATTTTATATAGATAGGTAACATTAAACTGGGTGATTTTAAATTTTTGTATTACTCTTCAAAGAAAATGTCTATATCTCTACTATTTGTAACACTCTCTAATGCCGATTGCACCGTATTCTTAAATCCCGACGTAACTAAGGTAGGGCTTAGTTGTTATGATGACAACTTTAATTGTAATAGATGTTGATGAAATTACTATGTGATAAAGCCCTAATGTAGTCAAGTCAGCAGGACTTAAAAATATTGTTTAGTAATTCTAATTTTGTAAAAATTAGTGTTTTGTTGGAAATGCTAAAATTGACCGGTCGATCTATCAAGTTTTGTTATTGCAGTAAATTAAGAGTAATTGCACGTTTCAATATTGCCATATTTGGGTTATATAGGTACATGATGGTTTATTTAATCATGATTTATGGACAATGTAATCAAGTAATTGAGAGAACGTGTCCGGTATTTGCACAGAGATATATGCAAATAGAGCAAAAACGAGACATGATAATATCAAAAGAGTGGTAATGAATTATACACAACATGTAATTATTATTCTCCAAATTAGTCAAACTACGCATGAGTACTTTGCCAGCTAGTATGACGAGAAAAATTCTGAGATTTTTTAATTGCTCATTACAATTCCTCGCTAGATAACTTTAGTTTTCATATTTAGAAAAAAAATCAAGCATATTTGATCCATCGTTCGTGATATGGTGCAGTGAGAATAATAAATTGATTGTTTCTGAATTCTGCTGATGTCAACAATGTTTCAGTGGTCTCTTTAATAACCTTCAAATTCTACTTGTCATTTTAATGCCCGTATTCACAAACGATAATTTCCTAAATAATTACGTAATAAATTAAATGAGTGAAATGGAGATATGCAGTTTTTTTGCAATAGAATGAGATGGGGATAGCTGATTACGTAATTATTTAGGAAATTATCGTTTGTGAATACGGTCGTAAGTATTGTAACGAAGTCGCTTATTTTCGACTTCGCTTTTTCATTAGATAACATTCAGGAAATTTCAATTCAATCAAAATACAATAGTTAATTCTCAAAGTCATATTATTCAAATCAAGTTTCATGAAATAATCTATTTTCCATCTTCATTTTCATAGTAGGTAATAATAATGCAAATGTAATTTTTATGAAAAGCCGAAAAGTAATTATTATAATTTTAATTAATAGCATAAATCCGCGAGCCGGCGACACGAATTTTATTTTCATGAAAGTTTTGAGATTTTTTATACACGGAGTTGAAATTTATTGCCAACTGAATCGGTGCAGTTAGCGACCGTTTTCGTGAAGCCTTTCCGGAATAATCAAACGAACGGTACAGAAAAAGTGGCGTGCCCGTTTTTGCTTTTCGATAGCGGGTACAATCAGATAGGAGGGGTATAAATATGGGTGCCTGGATTGTTAGCGTCCTCTTTGATTTTTCCGTCGTTTTACGCGGTGCTCTTTCATTTTTCCGTCGCTGCCTACGTTAGTGCTATTTGGGTGCCGTTTATAGAAGCCGCCGACCGACGTCTTCTGTACTAGCCGTAGTGAACCGTGCCGACGCGAACTATAGAAAGTCTCGATTTCCAGAATTTTGAAAATAAAGTCGCGATATTAGAGTCAGACCAGTTGAATTGATCTGTTTTTGAGTTTTTGCCGCCACACAATCGTGCCAACCAGTTCCCATACGCCCTCGATACCCAGATATAAGGAAAATGTGGGCCTTTCTGTCTTACCGAAATTTTTCGCTCAATTGACCGAACGACCCGTCATAAGTTAACCGAGAGTGAGGAAAAAGGTAAGGAACCCTCTCGTAGGAATTATAATAGCCAGTCGGACCGCCAGCACCAGCACTACTGTCATCGCATAGTCAGGCACTCTGTCGGCCGAACGCCGCTCACACGTCGACCCGCACCAGCACCAGCACTACCGAACAATATTCACCTCGCTTACATCTCCGCTCCACGGGAAGGCACAAGGGACACATCGTCTTCGGTGATAACTTCATCTGACCCCTGGCGTTTCCGTTTCTCCATTGAGCTGCCTTTAGGGACAAGGATACGATAAACGTATCATCTGTGCGACTCAGGCAATTGGGAAATATTTAGCGAAAACATTTTCCCCAGGGAGTAAACCCTTACTAAAAATCTGGCGCCCGAGCAATCCGCCGAACTACATCTGCTTACGATCCGTGAATTTCCCAGCGAGCCCGAGAACGTCACAGTATCATAATGTTCGATGCTAGAACGCAGCATAGTTAATATGACCTTTTCAGACTATTTAGAAAAAAAATCCAAATGTATGTCGGTAATTTTTCGGGGTGGCGGTAACCAATTTCAATCCGGAAAAAGGAGGTCCCAACTCTCCGCACATATTTGTCTAGAAAACTCTCCTGATTAGCTACAATTAAATTTCAGAATGGAGAACATGCACGTAAAAAGTGGTACCTATATGTACTCCTATTATCATGTCCCCAGCAGAAAGTATACATGTAGGTTCTTAAGTAAGATTTTCATTTTACTTATCTATTGTCAACTATCCAAAATGAAAATATCTGGAAGTACATTGTCATTGATCTCATGTTCAAAGGTCTTAAATAATAATGAAATCACGGTTTCCGAGATCCACATCCTGTTCATCCTTATCTTGGATGCAGTGTATTATTAAAAGTGCAGGATTCTTTGAACGTAAACTAATAAGGTAATAGTGCTAGAAAATAAGCATGTCGTTGAAAATACTACCTACCCTCGAGCTTGTCAACATAGAAATTTGTTCAATCTACATGCGGCTAATCATAGGTTTCCGCACAGGATGTAGTATACAGAAGAAACAACGTAGGTACTTACTTTTCCCGCAAACTGTTGGAAAGCAATTGAAGTTATCATTAATCGGTCTTGGCTTTGAAAACATGAAAATTTTAAATCTATTTCTCTGTTTGTGTAAGTTAGTTCTGGAACTTATTTACTTGAATACGCGAATATACAACTCGAGGAGGAATAAAATTTTAATACCGGAAGAAATTATCGCGAAAGCAAATATGGCAACCCTAAGCTTTACTGCTTGAGAAATCACAGGATTAAATATATGAACTGGCAAACTCTAGACTTCATATATTAAGAAAGTTGCTTCAGTCAATATCAAAATCCGTAATATTCGACTCACCCGAAATGGGCATGTATATATATTAGAGAAACTCAAAGAAGTTATCACTGTGATAAAATGTCATCATAATATTGTGCGTGAATTCCTGAAGCCTATAGAGGAGATCATTGAATTACAACAGCAAACCAATTTCGCTTTGGTAGAACCTAGGAAGGCTCAATTCTGCCCACATATGTAATTACGTGGAAAAGCACACACTCTGGTGATATAACACTGTGTATCAGAGACGGAATAAGTAAATTAATAGCCTATTCAGAGGATGAAACAATTATATTCATGCTCAACAGCACTACTCTATAATGTTGCACATATAGATCCCAATTACTAGATAACAACCAGTAATATTTCCCTCTAATATTGAGGAATAGAGCTACCGTTTCATCTGCGATACAATTTTATTACTTTAATTCAGGTATAAATTCAATAAAATTCAGTAAATTCAGATAAACTCATTTTCAAGACGCTGAAATAATCAGGTTTTGAGGACTTTTTTGTTTATGAGTTGGTTTTCATGAACGCAATAAATATTTGCTGTTATTGAGCATATAATTTTTTCTTGCTTTGTAACAGTAAGCCTATGAGTACATTACCTACTATCTTTAGCAGCGGAATTGGAACAAGAAAGTTTCGTCTCTTCCTGTTCCCATAATCTCTCATTTAGCTCATCTTTTTTTTGTAAACTTCTTGTAGCAATCCGCATATACATATTATGCAATGATGAGTTTTCGGTTTTCGATTCTTCAACTAACAGTCTTGGTGATTTTTTTTTATCTTGGCATACACTAGGCAGCTCACAATACTTGAACCAAAATAATAATTCAGTCCGAGCTATTCTGCCGTGATCAAGGGAGACCGCGATCTCCCTTAACATTTGTCGCCTTATCAGCGGTTACTTGTGCGCCACCTGGAAGCTATAACAGAAAATAGGTTGTGGTGAGGACAAGGTGGAAGAAAGAAGTAATGTCACTGGGAAGGATGCTCTGAATATGTTCGCATCCTCCGAACGACAAACCAGCTGTTGAAACTTTCACTATCCTCGATCCAGGCAAAGATTGACATCTAGACTTTATGGACTGCCAAAGATGCACATAACCTAACATGCGTCTGCAATCCAGTGTCAGTGCGGTTGGCTCTCCGACAATATTTTCAAGTCAAATATCTAACCAACCTGCTCCAGCCACATGTCGGATTTACAGAATCCCACACAATGACTCGAATCCCTTCATAAAAAACTTAAATCCTTAACCCTTCATTCCAATTACATTCTCGTTAGCTTTGATGTCATCTTCCTCTTCACCATGATACCCTTCAACATATCCAGGCAAAAACAAAGAGGTAATCTCCTCTTCCTTCCACCAGTTGCTCACCATAACATACCTCCAGTGGAATGGTGACTTCTATGAACAACTGGATGACGTTGCTATGGGCAACCTCAGTCCGGTTGTCACCAACCTTCTACATGGAATTTTTTGAAGTCACGTCTTTAAACTCCACCACTGACAAACCGTATTGTTAGGACCCCTACCTATATGACACCTTCGTGATTTGGCAACATGGAGAAAAGGCCCTGAAAAAATTTCTTTACAACAGTATTCATCCCCGCTTTCAATTCACGATGGAAACAGAAAATGACAAAAAATTAAAATTTCTTGACGTTCTCGTTAATAGTAATGAAAACGGCTCTTTCGGACACTAAACTATCTACAGAAAACCAGCGCACACAACGTGTTTACACAACAACTCCAATCATCATCTATGCCAAAAGTACTAGTGAATCGTACATCTCGATTTTGTCAGACCTAACACCTCCAAGAAGAGCTCGCATACCTAAATTTTCGGCAAGCGAGTTATCTTTAAGCGCAGTGTTCTCCGTTTAGCTAAAGACCGAATTGATCCCTCCTCGGATTCCTTTGATACGTTTCAGGGTGACCCAGGAATGAAACTACGGAGAATTTGGTATTTCGCGTTACGTCATGTCTGAATGAGACAGTATCCGACTCAGTAATCTTCGACATCATCAAAGAGACCGGCCGTTGCTAGGATGGAGCTAGTGAAAGGGGTGCGTTTGGGGTGATGTCTGTAAAAAGGAGAGCTCTTCTAGATATCCAACTGTTCGGAAGACGATTATCGATCCGGTTTCAGAGAGCAAGCAGTGCGCAGAACATTAAATTATAAAGTTTTGGTTTTGTCACGCTAATGTCATAATTTCTGAATTGCATTTAAATCTACCTGGATGTTTGTATTGTGATAAACCTATAAGAAAATATGACTAATATGAAAAATTGCAAGTGTTTTGTAACGTAGTTACATATTATTTCTATTACTTTACATCAACACAACGTTGCACACGCGCATGCCCGTCACAAATCGTGCAAGTGTCCCTTCTATCTAGTCAATACTCCGTGATATACCGCAGATTTAATGACAGACGTCATTTTCAATTGGAAACCGCCATTTTATTTTCTAAGCGTCCTTTCCTGATTTTTCTTATCTGATATCTTACGTGAAAAGAAGCCCGAGGATCTGTTTCATCGGGGTGAGTTACTTAAACTAATTATAATCTGAGATCATCTACTTATATTTTCCTTGTTATTCTAGTTTTCCTCCCTGGATTACCTTTTCGATAATTGATCTCTACGTTTTACCGGATATTTTCGTCCCTCCTGCTTTACAAAGCATCAACTGGAAGCGTTCCCTTTGTCTTCACACTTTCACTATAACTGCTCGCCTCTGGATTCCTACTGTCTACCTGAGAAGCCTCAACGAGACAGCCTCTTCTAGTATCTATGCAGTATCCCAGGCAGTTTTAGAAGCGGAATCATCAGCTGCTGCTGCGTTTTCCTACCTGACCTGACCTGACCTGTCTACTTCGTGGAATTCCGCCTCTCTTCTCTTCATGAGAACTACAGACCTTTAAATCCCCCCCATTTCTTCATTCAATTGGTAACTCATTTTGTCAACACAAGAGAACAATCTGTAAGTCTTTACATCTCATTTTTTGATTCACCTTTTCAAGGAGTTAGCGTACTCTCACCGTCTTTGAAGTTATTTTGAAGTTTAATAGACTATCGAAGAAGTATTGTTATTTGTAGTCAACTTGATAATTAGTAATGAACTTTATTATTCATTTTAAAAGTGAATATCTGATAATTACGTAATTTAAGAACCTGTAAAAGGGAAATTCGTTTTACAAGGCCTTATAAAATACAACCCTTCTTTCACTCAATTAAACGTTAAATTTGTGAAATAGCATAGGTACGTTAAGTTATTTAGATATTACAAATCATTATTACCATTATTAGGAACAATTCATTGATTTTTATGTAAGTGTAGATAGAAATAAAATTTGTTTTAAAGTTATAATTAAATCTTATTGATCAAAATAGTGGATAATTAGGCAAGCCTTTTTTTTTAATTTTTCAATTGCCTATAGAAATCAAAAGAACAAAAAAAATTAAATGGCATCCCCCTTTTGGACATATCTTATATCATACCGTAATTAATACACGTACCAGAGTTCGCTCATAGCAAAGCGTTAAATCTGGGCTTTGTTTTGAGAAATTCACCTATCATATCATAATGTAAGTACTTTTATGTTTACCTATACCTATTTACCTTTAAATTTTCTTACGGCAAAACAATTATCTTTCTTACGATACATTATATATGAATTATCTTTTTTCTTACGGTACAGTTTTATAAAAAATTCCTGAACGATAAAAGATATTGACTAATTTCCAATGCTCTTTTCTTGGAAAACTTCAACCAGTAGTGTCATTATTTTCCACTATGAGTCCTCTATCTGTAATAACTATTAACAAATTCTTATTTACAGATGGAGACGGAAAAATGCTCACAAATGAACTGAAATATTCTACTGCAATGAGAGGATGCGGAAAGACTTTGTAACTCGAATACGACCGTAATGAAGACTAAAAACAACGAATCGAATAGCAGCAGCGACAACGCTGATGGATTATTGTGCGAATCACGCACTCGCGTGACCCTGCATAACCAACTTTATCATTGAAATCAAATAATAAAAACGCCATTATAGCACTTGCCTGACATTTTCACATTCTACCACATGGGATATGCTCGGTATTCAACAACGCTGAATATTGAAACATTATTTCATTACTCCTTTATTTGTTTCTGATAACATGTAGGTACTAATTTTTTTTGTATTTTTTACATTTTCACATTTGATCAATAACTCAATTTTCATAACAAAATACTTATTTTTGTTGACTCAAGATAATTGTAGTTTTAATAAACCTAAGTAATAAATAAACCTAATAAACCTGTTCTATGAAACTAAATTTTGAATTCAGATGATTTAACAGACAGCTTTAAATGTTTAGATGTCTAAATAACAATAAAAAATATTTTATTAGTAAGATTAAGAAACATAAGATTAAGAAGAAAATAAGTACAAAACTTCTCTAAATGTCCATGTTTTAAAATAAGCGTTTATTTTTTGTCGCATCCCTTCTATTAAACATCCTTGGGTGTGATGTATCTAATAGATTAACCGGCTTGGTTCTGATCTCGGTGGACGGAGATCCGTCAGCACTGATTTTAATTACATTTAATTTTATTCTGCAATGGTCGGGATATCTGGGGGACCTGATAATATCCCATCAACTTAAATTTTGGGATTTCGGAAGAAACTGCTTCCTCATCGTTATTCAGAGCCGGAATTGTATAAGGCCCTAGAAATGGAGAAAGCAATGGTTCATCCTCTTTATGGACAATAATAGGCCGAGAAGGAATTTCTAGCGAATTGTGTTATTATTCACGCAAGAGAAAGTCTGTTTTATAAAATGGAACAAACGTTGGTTGAAGAAATAGACGGGAATTAATAATCAGATTTATGTACTCCTAAGATTTTTATGAAACTAGAATGATGGGTATTATTGTTTTTAATTTATTTTTATATCATTTTAATTAATTAGTTAAATTGCTTTAAGAGTTACTATGAAAAGAGCCGTTATAATATGAATTGACTAATGAAAACGCTTATTTTAAAACGGTTTCCAAACTATAAAGCTCATAAAGTATGGATTGTTCATGATCCGATTATTATTATTTTAGCAACCTTTTGTTAACAGCAATAAAGTTTATTGTTTCACTGAAACTTCAATAATTAGCCTGGTAGTAAATCTGCCTAATTTTCATTACCATTATATTATCCTTTCAATAATGAACGCTGAATTTAAATATTCGAGTAATATATTTCTAGATAAATTTACTAAATTATTATTGTACTTATTGATAATTCAAAATATTAATATTCGCAATCAATTTTATTACTAACCTTTTGTTGCAATAATTGTTTTCATATCCATTTTCTTTCATTCCTGTATCAATCTCTGAAGATTATCAGCATTTTAACCTATTTTCTAGATCCGCTCGTAAAAATAAGGTCTTATTAACAAGTCAACGTACCAAAATTAATCACAAGAATTATGCAGAAAAGTATTTCCACATTAGAAAATTGGTCCAGCAACAAGGCTTCAAATTCTCAGTCTCCAAAACAAAGTGAATGATGTTCTAAAAAAAAAAATATCTGGAACCTCCCTTACAGCTGTACGGACAAGACCTAACATATGTGCAGAAGCCATATGTAACAAGCACATAAACCATACAAGGAAATCAACCATGAAAGTAGTAGATCTCATGAAAACGCTTGCTCACTAAACATGGGGAACAGCGAATACCGGATGGAGCTTTCTGAACAAGTCCTAATTTGAGATTGAGCCGTACACTATAGAACACAGCTGGTCTTGTTCTATGCCATCAGCATTGCGACCAATCTTTCAAACCGATACCGGAGAACTATATTCCCCCAATACACATCTGCAATCTACAATCACGGCATTCACCTAACTACATCCTTCTCGATACGCCTAAGAAATATTCTGTCCACTTTGGACATGCACACTTTCCTAGAAATATTCCAGAGTCCTAGAAAATCTGAACCCCCCCTGGCTGTCACCACCAATTAAAACCAATATTCAGCTAAGCTCCCTGAAAAAATCCGAAACGCTTCCAACTACTTTCCAAAATAAATTCTCAAGACTTAAAAGCCTTCATCCGAACGCTACCTTCATGTATACTGATGCTTTTAAAACAGAAGAAAATGTCGGAGTGACGGTGACAACACCACAAGCTACTACGTTGTACAAACTCCCGCCATACAACTCATCAGTATACTCGGGCGAGATCTACGGCATCTCATAGAGTAGCCATCGATCTACCAGGTGAAGAAATTATTTTAATGTGGAGACTTTTTCTGTGTAGTCAACTCAGAACAACACTAAAAAGCTCAAAATACAAAAAAATGACATACGTAATGGGTGATTTTATTGCCCAAAATAGGTAACGCTCATAGATCAAATCTAATAGGGGAGTATGGCGTGGGAGAAAGCAATTCAAGAGGGAACAGGCTGTTTTTTTTGCCAAGAACACAAAATTTAATTTTATCTCAAAACACATGAAATAAATTTATCTCAAACACATGATATCTCTAGGGCTTACGATAGCGTCTGACATGAGGGATTGTTGACATAACTGCAAGCTGATGGCATGCCTGAGAAGTTCTGTTTGTAGTTTGCGAGTTACCTCGGAGATCACTCCTTGCGAGTCGATGGAGTTCTTCTAGAAACCTTCAGAAACTTGCAGGTTTTCAGTCTCAAGCTAACATATCTTGTGTAGTCTAACTTTTAGTAGTTTAAGCCACGCTGGCATCCGACACAATTTAAAAAAGTCTACCCAAAAAGATAGTTTTATAGTAGAAATCAGTCATGTTTCGATGATGTTTTTTTTTTGTGTAGTCAGCTCTACATCCATGACAGCACTATGCTTTTGGTCGTAGATTGTTCTGGTGTCTGAGTCTGATGCAGCCGCTTTTAGCAGCAAGGTGCAGACTGAATCCTCATCAGGAAACAAAGTTTGTGGATTATATATCATTTTTTCAATCACTTCACGAATTCATGTAGGAGAAATTGGATATCTACGAAGAAGAATTTTGATTGTCAGATGGGCGATGCATGATTTTTTTAATGAGTTTTAATAATTGAATGTTTATACATAAATAACATGGAGTAAATAACAACTAAAACATTTCGACGTGACTCTAAGAGGTCCCAAAAAGAATATTTTTATTATATTCAATTATTTTAAGATCTATATTGAGTTTATTGATTTCTACTTCTCTTAATCCAATATTTCTTTAGTGGATATTTTTTCTACTTGAAAAAAGATCCTGAGGTTGTATGTGCAGTCCTAGTCATGTTCTTGGTGGAGAAGAATGCTGCCCGAACTCGATGTATAAATTAAGCGTAATTGAGAATAATGCGGAGAGAGGATAACCGTTCATTATTGCCTTAGTCTGGACTAAATTAAATTTCACTTTCGTGATTTCAAATTGTAATCTCGGAAACCCATGCACTGCAATCTCAATTCACAGAATTGAATTCATGAAATTGGGGGATTTAGAAAAGAAAGTAACGTTGAGAAAAATGAAACTCGAGCAAACAGAAATGAATAGTGATATTATAAATTCGCAGACCTCACTTTTTCTTTCTGTGAGTAAGTATATACGATAAATGAGCTTAACTCGTTCTGTTCGGTATTAATTTTTTCGCTTTTGTCTCAAGTAGTGTATCCATATTCACGCGAGGATAGTACACTTAACTTTTACTCTATACATACTCATCATCAGTTTATCTCGCTCAATTACGGATCAGGTATTTATCTTGAAGATCATGCACTTATCGCCACTGCGATCAAGTTTTGAGTATAAGGAAAATAATTTTTTACAGTTCCGTCCGTTAATGAAGTTCACCAGAGGCTGATGGAGAAAGTTATTGAGAAAAATTTTTTGATAATTTATATTCCCAAAATGTTCATGAATCCCGACAGATTGAATCCAGCTTGTCTTAATGTGATATTTTTCTAACCTAATCTTTTTGAATAAGAATTCAGTTCGCGATTTCTATATCTATGAACACTTTATTTTGCGGCACGTCGGCATAAAATCCCCGGCACATCGGTATCTACTTGAGTCTCAGGAGTGCTAGAGTATTTTGATCACCAACTGTGTATAGGCCCTGGTAAGAATGTCGCACTTGTACAAACAAGGGACAGAGGAACACATTAAAATAGACTTTTTTGTATAAAAATACTTTACAGTAAGGCAGAAGCTATGACAAAAGATTCAAGTATGCAGCTTCTCCGAAAAAATGACGAAAAAACGACGTTAAAGAACGTCATACATAAGTAATTCGAATATAACTGACGTCTGAGAAATCACAACAATAACAGTTACGTGATTTTTTGGTAATAGAAAGTCAGGGACCAAAAATTACTAAAAATTACGTTGCTATAACGTGACTCTGCTACCTGGGATGCTTTGTTTTGTTTGTGAGTAATTATTGTTATGAAGCAATGGCTTCTGAGAACAGACCAAGGCTTAGCTTTCGATGGGTTAGATAAAGCAGCAGCAACAACAAAGTACAGTCAATAGAGTATCGAACACCAGAAGCAACGAATCCAGTCTCACTGCATTTAGTTCTGGAACCAGCCGGAGCGGCAGCAACAGGTCCTGTTCATCAACAATTAGATTGACAACTGCAGCAGTTTCATGGAGCAACAGAAGCTCCAACTCCTGCAGGATCATACAAAGGCGCAAGTTCATGAAGTACTTAACAACATCAAGATAAACATGAATCGTAGCCGTGAATAAGAGGACTGACCTCAAGAGAAGCTTAAAAACGTTTTGAGGACTGCGGCAATGTCAACGCAACCTGATCTTGAACTAAATGACCAAGAATCCCAGATGTAAAGTCAGAGATGTTCCGGAAGCCCCTCAGCAGTCTTGTTACTAGGCAACTGTTGCTGTAAACGAAGTCGAGCAGAAGGTCATTTGTAGCAGCAGTGCAGCATACCAGAGGTTTCCTTGTTTTTTTTTCTCAGTGTTAAGTTTACTTAGTGGGAACAATTTTGGATTAAACTTGTAGAAAATAGTTATTGAAATTGAAGATTTGTTCAAATTCAATTTGTTCAAACCTGCTACACATCATCTTTGGTCCACAGAATGGACATTCACGTACGCCTCAATCAAATACCTAAACCACTTCAAAAAAATCCTGCAACTGTTGGATTCTCGGAGTTCAGGGCATATCTCAGTAAACACCTCCAGGATTTGGAACCTTACACTACCTCTGATATACTGTCTTCCACCCCTTACCTCTTATCCATCAGTTCTCATAAAATAATTGGAACCGTACCCCGCTGGTGACCTAAATGTCTTTAGTGTCTCTAGTGCCTCGATTTCTACTATTGCTGGTGTTTTTTTGATCTGCTTTGAATTGTTACTTGTTTTTATGGTTGTACTAAGAAATGACTGTTGTAATTCGTAGTACAATAAAGAGACTTGTATTGTATTGTATTGTAAAGTAACCCTCAGGACCTGTTTTTTGATACAGCTCATGATGGTGAACAGAAATATTTTTATATGTTTTTCCACAGATCATGAAAATAAATTATGCTGACTTCAGTAGCTGTTCATTTTGGATCTGTTAGACTGGAAGAATAATAATTAAAATTAAATGTACATGCTAATTCTATTTTTTCCCCTTTGAATAAACTGCTATTATTGTAAGCATCAGAGAAGAGTGTGAATTTGAACGAAGTCTTTTTTTACATATTATGCGACTAAAATATTCTCTCTCTACCACGTTGCTGAAATATTTATAGCGAGTCCGATAAAATTTATCAATAATCTTCTTATATACGTAGGTATGTTTGGGGTGGCCTGGCACCTATTGTACCCTAAGAGGTTTATGCACACAATCATGCGTATATGCATTGTTAACCATTTTCCTCATTCGTTATAGAACAGAACACAATAATAATATAAGGCTTTCTTTCTTTGTTTAAATATTCATGTGAGATTGATTTCTGCCGTCTTGAAAGCTAGACAAAACGTTTATTTGATCACACTACACCTGATATTTCTGCATGTAAAACACCGCTATTCAGTTATGTTAAGCTTGATACTTTTATTGGTTCTTAAACTCGAGTCATCTAAAATGTTTTGTCACTATTGTTCTAGGCTTTACACCCATATCATGAATATTTTCTAAAATGTATTTGACGCAAGGTTGATAACTAGGTATTTTGCAAAAGTCTCATTTATTTAATAATAATAATCATTATTATAGACTTTCAGAAAAAATGCAACAGTTATTAACATAAACACTATCTACCTATTGATAAGAGGTGAGCAATCCAATTATTTATATTATGTCTGTATAAACGTAAAGTCGTTTAATTCTAAATTAGTGACTTTGAAGTGACAAATTTTTTGAAAATGAGCACTAATAAGTTGGAAACTAGTGACCGCGCTAAATAATTTACAAAAATATATATTTATCTACTCCCTTATAGGGATGTTGACAATTACAAAACAACTTGCATAGTCTGAAAATTAGCCTTTTGCTCATACCTGTTGTGTAATGAGAATCAAAACCGTTTTGTAATTTTTTTACTACAATACTGTGACGGACCAAATAGATCCCTCTGGAAATAAATATGCTCTCTGAGAATCTTATCCGATAGAAGTGCGTGAATGTCGTAATAATACTAATCGGAATGCGACGCGAACGGATGTGGAAACTTTAACCTGCTGAAACGCAGAAAAACGACTTTTATAGTTGTTTATAAAATAAGGATGACCGACTCTGCGCGTACGGAAAAAGCGGGAACCCCGGCGGACACTGGAGTCTCGCGGAGCGATGATCGGAGGAGAAGGAGTAGAAACTGGACAAACTCGGAGATCGCGTCTGGGTGAGTACGAGAACATGAGAGCGGGCGACTCGCGTGATTGACAACAACACCGGCACCATGCCCAGGGAAAAGGGGGCGAGTTCCACGAAGACGCCGAAGACTGCTGAAGCCTCGCACAGGTACCCCCGGTAAGTCTAGTTAAGCTTCCCGTCTTATTATTATTTTATTTCTGTGTCAAGTGTATTTACAATCATTATGGTATTTATGTGGCAATACATTAGGTGATTGATCCGGCTTATTACAATTATTTGTTTTAATTATATTCAAGGCCAAGCTTGTGTATGTATGTGTCTCGTTTATGTTCACTGGCATTTTAGGTAGTTACCTATAAAAATAATTAGGGCATTAGCAATTGACTGGGAACTGATCTCAAAAGGATAAATAATTAAATTTATGCAAAATTTAAATAATTAATTATTTGTCACTGGTTTGTTATATGATTTGCAAAATATTTTACACAAATATTTTTCAAAATTGGTACTACCATTTTGATCTTTTGGAAAGCTCATCCGTAAATTGATTGGCTCAGGTGTAAATTATTATTATAATTATTATTATTAACCCCGAAACTTGTTCAACGGGACTTTACAAAGTGACACATTATAATCTTGCTTTTCAAACTGGTTCCACTCGAATACCAAAAACAACGACTATCAATAAATACCTATATACGACCATAATTTATCACACTATGAAAAATAGTGCACCACCAAATAATATTTACCGCCAACTGGCTATGGTAAATATTTTATACCAAACTATTAAATCTGCCAAATGGCTAGTGCAAAATGCACTCAACTATTTAACCATAAAACAATATGGGATATAGCCAACGGCTACCTTTATATTTTACAATACTATTTTGCCAAAATCTAACTAAAAGAGTTGCAAATAAAAATATATCTGACTAAATAGTCACCAAGAAAATAAACCAAAATAAATTATCAAAACAATTAAATACAATATTCTTCGAAAAGCAAGCTACAAAATAATATGCACGTAGCGGTTTTCCCTACAATAAAAAATGGCTTCTAGTATTCTTCGTGTGCGCTCGAGGACCACCTTAAATGAAGGAAAGTTCTCGATAAGGGCTTTTGCTTGGCAGTTCGTCTGGGTGTTTTCGCCAAGAAAGGAAAAGCGAAAACGAATGAATTTGTAGGCAAAGGAGTGTGTGTTGCGCTTATTGCATGTAGCATGTAGAGTAGTAGAGCAGAGTATGTTTCGCCTCATGTGGAAACCCAGAGTACTGTTCACGTAAAACGTCCACGAAATAGTTCAATAATTTATTTGATCTTGTAATACAGTTTTCTCGACATATACCAATCCCCCATTACAGCAGGAGTGTCTGGCATCCTAACTATTGCCTTTGGCTGGCAAGCAAACTAACCTAAGTCGTGAGTGGGCAGACAACAGACTTGGTACCTACTCTAAATCACAAACCATCAGAGCAACATTTTCCGTAGTTTGGTGGCTTTCTACGACCTTGAGAAAGGCAGTGTCCGCCTTTTCCGCTGATATCTGAGTTAAGTTCGCTACAAAGGGCGAATTTCGCTCCAACGATGAATTACTCCCAAAAGCCAAAATACAATTCCTACAACTTCCTGACAGTAGGAAAAATACTCACTCTTCCACTGAAGAGAAATCTCATCAAAAGCCAAAACCCTGCTAAGTTCCGGACAAAGGAAAAATAAATACTTCTCCCATGTAATTCTACCAGACAGATTTTATGGTCACCGATAAACTACACTTTTCTAGTAATTGCTCATAGGGCCTTCTTAAAATATACGTGCTCTATTCCCACGGGCATGGTATATAGTAAGATTGTATCGGATACAGTTCCAGCATTAGTGTTTGTTCTTCAGTCGTGTATTGGGGTACATGGACTGGAGGATAAAGCGTCTGGCTGAGGGATTATCTCAGAACGTTGAAGAAACCTGGACCTAGCTCTGTTTCCCACTTCCGCTCTAAATTGCGTACTCTCTACGTATACTAACACTTGACGGACACAGGCACCGACGAGGGATAAATTTTCCGATTTCGACGCTAAATTCCGATCTCGAGGGGCTACGGCTCTATAAACAAACTATATAATTCCGATTTCGAAGTAACATTCCGATCTCGAGGGGTTGCGGCTCTATAAATAAACAATAAACTATATAAACAATAAACCATTATTATCAACAATCAAAGCTATAGCTTCCCCTCACCCTGTGCACACCATTATAACCACCCTTAGGTTAAGTTAGATTGTAAGATCCTCCAAACAAGATCCAATAAATAAAGCCTCATGGGAAAACCTCTCGTCAATAAATAATACCAAGTGTCATAATTATTCTATACGGAGCATATCAATAAAATCTCCGATTGCTAATTGTAAATTAAACAAGGATAAGATTCCTTTAATGTCTTTTAGACAGAAATATAATTAAATAAAATAAAATTACACTGAACCAATTATTTACGGCAATCAATGAGTAAAATAATGTAGACACAGCACAGAACAATATAATTCCTGATGAAAGACCAGACGTAGGTACCGTGGCTGGTGTAAAATTTCAGGCATCAATAATAAATAATTTAAATCTCGAGGCAGAGATTTTTGTAGTTTATAATAACCAATACATTCATTTCATAATATGTCGAAATCGACCGGACAAGTGCGTAATACGCAGCAGCTCTGAAAAAGGATGCATTAATTCCTCAGGAATGTTATTGTACTATAATACAATACAAATTGGTCTGTCTGAATTCTTGGATGTGTAAACTATTTTTAGATTGTGAAATATCACGGATGTGAATTATTATGTATTTGAATGCAATCTAATAAAATCATAAAAGCAAAAGCATTTCAGCTAAAGCAATCCATGAATTCTTTTATACAAGGAGCAGACACAAAATTTTATACAAGGAGCATACATAAAATTTAACCATCTGAAATAAACTTAGGTATGATTATTAATAAAGTGAAATCAAATTACTTGAATAATTTGTGAGAGCAAATAATTTCATTTTCAAATAAAAGACAAATTAGACAGAGCAGTACGACTTTTAAGTCATTGTTACCCAGTCAATTGAATACCGTTCATTTCATGTTTCACATAGCAACTTATCTGTCAAAACGATATACTGTGCGCTGTTTCTTTCCCTGTTACAGTAAGACCATTCCTGATGGTTCGGATATTGTCGGGCAGTACCTACCAGCCATGAGCAGCCGAGGAGTCATTTTCCGTGCTGCGTGAAGCACTCTGTAAATTAGCATTGAAATTATTTTATTTTTTATTTATTTAGGAAGTAAGTACTCTACAGAAAATTAATTCCAATTGGTACATTTACATTTATATACATCACAACTTGATGAGTACTAAACTAAACTTAAATTTAACTAAAATTAGGTATACACCGGTCAATAAATTAGCATTATAACATATTACGATGGACTAGGTTTTCGAGGGGTTTTCCCTAGTACAGCACCCATCCACCACCCCTCCATGTAGCTCGAAGAAAAGATAAACTGATAAGAAATTGTTCAAACAGCTCAAGTCAAATCTTAAAAGTTCAATTTTTTGAATTATATACAATATTGATTAGATCATTATGATTTGTAGTCACAGACTTATAACAAATGAATATATCGAGCTACGTGAGAAATTCTGTGTTTTATTGAAGTTAGTTTAAAAAGTCTTCCCAACCAAATTCCATCGATCTAGAACCAGAACCAGAACCAGACCAGAACCAGAACCAGACTAGAACCAGGTAAATCAACCAGAACCAGGTGAATGATATGACCACGTAAGTACAGCGAGACGCGAAATGTGTCTCGCTCCTGCAGCTCAGGAAGAATTTCGTCTCAATACGGTCTTATAAACCACCAACGTCAAAAGTACCTGCTATGGTAGAACAATAATTATTAAGTAGGTATTATAGGTATACTCAAATAATGGAAATTTAATCTCATGAGAGAAAAGTTATAATTCACAAACCTGTTTTTATCGAAATGAATGGCACACGCAATAATATGTATTTGTTTGATAATTTCCATTAAATTGCGTCATAGTTAATATATTCTGTATTGAATAAGCTACGGTAAAAAAAGTAAGACTCGAACCTTGATTTTTTGGTAAAGCTACGTTCACCATTTGTCTGATATTCCGATAAAGCGTGTTACAATAACGATTGTTTGCATGGAAAGAAACTTCTATTTGGAACAAATACAAGAAAATCAAAACTGACGTAAATAAATCAATTTGCCCGTTCTGTGCGCGTATTCTTTTATTTTGCCTACGGTGAAACTGGTTCGATTAAAAGCTAGAATGGAAGTTAGTTATTATTCATTGACTTTGTTCCGGCATGAGCTGCACTCTCTGTCGAATTCAATTTATAACAACCTACTGACCATGCTGTATTGTTTGACAAAGACTAAATTGACTGCAAGAAGATGAAAGAATCAAAACAATCCGATCAATAAAAGATAAAACAGAAATTTTTGTAAACTAAAAGCTTTCCTATGTCTTAGAACTTAAATCTTCGGTAATGTTCGTACCTATGGAACTGTTGTATGTTTTATGTATTATGTATGTATTGTATTTTTTCTATAAAATATATGGGGTAGGAGTGTCATGGGCTGTGATCCAGTGTGTGCTAATAGCTGGGTGAAAGCGAACTCGTAATGTCAGCTCCAGCAGCTAATAAATTTTCCGCTAATGGAGTGTCTACATGAAATTTTGATCGAAATCCGTGATTAGAAGTAGTTAATTTTTTTAGGCACATATCAAGATATACTACTGCGGTTGCATGTATCTAAGGCTTATTGAAGCTCTCTCATTATTATAGTGTCTAGATTCAACAAGGCGCAAAGTTGCAAAATTTTTACTCCCCAGGATAAATTCTAGAATTTATAGAACGAATCAATTTATAATTTTGGGGTGACGAAATATTAACTGAGAAAGTGAATTATATTCGTTACAATTGATTCACCCTGTAGATAACATTATTTATAATAAATATATTCATCATTAATTTTTGTCGTCCTTTGTTCTATACTTTGTAAGTTCGTCTCATAAATGAAAAAGCCCTGGTTCAGTATTATTGAGCTGTCGTAATCATCCTAAATTTAAGGCAATCGGATTAGGTCTAAACGTATCAAGGCTTGGAGATTATAAAGGAGAGAGTAAGGCAGGCGTTCCCGTTCCTTGTGATTTTGAGCACGTTACAGATCCCTGCTCCAGAAAAATGTGAAATTCGGAAAAATTTCCAGAACAGAGAGGCGTTTGCTTCTAGCGTCTGTGATTACCGTCAGTAGTTACAATAATTTATCGACGTGAGATAGTAAAATTTCGATATACAGAGTGAATTTTATTTATGTTCGTTTGATAGATTTCCGAAACTATAACAGATAAAAGAACAACAACAAAAAAAAAGAAGAAGTAAGTATTGTGGATTTTGTATGTACAATACGTCCAAAATAAGTTGGCCGTTTGAGGCGGGAGTATTTTGCTTTTTACCTGCAATATCTGGAAAACTTTTACAAATTATTAACTGGACTACCTATACCCTGCTATAGCCACGCCTGAAATCTACAATGACCAATACAGCACATTTCTAATACAACCCGTATTCAACAGTATAATTCTCAGAACCAGAGGCCAAGTTATTCTGGTCCTAGTGTAACAAAACATAAGCTAAAAAATTCCATGTCATAAACTGGAATTCCTAGATTAAAAATAATAATAAGATAATAATAATAATAAAATAAACACGCACGGGGTAGTGTGGCTTAGGTCAGACTATCTTGGAGACTGACGCCACCACGGGTTCGAGTTACCTGGAATCACCACACTAAGAGAAAGAAGCCTCCGAAAATTATCGCTGCCTGAGGATTGTCAGGGAACTCCTGGAGAAGGTGCTGGGAGCGACACTAATCAAGCTACAAGTGGCAGAATGCTGAACAGGCGGGAGTCTGCCGCGTTACCCGAAACGTTTATACAGCCGAAAGAAGAGCCATCGAACAGCAGGCTCCCAGACTTGGTGCTTTGGAGGTCTTTAGACCCGCGACCACCAAGACAGGAAAACTAAGGCAACGCGTGAAATGAACAGCTGAAGTCAACGAATTTAAATGCGCTGCTACTGATACCCGACAACCACAGACTATCATGCCGACAACTAAGGACAATGTTTTTGTCAATGACAGAACAACAGGCTAAATTGCAAAATCAAAGGACATACAGGCGGATGAAAGCGAACTGCAATTGACTTTGTAAAGCACTCTACAGATATTTTTGATTAAATACACAAGTACTGATCCCACTCACCCACCACCACCACATCCTCAGCATTGTCACACAGCATAGATTATATGAACAAAAATATTGTACCCGCACACCTCTCAGCATCAATAACGTTGACAGAAGCTGACATATGCTAGAGCAGCTACAGTGATAACCCAGTGTACAAAAAATAATATGCCCAACACATGCACTAACGCAAATAACACAACACACTTTTCATTAATAATCAAAAATAGTTTTACAGATCCTGAACACGGACAATATAGATAATAAGTAGAAGTGAAGACACTACAGTCCCTTAATGGGTTTTTTTATGCAAATTAGCTCTATTGTTATCAAGGTCAGATCAGGTTCTGTCCTCAGAACCTGACACAGGTCACTCCTGTTCGGCATTCCTTTGATCGGCGGCCCTTTGTCTGGAATACATAAAAGTTAATTATGCTGCATCCGAACAATCCTTTGTTCGGAAAAACACAATAGAGCTGCATACCTGCATCAATAATTATGCAGATGTTCCGTTTTCAGACGTGTCGAAGCTTGTCGATACGCGCCTCTGCATAATTATTGATGCAGGTGTGCAGCTCTATTGTGTTTTTCCGAACAAAGGATTAACAGATGGGCGTGATTAATGACTCCGATTTCTAAGAACTCATTAGTCTATACAAAGGAACGCCGACAAAGGGCCGCCGAACAACGGAGTGACAGGTGGGCGTGATTAATGACCCCGATAACAAAAGAACTCATTAGTCTATTGTGTTTCCGAACAAAGGACCGGATGCAGGTGTGCCCATAAATCAAGTACACCCCATTGTTTCGATGACAGGTGGGCGTGATTAATGACCTCGATAACAATAGAGCTAATTTGCATAAAAAACCCATTAAGAGGCTGTAGTGTCTCCACTTCTACTACAATATATTAAAGCGCTACCCACAAAAGAAAAACTTGAGCCAATGCAGATGAACAGTACTGCGGCCTGGATCAGTGAAGAGGAACAGGCAAGTATACCGAATCTTCACACCAGTAACAATGTAGACATTTGCACAGATTGTCAACAAAATGCTCCAATGGAAAGCTTTTGGTGTGGATATGATCCAGAATTTCTGGTACAAGAGGTTTTCCTACCCGCACGGGGAGCTGACCAAACACATTAATCATATTATAGTACACCCATCATAGGATACACCTCAATTTCTCATACAAGGCATTACATAATTATTATAATATGATACCTACCAGCACAAGAGACTCAACACAATACAGACCGATTACATGTTTACCAGCATTGTACATGATTATTACAGCCTATATTACAGAAAATATATACCTATATATGATAGATATAAACAACATCATTGCCGAACAGCAGAAGGGCTGCCGGTAGGATTATATGGATTGTAGTGAACAACTCATCGTCGAGTCGGTGATTCTCCGACAGGTACATAAAAAACCGAGTAAAAAACATAGACCTAACACAGCATACATAGATTATAGAAGAGCATTCGACAGTGTCCCACACACATGGTTAATAGAAGCATTACAGTTATATAAAATACATTAACAGTACATAAATTTCTTACAGACGGTCATGGCACCTTTGCGAATCACATTTAACATCCGATCGAACGAGAAAAAATTACCACAGACAACGTATAATACTGAGTCCTCTTTGGTTCTTCCTAGCGCTAAACCAAAATTTTTCATCAACTAGTGCCTTGGAAGAGAGAGATGGCTATTGCAGTCATGTCTGAGCTCATTGCACCTGAGCACACCTGCCAATAGTTTGCATTTTATCCCAAACGTTTCCAAACCAAAAAGCTATTCAGAGTTTCGTCCAATTAACTTGATGCCGGTAATAGATAAACTAATCGAGCAAATAATATGTTATCAGTTGAAACGATATTTCGAGGATAATCAGCTGCTTTACGTTGGACAATCGGGATTCAGAAGTTCACATTCGACCGAATCGGCTCTACAGTATGCGGTAGCGAAATGGAGGCAGGACGTTAATGAAGAAAAAGTGGTGCTCAGTGTATTTGTAGACCTAAAGCGTGCGTTTGAGATAATAGACCAGGAGATTCTTATTGAAAAATTGGAGATGTATGGTGTTGGTTCGGTGGTCTTGAAATGGTTGAAGGATTATATGCAGTGTAGATACCATAGGACTAAAATAGGTGATAAATTGTCGGCGAGTAGGGAAAGTCTATGGGGTGTACCGCAGGGGAGCATCTTGGGACCCCTCTTATTTATTGTGTATATAAATGATATTAGTGTGGCACTTGAAAGGTCTTTTGTTAGTCTTTTTGCTGATGACGCCCGGGAGCCTGCTGGCGGAAAATACCTTGGTTAGCGGACTGCTGAACCTTGTCCAAGGAACGGAGCTCTTCTAACCAAGGAAAATCTAAATGTGAGAAATACAATAAGCCCGCTGGCTTCAGTGTTTGGGACCACATAGACCATCTCTCACATTTAGTTAAAATGCCAAATACCAAATACCAAATACCAACTGTCGAACAGATTATAGTAAGGGCTAACATGGAATTGATTTTTTAAATTGAACGGGGACAGCTGCCTGTGTATCTCCGTGTTTTTCTCCAAAAACGAGCGGATATACACGGGTACAATATTAGAGCTGGTCATGAACTTAGTATTCGGTGTTATAGGACTGCCTCTCTGCAGAAGAGCTTGTTTTATGAGGGCGTGAGACTTTATAATGCTTTGCCTGAAAACATTAAAAACGTAGAGAATATTCGACTCTTTAGAGCGAAAGTAAACAGCTACTTGAGAGCAGATAACATGTGATGGATAATTTAATGTATCTAGATGTAACTTTTGTAAATGGGTATACAGGGGATGGGATGCTGTACCTGTTGTGGGGTTAGGTGAGAGTATTAGAGTAGTTTTCGAATGTAGATAGATATCGTATATGATATGACGTACAATTGCCGGATGATATTGTGCTATAGTGACAGCAGGTAGCCAAAATAATTTTGCACTCAGTGACAATGAATTCATCACCTAGATGAACGAGGGTAAAAACTACGGATATCTTGGATTCCAACAAGCCAAAAACGTCTACCACAAACGCATAAAAGAAATAGTCACACAAAAATACACACAAAGACTTAATCAAATTTTACGAACCAAGCTTCATGCACGTAATTATACCATTAAAACTATAAATACGTATGCCATACCTACACTAACGTGTACCTTCTGAGTAATCCAGCTCAAAACACGAACTACATTGACAATATTTTTACGGATTTCCTAACCGTAGGCTCGACGGATAATTGGGAAACACAAATTTACTGTTTAATTTATTTATTTAATGTCCACAAGAATTTCAGATTACAATGTACAAATATCACTACTTCTTATACACAACAACTTTACTTGGTCTATAACACTTTACTACTTTTCACTACTCACTTAGGAATACCGCACTGTCTATATCGCCACTAGTCGCTTAGTTCCTCCGCTTGTTCCTCGCACACTGCTAGACTAAAAACTGACTCAGTTCACTTACCTGCTGGCTATTTATCCCTACCTCTGGAAGTAGCTTCTGGAGGGTTTGCCGACGGCTCGCTTCGATTTCCCGAACAAATCCAAGAGAAAGATCTCGAGAGTATTCCCTTCCTAGATCTTCGGCTCCCAGACACTCAAACATCCATTTCTGGAACTTCTCCACAGGAAATGACCAGAGTTTTCCATTCATTTCCCGTGGTTTTCAGCGAGATCCTTTCTCGGGGTATCAGGGATACAGAAGTGTATAGGACCACAGTGTTGTTGGTCGCTTACTGGTGGGCGCGTCCGGCTTGACCCCCCTCCACGCGCCCCGGTCAGCACAGAACGCCGGGGGCCGATCACTAATGGCTACCATTGCTCTGTCCCGCCCACTTTTTATCCATCGCTCTATTCGTATCAATATATAAACAATACCACCCTAAGTCCGCCACGGAAAGGTTGAATCTGCCTCGCTCCAAAGGTGGCCGTGATTTGATTCAAATACATAAACTGCGGGAATTTATTAACACAAAATCACTAGCAGACACAAAATAACACATCACTAAACTTGCATATAGCATTACTTACATAATCCCAGAATATATTATAACCATGAAACAGAAATAACAACTGTGGCACCAGAAAGCTCTTCATAGACTCAACTAACCACATGTCAACTAACAAACGTGCGACGAAAAAAATGGTTGAGCTATGGCGACCTGTTCGAGGAGATGGAAAGATTTATGATCGTCATTCAAGACCAGGTGATAAGCACAAGAAACTACTGCACACACATACTAAAGTACACCACACTTACGGTACTTACGATATATGCCGAAAGTGCCACATACAGACAGAGACATACAATTAAAATAGATAGGGGTTAATTTTTCGATTAATTGCTAAATCCTAATTTTGGTGAGGGTAGTTTCTCCATTCAATCGTTTTCTATTATGACGTTTTTATTTCTTTTTTTCCGAGATTCAAAAGACTATCGAAAAACAGTCACCCAGATCAGGAGGAACATCAAAATGTTCAATTTTAGGAGTTTTTTCCAAATGTGAATGTTATAAAAACAACTTTTAGGAGATTTGTGATTGCTTCTCAAATTATAATTTGTTTCCATTTCCGAAAACATTTCTTCTCTCCCATAAACTTTTGTTGTGAAACGAAATAAGGTAGTGTGATTATTATTTTGGTTCTTGTATTCACTTTATTTCTTTATTTATTTTTTAATTAGCATAGACAATAATACAGTAACTAAGACAGTATTTCAGTCAAAAGAACATTAATCAATTTTAGAGGACCATGAAGAATTATAAAAATTCAATCTTAGAGTTTTCGTTACTCGCAAATTCAATTTTCATCACAAATTCGTATAAAACTCTATATATCTTAGAAATAATCTACGATTTATGAGTGAAACGATGGAATTCAACTTCCCAGGAAATCAACGTACTCTATGATATAGCTATAAAACCCGTCATCCGTGAAAGAAACTGAGTAAGTAGGTACACTCACTCCTCTCTTTAGGGATCGCTGCCTCATACTTTCCAATAATACTCCTATATAACGAATAATTCCCCATATTTTAACTTCGTTGAAGTTGCGATCACTTGAGAAATAAAAAGTAAATAAAATTTCGATTGGCTGCGAATACAGAGTTACAGTTAATAGCAGTTTTCAACTGGTCCAACTCTCTGTGGATTGCAGGCTACGATATAACGATTTTGATTAATAAGCCTGAGGATATAGGCAGGTTTATTAATTTTTAATGCACGTAATGGCTTTCATGAAGAACGAACTACAATATTTGCCAAGAATATACTGACGGATTACAGATATAAGATTATCAGAATTTTATAAAATTTATATTCTCAATCCCCACTTGGTAGATTTTCTGATGACGATAAAAAAACACTACTGTTTTAAAATCACACTTTATATTGATGAATTAGGATTAGTAATGTAACACGTGTTGCGCTGCTTGCAAAGCAGCATATTTTCCTTACTTTCCTTAATTTCCTTAGTTTCCTTAATTTCTACTCATTGATTTTTGATATATTTTTTTGCCTTTATTTATTTATTCTTTTTATTTATAATTTTTCATTTCCTTTCTTCGTAAATATTACTTATACATATTCTATTTATTTTCTAAGCCTGAGCGAGTGCTACTGTGGCTATCCGATATTCTGGAGGGCGATCGACGATCATGATTACCAATTCTAATTACGGTTAAGTGGATGAACAGCACCTACCTGTTAGGTACCTGTTGGTGTAATGGTGAACCTCGCCATAATCACAATGATGAAGTAATTCAATTTTACTGTTTGCTGTCAAAGTGTGATTGCTTTGTAATATATGTTTTGCAAATTTTAATCTTTCTGGATATTTGCGCTTGTAAGAATTTAGGTGTTCATTGTATCTATAATTTCTAAGGTTTCAACAAGTTTGTCCTATACAAACTGAATTACAATGAGAACAGTTTAATTCATAAATTCCAGGTTTTTGTTATTTAGATAACTTTTCCTTTGCATTCAGCAATATAGAACCATTGCTCATAAAAGATTTAAATTAAATGTTAAATGTAGTGATTTCAGAAATTAACTTGGATATTTGTGTTGACATGTTTCATACGTAAGCCAGTGATGAATAGTTTCCAATTTTTTTTTTTTATTAATTTATTTTATTTATTTATTAATTTTTTGATTTGGATAAAGGAGATTTGGCCATTTTTATGTAGTTTTTTGTGTAACAAGAGGTCTAATATTTTTTTTCTTTTACTATTTTTTATTGCGATTTGTTTGATAATAGAAATGTCTCTGTTAAAATTATTTACTGGCATTGATATCACTGAGAGTTGGTGTGAAGTTGGATGATTTGAATCGAATGGTATTGTCATACTTACATGTTTTACTTATCTAAATTACAAATACCTAGAAATTGATACAACCTGAATTCTTACAGAATCAAACATCCAGAAACATAAAATGGTGCAAAACACATTATAGAAAAAACCACTCACTTCAACAGCAAACAATTAAATTGAATTACTTCATTCATTGCGATCATTATTTTAAATAAAATTTTCTTGAATCTCTATAAATTGACAGACATTTACACAATCAACGATAGACAGTCATAAATGAATAGCTAGACATATCTCGATCTCCATTGCTTGATTTTTTTTCATGTCAATATCTGAGAAGATCAACATGGCTTTTTCAAGAACAGGTCTACTGTTTCGCACTTGGTAGTGTATAATACAAAGTTCATCTCTTCTACACTTGACAATGGTGGGCAAGTGAATGGCGGTATATACGAACTTTTCCAAGGCCTTCGATCGCTTCGATCATGGTGAGTGATTTTTCGCTTCTTATGGCTCGTCAATTTTACGTTAATTTTTCGAATATTCTTCCTAAAGACGAATATATGTGGTTCGGAGGTGCCCAGGGTTCCAACATGAGCCCTCTGTTGTTTTTAGTTTTTGTCAATGATCTCACGTCAACACTTAGATGTAACTGTTTACTCTAAGAGATCACCTTAAATTGTACTGGAGCATTACTTATGAGAATTACAATTTTTTTCAGAGGTAGACAGACGTGTCTTGAGACAAGTTCTGAAATATTTCAAGAGAACTGATTTTGAAAAACTGATGAAAAAACCCTCATATTCCTAGAGAGATTCCCCAGTAACAATAACATATTGTGACACAAAAGTTCCAAGTTTTTCAAAACCTAAAGCAGACTGTCTTTAGGAACATGGTTGGTAATCTTTAGGAACCGTTAGAACATTTGCATACAAAAGATGGTGGTGACAATAAGCATTTTACACGTCAAACTTAGAATTACGTATCGCTGAAATTATTACTTGGTTCTATGAGGAATGAATATTATGTTCCCTGTATGTTTGTTGTCATACTAGTGTAAGCAATAGGTTATATGCACATAGTATGAAATTATGAAAACCAGTGTTAACTGCAATATTTAGTAACTTGGCTAGATTCAGGAAATTGTTCGCATGTATTTTTTTCATGAAATTTATAAAGTTTTAATTGAAATATATTATGAACCCTGGGGGTTTCTCATATCTGGCCGGGTCGTAGCTCTCACTTCATTACTGACATTCATTAGTTGGCTAGCCGAGTTAACGTCCATCTCTTCCAACTGTTCTCTGTTTCAGCACCTCAATGTGGACTGGGAATTGTAATAACGATCTGCCCGTCCGCTTGTATTGATTCTGAAACCCTTAAGCAGGAACTATGAAGTTTAGTAACTAGTACCAGGATACGACAATGGTGACTTACAAATACTTTGATTACTTCCTGTAAGAGTTGAAAAAATAGATATCCTGAAATATGTATAGAAATATTTTCTGACAATTATTAACTTTTTTGTTAGAAATTCTGCGTTTTAGATTTCATGGTGTACAAAAATAGTCGAAACGACTTGAGAGTTCAGGTAGGTAACGCAGATGTTTATAGGATATCTAACGGCTCAACAATTAGTTGATTAATAAAATGACATTCATCCGAATTCTACAGTTGTTCTGGTCCTGTCGTCTTCCTATCTTCAAAAACATCGACTTTTATTAATGTTTTGTTCCTATTTTTGACTTTCTTTTGTTCCGGATATTTGGTTCCAACTATCGGATATGTATCCCCGCAACGATACATTTAAAACTTTGTTGGACTTTCCAATTCGTATGTTTCCATGGCAACATCTTAATAAAATCTGGGTATTGTAGATCTACACACTATTTTTCTTCCCAAAGAAGGGTAGATATCCCGTACAGTGTTGTGACTTTTGTTCTCATGAAAGTGGTCATATCTTCCCAAGACAGTCATACTGAAGAAAAAAGTAAATGAACTTAAAATCATTTATCCATAATGGAGGACTGGATAACGAAATATAATTGAACGATCAAAAGAACTTACCTGTGAAGTTCGATCGTAATTATATGAGTTATCCAGTCCGACGATATCACTTCCCTCCCACCCACAACCTTTTTGTCAAACAATCCTTAGAGGCAAACTCTTTACAAAAATGACCATGGAAAACATAGCAGGCCCGGAAGCCAGCAGGTACCTAGATGCCGGCAGGTTTTTTGGTTGTTGTTATCTTTAGAATGCCTGTGACGCGGAGTAGGGAATGAACATACTACCTCCTATTCAGAAGTAATATCGAGAATTGGACAACAAAATATAATTACGATAGAACTTCACAGGTAAGTTATTTTGAACCTTCAATTTGCAATTATTTTAAAAAATCATTATCATGAAAAATGTTCTCATTTTACAGTCTTTTGCTTTCGATTTTCCTCTTTTGTCAATTGCTTTTCCTTATTTGTCAAATGAGTTTCATATTTTTCTATCTATCAATGATTATGGTAGTCATTGATTTAGCAATCAATTTTCTTTTATGTCAAATCAGTTTCACTTTATGTCAATTGCTTTTCCCATTTACGTACAGTGAGATTATAATAAACATTGGAAAAGCATTTGATATAAAAGGAATCTCATTTGACAAAAGAGGAATTTGAATTGAAAAATCAAACTGACGTTTAATAAATGGGGGAAACTCATTTGACAAATAAGGAAAAGCAATTGACAAAAGAGGAAAACCAATAGAAAAAGACTGTATAATTATTAAACACAATAAATAACTCATAACTACTTATTTAAAACTAATGAGACAGTCAGATTACAGTGGGAGAAACAATTAATATTTTTCTCAACCAAGAAATACATACAGGGTGATTCGAATTCAAATTTATCAAATTTGAATTTTATTTAAAAAATAAAAAATAATAATAGTCGGGGAATCCAATAAACTAAAGAATTACAAAATCGGAATAACTTGCGTAATGTAAAAAAGCAAAACTTTATTTACAATTTTTATTCCAAAATAAATTATGCCATCAAATCAGAAAGTATTTTCTGAATGTGATCGCTCTGTATTTACATAGCGAGGTGAGTTGTTACGTTGCTAATTGGTATTTGTATATTATAGTTTTCACTTTAATTTGTGTATAAGAGGTAGGTATATATTGAAAGTTATTACCAGACGGATCGTCAAAAACTTCCTTTTGCCTGACAAACTGACATAATGAAGATTTTATTTGTAACTGCTCTACTTATAATACTAGCTGTTGGCTTAGTATCATCGTTCGTTATTGAAGCCAGATACACTCTTGGTGGTAAGTTTTCTTTGCGAACTTCTAAAACATATTCGTACATCTTCGATTATTATTGTGTTAAACTTCTGGTTGATACCTTCATCAAGTCCAAAGAAATTATGCTCTGACAGACCGACATAAAGACGTTGAAGTCATCTAAAAATAGTTCAGTTTGTTTTCCATTTAATAAGTCCTTCTGATCAGTTATTCATCCAAAAATTATTTATGGAAAAATGTTTACGAACTCGAACCGCAGTAACCAACATTCCTTTAACAGTAAGAACTTTCTCGCCTTCAAATAAAATTCGACCACTACCTACTAATGGCAAGCCGTTGGGTATCTAACGATAAACATATTGAACAACTCAATGGTATTAACCTGAAAATGAATTATTCTCACAACTCAAGGAAATAGACTAAAGTACAGTCTAGTTATTATAGGAAGGCGAGTAAGTTCTTACTGCGCAAAAGGTTGGTTACCGCCCCCAGAGTTTACACTTATTTAACGTCCAATATCAGCAAAATCATTCGGTGTCCACGTTAAAAAAAAAACAATCAGATAAGGCTGATAAGAGTATCCCCGCCGTTCATCGAACATGTAAAATCTCAGTGGTGGTGAACAAAGGTGGCAAGATGCGCAGTTCGCGCCTAGCCTTCGCCCTTTTACAAAAATTGGACAGTTTATTCTCGTAAAAAATTTATAATATATTTTTTTAAGCTTTAGAAAATTTTTCTAAAAATGCAAAGTGAAAAGTGCAAAGTTGAAATTTTTTTACTGTTGAATAGACCTCAGATCTCTCGAAAACATACTTCCACCTAGGTAATCTGATTGTCGGAAAATCTATAATATCATCGATATTATGTAATCTGAATTTTTAATCACTCGTCCCAAGCAAAGAAGATATATTAACTGATGTACTGTAGCATTTCAATTATTTTAGGTGGACTCGGAAGTCAAAGAAAGAAAAGAGGTCAAAAAAACTGTTTTGGAACGAACTGTTATAGAATAAAAGATGGAAAATGAATTTGTAAAATATAATAAATTTCATCTGAAATTTATTGACGGTAATAATGATATTGATATGAAATAAAATAAATAACATCTATAGTTTTTTAATATTTTTACCTTGTATTATTATGCAATAAACGAACTGCTGAGTCTGACCAATGCCCGCTCCACATGAGACCTGCTGAATGAAGCTGCAGGAGTTCACAGTTCAACCGGTGACGTGACGTCATCATAGAAAAGCGCTGATTTGGACGGGTTAAAATAATAAAAGTCAAACAACGGTAACACGTTGGACATGTAATACGTCAACACGGACCAGTGAAGGTAGCGTTCAAGAATAATTTTGTCTCTATTTGCATTTATTGTTAAATTAATAAAATGCATATTGGCGATACCTCGTTATTCCATTAAATTTTTTGCCGTTTCAAATGAGAATGCAAATACTATACCCTGGTACTGTTTTGTTGGGAAATAATGTAAATCACTATAATAAACCTATTATTTTTGCTTATGTAGGTACAGTGATTATCGCTTATTGGTAAAGGTTTGGAACCTTTTAATAATTTTAGATAACCCATTAGATAAATATGAAATCAAATATAATAGTAATCTTATAAACACAAAACATTAATAAAATCATTATAAAAATGGCCTGTTACCGATGAGGTAATCGGTGAGGTAAAATCGCCTGTTAAGGTGATGAAAACTGTTTATTAAGGGGAAAAACATATTTGACAAATTTGGAAACACAATTATTGACAAACGACGAGAACCAAAAGAGAAAGACTATAATGTTTCAATTAAAAATGTACATTATTTAAATTGTATTTTAGCACTTTGATTATTTTAGATGAACTCAATCTTCAAAGAGAGAAAAGAAGAGGTCGTGTAGTATGTTATGGCGGATATTGTGGTAAAACAAGCGCTATTTTTGGTCATTCAGGATGAACTTCATAATAAATTAATATTGACGTAATAAATGACAATATTTATAAAATAAATAAACAAGTTCACAAATGAGTCCGTTAATCATGTCTCTACCTTCCATTATGTTCACAACCTACTGGATTTGACCTGATTCATAAAATATATAGGTAGGCCACTGAATACTGAACAATGTAGAAATAAAATAATTTAGGTGATGTGTGTAGGTTTTTACGGCGGGCTACTGCGCCGTGGTTCAAGAAGATTTGCTCCGAACGTTTCGTCTACAGCTACGGTAGACTAATAACTCGTGCTCACTGATAACTAGAGAACGGATTATAGGCAAAGAAAAAATGCAAAATAGGCGCCTTCATAGGCACATTTTTTGGGATAAAAAGGCTTAAACTTGAACCAAATAGGCAATAAAATAGGCAAATTTTACTACCAAATTCTCAGTACTTAGAAAAAATTAGTAACACGAATTTACGTTGATATGTGCCTTAACAATTCCTGCCGATTTTCAAAAATTTACAGCAATTTTTCTAAGTTTTTGTTTTACATCAAGCACGTTGTTTGATAAATAAAATAATTACAAATATTACACTTACCATTTTGCCACAAGCTCTGAAAAATATTGTGTCACCATCCAAGATTAATTCAGGATATGGTTTAATCCACGAAGAAATTTTGCTTGATTTACTCATTTTTATACGAGTAGGTATATCGATGGTCTAATTCTAATACCCTGTATCTGCAAAAAATACAAATTTTACTTTTTCGCGCCATTCTGTTGTACGTTTACTCTGTCAAGAGTTGAAATGCACCGTATTGGCACAGTATTGGCTTGGGAAATTGGCTACAAAAAAAGTTTTGTAACTTCCTGAATCATATTTAGCCCTTTTAAACTAAAAAAGCTCTCTCCTGTAAAATATTGATTCATACAGTTACGGGGTATTAGAATTAGACCATCGATATTCAAATTTTATAATATGGGTTCAGAAAACCCTAACATAAAAATAATACCGGAAATATGTATTTTCGATATGTATAAAAATACCTGCTAGCTAATACTTCACCGACTGAGTTCTTTAAAGTGGAAACTATAATTAAAAGATAATCGTAGTAGTAGTTAAAACGAAGAAGAACATTTAACAAAAATAAAAGATAAGCATTATACAGTTACCACGAGACTCTTGCAAGTTATAATTATAAATTTAAAATACAATAATTTTACAGTTTATGTCCGTATTCATCAAACTTCAAAATATAACTCTGGGGTTATATTTTGAATTTTCTGACAGCTGATTGGTCTAATGCTCAAACCCTACGAACGCTACGAATTTTAAACCAATCACATGTTTCAAAATATAACCCCAGGGTTTATATATTTATTGATGAATACGGGCCTTATTAGTGAATTGTTATAGTAATGAAATACATACCAGGCACTATCTGTACAGATTGAACCATAAATATTCCGACAAAATTTCAAGTAGTAGGGGGCGTCAAAACACACTTTTTTTCTCATAAACATTTGCCCAAAAACACTTCGTTTTCGAGATACGTTGAAGTTTCTTTATACCCTCACCAACAGTATTACAAAGAAAATGTACGCCACTGACTTTTGAAAATTTTTGTTATTTTTTTCAGATCGAGCAATTAAAAATACAACTTTTTTAAATACAATTAAATTGTTTTCCTATCTTTTTTTTCGTGAAAAAAAAATAAAAACACCTCCAAACCATGTCAATACAAGGTGTTTCTAAATGAAGTACCATAAGTTGGAGGATGTGTAGATGAAACTTAAATATTAAGAAAATTAAAATATTTTTTTTTCCGAAACTGTTTTTTAAGCGAGATACAGGGTGTTTAAGTGTCATTTACAAAACAGGTTTTTCAATACACTGTGTATCTCGGTGAAAACCATTTTCAAAAAATAAAATTTCTTTGAACTTTCGTCATATTTTGGCCTTATCTACAAACCCCTCGATTGATGATACTTATTTTAAACAATTAAACAAAAATAATAAAAATAAAAAATACTTAAAACGCTAACATTTCAGTTTTTATCGAGAACGGTGTGCCCTATCTAAATTTATCATTAAAATTAAAATCAATTTTTCGACACGCATTAAAGCGGCTTTCCATTTTTTTTTCTCGAAAACCACAGGAGATACAATAAAATTCAAGAGACGTAAGAGTTCAATTTTTAGTTGCTCTAGAAATATCAGAATTAAAAAAAAGTAAGTGGCGAAAGTAGGTACATTTTTATTACAATAAAACTGGACGCCACTGGACTCAATAATTACAACCTACTTGGGGCTAAAACAACTTTGTTTTACGGCAAAAAATATTGCCAAATTTAAACAATATCGACAAAAGAATGTTTGCAACATTATTTAAAAAATTGACATTTTTGATGAATTTGCACACTCGATAACGAAGCGGACAAATGTTTATGGGAAAAAAGGTTTGTTTTGACGTCGCCTACTATTCCTAAAAGTTTGTCGGTATATTTATGATAATTATACCGACTATAAATTTTTATAAAATATTTATAAAAATTACATAAAACAATACCAAAAGGGAAAAGGTACCAACTGACGATACATTTTTAGTTCTGGCCATGAACGAGATTACAATAATGTTAATAAAAGTCATTTGACGTCGATAGCTTCAAAAAACGTACAAATAAATATGTCCGTTAACTTACATAATGAGCTTTTATAATACCCACTGTTAGACTTTTTTTACATAATTAGAAATTCTATACATGAAGCCAGCACCCTTCGATCATTAAAATAATTTCAATTTTAAAAGTGTAAGTTCTATAAAATGAAAACCTACTAGGATGGCTGCCGCAATCAGGAAAATCCAATCAACAAATGAAGGGAGTTGGTCTCGGTCGATGGCGCAGGAATTCGCATATTTTCCTTGCTATAATTATTATTATTGTCGAAGTGCGCACCTTGATTTGGAATGAATAATTGATTCAGGCAGATGTTATTTTCCCCACACTTGGGGAAAGTCTATACCTACCTAGTATGAGCTTGCGAGACGCATTGTTTGCTTTGTCACCGCCATCATTTCGTAGCGAGATAGAAATATTTATAAAATATGATTCGTTCCTGCGGAGACTTGTATAGCAAATATTTTTTCATTATATTATGTTCGGTATATTATTTAGTGCAAGAGAGTAGGTACTTTGCTTGTGTATAAATAAGTCCCAGTCCTGCACCAATAATTGTAAATTGTTGATTTAGAAAATTCGTTTACTATTTTTGTTTAAATTCGTATCATAAATTACCCTTCCTGTTTCTTTTAAAATGTTCATTTTAGCGTAGAACAATCTGGCTCCTAACTTGATCTCTCTATTTCAAAGTGTCAGAGAAAAATTACCTACTCAAAATTTGATACCCTTTATCCCCTTTTTCTCTCAATCCGCCCAGTTGGGCGTGCAGTTTTTATCTCTCTCGCCACCCCCACATAAGAAACACAAAATATAATTGTGTTAAAATTATAATATGTGTAACCAAAAATTGAATAAAATACACTAAGACAAGAATAATAGTCAGCGGCTCCAAGTTCAAACTGAGCTAGACATCAAAAGGCATTTTTGAATCTGCTGAACCCTAAAATAAAGATACAGTGGCTGTCAGCAAGCTCATAATAGACCGAGTCGCACATTAGATGATGAACTGGAGAGTATACAAACGTGGTTGTCCTCGGGGTTTCCACTCGAAGAAAGTGCTTACGTCTAAGAGTAAAATGAGCAGCAAAGAGGGAAATTAGGAATAGGACGTCACCAGAATCAATGTGCTCATTTAGCACACCTCAAAACATTTAATAATAATTATATTTTCATTTCATATTAACTATTTGAACATAATACGCCAGTTTCATAATTTTCGTAAATTTTACCTTGAAGCCATTTTAGAGTCCCAAGAAATTCGACTGTTGCAAGATATAGATCCTCTAAGGGGTCCTTGTTATACTTATTGTAGCCCAAAGTCACTAGCACTACTATTTGCAGGAGTTGTAATCTGCTCTACCAGGTGACTTAGGAATTATCTACATGTAACCAGATATAATTTACCTAATAAGATTTTCTGTTATTTAACTTACAATGCTATCATAAATCGTTCAGCTGGAATTAGAATATGCTCGTATATTTACCGCTAATTCCCAAATCCTCACATTAGGGTTGTGTTCAATTCCCAGGCCACCCTTACAGTACTAATTGATTGCGCAAGAAATACAGTATGCGGCTTCATAGGTGTAGAGGGTTAGTGTTCATGCTCGAGAATCACTGAAGAGGATTATACATTAGATGCCTCTTTTGTCGCTGCTCTCCTAAGCCATCTTAGCAAGTTCTTGCGATTTGCGCATCAACTATCAACTAAGATGGAACTAATATGCTCTTGCCTATGATTTGTGAGTTTAAATGCTGAATTTTAAGCGACGTAGGTATAATACGTTCAAGAGATTTGCATTGCATTTGTTTTTCAAAAAACGCTACCCATGAAGGGAACATTAAAGAAAATCGACCGTTATCTCCATAAAAATCAGATTTGCTCATGTAATGGAAATCTCATGTTAATAACTCCCATTAGAGTCAGAAATGATAAACGAATTCATAACCTATCGTGACACTCTCATAAATACTCTGTCTTATCTGTTTATGGGTATCATCATGTATCGAAACACCTTCCGGAAACCTAAACTTCCAACTTATTACATGAATTAGGGTTCAAAGACCTGCTTTAGGACTATTAGTTTTGGGTTTTGACTTCAAAAGACATTTACTTGTTTATTCAATTCTGAATAAAATGAGTTTGTTAACCTGTAAATAACTATTACATCTGATTTTGATTATCCGCATAACTAATTTCCACAATTATTATTAGGTACATCAGCTTGTTATTGAAATAGCTTTGTAATGCTATGTGATGATGACCTGCACATCGCTATTCATATTTCACCCTTCATTTCTCTTCTCCTCACGAAGTTCGTGGTTATTATTTCTCGCTGTCTGGGCGAGGCTCTCTTCGTTGTTGCAGTATTAATTATTTCTGTTTGGCTGTGCCGTTTCCATATTCGTGCACAGCACATCCGATTCGACGCTAATGAATTGAGTGTGTTGTTGCCAGTGTTTCAACATTATATCTTCAAACAACGAAAAATAATGCTACAAAATAAAGTTTGATAAAAGTACTTCCCACTAATCCCACTTACTACTACTACTAATATCATACAACTTTGGTGTGGATGAATGATGTCATATTTTATCCATCACCGTTTTGGGTGCATGTATGATGTATGTGCGAAACTATATCATACAGTGTTCCGATTTCCAGCCGGTACAACCAGTCAGGTGTATTGCGCGGTTTGGTAAATGTTTTTTTTTTCTGATTGCTGAAAAACTCTATTACTAATCGAGACAGCTGCCATTTATATCTATGCTAGGTATAAACCTACCTGCCATGGTGACAATTACCGTATTACCAGCGCTGTAATATAGGTATAGGCCGTTACAGACAACCATTGGTAACGAGAGATATAGAACCATTACTTTGGTTATTAGGATTTCGACACGGAACCTGGAAGAGTAAAAGCATCCAAAAGTTGATCTTTCGGCGACAAACCCATGCTGACGCTTTGAAATTAAAAACACAGGATGGTTCATATCAAATTGGAATAAAGAAAACTTAAAATTATGCAGAAATTGCTCAATTTCGCAACATGGTGATAGTTTCAACCTGCGGACATTTACGTACATTTTGTACGTACCGGCTAAATGCCGGCAACGCGGAGACAACGGCGGGCGCGCGCAGTAAGTGAGTGATGGTGGGTTTTAGTGCGACGCAAGCTGGCGGCCTCGAGTCTCGCGACCTCGACTGTCGAGTTGAAATCAGGTGCGTTTCATCATCATACCTGCGTTTTCACCTTCTTTCTCTCCTGGAAATTCGCGGAGGAAGGTTCCGCAAACACCTTAAGTTTCCTGAAATGGCGTCGTAAACTTTCACGTTAATTATTATAAGAATCAACTACGTTTTTGGCTTGGTGAGTGTCGTAAAATGATTTTCTTAATTGCGTTAGAATTATACAGATCATATTTTCTTAATACCGTGTGCTAATTTAAGTACAGCGTTTAAATCCGATCGAGTCTTCGCTCCGCTTGTAAAACTTTGCCGATCACATGTTTGATCTCAACATATCTTGAGGACGGGACATCATTTTATGTACCCTCGGCAAGCAGACTCGATCGGACCGTTCATTAATGCAAGAGTGTTTCTGATACACATGAAATTACAGCTTTTTCCCTACGGATTGATTTTTCCCTGGAGACATTCTTTTCCCTGAAGACATTCTTTTCCCTGGAGTCAATTTTTCCCTGGAGGCAATCTTTTTCTTGGAGGCAACCTTTTTTTTCCTGGAGGTCATCTTATTCGTACCGAGGAGAACTCCACGTACCAAGGCAGATTTTCTTGGATACTAAGTAAGAACTCCACGTACCAAAGCAGATTTTCTTGGATACCCAGTCACCCTTTCAAAGCAAGTTCCTGGAGCCAAGTCATACGAAGATAAGTGCCTTGTAAACTCTTAGCAACCGATCCATTCATTCGACTAGCACCGCACGCTCTTGTTTTTTTATTATCTGTTAACCGTGCTCAAGAGTGTAATATTAATCACTGTGATATATTTTATATTTTAATAAAGAGTACCTGTTGTTCTGCTGACCTGCTTGTTATTGTTGACCCTCTTAGACTAGCGACTCAACCTACGACCCTTGGTTTTCTTGTTTCATGCTCTCAGCGACTATTTTTCCCCTCTAAGGGTTAAATAGTTCGTTTCAAGTGGCACCCAACGTGTCTATCTGCCAATTATTCGTTTCATGGTCACATTTTTTTTTTTAATTCATCATCGATTTTCTCAATTGACAAAGCATCACACGCATAAAATATCTCATATCCAGAGTTAAAACATCAAAAGAAACCCCCTCATGCAAAATATTAACCTCGCTAAGCTAGTATAAGTAGGAAGAAAGTTAGGAGTATCCTCAGAAGTTTCGGCTAACTTCCCTCCAGGTAAAAGATGATTCAGGTATGAACATTTTGAGCTTTTAGGTAGGGCAATAATTTCCTTGGATAGCAATTAATTTGTCCTTCTTAAGGTTCCTGTATTGACGACACTGATGATAAAGGTATTATACTCTATTACTGCGGTAAAACGCAAAAAAGCGCAGGACATATCGAATTTCTCTGCCTCATAAGGCACCAAAATAAAAAATAATTAATGAATAAAATGCAGGTGATGGGGGAGATAGGTTGGCTCAAGTATTTCAACAGTCGGTATCTTTTAAGGAAGTCCAATTTGGTTTCTCATGTTAACCGGTATTACCTAGCTGATGAGCTATCTTCAAATTTATGAACTCCTATTATGTCGTGATCAGATTAAATTTTACCGTGACGAGGAATATTAAAATTAATCCTCAATTGCTGCTGTGCTGCGACCACAGATAAAACAAATCAATAAATGACATACAGTGACAGAAAATTTTATAAATAAATCTATGCACATTAACAAACTAATGAATTTTCTAAATTTTCCATTGCCCTGGACCACGCGGTATTAACACGGTTCATTGCCTTAGGTAAATCCCTAGCACAATGTGGCAACATTATCGAAGTCTATTCCCGTGTAGTTGTCGCATTAGATTGATAGAATTATGTTCGCAACTAAAGGAAATGAGGTACAATAATGGTAATTGATGATGCTAGTTAGAGATATTTACCGCAGAAATCCTAATAAATTATGTCTAGCTGATTATATAGTATGTGTGCGTAGTAGGCTAGATATTACAATGCCTCTCTAGCTTCCGCCTGTTTTGTTATACTAATCGTGTTAATTATTCACACCAGCTAACAGACTCTATTATCTCACGTTCTCAGCTATTAATCCCATTCAGAATCCCTTTTTATATCTTTATATTTTATGTCGTGAGTGAATGTAGCCATTTGATCAGTATTTATACCGTGTGATCTTATCTTTTAAAAATATACAATATTTTAACATCCTACAGGGGTGAGTGGTTGTTAAATAACCAATTAAAATAATAAACAGAACGACTCAACGTCTTCCCCTACGTTCTGTTTACCATTGCAACTTCCATTCAGACTAGGTGGATATTATTTCATATTCCATCGGGAATGTATACACAGACAAGCTTGTCTGGCGAACTGTGGTGCACTTACTGGACTTCTCCAAATTTATTTGAAGAGAGAGGCTAGATGGACTACATACAAAATGCATATAACTTGGAGCGAACCAGGTTACTAGATGGCATAAAAAGTTACAGTCTACTGGGTATGCCCTCTGACATATTGCCTTAGACCATCATGAACCGCTCTGGTCAAAAGGTCCTTCTACTGTGAAGAGACGTGTGGGAGTACAACAGAAGTGAACTCCTAAAAGCAGACTTCAGATGGTTCTCTAAGACATCCATAGGAATTGAAGCTGCAGTTTGTAGCACTGGCTCGAAGAAGAGAGTCTTCTCGAGCCTAGTCCTTCATGCAACAACTTTCGAGGCCGCCACTCTTCATTGCACTGGTCACGGACGTGTCATGCCATTCTACTCTTCCTTCCGTTAACGGAAGGAAGAGTAGAATGACATTGTAGTTTTCTTTTTTTTTATATAGGGTTTCTCGATAAGAAAAAAATCATAAAATTATATTTTTCTACAGATTTTACTTTGCGTGTTGTGACCAAAACGTTGATTCGATGTTTTTCAGAATCTGGGTTCTTGGGAAAAATTTTCAAATTTGATACTTCATTTTGATTAATTCATAGTGACTGATGTTATTTTACCATTTTTTTCAATTTTTTTCAATTCTTACTTCCTTTCCTTCTTTTCTAAACAAGTACCGTCTTTTATTTTCTTTTATTTTTCTTGTGTCTTTTTTTGACAAGTAAGTGTCAAATCCGTTTACTTATAAATCCTTATCTTATAAACGTAGGTTAGGTACGTAAGTTTTTCGCCTTGCATCCAACATTCTGGTTTGTGCTTAAATGGCACGTCCCTATTAGAGATTCTATAAATTGTTCCTTCTATAAATTCAATAAATTAATATGTTTTCCTTGAATTTGAAACGAATTTTTGGCAGATAGACACGTTGGGTGCCACTTGAAACGAACTATTTGACCCCTAGAGGGGAAAAATAGTCGTTGAGAGCATGAGACAGTAAAAGACAACAAGGGTCGTGGGTTGAGTCGCTAGTCTATAAGAGGGTCAGCAATAACAAGCAGGTCAGCAGAACAACAGGTACTCTTTATTAAAATAAAATCACATAGCTATTATCACAGAATCTTGACTTGAGCACGGTTAACAACAATAAGGAACAAGAGCGTGTAGTATATCCGAATGAACTGATCGGTTAAAACTGGATAGGCAAAGGCACTTAGCTTCGTAGGGTCTCCGGAGCGAGGGTGGAAGTTTAGCTGGTGGTAAACTTGGTCTCAGGTACAACCAATGTGCTGCCTTCTTGTTTGAAGAGAAAACTTGCTTCCAGGAAACTTGCGCCCGTACGAAGAGGTGGATTCCTTCAAAGAGTTGATTCCGGGGGAAAATTTAGTCCGGGAGAAAAAGTTGCCACCCAGGATAAAGAATTGCCTCCAGGAAAAATCAATCCGTAGGAAAAAGCTGCAATTTCATAGGTATCAGAGACACTCTTGTATTAATGAACGGTCCGATCGAGTCTGCTTGTCAAGGGTACATAAAATTATGTCCCGTCCTCAAGATAGGTTGAGATCAAAAAAAGTGATTGACAAAATTTTACATGCGAAACGAAACTCGATCAGATTTAAAAGCTGTAATTAAAAATAGCATATTGTATTAACAAAATATGATCTGTATAATTCCAACACAATTAATAAAATCATTTTACGACACTCACCAAGCCAAAAACGTGGGCGATGTTTATAATAATGACCAATAACTTCACGACGCCATTAGATGCGTTATTCGCGACAGGTATTTTGCGTGCACCTTCGTCAAGCGAATTTCCAAGAGAGAAAGAAGCGATAACCTCAGGTATCCGGCACGCCGGACTGAAACTCGACAGTCGAGGTCGACGAGACTCGACAGTCGAAGTCGACGAGCTCGAGGCCTCCAGCGGCCGTGTTTGCATTGCACTAAACGCCACCATCACTCACTCACTGCGCGCGCCCGCCGTTGTCTCCGTGTCGCTGGCATTTAGCCGGTACGTACAAAGTGTACGTTACAAATTTCCAAAAAAATATAAATAGGTAATAATTCAAGGCATCAAATTAATTTTCTGAATTATAATTAAATGAAAAATTGGACGCTCGACGTCTCGGTGAATAGTTTCATTTTTGCTTCCAGACAGACCTCAACAGTTCAACACTCCACTTCTCGGCACACATCTTGTAAAGAAAATGAAACACTTTTCACCTGAATATGGTAAATATTATTATAACAGTAGTGGATGAACTACTTCTTTTTTTAATGCGAAGAAAAAGTCGCGATTTTGTTTTCAGTGAATATGTTTCACTGAGATAATTCCAGCCTTATAATACCTCTATTACTGAAATAAAAGAATTTGTTATATAGGAGTTCTTATTGTAGTACCTACTTTAACAAATGGTCCTTAATTAACGAACTGTTGAAATCACCTTTCAAGACAAACAGCTTGAAGTTTCAATTAGATATTTGTTTTCCAAATCTCTCAGATAATTGTACTTAATTTGTCTGAATTGTAACAAAATCCTCGTTGGAACCCTTACCAGAACACTTCACGTAATATCGAACATTTTATGCCATCCTTATTTTGGTATTTCGTATTCAAATATTCAAATCAGAGGACGGATCAAGCATTCAATGAATTGCAAGATATATTTTAATGAAGCTATGAATTTTAAGCATCATAAAACATTTGAATAGCGTCACATTAAATAAATCACAACGTTAATGTAAATTGGAACGCCCACCAGAACTGTAATAACCTGACTCTTCAAATAACATGCCTGTCATAGGTTTGGAATATGGGGTGAAATGTGTGTCACTGGGCATCCCTCCGACTCTGTTACTGATCGCGAACGGTGGGGGTGCAGGTATTTTAATTGAAATATTATAATTAACTCTGACATTGAATATAAATAGTCAATTATCCGATCCCTCTGGATTGTCATTCGATCAAAATTCACTCTTCTGATTACTTGCGTACTTTGGTATCAGTTTAATGGAAAGGCTTTTCATAACCACGCGATCGAAGAATATTTATTTTTTACTATACCTAACTGTTATAGGTAATATAAAATAATACCCCCTTAATGTGTTGCTAATAAAATGTTATTTTTTAATTGATTCCGTTGTCATTTTACAAGCAATAAAATAAATGATGTTTAGTTTTAGTTAACTTTTTCCCCTGTTTGTCAAATTTGATAGTTGAAACTAAGACTTCGAGGAACAGTAACAGGAACAGTAGTGTTCGAATTGGATGCAGAATATAAATTAAAAATAAGGGTCTGCACCAGAAGTTACGCAGATCTTAATAAATCCTGTAATCAGATTTGAAGATGGAAGATGAAGATAGAGCGTTTCAAAGTTGAACCTGGAAAATCGACTCCTTAGACCCGAATAGTTACGAACTGTTGATCTACTTTTTTCTGCAGGACGATTAAACCCAGAAATACCAACACATTAGAAGTTGGTGAACAACGGGTGAACCGAGCAATGACAAGGTGCCAAGACACAATTATCAGACAAACTGAGGAGGTAGGAGTCGACAGTTTTCTGAGAGGGTTGTAGCTAGGAGCTGACGAGGCAAGCGGCGGCCAGGAGCACAACTTCCATGGAGGCGCACTGTACGGAACCACAGCTGGCACCAGGCACATCTGGAATCTTCCTGGAATATATGTCTTAGGGGCGAAAAATTCAAATCTTACCAGGGGTGTTCGTTGCCCCTATTTTATTTCCGATTCCATCTTTCACAGAATTTCATCAAGCCAGAACGCTTTGTTAAAGATCTCATACATCCGCTCGGCCGAAGATACTACTGTACTTCAGAAGAACTTGGACAGCTTCTATCACTGGTGCAAGGACAACAAATGGACCTTAACGTTTCCAAGTGCACTGTCGTGTCTTACACTCGTGGAAGATCTTCTATTTATGGTCAGTACAGTTTCGACTCCATTCCTCTTACTCGTAGCCACAGTTCTAGAGATTTGGCAAACGTCTTTTACTTGACTCTGTCTTCAACTCACATATAGCTTCGGTCGCGTTTAGTTCTTACAGGACTCGGGATTCATTATACGTATCTGCAATTATTTCTACCGAAGCACACGTTGATGAACCTATGGGTCATTGTGACTATTGTGGCTGACATATAGTCATGATACGTTAACCCCATCAGATCAAGAAACTTTTTAGGGAAGCTAAAAAAGCATCTTGACTTTGGTTAAAATGTATCCAGGTCCTCCGGTATGAGAAAGTGTCTCCCGAAGGTTTGTAATCTGGTTCTTCGTCTCCCTTTTTCTCAGGGGAGATTTGTTTCTCTCGATTCTCGCCCTCAGCGGAATCGAGCTGTTTCTTTGGAGTCGATAATTTTCCTCTCAACCACTAAGAAAATTAAAGACAAAAAGATTGTCAACATTTTAGATTAACGAGTCCGGTATCCCTTTGACTTATGTTCTCCTTCAAAAGGAATAAAAGGAACAAAAGCAACAAAAAGAAAGACATTTAAAAAAAAAAGTTTCAAATTATGATCAGAATATCAGTTTGAATTGAAGCAGAAAATGTGGTGTAATGGCGGCTATTCAGATGAAGTGGGTGATAGCCACTTTTTCTAAATAAAGAAATGTTTGTCTAAATTCCGCATGATTTTTGTTGCAAGTTCCGATTAGCTGCAATTTTTTTTTTTGCAAAGTCCGGTCAGGTATACTTTTTTTCAAGGTGCGGTTCGTTTCCCGGGTCCGATCAGATCGATCATTTTGGCCAGGGCGAGTTTAACAAGTTCCCATCAGCTCGATTTTTTTTTTAAGGTCTAGTCAAGTCGAAAATTCGAGCTTTATTCGAGCATTGTCAAACCGCTCTAAAAAATCCATTTTTCAAAGAGGGTTGACGATATCCGGTCAGATCTGATTTTTTTGCAGTCTTTTTTGACACCGTTCGGTCAAGCAGCTCAAAAAATTGATTTTTTAAACCTTATCAAAACCGATTTTACAAAGAAAAAAATGTCCAACCTTTGCAATTATCGAATGTTCGAGCCTTGCAAAAGAATCGAGGTGACCGGATTTTCCAATAATCGAATTTTCGAGTTGACCGGATTTTTTCAAACTAATAAAAATTTTTGAGCTGACCCGATTTTGTAAAAAAAAAAAAAACTGAGTGGAACGGATTTAAAAAAAAAATATAAATTTAAAGCTGACCGGGCTCTGCAAAAAAAAATATTTAGAGCTGACCGGACTTTGCAAAAATAGATTTTTTGATCTGGCCGGATCTTGAAAAAAATTTAATTTGAGGATTCACACACTTCACTAACTTTGCAATCCATGAGCCGCCACTGATAGTTATGGCTTATGGTGACCACAAAACACCGGCTTTATTATTAAACTCAAATAAAATGATTGCATACAAGAAAATAATGGCAACCATTCAACATGACAAACGCCATGATTTATCCATGCACTTTGTCCAACTGCATATAGTCTCCTGATGATAATTAAGTTTGCTCAATGATCAAATTCCCTCAAGTCTCTCCTTGAATTTAACAAAGGCGTCAAATCTATAATAAACGGCTTAATTTCGCGTGTTCCACCGGCAATCGAAGGAATAAAATTACCATCCTAGCCACAAATGAACCCCGCTCGCCTAATGAGTGTCCAAGAATCACGCGATCACCATCTTACTATTGCCAGTCCCCATCTCCTTACAACCATCTCGGCACTACTCTATTATACGGTCCTAATTTACATAAAAATAAGCAATCATGTAATTATTTTTGCCGACATGTGGTAATTATTAGGGAAAATTGAAGAGGGAAACACGTATAATGGTCATGTCATGGTGAACGACAATAATATTCGCGAACGTTCATAGAGGCACCGCTTGAAACGATAATGTGTACATTTATAATATGAACTTGATTTAGAAATCGTGATAACATTATAAACGTGATCATATTAATAAATGTAAGTCCCAAAACTTTTTGTAATCTTATTTTCCAAGTGGTAGTTATTTATACACAAAATAGTGGCACGTGAAGGTATTGAACCAAGGAAAAGGTCGTATTGTGTGTTTCAAACTTTGCTTTAATTGTTTGATTACCCTTAATTGCTGGTGGTAGGTATTAATAGTATATTATGCAACGAGCTTATAATGAAGGCTATTAATACGCGAGTATGATGGTTAAGATACAAGCCGTAGGCGAGTGTCTTAACCATCATAAGAGCGTATTAATAGCCATTATCTGCGAGTTCCATACACTATTTTTTCTACGACCCTTTTTTATTTCATAGAAAAGATTAAAAAATTATATTTTTTAACAATGACCCGTGTACAATTGCGGATCATTGAGGTTAAAATAGGTTGCTATTTGTTTACGCATATTACCAAATTTTCTCTTCGTCGCTAAGGTTATTCTGCTGAGACATGTTTTAGTATCAAGTTTAAAGGGCACTACTCACTACTGCGTAATTTTTATTATGCGAAGTTCGAATTCCGAATTTTACGCTTTGATTTTCAGTAATAATTTTAATAACATTGTCAGCCATTAATTACGATATTGTTTTCCTGCGCAACGCGGGTCGCAGCGTTGCCGCTTTGAATACTATCACGGAGCGTTACGAATGATATAATACTTTATTTTCTCATCTTTTACACGATATACCTACCTATCAAATTAATTAAGGTAACATAAAATCTTGATAAATTTTCTTTGAATGTTACTTATGTTCTAAATTAAATAAACGTTCAGAATTTTTTTTCAGAAATACAGAACTTATATCACAAGGCAATTTTTGTCGTGAGTATGACAACTCTGTGACTTCGGTTGGCTTGCCGACCCGATTGTGAGCGAAAAGGACCCGATTCGATTGCAAATGCTCCTCTGCCATTGGATAGCTTGACCAGTGCTTTAATGAAAATTTGTATCTTAATGAGACCCATTAAAGCACTGGTGATTCATATTTAATATGCATATTAAAGGTTGGGAGTAGAAAAATTATTATATTTATACTCATGCAAATAAAACATGTGATATACTATCTTCTTCAAACGGAAAGCAGTTACCTACTTGGCAACCGATTTTCTTTTTTTTTTTTTAGAGTCTTAAAATTTTTCCAATTTGACAACTTTGGAGAGTTTTATTATTTATTGGTAATTTTATTTTATTTACCGACTACTTTAAATAAGGGTATATAGCAGAGGACGTCAAGACAAACATTTTTTTATAATGAACATTTTTTCAAAAACACTTGATTTTCGAGACAAATGGTGTTAAAAATTTAAAAATAGAACAGTTTTTGGTTATAACTCGTGTAAATTTCAATTGATTTTTATGAAACTTGGCATGCACAATAATGAAACGAAGATCTTCAAATTTTGCTATTTCAGGGTTTGTAGACGTTTTCCAGTGGCGTAGATATTCGGTTTTTTTTCTTTTTCCCCTTTCTTCCTGCCTTTCTTTTACGCCACTGACCATCAAAAATGTCCATCGATGCTAACTCATAGAACATAAAAAAGAGATTTCATCTTGCTCAGATTGTTAATTATTAAAATTAACTTTCTGACTGAATAAGGGGTGGATTGCAAAGGTATCAATTGACTTTTATATTTTTGCATCGAGAGGCTTTTACATTCCGGAACTTATTAGATAATTCCCACTCAACAATATCTAGCAAGAGGACAGAGAGGTCGTTTGGTGAAGAGTAATGATCTCTAATTAGATCGAAGCTCGATTGACGGTTGTCGAACTATCGATGCACTATGGCACATGACATAAACGTGTAAAACAAAATTATACTGAATCAGTTTATTATAAGTTGACACTAGTACTTCATGCAGGTATTTTATACTATAATAGTTACATAATAGAAACATAAGTCTTAGATAGAATAATTTTTATCTCGGGTTTTTTTTTCTGAAAAGTTCATCATTCATGTCGGTAAATCAGGATAAACCTATTAAATTCAGGAAGAAACAAGCGAATACTTGCAGGATTATAAATCTAGTGGTAATTTGATGACCGTATTTGATAAAGAACTTTTCCTGATAAAGAACTAAAATATAATACCATAGTTAGCTTGGATCAATAAACTCGAGAATATTTTCCCCTGTTACTTTGAGTTAACAATCCTCGAAGAAACGGTGTGAAATATCTATTTAAAGATAAAACAGAATTCTATAATAGAAATGGCCGTGTGATTCTTGAAAGTTACGAACTGACCACGCTACAAACGAAATATATAAATTTGTACCTATATTTATTGTCCCACTAAATAATATACCGGGTGCACAGAAAGTCTGGTAACGGTCTAATAAATATTTAAGTTTTGAGTTAAAAAAAAGCAAAAACAGACCAATTTTGTAATTTAGTTTACCTCCTTTTGATGTAAAAAATTGATAACAGGATTGACAACATTGCCTATTTGTTATAAATATGACACCCTGTGTGTTATATTTTCATATTTCCTAAGAGAATCCAGTAGGAATGGTTTTTACAGTTGCGGTTTAAATGAATTTGGTTTCGAGTTATAAACAAATGAAAATCGTAAGTTTTCATTTTGAAAGCAGCATACATCGGAAACGGCTTAAGATTCATCTACTATCCTATGATGTAGATGAAATTTTTATACAGGGTAATCAAAACTCTTATGATTTTTATCAACCTGTAAAAAAATTTCAAGTACACTGTAAGATACCACTGGAAAAGTGAATATAGAGACATGTAAGCCTTTTTGCGATATATTGAGTCGTTTCCGATGATGTAAGCACACTGCTTTCAAAATGAAAGTTTGCGAATTTTATTTGTTTATAACTCAACCGAAGATGGAGGTGCTCGAGAGGGAGCCAAAACATCCTCTGTGCTCGTCCTGCTGAGCCGCTGCCACTAAGCGACCTCTACTAAATAATAAACAAGGACAGTATGGATGATCATATACGACGCTGGTAAAACTCCCCAATCGATGTTTCCCCAAATAAATTATATCGGTATCAACCGACAAACTCGCCAAATATTATCTTCGAATTATCCCGACCAACACTCAAACTAGTTTTGAGTTAAAAAAAAGCAAAAACAGGCCAATTTTGTAATTTAATTTACCTCCTTTTGATGTAAAAAATTGATAACAGGATTGACAACATTGCCTATTTGCTATAAATATGACACCCTGTGTGTTATATTTTCATATTTCCTAAGAGAATCCAGTAGGAATGGTTTTTACCATTCTCAAACTCAAACTAGTGACTGGCATTTATGCCGGGCACTGCGGACTAAACAGAAACCTACACACAATAGGCATCAACCTTGACCCTCAATGCAGGGAATTACAGGAAGAAGAAGAGACTGTGGAACATGTCCTGTGTCGCTGTCCTTCACTCTACAACATCCGTGAAGCTATGCTTGGTTCACGTCAGGCAAGCTCTCTGGAGCCCCACCAGGCGCCCTGGTCCAGTGCTTTCTGATCTTGGGATGGCTTAAGGAGTGACGCCACCAGGAAAAGGACGAAGCACAATAATGGACCTCAGTGCAGCTGACTTGTTCTGCCCTCGTAAGAATCCAGAATCAAATCCAGAAGATGTAGGTGATATTTAAAGGGAGTTTTAGACCTTAGTTGTTGTAATTATTGTATCAGTTGTTTTTTATATGTTGGCTATAGTGTGAACGTGAGAAAACTACATGATTCAGATCTCCCATTGACCTTTCGTTGCAAGAGCGATATGGAGATGGGAGTTATAGTGTCTGAAGAAACGAATCCCTACCGTTCAATTTTTTTTTGCAGTCGAAGACTCAAAGGCAACCCTGTAGAATTATTTTTTGCCGGTTGAGTACCAAGACGTATCTAATAGATGGTACATTTGTTTTCTTGAAACCAGAGTAGCTCTTATTGTGTTGTTCTTCTGTAGAGCTTGTTATTCTGCTTTTCTTGAAAGTAGTTCTTGATGAATATTGGTCCATACTTACTGGTTCTTCTCACCGGTCCCAAAATATTTCAGCTTTGCCGGAATGATAAGCCATGCGAGCTACTACGTAGCTGTTAACTACGTCAAAAATGTTTCCTCCGGATTTCTCATGGTTCTGCGCAGACCTTGATGATTCTTTCTGGTCTTATTAGTGCGGCGTAGTTCGGGGCTTGCAAATTGTCATCATCAATAATTGATATGCTTAGATTATCTTTAAAATATGTGACAAATAACGCACCATTCAACAGTTTTCTCTTTCTACTCCGTTAATATACGCTCCTATAGCTCCGGTAATATATATTACAATACGAATCGCCGAATTTTGATTAACATCGTTCTTTGGTTACCTACTTCATGGTTTTAAATAGCTGTTACAATAAGTTTTGACGCAAATTCATGTAGCCTAAAAAATTAATAAAAAGCCTTCATTCATAATATTCTTTAAAAATAATATCATTAAAAATTCGTAATATGTATTCCTAAATAATTATTCTCCTAAAGTCCATCAGGTAGTTATTCATAGTTACGAGGAGGTAAAAGGTAAATGGAAAATCGTTTGGTGTTCCTCGTTAGTATTTGCTCATTACATAAATATTTTAGTGATCTCATCTTGAGTGTAATTTTTTATCATTATCTCACTTGTGTGCACAAAACATTGCCGGTTAATTTATTGCACCGAAAGAATTAATAAAACGACAAAGGTTTAACAGTTTATGTCGCCCCTTGGTTAGATAACCAACACTGATTCAATTGGTTTGGGAATACGGCGGCTACATAAATAAAGAGCGAGGCGAGTTATAATTGAAAGTTTAGACAATCTGTTTTAGACCGTCTTCGGTTCAATTATGAAATCTATCGAAACAAGAGAATATTATAATAATAAGTAGTAGGTATAAGAAGAGTTTTAAAATCTACAACACAGAGAACCAACTTTACGCAGTCAATAAGAACGAACTGAATTTGGGGCAGAAGGAGCACGGATATGTGATGTGTTCGCATGCGGAAGAATTTAATTGTGAAACAAACCTAAAGAGGAACGAAAATAATTTGTATATTAATATAGTTGATCTCACGAAAGCATGCGAGACCCAGGATATAAATATTTTACAAACTTTTAGGGCCGTATTGCAACATATTAATTATATTTTTGAATATGCAGCAGTTTCACATAAAAATTCATGTGGAAGTTTTTTAATTAGATGTTCTCGTTCTAATTTTGTTATTTAGATTTCGAGATTTAATATGTAAAAGGGAGATGAACCAAATTTTTTATATTTTGCGTAGAACATTCTCTCCGTCCTAACATGAACCCTAAGCGAAAATTAAACGTAAATTAAAGGTAAATAAGAGTTTCCGTATTAGTTTTCCAGCTTCAATAAAAAATACTATAAAGTACTTTTTCTTGCGTAAACTTTATAGCTACTTTTAAATTTATTATACAAACAAGTCTCTAACAAAGTAGAAGTAATATACACTAAGATATACACAAATTATGTAAATTTGTCTGCTAGATTGCGTGTGAGTAAATAGATTTAGTATAATCATCGGTAGGTACTAACTAATTTAAAACTTTCTATATAGTATCTACATGATGCCATAAGTTGGATTTTCTTACCAATTCTTGTTGAGTCCATTATACCTACATCAAGGGGAACTTGGTGCCAAACGGCTTCTTCCTCTTGAAGTATTATTAGTCGGACATAATTAAACCAGAACCATTTCATAAAACTCCCCTCCTAAGACCTCTTCTTAGGGTTCATCTCCTAAAACCTCTCCCAAGAAGTCATCTCTATTAAACCTCTATAAACCCTATATAAAAACAGAAAACACCTCTGTGTTGGCTTGTTTTCTTTCACAACAAAAATTAAATGAACAGTTTTTTGTAAAATTTAAGTTCTTTTATAAATTCAAATTTCAAAGGCATTCTATAGGAATAAAACGGGGGTTCAGAGGAAAGTGTTGCTATAGTTTTGATTTTCTCACCCTTTAAGTTCTTTGGGGTCGCTAAACACAAATTTGGAGTTTGCTGGCAAAAATTTGACCGGGAATTTTGTTTACTCTCAGCGGTATAATGGCTTCATTTATAATATACAGGTGGGTAAAACAAAATGCAGAGCAATTCATGCGAATTGGAGTCAGTAAATCATTCGAGAAGCTTTAATTTTATTGAGAAATCGACATTCTCAAAGATCTGTGAAACAACAACGCGGAATCTCTCGGCGTACCCAGAGCAATTATTTCAAAACTGGTCGACCACTAGAACACTGGAGCGAAACCCAATTTTAATGTATGTACAAGAGACTGATATAGAAAACCGAATCATCAGACTGTCGAATATAGAAATGCTCTTAACTTCTAAAATACTGCAAAGAAGTGTATTTAATTTTATAGATTCAAAAAGAATTTCCAATAAAATGAACGCTAACCGAAAAATTACTGGTAAGACTGGCCACCTGGCTTTCTTAAAAGTCATCCTCGCTTAAGTAAGAGGTAATCCTCGCAAAAGCCCAATCAATGAATCCAGCACGCTCTCAAAAACTTAATTGTTATTGTTGAGGATTATTTTACCAAACTAAAGAAATTGTTGGATAGGATTGATTTACGTGACTGCCCCCAGAAGATTGAAAAAAGTTATAGCGTTGGAAGAAGAATATTCAGAGAATATCACAATCGTAGCTTGCGTTAACGCCCTTGGTAACACAAATCCCTCCCTGTACTACTTTTTGTGACAATATACCTACTGGGTCTAAAGTGTCCATGAGTAGGTACCAAAGGCAACACAGATATTTCGTTTCTGGCGAGATCATTTCGCGCATTGCAAATCACAAGGCAAGATAGTGCTGGTTTTCGATGGAGCTGCCTCACACTTAGATATCACCATAGCAGATAAAGCTTAGCAGCATGATTTTGAACTCCTATGTCCCCCTCTCAATATCACGCACGAGCTGCTGCAGCCGCTAGACAAGGCTGTGTTTCTTTCCTTCGATCACTTTTGGGATGACGAACTCCTAACTTAATGGGATCAACATTCAGACTGACGTTTATCTAAAGACAGATTTTCTGCTGTGTTCACACCAGTATGGAAAAATTTTTGCCGATTACTAACATTACAAGCGAGAACCACCGGTATCTACTCTTTTAATCCCAACTGCATCCCGGAGATTGTATTAGCACCCTCGGAAGTAACAAGAAGACCAACGAATGTTCCAAGTGACTAGGTACTACAATGAAGAAGACGATTTACCTTTGTCCAACTTTGTAAAAAAAAATCAAAATTATGCCGAGTATCTCAATAGAAGCTGCATCCTCAACTTACAACAAAAGCCCTACCAGGTGAAACAGCCACAACAAAAGTTATACTTTAGTACAATTTTGAAAACACCTGACTTGTCAAATAAGAAAACTATAGAAAGACTGAATCATACTGTCAAACATGAAACAAAAATTTTCTTTGCTGCCCACAAAAGTGATAGGGCATTAATAAAAACAACTCCAAACAGAAATAGCAAACTACAGGCTGCACATAACAAAAAAAAAGTTTTCTGAACGACACATTTATTGCCCTAATGGTATGGTGGAGACAGGGACATCGATGTTTCAATGGTTTTTTCCATCTCATCAGTCTGACATATCATCACCAACAGAGGAGTGTGCCAAACAGAAAGACAACAAACTATTTGAGTAGAATGATTTGTCGGAAACATAGTGACTTGCAATGCAAGACGAATGCCATCTGACGACTTAAATAAAATTAAAAGTATACAACTTTCAATATGTCAATCAGAGATTCTCCCAGAGAAATATGCAATTTTTTCACTACCATCTCTGACAGTTCATGAAAAAATCAATTACCTTGCGAATCTCAATTAAATTTGTTCCTTAATGTAATGACTCTAATGATTCTAATGAAAACTTATGTATATTTGAGTTGTAATTTATTTAGTGAGCTGCCCTAGAAGAAAACTGAACACTCGAAATAATCTCCAGCTCTAAATAAAAATCATAGTGCATTATTGAGTGCATGATTAATATCGTGCGCTCTTTCCTGGACAAAGTCCTCAATAAAAATTGTTGACTGAACCTCGTTATAAAATACACCAGAACTTGCCTTCATTAGACCTTCAATTATTTCCATCATGATATTTCGAATTCAAGTAAAGGGGCGAGTACTATTTTACATACTGACGACCTTGATATAATCGTGACAAAACAATTTCCGCCTGGTGGCTACATTGTAATCACGACAACACGAGACAGTGGTTTATTCTGAGCAAGTAAAGATTGATGAGATAGAATAAAGATAAAATTACTTCTTTCTAAAGTTTAACATTATTTGTCTTTTGTCAATTATGAAATGGATCGCACCTAGGTAGGATGATAAGGAAATTATTTCCATCGCCCTCATTAAATCAGCCCAAATAGAAAAAGCAAACAGTGCAAGCATTAGGTACGTAAATACCTGAAGGTAAAATTGTTAGGAAATTTAAACGCAGCCACCCGCCGTTACATCAAGTAAACGATCCCCGTCAGATCATTAAATATTCATAAAATAGAAGCGCTCTAGCTAGTGGAGTTCCAGCACTTTTAACAACATCGAAGAGACGGCGAAGCTAGGGTAGAAGTTGACCAGATGGTAAGGCAGGGTATTGTAAAAGACACTCTCGAAACGCGTGACGGAGAAAAGGATGACCTAGATACAGACCGGGTGAAAGAATGTGAAATCATGAATCAAAACAATAACCTCTTGCAAGGACAATAGTAACTCGTTAGGTATTATACCCACGAGAAAAAAAATTACACCAATCGATAAAGCGAATTAATAAATGGCAACAGCCGAAAGTTCATCGTAATCCTGGAAAAGCAAGCAGGTGAAAACAAGGAATGAAAGTTAAGCCGGTGTAATTATAATAGCTAGGCACAATGGAAAGGTACAGAAAGCGTCGGCCGATTTTAAGGAAAATTTAGGTAGTTGACGTTCAGGACAATTCAGTAAGGTAGCCGCGAGGTCAAATCGACAAGTTTTAAGATAAGGGAAATATGATAAGAAACAAATCACTATATAAGGCAGTGCCAATAAGGTGCATTGTTGCTTGTCGTGTTTAGAAGGCGAGCCATCGCTTCTATAAAAGCAGACGTCTTACAGCAGCTCGAGACAGATGAGATCAGCTTTCGAGCAGGTCAAGTCTGACTTCCTAACCCTTCGGACGTAAACCCGGGAGATGGCATCTAAGCGAACTCTCGGTCGCCCAATTCAAACCTTCGGACGTAAACCCGGGAGATGGCATCTAAGCGAACTCTCGGTCGCCCAATCCTTATCCAAACTTTATAATTCAGCTAGCGACGATGCTATAAGTGGACTCCGGTCCAACCTTCCGTTATCTGCTTTAGAAAATTCCCGAGGAAATCCAATAAATCTGCATCTCGAACTCAATATTCGCAGTTGGCAAATTCTCTTCGAACCAATTCACTAGTAGATGGCAAAGCGCCTATTCTGAAGGAATTTCCTTCACAAATTAGGGAAAATCCACTGAGAAAGTAGTCAGGGAAGATCTCCCTTCGAAACAAAATCCACATCGATAAAAAAATTAAACAGATTCGCCCAATCCATGAGCGCAGGTCCCATTTTAAATCAGGCACAATAATCAGCTAGGTATTAGGCGGCATCACAGTAGGTACCTACGCAATTACGTCAATAAATAGAACGACCCCAGCAGGAAAGAAGATCTCTCTTCGCTTTCCATTTTTTTGTACTCTCTATGCAAAATCACAGCCCCTCTCGCACTTCACCATTTTAGGCCCTTGCAAACGAATTCTCTCGCTCATCACTCGCTTTTAGACATCCGACAGGAAGCCAACAGTTAACAACAAGTCTTAGTAAATTTCCCCGCTTTTCTGTGGGAAATCCCAATCAACCGAGACACAATGAGTCATAGTAGGTTCTTTTGCGCATCCGTTTCGACCATACTAATCCTGGCATACCTCAATCAAAGAGCAGGGGTGACTACGGTAGTGACAACGGTAAACACAACGTAAGAAATCACAGCGGTCCTATTAGGGGAAACCCAGAGGTAAATAGACGATCACAGTGGCTTTTCGCGAAAGACGAGGGGACCCGGGGTAGTTACGTTACAATTATATGTTTCAAACTTTCCCAAATTATTCCGACTTTCATGAAATTTGATTGAACTTCTTTTGAAATTGAATCGAAACGTAATTTTTTGACTACATTATTTCTCTTTTCCCAGACACATTCTCAATAGGTTTAGTTTAAACGGACTTTTTCTTCCAGTTTTTTTTATCAGTTCTTCCTCCCTTAGTAGCATAGATATTTATTAGTTAAAATTATTTCTTAGAACATTCGTACCTCGAATTACACACTTGAAACAACACATTTAACTCGTATTGGCAAAATCTTGAACACTAAGGCAGAAAACAATCAAAGAAGCATGCGAACAAGCGTTGGAGCATCACACAGAATGCGCTAGCTAGACTGAGAGCGCTTGCCCCCTTCATGCGTTCTCTGTTTCGCGAAACAGCCTTACAGTTTAGATGACAATCTCTTAGCGTCATTGGCTTACCTGTATCTCTACCACCGTGGTTAAAATTAATAAAAATCTAAAATGAAAAACAATTTCATAAGATGCAATTATTAATGTTACTTCAAGTCATTCTTAATGGCCGATTTTAAAGTAGACTAAAACACTCCTAACTAATTATTTCTTAGGGATCGATTCTCCAAATAAGTTTCTGAACAACGTCTGATCCTAAAAATGTTAATTATCACGTCTGCTTTGCTTCAAGAGCAACAGTAACTACCCCAAGCTTTACAGAGTTCCTTCAAACTTATTTAGAAATCCAAAGTTATCCAATTAGCAGTTTAAAAAATTTAATGACATATTATAAAAATGTGGGCCAGAAAAAAAAATGATTGAGAAAACAAAATTAATAATAACAACCTGCGACTTTATTCTTTTATTGTAACATGAATTTTAAACTTCAATTGCATCAATTTGGCGATAGAAGTTGAAGAAGTTTTAGAGGATTTAAAACTACTCTCTATTCTAATTCAACAGTGAAATAAGTTATAACGTCTGAATAATTCTACATTTCTCCCGGCTGCATAACCCACATTTGCAAATCAATTAGTGAGGCTGATTATTATGCGCTTAAATCCTATCAAGCTGCCGATAATAGACCGTTGTTATAGGATTTCAGCTATATACTCGTGTACACGGTTTCGTGTTGACTTGTGTGTTCTTCAAATTATTATCTAGCGTAAGTACACAGATGAAGATGAGAGTTACCGATACTTCAAAGCAGAGTTAACGCTATGAAAAGTTGCAGCAGGAAGAAAAGTTAACAAAGATGGATCAGGCAGTTAAGAATACATCGCCTAGTTTATTAAAAAAAAGAGTATTCTAGACTGAATCTGTTTGGAGTAGGATGTTGATTTTATGCTAAGATAGGTACTTTTACTTTTACTATTAATGATTTTTTAAGCGTTACAACGTAATATTAATGAGTCCACATTTCATGCTGAATGCTGCGTTTTCGTTAATGTGAGTAAAAACAAAGTTATAAGCCACAGGTCTCTTTTAGTGGTATGAACGAGAAGAGAACCCCACACAAAGAGACGACGTCACCACCGTTCGAAGATCCTCTAGTCTAGACACAACGGTGTCCACAGTCCACACGTCGTTTGAGGATGGGATCTTCGGGAGCTCACGTGCATTCAGAGGTAGGAGGACTGGCGCAGTCTACATCTTCTCCCGGGGAAGGATCCTCTAAAGTTTCAGAGCAGTCAACTTTTGACAAAAAAAAAAATAATGATGGTGGGCTTTCTACTACGACGTATTAGAAATTATCATTGTTTTTGATAGCCAATTTAGGCGTCATTTTCCATTGTGTAGATAGCTACTTCGTATTTCTGTGCCAAAAAAAAATATTAAGCTCCAACAATCACCAATATAACAATATTTATATTAGGCTTTTTAAACACTCCCGTTTTCTATTATGACGGCTTAGGTCGTTATTCCCGTCATACTAACGGAAAAATAATTGGAGTAAATAAATATGTTATTGGTCATTCTATAGACGATAAGATAATATAATAGAATATGGATTCCCTTACGTTGTTATTATAGTGGATCAATAACATTGTATCTTGTATTTGAAAATAGCTGAAAAATAAAACAAAACCAAATAGGAAGTATCATGTTAATGTGAATCCCCCAGCGGATGCAAGTTATCTAATTGGATTGCCCTGGGAATTTAATTATAACGGGGGTGAGTGCTGGGTTGGGGTAAACGTCTTAGAGGTAGAATACGAAGTTGCATAGAGACTGGAACATGAAGGAGACGTCAAATATAGGAATAATAATTATTATGATGGCTCGAATGCTATTCTACAAATCAGACCACTTCTATCAATCTAACTAATATCAATATAATCAGTTACACTACAATTTGACGATTGTAACATATTGAAGATTGTTGAAGGTGATTGAAGGTATAAAACAATTTAAATACAAAAATTTTATTTTTAAGATTTCTAAATGTAATTTGCTCTTTGCTATTCTTATAATCTTTGCTAGCTTAAAAATTTATTTTGTCCCAATTGATTAATTATTTTTTTATGAAAACTCATTAAAAATCCCTTCGATATTATATTAAAGTACAAATTATTTATATTTGATGACATAAATCTATTGATAGTTGTGTGGAGGAAATGAGTGAAAACCATAAAAGTGCACTTTTTTGAAAGCTTAGCAAGATTTGGATTTGCTTTTTGAACAGTATGGCAATTTTAGAAAAAAATTTGGTCTCAGAGCGAAGAAACATTTTTTTTTTTTGTATTTAACTAGGAATCGTTTGGTAACTGGACACCCAAAATCGATCGCCATGTATAAAATTTCATTTTAAGCATCAAATAGAGAATAACTTTTCTCAAGATCAGGCTTCTTGTAGGACTCGTTAAGGAAATATCTCAAAAAAGTAGAACTAAGGCTTCTAAGAATTATATTGAAATGGATCGCACCTAGGTAGGATGATAAGGAAAATATTTCCATCCCCCTCATTAAATCAGCCCAAATCGAAAAAGCAAACAGTGCAAGAGTTAGGTACGTAAATACGTTACATCAAGTAAACGATCCCCGTCAGCTCATTAAATATTCATAAAATAGAAGCGCTCTAGCTAGTGGAGTTCCAGCACTTTTAACAACATCGAAGAGACGGCGAAGCTAGGGTAGAAGTTGATCAGATGGTAAGGCAGGGTATTGTAAAAGACACTCTCGAAACGCGTGACGGAGAAAAGAATGACCTAGATACAGACCGGGTGAAAGAATGTGAAATCATGAATCAAACAATAACTCCATGAAAAGACAATAGTAACTCGTTAGGTATCACACAAACGGTAATGAAACTTTAATCAATCCATAGGGCGAATTAATGAACTACAACAACCGAAAATTCACTGCGGTCCCGAAACTGCAAGTAGGTGAAAATGCAAAATGAAGGTGGAACCGGTGTAATTATAATAGCTAGACACAATGGAAAGGTACAGAACGCGTTGACCGATTTAAAGGAAAATTTAGGTAGTTTAGGTTTAGGACAATTCAGTAAGGTAGCCGCGAGGTCAAATCGCTAGGTCTCGTAATTAGGAAAATATGATAAGAAACAAATCACGGTATAAGGCAGTGCCAATAAGGTGCATTGTTGCTTGTCGTGTTTAGAAGGCGGACCACCGCTTCTATAAAAGCAGACGTCTCACAGCAATTCTCTCTCAGACGAAATCTGACTTCCTAACCCTTTAGACGGTACCCAGAAATGGCTTTAGCGGACTCCGGGATACCTAATCCTTATCTATACCCGAAAATTCGACCAGAGATGGCATAGCGGACTCCGGTCGAATTTCCCTTATCTACCTTGGAAAAACTCCAGCTGAAAACCCGAAAAGGGCAAAACAATAATTTCCGAAGGAATTTCCTTCACAAATTAGGGGAAACCCAGAGGTAAATAGACGATCACACGGTGGATCTTCGCCACAGAGCAACGGGCCCGGGTCCTCTGCGTTACAATATATTTTTTACTAACTGGACAGTTAAAATCAAACGCTGGTATGAAATCGTATTTTAAGCATAAAAGATATAGAAAGAATAGTTTTTTTCAGGATCAGGCCTCGTTTAGGAAATATCTTCAAAAATGTAAAACTAAGGCTGCAATAAAAATGTTTCATTCAGTAACTGAACAACAATTTTGGAAATATTAACTGTCTTTTTCGGTGCAACCTAATCTATAAATAAATACTTAATTATTGTTATTACCAATAATAGGCTAACAGTTAATCACACATTAATTGGAGACTCAACCCCTGGTCCTTAGTCCTTAGTTTTGATATACTCTGTGTAAAATTACTGAGAACTTTAAACGTCCGTAATGGCAGCCCGCACCGACAAGACTTTCACAGGACTAATTCACTTATAATGAGCTCAGGGAATGCTCTTTGTGTATGAAAAATAACTCGTTCAATCTGTTTGAATAAACAATAATAAGGCTTTCAAAATTAAGAGCTGATTTAATTATCTGTAATTTCCAAATTACCATTTATTAGTTTTTATTCATCACGCCTTAATATTCGTATATTATGTAATTTCACTGCCACTGTCAATCAAAAGTTACTAAAATTCTGCGATGCGTGTGGCGTGCTTTATATTTGCCAACACATTGTTAACTGTTTCATTTGTTTTATTTTACCTGACTGAGTTCGGTAACTTTTCACTTTCGAACAACAAAGTGAACTTTCTGGACTGAAACTGAAACCTCTTTGAATGCCTTGTTTCCCGAACGGGAGCTGAAAAATGAAATGCCCTTTCCAAGTTATGTCACATTATGACCCCAAAATGAAGGGTAGATCCCAAAAAAACTAACTTTACTTGTGAAAGACAAAAATTATGTTCCAGAATCTGAATGAAACATTTTTAACAAAAAATTATATAATGACGAAAACCTTTCTAAATATTTTTTTTCATTGTTTTAATATACAAGGTGTTTGGTAACTGGGCAGAAAGAATCGAACGTCATGTATAAAATGATATTATAAACATAAAAGGGAGAGTTCTTTTCAAGATGAAGCATCTAGCATCGTTTAGGAAATTTTTCAAAAAATTTAAAACTAAGCCTGCTGAAGAAATATTTATTTTTATTAATTGAACAGTCAAAATCAAACGCCATGTATAAAATCGTATTTTAAGCACAAGAAAGAGAATATATTTTTTCAAGATCCGGCCTCGTTTTGGAAATATCTCCAAAAATGTAAAACTAAGGCCACAATAAGTAATAAATTCTATAAACATGGCCTTACCATGAAAAAAATTATTCTCTCTTTTATGCTTAAAATACAGTTATATACATGCATGGTGTTCGACTTTGACTGTCCGGTTACTAAAAAAAATATATTTTCTAGCAGCCTTTATTTTTTCATTTTTGAAAATGTTTCCTAAACGAGTCCTGCGACCTTGAAAAAAGACACCCATAGTTTTATGCTAAAAATACGATTTTATAGATGAACGTTTCATTTTGGCTGTCCAGTTTCCAAACTCCCTGGCATACCTCCGTTTATTAAAAAATTATTCGACTTTTTGAGGAACTGAATAAATTCTTCTTCAGTTCACATTTTCAGAATTTATAACTACTAGGTACTCACTTATACAATAAACTTGTGAAATAATATGTTATATTTCAATAAAATCTGATAGATACCTATATACTTACTAATTGTAAAGTAAAGCTGGGTTTTTATATACATTTTTGATATACCTACAAATAATATACGAATTCACACCTCTTATTAGAGCATGATGTGACGTTATTCAGTATTTTATAGCTCTGTAGAGTTATAAGAGGAAAAAATGACTAGACTGCAGAAAGTCCAGAGGGAATCTCGGGTGTAATTGGTGGCAACAGTATTGCAAATAAGGGATTTGGGATGGAGATGAATGACAGCCCCGGGATGAAGCTAGCGGGAATCCACACCGAGATCTGTCAGGGATTACCGCACACCAAGCGTTTCGATATAAATTCAACAATAAAAACCCTGAATTCAGTCCACGTTTCTAGCATTTCAGCATGTCACTCGAGCGGAAAAACACTCAACTAAGTCCGGTTTTTTGAGAAGATATTAATTTGAAAAAGTACCTATTAAAAAGTAATGAAATATGCCAGTAAATAAAATCTGGCTTGTGGCATATTGTATGCAGGGTGAAGTTTCTAAAAACCGTCACAAGCGTATTATAGATACAGGGTGTTTCAGGAGAAAAGGGAAATATTTACGGAAGCATTAGTATGGGTACAAGTAAAAAAGTTCATATAAGCACGTCGTGTGCAATTTTTATTGAATTTTTTAATAAACAAAACATTTATTGATATTTTCAAGCTAATCAACTGTGCAACTGAAGATCTACTATTGTCACGTTAAATATTTCTCTTCCCTCCAGAAGCACCCTGTATATTATCTCCTAGTACTCGAGCTTTTCAGAGTATTGATAGCTAATCACAGTGTAACTAAGAAACACTGGCATGTTTACATTCTCTTCGTTTTATTCTTCTGTATTTGAATGTCTTGTACCTATTCCATTGACAAAAATGTTTTCGAGGCTAGTTCCTTAAAACTCTGCGGCAAATCTGATGGGTGGGTACGCTTGCTGGGCCATCCTTCGAACTGCTGGACTTCGGTTTCGAACTCTTGTAGCAATTCGTTCGCCTTTTGTACTCTGCTCATCAAACAATTTTGGAAAACCTGCTTCCATGTGACGATGACCGAATCGAAGTTTTAATGCTGTACTTAATTTGTTGTATTTCGAGTGAAGTTCCACCGACAGTGTTTGCAGCATGGCCACAGCTCGAAATTGCATTTTGTATGCACTCCAGGGCTTTGTTCCATCGTACGCCGGTGGTTTCACTTTTGAACTCTTCGCAGGTGCGGAACACAGAAGATACTTATCTCCGAACTTTCGAGAGTTTTGAGTTTATTCTCGAAGTCGATCTATATCTCCTCTACGAGCAGATTTGTTCTAAATTCCATTCGATTTTCCACCAATTGTCTTCCTCCAGTAATTACTCCTTCATTTCGAACACCATTGACTTCATCGCGAACACCACTGACTTCGTTGCGAACACTGCTGCGAACACACCATCATCAACCTCTTGTTGCTGAATAACTTTTAGCTTAAACTTCCCTTCACTGTCTTTCTGTTGCAGTAGCAGACTCTCTTCGAGCTTCTTCATGATATTTCTCAGCTCTTCCTTATCTTTTTGAAAATTGGCATCATTTTCTCTAATATTCCCTCAGACATTCTGTTACTTTCTGTATCCTTTCCACTCCGTAAATTAACCATTAAAAATAATCTTCTTGCTGAAATTGTATCCCACTTCTGATGAGGAGTAGAACATTCCTGTCACCGCAGCTAGAATTTTCGTGAACAAGCAGCAATCTCTGACGTTAAAACTAATAAGTAAGCGATTTTATAATTTTTTAGTCGTTTTGCAAAACTTGTCTGTTTTCTGTTTAAAGATACCTAACTTGTCCTGCTCCATTTTGTGCATTTTTAATGGCTCTAGAGAATCGATCAGTGTGAGGTGGTTTCGCATCTCACGTAATCATATAGAATAGACGTGACAGATTGGAATGGAGGAACAACGATTAGCGAATAATTCTATCAGAATCGCGATCAATTTGGTTTTCAACTCAAACTATGGTTTTCACCAGTATCTATTTTTTTTTTACACGAATATCTTACTGTAACTCCGTTTTATTTCATTCCTACCGCGGTTACGAAATTGGAAGTTACAGTATTACATTCCATTTTTAAGACTTCGGGGGAAAACTGTCGAAAAACTTTCAATTGACGTGAAAACCTACAAAGACTTGAAAACACTCTCAAAGATTTAAAGTTAAGATTTCAAATCTGACAAATAACAGCTGACGTAAATCCAGGTTCCTCGGTAAAGTCGCTTATCGAGTGCGGAGCAGATCGAGATTTCTCCATCACATTACGTAGTAGGTAACAAGAAGAATAGCGACGAACTTAATGCGCTTTATATAATTTATTAATGGAAAAAATATAAAGAGGATGCAAACGTATTAATTGTGTCTTAGGTGCCTAATTTTAATGCCAAGATTAAGAAGATAAAGGCAATCGAAACATTAATGGACTGATTTCATAAAATAAAGTTAAAAGAGTTATGAGAAGTTTTAAGGTTGTTTCTGTTTATCGGCAAATTTTACAAATTCAGCAGGTACATCCTTATCTTCACTTTTTTTTTCAAAACGTGACGCCCTTCCTGTTATATTATTACTATTTCTTAATAATTACTATTAAGTAATTATAGACTGATGTAAATGGCTAAATCCGTAAAAAGAAACAGAATATAAAAGGGGTAAAATACCAGTTGTATTTGACCCTTGAAAAACAGGATGCGAAAGGATCCATAAAATTATTGAAGTCGACAAGCTTCTAGGATTTTCATAGCCAATTTTTGTTTTTTCATATCATTGGGTCTGAAAAAATCAAGAAAAATCAATCTATTTCCAAAAAATTTTTTTTTTCTTTTTTTCAGAAAAAAATAACATCTCTGTCTCCAAATGCCACGGGTGAATGACGTCAATATGGAGCCGAAGTCACATTTCTCGCCATATTGATTTTCCTGCTATTCTGTGAAAAAAATGTTCGGCGATAAAAAGCATCAATGTTGACTATGAAAGCCCAAGGATTTAAAAATTTGGCTTTCAAAATTATTTATACTGACAACTTGACTTTATTAAGTCGTCATTGTGAAGAAATTGACTTTGTGAAACTGGAGAAACATTGTGACGTGTGTTCTATATTTTTGCCAGAATTTAACCATACAGGGTTGTCAGCTAAGGGCGCGTCGGTCTAAAGCTCTTAAAACAATGAGGTTAGATATTTCGTTCATTGTCAATCTATATTGTTTTTGTAAAAGTCTATTTTAAGAAAATATTTTTCGAACCGGGTTTTCTTAAACTGTATAACCCGGTTCGAAAGCCCGGTTTTCTACAGTTGGTTGATCTGACTGAAAATTTTCTGGGGGGATTTGAACGAGGTGATTGAATTTTTGGATTTGAGTAAGGCTTTCGATTACTTCTCCTATATGTGATCTTCATTCGCTAGTTGTACATTTATGACTTGCACCCTTCTGGCGTGAAATTGATTGCGTCATTTCTGACTGACAGTTTCTAGTCAGGGGTGTTTCCTCAGACTTTTTGCCAGTAACAATGGGAGTTCCTCGAGGCTCTTTCTTGGGACCTCTTCTATTTCTAATTTACCTGAAGGTCCTTCCGTGCGTTTCTAGCTTGTCGAGAAGAATTCAATTTGCGGATGAAACGAACATCATCTGGTGGGAGGCTGGAGGATGGTGCCTGTTCTGGGGACGTTTCAGCAGTTGGTTTGTCTCGGTAAAAGACTGGTAACAGATTGCAGCTGAATCTAGAAAAGTCGTCTTCATTGATGTTCGTGTTGAGAAATGGGGCTAGTAGTAGTAGTATGGTGGGTTGGGGTGGTGCACCCCAAGCGACTAGGTCACCGAGGGCCCTTTTCGCCGTACCCGAACCATAATGAAACTCCTACTCGAACCTCCCCGACCTTTTAATAAAGGCCAGAATGTTGTTGTATGAGAGGAGTTTCATTTCTTCCTCTTGTAGCTCCTCAGACCCAAAGATGTTGAGCCTGAGGTTGCTGTATACCTCGCATACGCCCACATAATGGTGAGAGTCCTCGTCATCCATTCCGCATTTAGGGCAGACCAAGTCCCGAGTGACCCCCATCACTTGCAGGTGTCTGTTCAGAGTGCTGTGACCGGTGAGAACCCCGACTAGTAGTCTGAGTTCCTTCCGGTTCATTCTGGACGTGCTGGTCGAGAAATGGGGCTAACTTGGATTTTGCGGAGAATAGATGCATATAGATAGCGACTTAAATTTCAAGACCCATGCTACAGGGTGTTACGAAATACAATGTGTTTCACCACCAGGCAGGCATGGCTTAAGGGTAAGTGTAGTTTTTCAAGGCTACTCAGGATCAGTTTTTGATATTTTTCGAAGGCCCGTCGTTTCGATGTTACAGGGTGATGGTGATCCTATCTTTTTTGTCTAAATTTTTGATGAGCAGTTTCTTTTGAACGAATTGAAGGAATTCAGTAAAATTTAGTGGGTATGCTCTGCCAATCATAGTTAGTTAAGCCCTATATTATCCGCAGATTCGAAAAATGAAGGGGCGTACTTAATTTTTCTGGTCTCTTTCGGTTTTGTCAAAAAGGTCACGCTGTATGTATTTGCTTCAAAGTTTAGTGCCGTTTTCGGCAACGACGTGAAAAATGGTACAATTGCGGCAAAAAATTCCTGGGTACTGTCAATAAACTGTTAGGTATAAAACTTTAAAAATAAAATTTCGGTGGGTATCACACGACCATGGCACTTGTTAATTTAAAATAAAATTTGGATTTTATATACAGGGTGTACCAGCTCGATTTAGACAACGCTAAGGGCGTTGTTTTATTGTTTTATTGTTTTATTGTTTTATTCATAATCAATAACGCTAAGGGCCGTGTAGGTCTCGTCAAGACGAAACGTTTTTTTATTTGAAGTTTTTGGATTTGGACCTTCGTTGCGGAAATATGGCCGACTTCCGGTTTTTAGTTTTTTGGCTCCAGTTTCGGCATTTTTAGGTTCTCGCCCAAACTGAAATTAGTTTTGGAAACTCCTTAGCTTCAGTTACAACTTTCATATTGAAGTCAAGGTTCTATCTCTGTTGGATTAAAAATGGCGACGTGCCCAAGACTTTAAATTTTAAGTCTTTGAATCAATTCAAATTGAAAAATTAAGATTTTGAATCCAACAGAGATAGAACCTTGACTTCAATATGAAAGTTGTAACTGAAGGTAAGGAGTTTCCAAAACTAGTTTCAGTTTGGGCGAGAACCCAAAAATGCCGAAACTGGAGCAAAAAAACTAAAAACCGGAAGTCGGCCATATTTCCGCAACGAAGGTCCAAATCCAAAAACTTATAAAACAAATAAAAAAACGTTTCGTCTTGACGAGACCTACACGGCCCTTACCGTTGTCTAAATCGAGCTGGTACACCCTGTATAAAAAAAAAAACTAAATAACAGTTTTATATTGGGGAGTAAGGGGATTTTTTCAACACAATGATAGAAAGTGCCATGGTTGTGGTTGTAATAATTATAACCACCGAAATTTTAGTTTTATGTACTCCAGTTTTATATCTTCAATTTTTTGATAGCATCAAGCAATTTTTTGGCCGCAATTGTAAAATTTTTCATGTATTTTTCGAAAATAGCACTAATCTCTGAAGGAAATACATATAGGGTGAGCTTTTTGATACAACCGAAAGAAACCAGCAGTCTTCGAATCTGCGGAAAATGTGAGACTTAATAACAATGATTGGTAGAGAATACCGACTAAATCTTACTGAAGTCCAAAAGAAACTGCTCATCACCAATTTAGCCAAAAAACATATCAATCACCCAGTAAATCGAAACGAAAGGGCCACAGCTAAATTTCCAAACCAGACCCTACTCGCTATGAAAAACTACACCTACCCTTAACCCAAGTTTTTCTGATGGTAAAACACCGTGTATATATTATTGGTAGGTTTTGTTCTTCAATATTTGCTCTGCGTATCTCTGAAGTATTTCTGGTACAGTCTCTCAACCCGTTCTTCTTACTGCTTACCATGCGTTATTCCAGACTGAAGTGAGTTATGCAGTAATTATTTACGGTCACTGCAGAGCCCCAACAGACATCGTATTTTCAGTCTGTAAAGACGGGCAGTCAGGGTTGTCGCCCGCCTTGATTAGAGACGACTATACGGCGGCTTTTATTGCAGTAAGGATCATTACACTTCCGTCCTTGTATATTTACTTGACCATGATACGTCAGGAAACATCTGCATCAGTATAATAATACCAATGACAGCCATCATATAAGATTCAAGCATAACCTGCTGCTGGACAATCACCAATCACCGCCTTAGTAAAATTTTATAATGTGGTTGATGACGATGTAAAGCTCTTTCCAACGCCTTTCACAACGCCTTTTGCAGGCGAATTGTTTCTCATTGATAGGGCGTATTGTTGTATTGATGATTTTTTAAACGAGAGAACCATAATCTTTTAATGTGTAACTTGCTAATGGCCGGAAAATACACTTGGTCAAATGAAAATATATTTTATTTTTATTTTTTAGATTATAGTAGACTGTAGATGACGTTGTTATAAAGTTTAAAACACTGAAAGATATGTATATTACTGATTGCTCATTATTACTAGGTAAGTATATTTTATCTGCTCTGAAAGTGTTTTTGAAATGTTAGTAAATAAACACACTGTCCCAGAATCTCACAATTCGTGAACATACATAAATATCTTGTATGAATTACTAATTACTGATATATTAAATTGACTAAACACGTTTAAAAATAAAATGAAAGCAAACATGTGTATTTTCACAAGGCTATGGAAAAATATACTTCAACAATTTCCACGGTATGGACTGTTATTAGAATTATGCAATTTTAAAATCCATTGCTTTCGAAGTACCTATACCTACACAAGCACAAAGATCTTTTTTTCTCGTTTAAAACAGTTATACGTATATTATATTACCTATTTTTGCGTATTATAATTTTCAAAGCGTGTATGTGTATGCTATTCCAAGTTTCCGTAATAAATAGTAAACAGAGCTCGAGAACGTCTGATGCATGACTGGAGATCCAAGACTTGGAGGAGGAGAGTTTTCCACCTGAGTTTGTGTTTCTTATCGGTCGACGCTCCAGTTTGCATTTGATCTTACCTTTCAAGTATTTGTTTTTCTTCCTGTGTGTTTGCTTGCCGAGCCAACAGATGGTTGGGAACTGTACAGTTTGCATACAGATGGCCTATATCCTGCGTCCAAACTTCTCTCCGTAAGAACCTGACAAACTGGGAAATGTTCTACACGGTATTAATGTTGAATGAACGAATAAAATGTGTAATAGTAGCATTTCGAGAGTAAAGTTTATATGAAAATTGAATGGATGAATTATAACGGGAATTAATTTGCATACATTTTTTTATTCAAGAAATTCTCAATATCAAACCAATCGTCATCAAAACTTATAATATTTTCGAATACCTAATACTTGTGGTTGAACAGTTTATAATTTTTCTGTAAGTTAAATAAGAATTAAAGCCCCCTAGAAAAAAAATTCTTAATTGATTTTCCTCACGAGTTTCAGATAGGAATGAGCGTTCACGCCTCAAAAACTAGTGAGAAATTTATTTCTGACTAACCATCGTTATCAATGTTTTAATACTTGAATAGAATGTTATCAAGAACCAAAGTCTGCCAAAAAATTTTGAGCATTTCTTTTGGAGGATGCCGCAAATTGCCTTAGGCTGTGGCACTGCTGAGAAACTTCGGTTCGAAAATACGTTTAATAGCTTTTCATGATAGATTACGCGTACCTCTGATGATATATGCCCTCATCCTGGATTGTCATATCCTATAGTTCATTGAGTTTTATGAATATTTTTCCATTCTGTATTTTTTTTCCAAGATTAATTTGTAAATTGGTTGCGTAATTTTGATTGCGTGATTGCAATTTTGGTTGTGTAATACGTTTTAGTTCGTAGCCTTCCCTGGAGCTTCCAGTGGAACTAAAGAGGAAATCTGGTTTTAAAAACTTTTGAGAAGTATTTCAGGAAATTATCTTGTTCAAATTTATGCAATCAATTTATAGCACGTAATCGATTAGTGGTTACTTAATTTGCTTATGGTGTCTCTTAACATAAATTTGGGGCACGTGGCATACCCCGTTGTACTAAGCATTACTCCTTGCATGCGGGCTCTGCGGGAGTAGATCAACCTTTCCCAGCCACTCGTGAGACATCCAAGGAGAGTGTAAAACAAATATGATCTGACGAGGAGAGCCAAAACCTCGATCTTCAGGAACTGAAGAAGCTATGGATATCAGTTCTACTCCGACTCCAAGTAAAGCTCAATTCCGTTGGACCATGAGGAAAAATAAATCTCCCATGAGAAAAAGGAAGAAGAATAACCAGATTACAAATTTTCGGGAGAGACTTTCTCACACCTTAAAGAGGAAGGTGACAATTGAATGGCACAATGGCCCATTCAAAAGAAATCTAATCTAATCAAATGATGCCTATTCTTCTTCATAGTCGGTTGCTTGTTTGAAGCATCATGAGTGATTTTCGTGAAATCCCTTGTCACCTTACATTCGTCTTTATTCTCAGTCATTCTTATTGACTGTGTTAATGTCTTGCCGATGAGTTGTGTGGTTAGATCTGCATATCAGGTGCTGATCTTCCGTGACTTCTTTTTTCGTGAACCATGCTCTCCAGTGTCAGTTTTCCTAGTTCGTTCCTTCTGACAACATGACCAAAAAACTTGGTGATATTTTCTGCTATTCCAGTGCGCAATCTTGTCCTTATTTTGGATCTGTTGGATGAAATTATGAGGATGCAATCTCATAAAACTCTGTTCATTTTTTTATTGATAATATAACTTTTTATAACTTGTACTTTTTGACAATAATTGCAAGCCAGTAATATAAATAAATACTTCCTAAACACTTAATATTCATATTTATGCAATGGTCTTTTCAATTTTATTAATCTCAAATACACACCCCTCGTTATTCTTATAGATTACCAATAATTTGTAGGGTTACCCCAATAAAACGTCCACTTATGATTAAATCATCACCAAATTGCTGAAGATTATAGAGCCAAGGATGCATTATACGAGCCGAGCATAAAGGGAATCTCTTAGAGGAAGCTAGTGTCAAAGGACCTGAATATCTAATGCAATGCCTTTGCGAATCTGTCTAGCCAATGGTCAGTCATAACGACACTCTAGGCATCTACTATGGTAATTCAAAGTCTCCCTTACTCCCTTTACTGTCTGACCCTCAAACTCATTAATGACTTGACTCATAGAGCAGCCTAACAGATACATCGGGGAAATTAAGCTGGGTGCCTAGTAATAAATTTACAGCAAATTTATAGTTATGTGTTTTACTTACCTAGAGTGAAATTTCTTGTTTATTAATTGTTTTATACGTTGGTACTACTGACATATTTGATCAGGAAACCACTTTCGAATATTTTATAGCTAATTGTCTTCAATTTAGAAATTTGGGAAGCAAATGAACCGTTTGTTGCTATTAGATATGAGTTAATATAGCTCTTGTAAAATATTCTCAAATATATCCTCTACTTATATAAAATGTATACGGAGGCACTTAGATAATTAACTAAAAAATGAAATGAAAAAAAAAACTATCCATTCATCAATTTCAGTTCATTAATTTAACTAAAAACAGTTCGTAGAACTTCAAAGTTAGATACTGAAAATAGCCTCTTTTCGTTAAGAAATGATTCAGGGAATTCATCGGGAAGTCAGATGAAAAGCTCTAATGTTGATCTTGGAGAAACAGCGGCATTTACAAGTTATTAAAATTGACTTCAAAAGTCTTTTTAAAAATAATAACGAAACGTATGATGATGGTAATCGAAATCGGAAGATTGATATTAATTTGGTGATTAAAAACGGGAGAAGCACTTTCATATTAACTGAACAAGTTAATTAGATCTCCATTGTAGATATTGAATATATTTTTAGGTATTACGTCAAAAAATAGCTGTGGAGTAGTTACTCCATTTTAATAGGTAACTCTTTCGAGAACGACAAAACATGAAGTTTGATTCGCGAAGAAGGCACTGCTGCTTCACCATCGCTTCTTCAGAAAGATCAAGACAAAAACATAGATGGATAAAAACACACTTAGACAAATAAGTATCTCACAACCCGTTGCGAATTTCGGAAATTGATTTGCGGCACCAGGAAGAGTACCTTTCAAAATCTACAAAAAAGTTTGACTGACAAAAAACTGACCTGACCATTCGTCTATCTCTTTCAGTTTGTGAGCGAAGCAGGAATTTTGTCTGTTTCCCTGTCCTCTCCAATATGTTGAACGTATCATGGACCGTTTACAAAAATGTGGACCGAGCACAAAAAATTGGAACGTTCTTGAGAAATGGAAATATAAAAAAATTAGCTTACTCTTTAAAACTCAAGCTTTATGATAATGATGAAAATGGGTATTGTCTAATTTGAACCTCCTCAAAATTGGTCCCTAAGATGGCATTTTGATTTATTTTCACTCTATCGCTGATTTATGGATTCAAACACTGAGAAAGTTAGTTACTTATATGTTTTTTTTTTAATTGAAAATGCACATGCACTGCAGGGAAATCCCTATGACGCTCTGGGAGCGGTGCATGGACGGAGATATCGATTCACGTTGGCCTTGAATCTCTGTAGGTTGTATACTTCGGGAAACACTCCCTTTGGAATGCTATTCCAAAGTGATGCGGTTCTGTACATAAAAGAAGTCTGAAAAACCTTTCTTGCGCATCAATCGCAGAAATAGTGTATTTTTATGCGATTCAATTCTGAATATTTTCACCGCTTTTTCAATTGGCTTTCTGAAATTTTCCATAGTCAGGTGATATTCGCGTAGTGGCTTACTGACAATTGCATTTCATTTTGTTTTAAACCGTGCCTTAGAATTAATTTTTAAATTTAACGAAACAAAAAAAACATTGGCAAAATTGAAAAATTTTGCTCCATTTCCTATGCCCGCCACTAGCTAACTTTACTTAAAAAATACTATTTTTTAGACTACCTTTAATAGAACGGAAAAAGTGAAAGGGGAGCTTTGAAAACCTAAAATTTTAAATTTTAGAGGAATAAACATAATATGTAAAAATATTCTAATATCTCCGCCATTTTTATTATTTCCTTTTTGAAATCTTTGAATTTTAAAGTTTATTAGTATAATAGTTGTCTACTGGAAAAATTTTCGTTCAATTCTTTCAAAAATATGTTCATAAACAGTTATAGAAATTTAGCCTTTTTTCCCTTTTCCTACCCACGCCACTGGCTTAATAATAAAAATATTGCAAATTTTATTGCAATATTTTAACTCAATATTTTATAACTCAAATTTCAAATAATTTTCTTCCAGTAATGTTAATTCCGTTTTAAAGTTTTTGTTTCTAACTGGCTTATTTAGGGGTTCAAAATCTATCAAATTTTCCTAAAATTGAAAAGGCCGCCATTTTGGAACGGCTCTTCTGATTTAACTCAAATGCAGTACCAGTCGACTACTTGCAGTTATCTTACTACCAAAAAAATTTCAGCCCCCTAGATTGAAAACTGCGACCAGAAACCGTGCCTCATACCGGTTTTTTTTTTTTGTAAATTTGGAGAGACACGTTGTAAAAGTAGCGCAATTTTAGGTAAATGTTTTTTTGTGAAAATCAAACGTCATCCCTAAGTTTCACAAAAGTAAAAAATTTCGTTCATTAATCTTGAAAAATGAAGCTACTGGAGCGTTCTTAAAATTTTAGAGAAATAAACATCATGTAAAAAAAATTCGAATATCTCCGCCATTTTTCTTACTCACTTCTTGAAATTTTCAAGTGTTAAAGGCTATTAGTATAGTTATCTACTGTAAAAATTTCAGTTCAATTGCTTCAAAAATGTGCTCATAAATTGTTAGGGAAATTTAGCCATTTTTACCACTTTCCTATCCACGCCACTGGCTTATTAATAAAAATAATGTCAATTTTATTACATTAAAGTAAATTTGAAATGATTTTCTTCAAACCCTGTTGATTTGGTTTCAAAGTTTTTTTCCATCTTGCTCATACAGGGGTTCAAATATTAGCAAATTTTTCAAAAATTAAAATGACCGCCATTTTGAAACGGCTCGACCGATTTAGCTCAAGTACAATACCAGACCAGTTCTTATAGATATTTTACTCCCACAAAAGTTTCAACCCCCTAGATTCAAAACTGCGACCTGAAATGAGATGACAAAAACCGGATTTCTGGAACTTTGAAGGGACACCCTATAGAAGTGATGGGACTTTTGGAAAGTTTTTCAACGAAAATCCAACGTCATTCTAAAGTTTTACAAGGACCCAAAATTTCGTTCACTAATCTTGAAAGATAAAGCCACAGGAGCGTTTTTAAAATCGAAATTTCGCGATTTTGGAGAAATATATAAGTATATAAATATAAAGTGGAGAGTTATTCGAGCCAAATACATATAGTAAAAAGAAGACATTTATTTGGGTTCTAGGGCTCATAGATAATACTGATCTTAAAGCCAAAAGCAGACAAAAACAATGTTGAAGACATGGATGGCCATTTCGCTTTTATTAGAGCTCTTCGGCATGCCATATCAGCAATCGAAATTGTCTACTTCTAGCTAAAGATCAGTTGATACTATATACAGAAAATTCACAATGAACCCCGTTATCTGTATCAAGTAGTGACATCTGTGTAAGTGACGGAAACTACCAACAATTAGAGAAGCTGTTGCTCTAATAGACAAGACCCCCGTTTTTTTATTAAAAAATACACTAATAGGGTGGTACGAGGTGTACCGAGCTGAACCTGATACGGATGAGCGTCTGCGGCTCGACGTGTATTTCTGCCCGGTCTTGTTCTTGGTGGGATCAAGCGGGCCACGTCTTTTGAACACCTTCCATTAAAATATCTGTAAAGCAGACTCAGGTCAGCTACTCTTCTTCGTTGTTCGAGATTGTCTAAATTCTTAGTCAAATCTGGGTCCGCAATCAAGCGGATGGCTCTTTTCTGAATAGAGTCGAGTAGTCTCAGCGTATGTTTAGGAGCTGAGCTCCAAATATGTGAGCAGTAGTACTCCAAGGATGGTCGGATTTGATCCTTGTATAAGAGGAGAAGCTGTTGTGGTGTATAAAATTTCTTCGTGCGGAAGAGTGTTCCAAGTTTTTGAGAAGCACTCCTCGCCAGACCTGCAACATGATCATGCCAAGACATGTTCGCTCCAAGGCTCACTCCAAGTAAACGAAGAGATGACGCTGGGGTAAGAGAGTGTCCCGCCATCATCATATCTGGCTCCAAAACGTTGGTCTTTTTGGAGAAGATGACTGCTTGGGTTTTTCCAGCATTAAATTGGACTTGGTTGTATATTTATGTGTATATTTAGTCATCACTTTCAATGATTTATGCACTTAAATTTTTTTTTCATAATATTTGCATATTTTTCATATTTCCGACATGTTGAACGTTGTCAAAAAACGTTGACAATTCCGAAAATTTTAGTTCTCTTAATAAATTAGCAACAACCAAAGTAACTTACTGATACCAATACTAGTTTGAAGAGAAATTATTGTAGTTGCAAAGAGACTAGAATTTTTTTTATATTACGAATTTACCATTTGGAACTCAATCCTTCGGCCTCCAAAAAGATTCTGGTTATTTTCACAAAAAAATTAAAATTAACCGTATATGGCTTGTCAATGGAGATTTTCTCCCCCAAGGTAATTTTTAAAATAACTGGAAGGTTCATTTTCCATCTTAATTAAACAATAATTAGGTTTTTTTTGGGTCATTTGAATTTACATAAAATTATAAGTTTTATATGAATTTTTTTTTGATAGTTTCATTTCGCATAAATTATTTATTCTTTCTATAAGTACTTATACCTATTCAATATTCCCTTTTCATATTCCTTTTCATAACACAATAATTGATTATTTATCTTTGAAACGTTTTCTACTTTTTTTTTTGACTTTCTAGGTATCTATAGTCAAACTTGAATCAGAGTCTGAATGATGCGTAACAAGAGTAAATTTCAAACTCCATTTGATGTTTTTGTCAGATAGGTTACATATCACACCAGAAGCTTCATCCAGATATAATAGAAATTGAACCTTATTCACACTGTGATATTCTGCACTTTTCGAATCTGTGAATGGTCGGTAGGAAGCTCTGATTCTAAATAATGATTCTAATAAGTTTTGCGCAAACCGCAATACATCAGGAAAATTAAACGTGCTTTCTAAATACTTCAAAGTATTACGATGGATTAGGCGTTTAAAATTAAATTTAGAAGAAAACTGAACTCGAGCTTTGGATTCATGCTTCAATCGACACTCAAAAGTAAAATAATAATTTCCAAAATATTAAAGCAAGTTACAAGCTTGTTTACATCATAGGCTTCTGTGTTTTCTTCATATTTTCCCGAAAAAGTTCACAAATGAGTTCCTTAATCAAACAAAACTAGACATTAATATGTAATTTATCGGTATTTACAGTTATGCCTTTCCTGACCTAGTGGAGTTTGGCGAAAGCTTTATTAAAACTTTGGGCGCGTAATTTAGTGCCCACCGACCGTACTGAGAGCGGCTTAGTTGCGAACACCAGTATATTTTAATAATAAGATACAATAATAACTGAGATATTCGTTAATACTTGAAGATATATGAGCCTCATTATATGCCCAGATCACCTTCGCTTTTGCCTTGTAATGGATGGACGACCCTGTTAATGAATTAGAGAACACCAGGTAATAGCCGCTATTTTATAGACGTTCTCTCGAGAAACATTTTATAGGTATCTACCTACTTTTTACACCAAATTTGTCTTGTTCCAAATTATTATTAATTTTTTTTTAGTTATAAATTATAATAGTTACAGATGTTAACGATTATTTTTAAAGATTAGGAGAGGCTCAAATTCGATAGATTTGAGCGAAATGTTTTTGAAGTTAAGTAACTGTTAACGATTATCAAGTCTGTTGCAGATATAGCGATTCTATCGAAAAGTTCGAATTAATCATAGTTTTGTTGAACATCTAATTAATTTGATAACCAGAACTAACAAAATCCAAGGATTATCTTTTAGGGCTCCGGCAACAGTCACTATTAGATATGCGAGATTTTTAACACCTCCCAGGTCTTATACCGGGGATGTAATGCTGTTATAACGGTCATGACTTAGCACTTTATGGATCTTTGGACTCGTTTGGGTCGTATTATTTTCGGCATGTGTGTGCAGACTGTAGAATTATATCATGAGTCGACTTCGACTGTTGCCATATCTCACTGTGTCTACGTTATTTAGATACAAAAGTGGATTTCTCTCGGAAGTACAGCATAGAAACTTTATTAATTTTTTTTTAAGGCAAACGTTATAAAATCCTTTTTTTTTGTATAATAATCTCCATATTGGTTCAATCATTTATCACTACGTATTTGTCATTAAAAATCATCGAGCTTAACTTGGGAATCTTGAGAAATCGGCATGTTTCGATCTTATCTCCGAAAATAACTCTGAAAAAATATTATGCATTACCTTTTCATTATTTTGTTAACATCGAGAAAACTATTGACAAAAATATTATTTCTCAGGAATGTTTCATGTGTTTCAAAACAACAATTCTTTCACCATTATTGCTCTAAGATAAAATTGAATATCTTCCATTAGAAGTTTCTGACAGGCTCTCATAGAAACATAAGTTTCCTGAGCTTGATGATATAGGTAAATGATATTTGGGGAAAATTTTCCATTTTGAATTGGGGGTAATTTTGTCTTTGGGACATCTCTTTGGTCTACCACTGACAAATATATTTCCTTCTGGCCGAAAATAAGCATTATATCTTATGTGGCGGGGGGCGGGAGTTCCTCGGCGTCAATAATTTTTCTCGGAACATTTTTATAGAGAATATAATGTTTTCTGCTACAATGTAAACATCATTTTTAGCTTTTTCACAAAATAAAATTAGTTTACCAAATAAACTACCTATAAAGTTGAAGAAAACATAAAGACAAAAAAATTAATCAAGAAGTGATTTTCGTGTAACGATTACAAATGTTACCTCAGACTGTTCCTCTCAAATTTTGTTATTTAAACATAAGGAAATTGTAGTTAACCCATACTCACAATCACAACATGCAGAAATATTATAACACATCCGTCTTGTCTTCTTACCAACTTGTCGCAGTAAATCAAGTCAGAATTTTGGATATATGGATTTTAGTGATCATGTCAATTAGATGAGTATCCAGTGATGGGGTATTATAGACTCATGGAACATGATAAACTTGGCAACCACCACATAAGAAAGTTTTTCCTAAACTTAAGCAGCCATCGTTTTATTTCTGCTGACTTAACAATACGTGTGAGTTTCTCAGATCTGTCCTTCTTATTGGACCTGACAACTCTATGCTGGCAGCTCTAACGGGTACTTTATATACTGCTACATTCAGATGATGACCGTTCAAAAGATACTAGACATGCTCTCAAGAATACTTTTTGCATAATATACTCTGAATAAATATGCTGATTTTGTAGATACAAATCGACTTCAAGTCATATCTTTGCATGGCATTTCAACGACGTATTTTATATGTGAGAGATTTACACCAGTCTTCTTTTTATAAACCTATGCATATACTTTGCATTTTTATTTGCCTGTTACTGTGATTCTTAAAAAGTCAGGTAAGAAGGCAAGAACGATGACTTCTCTGCTTATACAGGGTGCTCATTTTATTTGAAGACGTTGAAGTATACCTATCCAAAATTACCCATCGAATCAAAAATAGTGGGTTGTGAAAGCAGTTCACATGGAAGGGAGACATCCAATGATACCCATCTCGAACAACCTACCCCTACCCCTAGGGGTAGTGGCATCAACTTTGACATCATAAATGAGAACCGACTTTTTAATTGCAGAATCGAATATTATGGGTTAAAACACGTAGTAAACTGCTCCACTCTTCCCCCTCCAGAGGAAAGAGGTAGTGGTGTTGGGAGTAGATTTGAAATTTTGGCTATATATAGGAACTTTTTTATTGCGGATTTTATGGCTTAAAAAATACGTAAAATTTGTTTTAAAAATTTTCTCGATTCATGGATTTTGTTATTTCAACTTCAATATTAAGGCAAATTGAGAAAAAAAAATACTTCCTCGATTATATACACCATCTATTGTGAATCTAAAAAAATGTTATAAAAAAACGTTATAATTTCTGGACGTAAAATTAGAATCTACAATAAATAAGTGTTTGATCCGATGCGCAGTATACAGGGTGAGTCGGGAGGAACGCCCCAAACTCCAGGAGTGTACTACTATACATACACGTAAAATTTTTTTTTTTTAATTGAACGTTCTTATCCGATTTTCATTTGTTTTCAATTAAGTTATAACGTAATTAAAAAAATGTATCTAGAATTCCACTTGCATTAAAATTTCCGCATAATCAGAGTAGTATTATAGTTCGAGGCTTATTTTGACAGCTTTTTTGTTTTGATAATGTTAATGCTAAATGATAATAATGATAATGCTATCATTAATAAAATGTTAATTATAAAAATTTCTTTATTTGTTATCACGTTATAACTTGAAAACAAATGAAAATCGGATAAGAACATTCAATTTTTTTTAAAATTATTTTTACGTGCATAGTACACTCTTGGAGTTTGGGGCGTTCCTCCCGACTCACCCTGTATATGTATATCAATGCCTTCAGATAAAATATATATCACAAAAGGTATTTTAATGCACAAGGAGAGAATCAGGAGCGAATAAATATATTTTAGGGGATAGTAGTACCTAATAAACTATTGATACTCGCAAGTAAAAAAGTTCAAATAAATTTGTTTTAATCGAATAATGATGGTTACCAGGGAGACAATGTATGTCTCTACAGTAAGTAGGTAGGTACAGTGTGTGTAACGTTTCTAATAAAATTAATAATTCCGATACCTGACGTTGGCTTTGACAGGTCGATTTTGGTTTCCAAAACGTCTTCATCTTAAGGAGTAACATATTATTATGACGTCATTGACTTTTGCACAATGACGTCATCATTTTTCTTAACAGCAATGCCCTACTTGTTCCAAAGATCCTTTTAAAGGGAATATTTTTTACCAAATTAAAAATTTTCTTCGAGATTAAAAGAAGAAGACAATTCTTTTTGGAAACGATATAAACCTTTTTTAAGGTCTTCAAAGAATGAAATTTTCTCCAAGTATCAGGTGAAGGTCTGTTCGTAAATTCAAAAAAGTTGAGGCATGTTATTCTTTCAATAATAATTATGGTGTACATTATTAAAATAAAACATTGAGAATTGAAATTGAAAATTGCAAAATAAAAAAATATATTATAACCTTTAAAAAAAAAAGTAGTTTTATGTCAAAAAAGATTTACATTTAGCAGAAAATGTTCTCCTTAAAAGACCTTTTCAACGATCTATCACAATTTGCCATTTAGAAAAATTATGATGAAATCATCGGCAAATAAACCAATGACGTCATAATAATATGTTTATAACGTCACAAAATGGTATTTTAAGAAAACATAGTTCACCTGTCAGATTGATTTCCAAACAACTTCACAAAAAAGATTTATGAATTTTGTTCTATACTTTATACATAGGTTATATAAAAAAAAATTTTGAACATCTTGAGACTCAAAATTATGCAAAATTGTGTATACTTTAGACCATTTTACCGTCGTAACAATTCAAAAAGAGGATACTTAATTAAATATCTAATTAGCGATTTGTTGTCAAGATAAAGTCTATTTCATTAACATAAATTTGTCAGCCTTTGTGACTGCATCATTTCCAGGATGAAAATTCTTCATACTTTTTTGCTAAAACTTCCAAAAGACAACTATTGGAAGAGAGGGCATGGAGTGTGTGCCGAAAAGAGGGGTCTAAATTTATTATTGAATTCTAAAGGGTAGAAATTTCTTCACAACAAAATATTGCTAAAATAATTTTTAATTTTTGAAACTTGAAGTATTTATAAAACTATCTGGTGTACAAAAAAGTTTCTGGTCTCCAGTTGTATCAAATTAATTTGGTCTTTAAGAACGTACTAATACTATATTCGTAAATGAGTCTTTCAGGGCTAAAATTACCGAAAACTGAAGCAAAGTAGTAAATTTAGAGTTTTTTTTTTTTAATTATTTTTCACAATGTTGCGTTCAGCCTTCGTGATCTAAAACTTGTAATTCATTTAGCCAATATCATAAACAACTCATCAAAAAAAAAAAAAAAAAATGAGAACTACTGGATCTGTAGCAAGTTAGTGGTTAGTGAACAAAAAAGGTATTTGTCAACACTGCATGGTAACCAATCCAAAAGAATAATTATTATTATAAAGGGAAAAATCATCCGGAGAGTTTGTTCGCCTTGGCGGCGAAAGTCGTGATTCCATTTCCTAATTTCTATCAGAATTGAGAGATAATACACCGCTTAATGCGTTATTAGAAGAAATTACATTTGGGGGCTCAGAAATATAATAAATAAACAAATTAAGTACCTAAATGAAATATACTTTATAATCGAGAGAGATATTTGGCGAATTCTCCCCTGTAGTGTTTGTAAAAAAAAGAGAAAAAATCGCCATAAGAGGGATGAAATTATCGAGCAAACAATGAGTCGGAGATGTAGATTTGGTTAATTTACATGGTGCACTTGATACTCGTTTTGATATAATGTAACAAGGTACCGTTTGAATATTTATATCGACCCTTATCGTGGACCGCTGAAAATGGAAATTCCTTATAGTTATAATGATAGTATCAGTGTTTAGCCAAGTCAGGGAAAGTGGTATATTCTCTTTCCAGCGCTAAAAAGAACCCATCAATATTTATATATGATAATCAAGATTTTTGCTTTGAATTTTAAATCCGGCCGTTTGAAATACTATGGAAATTGATGTGCTAACAAAGCATTGAAAAGAAATACAATCGGATGTATTTCCTATTTGTGTCCAGGGTGGCATTCATAAATTAAAAGATCCAGTTCCAGTAACATTCATTCTCGAAGAACATGAGATGTAGCTCTAGCATCCGCTCCAACAGCATTTCCCATATTGAACATGAACCTGGATTCAAGGGACGAACTGGAACTTAAAATAAGATCCCCCTCAAAAGGAAATTCTATTCAAGAAAGAAAGAATAATATAACAAAGAGAGAAAAGATGTGAAAAAATAAATAAAAAGATAAGATAGGATATAACTTGATAGATATCGGTTTGAGTTGCTGTATTTATCACTTTTTTTTTGTACTTGTACTGTTGTACACTATACGGGGTATTTTTTTGTACTTGTCATCGAAAAACATTTGTTCTGGAACTTCTACTGCTTATTAGATTCACCAATTTATTCTTATTATAATAAGCCTCTATTAATATTTCATGGGATCTCCCATAATTATTGTCTATTTCACTATGGGATATCAATTTGAGAACCCCCATCTCGAACATATTTGCTTCAGTAAAAAATATCGATAACTTTATCAACTATACAGCCCCTCCCCTTACTCAATTTTTTTTTTTCAAATTATTCTCACGTATAATATGAAATGGCATTTGCATACTTCAGTTCCTTCAAAGCTCTGTAGCCTACAGAGAAAAGCTTGACTGGCGATTTTTGGTCTGTAGTACTATTAACACCACACCATCGGCGACAACGGAAATCCTCACACATATTTATTAGAAGAGAGACCAGATGGACTTTATCTAGAATGCTACAGATGGCAAGCTTCTTGCTACCTTATAAGAGGGCCATCATCCAAGGGCTAATAACTTGGAGCGAACAAGGTTGCTGAATGACATAGCAAGTCACAGTCTACTGGGTGTGCCCAAGACCATCACGAACCACTCTGTTTATAAGATTCTTCTCCCGGAAAGATACGAATGAAAGGACAACAGAAATGAACTCCTAACAGCAGATTTCACTTGGTTCACCGATGAATTTAAGACATCCACAGGAACTAGAGCTGAGGTGTGTAGCTCTGGCTCGAAGACGAGTCTTCTCTAGCGTTGGTCTTCACGCAACAATATTCCAGGTCGAAATCTATCCTATAGAGCTCTGGGCGCAGATGCATTAAAATATGAATTGCCAACGCAGATCCATAAAAATATTTTTAGACAATCAAGTGGCTCTAAAAGCCCTAAGCTCCGCAAATACTAGTTGGTCTGGAACTGTCAATTAACTCAAAAAAGTAACTCTGGTCTGGATTCCGGGCCATGCTGGAGATGGAGATAAAAAACTTGCCGCTTCTCTTGCTAGGAAAGATGCCGAAACAGACTAGAACCATCCTTTAACATATCATGAATATTGCCAAAACAACAATACGAAACTGGACTAGAGGGAAGTCCTCCAGCAAAACTTACCAAGATTGGACTCCTCGAAGGCCTTTATACTGGTCACAACGAGAAAAAGGACTAACGATTATTTTATTGGAGCTAACAAGAAATAACTGAAAACCTTACTAGGTCATCATATGCACAGGATGGGTTTAGTGATCAGCGCTGAATGCCGCCTTTGCTTGGAGGATGACGAAACAGCAGAACACATCTTATGCAAGTGTCCCTCTTTGGGAAGAACTATAGACTACAAACTTTCGGAAGAAACTTAGTCACATCGGAGGACCTGGATGCATTAATAAGAGTCAAGATGGTCAGCTTCCTCAAAGATTCTGAACTGATGGCGTTAATGTAGCACGACTAGATGAGAGCCACAATAGACCTTTGGTCGCAGTAGAGGTGTCACAATGAACAACTCACAAAAAAATCTAATTTAATTTAATCTAGTTATTGAAATTAACAGAAAAACTGGAATGCGCTCTGTCCTGACCTGGCAGCTATAAAAACGATCCGCTTCGTTAGAAAGAGCACGATGCTCGGGGAGGAAGGGACAGTCTATGTTTGTCTAACACATATGAGAAATAAATAATAATAATTGGTCGCTTTTTTATGTATTTACTTTTATCCGGCATAAGGCAGCATGTGTTAGACCGAAATGGGATGCCACTTTCTGACCGCCGATCTAAGCTCACGTTCCCAACAATAGATGAGCTTTTTTATGATATGACTTTCTTATATGACTTACATTTTTGCATTTATTCAAACATGATAGCCTTCAATCTAAGATGAAAAGTAGTGATTGTGTTATCATAAATACAATTTTTTGGTCGTAGTCTTTTAAGAAATCGTCTAAGACTGGCTAAATAATGCTTTCAACCAAGACACACTGTATATTGGAAGTATAATTGGCACATAATATCTACGGACATTGTGCTCTTTTCTAGACAAATAAAGAGACCAATGAACATTCGATCTTTTTTTTTATTTCTAGGAGTTAAGCAAGACAGCACGTAGCGTGAAGGAACACTGGCATTATTCCAATTCCCCGGAACACACTACTATAATAATTATCTTTGGTTTACTCCAGCGATCTAAGTGCTCTTTTTGTGGAACGAAGTTACCAGGGGGTAGAACTATGACGACTTACTCCCCGTAGAATGATACATCACAATACCATGGAGGAAGGTTTAATAGTTGGTAAGTATCTGATTTTTAAACATTAGTACGTGATTATAATGTATTTATTTACTGCAAGATTTAGGTGTGCGTTCCCATTCCAAGTGACTGAAGAATTTGGTGTCACACTTAGTAATGTTATTTACGATGCATAAATTCTAGAGATGAAAATTTGTCGTTAAGTTCGTTCAGCATTCAGAAAAAGTGATAGTTAGTTGCCCCTTGTCGCTATAGAAATAATTATAACCAACAAGGTTATATCGTGTGAGAAAGAGCAAACAAAATTTTGTTTGCTCGGGATGCAGTTTACACGGGAAATGAAATACCTAGGAGTAATCTTCGACTCACAACTCCGCTGAAGAGTCACATTCAGAATCTCAGAAAGTCTTGCGCGAAAGCAATCAACGTGATCAAAGTCCTGGCACATCACAAATGGGGAGCCGATACGCAAATCCTACTTCAGCTTTACAAAAGTCTCATACCTACGCTCTAGGATCGACTACGGAGCAATATCTTACGGCCGGCACTGCAAGCAAGACGCTCCTCAAAAAAGTTGATGTTATCCAAAATACAGCAATAAGAATGGCCATTGGTTGTTTCCGCACCACCCCAAGTCAAACCATGCTCTTTCTGGCGGGAGAACTACCTTTGGATATTCGTCGGAACCAACAGACTCTGACATATGTATCCTCGTTAAAAAACCTACCTCACGGTCTTAAGTACTACTTAATCTCCCGCTACCACTTCAGACAGTCACTATCAGGAAAAAGAGTTACCCAACTCCCCCTCTATGAAAGATCCCTCAAAATAGCAGAGTCCCTTGGCTTGGACTGCCCAGGTATACCAATAAGCAAAGAAACTGACAACCCTCCCCCTTGGACAGCAGTCGAAATGAAAATTGACACATCGTTGTCGAAGTTGCCAAAATCCCATAGGTACACACCCCAAAATAATAGCCACAACATTTAGACAGAAAACGGAATCATACAGAGACTCAAGTTTCATCTTCACCGATGCCTCCAAGTCCCACGAAGGTGTAGGCTCTGCAATCTACACACAGGAATCATCTCACCAGTTCACTCTAAATAACAGCTGCAGCGTGTTCACAGGTGAGCTGAGTGCTCTCCTGGAGGCCACTAACTACACCTTACAACATCCCGACAGAAAATATGTCATATGCTCCGATTCCCTCAGCTCTCTTCAATCCATTAAAAAACTGTACTCCGTCCACCCCGTTGTTCTCAAGATCAAACATGCCCTCAGTAAACATAACCAAATATCCAATCTAGCTTTCATGTTTGTACCATCACATGTGGGCATTTATGGAAATGAACAAGCTGACCTACTTGCGAAAAACGCAATCAGAAACGAATCATCAACCAAACTTAAATTCCACACAATACCAGATACTAAAGCCTACATCAAAGCACTACTAATAAAATCATATGAACAAAAATGGCAGGAAAGTGCATCAATACTGAAGACATTGAAGACTACACTCTACCCAACACTGTCACTTCCTGAAAACAGACAAAGTCAGGTTGTTCTATCAAGAATAAGAACTGCCCACACTCGTCTCACTCACAAATTCCTGTTCCAAGGCGGCATTGAACCACCCCCCCACTGCGATGTCTGTGACCAGAGAACAACCATCAAACACCTTCTCTGTGAATGCATTTTATACAGTGATGTGAGATCGAAGCATAATATTTCAGACACACTAGAAAATGCCCTACGTGACGACCAAGACCACATGTCCCGCCTAATTTTATTTCTAAAGGAAACCGAACTATTTGACCAACTATAGCAGTTATATACCTATATGTATATCATAATAACATAAAATACTTAGTTTAGCATACCTCACCATGTAAATAACTCTGTTCTCATAATTGTACAACCTGCCGCTAATGACCTCGCTGTCGATGTGGCATTTCTTATGTAAATAAAAAAAAATAAAAAAAATTGTTAAGCTTTGCAAATAAGTTTCATGTTTCACAGATTTAAATTTCAAAGGTGATTGTTTTCTAGAAAGCCTGTCTGAATTTTGTTTCATTTGTTTTATATAAATTCTTGCAGCTTACTGTTTATATTTGTTCTTTTTTATTATTATTTTTTTTATTTATAATTTTGTTCTATTCTAAAATAATCCTTATCAAGGAGAGAACGCATGTGCAGAGCCAGCTACAGGAGTGGTAAGATATGAGCGTCAAACAGAGAGTCCGTGAGTGGAGCCAGCCACAGCAGGGTGAGTTCTATAGCCCGAACGTAAAGTTTTTGCACATATTCAAAACTAAAAAGTAGAAAGCAATAATTGTTCAAATAAAACAACTTTCTCAAGACGGATAAAAAAGTATGAAATGGAAGATTTAAAACGATTAAAATGTGTGCGAGTTCAATCGATAACAGTACGGTGTATTGGAAAGCAAAGTTGACTTCAACTAGGACGTTGCCTTTCCAATTTATTGAAAATGCAGGTATTTCCATAGCCGTAAAAATTATTTCTTAGTTTTTGATCCATGTTAAAAACGGAGAGCAATTCTTTTTAAAATTATAAGCCGACCATCGTTAATCGATTAATCGATCGTAAATAAATATACTTTTGTGAATGGTGTTATAACACTTGAGATGGGGAATCTACCCTTTGGCATTGATATACTATCTATATATCCGGAGGCTATTATATAGTTGAGCTTCTCCCACGTCGTTCCACATGAACAAGTTTTATCTGAAAATTTTCCACATCATGTATACTTCAGTTCGATAAATTCTAAAGATTTGTCTGTTTCTTTCGTTCCCATAAGACATACCTCAGCATGAAGCAAAACTTGGAGAGTTTATTTCTCTCAAAGATAATATTTGTTTGATTGTTCAATAAACACGTGTTCTATTATTGGAATCTTCTTTTTACACATGTTAAATTGATTGTTACAATTTTTAAATATGAATTAAAAGTATGAGTTTCGTCGTTTGTATGGAGAATAGAAATGTTAAGTTTCGAATTTCACTAGTGGATTGCTGGACTTCCCAATACCTATAAGGCGATTTTATCATTTGATTATAATATTTTTAATATCATATTTTCAGTCATATTTTTACTGCTGTTTCACAGAAAAGTAAGTTAAGTTTCAACAGACTCAGCAATTTTCGTATTATAGAGTGGTGCTTGACCGTACGAATTCCCAAATTATAACCCCCTGTTATTACGTAGGCTAAAAAGATTGGTTTCAAAAGTAACATGATTGTTTTTGGAATTGCTAAGAATACATCCTTGGTTGTATGGTAGGAATATAAAGTCGAACTCGCGGCAATACATTCATTTATTATGAATTGGTCTGCGGTCCGTGATGCCACGATCGAACCTGACTTTTCAAAACAATTGCATTTGGCATTATTTATGATGCTCAATTCTGGCAGTAAAATATAGTTTTGTAGAATTTATTCCTAGCAGGCTACCACATCTAAACGACAACGAAGCTTAACCAATGGAGAAAACCTCATACCTAGTAGCCTGCAGATAAGTGCATTTCGGGGTAAATCAACGATTTCGAACTATAAAAAGACAGAGGTGCTAGTAATTTTTTATTTTTAATCGAGTGATGAATTAGGTACCTCTAGGAAATCACTAATAATTGATGATTTTTTAAGAGAGAAGATATTGAAAATTAGTGGTTTTTTGTTAGCAAACCTTAAATGTGGGACTTTTGAGTCCTCCAGCTTGGACACTTAGCTTAGACTTTAGTATTAACTATCACCTTCGTCAATTGATTATAAAGGATGCTTCAGTTGGTACTACAAGTCCGGACAACGGTAGAACGCGTGGAAACGAATGTTTATTTTTGTATAAAATTTTACTCAGAAACGTTAGATACTTGATCTAACTTGGTTAAACTTGAAAGAAAAAAATCCATTTTATTGAATATCTTCTAAAATATTGAAGATATTTTTCTCAACTTTGGTATTTTCAGCAGAATGAAGAGAAAAAAAATTAAATATAATTTGATAAGTACAATAAATTTTTCAAACGGAAGTAGTAACGTATTTATGTGAGTTCTTTTATAAGTTCCCAACTACTAAGCCACTGCAGAAATAGTATATTGTATACCTAGGCGGTAAAGTGGCACTTTTCAGGCCTCAAGAAGATATGGCCAGGCGAGGCGCAGCCGAGGCTGGCCACTTCTTGAGGCCTCAAAAGACACTTTACCGCCGTGGTGTACACATAATTTTTTATCCTACACAATAATAATAATAATAATATTTTTTTTTTGAACAAAAATTGTTTTGAAAGAAAATTTATTGAATACCTACATAAATGTTTGCTTAATACATTACTATCAGTAAGCGTAGATTAGTTAAATTACAATCAGTAATTTATTTTTTGACAATTCGGACAAATACGTTAAAATTACACTTTCACTATATTTCTTAATTTGCTTGGAATCACACCATTCCATAAACAGTTTGTATTGGAGGTTATATTTTGCTTTCGATTTTTCTGGTAATAAACCAAGCGTGACTTGCTTTGCTTTAGCTCTAATTTCTATGGCGGAGTGAAATACAATATTTCTTCTGATTCATTATCCGTTAGTTCCATTGTAATTGTAAAGATAAAAAATCTAATATCCTCAATAACTTCAAAGCTTAAATCAACAAATCTTCAATAAATAATTTTTAATTTGCTGGGTCTTGCTGGTCTATTGACATTGACAGATTGACATACAGCTAGCTTGCTTGCTATTGGTTCCCTCTGGAAATAGCTTCAATTGCAATTGGGTGGCCCTCTAGCGTGAAAATATAAAAATAATTTTACCGCCTAGGCAGGAAAAGTGGCACTTTCTCCGGGGGCATGCAGTCGAGAAAGTTCAATTTTCTTATGGGGTAGGATAAAAAGCAATTTTCTTAAATTTAAAATGAAATCTTTTATTAGGATTTGCCGTAGTTATGAAGATACTAACTGGAACAGCCTGTATAAATATACACATAGGTGTTCTTGTAATCTGAAATACTCAAATAGGTATCAGTTGCCTGCGGAAAAATGTTTTCTGCATAAGTGGGTTTGTTTGATAGACATCGTCACAAAAAGCACCCTGCACCCCTCACTCCTTTCGAGGGAGTTGCGGTAGCTTTGAAATCTTAAACAGCTCATATTTTTTATTCCAAATTATTATTCTCAAAAAAAAATATTAGAAAGATTTTACTCTTACATTTTTGCGATTATTCACAGATGGCGCTGTAATCGAGGAAATTTTATTTTGTTTATTTCCCCTATCTCAAAAAGTAAGCATTCTGCGGAAAAATATTTTCTACAAAAGTGGATTAGTTCAAGGGGGGGGGGGAGGGGGGCTTTAAACACAACAACAGCCCCTCACTCCTTGCGAAGCAATGGGGGTAACTTTAAAGGTAAAATTTTTATTTTTATTAAGAATTTGTATTCAGCGACAAAAAATGCGCAACACTTACCTGAAACATTTTTTGCGCATGTTTTTCACTGAATAAGAATTCACAATAATAAATAGGGGTTGTTATTTGAAATTTCAAAGTTATCGCCACTCCGTCGCAAGGGATGAGAGATGTAGGACGGTTTTTGCATTCAAACGATGTATCCCACCAAACTAAACCTTTTTTATGGAAAAAAAATTCCTCAGAGTATAGGTACTTTTTGAGATATTGGAAGAAATAAACGAATTCAATTTCCTCGATTACAGCGCCATCTATTAATAATCCCGAAAAATGTTTCAGTAAAACTCACGAGTCTTTTGTCACTGAATACTAATTTGCAATAAAAAATATGGGTTGCTCTTGTTATTTAAAATTTCAAAGTTTTTACCCTCACCCCACAGTCCCTCGGAAGGGGGAAAGGGTGCAAGGTGGTTGTTGTGTTTGAAGGACGTCCCCAATCGAGCAAAACCACTTTTGTAGAAAAAATTGTTCCGTAGGGTGGGCACTTTTCGATATACCTATTTGGACATTTCGAGTTATTTCGAGTCACCCTCAGGTGAATTTTGAAAAAGCACTTTTTCTTAATCTGAGAGTCACGATCGGTGGACATTTGATGAGGCTTTCGTAAAGTGAAGTCGTCCTCAATAGTGTATTTTTTATTAAAAGTATATTGATACATATACCTAATAAATTAATTAAAAGAAAAAGTTCATAGTACTTACTATGTATCAATATTTCTCGACTTTTGTTGTCTTATTTAATGGCTCTGTAAACGAGGAACTCCCTTTATCGTAACTTTTTATCTACTTTTAAATTCGCTTAACCGGGTGACTTAAGTTATCTGTTCACCATTGCTAACTTTGTTATTAATGGAGCTATAGAAAGTCGGTTATACTAGCAAACTAGTTGCATTTTTTTCTGCTGATTACAACTGTGAAAATAAACATGTGGAAGTCCACTTTGTGAGATATACATTTAAATAACATTTTTAAAATAGAACAACCTGTATATTTTTGTATTTTCATATTTCCTGAGAAACGCCAATAGAAATGGTTTTTACAGTTGCAGCTTAAGTCGAGTGGGTTATGAGTTATAAACAAGTTAAAATTCCAATTTTTCATTTTGAAAGCAATGTACCATTTTTTAGCATTGTACAGGGTGATTCATTATAATGTCGCCCCCCTTTAACTTTGTTATTTCATGTGTCTCAAAAAAATTAAAAGTAGGGTTATGTAGGTGCCAAAAAAGACTTTTTTATACGTATAACAAAAATTTGAAAATAGATCAGTATACAGGGAAAATCAAAAATTTAAGTTTTTTTTCAATGGAACACCCTATATATGAATTTATTTTTCGAATCCTCGTAAAATTCTAAGCATAATTTATAAAACATACCGTATACCTAAATTCAATAGTTTCTTAAATATTCGCATTTGAAACTATTTAAAAAACCCTGTGTATAAACTACCAAATTGAAAACCTCGATCATCTAAAAGATTTGATACGGATTGAAATTAATAATTTAAATTAAAATAACCCAGAATTCATAACAGATTCATTGGAGAAAATGCGAACAACCCTTATAAACCCTTATAAAATGTGTTGAAAAAAATGGAGGCCCAGTAGAGCATTTTATTGTTAGATTTCTTGATTTGCAACAGTTGCTTGAAAAAATATTTGATGATGTTTCAAATGCGAATATTTCAGAAGTCATTGAATTTAGGTATACGGTATGTTATTAAGTTATGCTTAGAATTTTACGAGGAATCGAAAAATAAATTCATATATAGGGTGATCCATTGAAAAAAAAAATTAATTTTTGGTTTTCCCTGTATACTGATCTATTTTCAAATTTTTGTTACACGTATAAAAAAGTCTTTTTTAGCACCTACATAACCCTACTTTTAATTTTTTTGGGACACATGAAATAACAAAGTTAAAGGGGGGCGACATTATAATGAATCACCCTGTACCAATTAGCATTTTGACAGGTACATGGAAAACGGCTAAAAATATCGGAAAACAGCTTACATGACCCTATCTTAATTTTTCATGTTATATCCTACTAAGTATGTGGTTTAAATAGTAATACAGGGTGATAGATATTATCAGATTTAAATCACCCTGTATAAGTACGCTTTAAAGTAACACATTAAAAGTTAAGATAGGGACATGCAAGCCGTTTTCTGATATTTTTAGCCGTTTTCGATGTACACTGCATTCAAAATGAAAAATTGAGATTTTCACTTGTTTATAACTCATAACCGGCTCGATTTAAACTGAAACTGTAAACACCCTCGTAAAAACCATTCCTATTGGATTTTCTAAGGAAATATGAAAATACAAAAATATACAAGGCGGCTCTATTACAAAAATGTTATTTCAATATACCTATATGTCACAAAGATAACTTTCAATTGTTTTTATGTTTTCACAGTTGTAATCAGCAGAAAAAATTAGTTTGATAATTTAACCGACTTTTAAACTCCAATAATGACGAAGTTAGCAATGTTAAACAGATACCTAACTTAAGTCACCCGGTATATCTGACAATCCCTTTTAAGCCTTGTAATATTGGGTGGTAACTAGTTATAACATACTAAAGGAAGAGCAATGACATATAAGTATGTTTACAATTTACCTACTTAAGTTGAATGCACACACAGTCTCACATGATTAAATATTATTAGTTAAAAATGATATAAAAAACATTAGAATTTCATCAAAAGATGGCAACAATTTGCTCAGTCTATAAACTCGCAATGGTATTTGCAGAATTAAGTAACATTTGCACTGTAATATGAGATAATTCGTGTCAAAGTAGGTGAAAAAAATAATTGAACCTTGCCAATCTAAGAAATATAAAATTACGAACGCTTAATGAGAATAATTTTATCTACACCCTTAAGGCGGCTTTACACGATGCCAGTAACTGGCGCGAGTTACTAGAACCGAGTACTGGAAGCAAGTGTTTTTCAAGACAGTGGTGTCTACACGGTTTCCAGTACAACTTAATGTACGAGTATTCAATATAAATGTCAATTTGAAGTACAATATTTATAAGTTATGAACTTATTTTACTAAAATGAATTTGAATCAAAAGCGTATTATCAAAAAAATGCTTATTATTAATTTAAAGTCAATGCGCGATGCATTGTTAGACATATAAGAAGAGGAACTAGAACCAAAAAAGAGAAGTGACGGCTGGCTAGAAAGAAGAAAGAAAATAGTGTCCCTGCCACTCCAGTAGGACGGACGGTGGGGATAGCTACTTGTGCCAGTGAATAGAAGGGCTTTCTATTTACTCGACTGGAACGGTTTACTGGAACGAGTGTTACTGGAATATAAAATCATTTGTTTACACTAGGGGAGTTACTAAACTCCAGTACTCGGTTCTAGTAACTCGCCCCAGTTACTGGCATCGTGTAAAGCCGCCTCATTTACTCGACTGGAACGGTTTACTGGAACGAGTATTACTGGAATATAAAATTATTTGTTTACACTAGGAGAGCTGCTAAACTCCAGTACTCGGTTCTAGTAACTCGCCCCAGTTACTGGCATCGTGTAAAGCCGCCTGTTGCAGATTGAGCTGCTTTTAAATTAGTTAAATCGTGTAGACACTGTCTATGTGTATGTAGACACAGTTTAGGATGAAGAAGAACTGAAATGTCGAAGTTTCTGTTAAATATCGATCCGGGAGATGCACTTCTTAGGTGGTCTTCGTGGAATAGGGAAAAAGTAAAAATGTAACCCCTGCTTGCCTGCGTCAGGTGTGCAAAGCGAGATTCGCTTTTCGTTCGTTGACCAGGACAGAAGTCCTGCTGTCTCTAATATTCGTATTATTTCGTATCGTTCGTTCGTCAGACTAAATAAATACCTATATACCTACTCCGACTTAATTCAAATTATTCATCTTACTAAATCGTTTAATCATATTATAATCGTCTACATAATTAGAAATTACCTTTAAATTGATTGGTTGTTCTACAGCATTGTGTAAAATTACTAGTTTTGCATTAAAAGATTAATTTAATGTGTGTCAATTAATTTATACAGTTCATTATTCGTTCTTTGTGTACCTAAACCGTACATAAAAGTGGTCCTTCGAGCCGGATTGTAACTGAATTTAGTGCAAATGGAAATTAATGGAAGTTGCTAGTGTACCATGGATGCAGTGAATACGTCGTTAAACAAAATTGTGCAGTTTTAAGTGTCCAAAATCGTTCATTGTCGACTACAAGTATTTCGTGTTTCGTGTTGGATGGTTGTTGCAGAGAAACTTCTGTACGAGCGCCTGGATTGCAGACAAGTCCCTGGAGTCCCCAAAAACGAGCTCCTGGATTGGAGACAAGGCCCTGGAGTCCACAAAAACGAGCTTCTGGATTGCAGAGCAATTCCTGGATTCCACAAAAACGAGGTCCTGGATTGCAGAGAAGTTCCTGGATTCCACTAAACTGAGTAACGTACCTCTTCATTTATTATTCGAGGAAAGTTTCTTATTTCCTATTTCGTTATCGCAACAAAATTGCATATTAATCGTTCGAAGCCTAATTCGTCAGCTGATGAGTCGAAAGAAGCACTCAGACCCACCTACCTAATTAAATTCGTCGGTTTGGTTGATGTACCTACCTACTATTCGTGAATTCGTGAATAATACTAAAGTTGATAACTTTGATCGTAAAAATAATTGTAATTTCGTTCGTGTTTATAATATTAATATACCTGTAATTATCGTATGTCATATCGTAAGTACCTAAATGTTCGTCAGTCGTACCATTGTATGAAAAATCGTTTATTATATTATTCTGTGTTATAAAAATATCGTTTGTTAAGTAATATTGTAAAAAGATGGATAATTTGAAGAAAAAGAGGGGTTACGCGAAAGGATTAATTACAAAAATCGAAACGTGGGTTGAGGAGAATTTAAAAAATGAAAATAATAAAAATCAAATCGAAATTCGCAAAAGAAATTTAATAGCAGCTTATCAGAGTTATGTAAATATACAAGAATCGATCGCAGAGATTAAAGAAGATGCCACTAAAGATAGTGAGGATGTAGAAAGTAAATTTTGTAATTTGTTTTCGAAGTTAGAAAACAAAATTGAAGAGTTAACTAGTCTAAGCACCCAACAACCTAGATTAGATGGAAACGTAGAATTTCAGAATTTCGTATCGAATTTACAACAATCGAATAAAGAATTTGTAGCCGAATTAGTTCAGGGTGTTACGACAAGTATAAATACAAAGGGTGCAAATTCTCAAACAGTTAAGCTGCCCGAAATCAAAATTCCAATTTTTTCAGGTGATGCTGCAGAGTGGAATAGTTTTCATGATCTGTTTACTAAACTCATCATAAATAATGAGGATTTAGATAATATCGAAAAACTAATTTATCTTAAGGGATATTTGAGAGGCGAAGCACTGTCTTTAATACAGAATTTGTCGTTGGTAAGCTCGAATTTACAATCTGCAATTAAGTTGTTAGAAAATAAATATAAAAACACGTATGCGATAATCGAGGCGCACATCACCAATTTATTCGAAAACTTACCTAATTTATTGAAGCCAAAGGCTCAAAACCTGAGGGAGTTCTTAACTCATATTAATCAAAATATCGAAAGTTTGGAAAATTTAAATGTACCCGTAGATTCTTGGGACTTAATTTTAATTCACATTTTTTCCAAGAAATTGGATTTTCAATTGCAAAAGGCCTATTGCTTACATCGAGATACCAAGAACCTGCCAACATTAAAAGAATTTATTAACTTTTTAGAAAAGCAATGCAAGGCATTAGAGGAAATAGATGCAACAAAAGGCACTAGTCCTACACCGATTAGGAAAGTTAATTATTTTATTAGTTCAACTCATAATTCGACTCAACAACAGACAGGAAATGTGACAGGAAATCAATCCTATTTAATTTGTAATTTTTGCTCAGAGAATCATTCGATTTATAAATGTTATAAATTTAAACAATTAACTATTCAGGAAAGAAACAACTTTATAACCTCTCGAGGTTTTTGCAAAATATGTCTGTTTAGGAAACATTCGTTCGATGATACTTGCACTGGGAATAATTGTTGGCAATGTGGCAAAAGGCATAATACTCTACTTCATATCAATTTTGATCGAGAAGTTCATTCAAATCCTAGAAATTTTCAAATTCGTCGCACAGAAAGTCGCAGCCAGTGGCAGGATCTCCATAAACCTAATTCAGGCACAATTAATCGTCAATTTAATCGTCAAAATCGTATGTATGGTGTAAACGAGGGTGTAAACCAATATCAAAATAAACATTATTCAACAAACAATAATTCAAATCAATCAACGCCAGAAAATAAAGAATCGGGACAAATCGTAAATCAAAAGAATTCGAGTCAATTAGAATCAAGGTCGCAAGACGGTCCCAAGCAAAAAAGTATCGTAAATGAAAATGAAAATAAAGAAAATAAGCCCGAAAGTTCGTTATCGTTTTCCACTTATTCGGAAAATAATTCGCAAATCCTACTAGCCACAGCAGTGGTAACAATTTATAATCGCAACGGCGATCCAGTTTCGGCTAGGTGCTTACTGGATTCGGCAAGTCAGATTAGCATGTGCACAAAAGAATTGCTAGACAAATTAAATTCGAATACTTATCGTAAAAAATTGCAAATATCAGGAATCTCGCAAATAAATACTCAATCAAATGAGATGGTTGATCTAACCATTAAGTCAAACGTTTATAGAAAAAATTCGTTCAAAGTTTCGTGTGCAGTATTGGAAAATATAACTTGCGAACTACCGCAAACTACTCTAAACGTATCAAATTTAAAAATACCGGATCACATTATGTTAGCTGATCCAAAGTTTTATGTCTCGTCGAAAATCGACATCTTGCTAGGAGCAGACGTCTATTATGATTTAATCGTTCCAGGAGTGATTAAATTAGGGGCGGATATGCCAACCCTTTTTAGTACACTCTTAGGATATGTCGTCGGCGGTAAATTGGCAAATAATAAGCCAAAGCATTCTAATATTAATTCGTATAATGAACTAGGGAATAGTTCACCCAATTGTTGTTCTTTTTTAAATACGTCATCGAGTAGCGATGAACTGTTACAAAAATTTTGGGAGATAGAAGACATCGAAGAGAAAACAATTTTAAGTCCCGAAAATGCAAAATCGGAAGAAATTTTTAAAGAAACGACGATTCGATTAGAAAATGGACGGTTTCAAATAAATTTGCCATTTAAAAATCAAGAAAATAAATCGTGTAATTTAGGTGAATCGTTTTTGCAAGCAAGAAAACGATTTGCTGGTCTCGAAAAACGATTTCTAAGAGACCCAAATTTAAAATTAAAATATAAACAATTTATCGATGAATATGTAAACTTAAATCATGCAAAAATCGTCCCTCTAAGTTCTCATAATGAGAAAGGAGAAAATAAATATTTTATGCCGCATCACGCAGTTATACGTGAAGATAATGAAACAACAAAATTGCGTGTTGTTTTTGACGCTTCGATGAAAACTTCATCGGGTTTATCGCTTAATGATATTTTATTAAAAGGCTATACGGTACAACCGGAATTATTCGATATCATATGTAGATTTCGGATAGGTACTTTCGTAGTCATTGCGGACATTGAAAAAATGTACCGTCAGATTCGTGTAAATCCGAATCACACATTTTTACAGAACATCCTGTGGCGTGAAAATGAAAATGAACCTTTACAATGTTTAGAGTTATTAACAATCACGTATGGTACGAATTTCGCGCCCTTTGCTGCCACTAGATGTTTAAAAGAACTGGCTGAAAAAGAATCGCAAAATTACCCGCTTGCATCAAAAATGTTACTTTCGCAAACATACGTGGATGATGTGCTCGTCAGTTCAAATTCGAAAAATGAATTAATCGAAACTTCTTCGCAATTAATTAGTTTATTAAATACTGCAGGATGTAAGTTACATAAGTGGCATTCAAATGTCAAAGATTTTTCTACAGAGTTCAATGAAAATAATTCGAATGAGGATTTCCAAGTTGATTCAAATCAAAATAATTATAATTCGAAAAATAATTACGACATTCAAAATGAAAGTTCGTCTAGTAAAGTGCTTGGCTTGCAATGGAATTCTCATGAAGACTTTCTCGTAATGGCACTGCCCGAATTTAAAGAAATTAAAAATTACACAAAAAGAGAAGTTCTGTCGAAAATTGCCTCAATCTTCGATCCTATTGGATTGTTAGGTCCCGTCGTAGTAACTGCAAAATTAATTATGCAGAAAATATGGATCAGTAAAATCGAGTGGGATGATAATCTCCCAGATAATTTAATGTCGGAATGGAATAAATTTTTCTTCTCGCTACCGTGTCTAAAAGAGGTGAAGATTCCGAGGAATCTAACTTTAAATTTGTCAATCGAAAGTATCGAAATCCACGGATTTTGTGACGCCAGCTTAAAAGCTTATGGCGCCTGCGTATATTTGCGTGTATTATATTCAAATAAGGATGTGTCGTGTAGACTAATTTGCTCAAAATCAAGGGTGTCTCCTTTGAAAAGTATAACGTTGCCAAGGTTGGAACTCTGTGGAGCTGTGTTGCTCGCGAAATTGGTAGAAAGAATATGTCGAACTTACGAAAATAAAATTGATTATTCTTCGGTTAATCTGTGGTCAGATTCAGAGATCGTCTTATGTTGGTTAAAGTCTCATGCTTCTCGTTGGTCTACGTTCGTGTCAAATAGGGTCTCGATAATTCAAACTTTGACGTCCAAATACACTTGGCGCCACGTTAAATCGGAAAACAACCCGGCTGATTACTTATCGCGGGGAATTTCGCCTGAAAAATTGAAGGATTGCGAGATGTGGTGGCTCGGTCCTACCTTTTTGCAAAATTATTATTGTGACTTAAGTAAATTAAATTTTAGGCCTACAGCTCATTCATTAGGTCTAAATGAAGAGCGAAATTCGGTGAAGCAAGTTGCGCTTCACAATCACAGTGAAACATTTTGGATATCTCTGTTTTCAAAATTTTCCTGTTTCGTTCGTTTGCAAAGAACAATTGCGTATTGTTTGAGATTCGTTAGAAACGTAAAAAACAGAAATGGAGAAAAACAAACAGGTCCGTTAACTATTTATGAATTAAGGAAGTCGTTAGAAATAATAATTAAACAAGTACAGAGAATGAATTTTTCGTCAGAATTAAGACAGTTGCAGCAAGGAAAACCTATCGTAAATAAACAAATTTTGTCATTAAACCCGTTTTTAGATGAAACTGGTGTTATTCGAGTAGGAGGTCGTTTGGCAAATGCTAACGTTCCGTATGAGCAGAAATATCCGTGTTTACTGCCAGCGAAAAATTATGTAACTTCTTTATTGTTAAGAAAGGAACATATCAAACTATTTCATGCAGGTCCACAGACTGTCTTATCAAATTTTCGACTTCGATATTGGCCATTAAATGGCTTGAGAGAAATAAAAACAATTATAAAAAACTGCGTTACATGCCATCGTTTTAAAGCTCGTCCCGCAAGTCAAATTATGTCCAATTTACCCAAAGATCGTGTATCTATATGTCGTCCATTTCATGCCACAGGCGTAGATTTTGGAGGTCCATTATTAATTAAAAGTTCGTCGTTAAAAAATGCAAAGGTACTTAAATTCTATTTCGCTGTATTTGTGTGTATGTCGACAAAGGCAGTACACATAGAATTAGTGTCAGATTTGACAACTGACGCATTTATCGCTACGTTAAAAAGATTTATCTCTAGGCGAGGTAATCCTTCTATAATTTATTCGGATAATGCCACAAATTTTTTAGGGTCAAAAAATCAAATTAGAGAATTATATGAATTTTTTCGAAGGCCCCCAAACGTAAATAAAATTCAAGACTTTCTCTCGGAAAGGGAAACTACTTGGAAAAATATCCCGGCCTTGTCGCCCCATTGGGGAGGTATTTGGGAAGCCGCGGTGAAAAGTATTAAATTTCACCTCCGTCGAGTACTAGGAAACGCTCATTTGACATTCGAAAAACTCTATACGTGTTTGACACAAATTGAGGCCATTTTAAATTCAAGACCTCTCTGCGCGATGTCAAACGATCCGGCTGACTTAAATGTCTTAACGCCCGGACATTTTCTGGTGGGTGCCAGTCTTACCTCCTTTCCTGAAAAGGATGTTTCGCATATAAAATTAAATCGATTATCACAATGGCAACATTGCATTAAAATTCAACATGATTTCTGGAAACGGTGGTCAGTTGAGTATTTAAATCGGTTACAAAATCGTCCGAAGTGGTTAAACCCTTCAGAAAATTTAAAAATTAACGATCTCGTTTTAATAAAAGAAGAAAATACTCCTCCACTAAAATGGCCAAGAGCTAGAATTATGGAGGTCGTCCCTGGTGCTGACGGCAAAGTTCGAATGGTTAAATTAAAAACTCAGGGGGGAAATTTCATAAGAAGTATTTCAAAGGTTTGCCCTCTGCCAAATGAAGATTAACAATGCAAGTAATAATTTCGAGACTATTTGTCTATTCGTTCGACGATTTTAAAATAGGAAAAAATATTATTATTTCGTTCGAGAGAGAACCGCAATTATATGTTGAAAATTTTCGTATGAGAAAAAAAAAATTTTATTTAGTGTTATTGAAGTCAGAGACTCCAAGGGGGGGAATATGTTGCAGATTGAGCTGCTTTTAAATTAGTTAAATCGTGTAGACACTGTCTATGTGTATGTAGACACAGTTTAGGATGAAGAAGAACTGAAATGTCGAAGTTTCTGTTAAATATCGATCCGGGAGATGCACTTCTTAGGTGGTCTTCGTGGAATAGGGAAAAAGTAAAAATGTAACCCCTGCTTGCCTGCGTCAGGTGTGCAAAGCGAGATTCGCTTTTCGTTCGTTGACCAGGACAGAAGTCCTGCTGTCTCTAATATTCGTATTATTTCGTATCGTTCGTTCGTCAGACTAAATAAATACCTACATACCTACTCCGACTTAATTCAAATTATTCATCTTACTAAATCGTTTAATCATATTATAATCGTCTACATAATTAGAAATTACCTTTAAATTGATTGGTTGTTCTACAGCATTGTGTAAAATTACTAGTTTTGCATTAAAAGATTAATTTAATGTGTGTCTATTAATTTATACAGTTCATTATTCGTTCTTTGTGTACCTAAACCGTACACCGCCTTTATTTGAAAATTGCAAATAACAAAACTACTTGCATAACCTGAAAGTAAGCCTTGACACATACCTATCATGTATTGAGAATCGAAACAGTGTTATAATTTTTTATTACAATATGGTCTTATGAACCACGTAATTAAGAGTAGCGGCATAATAACTCGATATTATGTAAAAAAATTTGATCAAACAAAATCAAATATTATTTGATATTTTGTTATTACTATTGAATATTTATTCATAGAGACAATTACTATTTCTTAACCTATCACAAACAGATTTATTTTTTAACACCTGGTACTTTAACCGCTTATTTCTATACAAACATCTTGGAATTATAAAAACAACGATTGTCTCTGCATTAGCAACAGTAGGCATAAAAAATATCTCAGATAAAATAAGAAAAAACGTTATGCATCTCTCAGTGTTATGTTTTGTTGCAATTCTGTTACAACTTAATCCAGGATGTTGGTCAGGTAATAATTAATTACTAACATTTTACTGAATCTTGAGAAAATGAGTTATGATTTATGGTAAATTTTCTATTCTAAAGTAGATCCATTGAACAGTGGAGAATACGACTTCATAGTGGTAGGAGCAGGGGCAGCCGGAAGTGTAATCACCAACCGGCTGTCTGCCAATGGAACCTTTAAAGTGCTCCTCCTTGAAGCTGGTCCAGAGCCAAGCCTCTTAAGCAAAGTTCCGGCCTTTTGTCCTGCTATGTACTTCTCAAAAAATGCCAACCGTGACTTTCTCATGGAGGAACAACCTAATGTTGGTCTAGGTAAGTGGAAAGTGTTACTATATTTACTATAGTTAAAAATGATATTTTTTTATTATTCTTATAATATCCAAAAATAAGTCCACTTTTCGAGTATACATTAACTATAGTAACCAACAGCCTCACATAATTAAAAATTAAGGGGATATATTATTCTTCTTAAAAAAATATCGTCACATTCAGTAGAGGTTGGCTACTATCATTTGTTACCCTTCTTATGTTTGCTAGACGAATAATTAAAGTTGCATTGTCTCCGACACTATCGTAAATCAAGCAGCCACAAGAAGAACCGCCTTCTCCTTCTGAGAGTATTTATTACTATCAAGTGTATACGAGTTTTTATTGTTGTTGAAAACCAGCTTGTTTATCCAGTGAACAACTTAGAAATGTCTGTAAATAAATTCGCTGAATCATTTCATTGTTTCTTTTGGATTGAATCAAACCATTACGTTTTCAACAATCTACACAGTTGAAACGTTTTAAAACGTACACCCGTCTCCCTTCTTCTTGTATTAAGTAAAATCTTCAATTCAGTAGCTTCATCAGAAAGCATCCCCACTTATGATCTGTATTTACTTTATTTATATTTATTTACTTTATAACTTTATTTACCGATTTTTCTTACAAAAATCTATTTTTTAAACTGGGCTTATCATTGTGGAATATTTTGCTTCAGATCTCTACAGCAGCGGTCTGTACCAAAAGTAAAGTATGATCGTTCATGGTCAACAAAACTCCATCCTGCGCACTCTACTACTAAGCCAGGCGTCATCTTAAAGCTGCCTAGATCTGACATCACCTCCTACTTTGAATTAAAATTTGCACATTATTTGATGTTTTTCTTGAGTGATTCATTGAAAAATGTTGCCATGTCTTTCTCAGAAGACAAGTGCAGGTCATTGTTAGACTTTTCCTTTTTTTGTTTATCGTCATAGCAATGATTTGTATTGATGTACTCTTAACAGAACTGGTACTTTTATAAAAATAAAGCCATTACAGTGCTCAAACCAGCTAACAAAACTTATTTTTTCAAGCTATGGTCAACAAGCGTGTCCCATTCGTAAGAGGAAAAGGTCTTGGAGCTACATCTCTAATAAATTACATGATGCACGTAAGAGGTCACAAAGAAGACTACAATCGTTGGTCAGAAATGGGAAATCCCGGGTGGTCATATGAAGAAGTGCTTCCATACTTTAAGAAATCAGAGGATGCACACATAAGTCATTTTGATAGTAAATATCGATCAAAGGGTGGAAAACTAGGAGTGCAGGAGCTACCTTACAGAACCAAAATTACCGAAGAGTTCCTCAAAGGTTGTAACCAAACAGGTCTTGAAATACTTGATGATTACAATAATGGAAATCAATTTGGAGCAGCCTTTTTGCAAGCCACTCTGCGTAACGGTACTCGATGTGACTCTTATACAGCTTTCTTACAAGACATAAGAGGAAAAAGACAGAACTTAGAAATCTCACCTCACTCTTTAGTTACAAAATTACTAATACAAAATAACACCGTTATTGGAGTGGAATATAAGAGAGGACTGTTCACGTTCACTGCTCTCGCAAGACGGGAAGTTATCATATCAGCTGGTGCTTATCAGTCTCCACAACTTCTTATGCTCTCTGGAATAGGCCCCAAAAAACATCTTGAAGAACTTGGAATAAATGTACTCAAAGATCTCCCAGTTGGAGAGCTTATGTACGATCATATTACTTATCCAGCTTTACTTTTCCAGCTCAACAAAACTGGTTTAGATTTACAATTTACGGAACTTTTGAATCCGACTAATTATGCAAGTCTGTTGGAAGAAGGTAAAGGACCTCTTTCCATACCAGCACTAGTCATAGAAGCTGTAGGATTTATCAAGACCTCTGTATCAAAAGAAAAAATCAACCTACCAGATGTTGAGCTAATATTTGCCAGCAATTCTTTCAACACCGATTTTGGATTATTTATGAAACATGAGTTTGGGATACCTGATCATGTTTACGAGAAAATATACGGCCCGTTCCGGGGAAAATCTGTCTGGGGAGTCCTTCCGATGCTCTATCACCCCAAATCTAGGGGCCATTTGAAATTGAGATCTACAAACCCTAAAGACTCGCCAAAGTTCTATGGTAACTATTACACAGATTCCGAAAAACATGATATGAGAACTATGATTGCCGCTATCAGAAAAATTCAGGAAATTGCTAAGAGTCCTGCTTTAAAGCAGTATAGTTCCGAAATTGTATTAACGCCAATTCCAGGTTGTGAAGGACAGCAGTCTGATTCAGATGATTTTTGGGAATGTCAGTTGAGACATATAACTAACAGTCTTTGGCATCAAGTTGCTACATGTAAAATGGGACCTAAAGACGACCCTGAAGCTGTAGTTGACAGCCAGTTAAGAGTCTATGGAATTAAGAAATTAAGGGTAGCTGACACAAGTATTATACCACTTCCGTTATCTGTTCATACCAATGTTCCATCTTTCATGGTGGGTGAAAAAGCAGCTGACTTGATTTTGGCAAGTCATTTGCCTAAAGCTTTGTGAGCAATTGTTTGTCACCTCTCAAGTGTGATACTTACTTTAATAAGATATAAATACTTTTGTAAATTTCTGCTTGTTTGTCAACATACCAAGTCACCTATAATAGACTTCCTTGCTATTAATAATAAACTGTTGTTAGTCATTGGTTATTCTTTGTCTTTTATTACTGTTGATAATGTCTGTAAATTTTTTTTTGTAAAAGAATACGATTTTTGATTGTTTTAAAACTTGCTTGATATTTCTTGATTTTTCTGGTAAATTTTGTTGGATTTTATCAAATTTTTGCAAATATATATCGCTGTTTAAAATACGGTTTTCGAGTTATTCGCCATTTTATTTTTTATTTTTAAATGGTTACCTATACATTCAATAAGAAAAAAAAAATTGGCTTCTTTTTTGTAAATAATTGGTGAGCATACAAAAAAAAATTAACACACAGAAAACGTGAGCAATAACTCAGAAAAAAATTATGAAAATTTTTCAAAGTTGGTCGAAAATGTTCATTCAATTTTGAAAATTATCGTTCCAATTGCAATATAAACAATTAAACATACGAAATGGGTTTCAATTACGTTTATTTACAATACCTAAGCATTTTAAGCCTACCTACGATGATGGCGTGTTGTTGTCTATTGAAAAAAAAAATTATGGAGCACGAATTTTTCACTAAATTGGTGTTTTTATTTTTCCTTATTCCTGTTTTGTTTTCTTATTTATTTATTTTTTTAATAAAAACTAAATAAATATGTCACCATCGTAGACTTTTACTGTGCTGAGGTACTGTAAATAAACGGAATTGAAAGCCATTTCGTGTGTATTATTGTTCATATTACTAGAGGACGATTTTTTTCAAAATTTAACAATTTCAACTAACTTTGGATATTTGTAATTTTGAGTGGACAAAATCTGATAAACGTGACAGTATGCAATAAGGACATTAAACGTAGAAGTTTTATTGCGTAACGTTAACGTTTTCTATGAGTTATTTTTTTTACGGTTACTCAATTATCACCACGATGATTATTTTTTGAAACACTAAAATCGAAGAAAAATAGTCATAACTTTTATAATATGCCAAGAACAATTCCAAAATAAAAACTGTAAGAAAAAGACGTTATAATGAAATATTCGTAGCGTAGAAGTTTATTTATAAAAAAGAAGCAACATTTGTTTTTAATTTTTTTCTAACCGAATGTAGCCATTTTTTTCAAAAACCATCAAATGGGGAATATCTCGAAAACCGTTAACAATCGGGCCACTGCTTATGAGATTTTCATTTTTCAAATGACCCCCCTACCGGCTTTCGTTTGATCCATGCCTTCTTGGAGCAAACTTAGTTTCTTCAACAATTGCTGATTTGTTATTCAAAAAAATAGAAGACCTACTGTTGAAAAACTAAACTTCGCTAATTTTTCAAACGGCTAAAGGTCCTGCATTGATAATTAAAAAATTCCTCAACTATTAAATCAATCATTATTTAAATTAATGTAAAAATATTCTAGAAAGTTTTTCTTTTGTTTTTTTTTTCGTTTAATCAATAAAAAAAATTTAAGAAAACGAAGACTAGTTCTAATAATTTATAATTTTTAAAATTTGTTGAACATGATGGAAATCCAGGAGCGGTCGGAGGCTCAGTGGCTTAGTGTTCACGCTACCAAGTTGTTGTGGCTACCACCAACTGGATTCGAATCCCAGTTCCGCCACGGATGTTTTTATTCGTCTTTTCAACTATTTATTTAGTAAACATGCATCTCGGCAGAATGAGCTAGTTCTAGAACCCCAAAATCACCGAAGTATACCAGACATTGTCTTCTCTACATAGCTAAGACCGATATTTTCCCTCTTAAAAAAAAAAAAAAAACATGGTGGATATTTTAAATGAGGACCATACAACTGACCTAAATTTAAATTATTACCCTTTTTTAAGAAAAGTCAAAACCTGCAAAAATTTCACATGGCCTAAATAAAGATAAGATTTACCATGAATTAGAGAAAATAAATAAAACAATGAAAATATCGAAAGTACTAAACTCCACAAAGTACAATGTAACATTCGTGTGAATATAAGGAGGCACAATGTTTGAAGGTTCGAGATGATTACAATTGTAAGGTGGCATTTCTGCTTTATTGCGTGAAAACTTTAACGACGACTCTTCTTATGCCCTACGACTGCCACGTAAACAAAGTTGTTGGAGTACGCTTTTCGTTTTCGTTGTCCGGCTATATAAGTTTTGCTCCATTGAAATAACTTTCTCGAGCTACAGTCTTCTGTATGATTTATATCTTGGACCCTCTCAGAGATTATTTTCAGAATCGCTTAAAATACTTTGTCAGCAAACGATTCATGGGTCTCATCAGGGGAAAATGCTGCGTATAAGATTCTGAAAATCATACGGCCCGTATAATTCAAGAAAAAATTATATTCAAAATATATTACTTACATTATAATAATATTATCTTCAATAAGTACCAATTACTCACTATTTCACTCAACTATTTTGTTATTTGTATCTGTATTAGGAATCTATGAGCAACTATTTTTTATAATAAAAACATCGCACTGTTTCCAAGAAAATCTCATTTAATTTACTTCAATTCATTAGTTTAATTCATTTAACGCTATTGTATTACCTATACATAGAGACCTGTATAATAGATAACTATTAAACAGTAAATAATTCACAAGATTACAGCCACGGTGCAAGATATATAAAAGGCTCAGTTACACGGTGCGTGGTTCGGCGAACCACAGAACTGGTGCGTGGTTCGCAGAGACTCGCACTTTAACGAACCAGGGGTGGTCACACAGTTCGTGGCTCGTTTAGTTTTATTTCGCAATCGGTTCGCCGAGACAACATGGAACCTAGTTTGTTATATTAAGAGCAAGTTTGATAATGAAATCGTAATTGATTCCGGGCTGTTTTTGCCGTGGTCCATAGAGATTTGCTCCGAACGTTTCCTCTACAGCTGCGGTAGACATCATCAGCGGTTACGTTTAGAAAGCTGTACATGATTGTGTGGACATGACTGAACAGCTGGGAGAGCGCTACTATTTATAGGATGACGGTCTGATGACGTCATACCCCCTCCTCTACCTATCTCCACTGTAGCAACAGCCGGTCTCTCCAATGATGTTATAGATTTCTGAATCAGACGATTACTTTTTTGGGTGTAACTTAACGTCGGATACTAAATCCTCCGCAGTTTCATTCCTTCCTCCTGCCTTTTGAAATTATTTGGATGTTTGTTAGTTTCAATAGACTAACGATGTAAACGGGTGTATACACCCGTTTTTATTTATACACGATATTGTTTGTTTTTTATATACACGATATTATTTAGTGGACAGCGATTTTCGTTTCTTCAAAGCAAATGGCATAATGATCCTGAAGTACTAAACGCAACGTCAACACCCGCGTGACCGAACATAAGAGAAACTGGCGGCTGGGCCAGATAGACAAGTCAGCTATCGCGGAGTACGCCGTGCTTCAGGATCACCATGCCATTTGCTTTGAAGAAACGAAAGTCCTGTCAACTACTTCACACTACTACACCAATTTATACCGTGATGCTATTGAAATTTATAAACATCCAAGAATGAAACTACGGAGGATTTGGTATCCGGCGTTACATCTGATCCAAATAAGTCCTCGTCTGACTGAGGAATCTATGACATCATCGGAGAGACCGGCCGTTGCTCTACGGTGGAGATAGCTAGTGGAGGGAGAATGACGTCACCAGACCATCACCCTATACATAGGAGCGCTCTCATAACTGTCAAGTAAGTTATCAGTGTTCGGAGAAAATTTTCATGGACCACGGCAAAAGTGCGCGGAATATCAATTTCGGTTATAGCGTTAAAAATCAGTATACGAAGACTTGCTACCAAATACCTAATTATCGAAGATCACAATTTAATTTCCGCCTGCATTCAATACAAGACACAATAATTATGGCATAAAATAAATTGCAAAACTGAGCATTGGTTCGCGATATGGCGAACCAGCACGAACCGACGACAAATCTGCACGAACCTATCGGTTCGCCCGCTTTGTTCTGTGCTAATTTACCGACTCCCGATGGATACGGCGAACCACACACCATGAACCGCGAGCCCATAGCGAGCCACCTATGTCACACGGTGCGTGGTTCGGCGAACCTGTCTCGAAGAGCCGCGAACCACGCACCGTTGACATAGGTGGCTCGCTATGGGCTCGCGGTTCATGGTGTGTGGTTCGCCGCATCCATCGGGAGTCGGTAAATTTGCACAGAACAAAGCGGGCGAACCGATAGGTTCGTGTATATTTGTCGTCGGTTCGTGCTGGTTCGCCATATCCCGAACCAATGATCAGTTTTGCAATTTATTTTATGACAATAATAATTGTGTCTTTTATTGCATGCAGGCGGAAAAAGTGATCTTAGTTAGGTATTTGATAGCAAGTCTTCGTATACTGCTTTTTAATGGTATAATCGTAATTGATTCCGGGCATTTTTGCCGTGGTCCCTGGAAATTTTCTCCGTACAGATATGATCGGTGGTTAAGTGTACATTGATAATTGACTTGACAGTTGGGAGAGCGCTCCTATTGCTTTCAATAAAACAAACTGGGTTCCATGTTGTCTCGGCGAACCGATTGCGAAAAAATACTAAACGAGCCACGAACTGTGTGACCATCCCTGGTTCGCTAAAGTGCGAATCTCTGCGAACCACGCACCAGTTCCGTGGTTCGCCGAACCACGCACCGTGTAACTCGGCCTTAACCGGGCCTTAAGGTAAGTGAACGGGAGATGTATTTTAATAGTGAGCGAAGGATGAAACCGTCATAGTCAGTGTATGAGAGAGTCAACGCCAGCTGTGCTCTGACCTCTTACTCTTACACGTGCAAGTTGCCACTATCAGGAAGAAATACTTCTCTATTTAATTTTTTTTTTCTGAATAAGCGAAAAGAAAAAATTGGTAGAAAGTGTGTTGTGCTTAATTGTTGAAGTTGACGCGATGAAACTACCGCAGATATGTATTTAATCAATTGGCATAATATAACATTTAAGTATTAATAAAACTTGAACATAAAAACACACGTTTATTAATGAATATGCGTGAATAATTTATGATAGCTTTTACCAGAGTGCAGCACTCAGTAGAACAAAACATTGCGACCGAGTGCAACAACACGCCTGGGGTAACATGACGATATCTTCTCACACAGCTCTCGTTCGTACACCTTATAGGTATATCTTACACGGTGATTATAGCCCTAACAGGAGTTATAATTATAAAGAGTATACTGGCATTTTTCCGAGTATTTCTCAGTCTTGTTTTTGTTTTCGAAAATACTTTGATACTGTCATAGAATTGCCTTCTTATTAGAAAAGTATATAAAATTCGCTTCCTTATTAGAACAAGTAAATAATAGGCTTGATGGGGAAATAATACGAATTGTTAATCTGTTCCGCAGCGCTGCTTTATGAAATAGGTAGGTAGGTACTCATTTATCATCTAATGTATTGTATTTATTACGTTATCATTATTATAAATTAGTGGTAGGTATAGATACACCTAAACATAGGGTTGATATTTACAATAATTATTTACGGAGTTAGTCGCCAACTGTTGTTAACCAATATTATAACTTCTGATTGCGTTCAAAATTATTATAGACCGGCAGTTTCACGAGAATATAATATGTATAAATGGTGAGAATAAGGAACAAAATTACGACTTATCTATATACTAGAAACCACTTCAAAAAAAGTTACATGATGCTGGACATACACGGTTAATTATTGTAAATGTTGTCATATCAACTAATCTCTCCTTTTGTTTACACACTAGCATATTGCCTGTTAATTATCGCAAAACTAAAAGCCTAATTTATTGGTGTAATATAGGAAAGTTTCGAAAGTCGAGTTTAACCGAGTTTTACTAGCTAATACATACTCCATCTTTTTAAATTAAGCAAGTTAGAAAGGCCCGGCAGCGAGAACCCTGTACGCATCCTGAATCCTGATTTGGATTCCTGAAGGACAAATTGCAGATTAGTAGCTGGATCAAATGAAAGCAAGTAATTCAGTTAACCGGATTAGTGGAAACTGTAAGGGATTGTCGGTGAATCATTAAACAACCGTGATTGTTTTGCTTGTGCCAATAGCTATCTCTTCGGGAAATACGAATGACTTTCCAGATTTCAATTTCTAAAATTGTACGTCACTTAATCGTTGTTTAATATCACTAAGCTTGTATTAACAGACTTGAAACTTAACGTATGTATATTTATAATGAGTTTTCAATAAACTTCGAGATTAAGACAAAAGTTCTTACAAAAAGCGTTTCTGGCAGGGGTTCAACTGAAAAATAAACATGATTTTGTACAGCTGCAAAATGCAGCAATATGGTGTATACAACTTGACATATTTCTAAACTGTCTTTGAATCCCAGAACAATATTCCTGAGTTCTTATAAATTATTTCATTAATGTTATTTCATTAATGTTGAGTTGCCATTGCTGATCAGAAACTCACGCACTCAAAGCATGGTGCGACAAACTTCACTTTTTAAGAATAGTAAATTTTTTAAAGTTCTTTTCTTTCAAAGATAAAACGATTTTTGTAAAAATGAAAGTGGAAAAACTTCATTAAACGTGTAATTTTTTATAAGTTCATGTTCGATATCGTTTTCATTATTTTTATTTTCATGATAATAAAGGCATTTTAATATTTTATAAGTACATGGTGGTCATCTTCAACTGGCTCATTATTGGGATCTCCTATACCATAGCAGATACAAAATCGGTTTAGAGAAAAGTTTCATAATTTTTGAGACAAACTTCAATCATTGCTGAAATATCCGGAAAAAACTGAAAAATCAAAATTTCTTATTTTCGCCATATCTTTTTTATTATTGATAGTCATCAAGAGGTATCCACTTTACATCACAAAAATTTTCAAAACCAACTGAATTGCAGAAGGTTTCATACTCAATTTTTGTTTTTCTTATGGTCACCGTATTGGCTTTCGTGTCATTCCGCATTAAAAAAAAAAATTAAATCTAATATTGCCTTGCTTCTTCTCTTCTGCGAATGGTTTTTGCTTGTATGACGTTATCTGCTTTTCCAATTAAATTCTCATATCAGAGCATACTTTTTATATTTTATATTTATTTCATTATATTTTTTTATTAGAATTGAATTAAAATTTTCCTTAGTTTGTTAAGTACGTCCCTGGAATACATCTTCGTTCACTACATCTCCAGGCATTAAAATAAAACCTCCTAGATGAATGAGCCATCTGTTCGCTAATGCATCACATTTTCAGAGGACATGATTAGAGGTTTCCATCGCCAAAATACACTGCTGTGTATTACCAAGTCTGTTGCGATAGCATTTCATTGGACAATGGAGAGTCTTCTCAACAGAACAAATACTTGCTTTAAATCGAACTTATTTTATTTCCTAGGAGAATGGTTAATATATTTTTCTCCAATTCTAGAGCTCAGCTACCAGGAGGAGTCTTTTTTCTATTATTTGATTATTTTCCCATTATAGAGGATCTCCGATTTCTAATTAAAAATTCTCGGTCAAACTAAAAAACTGTCATAATAAACTCGTATAAGTTTATGTACCGGCAAAAACGCAAGTGAACCAGTGAATATATCCAATTAATTATTATAACACACATGCCCTTATTCCCAAACGATTTTTTTTTTTCAAATTAATTGGAATCAACGATCTCGATCTCTATGAGCCGCAATCTATGGTAGGTACCTGCTAGAAGTGAAAAAAATGAATGATGAAATTCGAGTTCTGTTTTGGAGGTAAAGAGGAATTCGATTATTAATAAGAATTTGAATACAGCGCGAATAGCCATGGCAAGGGAGAGACAAGAGAGACAAACAGGCCAGCTTCAATATCTATAAACACAGGACAAATATTTACCCTCTACATTTCACCACTCGGGCTGCTGTTTACCTTTGTATCTTCGTCAAAACCTACTTTGTGAACAATATAGTCTCCCTTTAAGAGACAATCTACACACCCCTGACAGTAATACGAAATATCCACTATCTAAACTCTGGTGAATTCCTATTTCAAGTAAATATCTACATAGGTAGATAAAAATATGTACGGTTTATATAATGTAGAAATTAATTCTTTATTCCTCGAGAGAATTCACATCTGTGAACTTTTTGTCTTATAATAGCTATAGGTGTAATTACATAGACTTCTTCCATGATAGTATATACTTCATCTCACGGGAAATGATGGCTATTATTCATGAGGATGAAGCTTTGGAACTTCCACGTGAATAATAGCCATTCTTCGCGAGAAGAAGACGCTCTTTTCTCTACGATTTTATCCTAAGATCATCACATAGCTGTACAAATATTATATTATTTAATAACACACTAACAGGATTCGTTGTGACTAGGGCGCTGAAGTCCTGCTGTCAGCTCGGAAACTTAACTTGCTAACATTTGAAACTGAAAGATTTTAGATGTTTGGGAGGTGAAATTTTAAGATTATAGCAAAAAAAATAAACACCCTGTATCTTTTTTTTATTTTCTGACATTAAAATTTTTACTATTTCTGGCATTGATGTGATGGGTATGCTTTTATATGTTTATAAAATAAATAAGTAACCGACCAATTAATATTTTTTAAATCAAAGTCATGGGTTCAAAAATGTTTCACTGAATTCAAAATATTGATGTAATTGTTTAAAAATTGAGCCACCTATTTGAAAATATTAAAGTATAGTGGGTAATATATTTAAGAAATCGATTGATGATGTCATATCTCTAAAAAATTTATTAATTTAGTCATAAATAATTTAATCATAAATGAGGGGTTCCAACACAATTGCTCAACCGTGTATTGTATACCAGTACTGGCAGTGGGTGACTTTAGATGACTGAAAGTGATGTATCATAAAAAAAAGTAATTCATTAATTATTACGAGTAAGTACGAAATTTTAAATGAACAGAAATGTGTTGGAACAATTTAAATTATAAACAGTCCAATTTACAGTTAGTAGTGTCAATCACTATTTTATAATTCCACATACATTCCCGATAATACAATTATTTAAATCCTAAAATTGGGTCCTACACATCTGCAAGAACAATCGTATTGACGTTTCGCAAGTGTACTGTTTTATATCCGGATTTGGCGTATATTATCTTGTCCCTAGGGTTCTGCGCCAGTATCCCCTCGGGCCTTTCCACGTCATCGATTTTAAATAGATTAAAGACCTGGACCTCCCAATTTCACACACCTCCTAGGAAATAATCCGCAACGACCACCTGGAGGATTTTTAATCTATTCAGAAACATTGTGAAAATCCACATCATTGCTAAAAAATATAAAAAATTTACTTCAATAATAGTTTATTGTATTAATGCTGAGTAAATTATAAAAATTGTAATTATTTCTTTTAACAAAAAAAAGAGCAGAAAAAATGCAATTTTTGTTCCATTCTTTTTGTTTCTAACTAAATTTAAATGATAGAGGTTGTGCTTGTGTTAATAAGATACATAGCACTGAAGAGTCCCAATTAGGACGAAACACGTGTCTACACTAATTTCCACCCCTGGCTCACAGCATGACATCAATGAATGGCATAATATTGTTTTCCAATATGTCGTTCAACTTTTTGTCGAACTTTGGATAGTAACTTCTCGTTTTGGCTGCCCGGGGCATCCTTATGACGCAAGCCGAACCACTGCGCCATTTTTTTTTTTTCATTAATCTGGAAGAGTTCCTGCATTTGTAATGATGTTGAAAAAGTAGAGCAGCCATTTTAATGAAAAATCCCCCAAATGTTTGATCAATTCTGGATATATTCCATCGGAACCTGCTGATTTTCTATTTTTCATTTTTGCAATTGCTGCTACTAGTAAGTTCTTGTATACGCCTGGTAATGAGGCTGCAAATCAACTAGCCAAGAAAGGCGCTGGGATAAACTACACTGGGCCCGAACCAGTGTTTGGCATCCCAAAGAACACTGTACGCGGGGCGGTGGCTCAGTGGATAAGAACACAACATAGAGCACATTGGAACCGTATAACAGGAAACAAACATGGTAAGGTGATGATCAAGGAGCCCTCTCAAAACTTTGCCAGACAGATACTGCAATTAAATAGAATGCAGATCAGAACGGTGGTGGGTCTTCTCACAGGACACTGCCACCTAAGAGTACACCTACATAAACTGGGGATATACAGAGAAGACCCAATTTGTAGACTCTGCAATGAAGAAGACGAGACAGCTTCTCATGTGATATTCGAGTGTCCAGCACTCGCACGAACGCGCTATGCGGTCCTGGGACCAATCAGTCCCGGGAGCCATCTGGCGGTAAAAACCTTGGTTAGCGGGCTGCTAAACCTTGTCAAAGGAACGGAGCTCTTCTAATCAAGGAGAATCTAAATGTGAGAAATACAATAAGCCCGCTGGCTTCAGTGTTTGGGACCTAATAAACCATCTCTCACATTTAGTTAAAATACCAAATACCAATACCAAAGTTCTTGTATGCTAAAAGGATGAAATATTTATTCAGATGGTGGGGTTTTTCTTTGCCGTTGAGGTGATCTATTCATTTTATTTTAGAGCACATTTTGGTAAAACTATATACCTAATTGGAAATTTTCACCAAAAGATTTGGTGACATTAGTGAAGTTGTCCTTTTGGGCTCTTTTGTGCTCCAAAGTTTCCTAAGCAATGAGTCAATTACCAACTACTCCTACTAACTGGTGTGGGTGAAATTCATTTTTTCTATTAACCTATTCCGTTTGTTTTTTCTTGAAATGTTAAGTTTATTTAAAAGTTTCCTAACTGTACCAGTTTTCGTCGGATAATCTTCATATACAAGTTATCTAATTCTCTTGTACACAGAGGTATGTTTCTTTTTACGAAACCTCCTAGAAATTAATAAATAAAGGAATGAATGTAGGTCGTATGATTATAAAGCACATAAAGTGCAATTACATCGCCCTAACAGTTGTCATGCTGGCAGTGCCCGAAATTCCAACCAAGAGAGCCTCCACACAAACATCAACAGAGCCACCAGAGTACCAGAACAAGCAGAGATGCTTGTTTCGCCCTATTGGGGCTCATCAGTGTGCTGCATCTGGAGTATCCGGAGGATGTTGTCGAATGTATGGAAGCTGCCACCGTCTTAAGCCGGCCAGTTACACGGTTCTCCGTGTGGTTCTGTAGGAATTGTTGTTTTTTCCACCGATATAATAATTCTGAAAAATATCATATAATTTTTGAAGTCTGCAGAACAAAACGTAATATTTTGCCACTTTCTGAGCTAAATAATCTTCCAGTTAGCTTTAAAGAAAATCCAACGAGATTTTTCTAGGGATTCACAGGGTTGAATTCCTGCTTTTATTAGGGTTGGTCTGTATTTAATTTTGCAACTACGGTCTATACAGTGATATTAGCTCTAGGAAACAGTTGTTCTTCACCAGCAGTATGAATTTCTTAAAGAAGTATAACATCAACTTTTTTGTTCAAACATACTCAGGCAGAATAGTTGGACTTATCTTTTGAGATTCCCTCTATATTTAGCTGCATGATTGTCAGAGTTGGTCCAATGCTGATCTCGCTGTTGAAACTACTTGATCGGGAGAATTCCCAAGAAATTGTTCGTTCTTCCAGGTTCGGTATATAGGTAATCCATTATGGGCTCTCCTAGTAGGGCTGCCGTCTGCCAAAAAACAGCTTTTAAGTTAAAAAAGCTGATTTTATTAAGAACCAAAAATAATTAACCTAAATCAAACAACGTCTTCTCTTTCTATAATCCCGCACTTTATTTCATGGTGTATAGAGTTAAGTCAAATTATGATTTTTTGCTACTTTTAGTAATAATTGTATGAAAATTTTCATTATACTGTGTAGGGATATACCGTGAATAAAGTTAAAAAAGTTCCATCGATTTCTAGCGTCACGGGGGTTGGGTGCGGTCAAACGGGGGAGTCCTTTGGTCAGTTCATGGCTCATATCTCTCGAAAACGGTGCTTTGCACAGGAAAAATGTTTCTTCTCGTAGCTTTTAAAACCGGTGGGTACGAAAAATTTCAGTAACTAAGAAAGCTGATTTTTTTTAATGGAATCATTTTCTGAAATATCGTTGTAATTTGAAATTCTAGAAGGATATTTTTAGCCTTACCTATTATTGCAAGAAGCCAGAAAAATCACTGTCCTCTTAAATATTTCCCGAACATTTTGAAGTACCTAGACTTTATATCAAAAATCAAAAAACTTACGATTATAACAACATTTCTCTAAGAAGATACGTTTATGTAATAATGATACTTCCATTAAACTTTGTTTGTTGTTATTTAAAAATTTTGTACCCGCAATAATTTCCATTAGTTAAATGGAAAAGTTAGGACTACATCTTGAATTCCCTTGTACCTCGCGTTATCTGAGTTTAATTAGTGTGACACTCGTTACGGACCCAACTTGGCTCCTGCCGCAGAAATAAAGTTCTTCAAAATATGTTTCAGAGCGACTTTTTGGCGTAAGGAGAACAGAGAGAGTTTCTCATTAACTTTCAGATACTTGCCTTAGTTAACTAATCTTTAATTGGTAAAATAAATAACAATATACCAACTTAAATACAGAGAAAAAGTGAAAAATATTAATCTTTATAACAATATTTTTATAAGTAAATTTCCATCATTTGGACATAGAGCACTCACTACATTAGGTATAATTCCCTGGGAAGATGATTAAATAAAACAAAACGGTTGGAGATTTAATATGATAATATCTAATTTGAGGTGGTTTTAGCTAACACTTTTTTCATCATAATCCACCTTAAAAAGTGTTGTTCTTGTGCCTATTTAATAGCTCATCAGAAAAACATTAACAAAAAAATTATTTAACTAATAACCAACGGGAAGTTGTCAGATTCGATAACGATTTTAAAAATAATTTATATCCTTTCAAGATCCTTCCCAGGAAAATATTATCGTTTGCGTATAACTTTCGGTTAAGCCGGAAGGGTCAATAATTTTCTTATTTTAAATAGAACATCCTCTTTATAATTGAGTTATCATATTGTCTGATAAAATTCAATTAGAATGAGTTTTATAATAATTAAAGTTTATAACGAGTACCTAACTGATGCATTATAAGCAAATCGCAATTTTCCTTTTTTTTTAAACTGTGTAAGTTCTTACATAGTTGAATTTTTTTATAGGGTGATTAAAATTATCAGATTTTCCATCAACATGTAATTTTATCTCCATAATTGGGTATCACATCCAAACTTGATAGAATCAGTTTAAAAAACCTTCGAATATAAATCTCCTTTCAGAAAGATATTTTTGATTCTACATCCACTTTCTTGTTCAGCAGCCTTTGTATGTATGTGTCCAGCGAGTGTTGTCCTGTGAAATGCCACACACTCCCGTTGCTAAGTTTTTGTTGCTAACTTCACCCGAGCTCAATTTTTATATACGTACCTCCTCTAACGGTTACCTTTTCATAAATGTTTCCCATACCTAAAAACCTTCTTGTGCATCAATCGCATAAATAGTGTATTTTTAAGCGATTCAATATTGAATGTTTTCTTCCTATTTCTTCTTATAATGAACATAATGAAAATTATCCAAATTTTCTTTTGTGAAAACTCCATCTACTTTAAAAAAAAAGTAATCATCCTTTCATGGATTTGAACACCATAGCAGCACAATGCCTGGCAAGAGCCTAACACACGCCGCCACGATGCCAAATTGAACTCCATAGCGGGTACCTATATCTTTTACATGTGCTTGCTCGGTAGTATACCTACACCATCACCATCATCACAATTTTTAAGAAAAATTATTTTTAAAACTTGTCATATCTTCGTTATTAAAAGATCAATTTCAAAAAAAATTCACCCGCATGTAGGTGACTTAATTGTCGTTGCGATGGCTTTTCTAATTTTCAGAATAATTCATAATCGAATGTGAAAAAAAAATAAAAAAGAAATTGCATCGATTTAATAATTTTAAATAAGTGTAAGCTAATTTTCGACCAGCGTGGAAATTTTTAATCTTTCGTTAAAAGTACCTACCCATATACACGAGACAAAATGAAGATAAGAGTTCAAATTATATGTTGAAGAAAAAAACTTGAAAACCAGATCACGATGGAGAAAATAAAGGAAGATAAAATGGCCGACGCGGGAAACAGTCGGAATGACCTGCCGAAGTTTTTCCCGGTTTTGACAGTTTTTCCAGCGTTTCAAATTAAAAACTATATCTACCTTTTTTGTAGGTAATAATTGGCTCTATCGCTCTGTTTGGTTATTTTTTTGATCAGTCAAAAAAAATTGGAAAAAAATTTGAAATCATGCATAAAATGATAAGTAAGCGTCGAAAAATGCTAAGCGCGGGACAAATTTTTTTTTTCCGCTCACCTAATTTTTTTTTCGAAAAACGATCTCTATAAAGTTTGTACGCCTATGTTTTCCCTAAGTAACTGTGCAAACAGAATCTCTTTGGCATGTACCGTTACCGAGAAACAAATCCTAAATTTGGGACGTTGTAAAAAAAGTACGGCCCTGAATGGCGACCTTAAAATTTTCGGATCGGGCTCATTTTGTGTAGGTCGTATTTGGAGGTCCCAAGGTTTGTCCATGCCAAATTTAAACTCGGTTGGTGCAACTTTCAGACACCTAGAGTGTTTTCTAGGTCGTTCCCGAAAAAAACCGCAATTCCAGAAAAAAAGCCACTTCCCGGTAACGGATCCCGCTCATTTTAAATAGGCATCGTGGGACCGTGCGCCTCTTCAATTGAGCCAATTTCAAGCCAATTCAATTTCAATTTTCTAGGACGAAAAATGCGACTCTAGAGTGTTTACACAGACGGACAGACCGGGTGACAGACATTTTTAGGGACTACCGAGAAATCGGCTTCGCCGGTCTCGGAAGTTAAAAATCGAATATCTCCGTCATTTTTCTTATTTGCTTCTTAAAATCTTCGAAGATTAGAGGCTATTAGTATAGTTGTCTACTGTGAAAATTTCAGTTCGATTTCTTCAAAAATGAACTTAGAAACGGTTATAGAAATTTAGACATTTTTACTCTTTTCCTACCCACGCCACTGGCTTATTAATAAAAAAAATGCAAATTTTTTTGCTTTAACTCAAATTTCAAATAATTTTGTTCCCATTCTGTTAATTTTATTTCAAAGTTTTATTGCCATCTTGCTCATACAGGGGCTCAAAAAATAGCAAATTTTCAAAAAATTTAAATGGCTGCCATTTTGAAACGGCTCTACTGATTTTTCTCAAGTTCAATACCAGACCACTCCCTATAGATATCTTACTCCCACAAAAATTTCAGCCTCCTAGATTGAAAACTGCGACCTGAAATTAGGTGACAAAAACAGGATTTTCGGGATTTTGAAGGAACACCCTGTAGAAGTAACGCTACTTTTCGAAATTGTTTCAATGGAAATATAATGTCATTCCAAAGTTTTACAAGGATCCAAAATTTCGTTCACTAACCTTGAAAGATAAAGCTACAGGAGCGTTTTTAAAATCGAAAAATCGTGATTTTGGAGAAATAAATATATATACAGGATGTCCCGTATCGTTATGTTCAAAATTCTTGAGCATATAGTAGGCTTAATTTTGAGCCCAAAAAACCCAAAAGTGACAGGTCTATTCAGGGTTATTCAAACTTCATGGTGTCAGTATTGGGATATCCTAAACCATAAGAGATACAGGGTTGCTTAAATTAGAGAAAAGTTGCGCTATTTTGTGGCCATCTCGAATCCGTCAAAACATGCAAGATATCTGTGACCGTTCCTGAAATATCCTGAAAAAACTGAAAAATCGAGAAATCTTATTTTTGGAATATCTTTCTTACCATTGGAAATTAATAAATAATTTTTTGTAGCCTTACATAAGCCGTTATAAGCTATTTATCTGACGTTTCAAAAATTTTCACAGCCGACTAGATCTCAGAGTTTTCATAGTCAACTTTCGTTTTTCTTATGGCCGCAATATTATTTTTTTATGTCGTTCGATAAGAAAAAAATAATGAAAACCAAAAATTAATAAATTTTAGAAAAAAAAAATTGGAAAATTTTTATTCTTCTTTTTTCAAAGAAAAACAGATAGTTCTTAACTGAAATAGGCCAATATGAAGTCATACTGCTTGCCTTATAGGTTGTTAATTTCTCTATGATATTCGATCTAAAAAGTTGTATTTTTTTAGAAAAAAAAAGAACAACAAAAATTTTTGAAAGTTATTTTTTGAAGTTTATTAGTTTTTGGTTTCCATTATTTTTTTCTTATCCAACGACATAAAAAAATAATATGGCGGCCATAAGAAAAACGAAAGTTGACTATGAAAACTCTGGGATCTAGTCGGCTGTGAAAATTATTGAAACGTCAGATAAATAGCTTATAACGGCTTATGTAAGGCTACAAAAAATTATTTATTAATTTCCAATGGTAAGAAAGATATTCCAAAAATAAGATTTCTCGATTTTTCAGTTTTTTCAGGATATTTCAGGAACGGTCACAGATATCTTGCATGTTTTGACGGATTCGAGATGGCCATAAAATAGCGCAACTTTTCTCTAATTTAAGCAACCCTGTATCTCTTATGGTTTAGGATATCCCAATACTGGCACCATGAAATTTGCATAACCTTGTATACAGGGTGTCCCGTATCGTTATGTTCAAAATTCTTGAGCATATAGTAGGCTTAATTTTGAGCCCAAAAAACCCAAAAGTGACAGGTCTATCTTTATCCGTTACGAAGTTACAGGCCTAAGAAAATTATGACTAGTAAATAACAAGATTCAACTTTGTAAGCCACAAAAATTGCCACACATCAGTAAACGTCACCGAAATAAACATTAGTAGAGAGTATAGAGGTTCCCCTGCCTCATACGAAATGGCATTAGAATTCAAATAGATGCGGCACCAGCATATTTCGGAATTGGTGTTTGTAACTAAATACACCAGAGAGAAATTATTATTTGATCGTATTCAGCAAGCTGGTCAAGAGATAGGTACGCGAAAAAAGACGAGAAAACTGTTACTTTTGCAATAGGTCTCCGAGCACAAGCTTGTATTCAGTAAGGAATAGGACATTTTTAACACATGATAAACTAAAGATTTGGTCAATAAAATAAGTTTTATGTGGTTTTCAAAGTTAAATCTGGTATTTACTAGACATTATTTTCTTAGGCCTGTAACTTCGTAACGAATGCAGATAGACCTGCCACTTTTGGGTTTTTTAGGCTTAGAAATAAGCCTACTATATGCTCACAAAATTTGAACATAACGATACGGGACACCCTGTATATCGTAGGCAGGTGAATTTTGGAAAACCACTTTTTCGTGATCAGAGGGTCAGGATCGGTGGACATTTCGTGAGTTTGGGTGATTTTCGAAAAGTGATGTCGTCCTCAATAGTAAAAAAATACACTAAAAAAGTAAGATATGAACAGCTATATTGGTGAAAGCTACTATACGTGTTTTTTCTCTGATCCACCGAATCAAGTAGGTTACCTATTATACCTACTTCTTTTAAGGATGATTTTCAAGACAGAAGCTGAACAGTTCCGCATACGGAGGATATTCTTGAACGACTTTAAAAACCATCCGAAAAATAAGAACGCATCAAAAAACTTGCTATTTATTTATCTTGCTCATCTGAGCTTGACGAAAATTTCCAGCTACCAACAGATATTATTATCCTCGAAATTCTGAGACAAAAATAAACTCTATTTTAGAGGTGCGGATTCACCTAAAGGCAGATACTTTTTCTGACTCAACAGATTGCTTATAAACTGAAAACAACCTGGCCATTTATCACTTAACAGGCTCCATGACTTTCATTTCAGACATTTTCTTGTCAGCAGAGAGGGTGTATAAACATAGCTTACCTCTATTTGACTCCGCAAGTTGGCAGCTTTCTTCATACTACAAACAACAAGCTATGGAATAAAGGAAGGTGCGAACATCGTTTCTCGAAGGTAAATAAAGGGGCATCAGAGATTGCGATGGTGAACGAATGTTTGCTCGTCATATCTCTATATCATCCTTTCAAAACATTCACTGCACACTCTTGAATAAATTGGGTGTTCCTCACTATTTTTAAAGCGTTAATAACACGATTTATACTTTATGAGTTCAGCGTCAGTAAACACTTGAAAATTATGTTAAGTAGCTACTTATTATTATATAATGTGGGAGTCATAAAGGAATATTGTTCAAAACATTAGATTTAACATAATACTTATAGTTTTATTCCTGAATATTTACGAAAATCAACATCTTATCACAATATATTAAGTCAGCGTAAGAAATACAAAAAGCGACTAACAGAACGTATTAACTCAACGATTATTATTGTTTATCTTTTCTGCCAGTTTGTTTCAAGTTAAAGCCGTAACCTTTCCTCATTAATTTATAGTCACGGAATTAATTAGAGGTCGTTATTTTACGTGTTTGGCTTGAAGCCACCTCCCAAAGTTACAAATAACAAAATTGTAGCAACATTCTTAGGTATAATACCTTTTAGATCCTTAATTTAATAATTCATTCAAGAATCAGATTCATTTATAATATGGAATTAAATGGTTATTTGGAATCATGTTTTTAAGAAAAAAAAATTATTACCAATTTTCAATATTTTCAGTGATATCCTTGCAACTAGGAAGCACAAGCATTAAAAAAATAATAATCTTGACATCCATATAGGAAAAATGTTGCTTTCATCGTTTTGAAGTTACATTGCCGCTCTAAAATGTTTGCCTAAACTCTAGCACAAATCGAATTACAATAGGCTACAGTATAAAATGCGTTACAAGTCCTCAACCTTTCGATAGTAAAGAAGAGATATCGTACGAAAGTTTCAACCTAGAATTAATGTAGACACACTCTCAGCAGAATATTCTTTAAACTTTCGGCTACGTGAGTAGTTCATGAAATCTGGCTCCTCAATTCGAGCAATATAGAAAAACTTTCCTGATTTGACTTCGATTTTGCTTATTCCACGCCGAGATGAAATTTGGAATCCCGCAACGTCCTAAAGTAGTTATATTGAACGCAACTGCGTCGGTAGCGAAAGTTTCATTATCACATACCGTGGGGGAGGGGGAGGAGGGGTGTGACTAGCACGACCCAGCATGTTTCCAATGGTAGAAATTTAGGATTTGATTTTTGGCTACTTGTTTTAGAAGGAAATGTTATAGAGACCATTTGTTAAGTTTGAAATTTGATAGATAATAATAATAATACGAGAAAATGCAACTAATGATATAAATCTATTGTCATCAAATGGCCATCATAATCTCAGGAACTTTTGTAATTTTGGTCATTCTAAATTTTCAGCCGATATTTAATGACAATTTTTTATATTTTTCTGATCATTTTATTATAATTTCAATAATAAAAATATGTTTTATCAAAGAGAACCATTTTATAATAAATATAACTTCATTCTAAGTAACAGAATAATCCCGAAATGGCGGACACGGTATACAGGGTGTTTCATTAATCAGTGCAGAAAATTCAACTGGAGATTCCTTGCTGAATTTTAAGGGGGGTTTGTCATAAAAAAAAATTTCTTAAAGCCTCCACTAAGACGTTAAATCCCCTTAAAGTAGGATAAAAAATTCACATTATTGACATTTTTCTGAAATGACTTGAAATAAAAGAAGGCCGGGTAGGTATTCGAACACTACTACCAGGAAGCCTCCATAATTACATTATTTTATCCACCCTTGTTCTCTGCAAGAGTGTGAATCATACTACCCCTAAAAGTTTTTTTCCACAACTTTTTGCCTAATTATTTTTTTTATATTTAAACTCACACTTTGGAGGACAAGTTTAATTGAAAAAAAATTTGTCTCTTAAAAATTTCACGGAAACTCAATACTTTTCCCACTAAAGAAATAAAATAAGCGGACTTACATAAATTATAAATTTTGATTTTACATACATATTTATAAAAATATGTAAATATGCAAAATATGTAAAATATTTATAGAAATAAATAAACATTAAAGAACACAAAAAAAATAACAAACAATAAACAAATCATATTTAACTAAATTATTAACAATATTTTGTTTAAGACAGTGCTCAAAATGGGCATAATTTTCTTGAATACATGCCCTTATTTTATTTCTTTAGTGGAAAAGTATTGAGTTTCCGTGAAATTTTTTAAAAGATTTTTTTTGTCAATTGAACTGGCCCTCCAAACTGTGAATTTAAATATAAAAAAAAATAATTAGGCAAAAAGTTCTGGAAAAAAACTTTAAGGGGTAGTATGATTCACACCCTTGCAGAGAACAAGGGATCGATAAAATTATGTAATTATGGAGGCTTCCTGGTAGTAGTATTCAAATACCTAGCTGTCTTTTTTTTATTTCAAGTCATTTCAGTTAAAAATCGATAAATGTGAATTTTTTACCCTAATTTAAGGGGATGTAACTTCTTAGAGGAGGCTTTAAGAAAAAAAAATATGACAACCCCCCCCCTTAAAATTCAGCAAGGAATCTCTAGTTGAATTTTCTGCACTGATTAATGAATCAGCCTGTATAACCCTATACAGGGTGTCCCAGCTTATTCTAAACGGTCTCTGTAGGCCAAACGATGGACTTTTTCGAAAAACTTTTTGAAAATTCAAGTACAGAATCACAATGGCCATAATCTAAAATTATTTTGGAGTATAAAGAGTGTCCCATATGACAGTGACATATCAAAGTTATGTTTTTTTAAATGGAAAGCTCCTATGTTATTGCATTTTTAGATTGTCTGAGAAGATACAATAAGATTGCCTTTTACAGTTGGTGTTTAAATTCAGAAGTTTTTGAGTTATAAACAAGTGAAAATCGTCATTTTTGAAGTTCAAAGCCCTGTACAACGAAAATGGTTCAAGATAGAGAAAAACGGCTTACATGTCCGTATTTTAACTTTTTATGTACTATCCTATGGTATAGAAACATTTGTACTTTCTTTGATTTTTTTATTTGGCGACACGTGGAGAAAACTCAGAATTTTTCAAATTTTTTATCACCCTGTAACATTTTATCTACATCATAGGATAGTACATGAAAAGTTAAAATAGGGACATGTAAGCCGTTTTTCTCTATCTTTATCCGTTTTCGTTGTACAGGGCGCATTGAACTTCAAAAATGACGATTTTCACTTTTTTATAACTCAAAAACTTCTGAATTTAAACACCAACTGTAAAAGGCAATCTTATTGTATCTTCTCAGACAATCTAAAAATGCAATAACATAGGAGCTTTCCATTTAAAAAAACATAACTTTGATATGTCACTCTCATAATTATGGGACACTCTTTATACTCCAAAATAATTTTAAATTATGGCTATTGTGATTCTGTACTTGAATTTTCAAAAAGTTTTTCGAAAAAGTCCATCGTTTGGCCTACAGAGACCACTTCGAATAAGCTGGGACACCCTGTATAGCGTTGTAGAAGATGCTCAGAACTATTACGAAAGTAGTAAAGTCTTATTCTCGCTAAATTTGAGACTTTATTTTCTTTCTACTTGGTTACATGTTTCGGCACTTCGGCCATCATCAGACCATAAAAATAAAACTGTAAGTAAAAAGTTATATGAGTATAAAACTCAGTCAAAACTAACTGGATTGGAAATTAAGGATGTTATATTAATTAGTTGATGTGTACAACTTACAGTCGTCTTTACGTCATAACAGACAATTTCGGCTCATCAAGTCCGCTGAAGCAAATTATCACATATCCTAGTACAGGTATTAGAACAAAAAGCAACCGAAACAAGGGGTGTTTCGATATAGAGTCATCCTGAATTCGTCTCGAAAGTCGAAGATCAGACACAGAAATATAAAATTTTGATTAAAACAACAAGGGAAAACGGAAACGCATCGAATTCCCTGTTGGAAATTAAAAATTCTTGAAAGCACATGTGCTCTAGTCTCCTACAGGAGAACCCACAAAATGGAAGCTACATATCAGTATTAGCACAGAGATATGACTTCTTTTTTACATTTTTTATAAAATCTAGAAATTTGAGAGGAGAGGAAACCATCTCGTTCTTTTTAGGTTAACTAATTCGAAGAGTTTTTTAAAAAAAATTTCTTGAAATACCTGTACTAGGTTATGTGATGATTTGCTTCAGCGGACTTGATGAGCCGAAATTGTCTGTTATGACGTAGAGACGACTGTAAGTTGTAGGTACACCTCAACTAATTAATATAACATCCTTAATTTCCAATCCAGTTAGTTTTGACTGAGTTTTATACTCATATAACTTTTTACAGTTTTACAGTTTTACAGTTTTATTTTTATGGTCTGATGATGGCCGAAGTGCCGAAACATGTAACCAAGTAGAAAGAAAATAAAGTCTCAAATTTAGCGAGAATAAGACTTTTCCTTTACTATTGTTCATTGGTCCTCGCAATGGGTCTACGTGAATTTTTTTTTAGGTATTACGAAAGTGTTTGTTTCAGGCATTCAAAGTCTATCTATTGCCTGGGAAAAATTTTCAATGTGGCATCGTTATTCGAATTCGAGCTCAACAATGAATCTAAAATAAGTTTTGAATAATATTATCGAATACGCATCCCGGCAACGATAATTGTTTTTAGCTTTGTTGGACTTGCCATTTCACATGTTTCCAAGGTAACATCTATCTGGGTATTGTAGACCTACACATTACTTTTCCCAAAGAGTAGTTTTTAGCATTTTTGACGAATTTCTACTACGCCATCGGCAAACTAATTATCAAAACGCAGATTTTTTGCTCCCTATCGTGTGATGCCGTTCGCAGTTTATTGCTAAATGCTACCTACGACTATTTTTAAATTGTTTTTGATCGAAAAAGGAAATATTTTGACCGGGTCGTGGAAGATCCGCACTATGGCAGGCGGTTTGAAAAAGTCCATTTTTTCGTTGGTTTTCTACAGCTTATAGGCTCCTACTTTCATCTGATTTATTATTAAACAGAAATCTCCAGGAGATTTTTTTCATTTTGAAGGTTATTAATAAATACGGTACCTTAAAATGTGATTTTTGTTATTTTGACAGCGCAATTTGTTTATTAATGTGATAATAATTTGAAGAATACCAAAGAACAATACGACAGACTGTAATAATAATTAGAGAGCATAAATAAAAAGGTACCTAGGTAGTAATTGTAGACGAGAAATGTGTGAAATATCCCCAAACAATATTACATATCAATAAAAACGCACTTAAATCAGATAGTATCGACGGCAATAGATGAAAAAACAAAACAAGACATAATGGAAAAACACTTACCTACTCCGCTGTCATCATCCAACAAAACTGCAGATCACCGTTCAAAAATTCAACAACACCCAACCTGCAAACTCTCCTTCTGATCTGAATATTGCCGTTGAATTTTTTAGAAACTTCACATTAAATTCACTACCACATAATAATTATTATTATTAGTACAAAATTTCGCTATGCCAATTTGATAAACTACACGAACGCGAGCGCGGCAAGCTGGTACCTGTCGGTAAACACTATAACACCGATACTAACACTACTGGTAATAACAAATAATAAAGAAAACTGAAACGGCAAAAAAACAAATTGTTGACGACAACCGATCGATATTCATCAAGCAGTCGTCTCCATCCTCCGGTCGAGGGTCCAGTTACAGTGGCCCTTATACAGGTGTCCCAATATTCCATGGACATGGAGCAACCACAGATTACTGAGGTAAAAAAAAAGTCGCTCGGACCAAACTTATCTCTATACCAAAATGCTTCGTTTGTCCGTTAGAGGGCTTCAAAGTCTTTTGAAAATTTTAGTTTTTTTGAAATAGCTCAAAGTCGGCTGATTCAAATTCGATGAAATTTAGTAGGTAAATTTCTTATTAAAAGTACTAATTTCTGATGTACATGATAATTTGACGAAAACCCGGGAAGGGGTGAAACTACCCCTACCCTCCATTAAAATCGATCGTAATTGTTGATAGCGTAGCAGGAACGCTGCTCATGTTTTTTTGTTTGAAAGATACATCGTTTTAGCCCATTTTTGGTCTCCTACAAAAATCTGTATCTTTCCGAGGTGCTATGTAATAAAATAAATTAGTAGATGGTACCTAACCAAAATTTTATTTCATTGTTTTAATTTGAAATCAAATTTTCAATTGTCAGGTGTTTATTTGATCTAATCTCATAGAAGATGTTTAGTATGGTTCGGATTTTTTTTCAGGTGTTTGCAAACTGTTTTTTCTAAAAAACGCAGTAAACAGTTTGTAAAACGACGAGGTTCCAAGAAAAGTTCAAAGCATTTTTTTGCGCAGGATGGAACTTTCTAGGGTCCAAACCGATGCCCACATCGAGCATCTTTTATGAGATTAGATAAAATAATCACCTGACAATTGAAAATTTGATTTCAAATTAAAAGAATGAAATAAAAATTTAGTTATCATCGACTAATTTATTTTATCACATAGCACCTCGGAAAGATAAAGATTTTTGTAGAAGACCAAAAATGGGCTAAAACAATGTATCTTTCAAACAAAAAAACATGAACAGCGTTCCTGCTATCCTATCAACAATTACGATCGATTTTAATGGAGGGTAGGGGTAGTTTCACCCCTTCCCGGGTTTTCGTCAAATTATCATGTACATCAGAAGTTAGTACTTTTAATAAGAAATTTACCTACCAAATTTCATCGAATTTGAATCAGCCGACTTTGAGCTATTTCAAAAAAACTAAAATTTTCAAAAGACTTTGAAGCCCTCTAACGGACAAACGAAGCATTTTGGTATATAGATAAGTTTGGTCCAAACGATTTTTTTTTACCTCAGTAGTCTGTGGTTGCTCCATGTCCATGGAATATTGGGACACCCTGTATGTCTAAGCATGATTAAGGTTCAAATTCGCGATTACTATTATCAAATACACTAGCACTAGACTATAATAATACGTCCAACTCCGGCAATTTTACATGCATTTCGAAGGCAGCCTAGGGAACCTGTATAACCGCTTTACTAGGGTAGCGCATTCTCATTCTCACAAAAAGTTGGGAAAAAAGTTGGGAATGTCAAATTTGACTTCATAAACGTCAGATTTTTCATGAACGTACAACTGTCTAAAAATTCACATAATTATTTGTTATTAAGTCTGCGTATTTTATAAAAATGGTAAACTTTTGGTGCGTTAGAAGATGTTTTAACAATAAAAAGTGGGCTTTCCACTTATTGGCGTTGCCTAAAGGTGACTTTCTTAATATTTTAAACTCATTATATAGCAGTCCTCTATCAATACTTACATGTTACTTATTATACTTCATTTAATAACTAGGAGGAGTAAATTTAAATAAACCGCCAAAAAAAGATGCTTCTCATTGGTCAATTCATAGGCAAAATTACACCCAGCAAAACTTGTACAGGAAATTGAATCTATGCAACGCTCAACACTACATATAGGCTTGTTTTTTTATTGTTGTGTCATTATTGTTTACAATGTCAGCGTCGAATGTGACACATCAGTTTTATAATCAGTTATTTCCAAAACCCTATAAGTTGTTCTAAATAAGTTCTTTAAACGTTATTTCAAAACCAAATAAGTTCTTTTTGAAGCCCATTCAGTTCTTTTTAGAGAACAGACATCCTTTTCAGAATTTTGAAATTATTTTTGGCTTTCCATTTTCATCCTGCAAACGGTTTCAAGCGCCATTATGGATAATCCTACATCAAGTACAAGTGAGAGGATGTCTCCTCCAAAGAAACGGGAAGAAAAGAGTGTCACCTACAAGATTTTGGAAAAACTACTCTATATGCGTACTTCACCAATAATTGAAGATCATATTCCAATCGAACAAGGTGCGGATTTAGACCAAACAGGGACTGCTGTATGTGATAAAGTTAATTTCAACAACACACTTTGAATCTGGTCCTACAAAAACTGAAAAATGCTGTTTATAATACATACTGTTTGAAAAAATTGACTTATCCACAAATTATATATTATTAAATGTAAAATAAAAACTTTATCTACGATGTTATGTGTTATATAATACATACATAAAATATATTATTTATATGTTACATTAAATTTGTCACATAAGTATTGCCTAAAATAAAGTACTTTCAATCAATTTAATATGAATGTTAATAATTATTATCCTTAATATTCTTCGAAATATCTATAAATTACTCAATTTCATTCTATTTATATTCAGAAAATCATTCAGCACTATAATACTGAAATATTATGCAAATCACAATGATTTGTGATACTGCTGTAGAGTCTCTCCTGAAAAGCAGACTTCCTACACCGAAAACAAGTCATATCTTCCTTATTAAGAATTATTGTTTCAATTCAAATTTGCCGCCAAAAAAAATCTGGTGATTTAATCTGGTGACTTTTAGTGGTGTAAATGATACTTTGCAGTTTACTCCTCCTAGTTATTAAATAAGATATAGGATCTTCTGAACAAAAAATGCATCCAGCCCCAGCAGACAGTTATGATTGCAGAAAATATTCGACGGGGTTCAGAATTTCCGTATTCCTGAAAGTTGGTCAGGTAGGTTTTATTACATCTTGATGAATCTTATTTTTAAGGATCATTTATGTGTACTAAGATCACGCTGCCGTTCATGTGTCTACCAAAATGCTTTTTATCAGTAACTACGTTAGATATCGAGATAAAAATTATACCTAATACTAAAGTCTATAGCTTCGTGATCCTATAAACCCGTAATTATGTTTTTAATACCCACTGCAAAGAGGATTCCTTGAATTTTATTCGTGTTATTATTTTGCTTCATTTTTCAAACTTCGCTTTTTTCCACTTGATACCTACGCCTGTGACCAAATCTGCCAAAAATATGACATCCAGCTGTTCAAACATAACCGTGTTTAGTAAACGTCAAAAAGTGAATGCGCTACCCTAGTAAAACGGTAATGCAGGTTCCCTAAGGCAGCCGCTGTGGCAGCGCCATCTAGTGTCGCGAGTTGTAACTTTCACACTGCACCATAGTGATGTGCAACAGATAAAAATATCGAGTAGATATTGATACATTAGTCACAAGTATCTGATACTTTGAGTTGATTACTTGATTACTTTTGCTTGCTTGATACTTAATCATTATACCCAGACCCCGGACCCGATATTTCTCTATGGGATCGTTGAGTACCTACTGACTAGTTATGCAAGGCTACTTCGGTCCTCTAAGAAAATTAAAAAAAGTAAAAATTTCAAGCCAGAAAACAAAAAAGGAATAATTATAGGTATACTACTTGACTCTTTAAAAATTATAAGTAATAACATAATATTATAATAATATTATCAAATAAAAATGTAAATATGTAACTGTATTACATATAATGAAAAAATACTTGAGATGGAATGTGAAATAAGCAAAAAAAATTTTTTTTCATTTACTTCAGTCTTGTAAGAAAAAAAAATGAAGATACCTACATAGGTATACGTATAATACCTACCTAAATATGTATGCTAGAAAACAAAAAAAGAAAAAAAAACAATAATTATCCTCGTTACTCTTTAAAAAATTTAACATTTTATTAACAAAAAAATCTAACTCCGTAGGTAGGTTACCTACTTAACTCTATAATGAAAATGTAGCCCTAAAAATTGAATATTTATTAGAGAAACTGATAAGTGAAACTGACCAACCGACCGCATGTTTATTGACTCGAATCACACATATGGTGGTAGTAGTGGTGTTAGTGGTAGGACTGGTAGGGTAGGTGGTAGCACAGTGTGGTAGTGTGGCGAAGAGGATTGAAGTATTTCGAATCCCTGATCCCTGTAAGTATCAAGTATCCGAAGTAACCGAAGCTCGATTGTCGTTGCTGACAGGCCTGGCTCTTGATGGGCTTGGGTTTGTGATTACTGATTACTGGCGAGCGCGAGAGTGGCGAGTATCCGAGTATCGAGTACTTGGCCAAAGGATTCGAGTATTTCGAATCCCTCAAGTATCAGATACTAAAGTATCGAATAGATACTATCCGCACACCACTAACTGTTCATTATTATTATTATTCCGGGTCCAATAGAACAACTCTAGTCCAGACTCGAGCCGCCAGGTTCGCTAGTGTCGCCTCGCTGCCGGTTTTCAGTCGAAGTTGGACGTATTATAGTCTAGTGTCTAGTGTATTTGCTATTATTTATTTTTGTTTAATAAAGCGTTGTTGATATCTCGACTGAGGAGTCTGCGTACAGGTGACAATAATAATTATTGTCCTAATCTATACAAGCTGTTCTTGATTTAACCTATTTATAGGCCTAGTTGATTATTATTATTATTATTATTATTGTTAAGATCGATTTAGATTTTTATTAGAAACAAAACAAATTGGAGAACTTGGAGAGGTTATAAAAGTAATAAGTAACTATAAAAGCACGGTCATTATTTACCTACATCCGCGTCTCCTACAGTTTAAAGAAAATTCGATTGCTAACCTAGAATCTCACTGTTTAAATGTTTAGTACCTAAAGCTCACTAGAGTTCATATTAAAGTTCACATCAAAGAAGGTATAGTTCATTCCAAGGTATAAGGAAGCTCTGGAAGCCATCCGTGAAAGCCATTATTACTGAATTTTCTCAAAACAATCTGAAAATGTAATGAAATACAAGGTGTGCTATTTAAAATAACAAAGTTGTATGACGTAGGTACAGCGATATTGAGATAGCTTGGTGTAGCTGAAAAAAAATTTAGGTTGTAGGTGCCATACAACTTTTTTCTCTTTTCTTTTCTCTCTCTTGAACGGTAAGGCTGCTATGGAATAATTACGCAAAAGATAGCCCACCCCGTATTATAATAGTAATAAAGAAACCAATAACAGGAATTAATCAAGTAATTTTAATTAATACATTTTTTTATAATTTTAGGAAACGAACTAGCGAAGACAATGGTAGATAAATTCTTCGATTAGGACTAAAAGTAGTTTTACTCAAGTTGCTCACCAAAACATACATAAGTACTCAATACATGGACGGTAATAAAAACATTATTTTCCAGTTTTGTTATTACTTGAATATTTAGAGACAATCGATTTCTATTCCCTTCTTTGACTTGGTGGTTGTATATTCGTTAGCGCGGCGTGCAGTATGGCGCGAATCACCTCTGAAGGCAATAAACCCAATGAACTGTGCGATCTTGGGAAAGTAAAAATTAATTATTCAGTAGAAAGCCACCCTCGATGCGCAAGATATAGGGAGTTTTACGACATGCGAGGTATTTTCTCAGTACAGCTTTGAATAATAAGAGATGATTCTTTACAGGTAAATTTTAGAGAGTATGTTTTACGTAGTAGTATGATAAAGACGCAGGTCTCTGAAGATCAAAATTTACACCTAAAGTAATAAACTTGTACTTACCTAGTATGTATACATCATTGTTGCCTGTAACTTTTTTATGTTTATTTGTAATCATTAATAAGTAATTACAAAAATTCTTTGCATTAAAGAAAAAATTGTTGAATTAGTCTGATTAAGTATAATAGGTATTAACTAATGCTCCAAGTTTCTAGATGCGGGATGTGTCATAAAATATTTTTTGCATTGCAATCAATACTGTGAAAATATTTATTTTTTGATGAAATTTTTATTACCTATTTAAAATTGTTACCTTTGGAGTGTATACCTACTTATAGCGCAAGAACTAAGAAAGTTAACTTACAGCATTAAGATAAATTGACTTACATCAGTTTATTTTAGTCTAAGGAATATATTGTGGTAGTTTTTTGTAAAAACCTATGTCAGTTCAACCATTGACCTGTTCTCTATTATTATGCTCTTTGGTTCAAGCGGTTTCAAAACAAAACCAAACTAGTTCTGAAGGAATTTCCATAAATAGTAACTCTCTGTATTCTGATATTTATGGCATCTTGTCTCATGCTTCCTGGTAAATTGCAGAATATCCGCATCGATAGTCGCCATCTTAAGTCCTTCTGGAATCTTCATTACGAATGTAGCATCAAGGAAGCATAAACAATTCATTGCAATCCTCTCTCTATTCTGAGACCGTTGGTTCATCAAGACGCTTCATTAATGCAATAAATCCATAGCTGCAGTAGGTACTTACTCCATATAACTAAAAATCGAATTTAAAGCTAAATTGATAAAATATATTTGCCGTTTATTATTGTCAATACGGAATCTTCGTCAATATTTAATGATTTTGGTAATATTTTGAAATGGATCGCACCTAGGTAGGATGATAAGGAAAATATTTCCATCGCCCTCATTAAATCAGCCCAAATCGAAAAAGCAAACAGTGCGAGAATAAGTACGTAAATACCTAAAGGTAAAATTGTTAGGAAATTAAATACAGCTACGCGCCGTTACATCAAGTAAACGATCCCCGTCAGCTCATTAAATATTCATAAAATAGAAGCGCTCTAGCTAGTGGAGTTCCAGCACTTTTAACAACATCGAAGAGACGGCGAAGCTAGGGTAGAAGTAGACCAGATGGTAAGGCAGGGTATTGTAAAAGACACTCTCGACCCGCGTGATGAAGGGAAGAGCTGACCTAGAAACAGACCGCCGGGTGAAAGAATGTGAAATCATGAATCAAACAATAACTTCATGCAAGGACAATAGTAACTCGTTAGGTATACCATCTACGATAATGAAAATTACACCAATCGATAAAACGAATAAATAAATGGCAACAGCCGAAAATTCGCTGCGGTCCCGAAACTGCAAGTAGGGGAAAACGCAAAATGAAATAATAAGAAAGCACAGGTGTGCAAAAGAGTGGTTTTTGAAATAGATAGAGGTGTGAAAGATATATGAAATATATCTATCTTTGCTTTCCACTTTTTTATACTCTCTATGCAAAATCACAGCCCCTCTCGCCTTTCACCATTTTACGCTCTTGCAAACGAATTCTCTCGCTCATCACTCGCTTTTAGACATCCGACAGGAAGCCAACAGTTAACAACAAGTCTTAGTAAATTTTCCCGCTTTTCTGTGGGGAATCCCAATCCACCGAGACACAATGAGTCATAGTAGGTTCTTTTGCGCATCCGTTTCGGCCATACTAATCCTGGCATACCTCAATCAAAGAGCAGGGGTAACTACGGTAAAAACTACGGTAAACACAACGTAAACAATCACAGCGGTCCTATTAGGGGAAACCCAGAGGTAAATAGATGATCACACGGTGGCTTTTCGCGAAAGACCATGAGGCCCGGGTCCTTTCAGTTACAATTTTGTAGTATGACAGGTAATTTTTTTGATCATCCGATTGGTTTTGTTTTCTTAAAGTGTCTTTGTCTACGATGGTCTGATAATTAGTTGTGGCTTCATCGCTGTTGTTAGGCTAAAGTAGTTTTAACAACTTCCTGCTCATTCGGCACCTGAGTTTTTCCTACGCCATTATAATATAACGTTCCATTCCACCCTCGAGCAAATTTAGGGGAGGTAAAGTGCTCTATTTTGCAGCCAGCTAGCTCAAAATAGTATATGTTATACATTCCTAGTGTGAAAAGTGACCCATTTCACACATACGACCACCTATTAATTTACATTTAAAAAATTTTTAATACTTCTATTTGGAAACTTTACAAAGAAAACTAATGATAGAATTAGAAAAATTTTAAATAACGACATTTTTGAATTGTGGAAATTGAAAGCATATATTAGCAGGTTAAAGATTATTAGTATAGCTGTCTACTGTAAGAATTTCAGTTTTAGTTAATTTTAGTCCAATTTAGTCATTTTTACCATATTTTACCCACACTACTGGCTTATTGATAGAAGTAATGCATATTTTATTGCATTAACTCAAATTTCAAATAATTTTCTTCCAATCTTGTTAATTTGGTTGAATTTTTTTTTCTAAGCTTATACAGGGGTTAAAAAAACGATTTTTTCTAAAATTCAAAACGCCGCCATTTTGAAACGACTCTATCTATTTTGTTTAAATGCAATACCAGACCACTGCCACAAAAATTCAGCCTCCTAGATGGAAAACTACGACTTGAAAAGATACCACAAGAACCGGATTTCTCGAATTTTGAAAGTACACCCTGTAGAAGTGACGCGACTTTTGGGAATTTTTTCAACGTAAATCAAACGCGAACCCAAAGTTTTACTAGATTAGCAGTGGGATAAAAACGATCGTCACAAAAATAATTAATTAAATAAAAAAGTAACGACCTGGAAGGCTACCCATGTGTTGAAGGAACCGTTACAACTATATTAGAATACAGATGGGATTTTCACCTGGATCAACTTCAGCTCCCAACATGCTGGAGTAGCAAAACTTCGAAGACTAATTTATTAACAAGTGTCAAACTGGATGCATCTGGTTCTGAAGGAGTTGACGCTACAATTTGATGCATGACAGAAGGCAACAAAAAATACTAACAACTAATAAAACATCAATAAGTGTCGTGCAGGAAACAGTTCTCGAGTAGTAGTATGATGGTCCAGTGGATTCTGATTGGCGTCTGACATGTATTCGTAGGAGATAACCAGTTCGATGCCTGCTAAGATTAAAAAAAAAGAACATAATAATTCATAATAATCACTTTGTTTTGTAATAAATTGTGTCAGAAGTGGGATACGTAGCAATATTTCTAGGCGGAGCTTTATTTGTAAATTTCTAATATTCATTTTATATTATGAGATTAAAAGCTAATAATCTTATTTCTTTATTGCATGAGCTAATATTTTATTTTTCTACCAGAGATATACAAGCGATTATATATTACTTTCATATATCTATGCCTTGCGGAAATAGATTTCAATTTATAAAATGCATTTACTATTATTGTTTAAACTTGTCTTATAAGTCTATTTTATGATAAAAATGAAACTTATAACAACTCTTCTCCATTTTTAAGAGAAAGTTACCTATATGATTGAGGACTTTCAGAGAATTTGTCTTCATTCACATACACTATACTTATAGTGTATTTTTTATTATTTATGTACCCACTGAAGTTATTATTGTGATGTAATGATCTATGATATGAATATATTATGTATATTATGATTAATGACTATCTTATCAAAAATAAAAACTGAATGATGTATGAAGTATAATTTTGGTCTCTTAGAAACGTGAGTAGATCTCAACATATTATTTCCAAGATATAGGTAATTTTAAATTCCAATCTCTGATAAAAATGTTTCATTTATCAAAAACAACGATACAATTTGTTAAGAATAATAAAATTCCGCATGTTTAAACTACATTTTCTTCTTTTCCTTCATCTCCGATTCTCTTATACTCACTGCGTATACGAGTAGGAGTATAAAGCTCACACAATATCTTCACAGACGTGGATGGTTTCAAACTCTATTCTCTTCCATATCATATTATTGTATGCGTATGCAAATATGGGGAAATTTATTTTCAAATCAATTTCCAAGTTGAACAAAAAAATTCCACCGAATATGCTATCCCTAGCCGATCATAAGCATAATAGTCACGTTCTGCAATAACTTTACGCATTCGAAATAACTGCCGTATTTGCACTTCTGAAAACTTTTCTTTCGTTAATAAAAAACTCCACATATAGACAAAATGTAATAAAATTTTTAACAATTTTTTAAGCTTTTGGTAATTTTTTTAGAAGAATCTGTCTCGCAAATAAAACTCTAATGCCCCAAAATCAAGGCTTACTTGATGTTGAAAGTATAATGTAAGTGAATTATCTCACCCTGTACCTATTAATTGAATATTAACCACATTACATCCTGAGAAGTAATTATCAGTTAAAGCGATTTAAGAGGTAAAAAGTATTTTTTCAGAAAGCGTTTACCTCTCAGAACCAACTCAGAAGGTTAACCTACTATGGAGTTAGGAAAAGTAAACACTTTTGAAACTTAGGGGACACGAAAACATTCAATAATTACCCGATATCGATTTCAGGTGATCAGAATACTTGTCCTTATTTAATCAATATAATCAATATAATCAAGTCAGAAGACTGAGACAATTGAGATTCATACTTTAGGTCATCCTCCCACCGCAAACAAATCATTGATTATTATTATGTAGCGTGCGCTTTTCCACATCTGTTTCGAATGAATTTTAGAATGGTAAAAGGCGCGGAATAATGGACCTGATTGGAATGTTTACACTCCGCTGGTTTTATATTCTGAGGCATTGTAGCGAGGTCGAAGGATGAGTCTGTCAGTTTCCAGTCTGCCATATGCCCGTCAGAAGGGCTACACGTCAGAGCGGTCGAGGATAACTGAATATGCGCTAATTTATCGATTAGGTAGTGGGAAGTCGGAACCGACGAGATGAACGTCTCATCTTTCTTTCCATCTGAAATGCTGTTGTTGTGAACATGATTCGGTAAAGTGAATTATTTAGTTAATTGTTTCGTGTAGTGGTTTGTTTAAACTCAGGTATGAAGTTGTTGTTTGAGAGTTATTTAGCAAAGCTAATGTTTTATGTTGTTCTCGATTAGGTAATTTTTGAAATTGAAGCAGAAAATGGATTTTAGAGAAGCCCGATTTGGATAATGGATTCATTTCGGTAAAAATTAAAGATGGCGTTTAGTAAATTTTCAGATGGTAATTATTTTTAATTTGCAGGGTTTTAGCTCTAGTTCCAGTTTTAGTCCTAGTTCCAGGCTTTTGTTGCAGTTCAAGCTCTAGTTTCAGGCTATGATATTAGTTCGGACTTGAGCTTATTTGAGGATCTCGCTAGGGTAACCCAGTTCCAATTCCTGAGTGCAGTTTGTCTATGTAATAAGTTCAGATGGATGGCGTCCTTTTTGGAAAAGTGAAGCCAGTTTTTATGGGTCTGGACCGGTGATGGTGGTCTGATATCATCAGTGGTGGAAGAAGGAAGTTTTGTTCTCCATCCTGCTCTTGGAGCCCTTATCCACTCAGTTTTCAACAGCCAGTTTGAATCAAAAGGTACCTACCTTATTGTGTTTATAATAATTAACTCTTATGTTCTCCTAAACCGAAGAACACCTAAAACCAAGTGACGTTAATGGAGCGAATTTGAATCTAATTATTGTTATCTTTGGTTGAAATTAAAAATACCTAATAGATATTGCAATTTTTAGTAGTAAAGTAAATTTTAGTTTTGTAAATCTGTTATTTGGCCAAATTAGGTAAGGTTAGATGTGTAAATTTTGGTGACTGCCTGTTGAAGGTGATACTGTGGTCTTTTATAGACTAATTGCATCTTAAAATGAATGATGATATTTCCTTTTGATGTTATGTGTAATGTTTAGTAGATAAGTGGAACAATCCTAATTTTAAGTATATAATCTCACGATACATTATTATCAATTCCTGGAAATTTATTTTAATTGGAATTTATTCCAATAAACTGTTAATTATTAGTGTGTCTTTTATTTTAGTGTTTGTGTGACCTGTAATTTACATAATCACAACGTAGGGCAGGTCAAGGTTTTTGGAAACTTTGTAGAGACATTATTGATCTAGACGATCACTGAAAAATTTGTAACTTCCTTATAAGATCTCTAACACCCTCTGTTCCGCTTTGGGTTCAAATAAATTTGAACGTACCCGAACGGAGCCAGAGGAAATAGCATCCTCTGCTCGTATATTTTTCTTTTGGTATATTTACTCAAAATCTAAAAAGGGAGCGAGTAGTAAAAGGCTACAATTAAAATGACTGAAAGGGTATGTGAAGCTCACCAAGTTCCTATTCATAATCGCTAATTAAATTATCGAAATCAACTAAAAAATTAAAAATTAAAAATAAAGAAAATTAAAAATTAATGAAACAATAATTACTAATATAAATATAGTTTTGAAAAAAATGGCTGCATTTGAAATAAAAAAAAAAAAACATTTTTTTCTGTGAAGTAAAGTGCCTTTTACGGAACTAATAGGACAAAAAGTTATTTTAAAAAGTTGTAAGGATCAATGTCCATGGCCTATAATATGTCAAATTTCAAAATCATATGGGTCAAATTACTCTACATATTATATGGACCAAAAAAAAATAATTAAATTGATGAAATACGCATACTTATAGTAAATTTAGGTACTCACGTAAGTAATAGGTAATTACATGTTTACTAAATTACTAATTGACAGTATTTACATAACGATATGTTAAATTCCTAGTGTCCAAGCCGAATCAAAGTGCACATAATTTGCTAATGTATGAATTCCCAAACGCACCGGCTTGAGAGAATCTATTAAATCACTCTGAGTTACATCACATCCATTACCAACCCCCTTCTGAGGGGAAGTTAATTAATAATGGCTGCCAGGGATCAAGCCATGATGGTATTAACAATCTCATCCTTCGTGAATCTTAGGAACTAGGTTCTATGCGCATAATATTTTGTTGAATATATCATTACGAGATGGACCCATGTTCCAACCAGCAGACTTGATCATTAATATTTTGCTTACTCTTGTATCCTGAAATATTCCTTCAATTCAATACTTCAGATATGACATAAAGTTTAGACACTCACGGTCTTCAAATTGATGACTTCTTTCTTAACGTTTTGAAAATCACACCCTGTCATAACAGACTCTTGAATTGCATTCTACACCACTGGAGAAAGTAGGTAAGTAACGAGTAGAATTTTTTGAAATAATAAATGTAACAAAAGATCTACAATGCCTATCTAATAAAATTAAAAAGAATAATTCTTATGATGAAATTATATTTCTTAAATACCTAGACATGGACATTTGAACTATTTCTGTCTTTTTCTGGTCATTCGATTTATGCATTTCTCCTCGAATGAATAAATCAACGATTAGTCAAACGTAAACTGAATGTAAACGCTTATGGATATCAGATGTTGTTTTATTTCAATCGTTATAGCTCCATTTTAACATGAGTTTCTCGTATAAGCTACATTAGCCTAGTCAAATAATTATACAAATGAAAACAGGCCATTGCTTGCAAAAGGTCATTCATTATGTGTCTCTGACTTTTGAGTATGTTGATGCTAGTAGTAAAATATCACTTTTGCACTAACAAAAGCCTTGTAAATTTTGCGCAATTTTTTCGATTTTTGCCCATTTTGCGCCTGATATGTCACCCAAACCATGAGCTTCACATAAAATTTGTTAGGATGGATTTAAAATAAAAGATAATTGGCTGTGATTTAAGTCTAAATTTGCAATTGTATCTTGAGTAGCTTATCAAGCACCTATAAATTTTTTATTGTTTTTTTTAAATTATTTTTTAAACTAAAATAATAAAAAATATTGCCTAGTATCTCAGAAAATACTTGTTCAACAAGAAATAATACAAGAATGTATGATTGCGCAAATTTATTTTTCTGTCTTGTCAGTATGCTCACAAAAACTTTCATACAAAAACAAAAATTGCTCTTTGAAATTGGCACAAAACTGAAACTCCGAAAAATGAGCTTTCGAAAAAACTCAGTGCACGTACCTAAATTTCAAAATGCCAGTGACTCTCTAAAAGAAAAAGTTAAAAGAAAGTTTTTAAGGTTAAACTTTCTCTTTATAAAAAAAATCATGAGAGTCATTATTATTAAATTAAAAACCAAGACACCATCTCTGCCCAGAAGAGAAAAAGTAGTGTTACGTAGGCTACGAATTGGACACACGTCCCTAACCCACAGCTACCTATTAAGACACGAAAATCCACCACTCTGCGCTAACTGTAACACCAGACTAACTACTATAAAACACATATTAATAGAGTGCGAAAACTACAGGCAGAAACGAGATCAACACAAGCTAGCCCATAGTCTCCATGAAATATTAAGCTCTCAGGACCAACAGCCAAAACTGTTCAAGTATCTGCAAGACATAAATCTATACCACCTAACATAAATGTATAATGTAAAATATAAATATGATATAATGTAGATATAAAATGTTCATCCAGTGTAATAAAGTGCACGTGTCAATGACCCTAAGCTGTCGAGATACGTTAATATTAAAAAAACTAAATTTAGTTTGTTTTGAAGGTTCTGGAAGGAAATAATTTCTGTTATTATGGTGCTCGCATTAGATAATACGCACAAGCTTTTCTTTTCGCTGAACTCATCACCTAGGCTCACTGCAGAAGCATTTTAACAAGAACTATCAGATCAGAACTTGCATATAAGTAGAAAATTTAATCCTGCTTAATCTTTATAAATTAATAAGTAGGTAGATTGTGAGGATTCGAATCTTGAGTATAGTGGTTATTGGTATCAGGGCTTGATCAGTAGTCCTCCAACCTCAATCTCTCCCCAGTAGAAAAGCCAGTACAGGAGTCTATATTCATACTACCACTGTGTACATCACCATCGTACCTTTATAGACCATAAAGCAAATTTGCAAGGTTGATATTACAGGAACTTTCTGGCAAACATAATATGTAGCATGTTCGGAAAGTTGAGGATTTTTCTGGAGTGTACGGCACTGTTTTGTTTTTCCTTGCCAGAAAGTAGAAGAAGTGGTATCACATCCACTGAATGCATGCTCAAACAGTACAAAACCTGGTGAATATTTTGTCTGCTCTTGTTTGCAGATCCAATTATACTATACTTTTCCGAAAAACGCGTTCTTGACATGGGTGACCAAACCTGCGAGAAGCACCAGTAGGAGCACATTTTCTCCAATTATGAAGACATTTTCATAATCTGTACTTTTGAAAAGAGCTAATATGGTAATTTACGTTTATTTTATCGTTTTTATATTAAAAAAATCTATGAAAACAGTAAAAATCCATAAGAAAAGCTTTAATTCCAGACCAGAAACGACTGCAATAATAAATTTAGACTCAAAATACAACAATTTTTTTTTTAATTGTTACGGTACCGAATTCAGCCCTAGAAAATCGTCTCAGTGGTGCCGAAACCAGGGAGCGGTAAAAAAAATCGTCTCAAAAATATGCGCAAAAGTTTCAGTTTTTTCGAATTGAGCAAAACGCACAAGGCTTTCGTTGGTGCAAAATTCACAGATACCTACACAGGAAAATTCATTAGTAATAATTTGTAAACGGACCATCTCAATGATATGCTGCTTCAGGTATAATCTTTATTGGATATAATCTTCTCTGAATGGCGTTTCTAGAGTAAGAAGTAAAAAAAAAAAATTAGGAAAGCTATTCAAATAAGTAAGGAGAAATGTCAGTTTGCCTGAAAGAGGAATAATTCAAGATTAATATTTTCAACGCAGTAAGGTTAAAGCAGGTGAAATAAACTTGGGTACGACTTATGAAAAAACAATAACGAATCCTGTTGTTTGTTCTCTTTGCTATGGTGACTTTGTTATAATTAATGCCTTGGCGGTGATGCAAAGTAGAACGAATTATAAGTGAAATCTTGAAAATTCCATAGCCGATGAAGATGGACTTGCTTGCAAACAATTGTAAGCATGAATGATATATTCACATTTGTAAATAAATGAAGTTTTTTATTTTATTCATCCTTAATAAACTTCATCTGGAATGACTGGATTCTTGAAAGCAGGTCCAATTTTTTTTGCCCATTCAAAGTTTCTCTAGCGGACCAAATTTTCATGACATCAAAATCATATGATTACTTGAGCTCCATGTCTGACTATATTGGAGTACTAAGATTTGTTAGCAAAAAGCGTGATTATACAAATCCACAAAATTTGGCATTCGAGAAATCAAGGAAATCAGGGTACTTTTTATTATCACGAGCTAGTAATTTGATTGGGAATTTTTTAGATGTACTGTCGAGTGAGGCAATATAGAAACAAGACAACCAAACATTTCACAATGAAATTGTACCGAAAATCATAAGTTCGAAATTGACCTTGTACCGATAACAGGACTACCACGAAGTTGGTGCATCCTTTCTCTCTACACACACACATTATGATAGGGGAAAATATACTGAGCGGGGTCCGTCTTATCCCATGGCCAGCAGGGTATGCAAGAAAATACGGCACGTTCAAAGTACGCGTATGGCATTCTCTTAGGGCTGAGAAAGGTCTGTGTATTGGCTTTTCGGTCAAGAATCGTTATCTCAGTACAGAAACAGGTCCGGGAGATTCGCGGTCTTACTAAACAGTCATCTAATTAGCCACCGCCACCCATCCTGTCGTAAGGATACCAATCGACACACGTCGGGAAGCGCGGATTAAACCGCCTTCCAATCTTCAAACAGGCAAAGATCGAAGCACCTGGCTATAACGCCTTGCTGCATCTTATTAGCTCGGGAAGATAAAAATAACACTCTGATATCCTATAACCGTCACAAGCTGACAACCTCGCTTCTGCAAGGAAGAACGCTCCAACACCAGGGGGTAAGAAACCGAGAGTGCAACCAATTGTAAAGGGCAACAATAGACCTACAAACCAGCTCCAGGCACCAGACCCAATTCACACACACAAAACCACAAACAAAACAAACAAATCATAAATCGACTGGGTTGTATTTGAACTGCAGGTAACAGGTTGTACCAACATAAAATTAGAAATAATATTGAAGAAATGAATTAAATAAATTGAATAATTAAATAAAATTGTAAATAAATAACATAGAATTTCATAATTATTTTTGAATTGTAAATAATTAAATTAGGAAAAGGCAGTAAATCAGGTGTTTTTGAAATTATGTTGTTTTATTTCCCATTCTCAACAAAATCTCTGCGACCCCATCTTTACAAACTACTGGGTGTTACAAGACGTCACACACAACAAAAAGGGTCCTACCAAGAAAAAGGGGGAGGGGAAATTCTAGAGATCACCAGGCCAAGGGGGTTGGAGGTTACATAACCTACAAAAAATAATAGATTTATTTAAATAATAAAAATGTATGGCTCAACTAAAGAAAACCACGATTTTTCAGTTTTTTCAGCATTTTAGCAACGGCCAAACGACTGAAGTCACTGTTATATTTTGTTTTTAGATTCCTAACAAGTAACATAATTGTGCGACTTTCCTCTGATAATTTAGCCGACCTCTGCTAATTCTCAAGATCCCAACGGGTAGATAAAAAAACCGATCTGTATAAAATATTAAACATTTACGTCTTCATTATTCTACTTGTTCAGACTACCGTACCGAATCCTGTTATGAAAACACAGATATTACAATTAATTCTGAAGGGATCTAACTGAGATGCAGATTTTGTCATGCGAAATCTCTCATAGGAATATCCCTGAAATAATAGGTCATTATGTAGGCAAATCCAGTGACTCGCTGAAACCATTCTAGCTGTTCCTCATAAAGGGATATGAAACAGATAATTTGATTCAAGGGCCAATAAATGAAGAATCTTAATGGTGAACAGTAATTTATGGCAACAAAAAAATTTCTAGGTATTTTAGGATAATTTATTTTGAGCTGTCGAATTAACTATTGGAAATAGCTGACAGTCTTTAATTGCTTTAATTTGCATTCTGATTTATAGTGAGGGAGGGAGGTATTAATAAGCAAACATACAATAAATTATAAATTTTTATTTCCACTCAATAATAATTGTGAAAAATGACAATTCTACGAATAATAAAATCGTATCGATTAGTTTTCTCATGAAGATAGAAAAGTACGTGCGAATAATCCTCATTTCAAATTATTTACGAGAACTTTGAAATACCTCCATAATGTTTTTGTCTAATGTATGAGACTATTATGAATACATTGTACAAAGCAAGGGTTGCATGACAACAAGAAATATATTATGGTCATATTATTATCCATGCAGGGAAATTTCAGTTTTCGGACCGATGATTTTAATTAAGAGCATCATCTACTACTAGTTGCCCTACGGGTCTCCCGTGATGACAACTACGTAATCTGTTTTAATTAACTAAATCATTCGCTCTATTTTCTTCGTCTCTGTGTCGTGATTAGGTAAATTATCAAATAGTCAGGGCTTTAAATTGACGGTAATCACCATAAAATTTGTATTACTCGACGTTTTCATATAAAGGGAAGAATTATTGTTTTGGAAGCTTCGTGTATTCTCACCGTAATGAGATAATTGTGCCTTAAGTAGAGTTAATTTTTCATAACTCTATGTACCTATCTAAAATTTAAATTAAACACAAGCAGATCCAGTGGCTGCAATAATATAATATTTTTCGAATAGATACTTATAAAAATATTATATTTAATAACATTACCTAGCTAATATTGAAAAAAAAAGTCAGCCAGGATGTCAATAGAGGCAACAATGCAATGTTTAGATCGACGTTGTTGAAGTTGTTGTTGTGTGATATTCAGCATGTGAAGATGATTGGGAGTGGTTCTTTGCATGTATCTTTTGTTTAAGAAAGACATTTCCTTGGCAGAAAAAAATTACAAATTAGAATGAAGGAACTATTGCTGATTAGTAGTTGACATGATCAGGAACGTCAATAACAACCAGTCTAACTTGGAAGTTGTTTTGAAAAATACTTACTTTCACCTGATCTTGCCTTCAATACGAGGCCAAAATTTCCAAAATCGGTTGGCGAGGAAAAAATTACCACTTCCAGAATACAGTTGATTTTTTGAGATCACCATGTATTGTACATGTGTTAGATCAAAAATTTCGAAACTATCTCGAAGTGAATTATCAAAATTTGCACATCGATACTTACTAGAAAAAATTATTTGGAAAATAAGGGTTCGAAAAGTGATTTTGCACGCCTTCACAAATCACCTTGTACAAAATTCATTTACAGTTTTTTTGACATTGGATTCAATAAAGAAGAAAAATAAAGGATTGGGCTACTGACCAAAAAAAATGGCCAAAACAAAATCGAAATCCCTTGGGAGAAAACCAAATTGAAATCCCTTGGGAATATCGAAAGTTATCCCCAACATTTTGACAAACTCAGCAGGCAACCTGTTCAGTTTGGTCTAGCTGTTGATTAATCTGGTCAGCAGGCACAACGTTCATTTTCCTTCTGATTTTAATTTATTAAATAATGCCGTACATTGCTCATGTCGTAAGATAATAAACCCACATTCACGCATAAAAGTCAAACACAGGTCAGCCTCTGAAATAATAAAAGGTAAATCACCAGTTAGAGCTAATCACAACTGAACAGATACAAAAAATCACCTTATCGAATGCCTTCATAGCACAAAATGATGATGGTACGAACAGGTGTCAAACAGCAAACGAAGTAGCACGAACGCATTTTATTTCTGTTTATTTTAAATTTGTTAAATTTACACAAAAGGTACGTATAGTCTGCAGCAGCTTCGTAGCCGATCACGGAACGTAAGGAAATCGGCGATCAACTGGCTGATTAAGGGAGCGAGCACAGAGTATTCAGAGCAGCCAGCAGCTGCAGGTGCCGTCTTCTTGCGAAGGTTGGCGACCATCATGACCAACTTCACTTTGCTGACTGCGACTGCCCTGAACAGGTCGTTTGATGTACAGTTGAACCATTCTCTGAGATTTCGAAGCCACGACATCCGTCTTCTTCCCATGCTTCTTTTTCCTATTATTAGGATGGACACTCTTGTCCTAATAACGTGGTAAGTTTTTAAATAATATAATATTTTTAAATCTGTAGATATGATTAAATAGCGAAAATAGCATCTTCATCTCGCGGAGAATGACCATTATTCACTTGAACCTTCTAAACGTTGAAAGTTGCGTCTCTGGAATACTATCCATCATTCTCCTCCTCGTTGAAGAATATTCTTGATTTAAACGTGAAAAATTTTATGTGAATTTTTTGGGACTTGATGAGTCCCCTACAACGCGATCCAGAGTTTATGCGCGATTCTGTTACATCCTACAATGAGACATAACCGTAAATCTCGCTGTCATATTTATTGCTTGTATTACATATTTAGTCTTAATTAGTACATCAACATACAGTTTGGGTCAATAAAACCTGAGCAGGAGCTTGTCCTGCTGCAACTCAAGGTAATTATTGTGAATTATTCTGTAGCTATCGCACTACGTGTGTCTCCAGAGTAACGCCACTTGTGGTTGAAAAGCCTGATTTAGCAAATTTCATGCAAAATTAATAGAATGCCAAATCAGTGCCTAGATTTTATTGATCGTAAGTAGACCTCTCGTGTTGTGAATAGTCTTTCCAGTTTTCTTACATTTTAACAGCTGTTTTCTTTTTTTTTTCTTTCCTGTTTCATGATAAAATATAGTTTGGTCATAATTTTTCATATCTCCTATTTAAATACATGTTATCAATCTTCTCAAGAGTGACTAGTAAATTGTCATACATATTATATTTGTTCGTTTTTTGCTTAATGATCTTGTGATTTTTTTTCAATCCTTACCTTAATTCATACTTAAAAAATCTTGCACGTGATGTTTTGTTTATGAATAAGCTCCTAAGGCGTTTTACTGTCTTGGAAACCTAACAAAGATACCTAGCATCTGATTTCGCGCCTACTATGCCATTAAAACGATTGATTCAACTCAAAAATATAATCGAAAGTGATTATTTTCATCCCAAGGGGGACAAACTTTATTCCTTCATGATCTTGTAGATCTTACTTGGTATACTTTTTCATTTAGACTTGACATTTTCTGGCTTTTGAAATGTTATTTTATTTAAATAATAATTATCATTTTGTATAGTCAGTGTTATGTGTTACCCCTTTCTTCCAGGAGATATTGTTGGCTATCTTTAAAAGGTCCTTTAAATGTCTTTACAACCATGTAATTTCTGAGGCATTTTATCATCTAAAAATCCTAGATTTAAAACTAAAAAGTAACTTGCTGTACTTTAAGTGCTTCTTAATGGAAATTTTAAAAAAGACTTCCGCTAAAAGCATCCGTTATTCGCAGAAAAAAACTTGTTCCGTCTATAGGTTGTCGTTATGTCAACGTCAAAGCTGGCCACTGTCTTGGAAACTGAACGTGTACCGTCTTTTAAAAAACGCTTTGCTGTCCAATGAATATAATTCCGGCTATTGCATCTTGATTCATCTTAAGTGCTAAAATCAAATTGCGGATCTTTTAACTTATTTAAGCTTAGCTTGCAATTTTTATTCGCCGAATTGTAAGTCTCACAATCGAGTTCTCTGACTGACAGGGATAAATGGAATTTACAAGCTGAAAAAAGATGTGAATAATCAGGAATGGATTGGACTCGTTCCGCAATCGTAAGGATACTTCAAGGAGTTCAAAAGGAAATCTATAAAATTGGATATGTTTAAAGTTCTTTGATGTTTAGTATTGATGACAGAGCTCTTTAAAATTCCTTTGTCAAAATTTATAAGATCTCGGCCTGGTATCTTTTGCATACATTTCCTGGAACTACAAAAGCTTCCGGTAATTCGATAGTACTCACTTTAACGATCTTTAAGCGGTTCGAATTCTTTTATAGCTCTCCCTTCTTCTGTGTGTAACGGCACAGGTGAATAACCTGGGATGAATGTAACACCCAAGAAACATGAATTAATATAATCAGTTGGAATTGTTCATCTTGAATTTAAGAATATTTCATGCGGAAATGTAATAAAATTTCTCATTCGGATTATTTTTTCCCGTAATTCAAAGTGAATATTTTTTTTATTTTTGAAATATATCGTTATTACCTACACAAGAGCAAAGTCTTTTGATCGTCTCGTGACTGAGATCTACCGTTACTAATTGATCTCTCTTCCTCGCTAAATTGCTTGAAATAAGAAAAAGCTGGAACTTTTTTAAATTTTAGACGCTTTTGAAGATTTTATTCACCATCTTATATCATTTTTCTTTGCTGTTGCATTCTAAATCAATAAGACAAATATACTTTAAAAGCTATAACATGTTATGGTTATGTGTAGGTATTAAGATACAGACGAAAAAACTATTTATAAACTTCCTGGATACCTTTACCACGACTTAGAGTTTTTACATGTATGTAAGCTCCTATGTGCATTGAGAAAAGAAATTCCCTTTATACAATAGGTAATATATTACTTGGGTCAGAGTATAGGGAAGTTAAAGTGCCAATACGTGTACCGTTCCACTGGGCGAAATATGGTCCATAACTAAACTATCTTATAGTGTTTTATGTAGCTTTATTTCTACACACATGAAATTTTAATGACTCAAAATTGTCATAGGTATAATAAGTATTAGTTCGAGATATTATGTCTTTACTTACTGGTATGTAGCATAAGAAAATTCAACAGTATTAAGTTTTAATTCCGCAGGGACATCCGAGAATAATCATGAGAGGACTATATCTATTAATTTATAAAAAATTTCAAATCTTCAAGTCAAAATTTTTTAATACCTCTATACCCAAGTATAAATAAATAAAAAGTAATACACGAGATTTTGAAGTATTTTTTCTTATGAAATATGTGATATGTATAGTCACGGTTACTAACTGTGACTTGTAACGTACATTTTGTACGTACTGGCTAAATGCCAGCGACCCGGAGACAACCGCGGTGCGCGCGCGCGGTAAGTGAGTGATGGTGGCTTTTAGTTCAGTGCAAGCGCGGCCGGCTGGAGGCCTCGAGTTTCGTCGAGTTCTCGACTGTCGAGTTTCAGTCCGGTACGCCGATACCTGTGATCTCACCTGTCTTTCTCTTCTGGAATTCGCTTGAAGAAGGTTCACGCCAAACACCTTTCGCGAATAATCCACCTAATGGCGTCGTGAATTTATTGTTCAAATATTGGAAACATCACCCACGTTTTTGGCTTGGTGAGTGTCGTAAAATGGTTTCTTTCATTGTGCTGGAATTGTACAAATCATATTTTCTTAATACAGTATGCTATTTTTAATTACAGCTTTTAAATCCGATCGAGTTTCGCTCCGCTTGTAAATTTTGTCAATCACATTTTGATCTCACTCTATCTTGAGGACGGGACATAATTTTATGTACTCGTGGCAAGCAGACTCGATCAGACGGACCGTTCATTAATACAAGAGTGTCTCTGATACCTATGAAATTGCAGCTTTTTCCTGCGGATTCAACTTTTTCCTGCGGATTCAACTTTTTCCTACGGATTGCTTTTTCCTCCGGATTCCATTTTTCCTACGGAAGCAACTTTTCCCTAGAAGCAAGTTTTTCATACCGACGCAAGTTGTCCCTGCGAATTCCACGTTTTTCGTACCGAAGTTTTTTCCTGGAGGCCAGTTTTCGTACCGAAGCAAGTTTTTCCTGGAGCCAAGTCTGAAAGATCAAGTCTCAAACCAGCTAAGATTGTTCCTCGCTCCGAAGGGCACCTGATCTGAAAACCGTCATCCTCGTACCGGAGAGCTATACGAAGCTAAGTGTCCTTGTGGATTCATTAGTACCCGATCAGTTCATTCGGCTAAACTGCACGCTCTTGTTTTTCTCTTGTTTGTTAACCGTGCTCAAGATGCTGTGATAATTAATATCTGTGATTTTTTTTCAAATATTAATATCTTCGATTTTTTTTGTAAATAAAGAGTACCTGTTGTTCTGCTGACCCGCCTGTTATTGTTGATCCTCTTAGACTGACAGCTCAATCCACGACCCTTGTTATCTTTTACCGTCTCATGCTCTCAACGACTATTTTCCCCCTCTAAGGGTAAAATAGTTCGTTTTAATTGACGCCAACGTCTATAATACGTTTCAAGTGGCGACCACCGTGTCTATCTGTCTATAATTCGTTTCAGACTGTTATTCGTTTTCGTTTCTAAGTTATTTCAAAGGAACTGTAATTTTACTGTCAGTTGTTAGTCTGAAATCATCAGTATTTCATCCGTAACTAAATTCATATGCTATGCGTCAAATGGTCGTAAACAGTGTGTCTCGCGCAAGGGTATTTAAGTAACGATTATTCTAAATCTGTCGCTGTCAGAGCCGTCTTAACAGCTACACTGAGAAAAGTCGAGCTAAAGAAAATTCTGCTACGTTATTTTTAGCTGTCGTGGTGTAATTCCCTTCAATAACTAAACATTTATTTTTCTGCAACAAAATAAATCACTTTACTAAAACTCTCTGTTGAGACAGCTTAGTACATTGCTGTAATAGAAATATTACTTTACTATGACGGTAAAGTGTATTTCTTATTAATTAAATTCACAACAGCTATTATGTGTGTATGCTACGGTAACAAAAACTATGGGTATAACTTTGTCTTAATAAATATAAATGCTGCAGGAGCGGAGATCGCGATCTGCTGAAAGTAAACACCTTTGCTTGCGTTGCGCATTGCGGTGGCATGCGCATAGTGCGCCAGCACCAGTGCATTGCATTGCGTCTTGCGTCTCGTTTCTTGTCCTTGCCTTGTCGGCTTCTTCATCTTCCTTCAGCTGGTTCGCGGGGGTTCCGATTCTGGCTGATCTTCCTCTTATTATAGACTATATAAACTATAAACAGTTGGGTTATTCTGTGCCATTAGTGCCCTACCGCCGATACGAAGTGGCGTGTAAAATGCATGGTCAAGGTGATGAACTGTGCGATACAATAAATATCGATGTTGGGGTTGGGGGAACAACTTCCACGCCGGCTGCGTCCCGATCGCCATTTTCCTCACCATGCTGTTCGTAGTGTTCGTACTCGCTAATAAATACTTAGCGGTTCGTGTACAACAGTGATGGTTCAGTTTTGAAGAAAAAACTTGCAGAATGGGAACTACAGGACTACTTTGAAAACTTCGAACGTAAGTATTATGAATATTATTTACCTAACCATCCAGTAATAATTAAGGAAATAAACTACCACGTGTTAATATTTAAAATATGACAGACTTCTGGAGCTGCGGTGTCTGATGTATTATTATTATAATTATTATTATTATTATTATTGTACACAATAAAGTGAGTATTTTTCGTTACAGTGGAAGGAGTCAATGATGAGAGTTTCAGTCTTCTGGACGATATTATGGATCAATATGAATCTGGATTATGATGTATCAATATGAGTAGTTTTATTGTATTATTTGGAGAAAATTTTTATTTTTTTAAGCCTAGAATACTTCAAGTTTTAATGTAATTTACTGATAATTATTATTACTCATTTTGCATTTATTACGCAATACCTTTAAGAAAAATGTGCTTTGCTTTAAGTTTGTTAGAACAATGCTGTAAGTTAATGTTAAGTTTTTTAAGACTGAATTTTTTATTGTTTTTTGTCAGTAAATATTAATAATATTAGTTTTATTTGAATTCACATTTTATTTTGTATTTTGATTTTGTTTTGAATTGACTTGTATTTTATTGTCCATAATATATTGTTGAATTAAAAAAAATTGTTCATTATTATGCTGAATGTAATAATAATGTGCTGTGAGCAGAATGAAAACGACACTTGGTCATGAGGCTTCGAAAATAAATTTCATGTCTGAGATTGAATGTGTAAAATGAAAAGTTTTCTGATTCTGATTGTTCACAGATTCAATCTCAGATAAGAAATTTATTTTTGAAGTCTGCTTCAAGTTTCATTTCATTTTCTCGCAGGATATAATCATTAATAGTTCAGCAAAGTTCTTTTTTAATACAGTAAAATGACTTCACTGAGACAATAAAGCTACTTCATAGGGCTGGCTAAGTTACTTTGTAATGGCAACAAAGCTCTTCACAAGTACAGTGAAAAAACTTTACTGATTCTTCAGTGGCAGAAAAGTTTTCTACAATGGTAGCAAATTTAGCTTTTAGTAAGAGCAGAAATTATTTTTAGTAATGAGAAATTTGCTTTACGAGGAGTAAAAAACTACTTTATAAAGTAACTTTGCTGTTATAGTAAAGTATTCGCAGTAAATCACACTTTATTGTCGCAGAAGAGTATCACACTGGCGCCTATGCTATTAGAGTTTTCTGCTGCCGTAGCAAATTTTTTGGCTGCAGTGATAAAGAAAATTTCTCAGTGTAATAGGACTATAGCCCAGGGGCGCAAGCATTTTAGTGGCGTAAATTATAATTCAAATTTTTTTCATATAATCCCAAAATTACTTCATTTTAAACACGTATTTTTGAAACTTGAAGCAGCGGGAAGATCTTTTTCTGCAATTTTTTTTATGAATTTTATGTTTTTTATTGAATGAATTCTGTGTTATGTTTGGTTTGTTTAATAGTTGGTCTTAAAATGACGTTTTTCAATTACTCTGGCACTTTTTCTATCCCTTCTAGTTCTAGCCATCCATGAGCCCCCATGGCGCAAACCTTTTAGTTGCGGTAAATTTTATTAGTAGTATTATATTTTTTTGCTAGTGTTATTTAATAATTACTCCATTATTAGTTTAAACATCTGAGTAAATCTTGAAGCACTGAGATATTGAGTGACCTTGAACATTGAAAAAAATGACATCTGCGGCTAGATTCCTGCCTCCCCCCTCTTGATACATTATTAGAGTGTTTTTCTTTAAACAATCTGACGTAACTGACGTTTCTAAGGCCGTTTTCTAAGACTTTCCGCAAAGCCGTTCAATTGGTTGTTTTCGAAGGCAAGGCTAATCAACATTATATTAAAAATGACAATAATTACCGAAATTTAATTAATTAATCTTTAATCGATTCCAAAAATTGGGTTTAACGTTAAAGCAAAAAAATTTTATACCTAGTTGAAAGTTACTTTCGCAAACGTGAAACAAAATTGATTGAACTTGAGTGTACTTCACAAATAACTACCTAATTGAGTTCCAAGAGGAGTATTCTAGTGTTGAGGTGACTCTCCAGAATTTCAGACAAGCTGTTAAGCGATATATTGCAAATTTTTCGAGAAACAGGAAATGTTGTCAAAACCGTAAGCGGCAGGCCAAAAAGACGTGTTGAAAAAATGTTGGAAATTGCTCGTAATATTATGTGAAACAATCCTCACACAATAGTTCATCATCTAGCCCAGCAAATGATTTTTCAGTGGGAACTTGCCAAAAGCTACACAGGAAAGATGCTAGCTTGTATCCTTATCGAGTGATCGAGTGATCGAGTGATCGAGTGGTGCAAGAAACTACCTCGATACATTCCTGAGGGGTTGAACTTTTGTCGATGTTTCTCCCAAAACTTATAACATAATGAAGAAGTTTTCAGCAAGACATTCTTCACCCATGAAGTGCGTTTTCAATGATCGGATTATGTAAAGCCGCAAAACTGATCATGGTTTGCTGAAAAGCCGCATGTGTTTCTTGAAAAGCCATTTCATCCTGAGAAAGTTGACGTTTGGGCAGCGTTTAAATCTCGACCAAGTGGTCTGCTTATCACGGGAAGACGCACAGTCCTATTAGGTTATCACATGGCGATCCTGACAGCTCTTCTAAGTTTATCATTATCACATATTCACGAGGTAGTTTAGAACTAGTTTAGAGACGGAACCGCTGGGCAAGTTTTGTAAACCACTCAAGTGAATAATAGCCTTTATGTGCCAGTAGAATACTATACTTTGTTCATGACTATTAAACTATGATAATATTGTTGTTTTAAACAACATTCTTAGTAAGACTAGTTTAAACTTCCATTCATAATCAGCTCACTTTTATTGACATGTTTTCATTTTATGTTAACTTTTTTTAGAAGTTTCGCTTCTAGTAATTAGTATTTCCGTCTTTAAACGTTTGTTAAGCGAAACAAAAAAGCTCCTAGTTGCCACAAGACACCGTTAGCAACAGCACATTTAGATCTATTTTTTTTACATATTTATAAAGCATTAAGTTAATAAATGTTCTAGTTTATTCATTGAATAAAAAATAAAATGATCCATCTGATGTTAATAACGTTTAATGTACATTATGAAACTCTCATACATATTGAGCAAACAAAATCTGCTACCCATACTGTTCCCATTGAAAGCAACCAGTTTACTGAAATTTACCTCTGAGATTTTATATAAATAAAACCGAGAAAGGCTTCCTGGAGTAAAATCATTATACTTGAAAAGGTAATTTATAATTAATTTTCAATATAATTAGAAAAAAATTTAATAATGATAGACACTTACACAATAAAGTCCGGAGACATTATTTCCAGGAATTCCTTTGTTGATAATGAATCCGTCTTCATTTATAAAAGGGAAATATTTACTCTATACAAAATGAGGTAGTAATTAATGAGTTTTTAAATTAGATAATGATTCTCATTCTCCATTCCTTATTGCGATTTCAAATTAATTCACAAGACAATAAAACAATAATAAGGGATTCCAATTTATAAATTCAGGGAGCGTATTGAATATTCATTTTCCACAAAAAATGTCATTTCAGGGTATTTAATGTGACGGTGTGGGATTATTCACCGAAACAAAAACTGAATGAAAAATGAGTGTTTTCTAAATTAACACTTTTTCTGTTTATTGTGTGATTTTCACAAAATATCTTTAATCATGAGAAATAATAATTCTAATTCTAATAATTATTTTATTATAAAAGGATGCATTTTTTGTTTTCTACCAAGGCTTTCATCGAAAGAGATTTTATAAATTTGGGGTAGGTGTTATATGTCCTCATAAAAATGGAACACTTACGGCCACGTTATGAGACATCTCGAAAATTACTTATAGCAGGTATGTAGGTATGTCATTTTACTACAAACGGTGAGTCATTTTTTTTTTAGCAAAATTTCACCAGTTTATAGGAGACCTGTTTTAAGGAATAAAAGTTCTCATAAATATGTTCGGATAAGCTTAGAAAAAAAGAACAAGAAAAAAAACAAGTTGAAAAAAAGTTTTTTTTCAGGTTTTGTCGCATAACTTGGGCAGTTCTCAATACATATTTTAATTTTACATCAATAAGAATGGAGAAAGAGTAAATAACTTTATAATCCATCAGTATGCAGGGTTGAAAACATAAATTTTACATCAAGAAAAAAAAACGGGTGAAAATATTCATCAGTGGTGTAGATACAGGGTACATTTTTTTTTTCGCTCAATCACTTCTGCGCCCATGGACTTAGAAGACCTTACTTATCAACGATGAAACTTCTTACAAAAAAAGATATACTTATGAATATTCGAAATTTTCTTCACAAACACTTGTTCACTTTGTTTTTGTTTATTAAATGCCCTATATGATCGCTACAATTTTGTTATCTTTTATTATATGTTTTGAATGCATTTTATTGATGAATTTTATCCTTCTTTATCTTATTTGCAAGCTTATGTCACCTGTATCTCTTTGTTTTTATATCTTTTGTTTCATCTTTATCTCTAATCTATTGTGCCTATCTCTTATCTTATATCAATCTCCTACTTATCAAATTTACTTATCTCATCTCAATTATTTTTTAATTTGTTTGGTATTTGCGTTTTTATGTAAAATACAAATGCACCTTTCAAAGTCAAACCCAATATTAAACGATGATATGATTTTGTATGTTTAGAAACTCACGAATTGAAGCGTTAAATCGACGCTCCAATCTGTAGTTTGGCGTTGGATGTCCTTTGTAATCGATCTTATTTGTTTGGTCATTCGAATGTTAATTCAGTAGGTATAAAAGCGATCAGCAGCTCTGATTCAATCAATGTTGATATTTATTGGTATTTATTTATCATGACCGTGACTAGTATAACGATTAGCTCTAGTTGCACAAGGTCTATTCTCTCTGTATTATTTATGTGTGTGTTGCTATGTCTTTTGAATCTCTTTGTTGACTAATAACGTTAAAATATTCTCAAAAGAACGCTTTGCTAGAATTTTTGCTGGAATAAACTTACAAGCAGTAGAAATTTTCAGTACACTAGTGCCAATATTAGGTATAAACTACAATGAATTGACATTTCTCGATTTACTAATCTGGTCACATGCGTATGTTATCTGCATAGATATTGAAAAATTTAAAGCGATTCCTTCAATCGAATATCAACCTATACCCTCAAAGTTCGAGTTAACATAACCAAGGCAGCTCCTTACATACACTTCCGTAAGAATTTTTTCCTACATCAAATTCCTGTATTCTCCACATTCCTTTCCAGAAAAAAGCAAAATGTTACAATAATAATACAGTATTTGACCCACAAAATAAATGCCTATTCTAAAATATTTGAGGAGGGAAATCCTCGCAGGTATTGGTGTAATGAAATAAAATCGTTTTAAAGCAACCAGGTAAAAAAATTGGTTGATAATATGTAACATGAATGTATTCTTCTTATATCAATGTGATATTTACATATATTTCATCAGCTCGAGGGTCCTGTAAGTAATACCTAGCAAGTAGGTTAAGCTTCTATGTTCTGGATAAACTGTGAGTAGAAATAGTCGTCTTGTGACAGTCCTGCATCCATTTAGTGTTGTTAGTTTAACTGTTTTATTATTCCCCTTGTGAATACTATATATTCTCAAGCTTCAAGATGAAAGCTCTCATCGGCGTTCATCCAGCCAGCTAGCGGGCTTTGCCTAATCTCCCATATCACCTGCTGCTCTCCATGTATTCGCTAATATGTTACATTTACTTTAAGCGATTAGACATTTAGTAATTTCTTCGAAGCTGTACCATGCGATAATAACCTTTGTTACATTTCCGTATCTTTATTCATGGCGGTAACTTTTAGGCTTCTATATAAAAAAATATCTTCGCAACTCTTCATCTTTAGGGTCAATAAGGCTAACGTATTTGAAAAACAAATTGGCAGATTGTTGCTTCCAACTCTGACGTAAGGTCAGAAAGTGGTACCTAGAAATTCGTGTTAAATACGAAGAGGCAAGAAATTATGTATCAAATGACTAAGTTTGATAAAATAAAACTTTCCAGTTCAAGTTGATTCCTGTGAGCTCCTCTTTAGACTAAAAGCTTTCCTTATTTAGTGACGTGTTAAATAACTGGACAATTATAAATTTGCGTCTTTTTAGTGATTTGAGTGATCTTGTGGTGTGAAAAGAGGCAAGACAGGCCGCCGTTATCGCTACAGAAGTAAAGCTGGGAGTTCGTCTGGCTCTTCTAACGGAAGATACAGGAGGATAGTTCACCAGCGTTTCCAACATAGCCGGACGCTTCTCTCTCAGCCACCTGTCTGGAACGAGGTAAGGTAGCTGAGGGCTGAGGAGGCTTCACGGTTTCGTGAACGACAATCACGTTTGTCGCTACATTATGAGCAGATAAAAGCACGCAATAATAAAATTTCGTCTCGAGTTATGGTTCACACACCATATCCTGATGCATCTAATGATAATGGAAAGTTCAACAAGACCCATGTCTATCCATGAGTCTCACATCTAACGCCTAGAAAAAATTCTCGACAACTACCTACCAGACAGGAAATTTAAACTTATGGACACCAAAGTATGGCACAAGAGTTTCATGGAGCTTATCATAAAATAACAATCGTTGATGAGATTCAAGAAACTCCAGTCAATGCTCTGCAATTCCTGGAGCATCTTTTGCAAATTTCATACTGCAAAAGAACATATTTTGCAGTAGTGATGCGATTTTTTCTCCATAACGTTCATCCGTATCCACCATAAAAAAATGGTTCAAATCGCACGGAAAAAAAGGCTTTGCAAGTGACGAGAATAAATGAGTCACACTGTATACATGGGTGTATAAGCGTGATGGTTTCTGCAGAATATCAATTACAGATCATCCCTTTCTAGTTGTCTTCTATAGTAGTCAGTGTAAGTGTTACATAATATTGTAGCAAGCAGCAACTGCAATGCCGAGATGCATCCCAGAGAGAAACCGCATGTAGGTTGAAGGGGCTTCTGTGATAAATTACAGTGCTAGTGCTAGTGCTACCATAGTATCCCAGTTGGCATTGTATTCAGGATGTATGGAATATACGGGATCGGTTCAATTTCGTTCTCGTGTTAATAGATTCCCCTGATTGATATAACAATTTTGATGTACAATGAAAAATTAATTAAATTTGAGTCTTGCAGTGTAGTTATTAATATTAATTGCTTACCGGAAAAGTTGTTGTGCCTTCGTGCGTACAAGGGATGTGAATTATTTTAGGTATAGTTTTTTAGATTTGTTTCTGAAGTTGGTATTTGATATTCATGTGGGAGGCGATATTCAGTGACAGTAGCAGCTCAACATCGACCACGTTTTATGGGGGTGTCGAAGGAAGCAATAAAACGTTGACAGCTGAATAGAGAAAGTACACAGAACAGGAAGAGACTGCTAATCATAAATCAATTCCAAACCGTTTGTAATGTATATCTATTGAGTGGTTCTTCTTGACTGTAGGTACATAAGATAAGAAATATAGTAGAATATTGCAGCTTTAAAAATGCTCATAATATATGGTTAAGAAATTGTTCACTGTTCATGGAAATTATTGCTACTAATTTGTTGACTAATTTGTTGTTATTTATCTAGAAAACGGTATGTTTCTAGACCATATAAGCTAGGAAAAATGTTGCTGTAAGTACCTATACGTATAAATCAGAATACGGAATCAGGCACGACAAGAATTTGAAATGGCTCGTATGTTCCTGTTTCACTGAATCGAAGAATTTATGATAAGGTTTCCTGTCATCGGGAGGGAATGGAACCCCTCAAATGAGCACTCTATCCAGTACCTTTGTAATCACAGGGCTAATGGGGCTGTATTAAACGGGCGCGAGTAAATTGGGGCTGGTGATTTTTATTTGACAAACTCACATTCATGTTCAGGTAGCAACTAAGGCAACTTTAAAAAACTTACCAATATCCAGTTGTAAAAGAGATGAGATAAAAAATACCAGTGATGGTTAAAATTCTTGATCCGAAGCATTAACATCTATAAAATTGCAAAAAAAAATTAACAAGTCCATTTCTTGGTTCATACGGTTTTTTTTTAATTTCTCAGCCTCATGGGCTTATTATGCACACCCCCGTTGCTTCATGCCATATTATGTCAGTCTGGTCCCCTGTACTATTGTTTTTACAGCCGCATCACTTGATGAGTGTCATATTCTTGTAAACTCATTTTTGGTTGTCCGTATATTTCCTTTCTTCTGCGATCCGGAGCTCCACATTCTCACAGAACACGTTTAGCTGTCTCTTGGGCCTTGCTGCATTCTCGGCAGCTTAGGTTTCCATTGAGCAGTCATATGGTAGTTCGTAGTTCTTCAGTTGTCTTCTTTATGGGTGCATTGATGAAGGCTTTCCCATGTTGATGTTTGGTTCTTTTATCCCAATACTCATTGTGTTTTTTCCTAACCCATATATCTACTTGTCCCTACTATACTTCTTAGCACTCCTAAGGCCAATTCTGAGCCACTATATTCAGTCGAGGATCTACTTCTTGCTAGCTCGTCTGCTTTTTCATTGCCTGTGATTCCGCTGTGTCCAGGAACTCACATCAAGGTTACTTCGTTGCGTCCTGTCAGGCTTTCAAGATTTTCGCGGCATTCCCGCAGTAGTACGAACGTTACCGTGGGGTTTTCTATAACCCTTAGAACCACCTGACAGTCAGTATGTTGATCAGCCTTTTCTTTAGGCCCTCTTGTTCTCTCTTAAGCAGTGTAGCATAGCATATTGTTTCATTGATTCCTCTATTCATTGCATTAGAGGTTGATTAAAAGGATGTGTTATCAAAAGCCTATATGTCCTGTTTTTACAGGTTTAGGCTCATACAGGCTTAGAACAAGGAGCTTACTCTACGCATTCTGCTGGAGTTTAACAACAATTTCCAGTTCGATTTGTTTCATTTTTAACAACCCGCTGGTGCTCGAATGTAATTTTCGTCCAAAAGAAGAGTAACGATGTTTCTAATTATAAGGATCTGTGTAATTACCTACATCATATTGGTTTATTCCTACCTTCATAATGATGAGTGCAAAACAAATATCATGTGAGTATGTGAGTAACTCGTTTCATTAAACATAAATTGAGTTTCTCGTATATTACTTTTCATGGGTCATTATTATGATGTTTAATAACTTTTTTGAGCTACAAATTTTTTTTTCACATTCTCTCCACCGCGAACAATACAATTTTCCTTGAAGTGAAATTATACAAATGTGACTGACTACCAGAATACGAGCTCATTTCTCTATATTTTATTTAGCTTGTAACATTTCGCCGATTTAAAAATCAGCGGAAAAGATGATTCCTATATTTTTCCTTCCTTTAAAAAAAATACATCCTAACTCAGACTGCTCTGAGTTAGATTGACTGATGCCTGTAAAAAAGCGCAGAGATATGAATGGCGTGCCTACCTACAATAACGGTCCCGCCGGATTTGATATGCTGGGAATATTATTCTAAGTAATTATTTTTTGAATATTTTTTCTTCTTGATTTTTTTTTCCTTCAAGCTGGAATTCGTGTGAATGCCATCATTGTGTCGGGGTCCAAACTCTGAAAATTCAGCTGTGGTTTTCAATGACACCTTAAGAATTTAATTCTCTCTTTCTCTATGTAAAAATAAATATATCTTTGTATTTAATTTTTTTCGAAAAAATTGCGATATCCTTAGATGTCAGATAATGCCCTTCAGCGGTTGCGGTGATAATAAATTGAAAAACTCGTAAGAAGCAATTGACAGAAGAAAGAAAACTCTTTGTAGGTAATGAGTCTAATCTTGTTAAATTCCCTTGAGGTTACTGCAAAATAAAAAAAATAAGCTATTTATACTTTGCTCCCATGATATTTTGAATATACTATAATTTAGAAAAATTATGATAAAATTAACATTTTTTATTTAGTCATGTCTCTTACGCCCCCTAGCGGTCACTATAAAAGCTCAAAACTATTTTCCAGCCAATTTTTAGGGTCACTTTCCTCTCAGAAAATATTTTTTTACCTGAGACTGTACGACGCTTAGTTTCTGAGATATTTCCGGTGACCATATACTATATACTATATACTATGACTCAGTTGTTATTGGAGGTTAACGCAAGGAACAAATTGGAAGAAAATGTTTCTCCCTCAATTGTTAGGGTTGCCTAGATGCCACCCAGTAATTTTCTTCAAAATTGTAGATACTTTTTGAAATCGCTCGGGTAAATCTAAGCAATCTGCTCATCGCAACGCGTAGTGGAGAGGGTCTGTCAAAAAAAAAAAGGCTCCATCCGCCTTGGACTCAAGATTTTTTTTTTGATTTTTTTTTTTCATAAAGTTGGACCCCCTCTTCATTTTGGTGGCATTTTCAAAAATTTAATCGACGCCCTGGCGGAGAAATGTGCATGCGAAGACATCGGCAATGGGTTTTTTGCACATAACTCGCTTAATTCAACTCTGAGCATAGTTTTTCAAAAAATCAAGAGCTCTCGAAGACGCGTAATTTGAACTTTGACTGGTCCAAATCGGTCAAACGGTTCTCGAGATATCGCATTTTCAATTTTAAGGCACTTTCTTCGGGCCTGCACGCGGACGTGATTAATCTAGCCGCGGAGCAGCGAGAACCGGGGGCGGAGCCTAGAGCTCCCTCTCCTTTATTCTATCTTCTCTCACAGACACACACGCTAGATTAATTGGTTTACATATCACGTCCGCGTGCAGGCCCTAATTGAGATAGCGACATGGGGTAAGAAAATCTTGAAAGGGGACACTTAGCCCTAAAAAATGCCGGGTAGCGGAACCCGCTAACCCTAATTCTTGCTATTCTACAGGACCAAACGCGTTTGGTGACCCTGTGACCTTAATAATGGTCCGATCGAGGTCTACTGAGGCTCAAATCAAAGATAAAAAAAATTCCCGTCTGATGACGAAAAAAATTTTACCCACACCCCCTTCTTTCATGGCAAAAAACCAGTTTTAAGAAAAAAAAGGGGGGAGGGAAATCGGTTTTTCTGCGGGCATCTTGCCAATATTGGCGGAATCGAAAAAAAATACCATTTTAAAGTAGGCATTCCAAAGTGTCATATCCCATTGGTTGGGCCCGACGCCCCAATATTAGCGAAAGTTATAGCAATTTGAATTTTAATTATGATTTCCTCTCCCCCTCTAACCGAGATAGCAACTTCAAAATTTCAGGCGTCATTGAGGACACTGCTGTCTGTCGATGAAAAAAAAAATTAAGTCCCTAAGTGGATTTTTTCCATGCAAAACACGCGAACACGGACGGCGATGTATTCGCACCGCGGCGGAACCCTGAAGAAAGGGCCTTAAAATTGAAAATGCGATATCTCGAGAACCGTTTGACCGATTTGGGCCAGTCAAAGTTCAAATTACGCGTCTTCGAGAGCTCTTCATTTTTTGACAGAATATTTACTATGATCAGAGTTGAATTAAGCGAGTTATGTGCAAAAAACCCATTGCCGATGTCTTCGCATGCACATTTCTCCGCCAGGGCGTCGATTAAATTTTTGAAAATGCCACCAAAATGAAGAGGAGGTCCAACTTTATGAAAAAAAAATCAAAAAAAATTCTCGAGTCCAAGGCGGTTCGAAAGTTAGACCCTCTCTACTAGCGCTGGATCCCCGCTTGACAAGACGGATTTTGAGAAGCGGACTCGAACTACATAAAAACCAGATTTTCTTCCATTTGGGAGACACAAGGCATTTTTGTTACCATCGCTCTAACTAGAACCATGGACGTTTTCGATATCAATGGCTCAAAATATTAACAATTATATTTTTGTAATGACAGTAGGTACTTGCATGATTGATCACAATTACAACAGCCTACTCTTAGCTTTGCTTTATTTTCTTTTTTGGCATTTAAGTCTGCATACTTAATCAATAAACATGTGTGTGTTTGTAGCTAAAATTATTAATGCAATAAAAAGAGTAGTGAAATATTATGTGAACTACTGTAATTAAGAATATTTATTTCAATAAACCTCCCTGTTTAGAAGCACAAAGTAATAACTAGCACATATGGCTTGTGGTGTGGCTTTAAATGTAGTACATAACATGATTGTAGCTGATGTAACACTATTCAGCAAATTATTAAGTTTCCTAACTATAAGTAAGTACAGTCTCGCTATCTGTGAAGATTTATATGTGCTTTGTTTAACGAGACCGCAGAGCTGAACAGTCGGTAAAAACTAGCGCTAGCCATGCTAGTAAACGTATAACGTATAACGTGTCATATCTTGGTTTCTACAATTACTAATTGCAATGAAATTAGGTAAGAACAGTCTTTCCTCGAGAAATGCACTGTCTTTAAAAAAAAAGAGAAAACAGATGGTGGTCTTATTCACTCGTTATCAATTCTTCAATTTTCTACGAACATAAATTTCTGTTAGGACTTAAATTGGATCATGACAAGTGTCACGCATAAACCAACATTTTGTTGCTTGCCTAACAAGATAGAATATCTAGATGGAGCCACCTATTCTAATAATTTTTCTTCTTCGCGGACAAAAAAGACATACGAAACTGAAATATATGTTTCGTATCTGCACCATTCACACACTATATGTGATTCGAGGCTTTGACATATTTACGGCGATAAAAGCAAGCACCATTACGGTAAGAGCCGTGAACGGGACCAGAAGTATGGAGAATGGGCTAAGAAGTAAACAGAAGTGATACTTCATTTCGAGGGTGCGTCGAACATGTTTTTATACTGATTTATAAGACAGCGACTGTGTTTTGCAGGCATGAGATTATATAAATAAAGAAAGAGAAGAAGGCTGGAGTTATTGATATAAATGCAGGAGCAGAATTGAGATTTATGATAGTTGTTTCATCCGGAAAACTTATTGTAATATCAAAGACAAGCCCTAGATAAAATAATGTATCATGAGTTTTCTGAAGCAATAATTACGTCGCTTCAGCGACAATAAATTTGTTGTTCATCATTGAATAATTCGTAAAGTTCATTGCAATTCTTCACCACCACTGAGACTGAGCCTTGGTGAACATTATTAACACTTTCAAGTAAGACTGATCAAGTAGTGTGTACCTACTATAGTGATAGCCCAACCTAATCCCATAATAAGGAAGCTTGTAAGAAACATTTTTCTCAAAGCCATTTTTGAGCAGTTGTTCCAAACAGTGCCATAAAATTATATCAGATTATATTATTAGTATTTTCCTGACCCAAAATAAATCAACTTGTTCGCTTGGACGTTCCGAAATATGCATGCAGGAGCATATGACTTACCAGTATAGGATTACTGGTACTGACCTTTACATTACCAGCTAAAGAAGAAAACCTTCTTTGCTTTTTTCGATTGTGAGAATTAAGTGACGGCACTCTGTAGTTGATTTTGGGATCAACTGGTGAATCCAAGTTTCGTCGCAGTTGAGTCAGTTTTTGTTCCGTAGACAGCAACCTATAGGTATACCCATTTTGCGTGAACTGTTCGGAAGCGCAGATGGTTATAGATGATGTCCTCGGCGCTACCATTATAAAATTGTTATCTTTATGGAGCTTCGAGGACAGAAATTCTTTTACTGACAAGAATAGGGTCACTGATCACAAGATTCATTTGCTTCGTCGAAATTCTCGGACGTCTCGCGTGCTTCACATTCTACACGTAGTTATTAAACGCTGCGCAATCTGAAACATGAACATGAGATTATGCACACCCCCATATAGCCCATTGCAAGAACTTTCAGAAGGATACACAGTTGGGATTATTTGTTTCGTTATGTTACCAAAAATAGGTACTTATATACCTACCCTCTTACAAGATTTTCTTGATATTTCAATTCAAATTTTTTCCCTAGTTGATAAAATGACTTGAAACTTTCCCAAAATCTAGAAAAAAATTGCCATAAGTATAGGCGAAAAAACAGAAATAAATTATTCATATCCAAATGGATGGGTGTCGAGACGATAAAGCAAAAAATAACATAAAACAAGAATAAGATTAATAATTATATACTCGAAAGAGATATATATAAGACATAAAATATTTGTCGCGTTAATTATTACATCACCTCCTCGAATTCCATGTTTGCCGAATCAATAAGTTAGGGACCTCTACCTTAGCGAATTCATTCCTACATAGGCTATCTCGGGCCGTAATCAATCATCGCGGCCTAACTTACGTGTCCTGGCGTCAGAGGTAACATCACTCTTCACAGGTTGTGGCAGTACGTGCCTGGCTCAGATGGTCCTCCGAGACCACATGACGTTCTGCTTGACCGATTGTCACTGCGCAACCTGTTCTTCCAAAGCCCTGGTCATATCTATCGCTGGAGACGTATGACGATCTCTTACTTCTTGATATATTTTCCGACTTACGTTTTAGGTTACACAAGAGTAATGAGATTATATACCTGGTGACTAAAGCGAGCTGCTACTTTTTCAGCTGGTAACATTTCTCGAGTAATATCTTTAGTGCTGGTGCTTATAATAAAGACTAGATACAAAGGATTTAAGATTTTCTATTAAAACTTTTTAGTTTAAAATCGATTTCTCTAATGTCTTTGAAGTTTTCAAATAATTCAGCACTTCTCTCCAATTCCTGTTTAATCGATCACACGTGGTTATTATAATGTTAAAAAAGTTTGAAAGCTATTCTACCATAATTATTCTTGTTTAAAAAATACTTTCTGGTGAGTTGCTGCACAGTGTTCTGATGAAAAAGATAGATTAAAAGGCGAATTTGTTTTAATTCGCCATTAATTATGAAGAGATTATTGAAGAAATTTGAAGAATCTCAAAACATGTCTGATGACAAGAAAAAAAGTATTTTCTGAAAAAAAAAACAATTCTATCACCAAGAACCAGGTACACTCAAGAGGTCAAATAGGTAAATTGAAGGCGAGTTGTTGCATTTTTTATAGCCTCGGAGGTGGGTTCATTACAAAAATTGTTGTCCCCATGGAGGTTTCAAAAATGTGTTTGACGTTGTACGGTTTTACATTCTTTTTCTATTGGTTTTCCTCTTTTGTCAATTGCTTTTCCTTATTTGTCAAATGAGTTTCCCATTTATATTAAACGTCAGCTTGATTTTTCAATTGAAATTCCTCTTTTGTCAAATGAGATTCATTTTATATCAAAAAATGCTTTTCCAATGTTTATATTACTGTCACTGTACGTAAATGGGAAAAGCAATTGACATAAAGTGAAACTGATTTGACATAAAAGGAAATTGATTGATAAATCAATGACTACAATCATTGATAGATAGAAAAATAAGAAAATCATTTGACAAATAAGGAAAAGCAATTGACAAAAGAGGAAAACCAAAAGCAAAAGACTGTAATGTTTAAAATAAATTAATAAGACGAAATCAAGGCAGTATAAAATAATGCAATTACCTCGGAGAGTGAGTACCAGTCGCTTGAAATCGTTGCTTGCTATTGCTGCATTCGATGAGGGCGAATCACTTTAATTATCGGTTAAAGAGATTGAGTCGGAGTAATATTCACGAAGGGCCGTAATGGACATCGACTTGAATGAGCGAGATTTCACACCCGATGTTGACTTCCTCGAAGCTGGTAAGGAAGAGAGTGTCGCGTCCAGACGTATGAACGCTTTTCTTCGTTAAAACGGGGGGAGGGTGGTAGGAAAAGGGACGATAATGCAACTGCTGTCCTTGCTTATAATTTTGAATTTTACGCAAATTGATGCTTGTTTTATGCAACCAACTTTTGCCAATCTTGCTTCAAAAATTAGTTTAGAAATTTCACTAAATTTTTCTAAAGATAAGAGAAATAATTTTCAAGGCAAAGAAAGAGGGTACTTTCAATAGATAGTAATCGAAGAAGTAATAATTTTGGGTAGGACCAAAAAAAATTAATTTATTTTTTTCACTCTTCGGTTATTTCACTCTTGTGTTTTTTTTTTTGAGAAAAAAAGCGTTTTTTAAGGAGTTAACTGCTGCTTCTGACGACTGAAACCTTTGACCACGCCGTCCGTTCTTGATTTTTGGAAAGGTAAAGAATTCCTCGGGTCGGGACTCTACGGAGGACGGTCTAACAATTCGACGATTTGCTGCGTTGTGTGCGACGAAATCCTACAAGCTGTGTGCGAACTTGCATTGTCTTGGCGGACGATGATTATATGTTCGTGGTTGGTTTTTCGAAGCTCAGCGGTGACTTCCGGCAAACAAATGATTGAATACCCATAGTAATAGTTCTTTGATTTCGCGGAGGTATTCTTCCTACATGACCGGCTTTAGAGACAAATGTCACTTTTTAGACACACTTCGAGCACGGACGACTTTTGTTGGTTTTGCTTCAACTCCGCAAATAGACGACTGGCGGTTATTTTCTGGTTTATATGACTCAATTCACGATTCATCACCACTGACGGTGTTGTACGTATTTTTAGAGTTTCCTGTGTTGAAGAGGTCTAGAGTTTTTTGACAAAAATTGATCCTAGCTTCTTTCTGTTTTTATGTCCATAGATGGGGTATCCAACGGGACACTTTTTTTACCGCCATTTCTTCATGCAAATTTTTTTTTAATTGCTGTCTTTCAAATCCTCAATCATGGCACAATCTTGCGATATATCACATGTCGATCTTTCTTGATGAACTTGCGCACAGCATTGACGTTTATCTGGGTGACTGATTAAGACTCATCCGTCAATGTTTGAATTCTCCACACCAACGAGAAATTGTAGGCTGATGCTGCTTCATTGCCAAAAACAGAAACCAACTCGGCGAGGCATTCTTGGTGGGATAATTGTCTTCGGAAGTTATAAAAAATTATTAAGCGAAAACATTCCCGGTTTAGTTCCATTTTACGAATAACTTGTCGACGTTGATAATTCCCTCATCTACAACACTTTACGAATCGCATAAAACTTTCGATTTATGATTTATGTTAACTAAAAACGGAGTTTACGTGCTAGTAGTGATCTTTATTAGCGTGGCCTATTATGTCCCTGTATGCAAAACATAAAAGACAGCCCTCGTACCTTTTTATAATAATCTTCTTCGATATCTCTAACGCTCAGTAAAATATCGACCCCGTATTCGTAGTACAGGCTGAGTGTGAAATTCAGATTTCAGTTTCTTAAGAAAATATGAACCATCACTTTGTTACCTTGCGAAAATTCAGATCTATACCTATTTCTTCAAATAACAAAAATATCGGGGTTTCTTGTTGTTTTCAAACGTGAGATAATTTAGTGTTATGGATATATCATTATAGCATAGTACAATTTAATATCCCACAAATAATTGGTATAATTAATTATAGTAAACTTATTATTGTATATTCCATACATTAAAAGCTTATTAATTTATAAACTGACTATTAGATAAATTGATACACTAAAGGCCCGGTGTGTATACCTACTTCATAACCCGGTTTTAAAATGTATGCTATTAAGGGAATTAATGGTCACAAGAGATAATTGCAGTCTACAGTAGGATGACAACGGGGATGATGACATTGATTTGCTGACTTCAGCAATCAGTTACCCCTTGTACGGTGGGTGACAGTATGCTTACTTACGCTAACAGGCAATTTGCAAGCCGAGGGAGGCAGATCAAATTACTTTAATCCTATATGTTAATCGGCGCCTATTGTAATCTAACTAGTGTAAGTGTAATGAAATTTGCGTAACCGACATCCGTCTAAGGTATAAAAGTAACCTGGTATAGTAAATGGATTTAATACCGTTTAATTAAAGCATATGGTGTGTAGAAAAATACATGACCTACCTTTTTGTAAATTATTAAGAGTCAGAAACGATGGTTATTTTGTGCTCTGAACTGCGTTTAAGTATCTAATAATATGGCGTCGTAATGAGTTAGCTTCAGTTATAATAGAGCCAACTAATCATGACGAGATGGATTAGTTGGCATATCCAGCAGTCGAGAACTCACACCATTAAGGACTACTTTTTTAGTGCTCCGGTTTCAAAGAAGGTTTTATTACCTGGGTAGTAAAAATCGATGGAAAGTATGAAAATGTTAAATAGTGGACCGAATTTTCAACTGGTCCATCACAAGAAGGTCAACAGACACCTTTGAAAGAAAAATCAGCAACTATCTGTGATTCTTTTGTTTTGAACATTTATATATAAAAAATACTATTGTTGATGTTGCAGTTACATTTTAAGTCTTAAGCGATTTTAGAGCAAACTTGGAAAAATTTGCAATAGCTATGTGATGTCATTTTGATAATTTTTATTTCGGTGCGTCGAAACTTTCGTCATCTACGTCATTTTCAACTGCTGAAGTCACGGCAATAATGACTGTTTGAGTGTACAAAAAATTATTATAAAAAAAAGGACAAGTAACAGAAAATTGAATTTATTGAATGGTATAAAAAATGTGGACTGTATGTGAGTGAGTTGGTTATGACGATTCTTCGTTATTGCTGCTTATGGGCGTTAATACTGCAACAAGGACAATAATTCGAATATTAGAAAGGAAGAGAATAATTACGGAAGGATTAGACAGACTTAACAATAACATCACTGTTGTAATGGGCGACGTCCCGACAGGATGGTGTGATATCGGTCTTTGGTACTGCACTGGTGTTGGTGTAGGTAAGTTATTAGAAATCTGGTGTCTTCCTCTCTTCCCGGTTCTATGTGGTCAAGGGATCGCTTCACTTGCGGCTACATCTGCTTAGCTTCGACACTTCGACGACGACGATAACGGAACGATGCGACGAGTCAACGATATGACTACAGCAATGGTCAACGATCGAATGCGAATGAATGTGTAAGTATTTCTTGGCCCACGAGTTTGGGACGGTCCACGTGCTTCCCTTTGTCCTACCGAGGGCTGCCAACTCCGAGTGGATGCTAATGTCTGCTAATGTTTCTGGGAAGGAAAGGTAGTTTTGGTATTGGGAGTGGAGGTATAAGGGTTTTGTTTAAAATGGTGCAGTTTTAACACGAGGGGACGAAACAATGACCATGACGTCATAAATGGCAAACTTTTTCCAGATTTTCTCGCAAACAGTATTTTTTAACAGTATTAAAATGTGCCTACCTGGAGCAACAGAGGAGCTTTTCAATCATAAAAAATCATTAATTTAGCATTTCTCTCGAAAACATAATGGGATGCCAATAATTCAAACCAAAATTTTACATTTAAACGAATCAACCATCTTTACTTTTTGTAAATTTTGATTTTGATTTTTTCTATTGAACTGTTGCACTTAAACGTTATTTTTCACTTTAAACAAAAAGTCACAACCAAAATATTTTTTTTCAGAGAACTGTAGATATTCAGATACCTACAAGTTAGTCTCAAATGTAGAGAGCAATAATTGGGAATAACCGCCACGACATACTACAAACCGTGGGAATAAACCGTGATGAAAAATAAAACTTATGAGGTTGAGATGTTTTTTTTTTAATTTGTGGGAAACGAAATTGTTTGTGGGTACAGCTCTTCATCCCTGGATGGGCCAATATTTGCTTAAAGAAATTTAAAAAAATATATTCTTTATTTTAATTTTATAGATTTTTGGTTAAATTGATTTTCATGAAAAAAAAATATGGCGGCCATAAGAAAAACACAATTTGACAATAAAAACTCTTAGCTCAGTGGAAATTTACACTAAAAAAGGCAAATGCAAAGCTTGATGTAGTTCTGATGTTGTGTGAACCAGTTAGGATGGTGTAATCCCAAATTTGCAACGTCAAAAAACTTGTGCTCGCGACTCACCACGCAAAAAACTGCAATGTTTTGTAACGTTTTTCACTTTTGACTCTAAAAGTCATAAACTATGCGTTTTTCGACAAACAAGATCCACTACTTTTTTTAAAGCAAATTAATTTTGCAGCAACCTGAACCCAACCGCGGCTCTATAAACCGCTTAGAGGTCAAGCTATGACCCTTCGAAAATTATCAATTTTTATCAAAAATTAACATTTTTAAGTTTTGCCTACGTCCGGAACAAAAAATTGACAAAATCGCTTGTTCGATCAAAAAAATCAATCAAAATAAAGTTCCTCGGGTTCGCCAAATTCTTCAGGTTCGCGTTCTTCCTCATGCAGTTCCCTCAGGTTCATCCTCGTCTTCATCTATCGAAATTAAAGGCAACGTTATCGCATAATTTCCCTGAGCATTTCAATCATATAGTCGAGCATTTGAACCATATTTCAGGTAAGCATGCGCCCCCCCCCCCCCTCACTGCATCCCTTTACAGGCTATAATTTTGAGAGGCTGTGGTGAATCTGGGTCTTTGCGAGTTGTTAGCAGAATGACATGACAGGAATTCATTTCCGAACCCCACTCCTTCGGGTGCTTCTCTACCGCCTGCCACATTTGCATTTGGTGGTAGGTGCGGAAAGCATGGAAAGAAGCAGCCTCGGTGATGGATGCAAACATGCAAACGTGAAAAAAGAGCTGGAACTTCATGTGGAAAAGTCTCTGCGTGGCTGGAACACGACCTTAAAGTGCCACCAGACACTTTTCGCCAGTTTCCACAATACTCTCATGCATTGCATCTGTTAGGAGGAAGATGGCAGCCAGGTCTACTGTCCTTCCTCTGCTGAAATTGACCCAATATTTTCTTTTCCCTTGCTAGAAAACGGCAGCGGTGGTATCACATCCAGTAAAAGCGTGAAGAAACAGTTTGAACCCACTGGGCACTTCAACTTCCTCTCGGTTGAACGTGTACTGAATGTAACCTGCATCACTGCCACGTCCATGTTTCCGAAAGCGCAAGTTGTGGATGGTAAAGCCCAACCCACAGAGAAGAACAAGGAGGTTCACGTTCACTGCAACGATATAATCACATGATCGTAGCTCTTGGTTTTATCCAATGCCATCAGAACGATATCGTGGTCTGCGTCTTCTGTCGCTGTTTTCGTTTCAATCCCTTCGAGCGACAATGCAGAAGATGTTGAATGAGGCGTTCTTTCATAGAATCATAGAGGAATCAAATACAATTTCGCTGAAAGAAGCAGTAATTCGTGTCTCAACTTCTGTGCACATTTTGTACTCAAAAAAAAAAAAAACACCATCGAAGGGTTACAGTTTCGTCCCTATAGGATTTAGCTCAGTCATTTTAGACGAGAAAAATGGCAAACTCAAAAGTTATTTGCCGGCAGAAATTTTTTTATACAGTTTTATTTCCCCCTCATCAGATATGCTTGAAGTCAAAATGATTATAAATTAAATCCAGGTGTTGGCCGTCATCTTCAATTTATGGGGTGAGTTTGTTTTTTTACGCACAATTGAATCAAAATTGGTTGTTTACGTCTTAGTTACCATGGCGGAAACTATGATTTTACAACTAGCGGGCCGTAAAGTAAAGAAAATGCCCGGCGGGCCGTAAAGTAGAGAAAAAGCCCGGCGATTATGAAATAATGTATGCTTTGTTGTTTGAACTGTTATCTTTATTTATTAATAGGTACATGCTTTGGGATTATATTATAAATATAATTAATTATTTGTGATATTAAAAACACAGTTGGAAACATTCTGGAAAGTAATTCCATTAACCAGAAGTCGCTTCTGAAGAATGTCTCATTGCGAAATTAATACAAGTTGATTTATCGATTATATTAATTTTTCAGCGTCAAACGCTGCTATCAAATTAATTTTAAACGAATGTCAAAAATTTTTATTTTATATTAGGAACAATATTTTTATTGTTTTGATGCAATTGTGCGTAAAACGTTGTACGTACCTCTGCCCGAAGGAAAGATTACGCCCTTAGCCGAATAAAGGCCCTCCGCTGCGCGTCGGGCCTCAAACTTCGTCCGCGGGCGTAATCTTCTTCCTTCGGCCCTCTGTACGTAAATAACTATTTCATTATCTCAGTAGTTTTTGAGTTTTGGGAAAAAATACTTATTTCCAAACTTGTGGAGAATTTATTTCTCTACATTTTATGTCCTCTTAGTTTTTTTGATATTCTGTCGTTTATAACAAATATTACGCATAATATGCTCCAGCGAAAGGGTTGAAATGAAATTTTTTCACTTTTTCACTATTTTTGTGTATGCATGCAAAAGAAGATCCGTAGACACAGACGTCGACGTTCCGTGCACATGTCAGTATGTCACAACGTTAACTTTCCTGCATATCCTACAAAAGACTAGAAAAGAGTATGTTACATGTATTCACACGGAACACAGTGACATGCAACTTTCGACGACTTTCTTTTTACTATTATGTTTGGCTCACGAAGTTTTCTCTTTTATTATAAGAAATCTCGATTTTTCCGTTTTTCAGCATATTTCAATAACTAAAACTATCTTTATAGTTTTCTTAGCATCAAATTCTTCCCAAATTGGCCCAATTAATCGACTCTGTATCTCGCTAAAGAAAAAATTGCCTGAATTGGGATATAGATTTTGTGAAATCTGAATAGCTCAACATTCATGTTTCATTATTTCATTTATTAATCAGTGAACTCTGGCTTTCTTATTTAGATATGAATAATTTTTAGTTTAAAATAAAATATTCTTAGATATTTTAGGTATAACTAAGCGTCCCTCAAAAATGTACTTTCAGGAACGAAAACGAAGCAGAATACAGAAAAATACAGGCGTTTTATTTCGCAATGAAAAAATGTTACTGTAGTAGTATAATTAATCAAATAATCTGTTCAACAAGCTCTTTTCACGATTGAATAAAAACCTCGGTTCTGGAATAATTTTTCAAACATGATTAGCAAGCTTCACTAAATCAAATTTCATGTGCAAGGCGACGTTCAAAAAATTAATGAGATAGCACATCTGGAGAAACGCAAAAGATCTTCTCACGAACCGACTGATATTAATTACTGCAAGGGCTTTTCAAATGACAGACACGAGGACCGTTCTTGGTGAACCGGCGGCCAGGCTCTCGACGGATGCAAATACCTGCCTGCCTCTCTCCATTCACTCGTAAATGATCTCGCCAATTTGAGTTTATCTAAGAACTTGAGTAAATGAAAAGAAGAGAAATATAAATTACACAGCTAATATTATTGCCTTTCAATTTAAAAAGTACTACCATACCTGAAATGTTGTGTAGGCTTATGAATTTTAATTCTGAAATAAGTATTTAAGGTTGCTGCGGTCGGGCTAATTTGATTAGGCTCTGGGCCAATTAAAATTCGAACGTTGTTGAAAAACAATTGCCGACTTACCTTCGTTGGGCCGAAGTATTAATTGATGCACCAAAATCTCATTCAGATTTCAAGCGACTGTAGTGGCATCAGCAGCATAAAGCGGTACGGTTTAATTACCCCTAAGATATAAGGTACTGGGATGCCAGATGACCTTTTAATTTTGAATAATAGATCTAAAGTAACCTGAACTATAAAGGCATCAAAATTCACTCAGGTTATGAGATGTTAATAATTTCTAACTACTGTATCTACCTACGGAATAATAGAATTGATCTTTTAATGAAAAGTATATTTATTTATTCTGTTTATAAAATAAATGATTGAAATTCTATGGTTATGAAATTACTAATTAATTGATCCTGAAGTTAATCGTAAAATATCTCATTTAACAGTTTAACTGGTAGAGAAAATAATAGATATCTATCTTTCCTTCACATAATAATTGACAAGTTCATTTCAAGTATTACTTGAATAATAATGGTAATGATTGTATATCAGGTATTTCAAAGTTATTATTATTATAAGTTTTAATTAATAAAACATCAATCTCTCGACGAGATAAGGCAGTAGAACGACATAAAACTCCTAACAGATTTCTCGGATATCACTCTGAGCAATAAAAGGTTATGTCACACTTTGCTTACTGATACGACATTTTGCCATCCTTGGAATGTCGTGCCGAGACTGGAGAGCGGGGCCCTGGACGAAATCTCAGGATAAGAGACCGTGGTCTCCCTCTGGGGTGGCAGAAAGACTGGTGAACGGTGTCGCGTCCCGTGGGAACACGTGCCTAACACTGGTAGCGTGGTCGTCCTTCGAGGTTAGATGAAACTCGAAAATATGAGACTCCGAATGATGAGATCCAGTATTTAGGGGCAGGTAGCAGCAAAACTTTCAGATAGTGTAAGAGATTCCTTCCATAAAAGCGGATATTCGGATGTACCAGAAATGGAAACCAATATGGCGTCCGGGAAGACAGGTGGGGTTCAACTTCGTAGATAGGTTTTCCGACGAGATAAGATAGTACCCCGATTGATAGGGTAGGTAGAAAGAACTATAACAATATATAAACTCTATTAGAGAAAGTTTCAGATAGTTTGAACAATTTACTTACCCGATTTATTAATCGGTCCTTAGATAAAGAGAAAAGGTAGGGGTGCGACTTGTCGCTTCGAGCACCAAGATTGGAAGACGAACAAACTTGTCCAGAAATTGCGGAGCACCTTTTCCGCGCAGCTCGAAGAAAGGGTTGTTGTATTTAAATTCGCGAAACTACATCACAGCGACATCTGTGTTTCTAATTTATCGAAAAGGAAGATTGTAAGAGAAGGAAGTTACAGATTGTACTAAAGGTAGGGATCTTGAACTTGCCTAGTTTAGTTAGTTTTACCACTCGGCAACAGGTGGCGATGTTAGTTCGAAATTCATATTTTCGGAACCTTAATAGCAAGGGTTTAGAGAATGTGGTCCCATTTAATAATTTTAAATGGAGCCAATTAAAGAATAAAACCTTTAACGACGTTACACACCTCTCTTTACCGGGGTAAGGAAAGGATTAAAGATAAACCAACTGGAAAAAGCACAGGCGTATTTCAAGTTGTTACTATACCCGAAGAAGGGTATGTTTGCGGGACAACTAGGTGACGATAAGTTTAGAGAATATGATTCAGAAATCACGTTCATAAATAACATGAACCTTTCGAAGAAATAAGATAACAATTCTGAACGAACAAACTGTCAACGACATCATTGATCTGTTTCATTGAATGAATAAAATTTCTCTTATATATGCTTACTAAGGTAACATGCAACTTTCAAAGGGAATAGCGTTAGGTTTACTAAAATTACATGCAACTTAAATATTAAGCACTAGGTAATAATTATTCATAAGGTATAAAAATAAAATATTCATGCTTCTTTGCAAAGGCAACAAAATAAAAGATATGCTAATAACGGTAGTAATAAGGTAATTAAGATAACTTTCTTAAACGGTAATTGTTCTCGCCGAACAATGTCGATAAACAAAGGAATAATTTCTAGATAACTAGATATGAAGATACGATAAGATATGGTTAGATAATATAAGATAAGGTAGATACGATAAGACAAGATAATCCTAGATCTCCTGAGGTGGGCACGGTTTCCTCCTTTGCTGTTGAACGCCGCTTCCCCGACCAACGACAACCCGCGCTCTGCTTTGAAGCATGCCCCGCCACTGAGACAGTGGTGAGCGGAAAAGTCTAGAATGAAACTGTTGCGGTTAAGTAGCAGGTTCAACAAAGCAAAAGTGAAACTCGATCCTCAAGGGGGTTGATGCTGTCCAAACTTGGGCATCAAAACATCTATGTACAGGGAAAGATAAATTTTTGGAGTCCACAAGGGTAATCCATGAGTAAGATTTTTCATCTTTGAACCAGTCAAATTTGACTATGTTGTCGTTTATGCAACTCCATAATGAATGGTTAAGAGAAAGGAAGTTTGCCGATAATCACTGCGTAGCTTATCAAATAGCGTAAATGCAATAATCACCTCGATAAATCATCCAATAATCGCACAGATAAACATTCGATAATTGCACAGAGAAAACATCAATAATCGCCTGGATTATTGGATAAACATTGAGGTAGCAGTAAGATAATTTATCTCACTCGGTAAGATAAGAAAAATGGAACAACCATTTTCATCGCTGAGGTAGGGGACATTCGATATCCGTGTTCAAATTCATTTGTGTTAACACCGAATATCTCAAGTCATCTTTGTAAATTCGTAGCTCGAATTCACATAGATTTTTATTTTCCATTTTGGAAAATATTCGCAGAGAAGATAAGTATTAGCTACCATTCTATTATGGTACTAATAGGTATAGATAAGGTAAGATAAGATAATTCCTTTTCTTTGAAAAGAAATTAAAGATAAGAAAGGCACGAAGCTTTGACTAAAGCTTACGCCTGTCATTTTTCAAGAAGAAAATTGCAAATTCAATTTTCATTTCCTGGAACGGTAGATAAGATAAGGTAGAGATATTCTGTTGTCTTCCGTTGAGGCAACAGAGGGATTTTTCACTTTAGCCATGCAGGGCGGAAAATCTTAAAGCACCCAAGCTTGGAAAGATGGTAGATAAGATAAAAGAGATCTGCTGTCATCTGATTGGACTAGCAGAGCAGTTTTCACTTTAGTACGTAGCAGGGCGGAAACTGTCGGGAAAGCACCCGTTTTTGAAAGAGATGGTAAGATAAGATAAAAGAGATCTGCTGTCGTCTGATTTGACAAGCAGAGCAGTTTTCACTTTAGCACATAGCAGGGCGGAAACTGTCGGGAAAGCACCCGTCTAAAACTAGACGGTAGATAAGATAAAGGTAGAAGATAAGATAAGGTAGATACAACGGCAAGATAGCGTTTTCTTTAGTTCACTGAACATAAGAAAAGTTAAAAGATAACATTAGACCTGTAAACATAGTCAGACAAGATAGGCGAATAGTTACTTTTCAAGGTAATGATTTCAGATAATCAGAAAGATATGGGTTCTCAAAATATGAGCGATAAAATAGAGTGAGAGCCTGAGGATAGCAGATACCGATCTCAAAATTAGCAACATTTATACTTGGATCCACATTCATACAGCTAACATCGAGATCCTTGAGAAATGCTTTGAAAGATACGGTATTCATTCTACATACATTCTTCATTCATTCTAAGATACGACAAGAAACGGAGCTTTCTCAATTCTCATATTGCTAGACCTCATTTTCTAACGGATTTTTGTCAAATACAAAAAGAGAGATAAAGGTAGGCAGGAAAATAAAATTAGAGAAAAGATATTACAAGGAACTATTCGTCGCTTTTCGGCGGGTCTTCGCCTCGATAAGCCTTCAAATCTTTAGAATGCCAGCGACCTAGGGGATTGCCTTCTTGGTCTTGTAATTCGTACACTAATTTAGACACTACTTTAGATATCCGGCATAGTACGAATTTTGGGGCCAATTTAGCAGCAAAATTCTTTGCGGCATTCGAAAGTGGGTAGGTATGTTTCCAGACGAGGTCACCCTCGGTGAAAACATCGGGGCGCTTGCGTAAGTCGTAATGTTTCTTACTTACTTCGTAAGCTTTCTTAAGTCTATCACGTATATCGCTGAAGATAGGAGGTAATTTAGATATGTCTTGTTCTCGATGAACATAAGACAGATCATCAGGTAATTCTAGATAATTATCTGAGACTGGACCGTAAAAGGTTCCGTCTACAGGGACATTTCTAGCGAAGAGTAGGAAAGCTGGAGCGTGTTTAGTAACTTCGCTCACCGATAAGTTAATTGCTTGTGCAATTTTATAAACATTTTTATCCCAATCTTTATGATTGTCACGGATGTAAGACGAGATGGCTGTAAGGATGGTACGATTCGTTCTCTCGGTCGGATTCACCTGAGATAAATGCCTGGCGCTATACCACAAATTAACTTCGTAGTTTTTTAGCAAATTAGTAAATAGACTGCTTTTAAAGATTTGAGCGTTGTCACAAAGCAGAATTTGAGGCACACCGAAAATTAAGAACACTTGGTTCTCAAGAAATTTTGTAACGGCAGCTGCTGTAGCATTAGGCATTGGTTTAACCAAAACGAATTTCGAAAACCAATCAGTGACGACTAAAAGTTGGGTGTTTCTAGCCTTGGATCGAGGGAAAGGTCCCATGAAGTCAATGGAGAGAAATTGGAAGGGAAAATTGATTTTCTTATAATTACCCATAAGTCCTACGCGAGCAGTGTTTGGGGCTTTGTGTGCACCACAAACCTGGCAGTTTCTCACGTACTTTTTGACTGAGATAATCATTTTGGGCCAATAATAAACTTCAGATATTCTTGCCAAAGTTTTACTTACTCCAAAATGTGCAGAAGTTGGAGGGTCATGAAACTGAGCAATTATTTCCTCCCGATTAGGAGTAGGGACAACAATTTTCCAATCAGATAGGTTAGACATGACTTCCACTCGAGGCTTAACATGTTTATAAAGAATATTGTCTTTGATGGTAAAGTCAGGGTATTTCTCAGGAAACTCGGTAACTTTGGAGACCATGTCTTTATACCAATCATCAGGTACAAAGTTTTGGAGAGAGATAGAAGAAATAGAACGGGAAAGATAGTCTGCAGGGACATTGCAAGTGCCTTTTCGATGTTTAATGTCGAAATCAAACTGGCTGAGGCGTAAACACCATCTAGCTACACGACCCATAGGATCTTTTAACGTGCGAAGCCAGAGAAGAGAGGCATGATCGGTGTAAACTGTAAAATTTGCACCTTCGACATAAGGGCGAAAATATTCTATACCAAAGAGGACACCTAAACATTCTCTTTCGGTAACGGTGTATTTCTTCTCGGCTTTCGAGAGCATTCGACTAGCAAAAGCAATGGGATGTTCGAAATCTCCCTCAAGTTGAAAAAGCACCGCACCTAACCCGAAATCACTTGCATCCGTCTGTATGCAAAAGGGCTTCGAGAAATCTGGGCTAGCTAGAACGGGAGCTGTAGTCAGTCGTTCCTTGAGAAGTTTAAAAGCTTGATCAGCTTCTGAGTTCCAAGTTATTGACTGTCCCTTTTTTCGGTTATGCAGCAGAGCTGAGATAGGAGCACTGATGGTAGAAAAATCCTTTATGAAACGCCTATAATATTGTAAGATACCTAGGACGTGTCTTACTCCAGTGGTGTTATGAGGAACAGGGGACTCAATAATCGATTTAACTTTCTCTTCACTGACTCGCAATCCGTTTCTATCGATAATAAAACCCAAAAAGGAGAGAGAATCTCGACAGAAGTGACATTTGTCGAAGTTGACAGTAAGATTAGCGTCTTTTAAACGCTCGTATACTTCCCTTAAAATTTCTAGGTGTTTCTCGAAACTATTGGTAGCGATAATTATATCGTCAAGATAGACGAAAACAAATGGCTCCAAAGCTGGACCTAAAATTGTGTCCATAAGACGTTGTTGGGTTTGAGCACTGTTTCTCAGTCCGAAAGGCATTCGTCGGAATTGGAATAAACCTCTCCCGGGAACTACAAAAGCGGTCTTTGGGCGGGATTCTTCGTCCAAAGGAACTTGAAAGAAAGCCTGCTTTAAATCAATAGAGGTAAGGTAATTAGCATCTTTGAGCTTGCTCAAGATAGTATCGATTCTAGGCAGGGGATATGAGTCATGTGTGGTGATCTCGTTTAGTTTCCGACCATCAAAACACATACGGTATGTTTTGTCTTTCTTGCGGACCAAAAGAACAGGGGACACCCAAGGAGAATTACTTTTTTCGACAATTTCTAACTTAAGTAATTTATCTACCTCTTCATTTAGATATTGTTGAAGGGTTGGAGATAAAGGATATTGTCTCTGTCTAAAAGGCTTAGCGTCTTTTGTTTCTATGGAATGGCATAGCACATTGGTTTCAGGGAGTATATCAACACGGGCCAAACTTTTGAATTTGTCTATCGTCGATTCAAGTCTAGACAGGTCGGTAGGAGGTAAACAAGAGATATCCTGAATCTTATTGATAGCGCAAACCGTAAGTTCATTAGGTAAGATAGGAGATAATGAAGACGAAGGATCACCGGGATGAACTTCGAAGGATTCATTTACGAAATTAATCGTCATGTTGAAAATACGAGCTACGTCTATTCCCAAGATAATTTGTGGTGAAATGGAAGATACCACATGGAATTGGACTTTCTTTGTGACGTCATCTATGGTCAGGTCAAGTTCAATTATGTCGATAACAGATAGAGGGGAACCGTCAGCATTTTTCAGGGAACACAACAAATCCGAATTTTTGGAAGGGATGGGTAGTTCACCCAGAACTTCCTGCATGGTTTCCAAGTCACAAACAGAGATATTGGCGCCGGTGTCAAAGAGGGCTGTATAAGGTACGTCACACATTTTGACAGCTATAAATGGTCTATTGTCAACAGGGTTAGATAATAAGATTGGAGCTATAACAGGTATTAAAGAGTCAGCACTTGGTTTAGGTATGTCCTTTTTAGGAGGTATTCGAAAAGATTCGAAAAAGTTTGCAACTTTTTGCAACCATGATTTCCACTGTTCCTTTTGGATAGTGAAATCAACAAGATAACTGGAAGATACTAGTGCTGGTCTTTTGGAGAGGGAGGAGACTGATCGTCCTTTGACTTCAAGCTCTTTTCTACAAGGGCTTGCTTTGGGCGGCTTGTCTCTTGTTGTCGCACTGCACCCTGTTGTGCAACTTCGTCGTCTTTTGAACGAGAAGTGACTTTGAGAGAGTTCAGGAAATCTGCCGAACATGAGGGGCATTTAGACTTGTAGACATTTTTATGGCCACAGCCATAACAAAAAACTTTTCTAGGGAGATTACACCTTACATAGGTATGACCTTTGTTGGAACAATTCCAACAGGTGACTGCAGAAAGGTTAGTAACTGGGATCTTGGAGTTACTAGGTGTAGGTGCACCTTTAGTTGGTGTGCCTCTGGCTTTACGAGAAGAGAAAGAAGCTGGTTCTCCAGAACATGCTAAGTCTGAATTTAAGAGACTTTGAACCTTCTTAGAGGGAGGGGGACGATATTGTTGGACTATAGTCCTATTATCTTCTAACTTCTTTCCAATGGAAATTATGTCCTGAATGTTGTTTACCTCAACTAGGGCAAGATGGTTTTGGAAATAGGGATGAAGATTTTTCTTGATTATTTTAAATTGTTCCACTTCTGATGGAGGAGTAGACAATCTCTTAAATAAGCCTTGCATCGAGGCAACATAGATAGCAACTAACTCGAATTCACCATGAGTTCGTTGTTTGATTTCCTCTAATAGGTCATCATCGTAAGAGAGGGGAAGAAAAGTAATTTTCAATTTATTCTTGAGATCTTCCCAAGAAATAATTGAGCTTGCAACACTGCGAAACCAAATCAGGGCCTTGTCTTCAAAAAGATCCATTGCAGAATCAAAAAGATCACGGTCTGTGACATTTCTCGACCTTTGAAGTTCTTTGACCTTTTCTAGAAATTGGATCAAATTATCCTTAGAAGAACCAGAAAATTTAATATTCCATTTATAAACTGGAACACTAGGTCTAGAATGAGTGGAGACAGTAGAGCTTGATGCACTCTGGGAATTGGATGAGTTATCAGTTTGGTCTAGGGACTGGTCGTTTTTCAGAAGCCATTGACCTTCTAATTCTAAAGCCTCAGAAAATAAATCATCAGCTAAAGCTTTTGCTTCAGGATCTTGATCAAGTTTGAATCTATTGATTCTAGAGATCACATGATTCAGACGACATTGAATTCTTTGACAGATAGGGTCATTAAGAGACAAGGGAGCGTCCTGTATTTTGATTTTCAAATCTGCAAGAGTCTTTTTCACCTCTGCAGAATCTTTGTCAAAGGGGTAGACAGATTCGGAAATAGAAAGAGAATTTTCTTCCCTATTTAACAGGGCACGAAATTGAATTCGTCTTTTCTCCTGTGTACTAAATGGGACTTGTTTTCTAATCGCTATTTCATAAGCGAGTTCTTCACTTAATAAAGCTTGAACGGGATTCATGATTGAAATCTACTAAAGTCGGTAAGGTAGGGATCGAAAAAGCTATGTGACGCTATGATGTATCTTTACACGTAAAGAATTCGTTTTCTACGTTTGACGTAAAGAATGCAAGGGATACGTCGCAACACTGCTCGTAGCTTTAGCGCTCGTCGGCACTATTATCAACAGCTGACTGGAGAGTCAAAGATTAATGGAAACCTAACCTAACTTAAATCATGAGAGCAAGGTAAGATAATTTTCAGGGAAAGATTTTTGGATACAGTTTTCAAAGACAGCTTGACTACAGAGCTCTCATATCCGAGTATCCTCTCTGTACGGAATCAAGCTTCTCTAAAACTTGCTCGAGACATCGCGACGGTATAATCAACCACTCCGTAAAGCTCCCTGACGGGTTACCCTTTAGCGGCAGTGTAGCGGTAAGAAAAAGTAGGTATTTTCGCGGCACGGCACTTTGCACAAAGATAATTAGGTAGGTACACATATATTAGGGAACAATAATGCTTAAAACTAAATCATGCAAAAGCTTTCAATAAAAAATTCATGCAGTAAGCAACAAGAGAAATTTATATAAATATCAAGTGATATCGCAGACAAATTGTAAAGTTCAAATAATTATGAGATTTATTTTATGAAAATCCTAGATACATAAAAGCCAAATAAGATAAAGATAAATTGGATTTCTAATTCAAAGAAGTAAACGTTCCACACCGGGGAGTGCCAATTGCTGCGGTCGGGCTTATTTGATTAGGCTCTGGGCCAATTAAAATTCGAACGTTGTTGAAAAACAATTGCCGACTTACCTTCGTTGGGCCGAAGTATTAATTGATGCACCAAAATCTCATTCAGATTTCAAGCGACTGTAGTGGCATCAGCAGCATAAAGCGGTACGGTTTAATTACCCCTAAGATATAAGGTACTGGGATGCCAGATGACCTTTTAATTTTGAATAATAGATCTAAAGTAACCTGAACTATAAAGGCATCAAAATTCACTCAGGTTATGAGATGTTAATAATTTCTAACTACTGTATCTACCTACGGAATAATAGAATTGATCTTTTAATGAAAAGTATATTTATTTATTCTGTTTATAAAATAAATGATTGAAATTCTATGGTTATGAAATTACTAATTAATTGATCCTGAAGTTAATCGTAAAATATCTCATTTAACAGTTTAACTGGTAGAGAAAATAATAGATATCTATCTTTCCTTCACATAATAATTGACAAGTTCATTTCAAGTATTACTTGAATAATAATGGTAATGATTGTATATCAGGTATTTCAAAGTTATTATTATTATAAGTTTTAATTAATAAAACATCAATCTCTCGACGAGATAAGGCAGTAGAACGACATAAAACTCCTAACAGATTTCTCGGATATCACTCTGAGCAATAAAAGGTTATGTCACACTTTGCTTACTGATACGACATTTTGCCATCCTTGGAATGTCGTGCCGAGACTGGAGAGCGGGGCCCTGGACGAAATCTCAGGATAAGAGACCGTGGTCTCCCTCTGGGGTGGCAGAAAGACTGGTGAACGGTGTCGCGTCCCGTGGGAACACGTGCCTAACACTGGTAGCGTGGTCGTCCTTCGAGGTTAGATGAAACTCGAAAATATGAGACTCCGAATGATGAGATCCAGTATTTAGGGGCAGGTAGCAGCAAAACTTTCAGATAGTGTAAGAGATTCCTTCCATAAAAGCGGATATTCGGATGTACCAGAAATGGAAACCAATATGGCGTCCGGGAAGACAGGTGGGGTTCAACTTCGTAGATAGGTTTTCCGACGAGATAAGATAGTACCCCGATTGATAGGGTAGGTAGAAAGAACTATAACAATATATAAACTCTATTAGAGAAAGTTTCAGATAGTTTGAACAATTTACTTACCCGATTTATTAATCGGTCCTTAGATAAAGAGAAAAGGTAGGGGTGCGACTTGTCGCTTCGAGCACCAAGATTGGAAGACGAACAAACTTGTCCAGAAATTGCGGAGCACCTTTTCCGCGCAGCTCGAAGAAAGGGTTGTTGTATTTAAATTCGCGAAACTACATCACAGCGACATCTGTGTTTCTAATTTATCGAAAAGGAAGATTGTAAGAGAAGGAAGTTACAGATTGTACTAAAGGTAGGGATCTTGAACTTGCCTAGTTTAGTTAGTTTTACCACTCGGCAACAGGTGGCGATGTTAGTTCGAAATTCATATTTTCGGAACCTTAATAGCAAGGGTTTAGAGAATGTGGTCCCATTTAATAATTTTAAATGGAGCCAATTAAAGAATAAAACCTTTAACGACGTTACAAGGTTTTGTTTTCTTTTGTAGATATAATTATGCTTTACCAGTTTTCACATTTTACATTGATCATTTCATATTCATGTCTACGTTATTTTTTCAATAAATATTAATCCCGTTTTGTTTTTTTTTTTTTACCCAAATTAATTATTACCATAATTATTGTATCATACAGGGTGCACCATATCCTTCTCCATATTGCTATCTCTTGAACCTTGAACGCTAAGAGATGCAGGGTCGGTTAAATTAGAGAAAAGATGAGTGTTGTGGCCATCTCGAATCCGTCAAGTCATACAAGATATCTGTGACTGCTCCTGAAATATTCTGAAAAAACTTAAAAATCGAGATTTCTTATTTTTGCCATATCTTTCTTATTATTGAAAATTAATAAATAATTTTTTGTAGGCTTACATATATCGTCAAGAGCTACCCATCTGTCATTACAAAAATTTTCAAGGCCGACTAAATCCAACAGATTTCACAGTCAACTTTCGTTTTTCTTATGGCCGCCATATTATTTTTTTATGTCGTTCGATAAAAAAATTCAAAAATTTAAATTTAAATTTTTATTTTTATTTTTTCAAAGAAATACCTAAAAAAAATCTTCGAAAAACGTCAACATTTGTGAAATACGCCGAAATAGTGCTTGCCTTATGGTTTTTTAATTTATCTGTGAAATTCGGTCTAAAAAGTTATCTTTTTTGTAAAGACAAAAAATTTTCAGTTTTTTCAGGAGCAATATAGAGAAGGATATATGGTGCACCCTGTATAGGTCACGCAGTTTTTTCTTATGTCGATATCATAATTATAGAGGTGGATTTTTAAGTTGAGGGAACTCGTTTATAGTTAAAAAAAAATAAATTCAAGTAGCTAAGCTAATTTTAACAGATGAACAATCAAAGAAAACCAAAATTGCATTACGTTAGGTTACCCAGAGGATAATTTTTAAAAAATAATAGAAAATAATTAATTTTATAGGGTGTTAAAGGCCTGAAATTAAAAATCAACCTGTATATGTTTTTAATGAAGATGTTAAAAGAGCTTCATAACCTAAGACCGTTGATTGAAAGAGTCAGGTCCATGGTAATATTTTTAGAAAAACTTATTTAGACACAACTAGTAACAATCTTTTGTTAATCGATTGATGGAACTCTTTTTATGTCAAAGTAACACGTCAAATTAAATATTTATTTTTCCTACTCTCTAGCACATCTAAGCAGAAGGTACCTGTGACGATTATACTACTTTGTTTAAATCCAGATTGCCACATACAAAGAATAAATTGACTTTTGTATCCTTTGATTGAACATTGAGTTCTTTTACCGTTTAATAACCTTAATGGATTGGCCATTACTCTGATTTTGAGTATAACATGCCTGAATTTATTCAGTAAGGCTGCAGGACATTTCATTGTCATGATTTTCGGATGGCTTGCAACTCAAGCAAACTCCTGCATTGTTGCTCGTTTCTACGTCACTATATCGAAATTAAACCAATCAAGTAGAATGCTACCTGCGGAGATTTAAAATGTACATTCGGTGTAAGTTCGTACCAAAAATTGTCTTCTCAGATTTTATTTTTATTCACTTCACTGTTATACAGGCTGTCTCCTTTTTTAGAGCTCACTAGGATGGTTAGCTGGTAAAATCGAAGAGATGCTAAGTTGATCATGTCACAGAAAATATGCGTTATTTTGTGGCCATCTCGAATCCGTCAAGACATATAAGATGTCTGTGACCGTTCCTGAAACATCCTGAAAAAAAAACATAAAAACTAAAATTATTTTTTTAAAGAAGTTTTAATTTAAAAGTCGATGTATTGACATTGCCTGACGAGATTCGCTTTTTGGATGATTATGTAGAGATAACCCTATCTAGAGATGGGTATTCACCTATTCATATTTTAAGTTACAACTCTTCTCTTTAAATTAGATATTACTGAGATACCGACCATCTTTCAAACCGAAAAATCTTTTCTGCCAGACCAAGTTCCTAACTCATCTTCTACAATAATTTGCAACCACTTTATTTCCTTCATGCAAATAAACTACGATGATATATGTACCCAGAATCTTCAAATAATAATAACAAAAACTGCAAATAAAATAATAATATTATGAATATTATGATCATTATTATAATTTATGTAATTATTACATTTCCTATAACTGAACTCGAGCGCGCCACTGCCCTTGCATTCAGTTTGTTTACGTTTTACGTCTCTCTCCTTACCCCACCAGAAGCCGCATATGAGTGTGATAAAAAATATTTTTTATGAAAAACTCATAGAATCTCCTTTTGTGTAAAAGTTTATTTGTCGATCACGGCAACCTAGTAAGTCTAGAAGCAACAGGCTAATTTTGAAACGTCTTTTGTGCTTGGTAAACGAGATTCAATATTTATTGCGGGGTTAGGCTTTAGTATGTAAAATATCCCTATGAAGGAAATAACTACACTTGGTATTATAATTATTACATTCCACAACATTATGTAGGCCTAAGGCAGTTTCTGGAAAACTAGACAACCCACTGTGAAATAGTTGAGCCCAAGAATATTTCATTCATTAATTTAGCGAGTTTACTATGAGTAGGTACCTACTTATTAGTATATATTAGGAAAGTTCTCATCAAATTTAAATGAAGCAGCGTTCAAGGATGGATGAATAGATCGATTCTTGTAGTCTCTATTTTTTTTCTAGTAAGGCCTATGAGCATTTAAAATTACCTGTAAGTAAAGTTACAGTTTCGTTGACACATCTTGATCTTGATATCTGTTAATTTCTTCTCAGGTTATTCTTATCGGTATGTGGGGATGATGGAGATAAAATTTTGTAGATTGGGATAAAAGCAAATATAAGCAGAGATTTTTTGGTAGGTAGTTTTTTTGAACGATGATTTATAAAGATAAATAATTCGTAATATTTTTTCTTTGTAACGTACATTTTGTACGTACCGGCTAAATGCCGGCAACGCGGAGACAACGGCGGGCGCGCGCAGTAAGTGAGTGATGGTGGGTTTTAGTGCGACGCAAGCTGGCGGCCTCGAGTTTCGTAACATCGACTGTCGAGTTGAAATCAGGTGCGTTCATCTTCATACCGGCCCTTTCACTTTCTTTTCACTTCTGGATTCGCTAGAGGAAGGTACATTTCCGCAAACACAGGGAATTTCTAGCGAAATGGCGTTGTGAACTTTCACTTAAATTATTATAAACATCGCCCACGTTTTTGGCTTGGTGAGTGTTGTAGAATGTTTTTGTTAATTAATTGTGCTAGAATTATACAGATCATATTTTCATAATACCGTATGCTAATTTTAATTCTTTTTAAATCCGATCGAGTTTCGCTCCGCTTGTAAAATTTCGTCAATTACATTTTTGATTCTAACCTATCTTGAGGACGGGACATCATTTTATGTACCCTCGGCAAGCAGACTCGATCGGACCGTTCATTAATGCAAGAGTGTTTCTGATATCCATGAAATTACAGCTTTTCCCTACGGATTGATTTTTTTCCCTGGAGTCAATTTTTCCCTGGAGGCAACTTTTTCCCTGGAGTCAATTTTTCCCTGGAGGCATTCTTTTCCCTGGAAGCAATTTTTCCCTGGAGGCAACTTTTTCCCTGGAGGCAATCTTTTTCTTGGAGGCAACTTTTTCCTGGAGGTCATCTTTTCCCTGGAGTTCACTCTTTTCCCTGGAGGCCATCTTTTTCGTACCGAGAAGAACTCGTACCAAGGCAGATTTTCTTGGATACCAAGTCACCCTTTCCAACCAAGCAAGTTCCTGGAGCCAAGCCATACCAAGCCTTGTAAACTCTTAGCACACGATCCATTCATTCGACTAGCACCGCACGCTCTTGTTTTTTTTATTATCTGTTAACCGTGCTCAAGAGTGTAATATTAATCACTTTGATATATTTTATATTTTAATAAAGAGTACCTGTTGTTCTGCTGACCGGCTTGTTATTGTTGACCCTCTTAGACTAGCGACTCAACCTACGACCCTTGTTTTTCTTGTCTCATGCTCTCAGCGACTATTTTTCCCCTCTAGGGGTTAAATAGTTCGTTTCAAGTGGCACCCAACGTGTTTATCTGCCAATAATTTGTTTCACAAATTTCAAATCTCTGAAAGTTCCTAAATAGAGAGATTAAGAGCCAGGTTTTTTTCTACACTAACGTTACACTTCCTCCCCCACTCAAAAAAAAAAACAATAATTTTATTCATTTACTAATGTCTGAAGATGCTACTTTAACAGTAGCGAAACACGTGTTAAGTTTATAATATCCATCAGTATACATTTTAACGTTTTTAGGAATCATGATCAATAAGATTCCACAGTCATAATTATGAATTTCAATTCAATTTCAAGCGATACTGCGATCATGATGCAATTCGATCTTCTTGGTTAGATGTCAAAATTTCCCTGGCATCATCCGTTGTAACCCATTTAATTTTCTCTAGGAAAGCCAGTAAGAGGCAAAACTGTTGTTTCTTCATCCGTTTAGTTACTGAGACACGACAACGTCCATCTTCATGTAAAACCAAAATTTTATTCGCTTGTTCAGCAAATCACAAAAGTCTTTGCCACCAACCTCTGCTATGTATTCTGGTGTAACATCCCGATGAAGGCATCTTCAGACATCGGGATGCGACACCAGTGCACATCGCTGACAGTGAAGAATGTTTCCTCGTTGCTTTGGATGGTGACATCGGAAAGAGAAAACCTTGGAAGAAGCCTCCAATTAATTAACGTTTTGTCAAATCTGCTACAAAAAAATATATTTAGCTTCGTTGCCACCAACGAATGTAGTGTCATTCGTTAAGGACGTACCAGCAAGTTAAAAAATGGTATGGAATCCGAAAAGTTCAGAAGACTGGAGCAGTAAACTTGACAGCAATGGGCACGCTCCACTGGATATTACAGAACAACCTACATGGGAGACCTTATTGACATGAAGTTGCAAGAAAGCTGGCTAAAGAAATCTGTTGAAGTTGAGGAATATTTATTAGTGGAAGCATAATCGTTTCTCAGGAAGACCCAGGATGAGGATGAGGATTATTCGGAAGACGTGAACATCAACCGGTCCAGACCAGAAAAAAAAAGGAAAATGCTAATAGTGTATGACGCTCCTGGCTCAAGCCTCATATCTCTAAGATCAGGTTGTTTTGAATGAGTATAGGTACTTTGAATTTACTAAATTATAATGCACCACCTACTAATGAATAACGAAAAACAATGAGAGAAAAAAAAATTTACTGCACTTTTTTGGGATCAATTTTCATCTTTCCGTCCCTATAACTGGCACATATTAGACTTACAAAAAATTACTGTTCAAAAAAATGGGAGGAATTTGCCTTCTTGAGTTTAATTACAGACATTTTTATAGTTGGATCAGTCGCTGCTGAGTTGTTTTGATAAATAATTTATTTACCTTCCAATTGGAATATGGCTGCCCGATCGGAAACCCCTACCGCTGCTCAGGTCGAAAACTACTTGTGAAAACTTTTTTATCAAGACCCAAACCCGAGCTACATAATTTTAGCAATTATTACTTTTACCCAACCTTTTGTTTGCCATTGATAAGTGGCAATGTTTTCGTTGTGGTTATATAATGAAAACCCCTAACTACAACCCTTAAAATAACTAAAATAACACCACTAAAAACATTAATTAAGGATTCTAAACGCGACATCATTAAGCGAAATATTAGTTGTGCTGCACAATAATTGAGTGTCATAATGTCTATTGTTGTTGGGAAAACGTTTCATCCCCAGTAGTACCTACCCTTATCTGAAAGCACTTACTTAATATTATTATTCTTATAGGACTTATGCTGTCTTTTGGCTTTTATGAAGATGAAAATTTTCCTATGAATCTTAATTATGACTTCTTTTTTGGGTGTATGTTAGGGTAGAATAGACTTTTGTTTAAAACAGGTGGCGCATATCAACTCCTTGGAGGACTTTCTCAATAAATCTCCGTTTCTATGAAGCATAAAATATGTATAACTCCCTTGTGAAGAATATGTTTATATTTCATATTCAAACTGAGGAGACTCCTGATTTATGTGTTCTTTTGAGCGGCTTAGGTGCACAGAATATGAAACATTTACCCGGCAGAGCAATAAGTGTAATGCAGGCACAATGCATTATCTATAAAGACGTTTACCCAGGGACGTTTACCTGTTTGTTTCATTTCTCGGCTTAGAGGCGGTTATTGCTCTTATAAACTGCTACCGGCAAGTATATAGCGTTTGGTAACGTCTCGGAGGAAGGATTACAGGTAACATTATAATCAAAGGCTCTTATATTAAACTCGCCTTTTAGGCCACATTATTTATGTGAAATAAAGCTCACGTTAAATATTGCACTATGTAAAATTAGAGAAACCTCTGGATAAGTTACAATATATTCTGATTTATCCTCCGATTTTTAACGCAAGAATATTGCATCATTCAGTTTGTTCTAGAACTAGATTGAAAGTTTATAAACTTTTTGATGAATTACAATGCGCATATTATTATTATGGAACATGTATAAGAAGTATAACTTATCATTTTATCAACATATAAAATTTTATCCCGAGATGATGAACCTTCAAAGGCTCTTATGCTTGGAAACTCACCAGAAGCAACTGTTTGGCTTATAAGGTTATATTAATAGGTAGCGGTTTAAAAACTGTCATAGATGATTATTGTTGATGACTTGATTTGTCACACAACTGTCAAGTTGGTAGCCTGTGCAAACTCTGAACAGTGGTTTAGTATTTTCAGGATGTCGCCTCTTTTTCCTGACAATAGCAAAATATTTACTTTGTGACTAGAGTCACAAGAATCCCGAATCTGGTATAGATTGCGCATCGGGCGGTCTATGACGTCACCTACGAAAAAAGGTATGTAGGAAAAGGGTTATGTATGCACCCCAAGCGACTAGGCCTTCAAGGCGCTTTTCATCTATCCCACTGGCAACTACCACCCCAATCGATTGCATATTATATTTTTCCAAAATTATAGAAAAATCTGAAAAAAATAGTGAGATCCGAGCCAGGATCTCTCTCTATTAAGGCTATAAGGCTCCCACTCCCACTTCGATCACAAGTTTTGTGGTTTTGTGGCGTATGGAGGTAGGGAAGGTTTTTGATAATCTAGAAACCAGTGGCGGAAACAAGAGTATGTTCCAAAACATGACTGTCACTCTTCTCCAAAATGAGGTCTAATTTTTCTAGAATCCCTTTAGTATCTCTGATAGTGGGTTATCTCTGGACGCTTCAACATTTCTTAATGGCGAATAGTTTTAGTCCATCAGGTGATCATGGTGTCGAATCCGATCATAATGCGGCACCGGGAATTTTTGTGAGATATTGGATAGGGTTTAATTCCAGCAGCATCCGGCTTTTGCAAAGTATTTTGCCTGGTGCAAAACATGGTAATGATTTGCAAAGGAGGCTGTAAAAGCGGAGCTGTAGAGCATTTATGTAATCCTCCCTGTACCTGAAGAACAAAGGTCGGTGTATCAATTTATATGTCGTAGTTTCATGTTTCACTTAGGCCAGTCCCCCATCAGAAAAGCCTCCCTGAAGCGACCCATTTCTTTGTCAACCTTATATTTTGTGGTCTCTGATGGATCGATCGACTCATCGCTGATAAGTCGATTATCATCTTGATCTTGTTTGTTCTGAATACAGGGGATTCAAATCTTGATCTAGCTTTTCCGTTCTACCACTCAGATGGTTCCATCTACCATACATGGTTATTGGAATTTTCTAATAGAAGTAGAATGAACCCAAACCCTTTCCCTAGACCATCAGCCTTAAGTCAACTGGAACAGGAAGGGGGGTTCCAGTAGTCTAAAGGCTGATTATCTATGAATTTATACGCTCCATTGTGATTTTTCACCTGGGCCAGTCCCAAACCATAGACGTTTTCCGTTTTCCTCAAGTTTTCAACTTTTGATTTTGAGATTGCTGATGAGACGATCATCAGTTTAATCCTGTTTAGTCTGGACACGGAGGAACCAATAATGAATAGTTTTGTGTCGGGATTTCCAAGTTGTAATGGACGAAACGTAAATTGAATTCGTTATAGACTATTTTAACTTTAATTGACTACTTAATAAGATTTGCCTTATGAATTTACATTGTTTTCCTAAACTTACAGCATTGCAATTCATCTCAAGTATTTCAACTTCTCGCCCTTCAGTCACTAAACCGCTTATCCTTACACAAGACAGCCCAAGTTTACTCGCCCTTCAGGAATCCTGGCAAATCCCTTGGATGAACAGGGTAACCATTAGATGTACTTTTTCTCCTGTGTTACGTACTTGTAGAAGCAAACATACAATAGTTAAATTTTTGTACGTGAAATATAAAAAAAAAAAAATAGATTATTGATTAATAAAGGCGCTATTTGAATGTTTGCAAAATGTCTCATTATAAGACGGAAACAGTGCATGTGACATATTGATTGAAAGGAAACTCGTTCCGGATTAAATAGTACAAAAATTTTCAGGTATGATCAATAAGAAATTTCCGATCTGTAATTAAAAGAACCAATCCCTACCTCAGCTAAAATCTTTCTGAACCTTGAAAATAACTCCGATCATTGTTCTTTGGTAACTTATTGGTTGTGTCTGGAAAATTAATATTAATAATTATTGTAGTCTTGACAATACAAGGTGGTTCATCCACTTGACATAAGTCTTGTCTTTCGTACAGTTGAATTTTATTTTGGAGGAGGAGAACCTTTTTCCTAGTATCTCAAATGATTTTTTTATTCTACAAGTAGGTAACTAATCAATTTCCTTTAATGTCAAATCAGTTTCACTTTATGTCAATTGCTTTTCCCATGTACGTGCAGTAACAGTATCATAAACATTGGAAAAGCGTTTGGTATAAAGGGAATCTAATTTGACAAAAGAGGAATTTGAATTGAAAAAGAACCTGACGTTTGATGATCTTAGGTTATTATTGGTGTAATCAGTGGTATCATTGATATCATCAGTGTAATTGGAACTCAAATAAAGCATTCTCAAAAATTTTAAGTCAAATCTGGCTTTACTATTTCACTGTGTTTTTCTATCGATTTTCCTCTTTTGTCAATTATTATTGTATTTCACTACCTGGTTTCCTTATTTTTTATGTTAGTGACAAACGATGAAGCGGAAGTGACAAAAAAGAACAAATAAAAGAAAAATACTGTTAATTCCTACTGGAAATGCCAACTAGGTACAATCTTAGACTATATTAATAAATATGGACCGCGCCTTCCCTATCTTAGCTTGAAGTCAGTTTTGGTTTGTTGATATTCTCTCTCGCACTCATATGCTGTTTCTGGCGGGGTAAGGGGAACGACGTAAAACGTAAACAAACAGAACGCAACGGCAGTGGCGCGCTCGAGTTCAGTTATAGGAAATGTAATAATTACATAAATTATAATAATGATCATAATATTCATAATATTATTATTTTATTTGCAGTTTTTGTTACAAAAAACATAAATTATGGGAATACTAATAGATATTAAATTAAGAAAATATATACTTATACCTACCTATACAAAATAAGAGGTACAAAAAGGTAATAACAATTTAGCAAATAAAAAATCGATAGAAAAGTCGGAAAGCAATATACATCAGTAGGTACCTAAAATATTTTTTCAATTTCTTACATATTTAGTTGATTTTATTCTAAAAATAAATTAAACGAACCTAATTGAAAATATGTCAGATACCTAATCACTAATTTTAAAATGCCCTGTATTACTAAAGTTTTGTTCTGATATTGCTGGGAGTGAATTCGTCTCAATTTTAGAAGAATTAAAAGAATTAATTGCCGATAAAAAATGAAAGATGATGGAAAAAGTTCACCACATTTTAAAAATTTGCACCTTAAAATTAGTAATAATCTGAAATTTTTTTAACGTTCGTGCAACCGGGTCAAAGTCTTCTATTTCATATTCTTTGATGATATTGTTTGAATATTATTCCCCCTCTCCATATTCTGATTATCTTAAATTAGAGGTTGACAATAATAATAGGTAATATACTTTCAAAAAGTCAGTATTTTTTATTTATTTAAATGGAATAATTTTTCCAAGTTTCATTTTTCAAAGTATTCAGTAGGTATTCAGTATGCTTTCGAAAATGAAAAAAAAACTGTCAAACAATAATTGTTTTCACAAATTAAAAGATAAAACACTTACACTACGCTACGCCCATGACCATGTATGCTTTGTTTTGATTGACGGCTTTGCGTTGCTTACGTAGGAAACTGATAGACTTACCTTCTTTCGAAGTTTTCTCAAAAACAGAACACGTTTTCGCCACTCTTTTTTAACTTATTTGAAAAATTAATTATTAAAGCTTAAAACGAGTGAAAGCTAGAGCTGAAAATATAAATAACAAGGAACTTACAACTGTTTGAAAAACACGAACTCTTATTATGGTATTTATGTAAACAAACGGTCTGACAGGATGTAAACATTCCTGTTGCCAGATGTAGCAAAGTAAAACGGGTATAAGGGATCCATCGATGTTTATTGCCCACCAATAACACTGGAGAGGTTGCGCTCTTTCATTGTAAGTGCCAGTTTCATTATTGATCTGGCGTTCATTGTTTTGAACAGTCTTGTTTGGAGAGAGAGGGATGTCGGAACACTTTTTCAGTGTTTATGTCTTGGTCCATATTTATTAATATAGTCTAAGGGTATAATAGTGATTATTCTGCAGGAAACATTTTTTTAAACAAGAAAAAAAAATAGAGAACTTTTAGCCCCTACCACAATTCGCGACGTATCTACTCGGTGAGACCTTATTAGGTATTTTAAGAGATTCAGGGGACTTCCTCCATCTCGGTACTAAAACTTTTGGAACTATTTACATGTCTTGCAGCAAAAAATCGTAGTTTGAATTACTACAAGTCCCGTCTCAAGTGTTCGTTGACCCACCTGTTTTTTTTTTTATAATCTTATAGGTTTCTCTTTTTGAAAAAGTAGCTCGTTCGGGGAACATTCGATTCTAGCTGCAATAACGTTATATTCGAGTTTCAGTTACTATTAAGCTTAGTTGCTTACAAACAATGCAATATATCCTTTTAAATCGAGATTTTCATTTCAGATATAAAGAAGAGGAATTCTACGATAGAATAATAATATATTGATAAAACCAAACGGTTTGTTTACATAATATTTATTACTTCGGTATCGCTTGAAGGAGATTTCCAGAGTTAGCAGAATGAGGAGAGACATTTGATAAGAGAACCGATGCAATGTATCTTAGGTGAGGCAAGAATGTAGAATAATTTAAAAACTTTTATGATTGTTAGAGTTTAAAATGTTCGAGACGTGCTTCTTCAAGTTTAACTCTAAAAGTTTCATAAGTTGTTAGTATAACTTTTATACGAAATGCTAGATTATGTTTATATTCCTGGCAAGTTAAAAATTTCTTTCACAATATTGTTGATGTGTATGTTTTTCTTGTTTCCTCTGGGGTTTTCAAAACTTCCGTATGGAATGTGCTGAAGAAACTTCTAAGAAAATTACTAGATATTTCGTTTTATTATTATTTTTATTATTCTCTCACATACTTATCCAATCATCTGCCCTGCACTTTAAGTTTCTTAAGTTTCCTTAGAACTATTTACTTCAAATATTTCATTAGGAAAAGCCTTACTTTCAAACTTAAACTTGTATTTATATCGTTATTAAAAGCCCTACTGTGGCAAAGAATATTTTTTTGTCGAATTTTTTACCTTCCAGAAAGTTCGAATATCTGGTTGTGACTTTGAGAGTGCTAAAAAATGCTTTCGATTTGATACCTCAAAACTGAGCTTCAAATATTTATTTCCCCTTGTTCAAGAAACTATTATCTCAATGAGAAACCTCAGTTTCTACTTCCATCAGTCCCTTCAAAAACAATGACAGACATCAATCATTTTTCTACCTTTATTAGGATATCTCAAATACCTTTGTGAGAGAGGAATTTTCGGAACTGTAAGATAATTATTTTTTGTTAAATCGTGTCAAAAAAGTGCCGTCATGATTGTCATTTCAGTTTCGAAATGACATTCTTTTAGGCATAAGTGCCAAATATGATGACTTACCTAGCCTAAGTTATCACCTTAGATAGAGGATAATGATATTTACGAACTAGCATTTAATGAGAATAACTCATTTACTCAAAATTTACTCAATTAATTAATCAACTCCTTTAATTGCACACGAGGTATCATTCATAAGTCTATCCCATCAATAGGTAATTCAATTCAGACGGGGCTACAGACTCCAGGATAATAAGCTAAGCCAACTCCTTAGCATATGTGGATAGGTTTGATTGAGTCAGCACCTCGATCTGGGTTCTAGGAACGAAACAAAGTTGACAAGTCAGCTCCTTTTCAATGGTGATATCCGTTTAAATTTTTGTTTTCTTCGCTCAACTCTCAAGGAGACAAAAGGTAACGACTATAGAAAGAACTTGGTCAACTCCCTAGTTAAAAGGATGGGTATACCAGCTCAACTCACCGGTGAAGATCCAACAGGCAGTGGAGACCGTGTATTATTTTTCTTTAATTTGCTGCGTATCTATATGAGTGTCTATAGCCGCTTCCCTATCTTGTTTACTTGGTCGGTTCGAAAACATCTGATAATTTGACCTTTTTATATCGCTTGCTTTTCTGCAATTGATTCTCTAAGACCATGATGATGTTTCAAAACCATGATCCACAATAATTGAATTGAGGCCTTGACAGAAGCGCCGCGCGGCGGCCGCGATGAAACTAAAATCTCCCCCTGCGAGTGTGCCATTTCACAGCTGCGAGTATACACCGTATGTATACTCGCAACTTTATAAAACGATTCAACAAAAACAGCTATTTCTACCTGGCATGCTAAAATACAGAATGTTTTCTGTAACATAAAGACGTTTTTTTTTATGCTTGTATTTACTCAAGATAAAATGATATTATTTTTGGCTGTTTAGAATGTTAAATTCTTATTCAATAATCTAAAGACATCCTTGAAAAATTTAAATTATTCAAAATATTTCAAATAAGTAAATTAATAAAATTTTTAAACCTCCTGTATCTTGAAAACAAACGAGTTTTCAACAAATATGTAGAGGGTATTTTCGACTTGAAATATTCCTAAAAATCAGTCTGCAAGTTTGGCTACCTACTGATACAGTAAAAAAGTATATTTAGAACAATACCTGAATATTTATGTTTTTACAGTCTCAAAAATAACTAGAGGTATTTGTACGATATTCGATAACGTCTCTAGTATCTCAAAAACTGCGAAAAGCAGACACTTCAAAAAATTTGAAGGCATTTTCTAATTTTTCTAGATCCCTTAGTAAAGCTCTTGCTAGTGATGACTTAATTGAAAATAGTTTTTCCTGCTGTGACTATTGAATTATTGCAAGTTAAATTTCATCTTCATCTAGATCAAGACAGACAGTCAAACAAATAAGCAATTCCAAAAGTTTCTAGTTTTTTTTCTTTTAATGTACGAGTAAGGGAATATAAAAACATAAATGTAACAATAATTTATTATTATTTGTCATGATGAATGATAAGACATCATATTATTTAATCTAATTTATAATGAAAGCAGAAATGTTAGGTAATAATCATACACGGAATTTGTTACCATTTGGTTGTTTGTTAAAAACTAATCGGTTTAAAATAGTAGAAAAAAATCTGTAAAATACAATAACATTTTCCCCTATAATGTGGCCCCCTATAATGTGGCTATAATGCTACAAGTGAATCTCGTGGTTAACATTATAAATGAGCTGGAGCGCTGGCAGCGTGTTATCCTTTTATCCTTGCTGTTTGGAATAGAGAGAAAATGCTGATATGTCAAGCAGCCCTGAAAACCTAGTGACCAATATCATGTATACCTACACGGATTGTCTCGTCGTTTAGTGTTTTAATGAAATTACCCATTTATAATAATCTAATCTATTCTATTTATTAATTTATAAATTAATTTATTATTCTATTTATAATCAAACTTCCTTATTATTTAGCATCTTAGGAAAAAAAGTAATTCTTTAGAAAAAGTTTTGCTTTATTAAGAATATCTTAAGCCGCTGTCAAAATTTCGAAATAATATACAGGGTGGATACAATTAATTTATTACAGTTTTTACCATGTACAAAAGTTTATACATTTTCTTGATAAATCGATTGGACAGTTCGTCCTATATGAGATGGGCTCCTCGCTCTCCAGACATTACTCCGTTAGACTTTTAGTGTATTTTTTAATAAAAAAATACACTATTGAGGACGACATCACTTTTCGAAAATCACCAAAACTCATCAAATGTCCACCGATCATGACCCCCAGATCACGAAAAAGTGGTTTTCCAAAATTCACCTGCCCACGATATATATATATATATATATATATATATATAAATATATATATTTATTTCTCCAAAATCACGATTTTTCGATTTTCAAAACGCTCCTGTAGCTTTATCTTTCAAGATTAGTGAACGAAATTTTGGATCCTTGTCAATATTTGGAATGACGTTAGATTTTTGTTGAAAAAATTTCCAAAAGTCGCGTTCTTCTACAGGGTGTCCCTTCAAAATTCCGAAAATCCGGTTTTTGTCACCTAATTTCAGGTCGCAGTTTTCAATCTAGGGGGCTTAAATTTTTGTGGGAGTAAGATATTCACAAGGAGTGGTCTGGTATTGTACTTGAGCAAAATCGGCTTAACCGTTTCAAAATGGCAGCCATTTGAATTTTTGGAAAATTTGCTATTTTTTGAGCCCCTGTATGAGCAAGATGGCAATAAAACTTTGAAATCAAATTAACAGGATTGGAAGAAAATTATTTGGAATTTGAGTTAAAGCAATAAAATTTGCATTATTTCTATTAATAAGCCAGTGGCGTGGGTAGGAAAAGAGTAAAAATGTCTCAATTTCTATAATCGTTTATGAGTTCATTTTTGAAGAAATTGAACTGAAATTTTCACAATAGACAACTATACTAATAACCTTTAATCTTAGAAAATTTCAAGAAGCAAATAAGAAAAATAACGGAGATATTCGATTTTTAACTTTCGAGGCCGGCGAAGCCGATTTCTCGGTAGTCCCTAAAAATGTCTGTCACCCGGTCTGTCCGTCTGTGCGTTTGCTAGGAAACACTCTAGAGCCGAATTTTTTGTCGTATAAAGCTGAAATTTGGCTCCATTGAAGAGGCGCACGATCCCACGATTGAAAATGAGTGGGATCCGTTGCCGGGAAGTGTCATTTTTTCTGGAATTACGGGTTTTTTCGGAAACGACCTTGGAAACGCTCTAGGTGTCTTATCTTCTTTTGCATGATATCATTTTTTTTTCGATTTTTTTTTCGACCGATAGAAAAAATAACAAAACAGTGCGATAGAGCCATTCATTACCTACAAAACAGGTATATGTAATTTTTTACCTGAAACGTTGGAAAAACTTCCAAATCGGGAAAAACTTCGGCAGGTCATTCTGACTGTTTCTCGCGTCGGCCATTTTATCTTCCTGTATTTTGTCCAACGTGATCTTCTTTTCAAGTTTTTTCCTTAAACATATAATTTGAAGTCTTATCTTCATTTTGTATCGCATATATGGGCACTTTTAACGAAAAATAAAAAATTTCCTCGCTGGTCGAAAATTAGCTTACAGTTAAAAAAAATTATTAAATCAATGCAATTTCTTTTTTATTTTTTTTTCATATTTAATTATGAATGATTCTGAAAATTAGAAGAGCAATTGCAACGACAATTAAGTCACCCACATGCGGGTGAAAAAAGTTTTCAAATTGGTCTTTTAATATCTAACGAAGACATGACAAGTTTAAAAAATAATTTTTATTAAAAGCCTGGTAGCCTGGTTCATCGCTACCTGCCAAGCAATCTGACGTACTCAATACATATACCCACCCAGCGCTATGAAATTCAAATGGCAGCGTGGTGGAGTGTGTTAGGCTCTTGCCTGACATTCTGATGTTATACGGTGTTCAAATCCAAGAAAGGATTATAACTTTTTTTAAGTAGGTGGAGTTTTCTCAAAAGAAAATGCGGATTATTTTTTCATTATATCCATTATAAGAAGAAATAGGAAGAAAATATTCATTATTGAATCGCATAAAAAATACACTATTTATGCGATTGATGCGCAAGAAGGTTTTTTTTGTGGGGATATATTTTATAAGCAGAAAGTTTACGAGCATGATTTGCAAGATGATGAAGATATTTTGAAACAAAAAATTACGGAAGCTATAGCGTGCATAAATGAAGAGACTATTCATCTAGTACTTGAAAAGTTTAGATCACTTGTTGAAAAATCTGTAACGTTAGGAGGGCAACATGTGTGGAATAAGTTTTGTATAAACTTTTGTACATGGAAAAAACTGTAATAAATGAATTGTAACCACCCTGTATATTATTTCGAAATTTTGACAGCGGATTAAGATATTCTAGATAAAGCAAAACTTTTTCTAAATAATGACTTTTTTCCTAAGATGCAAAATAAGGAAGTTTATAAGTATAGTTAGGTCCATCCGGGGACACACTGTATATAGGATTATAGGTAATAATCATATATTTAATACATAATGAATATTGTTATTAATTTCAAATATTAATTTTAAATGTACAATTCGTGAGTGAATTGAAATATAAGAGGCGGAGTTAAAGTGAAGTGAATGATTTCAGTTACTTGGAGTGATGATATTACCGAGACTGCGAGTAATTCCGATTATGATGTAGAAAATACACCACCGTTTAATTTAATAAAAAAGTCTTTTGTTATGCTCATAGGAAAAGTCTAGTGTGAAACACGTGCACAATAGTATATTGTGAAACAAGTGTCAATCGTGTCAAATGTGACACTCGACTTCGTCTCGTGTCACAATTGTTTCACACTCGTGAGAAATTTCTTTTCCGCACGTGCTTCACACAGTACTTTTCCTACGACCACAATTTAACAGATTAATTATTTAACAAATTTAATACATAAATTATTTTTTCTGACAATGCTCTGCTTTTATGACCTTTTCTCCAATTTATGAAATGTTTATAAGCAGATTCGTATTTTTCTCTCGAAACTATAGGTAGCAAATTCAAAGAACACAAACCTGCTTGTTTTCTGACTTCAGCAGGTGGTGTATTTTCTGCTTCAGATTCAGAGGAATCACAATCCATTATAATGATAGGTAACTAAAGTTTTTTTTTTCAGACTACCTAGGTAGGTATTATTTTCAATTCTACCAATGACTTTTTAATATTACTATTATATACTGTTAAATCATTGAATTTTACCGACAATATTATTATTATTTATTATTAGACTCTGTATCTAAACTAAAAATAAAGTGAGACGTGGTAGATATGCAACTTCCACACAACGCAGGCGCAGTCGTGGATTGAAGTTAGAGGTGTGCGAGTTTTCCCGTTCGTGAATTTGATTTGAACGCTACCAATGCTGTTATTAGCGATCAACTCGTAAATTTTAATAATTACGCCACAAGAGTAAGTATATTATATTTTATAGTCTTGTCGGGTTCTATGTTATCCCATTTGTGTTTATTTTATTACCTTGAAGCTTTAAATGAATAGTTATTCCATTAACAATAAGTAACAGTGAGTTCTCAGTTACCGCCCATCACTATTGTTTACATTAATATAAAACTGTACGGAAACGATTTTTGGCTATGCGTTATGTCACTTTGTCGCACAGTTTTGGATACGTGAGAAATCTGCTAGTTTGCGCACAAAAAACGATGCGCAAAGTAGTGTTTTGTATAGTGGTCGTAGGAAAAAGCAATTTCTCACTTGTATGAAAAGCGATACTCGACCAAGCCTCATACCGCAATATTTTCACACTCGTTAGAAATATGCTACTTTGTGCACTTGTTTCTCCGATGATTTATTCTCATAATTGAGGGTAGCAGTTTTTTTTAATTTTTTATTTCTCTTATCTCATAATTTCGAAAAGAATTTCTCTAAAATAACTGACTTTTGATAAGCTCTACTGTTCTCTCGAGTTTAAGATAAATAACGTTGAAATTTAAACAATTCTAAACATTTTATTTTTCCGTGATCATGAACTTTATGTTAATTAAATCTTTACCGAAAAGTTTTGTTTTAATTCCGTCGAATTCTTGCCGTTGACTGTTGGAGAACTTCTTTGACTCAGAATAAAACAAAAGGAAATGCGACTACTGGAATTTTAAACTCTCCCATCTTACGGCTCAATTATAAAATAATCGATAATTACCAATTTAACTTTTATCAAGTGAAGCTTAATTTTGATTCTGAGTGGTAATAGAGCGCCTCTTATTCCTCAATAGGGAGATAAAGAAGTTGTTAGTTAACCTAAAGCAATTCCGATAATTCTGCCATCCTAAAGTTCTTCGATATTCATCTGGTTTATCTTAGCTAGCAAAGAAAGAATTTTTCTAAAGATTACTCCTTTATTGTTACTTTAGATAACTGAAGTTAAGAAAAGTTTGCTGACTGACGCCAGTTTACTGTTTTAGTTGGTGAAAAGCAATGTTTTCCATTAAACTTGAATTGAAAACACAGGGTGATTTTTTTTAGTGGACCATTTAGAAGTAAGGTATTTAGGGAACCCAAAAAGCTAGAGATGTCAAATTCCTTTCGGTTGAACCGTAAATGATACCATTCTTTGTTATTTTAAATTGGGGATCCCAAATATTATTACGTTTTCAAATTGACTAAGAAAATTCAATAAGGATGCTATTTTTATTTTATTTTTTATTTAGTATTTCCAATAGCCATCGAAACCTTTGGTTCTTATGATCCAAGTGCAGAAGTATTCATTAATGACATTTGCAAACCCTTATGTGAGGCCACCGGCAACCTAATTTGGCTCTCGATAGCCATTCAGAGAGGGAATGGAATTAGTGTGTTCGGGACTCGGGAATTGGAGTCATTTGCGGACCTGGAAGATGACCACGACACAATAAAATTGGTGATAAATTAGGTTAATCGAAATTTATAAAATAATTAAAAAAGGGTAGTTCTTATTTGGATTAAAGTATACCTAGGTCGAATTTTCCGATTCGAATCGGTTTTGTGACAAATAAAAGGTTTGAATTTCTATTTCAATAAACAGTAGGTAGGTAGGTATACAATGTTGCGTTTGTGGACTTTTGCTAAGAAATGTACCTGTATAGTCGTAATTAGCCATTCTAACAGCTTTAGTTGATACTAAAAAGAGCGAGCAGGTTTTCCCCTATTACGATCTTTATTACGGAGTTTTATGCAATAATTGTACTAGTAAACGATGACGTAAATCTTTTTAATAATGTCATAATAACTTTCCAGTTAATTTGACATCCAACGCCAGTTTCATATGTGACCAATAAGGGAATGAGTAGTAATTTTCTATACAGTTAACGAAAGTGGGAACACTACTAGATGCATGGTAGGTACTAAGGATGGTACTAGGAAAGTATCAGGTAAGTAAATGCAATTTATAAACATTCACCTTTCTAAAAGATGAATTATTAATATAATTCCAAGAAAAGGCTGATTTTAAAAGCACGCAATTAAAAAAAACAAGAGAAAACATTGGTGTCATAAAGTAACTTTTTTAACGCTGACCACAAACGTTACGCAGTCTGTATTCTCCAAGGTCCTTACTATGCAGCACTTTTCCAAAAGTTTCCAAACATGCAGTGACATCTATGCTGGGGAAAATAAACTTTTATAAGTTAGACGAACTCTTCCACATGTTACCTATGTGAGCGAGACTCAAGAACTTCACAGTTCACGTAGCCGGCAATTTATTGATTACGTAGCTTTCAACTCCGCTAGTTCTGCTTCGAACTGAAAGATGTCACCACAATATGAACGTTATCATAACTCTTTCTTCATGAGCAAAAACACCGTGTTTGATGATTTATTTGGTGAATACTTTCATTTTTTTATTAGTAAAAACGTAGTTATCTAACTAAAAGTTTGAAGTCGAGAAAAAAGTGCTTAGTTGGTGTATTTTTAATTTTAAAAATAAATGAAAAAGGACTCTAAAGTGATCAACAAAGCTAGCAGAGAAAACAACAAAATAAACCTGAGTTGGCAAAAGGACACCAGGACAATAAAGGAAACAAAAAAGCCGATCTGCTTGCAAAAAAGGGATCCAAACTATAACATTAATCGGACCAGAACCAACTTGCTGTATAGCCTACGGCGAATTCAGAAGGGAAATAAAAGACCTCCTGGAGAAAAAACATAGCTCCCATTGGAATGAAGTAGATATTCATCAGAGAACCATCAGAGAATAAAACTAATGAACTGAAAAAAGCTGAGATGGGCAATTGGACTTCTAACAGGACATTGCCCACTAATAAGTGAAACACCTCACAATAATAGGCCAGATTGCAGGAGATGCGGGGTGGGGGAGGAAACCTCATAGCTCTGGCACTTTTATGTTTTCTGACATTTTAATTTTATTCACTCTGGCATATTATATTTTTTTTAAGAAAATCAGTCTTCTTATTCTTCACGCTCTTTTCCCAACCTAAATAATTGGCATTTGAGATGATCTCTCTCAGGAAATCATTACTGAGATGTTACACGCCTTCAGATCTCTCTCGACAATGTTCCACAATGAAGAGATCCCCAGGCTAGTGATCTCTTCATCGCCGCTTGGAGTTCTGAAGAAGTATATGGCTATCTTCACGTCTCGTTAGGTGCATTCTTGTACATGCAACCTAAGTCGGCTTGCCATGATCTTACTGGTTATTGAAGCCACTTTGAAAGATCCATATTCTGACTCATAAACAGAAGATCTGACGTATTCATTTCGCATTCTGTCTAAAACGTGACATGTCGACGAGCGGAGTTTCCATCTCCGCTGTGTTAAGTTGATGCTCATGCCTCTTCAAAGTTGCCCAGCATTCAGCAACCGTGCAGCAGTCCAAAAACTTCGTTTTATATAATTTTTCTTTCAATTTGCCGGGCAAAGCTTACCACTTCAGCCAAGCCGTAAATTAATCATTCTTTCACATCTTCAACAATATGAAGTCATCAGTTCTTACAACTAAGTGGAGGTGGTCAAAACGGGACCCTTTTAGTAGGGTGGTATCATCAACTTTTATCTTAGAGCCTATAACTACTTCTTCTACCCCACTGAAATATAATTCCATAAATTCCGGTTTGAAGGGGTTAATTCGTTGTCCACATCTGTCAATTTTGGACAATCAGAGCGGATGCTGGCGCAGTTGCTTAGCGTTTACGTGTCTAAGCTTCTGCGGTTAACACTGACTGGGTTCGAGTCCCATTCTCCTCATGATTCTTTGTATTCGTCTATTCAACTATTTAAACTATTTAAATTGCAAGAATGTATCTGAGTATTTCATGCTCCATGGAACCCCGTTTTTGACTTCCAGGGTTTTGTATCCCACGTACTCTAGCTAGGCCCAAGAATGAATTATTCACAGTTATAAGGACTCGTGAACTTACAAACAATATATCATATATCATACCAAAGCGATATAAACGACTGCCACACCAGTTTTCTTTGGACTTAGACGAATGCCCATTTTCTGTCAATCAAGACCATATTCAGATTTTCCTTATTTATTGTGCATGTTGTAATTTTACCAAGTATCCCGTAATTTTTATCGCGTCTGTTTTTAATCCGTGCGCTGTGAATTCGAACTAGTTTTCATTTTTTTTGGTTATCGTTGTCATCCTTGCCTAGTACTCTCCCCCAGAGTTTAAGAGTGTGAGACTTTAGCTCTATACTCCGGTATAGTTTTTGCAATGAGCTACATTCCGTTTATTTTTTAAAATTGGACAAAGCTAACTTTACGTCAATGAGGGTGGTAGTCTGTCTTGTATTAATATTTTCTTTATCAAATCCGCGAGCCAGGATAATGCGACTTCGCATAGGATTTTTCAGATGTCAGCTGTGCCGATATCTGGTTCTAGAGACTTTATGCTATTAGATTTATGACATTTTTTTGGGGTAAAATTTACCAGTCTATCACAGAAAGTCTCACTTGATGTCGCTTTTGACAGTTTTTGTGATGTTCTGGTTTGTTTTTAAAAATGTCATGGTTCAGATAAGCGCATACTTCATCAGTAGATGGTTGATATTTGGTGGTGAGCAATTTCTCAATTTTATTAGTTCGGTTTTGTGGATTTGGGTCTTTATTGGTTTTGGTAGGTCACCATTTGATTAAATTTTCTATCACGTCTCCTTTCAAAATTGTACACTATAGATGAAATGTATAAATACTACTCAAACCTGTGGGTGATAGGTGTAATTAAAGGAAATTGAGCATTGGCGCTGTTGCCACTTGGTAGGTAAAAATCTATACTTTCTACTCAGTTTATTGATTACAGATTGTGCATAATATTAACTGACACGTAGGTGTAGTTCATCATAGACAATATTCGGAAGGTATTCGTGACAACGCTCATCTATAGCTACAAAAAACTTATAAATTGAAAATGAAAAGCCACGCGAAATAATCGATTACATCTATAGGATTGAAATAAATATTTAAAGCCTTCCATAGAAAAATGTCTGTGAATATATGTAATCATTAATATTCAGTAGATCGGCTAATGTTTCTACTTACCTGACTTGTAACTTTGCCGTCCACGTTTATCAGAAATCCTCAGTTTTATGTGGTATCATTATACCCACTCCTCAGTTTAGCTCCTCGAAACTGAGTTTTAATTCTTTTTTCCCCAGAAAGTTATAAATTTTTCATAAAATGGATGCAAGCAGTTTATCTTATGGTATATCTTCAACTATTGGACTTGTTCCAAGGTTGAATAATAAGTGTCGCGTAAAGTCCTCGAATTTACTTAAAATTGTTATTTACGTTTTGTCTATTTCTGGATTGATTTATACCGTTTTCAACCTATATGAAAGAACTGTAACTAAAGGAGCACTTATGAATGTGGCAGACACTCTGATAGTAAACATTGAATTTCCTTTACTCTTTTCTGCGTTTGCTTTGGTAGTGCTTAATACCGTTTCCTGGAAATTACTGCAGTGGAATGAGTATTTTTCTTGTTTGAACTCGGCGGATGAAGAACTTGATAGAAACAGGAAATTCAAACCAGAGCGACAGTGTGTAAATTTTGACACTTTTATGGTCCTCCATATAATAACCTCTGGTTTATTTTTATTATATGAAAACTACGTATGGATAACAAACCTAGGTATTGGAATTCACAAATTCTACATTTTTTCGTCTATACTAAGATTCGTTGTAATGCTGATATCGGTCCTATATGCTGGATTTGCAATCTCGATGAAAAATAGATATATAAAACTGAATCAACTAATGAGAACAGTTTGCAATGCTATAAGACATATTGATCACTATCAGAGCTTGATACTTCTTGATAAAGCTTTACTGATCAAAATTCACATTGTTGGTGACACGTATAGACTTATAGGGAAAGCAAACGGTTTTTTCAATTCCATATTTGGATGGCCCATCTTAATTATTTTCTTCATCTACCTAACAGCTCTTCAAAGATATCTTAATGGTTTCTTGCTCGCTAAAAAATTTGGATACACGATTTCTAGTTCTCCTGTAGCCTTTTATATATTGGTTAGTATTGTTGAATTATGATAAAAATTATATTTAAAATACAATAATTGTTGCATGTATATAGATTTTAATCACTTATTAAACGTTATTTCAGGTTATATGTGCTGTAATAACACTCAATTGTCATGCGTCAGCACGCGAAGGGAAAGAGTTCATCGATTTATGTCTGAAATTAGAACAAGAATTTGTGATCGAATCCGAAATACCAGAGGAGCTTTTGAGGTTGGCGAAAAGTTCAGAAAATTTTGTTCCGAGATTTTCTGCAGGCGGATTCTTCGATATAGGCAGAGGAACTCTTCTGGGTTTTATATCAACGACAACCACTTATTTTATTATTGTTATACAGTTTAATGAAACATTCCTATAATTTCCTCATTTGTTTGCAAGGCACATGGAATTAATCATGGATGACTTAAGCTGCCAACCTTGACAGTCAACGTCGATCCAGAAACATGGGAGCCTTGCATTTGAACTCGTTACCACTGAGAATATCTCTATCCCAGTTACAGTCGAAACGTTATAATAAGTAAGCGTCATTAATCCATTTTTCTACAACCTGGACTTCCCAGGAAATTTTTCGAGATAAATCATTGTTAATGAGTGATTATTTTCTTAAATGAAAAGGGAAAATTTATATGATGACTATGCAAAACTTGAGATACAACATCAAACGAATGACTTGTCACCTTGAGTTGTTCTGATTTTCTCTCAATCCGTAGTCAAGAAAGCCGATACCTTCATTCGTTTTAAAAAATTTCTCCGACCGTCACAAATTACATCTATAAAGACAAATACTGTAAACGTTTCGTTTTTATTATGGCTCGTCAGTCTGTTATATGTCAAATATTATAACAGGTGAGCCGGGTAGATGAATTTAATTGCAGACTTAAGCACCCGTTTCTATGAATTTCAAGTGATCTACAAAGCCCAATGCCATCCAGTATGTATGGAACTATTATGATCACAGGAATTTATATTTTTCACTTTTGAAAGGAAGTTTTAATATTACCATTGAGGCGACATTCGACGTAATTTATCAAAAAAGGCTTTTATCAAAAAATTTTATCAAAAAAAAAAGCTAAAATGGTTTTATCCATATATGCCTACAATAGCGCTGCTTACTGTACTTAGATCATATAGAAAAATATATCGATCTTATAATCTCCACCTCATTAGGGGGATTTATATGAATTTTAAGCCATTGATAGTGAATATAAACACGAAACTCACTCTTTGTAACTTATAAACTTTCCTTTGTATTTAGACACTTTAGCACTATCCCTGATATTAAATCACTCAATTAATGTACAGGGTGGTCCATCATTTATGATCACCCCTGAAATAGAGATTAATTATAAAGATAAAAAATGTAAACTTTAATATAAGACCACAGAATGGCAAGAAAAGTTTAATTAATTTTGTCTTCGTTAGGCCACCAGCGGTAAAAAAAAATCGGTAATTTGGTGGTAAAGTGGCCAAATTAAGTTCAATTTTTCTTCAATACAACAGTAGAAATTGATTATTAAAATCAAAATCGCTGAAAATAAATATCAAAAACTAATAACAATGATTTAATTAAATAAAATACATAAAATTGTATGAGTAGAACGATTGATATAATGGTAGTAATAAAAGTGCGACTAAAATTCTGAAGGGGATGGGTATAGCATCCTGAGTAAACAATCCTAAGTAAACAGCTATAAAAGAATCCCCATTCGAGTTCAATGGAAAACTACATTGGGCATTCTGATTTGTCACTTTTTTTATTACCATTCATCAATAATATTAAACTGCATTTTCATATTTTATGTATTTTATTTAATTAAAGCCTTGTACCTAATTAGTTTTTTGGTATTTATTTTCAGCGATATTGATTTTATTAATCGATTTCTACCGATGTATTGAAGAAAAATCGATTTTATTTTGCTACTTTACCTTCAAATTACAGTTTTTTTTACCGCCAGTGGCCGAACGAAAAAAATAATTAAGCCAATTTTGCCATCCTGTCTAATCCACAATTTGCATAAAATATGTTTTTTTTGTGTATCTATGGGCAATAAGGCCTTGTCTAATCAAAATGATTTAACCAACCCACAACTTGAATTTTAGCCACATCTGGAGTGAAGTTCTCAACCACATTTTTCGAATTATTTTTAAAACTGAATTGTGCTACAGCGATTTAATCGACAGTCGTTCAACCCACTTTCAGTTATTTTTGTGACAAAATAAATGTTAGTTTTTTGAATTTTAATATAGCTATTATTGATTTACTTGTATTTATCAGTATTCGATACAAACAATAAAATCAAATATTGGAAAAATATATTTTTTAATGCAGTGTAATATAAAATGCCAATTATCACAGAACAACAAGTATGGGACTTTTAAACCATCGTTGCAGAACATCGTTCAACTAATAACAGTTCTGATTGATTACCGCGTGTAACAAACTTAAGATCTTCTTTTGCACATGTCAAAGAATGACCAAAAAGGCGCATATAATTTTTCTGCTCAGATCAAAGGAATGGCTTAAAATTACGCATATTTTTAATATTCGAAATTCTTCTTCAAATTCTATTGGAGATTCGTAAAATGGTTTTCAAATTAATTTTTTATCATTGTTATCGTATTAGTACTTATAATTATATTTTAAAATTTTATGAATAAATCAAATTAATTTTACAACAACAACACAACATAAGAAACGACCCTTCTTTCTCTGTGGCAACAGCAGAGCGTTAACACACCCGAAAGTTGCCTCTGGATAGATCCCAGGATGTAGGACCGAAAAAATTCAGAAGTCAGGATCACCTAAAAAGAAATCTGGTTCATTTTTTTTTCATTTTAAAAATTTTATACAATATCAAAGATGCCTCGAAACGAAGATTAGATTGAACAGGGCTGTTCCTACATTTATTGGGGTAGGTCCTCCACATGAAGTAGAATGTCCATAAAATGTCGAAATTATCCAGCTTGTTAATCAGGCATTCTAAAAATATACAATAGTGTGGTCTTCCGATCTGATCACACTCATAATATGGACTTTCAACCACCCCAATTTTATGTTTATGTTTCCCCGTAAGCACAGTGGAATATATCTTACACCGTGCTTGTAAGACAATGCCCAGTCCTCATTCTTGTAATGGTACTAATTTGCCTACGACTTATGAAGGGAAATTTTGAAAACCACATTTTGTTTGAAAAATTCTGCTGGAATGATAATGGAATGATACCATTTGACTTTTAACTCGGAAGTTTGTTTTCATTTATCTACCCACTGGGTTTGTAGCTTTTCTTTAAATATAGGGATAATATTTTCGCGGATCTCTACCTTAATTTTTTGATAATTCGCTAAGGACAGACTCTCGATGAAAACTTATTTAACGTCGTAAAATTCAAAACACAAACTCATCCCCAGAAACCAAAATGTAGACTTTTCCACAAGGGGCAGTAGATCATATTTTTGGATTTAGACTCATCATCGATCACCAAACGCCTACAAAAATTCCGTTTTTCCCGGTTTGATTGCATAATTCATTTTATTGCAATCTATCGACAATGCACATTCACTTGATTGCTTAAAAAAACGCAAAAATTTTCCCAAAAATTAAAAATTGCCAATAGTTTACTAACTGTCCTGGATCTGCCATAATAGTTCTGTACATTTTGACCTAATTTATGAATTTACAGACCGTTTAAAATCAAACAATCCATTAATATGTAGCTCAAACAGGCAAATAACGTGAAGGAAATATTCTAGATTTATTTTATACTTACTTTGTTATTTTGACTTTGTCTAGGGTTATGGATCGGGCAGGAAAGTGGGAGTTTACGGATGGTTGAGCTTCTCCAGAAAAATCCATAACTGGAAATAACTGTAAATAACTCTTTTTAAAAAGAACACCTGTTGCTCATATCTTGAGCTCTTCTTGGAAATCTTTCGTTAATTAAGACCATTGTCCAAAATAATTGAGTACATCATATTTTCTCGATTTATATCCAATACTTACGGCATAAATGACAGAAATCTAGGTCTAAGTTCTAAATTTAGTTCTAAGGAAATTTATTTTAAATAAATATATAAATTAAAAAGCGTTTTGGAATTGAATCACAACAATGAAATACGTTGCAGTAATACTTAAAAATGACATTAGTGTACCCCTATCGATTTCAAAAAAACCTCCAGCAGCAAATACGGGAGTGGAATTTTCTGAACTGTTGGCGAGACTCATCAATTCCTGTTTCATCGCAGAACCAGGGCGACAATTTTGTTCAAGCTTATAGCAAAGTTTAACAAATTCTAATCCTTCTTTTTTGGCGACGTGACATGTAATTGCCATCATAACACATCTGATCTAAAAAATAAAAGAAGAAATGAAATTGCGTATAGTTCCGCAGCCCAAGGAGATAATAATAATGAAGGTCCTCTGTGCCTCCTGTCATTGGTTTCTGTTTCTAGAATACTCACAATTACGAAATATACATCTAGCAGAATGGATATTAGCAATCCCATGTTAAATTTGCCTCCCAGATCAAATAAGTGTGCATTTAAGGCATAAGATGTAGATAACAACAAAACGCTCAAAAATGACGCATAATGAAATAAAAGTCGCCATTCATATATGATGTTCATTAAATTATTTGCTTCATTTAATGTTCGATACTGTCTTCCAATCTTTCTTATTGCACTTTCAAAAGCTATGTTGTTATCAATGTGTTGATTCACTTGAACTGCATTAATAACAGATTTTTTAAGACCAAAGTAAGCGTAACGGAATGTCATAGTTATACTCAAATAGGTGCAGATATTTCCACTAGATATTTGATATCCAATTTTTTCTATAAAATTATACTTACAAACAGTTACTTCACCTAAATTAAGGAATATTTGGCTGGTGTTATAGATTGTGAATAATAAATAAAACGCTGGAATACAAAAAATCAAATAATTTTGCAATCCGTTATCGAAATTTTTGTCGTCATTAAAAATTACTCGTAGTAGTCTCTTCCACTTACTTTGGAATAAAAATGAAGCACTCAGAATTGATATAACAATTGAAATATATTCTATAACATCTGAAAGTACTTCTAACACTATTATTATGGTATTGTGTTTATTATTCACTACTGAGAAACGTTTGATCATGCAAGAGCCATTGTAAAGTGATAAGATAATTATTAGGATAACTGAATAAACTTTTCTAAGGTAAGATGTCAAAGTATTCTCTCTGTTTTCATTTTCAAAAGGAAATGTACAGCAAAATCTATTTATGACTAAGAAAAACGACAAAATTTTCAACTCGTACATTTTTTATATTATTCTATAAGTATAATATAAAAGAATAATAATAAATGGCTGTCAATAATACAATGCATAGCATATCATATGAGTTCAATATTAAAGTGTCTGATGCCTTGCTGCTTGCTGCATGATTACGATTTCGAAACTATTATGCTTTCCACAATGTTTGCTAACATGGCTTGCTTTAAATTATTAAAGATCAAACCATTTTATCGATTAGTTTTTTCTGGCGCCTCCATTATACATCATTGTGAGTTCATGAAAATTTCATACACCGATTTTATTAATTGTTTATTTCTCAAAAACAAAATTTCCGGGAGTGAAACTGCAGTGTGTTAATTAATCCAAAACTGCTAATTTGCCCTTATGAGACTCATTGTGCCTCATAAACATTGCAGGGATGAATGAATTCTACAAACGTACAACCAGAAAAGTAAAAAAAGCTACATAGTGGCACTTTCTAGGGTCTTTGGGTCACGATCTATGAAAGAGAACCGAGAAAACTAATGAATATCAGTGACGTTATAGATATAGACAGTCATGTAAGAAGAAGTCAAAATAAAAAGTAGAAATAGTAGGCGATGAAGGTGATTTAGTAATTGAACTAATAGTAGTTCGGAATAATTTGTGTGCATACCTACGTCTGTAAATCAGTCGAAATCCGTCCAGGTAGCTTCAGCGGCGCCAACTGACATCAATTCAATTATTGTTCAATTGGACTGCTTTTTCTACGCATTAGGGTTGAAAGGTGACTCATATTTTCATTTTCTACAAGAAGTGCTTCCAGAATTAATTGACGATTTACCGATCCAATCAATAAGAAGAGTTTGGTTTATGCATGACGGAGCTCTCGCACGTTTTAGCGTAGCTGTTTGTCATTACTTGAGTGCTGCTATAGGTATCTCAATGATTGGTAGGGCGAGGAAAATCTCAAACGCGATCTCCCCGGTTTCCAGATTCGAATCTGTTGGATTTTTGCATTTGGGGCCACCTGTGTGTACCACCCCTGTTGAATATTTATTTATTTATTTATTTATTTAAATAAATCCATCCACAGCCAAAGCCAATTATTACTGGTGGGGAATACATTATTATAATAGTTCCATTCCATAAAAAAAAAATTAGTCACAATAATCACTCGAAATCCCTCACTAATGGCTTTTTTCCGAAGTTGTCGCAAAGGATATCTCCAGAGTATTCTCATACATGGAATAATTAGCACACATCCTAAAAATATGTGGCAACTCAAGCAGACGTGTACCCACGTTGATAGGTAAAACTTTGTTAGGAATCTGACCTGACACCCATCCTCAGAACGAAAAAGTCTATCCTGCTAAGGAGCTGAGGACATATTATGCAGAAGTTTGTATAAAATAATAATAGAGGAAGCTCTACGGCGATCGTGTAAGTTGTCCAGCTCAAATCTCGCCCGGAGCAGATTCTGTGGGAAGCCTCTTGGCGGATACCCCAAGTTATAATGAAAGCTTAAGTACTTGAGACACTTCCTCTCGATATTTTCCAGAATATATGTGTGTAAAGTGCAGGAAGGGCTTCATAAGCATACTCAGGACGGACCTTATCAATAAATTAAACTTAATAAAAAAATCTCATCGCCTTCATCACCCTACCCCCACGAGATCTTCAAGTGGCACTGAATGGTCACATCGGAAAACATTTAATTGATGGCAAAGGACACAAGAAATTATAGAATTCATGAGTTTATATGTTTAAGCTCTTTATGTTTCAGTTTCAGTCTTCCAAACAAACTCGCAGGGAAGCAAGTTTTTTGCAGTAAGCGGCACAATTACCTATGCAGCATGATTGAAATCGGAGGTAGCAGCGTTCTTGTTGAGACGAAAGCAATCCACGCATTTTAGAATGTCAGAGGAACACTCTTTCACCGAATGTTTACCAGAACAACGAGAACAAACAGTTTTACTCTTTTACATTTACGCAGAGATGTGATGGAAACGGCAGTTAACGGCAGTTATAACACCTAGTGACCACCAAGGTATCGTAAACTGAGCAAGAGTCATAAAGCTCCCATCAGAGACAGCTCTAGTATATGAGGGAATATTTTTTAAACGATTGATGGATAAACATTTGACATTTAAGGAGTCAAAAACTCTAGGGTTTTGAGCTTTTAAAAACAACAACTGATTCGAAGCTCATGCAGTTTCTACGACATTCAAGATGTCCAAGACCTGCGCAATAGAATTGTCTCCTCGTGCAAATTGACCAGATATTTGAACGGCTTCAAGGTCGACGAGGCAGATATTGGAGTTATCATGGTTGGATGTAGAAATTGAGCACTTTCATTATTTCATATTCTTTCATTTCTTTTATCCGTTAAAGAATACTTACCTATGTCTGTCTACATGATGGAATTCTTTAAAATCAGTTCCTCTCAAAAGCTATATATTTACTCGAGAGGTTGAGGCACCTAAACGTAGGCTTTTTATCTTAATCCGAAAACCTTGCTTCAGTCGGAATTAATTGACGAGTACACATTGAAAATTTTTGAATAATTCTCATTTCCAGAGAAAGCAGTAGACACGCCACGAACGCCAATGATGTACATGTGAAACAACAATTTGTTCGATTGAAAATGCCTCTTGATTCATAGAAGGGTAAACTTACCAGCTTTTACAAAAATTTATAGATTGTCTTGCAAGTTATTATTGAGAAAGTGTTTTTTCTTAAAACTTCAACAATATTTGTTATTTTCAAAAATCTTTCTTCAATATATTTTTGTGTCATTTTTAGCTGCTATGGTTGCTAGGGTTGACTTATAAATAGTCGAGGTGGTGATGAGCGATGACCAACGAAATTTGACTACGAATCAGTTTAACAATGGGCTCAAAACAAAGACCTATTATTGGACCAGGACATCTGTGACTTCAGTACTGAAAGGTGACGGAAAAACTAGATAGTTCTGTCTGGAAATAAGGAAAATGGAATATTTCAAATGAAACACTCGGTTTTTCATATGTTCATTTTGACAATATGTAATTATTTAACTATCACTTACAGATTTTAAAAATTTGTGCGCTGTTTCCATTCACAAAATTGCATAAATTTCTAATAGTTTTCATGTAATAATAATTATTAACAACTATTTAATGTGTAATAAATGGATACCTAGAAATACATGCTTTTTGATATGAAACTTCTTCAGCAACTCCAAAATCGTGTCACCATTAACGTTATGTTCTTCAAATACCCATAAATTTGACTTGTTTCAGCATTTTCCTTCTCTATCTAAAAGAATAATGTCCGCATTCAGAAGATTTCGAAGTGCATTCAAAGTGCAATAACACTTCTAGAAACTTCGTTAATAGGGGCACAATTCTTACAGTTAAAAACGTCGAACTGTTAAAATTCGTGCAAAAATATACAGGTGATCAGTAACTCGGGCACTCCGAATACAGGGCGATATAGCGCCCATTAAAGCTAAGGATATTCTGCGAAAAAAAATTGAATCCAACGGTTGGTTTTCAAGTTACAGAGTTTCCCTCATCCGAGTTTAAAGGTAATTTTTTCAATAACCGTGATAAAAATTAATGAAAAATTCAGGTTACTGTAATGTCTGGAACGGATAACATTGTAATTCATCAATTTTATTCCACAAAACCTCTTTACAGAGGAGTTGAGAATGTTGGAAATTGATATCATACCTAAATCTGAACGAAATTTTAATATTGGCAACCGCCTAAACTCAACTTAGAATATAAAATATTCAAATATATTCGTTGCTATGGAAATAAAAATAATAAGAATACCATCTAACCTGAACTCATTCACATTTTCTTTTACAAAAATGGTCATATCTTTTGAAGAAGAGAACTTACAGCACTGCAGTGAGAAAATTTACCACTCTTAAAAAGTGAAGTTCACCGCAGCATACTCTGGGTGCGCGAGTTACTGATCACCCTACATAGAATGGGTATACAGGAGAGAAATTCCAAATTTACAAATATAAGTATTTTGGTTAGCTATACATAAAAAATAATTTTTAAAAAGTCTATTATGTATATTATGTGACCCTGTGAGGGGTATTAATTATTTATTTCGTTTGTTTCCGTTATGTTCACTCTTATTAGGTGGAACCATAATTTCCAACTATTTAAAAAAAAATATATTTTTAATTACAACATGTAGAATTTTCAGAGAATATTCTATGCACAAATTATAGCGGAAATTAAGCAATCCTCAAATAATTGAGAAATGTCATATATCCCCATATTACTTATAAAATTATCAAGAAAAATTTACAAACATCCTGACAGCCAGTTACTGTAAAGTGCTATTAAACTGGATAACCACTACGAAATAGGTTGCAGCGGTTCCTAGAAAAGACATAAGAGTTGTTTTATCTATTTCAAAAAACTCTGCCGTGCTGAATCTCGGTAACGAATTTTCAGCATCTCTTGCTAGACGCATTAATTCTTTATGCATCCCAGAATCAGCGTGAAGATCCTGCTGAAGCTTGTAGCAGAGCCTAACGAAATCCTCGCCTTCTTGTTTGGTCAAGTCACAACAGACGGTTGACAATACGCTTCCAAACTGAAACCATAAAAGCTTAATATAGAAAAGAACTATTACTAAATTATTCTTAATAAGCTCTCTTCAGACTAATGGTCCTGCTAAAACTTTTCATCATTATCCATTAAAAATAATAGATACCGAATTTTATTATTTTTAATCCACGAACTCCCACTCTCAATAATCGGGACTTAGTTAAAACTCCCCTGTGAGGTTACTAGTCCTCTATCGGGCGCTTCCCCAGGTGGCGGATAGGGGAACGCTTCCCAGATATGGGTGGTACCGAGGACATGAAATACTCGAGGCGGACCAAAACTAGCATTGACCAAATGATTTCCGGTAGAAGCAATCCATTCTTGATGGCCAACGGCTTCAAGCGGAGGATTTACTAAGAGATAGAGCACCTTCTTGCCCGTGAGAGGAGAAATCATCCCTAAAGACGGATAAACCAACGAATGGTGAACGACAGGAAAATGCGGAAGGCAACGGGAAACTACTACATTGAAGATCCTAATGGATATCCCAAGTTGATCAACATGGCTGAATTCAAGGCAAAATGTTCTGGATTTTCTAGTGTCCCATTCGGATCTCCGGGGGGGGATGGTTTTGAATAAAGTTGGGAAGAAGGAAAGAGACATAAAGATCGGTACTAGGATCAGATCCATATTTGAAGCGGGCAAACTTCATAACGTGCTTCAAGAAAATGCAGCGTCCTAATATAAGCATAATAGGACTCAGTGAAACCAGATGGCCTAACTCTGAAGAAACACAAATTAACTAATCGATAGCAAACTACACAGGTTGCAACGACGCAGACCATCGAAATAGAGTAGATTCAACAAGCCCTGGAGGTCACAAAGAACAGAGAGTTACAATTATTATACGAAACTGTATTAAGCGACAAAAATTTTTGACTTTTGCTAATATAACCGACTCCATAGCTCAATAAATACGAAGTTACCAATGGTGAACAGAAAAAAAAATAGAAAATAGCAGATTTTTCATCATCTTGTATACATATTCACTTCACTCCCGTGGAGACTTTTGATTGCCATAAACATCTTTTCATTTTAGCAATTTTAAGCGAGGGAGGATGTTCATTCAATCCGTGCGGGGTTCAAATTCTGAAAATTCATTAAATCAACTTTGATTGCAGATATCTACAGTTCGGCGAAAGTTATCGCAAGCTACCATTTTCAATGAAACCTGAAGAGCTAATTCCCTCTTTCATTATGTAAAAATAAATATACCATTATATTTAATTATTTTTTAATCGATGGCAACAAAATGAAAAATTTCAAAAATGCAATCGACAGAAGAAGGAAACCTCTTTGTGAGGAGGCTAATTTTGTGAAAATCCGTCGAGGTTAACCAGAATAATCGACATTTGAACAAAGTTTTGACATTACTCCACCGCTTTATTTATGGAGTTATTAAAACTACTGAAAATTCTCTCTGGCGGTCATTTTAGAAGCTCAAAATTATTTTCAAACGAATTTTTAGGCTGAGGCTGTATGACGCTTAGTTTCTTAGACGTTACCGGTGACCATTTTTAATGACACCCGGTACCAGAAAAACCACGACTCTGCTCTGAAACTACGAGGAAACTTGTTCAGCAATCAAAACGGGTACTCTGCTTTGGGAAGTGTCAATAAGCTTTGCCATTTCAAAAGCTAATCATCATGATCGACTTAAAAGCAGAGTATCTAAGCTACCATTGGGATGACGACCAATATTTACCAAAGAATAGGAGTGTGAATTATCGGAGAAAATACTTATATTTTCTAAGCTCTTTTCGGGAAGCACGCCACCACCAATTCAGCAAAGCGCCAACATTTTTGCTGGGCTTATTTATTTTGAAAAACTTTTTCTTTTCCCGAAAAAACATTGAGTTTGGGGTATTTTTATTATGACAGCGATAAAATAAAAATTATGCAACGTCATAATTAAATCTACTCTGACAAGGGTCCAAAAGAGTGGGTTCGTTAATTAGCTGGTCAAAAAATTACAAAATTAATAATGATCCTTATAAAATTGTGCTTTCACTAGAAACCGATTACTTTTAGTTAATTTATTATTAAAATAATTAAAATATTATATAGATGCTTACAGTGATGACTCCAAATTGCAACATCAACACAGCACTCTGTTCCAGCTTGCCACTACCATCCTTGAACATACCGTTATTGAGGGCGTACCCCAAGTAGGTCAGCAGGGTTACTAGCAGATGACCGTACATTAGTAATATCTGCCATCCAAAAACAACGTTCAGCAAGTCTGTTCCAGTCCTTAAAAGTCTTAGATGTTGCCTGATAGCTCTTACATCCTCCGCTGGCTGTGGACCCTCCAATGCTAGGGAGAGGTGACTTGATAATCCGCGATATGACGATCGCAAAATTAAAACGAAGCAAGTATACAAGCATTTTGCCAATTCGGCTATTTGGTGGTGTACTTCTGGTAGGATAAAGTATTTGGCCTGGAATGTACAATGATTTTCACGATATTAAGGTGCTCACATACTAACGCATAATTGCGAGAGTTTAAAATGTCAATGTTAACTAAAAAAAGCTTTTTTTAATTTCTTTGGATTTTAAAACAGGTAAATTCGTCGAAAATATGACGAGGAAGATATTATAATGGGAGATGTAGATGATATGACAGACCTAATAAGTGAATTATCTGTTAGAAAAAACATGAACGAAACAGTATAATGAAATATATATGTACTGTGGCGAAAGTGGCACATGTTGTCTTACGCCGGATCACAGTAAATATATAAAAAACGACCAATTATAATAAAATTTATGTTTTCAACCCTTACTTCGTAGAATCTCTGCATACTTATTGATTATGAATGAAACACTAATGTTTTATAAAAAATTAAAAAAGGGAGAAAAAAAAATTTTTTTTATAGAAAACCAACACATACAAATATGACAATACCATACGATTCAAATCATCCAATTTCACACAAACTTTCAGCATATAATTCAATGATACACAGAGCTGTCACGATACCAATGTCAGTAAACAACTTCAACAGAGAAATTTCTATTATCAAACAAATTGCAAAAGAGAATGGTTATCGAAAAACATTAATAGACGACTTATTACACAAAAAACAACACAAATTAGCCATAAACCTCATTTATCCTCAACAAAACAATGAAATCAGAAAATATTCATCACTAACGTACTTTGGAAACGTTTCAACACAAATATCAAGGATAATTTCTAACACCACTACATTTAATATTTCATTCAAATCTTTTATGAGTAATGGTTCTATATTGCTGAATGCAAAGGAAAAGTTATCTAAATTACAGAAACCTGGAATTTATCGATTAAACTGTTCTCATTGTAATTCAGTTTATATAGGGCAGACTTGTAGAAATTTAGAAATTAGATACAACGAACACCTAAACTCTTACAGACTCAAGCATCCAGAAAGATCAAATTTTGCAAAACACTTAATAGAAAACAATCACACTCTAACAGCAAACAACAAAATTGAATTACTACATCATTGTGATCATTATTTTAAATTAAATTTTCTTGAATCTCTAGAGATCCACAGACATTTACATAATCAACAATACACAGTAATAAATGAACAGCTAGACACATATCGTTCTCCACTACTTGATTTTCTTCTTGATATCAACAACTAAGAAGATTCTGAAGAAATTACATTATGATCTAGTTAGTTCTCTTAAAAATTCATTTAAATCTAGTTACTTGTTTTATGATCACTAGGTAATACTGTTGCTATGTTACTGTATCAATAATTTTATTTACGTCTGAAGATGCTACATGAAAAGTAGCGAAACACGTGTAACGTTTCTATACCATCCATCAATATACAGTAGAATTTTATAAAACATTAGTGTTTCATTCATAATCAATAAGACCAATTATAATGGTTTATTGCTCATATGCGTTAGGCAAACATACAATACCCCCACCGAGCATGGTGCTCTTTCTAACGAGGCGGATTAATGTGCATGATATAAAAAACAATATGGTGGTTGTAAGAAAAATAAAAGTTGATATTGAAAACATCTACTAATTGGCTTTGAAAATTTTTGGGATGACTAATGGAAAAGCTCACGACAAACTTATATGTAATCCTAATAAAAATAATTTTTATATTTTCCATTATAATTAAACAAAAATAGCTGGAAATCTCAATATTTCAGGTTTTTTCAATATATTTCTGTGAAGTTAACCAATTTTTTGTTACTCTCAAGTTGTTTATAATTCTTTTAAAATCTAAGATTCTGCTGTAGCTATACACATTAACCTGGAGAGACTGTATAGGCAATACAACATACTTCACTATAGTTCATGATTTACGCTATATTGTTATTAATTATGTTCGTTTCATATCGTTGAAGTTCTACTGATGAAGATAATGTGATCAATTAAGTATACCTACTCGTATAATTTTTTTCAAATGCAACTCTTAGAAAATTTAACTTAATGTGAGTAATAATAAGGGTTTATGACTACACATTTTCCAATTGTATTTGAGAAACGAATAAATGTAATTGAGAATAGTCAAATCTAATTCATAATGCTTTATTTGTAATTGAGATTAGTCAAATGTAATTCAGAATGCGTTACCTAATTTTACTTAATTGATCAAATATAACTCAGAACATGTTAATGTAATTAAGAAATAAGGGACAATCGTATCCCTTATGAAAATTAATGACAAAAAATAACACAATTATTATTCATGGGCGTATTAAATGTAAAAAAATAATAATTCGGCCATTTTTTTTTCGAGAATTGACAAACATTAATAAATCGTGGACCAACGAACGTCGTTTAAATTTGATTAATATTCGCACTCAGAAGTGCCAACTTCACTAAGATGGAATACGAATATTTTTTACAGTCAATACTTACGTCGCTTATTCCAAGAAAATTTGCTAATACAGCAAGCTCCCACACCACAAACGTGGTAGACATTAAATAGAAGAGCAGTACGAAAAAAATCGCGCAAGATTGTTTCGTTGAAAATCTTGACTTATGATTTATTTTCGACATTACCGTCAAGAAATCAATCCATTCAGTCACGTTTAATGAAACAGCACTCAAAATTGCAGCTGAATTAGACAATATCTCAAAAATATTGGCGGTCTGTTCCAGTATTATAACCAAGAGCGCTTGATGTTGTCTTTGGGCCAAAAATCTGGGATATGTTGACAATAACGTAAATATTGATAAAATTGTTAAAAATGAATATCCATATATCTTACTGTGGGTGGGTTTTGACTTAATTTTATTGAAGCTATACTGCGGTAATATGTTAACAAGGCGACCAAGCGTAACAAAAAATGAAAGGCTCTTTAGGCTTATAATGTGCCAGTTCAAATTACAAAGTATCATCCTTAAAATGCTTAATGTTATCTTAATAAGCAAATTTACCAAACTTTTATAAAAAATAAGCCTGGGCATGATATTTCGAGCCAAAGTTTTCAACAATGCATTTTTTAAAAGAAAACTGAAATGTGACATGTGTGACTATACGTAATAACTCCCCTATTCTATAATATAGTAAACAAGCCAACCGAAGTAAGCTTAAGCTACACAAACTACCTAGGCAGCTTTTAAATGTAAGGAACATAATATAAACATTTTTAATAATTTATGTTTTCAAACGACACGTATCTCATGAATAATGCTCATGTTTTTACGGCGAAAATACACGCTAGAGTGTATCATAAGTTATTTATTAGATAAAATTATAATAAAAATTAATATTAAAAGGTATAATTCGTCATCTGATTGCAAGAACTATGGTAACTCAATATTCTCCGTTATCAGGTGTAGGCAACGCAATTTTAGACAATAATTATAGGTATTTAGGATTGCTTTTCATGCATAAAAATTATGAATTAATAACAGTATAATTTGTTTGATGGATCTTTGCGTGCCGTCACAATTGTCAACGGTATGAATCAAATCAGTTCAGAATTTCCATTTTGATATTAACAGTAGCGGTTCCGATGCTGTCGTTTTTAGGTTTACGGTATTTTTTAACTGAACACGTAATAAAAGTATTTAAACATGTGTGTATTGTTGGTCGCGTGAAATAGACTAAAAGTTGAAATAGAAATGTAACTTCAAATTGAAATATTCTTGGATGGCTACGACTGCTGAGTGCTCAAGGGGTAGCAGTCTAGTGATGGGTAAATTTCCGGGAACGAAATCTTTGGGAATTTCTTTCGGGAATTTTTCCCGGGAATTTCTCTGGGAATTTCCCCAAAAATTCCCGATAAAGACCGGATCCATTTTTTTTTTGGCGAATTTCAGTCATCATAATCATTTCAATATTCATAATAAGCAAGATGAAATCAATAAAAAAATTAATAAAAATATCAATATCTTTATTCGAAAAAAGTAACAGAAGTAACATCACTAGGTAGCACCCAACTCGCTTCTTTGGTTTCAAGCCAAACTGACGTTCACAGGTTCTATCATTGTTTCTCTCACTAATATCTTATCATCATCAGATGTCTATAGTGGCGTGTGTGAGTCGGACGAATATGTAAATATTTTGAGCCGGAACAAGATTACTTCCCCCCTCCGTTTTCGAGGATGCTGAACACGATGCCGTTGTCAGAATTTCTCTTTGGGGTTGCGCAACCCCTCAAAACGGCCAAAAACCACCCCCTAGAGAGATAAACCGCGCTTCAATCCATTTCCCTGCAAAAAAACCTTCCCCCTGTTTTCGAGGATGCTAAGCACAATGGAGGTGCTGGACATCGCGTGCGACCCCGACCAACCCCTCCACCGGCCAATACTCACCCCCGAAATGGGTGATTTTTTTTATGTATATGTAGGCCAAATGATGGACTTTTTCGAAAAACTTTTTTAAAATTCAAGTACAGAATCACAATGGCCATAATTTAAAATTATTTTGGAGTATAAAGAGTGTCCCATATGACAGTGACATATCAAAGTTATGTTTTTTTAAATGGAATTCTCCTATGTTATTGCATTTTTAGATTGTCTGAGAAGAGGAAATAGGATTTGTTTTTACAGTTGGTGTTTAAATTCAGAAGTTTTTGAGTTATAAACAAGTGAAAATCGTCATTTTTTAAGTTCAATTTATATAACGAAAACGGCTAAAGATAGAGAAAAACGGCTTACATGTCCTTATTTTAACTTTTCATGTACTATCCTATGATGTAGATGAAATGTTTATACAGGGTGATAAAAAATTTGAAAAAATCTGATATTTCTCCACGCGTCGCCAAATAAAAAAATCAAAGAAAGTACAAACTATACCATAGGATAGTACATAAAAAGTTAAAATAGGGACATGTAAGCCGTTTTTCTCTATCTTGAACCGATTTCGTTGTACAGGGCCTTGAACTCGAAAAATGACGATTTTCACTTGTTTATAACTCAAAAACTTCTGAATTTAAACACCAACTGTAAAAGCCAATCTTATTTTCTCTTCTCAGACAATCTAAAAATGCAATAACATAGGCGCATTCCATTTAAAAAAACATAACTTTGATATGTCACTGTCATATGGGACACTCTTTATACTCCAAAATAATTTTGAATTATGGCCATTGTGATTCTGTACTTGAATTTTCAAAAAGTTTTTCGAAAAAGTCCATCGTTTGGCCTACATATACATAAAAAAATCACCCATTTCGGGGGTGAGTATATTGGCCGGTGGAGGGGTTGGTCGGGGTCGCACGCGATGTCCAGCACCTCCATTGTGCTCAGCATCCTCGAAAACGGGGGGAAGGTTTTTTTTGCAGGGAAATGGATTGAAGCGCGGTTTATCTCTCTAGGGGGTGGTTTTTGGCCGTTTTGAGGGGTTGCGCAACCCCAAAGAGAAATTCTGACAACGGCATCGTGTTCAGCATCCTCGAAAACGGAGGGGGGAAGTAATCTTGTTCCGGCTCAAAATATTTACAATTTTCGGGTTTTTTTCCGACTCACACACGCTACCTACTACTAAGCTTTGGCAGGCATACGGTCACGTTTTATAAACATCTGCGCGTTAGCAATAAAAGAGTAAGCTGCATATTTTCGTTTGATGTAGCGAATCCGGGCATACGCACAGATCCATCGAACAAACTTCCGGCTTAGAAGTTTTAGGAGTAGTAATGGGTGTCAAAATAAACATTACTTTTTCATAAACATTTGCCCAAAAACGCTTCGTTTTCGATATTATAGAATAATAAAAATTAAACAAATATAACAGGGTTTGGTTATAGAATAGCTCGAATAAATTTGAACCGATTTTGATGAAACTCGGCCTTAACAATAAGCAAACAAATATCTTAAATTTTGCTATTTCAGTTTTTTTAGATGTCTTCCGGTGGCGTAGATATTCAAGGTTTTTTCTCTTTTCCTTCTATTTGCTTTCTCTTGTACGCCACTGACCTTATTGCAAATACAAAAACGTTATCCAATAGCCCATGAATTTTAGAACAAAAAAAGTATAGGTAAATTAGTTTTTTCATACACCACACCGTTTTTGATATATATGAAGTTTTTCTATCATAAGATCATGATTGTCATAAGATAATGTTGGGTCATTGTCATTGCAAAATTGTATTCTTGATAATTAATATATATATATTCGTTTGAAATTACAAATTGCAGTCTTACGATACATGTTGTTTAGTTTATTAAATTACATATGATTGGTTTCGTCGATCATTTAATAATGATTTAATAATGACATTGCCCGAAGGAAACTTCAAATATCTCAAAAACGGTGCGCCGGATGAACAAAAGTGAAAAAATGCTTTGTTGTTATAAAATGCAGCTGCTATTGAATTACGTTTTGTATTTGCAATAAAGTCAGTGGTGTAGAAGATAGAAAAAATATAAAATATGATATTTTGGTGGGACCATGTGAAAGATACACCTTCTTTCTAAGGTTGACATGAGAACTTTGTGATTTCTTCCACCAGCTGAACTTTGCATGGTCTCTAAATCCTGAAGAGGACATTTTAGACGAAACCGGTAGGTCACTCAAAGTTAATACTGAATAAAGAAGTCGTATCAAAATGTAGAAACTTTTTTTTTTCTTTCAAGTTATAGCAGTTATCGTAATTAGCATGATTGCCGCGACTGATTTATAATTACTTGGGGTATATTATAGTTAATAATATACATATGTATAATATAGTATATAATAATGTCATAAAAAGGTTAAACCCTTCCACACAATCGCATAATGCGTCTTCGTCTCATCATTCCAATAAATCACCTATTCGGAAACCATTAGTTAGGTAGATAAAGCTCAGCTAATGTAGCATCAGTTTATGCATTACACTGAACAATTGAAACATTACCTACCCATAATCATTTTGTTGAATACGCCAGCAAAACTTGCTTTTTATCTATTTGTCTACTAATGTTTCCATTTTCAGTTCATTTTTAATGCTCGTGACTAAAAGAGATGTAACATGTAACTTTTAACTGGTGTTCATACCTCACTCGAAATGTCGCACCGTATTCAGTGGCGTACTTCTACTACCAGGAGTTGTGGTAGGAGAGCGTTACTATGGATTGCAGAATTTTCCAGCCAGACAACCATTCATGGATTAAATTTCGTGGGCATTCAAAAATTACATATTCTTGAGAGGTATGTCACAATATTTTTGTATTTTTACTCTCCAAATTTAGGTGTGTTGCAAAGAAAAATCCTTAGCTTAGCTCTTTTGTTTTTAGCTTAGCTTTTGTTGAAAACGTTTCAGAGGAGCCAATTTTTTTTCAGTGATGAAGCCCATTTTCACATACATCAAAAATCCCTAACTTTATGTGAAAAAACTTTAAAGAAGTAAAAATAATATTATTTTTATTTAGACTGTTTTGGATCTGCGTGGTGCTTCTCGGGACTGGTGGAGCGATTGCAATATCGCTGTCGAACTGGAGACGCTTTTTAGCCAATCCAACTGTGGTCTCCTTGCAAAAGGATTACCGTAATTGGCATAATCCGTTTCCTGCCGTCACATGCTGCTCCATAAACAGAGTAGATCCTGAAATGGCTCGTAAGTACATAAAAAAGTAAGTGATTGATACAATTGATACTTTATTAACAACAGGTTTTAGTAATACATAATTACCCAACCAAATGATAAGGTAGGTCTTACCTCAAAATATAAAGAACCATTGGAATAAGGTAACCCCCCTTCAAACATCCATAGCGCTACTAATAAATTTTTGTCAATAATAATAATTATTATTTCTCCTCATCATTCAAACGAAGGGGGGTTAGCTAATTTAAAAATTGAACATCGATCTGCTTCACCATTTTAATTTACAAGATTATCAACTGATACAATAAATTGAAACACCAAATTCCCTTTTATTTATTATAACTGCAATTATTAGTACATAAGCTTGCATTTGATACAGCTTGTTTAAAAATTAATCACCCTGTAATGACTGTATGTAAGTAAATTTACTTGAGTCAGCACAATGAAATATAAAATATGTAACAAACATTGATTCTGTGACTTTTTATTTAGGCGCTGGAACGTCGAGGAAGGTGCAGAAAAGTTCGATTACCTAATGGATTTTGTTAAAGCTACTGCTAACTTAAATTATAGCAGCATGCATGAAATGCGGCGCTTCGCAAACGATTCACTCTTTCGTGGAATTGACTTGGAGGATCTCCTAGTCAAGGTAAGGTATAAAGTTTGCCATTTTTCTTGCAGAAAAACATCATGACGTCACCTGGTAGATGCTGTATTTATAGAAGAATCGATTTTGTCTCTTACAGCCATTTTCACTTAGTGTTTTGTAAGTTGAGTTGCATGTCATTTGACTGCTGCTCTAAACGTCTAAGCAATTTCATTAAATTTTTTTTCTCAACAGAAGAGAAATATCGACTGAGTCTAAAAATATCATCTCATTGGTTACAATTTACCACAGCCTCCTATACTGTTAATTTACGTTTATTTTCCAGGTTCATCCAAAGCTCTCCGGTACTCTGGTGACTTTCGACCCAAAACGCAAATATGAATGGACGATGATCATGACTGAAATGGGCATTTGCTTTACTGTCAACTCGAAATTTTCTAAAATATTCGCCATAAGGTAACTGGAGCTTTGAATTTTATATTAATCAAAGAAATAGTTATCTAAAATTATAAAAAGCAGGAACTTCCATTATTGTTGTGCTCCTTTTGGAAAGAGTTTCCATTATCTGAGGCTCGTCGCCTCGTCAGTCACCTCTAAAGAATTCGTTCCTTTGCTCTCTAGTATTAGTTTATGGCAGCCTGCTTTAGGTATTTTTCTATCGTTGTCAACCATGTTGAGGATGGTATTCCTCATTTGCGCTTAGTCGTGGATAGGTCCAAAGCCTCTAATAGTTGTCAGGGCCTACGGAACAGAAAAACAGAATAATATTCTGAAACTGAAATCACAATCAAAATGGCAACTTCATGAAACGAGTATTAACAAACGAGTTACGAGTTACGAGTACTATAACAAACAAAATATTTTACTATAAATATTATGAAAAAAATTGTAGTTTTAGATTAATGAGATTTTTATAAAAATAATTTTTCGAAAATTTAAATAAAACATACTTACTAGTTGATGTAAGTTTCAGTTTAGGAAAAATTGGTGTTTTTTTTTTTAATTTAAAAATTACAAAAATCATAATGGGTATTTAAAGTTAGAAGTGGTTTGAGAGAAAGATATCTTTTGGATTGAATTCAAGTAAGTGACTGCTGGTCGTGGGCTCTGTAATAAGGATAACAAATATAGAATAGTGTAGGTACAGAAATAGGAAAAGTTCAGGCGGACCTGAAAATGTGGAAATAAAATAATAAATTTTCGTTTTTCGCTATATTGCTGAAATTATAGCTACAAAATAGTTCCTTATTCACTACTTTATTATGATGATACATTATTAAAATTATGTCAACTATTATTATTCTAAATCATTCACCTAATTCATAATAATTATGATATAATTATCAACTAAGTACATATCTATATCATTTTCAAATTGTAGGTATAATTTATTTTTTTTGTCAACTATGAACTTTGGATAAGAAGAGCTAAATATGTAGTAATAGCTCCAATCATCTGAAAAAAAAAAAACTCATTAATGGTCATTGGTCATGGTATAATCTTCGTTTTAAAATGTATATGCAAAAATTAGAATTATTACGTGAATTTTTAATTTTTTCAAAAAGTATAAAAAAACATGAAGCGAGAAAATTTATTAAACTAGAATTAGATACTCCCAGTTTTGCAATATTCGGTTACATATTTAAAGAAGTCACTTGAAAGCGTTATGAGCCAGTGACGATTCAAAAATTTATTATTATCCTTTTGAATATTTCAATTGGTAACTATAACTTTTTAGATTAGTTCTTCTTCAAATCTTTAGTTAAAAACCTAAACTGTACTATGATAGGAATTAAGAATAGAATAATAAGAATAATATGAAAAAATAAATAAGAATTTGATATAATATAATGTAAGAATATAAAAAGAAAATAAGAATAATGAAATAACAGGAATAAAAATGAAAATATTCAAAATTAAGAAAACATTCATACTCACTGCTACGGATAAAGGCCCATCGATTTCGAATAATCCTGCAGTTGTAATTTTAATTTCTTCATGCATGATTTGTATAAAAAATGAGTGTGCCTGAAAAAATTTATTATCATTATTAATGGTAAAAATGAATGCATTTATGCATCGAATGTAATAATTATGCGTATATGCGTTCCTAAGTAATGACAGGATTCATTTGGACTCCACAAATATACAGGATGTTTCGCATAAGAACTGACACACGGACGGGGCCTGTAGGGGAACCCAAAATATGGAGATTTAATCAGTACTCAATACTTGAAATAACAAATTTGGTGCAATTTTAAAGGGTTACTAAGTGATGATGTCCCCTTATTAATATCTTACAGAATTTTTTAACCCGTTGACCGACTTAAGAAATTATTACTTTATTTTTTGAGGAATTTAATTCTCAAACTTCTATTTCTCTTATTATTTTTCAAAACACTTTGTCGTTTCCATCGAAAACCCGAATCACCAAAAAATGTATTGCATTCTGTTATTTAACAGTTGTCCTTTAAAGTTTTTAAATAATGAAATTCTTACCTCTCTCCTATATTTCATGTCTCGTCTTTTTTCTATAACTACTTTTCGTAAAATTGTTATTTTGAAATTATTGTCCTGAAATAAAATGTAATTTTAGTTATAGTTTGCCAAGGTGTGTGTTAGTTTACTAAGTCCCTTTACTAAAACGTAACTAAGTTATAGTAGGATTAAGTTTAAAAAGTCAGACGTGACGTCACACTAACCGTCCGAATTAATATTTTTAATTTCACCAGAAAATGTCAAACAGTTAATTGTCAAGTTGTGAACGAGCGTAAATTATTGAAGGAATCATTTAAACAATGAATTGAACCGCTTACGTCAGTTTGAGAGCCACTGACAACTACGTAAAATTTATTCACGTAATGACATTCTATCCTCTGTGTTGTGCATTTAATTCTCATTCAAAACCAATGTTGACGTATACTTATTTATGCGGAATGGAGTGTTTAGACAAACTGGACGGTTACTATAAAAACCACGTATATGAAACAAAATAAATCGAACTATCAAATGCGATGTGTATTCTTAATCGATACGTATGACTTTTTAGACTTTATTGGACTATATTTTCGCTTTAGCATGCGTTTTACCCCACGAACATCATTTTATTGAAATTTATATTTAAGAACGTAGAATTTGAATATTTTTTTTATATTACACTTTAGAGCCTTAGACGACATAATATTTTCTGTCATGTCAGTAAATTTATATAATTATCCTTCACGATTGCAAAACTAGCGAAATCGTCATTGTAGTGACTCAATAAACAGTAAAATTGTATTGGTAAAATAATCAAAAGCAAATTTATTTCCGATTAAATATTCAAATCATATAATTTTATATAAGCAGAAGACATTTTAAGCGAGCTGAATCGAGACAGTTGACTAGAATAATTTCATAAGCCATATCGCCGTTATAGTTTTGTTGATTTCTACATATAATTTAACCGTGACCAAAAGTCACTCGCACAGCAACAATGACTAGACGGAAGTGTCATTAAACGCGGGAAGCGCCTAAAACCCGTCGCATACGATTTTTTTCTTGGTGTTAACCTCATGCAGCTTATTCGCGTTTTGATCTCAGCGCCAGCAAATAAAAGTTTAGCTGCGTGAGCAAAACAAAATTATAAAATCAGGGAATGTCGAAAGTAGCAGTAACGAGAGCTTGCAGTGCAAGCGAAGGGCAAAATGTTGTTTCGGCAAAACGATAATACTGCAAAAGAAACTTTCACGACAAATTTCTCTGAAGATAATGATGTTGAATAACTTGAAGACTGAATCAAATACTATCAGAGTGCTAGTTATTCTGCTGCTTTAATTATTTAAAAAGGTACACCCTATATATAGGTATCTAAGGTAGATTAGGGATGCCAAAGAGTTCTTCAGTTCTTATTAACTCGATTTGCTCGAGTTCTTATTTTTTATTGTGCTACCTAAACTCTATGAAGAACTAATAAAAAGTAGATTTAGGGTTATAAAGATGTTAATGTGATTTCCAAAGAATAAGTTAAAATGGACAGATGTTTAATGAGCAAATTATGGTTTACATTTCCTGCTTAATTTAAAATCAAATAATTATCCTGTCTTATTTTAAAAGCTTTAAATTTGATATACATGCTTAAACAATCAGTTTGTTTAAAATAAAGGATCCTTTACTTTGTACACCTGTGTACAAAAGAATAAAATACTTCCGATATCATTTATATCGGGAAAGATAAAGTTCGTGAGTGGTAATTAATTAATTTATTAAGTTAGCACTGATCTTCTAGTCCTTCCTCGTCATGATCGGTGAGATAAAATAAAAGACAACACTTACAGTTTCCGGGATGAAGCTGATTGAGGTAAAAACTGTCTTTATTTTGACAGTAAAAAGGATATTAATAACTCCTGGACTTTGCTAGGGGTGGTGCTCAATCAGGCATTGAAGTCTCCAGAGAAAGCAGCAGGTGCAGAGACGACGCCCTGATGAGACTCCTAGGATTGAACAACCAAAACAGCACTAGTACCGGGAAATGTTCTGCTATCGTTGAAGATCACCAAAACGTTGATTTATTTCACCATGGATAAGTGAAAACGATGCAAGGATCAATTAGATAGTTGAAGAACAGAAATGGGCCACGCTCCCTTTGTTTCCTAGTCCAAGATGGCTCCTCGGTCACGATAGACAATAAATCCGGATATTAGTAGATACCGGAGAAAGTAAGGTATTTACCAAAGGGAAAGGTAAAGATAAAGGTATAAGGTAAAGTTAAGATAAAATTCCCAAAGCTAAAAATAAGCAATAATCAAATTAGAGCTTCTCTTCAAAAATATCTGTAATGGCGACTTACCCTGAACAACAGGCTTCGATGGGAACGATCAAGAGAATCAACTTTCTTGATGGACAGATAAAAAGGAAGTGAATTCAGTTCCGTGAACTCGAGAGGAAGTCCGCCTTCGGTTGGTGAAAGGAGAAATGTCACGGGCAGATACTGAAATCTGATTGACGGTTGACAACTTATTTGGTTCCTGAAAGGAACTCAGGATCGGACTGAAACGACAACTTATTTGGTTCCTGAAAGGAACTCAAAATCCTAGTGAAACGAAACGTGCAATGCCATCTAGTAGTGAATTATCCAGACAGTACCAGCGCCAGAATATGGTGTGGGTAGTCAGTTCAAAGATGCGATCTATATTATAGGGAGTTGTAGGGAACTGTAATTTTACAATTCTCTTTAAAACGAGGGAAGCTTTGCAAAGAGGACAACAGGTGACGTATTCACGTTACACACCTCCCCTTACCGATGCAAAAGAAAATTCAAAAACTAGAAGAAAATTCTAGTTCTTTCTATACCCGTAGAAGGGTATACATGAATGTATGATTGTGGATGACCAACAAGGACAACACAAATCTAAAAAGAGAGAGAATAGTGTTTTACAAAAACAAACTTTGTAAAAGTTTTCTACCTTGTTTACTATTCGTTCAGATAATATCGCACAGTCAGTCATTTTAACTAGCTATACAATATAAAAAGAAATATTTAATTCGCTCGTGCAGATTAAATTTATAATTATAAAACCTTAATGCTAAGTAGATAAAAGAAAATGTACATGCATATTTTCTAGATAACATGCTACTAAGTTGATTATTATTATAAACACTTATAATTAGATATTGTATATACAAGAATTAAAATTAAGTTATAACATTTCGGTATAACAGGCTCGCTGTTAATAGAGCTACGCTGTTTTGTTTGATGTTCAACCACCCATAGTTTTGAACACTACTTCAGCCTGGGGTTTCAAAAACCGCCAACACTGAAGGACTAAGAAAATTGCTATGGGAGTTTTCACACAAACTAAAACTCTCGGAAACAGGGCTGCTACTCGATAGAATGGACTATTAAATAAATCCAGAAATTCTGACTTCATCATAAAAAGTCAAGGTAACGGAATAGATACAATTAGACATATATATACAGAGATTGAGGTAAATCGATTTCTCGATATAACAGTAGTGCTGTTAATAGATCTGTGCCGTTCTATTTGATGTTCGACTGCCCATAGTTTTGAACACTACTTCAGCCTGGGGTTTCAAAAACCGCCAACACTGAAGGACTAAGAAATGCCATGGGAATCTCCCATCGAACAAACACAGCCTCCAAAACAGGGCTAATTGTTTTAGGTAGTGTGGACATTCAAACTCGATGTCAAGGAAAAGCTTGAACTTAACTATCTTGGTTAAGGCAAACGAGGAAATAACTTTGTTCGATAACCAGCCAACTCAAAAAGGTATTCACAAGCATATGCTTAGAAAAGAGACAAGATACATAGGAAGTAGATAGAAAAGGATATAAATGGTGACCAGAAATAGAATCAGCATTCCCAAGACGTTCTAGTAGCAACTTTCATACTAGGCGACCATACTCCACAGGCATCCTGGATTCTGCGATTTACGAAGTTAAATGGAGATTCAGATTTTCGTAGGGTAAAACCCGATTTGTAATAAAATTTGACCAATCGTTTGCCCAAAATTATCCAGAATTCTGAGTCTTTAAGCACAGGTTGTTTCGGTTTCTCCAAGGTAACTATCTGATATGCAGGGATATCTGTAGTGGGAGCAAGTCGGTCTAATGGGGGAGTTGTCAGAGGGAGTAAAAGTTCTCCTTCACTTGGGGACGTGTTGGTATTGTGATGAAAATGCCAATAAAGAAGATAAGAAATGTGCAGTCCTCTGCATATGATGTGGGACAACAGCAGACTACAATGACAAGGTATCTCAAAACGCACCTGTGAGGCATAGGAACGGTCTATAGCGTAAGCCATCTTAAAATCACGCAAGGGGGTAAAATCTCTACCCGATGGCGAGTACCGGTCTATGAGGGCTGGGTAATATGTTCTTCTTAGGTCGATCCCACAAGTCTTCTTGTTACACCTCTTAAGGGCAATATCATCAAAAGGGAAAGCTATAGCGAGTAGAACCTTTTCTTGACATGTTAGATATGGTGTGATGAGTTCCCTGATTAGAACTCCGTCAGGATCTGTCCGTACTGAGGGCAGGCAGGAAGGGTTTGGTCCTCTTTTGAATTTATTTGGCCTGTAACGGCCTAATTCTGATGGTTTTGGTTTGTTATAAATTCCCACGAACGCCAAATTTCCTACTGAGACACTATCTGCACTAGGGTTTTCCGCCGCTATTATCTCAGTTGAAAGGTGTCTGGCATTGAAGCTGCTCAACGACCAACGAACGTCGATACCGTTCTCTCGACATATTTCTCTTGAAATTTCGAATTGTTCCTCATCAATAGGAACTCTCGGGTGATCATGAGTTAATACGGCATGCGCGGTTAGGAATTTAAAATAACGCTCCTTTTCCACTAGAAAAACATCTTTGTCCAATTGGACATGCCATGGCTGAAGACCCGGATTTACTTCGAAATCACGCATATTTTTCATTTCAGCCCAGAGTTTCATATTGAACCTCTTCTTTCTGGGATCAGATTGATGAACGCCTTGCCTGTTGGGGGGCATTTTTCCACTGTAATAGAAGAAAAACTAAATGAAGATAATTCTATTCTCTCATGAGACAATAGAGACACTAGACAATTGTCATTCTAACTACTACCAGTTACAAAGGGATAGACTTGGATATCAAAGACACATCAAGATAATTCCATCACTTGGAGAGATAAGAAAACGGGAAAGCCATTTTCATCATAGGGATAAAGGGGTATTCGATATCAGTGTTCAGATTCCTTTACAGCAGCACTGAATATCTAGAGCCACCTTTGCAAATTCACAACTCTAATTTACTTAGATTTCTATTTTCCGTTGAGGAAATATTCGCAGATAAGATAATGATTAGCTATCATTTCATTATGAAGCTAATAGGTAAAGGTATTAAGGTAAGATAAGATAATTTCTTTTCTTTCATTGAAAAGAATATCTAAGATAAGCATTAGCCACCATTTTACTGTGGTGCTAATAAATAAGGTAAGGAAGATAAGATAAAAGGTATCTGCTGTCGTCTGATTGGACAAGCAGAGCAGTTTTCACTTTAGCACGTAGCAGGGCGGAAACTGTCGGGAAAGCACCCTACATAGATAGTAGATAAGATAACGGTAAAAGACAAGATAAGGTAGATACAACGGTAAGATAGTGTTTTCCTTTTGGTTCAATGAACACAAGAAAACTTAAGAGATAACATTAGACTCGCAAACGTTAGCCAGATAAGATAGATGAATAGTTTCTTCCTGAGGTAATAGTTTAGATAACCAGAAAAAATATGGGTTCTCAAAATTTGAGCGATAGAACAAGATAAGAGACTGAGGATAACAGATACCGATCCCAAAATTAGCAACATTTATACTTTGTCGACACATTCACACAACTAGTTTCGAGATCCTTGAGAATGCCTTGAAAGGTACGGTGTTCATTCTGCATACATTCTTCATTCATTCTAGATACGACAAAAGACATAGCATTCTCAATTCGCGTATTGTCTAACCTCATTCCAAACAGGAGTTTGTATATGCTGTAGAGAAGATAAAAATTAGGTAGAAATAAGATTTCTGGAGAGAGAAGGAAGTGAACTATTCGTCAGTTTGAGGCGGATCTACGCCTCCATACGCCTTTAAGTCCTTCACATGCCAGCGACCTAGCGGGTTGCCTTCCTGATCCTGTAGTTCGTACACTAATTTAGATATTGCCTTGGAAATTCGGCAAAGTACGAATTTGGGGGCCAGTTTGGCAGCAAAGTTCTTTGCAGCATTCGAAAGGGGGTAAGTATGCTTCCATACTAACTCTCCTTCCTGGAAAACATCTGGGCGCTTACGTAGATCATAATACTTTTTATTTACGTCATAAGCCTTTTTTAATTTGACTCTGACGTCTTCAAAGATAGGAGGCAATCTAGAGATATCATTTTCCCTATGCACATAAGAAAGATCTTCTGGTAGGGCAAGGTAGTTATTTTCGACAGGACCATAAAAGGTTCCGTCAATAGGTATGTTTCGAGCGAAAACAAGAAAAGCGGGAAAATGTTTGGTGACTTCGTTCACAGACAAGTTAATTGCCTGGGCCACCTTGTAGACATTTTTATCCCAGTCTTTGTGATTATCTTTCACATAAGACGAGATAGCGGTAAGCAAAGTTCGATTGGTTCTCTCGGTAGGGTTAACCTGTGACAAGTGCCTAGCACTATACCACAAATTAACTTGGTACTCTTCCAATAACTTGATGAACTGAGTACTCTTAAAAATCTGAGCATTGTCGCAGAGAACAATTTGAGGGACACCAAAGATCAAGAAAACTTGATTTTCGAGGTATTTTACAACTGCAGCTGCGGTCGCGTTCGGCATGGGTTTTACCAGTACGAACTTAGAGAACCAATCTGTGACTACGAGAAGTTGTGTATTCCTGGCTTTCGACCTAGGAAAGGGACCCATAAAATCTATGGAGATAAATTGGAAAGGAAAGCTTATGCTTTTGTAACCACCCATTAAACCAGCACGAGCGACATTAGTCGATTTGTGAGCACCGCAAACCTGACAATTTCGTATGAATTTCTTTACCGTTAGGTCCATTTTGGGCCAATAGTAGAATTCCGATATTCGTGCCTTGGTTTTTCTTACGCCGAAATGGGCCGAAGTTATCCCCCTACTTCGGCAAGGAAAGTAAAATCAAAGAGAAAATATTACAGAAAACTATTCATCGGTTTTCGTATACCGGGATCGAAAGGGTACGTTGATTCAGGAATAATTAATCCTGATACATTTTCTTTGTCTAGGAGCACACTAGACTGATCATGCATTTTATTATGCATAAATAAATAAGGAATTTATTTCCTTAGGAAGAACTCATGAGTGATTGTGTCACTAACTAGAGTCGAGACTGGGTTCATTTTAGAAAAATGTAGGTACTATAATATAATATAGATAGATAAGAATAAAATTTTTTATTTTATTCTAGAGAGAAGACAGTAGTATTATCAGCACAGGTAGGCAACGTAGCACCTAGTGTACCTGGCCTAAATAAGGAAAGAATGAACCTGGCCTATATAAAGAAAGAATAAACCTGGCCTACTTGACTTGGCTGTGACGTTACGTCACCAGTACAAGCGGGAGAGAGAGAGATTTAAATTCAAAAGAATTCCCTTCGTTATAAAACGAAAATAGGTCACGGTATTTCAAAAAACTAAAATACCGATATAAGATATAATTTCCTAGTAGAGAGAGAGATAAGAGGTAATCTAGAGAGATACTAAGATAAGATAAGGCAATATTTAAATATGCATAGGTATGTCGGTAAGTACAGATATTCTCTAGAGTCGGTAAGGTAGGGATCGGAAGAAGTACATGTCACCATGACGTATCTTTACACGTAAAGAATTCACTTTCTACGTTAGACGTAAAGAATTGTCGTTGCTTTAGCAGTCTGTCAGCGTATGACAATGACTGAGGGACACCAGTTGGAACAGCTGATCGATAATTCAGATATTTCGAATTTAACCTAAAATTCATGAGCGAAGGTATGGGATAATGTTAATGAAGGAAATGTTTGGATGTAACTTTCAGAGACAGTTTGATCGCAGAGCTCTCTTAAGAGTATCCTCTTTGCACGGAGTCAAACTTCTTTCAAAGCTTACTCGAGACCTTCGCGACGGTATTAACAACCACTCCGTAAAGCTCCTTTTGCAAGGTTACCCTTTAGCGGCAGTGTAGCGGTAAGAAGATAAGGTATTTTCGCGTCACGACACTATTATTCACCAGCAGTAAAAAAACACAATAACTAACTAAGACATTCTTAGACTAACATGCGAGTTTTCATGCAAATAAAATAAAAGGATAAGATAACTGTACGATACATCTGAACAAAATAATTTATGACATTTATATCAATTTTCCATTTATAATGGGAACTAGGAAGAGATCAAGTGCTTTTATTTAATTAAGGTAGTTTCTAATCCAAAGTTTGAGGGTGAATTCGATCTCCGCCGGGGAAATGCCAATTGCAGCGTGAGCAAAATAAATTGATTATAATCAGGGAATGTCGAAAGTAGCAGTAACGAGAGCTTGCAGTGCAAGCGAAGGGCAAAATGTTGTTTCGGCAAAACGATAATACTGCAAAAGAAACTTTCACGACAAATTTCTCTGAAGATAATGATGTTGAATAACTTGAAGACTGAATCAAATACTATCAGAGTGCTAGTTATTCTGCTGCTTTAATTATTTAAAAAGGTACACCCTATATATAGGTATCTAAGGTAGATTAGGGATGCCAAAGAGTTCTTCAGTTCTTATTAACTCGATTTGCTCGAGTTCTTATTTTTTATTGTGCTACCTAAACTCTATGAAGAACTAATAAAAAGTAGATTTAGGGTTATAAAGATGTTAATGTGATTTCCAAAGAATAAGTTAAAATGGACAGATGTTTAATGAGCAAATTATGGTTTACATTTCCTGCTTAATTTAAAATCAAATAATTATCCTGTCTTATTTTAAAAGCTTTAAATTTGATATACATGCTTAAACAATCAGTTTGTTTAAAATAAAGGATCCTTTACTTTGTACACCTGTGTACAAAAGAATAAAATACTTCCGATATCATTTATATCGGGAAAGATAAAGTTCGTGAGTGGTAATTAATTAATTTATTAAGTTAGCACTGATCTTCTAGTCCTTCCTCGTCATGATCGGTGAGATAAAATAAAAGACAACACTTACAGTTTCCGGGATGAAGCTGATTGAGGTAAAAACTGTCTTTATTTTGACAGTAAAAAGGATATTAATAACTCCTGGACTTTGCTAGGGGTGGTGCTCAATCAGGCATTGAAGTCTCCAGAGAAAGCAGCAGGTGCAGAGACGACGCCCTGATGAGACTCCTAGGATTGAACAACCAAAACAGCACTAGTACCGGGAAATGTTCTGCTATCGTTGAAGATCACCAAAACGTTGATTTATTTCACCATGGATAAGTGAAAACGATGCAAGGATCAATTAGATAGTTGAAGAACAGAAATGGGCCACGCTCCCTTTGTTTCCTAGTCCAAGATGGCTCCTCGGTCACGATAGACAATAAATCCGGATATTAGTAGATACCGGAGAAAGTAAGGTATTTACCAAAGGGAAAGGTAAAGATAAAGGTATAAGGTAAAGTTAAGATAAAATTCCCAAAGCTAAAAATAAGTAATAATCAAATTAGAGCTTCTCTTCAAAAATATCTGTAATGGCGACTTACCCTGAACAACAGGCTTCGATGGGAACGATCAAGAGAATCAACTTTCTTGATGGACAGATAAAAAGGAAGTGAATTCAGTTCCGTGAACTCGAGAGGAAGTCCGCCTTCGGTTGGTGAAAGGAGAAATGTCACGGGCAGATACTGAAATCTGATTGACGGTTGACAACTTATTTGGTTCCTGAAAGGAACTCAGGATCGGACTGAAACGACAACTTATTGGTTCCTGAAAGGAACTCAAAATCCTAGTGAAACGAAACGTGCAATGCCATCTAGTAGTGAATTATCCAGACAGTACCAGCGCCAGAATATGGTGTGGGTAGTCAGTTCAAAGATGCGATCTATATTATAGGGAGTTGTAGGGAACTGTAATTTTACAATTCTCTTTAAAACGAGGGAAGCTTTGCAAAGAGGACAACAGGTGACGTATTCACGTTACACTCATCTGTCCTTGGCATTATCCGTTTCTCCATTGAGCTGCCTTGGAACAAGGATACGATAGCCGTACCATAGAATATGTTACTCAGGTATCTGGGAAAAGCTAGCGAAATTCCCAAGGGAGTAAATCCTTTAAAAATCTGGCGCCCGAGAAATCCGTCAGCCTCTAGTCAAGTCTGATTGCGTAGATTTCCAAGCTAGCCCGAGATCGTCACACTACTTACAAACAACGTTATCTGTTTTCTAATGAATTTAAATACAGCATTCACTTACGACATTTACAGATATACTTGAAAAATTAATTAAAAATACTTACAGCATTTTTCAAGTGCATGGCTTGGAGAATCGACATGGCAGCTTTAAATAGATTCGAATAAATGAAATATACAGCAGTTGAAACTCCTTTTTCTACTGAATCTAATTTGTAGAAAATCCCTTTTATTGAAAAATAACAAGCAAACACGGTGAAACAAAATAAGGAATAAAAGAACATAATTAAATGGAATGACAAAACTTGATTTCCCAGCTGAACTAGTTGATAAATTTTGCTATGCACAAAGGCAAAGTGCTTTAATTGTAGAGCACTATTGGAAGATGACTTAAGCTCTTCACAAAGCCCATTAAGAACATTTGTTGAAAATTTAAAAAATATAAAATATTGCAAAGCGAGGAGACTGTCTAGTAATGTCAAATTTACAAGCACTGGAACAATAGCAAGATATTTAAACAAACTAAAATTAACAAAAACAGGTAAAGCCACCACGAACAACACAATCCAGCTCAGTGGTATTACCATATAGATTATAAAATAAATAAATAAATAAATTTTTATACCACGATAATTCATTTTTATATTAATCTTATGCAAATATTTATGTAGTTTGAAAATGATTCTCAAAATTTTGAGTAATTTCTTATAATTCTTTAAACCCACTGGCAGCAAACTAACAAAACTTAAAATGTTTGTAACTAAAAATATTGTTTGAAAAATTCCAGCTAGACTAGCGCTCGAAAAAACTGGACCAGATACAATTTTTGTGAAATATAATAGGGCCAGAAATGAATAAAAATGCAAAATATGAACGCAAACGAAGAATTTCCCCCAGAAATAGACTCGATCGTTATTTTTTATGGAACAAAATGGGAACGGTGCCTGACCATAAAATTTGCTGATCACATATACAGGCGTTAGTAAAGCATTTACTCCGTCAAACATTTTCATTTTTGATTTGACTATTTTTTTTATTAAATATCTTCGTTTATAAATGACTACTTTTTAGACCCAATAAACAATTATGTGGTATTATTTTACCATCTACCTATTTGACCCAAAATCGAAATACAATACGTAATTTCTAAGTAGGTAGGTAGGTATATGATATATTCAGTTCAACAAATAAATTCAATTAATAATCGTAATAGACAGATTAATAATTCAAAGTTGTTTAAACATAACCCATTAGAATACATGATTGTAGTTATTAGGTAGGTACCTACTGAAAGTGTTCAATTCAAATTGATTTATCAAAATTGATGAACGCTCCCTAATATCATCATCATACATGTTTCAATAATAATTATGTTGGTATTATGTCTTTACACATAATATATTTGTATTCATTAGTATCAAAACTTTGAATTTAAATGTTTTTACTGATTGTTCAAATTTAAGAACTTTAATACTCAAAATATTATCTCTCTACTAGTTAGACCAGGCTTAAAAAAATAGTCAAATGTGGTGGTAAGTCAAAACCGAGGTGGTCGAAATTATCTCGACCGTAAATCTAGAATTATGTGATGTCATTATTATGGTGAATTGATTATTCTTAGAATTCTTAAAACAAATAATTCATAATAATCCAGGGCGTCGTTACTACAGTCTAGCACATCCAGATCACCGATCTCTTACAGATCGCTTCTAATCTCGAGTATGTCTCGAACTCGATTAATTTCTCGAAACGGATCAAATTTACTTATTCATCTAATTCCGACCAATTTCTATTTATCACCGCTACAATACTATACCAATATATTACTCTCTAATATATGGGAGATGAAGTCTGAAGTAAAATTACGTCAAAATACTTGGAGCAAAGATACAACAAGTGTTGACTTGTTATAACTCATCCTATTATAGTATGTTTCCCATCATAATGAATAATTTTTTGTCGCGATATGTTTCCATATTCGCAGAGGAACAACAACGATAGTTCTTTCATTGTTGTAGGTAGGTACTTATAATTTTCTGCATAGGAATGTGTAGCTTATATCTAAATTTCGTTCAGTTATATTTATTTATTATTTACTCATCATATTTAACGTTTATTTATTTACCGATTTTATTTACATTTATTACAATCTCAGGGATATTATTTTATTCCATTTTAACAACTACTTTGTCAATTGTCATCAAGACCGTCAAGGCCATCGACGTTGCGGATTTTTCGCCGACTCACTTCGCAATCGGTTGCTGAAACTATTCTAAAATAATTTTTCTTATATCATATTTTCCATCTAACCTTTTATTCCGTTTATTAAATTAAATTAAATATTTGGCGCATAAATTATTTTACTAGGATATGCACGTGTCTTTACATGTTCATTCATGATTCATGTCAAGTTGTATTTTAAAATACCCGTGCAGAAACCGTGCTTAACTATGAACATTCAGCGATTGATCCATTGTGCGGGGTTTTATAGCTTTTTCCCTGGGAGCTGATTCGTCTTCCATGAAGTTGACTTGCCGTTTGTGGAGCTCATCCGTCACTTCTCTTCTACCACTTAGAATCTCTTCCTGAGAGCGAACATTCACCGCGAACAGTCACCCTGTTGAAGCCTTATCCCAAGGAAATCTCTCAACGCCAGCATTACTTACCTATCAGTCCGTTCAAATGTGCCATTTTTGTTATTGCTCTATTCGTAAATGTGAAGCCACGTTTTTAAGTAAGTTCATATTTGCACTTGTAATTTCAAATATTCATTGCAGACTTTTATAATTTTTTTTTATGAATGTCATTTTGTCTGTCTCTCCAACCTGTAACAACGTCACTACCCTAGATTTTGATTGTTGAGTGCTCTCTTTTTTTTTTTTTTTTATTGAAAATGCACATGCACTGCAGGGAAATCCCTATGACGCTCTGGGAGCGGTGCATGAGCGGGGATATCGATTCACGTTGGCCTTGAATCACTGTAAATTGTATACTTCGGGAAACACGCCCTTTGGAATGCTATTCCAAAGTGATGCGGTTCTGTACATAAAAGAAGTCTGAAATAGGGTGGTACGAGGTGTAACGAGCTGAACCTGATACGGATGAGCGTCTGCGGCTCGACGTGTATTTCTGCCCGGTCTTGTTCTTGGTGGGATCAAGCGGGCCACGTCTTTTGAACACCTTCCATTAAAATATCTGTAAAACAGACTCAGGTCAGCTACTCTTCTTCGATGTTCGAGAGTGTCTAAATTTTTTGTCAAATCTGGGTCCCCAATCAAGCGGATGGCTCTTTTCTGAATAGAGTCGAGTAGTCTCAGCGTATGTTTGGGAGCTGAGCTCCAAACATGTGAGCAGTACTCCAAGGATGGTCGGATTTGAGCCTTGTATAAGAGGAGAAGCTGTTAGTTGTGGTGTATAAAATTTCTTCGTGCGGAAGAGTGTTCCAAGTTTTTGAGAAGCACTCTTCGCCAGACCAGCAACATGATCATGCCAAGACATGTTCGCTCCGAGGCTCACTCCAAGTAAACGAAGAGATGACGCTGGGGTAAGAGAGTGTCCCGTCATCATCATATCTGGCTCCAAAACGTTGGTCTTTTTGGAGAAGATGACTGCTTGGGTTTTTTCAGCATTGAATTGGACTTGGTTTCTATCGCCCCAAGTTAGAATGTCTTGCAAGTCATTGTTAAGTATGGCAACTTCTTGCTCCCTGTGAGTCTGTGCGTCGATGGCAGATGTTCGCGCATCTAACGTGTAAGAAGATATGAGGGTACTGTCGTAGGCAAAACTGTATATTGGATTTTTTGTTGTTTCAAGCAAGTCGTTTATAAATATTAGAAAGAGAGTCGGAGATAAAATGGATCCCTGAGGCACACCGGCATTGATGAAAAAGGTCTCAGAAAGAACTCCATCGACTGCCACCTGTAATGAACGATCTCCGAGATAACTTGCAAGCCACAAGCAGAATTTCTCGGGCATGCCATAGGCCTGCAGTTTTGCCAACAGTCCACCATGCCAAACACGGTCGAAAGCTCTAGAAATATCAAGCGCAACCCCTCGAGACTCCCCATGGTGCTCGACTGCGCCATTCCACAGCTCGGTGACGTAAGTGAGGAGGTCACCAGTTGACCTCTGTTTACGGAATCCGTATTGGCGGTCGCTGATTATGTTAGCTCCTTCCAAGTATTTTAAAAGATGTTGGTTAATAGCTTTCTCCATAATCTTGGATATTACTGAAAGCAGTGCCACTGGTCGATAGTTACTTGGTATAGTCTTTTTGCCTTTCTTGGGAATAGGTTGGATCCGTGCACATTTCCAACAAGAAGGAAATATTCCCTTTTTATACGACAAGTTGAAAAGTCGGCAGAAAACAGATGACAGCTCAGTGGCGCACTTTTTTAGTACGATAACAGGTACGTCATCGGGCCCAGAAGCTTTGTATGGGTCTAAGGCTAACATAATGCTCTTTATGACCCGCTGTCGGAAAACAATGTCTGACATTTTGGTCTCCACGGAAGGGATCATTGGCGGAGTTCTTCCATGAAAGTCGACGGAAGAGTATGAAGAAAACACTCCCGCCAACAAGTTCGCCTTCTCAGTAGCCGTGGATGCGATAGTCCCATCTGTCCGTGTAAGTGGTGGAATCGTTGATCTGGTGAAGTTCTGGCTGACTGCCTTAGTTACAGACCAAAAAGATTTCGAACCGTTAGGGCAGGAGAGAAGTTTGTTCCTAATTCTTTGATTGTGATTGTGTAATTCTTGGTTTGATCTATTATTTCTTTGCATCTGTTTCGAGCAAGGATGAAATTGTGATGGTTTATGCCGTTGGGGCTCTCTCGCCATTGGCGAAAAGCCAGTTGTTTGGAGGCGACAGCTTCCTTGCATCTTTTGTTGAACCAAGGTTTGCTGTTTGGGGGCTGTTTTTTTGAAAAGGGAATGTAGACTTCCATGCCTGTTAGGATGACTTGAGCAACTTCCCTAGCACAAACAGATGGATCATTAGAGCCGAAACAAACACTCCTCCATGGAAAATCTCGATAATATTCCCTGAGTTCTTCCCATTTAGCAGATCTGTAGTGCCAGACTACACGAGGTTTACTTGCTTCTTTAACACTAGTAATTGGTAGGACACAAGATGTTGAGACGAGTTTATGATCTGAGGAACCTAGTGGGGCTTTCACCGTGATAGTATACATTTGAGGGTTCGTGGTCAAAAACAGATCCAACAAGCTAGCGAATTCTCCCTCGCGATCGGGAATGCGTGTTGGTTCATCAACGAGCTGGGTAAAACCACAGCTGATCGCAAACGATTCCGCTTCACGGCCTTCTTGATCAGTGAAGTTTGAGTATTTAAGCCAGTTGATGTTATGTACATTAAAATCACCCAAGATGGATATCTCAGCTTTGGGGTAGTTTATCTGTATGAATTCAACAGTTTTTGTGAGGGACAAAAAAAGTGTCCTATACTGTGTATCGCTGGGTATAAGAGCTTTCAATATAATATCTTGGTCAAGAGTCTATTGGCGACACGTATGAACCATAGATGTCAAGCTATTCCAATGATGGCCTAAATAATTGCCTAAATAGGATGAATTTTCTCTATCTACGTCCGATATATTCACATTGTGAGGAAAATATTGGTTGCTTGTTTATTATATTATTGAAATAAATCAACGTGTACCTAAATATATTCAGAATAATTGTCGACATTTATAAATAATAATTAAAATTCACAACAGGACCGAAGATGATAACAATACCCAGGAAGAAGATCTGCCAACATTGCGCTGTAATTATTTAAATGGTTTATGTTATGCAAGATATGACTCCGATCCACTGTTACCTCTGAATGTAAGTAAAACCATAATACTGTAAGCTTGTGCGTAATATACCTGTGCTAAGTATATTTATTCAGAATAACTGTTGTAAGGGGTTTTTCTCGAGTGAAAATAGTTGCTTTGTAGCCCATCTATTTTTTTTTTATTTGAAATAGAAAATTATTATGAAACTTATAATTTCGTCGGCGGCTGTTCCTGGCACTATCATGAAATTCCCCTACAATTGAGAGGCAATCGGCGCTCGGAGGTCCGGCCCATGGTCAGACAGGTATCGCCAATACTAAATTCTCAGCTAGCGGCCCTGTCACGCTGCTCTCTCTGTCCTGGCTTTCGAGATTTTTCTCTCCGTCAAGCAGGATTGGGAATTCCTTCTGCGGGTTCATCGCACCCGGCAGAAGACAGGACTGGCTTCGGGGATTGAAAACATCTGCCAAAGCAGGGACTTTTCCTATCGGCTCAGCTTGTCTGATAGAGAAGAGGGAGAGGGGCTCCGATCAGCACTCTCGGAGAGGAAACTTGAGTATCTAGTCGTTCCCTGGTCACCACCAGGGCTGCCTTGACGGACGTGCAGCTGGCCTTTTAGTGGTCTCGTTGTCGACAAGATGTCGACGTTGTCAGAAAAACTACTCATAATCAAATCTTAAAAACAGCGTTCGTTTCTTTTGTCTGATCTCTGCTTGTTTTTATAATGAGATTTTATAATGAAATCCTCACAGCTGTTTGTAATGTAATATGTTACTTCTTATTCCCTTTCTTATTTAGTACTACGTGCACTCATACTTGGACATACTGCATGCAACAATAGAATTCCGACCATTACTGGTACGTGAAAGTCAAGAATTGGAGATCAACTTTCAAATGCAGGAAACGGGAGCCGCACCAGCTTTGCGTTCCTTATCTCCGCAGCAGAGACAATGCCGTTTTGACGACGAGCCTCCGCAGCGTGGAGAAGACAGGGATTTGTTGGGTGATTTTTCCTCACCGCCGCCTCCACCACCTCCTGTTTATAGTACATCTGTCTGCTATGTCGCCTGTCGACATCATCTCGCGCTTAGTTACTGTGGGTGTAAACCTTTTTTCTATAACTTCTTAGGTGAGTTACCTAGTATCAAACAATTGTGTGCAAGGTAAGGATTGTATTAGTTTATAATTTACAACAATTTAAATTTGGTATGTGTTCCTTACTTATTATCTGTTCCAAGGCGAATTATTGATCATCAGCTATAATTATTACAGAACATATTATTATTTGATATCGGATTTTGCAGACGGAAAACCATGTGATGTGGCAGGATTAGCGTGTTTAGCAAAGTATGCGGATAAGATCACACAACCTCCTTCTGAACTGGGATGTCGCTGCCTCCAACCTTGTGAGCTGGTCACTTATTTACGCCAAGCTCCAAAATACACTACATGGTAATAATTCTTACGTATACCAATATTTCTGTTAGGAGAGAAATGTCCATAATTCTGAGGTGATAACGAGGAAGGTATTGGATTGGGAATAAATCATTAGAGAAGCTACGAATCTTTTAACCTGTATTCTGTTTTGAACGAAATTTATGATAATTTTGTCTTTAAAATCGATTTATTCGAACTTGAAGATCTGCACAGATCATCAAAGCAAAAGAAAATATTTTCATTTTTGTTATGAAACCTACCCTCCAGTATTCATCGAAAGAAAAAGTTGATCAAACGTTACGATAAGTCAAAAAAAAAACATAAATAGATTGGGTCAAAAGATAGAAGTATATTATCTATTGTTTCTTAACAGATTAATTTACATTTTTCATTATTTTTAGATCATATTTAGAGCCCACATAAATTTTGAGAATACAGCTAATGCAATTTTAGATTGCACAAATGGAAAACGTTACTAAAATATTCAGGATATTATGTTTAAGTACCTACTTACAAGGAATAATTACTGTTCCAATTACTCACTACTTCTAACGTTCGTTAAACACAAACACAAGTTACCTATTCTATCGAATTTTATCGAAATAAATATTATGAACTGACTGAATTAGGCACACTATTATTACTGTCATGTTATGTTATCATGTGGATGTGTGTTACCAACTAGCGTTCCAGTGTAAGTAGATTTTCAATCTAGGTATTAATATAATTAATTATAATTATTCCACCACTAAGAAGTGTCAAAAGGTATCAATGAACTGTTTCCTTACATTAATTAAAATATAAAAAAGAATTGTTTTCTCAAGTTAAAACTCCTAAAGACCTCTTCCCTAAAAATATCGCGTATAAATTAACAGACCTTCGATTACTACGAGGATACAATTTCTTACTCGCAATTCATGTAAGAATGATGTTGGAATTCAGAAAAGTGACGTTGGAACAGGCACCCGCGAAGGGACGTCTAAAAATTATAGAATAGGTCCAATATGACATAAGCGTGATTAACACCTAAATTAAAAATGTGTAACGCAGAAGACTCAGGCCTCATGGTCTGTGGCGAAAAGCCACAGAAAAGCTTTAATTCGGTTATTGTTTTTCCTGTCATTTGTGAGGGCGGTTATTACACCTGACAACCCTGCTTTGGTTTGCTTTACTCTGTCCTACTCTGGGGGTGCTTTTTGCCCCGTTGCGCTCTACGATTTCCACTTTAAAGAGTCATGCTCTTTTACTGGTTCACCGGAGGTCTTCATCTGGACATCGAGATGAATCCCTCCCCCAACGTGTGGTAATCGAGTACCTATTATAACTCCTAATTGGGTGTTGTAATGGAATTAGTATTTCCTGATAATGTAGGTAAGTAGCGGGTGCTACATCTGACAACGCCGCCTTGTTCTATCTGGACCTGTTCTAACCGAGGGTGCTCCGCTACACGGTCTTCATTTATGGTGCAATACAATAGTTAGGGAACTCCTCTCACTTTCTAATATCGTATAATTTAAAGAGACTGCTTCCTGCCTAACATTTGCGTGATCCTACATCTGCACTAAGTAAACTCGGACTCTTGGAAAAATAGGATGATTGAATTAGTTTTATTTCTTCACAGATTATTAATTCCTCCTGGGTTTGATTTTCTTCCTAGCTCTATCTCAATTTCCTATTTATAAATTTGTAAATTATTTGTTGTTGAGGAATTGCTTCCTGCCGCGGACTCTTTATTGGTTTGAGTAGGTACCTACTAGGTATTTACTGCTGATGCCGCCTAATTCCTAGCTGATTATTTTTCTTGATTTAAAATGGGATCTGCGCTCATGGATTGGGTGAATCTGTTTAATTATTTATTTTTGTGGATTTTGTTTCGAAGAGAGATCTTCCCTAACTATTTTCTCAATGGATTTTCCCTAATTTGTGACGGAAATTCCTTCAGAATATGCGCTTCGCCATCTACTCGTTCGAAGAGAGATTGCCAACTGCGAATATTGATTTTGAGATGCGAATGAAGTATGTTTCACTGGGATTTCCCGGGATAGGTAAAGAAAACTCGACCGGAGTCCGCTATATTGCCATCTCTGGATTCGAATTTTATTAAAATTGTGATTAGAAATTGGCGTGAAACGATATTTGCCCTTTTTCGGGTTTTCAACTGGAGTTTTTACAAGGTAGATAAATTCGACCGGAGTCCACTATAATGCCATCTCTGGATTCGAATTTTCAGGTTTAGATAAGGATTATGTATCCCGGAGTCCACTATATGCCATCTCTGGGTACCGTATAAAGGGTTAGGAAGTCAGATTCGACCTGCTCGAAAGCTGATCTCTATCTGTCTGGAGCTGCGGTAAGACGTCTGCTTTTATAGAAGCGGTGGTCCGCTTTCTAAACACCGCGCAACAATGCACCTTATTGGCACGGCCTCATATTGTGATTTGTTTCTTGTCATATTTCCCTAATCACGAGACTTAGCGATTTGACCTCGCGGCTACCTTACTGAATTGTCCTGTACTTCAACTACCTAAATTTTCCTTCAAATCGGCCGACGCGTTGTCGTCTTTTCATTGTACCTAACTATTATAATTACACCGGCTTAACTTTCATCTCGCGTTTTCACCTGCTTACTATTTCGGGATCGAGATGTATTTCCGGCTACCTCCATTTATTAATTCGCTTTATCGATTGGTGTAATTTTCATTTTCGTGGGTGAAATACCTAGCGACTTACTATTGTCTTTGCAAGGGGTTATTGTTTGATTCTGATTTCACCTGTTCCGTATCTAGGTCAGCCCATCCTTTCAAAAGACGCGAGGCGCATTTATAAAGACATCTGGCAATGGTTTGTCCTCGCCGTTGCCGCTTTCTCAAAGGACTGAAATGTGACCAGCTAGAGCGATTCCATGTTTCTGAATATTTAATGAGCTGACGGGGATCGTTTACTTGATGTAACGTCGGGTGGCTGCGCTTTAATTTTCTAACAATTTTACCTTCAGGTATTTACGTACCTATTCTTGCACTATTTGCTATTTCGGTTTGGGCTGATTTAACGAGGGAGATGGAAATAATTTCCTTATCATCCTACCTAGGTGCGATCCATTTCAAATGATAGAATAAGTCTCTATTAGGCGGTTTCGATATAGGAATTTTATGATCAGCCGAACTGTGGTCGCGACGGGGAGAAAAGAGCTCTGATCCCGATGACTGAGATTCAGTGAGGTACTGGCACGAAGACGGGCCGAAGTTGGTAGACGTTCGCGAGCGAAAAAAAAAAGATGGAGAAAAGCCCACCTGTCATTATTACCTAGCTAAATTATTTACCTCTACCTGTGCCTTCATCTCTTTGAACCTGAAGTTTTAACCAGTCATTCCACCGTTTCCACTGAACTACGTTCAAAAACGAACTTACGACGCCATTACCACTTTTCGACATGAGTGAAAATAACTAATTATATCTACAACGTCTAGATTATCAATTAATACGAAAGTGTTTTTCATTTGTAATTATTATTAAATTAATATGGAACTTCTGACGTTTTTTGATTTCTAAATCAGATGCTGCGTGTTATCTTCAAGAGACTCTTTAATTTAAGGCAATGGCAATATCTCATGAATGCCGCCGTCTTTAGCAATTCAATTTTCAAGCTCTTCCCCTAACTATTTCTATGGTAATTGAGAAACAACTAACTATCGTTCAACTATAAGTTCATCTATTGCATCATCTTGATTCGGGAAGGTACCTACCTACGCAATAGCACCAGCGAACTGTAAGGAAAGTCCTATTTTTTAAAGAACTTTTACAACAAGAGCGAAAAATAATCTTTGAAATTCATCAAGTAAAAGGTCTACCTACCAATGATATGGCTGTTTTGAAGACCTCTGGAGACGGAGCCCAAGATCCTGGGTTCGATCTTGGCTCAGTCCTATTTTACTATTCTTATTTTTTTTTACTATTCTGAAATTGAAGTTGGTTTTACTTTTTCTGAAATATTTTATACCTACTTAAATAATTTTCTTAGGGAATATGGTTACTTTGACAAGAGGATAACGTTCAGATGGGGTTTACTTTCACCCACGACAAAATTCCGACGGGATGTACTGTTTGGCTTTGAAGACTTGGTTGGTGAGTATATTGATACAAAAACCGTAGGTACTTTGTAAGTAAGTGTGATATTTTCTACGTTACAGTATCCTTTGGTGGAACATTATCTCTCTTCCTGGGAATGAGTTTCATTAGCCTTACGGAGACAATTTTCCTTATTTTGGAAATTTTATTTCGCTCTAGATGTTGCAGGTCTTCTACTCGCTTGCAAAATAAAGCACCACCACCACCACCTTACACTTTATAAACTTAATTGGACCAGTAATTACTATGTATTATTAACATTAAAAGTGTTTTTGGGAAAAGAGATACGAGTTCCAGTATGTGAATACGATATGCATGAAAATATGTGAAATAAAATTAAATTTCTGTTTATCACTATATTGCTTAAATTATAATTACAAATAATTCTTGATTTTCAAATTTGATGTGATCAAAATAATAATAAAAGTAGACCAACTAACATTATAAATTATTGCCATACCTCGTTAGAAGCTCATTTCATCTGAAAACAATCAAATAGGTATATCAAAAACTACAAAGCGGGTCCAAAACATGGGTACCTAATGAAAGTGGTTCGTCTGGAAGGAGCACATCCACTTGTAGAAAAAAATAAGAATAAATAAATAAAATAAATAAAATAAATTTGTTGAAAATTTGCATTCTTGAATGAGAACCTACGTTTTTTATTGCAGATTAAAAATACGTAGGATTTGTCTGAAAAATTTTTCTCGGTTCATGGATCTTTTTGGATCAATTTCAGTATATTAACACAAATTCAAAAAAAATTAGGTAATTTCGTCGATTACAGCGCCATTTATCATGAATCGAAAAAATATTCAAGACAAGTCATTCGTATTGTTGGTCGCAAAACTCAAATCTGCAATTAAAAGTAATCCTAACCAAAATTTCAAATTTACCCTCCGCCCCACCTGTACGTAGGGGGAAGGGGGTAGAAATTTCCTACGTGTTTTCATCCGTAAAATCCGAACCTGCAACAAAAAACGTTGATTCTCATTTAAGTTTGCAAAGTTGCTACCCCTAGATGGTAGGGGTAGGTTGGTCAAGTTTGGTATCATTGGATTTGATGAATTTCAGATGAACAACTTTCATCACCCATTTTTTTTTATTCCATACCTTGTTTTTGATTTTTTTATTGTTTTCAGATAAAATGATCCACCTGTATTGTTATCAAGTACATTATTTACACATTGTGTAATTTACGAGTATTTTTTATGTCAGCTGTAAGCTTTGGATGAGGAGAGCTAAATATGTAGCAATAACTCCAACGAACTGAAACAAAAATTATTAATAATCATTAAGTGGGTAGGTACCTACATTTATTGTTTTATAATTATTATGATTTATTTAAAAATCACTTCCCATTTTGACTATACATACTAAACTAAAACAATCGTAGGAATTATCTAGAATTTAGCCTGCTCTGAAAATATATTATTTTGTACTCACTGTTACGAACAGAGTTCCATCGATTTCGAACAATCCTGCAGTTGTAACTTTGATATCTTCATGCATAATTTGTATGAAAAAAGAGTGTGCCTAAAAAATAACCATCATTATTGACGGTAACTCGATTTTTTTATGAAAATAATGAGATTTTTTATACCCGGTGTTTATTTAGAAAACACTAAGCTAGCAAAAATAGCATTATACCTATTTTGTAAAATGACAGAAAATTTTATTCTTTTTTTGTATTCCACGTTCGTAAATTAGGATAGGATTCATTTGGACCTCATCTGCAAAAAATGTTTTGGTAGTATGCTGGACACGCATTTATAAAGGTGGGTAATAATAAATTCATGATCATACTCGTAATTTTTACGCTGGATGAGGAAGTCTAATGGATAATCGCTGGATATGAAATCTAATGAAATTTGAAGGGGGCTGCAAAATTGAGCCAAACTCACAGTCTTCCTCTATCATTTCTGTAGATACTCGATTACGTATAGCATGTATAAATCCACTGGTTCAACTAGCTAACGACAATACTGAAAAATACAATAAGCCGATATGGCTCCAGCATCAAGGACCACAAAATCGTTTTTACGTATACCTACCGACATTCCCTTATAAACAAATGCTTACCTCTCTCCTATATTTCATGTCTCGTCTCTTTTCCATGACTACTTTTCGTAAAATCATTTTTTTGAATCTGTTGTCCTGAAATACAATGCAATTTTAGTTCATTTATCACTTATTTTCTCAAGTTGTTGCTATCCTAATAGCGATTATTCAATAGGCTAAGTAAGTATCGGATGTTTGCGGCGCGCGCGCCTCCTCGTGGATTTTTTTCGCACTTTCGTGCGGCAGTATAACCTTGCTTTGCAATTTTTGACAGCTCGTTTGTATAATGAAACCCTTTTAAAATTATTATTTGGCAGTGAACTTATAGATTTTTAAATTTATTATGACTACAATAATTATTAAAAGTCATTTCCAAGCACCCAGTCTCGACTGCTTTCGTTTTAAATCGTTGAGAAATGGGCGAAATCTCATGATGAGTTTTCACATGAGCGGTGTTAGAGAATACGTTTACATGGAACTTTTCTTCAAGGAACAGCGCTCATTTAGAGAGACTCCTGGTGCACATAGCACTCATAAAAATGAAAAAACCTGCTATTATTGTCCCATTGTTCAGGTGATATATTAATTGTCCATTAAAAAAATATCACCTTTCTTATCAACGCATAATAAGTTCATATTTCATCTCATGTTTTCGGGGTTTTTATTGAGCTTATGTATAATAAGTCGAAGAGTTTTAAACATATTTTGCAGCTGTAAAGCCAGAAAATGTTACCCTTCGTCTGAAATACAGCTCGAAAAAATTATAGCAGTAGTTATTGTTTTATTAGTATTACTTATATGCCTTAAATTATTAACTAAAATTTTTAACTTTAATTTACTATCTAAAAAAAGATTCAGGAGTAATAAATAGGTATGTAATCTCAAGCATTTAAGGTACTCGTGTACAACAAACACTTCCCGATTTTTGTATACTCGGAACGACCTCATGTTTGCAATAACAAATACATTAATGAATTATTGAATGTATTGCAACAGAGTGATGTTTAACGAAATTCGTCTTCAAAGATTATAAGTTTTTAACCAAGAAGACGTGGCTGTTAATTTGTGAAAAACGGTTATTACTATCTACATCGTCTCGTATATTTTGAAATTTAACAGTTTTTAAAATCCTACTTTGGGTTGAATAAATTGAGGGGAAAATTAGATTTTAAAGCCAATTCGTCGATTATTGTTTTCCCCGATAAAGAAGATTGATTCAAGCGACACCGGACTGATAACGAAGAAATACCGGCTTAAAGCTTTACATACACGGTTGGATCGTATCTGAAAGGAATAATGACAAATAGTGTCTCAGGGGAAGACATAATTAGGGAAATTAAAACAAACAGAGCTGAATTCAAGAGCGTCGTTGATGCGGCTGAATCGAGGCTACTTCTGAAATTGGAGGAAACTAAAAGAAGAGTCCAACAGCTGGAAACAGAAAACAATGTTCTAAAGAAAAGAATAGATTATTTTGAAAGAGTGGAAAGAGCCAACAATTTGCTGATCAGCGGACTAGAACTCTCTGAGTCTGCCTCCGTTCCGGAGAGTGTAGTAAAGGAGATAGGAAGATTGCTTGGGTTGGATATTGAACTGAGGGATATAAATGATGCCTACTACATCGGAAAATTGCCGAACCGAATCATAAAAGTTGAACTCCTTACTCACCTAAAAAGGAATGAAATCCTGAAAAACAGTTACAAGTTGAAAGGGACTAAAATATTTATCAACCGAGATCTAACTCGTTTGGAGAGAGAAGAAAACAAGATATTGCGAGGGAGACTAAGAACCGAAAGAGAATGCGGGAAGAAGTGTTATATTAAGGGAAATAAACTGGTTATAGATGATTGTGCTTATAGTGCCCATGATATACTCGCATTGAATGAAATTGACGCCGACATACAGGAGAAAACAGTATCTGAACCAACAAGCTTTTCTACTCCAGAAGTTGGTAACAGACAAACCCAGAATGAAGAACACTTACGCCTAGATGAACAAAAGTTGGAAGCATACATCACTACATACACGGGAAAAGCGGGAGCGCCCCAAGTCGGCGGCGGAAAAGAGTTGAGCGGCGGACGATCGAATCAGCACCCCGGGAAGCAGACAGACAGAGTAAAGACCAGGACTGAAACAGAGTCAAAAATTTGGAAGGATCGTACGAGGAAGGGCTCAGCGTCTGGATCTACTTCTGGACACCTAGGAAGAAAATAATGCATCCGGCAGATTGGGACATGAAGGTATTGTGAATTATAGTTTCTGAGGTCTGTGAGTGAGATATAAACAAATGGGTGTGAAAATAGGTAAATTATGTGCATATGATTTATATAAATAGCTAAGGCTCTGGACTATTTGAAAATTTTTAAGTACTGATTTTGATTCGTATCGTTCGTTGTTTGTTTTCAGCAGATTTTTATCTTAGTTTGGACTTTCGCGGCCGGACTTGGAGCTCTTTATTGTTTTTTGCTTTATTCTTTATTGTTTTATTGCTTGTGTTTATGTTTGTGTTTGTATTATTTTATCTATAAAACACAGGTGGATACTTTCCCCATGAAATGTGCTATATTGGTTGTTATATTATGGATTTTTTGTATTTTTATTACTTATTGATCCGTGTGATTGAGAGGTTTTACTGAGTGTTTATTGGTAATCACCATATTATAATGTATGATGTCTGGTGGTGTGATGTGGAGGGCGGTGAATTGTACATTGGTGTGAATGTGTTGCTTTTCGGGCTCTGTATTTGATGTTTGGTTTGATTGCACTGAACTGTTGATATGGATGGGTATATAAGAGATTTTAGAGTTGAGGATATAAAGACTGAGATACTACAGACAGGATGGGAAAATGATGCAGTCTATGAAGTAAATAATGGACATAAGAACTTCAAACTATGCCACTTAAATATCAGAAGTATACAAAAAAATTTAGATGAATTGAAGATCTTTCTCACTCAATATAAAACTGATTTTGAGTGTGTTATATTGTCTGAGACATTCGATATAGCTGACAGGGATATAGCGTTATATGAAATGGATAACTATAAGCTTCTATATAGTTATGGACAACTGAACAGAAACGATGGAGTCATAGTGTATTTGAGGAAAAATTTAGATTTTACACATAGAGTTGTCAAACTTTCTGAAGGTGTTACGGGGCTCGAAGTAAACGTTACAAATTACGGGGGTCAAAATATAAAAATTGCTGCTGTCTACAGATCTCCATCCTTGGAAGTGGACGGATTTTTGTGTGGTCTAAATGATTATTTAGCCGGGTGTTGTAGAAACAGTGACTATAACATAATGGTTGGAGACATAAATATTGATATTTTGACAGAAACTGAGGACAGTCAGGAGTACTTAAATATCCTACGTGAGCAAGGATACTCCTCTCTGATAAACGAGGCCACCAGAGTTGAAAACAACACAAGTTCCTGCCTGGATCACATTTTTATGAAGAGTAAACACCCCTTCGAAGACCTGACTATTCCTGTAGTGGTTAAAACTAAGATAACAGATCACTACTTCATAGCACTGCAGCTGATTCTACACACCGATGATGACAAAAAAGTAGATAGTGGTAAAACCAGGGTCATCTCCTATATAAACTACAAATTGCTAAAAAAAAAATTGCAGCAACTGAAGAACATTGTAATAGAGAACGAACGTGTTCAGGTAGCAACGGATAAATTTATTGGTATTATGGAGAGGGCAATCAATGAGTGTACTGTGTATAAATACATTAGACATAAATACAGGAAGAGGAAGAAATGGATAACAAGGGGTTTGATTGTTGCTCTAAATGAGAGAGATAAACTTTATGGACAACTCAGGAGAGCTCCAGAAGATATCACTCTAAGATCGAAGTATATTGCTTATAGAAATAAATTAAAGAGTATGATAAGAAAGACAAAGGACGATTATTATAGGCAACAAATTAGACATAGAAAAAACGATGCCAAAAGTTTATGGCGGGTGGTATCTGACTTGACATATAAAAAAGATCATAAAGTGAGAATAAATCAGATAAGAGATGAAAAGACCGATGTTATTATGACCGAACCTGAGGCCATGGCGAGCGCATTTAACATGTACTACGCCGGAGTCGCAGAGAGACTAGCAAATGAAATACCGAAAAATGATGATCGGATCTATGAAACTCGTATAGATAACTCTATATTCTTGCTACCGACCGATAGGCATGAAATTGAGAAGACTACCATGACATTGAAGGATGGAAAATCACCTGGACTTGACAATACAAATACTATTACTTTAAAAAAAAATCAGGAAACTCATTTGTGAACCTTTATCAGAGATTTTTAATAAGATCTTAAAAACGGGAGAATATCCGATCCAGTTTAAGCGCTCTATAGTTGTGCCTATATATAAGTCCGGTGATCCTTTAAATGTTTCAAATTATCGCCCTATTGCGTTGGTCGACACTTATTCGAAAATTTTTGAGAAAATTTTGAAGAAGCGTATTTGCAGTTTCTTGAATAGAAATCGAGTATTGTCAGATCGACAGTTTGGTTTTAGGGAAAAGATGTCAACCGAGGACGCAATAACCTCATTGACAAATCAGGTCTGTAAAGGGCTGGATAAAGGAGATCGGTGCCTTGCAGTCTTTATCGATCTATCGAGGGCATTTGACACGGTAGATCAGTCTAAATTGCTTTGTGTTTTGGAAAATTACGGCTTTAGGGGCGTCGCATTGGAACTAATGAAGAGTTACTTACAAGACAGAGAGCAGTGTGTACGTATTGGAAACGCCTACAGTGGTTTTGCATGCATGAAGTTTGGAGTTCCTCAGGGAAGTGTATTGGGACCGATTTTATACACACTGTACACAAACTCAATATTCAACGTGCCGATGGCAGGTAGTGTGAGCTCATATGCGGATGACACAGTTATATTTTATAACGACACTGCTTGGAATAAGTTAAGGCAGATGATAGAGACAGATTTGCCAGATATAAAAAGATGGTTCGACAGCAAGGGACTAACTATGAACATGAAAAAAAACAAAATTTTGCCTTTTGCCATCTACAAGAGTACACTGCCGGACTTCGATAATGTAAACATCGACGGTATAAATGTTCCTTTGTCTGAGGATGTAAGGTATCTGGGTATTGAATTGGATAAACACCTTAGATGGGACAGACATATAAACGCAATCACAAAAAAATTAAGATGTGTACTACATAGGTTTAAGGTTTTGGCTACCTTCCTGGATCTGAAGGAGTTAAAGATGGTATACACGGCACTAGTAGAGTCTCATCTAAGATATGGCATCTTGGCCTGGGGCGGGGCACTTAACTGTCATCTAGCAAATTTAGCAAATGTAAAAAAAAAAGATCCTGAAGATTATGATGAACAAAAGCTATAGGTATCCGACCAGTGAGCTATATAATGAGACGAGAATACTAGACATAAAACAGCTTTTCTACCAGAGAATACTAAATTATAGTAGGAAATTAAATGGGAACACAGAGGTTCGGACAGACAGACTACCGGAAACTAGAGGCATGCTATCAGTGCCGGTGCCACATATGAATAGGAATTTTGGACAAAGATGTATCACATTTTTGGCTCCGAGAGCATTTAATAACTTACCGCGAGACATCAAAGATATAAGAAATGATAGAGCTTTTGCAAGAGCCGTGAAAGAATTTATTCTTGAGAAGGGCCGTAAATTTGTAGAGAGGCAGCTTGATCTGAGGGATTCATAGGTCTGGAAGTATGATGCTGGGCACTCAGAGCGGATGCATGAGTGGTTTAGTCTTGTTGCGTTGTTTTTTGCGTGTGATTGTGATTTAATTCGCGTGTGAGTGATCATACCGATTGATGTGAAAGTTGTGCGATTGATGTGGAAATGTTATGTTTGGTTTTGTTGTATTTTAGATATATACGTATTATTGTTTTATTGTATTTTTGTATTTATTGTACTTTGTATTTGTGTATAAATCACAGACGGGCGTCTTACGCCTATGTGACAAATATGTTTGTTAATTTAAGTTAGTTTAGATATTAAGTGTTACTGTTGTTGATGGTGAATATTGTCATCGCTTGGAACTGCTGTTAATAAACATTATTATTATTATTATTATTATTATTAAAATGAACAGCGGGCACGCAGGACTTGCCGCATGAAAGTGTCAAATTTGCCTACTTGGTGGCGCCACAATAGTTACTTGTTTAGCCTATTCACGAAGGGAATAAAATGCTGGTTTTAGTAAGTCTTGCAAAATCTTCTTGCGATCTTGTCAATTGCAAAATCGTTTTTTCCCATACATTTTTGTTATTTATTTTTTTCTTACGGCACACCGTTGTTGAGATATTTGTAGTTTCCTCAGGCAATGTAACTAATCATTAAGATAACATTTTGTTGAAAATTCTTGTCAGATATTGTCAGATTTTTACAGGAAGGCGAAGGCTAAGCGTGAACTGCAGCATCGGCGAGCGTCGATGAACGGCGGAGTACTCTTATCAGCTTTATCTGATGGTTGGTTTTTTAACGTTGTCAACGATTAACAATGTTGATATTGGACGTTAAATGAGTATGCACTTGGAAGGCGGTAACCAATCTTTTGCGCTGTAAGGGCTTGTTCGCCTTTATATTTAAATGGGACATAACTTTTTAATGAAATTAATAATTTTGCAATGTAAATGGCCCAACATTACCTGAGAAAACTTAAAATATATCAAAAACGGTGCGACGTATAAAAAAAACTAAAGAATACTTTTTTCTGTACAATACATGGGCTATTCATTTGGGTTTTTGTATTTACAATAAAGTCAGCGGCGTAAAATATAGGGAGAGAAAAGGGGAAAACTTGAAATAGCTAAATTAAAGATCTTAGTTCATTTATTGTTCATGCCAAGTTTCATCAAAATCGGTTTAAATTTCGTATTATTATTATTGTCTAAAAATTAATATGAACTGGAAAATACTTACAGCATTTTTCAAGAGCATTGCTTGGGTAATCGATATGATAGCTTTAAATATGCTTGCATAAATGAAACATGCAGAAGTAGTTATAATTTCTTCAATTTCATCTAGTTTGAAAAATACACCTTTTATAAAAAAATAACAAGCAAACACAGTAAAACCAAATGATGAATAATAAAAGATGATTAAATGTAATGACAAAACTTCATTTCCCAGCTGAACCAGTTGGTGAAGTTTGCCATGCATAAAGGCAAAGTGCTTTATTTCTAGAGCACTATTTGAGGAACTATTACACTCTTCACAAAGCCGATTAAGCACATTTATTGAAAAATTAAAAAATGTGAAATATTGCACAGAGGGGAGACTGTCTAATAATGTCAAATTGATGAATACTGGAATAATGGCAACAAATATTGCCCAATTAAAATAAACAAAAATGTGTGAAGTTAACATGAAAACGAGAATCCAGGTCGTTGGTATTATTATATATGATATACAGTAAATACATAAATAAATTTTGAAGTCACGATAATTAATTTTTATTTTAATCAAACTCAAATACTCGTGTAACTTGAAAATTATTCTGAAAATTTTAAGCAATTTCTTATGATTCCTCAAACCCAATGGTACCAAGCAGCCAAAACATAAAATACTTGTAACTAAAAATATTTTTTGAAATATTCCAGCTAGAGTTGCACCGCTCTTAAACAATGGAACAGACACAATTTTTGCGAAATATAATAAGACCAACAATGAATAAAAATGCAAAATATGAAGGCAAATGATTAATTTCCCCAAAAAATAGGTTCTTTCGTTATTTCTTATGTAACAAAATGGGAACGCTACTTGACCATAAATTTTGCTGATCATATATACAGGCATTAGATAAGCATTTATTCCATCAAACATTTCCATTTTTAGGCGACGTAGGATTTTCTTTTTAAAATATAAGTAGGTATCACTTCATAAATTATTGCATTTTAGAGATTATAACATGATTGTGTTTCATATTTTACCAACCACCTACTTGCCCTCTAAAATTAAAATATGTCATATTGGTCATAGGTCATTTCTATAATATATTATGTATTTAGTCCAAACAAAAAATTCCATTAGGAATTAATAATCGTAATAGACAAATCAATAATTCAAGTTGTTTAGTCCATTACAATAATAAATAGTTATTACTTTGTAGTGTCCAATTCAATATTGTTTCAACAAATATGTTGATGTTATGCCATCATCTACATTTTCGTATTTATCAATACTAATAGCTATTTATACTGATTGGTGACACTGAAAAATTTTAATCCTAAAAATTTTGTAATGGAATTACTTATCTCTCTTCTGGCTTACATGAAAAATTAGCATCGGGACATGTAAGCCGTTTTCCGATAGTTGGAGCCGTTTCCGATGTACACTGCTCTTAAAATGAGAAAATGCGATTTTCAGTTGTTTATGTTAACCTAATCATTTTAGACTACAACTGTAAAAACCACTCTTATTGGATTTTCTTGGGAAATGTGAAAAAACAAAAATATACAGGATGTCCTATTTAAAAAACAACCTTCACCTTCAAGTGACCATGAAATTGGTCCACAAGGTCAAAGTCATTTTTTTTGTATCTGGCTTACCAACAGAGATATCCGGGTCCGAAGATTGAAATGACTCACCCTATATTTTTTAGCAGCTCTAGTTTTACATTTTTGGAGATATCTCCTAAACGAGACCTGACCTTGAAAAAAGTTATTCCTTGTTTTATACTTAGAATACGATTTTATACATGATGTTTCATTTTGGAAACTATCTTCCATAATTGGCACATTCCTATTTTCGAGGTCCTTCGACCTCTATAATAACTCAATTTTCTGACAATTAAATCATGGCCTCCTTTGAAAAATTAAGACCCGACTTTACGTGATATTTCCATGATACTCAAACCTTTTATGCACTTGTGAGACTTCACTTGATTGGAAATTTTACGCTCTTTTAAAAAATCGAAAAATTCAATATATGGAGGTCATAAGAAAAACGAAAGTTGAGGCGGATTGCGGAATAACAAAAGACGATTGAGAACTCTGTCATACACGCTATCTTATTCTTCTAAAAAAAGTGTCCCAATAATGTCACATTTTGACAGCTGTCAAATTAACCGTTTCGGATTTACTTGCGAAAAACGAAATCCGCCATTTTCGTTTTTTGGCCGATATTTTCAAAATCAATTGACCGATCGTAAATCTGAAACCCGTTATCGAATGAACTATGTTTCGCCTAAAACATTTTTCCCCATTAACCCTTGCTGTAGCTGTAATAGGAACGGATATTCCTGTATAGAGAAGCGAATCTGGGACACATTGTATGAGCATGCAAAAAACACAGGTTCCTTCAAAATGTCCCTGTATTAGGACGCGAGTGTGTCCTACCAGTCTCCCTCTATTGTTCCATAATCCTCCATGTTGTAATATGTGTGCAGATCCCATTGCCATTTCCTCTACGTATAAGTGTAGAGGCAGCAGGTTAGATTACACTATTTGGGGTGGTATTCATAGGATCTAGGCATTCTTTGAACATGCTCTAGTTATGTTTTCGCTGTGACTTGTCACGTTTTGTGCCACCAGACAAGTGAGGCATAGCATAGAATTGCTCTTACTGTAGCAGTTTATATCTACAGAGAGATTTTGGGTGACAAGCCCCATGTATTTCCCATCACTCTGCGTCCAAGCGTTGCTTTTTCTGTTTTGTTTTTCATGTGTTTGTTCCAGCTTAACACTTAGTTGAGAACCATTCCAAGGTATTTTATCATGTCAGGGAGCTGATTGTAGGGAAGCCCTCACAATTCAATTTCTAGGAGCAATAGTGCGTCTACGTACGGGCAGCTCCGACCTACTACAACAGCTCTCGTCGCGAGGTTCCCGCTTCTACTTGACCAGCTCTCAGTTTAATCATGCTCTCAATCCAACCGATTATGGTAGAGAAGATACCATGCCTCTGGATACCTTGTGTGATGCTTGTAAAATTTTTTGTGTCGAACGCTATTTCCATGTCGGTAAATGCGCCCAAGTTGGACATCTTGCAGTCCAAGGATCGCTCTACCCTCATATAAGCCATCGCTCTACCACGGCATGCAGAACAGATTCGGTCGACTTCCCAGGAACATAATCATGTTGTTTTGTGTTTAGAGGGTGCCTTTTTAGTTTTTTTTTTCTAATGTGATTGTAATTTTTTTTAAACAAAAATCCAATTTGCTGGTTAAGCAGCTGGTACTTAAAAGATCATAAACTCTAAAGAAGAAGTAAAAGCCAAATAATTTATTCCCAATAATAATTTTAGTATAATATTGTTACATTACTGCATTTGATTACTTATTATGTAGTAGGTGTGGCAGCTATTTGGTTTTTTTGTGTAACTTGTAAGTAGGAGCAAATCTTTCGGTTGTAGCGACTAGATCGATGACATGAGTAAAACCACTACAATGACCAAATTGCTTTGCATACTTCTCAAACTCAGCATTACCATCGATTATGTTGTTTGTATTGATTTTAAAACGTTTCTTGGTATTACAGAAGGTACAAGTGTGATTGTGTATGTGCTTTTGTAGCATCTTATTAGCTAGTTGAAGGAACACACGTTCTTCGTTAATGGCGAATCTTAACGCATTAGCTTGTCCCACTCGTTGCCAAAATAGTGTCATTCTTTTATCTAGATCTTCCCCATCGAGCGTTTCATTATATTCCAATGTCGCACGTTGGTCGAGTATCACACTAGGCTGTGCTACTTTCTTCATTGACCCAGGGTCCTCTACCGGGAATGGAAGAACTTTCTCCTTCTGAGTTTCCAATTTTCGGCAGATAGCGCCTATATGTAACGTGTGCTCGCCACGCCTTACCACCTCACCTAGATAGTTTAACACTTCGTGACAATTTGTAGTCAATTTAAGCAGCTTCTCTTCATCAAACTTTCTGACAGCTTCTAACCTGAAGAAGAAAAAACAGTTATCAATATTCTAAATGTCCCTTCAAACATTTTAGGCCAAACAAAAAAGATTAATCGCAATAAGTCGTTTAAAAATCATCAAAATATTATGAAGATTTCTCCAAAATTTCTTTTTTTTCAGAAAAATAACAAAAAATTAGGATCAATTTTTCTTTGATAAATTTATACTTTCAGATAGTACTCCAGTTTTGTTCCTATTTAAATGTTCCTAATGGTTTTCCTGTTTTTTGGATCATATTTACCTCTCCTTTAACAACATGAAAGCATCTCCGAAGAATCGTCTTTCAATTAGTAGATCGTTAATCTTCATCCCAACTATACGCTGTAAATCAGTGAACCTCTCCCTAAGTCTCTTGATAGTTCCATGTGCATTAACAATTTTTCCCAGCTGGCGCCTAATCAGTTCTTGAACTGCATCGTCCTGGATCTTGAGAGCTTCCTGATCTCGTCTGCGTTCTTTTGTAGTATGAAAGTAATCTTCCAGGAAGCGTTCAGTGCGGTCCCACAATTCGCCAAGTGCCTTTTCTTCGACAGTTCGCATCCTTTGAACCAAATTCTGGCACTTACTATCCTGCTCATCCAGACGACTTACGTATTCAATGCGGATTTGTCTTTCTTGGTCCTTTGAAAGTAAGAATGAGCTAGATTAAACCTTTTATAAAAAAAAAACAGTAAGCAATTCTGGCGACAGTGAAAAAAAGTGAATTTTCTCGATTTTTATACAAAATTAATTCTAGTAGCTTAGTTAGATAATACGTAAAAGACAATTTTATTGATTTGAGAATACGTAGGAGACAACTTTGAGAACAATTCCTCAAAGTTTCACATGAATAATTGTGAATTCAAAAAGTTACGGTATATCAAAATTTTAATTATTGTTAGAATTTAAAAAATAAACTTTCAAAAAATAGCTGTAAATTGAAAAATATGACGTAGGTATTCATATTCATATTGATAACTCCTTTCATTCATATCTTTTTATACCCACGCTAAATAAATCTGTGAAAATTATCTTTAAAAAGAGTTTTATTTATTAACTTTGTATGTAACTGAAATGGATCGCACCTAGGTAGGATGATAAGGAAAATATTTCCATCGCCCTCATTAAATCAGCCCGAATCAAAAAAACAAACAGTGCAAGCATTAGGTACGTAAATACCTAAAGGTAAAATTGTTAGGGAATTAAATACAGCTACGTGCCGTTACATCAATAGAAACGATTCCTGCCAGCACATTAAATATTCATAAAATAGAAGCGCTCTAGCTAGTGGAGTTCCAGCGCTTTAAAAAGACATCCGAAGACTAGCAGAGCTAGGATGGAGGCGAGCCAGATGTTAGGGCAGGCATTGTGTCGAGACACTCTCGGTCCGCGTGACGGAGAATAGGTGACCTACATACAAGAACGGGTGGAAAGATACAGAAAATCATGAATCAAACAATAACTTCATGCAAGGACAATAGTAACTCGTTAGGTATACCATCTACGATAAGGAAAATTACACCAATCGATAAAACGAATAAATAAATGACAACAGCCGAAAATTCGCTGCGGTCCCGAAACTGCAAGTAGGTAGGAACGCAAAATGAAGGTGGAACCGGTGTAATTATAATAGCTAGACACAATGGAAAAGTGCAGAACGCGTCGGCCGATTTGAAGGAAAATTTAGGTAGTTCAGGTTTAGGACAACCCAGTAAGGTAGCCGCGAGGTCAAATCGCTAAGTCCCTTGAGTAGGGGAATATGATTAAGCAATAAATCACGGTATAGGGCAGCCAATAAGGTGCATTGTTGCGTGGTGTTTAGAAAGCGGACCACCGCTTCTATAAAAGCAGAGGTCCTACCGCAGCTCCAGGCAGATGAGATCAGCTTTCGAGCAGGTCAAGTCTGACTTCATAACCCTTTGGACGTAAACCCGACGAGAAGGCGTATAGCGAACTCTCGGTCGCCCAATCCTTATCTAAACCAAACCCTTTGGACATAAACCCGACGAGATGGCGTCTTAGCGAACTCTCTGTCGCCCAATCCTTATCTAAACTTTACCCCTATAAATTTGAATCTCTCCTCTAAACAACTCAAACTTCGCAGTTGGCAAACTCTCTTCAAAACAAAATCCGCATCGATAAATAATTAAACAGATTCCAATCCATAAGCGCAGGTCCCATTTTAAATCAGACACAATAATCAACTAGGTATTAGGCGGCACCACAGTAGGTACATACGCAATTACGTCCATAAATAGAGGTCCCCCGGCAGGAGGGAAATACAACAACAAATAATTACAAATTCACGTATAGGAAATCGAGAAAGAGCTAGGAGTAAATCAGAAATAAGTCAAGTTAGGAATAAATAAACATTCCTATTTCTCGAAGAGGCCGAGCTTATTTAACGCAGATGTAGGATCAAACAAATAGTAGGCCAGCACCTGCTGTCCCTTTAAATTATACGATGCTAGAAAGTGAAAGGAATTCCTCGCCATTATATGACACCATAAATGAAGATCACATAGCAGAGCACCCTCCGATATAGTACAGGTCTAGATAGAACAAGGCAGCGTTGTCAGATGTAGCATTTGCTACTTCGCAAACATTATCAGGAAATACTAATTCCATTACAACACCCAATTAGGAGTTATAATGGGTGCTCGATTGTCCCACGTTGGGGGAGGCATTCACCTCGATGTCCAGGTGAAGACCTCCGTTGTACCAGTACAAGAGCATGACTCTTTAAAGTGGAAATCGTGGAGCGCAACAGGGCAAAAGCACCCTCAGAGTAGGACTGAGTAACGCAAACCAAAGCAAGGTTGTCAGGTGTAATAACCGCCCTCACATATCAGGAAATCCAATAACCAAAATAAAGCTAGGATCATGAATTGCAATTCACAAATAAAAATCCAAAGCAACTCAAAATTAAATTAATCTCGAGTATGGGAAAGCCAAGCAAGAAAGTCAAGAAACCAAATTATCATTATGGGATCGTTTTTCTGAAGCTCTTCTATTCGAACAGAGACAAAATTGTCCTGTGCAATCAACCCAGATATTCAGTAAAATCTCCACATCCACAGTTGATCAAAGCGACAATATAAAAACTCTAATGACCAATCAAATAACTCATTGCCTCGTGAGGCAAGGTAAAACAAATAAGTTGCAACCAATAGAATAACAATCAATACTGTCAACAGGTATATAGGGCTAAACTGGGCACGGCGGGGGCGATTGCTGGTCTCGTTACAATTGTAATCCCGAAAACAAGCCGGCACCAGTGGGTACCAATTACAAATTCCAGCATTTCTATCAGTACTGACTAGTTAGGGGTAGAAACCAGGAACACGGTGGAATCGATGGTTGGTCTCGATATCCGCAAATATGCCGGTTCCAGGAGGTACCAAACTAAAAATTCCAACACTTCAATTCTTCGCTAGGTAGCCCACAGGGGCAAAAGGTTAATCAAAAGGTCAGACCCAAGTAAACAAACAAGGTATACCAAATAACAATAATATGAGTTATCAAGCAGGTCACGAGTAAAAATAAACGAAGGTGAAATAATTCCCTCTCCCAGGTAAATCAACTGTGAAAATAAAATCATTAAATAAAAGAGAATCGGAAGGAACGATTTTATAAAAGATACGAATCAACATTCAGGAGAATGGCAACCCCGTACTTGAATAACTACTCGAGAGGCAAGACCATCTAAATCGGCCCGAATAACCGTATCCGAACACGAATCGCTGTAGCTCGGTAACCGAACTGCCGCCAGCCGTCTAGGCGCGAATTTAAACCGAGTCAGACCCACACTCACAGGGCGACTCCACTAGACATACAGGGTGATTCTCACGGTCGAAAATCGACGGGATTTCGTACGAGAAATTGAAAATACAAACAAGACAGACATTCCCGCAATACACCGGGTAGTCTGTAACCGAAACAAAAGCAAAACGAAATAATAAGAAAGCACAGGTGTGCAAAAGAGTGGAATCCGAAATGGATTAGAGTTTGAAAAATGCATGAAAGGGATCTCTCTTCGCTTTCCATTTTTTTGTACTCTCTATGCAAAATCACAGCCCCTCTCGCACTTCACCATTTTACGCCCTTGAAAACGAATTCTCTCGCTCATCACTCGCTTTTAGACATCCGACAGGAAGCCAACAGTTAACAACAAGTCTTAGTAAATTTACCCGCTTTTCCGTGGGAAATCCCAATCAACCGAGATACAACGAGTCACAGTAGGTTCTTTTGCGCATCCGTTTCGGCCATAGTAATCCTGGCATACCTCAATCAAAGAGCAGGGGTGACTACGGTAAAAACAACGGTAAACACAACGTAGGAAAACACAGCCGTCCTATTAGGGGAATCCCAGAGGTAAATAGACGATCACGGTGGCTTTTCACGAAAGACGAACGGACCAGGGGTCGTATCGTTACATAACATACCTTAAGTCTCTGCTGAAGACCATACAATATAATATTGAGAGTACGTTCCTCATCTTCGGCTTCTCCGCATAACCATTCCACGTGTTGAGAATTATCCTTTTGCAACTCCTCAATACTGGCAGTGTGATCTTCTTTAAGCTCATCAATGCGGTCCCGAAACATGTCAATCAACCTAAATACATCGAAAAAAAAAAGTAAAATATATAACTCCTAAGCGTCATTCAAATAATTAAATATGATATTTGTATAAAAAAATAAATTCCAAGATGGGTTGATAGGTAGGTATTCAAATAGATTGTTCACACTGTATGAATATCTGCAGATTCGTCGTATAATTTCTCATCCTTACTATGTGGTATAATGACCACATTTACCACAAAATACTATAAACAAATTATAAACAAATTACCACATAATAATTTGTTTTTCAAATCTAAAATGATTTTTTTCTGTGTATAGAATAATTCATTAAGGCAAACTTGTTGAGCCCTGTGATAAATTCAAGTACTCAGCTAAACTAATTTTAAAAAGATGAACAAATTAGGCAAAACAAAAAATACACTACACAAGATTACCTACCTAAGAAACAAGACTAAAATAAAATGAAAAAAAAAAGTTTAAATACATATAGGTAGGTAGAGGCTAAATAAGAAAAAAAGCTATAAAACTCAACCAACTTTAACTAATAATAATAATTTGTTCTTAAACTTATTATTATATGTTTTTTTTCTTTTATGTAAATTTTAATTTATACATAAACGGTATTTACTGAAAAAAAAAACTTCTGACATGGGAAGATTTATGAATTGTCAAAAACTGTACCTATTTGATTTTAAACATAATTAGTAAAAGTTGTTTGAAAAAGTTGTTTGTCTTAATAAATTCTATACTCAACAGTTGAAAAAAGGAGCTTAAAAGCACACTTTATATGAGATTCTTATGATAAGGTTTGATACCCGTAGCTTTTATCACCTGTCAATATTGGTCTGATGGTTTCGGAAGTTCATCATGTACTGCTCCTCGGCGTCTCGAATTTCGTCCATCAGCAGCGAAATGGTGAAATCCTTATAATCAATAATACGTTCGAAGTTATTCCATGCAAAATTAAGCTCTTCGCGCATCCTCGGTAAAGCAATGCGAATTAACATCTCCTTCCATTGTTTCTCGAAGCTGTAAATTATGTGTTATTTGATTTATATTTTATTTTTTGATTTAATATAATTTTCTTATTATGTTGTTCTTTAGAGTGATAGCAATAAAGGTCCCTAAAACGTAAAAAATTAAAGCATTCTAATCACAGATTTCACTTAATAAATTCGAATAACGAAATAATAAAAAAACAAAAAAAATCCTGAAGTAACAATATTCATCCACGAGCGAATTAATTCAGTTTATAGCAATGCGAAGGTTTTCTTACGTAAAATTAAAAGATATTTTTTCCGGGAGAAGGCAGAACTTCGCGGAAAAATGCGAAAAAAGGTTCTTATGTTCTTAAAAGAACGTGCCTAATTTTTTGCAGAATTTTTTGAATAATCAACTAACTGGAAATCTTTTCGAACGTAATCTGTTATGCTAGCCCTTAAAATTCCCCATTTTCAAAAACAAAAATACAAATTACCTTTTCAAAGTATTGGTTCCGTATCGTATCTCTCTCGAGAGATGGTCACGTTTGAGTTGCTTCTTACGTTCTTCAGTACGTCTACGTCTCTCGGCGAGCTTTTCTTTTGCTGTAAGCTTCGGCTTATTAAATTTTCCTTGTGGGGGAGATTCTGTTGACTGGTCAATCTCTTGTTGAGGCTGCATTTTATTTACAAAGCTTTAAAAACCGCGCTACTCCAATCAATCAATGTCATTTCGACTGTCAATATATTATGTCCATTAATAATATTTATTGTAAAAGCAAGTTACTGGTACTCAATTATGCAATAATCATTATTATGTAGTTATTATACTATTCATTGTAAAATAGATAAAATCGTGAGTTGTTTCATGGTTGTTTCATTTTTTTTCTTGTTGAGACTCTAGGACCCATAGTTCCCGAGTTACGGCCGCTACGTTCCCTTAATTTTATTGATCATTATATTAATCACACATTCTTCTCAGCGTACCTAGCTGATGTTTATACAAAAAAAAGATCTGTTTGCAGTCTGTTTCCTATCAGAAACATTTCGGCATTTATCAGAAACCAGCTCTTGAAGAATTATATTTTTTTATTGTTAAAAAATAAATAAATGAAGAAAATAAATAAGTCAGAGCGAAGCTGCAGGAAATAATAATATTTTAAGAGCACAAGGATATTAAAAATGACATTGCAAAACAACTTGCAAATCAAATATATTATGCAGGTGCAGCGTAGAAGGAAGATTGTGCAACTTCCAGTGTCATGAAAATGTCACTTTCACAAACCAGCATGAATAAATTTCTTTCGGCATAAAAATGTACTTTAGAACGTGTTTTATGAACTCAATTTTATTATTTTTTTCTGATTTTTACTGAGTAGCTATGAAATTGATTCCTGAAGATATTCATTCAATACTCAAAGTATTATACTACCAACATGTACAAATAAAGGAGGTCAACGACTTATTTCAAGAACAAATTTCCTATTAACAATGGGTCCCCAAACGCACCTTTTCGACATAATTATAGGATGTAAAAAAAAATGTTTTTGCTTACTTTTTTTTGCGATATATCAAGAACCGTTAAGGCCACAGGCTCCAGCTTTTGTATAGATTTTTACATTAATAATAGCTACTTTTAAGGCTTTAAACCGATGTTATGGGATATGGCTCCCATAACTTTTACGCCATTCGAAAAATTAGTTCCTTGACAGCATATTTCAAAGCGACAAGTTTTTTTACATAAAGAAGGTACTCTTGGTCAAAAGCTGTAGGAGGCACCGTTTTTGATAAAAACGGCATTCTATTATCAAAATCGAACAAAATTCAATATGAACAAAAAAGCTATTTTCACAATTATTAAGTAATTGATAAAAACTTGAAAAAGCCAATCACCCTCACAAAATTTAATAATTTCATAAAATGCGTCACAAAAATGACTTACTATCTGTCCACTGAGTGTTGTCCGTTGTCATGCCACACTGATTCTGACTAAATAATTTCATTTAATTCGATTTGATTCGTACACTTATTTCTAAGTCGAACCAGATGTGGTATCGCAGTTCGTGTCAGTGGCGTGTGTTGAGGAATAATGAATATCCTACAAATATATTATTTCGACAAGTTATTGACGAAGTAGAGCCTTGCAACTTTTTGATAACAAATATATATAATGCAAGTAAATAAGAATGATAATAATTATTGTTATCATCATGATAGAAATATCATGTCACCTACCTGCTGGTTGCCGTTTAAACGAAAGAATAACACCTCCGTTTTCTTATTCTGCAAGTAAAATATTCCAGCAATTTAACCACAAGACCATGTACTAGGGAGTTCAATTGTTTCCCAGGCAAAACAAGGAAATAGATTTTTAGGCATTCGCGCAATTAATAAGTTACTCATAGTTTATCACACCATACAATATTACAGGTAATTCTGCTAATTTCGTATTAAAAACGTTTCAAATCACAACAAAAACCTTATTAGTATATTTAACGCTGACACTGACACTACTGACAGTAGCGACGACAATCTTATCGTAATATCGTATCAATCTAAGCGTATCAAGACGCGAGTCGGTACTTCCATCTCACTCTCGCTCATCTTTTTAGAATTGCTGACGATTTAAACGTATTTCTGACAATACGTCCCATTTTAACTCGATTGACTATGTAATGCAATAGAAGGAGTAAGAAACATAACGAGATTATGTATCCCTAGTTATCACAACAGACAACTCTCAGTGTACAGACTTTAATTTTGAAAATAACTTTTTTTTTGTTCTCATTGAGTTTTGTACGTTGTTTGTAATTAAAATGCCATTTATCTCGGAAAGGGTGCCTCCTATAGCTTTTGACTAAGAGAACCTTCGTTGTGTGAGAAAAAATTGATTAGACATAAACACCAATTTTTCGAGTGGCGTAAAAGTTATAGGGGTAAAAACATTGGTGTAGAGCCTTCCTTAACGGTTCTGGAGATATAGCAAAAAATGTAAGAAAAACCAACACCATGTAAGTCCTATCTACCAATGAAACTATCTACTAGTGAAATCAAAATAGAGCACGGTGGGATCGGCTTGCGCCATAGGATACACCACAGGCAGCAAAAATGCATGTTAAAACTAACAATTGCCAGTAGGTTTTTACCTGCTTCTACAGTATACACCGGGGGGCACTGCACTCAACTTTACTTGGAAATATAGACTATTTTTTAAAACGGTGGCACATTCCTTTTTCAAATTTAACCGTTACTATAAAACTTACCATACCTTTGCTGTACCAATGATGATGAGCTCTTAAGTACCCTCTGTATACGAATACAACAATTATTATTATTCCAAATTTTAAAGTATACAAACTTATACCAAAGAACTCCGCCGATATGAATATAATAAATCATTTTTTTCAATATAATAAGTAATACATTTGTTTTTTTGTATCTATACAACTATTTTTTTAATAAACACAACATAAGCAACTTTACATATTCATATTATAATTATTGTCGAAGTATCCTTGCAAAAGTTGAAATACATCGTATAAGCCAGTTCAGTTTCATAATTTTGTTAACTTAAGCTATGGTTTGTTAGGAGTGTAGGCGACGCAAAGCAGACAGTCGGTTGTGCGCCTCGGACTTCTGTTGAAATCTAGAACTCAAGAAGACGCGGAGTCCGGTTTGTTAGAATCTGCGCAGATAGACTCAGACAACAAATAAGTATTTTTATTATTAATTTTGGCAAAACTTCTTTATATGATAACAATGGCTGAATATTTTTTCTGGCAATACGGCGAAGAATGCTGGTAATGCTGCGAAAGAAGAACATGAAGATCTTCTTTAGAGCTTAATTAGTTGTCGTTGCCAGAATAAATGTGAAGATGGAATGTTTTCTAATAGAAGTTTGGAAGGGGCTTATAAATAACAGTTTTTGACTGTGCATAATTAGGTGTTCTCGTACAAGGTCTCTCAATTTGTCATCTTCCTCTGCTGAAAACTTGGATACCATTTTCAAATTTTCAAATAACGGCTTTTTACCACTGTTTCAACACTGTCAGCTGTATGCTCAGCTGAACGACTGCGTCGAAATCAAATCGAGTTTGATTCCGACCGCTAGAACGACGCAGATAATTTTACGCCTACCGTGAGTCTATCTGCGCAGATTCTAACAAACCGGCTCTGCGTCTTCTTGAGTTCTAGATTTTAACAGAAGTCCGAGGCGCACAACCGACTGTCTGCTTTGCGTCGCCTACAGTCCTAACAAACCATAGCTTTACTGTATGAGGAAAATCGGATTTAAAATATCTCACTTGCGCATCAAGTATGCGCAGGCAGTTAATTTAAAAATAAATAAAAAAACATTGCAATGATGTACAATTTACATGTACCCATTTAGTTGTAATTTTTATTAACGCTGCCGTATTGTGATTTGGTATTCATTTCATCTAAGTTCCTGAGGATACTTTCAGCATAGTATAAAAATTAATTCATTTGATTTTACTCTTCGCTGCACTGCTAATAAGTAAATAAATCAATCTTGAACTTTGATGTTCAATTTTAGCTCTGTTAACTTACTTAACGGTTGCATAAATTGCTCCAATAATTTAACATATTAAGAAGCTTAAACAGTATTTCAAAGAGGATCACTTTATTAATAATATTCAAACTTAAGGGGTGATTCTTGAAGCACGTGTTTCGAGGTACTTAAGAGTCCTTGCGATTGCACAGAAGGAAGAACTGGATTTGATATATTTTAACACTCAGTTGTTTCCCGGTCGGACGTGAATTCGAACAGTTGTTGTTATTGTGACACATTATGTTAATTTGATGTATGATTGCCTGAAGGGTTACTTATATCTTCAACTGATGGTGAGTTCTCTCACTAAGTACATTATGACTTATTGTTTTGAGACAGAATTATACCGGGTGCGCAGAAAGTCTGGCAACGATCCAATAAATCTTTCAGTTCTTAGTTTAAAAAAGAAAAAGGCAAAAACAGATCAATTTTGTAATTTAATTTACTTTCTATTGATGTAAAAAAAATTATACTCAGGGTGCTCCTTGACGTAATGCAGCATCGCCTATTTTTTTTAAATAGTATACCTTATATATTTTTGTATTTTTATGTTTCCTGAGAAAATCTAATAATAATGGTTTTTACTGTTGCGGTTTAAATTAATTAGTTTTTGAGTTATAAACAAATGAAAATCGCAAGTTTTCATTTGAAAGCTTGCAAGATATCGCAAAATGGCTTACATATCCCTATCTTCACTTTTCAAGTGTTATCTTACAGTGTACTTGAAATTTCATCTACATCATAGGATAGCACATAAAAAGGTAAATTAGGGAATTTAAGCCGTTTTCTGATATGACCGATAGCACCAAAAACGACCGTCAGAGTCGTTTGTATCAGTCGAGAACCATTTTCTTCCCCGAACTACACACTTCCGTGTTGTACACTCAACTACTACTGAAAAACCGATGATTTCTTGGTACACTCTGGCTGAAGTTAGGTACTGGTTTGTGCTGAGGTCATGCATAATGCAGGTTCGCGCTGTGCTGATCCGTTCAGGTCCATGAAGGTATAAAAAAGAAAACTGCAATCTATAAATTTTCTGCAACATTCCACGGCTTTTCTTTAGATTATTACACAGTACCTATGGATATTTGTAAACTTACTAGAAAAATGGCAATTCTCTATGTTATTTTTGATTAAAAGGCATGAATTAAGAATAATACATTGCCCTTCTTGTAATTAGGTTTACATTAAGACAATTCCATTCTAACTAGACATAAACTCATTATTACAACCTTGTTTTCCTCAGATTACTTTTAACAAAATACATTGTTGTTAAAGTATTCTTATCTATACGATTTTTAAAGTAATTTGTAAATTTTTCTAATTTACATTCTAAATTTTCTTGAAATTTAAACAATTTAATACACTTTAGAATCTTATTAGCAAACTAAAACCAAAACAATTATCCATTTAGCTGATAAAATTTTCTTTTAAACGAGGTATCACAAGGTGGGTAATCCCATTAATAAGATTTTTACCTTTTTGTTGATAGCAACGAGTGAATGACACGTTCACTTCTGAGTCTAAAGATTAGCATATATCTATGGAATAGAGAATGACATGTGGAGTTTTTATGGTCTCCTTATCTGCGGAGACAACGAACCTTTTTTAAAATGAACCTTGGTGAGAAAAATCAATACTTCATTTGAATCAATCAGTTATAACATATTTATAATATGAGAGCCCGTTGACAAAAATGGTATCGTGCACCGTAAACGTCATCGTTTGGTGGAGATGTTGTAGGCATGTGTAACTAAGAATTGTACCATAGTGGAAGTTCACGTGTACCTCCCTTTGGAGAGGAGAGTCGAAAACAAAAATTTTGAATAAATTAATGCCAGTTCTCCCGGAAAGATAAGCGTTATTAGCTCCTGAAGTTTTTCTATAAAATGCTTTCTTCTCCGTGAACATATCGTATATCTATGAATTCTTTTTTTTTCAAGAAAAGGAAGTAGTTTGAAACAAGTGATTTTTGTGGATTTTTATAAAGAAAACTAAAACAAATCTAAGATAATTTTTAACCAAAATTATTTTTTAACAGCAACTTGTGTATTATTGGCGTTTTTCTCTAAAACTCTTCGTTCACCTGAAACTATTCGTAGGTCAGTGAATAAGCTGAAAATTACTGCACAATTTGGACCTTCAGGAACATTTATTACCACTATTCCCCATATTACCTCGAAAAATTAGATAATCAGGGTAATTTCATCCCTCTCAAAGTATCCCAAATTGTAGCAGTGGTATAAAAAAGTTATGAAAATTCAAAATTTCACCTCGAAATCGTCTCTTGAGTGCTTTAGAAGTTGCTAATTACGAATCCGAAGTCCAAAAGCAATCCAGGGTGATTTCAACTCCTCAAAACTACCCCAAATAGTAACAGAGATAAGGAAATAAAGAAATTCAAAAGTTCAACTCGGGAATCGTCTCTTGGAAGTTTTCAGGATCGCTGATCACGAATCCGGGGCTAAAAGCAAGTGAGAGTGGTGAGAGTGGTTCAAACCCTCAAAACCTCCCCAAGAAGTGTCAGTGATACGAAAAATTATTATTTCGCCTCGTAAATCGTTCGCTGAAATAAAATTTTTCAGCTTAAAAATCAATCAGCAATCGAAAACGGAAAAGGTGAAATTTTTTGTCGAAATTATATCGCGCATAGCATTGGGTGTTTAAGTTTTTTAGTTGGACCTCAGATTCGTGATTACAATTGACCCCAAAAACAACCGCGAAACGATTTCCGAGGTGAAATTTTGAATTTTAAATTTTTTATCACTGTTACTATTTGGGGTAGTTATGAAGGGTTAGATCCACCCTCACTTGATTTTGAACCTCGGATCAGCTACCCCGAAAACCCACGTGAGACGATACCCGCGGTGAAATTATGAGTTTTCATAACTTTTTCATCACTGTCACTATTTGGGGTGCTTTGGGAGGGAGTAAATTACCGTAATTTTCTCATTTTTCGAGGTAATACATGCAGGGGTTACTGGTGATTGGTGATGAATGGAAGATCTAAGGAACCCAGGAAAAAAGGTTTTTAAATTCGTCCTGTTCCACCACATTTCCACACTGCCGCACTTCTACCACAATTTCAGACTTTCCGGCTTATTTACTGGACTACTAATAAATAATAAAGATCTATACCTACATATAAATTCTAGTTTTGTGCTAATTTTTTCTGTTAGATGGAAGGGATTTGGAAAGTATACCAGGCGACAATAAATGCATTAATATTTTCAGATTTTTGGGCAACATTAAGTGGCGTTTCGATTTCGGTTCCCCTCTAGAAGAGGGCGCGGTCACGTGACCTGTCGCTGTTGTACAATCATAGCTAACATGCCTGCAACATCTCCTCCAAACGACGGTGTTTCCGGTGAACGATGCACTTAGTAACGGATTTGGTATCAATATCACTACTTACTTACTTTGTCCAACCCCAACGGTTAAAGTTTGGGGTTGGGGTTGGACAAAAACATCAACTCGTACCTCTAGATCCCATATTTAAGTTTTGGTTTAACGCATCGAGCGTTGTATCAGTGATGTAATGATCTTATTTTCTAAAACTTGAAGGGTTTGTTTTTCCTTGCAGCCTCAGATTTCATCCGAGAACAAAAAAATTCAATTGGACTTAGCTCAAAATGGTAGAATGGCAACGACGGACAATAATCCCACGTTCCAGTGGGTGTGGTGTGGTACAGTATCCACAACTACCACAGAACCTTCCAACTTCGGCAGAAGCAAATCATCTTTCCTCTTTCTCTTAGTGTCTAACTTCCGTTTTCTCATAATTGGCTCAATATGAGCAATATTTCAGCGTCTTACTTTGTCAGAGGGAACTTTCAGCCCTGGTGATCGGTCTTCCAAAAAAGCATCTCGACTGTTTGTTGCATTCAGGTCTTGCCAAAATTTCACAGCAAAAAAAAAAACAGTTATTGTGCTTGCGTCAAAGTTAAATTCGTAATAATCTCGGCCAAATTCACGATTCAACATTAGATTAACGGGTGACTACAAAGTAGAAAATAAAACAACTCTCTTTACTTTGACAATCTCTGAAAACTGTTGAAAAGTTTTTCTGCTCTAGACATTTTTTTTATATTGATAATTAGAATCTTATTAGATACTTTTTAGATACTATTAGATACTGTTAGAGCCTATATTGATATTAAGAATTGTATAGACAAGTGGATTTGATTTTTTAATAAGTGCCATGACCAATATATTCAAGAGAAAAGAAAGTAAGTTGGAAAAAGTCGCGTCACAATAAGAAATATTTGTTTACTACACATATAAGTATAGCACCTACAATTTCTAGTACAATAAAAGAGCACCCGGTAATGAGACTTCCGACTGTTGGTGTTGATAGTGCAAGGCAAGCAGCTGACCTCTTCATCAGCGTCCGACGACGAGGACTGTCCATTATGCCGGCGGCGGGAGGACCTCCATGGTCGACTCCTCGATCATGGTTCCATATCTAAGCGACGCTGTTCTGCTTTCACCTCACTCGTTCGCCAGGTGAGTACGCCGACGTGCAAATGATTGCAACGCATCCTGTACTATCTTTACGTGTGTAACTACTATTATAGAACCTTGATCGACAAAGTCACTTTTCACTACGCAACTTAACGTAGAATGCGGTGGCGAAAGTGAAGACAGTGCATCAGTATTTACAGTTTAAGCAACCTGCATGTGCCGGCGACACCGGCGCTTCAGAAGAGGAATCCACCGGCGAGAGCCGATTTCAGAAGGTAGGTGTTCGTATTATTGGTTTAATATGAAACATCCTGGAATTAGTCTCTATCAATCCCAGGAAGCGACAAAATTGATGATCATTTTTATTGATTTCCTCCTGGATCAAAGGAATCTAGATGAAAGTAATGTGAGTGCTACCAGGGGTAGTTGTTTTAACTCTTCGTACCGTCGTAACTTTGTAAGGTTACTAAGGGTCGGTTGCACAAACGTAATTAAAATAATGTCAGATAATCACTGTTTTTTTTTAATGCTCTTTTTTTACCATGAAAATAATTATCTGCAAGATTTTTCATTGCATATTGTGTTTATGCAACCAGCCCTCAGGATATAGATTACTCCCCTAGCATAACTGTTACGTTTTTTAATTATTATTTGGTCATGTGAATAAAAGTGAAAAGTCTTTCATTGAAAGTTCACATAAAACTGAAAAATGAATAAAAGTAAATAAAAAGTTTTTTTAATTGTCTCTAAGGACATGAGTGAAAAAATCATATATTACTTACTTGATATTACTTGATGGATCTATCTTTCAAAACTTCTTATTTAAAGAATCATAAGAAAAAAATCTTAAAATTAATGCAAATATGGTAAAAATATTAAAGCATGATTACTGGAACAATAAATATTTAATACCTACACCTATTTCATAAAAGTATTAGGTAAATCATTCAAGCTAACTAGTATTACGTTATAGTTACCACAGATCAAAAATAATGCAGAATCAACAAAAAAATGTTCTATAAATAGGTAAATGGAAGGTGACAAGTGAAGGGGAAGTAATTGGAGAAGTTAATAAAATATATTCTAAAACAATAATAACCCTCTCAACGTGTCAGAAAAAAAGAGGTATATTATCAATGATTGACGTACTATTTTTTTCTGACAGATTTCGTCAGTTTAGGACCTTTTCCCAGTTTTATGTCCTGTTTTTTTTTTGTATTTTTTGAGTGCCAACCATTTTCGAGCTCTCTGATTGACCTCATGATCGCTTTTTGACCAAATCAATACTTTTCTGAGAAAACGGTTTATTGGTATTTTCGGGATACCTGTCAAGGTGTTTTAGACTTTCCAGTCATGTATAGCATACTTATGGGCTTGTGAATATGTGCAATAAATCACTGCCCTATGTAGTGAACTCCTCTTTAGTTGCAAAGTTTTATAAGCCTCACTTAGAGAAACGGAAAAAGTGTTACACGTACCTATCTAAATCGAGCAACTTGTTTCATGATACTTATATTGTTATTTAATTTTTTTTTACATTTTTACCAATACCACTCTGACCCACAGCCCGATTTGCTCTGCCTGAAAATATGAATAAAGATTACCTTGCATCCTTGCCAAATAGTTTACCACTATATAGTATGAAAATTTAGGCCAACGATTATAAGGAAAAGAATTATGAAGAATTATGAAGAAAATAATAATTATGCATATTTCCCTGTATGAATTGCTTCCTAGATTATTCTAAGAACATTTTATTCTTTTATTATTTTTGAAAAACCGCTTTTTTTGCAGATATAGGGTGATCAAGCTTTGCGAAAAGCACTATTTCGTATTTTTAACATTAATAATCGCTTTAATAAAAGAATGTAGGTACCTGTGGTGCACTACACTGGGTTTAGAGAGTATAAAAAATATTCATGAAGCCTTTTTATCTCAGCAAAATTACTAGAAGGCAAATAAAATTAGTATTGAAAAAATCAGTAGGTAATAAATGTGACCAATTTAATAATAATAATACCGACTTTATTCAAATGAACTGTTACATTAAAAAACCCAAAAAAACATATCGAACAATATAATATTTGTCACATTACATGGCGGAATCTAGCTATCTGTAGCTATTCTATTCAACCATATAAAGCGAACCACAATGGAAACAAAAAGGCGAACATTAGATATAATATAATCCAAAATTATGTCTGTTATAACAACTATAACAGTCCCTCACGTCATTCGTTAGCATGCAAGCTAACAATTTTGTTTAATAGAAACTAACATACTCATAATAGATGTTGAATTAAAAATAAACAAGGAAATGTCGAGGAGAAAGAGAAAGAAAAAGAAAAAGAAAATTCCTAGAGAAGAAGTTGTTATAAGATTATGAAAAGAAATGAAAAAATATTTATTTCAATTGTATCGATAACGACAGCAGATATCTATTTACTGTATAGGTACCCAACAGAATGACACTATCAATAATAACAACAACAACATCATCAACAACACCCAGTCCACAGTCGCAGGAAAACACCCACGCAGTCAACACCCAATACCAACCCGAGAAAATCATACACTTTCAGAGAATATCTATAACAAAATATCAAAATGTTGAATCTGTAAGACAAATTGCTTTGAAGTTTGGCTGTAAAACACGGATTTTGAAAATTTCCTGTAATCATCAGTAATCCCAGAATGTAATTAGTCCGCTGTACATACTTCTATTTTACCTACATTAATCATTTTTGGTTTTTATTGTCAAAATTAAGTAAATTTTTTTTAACTTGATCGCCTTGTATCAATGGAACAAAACGTTTTTTTTTTCAATAAAAATATAATTCAGAGATCAATCCCTTTAATTTTCTCCATATATTTAACAAACAACCCTCTATATTCTTGTAAATTTATTTAACATAATGGATGACATAATTAAATATAATCATTAAATTTATTTGGAAATTAGATCATGGAATAAATTAATCATTAAATCCATAATTATCCTGACAATTTTAAAAGCTTCAATTAATGATATCTTCAAAGCTAAAAAAGATACAAAAAATCACAAGAACCTGCTTGAGTAAGCTGGTGTTGGAACTGAAGTGACGTAAGGTTCATAGCTCATCCACACTTACCCTTAAAACTCTTTGGGGAAGTATCGCCATAAGAAAAGTTATATTCCGCAAAATTTGAAAAAAGTGAAAAATAAATTAAAACAGATAACAAAAAATCCATTGAAAGGGGATCATCATCATTCTATTTCGATATATTCCGACAATACATATTTTCTAAGGTCTTTTCTCCAAGTTTTCACATTTTTATTAATTAATTTATGTTTTTGTATGTTTCTTATTTTTGTTTTATTTTTTTATTCTATTCTTGAAATTTACATAAATAATAGAAATAATGATTAAATTTCGGCAATCGGTATTTTTTTTAATGACGATTAACCTACATGTGAAAAAATTTTCTTCATAAGAAGACTTTGAAAATTATGTTTAGAATGACCCCTCATTCTCATAGCTCATTTTGCTTCAGCTAAAAAGTGTCACTAAAAAAATTCTTTGTCTTGAATATTCCCCTCATCTAATAAGTACCGACTATCCGACTATTTTAGACCAATAAAGTTTTTTGTTTTTTCAATGGCGTTTCTAACAAGGTAGGTACATTGCGGAGGACGTCGATCAACTTATGAAAAGCATAATAAAAAAATTAATTCCTCTTGGTAATTTCGAGTATTTCATCAAAAGAGATGTTTCTACCTATAAGCAGCTCACTCATTACAATTTTCAGTTGGAAAGTTGATAAGGAAAATGTCAAATTGATAACGTTCGTTCATTATGTAATTAAGATTTAGTTAGTAGCCCTGAAATTTTTTACAAACATCAAAAAGTCCCGCCAAAAAGTTATACAGTGTGTGTCACAGGCATGGTACACCCCCTTTTTTTCTTTATTTTTGGAGATATTTTTTTTTTAATTTGGTACGTCGCATATTCTCGGTAGAGCGCACTTTTTAGCAGAAAATTGATTTTTTCCCACATCCGGTTTTTCCGGAAATGTAACCAACTTTTTATTTTTAAATGGGACATCCTATATATTATTATATTTTTGGATTCTATACATTTGTACGAATCCAACAATACCACACAAGTACCATTTTAAAAGTCAAATTTGTTTTTATTTAATTTTTTATTTCTCAATTATAGTGTGCCATGACTTCAGTTGTGTTCGTCACAGATGCAAAATGGGTACACCAAAATGTCCCTTATTGGAAGTAGTAGTAGATGGTACCTCGGTACCAATAGGTATGGTACCATTTGAAAAAAATTAATTCAGCTCAAAAAATCATTCCGGTGCGCATTATTTATCCATAAATCACCTAATTTAGTACTTTGAACAAAAATTCGATTTTTCTAGCATTAGATGATCCAATTGGAGTAAAACGAAATAGTCATGGCACACTATAATTGAGAAATAAAAAATTAAATAAAACAAATTTGACATTTAAAATGGTACTTATGTGGTATTGTTGGATTCGTACAAATGTATAGAATCCAAAAATATAATAATAAAAGGGTGTCCCATTTAAAAATAAAAAGTTGGTTACATTTCCGGAAAAACCGGATGTGGAAAAAAATTCAATTTTCTGCTAAAAAGTGCGCTCTATCGAGAATATTCGACGTACCAAATTTCAAAAAATTGTCTCCAAAAAAAAAAGAAAAAAAAAAAGGGGGTGTACCATGCCTGTGACACACACTGTATGGGAATTTTTTTTGTTCTCCATCTTTTTTGAATTTTTTTTTTTGCTATAAGTTTGTGCTTTTCAAAAGATCAAATTTTCAAGAAATTACAAAAACATGATATTTTGAAAACTAAAAGAGATTTGCGGGAAATTTGGGCGAAATTTAGAAGATATTGACCAGTGATGAAAGTTTGTGGTATTTTTTAAAATTTCAAGTTTTCGCTCATTTTTCTTATTGTCGTTTTGAATTTGAAATATTTAGACTGCTATATTAGTTAATATTGTCTACACAGGCTGATCTATTAGCTGTGACAGGCGAAAGGTGAGGTAGTTTAAAAAATAAAACTTCATATAATCATATGTCTGATTTCAATTATTTCGGATTTACAGGATCTCAAAGTTTCATAAGGAGCCAATTTAAGAATATTTTTTCAACTTTATCTTGGTTTTACCTGTTAATATTAAAAAAACATAAACAATTGCCGCTTGAGGGCGCAATTTTCCTTTCTATTTTTCTTATATAAACAGGTAAAACCAAGTCAAAGTTAAATAAATATTCTCAAATTGGCTCCTGATGCAAGAAATTTTTTGGTCCAGAAACTCCGTAAATAATTTAAATCGAACTATATGAAGTTTTCTTTTTTAAACCACATTACCTTCCACTTGTCACAATCTTATAGTGAACTAAATAGATCGCCCTGAAGTGATTAGAAAAATTAACAGGTATTGCCAAAGAAAGTTGGCAATAAGACATTTTTAAACTGATTTTATAAGAAACATGACAGCATAATGATAATTAACATAAATGTATTACAATTATTAGTAATAGTTGCATTCCAGCTCACTTCAATAAGATTAACGTTTCAGATACTGCTCTGTAAACACGAACTATATTTTACATGCATACACTTTTCCTCTTTAAGAGACGTTTGTAAATTTTGTCTACAAAATTAAATAAATCAAATTATTAGAAGCTAATCTCATTTTGAAAGTTGAATTAGTTTCTGTACAAGGTATAAACCTGTAAATGGATCAGGTTCACTGCAAAAAATAAGTAGATAAACGTGTTCTTATTTAAACATCAGCATCATTCCGCTTTGTAAATTTGGGCTCCTTGCATCTGCAAAAACTAATTACTTACAATAGGTATGTAATAATGCGGAACAACACATCTTATTTATAAATTAGGCTAATGGAGGAATGATATAGTGCTTCAAATGCCCTTGCAACTATGCATTTTTTTCTCAAATATTTGCTTCCGTAGTTATTTTAGTGCAGAATTCTATTGGGATTTTCGAAAAAGCATCACATTTGAAGTCTTGTGAATTCTTGTTTTTGACATCACAATTGAAATAAAAAGCAGGTATACAAGGCGGATTCACGACGTGTTTTCAGTAGGAGTGAAGTATTCCAGAATGCAGGCGTAAGTGAAGTTTGAAAATTTTGCAAATTGTCACTTTTCATAACGATTGTATAGAAACAGGCGGATCAATATACAGGGTGTTACAAAAAAGAAGGTCAAGCTCTTGGCCACAGATTGTTGGACCAAATATAATGACACTTTCCTTATGCCATTTTTCACATAGGCGTCCCATTTTCAAGATACAGGGTGTCAAACTTTAAATAAAAAAAAGTTTTTTATCAATAACTCCGTTATTTTTTAAGATACTCACTTGAAAATTTGCATAGCCTTCTTTCTTATTGCAGACACACATTTTTAGGAAAAAAAATCAAAGAAAATCCAAGCGCGAGCGCACGAAAGGGGGTTTATGGCAGACCTTGGCCCCCCAACATTTTTCTGCGTACGCCTATGGCTCTGATGTATCGTTTTTTTGATTGAGCGTTTATTTGTTTTACTATCCTCACTCTTATAACAAGAGGTCTGCCATAAACCCCCTTTCGTGCGCTCGCGTTTGGATTTTCTTTGATTTTTTTTCCTAAAAATGTGTGTCTGCAATAAGAAAGAATGCAATGCAAATTTTCAAGTGAGTGTCTTAAAAAATAACGGAGTTATTGATAAAAAACTTTTTTTTTATTTAAAGTTTGACACCCTGTATCTTGAAAATGGTACGCCTATGTGAAAAATGGCATAAGGAAAGTGTCATTATTTTTGGCCCAGCAATCTGTGGCCAAGAGCTTGACCTCCTTTTTTGTAACACCCTGTAGGTAAACAGACAGTCAGGCGGTTCTAAGGGCTATAATAGAAAACTCCAAGATAAGGTCCATATTCTTGTACAGTGTAAATCTCGAAAGCCTGACAGGACGCAACAAGGTAACCTTGATGTGGTTGCCAGGACCCAGCGGAGTTACAGCTATGAAAAAGCAGAAGAGCTATAATAGCAAGAAGTGGATCCTCGACTGGATATATTGTCCTGGAAATGTCACAAAGTGCAACACGGGGTCAAGTAGATAAATATATGGTTTAAGAAAAAACATAAAGAATATTGGGATAGAAGGGCCAAACATCAACATGGGAAAGCCTTCGTCAAGTGACCCCCAAATAGAAGAAAACTGAAGAACTACTATCACTTAGCTGGAATTAATTGCGTATCCCAGTGGGATTACTAACGGGACATATTTCCCTAAAAGACCGCTTTAATAAAATAGGACTGTTCAATGGAGACCTAAGTTATCGAGAATGCAGCAAGGCCCAAGAGACAGCTTAATATGTTCTGTGTGATTACGAAGCTCTAGATCGCAGAAGACATCAGGAAATATAAGGCAGTAAAAAAGAAGTTCGGAAGAATATGATACTCCTCCAATGATGGGGCTGCACAAACTAGTACAGGGGAACAAAATGACAGAATGGGTGACATGAAACAAAGGGGGTGAGCACAATATGCCCACGACTCTCGAAGGAAAAAAATTTCTGGATGTAGGCGTAACTGAAGTTTGAAAATACGAAAATTGCGACTTTTCATAAGAATCTAGAATCCTAAAACCTTTTTTGCATCTACCGTTTTCGGTTATTATACCGAAAGTCGCCGGTATCAACTTTGCTATTTTTAAAAGATTGGGTACTCTCAGTAGGTATTATTGTACTTTTGGATTCTTTGTCAAATTATCGACGAAATTTATGCGAAATACCATACTTTTCAAAATTTTGGTTTTCATGATTTAGTCGTTGAGTAAGCACATTTTTTGATTGAAGTGTGCTTTGGTAAAAACCCTAAAGAAATTGTAGGTGATTTTTTATGTACCTAAGTAATAATAGTTAATGTGAGTGGAGCTGTTAATCAGGCACATGATTAAGAATTTCCATAAAATAACTGCAAGCTATAATAAAGGTAAGTTGTCTGATAAGATCGATACATGTAAAGATTACGAAGAACTCATAAAATTGATAATCAGCTTGTTATACATGCAATAGTTATAGAGCGTGGGTCATAAATATTTAAACAGATATGAAAACAATTAAATATTAGTTTCTTTATCATTATGAAAAACTGACAATGGCATGTTACTTTAATTGAAACAAACCGCAAAAGTAGAATAAATAAAGGAATATGAGTTTGTTCTGTCAAGTAACTATTAAAAAAGTGAATTTATTTAATGTATAACTGGAAGAATGTAAATTGCAGCAGATTTGGTTATTGACACATTTTTTCATTTAGTTCTAAAAATATTTAATCTAATTACTATAACAGACAGCTTTACCTACATGCACAAGTGATGTGCAAAAAAGCTGGTTCATACTTTCAAGCTCAAAAACCTATATGTATGTGTTAATTAATTAGAAACGATATAAATATCGAATAATATGTAACGTGAATACGTCACCTGTTGTCCTCTTTGCAAAGCTTCTCTCGTTTTAAAGAGAATTGTAAAATTACAGTTCCCTACAACTCCCTATAATATAGATCGCATCTTTGAACTGACTACCCACACCATATTCTGGCGCTGGTACCGTCTGGATAATTCACTACTAGATGGCATTGCACGTTTCGTTTCACTAGGATTTTGAGTTCCTTTCAGGAACCAAATAAGTTGTCGTTTCAGTCCGATCCTGAGTTCTTTTCAGGAACCAAATAAGTTGTCGTTTCAGTCCGATCCTGAGTTCTTTTCAGGAACCAAATAAGTTGTCAACTGTCAATCAGATTTCAGTATCTGCCCATGACATTTCTCCTTTCACCAACCGAAGGCGAATTTCCTCTCCAGTTCACGGAACTGAATTCACTTCCTTTTTATCTGTCCATCAAGAAAGTTGATTCTCTTGATCGTTCCCATCGAAGCCTGTTGTTCAGGGTAAGTCGCCATTACAGATATTTTTGAAGAGAAGCTCTAATTTGATTATTACTTGTTTTTAGCTTTGGGAATTTTATCTTAATTCTACCTTATACCTTTATCTTTACCTTTCCCTTTGGTAAATACCTTACCTTCTCCGGTATTTACTAATATCCGGATTTATTGTCTATCGTGACCGAGGGAGCCATCTTGGACTAGGAAACAAAGGGAGCGTGGCCCATTTCTGTTCTTCAACTATCTAATTGATCCTTGCATCGTTTTCACTTATCCATGGTGAAATAAATCAACGTTTTGGTGATTTTCAACGACAGCAGAACATTTCCCGGTACTAGTGCTGTTTTGGTTGTCCAATCCTAGGAGTCTTATCAGGGCGTCGTCTCTGCACCTGCTGCTTTCTCTGGAGACTTCAATGCCTGATTGAGCACCACCCCTAGCAAAGTCCAGGAGTTATTAATATCCTTTTTACTGTCAAAATAAAGACAGTTTTTACCTCAATCAGCTTCATCCCGGAAACTGTAAGTGTTGTCTTTTATTTTATCTCACCGATCATGACGAGGAAGGACTAGAAGATCAGTGCTAACTTAGTAAATTAATTAATTACCACTCACGAACTTTATCTTTCCCGATATAAATGATATCGGAAGTATTTTATTCTTTTGTACACAGGTGTACAAAGTAAAGGATCCTTTATTTTCAAACAAACTGATTGTTTAAACATATTTATATCAGATTTAAAGCTTTTAAAATAAGACAGGATAATTATTTGATTTTAATTAAACAGGAAATGTAAACCATAATTTGCTCATTAAACATCTGTCCATTTTAACTTATTCTTTGAAAATCACATTAACATCTTTATAACCCTAAATCTACTTTTTATTAGTTCTTCATAGAGTTTAGGTAGCACAATAAAAATAAGAACTCGAGCAAATCGAGTTAATAAGAACTGAAGAACTCTTTGGCATCCCTAATCTACCTTAGATACCTATATATAGGGTGTACCTTTTTAAATAATTAAAGCAGCAGAATAACTAGCACTCTGATAGTATTTGATTCAGTTTTCAAGTTATTCAACTTCATTGTCTTCAGAGAAATTTGTCGTGAAAGTTTCTTTTGCAGTATTATCGTTTTGCCGAAACAACATTTTGCCCTTCGCTTGCACTGCAAGCTCTCGTTACTGCTACTTTCGACATTCCCTGAATCATAATTAATTATTTTGCTCACGCTGCAATTGGCATTTCCCCGGCGGGAATCGAATTCACCCTCAAACTTTGGATTAGAAACTACCTTAATAAAATAAAAGCACTTGATCTCTTCCTAGTTCCCATTATAAATGGAAAATTGATATTAACGTCATAAATTACTTTGTTCAGATGTATCGTACAGTTATCTTACTTTTTTAATGCATGATTATTATAGTTGCATGAACTCGCATGTTAGTCTAAGAATGTCTTAGTTAGTTATTGTTTTTTTACTGCTGGTGAATAATAGTGTCGTGACGCGAAAATACCTTATCTTCTTACCGCTACACTGCCGCTAAAGGGTAACCTTGCAAAAGGAGCTTTACGGAGTGGTTGTTAATACTGTCGCGAAGGTCTCGAGTAAGCTTTGGGAGAAGTTTGACTCCGTGCAAAGAGGATACTCTTAAGAGAGCTCTGCGATCAAACTGTCTTTGAAAGTTACATCCAAACATTTCCTTCATTAACATTATCCCATACCTTCGCTCATGAATTTTAAGTTAAATTCGAAATATCTGAATTATCGATCAGCTGTTCCAACTGGTGTCCCTCTGTCATTGTCATACGCTGACAGACTGCTAAAGCAACGACAATTCTTTACGTCTAACGTAGGAAAGTGAATTCTTTACGTGTAAAGATACGTCATGGTGACATGTACTTCTTCCGATCCCTACCTTACCGACTCTAGAGAATATCTGTTCTTACCGACATACCTATGCATATTTAAATATTGCCTTATCTTATCTTAGTATCTCTCTAGATTACCTTTATCTCTCTCTCTACTAAGAAATTATATCTTATATCGGTATTTTAGTTTTTTTGAAATACCGTGACCTATTTTTTCGTTTTAAAACGAAGGGAATTCTTTTGAATTTAAATCTCTCTCTCTCACTTGTACTGGTGACGCGACGTCACAGCCAAGTCAAGTAGGCCAGGTTTATTCTTTCTTTATATAGGCCAGGTTCATTCTTTCCTTATTTAGGCCAGGTACACTAGGTGCTACGTTGCCTACCTGTGCTGATAATACTACTGTCTTCTCTCTAGAATAAAATAAAAAATTTTATTCTCATCTATCTATATTATATTATAGTACCTACATTTTTCTAAAATGAACCCAGTCTCGACTCTAGTTAGTGACACAATCAATCATGAGTTCTTCCTAAGGGAATAAATTCCTTATTTATTTATGCATAATAAAATGCATGATCAGTCTAGTGTGCTCCTAGACAAAGAAAATGTATCAGGATTAATTATTCCTGAATCAACGTACCCTTTCGATCCCGGTATACGAAAACCGATGAATAGTTTTCTGTAATATTTTCTCTTTGATTTTACTTTCCTTGCCGAAGTAGGGGGATTACTTCGGCCCATTTCGGCGTAAGAAAAACCAAGGCACGAATATCGGAATTCTACTATTGGCCCAAAATGGACCTAACGGTAAAGAAATTCATACGAAATTGTCAGGTTTGCGGTGCTCACAAATCGACTAATGTCGCTCGTGCTGGTTTAATGGGTGGTTACAAAAGCATAAGCTTTCCTTTCCAATTTATCTCCATAGATTTTATGGGTCCCTTTCCTAGGTCGAAAGCCAGGAATACACAACTTCTCGTAGTCACAGATTGGTTCTCTAAGTTCGTACTGGTAAAACCCATGCCGAACGCAACCGCAGCTGCAGTTGTAAAATACCTCGAAAATCAAGTTTTCTTGATCTTTGGTGTCCCTCAAATTGTTCTCTGCGACAATGCTCAGATTTTTAAGAGTACTCAGTTCATCAAGTTATTGGAAGAGTACCAAGTTAATTTGTGGTATAGTGCTAGGCACTTGTCACAGGTTAACCCTACCGAGAGAACCAATCGAACTTTGCTTACCGCTATCTCGTCTTATGTGAAAGATAATCACAAAGACTGGGATAAAAATGTCTACAAGGTGGCCCAGGCAATTAATTTGTCTGTGAACGAAGTCACCAAACATTTTCCTGCTTTTCTTGTTTTCGCACGAAACATACCTATTGACGGAACCTTTTATGGTCCTGTCGAAAATAACTACCTTGCCCTACCAGAAGATCTTTCTTATGTGCATAGGGAAAATGATATCTCCAGATTACCTCCTATCTTTGAAGACGTCAGAGTCAAATTAAAAAAGGCTTATGACGTAAATAAGAAGTATTATGATCTGCGTAAGCGCCCAGATGTTTTCCAGGAAGGAGAGTTAGTATGGAAACATACTTACCCCCTTTCGAATGCTGCAAAGAACTTTGCTGCTAAACTGGCCCCCAAATTCGTACTTTGCCGAATTTCCAAGGCAATATCTAAATTAGTGTACGAACTACAGGATCAGGAAGGCAACCCGCTAGGTCGCTGGCATGCGAAGGACTTAAAGGCGTATGGAGGCAAAGATCCGCCACGAATTGATGAATAGTTCACTTCCTTCTCTCTCCAGAAATCTTATTTCTACCTAATTTCTATCTTCTCTACAGCATATACAAACTCCTGTTTGGAATGAGGTTAGACAATACGCGAATTGAGAAGGCTATGTCTTTTGTCGTATCTAGAATGAATGAAGAATGTATGCAGAATGAACACCGTACCTTACAAGGCATTCTCAAGGATCTCGAAACTAGTTGTGTGAATGTGTCGACAAAGTATAAATGTTGCTAATTTTGGGATCGGTATCTGTTATCCTCAGTCTCTTATCTTGTTCGATCGCTCAAATTTTGAGAACCCATAATTTTTCTGGTTATCTAAACTATTACCTCAGGAAGAAACTATTCATCTATCTTATCTGGCTAACGTTTGCGAGTCTAATGTTATCTCTTAAGTTTTCTTGTGTTCATTGAACCAAAGGAAAACACTATCTTACCGTTGTATCTACCTTATCTTGTCTTTTACCGTTATCTTATCTACTATCTATGTAGGGTGCTTTCCCGACAGTTTCCGCCCTGCTACGTGCTAAAGTGAAAACTGCTCTGCTTGTCCAATCAGACGACAGCAGATACCTTTTATCTTATCTTCCCTTACCTTATTTATTAGCACCACAGTAAAATGGTGGCTAATGCTTATCTTAGATATTCTTTTCAATGAAGGAAAGAAACTATCTTATCTTATCTTATCTATACCTATTAGTACCATAATGGAATGGTGACTAATGTTTATCTTAGATATTCTTTTCAAAGAAGAAAAGAAATTATCTTATCTTACCTTATTAGCACCACAGTAAAATGGTGGCTAATGCTTATCTTAGATATTCTTTTCAATGAAAGAAAAGAAATTATCTTATCTTACCTTAATACCTTTACCTATTAGCTTCATAATGAAATGATAGCTAATCATTATCTTCTCTGCGAATATTTCCTCAACGAAAAATAGAAATCTAAGTAAATTAGAGTTCTGAATTTGCAAAGGTGGCTCTAGATATTCAGTGCTGCTGTAAAGGAATCTGAACACTGATATCGAATACCCCTTTATCTCTATGATGAAAATGGCTTTCCCGTTTTCTTATCTCTCCAAGTGATGGAATTATCTTGATGTGTCTTTGATATCCAAGTCTATCCCTTTGTAACTGGTAGTAGTTAGAACGACAATTGTCTAGTATCTCTATTGTCTCATGAGAGAATAGAATTATCTTCATTTAGTTTTTCTTCTATTACAGTGGAAAAATGCCCCCCAGGAGGCAAGGCGTTCATCAATCTGATCCCAGGAAGAAGAGGTTCAATATGAAACTCTGGGCTGAAATGAAAAATATGCGTGATTTCGAAGTAAATCCGGGTCTTCAGCCATGGCATGTCCAATTGGACAAAGATGTTTTTCTAGTGGAAAAGGAGCGTTATTTTAAATTCCTAACCGCGCATGCCGTATTAACTCATGACCATCCGAGAGTTCCTATTGATGAGGAACAATTTGAAATTTCGAGAGAAATATGTCGAGAGAACGGTATAGACGTTCGTTGGTCGTTGAGCAGCTTCAATGCCAGACACCTTTCAACTGAGATAATAGCGGCGGAAAATCCTAGTGCAGATAGTGTCTCAGTAGGAAATTTGGCGTTCGTGGGAATTTATAACAAACCAAAACCATCAGAATTAGGCCGTTACAGGCCAAATAAATTCAAAAGAGGACCAAACCCTTCCTGCCTGCCCTCAGTACGGACAGATCCTGACGGAGTTCTAATCAGGGAACTCATCACACCATATCTAACATGTCAAGAAAAGGTTCTACTCGCTATAGCTTTCCCTTTTGATGATATTGCCCTTAAGAGGTGTAACAAGAAGACTTGTGGGATCGACCTAAGAAGAACATATTACCCAGCCCTCATAGACCGGTACTCGCCATCGGGTAGAGATTTTACCCCTTTGCGTGATTTTAAGATGGCTTACGCTATAGACCGTTCCTATGCCTCACAGGTGCGTTTTGAGATACCTTGTCATTGTAGTCTGCTGTTGTCCCACATCATATGCAGAGGACTGCACATTTCTTATCTTCTTTATTGGCATTTTCATCACAATACCAACACGTCCCCAAGTGAAGGAGAACTTTTACTCCCTCTGACAACTCCCCCATTAGACCGACTTGCTCCCACTACAGATATCCCTGCATATCAGATAGTTACCTTGGAGAAACCGAAACAACCTGTGCTTAAAGACTCAGAATTCTGGATAATTTTGGGCAAACGATTGGTCAAATTTTATTACAAATCGGGTTTTATCCTACGAAAATCTGAATCTCCATTTAACTTCGTAAATCGCAGAATCCAGGATGCCTGTGGAGTATGGTCGCCTAGTATGAAAGTTGCTACTAGAACGTCTTGGGAATGCTGATTCTATTTCTGGTCACCATTTAAATCCTTTTCTATCTATTTTCCATGTATCTTATCTCTTTTCTAAGCATATGTTTGTGAATACCTTTTTGAGTTGGCTGGTTATCGAACAAAGTTGTTTCCGCGTTTGCCTTAACCTAGATAGTTAAGTTCAAGCTTTTCCTAGACATTGAATTTGAATGTCCACAACTACCTAAAACAAATGGCCCTGTTTTGGAGGCTGTGTTTGTTCGATGGGAGATTCCCATGGCATTTCTTAGTCCTTCAGTGTTGGCGGTTTTTGAAACCCCAGGCTGAAGTAGTGTTCAAAACCATGGGCAGTCAAACGTCAAATAGAACGGCACAGATCTATTAACAGCACTACTGTTATATCGAGAAATCGATTTACCTCAATCTCTGTATATATATGCCTAATTATATCTATCCCGCTACCTTGACTTTTTATGATGAAGTCAGAATTTCTGGATTTGTTTAGTTGTCCATTCTATCGGGTAGCAGCCCTGTTTCCGAGAGTTTTGGTTTGTGTGAAAACTCCCATAGCAATTTTCTTAGTCCTTCAGTGTTGGCGGTTTTTGAAACCCCAGGCTGAAGTAGTGTTCAAAACTATGGGTGGTTGAACATCAAACAAAACAGTGCAGCTCTATTAACAGCGAGCCTGTTATACCGAAATGTTATAACTTAATTTTAATTCTTGTATATACAATATCTAATTATAAGTGTTTATAATAATAATCAACTTAGTAGCATGTTATCTAGAAAGAATGCATGTACATTTTCTTTTATCTACTTAGCATTAAGGTTTTGTAATTATAAATTTAATCTGCATGAGCGAGTTAAATATTTCTTTTTGTATTGTATAGCTAGTTAAAGTGACTAACTGTGCGATATTATCTGAACAAATAGTAAACATGGTAGAAAACTTTTACAAAGTTTGTTTTTGTAAAACACTATTCTCTCTCTTTTTCGATTTGTGTTGTCCTTGTTGGTCATCCACAATCATACCTTCATGTATACCCTTCTACGGGTATAGAAAGAACTAGAATTTTCTTCTAGTTTTTGAATTTTCTCTTGCATCGGTAAGGGGAGGTGTGTAACGTGAATACGTCACCTGTTGTCCTCTTTGCAAAGCTTCTCTCGTTTTAAAGAGAATTGTAAAATTACAGTTCCCTACAACTCCCTATAATATAGATCGCATCTTTGAACTGACTACCCACACCATATTCTGGCGCTGGTACCGTCTGGATAATTCACTACTAGATGGCATTGCACGTTTCGTTTCACTAGGATTTTGAGTTCCTTTCAGGAACCAAATAAGTTGTCGTTTCAGTCCGATCCTGAGTTCTTTTCAGGAACCAAATAAGTTGTCGTTTCAGTCCGATCCTGAGTTCTTTTCAGGAACCAAATAAGTTGTCAACTGTCAATCAGATTTCAGTATCTGCCCATGACATTTCTCCTTTCACCAACCGAAGGCGAATTTCCTCTCCAGTTCACGGAACTGAATTCACTTCCTTTTTATCTGTCCATCAAGAAAGTTGATTCTCTTGATCGTTCCCATCGAAGCCTGTTGTTCAGGGTAAGTCGCCATTACAGATATTTTTGAAGAGAAGCTCTAATTTGATTATTACTTGTTTTTAGCTTTGGGAATTTTATCTTAATTCTACCTTATACCTTTATCTTTACCTTTCCCTTTGGTAAATACCTTACCTTCTCCGGTATTTACTAATATCCGGATTTATTGTCTATCGTGACCGAGGGAGCCATCTTGGACTAGGAAACAAAGGGAGCGTGGCCCATTTCTGTTCTTCAACTATCTAATTGATCCTTGCATCGTTTTCACTTATCCATGGTGAAATAAATCAACGTTTTGGTGATTTTCAACGACAGCAGAACATTTCCCGGTACTAGTGCTGTTTTGGTTGTCCAATCCTAGGAGTCTCATCAGGGCGTCGTCTCTGCACCTGCTGCTTTCTCTGGAGACTTCAATGCCTGATTGAGCACCACCCCTAGCAAAGTCCAGGAGTTATTAATATCCTTTTTACTGTCAAAATAAAGACAGTTTTTACCTCAATCAGCTTCATCCCGGAAACTGTAAGTGTTGTCTTTTATTTTATCTCACCGATCATGACGAGGAAGGACTAGAAGATCAGTGCTAACTTAGTAAATTAATTAATTACCACTCACGAACTTTATCTTTCCCGATATAAATGATATCGGAAGTATTTTATTCTTTTGTACACAGGTGTACAAAGTAAAGGATCCTTTATTTTCAAACAAACTGATTGTTTAAACATATTTATATCAGATTTAAAGCTTTTAAAATAAGACAGGATAATTATTTGATTTTAATTAAACAGGAAATGTAAACCATAATTTGCTCATTAAACATCTGTCCATTTTAACTTATTCTTTGAAAATCACATTAACATCTTTATAACCCTAAATCTACTTTTTATTAGTTCTTCATAGAGTTTAGGTAGCACAATAAAAATAAGAACTCGAGCAAATCGAGTTAATAAGAACTGAAGAACTCTTTGGCATCCCTAATCTACCTTAGATACCTATATATAGGGTGTACCTTTTTAAATAATTAAAGCAGCAGAATAACTAGCACTCTGATAGTATTTGATTCAGTTTTCAAGTTATTCAACTTCATTGTCTTCAGAGAAATTTGTCGTGAAAGTTTCTTTTGCAGTATTATCGTTTTGCCGAAACAACATTTTGCCCTTCGCTTGCACTGCAAGCTCTCGTTACTGCTACTTTCGACATTCCCTGAATCATAATTAATTATTTTGCTCACGCTGCAAATAGATAACTTCAGTGATACTTCTCCAGTTGGCTGTGGAAATTGTGGATAATGTCGGAACTTAATTTCGGTACATCGAATATACGAGATATTAGACTCTCATTCGACTTTCTATGAATAGTGATATGTAGTCACGGTTACTTACTGTAACTGTTATTCATTTATAGGCTATTTCAAAATAACTGTAATTTTACTGTCTCTTCTTAGTTTCAAATCATCGTTATTTTAGACTATTACTGGATTCATAGGTTAGATAAAACTAGGTTAGGCAATCTCTAGTCCCAGCTCAATGTAATTTGATCTAACGTCAACAACGTCACGTTACTATAACTATTACAATAATAACAGCCACATACGTAATTAAAAAAGGGTTTAGGGGGCATAGATACAAGCTGTGTAGAAATATTAATTTATTGAATTGATTAATAATAATTATGATTCTGAATATCAAATTAACAAACTATCAAGTTTTGCATTAACTTTATATTATTTGTAATTTGTTTCCATAAAAATTTTCTACACAAATCGGTATTGTTTGGCCTATTATGAATTAACACCAGTTATAATCGAAAGAAATATTTTATTATTATTTCCAAATAAATGAAAGTTGTTAATGTAATAATAATTAGGTCTATTCCGAGATTCCTTATTGCACCTGCGAAATTTTAGATATGACATCAATGCTGATATTCAAAATGACCCTGGCAGACTATTAGAAAATAATTTAAGTATAGATACAGTGTATATCCAAAGTCTGCAAAAAAGAGCATTATCTCAACCCACTTAACACTTAAGTAAACATTATCGAACTTTTAGATGTTACATCTTCATCAGTTTCGTAAAAAAAATAGCATTTGCTCCTCTTCTAGTTATTTTTCTATAAATATAAAAACACATTTATTTCGTTAAATTTTTCAATTCAAGATAATCTTTTCCTTATGCATGTGTGAAAGGATACCAAGGTTGTACCATCACGCAGACTGAAGAGTAATGATGTGCAAGTTATTGAGTAACTAGAAAACGCTGTCAGATTTAAATAACTTATAAGCTATGTCTTAGAGATACATTCAGTTATTATAATATTCTTGTATTTTTCCATTCATTAAAAAATTGTATAGGTATATTCGAATCAAATAAGTGATTTTTGAAGGTTGATCTACCGAACGCGACATACTTTACCCCATTTGTTTCAAATTCAATTGATTCTACCGGTCAAGTGTACCTATTTTATATTGCCGACTTCTTCAACACTTTTAATGGCACAAACCATGGTATTATTATTTTGTACTTATACATTGAGACTAGACTTCATTTCAAAATTGGTAAGTTTCTTCAATACAGTCCCAAGGGTTAAAACTCGGTTGACTATCTCACAGGTTGAGCTCGCAAGTTTTTATGCAGCTATCAAAATAGGGGTATTTTTCGTTTTCAGACTGGTAATACTATGCATGAAATTGCTGATACTAGACCTAAAAAGGTCTAAAAAGGAGAGGTTGCTTTTTATATTGGCAAGAAAATTTTCATCTTAAAATACATTTGAATGATTCCTTTAATCTGTTCCAGGGAAACCTGACGAGGTGTTGATTACCGGATGCTTTTATAATAGTCTTCAGGAATTTTTTTAAAGAGACGTACGAGTAATTAATATGAGCGGCATGCTTGGCTGACTTTATGTTATGTGGTATTTTAATTATTGATGTCTAGTTAGATGATCTTCTTTATTAATTAAATAATTTAAATGCATTGGTGTTCAGATATTTTTATGATAGTGTTTAGATCAAAAACATCAACAACAAAGCTGCAATAGCAGTTAGAAAATAAATAACAAAGTTAAAAGAAAATCTTTGGTATTTCGAATAATATAAAAATACGCCGAGAAATAATTAGAATAATTGTAAATAAATGAATTAATGAAGCTATTCTTGAATATGGTATAATCATATTCCGATTAATTATTCCTTATAAGAGAAGAATAACAACGCATCCTTACATTTGGCATTCAGTGTTACGGTGGTATCCTTCAGAAACAACCAGGAAAAAAGGAAAGTTGCACTTACTGTTCGAATACTAACCAACTCATGATTTTTATGTCAAAAACGTCAGCGTAATGATTAATAAAGAGTACCTATACAGGGTGAGGCGCGAGAAACTTAGGGCATTTTTATGTGGAGAATTCCTGGGAGTAGAAGTCTAAAAATTTGTGCGTGTATAATTTCGGTTTTGACGAGCTGAACAAAAATATTCACAACCCCACACCACTTCCGGTTATACCGGAAGTTGCCATATTTTTCTTTTTTTAAATGGTACACCCTGTATATTATTACATTTTCAGATTGCCTGAAAAAAAGTAATAAAAATGATGTTTACAGTTCAAATTTGTAACGACCAATTTATGAGTTATAAACAAATGAAAATTGCAATTTTCCATTTTCAAAACAGCTTAGCTTGAAAATGGGTCAAGATATCGGAAAATGGCTTACATGTCCTTATCCTAACTTTTGGTATACTACGCTAAAGTACCTACAAAAAAAATATTTTTTATTAATTTTTTTTTGAAAATCGCTGATTTTTCATCACTTTGTATACAAATTTCATCAGCACCATAGGATACTACGTGAAAAGTTAAGATAGGGACATGTAAGCCGTTTTCCGATATCTTGACCCGTTTTCGACCTAAGCTGCTTTGAAAATGGAAAATTGCAATTTTCATTTGTTTATAACTCATAAACCACTCGGTACAATTTTGAACTGTAAACCCCATTTTTATTGCATTTTTTAAGACAATCTGAAAATATAATAATATACAGGCTATCCCATTTAAAATGAGAAAGTTGATGGCAACTTCCGGTATAACCGGAAATTGTGAGGGGTTGTGAATATTTTAGTTCAGCTCGGCAAAACCGAAATCATAACATGTACAAATTTTTAGACTTCTACTCTCAGGACTTCTCCATATAAAAATGCCCTAAGGTTCTCGCGCCTCACCCTGTACAAGCTAGAAAAAATAGACTGGAACTAGACCATGGGCAGAGAATTTAATAGACAATAAGGTATCTTCTATCCGATCATCAGCTCCAAAATGGCTTGGGAATGCCTAGGAAAACTTAACGAATTAGGCAAGAAAAATAAAATTCACCTCAAGTGGATACCGGGCCATTCCGGAATCGAGGGAAACGAACGTGCCCACTCATTGGCAAGAAAAGGAGCATCAACACCCTTCATAGGACCAGAACCATTCTGTGGCTTCGAAGATACTTTCTTCAAGGCAGAACTCCAAAAGGAAGAAGAAAAACTGAGAGAAACCCATTGGAGGAACCTCTCAGGGTTGAGACAAGCCAAAGAACTTCTCGGGAATTTTAACCGAGAAAGGTCGAAGATACTCTTCAACCTCAACAAAGAACGTCTCAGAACGCTGACGGGATTCCTAACGGGACATTGTAAGCTCAAGGAACACCTGAGGAAGTTAGGCATAGAAGAGAATGGCGTCTGCAGATTCTGCGGGAAAGGAGACGAGACACCACGTCACCTACTGCTCAACTGCGATGCGTTAGAACTCAAAAGAAGTAATGTTCTGGGCCACCACCAGTTAGAGGCCGGGAACTTACCCGACCTTGATCCTCTCAAAATCCTGAAGTTTCTCAAGGAAACGGACCTGGAGAGGGTGCTTCACTAAAGGGATTCCACACCAGGCGAAGCACAGTAGAGGGGATACAATAGATCTTTTTAGGTCGCAGTAACTAGGTCACCCTCAATGTACAAATACAAATACAAATACAAGGTACCTTCTAAAAATAATTTATTTGATAATAGTTTAAATAAAACTCGCAGACTTACATTAATTATGGATGTGTTCTTTTGTCAGTTTCACATGTTGCAGCTTTCGATGAGCAACATGGAAATTCACTTGAGGAATTCACTGAATTTACTCCTTTTGTGTTGCATTTAAAGATTACCAGGAAGAATATTCAAATCTTTCAATTTTTTTTTTCAAAATTTGCTGGGCTACAGGAAGTGTGCATAGGACATACGTAATTGTATGTGCCATATGTCAGTCACGTTTAAATATCATTTAGCACACGCAAGCTCTCGAAAAATTCAGTCGAGTGACGAACATTAGTTACCGAAAAAAGTCGATTTAGATAAATCTTTATTATATTACTTGATATGATTTTAAGTGAATCATATGATAAGGCAAATCAAAATGTACTAAAAATCTAGGTCATAAATCTTCAGAAAAATCACTCCGGGAGTTCTAGTTCGTGTAGTTCACGGTATGAAGTGGGTAGTTCTTCTATTAGCAATTTCGTATCAATATACTACGTTACAAAAAAGGAATGGCGGAGGCACTGCCAGCCTATTTCTTGTTGAAAAGCTATAAACAATAGAGAATTGACAACGATTCTAGGCTAAAAAGTCGAATGAAAAATTTTGATCGGCGCCATTTCGATTGGTGCCGCTGTACCTACATTATACATTCTAAATAATAAAGTTCTAATAAGGTATTTTAATACAACGATTTAGTGATCATGGTAAACGTACGTTTTATAACAAAAACTGCACCGTCACAACATTCTAATGAGCGCGTTTATCGAACGCAATGTTGAATAACATCAATTATTATCATAATGAGTCATTTAGTAATAATAATTATCTCTATACTTACAGGGTGGCTATTACGTATGGAGCTAAAGGGCTGTTGTTTTTTTTTAATTTTTTTTCAATTATCAATTACATCATTTTCAATTTAAATGTTCAATTTATTCGCCTTCTTCTCGTGAGGATAGCATCATTCGTTTCAAAAAGCTCATTATCTCAAAATAAAAGCTAAAAATTGCTAATATTTCATTTTTTATTCCCTAAATGCTAAACTGAAAAAAAATGTATGCAAACTCATTTCATAATGTGGGAATTTTTATGCAGGGTGAGTCATTTTTTTCCAGCAGGACTTCACCAGTTTATAGAAGACCTGTTTTAAGGCATAAAAGTTCCCGTAAATATGTATATATCCGGAAAAGCTTAAAGAAAAAGAAACAGCTTGTTGAAATTTTTTTTCAGTTTTCGCAGCAAAACTTGGGGATTTCTCAATATTTTAATTTATACAAAGAGCGTTTTTATGATAATTTAGAGAACACGAAATGAAGAAAAACATGGGTGAAGAAATTTATCAGTGGCATGGATACAGGGTATATGACTCCTTTTTCGCCCCAACAACTTCAGTCTACGCTCATGAACTTACAAGACCTTACTTATCAGAGTTAGATTCCCTGGAGATTTCTTACAAAAAAAGGTGAAGTTATGAATATTCTAAATTTCCCATAGTTTTCTATGGGTTCCCATTGTCCTAAACTCAAGTAACTTGAGTTTAAACTTCATCATACCGCAAAAATAAGCACATTTTTCAAAATGTGCTTACTACTGCTTATTATTAAGCTTATAAGCTTATTTAGCTTATTCTAATTAGCTTATTATGCTTATTGCACAATAATATGAATAATTTTCAAAATTTAAAAAATGGGTCATTTAGTCATTTAGCCTGTATCGGCGCCACTGATGATTGTTTTTCCCGCATTTTTCTAGTATAAAATAAAATATTGAGCATATTATGGCCAAGTTTAGCGGCGAAAATTCAAAAAAATTCTACACCAGTATCTTTTTTCTAAGCTTTTCCGGACATATATTTCTGGAACTTTTATTCCCTAAAAAAGGTCTTCTATAAACTGGTGAAGTCCTGCTACAAGAAAACTGACTCACCCTCTATATTTTCATTAATGTCAAAAAGAAAGAACCAATTTACAGTAAATCTTATGTACAGTGGTATCTGAAAAATATTTCATAACCAGGCTAGGCAATGACGGCACATTCCTTTATTTAACAACAATCTCGCGATTGTATGAAAGTAGGTAGTACCCAAACGGTGTTTTCGTATCAGTTTTTATAGCGATAAACTTCTCCTTTCGACTTCTTGGTTCATAAATATCGAGTCCTTGACGTAAATGCATGAAGAAAATCATACGTTTGCAAAATCTGTCTAGCTACCTTATGGGTATATTACGACTGATAAGTCAACCCTTACAAGGGTCCTTCACTAAATCAAACTTTTTGAAAGTTTTACAACAACCAGATCCTTGTTCTAGAATTCTGGGAATTGAACTACACGATATTTTAAACCATGCAAGAACTGAAAATACGCATTGCTGAACTGCTTCGTATTTTGTTTCGTTTTGTTAAGTTTCGAGAAGACCATTAACAAAAATTTTGTCTGATGCTACTTTCAATACTATATCACTCGATAAGGACAATGGTGAGCACCTTTCCTAAGCAGCTTGCAAGCAGGTTCAACAATAAACATCAACCCACTCAGTTTGATGAAGAACAAAACAAACTAAGAAGTTTCATAGCTAGTTCCGTTTCGAGAGATTTAAACTTTGTCTTGGGGACACTGTGTGGCCTGCTAGTTAACTAATTTCCCCACATTATTTCCTCTGTTAGACGAATATTTACAACAGATCCTTTTAAAGTTGTTTAATTCTGGGGGAAGGGCGTGAGGGGAATGGAGCAGACCTTTTGAAACCCGTTATCAACATCCAAATTTCATTAAGTGTAGATGGGCTAACCGAAGTAACTGGAGTAACCGGAGTCTCAATTGGAGGATTTAGAGTTGTGGATAAAATGGCGATGTCTTGAGACTATAATAATTGTCATTTTGAGACTATAATAATTGTCAATAAAATTGCAGTTATTTTGCAATAACATATAAGCGATTAAGTGTTTCCGGAAGTAACCGTGACTACGTATCACTATTAATATAAAGTCGAATAGACTAGTCTACTAAGTCTACTCTTCATAATCGACGTATTAGAATTACGTTATACCAACCAGATGAAAAGTGTCTTAGGCTAGTTAAACTTTACATCCACAGAGTTTTCTTATGTTATTTATATGTTATTTACATATAGTTAATTTTCAGTCAGTTCTAATGAACTCAATGGTTTAATTTAATATAATCCTTGAAATTTCTAGTAAATTACAGAACCATCTACCATCTACTTTTGGCAGAGGCAGCCTTATTAGACAATCTAAAAAAAAATAATATAATCAAATACATACTGATTTGTCTAGTTGGAAAATTCCCTAACCGGTTAAAAAACCTTTTATTATTATAAAAAAAGATTCACAACTTTTTAAAGACATTAATTGCATGACATAATATTATTAACAATACCAACAGATTTTAAGAAATGTGTCATGAAGCAATATACAAAATTATAGTAGGTGGATAATATAAATCCCTTCGGAATTTTATTAGCAGTGTACATGCATGTACAATGAAAGAGGATGATAATCACGTTAATTAAGCAAAAATCTTAATTAAATACTAAACAGTAGGCAGATAAACATCATTTGAATTCAAAATAATTAATCATTTAAATGAAACTGAATTAGAGGATATGACGTATATTGAATGAATATGAGATATACCGATATACCTTTATATCATGTTGTCTTTGTTTACTAGTTGTTTTATTTGTCTGTCACGAAATTTATTGTAACTTTTTAAGAAAATTAAGATTGTTCACATAATTATTAATGTAATAATAATGAATATTTTTTCATTATGTCGGTCACGTCTAAATATCATTTTGCACAAGCAAGCACGCGAAAAATTGAGTCGAGTGACGAACGGGTAATTACCGAAAAAACTCAATTTAGATAAATCTTCAATTATTTTTCCAAGGTGTCATTTCATTAATTGCTTAGAATTAGACGGATGTGAAAAGGAATCTACTTTAATGCGTAACTAAGGATGTATATCTAATACAGATTTTCAAGGAGTCTTTTTTTAGGAAAACTCGACTGTTATTCAGGAACTAATAGCTAATCATGGCAACGATGTACACTTAGTTGTTTCGTCTGATGGTCTTGATACGATTTTCTCCATTTATATCTCCTTTTAACTTAAATCCTATCCTTTTGGTACTCCTGGTTTACAATAATCATACTAGGGAAGTCATTCAGTTTCCTCCAGTACCTATAATATCACATTGGGAGGGCACATGTACAATAATTACACAACAGAAGAATAGACCCTCATCACAATAAAATGCACTGAACGCCTAGGTATTGGGTGTATTTTAGCCATTCCCAAAAGTTAGTTCAATAATATTTTATTCTAAAGACAAGCCTGGAGATATTATTTTCATAAAGCTGAGTTTGCATGTCCAATTCCTATGACCCACTTACAAGTTTCCACCCTGTATAGAAAATATACAGATACGAATTAATAATATAAGATCTAAAAATAAGTAATCTAATTGACAATAATTAATTATTCTGTTTAATGACGTTTTTATACACCTCATTTTAATTAAACAAAGAAAAAACCCGACTTTCAGAATAAATTGCCAATTCGGATAATAGTGTAGGTATTTATCTATTCATGCTCTAAAATAAGGTTGGAGGTTAATAAAAGGTGTAATTTTTAAATGAATTTAATTTTAAGACCTACCCATGTGGAACGTTCAATTTCATGAAAATGAATTGAATAATATCATGATTACTCGACACTGGTGAATAATTGTTACATAATAAGCAATGCTACCTAATTCTATATATTTATTAACAATGGGGAATGATAGCCAAAGAGCTGATAATCACAATCAGAGGAACAAATGAATGAAATGTATACGGTGTGTCCCCGACTGGATCTAACTAAAAAAGCAAATTATTCCATATAAAAACTTGAAATCTTTGCTTGAAGTTATTGAGGTATACTTTCCCCTTTAGATATTCACATAAAAAATAACCTGAAATAATGTAAGGGGAGCGTGATGGCCATCTAACAGACCAACCCACTTAATTTTTGTTCCATTATTATCTATTTGAGGTGTATTGATTTTTTTTAATGATATTATTAACACTTTTCTTAATTTTGACTGTAAGTGGTGATAAACAAACCTGGATTGTATCTTCGCCCAACATCTGCAAGAAAATCACTCTGTAGAGGTACCTAGTACAAGCGGCAAGGATATTTTCCCTATGCTAATGTGGAAACATGCTCCACTTCGCTGCATTTTTTGCATACGCTTTTATTCCCTCTCAAGTGTTCCAAATGCACAAAAATCTACAATTTTTGTGTTACGGGGAGAGCGGGAGGGGGACTGAGAAGTGTAGAATTGTTTCCTACACTTAATGTGTGAGAAATGCTACGTCAATGTTAAGGGTAAAAAATACGACAAATGCTAAATAAAAGCAATATACCAGAATTGAATTATCACTATACAGGGTGTTTCATTTCTAACCAGTGTCATTTTAGTAAATGGTAGAAAATTGCAAAAAAAAGTGAAATTTCCCTATAAAATAATTTCCAAAAAGGCATAATAACGGAAGTAGTAGTCTTCAAAGTTGAAGTATGATAATCGAATTCTGGGAATAACTTTAGGGCCGCTTGAACGATAGTTCAACGTGTACAACGATAGTTCACATAGTTCTGAGATAGATACCTATTGTTTACTGGTAATAAATTTTCCAAAACTGTGCAGTGGCGTAGATAGTGGGTGGTGGAACATCAAGTGTTCCAAACAAGTCTTCGACGCGTGTGGATATTTTTCACAGATGATATTTTTAGGTGATACGTTCTAATTTGAAAATAAAAACACTCTTACAAAATTTTGATGATAAGGATCGTTACTGAGCTATTAGAGGGTAAACATTTTTCTGTATCTGCAAGATAAGGAAGGGATAACATTGCGATTTTTGAAACGGTAAAAGATTCGAGGTCGGTTAAATTAGAGAAACGTTATACAATTTTGTGCTTATTAAGAATCTGAAATAAAATTCATAACATTGCTGAAATATGCTGAAAAAACTTAAAAATTTAGCTTTTAATTTCAGCCATAATTTTATTATTGCTGAAAACTAATCCCAGAGTTAGCCAACGTTTGATTTTCTCATTATTATTTTTTTTTAAACCATGGAAACCAAAAATTAATAAAATTTGAAAAAAAAAATCTGAAGAAAGCGAGCTTTCTCAATGTATCGCAAAAAAATTGTAGGTACAAATGTTTCTGTATCATATAGGATAGTACATAAAAAGGTAAAATAGGGACATGTAGGTAAGGCGTTTTCTTCTATCTTGAGCCGTTTTTCACTTGTTTATAGCTCCTAAACTTTTCAACTTCAATTCCAACTGAAGGTTGGAATAAAACCGACTCAGTCACAAATTATAGATTTTGAGAAAAAATACTCTTAAATGTTTGAAGTCTAATAAGTTTGTATTACAATGAGTCAAATTGTGGTGGAAAAAAATTGTGACTGAACGGTTTGTTTCACTGGAGCAATACAGTGTGTGTCACAGGCATGGTACACCCCCTTTTTTCTTTATTTTTGGAGATAATTTTTTTAAACTTGTTACCTCGCATATTCTCAACAGAGCGCACTTTTTAGCAGAAAATTGAATTTTTTCCCACATCCGGTTTTTCCGGAAATGTTACCAACTTTTTATTTTTAAATAAGACACCCTATATATTATTATATTTTTGGATTCTATACATTTGTACGAATCCAACAATACCACATAAGTACCATTTTAAATGTCAAATTTGTTTTTATTGAATTTTTTATTTCTCAATTATAGTGTGCCATGACTTCAGTTGTGTTCGTCACAGATGCAAACTAGGTACACCAAAATGTCCCTTATTAAGAGTACTAGTAGATGGTACCTCGGTACCAATATGGTACCATTTGAAAAAAATGAATTCAGCTCAAAAAATCATTTTGGTGCGCATTATTTATCCATAAATCACTTAATTTAGTACTTTGAACAAAAATTCGATTTTTCTAGCATTAGATATATATATATATTCGTTTGAAATTACAAATTGCAGATGATCCAATAATTGGAGTAAAACGAAATAGTCATGGCACACTATAATTGAGAAATAAAAAATTCAATAAAAACAAATTTGACATTTAAAATGGTACTTATGTGGTGTTGTTGGATTCGTACAAATGTATAGAATCCAAAAATATAATAATATATAGGGTGTCCCATTTAAAAATAAAAAGTTGGTAACATTTCCGGAAAAACCGGATGTGGGAAAAAATTCAATTTTCTGCTAAAAAGTGCGCTCTGTCGAGAGTATGCAACGTACCAAATTTAAAAAAAAATATCTTCAAAAATAAAGAAAAAAAAAGGGGGTGTACCATACCTGTGACACACACTGTATACTATCTTGTAGATTGAGAAAAATGCTATTAGATGACATTTTAAACTCAAAATGATCAATAATGGACTTGGCTGGTTTTATTCCCGTACCCTTCAACCGTAAAAACCAGTATTTATTTTTCTTTCTCAGCCAATCCCAAAATGCAATAACATAAGAGCATTCCATTAAAAAAAAATACTTAACTTCAATATATCACTCTCATATTATGGGACCCTCCCTAAAATAATTTTAAATATTTGGCATTGTATTTGCATTAAAAAATTTAACAAATTCATCGTTTGACCGACACAGACCGACTCAAATAACGTTGGTCACCCTGTATTATAATACTTAAGTATATAGATATAAATATTTAATTATCAATAAATCCAATCACTAATAACTTTACTGCATGGTAGCTGCAAAGTTGGCATGAGGAAAACCAGTTGTTCCACGTCGTACAAAGTATGTACCGACATTTTAGTTTTAGTTGATTATTGTTTTTTAATTTCATTTTTTTGTCTATTTCAGAACTACCAAGTTGACATGACTTAATCTCGTAAGAAATACCTACTCTATCAATCTCGAGTCTCTGTACATCATCCTCTAACATTAACATTATAATATGATTCTCCAATGTCAAAGCAATTATCTATCAAACAATCATAATTATTATTTTGCAATGTCCGTAATGGTTGTACTTTTTAAATAATTACTGATGTCCTCTTCTATATCGCAGTTACGTAATAATGCTTTATCTAACTTGATTATTTGATTCCTCTCTCATCGACGGTTGACATCATTGAAATCTCTTGGATGAGGCATAATATGAACGTTAAACGCATCACTTGATCTAACTTCCTTATCACATTAGCAGTTATATTATGAGTATCGGCAAATAAATAAAATAAGCAAAGAAAAAAGTAAACAAATATAGAGGTCAACTGTATGTTAATGAATGGTATATTTAGCACATGCATACATTTCCAGTTCTGAGCGTATTTCTTGACCTAAGTCGGATCTTATTACCTTTGAGGAAGTCTGGGTTAAAGTTTGACCCTGAAAGATTTTTATCTCAGAGAAAAGTGGACGACCTGATTAAGAGAATATTGAACAAACGGGAAAGTAGTGAAGGAAAGTGCAATATAATAAAAAATTACAAGTAGATTAGGGCGTACAGTCAGTGGCGGTACTCAAGTACCACCGGTAAACAATAATAGCTTACCAGAAGAGATAATTGGTTTTGTGCATCAGAATACCGAAAAATATCATTATTATTTTTTGTAAATACTCGATTCTCCATCACTATTGTTGTTATTTGTTATATCTATTATACAGGGACCCCACTTTTAACGAGTCTTTATGTTGTTCAATAGTTACTGGAATCAGTGCGTCAAAGTGAAGACTACACCATGCTTACACCCACGCAAACTCACGTGGATGTAGAAAAGAAGCAAAGAAACAGTACACATGTCCCTATACTAACTTTCAAGTTGTGTAAATGAAATATTTCCATATTTGTAATGTAAGTGGTTAAAAATTCGAATTTTTTGGTCACTTCCTATTAGTTATTCTGTGTAAGAAAAGTGGTGTGATTTTCTTTAAGAAGCCGATGGTCTGAGAGAGTGAGAATGTACCCAGGTCTCTTGATGAGAGATATTCCCTTCCGAGTGTTGAGTGTCTGGTTCTTCCCAGAGAGAGACAGAAGGACAGTTACACAAACATGTTCTGCTGTTTCTTCATTTCCTAAGACATCAATGGCCATTTCAGTATTCTTCATCCTCCATGACTCAGTGCAATTTCCCCTCTTTCGACATACACGTAATGCGTACGTGAATGTCCTTTCTGTGGTCGGAAGATGCATGTATACGAGTTTTGAACAAACTGAACCTGATACTGTAGTGATAGGTTAATCGGAAAGGTATAAGTTTATCCTGATTTTTGTGGATCAGCTTGAGGAGAAAGAAGACGTTCAAATCAGGCAAGGTAAGAAGTTGAAGACGCCTAAAATGGCCTCTGCAGGACTGCCGCACGAACAAGCCTGTCAGCATCCTAATCGCTCTCTTTTGGAGAAGAAAAACCCTTCGGAGAGATCTCACAGACCCACCACAGACGGCCTGCCCATAAGACATGTGGCTGATAATGAGCATAGAGAAGAACTTCGTGAGATTTCGTGTGTTGAAGTCGTCTGAGAAGGAAGCAGGCACTAGCAAGGCGATGGCATAAATGATCACTGTGTGAGCCGACCACTTTAGGTCTTGGTCGATATGGAAGCCCAAAAACTTCACAACAACCATCGGCCTGATCAAGGCACTAGGCACTGTCATTGGATATGGAGGGTAAAGGAGGAAGACGTGATCAGCTAGAGTGAAAATCAGTCAACTCGGGTTTGTCTAAGTTTGTCTTACAGGTGATATGGGAAAGAACACGAAGGAAGTCTACCATTCCTTCAGGATGTCGTCACTGTGCTTCGGTACTCAAATTCTTAGATTTTATGAGAAGTGCTTATTGATTGGCATTGGTTGTTTATAAGAATCCATCCCGCTTTGATGGGCTATCCCGAGTCATTGATGAAGATGTCGTTAAAACGCTTGGTTTCCTGCCTCACCCGGTACCTGAACCATCGCTTCAGGGCGCATAGCTGTGAGATTAACAGTGTGGCAAAGTTGACGAATTTCGGAGGGGAGCCACATCATGGGACTGGAAAGCCTAGCTTTATGAACTCGAGATCTCCTTTGTGCGAGCTATTTGTCGAAGTAGAATGAAAGAGTATCAGTGAAACAGTAGTATTTCGAATTTTTAGTATCAGGGGTATTCAGAACCTCCGCCAGCCGAAACTTCGAAGTTCCTTTTGCAGCTGAGCGAGGAGAAGGCGGTCTTTTGTATCTCTCTTCCATGTCATCAGAGGTTTATTGACGAGATTGCGTGTGTATATTTTTCACCATTCCACGAAAATGTTACAAATTGATGTAGCGATTAGAAATTAACACAAAAGTAAAACTTATTTGTTCAAAATTAGTTTCTCTTTTCAGTTATCATTCATTAGAAATATATACATTTTATAAATCAGGCTTCATATATAGAGGCTTTTTCTGTAATCCTTTGCTTTCATTGTAAGAAGGTGATAATGCATTGTAATGATAACCCATTCACACGAAATCATTCTGATAAAGTCTGAATCTGAGGAAAAAAGCTTAGAAGGTATAAAATTATGCCTGGTGTCTATAAATTAAACGGAATAATTGAGTTCGCTCGGAAACACTATTTAAACCAAACGGGCATATGTTCCATTATTAGACAAATACGGTTTTCATTTATTTCAAAATACGTCAAAAAAGTTCAGTGAAGAATATTTTCCAATCGTTTCAAGTTATTAGTTTTACTCACGTTTCAGTACATTCTACAACGACAAAAGTTTTCATAACGGCATCACTGCGGAGATCATACTGACCTACCTCAATCCGTTTGGCGGAAACCCCACATTAGGTTACACAACGGACATATTAATATAGAATACATTATGTAATATAACATAGTTTTATAAATACGGCGTTGCAGTGTTTTGTTTCATTACTACGAGTGTTACAAAATTACGACTTACGACCCTATTAAAGTTAAGATAACTTGTTACCTTCGATTACTGCTAACTAATGGATATAGATCAATTTATTTTGTATTGACGATATTACATATGATTGGGAAACACATACCACATGTAGTTTCCTCCAACTAAATGAGATTAAATTATATTGAGCAGAAATACTGCATGCCAGTCAAAGGTTACGACTGAAAAATAGAAAATTTGATTGATTTGAAAAAAAATTATGGCAGGATTAAGGCAACACTCTTTATAATTGAATCGATTTAAATTAAAAAATTCATCTATTAAGTAATCCCAGACACAATCATTTAATTGGAGTTTCAGAAGGGGCATTGGTCCCTAGCTAATGTAATGGTCATTAGACCAATGATCGATGGCTGTGTAGCTTGGTGATTCAAAGGCTCACAAGTCCAGGTCAAAATGGATCTTTCAAGTTTACCAAGATTATACATTAGATTAGATTTCTTTTGAGTGAGCTATTATGACACCTCCACACTCCACTGCGACCGTAGGTCTATTTTGGCTCACATATAGTCGTGCTACATTAACCCTATCAGGTCGTCTTCCTTTTTTTCGGGGGAGATTTGTTTCTCCTCCTGGTCCAGCGGAATCGAGCTGTTTCTTTGAGTCGAATTGGAATCGATCTCCGTGTAGCTTCTTCAGTTGTCTGAAGATCGAGGTTTTGGCTCTTCTCGTTAGAGCATATTTGTTTTCCACACTCCATGGATGCCCCAGGAGTGCTTGTAAAAGGTTGGTTCACTCTCCGGGAAGCCTGCATGCAAGGAGTAAGGCTCAATACAACGGGATGCGCCTGGTGCCTCAAGGTTTTGTTTGCCTCTAAGACTGAACTACCTACAGTCATGCGTCTCTTCGGAGCGCGCAACCTTGAGATTGGGGAGGTTTTTAAAGTGAAACCTCATCCACGCAGTCCGGACGGTTAAGTCAAGACCCCTATTGTGGAGCAATTAGTTAGTGGAGCACCCTCGGCAACTATATGAAAATTCTTCTGGACCTGCCTCCTCTCCAATATACTTGGAAAGAGAGACCAGATGTTAATTACAAAATACGTTTACTTTGAACTTTACACGTGGTTGATTTTTTGTTACTCAGATATTGAGATAATCACTATGATAACATTTAAAATTTGTAATTCCCTCTGAAGGTCGATATTCGGTCTAATAGATTCGTTTTAGTAGGATTAATGACGATTATGAATGAATTAAGTATGCATTGATACCTATAATTATATAGGTTGATATTGCATAACATTTGCGGTTAGTTGACATCGTTGTGGACCAGCAGACTCGCAAGTGCACCACCAGGTTTGTGGTACCTCGACGACGACCTCCACGTTCCGGACGGTGGCGCTTCGCCGCATTGCTTTATGTGCGCAGCCTTCACGTTTCTAATTTTTCTCTAATCATTACAATATTACCGAATCAATTACTACCTTTCCTTTGATAATTAAAAACTAAAATTGGTAATGTTTCAAATGAGAGCAATAATAGATTAAATTATGCATGAATAATGATTATTGTGAAATTTAGTTTATTGTTATTGTTATTTACACAAACGCCCGATAAAACTTTATTGGATTAGGCAATTATGACTAATAAATTATATTCACAAAGCAACAATGTAGCTTTGATTAAATGAATATTAATAATTATTTAATTAGAATTAGAATTCCTGACATAATCATTTAAATTCCATAGTGCAATAATTCAAAGTCATTACGAATGGAATTAAAAATAATTCATATTCCCAGCTTGAGAAAAATAGACTTTTCCAAGGTTCGACAAATTTTAACATCATTTTTATTGCTTTACGAGGCCTGTTCAGATAATACGCGGACTAATGTCATAAAACGAAATTTGCTTTATTTAGAAGTCTTCAAATAAGTACTCTGCTCCCCAACGTACACACTTACGGTACGCTTTCTTTGTAGTGCCCTTCAGCTCCTTCGTTGCATTTGCCTTAATCTCGGGAATCATCTCGAATCTTCTTCCCTTCAGAGGTCTTTCTAGTTTAAGCAACAAGAAAAAGTTACAAGGAGCAAGGTCAGTTGAATAGGGGTATTGGGAAAGAACAGTAATCGAGTGTTTGGTGAAAAATTTACAAGGACTGAGTGGGCTGCATCGTTGTCATACCGGAAACACCAGTCACCGCTTCTCCACATTTCTGACATTTTTCGACGAATGGAGTCCCTCAGACCTTTCAGAACTTCAATGTAGTAAAACTGATTCACTGTTGAACCTTCGGAGATGTACTCGTGGTAAAAAATACCCTTAACATAAAAAAGTCATCTCCTTGATATTGGATTGAACTTGGAGGGGTTTTTTGGGTCTCGGGAACATTTCACCCACCCACTAGGACGATTGGACCTTTATTTCAATGTCAGTATCATAAAATCTATGATTCATCACCTTTTATGATCTTTAACAAGAAGTTTTCATATTCTTCTGAACCAAGCAGATCAAGCAGTTCCTGACAAACCTGGACGCGTTTGACTTTTTGATCGTACGTCATATTTCGCAGCATTGCGGTGCATCTTCAATTTTCTGTCAAAATCTCATCGTGGGGTCGTCAGTTGTCGACCACCTTTATAACGTTCATGTAACTTGAAAAATGCCATACGCTTTCTAGCTACATTAGCGTAAGCCATATCCAGCACAGTGAATGTTGAAGTCGCTAATTTCCCAAGTTTAACACAAAATTTTATAGCAACACGTTGCTCCTTCAGGTTAGGTTAGGTCAGTAATTCTGAAATTCGAGAAACGAAAAAAAAAAACACTTCATTAAAAACCGCCTAGTTGCTTAGACAATGAAGATATCTGCAATCGGAAAAAGACGTTTTCATCAGCTGATCTCGTACGCTGAACACAAATGTAGGGACACCAAGCGGTTTCCCTGTAACAGTTCTTTATGCAAATTAATTAATAATTCAAAAAATACCTGACAAATTTACCTTACAGGGTTAATTCCCTTGAATAAATTCCTTGGGCCGCTTCATATTCATCTTCCATGCGTTTAATTTTAATGTATATAGATTCGCAGGATTAAATTAAACAGTTAAATCATTTCGCTATATTTCTTGGTCGACTATAATCAGAGAAATTTTAAATTAACAAATACTTAATAATGATTAAAATGCACGTCAATGACAGTAGTTGTGAATCTCGATTGAAACCGAACAGAATTAGGTGAACTTACTTTGACGCGAGAAAGTATCTACTACGTAAAAAGAGACTGATAAAATAAAAATCTGTCAATTATCCAGGTACGCTACCTACATTATATTATATTGTTATAGGTACACTACAATAAATCGTAGGTCCCAGCTCTAGTATACTATCAAATAGTTCTCTAAACTTTAAATTTCATAATTTTAATATTCTTATCTTTGCAGATTAGAACCAAAACCCAGCTAGACTGGATAAAAAAATGGCAAAGGATGTAAGTGAAAAACAATTAGAAGCCGAGGGAACCAAAGCTCCAAAGACATGGCGAGATCACTTACGACGCGTGACTTCAAATATTACCGTAGAACCAATGGTGGCCTTTTACATTATCCCTAGCTGCCTCTCCAGTCTTGCCACACAAAACCTTTCCCTAGAAAAAGCATGTAGAGTAAATCTGGCATACGAGGACGAAGTATGCGATGCCCTAACACGAAGAGATACCGCAAACTTCACGAACCAAGAGCGAGAAGTTCAGCAATTAGTAGCTTCAATGTTGGTTTGGAAGACAGTATTACAAAGCGCTCTTCCTGCTACTTTGATACTATTTGTGGGTTCTTGGAGTGATCGGCATCGACGACGGAAACCTTGTATGATACTACCAATCATCGGCGAGCTCATGACAACATTAGGTTTCCTAGCGTGTACATGGTTTTTCAGAGAATTGCCCATGGAAGTGAATGGTATTTTCGAAGGTCTCTTTCCAGCTTTGACTGGTGGCTGGTTTACAATGTTCATGGGAATTTTCAGCTATATATCTGATATAACCGATGAAGATACACGGACGTTGAGAATAGGAATCGTCAACGTGGTTTGTTCTTTGGGAATACCAATTGGCATGGCACTTAGTGGCGTTTTATATAAACAGTTGGGATTTTATGGCGTATTTGGAATCTCGGCTGTAATGTACGTTGTCGCTATCTATTATGGATTGACGCAGATCAAAGAAGATCCACCCCCTACGGAAGAAACGGGAAAATCTAAGGGACCGGTTGCTTTCATTGTGGACTTGTTTGATCCCCATCATCCTCTGGAGACTCTAAAGGTGGCGCTGAAAAATGGCCCAGATAATAGACGTGTGAAGATTATTTTATTAATGCTGGTTGTTATGGTCGTTATTGGTCCTATGCATGGTAAGTACTGCTTCATTCTGATTTTTTAACTTCCTTATAATGGTGCACTTAAACCAGGTCTGGTCTTGAAAAAAATTATTCTTTGTTTTATGGTTAAAATACGATTTTATACATGACGTTCGATTTTGACTGTCCAGTTAGCAAACACCCTATATACTCAAATGAATAAGAATAGTGTAAATAAATCTATTATTTTTACTTTTAGGTGAATTCCAGGTTTGCTATCTCTTTACAAGATATCGCTTCAACTGGGATGAAGTGGACTTCAGCATATTTTCCACATATAATATGCTTACGAATTTAATAGGTAAAAGGTATTCAATATTTACGATAGAGATGTCATAATTCAGTACGTGAAAATCTACAGTTATCTAGAATCAAATTGTGAGTCTACCAAGACATTTAGTACCTCGAAGATCTCATGAGGAATTACACAAACGTCCAAAAATATATAACAAATATACCAAATAATTGGTATATTTCAATTTTTCAAAAATTTTAGCAACTTATGCTGATGGAAGTTATTCATTGAAGATAATTCATTGAAAGTACCTAATACAAAAATTTATTGACGTTAAAGACAATGCTACAGTGTTATCCATAGACGCTGTATGTGTGATAAAAAGCTTGTAATAGTCTTGCTGAAACGATTGGAATTTCATAGCACGCGTTTCAACGTATATAATTCAAAAATCTAGTGAAAGGCTTTCGTGACCACACAGTAAAAACAATAAATAAATCGCCGAAGCATCCCCGGAGATATTGGTCATAAAATTCAGCCGGTTCATTCTCCCTCTATTCAATCCTTCATCTTGAAAATTCCTAAAGTGTGATTATGCGATTAGTTTCTTTAAATTAAGAGATAAATGAGACTGCAAAATGTTGTATTAAATAGGCCTAGAATTATCAATTAATTTGATGCCCTAGGGTTGTCAAATATTTGAAAAAAAAAAAATTATAAACAACATTTTTATAAAATTTTCTATGACTGGCTACTTGATGAAAACCACCGAATAAAACATTTTATAATAAAATATAATAGCATGATCTTATCGTAGAAACATTCATTACCTACTACTGTGTGTTGTTTTTAAAATTTATAGTATCTGTTACAGTAATATGACATGTAATTACATATTGTTATGTGTTAAGTTTATATACCACTCAATTTTGATTGCTAAATTTTGTCGCTTCCGGTGGAATCAATTTTTTGCTCATGTATAACATTTAAGACACCGAAACGGAGGAATTACTTTACTGGATTGTGATTCATCTAAATATGATAATTATTAGGTATAATTTCTACTTTTTATAATTTCTTTAGGAACATGCGTTTCAGTCGGAATCTTCAGCCACATTTTCAAGATTCACGACGCCATTGTGGGAATCTACTCGTCAATGAGCAAAATTCTATCAAGTTTTGTCTATGGATTTGCGAAAACCTCCCTAGTATTTTATTTAGGTACGTAGGTACTAATTATCATTGTACTTTTGAATACAATACCTTACAAACTGGGTATTGTTATACTTTACATTATTAATTATTATGTAAAACTTGTTTTTGCCTTTGAAAAACGATTACCTACATCTCTGTTCACATAAATTTGAAAGTGGTAATTATTTTTTGTCACTTAAAGCATACCTTATCAAATTTTATGAGCACGAGAAATAAAAATTGTTTTAATTCAAGGACGACGAATAAGTTTTTTTATACCTGCCAATTTTAGTAATTGTTTTTTAGATCTTCATTGCATAATTTGATACACGCGAAAAAATCTGTAACAATTTTATTTACCATCTCTTTATTTATGTTTTCTCTTCTAAAAACTTGATTTTGAAGTAGAGAAGAACCAATTATTATGATAATAACACATCATTTTCTAATGTTCATCCCAAATACAACTCCCATTGGTTTGACAGCAACTAGCTCGAAGAATTTTTTTAATCCTTTGAGAGCGCTCCTCATTCCTTTATAAGTAGATTGGATGTAGTCAATCCTATAACTTTATTAAAATAATGATCTTCAGCAAATCTTTTTTTTGTTTATTTTCATATCTTTATTATTTGACAAAAACAAACAATTGAGTTCCTAGGGTACTCTTGCCTCAACCCTAAAAAAGCCTTGTCCGGTCACTCTTGGGGGACTGGCACTTACACGCTTCTATTTTACACAAATTTCTCATCAGATCCAAAATCGATTACGAAATCATTGCCTACTCTTCCCCCAGGATCTCCTGCCTTAAAACCATCGAAGTCATGTCATGTAATCGAGAGCCTTGCGAATCGCTACTGGCGCTTTCTGCATCACTCTTATATAGATAGTCTGTTTGCGCTTGCCGGCGAGCTCCCCTTCCACCTCCTTACCAAACTCCTATCGCCTAACCACGCCTCCAGCATATCCGAAAATACTAATTGTTTCTACTACTACTACCCTCTCTTATCTTCCTACAGTCATAAAACCATTTTTAATTCAAATTCACACATCATCGACGAATATGTAGAATTGAAAATGAGACAAATTCTCACATCCCTATCAGTGGACTTCCCCTTAAATCACTCTCAAGGTAGATAAGTCCACAACCAGCAACCAGGTATTCCCGCAGCACTTCCGAGAAGCAATTTCTCGCAACCTAAATTTGAAAACTATTTATACATACGGATCTAAAGTACGGTGAAAAAGTCTCCTGCTCTATAGTTACCAATTCTAACCATCTGGCTCTTCGCCTTCCTATACCATCCTTCTTTCTATTGAACATGTTATCTCCACCCTCCCAGAATCACTTCATTATCTGCTCAGATTCACTTAGTGCTCTTCAAACCATCAACCTTATCTTCCCTAAAACCCCTTTTTTAGACAGATTAGATTAAAACTTGGTGAATGTCCTGGTAAAAGCGTCTTTTTGTATACCCCTCCCATGTTGGCATCGAAGGTAATGAACGAGCATACGCGTTGGCAAGGACACCGTCCTCATCCGGGTTTCTCCGCAGCTCAAAGTTTCACCCCTCCAGCGGCCTGAAAGCTCCCAATACAACCAAAATTTTCCAAATCAGACAAGAAAATTGGAACCTCAACCGATATTTTCTCAAATCTCTTAAGCCCGCTGTGTCAAGTCAACCAGCATCCCTTACCCTACCATAATAGAAACGAACAGGTTAAGCTGAATAGAATCCGACTTAGGTGCACATTCTTTTTTTCTCTCCAGAGAAATACATACCTACCCATCATGCCATACTAGACTCACTATTCAGCACATCTTCAGCTCATGCTCAAGCCATCAAGATCCAAACTAGAATCGAACTCCTTAGTGTCATTCATGTCAAGCCAAACCAATTTGATAGTATATTTCTAACGTCTATAAATAACGTCATTACGAACTTTTGCCTGATTTTTCCCGAAAATGGCTTAACAGTCCTGGAATGTAATTAATGTAATAAAAACCAACACAAACAGAAGCAGCTTTTCAATTTTAATAAATGATATAGTAAACATTTTTCTCTAATAAAACTCTGATAGAAAGCCCAATAGTGATTGGAGGATTTATTCTGAAACAATGTTTTTCATCATTCCTGTACTAAGTACACTATTAACTTATTTATCCGCCCTGAATAATTAATAAAACATTCTGAAATATTCACTTACCAAAGTATAAAACAACATTATGTTAGAGAATATATTATTTAATCAATATTGATGGATAGACTTAGATATTTTTCAATAGCAAGTCAACAAGCAAAGAATTGTCACTTTAATATTATCTAGGTAAACTGAAAAATATTTTTATGGAATATTTTGATAAGTGGGCAGAGATAGAAAAAGTTCAGATAATAAATACACTTAGAATACAGAGTTTAATAATAGAAGAGTTGGAAAAATAGGACTTTCGACATGAATAATAAAATAATACAACTGTGACCTAGAATATTGAGCTCTTTTTATGTGAATAAGCGTTTATAAAACGAAAATTTATATTGCTTTTTAAATGGACCTATTACGAATGCATTTCAGGTAGGGGTTGGTTTTGATGTAACCCCATCCAGAAATGTGGCTCTTTGCAACAATACCAATCCCTAGAGCTTTTTATCTCACAATTCAGTTTAAAGATAAACTCGTGCCATTAAAATGGTTGATAAAAATGAGAAGGGTCACTGATAATAAAAAAGGTGTTGGTGTCATCATTTTTTTAAATAGATTGATGAAAAAGTTTAACACCATTCGTAAGTACAGTTGTAATCATCCATTTGTACCATACGCTTAGTGGCCATAATTGTTTCGGAAATGAGCCATCCGGTTCAGAAAAAATAATAAAAAAATAATTTTGAAAGGCAATTTTGAACTCCATAAAAAATTTCTTGGGTAGGCCATTGAGTTTTGAGTAGTTTATTTCACCTTAAAAGTTAAGGTTTCATAAGATTTATAAGATTATTAGTTATTTTTCTGTAAATCCACAGGAGCAATTGTGGAAATAGTGAATGGTACTTCCTTCATCGCAATGCGTTCAATTGCCTCCAAATTAGTACCTAATGATGAACTGGGTGAGTACTAATTTTAAGTATTTTGTGATATTAAGTACTTACCTTAATAAAGAACGTCTGTATCGTCATGGAACTTCCTGTTTTTTTATACTCTGTGCAAGTTTAAAAAATATTTGATTTCATTTTCTTTTCACAGGGAAAGTTAACTCCCTGGTTGGTGCATGTGAAGCCCTCATGCCTCTAGTATATGGGCCAATGTATAGTGCTACCTATGCAGCAACTATAGACGTAATGCCCGGCGCATTTTATATTCTGGGAGGAATTCTTACTATACCGGCTGTGATAATATTTGGTTGGATGTACCTGGAGCATCGTAAAGAGCTGGCCAGGCTACCACCGACCAAAGATGAGGAGAAACCTCCGCCACCGTACCTCAATAACCCGACCTTACAAGAGGTAAATATATTCATATTCGCATTTATTATTTGATTACATTTATCCCTCCAAATAAGGTACCTACCTTAGATACTTACTTACAAACTGCTTAATTTTTCGAAAAGTTGAGCCTGAACTAAATTTTTTTATGAATTAAGTAGATAGAATAATAATTATTATGTTATGGTATTTACTTACCATACCAACGAGACGTATAATAGGCTGCATAATTATTATTAGATATATTATTTAAAATAAAATACACTATGTTGCATATTGTTTATTATAAGCATACGGGTGGACGCCATAAATCAAAAACTACATTTTTGGCACCCGGCTTAAGGGGCTGTATTAGATAAATTCAATTGGTTATGTTAGAAATTAATTATTTTGTTAGGATGAGAAATTGTTTTTCTAAATAAATAATCAAAAGATAAAAGAAAAGTTCTCTCAATATAGAAATATTTAAAATTTTTAGGTCGTCAAGAATGTGGCACCAATGGAAACTCAACCTGTGATTTCTTCAATTTCTGGAGCACATATCACTTCACCTGTGATAGAAGAGGCCGGGGTGGACAATGTAGCTTTTCATGGAGATACAGTCACCACCAGCTGATGTGATTAGATTTTTTTTAACAATTACTACAGTCACATGAATACAGTGTTGCGAAACCGTTTAAGTAGATTTTAAAACAGATGTACAAGCTTTGATCAGTATTTCTTAAGAATAAACTGTAGGGTGAAATTTTAAGCTGTAAACTTTATTAATTTTGTTATTTTTATAATAGTCTTTAATTTAATTTTCCTTCTAACATAGTAAAATAAATAATTATTATTTTATTGGCTATTCAATCCAACCTAGCATCTATAAAATAGCTTAGCAACCATTTTGCGAATTACAGGATACTAACATTTTCCGCTGATCGGCTTAAAAATTATTCAGCATTAAAGTTATTCAGCAACCTAAAATAACAGTGGGGAGTTATCTAATCGAATCTCTGATGTGATGACGTTATTTTCAAAAAGCAGTATTTTTATTAGTTTTTATCGCTATTCAATTATTATTCATCTCTTGGACTTTTTGTTTTTGTGCATTTGTTTTTTAATATTCTCGCTGATAGTGGAGTTGATAGTTGAGTCAAAGAGGAGTCAAGACCATAAATAAGGGATGAATTTTTTTGTATTTTGTCTATGAGGATACAGGGTGATTTGTGAAATGATGATTCTGAAATGGTTTAATTTTTTTAATAAAATGTACTAGTAATTAATTAAATGGTCAATCAAACTTCCAATATTAGACTCTTTTTTCATTAGCAGAAGTTAGTTTCCTGACAGTTTTTTTGAATATTGTTATCGGATTCCAAACGTTAAGGCAAAATTATAGAAAAATTGCTTTGGTATTTGAAGGTCACACTTCACTAAAAATTGTTAAAGTTAAATTGTACTTTTGACTAAATTAATCTTTCAAAGTTTGTCAAAGTTTGAAAACACGAATTTGTACATCAGTACAGCTTAAATATTTGTACAGCTTGTAAGTCCCATCGCCATGTTTCTATAAAAAGAACAAGTGCCTTATTGCAAATTGCAAGTGCAAGGGCAAGTGCATTTATTCTAATAATGTTTAGCAAGCTTCAAACATGACGCTGGCTCTATCTCCAATGTATTTTTTTTTGCAATTTTTCAATTTCATTTCATAAGAGAGTTGAATGGGTTGCCAACTTTTGAAAAATATTAATGCAAAATAACTAATAATTGGGGACCGGTAGTATTTAATGAGCAGATCAGAAGTCTCCATGGGCGTAATCTCCCAAAATTCGTGTTCTCGAGATATTCTCCTCTGAAGATGAATTTTTTCTATCATGAGTCATGACAGTGACGAATATATTTTTAATAATAACTTAAATAAATTTCGAGAAAAAGTTTTCGTTTTATGTGGTCATTTTCGTAATTGCATTGACTTCAACAATTAAAATTATTACAACAAACAAAAATGTCAAAAATTTAAAAAATCTCCAATTTTAAAGGCACTGCCACGGCCATTACAAAAATAACTTTACAAATTCAAAACTTTCTCCCGTTTTTTTGAAAAGAGCAATTTTAAGTTAGTTTCGGTTCTGGAAATAAATTTACTATATGAACATCTTGGCAAGTTCCACCAATCGAATGTTAAGTACTGATATGTTTGAGCAGAAAGGCCATTTTGACTCCTATAGTTCTTGACTCGTCCTTGTAATAACTAGGTATCTATCATTCGTCTATGTAAGTTCACCCATCAATCATCAATCATCATATACAGATCCATTCCAACAAAAATAAATATTACTAAAATACTGAAGGGTAGTTTGTCATCAGTTTTGGTTTTTCTTTATAATCACTTATGACTAAATAAACAAGAAACAAATTATGAGAAAATTTGGTTCCACATTATTTATGGTTTCACTGGTACGATAATAAATAATTTTAGTCAAAATTTTAAAACAGAAAAATTGCGCAATTTTGTGCTGAGTGCTTTTTGAAAAATAAATTTAAAATATCTTCAGTAGTTTCCAAAATATCCTGTAAAAACTTAAAAATTGAGATATATCATTTTTTTTTTTAATCATGTTTTAGAAAAGGAAAATTCGGGTTTAGGGCTTTGATCTCCTACCAATGACAGAGAAAAACACTGTTGAAGATATGAATGACCATTTTTCTCATGTTAAAGCTCATCGGCATGCCACGTTTTTATTAATCAGTTAATATTTTGTTCGAGAATTCCATTCATAATTTTGACCATATCTTTTTATTCACCTATATTAAGTAAACTATTCCTTGTATAGGTTTACATTGTCGTTTTGAGCTATAAATTTGACACGTAAAAAATTATTAAATTCTAAGGCAAGTTTCAAAAAAATCAGAGAAACCAAGATACAACATTTTCAAAACAGGAGTAAGGAGGTAAAAGATGGTTCACCGATGAACCTAAGTCTATAGGAACTGAAGGTGGGGTGTGTAGCGCTGGCTCGAAGAAGTCTTCTCGAGCTTGGACCTTCACTCAAAGACATTCGAGGCCGAAATCTATGTCACAGAGCTCAATTTACGGTAGAATTTTATAAAACACTGTTTTATTCATCATTAACTCTGATCTGGTTTTCGGACAATGCTGGATATGGAGAGAACGAACATTCTGACTCTTTGACCAGGAAAGTTGCCGAATCCGAATTTAACAGACCGGAACTGGCATTTGACATATCACCAAATATATTACCAAGTTTGGACCATTCTAAGGCCTTTATACTTACAGGGCACGTCGAAACAAAGGACCAAAGAGCTTAACAGGAAAGGATTGAAAGCCTTAATAGGCCTATACTGGGCACTGCAAGTTGAACCATCATTTGCACAGGCTTAGTTTACCGAACAGCGGGGAATTATAAAAAAAAAATGAAATCTCGTTCTGCTATTATTGCATTATCCTTCTGGTTTTCTAAATTTTTCCCCATTTAACCCAGCCTGTATCTCCCACGGTTTCCGAGATCCCCATGCTTGTCATTCTTATCTTGGACTTGTCAAGAAACTATGAAAATGAATTTTGACAGTGGATGTCTGCCAGGCTCTCTTTTTAATGAACTTTCTTTGACCGATTTGATCTGTGTAATTTGTCAAGTTTCCATTAATTTAACCATTCAAAATGTCGTAAGTAATTATCATACACGAAAAGCCAGAAATATTGATCAGATGAACTGAAATTGGTTTAGAAAATGCCTTGATTGCCTGAATATAGCTCTAAGGATGGTAAATTATCTGCCTGCAGCAATACTTTAAAAGTTTCTGGAGACATTTATTCGGGTAAGAAGGTATCCGTAATGATTTTTTGTTTAATGTGTCCGGTTACAATAAACGTAATGTAGAAACTTTACACTTGTCAGTATGCTGTAAAATTTATGATGCTTACGCGAGATTGATCATTCTCATAATCCATAGCCAACATGATCCAAATAGATTTGGAATATATTATCGTTCTAAATTGTCAAATGTGATTCGATTTCTTAAAATTCAATTAAGTCAAACCAAAAACTAAACAGTGTACCTATAACGGATACTTTAGACACCTTTAAGTGACGCATTCTGTTATTAATTATTGTGCTCAGAAAAACAATAATTATCATTACATCATAAAACTTGCTGTAAGTGTAAGTGTTAAAAGTAATTGACAAAAGATTTAATAATAATTACGCATCTCGTAACGAAATTTCTGAAGTGTGAATGAGTATGGTCAGAAAACAGAGTTCAATAAGAAGGCTACCCTCGACCTTGCCCCGCTAACATAAAGCGTACTCATTAGCCAAGGTGATTATAGAAAGCCGACGCGTTTAACTGGGCTAAATGTAACTCTCATTTTGTCCGAATAATGCAACTGGTCTCACACGTTGAAAGGGAAGGTGGTGGTCGGATATAATAAAGCAAAAAAGATTATATCTGAAACGGTTATAAAGAATGCGTTAAGATTAATTTTATGGTAGGTAAGCATTGTTTCTGATTGATATAATTGCAACCTTGGCTACCGGAACTAACTGGTTTTCTTAAAGATACAGATTATGCAGCCGGTTTCGATATTCATAATGAGAGCTGACTGCATTTTGAGGCTGGCTCTGATAGATAACATTATAATAATTAAATTACAGATGACCGCCGTTAGGTAAATTAGTGATTCGCCTTTCATTATGCACCCAGAGCAACGCAAGTGAAAGGGGATCATCTTCGAACAACAATACACTCTCCTTTAAACATTTATTTATAATATTCGACGAAATAGCCTGGTAACGATTAATCTTATATTCTTATAATCTCGTGGTTCGAAAATATGTATAACTTCACTTAAACCATACAAACAATTTTGAAGGTAAGAATAAACTTCTGAAAGTGATGATGCTCGTAGAAGAGTAGCTCAACGTAATTACGTAAAGCTCACAATATCCTAACATTTTTTAAATGTTGCTTTCAAAAATTATTTGTTAATTTGTTTTGACTTCCAGTTTTACTGGAAATAGTCAACATGTTCTTTTTTTTTATAAAAGGCGTCCGGTATTTTATTAGACATTTCAACTCAACACCTCCTGCTAATAAAATAGTTATTATCTCTACATGAAGGCGAAAAAGTTGGCATATGATGGGAAAATTTTTATTTTTGACTTGTCTGGAAAACTTTTAGAACAAAAAATCTCTACTTGCTTGAAAACTTATTTTGCCGTACTGAGATATTTTTACGAATAATTCAGTGATTTTTACTTGGGTATCGAGTGTAACGAAATCCAAGGCTTTCGTTGGTAATTATTATTTATTTGCATTATTAGAGGGGTTTATCAAGGGTGATACAGTTTTTACGACAGTGATTAGCAGGTTATCTCCACCAGCACCGGCTATATAAACAAAGCCAATTAAAGAGCTGGTCAGAGGATCCGAGGTACTGACTCGAGAACAACTCTCTCTCCCTGTGAATTGAGCTCGGAGATCACCGGGGGCATGTATTGAGTGCACCCTGTCCCACTTACATAGCCGGCTACAGTAGGTCGATGAAATGAGTCGAACCTAACTGTAACCGGGCATCGGCAAACCGACCAGAGTGGAGTGAGCTCTGGACGGCAACCGATTCAGTATAGGGAATCAGTCGGCGCTGCACTGAAGTACCGGCTGATCCCTTCAGTCCCTATCCGGCCTGTATTGAGGGCCGGATTCAGTAACAGCCGTCCCGAGGTCATATTGAGACATCGGGAACGGACTTTGTTTCAGGTAGCCCCGCCGTCGGAGAATACCCTCCCGGATATCTTCCCGGCGCGTATTCCGGAGACTGCGATGATCGACACGCACGGTGCGACGGCGAGCAGATCACTGGTGTAAAGTCGGCCGTGAATTGATTGACGGCGGCGGCGCATCACACCCAATAGGCTTAACACACGCCTCAACGCGGCTATCTACGGCCAATCGGATCGATTGTGGAGGACGAAAGCCGGCCCATAGGATACAGTGGTTATCAGTATTAGCAAGACAAATATAGATACGTGTAAATAGAATACTTGTAAATAAAGATTTGTAATTTTTAATTGACTTGTCGCGGGTACAAAGGGGCAGACATCCATCCCTGGGAAATCACCTCTACCTAACAGAAAATCCCGTTACAAAATTGGCGCCCAACGTGTAAATTTAAACTCTTCAGCCACAGCACCACAGTACAGTACAGTCACAGGAACAGAAGGAGACAGTCACAGTATCTAGCGGGATGAGTGACAAGATTAACGCCGAATATTCAAGACGTCAGTAACATAATACAGCACACGACAGAACTGTAACAGAAGCGAACAGGAACAGAACCAGGACACAAGATGGCCGACAGAACCGGGCAAAACAGAATCGCCGAATTAGAAGCCGAGGTAGCACGAATAAAACGGGCTCTCCAGTCAGCAAGAGGAAAAAATCTTGCAACAAATCTTGTAACGGGATTTTCTGTTAGGTGCTGGTGCTGGTGGAGATAACCTGCAAATCACTGTCGTAAAAACTGTATCACTCTTGATAAACCCCTCTAATAATGCAAATAAATAATAATTACCAACGAAAGCCTTAGATTTCGTTACACGAGAAAATGGATTTTTTCTAAATGGTGAAAATCATAAGAGTGCTATTTTTCGAAAACTAAGCAAGATTTCGAGTTTATTTTTGTACAATATGTCAATTTCAGCCTACTAAGCTGTCTCATGATCAAAAAACAAAGGTACCTACCACTTTCGAGTAATTAAAAAAAAATCGATTTTTTTTTAATATTTCCAAAATATGACTTATTTAGACTTAATTTCAAATTGCAATATTTTTTAATGTAAGCTTTAAGATCGGTTATTGCAATGAATCATGAAAATTGTTTCCTATTTCTTCACATTTCTTTACATTGGTCGAAAAGTGATTTTGTGACAAAGTTGATTTTTTTGATGAAATTCCCTTTTAAGGGGAAACTTTCATTTATGAGAACTGCTTTTTTTCTGGACAACAACTTGAAGCTTCAAACAATTAAGTTTACTTGCATTACTAAGTTTAATTTTCAAATAAAAATTTATTAATAATCAATCTTCTATTCGTCAATCACCGGTTACGCCTGTGTATCCGTTCGAGGTTCGCTTCAGCACAGAGATCAACCATGAGAAGTAACTAAAAAGTCACTATAATGAAGAGAGATATCCTATTCTTCCCCAGATTGGTATAGCAATCTGACAGAGAGGAAAATTAACTTCCGTACTCTGTATCATAATTTTATATCAAGGAACTCTAGCTGGATCTATTCTGACGTATCTAAGGTGGACGTGTTCCGGCACATTTGGTCATAGAAGAGCCCATTAACGAAACATAAAAATTCGCAAGAAACAGAACGAAGCTGTGATCGGAGCAAATCCGCTATTGGTGTCAGTTTATCTGACAGTTTTGACGGAACCAGTCCGTGCAAGATAGATCCGTTGATCCTTTTAAGTACGTGAAGCTGAAATTAATGCAAATATAAAATACTTTGAGAAAAAAAAAATTGCTGTTGCAGCAGCTGGATTTATTATTCTTGCTGCAACTAACTATCATGTGATATATATAAGAAAAAACCGCTCAAAATGTGTCAAAAACTGCGTAGCTAACAGAAATAGGCTTGGACACATGGCTTTAGAAGCGTATATGCTTTATAAATACTTATTTAACTTTCTCACTGGGTTTCCTAAATTATCTACCTAATTCATCTCCTACGCCCTTAAGAACGTAATTTTGGTGATCATTTGTTCGTAGAAATTTTTGCAGGTCGTTATGCAGCGTTATTTAAATTTCTATACATATATTATACAGGGTGAGTCATCTTAATCTTCGGACCTGAATATCTCTGTTGGTAAGCCAGATACAAGAAAATTGTGCAGACAAAAGTTGTTCAAGACAATGGGGGTCATCTGGCTGTACTCATGATTTTGACCTTGTTGAACAATTTCATGATCATTTGAAGGTAAAGTGTGTTTTTCAAACAGGACACCCTGTATATTTTTATTTTTTCACATTTCCCGTGAAAATCCAATAAGAATGGTTTTTACAGTAGTTGCAGTCTAAAATGAGTATATGAGTTATAACAACTGAAAATCGCAGTTTCTCATCTTAAAAGCAGTGTACATCGGAAACGGCTACAACTAAATGACCTTATCCTAATTTTTTATGTAGTATCCTATTGTGTAGATGAAATTTTTATACAGGGTGATTAAAAATCTGGTAGTTTTCTTCACTCTGTATTAAAAATAAACCACATAGGTAGTAGGATACTACATAAAAAATTAAATAAGGGACATGTAAGCCATTTTCCGATAGTTGGAGCTGTTTCCGATGTACACTGCTTTTAAAATGAGTTTTTTATGTTTATAATGCGATTTTATAGATGGCTCTCGATGTTGGCAATCCATTTTGGAAACGAGGCGTGATTTTGAAAAAAAACATTTGTTCTTTCTTTTATGCTTAAAAGACAATGTTATACATGACACTCGATTTTACTAAACAAAATATCTTTTTCACAGTAGCCTTAGTTTTACATTTTTTGAAATATTTCCTGAACGCGACCGGATCTTGAAAAAAGATAGTTTATCTTTTGTGTTTAAAATACGATTTTCTACATGACGTTCACTTACCAAACACTCTGTATTGAGTATGTAGTCTCGATTTATTTCCATTCGACATGCTGTCCCAGCATAGAAAGCTCTTAATGTATTTTAAAATTCTATAGAGCATTTACAATTTTTGTGGCGCATATGGAGAATGGTTGTAACGTTTATACGTCACTTTCTTTCTCCTTTAGAAGATTCCCTTTGTTTGTTGAGAACTGTAAAATTACAGTCCCCCCCAATTTCCTACAATATAGACCTCAACATCGAACTGGCTATCCACACTATGTCTCGGCTCGCAAGGGTTGATGCTGTCTGGATAATTCACTACTAGATGGCGTTCCATGTCTCGTTTCTCGTTCGATCTTTGAGTCCTTTTCAGTTTGGTTTCTAAAGAAACCAAGCAAACCAAATAGGTTGTCAGCTGTCAATCAGATCTCAGTATCAGACAGTGACATTTCTACTTTCACAAACCGGAGGCGGACATCCTTCCAGGTTCACGGAACTGAATTCATTTCCTCTTTATCTGTCGACCAAGAAAGTACATTTCTTGACCGTTCCCTACGAAGCCTGTTGTACAGGGTAAGTCGCCATTACGGAGATTCTGAAAATAGGTTCTAATTCGATTATTACTTATTTTTAGCTTTGGTGATTTTATCTCAACTTTACCTTATACCTTTATCGTTACCTTTATCTTTGGTAAATACCTTACCTTCATCGGTATTTACTAATATCTGAGCTAATTGCCTATTGTGAACAAAGAAGCCATCTTGGACTAGGAGACAAAGGGAGCGTCGCTCATTTTCTTCTCCACTATTATCTAATTCATCCTTCCATCGTTTTCACTTATCCATGGTGAAATAAATCAACGTTTCGAAGATCTTCAATAGCAACAGAACATTTTTCCGGTGCTGGTGCTGTTTGGGCTTTTCAACCCCAGGAGTCTCGTCAGGGCGCGGTCCCTACACCTGCTGATTTTTCCTGGAGATTTCAATGCTCGATTAGACATCACCCCCATCAAAGCAAGCAGCCTAAGTTAGGAAGTCCAGGAGCTGATTATATCCTTTATACTGTCGAAATAAAGACAGTTTTACCTCGATCAACTTCATCCCGGAAACTGTAAGTTGCCTTTATTTTATTTCACCGAACGTGATGAGGAACGACTAGAAGATCAGTGCTATTTAGTGAATTAATTAATTATCACTCACGAACTTTATCTTTCCCGATATAAATAATATCGGAAGTATTTTATTGTTGTACATAAACTGTACAAAGTAAAGGATCCTTTATTTTAAACGAACTCATTGTTTGAGAATACATATTTGAAATTAAAATTTGTAGAATAAGTCAGGATAATAATTATTGATTTAATTAAACAGGAAATGTAAACCATAATTTGACCATTAAAATCTGTACATTATAACTTATTCTTTGAAAATCATATTAACATCTCTATCACCCTAAATCTATTTTTTATTAGTTCTTCATAGAGTTTAGGTAGCGCAATATAAATAAGAACTCGCGTAAAACGAGTCAATAAGTACTGAGGAACTAATTGGCATCCCTAACCTACCTTAGATACCTATATAAAGGGTGTAACTCTTTAAGAATTAAAGCAGCGGAATAACTAGCACTCCGATAGTATTTGATTCGGTTTTCAAGTTATTCAACATCATTATCTCTTGAGAAGTTTGTCATAATATATCCTCCTGCAACTTTACCGTTTTGCTGAAGCAACATTTTTGTCTTTCGCTTGCACTGCAAGCTCTCGCTACTGTTGTATTCGACATTCCCTGATTTTATAATCTTATCGCTCCACTGCAATTGGCATTTACGACAAATTTACCTAAGCTACGCTGCATGGTTTTTCAAAAAACATTCAACAGAACTGAAAACACTAAAAAATAGAACCGACAGCGCTGTATTGTTGAGAAATATCTTCTATTTGACCACTTAGGTTTTATAACAGAGAAGCAATGAAAAATAATGCATTCGTTTATATGCAAGTGCTCATGTCACAGCAGGGAGTACATCAAAACTTTTCTGCTAACCAGCGATATGAACAGCGAGATAAAGCATGTATGTTCTTGTATTTATCGTTTATAAAATTTACCGATAAAAGCACGTGGTTCTATTATGAAAGTTGTTTTGAACTTACTGCTTACTCAACTTGGTCACTAAGTTCAGTTTATTTTACGCCTTCATCCATGAAGACCATGGAGACGCCGACATCTGTCGAAGGCTAGAGTTGATGATAATCCAAGATAGAACTAGCCAGGATCCACATCCTGATTGAGGTATGATACATCATGTCACTTCGAACTGAAGAGCTGAAGAACGCATCCTCCAAAATCCGAGCCATTTTGCTATCTTTGTCGCATCTTATTAGACGGTACTGAAAGCCTCCATTATTAGACTGTCAATATACCATCATTATTTAGCAAAATCTACATCTCATCTACATCTACGTCTCAAGGATTTATCACGATTGTTTTGAAAGCTATTAAAATATGTACGACAAATATAGTTATTGAAGCCAAACCTCGGTAGTCATAAAATATTTATTATGGTAATTCGCGATGGTATCATTGCATGGTTAGCGAAAGGTTGAAGATCAAATTGGTATGTAACAGTAATTTCGTAACTGTAACGACACGCGACCTTGCACAATTCCTGATGATGTGGAAATTCAACTCTAGTTCTTTAATCTGGTATTTATAAAATAGATTAATTTTCGAAACAATTAAAGGAATATTACATACCTGCATGTATAAGTACAATGCAGAACGTGTAATTTGTTTTTACTACTTACATCATGATTTTGGCGTTCGTAATTGAGTTCGTATGGCCCACGGATCGATATTTTATCAATAAAGATTTATCAGTGAAGATAAAATCAGTACCGTGGCAATACATGACAGGTAAGGTTACGAGGGTGGGCGATTTGGTAACGCTAAATCAGGTATTGGTCAATACAAACTTATATTTTTCTATTAGTGTATTATCTCCTCTGTCACATTTTGTAATATGTAGTAACAAATACTCGCAGCAAGAGTTGTTACTGTTTATGTGTAACTTTTCATAGTAATGTAATGATATTTTGTATTTCGTCAGACATATTTACTATTTCTTACTAAAAAATAAGAAACCTTCAATAAATGATAACTTAAATACGCAAAATCTATATAATACTCAACATGTAAGCTTTAGCGGCCATAAAAGCTGTTAGCGGTCATGAAAACTTTAGCGGAGAGATTCAGCAGCCATGAAAGTTATCATTGACGTCAAATTGAAAAGAAGAAAATGCGTCAATTATTTCAGTTTATGTAACGTTTTCTATCATAGACGCACGATCATGTTTTTAACTAAGAGAAGTTCAGACATGAAGAAGCACACTTTTTGACTCAACGTGGATCTCGTTGAAGAAAATTGTGACAAAAACACCTATTTGCAAATCAATGAAAAACTATTGTTTTCTTTTTTCTATTGATCCCTTCTTCATAATACTTTCTTTAAGCATTATAAGGATATAAACTGTCTACATTATTTTACAGTCCTACAAGTTTTCACCATTACAATCTGATCATAAAAACATTCGCTTTGGAACTTTTTTCGATAAAATCTAATATTATATCGACAGTTATAATATGTTAATTACGGGAATTGCCAATTAACATATCACTGAGTTATCAAATCGTAATTATGATCTGTTAGAAATCTCCATAAAGCTGATACAACAATATCACATGACAATAAAATTGACGGATACGTGACATTAACTGGACAAAGGATAATTAATTGCTGTTCCAAGAATTTAAATTTTATAATTAATCTCAGCAGAATATAAATCAATATCTGCACACATGCATAATTGAGCCGGATATCTATTTTTCAGCATTACTAACCATTCCTTAACTACCGTTGGATAGATTCAACAGGAAAACTAGCTACCGCTCCAAGGTTAGAGCCTGCAAGACTCTGCTATTTCAAGAGACTAACAAAGAGCGATTATCCTGTCAAATAAAATTATTATAGATGAGCAAAATTATTACAGTGGCTTAACACCAAACTAACAATGAACAATGTAAGTTATCACCCGAATTTTCAAGGTGAACTTCCTTATTTCTTTTGGGCCAAAATGAAAATGACAGACTGCTACCGGAAACCATAAATTGTAGCTAAAATGTAACATTAATGTGAAAAACAGAGCTCCACCTCTTGAAAAGCTCCTAAAAACAACTGGATATATTGGTTTGTGACAAAAATTCTTCACTAGCACCAGGGCCCGGGTTTGGATCCTTTGTCAAAGCATCTGGATCTGGACTGGATCAAAGAAAGTGTTTTTTTTTCCTGGAACCTTTCTTCACACACATTCTCGAACCTCTTGGATTATACACTGTTTCCAAGATAAGAATGAACAGCATAGGGATCTCGGAAACCGTGCATGGGAGAGACAGGGTCGGTTAAATAGGGAAAAAGTAGGGCAACCAAAAGGACAATGTAATGGCAGAAAGAAAATGATTTTTGATTTTTTAATTATTTGTAAAAATCAACATTTTAAATTTTAGATTGTTTTTTTATTTATTGACGTTATTATTGAAGATGGAGAAAAACTGACCCCACATTTTTATTGCAGTTATTGACCCTTGCAAAATTTTGCAACGTCAGTCTTTTTTTTTGAAAATTCATGTTTGCAGGGTCGAACTGAACTTCGATTTTTAAAATATGGACCTAAATTTTTTATTTCAAAAATTGAAAGATATTTTTTACCTCAATACGGATCTTATTATTATTACTCATCGTCATCACAATCCGACAAGTCTCTTTCTGCCATTTAACCGTCCTGTATATCCCATGGTTTCCAAGATCCCTATGCTGTCATGTCTTAAAACCTGGGACATGAAAAGAAGCAAGCAAGAAGGCAATTTACGCGTTATGAAATTTTTTAAGTTAAAGACACAAGCCTGTGCCCGCCAATGGCAGTGTCATACTCACACTTCTTATTTTTAGTTTCCAATATTTAATTAAACGGTCGATTTCGAGCAAAAAATTCGTAAAAATAAGCGCGAAGCAGATAAGAAGACGTTTTTTTCGAGTTATTATGATGAAATTATCAAATTGAGGGAGCTTCGAATACATCTAAATATGACTTCTTTGAATCACCAATATAAAGAATATAAAAGTCTCTTCCCATATGGAACTGAAGTATATAGATAAGAAAATTATAGTACAGCATAGGGTGTTTGGTACAGCATTGCTCTTGCTATAGCAGTGAATAGCCACAGAGAAACTTTGATTAACGTCCGATACGAAACGAAAAAAAAATTGAGAGATTAACGTCCGATACAAGAATTACGTACCTCCTTATTATTAATCGAATTTTACACAATGTAATGTCCTAATTAATTAGTAGAAATTTTCAAACAATTAATATTCTTAATTATAAGGTTTGCTTATTTTTCCTTCTTGAGTGAGCGATTTGATTAGTAAGCTAACAGTCATGTAAATTATAGAGTAAAAAATTGCTCAAGTTCTATTACCTACTAACTGAAGCAGTTATTATTGATCAGCCAATATAATTATAATCGATCTTTAGAAATTAATTCGCCATTTTTCAAGTAATTAAATTTCAAATAATCAAATCGGATATGTGATATTTCGCAATTAAAATCGATTATAGGAGAACCTGCTAGTGCTATTCTCAGCTAAGGTCACGTCAGTCAGCCCAACCATTTCTATAACTACCGAACCCATGTAGGTATTTGTTACTCTCTGATCTAGTTGGATATTTACACAAGCCGTCCATCATAGGCTTCATTATGTGTCAATTATCACGAAATCTGTAACGAAGGCAAGGTGGACTGTCACTCTAACCACGAAGCGGGCGGGCATCACGTTGTGGTCACTACGATGATGACGGACATATGAAATTGCAATGCATGCATCATTACCACTGGCGTAGCTGAAGAAGAAAATGACTGAATTTTTATTTTTTATGGTGGAGTTGTTTGGTTTTATACATTGACTTCTATAAGGTTTTTGGTAAGCAGTTTGCTTAACAGTCATGTATAAAATCTTATGTTACGCATTAAAGAATAATTTTATAAAGATGAGGGCTTCTTTATTAAGTATTTCCAAAAACTTAAAAGTAAGGCAGCTGAAAAATAAATTTCTTTAGCAGCTGGATATAAAAGTCATGTTATAAAATCGTGTTTTAAGCATAAAATAAAGAATAATTTTTTTCAAGATCTTGTCTCGTTCAGGAAATATTCCGAAAATTGTTGTTCAGTTACTAAATAAAAGATATTTTTATTGCGGCCTTAGTTTTACATTTTTGGAAATATTCCCTTAACAAGGCCTCATCTTGAAAAAAATTATTCTTCGTGTTATCTTTAAAATACTATTTTGTGTATTCAATTTATATGTATATGAAAGATCTCTATACATTTCATAGGTGTCTCTTTAATCTCGCCTTGGGGTAATTACATCTTGCAGAGATATACAGGGTGTATTATAACGTCCGCATAATATTAGCACCACGCGATTCTACATCAAACACAGAACAAAAAAGTTCTTAACAGTTTTTACTTGATGTACACAGATTTTAAGATATGGACAATTTAATGTTCTTAAATTTTGCAACACTGGCGCTGGTATAAAAATTAAGATAACTTAGACGTGAAGTCACCTAACTCGTATGGTGTGCCGTTGCTATGTAATCGAAAAAAGGTGCAACAAGACAAATGTCATGCTGCGACGTGTCACTCAATGATGCAATTTTTTACAGATTTTTTATTTTTTCAATTTTTTATTCAACAATTAAAACGCGCAGTTGCAATATTGATTGGAAGTATTGGAACTCAGGAAATCAAATAATTCCTAGTTTTGAAATGTTAATTAAAACCATTTTTACCAAAAAAAAATCTAAAATTTTGGATAATTTGGCTATTTTACTTCTTACTTAAGAATTTTTTAATAATATTAAGCAATATTTTTGAGTTTTAAAAAACTTCAAATTTAAACTACAATGGTCGATAACTTCGTTATTTGAGGTCTAAGAACTAAACGGTATTAAAACTTTATGTTCTGTTTTTGATGTAGAATCGCGTGGTGCTAATATTATGCGGACGTTATAATACACCCTGTATGTATAATTGTAATGATTCTGACATTTTAGCCAGGCAGGTATAACAATACAAAATTCACAGTTCAAATATCGTGTGCTCTTTGTGAAAATGGGAATAGCATTTAAACCAAGGAATACCTTCAGGTACAGTATGGAATTAAATATAATTTTTGAGATGTCCGTGGCAATTTATCTTCTCAATTTCAAGAAAATACCATCAGTTTATAATTAGAAAACAGTTAAAAACTGGCTAACGTGATAAATTAAAAATTCCCAACACTATTATGAAATAATAATACTCGACCTATGGTCTCGTGTTTAAAATTTTCTTTCATGTCTTATTTGCCTAATAAGACACTTTAAACAATAATAATTACACTCTTTTCAGCTGTAAATATGTTATCTGCATCACGGACCAGAGCCTTTACCGATTAGTCTATCGACACCTTGAAATTTTATGCTAATTCGTCAATATAAATTTAATTGACAAGCAACCGGGGAAAATAATGAAGTATAAAAATGTCAGATGAAAACTTTCAAATTTTTGATTAATAAATGGTAAAATGGCATGTTTGTGGTTGTGGATAAAATGATTCCTTTACTGATCATCATAAGGAACGGTTATCGAGTGACACATCATTTGGAAGCTACTTGAAATCTCGTTACGATGGTATCTCACTTTTTGGGTTTCGCCTAAAAAAATATTGCACGGCAAACTGATAAGTGGTTTTTTTACAATTACTTTTATATCCTGTGAAAATGTGAGGGAAATAAAAATTTACTACAAAAAATGTAAAGAGAATGCAAGTATCTCTCAAATGTTAGATGTCTGTTCCAAGATTTATAGTGATTATAAGCAAAGGGGTAACTATCCCTGCCAAGGAGACTGATATTGATATTGAGAGTGTCAGATGCGCGACCTATTGTGCCCTCTCTAGTCTGCTCTGCTTCTCTGGTGTGTATTCCCTTCATTGCAGCAGCCTCTCCAATTATGTTTCCCTTTGGAATTTCAGGATTTTAAGGGGGTCGAGGCTGGGTAGAGCCCCTCCGTGGAGCTGGTGTTGTCCCAGAACATTTCTTCTCTCGCCTTCTAGTGCTCCACAGTTCGTCAATAGGTGACGAGGTGTCTCGTTTTCTTACCTGCAGAATCTGCAAACGCCATCTTCTTTTAGGCCAAGTTTCCTCAGGTGTTCATTGAGCTTGCAATGGCTTGCAAGGAATCCCGTTAGCATTCTGAAACTTCCTTTGTTGAGGGTCGAGAGTTTTCTTGACCTTTGTCGGTTAAAGTTCCCGAGGAGTTCCTTGGATTGCCTCCAATCTCAAAGGTTTTTACAATGGACTTCTCTCAGTTTACCTTCTTGCTTTTGGAGTTCTGCTTTGAAGAACGTATCTCCAAGGCCACTGAACCAGTGTGGCCTGGTATCCATTGAGATAAATTTTGTTCTCTTTGCCTTAGTTTGTTGAGTTTTTGTAGTGAAATGGATGGCACCTAGGTAGGATGAGAAGGAAATTATTTCCTATCTCCCTCATTAAATCAGCCCAAATCGAAAAAGCAAACAGTGCGAGAATATAGGTACGTGAATACCTGAAGGTAAAATGTTAGAAAATTCAAACACAGCTACCCGCCGTTACATCAAGTAAACGATTCCTGCCTGCACATTAAATATTCATAAAATAGAAGCGCTCTAGCTAGTTGAGTTCCAGCACTTTAAACAATATCCGAAGACCAGCAGAGCTAGGATGGAGGCGTGCCAGATGTTAGGGCAGGCATTGTGTCGAGACACTGTCGGTCTGCGTGACGGAGAATAATAGGTGACCTACATACAAGAACGGTCGGAAAGATACAGACCGGGTGAAAGAATGTGAAATCAGAACAAAACAATGGCTTCAAGCAGAGACAATGGTAACTCGTTAGATATCATACCTACGATAATGAAAACTTCACCAATCGATAAAGCGAATTAATAAAGGAAGGTGGCCGGAAAAGCATCACGGTACCTAAACGGCAAGCAGGTGTAAACGCGAAGTGAAAGTTAAGCCGGTGTAATTATAATAGTTAGAAACAATGGAAAGGTGCAGAATGCGTCGGCCGATTTGAAGGAAAATTTAGGTAGTTCAGGTTTAGGACAATTCAGTAAAGTAGCCGCGAGGTCAAATCGTTAAGTCCCGTACTTAGGGAAATACGATTAAGGAATGAATCACGACATGAGGCAGTGTCAATAAGGTGCATTGTTGCATCGTGTTTAGAAAGCGGGCTGCTGCTTCTATAAAAGCAGACGTCTTAGAGCAAACCAGGCAGATGAAGATCAGCTTCCGAGCAGGTCGCGTCTGACTTCTTAACCCTTTAATTGTTAGCCAGAGATGACGTTATGTGAACTCCGGCCTAAAACTCCTTCTTTAACCTAAAATTCAGCCAGAGATGACGTTATGTGAACTCCGGCGAATTTTCCTTAATCTACCTGAGAATTTCCATTGCCAATTGAGTTAGGGTCAACTCGCACCCGAACAAACTTCTAAATCACACTTCTTTACCCGATAATTCCGCCAGAGACGACGTTTATGTGAACTCCGGCCGAGTTTTCCATCATCTACCTGAGAATTTCAATTGCCAATTTGGTTAGTGTCAAGATAGTACCCGAACAGAACTTCTAATCACAATTCTAACCCGATAATTAAGCCAGAGATGACGCCTGTGTGAACTCCGGCTGGATTTCCCTCCTAAACCCAGGAAAACCCAATGAGAAAATAGTTAGGGAAGATCTCTCTTCGAAATAAAATCCACATAAATAAATAATCAAACAGAGTCGGCAAATCCACGAGTTCAGATCCCATTTTAAACCAGGTAAAATAATTAGCTAGGAGTTAGGTGGCACCAGCAGCAAATACCTAGTTAGGTACCTACTCAATCACTTAAACCAATAAAGAGTCCGCGGCCGGAAGCAATTCCTCATCAACAAATAATTTATAAATAGGAAATCGAGATAGAGCTAGGAGAGAAAACAAACCCAGGAGGAATTAATAACCTGTGAATAAAACGGCTCATGATCAGAAATAATTTAATCAGGCTATTTTTCGAGGAGTGCAGATGTAGGATCACGCAAATGTTAGGCAGTAAATGTCCCTTTAAATTATACGACGATTTAGAAAGTGAAAACGAGCCCTTCTTCCCATTGTGTGGCGCTATATGACAGGAACTCGCAACAGTAGGTTGCACTCTCAGATAGAACCAAGCAAGCTAAGGCAGGGTTGTCAGATGTAGCATCTGCCACTCGCATACATTATTAGGAAATACCAGTTCCATTACAACACCCAATTAGGAGTTATAATAGGTACTCGATTATTCCACGTTGGGGGAGGCATTCACCTCGATGTCCAGGTGAAGACCTCCGTTGTACCAATACAAGAGTATGCCTCTTTAAAGTGGAAATCGTGCAACAGGGCAAAAGCACCCTCAGAGCAGGACAGAGTAACGCAAACCAAAGCAAGGTTGTCAGGTGTAATAACCGTCCTCACATATCAGGAAACCCAATAACCAAAATAAAGCTAGGATCATGAATTGCCATTCACAAATAAAAAATCCAAAGCAAATCAAAATTAATCTCGAGTATGGGAAAGCCAATTTAGATTCAAAAACCAAATTGATCATTATAAGGTCGTTTTTCCGAATCTCTTCTAACCAGATTTTATACACACCTGAATCTTAAGTGACAAACGCTATTATTATGTTCTCATCATACTATCTACGCTCTTTGGGGTGATAGGCCGACGTACTCGTGTTACTGGCGGACCGGTGGCTGGTACCGATACAAAAGATTAAGTAATTTGTCTGTAAACATGCCTAAACACGAATGAGGGATAAAAGTCCAGCATTTTCAATCATTAACTAGATTAATGGTTAAAGAGTCGTGGTCTGTAGTATGGTCAGCTAATAATCACGTTGAGGAACAAAGACCTTCGAGAGAACGGAGCCAATATGCTCTGGGTAATAAATCAAGGTGTGTAGAAAAATCTACAATAATACAGTTGATTAAGGTTTCAATCTGAAAAGCACTCGAATGACGAGTAAGGTAAATCACCAGGTATAACAGTGACAAATGCCTAAGGGCAAGGTAACATATGTGACATAAAGGTCGCCTGACGAGGCAGCATCGACGGATGCAATAAAGGGTAGAACAAGACAAATAACAACAAGGTATACAAAGTGATAACTAAATACAGTATCACCCAGGTTATGAATTAAATAAACGGAGGTGAAATAACTCACACTCCTAGGTAAATCAACTGTGAAAATAAAATCATTAAATAAAAGAGAATCGGAAGGAACGATTTTATAAAAGATACGAAATCAAAATTCAGGAGAAATGGCAACCCTGTACTCGAATGAACCTCGAAATCAAAGGAAATAGAAAAAGGAAATTAGGCAAGGAAAATCATTGAATAGGTGAATCACACAGACATTTCCGCATATACCAGATAGTCTGTAACCGAAATAAAGCGAAACGAAATAATAAGACATTCCCGCAATATACCGGGTAGTCTGTAACCGAAACAAAAGCAAAACGAAATAATAAGAAAGCACAGGTGTGCAAAAGAGTGGAATCCGAAATGGATTGGAGTTTGAAAAATGCATGAAAGGGATCTCTTTTCGCTTTCCATTTTTTTTGTACTCTCTATGCAAAATCACAGCCTCTCTCGCCTTTCACCATTTTACGCCCGTGCAAACAAATTCTCTCACTCATCACACGCTTTTAAACATCTGATAGGAAGCCAACAGTTAACAACAAGTCTCAGTTAAATTCACCGCTTTTTCCGACAAAAGAAAAATCCCAGTAGGTTCTTGCGCATCCGTTTCGGCCATAGTAATCCTGGCATACCTCAATCAAAGAGCAGGGGTGACAACGGTAAACACAACGTAGAAAAACACAGCGGTTCTAGTAGAGGTAAATAGACGATCACAAGGTGGCTTTTCGCACTAAACCATGAGGCCCGGGTGCTCTTCGTTACAGTAGACAATTCCATGCCATTTTAGAGCTGATAATAGGAGAGCTCAGCGTTTTTATGGATGCTTGACTGTCTCTCAGTAATGCTATTTCCTTATTTTTATAGTTTCTCTAGAGGTTTATTTGGGCGTATATTTCTGCCAAGGAAATGAATAATTAAATATAATTACATTTATCACCCGAATATGTTCCCCTCGAAAACAAAATTAAACTGGAGTTTTTCGCGTATCTCTTCAGTTTCCTCTTACATTATTAGGCCTGTTTTGTTTTCGTTAGGCCATCCTGTACAGTTTGTATACCACTTATGGAATAAATTAAATATAAACTACATAAATAAATAATTTTTTACCATTACCGATATTCCTATCACCATTCTGGGCATATTTTTTTAATAGCAACTAACCTACTGTTTTTGAACTGAAAAGTGACAGTCCGGAGTTTTCTGGGTATGGGGACACCTCGGAAGTGGGGTAAAAGTTTTATCTACAGTATGATTAATAATTTTAAATTGAAATTAGGTGTTCTTTTATGGAATGAAGTTTATAATTATTTGGTTGAGAAAAAAGCTCATATAATATATCTACTTTTATTCTTTATTTAGCATCTTTTCAGCCTCAATTTGAATTTTTGCCCTTACCGATATTCGCCCCTCCATTATGGGGATATTTTTTTTATAATAGCTATCGTTTTGGGGCTGTAAATAATTGATATATAGTCCGGATTTTTCTGATTAGGAGGATGCCTCGGAAATGGAGAGAGAGTTGATAACTTTCAATTATCTTAGACGAAGATTAATATTTCTCTACCCTCTTATGGAATTACTGGTTTAATTTTCTAAGCTAATAAATTAAAACCCAGTTTGGAACTTAATTTCAATTTGCTTTCGAATTATGAATTTGGTTCCAGAAGAGAGATAGAGTACTTTCTCCCCCCCTTCCGAGGGGCCCTCTAACTCCATCAATTTCTATCCCAAAAATGGTAGGTTTGCTACCAAAATTATTAATTTTATGCAATATTTCATCAATTCTCTTGAATGGAAAATATCTTCGCAACAATATAATAATCAGATAAAATTGTGTGCATCAATACATTCTAACTACGCCAATGTGGTGACATTTTCAGCATACTGTTACTCTGCAGTTGAACATAATGGTCTGACACCAAGTGGTCCTTGAAGGTTGATCTGGTCCACTTACGCATTGTCGACCGGACGCTGCTACGTTGTTAATTACATAATATTGCCAACAGCAAAGGACTACTGCAGGACTCTGAAGACAGTAATAGTTCTTGACTCTAAATAGCAGGTATTTGCAGAGAAGTGAATACGAATAAGGCGGAGTGTTTAACTGCCATGAAAAAACTTGTAATCTTGCGGACGCGGAAAATTGCTTGGAATATATGCAATTAGAATGTTGTACATGCTCCTGATACCCACATTGTTATTAACATACCTCATAAAAAGTATACTTACAACAAAAAATAAAAAATTAAAAAATTAGAAATTCCTAGTATAGCTTAGCAAATATTTTCTATTCATTTCATGGATTTTTTATCAATAACTTTTTAATTATTCGACTACAGAAGTTTATTTTTAACGCTGAAGTTGTAGAATTGAGCTGCTGATTTCTGAACGAGTATCATATTTTGAGATACGAAGAGTCTGATACGAAAGTTATCATTGAAACTATGTCAGTTCATCTATAAAGAAGGGTGTGCTGATCAACTGACCAAAATTGGGCGGGGCTCAAAATTGAGTCACGTTAGCCCGGAAGCAATATTGTGTCTGGTGCAAACTGTTAGGAATGCTCTGACTAAAGATCTAATTTAACATATCATAACTTATTAAAATATGATATAGTCTGATGAAGTCATGCAGTATGAGTAGATCATCAATCACCAAGCCCATAAGGGTTAAATTTAAACCGAAAACATTTTAATCAAATAAAAATCTCCAGATTATCAGAGCAACAGACCCTCTCAGCGACGATCATAATCCAATCCAGACGTACACCATCACCATATCACGACGTGAAGTAGGATGAGCACATAAGAACCAACTGAGAGTCTCCTACACACGTATTTCGCGTTCTTTAGAATAGACCAGATATCATGATGAGAGACGTCCGATCGAAAAAAAAAACATTTTTGATATGACATACTTATGATGAGCCTTTATAAAGGCGGAACGATCCTGCCTTGGTCTTTAATCTAATTGGTATCATAGTCTTAAGTCTTTTTTTACATATTTAAAATGATGTTAAATAATAATTACTATTTGATAAATTAGATTGTAGATAGGTTGGACTTAAATTATTATCGTATCGTAAGCTAAATGAATTACCTTGAAGTATCTTTCAATGCTTAAAATTAGCAAACTTTTAGGTCCGTAAACTTTAATGACGGGCGTGGAATGCATCCTTGTTTTACATATAACATATTATGTTATAGATAGCCATTAGACGTTTAATTCTATAATAATTATTATTTACTTAATTTAAATTACATAGCAATAGATAGGTAACTGTAACCGTCAATGAATACCAAGTAGGAGCATTATAACTTGATATATAATTACGATATTTTATTTATGTGTTTTAAAGTTTATATAATTTAATAACTGACGGTTTCTTACTTGCTGTTGACTTTAAAGAAGTAAGAGTGCTAATTTCTTGCACATCCTTGATAGATTTTAATTAATATTACAACCATGTCTAGGTCTAGGATGATATACGAGCAATTCGACCTTTAGAGAAACAGATTCCTATAAAAATAAATACTTTATCATCATTATTGTGATTCTTCATCAACATTTTAACTTTAACTGATTTACAAGCTAAATCTGTTTCGGGTTCTTTTATCTGATTTGGTTTTGAATTTTATCTGCTGGAATCCAACGGTATTTTTGCTGCGAGTAGAAGGCGGTGGATTGTCTTCTTATTGAAAAACTCGCAAATCCGATGGATAAACTTTACAGGTAATAAAGGAAACACTATACTTAGTACATTGATTCCAGCGTTCCCAAAACTTTACGATCCGCTGTTAACTCTAAAGTAGTTAATTAAATGGGATGGAAATATCATAATGCAGTTTATGTAATAAATTAAAAAATTCGCATGTTAAATTTAACACACTAAAACCAGATAGATTTTTGAATTAGGCATCTATTAAAAGATGCTTATTTCGAATGCCACAAAAATTGTTTTGCCTTTGCGCGAAATATGGAAAAATTTTCATGAAAAAAGTTGCTCAGAATCCAAAATTATTCATGAATGCTTAATTTCGTAACCATCGACTTATATTTTTTTTGTTCCGGAAAAACCAGTGGGGAGTTTTTTTGTGACAAAAAAAAACCTATTGATAGCAAACATCTAAACATATGCTCTGTGCTAGAGTCTTCAAGTCTAAAACCTCGTACTTCTGTCCCTGGCTGGTTTTCGTTCCAGGGATCCACTACGTCTCAGAGTCCCACTAATCCTACAGTCACGTATTAAATATGAACTGGATCCGCAACTCCTTGGAGTACAATCTCTTTTTCTCTCATTTTACTGCTCAGAAGCTTATCCACCATCATCTTAGTAGTCACGTTATCTTCTTTTTCTTTATTTATTGCCACAGCTCGTACTTTGGAAAACGTTCTACCGTTGGACGCCTTGCTGCGTCTATTTCAAGCGCTTTAACTAACGCTTCACTGGGCTTCGTGACATGGAATGTGACATGCGCAGGATCTTCTATATTTCAGTATCTCGTATCCCATTGACAAAGTTTTGCGAGGCTAGTTGTTCTTTAAACGTATGCGCCGAGTGTGGGTAGGCTTGAGGGACAATCCCGGTGACATCAGCTTCAAACTTCTATAGCGATTCGTTCGGCTTCTGCACTCTGATCATTAACTGATTTTGGAAAATCTGCTCCAGATGACGATTTCCGAATCGAAGTTCTAATGTTGCACTTAATTGGTCGTAACTCGAGTGCAGTTCCACTGTTAGTGTTTGCAGCATGTCCACAGGTTGCGCCCGAAGAACAAGAACTAGTTCCGTTGCCTTCTCTGGGTCGTTCCACCCGATGGCCATGCAGGCAGCCTGAAATCGCGTCTTGTATGCAGTCCAGGGAGTTATTCCATCCTACGCCAGTGGTTTCACTTTAGAGTCAAAACTGTTCGCCGGTGCAACACACGTAGAATGCTTCACCTCAGAACTTTCGAGAGTTTTGTGTTTCTACTCGAAGTCGATCTTCATCTCCTCTACAAGCAGTTTTGTTTTCTGTTCCACTCGATTTTCCACCAATTTTACTTCATCGCGAACACCGTTGACTTCATCACGAACTTTTTGCTCCACTTTATTTAGTTCGCCCACATAATCATCCTGTTATTGTTGAATAACTTTTAGCAACTTCTCTTCACTGTCTTTCTGTTACTGCAGACTGTCTTCCAGTTTCTTAACGATATTTTTCTGCTCATCCTGACCATTTTTGGTTTTTCCACTTCGTAATTTAACCATTAACTAATTAATTTTCTTGCTGGAATCCGTATCCGGCTTCTGACACCAATTTATTACGGGTCTTACACTTATTAATACCAAATTAATGTCTTATAAGATTCTTTATTATACCACGACTGTAACATAAAACAATAACCTCCAATTTAAAATAATCAGCTGTCCTCTTATTTTCACACAGATATTACACAACTAATGCTCTTCCACTACTTGTCACTTCCTCACGACGTTTAAAAGAATTTACTTCACAATTCACTAAATACTAAATACTACCACTGGCTACCACTGACTACTCTGGGTCTTCCTCACTCTGTGTTACTATCTTTATAAAATTCTTACCAAAAATAGAAACAAACATAAACATTTCAGTGAGGAGGCACTTTATGTGCCAGTACGCTGGCGAGAGGTGTACTTAAAACTAAGAAGACAATTTAAGATTAAGAAAATAAATAGAAAGGAAAGTACCAAGAAAAGAAAAAGAAAACCAGATAAGAAACAGAAATGATCACAGTAAACATCCAGGAGAACCAAAAATCAGAAACCAAGGAATTGCGAGAAACCTATAATAAGCAGACAGAAGAGGATTGCTGAAATAATTTAGTTGCTTCTATGGATAATACATGGTCTAGCAGAAGGAGGTATCTATTTGAAATAAAGTTTTTTTTTAATAATGGATAAAGTTTTATTCAAAAATCAAACAACAGTTTGTTAAGTAGACATGGAATTTTATTTTCTAAATATTTCATCATCCAAATGACCTCCTGCTGGCACTCTTATAGCCTAGTCTGAAAGTCATCACCCGCTCCAACATTTCTATTAGGATGGCATTAACCTCAGCTCGAATATTATGTTTTAGTTGTTATTTGAAATTTTGCGGTCGATTAGAAACCACTTTTAACTTGAAGTATCCCCATAAAAAAATCACGAACAAGCTGAGAGATCCGGTGACCGTTCCGGCCAGTTGAGGTCCGCTTTAGAAAAAAATTAACTTCAACCGCAGAACGTTTTGAACTTTTTAAAATTTTCATTTATCACGAAAGGATGGCGATTTGATGCAAATTTAAATCTTATTAAGTATATGAAATGAATAAATTTTTTAAAATAGATAGGTACCTCATTTTGATGGACTCTGTATTTGGGGTAGCTATCTAAAATAAACAAGACAATATCAGCTTCTGAAAAATTAAAAAAAAAATACTAATCATGCCTATTATGATAAACCTAGGTACCAACTTTTCATCAATGAATATTTGGGACGTGAGTAATAATATTGAAAGAAGGCCGCTACAAATATTTCTGTTCTGGGACACCTGGTTCAGTCATTTAATGTCATGTTAAATCAAAGCTTATTTTGCGTTACTCTGAGGATTTGTTCACGAAAATAATTAATATGTATAATATGTCAAGGATAACCATTTAACTAATCGTGGTTTTACCAATCTTTTCTCGGTGTGATTCAGTTTGGCAATTGAATGATATTGATCTGTACACTTCCTGATCATTAGTCTGATTATGCTTCTTGAAACAGGTTAAAAAATTCGGACAAGAGCAGTAAATTTTCAATTACAATAATTAATACTTCTGTTGGATCTGTTAAGGTTACTCAATAACGGAATCCAAACGCAATCGATCTTTGCCTTTTTAATTATATTCTGATTAATTATACTTTCTGTTTTTTTTATTAATAATAAGATTCCATATGTTATGCAGTATTAGGCACTCCTGATGAGATTCAAGCCATTTTTTCTTCAATTAGAAAAAATTGATCAAATCATACTAATGTAAAATCCCAAACTTCGTAAAAATTATGTTGGGGTAAAAATTTTATTCAAAAATTAGTGGACAAACTTTTTTTTTTCATTACAGAAAGAGAGCAAAAAAGTTTAAAATTTCAGGTGTCTGAGCGCTATATGATTATCTAGCAACATATTAGTTTTTATTCCTAAAAATACAACATGAAAAATAGGATAGGTAATACGATTTGTGGCTACAGAGAGCCCGCCAAAAATATGGGAAAATTTTTTGTTTTCCATATATTTTGAATTTTCTATTCTAAATAATTTTCAACCATATTTATGGTTGATTTTATAATATTTGTAGATATTTATTAATTTTATTATTATTATCTTCTAAGACTGATTTGTATACTGTGTATTATACAGGGTATACCTTTGGGAGATGATACCATTTGTATAGGCTAAACTGTCAGTCTGACAGTTCTAATTTTTTGCATATCGGTATTATAGAAAAAACACAACATTTTAAAAATATTTTCGGCACAACACCATTTTCGGTTATACCGGAAGTAAACACCAACTTCGTTATTTTAAATGGCACGGTGCCGTTTTTTTTATGGATTCATGTTTCTCATCAAAAATCAATGTGGCTTTAATAATACAACATGCTATCGATCTTCAATTGTTTTTCAGTTATTTCGACTTTTATGAATTTTTTGACACTTGCAGAGTCTCACAAAAACCGTTATATCTACGAAACTGTATGACATAAATTGACGAAATAAATTATAATTTATTAAAAAATTAACACGTTAACACCTAAAATTCGAAAAATAAAAAAAAACGCGGATAAAGTAATTGAAAATAATTTTTTAATTTTCGAATTTTAAAATTTAAAAAAAAAATCATTTTTTCAAATAGCACCCTGTATATTTTTTTATTTCATTAGATTGACAAAAAAAAAAACTCAACAAAATCGATATGCATTATAAGGGTCAAAAATAAAACTCAAATACTCAAAAAAACGAAATAATTAATCGAAAATGTTTTCCAGGAAACAAAAATCTTTTCATTAGGGTAATGAAAAAAAAAATTAAAACAAGAATTACGTAAAATAAAAAATATGAAAAATTTACAACAAATGCTCAAAATGTTCCCCGTTAGATCTAAGAGATTGTTCAATACGTCTTGTCACAGCTCCATTTGTAGCTCTTTGAATTTCTTCTGCAGGAAGTGAGTTAAATGCATTTCGCACCCTTTCAATGCAATCTTCCTTAGTTGTTAAAGGAGTTGCATAAACAATATTTTTAATTCTACCCCAAAGATAGAAATCCATTGGGGTAAGATCAGGTGACCTAGGCGGCCATAAAAAGGGGCCATTATTTGCAAACCAATGATCTTCAAAAAGATCATAAAGTTTTCTGGAGACAGCGTTGGTATTATGAGAGGGTGCACCATCTTGTTGATACCATATATTTTCCCTGTGATCATGCATATTATGCAATCGGGGTTGAATTTTTGTAATCAAAATTTCAAGATAATTTTCTCCTAAAATTTAGATAATTTCAAACTACTAGGTACAATATTAAAAAATATATGTATATCTTACCTCTCAAATTTTCCTCGTAAATATGAATGTCGAAAATTTCGTTATCACGAACTGCACAAAACACGTTAAAATTCCACGTTTCTTGAAAATGACATTCGCGAATAGGGTTACTATTTTCGTCATCCCAAAAATGCAAGTTTCGCCGATTAAACATGCCGTTCTTTGTAAATTTAGATTCATCTGTCCAAATAATATTGGCCAAAAAATTGGGGATTTCTTGTATTTTCAGAAGAACAGTTTCGCAAAAAGTGATACGTTTCAAAAAGTCGGCTTCATTCAAATGTTGTACCAAGTGTAAACAATATGGTCTAAAATTATGCTTTTTTAGAATCCGCCAGATGGTGGTTCGTGCCAAGCCAATGTCAGTTCTGGCGTCGTCTAAGGAATTATAAGGATTTGCGCGAAAGTAGGCCAAAGTTGTTATTTAATTTTCCTCATTATCAACAACATTTTTCTTCCTGGGTGAGGGGTTGGTAAATGTTCCAAAACATTCCAAATTTTTAAGCAGACGTTGTACTGTATTTGCAGAAGGGCGAGGACGCTCAGGGTAGCGTTCGATGAAAATTCGTACTGTTCGTAGCACGACTTTATTACATTCTCCGTGAATTAGTATTAAATTTAAGTAATCTTGATTTGAAAAGCCAAGTCGAGCCATTTTATCACAATTTAACAAATTCAACTATCACAATTCATGACAAAGTAACACCAATTTGACACAACACAAAATGGTGTAATTATCTTGACAAATGTCAAAACACGCATCACTGGAAATTATGTTTCTTTTGATGCAAAGGTGTCCTGATGAATTTATGAACGTTAAAACCTAACGCATGAACAAAAATAATTCCATTTATTTCCTTTACTAGTTTTTTTGAGTTTTCGTAACACGTTCTTATTTTTGACCCTTATAATGCATATCGATTTTGTTGAGTTTTTTTTTGTCAATCTAATGAAATAAAAAAATATACAGGGTGCTATTTGAAAAAATGATTTTTTTTTTAATTTGAAATTCGAAAATTAAAAAATTATTTTCAATTACTTTATCTGCGTTTTTTTTATTTTTCGAATTTTAGGTGTTAACTTGTTAATTTTTTAGTAAATTATAATTTATTTCGTCAATTTATGTCATACAGTTTCGTAGATATAACGGTTTTTGTGAGACTCTGCAAGTGTCAAAAAATTCATAAAAGTCGAAATAACTGAAAAACAATTGAAGATCGATAGTATGTTGTATTATTAAAGCCACATTGATTTTTGATGAGAAACATGAATCCATAAAAAAAAACGGCACCGTGCCATTTAAAATAACGATGTTGGTGTTTACTTCCGGTATAACCGGAAGTGGTGTTGTGCCGAAAATATTTTTAAAATGTTGTGTTTTTTCTATAATACAGATATGCAAAAAATTAGAACTGTCAGACTGACAGTTTAGCCTATACAAATGGTATCATCTCCCAAAGGTATACCCTGTATATTGCAACCTACTAAATGTAGACAGTAAATAAATTCTAATTATGTTTTTAAAAAATCAAATTTAAGTATACTAGATCCATCGAGTGAATTTTAGTTCCAAAGAAAAGGCGTTTAGGTATACACTTCAAAATCACAAAAGCATGATATTTCGAAAACTAAAACAATCTATTATCTACCGACATTTGAAACTACAGCTTATTTCAGTCAAAAATGTAGCAAAAGTCTATTTCATTGTCCTAATGGATACAGGATACTTCGTGAGGACAGGATACTTCGGGAGGAAAGGGGAATATTTAAGGGGGCAATAATAGTGTGGGTCATTACAAGTAAAAAAGTTCATATAAACATGTGTCCCAAAATATACATTTTTCTTTCAATAATATTGATGAAGGTGACCCCCTGGACACCACTGGTCTTAATAATTTTAATCTACTTTGGCTATTCTTGATTTCTAACCCCAAATAATGAAAATTGATTAGAATAACGAATGGTCGTGACTAGAAAGCATTTTATTAATTATCGTTAGTATCCAATTTTAGTTCCTCCTGATACCTACGGTAGGTATAACTGTTCGGCGTATAATTTACTTTGAATACTCCACATAGATTCTCTAGAATTATTTTGTGTGAATCTATTTATTATTCGGGATATGCCAGGGAAACAGATTGTAAAATATTATTGAAACATCATAAAACTCAAGAGCTTTTGTTTTTAAATATAGGTACAATAAATAAAATAAAAACGTTACATAAATGATAATAATAATACTGATAGGTACCGGGAAGCAATAACTTGTTAACAAAAATATATAAATCTAGCCTAACAGATTTCAAGAAAGTGTTTCGCAAGTTTTATGTGAAAATATGTAAATCAGTACTATCTGAATCGTTATTTGAATCACAATACATGCTTATATTTGTCAACAAATGCCATTATTCTTGATGAACGATTTATTTATTTATTTCAATGTATAATGTTGCTTAATTATTAATGTGTAAAACTGACATTAAAATGCTCACATAAAAATTATCCGACATTTTTTTGTAAAATAATTAAGATAATGTAAATAATAATAAAGTAAAAAAGTAAAAAATAATAAAGTAAAAAAATAATATAAAATTTGAGGTTGCGATTTTTTTTAAATTATTGATGATATTCATCATTATGTTAAACTATTATTATTAAAATTAACTATTATGTTAAAATTATTCGGTCAAACGATCTCTAAAGTGCAGCATGACTTTTCTTGGTCAGTACTGTAACGTAGAGACCCCGGGCCTCACAGTCTTTCGCGAAAAGCCACCTTGTGATCGTCTAGTTTCCCTAATTTCTCCTAATAGGACCGCTGTGTTTTCCTACATTGTGTTTACCCAGTTTTTACCGTAGTCACCCCTGCTCTTTGATTGAGGTATGCCAGGATTACTATGACCGAAACGGATGCGCAAAGAACCTACTGGGATTTTTCTTTTGTCGGAAAAGCGGGGAATTTAACTGGGACTCGTTGTTAACTGTTGGCTTTCTATCAGAGGTTTTAAAAGCGAGTGAGGAGCGAGAGAATTCGTTTGCAAGGGTGTAAAATGGTGAATGGCGAGATGGGCTGTGTTTTTGCATAGAGAGTACAAAAGAAAATGGAAAGCGAAGAGGGATCCCTTTCATCCATCTTTCAAACTATAATCCATTTCGGATTCCACTCTTTTACACACCTGTGCTTTCTTTTTATTTTTGTTTCGTTTACAGACTACCCGGTATATGCGGGAATGTCTTATTATTTCGTTTTGCTTTTATTTCGGCTGCAGACTATCCGGTATATGCGGAAATGTCTGTGTGTTTAACTATTCAACGATTTTCCTTGCCTAATTTCCTTTTTCTAGTTTCTTAATTTCATTTCAAGCATCTGCTTGAATTAATTAAAGAAGACAACCATTTGGTTTTCAGACGATCCGGGATATTGCGGAAATGTCTGACTCATTACCTATTCGAGTACAGGGTTGCCACTTCTCCTGAATTTTGATTGCGTATCTTTTATAAAATCGTTCCTTCCGATTCTCTTTTATTTAATGATTTTATTTACACAGTTGATTTACCTAGGAGTGTGAATTATTTCACCTCCGTTTATTTAATTCATAACCTGGGTGATACTGTATTTAGTTATCACTTTGTATACCTTGTTGTTATTTGTCTTGTTCTACCTTTTATTGCACCCGTCGATGCTGCCTCGTCAGGCGACCTTTATGTCATATATGTTACCTTGCCCTTAGGCATTTGTCACTGTTATACCTGGTGATTTACCTTACTCGTCATTCGAGTGCTTTTCGGATTGAAACCTTAATCAACTGTATTATTGTAGATTTTTCTACACACCTTAATTTATTTCCCGGAGCATGTTGGCTACGTTCGAAAATCTTTGTTCCTCAACGTGATTATCAGCTGACCACACTACAGACCACGACTCTTTAACCATTAATCTAGTTAATGATTGAAAATGCTGGACTTTTATCCCTCATTCGTGTTTAGGCATGTTTACGGACAAATTTACTTATTTGATTGTACGGCACCAGCCACCGGTCCGCCAGTAACACGAGTACGTCGACCTATCAACCCAAAGAGCGTAGATAGTATGATGAGAACATAATAATAACGTTTGTCACGTAAGATTCAGGTATGTATAAAATCTGGTTAAAAGAGCTTCGGAAAAACGACCTTATGATGATACTTTGGTTTCTGAATTTTCTTGTTTGGCTTTCCCATACTCGGGATTAATTTTGATTTGCTTTGGATGTTTTATTTGTGAATTGCAATTCATGAACCTAACTTTATTTTGATTACTGGATTTCCTGACATGTAAGGGCGTTTATTACACCTGGCAACCTTGCTTTGGTTTGCGTTACTCTGGCCTGCTCTGAGGGTGCTTTTACCCTGTTGTACGATTTCCACTTTCCGGTACAACGGAGGTCTTCACCTGGACATCGAGGTGAATGCCTCCCCCGGGTATTAATCAATTACCTAACTCCTAATTGGGTGTTGTAATGGAACTAGTATTTCCTGATAATGTAAATAAGTAGCGGGTGCTACATCTGACAACGCTGCCTTAGCTTGCTCGGTTCTGTTTGGGGCTCAACCTGCTGTTGCGAGTTCCTGTCATATAGCGCCATACAATGGGAAGTATTTCTCACTTTCACTCTCTAACATCGGATTTAAAGGGACAGCCGGTGCTTGCCTACATCTGCGCTAAATAAAAACTCGGACTCTTCGAAGGATAGGATGATTGAATCATAGGCCGTTTTGTTTACAGATTGTTAATTCCTGTCCTGGGTCTATTTTCGCTCCTAGCTCTATCTCGACTTCCTATTTGTGAATATTTAATTATTAATTCCTGTTTCCTGCCTAACTTGGTTTATTTTTATTTATTGACGCAACTGCATAGGTACCTATTGTGGTGCCGCCTAATACCTAGTTGATTATTGTGTCTGATTTAAGATGGGACCTGCGCTCATGGATTGGGCGGATCTGTTTAATTATTTATTTATGTGGATTTGGTTTTGAAGAGGAATCTTCCCTAACTATTTTCTCAATGGATTTTCCCTAATTTGCGAAGGCAGTTACTTTAGAATAGGCACTTGGCCACCTGCTAGTGAATTGGTTCGAGGAGAATTTGCCAACTGCGAATATTGAGTTGTTTCGAGAAGAGATGCAAACTTATTGGATTTCCATGGGAGTTTTTCTAAGGCGGATAACGGAGTTTCTAATCGGAGCACGCTTATAGCATCGTCGCTGGCTGAATTATAAAGTTTGGATGAGGATTGGGCGACCGAGAGTTCGCAAAAAGAGAGCCGTCTCCCGGGTTTACGTCCGAAGGGGATTTGATAAGGGTTGGGCAACCGAGAGTTCGCAAAAAGAGAGCCGTCTCCCGGGTTTACGTCCGAAGGTGATTAGATGAGGATTGGGCAACCGAGAGTTCGCAAAAAGAGAGCCGTCTCCCGGGTTTACGTCCGAAGGGTTAGGAAGTCAGATATGATCTGCTCGAAAGCTGATCTCTATCTGTCTGGAGCAGCGGCAGGACGTCTGCTTTTATAGAAGCAGTCGCCCGATTTCTAAACACCGTGCAATAATGCACCTTATTGACACCGCTCTCGTGCCGTGATTCAGTCCTTGAATCGTATTTTCCTAATTACTGGACTTAGCGATTTGACCTCGCGGCTACTTTACTGATGTGTCCTAAACCTGCATTATCTAAATTTTCCTTCAAATCGGCCGACGCGTTTAGGTACTTCTCATTGTGTCTAGTTATTATAATTACACCGACACAACTTTCATTTCGCGTTTTCCTTTACTGGCCGTTTAGGTACCGCAGCTAATTTTCGGCTATTGGAGTTTATTTATTCGTTTTATCGATTGGTGAACTTTTCATTGTCGTAGGTGTAATAACTACTGAGTTACTTTTGTCTTTGCGAAGGCTTATTGTTTGTTCTGATTTCACATTCCTTTACCCGGTCTGTTTCTTTCCACTCGTTCTTGTATGTAGGTCACCTATTATTTCCTTCATCACGCGGACCGAGAGTGTCGCAATACAATGCCTGCCCTAACCATCTGGTCGTGTCTACCCTAGCCCGGCCGATCATTCCGACGTATTTTTAAAGCGCTGGAATGAACGATTTCTCTTTTCTGAATATTTAATGTGCTGACGGGATCGTTTACTTGATTTAATGAGGCGAGGGAATATTTCTCTTATCATCCTACCTAGGTGCGATCCATTTCAGTACTTAGATGGGTGACCAAAATTATAGTGGTAAATAAAAAAGTTCCGTGACCGATCGTGCTCCGGGAGGTACGTTAAAAAGGGGGTCCCGGCTGCTTCACAGCAGTCGTTAGGTTACGTCAGAGGCCCTTGAGGCTACTTGAAAACTTCTGACACTTGGGCTTTACCACAGCCATAAGATATTTATATTTATTTATTTATTATGTTAAATATTTTTTTTACGGATTTTCGCCAACATATTTATTCATTTGGAGCAGCGGTGTATAAATTATCAGCAGTCACTGTTTATATACTTTGTCCTGTTCGTCATCTCAGCAATTCGCAACTAGCGAAAATAATAAATTGCATTTATTGCAGAATATTTTCTGCGACTATAAATCAATAATGATTGCGGTTTTTAATTTCCCATTGAAAATGACGAGGAATTAAAAATTAAAAATAATAAAAGCACTCAGAGGAACTGATCCCTTTTACCGCCGCTGTTGTGTGAGAAATGAAAAATTGTGAAAAATTATTGCTCTCAGAGGGGCTGACCTACTTTACTAAAACGGTGGTTGCCGCTTTTGCGCTCACTTAACAAATATGGATAGTTTGACAATTTACTGGTGTGTGGAATCATAATAATTATAAGTATGTAATTCGAGGCTATGATAAATTGTTACGGTGTACACAATGCCTGCCCTTGCAGCTACTGAAAACGGTTTTTAGAAAAAGATTTTAGTTTCATCGGCGGCCGCCGCCGAGGCGCTACTGCTGCATCTAGTTTGACTGCCGGCCGACCAGACCGCAGTAAAAATGGTAAAATGAGATCTTGATCAGTTGAGTGGCTGTTTCGTGATATGTATTTTTGTGCATGCATTAATATACATTTATTGTATATTATAATAAAACTTTAATTTATATTTTATAACAAATTTTAAAACTGTACAGCCACTTTTTTATTATTAGGTCGATGATGTTATTTGTAATAAACCAAGGTACTATTTGTAAAATGGGGTTTCCGGTATAATTGGTTAATAAATACAACAACAAGCTTGAAAAAAATGTAATTTGTAAACATTTTTCTTCATGAAGCTGTACTTTCTTCACCTTACTAGAACAAAAGTCAATGACGAAACACACTTTTCCCCTAGTCTTTTCTTCTCATTTTTTTTGTAATGTCTCCGTACAAGCACAAGCACTTCCTGACCATTTTTGTTGTTAAACTTGGACCCGGTGACAAAGAGCTCACTATTCAGGTTTCAGTACCACAAATGTATTTGCGATAAACTACACTTTATCTGAAATTCATCACTAATACACAGCTTTCCGTTTTTATGTTCTTCTCCGAACCAAAACTAATGAGTTCGGTGCTAAAATCACGATGTTTCAAAACCTTAATCCATAATAATTGAATTTATGACTAGAAGGAACAGAAGCGCCGCACGGCGGCCGCGATGAAACTTAAATCTCCGCCTGGCGGGCGTGCCATTTCAGAGCTGAAAAAAAAAAAGAAGAGTGTGTACAGGTCGAGTAGGGAGTAGGGTCAAGTCCGGTCGGGTCGAGTCGGGTTACACCGTAACCTCTCTGGATCCGGGAATTATTATGCTCTCGCATGTTCGGTTTTGAAATTTAGTCCCAAACGGACAGAGACTGTTATAGCAGTTGTATGATTAATTGTATTAATAAATAACTGACATAACAAGACAATGTAAGAAGAAAAGCAAACTATGTACTTTTTCAAGCTTGCTGCCTTGGTGATCCCTTCCATAAGAAAGACGTCCTCTAGCATATAATAATAAGGAAGAGCAAGACATTTAAATGCGCGTCAAAAAATGACATTACCTTAAACTATTTATTTTTTTTAGTTATTTAAAACATTGCGATTAATTATCTTGGTGATGTTGAAACAGCGCGATCCTTACGGACAGCTCTAGATGCATCTCATGCAATGATATGGCACTAATACGCTTGATCTGGCCTAATCTTTAAAAAATGCAAATGTGACATCGTATCATCGCAGATCGTAGTCGTAATTCTTGGTAAAGTCAAAATGTTTATATTTTAGTATCACATTATAGTTTATTAAAACTCTTACCTACGCAATACCTTTGGGGCTTTCTGACCCAAATTACAAACATCCTCAACAACTTGCTCCTCATAAATATGTTTTGTCGGCACTAATAAAATACTTGATTATAATTATGATTATAATTATATGATATGGCCTCATCATAATAGAAAATACTGTTTAAATATTTCAATTTTTTAATATTTTATTTTATAAAAAAATATTATAATATATTGAAATAAATTTATTAAACGCTTTATTTTATTATTTTCCTCAGTAAATAAAAGTGTTAGTTCTCTAAAATTTGCACTCATTTTTAATTTTGAATGTTTTTTAGAACTACGCCTTCTTTACAGTCTATTGGCTCGACAAACTCAACAACTCTTTGAAGAATTTCTCAAGAATTGTTTGTGGTGGTACTGGTGGTTAAATCATTTTTTTTTCTTTTGAATCGTAATTTTGAGGCCTTTTACATTCTTCTGTAAATAATTAAAAAATATATTCTAAAGGCTATACTTTCGAAACCGTAAAACGAATCAGACTAGATAATATTTTAAAATTGGCAATAAAGATAAATGCACAATTTGATTACATAATAATATTACTTATATAACTGGGTTAATAAAATTAAAATAACCAATAATAATAAATTCATTAACAATAATGTACCGATTTATATCGTTATTAATTGCTTAAAATAGTAGCAAGCAATAATACTTAATTTAATACATTAATAATCTAGGTGCGAGTTAAATAGCCTTGCCTAAAGGCATATCAAAATTTATGCCAAGCCTTGATGTTGGATATTTAAGTAAACATAGCTCCAATAAAAACAAAACATCGAAACACATCCCTACTGACGTACTGAGTGCAGATGTTTGTCAAAATGTTCGATTTTCTTGTAGTTAGGTAACCATATCCTTTAATTGCATATAGGTACTCATATAATTATAGAATTTAAATGACGCTAAAATAGTCATAAATCTGTTATTCTAGAAATATTATGGTTCGTCACAGTCATAATCATAAAATATTATCGACAAAATGTCGCAAAAATTCCAAAGTACCGGCTTGAACGTCCTATAATCTGCTGATACTTGCTGATACTCAACCTGACCAAGATACTTTTTTTGATTCTCCACTAATTTTCATTTCTGATGATAAAGTTAAAAAAAAAAAAACAATAAGGTTTTTGGTTTCCGATAAGGACATAAGGTTTCCTCATTGGATAGAAGAGACGAGCGATGCGTGGTAGAGCAGAGAGAGGGAGCGTCAGGCAGACAAAAGGGAGGGGCGCGCGGAAGAATAAATTATCTTACCACATTCGCGTCCAAGACCAAAAGGCCAACGAGAGTTTATCTCCGTTTCGAGAATTTGCGTCTCTAACGTCTCTAACTAACAATGATTGAGGACAATGAATGATGTATTGAGGAAAAGTCTTATTTTTTGGCCACTTTACTATCAAATGACAAGTTTTTTATCGCTGATGACCCAACGAAAAAATTAATTAATTAAACCAAATGTGTCGTTCTATGATCCTATATTAATTACATGAATCCTCAAATTTTGAAGTTTTTTGTACATATATTTCAAAAACAGAATTTTACCTAATACTAAAGCTCAATCTCTTCCGGATCATTTTTATCTAGAAGTAGGTATATACCTACATTCATCAAATAAATTAGTCTCTTTTTTTTTCGCAATAATTTGCTATGGGACGGTCAATTTTATTATAAGTTGTCTGCATGAAATATTATCAGATACTTGCCAAAACCTTGAGGATTTACCGAATATCAAATGTCATTCCAAGGTCCCTATAATAATAACAGTGTGCAGCGTTCCAAAATATATGCTTTCAAGTATTATTATGGTACGTATAAAAAAATTAAGTACGTCAACTTTCTTTTTTAACATATTAAACCCTCCGACATTTACTTAAATTTATTGATGAATTTTAATTTTATACTAGAGGTGGATGTTATAAATCACCCTGTAACGCGAGACCATTAAAAGCACTTAATAATATTATGTTAATCAACAAAGAACCATGTTTCAACCACTTCATCAAAAGACATCATCTAAATCATGATTTACATTTTAATATAAATATGAGATCATAATATGAACTATAACACTTTAGCCTCAAGATTGCATCCTTGACTCAAACCTAATTTTTCCCAAAATTTTGCTGATCTATAATCACGCACTCACTTCAGGTAGGTACACTTCACGTACTGACATTGACTCTGCAGATAAGATCTAAGATGTATAAACAAGAACATCTTGTCTGCATTATAATAGGTACAAAACAAATTTTATTACTCATTATGCATTAAGCATGTTATTTAAACTCTAGACGCAAGCAAAAGTAAACATTGCTCGCGCTCGTTTTTTAAATGAGTTAAACACTTGCAAACATAATTACTTATTACTTACCAAGTTTATCTTCAGTTATAAATACACCAACTTATATCAAATATTGCCAGCAACATTAGGCTGGAATTACTTATTCTTGCACCACTGACCTTCTTCGTGAAACAACAAACTGGCATCGCCCAGAGGTGCTTTATGGAAAGGAGTCCCTAGCACCGGTTAAAGAATTATTGTTTTGTTATTTTTTACAGTTGTTAGTTGCAGACATTTCATTTTGGTTATTAAATATTTGACATATTATCTTTATCATTGGTAATTATACGTATTCCTCGGGCTACTTTATTGTATGCAATTATATGTTTTATTACCTACGCCTTCATTTATAATAAAATTATGATGCCATTCCACTCATATAATATAATTCTTGGTAATATTTTACCCCCCTCCCCCCAAACTGTTCATGTGAATGCAGCTGCCATATAAATAATAATAATTAAATATTTTGGTATGACTGTTTTACTTTGATATGGCTGTCTTTTGACACGTAACTCAAGAAGAAGTTTCAAAATAAAAGGGGGATGAAAAAGTCAAGAAGATTCAGTATGAAAGTTTGACCGAGTAATAACGGTCAGGCAAGAAAATCCAGGAACGAAAATTAAGGCATCAGGACAAAAATAGTAGAATTTATATTTCTTCTTGAAACAGGTTTTGTCTTCAGGAAAAATCAACTTGTTCGCGAACTAGTCTTCATTTGTGGACAATTTTAGAATTTCCTCGCTATAACACAAGACAAAAATGTTGATAACAACAGTCAGATTACATCTGAACGGTTAGGGTGAATTGACGTTCTTTCACCTGAAGTCAGCTTCTCATTACGCGGTACTTGCCAAGTACTTTTGAATACTTGGCAAGTGTTGCGTAGTATTTGCGTATTACAACCTGGCGTATTACTAGGTACAGCTAGGCCCTACTTGTCACGCCATTACTTGTACTTCCCGCTCGTTTTCGGTGAACTGTCCCAAGTCAAAGGTCGTTATTTGCAAAGTGTTTTCAATACCGCACCGTATTACATCCACCCTACCACGCGGAAGTAATGTGTACGTTTTGAGTTTTTCTTGCACGGGTACTCACAAGTACTCGCCAAGTGCTTGCCAAATAACTTACTTGCGAAGTAGCTCGTAGTAATGAGTAGCCAGCTTTTAGAATGGTTGATAACGATGGTTACTTATCTTTGTCAGGGAATAAAGAGCGCTGATTCCCCCTTAAAACGCGAAGATGTAAATTGACTTCTGTTATCAACATTTTCAGCATTAATGAAGGTTTATTCAGACACGAATTGATTTTCATCAAATTATCCTCCCAAAATCTGTTCCGATCAGGGGAAACTGGAATGAGAATAATTTTTATGCAATCTTTTGTTTTTCATGTTTGTCTTAAAGTCAATTTTCTTGCCTAGATTTTTATGCCTGGAGGTTTAGCTACAATACGTGACTAAAATTTCCAAAATTGGTTGGCGAGGAAAAAGTTATGCACTTCAAGAGCGAGCAGTTGATTTTTTTGAGATCACTCTGTAAATACAGGTGTTAAATCGAAAATTTCAAAACCGTTTCGATCAAGCTTCAAAATTTGCTTATCAAGACTTCCAAGAGAAATTTATTAAGAAAACGGGGGTACGAAAACCTCGGAGTGATTTTGTACGCCTTCACATATCACCCCGTAGAAAATTGGTTGACAGTTTTTTTTTAGTTTAAACTCAATAAAGCAGAAAAATAAAGGCAAGGGCTGCTGACATGCCAAAACCAAATTTAAATCCCTTGAGAATATCGAAAGTTAATTTTTCTCCACCCACTAAATTATCCTTGAAAGACATATTCGCACAACGTACACGTTGCAAAGTTGTTATATATACCTCTATATGTAACTCTAGTTTCAACAAAGGCTGCCAAAGAAATACTGCCAGGATGAATAGTGACACCGACGTGAAATAAGCACGATATAAAAAATATTATCATAAGTGAACAGGAATATTATAATAAGAGATAATAATAAAAATTAATTCGGGTTATTAATTAGAAGATAAGAACGAGAATGTATAGAGCAACTGGAAAAAGAGCAATGAAAGTGCTACATGTCATAGGGAATGGATATTTAGCTCCAAAGAACAATAATGGAATTGCATGATTCCCTGTCCATAATAATCGAAGTTGATTATGAAGAAACCATCAGCTGATCTAGAAACAAATTAAAAAAGCCAAGAGGTCGGATAAATTGCTACAAGACGACGACTTGAGGGACAAAGAAAAGAAAAATAATGACCGTACCACGAGTCATACTGAGAAGAAACCCAGGTCCAAAGAACCGTTCTACAACGTGATTTCCAGTTGATAAAGACACACCAAGAAATTGAAAATGAGGAGACAATAGCGAATATAAGAGCAAGTCTAAGAAGCGGACCCCCAGAAGTTGATGGGGCTGGAGATGCAGTTTAATGCAGTTTACCCCACATTCAGTTTAATAGCATGTGGGGTAAAACTCGACGGTGTAATAGAGGATGAGCAGCAATGAGTCAAAATTAACTGTTAGGACGTACTAGGCTGAACTTGTGTACTCTGACTCTGATTCATCGCTTTTTCCACTCTTGAGAGAAGATAAACGATAATAGAGGGATGAAGATCAGCTGCAAAAAGGAAAGTGGAAAGTTCTCTTTAAACCAGAGCGCCTATCGGAGGCCAGGTGAAGACTGACAAGAGATTAGCAATAAAGAACCATCCACTCCTTATCTGCAGGTGAGTAAGATGACTGATATGTCGCCCTAATGACAGGGAGAAAGTAAGACCTTGCTGGAGAAGCGGGAGTCTCAGTTATGGTGGTCAAAATATCAAAGATCTTGTTAGACGATGAAACCGACATAAGCAGCGGTTGGACTATAAACGGAATGTCGAAGAGCGAGTGAAGGGTTAGATCAGTTGCCAAGCAAAACTTATTTTAGTTAGGAAGAATTGAGCCTTTTTTTCTCAATATTTCTGCCTGAACAACCATAAGTCCCAAAGTATGCAATTTTAGTACTTAAGTAGTATTAGCAATATGCATAGCAAAGCCACCATGCCGTAGAAACTCAGCGACGTTATGTACTTATACACTAACTGTGAGATCAAAGTGATAGTGAGACCAGTTCAACTACGTCAGTTAAATGAGTGGGTATAGACGGAAGCAGAAGGCAAAGATGTAAGATGACTATATGTACTGATAATCTGAATGCCGACCAAGGCTAGAGCCAAATCGGTATAAAACAGACTCCATACAAATACGACTTATGCTGGAATTTATACTGAGAGTGAGTAAATAAAATAACACAAAACTATTCTCCATTTATAGAAATAAAGAAAATATAGGCATTACATAAAATTAAACAAAGATCCTGTTTGAAGCTCATTCATGTGACTGATGTGGCAATGAACAATGTTCAATAAAGAGGAGTAGAACTTGGATGTTCAAGTTAAAAAAAGGCTGCGAAAAAAGTATTAAGATAAACCGGTTAAAATCTTTTTTTTAAACAGTTTTCTTGAAACCAAATGCTTCAACAAGAGGCATCTTAAATTGAATTTAATGAGTAAAATTATTTTAATTGATACGATAACAATTGTATGATCAATCTTTGTTCAAACCTTCCTTAGTTAAAATATTTTAACGATTTCCACACTTGGTGGTTTAGGGGACACACTTTGTTGTTGCTGCCCTTGTTATGTCAGTTAATCTAATTCAATCAAGTATTGTTATTTATCATGACTTATAATAAACTTGATCGTAGTAACCTAATACTTAATCAATAGGTTCATGGAAAAAATTATCCAGGTGCCTATTTAATTTTTCATGTTAATTTCAATCCAATTAATCCAGCTAGAATTCCTGGTGTGAAGAAACATTACTAATCCTTAATTAAAACGCGACCTTGGTTGCCGGGATCTTGATACGCAAAAAGAGCCTAATTGCAGGACCACCGGCAGTGTAAAACCTCCTTAATCAAGACGCCACCCACACTCCTGCATCTGTTCAGCTAACCGTTATTATATCTATCTCGTTTACTCTCACTTTCTTTTTCTAACCTATTCTGTACACCTTAATCGAAGTGCTACGGGTATGCATCGCCATCGAGAGCCGAAGAATCTGACAAGATTGGCGAGTCCAATTAACCCAGTTTCGCCACCGCGGCTGCCAGAAGAGGGGGTATCTGGTAGGGTTGGTCGCTCCTTCGTCTGCTGACGTTATCTCTTCATTCCACATGCTTCACTGTAATTGCTCGCGAGTGTAAAAAGGTGTTCAAAGTGTGTGAATATTGGCCGGTTAGTGTCGAGGACGCTGTGTTTTATTGGAGTGCCTGTGGTGACTGACTGATCTCTATACCCGCTAACACCCGGGAGGGTGCGATACTTTTCTTCTACATCATGACGCCTCCCAGGTATTTTTTTTTTTTTTTAATTACGAATTTTAATATTACTAATCGTAATCTTTATGGATTAGCTCCAATATGAATTATTTAATTTAACCTTTAACCACTAAATTTTTTGACCTAATCTAGGGGTCAAAAAATGGGGCTTGTAGGTACCTTACTGGTAAGTGTAGACGTGCAAACCTATAACTCTGGATTGAAAATTTATTATTATTGATATTTACAGAAAAAATTATACACACTCGTCTGCTAATTGTTCACAAAATAAGTCATATTTTTCTCAAGAATTATTATTGCTAACCATTTTTCAGAAATTGTCAAGATGTCATAAAAAAATTAAGGGGCCAATTTTTATAATTTGTTAGTCTTAAAAAGAATTATGTTATTTTTTTAATGGACTTCAAGGTAACATTTTTTTTCTAATGAGTTTTAATTCACCTGTCATTTGTTTTAATTTGTATTTTTGACAAATCATGCAACGCTGTATAGAATTGCGACCAATTAAATTCAAATTACTAGTAGGTATAATTTGACACTATAGGTATAGGTATAGCCAAGTAACATTATTATTTTATAGGTGAATTGAACTTTCTGCAAATTACAATAAAACGTGCATTTATTATAATAATTATAGGTAGGTAACGTCCAATGCACATGTTATTACATTGCAACAGAGAATCTTCATCATAATGTGGCATAACAATGTAAATTCATGTTATTGTTAAAATTAATAAATGATAATATGTACACCATTTGAATTTAAGAGTAAAGTTCTAAAGGATCCTAGTGCCAAAAGATCGAATCGAGATAAAATTAAATAAACCATATTTGCTGTTACATCAATTTTTACTTAAAAAAATGTAAAAAATAATTATTTTTGATTTCTAATTTCATGTAGATACATATTTAAAATCGAAAAAGTGTATAAATTTCTTATAATTGATTGTCTGGAGATTTTCTGCGTGGTTTATTCCGTATAAGGATGTTATCTACCTACATGACATTTTGAAAAAAAAAAATTTGAAAAAAAAGAACTTACAATTTTGATGATAATTTTCTTAATTCTATTAATACTATAGTTACCATGCTGTTGCTACTCTATATTACTATGTTAATAATTTTAATATTGATTTACATATATTATGTCTGAAGATGCTACTTTAAGAGTAGCGAAACACGTGCAACATCGGTAATATTCACTAATAGGCAGTAAAACTTTGAAACATTAATTTTTTAGGAATTTTTCATCAGTATGCATGCAGAGATTCTACCAAGTTATTGAAAGCATAAATTTTATGAAAAACTCACAGTTTTATAAGAAAATTATCTTGCATTGAAATACAGTTCAAACTCAAGCAGATAACTGAAAATTAAATGAAAAAATAGGAAAAAAATATACGAAGAATATCACCAATAAACACAAAAAAAAAAAATAGTCAACCATTTTGATTTGAACCTATCATTTCAATACATGGGAAGGGGGTTGCTGCGTTTTCCCAGAGGCTATTATATAAATCAGTTTTTCATTAAAAAAAAAAACAATAATGTTTCAGTTCAGTGAGACGTAGTCGTTCAGAGCTTTTTTTGCCTCGCGTATGTAATTTTGGCATTACAGGAGAGTAATGGGAACACTAATGGGATGGAAACAGCTATCCTGAATAGGTACTTTTTATGTACACAAAATTGTAGAACGTCCAAGCTTCAGTTTCGTTATAAGACTTCTTTAAAATCACCTGCTCAACGTTTTCTGGTGTGTTTTAGAAAATCTGTTTGTTTGAATTGTTTCCGATACAGCTACAGGTCCTTGAAATGAATATCAACCGAGCAACAACTCCGAATTGATTTGAGTGATGAACATCTTTACAATAATATCATATCTACTTACAGCTCACCAGACTTGTTAGGTTTTTTGTTTTTAGAACTGACAATCTTGAAATAAAACAAAATCACTTTTAACTGGCTAACCATTGGGATCTCCTAAACCATATAAGATACAGGGTCTGTTAAATTGGGAAAAAGTTGCACAATTTTGTGCTAAGAATAATAAATGAATAGCTTTTTATGACTTATGTAAACCAACAAAAAATTATTTATTTATTTTCGTTACTAAAGAAGATAATATGCCAATAATTAGAAAGCTCGATTTTTCATTTTTCTGGATATTTCAGCAACCACTGAAACTAACGTTATCTTTTAACCATTTTATTAGGCATAAAATGTTGTAATTTTTCTATAATTTAACTGAATCTGTATAAATCCACCCAAGCCATATGAGGGCTTAGGAGATCCCAATGATGAGCGAGTTGAAAGTGGTCACCCTCTGGTGCCCGTTTTTAGAGAAAATGTATGGAGATCTCAGTTTTCTTAAGAAATACGAACTCGGTTAAATTGGGGCAAAGTTGCGTATTTTTATGCTGATTAGTAATCTGAAAAAAAATTAAGCTGAGCTTATGAGTTGTCAAAATATTGGAAAAAATGCGATTTTTGCAATTTTTTTTTAATTTTATGACTAATCAAGCTAATCGTTTTTAATCGAAACATTTAAGGACACTTTTCAACAAGTAATCCAAAAATAATATTGCAATCTATTGGCGCCATATTGGATTTTTCACTTTTTGAACGCAATTTATTTTTCTGATGATTACAAAGATGTATAACACTTTGTGTTTGTGTTTAATTATTTTGTAAAAATCCAATATGACGTCCATAAGAAAAAAGATAACTATGAATTTGTGGCCATCTTAAAGTGCTAAAGCATTTTGAAAATTATTTTTGGGTTCCTTGTTGAAAAGTGCCCTGACAATGTTTCAGTTAAAAACGGCTAGCTTGATTGGTCATTAAAAAAAAAGAAAACAAAAATTGAAAATTTCGTTTTTTTTTCAATATTTTGACAATTAATAATGACATCTTTTTCAGATTATTAATCAGCACAAATATACTCAACTTTTATCCCATTTAACCAACTTTGTATCTCTTAAGATGACTAAGATCCCCATACATTTTCTATAAAAACGGGGACCCTGTATGGTTGATGTAGGAAGATGTCAAAAAAGTAGACAAATCCATTTTAACTTCTTATATCAACCACTGCAACAGAGCAAAGATAAAATTGAAGAAAATTAAGGAAAATGTATCTTTGAAACTTGAGAATATGACCAAAACAATCATACCTACTTAAGCTATGCCTTAACTCAGCTGCAGGCTATTTACTACCCAAAAATTACAAAAAGTGACGATTAAGAACGAATGAGGGTTTAGTAAATTATCTGAAAAAGCATTCGGAATTCAAATATACATAGTGTCTCTTGAGAAACACCCCAAATGTGGAGAATGTGTTCAGGGCAGAAAATAAATCTAATAAATATAATATCGTGACATGTCAAGCGTCAACTGAGATATTGTTAAAAAAAATTCTTGAGGGAATTTATTGTAATGCACTATTTGAGAAAAAATTACACCATCAAACTGAACGCATGTCAGCTCGTTTGTTTTTGCCTTAAACCGAAGCGAGATATCGCTGTTTAAAGTTACGATGGGCCCATTTGCGCAATGCTTTTCTAAAACGGTTTTGATTTTTTCCTAGCTTAACCATCACAGATAACATTTTGAAAAATTAGCACGACAAGGTTGCACTTATGAGCTAGGTACCACATCCTGTAAAAAAAGTCGAAAATTTTGAATAGTGCCTTTTTGCACAGGACGATTTTTTGACGACTTCGGATTTGAGTTATTTAGGCCATAAACTATGATTCCTGAAAATTTCAGCCTTGTACACTAAAAGGCCCACAAAATCGTTTTTTAAGTGACTTTTATTCATTCTAGCACTCTACTATTAGTAGCTCGTTGATAAGCATCGAAATTATCTGTGATAAGTGCTAAGCAGCTGGTCATTCGATCGAGTAGTGCCTTTATGTGGTCACTTTTATTTTGTCAACTAAAGACTTCAGCTCTTTTTATCACATTATATCAAAACCTGTTTTATGATCATTTCTGTTCTTAACAGTTCTAGCCGATGTGAATGTCTCTTTTTTTCGAGCTTTTTTTAATATTAATTTATATAAATAATTATTTAAATATGATTATTACTATTTATATTTTTTTTTTCTTCAATCGCATAGATAAAGTAGGACTTTTCAGTCACAATGAGGTAGGTAATAAAGCAACAAGCAACAGAACAAAAAATAGAACAAATGTAAAAAACTTAAACTAATTTAAGTAATTAAATAAACAAGGACGACATTTACAGTAAAACTTTAACTTAAGCTCTTGCAAAAGTGACATTTCATCATCATTGATCATGATCATGATGATCCGTTTTGTTTCTTATAAAATATAACGCATCAAGCCTGCTACTTTCATATCGAAGACTTGAAATGTTTTTTTAACCTACAGTAATTTTTCCTTATCTTTCTACTTTCTAAAATGTAAACCAATACCCATCTATTGTCATTTTTACTGGACCCATTTCCTTTATCAGAATTTAGTGTTCAAACTACATAAACAATTGTTTTTCTTTTCTTCTTGTTGCGCAATTTTAGGAAAATTTCATTAGATATAAGATATTGATATTTAGGAGGTACAGAATTAATTATTTTTATTAATCATTCACAAAACGCCAAACAAACGTTTATATAATTTCACCGTTTTCCCAGAATTTTTTCAAGAAGACGAAGAGATATTTACATACTGTGAAAAATTTTAATAAATTTGTTTACGTAAGCATTTACTTTTCGTTTATTTCTTTTGTTAATCATAAATCACACAAGGAGAAACGATAGAGAAATGGCATGAACATATGATTACGGCCCACGAATATTCACTAAACACTAAACACCATATACCTACGTATCAAAGGAGAAACGGAAAGATACAAGTAACTGGACATTGGCCAGTCCTAGACTAGCAACAAACACAAAAGAAAGTGAAACTTATTATCTAGAGCCACTCCGAGAAGTAGTACTTTTCCTTATTTACCGATCGTTTGATATAGTAGCAGATAGGTAGGTATGCTAGTAACGTCGAGATGAATTTTGTAATTCCGTAGTATCTTCACGCTTCCGAATATTGGCAGCCGGCGTATAAAAAGTCGAGGACAATTTCTTTTTGTTATCCAACACATACGACTGCTATAATAAATAACACAAAAAATATAACTGCTGGTGCTAATAGAGCAATAAGACACCGGAACCCATATAAATGATCTCATAACATTACAGGATAACTATAACTACTCCAAAGGAGCCACCGATCTGTGAAAGTTCCCATCACCAAACCACGTGTTCTTCATAACGGACCTTGTGAAAGCAACTGGCCGACACCTAATTCAAAATAACAACATGCTCGTGGCCAAGTTTCCATTTCGATACCATTACTAATTTACCTATACACTATTCCATTCCAGTCACTATTCCGTTTCTCAATCAGGAAAATTGAGTCATTCCGTAGACGCATCATGAATATTTACTGTCGAAGTGATTTTAACGGGCTGCTGTCTACCTATGTGTACACACATTTAATTTGACATTGAACGGAATGGGTATATGCTGCAATTATTCTTTCCTGGTTACAATTAGCATTGCAAGATATAAGAAATAACTGTGTTTATACCTAGAATTGATGAGCTTCCTGCGCAACTAATTAAGCCCTGTGGATGGATATTTCATATATTAATTTGGCTTCTTGGTTTAAATCATTCATTAGGCTTCTGATAAGCTGAAGTTGGTTTCGACTACTTTTGACCATGTCCTAAAAGGATCATCGGGTCGCAATTTTAATTATAGATTGATTGTCCAAAAAAAATTTTACATGTTAGTAAAAATGAGTTGTAAAATACGCTATATTTATTGTCCAACACTATCATAGAAGAGGATGTGATATACAGATATAGAAAGGTACCTAATTGCTATACAAAAATGAGGGTACCATAACCCCAATTTCAGTTCAAGAAGCTTATATGAGCTTACAACTTAAAGCTCAGTTCGGAGAGAGAAGAATTGATATGCCAGGATACCTAAAAGCGAATATTATTGATTGATGGGAAAATTGTAGTATTATGGGTGTTGAGTTTTCAAAATTTAGAATTGAGTGTCTTTTCAGTCTTTTCAGCAGGGCCAGATTATCCATAAGGCAATATAGGCAGTTGCCTAGAGGCTCCGACGGTTTGGGGAAATACTTCTTTGATACACAAAAAATACACAGTTCTGCCGCCGCCTGATTTATTGTTTTATTACATCAATAATCACGAGTCACAATCTCAAGTCCAGTATTGCAAAAAAACCTCCTGTCATCGTTCCCTAAATGAGCCTATTTTTTATGAATTATTGGAGCAGTTAATTTAGTTTTAAATTTTTTTCATCTTATTACAGTTAGAAGTTAGAAAATTAACAATTTTTTCCGAAAATAAAAAGGCAGGCGAGGGCAATTTTTAACTAAATACTGGGAAAGTGTTCTGAACATTGAAAAAATTTTTGCTTGCGTGTGGGGGAGGGGACAGGCGCTATAATCTAGTTGTCTGTGGACAAAAAAGATCATAATCCGGACCTGCTTTTCAGGCCGTCTTTTGTTTTTACTTTATGTCAATGATATTAATGATGGAAGATTCACATTTAATGCAAATTTATTTTACACGAGAACGACGCGACCTTAATTGTTACTCAAAAAGATGCAGGTCAGCTCGAGAAAGTGGCAGGTTAGTCTCAACCAGTTTGCTTAAATTTTGAGTACATTAACTGGAATAACGCAAATAAGAATTGCTTTTCTGTATATCTATATCGCCTTAACTTTAATACTCAAGTGATGGTGGTAACTCGTTCAATCATTTCAACAGGAAGTAATTTGTTGTTTTAAAGAATTCCTTTCCTTGGCACATAAATAGTACATAATTTACATAAAATGTAAATGAAAACTGATGATTTACAGCAGTTGTAAAAATTCAATTAAACTTAACATTGTAACTTATTAGTTATAAAATATTTGCTGAATGATACTAGGTATTGGATTTTATTGAGTATTGAGTGGAGAAGATAGATAGTGAGAAGACGATAGATAAGCGATATTGTCTAACATGTCAATTTTTAATTAATTTGTCCTGACACAAGTTGCAAACTTTTTGTCGCTTCGTTAATTTTCGTATCAATATGACAATGTGCAGATTTTCTATCTTCTCTTTATGCGCGTGCACCCGAATATAGCTATCTTCTCCTGTGCGGTTCTACATACCTAGTATCATACAGCCAACACGGTATGTGCCAAAGAATAGATTTTATCTATCCACCATGTGGATGGATAAAAATTCAACCAATTATTATTGCATGAAGAATATTTGATATGTCCAGTTAGCATAAATTAATTTTTTCAGGGGGTAATTTTTTCATCCTAATAGAGGGTTGGGAAAGGACATATTAGTCCATTGTGTTATATTTGAAAAAAATATTTTTTTTTGTTTACAAATAAATAAAACATAATTATGTACAGATGGGTTTCTTGAAGATATTCCTTAACCGTATACAGGCAATATAAAGGAGTCACAAAAAAAAATGTTCTGATTAAATTATCTCCCGCACATTTAAAATCTCCCCCAACAGATACGAGGTGGTAACATAAAGGTTTATTTTTGTTAATAGAAATAGCTAAGTTTTTTACAATATTGCCATATTGACGAAAAACCCCAAGGAAGAATACCAGATTTGAAAAGCACCTCGCTGAACCTCGAAACAATTGATTGACAACAATAATTATAACATGATCGAAACCCCTATCTTATTCCATTCCACCTTAAAACAAATAATTGAACCTTGGGGGCTGATACCAACACGCTTCTTTTGATCTACAAAGCTCTCATTAGATTCGGAATCGATTACGGAACAATTTCTTAATCTTCCTCCAGGATCTCCTATCTTGAGTTTATTGAAGTCATACTTTGCGCTTACCGGCGAACTCCCCTTCCACCTACGTGCCAAACTCATATCGCTCAACTACGCCACCAGTGTATCCGCAAATTCCAATTTTTTCAATTACCCCCTCCTATCTTCAAGCAGTTATAAAACTCTTTTGGATTCAAATCCACACATCATCTTTCCTTTCTACCCACATATATATGTAGAATTAAATCTAAGACAAATTATCGCATCTCTAGGTCACAATCCATCTCTTCAACCCTTCCAGCACCCTGTGGACTCTTAAAGTTCGATAGCTTCACAACCAGCAATCAGGCATTCACACAGTACTTCAGAGAAGCGATTTCCCGTTACCCCAATTTTAAAATCAACTGGATTTACGCCTCTCTAATCTATTAAGAATTTTCTCAGCCGAGTTCTATGCCATCCTTCTTGCTATTGAACATGTTATCTCCACTCCCGAGCATAATTTTATTATCTGATCCGATTCACTTAGTGCTCTTCAAACCATCTATCCTATCTTCCCTAAAAATTCCTTTTTTTAGACAGATTAAATTTAAACTTAGTGAATGCCCAAATAGAATCATTTTTTATACACTCCCTCCCATGTTTTAGCATAGTTAGAACCACAATTTTCAAAATCAAGCAAGAAAATTGGGACTTCATCCAATCTTTTCTCCAATCTCTTATTCCCGCTATGTAATCCAGCATCCCTCTTCCTACCATAATAGAAGCGAAGAGGTTACGCTGAATAAACCTCCTCCTTTATACCTCCTACCTACCCATCATGCAATCCTAGACTCACTATTCACCACATCTTCAGCTCATGCCCAACTACTCTACATTCATCAAGATCCAAACACAGAATCGAACTCTCCACTATCATCCTTGCCGAACCAAACCAATTTGATCGCATATTTCGTTCTCTTAAAGAACTGGTTTCTACGATACGATCTAGAATTTGAATATGCTGCTAATAACCCTCAGCGGTTGATGCAGCTTTCAATACCCAAAAAAAAAAATAGAACAACAATCCTAACCTGACCATGACCTGCATCTCGCAATGAACTACCATATGAACCATAGGAGCTGTTAATATGAGAAACCTCCACTGAATCCAGTGTACAAGAAAAGAAAGGTAATGTCCTCTCTTTAATGGTGGAGTAGAAATTAAAAGTGGAAAGTGGAAAGAAACAATTCGGAAACAGCACTCCATTTGTGAGTTATGGATGCATAAAAGACATAAAAGTACGGAAAATCGAGCATTTCTACTTGAAGAACCATAGAAGTAATGCATTTCTCCATATTCTGCGAGTAAGGCATGACCACCAAAATAATGCAAAGTAGGCCCGAAATCCAAAGAATTGGCGAAAACTAAGCCCACTACCTTCAAATCGTATCTTGAAGTTGAAGAAGTCATATTTTTTGATAAGAAGCTCTAGAACTATCTGGATTAAATTTGCAGGGACGTTACCAGTTGAACAGAGAAGTTTCTGAAACGCGCGCCAAAAATAAATTCCGTTTGAAAATTTTCAACAGCAGCGTTGTTAAGTAAGAGACAATTTTTCTTCTTCAATGAAATTTTCACGAAAATAATAATAATAATAATAAGAACGCCGATCATAGATCAGTTAGAAAGGCGAAGAATCGTAAACGAGTCATCGTAAGTTGCCGACTACGTTACGTCCCTCTATGTAGTTACATGTGCCGATATTTTTTGGCAGTTTCCCACAACTCAATAGAAGCGATTCATTTCAGACATGCAATTCTGAAATGCATCGCCGTTTGCATGTCAGGTCGAATTATTTATTAAATAATAAGAACAAAATAATGAAAGTTCATAGCGATAGGATCAAGACGATTTAGTTGTTGTTAAATCGCATCTTATTAAATCAATTTTATTATGAGAAGAAAATGCGGCAGTCAAATTACACTTAAATAGTTTTGTAAGCACATGCAGAAGTCTTCAGCTATAAGCGGTTTATTCAATCTTAATGTTGTATAATTATTATTGCGTTATATAATGTTGTATGGTAAATATTATAAAAATACTTCTCATTTCAAATAATTTCAATAACGCTATTATAAAAGACTCTAACAGACATGCGAGCTTAATTTATTGTCTCATCTTGGCTATTATTGTTAATTAAAATAAATGGAAAAGTAATTATAATCAAGTTTACAGCCCTAGAAGATATCTTGAAAATATATCATGACATTTAGGAACTAATGCAGAACTAAAACATTATGATGAAGCAAGTCTAGTGCAACATGAATGTATCAGCTGTCAGGTGCTCACGCTGGGCATTGCAAGGAAGATTACCTAACAGCGCGCACTACATGATGATGAGTATAGTAGCTCTTGGGAAGGTGTACAGTTGCAATGGATCATCTGCTTACATGAACAATCTAATTATCGATGGATTGCCGTTGAATGCGAATGTGTTCCACTTTTGGCACGACCTAGTACAATTCACTTATATTACCCGAACCTTCCTTTCTACCGGTATTACGTGATATCAGAGCAAGCAGCATTCTGCACTCGAGAGGGCAGGTGTCGACACCACTGACTTTACCTCTTTGTGTGTATTTCAATGACTCTCATTACTTGAACCAGATTCGATATAATAGATTTGAGAATGTATGTTTTGCTATAAAAAAGATATCTCATTATTTCATCAGTGCAGTTGAGCTCAGTTACGATTATTGAGCAAGAGAACGAAAAGTACATTTTAGTACAATATTGAACAAGGAATGTTCTCAGAATTGGTACTTAAGAATAGATAATGTGTAGCTACGTTGAAACGCTAGTAGTTTTTTCAGCCCTGATGGAATCATGTTTTGAGTTAAAAATTGATTCACCGGTGCTTTGATAATTCAACTATGGTTTAATACCTTTTTTGACATTTTTCTTTAAAAAGAACAAGACATATAAAATAAAAAACAGCAAAAATCATAACAAATGTTGAAAATGGCCTCCTGCTATGTTAATGCAGTCATGTATTCTGAAAGTCCTGGCAAGTCCTGGCAAGCCTGGTCCTCTTCTTCAAGAAAATGCCGATACGATTGATCATTCAGTCTTAACGGCAAAAAGTATGGCCCTCCGATCAAAAGTATTGATCTCCTATATAGCAATACCCACCCAAACATTAACAGAAAATGTTTGTCCACTGATGATTATTATGAAAATTCATAATTTCATATCAAGAAAAATTTGCTTCATCCGTAAATAAAATTTTTGCTAAGAAGTGAGGATTTTAAGCAATTATTCTACCTTGAAAGCATTGACACATAGCATATCTTTGTGGGAAATCCCCTGGTAGAAGCGCATCATGTACTCGTACGGTCACATGGATATAACATCTGGGTTTTCAATATCCTTCACCCTATGACGTCACTAAGATTTTTTTAAGATTTTTTGAAGAACTATTTTTCTAGTGCTTGTTGCTGGATCGTCTTCCATTTCTTGAAGAACAGCTTCTTCAGTTGGCCGAGGAATTAGGCGAGGTCGCCAATTTTCCAGTAACTCTTTTATGAAACTTCCAGTTCCATGTATATGTTCGTGAATACGCATACAGGTTCTTTCATTTGGTCTGGAAACCTTTCATGATAAATTCGAAGAGCTTCTACTGCATTTCCATCGGCAACCTTTCCTTAAATGAAATTATCCTTTTTCCGTCACTTCGCAAACAAAATACAAAAAATGAGCAATCCAATTATTTAGTTTAACGGTAATAAGACCTTTTGATAACAAACTGCAATTGTAAATAATATAAAATGTCAAACAGCGCATTAAACCATGACGACGAGATAAGAAAACAAATCTTTCTGTTAGTATCAAAACATTTTTTTTTCATGATTTTTTTCATACCTTTTTTCTCGAAAACAGTTCCAATTAGAGCTTTTGACCAAGAGTACCTACCTTTTTTGTGTAGAAAACACTGGCGGTTTAAAACTTATTTTGAAAATTGCAATTTTCCTAGTTTCGTAGAAATTAAAGTTCAAAAAACCTCGCGCAACCCTAAAATCTCCGCCACTGGTATAATATGAAAAAAATGAATTAACCTTTGAAGAGTAGCTAAAATTAACATTAAGGTGTGTGCAAAAAATGATTTCAATTCAGTATTTCAAATGGTTCCTGAGATTTCTGAGTTCTGTTCCTGAGAAAGACTGCAAAAAAAAAAATTTGACACCCTGTATCTCGAAAATGGTAAATTTGTGGATCCATGTTTATAAGAGCAGCTTTAAGAAAGTACTGAACACTGATCTAGGAGGCCTATGATTTTGTGGGAATGAAGCCCTTTTTGAAATCGCTCAATAATAAAGTTTTTAAGAACAAATAGGTCACACTTTTAAAGATAAAAAATTGAAACTTTGAGGATTTGTGTAATTAATATAGGACCATATAATGACATAATCAGATTAATTATTTTTTTTTAGTTGAGCCATCAGCGATAAAAAACTGTAATTTGGTGTTAATGTGACCAAAATAAATTCTATTTTTCTTTAATACATCGATAGAAATCGATTAAAAAAATCAAAATCGCTTAAAAGAAATATCAAAAACTAATTACAAGCCTTTAATTAAATAAAATATACAAAATATGGAAATGACAGCTAGAATGATTGATTTATGGAAGCAATAAAACTACCAGGATTTTGAAGGGCTGGTATAGCACAAATGTTAAGTAAACATATCCTAAGTAAACATTCATAAAAGAACTAAAAAAAAAATAATTAATCTGATTATGCCATTATGTGGTCATATATTAATTACACAAATCCTCAAAGTTTCAATTTTTTATCTTTAAAATTAACCTCTATTTCGGGGGTGGACATAAGTGATGGACCACCCGGTATAATAGTATTCAATCAAAGTTTATTCATCTTGCCAATATACATTCATTCATTCATTCATTCATATTATAATATATTAGATAAGTGAACTAATTGCCTAACGCTGACCGGCCAATTAACTGCGAAGTCCTTTTAAAGATTTACCCCAATAGTCAATAAATTGTAGAGTAGGACAATTTAGATTTTTAGATTATTATTGTTGAGCCAGATCTCAATCTGAGGCCAATAGACTATAATAAAAGCGAAAGGTAGGCGGTAAAGCGGGATAAAATGGTACTGATAAATCCATAGTTGGTAACAAATATCGCCTTGTAAGGTAAAAAAATTTACTATCTATACCAAATAAAACAGAATGAGCTTAATGGACAATCCATAGACAAGGCCGTTTTTTAATCACATTGCGATATGGTTGCTTTAACGGGCCGCTGGCTTGAAATGAAATATAATTCACACTTTTAGTTTGAACGCGTTTTTCTTTTACACGTAACTACGTGTAAATATTATTTGCAAATAACTGGTTTTTTGAAAATGATAAAATTATTTATTAAGTATTACACAATTTTATGAATTTATCTTTTATACAGGGTGATTCTTTTAAAGCACCCATTAGAAAAAGTTCAACTTTTTATAATTGATCTAAGGATCTGAAATTTGGAATCTAGGCAACATAAACAATAACGAGTCAAAATATTAAATTTTGTCAAGATGGTGGCAGATTTATAAAATGACAAAAAGATATTGCACCGTCTTTGTTTTGTTTTTTTTAATGGGACACTCCATAATTTATTGCATTTTCTATTTTGTTTCTTTTGATGTTTTTATACATGTGCCGGAAAATGTAAGGTAAAAAAACTTCGCTCAATCATAAGATCTCCGCCAATGGCACATGAAAAAAATACATGTCCATATCATTGACATGACATTGTTGATATGACATAATCTGAGTTCTGTATCTCAAACGACATCTTAAAAAAACTAGAATATAATTTTTTTTAGACCCTGTACTCAAAAAAGGTACATTTCCGGACACATGTCAATAGAATTATTTTTATTAATTTTTGTCTTCAAATTTTTTCGTGTATCTATCAACCATCAATAGCTGGGAAAGTAGCATTATGTTCTTCTGAATGTATAATCAGTATAGGAATTTGTAAACCAACAATTAAAAAAAAATTGTATTAATGCATAGCTTGACCACTCACCATTAGGTACAAAAATATTAAAAGCAATGATTCATGAGGATATCTTCTAAAAATTTATTGAAAAATAATCTCTCATTCCTCCCACTTCTGATTATTTTATGACGGCAAACTCAGAAAAAAATTTCAGTAACAATAGATAAATATATTATGGACTATCATTACGATATGATGTATGATGTATGTATACCCACGCAAGAATCCAGGAAACAATGTTGTATAAGTATATCCTGATGACAAAAGTCAAGCTATAAGGAAGGCGAAAACAAGGTTGTCGTCATCATTATTTTAAATCAATCCCAGAAACGGTGAAATAAAAAATTTTTCTCAGTTTTGTGTCTTTCCAACTTTATTGGCTTTAAGTAGGTATCTGTTTTTTATCGTTTTTAGGTAATAACAGAAATTAGTGAATATTTTTTATTATTTATGTAACTAGGGCACTAGGTATATGACGACTTTGACCGTGGCATAACTTATTGATTGCTTTTATGGACTTCCTAATACGAGGTATCTAGTTCATACCTATAAGTCATAATAATTTTATTGTACTTATTACTTTTCGTTACCTGAATAATAAAACTGACGTACTATGAATAATATGCTTCAACAAAACTAGAGGAACTACAGTAGTTAGGTACCTACCTACATTAATAGGTAAATAAAACATTAAGAGGTATAAAAAATATAAAAATAAAAAATAATACACCCTGATATGAATTTATAAGTCGATCAGTATAAAAATAATTTGTTTATAGTACCTAATATGTAAAAAAAATATTAAAAAGTTTTCTTCAATAAACCCATCCTTGGCGTAAATGAATTGTGTACTCATGATGACGCTAGACGAGTAACGAAGGTGAAAGTATCTTTGAGAGGATGGCGCATAACGGATGCCCGCAGCCATAGAACGTTATATAGGCACTTGCCGGATTACACAATCGGCCATCTCTAATCCTCATCTTCTTATTTTCTGACGTAATTATCTGAATCGGAAGAGAATGTTTAAGATTCATCATCACCTGTGAATATATGATTAGTGATTACATATTATAACTTTGCTACGAACTAACACATATTATTATTTTGGGTCTGCAAGTTCTTAGCACAATTACAGAAAATGGGCCATGACGTAACACTATTATGATTTCGAATATTTGGACAGATATTCAAATTGCCGTCTGTTACTTTATACAAGCAAACTTAACACGTAACTATTAACTGTATTCAAATTCATAGATAAATAAAAATATTTATAAATTTATAGATAATATGCAATCTGGATATCTTAAATATAGAAAAATCCATCGTAGTCCTCGAGAATAAAGCTGTAAATAAAATATAAAAAACAATAGGCTAAGCCCATAAACCCTAATTTTAGGTTTCAACCCTAAAATAAATAGATCTCTTAAGGCGGCTGCCCAACTGACTCCCCCAGTGTCATGGGAATGTGAAGACTCGGGGGTTCGGCTCGTGGTTCATTCCCCAACCCAAATGTGTCGGGGAATCTTTATTGGCTCTGCCACTTAGTCCATATACCTAGCGACATTTGACACTTAACATTTTTTGCCGAAATCTATAAACTGAAACTTCAATTTATACTTGAGTTTAAAAAAAAGGGGATGCTTTTCAAAATTTTCCAACCCTAGTACCTCCCCATTAAAGATTCCACCGGAGCAACAAAGACCGCACGACACATGAAATTGTAGAAATATGGCGCCAATACTGCGAGAATCTTATAGTCTCTCGTTTGAAGATTTGGAAATAAATCGAGACAGCTCTTAAAAAATTTAATGACAGGAACTCGCCAGGCTCGGAAAATATTGTCGCGGTGGATGTTGAAATGCACTGCAGACAAACGCCAGGAAAGTGACCAGTAGATTGGATGAAATCTGTATGCATTCCATTGCACAAAAAAGTCTCAAAAGACGATTTCAGTACATTTAGAATTGTTCTAATAAATCACTCAAGCAAAGTACTCCTGTACATCATTCAGGAAAGGCTCAAACGCTGCCTCATTCCAAACATACCCCCAGAACAAGCAGGTTTTGTCATAGGTCGAGCAACAAGAGATCAAATTTTGAATGTGAGACAGATGGTTGAAAAGCTTTTTTGAATATAATGTCTCAGCTGTGTTTTCTTTCCTAGATTATAGCAAATCTTTTGATACTGAACTGGCATAGACTGAGGTAGATTTTGAAAGAAATGGAAGATTCTGACCATCTAACATACCTCATTAAACAGTTATATGACATCAACTTACCCAAAAAAAAAGGTAACAAATACTCAGGAAACTTTGAAGTAGGTAAAGGCGTAAGACACGGTTGTATTCTCTCCCCCCATGCTCTTCAACATTTATGGTGAATGGATAATTGGGAAGGCGTTGGAGAACTGAAGGGGAGGAAGGCGTTGGAGAACTGAAAGGGAGGAATATCTGTTGGAGAGAAAAAGATTTCGAACCTCCAATACGCAGAGGACCACTGCAGTGGCTGAGAATTAACAAGAAATGTATGAATTTCTAAAACGAATCGAGCGAGTAAGCCTCGAAGGTGGACTGCGATTTAATAGATCTAAATGCCACCTGATCACGGACCAAGCAAGAACGATCCTTCTACCATTGCAACAAATCCAGGACTTAGAATTTAAATAAGAAGCTATTTATCTGGGCCATAAGATAACTCGGCTCAGAGAAAGAAATTGAAAGAAGAATTGGGATAGCAGAGGACGCGTCAGAATGACTGGTAAAAATTTGGAAAGACCACCATATTCGTTTGAGATGACATGCTATTGGAGAATGTTGAGAATACCTCACTTGGACAGCACCAACCCATTAATTTCAGGAGAACTAACAATACGCGACAATGCGAAATTATTACCAACAATCCATGCCTAAATTCTTGGGTCATATTGTGCTTAAGGACGGGACAGAAAAACTCATGATAGAGAGGTAGGTGGTTGAACAAATAAAATATCTCACTCAAATGTCTGTTGTACCAAGGGATGCATTTAGTAGAAGTCAGAGAAACATGGCGAAGGGTCACTGTGCAACCTGCGCGCGCAACCTCTATAAACCGCGACGTCCGAAAACGGACAACCACCGAAGAGAGAGAGAGATGCTGGAACTGGAAATGGGCACTGGGGAGCCTTGTGCTTTAATTATACGCATCTCCTAGGGAATATCCCATCAGTAGAAAACTGTTACCTCTGAGTGATTATAATATTTGTTGTATTTCTTGTAATAAATATTTACAAAAGAGATTTCTGTTCAAATTCACGCTCGAATTCACGTCATTCAACCATCTTTCCATCATTGACGTTTACACCCAGCCACGAGTACTGCCGGAACTTTTTTTATTAGCTGGAAGTGACTTGCAATAACTAATATTAATATAATTCAGACACGTACTAGAAATGCATCAGTGAAAGAGTCTAATATTTCCGTTCAATGTCTTCTTAGGGAATCAACAATCAACAAGTGATGGTTAATAGATACTCAGTAAAGCAGACGATAGTGAAAGCTTTTGAATATTCTTATAAAGTAAATGTTTCAGTGTTTCAGAAGAAAATACTTAATTAGATATTATTACCACACAAATTATTAGCTAAACTTAACCACTTCAATTATAGCTGAGACCTAGCTTTGTGGTTATATTCACGACGCCATCATCGATCTGAATGGATATGAGCTTCAATGAGAGAATAAGGACTGATATAGTAGTGTCATTGTTTATATTTCCGGTTAAAAATATCATGCAATGATTATAAAATAGGTATGTTCGAGACTGCATATTCTCAGGAATGGAAATCGGAAGCAACTTGCGTCAATCATTTAACTCAATAATTATGTTCTCATCTGTAATTTCTAGGAGAAACTTGTGCATTGTACAAAGAAAACTAAGCCAGTGGGTTTGTGCATGGCGTTTTTTAAATACGCAAAGAATAAATAAAAAATAAATCAAAAATTAATCAAAAAAATTGATTTCGTTACCACGTAAGTGGTTTAGAATGATCATTGACCATGTATACAATCGTTACAGCTTAAAATTGGAATAAAAAAAATGTCGACACAGATTATGGTTGCTTAAATCTACAAATCTACACTAAAGTATTGATTTGTGTGAAGATCAAAGTGAAGATCCTTAGATGTGTCATCATCAGTGTTTGTAGGATCAGAAAGCTTAAAAACAGTATCTTGAATTTCGTCTTATCACACGTCCAACCAAAAATTTCAATGCGTTCAAATACATCTATCACCTTAGAAATCTGGCGAAGTAGGTATCTCTTTAGGAATTTGATCCCAGGAAAAAAAAGAAAATTGTCCCTGGTCCATCCTTCTCTGTGCCATGCCCATCTTCTGGGCAATCTTAAGTGATTTAGTCTGGCCGTTATGTTATTGCACGCACATGCCTCAAGAATGTATCTTCGTAAACATGTTTGAAATCGAGAAGCGCAGAAAAAAATTTGGAGCTCCCCTTATACCTTAAGAGGCCCTTTTAACCTCCTTGCAAATATTCCTAATTATGCTACTTATTTAGTATAAACCCAACAGAATTCTACTTATTAATGTAATTTATTTGTTTTTTGGCGCCAAGAACAACCACATATTCAAAATATCTACGGTTGAGCGTTATGAATTTGCATTTTTTCAAATTAGAGGGCGTTATAGATCCTAAAAAAAAATAGGTAATATTGAAGCTCCACGTGCTTTGTGGATTGTGTAGATTACATAATGAAATGCACGCACCTAAGTTATGAATATCTAATCAACGAAGACAGGATACGGTCTGGTAGGTACAGTAAATGTCGGTCGAGCTTTGATGATAAACTTGCCAGCTTTTAACTAGTGCATGACGCGTATTCAGACGGGGCCCGTTGCATAACGCTCTAGCCGGTGGTCGACCTTCCTCACACTGGTCTCGCTCCTGCATACTTGCACTTACTGACCCGCACCCACTTCAATAATAATGTATGTCGAAACTTTACTTAAACCGAATGCGTTGCCGAGTTATTAAAAATATAAATAGTACAACACACCTTTATGTTGATGCCAATATTCTGTAAATATTCCAATAAAGGGGTTTGGTCCCGCACCAGCATCATATTCGAGATTATGAAATTGACTGGATTAATTGCATGTATCCAATTAGATCAGATAACATGATTGGCGGAAGAGGTAACAGAAAAGAATAATGGAGATAATTGTTGCATTGTATCGCAAGTAAACAGATGAACTATAAGAATTTTTTTATCTCTCTCGCCATTGGGATCTGAAGAACTAGTAAAGATACTGGGTTGCTTAAATTGGAGAAAAGTTGCACACAATTTTATGATTATTAAGAACCTTTAACGAAATTCAGGTCATCGCAGACTTAAGTCGCTACTGAAATTTTCTGGAAAAAACTGAAAAATCGAGATTTTTCTATTTTAGTCATATCTTTTTTATTATTGAAAATAGGTACTTAAATGAATTATTTTTTTGCAAGACAGACATTTTGAAAATTTTCAAAGCCGTCTAGATCCTACGGTTTTCATAGTCAACTTTTGTTTTTCTTTTAACCGCATTATTGTTTTTTCCTGTCATTCGCTTAAAAAAAATCAAGAAAATAAAAAATCATATAAATTACCAAAAAAAATCAAAAATGGATTTTACTTTCTTTTTTTAGAAACATAAGAGGAATAAAATTTTGAAAGTTTTTTGTTATTTATTAGGTTTTTGGTTTCTTTTATTTTTAAAACCGAATAACTTTGAAAAACAATATGACTAGGAAAGCCCAGGATCTAGTTCTTTTAAAATTTTTGAAAATCTATCATTGAAGCCTTTTTGATACCCTTGATAAATTTTATAAAATTTTTCGAATTTTTCAAATAACGAACGTAAAACAAAATTCCTACAGGAATGAAGATGGCACTTGGCACATTTTCAGGAGCTGTTAGCAATAGTAACAGCATTTATGTTACTATAGCTTAATCCTTAATCCCCATGTTAATATAATATTATGATCTAGAAGCAAAGTGATTTATGTTAATTTTCTACAAATTTATCAAAAGCCAATCGGTCACAGATGGAAGACCACACTACCACGACTTATTAGAGACGTGATTGCGGCTTTTAATAAAGTTTATTGCACCACTTTAAGACTTGCTAGAGCATTTACTTACACACCTATTCAATGCCTGATATATGTTAAGAGAACCGAAAGATAACCGTCAATCAAATAATAATTTCCCAACATCTAAGCCAGCCCTATATATAACATATATACCTTCATTTAATCCAATTAATCGCTTTTATAGGTATGTGTCGTTATTATACCTACCTACCTAATATTTGTAATCGACTTGAGTGCTTACAAAATTTTGGTATTAAATAATGTGAAGTTGATTGACATAGGTAACGAAATTAGGTGACTGTATTAAATTGACTAAACAATGTCTTGTTAGATGACCGATGCAGAAAAGTTTTTTTTTATTAAATTAGAGACCCCCAAAAATTAGCTACAGGTAAACCGGATATGAGGCAAAGAAAATCGACCGATGATATAAGAACCTTTCTAAGTATATTTTCTAATACTTTTCTTTTATTTAACAACAATACAATAGATATTAGTTAGACTAAATTTTCTCAAGAAAAGTGTGGACAATAAACTCTATTGAGCATAAGCTTCTTTCATCCGCCATATTGCATCCCGATTAAATTTAGACATTTTAAATTGAAATTGATATTTTACCTACCTAACTCATCCCAGTAACCACGTATTGACGATCCTATCAGCCACACATTTATATATTTTCCCCACTGTTATAAATTCAGTCCCTGTACCTAATACAAGCAATTTCTTAGTCGGTGACTGCAACGCTCAGTTAAGCCAGAAACTCGAATATTATTTTTAAGACACACGCTATGACCGTTCACAATTCATTTTTTAAGTAGTTTTAATCCTCGTATACCTACATACATAAATTATATACAATAATTGAGAATTCTTGGTATTTAGGTTTTAATTCAATTTGCCACTAGAGGTTTTAGGTACCACTATAATAGGTTCTTTGCAGAACGAATCAGAACGAGGGTGTTCTACTAGGTATGTGAGACGAAACTACATTAAGACTTGGATCAATAAATAGATCAATATTACATCAAATAAATGTGTATTGTGTGTGCATGACTTATATGTATATGAGTAGGTATAGATAATTATTATAATAAATATAATACACAATAGATGTTACACGGTGGATGAAAAATAGTGAAGATTTTTCTAGTGTAGAGGAAATTCTACCTATTATACAATATGGACGTAAATTATCCCCCCATCCCTGCTAACTTTTGAAGGGATTGCTTTTTCTCAACAATTCAAAAATAACCTAAATTGAAACAACAAAAACTACTTTTTGACCGTCAATTTTCCCATGATAGTTCAAGATGTAACCGCTAGTGCAAAAGGGCCACTTTTAATAAAATTGAACCATGCGTTGAGTAATACCTCAAATTGAAGGCATTTTAAAGTTTCATTTAATGGTGTATAGCGATTTTTAATTTATTGTAAGTGTAAAAGCAATAGGTACACTTTCAATTCAATAATACACAAACACACAAACAGTAGAGAATTACAGTTTATTGTAGAAAAATTGATCAAATCAAATGTTAAAAGTGAGCTCTGCATAAAAAAATGATCTGTAAAAATTTTAATTCTCTAATGTCGTACACAAGATAATTGATTTTATATTAAAGTAATATTGAACCACTTAGATTATGTGATATTTGAGAAATTTTGGGGATTTAGATTCCAATTCCAAATACAGAACGAATTAGAACGAATCGTCAGTCCTGACTGATTTGACATGCCGATGATTCCAAGTAAGGACGAAACGGTACCGTCCATGTCTTCAGTTTCATCTCACATAGTGTGCAAAAGTTTTCTAATTCGTTCTGTAAAAGGAACCTATAGTATATTGAATTAAAACCTTCAATCCCATAAAATTTTCTAAATATTACAAGATAATTGAGGTAGGTATTATTGTAATTTGCAGATACTGTCCGAGTCGCAGAACTCATTTCTTCAGTATTTGAAAGTGTTAACAATAATTTGTGAACTAATAAGTGTCCTTTAGTAGAAAAAGTTGAAGCTGTAGTAATCTCTGGTGAAGTTCGTCGGAGCTATCATGGGGCCGAAAAGTTGTTCAACGAAATATTCCGGAAGTCCGATAATTGCTCGCAAATATTTACGTGAACTAATAAGAAAATGTCCCGCTGCGGAAAATGATGTGCAGATGGAGGGTCGTCCCAGTGTAACCGAAGATAAACTGGAAATTGCTCAATTAGTAGTAGAAAATCCACTACAATCAACATCAGCAATAGCGTTGCAATGCGAGATCATACTACTGTTGTAAAAAAAGTATTGAAGAGAAGAACATAACATCCTTATAAAATGAGAATTTTACATGAGCTGACAGAAGACAACCCTGATATCCAGTTTTGCGAACTAGTTCTTGATAAAATCACTCAGGATAATCGTTTTGTCCAAAATATTTGCGTTTCTCATTAATGTACTTTTTCTTAATGGAGCAGTACACATACAAAATGTTTATTATTGTAGTGACACAAATCCATCATTATTCTACAAGGGCCAATCTCTATTGGGGAACTGCATCATGGAACCATTATTCCTCGAAGGTAATCTAAACGGAAATCTGTAAGTATTTAGATCTTCTGGAAAATCATATTTATCCGTTTATGACCAAAATAGTGGAAAATACTCCTCAAGAATTCGACGAAAATTATTTCATCGTGTTCCAGCAAGACGGTGCTCCTCCGCACTATTCTCTTGATGTACGAAATTTTCTAAATTACATATTTTGTGAGAAATTGAATTCCACCTATAATGTATGTATAATGTGAGCTTAGAAACCTAACCTTAAAACAAATTGATTGCATTTGTTTATTAAGAGGTTCTCGCTTAATCGCACGTTCAAGTCTCTGACGCTCTAAAAAAATTCAATCAGTAGCTACATTGATCGATCTTGCTATTATAAGTGACTCACTCGATAGACTTTCATATTGTGTCTATATAAATTTAACCTATACCTTTCTGCAAATAATATTTTGAAAGAGAGTACCGCTCATCTATTAAATCAGATAAATTTTTATAGTTAAAAATGTCTATAGGTATTAGACGCGCTCAAAAAACATATCCATGAAGTTGACAAATTTGAACCCACAAAATAAAATAATTTTTTTTGGAAATTCTAAATTAAAATATTGTAAGAGTAAATATGGTAAAAAATAAAAGCATCATGCATTTATCAGTGAATAGGAAACATTTTTTGGTAAATATTCACAAAGCTAAGCGCATGTTGAGTAACTACTTATATGTCTTTATATGACTTTAAGAAGAAAAAGCACTTTTCATATAAATCTGATGATCAAATTAATTTTAAATGATGAGAACGTAATGAAAATAATTTTATTGCCATTGATTATCTGGCGACATTTGGAAAGTGGTACGTTGAGTAACTCTAGTGAGGGGAATAGAGAGCAGATTGTAAAAAAATGTCGTGAGAGAAAACAGATGAACTGATTTCATATCTGCCTATAACATTCAGATTACCGTCGCCAACCCAATGAATACCTCTTTATTGGCTGACGTGATTAAAAAGTCTGTCAATTTATGGAAATGCATGACTTTACTGTAACTTAATAATTTGAAGAGCTTTTTTTCTTCTAGACGCTTTGTTAATTAACCTTTTAGCAGATCTAATAGATAAAATTATCTATGTCTAGTTATTAAGGGGGAAACACGACGATTTTTATAGTGAATAAAATCAGACGAATAAAAAATGTAAAGTATGAAATAGCTTGAACCGTGAAAAGAGTTCCTGAAATTATAATCATGAAATTTCTTCGAGTTGACCTAACTGATAATTCTTTAGGCTTTTCTAATTCAAGGCGTGTTTACCTTGCTGTTTCAATATGACATCGGTACCTGAAGGAGTTTCCTGAAAGAAGCATGGAAGAGTTTCGTGTTTTGTTCAGAGAGACTGAAGTTCCTATTATTGAACCGGTTCTTTTCTCGTTGCTCTTCTCGTTTTTAAAAATGATTTTATCAACTATATTTTAACAGTGTAATCTTGTAATGTTTTCTGTGAGTATTTTTCGATATAAAATCTTATAAATGCATAACTTGTAAATATAATAAATGAAGTAGAAACCTAAACAGATGCAGGGGGAAATGGTTATGCATCCCAAGCCGTTAGACCCTCGAGGTGAATTTCGCCATTCCCACTAGCCACCACTACCCCAAATGATACCATATTATATTTTTCATAAACAATTAAAAAATCTAACCTACGATCTTTTCACCATCGCACCAGCTCATTAATGCAATAGGTAAAGTTCTCGAAAGTTAAGTCCATATTTTTTTCGAACTTCCACAAAGGCGAACTTTCGCGGAAATCATAAGCTTTATTATAAGTTCTTTATCTACTAGGTTGTTTCAAAAATCAGATTTATTAGAAATCCCAGCTACATGCATAAATAATAACAAATTAATAGAATCCGCTAATTTAAAGTCAAAAGCTTGAATATAACAATGAAGTTCAATTTAAGGAGAGTGCCAGCGTGGTAAACAGGTGAACAATACTATTTGTTTATCTCTCTGCTATAGTCAATAGATAATAATTATTAATTAATTTTCGCAACATTACCTGCAGGTTTATTAGGCGTATTTGGAGTATTCATTGCCATTGCCAATATCTACGATGGCTAACTCTATTAAATCAACAATGTAGCTTATCCAATTATTTGTGTATCTACTACCTAAGGTGTAGTTTCTAATTTATTGTTTGATAATGAAATTTAACAACGCTACTTTTTCAATAATTAAAACGACTTGAATCGATGTAAAGTTATTTAGAGTCGACATCTTAGTAATTTGTGAAACTTTACCATATGCGAAGGATATTAGCTAAAGTTATATCTTTCTCGTAAGATTGCAATTTAGTTCAACAATAATACCAGTTTGGCTAGAAATATAAAAGGAAAACTGTTGGTAGTATTGAACCGGTCTGGATGAAAGTAAATTAATTGTAACTTTCAGCATCTAATATTATAATTATTTATAACCAATATCAAGATCAGTTGTAGACAGGTGTTGTAATTAAAACACGTTCAAGTTCCTAGAGAAAAGGAGATTCCGGTAGTGAACTGTCCATGCACAGTTAATACTCTTACTTTTCATTGGTAAGACAGTTGCTAGCTGCATGACTGCAAAATTCATGTTCATATCCTTTATTTTGTTTGTTCCCATAAGATGGTAACACTAATTGCATAACAATAATTATTATATGAGCATATTCTTAAACAATAAAATTGAGTTTAAAATTTGTTCACTTCTTATGAAATTACACTAACATAGAACAACAAATTATCTAACGAAATAAAATTAAACTTTTATCATAAATAAAATAATATGAGACATAAAATTATAAGAGCGAAATAAATGGTCACTTTATTGAACTACCTATACAGCTCCGGTAAAGATTAAGTATTTATTATTATTTATTTTGATCCTTCCAGATTTTATTGAATTATTGTATGTCGAATTGCCAGGTTATTATTTGAAATTAAATTTAATTTTATAAATAACGACAAATTTAATACACCATTAAAAATACTAAAAAAAAAAAGTACTTCAACTGGAACGGTAGAAAATAGAATGACGAAAGCCTGGAAAATAGCAAAAATTCCACGCCAAATCGGACGGTTTGAAAATTTCCTCAATTTTTTGACATTTTTTAGTTCCTCTCAAAAGATCATTTCCAGAAATGATCTCTTAAATTGTAAGATTTTTGTGATTTCTGGTAAAAAATCTAAAAATTCAAAAAAAAATCGCATAACTTTTTTAATAATTATCCAAATTAAAGCCTTATTTAATTTTTATTTTTATATGTCCTTTACAGAAAAAAAAATACAAAAAAATTTTATTTTAATTTAAAGCTTTAATTTGGACCATTATTAAGACCCCCACCTGTCAACATTGTAATCAAGCCGCTCTCACGGTGGAACACATTCTCCTAGAATGTACAAAATACCAAGACGCGCGCCAAAAATTTGGCTTGGGAAGAAGCCCAAAGGAGATCCTCGGGTCTCCAGATAAGTATGAAGCAGTGATAAGCTTTCTGCAAGAATCACACCTGTACCAACAAATCTAGATACAGACTAGCAACAAAATATACAGCACCGTATATATACTGCACAATTTCAAGTACAATTTATTACAATATTTATGTTCAACCCGTTATTGTACCTGTGTCAATGACCAAAGTAGTCGAGACACGCTAATATAAATAAATAAATAAGAAAGTAATGCAATTTTTTTAATATTTCAAAAAAAAAGTAATCAAGAAAATCTCAGAAAGGCTCTTATGTGGGGTAGGTACTAAAAAATGTAAAAAAATAGAGTAATTCGAAAAATCAGAATTTTCCAAGCCATCCGATTTGGCATCGATAAGCTCTACCCAATAAAATAAATAAGAATATATATTACAAAAAATTTCACTCCCCCGAGGGGTTGTAACAATCCCGGAAGGTTGTTTACTATTTGCTTATATTAAAAAAAAAAAAAAAATCACCATCTCCAGACATGAAAACCTTATATTTTCTCGCAAAAAAAAAAAATTCCTACTGTTTGGATTAATCTGTCTCGAGGATGTTGACGTTATGATACTCGATCGAGGGGGTACAATCAACCAAAAAACGAGCGTTGAATAAGCTAATATGCGGCGAGGAAATTTACAATAGGGTGTTTTTGGCTAATTTTGAGACATTGCCTAGGGTAAAAACTTTATTTGATTCGAATTCGGTTTCAGCACTTTCAAAAACAGAGGGAGGAGACAAAATGAACTGATTAAGTGTTTATTGGTAAAATCGGCCAAAATTCCGACTGTTGACATTGACCATACTATATGCCAAGTAACAGATATAATCACCCGATTCTGACAAAAATAGTAACGGAATATCGCCGGTGCCGTCACACGCGGAATAGCCCCCAGATCCTAACGGCACAGTTTTCTACTCGAGTTTATCATTTTCGTTTTTTTTATTGCCCATTTAGTGCAAAAAGTAGCTTTTTTTGTAAATTTAATGTTTACAATACTTACTTTGTAGAACCTCTGTACTGATGGAAGTGATGGATAATATAAACGTTACACGTGTTTCGCTACTTTTAAAGTAGCATCTTCAGACAGTTGTGAATAAATAAAATTATTGATATCAATTATTATAACGTTTATAATATCCATCAGTATACAGTAAAATTTTATCCATTATCCATAAGCTTTTATTGTTGTTTTTTTTTTTGCTTATACATATACATATAAGAAGAACTGATGGAAAATTTTAAATGCTCCCAATGGGCGAATTGTAGAGAATGGAAATACTTAGAAAATAAGAACTGAAGCAGGCCGATCTGTTTCAGAAACCCCCCTCCCCCCAAAAAAAAATATAATTATTTTCAAAAATTCCTAACTTCGCTTTTTTTGAGCGGCAGTGCCAGACTCCTTTGCGAGATAGTCGATATTGATAGGTACTTCCTTTGTGCAGAACCCAGACTCTGTCGGATAATTAGTTTTCGCGTACCTACATTTAAATGCTGAAAAGTATGTTTATGTTGTCAATCCTTACTTTGTAGAAATCTCTGCGTACTTATGGTCCTTAATAATGAACCGTTCGGGTTGCTTCAGCTCTCATTTGCTTCGTATTTTCATTACCTACAGTTTGCTCTTTGGGACAATTCACCCCATCATTTTTCTTTTATAAGCAAAAAATGTAATTTTTGGCACTAAATGGTCACTAAAAAAAAACTCGAGTAGAAAACTGTGCTGTTAGGTTCTGGGGGCTGCTATTTCGCATTTAAGGCACCGGCGGTATTCCGTTTACTACATTTTTATCAATAAAAACCTCTAATTGCTTGGTTTATATTAGCAGTCTTTCCTAAATGGTTTTATTTTTTGATTTCTGTTACGGGGTTGCCAAGTTATACAAGTTTGTCAGGAAAAATGGTCATATGCACTTCTCCACTTCAACGCTTGTCAAGGGCCACATTTTCTGGTAATCTTCTGGTAGTTTTCTGGTAATAGAGCGACACACAGAATGACTCAAAAATTAATTTATAAATACAGGCTGTTTTTAATGCGAAGAAACAATGCGTAACAATACCACATTTTTTCAATATCGTATGAATATTCTCTTGGGAATCACAAATGATACTACTGAAACATAGAAATATCTATGGTTTGTCTAATTTAAGACATTTATTAACAAGAAATTTAAGGAAAGTATAGATTGATTGCACCGACTTTTACAAGATACCATCAATGCATTTTTTTTAAGTCTATATAAGAAGCTATGTCGTTGACAAGCTACCAGTGTAATTAAGAATTTTGTTTCTGCAGTTCTCGCCAAAAAATATTTTTTTTTGCATCAAAGTTTCTCCGTGTATATTTTCCATGCTATCTAAATTCTCTTAATTAATTAATTGTACTAATAATATTAAAGCCTACAAAATCTGTTTAATCGATATAGGAATGTACCTAAGTAGGTACCTGCTGTAAAGCTACTTACATTTACTTTTCATGTAGATTGTAGAGCAAAGGACATAAAGCTTCAGCGAAAGGATACCCTAACTCACGGTTCGGCGAACTCTTTTCACGTGTAGATAGTCCAATTAGATAATACTGGAGCGATAATACGAAGAGTTTAGTTTCATCCGGATATAATTCTAGGAAATCCGAGAGTCGATATCCAGTTTCACATTTCATAACCTCTGGGCGTTGATTGACTATTTTTTTAAATGGTATGATATATGATATGATTTCAGCACGGCTAACGAAAACTGTAACTAATAATAAATTCGTCTGATTTTCTACTAGAATGAATATCAATGGACTTATTGCAAATTGTGAAATAACATAACATTTATCATAGTTTTGAAAGAATAAAGCTGCTTGACAATAGGTCAACAAGTCCGTACTTTTTGAAAACACGTTTCGAATATAGCTCGATCACGATTTCTCTATTTCTATGTTAGATATAGCGTGTTGTGACTGGTTTCAGAATTAAGTACATATATTTATGCGAATAATTCTAATAGTAGAATGCTTGTGGTAGATACGAGTATATGAATGTTCAGTAAATGCAGTTTCAATATTTAGGTACATATTCTTAATTAAATACTCGACTAGAGGTCTCTCAAAGACCTATATGCCATATTATGAATGAGGCTGCATAGACTGTAACGTGGCTCAAAAAAATTCATTTTTTGTAGGTTTGAAGTCGCAATAATACCGCGGAAAAATTGCGAATTGGGGAGTTTACAACTAAAAAGTTGTAAAAGTAATAATAAAGTTCGTTTCGGTCGCGCATCTGCTCAAAGAGCTCCCGCGCATTGGCCGCGGCGGCCAGGTCGCAACGGCTAGGTCGCCCAAAATTTTCACGAGCGCAATCGAACGCCACCAGAACTTGGTTTTCTTTAAAACAGTCGGCCAGTGCGGTTATCACGTAGTATTGATGAAGAAGTAGTGAAGGTTTGTACTGATCTACTGTATCAGTACTATACCACTGGGTAGTATTTCGGACGTAGCTCGTGGATTTTTGGATTGTGGCTCAACGGCTTTCACGAAAGGAGCTAGCCGCGCGGCCACAGGTTCTCGTTGATTTTTTCCAAATTTCGGAAAACTTTAGAAACATGCGACCTGAAGATACACTGTGATTTTACTTCTTTTTTTTACCCTTTTTTAGTTTCCCCAATTCGCAGCTTTTGGGCGCTATTATCACCTGAAAAAAATTTCGGTCCACACTAATACACGCTACTTAATTTCACATACTTAACTCCTGAATTGTCATACACACGATATACCCCATGGTAAAGCCTGATTCACACTATTATATTCTTACAAATTTTTCGCTACATATGTATAGGAATATAATGCCATATGTGCAGCTACTAGGATTTCGAAGAACTATCAGTTCATATACAGGGTGTCCAGTTTAAGTGGCAGTATATGGTGATCTTGGAAACGCTAATAGATACAGGGTCGATTAAATTAAAGAAAAGTTGCACAATTTTATGCCTAACAAGAATCTGAAAACAATTTAGAATATTTTCAGTCGTTGCTGAAATATCCTAAAAAAACTGAAAAATTTAGATTTCTTATTTTTGGCATATCTTTCTTATTATTGAAAATAAATAAAAAATTATTTTTTGTAGGTTCACAAAAGTCATCAAAAGCTATCAATTTGACATTATAAAATTTCCAAAGCCGACTAGATCCCAGAGTTATCATAGACAACTTTTGCTTTCCTTATAGTCGTCATATTTTTTTTATATCGCTCGGTATAAAAAAAATCATGGAAATAAAAAATTCACATTAAAAAAAAAGTATCCGCTAAATTTTATTCTTATGTAAGAAAAAATATAACTGTGACGAAAATTGCTACTTAGGTAAGTATAGGTAAGGTAAGCCCAAACGATCATTCTTTAAAAATCTTAAAAATGAATGGATGTAATGAACAAATTCGTATTATAAACACAAACCGCAAGCTTTTAAAGGTTGTTTTACGATTAAGTTGTTTGTACTTTCTCGTAATAATACTAGTTATACATATTTAACACAATGTAATAATGTCTACCTACCTATTGTTGTGATTGTCTTGCATAATCTACATTTGCATATTTATGATGATGATGCCAAGTCATGCAATATTATAGAGCACCTACATATCATTACTCTAGTTCATTTGATAATAGATGGTTATTAGTAGATGGCATTTGTATGACTGACTAAAAAAATATGTTTTTAAATTAGATGACGTGTCTGCTTTTCTATATCTGCGAACTCTTTTTCACCACCTAAACGTGAATTGAAGGCCGCCAATAGCAACCCTACCACAGACGACTGCCTTTAAAAGAACTTTAATAAAAAAATTAGTTTAATTCTAATTGGAGAAATATGGATTGAAAAAAGTTATATAAAACTTGGTCGCAAACTTCTTCGCTTCCACGTGTTAAGGTATTTTTTTTTCGTTATTTCATTCACAATGGTTTATCATGAACATTTAGGCTTCATTTATAAAACCGGGCCTATAAATCTGTATTTGCATCTCATTTGGTAAGTTATTTTTTTAACTTTAGCGCATCATTTATTTTGCACATATTTCTAGATTGAATCCTTGGAATCACCTTCTGCTAAAATATTTTGACATTATCGGAAAAATTTCTAATTTATTCTTATACTAGTAGATTAGTGAACAGAAATTTGTAGACAAACAATGAAATCAAGTCCAATCAACGCAAACGAGCTTAACTGATGAATTGAGAAATTATAATATTTGGCTTTAAAGGTCATTATGAAATTAAGAGACAGTAATTTGAATATTTACTGTATTCATTATTATAATAATTAAACAAATTATTAGTTTATAACAAAATGAACGCAGTACATTCTCATCATCATTACAAAATTTTGTTCATTTTAGACACCTTTGCCTGTCATGATTTTGATCTTCATTCCAACGAAGATTTCTTTCATGAAGCGATAATGATACAAATGTATTATACCATCAAATTATATACCTAAACCTGGGAAAACAGAACAGGAGGGGGCAAAATCTCTAAGACCAATAAGTCTCATGTTCTGTTTATAGTGAAGACATTAGAAAAACTGCTAGATAGGAACATAAGAGATGATGTCTTGGCAAAAAGGTCACTTAATCAAGACCAGCATGCATACATGTAGAACAGGAAAATCAGCGGAATCAGCTTTACTGATTACAATAGATGGAAAAGGCTGAATATATCATTCGTGGCGTTCACATGTGTTTTAATATCTTATCCATGTCTACTTAACAAAATCCTAGACCTCATAGTATACATAATATAAATTGTATTAATTGTATAATAATAACATTAATTTTATATTCAACATAATACGAAACTTTTTTATGATACTGAAATAGATTCCACTGTTGGCACGACATAATTTCTTTTAGATGAGGAATCTTTGAAAGGATATTCACGTCGGTCTCTTAGATGTTCTTCCTTCCGATGGTCTGACTAATCATGTGAAAATAAAAGTGAAAACACTGCACTAAACCCATTAATTTAGAAAGCAGATTGTGTAGTTTTATGCACATATTCTTGCAACTTGGTACCATGAATGCACAAAATTACAATGTAATACCTATACTCATTTACTAGATATTGGTTCTATTTTAATTATTATCCTGTCAATATTTTTTCACTAATAACTGGAATAATATCAATTATTTATGCTAGAAAAGTTATTTAATAATAATTGTTACAATAATCCATAAATTATTAGTGTATTTTTTAACAAAAAAATACACTATTGAGGACGACATCACTTTTCGAAAATCACCCAAACTCATCAAATGTCCACCGATCATGACCCCCAGATCACGAAAAAGTGGTTTTCCAAAATTCACCTGCCCACGATATATATATATATATTTATATACCGGGTGTCCCAGACTTAATTGACCAGGTCATATTTCATATACAGGTTGAGATAATCGAGCTGAATAAAAGGCATATTATTATAATTTTTCAAGCTGTATAACATGACAGCATGAAAACAACCCCCACTTAAACATCCCCTAAGTTACAGCCCCCACCCTTAAAAAAATGAATAGCACCCTGTATATATTTTTGTATATTCAAAACCAGTATTCGATTGTCTATTCAGATGATTTTTCAGATTCAAAATTGGTTGAGAAATAACCAAGAAAGGTTCATCAAGGTGGTCATGACTTTTTATCTTAACTTTCTCTGGATGACTTTTGCTGTCAAAATTTATCAATATTTATTCATAGTTTTTAACAATTTATTTAATAATTCTGATTTATTGGGAAATTTTTTAAAATAAAACAAGAGACAAAGCACTTTATCATGAATCTTAATAGTATCACAGTCATCATTATGATGACTATGACCTGCTAATTAAAAACTATGACCAAAATATTGATAAATTTTGACAGCTAAAGTCATTCAGAGAAAGTTCAGATAAAAAGTCATGACCACCTTGATGAACCTTTCTTGGTTATTTCTCAACCAATTTTGAATCTGAAAAATCATCTGAATAGACAATCGAATACTGGTTTTGAATATACAAAAATATATACAGAGTGCTATTCATTTTTTAAGGGTGGATGCTGTAACTTAGGGGATGTTGGAGTGGGGGTTGTTTTCATGCTGTCATGTTATACAGCTTGAAAAATGATAATAATATGCCTTTTATTCGGCTCGATTATATCAAGCTGTATATGAGATATGGCCTGGTCAATTAAGTCTGGGACACCCGGTATATATATATTTATTTATTTCTCCAAAATCACGATTTTTCGATTTTAAAAACGCTCCTGTAGCTTTATCTTTCAAGATTAGTGAACGAAATTTTGGATTCTTGTAAAGCTTGGGAATGACTTTAGATTTTCGTTGAAAAAAAATCCAAAAGTCACGTTACTTCTACAGGTTGTCCTTTCAAAGTTCCCCAAATCCGGTCCTTGAGGCACGGTTTCTGGCCGCAGTTTTCAATCTAGGGGGCTGAAATTTTTGTGAGAGTAAGATGTCCACAAGGAGTGGTCTGGTATTGCACTTGAGCAAAATCGGCCGAGCCGTTTCAAAATGGCGGCCATTTGAATTTTTTGAACATTAACGTAAAATTGACAATTTTTTGAACCATTGTATGAGCAAGATGGCAAAAAAACTTTGAAATCAAATTAACAGGATTTGAAGAAAATTATTGGAAATTTGAGTTAATGCAATAAAATTAGCATATTTTCCATTAATAAGCCAGTGTCCTGGGTAGGAAAAGGGTAAAAATGTGTAAATTTCTATAACCGTTTATGAGTCCATTTTTGAAGAAGTGTCGAACCGAAGTTTTCCATTTTTCTTTCTTTAACATACAATTTGATGTCTTAGCTTCAATTCGTCTCGATTAATGTAGCACTTTAAACGAAAAATAAAAAAGTTTTTCGCTTGTGCAAAATTAGCTTACATTTATATAAAATTATTAAATTGATGAAATGGTTCGGAATTTCTTTTTTATTTTTTTTTCACATTCAATTATGAATGGTTCCAAAAATTAGAAGAGCAATCGCAACGACAATTAAATCACCTACATGCAGGTGAAAAAAGTATTCAAATTGGTCTTTTAATAACTAAGATATGACTAGTTTAAAAAATAAAATGTGTAGGTGTAGGCACCTGACGTACTGCATATACCTACGCGATCAGCACTACAAATTTGAAACGCACCGTGTCTCAGTTCATTACACCATTGACTAGTAAACTGTTGGTGCGGGTTCGAAACCACGAGATGATCATTTTTTTTTTTTTTTGGTAGGTAGGTGGAGTTTTCCCAAAAAAAAAATCGGATTATTTTTTCATTATATTCATTATAAAAAAAAATAGGAAAAAAATATTTATTATTGAATCGCATAAAAATACACTATTTCTGCGATTGATGCGCAAGAAGGTTTTTTTCAAATTGCATTTGGAAAATTTCTGGATATTTGAAGCTATGTAGAGCACAATGGTATGGTACGATGCAACTTGTCTTCGGTAATGAAGATATAATTCACACCGGAGAGGCGGTTGTTAAATTTTTACCAATGATTGATTTGAATCTGCGTGACGTGACGTGCATACTGTCTACGTTGAAATTCTTGTTTGGCCTCGCTAATAAGAGTCACATCCCAGCTATCATGACTTTTGATCAGCCATTGTTCTGGAAAGCTTCCATGATTCAGCTGGAATATGATGATAAGCTTAAATCAATTATCCCATAATCTGGAAATTTTCACACAATAATTATGAATTTGTTGGATGCATTAGGTTCACTAATGGCAGGTTCTGGTCTTTCCGAAGTTTTTGAAATGATATATGCAGTAAAGGCGTATTCGCGACCATTTAGAGGACTTAGAGATCTGTTATCTTTTATCTTTGACAATTTACTCGAAACATATGCCAATTTAATGGAAGGTAGCATACAATATGTGAATAAGAAATGAAAATCCAATTAATGTTTGAAAGAAGTTTGTAATGTATAAGATTCAAAAAAGAGTGATCCAAGATCTTCCTCATAGCCTCTTTGGCTTGGATATCAATTTGCAGTAGCTATACCATTCGTAAACTATCGCTCAGCTCAACAAACCTTAATCCTAGTCAGGTTGAAGAATTTGGAAAGAGGATAACGGTATGTATTGTTGATGGAAATCCAGATGATACACTAAATACACTTAGGCATAAAACTATTGTTGATAAAGTATCCAAGGCAAAATGTTTCGTTCAGCTACAGAACCTTTCCCCAACGGAATCAGCTGACAAGTATCATAGCCTTTGTGAATATTTGCAAATTTGTATATGGAAACAAATCCAAGAAGGCTTGAACCCAACAGACTGGGGATGGAGTATGTATGTACCCGAAAACAAGGAATTTGCCACCAGCACCTGAAAATATATTACGCATAGTAAGATGTAGCTGCAAAACCGGCTGTGGTGTATGTGGTTTGAATGGTGGTTTGAATGGTTTGAAATGTACTGGTTCAGATAGTCAGTGTCAAAGTCCAGATGAAGATTATGATGAATTAATTGTGAAAAACAGCCAAATGTTTAAAAAAAATTCAATAAAGGAAAAACTTTGAAATATTTCTTTGTTATTCTTGTGTCAATTTGAGTAATTCAGTACCTATTTTATACTTTTATGTTTGTATTTAAAAAAAATTTGCCAACTTATTGCACTTTATAAATACAAAGTTATACAAAATTGTAAATTCTGTGCTGAAAAATACAAAATTCAGCCGCCCGTCTTGGATTTTGACTGATTAATGCGGCCGGGTTAATGCGGGTATTTTGCATATGTTAAAATAGACACTTTTCACCAAAAAAAATCCAAAAAGAATAATTTATGATACAATTTTGCCCTGGTCAAGAGAATTCTTGCCCAGGGAAGACTGCAGGAATTTGAATTTTTGAAACTTTCACTGTCAATTCATTAAATTTTAACGGTAACTGTAAAAAATGCATGAGCTCTATTATCAAAGGTGCATTTCCACTAGAATCGTTAAATAAACCGGGGTGATTCATTTTCTTAGTAATCGATAGCAATCGAAGTATCAACCAACGTTGAACGCATACTGATTCTTACTGCCATAAATCGATACCTACACATCGGTAAATGAGTTGAATGCCCCTTATATGAAAAGTTGAATGCCCCAAATTGCATTAAATTTTACTTGACTACCTACCTACTGGTAGTTTATACCGAATTATTTTGATATTTAAATCAAAAATAAAAAGCAAATCAAATTAATTAAATAATTAAAATGATGTTAATTAAATCTGAAAACTCAAGAAAGACATTTTTTGTCCTTATGTTTCTTTGCAGGAAATAATTTCCTTTACTTATCCGAAGTTCATTATGAGATAGTCTATCACCGATACCATCTGTAGGGATTCAAACTACAAATCAACTGTCATAGAAATCAAATCAAATCTATCCAACGGTTTTAACATTGAGTTAGACCCGTGAGAAAGTTATTAGAGAACCGACAGATTTTGATCTGAAAGTAATAGGAAAAATTATCACTTAAAATTAGAACTCATTGTTTTACTTCTTTTAAATTTTTATTATGCTACTAACTACTACGATTAGCATCCTCTTATTCTTCGTCTATGGGAGGAGAAATCTGAAAAATTTCTATTTTCGAAGAGATGTCACAAAGATCTTAGGATCATGTTATCTAAAATACTTTTCTCCAACTATTTAAATGAACCGTAAGGACGTAGGAATAATTCTAGATAATTCTAGATACAGGGTATTTCATAAGTTGGGTCTTTTTAACAAATAGTTAAGTATTTTGTCAAAAAAGGGCATCGCTTTCTTTATTAAAAATGCACATGCACTGCAGGAGAATCCTCATGACGCTCTGGGAGTGGTACATGAGCGGAGATATCGATTCACGTTGGCATTAAATCGTTGCAGGTTGCATTTCTCAGGAAACACTTCTGCATAGGAGATACGATTCTGCACATGAAGGTCTGAAATAAGGTAATACGAGGTGTAACGAGCTGAACATGTTAGGGATGAGCTTTTGCGGCTAGACGTGCACTTCTGCCAGGCCTCGTTCTAGGTGGGATCAAACGGGCCACGTCTTTTGAACACTTCCCATAGTATCTCTAAAACAGGCTCGGGTTAGCTAGTCGAGAGCACCTAAACTTTTTGTCAAATCCGGGTCTCCGATCAAGTGGGTTTTCTGAATTGAATCTCAGAGTATTTCTGGGATCTGACCTCCAAACATGTGAGCAGTATTCCAAGGATGGTCGGATTTGTGCCTTGTCTAAGCGGAGAAGCTTTTGGGGTGTATAAAATTTCTTTGTGCGGTACAGTGTTTCAAGTTTTTTAGAAGCACTCTTCGCCAGACATGCAATGAATTGAACTTGGTTTCTATTTCCCCAAGCTAGAATCTCTTGTATTTCATTGTTAAGTATGGTAACTTCTTGCTCTCCGCGAGTATGTGCATCGATGGCAGATGTTCGCGCATCTAAGGTGTATGCAGATCTAAGAAGAATTAAAAAAGTTATAAGAAGAAGTGTACTGTCATCGGCAAAACTGTATATTCGCTTTTTTTGTTGTTTCAAGCAAATCGTTGATAAATATGAGAAAGAGCGTCGAAGATCTAATGTATCCCTGAGGCACGCAGGCATTGATGGAAAATGTCTCAAGAACTCCATCGGCGCCACCTGTATGCAACAAGACCCTGAATTTTAGAAACACTCATCTGTGTCAATTGAGGATCCACATATTATGACAAGTAGAACTTATTTTCAACAATTTTCCGATAATGTTTGAGCTGTTGATTGGGTAGGCTGTACTTTCCAACTGTAAAATTTGGCTGAGAACTTTTTACAAAACAACTCCTGGGAGGTGTTGAGAAGTGTGAACTTGATGGCATGAATGTGAAAAGGTTATGGAATGTATGGCAAAATATGTAGTTTTACACGACGGTGCACTTCCTCATTTTGACAGCGATATTCTGAATTTCCTCCTCAATGGGCATCGCCAGACTTGAATTCCTGCGATGTTTACTTGTAGGGTGACATGCAACGTTTAGCGTGTGGCATGCAACAAAGAATAATGTGGCTACCAAATATCTAAAGAAGCTAAAGAAGAATAGATAAAAGCTAAAGGCCATAAACACTAAAAAAGAACGTTTACTGTAGCACGAAGCAGGTAAAATTGATCATTTAGAGGCGCTGCAAGAACGTATTGCGCAGAAAGACTGACATTAGTCAACAAGGAGTAATTTTGGCTTCGTGTACGGTCTCCTGGATTGCGTATATGTGTGCGCATAACATAACGATCAAAATTTAGAACGATTTTTCCTACTGCTATCAATTTCATGACGCTGCATCTCAGTCATTATTTTTGTTCAATATGCTTAGACTAATGTAATGAGTTGAAAAACAGAAAACTTAACTTATGAAACACTTTTATTTTCACCAGATATAATTCCTGCAGATATATGACATAACAATTAATTGCAATGTTTGTATCTACAAACACCACCGTTAATGAATGTATTAATTTATGCTACCACACCTCTGCAAGTGTATTTAGTTTAATTTAATTGCATTTACTTACTGCTATGGAAATCATGCTATGGAAAAGTTATTCAAAAAATTGAATGTCTACGATACTTCCCTGAAAAAAGACCAGTGTGATTGCTACGAGATAAGTCATTACGTGTTTTCCGGGACACGCGATTTCATATTAATTTATTATGGACAGTTTTTAAACAAAATATGGAAACAATAATGCTTCCTTATTAATGTCAACTTCTACCAGGAAACTTAAATTACTTTCATATCAAACGCATGTAATTTTTTTTATAAATCATAAAGATCTCAGAAAACCAGACACGATAAGTTGCAGTTATTTTATTTTCTCACCTGGCACCGTGTCACGTAATTTACATTTCCAGACAATCTAGTTTTCAAATATGCAAATAGCTCGACGTTTTAAAATTCTGCGTTTACAAACTGCACCTTTAGAAACTAATAATTTTTAACACAACAGCATTAGCATTTCTTATTCTGACAGAGTTGCGCGACTTTAAATATGACCTCACAATCTCCTGAAGAAGAAGTGAAGGCATATAATTAACTAATCTTTGGTTATTTATATTTACAAGTTTTAATTGTACCTCTATGTTGACTTTCTAAGTTTTTGAGCAAATTATTTGAAAATTTATTCAGGTTCGTCGACTTTATTTTTTGTCTATGACTCACCTAAAATACCTATCATAAAGTCATAGTCCTTTGGTGGAGCGCAGATGATTGTTAAATTTAAGATTTAACCTTTGCTGCATGTGCAATTATTATTACTGATCATTTTTTTAATAAAGAGATTCCTCCTATTCCTCCCACAAATAGCAAATTTTCCATCGGTAATCGATTCCAATTTCAATTTTGATTGTCTTTATTATTACAAACTATGTGTTGAAACAGAATTTAGATTATCAAATCTGCATATATAAAAATTTATATGAAGAGGTGGTTAACCATTAAAATTTGTCATTCATCACATTACCTCGTCCAGTTCCATATTTGGCGAGGAGTCAGTTTGCGTAAAGAAACTCGGAAGTCCAAAATTCATAATAAATTCAAACGCCCGTAAATTTTAAAAAACCACCTCGCCAAAACTGTAAAATTGATGAATGATTTCTGAAGATCGATATACCTACTGGAATATTACCGAAAGATTTTGGGTGAAATGTAGGCAAAAAAAAAACAGGAAAGTTTTCAAAAACGATCATTAAATCGTGCAATTCTTACTTTTTTTTCTTTTATCTGAAGATGGAGAAATTACCGCTCTATGGGTGCAAAAGCTAGTCCGAAGAAAAATTTGAATGCTTGACGGAAAGTTGTAAAGTTATCAGATGTCAGGCTTGTTGTGTGAAATGGTCTGAAGAACACAAATTTTTGAAGATATTTGACTTTTCTTCGCTACCTATTTCTAATTTTTTTGAAACTCAGCGGGTTCCCAGTGCGCAGAATTTAACAAGTCATGGGCCTGGCAAACCAGTTCGCCAAATCACATGTTCATGTTTGACGATTCTAGACAAGAATATTAAGACGAAATTTTGAATATATCAACACTGAAACATTAATTTAACGATATTTGGACTAAGTTGTACGAGAATATCAGAAAATATACAGAAAAAATCTTTTTTTTATTGATTCCAGTGTAGGTACCTTGTAAAAATATGTCCTAATTTGTCCCAATGTCTACATTTATTGCTATAGTTTTTATTGTTAAATGTGGTTGAATTTGTCATAAATTTTTAGTGACTATTTATTTATTCTATTATACTGACGATACTAAAAGCATATAGTTTTAAAATTTCTTTTATTAATTTTGTTTTTCTTTTATTTTCTAGTGGAGGAGGGACAGCATTATCGATATTGTTGATTGCATCCTTCTTATGGCCAACCCTTGCCATTCAGTACACACCAATCGACCTGATAGGCAGCGGCCATGGCAATGGAGAATGTGCCCTCCTGATGAACGGCCCATCTAGAAGTAGTCAATTTGACTATACATTTAACTTACTACGCGGCAGTAATTCTTTGTAAGTGTACCTATCTATAAGTTTCCATTCATTAAATATTCTCTCATAAAAATGTTTCCAGTGACTTCAACGGTCCTCAGACCTGCATCACGTACGATGCTGTGAATGCAGCCTACTTGGATGCTCGCAAAAGAATACGTAAGTATCTTAATTTTTAATTTTTCTTATTTTTTATTTAAAAAACTCCAATTGCTTATAGTAGAAAATATCGCCATTGTTTTTTGAGACGTAACTGAGGAAAAAAGCGATGACGTAAGTATTCCAGAAAGGTGGGAACTGCTCGTATTACCCCTATCAAGAAGGAAGATAATTCCCCCTCCCGTGTCGTCATCTCTATCAAAGGCTTTGCTATTGTAAGGATTGGCTTCTTCAAATATGATTGGCAATCATTGCTCCAGCAATCCTATTCCAATACTTGCTTGCAGCAATAATTGCTATAATGTGAAGGTGGTTAGTTATTAACTTACGAAAATCCTACAATTTATATTGAAAATATAAATTTTTGAAATTTTTCGTAAGTATCTGGAAAGTACGCGCCTATTTTTGTCCGTCCTTCGGTCTGTGTGTCTGTTCGCTTTTCTAGGAAACACTCTACAGCCGACAGTTTTCATCGGGGAAAGATGAAATTTGTTCCCAACGATGCCTATTGAAAATGAGCGGGATCCGTTTCTGGGAAGTGTGGAAAAAAGTGTTTTTCGCACATTTTTCGATGTAAATCTGTTCGCGGTGATCCAAATAAGATCACGGAGGTACTCGCGTGTGCCTAAGAAAAGGGTCTCGCCCCCCACCCTCGACTCAAACTAACACGAAAGTAACTTTTTACGCGAATCTATAACTTCTACGCGAATTTTCGTAAGTTCACATATTGGTCCTTCAGGAGCGATATAGAAAAAATAGTGACAAAAAAAGAGGTGACAGGCGTTAACTTTGACTGGGAATCATAGTAAAACTGCAATTAACAAAAAAAAACAAATGATGACAAATTTCAACTTTGACTGGGATCTACTGACAACACGGGCCGAAGGCCCGCAATGGAGGGCCGAAGGCCCGACGCCGCCGGCAGGCCAAGATTTTCGTAAGGAAAATCTTGTTAATCTCTATTAGCTATAGTATTTTTTTCGGCGTACCTCGGAAGGTCCCTCTTTTTCAACATTCCAGAGATGTGAAAATAAATGGTATTGTAGAGGCGGAGTTAGGAGCTTTTTTGTGACAGGAGGGCTTCAAAGCGATTTCTTTGATTTCGACACTACTACGACTTTTAGCTCTCATGTGCAGTCAAATATTTCTTCCTATACTCGTATGATGGTGAGAATTATCATTCGGAATTCTCCTTTAATATTGTCAATAGCTTCTGGAGATGTGGTTCATATTTTTTTAGTATTGCTTCCCACTCAGAAATTTGGGAAATTTTCATCCAAATAGTCTCTAGTACAGGGGTGTTCATTAGGAAGCAATTCTAATCATATGCCTGGGGAGATAGAGTTGTTCTGGTTTCAGGTATTGAAATGAGGTCGTTTCTAGGAAATCCAATCACCAGGTAATATATTATGCGTCTAGTCTTTGAAATGTTTTTTTTTTCTGTAATAAACGTTATTGTGGCAACATTGCATAATCTCAAACCATAAAGTTTCTTAATGATTACACTTCGAAGATTGTTATTAGGTTACCGAGTCCAATAATATGGTAATTAAATTAATAGAAAATTCCCTATTTATGTAAATCGATTTGTTTGTAAATATTTATTTAGTTGCTAAATTGCTTCCCGTTTATCATAATACCTACTGAACCAGACAGGCTCTTGTTATTTTTCTAATGATTATACATTTATGCAATCAATTTATTCACCTAGAAATTAATTGATTAATATTATTCCAATGATAAGCAATGAGAAAATGTAAACGTGCTTTCATTATAATAGTCTGTGTGAGTGCAATCACTTCACTGAAGTTGATCTCATTACACTTATAATGATTCAAAGCCTTGGCGATATTTCCGAATGAAAAATTGCCCAAAATGACGGAAAGGAAGTAACGTTTTCTTCAAAGGTGTGGTTCTTTATCTGTGTGGACGGCTAGTATTGGCAGTATGTTTCTCTACGAGTAGACCAAATTCGTTGGCATCACTCTAGAAAGCTATCATATTATTTGGTGAAAAATCTCATTGCCAGTTTTGTGAAAGAGTGTCTTCCAGCAGTACTAATTCTGTAGATTGAGGAACTATCACACCTTTACAATATATACCAAACCCCAATGGATACTGGCAGAGCTACCAAAAAAGGCTGACATCCTATAATAAAGAAATTACTAAAGATGGCAATTAAGAAACCCAATCAAAATTTCACCGAGGATAAGGAGGAAAGAGCTCTTCTATTGCTGGAAACCCACTTTCCAGGGAGCCTTACAAGATCGAGTGAAGAAAGAGAAGGAAGTATATACTGGAAAACGGCTGCAAATGCCTTCTCTACATACCTTCCAACCATATAAGTCACCAGGTGTGGGCAACATCTTCCTTTTTCTTTGCTCTAACAGTGGCAGGAGGTACTTATACCATACTTGGTTAAAATCGCAAGAACCATCTTAGCGCTCGGTTAGTTATCCCAGGATTGGAGAACGGCTAAAGTTACTTTCATTCCAAAAGTTGGGAAGAAGAACATGACACAACCAAAATCCTTCAGACCAATCAGCCTAACATCGTGTGTATTAAAAACGATTGAAGAGGTTGTAGATAACTACTTAAGGACATAAGTACTGGAGAGGGCGCCATTTCACCCAAACCAACATGAGTATCAAACGGGAAAATCTACCGAGACCACCTTGCATCAGTTAACAAGAGAAATCAGGAGTACACTGGAGGTAAAAGAAACAACTATTTGTGCCTTTATGGATATAGAAGGAGCTTTTAATAAAGCACAAAGAGGAGTAATGTCACCTCTGATGTGGAGCCTAATAGTAAATGAACTGCTTCAGAAGCTATCGAGCCAAGACCTCAATTGCCAAGGCTATGCCGATGACGTAGTGATCGTAGCCAGAGAAAAGTTCGAAGGAACTCTGTGTGACATAATACAAAGAGCACTAAACATCGTGAGAAGATGGTGCTTGACAGTGGGACTGAACATAAATCCAGCAAAGACCACTGTCATAGTCTTCAACTTGCGTGAACATTACAGGAAATACCAAGGGATGTAACCCAGGTACACACTGCTGGCTTATGGGCAGACCGAACCATATACAGAAGACTGCGAGGATATCCTTTCAAAAAAAAACAGAGACTTGCGTGCGTATGCATACCAGGAGCCATGAGAACATAACCCACGACGGCAATGGAGGTGATTCTAAACCTCACACTACTACACCTAGTGGTGCAAATTGCCGCAAAAAAGGTTTATCATAGAATGTCTAGAGAAAAAACAGGATTATCCATTGGGAGAAGGGAACAACACTACCTGCCTAATGAGAAACATATTTACTAGCGCCCCTAGATTCTCAATCACTAGGAAATGCAGCTTTGAGAAAAACTTTCTAACACAGTTCAGTAACAAAGAGGAATGGACAAATGAGTCTAACAAGTACAATATCAAACAGCATGCCATAAAACAGACGGATCAACATCGTAGAAACAGGTGCAGGAGTCTTTGTACCTGGTATAAAACATTTTGAGCCTATGGGAAAGTACACCAGCATATTTTAAGCGGAAATCAACCCTATTGAAAGATGTGCTCAATTTAATAGGCAATGAAGAAGCTGACAACCTAGCTAAGCAAGGAGCAAGAACGTCGCTCATAGGGCCGGAACCTCTTTGCGGAATAGGAGAGAATGTTCTCATAGACAAAATAAAGAAAGAAGAGGAAATCCAAAGAGAAAACCTCTGGAAAGACCTCCCAAGAGTAAAACAGACCAAATTATTGCTTGAGAAATACAATCAACAAAAATTCGAAGCTTGCCTCAGTAGATTCTGCATGGAGAGGTGGAGGAAATCCCAACACAACTCTTGGTCGAATAACTCAACAACAACAACAAAGGAGACTCCGATATCTAGATCTTTACCAACCAGCGGAAAAGTCTTACCATCTTTAGAACCATCGAAACTCCTGAATCTCTTCCGAGAACTAGGACTGAATAGGGTGTCATAATTGAATAGTCACTAGAAGGGGAGACACGAAAGATCTTCTAGATCGTAGTGTAGATACATCCCCAATAAATACAATACAATACAATGATACCTACTTTAATTTTTCCCACTAAGTAATAATTACCTAATGTATAACTTCGAAAAACTTATCCGAACATGTTCTCGAATCATCCATCAACAGAGACAGTCAACAGTCAACTCCTTCAGCAACAAGATAAGTAAATTTGGAGTATTTATCAATTTTTTTAAACGTTTCTGAAATCTTTGATCCACTTGATTGGCTGCAATGGTTCCTATTAACCAAACTTGCCGATTTAATTTATACATAAACGATGGTTTTTGAGGAAATATTGCTTCCCATGATAATGTTGGTGGTAGTGAACAATTGATGACAACATTATCCGGTGACATTACAACTCTTCCAACAAGATGGATACGAGAAGCTTTTTCATCAATTTTAATTCCACAAACTGATCTGATGTATTTTTAAGCGTCCAAGCAGTTACACAAGTAATTTCGCTATGCATGGATATTTTTATTTACCTTTTGAAACTCCCCAAAAAATGGATTTTCAAAGGCGAACAGTTTCAAAAAATATCCATTTCGGGTAAAATTGCAAATACAAAAACATAACGTCAATCCATCATTTAGAGTCTGTAGAAAGGAAATGAGTTCGTCAATGCCTAAGACCATGTTTCTGTCCTAATTAAGGAAATTAATGATGCCGTTTATTATCATCGCTCGACATACTCGTTAATTCCCTCAGAGAAACTAAATCGTTTCGGTCAGTATAGCAAGAACTGTAAAAAAGAATTTCAAGACGACTTACTTCAAACAATCGACCAAATACGACTTTTCTGCAGCCGTTAGAACAGGAAACCGCTTTTATAAGACTGGTCGAGACTCTACAGCAGTGATCAGAAATTAAAACAAAAAATTACTTTCGTTGACCTTTTTTGACTTAGGATTTTTTACTTTCTTCAATTTCCTAAAACTGACGCGCTATAGTTTCCAATTCTGATACACGAGAAAGTGCCACAAAAATAACCGTCTCGAATTTACGTCTACTGAAAAACCAATGGAGAATTTACGGGAATCATGACCAGAATCAAAGAAGATTACAAAGTCAAATTCGGCTGGGCGCAGGCAAAGGCTCCACAACATGAAGTGAATAATAAGTTGAAGTGTTAAATTGAAGTTGACAGCCTTCATGACTTTCAACTCCACCCCACATAAAAGCAATTTCATCTGCAAGCGTAACATTAAGTGGTCATAGCACTTTCGTATGCGAAAGTAATTATCATCCAAAAGTCCAAAACGTTTCTTCTTCTTCATCTCTTGTACTTATTGCGCCCTAAAGTTCTATCCTCCCTTCTTTCCTAAGCTCAATTACGATGGTATACCAGGATAACATATTTGGTGCTCTCTTGTCACTTCACTCCCCATGAAACACCACTGCACGATAACGCTTTCCCAAAAAAACTTCCTTCCTGGCTGCACTTTATACCGCTTCTCCTGAAAATCTACTAATCTAACATGTTGTCAATCAAACTTGATCAAACGGTGGAGTCATGTCTTCCTTTTGACCAGGCTTTATCAGGGGGCTTTCCTCGACTCCAATCTGTCACTTTCCTCGCAGGGAATAAAACTCTCAACAGGACAGATACTTACACTCCAAACGGAACGGTTATTTTATTCCCACCAGGGTATAATTTCTTGGATCTACTCCTCATACGGGCTTGAAGAACTTCCTTCCTGCACTTAATACCGCTTCGCCTGAAAATCTGCTGGCCTGACCTGTTGTCAATCGAAGTTAATTCATCCTGACCTACCAAGCGTAGATGGTGGAGTCCTGTCTTCCCTTTGGCCAGGCTTTAACAGGGGGCTCTCTTCAACTCCAATCTTTCACTTTCCTCGCAGGGAATAAAACTCCAAACGGGACAGGTACTTATTAGCCTCCAAACGAAATGGTTATTTTAATCCCACCATGGTATAATTTTCTTGAACGTGCACCCAGGGTGTTGGGTATTAGCAGTAGTGTCATTCTTCTTTTATTTTCTTACTTGTTTGACCCTTTCATTCTTGCTTATTTTGAGGCACTTAGTTCCCTTCAGTTCTCTGTTTCCACCAGCGTTCTTTTGCTGAAGCGCAATCGTCAACCGTTGTGCTTATTTATAATTTGAATCTTGTCTCGGTAAAATGACGCATACTTTGGCACTTTATTACAATACAGCCAGTTCAGTTAAATAACTGAGCTATTAGTTAGTCGAAAAGTTAGCTTAACGACTCTCGCTGATTTTTTATCCATTTAGGTAATATCACACTTCCCTCTTTAATAAGACAAAGATGATAGTTAGGCAGCTGATCTGTGCTATTTGAATTTGAAAAGATATTTCGTGTTTGTTTGCGTTACATCAAATAATTGTTCCCATTTTACAGATGTTGCTCAACCTCATGGTGATTGGAAGCCCGAGGATGTAGCCACAGTTGGGGAGCTCCTACTTGATATCTCTATTAATCTAGCTAGAACGTAAGTATACTCATTAGTGTTAACTTAAAGTAAATATTTTAAATATTTAAATTATTATTTGTTCAACAATAGCAGAATAATGTATAGTTCTTGTATTTTTTGGTAACGGCAATGAATAGTCACATTACTTGACTATTAAGGCCCTGTATTTTTGATAATATTCAGAATCATTTGGAAAACTTTGAATAGTTCGCTTAATTCCCTAACCTTGTTTCGTTGAACAGATCTGTTGTCTCTTATAAAGTCGAGGACCAAATTATCAGAAAACACTTACGAATAAAGAGTGTGGACAAAATCGTAGCCATTCCAGTTAAAATATCAAACATCTAGGTAATCCAAGGTTTTATAAACAGATTCGTTGATTGTGAAGGAGTAAATAGTAGTCATTACGAGAATCTGATTGGGGCTTGTGGTATATGTAGACAATCAACTCTAATGGGTATATTTATGAACGCTTTAATAACTACTGTTGTTAAATGTCGCAGTAGCGTGCAGTTTGACATTAAGCAAATAGATAATACCTACATAAAATATTGAAACCTTATAATAATAGAAAGTAAATAAAAAGCCAAAAATCAATGTCACATAGGTATTGTGCGACGTAAGTCGTACCAATACAATTTTGCACCTATTACAATTCCCAATGAAATATTGCACCGGCAAACAACGCTGACCATGAGTCTGGGCCAATGGGTTTATAATTTTTTCGTATTTATAGTGTAACAATAATAAAATCAACTCAGAGTTGTCCAAACTTGAGCTTTCTGGATTCAGGATTGTTGGGAAGGCAGAACAAGTCCGCTGCAGAGACCTCAAGTGGCCCATTGTGCTTCCTTCTTTTCCTAGGAGCCTTTCTCCTTGAGTCATCCCAGGCTCAAAAAGAACTAGATCAGGGCGCTTGGAGAGGCTCCAGAGAGGTCGTTGTAGCGTGGTTTATGACTCTTCTTCTTCGTGACATTCCCTGCATAGTCGTTCAGGGTTGATTCTCAATGTACGGAGATATTTTTTTGGGTGTCACAGTACCCGGTATACATGGCAATCACACATGGCATAGGGCAGCAGCAACTTTTATAAAGAGCAGCTGATCTCTTGTGGAAATGACGCATGTTTTCTGCCTAGATTGTTTCCCGAAATTTTAAACTAACATCTGGAAAAAATATTAATTTAATTCCCGCTTCCACAGATATGGTTTAAGCTACGAAGACATCGAGAAAGGCCTACCCTTAATAGATACCTCCAAGACTTTGATCCGTGAAGTTTGTCCTCCATATCTCTCTAACGTAGAGTGCCGAGCTGGTAAATACCGGCGCTTGGACGGCCTCTGCACCAACCTGGAACATCCAACTTGGGGCTCCACGAATGTGCCTTTCACCAGACTGATCGGTCCTCTCTATGCTGATGGTATCACGGCTCCACGTATATCGGTAACAGGACGACCACTGCCTCTTTCTAGAGTAGTGTCACGCACGATGCATCCAGATGAGGGCTTCCATGATCACGCCGGTACTGTAATGGTGATCGCCTGGGGGCAATTCATCGATCATGACTTCACCTTAACTGCCACTCCATTAGGTAAGTAGTGTAGCGTAAGATATTCATAACCGTAGGTTAAAATTTGAATATTCTCATTCTATTGTCACCTCATTTTTACGATATGAATATCTTAAGTAATTTTTAAGGTCAATGTTTTTGTTCTATTTTAACAAATAAATATTATAACTTAATTTTTACACTGAAAAAAATCTATTTCTATTTTTCAGATCCTCATAATCGAAATGACCCAGAAGAATGTTGCGGAAGACCTGCACATTTGAAACATCCCTACTGCAACGAGATCCTGATCCCAGAAGACGACTACTTCTACAAATTAATCGGCCTGAGATGTATGGACTTTGTCAGAGCTTTTCCGGCCCCTAGACCCGGTTGTCGATTAGGTCAGTAAATATTTTATGTCATATGCAGAGTCGTCAGAGTCAATGTTCTACGATTTGACTTAACTTGCAATTGCTTGCAGAAAATTTTATGATGTCTCTACTGGGCTCAGTTTTCTCCACTCTTGATTTATCAAAAAGTTGTTATGTTTCTTCGACTTAAATAATTATTTATGTATGATTCTTCTCTATTGCAGGATCCCGCGTACCATATAACACTTTAACAGGAGTATTGGATGCCAATACCGTTTATGGTGTAAACGAGCATTTCGCCAGGAAACTGCGTACAGGATATGGCGGTTTACTGAGAATGAATCCGGCATTCGCTGAATACGGCCTTAAAGATCTGTTACCGCTAAAACTGGATATTCCTGATGAGGGATGCACAAGACCTAATAGTTCTATGTACTGCTTTGAGGCTGGTAAGTGTCTGCACAAAACACATAAAATCTATCCATTTTTTTTCAACAAACATCGACATGATAATTTACTTTTATTTGGAATCTGATTACCATGCAAATGCCGGCTTGCCTTGCATCAGGTACCTGTTCTACATGATCACCATTGATTTTAGGAAGTCTTAATGGCTTGAAGATGCACCTGTTCTTCATGATGCTAAGTGATAAACATGCCATTCCTTTCTAAAAGTGTATGTTTATTTATTAGCGAATCAGTACACTTAAAGGTGTCGCTAATAAATTGGTATCTCCAAACTCTGTAAACGTATAAATCTGATCTACTGCAGCAGTAAGGTGGGTAACATTACTACTCAAGTACGGCACATCGACCTTGACCTACTAACACTTCCACACGCGAGATCGCACTTTTATTGGCGAACGAAGATCTCTGTCTCAGCTACGATGCGTTCTGCAATTACTATAAGATAATTACTTCACTAATGCTGATATTGTTAATTTACATTTTATGTTTGCTTATGTAAGCAACAATAATAGTAAATTCTTCATGAGGTTGGTAGGTACCTAATGAAATGAAGTTATTACAACAGTATTCCACAACTTGAGTAAATTATAATAACCCCCTTTTTAAAAGCAAAGCATACTCTGTAATGTGAATAATAAGACCCCAGAATTTCCAAAAACTTTTGAGCTGGAGTTTTAGCCTTAGCTGAACTTATTGTTAAATTAACAATGGCAACTTATTCCGTGTCTCAAATTCTGAACTAAACATAGAAGTATCGCAGCAACTGTTTTTTTAAGCAATTATAGCAAATAAACAGGGTGTTTAAAAAAGACGGGCGAAAACATCTCTTTAAAAAGCCAACAATCGAAAATTGTCGAGACAGGTCAATTTTAGTTTGACTCGTCCCTATCAACTACCCCTAAAAAGTCTTGAAGTCCATTGTGATATTTACCCCATTTGAAGGGATCTTTCATCAATAATGCAGCAGTGCATTTGATTTTTCATGGTAATGATTTTTTAGGAAATTAGAGCCTTATTGATTCTGGCATTATCCTCCGCGGTCGGCTTTGAAAAAAATCTGCTCTTGTTGGCTGGCTGCACCCTGAAATCAACTTTACTCCTTTCAACCCCCGAGTCTTTGCGAGAGAGAAAGAGTAAAAATACGAAAGATAGAATCGGCTTTAAATGGCCTTTTTTTCTGACTTTTTGCATTACCTTCATACATTTCTCTCTACTCCAGCCGTTGTCCGTGACGTTGTCTTCAGTCAAAGAAGGCCGTCATGCATTTAAAAGCAATTTAAAAAAAATCTATTCAAAGAAAACACCGAATTTGTAAGAAATTGCAAGTTTTTATTCGAAAAGCTTAAAGAATGAAATAAAATAAAGTTAAAAACAATAATTTAACAGAAACAACGATGACAACGTTGATGTCATGTGGTTTTAGATGAGTAACAGACCGCCAAAACTGGATTCATAAATTTCCTAGCAATAGATTGATTTATCAAGGGAATGGGGGGGCGAGGGAGGGGGGAGGTGCACATCTCTGTTTTACGTCAAAAAATATCCCCCTCCAAACAAAAATTGACTCGGTCATTTTCGATTGTTGGCTTTTTTCTGCGATATTCCGCTGGGGCTTTTTTAAATAAGCACACTCTGTATAAAAGAATTTGAATATATGCCCGGTAAAATCGAACCGATTTCTTGAGTTTCATTGCAATTGAATAACAATTGAAAACACTATCATGAAAAGTTCTTCTTCCTATTTCAGGTGAGATAAGGGTAAATGAGCAGCTGGTTCTTACTTGCATGCACACATTGATGGCTCGAAATCATAATAAGATGGCTAAGGGACTGATGCAAGTGAACCCCCACTGGGACGACGAAACTTTGTACCAGGAAGCACGCCGAATTAATATCGCTATAGTGCAGCACATCACATACAACGAGTTCTTACCAATTCTTCTTGGCAAGGATGTCATGGAGAAGTTTGGCCTGCTGCTACAGAAAGATGTAAGTACCAAAATTACTTTACTATAAGTAGACATCATCAATTAAGGCATAATCGATACTGGAATGTCTTACATCAGACACTGTATAGGTATAGTAATAAAATAATAATTGTTTTCTTTAACCTTTCCAAATATGGGCAGGAGTTATAATCTCCTCAGTTGAGAATTAACTATTGCTGCAGAACTATTGATTATTGATGGACTTTTACTGCTAATGTTTCGTAATTCAATAATTGATCTCTGTTCTCACTTTCTGTTCATTTCAGGGATACTGGAATGGCTACGATCCTCAAATAAACCCCAACGTAATCGACGCTTTCGCTGCTGCTGCCTACAGGTTTGGACATTCTCTGCTACCCACAGCTGTCGAAAGATGGAGCAAAGCACATAAGTTTATCGGTAAGAGAAACACTATCATCAGTCATAATTTAGGAAAACTCGCGCTTTTAGTGTCATTAATTATTTCTAGTATTTTTATGACGAATAGAAACGACGTCATATACAACCTCAACGGAATTCGTGGCACGACTACGTAATTTTTATGCACGATAACATGAATTTATGCTAGAAAGCTCATCCGCCAATAAAAAAATTTATTTCTCCCAATATTAAAAAAAAATGGGCTGCAATTAGTATTAAAAAAAAATACAAATTACTTACAATTGATTGTTTCCAGCATCCAAGAGGCTAAGCGATTTGATCCGAAGGCCCTACGACTTGTACAGGGCAGGTGTATTCGACGAATATTTCATGGGATTAATGAACCAAGTAGCTCAAGCTATGGACGATTCCATTACTCAAGAAGTGACGAATCATCTATTCAAAAAAACTGGCGCCCGATTTGGAATGGACCTTGTCAGTTTCAACATGCAGCGAGGTAGAGAATTCGGCCTGCCAGGTTACATGGAGTATAGAAAATTCTGCGGTCTTCCTGGAGCAGAATCTTTTGAACAGCTCCACGGATCCATGCCAAACTCCACAGTTCGTAAATACTCTACCCTGTTTGAGTAAGTAGTAAAATAATATTATTTGCAAATTTACATCTCGAACTGCTATAAGTGATAAGTGATTGGACCTTATAAATTACATAATAATTTTTTTTTCAAAATATATGAGATTTTATATGCAGGATGTGTGGTGGATCTAGTTTAGTCAACTCAGAATGTTTCTTTTTGGTTTCTTATATCAATATAACTTGGAAAAAAAACTAAAGAATAAAAAAAGGGTTTTGGAACTCTAAAGGTAAGGATTAAAGTTTTAATTTTAATAATAATTTTTCACGAAACAGAGCCATTATAGAACTGACGGACGTGAATAAAACTTTTTCAAAATTAACGCGTCTTAAAGCCCAACTCTACATTTACTCATATTTCTGAAGAAATAATAATCTTGTGACAATGGTAATGAAACTTCTACAAAAATATTAATGCAATTTATTCCTTCAATATCAACAGACATCCTAACGATGTAGACTTATGGTCAGGAGGAGTATCTGAGAAACCCCTGCCCGGCAGTATGCTGGGTCCAACATTCGCCTGCATCATTGCAACGCAGTTCAGCTACTCGAGAAGAGGCGACAGGTTCTGGTACGAACTACCCAATCAACCTTCTTCCTTCACTCCAGCACAGTTGCAGGAAATACGCAAAGCTAGATTAGCGCGCGTCATCTGCGACAATACTGATCTGATAGACACCATCCAGATCTACCCGATGGTGTTAGCTGATCATGAAATGTAAGTATTTTTTTCTATTTTTCTATGCAACTATTAATTCTGTGTTTTGTACACTATTATATGGCACAAAGATTCGCTATAATAAGGATCTAGACACTTCTTCTTTTTCCGGACTTTTGCTGTTTGAATAATGTAATAATTCTCCTAAAATCCATCAAGAATTCAAGAAGTCATCTATAATTATGGCAAGGTTAAATACAAACTGGGGTCCAGTTCTGGTGGTAAAGTTATACCAGAGTTTGACTCCAATTTTTCTTCTACCTCACTGTTTGATAAAATGTGGTAGATGCTTCCATCCGCTTAAACTAATCCAAGTAACTCTGCTAGCCATCCATGGCTTACCTCTTTTTCATCCCCTCTTTCAGATCCTCTTTTATACTTGCATCAACTCTTATATCTTCCTGTTAACTTGCCTCCACCTCTTCAAATTTTCTAATTCTGTTCCTAAATTCTATTATCACCCTTCTTTCCATGTCAAAACATCAATCCAGTGATAAGTGCAGTTAGCAGGTTAGCAGTAGGCCACGAAACTTGTCATGGCTTCTGATGATGACACCTATCTTCTTGGAATGCCGGTGACTTCCAACAGCACCATCCTTGGGCGTTGCTGTAAAAAAAACATAAAACCACGAATCCTCTAAGTTAACAAAATGATAAGGTTCTCAAAAACGCTCCCAACCTTGCTGCGCCACAAAACTTGGTACGGACTTTCCAGACCCTCTGTTAAATACAAGCGAGTTCAGAGTGAAAAAAATGGAAACCATAAAACCAAGAGCGCACCGATAGATTTTCTAAGTTATCAATGATTAGATTCACAAATATTCAAGATTCACAAATTAAATAAGATTCAAATAAACCCTCCCAACTTTGATACTCCAAGAAACTTGACAGATATCTCTGTGGAATACAGGAAGGGTCGGATTTAACCTGTTGTAAATTTTTAGGCCGCCTTCTATACCAAAGGAAAGTTAGAGGGTTTTAGATAAAGTTCTTCTGTCTTCCAGGCCACGCAATTTCTCAGAACTTCAAATTTTACTCATAAAAAGGTTTAAAGTTAATTTAAAAAATACAAAAAGTTTATAATTTTCTGTCCTTAATATTTTGCTGCCGTAGGCTTCAACCTCTAGTCATCCTATACTTAAATCCAGACCTGCATTCCTTCTTCTCTCCTGGTCCTACTGTTCGCATGCTCTACCTACTACCATTCTCACCTTCGCCACTTTCATCATCTAAAAAGTATTAATTAAACACACGTACGTCTTTGTTCCATTATTGATCATAATTATTAAAATTGTTCAAAAATGTGAAAAAGCAGAGTTACAGAATATTCCTTTTACATGTTCTTGACTTGTTTTTTTTTTATATTTTAGAAATCCTCGAGTGCCATGTCGAAGTGGTGTGCTACCCAGCATAGACCTTAGCAAATGGGCTGAGTTTCCCCAGCAACAAGCAGCTCCCTTTTCCGGAAAATACACGTTCGATCCAATTCTCAACAAGAAGTAAAACTAAAGTAGTTGCTCTCTGATAAATTATTCTTATATTATGCCTCATCTGTGTACAGTTGCCATTCCCTATTTGTTATCTATATGGTAATTCGCCTCCCCATTTTTTATGTGGATATCTCACCTCTCTTTAGAGCTTTTAGCAGCTGTAATGCTTTATGTAATAAAAGTCAATTGAATTGTTTTACTTATACGGAACTGAAAATAATGCCATTATTTATGCTTCATTAAGTGAAAATGTACCTACTTAAGTTTTTACTTTCCCAAGATCTTAGGTGTGTAATTTTATTGAATGATATTGTTTTAATATATTACATAATAAGAAATGTTTATCTTTATGTTTGCAATAAGTACCTACCAATACAATGTACGTTATTGATGGAAAATAAATGGGTACTTTGGTACTTATACCATTAATTATAATTATGTAAAAAGAAAGCAGAAGCAGACTGAGAAGACCACTGTAATAATGCTTCTCTCTTTCCTTTTACGTATTTTCTTATATTGTAGTTTGCCTCTGAGGTAGATATCTATTTTTTAGAAAACAACTTCTGTTACCACTCTTTTGAAAACCTACCTCCGGAGTTACCATAAGGAATTACCATTTATATTATGTAGATATCGTAGTAATTTTATAAATGTAATATTATGTATATATTTTTTAATTATTTATTGAAATTTTTACTTAATCTTCTGTATTATATGAACTAATAAATAAATGTTTTGTATAGCACATGTTTTTGTTGAGTAAAATTATATTTAAAAAATGTTTTTGATTTAGCTGTATGTACCGTTTCAAGTTAATATAGAAAGTTTTTAGAGACATCTCAATATTTACGACCATTTTCAGATTGTAGCGGTTGTGGTGTTCCACTATTCGCGCATTTTTCCTATCTCAACAAGTTCAACTAAAGAAATTACTCGGAGAAAAAATAATTTTTCCCCTTTTCCTAATTTTTTATAATTGTATTATTATATTATTTTTACTTATTGGTCATCTTTTTATCTTTCTTTTTTTATAACTCACGGTTTTATGCTTATCTTTTTTAACTCAACTTTCTATGCATTTTTTAGTTATAAACGGGTTTTTTTTTCTCCAAAAAGTTTTATTTTCGGGATACAGTAGTGTTACTTTTACTTGGAAGAAAAAAATTCATTTTATTTATTATCTTCTTACCTAACTATTGAAGATATTTCCTCACTTTGGTGAAGGTTATTAGTATTATTATTAATAGGATGAAATTTTGAATACAATGAGGTCAAAGGGCTCCCTATACTCAGGGGCCTGAGAGTAAACGGGTTTCCACAAATGGGAAATTCTACAAGAGATGCGCATAATTAAGAGCACAAGGCTCCCCCCCCCCCCAGTGACAGTAGATTTCTGCGAAATATGAGCGCGTCGAATGTCACTATGGACCGAGCGCCACAGCCATATTAATTTGGGATGACCTCTAAGGAACCGTTACAAGAAAGCCGCTTACGCCCGGATCTGTGAGTAGGTAGTGCCTATGAGCTCCAAGGGGTTAAATAGCCATGCATTTGTGTCTGTAACAGACTACCCGCTGCAGATGTCTAAATGCCGAAAAAAAAACTCAGCTCTCTAGAATGAAAAGGGCGACCTGAATCGTGGTGAGAAGAAGGGATTAACCCAAAAGATAGACTGCAGGAGAATTTAAAAAGTACCTAACGTCGATTAAAAAAATCTCAAAAACTGTCTTATAAGAGACCTTTATTAGGAGTAATCTTTGTGGCAGATAATAATGGCAAATTTAAAGATAAGTTTAATAAAATAAAATATTCTCTCCAGCGCTGTAGAAGTTTGGGGTCTTGAAGTAATAAAGAACTCCCGTAACTATTCCACCGGTTTGGTCTGAATAATTAATTTTGTACTTCCAAAACTTATCTCTCTATCAATATTGATTTACACCAAAGTTGAGAAAAATATCTTCAGTAGTTTACAAGATCAAAAATTTACACAAAAAAAATATTTTTTACGTACCTACCTATTCTGTCGTTTTCCGTAGTTGAGAACATACAAACTGAAACACCCTGTACACTACAAAATACAAAAACCTTGTATCAGAAGACCGTAACAGGAGAAGAGTCAAAGCTCCGCCCAGTGACAGCCCCATCCCCAGCCCCTGAAAGTACATAAAAGCAGAAACAGAAAAATGCAAATATAGCATGCTTCAAGTCAGGCTGACCAGTGGTTCTCAAACATTTTTAGATAGTAGGTACTTTAATGTATTTTAAAAGTGGAAACAGTTTTAGAACCTCACCTGCATTTCAGTCTGCACATTGTTGGGAGCTGCCTGTTTAGGTCTAAGTATCGGTTTTTACCCCCAATAAATCATTTGAACAATTGAACTCAGAATTATATTTTTAAAATCTAGCCTCTCAAGCCATAGGTATGGCATTACCCAGTGAGTAAGAAAGTAACAGATATGTTTTATGACTTTCCGTATTTTAAAATAGTTCTACTTTAGTTACATATTTGTTAACTGCTACAGAATTATCAAGTCTGTTCAGAAAACAGAACATTTGCAGGGAAGAAAATGTGGTTATTTTGTGCTGAAATCGATTCCTTAGACTTTATGCCTTCTTCAGTTTATAATAATTTTATACAGGTGTTTTTAATAACATAGTAATATCTAAGGTTATTCTTGGGTGTATTTTGAGAAAAAAACTTCATATTATGAACTTGAAGTTTAAAAATCTCAACTGAACTAAAGGGTGTGAGTTTTATTAAAAAATTGATTCTTTATTAATTATTCAAAAAACTTTGCGATGATTTTTATGAAACTGGCACGTTCGTTAGCATTCATAAAGAGGCAGCTTTTTTCTCAACATGGACTTAGAATAAAGTCCCTAAATATTAGCATGTTATTAAGAAACACCTATATATCAGATGATCTCATAGGTTTTTCCAAACACATTCTATTTCCAAATAGAAATTCCTTATGTAGAAATTCTAACTTCATTTTTTATGGCCTTTTCTAAAAGTAAGTATTCATTAACGGTACTGGAAGTAGGTAGACTGTGAAAATAAAAACATTATTGAATAGGCAATTAGTTTCAATATAATTATTTTATAAATAAATAACAAAAAAGACCTTTACGCGATTGATTACATTATTTTTTTAATACATTAATATGTCTTTTAAAAATGCTAGTTCATATAGTTTGTGGTTAGGCAAATGTCAAGACTTCGAAGCTTCAGCAGCTGGTTCTCTCGGAGTTGCTCTGGTCATTTCTTTTTGTTCGGTTAAAGCTCTGGACTCATGAACGAAAACTACAAAATTGATACCCTAGAAACATACATTAATTAATAATGAGCATTAAATGATAATTAAGATACCACACACAGAAGGTAAGTGTTTATTTGGTTAGTTTCATTAGGGAGATGATTGACTAAAAGAAAACTAATAACTTCAGAAACTTCCTCAGAACAAATAGATTTATAGTAGCCTAACAACCACAATAGTTACATACAAACCTGTTGTTTGGCCGCCCTAACAAAACCATCATTAGCTGTAACAGTAACAGCCCTGATGCGATCCCCAAAAGTGAACACGGTAAGCGATCGTTCCCTTATGCGACCACCAACAGTTAATCCAACTTGATACTGGTGCTCCTGCCCGAACACCTCACAATCTTCTTCACTCCCATCTAGCACAGCATCATCAGGCAGGACAGTGATTCTTGCCACCAGTTCCCTTGCTCGATTCTGCTCCTCCGGACCCCCCACTGTCGCTACGATCTCTTGGAAGCCGTCCATCGCTGTCTGACAGCAGTATAGCTGCTTTCCAGCTATGAAACGTTCCAGGATCGGCTTCTGGGGTTTAGCCAACTCGCTCTGAGCCTGCTCGGCTAATACTCGGCTTTGATAGTGGTATCGAAGTGCACCGCCATTGGTTACAGAGCTACAATAAGCAAGCATTGCAGACACATCCATGTTCACCTGTTGAGATATAATGAATAAACACAACAAATTAATTAAAAGAGTATAATCTTATGCTGACCCTGTTTATGTATCTGATATCCTCACTACTCAGTTCATTTATTTCCGCCTCCAAAGGTGTCTCCTCACTGTTTTCCTCATCGCTGCTGCTATTACTAAATTCATCTTGTTCTTCAAAATCGAGACGTTCACCTTGCACAGCCACTCCTTTATTCTCTAAACGTGAAGCTAACCTGCTGCCCACTCCATTCACAAATACGAAGACTACCTTCGAATCAAACAAAAAAATAAAAGATCAATATTTCCCTGTTAGACTTGATTCCCTAATAATGCTAACAACAATTTTTTTTAATTATATTACCAACCTTTGGTGTTTGAAACAAGCAAGGATTAAGACGGGCAGCTTTCAAATAATCACCAGCCTGATCAAGTACACTACGCTGACCGTAGCTCGCCTGACCGGCACAAACTTGAGCAAGAGAACGCGGGTTTCTAGCCACTACCTTGACCCAGGTCAGGCCTCCGTCTCGAACTAGATCAACGGTCACCTTTCTTCCCTCTTCTGTTTGATGGACCCTGGCTATGCTGGTAACTTTTTCCGCACAATTTGATAAAACTTGCAATAAAGCACCCCAATGGGTCAGGTTAGAACACTGGAGGTGCTCTTTCTTCACACACCCTTGTTTCGATACCTGAAATTAACTTTATTATAATAAATTACAGTAGTCTCACTAATCCGGAACTATTTTATGTTATTTATGGAAAAATAATATGAGTTACACTGACTGATTACTCTATAACCTTTTGCGAATACAATAATTACCTTCTTCAGAAATTTCAATTCTTGGTTTAGTTTTCTTTGTAGTTTCCCCATACCTTCGATTTTTTTCAAAGAGTCACAAGAATTCAGCAAGTCTTCTCCGTGCTTGATTTTTTCTGCCACCAACCTCTGGAGTTCTACTTGATCGTGACGTTCATTTTTCTCATTGCTGATATCCATTATTGGAGTTTTTCTAAAAGTTAAATACACATTTTTAGATTGCACGTTGGGAGACAAATATTAAGGGTACAGTTGCTAAATTGAAATAACTGAAATGTACCACAAAAATTTGTAAATATTCACGATCGTGACCAAACAGTAAACTTTACAATCCTCATTTTTGACAATCAACTATGTCGTAGGTACCTACCTATACATATATTATTTTAGAAAATAAGGCTGATTAAGCCATCTGCTCTGATTATAGTTAATCAAACTGTCATACCTGGAAACGTGGAGGGGGGGAAAAAAATTCAGGAGAAGGGAAACAAATTCCCATTGAAAAGCTCAATGTTCCCAAGGAATTATTACCTATGTGAAAGAATTACAATCAACTTTAACACCTCCTGTCTTGTCAATTTGCTGAGAATCATATTATGGTAATGGTATGAGGCACCTTTCCTATTGCATTACCCAAAAACAAAATGTAAGGTATGTAGTCAGGGTAGGGTCCAGCCGGTGGATCGGGGGGGGGGGGGGGGGGGTTCAGAGTATCCCCAGGAGAAAGGGGAGTTCAGGAGGTTCCTCTAAGCAATCTCTAGTCAATGCAATCAGTATGGCGTGTGTATTTGCACGGAAAGAGTAGAAAATAGGAGCGGGTTTTGACTTTTGCACTTTTATGTAACTATCCTGCTTCTTGTCTCGTTACTGTTGTTAGGCCAGATTTTCTGGTGAAGACAGTAAGAAGAGAGTAACATAAGATAGTACACTACTATAAGAAAACCTGGCTCAGTTCAAATTGGTTGTGTCTCAGCAAGGAAGTACACCAGGTTCAAAAGTTTTCCATGTAAATTTTAAACTCGTCTCAATTTTCTTCTACATAATTCATCTCAATATTTTTACATCTCAATAATGTAAGTGTACCTTATCAGTTGTTATAAATAAATTATTTTCTCTTCTGTCTGAGCTCTTGTGAATCTCAGTCAAGTCACTGACTGAGTAGTTCTGTCTGATTATGCTGAACTATGCTTATGTCCTGAATGTTTTCCTTCTTATGAAATGTTGTAATTATTTCTAATTTTTTGATGCGTAATGTGGATGTGATATGAAGTAGTGTCACAGTAGGTAGTGTCTTGTTTCTTCTTTCTTTCAGCTTCAGCTTCAGCAAAAGCTTAACACATTTCTATTTATTTTCAACCCTAGTCGAAGCCCAGCTGACTCTAAAAACTTCTCTACTCCTACTCTGATAACAAAAACAAAATATTATTTATAGGTTAGATGGATCGTCTTTATGACTTATGTCAACGTCACCTGTTCCTGTTAGTATGGGTACTATTTTGACGTCAACTTGAGACTGAAAACTCGTCAGCGCTGCGCATTACGTCACTATGGAGATTGTAATCCGAGCGCTAACGTAATCCGGATTGCTTATGCTAGCAAACTAATAAAAAAGGTATCTCCTTGTATTTCGTTTTTCTTGCGTGATTCTCACATCCACTTATTATCGCACAACAAACCATTTTTGTCGTCAGATATTCAGGTACTCAAGTCAAACTTATTAAAATTACTGCAACAGCTACAAACGTTGAAATAAGTTATACTAATAAATCGCGATTTAATTTTATGATTACTTCCGAGCCGTATGTTGCTGTCACCTGACTGACGTCACAGGGTGCGCGCTGACTTGTTTATTTGTATCATAAACCCATAAGCGTAAGCGTAACTGTCAGTTTGGCAAATGGCACTTATTTTAACCGCGTATTGATTGATAAACCGGCCCTTGCCCTTCCCTTATACAGGGTGAATTATAAAAAACGCCCCAAGCGATAACTCCGGTAATTTTGAAGATATGACAAAACTTTTTGGAACAAAGTGGCGTAGTTTATCATCATCTATATGTTGAGATAAACGCTCGATCAACACAACTTCCTGTTTAACCGGAAGTAACATCAACTTCGGGTTTTTAAATAGAACACCCTGTAAAACTTTATTGTTTTTAAATGTCTGAAGAAATCTAATGCAGGTGGTTTTCACCATTGGAATTTAGATTGAGCGGTTTATGAGTTATAAACAAGTGAAGATCGAAAATTTTCAACTTCAAAGCAGGCTAGAACTAGAACGGCTCAAGATATCTAAAAACGGTTTACATGTCCCTATCTTAACTTTTCACATAGTATCCTACTATGTGGAGTAAATTTTAATACAGGGTGATGAAAATTATCCGATTTTTCAACGATCTAACAATGCAGGTAGTCAAGGTATCAAACCCGTTGTTGCCAAATGCTTTTTTTCAGCATCTTAGAAAAGAAAAAAAATCTTATTAAATTTTCTAAGCCAGTAATACATCTTGAGCAATTTTTTCAATAATAATTGATAACGATTAAAGTACCTTTTTTATATCTGTAAAATCATCTAGTTTTTGCAAATACCGAAAACCAAAGATGGTAAAATGTTAACTTTGGCTATTTTTATCTCACCAAATTGAAGACCAGAATTTTTTAAATTATTTTTTCCGTACTCTACTGAGTGTCCCCTACAATGTACTGAAGAGTTTATCCGTCATTTTCTTAACACCCTGTATTCGCCGTATTTTCAAAATTTGCAATTTAAAATCAGTAATTATCTCAAAATTTTCAATTTAGGATTGAACAACCGGCCCACATGTCTCATATACAGCACGATACACACACATAATATGTATACACGGTATGCTGATAGACGATGACGCGCAGACTGCGTTCCGGTCTTGTGACGTCATGTGGTTCAAAGACTACACCATGAGATTCCTCATATATTTTTTATTGTCAGGAATAAATAAATAATTCTTTGTGGGCTTGCATAAGTCGGCAACAGGCAACAGGGTTTTGAGCTACCAGTCTAGAATTTTACCTCCGACGAGCTTTATCACCACTGCTAACCTTACTCACTTACGCTCATTGTAAGGCCTTCCCCTATCCGCCACCTGGGGACGCGCCCGATGGGTACTCAACCGCACGGGATTACCATGGATATATCAACTGAAAAGTTTGTAGAAAATGACATATGAAATCCAAATATGCAACCAACAATGCAATAACAAAAGCAACATCCAATGGTTACCAGAATTAAACCAATAGTAATATAGAATTAGAGGGAGTTATGGATTCATAACAGTCCCAAGGGAGTTATGAGTATGTTTATAGTTACGGTAACCAAGCGTTTATCTAGTTATAATGTATTAGTATGAAATAAATACTTTTATTTCTACTTTTATTATAACTAGATAAACGCTTGGTTACCGTAACTATAAACATACTCATAACTCCCTATAAACATAATCCATAACTCCCTCTAATTCTAATATTACTATTGGTTTAATTCTGGTAACCATTGGATGTTGCTTTTGTTATTGCATTGTTGGTTGCATATTTGGATTTCATATGTCATTTTCTACAAACTTTTCAGTTGATATATCCATGGTAATCAATAATCATGGTTACTCAATTATTAAAAACATTCGTTTAATTTCAAAAACCAACAGATTTCGTTTTTATATTTCATTTAGTATAAAATAAAATAGATTATGTATCACGGGAGTTATTAGATGTTAATAACCTCGGGCAACTTAACAATCCCTCGGGACTAACGTCCCTCGGGATTGCAATGTGTTGCCCTCTGTAATTAACATCCTCATAACTCCCTTGATACATAAATAACTATTATTACTGATTTGTTAATGAAAAAAATTAGGTTATGTACAACTAACTACTGTCGAAAACTTCTCTGAGAGCGTTCACTTTAAAACAACACACCTGGGGTACGTTCATAATAAACGCCGTGTGCACACGGCGACGCCCTAAACCGTTCATAATAACATTAGGTAAACAATTACACCGTTCAGAATGAACGCCGTGTGATCGCACGGTAGACAACTTTTCATCCCAAGAAATTATATGGATGAAAAACGCCCGTCATGCGCAGTAGCAAAAACAAATGGTTCGTGATTTATTAAATATGAAATTATGAAATATTATTAGGTTAGAAATTATTGGAGAATAGAGATGTAGAAATCGAATCTGATCCCAGTTCGATTTAATAATAATTATTGTTTGTTCCACCGTCCGTTTTTAGTTTCAATTAGGTATATTACCTATTTGTTGTGTGGATAGTTTTGTTAAAATACCTATAAACCTAAATAAATGGAAAACTTAAAATATAAGCCTCTAATAAGTACACATTCATCATCACTATCTTCGAAGTCATCATAAAAATCTGATATATTATAATTATTATAAACGAAGCTACAAATGCTACATTTTTTAATATTCAGATCAATTTTAATTTCCTGACCGAAAGCTGTTATATATAAATTAAAATAAATTATAACATCACCATTCAAGGACGAACGAGAAATTGCGACTCGCGTGATTGAAAAAGTATTTATTACTGATTTTTTAATGAAAAAAATTAGGTTATGTACAACTACTGTCGAAAACTTCTCTGAGAGCGTTCACTTTAAAACAACACACCAGGAACGCTCGGTAATTCGCCCGGTAGGTTGTTTATCATTCACACGGCGTTTATTATGAACGCACTCTTTGAATAGAAGAGATTCCAGCAAACGTCAAATGTCACTGTCGAGTGTCGTTATTGAATAAATAGCACAGAATTAAATTCTGTGTAAATAAATAGCACAGATACAGAAGAACCAACAATAATTAATTAAAAAATCAATAATAGTTTAATAGTGTATTATTGTGTAGTGTATTATTATTTAATCTTTAATCATCCAGCAATAGTCGCATTTTCATTTCAAAGGAAAGTACTTTATAGTAGTTAACATCATGAGTTTAAATGAGGGCAATAATTATTATGGTCCGGTTCAACATCAGCAGGAGGTGGAGAAAATGATCATTAAAACGGAATACTCAGATGATGATGATCAGTTCATGGAGTCCGAAGAGGAGCAGGACTTCTTGCTACTCAACTCGGCGAAGTTGAAGTGTGAAGATGAACAAAACGAGGACGCTGGTTGCGGGGAGGCACCTGTTCCTATAAAACAAGAACTCGAAGGCTCATCGACGTCGACCTTGAAAGAAGAGATCGACTTCGAGGACCACAAACCCGGCTGGCATCAGTTGACTGGGAGTCGTGGTAGCGTTGGAATTTCTAAGGATCGGTGTGAGTCTGTTCAAGAAAGTGGGGCACTTCAGGCCCGATCTTCTGAAAGCAAGAGCGGAGGAGAGTTTAAGTATAACTGTGCGCATTGCGCGTATAAAACAAATGATAGATATAATTTCATTGTGCATTGGAAACGTAAACATTCCAAAGATGCTGAACTGTTCAACTGTCAGGAATGTTCATTTGAAACAAAATATAAACATACTTTGACTGGACATCATAAACATAAACATTCCAAAGATGCTGAACTGTTCAACTGTCAGGAATGTTCATTTGAAACAAAATATAAATATGCTTTGACTGAACATCATAAACGTAAACATTCCACTGAACTGTTCAACTGTCAGGAATGTTCATTTGAAACAAAATCTAAATATGCTTTGACTGAACATCATAAACGTAAACATTCCAAAGATGCTGAAGTGTTCAACTGTCAGGAATGTTCTTACAAAACAAAAATTAGAGGAAATTTCACTCGACATCACAAACAAAAACATTCCAAAGATGCTGAACTGTTCAACTGTCAGGAATGTTCATTTGAAACAAAATATAAATATGCTTTGACTGAACATCATAAACGTAAACATTCCAAAGATGCTGAAGTGTTCAACTGTCAGGAATGTCCTTACAAAACAAAAATTAGAGGAAATTTAACTCGACATCACAAACAAAAACATTCCAAAGATGCTGAACTGTTCAACTGTCAGGAATGTTCGTTTGAAACAAAAGATAAAAGTCATTTGACTCGACATCATAAACGTAAACATTCCGAAGATGCTGCATGAACTGTTCAACTGTCAGGAATGTTCTTTCAAAACAAATGTTAAACATCCTTTGACTGAACATCATAAATGTAAATATTCCAAAGATGCAGTTGTGTACAAATGTCCTAAATGTCAGTATGAAACAAACATTACAATGGACTTCTTCCAACATTTGCGGTCCGTTCACTCAATCAGACTGAGCTAATGGATACCAAGCCCAAGATACAACATGCAAATGCAAAGTGTGATGGAAAGTGCTAAGCAATAGATCTTTAGTTTTAATAACTCTGTTCATGGTAAATATACAGGGTGAGTCCTCTAAAATGGAAAGCTCTATACCATTACTCCTATACCATTAAAGATGTCGAAATGAACCAAAAAGTGCTGTAAATGGGAGGGTAAAGTGCAGTTTGTAAAATTATTTTCAGATACACAGAGTGGCACAATATCGCTGTACGCCATATAACTTTGTTATTTTAAATAGCACACCATGTATCCTTCTCTATATTGCTATCTCCTAACGCTAACGGATACAGGGTCGGTTAAACAAGTCCAAAGGAGCGCAATTTTGTGGCCATCTCGATTCCGTCGAGACATACAAGATATCTGTGACCGTTCCTGAAATATCCTGAAAAAACTGGAAAATCGAGATTTCTTATTTTTTCCATATCTTTTTTATTATTGGAGATTAATGAATAATTTTTTGTGGGCTTACATAAGTCGTCAGGAGCTACCCATCTGACATTTCAAAAATTTTCAAAGCCGACTAGATCCCAGAATTTTCATAGTCAACTTTCGTTTTTCTTATGGCCACCATAGTGTTTTTTTATGTTGTTCGGTATAAAAAAAATCATAAAAACAAAAAATTGTTAAACTTCAAAAAATAAATTAAAAAAAATTTTACTCTTCTTTTTTCTTTACAAAAAAGACACATTTTTAGACCGAATTTCATAGATAAATTAAAAAACCATAAGGCAAGCACTATTTCGGCGTATTTTACAAATGTTGACGTTTTTCGAAAAAAAAAAAAATTTTGAAGTTTATTAATTTTTGTTTCCATTATTTTTTTCATATCGAACAACATAAAAAAATAATATGGCGGCCATAAGAAAAACGAAAGTTGACTGTGAAAACTCTTGGATCTAGTAGGCCTTGAAAATTTTTGAAATGTCAGATAGATAGCTCTTAACGGCTTATGTAAGCCTACAAAAAATTATTTATTAATTTTCAATAATAAAAAAGATATGAGGAAAATAAGAAATCTCGATTTTTCAGTTTTTTCAGGATATTTCAGGAACGGTCACAGATATCTTGCATGTTTTGACGAATTAGAGATGGCCACAAAACTGCGTATCTTTTCTTTAATTTAACCGAACCTAAACAGTTTGCAAAACGACGAGGTTCGAAGAAAAGTTAAAATCATTTTTTTGCGCAGGATGGAACTTTCTGGGGTCCAAACCGGCGCCCTCATCGAGCATCTTTTATGAGATTAGATAAAATAATCACCTGACAATAGAAAATTTGATTTCAAATTAAAAGAATGAAATAAAAATTTAGTTATCATCGACTAATTTATTTTATCACATAGCACCTCGGAAAGATACAGATTTTTGTTGGAGACCAAAAATGGGCTAAAACGATGTATCTTTCAAACAAAAAAACATGAACAGCGTTCCTGCTACCCTATCAACAATTACGATCGATTTTAATAGAGGGTAGGGGTAGTTTCACCCCTTCCCGGGTTTCCGTCAAATTATCATGTATATCAGAAGTTAGTACTTTTAATAAGAAATTCGCCTACCAAATTTCATCGAATTGGAATCAGCCGACTTTGAGCTATTTCAAAAAAACTAAAATTTTCAAAAGACTTTGAAGCCCTCTAACGGACAAACGAAGCACTTTGGTATAGAGATAAGTTTGATCCGAGCGACTTTTTTTTACCTCAGTAATCTGCAGTTGCTCCATGTCCATGGAATATTGGGACACCCTGTATAATGACCATGTTTATTTACAAAGTTCATTGATGTCTTTAAACCATTCTATGGAACAAGAGTAGTTGCTGATAAGGTAATTTGAGTTCATAAGCCGAGTACGTTCACATTTCCTCCATTGCATAAACTGTAATCCTTTATGTTTAATCAGCAACAGGTAGAAATTACTGTATTCTTTTATATTTAAATTAGTAGGAAATAAGTTGTACTCAAGAGAGGAAGGTGCGATCACGTCTTTCCGAGAGGATGGTCATCGACATATTCTAGCAATAAGTTGGTGAAATATTATTGTAATGGGGTAATAATCAATAAAATGGATATTGGTATATCTCCGAATTTTGCTTAACCGCCCTTTGCTATAGCCTTACATTTTTTTGACTTTCAAACGAACGACAATTTTTACAGCAAGCCCCATGCAGGACTTGCTGTCACCAAATAATACACTAGACTATTATAATACGTCCAACTCCGGCAATTTTACATGCATTTCGAAGGCCGCTGCCGAGTTGTTGCGCCAAGCCGCGAATAGGAAACTAATGCAAATACAGGATGTCCCAATATTCCATGGATATGGAGCAACCACAGATTACTGAGGTAAAGAAAAGTCGCTCGGACCAAACTTATCTCTATACCAAAATGCTTCGTTTGTCCGTTAGAGGGCTTCAAAGTCTTTTGAAAATTTTAGTTTTTTTGAAATAGCTCAAAGTCGGCTGACTCAAATTCGATGAAATTTGGCAGGTAAATTTCTTATTAAAAGTACTAATTTCTGATGTACATGATAATTTGACGGAAACCCGGGAAGGGGTGAAACTACCCCTACCCTCCATTAAAATGGATCGTAATTGTTGATAGGGTAGCAGGAACGCTGTTCATGTTTTTTTGTTTGAAAGATACATCGTTTTAGCCCATTTTTGGTCTCCTACAAAAATGTGTATCTTTCCGAGGTGCTATGTGATAAAATAAATTAATCGATGATAACTAAATTTTTATTTCATTCATTTACTTTGAAATCAAATTTTCAATTGTCAGGTGATTATTTGATCTAATCTCATAAAAGATGCTCGATGTGGGCGCCGGTTTGGACCCTAGAAAGTTCCATCCTGCGCAAAAAAATGATTTGAACTTTTCTTGGAACCTCGTCGTTTTCCAAACTGTTTACTGCGTTTGAAAAAACCCGTTTGCAAATACCTGAAAAAAAAAACCGAACCATACTACATCTTTTATGAGATGAGATCAAATAATCACCTGACAATTGGAAATTTGATTTCAAATTAAAAGAATGAAATAAAATTTTGGTTAGGTACCATCGACTAATTTATTTTATCACATAGCACCACGGAAAGATACAGATTTTTGTAAGAGACCAAAAATGGGCTAAAACGATGTATCTTTCAAACAAAAAAACATGAACAGTGTTCCTGCTACCCCATCAACAATTACGATCGATTTTAATGGAGGGTAGGGGTAGTTTCACCCCTTCCCGGGTTTCCGTCAAATTATCATGTACATCAGAAATTAGTACTTTTAATAAGAAATTCACCTACTAAATTTCATCGAATTGGAATGAGCCGACTTTGAGCTATTTCAAAAAAACTAAAATTTTTTAAAGACTTTGAAGCCCTCTAACGGACAAACGAAGCACTTTGGTATAGAGATAAGTTTGGTCCGAGCGACTTTTTTTTACCTCAGTAATCTGTGGTTGCTCAATGTCCATGGAATATTGGGACAGCCTGTATACCTAACTTAAAATTTTTTTTATTTAATTTCCGACAAAGATAATTTTTGTATCTACGAGTGATTCATAAAATAAACTTTTTTAGACGTTTCTTAGTTCATAAAATGTATGATTATCTTGAAGAGTGAAATAAAGTAGTTTGGGTTAAATAAAGTGCCGTAGCGGTTCATTATTTAACGCTAAATCTGTCACGTTAGTGCACGCTCGCCGACCGTCGAGTGCAAGTAGTGAGCGGAGAGCGGAGCGGCTCAGTCGGGGCGTTCGCAACTAGCAACAACAACTGAACACGAGACGCTTAATTACATTGTATCCCGATTTATAATTACCATGCACCTATACTAGAGAAACGTCGCAGTTTATTAGCAGAGCGCCAGATCTATGTACAATTATTAATATTTTGTGTTTTTCGTCGTTTAAACCTAAAATGGATAACATTGTAGATGATTCAATGAATGAAATATCTTCTACCCCAGAAGAAATTATTTTTCAATCAAATGTGGCTACATAATTTATATATTTTATGTTTACGTTTAATCATGAATGAAATATCTTCCGCACTAGAAGAAATTCTTATTCCATCATATATGGCTGCACAAAATCTGTTAGGTACGTACCTCAAAAATCTAAAGAAGTGTATATTAAGCAATATGTCACCTTTATGAACTGACGTGATGAAAAAAGCGTTAACAGCTTCAAAGAAACGCTTACATATAAGATATGAATGCATTGGAAAGTTTTTTTTTATAATAATAAATTTTCGTTCTAATTTAAGTCACTCGTAGATAAAATTTTGTATGCAACATATGCATAAAGTGCCTTTTTTTCACTTCTGGGATTGCCGCGGTCAATCTTCCCAGTCGTGAAAAAAGTACCACTTTATGCACTTGTTGCATATACTATAACTATTATTATTATCAAATAATAGTGATAAGGATATAATAAAACATTCCATAAGGGTAAAAATGTTAAAATTGTCTATTTGGAGTTATTTAAAGGCAGGAAGAAAATCAATCTTTATACTTGGTCTGTAATACTTGGTTTTTGTTTAAATAATGACAGCCAAAAGGGAATACTAGTTCAAAAAATTTGTGAATTGCAATAATTTTAAAGGCATAATTATTATTATTATCTCCTAATAATTCTAAATAATAATAATAAATAAAATATTAAATAATAGACTCCTAATAATTATTATAAACCTAAATTGTAAATACCTACCTATACATAATGTTTTCCTATTATGTATTTAAGCAATTTGTGGGAGTGTTGCCTTATCCAAATGCTAGGTCAAATAAACCCCTTTGTTATTGTTTTAATATTGCCATTTTTTCACACCTACCACCCCTATGAAATTTAAAAAAAAATCAATTACATAATTTTTTATGAATTCCATTACATGATTTTTATGAATTTAATTACATATGATTTTTTATGAATAAATGATTTGCTTTTTTTGTTGCTTGTAATTATTGCAACCATATACAAGCATACACTGCACCACTCTTGCAGGACATTGTAAAAAAAACACAATCACAAGACAGGAAGGAAACTAATTTAGAAAAAGACTGATTTTAAAACAATAATAAGTACCTAACAAAAAGAAGTAAAAAAGCAAACAAGAAAACAAAAGAACAGATCACAACGTGGACAGAAGCCAGAGGTTGGTGTCAATAAAAATAATAAGTTACTATTCAATAATTCATTATTAATATTATTATTCCGGGCCCAGTAGAACAACTCGTGCCGCCAGGTTCGCTAGTGTCGCCTCGCTGCCGGTTTTCACTCGAAGTTGGACGTAAGTGTATTTGATCGTACCTTAGACTATATTAATAAATATATGGACCAAGACATAAACACTGTAAAAGTGTTCCGACATCCCTCTCTCTCCAAACAAGACTGTTCAAAACAATGAATGCCAGATCAATAATGAAACTGGCACTTACAATTATAAAAGAGCGCAACCTCTCCAGTGTAATAAACATCGATAGATCCCTTATACCCGTTTTACTTTGCTACATCTGGCAACATGAATGTTTACATCCTGTCAGACCGTTTGTTTACATAAAACCATAATAAGAGTTCGTGTTTTTCAAACAGTGCTAAGTTCCTTGTTGTTTATATTTTCAGCTCTAGCTTTCACTCGTTTTAAGCTTTAATAATTAATTTTTCAATTAAGTTAAAAAAAAATGGCGAAAACGTGTTCTGTTTTTGAGAAAACTTCGAAAGAAGGTAAGTCTATCAGTTTCCTACGTAAGCAACGCAAAGCCGTCAATCAAAACAAAGCATACATGGTCATGGGCGTAGCGTAGTGTAAGTGTTTTATCTTTTAATTTGTGAAAACAATTATTGTTTGACAGTTTTTTTTCATTTTCGAAAGCATACTGAATACCTACTGAATACTTTGAAAAATGCAACTTGGAAAAATTATTCCATTTAAATAAATAAAAAATACTGACTTTTTGAAAGTACATTACCTGCTATTATTATTGTCAACCTCTAATTTAAGATAATGAGAATATGTAGAGGGGGAATAATATTCAAACAATATCATCAAAGAATATGAAATAGAAGACTTTGACCCGGTTGCACGAACGTTATAGTTATTTACGTACAGAGGGCCGAAGGAAGAAGATTACGCCCGCGGACGAAGTTTGAGGCCCGACGCGCCAGCGGAGGGCCTTTATTCGGCCAAGGGCGTAATCTTTCCTTCGGGCAGAGGTACGTACAACGTTTTACGCACAATTGCATCAAAACAATAAAAATAATATTCCTAATATAAAATAATAATTTTTGACGTTCGTTTACAATTAATTATTTGACAGCAGCGTTTGACGTTGAATAATTAATATAATCGATAAGTCAACTTGTAATATTTCGCAATGAGACATTCTTCAGAAGCGACTTCTGGTTGATGGAATTACTTTCCAGAATGTTTCCAACTGTGTTTTTAACTATAGCGACCACTCGTTCCTCGTTCACACAGAGAGAGAAACAACAACAACTCATATAGCCGATCTGATCAAAGCAACAGTAAGTGACCTGGGTGGTTTAGTGGTAAGCACACCTGACGTGTAATCAGGAGGTCAAGGGTTCGATTCCCCGCTGGGCCACGAACACTTTTGTTTGGTCAGATCCACAGAAACGCTATTTTAATATTGCAAATAATTAATTATATTTATAATAAATTAATAAATAAAGATAACAGTTCAAACAACAAAGCATACATTATTATAATTGCCGGGCTTTTTCTCTACTTTACGGCCCGCCGGGCTTTTTCTCTACTTTACGGCCCGCTAGTCGTAAAGTCATAGTTTCCGCCATGGTAACTAAGACGTAAACAACCAATTTTGATTCAATTGTGCGTAAAAAAAATTCCAGATTATTACTAATTTTAAGTTGCAAATTTTTAAAATGTGGTGAACTTTTTCCATGATCTTTCATTTTTTATCGGCAATTAATTCTTCTAAAATTGAGACGAATTCACTCCCAGCAATATCAGAACAAAACTTTAGTAATACAGGGCATTTTAAAATTACTAAAATTAGTGATTAGGTATCTGACATAATTTTCAATTAGGTTCGTTTAATTTATTTTTAGAATAAAATCAACTAAATATGTAAGAAATTGAAAAAATATTTTAGGTAAAGTCTGTACACTGAGAGTTGTCTGTTGTGATAACTAAGAATACATCATCTCGTTATGTTTCTTACTCCTTCTATTGCATTGCATAGTCAATCGAGTTAAAATGGGACGTATTGTCAGAAATACGTTTGAATCGTCAGCAATTCTAAAAAGATGAGCGAGAGTGAGACGGAAGTATCGACTCGCGTCTTGATACGCTTAGATTGATACGATAAGATTGTCGTCCAGCTCATCGGCTACTGTCAGTTGACAGTGACAGCGCTAAATATACTGATGAGATTTGTTATTTGAAACGTTTTTAATACGAAATTAGCAGAATTCCTGTGTTATATTGTACGGTGTGATAAACTATGAGTAACTTAATTTCGCGAATGCCTAAAAATCTATTTCCTTGTTTTGCCTGGGAAACGATTGAACTCCCTAGTACGTGGACTTGTGGTTAAATTGCTGGAATATTTTACTTGCAAATAAGAAAACGGAGGTGTTATTCTTTCTTTTAAACGGCAACCAGCAGGTAGGTGACATGATATTTCTATCATGATGATAACAATAATTATTATCATTCTTATTTACTTGCATTATATAATATTTGTTATTAAAAAGTTACAAGGCACTACTTCGTCAATAACTTGTCGAAATAATATATTTATAGGATATTCATTATTCCTCAACACACGCCACTGACACGAACTGCGATACCACATCTGGTTCGACTTAGAAATAAGTGTACGAATCAAATCGAATTAAATGAAATTGTTTAGTCAGAATCAGTGTGGCATGACAACGGACAACTCTCAGTGTACAGAGAGTACCTACTGATGTATATTGCTTTCCGACTTTCCTATCGATTTTTTATTTGCTAAATATTGTTATTACCTTTTTGTACCTTTTATTTTGTATAGGTAGGTATAAGTATATATTTTCTTAATTTAATATCTATTAGTATTCCCATAATTTATGTTTTTTGTAACAAAAACTGGAAATAAAATAATAATATTATGAATATTATGATCATTATTATAATTTATGTAATTATTACATTTCCTATAACTGAACTCGAGCGCGCCATCACTGCCGTTGCGTTCTGTTGTTTACGTTCCCCTTACCCCGCCAGATGCAGCATATGAGTGCGAGAGAGAATATCAACAAACCAAAACTGATTTCAAGCTAAGATAGGGAAGGCGCAGTCCATATTTATTAAGATAGTCTAAGGATCGTACCATACACGGTATGCCAATAGACTATGACTGCGCAGGCTGCGTTCCGATCTTCTGACGTCACGCGGTTGGAAGACTACACATGATATGGCTCATATCTTTTTTATTGTCAGAGATACGTAAATAATTTTTTTGTTAGCTTGCATAAGTCATCAACAGCTATCCATTTAACGATTTAATAATTTTCACGGCCAACTAAATCCCAGAGTTTTCATAGTCAACTTTTGTTTTACTTATAGCCGCTACCTATATTGTTTTTTATGTCGTTTGGTACAAAAAAAATCAAGGAAACCAAAATCAATAATATTTAAAAAAAATGCAAAAATTTCATTTTAAAAAAAGTTTCATCATCGAACAATTTCTTGCCTTATGGTTATTTATGACTTTCGGTTAAGGTAAGGTTGAAAAAATTTTTTGATGTGATAAATAAATTTTTGGTTTCTTTGATTTTTTAAATACCGAATGACATGAAAAATAGTTATTTATTATACAAGAGAAAAAAGTGATAGATTTTAGCGAGATGTGATTTCGTCCCCGACGCGTTAGCGGACAAACACTTCGAGAGCTAAAATCGCACTTTTTTCTCATGTGTAATATACAATTTTTTTCTGCGAGAAGAAATATCAGTGTTAGAATGTCGAAAAACGCAGTTAGATAACTGAAAATTATGTCGGAAAAATGATTTATGTTAAACTTGGATTTTCAAACTGTCTTTTATCGTAATTGACGTTGCCTGGGTAACGAAACGATTTAATTATTACATAAACGTCATATTAATGTAATTAAAATTGAAGACAGTTTTGCAAAGATTCTTGTTAGTTTTCGATGAGTGAATTTAATAATATGGATAGTGATTATTATGAAAATTCCCTTAATAATTGCCATTTAGATAATAAGGTAACTTTCCTTTACGTATATTTGATATAAATTTAATGATATCTGAGTGTTAATAATAGTAGCTATACCTAAGCCGCCATTTCGGGGAAATAAGTACTCATTTATTTCCCTGCTAATTCATTTATTTCCCCGATAAGATGCAGCTCATATAATGAGGCATTTTTCTACCTGTCAACGGGGAAAAAAGGTCAAACTTTTAGCCCGTCTCAGAAAAAACAATATAATTTTTTTCATAAAGTAAGAAATCTCAATTTTCCATGCTTTTAAGATATTTCAGCAACGCCTTAAGTTCCCATAAGTTTCGTTTCAGATTCCTGATAAGCATGAAATTGTGCAACTTTTCTCTAATTTATTTGACTCTGTATCTCTTATCGTTTCCGAGATCCCATATGAACCTAGTTCTTTTTAAATGGGACACCAATGTAATAACACTTTAAACACAATAATAAGAAAAACACAAGCAAGAAGGAAAAAAGCAATCAAATTTGACATTTATTTTATAAACAACCTCGCCGCGATTAATGCTTTGAGTCAAAACTCAAAATCCAACCGCATGACGTCATTGCGCAGTAGTGACCAAAATAGTGAAAGCAACCTGTATTATGTGAATCGTGACATTGACAATAAGCCTATAAAATGACATCTATTATTCTGATTCTGTGTATTCTGTAATTGTAATTACTGACATGTGGGTTTAAGTAAGGTTAAATCACATAACAGCTCAGCTCAACAGAAACAGAGTTGAAAAAGAGAAAGACATTTGGTATTTTGGTAATTGGTTGAAGATAAAGGTGGTTTTTATAACAATAAAATTGTATTTTGTGTTTTCCAATTTTAAAGTTTAGCAATACTGATATTGATTTGAAGAATAATACTGATAGAATCACCAAGTTTTATGTTTTGAGAATTCCCTAGCACTGTTAAACATGGAGAATAAAAAGAAAGTAACATACCTCGTTGTGGATACCTCTGCATTTATTAAAAATGCACCCCTACAGGTAAGAATAAAGCCTAAAAGTCCTAAAGGCATCCTATACCGTAAAGAAGTTTTTAAAAATGATTAAATTGTGATCCTGAATCTTTTTCGTAATGGGTGTAGGTATAAGTATTGTAAAAGTGCTGCTTTTGGAATCCATGCTGTGCCATAACACATGCTGAGACTAAGTGATAATTAAACAAACTTTACTTCTTCTTTATAATTTAGATGTGCCTTCTCTATCCTTATTTTCTCTGCCTCTCTTATTAGTTGTGTTTTTGCAGTAAAATTTATGAATTAACATGTTGACAATTTATGGTGTTTTCATTCGAACGAAACGGACCTTTAATTGGAAAGAGCCGGAGCTCTTGAACGACTCTCTAGATGAGCTGAGAACGAACGAATCTTTTCTATTGAGCTACTCGTTCATAATGTGTCTGAAATGCAGCTCTCCCGCTCACCGGTTGCGGCTCAGCAGCCCTATTTGAGTAGCTCAGTGCAGTTCAGCCAAAATTTCAGAATGCAGCGCTTTTGTTCATTGCCTTTTCTTTTTACACCACAGAACAACTCTTGGTAAAGGTGCTGTATCACGACGGTTTTACCCCTACGCTGGCCTCCCTCCACTCTCTCTGCTCGCTCCGAGTCGACAGGCTCTCAGCGTTGCCACAATCCATGTCTACGTTCTCCTACGCTCGCAGTGACCTGCGGCAGTTCATTCTACACTCCATGCTCCTGCTACCCCACGAGACCGTAATAGTAGCTACCGGTACCTGTTGAAATAATATTTTAAAACACTTATTTGCTGCATTAAGTCAGGTCTTTGGTCAGGGTAGGGTTTTTTTGCCTTTAAATGTCCCTAAAATGAAAAAAAAACCTACCCTGACCAAAGACCTGACTTACCGAGCGTTATTGTCTCAATAATTAATTGTAACGAGAATGCCGGCCGGGCTTAGTAGTAAGCTGGTAAGGTAGCGGTAGCGGACGGGAACGCGCAGGACTGTCTGCAGAACATAGGAGAAGGGCTTGCATATAGCAACGCTGAGAACATGTGGGAGGGTAAGCAAGCAGAGACAGTGGAGGGGGGCCAGCGTAGGGGTAAAACCGTCCTGATAGATCACCTTTACCATTTTCTCTGCCTCTCTTATTAGTTGTGTTTTTGCAGTAAAATTTATGAATTAACATGTTGACAATTTATGGTGTTTTCATTCTAACGAAACGGGCCTTTAATTGGAATGTGCCGGAGCTCTTGAACGACTCTTCTAGATGAGCTGAGAACGAACTAATCTTTTCTATTGAGCTACTCGTTCATGGTGTGTCTGAAATGCGGCTCTCCCGCTCACAGGCAGCGGTTCAGCGGGGCCCTACTTGAGTGCTCAGCAGCAGCAGCTCAGTTCAATTCGGCCAAAATTTTAGAATGTAGCGCTCATTGCCTTTTTCTTTTACACCACAGAACAACTCTTATTATTTACTATTACACTTCTGTTCTGGGTCGTTGTGTTTCTTTCTCTCTCACGCTCACATCACTTAGCAGGCACAACATAACTCGTGTTTTTATTGTTTCCCACGATTGAAGAAGCATCAATAACATGATACAGTCAAGTCAGTCATCTGTCCGTCCGTATGAGCTTTAATTTGTTACTCCCTTTTAAGCAACACGTGTCTTTTCTAAACAACAGTATTTTTTTAGGAAATAGCAGAAAATATCTACACCTGCGAGGAAGTTGTGAATGAAATCAATAACAAACGGCAGTTGAAACGTTTAGCAGTTCTACCATATGATTTGAAAATCAAAAATGTCGATCCTGAATATATCAAGATCATTACAGACTTTTCAAAAAAGACTGGAGATTATCCAAGTTTAAGTGCCACAGATATTAAAGTTATGGCTCTGACATACCAACTTGAAAAGGAAGTCAATGGCACGGATCACTTAAGAACCGAACCTGTGATGCAAAAATCCATCAAATTTGATAATAAGAAACCATCTGGTACACCTGAAGTTAACACAAATATTTCTGGCTTTTTTCTACCAAAGCAAGAAAAGGAAGTTGTTGAGAAAATTGAAAATATGCTTATCACTGATACTGATACCAACAGTGTAGATACGAACAATGTAGCAGAACCAGAACAAGAAAATTTGTCAGAACCGGAACCGAGTGATGATGAAACCGAGGATGAAACTGATGAAATTAGCGATCCGATAAGTGTGGATGTGGATATGAATGATATATTAAAACCAGTACAAGATAATGTGTCAGAACCGAGCGACAATGAAACTGAAGACGATTCAACAGAACCGGAACCTAGTGAAGATGAAGAAACTAAAACTGAAGAGGACGATTCTGGTTGGATAACTCCTTCAAATTTAAGACAAGTTCAAAAAACCATGGGATCCGAATTAGCAGAAGATAAGCATGTTGCTGTCGGTTGCATGACGATGGATTTCGCAATGCAGAACGTCTTGAAACAGATGAACTTGAATGTATGTGCCTTGGATGGTCGCATTATAAAACATCTGCGCACTTTCATATTACGGTGCTACGCTTGCTACAAAACCACCAGTTTGATGGAGAGAATATTTTGCCCGAACTGCGGGAACAATACTTTGAAAAAAGTGGCAGTTTCAGTAGGGGATAATGGAAAATTGGAAATCCACATCAACACTAAAAAACCCCTATCGTCCAGGGGAAAGAGGTTTAGTATGCCGAAATTCAAGGGAGGCAAGCATTCTAACAATCCCATTATTGTGGAAGATCAACCCTTGCCACAAAATAGAGTTAGCAAATTAGCTAAACAAAAGATTGATCCTTTCAGTGATAGTTATGTCACAGGTAATTTGTGTTTACTTTATTTTAATTGTCTGTATAAATTAATTTTGATTTTTACCAGGTTTTTCACCATTCATTACCCGAGATATTGGCTCAAGATCTGCACAATTATGCATACGACCAGGACAAAACATAAAGCACTTGATGTCAAAAAGAAATGAGAAAAAAAGAAAGTGAGTCCTTTACTTTGTAAACATTTAATAAAAATCTTCATTGGGAATTCTATTTATGATTCTTTCCCACCTTTCATTCAGAAATGATCGTTTTTGCTTTCACAAGCTACGACTTTTTATTTTGTAATGGAACAAATAATTTATTAAGTGACTATCGTGTTCACTGCTTACAGCTATCACTGCCCAATGTATAACCTGTAAGCTTTTCCATCTTATGCAAGACTTTTTTATTTTAAGAGATTATACAGGGGTCCCCGTATTCCCTTTTAGACTACCCATTTTGATATTCGATTTAAGTCGTAACCAATTTATGAGATTTATTTTTTTTAGTGGAGCAAGATCTGTGATCTTTTGAATTACATGTTATTCACATCCAGTAAAAGTGCTTGTCTTGAAGCAGTGGATTCATAATTGCCACTGTCATAAATCCGTGTGATTGTCAAAATTGATCATTTTTTCAATAAAGTCTTCCAGGCTTTTTGCCTTCAACCATTTTCACGGTGGTGATAAGCGCTTGACACAATACGCCTATTATTATTGTTACCAAGCTTCAGTAAATTATCATGGGCTTTAAAGTTTAAAGGTCTTGTCGGTCATTTTGTTGAGCTATTTGAAGCTCAAGATTAAGCCTGGGGGAAAATTTTCATTATCTAGAGTTTTAGGGCTGGATAAGTTGAAACATTCAAACTTTCAAAGGGATACAAAGTAGGGGAATTAAAACATTAAAAATAGAGTTTCATGACAGAGAAGTTGATATTTCAAACATCAAGGTCTTTTTTTTCAATCATTCAATTGGGGCTCCTTAAGTCAGTTTAAGCTAATATTGTCTTTCAATTAAAATTAACGCTAATACGCTGGCAAAGGTGGGTGCTGGCTGAAGAATCTGTCCCCGGCTGACGGTCTGGCAGCAGGGTTGGCAAGGAACTCCACCAATTAAAGAAGTAATTTCTTTTTTTAAATTAATAGTAGAATTTTATGATTTGACGTATTAGAGAGAAAACATGATCTCAAGATGACTCTCAATGTTCTTTGCTTGGAGAATATCGAATTTTGTAGTAAGACCAGCTATCTACTTTCGTAATTTATTTATCCAATTTTTAGTAAAGAGAAGGAATCATGTTTACATGTATAAAAGGAATGAAATCTTTGTTATACTGATAATTCTAGATAATCTTGACTACCTACTGTTAAAATTATACTATCTTTTAAAGTGCAATAATATATTCCGGACCAATTAGAACGGGAGTGATCAGGTATAAATGTATTGAAAAAAAGTGTTGAAAGGTTAAAAGCTATCCTCTTCAAAAATTAAGACCGGCTAATGGTCTTGAAATAATATCCTTACAATCAGTATTATAAAGGCCCATTAAGCTAACGGGCAGATTTCTAATACCATTTTTAAAGCTATGATCGATGTCAAATAACTTTTTTCAGCATTTTTGTAATCCCTTTCATACCAAGAACCAATAAATTGCTGTATTTTACACTTAGACTTGATACCTTCTTCAGAAATGGCCCCAGAAATCTGCCCGTTAACCTAATGAGCCTTTATAATACTGGCTGTTAGTCCATCATTGAACAACAGATAAGAGCTCACTAATAATGAAAATAAAATGACAATTCTGCTCTTTCTTGATGTAAAATGAGAGAAAATATAAAATGTATGTTCTTAACATTTATTTGGTAGAATCTCTGCATATTTTTATGATAAATGAAACAGTAATGTTTATTATCTAAATCACAAAAACCTGGAATTTGTAGATTGAAATGTTCCGATTCTAAGACAGTTCATAGACTCAAGCAACTAGGAAGATCCAATTTTGCGCAACATCTAATGGAAAACTATCACACTTTAATAGTAATGAAATTGTATGACAATCTTTTCTCTTGGTCTTCCTGTTTTTTCAATTGCTTCTCAATTTGTTTAAATGATTTTCCCATTTATCAAACATCAGCGTTGTTTTTCAAATCAAATTCCTCTTTTCTCAAATTAAATTCCCTTTATACGATATGCTTATCCAATGTTTATGATCCTGTCACTGCATGTAAATGGAAAATCAATTGATATAAGGTGAAACCAATTTGACATAAAGGGAAATTGATCGATATATCAATGACTGGTAACTTGAAAAGTAAGAAAATTATTTGACATATATACTTACTATGAAAACTAATGACAAAAGAGCAAAAAAAGACTGTATTGTGATCATTATTAGAAACTGAATTTTCTGGAATCAATAAAAATCCTCAGACCATCACATAATCAACAATATACAGTCATAATTGAACAGTTAGGGACATATCGATTTTTGTTACTTGATTTTCTTCTTGATGACAACTTGATACCACCATACTGTTGCTATGTCTTAATTATATCAAAAATTTTATTCATTTACACGTATCTGAAGATGCTGCTTTGAAAGTGGCAAAACATGTAATAATACATCAATCTTACAGTAGAATTAAGAAAATACTTTTACTCCTCTGGTGGATCTAACCGTATCTAACCCAAACAGCGGGTTTACACTAGTGCTTTTAGGAGAGGGCCCACTAGTGTCTTCAAAAGGTGACATTCATCCCTCATTTATTTTCTTGCACAATTAGCTCATAAAAATGTTCACTTCTAAAGACTAAAGAGTACAACCACTATAAGATTTGAAAAATATCAACAGATTGTTTTTTATTAATAAAAACCATCATAGAATTGAGGGTTTTTAATTTTTACACCTAAACTTGAGGTGACATCATCGGCAGTGAAAACTCGGTTATTAAATATACCTACCAAATTTGGCACTAGTTAGGGTAGTTTTTGTATATTCAAAGTGTCAAGTATTGGAATTAAAGGAAGTAAAAGACAATAAGTTCTGTATAAGTATGTATATTTTTCAAAGACAAAAATTATTACAGTAAACTACATGTATTAAAAGTAGGTACATTTTATAGACTAAAAAATAAATCTATACAATTATTGGATTAAAAACAAATCAACTAGAGACTAAAAAGATAAGTAGAGGTTTTTTTCTGTAATAAAAATTAATCTATGTTGTATTTCGTATTATGTACACTTTGTATCAATATTATCTATTATATGACAGTATGTATCACCAGGGATGATTTTTGTGTAATAGTTTCTTGCTCTTTCAAACTAGACAGATACAAAATATTATGTAAAATAAATCTCTAAATTACAATGTGTCATTGAAAATATAAAACGGGCAGTTATGCACATTACTTATATACATACTTTGTGTTTAATTGTGAGATTTCTTGTTAGAAACTGACCAACAACAAAACATTGATATAACCATTTAACATGTACTTTGCAATAAGTAAACATTTATTTATTTGTTAACGTAGCATGCATTTCTCTTAATTATCACATTTTTAGGACGAATATAAATTGCCACAAAACCACCAATTTTATTTGTTGTGCATACAGCAAATTTGTCTACACACACACACACACATTAATTAAAGGTATCATCATTATGTTATTTATTAAACGTGTTGTGTCGGGTATCATTTTATTATTGACTTAAGAAAATACCTAAATGTCGTTCGTTGCTTATAATATCCTGATTTTTGCACTGAGTAAGTTTCCGTAAAGACACTTTAGTATTGAAAAAGTGTTATGTATTATCGAATACCTCGGACGTAGAAAATAATGAAATAATTTTTCCAAGAAAAAAGTTAAAAACATACAAAATCACAGAACGTTACAAAAAATTTACAAGTGTGATATTTTCGAAATTATAAAATAAATACTATAATACAGAATGTACACATCATTAAAAATAAATTAGTAAAAAGAGATTGAACCAAACATAAGTACGACCGAATATGTAAAAATTACATATTGTTATTAGTTTAGGTATTATATACATTTTTGAAAGTTACTTATTTACCTGGTTATGTGTTATTTTTGTACCTATTGTGTACCTATATAACATGTATTTGAGATCACTTAAACTAGACAAAGAGGTGAAACACTTACAACTTGTAACAATGGAATTGATCTTGATCCAACTGTTAATTATAAATAGAACAATAATTAATAATAAGAGAGCTCTTATTGACTTTTTTTGTCAATCTTCAGGCACCAAAACAGTCTCTGTGAATGTAATATCTCTCTAAAGCACCTTTCTTTCTGCCTTAATTAACGGTAACATAATATATTTATAATAGTAGTCCCAAAATAATCTTCAAAATAGATTTTTTTTTCAAAAACCTTTTCTTCAATTCTTATCACAATTCAATGTTTCCTCATAATGTACTCTACTATTATACTAATATTAAAATGTCTCTGCCAATAGGTACTCTAGTATAAAAACTATATTGATTATTTTACTCCACCATTTCATACTCTATTTATTCAATATAAAATACATATCTCTCTCTGTTTAATACTTTACAGTCAGTTTTTTTGTTCTGAATAGCATAATATATTATAAATCTCTAATAATTATTTGCAGGATCAACAGTAGTAGTAGAACAACACAAATATGCATTTTTTTTTATTGTACAGTTTGTTGAAAAGCACCTGATTTACACATTTTAAATTGTGATGTACTGGGAATCACTTCACTTTATTCCAATTCTTAGTGCACTCTTTACTTTGTTTTGTTTTGTTTTTTTTTTCTTTCAAGAACCAAATTCTAATTTTCATCAGATATTATCAGATTGACTTATATTGACAGTAGTAGTAATAGGGAGGTGTTTTTGTAAAATGTATTGCTTTAGAAATTTAATAAAAAATCATTATTGGTGACTGAAATGTTCAAATTCAATATTTTGGATTGATATCGAGTTATTGGCCTGAATGGTTGGTTTCTCAACTGCAGTTTGTAGTTGCAAAAATGATAACAAATTATCAATAATAAAAAAATTCAATTTTATGCGATCCGCGCAACTCCTAGCTATAGCATTTTATTATTGGCTTGTAGACTAAACAAAATTGTTTTGACTAATGTATTTTTATCAAACATGCATAACATGTCTCTGATATTTGTAAGAAATCTGAAAATACATTCAAAAAATTAAAGAAAATATTATCTTTATTCTCAGAATTACTCAAGAAATCACTTTTTGAAAGTTACTCTTTAATTCGTTGTTGTTTTATAATTTTGTTATCATATTTTTTTTTGAACCAAGTAAAAAGTGCACTTTACAAAAAAATAACATATAAATTTTTCGCATGGGAGGATAGAGCCATGAACAAACTACAACTTTATGGATGAGTGTATAAGGAAAACACATTGGCAATCAACTCTTTATCAAAACTATCTCCTTTTTGTTCCTTTTTAACTTAAAACTTAACATGCTCACTCCACTTCCTACATTCCATTCTTCCTACACAACCTTAATAAAATCAAGGGAAAAGCACAAAAATTATTCGAAACTCTTCTTATTTTTCAAAAGTAGATAAGGAGACCCTTCTTTTATTGACATTCTCATTATATTATTTCAAGAGAGACACCGACATTACAGTCTGTCTGTAAGAGGTGCAGCAGTAATTCGTTGTACACTTACCATTGAAATCAACACAAACTGGAACACCAGGTAGTAAAGTCTTTTGATTTAATATAAACTAACAATAATTATACATTTTAGGTAACTTTATTCCACTGAGAAATACTTCTAAAACAATGTTTTTGCAACCAAAAAAATCAGTTTCACTGGGATCACATCATCACAATCATCAGTGTCCCAATTTGCATTGATCCATAGTTATAAATACATAAAACGATATTAATCTCTCATTCGAACAGTCACACATCTAATATTTTATACAATATACTTTTCAATTTCTAACGATATATACAAAAAGATATTAAAATCTCTTCTATAAATAGATCTCTGATCATGTTAATTATTGACTTGTACTATCGAGTGAGAGGGTCGGGGAACAGGCAGTCCTTTTTTGGAGGCTCCCGAATGCAGTCAAAAGGGACGTGAGAGTGTCGGTGGTCACGCACCCGTGCAGTCGATCTCTATGATGTCTTTGGGCACCTCGACAAACTGGTACACCAGTCTTTGTCCGTCCACCTGAAACAAACAAAAATTATGTATTTTCAAAACATTTTACGCTAAAGATGAACTGTTTCTTATGATAATGGTAAAATTCATAAGTATTTTTTATGGTAGGGTAAGTTACAGTGGAGTCTCCTTTATCTTACATCAACTGAAGGATAATAATTATTAATAGAATAATAGAAATACATAATTAAGAATTAATTGAAAACATATCCAGAGGAGAGTGAAGTTATACAAGAAAAAATTGCACCTAAAAAGGGCTAAATGCACGAGGTGCGAAGGCCATTCAAGGTCTTTCTTAGACCCTTTATACTTTAGGGACCTTTCTTATAGTTCAGGTACTAGATTATTAAAGTAAAATCCTGGGATCAAAAAACAGGACTGTGAAACCCCAATTGCAACCTTTCTTAACAAGTAGCAACTGCAATTCCTGTTATGCAGTAGGTGGTAACTGTAGAGTTGCTGTTTCTTCTTTTTAAAGGTAAAGTGAATAAAAAATTAGCATTAATAGGAAAAAGGAAGAAATGAGATCAAGTACATACATACATTATTTGAAAAAATGCTGAAGATTTTTATTAGGAACAAGATGTTTTGTAAAAAAAAAACATTGAGAGAATGGAAACATACCTTAGCCAGGATGCCGCGTTGGTAGTAGTACCGTAGCGCTCTTCCCATGGTCTCATAGTTCATATCTGGCTTATTTTTGTGTAGACCCCATAACCTTGACACCGCTTTCGAGTCCACTAGCTTGAACACGCCTTTCTCTCTATTGGTCCATTTGATATACCTGAAAAAGCAAGAAAATGTCTTATGAGATGTAAATACAAATTATTTTAAAATTTTTATGATTTTCCCACTTGGAAAGTAAAAGAAAGAAAGAAAATTCGCCTGAAAATATTAATTGCAAGAAGAGAAAAAAATAAACTTGGGAATGGGAAATTTGTGGGTGAATAAAATTAATACTAACCTTGGGCAGTATTCCCTGTCTTGCAACAGTTTCAGCAGGAACTCCCACAGGTAGGTCGTAGAGCCCTCCCTGCTTTTCCTCTTGACCGTCGTGGGGGCGGAAGGATCTCCGCCTGCGCGTGCTTTTCTTCCTCCGGCTGTCGCTTTCTTGCCTCCGGGTAACTTGCGAGCCCCGTATCCAGCCAGCATGCCGTAGGGGTCCGCGGGATGGGTGGGTTCTCCATGGTAGACGGGCAAGGCGTGGGGACGAACGGGGGGTGAAGGCGTCGCTCCCGGGTGGTACGGGCTACCCTGGTGGTAGGGTGACCCTTGAAGGAGGTAGCCATTGTAGCCGTCGCTTACTACTGCAAAAAAAGAGAAGATATTTAGATTTATTTTATATTTAACTAAACTTTTGTCTTTATATAGGTATTTCCCTTAATAAAGGTGTTTATATTTATACATAACATAAATAATAATATCTAATAATTTATGAAGAAAATTGTCAACTAAAGCCAAAATTCAGCTTCTAATCTTTTGACTTGTTTCTGGGGGTTGCTTTTTTGTGTATTATTTTGTAAGGAACGAAATAATATGTTGGTTTGGGTCTCGTATTTTCTCTTGGAGCTTACAGATCGAAGCCCCTTCCTTTACTTCCTCTTATTTAACGTCACTCCAACTTCTCCAAGAGTTCCATAAATTTTTCAACAAAAGTTAGCCGGCAAGAGAGGAGTGGAATAATGATGAGACGTTTTGTAAATTTCCGTTACAGCAGACTTTTCTATTCGTGGTACATGGACATATTTTTCTACAGACATGGATTTTTAAAAAGATCCTCTCGATTGTATAAAAGGTCTAATTATAGAACGAAACATGTTAAATAATACAAACAAAAATTTCTGAAACTGGATAGAATTTCAACTGGAACAAAGAACTACAAAAATTAGGGAATATTTTGTTTTTTGCTATTATTTGATATCAGAATCAATTTTTATGAGTATAAATATTGATATTACTCAATTTTCCAGCTTCAAGCTAAAATTCAACCAGATGTTCATTACAAGAACGCGATCCAGGTTCAGCTGCAATCAAAATTAAAGCCATTTTTAGTCTTCTTTCTCCACTTTTTGCAACAATTTCCAATTATAATGAGAAAGGCTGCCTAAAAACTAAAAAAAGTAGAAATGAACCATGGAAATTTTCAAGGGAATGTGAAACTGCTTTCGGGCAAACATAGGAAGACTTTTTTAGGGGAACAATCCCAGAAGGCTTCAAAAAATTTATTTAGGTACCGAGTAAAATAAGCTTCTCAGTTTACTTGTATTAACAACAAAAATGTGATTCAGGATTAAAAAAATCTCTTGAACTCTACAACAGAAAAAATATTTATTACACCAAAGATGCTAGATTCGATCCGCATTAAACAGCAAGCACTATATAGCACTACATACATTTTGCTTTTCAAGTTCTAGGTCGTTTAAAATCAGAGCTACAGATAGTTTATTTTCGTATCAACGTAATGCCTGGATATATATAGGCTATTGGAAGTTTTTCCGAGATAAATTTGCCAATAGTTTTTACATCCAACAATTGTTAAAACCAAATTATTATAAGCATGCCAAGAGTAAAATTTTTCTCGGCAAAAATTAATTATGTGGCACGAATCTGGTTGTGGAACGCTGCATAAAACTTGGAACAGGTAGGTTCAACGGGAAGTATACGTTTTCTCTTGATATTTACTATTGCCCCCCCCCCCCCCCTCCCCTCCATCACATTTTGAAATTTTGATAGATTGCTTCAATAAATAAATAAATAAATAAATAACAAAGCAAATGAGTCTGAAAATTGTGGTTGACCTGTTCGACAATTCTAACAGCAGATGATCGGTGGTGGCATCAGGGTATTAGGTGGGTGGGGTGAATATTTATTTCTAGCGCTCCACGACCAAGATAACATGTATAAAATATCAGTGAAGGTAGATCCCGCAAAGAGTTGTTTAGCCGGCTAAACATCAAAACATTTTTCGGTGTAAATAAAACCCTTACAAAAAGTACCTCACGACAAAAATAACCCCCGTTCGAATATGTAAGCATGAATTCCCCTCAAAATTAGCCAATAAGAAGTATCCCATTAACTCTGTCGACATTGAATACGCAGTGTAGGCGTCGGCGGCAGGCAGGCGGGAGGCGGCAGAGTTGCAAGGGCAATGTCGGCCGAAGGTTACCCCTCGCCACCTCCCGCTTCGTACTACTCGGTCAACGCTCTTTCCGCCGCCGCCGCCCCGTCCCCGAACAAGCGTGCGCCGTCTCCGGAAAACTACGTTGCCAAGTAATGTCGATTCGCCCACTTTTACTTTCGATCCCCTCGCTTGTCTCTATCGTTATACAGTACGAATCACATCATAACGTCACCATTAAAAAAAAAAGATGAGAAAATCTATTGTTAGAAGAATGCATGATGGACGACCGCTTAGAATAACATGAAGTATTTAACTCGGGAAAAAAGATGCACCCCCACAATTCACTGATGGATCTATTGCAAGAAAAGACATCATGCATATGAAAAAAAAAAGAAACAACAGTATATGTAGTCTCCTTTCTACCAAAAATAAATAATTGTTCTGCCATAACTTTTCCGCACATAGAGGATTCCTATGTAAGTAGGTATATCCACTTCTGTAAATATTGACTCCCCTAATAGTTTTGGAGAGAAATGTTAAATTGATCATTTGTTGAGAAAGAGAAGCTGCTTCTGAAGCCATAGTTACATTTTAAGCATGTTGAGCCATTATCGAGAAAATCGTGTTTTTTGCTCGGTTTTGTGCGACATAAATTTGAAACTTTTTTCTAATTTTCTCGAAAATGGCTCAACAGACTGAAAATGTAACTATAGCAATAGAAATAGCTTTCCAATCTTAACAAATGACCCATTTTTAACAGTACTCTCTAAAAAAATTATTATAAAGGAGTCAATATTTAGCGATATTGCAGCCAATACAGTGTTCGAAATTTGTTAAAAATGTCAAAAAATAATAAAAATTCGGCTTAACCCAACCGCACAATAATTCCTCCTGAGGATCTGACAATGAACCTGGCAACGCTGTCTAAGAGAATTTTCCTGCAGAGGCGGAAATTCAAGGTTCAAGGTTAAGAGGGTTTAATAGAATGAAGGAAACCGAAAGCGATTGGAGTGAAAGGCCCTTCCAGTTCCAGTAGTTTTCCACGTATCCTTGGCAAAAGTTCTTCACCGTTGTTATTCAGTATGTACCTACATCAATATTTATTTCATACCCCCACTAGCCTAAGGATAAGTTCGAGGACGCGTAAAAAATTCAATACAAGGGTTCCATTAACTGTAGTAAAAATAAACAGTGCGAGCAACATACGCACACACCTGTTTAAGAAAACTTTACGCGTGAAGATAATGACTCTCTTTGCTATTGAAAAAATAAATTATTAATGTTTTGTCAATTTGAAATTTAACAATTTAGAATATTTCACGCACCATTATTTCTTCGCCCAAGGAGGTTTCATGACCAATTTTGCGCTTTTTGGTGGTGGACATCTGAGAACGATTCTCAAGTACATATTATAGTCGTGTATTTAATTAAATAAGAAGACTTAATTTTTGATCAAGAAGACGCGCAGAGTAAAATATAGAAATATAAAAGTGAAGGAAGGATCGATAAAATTGTTCAAAAGAAGAACACCAGAAAAACAAGAAAATGCCACTATACTGTAAAAAAAATTGCAAGATGGTAGTATTCAAATATTATGTAGAGCTAGCCATAATATGGATAGGGAAAATAAATATTCCTCCTGGAATAAGGTAAAGATTTACAGAAATGTTAGATGTACAGGTTACAGGATTTCCATAACAGAAGGTACACCATTTTCTGAGTATAAAACCGCTCCAGATAGCGCGTGAGCTGAAAACTGAGTTTCTGGTTCAATCCTGGGAAAGCATCGTTTATCTTTGTTTTTACATCATCCATTTTTAACCCAAGGGCTTCCGGATAAAAATTGGCCTTTCCAGATTTATTAGTTTTTCTTTTCTTCAGTAGACTCGGAATATGTATACTTGATAAAAAGTTCTCTCTTCGGCAAAACTCTTGAAAATCCTGGTGTAAATACACCTTCATAATAAATAAAAAGGTACCAAAAAAACTGCTAAGTACATTATTTCAGGAATGCTGCTGAAGAGTAAAAATTTGTCGCCAGCTGTAGGGTCTCTGGACATCGAAAACCATGTTAGTTACCGTGAGCTTGGAAAAATCTAATTTCTCTTTATGGTAAAAAAAAAGAAAAAAGTTGACTATTATTATCTTTATTCCAAAGGCATTGATTTCATAAATAAACTCATTCGATCGATGTAACAATAATTCGTGAGAAAAATAAAAATTTGAACATCTTGTGTTGATCGTTCTTAACAATTCTTCCAGAAAAGGTGAATGAAATCATTCTGACTGCCGAGCGGATAATGAGGGTTCCCTGAACAGAGGGCGCTTCTGATCGATTGAAATGTTTTCCGATGTTCGAATGATTCCCAGGGAGTTTTCTTTGAAGCCCAACAGTATACGTCGACCCACCCCTCTCTTTACATCAGAAGAAGTGGATGACAATGCGTATATTTATTTGAATGTTGAAGCACTTATTGCGATAAAAAGAGAGAAGTTATTTAATAGAATTTTGAACTCGTCGTCGCTTTCTCTTACTTTGTTGCTTAGATATTCAATAATAATTAATTGACAATTCAAAAATTATAAATTGACAGAGGTCTCTCCAATAATAATTATTACTAACTGAAGACATCCCGATTAACTATAACAAAAGCAAGTAAAGTTATTGCGATTTATATTATTTATTTATACAATATTTATTAATATTGTCTGTACCTATAAGTAAATGTTGATTTATTTATATTTATTTATTTAGGTATGTTTAAATATTGAATAAAATGGAGCTGTTATAAATACTTATTGGAGATAAAAGCAATATAATTTTTATCAATATTTCCTAAACATATAATTGTTTTTCAAAATATAATCAATGAAATTTCGAAATTATTAAATTATTTTCATATAGAATGAACTCAAAAGAACGATATCAAATAAGTTATAATCTGGTTTTTTACTCTTGGACGATCATGTTACGTAAGTGTTATTAAATTTCACAATTTAATTTCATGTTTTTGTTTATATTTTTAATCGTGAATTTAATTACACAGGTGTCTGGTCCATTAATGCAATTAATTAAAACGCAGGTACGTTTGTTTTTTAGTTTATTTTTATTAATTGTGTTAAATAGGCGTTTTACTGGTTCTTTGGCTTATTCAACTTTAAGCAGAAGTAGTCCCTGAATTGAAAAAAGTCCCCCCCCCCCAAACATTAATTATTCATTTTTTGGAAAATCAAATTCTGGTTTTTAATAAACTTGCAAAAATAAAACTTAAAATACTGACTACTGTTTCTGAACGTCCTTATAAAACCTAATAAAGTACGCTCAATGCTATTAAATCAAATTATTGTAGTAAAAAAAAATTAAAAAATTAACTTTATCAGTGGTAGAGGTATAAAGCTCGTCATGAACGATATAGTCCCCCATATATTCACTGCATTAGATAGATATTTGACCAAAAAGGAACCAATAAAGGTTTATTACCCAATTATGAACAATCCTTGACGTACACACGCGGTAAGATTTGATAGCCTCCTAAAATGACATATCCTGTTTAACAGTTTCCTTTATTAAATTCAAGTTGAAGATTTATTACATTTACGCGCGCTCACCCAGTACTTTTCTTTCATTTGCCAGCTGAATCTTTTATAAGTCATGATCAACATTAATTGGATACAGTTTTTTTTTCTTACATTTCCTCAGTTCAATCGGACGTTGCAGCAATTTTACCATAAATGTTTTTTCTTGATACAGTTATTACACCATTACGAAATCAGAATTGCAGATTATCGTATCGAAATAGTCACATAACGTCGTTAATTAGATAAATAAGCAATAAAAACTATAAAACTCAAACTTGTAATGTTTAAATATAAAAACGTGGATCAATAATTTATCATTTGTATGGGTTACTACTACCAAGTTACTTGATAATACTTCATAATAATAGAACACATTTCTTCAATTGGTCATTTCTGAGATGATTGACACCATATTTTTCTGAATATTTTATCGAGAAGTTTTTTTCAACACACGATGGGGATCACTTTTCATGTGCAATTATTACATTGGAGGACATGATGGTAAGTTTGGTTGGTAAAAAATAAACTAGGGATAAATTTATCCCAAAATAACCATTTTCTAAGCTCCAAGGAAACTGGCTTTATTCACTTGTCCATACAGATAATCCCATAACAATGTGCAAAGGTGCAGTAGTGTTTTTTTTTCCTTATATAATGTCATATTTGTCACAAATGTCATAGATACCCAAAATATGTTGAACATTCCTGGAACTGCTGGTTTTATAAATATAACTAAGCCAGGACAGAAAAGCAAAAAACAACACAGAGTAGTTGAACTCAGTCATCAGAACGCATAGCTTTAAGTTCAAGTTCAGCTAAAAAGTTAAGAAAGCCATTTACTTATTATAAAAGATACAACGAAAATTAATTTACAACCCCGATCTTGCAAAAAAAACCGGTCTAATGTATTAGCAAAAAAAGTACAAAAAAAACGTCACTCTTCTTGTTGCATTACCGCGGGGCCTGTGGCACAAGCACAAGCACTAGGCACTAGGAAGAAGGATCGCGAATCGCGATGTTCAAGGACTTCTGAGACTCGCCAGCGGCGTAAGTAGAAGCGATCGGCGATTTCCGGTTGGGGTTCGTAGACCAGACGGGTGCAGGGTACGGCCGCGGTGCTATGATGATGCTATGTATAGCCAGGCCGCGAAGTAGCAAGTGCAAGTGGTGAAGGCCACCGCAATTGGCGTATACGCAACATCACAGGACCGCACTGGAAAATTCTTAGTCCTGACTCTTTCAATCAACGCTAACGCGATTAAATAAATTGTAAAAAGATCAAAAATAACAAAAAAAGCATTTTTGACGAGTCAACAAAAGTCTTGAAGAAATCAAAATCCCTAACTACTCGATTTGAATATGTAGCATGTCACTAAGTACAACTGCATACCTACGTAGTACGTACCTACTTATAGATGTACCTTCAAAGGAATATACAATTGAACGGATAAAGGGCGCGCTACACATATCAGTTCAATTCCCAGAACGTTTCAAACAATCTCATGTTTCGTCATCGTTATTCCTGATTCTCTCTTGTATGTTGTACACTCGAGGAAGTTACAGCAATTAAGTCAAGTCTTACGATTACACTGTATTGATGATCATACCTGTGAAATACTTGCTTAAAAGGTATTGGCCATTTATTTTACTTTATTTATTAAATCAAACTAAAATGTATGGTAGGCTGGTTCTTATCAGAGTTTGCTGTGATAATTAATAAGCGAGTTAAGGGCTGTTGAAGTCAGTATTTCGACGTCACAACTGCCGCGGTTGCGTTGAACGTTTAGACTGTGCACTGTACGTTGACTGCAAAATTATACCAAGTACAGGGCTTGTGGAGACAGTTGCGACTGATATGACGTCACATATATTTCGATCTAGATATCGAAATGTCGTTTTTACCATTGCCATCAAGAAAACCAGAAAAAATGATTGAAAAAAGTTGTTTTTGAAGTTGCCAATAATGCCTCCAAGTTCAAAAGTCCTAAAATGCCCGCCAAAAAAAACCTATTTACACCACAAGAATTCTCATTTTTATCGCCCAACTTAAGCCCTGATTATTTCCTATTAAAGTTTTGAGTTATCCCTAATTTTTACAGAGAAAAACTTTAATATTGATCAAAGTCCGTCTCTGTTCTTCCTTATAATAATTATATCACTGCAGTTGCATCGTTCTGCTCTGGCCCAGTGTGTCTGCATGAGGAGGGAAGGAGGTGACAGGGGACAAGCAGCAGGGTTACCGGCCGGCTCAAGGACTATACATACATACACTGGCGTGCCTGTTAAATCGCACCTCGCGATCCTGGCAGATTATATGCACATAAACAATCGACATCGTGCAGAACTACTACTAGCACCAGCACCAGCACCACTGCATCAATAATAACTTAATCCATTAGGTTCGTGAGTGACACTTGAAACCTCAGCGTAAGCTATTGATTTATGGCATGCCAAAATTAAGCCCCAAGAAAAAATCTACATACCTAATAAACTTCTGCTAAGGTTTCTTTATGTTGATCATTTGAAAAGTGAGGTCGATAAAAAAAAAGAACAAATTTCTCCAGTTTCCAGTTCCACTCGGTATAAAATAAATTTACCCCAATACCCCAATAGCTTACACAAATAGGTCCTCCAAGTTAAAGTTTGTTAGAGGGGACGATGAATTAGATGCGCCTCACAAAGAGGACTGAAATGAAAATCATTCTCTCAAGAAGATAATGAATGTAAGGACTAATTATTATGATTATAAATGAAACTTGCCGGTCCAGACGTACTTAATCAAGAATTGTAGAATTCAGAAGATTTCAACAAGGGCTGCCTTTTCTATTATGTAGGAGCATTTCTTGGTGCATGATTGTGTTTCCCCAGAAAATTTGGCCCGTTTCAACTTTGAAAAAAAATCTCATAAGGACGATTTATTAAAACTCATAAAAAAGTAAAATTCTTGTTGAAAATTAATTTCGCATATCTTTGTTTTGAGATTCCCAACGTCCAACATTTTCTCAATAATTGAATCAGTGGCAATGCTATCGTATATACATAGGTACCAATCTCGATTCAGTAACCTCAGTAACGAGAATCGTCTTATTGAAGTAAAAAAAAGCCAGAAAACAGTTTAAAATAACAAAGCTAAAGCTATTTCTTTCAAGATCAAGAGGCCTTTTTCGGTTTAGTTTCCTTTGCCAAGACCTAACAACCGAACCTTTTAATAATTAAAGAACACGATGGCAGATGACAGTAAAATTTCTATTTTATAGGGCTCAAAATGAAAATACCATTTAATTTTGGGAGTCTACTTTTTTAAAGAAGCAGGCTTCGAGTTACGTACCTATTCCTTTTGTAACTTTTCTTTTCAACGAACAGGTGTAAGAAAATCAACTCATTTATAATCAACCTGTTGCAAGACTGCAGTAATAGTAATGTAGAGCGCGAAGCTATGAATGCAATGTTGCTGCAACGTTCTGCTGTATGTAATAACGTTACAATGCACCTTTTGCACTCATTTGAAAAATGAAAAGCTGAAAAGTGAATGGTGTGCAACGGTAGTTACTGATCTAGATAGAATAGAAATGAAGTAGCAGTAGAATTTTACTCAATTTTCGAGAAATCTGATGTTTCTGGTAAAAATTAAATTATTCCCCTGAACGTGTTATTTACAATAACAGCGAAACCCTTACAGTTTAGATGGAAGAAAACACCAAATTAGCCATCAATCACGACATGTGACAAGGGTGAGTTGACAATTCATTGGAGCGTAGCACAGCCAATAGGGACACAAGTTGCACCCCTTGTGAGACGAATGGCTCCTAATGACAAAGTAAATCCCTGTTGGCTTATTAGGGTGGCCAATCAGGATTGCACTTCACCCTCGTGTGCAAAACTAAGATGTCCTTTTTTAGCAAACAGCTTTTTCGCTGCTAGAATTCTGCCAAACAAAAGTGGTAAGAATGAGTTAACAAATCTAACTTGCTAATGGGTAATTTGGTAATTATTGTTCTTATAGTAAGGCTAGTGCTAAAAGATATGAATATCGACAACGATGTTGAGGTGTTAATGATCGCGTGTTGATTTGAGTCAGTGGAAATGTGGTTTTATCAGAGGAAGCTTCTAGAAATCCGTAAAGTTAAGAAAGGTCAACACTTCCTGTCTTTGAGCAGTCAGTCGATTGTAACGTAGCTTAACACGGAAGCGGCGCCGGTTACTTTATTTGGTCGAAGGTATATTACTTCTTATGCAAATTGACAAAAATCTGCCGTCCACAACTTTGGGTGTCAATGTCAAAATAGTCGAGTGAGACATTTCCTGCAATCTTCAGAGCAGATTAAGTAGATACCTAAGTAGTGAAAGTTATGATCCGACTTAAGATGAGACCTAGCACAAGCGAGAGGAGTTGTGTTACCTACACGGGAATGAAGTAGGATTTCGCAGCGGGCGTGCGTCATTACGGTTCGAGTTTGTTTTCAATAATGTAGAGTAGAACATCCGAGTAGGCTCGCCGCTCTAAAATAATAATAATGTCGGCGGGTGACCTTCAGTTTGCGGAAAGTCGTAAGCCGAGTCGATGAACTAGTGACCGCAGGGAACAACTGACTGTCGCCTGCCAGCAAAATCGCGCCTCCTGCTGCCAGCCAGCCTCTCGAAATAGGCAGTTTAGCACGATAGGCGACGTGCTACGTTGCCAATTCTAACAGGACACTACGCAATAAACAGGATATTATGCCTGTTGACGAGGAGACACAAACCTGTCCAATGAAATTAAATCTTTTTGCCAGTTCGTAAAGGTAGACCAGACGTAGAAGGTAGATTCAAACTTCTACTTCCATTATTATAAGTTTAGATGTCTTCTTCTAATGGACAAGATTTTTAAAAGAAATTTTCTTTTTTTTCGCCATTTTAATAAAAAGAGACAAAAAATAAGATGATCCTCCAGTTTCTTCAGCCTTAAGTAATATCTAAAATTCTGCACAGACTTCACCTGAACCGAGTTACCTATTAGCATTCATTAAATCCGTTCGAGTAGGCATTGAAATATAAAAATAGACATTCTTTCATGGCGTAACTACTCAAATGAAATGAGTTGATCATCCGTTATTAATACAGGGTGATTCATAATTCGATCAAAAGAATTTCACTCATGTCAAGACTTCTCTGGATGCGAAAAAATAACTCAAACGTTTGCTGCATTATCAATGGAAAAAATTCATTCCGCTGTGAGATCTAATCCATTCTACCATGGAGGAGTATCGTTGATGGTCGCCACATTTCAGCGACAAAAGTCGGCAAATCACGCCAGACAGTAAAGCCGGAATGTCGGAAATAAAAAAAGAGGTAATAGGCAGTAGATTACTCCGTCATAGAAGAAAACCGCATACCTACACATAAGATTATTTCGTGCAATTACAAAAATATTCAACCCTGAACGCATTCTATAGATATACCAACAAAAAGTGTTATACTTCCACAAGATGAGTGGTAAAAATGTCAATCTCCAGGATGTCAACTACATTTTGCAAGTGAATATTATGTATATAGGACAGTTCATCATCGTCAAATGTTGATCTTCCACTAACTCTAAAAAAGACCACTACTTCTACTGCTTCAAAATCACAGTACAAGAAAACGGCCCTTACGCACCAGCTCTCAGTCAATTGTAGACCTAAATGAAAGCCAATTTTATCAAAAGTTTCTTCTTGATTTATTCCTGTAAAGCTCAAGAAAGTACGAAACATGAAGCAAAACGTCATATAAACATCTAGAAGTTAGAATAGTAGTTGCATGGTTGCAGCTGGGTCTAAAATGACTACCTAAAACATTGAATTGCGGAAATTAAACCTCATCAGATAGTGCAATTGACATGTTAGGTACCTATATGTAAAATGTGAAGAATTATGATCAAAAATGTACTCATCAAATCTCCGTTTTCTGGTAATCTCTACAACAATTTTCTGAAATTTTGATGAAATTTTAATTTTCATCAGTGTTGAGGATGTATCGATAATGGTCATTACTACAACGAATGTATTCTGAATAAAAAAATTCGCGAGTATTGGGACTCTCGGTCATATAATTATCTGGACTATCGCGCCGGTCATTCACTTATCCATCCTGGAGTACCAACTGGAGTATACGACTTTCTACGCCTCAAAGAGTAACGGCCCATTCTTCCTTATAAATGTGGGTTTCGTTGGGCTTCTTCAAAAAAGGAAACGAAATGAATGGAGCATATTTTCATCATAGAACTCCAAATTCGGAAGTCATTGCAACTTATTTTTGAAATCGTTTTTCGCCTGCATCGCCTCCTCCCCCATACCACTGATTTAGCCTCCATTATTTATTTAAATTTCATTTTTCCCAATTTTTTTGGCAGTAATAAGAAATAAAAGTTTAAAGACGTTTGACGTAATCGCCGTTATACGTGACCGAATGCAGGAACGACCAATAAACCTCTAGGTAGAAATGCGTAGTCGTATAGTATTCACAGAAATCAAAAAAGGTGGCGGAAGTGGTTGCTGTCGACTAGACGTGATGACTACTATTATAATTTATAACTTATTCTCTTCATTGCAATGCAAACAAGTGTTTATGTTGAAATTACCTCCGCCATTTGAACGCGGAATGTCCTTCGGTATTTCTTAGGATGTTATATCCTAAACGAGATAAACGTTTATGCTTAATTTTTCATTTCTATATCAATAATAATAATAATAATTTATTCTGCGAACTAAAATTATGCAAGGAAATTAGTAATAATGATTATTATTATTTAACACGCAAATGTCAAATTTTGATATTTTAAATTTTATCTACTCCCCTCTGTTGGATAATGGCATGTATTTACTTATTTCCCTATCGAATAATAGTGACAGGCCGCGCTCATTATTCAATTATTGTTAATGTCAATTGTTTAATTTTACCGTTCTTATGGTGTCGTACATATGTCAGATTCAAACTACTGCCTATTCAATGTTCCGCTTGCGTTATTGTAAAGTCCCTAAACGTCAATTTTATTAAAAAAAATTATATAAAATATGAAAGTCAAGCCACAGAAATTTTAGGATGATTTTTGTTATCCACTTCGGCATTTTTCGGCACAGAGGCTCGTGCTGCAATTTTCATCTTCATGGATAATAGCCATCATTGTGCGCTTGTTGAATAGTAGTAGTAGTAGTAGTAGTAGTAGTAGTAGTAACTGAACTGTGACTACCTAAACTGTCCAAATCCTCGGAAATTATTATTAACTTAATGAAGTGATGATTAAATTGTTATGTTTTTTATCCCGCGATCATATTTTAGCTGTGGCAACCATGTTTACCATCTATTGAATTTCCGTTTGATCGCCCATTGTTCAACTTCTTTATTATAAATTATAAATACCTCAATTATTTATCTTATCCCATGAATGACTATTACATTATTTCTGGGAACATTTGAATATTTCTAAATGTTAGTACGTCTAGCAGGTTGAAATAAATATTACCCTATATGTACAGTTATGTCTCATTAGAAAACAAAAAATGATCGATTCATTTTTCCAATTAGTTTTTGCACTGATAAAAATTGATCTCAAACACTTTCGCCTCCTGGTATTATGCTACCTACATATGGTATTACCCTGTATATTATGCAACAAGCTTATAATATTAAGACTATTAACACACGAGTATGATGATTGAGAATATTGAGATACACACGAGCCGTAGGCGAGTAATGTATAGAGAACAGCCATTATCTGAAAGTTTCATACACTATTTTTTCTACGACCGTTTTTATTTTATATACAGGATGTAATTAAGTACATATATGCGTTTTTTACCTCAAAAATAACGTTTTTGAACGATGTACATACCTACATATTCTTTTGAATATTGGAAGTCTTCAAACAATTGTCCGGGTCTCAGAAAAAGGATTTATATTTTTTGGGGATGGCTACTCTAATTTTTACTCTAATTTTTATAATTATATCTTTGTAACTATAAAAAGAGCCAAAATTCTAATTTTAAATTAAGCAGGTCAACGTTTGTTTTTTATTAAATTACAATTTTTTAAATCCTACTCAAAATCCTACACTGACCAATAAATATCATGCACTTTTTCTTTTTGGATTAGCCTCAAGACAAATATAAATATTTTCACAAATAAACTGGAATAACAGATTTCTGTTCCAAAAATAGGTGTTTTTCTGTTATAATTTCCATGCCGAAGGTCTCGTTTCTTCATCGAGCGCATCAGAAATAATATCGAATTGTGCAACGTGGAGAAGCGGCGACCTGGTGACCCATTTAGGCTGACACCTCTCCGAACACGGCGTCCATGGCAATGCGTGGGTAACGAACTGTTTCCATCCCGATATGAGAAAAACTACATCAAGGCGCATTCAGTTGCATCAAGAAAAATGTAGGGTAAAATCGAGGAAACCTTTGAGACTTGATGAGCCGCTACTTTCTTAGAAAAGTGAGGAGACTTCCAAGAAACTCGGAGATAATAATTATAAATAAATAAATAAATACAAGGAATTTTCTAATTTTCAATAAAAAGGTAGCAACCAAAGGGATAGGATATCACGTTCATAAAATGATACCAGAGAAGGTTATACCTATAATATTTTTTTTATTTCCCAAGAAGATTGAAAGGAAAAAAGCATGAACTAATTTCAGGTAATCATACTTGGGGTCTTGAATTTTTTACCGGAAAATAACAAATCTTTCCTGAAATATAACCCAAAGAACATGCTGACGATAATACAGAGGTCTCGCAAAAAGTTAAAAAAAAATTGATTAGCGTAACTTGAAAAAGAAATATACATATTTATGAAGGTCAGGGGTGGAGTTTATATTATGCAATAATTATGCATTTTGCACTGCAGGAAAAATTAAACTTATTTCAGAGATTTTGCATTTATTTTCCCGTATATGTGCCTTTTCTTTCAAAATTCCTGGGCTCATTCGGAAACATTTTGCTCTCTAAATACTCCCAAAGTTATAACTCAAATATTAGGTGACCTTGGATCCAACACCATGCGTTTTAGACAAGGTTTAGACTGATTCTGCAGAACTATATCTCCCTGAAACCCTACCCCTGAAGGTTACCAGTTTTTATTTTTATGGTAGGGGGTTCATTTTAAGTATTTCAGTTAAATCGCAGAAGGAAACGCTACTTCTTGGTTTGGGTCATTTAAATGTACCCATACCCATCAGTTGGGTGAATTTCTTGGAGATTTTTCAAGCTCTAAAATGTCAGTCTTTCAAATGTTGCAGGTACAACCGCGAGGATAATAGTGGTTCAAAAGATGGCGTTTAATGCTTTTACCCATCTTCTTTGACAAACCCTAATAGAATTAGTACAGAAAACTGTCTACAGTTTCAAGTGCGTTTGTATGTAACTGCAAACAGTCAAAAGTTATAGGAAGTTAAAAAATTATAATATTGTAACTAAACTATATAGTCCCAGAGCAAAATTGACGGCAGTAACAACTAATGGTACTAAAAAGCCATTTCGGAGATGCGGCAAGCAGGCAATTTCCCTCGAAACATAAGTTTCTGCTTGCCGCTTCCCTGAAATTTTTAGTAACGTCAGCCAAAAATTTTGATTTGCACGTATAGAGTTGATTACATTTGTGTATTATACAAACTGATGTTATAAACATTGTCTTTGATCTCCTGGTTAAAAAATCTGACATCTTTCGACCAGGAAATTTGGCACCCGGCGAGATATATTTTCCTCGTATTTTGGTTAAAGGTATAGCTTGCTAGCATCTTTCATCTAAGCCACGTCAACAATCTGTCATAACCTTCGAAAGGAAACTGCATCATAACAAGAAGAGATAGAAATATTAGGTATAACAACATTTTGGAATATAAGCAATCTTGACGTATACCACAAAAAATATTCTAACGGCGACAGATCGGGTAAGCCGGTGGGACGACTCAAAGTACAATCACCTTCCAATTCATCTGTCGAAAAAAAAACCGACACAAACTGCGAACCTCAAGACCAAATAATATGGTTCTCCATCTTGGAACCATTGAATCCTGTTTATCCGGGCATTTCCAAATTAGTCGCCTACTGGTGTGCATTCAAATTTCCGTCAATAAAAAAATTACCATTGACCGTTGAACCAATAGCATCTAACCCATATGGTAATTGTTTTAGACTTTTGGGTGTATGATTGATTAATTATTACTTCTCGAACACCTGATAGTTGCGTCGGTTTAAATGCCCATTTAACATAAAAGTTGGTCTCTTAGCGTTCGGATTTAAGGGGTTTCGGCGAGCTTTTGGGCAAGTTAAAGCTAATAACAATTGAACTTATTTATTTACGTTTTGGGGACCGAACCTTAAAAAGTAATGTTGAACAAAAACACCAGACTTCTTATTTTTGTTGCTGTTTTTGGTTCCCAACTGTAAGACGATTTGTATATTTACCTCACCAAGCTTTTCAAGGTTTTAAACAGTCTAATAATGATTGGGGAACGTAACAATTTATTGTAAAAATTATCTACGTAGGCAACTTGGCATTAGATATTTGCTACCTAAAACCTGAAACACCATCACATTTAACAATATGCAATCTTAATAATGAATTTTTTATGAAAACGACTTTTTTTAGAATTGTTTAAAATTAAAATTAACACAAACTCCTCACACACCGAGTTCCGGTATTTACGATTTCAGCTAAACATATTCTATTTTCATGTATATGAAAATGTAGTTAGTTATATAACAGAGCATATAAGTTTTTAGTTTTTCCATCACTTCATACATAGATGCGTTAACTTAATTTATTAATGTATGCGGCACAATCAGATTTGCAAATCAAAACATTGTTTATTCAATTATTAATTAACACAGGTATATGAAAAAAGTGATTTTTCATCGCTTGGAAAAAAAGTACTTCGTGCAGGAGCACACGTGTGTCGTTTTTGGCAGCCGATGCAAATATTTACTGGTACATGAAATCGAAATATGAACTCAGTTGATTAGGTTACGCACTGAATTTTATTTCGGTTCGTTTGAAATTTTTTAAGAAAAATTTACATCGCGAGAACGCACAATGGAATTAATTTTAAAGAAACATGACCTGCCTCGGAATTTTGGATTGCGACACCCCTCGACTTGCCATTAGACAAAATAATGCAAGTCGATTGTCGATAAAAATTATATCTTGTTTTCAGATACGGAGGTCATCAGGATGTTGCTTTGTATTTTTACTTTACGCAGATAGGGGACGATATGATTTATAATAATGAAGAATATTAAATAGAATAGGGCTATATCGGAATTTTATCGAGGGTTATCAAAATGACGCCAGTGTTAGTGTTTCTTTGTATTTTATTTAATTTTTTTTAATTTACGTTATTTCAATCACACGCAGCAAGGCAGCAGCTTTCTGTTAGCTGAGAAATAATTTAAATGCTGCTGGGAATCTGGATGAAATTTTTATTTCAAAGATTGATGACTGAACAGTTTTAGCTACAAGTCGCCAAGAAAATAAAATTCCAGATAATTTTTAATGTTTCAAGATAACGCTCAAATAGTTATTTATGTATGTATCAAGGGAACTATTAGGATGTTAGGAGTCCTCAATTCTTTTTAGCATATAGTTGCTGGACCATGTATTTTCATGCATCTGTATTTTCTGTAAAAAAAATTGAAACCAACAATAATTCTGAGTATACAAAAATCGTGAGAAACCATGCTTCAGAAAGACTAATAAAATAAAATTACATTCTGGGTGCACAGGTTGCCCTTGCATTCCATATCAATATTAGAATAAATCTAATCATTTGATCGAAAATTCTGGCTTAGAAGATATACCGCCTGTTGCGTAAACATTTTTTTAATACGTAGCATGACGCCAAATATAACAATTAACTTATATTTTTAACTTAGGTATATGTAACTTATATTTTGACGAAGAAAATTCTTATTGAATGCGCGTATTATCGCTGTAAATTACTTAAAATGCCATTCCAAATTTTTAAATCTATTTTTAACAAACTCTTCTTAAAAAAAGCTCCTGCAACTGATACGAGAGCGAGAGCTCCGTGAAGTGAGCGGGGAAAGTCGGTAAAAACAAATTACTAATGCGCATTCGACTGACTATCGTTTGACCATATTTGACCATCCAATAATTTTGTTTGACCACGTCCAGGAAAAAAAATATATTTTTTTTACGTTCCGGCTAACTTCACATCTCTCTGGACACCATAGTTAGTTTCCAAGGGGGTCGAAACTTACTCACACCGTTTTACCACGTCCAGAAAAAAAATATAATTTTTTTATTTCCCGTTCCTGCTAACTTCACAATTATCTGTGTAACTAACCGTTTAGCTACCAGAGAAATGTGAAGTTGGCCGGAACGGTAAATAAAAAAGTCATTTTTTTTTCTGGGTGTGGTAGTGGTGGGTGGACGCCGAGGTGGTCAAATGAATTAGTAATAAAAAGGTTTAAATTACATATACACAAAAACAAAAGGTGGTCTAACAGAATAATTGGGTGGTCAAACACTTCACGAAGTTAACTGATAGTTCATGGGGTGTAGGAGGTCTCTTTTTCTTCGTGCTGAAAAATAACTCCACCGAATGACCCCAATGTTGGGAGTAGGTATAATGTTTCCAAAGGCGCAAGTGTCCTTTTGTTGTCCTTTTCGCAAGTGCGACCAATAAGTAGCCCGAAAATTGAGAAATATCACACAACTAGCAAAATTTGGCCCAAAAAGGTTTTTTTGCGAATCTCTAAAACGGAATTTCGGGATGCAGCTTAGGGTAGTCAAAAAGAGATCAGAAAACTAAAAAAAAAGGTTTTTTTGGTCCCTGCTCATCTGTTTGACATAGTTTTGCTAGAAATAAAGGCCAAAAAATCGCCCATTTTTGTAATACGTTGCATTTTCCTTTTTTTTTTTTGAGAGAATAACAAAATAGTCTTTTTGAGGGCTTAAGGGAAATTAATTTTACCTTCAAATTAGTACCAATCGGTATCAGGAATAATTTATGTTTCTAACGTAATGTAATGAGAGAGGATTTTCGGAATTCAAGAGGTTGGTAGGTACACTTTTTTGGCATTCAATCCTGTTAGAAATTTCACGCTGTTTCAACTAGGTACCTATTATATTTTAACCGCATGGGGGGGGGGAACAAAATTTGCAATTTTTTGTTTTTTTTGGGGGGGGGGGGGGGGGGTTCAAATTACACAGTTTTTTTTTTCGTTCGAAGCTGGGGGTTATAATGAGTATTTTATTAATATCTCAATCAGGATTATTAACGAAATGATGGTAGAATTTTTGTGCCAGAGATACAGTTTGCATGCGTTCTATTTATAGAGAATGAGCGAAATTAAAATCCTGTTTTGCGTCAAAAATATGACTATGGGTGGTCGAGAAAACCTTTTTTTGTAGATTTTTGGATGCTCTTTCGGATGCCGTAATAATTTATATACTAAGAGCAGCTACTAAACAAATGAAGCGAAACATTTGCAGCTGTTATTAAAATAGTTATCTATGTATGTACCATCTAGTGCGCGAAATTGAAGTTTGGTATTGAGAATGGGAGCTTTTTTGATGAGGCGACTGGCGAGAGCCGAGACAAAACTCATTCGAAAGCACCATAGTTTCGCGCTCGAGATGCATACAACATTTTTTAGAGAGCTTTATGAAATAGGTCGCGAAATATTTCGCGCATGTACTGGCAGCATAACTTCGACATAAAAAATAATGCGCCTATTAATGAAAGTAAATATGTCAAAATTATTTGACAATATAACATATGCAGTTGTTACAATGTTAAATAAAAGCAAAAGAAACGAAAGCTGGAAAGCTGTAAGTTAGGTCAAACTTGATGGAGCCAAACAACTATTTATTTAAAAACATGAACGAAGAAAGTATATTGAATAAATATACTTATGCACTTTAGAATGTGTTTTTGAGACCCTGTATAATACATACTTTACATAGAAAATATTCTATCACCAATCGCGGGTTATTAATTCGGAAAAGATTAGCTATTCATCTTTCTTTTAGTCACGTTGGACCAAGTTGACTTTGACTAAGGTCATGGTTTGCGTAACGCGAACATAACATAAACATTACTTATCATTTTTTGATAAAAAACGAATATGCAAATACGCAAACAAAATTGATCTCCATACAGTTTAAGATGTTAAATAAGATTATATGTTATTATTAGGTAAATTTTACAAATATTTTTAGAATTGTTTGATAGGACATATTTTTATTGCGTGTCGTATTTTAATTTTAAATATTTGAAATATTTTTTCATATTAAAAATTCGAAATATCGTAAAAAGGGTGTAAATAGGGAAATTCATCAATTATCTCATTAGGTAGTTTACAATTCAAAAATATGATTGGATACCTTGATGTGAATAAAATTTTGCGAATGACTGTCAAAAAATTATCAAATATTATATTTATGTATGTAGTTGCTAATTAAGATGATTATGAATAGATTAGCTAGCTATATTATGTTTGAATTCTAAAATGAAAAACAAATTTCCTCTTGCTAACTGGTTATTGAAAATAATAATAATTGCATATATGACTTTTAAAGTTGTACAAAAATAACAAGCTTGCGTAACCACAGAGTTTAATAAACTTTCATATTTCAAGGGTAAAAAGTATATGTTTTTCAAACACAAATACTGTTATAAATTGTAATCTACTCAAGTGACGCAGGTTAAAATGTTATATAAAAACACCAATGACCGGATTTATAAAAATCTCAGACGAATTCCAACTTTTTTTTTAAATTGTATCAGTTAGAAAGAAGCTTTTGGCTATTAGTTACGGTATCTTTTCAGATTTGTTGCCAGGCAAAACTTCACAAACATCTAATAATATCGAAGTATGATCTTGTGTCGACTTTTTTGCCAGTTTGTTGATTTAAGTAGATCTTATTTTTATGTGCGGGAAGTTAAAATAGCATTTTTTTCCCAGTTATCTCAACTCATGGATTTTCAGGTAGGTCAGTATTATTTGCCTATATCTACATTGTTACATAAGTAACATCCCCAAGTCGAAAGATAAAGTCTCAACATAACAATGTGATTGTACGGTATTAATAGAAATTTCAATATCAACAATACGAGCAATTTATCCATCGTGTAATGGATACCGGTACCTATTTTTGGTAGCTTTATTAAAATAATATCAAGAAATTGTTGGCACAGAAGAAGAAATCCATAAACTGTTGTTCATTTTATAACCGACCTCGAATATTATAACATTTTTATTACCGGCAAATTTTTACGCGATAAACTAACTATTAAACTCACCGATAAGTTTGGAGTTATAATATACTTCAATATGTACCTTATTTCATAAACACATTTCCATATTTGTGGCTTTCCAGTTGTTAGTTCATAAAAATTTTGGAAATAAAAATTTACCAAATCGTTCTGTAATGATATGAACATTACGTAGGTCCGAATAATTTAGCAATTGAAGTTACATATGTAACATGTAAGATACATAATTTTCGAATTAAGATATAGGTAACGATTTTATTGGATCGTGAAAACATGTTGCCCAAATTAGGTAGATATACGAAGAATCGGCAGCTGTAATATAAATTTTCTTAATCTTATTATATTAAAATTAAAAAATAAAATAAATAAAATACTCACATGAGGTGAAAGGAGTGGGTTGATGGTGGTAGAAGGGTTGTTGCCCGGGGGCGGCAAGGGGATGGTGTCCGGATTGAGGTTGTGGGGCGGTAGGCGTCCTCTGGTGGTGGTGATGACCCCAAGGGCCTTGCGGAGCGGCAAGCGAATGACGCTGGAAGGGCGGCGGTTGCAGGCGAGCCTTGAGCTCCTCGCTGGCGGGAACCGGGGCGGCGGGATGGCCGCCACTCGAGGAGCTGTCTACGTCGCTGACCCCAGAATCCGCCGGAGACGGCGGTAGGGAACCTGCAAGTAATCATCAACCGCTTCAACAACAGCGCTACTACCGTAGGAAACTATAATAGTCTAGTTATGTCTATTACATAGATGAAAGAAATTTTATGATAAGTGAAAATTACTATAATAATAAATACAATAATAACTTTTAGTTTCAAGTTTTAGTGGGGAAATTTAAGAAAGCACCGCATTTTTGGTATAGAGGAGTTTTAAAAATGTGGTAATAATTATTCTGCAGCCTAATAATTATTAAAATGAAAATTGATTATTAAACTGGGCAGCTTTTCTAGAAAATGGTTCACTAGATTTAGGGTTGTAGGTTGTTGGTAAATGACATTTTGCTTAATTTTGACTAATTAATTAATTCCTCTGCAGTGAAGAAATATTCCGACTTCGATGGACAAGGGATAAGTAAGAATATGATAGGTGGTAAACACTACAAAAAAAAATAAAAAAATAAGGAGCATAATTATTATATTAATAATTATAATAGAAAACATACAATAAATTATTGAAACAAACAAGTCAAAGTGGTCCATCACTTTTTTTTAATAATTGAAACTAATTTTCAAGATAAATTGAAGCTTGCAGTTAATATTTTTTATTATCTTACCTAAATTAAAATAAAATTGAAAATAAAATAAAATTATACCAAAAATCATATTTATGTAAATAAAAAAAAATTTCAAGTCGTAAGAGTATAATGTCATAATATGCTAGATTGCCTAACCGCGGTTTCGGGTCTTATCCCATCGTCAGGACAGCTTATTTATTGATTTAAAATAATTTCTGTAATTTCAGCAACTCTATTTTTCCTCACTTTATCAGCTCCTGATGATGATGGGATATAAGATCCGAAACCGGTAGACAAGCTAGCAATATAGGAAATTATACTCTTATATGACCTGGAATTGTTGCCTTTTATGAACCATATTGTAGAGTACACTATGACCAATCACACGAATAATAATTTATGTTCTGATTTTAAAGATGTTATTCTTTGGACAATTTATAAGCCGAAAGTGCCTTTATACTTTTGCCCAAAACTTAAAAGTAAAGAAGTTAATGAGCAATAAACCCATGCAATCTGGTAGACATGTAATTTTTTGCCATATTATGTGGCAATTTTTTTGAGCTTTGAGGATAAGTGAATCTTTCGACTTAAAATTGTCCAAAGATACGCTCTTAAGCTATGATACCCTGTATTGAATGACTTTTTTGATTGATTTCCACCTTAGCAGATATAGTATCTTGTTCAATTTAACATCAATTTCTAACTTCCGTGGCCTTTACCTCAAACTTCATTTTAACATTATACGTAAGTGATGGACCACTTTGTATACTAATATTTTTGATGATTTAATATAGAAGTAATTTTAACTTGAAAATGTATATATAGGTACTTACTACATCCTTTTATTCTTAAACAAGCAATAATCGTTGAAAAAGTACTGCACCCTACTTAGTACTCACACTCATTTAGATCGCAACAGTATACATTTGAGGTTACTGCTGAGCAATCAATATTCAATATAATATTTTCTGGTTGCGAGTATTTTTAACCTTCTTGGATAAAAAAAATATTTTCAAGTTCTTACTGGACCGGGACGCATAAGTCTTTAAATAAATTGACAGTTTAAAGTTGATAGGTATATACTATATGAATGCCGTCATTATAGATTTTATTGTACGCGTGTTATAGCTAAGTTTTACAATAAAAAATTGATTGGGAATTTATATTCATTTTTCAGTTGGATGATGTTTATTGTTCCTTCCCGAACAATGAGAATTCAGCCCCTTAATTAATTTGTAAATAAGAACAACAAAATTTTTTCATCAAAAAATTTAATATAAAAATTGTTTACAAAAACGTTATGAAAGCGTTATTCTGGTAGGTATATAGGTATATTTGCATTGTTAAAAAAATATATGAAAGCCTATGCGTGCAAGTATAGGTACACGATCAATAAAAAAATTGCTTTCAACCGTTCGGTTAGCATTTGATCAACCAAAGTTTCCTACATAAACGACTCCATAACATGTTTGAGGAATTTATTGATGACAATAACATTCTCTTTTCACGACATAATATACATACATATTTTTTTAAATAACCTTTTTAACTCGAAAAATAGATTTATTTATTTATAAATTTTTGAACAGCAAGAAATTAGAAATGTACACAAAATTTAGGTAACGAGTAAAAGTAAGAAAAGTAAAAGGAAATAATGACAGTGAAGCACTCGTAAGGTAATGAGCTTTGAAATGCGATAATACCATTGAAGGGAAAGTGTACATTTCTATAAAATATAGAAGGTATTAGTGACAAACCAGTCAAAGTTAAAATGTGAAGTTTCTTCATGTCGTTACAGTTAAAATTGTCTTTTTTTCACTAATTTTACTTGATTAATGATTTTCATATCAATAATAAGCTAATATTTTCAAATAAATTTCTTACCTTATTAGATATTAAGTAGGTACTTTTGAACATATATCTGGATGAAGCTATCCTTTTAAATCGTCTGGATTAAAGGTTTGTGTTTTATTTATTTATTTTTTTCAATAGTTATCGACGAATCCAAAACTGAAAATAACCGTACTTCGGGGTTCGGAAGTTACGTGAAAATTTTTGGACCATTTCTCGATTTTTACATTTTAAGCACTATAGGTACTGGAAATATTTCAGCTTTTGGTGAGAGAGACAGGTAACAAAGCACCAGGGGTACGCCAAAATATATTGATTGCCATAAGATAAAAGAAGACAGAAAACGAAAGTGAATAACGAATAACGATAAAAAAACCTTATCTGTGTTGTCGAGTCCGAGGCATTCCAATTTTTTTTGTTTTTTTTTTGTTTCAGAAATTTTTTCTTCAGTTCTTTTCAGTTCTTCATATTATCTCGAAAAAAACCCTCTAAAGACCATAAAAGTTAAAAAAAACTTGGTATAAAACATTTCCCGATAGTAAAGGAAAGACTTCTGTTCCTTTTGTCACTTAAACAAAAATTTTTGTTATTTGGATACAATTTTCCAGCGCTATCTTCTGATTTAGATGAGTAAGCACCACAAGACTTGAATTCGTCTTTAGCCATAAACTGCAAAGACAGTTTTTGATTTTTTCTCAAATCCAAAATCCTTCATAAATCCACTGGATCGATTCATATGTTGTGCGACTGTGGGGGGGGGGGAGGTTGGTGTCCAGTGATAAAACCAAAGTCCCATATATTGTTTATTCCATCATTCTAGAAAACATCAATTTTTTTCTTGTCCAATCCTGTCAAATATTCATATACCTTCAAAATATATTGACACATTTTTCCTAAATCATCCTTAAAAGTATATGAAACGATTTGGTTCACTGTAATAGCTACGTATGGAACAATAATCTTCTTTTGATTTTGTAAAAATTATGTTGAACACTTCTAGACTAGGTCGTCTTTAGTATTTTTCTTAAAACAGTTGAACGTCCATGAAAATATTTTATCCTGTGGGAATAGAGGATTTATCTATGCCATACCGCCATAATTGTATTTCTCACCATTGTCTTTCATTCGGACTCTCCCATGATAAATGGTACTGGTGCTTGCATGAAAAATTGAAGTCGTATAGGAATAAAGGCGATTATATGACCCTGAAAAACAATTTTTATTCTATCGTCCATCTAACGATATAAAGAAGCGATTTAGCGGGTTCTAATGCTTGCTCGGCGGGAAGACACGAGGTTCATTAGTGATTCTAGTGACCGGTCGTCCTTAAAAAGGGGAATTTCCGCTCCCCGAGCTGCCTAACCTGTCCACCAGGAATCCTTCGCACATCGCCTAGAAGGGTCAGGTGACCCGCGACCCCTCCGCTATTAATCATGTCCATTACGCGATCAAGGCATCTAAGATCCCCGGGATGTATTAATACAGTCTGCTAGGGTAGCTTATTGTATTTATCAAACTCGTTTCTTTGATGTACCTATAAATTTATCGAAAGTATTAGTGTTCCACTATGGATTTTCAGACCTATGGTATATAAATAAATATTCCGAATCTAAAATTAGTTAGCAGTAGACTAAAAAATTGACCTTATTCCAAGAAACATATATATGCAACATTTTTACAGTGGATTTTTTAAACTTCTGAGCCTAAGAAACATCTTTATTTACTGGACTCGCAAGGTTAAAAAAGATAAAGGAGTCCAAAGAGAGATTCATGATTAAACCCCACTATTATTTATTTCAGCCACTGGAACATTATATATAGATTAGTTCCGATTAGAGCCATTCAAATGGAATAAGAAAGAACATGATGATATCAAATTATTTCATTTAGAGGTCAGGTTAAACCATGACAATGCATTTTTCTTGACCGTCTCCTTTTCAACAACAATAAAGATTCCTTTTATGAAATGAAGCAAATTTCAGAATAGGTACATAAATATTATTTCATTAAGTAAACATAGCGTTCAAGTTCAAGGCGAAATGGGCATTCATTTAAATTAAAGAGTTACAAAGAACGATCCCCGTGTAACTATAATACCCTTGGTCCTTGGTCGTTCATTGAGGGGTTCGGGGATCGCGCGCTTGCATATTTGTATGAGATAGCGATTAAGCGCTTCGGCCAGTCAAAGGTCCGATTATGTCGTTACCTACACTAAGAATGACCGTTGGCCTTGCTACCGATGACCATCCTGTATAAAATTAAAGAGACACGGGGACGTGAGAACGCGGCAGCAAGGGGGTAGCCGCTACCCCCATCCCTTGGCGAGGAAGATGACACCACCACTATCCACAAACGGGGGCATGACCGTTATATCAAATGTCCTTGCGATCAAAACATGACAATGCGATGACCAGGGTTTGACGAATTCGGATTTCAAGGACAATAATAGAAAATTACCAGTAGCTGTGTTACCTACCTCTGCAGGATAGAGGTTGAAAAATCACATAGAAAAAATTATTTTTATTTTTAAAATTTATTATTATTCATTGGGGTTAGCAACTATATACTCGGGCAGTTTGGGTTGGCGTTTCTTCCTTCACATAGTCAGTAATGTCAATAAGAAAGTCAATACCACCCTTTTTTTTCCATTCCTCCTCCAGATCTTTCCACTACGCTGCGATTGGACAAAGTTCATATAGCCCTGGAATGGAAGGTGTTAATTCCCTCGATCTGTGGTAGTGTACCAAAATCGTGTTTTTCGTCATTCGCAAGAGTAACCAAGTGACCCAAAAATTGGTAAATATACCCCAAAAAATAGAAAATATGACCCAAAAAGGGTTGTTGCGAAATATCTCGAAAACCACGGTTTTCGGGATGTGGTTCGAAGTTTTCGAAAGGGAATCAGGAAACTAAAAAAAAAGGTTTGCTTGACCATGCAGTCATCTTTCTAGGGTAATTTTGCAAGCAATGATGATCAAAAACGCCTATTTTTGATATAGGTTAAATTTTACACTTTTGAGAAAATTACCAAAATCGACTTTTATCTTGATAATAGGGTGAATTTTTACTATTCTCCATTTTGTTTTCTGGTTTCTTGCTTATGTACCTAATAAGACAATTGATAGGATTTTCAGGATTCAAGATAACACTTTTTGACAATATTGAAGCCAGTGGTAAATCTAAAAAATACCCCAAGTATGCAAAATTCATGAATAGCATTAAATTAGGGGATGAATAAACAAAAAAAAAATATTAGAAAACAGAAAATTTTCATGCTGATTCAACGTTTATAGGTAGCTGAGATGGGAAAATTACGAAAATAATCCACTTTATGGACAGTTTTTTGGAGGGAGTGGGGGTTGAATTAAGATTTTTTTATAAGTTTTTTCTTCATCATCATATAGCTGTTTGAAAGTAGTACTTGTACATTTTTTTCAAGTTGTGTTAGAGATCGAGTTTGCATAGGGGTGAAAAATGAGAAAGGACAGAGGGAAACTCGCAGGGAAATGGATATTTGATGTTTTGCGCCCGAACTAGGTATTAGAGGTAGAGGTCGACAGAATCTTTTTTATGGATTTTTGGATACTCTTTCGGATGCCATAAACCACATTCACAACAGTTTCGAGATATTTTGCAAAACCTTTTGTGGTCCATATTTCCAAATTTTTGAACCACTTGACGTCACCCGCGAAGGACGAAAACCCAGGTTTTTGAAAAGAGCGACTCCAAAACATGCACAAATCCTATTTCGGTCTTTCGGCGAGGTTCTTTTTGGGTCTCATCCGTTGGTTTCACACCCGGACTAATAGTTTTTCGATTAAAGCGTTGTGATATAGCCTTTATTGGTTCTCTCCGTCTGGTACAATTCTCACGGTGTCTCTTGATTGATATGGCAGACTGATGAGTTTCAATGAAGCGAAACGTCTTGAGCTGTTGCCGGTCTCAGTAGGGGAAATAATTTTTCATGAATAATACAACATGACAAGATAGGAATCTTTTTTTTTTTGCCAACCATCAATTAATCTTTTCTAGAGGGAAATCTTGTTATTAAAAATTTTCTTGGAAATATTTTAGAGCGCTGATAGTGCATTTATAATAAATAATCCAACTGTTTCATTTCATTTTACTTCATCTCAAGTGCTCTCGTCAGCATTCTACTAGTATTACCTTTAATCTCGCCTTTAATAAACAAGAATGGACAAAAAACCAGAACAGCTGGAGTTGTTGGTTACATATTTTCATATAAAATATTGTCGCAGGTCAGTAATACACATTATTCATGGCAAAATTACTTGCCACTATTATTATTACGTCCAGTCAATTGCGAATGTGATATTGCCTATTATTGTTCGATAATTGTTTGACCTTCGTTGAAATTTGCATTATTAACACCTTAATAGCCTGGTCAATAGTCAACACACCATAAGTAGTAGTCAATGATATAATTATGATTTCTCCGAAAAAAATAAATAATAAAACATTACCGAAACCAATTCTAGGTCGTCCAACTCGTCCACTCGAAAAACATCGGATCGTTAAACAAATTTAATTTATGGAGGTGATGAAGGGAAAAGTGTGTCTATTTATCGAGCGTTCCATTACCTTTACCGATTGATGGTTTGCACACTTTCGTAGATAGGTACTACGGTGTACAGAAAGAACGGCGCTGACCTAAAGACAGCTGCTACTATTATTTGCTCGATAGAGATGTATTGGAGAGTAATGTTGGCACTGTGAGGGTGTCAACAAATAACATGACGTGGCCTAATCCTTTACTCTCGATGTAACGTTGCACAAACATCCCCGTGCAGGTGATGTGATCCCCCATCTGGCAGGCATGACTGATGGGACCCGCAGATTCCCTCTGCAGAGGACCATGGTGACCATTGCACAACACCCACCCTTGCATATATATTGTTTACTATCAGATCGTGCCCTGTTGACCTTCTCTATCAGCTGTCAGCTCATGTGTGTCCGCCCTCTCTTATTTACGTCAGTTTCTCTTAATCACATCATATCCTCAGCAACGACCGAAATTTCCAATATTCCCATTTAACGTTAAGTCGTCGGTATAATCAAAACCGTTGCAATCAAAGCTGGTCAGCTGTCAGTGCTGTCACACATCAAACGCGTCTTTTATATAAACAGTCGGTATTTTTTCGCCGCGACAATAATCGGACCCCTTCTGGCAATAATTTTTGCCTGAAGACACACAAACACGAATCCGCTTCCCTCGGATTTTTCCATATAATTTCCGGTCCAGACCCTTCCTGTGTCTCTAAAAATTACATAACAAAGGGGTAGTTAGGAGAAAAATTAATACGAGACCGGAAAACTAGTTTGTAGAAACGGCAGCGATTCCCGTACTGGTCAATCTAGTTGTCGATGGTCAATTTTTCAACCCTTATTATTAGGTAAATGGCTAGAGCTCTCTTGCTGTGGGAAAATGCTGGTGGACAGTGGTCAGTTAATAGACCAGCGAGAGATAAGGGCACGGCCCTTCGTATCATGTAATCCGACACTGCCTTCACTTCTATTTTCTTTTATTCGTCGCAACGGTTCTGCCGGACATTCTAGCGGAATCTAAGTCCCCGATCATGAATGAGTTACCTATGTTATGTACATACTTTATTTCCTTTATTCTGGTTTATGAAGCATGAAGAATATTATTAATCTCTGCGCTTCGTAGATTATTATGCGGTGTTTGGTGTTTCATGCACTCGAAAATAAGAGAAGCACAAAAGATTACATAAATTTAAGCCTTCAGTAAATATTATTAATAACAAAGCTCGTGTATTCAAGAAAAGATTAATATCTGTTTCTTTGTTTTAGAAACTTATTGAGTTACAGATGGGTAAGAAAAAAGCAACCAGAAAATATGGATATTTATAAGTTATAACTTCCCTAAATAAGTATCTCTAATAAAGGTCTGGGCTCTTTTTGAATTAAGAAAGTTTAAAAAAGCTCTCAAAAAGAACATCTAGGGATATAGAGAGATTCTAGAGATAAAAAACTCCATTGTTATCCTTTCTATTACGTGACCTACTACTAGAAAAAATTATTTTAAGAAAGTCTAAAAAAAGCTCTTAACAAGAGCATTGATTTTAGAGATAAAAAAGCTCCATTGTTATCCTTCTTTCACGTGATACTACTAGAAAATTTTATTTTAAGAAAGTCTACAACAAGTTCTCAAATAGAGCATCGATTTTAGAGATAAAAAGCTCCATTGTTATCCTTCTATTACGTGACCTACATGCAAAATTTATTTAAAGGGGAAGTCTACAGAAAGCTCTCAAAAAGAGCATTTGATTTTAGAGATAAAAAACTCAATTTTTGTCCTTCTTTAACGTGATACTATTGCAAAATTTATTTTAATAAAGTCTAAAAAAAACTCTCAAAAACAGCATTGATTTTAGAGATAAAAAACTCCATTATTGTCCTTGTTTTAGTGATACTACCAGCAAAATTTTTCAAATATTTTTTTCCAGAAAATGACTTTTATCGTTAGAATAAAAAGTTAAATGTATTGGCAGGAAATTTTTCAAGACATACTGTAGGGACTATAAATGAAGGATGAAGCATAAAAACGATACATACCAGTGGTGGCGCCTCCTGGATAAGATAACGCCTTCCTCCTCGCATAATCGCATAAAGGAGGCTGCTGTAATTCTGGCCTTTGCCGTGACAGCAACTGATGGAGGTAGTTGTTTTGCTCCTTATCAACTGAAACAAAAAATATTCCATGTTACCTATACAAAAATTAAATGTTTTTTTTGTTAATGTTTAAAAATATTAACTAGGTACACTGTCCTACACTCATTATATTAAATTAGGTAGCTATACACATAATAATTATTATTCAAATGTAAATTTTTTAAATACTTCGTATTTCCGGAATGTAGAATGTAGGGAAAGTTCCCTTGGCTCAGCTTGACTTGGCCTACAATTATCATCATTACTAGATGAGATAGGTATGAGAAGGTATGTCAATGACTTGACGACCTGGAACCTACAACTACTTAGTAGCTGCATTGACTCTTCTCGCTTGGTCATCTATATGCATAGCCGTCATAATACTACTTACAGGTCACCAGCCTATCGCATTGCGTCATCATAACCAGGTGCAAGAAAAGCTACCTACATCGTGATATTTTGAACTGTTGTTATAGTTTCTCATAAATAAAGTCGTTCTTGAGTAAAGCACGGAACAGATTCTGGATTTGTCTAGGCTGGATATTATTATCTACATACGGTATACATAGACATACATACATACATCCTGACGACGATGAGTGTTTACGGCGTCTATTACTGTAGGCCTTGTACTAGCATTAGGTCGAGTTCAAGTTCAATAATCATCTCTCGTCTGGAATCCAAATCTGGATTGTAAAAGACAAACATGGGAAAGATATCGCGCTATCGGTTAGACAATTGCTAAGATACATTTGATCTCTTTTGACATATTTAAGAAAAATAACAAAAAAAGTTATTTAAAGCCATGACCATTATTACAGATACAGAGTTACAAAAAGGGTTTTAATCCGGAGGATGCAACTTGAACCAGAAAATGATGGTCATTAAACGTGGAGCACAGAATTCTAAAGAGTGATTTATGAACAAAAGTGCGCCAGCTTCATAAAACGTCGAACAAAAGCAGTAAAATGCAACAGAAGGACTAAACCAAATCGTTATACCTACCAATAGAACTACCTCTTTGACAATAATAGCTGAAGAATATTATCCAAGATGAAGTTATTATTTTACTGACATCTGCTACTTGTTGCGTACGTTTTATGAACCTCGCACAGTCATAAATCGTTTCAAATTATAAGAAGGATAATAATAAAACACGCTGGAAGATGTTTATTGATTCAAAAAATTGATTTTGTTAATCGTAATTGATTTTAACTTCAAAATTTGGTAATACTTAATATCAAACGCCAAAATAACATCAAACATAATGACCACCACCATAAAATGAAGGAGGATATGCCTCCATCCTCAGTACTAAACAAGCCACATTCCCGTTTTTTTTTTTTAAGTATTTTGACTTTAATGCCTACAGAGTTTATTAGACCCTTCTTGCAATAGTTCATTTTATTTAACATGACCATTATCCCAAGAGGTCTTTGCGCTTTGGTGGTAGTGGTACCAAATATCCTCCAGATAGAGCTCACCCTTTTTTGAGGCCGAGAGTAAATATACTGGATCTTTCGAGGACTTTCGAGCTGACAGGATCTTGCCAAACCGGACATTAGAAAAAAAAAAAAAAATCGAGGTAACCGAATTTTTCAAAAATCGAATTTCCGAGCTGACCGAGACCAGACAACTGGTCTGAGCCTTTTCAAAAAATGGATTTTATACTTCACCAATTTTGAAATCCAAGAGCCGCCACTGGTTTGCAAAGAAAAAGGTTATAGGAAGTGGAGAGGTTTAACTGTATTGGAGATCGGTGATGTTCTGTGAGACCAAAATAATGCCTCATAGTCCGGCCATCAAAAGTTATTCACGTTACTCAAAATTGCCTAAAAAAAAAATTCTTCAACAAATCAAATAATTTTGCGATTAACTGATCCGGGAATTTTTATCACAGCAGATATCATGGGAGTCGGAGTCTCCCGATCCAGTGAGTGTGAGATTCCTAGGAACATATCTTTGGTTGTGGGCCTTGGTCACGTTCGAATTATTGTGTAAAATTTGCCACGAGCCTCTCTTCTCTATTTATAATCTGGCATCTCAGTAATCATTCTTACGCTCAACGATTTCCTGAATATTCTTGACATTTTACATCGTTAGTTACATAGGTTGGGACGCCCTGGCCTTTCATCGACTTCAATTATTATTTAGTCTCTGCCAGCAACTGTGGCACTCAAAAAGAGTCGCTCGGAACATATAGGCACCTACATTTTTCCTTATAACCTACTTTGAACGCACTGCAATAATTGGCACAATAATTAATTTTATTTGAATAAAATTATTCAGAAACGCTCTATTTGATTTACGGATTGATCTTACATTATTTTTGCAAACAAGCATACAAAACACCCACTGATGTCATTATACAGTGAGAGTTTTTTAAGACGGAACATAGGAGATGAGCTTGTGAAGTATTTCTATGGAAATCGATCCGTTGCCGGGCAAGGTCGTTAATGGTTTTGCAATAACCCCCCACTTCAGATTAAATTATTAATTTGACGTTTATGAGTAAAACTTGTCGTCAGTTACATACTAGCGTAGGTAGTTACTTAATTCATCAAAAATGTGTACAGCTGATGAGAAAATTGAAATTTACGCACATGGTACACCATGCAGTGTGTCTTCTTTATGTGAAGTTGAAAATTTGCGCTGGTACCATGTCACTATAGGACACAGTATCCATAGAAAGTTTATGTGTGGGCTGGAATGGTTAACGCTCATATCTTGCAGCCACTGCAAGAAAGAATCATTCTGACCATAAATAATCTGCAAGTAGAAGGCCCTTTGTGGTACCAACAAAATGTTACAGCTGCCCATTTTGCTCAGTTTCCCGGTAGATGGATAAGAAGAGATGGAGTAATTAACTGGCCGCCCAGGTCACCAGACTTGGATTTTTTTACTTGAGAAAAGTCAAGTAACTGATTACTTACAGAACATGCAGAACATACAGAAGCGATGTTAGAAACTGATTTCTAACATCGTTTCTATCTACCACATATTGAAAAGCTCAAACAAAGGATAAGAAGAGCTGCGAAGAAATATCTCCTGAACAGTGCAGAACGATAAATGTGTTGATTCTACAATAATTTTTTAGGACACTTGCCTGTAGTCAACGGATGTTTGATACTATTTTAGAATAATAATTAACACTCTGCAGTATTTAATTTACAATTATATTGTTTCTTTATAAAATATTTAGTATAAAGTTACACTTTTTTATATTTTGAAATAATTTCGTTTTAATTAAAAAATAATTTATTGCATTGACTTTCAATACAGAATCCCTATGTTCTATTTTAAATAACTCACTAATGCTAAATTCAACAATGCTCGAACGTAACCATAGCTACGGTATTGTTAACGTATTGTAGCGGCTTTGTTGGAATGCACTGATTTCGCTATGTTCCATTTTAAATGGTTCAACAACGTTAATTAGACTGCGTCATATTTTTTCTGATGTTCCGCGTTATGTGGTTCTCACTGTATAGGGTGTACATTAATAACTAAAAATAATCAAAAAAGGGGGTGATTCCTTGGTGTAAAGTTCGCTTCATATTTAAAAAAAATCGGTTGAGCACTCCCTGTTCAGATACATGAATATATTTAAAGAGGTGCCAAAAAATGAGTTTTTTCATTTCCTTTAATACCAAGAAAAATATGTATAAGGTGAACTGTGACGGAAGCTGTAAACGGTAGCAGAAATCGTCACGTTACCCAGGTGTGTTGTCGCAGTCAGTAGCTCTGTTTAGATCTGCCCAGCGCTTCACTGGGATATGTCTTCAACCTTTAGATATGCCAATTAAGACTCGTCTTATTATTCAACAAGGAACTATGTCCAGAATTTTCATGCGGTTATTAATACAGGGTGTACCCCGTATATAAAGAGTGCAATAGAATTTATTATATCAAAATATTTTATACAACGGCTGTTTCGTGTAGTCATTTTAAGAGCAAAAAAAAATTCTGCTAAACTGGGAATAGCTGTACCATCTCTTGTTTTATTTAATTAATTTTACTCGTCCTGGAAGACATTTTTCTCTCGAATTTTTCAGACCAGGCACAGGTGGATTATTTTGCTCCAGTGATTATTTAATTCGAAATAATTCTGTTTAAATCTCTTCAGCATCTGAGGCATTTCTTCCTCGCAGCCAGGATTGTTGAATATTCCAGCAATTGTCGTGCTAATCCGACAGCTGGCATTTAATAATAATAATACACAGTGTGATAGAAGTTCCATATACGTGTATAGGTACTAGAAAGCAGATCATAAATGGAAATTTCATACACTTTCAATAATAATAGTTTTAATAATTGGCTGATTGTTTCGCTATTTTAAGAGTGAGCATTGTTTAATTATCTTATGCTCTAGCTCTAGCGAATAATTATGGCAATAATTATTAGATCTGCAGTGATGACCGACCTATTTCTTACAATAATTACATTTCACCATCAATATTATTAGTGGGGAGAGAAGCCTACATAGATAACAATTGGTATAAATAAATTGCATTTCCCTTGTATGGTAATGCATCATTTATATTGTTTACTTCAATTATAGCATAAAAATATAGATCATCTTCAAATAACAATAACAGGCAGAGGATTACGATGAGTTAAACGTATTGCGAAATAATTATAAAAATACTTTGAACAACCGTTATTCTCGTGCTGTCTCGGCGATTCACGGAAAAAAAATAAAAAAAATAATGAACGAATAAATTAATTATGTATCTTACAACAGATAAGACTTCCTGATATTGTAATAAGTTTCATTTTACACATGAAAGAACGTAATTTTATAGTTACGAAGTAACAATAAAAGATAAACTTCACAATAAATGCTATTGTAGTTTATTTGAAAGTAAATAATTAAGCACGATTTCAAAATATCCATGATTTTTTATTGGAGAAGTGTGAATAGTTATTAAAGATACAAAACTAATAAACGTTTCTTGAAATGGTGAGTGGAAGAAAGATTTTTTTTAAAGTAAGGAAAAAAATCTTATATTTTGGAAACGGCAAACTGAATTCCGTTAATTTGGATAATAATTATTATTCTTTGACTAATAAACTGAAATTTAATGATTATCGTGCCATAAAAATTTACGAACGAAAATCAATCAATACAAAAAGCTACTTTTAAGAGGTTCTTAGCTATGCTAAAATAAATCTAGAAAAAATCTAGAATAATAATAATACTGGTCGGCCATGGTACGTATATGTACCATGTAAAGTACCCGTAAAAGTAACTATAGTAATAATAAGTACCAAAGCCAAAAAATACGCAGCCTTATTTTATTAATTATATTTGTATTTTTTTCTTATAAACTCCTTAATCTATTAAATGTGAGAATTAATTCGAAAGAGAAAAAATCCATATTTTTAGTGTAATTAATTTTGGGTTTCGCCATTAGAAAAACAAAAGTCGGCTTTGAAAATTTTTGTAATGCCAGACTGGTTGCTTTTGATGATTTTATAAGTATACAAAAAATAATTTATTGATTTCCAATAATAAGAAAGATGTGACAAAAATAAATCTCGATTTTTCAGGATATTTTTTCAGGATATCTTTCAGGATATTTCAGCAACAACTGAAGTTTTCCTAATTTTTGTTTCAGATTCTTATGAAGCATCAAATTGTACAACTTATCTTTAATTTTACCGACTCTGTACCTACCTCTTACCGTTTCCCAAATCCCCGTGAATGCCACTTAAAAAGTCAACATGTCACTATTAACAGGCTATTGGAAAGACTACTATGGCTCCAATACTTATGGCGGAAAAATTGTCATCAAATTTGGCAATAATAAAAATTCTGCGAGTAGTTCAATTAATTTCAGGGGATGTTTTGGATTTAATTTTTCTTGCGAGTGTATGAGGCTAAACGTATCTAAACGGTCAATCCAAAGGACGTATGTTCGATTCCCGACTACACACAAACTCCCCATCATATGGGAAATATTTGTCCTTCTCGTTGAAGGAAAATTTTGATTTCGCTTTGTGCTTTAAAAATTATCTCAAATGACACTCCCACTAGTTGTCACACGTGACTTTTATAGTTGCTAATTTTGCAATTTTTTGCAAATAATTATAAAATATGGCATTCGTTTTCAAAATTCGATATAAAAAAACAAGGAAAAAGTTGTTTGATAACTTTGAAGTTGTGAATTTTCACTTGCTTATGCTTATAACTCATGAACTACTCAATCTAAATTCCAATTCTGAAAGCCCCTACCTTCGATTTTCTTAGACCAACTCCGGTATATGTTTTATAGAATTTTGTTTTGTTTTGATGTCCCCTTATATCACGGATGAAAATTATGAATAGTTATTCTGGTCTGGGACACCTAATGGTGATATGTACTAAGATGAGACAGGGAAAGGGGGGGAGTGTATTTTTTCCACAGAAAAAAAGTGAAAATGTTTTCCAATCTTTCTTTCCAATCCTTCTCACTGTCTGAATGGTCCCTGCTCGGGCACCTTCACTTCTCTCTTTTAACCGAACATTTCAAATTCGCACTTTTTTCTTCCAATTCCCAATTTTTTGTTTCTCTAGCCCTCTACGCCATCGTACGAATTTTACAAACACAATAAGCACAACAAGGGGTCCTTTTTATCACTGGACTGGATAGAAATGTAGCTTTTGGCCATTTCCACTAGGACTGCCTGCAATGCATGAACTTCATTGTACTTCACGACGCAACAGTAGCGTTTTGATGCCAGGAATCGCTCCCGAGATTACGAACTTAGAGCCTGAGTGCTTGAACCGTTCATAAAAGTAAAGAGTGATTTATTTTTGTTGCTACTTGAAGTGTCGCGTCTTGAAGCGTGGTGCAGCCTAAGTGGAAACCGGACTTACACGGCTGATTTTTTGCTCCCATAATTAACGAATAATCTGACATTTACAACCTACTACGTCGCTTTTGGTTACTATTTTTCGCCACTATTAAAATCGTCTCAATGTGAATAAACCAGTTTATAAACAATGGCTAATTAATTAAAATATTCAGTAGAATTTTTATTTTCATTTATTTTACATCATTTCATAAATTTCTGGTTTTTGTTAAACGATACTTATAAAAATGAAAAGAATTAAGGAATCAATTTTTTTAAAGTGTCCCTCGAATTTATGGCTTCCTCGGGAAACATCTTTAGGTATTTGGTGATAGGGTCATAAAGATCTCACTTTTGTTTTGGAACCATGAAGCACATCAAGCAACCAAACTTCCTATCAAACTTCTAACAATACTGAAGCACCTTTTTTAATGACCGACCAGAAAACATTTTTAGCTTTTCGGTGCCACAAAACACTGATAAGTACCACCTATCCAAAAAAAAAAAAACACTTCCTTGATGACCTTCTCAACAATATCAAAGTATGATTACTAATCATTTACAGAAAAGTATTTTTCAGTCTAGGGCCAAGATGATAACAAAAAATTATTTAATTTCATCAAACAAATCAATATAATTAGAATTGCTGCCTACTTGAGAAATCAGTTACCCACTTTATATGTAATGTACCATGTCAAAGTGACCAATTGAACAATAAATTTTGTTCAACACGGCGATTTCTGTTTTTTTTTCGGTCGATTTATTATAATTATAATTATGCTATTGGGTGCTGCATAAACAGACATATGACGTACGATTACAAGCAAGCAATGGCAGACGATCAATTATTGTGTAACTATAATTGATCAATTGGTTTCCAAATTCAGTGTGCGTTACAGAAAGGAGAGACAGCGGAGAGGTAACAATCCGAGCCTCACTCTCCATACATATTATTGGTGTCATGCACATGTGTCGGGTACCTGGCCAGTATGCATACGGTGAGTGTTTATTCATTTCCCCGACCAGCCGGCCTTAACCCAGTTGTCAATAGCCGACAATTCTGGCTTACGTAACCAATCAGAGAAATACCAACCGAAGTAATCCTCTGGTACAGCTTCCTCTATATAGACTTGTTATTCAGCCTTGCCACACTGACCAAATTACCGTCGGTGGTTCTTAAAAATCACTCGCAAACCTCCTCTGATTAACAAGGTGCACTTTCGTTTTCATCCGCGTAAACAGCGATGATGCACATGCGAAACCATTGAGGGCACGTTTTCTCGAAAGAAAGCGAAAGAAAAAATTTGAATCGCGACCGTTTCAAATGTTTGGTTTGAATTAATACCACATAAATTTCCAACGCGCGAGAATAAAACAATAACGATTATAATATATTTAAATTTAGCGAAAGTAAAGCCGAAGACGCTTATTATACACATATAGCTTGGTATCCTAACATGCTCTGCACGGCGAATTTGTCGTATCTCCCTGTTTTTGGAGTTCTAGTACAAGTAGATACGCATTAGCCTTTTTAGGCTGCCGCCCCAGATTGTATGTATTTACACTGGAGGGGGCGAGATTGAGAAGCGAGAGTGTAGAACGGTCTCATTAAGGCATGCAGAGATCAAACAATTACACACGAGCACTTTCAGACATCTCACCTCACATCATTCTGTTTGATGGCCTCGATATTCTATTCTCTCACTCTCACCTCACGCAGACTAATGTGGGTTTTCTGCGAACAGGTGCTTTTTGAATCGTGTAAAATTTCACTAATATGTTATGATAATATGAAAGTCATTAGTTTCCTGAAATATACAGACAAAACGAAGCCTATGCTGATAATAATAAGCCTCTACATACTTTTATTGTTTGTTTTCTGAGTTTTCTGAGATTACAATAAATAACATTATTTCAATTGGCTGTCATGTTTTTATGAGTAGCTACCTACTAGTACTATATTTTATTACCGCAATATCTAACTCATCAGAAGAAATGACAATAAAGATAATTAACTCTTTTCGGTAAAGAAGTCGTTGAAAACTTTACCAGTAGCAGTTGTTTCCATCTGTCTAACCATCATCATTAAATGTCCAATTAATGCTAGGTTTGTTATTAATGGTATTAAACCTACTGTTTAGTTACCAGGTCTTATTAGTATCGGCCCCACCACTCAAGAAACTCGTTGGAACTGGAACTGGAACCGCAGCCTCCCAATCACTTTCAAAGAACCGACGTGTTAGAGCCTTAAGCACTTCAAGCACTCTAGAAGATTCCCGGCATATTTCTTATAATTACATCGTTGCTGATATTTTGCTTGAAGCTATACTTTACGAGGGTGTGGATTAAACTTTTTTATCGTTGATGCGGTCAGTTTAATTATTGGGTCTCTGATTATGATCAATCATTTCTGCATACAGATGGATCTGTATCCAGTTTTTTCCCGTCAATAATAATAATTTATTTCCACGCAAGTATTTACGGAAGGACCATTAGAAAAAAATTAATCGCATGAATTTGGATTATTTTTATTTTCCTGTTTGGGGCTAATTTTCCAAGTTTTTTTATTTTTTATTGCCAATGTTAAAAGATTTTCATGAACATCGACAAAATTTGAATCAACGAGATAGACAAGAATTCCTATAAAATGATATTACAACATCTTTCCGGTAATGTTCTGACGATGTATATGGGTTGAAACGAAATAGGGTGAAATAATTATTTATTACAATTTAATGTTATTCAATTAGCTTTATTTCTAGATGAAACTGCAACAAGTAGGTACCATAGTAAAAATCTACCTAATGAAGGAAATGGTCGATCGATATACACTCTGTTGGTTACGCTATCGATTTAATTAATTGTGGATATTTATTATTAATTGTTGACCTAAACTATAACGTAATCGAAGGTATCAGTGCGAGAAACAAAAAATTGAATACCCTCGAAACTTTTAGACTAGCATCACGAGAGCCCGCAATAACTAAAGTGGTATCGTGCACCGCACACGCCGTCGCTTAGTGGAGTGGAAATGTCGCAGGCATCGAAGCTGCAATTTCAGCTCAGTGTTCAAATCTCGGTTTACATGTTACCCAAAAATTCTGAAAAAAAAATAGGCATGTTTTAAACTTGATTTCCACTCCTAAAATGCTTTTATGGAAGAAAAAATATTTTTTAAGAAAAAGTTTTGAGTTGTTTGCTTTTGTCTAAAGCAAAAAAAAAATTAAAATTATGCAGAAGATATTGACCAGAATTAATTTTGAAAATTGGAGGGCGTGCATGTTCTTTGGACTAGGAGAAGTTTTAGTTCTCAGAAACTAATTAATGAAAGTCTATGAAAGTCCATTAATTATTCATAATATACACGGTGTTTGGTAACTGAAAGCTAAAATAGAACGTCATGTATAAAATTGTATTTTTTTTAAGCATAAAAGAGAGAATACCTAACTCTTTTCAAGATATTTTTTCCTTTTTCCGCGAGAAGGCAGGACTTTAGGAAAAAGTACAAAGATGAAAAATGTCTAATTTTATCCCAAAGAATGCTTTCGACTTCCCTCTGCTCGGAGAGGCAGCGGTCACGTGATTTGCCACTGAGCTGGAATCGTAGCTGCACGATGCTACTTTTGTCAGTGGTCACTTGTACTTTCAACATCAAAAAATCAAACCTTTATATTGTAATTTCTTTGTGAATAAGAATAACACTTTTAAAAACGTTAATCAAATAATTCATTGTGTAACCAACTCCCAGCCTCAGCAATTATTTTTAACAAACTTACTTAATTGATTCAAACTAGTCTTAGCTGGTCTTGCTTTGATGGTTTCAAAATTTCCTGCCCAGACTACCTATTTCGAAAGCGGGGATCCTTAAATGATTACATGAACCATGCATCCTCTTGCAAACTTATAAGGTCAAGCTAAAAGGTGAAATCTATTTTGCATTTTTCCGCCATTCTCTGCGGGATTCATTTCAGCATCGTTTGATCTTAAAAGACACCAAGAAGTTCCATTAACAGAACTGCCAGGAAAATTCTCACAGTAAATCATCATCAGCTAGTCTCAAATAATGTTTTTTTTCAAGGTTCAAGATCTATCCAAATAAATCATCAGATATGACCTTCGAAAAGAGCCTTTTTTGAAGAAATCATCACTCCCTTTAGACATTTTTTTTTTCAACTGTCAATGTTTTTTTCACACAGTGGTCATCATTCATCAACCACAGACCAATAAGCAGACGCAGGAGATGACTCAATGTTTATTTTTTGAGTTTGATTACATTTCCATTGCTGTTTAGAATTTTTTTTTATTATATCAGTGACCTAAATTAATCATCTCTGGAGAAGCATTGATGACTTGATGTCGAAGAATCACTGATACAATATAAATGCTGATCTGCATTAATATAAAAGTTTTTTCGGCCCAAATTTAAGAAGATTTAGTTGAGAATCGAAAACATAATATTTGTTTTAAAGCTTTGTTTTAAATTTCGTACATTAGAAACATTATTAACATGATTGAATTGAATCATACATATCTTTAGCAAAATTACAAAACACGTGATTGTTGATGTTATGTATGTCTGTAGCTGATTGTTACATTAAAGATAAGCGATTAAAATAGCACAAAAATAAAAATCGGAGGAAAAATTTTGCAGAATTTGCAAAATCTATTATGAAACGCTAATTATCAAGATGTACGTAACGTAACAAGTATGGATTATTATAACACAGGTCAGCGAAGCTTTAAAAACATAAGAGTCAGTGACTCCTGTTTGGAAGGCAAGTGGCAGCAATATTGGAGAGAATTGCGCGTAAAAGACTTCGATAAGCAAAACATTAGATAGATAAGCTAGAAATGTGCTATGAAATCTACGTGGTAAACGAGCCGGACAGCAATCACCTTGGCCTGGGCTTGCGAAATAGCCGGCCCTCGACGTTCAAGATGGACCCGAGAGCAAATCAGCAGTAGCCTTTTGGCACTTATCTATCGGATAGTCGCGGTGCCAATGACTCCTAATGTTATTAGAGAGCTGTTTACAGGCAACAGCTACTGATTAGAATTATCATTAGGCACGACTGACTCCGTTATCTGGCCAATGCCAATGTCAATCCGCTGTAACATGATGTGAAGGTCTAAAGCAGGTGGATATGTAAACAGGGTAATTCGAAGATAATAGAAAGACAAACAATCTAAGGACAGGGACAATAAAATAGAAAGTCTACGTATTGGATGTAGGTTTAATACTAAGATTGCATATTCGACTTTCAAGAGGAGGGAGAATACTTTAAAAAAATGGTTACCATATAAGTGAACGTATAATATATGATGCTTTACGCTGATGTTTCAAGATGTCTTCTTTCCCTTAAATGTAGCAAAAGACTAACTGACGAGTTTCACTGTTTCTGTTTTTTTTTTTTTTTTGTTTTAATTTAAAAACCTAGCAGCAGTCGGGTACCCTAATATGCAGAGAGGTAAGAGGGAATAACTGCCATCCCGTAGAATTATAATGAAGTCAGGAATAAAACTAAATAATTGAAAAAAACAAATTAAATTTTTTCCGAAGTAACTTTATAACCAAAACATGAAACTCTCTTTTGAAAGAAAGTTTTTATTTTCTTCAGATATGACATGGCATAAACTAATAAAAATGTCGCAGATATTTCGTCCCAAAAAAAAAGACGACTCTTATAAATTAAACATGTTAAATAATTGCTTTACCTGTAAGGGAAACGAAAAAATTAAATGCCCCTATAAGTCTCCTACTTGTTAAGACGTGCCTAATATGAGTTCTTATTTTATTAAAAAAGTAGTGCTCATACTTCAAAGGCTACGTTTACAGTTACGGAAATTTAAACTTTATCAAGCGGTCCTAAAAAACTTTAAATACGGAATTAAATTTAATATTAAAAAATCATTAGTAACAATTTGTTACAAGTTTTATAATACCGCGCACGGTCATTAAAATATTAATAATAGCAATTCTATCTTAATTATGTATCAAATCAATTATAAGGTTCTATCAATTAAATATTAATAATTAAAAGTTATTCCTCCAATTAATTGATTGCAGTCAAACATTATTCAACATACTGACATGACGCATTTCTTGATCTCATCCCCTTCGTTTTTTTTTTTTTGTACATACAGGGTGAGTCACCTTCGAGCTACATCATTGGGATCTCGGAAACTAGAAGAGATAAAGTCAAAGCTCAATAATAATCTTACAAAAAAAAACTTAAAAAAAAACTGAAATATTTAAAATTTTAAATTCTCATCTAGTTGGCTTATTTAAAAGATATCGAAAAACTGAAAGCATTTTCCATTCTCACGGCCACTTTTTATTTGCTCATCAAAAAATATGTAAAGATTGAGGATTTAATTTATTCTATTGAATTGTTTCCTTTTCTGGGATTCAGCAATTTCATTAAAAAAGGGCAATATGATTTATTTAAAATAGGAATTTCATTTGTTTATTTTTTATGAAATTTTCAAATCTCAGAAAAAAAAACTGAATAGAAAAGGTACCATTTCCTTCCACAATCAAGAAAAAATCCAGATTCGTATTTAAAAAAAAGAGTTGATGATGGCAGCGAATATTTGAAACGTGTAAGCCTTTATCTAATTACATATTTTGAAAGCAAATAAAAAGCGGCCGTGAGAATGTGATTCCAGTTTTTGATATCTTTTCAAATAAGTCAACTAGATAAGAATTTAAAATTTTAAATATAATATGAGTTTTTTTAGTTTATTCAAAAACCATCGAAATTTACTAATTTTTTTTCTCAGATCATTATTGAGCTTAAAATTTAGAAACTTCACCCCAATTTGTAGCTCGAATTTGTCTCACCGTGTATAAATTCAATTGTTATCAAGAAAACAAAACAATCGTAAAAAAAAATATACTAAAACTTACTTTTTGAAAAAGAGCAACAATTTTTCTTGCACTTATTGCAAAATGCGAGCAATAATTTTTTTTTAAATGTAAGTAAAACTGGAAAAATCTCCATTTCCTCTTATGAACCTAAGTTGGTAAAAAATAATTATATAAAACGCATGTATGGATACAGAAAAAATTTATTACACCAGTGAAAAAATTCCATTTCGCGCATAATTTGCTACATTCTAACTGAGTTTTTGTTGAAGCAATTTTCTCACGAGAGTATAACAAAAACTTGATCTATAAATACGTGTACAAACAATACGTGAATTTACACGACGCTAAATTTGTAGGTAGGTACTAAACGACCGACTCGTGGCTCTCATTACTTTATCTTACGCTTCCTTGACAAACTGGAAACCTATTATTACATTGTTATACATTATAGTTTTCAGTGGCTATATTTAACTCGAACGGTAATGTATCTATCTCTATGATGATATTGGAAATAGCTCGAGAAATAGTATGCAATTCATCATAATACACATGTATAATTATTGTTCTATTAGCCTGTAATACATCCTCAACTAATAAGTTTAGTCATATCTGGTCATATTGGTCGAGATTTTGACACAGGTTGGCCTGAAGAACTTTAAACAATTTGAAATTGCCGCGTAAAATATCCCTGATGCGCATCACCAGCTGCGCCAACTATTTTACTTCCCCCTTTCATTTTCAATAAAGATCCTCTCTAGATGGTTTTTTACTACGTTTTTATTAACCCGATTCAATCCTGTCTGTCTGTCTGTCTGTCCACAAGTCTTTCAATAATTTGAAATTAACTTCCCGAAGAGATAGAGCCTTGAAATTTTACACATATCTCCGAACTGGATGACAATTGACAATGCAATACTAGTTCGCTTTCTTGTGTATATACCCGTTAGGTTCGATTCCAACGTTGGATGTTCGTTTGATTAGGTACTCTTCTGATGTTTGCGAGATATAAAAATACGACACACGGTCATGGGGCTCTGTAGGGGATAGATTTTCAACAATAGTTTTTGGTTAAAAAAAAAATCATTCAAATTATTTTACTGGCGATTTCTAAAGAAACATTTGACCAACTCGGTCAAATTGGTGGTCAAAAACTCAGCTTGGTTGTTTATTCTGGAATATCCCAATGTAATTCAAATTAACGCAAATAAATTCTAAACGCTCAGGTGTCAACCGTTTGAAGCATAATATAGAATTAGTTACAAGAGTTCAAGGAAAAAATCTAAATCGCTGCTGAATCATATTACACATTGCACCTGATTCCTGACCGACCATATGGCTGAACGTGCACCTCCTGAATGCAAATGTACGCATCAACCTGGATTCGCTCGCTATTACCCAACAGCGGATTCGCGACCGTTTCTCAGAAACCGCTCATTATGCATTGAGAATAAGGTCTTCTCCACGGTGATGCCATCCGAGTATTCCCCAGTAGGTATATATGTATGTATGTGCATGCAGTTGGAGGCCGCTTACGCGAGGTGGTAGGGAGGCGAGTACGCGAAGAACGCTCGGTACGCGATATCGCATGCACGGTGCGTGCCTGTTTGGCAATGACACGGAAACTGGCCAGACCGTTTGCAGATAATACACTTTCACTAATAAACCAGCTACATTATACGCTATCCGCGTCTGCTTGCCTTTCAGAAATCATAATTAATAAGCTCACTAACACTAATACGAACGTAAACAATAGTATCTAGGCGCTTCCATAAATTATTAGTAACTTAGTTCCATTCTTTTAGCACAATTTCATGCTCGGAAAACAGGTAAAACTCTCGATTTTTCGGTATTACTTTCATTTTTAATGATGGTTTCGAGGATGGTTTAATAATAATCATCTTATTCGCGTTATTTAGTAACCAAACGCCAGGAAGACGATAATCCAGGATACAAATAACCAGTGCAATAACAGGAAGCGTCCACTTCTGTCTGGCGAATTCCCGGTATTCTGTATCCGAATTCTACACACGTCGTGGTCGGTCTTATAAAAGGATTATACAAAATGATGTGGCGTTAAGAAACAAGCGGTGGGGTGAAAATTTAATATCGCTTTAAAACAAAAGCTTCCAGATAGACCTGGCTGCGGCTGACCTAACGGTCTGATTCAGATTCAGAGGTACGGTTTTTGCTTCATACGAACAGGATGTTTGGTAACTGGACAGCCAAAATCGAATGTCATGTATGAAATCGTATTTTAAACATAAAAGAAAGAATAACTTTTTTCAAAATCAGGTCTCGTTTGGGAACTATCTTCATAAATGTAAAACTAAGGCCACAATTAAAAAATGTTTTATTCATTAACCGAACAACAATTTTGGAAATATTTCCTAAACGAAGCCTGATCTTGAAAAAAGGTATTCACTCTTTTATGCTTAAAATACGATTTTATACATGGCGTAAGATTTTGATGGTCCAGTTATTAAAAAAAAATTGTTAGCAGCCTTAATTTTACATTTTTTGAGATTTTTCCTAAATGCGAAAAGATTTCCAGATAGAAGCACGTTGGCGACTTGCTTCTTGATTGATTGATTGATCTCGAGGTACCTACCTTCAAATTATTATCTAACGCCAAATTTGCGATTTTTAAATACAAAGGCCTTCTTTATTTAGCCCCATTTCTAATTTATCAAAATTGACACAACCCAACGCTTTTCAATACTTATTTTTTGAAGTTCGTAGGTATACAACACAAATCTGGTATGGATACATAGGTAGGTATGTCAACAATAATAACAGTTTTTGCAATGGCATGTCGCAGGGGATAGGTGACTGGAGGGATAATTCCTCTTCTGGAGGGTGGAGGGAAAGGGAAAGTAATCGGGTTCAGCGAGCCCACTTGTGGGATGCATTCGCGGATCGATACGGCTAGACATGTGCGGGGGCTTCCTGGTCGCCGCCGCCAGACTGCCGGTCACCGTCACCAGGTCATTCCCGTTTTGCCACCCCTTGCCGCACTGCGTCTCGCTAAATGCATGCCCGATATGCCCTGAAGGGAAACAAAGAGCCATAAAAATGCCAAGAACTAATTTACTTGAAATATGTAGGATAGGTTGATGCACTGGATTTAAAAATCGTGAATGCGATAAGAGCATGTTAAGTATTATATGCCGTGAGGGAACAAAGAACAAAGAGTTCTGGAACTTCGTCCATAAAAATGCATTTTAAAGTTAGACGCCGCGTCATTAATTCAAAGGAAATTAGTCTGTCAATCTGCTTTAGGTGGATAATAAAAAGGAACCTATAAAAATTAAACACGTCAAGACACAAAGAATCAAAAGAAAAACAAATAATGGCTGAAGAGTCGATATTTTTTAAAGATTTTGCATAAGACAGTACAATAAAATTACGTTCCTCACCTATACTTACACCAATAAAAAATGGGTGTATTATTTAGGTATTTAATAAATCGCAGATCACGTGGATAGATAAAAATTCAAATTGTTAATTAATCGTATTTAACAACAAACAACCGATAGTGCTGTATTGTGACTTTGAAGTAGGTGACCCAGTTACAAGGAAATCATGCAATTCGGCTCGAGCACCTCCGTGTTGAGCAATGCAAACAATGCACAATAGTTGCTGGGGGAGGCCAGACAGCAAGTGGGTTCTTGAATGTCATTACAAAATACCGACCGGCGAGGTTTCCTGGACGAGCACCAGCACCAGCACCAGCACCACAGATCGTCTAGGCCTCTCCTGAGTCGACACTGCTTGGCACATAACACTTCCTGCTACATCGAGTCTGTTGCGCCGAGGCTGCTGTAAGCCCAGTAATCAGTGTCTGCTCTGCTTGTACATACATACAAAAGCCGGAAATTAGGTGTTAAGGTAATTACTGTGAAACAATCTCCATTGCGCCTAAGCAGACATAGTTGCCGACTATAATGTCACTAAATAAATGCATCTTTTGAATTTTCCAAATAATAAATATACACAATAATAAATTGGTCCTGGTGCTGGTGGTGGTGGTGGTTTATGGAAAATAAACCTGCTTCATTCAACATATACAAATCCTTTCACTTCTTGTGTTGTGCATGTTGCTCACCATATCTGGCAACAAGGTATTATTGCACGAACGGAAATGGCATCAGTGCGGAATATCTGTGCCGCCACTGCCGCAACCTTGTGTCGTCACTTTCACTAGGTTTTGGGTGCTTTATTGCAACCTTTCCGTAGAATCGGGGTCGTCGAATGGCCGGCAACGAAGCATAATAAGCATACACACCAACACCAACACCATACGCATGGCTTAAGGCAAGCGCGTGCCGTGCCGATAAAGCGCCTTCGGCGAGATGGCTTTACATCATGCCACTCCATACCATAAAGTTATTGTTATTGAGGTACTTTTTACTTGTTAGTTGTTATTAAGGCAAAAGGCGCCAATCAATCAGACACCTCATTGCAGCAAGACGAATTACCGATCGTTCTTCATTATAATACTTCTTGAACCAAGTCGTTCTTATCCCTAATTCACTCTTCACTTATAAGACTAATAAGAATGATGCATGCGTTAGTAAGAAAAGAACAATAGTTTGTTTGTTAATCATTATTTACACGATGTCTGCGTCTGGAATATAAATAGCACAAGCACCCCATGTGTGGCGTGTGGAATCGACATCGATATAGGAAGTCAGTCATATGGGCTCAGTTACAATATAATCCAACCCTTGTGATTAAAGCAATTAATATTTTCTAAGCTCCCGCCAATGGCAACAGTAGTGTTGATTAGAACGAAAGGTCACAAAAAAACAACGTGTGAGAGCTCTGTTGTTATTATTATTACATCACATCTATAAGTTCTGCTTCCTATAGCTCCCCTGATGGTTCTGGTAAACCTAGACCTGCTGGTAGTCAGACAGACATCCAGTTGTTCTTCAGGAGTTTACATTACTATAGTACTAGTTATAGTACTCCAAGGGATGATCGTAAAAGAGCTTTTTATGGCATTCGTAAACTTCCAAGCTCCTGTTATTGATCATAAATATACGCACTATGTTTACATAGCGACTAACACAAACGAGCCAAGGCAGATGGCAAAGACTGATCGAGTCAAGATTGATGACAGTATTTCGTGAATATATTAATAGACAAGGAGCATTTTCCAGGAATCTTGAAATAACTTTTCGTGGATAGTTAGCGGCACTGCAATTCAATTAATTATAATACTGGAGCACGAAAGAGGTGTCTTCTGTGATCAACGAAGTGTTTCAATCTTAGAGGACGATGAAGAGCGAGGAGGGCCTCCGTCACGGCTGGCGAGCCCCAGACACCGTGGGACCCTTCCGGCCGAAAATGCCGTGGCAGGTAGCAGTCCGAGGGGCGAAAGGGTTAAGGCTGTTGGTATGCAGACGGCCATGGACCCCGGAAGAGGCCAGCGACGCCGACCGCGTTACAGGTGGCATGGTACAACAATGCCACTGGACTGGAATCTGTCAGTATCAACAACAATGAGCTCTCTACTCTCCAATATTATTATAATGGAACACCGATTTTAAACCACAGGTGACAATATGTCCGCACAGTGAGCAGATTATAGGGGATCCTTTCAACGTTTGTTATCCCGACGTTCGCAACATACACCTGCGGCTTTTTTTTTAGTGATCGCGCCAAATTAACCTCGATGATCTAGATAAACACCACTCTTGTAGGTATATAAATAAACAAGTGTTTATTTTATTTAAGTGTATATTATTATACAATCAACTTGAACATCATAAAAATCTATGCCAAATTGGCATATCTAAAAACTTGCTGGGACGTCGTAGTAGAAGAAATTATTATAAATTTAAAAAAATATATCAGATATGAATGATGATGCCGTAATACTAATGCGGACTTTGTCCTAAATAGTATTTTATGCGAGATAATTTTGAAATAGGAGGCCAAAAAAACCTCGCCAGGTCAAACCGAAACATTAGAAGTTTACGAAATAAAGTGTCTTATCCGAATTTTAAGTTTTATCTGGGACAAGCACAATAATGAAGCGAGAATTTGTTTTATTTTTCCTTAATTTGACCTATTCAATCCAACGAATTCTTGCAAATCAGATAAATAAAATTCAAAACATTGCAGACACTATTTTTTTAAGTAGCAGATAGCCAGATGACCCCTCCGGTTAATGATTGTTCTTCATGGTGAATAAAAAGGTAAACTTTCCATAATTCAGATAAAAATTACGCGAAACTTCCTAATAACGAGAAGTTTCTCCCTAACAGTATCTATTACGAGAAAAGCAATAGTTTTCCATGAAAACAACAAAGTTTTCATGATGGAATAATGAATAAAAGTTAACCATAGTTAAACCAATTTTGCTCAAAACTGGTTCAGTAAATTCTGGAGTTAGGCGCTTTAGAAGTTTTAGGGAAAGAAAGACACACAATAAGACATGCAAGACGAGAACTGTACTTTTTATCTAAAATTTATTTAATAAGAAAATATATTTTCGCAAAAAATTGAAAAAAAACATCTTTGTAATTATTGTTCGTGGATCGAGGAAGTGACAGTACTATTTAGAACGAACTATTCGAACCTTGCTCCGTCTAGCCTAGATATAGGTAAAGAAGAAATGTACTTTCTTCAGAGTCAAACAATAAATCAAAATGTCTTAGTTGCTCCAGAGATCGATTTTTTTCGAAATTCTCGAATATACTAATTATTATGTTACGCTGATTATGTCAGTCAGTCGGATGGGCTTCCTGTGACTTTTGCTAGGAAACACTTTCGTGTTTTTCGCAATTTTTCGGCGTTAGAGTTGAAATTTGGCTCGATTGAAACGGCGCACGGTCCATGAATCCTATTGAAAATCAGGGGAATCCGTTCCCGGCTGAGAAGTGTAGTTTTTTTCGGAAATTTAGGGAATAGCCTAGAAAACACTTCTCTCTAAGGGAAGAAACGAGAATTTTAAGGCTCCTGTTCAGGGCTGTACTTTTTTTGCACTTTAGCTCCTTTCTCGCCTTTTCTAGGTAATGGTAATGGTAATTTATTATTTTGAAAATTTTAAATGAAATGATGTCAGATAATGTCAGCACAAAACTTTCTCCGCGCGATCTGTTCCTCTCTTTCCCAAATAACCTCGCAAATAACTTACAAAAAAATATTTTTTTGGCAAATTCTTTAAAACTTCAACATTTACGGTTCCGAACTGGGTTCCGAAGTATGACAACTACCAAATGTCAAAATACGAATTTTTAGACGCGGTTTTCGGTTCCAAATGCGGGGGTGGGAGGAATCCGACTGCAAAAAATTACACGCGGGGGGAGGGTGATTTTCGCTCCCAACTCGTCCCACTATTTATTTTTTGGTAAAATTACATTTTAATTAATTATATTTTGAATAAGTTTTATACGCGATCTAGGAAATTGATTCTTCGCAGGAACGATATAGACAAAAATAATACAAAAAAAAATGACAGATTTTAACTTTGACAAGGAATCTACTGAAAATGAAGGGCCAAAGGGCTGAAAAAATGGAGGTCGAAGGCTCGAAGCCGCCGGCAGGCCAAGATTTTAATTCCAAAGATTGGAAATATCCGCCCAATAACAACTGAGAAGAGCTTCTAAGAACGTCGACCTCGTCCATGGTCACCCGATTCCTTTCGTGGGCTGGATGGATTTAGTGTTTAGTGGGTTCATGAATTTGATTACTTCTTCCTATCATGACGAAGAAGCAAAATTCATTAGAACATACGACCACGTAATTTTTCCTAGTTGAAAAAAAATCCATACCCTAATAAGGAGTAATTTTTAGTAAAGCCATTCTATAAAAACGCCAGAACGTATCTATCTGGCTATTCAAACATGAAAATAATATTTCAGTACTAATTAAAATGTCATTTTATTGCTACCAAGCGCGTTACGAATGTCGATTTCCCTCTTCCGATGCCTGTTTAAGTTTTGCCACGACTGATTAATTCAGAAAGCGTTACAGGAGATCCATTAGCAGACGTAGATTATTTAGTGGCGATTATTTATTAACAGATATGACGGAAACATCAACATCGGGCAAAAGGTGTATCGAGGCCAAGACGAAAATTTACTAATTTTAGGCTCATATTTTTTTCCCCGGCACGTATCGCGATATTATACCACCCCTGGGCGACGAGGTCGTCCCTGTCAGCAGTGAATACCTGTCGGTATACCACCAATGTCAAGAAGTATTTATTTTATTTTATCAATAGACAAGTCCTTACTATTTTGTTGCTATTATTGTTCTATGACGTTTCCTTAAACATAACAAAAATAAAATAATGAAGGCGCATACCTAAGTTATTAGTATCTTCATAATTAGATAACTTATTCAACAAGCAGCAATATTTAATTATTGATATAATTTCTTGCATCATGTCATTGTTTATATAATCAAAGCAATAATATTGATAGCTTGTTGGGATTAAAGATAATTGAATAAGACTATACTGTTATTCTCAATCTAGACAACCCGGATCGCTCGCTGTCATCACAGATGATTATCATTACTGCTGTCATGGTAAAAATTTTGGAATGTTATTTTTTTATAAAAAATTATCTCAATCATCCCCAAATATCCAGGGAGGGGGGTGAAATCCAGTGACCTAGGCGACAAATTATAAAACTCCTCAAGCGGGGTCTTATTTACAAAATTAAATTTAATATTTATACTAATGCTGATTAGATATATTCTCAACACACCCCAGGAATAATTGACACTGGACGACCGTATATTAGACTTCTTTATCCCCTCAACACATCTATCTAAATTTGGGGCATATTTCATTTTGCAGACAATTTGACAAGTATGTATTTACATACATTAAAATTTTGTGGCTCTAAAATTCGCATTCCTGAAAAAAAAACACCTTGAAAGGTACTTATGATCATGATAGGAAACACGCGTGTATGTCAAGTCAATCATAGGTAAATAGCACACATTCACCATGCACCCACCGACGATATCGAGAGTGGAGACTCTCCATCACCATTCACTATTTAACTGGAAAAAATTATTTATATGGTACTAATGACATCTATATAAATATTTATGTTACTAATTTATAATGCACGAAATGGCTGGAGACGAATAAATAAATAAATAAATAAATTAAGAAGGCATTCGAATGCAAATAGTCAAATAGTTTGCGATTGCTAATTTGGTAATTTAAGTTTAAATTAATTTTATTACGTTTTCTGAACCAAAATACGTCATTACCGCGATATAAGACAGAAACCCATAAAAAAAAAATCGCAGACTCTAAAAAAAATGTAAATGTCACTATCAACAACCAAGGAATGTGGTTATTTTGTAGGAAGCACCTCAAATCATTTGATCATAAACAGAGGTCACCATAATTTTAGAGCTATTTGATCATATTTAGAGTTCTACTGGATTATGACGCAGCTCAAAGATGAGATACAATTTTGAACGTTTCGAGATCGAGGGGACGAGTCATCCGGGCTTACTTGACGTAAAACCGGTGGTAGTCCCCTCTAAAAGTAGACAAAGTGCGTCCCCCATTCCGCTTGATACATACCCTACTTTAGTAGCCTCAGAACTGGGAAGTGATTTTTGGTCGGAGGAATTGCAATCTCCAATCAAGGGGTGCATTCTGAAGGCAGTCTGGGAACACCTTTATGTGCCAGATAGCCTTCTTTGAAGCTGCCAGGATGCCCTCAAAGAAGGTATTGCGGTCTCACTGGTATAGAGTCAAAATTTCATGCTTCCGCTCTGGGACTCTCCAATCTTCCCCAGCAAGATATGGCAGGAAAATGCCCAGTCATGAGTTTCCCAGGTGTCTTCGCCGCCATTTTGGGGGCTCTGCCGTTTTCATCGATAAGCAGACGAAGGGCAAGCTGCTGGTGATTCAGCAGCTCAACTGATAAGGTTTCTGGGTTTTTCTTGAAGAATTATCATTTTCAAATCATCTTATTTTCTGCGTTAAAGTTTAAACATGCTCGAGAAATTTGCATTCATTTCTGATACTTCTGCGACTTCTATGACCCCAATACAGGGTGTTCTACAAGCTCTATGACAAACTTTGACAGATGGTAGGTTGCTTGATTTTAAACATATTTTTTTTAATAAACATGGGTCCGATTCGTTTTTGTTTAGAAGTTACAAGCATTTAAAAAATCGTAATTTTTCAAGTTCAAGGCCCTGTAAAAGGAAAACGGTTCAAGATAGAGAAAAACGGCTTACATGTCCCTATTTTAACTTTTCATGTACTATCCAATGTTGTAGATGAAATGTTTATACAGGGTGATAAAAAATTTGAAAAAATCTGAGATTTCTCCACATTTAAAAAAATCAAAGAAAGTACAAATGTTTCTATACCATAGGATAGTCCATAAAAAGTTAAAATAGGGACATGTAAGCCGTTTTTCTCTATCTTGAACCGTTTTCCTTTTACAGGGCCTTGAACTTGAAAAATTACGATTTTTTAAATGCTTGTAACTTCTAAACAAAAACGAATCGGACCCATGTTTATTAAAAAAAATATGTTTAAAATCAAGCAACCTACCATCTGTCAAAGTTTGTCATAGAGCTTGTAGAACACCCTGTATATTGGTGCTCCAAGTGTCGCCAAAAAGAGGAACCATGACTCAGTATGTATTGCATCATAAGTTGTTGTTCTAGGAAAAGCGAAGTATTTTTTTGCAGGAAGTTCTTATATTTTCTAAAATCACACATATCAACGAGCAATGACTCTCGGACTTGATGCGTTATTAATAAGAAGAGGATTTTGTTAGAGATCCTAATGACAGAGGCATATTCTTTTTCATTGACAGCCGCCAAGTGAACTGTGAATATTTATGACATTTCTTTCATTCTCTCCCATATTTAATGAACAAATTATATCTTCTTTTCCGGTTAGGTAGAGTTCGAGGAGACGTTTACTTTAGCGGAAATAATTGCACACTAGGTATGGTGAAATAACTGGAAAAAGTATGTAAATTTGAGATAGTGGAAATAGTGAAAATAATGAGGAAATAGTGAAAATAAAATGAAACTAGTGGATATAAAGGAGAAATAGCTATGGAAATAACTTGGAAATGGTGGATATGATTATATTTCTATATCAAAATCATTGGCAGTAACTGATCAGAGACAACATAAGTTCCTGCTTCCACTCCTCCGAAATGGCTTTTTTACTGTCATCAATTTTGATCTAGCCATGCAGGCCCATTTTGAGGTACTCACTTAAGACGCATGCGCTAGCGTTTGAAATGGTGGCGTGACTCCGTTCCTCCCAAGGGTTAATAATCAATTAATGAATGTTCAATGGGGATAAAATTTTTGGGAGAGGATTTGGAGAGGTCTCTCAAGTATCTACCCCAAATGTGAATATGTTGCATTTTTTTCCATAAATTGCATTAAAAGACTTGAACTCCAGCCATTAGATTTGTCCACCCTCACATTTTTTATTAGCAATAAGTTTATATTTTGGAAAATGTGAAATTGGCACCCCGAAATCAAAATTTTACAACTTTTTTCGCGCATTCGTTTGTCCATCGGGTGTCCATGATTTTACACCAAAATATATAATAAAAATTTTGTCCAGACATGCAACATCCAAAAGGTGGGAGGAAAATGTTTTCACCAACCCAAAATTGAAAAAACTTGAAAGTTTTGCTATTAAGTGACAACACCTTGGAAGTACAGGAAATAGTGGATACTATAGTGTAAATACTGTAAATAATGTGGAAATAGTGTAAATAAAATGGAAATAGTGTAAATAAAATGGAAATAGTGGAAATAATGGAAATAAAATGGAATGAGTTCATGGAATGAACAGTGATCACCCCCTCGTTATATATGTAGGCATACCCAAGTTACTACCTCTAATCTATTACATACCAGCAAGTGGTGTGATTATGTGACCTCAAGATGACCTAATTATAATATTTTCCTAACATTAGACCCTAAAATAAAACAAAAATTGGTGCTACTAATAAACATGTTCACTCACATATCTCAGATTGTTAATCAAGTTACAAGAAATTCTGGTTACACCAAGATTTTTCCGAGTTATTCCAGTTTTTTCTCCAGACTTGGGATAAGTAGATATCCAACCCTCACAACCATATAATTATTTCCTTTGTGAACTCAATTTTTTAAGTATTTTTTTAGGTACCCCCCTACCTACACATATAATAAATTGTTTACCATCAAATCAAGAAATCAAATTTTCTATCAACAAACAACTGCCTCCTAAAAATCCTATCAAATATCTATCAACCCAATTCCATGCATGGACTGTTTATGGACAAACCAGAATGTTAATAGGGTCCTAGAGAAATAACGAACTACCTCTAGTTTAGTTTAGGTAGGTATCTTTAATATTTATAACTCTCTCATTAATAGTGGTTTGATCGTACCTATACCTAAAAAACGACGTGGGGTTCGGCATCTGGTCGGTGTGGGTCATGCAGGTAGAGTGAGGCCGGAAGCGATCGATGGGTGCGTCCTTGACCCAGAAACAAAAGAGAGGTGGGTGTAGGGAGATACCCGATACCCTCACAATAAAGCCCGACTAGAGACACCACCTGCGATGGGGTGAAAGCGGGTCGCCGGCAGGTCCATGGGAACAAGACCGCTGTGATATCTTGTTACTCGCCCCTTTTTATTCTTCATCTTATCAGATAAACGTATTCACATTGCATATTATACTCAAAGGTATAATATTTATAAAAGATAATTATAACCGCATAATAATTATTTGATTATAGACGGTTATGAAAAAAATGCAATTTTTTTACTCCAGTAAATCGATAATGAAATTGATTCGGGCAACGGAGAGGAAGTGCAGTTTCTAATACAACAACTGGATATCGCTTACCTAAGTAGTAGTAGACCTACTCTGTCGATGAATGAAATCGTGAATGTCAGTTAGTAGATATACATACTTTCAGTGATTAGAAATCACTGCAAAAAGCAGTGGCCATATAGCAATAATAAAGGAGGAAAATAGACTGATAGAGAACTTGCGTGCGTACAGAACTAGAGTGGATTTCTTCTCTCTCTCATGCATGATGGATAAATGGATAATAATAACCACTGCCATCATAAGATAATGAAGCCCTCTCATAATACTGGTACGATGTGAAATGTATAGACTTTCATCGAATTCCGGTCATTTCTCCACAATGCAAGTAGGTAGTGAAGCTTGCACTGAAAGAAAATAAAGAAGTAACCACCTATAAAGTATATGAAAAACGCATCGCTGATAAGACCTTTATTAGGTCTTTAAATCAAAATTAAAAATAAAGCAATTAAATCAATTTTCTAATAAAATTTAACGATGTGTTGACTTGATGACTGATGCATCATGTATTTAATCGGTAGGCAGGAATTATTGTGGTCTTCTAAAGAATACAGAAGAGAACATCCATGAAGGTCCGATTGTAGAGTAGTGGTCTTCGGTAACCGACAGGTAGATAATGACCGGGTGAGTTAATTGGGTAACGAACACCGTGACTCTGGGCCAGCTGTTGACTGACCTATTTTCAGTGCCTAGAAGAGTACCGTTCCGGTTCTAGTATCTAGTAATGGTAGGCCAGTAGATACGGCACTGCGACCAGCAGGTATATAACTGTACTTTATACCTGCTCCACCGTTTACTATTATACTATCTAAAGGAGAATCCAGACATCATAAACGGGGAGAATAACACCTTTATTGATGTACAGTTATAGGAAACTTAACACCTAGGAATCTTGCGCTTATAACACTCATACTTGCCCGAAAATTTTTAATGAGCATTCCTAAGTATTTTTAAAATTCAAACTGGCAACTGTATACATAAGCCTTGACTGTGACCTGTTTTACCACAATCCTGTCTTAGCTTGGTTGGCTATCTAACTGGTATGATAGAACTATTATTGATCTGTACTGGACATGAATATTATTGTGGTTGTTTTTTATTATGGTAAAGATGAACAGAAGTATAAGATTATAAAAGAGTGCCCGCAGTTTTCTGGTAAAACCATCAGAGGAATCGACACTGGCTCGTGTGGGTTTTTGTGCTAATAACAAGGACATAATTCTTCTTCATTACGGGGTTTTTCAAAACATGTGTTGCAAAATAACGGGTGGGGTTTTTGGGACGAAAAAAATTCACATTATTAATATGGTTGACGTTGAGGCTCAAAAAAATATATTTTGACGTTTTTTTCGATACCTATCTAAGAAACTTTTTGAGAGCTCCTTTTTGAGCGTCAACTACTTTTTCTTCATATGGAAGTGAAACAAACGAAAAAAATTATTGTTCACAAAAAACATGTTAACTATTTACGTTTTTTTTTCATCATGAAATCAAGTTTTTCTCGAAAACGGTGAGCTTCTGATCAAAAGCTCACATCGTTAATTTTCCATAAAAAACAAAACTATTGTTCACAAAAATCATGAGCAAGTTTTTCGCGAAAAGTTCACTTAAGAGCTTTTGACCAGGAGCACCTTTTTATGGGGAAAACTATGGCGGTTTTAAATGATTCCAAAAAGCCACTTTTCCCAGTGTCGTAGAAATAAGAGACAAAAAATCATACGCAGTCCTAAAATTTCTGCCCGAGTTTCTGCCATTGTCATAAGATTTTTTTTTGTTTTTGATTTTTTTCTCCGAATGCGCCTAGGAACCACATCGTTCATTTTCCATAAAAAACAAAATAAGTGTTTACAAAAAACATGTTGCTGGTTTAGTTTTTTTTCCATCAAAAAATTAACTTTTTCTGGAAAGCGGGTCACGTCAGAGCTTCTGACCAGAAGCACCCTTTTTATGTAGAAAACTATGTGGGTTTAAAATGTGGCTTCAAAATGGAAATTATTCCAGTGTCGTAGAAAGAAGGGGCAAAAAATGTCACACTGCTGTTTCTTTTTTCTTTTTTTTTCTCCGAACGCGCTAAGGTCAGAAACAACAAAATATTCACTTGCTTGAAAAATGATTTTTTTGAATATTGGTGTCTGAACCCTGAACCTGTGGAAGCGTGAAGAAAGATGAAGAAGAAGGAAATAAATGGTGAATTCGTGAGTGAAACAAAACGAGAACTTCTGACGCCACCCAGTCTGATGCCTTTCATAAATTTGAAAGCGTTTTCAGAGAAATTAAAGCAATTTTTGTGGTTTCATAATATGATTGACAATATTCTTCAAAAAATCTTAGGAAAAAATGACGATTGCAAAAAAATTACGGCCACGACAAACTTTCAAAAATTTTCAATTTTTACTAAAACTTTATTAAAAGTTTGAGAGTTGAAATCTACTCTTTGGAAATTTTCCTAAGTTACATTTTACTCGAATAAATATGTCACTCGCAGCTCATCACTAAATAAATAAATAAATAAATAGAATAAATATAAAAACTGATCATTTAAAAAATAAATTAGTAAAACTATTTTTGATATGTTTGATATATTTTTCATACGGTCCCAATGTGGGTAGGCCTTAACGCGTTTTCAGGGCTGACACCGCAAAAAAAAACGATAACTGAAAGATGCATCTGAACCTTTGTCGAGAGTTTTTTTGCGAATATCATGTTACCTAACCTACACCCTCGCGCTCATAATCGAAGGGTGAAGAATCCCGCATTCCACAGGTAGGTATAACTGTTACTCCCAACTGTTAACCGATAAAATTGACAGATTTCTGCCATGATCGAAAAGATTAAAAGAAGGAATTTTGCAGCAAAAAAAAAACCGAGAGAATAAAGAAAAGGAACTTATAAAAAAAATCAGACTATATCTACGTCTATGCGTTCTTGTTTACCAAGAGCGAATAACGATGTCTTGTATTATAATAATTTATGTTATCTAAATAGGATTTTCCTCTTCAAATTCTCTATAAATGTACGGTATGTAATAGTTTGAGTTGAAAAATAACAACAAAACAATTGTCGTTTATCCTTAACCCAGATTCAGGCTTCTACATCATACCAGTGGAACAGCATTGAAACAGACAGTTTAGATTTATTCAGTAACCGAGAAATAAATAAATAAGTAGGTACATAATATATATTCATTTTTAATTATGTACAATACATATTATTTATAACGACTGTTTATCAGATAGGATATAATTATATGTAAACGAATGAGAAGCACATAAACATTATAGGAAGACGCCTGCCTATCTTCCAGGATCTTGGCCATCAGAACGACATACAAATTAGTCCGAATAATTATTTATTCAAACACTAGTCATATTATTGCACCTTATATTGCACATTTCTTCTTGCACAAACATAGCAATTATGTAACGATATAAGGAAACATTGTATGTGAAATCTTACCTATGTGATGCATTGTGGAAGCAACAAGGTTGTCCCATAATAAATTATCGTAGTTTCTTGATTAAATTAACTCCGATTTCAAAATTTCGAAAAATATTTTCTAAATGTTGTATATTTTCAAGTTATTTGAATATTTTGTGCAATCTATATCTCGAGTTATAAGAAAAAATTGCTTTTTCATTTTCTGCATTTATTTTGTTTCATATGCTAAATAGTAATAATTTGTATTCTTCAGCCGATTTTTACGAAACTTGGAACATTAGTGGTGTGTTTAAAAATAAATTCCTGATTGAAATAGCCCATGATTTAAAGTTTGAACGATTTTCCTCTTAACGATTTTTAGCAGACACCGAAACTGTTTATAGAGCTGTCAAATTACTTAAACGAAATAAAATTTAATCTATTTGCAATTATTTCTTATTGCCAATTCCCTAAAAAAATAAAAATCGCCGGCCATGAATTTATTGAACGGTGTGCTAAAATATTTCTCAATTTTTGTAAGGCCTATGGAGCTTCAAAGGGAGAATGCTAATTTGAACTAAAAAAAATTATTTCGGTTTGGTTTTTTTACTTTCAGAAAATTTCTTTCTAAGCTTTTATTAACCTTTCAAGCTAGCGCCTAGTATCCTTGAATGGAAAAAATCTTAAGGAGGTAAATTGCATTTTGCATACTGATTCTACTTCTTTTTCTTTCTGTTGCTTTTCTATACGACGACTTAATAAACCCGTTAATTTAATTCTGAGCAGATGGCAAACAAGGCTTTTTTACAAGCTGGACTGTAATAATTAAATGCACAATTAAAGCTGTCGAAATAATTATTGTTTCATACCCAACAATTTTCACATACTTGATTATAATCCATCGACTTACACTAAGTGCTCAATTAAATACGTATATATGATTAAAGTTAATTAATTGTTCTTTGTGCAACTCATCGCAGAAGGTGTCATCTAAATGTAATGTCATTTTATTTAATTAAAGTGTCTCTTCATAGATATTCATCGTATGTCGAATATCAAAGATAAAAATCGAAAAGAAAATTTCCAAGTTCTAAACTTGGGCAAAAAAATTCAAAAATAAAAATTATTGGATTTTCCTTTTTTTAATACTTCTGACATATTTTTTTTTAAATAAACTATTTCGATCTAGAATTGCATTTTATAGAAAAAATTTCCTATTGACTATATACCTCAATTTTGCTTCGTTTACGAGATATATTTAAAAAACTATAAGGGGTGCATATTTTCACTCCTATTTCCAATTTCCAATCACCCTCTCCTGTTTATTAGAACATAATCAATAGCCCATATAAATGGAGGATTTATTTACTGTATTAATTAGACCTCAACTTTTTAGGTCAACCTACTTTTGAACTTCTTTATTAGTAGTTGATGTTGATAAATAAATTTTGACAAAAATAATTTTTTAAATAAACCCGAGAAAAATGGGGAGTAAATTTATTATAAATTTGAAAATATATCTCAATTAGAGAAAATTTTCAATTCCATTCTTCCAACGCTGAAATAATCTTCACTTTACAGCATTAAAGCTCTCATGCGCAGAGAATTCAATGTGGAATCTCAGTCAGTCAATTAAAAATTAAATACCCACGCCTTCTGAGCCAACTACACATTATGCTTAATGCCTTTTTTAAATTATCATCTTATAGCTACTCTATTTTTTACCTAATAATTAACTTTCCCAAGTAAATATTAAATAATTAAGTTTCCTAAATAAGAAGCTCAGGAAACGAGGCAAACTGGCATGTTTTATAAGCACTTAAAGAAAAAACATCCACCTCGGCTTCCACTAAAATGACCCACACCCATACATGATCCATTTTTTAGCCACCCTGTAAAATCTAAGGTTTTTTTATGATAGAGTTTGATGAACTGTATTTTTGGTGCAAAAAGCTCCTATTCCTAAAAAATCCAGGGCCTACTAGATTAGGGCATGTTTAGTAGGCACGCCACTGGTTCACCATCTCTCAAAACGGCACTATACTAAATTTTATCACAACCGAGGTCACAACCTGAAATATTAACGATTTTATAGCCTAATTAAACTATTAATTTTTTAAATTTCAAGACTTCACTTTAGCGATTTTTTTTAAGAAAAAACTGGGCTCGTCAGTACCGTATTAACGATTTTACAGCCAATTTAAAATTTATAGAATTCATACAGCGATTAATCCAGTGGCGTGCGCAGATTTTTTTTTAATCGTTACCTAATATTCTTGAAATTTTAATTTGACTGTAAAATCGTCAATACTGTACACATTTTGATAAAATTTAGTATAGGACCGTTTTGAAAAGTAGTGAATCCAGTGACGGGCTCAGTTTTTTCTTTAAAAAATACTGCGTGAATTCTTGAAATTTTTATTTAGCTCTGAAATCGTTAATACTCAACAAGTTTCGATAAAATTTATTAGTATAATACCGTTTTGAGAGATGGTGAATTCAGTGGGATATAATTTTTTTTAAACGCCGAAATGAGAGCTTGAAATTTTACTACTTTACACACTAATCTAGTAGGCCTTGTATTTTGCAAGAAAATACGCTTTAGGCTTCAAAAATACAATTCATCAAGACCTATTATTAAAAAAAGTCGGTAAAATTGCATAATGAACTTAATATAGTAATTCAATAAACATTGTTTAAAATCATGAAAACATGATTGATGTCTACGATTTGGCGAGTAAAGAAAGCGCTTTGAAACCAGACGAAAATACCAGGAATTTTGCAGCTAAAAACTAATAAAATCAAAGTAGTATTGGCTAGATTAGATCAGAAATACACCACCAACGATAATTTATGATGGCACTAAACATTTACAATGGCAAACGATTAATCTAAATTGCAAGGAAACTTTATTTTTCATGTTTTTTATTCCCTTTCTTGGCACGGTTTGGTGCTATTATGCATTTATTCGAACATATAAAACGTGACTCCTCTCTGGTTGTTTCTCCTTTCAACTTGGAAACTATTATCCGATTTTCATGCAGTTTTCTTTACGATTTAGCGCTACCGTCTGTGCTTATACCTGCTTACATTTTCCAATCAGCGTTTATAATGATGGGTTCATAGAAATTAACTGCATGATGGCTAGTTCTTAAGATAAAAAACAATTTTTGGCAATCACGTAGGTAGGTACGTTTGTGTGGGACAGCAAGGAAATTAAGCAGCAAATTAAAATATGACCAATTCGTTGACTTTTAACCCCAAGCCACCAGCTATAGAATTTAAAAATATGCAAATTTCGGTTGATAAATTATAATGATTGTTCTATGAATTACTGATTTTTTCGGACAATTTCCTGACAACTATTCCTTTTATCATTATTTTACAAATTAGTATAATCTCCATAAACATTAATTAATTCTATAGGTAATACCCACGTAAATAATTTGACGCTATCAAGGCAATTAAGTCATATTTATTTAATCAACTTTGTTTATACAAGAACCATCTCATAGGTAGGTACTTATGATGGTATGGTAGTTAATTTATGGATAGGTAGTTTAGTTATGCCATGCCATCAACATGATTGTTAGAACTGGACGTTAAATTTTTTTTGAGCTTTGAAGAAAACCTCTTTTGGTTAAAATTGCCTAAAATTATCTTCCGCTCCCTGCTTGGACGACCTCGAATTTCATAGATCAGACCGTTCAAAGATAAGATCAGCAGAAGCAAAGTAGTCAATTGGGTCGATGTTACCAAAGAATAAAATTGAATAATTGCAATGACACGGCAAAATCATTCAAATCACAATTTTACTTCTTCATAGGCGTCCTTTTCTTGATACCATCATCGACTATTAAGATATACGAATTCAATAATTATTATAAACGACATGATCAATTTACTAACGTCTACCAAATGAATTTGAATGATCTGCTCTTATGGCAAGAGGAAGTAGGATAGAAGATCTAGATTTCTACATTCATGGCACTTATAAGTAGTGAACTTCACGCAAAAATCATCCAAATCACAATTTACTTCTTCATAGAGGTCCAATCGACTATGAGGCTATAAGAATTCAATTATTATAAACGACATGGTCAATTTACTGACGTCTACCAGTTGAATTTGTACGATTTGCTCTTATGGCAAGAGGAATAAGTAAGATAGAAGATCTAGAATTCTAGAGGCATGGAACTTATGGAAGCTTCACGGCAAAATCATCCAAATCACAATTTTACTTCTTCACAGATGCTCCTTTTCTTGGTACGATCGACTATGAGGCTATAAGAATCCATCATGCAATTATTATAAACGACATAATTTACTAACGTCTACCAGTTGAATTTGCTCGATTTGCTCTTATGGCAAGAGAAGTAAGGATAAAGTAATACTAGAATTCTAGAGTTATAGAATTTACAGGAAGCTTCACGACCAAGATCATCCAAATCACAATTTTACTTCTTCACAGATGGTCCTTTTCTTGGTACCAGCAACTATTGGGCTATACGAATTCAATTATTGTATTACTAGTTGAATTTGAACGATTTGCTCTTATGACAAGAGGAAGTAAGAAAGAAGATCTAGAATTCTACATTCATGCCACTTATAAGTATGTAGTAAGCTTCACGAAAAAATCATCCAAATCATAATTTACTTCTTCATAGACGTCCTTTTCTTGCTACCTCGCTTGGTACCATCGACTATGAGGCTATAAGAATTCAATTATTATAAACGACATGATCAATTTACTGCTTGAAGTCTACCAGTTGATTTTGCACGATTTGCTCTTATGGCAAGAGGAAGTAAGATATGGAAGATTTAGAATTCTAGAGTCATGGCACTTATGGAAGCTTCACGGCAAAATCATCCAAAAGACAAGTTTACCTCTTCACAGACGTGTTCTTCTTGATATCATCGACCATTCTATACGAATTCAATTATTATAAACGACATGATCAATTTACTGACGTCTACCAGTTGAATTTGAATGATCTGCTCATATGACGCTCAGGTCGTCAAGTTCTCGAAGAGCTTAAGCTTATGGTCTATTTATCACCTCCATTTCTTCTCTTCCATTCTGGAACATACAATTTAGATACAAGTCCCGAGACTTTTTTGTACCACCTCACTCATCCATTCCTAAACTGAATTCCCTATGAGTTTTAGAATTCAAAATTTGGTAGGGGCTTTGAATACAAATAAATGGAAAAAAGGGGAACCTCAACTTTACTACCATAAACTAGGAGACATCAAAACCTTTTATGGGATATGTTGGTCCAAGAAAAAGATCGATAAAGCTATTTTTTGCGATACAGCTCAGAAACTTGTCAATTGATAACTCGCTCAAAAGCCTAATGAATTAAGCTCCAACTCCAAACTTCACGAAACGGAAACTTTCAGAATTAAAGCCTGGCAAAATATTTTTCCCTTAACCAGTTTAGATTTTAATGATTTAAATTCCCCTTTCAAATAGAAATAGTTTTGGCATTTTGGTAACCTTATTCCAACTCTCTTTTTTTGCTGATCTTTTAGGACAACTCCCTCGAAATTTCAATTCGAGACAGCTAAAATATTTCATGCATTTTAATACAGGAAATGTAAATTTTGCTCTGACGTCGATAAGTAATATGACTGGTGTCAACATGATGCGGGTGTAGTAACAATTACTACAAATCTTTTGGCATTGTTACATATGTATCATCTAAAAGTAGCTAACCACTTCAAAATCGTATCGACTAAATGAAGGGGTTTACTACGATACAAAAGACGGCAAGCAAGTCGTTATTTATTATTACATACAAAGAGAAGACCGCAAAATAATCGCGATTTCCTTCGCGAAACGCCAGGAAACATGTAATGGCTATAGATCGAGGGAGAAAAACCGGTGAGGAGGTATCGCAGGATGGCGGATGTGCGCCGCTGTCAAGGAGGCCTTGAACGAGGCCAGGCACCCGCGATGCCGCGTTGCCGTCCTGCCAGACCGCCGTCGGCTTCCTTCCTTCGTCCTAGCATCGTCAAAGTGAGGCCCCCAGGACCAGCAGGAGGCGAGTGATTTCAGCTTCCGAGCCCCAAACTAATCTCAAATTAATTTGATACGACTTATTAATAGGTATCCGCGTTATGTTGTTAATTAGAACTGAACCCTGGATTTTGAAGCTGGCGCTAGCGCTAGCGCTGGCGCTTCACTTTCTCAATACTTACATACCTAGATCTCCCATGCAATACGTCATCAGTAGATAAAATTAATATTTTGCATAATTTCTTATAAAAGACTCATAAATCGTGAGAATCGGGTCAACCACCAAATGTTACAAAATTATGATGAAATTGGGTTGGACGAAATCTTTGCCAATAAGTGATATTTAAATACCAGACACTTCGTTATAAGTTTAGGAACCAACCAAAAATGACTTGGTCGGAAAATTTTATTAAGGTAGTGGTAGGTAAAGTCTGTACACTGAGAGTTGTCTGTTGTGAGAACTAAGGATACATCATCTCGTTATATTCCTTACTCCTTCTATTGCATTGCATACCCAATCGAGTTAAAATGGGACGTATTGTCAGAAATACGTTTGAATCGTCAGCAATTCTAAAAAGATGAGCGAGAGTGAGACGGAAGTATCGACTCGCGTCTTGATACGCTTAGATTGATACGATATTACGATCGTCGCTACTCTCAAGTGTCAGTGTCAGCGGTAAATATACTAAATAAGGTTTTTGTTGTGATTTGAAACGTTTTTAATACGAAATTAGCAGAATTACCTGTGTTATATTGTACGGTGTGATAAACTATGAGTAACTTAATTTCGCGAATGCCTAAAAATCTATTTCCTTGTTTTGCCTGGGAAACGATTGAACTCCCTAGTACGTGGTCTTGTGGTAAAATTGCTGGAATATTTTACTTGCAAATAAGAAAACGGAGGTGTTATTCTTTCTTTTAAACGGCAGTCGGCAACCAGCAGGTAGGTGACATGTATTTCTATCATGATGATAACAATAATAATTATTATCATTCTTATTTACTTGCATTATGTAATATTTGTTATCAAAAAGTTGCAAGGCACTACTTCGTCAATAACTTGTCGAAATAATATATTTATAGGATATTCATTATTCCTCAACACACGCCACTGACACGAACTGCGATACCACATCTGGTTCGACTTAGAAATAAGTGTACGATTCAAATCGAATTAAATGAAATTGTTTAGTCAGAATCAGTGCGGCATGACAACGGACAACTCTCAGTGTACAGAGAGTAGGTAGTAGTCTGTAGTGAGGTAAATGAAAACTGAATTGGTGAGTAAATACCTATCAAACCAAAAGTGAGATGTTTTGTATTATTAATTTCTCGATCGCGTCGAGAATGAGTATATAAAATAGAAAACATTTCCTCAAAATAATAATAATAATAATAATAATACGAGAACGCTCTCCCATCGACAGTGTGTTGGTTGGTGTCTAAATTTAGATTTCACAAATTATGCTAATATTATATAATTGAAATCTAGGCGGCCAGGCCGTAGGCTAGAGCGAACGCTAGCGCTAGCGTAGTTTCACTTGTTTCCGTGACATTGAAATCTCGGCTGGCTAGATGCGATGCGATGCGCCGCCAAAGGAAAGAGAAGCGATTTCATCGCTCGATCCGCGAAACTAGCACACCGCGACCCAACGGCGTTTTCTTTTCGCTCTCTATTGTATTTGATTAGCAAGAGACTAATAAATGGAATAAAATGGGACGATGCGGAAATTCACTTCCACTAAATATTATAAATCCGCAATGATTACTTATTTACTTTTCGTACACACACACAATAATAATATGTTTGTTTATTTATGCAAATCGGCCAGCAGTAACGAGATACCTCTAATTAATCACCCATAAAAAGACCCCGAAGTTGATCTTCGAATCAAAAGTGACCAAAAGTGACCTAAAAAGCATATAAAGCCCATAATCTCGTAAATATATTAAATTTTCCCATGTTATAGCCGCGTCATGATTCGAAGATCGCTTGAGAGAATTGGCCGAAAGTTTTTTTCCTAAAAAATTGCGGGGTCTTTTAGGCGGACACGCCTCTACATTTATAATAGCGCGACTTCCTGTTGAGCACCTAGAAATTCAACAGACCATCAAATAAACATCGACTTACATCTCTTGATGAGGCTCTTCTTGTAGGATGGCTTATTATTATCGGCATCATCTGGGTCCTGTAGACGAGCTTCGTCAGTATCGTCACTTTCCGTGCCAGAATCTCTGGCACCATCTCCGTGCACTCGCAGGTCCAGCGGGAGCTCTTCGATGCTGTCTTCCTCGTCTTCGATTTTAACTTTTGCGGCACGCACCAGGAAATGCTCCAGGCCGCCGAGCAAGCTCCCGTATCGGGGAGCTGCAGATCTAACCACCATTAAATCCATGGAGATGGTTTAGAGTTAGATGAACATTTTTGGAGTATTAAAAGTTCTTAAAAATCCAAGTGCAAAAAATTCAACTGTTAACTCACAAAGATTTTAATAGTTTTGAATCACCAGTCAGGGTTTTTAGAACACTTTTTGTCGGTAATTTTGTTCCTTGGTATTCAGTAAAACACGGCGCGAATTTTTTTTTTATGATTAATTTAACGTTCAGTCTTAATTTTAAATAAATTAGGTGGGTATCATTAAATTTAATTGACTTGACGAGTAGGTACTCTCCTGAGAAAATATTTGAATAATAATTAATATTTCGAATCTGTTTATTATTCACGGCACAACTTATAAATTATTTTCCAAATGTTCGGTGCGGTCGGTTAATTTAGCGAGTTAAAAATAATTTAAATTTTTATATTCTCAACCGGATCACCTTTGCGTTACCAATACAATCGGGATGACCGAGAGATAAACTATGAATGAGAGCAATAATAATAATAATCACTGTCCTGGTGGTCGTTGCGTACCGGCACGGGGTACTGGGTTCGATTCGAACCCTCTCGACGCGCCTATATGAACCGGAGCTGCCGTGTAGCAGGAACGGTATGCGGCTGCCGAGCCGTCGTAGCCTACTGGCACAGATACACGCCGCCTATCGGCAAAATTCGACAACACTCGGCGCACGGGACGGCTTCACTTTCGTTGCGACGTGACTATCCCACACGACGCCTGCTCGGATCGGCTGTGAACAGCGAGAACGAAACTGAGAACGGAGTTGTGATAGGTAATGAACGCTTTATCCGCGGACGGATAGTGATTATGTATTACATTGTTGCCAAACCGCTCTGGAAGAATTTCCAGGCTCAAATTGTTTTCACGCACTCGGTAAAGTTGAAATTAGTTCAATCAGTCATCTGCTTCATACTTGACATACGGGTATACGTACAGGTAGCTGGAAAGTCTGACATTGTCTATTTTTTCAACGGCAATAATATACAGGTATATTATTACATTTTCAGATTGTCAAGTTTTTGAGTTATAAACAAATGAAAATACCAATTTTTAATCTTGAAAGCAGTGTAGCATATACATACAGAGTGGGCCATCGAAAAGGTAACAAGTCTAATAATAACTTGGAAAGTGAAGATGTATGCGAAAAACACCGAAACAGGTCGATTTTGTTATCGAGGGGGACATTTGCGTGACAAATTTAACTTCCCAAGTTAACCCCCTTGGCAGGGGTAGCTACCCCCTTGCGTATCATCATAGGGAACAGATATCGAGTGATACATCATTTGAAAGCTACTTGGATTCTCTTTACAACGATATCCAACATTTTGGGTTTCACTTACATACAGGCTGGCCCAACGAAAACGTAACTCGCCTTAATAACTTGGAAAATGAAGATGTACGCGAAAAACGAAAGAGAATTCAAGTAGCTTTCAAATGATGTATCACTCGATATCTGTTCCCTATGATGATAAGCAATGGGGTAGCTACCCCTGCCAAGGGGTCAACTTGCGTAGTTAAGTTTGTCACGAAAATATGCCTACTTCGATAAGAAAATCGACCTGTTTCGGCGTTTTTCGCGTACATCTTCATGCAGTTTCGAAGTTATTATTAAGGAGAGTTACATTTTCGTTGGGCCACCCTGTATATCGACAACGGCTCAAAATATCTCAAAACGGCTTACATGTCCCAATCAAGTTTTTAAGCGTCATCTTCCCAGTGCATGGTATGGCGAGTAAAGTATTTGAAAATTTTATGACCTTCATTAACAAAATTTATTGCAGGTCTTAACTCAGCAGGTCAGGTCAGGGTTTTCAGTTGTCCAGAAATAACTTCCCGGGGTCCATTTTTACCTAGAATTTCTACGAAAAGTTTCTAATAGGAAATATTTTTCATTGTTCACCATTACTTTCCCGAAGGAACAAATCTGTTATTGTATCTTCAACCCTCTATTTCAAAAAACGCAGTAGTTCTAACCTAACAATTACTTATCTAAAGGCAAAAATGAAAGCGTGGAAACTCGTGGTGAAGGTAATTAATTCCACGCTTTGTGTCCATAACTGCGACAGACAGTGGCGGTTCGTGGTTTCCAAGGGTAGTCAAGTGTTGATTCTACACAGGACAAGAGCCTGACAGCAAAGTTAGGTCAGCTCGGAAATTGGATTTTTGCAAAAGTCCGGTCAGCTCGAATCTTTATTTTCGTTTTCTTTGCAAGGTCGGGTCAGCTAGAATATTCGATTTTTGTAAAATCCCGTCAGCTCGAAAATTCCATTTTTGCTATGTCCGGTTAGATCGATTTTTTTTGTTTTCATGTTTGACAGGCTCAAAAAGAAATCTCGAATTACTGAACTGACCGGACCTTGATAAAACCGAAACTTTGAGCTAGCCCAACTTTGACTGACACCGGACATTGCGAAAAAAAAGAGTTGAGTAACTTGTAAAAATTTAAAAAAATGGAGCTGACCGGATCATGCCGAAACAACTTCGGTTTGACGCCAAAGTTATTTGTGATGATTTGTAGCTCGTTAAAACAGTCGCTCGACAGTTAATCCCTTAAGTGGGGAAAACGCCTAAAGCCGCTCTGACAAATTAATGACGGCTTGGGTTGAGCGATCGAGGGAGGCATTTTCTTTTTAAAATCATCAAAATGGTTTTTATATGAAATACTTCTGAGATCAAAATGCGAGTTTTCTTGGAGGCGACATTATGACGCTCTTTTTTTTAAACGTTGAATTTTCTCACTTTACTTCCATCACATAGTCGCAAAATTGAGAGCTTAGAACTATGGATTCCCCCCCCCCCCCCCTCTTCCACCCTCCCAATTCACGACGCCCAAATTCAAGATCTCCAAAATCAAAGACTTCAATAATTATGACATATTATTGAAACACCCGATCAAAGAGTTGGTCTACTTATATACGCCATTTCTACAGGGTGATTTCTTCTCAACTTGAAATTATAAAATCTCAAAATTTATTTCCATTTTTGGCTCGGATTATATAGAAGCTGGAATCAACGGGATTCGGATTAACAATAAGACTCCACTGTACTCCAAAACACAGTGTCAATTTTTCACAGCAGTTGGTCAACGTCTACACTGACTGGAGTCCTAGACGCAGTGTTGCCAAGCAATGACAATTTTTGACAGCACTCAAACAATTAAAAGTCATTTTCAAAAACGACAGGTGTTAGGCATGAAGTGTTGTTTATACGCCATATTTTGATTTTACGGTTTTAATTTTCCACCTGGAATCGTTATTTATGCCGAACTAATCAGCTTATGACGTCAAATTATGACTATAGGAAGAATCCTCTAAAGATCACTGAATTTTCCAGCTCTAGCATTGAATAACGTCAAATACAAAGTGACCCCAATAAAAGTGCCTGAACTGGAATTTTCTTTATTCAGATAATTTCAGGAAAATTACTAATCCAAAATTGGAGGGTCTCTGTTACTGACCTGGCTTAACAAATAATTTGAAATTCATATTCTCCCCAAGTTCGGCCGGGAGCTTTATATTCATATTTGGACACTTTCTATGTCAACAACTCAAGAATGATGCAGACAATTCCAATCATTTTTCCATTTATGAATGCCCTAAAGGTTCTCGCGCCTCACTCTGTATAAAAATTGTATTTTTCAAAGTATATCCAGGGAATAGTATTATATTCCGACAACGTTGGACGCCTAGATTAACGACTAGTTTATTGTTGACTGACCGACGTCCTGGAATCCGGAAGAATCAGAATCGTGGAAGAAATAATGAAACATTTGAATCGATGAACTGCGGAGTTGACGGTTCTGGATTAATTTAAAAAAAACATGGTAATTAATTATTATTGTTGTGGCTGTCCTGCCAGGTTATCGTCAATGGCACCCTAATCTGGAAATAATAGTACATAATACGATGAAGTGTGTATCCGCGTTACAAATACAAAATAGTCGCGTGGGTGATTCTCTCTCTCTTTCTTTCGCGTGATATAATGTGAGTCACGGATCACTGAAATTGTGATAAATACACCGACTGCACTTGGCGTTTTGCATGTCTATGGTCAAGTTCAGTCATCCGGTTTGTCCGTCAGCATTCATCGTTGACCTTTACCATAATTATTGCAGCGAGAAAAGCTCTTCGAATTTTTACTGAATATATGCATCGAAATCTAGATCAAACGAAAATATATTAATTACAGTAAACTGCGACATTGATGTTGTTAGAGAGGATTGCGAGGTAGACTCATCTTTGGACCAGAGACTACTGCGGAAGAAATGGAGTTCCTCTTTTCTGGTCTGTATAATAAGGTCAGGGAGTTTCAAGTACCCAGATAGACTAGCAGTGTCCCCAAATAGCGCAATTTGAGTGTATTATTTAAGGGGTAAAAGTTGATTTTGAAGTTTTCTACCAGTTGCTCGTTAACCAAAGACGCTTGGGTAACAATCTTTCTCTCCATGGTCAAAGAGTCAAAGTGTCACAATGAAAATGTGAACAAGTCTGCATGGTTTCTTTCATGATAGATGCTTATTAATGATGCTTCATCAACACCAAGTGGTTTAATGCCTTGCCATCACGTAATTTGGGGGTCCACTTTTCAGACGAGTCCGTTATTCGTGTATCCATCGCGGCCCTTGAGGTCAAGAGGTCTTCTCGAAAGGCTTACAAGGACTCTCTCGTAAATTTAAAGGGCAAAGCTTCTGCGCGGCTCTCCGTTATTTGGAAGAAAGGAAAGTGTTCAGTCTGGGACTCTACTTCTTATAACGTCAGTATTGTGCATCAACTCGGAATCCTGAACATGCAGCGGTTGCGGTTGAAGGACCAAAAAACTTCAGGTGCCAGGGGTCAAAATGTCCTTACTTTTACAAATACCAGTGGACATAAAATTCCAGTGGTAGTGGTACAAATTCCTAACAGGTACAAATATTTTATACAACCAGAATTCTGAAAAATAGGTCAAAATCGTTTTATTTATTTTGATAATGTGAAATGAATTAATTTGAGTATAAAAAAGAGGTTAAATGCTTAAATTAATTTGGAACAAATTGATAACTCTTGTGTATTTCTGGGTAAATGTAATAATCTCGAAATTCCTAAGACAGATATTATTAATGAATAATTAAATGATGCAAGTAAAGCAGTGCTATATTCAATGAAATATGATAATCGCTATGGCAACATGCTCTCTAGTAATGAACTTGACATTCAAAGACTATTATCTGTCAAAATAAGACCAGGCCAACTGAGATAAGGTCCCGCTTGCGCTTGTCGCACAGCAGCTACTTACTTTATTTAATACCTAGTTGTAATAATTGTCGAGCGGTATCAAAGGACACGGCACCTGCAGCAGAGGCCATCGCCATCGTAATTATTTCTCTATCGTTGATGGGCGCAATTAGACCGGTAAGTGGGACATGCCCCAGCCGCCGATAGAGATTTGACGTGCAAGTGAAGATTTCACCTTCTACGCCGGTAATGCCTGCTCAGGAGAGCGTGCAATTACTAGCAAAAGTGGAAACCGTCATCAGCATATTGCATTGCTAATAATACCATCTACGTCTCTATCTAACCATCTATCTACCTACATTCGCATTCGGTAGGAGTTTCTACTTTTATAAATTTAATAAATTTTCTCTGCGCTATAGTGGAACATGGGATGCAGTAAGTAGCGATGAAATTATAGAGAAATTGGTGATCTATTTCTTTCGCGTTTCCTTATTTTCGTTATTACCTGTTTCCATTTTATAGAATGGATTCATGATACTTTTATTAACCGTCAAGATTTCGGCGTATTTTTGTGGTAATACGCAAAATGCAATTTATCAAAAGCAATAAAATCACAGCTACAAGAGCAGTTTCGTAGTTTTCGTAGATTTTTTTCATTATTTTCGTGGCGACAACATACCTATATTTTTGTATATTTTGTTCCTATTTTGAACTAAAAAATTAATGTCTCCAAATCAATCCAGAATTCTATACCCCCTTGCTATTACCCAATTAGCGAATTACCCAAAATCCCTTTATATTACCCCTATACCTATGCACGTCAAGAATGTTCGATAGGTGTCGCTGCTGTGGCTGGAGATCAGTTATATTCAGAACGTGGCATGTTGAACCCATAAAATCACAAAATTTGAGTTTTAAAAATGCTTTTTTTGCATATACGACAAAAATTTTCAAGATTCTGAAATAAACCCAGAAACTCACTTAAATGAACCTTATTGCTGATCTCCACCCACAGCAGCGCCCCAGGTGGACCATTTCAGAACTGCTCAGACTTCTCATTGAGGCAGTACCTACTTACCTGTTAAAAGTAAAGTTTATTTCTTTAAGTCTAGTTTAGGTACCTACTGAAGAATCGAAAATAAAGGAATTATTATTTATTCTCATGAATAAAAGATACCTAAGAATTAGAATTCAGTCAGGTTCGCATTGATTTTCCGAACATTCAGTAAAAGTAATGGTCACGATGAAAAAATCTTATTCGAAACCGAACGTATATAATTTTTGAAATATGTATTTTCATTACGTTTTTGTGGTGCATCTAATTATTTTAAGTCCCTCAAGAAAAATAAAAAATACACTCCTAAGATCATTTTCAAGAAATTTTCTTTCTTCTTTCTCAAGGTTTGTTTTTCTTGAGTTATTCGGAGAAAGAAGGGAATTTGAATGTTTCAGTAATTTCTAGGGAGTCGGATTCAGTGGACCTTATCCTCGAGATACATGATCCCGAATATAACTCCAACTATTTTATAAAAGGAATAAATCAACCCCAATGAATACAATGAAATTAATTTCCCATTTGCGATGGCAGCATCAATTACAAGAACAGAATAATTTTATTGTTATATTAAAACTAACCTTAATTTTAGATTTTTATTCATATTTACCATTTTAGGTGATAAATTGGATTTTTTTACCTACCATTTATTCACTTTATAACAAACGTTTTATTTACAGAGATGGACATATCAACGTGGCCGAGTTACAGGAAATGGAGAGAAATCCCCCTATAAATTCGTGGCACAGACGGTTTGACGTTTATTTCCGCCTTGCATTGCTCTGGGTGGAATTAACCAGGTCACGTCATTCGAACACCTCATATAACATCCATGAAAACATGCCAAAAAGGCTCAGCTCATCAAGTTTTCCTTGACGAGACTGTCTCTTTCTTCTAGATCTACTAAATCCTTGTCAGAGCCGAGTTTTTTAGTTAATATTTAATATTTGCAGCTCATGAGTGCACCTCAAAATTTACAAAAAACCCAAAATATTTCTTTCAGCAGTCACATAGGTAGGTAGGTGCAGTAAACCCCCAAAATTTAACTTTATTAATTCTAATTTAGACTTTCTCTAAATAAGTTATAAATTTTCTATACCTAAACTAGAAAAAAAACTTGGTGTAGGTCAGTAGAGTCCCGCTAATACGACTCATCGCTAATCCGAATATCCTCATATAGTCCGAACAGTCGTCCAAAAATATCCTTATAATCCGATCAGCTAGCAGGCTCAACGAAATAAAAAAACTTCCAGGAAATAAAAACGACCTAATGAGGGAAACAGGTCCATTCGATCGAGACAATTATTATTGTCTGCTAGAGCTTGTTTCTGTTTAGTCAGTCTTCATAATTTGTCTACAGTACAGACTTTGTCTTGAGCCCCTTTCCTTTGATGAGATTTGGTAAGATGTTGTGTAACCAGAAAAGATGCGCAATTTTGTGAGGATCTCGAATCCGTGAAGACATACAAGATATCTGTGATCGTTCCTGAAATATCCTGAAAAAACTGAAAAGCTACAATTTTTTATTTTCCCAATAACTTATTATTTGAAGTTTTAAAGTTACGCCTACTAGTTTTGAAGATATGATAGTCAACTTTTGTTTCCCTTATGGACGCCATACTGGATTTTTCTTTGAAAAATTACAGAAAATTAACTGCGTATTATAACGACACACCTAATTTTTATTTCTCAAATAATACGTTAGCTGGTAAACGTACAAAAAATAAGTGACAGATGTGACGTCACCATATAATTATATAAATTCGAAATTCCATGCCTTGCTTTCATATTGTATGTCACTGAAACGAAAACTGTCATTTGTACCTGACGTTTTGCTAGAACTGTTTAAAAAAAAACTGGTAGATTTATTTGTAAATTTTTTTTTTTTTAAAGAGGGAGCATCGGTCTTAACTGTGTAGGTAAGACATAGTCGCTCCACTCTGGTAAATTGGCTTTGAGCACGAACTCTTTAGCCACACACAATTTTAAATTATATTTGCCTTTTAAACGTTCGATCGCTTGTTTTACTTTTCACAGACATTCGAAAATGAATCTGAAAAGTATAGCGGGTCGAGGTGAGTTTCGAACCCGCGATCTATGGCTTCGTGGGCCAGCGGAGAACCACTTGGCCACGCAAGTCATTATTTGTAAATTTTAAAAATAGAAGTTTTTCAGTTTTTATATATTTTTTCAGATGATTCTGTAACTTAATCAGATCTTCGTTTCTCTTAGGCCCTTATTCATCAATAAATACAACCCTTGGGGTTTTATTTTGGATTACGTGATTGGTTTAAAATTCGTAGCGTTCGTAGGGTTTGAGCATTAGAACAATCAGCTGTCAGAAAATCCAAAATATAAATCTAGCGGATCTCGGAAAAATGTCAAAAAAAGTAGCGTTTCAGGCGGCGGAAAAATTTCATGCTTATTAAGAATCGGGAACAAAATTTTTGAAAAATTCAGCCATTGCTGAAATATGCTGAAAAACAGAAAAATTGAGATTTAATTTTTGAGATTTTAGCCATATCTTTTTTATTATGGGAAATACATGAATTATTTTTGTAGTCTTACAAAAGCCGTCGATATCTGTTTGACATTTCAAAAATTTTCAAAATCGACTAGTACCTAGAATTTTCATAGTCAACTTATGTTTTTCTTGTGGTCGCCATGTAGTATTTCATGTCATTCTGTATCAAAAAATTTAAGGAAACCAAAAATCTAACAGATTAACAAAATTTCAATTTCAAAATTTCAAAATTCAAAACAAAAATTTTATTCTCATTTAAAAAAAGGAAAGTTTTTTCACCGAATGACGTCGCAATACGACATGGAAATGTATAAAATAAAAAAAAAATTAAAATTTTGATCTTTCGAATGTGATATTTCAGGATTAATATACATGAGCATATTTCAGTAATGTTTTTCTTTCAGATTCTTAATAAGCATTAAATTACGCATCTTTTTTTGTCATTTAACCGACCTCGTATTTCTCACGGTTTCCGAGATCCCCATAGTACCACTTGTTATCTCGGACAACCTCTATACTGCTGTTAGCCGGTTAGCTTATTAAGCGATTCGCAAACCGAGCCGCAGTGGCGGTAGCGGTAACGGTGGCGAAAAACAGTGGGCCCATTATCACGGTTATTATTACCCCCTTTTTAAAATTTTACTTCCTCGTATGAGTGCAGAAACGAGAAGTCCTCGGAAAATACTTTTCGAGTCACGTTTCTTAAAGACCTTTTCTGGCTACTGTTGTACCATAAATAATAATCATGAGAGATGGTACCTGACAACCGACTCCGCGTAGATAAAAAAAATTAATACAGTTCCGCCGCGGCCTGATTTATTGTTTTATTGCATCATATTATCATTCACGATTCAAAATCATGAAACGAACAAATGTAATATAAAAACTAGACGAATGATATACTTTTTTTTTGTTTAAATGAATTGATTTTCGTGCCGTAAAATTGAACTAAAAAACGTAAAATGGTTTTAAAAGCTTTGTAGTGATAGGGGTGATTGGGTGCTTTAGAATTGCAGCAGTAGCCCATGCATGGGCATTTTCAACCACTACGTAATTGCGGCACCTTGAACATTGGCTCCCCCCCAGAATTCGGTTTATCCCCCAAAAGCTATTAGATTTATTTGTGCAGAACCGCATGTGCGAAACCCATAAGCCGTTGGCGGGGGAGGGGGGGCGGTTATGAAAATAGTTGCCTATGAGTGAGAAAAGTTATAATCTGGCCCTGATTGACACTGGAGTACTGGAAGCGAGTATTATTTGTGTTTTAAAATAACACCCATAACAGTTTTTTGTAATAATTTATAAAAATAATAACCTAATTAAAAATCAAAAATCATAGAGACCAATCATTATTTTATTTCGGTAGACCCTCTCCTTAATCCAAGATCATATAAAGACTGTCTCATAGGGATCACCGACCTGTATTGTGTCATCGAGCAAAGATAGCAACAATATCCGGAAAAAGAATTGCTGGTTTCGTTTGTCTCACCTGTTGAGTCATCCTAGAGAGAATGTATAGGGATGTCCGACCGCAAGTTTTATATAAAACATTATTGTGTGCTTGTATTTATAGTTTACTTTTATAGCTGTTGTTTTGTGGTCAGATTTCATTCAATACAATATTATCGTTTAGCCGGATATTTCCAAATAAAAAATTTGTAAATATTTCCTAAGGCTTAAAAACTATTCTCAATCTTCAACTAACAACTAACATAAATGATTATTCAGCAGCATTTCGATGTATATCAACATATGCTGTTACATAAGGTGGGTAATGATGTAAACAAGCTATAAATATACGAGTAGTTAGGTGTAACAACATCACATTTACCGAAAATTCGGAACAACCATCTCACCTGCTACACGTGCAGCGTTTAAACAATAATTGTGAAACCAAACAACGATAACAATCTGAGTTATTATCATCATAATAATTGTCGTCAAACAATAATTATTATTATAAATATTCCTGTACTGTTTCCGTATTTATTTTTCTCCTACCTACCTTAAAAATTAACAACTAGTTACATATACATATTATTATTAGTTACATTTATGTACATAGGTACTGACTTCATTTACATGCTGGCTTATATTTTCCTATTACACAATAATATTAATTATTATCGCTATACTAGCACGTTTAATAACAAACGCTAATTAGAAGATATGCGGTAACTCATTAGGTCAAACGAAATCATATTGTTTGTAAGTCGAGTGAGTCTGTCTTAGAAAATCAGTTAATTAGGATTTCGCAACTACCTAATAATCGATGATTTTCAGTAGCAGTTCCGCTTGAAAAGCATCCAGGTTAAGGACGTCAGTTAGATGAACCAAATAAGCATAACATCGGAGCTTTCGTTTCCTGGTCACAAACGATAAATAGAAGCTAAAGCAAAATTTTTTTCGGAAAATTTAGGTTCATGAGGGTCCTACAGAGCTATCTACTGATAAAATCATTCGAGGCGAGGTCGCTGTCTGTCCCACATCCATATACTTACCCGAAGTCCTTCTATGTACAGCAATTAACGCAAATATTGTGAAATCGGGTTTTAGCGAATATGAGTTGGCCTTCCACGTCTTAGGTATTTATCTCGGCGTGCATAATACATAATATCCAATGTACCGGTTCTTTTTATATATTTTGCAAATCTCTTAACTCTTACACCAACTAAAAGAAAACACAGTAGCAACCGGCTGCTCAAATATCGCGAATAATGATGACAGTGTTTTTTTTTCACGAAAGCAATATGTGCTGGACGATTTAAAATTGCCATGTTTTACTTTGTATATGCTAACCATGGTAATCAGTAACTGATTCGTTCAAAAGAATTGATTATGGCAAAGGTTTTAGAACCTTTGGCGGTTTGATATCAGCTAGAATAACAATTAGGTACACATGCTATTATCCGGAATCAAAAGCACCTATACTGAAATCGAAATGAACGTTGTTAACGAAGTTACACTTTCATGTCGTTAAATTGTTTCCATGATACGCCTTTTTACGTTGACCTGCACAAACAAATCGTTTGTAAAAACCTTCTTTTACGTTTCTATCTCGCGGTAACTGCGATTGACAATAAATTAAAAATTGAAAACTGATATAGGTAACAATAACACAGACGAAAAAGCCTATTGCCAAAACAGTCATAAAAGATATCGTAACCGGTATTGGGGTTGTTTTGAGGCAACATGTGTCAAATTTGTAAGTTATGCGTTATAGTGTGACCCAACAGGATTTTTTTATAGTACAGGATTCAGATTTGGTAGGATTTTTCTAATGGTACGATGAGGATTCCTCATCCCTCATCCTTACAAAATTCGATTAGATCTGTGTTTAGAAGTACAAATGCAAGAAATCATTGGTAATTAGATATTTTAGAAAACATCTGAGCATGCCAGCGCTGCGTTCACTATCTCTCTACTAAATTCGTAAAGTACTAAAGTATACACCGTGTTTTATATTAAGTCGGCACTATTGATAACTTCGTTATTATTTGAGCTAGGAAGTCGGTTAAATTAGCAAAATAGTAGTATTTTTTCTCTTGAATAAAATGGCGAAAACAGGAAAACAATTGAACATCGCGTTTTTGAGATATTTAAAAAATTAATATGTTTTAATGGAACACCCTGTATATTTTTAGATGGATCGGTTGCAATTTTTTTTTTCAAAGAAAAAAGTTTCTATGCACTATGATCCTAAAATAATAAAATTTTACAACACAAACAAGTTCTGTTATTTGTTTATGTAAAATTAAATCCTTTTCCAGGTAATAATTTCAAATTTTAGTGTATTTTTTATTAAAAAATTTCATTCGACATAATTTTTTTACCTTACTGCGTACCAAATTACGTAGGTACACTAAATTACAATAATTGTCGCAGCCTACTTTGGGGAGTAATAAAATAATGAATAATTAATGAATTTATTATTTTAGGATCATAGTGCATAGAGATTTTTTTCTTGGAAAAAAAATTTGCAACCGATCCATCTAAAAATATACAGGGTGTTCCATTAAAAAATTTAAATTTTTTTAAATATCTCGAAATCGCGATGTTCAATGGTTTTTCTGCTTGCGCCATTTTATTCAGGAGAAAAAATGCTACTAGTTTGCTAATTTAACCGACTTTCTAGCTTAAATAATCGCGAAGTTAGCAATAGGGCCGACTTAATATAAAACACGGTGTATATACAGGGTGCACCATTTATCCTTCTCTATATTGCTATCTCCTGAACGCTAAGAGATACAGGGTCGGTTAGATTAGAGAAAAGATGCGCAGTTTTGTGGCCGTCTCGAATTCGTCAAAACATGCAAGATATCTGTGACCGTTCCTGAAATATCCTGAAAAAACTGAAAAATCGAGATTTCTTATTTTCGTCATATCTTTCTTATTTTTGAAAATTAATAAATAATTTTTTGTAGGCTTACATAAGCCGTCAAGAGCTATCCATCTGACATTTCAAAAATTTTCAAGGTATACTAGATCGAAGAGATTTCACAGTCAACTTTCGTTTTTCTTATGGCCGCCATATTATTTTTTTATGTCGTTCGATATGAAAAAAATAATGGAAACCAAAAATTAATAAACTTCAAAAAATAAATTTAAAAATTTTTTATTCTTCTTTTTTCAAAGCTAAACCTAAAAAAAATCGTCGAAAAACGTCAACATTTGTAAAATACGCCGAAATAGTGCTTGCCTTATGGTTTTTTAATTTATCTATGAAATTCGGTCTAAAAATGTGTCTTTTTTGTAAAGAAAAAGAAGAATAAAAAAAATTTTAATTTATTTTTTGAAGTTTAACAATTTTTAGTTTTAATGATTTTTTTTATATCGAACAACATAAAAATACAATATGGTGGCCATAAGAAAAACGAAAGTTGACTATGAAAATTCTGGGATCTAGTCGGCTTTGAAAATTTTTGAAATGTCAGATGGTTAGCTCTTGCCGACTTATGTAAGCCCACAAAAAATTATTCATTAATCTCCAATAATAAAAAAGATATGGAAAAAATAAGAAATCTCGATTTTTCAGTTTTTTCAGGATATTTCAGGAACGATCACAGATATCTTGTATGTCTCGACGGAATCGAGATGGCCACAAAATTATGCGCTCCTTTGGCCTTGTTTAACCGACCCTGTATCTGTTAGCGTTAGGAGATAGCAACATAGAGAAGGATACATGGTGCACCCTGTATATGTATAAGTATTACGATACTTATTGTATCGAAATCTGTAAAATCAAATTTTTTTTAGCCAAATTGAAATTTCAAGAATCCTTAGTAGGTTATTAGCAATTTTTCAGAAAAAATCTGGGCATGCCTCTGGATTCTCAATCTCTCAAAACGCTACTGTAGTAAATATCATGAAAACCTGTGGAGTATTAACGATTTTATAGACAAATTAAAATTTGAAAAATTCATAGTAGTTATAGCGATTTTTTCCGAAAACATCTGGGTATGCCACTGTGTTTACTTATCTCTCAAAACGATACTATACTAAACTTTAATCAAACCTGTTGAAAATTACCGATTTTATAACAAATTAAATTTCAAGAATTCTTTTTTTTCAAATCTTTTTAGAATAAAGTCTGGGCAGGCCACTGGATTCATTATTTCTCAAAACGATACAATAATCAATTTTTTCGAAACCTGTTGAGTATTAACGATTTTACAGCCAAATTAAATAGAAGATTTTTTTTATCTGTGCACGCCACTGGGGTAATCCCTAATATGATAATATTAGGTAATCACTTGTATTATTCTTGAAATTTTAAATTGGCTATAATGATTATAAAATGAGAAATTCTTGACAGGTTTCGATAAAATATAGTATAGTGACGTTTTGAGAGATGGTGAATGGAGTGTCCTGCGAAGATTTCTTCGAGAAGATTGTTAATGTAAATTCTTAAAATTTGACTTGTAAACACCAATTTAGTAGGCCTTGGATATTGTAGAAATGAGGCGTTGTTTGCCGTAATAATACTTAGGTATAAAATATCAAGGTACTTATTATACCTACCTACTATTAGAAAAAAAAAGATTTAAATGGCACAATACATATTTTACATCAGGATGGTTCAAGAACAAATGGGTCACACTGTATAATAATAATAATCTTTATTGGTCAATGTACACAATATTAGTGTTTTTGACAAGTCAAGTCTGATTTAAATATATCACAGGAATGGATCATTAACACATATACATCATGTTCCTCACAATCATCATTCCTTATCGTCCGTAAGCAGGACAACTTGAAAAAATTTAAATTTCATACAACATCAGAATAATATGAAAATAATATGAAGAATATCACACAAATTTAAATCTTTAAACACATAATAAAATATTACAGAGAGAATTCGAACAATCTCGCACTAACGAAACGACAAGTTCTAAAACAGAAAGAAAAAAACAAACAAACAAACACACCGTCAAAATATGCATTTTCAATTGGTAATCATTTTAACCTTATAAACGCAACATCGAGGACATAGCAGTCACCCCACACCTCAGTGCATTGCTAGCTGTTCACTATTATTCCTCTATTTTAGTTTCTAAGTATGTTTCCACTGTGTAAAAGCAATGTTTAAGCAGGATTTTTTTGACTCTGTGTTTGAATTTATTCAGTGGTAGATTTTTAATTTCGTTTGGTAATTTATTATATAGAGGTATATCAGGGCTATTCCTTCTAGCTCTGGCAAGTCTATATCTTGGGAGCCTCAAGTCCCCAGCACTCCTAGTGCTGTGGTCATGGATGTCATCATTCGTCATAAATCTTTTTAAGTTACTCCGAATGTAGACTAGACTATGTAAAATATATAGGCAAGGGAGCGGCAAGATTCTTAGTCTTTTAAATAGAGGTTGGCAGTGCTCTCTAGATGAGGCATTTGTCAATATTCTTATTATTCTTTTTTGTGCACGGAATATCTTAATTCCATCCCTGGACCTACCCCATAATACCACTCCATAGCTAAGGTGAGACTCGAACAGTGAGAAGTAGCACGATCTGAGGACATCCCAACCAACAGAATATGATAGTTGTCTAATGACAAATGTAGCAGTAGACAATCTTTTTCTTAGTTGTTCGATATGCGCTGACCAATTCAACTGACCATCCAGCGTGATCCCCAGCAGCCTGGCACTCCCGCCCTCCAGAACGTCGCGATGGGTAGAGAAGATTAATCTTTGTGTTTTTGTTTCGTTCATTGCCAAGTTATTCGATGCAAACCATTTTTCGGCAGACTTCTCGGATTCAGCGGAATGACATCTCAGTCGCTCAATATCTCTGTCTGAGTCGATCATTGTATAGTCATCGGCGAATGCTATGTTACCCCCGCGCTCCCGGTCGGCAAGAAGATCATTTATATAAACTAGGAATAGGAGTGGCCCCAAGACAGAGCCCTGGGGTACCCCATGTGAGACAGGCAGTTTATTCGAAATTATATTACTGCTGTACACTTGCTGACTCCGACCTCCGAGGTAAGACCGTATTAATTCCAGGGCTCTACCCCTGATGCCATATAACTCTAACTTATCTAGCAGTAATGAGTGCGAAACACAATCAAACGCCTTTGTTAGGTCACATAATATGATGGCAACATGTTCGCCCCTCTCCAGACCATCAACGACGTCTCCCAGGAGCGCAGTAACGGCACCGACCGCCGATCGACCAGCCCGGAAACCGAACTGTCTTGGGCTCAACAGAGCGTTTTTGTCTAAGTACTTTAGAAGTCTGTTCTTTAAAATGATTTCTATTACTTTCCCTATTACGGGTATGATACAGATAGGTCGATAATTATTTATGTCATCAGTGTCACCCTTTTTATAGACTGGAATAACTTTACCCGTCTTAAAGGACCTGGGGAATGTGCCCTCTTCGAAGCATTTATTAATAAGGAATGTTAGAGGTGTCAGAATGACGTCCAGTGTCCTCTTTAAAAGAGCACTGTTCATATCGTATATATCAGTACATTTAGAATCGCTGAGCGCTGAGATCGCGTCCACCACGTCACTCGTGGTCACCGCCGCGAGAAAGAAAGAACCGACCGGTGATCGGATCTCTCTAGTATAATTCGTTGCATTACCCTGATTATTTGGCAGTCCTTTAATCACCTTATCAGCGATCGTGGTAAAAAAATTATTAAATTCATTGGATGTGAAGTCATTTTTGACTCCAGCATGTCTGTGTCTGTTCCTTTCATAGTTAATTATCCTCCAGCTGTCCTTAGATTTATTATTTGAATTTTTCAAGAAATTTTCATGGGCAGTTTTTTTGGCATTTATAATTTGATATCTGTACTCTTTTTTCAGTACTTTATATTTTGACCAGTCATCTACGTTTCCCGTGCAATCGTAAATCATCCGAGTCGTAACCAGTTTATCCCTCAGAAACCTAAGAGCGTCATTAAACCATTTCACCGGTTTTACCCCCTCCCCGTCAGAAAATTTTCTCATGGGAAAATGTCTGTTTATGAGTGACGTGAGTTTATCAATCCACATGCCAGCCAGCTCGTTTGCGCTGCGGTTTGGATTCAGGAACTGTATCCAGTCAGATTGCTCTAGTGAACACCTCAGACCGGCCATACCCCTGGTAGTGAATATTCTGCCCAGTGGACCGTTTCCAAAGTCACATTTACTCTAACACAAATATATTGCCCGCGATGATCCGAGAGACATGGCTCAACAACCCCCACCTCAAACTTATCGGGATCTACACTTGTGAGTATGTTATCTATGCACGTAGCGGAGGTCTTTGTAACCCTAGTAGGCTCCTTGATACTATGGAATATACCAAATGATGATAATAGGCACAGTAAATCATCCAAGTCACCTGAACCCACCAAGAAGTCTACATTGAAATCTCCTAGCAAGATAATTTTTTTATACCTTTTGTTGAGCAGTACCAGCAAGCCCTCCAATGCATTAAGAAATACAGGAAAATCGCCCTGAGTAGAGCGGTATGCAGCAACCACCGCTATGTTTGTGGTAGATAGATCAACGCCACAGAATTCCGCATGAATCTCCACACTATGACTAGACAAATCAATCGTTCTATATTTATATTTTTCTCTAATGAATATTGCCACTCCCCCGTGCCCAGTGCACTCACGGCAGTAGCTACTAGCTAAATTATAGCTAGGTAAGTTGATAAATCCCATATTATCTATGACTTGCCAGTGCTCAGACACACATAGTACATCGTATTTATAATTATCAAGAAATAATGACAACTCATTTATCTTATTTGCAATACACTGAATATTTACGTGGAAGATACTCACCGCCTCGTCCCCGATGCTACTATCATCAGCAGTTTGTGCAACCTTAAATATTCTATTTTTATCACTTATGTACTCTTCCCTCGCTTTAAATCCTCGGGAAAATTTACCAAGTTTAGTTCGCTTTCAACTTTCTTAGGGTATATAAATCTGTTTACATATGAGCCACTTGGCCAGAATTCTGGATCGATGAATGTTCTGTAATGTTGAACAGGTACACCTATTTTGTAAGCCAAGCCGGCCCTTTTTGATATAATTTCTTCGCATGTAAAACTATTGCATTCGGTCACCTCTTCCTTAAGGCATTCCAAGATCAGTTTACAACCATCATTTACATCCGCAGATATATTTCCCAGATATATAAATTTCAATTTTTCATTGGTCTTCAATTTCGATTTGGTTTCAGTCACTTTACTGCACCTTTTTGAAAAAGTTTGTTTACGTTTTCTTCCTAATCTGTCATTTGTCCCGTTATCTATCTTTATCTCTTCGGGCTGTGTGGGTATCAGCTGTAGCTGTGTCGCTCCGTTGAGTGTCGATGTCGGTGCGACGTTGTCGGTTGACTCATTTGTCTTCACATATGGTGTATTTCTTGGCTTATGGTTGGGAACTTCTTTCCTTTTAGTACTTTTGTGTACAGTCTTGTTTAACTTCGACTTAGTTAGAACCGTGTCGTGAAAAATTTCACCATGTTCATGTTCACCTCCATCCCTTGGAGCAAGTTCTTCAGTTTTATTTCCTCTCACTTTTAGTTCTGTTCTCAGTAGTGAGATGTAGTCACGTAAGTCTCTTACCTGGATTTGTAGTGCACTAATGAGGGTATCTTTGTCTCTTATGCACATCTTTAAATATTTACACTCTGTTTCCTCTATGTTTTGCACACTTTTCATCGTGGTTATGCTAGTGAAGCTGTCTTCCTTATCAGAGTCAGCAAGGTCAACTGGGTCGTCCCCGTAGCCACAACACTTAATTGAGTTTTCACCAACATATTCCACTCTTTGACTTTTTATGTATATTTTACTGCAGGCAGGGTGCATTATGGCATCACAATTTATGCATTTGGGTCCATTTTTCACTTTACTACCACACTTTATACATTTATTTGTAGGAGTATTATTAGATCCCGACTGTTCAGGTGCCATGTTGCCAAATTTTCATTATGTATCAATATTATGTATATTATCAATATTAATATTATATATCAATATTAAATATCAATATTATGTATACTTACATAATATTGTCATGGAGACTTTTATGTAAAAATTATTTTTAAAAAATGTGCAATATGTGCATACGCTCCAAAATTTTAACATGAATTTTTATTTTTTTGGATTTTGAGTAAGTCTAAATCAAAAAATAATTTTCCTGCTAGTGTACCATATTTCTTCAGCAGAAAACTGATCGATATCAGCTATAATAACAAACATAAAAAGTATCCGAAAATCTGAAATCCTTCATTAAACTTTTCATTAGCTCTGTTTAATTAATTCCCTGGTATCTATTGAGAGAATCATTGTGTACACTGCCAGTAAAAAAAAGGCTTCATGTGGTATCTGAGTGCGCTCACAAGAAAATGCCATGCTATCTTGGGACAACTCGGTTCCAGAGATGTGCTAGATAAACCCCTTGATTAAAAAGTAATTAAATTTTGTAAAATGAAGGAATTGATTTGATTAGCCAGGGTTAAAAAAAAAATAAAAAAAGCTTGTCTGCAGTATCATGGATGTAATAATACTGGCTTTCGTAGGTAGGTATATTGATAAAAAACAAGATGTAAGTTCTCCTTCTAGCTACCGAACCAATTAATTGGTTGTCTGCCTTTTTAGATTACATACCTACCTGAGCTCTCCTCAAGGCATTACAAGACAGTAAAAGATACGTACTTTGTGTAAGTCATGATTGAAAAATCAAACTTTTTGCACTAATTCGGCCTATTTGCGCTTCTCTTTTATTAACACAAGTAGAATTAGATTTTTGTCTAGACTGACTTGCTAAGAAGTTAAACCTACACAGTCAAGATTCAATTAAGTTGAACCAAATTCACTTTTCACAAAATATATTATCTCAATTTTTATGTAAAAAAAATCATGTTTAAGATGTCCCTAAGTGCTTTAAGCTACGATAACTATAATAGCCCATTTAGTTTAGTTTATTAGAAATAGTGTTAACTACGAACACAAGAAATAAACATGGCAAGAGTGTATAGGGAAACGGTCAGTATAGCGCAGATTGAGTCATTGGGACTGCCATCGAATGGGTTCGAATCCCAGTCTCGTCATGGGTGTTTGTTTTGTATTCGTCTAGATTGTAGAACTATTTATGTAGGGTGTTTCAAAAAAAGAAAATAAAAGGTGTGATTTCTTATTAACACGGGTTCGCAAAACGTACCATTTTAGAGATAAAGTAGGGTCTGCAAAAAAGATTCTTCCAGTTTTTTCAACATATTTTTGACCATATTTTTGAACTAAGCTTTTGTAAAAATCTCACTAATAATATTATTTATTTTGATAGGTAATTAAATGTTTTTAATTTGATGGCGTTGTTATGAAAAGTTATAGAAAAATTATTATCAAAAAAAAAAAAAATGTTGCTACTTTTATATTTTATTTTATGAAGAAAACATTGTAACTGTAAATTGTGTAAAAACATCTGTAGGTATACAGAAGACGAGTTCAATGGTTCCTGAGAATCATTTGTTGAATCATCAAAATTGAAAAAAAAAACTTTTTTTTTTACATTTTATATCTCGGAAACGGTGTGTTTGCGGAGCGATGTTATACAGGATGTCGCAGGATAAGCGAATTTATAGGTATGAATGACAAAAAAATTTCCATTTGAATTTGATCATTTAGGGTCCAGGCCTGCTTGATTATGATTTTTACCATATTTTCATGTTAATTCAATAAATCAATCATTCCTTTTACAGGAGCCTTGTTTTTAGTACCCTGCACGAAATAGTGAAAAATTTTATTTAAAAAGTTGCTCAGGATTCAAAATCATGCATACAAGCCGCGCGGGTTTTATAACCATAGACTTTTTTACATTTTTTGCAATAATTTCCATAAGTTGTTTTGTAATTTTATAACTATTCATAAAAAATGTACTTTGATCTCATTTTCTGATTATTTTGTTACAAAAAATGTCACTAAAATGTAAAAGAGAATTAGTTTCCTCCTCTAAAAACAAGACCCGACAGGTTATCGTGTTTTACATTACATTATAATGTATATCGATTAAAATTTTGCATAAAAACGGTGTTGCATTATAATAATTATGAAATTATATTTTTTATATAATTATGCTGTCACCCTTCCAAACTGTTCGCAAGACATGAGTTTGCAATTCGATCATGGAGTGTTCGGTGTTCCCATGCATGGATCAATAAACATTAAATATAAAATTATTAAGGAAAGAAACTCGGGGTTTTATCGAGGAATTTCATCAACGAACATAGGTCCTACTTGTTCCGCAAAAAACTTTTCTGTCAGATTAGGTATGTTAGAATGAGTCGATATTGTTGCTTTCTTTGCTCATGCATTGAGTACTTGGAATTGAGTCACTTTTATTGGTCGGTTTCTAGTTCTGCTCATCGCATCTTTTGCTGCTCTAAAAGATTTATAAAAGTTGTGAATTTTTCATGCAGCAAACGAAATTTTTTTCGATCAATAATTTGTAGCCCGGCCTCCAAAACTGACTTTGAATTATATCGAAAGTACGAGTATTTAAGGTAATAGTTTTTGTCACTTTGACGCTTCATTGAAATATCTTATGCAGTGGACGTATTTTGTCCTGCATGAATGATTTTTATTTTAGAACGAAAATGCAATGATTGAATAAATTATCAAAACGTTAAAAATTGCATGTAACAATAAAACCGTATGTAGAATTTCTAAAAACACTAAAAAACATAGAAGACCTTCAATGCGTCAACGTATGAGTAAAGAAACTTAATAAAACGAAATCAATTTCATGAGAACTTAGGAAAATACCTGCACAACTGCATATACTGCAATTTCTGGTGATTTATCTAATTTAATCAGGAGCCATAAGTCATTATTAGTAGTTATAGCTTGATTAAAAAAAAATAGTACAGGTTTTGCAAGTGCTAAAGTATTACCTATGGTACAACAAGTACCACAAAAAACTCCTTAGCCATCAGACTGTAACAAACCGAAGACGACATTGAATTCTCATGAACAGAATCGAGAAAAGCCCAGAATACACTACTAGAACGAGACTATAAGGCAGAGCGTTTGGTTATAGTCTGTTTCTGGCTTTCTGGTAACTAGGTATATGTATAAGGGAATATTCTGGGGATGTTTCGGTAACCTTGCAAGTTCGACTCATCTTTTGGTTGCTCAAAGACCGAAGGTGTTTTTCAAAGCTTCTGAATGCAGGAAAATGTAACTTAAATGCGAAGATCTTCCAAAGTCCAAGCAAAATTATTCAGGGCAGCAGGTTAAATTTGGTGAGTACAAGCGAAAGGAAACAAGCTGTGAATGGGCCCACCAAAAATAAACTTATGCGCAGAGGTAGAGTCGAAGAGAAATCTAGAAATAGTGCTCATTACTAATGTTAAAAAAATACTGAACACAAATAATTAATTTACTAAAAAAGGCTCATTTTTGTCATTCATAAGTAACAAGATTCTGATCTCAAAATATCACTGGGAGACTCCATCAGGATTACGTTGCAAATATCCAACCAGAATTTTAACTCCTGGGCTACTTTAGCCTGAAAAGTTTTTAATATCACATATCCTAATAATATAGGAATTACACACCTATGGTATTGGTAAGTTTACAGAATGGAGTAGAAAAAAGCACCTGAAAGAACGTGAGTTATAAAGGAATTGATTTGAAAAGTTTCACATATTATTTGATGTAGCAGTTTTTCATGATCACTCCCTGTAGGAAAAGAGCTTTCCGTTTCAGTTAACTTCATCTTGGATCAAATAATTAATCCAAGATAATGCAAAGATTTTAGAAAAAAGTAGGATTATATGAGAAGAAAATTGTTTTTTATTCATCCCTCATTAAATCCCGACTCATATCCACCTTCAAAGTGATGCCAGAAATTAGTCTTTCTGATGAAAATTTATTTCGAAGTGGTACTCGTATTTTATTTGGAAATGCTTTTAGAGGAGGAATGTCGGTGGCGAATTATTCTTCAGGAACACGATAACAAAAGCTTTTACTTTTACAAATGCTCCTGAAACAATAATTCATGTTAATTGACACTAATTAGGGCATCATAACTCATACAGTTTGAACTAAAATACGCATCTTTTGTCCTTGACACTGGCCAGTGTAGTGTGTAAAAACAAAATGAGTTCGCAAAGATAATGTCTGCGAGTCAGATTAATGGCACAAATTAATAAAAGATGACATGGACTTTGGGATCCATTATAGAGTCATAGGATCCATCTCCGACATGGTACACTATTAGCTGAGCTAATTTATCTTTAATTTGATTACCATTTAGTATTTCACATCATCATGGTCAAGTTTATTTAGTTTTACTTCGGAGAAGATAGCCGGCCAAGAAAAATCACTCCGGTAGTTCGAATTAAGGTAGCTCAAGATGTGAAGTGAGTAGTTCCAATGTTAGGAATTTGGTATCGACATATACATACGTTACTGTTACGAAAGTCGCTTGTTGTGTACCCTTTATCACGTATGTCATGGGATGTCCAAAAAGTTTGGAAAAGGTCAAATATCTTAAGAAATACGCATTGGATTCAAAAAAGAAAAAAACTTCTTAATTACTTTTTTAAAGCGATATACCATAATAAAAAACGACCTACCAACTCAACCCGTTGGGGGGGTGGGGTTTAATTTAAAATTTAAAACGAATACCTACCCTTTTTTATTGCAGACACGGATTTTACAGCAACATTTTTATGTTTCGATTCGTGACAAATGGCGATGTAACAATATTTTTTTATTGCCAGGAAATTCTCTATGGAAAATGAAATTGTGACCCCCCCTTCCATGAGCAGAAAAGTTTTTCTTCGTTTTGCCGAAAAATTTTATTAAGGTTCTTTTCGCATGCAGCTTCAACCAGATGACAATATTCTCCCCGGGAAATTCGACAGGGTGTGGGTCCTTTAAAAATTTTTCAAGAATAATGAAAATGAGACTTTCCATTTAGCATTTGAAAACTGCCCAGCACTACTCTCCCCTCATAGTGGCGGTAGTGGGGGGATTTTAAATGTAGGTAACACCATATTGAATGGCTGTTTTTAAGTACCTTATGAACTCATCCTATGGGTACTATTTTTCATTCTTCTGTGGAGAGAAAAAAATTCTTGTGATTACAGCGCCTTCTGTTACAAATCGAGGAAAACGTTTTTGACAAACTTGATGTAATTTTTGCCCAAGAATCCGTCTTTTTAGATCCAATGTATATTTCTAGAGACATTTTTTGACAGTTTCCAGACTTTTTAGACACTGTATTCTATTACTTTCTGGAAATTCTGGCATTGGGACAAAAATGTTGTGATCCATACTTCTATGCAGAAGTTGCAATAAAGCTCGCAGTACAATACTGGTGAGTGATGATTCAACAAATTTGCTCCAGAAAATCAGCTCCAGGCTAAGAGAACGAAAAGTTTTGTTCAGTGCCTGTGTGAAGTGAGATTTGAAGACAGCGCTTTTTTTTTGGGACACATTATAATAATGTCATACAAATGACCAGACTTGCATACTTGGACTGTATGTATGTATATGAAAAGCTGGTGTTTCTGAGCCTAAACCTGGAACCCGTTTTCTTTCAGTTTCAGTTACTTCTTATACCCACTTCTAAATATAACATAAGTCAGTTAATAAGGAAAGATCGTTTACTGATAGATCCATCAGCAATGCAAGCGCTTCTCGCTTTCGCTACTTTACACTGACACTGGCTGGTATGCGGCGCTTAGCCTTGAATGCGTTCGGTGCACTTGCACACTTCCCGCTTGCCGTGTGCATCGAGGGTATAATATGTATAATATATTGCTTTGTTTGTGTGAGTGTTGTATGTATGTGTGCGTCTGTACGAGTTCTCTCTCTTCGTCCCGCTGCCCATGTGAGGCAGTGATTCGCGCAAACCTTTATCCATCCAGTGGCCAGGAAGGCAGACAGACAGACACTCGGTCATTACACCGGGACCCCACAGACCCATTAACATGCTTTGTTTGCCGCGAGCTTCCTTATTATCATCATTGTCTGGCAGCCTGATTTAAGAATTGTCTTTTAAGTGATACTCTCGCGTGTTTGATAAAAAAATAAAACCCTAAGGCTACGATCGATTTTTAAAATGATAGAAATGTGAAGAAAGTATCACAAAAAACGAAGAAATAAGCATGACTGCCATTGTTAATAAATTCAGATTCAACCCAAATCATCCCTTAATAAAACCTGCGACAGACAATGAAGTGAAGATCTGGGAATGTGGGAATATGTTAATGTAAAGCCAGTTCAGTTACTTTAACGCTAACCACGACCCAAAATATGCAGCAGACATGATACAACCGTGTCTGATACCAGAGTTCTCTCAGACTTAATTTACCGGGTTGTAAAATACCATGAGTCATCGATAAGGCCAAATAAGGAAGGCATCTACGACCTAAGCACAGGCATTTTCGAACATTCCCTGCTCAATTTTGCAGCAAACTTGACAATAAATATTTAGTCAATTTATGTCCCCATCCAGCAGTAAAGATGCAGAAAAACCTTTTGCAGAGATGATTAGCTGTACGAGAAAAATAATTCTCGGTCTTCAGTCAAATACCTGAACTTTCTCTGTCTTATATACTCTTGTTTTGTTTGCCCTATATAACTCTGTTGCATTCAAAAACAGCCCTTATGGGGGAGTTTTGCTAATAGGGGGATCTAAATACTGTAATAACTGATCTTTACACATCCAAGTTATCAATTCTGAGCTAAATTGGACCAAGACAAGTCTAAGAATACAAACTCGCTCCAAAACAACTTTCCAAAAATTGCGGAAATAAAGGAGAACATCTATCATAAATTATTTGACATAAGTCAAAATATTCTTGCTAGCTCTTAACTGAGAGTCTTCCAAGTCACAAGAGACTTATTGAGAGAGTGGCTGCACTAAGCGAGAGATACAAAATCAGGCAGTGGGGCTGAAATAATGACAAGCAATAGTATCAAGAGGACCCACAAAATCATAAAAACTAGAGGTGACAATATCGTCTCCTGTTGATTGTGAAGGACCAATAAATGAATTGATGATGAGCTCAGGATGCCGTCATATTTATTGATTGAAAAACTTGGGGCAGTGGTATCAATGGATGTTTTCTGAAGCGCATCAGACTAATTTTGATGTCAACTATCAATGATCATCGATGAAGACTAGCTAAAAATAAAATTCCAGAAGTTGTTCCTCCACTTCTTATATAAACGCTTTGGTACTGTTGCAATCTTCATCTGGATTTCATTCTAAGAACTTCGAGGTATGTAATTGATCTGATACGCTCATCTTACATACAAGACTTTTGACGTCATATTTTCACATTGTTAGACCTGCTTGTCTTTGATGATTGTGCAAAATAAAAATAATTTAAGACATTTTTAAAGTATGAGTGTGAACAGACTGCAAAAACTTTCAATACAATCGTAGCCAACGTAGAACATGACGTGGTGCGAAGTGAAGATACAGAAAACGGAAGAGGGTAATTACTATTACAGCCTAGAGTTACTTTCCGGCATGAATGGCCATGTCCGTCTTTAAACTCTCCTTTCCCCTCTTGATATCCTGCAGTTCACCCTTCCAAAACAATTCTTTCATGGTCAGTAATTTCTTCCTGAATGAAGCAATTTCTCATCATTACAAGGCTCTGAGACTTACGAAAGGAAATAATTTCAAATGCAAAGGTCAAAATCATCGGTGTTTACTTATAATCGTGACAAAACAATAGAATGTCCTGGGTTGCCGTTTTCTTTTGCGCTGGGTAGTTTTACTAGTTTGGCAGCTACAGGTAACCGTTTAGTTAACAACAGTGTCTGCAAGAAATTATGGAGACACAAATAATCACAGACAATAACAAAGTATTTATAATTCTCGAAGTATTTATTGCGACTTTTCGTGGGCGGAGTTGACGTTTTGGCAATACATAATTTTATTTATGAATTTGTTTCAGATATTTACTTCGTTCCAAAATTTTCTCTGCGCGAAAGATTTCTCTTGGATAAATAGATACGGGATTGGTGGTGGTTGCTTGGGGTCTTGTTACGTATGTCCTACTTTACTAGGACGTCTCAGAAAGTTTTATAAACGATCTGGAGAGGAGATGACGGCGGTGGGTGTACCGCAGGGTTCGATACTTAGATGTCAGCTATTCCTCATTTTAATAAGCGACTCTTCTGTTTCCTTCCAGAAAATAGAAACTATTTTTTGGGTCGATTACTCGGTTCTCACTTGGATTTTGACGGTTTTTAGGGCTTGGTTACGAGGCTGGTCGGGGACAAAAAATTGGTGTGCAGTAAATAAACTGACATGCAATACGTGTGGAGAAAATAGAAAATACGACGCCTCGATCTTGGACTTGGGAGGTTCCAGAGGGATCGGAGAACTGGGCCCCCGCCTGTTCAAGTTTTTTTGAGAAAGAGGGACACTGGGGCTTGGTGACATTCTTCTCACCGCAACGACAGCAAGTTTCTTGACAAAACAATTATGCCACCAGGTTCAGGCAATACCTTCAAAAAGATACGAAAAGTTCGAATTTATTGCAACAACGAGACGTCATCAGAAATCGTACCAATTTAAAAACTAAGCAAGTGAACCCTTCCCGAAAAATTTACTGATACGGGAACCTTTTCAGAGAGTCGGGGTAACCAGCGGCAGAGACCTTAGAGGTTCCGGGGTCAAGAAATCTACTCGGTTGGACGAAGAGTGGTGGCCGACTATGATGTTGAGAGACCTTACGATCCTTACTAAGGTCGTAGCTTGAGGGGCATTAACGGGACCTTCTGGACTCAACTGTGAGATTCCAGTCGGTGGAGACGGTCCTGGTGAAATAGAAGAAACTCCTTGGGGATCCATCAAGGGATCCAAATGGAAATCTGAAGACTCAATCTTCTCATGAAGATCAGCTTCAATCATTTTTAGGCTCTTCTTCTCAGCGCTCTGACAGAGTTTTGTGTCTTTTTTTGGCACTTTGGCGTGTATTTTTTGCAAAACTGTGTCTGCGATGACATTTTGTACTCGCCCATATTATTATAACTTATGAATTATGAATGTCGAGTAATATCTTAAACAATAGTTTTACCTAGGAATTGTTTATTTCCCCAAATAGGTACCTACATTATTTAATACAAGCGCTGTTTGTTTTTACCCTTAATAACCAAGACGGGCGACTTGTTTCCAGAGATGATAGCTTGAAACCATTTTATCAAAACGCAAGAATATTTACCTATAGTTGTCTGCGAAGTAGCGAAGTTCTTATTTACTCTTGTCGAAACGCCTGGCGTAGCCGAAATGTTTATTGGTTCTATGTTTGCATGGTTATTACTCTGTAATTTTAGTATAATCAAACACAAAGTTCATGGAGATGAAGTGATGATAAACTTCAGTCAACGTATCCCTGGATTTTTTTATGTGTTATTTAAACCCACTACCTGGTTGCCCAGTGAATCCCATCTAATTCAAACAGGCATATTATTATCCCGAGTTTACCTTTCAGAACTACGATGTAATCATTATTTTTGATTAATAGCTTATTGTATTTATACAAATTAATATTAAGTTTTTTAGGAAGCGGGAGGTTGGAATCGTTTGTCTTCATTTGCTATTGAAAGTTAAAATTTCGCGATACTTTTTGTGTAACGGCAAGAGGTAAAGCACAAATTCTATCGATGTGTGATTGGAAACAACCGTGTTTAAGTCTCATTCCAGTAATCTTAACAGTTAGAGTAGATAAGATACTGTCTGCAAACTTGGTAATCAAAGATGTGGGAGGTTTGGGAGGGGAGAGTATTTTGCCCTCCCCCTCCTTATATGATAAAGTAGTAGTGATTGTTTGATTTATTTTTGACTCCAAACAAAAAAACCTTCTTGCGCATCAATCGCAGAAATAGTGTATTTTTATGCGATTCAATTATCAATATTTTCACCGCTTTTTAAATTATTGGCTTTCTGAAATTTTCCATAGTCATGTCATGTTAGCGTAGTGCTTTAATGTGAAAAATTTTCTGTGATAATTTCATTTCATTTCGTTTCAACACGTGCCTTAGAATGGATTTTTAAATTTAAAAATCAAAAAAATTGGCAAAATTTTACAATTTTGTCCCTTTTCCTATGCCCGCCACTGGCTAACTTTACTTGAAAAATACTATTTTTTACACTACCTTTAATAAATTCGGAAAAAACTGAAAGGAGAGTTTTGAAAACCGAAAGTTTGAAATTTTAGAGGAATAAACATCATTTAAAAATATTCGAATATATCTCCGCCATTTTTATATTTGCTTCTTGAAATTTTTGAAGGTTAAATATGCTATTAGTATAGTTGTCTACTATCAAAATTTCCGTTCTATTCCTTCAAAAATAAGCTCATGAATGTTTATAGAAATGTAGACATTTTTACCCTTTTCCTACCCACGCCTCTGGCTTATTAATAGAAATGATGCAAATTGTATTGCATTAGCTCAAATTTCAAATAAGTTTATTCCAATCTTGTTAATTTTGTTTAAAAGTTTTTGATCTTGCCTATTTAGGGGTTCAAAATCTAGCCATTTTCCAAAAATTGAAAAAGTCGCCATTTTGGAATGTCTTTATCTATTTTACTCAAATACAGTACCAGACGACTACTTGAGGGTATCTTACTACCAAAAAAATTTCAGCGCTCTAGATTGAAAACTTCGACCAGAAACCGTGCCTCACGGACGGTTTTTTTTCTGAAATTCGGAGGGACATCCTGTAGAAGTAACACAACTCTAGGAAAATGTTTTTTACGAAAATCAAACGTCAGCCCTAAGGTTTATAAGAGTAAAAAATTTCGTTCATTAATCTTGAAAGATGAAGCTACAGGAGCGTTTTTAAAAATTTAGAGAAATTAATTTATAAAAAACATCATGTAAAAAAAAATCGGATATCTCCGCCATTTTTCTTATTTACTTTTTGAAATTCTCAAGGGTTTAAGTCTATTAGTATAGTTGTCTACTGTAAAAATTTCAGTTTAATTACTTCAAAAATGTGCTCATAAATTGTTGGAGAAATTTAGCCATTTTTACCCTTTTCCTACCCACGCCACTGGCTTATTAATAGAAAAAATGCAAATTTTGTTGCATGAAATTAAATTTCAAGTCATTTACTTCCAATATTGTGAATTTGATATAAAACTCTTTTTTTATCTAGCTTATACAGGGGTTCAAAAAATAGTCCTTTTTCCAAAAATTAAAATGGCCGCCATTTTGAAACGGCTCGATCGATTTTGCTCAAGTGCAATACCAGACCACTCCTTGTGGATATCTTACTTCCACAAAAATTTCAGTCTCCTAGATTGAAAACTGCGACCTGAAATGAGGTGACAAAAACCGGATACCTGGAATTTTGAAGGGACACCCTGTAGAAGTGATGGGACTTTTGGAAAGTTTTTCAACGAAAATCCAACGTCATTCCCAAATTTTACAAGGACCCAAAATTTCGTTCACTAATCTTGAAAGATAAAGCCACAGGAGCGTTTTTAAAATCGAAATTTCGCGATTTTGGAGAAATATATATATAAATATATATATAAATATATACAGGGTAAGTCATTGATATGGTAAAGCTCGATTGCACCTACACCATTAAAGATATCGAAATGAACCAAAAAGTGCTGTAAATGGGAGGGTAAAGTGCAGTTTGTAAAATTATTTTCAGATACACAGGATGGCCCAATATCGCTGTACGCCATACAACTTTGTTATTTTAAATAGGACACCCTCTATATTATTACATCTTCAGATTATTTGAGAAAAGTAAAAAAGAATGGTTTGTAAAGTTGAAGTTTGTAATGAGCGATTTATGAGTTATAAACAAATGAAAATCGCGATTTTCCATTTTCAAAGCAGCTTATATTGAAAACGGCTCGAGATATGGAAAAACGGTTTACATGTCCCTATCTTAACTTTTCAAGCGGTATCCTATTGGATGGATGAAATTTTTATACAGAGTGGTAAAAAATTTGATTATTTTCATCACCCGGTATAAAAATTTCAGCTACATGATAGGATACTAAATTAAAAATTAAGATAGGGACATGTAAACCGTTTTTCCATATCTCGAGCCGTTTTCAATATAAGCTGCTTTGAAAATGAAAAATCGCGATTTTCATTTGTTTATAACTCATAAATCGCTCATTACAAACTTCAACTTTACAAACCATTCTTTTTGACTTTTATCAAACAATATGAAAATGTAATAATATAGAGGGTGTCCTATTTAAAATTACAAAGTTGTATGGCGTACAGCGATATTGGGCCATCCTGTGTATCTGAAAATAATTTTACAAACTGCACTTTACCCTCCCATTTACAGCACTTTTTGGTTCATTTCGATATCTTTAATGGTGTAGGTGCAATCGAGCTTTACCATATCAATGACTTACCCTGTATATAAATATATATATATATATCGTGGGCAGGTGAATTTTGGAAAACCACTTTTTCGTGATCTGGGGGTCATGATCGGTGGACATTTGATGAGTTTGGGTGATTTTCGAAAAGTGATGTCGTCCTCAATAGTGTATTTTTTTGTTAAAAAAATACACTAAAATCTCATTTATATTATCAAAAAACTAAATATTAGGGGTATGCAAAACAACATGCAGTAAAAACGTATTGCTTGCTATTGAAGACATTGAATGGGTTCCTGCCCGTGCTTACCAATCGATGCAGATATAATTTGTGGCATGAGTGTGTCATAATAAGAAATTAGATCACCTGCCTTGGCATATTTTGAAAAAGTATTACATTTCTAAATTAATCTCGGTAAAAATATTTCATTGAGCCAGCTTATATAATACCGGGCATTAATACACAAAGTCTAGTCGATCAATGAATAAAGTAAAAATAGTTTTAAATAAACTTTAACATATCAACAGTCCTGAATAACTTCCTTTGCATTATTTGCAAAACTGATCTGCCTACTTCCTTAAACTGGCCTCTCTTTCAGCAGCTATCCTACAACCTTCCTGGTCGGGAAAATTCCTGTTATAAGTGACTCCAAAGTCAATAAGGAACTGATGTTTAATAAGCACCAAATTCGATCATTTTCATTTTTACTGTAATAACATTTAAGCTACATTTACTGTCAATTGGATTTTGGCACACTTCGGGAATCCGATTTCAGAACGAAATTTCCAAAGTGATTTTTGACAGCATTTGGAACAGAAATTTAAATTGTCAGCTCACTAAAAGTGTCGCCATGTCTGGCTTTAATTTATATAAGTACGTGGATCAACTGTTGTCAAAGGACTGTACATTCGTGAGTAATTAATAAGGATCCCTTGGTCATATTTTCTTGTAGCAAGTTTTTGTACTGTCCCTATATTTACCGGTTCTCTAATAATGTGGGAGGGACTCCGGATTTGGCGTTTTACGGGTTTTCTGAAAGTTCCCAGGAAGATAACTTTGTCTATTACATTTGAACCAAGTTCGTTGACTATTTTTTCTTCTCTTTAAACAATTTAACAACAATTAACGCAATTTAACTTATCTTTTGACTGAAAATGTGCAAATAATAGCCATTTTTTCACATACCTAGTTTCAAAAAGTTTCAATTTTGATTGTTATTTTAGTTTCCAAAAGACAATTATTAAAAGCAAGTTTCCATTAATCTTCATGAAGCCTGTCACTTTGACAATATAAAGTATGCCAATTTGTAGAGCTCATATATTTATATTGACGACTTCATAATAAATTGGCGATTTAACAAAAAATCTTGTGTGACACACGTTGCAGAAGGAGAAGCGCTTTGACGATTTTGCACTGCCATTTTGATCCTTTGACAAAGTGTGTACAAAATTTTTGTGCACACATTTTTACAAAAAAAAAGAAACAACAGTTTACGAATTATAAGTCCTCAAGAACTATAAATTTATGAACTCAAGAGATTGGAATTTTATATTGTCAAAGTGATTTTCCATTTTCATTTATGACACTTTTATGCTCTTGTTAGCAAAAGAACTTCTTTTTAACCACAAGTGCGTAAAAGTATGTCATTTTCACACTGAAATGACAATCAAAATGGCAACTTTATGAAACGATTTAACAGAAAAGTCAAATCCAAGCATTTAACAAACACTCGGATCAGCAATTGATCTTTGCGCTTCCAAATTTGTATTGCAATACAAATAGAAAATTTGCGATCTGCAAACATGCAATCGGAATTCGAATTCCAACACTGAGCGCGCCGAATCCCAAGTGTCTTGTAATAATGCGGATACATAAAGCGCATGTGTCAAATATTCACTTCGTAATCGGATTTCGAATTGTGCCGAAATACAATTGATTGACAATGTAGCTTAAGTTTAATGTTTAGGTTGCTTAACAAAGTCAATATGTTTCTAAAAGACTACAAGAGACTCGCTTTTGAGCTGTGAAGTTCCATTAAAACACCCAATTCAAAGAAACGTGAAGATCGTTTGCAAAAAGTAGTCCTTCGATATCGATAGAATATTTATATAAAAGAACGGAAAAAAACACACTCGGTGATGTCCGAATTCAATACTGAACGTAAATCTCAGACACAACGTTGAAACTTGGTTTCTGCAGCTCCTTAAATTGGAACAAAAATTTAATAAAAAATACTGAAAGGCTTCTGAACTAAGAAGATGCTCTCATGAAGAAAAATGACATCAAAAAGCCATCCATTTAAAATATTTTCAAAAATTTTCAAAGCCGACTAGATCCCAGGAGTTTCATAGTCAACAACTTTTGTTTTTCTTAAAGCTAACTTTACCTTTTTTAATGTCATTCGATTTAAAAAAATAACTAAACCACAAATCTTTACATGAAAAAAATAAAAAGTTCTATTCTTGTCTCTTTAGAAAAAAATATCAGCGAATGTAATAAAAGAACACAGGGCATGCAATATAACAATCTATTGAATATGGTGAAAATATTTCTGTTTTTTTTTTATGGAAAAATAGGAGTCAGGAGTCAAGTTCTTAAAATTTTTGTGTGTGTGAAAGGGGTTTGGTTTACTGAATTTTTTAATACTTAATGATCTGAAAAAAAAAGTTGCGGCCATAATAAGAACAAAAATTTACTACGAAAATCATGGGATCTACTGGGCTTTGTCAATTTTTGAAATGTCAAATGGGACAGGTAGGTATAGAGTGTGTCCCCGGAAACGACTCTTGAAAAGTCAAAAAATTCTCGATCTGAATTTTATTTTTTTGGGACTCAGCCTTGCCAATTAATTTCTAGCAATTTTAGTTTTGAGAAATCAAAAATACCTCGGAAATTAAAAAAAAAACACTTTTTTTTCTCTGGAGCAAAGTGCCTTTTAAGTAGCAAATACAACGAAAATTAATTTGAAAAAATTGTTAGGATCAACGTTTAGGCCTCTATACAAAATTTAAAAGTCATGGGCCAATTATGATTTTGAATAATTCAATAATAATTATTATTTAATAAAATTGTAGGATTTGTGAAATAAATATTAAAAAAATAAAAAATCAAAATGAGGCCTAAATATTGATTCTAAACAACTTTTTCAAATAACGTTTCGTCGTATTTACTACATAAAAGGCACTTTGCCCCAGAGAAATTTTTTTTTAATTCCCGAGGCATACCTACTTACTTGATTTTTGAAAATTAAAAGTATGCTAGAAATTAGTCTTTAACCAAGCAGAGCGGAAACCCAAAATGAAAATTCGAATCGATAATTTTTTGTCTTTTATAAAAGTCGTTTCACCTATCCGGGGACACGCTGTATGTCAAATGGTGCTTATGACGACTTCTTTAGGCCTACGAAAATTATTTATTTATTTTCAATTATAAAAATGATTTGCCTAAAATAATAAATCTCAATTTTTCAGTTTTTTCAAGGACTTAGGAACGGAAAAATATCTCGAAAATTATATCCGACAATGTCAAATTCACAAAATATCTTATGACATTCTTAACGATGCTGCAGGTTTTTCTGCGCTTTTCCGGAAACAGCATCATATTTTCATTGGTCATGAAATGTTCCAGGAGTTACGGTCCCAATTATTTATTAACTCTCATTAAGATCTGTCTAGACTGCATCAGGAATAAGACTAAGAAAAACAATTTTCCGTGATTCTTAATAATTTAGCCATTAATCATGAATGATAATAAATCAATTCAACACTATTTTATATTGTGTGAGATAAGTTCTTTTGAATTAGATTTATAGAAACATTAACCCATTATTATTGTGAATTTTATTCCGGGAAGCCAACCGGTTTTTCTCTCTAAATCGCCAAGTTACCACAGTTTATGTTTGACCACGTTTGACACGTTTCCTATATCATCTTCCGGAGGAAATTCCAGGAATACATACAGTTTATACAAGCTGTCGCTACAAATCCAGCTCCTTTTAGTTAGTCCTTGGATTGTTGCGGTTTTATCAAAGACCAAAGACGGTCTATAGATCTTAATTTTTTCAATTTATGCGGGTGGCGTAAATATAGAACTACAGAACTTTTTTTATATCATGCCTATTATTATAATTCTTATAGTTGTTGTCAGTAAAGTTATTTGATTAAAAAAATATGTTCCACACCTATATAGGTAATTTTCAAAATTAGGTGAAATTTAGGATTTTTTGAATTAAAATAAAACGATCAGTATGATCACTGAAAAATTAACGTCAGCCTTTACGTACCTAATGTAAAATAACGTTCGGAAAAGAATTGATTGGTAATTGAAAATAGTTCATGAATGTAAAATATAGCAAAATGTAGGATATTGTAATAAATAGTAAGCAACAGGTAGGTAAAGGTATTGTGAAAGTAAACAATCATGAAATGAATAATAAATTATGATTAATATGGAAGATTCTTCGAATTCTGTTATGCAACCAGAGATACACAACTGCTTTGAAATAACCTTAGCATTGACCTAAATAGTGCCAATGACAACTTCATGTTTATCTAAGCTAAGAAGAAAACAGTTACCAAAATAAACCCACTTTTAATATTATCGATAACAAGGATTATTCGTCCTTATATGCGTATTTAAAAAAAAATTGACACTTTGTAACTTCGCAAGTAAACCCAAAAATAAGATACATTAGGTCTGTTCAAGACTCTTATGTTCATAGATGAAGAGAAGAATTAGAATTACAAGTTCTGATTCGAAAGCCCCCGTCGACCCAAACCCTCCCGCCTACATGGCATAACAACAGGGAGGCGCGGGTCGCTGCGAAGGTCGCCAGGATATCAACCCTCGCCCCGTCCGGATGTTTTCCCTCCTTGCTCCCTTGCCCTGCGTCACCATGGCCTATCGATCGCCTGCCCAGTTATATACTCAGTTCCCCCCGCCTCGGGGGGTGAACACACTTCTCCTTGCCCTTCCGCTCGCCTCCAGAGCGCGTCACAAGGTCAGCAAGCAAGGGGGTAACGTTCTCGCGTCCCTGAAAAATTTACATGGCGGACTCGTCAGGGAAGCCGCCGCGGGAGGTGGTCATGGAGGGAGTTATGCCAACAGTTTTAATTTCTAATTATCTTGATAATTATTTCTTGCCTATCATGATGTCATTATTTACACTCTAGCTAATGAGTAGCTATTCTAAAATGCAGAAGAGAATTCACTCCAAAGGCTAATAATCTACAATCTACCCCTTAAAGACTTCAAGACTGAAAAGTAGCATGTTATAATGTTATAAGTTTTAAATAACTTATAGGGGATTCCCGAAAATCTAAAACTCATACCTACCTGCTTTGGAGTTTTAATTTTTAATTTTTAAGAGTCTAGCAGAACTTTTTGCAGGACCAATTACAATGTATTACATAATTTTGAAAGTAAATGCCAAATGGAAGAGGTGCTGGATGGAAGATCATGCCACTCAAGGAAATTTCTTTCTCCACTAAAGACATTTCCTTAATTCCTCTTAGGTTTATGAGCGATTTTCGCTGTTCTTACCTCACCTTACTTACCTTAACCAACCTTAATTAATTTTAGTCTCTTAATAGCATACAAAACTTCAAAATTTATTATTTATAATGTTTTTTTTTTAATAAGAAACGATATGCAGATGACTCATTGAAACTAGAAACATTTTTTAGAAACATACATTATGTTGGTTATTTAATGCCGGAAAATCCGGCATAATGGGCCGCTACCGCTGCCCGAAAAGGACCAAGTAGGAACTGATATCGACCGTGATCAGGATCAGGATAGTACAGTATATTTCTGACAAGTTGTACCACGGGAGTTGAGGAGATGATTAATTGCTCACTGGGCAGCGATCGCTAACTCTTTTCCGAGAGCTATAGAGAACGTCGAATTGGGGTTTACGGAAAGAGATATATATATGCTGCGATTTCAAATAAATATTCCGTCGAGTGATTAAAAAGTTTTTTGTGTCGACAGAGCTATACCAATAGGGCATGAAAAAGTAATTTTCCTAATTTTGCTCGAATCTGTATTGATAAATTCAGGCAAAAAATCACTCGGGTGTATTCTTCTGTCAATTAACAATTACGGCGTTTCCATTAAATATATTAAAAATATTATAGGCACTGTAACTGGGAAACATTCTGAAGCCATTTATAATAGGAATGTGATTGTTCAAATCGAGCCTCTTTTAATTACAAGAGTAATTGAAGTAACCAATGGGCTAATGAAGCCTTAAAAACTTAACGCTTATAACAACTTCAGAAAACAAGGACTAATTTAGTTTCTTTTTTTTTATAAACAGAGACCTTTAATTATCTTCCATTTTGTCGTAATAACTACTTATGCAACACCTCAATTAGGTAGATTTATCAGTTTCTTTGGAATTGGGTAGGTATTTGTTCATAAAATTTTGGTTGTAAAAAGGGAAAAAGGGTAGGTATTCACTTGCTTAATATAATTTTATTCTAATATGAGTTGAAGTTTACTTGCAGTCAAATTAAAAGAGAATTGAAGAATGTTTATGGATTTTGTAACTTCAAAGTAGTCCAACATTTTAAATTCACAGATACTGATTAACCCCAATTAATTTTTATTGCAGCTCATTATTGAAAAAAAAAATTCAAGTAAGAAATTTATACACTTTAATTTTTTTCAATTTAGGACCTTTGGTCACGATACCGTGCCTTTAACTGCTAGGCTATCGATACCTCATTGTTGTATGCTTATTTGTCAATATTAATAATAATATACTGAATATGAAGGTAAATTTTGAATTTTTGGATATTTCATTCCATATTACAAGTCGCTTAAAGTCATTCAAGAATTGGATTAAGATTACAAAGATAGTCACCTTGAAGGTTAACAGAAATATGTGATACCTAACGACAAACCTCATTGCGAAGGAAAATCTGTTTCTGATGCCTAGGCCCCATTACAGAAAAAAATTTCAATTTGCACTTTTCATTTTTAAATGTTTCAGAAAGCAGAAAATTCGCTTTCCACAATCTGATAAGTTAATTTGGCACGATTGTGTAATGTTAAATTGCAAAGACTTTGCACATTTTCGGTAATAATTGAAGACAATATAATTTATATTGCAATATGGAACAGGAAGTTTTCGAAAAATGCAACGTGAAAAGTTGCAAAGTTTTTATTGTGGAATGGGCCCTTGGTCTGACGAAAGCAATAATTTTATCAGATTGCTGACAATAAGCAGATTTATAAGAGTTAATCCAAATATGTGCAAAAAAAAATTAGTGGGCGATTCCTTTGCTAATTCTCAGAAAAAAATCCTATAAACATGGATCCGTAGATTCACCGTTTTTGAGAACAGTTAAAAAAAACAAGTTTTTTGACGATATCTCACGAACCGTTTAAGATACAGAACTTAGCTTTTGTAAGTTACTTTTGCTACTATTTTTTCGTTACTATTTTTTTCCTTATGCCTATGGTGGACATTTTAGGGTTGCGTTTTATGTCCCCAGTTTCTACGACACTGCGAAAATTGGCATTTTGGAAGCTCATTTTTGGAAACTCAAAAAAAGTCAAATTACCGGGTGTCATTTTCTCAAGAATTTTTTTCTTTTCAATTTCAATAAAAATCACCCATCAGACGATGAAATTTGTGAGAATTTCAGAACTCTAATCGGTTCCTATTTAGCTTTCCCGGGTTTCAGGTTACAGGAGAATGATCATTTTCCGGGTGAAGGTTATGGAATTGTCGATTTTTGCGTCACTTTTTAACGTCGCGACATCGTATGCTATTAACAGACGATGTCCCGGGTACGAGATTACTGTTTTCGACAAAAATTGGCCAATCTGTTCGAAAAATTCGATTTTCACGAAAAAAAATTCTTTGGTAGGACCTTGAAAGTTTGCTGGAAGATGACCAGACGTTGACAATTCCGAAAATGAAAGCCGTTTTATCCTGCGAATTTGCGTTCTTCAGATATGACAGTTCAAACTTTAAAATTGGCAATTTTTTTACAAAATTTTTGTTCTACGTTTGTGGGAAAGCTCAGGATTTTACGGTCCAACTGAAATGTTTACACCGACAATATTTTATACATATTTTATATACTTACATATGATCCACTTAAAGATCCATTTATGATAAAAAATATTTAGGAAAATCTGCCTATTTTCGATTTTTTTCATGTTTCTCATCATAGATTGCAATGTTTCTAGAAAACAGTTCACGTTAGGGCTTTTGACCAAAAGCACCTTTAATATGTATAGAAAGCTTTGGCGAAAATCATCCCCCAATATGCCAATTTTCTCAGTGTCGTTAGAATTAGGGGCAAAAAACCTCACGCACTCCCATATCTCCTCCATGCAATTAACATAATATGAAAAAAAAAATAGTTAGCTTAAAAGTGTATCAATGATAAAGTGATCAGTGAAAAGTAGCAATGGCGCATATATCTACAATAGTTGACTTCTGTACCTATCTCAAAAACGGCGCATCCACATTGATAGGAATTTTTAGTTAATTAGAAATTTTCGATGTTGAAACAAAAGTATTTGAAAATTTCATTGCGCGACTTAGTACAAAGCGCAGGCGTGTACACTGTTCATATTTAGGTGCCTACTGAATTAAATAGAGAAAATCTGATCTAGAAGTTATTTCGAACTTTTTTTGTCAAACAAATTTTTATTGAAAATGATGACAAAGTTTGAGCGTTAAATAAACGTGAACCTATTGCTGAATAGGAAAAATCTTGTTTATAGACAGAAATTCACGAATTAAAAGGGAGAAACGAGAAACACGCATCAAATAATCATAAAAAAATTATGAAAAAATCGTTAGATAACAGATAAATAGGCACTTAACATTGAATAATTTAAACAGGTTGTACTATTGGCTTCCTGCATATTTTAATATCCCCAGATAGAATAAAGTAATAGTATATTATTTTATACGGAGGGAAAGTGACACTTTTCATGGCGCGCTCGTGTTTATCAGCCGAACGAAGTGAGGCTGATAATAGAGAGCAAGCCATGAAAAGTCACTTTTCCTCCAAATAAAATATACTATTTTTTCTTCAAACGTGGGCAAATTTAAGCAAGAACATCATTTTTAATTGAAGCAGGAAAGCGAATTTTCAAAAGGTTTGGACTGGTATAAGTAGGTGAGTATGGAGTATGGGCTGCTTCTATAGAAACGCGGCGCTGTCAAATTGACACTGTCATCAACGTCAGTGAAGTGAACATCGAGAAATTATTATTGAAATTATTAAAGAAAAATAATAAAATAATAATTATGTAACTAAACTACTAATCATCGCAAAATCAAAATTAAAAACGTTATAAAAGTTTGTAAGTAAGTTATAAAATTAATGATAACATCTACCTACCTCTTGCTAGATCCTGCTTGGTAAATTTTTTCATTTTCTGTTAATGATGATGCCATAGTCAGTCAGAAGTTGAATGTTAAATATGTAGGTCATAACTGTGCACTAATACTTACCTAATGATAAAAATATAAGATGTTGGATTCCTTTATGTACCTAATAGGTACCTATATGGTTATAATTATTATCCTTGTGTTCAATATTCAAATTTCAATACGGAATAATAATTATATTTTTGTTTACCTCGCAATAACCCAACTTTTTTTCTGACGTTTGAGCCGACTGAGCCGAGCACGAGCTCGACTCGACTAAAGTCGACTGTCGACCGTCCGGCTTCGGGTATAATTATGACGTTTCACAGAATTACTTCGTTTCGGTGTAGATTTTCCAAAGATTATGTTTGATTAATACCGAATTCCTTTTAACCTTATTAGATAATAATAAACTAGAGAGTTTTCATATCTTAGGTTGAATTTTATTGATGAATATACGGGCCTACATTAATAAAATTTCAATAGTTGATTCTTAATACAGGTAGCTATGTGTTTGTATGTTGATGTTGCTATGGCACCACTTTAGCTCCGGCGGAGGTAAAGTGTTGCTTGGCAACACTTTAGCTCCGGCGGAGGAAAAGTGAAACTTTGAGACCGGCTACTGAGTCGAGTAATGTCTGATTTACTGACGTTTGAAGAAAAAAAAACATTTACGCGTGTTACGATCGATAGTAGGACTACACACTTTTTGGTTACAATAAATTATCATGACGGCATGGGTGTCTGTACCGAAACACTTTGATTTATGCAGTATCAGATATTAATGGAGTCGTGTTTTCCTATGGCCCCGATTAGGCAACCAGGTAAAATTGATTGCGAACATTTACAGCATATATTGTCCTGTCAGTTCAAGGTGACGTCCTATTGATCGTAAATCAAAATATCAACAGTTTTGACCCAAATCGAAGCAACTCAGTAATTATTAAAACAACATATTAGAGACGCATTTCTATGATTGGTACTCGAATAAACGGGCACCAGCACCAGCACCAGCACAGGTGAAGTTGGTTAGATTGCCAAATTGAACACGAATTCTTCACTGTAAACTCGATTGAACTCCATACTAATATGCAATAGTTTTATCACTGTATGTAAATGGTGATGGTGAATTCGGTGCATAAAATATTTTTTTTTTATTGTACCTACTCGTAAACCGTTACATTACAATCATCATCTTATAAAGACTTAATTTACTAATAAATTGATTCATATCATTTGAAACAAAAAAATCGTAGGCCTCTGTTTCTTAGATGATATGATAGCTTAGATTAATATATTTAATTGTTCCTTGATGATGTTGAATCTTCTGCAGAAATTCTTGTCACTATATAGGAACAATAAAAATATGTCAATAGTGAAAACACGGGTCTTGTTACATCGCCCTATAATAAAATACACTTAAAATAAACACAAAACATACTAACAAAACAGAATCTTTCAAGAACCACGTACCTACAGGGTGTTTGGTAACTGGATAGCCAAAATTGAACGTCATGTATAAAATCGTATTTTAAGCATAAAAGAGAGAACACCTTTTTTCAAGATCAGGCTGTTTAGGAAATATCTCCAAAAATGTAAAACTAAGGCCGCAATAAAAATTGGTTTTATAAAGTAACTGAAAATTTTTTTTGGAAATAATTCCTAAATGAGGTCTGATCTTGAAAAAAGTTGTTCTTTGTTTTATGCTTAGAATACGATTTTATACATTACATGACATTTATTTTTGGCTGGCCAGTTATCAAACCCTCTGTTTATCAGATCAAAAAAAAAATCTGCAACGGTCAGCTAAGAGAATTCAGCTGGCTCAAAAATTAACAGTTAAATATATTATGCAACATTTATTAGTAATTGTTAAGTAATGAAGCATTCATCTTGATAGATACACTAATAAACAAACTTTTAGAATTTTGGTGATGAAAAGGCACACCGGAAAATGGAAAAAAAAACAAACCCACAGAAAAGCGCACTGTTTGGTGCGCAATTGAGTGGTGGTGGGTGTAGTAACACTTTCGAGAAAGAAGCTGGTGGTACTGCCACAGCACAGCTACGAGGAACCGCTATGATCGTGAGATGTTAAAGGATTAATTTTTCTACCAAATTGATGATTTGAACATGTGTGGTTTCAACAGGACGGTGCACCGTGTCATTCAGGACGTATGAAACATATTTTTTAATGGTCGCGTAATTTTTCGAAGTACTTATCATCTCTGAGATGATTTTTTCATGTTATTCGAGAAAAACGTTTATTTTAGTTCTCATTTTTCACGTATATGCCCCCTATAATAAGAATAAATCAACTGAAGAGTTCCGAGAGAGAATGTGAAAACCTATAAGCAATAAGCATCTCTATAAACATAAACATCGTAGCAATTGCAACAACTTTCCTTCAAATGTTACTGGAACTTATTCTTCTTAAAACTTTCAATAATTCTACTAGCCTAGCGCAATCATATAATTATTTCATACCGGTGAACATTATTTATACGACATTAATTATGAATTACGTAGAACAAAAAATGGAAAAAAATTAGGGCAGTGAGGCCCACAGCTATCCTCGTGTGATTTATTTCATCCTTAAAACATTATTGTTGACCACTTTCTTAAGCTTGAATCCACAATCCACATAGACTAATCTGAATATTAGTAACAGTTATGTATTGTGATCAATATGCATGATCACGTCAACTGTAATATCAAAAGAAGCTTGGAAAATACTTATTTACTTGGAGTGAAATTACTTAGTTTTAAAGGTATCAGAATGAAAAAAGAAAGCTAAATTATCTTCCTAAATTTTTAGATGGACGAGACCTCGTCTCCCATAAAGAGATCGATCATCATAAAAAAGATTATATCTCCTGTAGTCCATAACAATAATTCCAGTCCAGAACGTATGCAAAATTTTTTGGTTTGGGCAGCTACTTTTCTTCTAAAATGGTTGTAGACTTGGTTGGTCGCAAACAAATTGCCAGAATAAAATCATAGTTGTCTCCAGAGATTGATTTACAGGACGGTGGAGTGCCTCAAGTGTCACATTTGGGACCCAGTTCTATTTCCCTGATTTACAAAAATTACTTTACGACTAGGTAATGTGAGATTTTTTTCCTGTGATTGTCATTAGATGTTCAACACCTTATTCTTTAAATTTAATTTTCACATTTTATTGAAGTGAAAAACACAAAAAATAAGTAAATTGAACATTAAAAAAAGGGTGGAAAGCAAGTAAAAAAATGATGAAATTTGATTAATTTTCAAAGCTATTATAATTACACAAACAGAGGGAATTTTTCAGTTAGTGTTTGGTTGGTCCACAATGAACTCTTACTAAGTCTTGAGCTCTGGTTTGCATTGTTGCCCAATGGTTATCAATGAAATCTTGAGGTAAATCAGATTGAAACCTGTTCCACTGATCGTGGGGTGGTTTTCAAGTCGGTTTAACCCCCGCCGGCGAGACATCTCACCCCAAACATGTCCATTACAGTTCAGAGTTCATAGTTTGGGAATATTTCTGGTGATACCATGAGCTTCGTTTACAATTCATCCCATGTGTGGACAGGCGTTACCATCAATCAAAACGAATTTGAACCAATAATAGCCGTAAATGGACCGATTCAATAACAAAGCCCTCAATGAAAAGCTCGATTGGCAACCATACAATTTTCATTATGCGCTGATTTCTTTCTTTTCGTACCAAAATTTGACCATCTGACATGCAGAGACGGAATCTCTGTAATGCACAGACGGCTGGCTCATCTGTAAACAAATAGTTGTGTCAATCATTGAGAGTCCATGCTGGATGATCATTCACCCAAATATTTCCAGCTACACGATGCGCACTAGTCAAAATTGGACTATGTGCGCATGTCTTCGGGCATTCAAATTTATTTAATGCAATCTTCTTCGAACAGCTTGGATAATAAATCACACCTCTCTTTGGTTGGCGAAACCCATGACTGATTGGAGAAGCTGTTGATGTCAGATTTGAATGGCCATCGATTTCTCTAAATCTGTGTATGGTGACACTCACCACAATAATTGCAGGCTTGGTACTTGGTTACTTGTGGGTAAAATTGTCAATTTCAATTCACTGGATTACTTGATCCAATTGTAGTGATATTAAACGTCTTTGAGCCATGTTAAGTTTATTTTGACAATGAGAATGGAATTAGTGAAAGTAATTAACAAGTTTGAACCTGAAAAATCTTTCAAGCAAATGCATGGTTTTACCATTTTTTACAATTTTTTTGTAAAAAATCATAACTTGATTGGCAAAGCAAGAAATATTCTTTAATACAGGGTGTTCCTAAATATCAGGTACACATGAAAGGAGGTAGATCTTTGCCTTATTTTATGCCTATAAGCCTATTATAAAGATTAGTCTGCAACCGTGTCGTTACCGATCTACTACAGGTAAAATTGAAGATTTTTTTTTCTTTATGCTCCTTCTTTGAGTCAACTAGTTAGTAGCACAGGATCATCCCAGCTTTAGTTCTCAACAGGCAGTGCCGACTAAACTGTCAAAATTAATAGGAATGAGAAATTATCCAAAAAAAAAGGTCAGAGACCTTTTACCATTTAAAAAATTTGAATTTGGTCCAAAACGGTTGCAGGTACAAAAAAAGTATAGGAGACCAGAAATTTCTAATTAAAACGAAAATTTATGTTGTATTTTAGAATCTACCAGCGGCGCATCTCAAAAAAAAAGAGGGGGGGAGAAATGGGAGCGAAATGGGGGAAATTCTTGGAAAAAAATTTCCTTGTAAATTCTCACAACTACTTGTCATGCCTAATGATGTGTGTCCTACAACGTAGCCTGTATTCCAAATTTGAGGTAAAAATCTCAAAAAAATATGGAAGTTACATTGAAAATACTTTTTTTTTGAAATTTCAACACCCTTTAGATCGATAAATAAGCGATTGCGGACCTTTGTTTATATAAACATTAAGACATAAAATAAGCCAAAGAATTACCTCCTTCCGTTATGTACCTGATGGTATTTAGGAGCACCCTGTATAATAATTATACTCGTTTTATTACAATACTGATTAAAATTAGGTAATATTATTTAAGACCCCATAAGGTTTTGAAATATTCTGTTACCTACGTCGTGGATATAAAATGATTAATTACTTTGAGGCGTTGCATATTTCATACTCAACTTAAGCCCGAAATAATTGACTTCATTAAAATTACCGAAAGGTGATAATTTGACAGAGGTAGTCTATTAGACAAAAGATATTGATGGATTGACGTAAAATTGTTTTTTTAACTTCGCTATTAGAAAAATTATTAAATATCGATCATTAGCACTATAAGAACATCGATTTCCTTGCAAACCAGTTGGCAACATGTTTCTCGTTCAGGACACCGAGAAATGGCGTGGAGTACCTTGACACCGATAGTACCAACGAATTATGGTTCCTGCTGGCATCCGCTATGGTTGCATTATGGGTACGGCTTGCCCATAATGGCTGTGTGCTGAATTATGTAGCGATCATTATGTAGCATTACATATTACATAAACAGCAGCCGTCGGTAAGAATGTCAGTCCTGTCACCAAATAAAGCAGTCCCGAACGGAACCAATCACTCGATTTCAGTTCAATAAGACACGAATTATTGCTAGTTTAATTGATAGACAAATGTCGCATGGCAATGTTATTGCTGTTACTTTTGTCACTGTCGTATATAATCGAGTAAAAAAGAAATGGGTACAGCTTCCAAGCAATAATAAATTAAAGGATATATTTATGATCTCTCAGGTGTCCTGCTTTTATTAGCATAATATTATAAAGCTTCTCAGGTGATGTTAATTGAATCTCGTTCGAGATCCAGCTTTGACAAAATCAGACCTTTCATCAATCTCATTTAAATTGACGTAAAGTTCAATCGAGAGATCTGTGTTTCGGTTTTGTTTTTTCAGAGGATATCCTTATTGCCAGGACCTTTACCTGAAATCAGTCCAAGCAATTCGATATTCTATATCCATTTCTATAGGTACTCGTATTCTGTCTTTCTCACAACGAAGTTTATCTTGATTTATTATTAGCTCCAGCTCTATATTTCCATCGTCAATACTGATTTTCTTTCGCCCGTACACATCAACCCAAGTGAATACGATTCTTTAGACATATATCGGACTTTTTCTCCACCTATAGGATATTATTAATTTTATCTTAACCCCTAACATATAGGATTTTCCCTCTTTAACAATATTGAATCACATAACTATCAAATCAAATATTGATGCACTGCAGTTCACATAATGAGAAAAACAATCATATTTGCCTTAATTTAATAATTTTGTCAATGTTTTTCTTTAAACTCCAACATAGAAGGGAGAAAAACTGCTATAGTCACTAGATTCTCGTAAAAATGCACTGTAATATTATACCAGGATCTTGCAAACACAGTGTATGCAATCTGAGATACGTAGAATTTAATTAAGTTGGGAATAAGGGAATTGTGTCGTGAATTCAGCTAATCCCTTTACTAATGAACCGAAAATTGATATTATGTTGCTTAAGGACACACAACAAACAGGGTAAGACAAATAGGACAATTCACCTTTAAAGGCGGAGGATACCTTTATGAAGCCAAGGGGCGAAATGAGAGAGCTCATATAAACTGGCAACACAAAGGTAAGCATCAAACCATTTTTTTCTGTGAAATCGGAGATCATATATATCCAGAAGTTTAGAACAGCTAAGCAGGGCATCGGACACCGCTTATTCGCCTGGGATGAGACCCCAAAATATTATTCTGGAAAGATCAAAGTAAGTATGTTGCCTCTCTTAGCAACAGTGTGTATTTCTTGACCGATTTCCTCAAATAGCCCTCCATACTGAAATTGTACCGTCATTGGATAGTTTAATAAAATTAAGGCGGTTATAACAAAAATATTATCATTCATTGTTATTATATAATAATAATAATAATAATAATAATACACTTTATTGCCCAACAGATTGAAAAATCCATTTACAGGACAAAAGTACATTATTTGAAAAATACAAAAATACAGAATTATTGTGAAGACCACAATAATTAAGGAAAAAAAACCTGCGTTATGTATATATCTTTAATGCGGGGAAAACTTAGATGCTTTTACAACTGATCATCGAAGGCAAAAATGAAAGGAAACAGGTTTCTTGAAAAGCTCTTAAAAAAAATCCTTGATAAAAGATGTCAGAAGGTAGTCTGTAAATCATCTTCAATAATTGACATAGCCGTATCTAAAACCACTGGATCGTTAACCCTTGAAGTAGGGTGTTATGTATGAAGAAGTGATCTATAAAAAAGTATCTTTGACTTTGAACCAGAGGTATAGGAAAAAGTTTGGGGGGGGGGGGTCAATGCGTTCTATAGCCCGAGTTTCCCCCGTTTGCGCCTCGATTTTCTTTGAACAAATTTCCGCAAAAAGTGTGCCGGTTTAAGACACCTATCTGAAAAGCGACTTAAGGATAGCCCCATTGCCCCATCATTTTTGGCCAACAATCTGTGACTGTTGGAGACCACGGAAATAATGATCGGTATCAATCAGCTCTTCATCGTTATCGCATGGAGATGGGAAAATAATAACTTGTTTCCTGGTATGAAAAAATTACCGGAATTTTTCAAAAAATAAATATAGGAAAATTCTTATAAGGGTGGTAATAATCGGCCATCATTGTATAGCTATTTGGTGAAATAGGAAAGTTTAGCAGAGTTTTATACTTATTAGGAATCTGAAACAAAATGTAGGATACCTTGAATCGTTGCTGAAAATCCTGAAAAAAAAAACTGAAAAAAATTTCTTATTTTAGCTAGGTAGGTACATTTCTTTATTATCGAAAATAAATAAATTCCTTTTTGTGCGTTTACATTGTTGTCAAGAGCTTTTCATCTGAAATTTAAAAAATTTACAAAGCCGAAGAAGATTCCAAGTTTAAATGGTAAATTTTTGTTTTTATTGTGGCCGCCATATTGTTTTTTTCATGTCATTTGGTCTAAAAAAACGGAAACTAAATCTATTCGGCAAGAAAAATTACCTGGATTTTACAATAAAAGAAAATTCTTATAAGGGTGGTAATAATCAGCCATCATTGTATGGCTATTAGGTGGAATAGCAAGAAGATTTTTTAAATGTTTATTTTTTTAGAAAACAAGGCCTTTCACCGAATGTCATATGAAAAGCCATAAGGCAAGCAAAACGACTTAATATTGATGTATGACATTCGGTGAAACTTTGTAATTTTTTCGCAAAAAGAACAATAAAATTTTGGATATATTTTTTTAATAAGATATAATTTTGTTTTGTTTGATTATTTTGAGACAGAATGGCATAAAAAAACAATATAGCGGCCTTGAGAAAAACAAACCTATATGGCTAAAATAAAAAATCTCGATATTTCAGTTTTTCCTGCTTATTTTCAGCAACGACTGAAGTTATCCGAAATTTTGGCCCAAATTGTTTAACTATAAAATTCTGCTCCGTGTAATAAGACCCTATACAGGGTGAGTCATTGATATGGGAAAGCTCGATTACACCTATACCATTAAAGATATCGAAATGAACCAAAAAGTGCTGTAAATGGGAGGGTAAAATGCAGTTTGTAAAATTATTTTCAGATACACAGGATGGCCCAATATCGCTGTACGCCATACAACTTTGTAATTTTAAATAGGACACCCTCTATATTATTACATCTTCAGATTATTTGAGAAAAGTCAAAAAGAATGGTTTGTAAAGTTGAAGTTGAAAACGGCTCGAGATATGGAAAAAACCTTCTTGCGCATCAATCGCAGAAATAGTGTATTTTTATGCGATTCAATTCTGAATATTTTCACCGCTTTCTAAATTGGCTTTCTGAAATTTTACATAGTCAGGTGATATTCACTGACATTGCATTTCATTTCGTTTTAAACCGTGCCATAGAATGAGTTTTTAAAATAAATATAACAAAACAAAAAAAAAACATTGGCAAACTTGAACAATTTTGGCCCATTTCCTATGCCCGCCACTGGCTAACTTTACTTAAAAAATACTATTTTTTAGACTACCTTTTATAGAACGGAAAAAGTGAAAGGGGAGCTTTGAAAACCGAAAATTTTAAATTTTAGAGGAATAAACATAATATGTAAAAATATTCTAATATCTCCGCCATTTTTTTATTTGCTTCTTGAAATTTTTCATAGTTAAGGGTTATTAGTTCAGTCAAAATTTCAGTTCATATCCTCAAAAAATATGTTCATAAACGGTTATAGAAATTTAGCCTTTTTTCCCTTTTCCTACCCACGCCACTGGCTTAATAATAAAAATATTGCAAATTTTATTGCAATATTTCAACTCAATATTTTATAACTCAAATTTCAAATAATTTTCTTCCAGTAATGTTAATTTCGTTTAAAAGTTTTTGTTTCTAACTGGCTTATTTAGGGGTTTAAAATCTATCAATTTTTCCTAAAATTGAAAAGGCCGCCATTTTGGAACGGCTCTTCTGATTTAACTCAAATGCAGTACCATACGACTACTTGCAGTTATCTTACTACCAAAAAAATTTCAGCCCCCTAGATTGAAAACAGCGACCAGAAACCGTGCCTCATACCCGTTTTTTTTTTTTGGAAATTTGGGGAGACACGTTGTAAAAGTAACGCAATTTTAGGTAAATGTTTTTTTGTGAAAATCAAACGTCATCCCTAAGTTTCACAAAAGTAAAAAATTTCGTTCATTAATCTTGAAAAATTAAGCTACTGGAGCGTTCTTAAAATTTTAGAGAAATAAACATCATGTAAAAAAAATTCGAATATCTCGGCCATTTTTCTTACTCACTTCTTGAAATTTTTAAGTGTTAAAGGCTATTAGTATAGTTATCTACTGTAAAAATTTCAGTTCAATTGCTTCAAAAATGTGCTCATAAATTGTTAGGGAAATTTAGCCATTTTTACCACTTTCCTATCCACGCCACTGGCTTATTAATAAAAGTAATGTAAATTTTGTTACACTAAATTAAATTTGAAACAATTTTCTTCAAACCCTGTTGATTTGGTTCCAAAGTTTTTTTTTCCATCTTGCTCATACAGGGGTTCAAATATTAGCAAATTTTTCAAAAATTAAAATGACCGCCATTTTGAAACCGCTTGACCGATTTTGCTCAAGTACAATACCAGACCAGTTTTTATAGATATCTTACTCCCACAAAAATTTCAGCCCCCTAGATTCAAAACTGCGACCTGAAATGAGATGCCAAATACCGGGTTCATGGAATTTTGAAGGGACACCCTGTAGAAGTGATGGGACTTTTGGAAAGTTTTTCAACGAAAATCCAACGTCATTCCAACGTTTTACAAGGACCCAAAATTTCGTTCACTAATCTTGAAAGATAAAGCCACAGGAGCGTTTTTAAAATCGAAATTTCGCGATTTTGGAGAAATATATACAGGATGGTCCAACTTAAAACGTCAGGACTTTACCAAATGATAGATAACGTTAAAATAATGCCAGTTTCTCTAATACACTTATAGCCGGGAAAGCTTCCTTTTCAAGATACAGGGTGTTGGAAGTTTTGGGAAAAAAAATAATGTTTTGTGAATATTGTCAAAACGGGTGCTTTAAAAAAATTGAAATTTGGCACGCAGCATGAGCTAAGTATCTTTCATGATTTACGGCTTATGGTGATAAATTGCGAAAACCAGCGACGGAGATATGGGTATGTGTCATCGCCCCTTTAAAAAAAAAATTGACGCCACTTACTCTATGGTTACTGACAATTGTTACATTAGTTAGGTGTTGTTTATTTCTGTTATTTAATTATTCAAGTAAAAGTTATTTGATTAGAATTTGTCTGTTATTCTTAAAATGTCTATACGGATATTACCTAAGAAAACCTGAATTATCTCGAAAGCCTTGTGAAAAAATTAGAGAGTAATTTTTTGTTCTAAAAAGCATGGGGCATTGAATAGTATTTTTAAATTTTCCATAGAGTCAGTGGCGTCAATTTTTTTTTTGAAAAGGGGCGATGGCACACCCATATCTCCGCCGCTGGTTTTCGCAATTTATCACCATAAGCCGTAAATCATGAAAGATACTTAGCTCATGCTGCGTGCCAAATTTCAATTTTTTTAAAGCAGCCGTTTTGACAATATTCGCAAAACATTATTTTTTCCCCAAAACTTCAACGCCCTGTATCTTGAAAAGAAAGCTTTCCCGGCTATAAGTGTATTAGAGAAACTGGCATTATTTTAACGTTATCTATCGTTTGGTAAAGTCCTGACGTTTTAAGTTGGACCACCCTGTATATAAATATATATATATATATATATATATATATATATATAAGTTGGGATACAATAAGGGTTTTCGGTCACGTTCAAGGTCTGGGCTAATTAAAACAGTATGATCATGTGTACTGACTTATATTTCGGAGATTTTTGTCTCCTTCTTCAGAGTCTGAAAAAATCTCAATGAACATACTGAACAATCATTATAACAGTGAGAAACCTACCGTACTAATCTAAATTAAGGCTGCATAACAGAAAATCGCAGGCATTTCGAAACATTAGCACGTGTTTTCGTTTGGGGCTGACATGGTCAAATTTCTTCACATTTTAATGCATCAGTAATTAAAACTTCAGGGTGATCATTCCCATCATCATCGCAACATCCTTTTCAGGAGTCAGTTGAACATTTTAAAATATAATTAACACACGCACAAAACACATTAAAATTGAAATTTCAAAGAGAAAAACCGAAAAACCAGGTCAATCGGCCATTTTGAAGTCGGTTAAATTCATCACTCATAGAGGGAGCGCCAGTTCTAGTCTGAAGGATGAAACCATCAGTTCAACTGATGTGTGACTTTGACAATTAAGGATTGACATATGACTCAACAACCATATGCCATCCTAATTTTCACCAGTCGATCCGTCAGTGATGTGAGAGAGAGAGAAGTATTACATATTAGATGACCAGACACTGACAACATGTCAACCTCAAGAGCGGGAAAACACTAAATTCAAATTCAAAATTTCAAACTACATCACTGAATTATTAGTATGTTGTCTGCAATATATATACCAACTGGTCTTAAAAGTCTTTATAACAGCAAAAACTTAGGAGAAACAATTAGCAGGAATGCAAGATGCCTTATGTTTGTTGTGATTTGATATCATTTTCCAAGAAAAGTAAGTATTTGTAAATAGAACTCAGATTTTGAACGTCACTTCTAAAATTCATTACATTAGGTGTTGTGTTTATGTGACACATTTCCAGGAAATTTCGCTTCGATGGATTGCTCTCAACCTCTAATATTTTGACATCATTATACCCAATTTCGTGTTTCAGAGAGTGTACATGATCCGCTAGGGCACATCTGTGTGATCTAAGTCTCGAGTCACTTTTATGAAGAGCGATCCGTTTTTTAATTTGTTGGGATGTTTGTCCCACATATACAGAATTACAAACCCATGCATGGAATCTGATAAACAACATCTGAGGTCATTGCTATGTCTAGTTTGTCTTTTAATTTAGTGAAAATTTTTTTATTAGTTATTAAATTGTACATTGAAATTTTTATGCTATTGAGATCTTTGAATACTCCTGTTAGTTTGTGAGATAGGTTCTGTATGTAGGGCAGGGAGAGGAATCTTGTTTGAGATGACTCATCATTACTCGGTGTTTCAGTTTGTGCCCTGTTGGGTGTCTCTCTATTGGTGTTGTTTTTGTCGAGTAGTTTCCTTAACATTATTCTGGGGTATCCATTATTTAGAAGAAGTTTTTCGAGTCGTTTCATTGCTGGCTCTCTCATGGATGGATGTGTGATTCTTTCTATTCTTGTCTTGAGGCCTATTATGACATTGGTCTTCATCTTGAAACTGTGGTATGAGAAATAATTTATGTATCTTCCCGAGTGTATAGACTTCTGGTACCAGTCTAACCTGACTTTATTGTCTTCACTTCTGATCAATCTGGTGTCAAGGAAAGGAACTGCTCTGTTATTTTCTTCTTCGGCTGTGAAGTTGATGTGCTCATCAAAACTGTTGAAAATTTCCACAATTTCCTGTGTCTTCCCCTCTGGTATGGCCAGTATCAAATCGTCCATGTATTGGTACAAGAAAGGAATGGGAAAAGTTGTTTTTTCTTTGCAGGTCTTAATCAGTTTTGACATGACTAAGTTTGCTAAGACTGGGCTGAGATTGCTACCCATAGGACATCCGAAAATTTGGGAGTAATATTTATCTTTATATACAAAATAATTAGATTTGAAAAGAAAATCTATTATTTCTATAAATTCCTTTTTTGGAATGTTTGTATGAGTTTGTAGTCTGTTCCATTCTTCTGAGATGATTGACAATGTGGTTTGAAGTGAAATGTTGGTGAAAAGGGATACCACGTCAAGAGAGATGATGACGTAATTATCAGGTAGTTGAAAATCATTGATTAGAGTGGCAAAAGTAAAGGAATCTTTAATGGAAAATTCGAAAAAATCACTGAAAGCATCATTAATGACTCGAGCACAGGACCTGCTTAGTTTTGAGGTTGGTGAATTGATGGTGGAAACGATGGGTCTTAGTGGACAATTTTCTTTGTGGACCTTGGCTAATCCATAAATTCTGGGAGAGACCGAGTTGTAGCTTGTTAACTCCTTTGCTGCTAGGGCTCCTATGTAACCTTTCTCCTTGAGTCCTAGCAGCAAAGGAGTTAACAAGCTACAACTCGGTCTCTCCCAGAATTTATGGATTAGCCAAGGTCCACAAAGAAAATTGTCCACTAAGACCCATCGTTTCCACCATCAATTCACCAACCTCAAAACTAAGCAGGTCCTGTGCTCGAGTCATTAATGATGCTTTCAGTGATTTTTTCGAATTTTCCATTAAAGATTCCTTTACTTTTGCCACTCTAATCAATGATTTTCAACTACCTGATAATTACGTCATCATCTCTCTTGACGTGGTATCCCTTTTCACCAACATTTCACTTCAAACCACATTGTCAATCATCTCAGAAGAATGGAACAGACTACAAACTCATACAAACATTCCAAAAAAGGAATTTATAGAAATAATAGATTTTCTTTTCAAATCTAATTATTTTGTATATAAAGATAAATATTACTCCCAAATTTTCGGATGTCCTATGGGTAGCAATCTCAGCCCAGTCTTAGCAAACTTAGTCATGTCAAAACTGATTAAGACCTGCAAAGAAAAAACAACTTTTCCCATTCCTTTCTTGTACCAATACATGGACGATTTGATACTGGCCATACCAGAGGGGAAGACACAGGAAATTGTGGAAATTTTCAACAGTTTTGATGAGCACATCAACTTCACAGCCGAAGAAGAAAATAACAGAGCAGTTCCTTTCCTTGACACCAGATTGATCAGAAGTGAAGACAATAAAGTCAGGTTAGACTGGTACCAGAAGTCTATACACTCGGGAAGATACATAAATTATTTCTCATACCACAGTTTCAAGATGAAGACCAATGTCATAATAGGCCTCAAGACAAGAATAGAAAGAATCACACATCCATCCATGAGAGAGCCAGCAATGAAACGACTCGAAAAACTTCTTCTAAATAATGGATACCCCAGAATAATGTTAAGGAAACTACTCGACAAAAACAACACCAATAGAGAGACACCCAACAGGGCACAAACTGAAACACCGAGTAATGATGAGTCATCTCAAACAAGATTCCTCTCCCTGCCCTACATACAGAACCTATCTCACAAACTAACAGGAGTATTCAAAGATCTCAATAGCATAAAAATTTCAATGTACAATTTAATAACTAATAAAAAAATTTTCACTAAATTAAAAGACAAACTAGACATAGCAATGACCTCAGATGTTGTTTATCAGATTCCATGCATGGGTTGTAATTCTGTATATGTGGGACAAACATCCCAACAAATTAAAAAACGGATCGCTCTTCATAAAAGTGACTCGAGACTTAGATCACACAGATGTGCCCTAGCGGATCATGTACACTCTCTGAAACACGAAATTGGGTATAATGATGTCAAAATATTAGAGGTTGAGAGCAATCCATCGAAGCGAAATTTCCTGGAAATGTGTCACATAAACACAACACCTAATGTAATGAATTTTAGAAGTGACGTTCAAAATCTGAGTTCTATTTACAAATACTTACTTTTCTTGGAAAATGATATCAAATCGCAACAAACATAAGGCATCTTGCATTCCTGCTAATTGTTTCTCCTAAGTTTTTGCTGTTATAAAGACTTTTAAGACCAGTTGGTATATATATTGCAGACAACATACTAATAATTCAGTGATGTAGTTTGAAATTTTGAATTTGAATTTAGTGTTTTCCCGCTCTTGAGGTTGACATGTTGTCAGTGTCTGGTCATCTAATATGTAATACTTCTCTCTCTCTCACATCACTGACGGATCGACTGGTGAAAATTAGGATGGCATATGGTTGTTGAGTCATATGTCAATCCTTAATTGTCAAAGTCACACATCAGTTGAACTGATGGTTTCATCCTTCAGACTAGAACTGGCGCTCCCTCTATGAGTGATGAATTTAACCGACTTCAAAATGGCCGATTGACCTGGTTTTTCGGTTTTTCTCTTTGAAATTTCAATTTTAATGTGTTTTGTGCGTGTGTTAATTATATTTTAAAATGTTCAACTGACTCCTGAAAAGGATGTTGCGATGATGATGGGAATGATCACCCTGAAGTTTTAATTACTGATGCATTAAAATGTGAAGAAATTTGACCATGTCAGCCCCAAACGAAAACACGTGCTAATGTTTCGAAATGCCTGCGATTTTCTGTTATGCAGCCTTAATTTAGATTAGTACGGTAGGTTTCTCACTGTTATAATGATTGTTCAGTATGTTCATTGAGATTTTTTCAGACTCTGAAGAAGGAGACAAAAATCTCCGAAATATAAGTCAGTACACATGATCATACTGTTTTAATTAGCCCAGACCTTGAACGTGACCGAAAACCCTTATTGTATCCCAACTAATAACTATTTCGGTAGTTATTAAGGAGAAATTGTATATATATATATATATATATAAATATATATATATATCGTGGGCAGGTGAATTTTGGAAAACCACTTTTTCGTAATCTGGGGGTCATGATCGGTGGACATTTGATGAGTTTGGGTGATTTTCGAAAAGTGATGTCGTCCTCAATAGTGTATTTTTTTGTTAAAAAATACACTAAAACGGTTTACATGTTCCTATCTTAACTTTTCAAGCGGTATCTATTGGATGGATGAAATTTTTATACAGAGTGGTAAAAAATTTGATTATTTTCATCACCCGGTATAAAAATTTCAGCTACATGATAGGATACCAAATTAAAAATTAAGATAGGGACATGTAAACCGTTTTTCCATATCTCGAGCCGTTTTCAATATAAGCTGCTTTGAAAATGGAAAATCGCTATTTTCATTTGTTTATATAACTCATAAGTTGCTCATTACAAACTTCAACTTTACAAACCATTCTTTTTGACTTTTCTCAAACAATATGAAAATGTAATAATATAGAGGGTGTCCTATTTAAAATAACAAAGTTGTATGGCATACAGCGATATTGGGCCATCCTGTGTATCTGAAAATAATTTTACAAACTGCACTTTACCCTCCCATTTACAGCACTTTTTGGTTCATTTCGATATCTTTAATGGTATAGGTGTAATAGAGCTTTCCCATATCAATGACTCACCCTGTATGTATTGTATACAGATAAACGCAGAGAACTTGTAAAAGTATGTATGTACAGTGTGTCCCAGGAAAAGCGAATTTGTTCATTCCAGGCCTGCTTGATTCAATATAAATTTTACCATACATTCATGTTAAATAAATCAAGTATCCCCTGTCAGGAGCATACTTTTTGTTTTAAGTGTAGGTGAAGTACCTCTTCTGCACGAAATATCGGAAAATTTTATTGAAAAAAAGCTTTCGGGAAACACAAACATTGTAGAAAACGCTAACGTCAATATTATCAAAGCATTTAAGTCAAAGTATTTCCATGCTTAAAAAAAGGAGATTAATAAATTAAATCAATAAAAAAAAAACAAAGATGATAGCTATTGCAACAAAAATTTAAACTGTAGGCTGATGGTTATGAAAAGCATGCTTGGACAATTTTAAATTCTGAATAACTTTTTCAAATAAAATGTTTCGATATTTCATGCAGAAGAGGGACTTTACTTACACAGCAAACAAAAAGAATACTCCTGTCATAGCATGCTTGATTGTTTAAACATGAAAATATGGTTAAATTTATTATCTAATCTAGCAGACAAATTAGCTAATTTCTCGAAATTGTTTTGTCATTTATAAATTCTCTTATCATGGGACACACTGTAAATACGAAAAATTCACTTTGTGCTCAAAAAAATTAAAAAAATTAACATAATTTTTTATCACTAAAACTAACGCTGAAAAATAAGTTTATTGTTAAAAATTCACGTAGACCCATTGCGAGGACCAATGACAATGATACAGGAAAAGTCTTATTCTCGCTAAATTTGAGACTTTATTTTTTCCTTTTATTTGGTTACATGTTTCGGCACTTCGGCCATCATCAGACCATAAAAATAAAACTGTAAGTAAAAAGGGTATATGAGTATAAAACTCAGTCAAAACTAGCTGGATTGGAGTTAAAGATATTATATAATTAATCAAGGTGTATAACTTACAGTCGTCTCTACGTCATAACAGACAATTTCGGCTCATCAAGTCCGCTGAAGCAAACCATCACATATAATACTAGTTAAGGGTTAAAACAACAAGTAATCGAAACAAGGGGTGTTCCGATATAGAGTCATCCCGAATTCGCCTCGGAAGTCGAAGATCAGACACAAAAATTACAAAACGTTGAATTAAAACAACAAGGGAAACGGAAAAGCATCGAATTCCTTGTTAAAAATTGAAAAATTCTTGAAGGCACATGCTCGAGTCTCCTGTAGGAGAACCCACAAAATGGAAGCTGCATATCAATATCAGTACAGATATGATTTCTTTTTATATTTTTTATAAAATCTAGAAATTTGAGAAGAAACAATCTCGTTGTTTTAGGTTAACTAATTCGAAAAGTTTTAAAATTTTTTTTGAACGATGTCTATATCAAAAATTGACAGGCGACAACTGACAAAATGGCGAAAAGAAGGGCAGAAAGAGTATGACGTCTAATTGACTGACTGATGGCAAATTGTTGACAATGGCAAGTTTATTGTTATTTGTGCGGTCCTGTGTCAAATGTTCCAAGTTACGGCCATATTAAAAAAATAATAAAAAAGCTATTATCATAAAAACATATTTCAAGAAAGTTATCATAAGTTACCGACTCGTTTTTGGCTAGACGATAGAAAAACTAGCCAATTGTAAGTAAAAGACTGTTAAGGTCACTAAAAATAATGACCACTAAAGTGCTTGGCTGCAAGTACCTACCTACCTATCAACTTCGAAGGATCGATTTTTATTATATTAAAATGCAATATTAAAGTTGTAATATTTCCACCGAGTAGACTACTATGCAGAAAACAAAATTACAAAGCGTAGTTTAAGAATTAATGTAAAAAATACTCTCTCAGTCTGAAGAAGCCTTTCAGATTTGGAAAAAATATTATATTTTAGTATGTACCTACAGATATTTAGGTATTTCTGTTTTTTGTTTTTTGAAAATATCGATTCCACTTTGATGTCATTCTATTTTTGAATTCTGTTCAAATATGACTAGGTATTGAATTTAATAAAAAAGTTTCTATTCGATTTTGAGATTCAGAAAAATTGTTTATACATACTTCTAAAATTGATAGAGATTTTTAAATTGATAGTTTTGTTATACAACCTTTTTTGGAAAACTTGTACATCGTTCGCACTTATTACATCAAAATATTGGAAAGTATCGTTGAAAATTTCAAGCTTGTTTTTTAAGTGGTCAGGTATAATGCCAATTTTTTTTTTATTAAATTCAATACCTAGTCATATTTGGACAGAATTCAAAAATAGAATGATATTTAGGTAGGTACTACAATTTATTTTTCTTCAAAGGTCAATCGGGAGAAAATGGGGTGATACTAGAAAGACTCAGTTCTATGATCAACTCCACTACAATAGTGAAGATCGTTATTACAGTTCAATTAAGTTTCTCCTAAATTTATTCCAAAAAATTTTTTGTGGTAAATTTATTTTCCTATAATATCAAAAAACTTTTTTCGTAAGGTGTATTATCTTCGATAGCTGTTTTGCTACTGACACATAGGAAACACTTTTTTTCGTATAAAATATAAGCGAGGACGCAGGCAACATTCTTGATGCTCGGTTTTCCCTATCCTTTATATTTTTTTTTACAAGCTACATTCATATGGATATATTTTTTAATTTTCACGCACTGAAATTGATTTATAGGTAAACTCTAATTACACATTATACAACGAAGTCCTACTTAATTATCTTACTTTACTAAACTTTTTGGTTATCCTTTTTAAAATTTACAACTTTGTTTTTAGGTATGAAGGTGTTCCATATTTATAAAATACGTGCACGTGCTGCTGTAACTTCTGTAAAAAACGTTTTTTTAAATCTAAAATTAAGAAAGAGGATGACGGACATTTTCGTAAAATATTACCGTTACATTTAAGAGCGATTTTTATTTTTGTACATGAAAATTAAACATAAACGCTAGCAAACTGACGCTTCTTGAAATAACTCACCGCACAGAATTGCTGCATGTTTAAATTGAAGTTCATTACCTGAAAAAAATAAGCAGAATTAAAGAAAACTTTTTCAAGCGTTGTTCTTCGATTTTTTGTTCGTAATTTTGATAGATAAAATTATTAATTAATAATAATAAATAAATAATAAAATATTCGATTTATTTATATCCATTAAGAATTGGATATTAAAGGATATGTATGTTCTCAACCCTTACTGTATAGGCTGTCTGTATCTATGATCAATAAAACAGCGTAGTTTTGTTTTGAATTTATGACTGTATATCTAAGACTCCAAAAATATTTACCACATAAAAACAATAAATAATTATTGCTTTTGATGCTAAATTCTATACAGATGGAATTTGATGGTGTTTATGTAAGTCCAAGACTAATTACCATATTAGATATGTTTCTGCATGGAGTAGTTAATGTAAAGCATCATGCCTCACTGCAGCATTTCAACAACAGGCTTAGAAGAGTAGTTAATTGGGTAGAGGTACCATCTCTCTAAAGCCTTGTCCACACCGAAAGCAACACATAGGAACATTTTGTTTATGTTGCTTGTTCCTGGAACTTGTTCCTGAATGTTGCCAAAAGTTTATTTAAGTTCCTTATTGTTTCCGGTTGCAGCAACAAAAGTTTCTATAAGTTGCTTGTTTCCATATTTAGCGGCAAACATCAAAGAAAATATAGAAACATTGGTAAACATTTTTTGTTTCTCAACGGTATTTTTATCAGTGTGGACACGTTGTTGCTTGTTCCCAAAGCTGGAAACTTGCGTCGTGAAGCCGTCGCGTAGTTGCCGAAAGCATCAGCTTTTCAACTTGACTTAGTTAAGTATATAATAATAAAAAAACATTAATTAATAATAAAAATCATGCTGTTTAAATGAACGACAGAAAATATAATGTGACGTATGACACCATGTGACTTTCTGTCTAAAAGACTTGGTCTAGTTCAACATTTACGGACTCGTTTTTTGTGTTTTTGTAAAACAATTGCAATTGCAGCTGCTGCTCTGCCTGTAAATCTTCTTTGTCGTACCACATTGTTTAGAAACAACATACACTGCACTGGTAGGTGTGGACACAACGTTTCCTGTTGCAGCAACACAACGAAACATTCACAAAACTGATTTACCTTGGTGTGGACAGAATGTTTACGGAACTTTTGCTGTTGTTTCTATTTCCATTAACAGGTTGCGGCAACCAGCAACAAAATGTTCCTCTGTGTTTCTTTGGTGTGGACAAGGCTTAAGGTTTGTTGTTGTTTGCTCGTTTTTAGGGCCCAAGCGGAAAATATTTAATAACCAGAGCTACACAAAATTGCTAACAATCTAAATATGAGGAGAATAATACATTATTATGTATAACGCTCGCCATCATCAGGCTATCTGGCCTTATTCATACTCGTATGTCTAGCTTTTCATGTGTTCTTACAGTGTACCTACGTACTTGAAATTTTTATGAAGGGTGATTAAAAATCTGATAATTTTTTTCAACCTGTATTAAAATTTGAACCACGTAAACAGGATAACATGTGAAAAGTTACGATAAGGACATATTGTAAGCCGTTTTCTGATATTTTGAGCCGTTTCCGATGTAGGTACACTGCTTTCAAACTGGAAAATTGGTATTTTCATTTGTTTATAACTCAAAAACTGTAAGAACTATTCCTAATTGGATTTCCTCAGACAATATGAAAAGGTAATAATAATATACAGGGTGTACTATTTACAAAAAAAAATAGACAATCAGTACTTTCAGTTTTCTAGAATTTATTCCTTACTTATGACATGTAATCTATCTATTGTTAGAGGGATGGCGACAAAAATATCTTGTTTCTCTCAAATGGAAATGGAAGAAAAGCAGATTGTTATATACCTAGTTCGAATCCCCTTCTCAAAATCCGTCTTGTCAATAAGTACGGGTTTAGCGCTGAAAGGCTATGGTCTTTTGCCCAGATTTGCCCGAGTGATTTCAAAATGCTTCTACAATTTGGAAGAAAATTACTGGGGGGCATCTAGGAAACAGATTGGGGGAAAATATTTTCTTCCATTTGGTGCCTTTCGGAACCTCCAGGCAAATTCAACAGACACAAATCCATTTAAATTTTGAAAAATTGTTATTTTTGGCGACGTCGATACATGGAGCAAATTTTTTTTCTTATATGTATTGCGGTCACGAACTTGTCTGCCCTGTCAATTTTCAAGTTCGGATTTGTAAGAAAAAATCCATTTTTTTTTTAGTTTTTTGGAGCTCCCGAAAGAGATCTTTGCAAGGAGCAAATTGGAAGAAAATATTTGTATATCAATTGGGGGGGGGGGGGGGGGGGGTAGCCTAGACGTTCGGGAAAATCTGTTTTAGCGAGCCGCTTACCGCAGGGCGCTAGATCTCTACTTGACAAGAAGTCAGTTTTTTGTAGCAGGACTTCACCAGTTTATAGAAGACTGTCTTAAGGAATAAAAGTTCCCATAAACATATGTCTGGAAAAGGTTGGAAAAAAAGATAGTGTTGAAAAAAAAATTTCGCACGTGTAAGCACACTTGTAAGCACATGGACGTAGAAGTTGTTGAGCGAAAAAGGGGTTACATACCCTATGTATCTACGCCACTGATGAATTTTTTCACCCGTATTTTTCTTCATTTTGTGTGCTTTAAATTATAACAAATACCGTCTTGGTATAAAATTAAAATCTTGAGAAATGCTCGAGTTATGCGGCGAAAACAGCCTGTATATATTTATAGGAACTTTTATTCCTTAAAACAGGTGTTCTATAAACTGTGTGAAGTTCTGCAAAAAAAAAAAACTGACTCACCCTGTATAAATACCTGCTTTTCTTCTATTTGGGAGATACAAGGCATTTTTGTCGCCAACTACTATATCCATTTACCATAATAATTGCATGCATGAACGTACTGATTGCTCATTAGTCGTTACTGTGACCCCTTCACTGACTCGTAGACTTTTCATTGGAATTTTACAATCACCTTTGACTCAATATAGGATAACGTTAAAATAAATTCTTTAAATACTTTAATAGGATTCCCGTCACTCCCACTACAAAATCTCTTAAAATTCTGAACTCAGAGCAGTGGCCGGAGCGCTTCTGCATTGAGCAATTTACCGGCTTTGAATTAATTAATCTAAACTGTGCCCGTAGGCAGTGCCGACATGATAATCTAATTACTAACAGCCGCAGCCAGAAACACACCGTCTACCCCCTTAATCTACCCTCACCCTTGGGAAATTTCAGCCTCGGACCGCAATGTTATTCCAGTCATACCCACATTAAAAAATCATTTAGGTAGGTACGAAAGTTAAGTAGAATAACGACCCTCTGAGCAATTGGCATTGATGAAATTAACAAAAAAGATACATGAAAAACCCATTTGTTCTTAGGTTTATTCTTACTTGTCTTAACAGTCAAAAACCAGCTTATTAATGAGTTTATGCATGAGTCTATGAGTCTATGGAATAGAATAGGAGCATATAAAATGGTTATTAATTTGGGTATTTGTAAAAATAAATAAATTGCTTCAAAACCGAAGAAAGAAGAAAGTCAGCACTGTTTTCACGTAGAAGTCAAAAACGCACCAAACGAAAAGGTAATGCGACTAAAAAAACTTAACCTGGAGATGATACCTTCCTTTAGAACACTCTGTCAATATAATTTTATCAGTCAATCATTCATGACTGAATCGCCATCCTCTGAAGAACTCATTCCAACAGGTTCACTGTCTAACTAGACAAAACCTCCCAGAAAGAAATTACGATGCAGTCATCTCTGTTACAGTTCATTGAGACCAAAATTACGTAGACTACAACAATTAATCTACTCAGCAACACAAGCAAAGTTTGATTCAATCGTTAAAAGTATCTAAAAAAATCTTTAACCCTGAACTTTGGTGAGGCATTTTACCAGAGTTCACTAGGTATACCAAAGGACCCCGTGAATCCTTATGTGAATTGGATCCCGGTTAAATTTGATGTAATTTTGGGGAGCGGTAGTATTCATTGAGTACATCAGAAGTCTCCAGGGCGTAACCCCCCCAAAAACTCCTGTTTTCGAGATACTCACCCCTGGAGGAAATTATTTGTTAAGATTGAAAAGTTGCTTTTGTTGCTGTAGTTACATTTTAGGACTGATGAGCCATTTTTGCAAAAATCGGGGAAAAGTAGTTAATTTATTGAGTCATTTTTGTAACAGCCGTGGCTGTGAATTTAGAATTTGATACTTTTTAATTGTTGATGTTTTTGATAGCAACAGAAGCTGTTGCTGGGTAGGGTAGAAAAATCCATCTTCAGAGGTGAATATATCGAGAACAGGAGTTTTTTGGGGGTTACGCCCATGGTACTGCCGATCCTCAAAGTTAAAACAAATTTGACCGGGAGCCAAGGATTCTGCGGGGTCCTTTTATAGAGGGCCAGATTTTCTGTGCGTTCATGTAATCTTGCTTGGAACAGGTAAGTGCGTAAAGGATTTTGTAAAGAAGTTATCAGAATTTCACTTATAAATTGTCCTTTATGTGAAGACAAAATTACTCAAGACGATTTAAATAATACGTGAATCACAAGGACCGAATTCCGTGCGTTCTTTGTACCAAAAAGGCCTGGAATGTGTAATATCGGGTTGACAAATAGATATTACGATTTACGAACGTACAATTTGTGAGAGGAAGATTAATGATTCTGTTATTATTATTTTTCGTGTTTATCAGAGTTTTGAAATGTTTATTTTTATTTGTCAATTAAATTTTAATGTGAACCTTTCCAAAGCTTGTGCGTATAATTTGTTAAATGGAGGAAGCGCAAATAATTTTTAATTATGTTGAGCTCTTCTTTATTCGATTCGAAGTAACCTTTCAAAAGTTTAATTCAATATTCTGGGCATAAACAGGTTTTGTCAATATTCTTGGAGCTGCTTCGATGTGAGAAATGAGAAAAATTCTCTTCTCGTGGACTGATTTACGACAACATGTCGACTTAGTCCAAGTTTACAGTTTACGTGAAAATGGTGCAGTAGGGGTAGGGAGGGGTACGAGTATATTATAGGAGTTATACATATAATATAATAAACATTAGAGTTCTCTTTATTCATATTTATTCAACAACAAACACGACATTAAAAATCGATATCTCGAGCCTCCACCCTCCAGCCTCTAGTCATAATTTAGGAATAGAAAGAGAAAAACAACAGACTGTTGATAATTGAAAAAAAAAGAAAGCTCCAGATCAATACTTTCTTGGTAAATTCTAAAGCATATATGGAACGTTTATCTTCAATAACTAATTCAGTTTTCTGGAAATTTCGATTCATCTTATAAATTAATATTCCCGAGTTTGTGATATTAATACTCTGTGATATTTGCAAGGGGGACCAATAGGACGAAGGCAAGTCAGATCGGTGGATGGCGGATGTATGATCAGTTGGAGGCGGCGCGGAGCGGCAGCGGCGCTGGTAATTTCCGGCGATCGTTAGATCGTTGACTCGGTAACCTGTCGACCTCGCCACCGCCAACTCGGGCGAGGGTGACATTGAGGAGGAACACGCTAAGCTCGGAGGCTGTGACCCGGTCAGTAGCGTCGCCGCCGCCTCACTGGCCTACTAGGGTGCTAGGTGAACTAGATTGAATTCTTATTTTATAGAATTAATTATTGATTAGGAAATTCAGAAGCCAGAGAATATACCGAGAGATAAACTGCATAATAATTATGACATGGAAGAGCATTTCTCGAAAATATATTCCCCGTGAGCTACCTAAATATGGGCTTTAAGGTAAATTATTACCAAATACCAAAGTAGATAGGGGGCCACCTGGGCAGATTGGAATTCCCTAGATCTAGGGAAAAATGGCAGTCTAGGGAAATTTTACCTGAACTGACCTGGCCTCATGCAGAGCCGACGGGACCTGACCGGACCACATGCAGAGCCGGCGGGGTCTGACCCGGCCTCACGATAGCAATAAATCTGTCAATTTAATAGCTTATTTATGTAAATTAGGGTCATTAATCATATACGGAAAGCAATACTAATGAGTTCTTTTGTTATCGGGGGTCATTAATCACGCCCACCTGTCACTCCTTTGTTCGGCGGCCCTTTGTCGGTGTTCCTTTGTGTGAAATACAATAGAATTAATTATGTTGTTATTTATAACCCTCACGTGTCACTGAATATAAATTGTATAATTAAAAAAACCTAATCCCTTAATGTCATCTTAATTGTTATTTATTATACCTATTATGACCCCACGGAGATAGCGGCGGTACCTATGAGGTGCACACGTGCACCATTAATCATATCCGGAATGCAATAAACCTATCAAGTTAATTGTTATTTATGTACATACCTGCATCAGAAACAGATAAGATCTCAGAGTGTTCAACGGAAACACAAGCTTCGACACGTCAGAAAACAGCGCACCTGCACCCTGTCCTTTGTTCGGAAACACAATAGACTAATGAGTTCTTAGAAATCGGGGGTCATTAATCACGCCCACCTGTCACTCCTTTGTTCGGAGGCCCTTTGTCGGCGGTCCTTTGTATGGAACACAATAAAGCTGCCGGTCGTTGCTATGGGAACACAAAAGAGGAGTCAAGTTAATACATCCAATTCGACAAGCTTCGACACGTCTGAAAGGGACCACCAACATTGAAAACCGTTATTATGTTAATCCATAGGTCCGTCGCACCCACCAGCATCGAAAACCGGTATTCACTACGAAGACCTACCTGCATACCTACCCACACACCTAGCCAACTACTACCTGCACCGAAAACCGGTATTATATGACTCACCACGGAGACAACAAGCTTCGACACGTCTGAAATTGAATTATATGAAGAGTTGGGGCATAGGTCCACTACTTGATGGACCAATCAGAATAAAGATAATCGAGGGGTGGGGGTAGAATATCGGGTGTATGATGTAGGGAAGGGGGTAACTACACTACTTGATGGACCAATCAGAATAAAGATAATCGAGGGGTGGGGGTAGAATATCGGGTGTATGATGTAGGGGAGGGGGTAACTACACTACTTGATGGACCAATCAGAATAAAGATAATCGAGGGGTGGGGGGTAGAATATCGGGTGTATGAGGTAGGGGAGGGGGAGGGCCGCGGGGGTGCAAGCCATGACGAGTATCGACGCGTCTGAAAGCCGGCCACCGACGATAAAAACCGGTCTTAATATCTGAAAAAACCAGCCTACCAATGGGAGACGCACCTATGACAAGTCGAAGAATGAAAACATGGTTGTGCGATTCTAAACCGTCTTATAAAAATCAATAAATAATAATATAAAATGTGAAACAGAAAATAGATACATACTCCCCTACAGAACATGGCAGCAAGTGTGATAAAACACGGTGTATAAAAGACCCTACACATGTACCTAAAGGTATACGCATCCAAGATAACCGTCTTGCAGTGTTAAGACTAACAGCGGTACATCTAGCTAAGCAAGTCCGAACACGACAGGTCTATTACACCAGCTATAATTAACGACCCTGACTGAAGACCCAGATGGTAGTGGCGGCCAGCCTGTATATTGTTCGGGAGCAATAGTACGACATCTTCATTATTATTATTATTATTATTATTAATAGTATTGTTCGGTACATCAGCGCAATAACTTATAAATTAAGTACCTAAATAATTATAAGTAGGTACCTATACCTATATCATGATTATAAACAGGTAAGTAGGTACCGTATTAATAGCGTACAGCTGTAAGTAGGTATACAATCCCCATAACCTATATAATGCATACTCAAAAGGGTCCAGATACTATGAATCGTCCTGTATATTAACGACCCTGACTGAAGCCCAGACGGTAGTGGCGGCCAGCCTGTATATCCGTCGGGAGCAATAGTACGCCATCCTTCATTATTATTATTATTAGTCGATTCATTCTCAGCATTGTCAGTATCACATCATTATTGTTATTAATATTATCATTATTAATAGTATTATTCGGTACATCAGCGCAATAACTTTTAAATTAAGTACCTAAATAATTATAAGTAGGTACCTATACCTATAATCATGATTATAAATAGGTAAGTACAATTATGATAGTATTAATAGCGTACAGCTGTAAGTAGGTATTCAATTCCCATAACCTATATAATGCATACTCAAAAAGGGCGCAGATATCATGAATCACCCTGTATTAAGTATTCTACAGGGATATCAATGCAGTCTTAAGTACTGATTACACCCACGAGAGTAGCTAGCACAGGGTGTGACTCTATCAGCGTTTCCAGACACCCAAGACCTCAGAGACGGATCTCGACAGCTCCGTAGAGTTGGGTTAAAACTGCATGATATAAAATGTCGCTAAAATACCCAAGCAGACGGGGAGCTCATGGAATACACCCCAGAAGACTTGGAACGAGTCTGATCGCAATAACCAAGTATCCTTCAGAGGGATCCAGAGCTAAAACCGCCAAAGGACTTGCACTTTGTGTTCAGAAGAGACATGCTGTACAGTATGCTTATATACCAGCTCCTTAAACAACATATTATCACAGCAGCGAGACTATAGGAATATTAAAAACCATATATTAGTATTATTTCATGGTTACATAAAAGGTATGTGATAGGGGGGCCCTAGTTCATAGGTCATAGACGCTCCGTAGATAATATACCTATTACCCATACCTATATATATATTTATATACCTATAATATATACCTATACCTATTACCATGAATTAAGACAGAAATTCATAAATAAATAGCACTTCTTTTTAAAAATTATACATAACCGCTAATCGGCGACACCACGTACACTGTTTTGTTACGGGAATACAATAGAGGAGTCAAGTTATTCCTTCGTATTCGACAAACAACGGACGTACGACCACCAACGTCGAAAACCGTTATTATGTTAATACATAGATCCGTCGCACCCACCAGCATCGAAAACCGGTATTCACTACGAAGATCTACCTGCATACCTATCCACACACCTACCCAACTACTACCTGCACCGAAAACCGGTTTTTATATGACTCACCACGGAGACGACAAGTTTCGACACGTCTAAATTGAATCATATGCAGAGTGGTGACCGATATCCACTACTTGATGAGCCCATTAGCATAAACATAATAGAGGGGATGGGGAGGGAATCGGGTGTATGATGTAAGGGATATGTAACAGGTAGGGGAGGGGGTAACGCCTAAGTACACCGCTATGCAGCGGTATTACCATATAGTCTTCTGACTGAGTGTGCGAATTTAGTTCCTTCCGGCTGAAGACAGTGTTGTTATACAAGTTGGTGTACCATTACAAGACGCTGAATCATCATGTCATTGTATCGTACAAATCTGCTATCCGAGGCCATGCCGGAGTCGCGGCGAGAAAGAAGTATGCAGGAAATCGACGCTAAGTGTCTCCTATATGCAAGCACAATCCCCGTAAATGATAGCGCGTGCAAGTTGATAACTTTGGGTCTTAATCCATGCACGAATTTTTGGACGGTGATTAAATTACACAGTGCGAAGTCTCCAAATGCCGGAGCAGTGATGGACACCGAGGGGTTCTACGCATTGATGCAGATGCTACCAGAACCATTCACCGAGTGCGAAATCGCCACCATAGAGAACCGCTGCAGTTATAATCTAGAGCAATACGTCATAAATCCAAGGCAAGGCACCAGCATACAGCTGATACCCAGGCTTCAAGCAAAGTACGGGTATAATATATGCCTAGAGATTGCAACTCTTAAAAGACTGAAGGCTCTAGAAAACTACATCCAAGATGTGATCAATAGTTTGGAAAAGGACGACAGACGTATCAATACAGATGCTTGTTTAAGAACAATGGCTGAAGAGGCAGCAATAACAGCCATAGAGATAGGTGAAGCAGGGAGTCTGAATGCAGAAAGCCTACCAAGAATATGCAGCAAGCTGGGGCCTAGATTTATGGATCTAACAGAAATTGCAGCCAAGTTTCCCAGTGTGTTGCTAGCAGTAGTGCGCGGTGCTGTGGTTCATATCGGATAGAATATTCGCAAATGTAAAATGTATTATGAGATTTATACATAGCCTCATTTATTGTAATAATCCTTGAATAAATATCTAAGTATAAAATCATTTTATTTATGTTAATATTACACCTAAGCTCATGTGATAGATATAGCGAGAGTCGCCCCGTCAAGGAACCCCTTCCAGTGTATGCCCGTCCAGTGGCGTAAAGGGGCTAGTTACCATCAACAATAAGGATAATTAGTGCTTGGTACGTCCACTGGTGGTTGCCATGGCATACCTTCAGAACGTTCCATATCTGAACCAGGTGAGGCGAAATATAGGAAAGAGACAGGACGAGGAAGTAAAGAAATTAATATTAACAGTTTCTCAATTTAATATTTCTATAGCCTGCACAGTAGCAATGTTATTATCTTGGTCAACATCATTGTGGGCAGAGTGGTACCACCTGGGCAATAGTCTACACCGGTCCAAATTAGGTATTGGTAGTGAAAAACCAGGGATGAGGAATGATGCACATCGCTAGGTATGTCAAACTGAGCGATTACTGGTAACAGCCGTTAGTATAGCAGAAACTCGAAGTATTCCGAGAGTAGGTAGTTGAAACTCGATGTCTTCGACGCGTATGAAACCGACCATCAACGGCGAAAACCGGTCTTAATGATTCATCACGCCGTCGGCAACCCTCGATACGTCTGAAAAACCCCACTTATCATGAGAAACGCACCTACGGCTAGTCGAAGAATGAAAACATCGCTGTACGATTCTTAGCTTTAAAGACCGTCTTATAAAAATTAAGAAATAATGTAAAATGTGAGACAGAAAATAGATACATACTTCCTTTCAGAACATGGCAGCAAGTGTGATAAAACAAGGTGTACCTACACATTTACCTAAAGGTATACGCATCCAAGATAACCGTCTTGTAGTGTAAGACTGACAGAGGGACATCCAGCGAGGCTATTCCAAACATGACAGGTCTCTTACACCCGCCATAATAATTAACGATCTCCCGACTGAAGGCCCAGACGGTAGCGGCGGACACCCTGTATATCGTTCACCAGGTACTTTGTCTGGAATACAATAGAGCTCCACACCTGCATCCGTTCCTTTGTTCGACGGTCCTTTGTCTGGAATACAATAGGGTTAATTAATTAAGCAGAGGCACGTCGACTTGTCGGCAGCCGCACACCTGCATCCTATTGCATAGCTGCTCAGCTCGGACCAAGTCAAATCTGCTTGTTATCAAGTCTCGGATATCGCGGGTCAACGCTTGTTCATCTCCCATCGCATCCGACCATTGCCTCGCAGTTAGGCTCTCATCGAGTCTGACTGTGGCGTCGCGCATCGGACTGATCAACGTCTGATCGTCTCTTATCGGATCTGGCTGACGGTGCGGACCTGATCAGGGTATCCGGGCTTTGTTCTGCCCCACATACTTATCGATTTTGGTTGACTATCACATCTCGGATCTGACGGTGTAACCGTATTCTCTATGGCTTGGTCATGTACGTAGGACGAGGGTAGGTAGCGGAAACGTGGTAGCTGAAACTCGATGCATGGTATGGACTGGTAGCTGAAACATAAGTATAGATAAAATGACAGTTATAAAATTCTGTAAGATAACAATTATTAAGACTGTGTGATTAGGTGGTAGTTGGCCAAAAAACGACAACACGGCACTCGATAAGTGTGCAGGCTTATACCCATATTATCAAGATGCTAACAGGGGAAACGTTCGATTAATACCCTCAGCAACTTGAACAACGTTGCCACATTGACAAAACCGGTGGGCGATGACGGGTTAACGGCTGGTCATATCCTATCGGATCCGGCCTACGGCATCGAGTTGACCACTGCATCGCTGCTCAGTTCTGACCAACTCAAATCTGATTGTTATCAAATCTCAGAGTTCGCTGGTCAACGGTTGTTCACCCTCAATCGGGTCTGTCAGGCGGTGCAGGTCTGACCAATGCCTCGCGTCTGACCAAGTCTCATCGAAGTTTGCTGGTTGGTACGTCTCGGATCGGGCGGGTTAACGTCTTATCGTCTCTTATCGGGACTGGCTGACGACGCGGACCTGGTCAATGCATAGTGGCGATGCTCTGATCAGGTCCTATCGATTTTGGTTGGTTGATTTGCGTAAATAACTCATTAACTTGACAGATTGATTGCTATCATGTGGCCGGGTCAGAGCCTGTCGGCTCTGCATGAGCCCCGGTCAGATCGGATAAAACATTACAGACCCCCGGTCAGCTCGGATAAAATATTACAGACCCCCGGTCAGCTCGGATAAAATACGTGCCGCGTTAGCGCCACACCATTGGCCGCTAGCGGCTATTGGTGGGCCGCGCTAGCGGCACGTATTTTATCCGAGCTGACCGGGGGTCTGTAATATTTTATCCGAGCTGACCGGGGGTCTGTAATATTTTATCCGAGCTGACCGGGGGTCATGCAGAGCCGACAGGCTCTGACCCGGCCACATGATAGCAATCAATCTGTCAAGTTAATGAGTTATTTACGCAAATCAACCAACCAAAATCGATAGGACCTGATCAGAGCATCGCCACTATGCATTGACCAGGTCCGCGTCGTCAGCCAGTCCCGATAAGAGACGATAAGACGTTAACCCGCCCGATCCGAGACGTACCAACCAGCAAACTTCGATGAGACTTGGTCAGACGCGAGGCATTGGTCAGACCTGCACCGCCTGACAGACCCGATTGAGGGTGAACAACCGTTGACCAGCGAACTCTGAGATTTGATAACAATCAGATTTGAGTTGGTCAGAACTGAGCAGCGATGCAGTGGTCAACTCGATGCCGTAGGTCGGATCCGATAGGATATGACCAGCCGTTAACCCGTCATCGCCCACCGGTTTTGTCAATGTGGCAACGTTGTTCAAGTTGCTGAGGGTATTAATCGAACGTTTCCCCTGTTAGCATCTTGATAATATGGGTATAAGCCTGCACACTTATCGAGTGCCGTGTTGTCGTTTTTTGGCCAACTACCACCTAATCACACAGTCTTAATAATTGTTATCTTACAGAATTTTATAACTGTCATTTTATCTATACTTATGTTTCAGCTACCAGTCCATACCATGCATCGAGTTTCAGCTACCACGTTTCCGCTACCTACCCTCGTCCTACGTACATGACCAAGCCATAGAGAATACGGTTACACCGTCAGATCCGAGATGTGATAGTCAACCAAAATCGATAAGTATGTGGGGCAGAACAAAGCCCGGATACCCTGATCAGGTCCGCACCGTCAGCCAGATCCGATAAGAGACGATCAGACGTTGATCAGTCCGATGCGCGACGCCACAGTCAGACTCGATGAGAGCCTAACTGCGAGGCAATGGTCGGATGCGATGGGAGATGAACAAGCGTTGACCCGCGATATCCGAGACTTGATAACAAGCAGATTTGACTTGGTCCGAGCTGAGCAGCTATGCAATAGGATGCAGGTGTGCGGCTGCCGACAAGTCGACGTGCCTCTGCTTAATTAATTAACCCTATTGTATTCCAGACAAAGGACCGTCGAACAAAGGAACGGATGCAGGTGTGGAGCTCTATTGTATTCCAGACAAAGTACCTGGTGAACGATATACAGGGTGTCCGCCGCTACCGTCTGGGCCTTCAGTCGGGAGATCGTTAATTATTATGGCGGGTGTAAGAGACCTGTCATGTTTGGAATAGCCTCGCTGGATGTCCCTCTGTCAGTCTTACACTACAAGACGGTTATCTTGGATGCGTATACCTTTAGGTAAATGTGTAGGTACACCTTGTTTTATCACACTTGCTGCCATGTTCTGAAAGGAAGTATGTATCTATTTTCTGTCTCACATTTTACATTATTTCTTAATTTTTATAAGACGGTCTTTAAAGCTAAGAATCGTACAGCGATGTTTTCATTCTTCGACTAGCCGTAGGTGCGTTTCTCATGATAAGTGGGGTTTTTCAGACGTATCGAGGGTTGCCGACGGCGTGATGAATCATTAAGACCGGTTTTCGCCGTTGATGGTCGGTTTCATACGCGTCGAAGACATCGAGTTTCAACTACCTACTCTCGGAATACTTCGAGTTTCTGCTATACTAACGGCTGTTACCAGTAATCGCTCAGTTTGACATACCTAGCGATGTGCATCATTCCTCATCCCTGGTTTTTCACTACCAATACCTAATTTGGACCGGTGTAGACTATTGCCCAGGTGGTACCACTCTGCCCACAATGATGTTGACCAAGATAATAACATTGCTACTGTGCAGGCTATAGAAATATTAAATTGAGAAACTGTTAATATTAATTTCTTTACTTCCTCGTCCTGTCTCTTTCCTATATTTCGCCTCACCTGGTTCAGATATGGAACGTTCTGAAGGTATGCCATGGCAACCACCAGTGGACGTACCAAGCACTAATTATCCTTATTGTTGATGGTAACTAGCCCCTTTACGCCACTGGACGGGCATACACTGGAAGGGGTTCCTTGACGGGGCGACTCTCGCTATATCTATCACATGAGCTTAGGTGTAATATTAACATAAATAAAATGATTTTATACTTAGATATTTATTCAAGGATTATTACAATAAATGAGGCTATGTATAAATCTCATAATACATTTTACATTTGCGAATATTCTATCCGATATGAACCACAGCACCGCGCACTACTGCTAGCAACACACTGGGAAACTTGGCTGCAATTTCTGTTAGATCCATAAATCTAGGCCCCAGCTTGCTGCATATTCTTGGTAGGCTTTCTGCATTCAGACTCCCTGCTTCACCTATCTCTATGGCTGTTATTGCTGCCTCTTCAGCCATTGTTCTTAAACAAGCATCTGTATTGATACGTCTGTCGTCCTTTTCCAAACTATTGATCACATCTTGGATGTAGTTTTCTAGAGCCTTCAGTCTTTTAAGAGTTGCAATCTCTAGGCATATATTATACCCGTACTTTGCTTGAAGCCTGGGTATCAGCTGTATGCTGGTGCCTTGCCTTGGATTTATGACGTATTGCTCTAGATTATAACTGCAGCGGTTCTCTATGGTGGCGATTTCGCACTCGGTGAATGGTTCTGGTAGCATCTGCATCAATGCGTAGAACCCCTCGGTGTCCATCACTGCTCCGGCATTTGGAGACTTCGCACTGTGTAATTTAATCACCGTCCAAAAATTCGTGCATGGATTAAGACCCAAAGTTATCAACTTGCACGCGCTATCATTTACGGGGATTGTGCTTGCATATAGGAGACACTTAGCGTCGATTTCCTGCATACTTCTTTCTCGCCGCGACTCCGGCATGGCCTCGGATAGCAGATTTGTACGATACAATGACATGATGATTCAGCGTCTTGTAATGGTACACCAACTTGTATAACAACACTGTCTTCAGCCGGAAGGAACTAAATTCGCACACTCAGTCAGAAGACTATATGGTAATACCGCTGCATAGCGGTGTACTTAGGCGTTACCCCCTCCCCTACCTGTTACATATCCCTTACATCATACACCCGATTCCCTCCCCATCCCCTCTATTATGTTTATGCTAATGGGCTCATCAAGTAGTGGATATCGGTCACCACTCTGCATATGATTCAATTTAGACGTGTCGAAACTTGTCGTCTCCGTGGTGAGTCATATAAAAACCGGTTTTCGGTGCAGGTAGTAGTTGGGTAGGTGTGTGGATAGGTATGCAGGTAGATCTTCGTAGTGAATACCGGTTTTCGATGCTGGTGGGTGCGACGGATCTATGTATTAACATAATAACGGTTTTCGACGTTGGTGGTCGTACGTCCGTTGTTTGTCGAATACGAAGGAATAACTTGACTCCTCTATTGTATTCCCGTAACAAAACAGTGTACGTGGTGTCGCCGATTAGCGGTTATGTATAATTTTTAAAAAGAAGTGCTATTTATTTATGAATTTCTGTCTTAATTCATGGTAATAGGTATAGGTATATATTATAGGTATATAAATATATATATAGGTATGGGTAATAGGTATATTATCTACGGAGCGTCTATGACCTATGAACTAGGGCCCCCCTATCACATACCTTTTATGTAACCATGAAATAATACTAATATATGGTTTTTAATATTCCTATAGTCTCGCTGCTGTGATAATATGTTGTTTAAGGAGCTGGTATATAAGCATACTGTACAGCATGTCTCTTCTGAACACAAAGTGCAAGTCCTTTGGCGGTTTTAGCTCTGGATCCCTCTGAAGGATACTTGGTTATTGCGATCAGACTCGTTCCAAGTCTTCTGGGGTGTATTCCATGAGCTCCCCGTCTGCTTGGGTATTTTAGCGACATTTTATATCATGCAGTTTTAACCCAACTCTACGGAGCTGTCGAGATCCGTCTCTGAGGTCTTGGGTGTCTGGAAACGCTGATAGAGTCACACCCTGTGCTAGCTACTCTCGTGGGTGTAATCAGTACTTAAGACTGCATTGATATCCCTGTAGAATACTTAATACAGGGTGATTCATGATATCTGCGCCCTTTTTGAGTATGCATTATATAGGTTATGGGAATTGAATACCTACTTACAGCTGTACGCTATTAATACTATCATAATTGTACTTACCTATTTATAATCATGATTATAGGTATAGGTACCTACTTATAATTATTTAGGTACTTAATTTAAAAGTTATTGCGCTGATGTACCGAATAATACTATTAATAATGATAATATTAATAACAATAATGATGTGATACTGACAATGCTGAGAATGAATCGACTAATAATAATAATAATGAAGGATGGCGTACTATTGCTCCCGACGGATATACAGGCTGGCCGCCACTACCGTCTGGGCTTCAGTCAGGGTCGTTAATATACAGGACGATTCATAGTATCTGGACCCTTTTGAGTATGCATTATATAGGTTATGGGGATTGTATACCTACTTACAGCTGTACGCTATTAATACGGTACCTACTTACCTGTTTATAATCATGATATAGGTATAGGTACCTACTTATAATTATTTAGGTACTTAATTTATAAGTTATTGCGCTGATGTACCGAACAATACTATTAATAATAATAATAATAATAATAATGAAGATGTCGTACTATTGCTCCCGAACAATATACAGGCTGGCCGCCACTACCATCTGGGTCTTCAGTCAGGGTCGTTAATTATAGCTGGTGTAATAGACCTGTCGTGTTCGGACTTGCTTAGCTAGATGTACCGCTGTTAGTCTTAACACTGCAAGACGGTTATCTTGGATGCGTATACCTTTAGGTACATGTGTAGGGTCTTTTATACACCGTGTTTTATCACACTTGCTGCCATGTTCTGTAGGGGAGTATGTATCTATTTTCTGTTTCACATTTTATATTATTATTTATTGATTTTTATAAGACGGTTTAGAATCGCACAACCATGTTTTCATTCTTCGACTTGTCATAGGTGCGTCTCCCATTGGTAGGCTGGTTTTTTCAGATATTAAGACCGGTTTTTATCGTCGGTGGCCGGCTTTCAGACGCGTCGATACTCGTCATGGCTTGCACCCCCGCGGCCCTCCCCCTCCCCTACCTCATACACCCGATATTCTACCCCCCACCCCTCGATTATCTTTATTCTGATTGGTCCATCAAGTAGTGTAGTTACCCCCTCCCCTACATCATACACCCGATATTCTACCCCCACCCCTCGATTATCTTTATTCTGATTGGTCCATCAAGTAGTGTAGTTACCCCCTTCCCTACATCATACACCCGATATTCTACCCCCACCCCTCGATTATCTTTATTCTGATTGGTCCATCAAGTAGTGGACCTATGCCCCAACTCTTCATATAATTCAATTTCAGACGTGTCGAAGCTTGTTGTCTCCGTGGTGAGTCATATAATACCGGTTTTCGGTGCAGGTAGTAGTTGGCTAGGTGTGTGGGTAGGTATGCAGGTAGGTCTTCGTAGTGAATACCGGTTTTCGATGCTGGTGGGTGCGACGGACCTATGGATTAACATAATAACGGTTTTCAATGTTGGTGGTCCCTTTCAGACGTGTCGAAGCTTGTCGAATTGGATGTATTAACTTGACTCCTCTTTTGTGTTCCCATAGCAACGACCGGCAGCTTTATTGTGTTCCATACAAAGGACCGCCGACAAAGGGCCTCCGAACAAAGGAGTGACAGGTGGGCGTGATTAATGACCCCCGATTTCTAAGAACTCATTAGTCTATTGTGTTTCCGAACAAAGGACAGGGTGCAGGTGCGCTGTTTTCTGACGTGTCGAAGCTTGTGTTTCCGTTGAACACTCTGAGATCTTATCTGTTTCTGATGCAGGTATGTACATAAATAACAATTAACTTGATAGGTTTATTGCATTCCGGATATGATTAATGGTGCACGTGTGCACCTCATAGGTACCGCCGCTATCTCCGTGGGGTCATAATAGGTATAATAAATAACAATTAAGATGACATTAAGGGATTAGGTTTTTTTAATTATACAATTTATATTCAGTGACACGTGAGGGTTATAAATAACAACATAATTAATTCTATTGTATTTCACACAAAGGAACACCGACAAAGGGCCGCCGAACAAAGGAGTGACAGGTGGGCGTGATTAATGACCCCCGATAACAAAAGAACTCATTAGTATTGCTTTCCGTATATGATTAATGACCCTAATTTACATAAATAAGCTATTAAATTGACAGATTTATTGCTATCGTGAGGCCGGGTCAGACCCCGCCGGCTCTGCATGTGGTCCGGTCAGGTCCCGTCGGCTCTGCATGAGGCCAGGTCAGTTCAGGTAAAATTTCCCTAGACTGCCATTTTTCCCTAGATCTAGGGAATTCCAATCTGCCCAGGTGGCCCCCTATCTACTTACCAAAACACCCTTAGGAAAGTTTTCCGAAGTTTTTTCCTTAATAGAGCCTTTTTTGTAAATTATTGGTCACCAGAATGACCTCACAGACTCAATAATTATTATTGTTGCTATCATATAACTTTCGCTAGCGTAGAAGCGACTTCGAACTTCTTGGAGATCTGGAGACTTGCCATGTGAAACATTGATTCTTGTTTAGATTAGGTCCCTAATAATGAACCCAAGTTTCGCCTTCAGGGACAGTTGGGTTCATAATCGCATTCGGCTCGATTTCCAAAAGCGTCAACAACTGCTCACTCGTCTACTCGATATTTTATTTAAGATAGATAAAGCATTCGTGATCCTTCTTGCACCAACCTTTAACATGCCCAAAGGTTCTCCTGTAAAATTCTGAAAACTGAGGTTTCTTAAACTTCCAATGATTTTACTGACGGCCTCTTACTTCAATCTTGTATCTTCCAACACAAAACATTTGATTTTTTTCAACAACATCTGAAATAATCTCTTTAATACACTTTAAAACACTAACCAAGTCCACAGATTTGTGGAACTGTTGACATACAAATGCAAAAACAGGCAGACATCTCGGAAAAATTCGTTCCCAGAGTGAAATGTAACGATGATTCTTTTTGAGACTATATGAAGAAACATCACAGGGTTGGGTATTTGCAGTTTTGAGAAATTTTCCATACGAACTTTCATCATCAATCATCATCATCATCATCATCATCATCACCACCATCATCATCATCAAGATCAACATCATCATCATCATCATCATCGTCATCATCATCATCATCATCATCATCATCATCATCATGATCGTGTAACCGTCATTGTCTACTGCTGGACATGGGCCTCCTCTAAGTTCCCCCATGTCACTAGGTTCTAGGCCGTCATTATCCAGTTTCCAGCAAGTCTCCTTATATCATCGCTTCATCGTGTAAGCGGTCTACCTCTATCTATTACGGTTTTCTCGTGGTCGCCATTTCGTTATTCTTTTAGTCCACCTATGACCTGCCCATTTCCATTTCATCCCAGTTGTGTGCTCAACGATGCCTTTAACTTTAGTCCTTTGTCTGAAGGTATTATTTGAAATTATGTCTCTTCTAGTGATGCCCCATTGCACTTTGGCCTACTCTGAACTGTCAGACGTTGCTGACTTTTTTGTTAATATCAGAGTTCATGCTCCTTTGTTGTATATGCGTATTTTTTTGTTCTCATGCGAACTTCTCACCTTCCATTTCATTGGCTTTGGAAAATAATAATATTCAGTAGTATCTACCTATATGAGTAAAAAAATCCAAAATATTATTGGCATTATTCTCTTATTACATTTTTTATGTATGCAAGAAACTGTAATAACTCAAAACTTATTATGATCAACCCTTAAATATCCATTCAGTCAAGAATATTGCTCAACATTTGACTGAATCCAATATAGGTCTGAGAATGTTATTGTGTTGTAACTTCAAAAAAATACAGCTCCCAAGACTCTAAAGTTGCTATGGTAACAATATTCGACAATCAGCGGGGTAAACGGAGTCATCAACAAGCTGAAGTTGAAAGGGAAACTCTGCTAGGGCTGCGACGACGCCTGGATAAGGGTGAGACCAATGAACTGGCAACAGCTCGTCCCGGCGGCAAGGGAGTTTGAGTTGAGGTAGGCAGCGAATAACTACCATCACGCACCACACGCCTACGTCTGTCCACAAGTTTCTGCGCTCAGATAGGATAGAATAGTCTACCCTTCAGAATTCAGATTATATAGGGTGTTGCTTTCTATCCAGTTTTGGTCGATACTTTCATTAACAGGTTTATAGCTTTTAATAGGTAATTGTAATAATTATAATGGTCCGTTCTTAATAAAGACTTCTATTTGAGGTAAAAGGAACCTCAAAAGGTATGGGAGTGCTGATTAATCTAGTAAAACCGATGCAAGGAGTAGCTACCACATATATTGGACCTCCAGAGTTACCAATAAACAAGCTGGGTGCTAATTTTCGATAAGAAACAGCAAGGAACTTTCCTGGTCCCGGTAGACGATTGTTCATATGGATGAAATTTTTCAACTTATCCGGGAGAGTATTCAGGAAAAATTCAGGAAACTGTATTACACACACAGAGAAGAAAAAATGGTCGTTCTATCTTTTTCTTCTTAAGGTGTCGTATTCTCATAGATGGTTGACTACAACTTCAGCAAATAGTTCTCTGTCCTGTGCTATTCTTATAGGAGTGACTGTGACCAGTCTACCTCTCACAAGCGATGAGCACTGTCTTCTGCCCGACTTTCTTCTACTCTCAACCTTACCCTCCATTATCACTCTTAGTTGGGTTCTGTAGATTTTCAAAAATACGCCAAAAGCAGAAAAACACCGCAGAAGACATGGATAGCCATGTCGCCTTTATTATGAGCTCATCGGCATGCCATATCAGCCTTGTCTATTTCTACCTGTTGAATAAGATCATTTGTAGATAAGCAGGATATTCGCACATTCAAGAGGTACCCGAAAACTTATCACCAGGCTGGAGGAAACAAACATCTCTTAAAGTAGATTAGGAGGATAATATCATCAGCGACCTCCAACAAGACTTTTCCACAAGAGATCAACAGAACCACCTTACCTAACATGTCGAACACTATTTGGAGTGTTAATATTTCTAGAACTTTCGATCGTATCTGCCATGAAGGTTTTGGCAGAAATCTATGCTTCTGATATGCTAGAAAAGTAAAGACCTTCTCTATCAAAATCTTGAATAGAAAGCATTTTTTATTTACAGGTTCACTTTTTACTGCTGAAAATACGAAGGATTTGTCTTAAATCCATTTCTCGATTCCTGATTTTTTCATTCAATTCCAGTAGGATAAATTGAAAAAAAATATTTTATTACAGCGCCATCTACCATGCGTCGAAAAAATGTATCAGACAAATCCTATCTATTTTTGCGTTAAGCCCGAATCTGAAACAAGTCACTCTTTTTTCTTTATGAGTTTAATTATTTTTCCCATACTGTATATAGATAGCTGGAATACTAACAATTATTATTATGAAAGTCTAGAACATTTCAGATGTTAACGTCTTTGTTGAAAAATTGCTTATCTCATAACCTGGAGAGTAATGCTGACAAAAAACAGTCTGACAGAAGACATTTTACCTTTCATTCCTTGAATTCCAAAGTATCTAAGTAGGCAATAATCCTTTCATGTAGAACGTAAATATCTGTAAGTAGAATGATAAAGCTTCACCGTCCGTTTCTATCTTTCTCTATACCCTATACCTATGTCTGTTGTTTTCACTGACAGCGGGGGTGGCGGCAGCGCCGGTGCTGCTGAGGTGGCCCCTGACGATAGTGAGAGTATCCCTTGAACTCCCAGTGATTCAGCTCGGATGCGGCTTTCCGGGCCAGACGCTCGCATCGATCCCGGTCGTTATTTCCCCGCCTTCGAGTCTAGGCTTATTGTCAATGCCGCAACATTCTGGTCTGGAGCAACACTTTGTATACAGAGCCTCTCTATTTGAAGTGTCAGGGCTTGATCAATGATGTCTGATCGGAAAATCTGTCAAGCGACTTAACTTGAATATTGACGGGGTCAATATTCCCAGTGAAGTTCCCGGGAATTCTACTTTATAGTACTTGTATTGATAATAAATATTTAAACTTTCTCTCGTTCTATTAAGACGTTAAGAATTCAACATCAATCTTCATTTTCATCCATCTTCATCCACCATCCACCAAAGAAGCAATTTTACTAATTTTACTAATTTTATCCCATTTTAAAAACTGAAATAAACAAAGGATAGAACCCATAAATCTTGAAACAAATAAACTTTTTTCCACAGACCTGGAGCGAATGTAAAAGTGGGCAGAAAAGTCGTGTATGGCATGTCAGTTAAACTGGTCATGACGTCACGAATGACATCATCTTTATACCAACCTTATTTACACAAAGCACATAAGTACACCTCTAAGCGTGTGATAAAATGATTTGAGGTGGTAGGACCGAACCATGTAGCCGGATTCATTCGAATGAAAATGACTGTCAAATTTATGACGTTCAACATAATTTATTTAATTTACATTTCAACATAATTTAAGAATGTCATTTTTACGATAACCGAAAATTTCTTTGGGGAAATTTCGATTTGTGTTACGTAAAACCGGTGTGTTATTGCGCATAGTTATTTTGTGACATTAGTTTTTGATGTCATAATATTTTGGAGGAGTTATGTTACCTTTGACATCTGTAATAGAGTTAAATACTTCATTATTTAACTTCAAAAATTACTTTTTAGATAATTCGCAGTTATCAAAATTTATTCTAACTTTCATCGGCGTGTTGCATCGGCTCTAAAATTAAGTTTGAAAAATGTCGCCGGTGTTAATTAGTTCTGAGGCAAATACTGGAGCGACATGATCCAATTAAAAATACTTTCCAGCAGAATGTTGTTAGCGATGTAGCCTAATGTACAAAATTTGTGCATAATTTAAAAAAGTGGTTCTTGAAAAAATGTGAAATTTGCGAAGTAGCTATGTCTTGTGGTTACCTATAAGATTTCTTAGAACATTAATTTTATACACCTTGGCCCCTTCTGGTAGATTTCCCGTTTGTTTTCAAAGTAAAACGAAGTTCAAAGCACTGAAATTGACTGACCATGGCAAGTAAATTTGGCCAAAACGACTCTTGTACCTACAATTTATAGAATTTGTACAATAATATGTGCAAACACAAAGACCCAAGGTTCTGAAGTATTTATTAGTATAATTATTGTGCTGTTGGTTTTCCTTCTACATCATACAGGTCTTGGTTTCATCTCAAGGAAATACATCACGATTGAACATACTTTTTGGGTTCTCACCGCCTATTGTGTATAGGGTGAATTCCATATCATCCAGCCCCTTATCTCTTGAAGTGTTTGGGGAGACTTTTTCATAGATTGTAAGGGCACGACTTTCAATCGTAAAAAGAAGTAAATGCGCGAAAGTTTGACAAACCAAATTTGTAATTTGACAAACCAAAAATATTTGTAAGATTTGAAGAACAAGTAGTGCTTCATAGGGCGGAACAAAATCGATCTAATAGCAGCCCAATCCAATTGCCCATGCAGAAGCCCACAACATGGTCTAGTCATTCAATGATTTGCAAAATTGTCGAGCGATAATTACAGGCTTTTTTTGCAACGAATAAACTTTTTCTTTGATTCATGCAACGTTGGCCGTAGAAATACAAAACTTAGACGGTTTGTGCTTTTTACCTACGAAGCGCTCTTCATCAAAGTCTTAACACTACGCACTCTCATTTTTTGACAAAAAAATAATCATTTAGAAAACGCTGCGACCAACACGAACGAACACAAACAAGCAACATTTGTTTATTTATGTTTTTTTGGGTTTGTTTGACCACTCGAGTGTTTGATCTGTTAATTCATGAGCGTCCCTGAGATGAGAATGTGCCTTAATGGTAACTTGTTTGTATATATTTACATTTCCTATATGGTCTATAAATTTGTGGTATAGGTAACATCTTTATTTGTTTTACTACTATTATTGGGTTGAAAGAATCCGAAGTAATATTTAGAGAGCCCTTTTTATATACAACACCCTGTATTTTTTAAGCAATTTCGGACATAATATGTTTATGGCGACTTTTATTCATTAAGAAATGTCTTCTATCAACTGGTAATGTCCTGCTGCAAAAAATGACTAAGCCTGTTTATGGGAAAGCCTAAACTATAAGATTTGATTGGGAGAAGAGTTTAATAATTGGGTTGAGAGAACCCTTTTTATATACATTAACCTGTATTTTTTTCTACGACATTCCGGATTTATATTTATGTTTAACAATTTCCAAATTTTAATATTCTCAGGCCGACTTATAAATACCCCAGCCTAAGTCGTAAATGTACCTAATAACCTTTTTGCTGCTTTAGCTATACCTTTAGGTTGCGGTCTATCTGTTGAGCGTGCGGTCTACGCAAACGTTTACACTGTTTATTTATTAGAGCAGAAAATGAGAGCAAAAACCCAGCAAGGACCTGAAGAAGACCAGGCGTCTTTGTTATCAGGCCACGCCCAGTAAGCTCTCTCGTTTTCTGCTTTACTGGATTAATTTAAATAAAAAATAAATTATCACCGATCAAATATATTATACATGCGTGTTTGCTCTCTCTTTTTCTCCCAGATTAAAATAGTGTATAAAAAATAACCAATTGCCAGGTGTGTTCTTCACAAACAGGGAATAATCTATAAATTCTAAAAGTTTTTATATTTTTCACAATAAAAAAAAAAAAAAGTCCTTGCTAGAGCTAGACGCGCTGTGAAGCTCAGTAGACAATAATAATCATTCCTGTCAGTTCAGAGCTTTCCAATATTCGCTGCCTATTTTATTCGTTTATTGCAGTGCTATTCGTAATGATTTCAGAATTGCGATGAGTAGGCTGTGATAAAACTCGTAAAATTATTCAAGCAGTCTGTAAAGTGAGTTATGTTCAAATGCCAAAATGAGTGAGATTGCGATGAAAATTAACATTTTCGCATAGCTACGAGGATAAAGGAAAGTGATGATAGTCCGACTGTTCCGGTTTGCCCGGCAAGAGGTATTATTGATCGAGGTACATGAAAACGCCATGTTTCCTTTAATGAGGTGGAGCCAGCGATGAAGAAGCCTTGATTGCTGTGACTGTGAATCTGCCTTTAACGGAAAGTTGGCTTACACAAGCTTAGATTCCATAAATTAATTTTAAACACAGGATAAAATTATGAAATTCATTATTATTTGTCCCAAATTTCACATTCCTCTCATAAATCTGCCTGGAAAAGTTTATCAAACACATTCTACCTCGTCAATTATTTATTAGATACCTACCTAAGTTATGTTGATGACAAATATTATCATGATTTTATAGCAACTTTTTTCGAAGCACCCTGTATTTTCGAATATATTTTTTTAATCAACTTTCTTCTCTTCTCCTAACTTTAATTAGGACTCCAATGGTTATCAAATAATACTGAAACTATAACAAGATTATCAATTTTTGAATTACCAAACACTTTCTCTTCAAAATTCTCAAGAAATGCCAACCTTTTTTTCTGGGGGAAGAGGGGGGTTGGCATCTGATGCCTCCATTTGCCACAGACGAGAAGAGCGACCTATTTCAAAATGTGATTTTTAAATATTATTATAAGCATTACGATGAAAAACCCTCTTCGAAATACTTGAAAAAACTCATTTAAAATTCAGTTACTTTGACTGTTTTCTAATTTTAAGTTAACCCATATGTTAATAATTAAAGTTTGATAAGTTGCACAGGCGTTAACGTAAGGAAACAATCTAATACAAGACATGAAAATTCGTCATTGCCGTTTGATATAAAAATATTTTTACGTTACTTGAACGGGCAACAATTTCCAGAGAGCAATTTTTCCCTAAGAAAAAGGCGTATCCAGATTATCGCTCCGGGATTAAATAGGCAATTCGTGCAAATTGGAGTGAAAGTGTTCGCGGTCGGTTACTGCCAGCTCATCTCCAGTTTATATCCTTAAAATGTTTGACGCATAATAATTATTGACAGGGGAAAAATATACAGTGGGAAACTTCACACAAACTACCCCGCTCTGCGATAAGAATTTATTAATATTTTAAATTAAAATCGGCCACCTTCAGATCTGTCATATTAAACTGCGCTAGCGCTGTAATGGTCCATGGTTAAGATCAGTGAAGTCTAGGGCCCAGGAGGCCATATCAGGTATCTTCGTGCTGAGGTAGAATTTACGTCAAAGTAAGTTCAATCTCGTGTAATTTGATAAATCTGATATTGAACCTTGATGGCAAATAAACCGTATAGGGGTACCTACCTAAAGAGCTATACCTCGCTACTTTGGGGTACATTATCGTATTAACTTATCTCCTTTAAAATTCCATTAATCTTTTTATCCAATTCGTGCTTTCCATTAGCAGATGTCAAAGCTACTATTAATGTTGAAGAGTTTTCTTGAAGCTTATTTGACCTTTATCTATCCCCAGATTTCTTAATAGGTACCTATGTTAATATTGTTAATGGCAATTTTTTTGTATCGATTTCTGATGGAAAGATTCCCCGATGCATTGCTTTCCGAAAAATGTTTACGACATATCGGGTGTTCATTAATAAGCACTTCCTCAGTGAACCGTGGCTGAGACTTGATTTCGATTTCTCGAAAATACGAGATATGGATCGTTCTACAATGCAAATCGAGTTCTAGAGAATCGTGATCCGCTGTCACGGTAACTTGCTGTAACTGATGTGATTTACTTATAGGTTATTTCAAAGTAACTGTAATTTTACTTCCAGTTGTTGATCTGAAATCATCGTTATTTCATCCGTAACTTTAAATCCTTCAGTATATATGCGTCAAATGGTCGTAAACAGCGTTTCTCGCAGATGGGTATCTGAAAGTAACGAGTATTTTAGATCTGTCGCTACTCCCTAATTCGCTTCTCCCATCTCTAGTTCCAGCTCAATGAAATTGATGTAATATAAACAATATAACTTTTCTGACATTTAGAATTATTATTGATTTAACAGCTGAAGCCTGATCAATTTCTTTTTTTTTCTGAAGTTAGGTTATTTATTTAAATTGTTCATAGTTATTAAAGGCGCCCACGTAACAGCAAAAAACTGCTATAGTTGAAAGTTATTTTCGCAATGGGAGTATGTATATTGCAAATACCTAATACCTAAAAACCTAACAAACAATGAGGAAATATCGTGAAGTGAGTTAACAGGCCAAAGACTAACGAGAGTTATTCACGTCCTTATTGAGTGATATAGTAGTGAAAGTATCCTACCCGAGTCTTTCCTGGCAGGTTTTTTTGGCAAAATTTTTGCCAATGATTTTCCCAAAACTTGGAGTTTTCAGCTAGAGGTTTTTGAAGATGTACATTACAAAACCAGGATTAGAAAACTTGCAAAGCACCCGGTTTAGTGTAAAAATCTGTGATGATCGACTTATTAGTCGTAAAACTCTCGTAAAATGTTATTTCTTTCTATGCATTTGCATAGAGGACTTGATATTTATTAAAGGGTGCTCTTAGTGGGGTGAGAAACCGTGTATTAACCTAACAAAATCAAGAACTGTCAGTTCTAAAGAGTGGATCACGTTAAGATAAACTTCTTTGCTGTCAGGTTACTCCTAACGGATTCGTTTTTCATGGCTATGCAGTTTTTTTTTTTAAACTGAAGTACTTCCCGTGAGGTTTGGGAATGCAGCCTGACTATAATATTTTCCTTGTTATCATGATAACGGTCGCTATTTTAATCCCAAAGAATGAAAAAATTACGAGACAATCGGGTTTAGGGTTGAGGTAGACGTTTGAAAATTCAAAAATTTATACAAATGAAAAAATCCTCCCAAATAAACGGTGGGGGGGGGGGGAGGGGGGTCAAAATTTCATTGTACATATTTCGATACTCCTTACTTTATAAGAATATGAACAAGTGTGAAACGAAGTTTTGTTCTGCTTTAATTTAGAAGACAAAGCGAAGAAGACGTGCAGAATATTGCACATTTCCATTAAGCACGTTTTTTATTTAGGCAAATTCTAGTCATACCGTTATTTTGTTTTTTAGGGAGTTAATACGCTTATAATAAATAAATTTATTACTCGATCCGCTATTTTCAAAAATCAGCTGGCGAGAAAACCACAAAGGGTTTGAGGTCGAAAACTTGGGAACTCTTTTATTCAATTGTCTTCAAGCAACCTCCAAAATTTCCCGATCTTCAAGATTAATTTCAGCTTATTTATTTCCGTTATTTTTGAAAAAACAAATTTCATAAGAACATGTTTTCCAAATTTTATTTATTTTTAATTAAGTTCGTAGGTACTAGGAGGGGAGGAATGTCATGGAAAGGTACTGTCGATCAAAAGCCCTTTATGCCTGGGGGCCTTTTTGGTGTCTTCAACTTCTTCAAGTACCTACCTATTTCTGAAAATTCTTCACATCGAGGCAGTTATTTTTTCAATTCATTTGTTTATTAATATAATAATTTATTTCTTGATAATTATGGTTTATGGTAATAACTTTACTCAATTTTAACTCAATAAAAGCCGAATTAGTTTAGCACTATTTTTGTGTCTTCTCCTTAGCCCCTCATCCGATTAGATCTCTCCTTTTTCCCGCTTTATTGAATATCGCGAGACGTGAGGAATGTTCACAAAAAATAGTAATATTCCCAACTTGGGAATTCGAATAACATACCTTCCTTCATTTTATTTCTATAATACACTCTGTCGTCTGGATCAGCGTATCTACCTATATTTCTTTGACCGGTTGTTTCAAGTTCTCTCTTTCTTACGAGCTTTCTTACATGACATCTTGTCAGTAATTTCAGAGTCTTTGCAAAGCTACATAAAAAAGGACTACACAGAAAAAAGCTATCCCATACCCAAACCCATAATAATATACGTACAGATATCATTTTGAAGTTTTCTTTGAAATTTTCCGGCACCTGGATCGGTTGAAAATCTGCATAAAACTGTTAAAAAAAATTTTCCTAAAGTTGTCTTTTTTTTTGTTATTATTATAACATTTTCGAATAAAATTATGAATTGAAACGATCGAAAAACATTAGAAGCTATTCGCTGCAGTTTGTATGTTCACTAAGACAAAGCATTGTGCTTGAATGTTGCTTTTATTGCGATGTGAGAAACTTATTACCCCAAAGTTCATGTGGAAATTTTAGATTAGGAGTAAGGGAGTTCACCTCGAGGCATGATCTCTCTTGCCGAGTCGCAGAGAGTCCGATATGTCTGCAGTTGACATTTCATTCGATTAATAATTAAAATGTATCCGCCAGCACACCGGGCAGAGCAGATTAAAGGAAACGCAATTCCTTTGTGAAGATTCCTTTGATATATAACGGTTTATACAACAATAATAATTGAAGACTCACAAAGTATCAAAGTTACCAAACTGTATTCAGTTTCAATTAAAAATTTGAAACTCAAACGTGAATGAAAAATAGACCTGAACATGACAATTCAAACGGAGAAAAGTGATTTTTGTTACTTTAGTTTTGTTGAGCAGATATATTTCTTTCAACAATTTTGTAAATCTACCAAAATGTTTTAGAATATTATTAATCTAATAGTTTCACAATTCTCTGTTTTGTTACTCCTGTCTTTCTTTATTGAAAAAAAATTTCAAAACTTCATTAAGGAAACTCCAAGTATGTACCTAACTTTGATAAAAAAAAATGTAATTCTGATGCACAGTAGATGCGAAATAAAGTGAGCATTGCCTCATTATATTGACTTGACGAATTTTGGAAAATAAGAAAATCTTTTTTTCAATTCGATTGCTTATTTCTCAAGAGATTGTTCTTTTAGTGTGTTGTTTTTTATCTCTCTTGACTTTCTTAAAATTGTATAAAGTGTCAAAATAATGGAACACTTTTCATAAGGTAGATTTTTCAAAAAACAGGCAAAGAAAATGCTTGTAACAGGTGAAATTCCTCATATTATGACTTTCCACTCATTGAGGAACTTGACAGCCAATCAAAAATAAACGAACCTAACATTTATTCTTCAAAGTTAAAAATTGAATTGGAGAAACTTGACTGTTGAACAGTGTAGATGATGTGGAAAAGTGTGAAAAAGCCCAGTCATTAAATCCAAAAAATTGACCTGAAATAAGAAAAAATTCGTTGTGAATCGTTCTTGTTCTACCCGTTAGGGGAGACCACTGGTAGCCTAAATTCAAAATGGCGATCAAATCCGAGGTGCGCATCAGTCAGCCATTTTGAATTTTATGGAAAATAATAGTTTTTCTCGAGTAACTCGACCATTTTGAAGGTTTTATAAAAAAATGTGTCATAATAATTGTAGGAACCATAAACTTATAGGAAATTCTGTTATCTACAACTTTATGCATTGCATATTACAGTTTTTTCTTTTTCAATATTTTTCGAATGAAACCTGAAAAAATTTGATTATTATGTCATAAAAAAATAAAAAAATTCTTGTCATAAACCACTCAATATATCCTAATAATTGTCAAAATTACCTGCATAATCAATTTCCCCAGAAATTTAAAAATAGAACATGTCCCCGTTAAATTAACGAATGTCAACTTCTCTCATTTCCGGGAGATTTTGTAAATATTTTAATTGAATTTCTCATGATCATTCATGTCTTATTTTGTTTTATTTTATAGTAGTGCCTAAGATATGACCACTGGCAACTTTAACGGGACCCCCGATATTTGTCAAATGACTTCCTCGATTTTTTCCGCGGAAATTCCAAAATATCGATCGTGGAGGTAAAACTGTACCTAATGAACAACGTTGTAGGAAACTGAATTTCCTACAAGTTTAGTCTGTCACTTTAGTAAAGCACTAGCACTATACAGGGTGTTTGGTAACTGGCCACCCAAAAATAAACATCATATGTAATGTATAAAATCGTATTTTAAGCATAAAATAAAGAATAACTTTTTTCAAGATCAGGCCTCGTTTAAGAAATATTTCCAAAATTGTTGCTAAGTTACTGTATAGGTAAAACATTTTTTATTACAGTCTTAGTTTTACATTTTTGGAGATATTTCCTAGACAAGACCTGATCTCGAAAAAAGTTATTCTTTCATTTATGCTTAAAATGCGGTTTTATTCACGGCGTTTGATTTTGAAGGTCCAGTCACTAAAAAATATATATTTTTTAGCAGCCGTAGTTTTACATTTTTGCAGATATTTTCTTAACGAGGTTTGATCTTGAAAAAACTTATTCTCTCTTTTATGCTTAAATTACGATTCTATATATGACGTTCGATTTTGACTGTCCAGTCACTAAAAAATATATTATGTTAGCAGCCTTTGTTTTATATTTTTGAAGATATTTTCTGAACAAGGCCTGATCTTGAGAAAACTTATTTAAACACCCTGTATAGCATCATAAGACGCAAATTTATGGAAATTAAATTTGCATGTTCCTCGAAAATCCATTTTTCGATTTTCTGTCGCTTATTGAAATAAATTAACGTTTATCAGAATTGAGTTATAAGTAAAGCAAAATCTCTTTCCAGCGTCTTTCGATGCAAATTCGTCACGTGATCTGACCATCAAATGTGGTATTTCTCACCATCGGGAAATGAAATTTCAATCATTAGAAGTTTTTTTAGAACTGGTATGTGGTGTGTTATTGCAGATAAATATCAGAGGTAACACTTTTTATGTTATTGAATGGATGTTTTCATCAACAATTCTATTTCGAAACCATTCGATTCCTTTCAAAATAGAATCCAACCCTGTAAATAACACACTGCTATAATAATCGGTTACTCACTATCACTACTTACCCATCGATTTTGTTTTTTTTTTGCCGAGTAAGGTCACCCTTATAACTACTGCGTCATAGGTATTTAATACTACCTACATATCCCATGAAGCTTTCTATTATCATTAACAATAATTATTATTCCCACATTAGAGAACTTCTCTATTGTTTTGATAACAGTTGTTAATGAATTTTATCGAGTTAAAGAGAAAGAAACAGAGATTATTTAGCCCATTCCATAAGCGATCATTAATTCTTGGAATGTGAGGGTTGTCGGGTGGCGAAACAGATCGATATCCCCGACCTAGGTACAGGCGAGACGGCTGGCGTAAGCCTCCACCCCAACCTACCCCAACCCGCACCTTCCCGGCGGCGGTGCTTTGGGGTAAGCGAACTATCCATAACGTGGCCCTAGGGGAGAAGAAACCGTCGTAATGCCCGTTACTGTGGGGAAAAGCCGTCTACGACCTTGACCCTTGTTATCCATGACCTACCTCTTTTTAGGCGGTAGAAAAGCTCGACGACTTAATGGAGGCGATAGAAATGGACGGAGAAAGACGTAATTAGATCCTATACCTACACCTTATATATTTACGGAATCTTTAATAAGAACTTAAGACGCGATTGTACATTCTGGATTCCAGACAAAAGTAGCAGACCTTTTTTTTGGCTTGCTCTAATTAATTTTCTTTCAGATATGACGTTTTAGGATGGGATGGCTGTGCTTTTCGCGTCTACTGTTTCAGGATTCCCAACTCGAATTATATCATCGCACAGTAAGACACAGTACGTGATTTTGTACCTAAATATAGTTGGTATTAAGATGATGGTCATCCATGACGTCAAAGTTATCTTAGACGAATAGAACATTAATTAATGTAACTCTGAAGAATTTTCTAAATTATTGATTCTTCTACGCTCTAGACTCTCGATTCTTCTATAGATTCTGGATTGAGATATGGAACTATGCAGAATGCAAAAGGGTGCTCAGAATTATTTGCCACATTTAGTGAATACCAAAATGTTCTTTCAATGATTCAACAACTCTGAAATCTGTCATTAAATAATACAGGAGGTTTCGAAACTCCACCTAGAAACTTATGGAGTATGTTCCTCGTTCAAAAATAAAAGGAGAAGTTCTTATGAACAATAAAGGGAGTTAAGGTTCATTGAATGCGGCCCTCAAAATACGACTTTTCATTTAATATCTTACAAATAATGAAGTGCGCAAAATGTCCTATCATCCTATCAAGAATTCAAGCCTCAATGTTAATTAGGGCCATTTTATATGGAGGGGAGGGGGGAGGGGGGTGTTGATAATTTGCGATATTTTTTTTCCATTTTCATTTTATTATTGAACGAGGTAGTGTGCTTTTTGCAGCTTTTATGTTTTAGTTTTATGTCGTAATTATATTTCCTTCCTGTGAAGCCCGAGGGAAGGGAAATTTTCAAATTTTCAGATTGAATCATTGGGTGAAATTGACGACATGAGCTGTAAAGTATGAGCTTGCATACTTGAAAACAACTTTTTAAGATCCCAGAGTGAAACAAAACCTCTTGTAACTAAGTAATAGGTATTTACCTCTAATCATCAATAAGTAATCGAATGCCTGCGGCTGGTGGCCTTAGGACAAACGAAGGTCGTTCAGCCAACTTGATTGATTATGACTAGACGGTTCGCTGCTCCTTCCCGAGGCTGCTAGACGGTAGCTGTTAGTTCTATTCAAGCCGCTTTATGAAAATCTTGCCTTTCATGTTTCACATTCCTCCATTCAAGGGCATTCCCAGGGGATAATCTAATTGGAGCATATGACTCCGAGACTCTGGAGTGAAGACCACCCTTCAAGCAGCGTTCTTGTCTGTCTTTAGCGTCTTGCTGTCATTTGATATAAGCATCGTATTCGTACAAGAGGAAGTGAGGATCGAAGACAATTAGGTTAACTTCGAAAAGCGTTTATTTTTATTCTTTTGACATAACAGAGGCTGGAGTTCACTTCTGGAATTGTCGGAAATATTATCAAGTGAGAATTTTTGTTCATTGTAGAGGTGTGGTATTCAATATGATCGATATTGTATATCTGATGCAATATACAATGTGATGACATTAAGTTTGTCACAAAAATTATAACCGGCTTATTTAATAAAAAAATTACATTTTCAACCCTTACTTGCTTACAAAGAAACCTTTGTCTAATTCCATTTTGAAGTTTATTAAAAAAAGCTTTTTCTTTCTCTGTTGATAGATCTTTATATTGCTTCAATGGCTACGTAAAAATTGGTAGGTACTTTGCATAATGACTTCATTCAGAAGATGGAACATTTATTTCCAGTATCTTCAGTGGGTACATGTTGAAAACTGAAATTTAAATGTTACGCCTCTGGTTTCGGTCATATGTATCATGTATCATCTTGTGAATTGAAAAAGTCTTCTAAATTCAATCAATATTCGAAAAACAACACTGATAAAACATTCTAAAACAAACAAACATCCCTTTGGAGTCCTAAAAATTACCTTAATTCAGTTTTTTTTTTCAGAAAAAATAAAAGAAATGAGAAAAGATTTATAAAAATCTGGCAACCCCGATGAATTATTATTTCAGTATAAAATTTGACATATTAACTTGCAAAAGTATTTAAGCAACCTTATAATCAAATGGCTCTGAACGAGAAAGAATAGAACTTATTGATGATTGAGATATGGCGACAGGTTAAAGACGCATGCGGAAAAGCTTCCGAATTATTCAAACAAGCACGCCCTGAGAGACCTTCCATTGCCAGGTCTACCGTGAAACTCTTGACGGAATTAAATAAATTTGGATCTAAAACAAAATCCTAATTTTTCGGTAATATTATTTTTACTTTCCCCATAGACACCCAAAATCTCCAGAACGACACTTTCCAGGACCCAATATTTTCCTTATTTAGATTTCTTACGATTGGAGTTGGTAAGTACGTCGATCTACTCCAGAAAAATGATAAAATGGTAACTTAAAATAAACTGATGATCATTATGTGTTAATGATGTGCTTATTAAAATGGTCGGGGGGAAGGGGGGGTCGTTGTCTCCTCATTTTAAATTTTACAAAAATATACAATTTAAAAAAATATTCTTAGAGGGTGACAAACCCATTTCAGAAATTTTGGTTGGTGGTGGTGGCTCGACGTTGAGCCGTTTTAATAACTAAAAATATATTTTTAAATAAAAGAACGCAAAATTATTTATTCTCGCAAATAATTATCATCCAGTTCATTTCCCATTTTCCTGGAGTAGAGGGTGTGGCTCGACGACGCACCTGGAGTTGATTTGGATGGACCAGCATTGGATGTAATTTTTTCTTTATATGAAGATGGCGGCATATCAGAATATTTGGTTTCAGCATGATGGAACGTCTCCTCATCTCGACAATCTCCTAATATCAAATATAATTTTGGTCTGCGAAATTTTTTCTACAAGAATTCATTTTTAACATACACAAGTAATAAAATATGTAAATGCGGAGGGAGTTTTTATAAAATTTTTGCGACAATGGATCGCAATATCGAACATTATAAAAGTTAATGGCCTTCATGTCAAAAAAATCACCATTATCATTCACACCTTAAGGTTTGGATTAACGATGAGTACGATTTACGAATTACACAGGTAATTACATAATCACACCTAATAAGTATTGTAAATGTTTATGTCCATCCCCGAGCGAGAAAGACTCGATTCTACTACGCCTTTGTTCGTGGAATACTTCAGAACATCCACGGTATATTTCTGATTATCTCCCAGCATGTAACATTCGATTTCATCTTCAATGATCTCATCTCATCGTCAGTGATGTCAAATCAAATTCCACTTCGCAAAAATCATATTTATGATGACCCTGTTTTAGTTCTTTTTGATTTAAATCAAATTGGTCTCAAATTACAGTGGTCATTACGATCTTATATACCTAATATGGCAGCCATTATCTACAAAAGCCAAAAAGAGTCCAAAGCTTACTTAAATTTAATAATTTTTGAACTTCTATACTTCTATATTCTATACATCTTGTAGAAGAAGCTTATCATGTTACTATGACCGAGGCCGAGGATCCAATGCTTTTGGCTCTAGGTCTGTACTGTATTCGCATTATTATAATAATTCATATAATACAAATTCGACGTGTCTCACATGTTTCTAGTTCGTGTCAACGATTCGACGGTAGTTCGACGTTGCAAGGAAGATGGATGGTGAGTCAAAAAATTTACCGCGCACTGACGCGAGACGCTAGTAGTTTTGTAAAGAAACGTAAAAAGTAATTTTAACTCAGATTTGAGTGAGATTTGTCAGTTGTCATAATCGATTGTAACCTGATTCGAGTGACTTGAGGTATTTTCTAGTTGAAAATGTCAGCTTAGTTTATTTTTGGAGTAGAATTCTTCGTTTTTGTTTCGCCTAATTGCACGGCCTTTTCTTCACCTCAGACGCAACAGTTGAATGATTGCTAATAACTTTGTGAGAAATGATCAATTATTTCAGTACTTGGAAATTACAACATGCTACATCAACATCGAAGTTGATGGCAGAAATTAACCTCTTTTACAAGGAATGAAAGAAAAAACATATTGTCAAAATACTTTGGTCTATAAGGATATTTTCGCAATTGACCTGGAAAATCTTTCAGATAACATCTTGAGCAAGTAAGTTTTACATCTGGATCATCTTCTCGATTTCAGCTCGAAAGTATCAGCTCAACTTGCTGGCGCTTCTGAATTCAGTCCAGATACTTATGTAATGCGCAACTCTACTATCTTGTACTATTATAACGGTTTTTGTTATTGTCAAAATTACATAAACAGGCTTTCGACTTGAACACTGCAAGTTTCATCTTCCTAAGAGGTTCCATCTTCGAAATAAACACATCCGGTGGAGATCCTTCAATTTTGAGGAAGCGGTCTCCATTTTAGCTCATTTTCTGGAGACATTTCAAATTGTTCACCTGTCTCATCCTCAGCAAACCCCTCTAATTTTGAAAGTGACTTGGTTTTGGCCGTGTTACTCGTCAACCATGGTATAGAGAGGTGCTAAATAATGTGAGAGAGTATTAAAGCGCATGTCAGGGGCGAATAATCATCTGGTCAAGAGAATCATCTTAACAGCCAAAAGAAGAAAAGATAAGAGTCTTTTTGACGGATCCTGAAGTTTCTGCATAGAATTACAGCTCGAAATAACTGACCACAAATTTCATGGATTTCCTTATTTTCATACAGTTTGAAGCGGTGCACAAACCCATCGTAATCTTTCTCCAGATTTATGAAACCTTCCAGGACGAAAGCTCTTTTATAGCAGTTTACGTTACGATACCATACGTCCTTTCTCTTCCAGATCGTTTAATAAGACTTTCTCGGGCTTTCAATCTGGAACTTTGTAGCCTAGTTAAACAATCAACTGCTGTATGAAGTTTGAGATGAAATTTTAATAATTTTGAGTTTATTTTTTTAGAAATGGAAATTAAAAGAAAAGTTTACAAGATGTTGGTCAATTGGCATCAAACAATGCAAAAAATACGTTTAGAGTAATAACGAACTGTCGTCATTAATTTCTACTTCAACAGTAGTAATTGAATGTTTAATATTCTCTGTAAATGCCGACGACTTGGTAAATGAAGGATGAAGTTGGTTTGATTTCTTGAAGCGCGCAGCTGATAAATTATACAAGGAATTGGAGCTTTGAATATTAAGTGGTTAGCAGCTTCATCACTGTTTATATTATACCTATACTAAGAAATATGAAAGAATCAAAGTTCTTATTATAGGACTAAAAAATGACAAGTTTGCAATCAACATTTTTTCTTTCATGTAAATTTAAATAATATTCTTTGAGGTTATTGGTAATAAAGGAAACTATTAATCAATGGAAGGATCTATGGTACCTTGATAAAAAATTCTATTGGAGCGTTTGCACTCAATGCGATTTTTCATTTGGATTGGTCGTGTGGACTTCACCCATAATTCAGCTTGCATAGTATTGCCACGGCTTACTTCGGAATTACTTCCTCCGACTTGTTCGACGAAATATCGCATCGTGTGCAAACGCTTTTAGGGGAAAATAAATTTATAATCACAGCTTAAATCAAAATTAAGAATTCCTGAAATTAAATTATTGACTACTGCCATTAGACTAATGCCAGTATTGACATAGAAATCACGATCAAATGACTTGTTTATTTTGGAATTGGAAGCTAGCCCAAAATTAACTTTACTTCCACCCTTCGGAACTTTCAACCATTTGAATATCAGAATTCAAATTACTTCTTTGTGAATTCGGATTCCAGATAGAACTTTCTAAACGTGTGATGATGTAGAAAATTTGTAGGACGTTGAAGGCTTTATTGCTGTAAAAAAGTATCCAGGAGGGTACAAAACGCGATATTGTAACGGGATTTTTTGATTTTGTAATGAACCATCTCGTGTGAGTATGGTTACGTAGAATTTACAGCTTCACCCATTGTAGATTGTCCGATAAAAATTCTTACGATTTTATTTAAAACACATGAAAAAGTCTAAATTAAAACTTGTATGACCATTTAGAAGGGGTTGTTGCATTATTTAAGAAAAACAACGGCGGTCATCTGGAATGTCTGGTAACTAGCAATACTATTCCGCAATTCTGGTGTGGCTGGTCTTTCAAACCTACAAGATTAGATGGCTTGTTATATTGCGTTTCAAGGGTTATAAATCACAGATCAATGGACGATGTTCCACGGATGAAAACGTATTTGGTGTTTGGTGCTTGTTATCTTTCATAATACGAGCAGCTTTTCTTTAATGTACTGAAAATGTGATGGATTGATGGGCCTGTGGAGCTGTTCTAATGTGGAATAGCGTGTATAGAAGGATTTAGGTCGATTGTATAATTTCAGCAGAAATTTGAGTCTCCTAAACCTTTATCTACTCAAATCAGTCCTCAGACTGATTTGACAACAATTATATTAGTCAGAGTAATCGAAATTGCTGTTTTAGAAACAGTGTCCTCATATCGTCTTCACTGTGTCCGAAAGAATGCCTCCTGCATTTTTCAAAAAGTAAATGTGATTGTAGCAATCCATCATTTTTTCGGGTTAAAACTTATATGGCTTCTCAAATAAAGAAATCTTCAAGTCATACATTGTGAAAAAGAAGCGATTTCCAATTTGAGCAATATATTTTTGTTAAAAGTTGATTTGCAGAGAGCAACCCTCTGTTGTTTAAATGAGCAATCCCCTCAAAACTATCATAGAAGAGGAATTTCTAATTCTTTGTTTTGCTCTATGGGGTACGACGGATGTATTGGGCTTGCAAAATATATTTTTCTATAGTTCTACCTCTACCCCGCAGTACAATTTTGGGTTCGATATTCTGGGACATATACCCTTATAAACAGGAACATTTTATTACAAAAATAAATAACCAAAATTACTGAAATTTGAAAATGTTAACAATGCTCAGAGAAAGGCAAGTTTTATTAAAGACATACTAAAGAAACATACACGCATTCCTCCAGATTTGATTTGATGAAACATCTTCACAAATTTATGGAATTCCTTTATTATAGAGACCAGATGCTGCTTCTTTCCCACACCCCACAAGGCCATTAGCATAGTTGGAATAGCTTTAGCAGTACGACAAGTGCAATGTAATGCTAGATGTCTCGAATCTCGATCCACCTGCCATAGGGGTGAATTATTATGTCAACGCCCTTACGAACCATGCATGACGCGAAAATTCCATCACTTGAGGCGTGCCCCGGCGTTGCATAACTGCAAGGTTCACAGTCATTGCTGTGATCTGGATCTACCGATGGCCCCCGGATATGTGAAAGTTGTCCTCACTGTCAAAATATACGAGGAGGTGCGATATGGTGATTGCTTGAGACGCTGCCGCTCCTTCAGGTTGAATTAAAGGCGGACATCTCAGCACTAAAATATGGCTTAATTGAGAAATAACATGATGGAAATGGTATCATTATTGCATTAGACTATGAATGAATTAATGAATTATGAATAAATGAATAAATGAATTAATCGTAATACAGGGTGTTTGTAATTTTTTTTTCTATTATTTGTACAAGGTGGATGATACAAAAAGGTTTGGTATTATTATTATTAGGTTTAGGATTTCTTTCTATTACAAGGATTTATACATGTAACCAGTTTATTACATGTCGGTTTTGCCAGTCGAGCCTTGGAGCTTTATCCTGTCACAGAAGCGGACCCTTGAATCATACGACCTGGCAGCTCTTCCCCAATTTATCACATGGCGATCCTGCCAGGATTCCCAGCTTATCGAATACGACCCTGCCAGCTCTCCTATTTTATCACATGGCGATCCTGATCAAGTAACCAGTTTATCACAAACCCTTACAAATGAAGCCGGTGCAGCTTAAACGCCCTCTGCTATGAATCTAAGACCATGCATCATGTTTTTGACCTATGGAGTCGTAACTTTTTTAATAAAATTTTTCTAACAAACAATAGAAAATTAAATAACAAACAATCGAAAAAACAATCACTACTACGTTTTTGGAAATATATCTCGATCTAACTTTCGATTTTTGGTGTCCAGCTACGAAAAAATATAAATTTACACAGTAGCCTTTAGTTTTACATTTTTGAAACTAATCCTTAACAGGCTTAATCTTCAAAAAATTACTCTTTTTTAGGCCTAAAATACGATTTTATATGTGACGTTTGATTTTTATTGTCCAGTTACCAAACAGCCTGTGCCTGTATATTAACTAGGTGAATATCTGGGAAGTTTGGAAATAAAATCATGAAGGCAATATGATGCTTAATTAACCAGACCGGCTCACAATAATTTATCTTCACAGATTACATGGTAATTAGAGGAAGAATAAAAGGATTTTAATAATAAAATTAGAGTAAAAAAAAATCTTGTAGGTATAAGGCTCTTTTTAAATTTTGATGTCGAGTAAGGTAGGTATCACGGAAAGTTGTAAAGGCGTTGCGAATATCGTGTTAATGGAACGCTACAGGTGGTAGAGCAATATGAACATATATAAAATAGGGGTATACCGGGAGAGATCCTTTTGAAGAGGGATAGCACAAAATCTTAAAGGACCTCACCATAGTAAATCTGACAACAAAAGATGGGAGTTTAATTAAGTTCCGCTGAAACTCCAGGGAACTTCAAGTATTCTCCCAACTTTAAGTTGTGGATTTCATCAAACCTTGTAAAAATCAGGCAAAGTAAGAAAATTTTGGCAGCTCAAAAGTAATAAAAATATCAAACTCCTTGAATACCTATTACTCACCACACGAAAAGGCAACTTCATTCAAAAGATGCTCATTACCTGAAAAAAAATAGAATAGCATTAGAAAACTCTTCGTACATAATACAAAAACATCGTACATAGGGATAAAATTTCGAATAAAAATATTATAAATTAGATTAAGAACGGCATCATGATAAAAAAAATGATATTAGGGAGTCAAAATTGTGGGGAATAAGGACAATTTGTAATGATTCAATAAGCGTATGAATATGATTTATGGATAAGGGCTGCCAGGTCTATGATTTTGGATAATAATTGAAGATATGAGACATGTTCCATTTCAAGGTGCTGAATGTTCTTCTGAAACGAGTAAGTAGTTCAATTTTAAAATAATCATCACCTGGTGGTGGAAGTCTTGACCTACTATAGAGTGAGCGATTCTCCTCTGCGCGCTACAAAACTCAATCAAGCGTGGAAGAACTTAGCAAATGCAAACATTATAATAGCAGGAGTTTCTTTACATGGCATCTTCATTGAACTCCTCCATAATTTAATGACCCTATTCTGGACAATATACTCTACAGGATGGTCACAATCAACTGGCTCACCATTGGTAGGTATCTCCAAAACCATTAGGAGATATACGGTCGGTTAAAGTAGAGAAACGTTGCACAATTTTATGCTTAATAAGAATCTGAAAGGAAATTTTAGGAAACTTCAGGCGCTGCTGAAATATGCTGAATGAACTTGAAAATATCCCATTTGAGATTACAAACATTTTCAAAGCCTATACTAGATCACAGAGTTCTCATAGTCAACTTTTGTTTTTTTTTTCTATAATCGCCATATTGTCTTGTTATTCCCTAGAAAAAAAATCAACTCAAGAAAAAAAATCTATAAAACTCTAAACTTTTTTTTCAATATTTTATTTTTAAATTTTCGAAAAAATATTAAAATATTTTTCTTAGAATGCCTTCTATACAGGGTATCGGGAAATTGTGGAAAATCTCTAGAAATCCGATAGGACATTAAAAAAAGATGATAAGTTCCCATAATTTTTTTTTCTAGCGGCCCTCCCTATGGAGGTACGGCCTCCTAAAGGACGCCATTGGAAATAAATTTTTCTTGAATAACTTTTAAACTTGGTACTTAATAAAATTTAATGAAAATTTAATATGATAAACAGTAGTAAGGACCTCTTAACATACTGCCCCTGAAACAAAAAAAATATGAAATAAAATAATTAAATAATAATAAAAAATAAAAAATTGGAGGGCTGCTAGGAAAAAAAATTATGGGAACTTGTCATCTTTTTTTTTAATGTTCATCTGATTCCGAGAGATTTCCCACATTTTCTCGGACACCCTTTATAACGTCATATTGTCCTGTAAATGGGTTTTCGGTGAATGGTTTTCGTTTATGACGTAATTAGGTGGAAATATTTTCTTATTTTTTCAATAAATAAAAAAAATTCAATTTTATTTGAGAAAAATAAAAGTTTACCATCTAGTCGGCTTTGAAACTTTTTGAAATATCAAAGGGATTTATGGCTAAAATAGGAGATTTTGATTTTTCAGTTTTTTCAGGATATTTCAGTAACGACTAAAACTACCCTAAACTTTTTTCAGTTTCCTAATTTAACCGACCTGTATCTTCGACACTTTAGGAGTTACCAATGGTGAGCCAGTTGAAAGTGACCACCTTGTTTGCTTGTAGTTGCACCAAATACCGTTTACCTTAACAGAAAATGACACCTTCTTGACACCAGGCTTAGTGGCTATGGTTTTCTACTGCTACTACTGGGAAAAGGAACGCGACCGGGGGTAGGGCGTTCCCTTTTTCAATTTTAGGCTTCTCGAAAATTTTATTCTACTCAAAATTCTAGCTTATTAAATTACCTACAAAATGGTAGGTACATTTATCTCTATAATGTTCTATCGTCTCCGAGATATGAGCCGGCGAAAATTTTATAAAATTTTGGATTAAGGGTATATGAAGGGAATGGCTGCACACCCCAAGCAACTTGGTCTTCAAGATTCTTTTCTCCAATTCCAGTAGCTACCACCACCCCAATCGATCGCATAATATATTTTTCAAAAAAATCGAAAAAAATCGAAAACGAATAAGAATTTTTCAGCAAAATTTTCTATTTTCGGTAACTCATACCTATATCTCAAAAAGATGAAAATTATATAGAGGTGAATATGCAGTTTTAGGGAATTTGGAGAAGTAAAATTTTTGTCTGCGACACACTGTTTGAGATATTGTGGCAAACAAAACCTGTGAAAAGTACCTTTGAGTCCCCCACCCTCCGAGGCGGCTGAAATCGATACTTTGTTTAGAGTACCTCCCTCTACACATTTCTGAAACTACATAATTTTTTGAGTTACATAATTAACTCAGCAAAAAATCCCAATTAGACTGAACTGTTATATCTACTACGTTACACCCTTTCCCTCTTTTGTGCAAAATATAAAAAATCTGGGATGGCAAACCGAAGAAGCATGAATATTTATATTTTCACTCTGGAATAAATATTATTACGTATTTAGAAGCATTAGTAGCTTCATCTAGGTATATCTAGTTATATAACAAACAAATACACATCAATAATTAAATCAACGTCGGTTAGTAAAACAAATATATAAATTTTTTTGATCATAGTTGTGCTAACTGTTTATGTTGTTTTTATTGCATATCATAGCTTTGCTATATTATTAATGTTGTTTCTATTGAAAAGGTCAGCCGTATAATAAATAATATACAGCATGATAAAATACAGTTTCCAAGTAGCTATACCCATCGAAATCTGACCCTTCATTCCTGCTATATGTATATTTATTTTTTTAACAAAAGAGTTTGTTTCAATCCACCAATAAAAAAAGGCGGTTTGTTTTTTATAGATTTAAGGACATTTTTTTCGGTCAGTTTTATACTTTTATATTTTTTGTTTCTAAGCCAAGTGACTTTTCTTGGGTGAATATCGCAAACATTTATTTCAAAAAGACTAAAGGTTATGAAGATCATGAATAATATGATTTCATAATGTAAAAAAGATCTCTTAGGTCAGACCTCATTCAGAAAGTATCTTTTTGAACATATTCGATCTTAAAGCGTAACTTTGGGAAAAAATTCGCGTTGGTGAACGATTTACTTAAAAGTCACGAGTCAGAGATAAATTTTTTGGACCAATCAAAAATTCCCAGCAAGCTTTAATTTTGACAAGAAATGCGATTTTGTCATCACTTTCAATTCACATCACCATGTGAATTGAAATAAATTTTCAGACAGATAATCGGATTAGGGAAATAATTTATTGAGAGACCTCTTAAAGGGTCTAAATCAGTAAAATTATCAAAACTAAAAACAAGGCTAAATAAATTATTCAAAGTTCTGGTAATTCAAAGGTAAAAATTCTGGAAATCTCTCCAATTGGTGACGGAATAAATATTTTAATAAAAGATTGTTCCCGTCAGGAATTTAGTGCCTACGTAAAAAACCGCCCGTCTTAGATAATGAAGAAAACTGTTGAAGCAATTTAGATTAGAGCTCATATCGTTTTGAGCAAATTCTCACGCTACGACGTAGTTCCATTGGCAGAGAAAATATTTAGCAAGAGCAATTACTGTTGACATTTCTGTATTTTACAGTGGCCGTTAATGCTAAATGCCGTCAATGATGCGGCAGTTTGATGTTTGGTAACCGTTGTGTTGCTTTCATTCCGCAACTTCTCTTGCAGTGTGAGGTGTAAGCGAGGGTTTAAGCAATATCAACGCCCAGACATTCACCTGCTCGTTCAACTTGGAGGCTACTCTTCAGTCTTCAGTACTGATTTATATGCGATGTACGCGCGGAAGAACTATTGCATGATTTGCATGTGATATTACAACATGACCCTACATGATGATTTTACTTGAAGAGAGGGAAAATCAGTGATGTCAAGTCTTATAAAAAATCGTTAACATAACTGAAAACTGAAACCAACTTTTTATGTAAAATGAAATAATGGGGTCTCCCTAAACCTATCAGCGCTTGAGAGTGTCTTTAGAAAATAAAGACAGGAGATAAGCCACAAAGGGTCATTACAATACCGAATTGAGATGCTACATTGTCTTCCAGTAACATCTAAAGGAAATTGCAATAATTACTTTCTGCATGAAAAGTTTTGTTGACAATTTAATGGGGAAAATTGTCAAAATTACTATTATTACTATAATGCCGACATAATATCAGAAAAGTAGGTATAAAAATTCTGAAAAAAAAAACCTGTGAATTGGCATCACTGATCTAGGATGACTCCTGCTAAAGACCTGACCGCTTGGTGAGAGTATGTTGCAGGAAATCGTAGTTCTCCCGCTGATGCAACCTCGCCAGTGGCGGCGGCGGGGGGCGGTCATCCTTGGCCTCCTGGCCTCGATACGAGTCCGATGAAAGTGGAAGCGATTCAGCGTATTTTAACATATAGCCTACTCCATTAGTTATAGTATGCGAAAATTTCTAATTACAATTCCTGCTATACAAAATTGGTACACTTTATCTGTATCTCTTTATTCAGATCAAGTTTGTGAATTAACATAAAAAAGCAACCAATAAAGTTCGAAAAACGATTGATCCATCTTTTTCTCGTTTTTTTTCGGTAACTTTCCTAGTAACATTTGAAAAGTTTGAATGAATTATTTATGACGTCATAACATTAAAACGGAGAGAGGTAAATAAATCAACAACATAAAAAAGTAATCATAAAGTTTGAAAAATTTAAACTTTTTTCCTCGTAAGAATATTTTTTGCATGCTCGAAAAAACGATTTTTCCATCTTTTTCTCGGATTTTTTTGGTGGTAACCGGTACCATACTAAACATAACACTTTAAAAGTTTGTATAAAGTATTTGTGACGTCATAACATTAAAAAGGAGAGAGGTAGTTAAAATGGAAATGACTTCAAAATGTGGCTTTCAAAACCAACCAATTTTTAGGTACCTATATCTTCTCAAAAGTTTTCTACAGATGAAACATGGTTATAATTGTTACTCAACACTGTTATAGGGCTATCCATTAAATAAAAAGCTCTCCAGCCAACATTTTTGCTTGTTCCAAAAAATAAGACAAGAACGTCATTCAGTTCCTTTTTCTCGGTGCAGCTGTTTTTATAAAACGATTTCTCACGACAAATTAGCACACAATTTTGATTCCACAACCAGGGTTTGTATTTGTTAAGAACGGCTTTGCGCCAAAAATTCACACATGAGAGAGGTATAAAAAGTAAGAAGGACACTAAATAAATCACACAAAACAGATAGATTTGAACAGTCGTTATTGAAAAATGTCTAAAGGAAAATACAAGTATTTCATTTCAAACGAACTGGTTGAATTAAAGACAAATTACGAGCTCAGAGTGTAACACAGCATTCCGTCGAGAGTAAAACGTTTTCCCTTTCATTGGTAGACAGTTGATATTAACAGTGCTGCGAGATGTGGGACACCGATTAGTAATAATAATGCTACCGGTCTTGAATGTAATTTGGCAAATCGTTTCGAATTACCACCTGCTTTTGATTATATTGTTCTATTCTAGCTTTATCGTTACCTTATAGCGAGATAAAAACAGATTGATGAAGAAGTTAGAAAGTAATATAATTTTTCTAATCTTTTCGTTTATTTTTCTAAGGTGTCCCGTAAAACACAGAATTAGCCGATCGATATTCAGTGTTTGTTTCATCTTCAACTTTTGTCTAAAAAAGTATCAAAGTCCCACTTCTGAGTTTAAATTTGATCACTAAAGCGAAATTTCAACTTATTTATAAGCTCGCTTTAGCATAAACGAAGCACTTTTCGTACCATGAATACTGTGCTTGTTCCTGTTACTCAAACATCCTCATACTATTCCGTTTACAGGAACGAAGCGCTTTTACATTAAACGACTTTTCATTAGCGAGAAGTATATTATTATGAACCATCTACCATCTGGAATACGCAAAATATCTAAGCAAATATGAAACTTTAAAACTGTAACCGAAAACATTGAGAAACGCTCTTTTATGAGAATTTCTCACGAAGTGTTGCTCGATTTAACACCATTTTTACTTCAGTTATCGGAAAATTAACAAAAATAATATAATAAAGTGAGCTTTTTATAAGCAAATTCCGAAAATTAGACAAAATTCTCTTTGAAAGCTTACCAAAAAGCCAGTTCATCAGTAATCGATCATTTACGATTAGTTTTTGTTTTTATGATATTCGTGTAGGTTGTTGCCGGGTGGTTTGAATTTTCCGACATTCCGGCAGTTTCGAATTTTGAGGATATACAGAGTGTACTTCGAGGGGAGATTCTGCATGAAAAAATAATGACAGTTATTTGCTATGTGCGCAAATGCTTCGTATGTTCATTCGTAGGTAGCGTCCATACGGGTAATGATCTCAATTGAAAAAAATGGTTACGTCACTGAGATTTTTTAAATAAATTTTTTTTATTAATTTTTTTTTCATGCAGAATCACCCCCTGAAGTTTGTCGCACTTATTTACTAACACCATGTATTCCCTCATTTATAATTAGGGGGATGTAAAAAAGAAAGTAAAATGCATTCTGGTGGTATTTTGAGTTTCCGAGAAATTTTCTACGCATCTTGTTCGATGAGGAGGCTCATTGTCGACCATAAAAATTAATTCTTTACAAAGGGAATTAAAGAGCTTTTATAACCTACCACGCCAAAGCATTTTGGAACCATTTGGTGGGGATTTTATTGAATAGATTTTATAAGTAGTTTATCTTGTCGATTTTTATTCGTCAAACCCTGATCCGGCGATTATAGAAAACGAAACCACTTCTTGGTCTCTTCTAAAAAAGAAGGTCTAGAAGTTCCAGAACAAATTTGCTTCATGTAGCCTGTTCTCATGTTGTGATCCTGCTAGAGGTGTGTGTGTGATCTGGGAGGAATTATTGTCAAAATCAAAGGAACTTTGAATGATTAAACCAAGGATTCTGAACGCATAAGTGGTCGCAAAGTCAGTATGTTTGCTAAAGAAAAGCTTAGTGTCGAAGATCATTAAGAGATTTTGAGTTCAGAGATTCTCCTAATAGAGCATGTAAATGTTATAAGAGAAATTAGTGTCGTTGAGTCTGAATTTAAAATACTGTAGAGCATTTCGAAGCGATAATTATTTGTGCAACAGGTGTTAACACCATACAGGGCTCCCAGAATATTTCCCAATGCAGGCATCCCTTTTATTTTTACGTTTTACGTTTTACGTTTTCCGAGATATACGTTTTAAACGCGTTAGAATGAAATGGAGGTGTATGATTACCTAATTGTTTAGGAAATTATCGTTTGTGAAAACGGGCTACAAAGTGGATTAAGGGCAAAGTAGGGGAGAATTTGCTACTGATTTGTAATCTGAGAAATTTAGGATAGCTTTAGACGTTGCTGAAATATGCCGGATAACTGAAAAATTTTATCCACATCTCTTTTATTACTGAGAATAAATAAATTATTTTTTTGTACGTTTAGGTACATTAGGCGTCGTGAGCTATCTGCTATCTGTCTGACATTTCAAGAGCTTTCAGTTTAATTGTAATCAAATATTAAAAAATGAACTTAACCTAATATACAGGGTGATTCATAATATATGCGCAGGACTTCAGGATGTGATAGCTCATTCAAAAATATGAAAAAAAGTTCCTATTCCCACCAAAAACCCTAATTTCCACCGAAAAACCACAAGGCAAGCAATATGACGTCATACTGAATCTCGATTTTTATGTTTTTCCAGCATATTTCACAAACTTCTTTTCAGATTACAAATCAGCATCTAATTCTCCTCAAATTTGCCCATTTAATCGACTCTGTTGTATCTCGCAAAATAAAAAAGTTTTCCCTGCATTCGGAGATAGATTTTGGGAACAGTGTACATTTATCAATAGAAGGCTGCAGTTACACTTACGCGCTGGAGAGACTCGTCTCTTGGCAGATAATTTAGACAAGACAGGGGGACCGGGCTACACTCGGTTTTGGCATTCGTTTTGGCTGCCTAGGTTGTATCCTTTGGCGCATTTTTATTTAATTTAGATAATTTAGAGAAATATTAACAAATAAAAGGCTTTGACTGACTCTATCAGAGGCTTTTTAGTCCATATAAACTACCTACATCAAATTGAGATTGACGGTCAATGGCTCCAGAGGAAAATTGGGTGAAAGTTTTGCTAGGAGTAGAACGAAGTTTCATGAAGCCTTGCTGGCAGCGGGGTAAGAAATGTTCCTCAAATGCCTTACCGAAGCTATGCCTGTAGTTTTCAATCATCTCTCCCCTATCTCCCTCTTAAAGACACAGACATCCTTGAAAAGCTTCCAGCGAAACGGAAAACAACAAGAGGAGATAGCAAGATTGAAAGTCGTAAAGAGAGGGAGAGAAAAAGAGAATGGGAGCTTCCTCTAGGTGGGTATTTATCATATAAATCTAGCAGCTTATAGAAAAATTAAGAGGAGAAAATAATTTTCCATTTATTTTTGTTGTTTTACGTCTTGTATTTTCAATGAATTGTTATTTTACTGTAAGGATTGTTGTTACAATTGTTTGGATTAAATAGAGGACGATTGTGAAAAAAAAAATAGGGGGCAGGGAAATAAAAACTACAATATGAGCAAATGGAACCTAATAATACCCGTAGGCTGTATATGTACGAACAATAATACCTACACAAAACATGCACACATAAATTAGTTGTTGATTTTAGGAGTATGAAAGTTATACTTCTGAATAACGCAGAATTTACAGACGTAAAAAAACAATGAAACATATCCTATTTGAAAAAATTAAATGGTCTGATACTCTGACTAAAAAAACATAATATGAATTTTCTAAACTTTGAAAAATCTCGAAAAACAAAAGTGGCATCAGAGATAACGTACCCTATACTAAACCTTTGCAGGCAATTAGAAAAGCTTCTAGATTCTTCGCTGTTTCAAGTTAGCAGACTTCAAAGCAGGGTTTTTCAAATCTAATTTTGCAGAAACAGCGGTAGCATAAAATCGAGTAATTACTTTATTCCTTTACCTGGGAACATTAGAGTGGCTCTTAAAATAAAATAAAGAAACATAAAATGACTACCAGTTTTATATGCGGCAGGAGGTAATTTGTTATAATTTTAAATTTTAATCTTAGTAAAGAAGAAAATTGTAGAAAGCTGGTCGTTATCAAGGCGGCAGTGATCATCAAACAGACGTTGCCGTCTCCCAGTCAAGAATAGACTATGAAATCCGGTTAGCCTCGTACCAAATACGTTATCCTGCGATGCTGTTGAACACAGACAGCAGCCACCTGATAAAATACATTATAGTATTATTTAAAAACTTCTGCTACGTAAATATATTTTTTAAATAAAATATAAATTTGATATAAATATTCTACAGTGTGACCCGTTTGTACTTGAGTCACCCTGTAAATTTTTTATTTATTGTGCGATTTAAACCTGTTTTTTTTTTATGGGAGAACTTTTTTGAAGAAAAATGCGTCTCATTCCTACAAAATCCAAGGCCTACTAGAGCAGTGTTTGGTAGTAAAATTTCATGGATTCATATTAGCATTAAATTTAGAAAAAATCTAGGCACGCTACTGGATTAATGCCGTTTCAGCTGCTAACCGGAAAATTGAAAAAGTTGACAGGGTGACTTAAAACCTGATTTGAGAATGCTTTTGTCCGCTCTGTGACATTTCCCTAAATACTTACCTATTGTATTGCTAATAAAATAGCTGCTTTGATCTTTTTCTAAAGAATCAAATAAAGCCAATTCATCAAATAAGAATATAAAACTTATAAAAAAAATGTTTATACAAATTTTTATCACAAATGTTCTTTTTTTTAATTGAGACATTTTAGAAAGAAATGAGAGGATCTATTAAAAGAATTTGAGAAAGAAAAAAATTGAAAAAAAAACTGAAATAAAAGACACTGACGATCAGGCAGTTTTATACGTTTCATTGATTATCGCACATTTTATTTTCCATCATAAACAGGAGTAATATACAATAACATACAAATAAATAAACCTAAAATAAGCTTTATTTAATAAATAAATATTACAATAATCCTCCAATAACAAGACAAATCCTGTCAGACACGTGATTCTCGGCATTTCTCTTGTATAAGGGAGCAGACAAATAACACCCCCTCGCAACACGGCCGGGTTAAAAGTGGAAATTATCATCATTAATAATGATCTTTCTTGTGCCGCATCTGCCGAAACTCATTGGCAGTATTTACACATCCTTCTGGGATGTTAAACATTTCCTTTAGGAAACATAAAAATGCCTTTTAAAAAACATAACAACCGGCTCGCGACGTGACTTCGCCGTCTCTGGAGACCGGAGGCGGATTCCTTGGAGCTGTGCAGGAACAGTTGACTGTCGGTGTTCCGCAAAGGGCCACTTGATCACATGTGTTACGCCCTTTAATACCATCGAGACGCGATAAGTGGGTGGCATTAGGGCACTAATAGATTTTCAAACCAATTCAAGATTTCAGCAGGGATCTAGAAATTCATACGTGTATAACAGGTGTGCAGATTAATCATACCGACAAGGAGCTCCAAAAAATTCTTGAAGGATTTAAAATATAAATTTATAACTAGGTAACGAAGTGTAAAATGGGGACTCTTTTTTATTGCAAAAGAATCTTGCAAAATTTTTATCGATCTGATATTTATAGGTATTAAATTTTTGAAAAGGACTTTTGCTGCTTAGCGTTATATGTGCATGTACAAAGTACGTGTACGTTAAAGTTAAATAGATGTCAAGTATTCATAGAATTTTGGTCTTAAAAATTGGTTTGAGAAGACCTGGAAAATGAGGTCGAGGTATTTCATAATTCGTAAGCTCTTGAAATTGTAAAGGTATTTGCTTGAAGGATTTTCTCCAACTGGAAAAAACGAATGCAAGAGGAAGCCTCAGAGGAGGCCTCAAATTATCATGATAGATAACTTGCTCATGGGTAGAGAGAGACAAATTTCCAGACTGCGGTGATTTTTGAGATCGTAGCTCTGGGAGATTAACCGATAGTTCCAAATAGTACTTTCAAATTGAGTTAATTAGAAGTTTAACGAAATTTTAATGCTAGGTAGAGGGCGCCACTAGAACACTACAGCCAAGTTTCCCCCCTCGGATTCCGTAAGGGGTGGCCGCCTTCTTGAATTTAGGGGCTGAAATTATGTATCTCGCTAAATATCGGTTGTACGTAAAAAAGTACTATTACAAAAAATTTTAAAAGAGAATATATTCAGGAACTTTTGTTTGAAATTTCATATTGTTCAAAAGTTATAAATTTTCAAAAATGACACTTTTGGGTGTGGAAACTTTTTTTTAGATTTTACAACAAAACGGTCAATCGGGAGGTGAAAGCAGGTTATGTCAAAAGTAGAATTTGACTTTTCCTACAATAAACGTATCTTCAATTTTTTTGGCATGCTTGGTACAAATACAGAGGGCGCCAAAGCTCGACCAGCGCCAAAATTTTGAAAATTTCTGAATATATGCACATACTTAACTGGTTAATTCAAGTCATAGCGTTTTTACTAAATCCTAAAGACTTTGGAGTTTTCGGGATCGCTTTTCAAAAACAAAATGACGGCTCCAATATAGCGGACGTCTTTCATAAGTTCATAAGTTCACCAGATTCATTATTTGGGGATGTTCGGATTCTTCTTAATCAGCGACCCCGAAAATCCAAAAATTTGGTGAAAATTTTGCGCCCTCTGTATTCGTACTAAGCATGGCAAATTCTTTTTTTTTAAACATGCACATTAACATATTGTAGAAAAATTCATAAGCTACAACTTTTGTCCAGTCCATTTTTCACTCCTGATCGACGGTTTTGGCGAAAATCAAAAAACCCGTTTTCACCCCCAAAGTGTCATTTCAGAGAATTTATATCTTTTGAACCATAAGAAATTCCAAAAAAGTTCAAAAATCAAATTACTGGATATATCCTCCTTAATAAAATCTTTTGTAATAGTATTTTTTACGTACAACGGATATTTACCGAGATAATTTCATCCCTTAAATGCAAGACGGCGGCTACCGCTTATGGAATCCGAAGGGGTACAACTGCTTTAGTGGCGCCCCCTATTTACCATTAAAATTTCCCTAAACTTCTCATTAACGCAATTTTAGTTTTTTTTTTACTATTTGGCTGCACTATCAGTGAGAATTTACGTTTATGTTAGCGATAGATGTCAGTTAAGCAAAACATCGAGAGTGAAGAGGTCGGTGGTACCTTTTTCTTAAACACATGTCTTCTCCTCCACGAGATTCATGGAACCTTCACTCGATTTTCGTCAGATCATTGTTCGATTGCTCAATATATTGAGGGCTCAAGGGATTTGGTCTCGTTAGCTGGGTTTTGTGAATGAGTGAATGACAGTGGATGTGAATGCTGTCATCTGTGAAATTATGACTTGGAATCAATGATAATGGTAGATAGTAGACCGCCACAAAGACACTAGGTAATAGAGAGGATTTATTGCTTTTCATATTAGGTAGACAATTTTTTGAAATAGAGATGACTACCTGAATGACAAACATACGACGTAATTTTTGTTAATTTTCTTATAAATCAACTTTTTATGCTTCCTGGTTTTAGCATTTTTTAAAAGACTTGTCTTCTTAAAAAAAGTTTCATTCACGTACTAAGAGTTAGGTTTTTTTATAACAAATTTCATGCCTTCAAGAATTATGTAATATGTTTAATTAGATACATAATTTACCTACTTAGATTAATTATTATCAATTAAAATCCACTAAATAATTAGTAATATGTAAGTTGTCTACCATGCACGCATCGAATAATTCTAGATATCATTCACATGTAGGTGTAAAGAAAAAAATGTAGTAAGTACCATTTCTTGAATAATAGAGACCTTTTGATCGTTATGTTGACATGGTATTATAGTAACGTGCTGTGTGCTTATAAAAACTAAATGAATAAAGTCTTGCAAAGCACGAATATCCAATATGGTTTGTTTTGCAACTTATGACCAAGATAAGTGAGAGTTAGTAAGAGAATGTTTGTTTAATGCAACTACCAACTTCCTCTGACTAAACACAGAACCACTCGTATAGGTATAAACTTGAATTGGTCATAAAAATGCATGAAAAGTAATAACTATTGGAATGGTAAATAAATAATGAACATGAAGTAAAAGTAAAACGGTAGTTAAAATAATAATAATTATTCGTTCAGATAGTAATAATTTTTATCTACAACCGTTATTAAAAGTTTTGCTGTCAATTAATTAAAAATACAATGTATCGTTAAAAGTAGTCGTTTATTTTGAACACTTTTGAATAATCTTTAATATCTCTCTGATAACACGGGGTGCCTCGTAAAGAGATCTCCTAAATTTGGAGTGTGGCCAGGGGATCAAAAAAAGCAAAAAAAGTCTAAACAATATGGTCAAAAATCAACCTTCAGAAATATTGTTAAATTATTTTTTACTTTATTAAATTTATTTTAATGTGTTATTACAAAACAAAAAAAAAACTAAATTAAATAATAAAATTTTCAAAAATATCACCAATAACCTGAGTGTCTGAGCTCGTTTATGTGGATCAATTTAGTGGCTGGTTAAAGTATTGAAGTGCCATGAGGATCATCTGTGATCAGTGCTGCTTAGTTGGTCATTCGATCGAATAGTGCCACTCTTGTGGACACTTATGTTTTATAAACTTAAAATTTCATCCATCCCCAAAGGCAACAATCTAGGGAATTGTGTTTCTGATTAGAGCAGCCGAATTGAGGCAAAAAGCCATTAGGTCGGGTAATCCCCACATCCGATTTAAGGGGAAAAAATTCTCCTACCTGGACCCAAAAATCGTGAAACTCTATTTTGTCATCTCATGTCAAAACCATGGCAAAACCAGAGAGCATTTATATTGTGCCCCCGCTGAGAGGGCATCACAATGGTTTCGCCTCAGTTCGGATGTAGGATTTCCTAGGCGGTTTTATGACCATCTACCTGAGGATTATTTTTACCTCATTTCGAATGCGCCCGTTCTGGTGACTTTGGTGGTCAATTCTAAAATTCCCCGTAGGTTTCATTTACAAAATTTACCGTTTCCTCTAATAATCCATTACCTACCTACAATAAACTGACTTCAGTAAAAAAATATTTTCAACAATATCAGTCATGGTTGACATCTGTCATTATTATTCTTTTATGAGACTTCATTTTGTTTTTATCTTTTGAATCCCCTGAACATAAAGTCTGTACACTGAGAGTTGTCTGTTGTGATAACTAAGGATACATCATCTCGTTATGTTTCTTACTCCTTCTATTGCATTGCATAGTCAATCGAATTAAAATGGGACGTATTGTCAGAAATACGTTTGAATCGTCAGCAATTCTAAAAAGATGAGCGAGAGTGAGACGGAAGTATCGACTCGCGTCTTGATACGCTTAGACTGATACGATATTACGATAAGATTGTCGTCGCTACTATCAGTACTGTCAGTGTCAGCGGTAAATATACTAATAAAGGTTTGTATTGTGATTTGAAACGTTTTTAATACGAAATTAGCAGAATTACCTGTGTCCTGTGTTATTATTGTCCTGTGATAAACTATGAGTAACTTATTATAATTGCTCGAATGCCTAAAAATCTATTTCCTTGCTTTGCCTGGGAAACGATTGAACTCATCCCTAGTACGTGGTCTTGTGGTTAAATTGCTGGAATATTTTACTTGCAAATAAGAAAACGGAGGTGTTGTTCTTTCTTTTAAACGGCAACCAGCAGGTAGGTGACATGATATTTCTATCATGATGATAACAATAATTATTATCATTCTTATTATTTACTTGCATTATATAATATTTGTTATCAAAAAGTTGCAAGGCTCTACTTCGTCAATAACTTGTCGAAATAATATATTTGTAGGATCTTCATTATTCCTCAACACACGCCACTGACACGAACTGCGATACCACATCTGGTTCGACTTAGAAATAAGTGTACGATTCAAATCGAATTAAATGAAATTGTTTAGTCAGAATCAGTGTGGCATGACAACGGACAACTCTCAGTGTACAGAGAGTACTCTCCAAATTTGAGGGGATCCCCACGGCACATTCTATCTAAGCGATATACCTACAACAAAGCCAAAAAATCATTTATGGCAATGGCCTTGAACAGTTAAAAGTTCCCACAAACATTTGTCCGGAAAAGCTTAGAAAAAATAATCTAAGGTATTAAATATTTTTTTCAGTTGTCATTTCTTTTAGCTTAACTTGTGCATACACGGGTGAAAAAATTCATCAGTGGCGTAAATACAGAGTATTTGACGCCTTTTTCGCTCAATAACTTCTACGCCCCTGGCCTTACAAGATCTTACTTATCAGCGGATTCCCTGGAGATTTCTTACAAAAAGAGGTACATACCTATACTTATGAATATTCGAAATTCCACATATTTTTTAAGTAAATTGAGTATAAACTACTCAAACCACTTATTTTGCCATTACAAAATCATGGATTCTTTAAATTGTTATATTACCTTCTTATACCTTCTCATATCTTCTTATACCTTAGATGCGCGAACATCTGCCATCGACGCACAGACTCGCAGGGAGCAAGAAGTTGCCATACTTAGCAGCAATGACTTGGAGGACATTCTAGCTTGGGGCGATAGAACCAAGTTCAATTTAATGCTGGAAAAACCCAAGCAGTCATCTTCTCCAAAAAGGCCAACGTTTTGGAGCCAGATATGGTGATGGCGGGACACTCTCTTACTCCAGCGTCATCTCTTCATTTATTGGAGTGAGCCTCGGAGCGAACATGTCTTGGCATGATCATGTTGCAGGTCTGGCAAAGAGTGCTTCTCAAAAACTTGGAACACTCTTCCGCACGAAGAAATTTTATACACCACAACAGCTTCTCCTCTTATACAAGGCTCAAATCCGACCATCCTTGGAGTACTGCTCATATGTTTGGAGCTCAGCTCCTAAACATACGCTGAGACTACTCGACACTCAACTATATCCAGAAAAGAGCCATACACTTGATTGGGGACCCAGATTTGACAAAAAGTTTAGATCCTCTCGAACATCGGAGAAGAGTAGCTGACCTGAGTCTGTTTTACAGATATTTTTATGGAAAGTGTTCAAGGGACGTGGCCCGCTTGATCCCAGTATACAACCTACAGCGATTCAAGGCCAACGTGAATCGCTCCCAGAGCGTCATAGGGATTTCCCTGCAGTGCACGTGCATTTTCAATAAAAAAAAAATATTTTATATCCAAAAATTACAGTTAATATCGAAAAAATGAGCTTCTTATTGGGGTATGAAGTTTAGACTCAGAATTTACTTAAAACTAGAGGGAATTTCGAATATCCATATAAGAATACCTATTTTTGTAATAAATCTTCATACAATTCAACGCTTGTCTTGTATAAAGTCGTGTAAGTCCATGGGCGTAGAATTGTTGAGCGAAAAAGGAGTCATATACCCTGTTTCTACGCCACTGAATGGAATTTGATAACCCGTGCTCCTCTTATGTGAATCTGGAAGCCAGAATAATGTGAAACCAGCGTAAAATGATGAAAATTGAAAAGGGTTGTACAGTAAATCAGGAAGTTTTGCCAGAAGCTATTGAATTGTAACGTTAACTGAAATTTTTGTGAAATGATGTTTCTATAGGACATGTCAGAAATTTTTTATTACGGTTTTTTACTCCGATCTTTGAAGCGAACTTGCCTAATAATGATAATTAATCTCTTCTCTTCTTTTTTACAATGCAGTAACGTTATTGTCATTAGAACATTGTAAATATTGTTATTGTCATTCACTCAAAACAAAATGTAGGTAACGAGCTACAACGATGTACACCCAGCTGGTATGTTATTATTACTAAAATGTAGGAATTTAAAAAATGAATTTTTTGGATTAATACCAATTTTCAAACCTGACCTGAATAATTATTGACATTTTATAAATTCCATTCGTTTTTACGTACCAGTCAGGAAAATTACTACTTTTACGACTCAATTAAGAAAATGCCACATTACGTAAATAACTAGGAAAAATATTCGGCAGCTTATACTTTTTGACATGTTACTCAAGGTAAATTTAGCAAATATATGTATAAATGTGGGTGCTTGGTTTCATTTTTTTGGTTATTATTGTTATAATACTGTACACTTGCTGTATTTTATGGTGTAATTTCTGTTTGTTTTTCATCTATTTCCTGTAATTGTGTGCTTGCACCTGTTGGAAATAACCATTATTATTATTATTATTATTATTATTATTATTATAAATAAATCCAGACAATTGGTGTGATTTCCATAAAACCAAACTGATGATAAATGGAAACCCTTAATAAATTTCATTGCCTACAAGTAGATAAGTTGATCTTTTAATATTATGTTATTTAAAATAAAAAAAGACAGGGACAGGCGATATAATAATTATTTCTCATAACTGAGGAACTGCTTCAAGGATTTATAATCCCTACAATAAACTCATAAACTTTACAGAGTTATAACTTGAAAAAACTTCCAAAGTTCAGATACAACTTCTCCTTTTCTATATCTCGGAAAATTTTCATGTGACTGAAAGAAAAAATTATAGTGACGGATTCTGCTTGCCAATTTGTTTTTGATTTATCTTAATGACTTCGTAAAATTAGAAAAAATGAAACAAGGACCTTGCGTGCAAGGAAACTCATTACTTCATTGCTTGAAGCTTGGAGCATTCAGTTTTTTCACTGAATCATAAGTTCATTATCAATTTTGTTAAGAAAAAATGGTAGGTACAGTAAAATTATGTACTAGTGTTAGAAAAAACAGCTGTTGTGTAGATAAGAACTCGTAGTTATTATTAATTTTTCTACTTTTTATAAATATTTACCACGTACTTGTCAATTTTTCTTATTAAGTACTGGTTGGTTGTATTTTATTTTTATAGAATATCAAAACATTGTTTTGACCAAACTTGCCAGACAGTTTCTTTTTCAATCATTTTAATTGCAATAGTTTTTTTTAGTACTTATAACAAATTTTCACAAAAAATCTTCATGTCTGTCAATGTCCACTAAAAAGTTCATGTTTTAATGTAATTAAAAAAAAAACGGATTAATTTCAATAAGCAACTAGTTCACCAACAGTAATTATTATCAACACTGGCAACGGGATTTGGGATATAGAGAGAATAGAGTAAAAAAAGCAACCCTGTAATTTTTTTAATTTCGTTCGATTTGAAAAATTCAAAACCCTTACTCAATAGCTAAATCCGGCTACAAGCTGGCCACAAACTTCATTTTTCTAAAAAAAATGACTCATTGAAATAATTATTAAAAAATATTTTGTAAAAGAAAATGAATAGTTGCTTCGTAAATTGGCAAGCAACAAAATAAATGAATCAGAAAAACCTATAAAAGAGCGTAGTTGCCATTGAGAGAAAAACAATAATTGAAAATCGTTACTAGGAAAAATTTTCATCAAGAAAAGGGCGTTTTGCAGCCAGTTTGTAGTCGACTTTGAGCCATTTGAACAGGAATTTTAAATTTTTCAAATCGGACAAAAAATAAAAATGTTACACAGGACTGGTATTTTTTTATGAACCTCTTCGAATTTATGTTCGGCATTAAATTTTCAAGCGATTCTCATAAAGTATATAAGTGACTCGAGAAGTCATAAAAATAAGGTCACGGAATTGGAGGCACGAGCACGCGACATGAAATAAAAGTAAAATAAATAGAAAAAACTTTATTTTATAATTTCGAAAGTTTCTGAGTCACTAAAACAGAGTCAAAGTGAAAAATTTTTAGTACTGTTAACAGCTAACATTCATAGCATCCTTTGTATAATATTAACCTGAAGTATTACGCATAATAAGCTGCAGCGAAGGGGTTGAAATGCAATTTTTGCACTTTTTCATTATATTTCTAGGAAAAATGCGCCATTTTTAAATGGGAAACTTGTTCCTTATATAATTTGCCACAAATTTTATGAGTTTTTCTTGAAAATAAATCTTTTCGTTCGGGAACGCCAAAATCGTTACACGTTTAACAGCTACTTCTAGAGCGGTAAAATTAGGATTTAATTATGCAATCAAAGCGGGAAAAGCGGAATTTTGAGTGTGCTGGGTGGGCAATGGTGAGTGTAAATTCAAAATTGCAATCTCCTACCCCTTGCGAAAAGCCGCCATTTTAGTTTTAGGGGATGAATTTGCTTTTCGCATTTTATGACGTGACTTGACTTTTTATCGAACGAAGTGCAATAACTTTACGGAGAAAAAATTTTCTACAGGTTTGGATTTATGCATTTTATTTCATATTTGCAATAGTTAATTTATTAACTATATAATATTTAATGGGCTTTCTTGGGATTTTAGGTTCTAATTTAAATTTGCCACTAACGGTTCTTTGCAGACCAAATTAGAAATTATTAATTAATAATCATTAACTACAGGTAGGTAATTAGTTAAAAGATCGCCATGTGTTTAGGCAAATCACTAGTCGCTGCTTCACAAGTTATTTGTTTTCAAGTTCTTTTTCATCACAAGTTAACTCTCATAATATTTTTCTAATCAAAAATCATTAAGATTATGTTAAACAAAATATTGACTATTATTTCTACAGGCTGATCCAACTTTTTTTTTCTGGTATTTATGACCACCAGTTTTCCAGAAAAAAATCAGTCAAACAATATTTGGTTTAGAGGGGGGACATCGTTTGAGCAGAAAAAGTACCCTCCATCCCAGAAAAAGCACCCTCCATCCTACCCCATCTCGAGGAGGGTTTTTATTAAACGAATTTTTTATCGCAGTATATAATTTTGTGTGAAACTATATCAAACTATTGCATGAAACTTTTCTTCAAGTGATTTTGATCAAAATCAAGTGATTTTGACGTATTCCATCATGACTTATCGAACTTTGTCGCATTTTTAAAAGAACGAAAAAGGTAATTGCACGAAAAAGTGTTATTCATAGAATTTGTTGCAAATTGTAGAGGAACAACTTTCTTATTTAAAGTTATTCCTAGTTTTTTTGTCTTCCATTTTCCGATACATTCATAATAGTTTCAAATGTCAATTTGCCCAGTTTCGTAGATATTAAGGACATAAAATCCCAATCAACTCTAAAATCTCCGCCACTGGCACATGAACAAAGTTAGTTAATAATTAGAAAAGTAGCTAATATCAATGATGAGATCTGTAGAAAAGCTGAGTTCTGTATCTTCTACGGTTCCCGGGATTTCTTCAAAAAACTAAAAAAAAATTTTGATACACGTTAATTGAAATTTTTTTATTTAATTTTTGACCAAAGCATTTGTCATTGAAATTTTCGCAATACTAAAGATATTGCGAATATCAGAAATCAGAATATTAAACAACCCGTATACATACAATGTGTTTATACGTAAGTTGGAGTCAAAATATGGCAAACTTTTTCAATATCTAATTTAGGAATATCAGGTAAACTTATTCTTCATTCATAAGCTTCATACTTCATAAGCTTCATATGTGGTGCTTGGTCTAAAACCTCAAATGAAATAATTAGGCATTAATTTTTTGCAGTCGTATGAGAGGTTTGTCAAAAAAATTTAAATTTTGCCAAAAAGTAAAAAGTACTTACCATTAGTTGTAATTTAGTTGTTATGCTGTTTTTTTTTTTTTATTACGCCTCTGCATGTTTCTGCATATTTGAATGTTGCTTGCAATCCTGATCAACTTTTTTGAATAACAATCTTTGATACTGTCAAAAAGGTAAGTAAGTACTTTCCTTTATGGCAAGATTCGTGTTTTTGGACAAACCTCGTAAACGACTGCAAAAATCCATCGTCCGACTATTTCGTTTTAGGTTTCAGACCAAGCACAACTTTTTATGGAGAATAACTTTTTTTCCCTAAACTGGATATTAAAAAAGTTTTCCATACGACTCCAACTTACGTAGACACACTGTATATATGTATATATCAATATGTTGCCCTTTGTTGGAGGTCTTTTTTTTAAGCCGTCTCAAAACTTGTTAGCAACAAACTCCAAACTAACCCCACAGTTTCAGTTTCGCCCAAGTCTTGACGAAGGAAAATAGGATTCAGGATCTTTAGTAAAACATGCTACATACGTTGCGTTGACGTTGCGAACATTCTTTCGAAATTGTACCAACTCTTATGAATCCAGTCATCTGTGTTGATGGAGAAGATAAATCTCCAAAGAAATTACCAAGATTTATAAAAAAAAATACTTTGTCTTTACTTAGGTACCTACCTAAGTACTTTGTAGTATCGCTTAATCATTGTTGAATAAAAGCACTAATAAGTACTATTTATTAATTATTCTACTTTCAAGTTAGTTTTCCCCCCTTTAGCCCCTTTAAATTAAAAAGAAATAAAAAATTCGTCAACGAATTACAGAAAAAAACATTTTCTCGATAAATAAATAAATAAATATCGTATGCCTGTGGTAAAGCCCAAGTGTCAGAAGTTTTCAAGTAGGCTCAAGGGCCTCTGACGTAACTTAACGACTGCTGTGAAGCAGCCGATAACAATCGCAGATAGAAAAAAAACTAGAAGAAAAAAAAAAAGAGAATCGATAGATTATAAAAAATACACTAGCACCTCAAAAAAGTTCAGGGTGAGAAAATAGAGCATGACACCTAAAAAAATAGAAAAAAAATTCTTGATGGTACATTCTTACAACCATTTGGCATGCCCATTGTAAGCTCTACAGCGTAATCTGTACTACAATACAAATTTGAAGCAAATATCTCAAAAACTGAAACAGTAAAGAGTTACAATGTGTTTGTAGAAACTTTTAGTCATGAATAGAGAACGGATTATAGGCAAAGTGCCTATCTGTGCCTTTTTTGCCTATTTGAGTATCTGGTGCTTATTTTCACAAAAAATGCCTATTCTTGCCTATTCAAATAAATTTAAATTTATCCACCTCAAAATACATTTCATGCTAATAATAATTATTAACTTTGAAAGAATATTTGAAAATTCTACTACCCCACTTGAGATAATTTATTATAGGTCCTAAGTCAATAGCTATAACCCCTTGTAGAAATAATAACTGACCCAGACACCTGTGGTCCGAGCTTTGTAGCAAAATGCTAAATGTAATATTGTAACGGAACCACCCAGGGCCCGTTGCTCTTTCGCAAAAGTCACTGTGATCGTCTAGTTTCTCGAATTTCTCCGTAATAGGACCGCTGTGATTTCTTTCGTTGTGTTTACCGTTGTGTTCACGTAGTTACCCCTGCTCGTTGATTGAGGAATGCCAGGATTACTATGGCCGAAACGGATGCGCAAAAGAACCTATTGTGACTCATTGTATCTCGGTTGATTGGGATTTCTTTCGGAAAAGCGGGGAAATTTACTGAGACTTGCTGTCAATGGTGGACTTCCTATCAGATGTTTAAAAGCGAATGATGAGCGAGAGAATTCGTTTGCAGAAGCGCGTAAAATGGTGAGGGGCTGTGATTTTGCATAGAGAGTATAAAACAATGGAAAGCGAATGATGGATCCCTTTCATGCATTTTTCAAACTCCAATCCATTTTGTATTCCACTCTTTTGCACACCTGTGCTTTCTTATTACTTCGTTTTGCTTTTGTTTCATTTCTTTGATTTCATTTCAAGCAACAGCTTGAATTAATTAAAGAATATAACCATGTTGATTACAGACTACCCGGGATATGGCGGAAGTGTCTGTCTGATTACCTATACAATAATTTTCTTTGCCTCGATAGCGCGTGGCTGCGTTTTGATTTCCTAACAATTTTACCTTTCGGTAATTACGCACCTATTCTTGCACTGTTTGCTTTTTCGGTTTGGGTTGATTTAACGAGGGAGATGGAAATAATTTCCTTATCATCCTACCTAGGTGCGATCCATTTCAATATTTGTAATTGTTTTATTTATCAAAAAACATGCTTGATGCAAAACAAAATCTTAGGAAAATTGCTGTAAATTTTTGGAAATCGGTAGGAATTTTTAAAGCACATAAACGTAAATTTCTGTTACTCATTCTTTCTCTGTAGTGAAAATTTGGTAGTAAAATTTGCCTATTTTATTGCCTATTTGGTTCAAGTTTAAGCCTTTTTATCCCAAAAAATGTGCCTATAAAGGCGCCTATTTTGAATTTTCTCTTTGCCTATTATCCGTTCTCTAGTCATGAAATAAGCCAAAGAACTATATGATTTTTAAGAACACTCTGTATATTCGTATTTTTTTCTAAACTCCTGACTTTTCCAGGGAAATGTGAACAAAAAACAAGACCTGCATTCATATAGTTTTATTGATTAGTTTCGGGTGAAGAAGGAAGCATTTTGGAGAAAAACTCAATTCAAAAGTTCTTCATCTTTTACGTCTTCTTTCTATCAGTTCAAAGAACACGTCAGCTAATTTTCATAATTTTTTATTATAATCAATAACTTCTCCAGGCTTGTTTTTTTTTTAATTTTCTTCATAAAAATACTAAAAAATTCAGGCCTGTTCTTCGTACAAAAGTGCTTTTGCCTCATAGACTTTTTCTTAAAAGTTCTTCACTCTCACATAAAAAAATTAAGTCTGCAAGAAAACTATGTCTGCAAGATAACTTAGTTTTCTCTGAAACGCTTCTTTCACCCGGAACTAGTAAGGAAGAGTCGATTTTTTTTCTTTTGTTAACCTTTTCCGGAAGAAAGAAGCACTTTTCTTTTACCTTTTTTCCCAAAGAGCATGACTGATTTTTCAGGATATTTGGGCAACATTTAATTGGTATTTCTTTTCGGCTTCCCTCTGGAAGAGGCAGCGGTCACGAGACCTGCCACATGCCAAAAACACCTCCAAAAAACGACAGCGTCTGTCACTTTTGTTAGTGGGCTCTCGTGCTATAATAAAGTTTAGTCAACAAAGTCAACAAAATGATTCATTTAAATTCATCTAAATTTCACCCCTCAATGCCCGATTTCCTATTTAAAAGTGTGAGTTGCCCTTCAAATAGTTGTTGCCACGCTTATAACTTTCATACGAGGAAAGGTGAAATTTTGACATCGAAATAAGACATTTTAAAAAAGAAAGTGAACCGCTACAAGCGTTTTCACAGAAATTTCTATTCAAAAAATAGTAACATACATAATTGTCGCCTTTTCACCCTGTAAGTCTCAGGAGGAACGAGTTCAGTTCAGTTTTTTTTTTTTCTAAATCAAAGTTACCATTATTCAGTAATAAAATACAAATTGAACCCCTCGTAATTTGGAAAAAATCCCAAAATGTTCAATATTAGGATCCATTTATTGACGATTGTTGAGAAGTCAAATTATTGCCAAATCAAGAGCGTTTATGTCAAAATATCATTCATACCAAGTTATGAAAAATGTGTTTGCAGGTAGGTACTACTTGCGCTTAAGCAACTTCTATTCAAGGGGATGGGCATGGGGCTGGTATTTCCGTTTAAGCGCGCACAGATCAGTTAATTATAGGTAGACGATCTATAACAGCGGAATAATAATATACAGAAGAAATAAGTACTTCAAGAACTTGTGGTATGATCTATTTTATTGGCGACAATTACGTTTAAATACAACATGATAATGCAAGACTTGAAATTTTGCTCTAGGGAGTGCCGTATAAATGCCATATTAGACTACCTCCAGGAAGAAGGAGGGACTGAACTGGTCAGTCTATAATCTGGCCATGCATCCCATAAAACACGCCTCAGGTGAGTTTGGGAGACGTGTTAAATATTATACCTCCCTGTCTATTACAGAAGTTATGAGCAGTTAAAATCTCCTTAAAGGGCGTTATGGTCACTATTAAAGTTATAGGGTGATTATGGATCCCAAGGGCAGTTTGTTGAATTTATTTAAATGTCCCATATTTTCTAGCTCCTGGTTCCTGAATTTTTATGAAAGGTTTGTAATCAACTCGTCTGGTAAGATAAGACATAATTTTTATTTGAAAAACTCATTAGGTTTTGTCCAAATAATTTTTTTAATCCTGAATAAAGCCACAAAGTGTTGAAAGACTTGGAAAATCATTTTCCAGCTTATAGAGTAAAGATGTACAATAAAGCAGATGAAAAGCAGTGTTCATTGTGATGACAAGATTTACAACAATATTATAATAATGTGAATGAGATCATGCAGATTGGATGCTGGTGGCGGCTTGTTTACAAGTGCTCGGTTGGTTGGGCACCGCGGTCAGGGGGCTTCGGACCTCGCTCCCTCGAGGAAAGCTTCCTAGTGCAGAGAGAGCGACCATCGGCGAGTGCCGAGGTGATGTAACCGGTAGCCATGACCTGCTTGCACAGCACATGACTTGTTACAGGTTACAGGTGTGACAAACTAGTCCACAACATACTGCAGGGTGTATGTGTGTTTGCCAAATGTTAATTATTAGACAGATGGATGGGATTTGCGACATATCTGTGTGTGTGAAATTTAATGTTTTGAGTTCAAAAAGAAAGAAATTTTACGTTTACAAATTATGAAAACGATGCAAAATATCACAAATTAGTTCTTTGTCACCACTAGTGACTAGTGTACCCCCCTCCCCTTTCGCTGGGTTACCTACCATATGAAAATGCACTGCTATAAGGGTTGAAGGGTTCAAACTTTGTAATCTCGAATAAATTGAATTGATTTTTTGCTCATTTTGTGAATTCGGCCTAAATAAATAAGACAAATGGATCAAAAGTTATGAAGTAAAATGAAAAAAAATCAGCCTCATCGCCCTCTAGCTTTGAAATAAAGCATTCTAGAGAGGACTTCATATCACAAAATAATATTACTTCAACTTTTTTACATTTATGTAAAAAAATCATAACAACTGCAACAATTAAAACTTGTTTCTCTGGTGGTTTCTTCATACTAACCTACCTTCTAGACTCACTTTTTGCGTATTTTTAGTTAAAAACGAGAACAAGAAAAATTGATTTCAAACCGTTCAGTTGATAAACGTGTCAAAAACATATTTATAGTAAAAATTGAGGTTGCATTAAAAAAGTGTGACGTTACATCCTGACGGGATGATGAGGAAAATTTTATCTGAGCGCATCAAAATTTTCAAAACAAAAATAAAATCGATTTATTAGAGTATTGCATAAAAAGTCATATTTTAATCCAGACTTTACTCTCTCACAGTATGATAATCAAGGCGCCACGTAAATTTGAATAAAAAAATAGGGCATCACAGAATATAACATTTTGTTTAATACAATTAACTGATTTAAGGCACATTACATTTAGGTAAGTACCAAAACGCGTTATTTCTGTCTCGTTGGACTTGGTAAATACGATCAAAAGGTAGATCTTATTGCGTTTTTTGTTTTCAAGGCCTATTTGTCCGCGCTAACTTTTATTTCCGTCTTGGCCCGTTGACAAAAAATTGAATTAATCTTGCAAACACCCAGTTGATATGCGGAAATCAAGACAGTTCAATAACTCCTTGTAATCAACAAGAAAAGCGAATCGATTATGTTATAAGCACTGACAGAGATGGATAATGGTTTTTGAGAGCTTCAAATGTAAAAATAAATTCAAATTATTTGGCTTTTGTATTTTTCAAAAATCTTATAAGTACCAAGCTATATATTTCCCTTTTTTTATTATTAAAGAGATCTGCTAAATTTGCTTTCAAAAATGGGCAAAATAAGACTCAAAAATGGAAAATTATTCATATAATTTTTGTGTAAAAAATTTCGACTTCAGAATGGGATACCACAAGAAAAGTTAAAATTGAGACATGTAAACCGTCTTCTTATACTTGGAGCCGTTTCCGATATGTAACAAAATGTAATAATGTAGAGGCTGATAGGTTTAAAATAACAAAGTTGTATGGAGTACAGCGAAATGGGGCCACCTGACAATAAATTCTCAAACTTAACTTTGGGCTCCCATTTTTAAAAACATTAGGTTAATTTCAATTTCAATCATTACCACATTTGGGGTAATCAAGTTCCATACTGATGACTCACCCTGTATAGCTAAGAAATGAGTCAATTTCTCAATTTTATTCACAAAATATGCAGCAAGTCAGAAAATTTTGAAAAAAAAAACTGGAATAGGTATATTTAATTTTGATCAAAGTAACTTCACAAATACCCTTCGTAAAAAAGTTTCACGCAACCATGCACATTCTGTTAGTTTTGAGGTAGGTATAAGCAGAAGTAAAAAAATATGTAAAAATGTAACATCTATGAGGGAAGATATCCTTATCCTACTATCCTACACTTCTCCTTGATTACGCTTAAATTTTAGGATAAATAGGGTATAAAGTTAAATCAATTCAAATAAAATCTATTATTTAAAACATATTTTATAAGTTCTTTATGTGGTTTATAAAAACACGTTGGTAACACTATGACACCAAAGCAGGAGGGCCGTGATCCCATATGTAACCAGACATGTGGTTCTAGTTATAGAGCAGTAAAACACCGCATCATTACAGTCCAACCCCTGTTTAATAGGGGGTGTAATATGCGTGTGTTTATACAGGCACCATGGAAAGTTAAGAGGCTATCATTTATAATTAAGGGCGCTAAAAATTGTCACCAGACATATTCGGGGAGGATCCGTGTGTTCTTTCTGACAACTCCCTAATTTAACAATAATAAATTAAGATTTTAATTACTTTACGACTATAAATCAATTTTCCAAATTTATCATAAACTACCTACTCTTAATTATGAATATGAAATTATGTGGAGTCTGTACCTAAGAGGCTAATTCCTTATATTTTTTTTTAATATTCATTTTAATTTAATAAAAGATTATTTAAAAGTTTTTATTTTTGTTTAATGTCAAAGATAAAAATTAATTCTACAAAAACAAAACAAAAATTCTAGTCAAAGTCTTCATCATTCAAAGATTGTCTTACGAGTTTGAAGATTATATTGATCACCCTGTATATGAAATCTTTACAAAATGCAAGTACAATATGTTAAAGGAAACGGCATTTAAACGCAGACCGAAAGGCTATCGAGGTACGTATCCGACAGCTAAGGCGTACATCTATCAATAGGTACTTTTTTATTATCTTGACTAGTTCCGCAAATAAATCGGATGTGTATTTTTTTAACATTTGCACAGCTTTATAGGTATATACGCTCTAAATTTAAAACGATAAAACCAATTTAATATGATTAAATTTCCTATAAATATATACTTTTACTTTACTGATGGTTGATGGTTATGGGATAGGAAACATTTGGAAAAGTTCATCCTTAGGTGGCAAACTAAAGACAATTCTACACTCAGACGCCTGGTGGCATTTTTTTTCAAATTTCAGGTACCTATCAAGTTGTTTCATTTCTTTTTTTACTTAATGCCCTTTATTTGGAAATTATAAATTGAAAAAATCCAAAAACAAAAATGTTTCAATGTTGGGTGTCTGACAAGTGCATTAGGACCAAATTACGTTTCGTAATAATAATAATTATTGTATCCAATCCTTTACCGGGAATCCCATAAAATAATTTAAATTGAGTCAGATCTAGTGATCATAAATATGATGTATGCAGCGCCATCTAGTAGACAAGATTTGCATCATATCAAGCTACCTACCTTTCTCCGTCTTAGGTACTAGAGGCGCCATCTGGTTACGAACAGCGCTGGCAGTGTAGTGGGAACTTTGGTCGGCAGGTGTCGCTAGCTTCTCTGCTAGGATCGGGTTGGCGGCTGCAATGGTGAATTTCAAGGATCTCATCTCCAAGAGCACTTGTGTGTTTTTATTGTGAACGTTGCTGTTGTGCTGCGGACTCGCATTTACCGAATCGTCACACGGACTAGGCACGTTGTTGTTCTCCTCTTGCTGCAATAAAAAATTGAATTAATTAATTGACCGCCGAAGAGTTATGCAACCAGTTATATTCCTTTAACTGGTCAGTGGCGACATCTCTGAACCTTTGCAAGAACCACTCTCCATTCTGTATCTAGTCAATTTTGCGATGTTGTCAGAGATCTTTTTATTTCCTACATTCCTATTCCCTGGTTTTTTGGATATTGCTAGTTTAATGTTTTTTTTTTAGGTTTTTTCAAACATTTTTCTTTTCTCAGTATATACTGACGATTGTGAATTTTGTATAGTAGTCAAAAATCAGGTTCACTGTAATTATTTGAATGCAGGTGAAGTAAACGTATGTTAAAAATGTTTAATGTTAATATTAAGAAGAAGACAAATAGTAGAATCAAACAAGATTTATATTCCTTTATTGTTATTTATTTTTCTAAGGAAAACCTCACCTTCAACTTGATTATTTTGCATTTAAACTCATGGTCAAACTTTTGTCATGGTTACTCTTACAAACAATGGAATTATTAGTAATGATAAACTTTAAAAGTAATATGCAAGTGACGCCATAACAATACCTCCCGAGGCGACAGTTATTATTAGAATTCTTTTTCTTCCAAACACATTAAAAATTATTTAAAAATCAACATATAGGTACCTAATTATTGATCAATCATAATTTTTATTTGCACAAAATTTAACCGTTACTAACATTATTTTTGTAATACCAATAGGTACTAGGTGTTAATCACCTAAACAGCTGTCCCAAATATTCTAACAGCCAGTATTATAATGACTCATTAAGTTAACGGGCAGATTTCTGTGCTCATTTCTGAAGCTAATATCAACGTCAAATGTCTTTTATTAACATTTTTGTAATCACTTTCATGTCAAGAATAGATAAACTAAAAAAATTTCCTCTTAGACTCAATACCTTCTTTAGAAATGGCCACAGAAATCTGCCCGTTAACTTAATGAGTATTTATAATAGTGCCTGAAAATGAAATACGAGTGATTTAAAATAAGCATTCTGATATGTCAAATGTCATATTAGATATGACAGTAAGCACCAGGCATGATACAAATAAACAAGGAATGTTAGCAAATAATGTTTGATGGATAAGGTCCTGGTGGGAAGGCCGAATGGCAAATAATTACTTTCTGATTGTTTTTCCATTTGTCAATATTGAGTTTCAAAGGAATAAGAGTCTAAAATACCGAGAAATAGTTCTTATAAAAATTATCAATGAAAAGCTTAATTTTTAATAAAACCTTTAACATTTCTTTCACATTTCAGATATAATACTCGATCACCTACTTTGATGTACTGCGGGAGAATACCATTGGCGGTGGCGCTCCCAAACTCCGACAACAGACTATCAATCTCCATGGAAGAGGGATCGGCGTTGGCGGCAACATTAGCCAGATGCCTGAAGAATTCTTCCGTGTCGGGCAGGTGATTGTCCACCATTTGGGGCATGGAGAGCGAACCGAGATCGGACGGGGAGAGATCTCCCCCAAGGCCGCCACCGCCGTTACCGCCCCCGGGCAGGTGGGGCTGCGGCTGCTGGCCGGTGGCGTCCTGCAGACAGAGGTCGACCAGCTTGCCGTCGTGGTCGGAGCTCCACAGGAGATCGTTGTCGATGAACGGCATCGCCAGGGATGACATGGGCGCCGAGCTCTCGCCGTGGGGCGAGCACTGGCCTACGCCTTGGAGGCGCTCGTCAGGTGGGCGGCGCTGTCGCGCGTTGGCCGGCGGGCGGCGGCGCTTTTACGCAGCCCCCCTGTCTCCCGGGCCTGTGCAACGATCTGAAAAAAGATGCGGTTACGAAAAAATTCTATTGTCATTTCGAAATAAGGTTAAAATTTGAAAAGTGAAAACGTTAAATTAAAAATTTGAAAAGAGAATGGAGGTTTTCATAGATTATCTCCAAAAATGTATTGGAGAAGGGCGTCCTGTACCAAAATTTTACCATAAGCAATTATTCTATTGGAAGCAGCGACTTTTGTTTAAACGTTAAGGTATGTTTCCACCAAAGGAACATTGAGGAACTTTTATGTAGCCACAAGTTTCGTCTTGCTGATTTTCCTTTGAAGTTTACGGCTCGAAATGGAAACCGGCGACAAGAAGGAACAATCTGAAATTGGAACAGAAACCGAGTGGAACATTCAAAAACTTTGTAGAACATTTTCGAAAAAAGGAAAGAGAAACATAAAAGTTCCTCAATGTTCCTTTGGTGGAAACATACCTTTAGACTAAGCAGCTTTGTAGGTCCATAATAATAATTGTGTTTTGGACACCCATCATAGGAACAGTTTTCTTTTATTTGTAGTCGTCCTTATCGATCAAGCGACAATAATTCTTCATGAAGGGTAATGTGTGGTCAAAGTAAGAACACATTGATGGTGTCACACGTTATGTGGTCTGTGGTCCGTGAGGTAATGTGAGATTTTTCGGTAGTCTGTGAGAAAGTGTAGAGACTGTAGAGTAACTCCCAGTTTTTCCGTTTTCTATTTATCTATCGAGTGAATTCAGCGTTGTGGTTGTTTGCAGATTTGTGTGTGATTTTTTGTCATTGTTTTTTTGCAGATAATGCACTCACAAAATATTATATCTTCTTCTCAATCCGAAGAAGTAATATTCCAACTCGTACCTACATCTTATCATGCAGGTATACTTCTGTCAACTTTGACGTAAGAAACTGAAGACAATGTAAAAGAAATTAGAATTTATTAGCTGTCTACATATTTAGTAGGTTGCAATATATACACAGCATACAAATCAATCTTAGGTATAAGATAATAACAATAAAATTAATCAATACAAATATTATAAAATCAACCATAAATATTATAAAATATTGTGACTTGTGAGAACGTGAGCCATCTGTGCACCCAATAGCTTATTTCATAACATGACGTCATTTATGAGCTCACGTGAGGTGCACCAATGCATTTCTACCTCAAGTGTTTTGTCACCCATCAAGCGCTAGTTACTTCCTGGACAGAAATGAGAAAATTTAGGGCTATCCATAAAATTCGAAAAAATCATAGAAAACCACTTTTATTTCAGAAAAAAGCCAAAATGCGATATTTTTCCGGAAGATTTCTTATTTCAAAATGTGGTCAAATTTTTTGGTTAATCTTATGAAGATGATCAAGAAACCTCCAAGACTAATAATTAAATACTCCTCGCTCTAGAGAAGTGGAAAAAAATTTATTAAAACGAAGCGTAGGTACTAAAATACTAATATTGTAGAAAATATTAGGAGTTAGTAAATCAACACAAATAATTTGTTTTCAAGTTTTCATTTCTCTCCATGAATCTCTCAGTATATTTTTTTATCTTTATATTGTTCCATTTTCATTGCTTAATCAATTATTGAGGTCTGTTTTATCTCTGAAGGGTGGTATTGGTGTTTTTTTGGAATTTTTCAATCTTCTCGTAGGTTCAACTTAATCGAAGTTGAGGACAAATTCAAATTAGTTCCAAAGTTGGCGATAATCTCTCTTTCTTTCAGATTTCTCTCGGTTTAATTTTTTCTTTATTGTTTCTTGTCCAATGGTATGCTTTATCTCTTAATAAGGGTTGTCAAATCTGTGTATATTTTTCTGGCTTCCTTTCAGACACGGCTCTAATTAATTCGAAATTTCTGTCGAAGATTCATCAGGGTCTTGCTGATTAGAAATTTCCAAACGACTGAGCTAAACTACTTATGTAGACAATTTGAGAAAAGGTAGGTATCTGAGATAAATTTTCAGTGGGTTTCGAACTTTTTCTCCCCTTAATCTTAGTTGCACTGTTGCACACGACCATGAATAGTAAATGGTACTTTTCATTTATTCAAATTCACTGAGAAAAAATTTCTGATAATTATTATTAGTCAATTTAATTGACTATAAAAAATATGATACAAGGATGGATGATTCTCTTTTCAAGATATTTTAGCCAAAACTTTCAAATATAGAAAAACAAAACGACAAAATATAGAAACTCAGTCAAAAGTAGATGACCATTATAACTGGTAAATGTTTATTATTACAATAGTTTCTTAAAAAAAAAGTTAAAGAAGTCTCTTCAGAAAGTAGAAACCTACCTACCTGGAGATATCACGATGAACCTTGAACCGTCGCCAATACATGTAAAGGCAGTTATTTGAAATCTGAAACAAAAAATATTCAAAATTAGACAGATCGAAACATAAATACAAATTAGCGTTCTAACAATAAATAATCTACCAATCATACTGAAGACAAAACCCAGAAAACTAGTTATTTATTACACAAAGGGAAAAAAGTGGAAACAAACACATCAAGCTAAAATCCGATTTTTTTCATGTGTATAATACACAATTTTTTCTGTGAGAAGAAACCCCGGTGCTAGAAAATCGAAAATCGTAATTAGATAACTGAAAATAATTTCGGAACGTTTATTATATTGAATTTGAATTTTCAAACTTAAATTTATGTCTATAACATGTGCCCTGTTTAATTTATCAGCTCTCCTGGGATTATATTTATTTTTCGAAGCTTTATATTATTTCAGATTTTCGTATTATAACCGCTTCCATTTTCCTTTAATTTTTCTAATGTTTGCTTTGTTTTTTTAATTCCTATAATTAAATCAGAAAAAGTTGAGCACAATTTATTCATACCGAGGGGACATTTTTTTCTTTACCATCGATAAAAATGGATCTCAGAGATTTTTTTGTAAACATTTTTTGTCTCCCTGCTCGCATAAAACATGATTTTTCAAACAAATAAACTGAGTTTTCAACGTATCTGTGTTTATAGGTAGATAAACCGATTTGTTGTTCATCGTTATTGAAGCTCACTCTAGCATTATAAATGACATTGGCTGATTAAAAATAATAATACTATTCCTTTCATGTTTACCTACTTTTTTCTCCTTTTCAATAAGAATAAAAACTACATACCTACATGATATTTTTTTTATAATGTAAGTTTCTACTAGTAGTTATTACGATTTAATTGTTATTATTTAACCTTCACTACTAATTTTATAATATACAGTGTGTAAATGAATAAGTGCAAAAAATTTTGGGGGTGAATCATTATGTAAATTAATTAATCCTTTAGGGATTCAATGACGTTGAACTTGTCCATTATTTATATCTCATTTTATTTCTTTTCACGGTCGAGCAAGAATACGAGTCTGACAAGAGGACACTGAACAGCGGGAGTTCATATTTAAATGTTGTGACTTGATAGTAATAATTGATAGTTGCTCTACATTTGTAATTAAAACGCATAAAAATTAATTGTTATTATGCCCACGTATAATTACTATAATTATGTTTTAGAAAATTAATGAACACAAGTTTTGTTTTCAACTTTTAATTCATGAAGCCCAAGAGGGAGAGTCCTAACAATATACTTATCATTAGTAGTTTTTTTAGGATTTTCGCCCCCATTTCTTCAATCTGCTTCAGGAATGCAAAACAGCATTCTCCAACTCCAATGAGGTTCAATACAATGGCCAATAATAGGTGATCATAGTAAAACAAAGTATCTTAGACTTTGTAAGCGACGATACGATTTAGGTTTCTCTATTATACTTATAGGATGTTCTTGATCTTTTTCAAAAATATTTAAACTTTTGTTTTGAATAGAATTTTTCTGGATTTATCTTTTTTTAGTTGGTTTCATTAGGAGCGATTCCAATTATTTTGCTTTATTGTTAACATACTTACTTTTGCTTTATGGTAATTAACTCTTACTTAACGATCTGTCAGTCAAACTGATGATAGGAGTGATAGATGCACCAAACTTGCTCTAAAGTGAAGGCAACAGTGATACACTACCATTTTGTCCAGTGAAATTGTCTTATGAATATGTGAATTAATTTTATGCCGAGTAAACAAAGCGACAGTGAATTGAGTCATCCATCCGGTTTTTCATCAATAGTCTCATGTCGTGAAAATTTTGACGTTTTTTATCGAATAAATCGAGTCTAAATTTTTTATGTTCATTCTATTATAGCCACCCATTTTCCATTTTTATCCAGTCTAATTTTCCTTTTTCATCCAGTTTTATTTTACGTTTTCATTCCTCAATCTACACTGAAAACATCGTGAATTTTAATAGTTTTTTTGTGCAGTAGATAGAGTCCCCATCCAGTTTTTCATCCAGTATCACTTTCCATTTTCATGCTTTAGCCAAAATTGTAACATTATAAAATTTTTCCAGCTTTACGGGGAGTAAATCGATCAAAACTTATTCGAGTCACCGATCGGACTTACCATCAAGTCTCCCTTTCCATTTTCATCCCCTAAAGTCGACTAGAAACGTATTGAAATTTTATAGTTCTTTTTTGTCCACTAAATTGAGTCACCCATTCAGCTTTTCATCCAGTTTCACTTTCCATTTTCATCCCCGAGCTACATTTGTAAGCACCATTCTATTTTTTTGATTTTCCGTGGATTAAATCGATCACAATTATTAAACCGAGTCACCAATCGGTCTTTCCATCAAGTCTCCCTTTCCATTTTCATCCCCTATAACCTCGACTGGAAACGTCGTGAGATATTATAGTTTTTTTGTCCACTAAATCGAGTCCCCCTTCCAGCTTTTCATCCAGTTTCACTTTCCATTTTCATCCCCTAGCTACAATAATTATTGTAAGGGTCTTGACATTTTTCTAGTTTTAGTGGAATAAATCCATCAAAACTAAATTGAGTCACCAATCGGTCTTTCCATCAGTTTCACTTTTTATTTTCATCCCCTAACCTCTACTGGAATCAGATTTTCCATCACCTCTTCTTTTCCATTTCCAACCCCTAACCACCACTGGAAACGACGTGAATTTTTATAGCTTTTTGACCAGAAAATCGAGCGACAGTAAGACAAATCACCCATCCATCCGGCTTCTCATCAGGTCTCATTTTCCATTTTCACCCCCTAACCTCCACTGGAAAAGGGGCGAAATTTTACCTTTTTTCACGAATAAATTGAGTATCAGGTCTTACTTTTCATTGAAATCCTCTAGTAGAGTGGAGTGGAAATTTTCGCTTCTTGCTATACCTTTCGCTTATACGGTAAACTTATAAACGTAAACGATATACTCTTCCCAGCGAGGTGAATTTCTTCATTTTAGCACTTCTTGAAAAATCATAAACATTTTCATACTTAAAACGAGATACACAGAAAGATAGAAAATTGCAACTCCATGAATTTACTGGACAAGTGAATAATATACGTTGACATGAGCTAAGAGAGGTCAATATTATATTATAGTCACTGAAGACATTGATGATGCATCATTGTAAATTATCAATTATCTGTAGTGTGGACACTTACTATTGCTTAAATTTTTGCAATAATTACTTATATGATACATCCTATATCTCAAATATAGCAGTCAGATCTTACGACAGCCTTGACAAATAAAAGTAACGCCATTATACACTACCTGATGTTTTGTTAACCATTCTGGTCACTTCCTTGAATTACACTACAGTTTATTAATAGAACCACCAAGGCAATCGTATCCATGCTCAAGGTGGCACATATACTAACATTTAGATGCATGGAAATTTTTGGCTAAGACAAGGTTTACCTAGAAGAAACAAATTGCTAATTACAGCTTGTATAGTTTTTTTTTTACTCACTAAAAATACTTAATGCTCTTATTTATATTCATAATGTGCAACTAGAGATAACCTTCCCTGTAGTTCTGTTAATAACAAGTAAAGAAACTTTTTCTTTTCATCAGGATAATCATAAAGTGATTTAATCAGCAAGTCGGAAGAAATGTTTATTACGCAATATAATGTTTAATGTTACTTTACTCTCCAGGAAATAATAATTTACTACATATTTTTGGTCACGTTTTTCTCCCAAAGGATGCCCGGAAAAATAGTGGAAATCAGTAATGTAGTATTTGCAATTTTTGAGTTGTAGACTTGCACTCTCCTGAACTTTTCGCTAGGGACCGCTTGATGAAGAACCACTTTCCACACTTAAATCTAAATCGTAAATAATTATTTTCGCATTTACTTCAGTTTATATACCTACCTACAATGCATGTTCAAGTTATTCATTGTTTTTCGCTAATAATAATTAGATGCATGCAGGTACTTATTTATATGACAGAATGATGATGACTGAGCTAATGTACCTACTTTTCAATCATTATCAAGAACCGTCTGTTAATACCATAAGGAAGAGATGGTTGCGGTGAACGATGGCATTCCGTTACGTCACTTTCACTAGCCGATGATGATTAGACAATGATGACTCCCAATTAACGGTTCATTCTCCCCGAGAAATGGTGAAAGCAGCGACGTCATGGGGCTCTGCGTTCGAATGCAAATGCAATATGTAGATTGCAGATTTATCGTTATAATAATTACACAAATTTTATATACCTTATGCCTCCTATATTATAGACAATAATAATATACAGGGTGTCTGGTAACTGGACAACCAAAATCGAGCATATAAAAAAAAGAGTAACTTTTTTCAAGATCAAACATACTATGGAAATTTGTTTTTTAGTAGCTGGAGAGTCAAAATCAAACTCCCTGTATAAAATCGCATTTGAAACATAAAAGAGAGAATAACGTTTTTCAAGATCAGGCCTGGTTTAAGAAATATTTCCAAAAATGTAAAACTAAGGCTGCTGTGAAAATGAAAGAAGTTTGTTACGTAAAATTTTACATTTTTGGAAATATTTCATAAGCGAGGCCTGATCTGGAAAAAAGTTATTCTCTCTTTTATGTTTAAAACACGATTTTATACATGACGTTTGATTTTGGCGGTCCAGTTAAGACTAAAAAACAAATTTTATTGGTACCTAATAAATTTTTTATTACCTAAAAATTAAAAAGAATTGGGAGTTTTATAAAAACAGCCATTGCAATTTAACAAAAAAGAAACTTCTGATGATAGAAATTTTTCACATTATGTTGAAACTGTCCCCAACTATCTGACTATACTGTACCCGACAAAAGAATAAACGCCCTAAATCCTCGCAGCTAAATGATCTAATCAAAAGTGAGGTATAATTTGGGTTTAACTAGTCTAAACAGGACGCTATTCAATTGATCATCTTCTTCTCTTTTTTAAATATGAAAATAAAGTTTTCTTGCAAGCAAAAATCCTTATGGGGTATGTATCTATTGTCTTTATTCGGAAGAACTGTCAAAAGAGCTACAACAAGATTTTTCTAACAGAAATATAGACCGATCAAACCCAAACGTGGTCCTGCCTATCATTTGTATAAGCCGTTAGTTTACCTTAACCTGACTGCGAGGTTCTTCTTTACAATGAAGATTATCCTGGGCCCAGAACCTGCGGTTGTTATGAAAAAGTGGCGTGTTTATGGTGCATAATTATCAAGCTTTTTTAGACAATATTTATTACGCAAAAAGAAACATAAAAATTATACAACAACGGTTCAATAACTGATTCAATTTGCTTGGAAGACGATTTATGTCATGGACAAAAAAGACATGATTCTTGGAGGCAATTCATGCTTTGACATCGGCCACCAAGCTACTAAAATCATAAAATCGTCATAAGTTTTATACACCTGTCAATTTTTCAGCGATCGATTGACGTGGTAGTCTATAGGAGCTTCTATGGGAGCATATGGACGGATGTGGAAGCAGTTTCCATTCCTTATTATTATCGAAATATTCGACAACACGACCTTCCAGTGGTGGAAGACGATATGATCCCAGATAGATATAATGTTGATGTTTCATTGACATTTTTGACTGGAATCCGCCACTATTGACACTCATCGGCGTTTTTCCACCAACCACTTATAAAAAATCCCCTTTGGGATGATTTCCCAATCGATGATTCGGCTTCTGTCCCACCAAACAAACCGTTCCCGTTTTACAGGCAGGTATTCAGGCACCGCTCGTGCACCGCTCAGAGCGTCATAGAAATTCCCCTGAAATGCATTTGCATTTTCAATTAAAAACTTCATCCCCATGCAGGGACAATATTCTTCAGAAACGGTGCTTGTTCGTTTCGTTGCAGAAAATCAGTAAAAATTCGGACACGTTCGGCTTTATTGTTGTAGAATAGTTTGTGCGAGGAATACATCCTGCCACTTTTCATACCTTTCCGAGCATTTTGATACGACGAAAGTTGGTTGAATGGTCCAAATTGAAGTCTTCGTCCAACATTCGAGTTGTAAAGCTTTTGTCTCTTCTAAAGCGTACAAAAATGTCGACCTCTTCATAGCTCATCTTCCAAGCTAGTGTCGCCAGATTTACCGGGCAAACTATCCCCAGCATCGATCTTCGCAGAGATCGCGGAATGACTGCGATATTCTATCAAAAAAATAAACAAAACAAAATTTTTATTAAGTACAAAAAGCCTGATACTTCTTCTCGTCTATGACTTGGGACACTCTTGTTCATACTGTCAGCCTCGAGTGCTTCTACGATTTGACCAGATTTTCATATTCTGGCAAAAAAAATCAATTTCCAACTTTTTTACTTAAATTTGGAATTTCTGTGATTTTAGAGAGATGCAAAAGCGATAATTATAAATTCTTCCTGCCTCTTTAACTGTTGTAAAATGACCAAAGCATCATTACTGGGGCAGAAAGAAGCGTTATGTCGTTACTAAACTAAAAAGAAAGGAGAGTTTTCAACATTCAAGAGATGAGACTGCTTTACATGAACTCTGAATCAAAATGCACTTTAGACTAAAATTTGCTTAAAGTTACTCCAGTAGGACCACTGCCAAAAAGTGAACCTTAGATTTTTCACGAATAGGCACTCCAACAAACTATAGTACTGAACCTACTTCCGTTTAACATATTAAAAAAAATCTTCTTGACTTTTTTTGAAAAAGTTATAATTCCCAAGAAATACCTTACACCTAATTTAGTCAAATAGGCGAATCCCATATCCTGTATCATGTTCATTAGTCTATTTTTCCGGTTTAGTAAACGCTCCAAGGCAGGAAATAAACTGTACGTACGTAGGTAGGTAGTTTGTAACGTTGTATTCTAAAGTTGTATTTTGTACCCACGGTTATATCAGATAAGTGGCTGGTTCAATGCGAGACGCGTTAACCAAGGTCAGCGTTTGTTGTTTCCTCATTCCGATTCTGTTACTAGTGCACCTCATGCGTTACATCACATCCTCATGACGTATTATTATCATTATCTGTAGTCTGTAGTCTGCAATCCCACTTGATTTAAAAAGATGGAAAGGGGATAGCATACTAGTCAAGTGTTCAGATTACAGGTATTCGTTGTCTTATCAGCATAATTTTATCTACGATAGCATCAAAAAGTTTGTTAAGCTGAGAGGTGGAGTCTCGATGAGGATGAGATTGTCTGATAGAATAATAACAGCCATCTTACGCAAAAGAACTTCAGATGGTCGAGCTGGGTAACAGTTATTTCTAAATACACATAAAGCTTCCTGGTCAGACTTGAAGAACAAGAAGAAATATAATTTATTGAAGTTTTTTTTAGATTTTACTTAACCTAAACGTCTTAAATAATAACGTTACTCTACATAGTGCAACCATCTAATATGTGCATCCCGGGAAACTTGAAAGTTGACAGAGTGCCAAAAATGCATCCACTTCCGGAATACGACCTGTTGAAGTTCATCTCTGCGGAGACATTAAGCAATAAAATTCTCCAGAACACAAATAAGTGTTAGGCGGATGGATGTAGGTTATTTCTGTAACCAAAACCAACACAACACAAAAGTGGCAACAACCCTGAATTATCTAGACAGTAAAAACACTCTCTTCTAAGTTAGAAATATTAGACATTGCCATTTAAATTTTTTCAAGAGTTATATGTTCAGAACTTGAATATTGCACTTATGTTAGATCTGATTCAAAATCCTAATTTAAGTCCTTAGAATAATTAAAAACGTGTCTAGATAGATTGCCAGAATCTACAAAATCGGGAGGAAAAACATTATCCTCCTAGGAAGGGAAAGAATCACTTTCGGTCATATTTTTTGAGCTGAAATGACTCATTGTCAGGCACAGAAGACGAAAAAATTGAAATGATTAATAACTTTAATGGGAAAATTGTCTCCAGCTGGCAACTTCTTCAAAACCAATTCCGATTTAAGTCTTGCGCTCGTCAGCATGGGGACTGGGCAACGGGGTATTACTTCTTATGGGTACCAAGTCTAACAAAGCTCAAACCGTAAACAGCTTGGTGAGGCAATTGCGCCTGAGAAACGCGTCGTCGTGAGTAAATGAGGTACGCCGAGTGAATCAGGCACCACTCGAAAAACAGTACCAACACTACCAACTCCAAGGTATTACGCGCCGATAGATGCATAATCGAGAGGAAGACTTATTGGCGCATTGTATTCTTCCATGTCCTCAAGCGGCATTATGGGCACAGTGTCCTATAACCACTGCCCGTTATTATAATTTGGTCCCCTATACTTGGGGGACAGGAGATGTAGAAAAACAGTCTCATGAACAAGCCTTAGCTGGAGCTGGTCGTTTTTCTTCATAGGAGAGCCAATATGAAGATTTTGCAATGAAGAATAGAGAAAATGAAACTTCTCGTGCTGGAGCCATTTGGGCTCAATAGAAAAATTATTTGCTAAAAGACCATTAAACATTGTCAAAGGAAAGGAACTTTCTCATTAAACAACGAGTGTGTTAATACGAAGTCTTTTTAATCTTTCTATAGTACAGAGGGAGTTGTTCAATGAACCTACTTGTGGAGGGATTAAAGTTCCAAACAAAAAAAGATGCAATGAAAAAAGAAGAAACCCAATTATAAATTGTTATTCACAAAGAGGCATAATTATTAAATGTAAAGCTAATTTTCCGATGTTATCTTTCTGATATCAACAGGTAACAAATGAGGGGTAATAACCTGTGCCGTAAACAGTAGAATGTAATAATGAATAACTAGTGAAAACGTCGTAATTATCAAGAATAATATAATGCATAATATATTGAGTGAGCAGCGTGAAAGTAACGTAAAACTCTCTATAGCGGTTATTAGCTCCCATTATAGTGATGTTACTTATTACCTGAGTAAGACCGGCGCCGTAATAGACTACTTCATGTCATAGTCTGTGAATTTTAACTCTTCTCTCGATGCTTTCTTTAATTCTTATTGAGGTAAAATGTTAATCCCAATGGTCACTTTTGCAGCCTTATAAAAAAATTAATGAAACGACTACCATTAACCTGTGATGTGGGGACTAGCGACCGTGAAACTGCTAGTTTCTCATAGCGGATAATTCACAATTCATTATTCATGGAATAGTTATTTAAGCTCGGAAATTTAGCAAGAGAAAGTATTGCGAAATATTCGTCTAACCATTACTTCATGGAATAGAATAATTTACTATTATCTGTTTTAGCTTTTACACATAGATATGTACCCAGAATGTACCTAAATGTGTTAGTTATTAATTTTTATTACTTGTCTTATTTTGTACATTTCTATATTATTCACTTTACTATTCTTCTATTAATTCTAGTAGTAATATTAATTATTGTGTTCTATCAATTGTGCTTGTTCTCGTTGATCGTTTTTTCACCTTTCGCTCGTTCTTGATGGTGACTGCCTGTGGAAACGCTGTAGTTTTCCAGATATAAATTTTCTGTTATTTGTATCAACGCTTATACTGCTTATAGAAATTGACAAAGAGATACTAGAAAGGATCATTCTTTCTTACCATATAATAACATACAGAAGAAATTGTTTTGCAGCACTGGAACAAGGCAGATTAGGAAGATTAACCTTAATTTCCTGGAAAATTTGGGATGGTTATGTTGAAACAATAAATAAATTCAAGATTTTATTAAACATTTTGAATATACTCAGCAATGATGAGAGAAAAAATGGTTGAGGTTGCATTAATTTTTTTTATTAACATCTAATTAAGAAACAATAATGTCATTATTATTATACTCGTAACTACCTACCAGTCATTCAAATTATGAAATTACCATTTTCAATTAACCTTGTCATTTTATTTCATGGTACAGAGTTAAACGATTGCATTAAAAAAATTATTCAAATTATTATACACTGATCAGATAATCAGAATTCCCAAAACACTAAAACTACATTTACATTTGGCAACAGGGCAGAAAGCTTCCGCGATCTAGGTTCAGATCCACGCTTGTATTACTGGTTGTCTAGCGTGCGGGGAATGCAGTGTTAGTGTTTACAAATTACAATGTTTACATGTTGGTGATGAGGAAAAGTAACCGCAAACCGAAATGTCCTCTCAAGGTGGCGACGGTGCCGGTGAATATAAATATGAGCCCAGAACACCTCAAGAAGACTTCCTGGGGGCGGATTTTGATCCTCTTTTAGTATTAAACGCACCGAATGTACCGTTACCAATTCCCACTGCTCGAACTTATGATAACTTGGCGATGTACACATCCGCGAAAGCTAGGTTAGAAAGAGCGGCGGAAGCGAGCGGTTCCACTTCGACATCGACCGCGAAAACCGATAAAAAGAAAAAGGAACCTGCTGAAACGATAACCAGGAGATTCCTGCCACACCAGAGTAAGTTATATTATTTTATGTTTTCTTATTGTATTTTTCGATCAACTTGTAATAATTATTGTAACGCTGACTAATCTAAATTTCAATAATAATAATTTAAGAAATTCAAGGATTCAATTTTGGTTTGAAATTGAAATTCGAAATTCCGTATATTCGGTTCCGTTCGGATACTTTCGGAAGTCAGAGTTCAAACGACGTCGATGGATAAGGTGACGTGTGACAACTGATTACTGACGTAGACGTAGTGTAGTTGATTGAGTAGTGACGTACTATCTGAGTGTTTTTTTTATCGTGTCTGGCTGTTCAAACAAAGCTTATACCAGGGTTTCCCAAAAAGTTATTTGAGTAACCTTTCGCTCTGAAATCCACATTCGTACCGTAAAGACGGATTTTTTACCACTTTTATAGGTTCATCTTAATGATTTGTTTAACCTTATGCTGGAAAATAAGACTTTATCTAAGGGCATAAGAAAGACACGCATCTAGCGACACTGGCTTTTTGGAAGTAAAAAAGAGGCCTATCAGAATAAGTCTCCATATTAAGAAAGTACCGTCGCTTTAATAGTCATTAAAAATGTTGAAAATACCGTGTGTACAGAGGACTACATAGGTATAGACGTGTTAATTTATAACAATAATATTTACAGTCTCGCTTCTATTTACTTACATTCAATAAACTCCAAATAAAATAACCCCTCACATCTTCTTAAACCACCATGTTAAGGTAGGTACTGTCTCGATTCTTTCACCCAGTCCCAGTACTAAACACCACTCTTCTCTTTTATACTTGCAAATTGTACTAAGAATTACTTCTCTAACTTTCCAACTTAATTGTTTATTTTACAAGAAAATAAATGTTCTCACTTCACAATTCCTGCTGTTTACAAAACACGCGACGTTTCAGGTGACCGTTTTGTAAAGAATCGATCAGAGTTGTTGCTGAATCTCTAAACTTTCAATTTGTCTCATCTTTTTGGCATCAAAATGATCCCGCTAATTGAGGTACTTTATAAAGCTACTTGGCAACGTCATATACCTTCTTTTTATATTAGCGGAAAAGTACAACAGGAATCTAGGTACTATTCTTTTAATTCAGTAATTTTTTGACGCAGGTAGGTACGTAACACCAACTTTGTCGAAAAAATTAAGTACTTGCATCAAGTCGATTTTGTTATGCGACCATAGTACAAATTATACTATTGTCAAGTTTTTGTTTACATAAACAAAGGTCGCCTTAATCAAATGTAATTATAATAAATTATTACTGTGGTCTGGTTGTTTCCATTAAATAATAATGAATAGGTTTGGCTTGGAATCTTGGAATATGTCGACAAAGCTTTGCGAAATACCGTTATAAATGTACTGAGAAATGTAAAAATATGGAGGATTGTACCTACTTAGGGTATATGACGTATGAATAAAATGAAGATCTTACTTTACACAGACTGATAAATACTTTAATCGTGGAATGCAGTTTAGATGAATTCTGCGGGGAATTCTGCCGAAAGAAATATTCGGCGTAGACTTTCTCCTACAAAATTCCATGTCTCAAAATGTAAAGTATTTTGGTCCGCGTTGCTGATCAACGGTCAGAAAACGAGGAAAATTATTTTCCGGCTGAAGCCGGGACAATAACTTCGTTGTTATTATTCATTTAAATCGATGAAAACAGTTTATGCTCATTAATTACTCAGTTGTTTTACAGTTTTCCAGCTTCATAGTTTTGAATAATTAGTTAACAAGGTGGCATCTAATTTTATTGAATTTTATTCCCTTATATTTTTCATTTTTTTAATACATAGTGAAAATTGTGGAAGTCAGGGCTTAGAAAGTAAAGTCAATTTTTTTCGCTACACGTAACAAGCTACGTGAAATCATAATTGATTTCGGACCGTTTTACCGTGGACGGTTCGGCTATACAATAATTGCGGTAGCATAATCAGCGGTTATCAAAAGTTATCAATGTTAAACGGCCCGGAATCAATTATTATTTCACAGGTTTAAATTTCAAGGTTACACACAACAACAGGTAACGTGTTTAAAAAAATACTTCTTTTATCAGTGCCAACCATATAAACAAGTGTTTGCTATCATCAGTGTGCCAGACGTCGTACGTTTTGTAAAAAAAACTCTCCAGAAAAGTTATTTTTCAAAAAATACGTCAAGTAGGCTAGACATATTGGGAATGAAACGGGGGTTCAGATGAAAGTTTTGCTATAGTTTTTATTTTCTCACCCTCTATGTTTTTTGGGTTTTGGGAACACACGTTTGAAGTTTGTTGGCAAAAATTTGTCCCGGAACTTTTTTTTGCACTTTTACTTTTGCCCAAAATTTTTACATTTTTTTCAGTTTTTGATCTATAATCCTCGGAAAGGGGGCGTTTTTTCGACAAAATTAACACAAAATTAAAGTAGACAAAATTTCCGATATGTTTCTCATAAAAAAGTATTTTTAGAAAATTAACTGTTCCACCGGTACAGCGCGCAAAAAAAAACATTCCCATTGCGTGGGGTTTTGGAAAGAATTGCTATAGTTTTGATTTTATCACTCTCTATGTTTTTTGGGTTCGCTGAACACGAATTTTAAGTTTACTGTCAAAAATTTGGCCCAGCACTTTTTTTTGGTACTTCTTTCCCATTTTTTTTCAGTTGTGATTTCAATTTCAGTTTTTGGCCTAAATCTCAGAAAGGAAGCGTTTTTCCAAGTCCATTCTATACAAAATTTAATTAGGAAATACAAAATTTTTTTTCTCATACAAAAGGTTTTTTTTTATAAGACTAACCGTTCCTCCGGTATAGAGCGCGCCAAATAAAACATTCCCATAATATGAAAAGTGGCAAGAAGTGCAAAAAAAAGTTCAGGGCCAACGTTTTGCCAGAAAACTTCATATTCGTGTTGAGCGACCCAAAGAACATATAGAGTGAGAAAATCACAACTAATAGCGAAACAAAATAGCGCGCTCTACCGGCAGACCGGCTAGTCTTCCAAAAAAACGTTTTTTATGGGAAATGTAGAAAAATTTTTCTACTTTAATTTTATCTAGGATGGATTTATCTAAAAAACGCTTCCTTACTGAGGTTTAAACCAAAAACTGAAATTTTTTTTAAACATTTAGGCAGAAAGTGCAAAAAAAAACAAAGTTCCGGGTCAAATTTTTGGCAGCAAACTTCAAATTCGGATTCAGCGACCCAAAAATATAAAGAGCGAGAAAATCAAACCTATAGCTAAACATTCCAAAATACCACGCATTAGAAATACATTTTTTTGGAAAAAATGCTTCGTTTCTGAGATTTAGACCAAAAACTGGAAAACGTGCAGAAAATTGGGCAAAAAGTGCAAAAAGAAAGTTGCGGGCCAAATTTTCAAGCAAACTTAAAATTTCAAATTCGTGTTCAACGACCCAAAAAAACAGAGGGTGAGAAAGCAAAACTTTCCTCTGAGAATTCTAATACGCCTAGCCTAAATTAAAATAATGAACCTGATTTGAACTTTGAAAGGACACACGTTTTCAAATAAAATAAAAAACTAAGAAGCTTCTGATATATGTACCTTTCTTTAAAATGTCCTCATATCATGTGCGTTTTGTTTAATACTAATAAATTATTTATTTATTTATTTATTTATTAATAAAGGAACTTGTTAAACTAAACTTTACACAATCATTTTGCTGTTGAAAAACGCAAGTGGTATAGATACAGTGATTTAATGAATTGTTATCAGATTTTCAGTCTTGAGTTGTTTACTTCAAGATGCTTTTTATCATAGATACTCGGGCTTCAAATTGAATTATTATTATGCCTCCCTTGTGGATGCTTTTTCTCGGTCTGGGTCACCGTATTTATAATTCAATGTGGAAATGGCTCTATTTTCTTCAGGTTTTTTTTTTCAACAAAATGTTCAGTAGGATTTACAACGTGGGCTTTTTGTTTTTCCAGAGCGGTGAATTTTTTTTCATGTTATAGTATAGTTTCGTGCTTTAAGATAATTTTTCTGTTCTTCTTGGCTTCAACAACCACAACAATAACATATCTATAAACATTTCACCAACTTAAAACATAATATTGCTATTTCTTTAATAACAATATCAATGTCACTCACTAGCTACATAAACTCAGTAAAAACATGAAATATTATTAATACAAGCGGTTACTGACAATTAAACGACAACAATAATAATAATTGTTTCCTTTAGCTTCCTTTAAAACATAAAATTTACGTGAATTTCCTTTATTAAAAAGTGAAATTCACCATTATATTAAAAATATTTAGAAAATAAAATTTTATGAAGGTTACCTTCATACGTTAGAAGATATGTAATTTTTTTAAACTCGAATTTTTGATTGATGTTATAGTCGTTTATAATAAAAAGTGGAATCATTCAATAAAGAAAAGAAGTGGCTGAGTTCAAAGTTTTGCGCTGCTCAAAATTACTTGAATTTCACAATTTTGAGAAACCTCCATATCGCGGTTTGAATTCAATACATTTTACCAACTGTTTGGGAGAAAAAACATTTCCTACGACAAAAAAACCACCCTATACCTGCTTCTCTAAATTATTCCCAAAATTCAATGTTTTTCTATTTTTTTTTTACATGAAAGCAATACAAACTTATTTTCGTAATTTTTTTTCCAATTTTCCAATTTAGCTGCCACTAAAACATAGGTCACTAAAACAAAACTCCTTCAATCAGTTCTTTTCTAAAAAAAAAAATACAGAAATTTTTTAAAATTTGGATTGCATCACCTAAGGTAATACTTAGTAATAAGATTTCTGGTTCCTGGGGAGAAAGAATTTTGCAACTCTAACGAAAAGAGTTGCTTATTAAAATTGTTCATTTCTCTAGCTTTGGAATGGTACTTTTGAAAAAATGCTTTTCGGAAATGAAAAAAAATTCAAATTTCCGAGTTATTAAAGAAAAACAATTATTTTTCATAAAATTCAAAATGGCGGACTGACGCGCACCTTAGATCTGGCCGCCATTTTGAATTTACACCAGTGAGCAGGTAGAATAATTAAGGACAGACCAAAAAGATCGGCGACGGCATTTTTCTTATTTCAAATCGATTTTTTTGCATTATTATGAGAGACCTACCAGGGCCAGTAGTAGGTCAGGTTGTTTTCAGAAATATCAAAACCTATCAACGTTACTGAAATATCCTGAAAATTGGGAAAAAAATCGAAAATATTCAAATTGTTTATTTCTGAATCTTTTGGAGCGAGTTATGAGTTTACGATAGGAGTTATTGCAAATTAACTTATTAATAATGCACATACCTACTTATTTTTTCTCGAAAGATTCATATTTCATAGGCCTATGACTCATTATGTACTGGGATTTTTTTTTTATCGTAAATTGTGCAATCCTATATATCCAAAGAACCAATACTTTGTGTCTTGCCAAATAAATATTTCTTTCACCAATTCCAAAAGTGGATTTTTTTTACATTAATTTTATTTTAATAAATTTATTTATAAATTTAATAAATTTATTTTTAAAGAAAATTATTTACTGAACTAGTCAACATTATACATATTATTATGTCATTGGGCGCATTAATTAAGTTTTCCCCATATGATGATGTAAAAACTAAAAAGGCGAAAAAAGGCAACTTGGAAATTTGGACGCTTTGAAAAAGTATATTTACCCAAGTCAGGTAACTAAAATTTGAAATATGCACAAATACAAGCAATTTGAAATATAAATTTATCCCGGGCTGTTTGGTCGTGGTCCATGGAGATTTGCTCCGAACGTTTCGTCTACAACTGCGATATAAATCAGCGGTTATAACATGTGCGCAAGCGAGAAGCCATTTATTGAATATTTTTGAAATTTGATTTTTCAATTTTTTTTCAGGATATTTCAGGAGTATATAAACTGAATTTCTTGTTCGATATTGAACGGACATGAACTAGTGAAACTCCTTTACTAATTTACGCCATAGTTACTGAAATCTCCATAGTGGACAATAAAAAAGTTCCCGCACGCTCTGTTATACTTACATAGAGATTGGCTCAAATTTTATCTCCATAAGGGAGATATCACCAAGGGGTTACATTAGACTTAGACCACAGTTGAACGTGTAAATAAAGAGAAATGGAGAAGGACGATGTTATCATAATACCGCACAGAGATGAATAATAATTCAATCTACGAATCTTCTCCCTCTGCCTGCTCAATTAATTTATTTTGACAATTCTGAATAATATTTGGATTGGTAGTTAATCGGTCTCGTTTCCCCTACATTTAGTTCATCAAGAGGAAACTGAGACAATATTGCTTCCCCGCATCTACACGTTTGTCACCAAAAGTTTTAGTCAATGTGTATATGTATATACAGAGTGTTTAGATAAAAAAAAGTTTTTTTTTTACATTATTATCAATACCATCAATTTATTAATTCATATAACTATTATCATTATCATTAGTTTGTATGATTTGTAACTAGCAATCTTCAAGCAGCACATTACTTGTAACGGAATTTTCTTCTCCTTTGACACTCCTGTTATCGTAAAATAATCCATAAACTCAAATATCGTGTTGAATTCCGATACTGCTTGGTTAAATTACTGGAATCAGCTATACCTACAAGTGTAAAGCACATTAAACGTCCAAGTCCAAGCATTCTGTTCGACCATAGGTACATAACCATTACACATAATGAGTATTCAGGGAAGATCAACTGATCAAACGAGAGACTGAATAAGGCAGTCCCTCTGAATAGCTGAAGTTTTTTGATAGTGATCGAGAGAAAACGGTAAATAAACGTGATACATTTCTCTTTAGCAATTACCCCTTCAGCAATCACTTTTCCAGTTAACAGCGTGATTGGCTGTCGTTAATAACGTACAACGTTGCTGTCAATATAAACATTAAGTACTATCTATACTGATACAAGTGATTTCAAATTAATTGTTTATGTAGGCGAAATAAATCTTGATTCAGTACGCGTTGAATATCCGTAAATACCACTAAGGACGCTATATCTTTGTTTGGAAAAAATTTCCCGTTTCAGTGGGAATTGATTGCCAACATTTTTCAAGTCTCGCAGAAGTTGATTGTTAAATCCCAATTGAAACGACAAACGATTCCCACCTCTCACCTCTTGTGGCATTGCCTCCCAAAATTACACTATCTCTCCCATACTACTCCTCAAGATGACAAGGAGGTTAGATTGATGCAGTTTTTGAGCAAACTTTAAAGTCTGCACGAGAAGTTGACATCAAGTCCATTAATGCCACTTGTGGGTGTTAATCTTGCTGGTGACATTGCAAAAATATCTATCTGGTTTAATTTTTGTGATAAACGATTAAATCAATCAAACAATAATTATTAATGAAACAATCAAATCGATGCTAATTTAAAGAATAGACGCGAGCACCATAGACGGTCAGGAAAAACTTTCCCCAGCTCCTGCAGTTGTTGCATGTGGCGAATATGGCATGCAACTATGTTCATTTTTGAAATAATTTGACACGCTTGACCAAGTCACGGATACTTATGGCATGTAAGAAGAGAATGCTGTTCCCAGGTCTCGATCGCAATTCTTGTGACGAATACATTTTTTTTCCTGGTTTCATCAGAACAATTTTGTTTTGTGATCGAGCTAGTGTAAGCAATGCGAGAAGGGCTAACATGTTCATCAAAAATTACTAGGTACATTTTCATGTGCAAAATACTTTTTTTCTTTTGTTTTTTTTTCAAATGCGCTATTCCATGGTAAAGCAAGGATCAGTAATTGCTACAAGTTCTCCATGAAGTTCCACTCCTCAGTTTATCGTCAACCGTTACTCCAGTATAGCTGGTGACATTATGCCCTGAATAATTGGGATCGAAGTGTTCTGAAAGAACCAATCCAGAAGGTTTGTTACATCTTTAGCGTTTTTGTAGGAAACTTTTCGCGCTTCAAATTTTACAAAAACAGATTTTTTGGCAAAGATTCAAAAGTCAAATGAACATCCTCACCAAGTCTTCTTTGACTTGATCTTCCTATGGGATCATGATGAATGACAATAATTAACAGCATCCCAACTATAGTGTGATCTTGCAATGGGATCTGCACGTTGATTCCAAAGAAGGATGCGAATCACTAGAGTCTAGTCAGACACTCGCATTCTAAGGTTTTAAGGTAGGCACTCGCATTAAGGTAGGCACACTGGAAGGATGGTTTACTTTCTTGCAGGTGCAGACAGTATCGTTCTAACCAACCGTACAAAGAGTTACGACGTACTTTTGGCACAGGAGGACGAAAGTGTCAAGCACGTACTCTAACTCTATCGATCTACATACTGATAATGGCTCTCAAACATTAAACGGATACATTGCAGGTGTTTATTCACAAGAACTAGATCTAGAAATGACTGGTAGACCTATACTAACATTTTTGCAGGCGGAATGATGGAAGTAATCAAAAAACATTAAACGCAGGAATGTGCCAATCCTAGCAGATAGTAGATACTTTTGGCTTGGTAATAACAGAATTCGCAGAAATCTTGAGCAAACTTGCAGGGTATATTATGCTTTAAAGGACATGGTGTTGGAGAAAAGTTTAAAAGGGCTCAAAAATAAGTCCTATTGGCCCTGAACCAATTATTGTTAGTGTGGCCATTCCAAAGGGGGTAAGTGCCAAAATTTGAAAAACACGTATTTGGACATCAATATCTAGCAAGTACCATCGCCATGTTTTTATAGAGGGAGCAAGTGTCATGAATTTATTCTAGTAATGCTTAGCAAGCGCATTTATCAACATATCTGAAAGATGATTTTGACACTTACCCCCTTTGGAACTGCAAACCTACAATTGTACCGCTGGCTGCTACCAGAGCTCTGATCACAGATATAACAGTTCAGGAACACGACAAAATAATGTGGCGAAACCTGAGGACTGGCTGCTAAACAAGATCAGCAATCACCAGCCCTGATTAGAAAAGGGCTAAATAATACTTCCTGCGCAGTTGTCAAAAACGAGCCTCAGAGTTATAAGAGTAATATCTCTTTGGAACGGCAATACTACAATTCTACCGCTGGTTGCTACTGATCAAAGATATAACAGTTCAAGAACACGACAAAATAATGTGGCGGCGAAACCTGAGGACTGGCCGCTAAAGAGGATCAGCAATCACCAGCCCTGACCAGAAAATGGCTAAATAATACTTCCTGGGCAGTTGTCAAGAACAAGCCTCAGACTTATAAGAGGAATATACTCTGGTCACTGCAGGTTAAAAAAAAAACATCTTCACATTATTGTTGGTGTAATTAGAAGATCCCAAATGCAGATGATGTAAAGAAGACGAGACTGCAGAACATGTGAGTTTTGTCATTGTTCAGTTGTCGTCAATTTATATTAGGGGAAATCTGGATGGACACTAATCTGGATGGACATTAATTAGCTCATTCTTCGGTACATCCGAGCAGTTGAGTGGTTTGAGGATATCTAGAAGATAGGGGTTTTATGGAGGCCTAGATGTTGGTGAGAAATCTTCATCTCTGCCATAATCCAGCTCCAGGATCATCAATTCAGCTCTAAGAGACACACACCCAAAGATGCACTGGATAAGGGGAACAAGCTCTAGATGTACTATTTTATGAAAAAACTAAGGAAATCCTAATGTTATAGGCATGAAGATCAGCTTCTAGCTTATTAATTCATGTTCTGAACTGACAGTGAGTGGGTGGTTGAATTTAGCATACCTATTTTCACTTGGGAATTCGATGAGGATTTGCTACATGATTTGGCAACGTGGTCCAACAACAATAGCAGATCGTATATCGCAAACTAGGCCAACCATATGATTATAGTTTGAGGAGTCATTGACAGTTGCTGCTGTGTTTATAATTAGTTGCGTTGCTTGTCGCGGTATGTTTAGATTCCCGCGATTTTGGATTCTTTCGTCATTATTTTTCATCTCAAAACTAGATAGACAATTTTGGGGTAATAAGCGCCCAAATAATTGCAACCATTTTAATAATAATTGATCATTAGGTATAGTTTTTTTTTAACTACCTACTACTTAACAACGGTAATATTAAATCAACCAATTTTAATTTAAAGTCGATATGGGTACGTCGTAGTACTGAAGAGTTCAAATTTTCCAGAAATTTCCAATTTCATCTTCCAGGTCTGGTGGGCTCTTAAGTCAGGAAATTCAATGGAGCTTTCCACAGAGGGTGAATGGCTAGATGAGATGTCGTTGACGTCGAACCCGAATTCAGCACAGCGGTCGCATTCACGCCTTCGCTTAGGATCTAGGAGGGAGCAATGTCCTCCCAATTTCGCACCAGTGTTTTGTCTTATTTTAGCCCTTACATTGGAATCCTTATTATCTTGTTTGGGTGGAAGATGGAAGGGAACAAAATTAAAACTTAAAGGATCCCTATTCGATCGTAAATTTACGTCGGCTTGGCATCAAGGCCGTGTTATAATTATTCATATAATCGCAAGGAGCCCCGTTTACGTTATTACGTAACCGTCGGGAGGCTGACCGCGGAGTCGCCTACTATTTTTAATAATAATAATTGTCTCTCAGACGACCGAGCCCGTGAAAAATGAATGAAATATCGCGTGTATTGCGTGTAGCCTTTGATCGTACGATATTTTACATAGACATGACAACCTTGCATTGTACTATCTAAACGTCATTGGCCCGTAATATCGTATCAATAACAAGGTTGATTTTTTTAAACGTTCTTTAGAACGTTTTAGATTTGACATTGTTCAATTAGAATGAATTACTACCATTATTAATTCAGATGTATGACGTACAAATTGTAGATAGAATGTCGCCGAAAAGGGCGCTTTTATTAGTACATAATAATTATAATAAATATACCAATTTGTGGAGATAGTGATTGAGTGGGCGGCGCTCTCGCCTGCCAAGATACGGATATTAGTGAAAGTGACTTCAAAACTTCAGCCACAACAATGTTCCATCTTCCTGAAAGCAACGGCAGACTACCGGAAATATTACTACGACGACAGTAAAAGTTCCAAAAGACTAATTTGCCTTTTTTTATAACACTACCAATTATGTACTTCGACTTTTTCCCATCCCCGCATTATCCCTTTTTGGATAATATAAAAAAATCAGGTTGCTGCCTGATGCAACTAACTCAAATGTTTACAGTAGTGTGAGCCCTATAACTATCACCACAATAAAACATGGAGCAGTAGGGTTTATGTAAAATATACTTCCCACGGTGAGGGACTAGGCTAACCTGGCTTGTGACTCGCCAGTCACGGGCCATGGAAGCCTTAATCCTGTCGAAAAACATACACCTTTTGACTGCTTTAAAAATGACTGGGTTCAAGTAACTATTCCTATTCTCTGCCTGTGTGGAGTGAAACTGGACACCTGAGCAACTTCCAGGAAATTGTACCAACATCAATGAGTAACGGGTTAAGTCCAAAGAGGCGGTGATACTGCCTCTTTGCCACGTTTACGTGGATAAATAGGGTTTGACCGAATGACCCAAAGAGGGTTTGGTAGAATTCCCTCAAGGGTACCTCAACTGTTGCAAATAATAAGTGTTATTATATTATCTATATTCATGAGAATATAGATCAACATACAGCGACACGAAGCGTGCACATAACAAACTAACACAATAAGAAAGTTGAGTTCTTCAGCTTGTGCAAGGAAGATCCTACTGAAAATGTATGAAAGAAACGTTTTTGTAGAAAAATAAATGGGCGTCTTACACCTCTTGCCAGAGGTTTGGTGAATGGTCAGGGCCCCACGCACTAACCAAAAACCTGGAGAGTTCTGGATGAAATGTTGAACGTGGGGCATGGACTCTGTTTAATCGCTGGAAGCTTAAACATACAACCATGACTTGGGAATGAGAAAAAGAACCTGATGCTTATTATATTAATTTTCTCTTGGTAGAGAATGTAGAATGACACATTTAAACAGAAATTTGGCGAATTGCTGCACTGCATCAGGTTGAATTAAGCGACAACAACTAGTCACCAAATATTGCTTAGAATTCCTTCAAGAAACGTTCCTTCTCCAAAATGATATATTTCGATACCTTCTAAGTGCAATAACTTGAGTGAGATGCATTTTGAGATGATGGCGCGTCATCCGCGCTCCTAATCCATTAAAGACGAGCTAGCTAGGAATCTTCTTGTTCCATCAGGCTGTTTCCCATTGCTATTTGGGCTCTCCTAACCTTCCTTGTTCACATATGTCGTTTCTGGGTCCTCGATGGATGTATATACTTTTATTATCCCTCTCCAAGTCCTTTCTGATAACCGACATCCATGTTAAAGGAGGTCTGACACGTCTTCTCGATCCCGAATCAAGTTCCCCTAGTCATACCTTCGTTAAGTCTTCTCATGGCATGGCCATACCACCACCGCAGGCGCGCCTCAGGTACCTTCTCGTGTAATGGCTCGATTTTGACGCTACGATACAGATTTTTGGCGATACAGATTCTCAGTTTGGGGTTTTGGAGATTGATGATGTGTTGGGTGTTACGACTTGAAAAGTTGCAAAGCATGTGCTAAATGTCCTGTCTGCTAATCCTCATACCTCAAGCCTGCCTCATTTTAAAGTTGACCGCAATTTCTCCAGTGTTGCCTGTAGGACAAGCTAGTCTTCGTCGATCAGCATGACGTATGGGATGCGGATGCTCCAAGCGCAGGTTGCTGGAATTCCGGCACTCAGGTAGTTCATTCCAGCGGGGCAGCGTATCTTCGAAAAGACTCCCACGCACATGGCCACCATCAACTTAGCATAATATATTTCAGCAACTTTCTAAGATATATGGCTACTAGATGAAGTGTCGTGGAAAGAGATCGATTACCTTGTCCATGTTACAAATGCGCATGTGAAGATCTTTCTGGTTCTGTACAACTCTATCAGACCTCGGAAGGTGTGAATGGCAGTACTCGTTGATTTTACTGGTACGAATTCACGTTGATTTTCTGTAGTGGTGGTCAACAGTGGTATTTTTTCATTAGGCCATCAAGCGATGATGTGCATTTTTCCCGTTATGGTATCAAGTTTACAATATTCTTGCAATAAATGGAGTTAATCATAAGTACATAAATACACTAAAACATGGGATTTTTTAGCAGTCTCAAGAATTTTCGTCCCTCAAAACACGTTTATCGACAAAAATATTTAGTGACGATAGTGGCCCCGCTAAAATTTTGTAAAGAAAATCAAATACGACCTTAATGCTCCGTGGAGAATTCAAAGAATTAAAGAATTACTTTGCGCTATTGATAAAATTGACCCTCATTTGGGTGATTTCGAAAGTTATATTAATTATATAGAAGAGGTGTATTGGGGTAACAAAGGGGGTCTGAAAGCCTTTTGAAATTTACTTCAATCAAATAATAAAATGAATAAACCACCTTCAGAAATATCAGATCTTTAGAGCGTATAGTTTCTATGCCTGCCATAAGAAAATTCATGAAACTTTGCAAAGAACTTGCGGGCTTACTAAACTGAAATTTATTGTATAAGTTACCTTTTAGACTTGTATTCATGCGTAATTATATCCCTTCCACTGAACATTAATTGAAAATACTCTGGTGCTTTGGGTATACCTACAGGGTGAGGCGCGAGAACCTTAGGGCATTTTTATATGGAGAAGTGTTAGGAGTAGAAGTCTAAAAGTTTGTACGTATGATTTCAATTTTGACGAGCTAAACTAAGTATTTACAACCCCTCACCATTTTCGGTTATACCGGAAGTTGCATTCAACTTTCTTATTTTAAATGGGACACCCTGTATATTATTACATTTTCAGATTGCCTGAAAAAAAGTAATAAAAATGATGTTTACAGTTCAAATTTCTAACGACCAATTGATGAGTTATAAACAAATGAAAATTGCAATTTTCCATTTTCAAAGCAGCTTAGCGTGAAAATGGGTCAAGATATCGGAAAACGGCTTACATGTCCCTATCCTAACTTTTTATATACTACGTTAGATACCTACAAAAAAAAATTTATAAATTTTTTTTTGAAAATCGCTGATTTTCATCGCTTTTTATACAAATTTCATCAGCACCATAAGATACAACGTAAAAAGTTAAGATAGGGGCATGTAAGCCGTTTTCATCTATCTTGACCCGTTTTCGACCTAAGCTGCTTTGAAAATGGAAAATTGCGATTTTCATTTGTTTATAACTCATAAACCACTCGTTCCAATTTTGAACTACAAACACCATTTTTATTACATTTTTTCAGGCAATCTGAAAATTTAATAATATATAGGGTGTCCCATTTAAAATAAGAAAGTTGATGCCAGCTTCCGGTATAACCGGACACGTACAAATTTGTAGACTTCTACTCCCAGGACTTCTCCATATAAAAATGCCCTAAGGTTCTCACGCCTCACCCTGTATACATATTTTACCCAAAGTATTAATTAATTGATATGAATTAAGAGTCTTGCAGGATTTTGCGTTCAGTAATATTTATAGCATGGCGGTTATTAAAATAAAATCAGATCAATTAGACCTCCCACGATGAATAATCGAAAGAATTCCTTTGCACTAATTTGGGAAATCTCAGCGGCATACAAAGTATGTAAACCCATTTTCCATTACAACACAGACAAAATAAAAAATAACATTTGCGAGTTTTCGCATTTTAGCGTATTTTGCAAAGAAAAATCGTGGAATGTCGCGAGATTTTCGACATCAAACCAAAGTTGAATTTTTTAAATTTTGGAAACCGTTGTAGCTTTTATTTTATCGTCTGAGGTACGAAATGTTGGAATCTAATGGAGACTTGGAACTTTTTGGGGACTTTCAAATATTTTTGGAAGTTTTCATCTCATCTTCTTTTTCCTCTTCTTCTTCTTCGTCTTCTTTTCATTTTTCTTCTTCTCTTTCTTATTCCATTCCCATAAACATAAATTCTGGGTCTGTTTAGAATGTGGTCATATAGAACATTTAAACTGTTCTCGACATTCCTTGACAAGTGTTCGTTGCTTTTGTCACGAGAACTCTAGAATGAACTGACTCTCGCCTGCCCGCGCATAATGTGTCCGCGCATAGTGAAGTCGGCATAGTTTGGGACGTTATCAGAGTAAGATCAACTGGATGTTGGAAAGTGCTATCAAAAAGCCAGCGAACAGTGGAGAGTTGTTTTGAATGTTATCAAAGTTTTTCGCTCTTCACTTTTTACAATAATTAAAATTACATATTAGGTCTGTAATTGCTACGGCGGTGCTTTTATATGTATACACGCCGGACGTGGTTCTCGAAAACTTCTAGGAGCTTCACTGACGTAGCTTCAGGCACAGCCACGCGAATATGCGCGGAATTAGCGAATTAGCTAACTGACCTGAGGAAAATATAAACAAACATGAATCTAGAATAATTCCTCAGTGCTCTTCCGTTACAATAATACACCAACAGCACAAGTTTTATTACTATGAAATTATAATGGCCCCAGACTACATAATATTGCCGAATGGATATTTGTGAATGGGTAAGTTTTAGGGCGATGACCATCCGATAATCATTTATTTACAAAACATGTTTTTCTATAATATGGGAATTCTACCTGATTGTGCTATCAAGCGCCATAATTAACGCTATTGATTTTGTTCGTATTCGATGATATTATACTTAGAAGTAGGTAATTACGTCCAATAAAAACTGGGAGATCTGGAATGTTGATTCGACTGGAGGGCACTTTCTTTGTATAAATAGAAATACGATGACCTCTCTACATTTTTTGCTTGGTCAAGCAAAATTGTTTGTATTTCATTTATAGGAAAAATTGATTACAACAAGGAACAAAATAGACTATTTATCTCTCAGAATTCTTCCACACAAACAAGTCACCTACCAGGAAAAACAGGTGTGAAGTAATTTATATTTTTTATGAACACTTTATATACCTTTTGTGTGTGGAAGGACTAAAAAAATTGGAATTGTTGTAGGTAAATTGGATCTAATAAGTAACCGAAGAGATGTGCGTACAAACCAAAATGTTAATTGCGAATTAAAAAACGCTACCCGCGGTTGTGAATCCTGAATCAATGCGTATACAATAAACAAAGGTGCGAGAAAATGTGTAGGTACTTATTAGAGTATTGCTGCGGCACGTCGAATCACCGATGACACACGAATTTGCGGCAGGATTGCGATTAATTAATGAACACTTGCGAATTGTATGAATCAATCTGGAAACTAATAAAATGGCTTATGGAAGCTTTACGATGTTGTCAGTATTTCAAAATTTAGATGGTTCTTCTAAAGCCTTCTGAATCAAAAGACTCTATGAAATGAATCAATATTGTTACCAGAATGAGAAGCCCGGCGAAATTTCTAGACGATTGGAATATGGGGTTATGTGACATATCTCTTGACGTTTCGAGAATTTCAACCTCTCTGTTGCCATAAATAGTATACGGGTTCGATCTTTGTTACAATTTCCTCCTGATATTCCCAGAAACTTACGATTAGATCTTAGTAGAAATATTTACTACTGAAGAGTGTTTTTCAGTGAGTGGATGGACAGTCTAAAATTTAAGTGTATAGTTAACGGGTACAAAATAATAAATCCGACAACGCCGCTTCGCGAACTTGGAAAAAGAGTGTTGTAGATTGTAGATGACGTGATAGGAGTTACAGTGGAGTAGAGTAGTAAGTGCAGCCACGGGCAGGTCATCGACCCTCCGATATCTGCGCTACGGACGGCCCGCCTGCTGATTCTATGCCACGTTGCCGCCGCAACTCCCTCACACACTTTGACGTCGGCCGCGAGCAACGAACTTCAAACATTGAGGAAAAACTCCCATTCAATTCCCGGATATGGGGAGATATCTGCTCGCGGACCTGGCATCAGCGCGGAGGCTAACGTGTTGCTGTTTGATGTAACCGAGCGAGCGCGTTCATTGCCTTTTGGCTTCTCCTCGTTCTATCCTGGCCTGGGTTTTAATTTCGCTGTGCGGATCTAGCCGGCCTAGCCTAGCACAGCTGGCCGTGTCTAGGTGCACGGCTAACTGAGATGCCATCACGGCACAATAACCTCTCGCTGCATCTTTTCTATTTTACACCTACGTACGTAATGTACGAGTAGATCGTTCCGAGCAAATGCACCGACACCTAACTATAATAATAATAGTTCTAAATTTATTTCAGAACGAGGAGATATTAATCTAAACTATTCTCTAACTTCAGTCTATCTATCTACAACGTGATTGCCTGGAAATTCACCAATCACCCTTCCATTGGTACTACACATAAAGATTTTGCTACCAAAAACAATATCATACTTTATTTCCAGAATCTTGACCAATGCAGAACTTCAAAAAATGGGCTCAATAAAACAGGATCCTTCTTTAGTCAGCTTACCTGCGAGACCAAAATCATGTCAAATTTGATATCCATGGCCTTGTAAAGTCTGCAGATAAAACGGCAACTAGTCATAGCCTCCATCGTAGAGCTTGGAAGTTTCCGAATTTTCGCCTAAATCCCAAAAGCACCACTTAACAGATTCAGAGGAACACGCAAGACGCAAGGACTCAAATAACTTGAAATTATAATTCCAAGTTATAACAAAATTGTTGTTTTGATCCACGAAACCCTTACTCAGACGTCAATATTACAGTGACGCTAATAAGAAAAATATAATCAGCGGTTTCTAACACCCCATTCTTAATAACACTTCATGCTTCCGGATTATTGAACTCGCTACCTCCGAAAATGTGTCCTACGACAATTTCCACCCTTCTTTCCTAATTATTTTATATCCTTTTACCTCTTTTTTATTAACACTCCGGTGCCTTTTGTACGTGGTTTCTCGCTATATCCTCGTAGAATTCCCCCAGGAGAGTATTCTTTATATTGGAAAAATCCAAAAATGTATGTATGTCCTCCAACACAATAATTAAAAAATAAAAAACGCCATACTTAATATAAGACACTTGGAAACGAAAAAAATCCCGAACTTCTGCGACAATTCAAGGAAATAGGTCTATGTGGACATAGCAGGCACCGAAATTCGATGTCAGATCCGAACTTCATCGTTGGCAGTCTCAGCGTATGTGACCTGTTTTTCCGCATCCAAAGCATCTAGGTCTGCCCGAGATCCTTCTGTCTAGGTCTGATATATTCCTGACCAATTGTTGACTGACCAAACCATTCCTTGTCTTGACCGGTCTTCTCAAAAACTACCTCCCAGACTCTTAAGCCACTTCGTGTAAAATTACGCACTGCCTCGTATCTGCCTGGTTTCCTGATCTCTTAGCCATCAATAAAGTTCCGTCCCGTGTCTCCTAGGTAGTCACTCTTGTACCTCGGGTGGACCAGCCGTTCGAAGTCCTCTTTGTAGGGTCTCTCCGCTTCCGTGAGTTACTGAAGTCATCTGAATCTGGAACATTTGCTCCGTAGGCTGTCTCCAAAGCGCAATTCGAGAGCCTGGAGCAGCTTGTGAACGTCCCTTTGGTCTTGTTCCGGAATAGTCTGCAAAAGTTCCGAGCTGTTCCCTTATTTAAGACCAGAAATAGAGCTGTGGCCTTCTCCTCCGGCGTCCATGCATTGGTTACCGCGGCAGTATCAAAGTGACATCGATACGTATTCCAGGAAGTCTGCCTGTCATAATTCGGGAGCTTCGCATGATGTGAACCACTTTCTTGATTTCTCTTTCTTGAACCACTTTCTTGATTACTCTTTCTTGATTTCTTCTCTGGCATTGTCGATTTCTTTACTGGTCTCAGTTTTTAATTTTTCGTAGACTTGGTCTTGATCGTACCTCAAGTCATCCAGAATCTTCTTTAACCCTTTTTGGTCTTCTTCCTTTTCTTTCCTTCGTCTCAATTCTTGATCTTCGACAATTTTCTATATTTCTTCTTGTTCTTTAAATCGTTTTAGTTCTGCTTCCGTTTCTTTTAACCGTTTCAATTCTTGGTCTTCTAGGATTTTTCTTTGTTCATCTCTCTATTCGTCAAATAGTATTCTTATGCTCCTCCTTTATTTTAATTAGCTGCCGGAATGCTTCAATTTCCGTTTTTCCGGCCTTGCTTCTGGTTAATATGGGCATAAATTTTCAATACTTGATCTATTATCGTCCCGCTTCTGTCACCAAATGTTACGGTTTTTCTTTCCGTGGGTTCACCGATAGATTGGTAAGTCAATTAATTGAAATAATTACTTTATTGTACACAATAATACACACTAATACAGTTTCCTTAAATCACACACCGTCTATAACACACTACTTTCGCCTTCTTATTTTAGCACTGTCTAATATCGCTCACTACTAACTACAGCTTCCTTAGTCGCTTCCTTATTCGCAGTCTATACTGAATCGACTAGCACCGCTCGTTAACTCCGCTTATTTACACCCCTGGTGTTCTAGAACTCCTCTACCAACTCCGAATGTCCTTCCAGACTCCGCATGTCCCTCAAAAGGCCTAATGTTCAATTTCTGGAATATTCCAGTCAGGAACAGCTCTCAGCAATCGATTTGTGGAAGTTTCGCTTTTATGGCCGAGTATTTCCCTTAAACGTCGTGCCTATTAATAGACGGGTAGAAGTAGAGAGGAGGTATATGGAACTCGCGTTGCCACAGGTGCGGCCAAGCACGTATCCCACACGCTCCACCTTACTTCACGTCACAGAGCGACCATTGACGATCTTGACATATTTTTGCTCGGTTGGAGAAATATTGCTCTTACGTTTTCTCTGTAGACTTTTCACGTTGAAAAAACTGATTTAATCATGTTATTATTTTAATTTTCAGTGCCGATCAAAGTTGAGAAGAAAGCATATAACCCCAAAAATGTTTTCACAAAAATGGAAAGCAGCCTTGGGCCTACAAAGCAGTTATGGAAATGGGTAACTGATAAAAGCAGAGTTAAAGTAAGTATGGTTAACAAAAAATTAGCTATAAATGTCAGATATTTTAATTTAAAGAAACTCTTAGGAATTGTTATTGTTTCCAAAATAAAGAAAAGCTATTAGAGAACATGATTTAGCTCATGAGAGAACAACTTTAATGTTTATATGGTCGACTTGGTTAGAGCTCGGGTTTCCATGCTGAGGTCCCCAGTTCGAGCGTGGTCTATCACTCTTGTTTCTCAATGCAAAAATATTAAATTCGCTTTGCGGCCCTCGTTACTGTAAACGGCATTTCAAGGCCCGAAAAATGCCGTTGTCTTTAATGACGACCGCGCTTAACTTTTTTGCCATATTACGGTCTCTAACAATCATCTTCTTCATATGTGGTTGATGGTTGATAAAAATTTTGTTCTCCTAGAACGCCTCAACCATCTCCAAATGGCCCTCCAGAGGTCGAATGTTCCATTTCTGGAATTTTCCAGTCAGGAGCAGCTTCCAGAAACACTTACAGTCTATTTGTGGAAGTTGGTTCTCGAACTTTCGCTCTCATGGCCTATAATTTCCCTTGTATTTAACATCGCGTCTGTTAACGCGGTAGGTAGAAATAGAGATGAAGTATATGGAACTCGTTATATCCCATAGGTGCGGCCAAGCACATATTCCACACGTTCTGGCAGCCGCTGCGGTTTGTCCAATCAGACCGTAGTAAGCGTTACACAGACGGACGAACTTTATTCTTTTATTTATTTATATATTTATTTGATCATGTTAACAGGGAAAAATGAATAAACTGATTGAATAATTTTTTCATTACACCGCTACTCCAATTTTAAATTATCCAACTACATGGTGTTATTTTATTGCGAATCTACATTAAATTTCATTCATTCATAATATTCTACAACTCTCATTAATTGATGGAACATGATACGTTATCATAATGTTAATGGTACTCGCATGAGGATATGAATTGGCAGTTATTCGAGATTGTAAACATAAGTCTAATAATTGTTTCATGTTGTTTCAAAATGGCATTACAATACTGAACTGGTCGAGATGTGGATCTTCAACTCTGGATCTTCAACTGGATAAATTTATCGATAATTTTACAGTCACCTGTTGATAACGTATGCCGTAGGTACCTTACTTACCGTTTGCCATTATGATTTTTATTCAAAATATTACCATAAAATGCAATTTAAAATTTAGTACCTTCCTATTCGAGAAATCATCCCAACAAATACCATTCTAGCTCAGATTTTTAGCGGCCTCTTGTTTTCCCATACTTAATACTTAATTTCATGTGTAGCTGGAGTGATTTTTTTCAACAGCTCTCATTAAATTTGATTACCACCGATAATAATTTTCCTTTTTATGATAACTACTCAATAGATGCCAAGATAGAAGCATCAGCAGTAAGAAAAGTTTACTGTAGTAACTTTATAAGGAGACTAAAATATTTGCAGCCCAGTTTCAAATGAGATACTAATGGTGGTGTATTATGTATTTTGGATGAATATTTCATGATTGCACAACGAGAATCGAGGTTTTCGCATGAATAAGCTAAACGAGCCGGAATTGTGTCTAACTATTCATTTGTTTGTTGTGAATTGTACGCTTTGCGGCGAACTAAATCCCAAAATCGACTTCAAATTTTAACAGCTCTCAAAAAGGTTTAAAAGGTTTATTATTGCACCATAGTCATACCATAGTTTACTTCTTAATAGTAAAATCTTTCACGAATGGCAGGTCAGCTAAAAATTTTACATTAGAACGAAAAGGTACATACATTATATCATATGGTAACATGCATAGTGAAAAGGTACAACTGACAAACAATACACGAAAGTAAACCTCCTCCTAACATCACTTCACAAAATCTGCGAGCGCACTGGTCATAAGGAAATCAACGACTCAGTTGTCAATTGTCATTGTCAAGATTGTCAAGGATACAGTGTCAAGATAAGGATGAATACTATAAAAAGCCTTTCTGATCAGAAAATCTTAATTGTTTTATTCAAAAGCTATCAAGGGAGGGATTGAACATGTTCTGCCTGATGTAAGTACAACCGAATGCAACCGTTTTATACGAGGGTCGGCTGAAAAGTCCCGGGCCTGTCACAGAAATGGCGCCACTAGATTAATTATGCGATAACGGCATTTAGTAGTTTCAAATCTGTATGGCTTGGTGAGAATTCGATCGACAGCAATTTATTCAAGAATATTTTCACGAAAAGGAAGAGTTTTCATGAAAATTGAAGGTTTTGAAAAACAGTGATCTAGAACGCGAGAGAAGAAATGTTCTGAGACAACATCAGCTCAACGGTGGGGCTCTACCCAGCCTCGACCCCCTTTCAAATCCCGAAATTCCTAAGGGAAACAGAATTGGAGAGGATACTGCAATAAAGGGAATACACACCAGAGGAGCAGAGTAGAGGGGGCACAATAGATCTTAATAGGTCGCAGCGCATCTGACACCCTCACTATCAATATCAAGGGTTTTACGCGCCAAAACAAATGCAGGAGGAAATGGATAACATACTGGAAGACTCTGACCCATCTATTCCATGGTGAAAAGGTTGGTGTCAGAGATTAAAATGGGACGTGCGACTTCCTATTTCCTAACCTCAAAAAATAGCTTGGCGGAAAAAATTTGGGAGTAGTAAGAAAGTACCTAATTGATGACCCCAGCCCTGGTATTTTCAGCTGACCCTCATATGCTATTTATTACAAAATTTTAAAATTCTTGATGAGAGTAGCGACTAGCGAAACATGGTTTTGACTCTTAAAGAAATTGTGTGCAACGTAGGAGACCCAGCCGCATTTGGTCGCCAGAGATTATAGAATTTGGGACAGAGATTAGAATTTGGGAGCAGATTCCAAATGATCACTTTGAATAAAAATTATGTTCCAGGTCAAAGTACATAGCTCCAAATAAGTGAAAACATTTCTTATGGAGCGGGCTCAACATCTAAAAATAGCTCTAAAGTAACGGATCAACGAAATAAGATCGATACATCCATGCTTAAAATGAAAAGAAAAAAGAAGAGACCATGGAAGCAAGTAGTGTCAGAGCAGAAGCTGCAGAATATTTTCATTTTTAGCCGAAGACTTCGAGTCGAACTCGAACAGCCCATGGTAGAACGAACCGAAAATGGCAGTTTTTCTCATTCATATTAACTTGATGAAGAATGAATTCTCCGACCGGAAGGGTGAGCTAGTTACCCTTTGACGTTTGTACGATGAATATGAAACGTGTATATCAAGTGAAGCACTACCTTCCACATGTACACATTTTCGTCAAATACTGTTACGTCCCATTTTTTATTGTTTTACATTTTTTTACTTCCCTTTCAATTCTGCCCTTATTCAGAGTCCTTCCCTATGTATATTTCGCAATACGGATCGGACGTTTGACGGGAATTTTACCTACAACACCTGAAAAATGGATACACAATCCAAGGATTAGTATGGTTTCAGTATCAGTAGGGCATCTCGTCCTTCGTCCCAGGAAAAGGACACAGGACCCAGAAGTGTCTATAATTGGCCTCCCGTTATTAATACTTACATGCATCGCGCAGTTTTGCAATTCCGCATTTCCTAATTTTATCCAAACTATTCATTTCAATACCTACCGCATTCCTCCCGTGATTATCCACGCACAAATACACCACCATGTTTTGGCATGTCAGCAGAATGTCATTCCGTTTTCACGGTTTGGTGCCTGTTCTTTGTCAGAGTAAGAGTCAAGTCAAAATGTTCGATTCCCGATGTGCGCTGTACTTTTATAAAATGTTGATCTATCTCGATGTGGAGAAGTAGGCTGGATTTGTGCCCAGGTTTTGTTTTATTAATGTTCGCAGAAGGGGCAAAATGTTTTGGCATAAGCGGGATTAGTAGGTACAGCTTGCGGTCTATAATGATTCAACTGTCTAAGATTTGCGCCAACGACAGCGCAATAAATAAAATCGCAGATCTTATAAATGCAAATAGGCATAGGTAGTGGTTTTGCGGCAAGTAGTAAGTATTGCGGTAGGTTATAGGGTCATAAAGCATTTACCACAGGGTACACAGATACCATGAATGTGACAAGCCATAATTCCTTATAAAATTGAATTATTTTTAGGTCAACATGAAAATTTGAATACGCTGTTTTTGTTTTAGCGATTATAGCTGATCGCTTTCTCCCCAACGAATTTCCTATTTTGTCTTAGTAATCTTTGTCAATGACTTAAAAATCTTACACTTATAGTAGGAAGTGGGGACTAAGTAAGCTTCTATCGTAATATGCATCTTATCAATTATTATGACGACGATGATCTCATAAAAGTATGTAATTCATAATTTCGACTCATAGTAACATGTAAAAATAATATGTGTAGAATGTGTTTGGCTAGCGGGTCTTTGAACTGATACTAGGTATATTTTTAAACAGTGTCCATCCAAACTGAAAGCGCTACCGCTGCTGCTGGTCATCCACCGCTGTCAGAGTTAGTTGTTATCGTTGGGAGTCACACTCTATGTGTCCGACCGATTGTCTGCATTTGTTCTGTTATTCCTAATCACAATATTTTCACCGTTCGAAAACATTGACCCTACACGACAACCTTCTCCACAGCTGTTATTTTACGGAACCTGCTTCAAGCTAAAATTGTTACATTTTTATCAGATATTGTCACGCGTCCCGATCAAGTGACATTATTGGCTTAATCGATCGATAATTATAATTATGTGAAACCCGCGAGATTAATAAGAAACACTAATAAAAAAAAAACAATGTCATTGCACTGCACTTTATAATATAAGCGATCTCCCTCACGATTTCAATCCTCCTCTTACAAAGTGAGTGTTAATGAGCGCACTAGTAAAAGGTGAAACGCACATGACAGGTAGAGAAACTTCCATGTAACTTGTCACTATCTGTGAGTTTGATTGATTAAGATGTTTATCTTTTAGGAGCAAAATTAATGCAATGCCCAGTACTAGACTAGTACTAACACTAACAACTGTTGTTGACCTATTTTGCCTAGCAGATCTAACTAGCTTGATCTTTTGAGGCATCAAATTTAGAAGTCTTTAAGATTACAAAAAAATTACGATTTAGTGTTTAATAAAAGGAGCCATCTATTAGTTTTTTTTTTCAAATGATTGTTGTTTTATTCAAGAAAGTATGCCTTTCCATTATTTATGAAAACAATTTCACTTAAATGACCGCCGCTATCGTGGCAATAATTCATGTTTTCATCCAATTTTGCAGTACATTTTCGATTATTTGTGACTGTTTCGTCATTTCGATGCCCGCATTTTAAATTTCATCTCTTTCTTACGCAATTTAACATTTACTTGCATTACCCTTCATACTCATGCGCCTAACGCGAGTGGTGAAAACTATAATCTTTTAACACTCACCACCAAAACGAGTCAGAGTCAGAGTAGAGTGAGAGCAGAGTCAAGGACCGGCAAGCAACCAAGCACCCTTCGTCAGGTGCGGTGAAATTGAAAGGACCGATTGCGTTATTCGCGGCTGTGGTACACGCAGTACCCATCCCCCATTCGCAAAATCGCATTTACTTGAAGACTTCCGCATCGCCCGCACGGGTCACAGTGGTCATTTGCCTTTACCTCTTGAGTAAGTTACTTATAAGCAAATGATCCGAGGTTTTTATGCTCCTCAGAGAAATACGATATATGAAGGGTTCTTAGGTTTTCACGCGTACTTTGGGCTACAGCAATTTTTTCAGTTCTACGAAAGAGAACGTAGCTTCTGTTTTTTTCCATAAGCATGTTTCATCCATAAACGTGCCAGTTTCACGGACTTTCCTCAAGAACTTTCTTACATCAGCAGGCGCTGACTGAGCTTAATTTCGACCAAAAATTGTTTTCAGTTTTCTTACTGTTTCTGCAACACAGAGGAATAATTTTTCAACAGTTGTTGAAGCGTTAAACGGTCCGTTCCTTACAACACAGGTTAAACATCAAATATATGTCAAATGTCTTTTTAAAGCACAACTGACAATGCATAACTCACCCCCCTCGCCCCTATAAACAACCCCTGAAAACATTAAATAATTTAATGATCTAGCTTATTGTGATACCTCATTTGGAAGGAAATTGTATGCAGCAATATAGAAGTGCATTTTTTCTTGTGAGACCCTAAATTCTGGTATGGGACCCTAAATTGTTGTGGGGGGGGGGGGTGAGGTACGCACTTGTTAATTGGGGAATTTTTCATGGGTGGCTTATTTTCAGCGATACTCGCACTTGGTCGTTTTTGAATTGACATCCCTGTGTATGCGTACCGAAAAATGTGGTTTTTTCAGTTTTTTTTTATAAAAACAAAACTATTTGTTGCGATTTTTGGACATGGACTGACATTTCAAGAAAATGAAATACGAGGTGCATACTGCATACATGTGCAATGCGTGCGTTCCCCCCACATACAAACTCTTCCAACTAAAATTATTTTAAGCAAGATAATTTTTTTGATAGCCGTTATTTTCAGTTTTTTTACCCGCACCCCACTGCATTAGAAATCATAAGAAAATAAAAGTTTTTAAGATACTTTTTCCTTTCTCTATCCTCTTACATACAACTGCACTAATTAAAAGGATTGTAGTGAAAGTAAAAAAGTTGCAATATAATAAACTGCAGAAATTGGCATGTATGCATGGCTAATATTCGTAGTTTTGCATTTACAACCTTCCCTGAATTTTAAGTGCGCTTAATGAAACACTAGTTTAGTATACTGGGTGTCTCAGCCCAGTTTACAGCCAGAGTAACTCCAGTATTCCATAGAAAAAGTCATTTTCAGGAAGAAAGTTTTATACAACATGCATCAAAAAGTTCTTACTTCTCAAGATTTCTGAAAAAAAATTAATTTTTTTGAATAACTCAAAATTGGCTCAATGGAATTCCTCAAAATTTTTCAAATTAGCTGAGTTAATTAAAGTATGTACATGATTTGATGCTCCCAAAGAAACATTATATTCAGTGACAGAGATCTGGGTGCATCGTTACCTTTATTATTAAGTAATTTCTACGCCTCTGACTTTAATGCAACTATGACTTTTTGGTAGATACCCCGTTTTGTTTAGAGGAGAAAAGCCGTCTTACTTTTTTGTCGTGGGACGCACTGTTTCCGAGATACTTTACAATAGACGAACCCGTACAAGATTTTTTGAATTTTTCCAGAGATCAATAATTATTTTTGTGATCGCTATCGAAGGGTTTGTGGAATATCTTGAAAACAACAAAAACATTAGGATGGATGACTTTTCTCCTCTGAATAAAACCAACCAAAAATCTACCAAAAATATCAAATTTGCATTAAAGTCAGTGGCGTAGAAATTATTTAATAAAAAATTAACAACACACCCAGATCTCCGCCACTGGATTGTATAATGTTTCTTTGGGAGCACCAAATCATGTGTAATACTTCAATTAATGCAGCTACTGTAAAAAATTTTGACATATTATTCCATTGAGCAAATTTTGAGATATTAAAAAAATATATTTTCTTTCAGAAAACTCAACACATATCTCGAGAACTAACAACTTTTCCCTCTAAATGACTTTTTCTATCGCGAATGCTGAAGTTACTCTACTATAAACTTGCACGCCCTGTATACACTAGTTCAATTATAGCATTATGTGGCCAATTTTCTCAAAAAAAATCAGAATACTTTAAAATTTGAAAATCTTTGATTAGGTCGCTTAAGCTTAACTAACCTGTAGCCTTAGTTTTTTTTCTTTATCTCTACACTGCCTCATTGATTACACAGAATTACGTAGGTAGTTACCTACCTACGTAGTTCCAAAAATAGCAGTAAAAGAAAAAATATCATTACCTATAAATAGATCATTCTAATAAGTACATTCTACTCTGTTATTTTATTTTATTCAATACAAAAGCCCACGGGTATCTGTTTGTTGTTGACCTGGTCATGCGAGGTTTTAAGCCGGGCTTTGAGGAGGATGGCCTTGAGGCGTTCCATGGCCGAATTTCGCCTAACGGTTTCTGTGCACCAGCTTATGGCTACGTAAAATACGGCTCTGGAGAGGAACCGTTGCGAAGCGCCTCTACATCTGTGAACTCTATGGCGAAGCGAGAGCGTCCGCGGTTGACTTCATCACGGACACTTTCACCGAAATATTTTCCAATTATTGCACAACATCTCCGTGACCTCTCAATGGCGGTACCCGGAGAATATTCCGCTTCAAAATACTTTTATTTTATTGAAAACCATTAATAATCCTTTCAAATTTTATAAAAGGAACTTCTAAATATGAACTTGAACTTGACACCAAACATTTTATATCCTGCTGAAATTTTAATTAAGATTGAAACGTCTAAAATATACCTATCTCAAAAATTTTTTTAGTAGTAAGCCCAAAAACTGGTCTTCTGTCTCGTCAAGCCAACCCTCCACAGTTTTTGTTCCTTAAATCAAGATTATTTTCGAGGAAGGTCCTTGAAAACTGGAAAGGACACGTCAGAATATGGATGGAGGAGACCAAATAATTGATTTATTGCTTCCACTCCCAGATGACATAACATTAGTTACGATAACCGAGGAATTAATGGCAAGGCTGTCACGTTTGGAAGAAAATATGTTCATTGAGCAGCTTCATCATTTGTTCAGAAGAAGGATGTTCATTGAACGAGATAATTTTTTTGAGCTTAATCCTACCTTTTGAGGATCTTTTGAGGACACTTACTTCGTGGCACAATGTCACTTATGACAATACTGAATGTCACTTGATACGCGTTTAAGGTAAAATAAATTAACAAAATCTGTTCATCCTACAGACGTAGAAGGGTCTCTGGTTCACCTTTCTTTTTCCTTACCATCACCCAGTTTGTTTTCTTCAAGTTAAGTCAAAAGCCGTATCCTCATGCGCCAAATGCACACAAATGAACCAACCGAATGCGCAGGTAGTCAAACGAACGCAAACGAACATAAATGTATACAAACCAACCGGAAAATACTGAAAATTTGATTTCTTTTGAAGTAGGGTGAGGAGGGGGAGGCAGTGGATTTGGCGAAAAGGACCTTTCACCTCGTGGACCTCTGACATCATGGCAATAAACAGTAACTGGAGAAGTTTTGGAATTATACGGAATGAGGGCCAATTCCATGAAGACAAGATGGATAGATCAATTTGAGAGGGCAACAGGTCTGTCACTACATGAAGGTCTCTCAAGTAAAAATTGGAAAGGTCACATTAATATGCATGGAGACCAAATAAATGATTTATGGTTTCCACTTCCACAAGATGATATAACATTAATGACAATGACTGAGGAAGAAATGGCAAGGCTGCTGCTACTTTTGCTGATTACTTTCTGATTTTAAGATTATTTGTATCTACGCCTTCTCAATCTAACAACCTTACGTACAGTTTTACATGGGTTATGGGTATCTTGGTTCAAACATAAATGCTGAGGTAACTGTAAAACCAACATTTATTGTGAATATGGAACAGGATGAATGGAACACATTATAAATGGGATGGATCGATCAAGTTAGAAATAGAAACATAGGCTGATCTGTCGAGGCTTTTCCAGGGAAATTGACAATATGGAGTACTCGATGGAGTAGATCGAGGAATAGATCTACCACTTTTCTGTTATGGCACATATTTATCGGTATCATCGACTGGCACGTCTGGGGTTCCTGTGAGAGAGACTTGAAGCGAAGAAAGTGGTCTTTAGGAACAAAAAGGGCAATAAATTCCAATTTTAGCAAATTTTTACTAGAATGACACCTTCTTCAGGAATACCCAAGCGAATTTTTAAGCTGACTGGATAAATTGGATACGAGTTGTGTCAAGTTAACATCCATTTCAAAAATCTTAGTAAACTCAATGATAGAAGAAAGTGCAATAATTGCATCAGTAAAAGTTCCTTTCTCGATAGCTTTTTCTGCATCGAATGTCGTCTTCGGTCACTCTTGAGGGCGATAATTGACGGTTTGATAATTCCGGAAGTAGCTATAATTCCGGAAATAATTCTTTTTCTTTAGTGAACAACTTTAATAATGTAAGAGAAAGGTAAGTAAGTTACCTACCTACTTATCTATCGAATGAACCATTTACTTTTGCCAGTTTAATCGACTTTTGGACTGACTTCCGAGTTCCGAGCAGTTAATAGAACGTAAAAATTTTTGTTTTTTTTAATAAGGAAGGGGCTTGTGAGTATCAATAAAATGGAACTCGAAATTGGGGCCTTTTCGTCAACCTTTATCAAATTCATATGTTCAAAGTAATTTCTAACGTACAAGGTAATAACATTTCATCATGGGTCCTTGCAATAATGGACTGACAATGTTATATTGGTATACAATAAAGTAAATGAACCACTTACGATTCTTATAAATAAAGAAAGGCAACTAAAGGACGTATATACACATACACGCATATGATATTAAGTATTGAGCAAGGACCTGCTCAATTTACTCCAGGAATATTTTGATTTACTTGCTTCAGAATCAATAACTTTTATGTAATCACAACAAGAGTCGGGAAAAGTGCATATTATTCCTTACTTCTTCGGCAGTTTTGCTAAGGATTACCGAATTCGGTGTCCAACTCCACCGTTATATTACACCTAACACGTGGAATCGTGCCTCGTGTCGGAGAGAGCGGCGGAATCCAGGCCAAGTGCACGAGCTCTCCTCACACTTCACCCAGATATGCACCGAATTCATCATTGACCTTCGCACTGCATTCACAAATGCGGCACGCCTCTCACAGCGTGGTCTCTATTTGGGCGAGCGATTGCCACCTTTATTATGGGCATGGGCGGTACGAGGTGCCCACATAACTTTATATTGGCCCATTGAACCAGTCATCCGTTCCTCGTGGTTTAGTTGGATGAGGATCTAAGACCTAACAGGTAGAAGCGCACAAAGGATTTTCGATCACAGTTTTCATTATTGAAAATCGATTTGGTTAGTTGCTCCAATTCCATCTCTGGTACACGCGGCTGTCATGGTCATATTCCTCTCACTTAATTCGGCAGGTATTCAAAGCGGGCATTTGAATAAAAGTAATTTTTTATCGATGAGTCAGTTTTCTTCTTGATTCTTTCACCTTGATGATGGAACAGTCTTCTTATGATTTACCATGTCAGTTTTTTGCCATAGAGCTTAGTCGTATCTTATTCTTCTTCAAAGTTTAAAGTTCAGACAGATCATCGTTTCGGATGATATTTTTGTAGACCGGTCTTTGTTTTCAATCAAAGGTGAGTACTTATTTTATTACCAGCATCGTAAATGTTTAATTTTGTCATAAATGTCGTCATAAACCTACATATAATTTAATTATTTTTAGTACGGTCAGACTTAATAATGTGACGTAGCTATTTAAATAAAAATATAACCTGATACTGTTTCGGTTACTTTTCTTCGTTTTCGTTTTCTCGTCGGTCAACGAAAGTGAACTTGTCGGATTACGCGTGTCATAGAAAAGCGCAAGTTTCGCCTCCGCTGCTTTCACCAGAATACGCAACAACCACAGCAGCTAATCCGATGGTACGGCTTCGTGGCTTCTCAAGTTAACTAGCAACAAGCAGCGCTAGCGCTATCTTGATAAATAATTTTGTCATATTCCTTCCTTTCATTCAAACCATTTTCTTTTCTGTTACGATGCTTCATGATGATTTATTTATTATTTGTCTTGTTGATTTCTTCAAATCTTTTGCTACAGGTTCGTTAATAACGGTTAATTATGCACTCATCATCTCTGTTCAACACTAACACTAGAAGGTCGTGGAGGCTTAGCAACAATGGTTATGACGTTAGATGAAGAGAGCGGTTACCCATGGCCATGGCGTTGACCATGAGGGGCCAAGTTTGACCTCCTGGCTCTCTTCCTCGTTATTGAGAAACGTGACCAGGCCCTCCAGGAGACATTGAACGTTCCCCATATGGACATTTGACCCTTTCGCGACTCCCACTTGCAACTCTTATCTGATATAAATCATAACAATGCGCTCGGTCGCTCATATCGACTAGAAAATTACCGTTTATTTCTCGTTTGTTATTGTAAGATACAATCGTTGTGTTTACATTGGAAAGTTGAACGCAACACGTTTTATTCAACTTTAAAATGTAACGGTTTGAACCTGTTTTGTGGAATCCTTTATTTTGCAATGCTGAAATTAGTTTCTTTCTTATATTTTTGAAGAAAATTTCCGAAAACTGGATATAGTCCAGCCAAGTGAAGAGGTGTAACCTAAGCAATTTCTTCAGAAACTTGTTCAGGGTGTTCAGTGAGTAAACATATCAACGTGACGTTTAAAGGTGATGAGGGGGATGGGAGGTAAGCGGGGAAGTACGTATATAAATGTAATTACACACTCCACATTTTACTATTTTACATCAAACATCGTTCAAATTCTAAAGTATTCATCAGAGAAAGAGCTTGTACTCGAGCTTGTAGTACGAAAACGGTTAACATAATTACAAAAAAAAAAAAACACAGAATAAAAGTTTTAGATAATTTTATGAGCTTTTATTTATTATAAGAAATTTTTTTCCCTGCGATAACCCCCGCAAATCCAAAAAATGGAACCCTCCCTCCCACTTCCTGATTCACCACCCAGACGTCGGGATCTTTGGTATGTCCACAGCCTCAGCATCCTAAACTTTTTTTTTTTTAAACTTTAAACAAGTTTTTGAAAGAATCGCTGAGGTAACTGATCACGATCTCTTCACCTCCTTTTGGGCCTTTGACAGGACTAAATAGTAGATGTAAAAATTTTCAATCGAAGAATACTTTCATCGTATTTGTAAATTTTTGCCAATCCTAGTGGACATCTTGACGCAGGCGAATACAATAACCCAGAGATATGAGGAAAATAAATATTTCTTAATTATTACCGAAATTCCAAAAATAAATTATGACCAAGTCTGACATGAAATTAATGGCCTCCCATTTTAGGTGCACGGCTGGATAACCTTGTGTGTAGATCTAGATAGTAACATAGAGATAGGCATAACGTTAGTTTTACATGAGCCGGCATGGTTGATATCTGATGATAATAATAGGAGAAGTTGAACCAAGAGTGCAGTGATCTCGTGGTGAGACTTTCTCCGTTTATGAAAGTGAATGTTGCCTTTGGTCGTGCGACGGCAAACACCGCGCGTTCGGCCCGCTGGCTGAGCAAAGAGCGGATGATAATCAATTTTCTAATATTCGCGTAAAAAGCCCGTGCGAGCATCGGCTCTACCGGACGGATGGTTGACTCCGATAGCGACCACTTTCATCCGCAAGTTCATTTACCCGCCATCTGCATATTCACGCACTTGTGCGGATAATTTCTTCGTCAGATTACCTCACTCCGCAAATCGCGTTAGATAAGTGCATCCAATTACCGCATGCAACATGCCAAGCGCCGAACTCTATACATTAATAATGTTGTAAAAACATGTAAGCAGTTAATGCACTATAGCACTATACTGCACCGGTACTATTCTGTTAAAACATAAAATTCCGATTTAAGAAATGGGAATCGTTAACGATAAACGCGCTAACTCATGTTATAGTTTACAATACGGAGGTGTACCTACCTTCCCTGCAAAACCTTGTCCGGCGAGGTCTTTCCCCGAGGTTGCCTGACATCTAGAGGTCACCACGCCCGGCGAACACCGCGGTCACAGGCGTGGTCACCTTCTTCTATAGCTACGGGTATTCCTTCTGGCTTTTGATACCTATTTTACTATCGGCAAATTTCACTCTATGACGCGAACATACAACTTTAGGTATGTTTGACATAAAACAGTAAAAATTGGTTATCATTTTTAGTTTCAGTCCCAAGGAATGGAATAGGAAAACATGATCAGAACGCAAAAATGAAAAATGCGTGCCCTCATTGATATTTCTGTTAAGTGCGTATTCAGTTTTGAAGCCTGGCATTGGCAGCTCTCGGCCGAATGCTGCGTCGGCCTTGCCTTCGCTTGCCAATTATACGAATCTAGCTTAAATTATTTGTTAATTGTCCCGCGAAAGGACGCCGCCATAAATCCACATCGCCGGCTACAATGTCACAAGCTAACTCTTACGAAATATGCCATAAATTATTAGTCGTAATAACTGAGAAGGTAACCTACAGTACCACTTCCTGGTCACCGGGTAATCTTCAAATTTATGCCTGCCTACAAATTGAGATGCGAGCATTTAACATACCTTGATAATGATTATGCATTGCCATTCAATTAATCATTACTAAGTTCTGAATTGCAACACAGACTATCATACCTCAAGATTGCAAAATAATCAATTCCCAGATGTCAGATATACATATATCTATATCATACAAAATGTAGTGACATTTATGTGAACTTTTGTTCAACACACTTTTGAAAAACATAATTATTAAGTAGGTGATCCCCCCTATTGTCCATACATTGAATAAGCCGCTTTGTCGCGTTTTTATATCAGCATATCGACAATTTCTGGCCGAATGTTGGCCTTCAGATCTTGCATGGTTCTTGAACGATTGACACAAAAGCTGATGGATTTCAAAAAACCGTAAAACCGTACAAAAAATGGCAAGGGGCCAAGTCTGGGGAGAGGTTTGGCCACTCAAAATCGCCCCTTATCGAGATAAGATGCTCCGGGAAGTGTTCCCTCAAAACAGCCATTGTACTGTTGGAACCAAATGTCCCATAAGTTCAATTCATCAAATAGCGAAGAAAAAAATCGCTTCAAGATACTATTCACATGCCGATCTGAATTCACTGTCACTGTTACCTCATTGTCTTCAAACAAAATAAAAAGCAAGAAATTGCGCACCAACTTTGGATGAATGCAAAGGCGGTTAGTGCAATTCTCGATGACTGGTGTCAGAGAAGCGCATGTTCTGCTTGTTGACGCATCTGGGCTTCATCACTGAAAAAGATTGGCTCTTTTGGGACCTTTTCAACAACCGCTTCACATGCGTTCGTCCGATAAATGGTGATGTCGGTGATCGTGAAGAATTCGCCTCACAGCGAACGATCGTAAAATCGAAGGGCAGACGCACGTTTGCCCTTAGAATGCCGTGGGGATCGCAAGATTGAAGTTCTCACTGCTTCAACGTTCTCAGGACTCAACGGGGCTACATTAAAGCGATTTCGGGAGGCATGATTGATTGCGATTACGGAGCCTCTGGTCCAAAGCATGATGACATTAACCGGGAAGCGAGCCGGGAAGCAAACAAAACTTTAGAACTACGCATGTACACCGAGACCACGCACACACTGTTACGACCTCTATAGCCTGAATGGCGGGATTTAAAAAAACCTTCTTGCGCATCAAAGGCGTAAATAGTGTATTTTTATGCGATTCAATTATGAATATTTTCACCGCTTTTTAAATTATTGGCTTTCTGAATACTGTGAAAAATTTTCTGTGATAATTTCATTTCATTTCGTTTGAACACGTGCCTTAGAATGGATTTTTAAATTTAAAAAACAAAAAAATTGGCAAAATTTAACATTTTTGTCCCTTTTCCTATGCGTAAAAAAAATACTATTTTTTACACTATCTTTAATAAATTCGGAAAAAACTGAAAGGAGAGTTTTGAAAACCGAAAGTTTGAAATTTTAGAGAAATAAACATCATGTAAAAAAATCGAATATCTCCGTCATTTTTCTTATTTACTTTTTGAAATTCTCAAGGGTTGAAGTCTATTAGTATAGTTGTCTACTGTGAAAATTTCAGTTTAATTACTTCAAAAATGTGCTCATAAATTGTTGGAGAAATTTAGCCATTTTTACCGTTTTCCTACCCACGCCACTGGCTTATTAATAGAAAAAATGCAAATTTTATTGCATTAAATTAAATTTCAAGTCATTTACTTCCAATCTTGTGAATTTGATATAAAACTCTTTTTCTGTCTAGCTTATACAGGGGTTCAAAAAATAGTCCTTTTTCCAAAAATTAAAATGGCCGCCATTTTGAAACGTCTCAGCCGATTTTGCTCAAGTGCAATACCAGACCACTACTTGTGTGGATATCTTACTTCCACAAAAATTTTAGTCTCCTAGATTGAAAACTGCGACCTGAAATGAGGTGACAAAAACAGGATTTTCCGAATTTTGAAGGAACACCCTGTAGAAGTGACGCGACTTTTGGAAATTTTTTCAATGAAAATCGAAATTATTCCTAAAGTTTAATAAGAGTGCAAAATTTCGTTCACTAATCTTGAAAGATAAAGCTACAGGAGCGTTTTTAAAATGGAAATTTCGTGATTTTGGAGAAATAAATATAAAATCGCATATGTTATCGCATATCTAATCTCATATGAATAATTTTCGAAATCGCAAAGAAATAAAAGTAGTTATGATAAACTCAAATTTTGCAAAAAAATATTGTTAACTCTTCATATTTCAGCATTTAGTTGAGGCTCAGTACATTGACATTAGAACAGATATTAATTGACTGACATCCTTCCCAGATTTAGTTGGGTTCTATTAGTTTCTAAGTGATGTCAGTGGTCGACTAATTTATCTCTTTATGAGTGCAACGTCAAACTGTTATATGTTTATTTATAATTCTTCCATTCTGTGCATATTTATATGACCAGTCGCTATTTTTACGATTTCTTGATTACCTAACCAGTCAAAAAAGTGATACATGTATTAGTGTATTCAATGTAAGAGTTCCTTGACAAGCTCAAGGCGAGTCATGGGAGTTCATAAAAATTTTAACACCTTTTTTAATAAATCGGATCTATCCTCACTTTAAATAGTAACCGTTACTGGTTATGGGCAGTTTCAGATAAGGATAAGATGACCGTGACTTCATGGATGACAGTAGAATAGGTGTGCGTATAGATATTTAATGGCTTTTTAATGACCTAAAACCCATTAATGTCAGCTTAAGGGTTATTTATAGCCGTCACTATTGTCTACTTAATCCCTTAATTTCATTATTTATTGCTCTGTTATCATGTACTAATCCCTTTGACTTATGCCGCCTACAAAAAAACCCCTTTGAGTACCTTGCATATCTATAATCCTTTACATGAGAAAAAGGATTATTGTTGTATTGTTATAGTTACACAATAGCGGTAGCCCCGCTGCAACAGGTGTTCCAGTTGGCACTATTGTCTAATTAATCCCTTAATTTCGTTATTTATTGCTCTGTAATCATGTACTAATCCCTATGACTTATGCCGCCTACAAAAATCCCCTTTGAGTACCTTGCATATCTATAATCCTTTAACACACAGCATGAGAAAAAAAAGAATTATTATTGTTGTATTGTTATAGTTACACAATAGCCCCGCTGCAACAGGTGTTCCAGTTGGCCAACAGTGGGTCAAATTAAATATTCGATTCTCAATATAAAAATAAAGCCCTTTAACACACACAGGCAGCATGAGAAAAGTAGGTAAAATCTTTCCATGTATCTATAATCCTTTAACACACAAGGCAGCGTGAGAAAAAATAATTCAAAATCATTATTGTTGTATTGTATCATGTACTAATCCCTTTGATCGGTCAGCGACAGTATTCCCCTCATTATGTAAGCTGTATAAAAAATAGACCCCTTTGAAATCATGATCCCGCGTTAAAAATTCTATACTTAAGCCGCCTACAAACTCTATGATTATCACCGTCTATTTATGTAGGTAAGCTGTAAAATATTATTTCTATAAATAATCCCTTAATGTTACACAATAGAGGTAGCCCCGCTGCAACAGGTGTTCCAGTTGGCCTACAGTGGACCAAATTAAATATTCGATTCTCAACATAGTGCATGAAATCTTTTAAAACCCTTTGATTAAAAGTCATGCATATAATTACATGATCCCGCGGTATAATGTATCTAAAATCCCCTATGATCGGTCAGCGATATTATTCGCCTCATTATGTAAGCTGTATAAAAATAGAGCCATTTGAAATCATGATCCCGAGTTGAAAATTCTATACATATGCCGCCTACAAACCCCTTAGATTACCTGACCATAACCGTCGTATTATGTAGGTCAAATCTAATCCCTGTTACACAATAGCGGATGCAACAGGTGTTCCCAGTTGACTAGCAGTGGGTCAAATTAAATATTCGATTCTCAACACACAAAGTGAAACTCGTTCTTCTTCATAATAATTATTTATTTACATGGCACAATTAATTAGTAAAAAAAAAAATGCGTCGATGCAGATTAAGAGCAGTGCCTACCCAGTTTATATTGATTTTCTCAGAACTAATATTTTGAAGTACTTCCCTATCTGCACTTAGCCGTTCAATTAGTGTACCTACGTAATGTAAGGTAAAAATTATGTCGTCCTTAACGGTGTATTTTATCAAGGTTTTTGCAAAAAATCATAACAGCTGGGGTTAATCTTGGGGCAAATTTTTGCACGGTAAATTCATAGTGATATCTTGAAACTACTGAAAAAAGATTCTCCAGTGGACTCTTTTCATTCAGAGTATACATGAAATCTTTTATAGACCAAAGTAGGCTGAGATACTTATAATAATTAGTGTACCTACGTGATGTAAGGTAAAAATTATGTCGTCCTTAACGGTGTATTTTATCAAGGTTTTTGCAAAAAAAATCATAACAGGGGGGTTAATCTTGGGGCAAATTTTTGCACGGTAAATTCATAGTGATATCTTGAAATTACTGAAAAAAGATTCTCCAGCGGGGTCTTTCATTCCGAGTATACATGAAATCTTTTATAGAATTTTGGTAAAAGGGTGAAAAACTCGGAGTTATAACTCCACCTAGAACGAAATTTACAATACTAGGCGTTGATATTGTACAGTTCAAAAAGTGTAGTAATTGTTTTATAAATTGCTGTTTCAAATGCGTAAATATTTCTAATTCATAACAGTTACGTTTAAGCCTGGAGCAAATTTTTTTCCACGGTAATTAAAATTCATAGTGATAAGGCCCCAGATATTATGTCATCCTCAATGGTGTATTTTATCATCTATACATGAATGAAATCTTTTTATAGAATTTTAGGGTGAAAAACAGTGCACAATATAATAACGTTTTCATTGCTATTGGGCATTATTATAAGTTTTCAACAACAATTATTTTGATATTCAACAAATAAAAAAGATCATTAGAAAATAACAGAACATTTAAATTATTATTTATTCGGGTCCAAGCTCTGCTAGAAGCCCTATGATGAGCGGGGGTAATATCAGAGAAGGCGGGGCGATGCTAGGTATATATTCGCCGCATCTCCTCATCGTTTTAAATAGAACTAAGCTAGTATAGCTATAGATCTGTAATAAGTTGAACTAAGCTGTATTATTCAGAGATTCGTATAAACGTGATTGTGAGTTTAATAAGTTGCTATCCTCTTTTACTGCATTTTAAAGCCTACAGACTGCATCAACATGTACCGACCAAACGTGCAGAATAATGACAAATTAATGGTGAGTACATAAATAAATTATAAGGGTGAACTTTTATGAAGAGTTATCGTAGAAGTGTATATTATTGTAATGCATACTATGTATCTTGACAAAATTAGCAGCATTAAAATATTTACTATGTTCCAGGCACTCAAACGACCTGCTGGTGAAACCGTTGGCGAGGGGGTGAAGGGGGCAAAATATGCCAAACCAACCCCAGGCTCCACCGAATATGAAAATCCTATGCAGAAAATGAACGCCAAATGCCTGCTTTATGCAAACACAACTCCTCTGAACGACAGTGCTTGCAAATTATTAACCGTGGGACTTAATCCTGAAGCAAATTTTTCAACGGTGATTAAAATTCACAGTAATAAGACTCCAGATGCTGGTGTTGTGCTGGACTCCACAGGATTCAATGAACTGATGCAGATGCTGCCGGACATCATCAATAATTGTGAAATGGAGTCCTTAGAAGCACGCCGTAGTTTTAATTTAACGAATTACGTTATAAAAACATGGCACAGCACCAGCATGGCGATAGAACCGAAGTTTCCGGTGAAATACGGATATAATGTATGCCTGGGAATTGCAAGTTTCAGAAGATTACAAACTTTGGAGAACTACATCAAAGGTGTAATCAGCAATATAGAAAAGGACGACATGCGCATTAATACAATGGGGAGGTTAAGAGCGGAAGCTGAAGAGGCGGCGATGACATCCATCGAGACAGGTGAAGCTGGAAACCTGAACTATGAAAGTTTAACAAGAATATGCACCAAACTGGGACCTAGATACATGGACCTTGCCGAAATCGCCGCCAAGTTCTCCAGAGTGCTGCTACCACTGGTACGTTATGCGGTGGAAAAACTACTAGAAAGAGAAGCAAATAGAAGCCCCTTTGAACGGATACTAGATAGAGAAGAAGCAAATAGAAGTCCCTTTGAACACGCACAAAGAATGTAAAAATTGTTTTTAATTATATAATAATTATATAATAATATAAACGTATGTATTTATTAGCAATTAGATAATTGAATAAATATCTAAGTAAGTGACCTGTTTTTTATTATATTTTAATAATAGTATGGGTGATCATACATGTTTTACAACGTTAGAAAATTCAATATCAATTTGTGACAAATACCACGCCCACTTAAGAGTTTCCAGTTTATCTAGATGAAACTCTAATAAATAGTTATTATAATAATTGTAGACTTGAAATAAAAACTGGGCTAAGTGCCCAAAAATTAAGGTAAAAAATTATGTCGTCCTTAATGGTGTATTTTATCAATGTGTTTGCAAAATTCTTAACAGTGGGGTTAATCTTGGGGCAAATTTTTTTTATTTTGCACGGTAATTAAAATTCATAGTGATATCTTGAAAGTACTGAAAAAGATTGTCCAGTGGCCTCTTTTTTAATAAAACAAAAAGTGGCGGGGATTAAAAAATAATGATGCATTTAGGATGGTGGTTCAACCTTTTAAATCACATACAACGTTCATAAGGTGTGTGTTGTACATCGATGCAAGATCCTTGGGCTAGAATATAGGTATACACGCAAGTTTCAAGATACGCAGCCTAGGGTAACGAAAAGAATTACACCTGTAAGCGTTACGGGGTTAATTATCACTTCAAAAGTATAGAAATAGAACCAGCTGCAGCTCCAAAAAAAAGAGTGAGTGATGGTCCCACGCAGACGAGACCTTCTGGGGTACGATCCTGAAGAATTGGAGCGAATTTGGGAGCAGCTACCGAAAAGACTCCAGAGGGATCCTGAACTCATACGACAAAGACCGTGTCTAGAGCACCGAGCCTCACGATGTTCAGCATGTTTAGAAGAGGTAGAATGCTGTTTCAAATGCATCAATATAGGGTTTACGCTCGTGTCACTGATTATAGACTTGTTAAAGTGATTGTAGTGTAATTAACGATGTAATAAATTTTCTGAAAAAAATTACAGGTATATTATTCTTAGCGTTAGAAAGAAAAACACATGATGTTTAAAAAATACTTTTTTATTTGATATTATTTTTTTTTTAAGTACAATAATTATATTTCAAAGAATCTTTTGAAACAAACCACCAAGTGTGCGATGGTCATACACGCAATCGTTAATGATTACACAGTAAGCTTTCGTATTGGGTGGAAAGTTAGCACTGCTTTCAAATACTAGCTTGATATCGACTGTTGAGGCCTGAACCGCCTGGGCATGTTTCGAGCAGTCAAAGACAAATAACGGTCTGTCTTTGAATGCAGCGTAATCGAGTATGGGCGTGGCTGTTGTCTTCCCACAGAACGATCTCTGGAAGGCCATGTACGCATCATATACATCTCCGTAGCGATTTTGTTCGAAATTAAGATGCATCGGTTCCGTAGGATACGTCTCAGAATTCAGCTGTACACGCACACTGGTGAGGTTCGCATGCTCAAAATGTGTAATGTTGTTTTGAAGACTATTCCAGCGGTTGGTCTGCAGACCCACGATGATGTAACGAGGACGCTCAGTTACTGGAGATGTTTTCACGGACCACAAGTCCTTTGTGCTGTTGCTGAGAGTTGGAAGCTCGTACAATTCCCAGCGGCGGAAGGGTATGTAAACAGGTTTGTTTGCATTCAAGTGTCGTAACATGGAGAGACGTGTGACGTCATCGGGGACTATATGCATCATCTTGAGTCCCACATTGCTGACGGTGATGGTCGCTGTTTTCGTACCTACAGTGCCGTCCGCTTGCCGACAGATATAGGCATTGTTATCGCTGACGGCTCTTGTAAAGCGGAAGGTATGTTTACCACTCACCACTTTGCGATAGTCGTAAAAAACGCTAAACAGGTGGGTCAGAGGTATGCGAAAGCAGAACCGCCCGTCCTGGCCCAACAACGACCCAAAATTATCACTCCATGAGGCCGGTTTTAACGCGTCAACTTCATCGCTGTTGTAGAGTAGCAAGGTACGCATGGCTGTGATCATACCAGGATCGCGAATCTTTTCCACCTCCTTGCCATTGAGTTCATAAGTGATGTCTGAGAACAAAAACAGGGCGGCATTTTCGGTCAAGCTGCATGTACCGGTCCCTTCGGCCCCAGCTACAAACTGGCCTTCAATCACCAGACACGACTCAGACGGTAACAGACATATGTCTTGCTGGTTGATGATGATTTCACAAGTGTCATTGTAGCTAAATGAACGGGTCTGCGGTTGGTAGGTATGCACCTCGACTTTGATGATAGACTCGTCAAAACGTGGTCTGGTATAGATATCGAGGACTCCTGACATTATAACCAAGAGATCGTAGAAAGACTGTGTTAATAGCCGATAAAGAGCGGTGATGCGGTCTAGTTGAGCGGCGCGCCGGTACTGATATCGACGGTGCCGGTCCGACCGTATTAGTAGGTATAATGACTAACATCCTGACGAAGTTCTTTCCGCAGTTCCAGCCGGATAACAATCTTCTCTCCGCGAAAGTTTACAGGGTGTGAGTCCTGGTCTTTGATGCCAACACTTATATTATCAATCATGGTCTTACCATGGATCAGAGGTAGATAGGTTGGAGTGCGCGGTTCCTCGCGAATGACGAAGCCCGGGTCGACAAGCGGTGTAAATTCGTAGATAACATGGCCCAGCCGACCATTCAAATAAGCGCCAGTGGTGAGGTTTGTTTCGATGTGTATCGACAGAGTTCTGACAATATTCACGGGCTGATCGGATTCGTGCGGCTGCGGGGCTGCGTAAACTTTAGGTGAAAATCCCAGTAAGTCGTTTGGGCCACCAGGCTGAGTGAAATCAATATTAAACAGAGTACTCTTCATTCGGCATTTCAACGTGCTATTATCAGGCTTCAGACTGAACACATCTTCAGGATCTGGTGCTGTTCCGTCCTTGGGTAGGTAGGCTGCTAGCGCCTTACGACACCGCTCGTTGGTGTCAATAAGGTGTTGCAGTTTTTCGCGCACGCATGACTCCAGATGTTCAATCTCATAAGACCCGTCGGGTAGCTCGAAGATATAACTAACGACCTCGGCTCCCATAGCAGTGCGAGATGTTACATGAATTTTGCTGTTGACGCCCTGCTCAATATTTGGGATGCTGTTGTAGCATACAAATGCCAGTAGAGCCATATTATATTCATAACGATCCGTGTCTAGTAGGAGCGGTGGGTCAACGATTGTCGAGAAATGGCTCGAACGGCCTGTCAGAGTGAATGTGCGAGACATGATTGATTGATAACGATACGGTCACAGCTCTTTATTCAGAAACTTTAAACAGAGATGCCCGCATGTGTAGCCTCCTCGTTGAAACACGTCATCATTATAGTAGATCTTACAGCAGCGAAAATATCGTTGAAGTTCCCTGGGTGGTTGGAGATCACCATACGAATCAAAGTACTCGACTGTATCGCCATGTTTCTCATAAGCCACCCAGTGAGTGCCTGGGCCTGCACAAACATCCAGGTTAACGATGCCCCTCTCCAAGTGATGAGGTTCTGTAGGTAGTTGATCTCTCATGAAGACTCCGCGGAAGGCTGGGATCCGTAACAGGGCTGCATACCGACGCAAGTCGGCATCGCTCAGAGGCCTGGCGGGCAGTTTTAGTTTTTTGATTGACGTTTTAAATAAAGTCCATAGCCGTTGCGTTGGCGTCGCAGGTACAGGCCCGATCCTTTATTGCCCAAGGCAATATCCTCCATACGCCTGTTATGTCGATTAACCTCACCCAGCTGTCGAGCTTTGGCTCGTACGTCGGTTATTGTTTTAGTTATCCCCGCAACCCCTCCAGCTAATGCACCGAGGGCACTCAACCCTGCAAACAGTGGTATCAAGGGAAGTATTCCGCCTATTTTTGGCACAGGTATGACGCGCGGCTTGTTAAACTTTTGCTTGCGAACTATTCTCCGAGCCGTCTTGAGAGCTGCGGCAGCTGTAGCGAAGACGCTTGAACTACGGGCCTGAGGTCGTTCACGTTTAATCTGACGAACCAGAGTTGAAAATGGTTTAGAGTCTGTACGACGGTGGCCGGCGCCAAGTTTCCGTTTGATTTTCATGGCGCCTGTAACAAGCAATGCGGTTGCCTTCTCGCCTAGTCCGGAGTCTGTTGCTTTTACACGATCCCAGGCACCGTCTTCTAACAATTTATCCGCCTTATGTCGCGATGCTAGATCCTTGCTGAGGGCATAGGCAATGTCGTGAGATCTACACAGATCGTCAAGCTTGTTTTTGGGGATATCGCCTCTACTTAGACGAGCTTTAAGACGTGTACCAGGTCCACAAAACTTATAACTTGGAATATGTAATTCGACCGGAAGATTGTTGATGGCTTTATCGATGAGACCTTGACCTGTGACGTTCAACATGAAGACTGATTAACGGTCCACATCTATGCGTGTATATATATATATATATATATATATATATATATATATATATATATATCAATCACTCTGCAGTGGTAAGTTAGTCATCACAGCCATGCGTATCATTCATCACCCTGAAGCATCTCTGCCAATCCTCAACCTCGATTGTGAATCGGTCAAGTCTGCACCACAGCGCCATGGATGTAAACTACCTAATACCGTACGAGCGATAATTTCGGGTCCCAGCGGATGTGGCAAGACAAATACAGCCCTTAGTCTCATATATCAGCCGAACGGGCTCCGTTTCGAAAATGTATACGTATATTCAAAATCCCTGTATCAGCCGAAATACACACAGTTACAACAGGTGTTGAAACAAGTTGTAGGTGTACAATACTATCCGTTCAGCGATAATGACGAGGTGATTGACCCCTCGAAAGCTCGAGAGAATTCAGTAATGATTTTTGACGATGTAGCATGCGACAAGCAAAACAATATTAAAGCCTACTTCTCGATGGGTCGACATAAACACATTGACACGATCTATCTCTGTCAGACTTACACGTGCATACCTAAGCATCTCGTAAGGGATAATGCCAATGTCGTGATACTGTTTAAGCAGGACGAGCTCAACCTGAGGCATTGTTATGACGATCATGTAACTACAGACATGTCGTTCAATACGTTCAAGGATATGTGCGCCGAATGTTGGAAAGATAACAAGTACGATATGTTGGTCATCGTTAAAGACAATGAACTCAGCAGCGGTCGCTATCGGAAAAATTTTGATAAATATATCCAACTGTGACATCATCCCTACAGTAGCAGTTACGATGTCGCGCCGAGCTGACGATACAAATACTGCTAAAGATATTAAACAGTACATCCAAGCCATTAGACGAAAATATTTGGCTTTGAGATCGGGCAGACAACAGTCGGACGCTGTTATAACTCGCATGCTGAAACCCGTCTCCACACCACTACAACAAATCGAGAAACATACCAGGCCACAGCCTATGCATGTTATTAAACCCGAGCCTCGTCCACGAACTTTCATCACATCAGCACCCAGACAGGCGTGGCCGCACCCCTTTGCTACATCGACACCTAAACGGGATCCAGAGGCAAGCCCCGAGATATCAGAGGTCGGAGATGAAGAAGAGGCCGAAGGCGGGCCTTCGGTAGCTCGACAGAAATCCGTTGACGATGAAGAAGAGTCCGATGACGAAGGCAGGCCGTCGGTAGCTCTACAGAAATCCGTTGACGATGAAAAACAAGTCGATGACGGGGAATCCGATGACGCGTCGCAGAAGTCAACCGATGATGATGCTCGATCATCAGCAGGTTCCGACGCTTTAGGACATCTTCAATATTTTATAGATAAACGTCTAAATTCTAATGATAAAGATGTAGATCGGGTGTCAGGTCCGAAAAAGATGGGTGATACTTGGAAGCTTGATAAATACCCTGTTCTCTTCTTGGATAATGGAGACGTCCAAGTTGGCTCAATGGTATTCCGTGGTTCAAAAGCTCTTTATCACTACCTCTTTATGAAGACGAGGCCTGAGAAATATACATACTTCGACACGCAAGCCTACACATCAATATTATTGCTTACTGGTGTGTATAGCAAAGCCTTAGCTCGCAACACGCAAAAGTACAAGAATGTAATTGCTCCACTGTTGGCCAAGGTTGCAGACGCGTCAAATCCCCAAGGCTCTATATTAGGGGAGGGTTATAAGCTTGTAACACCTCAGGTCAAGGACTATGTCTATTACGATGATCCTAATGAACTAGTTGACCGGTTACGTCTATTGATGGCCTCACACCAAGCCGGTAATAACGCCCATCACAATGAGATCGAATCCATATTGGAAGAGTTGTGTGAAGCAGGTATAATTAGCAACTAAAGTACAACTTTTAATCAGTTCGTCAAGAGTCATGGACAAGTTTGGCCGGACCCCTCGAACACATCGACATGTGTACCCGTCTAGGTCTCAGCTTGTAACAGCGGGTGTTTTGTGCAGAAATGGTCGTCAGGTGGATTTTAAAACAGCATTAGCCAGGAATCTAGGTGAGCCAGATGATCCTTCAGATGCAACAACCAAACAGTATGTTGACCAGAGTATGTTAAAAGCACAATCAACAGTACAGAAAACCATTCAGGACAATTTGGAGCAGGTCATCAAGACTACATACGATTTGACTAAGAACTACTTGGATGAGCAGTTGGGGCCCCTGAAAACGGAATTAGTGGTCTTAAAAGACGCCCTCAAACTTTGTAAATTCAATTTGGCTTCGGACATTCAACTCTGTAAGCGTGAGACGAATACTTCAGTCACACGCCTTGATGACAAACTAGCCGAAATCAGCGAACGCATCGATCTTCAGATTCAGAATACTAATGGTTTGGGTGAACACGTTGGACAGTTAAACGAACGGTTCGACATCCTTAGCGAAAATTATAAAGAATGTGTAAGAGCTCTAGAGCCCTTAGAACCTTTAACAGCACTAATCAACGAGCACACCGTCGTAGTACAAAACTTGTCTGAAAATTACAAAAATCTGAGTCAGCGGTGCGTAAAACTGGGCGAAAATTATAAGGAGTGTGTAAAAGGTCTAGAACAATTAGTACCTACAATAACACGTGTGAATGAGCATGATGAAGCAGTCAAGGATTTGGGTGAAAAATACAAGACGTGTCAAGTGGTACTGAGTAAGCTAACTGGTAAAATCACACGTATCGAGTCACAGACAAAGAAAGTGGCTGCCCCGACTACACAGAACCGGTCTAAAGTTCAATCTCCGGCATCAAGACCGGCGAAGACTGTAAAAACATAAATAAAACATGATGACGCCCAAGCAGATAATTGTGAACGAACTTTACAAACCAGCTCGGAAAAAGTTTATCCGCCGAGCAACCCTCATAACGGGTTTGGACGACCTTTGGCAAATAGATTTGGCCGAAATGCAACCGTATGCAAGAGTGAATAGAGGCATGCGCTACATCCTCGTGGTAATAGACTGTTGTTCCAAGTTCCTATGGACAAGAGCAGTAAAGAGTAAGACAGGAGCTGACGTGAGCAAGGCACTGTCTAGTATTTTAGCTGAGGGTCGCGTACCTGCATTTATTCAAACTGATCGAGGTCGCGAATTTTATAATGGAAAATTTAAGGTCTTGATGGAAGACTATTCAATCACCCACTACAGCACCTATAGCACCATGAAGGCAGCAATGGCCGAGCGAGTAATCAGGACACTCAAGGATCGACTCTATAAGGCCCTCAATTTGCAAGGTACATACCGATGGCTCAAGTTACTGCCAGTTGTTACAGCAGATTATAACCAAACAGTGCATAGCACAACCAGGAAGAAACCTGCAGAAGTCAACGCTACCAACGTGGATGAGGTTTTGGAAGCCATTGCGCGTAAACGACCGACAAACAGTGTGATTAAGTATTCTAAGGGCGACATTGTACGCATAAGTAAAGCCAAAATGTTACTGGAAAGAAAATTCACCCCAAGATGGAGTACAGAATTGTTTCGCGTGAGAACCGTTAGAGACACAACACGCCCCGTTACTTACATGCTTGAAGATTTAAATGGAGCGCCCATACAGGGCTGCTTTTATTCCCAAGAGCTGCAGCGGACCTCAGTTCCTGATACTTACCTTGTAAGCAAAATTTTGCAAAGGAAAGGTTCGCGCGTTTTAGTACAATGGCTAGGCATGGAAGATAAAACATGGATTAACGTCTCCGATCTGATATCTTAAGAACTTAAGCTTTTAGTTAGATAACCTTTTTATTGTTTTACATCTTTAACGTGGGAAATAAAATGAAAAAATTACGTGTTTTATTTTTATTAACACCATTTTCAGAAATCATCAATTTCATCATAATATATATTTCAATAATAAGTCAACACACACACACACACACACACACACACACACACACACACACACACACACACACACACACACACACACACACACACACACACACACACACACCCACACACACACACACACACACACACACACACACACACACACACACACACACACACACACACACCCACACACACACACACACACACACACACACACACACACACACACACACACACACACACACACACACACACACACACACACCAAATTATATTTTACATTAACCTTATAATCTAAAAAATGTAAATTATACCTACTCTAAAATTGTAAAATATGTACATGCATCTAATAATTTATAATTGCATAATCTAGAATAATAATACATACAAAATTATATTTACAGAACCTGAATATATCGCAAAATATTTACACTACTAATCCGAACTAATCCGAACTGTAGCCGAATGGGAGGGCGTCGTAGGCGTCCACGCGCTTGCGTTTTCGTGTAACAGAGTCTGTAAACTTTTTGCTCAGGTCTGGAGACAGCTTCGCAGGTGTTTACCCCGGTTTATAGCCTTGGAGTTATAAACGTATTTTTTCGCCGGTCCCCCTCGCAAATCATCTCCTTAAGAGTATTAAAATTAACAAATTTGAGCATTCTCAAAGTTCATGGTGATACCTTTAACTTTGCAGAATTACACAAAATCGTTAATCTTAGACGAGTAACGGATCGATAGTGTTCGTCTCTAGAAAATTTTCTGAATTTCAAACAGACCATCCTCAGTATGTTTACATCTTCAGTACAATAAGACACGATTTAATTTTTTCATGTCAAACTGTACATTTCTTGACACTCCTACATTATACTTATACCATCACAAAAGTCTTCAAAAGTCGAACCCCCCTTAGCTTATTGCGTTTCCTCTAAGGCATGGCATCCCTATGCGATCGATAGTTAGTGTGAGGACTCCCGTTGTGAAGAAAGATGCATTGGACTGCAAAATTTTACCCAGTGTGGCTAAAATAACATCCGCCACTAGTTGGTCCTTTCGGCGAAACGAAATAGCCACTGGTCTGTCCGGAAAATCCTCGTTACTGAAAACCAGCCCGACTCTGTCGTCGTCGTTGAAATCCCGCATACCATGTTGCAGTACTTCGTCTAAACCTCGCTATAAAATTACAAAGTCTTAGTATTATTGTAATATTCTTTTAATTTACAATAACTTACCTGAATATAAGTTAACGGGGTCATTAGGCCGTCGTAGCTGTTGTATTTGAACGTGATGCGCCTACCCGTTAAATTAAATTTCTTAAAGGTCCTACTGCTTGTACCTAGGAGTGTTATTACACTTCTCGAGGTATGCGGGGATAGGTCCATAATTGAATCATCAGACGCCATTTCTGTCTTAAAGAATATAAAATGTTTAATATTGCTTAAAAATAAAACTTTTTTGCATTTATTTATTGAATATCGATAATAATCAATAAAAAACGGTCAAGTACTTACAGTTGTTAATCCTCTGGTGGTAATCCGCTGTTGTTAAATATAATTATTTACACACTAGCACTGTACATTATGTTTTACCTGCTTTGGCTAACACTTGACACATCTGCGACGATTCACACGTAACTGACTTTGCGTGTAATGGCGGTTTATTCATATTGAATCCACCCCGTCCCCCCGATGCGTCTGATTCTATTATTTTTTCACCCTTTTACCATATGCAAGGTAATCAAAGGAATTTATTGTAGTCGGCATAAGTAAATAATTTTTAACTCGGTGTCAATATTTCAATGGGCTCTATTTTTATACAACTTACATAATGAGGCGATTAATGTCGCTGACCGATTGAGAATCGAATATTTAATTTGACCCACTGTTGGTCAACTGAAACACCTGTTGCAGCGGGACTACCGCTATTGTGTAACTATAACAATACAACAATAATAATTCTTTTTTCTCATGCTGTGTGTTAAAGGATTATAGATATGCAAGGTAATCAAAGGGGTTTTTTTTGTAGGCGGCATAAGTCATAGGGATTAGTACATGATAACAGAGCAATAAATAATGAAATTAAGGGATTAATTAGACAATAGTGCCAACTGGAACACCTGTTGCAGCGGGGCTACCGCTATTGTGTAACTATAACAATACAACAATAATAATCCTTTTTTCTCATGCTGTGTTATGATTTTTTGCAAAAACCTTGATAAAATACACCGTTAAGGACGACATAATTTTTACCTTACATTACGTAGGTACACTAATTGAACGGCTAAGTGCAGATAGGGAAGTACTTCAAAATATTAGTTCTGAGAAAATCAATATAAACTGGGTAGGCACTGCTCTTAATCTGCATCGACGCATTTTTTTTTTACTAATTAATTGTGCCATGTAAATAAATAATTATTATGAAGAAGAACGAGTTTCACTTTGTGTGTTGAGAATCGAATATTTAATTTGACCCACTGCTAGTCAACTGGGAACACCTGTTGCATCCGCTATTGTGTAACAGGGATTAGATTTGACCTACATAATACGACGGTTATGGTCAGGTAATCTAAGGGGTTTGTAGGCGGCATATGTATAGAATTTTCAACTCGGGATCATGATTTCAAATGGCTCTATTTTTATACAGCTTACATAATGAGGCGAATAATATCGCTGACCGATCATAGGGGATTTTAGATACATTATACCGCGGGATCATGTAATTATATGCATGACTTTTAATCAAAGGGTTTTAAAAGATTTCATGCACTATGTTGAGAATCGAATATTTAATTTGGTCCACTGTAGGCCAACTGGAACACCTGTTGCAGCGGGGCTACCTCTATTGTGTAACATTAAGGGATTATTTATAGAAATAATATTTTACAGCTTACCTACATAAATAGACGGTGATAATCATAGAGTTTGTAGGCGGCTTAAGTATAGAATTTTTAACGCGGGATCATGATTTCAAAGGGGTCTATTTTTTATACAGCTTACATAATGAGGGGAATACTGTCGCTGACCGATCAAAGGGATTAGTACATGATACAATACAACAATAATGATTTTGAATTATTTTTCTCACGCTGCCTTGTGTGTTAAAGGATTATAGATACATGGAAAGATTTTACCTACTTTTCTCATGCTGCCTGTGTGTGTTAAAGGGCTTTATTTTTATATTGAGAATCGAATATTTAATTTGACCCACTGTTGGCCAACTGGAACACCTGTTGCAGCGGGGCTATTGTGTAACTATAACAATACAACAATAATAATTCTTTTTTTTCTCATGCTGTGTGTTAAAGGATTATAGATATGCAAGGTAATCAAAGGGGGTTTTTTTTGTAGGCGGCATAAGTCATAGGGATTAGTACATGATTACAGAGCAATAAATAATGAAATTAAGGGATTAATTAGACAATAGTGCCAACTGGAACACCTGTTGCAGCGGGGCTACCGCTATTGTGTAACTATAACAATACAACAATAATCCTTTTTCTCATGTAAAGGATTATAGATATGCAAGGTACTCAAAGGGGTTTTTTTGTAGGCGGCATAAGTCAAAGGGATTAGTACATGATAACAGAGCAATAAATAATGAAATTAAGGGATTAAGTAGACAATAGTGACGGCTATAAATAACCCTTAAGCTGACATTAATGGGTTTTAGGTCATTAAAAAGCCATTAAATATCTATACGCACACCTATTCTACTGATGACATCATAATGTACACCAAAATTGTTTATAAAAAGCACGTACCATCCTGAGCGTGTAATGATATGATTTGAGATTGTAAACCCGAATCAAGTAAGTAAATAGTTCATATCGTAATGGGAAAGAGGAAAGAGACCCTATCAGTTTTACCGGCTAGAGAGCTGCTTGATCGTCGATGTTCTTGACGAGTTATCTTCGGCAGACTTTCATCGTTGTGCAACTCTCTTAGAATTGTTTTTAGAGCGGGAATTTCATTCCTAAAAATGCAGCATGAAATTTACGATAATATAGGGATCATTGATAACTATGGAGACTGTACAAACACTCCTTTTCCACCAACATATCCGGGTTTCTATCCCTATGACCCTCATCCAAATTATTCCCCATTACACGCTCCTATCGTGTTAGAACGTGGCATTTTTTCGCTGGAGACGCACTAGAAATTCCTAGGAATTCCATTTCAATTAAAAGCGAGAAAAAATAATCAGCAAAAATATAAAAATAAGCGCGAAACAGATAAGAAGATGGATTTTCCGGGTGATTTGGATAAAACTATAAAATTAGTTCTGTACACATTTAAATACGATTTATTTGAATCACCAGTATAAAGGTGAATTTGATGACGTCATGGTCATCTTGGCTGAAGCGACCCATAGCCTGATGTGTTTTAATGCAATTAAGCACGAAATTCCTCTTGTAACAGAAGAATGTTTCAGGAAAGCTACTTATATTGGCTTTAAGCTTTAACGAAGAAATAATGCGATTCTCAGTAGCAGCAGTAACTCCATATATTTTTTTTTTGTTGTTACTCTTGTCATGAACTGAACCTGAAGCAGTGACGATGCAGAAAATGCTCATCAAAAATGAAATAAAAAATAAAACAAAAAGAAATAAAAATAAAAAACAAAAAACCCTTGTTTCACGGTTTCGATTAAAGAAAATATGGAATGATAAAGCCAAAAAGCAATAAATTGGGCAGCTATTAGAATATTTTGTTGACTTTTTTTCGAAATATAATTTCGTTGTCATTTTGAATTTAGAAAAGCTTATAGAGACAATTCAAAAAGAAAAGTGAAATGTCAAGAAGTATCAATAGGCCTACCTACTCCCTACGGCCGTTTAAAAAATTATGCAATTGGATTTGTTAAATTTTGTAATTGGATACTTGATTGGCACAAACTTGACTTTAGCTCCACCCCTAGGAACTTTTACCCAATCCAATATCAAAAACTTAAGTCAAATGTCATAAAATTTCTTTCTTTCCATCCAATTTCTAGTGCCGAAAAATTATTACAAAACCTATCGTTTAATTTCAGGTGGTGATAAGAAGTGACGTACGAGTGCGGGGATACTGCATCGGTACGATTGTACTCTTTGATAATTACTGGAATTTGGTGTTAGAGGACGTAACAGAAGTATGGCAAAGGAAACGAAAACGAAAAACACCTGCTTTGTCGGGTTGTCCAGTTCAGTTGCCCGGCGAAACCTCATCGCCATTTCCAAACGTGGTAGTTACGAGCCGTACGAAGAAAATGGAAACTTGTGAACGTCACGTCGATAGCTTCCTGGTGCGTGGAGAACAAATCGTTATCGTAGCCGAATATCACGACCCTCCCACATAGAAACCTGTATGATGATAATCATTATGTTTCAATGCTCCCAGAATTTTTCATTGTTATGTTTTTTTATCAGGAGTTATACTTATGTATTTTTATGTTTTTTAGTATGACTTTTTGTATTTTTTAATAAAATCACCCCAGACCATCAAATGAGCGGATAGTGTTTAATTCTATTACTGTAATTTTGTCAAATACCTATAACTTGTGTCATGTACTATACTTTTTCTATGACCATAGCTTTTTTTAATGTGATACTTAATTTAAAAAAAAATAGCAATTGAGCTTTGACAATAAAACTACAAGGCAGGTAAAAAAATGTCACACTTGATAAAAGAGCTCTACTCATATACATGTGTGATTGTTTGGCAGTTATGTTTTTTCGGTCGCTGAACACGAATTTGAAGTTTGCTGGCACAAATTTGTCCCGAAACTTTGTTTTTTGTAATTTTTGCACTTTTTCAGTTTTTGGTCTAAAATGTTAGAGACTATTATAGTTCCTCCAGTAAGGCGCGCAAAAAACCGATTAGGTATACACCCATTACGTGAGGTTTTGCTATAATTTTGATTTTTTCATCCTCTATGTTTTTTGGGTCGCTGAATACGAATTTGAAGTTTACTGGCAAAATATGGGCATACCTTGGGAATATAATGGGAATATGTTTTTTTTGGCGCGCTCTACCAGTGGAAGTCTTAAAAAAAATTTATGAGAAATGTAGGAAATTTTGTCTACGTTAATTTGGTGTAGAACGGGCTTCGAAAAAAGCTTCCTTTCTGTGATTTATGCCAAAAACTGAAAAATGCGCAGAAATTTAGGCAAAAGGTGCCAAAAAAAAAACAATGTTCCGGGTCAAATGTTTGCCAGCAAACTCCAAATTCGTGTTCATTCACCCAAAAAACATATATTAGAGGGTGAGAAAATCAAAACTGTAGCCAAGTTCATCTGAACCTCCATTTCGTTTATCTAACATGCCTATTCGAGAATAAATGTCTCTTCGGTTTCAACAAGATGGTTCCCCTTCTCACACAACGTCAGGAGCGTAACCTTTTATCGCGTAAAATGTCCAAGCCGCTCATTTCAAGGAATGCTGATATCAGTAGATACGCAAAATAATCGATATTGAACCTGCGATGTGTGCTATGTAATTTTAAATTTTGACAAGCTCATATGGCGTCATGTCTTAGGAGCAGATATGGTAATTTAACAAATATTATCTTCATGTGTAATTGCAATGTATCAGCTAAAATAGTGAGTACAAAATACTTGATTTTTCAAAAAATATGCCGAAACAATTTATATTTCCTTTTAGTCTTCAAAAGGCTATACCTATTCTATGTATAAAGCGAATGAATGAAAGAACGGATAAATTAAAGGTATTTTAAACTAAATGACACGAACCGATTTTTTCTTCAATGTGTTGGCGGATAACCAGACATCGCAAATAATACAAATAGGCGTAAATATACCTACGCCATACTACACACGTGTTGGAAAACGTGTCTTAATGATTCACTTATAACAACATCCTAACTGTATGGGCTGAAATAAAAAGTCTTCTGCTTATTGGTCTCTTTGTGTTACTTTTACTAATTGGATTTTTCTTTTTCTTAATAAAAACTACCTATGATGTTTTTCGGAGTTCCTGGAATTTTTGAGCAACTTCAGCAAAACTAAATCTGAAACCAGTGACTTCGTATGAAGTTCTTCATACGACTTCACGTATTTCTTAATACCTAAATAAGGTACTTTTAGATGGGAAAAATCTTGTCATGATTTTGTATTTTCCTTATTGATTTTATATCACATTCGTTATTCTTTTATTCATTTATAGTCAGGTTTGACAGGATCTCAGATTTTTTTGTTGCAAGGTACGTTTTGACCAGGTTCGGTCAGCTCGATTTTTTGCCAGGTTTGGTTAACTCAATTTTTTGCAAGATTCGGTAAGTTCGAATTTTTTGTAGAAACGTCTTGTCACCTTTTTTTGCCAGATCCGGTGTGCCAAGGTCCGGTTTGAAAAAATTTCCGAGCTGACCATACTTTACAAAAATCGCATTTTTGAGATGACCGGACCTTGCAAAAAATTGAGCTTACTGGATCTTGTCCTGTGACGAGGGACCCTAGTCCTGTGTGGAATCTACACTTCACTAACGTTTGCACTTCTCGAGCCGACCCATTGCCAAAAACAGACAACATCTTCGATAAAATCCATTCATCAATATTATGAACAGAAATAAGATGTCAGCATGTCAAGATTGTTATTATCATCATCAAGCAGATTATACTAGAAACAAGTATAACAGTATAAGAAAATTCATATAGCAGAACGTTCTGTTATGTCTAAAAGATTTATTTGTGACATGTTGAATTTATTAAACCAAATTTAAATCATCAGAAAAACAAAACAGTCGATCATTTTCGCTAATCTTCAATTATTGTCTTCTTCTGGCTTATCTGAACACTTGTACCTATTTGTCTGCCAATCATATTTCACAGTTGATTTGTTTGTGTCTTTTTTCCCCCGAAGTTTCAAAGGAAAAGGTGACTGCTGTTAACCCAAATATTCGACTGCTTAAAACTATTATTCACGTTAATTTGGAGTCGCATCGTAAGTGCTTGCTGCCAACAAGGGGGCCTTGTAGTTTGCAATAAAGAAACCTATAAATACTAGAAATACTCTCCTTTGTTTTGCGTGTACAAATTTATTATAACTTATGAAGTTATTTACAATTCAGAATTATTATTGTTTCCTAGAATTATTTATATCACTCCGAAGCATCGAAAACATCTCAAGTTTCAGTAACTTTGGACGTTGTTGCATTCCGTTCCAGCGCAAGAGTAGCTAGTCCAAATCAACCTGTCGTTACTTTTATGTAATAATAATAATTATTATTATATTACCAATCAATGATTATTATTCAATCATCGCTTATTCTGAATTATCTCGATCGCCATGGTTGATTTGGCAAAGTTTGCGCATTCTAGAACCTTGAAACTGCTATGGATTCCGGCGACTGTTCAAGGCAACGACACTGACTGATAATTTGTGCAAGATCATCGCAAAAAAAATCCAATGCTACAAAATTAATTTAAAAAAGATATTTATAGAGTTATAGAGCAAATCTAACAATATCTAACATATTATGAATTTTTGAACAGAAAAATCGATTCGCTGAAAAGTATCGTACTCACAAATTGCCCTTTCTAATTAGGTGATGAATATGTATCTTGTTAATCAAGACGTTAATGTAATTCTGAATCGACTTGTGACAGTTGGCCCTCTAAATCAGCGGCACAAGATTTAAAACATTGGAGCGAGCACGCGGAGGTCGCGGCATGTTTGGCCTGCACTTTCTCCTTCGTCGGAGCAGCGAAAGTCATGAGAAACTTCCTAAAAAAAACACACTTGGCTCGTACCCTTTACCGCATGTGCTATTGAAATGAAATTAGGGTCGACCTCTGCTCTATCCAAGTTTAATCACTCTCATTAAATTCCTACCTACTTCATCAATTCTTGTCTTAGACGACTGTTCATTTCAGTTATACAAACACTATGCTGTTAGATAGCATTTCGTTTAAAATATTGTAGCACGTGATTTATCTAAACATTACACTCCAAATTTCTGTTTCTTTAGATACTCTTAAATTATATGATGCAAGAACCAAAAGAAGTGAAAACTGAAGAGACAAATATTGATTGGGCTTTTAATGAAACCACTAAGACTATTTTATTTTGCAAAAGCAATAGAAATTAGGGAAAGTGTTCTTGCTGAAGAACTTTGAATTGGACTGCAACGTTCAAGTAGTCTAACTGTAGGTATAAGTAATATTACTGATGTGTGAAAAAAACGTCAACATTTTGTTACTTCAACTCAATTACTCACTTTTCTTCGTTTCTAATCTGTACATGGGAGTTTCTTCCCATCATTAAAACATCAATTTTAATTTTTGGCATTGCAGCTTTATTGCTGCGGGGCATTACTAATAGAGTGGGAGACTGGGAACAGGCGAATTTTCATACCGTAAAAAGGTTGTAGGATTAACACGAGAAGTGATAAGTCGTTTAGGGGAATAACATTTTCCTTTAAATATTTCGTTCAATCAATCAATCTCTCTCTCTCTCTCTCTCTCTCCTTTGTAAATAATGAAGCAAAATAAAATTCTCCTTTGAAATTATAAAACAAAATAAAATGCTCGGAGATCTAAGTGGTCAAGTTAATATCACGGTGGACACTGGACATGGATTTAACAACTCGTATTTTCAGCAGGCAAGAAACCTTCCCGCATAGTAAACAACCGTTCCAACAACTGCTTTCAAATGAAACACTTGCTGAGCTACCATTTACAGACGAAGCTAATTTTCCTGGATTTTCCTGGATAAATTTTATGGCCCAAATTTAGGCCCTTTTTTATTTTTTGGCCTGTATAGGAAGCGTTTTTTGACAAACACACTCCACACATAATTTATTATATTAGTAGACATAATTTCCTACATTTATTATAAATAACGTTTTTTGGAAGACTAACCGTTCCGCCGCTAAAGCGTGCAAAAAATTCCCATATCTATTAAAATTCACCGTTTTTGAGGAAAACGCCCTCACGGAGATCGTCTTACAAGCCGGTCTGTACTCCTCCTTATTTTAAAATGGTTTAATAAAAGGAACCAAACCTGCTCAAATGCTCAATACAAAGCATTTGTATCCACACAAAACAAGTTCAGCGAAAAAGTTCAATATGTTATCGACTTTTGGTTCTTACACCACAAAGTTGTCTGGCCCGATAATAAATCCTTCTCTGTAATATTCAACATATATGTTGACTACGTCATCAATATCTTTGACCCACAGACGGACAGTATTCGATGTATATTCTGAAGGTACGAAAGATGAAACAAAAAGTGCTGAACTGTTAAAGAGGTTTATGAAAACGATTTTCGTTGACATTCCCTTCGATGAGAACATAATATCGACCATAAGGAAAAAAATCCTTACCAATACGAACAACAAAAGAAGACTCCATGATCATAGTCAAGTTAACGATCTCAAAGAATGGCATAGAGAGAGGCCACAGAGATGCCGACATCGTCATTGTGAACGAAGCCCTCTCTTTGGCTGCAGATGGTGGTTGGAGATCACCTTCCACGGGTCTTTGCCAAAACGTATTCTTCCTGAAACCAGGAAAGATTCTTCCAACCACCTACTCTCCTGTGCACGCTCTGCAAAACAAAACCAATAAACAACACAACAAGTTTCTTCACGCAATGAGTGGGTGTGATACGTTTTTTTTTCACGATTAGTGAAAACTCTCATCAAAAACACTCACCTTGCCGATATTGTAAGTGTGCCCAAAAGCCCTGAGGCAACTCCAGAAAGTATTACAGCAGCAGGAGAGAGATTTCTGGTCAACATGTCTGTTGCAGCCACGTTGCACAATTTTAGGATGTATCAACAGGTACTGCAATGGCTGGGGGCTGAGAAAAATGACGATTATTGGAGTTGAAAACGATTAAGAAATTACCTGGAACTGATCACCTCTCTACAAACTCTAGAAGTCAAAATCTGCGCAAAAAATTTTTCGTTCACTTTCGGTAAACGTTCTCCGATTACAGCGCCATTCGTCATGAATCGAAAAAAAATTTATGTCATTTGGATTACATGAATGTTTAGCCGTCAGATCCGAATTTGCAATAAAAAATTAAGGCTCTTAACTAAATTTCTAATTTCTAATTTATCCCCCGCTCCACTTACAAGGAGTGGTAAGGAGGGAGCACTTTCCCACGTATTTTTAAAATGTAATATCCTAATACGCAATAAAAATAAGGGTTGTAATGAGGCGATTTAGAGGAATTATACATTTTGGATAAGACGGTGCTTCAACCGTCGTGATTGTAGAGGGCTGGGCTCGGGGCTGGGGGAGAGGTTCGTACATCTGGTCGCAATGTGACAGAAAAATGATCGATAGGAAAAATGGTCAATATCGTCCAGCATGGATCAGTCCCCAAAAAATCACTAGACCTTCGTCAAACGGTGATGATGGCAGAAAACGCTGAGTGAGAAAAGCATTGCCGAGAATTGCATCTTGGAAAACAGGCGTCATTTTCCTGGCGTCATTTATGTCACATGACCACCCTTTGGTAGGTGGTCGATCACTCCTCAACCCTCCACGACAATCAGACGGAGTAGCGTTTCGATACGAAATACAAAATTGGTGTGAGAAATGTCCAAAATATGGGAAAAAATATGAGGAATGTCCAAGCTCTCCCTAAAATGTAAAGAGTTCTAATGCAGATATCTAAAGTACCGTATTTATGACAAGTTGGTAGCGGCTCTAGAAACTGACATACACGATACTCGGATACATATAAGAAGTAGGGAAATAATATAATATTTAAATACATACCTATAAAGCGGTCAACGTGATAAGCTTTATGTGAACTCTATGAGCTTTTGTTTCATAAACAAACAACAATACAGTAAATCTTGAAAAAAGTTTAAGCTACCTATTGCTATAATACCTATACACTTTAAGATAATGGATGATTTTTCTTTTGCCTTAGTAAATACTAAATAACTTGCCCATTATTACTGCAGGAAAATCTATTGCCTCCCATGTAGTTCAACTTGAATTTAATGCCAGTTTGATCGGTAGAATAGCAGCGCGGCTATAAAATACAGTCTGCAAGGTCCCTTCACTTACTATTTATTATACTGGACTATTAATGACGGGGTCACTTAAAATAGTAGAATTATGATACTCAGAACATGAATGACGTTTAATACTACAAGGAGAATAATAAATATTAAATTCTAGTACTTTTGGACATTTGACAAGAATTGCAAATAAATAACTGTTGGCGGAATTATCGCATAAAGCATACGGCAGCACTTAGTTTTTTTTTGTTTTTTTTTGCACCGCTCATGAGGTCAACCTCATATGCATATTGAACGTCACAGATCCCTATAACAAGTTGATGAATCCGGCAAAAATAGGATAACGAAACTGACGTTTCGCCTTGACGTTTTCGAGACGCCTTGCTGCAGAAATAAAGCACTTATTACTGGCAATCTCAAACCGATTTTTTTCAGGGATGTATGTGGGCTCATACGACTCATTGTGCCAAAACCACCCACAAAAAAATTGAAATCATTGGAATATCAAACTTTTTTTTTGTTAGACGTTACTTGGTGAAAATGTAGTGACACTGGTGATCCATAAGAACGTGGTTTTTAACAACAAATTCCATAGAAAAGAAACATAACTCTAAGATCTATGAACACCTGTTGCTCCTTATCGTCAGGAGTAAGAAGCAAAGCAAGAAAACTTATAGAAATATAAAACTTGTCCCTTTTATGGCCCTTTTAAAAGTCACGCCCAGGTATGTGTAGGGGTCTAAAATTTTCACAATATTTTTTATGCGAATAAAAGTATAATCTTGCAAAAGAATTTTCTCATTTAAGTTAGAGTCGCAGTAGCCTTTCCGAATTTCTTAAGAAATAATTTATACTCCAGTAAACAATCAAATAAAAAAAACAGAGTATATATTTTGTTTTACTCAGTATAAATCCCTTCTCTACAGGCATCGCTTTGTTTTCTCGCTCAAACCTCTCCAACTGACTGAAGTAAAAGTAAAAGGCTTTTAATTCAATTATACCATTCGTATTATTGTACCTCGTTTTCTTATCTAAAGCGTCTCCGACTTGACTAAAGTTGACCAAATACGAAAGCCTCTACTTTTTCCATTTAGCAAATTACGAGCTGACTTTTTTATGAAACAAACAAACGGTAAACTTGAGCTTTAACTTCAATTATGTTGCCGTTTTGCGCTTTTGTCATTGCGTTGGTTTTAATTTTTTTATAATCTTTCTTAGGAGCAGCTGTTCCAACTTAATGTTTAATTTCAATCAAGTAAAATTAAAGGAAAAACGATGTGAGTTATTGCTTAATATGCTCTTTTTTTCGAAACAGGTCTTCTTGTTAAGCGACGTTCAAACATCAATTATTGCGGTGTAATATAAAGAAATATTTAGGTAATTTCATCTCCATTACATTAAAGTCTGGTACGTAAAAATGGATGGAGCCGGCTTTCCCTAAATACTTTGTATAGTAGTTCGCTTTGTACTTAATTATTTATATTTTTATCGAAAAGTCGAGTTGAAACACTTCAAATAAAAAAAACTCGGCGTAAGAGAATCATCTATGTCACCGAAGTTACCTACCGATTGGCTGATTCAAATCAAAGTCAGCCTTCAGCCAATGAAAAGCTTTGCAAGTTCTCTGCCATTGCCAGATTACTGCAATCTTAAATTATATTACATACATTTATTCTTCAGAAGCATTAAAATAGACAAACTGTAGACATTAGACGGTACTTAAGCTTTATACGACTTTGTTGAGAGTTACTTAATATTGACTAGAAGTAAATATTTGTGTCTTTTAGGCAATGAACTAACAGGGCTTTTTTCAACGAAGAGGCAAACCGAGTAAAAAATCTGCTACAAATACTTTCAACACTTCGTAACGAAGATTCTTATCGTTAATAGTGTGTGCGGGCTCAAGCCCCAAATTTTTGTAACTGCTGAGTCTGAATAATTGGACCTGAATTTTGTGCCCTATTAGCCAACCGTTTTTAATAAAGTCCGTTCTACATTTATGGTAAAAATAAAAAGTACAAAAATAAATGTTGGAACAAGATAAAGGTATCAAATTTACATCATGAAACCACCATAGCCAGGATCTGATAATGTTGGATGGATCTTTTGAGTTATCTTTTTAACAAAAAAAGTTATTTAAAATTTTCTTCAGTACCTACCTAGTAAAAAATCATAAACATTTGAGACTTTCAATGCTTCTTCCACAATTTTTAAAATGAACGTTAAAAAAAAATCTATACAAACCGTTGCTAAGGATATGATAAAATGAACCAGTATGACGTCTACAAGAACCTCAACACATTTAAGCCGACCTCTGCAATCTTTTTATAGAGAAAACAAAAAAATATCTAAAAGTGCTCTTCAGCAGAATAAAAAAAAAAATACATGAACAAAGAAGTTGTATTTTCATTACTCCCTTCACTAAAAGGCCTCAGTTTGATAAGTCTTCGAATTTTGTTAAGAAAAAAAAAATGTATATTCAAAAAATTAAAAAAAGGAGCCTCCACTAAGCGCAAGCTTCCTGACATCTTCAAAAAGAAAATCCATTTTTTTCTTCAGCATATTTTGAAAAAAAAAATCTTCGGCGTGTTGGTTTGAGTATCTCTCTATTTTTGGAATAAAAAATTGTTGCGAAATATACCGGGTGGTCCATCACTTATGTCCACCCCCGAAATAGAGGTTGATTATAAAGATAAAAAATTGAAACTTTGAGGATTTGTGTATTTAATATATGACCACATAATGGCATAATCAGATTAATTTTTTTTTTAGTTGAGCCATCAGCGAAAAAAAACTGTAATTTGGTGTTAATGTGACCAAAATAAATTCGATTTTTCTTTAATACACCGATAGAAATCGATTAATAAACTCAAAATCCATGAAAATAAATATCAAAAACCTAATTACAAGCCTTTAATTAAATAAAATACTTAAAATATGGAAATGACAGGTAAAATGATTGATATATGGTAGAGTAATAAAAGTGACAAATCCAATGAGGGTAGGTACCTACCATAAATAATCTTCAAAGCAGTCAGAAGAATGTGCCATTGAACTCGAATGGGGCTTCTTTTATGAATGTTTACTTAGGATATGTTTACTTAACATTTGTGCTATACGAGCCCTTCAAAATCCTGGTAGTTTTATTGCTTCCATAAATCAATCATTCTAGCTGTCATTTCCATATTTCGTATATTTTATTTAATTAAAGGCTTGTAATTAGTTTTTTGATATTTCTTTTAAGCGATTTTGATTTTCTTAATCGATTTCTATCGATGTATTAAAGAAAAATAGAATTTATTTTGGTCACATTAACACCAAATTACAGTTTTTTATCGCTGATGGCTCAACAAAAAAAAAAAATTAATCTGATTATGTCCTTATATGGTCCTATATTAATTACACAAATCCTCAAAGTTTCAATTTTTTATCTTTTACAAAATCTTTGTTAGGATTTGATAATGAGTACGACGTTAAAATGTCCTCCATCACGAAGCTGAAGCCAATGAAATCTTTTTTAACAGAATACCAGAGAGATCACTAGTGGAAATAAATAATTATTGTACACTGTGGTAGAAATAATTGAAAATGGTAAGGAAATAACTGAAATAATGTGGAAATAATGGAAACCAAATGGAAACAGTGGAAATAAAGTGAATAGAGGAGAAATAAATGGCAACAATGTATATTATTTAATATGTGGAAGTAATTTGCACATTTTTTCATCGAGTGAGCCTGAGCTCCCCCTAGGGGTTATTAGCTCGTGGAAACAATTGTACACTATGGTGGAAGTATAACTAGAAATAGTGTGGAAAACATGACTGGAAATGAGTGGAAATAGTGGAAATAATGTGGAAATAGATGAAATAATAAGGAAATAGTGGAAATAATGTGAAAAGAGAAGAAATATTGTGGACAAAGCGCAAATAAAGTGGAAATAGTTAATATAATTTAGTATGTGAAAATAATTGCACATTTTTTCATCGAGTGAACTTCCCCTAGGGGGTATTAGCTGGTGGAAACAATTGTACACTGGTGGAAATATAACTAGAAATAGTGTGGAATACAGAAAATAGGTAACTCAAAATGAGAGAATAGTGTGAATAATGAGAAAATAGTGTAAATAATGTGGAAAGAGTGGAAATAATGTGCAAATAATGTGGAAATAGTGGAAATAATTTGGAAATATGGAAATACTGTGAAAAGAGTAGAAATAATTTGGACAGAGTGCAAATAAAGTGAAAATAGTTGTATTGTACCCTATGGTGGAAATGGAACTAGAAATAGTGTGAAAACAGAAAAAAAAACTCAAAATTAGTGAAAATACTGGAAATAATGTGGAAATAGAGGAAATAGAGGAAATAGAGGAAATAGTGGGAATAATGTGGAAATATGGAAATACCTACTGTGAAAAAAGTAGAAATAAAAATTATTTAGTATGTGGAAAAAATTGTATACTTTTTCACTGATGAAACACCTTTCCGCCAGAGCTTTTTTAAAAAATGTTCTTCAGCAGAATTTTGTAAAAAAAATCACATGGACAAATAGGTGTTGTTTCTTTTTCCTTTTTTTCCTTTTTGTCCTTTTCCTTTTTCCTACTTTTTTCAGTATACAGGAAAAGCTTCATAATCATAAATGTAATATTTTTTCTTATTATTAATAGCCTTTTGTAAATTTTAATAAACCAGAAAAATAACTTCAGTCATTTTTAAGTAAACATCGTTCGAAGTATTTTTTTTCTTGATAGGTAGATATGAATAGGTAGGATTTTTCAAATTTCTTGAACCTCATATCAAACCCCATAAGTTTTTTTTTTTTAAATATACTGAACAGAATTATTGGGAGAATTTTCAAAGGGATTTTCAAGAGGCTACACAACATTCTGGAGATGATTGCCCTGCTAAATCTTGTGTGTATCAGAAAAATATAATGAAGTCCTCCATCTTAAAGTGTTTCTCATTAACAGTCTAAGAATTATTATTATAGGATCTTCTTATCTGGGGTTTTAATTGGTATTATTGTCATACCAACTATCAATTATTATTTATTTCTTCAATTTTTTTATATTTTATTTAAATAAATAAGTAAATTATTTGATATGAATTTAACAGAGATTTATATCTACATACAGTGTGACCCATTTGTTCTTGAAACACCCTGTAGAATCTTAATTTATGGTGCGATTTTGAAAAAAATTCTTTTAAACCACAGAGCTTGATAAACTATATTTTGGGAGCAAAAAGCGTCTCATTCCTACAATATCCAGGGCCTACTAGATCAGTGTTTACTTGTAAAATCTCAAAAATTCATATTAGCGATTTTTTTAGAAAAAAATTGGGCACGCCACGGGATTCACCAGCCCTCAAAACGGTACTGTACCAAATTTTATTGGAAATGTCAGAGTAAAAAGGATCTTGTAGTTATTTTAAAAATTCATAATAATACTCCGAATTTTCATAAATTAATTTGAAAAAGGACCAAAGCTATCATAAGTAAAAATTAAAATTAAAAAAAAGTAAAAAAAAGTAAAAATAAAAATAAAAAAAATAAAAAAAAAATATAAAAAAAATAAATTAATAAATAAAAAATTATAATTAAAAAATTAAAGTACCTACATTATCACCAACTAGATGTACAATTTCTATTTTGTCTATCTTGACCTTTTCGAATAAATTAATGAAAATTCGGAGTTCTATTATGAATTTCTAAAATAACTGCAAGATCCTTATTACTCTGACATTTCCAATAAAATTTAGTACAGTACCGTTTTGAGGGCTGGTGAATCCAGTAGCGTGCACAGTTTTTTTCTAAAAAAATCGCTAATATGAATTTTTGAGATTTTACAAGTAAACACTGATCTAGTAGGCCTTGGATTTTGTAGGAATGAGACGCTTTTTGCTCCCAAAATATAGTTTATCAAGCTCTATGGTTTAAAAGAAATTTCTTTAAAATCGCACCATAAATTAAGATTCTACAGGGACAGGGTGTTTCAAGAACAAATGGGTCACACTGTAGAAGCTTTAATAAACTTTAGAAAGGTAACGGCATAAATCCATTATTATCAATAATGATTCAGATAAACTTGTATAAGACTATTGATCGTTGTTTTATGTAGATGTTTTACAGCGTGCGAGTACCGTTTGATTTAGTTTACTTAATTCGCGGTTCTTCGGTAATTAACAGCATACAAACTTGACACAGCTCATTGATTGGGATAGGAAACCGCTTTTCTCAATTGCTTAGATAACAGCCTAATCGCTCACACTGAACGAACACTTTGCGGCACGAAGCTGGGACATAAGTAGGGAAACCTCGTGTGTAAAATCCTGGAGGTTAACGCACCTATAAAGGCGCAACCACACTACCCATTAACAATATAAAGCCATAGTGCGGTGATTCATTAGTTCAAACTAATTAACACCTTCTCGTTATACATTTAATACAAATATTTGCTCAAGAAAACCCTAAATAATTTTGTTAGTCTCTGATTTGATCGATTTATAAAAAAAAACTATTGCGTGATTTTTTATTGATCCATCATAATGGAAGTTCCATGTATGTAATGGTAAATGTTATCTTTCGGCAAAACAATGAAATAATTGAACCTGACATTTAATGAAGCGATCTAATCTCATGGCCCCGGTAGTTTATTATTTCGCTTGAACTTTAACGCGCCTAATATCTTGTGGTGGCTAGTCAAATCAAATCAATATTTCTTATTAATTCATTATTTATTTTAATCAATAATTAACTAATTAGAGGAGAAATATTAAACCTTATTGTTTTGGTATTTTCTCTAAATTACTACTGATAGAGTTTTAATTCTGAAGAACATCATCATCATTGGTACTAAGTTGCAGATCGTGACCTCTGATGATATTCCGTATTAGATCGGTTGGTGTTGGTGTTGGTGCATTTTCCGTGTTATCTCCTATGGATATAGCGATGCACGGAGGCCTCGGGCACGAAGGCAATGCAGATCAGGGAGGAGAGAGTTGCGAGATAACGGTCAGCTATGCAGATGCCAGAGGCTCACGGTTCAACCAAGTCCACGAGCCGCAACAATACCTTACCTGGACATTCGACACCACTACTACTTCCAATGAATAGAAAGAACATAATGCATAATGCATGCAGCGATTTATTCTTTAGATTAATAAATAATTTGTTACTATCCCGTAGGTATACTAAAATAAATTAATTTTATGAAAAGGAATCGTTCAAAAAATTCAAACAATGAGAGCTGAACTTCTTTTTGGATACCTACTTCCAGTTAGATTCTTACTGCTCAATGAGGGCTGCAAGAGAAGCGAATTTTCTACTAAAGCCTCAATATTATATCTGAAAATTCTCTAAAAAGGTCTCATATTAATCTTTTTATAGCATCGACTTGAGATTTTCTACTACGCCAGTTGAGGAGATGAGGTAAGCCTGCAGTGGCCAGAGCAGAGGTAGGACTTGAGTCCCAAGTTGCCACAAGCTAACCGCAAGAAGAATAAAGTCACTTTTATGTTGCGGTCACGTATAATTATGATCTTGATCCATCTACCAGACCGGCGCGATTTCTGGTTACCGCCTTACCATTTTGCCTTTATGTGTAATTAAAAAGCGAAAGGTCTGTTCAAAATCTAATGTACTTCATTTCTTGCTTTTTCCATATCATCGTCCTTTTTGATAAGTTGGTATCTAAATTATTCCAAAGTTTAGACGATTTTTCTTTGATTTTCGATAATTTTTCTGTGATGTTTGTACATCTACTACCGAACATTCAAAGACTTTTTGTGTTTTTTTGGCAGATAACAATTTTATAAAATTTAAAATTAAGTAATTGTATAGTACTTACCTAAATTTAATTATTAGTTGTCTTTATTTGAAGCTATTTAATGATTTTTCACAGGAAAGACCTTTATGCAAGTTCAAAGTAGGGTTATCGATTCGGTAATCGATTTTCATAAAAATCGATTCTTCAGAGCTTAATCGATTATTAAGCCGATGTTTTTTATCGATCTTTCATTGAATCGACTCAGTTTTAATTAATATCGAATCAAAATTCCCGTTAACACAAAAACTATCATTGTCGCTTATCAGTGTTGTCAATACATATTGTCATTGGGCTTAGTTTTAGAGTATAGTAAGTAGTACTAAAGAAAATGACTCAAATAGAGAAAAAAGCACATCCCTATACAAAATCAAAAAGAGATGTTCGGCAATTTTTTTCCAAAAAACAGTCATAATCAAGATGACAAGTATTCACTGTGCAATTATATAAGAGAGAAGTCGGAGAACCGAGAGAGACTTACTGGGAGAGACAATAATAACAATAATGATGTTTCTAATTATTGGAGCTGAGTCAGCCCTTAAATCTGCCACTTTGTGTATGACATAAGACGTAAATATCAAAAAGATTTCCTGTGAATTGATCAATTTTACGCTCCATTATTTTACACTCGATTTCTTTTGAACAATTAGATTTGATTTTTTTCTTCAACAAATTGGCATCCCTAACCCAAAGGTCAGCTTCCGCTTGTACATAAACAGCAGCATGCTGGAGTCCCACAGGGATCGATATTGCAGCCTCCTGTGTGTAGAGGGTTTGTTTGACCTCAGAGAACTAGCTCCATAGCCATAGAATATTGCAGCCTCCTCTCATTAGATATCTCTATAAACTATAAATTTAAGGTAAGCTTTAGTGATGGGGTGATGATAACACAAACTTATAGAGATTTGATATAACATTTTCTATCTCTCTTGTGCTAGCAGACGACAAATACTGGAAACTGCAGCTTCGGACGTTGCTTCAAACGACGTTGATAAATATTGAAAGCTGTAGCTTCTGACGTTGCTCCAAATGACGTCAAATTAAATGAAAAAAATACCAAAAAAAATTACGCGAGAGCTTGCTTCAGGGGTTCCATGACTAGTGAAGCAATTTTTTTTCTTCTAATTTTATGGTTGACTACTTTACTGTTTTTTTTTTTTTTTGTACTACCTATACTATATAAATTCTGGTCTCTTCTGTAGATCAAAAGGGCACAGTTAGGAGTCCCTATTTTTTGAAATTTGAACCAAAATGATTATAATATCGGGAAAATATAAAAGTGGAAAATCCTATATTATGATATCTTAAGTTGCCAATTTTTGCCCCATCAATGTACAGAATTGTCTAAATTATAGAATTCGGAACGAACTGGCTTAAGCAAAAATATTTTTGTGTTTTTTCAGATCTACTCGTTACTGTTGTATTTATATTGGAGAAAATCGCCACTCGAGTAAAGCGATCGCCACAGCTGCTCGTGATCTGAAGACAAAAATTACTGACAAGATTCATTGGCGGTTCAAGGTGTTTCTATAATGTTACATATTATATTCAACCTTCTTACAGGTGCCCAAGTTTCAAAGGTGATTTATAGTAACAATAAGGACAAAACAAAATCATTTTCTCAATCATTACTTTAAAATAGGTTCAGACGCTTGAAAGTAACGTCGTAAGTTCTGAAAGAAAAAGAAAAATAATAAAAAATAATTTGCCCTTGAAAGATAGATAAGAAAATGGTACGCCAATGCTTTTTATAAATAAGACTAATTTTTGAATTCCTGATTCATGTCTTAGTAAAGATGTTTTTTTGAATATTTTGACCCTTACCCACGTCGGTCAAGGAAGGGAAATGCAGAGGAAAATATGAAGTAAATTTTTTGAATAAATAATATAAAGTTATCATAAAAAAGGAAATTTGTTTTTTTATATAAGCTTTAAGAATCCCTCATCTCAATCTCCTTGATACTCTTAAATTCCAACCAGACTGGATAAAGTCCCGAATATTGGGAACAACTGGGAAACGATAAAATTTATAAATTTAATATGCTGAATAATGAAAATATAAAGTTACCATACCGAAACCACTCTTCATCATCCAAGGTAGCATAGCCTTGATAGAATTTTTGCTGATAATAGCTTGTTCTCATCCAGTTTTATCTGTGTTTTATGCAAAAATATTCATTTAATATACAACAGCGATGCTTTTTTTAAACAGGGTGAAAAAGGACCTTCGTCTAGGGGTTGGAAACTCTTGGAAATTATTGGGAACTCTGCAGCCTAATTGAGAATCCCAAGGGAATCCAGAATCCAAACTAAAACTCCTGGTTTTAATTAACTTCTCAAACATCTTAAATATTTTAATACAAGGATATTGGTTTACAGTTAGCAGTGGCAGTGGTTTCGTCACCTTTATGAACTGACATTAGCAAGGTTTCATTAAAACGTCCGGAAAAGCTCCGGTCTCTGTTCTACTCCAGTTGATGAGATATCATGGGGGATTTCTAACCTGTCAAACTTTTCTTCTAGTCAATATTTGTAATTCCGAGAGTGCTATTCATTCCTTAATTAAGTTTATAAGTTTGAGTAAGTGCTTTATCTTCATTTGTTTTCTTTAGATACCTTCGTAGGCGTTCTTAACAGTGTTGTTGAAAATTTATCTCCGATTTCAGTGAAAATACCAATTTTAGATCGCTAAGCTCTTCTTCTCAAGCGGTAAAACTTTTTCTAAACTCGGATTTCACAAGTATTATTAAAGCCGTAACACGCAACATCTTGTCTGTAACAGAACAGTTATTCCAATCAGATTTTATTGCTGCATTAGATTAATGGTGGTAATGTTTTAAACATTTATTGACTTTATAAGTTCACTTGTTATCCAAGGTAATATGTTTTTCCTTGTTTTAACTATATTGGTATATACTGGAAGGTCTTTACCTTCAATTTATCTATTCTATACTTGTATTATTATAGTTTTGTTGCTTTGCTTGTGTATGTTTCATGGTATGAATATTCCTTTTCTATTGTGTTTATTAGCCCTTTCCTTTGATAAGTAGGTACCTGATGTGTCTCATTGTATAAATAATTGAAATTAAAGTGAGGTAATTGAATTACTACACCCACATCACCACCTACAAAAATTTTGAACGAGAAAATAATTAACTCGAAAATTAACGAGGAAAAGAACAAATTGCATCAATTTTACAATAATTAATAATTAACAAATAATAATTAATTGAAAAAAATGGTTTAACCTACACTTCGTCAAAAAATTACCGCACAGCCAAGAAATAACCAAAAGTTTTTTTTGAGTTTTTGTGAAAGCTAATTGTCCGATTTGAACGATTTTTTTTTCAACAGGGTGTTGAAATAAGAGTGTTTTTTTTTTCTTAAAATTTAAAACACCCTGTAGATTTAAACAATAACAATATCAACTTAAAATTAAAATTAAACGCTAGCCCTATTTATCCGAGTACCTATCCATTTTTAATTAACTCCATTATCTTCGCTACTACAAGAGAAATGCAATTTTATAGCATAAGTCATAACATGCTCGAAAACATTTTTTTATTAAAAATTATTATTAAACAAATTTAATTCGGTTTTAATACGAAATTACATCATGGAGCGGGATCCATTACCGACAAGAGAAAAGTAATGTTTCCGGATACTTCGGGAATAGCCAAGGAAATACTCTGAGTGTCCGAAAGTTGCACCTATCGGGATGAAATTTGGCAGGGACGTGGCTCGGCACCCCCAAATATGACCTATTGAAAATGGACCGGATCCGAGAATTTTAAAGCCCTTGTTCAGGACCGTATTTGTTTTTTACACTATACCACCAATGTAGACTTTTCTAGATTTAAGTTATTAGTTAAATATTAATTAAATATTAAGGAAAATCTGAGGGAAAATCAGACTTTGAAAAAATAACAACAAAAAAACAAGAACTAATAATGGAAATACACTTTTGTCAAATGCTTTTTGACAGATGAAGTTAGCTGATGACAATCTACTGTCACTCTCTGTTTTTTTTTCATACACTGCTACTTTATTTACCTAGTGCTTATAATAATGCTAATTAAAAATTAAAATTAATAAAAACTTGTTACGTATGCTATATGATAGTGTTTCTCTTGTAGTAGCCAAGATAATAGAATAAATCATTTTAATTAAAGTTGATATTGTTCTTGTTTAACTCTACAGGTGTTTCAAATTTTAGGAAAAAAAAAACATTGTCATTGCTAAGCCCTGTATTTATAAAAAATGGGTTTCCATACAAAAACACTATTAAACTAACTTGATAGAAAAGACAGACGTCATTAAAAAAAAAAGTCCCGATATCAGAATTCCTGGATCTAAAACATCGATATTTCACCTACTACAGAGTTCAGTTATTGAAATTACTTTTTTATGTTTTTATGAAGTCATTGAAACGACTCCCCCATATAACTCACAACAATAATAATTATACATAGTGTCCGTAAAGGATAAGCACCAAACTCTTATTTAGGATGATTCCACTCGAACAAATAACGCCACAGTTTCTTTTACTTATAATTTTTCTTTTTACTCAAAAATGGCGGAGAATTACAAGCTCTAGGCAATTTATGTTTTGTTTTGGGAAATTTTATACATACTTTTTAATCCCAAGTCTTGTCAAAATTAAAAAAAGCATCAAACTATTATCCGTCAAACTAAATTCCAGATAAGCTTGTCTCCGAGGCCACTGTCGCCCAACATTTTCAAATTAATAAAAAAAAAGGGTTTTTCTCGAAATGGTAGGTACTTACATTTTAACCGAGATTTTAATGTTATGCAACAGGAGCATTCTTCTTGTAAATTTTTGATTATCTTTGAGCTATCAAGATTTAAAACCATGCAATCATAAAACCATTTTAGAATAAAAAAGTTCAAAATGTCTAGTTTTACAAGTTCAAAAAAAAGTGAAAAAAAATCGATTCACTAACAAAAAATCTCGCAAAAAATTATTATAAAAAATTGATTTTATTACTTTTACCAAAAAAAAAAAACAAGAGCCTCAAACTCTGTTATTCAAAAGATTGTTGTAGTAATTTCCAGAGTTTTTTTCTTATAATTTTCGAATGCCCTGTAGGTATAATAGTACTCAAAAACGGCGGGTTACATGGTAAAGGAATTTTTTTGAATCCCAAATCTTTTTGTATAAGATGAAGAAATATGAAACTGTCTGCCAAACTAATTTCAAGATCAGCTTTTCTAACGTTTTCAAACCCATTTCAAAAAAAGGTTTTTCCCGAAATGGTACATTTTAAATTGATGCAAAAGATCATTTTTTGTAGATTTTTTGGTTCTCTTTGAGCTATCAAGGTTTAAAACCATTTTAAGATAAAAAAGGTCAAAATTCACCAACAAAAAATTATCATAAAAAATTGTTTTATGGATTTTATAAAAAATCGAGAGCCTCTAATTCTTTCATTAAAGTTTGTTCGAGTACCTATATAGGTAATAATAATCCCCCGAGTTTTTTGCTTATAATTTTAGAATACCCTGTAGGTAAAACAGTCTCCTAGGAACGAATTTTCCAGAACGCTATACCTATACCTGAGTGTTTACATTCTAAAAGTATTATGCTAATAATTAAAGGTGATAAGTGAACCCTCATCATCAGAGAATTTTTTATTTGCTATATTTGTTGCAGGTTTCAGGTTATTCAACTACCTAAATTATTTTCTTTTTATTTCGCTTCCTTATCGTTAATTTTTTTATTTCCATTACTTAAGTGCAATATTTGGGGGTCACCGGTATGCTGCGATAGAAAATACTCCTTTAGCAACATTAGCTACTGGTTGCAATAGAATGTGAAAAATTAAGCTTGTAAATAGAATTGTGAATATTTAAAAAATAATTATGAAATAATAGAATTCATAAAAAAAGTTTGGGCTTTATTTTATACGTCACACCTGGTTAATTTAAGAGTTCCATAAAAAGGAAGACTTTCCCTGAAACTTTGGTGGTGTATCAGTCTATCATAGCCAAGTTTTTAATAGTAGGTAGGTTAGACTGTACAAAGAAAATTTTTCAAATAAGGTTATTTAGTTATTATGCCTTTACGAATGCATGATTCATATCAATTTTTTTCATTCATAACAAAATAGCTTATTATTTTTGTAAAAAAAATATTTTGTAACAATTCTCTCGCTGCATGAATAAATAAATGCCATTATGATTTTTTTACCGCTCAATGAAGCAGTTTGTCTAATTATTATTATTCTAATCGCTTCCATAATAAATTAATATTTTTTTTTATTTTTCATCGCTCTTTTATTATAATTACGTTATAATTATAATCAAGTTGCATAGGAAATGTTTATCTTTAATTTATTAAACGCATTGCTAAGAAAATTATTATAAAAGAAAAGTAATTTTTTGTCGTACCTATTGAAAAAACGTACCTGACTGAATTTACTTGTTTTTATTATAGATTAAACCGTTATTTATTGACCTAGGTCCTCACAGGTATATGTTCAAAAATTGATAATATTAAAGAGAATACTAAAACTATAACAAAAAAAATCATGATGCTCATACATATACAGGGTATCACTAAAAGATACCACCAACGCTCTCTACCACAGATTCCCGGTAAAAAATGACGTTTTAACGGAAATTATCTATGTTCAAAAAGGCACCCTTCTTTTCAAGATACAGCCTCGAGTACAGCCTTTATTAAAAGGTGGTCAACTAAATAAACATTTTCCAGAATAAGTCAAAAATTAATTAAATGGGAAACTTCAAAATTTCCTCGCCTACACGTCTCACCTTTTACTCCAGAACATTTATATCCGCACGCCACTGATTTATTCTGTATTTTTTATACAAAGGCTTGTGTTACCAAACTTTTTGCCCTTCAATAAAGGTTTCGCAGTTTGCATCGTTTTCCAGTAATTAATTTTTTATGGTGGACCTACACTACTGAAAATAAATTTTTGAGAAATAACTTTTTTAATTTAAATACTTAATAATTCCAAAATCGTTCCGTCACAATTACCTGGTTTCAAAATATGCTGATTTAACAGCAATTATTTATGTCTAAAATGGTCCCCTTTTCAAGATACAGCCCATTTAAAGAGGGTCTGTAAAATAAAAATTATTCGATTAATAAAATGAGATTTTCAAAAATCCGTTTTCGTGGTCCATCATTAAAAATTAATTATTGGCAAACCATGTAAGATACCAAAATTTTATAAGAGTTTTGCTCTCTTTAGAGTTTAGTATTACTTAAAGCTTTTGGATAAAAATACAGAATCAATCAGTACCTCGAGTGAGACGTAACATGAAAAATAAGAACAGCCTGTCAATGTTTCTAAAATTATGTGAGTTTATTGCTCTTAACAATAGTAGTAGGTGATGCAATTTTGAAAGTTTCTCCTTGAAAAAAGTTAATCCATTTTTGACTTATTCTGGAAAACGTGTTGTTGTTTCCCCCTTTTTAGGGGTCTATCTTGAAAAAGGTGCCTTTTTGGACATGGATAAATCCGATTGAATCGTCACATTTTTTACATCAACATTGATGGTACCTTTTAGCGAGAAATTTTTTTACATCAACATTGATGGTACCTTTTAGCGAGACCCTGTATACATATGAATATCATTTCTCAGTTGTTTATATCAAGGTAAGTACGTACTTTTATAACCAGAAATTGTCTGGCTATTAAATAAATTTTGTTCAAGTATGATTTGGTATCAAATCGCGAGGTGGCCTTAAGAACTAATCTCTAGATCTGATCTATACAAGGTTAACATTATTAACTACGTAATCTGAAAATAATTTATTGATAACTATTTATTAAATTATAGATTTGTCCAAGTTCAATTTTAATTAATTCGGTAATTTTTATTTCCCATTAATAGTTTTGAAACAACATAAAATTATCACCTACCTTGGTTCCATCCGTTCATGAGAGCAAATCCAATGGGCAATAATAAATCCAATAATACAAGGGCACAATTAATAAGTCACACAAACACGAAATAAACACTTTGAAGATCACTCCAAAAGGTCAGAGTAGAAACATCCAAGACGTTAAATCAAATCACATCCACTCAATTAGCACCAAAAATTCCTAAATGTTATCATCTATTATTAACACTGGCAGTGCGAATAATGCAGGGCGCATGAAAATCCCAAAGTATCCTTATGAAGAAGGACCTCCACATCCTAGCGGCAATGTTTGGTGTCAGCGATCGGTATTATTTGTTTATTTATCTATGACTAATAAGAGCACTAGTGCACGTTTGGTGTTGGAGGGATGGAGGGAGCGTTGAAGAACACACTGGCGGGTATCCCGGCACTGTGGGGGTGGTGCACCCCTCGCGGTGGGGGGTTGGTCGCGAGCGCGGACACTGCACTGTGAGTCTGTAGCGGGGCGAGGATCGCGGGTTTGCGCGGAGCCGCGGTTCGCAGGAATAACGGTGCAGGCAAGCAGCGCCGTACGCAAGAAGCGACCAGGCCTCCTCACTCTCGCCGGTCGATCGATGTTGTCAAGTTAGAAGGTGAAGCGTATATCTGGGGAATTTTCGCTTAAAGATTAATAATTTTTGTAGATTAAATCAGTAGCGAAGGTAACAACGAATTATTGTGTCAGTTTTGATAAAAATTCGCCTTGGATAATAATCACTTAAACCTAGTATACCTTTATAATGATAAGGTTTTATTTATTTATTTATTTTTAGATGTTAAAAAAAATATATTTTTTTCAAAATGTGCAGTTTAAGAAAAATTTTAAGAGAAAATTTTGACTTCATTTTATAGTGAAGATTTAGATGATAAGTAAACAGGATTCTAAAATAAAAATCCTGTCCTATAATTATTAGGGATGAGGGAGTAATCGCAATGCAGCAACCACTTCTAAACCGTGTTGCATAGAAAAAATAACATAGGGAATACACGTAAAGAATCTTTCAACAATACTTTGAAAATAAATGACATCGTTAAAAAAATACAGTTTCCTAGAAAACTATCAATGTTTAGACCAAAGTGGTTTGGATCCTTTTATAGACCCAGTGCGGAACGGTCAGGGTCCAGATCTAATAAGACAAGGAACCGGAATTAGGAATAATTGAATCAACAACCGTATGAAGCCTTTGAAAAGGCTAAAAAGTGAAAAAAAATAGTGAAATGAAACTCATTGAAAAAGGAAGATAATATAATAAAAATGAAAGTAAAAATAATTAACGGGCGATTTGAGGTCGGGAAGTGGAAGGGGGTGAGTTTTTAAGGGTAAAAATCGATTTGTCTCGATTTCCGGCAACTAGAAGTCCTATGGAAAAAAAGGTAAATGGCAAAGTTGTAGGTAATAAAAAGATCTACAACTTTTGTATTTAAACTTTTTTCATTTAACCTCAAAATTTATGTGGTAAATTCAAAAAACCAAGTATTTGGTTTTTTATTTTTCTTTTACAAAAATTTTTTTTTCGCGAAATTTGGCGAAAACTTACTTTTTTATGTACCAAACCACTGTAATTTTTTGGATTTGAAATATTTATTTTTTCACTTTATAGTTTGATTTAATATCGAAAAAGCAACCTAAATTTCAATCTAAAATTATCCTGTCAGAATATCTGCTTTTTTAAAAAAGTCGGTGAGCTTTCTGTTCGTTTTTTTCCTTTCTGATAGTGTAAAAAATATACATTACTATAGTAAATAATGTTCTCAAAAAATGCGAAAAACGAAAAAAACTCGAATCCACTCGACTCGGGTCATAGATTTTTCCTGAAAACCGCTTGAATCATCGCTAAAATCCAGAATATTTCGCGTTTTCGCCAGTGTTCCTTATTCGTTAAAATATTATGAATTTTAGCGATGATTCAAGCGGTTTTCAGGAAAAATCGAGATGATGACCTGAGTCGAATGGATTCGAGTTTTTTTCGTTTTTCGCATTTTCGAAAAAGTGAAAATACAAAAGTTGTAGATCTTTTTATTACCTACAATTTTGATATTATTTTTTTCCATAGGAGTTGTAGTTTTGCTGGAAATCGAAATAAACCGAAATAAATTTTTACCCTTAAAAACTCACCCTCCCACTTCCCGACCTCAAATCGCCTGTTATTTACTTTTATTTTCATTTTTGTTATAAATTATCTTCATTATCCCATGGGTTTCATCCTACTATAGTTTTTTTTTTGTTTCAAAAATTATCGACCCTGGTCTATTAATAATATTCACGCCGGTAACCCTTCCTATGCAACACAGTGTATACAGTCCTCCTTTAAAAAAATGAGAATTGAAGGTTCGAGCATTTTTTTATTGGTGATAAATGCCTGAAAACGCGCCTGTTTAGTTTTCCAAAAAATTCCAAAATATGCTGTCTTCTTGAGCACTTCTTTGCGGATTCAAAATTGGTGAATATTTTCATTCATTCAATATATTCTTCTACAATCATATTTATTTTAACTTCCTCACTCCAGTTCCTCAAACATTGAACACGACACCAACCCTAATTAGCGGTAAATCATTATTTGAGCATTTAGCCTCTTGAAATAAATCACATGTCTGTAATGGTTTGATTTTTTTTGTCACACCCGGATCTGGTTTCTGTGGTGAAATGTCATAAGTAGGTAATTTTCAAATGACCTTTTGTGGAAGTAATTAAATGAAATACTTATCAGGGGTAACAACGAAGAATAGCTTTCTTTCTGGTTAACCCTAAAAAGTTTAACGATATACCAGTGAGAGTGAGGGGCAAAAATTAGTAGGTGTAGAAGTTTAATAAACTCGAAATTCTAATTTGAAATTAATAATTTCTACTCTAAACTCGGAATTTCTACTTGAAAGTAAGAATTTCTACTCCAAACTATGAATTCAGACTTAAAATTCGACTTAAAACTTGAAATTCCAATTTAAAATTTCCGACTAGGAACTCACTTTTTATCACTTCATGACATAAAGTAAGAAGACACTATACTTATCGATTGCTTCAAGAAAAAAGTTCCGACTGTCGCCAAAAAAAATACTGAATTTCTTTAGGTGACTGTTGCAAAATAATTCTTCTTACGGACTTAATACTGTTCCTAAAACAAAACTTTTTCGGCCGTGTTTACTTCACGGACGCTTCTGCGTCACTGGAGAAAACTTCACTTCCACATCACGGTAGAAGCGACCGTGAAGCGTAAAAAAATTGTTTATCTACTTTATCTACTTGAGAGACAGACTTCTAAGGAATATTGTGTCCATTTCGACCGAAAAATCTTTTTTAGTCTCACATGAAATTTTCTCAGCTTGAAATTTCTTATTCGGATAAAAAAGATACACCGGGCACATGGAGATTCTCACAACCTGAAAAATTGAAAGTTTTTTTTTTGGGGGGGGGGGGGAGATCTTTGAACACAAAACCCCTCAAATTTAACTTTGGAATTTTAAATGAAAACTCCTGTTATTTATTGCGCATTGTTTTTCCGCCACCAAAAATGCGTAAGATTTATCTGAAACATTTTTTGTGATTTATTACGCAATAATGCCGAAAAAATGTCATTTAAAATTCACCACTCCCTCGCAAGGGGTGAGGCGTGCAGGGCAGTTTTTGTGTTCAAACGATGTCGCTCACTGAAAAAACCACTTTTGTAAAAAAAAAAACATTTTTCCGTCGAGCAGGGGAGATCACCAAGCCCTATCCGCCGTGAAGTAAAAGCGCCCGAAAAAGTTTTATTTTAGGAACGGTAATAAATCCGTAAGAACAATTATTTTATGACACTCATCACCCAAAGACATTTATTATTTTATTTATGTGCCAGTCGAAACTTTTTTCTTGAAGTGATAATTTAAAGAATTTAAAGTCCAGAGTTCTTGGTTTTAAGGAATAACTCCTATTTTTAGGTCGGAGTTTTCAATTTTAAGTTGGAATTTCGAGTTCAATATGGTCGAAATTCTTAGTTGTAACTGGGAATAAAAAAACTGCTTTCTTCGTACAAAAGAGACACAACCATTCGATAAATTATTAAATGTTGAGTTTTGAAAAATCCAAAATCAATTTTGAGATTTAATTAAATTTCTATTGACGTAATTTTTGTATACTGTAATAGTCCAATCAAATTTGTAAAGTCCTACTGTGAAGTTCCGAATAATTTAATTAAATTAATTAATTAAGGACCCAATAATTTATGATGATATACTCCATTTTGTGGTGTTCAGATTTTAGGCATTTTTAATTTACCAACAATTTAGAAAAAATTAAGTTTTCTGGCATAAACGCCTTATGACAAAAATGAAGCGATTTGCCGAAAATTTCCACAGGACCTTTATTGGAGACAAGCTAATTCTCTATAAAAAATAGAGTGTATAGCTAATTCAAAAAGTTTTGTCAAAGTTTCCAGTATTGTGCCCTGCAATAATTAGGTAAAAAATGACGTGTATTATTAGGTTTCTATTTTACTAAAATATAAAAAATCTCTTTTATACAGGGTGTCCCATAATATGTGGGCAATCTCCCGGATTTGGGTAAATTTCGTAAAAATAAATGAAAAAATATCTATAAAATTAATTCCTCAGAGACACCCCTACAAAGATATTAGCTGTTGAAGTTGAGGGTTGAAAATCAATTTTTTGCAATAACTTTTTTATTTCTTGACCGATTTTGATAATTTTTGGTGTTATTTTGTATTATTTGGGACTGTTTAGAATAGTGTTTCATAATCTTTGGTAGCACACACATAGACCTCGGGATGGCATAACCCCCTCATTCACTTGAAAGAAAACAATAAAAATAATAATTTTACAGTTTTTTAAGGTTAATTTTCTTTTTATTTGACATTTTTTACATAAAAAATGTATTCTTATTTATTTCGATAGAGCGAACCGTTATCGAGATAAACGTCCTTCTAATAGGTGATGCGTCGCAGGAACTTTCTAAATTTCAAGTAAATTTTAACAAGATGGCTGATCTTTGACAGTAAATTGAGCAGGAAACAAAACAATAACTTAATTAAATACACGTCAAATAGTGTCAAAGATTTAATTTCATGCAGATTCAATTCTAACTGATTTTAAAATGAGTTACAAAAACGCTGAATACGCAGAAAATCAGTTAGAATTGAATCTGCATGAAATGAAATCTTTTGACACTGACTTGTATTTAATTAAGTTATTGTTTTGTTTCCTGCTCAATTTACTGTCATAGGTCAGCCATCTTGTTAAAATTTACTTGAAATTTAGAAAGTTCCTGCGACGCATCACCTATTAGAAGGACGTTTATCTCGATAACGGTTCGCTCTATCGAAATAAATAAAGATACATTTTTTATGTAAAAAATGTCAAATAAAAAGAAAATCAACCTTAAAAAACTGTAAAATTATTATTTTTATTGTTTTCTTTCAAGTGAATGAGGGGGTTATGCCTTCCCGAGGTCTATGTATGTGCTACCAAAGATTAAGAAACACTATTCTAAACAGTTCAAAATAATACAAAATAACACCAAAAATTATCTAAATCGGTCAAGAAATAACAAAGTTATTGCAATAAATTGATTTTCAACCCTCAACTTCAACAGCTAATATCTTTGTAGGGGTGTCTCTGAGGAATTAATTTTATAGCTATTTTTTCATTTATTTTTACGAAATTTATCCAAATCCGGGAGATTGCCCACATAGTATGGGACACCCTGTATATTTTTTCTTATTGAATGAAGATAAAACTTATTTCAAAAATCATAAAATATTCGAAAACTGTAAAAAATCGGGCGCCACTGGTAATGAGAATGTTTTTGTTGCCAAAAAGTTGAAGAAAACTTATTACATAAAACTCCAGGAATTTTACAATGTCTCAAATTTTCCTAATCAACAGATATCCGCGTTATTTGAAAACAGAAACAAATGAAATTACAAATATACCCCTACGGCTTTGCAGCTGCACCCTCAAAACAACTTTACGCATTTCAACCCCCCCAAGTAACCATCCCTCACTTGTTTTTCAAATTACACCCTAATTGGTTTTTTCTCGACAAGATTAAGTTCTGACTTCGTTCTGAATACAATGACATAATATTTTTGAAAATCTAAGCATATACAGCTGGCCAAAAACAATAAACTATTTTGAAAAACATCCCTGTCAAGGAGTCAAAAAGGACACACCTTGAGGTCGTTTCAAAATGAAGTTATGCTCGCCCCAAACTTTATTTTTTCATGGTTTCACTTGACGACAATAAAACGTAACTATGACAACGAATGATAACAATAATACCCAAGTCAATGCCACGTTTCAGGCTGAATAGAATAGCCGCGGTATAATTTGAGAGCATAAAGTTGTATTGAGGGTGTAGCCGCAAGCCTCAGGGGTAGAAAATTTAGGACAGCCTGTATAAAGAGTTTAATCGTCTATAAAAAATATTCGATGGAAAATAAATGCTCTGGATGCCTTCTTTTTGCCCTTATTAATATGTTTATTAAGATTTTTAAACAGAGTATAATATGCAGAAGGTAGATCCCAAATTCCCGCACTAGTTCCATGAGATGTGCCAGATCGTGACTTAGATCGTTCATCATAATAATTAAAAGATTCCACCAACATTTTCTATCAATTATATTTTTTCTACTCCCTGTAACATTTTTACATCATTGCACAGGACCTCACAAGAACTACTACTAATACTGCTGCAGCACCTTGTATAATCGCTTATAATGGATGACATATTATGTAAGCTCAAGATATTCTGCAAATATTAAATATGGTATATGCGGGAAGCTTAACCTTCATCAATAAGCGTCAAAATATTTCCTACTTAAGACATAATGGACCTAAAAGCATCATTTGATCCAGCTTGCGATAAAAGAAAAATCAGAAGACACTAATCTGAAGTGGAAAGAAAACATCATGGCTTTGGAAAAAATGAAAATTGACCACCATGCTGAGCAATTCTTCTGCACTGCAGAAACGGAATTGCCCTTGCCGTAGAAACTTACACCACATTCAAGACATAAAACATGGTAGGTACATCATACAAAAAAGAAGTAGGTAAAGGGGAATTATTCGTATTACCTATTATAGTATTACATTTTCAAAGAAATTGTGCAGGTAGGTAATTATCAAACTGAATACGGTAATTTAAACCTAGCTCTGCTATTATAAGGTTTATAGATAATTTGTGATTGTGAAAGTCTGTAAAATAATAGAAATTTAAGCTGGCAACATTGTTTAACTTTACGTAGCATACGATGTGTGTTACACGAGAGTAGTTAGCAGACGGCAATGAACTGCCGATATGACAACGTTAGTAAGCACAGGATGAGTGCTCCTAGGATATTCCACCGATCAGAAGGCTCAGCGATCCTTATGAATGGAATTCGGACTCAACCAGGATTCAGGTGCCAAAATTGGGAACTTCCTGAAATTTTGCTGCTGAATTGAAAATTACAATTTTTTCAATGCAGATGTGCACCTTGCTACAAGTGCTACAACAGCACCTGCACCCATGACAAACGGGTCGACAACTCAAACATGTTTGATCGAGATTTATGTACTTATGTCATCCTGTTAAATGACAAGAACAAATTAGGGTGCCAAAAGTAAGCAAGTAATACGATGAATATTTATTAACCTTCTTCTTTTTTTTTCTTCTTTTCTTCCTTTTTTAAAAATGAGGTCTTGACTATATCTATAGATAAGACAAAGTCCCTCCATTACAGTAATTTTAGGCTTTGAGATAGAGCTCATTCTATCTAGACACAAGTTTACTATATAAATTTTTGAATAGACGAACTCAAACATCCATGGCGAAACTGGGATTTGAACCCAGTCGGAGGCAGACTATTAAGCAAAAAAAGCCTAATAGTCTGCACTTCAACCGCCGAGCTACCGCCCGCTACACGTTTATGAACCTCTTTTTCTATAATTTCAAGTTTTGGTAATATGCCATTGTCCCAGAAAGTATAAAATTCAGGAATAGTAAGCCATTCAATTTTTCTTACCTTTATTTTATCCTGGCTTATTATTGATACCCTAATTTTTATGCAGTTATCCCGAAATTCTCTCCAAAAATAGTTTCTGGAGTAGCTTGCGCTTTTTTTCGTCAATTCCTCTACAAGACCTCTACTCTGCTTCGGAGTAGTGGAATTAAGGTATATGTGCTTGTATTATAGTAGTCCTTCGTAATAAACCATATCATCTCAACTGGGTTGATCTGGCAATGGCATGGTGGTAAACGAAGAACTACGTGTCACTGTTTTATTAAAAATCGTCCACTGTGTAGATCTTGACTATGTCATTCCGGATATGTTTCCCTTCGGCAGTTCTTTCTTTTTAATTTTTTTTAAAGGTCTTTGGTCTATCAGACACTCCTGCATTGTTCATAGTTCTTAGAAGCAAATTTTTATGTTTATTCAAAGGTACAGAAGTATGTGGAGCGATTTAAATTATACCACTGCATAAATTATACCAAGCATATACCACATTTCAAGCTGCACCGATGCTGGAATAAGCTGCTGGTCTTTGAGATGAGTTTTTTTTTTTTGTAATACTGTGGAGGAGTGGAAATAATACTGCAGAGGACATTATGACATGGTTCTTCCCTACCAGGGTAGTGATGGACTCCTACCGCGTGAAACATCTGCCGGCGTCTGCACGCATGCGTGGCTAATGTCATACTGTGACTTACTTCATCGACCTTTGTCTGCATGCATGAAAATCCCGTTGATTCTTGGCTGATTATTGTTGCCTTTTGTTGCCCCCAGAGCCTCTTGCTGTCTTTTTTCCTGCTTCTCCTTCGCCTTCATAATTTCTCGGCGAAAGGCCATGATGCTCTTCCATTCCTGTTTCCCTGAGAGAATCGTCTCAACGAGGTTGCTAACCTCGAAGGTCTTCCCCTTATTTTGGTCTTCTATCCAGTGTCCCTCTCTAGATGAGGCAGTGAAATATCAGAATTTATGCTCCTGTGTATCCGGCTCGTCGCAGAACCAGTAGACATCAGAGCATGCCTTTCCTATTATTCTCAGCAGATAGGACCCAAAGACGCCGTGACCTGGGAGGTCTCGTCGTGTAATAATCGACCTCAGCTCTTTTGCTGAGAGCCCTCCGGGAGTAGACTCTTGGTCCAAGCTCCATAAAGAGACTGTTGCTATTTCACCTGCCGTCGGTCTCAGCATGGCCTCCTTGAGGAGCGCTGTCCTGGTCCTTTTATGAAGACTGGCTCTCTCATCTTGCTGTAGCACAGTACCTTTCCTATTTTTAGATCAAGGTTGATCTGGGATCCCCTTTATGTAATCATCAGTTGATGTTTTTAAATCGTCAAACAGATTATCGGAATACTGATCTGGCAAAGATTTTTTTTAAATATTCCTTTTGCTAGTAAGTCTGGGCTAGTCGTGGTTTTTTAAGCAGATTAATTGACTGCAATTTTTGGTCCATGTTTACTTTTGGAACTATTACCCTTCCTGAGACTTTAATAAGCACCTTTTTCGCAGACCGATGTGCTGATTGGCTAATTCCGTTACTGTGTGAGTTACTGAGTGTATTGAACTGCTAAACATTATCCTCCCCCTAGATGAGATCTCCCAGGATCTTTTTCACCAGTCCATCCACGCGGATAGAGGTTTGACTAGATCCGTATTCCTGAATCGTTCAATGTGTTTATTTTACCCACAGGAGTTAATGTTTGTGTGAAATTATTATATGACCTATCTAAGTGATTGTTCATCTCTAAAACGGTAATGTTCCTTAACAATTTTCTCATACAATACTTTAATCAGAGGGATTTAAAAAAATTGAACTCTCTTTATATTATGTGCATCAACAGCACAGAAAGCATGAAACTTCCAGCTTTATTCCAGCAAAATCAGTAGGTGTATTCCATTCACTTGTAATACGACGCCTTACCAGTTGTAAAACTCTAATTAATCTTGAAGAGTTTATCTCTCAGAAGAATTATTACATCGAATATTGCGTTCGTACGTTCTTGACTGGTATGTGGGCAATTTACATAGATTTACGTTCCTTCGGGTATCCCCTTTTAAAGAGATATCAAATAATAAATTAGAAGAATCGAAGAACGGACTGGCCATGGGATATCGAAAGTGATTGTATGTAAAATTTTGCATGCCCCATTAATGCCTTCTTATTGAAATACAGTTTTTCTAACAACTGAACGGATTTGTTACTTCTAAAGCTTTGTAACACCACCACTTGTTGCAAAATTATTTATCTATATGCGTATACAGGGTGGCCCATCGAAAAGGTAACAAGCCTAATAATTTGGAAAATTGAAGATGTATGCGAAAAACACCGAAACAGGTCAATTTTGTTTTCTAGGGAGACATCTATGGGCATAAAATTTAACCATCCAAATCCACCTCTTCGGAAGGGGTGGCTACCCCTTCGTTTATCATCATAGGGACCAGATATTGAGTGATACATCGTTTGAAAGCTACTTGAATTCTCTTTACAACGATATGGCACTTTTTGGGTTTTGCGTAAATTCTACAGGGCGAATAGATGAAAAAATGTACTTCATAATTATTGCTTATTCTTCTTCTGAAACGTGCGGGCAGAGTAATTTTTAATAAGATATCGTACTTCACTGGTCACTATCATGGTTGCTATGCTTATTACTAAAACATTCTTCGCTTATATCGTTGAAAGGAAGTCCATTGTTAAATCTACCCTAAAAAAAAGGAAAAGGTGGAAAAGAAGGGAAAAAATTTTGTGCACCACCAAATTCCATACAACAAAATAAATTCTGCTCGAAACGTTTCCTTACATTCTGGAAGACCTGTGGCGTAATTTGGCACCATTGTTCAACTATGCGTCTACGCAACTCTTCCAAAACCCTGGTTTCGTTGCGTAAATTTTACTTTTGAGTTTACTTTACAAGAAAAAGTTCAGAGGACTTCAATCTGATGAGCGGACAAGCCATTCCAGCGCACCTGTTCAATCCATTGTCCCGGGAAAACTCTGTTGAGAAACTCCCTAACAGCCACCCAACTAGCAATTTCGGGTGCCAACATCCTAAATTTTGGCATGAGTTCTGGGTGGTTTTAGCATTGTTTTTCAACAGTTGTTGTTCTGAGAGGGATGATGCAATAATAGTTATCTCAAGTCCAAATCTTTTGCTTCACAAATATCACAAAACACGTTTCTGGAATAAAAATTCAAATTCAAATTCCTGTATCAAGAACGTATGTAAAACTATTGCGCATAATTGGCCCAAGGTGCTGCTTTGCGATTCTGATGTCGTGAAAGAGTGCGACGAGAAGTTAGCACCCCTTATTTGTAAAAAAATAGTTGGTGTTGAGACCTAACATTGCATCCCTCTCACAACTGTACAACTATGCTAACAAGCTTATAGACGTCAGAACTCTTGCCAAAATTTGGGGTGTTTAATTGATTTTGGGATGCCAACTTTGCGCGGGTATTTATAGGGCATTTAAGCTTATACCTATATAATTTTTTTTTCTTAAAATAACCCGTCAATTATCACCCGTCAGTTATCGTTAGGAGGCATGTGATTAAGACATCTTCCTTAATGTAACTAAAAAATAACTTTCCGGGCATTTGTATCTTGCCATTTTATTTGAGCAGCTATTGCCTGAATGCAAATCAACTAAAAAAAATTGCTTCCAATAAAATTACGTATGTTCTTTATCTTTATCAATGAGTTACTTTATATGCTAATTTCACTTGATATTATTCAGGTAATCAAATCTTATACTACATCTATAATAAAAGAAACAATAAGGAAAACCTTCGATTCGTATTGTTTGTATCCACTTAAGTTAAGTTGGTTAGAAATATTTTACATGTGAAAAGGTTAACGCCCGAATTCACAAATAAATCACAATAAAACTTGTTTCCTTAAAATATCAAATGCTAATACGCTAAAAGTGGAAAGAAGGCATTTGCAGCCGGCTAATCGATATTAGCAGGAAAAATTCACCGACAAGAATTGCACAATATTTTCTTTGTAAACATGCGCATGGAAGTGGGGATCTGGAGTATCTGTTATACAGGATGCCCGTTCATAGAGAAAATGAATGGAGATCTCGGTTATCTTAGAGGTAGGAAGTGAATTAAATTTGGGCGTATTTTCAGTCGTTGCTGAAATAATTTTCTAAAAAAAAAAACTGAAAAATCGAGAATTTTTTATTTGGGCATGTCTTTTTAATTACTGAAAATAAATAAATAATTTTTCCAGGTTCACATAAGTCGTCATGAATGCATTTCAAAAATTTTGAAAGCCGACTAGATCCTACTGTTTTCATAGTCAACTTACCGTCGTATTGTTTTTTTATTTTCTAAAAAATATCAACGAAACCAAATTCTTTTTTTATTCCGAAAAAAGAAGAATAAACTATTGTTTTTTTTTTCATTTGATTGATTATGGAGTATGCATGATGTGTTCCGTGATTTTTATACCAAATGACATGATAAACAATGTGGCGAACATAAAGAAAACAAAAGTTGACTATTATAAAGACACGAGGATCTATATAAGCGCCTCTGAAAATTTGTGAAAAGCAAAATGCTTTGATAGTTCATGACGACTTATTAAATACGTGCCCCAATTTAACCTATACAGGGTGATTCAAAATTAATGCGACGTTGATAAATGACAGTTAGAGGACATCGAGGTAAGTCTAAATCTGTGACAATTTTTGTTTCCCAACAGGTACGAAGATACAGGGTGTTTTCTATGGTTGGGCTTTTAAGTTTAAACGGCGATATCTTTGCAACGGTTTGATAAAATCCAACAAAAATTTACTCTTCTACCGAGGCCCTTTAAGACGACCTATCGGAAAATTGAAAACCCAGGCTGATATTTTAAAACAAATAATGGTCTGCGCTTTTTTGACAGAAAAACAGATCAAACTAAGAACTTTCAGATGAAAAAAATTTTCGCCCCACTTTTCATTTTTTACATTTTTACTTTCCTTTCAATTACAAATCTGTCTTTATTACAAATCCTTCCCTGTGTGCAATACGGATCGGACGTTTGACGGGTAATTTACCTATAACACCTGAAAAATGGATAAACAATCCAAACAAGAAGAGCAGTAGGGCCTTTTGCTCTTCGTCACAGGAAAAGGACACAGGACAAAACTCGAATTCGCACTCATAAAGCTGCCCAAGAAGCACTAAGCATTGATAACAACGTAAGTTCTTATTTAATAATCCCCACATCCTAATTTTATCTAAATTATTAGTTGGTCTTCAAGACCCATATATTCAATACTGCATTCCTCCCGTGGGTTATCACGGGAGGAATCCATTCAAACTAATGTTCCTTAAAATTTCTCAAATGCAAGGGTGTTCACATTTTTTTTTCGAAAAGCACATTTTTCGATCCACTTTCGGATTTTGCAGAGTTTGGGTTTGAATTTGAGTTGAGAGAATTGGATTCGGAGAGTACAGCGAAAATGCTAGGAAATGAGCCCTGCATTTTACAATCTGTTTTTGCGCAGCTGGTCGAAATGTGCCTTTCGATTTAAGATTATTTCATAAGTTTTTTCCTCTTCTCTCCGATGTCGGTTTCTCTGAAAGTCGATTGGAAAATCCGCTTTTCTGTCTGAAAAAAGTGCAAACTATTTCCTTTCAAGTAACTACGGTCCTGGATTTGAAATTTGCCAACAGGTCATCTTGAAGTACCTCGCTAAAAGAGTGTTTCAGCAAATTTTTATTGGATTTCTTCGAACTGTTGCAAAGATATCGCCGTTTAAAATTTAAGCCTGACCATTGAAAACACCCCGTATCTTCGTATCTGCCGGCAAAAAAAAATTGTGACAGATTTAGATTCGCTTTAGATTAACTACGTCGCATTAGTTACAAATCACCCTGTATATAGGTACTTCATAACTTAAAAGATTCCGAACATCGAGATCCTCATGCATTTTCTGTAAAAAATAGCATCCTGTATTGTCTTTTCACCAATTTTGACAAGTTATTTGCGTTTTTTTTTTACTGTAATATCTCTTTGTTGACTCAAATTCTGCACATACGAACTGAATTGTCTGACAAAAGGTTGTCTATGCTATTTTGACTTTCTTTCGTTTATTAATTTTTATGAATTCTTTCAAAAATTGCAAAGTCTTTCAACGAAATCTTAATTCCACCCCCCCCCCTCGCCTCACCTTACAAAATATCTCTTAAAAAAAGAGAAAATGTTAAATTATATCTACATATTTTTATTTCCATGAGGTCTAAAAGACAGCGCTCACTACACCTGTTGAACCATCATACGGACCGCTTAAGTCTGCTTAAACCTGCTTGAACGACCTCGCACAAACCTGTAACTTTTTTTAGTTACTTTTTTAGTTTTTTTAGTCATAGTTGGATGTGCAACATGGAAATGTGTACTTCGGCGGAAGAAAAATATTTATTGTAGCTTTTTTGTGTGTTGAGAGACATAATCTGCTCTGACGGTCGTTTCTGATGACGGTGCGTGCTGGTGCTGGTCAAATGTGCGCTACTCGATTAAATAACACGGGCACCAGTATTTTACTGGTCCGTGCCAGCTCGTGCAGGTGTAGTGTCTTCAAATTCAAACCTCACGCTACTATGAGTTTTTCTATACATCTACCATTTGAAACGAACTATTTAACCCTTAGGGAAAAATAGTCGTTGAGAGCATGAGACGGTAAAAGATAACAAGGGTCGTAGGTTGAGTCGCTAGTCTAATAGGGTCAACAATAACAAGCAGATCAGCAGAACAACAGGTACTCTTTATTGAAAAATATAAAATATATCACAGTTATTAATTAAAAAAAAATCGCAGATGTTAATATCACAGACTCTTGAGCACGGTTAACAAATAATAAAAAGCAAGAGCGTGTTGTATATCCGAATGAACTGATCGATTAAACTGGGCAGGCAAAAGCACTTAGCTTCGCAGGGTCTCCGGTGTGAGGGTGGAAGTTTAGTTGGTGGTAAACTCCTCAGGTGTCTCAGGTAACACCAATGGGTTGCCTTCTTGTTTGAGAGAAGCTTGCTTCCAGGGAAAGAGTCGATTCCAGGTGAAGTTGATTACGGGGGAGAAGTTGCCTCCAGGAAAAAAATCAATCCATAGGAAAAAATCCGCAGGTGAAAGAATTGCCTCCAAGAAAAAGCAAGCCAAAAACGTGGGTGATTTTTATAATAATTCACGTGAAAGTTCACGACGCCATTTCAGGAAACTTTAGGTGTTTGCGGAACCTTCATCCGCGAATTTCCAGGAGAGAAAGGAAGGTGAAAACGCGTTCACCCGCGTTCCAGGTTGGAATTCGACAATCGATGTTGACGAAACTCGAGGCCGCCAGCCGGCCGTGTTGCATTGCCCTAACGCCACCATCACTCACTCACCGCGCGCGCGCGCCGTTGTCTCCGTGTAGCTGACATTTAGCCGGTACGTACGAAATGTACGTTTTTTAATTTTTTTCTAATTTTTTTTTAATTTAATTCTTTGATTATTTAGCGAGTGTGTTGATTAGTTTTCGGTCAATTATTTCTTGAACTTTGTTTGAATTTGAGCAGTAAGTAATACATAATTGTAAAACATCAATAATAAATTATTATGGTACTGATATCAGCTTTCTGGATGATATATTTTCAAAATAATTTTTTGCATTTATCTACAACATCATCTGTCAAGAATCACTGTTAAAACATTCCTTTATCCAACTATACTTCAACAGTTACAAGCTACGAGTATAAGCACCCTACAATTTGATTTTAATTAATTAAATTTTCTTGAAGCCCTAGAAATCGACATTTACCTACATAATCAACAATACAAAACTAGACACATATTATCGTCCTTGATTACTTTGTCCACAATTAGTGATGAAAATGTGTAATCCTGATTAAAACTCAAAATTTGCGAAAAAAACATGTTGGTAATGACAATGAAGAGATCTTAAAAAAAAAATAATAAAAATGTTCAAGTGGGAAGCTGCAGAAAGCAGAGGGTTATGACCCCCCAAAATCAGAAGTGGTCAAGTTTTTCTAAAAGTGGATTCAAGATTTCAGTCCCTTTTTCTGAAAAACTCTAACTGAAACGACGAGAAGACTATGGTTTTTGATACCTCTTTTCTAGCCAGGTAAGATGTCAATAACTTTAATAGGAAAATATTTTTGTAGCTACTTGACTATTCAAAGTTAGGCTCTGTAATATTTCACCCACTCCCGCTTTGGAGGGGCTCGAATCCAGGATTATCAATCTCGATCGTGAAGTATGTACATTGGAACAAGTATAGTACCTACTCTTGTTCTTCCAATTACATCATTCTCCAAATACAAATACTTATGTACATGTACAACAACCACTTAGCAATTTTGCGATCACCATTTGGCAATGTAATTTAATTTGAATCACCGAATAATTTAAATATGTATAGAGGCCAGCTACTGAGGCAGGCAGGGGGCGCTGAATATGGTCGTATAATAGAACACCGGTTATCCTCGAGCGTGATTATTAACATTTCCCTGACCTTTGGTACTAGTACACACAGTGAGAGCCGTTTCCGCTATGTTTACAATAACAACTAACACTGTAACCTTGTGTGTGATAGCAGTCCTTATCTCACATGAGTGCTTTACTCAAGTACCCCCAAACGTATCTACTATACATAATATGATCCATTCTGAGCAGTAGATAATGTGTAATGTGTAATAATTGACTTAATTGTATATTACAGCATCCTTGGAGACTTGACAATGGAATTTCTTTTTGAAATACCTGTACACACACACACGACATATTGATGGATAACTAAAGTTTTCTCTTTGAATGTTATATTTTGTAGCTCGATAGTGAAGCACGAAAATGTAGCTCTTCTACAATCGACAATTCAGGTGCGAACATCAGTTACCTACTGTACAAACGTTACCTGTTTAAGGTAATATTCACCTGCAACATTCAAATAGTCTTTTATAGAAGAAAAATTTATGAAGTTTTCATAGCATTATGTTGATAGGGATATTCCTGATAACGGTAGAAATGAAACTATTTTGATAAATACCCCCCCCCCCCCCCCCCGCGCTCACGATAATTGTAGTGGTTTTGGGAAGAAGTTCAGACCAACTTATTCGGAAAAATACGCTCTATATTTACTCAGGCTCACAAAAATTATTGTAGAATTCTCAAAATAGTCACAGTCCTCAAAAATTGAAACATAAATGTGCTGGCATTTTCAAAAAAAGTTTCCATTGGCGATATCTTTCAAATAAACAAACAAAAAAAACTATTCGTGAGACATCATTGGAACGTGTAACATTTGCGATTTGCGACATTCTTAAAATAATAAAAAGGATATCAAAAAACGCAAAAACCCGTTTGTGTAACATGGAAGGGGAACCAAAATCAATTAGTAAATGACTCATCCTCACCAATAACCCTTACCTAAACCTTCACCCACCCCAAATTTTCAATTTCTAATAACCTTTCTTGAAAAGCCCTCTAAAAAATGCTGTTCATCAGTATTTGTATCAAGGAAATAATAATTAGGTGCATGGTGGAGTTTTAAAGGTTGGTGGAGATGAGTCGTTTACTACGTCATTTGGGTACACCTTTCCAGGGCCGTCTTTAGATATTCTACGCCCTCGGGCTATTTCTAAAAATAATCCGCCCCTCTTTAAAAGATTGCTATAGCTGGAGTAAGACAGTTGCGACTTGTGGTTGCAAAATTAGTTCATACTAATTCAAAACTTCATACTAACAATGTCTCAAGGGGGGGGGGGATGGTCGTTTTCGAGATGCGCCGCAGAAGAAATTTTTTTCAATGTTGAAGGTCACAATAAAAATTGCAGCAGTCAAAATGTTTACACCATGGGGGCTATGGATGGCTCTAGAGCTAGATAAAGGCTTGAAAAATTGACAGAATTTAAAAAATCATTTTATAACCAAACAAAATATTACACTAAACAAAACATGATATAAAATTCATAAATTCATACAAAAAAAAACAAACATAAAATCCATACACAATTGCAGAAAAACCTATTTCGCCTCTTCAACTTGATAAATGTGCTGAGCTATGGCTACGGTCAGAAATGTAGACTCAATTTTCGAATCATTTATTGCCTTGAACCAAATTTTGAGGTAGATACCTACCTGAAGGAATTTTGGGAGGAAAATGAAAAGGTTTTGAATTATAATTTACGCCCCTGGCCTAAAGCCCTACTACCCCAATAATGGGTAAGACGGCCCTGGCTTTCATCTTGGGTTTTTTAAATTTCTAAATCTTTTTTTGTCTTAAAGATATCGGCAACGATAACATTTAAATCTCATCCTGTATGCAAATTCGACACAATTTGAGTTTATTTAATTTTACTGAAAAGCAATTTTTCAAGTGCTTTCCTACGATGCATCACAAGTAGGGGACTTTCATTTAAATTTAATAACTAGGTGCGTGGACTTTAAGGGTTGGTGGAAATGACTTTTATAAATATCTTTTTTTATTAAATATTACGAAAATCTCATCCTGTATGTACATTCGACGCAATTTGACTTTATTTAGTATTACTAAAAAGCAATTTTCAAGAGCCTTCCAAAAATGAATCACAATGTAGGGGGATGTCATTTAAAATTTTGTAGCTAGGTGGGTGAGCTTTAAGGGTGGAAGTGACTCATTTACACTTTTCATATTACCCAAACGGGTTTTATCTAAATTTCTAATACCTTTTTTTTGTCTTAAAGATATCGTCAACAACAATTATTCTTAAATCTCATTCTTATTTGTCTTGAGATTCGACACAATTTCACTTTATTTGCTATTACTGAAAATAATTTTCTTGTGCTTTCCACAAGTAGGGGGCTGTCATTTAAAATTTTATAATTAGGTGGTGGAGTTTTAAGGGTTGCTAGAGATGACTCATTTACTTTCATATTACATATTACCCAAACTGGTGTTTGAAATTTTTCATCTTTTTTTTCGTCTTAAAGATATCATCAATAACAACTTGTAAATCTCATTCTGTTTATTTATTTGAGAAAAAAAGAATTTTTTATTGGTATTACTGAAAAGCATTTTTCAAAGCTTCCCAATGATCACAGTTGTTATGGAGTTGCGATTTAGAATTTTATAATAATTGGGGTGTGTGGAGCCTAAAGGGTTGGTGGCCGTGACTCTTACAACGTCATTTTGGTTCCCAAACAAATTATCCAAACTGGTTTTAGCGATTTTTTATATTTTTCTTTTTTTTAATAACGTTATTTGAAAACAAATAGGAATAATGTCACCCTATATGTAAACAATAAAGTATAAATGAATTGAATTAATTTACTTTTTAGAACATAATAAAACCGAGCTGGCCTTTCTTAAACTTTTTTTTACTTTTTTATGGACTAATTTTTTTTTTTTTTTTGGAGAGGGAACATCGCTCTTAACTATGTAGATAAGACATAGTCGCTCCAATCTGGCTATTTTTGGCTTCGAGAACTAACTCATTTAGCCACAGACTCATTTTTATTATGCAGTATGCATACCACTTAATGAAGAACATTCTAATTCAGAGAAAAAATATTTTTGGGAAAAAGCTCGGACACGTCTTTGCCCATATTTTTTTAAAATTTGGGCTGGAAATTAATAGTCCGGATTTTTCTGAGTAGGTATAAATGGAAGTGGGGTAAAAGTTGATAGTTTTTGATAGTTTTGTGCTCTTTTATAGAATAAAATTATGAATTCGGTAAAAGCGGTAGGGGCAAAAATTTCAATTGAGGAAGAAAAGATGCTAAATAAAAAATAAAATTTTAATGTTTCTGAGATTTTTTCTCAAAAAATTTTTTTCTCGAATTATGACTTTTATTCTATAAAAGAGTCAATTCAATTTACAATTAATCATCCTGCGTATAAAAACCAAAACTATCACCCCGCTATTTACCCCACTTTCCAGGTGTCCTCATACTCAGAAAAATCTAGACAATCAATTTTCAGACAAAAAAAGTAGGTTGCCATTTAAAAAAAAAATGCTTAAAATGATGGGAGGAATATCGGTGGGAATAAAAATTCAAATCGAAGCTGCCAAGATGTCAAATAAAAAATGAAAGTTGATGTATCCGAGCTTTTTTCTCAAAAATATTTTTTCTCTGAATTATGAATTTTATTCGATAAGTGGTATTAGACACTGTATAAAATAGTTTCATGTACGATCACAAACAAACAATACTGTAATAGTATATTGTGAAACAAGAAAAGAGAAAATTTCTCACGAGTGTGAAACAACACGTGTGTGAAATTTCTTTTCCGCACATGATACACACAGTACTTTTCCTACGACCACAATTTAACAGATTAATTATTTAACAAATTTAACACATAAATTATTTTTTCTGACAATGCTCTGCTTTTATGACCTTTTCTCCAATTTATGAAATGTTTATAAGCAGATTCGTATTTTTCTCTCGAAACTACAGGTAGCAAATTCAAAGAACACAAACCTGCTTGTTTTCTGACTTCAGGTGGTGTATTTTCTGCTTCAGATTCCAGATTCAGAGGAATCACAATCCATTATAATGATAGGTACCTAACTAAAGTTTATTTTTTCAGACTACCTAGGTAGGTATTATTTTCAATTCTACCAATGACTTTTTAATATTACAATTATATACTGTTAAATCATTGAATTCTACCGACAATATTATTATTATTTATTATTAGACTCCGTATAAACTAAAAATAAGTGACGTGAGCGTAGAGACGTAGTAGATAATAACAATGATTTAAAAGAGGTTAGTATATCATTGATATGCAACTTCCACACAACGCAGGCGCTGTGCGTCGTCGATTGAAGTTAGTAGATGTGTGCGAGGCGAGTTATTTTCACGTTTGTAAATTTGATTTGAACGCTACCAATGCTGTTATTAGCGATCAACTCGTAAATTTTAATAATTACTGCCACAAGAGAATAATGAGTATATTTTATAGTCTTGTCGGGTTCTATGTTATCCCATTTGTGTTTATTTTATTACCTTGAAGCTTTAAATGAATAGTTATTCCATTAACAATAAGTAACAGTTGAGTTCTCAGTTACCGCCCATCACTATTTTTTACATTAAAACTTTACTTAAACGATTTTTGGCTATGCGTTATGTCACTTTGTCGCACAGTTTTGGATACGTGAGAAATCTGCTAGTTTGCGCACAAAAAATGATGCGCAAAGTAGTGTTTTGTATAATGATCGTAGGAAATAGTAATTTCCGAAACAAGTGGGATAAGAGCCTTATTATTAACAAACGCATATATAGAATTGATTAAACCAGTGCGCATATAAGTTAGGTATTCCCATTAGTATGTTAATAAGTCGTTGTCACTTGTCACACTTACATTGTATAATTTTTTTGTCGATGTTCCCCTTAGTAAAAATAAACGATAATTATGATTTGACATTTCATGATTCGTTTTGATATTCAGAAAAAACCGCGTGCTGTAATATAGATCATAACTCACGCAAAATGAGTGGGCTAAGACCTTCTTAGCTCACGCTCATGGAGTAAATTTATTTATTAATATCACAATTGCGGGCGGCCTGAACTAAATAAACACCATCTAATTTATTTATTTTAATTTATTGAATTTAAAACGAGTATTTGTATTTTATTTGTGCCCTATTCAACAATAAAGTTGTCTGGACAAAAACTTTCTACTAACAATATTTAATTTAATAAAAAAGCAGTGTCTTTGTTGCATGATACTTAGGATAGAATAGTAGTCATTAGAGTAGCCAATAATTAAAAAAAATTGGGGAAAAAAGTTTACCACTAAGGAAGCAACAGGAAAAACGCATTAAGAGAGTACAGTTATGCAAAGCAATTAATTTGCTTAGATAAGGGGAAGCTAAAACACAAACTGTTAGGTTCACCATGAACGTTAGATAAAGTTTATAAACAAACATTGCAAGAAAACGCCTCTGATATCCTTTCACATGTTAAAAATATGTTTACGAGCTGATCGCAAAAATAACAAAGCAAAGATTTGCATGATAAGGGAAATAAACACGATACGGGAAATAAATGTAGACAATAATGAAATAATCCCTCTTAGATAATAAAATAACAGATAACTTCTATAAATATTATGCTTCTAGGGAAAGCTCAAATCAAATTTGTAAACCTATAACAAATTTTTTGGAATAACAAATTTTGAATCCATTATTGTCGATTGGATCATCGTACATTTGACACTTTTTAGGGGATACTGAACCATAATGAAATCGACTGTAGTCAATTTATCGTTTTCTTCTTTCCTCGAATCTGTTGTGTCATCGAGGGAGTATAGAATTTAAAAAAAAAGAACCTATTTTTATCTCTTTTTCTCTAGCTTTCTTGTTTGTTTTTTTAGCTTTTTTAGGTTTTTCTTCTTTTTTTAGAGCCATACTAAATGTAAAAAAATATTACTATATTTTTGGTTGTAATAATTTTTTTTGTTATGATAATTTTTTCGATTAATTTTGAAGTTTTTGCCATCAAAGATGAGTCACTCAATCATTTTAATTAATAATCTAGTAAGTAATGAATCATTTATCTGGGGATTCAAGTCATAAACAATGTCATTGCTTTTTAATTTACTTAATTTAGTTTCCATTAAGTTGTGTTATTCGATCATTAACTGGAACTATTCCCGGAAGACAGAGCTTAGTTGGTTAACATGACTCTGGATTCAAAAGAAATATATTTATTTTTATGTTTTACAAATCTACTTTATTATACGGCCTTAGTGACGGCAATGATTATATTTTCATATGAAATTTTTCCAATTAAAAGCTTATTCGTTGATATAAAGTTGCTTCCAAGGTGACCAAACTGAATAAATGTTATAACTCTGAAATTGATTGGCAATAGTCTGCTGATAAGTGATCTACTAGAGTGTTGAAACATATTATTTGTATTAATAAAGTTGGATCAAGGCGTTTGACCGACCATGAAAGTTTTTAATAAGTTGCAATAAATAAACATCCCAGGCGAACATTAGGTCAGGAGCTAGAGCTTGTTATATTTAACTCGAATCCAAACTGTCCATTATAATAAGTCATTATTTCAGCAAGAATGTTTTTTAGCCGTGTAAATCCTACCTATACAATAAAATAGGTACATCTTCAATGATTCTTATTTTTGTATCTATTGAAAATCATCAATCAGTATCAATCAACATGGGCTTATCGATCAATATTAATAATTATATCTCATCAAGGAAGATAATCATTTTTCTAAAGCCCATAGCTAAGACGAATCTTGAGGAAATTAAGCTTCACGTAAAAAATGTCATAAAACTGAAAAATCGAAATTTCTAAGTTGGCTTTTAAGTTGAATTTAAAAGTTGACTCTGGGATCTAGCCGGCTTTGGTAATTTTTTGAAATGTCAAATAGATAGCTAAAAAATCTCGATTTTTCACTTTTTCCAGCATATTTCCTGAATGCCTGAAATTTTCCTAAATTTTATTTCGGATTTTTAACGCGGTTAAAATTGTGCAACTTTTTTCTAATTTAATCGACCTCTTATCTCTTTATCTCAGTGTCAGTATCTCCAATGTCCCAAAATCTCCAATATCCCAATATTATCCCTTCCTTATCTTGGACACACTGTAGGTATACTGAATTGATCGTGAAGTCTACATCTCTAATATTTGTTGAATTTTGGGGCAAGGGGGTTCTGGACAATCAATCTTCCGAATTTTTTTTTTGGTGCTCACATGTTCAATTATGAAATTGTAATTTGCTAACAATACCTGCTGCCAACCAACGTATTCGCCACTCAAGTTGGACCAAAAATGCTCACCAGAGGTTTGTGGTCGGATATTAATGACCAGTGCCTGCCAAACAAATACAAATGAAATTTCTGTACCACAAAAATTATGATCAATGCCTCTTTACGCAGTTGACAATACGGCTCCTCAACCAACAGAAAGTCCTGTTAGCTAAAGATAATGGGCTACTTATTCTCTATTCCACCTTCCACCAGGAAGACTCTGTGAAAGAACACCTCCACACCTTTCCGGCACTCTTCTTAGATGCATCCACAGTTAACAGTAAGGACAGGGAGGGATCATAACGTGCCAGAGACCTGACCGAACAAACCAACTCCTTCATGGCCAGGTAAGATCTCTCTCATAGAGAAGACTCAATCTTTTTGATAATCTTGGCAAAAATTTTGAAAGTAGGGCTACAAACCCCAAAAAAGTCTGCAGTTCTTTAACATCTGTCGGTCTTTTAGTCTACCTAAACAGCATCCACTTTATCATCCCCATTGGCTCAGATACTTCATAATACGGATTGAATCCTCTTTGTAATTTATTGCATGCGTCAGGATGTGAAGTGGGTTTTTGGACAAATGAATGTGAGATATCTTTCCTGATAGTGAAGAAGTTGGTTTGTTCGGCCAGGCTTCTGGCACATTATGATCCCTCTCTGCCCTTAAGGTTAACTGTGGATGCATCTAACAAGGGTGTCGGGGCTGTGCTTCCACAAAATCATCCTGGTGGAATTGTTAAGACTGCCGAGCAAAAAAAAACACTGGGGATGTAATTTGAAAAATAAAATAAATAGGGGAATTAGGACGAAAAGTTATATTAAGAGTGCAGCAGCCACAAAACCTTTGGGGTATATTTAAAATTTCCACAATTTCATTTATTTCTGTCTTGAAATAGCGATGATATCCTTTGAAAAAGAGATATTGGGACACCCTGTAAGTAAATTTCTTAGGAATTCATTTGACCAAAAAATTGAACATATCTTTTATATTGCTCTTACTTGAGAGACATATGCGAGTGATATTAAGAGATTATGCGACAAGACAAATTATTGAAACTATTTTTTTGGAATTATTGTTGTCCCATATACATGGATTTCATTATATCTAGTAAAGTAAGTTCTGTGTTCTCTTTCGGCCATTCTCAGCGAGCTTTCTGTCGCCAGTGTTGATCTTACTCCAATTAAAAAGCACAAAAGACAGAAATACCCGTATAATGCTTTGATTGTGGAACGTTATAGAGAAAAATTGTTTTTAAATAAGAAGAAAAGCTACCGTAACTGCTACTAGGAGGAACCAGGAGGTAAACCTTTTCAAGCAGAGGAATACTCCTTCCTACAAGCATCTAGACAGAAGAGGTAATAAAGACCATCACAGAGTAGACAATAATTTATCAATACACAGTAGTAGTCAGGCTGCGACAAAAGCGCTGGGCTCGTACATGATTAGCTGCTCGCTGATCCAGGAACGTGACAACGCGCTGGACTGTCAAGAAAACGCTGTATATCTTACAGTTTCCTGCACATTCAAGAACACTAAGAGTAAGGAACTGATCACTATGCGAAGATCAGAATTAGGGAAAACTTTTGAGGGCCAAAGCCTGTGTTTGATCTGACAAAAGATCTTTTAATCGAGGCTATTAAGAAGTTGGCCAAAAAAAGGTTTAGAGAAGTATTTGGAGGCAACACCCGGCTATAGACAGGCAAGACTGATTGGCACAAGGAATATCTGGTCAATATGCCAACGTGAGCGGGAATCCCAAATGTAGAACTATATAACGACGACGACTTCTGAAAACAATTGCGTAAAAAGCTCGAGATTAGGAGGAACTTTTGTGGAAGTCTGTTTTGGTCGATAGAAGGTCTGTTAATCGAGGCTAACAGCTTTTACCGAGGACTCCTGAAAATAATTACGCGTAATTCATTATCTCCATTTCAACCAACACTTGTTGGTTGCCGACCGAGGAGACGCTGATTGATCTGCCAGAATATCTTGTATGCGTCCATCTTGGAAAAACTCATACCCACCCTTTTATCATATTTGTTCCTTGATTACTTTGACAGACGTCGACAGATGTTTTTACGTCTCGGAAGATATATCGTTTGTTGCAAGGCGTTTAAAAAACGTGATTTTTCTTCTGCCTTGAGGTCGAATAAGATCCTTGTAGGTCTTAAATGGATAAATGACAAGTTTGTATTATTAGTTACAGTCTTTTTCTATTGGTTTTTCTCTTTTGTCAATTGCTTTTCCTTATTTGTCAAATGACTTTCCCATTTATTAAACGTAAATTTAAAAAGGAAATTGATTGCTAAATCAATTACTATAATCATTAATAGATAGAAAAATAAGAAAATCATTTGACAAATAAGGAAAAGCAATTGACAAAAGAGGAAAACCAAAAGCAAAAGACTGTAATGTCAGCAAAAATTTCAAATTGCGTTTGTGAAGAATTTTTCGATCTAAGAAACATTTGGCTCTAAAATATACAGTGTGATTAATTAGAGATTGTAGTTATTAATTAATTAATGTTAAAAAAATTTGGAAAAAAGACCAAATTACATCAAATTACACTTTCAATTAAGAAAGTAAATAAAGTCTATTTAATCTAAAATAGGTATTAGGTACTTAATGAGCGAGAATTATAAAAACATTAACTCCTCGGGGGGTTTTTCTCTAATTAAGAATAATGTTACTTAACAATATTTGAATGTTTCAACTCTGCATTAGCTTAAGCTTAGCGTAACAAAATGTAATAATTTATGATACCGGCTAACCTCTAAATCCCACTAACTGTAAGCCTTTACCTTGCAGACAAATAATTACCTGCATAATATGTAGAGAGAGCAAGGAAATAATTATAAATCAATTTTATGTTATTTAAGGCAATAATAACATCATACATAAAGAAAAATATTAACATTCATAAAATACTAGCGAGGCCCAATCTGGTATTAATTTTAATTATCTACTATTATCATTTCATTTTATTCTTCTACTTATGCTACGATTCGATAATATATGGTATTCGTGTAACTATTAGGAAAATATCCGCGATTCGACAATGACTTTTGCTATCGTGATTGATGATCTAGGAAGCACTAGTTGTTCAGCAGGGTGGGGGCGACCTAGAGATGGTGGCCCCCTAAGATCTATCTATCTAGCAAACCTAGTGATTGAGTCACCTTATTCGTACTTTCGCAGTCTCTACATATGCGCGTGATATTGGGGAAGGCCGACATTGAGACTTGAGAGCATGTTATACATAAATATCTACCTCATTGAATTGAAAATTCCCCGTATTTAATTTGAAAGCAATGGAAGATTAAAATGATATCTTTTGAAGTTTTGAATCGCTTAAAAATTAATTCATTTAAATAATTTTGAATCTCATCAAGGTTTAAAATAGGAACTTTAAAGAAAATTCAATAATAATTAGCAATCAATTAAATACATACCACAATTTTTATATACCTCTCAGATTTATTTAGACAAATTCATAAATAGTCTCAGAAAAATTCACAGGCGGGAATTTCTGCTATTTCAGGTTACGTTTGTGTTATTGATTGTTAGAACTCCCATTAACCTGCCCATCAGCTCCCACGAACTAGAAACCGCACTTGAAACATGCAAAAATTCAAGTCCAGATCGCAACGACATACCGTGTCATACCGTGCATCTTGCGCCGGCTACCAATTACAACAAAACAAAACTTGACAACCATCTTCAACAGGATATACGCGTCCCAACAATTGCTGCCGTCCTGGTCGGAGAACACAGTACTCCCTTTACTCAAGGCAGGCAAACCCAAGTCCGAAGCATCCTCATATACACACCCATCACCCGAACAAGTATTATGTGAATCGAATGTTTTTTAACCCTTAGCTAATAAGCAATCGTTACAGGCGGCAATCTTTGACCTTGAAAAAGCATACAACTTGATCGGGGAACACTCATTCCTGACAACCCGCAACGACTGGGGCTTCAGAGGATACTAATGTATTTCTTGCAAAACTTCCTTGGTAGCTGGATAATAAGAGTCAGGACGAATGATCATACTGATAATGATCATCAGGTGGAAAACGGTACTCCCCAAGGTCAGTCCTAGTATCACGCTATTTCTGATAGCAATCAAGACCATAACAGAACTTCCTATTCGAACAACCATGTATGCTGTCGACCTAGTAATCTTCACAAAAGGTAAAAATACCTCAACCATCCACTCCACCATCCAAACTGTTCCAACCGACCTGGAACAGATTGACAGAATGGGTGGCATGAAGCAAAGGGGGTTTCGTACACTAAGCCCATGAGACTGAAGTGCTTCCGGCGATCTTGTATCAGAAGGCCCTCGAAGGGGAAAAAACCGACCTGGAAGCATGGATCAAAACCTCTGGATACAGGTTCTCAGCAAAAAATCAAATGCGTGCTTTTTACCAGTTCACAAAGTGTCTCTACCTCAGGCCTTAACCTAGGCGACCAGGAGATCACGTTTGTGGAACAACTCAAATACCTGGGCATGCTAATGGACTGCTAATATCTGAAAACACGACCAACAAATCCCTAAACATCAAAACATCTACAGGATATTGGCCCACCACTCGTGGAGAGCAGACAGAAGCAAACTCCTGAATATTGACAAAACACTAGTACTCCCAAAGCTCGACTACGGCGTCATGGCCTACACAAATACCAGCAGGATTAAATTAAGACTACTAGGAACATGCAAAACATAGCTGTTTGTATCGACAACCAGCCTATCGTAAATGACTTTAACCATAAACTAGCCTCATAAAACCGATATGCCAAAGCCATACAGGCCAGCCGAAACAAATACGTGCCACTCTACGAAAGATGACGTCGAATCCAATACGAACTGGGAATCCAACCAACACCCACCCCGAACAAGAAGTCATACCTCAAGAAAACGGTACTCCCCCCCCCCAACATATATATACTACCCTCGTTCTCTTTCACAAAACTCAAGAATTGCTCCCGGAGTACGTTTTTATTTATACAGATGCCTCCAAATCCGACGATGGAGTCAGAGCCGAATTAGTAGCCGACGACTTCTTCCGCCAACTTGCGCTAACAGGACAATGCAGTATTGTTACAGAGAAAATTAAAGCAATAAAACTCTTGGAAATCAGTTACATATACATATATCTGTCATATGTATAGAATCGCTGACCTTTCTAAACGTAATATTCCAACAACCCACGACAATTATTAGCTCAGAGAATATATGCCGAAATATAAACCATTCCAAATTAGAACACCAACATCAAACTCCGTTTTACACCAGCTCATGTAGGCATAGATGGAAATGGAGCTGCCAACCAACTAGCAAAAAGTGCTATAACCTCGCCCTAATGCACCGTATCAAGCACTTATGCCCCCAAACCGACCGTAAGCTACGTCATAAATCCCTCATTACTACCTCATGGGAACAATCCCTCCCCAGAATACCCGTTAGACAAATCAAAACCACTATAGCCTCAAAACTTCACCTTCCAAACAACACAGAAGAGACCAGAACCGGTCACACAAGAAAGACTCACCAAGGAAGACATCCCTCCGCCCCCAGATGCCCATACTGCGAGAACTCTACAATCACCATGAAATACCTGATATGCCAATGCCTGGCACTGGGAGAAGAGCGGGAACGACTGCCACTGCTCTATTCGCGCTGACGCCAAATATAAGAGGACCAAAAGCCTCCAAAAGGTGAATATTATCAAGCGTGATGAATTCAAAGCTGCTGTATGCGGCACCAGCGTGACATGTGGTGTCCAACAACAAGAGACTAACAGCGCAGCTGTTGAGCTATCAGAGACAGATGGTAATAAGAATCTGCAGTGCCTAAGATGATTTCGACAGAGGGGATGTGCATGAAAATTGACGTACCATCTGATCTCCTCTTAAAAGAAACCTGAAGGTAAATTTGGGGTACAATCGAGGCTGTTAGGAAAGATGGGGAGCAGTACCCATGGGAGTTGCACCATCACGCTCATACCTGATATACAAAAGTGGTCTAAGAGGCCCTTCGGAGAGACCGAATACTTCCATACCCAGGCACTGACTTGAACCTTTGCACTTACTACAATGAGATCGATGATGCCAACTACACGCTCTTGTATTTGCCACATTTGGGAAAACATAGAAACAAGTTTCCTGGAAAGGACAGGGTGAACCTGGAAAAGAGAGAAACGCCAGATAAAAAAATAACAGCCCTTACACCGAAGAAATGCGATGAGCGAGAGAAGGGGAGAGGGGTGTTTATGAGGATTTCTCTTTCCCCACAAAAAAAATTGTTGCCAAGAATAAAGAAAGAAGCACAATTTTACATTTTATTAGACAACTTCAAAGGTCTAATTCGACTGAAAATAAAATATTTCTCTCACAAATAGAAATCAGAACACAAATATTCTTAAAGCTTCTCTACTTCGTTATAGCATCAAGATTTTTTTGCATATCGCTTTACCTATATCCTTATAAAAACGGCAAGAAGTTGCTCCACCACTAGAGTCCCTATATACACACATCAGCGCTTGTTAAACGAGTTCACCATCTTCTCTCGACGTTTCCAAATAAAATGCTTCTCTTAGGTTACAAGACGTTTTATCCAGAGTGTCTATCGATATTGTTGATTGTTGAGCTAGCTATACAAATACAGACACTTTAAATCGGGTATCATTTCCAGCAAGTAGCTCTGTGCTCTGGAATTCTTTATCGGACTTAATTTTTATCCTACAAACTTCATCCAGAAACTTGCCTCAGTGGTGTAGTGAAAAGAAACAACTAAAAAAAGTTGAGTCTGAAGATTTTTTATAACATTATAAAAATTCTTTAATGATGGTGTGTTGAAATTCTTACGGGAGTAGGGGTGAGACCATTAAAATGGTCTAACTTTCACCCTATAAATGATGATTACTTTGAAGAGAACCGACCTGTATTATACCAACTGCTACTTATGTCTTTGCTTTAAAGATACTAAACGGTTCGCAAAGACTAACGTTTAAAATGTCATGTTACCATAATATAAGAGATTTTGTTCTCAGCGTTCAACGCCCAAGCAAATGCTTGTTTATAACATGTCGTCGTTTCGTTACACACGCAATTAGGTTTTCTTTGTCTTATTCTTTCCTAGCTGTTCCCTTTTCGATTATGGCACTCTCGTTAAATGTACAAGTTAGATACGGTAATTTTTCATATCAAAATCGTTATTTTAATAATATCACCTTTTCTCCCAATGAACAAAATAGGGTTAAAACACAACGCAGAAGGTACACGGGGTTGAAGACTAGACGATCATGATCACAGGTAAAATCAAAGTTCAAAGGGGTTAGAATTGCATTGGCCATTTTGTTTTAAACATTCAAAACTCAAGATTCAGGGCGGGAATTCAACAGGGACATTCATGAGAGACCAGTTGATATTTTAAACGTCAAGGGGGTTCTTATGAAATCATTCAGTTGGGCCTTCGATTTGGGACATTTTAGTCCAGGGTCTATACGCTACAGAATTTGGTGCCTCGACCAGGATATAGGTCGATACATTACATATTGTTCCCGTGACGCAGGATGAGGCTTTAGTTTAGGTTAGATAGGTTGTTACACTACAATTTACATAAGAAATATTGTCATCATTGAAAAGCCATCAAATGAAATCCTGAATAGATTTCATTAATTTCAAGTAAAGGACGAATGTGACGCATTTATCTCGTACTAAAATCATGTAAAATTATGTGTGTTAGATATTTCAAGCTAAATTAATTTAATATATTATCTCTCATGGGTTTGGTCTTGGATGTACGATAGCTAGACTAGAGAAGGCTATTTTTAATCTTCACGCGATGCATATTTTAGTTATTTGTAATAATAAAGATCGGCAAAATAAAATAAAGCTAATAAATCAACATTGCAGTAATATTTATTTACATAATAATCATATTATTGTATTACAATAAACAATCCTTCAATAATTACAACGAAATTACCGAAAAAATGATATGTGCATTAGATAAAATTTAAATTACCAGCAGACTTAAACGACAGAGTACTTCTAAATGACGATTATGTCCAAATTTTTAAAGTGAAGCAAGGCGAAATGTCGGGTCAAATCCTTAAACTCTTGCTCTAAAAATACGATAACAGCAACAATTATTGTATCTGTTATCAGAGGAACGGCAAGTGTTATTACCATGACCATAATATGACAGTCCTATTCATCAAAAAATACTAATTTGGACTTGCTGACTTAACCAGCTAAATTTCTGTTTTTAATCCTTGAATCTCATATACTCACGCTCCGTGAATATCCAAAGTACAAACGACAAACAACAAACAACAAAAATAATTAATACATATCTTGATAACAATCAGTGTTGAGACTGTATTATTATAATATGCATGGACATGGACATTGAAGAGCTATAACTGTTTCTAGAATGGAAGAAAGTAAGACAGGTTGGCGTTGGAATTTGCCAGGATCGTTGCAGTGCACTCACTGCCAGTACGATGTGCAAACTTTCTCTCTGGCACACGGCAGGTCGTTATCACAGCTTCTTCAGCAGGGGTGAATACACTCATTCTCGAGAACACTGCGTTGCCAAACTTCATTCTGACGTTTTCTATTTATCTTCTCATTTCTATGCTCTAAGGGAAACGAAAGTTTAGTGATTTAGTTGAAAATTCACGAACGAGCGATAATTAAATCTTGATCCCAGAGAAAACGTTATGAAAAGTGGTTTTCCATGAGTGGTACCGTTTAAGTTCATCACTGGCTATCTGCCTACTTAATTGTTTGTATTGTATTGAATGTGTTATTTTGGCAGTGCAACGCTAGCTCCACCAGCCATAGACTTTTGGATGGTCAGACGCAAGATTAGATGAAGACACAGCTCACAAAAAAAATCCTGAAGAATTTTGGAAATAGTCGATGAAGAATTAGGCTCACTTACAACGAAAAACTACAAATATTTATAAAATAGCTATAATACATACTATGTAGGGGTGACATTTATTATTTTTGTTGTTTTCTTTTCCCCCTTTTTTTGACTTTTTCCCCTCTCTTTTCCGTTCTTTGTTTTTCTTATTTTTTTTCTTTTTTTTCTTTCTTGTTTCTTTTTAATTACTTAGTTGTTTATTTTGTTCACAAATGCGATATTCATTTCACAGTGCTCTTGTCCCATCAAATTCTGAAATATAAATTAAAGATTATAATCATAAGTTATAATACTCATGGGCTATCGACTTATAACTAGCCCTAAAGATAGCAGTTTGCTTTCTAAGTAAATCGGCAATACTGTTTGTATTGTAGTCACTGTCAATTTGGCAGCTGACAGCAACACCCATATGTTTTTCCATTCGACCATTAATAAATTTAATACACTTCGTTAGTTACCATGATAGTAATCATTTTATCATTTTATATACTAACCTCTTTTATCGATTTACCCTGTATCTGATATTTTTGCAAAATCCAGAAAGGTATATATCATTGCAAAGAGAATTCAAATAGCTTTCAGATGACATATCACTCGATATCTGTTTCCTATGATGATAAGTGAAGGGGTAGCTACCCCTGCCAAGGGGATGAATTTGTATGGTTAAATTTGTTACCCAAAGATGTCCCCCTCGATAACAGAGTTTAACTGTTTCGGCGTTTTTCGCTTACATCTTCGGTTTCCAAGTTATTAGGCCTATTAAGTTTTCGTTGGGCCACCCTGTACCCCAAAAGTGATTTATCGTTGTAAAGGGAATTCAAGTTGCTTTCAAACGAAGCATCGCTTGATATCTCTTCCGTATGATGATAAGCGAAGGGGTACCTCTGCCAAACGTATTAACTTTACTTTGTCACCAAAATAATTATGTCCCCCTCGATAGTAAAATTGACCTGTTTCGGCGTTTTCGCGCACATCTTCAGTTTCCAAGCTATTAGGCCTGTTACTTTTTCGTTGTCAGTCCGAAGAGATCTGCCGAAAAGATGTCCTTTGAGAAGGTACTCAATAGCGTAAAAAAAATCCAGGAGGATCAATACTCCCCTCAGGGGACCCTCGTCAGCTCAATACGCTAAGCGACCGATGTGGGAACCAGACCGAGTCAATACCCCAAAACTGCTGGATCGATTGAGGCTGTAAAAAATTATCGACTTGATCACACTGCCGATTAATACTCGTACAGTTCATGTAAACAGATCAGGGAGTTCTAGTTTCTCTAGTCCTGCGGCCTCCGGTTTACATACCCTGTTCAGGACCCTTTTTTTACTGAACCCTTTACTTAATTTAATTTAATTTAATTTAAGACGCGTGTCGGTTGTTGAGTCTTTGGAACTGGTCGATGGGTTCGAATCCCAGTCTCGACATGAATGTTTGTGTTCTTCTATTCAACTATTTATGTAGTAAACTCTTTTTTTTTTCTTCATAAAATGACCCTGCTCCTTTGAACGACTTGAAATTGTATATAAGTATAATAGTTGACAGTGGCTTCAGAAGCCCACTAGCGGCTGCGTGTTGTTACTAGCGGTTGCGTGTTGTAAGAACCAGCGACTGAAGGCTGTTTTCTGCAATGTTAAATAAACGAGAAGGCAGAGATCCGACGTCACAACAGCCGCATCAGTACTTCATAGCAACGAATGTGGAACGTTATATTACGAATGTGCACTGTTCGGTGCGAAACTACAAAGTTATACCGATAGTCGCGACTGATGTGACGCCACAGAGGCGATATTATCGAAGTGCCGTTGTCACCATAATCATCAAGAAACTCATGAGAGAAGAGTCTAGAATCCTTTGATTATATGCTGTTCTATCTTATCTTCATTAAAGGAAAACTGTGAGACCGATTAAGGTTATACTCAATTAGGGATTTATTTATGAAATAATTTAATGGACCTAGTTTTTATCTTCATTATCACCAAATAGCCTTACCCTTTTGATAAAGTCGAACTGTAGAAAAATAGAATAAACAAGAATAAATCTAATTGGATTCTAGATATTTCTGATTAAGTAATTCAAAATCACTTATTAGTGTCCTTTTTATGAATAGCTGTTTATTAAAATGAATAGAAATAAAAACTATACAAAAAACTAGGGTAGTTTCGATTGTTTTTCCAGGAAAAATCAGCCTGAGTAGGTTGGCCGTTCATTTGATTTAACTTCGTGAAATATTTCTGAAAAATTTGCAAGAAAACTTGTTTTGTTGTGAGTCGAGATCGAGCAGTATATTGCAATAATTAATTAAACTTGGGCAGAGATAATCCGTACGCAGATAATGACGGTACTGCTGAATAGTTATAATATATAATTTGCTCAAAGTCTAGGAGATAATTAGTTTGTAACTAAAATGATAATTACGAAGAAAAGTACATCAGTCATGAATATCTTCTCCAAGGACACTATAATGCTAGGAGTGGTTGATTTTGTCGATTTAACAGCAGTCTTGTATTTTGAACCTTCAGATAAGTTAATTATTATGGTACGAGTATAAATGTTTAGGAAAAGTGATAATTCTGTTAATTTCACATTGACATTTTTTTCCCAATGTATGAGGCCATTCTTTCACTATTTTTATTACCAAACCAAAAGACTTAACTATGAAAAAAGTCAAGAGCAGAGATAATGACACCCTAAAGTGATAAAACTTGCAGATTGGTGAATGTTCTTTGTACGTATCAAACTAGATAATTTATTATAAATGGTTGATTAAAACGGTGTGACCGTGAATAGAGCGAAAATTCATAGGCTCAACCTTACTACAACAAATCACCGAATGAATTCACCACTACCTGCTTATGACACCAGCTAGCTTAAATCATTATTATACGAACCATGGTCATCTGATAAATAAAAGATCTATTAATTATTTTACTTAGCTGCGAGCTGCGAGGTACGCAAGGATTGCCAACAATCCACAGTGGAGGTGCAGCAGTAGTTCGACGAATACATTATCCGGAAAACTTTATCACGTGGTCTTTTTGTCTAGAAAACTTTTTCCATATTTTCAGATCGATTTCGCGAAAGTTTATAGGATCACTGTACAGTTGACTTTCAGCTCTTCTAATAAAGATAAAATTTTATCAGAATCGCAATTATTTTTGCAAAAATTTCAAAAACTCAGAAATAAAAAATGATATGAAAACAATTTTGGAATCTATGGAACATCTTTCTATAAATCATATGAGATATTTTTTCTGTAATAATTCCCCGACTGTCTCTAATCTTTCATATTTTCCAATTTTTCGCACAAGGATGTTCGAATATGAAAATGGACCAATTTTTTGAGTAATTTTTGATACTATCCCAAGAACTAAGCAACATAATAAAGTTTCAAAAATATTATTTGAATCTTTATTAAGTACATCAAAACTTTGCCGATGACCCCCCTTTTGTTTCAACCTCCAACTTGTAGCACCCCAAATTATTTTATTAACTTTGACGATTAAAAAGAATGTGAGAAAGTTTTGGTTGCTTTTTTGGTTTCATTGGTTTAATTTTTTATGGAAACGATATCACCTAGTAATTTTTTATTTGCCGCGAGGTAAATTATAAACTATTTATTCTGGTGTGTTCCATTTGAGCAATATCAAACGTTGTTTTAAAATGACGGGCATTAGAATTTTGGTGGATAAAAATTGGTATTAAGTTAACTCTTGTCTACGCAAGATGGACGAAAACTTTATTTCTGAAACAGGCTAGAAAGAATTATGCGTTTTTGCAATAAGTTTACCAGTGGCGGTAATTGGTAACGGGAAAAAATTAAGAAAAATCTATATACTTACATTTAATGCCAACTTTTAAAAATAACTTACTGTAACCAACAACAGGGTGCTGGTTTTAAGAGAAAATGCATGAGGATCTCGATTATATCTTGAGAGATACGAAGTAGGTTAAATTGGGGGAAAGTTAATATTTTTGTAATAATTTGTCTTCTGAAATGAAATTTAGGATAGATTCAGTCGTTGCAGAAATGTGCTGAAAAAACTGAAAAATCTAGATTTATTATTTCAGTCATCTTTTTTATTTTTGGAAATAAAGTAATTATTTTTGTAGATATACGCGGAGCTAATTATATCCATCTGACATTTCGAAAATTTTCAAATTCAAATAGATCTTATAGGGTTTCATAAGTCAACTTTTGTTTATTTTATCCTCCATATTGTTTTTTATGTCGTTCACTATAAAAAATTATCTTTCACTTAAAAAAATTCTTCGTTTTCGAAAAAAAAAATTCACGGAATGACGTCAACATGGCTCAATATGAGCTCATATTGCTTGCCTTATACAGTGTGGAAAAGCCAAATGGAATAAATTCGATAATAAATCAATGAAGATGGTTGCGAAAAAACGCTCGGACACGTCGATTAGTATTTTTAGTTGCGCATTTTTTTCAATGAAAACTTTTTATACAGGGTGTGTCGTGTAACAGTGCTCAATACCAACTTTCTTCTTTCAAATCAAACACCCTGTATATTATTACATTTTCAGATTGCCTGAAAAAATGTAATAATAATGCTGTTTATAATTCAAATTTGTAACGAGTGATTTTTGAGTTATAAACAAATGAAAATCGCAATTTTTAATTTTCAAAACAGTGTACACCGATAACGGCTCAAGATGTCGGAAAACGGCTTACATGTCCCTATCTTAACTTTTCATTTAGAGCCCTATTAGGTAGTTTAAATTTTTATACAGGGTCATGAAAATTACCAGATTTTTAATCACCCTGTATAAAAATTTCATCCACACAATAGGATACTACATGAAAAATTAGGATAGGGACATGTAAGCCGTTTTCCGACATCTTGAGCCGTTATCGGTGTACACTGTTTTGAAAATTAAAAATTGCGATTTTCATTTGTTTATAACTCAAAAATCACTCGTTACAAATTTGAATTATAAACAGCATTATTATTACATTTTTTCAGGCAATCTGAAAATGTAATAATATACAGGGTGTTTGATTTGAAAGAAGAAAGTTGGTATTGAGCACTGTTACACGACACACCCTGTATAAAAAGTTTTCATTGAAAAAAATGCGCAACTAAAAATACTAATCGACGTGTCCGAGCGTTTTTTCGCAACCATCTTCATTGATTTATTATCGAATTTATTCCATTTGGCTTTTCCACACTGTATGTGATTCGCTGTAGTCGACTTAAAAAAAAATTTAATGGCAAATTGATACGAACATATCGAAGGATGACCGACCTGCAGTTGGCAGGACCCAAGAGAAGTGGAAGTAGGGCTATGTATTGTGAAAGAGCTAAAGGAGAACAAACTGAGAGAAGAGGATGAATTAGAGAGAAGTGAGTTGAAGAGCAGAAGAACGAAGAACACAATATTGTCTCAGGCAAAATTACCTAGATCTTGGAGCCAAAACTATTGAATTGCATTGTATTGTCTTGCATTACATTGTATTGTATTGTATTGTATTGTATTGTATTGTATTGTATTGTATTGTATTGTATTGTATTGTATTGTATTGTATTGTATTGTATTGTATTGTATTGTATTGTATTGTATTGTATTGTATTGTATTGTATTGTATTGAATAAGGAATGGGGAAGCATCTATAATATACTGCAACCTGTGAAAAATCTTTTGTGTTATCTTTTCTAGTTATTCGAGCTTCCATTCGATTATAACCACCCCAATTCTACTTGTCGGAGGAGATTTTAGTTAAAGACCTAAGAGTTGGTTATTAAAGATCTAGACAACGGAATCTTCTTCGTTGTACTCAATGGCACTCAATTAAGAGATGTATTGGAGCTTCCTCTACTTCCATGCAGAATATATACTGGTTTGGTCATTTTGTAGTCCTTTTCCTAAGGTGTTGCTTCGGAATTGCAATGCCCCGTAAGAGAACCTGTTAGTATTCTCAAACCATTTTTGTTGAGATTGATACAGGCTTCAAATCTTTTTTAGTTGTATTTCCCAAGCAGCATTTTTGGGCCTGTTTACATCATGGGAAATCTTTCCAGGATTTTCTCTTCTTTCGTTTTTTTGTGTTTACAACATTTTTTCCTAATCCGCAAAAAGGTTTAGACCCTCTTAGCGGCATTATTGCTCCTCGCTGTACTAGGTTGTCGGCTTTTCGATACCTTTTACATCTGTTTGCCCTGACACTTAAAGGAGAGCTATACTATGTGATTCTTTGCGTAATTTATTTACCTTCGTTAGTCACTCCAACACCATTTTTGAAATGATGGAATATGAGCTCAGTGCTTTAATGACAGATTTGCTGTCCGTAAAGGTAGACCCTAGACTTTATCTTGTTTTTTCTTATAATTTCTGTCAATATTAAATTGAGCGCATCTTTCGACAGCGTGGATTTCCGCTTGAAAAATGCTGGTGTATTTTCCCACAGGCTCAAAATAATTTCTTCCAGATCCAACATGCACCTGTTCCTTGTTTATCTACTGTATGTACTTACTGTTTGAGATTATACTTGTTGCACTCAAAGCTGCACTTCCTAGTCTTCTCTATTGCTCCCTAGAAGCGTTAGGGATATGTTTGCTATGGTAGGTAGTGTTGTTCCCTTCTCCTAATGGATATTCCCTCACTTTCCTAGTCATTGATTGATAAACCCTTTTTTCGTAATTTGCTTCACTAGATGTAGTGATGTGAGGTTTCAGACTACCTCCATTAATGCTGTAGGGCATGCTCCCGTGGCTCCTGTCATGTATAGATATACGCATGCAAGTTTCTGGATTTTTGCAAGGATATTCCTCACAATCTTCTTCATGGATCGGTCTACTCAAACCACAGTTCCGTAAGTGATTATATGTCCCATTATCATGGTATACATCCATTGCAGTATTCCCGGGATACGTTCTTAGGTCTTTCCTGCAACGTTCCTAAACACCATGAGGGTTTGAGTGGCTTTGCTGACTTTTTCTTCCATTTACTTCATCCATTCGAGCTTGCTTCCTAGTATAACTCTTAAATATTTAATCTCTAGTTCCATTCAATGTTTACCGGATCTAGGCTGATATTTTTCAGTCTCTGGTAAATGCTATTGATAGTGGTCTTTGCTGGATTTATGTTCAACCCTACTGACATGCACCAAATTACCAAATCACCAAATTAACAGAACACCGTTAAAAATCTTAAAAGTAGATACACCAAGCGGTAAACTCAACCAGACAAACCTATAACATCAGCTGGATTTCCAATAAAGGGAAAAACAGAAGACTTAATAATGAGAGAAATTATTCAGAAACGTCTCTCTCGTTAGCATTTAATGATGGCAATCTTGAATATTATCATTAGCTATAACATGTTCCACATAGACGCCATATTGTTATTTTTTCAAAAATCCAAATTCCTGAAATCAGCTCCTGAAATAATAATCTCAAGTTGAGATTTTATGTGAAAGTGTAAAAAGTGAATACAATTTTTTAGCATGCCGAAGAGATGTCAACTTCCAAGTCAGTTTCATCATTTCCAAGTTTGTCAATTATCTCGTTAAGTTAAAGTAATCCTGCTAAATTTCACACCTCTAGTTTTATTGGTTTAATTAATATCGCGTCGAAAAAACCCCGCTTCCAATAAATCTTCTGGGAAAGTTGAGGCTGAAATAAAGTACCTACATTTTCTCAGGTAAGACAGAGGATAAGTTACGCTGCCGTAGATGGCAACGCATTCGCGGTATTAAATTCCTCTTCTTTTATCTTTTCAAGAAATTAATTGGCTTTATATTAATGTTATCGAGCACTAGCGGAGTGGGACGCATTCATCTTGTAGCGCAACAAAAGAAAACCATCTCCTCTTTGTTCGGCTGTTGAAAAAATGTTACGCTCTTTAAAATCGTTTTAATTTAAATAGTTGCTTAATACACTAGTGCGAGACTTTAAATCATTTAACTAAGAAATTCCTCTGTTATGCATTACATAATTTCAATCAGGATCAAGAGAAAAATTACGTTTAGACATCTTATCGTCGATTGTCCCTTAAAACAGTACATACTTCCTGACGGAGACTAGTTCTTTCTAGTCCCCATCATCCTGCTACCTTCTAAGCAATATCTCCTAGAACTTTTCTCTAAACTTTTTCTGAAGCTTACTATTTAACGTACCCATTTCCATAATACACTTTATTGAATTAAGTAAAGAGTTGCGCTACATCATTAATGGTAAATTAACATTCCTGCTGTGGCCTTGATGATCCGCCAGTCATTATTCCCGCCTCCAATGTGTCGGTTGCCACCGTCTCCTAACAGCTGACAGGGATTCGTCCTCGAGTCCTACAAAGGAAAGCGTTAAAAAGAGGAATCCTACAAATTTGGTTCCTCTCATCTGGCAGTCGCCTGCTTTCCATCGATCCTGGCAGCCAAACTTGGTCCCTCTCAGCTGGATGTTGTCTGATTCCTATCCAGCCTAGCTCCAAAATCCTCCATAGCAGATCGAAGTTGCCGACTTCCCATTCCTCCTGGCGGTCCATCCCAGTTCGAAGTCGCTTGCACATCTCCTCCTAACAACTACATCTCGTCAGAGAACACCCGCCTCCCCACAGGCGGACATTACATCTTCTCAGAGAACACCCTTTCCTTTCCTATCAGGCATTAGATCGCCTCAGAGAACACCCTTCTCCTCTCAGGCATTACATCTCCTTCTGAATGGAATCAAGCCCAGCTGAAGTATTTTATTCCTCCTACAGGTTATCCGGGACACACAGCCTCCACTGAGACGCACAAGCTAACACATGCACAAGCATGATGTTTTAATTCTTCAATACATCAAGCTACATGCCCATATTCATGCTTTATCTATTATGCTCCATGCAAAAAAAAATTGTAACTATGTATAGTATCTAGGTATGTACAAGAGTAAGGTAGGTCTTGAAACTGGACTAATTATTGTAGCGAATAATTTGGCAAAGCTTAGATTCGGTGTACTCTGCTACGGTTGCAGACAATTTCGTAACTAAACAGAGGCGCCTTCATCTACAAACCAGTACTCGCAATGCCAATCAACTAATTATTACAAAATTGTACTAGGCTCGTCTATAAAACGCTTTGTGGATTGAAGCAATGATACGCTAGAAATGTCAAAATATCGATCGAATATCTAAAAATATCTACCAATCTTCAATGGTGGCCAAAACTAAAAATTTACCTTGGGCATAATATTATGTGACCATTCTAAGATAGTGAATACTTATTCAAGGTATCCTGTTGATATAGCTCTAGGTAACTAAATGATCTACTTTGGTCTACGGTATCCATGATTCCTATGTCCCTGAAGTTAGATTCGGATTCGGATTCGGTGTACACTCTGGGTCAACATTATTGACAATCATAAGAAAAACGACTTTATGTAATAATTACTGCTGGCAACCTACAGAAAGACATATCTGGACTTTTGAACTTGCAACCCAGAACAAAGGGGCGCTGTCCCCTCGAAAATGACGTAAAATTTAAAATTTATTTTCTCTCCTATATTTGTAATTAATTATTTGCGACGTCACGCCGGTTTTTAAAAAGCGAATCTATAGCACCAAATGATAGTTAGGAAGCCACTTTAGAACATATCGAAAGCTGCTCACTTGCAAACCAGAACAAAGGGGCGCTGTCACCGTCGAAAATGACGCAAACTTGAAGATTTATTTTCTCTCCTACATTCTTAATTAACTAATTGCGACGTCACGCCGGTATTTAAAAAGCGAATCTGTAGCACCAAATGATAGTTAGGAAGCTACTTTAGAACATATCGAAAGCTGCTCACTTGCAAACCAGAACAAAGGGGCGCTGTCACCCTCGAAAATGACGTGAACTTGAAAATTTATTTTCTCTCCTACATTCATAATTAATTAATTGCGACGTCACGCCGGTTTTTAAAAAGCGAATCTATAGCACCAAATGATAGTTAGGAAGCTACTTTAGAACATATCGAAAGCTGCTCACTTGCAAACCAGAACAAAGGGGCGCTGTCACCCTCGAAAATGACGTGAACTTGAAAATTTATTTTCTCTCCTACATTCATAATTAATTAATTGCGACGTCACGCCGGTTTTTAAAAAGCGAATCTATAGCACCAAATGATAGTTAGGAAGCTACTTTAGAACATATCGAAAGCTGCTCACTTGCAAACCAGAACAAAGGGGCGCTGTCACCCTCGAAAATGACGTGAACTTGAAAATTTATTTTCTCTCCTACATTCATAATTAATTAATTGCGACGTCACGCCGGTTTTTAAAAAGCGAATCTATAGCACCAAATGATAGTTAGGAAGCTACTTTAGAACATATCGAAAGCTGCTCACTTGCAAACCAGAACAAAGGGGCGCTGTCACCCTCGAAAATGACGTGAACTTGAAAATTTATTTTCTCTCCTACATTCATAATTAATTAATGGCGACGTCACGCCGGTATTTAAAAAGCGAATCTGTAGCACCAAATGATAGTTAGGAAGCTACTTTAGAACATATCGAAAGCTGCTCACTTGCAAACCAGAACAAAGGGGCGCTGTCACCCTCGAAAATGACGTGAACTTGAAAATTTATTTTCTCTCCTACATTCATAATTAATTAATGTCGACGTCACGCCGGTATTTAAAAAGCGAATCTGTAGCACCAAATGATAGTTAGGAAGCCACTTTAGAATATATCGAAAGCTGCTCACTTGCAACCCAGAACAAAGGGACGCTGTCACCGTCGAAAATGACGCAAACTTGAAAATTTATTTTCTCTCCTACATTCTTAATTAACTAATTGCGACGTCACGCCGGTATTTAAAAAGCGAATCTGTAGCACCAAATGATAGTTAGGAAGCTACTTTAGAACATATCGAAAGCTGCTCACTTGCAAACCAGAACAAAGGGGCGCTGTCACCCTCGAAAATGACGTGAACTTGAAAATTTATTTTCTCTCCTACATTCATAATTAATTAATTGCGACGTCACGCCGGTTTTTAAAAAGCGAATCTATAGCACCAAATGATAGTTAGGAAGCTACTTTAGAACATATCGAAAGCTGCTCACTTGCAAACCAGAACAAAGGGGCGCTGTCACCCTCGAAAATGACGTGAACTTGAAAATTTATTTTCTCTCCTACATTCATAATTAATTAATGTCGACGTCACGCCGGTATTTAAAAAGCGAATCTGTAGCACCAAATGATAGTTAGGAAGCCACTTTAGAACATATCGAAAGCTGCTCACTTGCAAACCAGAACAAAGGGGCGCTGTCACCCTCGAAAATGACGTGAACTTGAAAATTTATTTTCTCTCCTACATTCATAATTAATTAATTGCGACGTCACGCCGGTATTTAAAAAGCGAATCTGTAGCACCAAATGATAGTTAGGAAGCTACTTTAGAACATATCGAAAGCTGCTCACTTGCAAACCAGAACAAAGGGGCGCTGTCACCCTCGAAAATGACGTGAACTTGAAAATTTATTTTCTCTCCTACATTCATAATTAATTAATGGCGACGTCACGCCGGTATTTAAAAAGCGAATCTGTAGCACCAAATGATAGTTAGGAAGCTACTTTAGAACATATCGAAAGCTGCTCACTTGCAAACCAGAACAAAGGGGCGCTGTCACCCTCGAAAATGACGTGAACTTGAAAATTTATTTTCTCTCCTACATTCATAATTAATTAATGTCGACGTCACGCCGGTATTTAAAAAGCGAATCTGTAGCACCAAATGATAGTTAGGAAGCCACTTTAGAACATATCGAAAGCTGCTCACTTGCAAACCAGAACAAAGGGGCGCTGTCACCCTCGAAAATGACGTGAACTTGAAAATTTATTTTCTCTCCTACATTCATAATTAATTAATGTCGACGTCACGCCGGTATTTAAAAAGCGAATCTGTAGCACCAAATGATAGTCAGGAAGCCACTTTAGAACATATCGAAAGCTGCTCACTTGCAACCCAGAACAAAGGGACGCTGTCACCGTCGAAAATGACGCAAACTTTGCAAACTTGAAAATTTATTTTCTCTCCTACATTCATAATTATAATTGCGACGTCACGCCGGTGTCTGGAAACATACCTAATTATTAGCAATTTAAATAAAAAAAATTAAAATATAAATTTCGTCAACTATTTTCTTTGACAGATGTTATGTCCACAAAATAGTTGACGAAAATATTTTTTTTTTAATTCATTTAAATTACCAATATGTTTCCAGACCTATTTAATTGGACAAATTGTTAATCCCGCTCCAAACATTGAAGAAACGACTTCCATGTCCCTATCTTTACTTTTTACATATCCTACTATGTGGTTTAAAGTTTAATACAGGAGGGTGATGAAAATTATCTAATTTTTTCACCCTATGTAACACTTTCATCTACATCATATAATAGTACATAGAAAGTTGAAACAGGGACGCGTAAGTCGTTTTCCGCGCGGTATTTGGGGCCAATTCCAATATCAGCTGCCTTCAAAATGAAGAATTGCGATTTTCACTTTTTTGTAACTCATGACTTACTCATTTTGTACTACAACTATTAAAACCATTATTATTGGATATTGTCACGTAATATGAAAATACAATAATACAGGGTGTATTGTAACGTCCGCATAATATTAGCACCACACGTGATTCTATATCAAAAACAGAACATAAAGTTTTAATACCGTTTAGCTCTTAGACCTCAAATAACGAAGTTATCGACCATTGTAGTTTAAATTTGAAGTTTTTTAATACTCAAAAATATTGCTTAATATTATTAAAAAATTCTTAAGTAAGAAGTAAAATAGCCAAATTATCCAAAATTTTAGATTTTTTTTAGGGTAAAAATGGTTTTAATTAACATTTCAAAACTAGGAATTATTTGATTTCCTGAGTTCCAATACTTCCAATCAATATTGCAACTGCGCGTTTTAATTGTTGAATAAAAAATTGAAAAAATAAAAAATCTTTAAAAAAATTGCAACATTGACACGTCGCAGCATGACATTTGTCTTGTTGCACCTTTTTTCGATTACATAGCAACGGCACACTATACCAGTGAGGTGACTTCACGTCTAATAAGTTATCTTAATTTTTATACCAGCGCCAGTGTTGCAAAATTTAAGAACGTTAAATTGTCCATATCTTAAAATCTGTGTACATCAAGAAAAAACTGTTGAGGACTTTTTTGTTCTGTTTTTGATTTAGAATCGCGTGGTGCTAATATTATGCGGACGTTACAATACACCCTGTATACTAATATTAGTAACAATATACAACAATATCGGTGGAGTGCTAGAACGTTAATTACAGATCTGCCAGATAATTACTGATTTTAAAATGTCCTGTATTGTCAAAATGTTGGTCTGTCAAAAAATTTGGGTTCTCGGGCGCTCCAGACTTGACAACTGTCAGGACGATGGGTTAAAACCCGATTCCAATTCGACAGGCTATTAATTGTCTTTATACTCATTAAGACCTACCTACCTACGGTGTTGTGTTAGTCTGATATTCCTGGAAATAAACTCAACCCCCTTTTAGAAGAGTTAACTACTGATAAAAAATGAAAGACCATTCAAAATATTCACCCTATTTTCAAAATTTGCAATTTAAAATCAATAATTATCTGACAAATCTTTAATTAGCGTTCTAGCACTCCACCCTTATATGTGATATAAGCAATTATTTGGGAATGTTTTAAGAAAAGAACACTCTTTTTTCTACGCCAAGCTTTCGAATTTTATTTAATTCTTCTTCAAGGCTCTCTATAAAATGATTAACAATATTGAAATTTAGTACATAGGTAGGTCTTATAATGATGTAAATTTTATACTTACAAAAGTTGTGATTAAAATCTTCAAAAGTTCTTGCAAATTATTGTTAATCATAAAATTTGTAAAAATCGGTAAAATATATCAGTGGTAAATTCTAGTTTTGACTAGGTATGTCTAGTTTTAACAAAGCCTATTAGTAAAAACGAGTTTTAACTAGGGAAAACTAGTTCTAACGGAAAACGAGTTTTAACTGTAACATATATGTATACAATAATAATATTAAAAAAAGGACAATGCAACTTTTACAAAAAAATGTTACGTCAATTTTGAATATAAATTAAATAAAATTAAATATAAGAATGGACTCTTTAGGGTTTTTTCAATGCTACAAAATTAACAACTAAAGTAGGTAGTGAATTTATTACAATTGGCTGTTCCACACTCCATGCATTATACAGATGAAGATAGTTGATGACGTATTTTTTATTTTTTAGTAATTAATCATTCTGTACACACAATATCTTGAATTATTTAAAGTCGGAAAGAATGTGTTCTAGATTGCAAGTGAGCATCCTTCGATATGTTTTAGAGTGGCTTTCCAACTATCATTTGGTGCTATAGATTCGCTTTTTAAATACCGGCGTGCCGTCGCAATAATTAATTACAAATATAGGAGAGAAAATAAATTTTAAATTTTACGTCATTTTCGAGGGGGACAGCGCCCCTTTCTTCTGGTTTGCAAGTGAGCAGCTTTCGATATGTTCTAAAGTAGCTTCCTAACTATCATTTGGTGCTACAGATTCGCTTTTTAAATACCGGCGTGACGTCGCCATTAATTAATTATGAATGTAGGAGAGAAAATAAATTTTCAAGTTTGCGTCATTTTCGACGGTGACAGCGCCCCTTTGTTCTGGTTTGCAAGTGAGCAGCTTTCGATATGTTCTAAAGTGGCTTCATAACTATCATTTGGTGCTATAGATTCGCTTTTTAAATACCGGCGTGACGTCGCAAATAATTAATTACAAATTTAGGAGAGAAAATAAATTTTAAATTTTACGTCATTTTCGAGGGGGACAGCGCCCCTTTCTTCTGGTTTGCAAGTGAGCAGCTTTCGATATGTTCTAAAGTAGCTTCCTAACTATCATTTGGTGCTACAGATTCGCTTTTTAAATACCGGCGTGACGTCGCCATTAATTAATTATGAATGTAGGAGAGAAAATAAATTTTCAAGTTTACGTCATTTTCGAGGGTGACATCGCCCCTTTGTTCTGGTTTGCAAGTGAGCAGCTTTCGATATGTTCTAAAGTGGCTTCATAACTATCATTTGGTGCTATAGATTCGCTTTTTAAATACCGGCGTGACGTCACCATTAATTAATTATGAATGTAGGAGAGAAAATAAATTTTCAAGTTCACGTCATTTTCGAGGGTGACAGCGCCCCTTTGTTCTGGTTTGCAAGTGAGCAGCTTTCGATATGTTCTAAAGTAGCTTCCTAACTATCATTTGGTGCTATAGATTCGCTTTTTAAAAACCGGCGTCACGTCGCAATTAATTAATTATGAATGTAGGAGAGAAAATAAATTTTCAAGTTCACGTCATTTTCGAGGGTGACAGCGCCCCTTTGTTCTGGTTTGCAAGTGAGCAGCTTTCGATATGTTCTAAAGTGGCTTCATAACTATCATTTGGTGCTATAGATTCGCTTTTTAAATACCGGCGTGACGTCGCAAATAATTAATTACAAATTTAGGAGAGAAAATAAATTTTAAATTTTACGTCATTTTCGAGGGGGACAGCGCCCCTTTCTTCTGGTTTGCAAGTGAGCAGCTTTCGATATGTTCTAAAGTAGCTTCCTAACTATCATTTGGTGCTACAGATTCGCTTTTTAAATACCGGCGTGACGTCGCCATTAATTAATTATGAATGTAGGAGAGAAAATAAATTTTCAAGTTTACGTCATTTTCGAGGGTGACATCGCCCCTTTGTTCTGGTTTGCAAGTGAGCAGCTTTCGATATGTTCTAAAGTGGCTTCATAACTATCATTTGGTGCTATAGATTCGCTTTTTAAATACCAGCGTGACGTCACCATTAATTAATTATGAATGTAGGAGAGAAAATAAATTTTCAAGTTCACGTCATTTTCGAGGGTGACAGCGCCCCTTTGTTCTGGTTTGCAAGTAAGCAGCTTTCGATATGTTCTAAAGTAGCTTCCTAACTATCATTTGGTGCTATAGATTCGCTTTTTAAAAACCGGCGTCACGTCGCAATTAATTAATTATGAATGTAGGAGAGAAAATAAATTTTCAAGTTCACGTCATTTTCGAGGGTGACAGCGCCCCTTTGTTCTGGTTTGCAAGTGAGCAGCTTTCGATATGTTCTAAAGTAGCTTCCTAACTATCATTTGGTGCTACAGATTCGCTTTTTAAATACCGGCGTGACGTCGCCATTAATTAATTATGAATGTAGGAGAGAAAATAAATTTTCAAGTTCACGTCATTTTCGAGGGTGACAGCGCCCCTTTGTTCTGGTTTGCAAGTGAGCAGCTTTCGATATGTTCTAAAGTAGCTTCCTAACTATTATTTGGTGCTACAGATTCGCTTTTTAAATACCGGCGTGACGTCGCCATTAATTAATTATGAATGTAGGAGAGAAAATAAATTTTCAAGTTCACGTCATTTTCGAGGGTGACAGCGCCCCTTTGTTCTGGTTTGCAAGTGAGCAGCTTTCGATATGTTCTAAAGTAGCTTCCTAACTATTATTTGGTGCTACAGATTCGCTTTTTAAATACCGGCGTGACGTCGCCATTAATTAATTATGAATGTAGGAGAGAAAATAAATTTTCAAGTTCACGTCATTTTCGAGGGTGACAGCGCCCCTTTGTTCTGGTTTGCAAGTGAGCAGCTTTCGATATGTTCTAAAGTAGCTTCCTAACTATCATTTGGTGCTATAGATTCGCTTTTTAAAAACCGGCGTGACGTCGCAATTAATTAATTATGAATGTAGGAGAAAAAATAAATCTTCAAGTTTGCGTCATTTTCGACGGTGACAGCGCCCCTTTGTTCTGGTTTGCAAGTGAGCAGCTTTCGATATGTTCTAAAGTGGCTTCCTAACTATCATTTGGTGCTATAGATTCGCTTTTTAAAAACCGGCGTGACGTCGCAAATAATTAATTACAAATATAGGAGAGAAAATAAATTTTAAATTTTACGTCATTTTCGAGGGGGACAGCGCCCCTTTGTTCTGGGTTGCAAGTTCAAAAGTCCAGATATGTCTTTCTGTAGGTTGCCAGCAGTAATTATTACATAAAGTCGTTTTTCTTATGATTGTCAATAATGTTGACCCAGAGTGTACACCGAATCCGAATCCGAATCTAACTTCAGGGACATTGATTCCTGGCCTGACACAGCCTTAACCATAATCTACGATATGAGATGCTTGACTTATAATAGCGTAGTTGGAGTTGGTGGTTGGTATAATGGACCAGACCAGGAAGTGCAGCCAAAGCATCGCATCGGCCATGGCGCTTACGACCTTCTCTGTTTAGTGTTTGTCTATAAGATCCTTGTCCTTTCATTTTTCGTTAATTCAAGGTACCGGCCAACTATAAAACAGTGGCGTAGGCATCATTATTTTCAATTACGTTACAAATTTTGCTCAATGAATTCTACACGAACATCGCGCGCACTTATTAACTCTAAGCTATGACTATTACATCATTCTTATGAAATAGCAGGACATATTTATTTATGTGATATTCGGCGTACTGCATGGCTATTTTAGCGAACTGCTGCCATCTCACAATGCGGTGGTTAAATTAGAGAGCGGCAAGTACGTATGTTCAATAGATGTTGTGTATCTTGGTAGTCTATGTAGGTAATGTGTGTCTATAACAATAACACATCGGACGATGAACTGCCCGCTTGCCAATTTATAGCACGCAGGAATATCTGGGAACAGTCACCGCTGTTCCAGAATCCAGGTCCTGGACCCCCTCTCTCGATTCAGTTGGCAGATAGTTTTTTTATTCATTCAATTAGACAAAACTGAAAATTCTCATCAAATATTATCAAATAATGATTTTTTTACTATAGTTATGTAATATTATAAAGAGTGTGAGCCATTTTTTTTAGGCACCTTGCAAAATATTATTTATACCCGGAGTTTTTTAATAATTTAGCTTGATGAACTGTATTTTTGGAGTAAAAAGGGCCCCTCATTCACACAAAATTGCAAAATTTCAAGAATTCATATTAACGAGTTTTTTAGAAAAAATGTGGGCACGCCACTGAATTCACCATCTCTCAAAACGGTACATTTAGGTCTACCTTATTTGAGTAAACAAAATTGAATAAATTACCATAATTGTGTCCAAATTAATCAAATTATTTTATTTAGAGTACCGTAAAAGAGTTCCTTCCCTGATGCAAAAACTCGCTTCTTTGTCTCTGCCTGTCACGGCTGATTTTCTCAGGAGTTGGAAAAGTTACCACAGGTAAAAAACTTGCTTTCTCTTCTCACATGGAAGGTATTTGCTGTTGTTGAGAGTACCAAAAATTGGGGGTCGAAATCTTTTTCTTCTCATTCAAACCTGTTTCGCCTAAAAGACTTTGATGTAAGATTCAGGATCTCTTTTACTGTATTTGTATTTTTTATGTCGCATAGTTGTTATTGAAATAGTTCTCAGAGTTTTTGAACATCGTGACGTGAATTTTTTTTCCAGGAAAATAATAATAACAAATACGGATAACATAACGGCATGGACCCTAGTTGCCGATCTGCATTCCATTTACTTACCGCGCATTGTCAATGGTAATTGATTTGATGCATTCTTTATAATGAGAAGTATCCTCAACATGTGATTCTCATTAAAGCCTTTTTTCAGGCATGACTGAAATTTTTACATCTTACTGGCATGGGAAACATCATTAAAAGCATCATCATCGCGATAGGAAGATTATAATGCAGCGATAGAAGAAAAGGTTCTCAATCTTATGTACCTCTTGAAGAAGAACCGGATACAGGCACCAGAAAAATTGCAACTATCTTCATGAGAGGGACATGTTTTCACTTGCTGAAATTATCACCGTGTATTATAATACTCGTAACTCCTGAGGGCCACGAAATATTAAATGCCACTACCAACTTTGTGATAATACAGGGTGTCCCGTAATTAGCGTGCAATACTGAAACAGCAGATTCTATTTTCAAAAATATGACAAAAAAGTTCCTATAAAAATAGGTCGAGAAATGCTTCCTAAGGGGGCTACTGCCCCCGAAAGGGGAGCCCATGAAGATGGTTTTTATTTAATATCTCCGAAACCGTTCAAGATAGAAAAGTGAAATTTTGAGAATTTATCAAACTTTTTATGGCCAATAAGATGCAATTACAAAAATTTAACAATTTCCAGCAGTTTCAACGTAGGCCATGGATCACGAGATGTAATAAGTGACAGGCTATTTCGAAATTGTGTTTCACACTAATTAAGTAGAAGAAAAAGAAAATTTATTGAGTACTGTTTTGTAAAAATGGAACATTTCACTAACCAAGAGCTGGCTGACATGCACTTCGTGTATGGATTCTGCAATGGTCGTGCTCTGGCGGCTGAGCATGAATACCGACGACGATTTCCAAACCAAAGAGCTCCTACACGTCAAATGTTCACGCGCATACATCAACGTTTAACGGAAAATGGCAATTTTAAACGTGCTTGCGCATTGGAGACCTCATCATAGGAATCATGCTGTTGAAAATTTTTGGTCCAACGAAAATCCGCGATTAGTATGACGGAAAAGCTTCCAACGTAGATTTTCGGTGAACTTATGGGCTGGAATAATAGGAGATCAACTAATTGGTCCAATAGAACTCCCCAATCGCCTTAATGCGAATGGTTACGTGAACTTTCTCGAAAACAATCTCGGTTTGGCAATAACTATTGGCAAATTCCGTTGAATTTGAGAAACATGATGTGGTATCAGCATGATGGGGTCCCAGCTCATTATGCGCGAAATGCCAGACAATGGCTGAATGACAATTTTCTCGATCGATGGATCGGTCGTAACGGGTCCATAGCTTTGCCAGTCCGATCTCCCGACTTAAACCCTCTAGACTTTTATTTGTGGAGGAATCTAAAAATCGAGCTAAAAATATAGCTGCCAATGAAATTAAAAGGAACCGATTCCAAATTTTGAGAGCTTCTAGAGCTCTGAGTCGTCGCGGGCCCGATTATGCGTTGACCATAATGGAATCATTTTGAACAGTTGCTCAAGTAAAAAAAAACTGACCTGAAATTTTTTCTCTGGTTGTGTTTCAATATAAATTTTTTTGCCATGTAAGGTAATTTTAAAATCGAATTTAAGCGAAAACGGTGTATGTTATCGAAATTCAACAAGACGACCTTTCTTATGTAAAAAACTTCAGCATTTCATAATCTGATATCAAATCCTGACACGAGGTATGTACAAAAAATAGTTAAGGTGGTTTTAACCTCACTCTTCACCTGTCTGACCCCCCCTGCTGGAAATTGTTAAAGTTTTGTAATTGCATCTTATTGGCCATAAAAAGTTTGATAAATTCCCAAAATTTCACTTTTCTATCTTGAACGGTTTCGGAGATGTTAAATAAAAACCATCTTCACGGGCTCCCCTTTCGGGGGCTGTAGCCCCCTTAGGAAGCATTTCTCGACCTATTTTTATAGGAACTTTTTTTCATATTTTTGAAAATAGAATCTGCTGTTTCAGTATTGCAGGCTAATTACGGGACACCCTGTATATGTCACTTTGAAGGGAATGTCAGCTGAAATACAACGGTATTTCTTCTTTTGAAATGGATGGATTTTCACGGAAGTTACAAAGAAGTGAAAATCGCAATTCTTTATTCGTTCGACTATTATGTGATCACTTTTTTTGTTCCGGCTAACTTCACATCTCTCTTGACGCAAAACAGTTATTTTCCGGGGTCGAAACATGCTCACGACGTTTGACCATCCCTCGAAAATGAAAGACCAGTCGTCGAAATCGTTTGTCCGCCCTCTCAAAAAAAAAAAAAAAACTAGAGTGAAAGTGAGCATAACAACGAGTTCTCTCCTCTCCCGGCTAACTTTTTTTGTTCCGGCTAACTCCACATCACTCTGATGGACGCTAAACGGTTGATTTTTGGGAGTCGAAGCTAACTTCACAATTCTAAAATATTTGCTGTCAATAATTAACAAAGATCCAAAATTTTAAGTTTAGTAAAACGAGTTACAATAATCAAAGCCCATTTGGACCCCCGGAAACTAACAGTTTAGCTTCCAGAGAAACGTGAAGTTGACCGGAAAGGGACATAAAAAAATCATAATTTTTCTGGACGTGGTCAATGAAATTTATTCTGAAAATTATTCGGTGGTTAAACGTTGGCAAACGATGGTCAAGCAAGAATTTCCGATTCCCGGACACTAACCGTTTAGCTTCCAGAGACAGTTATTGTGAAGTTAGCCGGAACGGAAAATATAAAAAATCGTATCTTTTTCTGCACGTTGTCACAACATGAAGTTAGCCGCAAGCTGAGCGAATTCATTGTTATGCATGCTTACTTTCGCTCAAGCTTTTTTGAGGGAGCAGACAAACGATTTCAAGGACTGGTCATTCGTTTTCGGGGGATTGTCAAACCGCGTGAGCAAGTTTCGACCGCCGGAAACTAACCTTTTAGCGTCCAGGGAGATGTGAAGTTAGCCGGAACGAAACAAAATTTTTTCTGGACGTGGTCGAACAAAATTATTGGGTGGTCAAACGTGGTGAAACGATTGGTCAAACGAATGAGCAATAAAGCGTCACTATTTACACAATTTGTAAATTTCGTGAAGTTAGTCGGGAATTTTGCTTATTGCAATCACACAAAAACCAAAGGTGGTCGAACAAAATTATTGAGGAGTCAAACGTGCTCAAACGATGGTCAATCGGATGCGCTATAGCATTTTGTTTCCCCGAGTTTTCCCAGCACTTCGCGAAGCATTTTATTTCTACTGAAATTACCTTTGAAAGCCATATCACAAAATTGTTAGTGCCATTTAACATTAATGACGCTGACAGATGGCGCTGGCAGTCAGGAGGTGACAGGGTACCTGTATTACCGACACTAACGCTTACTAGGGTAGCGTATTCACTCGATGACGGTTACTTGACGCGGAGATGTTTGAACAACTAGATGTAATATTCTTGGCACATTTGGTCACAGGCGTAGGTATCGAGTGGAAAAAACAGAGTTTGAAAAATGAAACAAATTATTAACACGAAGACAAATCAGGGAATCCTCTTTCCGTATATGCAGTTAGTGAGAAAAACGGATTTGATAAACATACGGACGGCAGAGTGATCTAAGTACCTATAAACTCCCATACTGATCTTTAAAAATAAGATTCATCAAGGTGTATTAAAACCTACCTGTCAAACTTTCAGGTATACGTAAATTCTGAGCTCCGTATATTTTCTGCAATCATATAACTGCCTGCTGGGTGCATTATTTGTCCAGAAAATACCTATAACAGGCAAGAGAGAGATTGATAGAGGACTAGGTATAACGAGAGTTTAAAATATTGAGAAAGTTGCCTTTAGGCAACGCAATTTATTGTTAAAACATAACGCAGCAAAAGTTTACTATTTTTGGAAAATACGCCGACTTATATAAAAAATTATGTTAATTTTTAGACAGTTCATGGAAAATCTGACGTTTTTGAAGTTGAATTTGACATTGCCAGCTTTTTGTGAGAATGAGAATGCGTTAGCCTAGTACGTGTCATTGGTAATGCAGGTTCCCTAGCAGGTGACAATTTTGAACGAGTGAAAAGATGTCCCCGTCGCTGTTGAAATTTTTTTTAAGCTTCACCCTGTTTATGAGTTTTTGAATGACCACTTTTTAAATGAACACCGTCATCTCCCATGCGTTCAGATACTTTTTGGGGTTTTGCTGTGATTGGACCAGTTTACAGCGAATTCGTTTATTCTTATGATGTTCAAAAAGACTTCTCGAGCAATGAAGGGAAATAACAAAAATGCAATTTACTATTATTGGTCCGAAAATTCCTGGAAGATAACGTTTAGTTTTTTTTTTTAAGATGTTTTATTGGAATTTCAAGTCGTGTTGTTGAACATCTAGTAAACCTCAATGAAAATGCATTTCGACTATCAAAGCTTAACACTGATTCTAACTGAGACCTGAAATTGCTAAAGTGACTTGCTTATCTTAAGCAGTGTACCTACTTATAATGAACACGTGAATACTTATACAGGATGTTTCAATATTATACATGTCCATTTCTTGAGCAGAGCAATTTTGAATAAAATATTACCTAATGAATTAAATTTATTGAGAAAAATAATACATAAGTAGGTCATTAAAAATTAGGTATCTACAAAAAACATGAAAATTGCGGATAGAATTTTCAGCGCAATATGACAGAACTTTCTTCGTAATCGCATAAAATGAAATGAATCATTAAGATAAGGACAACTATTATTATAAACTAATTATAATTAACAACAATATGTCTAATTAATATTGTCACTGAGCTTACTGCACCAAAATGGCTGAAGTAATAAATCTATATTGCTCTCGTAAAAAAAATATATCCAAACAATACCCTACTAATCCTTTCCACATATCTCTGGCTGTATTTAATGAAAGTTTAAATTTTTCACAAAAGTTAATCCGTATTGGACCTTACATGCGGGTTCAAAAATATTGCAACATCCTGTATACCTTGCAGGTACTTGCGCGGCGTCCCCGGAACAGTTAGACGGGGAACGACGCTCACAATGGACGGGCAGGTCAGGCAGTGTTGTGTTTATCAGCGTTGGCTTTGGCAAAGTTGAACGTTCGCACAACACAAGCCTCCTAATCAAAAATTGATATTAGTTGAATGAACTCGCTCCTGTGCGTAGTCGCATCTAGCGGACGCACGTCAGGATGTGTGTACATCGTTGTCAGACTTTCCGAAGCAGCTTCCCCAAAATTAAATTTCATAACTCATGCACAATAATAAAGGACCTAACTTTTGGCAATCGAAATACATGTTGGAGGTGTTAATTATAAGCCGTAAATTTTAGGTGAAATAGTTCAGGGTTTGGACCACGTAAAATAGAAAATCTCTTACCTACAATATCTATTTTTGGAGGGTTAATGGCATTAGAGTTTTCAGATACTAATTTAGATAGGCTACTGCTCGAAGATTTTGGCATTCTGTGTTTCACGTTCACCGATGTGTGAACGTTCAGTATAATGTGGTGTTTTACTAAACTTATCTAACTAAAGACATTTTTCCGACAGTTGTTATGTTATGAGAGTATTATAAATAAAACGGGTGGATAAAAAAAGGGTTAACGACTTTGACTATTTTTAAAGCAAATTCTATTAGGATCTCAATGCCGTCAACAGTCGTTAGTGGGCGTTCATACAGAGCGAATTGGCACTATAAACCGAGGCTCCCCCTGTAGCTTCTCCACTTAGAATTTAGATCTAAAAATGAAAACTCTGGTCCCGGTAGTTCACATACACTTTGCCAACAATACAATTATTATGTCTGCATATAAGTTTATACTCTCTTGAGTTTTATAGGCTCCATAAATTTTGAAATGAACTTATTTTAAGCTGAGAATAATTATTTAGTTAACGCAATTTAGAATTGAATTATTAGTTAGTAATACGCCTCGGTAAGAAACTGGCACTAACCGTTCCTCTCCGGAGATTAGATTAAAATACCCTTAAAAAAGATGATTCCCGTCGTCCTTCAACGAGATATGCTCACCTACATAAAAATTCTGGTAACTGGGGTGCGTTCATAATCCTCTGTGTCATCTTGGAGCGCTCCAGAATCGCTGTTCCCTACACCCAGACGATGCCGCAAACAGTGCTAATACTCGTTTCGTATAATAATCGTCTTTTTAATATTTACTGATTTCTTTAACGCTCGTTTTCCGGGACTATTTCATGTAGTTACAATACAAGTTCTTTTACTATCTTGTGAGCAAATGAAAACATGATTTAGGTAAGCTTTGGATAAAAATTTGATGACTTAGATTGAATCTACAATCCAAAGCCTGGGAAGTCATGTTTTCAGTTGATCACGCAGGATCTTTCTAGTTTCACTATAGTTTCTTCTCTTTTTCCGCTTTCTCCATCGATCAGCATAAGTATCTTTAAGAAATCAAAATTCATGAGAATTGGACCACCATCTTTCCATTCTTTTAAATGGAACACTCCCATGCAGGAACGCGTCCAACAGAATAGGGATAAGAAATTCTTTGTGTGTTCTCTAGGACTTTTCCCATTCACACGAATGCCTTTCGGTCTTTGTAATGCTCCAGGCTCCTGCCACGTTGGTAAATACGTCTAATGAACCGCTTTCGTGTCGGTATATCGAATCAGTCGATTTTTGTGTTTCTTGACGACTTCTTAGTCATGTCACAGACATTTAATTGAGTAGCACTTAGAAGATCTTAAAGCGGCGTCCGACCGACTTTGACTGTTTAATTTGCGTGGCCGACGAGAAAAGTGCAGCTTTGAGAGACCAATGATGAAATTTCCTTGTCACCAGAGAAGATTAATGCGAGTCGAAGTTTACCTAAATTCCGTGAAACAAGTGCATTGTGCAAAATTTTGCGGAACTCGCTCGCTGTTTTGTCCCATCTTTCTAATTAACAGGGATTCGTCTAAATTTACTCCCTCACATGTCCCTTCCAATCCCTCCCACTTAGAAGTGTACGCTCTCGAAAAAATGAAATGGAAGATGATGGGTTGCATACCGTTAATACCTACACGGGAAACCCAATCCGAGTTAGAGGCAGACAGCGCCGAAGGTGAATGGGGAGCCAAGCCAACCCAACGCCCAACAAGAAGTTGACCGTGAGACGTCGCACGACTAGGTCGAGTGACAAGACAAGCACTGAGCTTATACGAACTAATAAAGAGAATTGATTTTCGTTTAATCAGTTTAGCGACGCGTTTTAATTTAATAAACCGTCGGAAGAATTGCTCTTCCATTAATTACTTGTGCAGTGCAGCATCCAGATAAATCACTTTGAAAGAAGAACCCATTAGCTATCCGGTATTGGGCCAAGCTGATCAAACTCAGCCCTATGTTCTCAGGACAGACGCAAGCTCATGCACTCTTGGTGCTGCTTTAATACAGGAATCCATTAATTCATTGCCTATTTAATACGCAATTAAGCAGATTAACTTACCCTTGCGGAGGGCGGAGGGTGACGAATCGTACAAAAACCAAGCGCGAGGCTCTTTGCATAGTATAGAGCACGGAAAATTTCGAACATACCTCGAAGGTGCCGAGGTTATTATAACCAGTAACCATAGTCTTCTGCAATGGCTATTTTCCCTAAACACTCTCCTAACGCTGCAGGGCTTAAACATGAAGATTGTATATACCCCTGGAAAAGTCAATCTATAAGCTTATCTCCTCTCACGTCAATTTTGTCCTCAATCAAGTGATGCGGATTGTAGTGTGTGCTTCGTGACCGCTTAATCGCCGCAGAAGAATGTTCAGAATTTAAAAACAGAAAAATTACAAATCCTTAGTTAGAGAAGATCATCCAGTCTCTTGAAGGACTTGACCAACTGGACTCAACCAGGTGGTTAGAAAGAGGCTACCTCTTGAATAATGGAGTTCTTTACCGACACAATCCGGGAATTTAGGCTGAAGAGCCCTAAAGGTTGTTTCTCTGCAGAGTCGAGAAGAAATAATGAAGAGGTATCATGATCCAAGTACTGCGGGACATTATGGAGTTGGCAGCACTCTGCAAATTATTTCAGATAAGTATCTATACCATCCACTTTTTTGGCATGAGAAAATACATAATCAACTATGTTAAGAATTGTTTAGAAATCCAACGCTACAAAAGTATGAACCTCAAACCCGCTGGTTTATTGCAAATTCCAGCGCTTTCACATAGGTTTTAAGTGATGGCCGTGGATCTATTTGGGCCGCTTCCGGAAACCCCGAATTATAACCGATCCTGATAGCAGAAGACACCGCTTCGAAGCGGCTCTAAATATTTGTCCTATACAATTCTACAGCTTATGTCCATGACCAGAAGCTCATTGAAGAGATTTTCCTGAGGTTTGGCGTTCCTCACAGACTTATTTCAGACAATGGCGTGCAGTTTATTAGTGACGTAATGCAACAGGTTACCTACTGTTTTAAGTAGAGCCATTAAGCCATTATGCCATACGGAAATTTACCCAGTCGAACGCCCCTTACTTAAAGAGGCTGGCCGAAACTTTGTGTCAAGCCGAAGAAAGGCTTATCCAGCAGTAAGATAACCGGAAAGTGGTAGCCGATGAGGCGAGAAGAACGTTTTATTCTAAGATTGGAAACCTCGTGCTTGTAAGGACACATTCATGTAGTAGCAGGAAAATAACTGCACCAATAAATTCTCGCCAAAACGTGATGGACCATCATACCGGGTTAGTAAACTAATCACCCCGAAATCTTATAAGATCCGATGATGCAACCAATCGGCGCAAGTCATATAGGAAAGTATCATGTCTCCGATTTGTACCTATTTCATTGCGATGATTCAATTAGTACTTCAGTTGTACCAATAGAGCCAAAGAAGGAGAGTAACAAGTACGTCAATGCTGGAGAACTTCCGGAAACAGCAGCGTCGTCCAGATGGGGAGAGATTGTGAAGAAAATTCAGGCTAAGGTGATAACAGTTATAACACTTCCCTTCAAAAAGCAAGAATGTTGTAAACTTATTTTTTCCAAATCATAAGAAAATTTTCACTCCATAATTCACTCTTTTCATTTGATTACATGTCAACGTATCTTTCATTGTTTGCATCAATTTACTTTCGATTTTGCGTCGATTGTAGCTTAGTAATAATTTTCTCTGAAATGGCGGACACTACTTATTGTCCTAACTTTAAATGCCTTCAAGTTCTACTTTTGGTACAGTTTGATTCATACACTTGAGGCCTACTACTAGTCTTATGTTAAGTTTGAAGTTCTTCTGTGTTTTTTGTTCTTAATTGCTAAATACAAGATCCATTTTAAAATGAGTTGACCTGGAAGTCTTTGAAAGTAATTGCGGGTTAAGTGCGTCTTTTTGAGTCTGCATCGCTATAAATGTTTTCACTGTCTGGTCGCGTTCGCCATCAACTTGGTCTGGCCGTTCTCGAAGATATACGACCCAATTATTATGTTTCTGTTAAGGAATAGGAGTCACCTAGAGCCCCATTAATGAGGCCATATAGTGGAGTTCTGTATTTTCATGAATGATTCGCGGTTTTTCATTGATCATTCACCAATAGCGTTGATTTGGCCATTGAGATAAAACTGGGTCTCGTCACTGAGCCACTCGTGAGTATTTTGTATTGAAAACCTGCAATTTGTTCTTCAAGGTTAACATGGCTTAACTGTATTCCATGTGGCGTGCGAAATCTGAATGCTTATTAAGGTGCTGCGTTATCTACTTATTTGTGTCTTTATATGAATACAGATTGTGATCATCATTGCTTGAATAGTGATTTTTATAAATTAAAAAAAAAACGTTTTGGAGTTTTTTTTTCGAATAAACTTATTCTACCTTCTGCTAGCTTGTCCAGCTATGCGAAACCTTCCAGTACTAATCCAGTCACTTAAGCAAAAAAAAGGGGTCAACCTCGTAATGAGAGATAATACACTGGAAATTCGTGTATAAATCTGGAATAAAATGGAATATGTAAATGGAATAAAATCTCGTGTCTGCGTCGTAAGTTATTCATGGTGAAAAGTCACAAAAATCGTTTTTTTCGCTATTATCGTGAGCTGGGAGGTTGTTTCCTCCCACAATGTTTTTTCCTAATTTCCACGATCCACAAAATATTCACAGAGTGAAACCGATTAATTATTTTGATATAATTAAACTTCTGTGAAAAAAATACCGTACTCACCAAAAGTAATTCTTCGATTCATTGATCGCAGTGATCGAGTGATCGGACTTATGATAGGTCCGTGACTTTTGCCAAATTTGAATTATCATCTGTCAAAATTGCAAATCTGTCAAAGTTTCAATTAAAAGTTTTTGAAACGAAATAGAATTTGAATTTATTTCAGTAACTTGAAACTTTCAAATATCTCGAGTAATAATCACTCTGGTTTCGGATTTGCCCCCCTCCCGTATTGTCATAGGTCAACCGTGGGGAAATCTTGAAATTGTATTTATAAGGGAACCCTTATTATTCATTGCAGTTTTTATTGCAGATTTCAGATTATATCACCAAAAATACGTGGGATTTGTCTTTAAAAAAATTTCAAATCATTATAAATGATTTATTTATAAATCATTTTTCTCGATTTGTCTAATTATAAGTGAATTTGAACGAATAGATCCATGATTTGTGAAAATAAAATTCAAAAAAATTAGACGTACCTAGTTTTAGTCGTAAAATCCGAATGTGGAATAAAAAATAAGGGTTCCTAATCAAAATTCAGAATTAAACCCCACTCTCACCTACCGAAACTACAAGGAGGAGATAGGGGGGAGAAATTTCATACGTATTTTTAGCTGTAAAATCCGAATCTGTGATAAAATATAAAATATAATGATTCTTATTAAAAATTTTAAAGTTACCCCCGTAAAACGTACGAGAAAGGGGGAGGATGGCAAATCAAATTACTAAAGCTAATTTATTTCTCCCGCGAAATGAATAAAGGTAGATCATGAACTTTTTTCGTGGAGTTAGGTACTTATCACTTCTGATATTTTAAAGTTTCAAGTGAAAAAAACTCACCCTGTATACACATTATGCAAATTTCATGGTAGCGGTACCGGGAGAGAGTTAAGAAAGAGTTAGTGATACAGACTCCGTTGAATGGAGAAAAAGTTTCGCTTTTCAGGAGATAATTCCATGCGTCTTTCAGAATTGAAAGTTTTGTCATAAGTCACTAGATAATTGGAAAAAACTACAATTCGTATTTTTTTGTTCCGTTAATAACTCACTCTGTATAATAATTTTATTTCTTCAGTTTTGAATTTAGCCCATTGACACAACATGACAAAAAGTACTGTCAAAAAAAAATCAACGCAATCTAGATTTTACATGGCTTTTTGACTTTTGATAGTTAAATTTTTTGTTTTCCTCTCGGATATCATATTGGAATTGCACATCATTCAATAAAATCAAATCAAATCAATAAAATTTTGCCATTTACATTTGGAAGTCCGCAACTTTACATTTTTGGGAAAAAAATTAATTTGAAATTAGGACGCCATACAATGTCTCGAAAACTGAGGAGGCTTCCCTTTTGAGCATTTACAACGTTGATTTTTTTTAGATATATTAAAACATTAAATAAATTTTGTTCGACAGTTAGTATTTTTTTCAAGTAAATTTATTTCTACATTGACAAATTTTTTTCCCCAAAATGTACAAGAGTGATACATCAATGATTGCACTTTTTCATCTACTGAATGATGTAAAGCTCCAATCTGGCTTAAAAAACAGTTAACTATCTCAATGCAAAATCTAGATTGCCATAATTTTTTAATGTGCAGTAAATTAAAAATTTTGTAACTGTATCATTTAAATAGAGTGTTTTTTGCCAATTATCTAGGAACATAAAAAAAAAAATCATAAATGGAAAGACGCATGGAAGTGTCTCTTAAAAAGCGCTACTTTTTACTTTTTCTCCATATAATATTTATAATATTGAGTCTACATTATGATATCTCTAAACAGTCTAACCGTTTCCAGTATCCCAATAATGGTATCATGAAATTTGATAGTCCTGTATGAAGAAACTTTTCAGTTTCATCCGTGAGATACAATAAAGAACTAACCGAGTAAAATATTTCAATAGATACTTAGGTAGGTATACCTACTTAAAGTAAAAAAATTATATGACCTCTTGATTGTTTTATGTCTTCAAGATAAAGTGCTCCTATAATAATAATAATATGTGAGAAGAATCAGCATTAAAGTTTAATTTTATTTTTTATCTATCGATTGTTCGTTCGTAGTCATAGAACACCAACAGAAAGTTCAAACTTTCTTCATCGCTTAATAATAATTTAGAAGATAGGATTCACTTTCGCTATCATAGTATAATAGCATTCATAGCGAAAGTTCTTTAATAAAAGCTCGGCTTGGTGTCATCTGCAACAAGCTATCTCATAAAGGTGTATGCTGTGTTGCATACAATGACGACAGAGAAATAAAATGCTGGGATCTAATTAGGAAACTTTTTTTTACTTTGATATATGAAAAAACGGTTCCTAGAGCAATGAGAATTATGAAAAATTCGTGATAACATGATATGATATTTTTGATTGTTGTAACTAAACATTATCGGATTATATGCATTTGAATATTTTGCACATGCAAATACATACATATAATTGGTTTTTCTACTTTAATTTCTTTCTACTTTATTTTATTCTTTATTATGTGTCATAAATAACGTTAAAGTTAACGAACTTTTTACAAACATGAAACATCAAACATCAAACAATATAAATATTAAAAAAAAAATAAAATAGTAAAAAAATAGAATCACAAATAAAAAATTTCTGAAAACTCCCTCCCAGGTGGAAGTGTTCCGAACATTGACGCTGCATTGCTTCTTTGTAGAGCAATGCTCAATCGTTGGAACAGAAAATATGTTGCCCGGGATTCCTCCGTGGCATTCGTAATTTTCTGACCAACCGATGTCAGAAATCTCAAGGCTTCATTCCCCCAAACTCCTGAAGTTACTTGTCCGATAGGCACAAAAATGAAGCGATCTTCAAGATGCCGGTATTTGTTTCTTTTTTTTTTGATTCTGCAGTATTTGCCGCAGACCCAGGATTGGAGGAAGTGGAATGAAGGTAAGATGCTGCATAGATGTCTGCACAGGTATAATCCCACAGCAAGCATTTGCCTCTTTGCCATGGAGTCAATGTCATTCCATCAGGTTTCTTACCATCATCTCTAGAGCATCCCACAGGTTCTCTAATTACCGGAATTTGGGCAGATCTTAGAGCTCGGGAGATAATCTCGTTCGCCTCGGCATGTCGCGAAAGACGACCAGCACTGAATAGACACGACAGACCATGCAATCCTTTCGAAGTTACTTCGTTTCCGCAGCGGCAATGATGGGGATAACAGAAATCACAGCCTAAGCGAAATGCGATGGAAATTCGAAAGCACTCATCTGAAAGGTGGGTTCCAAGCTGAGGAGATGGAAAAGCATATAGCCAGTCACCGGTATGTGGTAATTTAATTGCAATTTAATTTAATTTAATTCTACTTTAATTGCACATTTAATTTTTCATTTATTTCCTTTTTTTCATTTATAACGCACATTTCTACACAAAATCGCAACTTGAGCAGTTTCAAGCACATCAATTTTAAGTGGAATAAGAAGATTAGGCTACAATACACTCTCTACAATAAATTCGCTCCTCGAAAATTTACAAGCATTTTTGAAAAACTTAAATTTTAATTAAATTGACATTTATGGAATGAAATCGTTTCGGTTCCACGCGTCAACATAGCGCTGGCTCAGAATTATAAGGTTCTATGTTACAATTTTATCGCTTTTATTAGAGTTATCTATTTCACAAGGTTGTATGTGTAACTTAGAACCTTCAGCGACATCTCTGGTTCATGCAGCGCCTAACATAAAAGTTCTATGTATTTCGTTACAAAGTTTTATGTCGTGAAAAGTTTAAAAAATTAGTTTAAGGTTCTATGTATGAGCATGTACGATTGTGGAGATTTTATAAAAAGGTTCTACGTTTGTACATAGAACTTTGTGAAACAATAATTTTTTTTGGACCTGTTCTGTATGCAGTAAATTTTGTTTATTTTATCATGTTGATAAATTGATTTTTAGATAAGGAGATTCTCGAAATAAGGTTTTGTTAAGTTTTGATGATATTTCAGGGGATTTTAAAGTTCTATGTAGGTATATCTGTTCACTAATTTTAAGCAACAAAGTCCTATGTGATTTTTCAAAACAAATTTTTCTTAAAAATATGACTATTTTTTATTTAAAAGCTGGTTAAAACTTCTACATTCTTGCATGTAAAACTGTTTGTCAAAAGAATCCCTTAATTGTGGGTGTCCTAGTAGGTTTTGCTAATAACCAAAACTTTAAAGACGTTTTTCTAAAAACTGTTTCGTTGTAACATGGAACCTTATAATTCTGAGCCAGCGATAGATCAACGTTCCGATATACTTTTTAGTTATTTAATTTTTCGATGTTCTAACATCGGGGTTTTCTTATTACAGAAAAAAATGGTATATTATACCTATATACATAAGAAAAAAGGACAATTTCATTTCTTGATGTGTTTCATAACTATTAAATAGTAACTACAGTTCATCGGTCATTTATTGGCGGAGTATTCTCGGAATTAATCTGGACTGATAGCAAAAATATTGATTCAGGCAGTGGCGTGCAAAAAATGATGCTAGTTATAATGGTTTAAAAAATAAAAAATTTAATTGTTATAAAGAATTTAGTCAGATATACAGGGTGTATCTAAATAACACCGAAAAAATTTTAAGAGCTGATTCTTTGGTCAAAAATAAACAAAAAATTTCGTAGAAACGTGTGTCTAGAAATGCACCCTTTTTGAGATACAGGGTATCAAAAAAAAAGATTATTTTACCAGTTTTTTGAAGATATTTGGGGTACCGTTTGAGATATGAAACTCACCTTTTGTAAATGTCATATCATTGATATTTATAGCTACTTTTTTAATACTAAGTTTTTTTCATGTGTCATTATAGCGGAGATCTCAGAAATGAGCGAAGTTTTTTTGCCCTTAATTTTTCGACACTTGTCTTGAAACATTCAAAGCGAGTTTTTCATCGGAAATGCCCGTTTTTCTCGAAAATGGCTCACGTTAGCAGTTATAACCAAGAGTATCTTTTTGTGTAGAAAACATTGACGGTTAAAAGTGTGCTTTTAAAATATCAATTTGCCCAGTGTCGTAGATATTAGGGGCAAAAAAATCCCCCAACCCTAAAAATCTCCGGCACTGGCATACTTAAAAAAGGTAGTTAGCATGAAAATAGTTGCTAATATCAATGGTAAGATCTGTACAAAATCTGAATTCTGTGTCTTATACGGTTCCCGAGACATCTTCAAAAAACTCGAAAAACAATCTTTTTTTGACACCCTGTATCTCAAAAAGGGTGCATATCCAGACACACGTTAATAGGAAATTTTTTGTTTATTTTTTATCAAAGAATCCTCCCCTAAATTTTTTCGGTGTTATTTAGATACACCCTGTATATATTTATATGTATAGTAATATTAACATAAATTTGTTATAACCCTCAAAATAATATAATATGAAAAACACAATCCGCATCAACCCTATCCTTTAGTCACTTTTAGTCAGAGTTTGTGCTTGTTATAATTATTGGCTTTGTTTCTGTAACAATACCTATGTGATCCTAGCTTTCATAATATTTTTGTTCAATCTGAATTACATGATCGCAGCATTTTTTCCAATAATCGTCAGGTAATGCTGAAAATTTCACGCCATCAATTTTCAGCCAATAAAGTACGAGCATTGCTTACCGTTGCCGTGGTTATTTGTGAATTATATCGGAAATTTTCTCCTCCAGGGGTAAGCTGGAGAGTATTATAGTGGAAATTTTTTGACGTTTAAAAGTGACAACTAGGAACTTTATAAACGTCAACTGTTGACTGTTGCTGTTGTTAATATTAATCAACCAATGCGTTTTGTTAAAGTTTCTATTATAATTTAATATTAAAGTGATGTTTTCGCGTATTACCACGTATGAAATCACGGATTCACTATCGAAAAAATGATCTGAAGAAACCTAATTTACCTAATTTAGTAATTCTATTTGAAATAGGTAGGTACTTACATAATTATTCGGTTTAGCACACGGCGAATTCATGGGGGTTCGACCAGTTTATCTTTATAATTAATTATATGGCACTTTTTGTTGGTAGAATCCATCTGCTGGGCAAATCCTTGCGCTTTGGAAAGAATGGCATCTAATCAATACTAATCATAATTACTATTATACCGCAATTGTCGACTTATCATTATCAAAAAACACACTCGGCTGGTGAAGTTTAGAAACTAAAATTTGTGTTTGACAGCGCTAATAATGGCGGCTCAGTTATTAAACGTCAGTTTGGCGTTGTCACGTGATTATGTTACGCCGCCATGTCATATTTTTATTTCACAATAAAATTGTAATTTTTCTATTCAAAACTAATTTTGTTGTGAAATTTTCTTTCCAAATACCACTCGAAATCAAATTATACCAGGAAATTTTGTTCTCGCTTACGAATATTTTAAGAAAATTATCCCTCGCCTTCGGCTCGCGATAATTTTCAAAATATTCGTGAGCTCGAAAAAATTTCCAGAAATAATTTGACCTCTAGTGGTATTACATGTGAAAATTCGTTCTCTACTAAAACTTTGACGTCGGCAAGTTTGAAGGTGACATTTCGCCTAGCAACATTAGTTTTTATTTGTGCTCATATCATCTCGATGGGATTGAGGTCGGGATGATAAGGTGGCAATTTCAAAGGAAGATGCCCATGCTGCCTGAATAAATTGTCAAATTTGTATTCAATATGATTTTTTTTTGTGTTGTTTAATAATTTCGTACAGCTGTGGTTCACGCAACATCGGAGGAAAAAAATACTTTTACTGCACAACCTTTAAAAACTATTTGTTTTGATTGAACATTATACAGGGTGTTAGTTAAGTACGGGGCCAAACTCCAAGGGGTGATTCCTTGAGTGATTTTAAGAAGAAAAGTTCAAATAAACATGGGTCCGAAAATGTTTATTTTTCTTTTTTTTTTTAAATGTCAAACTTTTATTTTTTTTCTCAAAAACAATGCAAGATATGAAAAAAACTCAAGAGATAAAATAGTTGTATTTCTAGTTGCTTAATTCGAAAAAAATACAAAATTAAAAAAAAAGTCAGTGGCGCCCAATTTTTTAATCAAAAATATTAGTTAGACTGTCTTCCGGGACGCCACTGGAATTATTAATTTTAATCTAATTGGGGCTAAATTACCCTCTTGTTATTACAAAGAGAACTGCCAAATTTCAACAAAATTGATTGAAAGAGTTTAGAGATATTCACGAACATTCGAATTTTTTTTTTAATTTGACAAAATATGCATTTTCGGACCCATGTTTATTTGAAGTTTTCTTCTTAAAATCACTCAAGGAAGCACCCCTTGGAGTTTGGCCCCGTACTTAACTAACACCCTGTATTATTGAGATTTTTTTCTATTCGCTTCCATTATTGTAGGAACTCTTCAACTCAAACTTAACTAACTCTCACTATGGACAAAATCTTGTTAATTTTCACCTGATAATATTCAATATCAACCACGCCGCCTATGGCAGGTGCAATTGGATTGAAACGTTTTAAATGATAAACACTCATTATCGAGACAATTACAAAAACAAGAGTGAACACAAAATCGAATGTTCAGGGAGATTCATGCAAAAGTGTTAAATTATTTCTGTTCTCTATAAATTTAGATAGGACTTTTTTGAATCATGAGTATACCGATAAAAATTTTATTGCTTCAATTTTCAAGAATTCTCCGCCAATAAATAATCGATGAACTGTATTTCCAATCAGATTATTATTTTTTTGATAGTGCATTTTTTTGTGCATATTTTGTATTTTTTCGGTTTTGCATGAATGTTTCAGTATTTTGATAGCGCATATTATAATCCGATGTCTAGTTATAACTTACTGCTTCAATTTTGTTTTTTGACAATTTGACAAAACTGACGATTTACTTAATTTCTAATTTATTTACTTATTATTTTATGGGGAATAAAAAAAATTGAATGCATATTAAATCCTACATATTAAAACTTTAACAATTTTGAAATATTATGGTTGTATAAATGCAGGATAAATTATTTTTAAAATTAATCAAAAGACCACGAACAATTTTTTTACCATAGCAACGACTGATTAAATAATAACTACCAAAGAAAATTAAACAAATGAAAATAAAACTGATATAAAAATTGTCGAGTTAAAAATTCAGAAGACTTTCACGAGCATAAAAACACACGAAATCAAGTCACTGTCAATAATAGACACCTTCCAATCACCCACTATTGAATAATCTCCACTTATTATATTTAATATCATCTTAAATGTATAACATCAAATTTATACAGGAATTTTAGGTATTGTATGTCTCAAATTAAATTCATTTTAGCAAATAAAGTGATAATACCTATTCTCCTTCAGCTATCCCCAAGGTAGCCTGACGTGTCTCTTAATTGCCTATACTCGAAATTAAGGCAAATTAAACATTTATTACGAGTTGTATCGTATTGTATTCTCTTCTTTGTAGAAGTCATACTTAAAAAAAAAATTATCAAAGTTATTAACTCCAATTAGGTACTGGATTTTTTAAACATATGATGTAAATCTTATTGTTCCGTATGTAAAATTCTATTTTTCGTATTTTTCACTCATAATAATAAATACCTACCTACCTGGGGAATCTGTATGGGTAAAAATTTATGATCTAGAACTAATTATTATTTCGACTAGTTGTAAGAATTAATTGAAACAAAACAGTATACCATTATGAAATCAAATACCTAATGGTCTTAAGCAAACGCAGAAGCAGCAACTCCAATTGTCATAAACACAAATAATAATTTTTAATTGGTTACAAAATGGCGCAATGAAGATTATTTCAAAGAGGGTGAAGTTATCGGCCTATGCGAAACCGGGGTCGATTTTACGATACCTACGTTGAAATCGTCCTCATCCGCCCGTGGTACATAACTACAGTGCTTTTTAGCGCACTGAAACTTGAAATTATGTGGGTATCATACGTCAATTGTAGAAATTAAACTATTTCGACCCAAAGTGTACAGTGGTACCAGTAAAAGCTAGTGCTAAAAAATAATTTAAAATACATAAGACCGTTCAAACTATAATAATTTATTGTGAAAAGATTTTACAGATAAATTAGATGCTGGAAAACAAGCAAATTAATGCAAATTTTCCGAATATTGTGTTGAAAGTCCGATGGAATATTGTGAAAAAGTCGAATAACTAATAAGTGCCCATATAACAGCTTCATATTGTATTTTAGAACAAAAATTTCGCGTAGGTAGATAAAAAATAATATGAGAAAATAGATAAATGAAGCAGCGAAATTAGAGGCAACCGGAAGTTTACCGAAAACTGGAATCAAAACCCTATCACCGGAAATGTCAGAAGGGTACCTATTTTATAATTTTCAATCTAAATATTGTATGCTTTTCCCAAAAATTCAAATAGGCCATTCATATTTTCGAATTGGCCAATAGATTTTATTTATTCAGATAGCTGCGGGAGCGGGAGCGTAGCGATCTACACCCATGAATTTGTATTCACCATGAATTTGAACACCCATGTTCATGTATTCCCCGTCTAATTTTTTAAAAATTGAATTAGGCCGCATCAATCACTGAGGGTTATTACCAGCAGCTAGGTTAATAGATCTAACAATATGGTGTTTGTAACAAAGTGTTTGAAGAGTGGGACATGAGAAAATAATGGAGAGATGGTGAGTCTGGTAGTGCAGGAGGAGCAGATACGGGGAGGTTGTCTGGAGAGAAGGAATGGGTGGGTTAGTCTGATAGTGTGTCTTGTCTGACTCTATTGAGTTTGACCTGGTGGTGTCTGCTGGATGGGAGGAGTAGACAGCCAGAGACGGAGGGTTTTAATGTTTTAAGTGTAAAGATTTTTGATCGACTGAGTGCCTTGAGGTCGTGAGAAAGATGGATTTGGGTAACGTTGAGGTCACTAACTGAAGCAGTTCTTTTGGCTACTTGAATGGGAAGGGGTATATAGGAAAATTATCCTATCTGGGCATTCCCCAAGCTTGGCTTTAATTTGTTTGAGAAGAGGATTGAAGGGGTATATCTGTTTAATAGAGAGGAGGGAACTTAAGAAGTCAGAGAGGATTATGAATCGTTGTTGGCGGGTGGAGACTATATGTATTCGACTGCTTTATGGATGGCATACAACTTGGCAGCGAAGATGCTGCAAAAACTAAGGTTCAAAGTTAAAAAATCTGATTTTTGACTCATCTCATTCTAATGCATATGAACTATCTAAAATCCTATTTATTTAATTATTTTCGAGATATTACAGGACCGGAATGCCAAAGCATTCCCATTCACCACAAATGGTGAATGGGAATTAAAGTACATATTGAGCCAGCATTGTTTTTTATAGGTATAAAAAAGGGTAAAAGCTTTTTTTGGGAGTTTTTTTATTATTTTTTTTTTTCAGTGTCGTGTGAAAAAAATGAACTAGCGCTCAAAAAGTAGCTAATAAAGTAAAGTGGGTACAAAATCCGATTTACGTATCTAAAACGGTTCCTGAGATATCGTCAAAGAACTGAAAAAAAAATTATATCGAAAACGACCCCTCATCTCGAAAACGGTGCGTTTGCGAGGATCCATGTTAATAGGAACTTTTTTTTCAGAATGCGCCAAGGAATCACACCTTTAATTTTTCGACATATGTCTAGAAACACCCTGTATAAGATATATTATTATTACTCTGTCATCTTGAAGAGTAAGAGTTAGGCGAGTAAGTATTGCTCTGTAGAACCCCCTAAATAAAGCTTGAAAGCTCTAAGTACCAACTTACTAGTACTATTTTAACGTTAAAAATGTATTTTCAATAAGAAGATAATAATTTAACCAACCGTAATAATTATTAGTTGTTAAATGTAATATATATTAAATATATTAATATTAATATATTAATAAATATATACAGGGTGTCCCATAATATGTGGGCAATCTCTCGGATTTGGGTAAATTTTGTAAAAATAAATGAAAAAATAGCTATAAAATTAATTCCTCAGAGACACCCCTACAAAAATATTAGCTGTTGAAGTTGAGGGTTGAAAATCAATTTTTTGCAATAACTTTTTAATTTCTTGACCGATTTTGATAATTTTTGGTTTTATTTTGTATTATTTTGGACTGTTTAGAATAGTGTTTCATAATCTTTGGTAGCACATACATAGACCTCGGGATGGCATAACCCCCTCATTCACTTGAAAGAAAACAATGAAAATAATAATTTTACATATTTTTTAAGTTAATTTTCTTTTTATTTGATATTTTTTACATAAAAAATGTATCCTTATTTATTTCGATGGAGCGAACCGTTATCGAGATAAACGTCCTTCTAATAGGTGATGCGTCGCAGGAACTTTCTAAATTTCAAGTAAATTTTAACAAGATGGCTGACCTTTGACAGTAAATTGAGCAGGAAACAAAACAATAACTTAATTAAATACTCGTACCTACACGTCAAATAGTGTCAAAGATTTCATTTCATGCAGATTCAATTCTAACTGATTTTCTGCGTATTCAGCGTTTGTGTAACTCATTTTAAAATCAGTTAGAATTGATCTCCATGAAATGAAATCTTTGACACTATTTGACGTGTAGGTGTTTAATTAAGTTATTGTTTTGTTTCCTGCTCAATTTACTGTCAAAGGTCAGCCATCTTGTTAAAATTTACTTGAAATTTAGAAAATTCCTGCGACGCATCTCCTATTAGAAGGACGTTTATCTCGATAACGGTTCGCTCTATCGAAATAAATAATGATACATTTTTTATGTAAAAAATGTCAAATAAAAAAGAAAATTAACCTTAAAAAACTGTAAAATTATTATTTTTATTGTTTTCTTCCAAGTGAATGAGGAGGTTATGCCATCCCGAAGTCTATGTATGTGCTACCAGAGATTATGAAACACTATTCTAAACAGTCCAAAATAATACAAAATAAAACCAAAAATTATCAAAATCGGTCAAGAAATAAAAAAGTTATTGCAAAAAATTGATTTTCAACCCTCAACTTCAACAGCTAATATCTTTGTAGGGGTATCTCTGAGGAATTAATTTTAAAGCTATTTTTTCATTTATTTTTACGAAATTTACCCGAATCCGGGAGATTGCCCACATATTATGGGACACCCTGTATATATATTAATATATTAAATTAAATATACTAATTAATAAATTGCACGTAAACATAGATAGGTATCTCTAGTTACGGCGTAACGGTAAATGTTGGGTAAGTGTGTAAGTTGATTTAAGTAACCTCTAATCTAATAATATCATTAATAAATCGTAAGAGATCGATACAGTTAGGTTTAGAAAAACACATCTGAATCACCATTAAAGACCTTGGGTAAGTAGCTTTCATTCCGTGCTCTGAAGCCTTGACTGTCAATTTAGTTTATTCATTATTTTATTTCTAATAAGGTAATTATAAAAAGCTCAATGCTGTCAACTTGATGGTGAACTTATTCAAACAGAAGGATTGTAAAAAATGTAGCTTTAACTTTAAAAAAAATTTTTTTAATAAATTAAAATTTTGAAATAATTACCACTTTGATAAGTACCTACTGAAATGTCACATCTCACATCCATATTTTTATTAAACTTTTACATGCGCTCCCCTGAGAGCACTTTTTCCGTATTCAAGTGGAGACTTCAAGGCAAGACAATTATTGGCATTTAGTGACAGATCATCGGAAACGGTGGATGTTGCTTGATTAATGGTGGATTTAGCAGAATTGCAGATTAATATTCCAGTAAAAAGTTATGTCTTTATGTCTACAAACATTAGAAACACAGTAAGGGGAAAAAAGAATGTCATGTGAAGTTGCCTGTGATGTCTTATTGACCTAACGTTCTTTCCTTAAGCCCCGTTTAATGGGGATCCCCTCTTCGATACTCGCTTGTCGATAAATAATTGGCTACAAGCTCAACTAAAATAATAGAAAAGCATTTATTCGCGAATGATCCAACTGTGCATTCGTAAATATTCGACCTTTAATTCAGCCAATTAGCAGAAATTCAGTTAGGTTGCGCTAATTAGAAGTTTAACAAATTTTTTATGTTAGCTGTGGAGCGCCACTAGAACACTCCAGTCAAGTTTCCCCTCTCGGATTTCGCAAGGGATGACCGCCATTTTGACTTTAAGTGATGAAATCATGTAGGTAGTTTCAATTTTATAATAATTGCACTTTTGGGGGTGGGGAGGGTTTTTAGATTTTACATCCTTGAAATAGGGTGCTGCAACTCATGCATATTTTATGATTGATTCTAGTTGATACTATTCGATAATCTTAATCATAATATGGGGGTGTCAGAGTGGCACCCTTGGGCAATTTTAATTTTATTTATCTATTTTTTTTGCAGGTTAGACATGTCTGAAGATACCGAGCGTTGCTTCTTTAACAGCAATCGTACTGATTTACTAGTAGGCTATTGATTATGTCCTAATAAACAGGGCAATAAGGAAAAGAACGGGTTTTTATTGCATTACTTCATTAAATGGTCGTTGAGGATTAACAGTTTCGTAGTACACACACACTTTGGCCCTCGTCATTCAACCCTTGACTCAAGGGAGCCGGGAGAGAAAAGAGTAGGCCACTGAAAGCTCATCCACTGTTTGTTTTGATATTCAGTTACTCCCTCCCCTCGGGCAAATTCATATAAAACCCCTATTCGCGACCCCCCAAAATCCCCCAATGATGAGTTTGATGGAAGCGCTATGAATTTGAATGAAAGGAGGTATGTCATACTGGACCCGCTATTTTGTTATTTGAGAACGTGATGTCGGATTCTTAATCAATCAGCTACCTTGGAAACCTCAAAATCATGTAAGTATTTGGTAAAATGTCCTCTCATTTCCAATCTAATTCCCACGAACAAGAAAGGCAAGAAAGAACTCCACTTATTTGCAATTCTGTATCTATTCAAATATTTTGAGGCGAATACAAGCAACAAGTTCGTTCGTCATAATTTAAGAGCAGCGCTGTTGCTGTTGCAATTTTTGTAGTACTTTACATCCTCCCTCCTTAGTGATTCCTGAATCCTGGAGAAGGTTTCACTGCGATTTTATGTTTTCTTTACCACTTACACCACCTCTTTGGTAAAGCAAGAAATTTCAATTGATGGCTTACGAAAATGGGAATTTTAGGAGTCCATGGCTCACTGGCATCCCTCCCATAAGGTTCATACATAACCGAGAAGCATTGATTCATTGTTTTAGTAATGAAAGAAAAATAATAAAAAAAGTAATGAAAACCGTTCCACCCATTAGACTAAAAATCCTGATACTTGATCAAAATTTATCAGCAATGACAGAAGGTTGAAAGGTTGAAACAACAACACGTAAAACCCCAAGATCAGTTAAAAAAAAGAACTAGGTATACAGGGTGAATCGTTTCAATCTTCAAGCCCGGATATCTCTGTTGGTAAGCCAGATACAAAAAAATTCTGCAGACAAAATAAACAACATTTGTCTGAAATGTTTTGCAGTAACTCACATCCCTTGCGAAATATAAGCACCTGAAGATTAAGATGACTCAGCCTGTATAAAGCATACCATAAAAGAGTTCCCGCCTCTAGCCCAGAGGGAATAGAAGGATGTTAAATAAAATAATACAAACCTTAATTTGAGAAAACTTATTGAACATTTACAAAAATCTTCTGTATCTGTAACTCGGGGCTAAGAAGATGTTTTCAAAACGAACGACATTGCCAAGTATAAGAATCATTTTGTGTTCATAAACATTTTCTTATAAACATCATGATATTCAGAATAAGCTTTTGAAGATGGTGGATTCTATTGTTCGTCTAAGAAAATAAAATAATACCTCCAAGGTCTTGGAGGTTGGAGGTTCAGATTTAGAATGACAACAGCGCACAATTATCGTGGACCTCGTGTCTAACGCTTCAGGAAAACTATAGCTCCTACTTTCACTGACACCGTGGATAATTTCACTCTCTGACCAGCGAGAGCAGAGCCGCGGAGTGTCTTCGGTTCTTCCGTGAAGTGATCAATAGACCATCCTATCCGATGGCTACTCTTCTTGATGGTAAGCCCATCATTATTGACATTTTAGCATAGCTATCTTGTGTCTTATTAACACCTAATGTTACCAGTGAGTGACTATACTATTTTATGTAGGTTACTTAGTATTGTACTTACTTACGTTGAAGTACAAGAAGTAGCATTATGTGAATACATATGTGAATGATAATAATAATTATTGTAGAGAAAGTGTTGAAGCGTTTGTTACAATCGGATTCTTAATTATAGTAATATGGGTATCTCTCACTTGCATGATTTTCATTGTAGAATTATAAAATTTTCCTTTTTTTTAAAGACTTATGCTTATAATAAATCAAAATTGTCTAGAAATGGAGAAGGGGTAGTGCAAAAAAGTGTTAAGTAGGAGGTATCAACAATAAAATGCTTCTCCTGTTTAATAGCTTTGGTTGCACTCGCGTACAAGCGACTGATGACTTACAGCTAATTTCAACTATTTATTTACAGAAGTATATTTTAGATGAATGCAAAGCTAATATTTATACTTACTTGTTTTTCCTACTAGAAAAGATACCGGTACCTCCTGTATGTGTAAAAATTTCAGCGTGATTGTGATTTGTATAATACGAAGGCGTAGAAGCGCCACACGAGTTTTATTTTTAAAATTCCGAGTTTAAACTCGGAATTCCGACTTTAAACTCGGAATTCCGAGTTTAATCTCGGAATTCCGACTTTAAACTCGGAATTCCGAGTTCAAACTCGGAATTCCGAGTTCAAACTCGGAATTCCGACTTTAAACTAGGAATTCCGACTTTAAACTCGGAATTCCGAGTTTAAACTCGGAATTCCGAGATTAAACTCGGAATTAGGGGCGGGCCTAGCAGGTGTGCTATGATTGGCCCGCACGCAGGCGGCAAGTTCATAGGGGCGGCGGGCGGAAGTAAAAATCCGATCATAAATCATAACAAAATAACAAAAAATATCAAAATATCATGATAGACTTAGTTATTACAGTGTAGCACAAACATTACCTTTATAGTATTAAGTTCTGAATCCATACTGCACTAAATTTTAAATCCATCAATAGTCACTGGCTTGTTCCCGGCATTATAGCCATCCTATGTATTATCTTATGAAAAAGGGCGGATAATTACCAGTCGCCCTTGCGGACGCCGAATATCTTAGGATGGCTCTGGCCGCGGAACAACCCGATTCAGCTTGTTTTATAATAAAAGTTTATAACGAAGGCTTTGACCATATTGAGACCAGATGTTGGCTCTAACGTAACTCCATTCAACTCTACAGGGTGTTTCACCAGCAGACTGACATAGCTTAGGTAGGTATTATAAATTTTTCAAGTCGATTCGGGATCTGGTATTGAAATTATTCTGAGACCCTTCCATTGGATGGAATTTAATGAAATTTCGTAGATATGCTCTGCTAATGATACTTAATACCTCGCATTTTTCTTCGATTCGAAAACTGCAGGACCGTACTTAATTTTTCAGGTCTCTATCGGTTTTCTTAAAAAGTTCACCCTGTATTATGCATTTTCTTCAAAGTGTAGTACCATTTTCAACATGAAAAATGCTACAATTGCGGTAAAAAATTCCTTTGCACTATTAAACTGAATTTAGAAGAAAATGAAAAATTTTTAGTTTTTTCAGAATTTCAATTTATGGTTGTTACTAATTTTCGAAAACCCAAATGTGATTTTTTTAAACTTATGTATTTTGTTGCTATTTCGAATAAATTTGCTTGATGTACAGATTTAGCCAAGATTAGGAACCACTCTAGATTTTTTCGAGCTAACAATAAGTTTTAATAAGAAAAACAGCTAAAAGAAGAAATGGTAATTTTGATGATAACCCATAATAACACATAAGCGTATAAAAAATACAATTTTAGCACATAAACAAATAAGCGAAACAGAAAGAAAAATATCAAAAAAGTATGGTGGCCTGTTTGAACATTATCTGCACTGAATTGCAGTTTTTCTTCCCAAAATTTGTGTTGATATTTTTCTTTCTGTTTCGCTTATGTACTTATTTGTTTATGTGTTAATGGGCTATATTGTGTTACTTATACGCTTATGTGTTTGTTTGTCATTAAAATTACCATAATTACCATATCTTCGTTCAGTTGGTGTTCTTATTAACACTTGAGTTTTTTCTTGTTGAAACTTATTTTTAGCTCTAAAAAAATCTATAACTTTCACTAATCTTGGCTAAATCTGCAGATCAAGCAAGTTTATTTGAAATAACTACAAAATATTTATGCAAGTTTTAAGAAATAATATTTGATTTTTCGAAAATACAAACATGCATTGAAATGGTGCAAAATCTAAAAGTATTTATTTTGTTCTCGATTCAGTGTAATGGTGCCAGTAATTATTTTTATCGCAATTGTAGCATTTTTAATGTAGTTTTAGAAAATGGTTTAAACTAAACTTTTAAAAAATACACCCTGCATGTATTTTTTGACAAAACCGATAGAGACCTAAAAAATTAACTACGGCCCTGCAGTTTTCGAATCGACGAAAAATGCGAGGTATTAAGTATCATTAGCAGAGCATATCTACCAAATTTCCATAAATTCTATCAATTCGTTCAAAAGATACTGCTTATCAAAAATTTCGGCAAAATGCATGTAATCACCCTGTAACATCGAAACGAAGGGCCTCAGAAAAATTTCAAAACCAGATCCCGAATCATTACCTTGAAAACCTACACCAACCCTTAAGCTATGTCAGTGTGCTGGTGAAACACCCTATATACATATATTGTCCGGTAACGCTAAAATCTACCAGTATGAATGTTGTTATTGCTTAGTGTGATTAACATTTTCGCACTTGTTTTTTCAAAATAATTTCTCGAACCCCCCTGATTTTCGGGGGATATATTTCGCACCAATAAGCCCCGCGGTGCAGCAGAACTTACCTAATCTAAAATAACGTTTCCATTGGTGTTTAATTTTTACCTACAAAAAATTGGTTTTTGCCCTCCCATTGGTAGACATTTCTTCTTAAGAGGGGGGCGAGGGGCGGCAATTTTTGTATCGCCACGCAGACGGCAAATAATAGGCTAGACCCCGCCCTCTTCGGAATTCCGAGTTTAAACTCGGAATTCCGAGTTTAAACTCGGAATTCCGAGTTTAAAGTCGGAATTCCTAGTTTAAAGTCGGAATTCCGAGTTTGAACTCGGAATTCCGAGTTTAAAGTCGGAATTCCGAGATTAAACTCGGAATTCCGAGTTTAAAGTCGGAATTCCGAGTTTAAACTCGGAATTTTAAAAATAAAACTCGTGTGGCGCTTCTACGCCTTCGTAATAATAATAACGCAGCGAAAAAAATTTTCGAATATGTATATAGGTAGATAGCACATAATTAGTCCTATGTATCATTTCGTGTTTCTTTGATAAGTTTTATTTATTATAGGTGGTGTTAGTCCTTACTTAAAGTAACCAAATTATGAACAATAAATTGGCACCAAATAAAAATAAACAATAAATAAGGGTTCAATTCACTTGATACTATACAGGGTGCTTCGGGAGGAACCCCCCTCCCCCTCCCAAAATTTGGACATTGTGCAGGGGATCAAAACAAAGCAAAAAGTCTAATAAATAATAAATATTCAAGGTGTCGCTAAAAGGTACCACCAACGCTCTACCACAGATTTCCGAGTAAAAAATATGACGATTTAACCGAAATTGTCTACGTCCAAAAAGGCACCCTTTTCAAAATACAGTCGTCAAGAGGGGGTCATTATAACAGTAGTAGTCGGCGACAGAATTTTTGACTTATTCTGGGAAAGGTGTACCTGGTTGACCCTCTTTTAAGGGCTGTGTATCTTGAAAAGTGCAAAGGGTGCTTTTTTGGATATACATAATTTGGGTTAAATCGTCATATTTTGACTCGGGAATCTGTGGTAGAACGTTATTGGTGGTACCTTTTAGCGACACCCTGTATAGTCAAATGCTAACCATTGCTGAGCTATGAGAAAATAATTTACTTTTTTCTTAGGGGCTTCTGTATTGACCTCCATGCCATGTCACCCGACCTCAGATTATTGCCCTTGAGGAAATTATAATTTATGAAGCAAAAAAAAAAATCAAATTTTAAGGGTTCTTTCTGAAACACCCTGTATAACAAACAATTTAGGTATATGGGGCAAATGTCTATCTAGTAGTTTTCACATTATCATTTATGACAAGCAATTCAAATTTTGTATGTTATTCCTAATAATGACGAATTTTAATAGGGTCTAGCATACCTATCATGGATCCCTTGGGATTTTTTACTTCAGTGCGACTGGAAAGTGGTGACTTACAATAATAATTATTTCGCCTTACTTTGAGCGACCATTTTGAGTTTTTCTAATGGCACAAGGTTCTGTGCATGGAGTCTTCAGGATTTTTTTAGTCGGTATGCTGGAGCCGGTGTAGAAAAAGTGGGGCGAAAATTGGCATTATTTTCAGGTGGCAAATGAAGTTCTAATTACTAAGTTTTTCATCATAAATGCCCGTTTTTCTCGAAAACGCTTCACGTTAGCAATTATGATAAGGAGTATTTTTTGTGTATAAAATATTGACGGTTAAAAATGCGCTATTAAAATGTCAAAATGATAGATCTCGTAAAGTTTTTGAATTTTTTTGGATTTGAACTTACATTGCTGAAATACCTATGTGCGACTACCAGTTTTTCTGTATTTGGCTTTAGTCAAATACACTAGATAATCTAATGTATTTGCTTTAGTATCGCCTTTGTTAATTTAAAAAAAAAAACGAAAGCCAGTTTTGAAAACTCCTTATATTCTGTTACAACTTTTATAGTGAAGTTCAGTTTTTATTTTGTTGTATTCAAGATGGCGGCATGCCAAAATTTTTGTTAAGAGTGCTGGTTACATGTTTTCTAATGTATTCTTTAGCATGCCGCCATTTTGAATCCAACAGAGATAGAAACTGAAATTCATACGAAAGTTGTAACTAAAGGGAGTTTCCAAGGATAAGGGAGTTTCCAAAATTTAATAACTTAAAATTGTTGGAACCGCTATATAAAATGAAAAACCGGACGTCGAGCAAGTTTCTGTAATTCAAAGCAGAAAAAAAAGATTCCACTGGACGAGGTCTATACATGCCCTTTACCATTACCTAAATCGTATTTGATTGATACACCCTGTATTTGCACTGCATTTTCTGCTTATGGTCTTCATAACTAGTTTCAATGTAAGTTTCACTAAACAGAACATATTAGATAGAATTATTTAAATTATAAATATAGCAACTTTCACAAGAATGGCAACATTATTTCCATATCTAATGTAGGAATCTGTCAATTAATAATTTTAAATTGACATGTACAACAGTACAACTGACGGCGACATGGCATGTTGGTGATTTTATTATATTTGAGGAGATTAAAGGATTAGGATCTAATAATTAAACAATTATTATTATTAATGAATAAAAAATTAGCAAATTATCCCCTAAAAAGTTGACCAGATTTTTATACAAATCAAAAATCTGTAACAAAATTTACGACAACTTCAGTAGCAGTAGCTAATGAAAAATTTTGAAGAACTGGAAAGTCGGGATTTTTTTGTTTTAGAATTTTTATTATTAGAAATTATTTTTGTAGGCGTCGTAAGTCACTAGTGGCGTCTATGAGTCGGAAAACACCCGAATTTTTTCAGACGCAACGAAACCACTTCCTCCCCCCGTTTTCGAGGGTGCTTAACACGATGGCGTAGGTCAAATTTCTTTTTCGGGGTTCCCTATTGGCCAAAAACCACCCCTTTTTTTAGAACTCTCCGTTCGAATGCCCCCGGGTCGGAAAAAACGCGTCCAACTCGCTTCTGGGGATGCCTTGTATCTAATGACAACTGCCCGTCACCCTACGCCCATCCCCTTGGCCAAGAACCACCTCCAAGGGGTTTGAAAATGTGTTTTTTTATTAATCGGGCAACCTGCTGCATCCCTCCGTTTTCAAGACTGCTGAGCACAATGGCCACTACCTTAAGACCTCTACCACCCGTTTTCGTCCCCCCAAATCGATGAAAACAACCTCCAAGGGGGTTGAAAATGTGTTTTTTTTTTTATTATTGGGCAACCTGCCGCATATCCCCATTTTCAAGGGTGCTGAACACGCGATGGTTACTACCTTAGACCTCTACCACCCCCCTAAATTGATAAAATCGCCCTCCAAGGGGGTTGTTTTTTTTTAAACACATCTTTTTTTTGAATACACATTTTCAACCCCCGTGAAGGGTGTTGCCACGATTTGGAGGGATGAAAACGGGTGGTAGAGGTGTAAAGTGGTTACCATCGTGTTTAGCATCCTCGAAAACGGAGGAATGCAGAAATTCAGGATTGTAAGAAAAAAAATATTTTCAACCCCCTTAAAGTGTGGTTCTTGGCCAAGGGAGTGGGCGAAGGGTGACGGGCAGTTGTTAATTGATACAAGGCATCCCCAGAAGCGAGTTGCACGCGTTTTTTTCCGACCCGGGGGCATTAGAACGGATTTTTAAAAAAAGAGGGTGGTTTTTGGCCCATAGGGGTGAACGCAACCCGAAAAAGAAATTTGACCTACGCCATCGTGTTCAGCACCCTCGAAAACAGGGGGGGAAGTGGTTTCGTTGCGTCTGAAAAAATTCGAAAATTCGGGATTTTTCCGACTCATAGACGCCACTACACCTCGAGTTATGCAACTAACATTTCAAAATTTTAAAAAGGTGCATCATTTGTTTTTCTTATGACGGCCATTTTTTTTTCATGGTATTCGATCGAGGAAATCAATCATTCATCACATTAAAAATAGGAATATTTTCTACCTATTTCAAGAAAGAAATCAAAATTTTCGAATTTATCTAATAAAATAAATACATGGCAATTAATGTCTTTTAGGAAAAATTGTTCTATTTTGTCGATAAATGTAAGTCTAAAATATGAAGAATTTTCTGTTTTCTTCATTTTTTAAGCAGAATGACATGAAAACAATGATATAGCGGTTACAAGAGAAAGAAGTCAATGTTGGTGTTTATCCTGTTTGATTTTTGGTAAACGTTTTTTTTTTGCTATTGTTTTTCAATATAAAAAAATTAGTCCACTTAATAAGCCGGAAAATACTTTACAATCTGGAAATGTGGTGGAACAACACCGATTAAAAAAAACTCACTTTTTCCGGGATTTCTCAGATCTTCAGAAACATTTATCAGCACTAACACCTGCTTTTCCTCCATAAACGAGAAAATTTTAGTATGTAATTTCCTCCCTCCCGAAGCACCTTAAATAGTAACAGTTGTCTCTCAAGGGTTTTCGAAGTCGCTGATCATGATTCCGAGGTCCAAAAGCAAGTAAGGGTGGTTCCAAACGTCAAAACCTTCCCAAGAAGTAGGACCTATTGTAACAAAAAAATATTATGTTTTCCTCGGAAATCGTCAGCTTAAATGAAATTCTTCTGTTTACAAATTAATCAGCTATCGAAAACCGAAAACGTGAAAATCGTTATCAGAATTATATCGCACATCTCATTGGGTCTTAATTTTTTTTAATTGCTTTGATTCGTGATCAGCGACTCTGAAAATCCCCGAAAGACTATTTCCGAGACGAAATATTAAGTTTTTGTATCACTGCCACTTCTTGATGTGGTATTGGGGGGTTGTAACTATCCTTACTTGCTATTGGACCTCGAATTGGTAAAACTAGTGACCCCGAAAACCCCTGGAAACACAATTTTCATGGTGAAATTTTGAATTTTCATAAATTTTTTATCACTTTATAGTATTTGGGGTTCTTTGGGAGGGAGAAAATTATTAGTGCTGCTGAATGTTTTTGAAGGTCTAAGGAATCAGGAAAAAATTATTTTTTTAAATCGGTATTGATTCCAAGACTTTTCCGCATTTTCCGGACTAAATGATATTTGAAATCATCCAATATTTCAATTAATTATTGCTCTTAATTTGGATGCAAATTAGAAACGCGTTCAATAACTGACCGATCAAGATTCTGTATTGTCAAATAATAAGATTAATTTTTAATTAAGCTATCATAAATCAACGCTTGGAAAATTTACAAGCTTTGATGTTTCTACCGTTCTCTATACAGGTTTAACGTACTTTCACATCTTCTTTTTCCTTTACCTTGAATTGAAGGAGATACAATTTCGTGTTCATGAATTCCCATGTGAAATTTATGCTATGACCGCTTTAATCTGTGTAAATATAAATAAAAATAAGCTATTGAGATAAACAATTAAAAAAATATTTTTAATTCTTACATATTAACTTACTGCGGGAGGATAAATATTATTGCGACTTTTGAACTATTGAACAGATTTCAAAATTTGCTTCAATTCTGATTACCTAGTCCTAGTTAGATTAGCATGTCAATTGGGTCTTGCTGCTAAAGTGTTATAGTATGTATGTTGTTCACCAGGTTCCAAAAAGGTTCCATCAGCTCATTAAATTAAAAATGTTAAGGTAAAAATTTTAATTAGTAGGCTAGGATAATGCTAATAATGATGTGTCAGTGTTAGTGATGTGTGATTAGTAAAGGGGATGCCCATCCAGACTTACCCTCCATGAGGGAACCACTTACCTACTAGCGAGAGCGAAAAAAATTTGCCAGTTGCTGGAGAATATCCTCCAGTAACGAATTGTACGCGCTAGTCTCACCATGGGACAACTTGTCAAGTGCCCATCTCACCATAATCGCGGATTTTCGCTAGTGTGTCCAACGAACCGTATAAATTTTAAGTTTTTATTTGGTTATGAGTTATGACCATTTCGTTTGCTGCTTGGAATAAGAACAATAATTAATTGTATATCACGTATAGGGAGAATGATATTTCCTCCTATTGAGAATAATTTTGGTCTGACTTAATTCAATTCATGTTGAGAAGACGACAAAAAGCTTACCCTGAAGCCTAAAAGTCTTATTTTTAATATTTTGAACATTCATGACAGTTTGTAATGGTGATGCTTAATAACAATCGGTTTAGTAGCACTGTAACCCCCCCCCCATTTTCTCCATTTCCTGATTTTTTTTGTCTTTTATTTTAGTCTTTGGCTCATGAAGTTTCCTTTCTTTTATGGGTTTCTTAGACTAATTCCCTTTGTGTTGTATATTAATTCACCGTTTATTTCAGTTAGGTAATTTTTCTTGGTTGTCCCAGAATTTGCATGCGGATTTCCTGATTAAAACACTTTTGTGAATATTGCAGTAAATTGAAAAACCTTCTTGCGCATCAATCGCAGAAATAGTGTATTTTTATGCGATTCAATTATGAATATTTTCACCGCTTTTTAAATTATTGGCTTTCTGAAATTTTCCACAGTCATGTCATGTTAGCGTAGTGCTTTAATGTGAAAAATTTTCTGTGATAATTTCATTTCATTTCGTTTCAACACGTGCCTTAGATCGGATTTTTAAATTTAAAAATCAAAAAAATTGGCAAAATTTTACAATTTTGTCCCTTTTCCTATGCCCGCCACTAGCTAACTTTACTTGAAAAATACTATTTTTTACACTACCTTTAATAAATTCGGAAAAAACTGAAAGGAGAGTTTTGAAAACCGAAAGTTTGAAATTTTAGAGGAATAAACATCATTTAAAAATATTCGAATATATCTCCGCCATTTTTATATTTGCTTCTTGAAATTTTTGAAAGTTAAATGCTATTAGTATAGTTGTCTACTATCAAAATTTCCGTTCTATTCCTTCAAAAATAAGCTCATGAATGTTTATAGAAATGTAGACATTTTTACCCTTTTCCTACCCACGCCTCTGGCTTATTAATAGAAATGATGCAAATTGTATTGCATTAGCTCAAATTTCAAATAAGTTTATTCCAATCTTGTTAATTTTGTTTAAAAGTTTTTGATCTTGCCTATTTAGGGGTTCAAAATCTAGCCATTTTCCAAAAATTGAAAAGGCCGCCATTTTGGAATGTCTTTACCTATTTTACTCAAATACAGTAACAGACGACTACTTGAGGGTATCTTACTACCAAAAAAATTTCAGCGCTCTAGATTGAAAACTTCGACCAGAAACCGTGCCTCACGGACGGTTTTTTTTCTGAAATTCGGAGGGACATCCTGTAGAAGTAACACAACTCTAGGAAAATGTTTTTTTACGAAAATCAAACGTCAGCCCTAAGGTTTATAAGAGTAAAAAATTTCGTTCATTAATCTTGAAAGATGAAGCTACAGGAGCGTTTTTAAAAATTTAGAGAAATTAATTTTAAAAAAACATCATGTAAAAAAAATCGAATATCTCCGCCATTTTTCTTATTTACTTTTTGAAATTCTCAAGGGTTGAAGTCTATTAGTATAGTTGTCTACTGTAAAAATTTCAGTTTAATTACTTCAAAAATGTGCTCATAAATTGTTGGAGAAATTTAGCCATTTTTACCCTTTTCCTACCCACGCCACTGGCTTATTAATAGGAAAAATGCAAATTTTGTTGCATGAAATTAAATTTCAAGTCATTTACTTCTAATATTGTGAATTTGATATAAAACTCTTTTTCTATCTAGCTTATACAGGGGTTCAAAAAATAGTCCTTTTTCCAAAAATTAAAATGGCCGCCATTTTGAAACGGCTCGGCCGATTTTGCTCAAGTGCAATACCAGACCACTCCTTGTGGATATCTTACTCCCACAAAAATTTCAGCCTCCTAGATTCAAAACTGCGACCTGAAATGAGATGACAAAAACCGGATACCTGGAATTTTGAAGGGACACCCTGTAGAAGTGATGGGACTTTTGGAAAGTTTTTCAACGAAAATCCAACGTCATTCCCAAATTTTACAAGGACCCAAAATTTCGTTCACTAATCTTAAAAGATAAAGCCACAGGAGCGTTTTTAAAATCGAAATTTCGCGATTTTGGAGAAATATATATATATATATAAATATATATATAAATATATATATATATATCGTGGGCAGGTGAATTTTGGAAAACCACTTTTTCGTAATCTGGGGGTCATGATCGGTGGACATTTGATGAGTTTGGGTGATTTTTGGAAAGTGATGTCGTCCTCAATAGTGTATTTTTTTGTTAAAAAATACACTAAAAGAGCAGTAGTACATAGCCTTTACCTAGACATAAAAAGCAGTAGGTATAATTTCTGTCTCTCATTTTAAATTGGAGTAGAAGTTACCTCCTGGTTTTCCTGGATCAGTCTCTCGATGCCTCCTCCCAGTACTGCTTGAAGCTTCAGTGATAAAAATATTTCACTAAAAAAAAAAACCGCTCACTGAGATATTATTTTACATCTTTGCATCAATGTAAAGATTGAATATTTACTGATTTTATTTACAGATAATCAGATTATTTACATATTTCTATTTACAGATAATGGTGACGCAAATAATAACGCTGATATGGCAAAGGCAAAAGAAAAGACTGCAAATGATGGCAATCTTAATAGCGACACCGAAGATACCAACGACATCGTTGGTGAGATACTAGGTCCGCAAGGGCGATGGCAACTCAAAATTGCTCTTCTTATGGCCTTACTGAAGCTGCCAATCGCGTGGTATCTACTCAGCGTCGTATTTCTAGCACCACCGACGACTTTCTGGTGCAAACAATCATCGGAATCGTACGATATCTCTCAGAATTTATGGCGGCAACTGTCTACGCCGGCAAACGGTACCTACCTCAAACATGTAAGTTATAAGGTACCCTTTTTTATCCACATTACCCATCCGACGATATCGTACTTTAAACATTAACACTTTCATCTTCACAGGAAGGTTTAAATACTGGGTACTGCCATATGAAGAACCTCACCGAGCTGAAGACTCATAATATACTTTTAGAGGCGAACGACACCGAAATTGAAGTGATACCATGCAATAATGGTTATAATTACGACCACAGTATCTTCGGATCGAGCATAGTAACAGAGTGGAACCTGGTTTGTGACAATCAGCGTTTGGTAGACATAACGCAAATAGTATTAATGGCTGGGGTGCTCGTAGGGAACCTAATTTTCGGAGTGTTATCGGATAGACACGGCAGAAAACCCGTGCTGTGTTGGTGCATTTCTATACAAGCTCTTAGTACCGCTATCGCTTCCTGGAGCCCTTGGTACTGGACGTTTGTGGTTTTAAGATTCGTCGGAGCCGCTGCCAGCGGTGGCACCGCTGTGGCATCATTCGTGGTCTGCATGGAAGCTGTAGGAGGTGGTAAATGGGCAACGATATTACCTGTCCTGTACCAGGTACCTTATGGTCTAGGTACTTCAGTTCTGGCAGTTTTAGCTTGGTGGTTAAGACATGACTGGCGATTCCTTCATTCGGCGTTAGCTGCATTGTCAGCAATTTACGTTCTGTATGTATGGTGAGTAATTGTAAAATAATAGTTCTTATTAAAAAGTGTAAATCTCGGAAGTAAAATGGTTATCTTTATACAGTACAGGATGTGCAATTGAATAGTACTTGTAAGTCCTTTTGTGACTCATTAGAACTAAGTTTTGTGACACTTTTTTGAGCAGGTTAGTTCCGGAGTCTCCCAGATGGCTGTTCGCCGTTGGAAGAAGAGAAGAGGCCATGAAAGTTTTGCAAATGGCGGCCAGGTATAATGGAAGAGAATCAGAATTTGTGCAAAAAATGGTCGACTGCGGTAAACCATCGGGTGCCATATCCATTGGTTCTAAGCCACCAATTGGAATTTTGTTTCGTCATGCAGAGCTTAGAAGACGTCTTATGTTGCTGATGGTCAACTGGTAATGAGAAATAATTTTCTTACTATTCTGTAACGTTGCTAAAGCTAAAATATGTCCCTCGATACATGGTTTCTTTCTATTCCCATACAAAGCTGTTGCAAGACAGTATTAGCCACTTACAAGCACACTCATGACACAATTATTAAATAAAAAATACACTAAAAACTGGAAGCTCAATAATTATTATGATAATCGTTTAAATAATTTGCAACAGGTTTTTGGCCGGATTGACATTTTATGGACTAACCCAATATGCTGGTGGTATTTCGGGAGGTGCACGTGACCTGCATTGGACGGCAGCCTTGAGTGGTTTGGCGACTATTCCAGGGCCCGTTTTTTGCCTTCTAGCAATGAGATACCTAGGTCGACGCGCCACCGTCGCCGTCGGACAGCTGCTGACAGGCGTCTGTCTACTTATCATACTCACCTTGCCGGACGGGGCTCGCTGGTGTAGAATCGGATTAGCCGGTGTCGCTGTCATTGGTCTAACGGTAAGTGTCACTCTTTTTAAATGTTTAATTGACTTATAATACTTTTCAAACAGGTATCCATGCCAGCTCTCTATCTTTTCACCGGGGAGCTCTTCCCTACAGTTGCTCGCAATGGCGGCATGGGATTATCCTTGACTGCATCGAGAATAGGATCAATGATAGCCCCGCTTGTGGTGGCCCTGCATGGGATCACCACCTGGCTGCCATTGGCGTTTATGGCTACAACAGCTGTGCTTAACGCAATTTTAGTTCTGCCATTACCGGAGACTTCCCGCCTCCAATCATTGCCCGATACTGTTCAAGACTTGGAAAACGATTCTCGACAATCGAACAGGTAGGTGTAGCGTTTGGTGCAATAAGAGTGACTGCAGTATGATAATCACATTTAACTTGCTGGTGAATGTTAATTTTTCATCATCTTGTAGATCATCATCTTCAGAATCCTGATTTTATAGTCTCTCTTTTACGCTCAAAACATCTCGTCATCTTTCATTCTATTGGACCATATTCTGGAAGATGAAGCTTCAGGGGAAGGCTTCCGTTTATGAACGAGAAAATCTGGACCTCTGTCCGTGTCGGATTCTTCAGTATTCAGGATGAAAGTGAACTGCATCACCAGGCCGGTTGCGCACGCGGGAACTCTCTAGATATCTGTTACCATGACTGCAACCTGACTGATCCTGCTCCATAGTCCAACTTCAGTCTTTGCATCAAACTGCAGATAAAAAACGACAGGTTTCATCTTGCCTAATATCAATTTGTAGTCTCCAGTAGAAAATAACGTTTATATGAACTCGTTAAGTTGCCTGGTCGTCATTCCTTTTCTCAAAATGTATACTGAAACAGAGATAACACCAGGTTTAGTCAGTTGTTATAAGCAATATGATGGATCCTCTCGTGTCTCTGTTCAACCCAGACTCGATTTTCTGCTGGCTGTCTTCGATCTCCCATTGTCAGCCTACCTAGCCTGGTGCAGCAACCCAACCGATGGTGTGTCGATCTTCTTAACTTGCTTCCTTATTTCATTGATCTACACTGCATGGGTCAAGTATCTCCACCATTTCATCGACCGGTCTCTTGGCTATAGTTTGATTTTTTTGTGAGGTCGCTATATTGTCAGAACCACTCAATCATCAGATGAAATATCGCCTGGTCATAGTTGATGAAATATAAACCCCCAGTTGAGCAGGAATTTACTGTAATGACTCTGAACGTTTCTTCGAACGTTTGTCAACAGCAGCAAACATCATCAGCAATAACGAGCTCAAAGGTTTCTTCATGACTTTCCTTCGGCAACTGATTACACTGGACCATGCCTGGAATCTCTGATGATTTACATACTTCTACTTGCATAAACTGGTCATGGTTTTTATGGCTAAAGTTACTTTTTCAGCCGCCTCCAGAACCAGAAGAGTATCATATTTCAAAAAGCCTTTTCACAAATCGTTACTGCAAATTCATGGACCTAAAATTATAATTTTTTGATTATTAGTATTATTATTATTAGATTGTGGTCTATATTATAATTTTTTGTTGCAGAGACTCTCAGCTCAAGCATTACATCATCGTCCCTCTAAAGCAGGTGCAAGAAGACATGTGATACCCTAGATTAGATATTTTTTTATAAATAGCTTAAATATATTATTGTTTACATTATTATTACAAATTTTAAGTGCAAATAATTATGTTGAATGAATATGCATGGTTAGGTTTTTCAAAAATATATGTTCCATGTTTCTGGCAGAGTTTCATTCTCAGTTAAAACTTCACTTCAAGTTTAAGTAAAATGACTTACGAGTTTTTCATCAAATATGTCCGAAAATTATCACGATTGATTGCCTGAAACGGCATATCTTCAGCTGTTAAAAGACGTTGTGCTACTATTCCTTAACCAGTTGTCGTGCCTACTTGTATCTAATGACTTTTATCATCATTGTCTCATTTTCTCCATAATTGAAGAGGTGCTAGAAGAGATTCAGGGGAACAAAATCTGAAAGTCTTCAGTGAGTCAATGTGAATTAGTGAGTTGACCAATGTAAGTGAATTATGTGAAATATTTATTGGATCAACTGTCGTCTTCCTGACGTCGATATACCGTCGAATGGGACGGTACAGTACAACGTCCTATACACTTTCGAGAAGATTGCTCTATAGACATCTCCGGACTATCCTTACGATATTAGAAGAAATCAAATACAAAATTATGGATAAATTTATGTTCTCAGTCCTAACTTGGTAGAATCTCTGCATACTGATGATAAATAAAACAATAGTGGTTCTAGGTTTTCGCAATCCCTAACCAAGAAGCTTAGTGCTTACCCTCAAGTGTCGAAAACTTTATCTGTCAGTTCATAGTCCCACTAAAAAATCCTTTTCACGTCCGGAACTTTGAGTCCCAGTTGTTAACAGCATCATGGAACTCATGGAAGTTAATGATCATGAAAAAGATTCATCGTAATATTATTAATACTGTTATACATAAATCGACAGAGTGATATAAAAATTCAACAGATCATGGAAGAAAATCTTTCAAAACAGTAAGACCTCACCCGAAAGATTAAAGATGATACCTACACATTTTACTGTTGGCTTAGTGAGCAAACCTGCATTAGACGTCTCACCAACAATTCGCTAAAGCTGCATAACCTGATACGAGGAAACGTGCGACTAATCTAGCGGCTAGACTTAATTAAAGGGAAAATTGACTTAATGAAAACAGATACAACAACTAGCACAACAACTTACTCTGTCCATCCTGTACAAAATTAAATTAGAAGAACAGACTGGGCGGACCCCTCGACCGTTATCAAGAAAATCAGATGTGGTTTACTAGATACAAGGGGGCTAGAAGGGAAATATGGAAGAGATCCCCATCTTGTCCTCTTATAACGGTATACGAATAAGGAGTCTTGGACCATTATTTTTCAGAGGTTTTGGAAAATGCTTTATGCACTACCGAGAAAAGTTCTAAATCCACTTCTACCCAAGTGTGGGACTCCGTATGTACGTATACCTATGCATTGTCGTCATTTTTTTCGCACATCATGCACAAAGCGTCCTCCATGTATTTTATTATTTTGAGATAGTTGGAAAAGCTACCGTGGCCCATCTGACATTAGATGATGCAATCCATCTGCCACATTAAGTAGGTCTTTGCTCGTTCTCTCTCTTGAATTCTTTTGGTTGGCCCTCTATTACTAGGGCTGCATCACCTGATACTGTGCGATATGTTCTGCATACTCTTACAGCCATTTGCCTTTCTAACGCCCTTATGGTCAAAAAACACCTATGTATTCTGGTGGCACACATCCATATTAGGGGAGCATGTAGCACTATAGATTAAGCATGTATGATTTTTCTTTTCTTTTCTCCTGGTTCACCTACATTTAGCATCAACACTCTTATTAGTGTTTTTTCTATTTTTTAGTAACTTTGTTGCATACACTATAATATACATGCTGGGCAAATATCAGCCTGTATTCTATTACGACCCCCGTGTCTCTGATAGCGGTAGTTGCTTTCACTTGGTATACCCCCAACTTGAAAAATAGATTCTTTGCTTTCGGGCTTTGATTTATTATTACGGTAGTCGTCGTTCTGGGTGCAATTTCAAGTCTATTTCGTTCTATCCACATCTGAATCGAGTACATAGCGACCTCGGGATTAATTTTCAGTTCTGTCATTGTCTTTGCTGCAATAAGTATACTCAGGTCGTCTGAATAGCATTATATTGTGATATCTTTCGCCAATTCTACGTCCATAACATCGTTGTAGAGTAGATTTCACAAAAGGGGGCCCACGACCGACCCCTATGGTACTCCTCCTCCTATCTGCAGCTGAGTACTGCGATCTAGTAGTAGAATGGTGGGTTGGGGTGGTGCACCCCAAGCGACTAGGCCACCGAGGGCCCTTTTCGCCGTAACCGAACCATGGTGAAACTCCTACTCGAACCTCCCCGACCTTTATTTAATAAAGGCCAGAAGGTTGTTGTATGAGGGGAGTTTCATTTCTTCCTCTTGTAGCTCCTCAGACCCAAAGATGTTGAGCCTGAGGTTGCTATATACCTCGCATACGCCCACATAATGGTGGGAGTCCTCGTCATCCATTCCGCATTTATTGCATCTGCGATCTATATCCACTGTATTATTTTTGTGAAGTGGTTCTCTAGATATTTCTCAGGTAGGTATGCGGATATTTTAATGGTCGTCATTTTTTTTATTATTAAGTCCCAATCTGCCACATTAAAGCCGTTTTTCACGTCCATCAATATTATACTACACCAATTTTTTTTTGCAACTCTTCGCAACGCTTATAGTCTGTAACATTCTTAAACGATTTCGTGAACCGTAGTCTTGCTTTTTCTAAAACCGAACTGCTGTTCGTTTAGTCCTCCAAGTGTTTCAATTTCGTGAGATAGTCTTGCTGCTATTAAGCTCTCATATGTTTTTCCCAGGGTCACTTACATCTCTAATCCGTTTTTTTTATTTCGACATATATAATGACTGGACTATAATCCAGTTAGCATATCGGGCGGTATTTGATCTCCTCACCCTCTTTTTTGGGTTTCTCGATCACTATATGAGCTTCCATTTCGTGATTTTAGGGCCAGTTTGGAAGGAAACACCTTAAAAAATTGGGCTTAGTAATAGTTACGAAATTCTCATGTTTACAGATTGTTTTAAAATACAAAATTTCCATGAAATCGTTGATTGATCAGTGTTGTCACTTTACATGCGTTTCTGACCAGAAAAGTTTTGGAGAGGAAGATAATAGTAGCATAGAGATAATATTAATGAAGTAAAGTATTTCTCTGATTGGAGGCTGCGATAAAGTTGGGCTATTGAATCCAAACCCCCAAGCGACTAAGCCTTTTTCGCCCTTTTCGCCATACCCACTGCCTCCCCCCCCCCCCCCCCAATCGATCGCATATTTCATAAACATTCGAAAATTAATCTGAAAAATAATCCGAGTCGAGACAGGAACGAACCCATCCACGATCGTGGGCTCCGTCGCCCGAGGTATTCATCACTACATCATGGAGCCTAAAGGGGTGAAGGGGGAGGGCGGGAGATATGCGATATGAGGACGACTGTTCCATTTCTGGTTTTGCATCCAGTCTTATTTTATAATAATCTTATTAGTATAATTATTATAAATTTCAAGAGGAAAAAGAGGCAAAAATGTAATAGTATTAATTACGATTTACATTATGACACTAATATGGGAATTTCAAGATCTATGCTAGGACATCAGAAAGGTTCATTAGAGCTAATGACAATTAAAAAGAGATTAATGGACATTTTAGGTAAAGATTCGGATTTAATACACAAGTGTACAATTTAACTGTTTATGTAACAAAGGTTGCAAAAGTGATGTTTTCGTATAACTCATCAAAAACGCCGTGCGCAAAAAGCTTTCAATTTTGCCATGCTTTTCATAAAATATTTCAATATTTCTTTAATTTTGTAGGTACATGCATAGTTACAAAAATAAAAATAAAAAGTTTATGAAACTTATAAATTTCTCTAGATACTTTCTTGGTAGGTACTCAAAAAGTTGGTAAAAAAATGGTAAAAATTCAAAATCTGTTTCTGTGTCGCTTTTTGGTTGCTTAGGCTTACCTTTTGATATTTTTGGGACTTCGTTAAAGAAACCTCTAGGCAGGGACTCGCAACCTGTTTCAATTATCAAAAAATGTTCAATTTTTTGCTGCTTATACGTTTTCTATTTTTTATTTATTATTGTTATTATAAACTTTTTTTGTTAATTTCGTTCGTATTTTGGTTTTTCCTCTTATTACTGGTTAAATTGTTTTTTTTTTGTTTTTGATGATTATACCTATTAGTTTCAAAAAAGCATATCCCCTCCATTTCCAATTGTTTGAATTTCTCTCATTTTCAGTAAAAACTATAGGGCAACTATAGGGTGTCACCTGAAAGGTCTAAGGTCCTAACTCATTATGTCACATTTAAGATATTAGCAAAAATGTTATCAAAAGCTATAGTCAAGCGCCCTTTTTCATCCAATATCCTAACTCAAAAAGAGGGGTAAATTTTCATAATAATACAGGGTGTCTCCGTGGGGAACCCCCCAAAAAACAACATAAAATATAAAGTACCTAATTGATTAAATTTACAAAAATAACACTATAAACCAAGTTTGTGGATTAATTTAGTAGCTCGTTAACGATCATGGTGATCTTCTGATTAGCGCTGCACAGTTGGTTATACGATCGATTAGGGCATCTCTTGTGGCAATTTTGTTATGTAAACTAATAATTTTAGCTATCTCCAAAGGCAATAATCGAGAGTGAGGTTTGATGACCTTGACGCTCCCACTGATGATCTGTTTTATTATAACAATAAACTTTTTTTCTAATGATGCATTATCACTAAAGCAAGAATATTTTTAACAATATCCCAGCAACAGTTAACATTTGGCCATGTGCTTATTAGACTTTTTTGCTTGTTTTGATCCCCTAAACGCACTAACCAAATTTGGGGGGTACCTCAGGAGACATCCTGTAGAGATCTGTTAAAAATTACAGGAATACTACAGTCGTCTAAATTTCTAGTTTTAGAGAAAAATAATAATAATCTATACGGATAAAGTACGAAACCCACTCGGCTGGCACCTACATTTCATTTTTTCTACAAGAAATTTTCTTTTAAGAACCAGAATTACTAATTTTTTTAAATTCACAAGTCTTGTCGGTGGTAATATTTTATAACACAAACTTTAAACCAAATTTAATTTAATTTAGAAAGTAATAAGTAAACTAATAAAATAATAATAAGTTTTATATGTATTGATCATACCTCAATATTAATATTAAGCTAACCAGTACTTTTGTTACTTGTTAGTAGTTGCAATTATAAAAATAGAATGTGACTCTTACTTAACGTAATAAATAGATTTCTAGTCCCATCCCCTCTATTAATTTCTCATTATAGTCCCAAATCACAAACCTTACTTAGGAACCACTCGACCATATCTCTGTGCGGTGTAATTATTTTATTTCCATTTACTTCCTTCTGCAGCAATCACGAAGTTCAGGTCTGTCCAACTCGAGCAATAATATTGCAGAAATGCAATAATTTTAAATAGGTAATGTCAACAGCGACTTTATGCAGAATATTTGTCTTCAATATTATAAATTCAAAAGTGCGTGAAAATATTGCAACAAGTATGGGTAGGTAGGTACATACTCATACCTACATTAGTAACGCATAATGAGTAATGAGATATTGAAAACACCCTACTTTTTTCTGTGCTAACATCATTACCACATAAACAAATACCATATACATATACATGTAACACAACGATCCATTAGCAAAGACCAAGTGCAAACATCCTATCCTCAATTATTACTGATGTACGTAGCTGTTGAGGGGAGAGTTCTTACAGACATGGATTTTAACAGGATGTTTCTAAACTTGAGGCGATATTGCAAAACACAATTCCTTTACTGATGACTTTGGACTCGCAAGTTTAGTTAAAATCATTGTTGAACCCCCACCTAATTATAGGAAGTTTAGTTTTTTTCAACTGTGTAGTTAAGTGAGCGAAGATTGTAGCTACAAATGAAATTTTAAAAAATACTAGATTTGTTTCTGATTCTTGTGTTGTTAAATAACTCAAAACGCGACTGATGAACAATCTCAAGTTATTTTCAGTACCTACCTTGAAACACCATCTCATCTCAATAGACAGTAAAAATTTTAAAAAAGATCCTGTAGATCCCGAGGGAAGAGATTTCGAATTTTTTATAAGTTTTATGTACAATATTCTCAAGCTCGATGATCCTGACTGAGCGGTTTTTAATCCTTTAACTGTTCTTAGTAAACGGTTTTTATTTTTTAACGGCGCCGGATTCGGCGAGCCTGGCTCGTGACTCGCCAAGTCATACGCCATGGGAATAAGAGGGCTCAGGGGCTCAGCTTCCAACGCATTGCATTGTAGAGTTGCACCGCTCCATGCAGTTGGCCGCGGCTCGTCGACTGGCGGCTTTGCGAGCTGGCTAACCTAGCCGGTGGCTCGCCGAATTCTACTCCAAGGCAGCCACCTAAAGCTATTCACAAAAAATTATTCTTCAAATTGGCGTTCAAAGTCAACAAAATATTCAGAAATTCCACAAAAATAGATTTTTTCACTATAATTTAAGGTGATTTTCTGGAATATGATACAAATACATTTTACATACGAGCTGTCCAAAAATAAACGGTCAAATATCTACAGGAATTGGACCAAAAAAGAAACGCACGCTTTTATAATTTTAGAAGCTCTATCCAGGATTCCGGTGCGAGAGGTCGAACGTATCGGACGTATCGAACAGCGCATTAAGTGAATTTATTAATTTTCAATACTTGTACGACAAACTTAGTGTCTCAATAGTTAAAAGTGTAGTAAATAAAGTGAAAAATATAATATAATCGCCAAGCAGACCGACGGGCCGCTGCTCGTTGGTCACCTTACTGGACAATAGGTATGAGCAATAATAAAGATCAACTTAATTTAAATGTTAATCTAATTGAAGTCGATTCCGCTGATGAATCGGCAACTGCCAGCTCACAATCAAATAAAAGAAAAGGCTATCACTTATCTCCTGATATCAGTATCAGTAACCATCAGAAAAAATATGTCCTGGATCCATCGCAGTTAATTTCACAAAATAAATACTACCTACCAGAAAAACTACAATCAAAACTAGATGATAGTTACGCTGAAACAAACAATACTCCTGTTAAGAATAAAATACCCCCCATATTTCTTCACAATGCAAATGACTATAAAGCTGTTAGAGATGATATTAAACAGGTCATAGGAAATGAAGAGTTCACATTGCAATGCAAAACTAACTCAATAAAAGTGAACCTAAATAACTCTGCAGACTATCGGAAATTAACCGCATTCTACGACCAACAGAATACACAATACCACACGTTCCGTAATCCAGAAGACACATATTTATCAGTTGTTATAAGAAATTTATCTGTATCACTAACAACCGAAGAAATTCACACGGAGCTCTCCAAAACTTACTCTGTTAAAAAAGTTACTCGCCTCCTCAACAGAGATAAATTCCCGATGCCTATGTGTGTAGTTGATCTTGCAAGAGAAGACAAATCAAATGAAATTTTAAACTTAACAAAACTTGATCATTCCATTGTGTCCGTGGAGCCACGAAGAAAATCTAAGGACATCCCACAGTGCATTAGATGCCAACGCTTTGGGCACACCAAAAACTATTGCAAACTTCAGCCTCGATGCGTCAAATGCTCCGAAAACCATCATTACAGTCAATGCCCTCGAAAATCGGGAGAAACACCCACCTGCGTCAACTGCGGGGAAAACCACACGGCCAATTATAGAGGTTGTTCCTATTTCTCAGACTTGAAATCTAAAATAGAAAAACAACAAAACCAACGTAATCCTAATACTTCTCAGTTGACGAACCGTCTCAATCTACCAACAGCCTCACAGATAAACTCCAATCAGCAAATTAGTTATCCCAATCAGAATCAATCACGCCACACTTATGTCCGAAATCAACGCTCAAATCGAACCTACTCAGAAGCCACCAAAAATAACCTCAACCAATCAAATCCAAATTCAAACCTAATGAATAGCCTTGTAGAGCAAGTAATTGAAATGATTACTCCATATATGAACAAAATCAAAGAATTTATAAGCACAATGATTAAATCACTGTTTACTGATATAATTCAGACCAAATAATACTTTAAATCAGATAACAATTGCAAACTGGAATGCAAACGGACTAAAGCAAAAACGCTCGGCGTTTATCCACTTTCTTATCAATCATAACGTTGACATTGCCTGTATCACTGAAACTCATTTAAAATCAGCGCAAACGCTGAGAATTCCTGGATACAAAATCTATAGAAACGATCGCGAAGCTGAAGAAGCCTCAGGAGGTGCTGCTATCATAATCAAAAACTCTTTAAAACATTGCCAACAACCCTTACCAGAACTTACCACAATGGAAGCTGTTATGATACAAGTCGAATTTGCAGATGACAATAAAATAAATATTGCCTCCGCCTATAGGTCTCCAAATAGAAATCAGTTCCAACAAGATCTACAAAATATATTTGATAACATAAATTGCCTACTTCTTTTTGGTGACCTAAATGCCAAAAACACTATTTGGGGATGTCGAGCGAACAACAGGGCAGGGGGTGTGTTATATAACCTGTCAGTCCTACATAACATTATTGTGTCAGCACCAAATGAATACACATACTTTCCATTTAGAAGCGATCACCAACCTGATATTTTAGACATAGCCCTAATCAAAAACTTCAACGCTCCCTTACATCACCAAGTATATACCGAACTCGACTCCGATCATCTGCCAATTATTACAACATTTATAGAAAAACCAAAACTAAAAACGTCCCCACCTCGACTAATAAATGGCATAGTCAACTGGGAGCTCTTCCAAACTGGAATTGACGATAATTTAAAATTTCCACAAGAGAGATATGATAAAGAGAGCATTAATACGTATTTATTGCACTTTACCAAAGTAGTCGTTACGTCGATTCATAATTCAACATCACTAAAAAAACGACGGCCAAACCCAGGTCACCAAAGTACTCCAGGATACATTATAAATCTTATTAAGCAAAAACATGCAACACGCAGATTATGGCAAACAAATCGCTCCCCCCAACTAAAATACAACTTGAACAGGCTAACCCGTCAAGTCAAATGGGAACTTGATAACTACCGAATTAAATGCTACCAAGAGTACGTCGCAGAACTTAACCCAAGTGATCACTCCCTGTGGAAGGCAACAAAACGCATCCTACGTCAACCAACCATAATGCCACCAATTATAGCGTCCGGAAACACTTACGCCACCGACCAAGAAAAATGTCAGGCTTTTGCTAACCACCTATCGGAAACGTTTAACATCTCAGATAACGACGACCAGACACAATTTACCAGACATGTAAATGAAACAATTTCGACCTTAGCTCGCATAGATCTAGCAAATGTCAAAACAACCTCAGCAGATGAAATCCAAGAAATAATTAGTAATCTACAATTGAAGAAAACTCCCGGATACGATCTGATTCCGAATATCGTATTCAAACACCTAAGTGGAAAAGCACTGGAGTATCTGTCCATTATCTTCAATCGATGTCTATCAGTTGGGTATTTTCCAAAACTCGGGAAACACGCCGAAATCATTCTCTTTCACAAACCAGGAAAGCCAAAATCCAGCGCAAGCAGCTATAGACCAATAAGCTTATTAACCACTCTGTCCAAAGTATTTGAAAGAATTACTTACGCTCGCTTATCTGAGTTTGCCACGGACCAATCAATAATCCCTCCCTACCAGTTTGGTTTTAAATCCAGTCACTCCACAACTCACCAACTTTTGCGTTTAACGGAAATAATCCAGAGAGGCTTTGAAGCGAAGAAACATACAATTATTGTCTTCTTAGACATACAACAGGCATTTGATAAAGTATGGATAAATGGATTAATTTATAAACTAATTATGCTAAGAATACCTACTTACCTACTCCATGTCCTTACCTCATTTTTAAGCGAACGAACATTCAATGTCAGAATAAATGGCGAGCACTCAGAAGTTAAAAATATTAGGGCTGGAGTACCACAAGGATCAATTCTAGGACCCATACTTTTCAATTTGTATCTATCGGACATGCCACAACCGGGTAACACCATCATTTCAATGTATGCTGATGACACGGCTCTCATATCACAAGATTCAGATATTGATATTGCTGCTACCACCCTACAGACAGCCATCAACAGGCTTAGCACATATTATGATAAGTGGAAAATAAAACTCAATGCAAGCAAATGCGAAGCCAAAATCTTCACGCTAAGAAGACCAGCCGATCCTCCCCTAATAATATTAAACGACCATCCAATACCATGGAATCCATCAGATACCACAGTCAGATACCTTGGACTCCATTTGGACAGGAAACTAAGTTTTAGAGCTCATGTAAATAAGAAACTCAACGAAGCATATGCACGTCTTGTGATGCTGTACCCGATCCTAAACAAGAAATCCGAACTGAAGCTTGAATGTGCAGTTCTAATATACAAATCAATCCTAAGACCTATGATTATGTATGCCTGTCCTGTTTGGAGCACAACCTGTAAAACGAACGTAAAGAAGATCCAAACATTCCAAAACAAAGTACTGAGAATCGCAACGCACGCACCTTGGTTTATACGAAGTACCCAGATCCACAGAGAGACGTCAACCCCATATATCTCAGATTACATTTCTAAAATTACCAAGAAATTCCTTAAAGATCTACACAAGTGCCCAGCAACCGAACTCTATAGACTAGGGAGCAAAACCCAACAAAGAAGACTTAACACTCTCGCCGCCAAGTGTATCATTTATGATACACCATGTGTCCATCGTGCAGGCCAAGTGTATTATAAATGATACACCAAGTAGTCCTATTTTCATAACGTCGGTGTATCGAAACGAAGACACGTATAATGTACATTTACACGCTAAAACGACAGGCCTGGCCTGGGAATGGACATTGTACTGCGAGTTTTGGCCTCCTGTCTATCGAAATTTTGTTATTTGTATTCATTACCTTGCAATAAGTACCTTTGGAAATACATTATGTATTTCCGAAGCTGTGACTGTGTGTTTGGTTACTTAGAAAGTCCGGACTAAGGATATATAAGAAGAGTTCGTTTAGTAAATTTTATTGTATTATACATTTATACAATAAAAAAATTTTATTGTATAGGTAATCAACCGGTAAATGAAACAAAAAAAAAAATTCTAATGCATTTTGTTGAAGCAATATCTGCAGAAGAAAGGAGTTCCATCGCAAGTGTCGCAAACAGTACCAACTTGTGATGGCATCTTCTTTCGGCCATCTACGATTTTACCATGTTTACCATATTTCCGGTAACATTGCTTGTAACATTGTATGCCCAGGCCACGTGTATCATTTTTGATACACGCTATAAATATTTCCAAAAAATACAGAAAAAAATTGCAGAAATTAAATTTATATTAAAAACCGCTATTTAAACATAACAGCTGAGACAGAAACACCCTTGGCCTGTGGGACCAAAAATTGTTTTTTCACTTTGGCAGTGAGAGTGTTAAGAAACGCCTACCACAAGATCTTTATTTATCCAGCGATTCGGATGACAATGAATATGACGCCAGTCAACACGTAAGATAACATGGAAACTGCTGATATCAACATTGTTACCAATCATTGTTATATTGCATTCATCCATATATTTATCTGCTTATTTACTATTATTTCTCCGGCTATGCTGGACACACAATTATGTAACCCTGTTACCCCATTTTCCTTCTTTTCACCATATCAAACTGTGATAATTTAATTTAAGTTCCTTTAAATACTTATGATCTCAACCTTGTATAATATGTAATATATTGAGCGGGTTAATAAAGATATTATTAAAAAAAAAAAAAAAAAAAAAAAAGAAGCTCTATCCAATGAGAACAAGCGCACTCCCCACGCCCTGACCTCTTGAGGAATCGTATTCTACGGGAAAAATTAAGTCAATGTCTGGAACGTTTTTCTTGGATTCGTGACAAATGGCGCTGTAATCGCAAAATATTTTTTATAAATTTTTAATCAATTCTACAGAAGAATGAAAAATAATAAAGTATGAGTTCGTTACTTAAAAACATCCATTCAGTGGTGTAAAATGTAATATACTCCCCCCCCCCCTCAACTACCATGACGGGAGGAGTGGTGGGCTACTTTCACATTCTAAATGGAAACCCTCAGTTATCATTATTCGTGATCAATTTTCAGGAAATATTGTTTTTCACAAAAACGTAGGGGGGATTAAATTCAACACCATTGGGTTTTAAGTAAATGAGCTCCTTAATTCTTCCGCATAATTTCTTATTAATTTATAAAAAAAAAGCGGTTACAGCCCCATCTGTCACGAATCTCAATAAAAAACTGTTTCAGACACACTTGGCATAATTTTTGCCACAGAATCTGTTTCCGTAGTAAAAAATAGGGGTACTATTCAAGATTTTAAAGTTGCCTCCCTACCTGCCCCAAGAGGTGGTTTTTTGAGCGTTTACAATTAAAAGAAACCATCACTAATTTGGGGACTTCTGAAAACTAAAGAAAAGAATTTAAATGACTCAGGTTGCTCTATAAACGTCTTCAGTAGGGATTCAAATATCTTGTAGTAATTGATGAGACAAAAAACTGACCTAGAGATCCCAGATTGACAGAATAGTCACAAAGGCTGTGGCATATTTGCTGTGTGTGACATGCTCTGTGGTAGTTACAAGGAACAATAGGTAAAGTCAAAAGAGTGAAACACAGAAAAACTGGCTACTATAATACAGATATCATTGAGACATATAATTTAGGGGAAAAATGTTGTATCAACAACCTTGACAAAGAAACTAGCAAAACAACAAAAGCTTGGCAGTCTGTCAACAACCAGCGCAAAAAAAACTACCTCGTCAAGAAGCTCTATATATAATTCTGGAGCTGGCCCTACTTTTTTTGCATTTGAATATTTTAAGGTGGCCGTCAAAGAATAAAAAATTCAGAAATATACAAAGAACATACTGAGATATCCGGGATAGCTGAGAAGAAGATTTCCACCTAAGCCGCATGTTTTAGGATGGAAGTTTTGTTACCTGGCAGGAGAAAGAAGGAAGAGGTGGAAACATTCCCTGTTAATTCCGAAAATAAAAATGGGAAAGGAAGGACAAATCTGTTATATGACGGGAGGCTCCAGAAATGATAATGATTGTATTGGGCAGGACTATTCTTCGAAGTACTACATTTGAGAAAACCCTCTCCATAGAGCTCAACAACGACCATCTTCCAAGTAGAGGTACTCTCGCCATCATGCTACAGTTAAAATGTCACTTTCACCAAATATTGGGAAGCAACTTCAGGCTGCTGACGTGATAAAATCTCATCAAGGGCCGACACAATCAAATAGAACTACTGTTTGGAGTCCTTACTGCTACAAAAGCCTGAATAGATATATGGCAACTAATGGGGATGGATGAGAAATAGATATGGCGCAAATTTGAAACAGACGACAAGGACTTCCACGGGTTCACGTCCAAGGACTCACGTTCAACATTTTTGGGCGAGGATGCACAAATTGAAGCAGAAAATTAACTCCTCTTATTGGGTGACGTTCTGGTCTTAGTAAAGTTAGGGAAGTTCGAGTACCATAATAGGAGACGAGCATCTCAACATATGCTACCCAATAAAAAAACCTTCATTTCAATTAACCATTGATTTGATTTGTTCCGTCTTTGTCATTAAACGAGAGATACGTTGCTTTTTTTAGATTTTAACAATAAAATTTACTTTACGAAGATATTGCGACCTCTATCGTGTTTGGTGTTTGAATGGATGGCATTGCTTACAAAATATACCTAAAATTATTTTAATGAGTATTATTTGATGAGCGATGTTACGAAAAAGAAGCCTTATTAGTAACTACAAAACGTGACAAGAGGCAATTAGTAAATTTCTTACTTCTTTTAAAACAAACAGTTTCGAAAAAGTAAATTCAAATGGATTATGGTGGGCTGTTGAACGAATCTTTCAATTTTAACGAAAAAGAAAATTATTACCATCGGCAATGCGAAGTAGGTACTTAAAATGATTATTCCAATAAAAGGTGTTATATGACGTCAATAATCGCTCTTCACCCTCTATCGTATTTTTTACAGCATGAACTTATGTAACAGTGACATAACATAAGGTTGTACCTATTAAACAATTGATTTCCTTTCTCTGAGCTGATCTAAGCAGGTAATATCAATATCTGTATTTTCTTCCAGAATTAAATAATAAATAAATAATTTTCTTTTTCTTTTTTTTTTAATAAAACTTTATTATTATTATTCTTGAAATATTAAAAATTCTACATACCTATAAAAGTGATCAAATCTTAATAACTCCAGCAATTAAGTACTCTAATAAATATAACTACCTATACACCCATCTATTGTTATACCAGGTAGGAGTAGGCTCGCTGAAGACTCGCTGAAGACTCTCACCTACTCCTTTACACCGCCAGTACATCGAATTCAGTGATAGCTGGTGAGCGGTATCCGGTGAAGCCGTTGTTCACATACCATGTGGCTGTTAGCGGTTGTGGCGGCGGTCGTCCTCGCGCCCTGTCTTGGCGATGGAGCCCTCAGGGAGATGGAGTTCGGCGAAGGAGAAGCTGTAACGTTGCCTCCTTTCCAAGTCAAAAATCCGCGAAATGGTCTGCATGATGTGGTGACCTTCTACAGTCCGGAGTTGCTGGATGCTGTATGGGGGAGATTTAAAGGGGTTGTTGGAATGGATTGCTTGAAAGACTTGGAGATTTATCTTCGAGGATTGGAAACGACAAAGATGTGGGCTTTGAAAAGTAAGTGTGAATTTAGGGCTATATAAAATTTTCAGGAGCGAGCAATAGAAAATCAAATTATACAGGATGTTTCAGAAATATAAGGCCAAATTTGAAGGGGTTAATATAAGTTAAAAAAAATAAACTTCAGCTCAAAATGACGTTTCATTTAAAAGATACAGGGTGATAAATAAAATAAAAAAACTGTTTTTGGTTATAATTATTATAACTCGTGTAAATTGAAACCGATTTTGATGAAATTTATATTAATTAGCCAGTGGCGTGGGTAGGAACTAGGAAATGGGTAAAACTTCTAATTTTTTTTACCACTTGTGAGCATTTTTTTAAGGAGTTGAACTGAAATTTTTAGAGTAGACGACTATAACTTTTAACTATGAAAAATTTCAAGGAACAGATAATTAAAATGACGGAGATCCTCAAAATTTATATATCATACTTATTTTTCAAAATTTTATATTTTATAAACGCCACTGTACCTTTAACAGATAGTCCAGTCAAAGTAGGATTTAATTGTGCAATTCAAGCGGAAAAAATATATTTTGTATAGGGGTTGGGTGGTCAACAAACATGGAGAGTCTAAATCCAAAAATGCGACCTCCTACCCCTTGTGAATAAGCCGCCATATTGGTTTTAAAGAATGAATGGGTTTTTTGCACTTTACGACGTTAATTCGAATTTTACCGAAAAAAGTGTCATCACTTAATTTATTCAGGAAAACATTCTCCACAAATTTGTATATGTGACATTTTTTCGTATTTGCAATATTTAATGACCTACAGGTGATTAATTAAGAACAAGGGGGATGAAATATTGGTATTTTCGGATAAACTCCTTTTTTTCAATCGCAATCCAAAAATTGTTTCCAAAAAACTTGCAGCGCTTACAATTACGAACATTTACATAAAAATATCTTATTAATCGGACCAATTATTGTTGCGCAGTAGTACTTCGCCGAAGTCACGGGGTAGGAGGTCGCATTTTTGGATTTAGACTCTCCATCGACCACCCAACCCCTACACAAATTTTTTTTCCGCATGAATTGCATAATTCGATGCCTTTTTCGTATAATTTTACTGGACTAAAACTATCAAACTTTAGACACAAAATTTTAAATCTTTTGAAAACTATGTAGGACTGTGGATTTTGTTTATTAAAAAAGCTTTTTTTAAAAAATGTTATTGTTTGTATAAGAGATGTCCCTTCAAATTTTGCAAAAAAAAAGTTTTTGTCCCTCGATTACGGGTCTTAGTTTTCAATCTATAGGGACCTGTAATTTTTGAAATTATCGTTAAGTGTCTGGAGGGAGTTGCCTAGTATTGCATTTGAGAAATATCGGCCAAGTCGTTTCAACATTCAGGTCATTAAAATATAAAAAAAGTAGAAAATTTTAATCATCAAACATCAAACTATAAGAACAGCTCATCTCGAATACGTTCAAAAAAGTTTTTACTAGCTACCATGGTTAAAAAATTATTAAAGAGTAAACTTCTTCCACCGCCACGAGTTCATCAGAGACCAAACTCACCAAAAATTCAGGAGTGCTCTAAAAAACCAATCATCATTAGATAAAAACTCGCAAAAATATACGAGAACAGTCTTGTTGACTTTCTGTTTACAGTTGTGTGGGTTAAGAGAGAAGTTTCTAAGAGTTTTTTCAGAAGCTATCTAACTCCAGGTCTTAATGGGTCGTTTTAATATTAAACATTATTTGGCAAAGACCTTTATAGCATAATAAATATTGCAAACAATGGAATTAATATTTGGGAATATGTAAGCAAATGAATATGTGAAAATAATGAAGATGGTTAAATATTTTCTCTTTCTACAGGAACAAGGTGATTATTTGCCGAACAAACATTATGAAATTATATATTAAACCCAGCTATAAACCGTATAAATTGTTATGTATTGTTCACGAAATATACCCACTCGGAACTATTTACGATATACCCAGTCGTAATAGATGAAAGTGAAATTGTTTTCGTTTGTTGTTTATATAAAAGTACTTGCACAGATCTGATCTGTTGATCGTTCTAATGGTTTCTTTTGCATGGTTGAAGATCATCTGGGTATTGTAACTTATTGGTTTTGCGTAATGGTTTTTTTGAAGACAAAACATTTGTAAAAAAGCGCTAATTTTCTCAAGTAAGACGAAACAAAAAATACCAATCAAGAATCAATTTCGCGGCTTTTTTAAAAGTCATTCTTTCACGTACTTACGCCTACCATTGGCAACTAATAACCCGTTTGTTCGATATTTTTTATTCGACAAAATTCTAGATACAATCTCGTTGAAAAAATTCATTTTATATTAATTTTAATCATCCCTTACCAACTACACTCAGCACGAGACTCCGAAAGAATTCCTGAGAAAAATAAACCTAAAAATTATTATACAATAAAAAATGAAACTGTTATCGCCTGCTCAGTGGCCCCTCCGACGGAGAATCTCCCTCATGTTCCCACAACATTTTGCCAGTGTGCATAAAGTAATGTAACGAAATCCAAGGCTTTCGTTTATTATTCTTTTATTAGAGACAGTTCAACTGACCAGCGAGCGTTTCCTTCCCCTGATAGGTGTATTGAGCCTTCAGAGGAACAGGACAGCCGAAGTGCATGCATTGAGTGCACTTGAGGGGGAGAGGCTGATGTATTGAGTCAGCCTATCCTTGTCCTACCGATCGACACCAAGAGTTTATTGAAATGTGCGCGGAAATTTTTTTTTAGTTTCCAGACCAGCGTCGTATTGAGACGAGGTCCGATGAACGAATCCCTCCGTTTGACTTGTATTGAGAGTCAAATAGGATCCCTAAATCGCGAGTTACGCGACAGAAGAAGAGGTTCCAACGCTCGATCGGTGGATCGGGGGATACTAAAGCAGCAGTCAGGCCAGCACGACGTCGACCGCCCGAAGCGATATCTCTTTATAATCGTCAAATACCATAGCCAATCCCAGTCGAGCCGGACCAGACCAAAGCAAAAGCCAGCATTTTATACAATACGCCCTTCTAGTGGACTGGGCCCAGAGTTTCCAGGAATACGGAAAATAGAATTATACCGAGTTTAACACATATTTTTTCGCGTATTGTTATTTAAAGTTACATTTTGAATAATTTTCAATCGTGTTGCATCCTTAATCCTGTCAAAATTACATAATTTCAAAACTTCACTTTTACTGCTTAGACAGCAAGGTAACTTTTTTGCTGCCCCAGAGGTGATTCAGTTGAGAAGGTTCACCATTTGAATCTCGAAAATGGTAAAGAGATGCGAAGTTGGTTAAACGGGAGCAAATTAGGGCAATTTTAATCAGATGGCGACTTTCAGATGTCGAAAAAACAGGTAGAGGACATCGAGGTAAGTCTCAATGACAAATAGTGACAATCTATGACAAATTTTTTTCGCCCAACAGGTACGAAGATAAGTTTTGGCTTAAATTTTAAACGGAGATAGATATCTTTGCAACGGTTTGATCAAATCTAACAAAAGTCTATTCCAGTAAAGGAACGGGGTGTAGAGTGCGTGAGCAGGAGGTACCTACCCAAGCAATTTCTTCAGACACTTGTTTAGGGTGTTTAGTGAGTAAACATGGCAAAATTCCTGACATGTAGGTAATGAACTGGGGAATGGAGGGGGAAGGTTCCACTTTTAGGGTTTCCTGTTATATCTCAAAAAGGTTCATATGAAAAAAACTCTTTGAATGAAAGCTCATAAAATTATCTACAACTTTTATTATTTACGTGATTATCGGATTCCCGACCGTTTTTGACTTACAAGCTCCACAAAAGTAGACATTTTCGAAAAAATAATTTTGACTCATATTTTCCATGAAACAGTCCTTCATCTATCGTCTAAAATATTCATCAAAGAAAGAGCATTTAGCTCAAAAACGGTTGAAAGTTCGTAAAAAAAATAAAAAAATTATGAACTTTTATTTATTATGAGAAGATTTTCGACTGCGATGCACTGTTTTCAAGATATAAGCGGAAATACAAAAATTGGGACTTTCCTTCTCCCACCTCCCCCTCCCCTGGCTCATCACCAATAAGATGTCAAGGCTTTTGGTATGCTATCATCCTAAACACCCTGAACAAGTTTGAAGGAGTCGTTTAGATACCTGCTCACGCACTCTACGCTTCTTTTTGGGCGTAGAAGGTGAAACTGGTGTCTTTTCCATAATCAAAGTACCACGCCCTTCTAATGTTACGTCACACCACTGACGTAATTATTGTCTGTTAGTATCTGTTAGTGGAAATATTTTTCGGTAGATGTTACATTCATCAAAATGCTAGACATTATTTTCATTAATTTTCCTTTACTATAAAGCAACGTCTTCTGGTGATATAACTCTAGTAGGTGTGCTTTATTATTTACCGACATTCAAGCCGAATCTAGGCCATATCTTCTCCTGTCGCTATTATTGTCTCCATCACCTGGAGGAAAGTTCAGACTCAAATTGCAACGTAAGCATTTTTCCGTAAAAGCTCGACGTCTTAGAGAGAAAGTTATAGCGTTCGATAAAGAATCTCAAATGATAATATGACTGACACACAATACAAGCGATTATTGATTACTGAACCGTATGTCATAATCATTATTAGTAATTATTGTTGTGGACATATTAACTTTTCATATTTGAATTTAATTGAATTTAAAATAAATTTCTATTTTTTTCTACGATCTTTTACGATTCAAATATACCACGTAGTTAAAAATACTACAGTTAATAACTTTTGGGAACTCCATAAGTAGGTACATATTATAGTTATAATATAATAGTTAGACTGTGTAGTAGACACAGTAAGTGGTGGGAGGAATCGGCTTGGCAAGCCAGCTCGCCAAGTCACAAGTTCATGAAATTCATGGAAATGGCTTGACGCCATTCCTGGTTACTCCTTTTAACGTTTAACTGACAGGAATGCCGAGCCGCTGAGCCTACTCAATCCCAAGGCGCTGGACTTGGTGAGTCGCTAGCCTGGCTCGCCGTGCCCCCAGCCGTGGTAGTCAGACCTATAATGACGTATTTCATGTATGAACTAGCAGTTCCAGTTATGTCATAGTATTTACTTTATATACGAACCTGAAGCAAATTAATCGCTTATTTGAGAAAAATTTATTATGAAAAAAGGTTCAAATATGCCACAGAAATCTCCCCAACACCCCCCCCCCCCTCCCCACTCCAATGAATGCTGTTTCAGAAGGTCACCTTAAATACTCTTCTTAGACAGTTTTTCTCAATTTTCTTAAAACTATGTCAAAGGTGTGGTCGAATTTGAGTGGTTTCTATGGTCGATTGAGCTTAGTAAAGTTTTCACCCCTAAGGGTTAAAACATAGTAGAACGACGAGGCTAGAGGCACAGCGACGAGGTAAGCGACGATATAAGCGACGAGACAGGAGACATGCACATAGTGAGGAGACAAAAGTTGCGATTTACTGCGTTGACTTTCCAAACTCAATTCAGTATGAACAATGTTCTCCGAAAGTGAAGATGAAATTTTATTCGAAAATGCCGCGCTTCGCGGGCTTATTATTATTGCAATGGGAAGTTTGGACAAAACTTATTCTGTACATCCTACTAATAAAGTACGAAAACGGTTTGGACACTACCATACATTATTTTCAGAGCTCAAGCAGCACCCAGACCGATTTTTTGAATATTTGAGAACGGAAATTGCTAAAACTTAAAAAGAATGCAGCTAGAACCGTCCAGTATCAACGCGATAATAAATCCAATTTTTATCTCGACGCGCATCGCCTCGCTTGCCTCGTCGCTTAGTACTGCGTCAACCTCTTCACTATGTTTGGCTTCATTACCATACACGATGAAATAAAAGCAGCGTCGCTTACCTCGTCGCTATGCCTCTAGCCTCGTCGTTCTACTATGTTTCTACCCTAAGTACGAATAAAAAAAAATTAAACAGCATTCGTTTGTCCACGTTTGTCCAACCAAAATTTTCGTTCCGTGAAGTTAGCCATAGTATAAACAATACAGTGAGAAGATCAATGAGTTTCCTTAATAATTCAAGTTCAAGATTTTCTTAATAATTACATGAATATCTTGTCGGTCGGTTTCGGGCGTTAGCCCATCCTCAGGATAATCATCAATTTACAAGATACGCAGTTTTAAAGGTAGAAAATAAATGTACATTCATATGTAATGTTGAAAAATAAATCAATGCAACCTTGGAGAGATGTAACGAGGAAACCGGACACGTGGTTCAAGTAAAAATCATTGACTACGCCAAAACTTCGAAAAAACACGAAAAAACAACACAAAAAATTAAATTAAACCAGGGTGGCGTTATTGATTATAAAATGATTGTTAAAATTTTAGAAGCAAGTTAAACGGTAAACCGGTGTGAGACGCCGATTCCAGGGAAAAAGTTCAATAACGCCACCCTTTCACTGGGAAAGGGTTTAATTTAATTGTTTTAATTGTTTGTGTTGTTCATTTTTGTTTTTTCGAAGTTTTGGAGTAGTCAATGTTTTGCCCTTGAAACACGTGTCCGATTTCCTTTTTATATCTGGCCAAGGTTGCATTGATTTCGTTTTCAACATCATATAAATGTACATTTCTACCTTTATAGTGCGAATATTGTAAACTGGCAATTGTCCTGAGGATGGGCTAACGCCCGAAACCGGTCGACAAGATATTCCTATAATTATTAACGAAATCAATTTGGTCATTGACCTCTCACCGTACTGTTTCATTAAAATTTTCGTTTGCCCACGCTTAAAAAAAGTTGCCCCCAAATTTAACAAAATTACATCCGCCATGAACAGATTCCATTAATTTTCAAACGGCATTCGTTTTTTCAACCAAAATTTTTGTTTGTTAACCATCATAAAAGAAAGTTGCAGCCTAATTAAAAAAACTTTACAGCAGCACCAAATGCGAAATTTTATAAAATTCAAACGGCATTAGTTTGTCCACGTTTGTACAACCAAAATTTCCGTTTGTTTTTGGAAAATTTTTAAAAAGATTTCAATAATTTTCAAACGGCATTCGCTTGTTCAGATTTTTCTACGTTTGTCCAACCAAAATTTATGTTTGTCCATCCTCCAAGACAAAGTTATGACAAAATTAAAATAATTGACAGCACCACCAAATATCTATTTTTATAAAAATCACACGGTGATCGATTGTCCATGATTTGTCCACGTTTGTCCAATCAAAATTTTCGTTTTACAATTCTCAAAAAAAAATTATTTACATTTTTTAAAGCACAAGTACCACAGAAACACAACTGTCCATTGAAAGTTGAACTCGTCTTGAACTGAATGAATGAATGGAATATTGAGGTATGGCAGAAGAGATTTGTAGCACCTTCTTCCCCTAAGAAGCTCGATATTTGCAAAAATCTTACATAAAACCTTTATTCACTGACCTCTTCAACAGTGACTGACCCTGCACTTCTGATTGCATTTTCTTCAATATAAGCACTGGAATGCTTATTACATTTATTCATTTATTATTCTTATTTTTTGATCCACCATGTAAATTTTGAGGGGAAGGGGAGGATAAACGAAAATTTTAATTGTACAAACGTGGACAGCTCGAGGACAAAGGCAAGGAGTACGAATTTTATAGAAATTCGCATTTGGTGCTGCGGACAATTTTTGTAATTTGGTCAGGCGGGTGCCAATTTCACTAAAGCTGATCGATGTCGAGTCTGGTGATGTAAGAGAAGCAGATCGGCATATCGCAGTACAAATCGGCTCAATAGAACTCACATATTTTTGCAAATAGGAGTAGGTACCTGCAAATATTATAATTGTAGGAATACCAGCGGTTCACGAAGCCATAGAGTACTCGAGTACTGCGATTCAGACTACCGCTGCTCTGAATAGCAGTCCATGCCAGCGAAGAAGAAAATCTGGGGTCCATAAGATGTAAATAGGGGTCTACGATGACGGATCTCATAATCTGGTCATGACCATAATTATTGTGGTCTTCCATGAATAGAATAATCCACATACACAGAAAGTGCCCATACGGATGTTCAAACCTATTGGATATTTTTGAATATTATGACTTTTTGTTTGTAGAACTTGGTGACGCAAGCGTATTTTTGAGTGCTGGGAAATTGCGTGATCTCGAAGACTGAAAAAAGTTTCGCCACTTCTACTTATTCTTATGCTACGAGTTTAGCCGAAATTTTAAAATCCAAAACCCCCCTTATGATCAAATCCTAGATCAGCCACCCAGGGGGTCTACCTAAAATTGAACATCATAGTATAGCAAGTTGATAACATCATAGCACGAGACAAAAAAGTTTGGGGACGTCTGGCATAGAGTGCCAAAGCGAACCTATTAATAATTGACAAATGGGATGGAGACATACCATGGGTTCGAGTCCTACCATTTCCATAGATGTTTGTGTGCCGCTAATAATAAGTTATATGGATATATGTGAAATGGTATAATAGATTTTTTTATGCATTAAAATATAAACAACTAGATAAGGCTGAACGCTTCTGGCTATGGTAGAAAAAATTATAATAATAAAAAGTACCTACATATAATTTTAACGATTATTTTATTTTAATCTTATTCTTGTCTACGAAATCACATTATCTAAATAGGCAGTAAACCCAATTTTTTTCATTATGTAATCTAATAATAATATTTTAATTTTCGTGTTAATTGTTACAACAACCAGCATAATTAAAAGAGATGCGAACTGTGACACGGAACAAGTAACTACATTTTCCTCAAGTCTTCTCGCCCCAGTAAAAGTATCAAAAAATTGGTTCCAAAATAATTGGGTGCCAACCTACACTTTTTTTCCAATACCTGAAAAACAAAAGTAAAGAGTCCGATATATCTTTCAGCGGTAATTATATTAAATCATTGCATGAAACTGAAATTAAAGTGCAAGTACGCATTAGAAAAGCGGAAGCACAACGATAATGAGAGTTCATCAAGACATCAAACAGCAAATGTGCATTATCATTTACACACGTGGGTGCCTTATACGATTGCAACATATATACCTAGTACGTAAACCACGCAGCTACAATAAAACATCACTGAAGTGGAAACACAGCTTCACTCATACCTTCGCTGGTAATAATATAGGTTGGCTGCCAGGTACCCAGGTTCTTGAACCCACATATGTAACTTGCCATTAAACCGTTGTTCCTCTAATTTTACTAAGACTAAGAAATCATTAAATTAACTAAAAAAGGTTTGAACAGTGCTTTCTATAAAGCGAACTATGAGATATTAGTTCCTCTTGTTATTTTTTTTACGAAGACAGTCTTCAAGGTAGCAAGAGGAAAGTTATATAGTGGGCTCCTTTCCTCATCTTCATTAGGCACCTTCTTCATAGGCTTCATAGATCTTCTCCATAGGCACCCTGAATCAAATCGGTTACTTTTGAGTTGTGTAAGAAGAACCACCAGTCCTAATTTGTTTTCAGATTTTGACCATCTCATCCACCTAAAGTGGCACTGTGGTTTTTACCTCCTACAGTAAAACATTAGTGTTTATTTATCATCCATCAACCTCCTACAGTTTTTTCATCAGCTTGTTCAATCAGCGGCAAACCGGTACGATATTTTCTTGAGCTTTTCGTTGCTCAGAAGTTGCAATAGAGACCTGAGCTACGAGATGGACTGTGTAAATACTTACTTTAAGAAAGATGGCGGCTGCCTCATGCGTTTTCAGGTATAAATCCTACCTTAGTCGTGATTAATATCAGGAGAGTGACCAATTTAAGCCAGTTTGATCAAGTTAAACCTCAAAGTCTACTTTCAATTCCTCTCTTGATCAGTGGAACGAAGGAAGCGAGCTATTTCTATCGGATCCTTTGAAGGATATAATCAAATAAGCTTTAAGTTTTGGGTTTTTGTTGGTAAAAGTCTTCAAAAAATATCTTCCTTAGCTTAAGCATTTCATTTGAGTAAGATGCATGCCCACGTCAGTTTTATCCCAGAGGAATGCCATTGTTGAAAGCCGATTTGAAGATGACGGTTTAGTACTGAAGGTTTCGGCATATTTCCGCTTATCATAGATTAATGAGGAATTTTCCAGGAGATGAAATGAAACTGATATCGGTTGTCGGTTTTGGGTACGGTTGCATAAATACGAGACCCAAAAAATACCAAACTGAGGGAAACATAAATATATTTTTGAAGTCGCTCTTTAAAAAAAAAAAAATTTTTGGAAAAGTGGTCTAGAAGTGAGGAAATCTGACACAAAATTGGAGAAATATGTTACAAAATGACGAAATATGGCCCAAAAATTAGAAAATATAGCCCAAAGGTTGGAAATATATGGTTCAAAAATAGTTTTTTGCAAAATATCACAAAAACCAAATTTCGAAATGCGATTTTTGGCACCCGAGCAAGAGCCTCAAATCTATAGCCCTCTCGATCACAGCTCAGTGAATTTGGCATTCCTAAGCACGAAAAAAATGCAAACGGCAATTGTTTTTCCACAGTTTGTTCACGTTTGTCCAACCAAAATTTTTGTTTGTCCACCAATTCACATCAACACATTTCATTAATTTTCAAACGGCATTCGTTTGTCGAGCATTCTGTCACGTTTGTCCAACAAAAATTTTCGTTTGTCTCCCCTCCAAAACAAAAAAGTTACGACCAAATTTAAAGAATTGACAACAGTGCCAAATGCGAATTTTTACCAAATTTAGACAGCATTAGTTTGTCCACGTTTGTCCAACAAAAATTTTCGTTTGTACGCTCTCCAAAAAAAGTTCACCCGTCTATCGCTCATAACACTAATTGTAGCACAAAACAAGAATTTACATTCTCCTGTCCTCTTTCATTTTAATTCCTAAAGAACCTAAAAAAAATTGCACTATTTCTTCAAAAATGAAGTTATTAAAGAAAAAACAATTACTTACTCGTTTTACCCTCAGCTATATGGATAAATTGGCTAATTTTACCCCTCCTCCCCCCAAAAAAAAATCCTGCTAAAATGACCCATTTACTTAATTTTCACCTCACATTTGAACACCTCACACTTCACGCAGAACTGAAATTTTAATATTTTATAAGCTTTGAAAAATATTAAGAATTTATCCCTATATCAACCTTATTTAAGCCTTCAAGAATACGATTTTGGTAATTTTCCATTGATTTTTTTATATTTTAAAAAATATGATATTTGATAAGTATTAAGAGAACGACAGGAGGGGGGAGGTCGAGCATCTCTGAAGCGCGCTTTCTCCCTCAACAACTCACATGTGAGGTTGTATCTGTTGCAAAAACGTTTAAATACTCTTAAAAAAATTGGGAGCTCAACATATTTTTAAAATTCGCGAATTTTTGATCCTCATTTCCAGAAAAACTATGCTCTAGACGGGTGATCAAATGAACTTTTTTCGTTTTGTGATCCCCTTTAGCATTCCGTGAACCGCATTCCGAAATGTGCAAAGGTTTTCACGGTATTTTGCAAAAACTCCTTTTTTGGCCTTTGATTTTGGACCACTTGGCCGTAGTTACGAAGAACAAGAACCAGATTTTCGGGCAGCAGATAAACATCATCAAAATATTGTTGTCATATTGTGAATTTATAAACTTATGATCAATCGCTATACTGTTTTAGCAACACCTGTTTTTATCAGCCTATATAAGTTTACATTCTCTGTACCCAAAAATAATTAAGCGAATAAATAATGATGGTACTATGTGCTTTACTGTCGTACTAACTTGTTTGTAAATAGTTACATAATGGCAAAGCAGTAATAACCAAAAGAAAGCATTCAATTACCGGCGGAGGTTTGCATAGGTGGGTTTATTACGTGCCGGCTACTTTATATCCTCAAAATCATCAAAGTGTTACAAGGAAAAGAAAGTATTATAGTACAACTTCAACAATTATGCGTCTAAATTGATAAAAAACCATTATGCGTAAATAAACAAAGCATTATCCATGTTGAAATTATAATTCTGAATGAACTAATTTTGAAGGCAAAAAGTGAAACAATCAGACCAGGAAAAAGTAGAGAATTAACATTTCCTCTTTCATATTTCTATTTTCATGTTGTTCCCCTCACTTACTGCGCACAAGATTTGATAAAAAAAATGTTAAACCGATTTGTGGTCTTTTTTTTTATACAATCTTTTAACTTCACCTGTCTGTCTTCTTTCTTCTTTTTGATACTCTATCATTGTGTTGTGTGCTTCATTCACAGTTACCCATCCATGTAAATAACTAAAATTATCAGACTGCATAATATAGGTATGCACGGTCAGCTTACGTAAGAGCAGATAATACAATTTCATTCATGTTTCCTTGTTTTCACAAAGATTGTTGTTGTTCTTGGAAATATTTTTTTATTATATTAGTCATTACTGGGGTCACATCTATTTAGATCCTTTAGATCCTCTTGAGATTCTCCAAGCCCTCCAGTCTGTGGGTTCCTCCAAGTGGAGGCAATTTGATGAGGGTTCGATCGGTAAGTGGGTATTTTTCTGGGAGCTCCAATTCGAGTCAAGTCGAGTTAGATCGCCCAGTCACGCTTTCGGCCAGGAAGAGGCCCTTCTTATCTTTATTTGCAGCTCAAGAGAAAATATTTGGTTTATTTTCATTGATAATAATTTTATTCAAAGATTTCAGTCATTGGAAGATAATCAAAAATTGAAAAAATCGTAATTATTGAATAAAACGCCACGGAGAGCCACCCGTTCGACTGAGGACTGAAGATAAAAAAATTGCATAGCTTGGGTTCAATATTATGGCTATTTTTTTATATTTTTGGCAACTTTCCCATAAACATCTTCTGTGTATTTATAAGATAAAAAATTGTTCTGCTGCATTGGTCCAAAACTCAAAACTAATCCGGTCAATCTTATCATGGATGACACATTGCAGTGCAACACTGCGCATATGAGCAACAGTACGCTTTAATTAATAAATTATAAAATGATGGAACAGTACCTACCTGTAGAGAAATTAGTCTTGCTATTAAGGCTCCTCTGATTTTCATTACACATTTTAAGTCGAATGGCAACTATTTAGGGAACACCAATTCCTCTTCGTTAGATTTTTTCCTCATTTAATGTGTCGCTTCATCTCGTAATTTTGCAATTCTTAGGAAATTTATAGATGAACGTCACTGTCGTTGTCTCTAATTAGTGGTCCTTCCGTTCACAATCAGTTGATGAACCACTTATTTTTTGCTCTTCTACTGAAACTCTAATATTGCTCTTCTACTGAGACTCCTGGGGAAATCCCCTGAGATGTCCTATTGATGCTATGAGTCATGGTTATATACGTTTTAGAGTGTCTCCTAGCTTTAATTGTCTTACGTTTCTTATAACCTGCAGCAAAGGCATCCTTACAATGAAAGACCTTCTCACTTATCGGTTTTTCTTCATTTTTATGGAGCATTACATTTTATTTACCGTGGACCTTTTTTCCGCGGTTATTATCAAATACTTCCTCCAGAGATAATTTCACCTCACCACTTAGCCACTTAACAGATTCCTCCAATTATTATGTGTAAGGGAGGATCTTTAACATCTCTAACATCCAAGAAACGACGACTCATTTACCCCCCCCCCCCCCCCTGAAGGATGAAGCACTGTAGATATTCAACTTATTCAATCTGAAACTTCTTATCCCGAAGTACCTACCACATTACTGTCACTTGACCATGAATCTTTCATGTAGGGCTATGATAGTTTTCTTGGATGTACTTCTACAATTTGAAAACATTTCGTTACTTTTCTGGACGGTTGTTATTCTTTGATACTTCCAGAAGTATCTTGAGATTTCTTAAGAGTTCAGTTATTCTAGTTCGCTATTGAAGCAGGCTGACCTGAAAGAGCAACAATTGCTTTAATTGTTTTAATAAATTGGCATGCTGCATACACAGATGGCGTTACGGTCGCCAAGTCTCTAGGTATCGTTTAGAATATTCCACTAAGACAAGACTATCCATGAAGTGATTCTGTCTGCTCGCTTACTTTTGAGTTTTGATAACTGAGCTCAACCCGGCAACCTCTCACCTTTTCTTATTATTATTATTGCATGAACATATAAAACTCAAAAAAATCTATAAATTTTTTATTCAAATTCTTGACTAGTTTTTATTAAGATTTAGTCATTCCAAATAAATAAATTTGTTTATTTATGGTATGCATTAAATACTGAAATATTATGACATAGGTAAGGTGTCATTGTTCTCTTCAAGAAACGCCCACGACATATAATTTAAATTAATCCTGACAGACATATTTTTCTTCAATCTAACTAAGAATACAATGGTGAAAACTAGAGCCGTAAGTAATGTAAAAAGCAAAACGCATTCCTATGGTCACCTTCACAAGAAATGTAGAATTCAAGTTCAATGTTTTCAGATGCAATCGCAAGGTTCTCAGTAATATCATGCGAGAGTTCAAACAGATTTCACTCTTTTTCGTAACATTACATACTTCCTTTTTCCTAAGAGAGCGAAAGCATTGTTTTCATGAAACAATAATATCAATGGAGAAATAATTTTGAATAATTTAATAATTTCAGCGAGATAAGTTTGTTTGATCATTGATCACATGTTCGCGGATTTGACTCAATGAGTTAGGGACCTTGGTTTATAACAATTACAAACAAATAGATCTTCATGTTAGATAATTAATTATTTTTCAAGTTCTTATTGTATTCTAAAACCTGAATAATATTTTGTGACAATCGCATTTTTGAAATCGTCAAACGTTTTTCACACTATCAAGCTTTCAAATTTTCGCACACCTCCTGTATTAGCAGGGCGATGAAAAACACCCCGTTTCGTTCGTTTTTCAGTGGTTCTTGTCCTTGTCAACCGATTTCCATAATCTTGGTCTGCATGGTCTTGAAGCTGAAATCTCAGGTAAGAAACTCCTGAAATTGAAATCAAGATAGCCCAGCCCTTCTGGTCAGGGGTTACATCAAAAATGACCCAAATATGAAATATCTTCGAGATTCTGTTTTGAAAAATCTTGACAAAGTTTAGATGTCCTTTCAGCAGACACTCATCCTGAACATGCCAAAGAACTTCTTGCTTGTGTCTGATAAAAATTTATAGATAAGGGAAATTTATAGATACGTTACGAAAAGTAAAAAAAAAGGAGTAGTTCCACCTTTTAAAAACGGTGGAATGGTTTTCGTGTATTATTTTATTGTGAAGTGAATATTGGATCCATAGGAAATCCATGCAATTTCGTTAAATTAAGAAAAATGGTGCCTAATCCCCTATTAAAGCTTATCGAAAATGGCAACAGAAAGCTCTCTTCGTTTCTTCATATTTTGCTACTCACTCGGAACAGAATAAAAAAGATTTTTCAAAAATTTGTCTTCCAAAATAAGTCGAAAAATTAGAGGCATTTTTGAATTTTCTAATAAAAACACAATTTGATTACTTCAAGTTCACCATACCTAATCATATAACGAAAAATCTGAAGTATGGTGATTTAAAGGAGATGAAGAAACTGCAGAATGAGATCTGCTGATGGGGGCTATGATTTGTCAAACTATAGCGCAGGATATTGACGATGCTGTTTCCTTGTATGCTCAGCGTTTTCCAGAGAATGTGCGATCACGTTCTTTTTTTTTACAATAGGTATATGAAGAGTGGGGAACAGATAAATGTTATCTGGAAAAGAAGATAGGGGAGATCATTTTTGGCGTCATTCACTAGCATTCTCAAAAATATCGCGTACACCTGCTTTTATTATTCTGGCGGTGTGATGTGTATTTCTCGCGACATACCAATTTTTGAACGGCTTTTTACCAAATCTGGTTTTCCTCGATTACAGCGCCATCTGTCATGAATCTAAAAAAATGTTACGAACAAATCCTACGTATTTTCGGTCTTAAAATCCGAATATGAAAAATAAGGGTTCCTATTCAAGATTCCAAAGTTACCCCCTACCACCCCTAGGCAGTGTTGGTAGGGAGGCCAATAAGTTTAGTATCATTGAATGTGCCCCTTCCAGATGAACAACTCTCATGGGCGATTTGTTTTGATCTGATGGGTAGTTTTGGATATATTCCCATGTCACCAGATAAACTGAGCATGATATTATCATAAACGAGTTATTACGCATGCCTGGACTTTAAAATATCCGGAGCGTTGAGTAAAAAAATACTTTTCGTAAAATTATGCAACTTTAAATATTTACTAATTCGAGGTCGAAGAATTCGATAAAATAATAAAAAAAACTCCAACATGACCGGTGATTCCCTGGGTCTCCGAAGCTCCGAATGCAGGCCTACGATTGGAGCTCCGTAGCTCTCGAATTACCCGTCATGCCACCGAGTATGATATATCGTTGGATAGTAGAAAAATCGAACTGTGCAAAATCGTAAACCGTTCAGTGGCATGATGGATAAGAAAAAAAATCGAGTTCCGCGAATGACCGTTTTTTACTTTTTGGAACTTGAGATGCTCAAGTTTTTTTTTTTTTTTTGAAATGCTCACTTTTTTTCCACGCGTCGTACCGACGAACGGGTTATTATTTATTACGTAATTACGTAATTACGAGTAATTACGAGTGACTTGGTTTATTCGTAAAATTCTTAGAACAATGCGTTATCGGAGTAGGTGTTCATAGTGTTAGCAGGATGACGGCGTCATGTTTACAGTACTTGAGGACCGAATTGAGCGCCTTTTAAGGGAGAGTCAAAGTCCATTTCCATTAATTTCCATTACGACACAATATTATGTTATAGGCATTATTTGCATTTTTGATTATCTACTTTCGCCCAAACAACACATGGTGAAACTTAAGTAAGTTGGCACTTTATCAATATGCTATTAAGTTTTTTTTTTTTATTAACAAGAAACGAATGGAAAAAGGAATTCGGGAATTTGTTCAATGTAATCACAAATTACTTCTTAGTAATAGTAGAAATTACTTTTGAATAATATGTAAGTAATAGATACTCGATAATAAGAAAGTAAGCGCCAAAACTAATGGGATTAGTTCTATTGTTACTTAATGCACACATTTATATTGTTTGTTAACATAATCTCCTAATTAAATTATACAATTATTTTGCAATATGGCTGACAATAATTTTTAATTGTAACATAAATGTATGGATTTCCAAAGATCAAAGAATTCTCTAATAACTTTTGATTATCCCTTTCAACATGATTTTTAATTTTTAATAATCATGGACCTAAGTTATTAGAATTAATTATTGCACAAATTAATTAATTTTTAGTAGGCATCTACTATTAATTATTATTGTATAACATATTGTTTTAGGTATTATTAATTAAAAGTACGCAAAAATGGCTTTCGGTTTCTCATCTTATGAGTATCTCTCCACTATTTAATATTGTTATTAGTGTTATGTATGAACAAATTACTGAAATAATAATAATTATTTATGTCGCTAGGATGAACCCATTAGTCAGAGTATTCATCATTAAAAATTATTGAGAAATTCAGAGAGTCGTTTCATAATTGATTCCGGGATGTTGTGCCGTGGTCCATTGAGATTTGCTCCGAACGTTTCGTCTGCAGCTGCGGTAGACATTATCAGCGGTTACGTGACCAAGCGATGCTTCCACCTTGTGTTCACTGATAACTGATTGAACAGCTGGGAGAGCGCTCCTATTTCTAGGGTGATGGTCTGGTGAAGTCATTACCACAAGACACTGTTGAGTAAATTAGTCGCGAATGCTCAAAAATTTTACAGCGAGCCAAGCCACCATTAAAGCAACATCACTAGATATAAAAGAGCGGCATTCAGGAGTCTCAATGCTAACAGAAACATCATTGACTACCACTGTATTGAAAGTTGGAGACTACGAGGAGAAAATCAAAAACATCTTGACCCCATGAAAGACGAACTAACTGGTTAAAACCTCCACCATTCCCGATCAAGACTAAGGGCAGATTATGAATACCGAAGCCAGGACAGAACTTTATGGACTGCCAAAGATACACAAACCTAACGTATACCTTTTCGTTCTATTTTCTGTGCCGTTGGTTCCACGACATATTCTCATACCAAATATCCAACCAACCTGCTGCATCGACACGTCGGATCTACAGAATCATACATTAGAGACGCAGGGTCATTTCATAGAAAAACTTGAATCTTTAACCCTCATTACAGAGACATTCCCGTCAGTTTTGGTATCGTTTCCCTCTTCACCTTCGAGGAGACCCTTCAACACATTTAGCGCATCTTTCCTAGTGACATCATCTCTCTCTTCCATGCACCATGTACTCACTAGAACCCGTTTTCAGTGGAATAGCTTTCTATGAGCTTCTATGAACAACTGGGTGGACTTGCTATGGGCAGCCCCCAGCGACCAATGGTTGCCAACTTCTACATGGAAATCTTTGAAGCCACGATTTTATACTTGCTAGCAACAAACTGTCCTGTTAGTACCACTACTTAGATGACACTTTCGTCATTTTTTGTATTTGTATTTGTATTTTTTGAGGGTGATTAAGTTACTGCGACCTAAAAGATCTATTGTATCCCCTCTACTGTGCTTCACCTGGTGTGGAATCCCTTAAGTGAAGCAACAACCTCTCCAAGTCCGTTTCCTTGAGAAACTTCAGGATTTTGAGAGGATCAAGGTCGGGTAAGTTCCCTGCCTCTAGCTGGTGGTGGCCCGGAAGATTACTTCTTTTGAGTTCTATCGCATCGCAGTTGAGCAGCAGGTGACGTGGTGTCTCGTCTCCTTTCCCGCAGAATCTGCAGACGCCATTTCTTCTATGCCTAACTTCCTCAGGTGTTCCTTGAGCTTGCAATGTCTCGTTAGGAATCCCGTCAGTGTTCTGTTAATTCTCTCAGTTAAAATTCCCGAGAAGTTCTTTGGATTGTCTCAACCCCGAGAGGTTCCTCCAATGGGTTTCTCTCAGTTTTCTTCTTCCTTTTGGAATTCTGCTTGAATAAAGTATCTTCGAAGCCACAGAATGGTTCTGGTTCTATGAAGGGTGTCGATGCTCCTTTTCTTGCCAATGAATGGGCATTCTTCTTGCGTTCGAGGTGGTCTCGAGCTCAAGGATTGTTTGGATTGCTGACTGTCATGACGGGTGACAAGCCCCGCTCGGTCAGCAGTCTGTTTTGCGGTGATGTCCCGCGATTTCTTGGTTTTTTGTTTCTTACCATGGTTGATCCCACGAGTAGCTAGGGATGGGTGTTCCACCTATGCAGAGTCCCGCATGCAAAGGTGAGGGGATTGATACAGTGGGGTGCCCCCTGGTGCCCCAAGGTTGAATCCAGTAGGACTGGTCTCCTATCCAGTCACGCATCCCATCAGCCTGGACCCTCGCCTTAGGATTTAGTTTTTTTTTTAGTGAGGTTGTCTCCTCTTGGTTCCGGCGATTAAGCCCAGACCCCCGCATCTCTCTGTGCGCGGAACGTGACCACGACAACAGATGATACAGTATATCAGATAGTCCACAGTCGGACATCTCTGGCGCCGTTTCCCCTAGTGCAGACCTTTAGTCACGACACGACAACCAGGTTAGGGGAGGTGGTCCGCGGCAGGGTTTTGAGCTACCAGTCTAGAATTTTACCTCCGACGAGCTTTATGACCACTGCTAACCTTACTCACTTACGCTCATTGTAAGGCCTTCCCCCTATCCGCCACCTGGGGACGCGCCCGATGGGTACTCAACCGCACGGGACACCTTCGTCATATGGCAGCATTGAGAAAAGGCCCTGCAGAAAGCACCCCGAAATCTGTAATTTCCTAATGTCCGCGTTAACACGAATGAATGGCACCTTGGGGTAGAGGGTCTACCGAAAACCAACACACACAGATCGGTATTTACAGAACAACTCCAACCATCATTCAGGCCAAAAACGAGCAGTAATAATAACCCTAGTGACTGGTGTATCCCGAATTTGTCACACCCAATACCTCCAAAAAGAGCTCGTCCACCTAGATGATGCTCTGCAAACGAATGACTCAAGAAATCAGGAGAGTTCGTATATTCGAGAAGACGAATATTCGTCTTCGAGAAACGGGATTTTATAACTCGTGTAACAACTCCGAAAGAGCCAATGTACCTAAGAACTACAGAAATGGGGGGAAATGTTCTACAAATCGTTGAGAAGACTCCAGAAACGAGTACAAGAAAGCTTTCTGTTGGAATTGGTTCCAATTAATATTCCCCAAATCTGTAGAGGATGTGCCGTAATAAAAGGGGCCTTTACAGACTACCTGGGTCAAAATATGAAAAAAGGAGTCAAATCGGCAAAATTCAAAGACATGGAAGCTTCTCCTTCGAACTCGTCGTCTACCGCAGTGTAGATTAAACTACGTTCAGCTTTTGTCAACTGTAGCTTCGTATATTATTTTGGGTTGTAAAAATGTTTCTTAACATCATAAAGAACAATATAGTGACAATTCCTCTAAAATTCTTCTATAATACAGTTGTTGAGTGTTGAATTCAATATCCTCAACCTTCGAAAAGCTTGTAACTTAACATAGTAGCCTTCTTATATGTTGAGTCTATAAATTTTACATTCAAAATAAAATTTTGCTACTTCTTTGATTGCAGTGGACGATGCCAGCGGCCGTTACTCCACAGGCTGGTTCTGGGGAAACTACTATTGGTCCGGCTCTAGAAGTTTATGCGAACACATCTTAACAGAACCAGAGCACCAAGTCCTTGTTGAACCACAAGAGGACGATTTTGCACCCTATCCAGTAGCGTTCTCCGTTGCACAAGTAAGCTTGAACGCCAGCTCTCTGGACGGTCAAGAGAGAACCATATTTGTGGGTCTCTGTCTTCCCCAAACATGCACTCAGACAGATATTAGCACCATAATCGAATCTTCTGCACCTGCAAGTCTGAATCTTCAAGTCCACAACGTCAGAACACCTCGAAGAGATAGTTATAGTATTTGGCAGGATTCCACATTCATTATACTATGGTAAGGATTTTTATGATTAAAGTCTACCTACTTCAAAGTACCTTCAAGGTACCTACTTTAAGATAAATAATTAAATAAAATGGTGTCACTTATTTTCAGTACTGTAACACTGTTACTGGCAACAATGTTAGCTGCTGGTACCACTTACGACTTCTACGTGGAGCATCTTAGAGAGAAACTTAAAATTGTCTGTCTATCTGATCAATATAGTGACATAAGAACCGAAGCCTCTTCCATCAGACTTGATGTAATTGATGGGCAAATCAAGAACGGTACGACCATCAGTCATCTATAAGAAAATTTCATTTTTATGATTAAGTTATGTTTTAGGTTCATGTGCCAGATACATCGTGAACCACAACGAAAAGGAGTGCAGAAGTCCGAAACTGCTTGATTCAAACCTCTCCAGAATGTCGCAGAAGGGAATTTACCTTTCCAAATCTTTGATTAGTAAGTTAAAAAAATGTTTTGATGCAAGTTCATTATCATAATAATAATTTTCTCCATACAGGGTTCATCATCAAGGAAGTTCTGATGGCGTTCTCAATTCGATCCAACGTCAAGGCCATATGTGACCAATCAGTCGGCAGTGACACCATCCCGGTTATACACGGCCTAAAGACTCTCAGCATGGCTTGGGTCGTCTTAGGGCACACCTGCATCGTCGCCTTTAAGTACTCGGATAATATGGAATACCGGAAGGTCGTAGAACGACGGTTCATGTTCCAGACAGTCACCAATGGGGCTTACAGCGTGGACACCTTCTTCTTCTGTAGCGGATTGCTGGTATCTTTCCTCTACTTTAGAACCAGAGCCAAAGGAAAGTTAGATTCTCTTGGTAATGGTCGCACCTCTGGTTTGCTGCATTTTCTTGGGTTACTATTCTACAGATTCGCAAGGTATAATAATATTTTCATATCTCATAGCAATTTTTTATAGCAATTATTCAATTTTAGGCTGACAGCACCGTATTTATTCACAATCGGTTTGGTCGAAGTAGCCATGAAGTGGCTTAATCATAATTCAGTGTTCGATCCTCCTACTTTAGATCATGAAAATTGTCCAAGCTATTGGTGGAGAAACGTTTTATACATCAACACTCTTTTCCCTGTAGAACAAATGGTAAGTTATGGTGAAATAAAATCCGGATACATAAGAAATGAAACCTGGTTTTCTTTGTTCATTTACAGTGCATGCTGTGGAGTTGGTACCTGGCTGATGACACTCAGTTTTACGTAGTCGGATCTATCATATTAATTTTGGCCACAAGGTAGGTATCAAAAATATGGTCTAAACATTTCTAAAGGTCAAGAAAAACATAATCCAATTCCCTTCTTTTTCAAGCTGGTACATACCGACACGAACAAATTGTTTCTATTTATTCCAGGCACATGCGTTTAGCAGGATGTCTCATAGCAGGACTCTTAGCTTCCTCATGGGCTACTACTGGCTACGTCTCATACAGCAACAAACATTCTCCTGGTGTGGATGACCCTTTAGCACTTTTCGATGAGGTATACGACAAACCTTGGACCCGTCTTGGTCCTTACCTTATAGGCATGTGTCTGGGATGGTATCTTTACCGCAGAGAATGCCGAATAAGGCTTTCAAAATGGGTTGTGATAGCTGGCTGGACGGCGTCTTTTGGATGCTTATTGGCCCTGGTGTATGGTCTTAATGGAGTCAAACTGCCTCTTGCCGTGGGAGCTATTTACAGCGCTCTTGGTCATTCAGTTTGGGGCTTAGCATTAGCCTGGCTAGTACTGGCATGTTGCACAGGTGTGTAATGAAAATGTTGCATTTTCGAAAAATTACCATTTAAATATTTCACAGGTTATGGTGGACCAGTATCTACAGTTCTAGGTTGGCCTGGATTCTACCCATTGTCCAGAGTGACCTATTGTGCTTACCTAGTGCATCCCTTAGTTATTCGAGCTTGGGCCATGACCGGAGATCGTCCGGTCCACTTGGGAGAGATGACAGTATTGATGGCTTATCTGGGACTCCTAGCCGGGTCTTATGGGCTCGCCTTCATTCTCTCGTTAGCTCTAGAAGCGCCAGTTGTGGGTATGCTGAGGATCATGGCGAAGGTTGGAGCGAGAGCCAAGCCTTCCACTCAGGAACCACCAACGGCATCACATAACTCTACTGTTTGAGAGTTTCTCTTCAGTTTTAGAACATTTTTTATATTGAATATTTTTATGTGATAATAGGAAGTAAAAATCTGGATTGACAAGACGCAGGAAATGCATTAAGAGAAAATCTACTTGAATTACCTGATGGCTAGCTTACTGTTTTGCTATGCTTATTAGAGTAATAGTTTATAAAAAGCAAACAGAAAAAATAATTTCTGCCTTAAAGTTTTTTGTCAGCCTGATTTACCTACCTTAAAGTCAGAAATTTACTTAAGAATATTCAATATGGTAAAGGGCATGCATGACATTACAGTACTTGGTTTAGACTGTAAAAGGGTTATATCATTATTTTTAAACTCTGTGAAATTAATATAAAGATAGCCCAATATCAATACATTTTAATCTTGATCATTTATTGATTAATTTTCAATGTAAGTTATTATGATTTTTGTATTATTATTTATTAAAGGGTCACTCGCCGGTTCGAACATTCATTCAAACAACCACTCTAATAACATTAGACTAGATACGACCACATAAATGGTCGTTGAAACTCTAAAAAAATCATGATATGAACCCATATGTAGCTTTTTAAGTTTTTAATGATTGCACTGTATATAATTTATTCTAATTTTAGTTATAGTTGTTGACCTAGTTTTACTGTAAGAAAAAGAAAAGTATTTTTGTATAATAATTAGGGTGTCAAAAATAAAGATTTTAATTTGTTGTCTTTTTTTAAATTCAAAATAAATTTATAGGTGAATCCTAACAATTTAACAAATATTCAATAGGACCTTGTGTTACTTAAGTAATTTTACTTTTATCTATTATTCACAATAAATTTTCAAAATGTGCAACATACAATACATGTGGAACATTCGAAAGGAAATTAAGTCATCGTATAAAATGTTCTCTTAAATCGTTCATATTACTATTGGAGTTTTATACAAATTTGCTTCCATAAAACCACAAAAAAATCAAAAAAGTGAGTTTCTGTTAGGTATATCCACTTATCCTCAAATTTATTTGGTAAGCATTAAAAGCATAAGCATAAGCATAGGTTGTGATGGAGCATCGTCTTGCTGATAAAACACTTTTCTCCTCTCATTAAGAGGCAAAACATCCAAATATCCATCAATAATAATATGATGTCCATTTATCTGAATCTCTTATACAGCGTGTCCCAGTTTTTTCCCCGAAAAATTTATATAGAATGTAAATTTTCGTCTAAGTAAAAAAAAAATTTCCCAATAAAACTGCTTCTAACCTGATTTTCCTGCTATAACTCAAAAACTAGGAGGGCTAGAGGAAAATATTTAAAAGACAAAATGTTTCCTATAAAATTATCTACAACTTTGTTTATTACGCTTTTAGCGATAAAATTGACGATTTGGGAGATAAATTTGTCACAAAAACTATCAATTGTAGTCTAAGATATAATAACAGATACCCTTATCTGTTATTTGATTATGACTAAAATCAAAATGTTAGATACTATACAGGGTGTTAAGAAAATGACGAATAAACACCTTTAGTAGATTGTAGGGGAAACTCAGTAGAGTACGAAAAAAAAACTTAAAAAATTCTGGTCTTCAATTTGTTGAGATAAAAAATGCCAAAGTTAACATTTTACTATCTTTGTTTTTCGGTATTTTTCGCTAAAAAAGAAAGCACTATCGAACTGTCAAAACAGAATCAATAAGGTTACAGCCATCTGACATTTTATTTTTATGAGGGTCAACACAAATCATATAAAATTAAGAAGTACAGCACCAAATACCAGCAGTTATCGTGTTAAACGTTGCCAAATACAGGGTGTACCAGCTCGATTTAGACAACGGTAAGGGCCGTGTAGGTCTCGTCAAGACGAAACGTTTTTTTATTTGAAGTTTTTGGATTTGGACCTTCGTTGCGGAAATATGGCCGACTTCCGGTTTTTAGTTTTTTGGCTCCAGTTTCGGCATTTTTAGGTTCTCGCCCAAACTGAAACTAGTTTTGGAAACTCCTTAGCTTCAGTTACAACTTTCATATTGAAGTCAAAGTTCTATCTCTGTTGGATTCAAAATCTTAATTTTTCAATTTGATTCAATTTGAACTGATTCAAAGACTTAAAATTTAAAGTCTTGGGCATGTCGCCATTTTGAATCCAACAGAGATAGAACCTTGACTTCAATATGAAAGTTGTAACTGAAGCTAAGGAGTTTCCAAAACTAGTTTCAGTTTGGGCGAGAACCTAAAAATGCCGAAACTGGAGCCAAAAAACTAAAAACCGGAAGTCGGCCATATTTCCGCAACGAAGGTCCAAATCCAAAAACTTCAAATAAAAAAACGTTTCGTCTTGACGAGACCTACACGGCCCTTACCGTTGTCTAAATCGAGCTGGTACACCCTGTATATTTCTCAATATTTTGCTTATATTTTTTTAAATGTAGCTCTGGATTTTTTTAAATTATTATTTTTCCCGTACTCTACTGTGAATACTCTAACTGTTCCCTACAATGTACTAAAGAGTTTATCCGTCATTTTCTTAACACCCTGTATATTGATAAATCGCAAAATGGGTTGCCTAGCTAAATCGCCCACCTAACCGAGATGCATTTACTTTTGTAGATGGATTTTTCCTCTCATGACAGTCATATACAGGGTGGCCCAGCGAAAACGTACCAGGCCTAATAACTTGAAAACTGAAGATGTAAGCGAAAAACGCCGAAACAGGTCGATTTTGTTATCGAGGGGGACATACAGTGTGACCCATTTGTTCTTGAAACACCCTGTAGAATCTTAATTTATGGTGCGATTTTAAAGAAATTTCTCTTAAATCATAGAGCTTGATAAACTATATTTTGGGAGCAAAAAGCGTCTCATTCCTACAAAATCCAAGGCCTACTAGATCAGTTTTTACTTGTAAAATCTCAAAAATTCATATTAGCGATTTTTTTAGAAAAAAACTGTGCACGCTACTGGATCCTCCAGCCCTCAAAACGGTACTGTACTAAATTTTATTGGAAATGTCAGAGTAATAAGGATCTTGCAGTTATTTTAGAAATTCATAATAGAACTCCGAATTTTCATTAATTTATTCGAAAAGGTCAAGAGAGACAAAATAGAAATTGTACGTCTAGTTGGTGATAATGTAGGTACTTTAATTTTTTAATTATAATTTTTTATTTATTTTATTTTTTTTATTTTTTTTATTTTTTAATTTTTTTTTAATTTTTTTTTACTTTTTTTGCTTTTTTTAATTTTAATTTTTACTTATGATAGCTTTTGACCTTTTTCAAATTAATTTATGAAAATTTGGAGTATGAAAATTATGGATTTCTAAAATAACTACAAGATTTTTTTACTCTGACATTTTCAATAAAATTTAGTACAGTGCCGTTTTGAGGGCTGGTGAATCCCGTGGCGTGCCCAGTTTTTTTCTAAAAAAATCGCTAATATGAATTTTTGAGATTTTACAAGTAAACACTGATCTAGTAGGCCTTGGATTTTGTAGGAATGAGACGCTTTTTGCTCCCAAAATATAGTTTATCAAGCTCTATGATTTAAAAGAAATTTCTTTAAAATCGCACCATAAATTAAGATTCTACAGGGTGTTTCAAGAACAAATGGGTCACACTGTATTTTCGTGACAAATTTGACTACCCAAGTTCACCCCCTTGGCAGGATAGCTAAATTTGTCACGAAAATATGTCCCCCTCGATAACAAAATTGACCTGTTTCGGCGTTTTTCGCGTACATCTTCAGTTTTCAAGTTACTAGGCCTGGTACGTTTTCGCTGGGCCACCCTGTATATATTTATAAATATTGTTCCCCCTATTTATTTTAAAGAGACAAATTGAACAATTTGTTAAGCTTGAAAAGCTGCTTCTCTTGCTGTAGTTACATTTTAAGTCTGTTGAGCCATTTTGGAGAAAATCGGTAAAACGTTTTTAAAGTTTTTAAGTTTTCAATTTTATTTTTTTAATTGTTGACGTTTTTGTTTGTTGTAATTTTTATTGTTAAAGTCAATGCAATTACGAAAATCATTAATAGAAAATAAAAATGCATTCCTGTTTTTCTCTAAAATGGCTCAGACCTAAAATAATGTAACTCCTGCAAAAGACGAAGCTTTTCTTCGAAAAATTTTGGTTTTGACATATTTTTCCGAAAAAAACATTTCTGGTACAAAAAAGGAATAAGGTTTGGTACTTAGGTAAATTCTCAACAATTTTTGAGATATATGTACAATTATTTACAAATACAAATATTTACATATAAAAATATTAAAAAATTTAAAAAATTAAAACAAAAGAAAGTTGAGCTCATTGCGCTCGGAAACATGACTAGGATTTTTTCGTGGTCGTGGGATCTGGAGAAGAAGCCCCACGTCAAATTTGAAAATTTTTTCAAAAGTTTTTTTTGCCCTTTTCGAATGTCTACATCGTACACATATCTCAAAAACTGTTGAGAATTTACTTATCAAACCTTTATGTCTTTTTTATACCAGAAATGTTTAGCTTTTTGAAAATATGCCAAAACAAAAATTTATCGTGGCGTGTAAAATTTAGTGGGTAAAAAAGTTGAACCCCTGCTATATCTACCGTACGTCCCTGGTTCAAATGACACAGAGGTAATTTTGCTGTTAAATTAGACTAAATAATAGAAAAACAATACAAAAACTTTCATTAAAAAATAATCAGCCATTTTGGAGTTATACAAAAAAAATATTTTTTTAACATTGCACACCCTGTAACTTCGTTAATAGTCAATTATTTAGAGAGTAGGTTCATTAATTAGACTTTTTGTCTTAAAATCCTGTAAATATTCCACCTTAGAATAATTTTGTCCCCTTTATTCTGGGACACCTGTATAAATAACTTATACATTTTGAATAATTAAATTATACTGTGGAAACTTTGACAACTTCCACATATCAAATAGGTCGAAATCAAGTTAAAAAGGATCATCTAACTGACAGCTACTACTGACCAAATTCATTGACATAGTTTATTGGCAAAAACTTCAAGACTATTATACAGGGTATGCACCATGTATCCTTCTCTATATTGCTATCTCCTTAGATACAGGGTCGGTTAAATTAGAGAAAAGATGCGCAGTTTTGTGGCCATGTCGAATCCGTCAAGACATGCAAGATATCTGTGACTGCTCCTGAAATATCCTGAAAAAACTGAAAAATCGAGATTTCTTATTTTTGCCATATCTTTTTTATTATTGGAGATTAATAAATAATTTTTTTGTGGGCTTACATTAGTCGGCAAGAGCTACCCATCTGACAAAATTCCAAAAATTTTCAAGCCCGATTAGAACCAAGAGTTTTCACAGTCAACTTTCGTTTTTCTTATGGCCGCCATATTATTTTTTTATGTCTTCGATATGAAAAAAATAATGGAAACCAAAAATTAATAAACTTCAATTTTTTTTTTTTCTTTTTCCAAAAAAAAAAACAAACAAAAAATCGTCGAAAAACGTCAACATTTGTAAAATACGCCGAAATAGTGTTTGCCTTATGGTTTTTCAATTTATCTATGAAATTCGGTCTAAAAAGTTGTCTTTTTTGTAAAGAAAAAAGAAGAAGAAAAATTTTTTAAATTAATTTTTTGAAGTTTACCAATTTTTAATTTTTATGATTTTTTTTATACCGAACAACATAAAAAAACAATATGGTAGCCATAAGAAAAACGAAAGTTGACTATGAAAATCCTGGGATCTAGTTGGCTTTGAAAATTTTTGAAATGTCAAATGGGTATAGCTCTTGCCGACTTATCTAAGCCCACAAAAAATTATTTATTAATTTCCAATAATAAAAAAGATATGGAAAAAATAAGAAATCTCGATTTTTCAGTTTTTTTCAGGATATTTCAGGAACGGTCACAGATATTTTGTATGTCTTGACTGATTCGAGATGGCCACAAAATTGCGCTTCTTTGGACTTGTTTAACCGACCCTGTATCTGTTAGCATTAAGAGATAGCAATATAGAGAAGGATACATGGTGCACCCTGTATGTACCAGCATCAGGTGAAGTCAGCTGATTTTCCATATTCAGCCGCGGTCCGATAGAGTTGGAATCGACTCTACGTGTTTCTGTGGTCTGTAGAGTTGGAATCGACTATACGTGTTTATGTAGATGTCATTTATGACGTCATGGTAGCGTGACATGAAAAGAAGAAGAACTTTTTAATACCAATCCTAGGATTTGAAATGCTCTATGATTAACTAGGCTTTTAAGACATTTTACGAGTGAGTGAACTATCATGTTGGCAGCATTTCATCGCTTGGTTAATTGCCATGTCAATTTAATTAATAAATAATTACCTAATTAAAAATAAAAATCGTAACCGTCAAGCCATAAAAAATTTGAATTTGAATTTTTTATTTTTGTAAAGCTGACAGGTCGCGAGACCCATCAGTGCGCAAACGTGGCGGCGACTCGACCACTCGACGAGATACCGTTACCGATTTAGGATTTTTAGTTTTAGTAGGAGGAGGTATTTGTATTTTGTATGTGTGGTCTCGATCTGTAATTATTTTATTTTGAAATCGAATCCTCACCTCAATCGTTCGATTAATCAGTTTGCCGAAGTATCCAATGTTATCGAAAATCGGCAAATCACGAAAAATATGGTAAGTTTTTTCTACGAACGTTACGATTTATTTTGATAAGAACCGCCGAACTGACATTTTAGCAGGAGATTATCATAACCATAACCCTCATCTGTCATTTTTTTTGTCTTTCGAGAAAAACATTCAAGTGTTGTAGAACTACGATTGTTATAAAATATTAAACCGATTGGTGCGAAGCGATTATATAAATTTAATAATAATTTAGTCAAGTCTTGATTTGGTGTGCTATTGCAGATATCAAATTTCTAAAAGCGCTGATCGAGGCTAGTCTAAGTCGCAAATTACCAAATATGTCGTCCGAGTTAGAGACACAGACGCCTTTATCTTCGATGAATAACATCCCCGGGATCATGAATGAAACCCTCCTGTTTAGCATCAATTTTCAACTGCAAGACACTGATAGCAACTGTCATTATAGACACAATGGGGATCTGAACCCGTTCAGTAACGGATTGGACACTCAGGAGTACTCCAAGATGATCAAAGACAATAACCTTTCGCTACAGAGCAGATCTGTAATGAAGATTCCGGTAAACTTAATGCCACCGCCACCTCATAAGATGAACAAGGCGAATAGCAACAACAACAACAACAAGGGCGAACGGAGGGATAAACAGCGTGGACACTTGCGTTCCATATCGCCCAAAGGATACGAATCCGATGAAAGTTGTACTTCGTTTCCCTCAAGAATCACTCCTCCTGATAATGGTAAGCTAATTGTTGCAGGAGCTCTATTAAATATGGGATGACTCACTACTTGAATTAAAACAAATCACTAATCTATTACCTGTATGCACAAAAAATAATTATTGTGTTAGATAATGAATGTTTAACCAATCAAGACAGCAGTCTGATTGGTTGATGCCTGAGATGACCTTTATTTGATCACGGGTCAAGCTTATCTGGACGAAGGCGATCTTTTATGTTTATCAAGTCTTCTTTGATAAGAAGAAACACACTATCACCCCCCGATAATAGAGAGATATAAACTCACATGTCATCATTACACTTCCCAATTCAACACACCTACACCTACATGCAGGAATTTCATAATCTTATTAATATTTAATTTAAGATAAGCCCAAGACAATCATAGGAAAATGGTATAACAGGGTGCTAATCTAATATACAGGGAGCACAACTAAAACAACCACATTGTACTAGATTTTTGTATAATTTTTGTTTTGATTTTTATGTACAGTGGTGTAGCCAGGATTTTCTTATAAGTGGGGGGGAGTCGATCATGAATTTGACTACTGCATAAAATTACAAAAGAATAATCAATGACGTTTAAGAGGAGGGTTCGAGGGGGGGGGGGGGCGAAACCCTATAGTTTAGTATTTACTCAGATGTAACAAGTAACAAGTAAAACCAAATTTTGTACTCATTCTCACTCGATTACAGACTAATATTACGTATAATTAATAACCAGTTAGAAACGATGGGTCGTATGATTTCCCTTTCGTTAAAAAATTCACTAAGGCGTCTTTATCCAAGCAATTGATTAGTTGTATTCTGACATTTTTAACTGTCAAAGTGTACTGAATTTTATCACTGATGCCACTCTTTAGCTACTTAATTAATGGGAAATCATAAGTTGAAAATAAACACAGTCGTTAAGCCCTTAACGACAGTCTTTAACTTTTAATAGAAGGAAATCATACAGCCCATTATTATTTATTCAGTTGGTAGGTAGGTGGTAGAATTTGCAATTATTGCTAACTCAGGCTAACCTTGTCTTCCTCTTGGAATATTTCAACAAAGAGTGTTTGGTAATGAATTTTAAAACGAATTAAAGTGTAAATCTCGATTAAATTTGAATTAAAATGGTTTTTGACATTTCTCTGGAAATCTACAAGCCTCTACAAAGGACGATGAAACTGGACGGGACTCGCAATGATTAGATATAGTAGCACGAGATATTTTTTGGCAAGACATACTTGTGCAGTATCCCCACCTTTTTCTATCATACAAAAGTCAGACTGCGACGGAAATACTGCAGTATAGTTCCTGCCCCTTACACGTTTTTGTTGCCATAGATAATCCACGGGTCCTTTCCAGTTCTGTAGGTTAGAATTCGATGCATTTTGATGATGTCAAAAGCCTATTATTATTGTGCTAGGATCCTTCTACAAGGTGTAGGTATACAGTATCATAATTGCGGTATATTGGAACGCTAAATAATAAAATTCCTAGTCCTCTGGGCAATTATTAGTTTGTTCAGTCAGTCAGCCAGCAGTCTTAAAAAGTATCTGAAAATTAAATTGACGAATAAAGCCTGCTGGAGAATGTCTCATATAAATATAGAATAAGATGTGTTTGAGAATTTCTTATTCTATTTGTCTCTTGACCAACAGCCAGATGAGAGATTTAGCTAATTATACAGGGTGTTAAGAAAATGACGGATAAACTCTTTAGTACATTGGAGGGGACACTCAGTAAAGTATGGGAAAAATAATTTTTAAAAATCCAGAGCTACATTTTATAAGATATAAGCAAAATGTTGAACAATTAATTTGGCAACGTTTAACACGATATCTGCTGGTATTTGGTAGTTTCGTCTAATTTCTAACAATGTAGGTAGTTCTGTTGTTGCCAAATGCTTTTTTCAGCATCTTGGAAAATAAAAAAAATCTTATTAAATTTTCCAATAAGCCAGTAATACATCTTAAGCAATTTTTTTAATTGATAACAATTAAAGTACCCTTTTTATATCTGTAAAATCATCTAGTTTTTGAAAATACCGAAAAACAAAGATGGTAAAATGTTACCTTTGGCATTTTTTATCTCACCAATTTGAAGACCAGCATTTTTTAAATTATTTTTCCTGTACTCTACTGAGTATCCCCTACAATGTACCAAAGAGTTTATCCGTCATTTTCTTAACACCCTGTATTATTTCAGTTAGATTTTTTATTGCTCCTACTCTCTCATCATTTTGTGTCTGAAGCCACATACAGCTCTAAATAGTGTCCTGAGCTTTTCTTACATCTAGTCCATGGCATCTGATTCTTGTTGGAAAAATAATAGTTCTGAATGGTGAAATGTTGGCTAGAGTCTGGAGTATAAAAATTAGACCCTTTATTTTTAGTGTACTTGATATAAATTTGTGTAAAGAAAAAGTACTTGAAAAAATGATCTTTACATTAGATTGTCTATGGGGGGAGGGGGTTCTTAGTTCTTAGTTCTTACCCCTAGTAACCCATATGTGGCTATGCCACTGGTCAGTCATGTAACCTTCTGTGTATGAGTACATTTGATGCTTATTTGGGGGCTTGGGGAAATTTTTGATTTAAATTTGTTTTCATAGATCACTCGTCTACAGGGGAAAAACTAAAAATGTTCCTTTTCTTCTTTCATTCGTCCATTGTAACTCTTCCTGTAAAGCAGCTAGAAACTTTTGTACGTTCTTACCCTTTGTGAATTTGAGCACAGCCTGAATCACTGCTGTCGTAAGGTAAAAAATCTAAGCACTCTAAATTTGGCAAATGCTTGTCAACTATGAACATGATATTGAATGTTCACCATTTTGATGTGGAAATTGTTGACACATGTTTCGTTCTACTTGGACCTCATCAGTAGAATGTATCTTCTAACACTCAGCACAATCTAGATCACAAAAATGATAGAAATTAAAAAGAAAAAAAATATTTTCAAAAATGTTTTACATTTTTGTGTTTGATTCTATAGACCAATAATAGACCATAAAAGGTAAAAGAGAAGAGGAGTGGACGTTCAGAATTGTATACCTACTTATGCACTTCATTCTATTACCTTTCATGACTTATTGAATTGAACATAAAAACATAATACATTTTTGAAAAGGTCGAGTTATAGGTTATAAGTAGTGATTAATTATCGAAAAATTCCAATACATATGGCATATAAAAAAATTCTGCCAGTTTTTTATGAACAAGTGAAATAGTCGAGAGTTGCATTACAAGAGTTGTCCAAGTTTTATTTGAAGAGTACCTCTGCCTGAGATTTTATTTCATTTATTTCAAATTCTGAATTATTTTTATTGTGAAATTTGATTTACATCAAAGTGTATGTACTGGTACAATGGTGGGATTATTCGGGATATTCATGTATTGTGTTATTTGAAATAGTCTACCATTTGCATGACATTGTGGGTGGAGTGCTAGAACGCTAATTAAAGATTTGTCAGATAATTATTGATTTTAAATTGCAAATTTTGAAAATAAGGTGAATATTTTGAACGGTCTTTCATTTTTTATCAGCAATTAACTCTTCTAAAAGGGGGTAGAGTTCATTTCCAGGAATATCAGACCAACATTTTGACAATACAGGGCATTTTAAAATCAGTAATTATCTGGCAGATCTGTGATTAACGTTCTAGCACTCCACCGTTTATCTACTGTCAACCGTTTTAACACTAGTTACCTACAGTTAATTTGTGTAAATACAATTAATTTTGTATAGCTTAGTTCATCAGAATGTTGTATTGAAAGAAACCAAGATGATTTTTTTATTGGTTATTTATGAAAATTATTATTTGGTTTTATAGAGAATTTTGTCAAAATAAAGGTTCTTTGATTTATCTGCCTATCTCCATTTAAGACTATACTGTTTCTTTCTCAATTTTCTTTCATAATATTGAAAATCGGAAGGCCTGTGTCTTGACAAAAAAAATCATAAAACAGATCTTAGATACTCGATTTTGGTTTTCTTTGCTGTAAAATTTGTTTTATTTGGATCCATTACTTTAAACTGTTCCTAACATCATATTTTACAGTTTACACAGTTTTATTTGGTTTAAGTAATCAGTGTACCTTTCAGCGCTTTAAATGTTTTGATTATAACTTTGTATGTCAATTATAACAACTGCAAGCTATATTATTTTCTCATTTTAATGACTTTTTTTGTCATGTCCATAATATAAAAAATTTACTTTACATATTAAAAAATAAAAATGTTTAGTACCTAACAGTAACTATGTTGAGATATTCTTATGTTTTTTTTTTTTTATTCTTATAATAATAATGGTTTGCCCATAAACACCACCTTGATAAAAATCTATTTAAAATAGGGGGTCTGGTGTTCCCAAGCTCCCCAGTCTTTTTTATCTGAGTTTTTGGGTTTATAAAAAGAATAAAAAAAATTTGATCAATCACATCTCTTTATGTACTCTAGCATCTCCCTGTATGTAAGACTCGCCCGCTTAGATCAGCAAATTTCGTCAATATTTGTTCAGTACAATAATCAGTTTTACAACTTGGATATTTTCTTATTTTACTAATCGCATTATTATTCATTCTAATCGCACTTTCATTATTTTACTGTAAATGATTGAGACAATACTCAAAAGAAACTTTTTTGCAGGACCAAAATACAAAAATAACAGAAATGGAATGGGCCGTTTAGGCGATCAGACCGTTATGTTCGGAAAATTCAGCCACAGCTCACCAAACATGTTCCTTTATAACCACAGCAATGGGAACTACCACAGAAACAATAATAGGTAATACTATAATTCTTTATTTTTTATTTTATTTATTGTATGAAACTTTAACATTATTGCAAGAAAAAATACAAAAAAAAAAGTTTTTTAAAGGCATAATTTCATGTTTACAGTAATAATGGCAGCTCCCGTGGTTCCAAGCAACAGCAGCAGCAGCCGATGCGTTCTTCCGCAGATGTGATGGTTCGGCGGGCCCATGGACTGATGGAGCGATTCAAGTCTCGTGCGTACCTGATGCGAGTGGACCCCAATCCACCGGAACTGCTCACCGGAGGGCCATTCGACCAGCTTAACCAAGCCATCTGGGATGTATTTAGCAGCAAGGCGCAGCAGGAGGACACCTACCTTAGGAAGCTTAACCTGTGGCGATCAGTCTTCCTCTATTTCAGGGTCAGTTATTTGTAGATTTTTATTAAAGCTGTGCCTTTTTAATTGAGAGGCAAACGATTTTTTATTGTTATTTAAAACTCTCAGATGAGAATTATGAGATTTCAATGCCATATTATGGTTTTAATGCTGGTCCAAGTATCAGTTTTTTTTTTGTTTTTTTTTTTATTTTATAAGGATTAAATCACGACTAGAGTGAGTTAATTTTAACCAGTAAAATTGGTGAAGATTATTGAACACATAGAACATACACTTAAGCTTAAAGTGTAACACTGTTCGTTTATACTTTGATTTATTTAAACGCCAATTAACCATAACTAATATTCATTTTTAACATTTAATAACAAGTTTGGTCACGTGTTTAATAATGAAACTGCTGTTCAGATGTTATCAGAGCACTTTGGTTGGAACAATTGTGAGAACTTGGTCACATAGATCATCAAATTTTTGCACTTTTTGTACCTAAAGACTGTCACAGTTGGTATTTTTGGTTTCATTATATTCAAAGTCACTTCTAAAAATTTTATTTTCACTGCAACATCATCCACTTTTGTTTTGTGGATTGAGCGGTCTTAAACACATTTGCTCCAAATTGCTGGTTGACTTTAGAAGAATAATAAGTTAATTAAAGAAAAAAAACTTAACTGACTGGTAACATTTGAGAGAAATCAAGAGAATTTCAGAAATCAAGAGATTCTATAAAATTTCATAAGATTCAAATATTCAATGATTTCAAGTCAAGTAAATCAATTATAGTAAAGGGCCTATTATGATATATCTTTTGACCTGATTCGTCCCTCTTTCAACCTGGAAAAAAATCAGCCTTGTTTATTATATCTTAAATCATTTATTTTGAAAAAGTTTGACAGCTTATCAATAATATTTTTTCCTCAGCTTGTTGAGACACTTTTTCAGAAAATAGTTATGTAAATATTATCCAAAATGTTTATAAAACCTTTTTGATTGTAGATAAAGCTAAGTCTACTGGAGATTAATGATTGCTGGATTTTGTAATGATTAATTTATATAATTTTCCATTTCCATAAATTTACATACCGCTTCACTTCCAAATATTACCTTGAACCTCAGAACTATCTAAGAAGTGAAAATTATAAGCATTTTGGCTTCTACTTTTGTATTTTGATAAGAGTTCATATAAACATTTGATAAATGTGTAATTTGATTAATAATAATATTTATTAGATAGTAATTTGTTTTAAAGATCAAATGAACATTTTTTATTATTTAATTGCAGTATGGCAACTTTCTTCTTGCAATATTGATAAAATTCTTATTGTCATGGGCCTAGATTACGACAATAGTAAATTATTATCACTTCATCTCTCACACTATTATATTTCATTACTTACTACATCAAACTTCAGCCCAAGTTATTCATAATATTGCAAGGAAAAAGTTTCACTGCTGTTTCATTTGTTGAAAGAAATAAATTTTACATGTTCATTTAGTGAAACCGTCTGTTTTTTTATTTCAGGAATTCCTAGACAATTATGGTTTATTTTTGGTTGGCTCTACAATGTCAAGTTTTGGTTTAGAGAACAGTGATATCGACATCTGTTTGCTCATCAAACCATTTATGAACGACCCTAGACTAGATTCTGTTCGTTACTTGGAACATCTGAAAGCTTGTCTTCTCAGAAGTAGTAAGTTTTTTTTATATTAAACTTTATATTAAACTGAACTATCTTAGCCTGTTTTTATTAACTCAATATTGACTCCCTTTCAGTCTTGTCTGTCTGTCTGCACAAGTCTTGCTGTCAATTTTAAATCAACTTCCCGAAGAGCTAGAGAGTTAAAACTTTAAACACAGCTCAGAATTGGGTGACAATGAAGTTTCACTTTCTTGTCTCTCTTATCTGTCTTATCTTGCATCTAAAAATCTTTCAAAGGTTAAAATGATGTATCTGGTGCAATCTAACACGTAGTATATGCTGCTACTCAAAAATTTACAAGCTTATCTGGAAATATTCGACATTATAATAATTGGTAATTTTTTATCAATCGAAAGCTGTTTGATTATAATTTAATTTTCACCATCAAGCCACTTTCAGAAGCATCAGTCATTGGAAATGATCACAACAATAAGAGGGTTGAATTGTATGAAAATAGTGTATGTATGAAACTGCTTTGGGTCTCTCTAAATTATTACTCTATTAATGTTTTACTTCTCTCAATAATTAACTCTACAATAATTAGAACAATTATTTTCAGTCTATATTTACAATTTCAATAACCTCAAAATGAGATAACTAGTTCTTCTTCTTAAAATCACTGCTACTTCGGCTGATTCACTGACACCACTGTCACTTCTATCTGTTTGAATACTCAGTACTAAATACAACTGGTGGCTGTTGTCTAATTTACTTCATCTGCTACTCTCTCTCTTCAAAACTAAATTCCACTGTTCACTAGCTCACTAGGGCTTTTCTCTCTCTCTCTCTCTCTTTTCTTTCATAAGATTTCCAACCAAACTGACTTTCCTAACTAGACTGACCTGACTAGCTTTCTGATAGCACTCTCCAACTGGGTCTTCCTCTGATTGTTCCAACTCAAAATTCAAAAGCATTCAAAACTCAATCGACTCTTAGCCTTCTATCTCCAACTCTCCAACTGAGCTGCCTTTGATGATATCCCAAACTACACTGACTGACTAGTGACTATGCACCAGACCGCCTTATGCAGGATGTGTATAAAGTTTGGAAGAAAAGTAATTATTTAAACAAAAATATTAAGTTTTAACCTGTTTAATATATGGTTTTAATTGGTTAAAATCGCGCATAATTGAAACCATTGAAACCCTGGTATCAATCAAAACATACAAAACATTATTTTTCAGCAGTTGCACAAAAGAGAGTATTTATCAAATCATTTCAAACTTTTTCAAAAAAGATAAGCTAAAAAAGAATCCACATGTCAGAAGGTGCCATTTCAAAAAGCATTATATGACGAATTTTGTTCCAAACTTTATGTAGGTACATACACAGTAATTTTAGAAAGTGATTTTCTAGAATGATATTACTAAATGTCAAGTGTCCTAAACTATCATTGAGTATTCAGTCGAGATCTAGAGCCTCAGCTCATTCTGAGTTTATCTAGAACATTTGTTTCATATCTCATGTCATGAGAATTGTCGCGAATTGCTGATTCACATTTCTGAAATACAGGATGTTCCATATGACCACATTCTAGATGCTGTAAAGGCTAGCCAGAATTTGAATTTACGTGAATGGAAGAAGAAGACTCTATAACCACCCGCATTTCTTATTTGTTGCTAATAAGTAAATAAATGTAGGAAATTATATCCCATAATAATAATTGTGATAAACAAATTGAAATAAATTATCAGGAGGTTGATTGATCATGATTACTTTGAATCGCTTACATAAATCCCGTTTTGCAGATGTGGCATCAGAAGCGGAAGTGATCCACGCCAAGGTCCCAATCTTGAAGTTCCGCGATTCCGAGACCGGTTTCGAGGTAGATTTGAACTGCAACAATGCCGTCGGCATCCGTAACACCCACCTTTTGCACTGCTACGCCCGACTGGACTGGCGAGTGCGACCTCTCGTGGTCGCCGTCAAGCTGTGGGCTCAGGCTAACCGCATCAACGATGCGAAAAACATGACCGTCAGTAGCTACTCGTGGACCCTGATGGTGGTTCATTATCTTCAGTGCGGAGTCACGCCGCCCATCCTTCCCTGTCTGCACGGACTCGTGCCAGAGAAATTCAACACAGCAACCGAGCACCAGGTATTTATTTATTTTTCAAAGTAGTCCGTTTAGTAATTTTTTTGGTGTCTTATTTAAACTGTGGGGATATTTTTTATGTTTTCCATCATAGGACAAAAAATTTCAAAGATTTTCAATTCACTTTGGAAAGTTTGGAGTTTGAGTTTATCTCCACATTTTTCTGTTATTATTTTTTTCAAACAGCTGTAAGCTTACATCTTCAAAAAAACGGCTATAGAATCATACATTATTTTGGAACATGATTTTGAAGAAGTTTGTTCACAAAAAAATTCTTTTTTCTTATCGAATGTTAGGACTTATTTCAAAAATTGTAGAAGTCAAAAACTAAAAATGGGACCATTGGTTATGGGAATTTTTTATTGCAAAAATGACCTCCCCTATCACTAAGCTTCCTTTGATCCATGACTGGATTTTCATAGATCCTGTATGTCTAAATATGATTAAAAAATTAATATATTTTTCTTTTTGTAAACTGACACTAAACATGCTACCCCGGTGCCTGATGATGGGCTGGATGTGTGGATACATTGTGGGCGTACAAGGAAAAGACACCAAGTCAATTTTTGATTTTTTGACTACTGTTAGTTGAAGCCACTGAAATTTCAAGCAAGTCCTTGTAATAAACCGGAAGGTGAATAATTTCAAACACAGTTGAACAAAAACACTTTAATTTTTTTTAGTCATGATTATATTGATTCCAATTCTTATTTATTTCTTATCGATTTAATGAATCGTAATTCCTTTTATACTACTGGTCGATGCAATGTTGATAGAATGCCAGTTGACGCCCACTATGCTTATACTGATGAATAACATTCCTTTTTATAAACTATTCTATAAACATGTAATGTAGGTTAAATATAATAGCAACAATTGCTTCAAATATAATAAAATACTTTCTTTAGTGCCTTTATGACCCTCGCATCTTTTAACTTGTACTAATTCAGTGATACAGAATATATCAAAAAGATTAAGTCCATAATCCTGCAAGCATGGACAACTGAAATCCACTAATTCATTCACCATTAAACTTTGAAACCCTTTTTTCTCAAAACTATACTTTTGAACTTGTAGGCTTTTCACTGTACGCCCACGATATAAGGGTAAGGGTGTAGGTGTAGTAAAAAATTCATCTGATTGACTAGAAGCACTATTTTATATAATAACCTATAAATTATAAAATACTTTGTATTACTATTATTATTATACACCATTAGAGCATGGACGTACAAGAAGAACTGGATGGACTGAGAGATTACCACTCAGACAACCCTTGTACCTTGGGAGAGCTCCTCCTCGGTTTCCTGCACTACTACTCGTGCTTCGATTATGATCGGTTTGCGATCTCGGTACGTGCGGGTACTCGTCTATCCGTGGACGACTGTCGCAACTTGCGCGCCCCGAAGAACGATCCGAACCAGTGGAAGCTGCTCTGCATCGAGGAGCCGTTTGATTTCACGAACACTGCCCGGTCCGTCTACGATCCTGACACTTTTGCCCGCGTTAAGGACATTCTGCGTCGTTCGTACGGCGAACTGGCCGCGGGTCGTTGTCTCAGTTCGATCCTGCCGGTGACGCCGAGATGATCAGGTGACGACGGGTGCTAGCGAGGGTTGCTGTTATCGTGTACTTTTGTTGGCCAAAGTGGTACGTGCCGGGTTATTAAACTGTTCGGGGCCTATGTGGATTATGTGAAACTTTAATGTAGGTAATGATGGATGTTTTGTTTAAATTGAAAATTAGTGTCAGCCGCCCTAATCTGTCTTTGTCGTCGGTGTGATTAGGGTTAAGACGACGCCATACTATTTCCACGATGGTGAGGAAATCTTGTTGTTCTTTGAATAATATTGTGTATATTCTAATGTTGTTTTGTTTTTCTTTAAATTGTTCATAAAATTAAAAAAAAAATCATAAAAGTTATAAAATTCAAAAATAATTTATTAATATAATATTAATTTCGCGTATAAAAGATAAAATTGTTTATTCAAAAAAAAAAAATCAAAAATTAATTTAAAGATTTCGATAAAAAATGGAAAGTTAGGGAATCGTTTTTATCATAACTTATATTGCATTTAAGGTTTCACATAATCAAAGTCGAGACACCTTGAAAATGTTAGGGGTGTTATGAAATTACCAGCATTCCAAAGGTTCAAGTATGCCGTGTAATACATACAAACCCTATGGGATATTTTATTTGTACAGGTGGTTTTTTTTACTGTTTTTTGCACATTTCCTTCAATATTTATACTTGATCAGTTAACCTTGTTGGAGTGTTTGTGAACAAAAAAATTTAACAATAAGGATGTCCGTTTGTCTCTTTTAACCAAAAAGTAAGGTCTCTTTTATTTACGAGATCATTTTATTGGCGCCATTCGTTTTTATTGAAGTAACATTTTTACTTGGGAAAGTGTACTAATAATAAAGTTTGTATGGGTGAAATTTTTTACGTGGACAAAACAATGCTGGGCTATTGATAAGGTTTCATTTAAAACTCGCTGTTACTTGTAAAGATGATTTAAGAGTGTTTTTTATTTATTTTATTTTGATGGTACACACTACACATTGCACACTAGTATTTTGTTTTAATAACCGCTTTTATTTTAATATATTATCTCCTTTGTATGTATTACACGGCTTACCAGTCTGAAAGTAAATAAATTTGTAAGTTATTAAGCCGTTTTTTCGTGTACATAATGCATATTTATATTTAAGTATTTGTTATTGTGATTTTTTTACTTTGTTTTTGTGATTTTTTTGTGTCTTCGTTTATTTTATGTATACATATATTTTCAGTAAAAACAAAAAAATATAAAAACCTTAAAAATCTGAGGTGAAATATTTATAAAAAATCGCTCTTGGATAAAAAAAATGTTGATTTATTCACTCTATTATGAGTTTGTTTTTTTTTTTTTGTTGTATTTGTATTTTTATAATTTTTTTTTTGTGAATGTGATACATGTAAACCAAACTGAGTTGATGTAATGAAGAGGCGTTCAGCAATGTAAGTTTCGTTGTACTTATGTTAATAATGGTGTTGTTGTATAATTATACAGACGCATACATATCAAAACGGGTGCGAATCCCATGAAAGCCTTCAATAAATTTCTAGCAACGATATTTATAGTATTAGTTGTTATTTAATTTGGTTTATTAGTGATGATTTTTTTTCCAGTTCCTATATATTATTAAATTTTTTCTAGTTATTTAGTTGCGAGTAAGGTATATCGAGGATTTGGAAGCATAGAAAGTTCAACGATTGAAAAACACATGAAAACTTTAAAGATGACTTATATTAAGTTCAAACCGAAAAACCGTGATAAATATTAGACAATAATGGAGATTCTGACAAGTATGAGAACTGTTTTCTGTGAGCATGTTCAGATGAAAAAAGTAGCCTTCTTTATGTTCTTTATTCTAACATGTCTTCTTGGCTCTGTTTCTTTCTAACTCAACACCAACTTACATTGTTATATTAATCATTTTGACAATATTCGCATACAATATTCGTTCTTAATTCGCATACTTATTAATCTTCCAAAGTGCTTCTAGGAAACGATTATTATTACTATAACCCCGAGTCGCTTGAATTATTTTGTTTATTTTTTTTATATTATTGAATGTCAGTTTCTGTTTTAAAATTTATAAACGAACAAACAATAAATGCATATCAGGCAAAAAGGGTTTGTTTGTTCATTGGTTGGTACTTAATTTAGTATTATCCTTAAATGTATAATAGGTGAAGGAACCAAATTGAAATAATTTTACAACTAAACGAGAAGTCAATAATTAGGTACTAATAATTTTAGCAAATTTGTTACCTTACTTTGAAAACAGTAACGTTGCTGTTGCTGCTTTCATTTATAAAGAAGTGTCCTGTGAATCTTAGCCCTTAGCCGTATTTTACAAACGTTGAATTTTCATGTGACAAACAATAGGTACTGTAAATATAAAAATTGATATTGTGATTTTAGGGATATTGCAAGAATTGTTAAGACTCTGAATACAATTTATTGAGTGTTTTGAAATTGTTCTTGTTTCTTTAGTTCACCATTGATTGTACTATAAAACGTTTTCTTTAATAAAATCTCGTCTAAATAAGAGATAATATTAGTGATTTGTTTTGATCTCAGATGAATATGATGAGTGTGTATCTGAATATTATTTAATATTCACGATGTGCCAATCTTTAGAAGTATTTGTAGAGTAAATTCTAAAGTTCTTGTTCGACAATATGTAATGTCAAAAACAATAATGGTAACAATAATTTAGGAGCTCGTATGCCTGTAACTAAGGTTTCCTTTCTGGTTCGAGACTGTGGTATTGATGCGCAACAAGGAGAATAATAATATCCAAGATCATTAAGGAAACTTTATTTTTGTCACAATAAATCTTTTGATGATGATCCTGTGGCTAGGGTAATTTATTGTTATTTTTATTATTTAATCGTGATTAGGTTAATGGGTACTCTATCACAGAAACTCTTCATCATAATATGGAAGTACAACTGAGTTGAATGAGTGAGTGAGTTGTTTTTTGGAATTACATGAATCTTAATAGGTTTTTTATTAATAATAATTGTATTCAGCATTCAGTGGCAAATTCTCTAATAATTACATAATTCAACAGGATAAATAATTTAATTTAACTAGAATAATTGTCTAATGTAAAAGTTAATTACAATTATTATTAACATCGGTTAACCCTAATTGCAATTAAGATTACTTTTTGCTGGTCAATTTTTGATAGTCGTTCTTTATTTTCAGAATCTAACCAATCAAAAATTAACCATTACTGCAATTAATTTTTGTTTGAAGTTTACCGAATAACAATACTACATTTTGTTCAATCTTTTTAATTGAAGAACGTTTTAAGATTATCAACCTTTATTTGAAAAAAACCCTTTCTAAGTTATTAAAATTCGGGTGATAACAATGTGTCAGATCATGACTCATTCCTACCCTTCATTTCAAGAACCATGATTCATAGAGCATAATCTTAGCAATTTAGGGGCTTTGATAATTATGGCTAACTTGAGTATCCGCCCATACTCTGCTAAGTTAGAAAATATTTTCTGTCAGCACTTTTTAACAAATTAAAATGTTGCATTTTAAATTGTGTTTACATAAACAGTTCAGCTTTTCATCACCTCAATATGTGACAACATAACAGCAATTTTTTTTTTTTAAATAGATTTAGTCCCCTTTGTAATATTCTACTTTTATTTCTGTACTTAACTCTTAATTTATGGTGCTTGCTTCTGAATGCCTTTTAGTATTTTATGAAGCCCAAATTGTTTACTGGATACATATCCATATGATTAAGAGAAAAGAAAAGTTGGCAAACATTTTATGCCATAATGAATAAAAATGCTTGTGGGAGAATGAATCTGCAGCAGATTTAGAAATATCTGGAACACAAAGCACAATTAGTAAAACTTCCAACATTCTTTTTATTACTCGCGTTTTAAATCATTAACAAAACGTCAAGTCATATTGCTTTATAATACAACGATCGTTATTAGTAGATGTTAAAGGACACCTGAAATCAAGTCAAACGCACACTGATCAGTAATTGTATGTTTATGATCAACTGCCATACAAGAAACATTATGCAGTTCCAGTTTGGAAATATATAATTTGATTTTTTCGATTTTTTTCAAATTCACAATAATTATTTTGTGTCGGTCTATTTCTGTGATTATAGCCAAGTATGGATCAGGGGTGGGAACATTGAATATACACAAATCAGTGGCAGAGGGTCGGGTTGTTTAACACCCCCTTTGAGGGATGCTATATTTAAATTTTTAATACCCCAAGGTTTAGGTAATTTCTGGACATCAAGGCAACTAATCGGACAGTCTTATTAATATTCCATTATTATTATTCTTCAGGTATCTATTTCCTGAGATCACTTGAGGTTTTCAATGATAACTTGAAATTTCATCCATTTCTTTGAAAGTCTTACAGTATTTAAAAAAAATGCTTTTTTTGTAATCACACAGTACATTTTTGGAAACTTTTTACTGCCAATATATCTCAAAATAATGGTGCTACTCCACCCAGTCGTTTTAAGATTCCTTTATTTCCACTAGGTCGCCTATAATATTATAAATCTATTTTTATACAATTTTTTGATACAAAAACTCAGGAAATGTGTCTTTAAATTTCACAATAACCTGCCACACCAATTATTGTGTATTGTGTGAAAGTGGTCATTAAAAATCATAATCTTTGTAGGAAATTTGTGAATTCTCTAGGAACCAACTTTTAATTATGCACTTTTAAGAATTTATCAAAGTTCCTACTAGCTCTACTTAAAATAGGTGGTATATCCAGATCTTGAACCTTTTCTGGAAAAACTAACTATAGATATCCTTCAGTATCCATTATTAAGGGGAGTAGTTTTGGTTGATAAAGTTAATATTAGAATGTCAAAAAATACCATCAAATTTTTGTTACTGATGGTAGCAAATTTAAACTTGGCTGATAAATTTTGATACAGGAATAAGGAGATACTTTTTTTGTCTTCAACATTTTTTCAAGTTATTGTCTGATCCAGAGACCAATTCCACTATGAAAACTTTGCAAATTTACACTTTTCACTTTGCATTTTTAGACAGTTTTATTGCCTTAAAGTATTATCAAAAATTTGTAATAGCGAACGTAAATTTCCTGTTTTACAAAAAATTGAAAAATGCAGACTTGCATTTTTTTGTGGAATAGGGCCCATATCTTTTTCATAGTATAAGATGGTAGAGTTTTCCATTTTTTAACTACAAAATATCAAAAATTTTATAAAAAGAATTTCTCATACAATTTTATCAAATGTAACTCACCCCAATACAATTTTCTTACAATCACAATAATAATTGTTTGATACTTTCATACTTACTTTACTAAAAACCTAATATTAATTAATTACGGTTTCATAGTTTGGAGTTCATTCATCAATTTTTTCCTCCTTTTATCAAAACAGAACTCTCTTCCTGCTCAATATAATAGGGAAAATTAAATATAAGAAAAATGATAGGTTGCACAAGTTTAGGGTATCCAAGGGTGTTGAAGTAATATTGAGAATGAAACTTACTACTCGCACAAACGACGGTTGAATGTCAAAATTTTCGCTATTAAACCTCAGCACCAAAATTTTAAATGCCACTGGTTCTTTTATTCATTTTTTTCTTTTTAATATTAGTGTCTTCCGAAATAATGTTACTCATGAACCTGTCATTGTCATGTCATCCATCAGTTACAATGGTCTCTACATGAAAAGCCTCAAAGAGTTCCTATATTTGGAGTTAGTGCAGTTAATTAATTTTTATTTTTTGAAAAACCTAAAAATTGTAGTTAAATTTTCTAGCGCTCCTTCATTCTCCAACATTCACTCGAAAATTATTAACTTTCACATAAAAAACTACCATTCAATTCAGAACATGTTTTCTGTGATGCAGTACTACTTTACCACGCTAATGCCAAAAAATCGTCAGATGTCAATTACCAGGTTAATATTTATCTTGATAATTATTATTTTTAGTACTTACTAACTGTATGTTTTTGAAGGTATTTCTCAACTGAACAAATCTTCTAAAAGAAATTATAATAATTATAGTTTTACCGTAAAAATCTTTATGGGTCTGATTTAATTTCGATTAATGGATCTGATGTTTTCCGTTATTTGATTTTCTACTGAATAGCAGTTTGAATGTATAGCTCGTGAGGGATGAATATTGGTGTTTTTGTCTCCCTTGCGATTCGATATTGTATCTTTTGAAGTAATAAATTAGTACTATATTTCTTCAAAATTCTGTTTCATTTTTTCCTTATTGTTACATACTTGCTAACATATTTATTGAATCTGTACTGTCTTCCATCTGAGGCTGAAAAATGGTATTTTTTAATTGTTTTCAAAAAAAGAGTGATTTTTTTTAATTTGGATGATTATTTACAGACATGCATGACTGTGATGATGTTATGGTTTGAATTGTCAAGCATGAGCGATTTAATATGGGCATGTTCTGATGTTCATTAGTGATGCCATCCTTCTTTTATTTTGTGAAAAACATTTTTCCACTGGGTGCACACTTTTCGAGTGATGTGGATATTTCAGGTTATACAGTAATTAGGCATGGACAACCCTCATCTATTTATAAAAAAAAAAAAAGAAATAAGGATTGATAACAAAAAAGTAGTGTAAACTTAATTGCTTTTTTGTTAAACGTGAACTCTTGATACGTTTAATAATTTAAAAGGGTTTACTTTATTGTTAAAAAAAGTACTTACTTTTAATAGAATTTTTTTTTTAATTATGTTTATTTTACTTTCTGAAAGTTTACTTCAAAACAATGCAAAAGAAAAAACAACCACAACAACATAAACTTTTTAAAAATATAAAAGTTGAATAAAACTATATTAAAGAATGACAAACCCATGATATATAAATTATGCAATTTATTACATAAGATAACTGATTTAACTAGAATGCATTTCATAAAATTAATCTTTTAAGAATCTTTAGATTAAAAAATTAAAAAAAGGGGAATAAAAAAGATTTTAGAATCTTTCCAAAGAACTCTGCAAAATCCTTATGTAGATTGGCTCCGGTTAAATTTGATGTAATTTTAGAAATCGGTAGTACTCAATAAGTAGATCAGAAGTCTTCACTGCCATAAGCTCAAAAAACTCGTTTTCATGAGATTTTCACCTCTAAAGATTGATTTTTTTTATATGCCGTTGCTGCATCACTTTTGAAGTTGTGCCAGGTCAGGTCAGGTATGTGCATTTCATAATATTTTTCTTAAGAGAGGATGTTCAACTGGACAAGGTCATCAACATACTCGTACCTATGTAAACTGGCTGTACCTGGTCAGGTTTTGGTAAAATAAAACAAAATCAACCTCTTTTTAGTTCAAAGCAAGCTGGTCTCTCTATACAGGGTGTCCCAATATTCCATGGACATGGAGCAACTGCAGATTACTGAGATAAAAAAAAGTCGCTCGGATCAAACTTATCTCTATACCAAAGTGCTTCGTTTGTCCGTTAGAGGGCTTCAAAGTCTTTTGAAAATTTTAGTTTTTTTGAAATAGCTCAAAGTCGGCTGATTCCAATTCGATGAAATTTGGTAGGCGAATTTCTTATTAAAAGTACTAACTTCTGATGTACATGATAATTTGACGGAAACCCAGGAAGGGGTGAAACTACCCCTACCCTCTATTAAAATCGATCGTAATTGTTGATAGGGTAGCAGGAACGCTGTTCATGTTTTTTTGTTTGAAAGATACATCGTTTTAGCCCATTTTTGGTCTCCAACAAAAATCTGTATCTTTCCGAGGTGCTATGTGATAAAATAAATTAGTCGATGATAACTAAATTTTTATTTCATTCTTTTAATTTGAAATCAAATTTTCTATTGTCAGGTGATTATTTTATCTCATCTCATAAAAGATGCTCGATGAGGGCGCCGGTTTGGACCCCAGAAAGTTCCATCCTGCGCAAAAAAATGATTTCAACTTTTCTTCGAACCTCGTCGTTTTGCAAACTGTTTATGCGTTTGAAAAAAACCGTTTGCAAACACCTGAAAAAAAAAACCGAACCATACTCAACATCTTTTATGAGATTAGATCAAATAATCACCTGACAATTGAAAATTTGATTTCAAATTAAAAGAATATGAAATAAAATTTCGGTTAGGTGTCATCGACTAATTTATTTTATCACATGGCACCTCGGAGAGATACAGATTTTTGTTGGAGACCAAAAATGGGCTAAAACGATGTATCTTTCAAACAAAAAAAACATGAACAGCGTTCCTGCTACCCTATCAACAATTACGATCGATTTTAATAGAGGGTAGGGGTAGTTTCACCCTTCCCGGGTTTCCGTCAAATTATCATGGTAGACTTTCGATAATCCGGCGGTTACCTTTGTAGCTAACTGCCGGATTACTGGAAACGCCGGTCTACTGGAACGTCTAATGAAAAAGAACCAAATTCGAATGTATGTAAATAAATACTTATATTTGAGGATTAAATACTCGTTTGAGGATCTCGACTTTTGCAGCTAACGTTAATGTTTTGTGTTTTCGTTTATTATTTGCTGACATTGTTGGTTATTTTATTTATACAACGCACACACCTACACACCTAAGTGACTTGTGCTAAAATGCGTATTTATCTAGCAGAGAAAACTGATGAAATGCTGAAGAAGCCGTGTGTGCCGGATTATAGCATAGTCGCGCACCGCTCCTGCCGGATTATAGAGTAGCTAGTATTTTTATGATGAAGGGAAAAAACGCCGGATTACTGGCAGTGCCGGACTGCCGCAGAGCCGTATTATCGAGCTTTGACTGTACATCAGAAGTTAGTACTTTTAATAAGAAATTGACCTACCAAATTTCATCGAATTGGAATCAGCCGACTTTGAGCTATTTCAAAAAAACTAAAATTTTCAAAAGACTTTGAAGCCCTCTAACGGACAAACAAAGCACTTTGGTATAGAGATAAGTTTGGTCCCAGCGACTTTTTTTTACCTCAGTAATCTGTGGTTGCTCCATGTCCATGGAATATTGGGACACCCTGTATAGACGCTTTTGCTTTTGTTACCATCTGAAGAAGCATAATATATGCCTTCTGAATACAAATTTATTTTATTTAATTTTTATTTCCCACAAAGTGCATCAATGCAAATGTCATATTAATTCACTGTATTGTCAGAAAAATGCAATCTTTAGAGGTGAATATCTTAAGAAAACGAGTTTTCCTGGGCTCCATGCGACCCATGGAGACACATGATCTACTTATCGCGTACTGCCAATCCCCAAAGTTGCATAAAATTTAACTGATTCTGTGGGGTCCTTTAAAAATTATTTTTATTTTGGTCATTATATACATCCGCGGCTCCTACAGTTTCACTATGACAACTATACAGGGTGCACCATGTATCCTTCTCTATATTGCTATCTCCTAACGCTAACAGATACAGGGTCGGTTAAACAAGTCCAAAGGAGCGCAATTTTGTGGCCATCTCGATTCCGTCGAGACATACAAGATATCTGTGACCGTTCCTGAAATATCCTGAAAAAACTGAAAAATCGAGATTTCTTATTTTTTCCATATCTTTTTTTTATTGGAAATTAATTAATAATTTTTTGTGGGCTTACATAAGTCGTCAAGAGCTACCCATCTGACATTTCAAAAATTTTCAAAGCCGACTAGATCCCAGAATTTTCATAGTCAACTTTCGTTTTTCTTATGGCCACCATAGTGTTTTTTTATGTTGTTCGGTATAAAAAAAATCATAAAAACTAAAAATTGTTAAATTTCAAGAAATAAATTAAAAAAAATTTTATTCTTCTTTTTTCTTTACAAAAAATACACATTTTTAGACCGAATTTCATAGATAAATTAAAAAACCATAAGGCAAGCACTATTACGGCGTATTTTACAAATGTTGACGTTTTTCGACGATTTTTTATTAGGTTTATCTTTGAAAAATTAAGAATAAAAATTAGAAAAAAATTTTTTTTAAGTTTATTAATTTTTGGTTTCCATTATTTTTTTCATATCGAACGACATAAAAAAATAATATGGCGGCCATAAGAAAAACGAAAGTTGACTGTGAAAACTCTTGGATCTAGTAGGCCTTGAAAATTTTTGAAACGTCAGATGGATAGCTCTTGCCGGCTTATGTGTAAGCCTACAAAAAATTATTTATTAATTTCCAATAATAAAAAAGATATGAGGAAAATAAGAAATCTCGATTTTTCAGTTTTTTCAGGATATTTCAGGAACGGTCACAGATATTTTGCATGTTTTGACGGATTCGAGATGGCCACAAAACTGCGCATCTTTTCTCTAATTTAACCGACCCTGTATCTCTTAGCGTTCAGGAGATAGCAATATAGAGAAGGATACATGGTGCACCCTATATAGGGGTGGAGAACATACCTATAGTAACACCAGGAAGGTATTTATTTGCTCTGCAAATGAAAGGGAAGGCCACAAAACGGCTTTAAAAACCAATTTTGAGAGTGCAAAGAAAGTACGGTCCTGACACAAGCGCCGAGTAAATAGCACTAGTCTCATGTAATTAAGGATGTATCCACTTACCACACAATGCGAGCGCTTCCAAAGGTATACAGTCCCGTATTCGCATCATATCCGCTTTTTCATATCGTGAAAAGACCACAGGGATTGATGTTACGATTTTTTGAATATAAATGCAAAATTGAAAATAAAAACCGTGCTACTCTTAATCTGGAAGATTTTCCTTGCCCTGAAAGTGAACAAAAATAGAAATTCGACCGTAGTGCCAAAGAGGCCTTAGTGGTGACCTTGATATTAGTTTGCAATGGCTGTTTTTAGCTTCTTACCCACCCAGCACCCCTATTTCGCTCCTCGGTCCCGAAAAAATTAATGAAACTTAGGAGCCGCGGATGTATATAATTACCTTTATTTTAATTTCTAAGAATTATAATTAAAAAAACAATGCAAAGAAAAAAGTATGTTGAAGAATGACAAATCCATGGTATATAATGTACACAATTTATTACATAATATATTATTATTTAACTAGAATGCATTTCATAAAGCTAACTTACTATGCAGAAATCACATTTTCATTGAAAATAGTATTACTAAATTGTGTATTACTAAAATATTCAGTAATCTTACAGCTAAGTATAAAGAAAAATAAATACTCTGTAAAATGGTTCAAAATAAAAAATAAATTAACAACAATAACATTAGCTAAGAAAACTGGCTCACAGACTAAAGAAATAAAATCTACATAGGGCACTGCATATCAATTAAGATAACTAAAGAAATCGATTAGTATCTTCACTTATAAACATTGCTAATCAGATAACATATGTTGCATGTTGTGAATAACTATTTCTGCCCGTATATCATAAAAAAGTCCAAGGGAGCATAAATAATTGTAAATAATTCTGCAAATAACTTTACAATAATTACAAGAAACTTGAATGTACAAAATCGGTGATGTAAAAAGTCTCATTAAAAAAAAAACTACCAGTCGGGTTTTATAAAACAAAATAACAGGCTGAGTTACTTATAAACTTATAAAGTAACTGCTCAGTAACTGGATTTAAAAATGTGCCACCTATGGGCTGAATCAAATTGCCGCCTATCAAACAGCACATCGCACAGTAAAATAAGTCAATATGGAGATATCGAACTAAAAATAAACCTGGTGTCTGTTTCACAATCACTTCAATTTTTACAAGTTACAAGCATACCTATCTACTATAAAATGTTTTTAAGACTTTAATTAATTTTATAGCTATTTTTTCATTTATTTTTACGAAATTTGCCCAAATCCGGGAGATTGCCCACATATTATGGGATAGGGGTGGAGAACATACCTATAGTAACACCAGGAAGGTATTTATTTGCTCTGCAAATGAAAGGGAAGGCCACAAAACGGCTTTAAAAACCAATTTTGAGAGTGCAAAGAAAGTACGGGTTTAATTAAATCTTTAACTTTAATTTTAATCTAATTAACAAGTTATTACTTTTACAAGTAAACATACAGTTCTAATTTCATAATTTATTTAGTAAATAAAAAGAAAATAATATTATTTTCTTGCTACTTGTAAAAAAAATTACATTTAACTGAAGTTCTTAAAACCATAAATTCTTGTTAAAATTTTAAGTAGGTACTAGTAGCTTGTAACTTGTAAACAAATTGACAAGTAGATTATGCAAACAGGCTCCTGGAACAGTGACCTGTGCTCCAATATTACTTTTGAGTAATAGTGAAATGTCAAATTTTGTTAAATCTCCCCGATGATAAAAAGCAATATGCACACATAATGACATACAACAGCTTAACTAAAATAAAATATACAAGTATATACAAAAAAAAAAGATCATTTCTACATTAGACCCATATCACTTGATCAGTTTATTAATGCTGAATAATAGTTGATCTCTAACAAACCCAAACAAATCAACTGAATTCATTCTTTGTATTGAATATGGATACCCCTTTTTACGTCAATAACCTAAAAAATGGTATAGAAGACCATACATGGATACCTACTGCTTCTGAGTTACGATTTCATCATCCAGCTATTCTTAGAGTAGATTTCCAACAATAATAAAATAAAATAAGAAATCGAAACTGATGATTTAGATTTAAAAAAACGATAAAATATACAGAAAAAAAATAAAAACTTCCCACAAAATTTCACAGGTACAGATTAAAATATCATTCAGCATTAAACAAATAATAGCTCCGATCACGCTATTTTGAATAAGACGGTCCCAGTAATTTTATTAAATTTTCTTTTCACCCGTCTCGTCTGATTTGTTATTATTGCTTCACCGTCTGACACATAGATTAGATTAGATTTACCGTGAGTGGACCATTGTGACACTTCCACTGCGCCCGAAGGTCTATTGTGGCTCACATTTAGTCATGCTACATTACATGAATATTATTTCTAAAAAAATATAAAAAATGAGCGAAATCGGTCAAGATAAAATTAAATTTAAAAAAATTCTGGGCATTTACGCTGCACCCCTTATCCTAGCACACACAGAAATGGTTATCGAGTTCATTGCACTATAAAAACTATTATAGTAGATAAAAGTGGGGTTATTGCCACAGTCCTGCGTAGTTACCATTAAGAGTGGCGGGCAATGGACCCCCAGCAGTGAATAGTCTCGTACCGCTACTGTCGTAGCAGTGTGTGTAGATGGCCGGAACGTACTTCACATTTTGCACGTTATCGACAAACTCCTCGTCAGGAAACTAAACAAGAACATGCAAAATTTAGATAATTAGAAATTAGTAACTTGAGAACAGAATGCTGAATTGCAACATTTTGTTAAACAATATAATTCTAATCATTCATAAATGAACAGTAGAGTCTAGAAAGTTATTAACAAGAGAGAAGTCAGTTATTAATATTAATAGAGACAGAAGTCCAAGAAAGGGGCCTAGTGAGGTAGTGAACAGTGTAATCTAGTTTTGAATGTATCAAAGGCAGTACAATAATTGTGCAACTGAATTACAGAGGAGCTACCAGCTGTGCTTAGTACAATGAGTCTTTAGATGGATAAATTAAATAAGTAAATGACATATATCTAGTGATGAGCTTTGGGTATTTACCCAGTGGGTAATAGATAAGTAAATAAAAATTGAGTATTTACCCAAAACATATTTACCTACCCAAAAACTGGAAAAAATGAAGACTGGTACCAGTCACTTGTATGAATTGGAAAACAAAACAACTTGGCTAAATAGTTCATAGTAAACTATATAGTCCATAATAATTATTACACTGGAAACCACAAATCTCACTTTGTCACTTTCCAATGTTCCAATGTTGTTATTTTTTTACATTATTGTTTTATTGTAAAATATCTGGATTTATGTATTGATTTTATGTTGAATATTAATTAATTAATTACTGCAGATTTAATATTAATATCTTTTTATAAGGTTCCCAAAATACCCACTAAAATACCCAATTTGGTTAAATACCCCAGGTATTTACCTCTGTAAATAAATACCCATCACTACATACATATATCTGACACAGACCACAATAGAAAATTATTAATTTACTCAAGCACACTTTAGGTGACAATTTTTTTTATATAACCAAACAGTACATAAATAAAACTCATATCAAAAGTAAGTCTTCCACTTACCACATATCCTTTACTGGCTTTTAGTACCACTGTCCTGGAAGAGTTAATGCTGGACTCGAGATATTTTCCCGCTTTGAGGTCATAAAACATCAGCATACCGAGTCCTGTACCGATTGTAAGAATGTCACCCTGAAAACTGGCAGATCGAACACCGCATCCCGAATATTTGGACGAGATCTTCTTAACCGGCTGCAATAAAAAAAAATTTATAAATATAACGACCTAAAAATAAAAAAAAAATGTTCCTTGTGTTTTTTGAATGAGTATGTACATTAGTATTGAAGACGGGCTAGCTCAAAGAGAACATTTCAGACACAGGACAGGAGATTATTGTTATATTGAAAGATTGTCAAAAGAGTTTTATGAACAAAATCATTCAATCATAAATTTTCAAACACTAACCTGCAGAGTCCTGCAGTCAAGAAGCAGGGTATACGATCGGCAACCGACCGCATAGAGGCCGGTATCTTGGACAGCAATGCAGACGTTCTCTTGCGACGAGGGCAGCTTTCGACTCACTTTCTGCCTAAAACCTGCAGCGTTCCATATGTGAATGTAACCGTTCAGACTCAGCACGGCGATCTCTTCGTATGTTTTATTATAAGCAACGGCCCGAACCTAAGAAATTTAAATTTAAAACGGTGAAATTAAATTTAATTAAAGTAATTTACCCGTTGTGAATTTTTACAGTCTTTCACGCATAACGGCGGTAGGTACTGATGTATGGGCACTTCCTGCTTGATCTCAAAAAGATCGGGAGTGATACGCCAGAGAGCCACCTTGGTGTCTCTTGAACCTGAGACTAGGAACTCGTCATCCAGCCAGCACATATCAAAGACCTAAACAAATCACAATAATAACATTTGAATTGTTGCTAAAAGATAATTAGGGTGGAGAAAGAAATACCTACCCAGTCTTTGTGTGCATTCTCGCCCAAAGCGACGGGATCCAGGGTAGGAAGACGGTATATGGCGACGTCGCTGGTGTTTCGTGCTGTCGTTGCCAGCAGCGTGTGTGAGGGATTGATCTGCACTGAATGGATGCCACATTGTTGCTGATCGTTACCGATGGCCACTATCGACTCTCTCCGTCTTCCCACCAGAGATGGGATCTGATCCAGTTTGCGAGTGAACACATCGTACACCATCAACTGTGAAAGTTTAAATTATCGAACGATTAATTTTGTTAACATTATAAGCTAAAAAGTGGCAACACTGTTCAGGTTATAGTTGTACAGTGTTGCCTGATTCAGTAGCTGCCTTTTACAATATTATATTTTTCAATACAGATAACCTGAATCTGAGCAGAATCTGATAAGTCCGGTCATTGGTCATTGTTAGGTTCTCTACTACCTCTACGCTTTTTCTTTTTCCCCTATTATGTATTTTGTATTTTACTTTTTTTCATTTTCTTAATATTTCAGTGGAGAGAGAAGCTAACAATGACCAATGATCGGACTTATCAGGTTTTGGTCAGTTTCTGATCATTTTGTATGGGCAATCCTGTTGTTTAGTCTTCCAAAACACCCCTCTACTACCCCCACTACATTTTGTCTGCTTGCGACCAGCTGACTAATCTCAGCGTTGCCACATGCTATTCGTTCTACTACGTTCTGCAGACAATCTCGGCGAAGCGTCCTTTCCACACTGGTTCGCTTCGCTCCCCGCCCGGTAGGCCCGGTCGGCCGCGGCCGGCATTCTCGTTACAATTAATTATTATTTAGACGATAACGCTCGGTAAGTCAGGTCTTTGGTCAGGGTAGGTGTTTTTTTTTATTTTAGGGACATTAAAAGGAAAAAAAAACCTACCCTGACCGAAGACCTGATTTAATGCAGCAAATAAGTGTTTTAAAATATTATTTGTAACGAGTTATGTACGGCAACGCTGTGAGCGACGCGAGTTGAAAAAGTGGAATGGGCATGTGAGGGGTGTTTTGGAAGACCAAACCACAGGCTTACCTTTGTATGTATCATAAAATCAGTACAATTTGGCAACACTGTGCAACAGACAGCTGGCGTGTAAATTTAGTTTGAATCTGGATGACCACTCCAGTATTATATTTATGTACCAACAAGTTTAACAGCACAATAACCGAAAATCACTGGTCTAAAAAACAGGGTGGTTACCTACCTTATTACATTTCGTGCCGAAAACGACTTGCCTATCGGTGAGCCATTGCGAGCAGAACACTTTGTTAAGATTGGGAAGGGTGACAGGTGTCTCCTTGAACATCTCATGGGTAAGAATGTGTCTTGAGCCGTAATCAGGTGTTACAGACCTAGGGCCCCGTGTATGAGACTCTCGGCATCTGACGTAATCTACAAAATTGTACGAGGTGTTGAGGATCTCCTGCTGAGTTGCCAAAGTTTCCTCCTCACTGTCGCTGTCTTCGTATGTTATGAAATCCTCCGCTTTTTCTGATTTCCTGAAACAATTAGAGACTTGGAATGAAACAGCAGTCTTATTATTATAGGTTATCTTCACTTATGGCTTACCTATTGAGTTCAGCCTTCAGATTCGCAGCTCTCGCACGTCTCTCCTCGAGCCTATGAAGAATCGAACAAGGGGGACGTTTGCCGTATATTGGAATTATACGAGTCTTCGACATGTTCTCGATTGAGCGAACTTCCTTTCTTCAGTATTGGCCTATTATTCTCGGGATCCTCCTAGGAATTTATTTCCTGGTTTGTTGAAGAATAAAGCGTTGAACAGTTCTCAGTGCCGAGAATTACTTTCATTTTCACTTCTTTTGGTCCACGTCTGTTCATTTAAATTAAAATGTTTCTGTCAATAATGGTAAATAAACAAAAATGGATCAAATTACATTGCATACAAATTAAAGATTTGCTCTGCTTCTGCTGAACTCTGCTCTCTGCTGGACACCAAGAGCAAGAATTAATTTATAATAATTAAAAATTCCTTCAAGACTTCAAGCTTCAATCCAATCAAGTCAAGCTGTTCGTTCTTCTTCTTTTTTACATCAATGTCAACAAGAAGATTCAATCAGAATTACAGAAAGCAGAAGTTTCGGCTATCTCATCTCATCTCACAGATCACAGAACAAAAATTTAGAAGAGTGTCAAGCGCTTACCATACGCATGCGTATTATAAAAGTAATAACCTCATAGTTCATAGTGTAATAAGAGTGTAACTTTATCATTTTAAATGTTAGAAAAAGTCAAACTACTATAGTTGCAGAGTATCATTCGACCCCTTTGCAACCTTAATTTTTATTTATAGTTTTAGATAGAACAGCGTCACAATTTATTATTTTTTTAATGTATATGTATTATTGTATAAATACTTATTGTTGAATTTTTATGTTTTACATACAATTCTAAGCGATTGTATGGCCGACTTTATACCATAAAGTCCTATAGACCAGTTCAACTGTTTTCAAAATAACAACAAACTAATAAATTAAACTGTAAAATATTTAACAAATTAGAATTTCTACATTGCGTCTGTTTAATTATTATTTTGCAAATGGTTCCGATTATTAGGTATTAATGACTGTTCAATGCAATTTGGAAAGGAGAGAATACCGATTATTTGTTATAAGAGCTGTTATAACGACATAAATTGTATTTTTATATTGTTTATTGATTCAATACAAAAAATTATGTACTTTAATAAATTTTACTATTATTATTTGTAACAGAAAAAATAAGTTACTATTAATTTTCCAAATCTTCATATGTTAAAGAATCATCTTTGGACAAATCCCTTTTTGTTTTCCTGCCTATAATCTCGTAGAGGAAGATCCCGTCGATTCCTTTTGGCTCAGCAACTTTTATCTTCATATGTTTCTTGGATAATTTTGTACCCTGAGGCATATCTTCGGCTACAACAATGCTTTTACCTAACTTCTGGTAACAGACTTGTTCAGATAATTGCATTTGTTTAATAGGTCTCCCCAGTACCATAATTGTTGTATTGATGGCGGAAATTAATGAGCGAAATTCATCTGGCACCAAGGAACATTTATGATCTGTACCTTTCCATGATTTATCCAACGTGAAGTGACGTTCAATTATCTAAAAATATATTAAATAAAAAAATCTTCAACTTTTTATATGATACACTTTAAAAAAAAATTATCATCAAATATTTTAATGCTGTGAGTTTTATCAGATTTTTTTTGTAAATCCCCACAAAAGAAGATATCTTGAATAATATACAAATTAATTTTCCAAAAAGTTAATTACACAGGCTCCTAAAGCAACAGCTATCGTGGAAGCAAATATCCCTTCTTCATGTCCAGAATAGCCAATATCAATGTCTGGAAACGTTTGCTTGTATAATTCGATAACCTTCAGATTTAATTCATCCATTGGTGGAGGGTATGAAGATATGCAGTGTAGCAGAGCAAACTTTTTATGGTATTTTGAAATGCAGCTGTAAATACTTTTGATGGTTGAAAAAGTTTGCATTCCTACAAAAACAACTTAATAGGATTTAAAGAATTTATTAATATTTCATATTTACCTGTTGAAATTATGAGTGGAATTCTTTTCTTGGCTGCTTCTTCAAGCAATAAAAGATTATTTGCATCACCAGAGCCGATTTTGATGAAAGGAACTTTGATGCTGACTAGAAAGTCCAAAGATCTCATATCCATGGCGGAAGCTGAGAAAATAATTCCCACTTCATTGGAAAAATTTTGTAATTCTATAAACTCTTCCTCGGTAAATTCAAGATGCTGTTTATGTTCTCCATAAGTTTCGCCCCATGAATTTTTGTTTTTATATGAGCGGCTTAGCGCTTTTTTATTGAATTTTTCTTCCAAGTCACTCTTTTGAAATTTTACACAGTCAGCTCCAGATTCCTTTTGATGAACAGTTAAATAATTTATTTTTTATTTAAGAACAATAAATATTTATGTTAATTATTAAAGTTTTACCTTTGCAGCTTTAATCAGCTTTTTGGCGATGTCGATGTCACCCTGATGATTTTGTCCAATTTCAGCAATAACTATTACTGATTTTCCTATGCCTAATGTTTTATGGAAATTTTTTGAAGCCATATTTATAATTATATTTTTAAATTATTATTGTACACTTTACAAAGTAACTGCTTCTGTAAATTCAAGTTCCATATTATATCTACAATGACACTATGTATTTTTATATGGAATTCAACGCGCTCTCGTAATAAAGTTATATTCCTACATTAATTAACGTTAGTTAAAAATAAATTAGGAAATATAACGAGTGAGCAATAAAAAATAGATTGACGGTGGGTTATAGGCGGAGTGTGACAGAAGATAAAGTATATGTCTTTTACAACTTATTTACAATTTATTTGACAGTATTTCGACATTACAAAAGTTATGACCTGGTATACTATCATCTTTTTTTGTTGTGCTCTCGACGTCGGTTATTATCGTAACTGAACATGTATTTGATTTATTTTAGATTTATTATACAACTATTGATGACGTACATGTATGTTGTTTTCATTTCGCGTTCGGTCTACATCCTATATACCGATGAATTAAGGTGAATTTTGAAAACTTCAGAAAAGTCCAAAAAGATAGTTTTTTGAATTTAATTGTACAACAGAATAAATTCTTGCCAGTAACTAATGACTTCTTTTTCCTATGTTCAATTTAATTTTAAATTCACGGAGATTCGCGCTAAAAATGCTATAAAACTGTCACGGTCGGGGCATCGATGCTCGAGCATCGAGGGATGAAGATCTGCATCCAGCGATGCCAGAGATGGTGATTTTTCATCAAAAATGAATTCAATATTTTGGTTCTGCTATATAGTTATATACGACTTTACGTCTGCGCAACTGGGTGAGAGCTGTTGTGCGCACACGCAATGGAAGCTCTCCCTTGTGCCGCCTCCTTCCTCAACGTCAATTGCGTCAGTGATTAGCTGCCTTAAAACTTGATTAGGGCTACAATAATAATAGATAAATGATTTTAAAGAAGGTATTGTTTATACTTCGACAGATGTATAAAAAAATTATGCATTTTTTAATAAATCTAAATTTCATTTAATTCAAGCTCATTTAATTAATTTATCATAACAATACGGCTGTTAACTCCCTTGATATCAAATAAAGTTTAAAAGTAACATGATTATTCTTAAAATTTAGGTAGGTATATATTTCGCGATAAAAATTATGAAAATTAATAAATCTGGTGACTTTTGGTGATTAAAAAAAAAAAACTGATGATTTTATGACTAGCATCTGGCAACGCTGTCTGCATCCCTCTATGAGCAAAATGGCACCAGAAAGAACATATACCATACTTCTGTCAGTCTCCTATATATGGTCTATTGGCGACTTTTTATTTTGTTGCTCACTCTTTATTCATAATAAATACACATAAATTAACCATATTGCTGATGTCCATAGGGAACCTGCATTACCGACACTAACGCTTACTAGGGTAGCGCATTCACTCGTTGACGTTTACTTAACACGGTTATGTTTTATGTTTGAACAGCTGGATGTCATATTTTTGACACATTTGTTCACAGGCGTAGGTATCAAGTGGAAAAAAGCGAAGTTTGAAAATTGAAACAAAATAATAACACGAATAGAAATTGAGAATCCTCTTTCAGTGGGTATTAAAAACATATTACGAGTTTATGGGATCTACGAAGCTGTAGACTTTAGTATTGGGCATAATTTTTAACTCGATATCTAACGTAGTAACTGAGAAAAAGCGTCTTGAATCTTGATAGACACACAAATGGCAGTGTGATCTTAGTACCCATACTGATCCTTAACATTAAAAATCCTTAAATGTTAATAAAACCTACCTGACAAACATCCAGGAATAAGTACGGAAATTCTGAGCTCCTTATATTTTCTGCAATCATAACTGTCTGCATATGGGGATGGGTGCATTTTTTGTCCAGATAATCCCAGTAACAGGTAAGTATATAATATAGGACTATATCTCATTTAATAACTAGGAGGAGTAAACTGCAAAGTATCATTTACACCACTAAAAGTCACCAGATTAAATCACCAGATTTTTTTTGGCGGCAAATTTGAATTGAAACAATAATTATTAATAAGGAAGATAGGACTTGTTTTCGGTGTAGGAAGTCTACTTTTCAGGAGAGACTCTACAGCAGTATCACAAATCATTGTGATTTGCATAATATATCAGTATTATATTATTATTTTTTTTTATTCGAAAATATTTGAAAGGGTTATTTACACACGCCTTTTGGATTTTTTTAACACTCATAAGTTGTTTAATATTAATCAGCATGGATTTATAAAAGGTAGGGGTGTTGAAACCGCTTTGTTTGATTATTTGAATAATGTGTTAGAACTTATAGAGAAGAGGTGCATCCCCTGTGGGATATTCTTGGACTTGACTAAGGCGTATGATTGTGTAAATCATAATACACTGTTCTCTAAGTTAGAAAAATATGGTGTACGAGGTGTTGCCTTGGATTTAATAAAATCATATTTAAACCAAAGGTCACAATATGTTAAATTAACAAATGGAAGAAAAATATATAAGTCTAATCATCAAATGGTTCGTTTAGGTGTTCCACAGGGAAGTATTCTAGGACCGATTCTGTTTAATATTTATATAAATGATTTGTTGGAACTATTACAGAACTCTCCTCATAAAATTGTAAACTATGCTGATGACACATCAATTTTGGTGAGTAGTCAGGACTTGGAAACATTAGTTGCAGAGACAGCAAATGTCATGTTGTGGTTAAGCTCTGGCTTTCGGAAAACAAATTGTCACTTAATGAAGAAAAATCTCAAATTATAATTTTCAGTACGAATAGATCTCAGATACACAGACCGGAGTTTATTACCATAAATGGAAGTAAGATCTTGATAAAAAAGAGTATTAAATGCTTAGGTTTAGTTATAGAAAGTACTTTGAAATGGGACGAGTATACAGGGTGTTGATTTTCAAAGCGGGCCATAGGGGATTAGCATTGCGAAACTGGTTTTTGAGGATTCCTGCTCGCCGTTTAAACTGACAGAAATGGTTTTGGTATCAAAATGAAGCTAAAATTATTGCGCATAACGCTTGACATCAGAAATTAATTCAATTTCACGTTGTTTTCTAAACTTCTTCAGTAAAAATTCAAGTGATTGTTAATGTTTAATCACAAGATAGCATGCCTTGCCTAAATAATAATGACGTTTCTACGTTTTGACAATCCAATAATAAAACATTGGTCTATTAAAAAAATTCACGGCAAATAAATCGCGAACCCTCCTGTAACTGGCTACACTGTAGTAGGTTTTCACCATAAGGACTCTTTCTTGGTTTGTATAACCCATTTTTAAATAGAACCAGACTTTATTATTTTCTTCTGACTTATATAAAGTTTTATTGTTGGATTGTCAAAACGTAGAAACGTCATTATTGTTTAGGCAATTGCTATTTTGTGATTAAACATTATCAATTACTTGAATTTTTACTGAAGAATTTTAGAAAACAACGTGAAATTAAATTAATTTCTGATGTCAAGCGTTATGCGCAATAATTTTAGCTTCATTTTGATACCAAAACCATTTCTGTCAGTTCAAACGGCGAGCAGGAATCCTCAAAAACCACTTTCGCAATGCTAATCCCCTATGGCCCGCTTTGAAAATCAACAGCCTGTATAAATCAGTTAAGTAAAAAACTGAATGGCATTTCATACAGCATTATGGTATTAAGTGGATACGTTGATCTTCAGGTTTTAAAGACTGTTTATTTTGGATGTTTCATATCTAGAATTAGATATGGTATTATATTTTGGGGTGGATCTAGTAGCATAGATAGGTTGTTTGTGATACAAAAACAAATACTAAGAACCATGTATAAACTGCCTTTCAGAGAAAGTTGCAGACAAATGTTCAAATCGAATAGATTGTTAACTATAATAGGGGTCTATATATTTGAAAGTATAATGTTTCACTTCAAACACAGAACCAAATTTGAGTCAAATCTACCAAATCATGATTATCCAATGAGAAACTGCAGATACACTTACCCAATTCATAGACTGACGATGTCAGAGGGAGGACCTTTTTATACAGCTATAAAATTTTTCAATAAACTGCCGAAGTATTTAAAAGAAATAGAGAATTTCAAATTGTTTAAGAGGAAGTTGTTTAATTTTCTTGTAGAGTTAGAACCATATAATATATCAGACTTTTGGTGTGTTGTGTGCTCTGTTGATCTGAGGGGTGTAATTTTTGACTTGTTTCAACCCAATTATTATAATGTATTTTGGCAGTTTGAAATAAATGATGTTGTTATTGTTATTGTTATTGTTATTGTTATAGTGCTGAATGATTTTCTGGATATAAATAGAATGAAATTGAATAATTTATAGATATTTCGAAGAATATTAAGGATAATAATTATTAACATTCATATTAAATTGATTGAAAGTAGGTACCTTATTTTAGGCAATACTTATGTGACAAATTTAATGTAACATATAAATAATATATTTTTTCTACTCCCAATCTTTAATATGCATATTAAATATGAATCACCAGTACTTTAATGGGTCTCATTAAGATACAAATTTTTATTAAAGCACTGGTCAAGCTATCCAATGGCAGAGGAGCATTTGCAATCGAATCGGTGCCTTTTCGCTCACAATCGGGTCGGCAAGCCAACCGAAGTCACAGAGTTGTCACACTCACGACATAAATTGCCTTGTGATATAAGTTCTGTATTTCTGAAAAAAAAATTCTGAACGTTTATTTAATTTAGAACATAAGTAACATTCAAAGAAAATTTATCAAGATTTTATGTTACCTTAATTAATTTGATAAGTAGGTATATCGTGTAAAAGATGGGAAGATAAAGTATTATATCATTCGTAGCGCTCCGTTAGTATTCAAAGCGGCAACGCTGCGACCCGCGTTGCGCAGATAAATAATATCGTAATTAATGGCTGTCGATGTTATTAAAATTATTAATTAATCTCAAAATCGAAGCGTAAAATTCGGAATTCGAACTTCGCATAATAAAAATTACGCAGTAGTGAGTAGTGCCCTTTAAACTTGATACTAAAACATGTCTCAGCAGAATAACCTTAGCGACGAACAGAAAATTGGGTAATATGCGTAAGCAAATAGCTATCTTAACCTCAATGATTCGCAATTGTACACGGGTCATTGTTAAAATATATAATTTTTTAATCTTTTCTATGAAATAAAAAAGGGTCGTAGAAAAAATAGTGTATGGAACTCGCAGATAATGGCTATTAATACGCTCTTATGATGGTTAAGACACTCGCCTACGGCTCGTATCTTAACCATCATACTCGCGTATTAATAGCCTTCATTATAAGCTCGTTGCATAATATACTATTATGTATGTATTATAATATGACACATAACATCGTAGATAAAGTTTTTATTTTACATTTAATAATATAATATAATTTGTGGATAAGTCAATTTTTTCAAACAGTATTATTATAAATAGCATTTTTCAGTTTTTGTAGGACCAGATTCAAAGTGTGTTGTTGAAATTAACTTTATCACATACAGCAGTCCCTGTTTGGTCTAAATCAGCACCTTGTTCGATTGGATAATATGTTCTTCAATTATTGGTGAAGTACGCATATAGAGTAGTTTTTCCAAAATCTTGTAGGTGACACTCTTTTCTTCCCGTTTCTTTGGAGGAGACATCCTCTCACTTGTACTTGATGTAGGATTATCCATAATGGCACTTGAAACCGTTTGCAGGATGAAAATGGAAAGCCAAAAATAATTTCAAAATTCTGAAAAGGATGTCTGTTCTCTAAAAAGAACTGAATGGGCTTCAAAAAGAACTTATTTGGTTTTGAAATAACTTTTAAAGAACTTATTTAGAACAACTTATAGGGTTTTGGAAATAACTGATTATAAAACTGATGTGTCACATTCGACGCTGACATTGTAAACAATAATGACACAACAATAAAAAAACAAGCGTATATGTAGTGTTGAGCGTTGCATAGATTCAATTTCCTGTTCAAGTTTTGCTGGGTGTAATTTTGCCTATGAATTGACCAATGAGAAGCATCTTTTTTTGGCGGTTTATTTAAATTTACTCCTCCTAGTTATTAAATAAGGTATAATAATAATGAGTTGAAAATATTAAGAAAGTTACCTTTAAGCAACGCGAACGCGAACAAGTAGAAAGCCCTCTTTTTATTGTTAAAACATCCTCTAACGTAGCAAAAGCTTACCTTTTTTTAATTCGCGGACTTAATAACAAATTATGTGAATTTTTAGAGGTACGTTCCTGGAAAATCTGACGTTTATGAAGTCAAATTTGACATTCCCAACTTTTTGTGAGAATGAGAATTCTCTACCCTAGTAAAGCGGTAATACAGGTTCCCTATAGATGTCCACCCACAGTAGCGCTCTACTGGTGGATTTTCTTAGAACTGCTTAGCATTCACCTCGTCGCAGTATTAATTTAATTTTGATAGAATAGGTAAGTAGGTATTTTACTTGAGAGTTCAAGACGCTGTTGATTTGCTCTGTTAAAAACGATGTTTTCTGTAGTAGAAAACTTTCTGTTTTTTGTTCGCTTAAAAAACCCAGGATGGCAGTCAGCTTATAGTCTACTGAACGCGGCCTAGATTTCCAACTGACATTGGCAGCACTGACTAATTGATGTTGAATTTTTTTGAGCTGATTTTGAAGTTTGCCTTGTCTAAGGTTTGAAGTTTGATTAGTTAATTGAATGGCTAAGTGCAGAAAGGGAAGTACTGACATTTTAACGAAAAATGAGTTACACATGCTTTCATATAGTTTCGACCTAGCCCGATCGTTTGGCGCAGAAAAGAAAGTCATGCGATGCGATTTAGTTGTTCTTATAGGCTACGCAGAAAATCCCGTTTGATGCAGAAAGGGAAGTACTACAACAATACTTTCCTTTCTGCTCTTAATAGTTTTAAATTTGCGAGATTTTAAAAATAATATTGGCACAGATAAGGTAACACACAAAGTGAAACTCGCTCTTCTTCATAATAATTATTTATTTACATGGCACAATTAATTAATAAAAAAAATGCGTCGATGCAGATTAAGAGCAGTGCCTACCCAGTTTATATTGATTTTCTCAGAACTAATATTTTGAAGTACTTCCCTTTCTGCACTTAGCCGTTCAATTAAGTTTGAGTTGAGTGTTGAGTTGCTGAAATGCTGAGTGGTATTATAAATTGAATTAAATATTAATTAAATAAAGCAAACAAACTGTAGATAAAAGGTAAAAAGCCAGTTATTGCAATAATTAATTTGATAATTAAAACTTTAATAATTATAGTTTGCGAATTACGACATCTTCGATATAATAAAGCTTACAGAGAAATGGGTAGTTAGGCCTGTTTACTTGGGACCATACCTACTACTGTAGTTAAATTAATATCACAATCACTCCAACTTTTAACATCAGAGTATCCTGTGTGAAATGTGGACGTACCTACTGACATTATAAAAATGAAGAATAATCAGGTTCTAGTATTAATTCTGAAAGTCCTTCGCAGTTTACCTTGACCGAAGGTTTAAAGCAAAATAGAAGTTTGTATAGGTACCTAGCCGAAATTTAGCATTAAACCTTTCATCAAGATGTCCAAAAAGCCCAGTTTGGATTCTGTGCATATGCCAGGATACATAAATCAGTCGAAAATATCCAGAAATGATCGGTTCGCTCAGATGTCTCACCAAGAAAAACTTATCGAACAGAAGAAAAAGGAAATCCTTGCTAAGCTTGAAGCCAAACGAAAGGCAACCAAAGATGAAACAGCCAGTTCTAAGTCCGCCCAGGAAAACAAATCGAAAAGGTAAAGTGGTTTATGAAATAATGAAATAAATAAATTGCTTAGAATTCTGACATGGCATGGGACTGACCTCCAGATCAGATTCACATCAAAAGTCTTGAATTACAAATTTCGATCAGTTATTTTGACAATCGTTTCAGTTTTAATTGCATTTTGATTTTTCTAGCCCTCCAAAGGAATCAAAAAGTGGACCTAATCTCAATTTATTCTCGAACGACGGTTCATTTCTTGACACCTTCAAACAGATCAAAGACAAACGATTCGAGTCCAAACTGAAGTCATTTAAAGCTAAAGATAACTCCGATAGAAGCCACAGGTAAACTTATTGCGTCTTTCATACCCTTTACCCCAAACTATCTAAATCTTAAATTTTAGTGACAGCAGTAAATCGAGCTACAGTAGGTGGTCACACCGAAAACGGTCACCTTCACCCAAAAACCTGAAGTCACGAGTGTCACGCTTTGACAAAACAAACTCCTTCGAACAAAAGATAACCATCAACACTTCCTTTTCCACTTCAATTCCAATTCAGAGCTGCCAAGAGCCACCCATATCTGTGACTTCTTCAACTCTCCAGCACGCTGCCTCTCTTCAACAGCTACCGCTGCAGAACCCACTACCAGCCCCTCAGCCTCTCCTCGAGGAGATCCAGCAACCCTCCATAACATTCCAGGAGGTCCTGCAGTCCAATCAATCCATTATTGCTGCCCCACCCATCTTACTTAACGTTCCACCCCCGCAGATAGTTCAAGCTCCCGTGGTGATGCAGCAACCTTCTGTCATTACCGTTACACCCGCTCAGGGCCCTCCTATTTTAACAGCTTCACAACCTACTCTCGCTTTACCGCAGTCGGTTGTTCTTACTACTGTGACTCTCTCCCCGACTACAATTATAGCATCCCAACCTTGCGCCCCTGTTCCTGTTTCTTCACATGTTGCTGGCGCCGGTCCAACAGCTTGCATTCAGACTATGGAACTGTCATCTATACCGCCACCAAGTCCTATTCAAGTACAGAATATACCCCAACCAGAACCTCTTAATACTTTAAATATCCCTCCACCTGCACCTTTGCAGGTTCAAAATATCCCCACCCCGGCATCGATTCAGCTAAACGAGATTCCTAACCCGAAACCTATAGATATACTAGCGATCCCTACACCTACAGATGATGGTATGTCTAATCCCGAATTCATCAAGAATATACCCCCACCTAATAAGTCGATCCCACCTCCCAGTGTTACTGACGGTACATCATGTTTGACACTTCCCGGGTTGCTTGGTCAGTCTCAGACCATCGGTGTGCAGAGTATAGCCACCGGTGCGCAAGGCGTTGTTCTTCATAATCTCCAATCGGGATTGCAGCCCGGTTCTTTTGGGACAATAACTTCCATATCTGTGGGCGTGCTTGATAACTCGGCAACGCTGACCACAATGTCGCCGTCTCTGGTCCCCCAGCCAGTGCTGCCACCTGCCGGTGTTTGTATGAATCAACCTCCTCCACTCGATGTGAGTTGTCCTCCTCCGATGTTGAGCAGTGCTCCTCCACCCATGCCACACCTAAATATGCCGCCGCCCATCCCACCACCTATCAAAGTCGACGGTGGGTTTGACACTGTTGGTCGAGTTGGAGGATCTATTCCTGATATAAATGCTGGTAAATAATTGATTTATTTTTACTATTTATTTTTTATTTGACTCTCTGTGTTAAGTTCCATTTATATCAATTCAACAAAAATTGAGTTTTTTTTTCATATTATCTGTCTATGCTTAAATATAATTAAAATTAAAATCCTACATAAAGTAAACTGCATGTATATCAGCATAAGAAAGTTTTCAATCCGATTATGTGGTCTTTATTATAAAGTTTATGAACATGAAATTAAAGAAAACTTAATCAGGATACCTTCTTTTTGGAAGTTGTATCAATTTATGATTTTTTAATTTACCTTATTAAGGTTCGTGCCATTTAATTGAAAAATTGAACCCCAAATAACAGGATCACCCAGTTTTCCATCTATCTCTGTCTTATCATTTTTAAATTTCTTTTAACTGGATAGAGAATCATTTAATGGAGTTAGAAAAGGAAGTGATGAAAAAAAAGGCTCATTTTTCCTATAAAACATATTTTCGTTTTCAAGATACAGGTGGTTAAAGTTGAATTTTTTTCTTCAGTTTTTTGTCAGTATCTCGATCTTAGGCTTATTTATCTTGTTTCTGATTCAAACTGTGAAAATTTCAAATAAGAGTTGTCCCTATCATTTAGAAAATCGATTCAGCAACTTAACAATTTCTTTATTTGCATGAATTTGTAATCGATGTTTGAGAGATGCCTAAAATAATGATATTTCAATTTACAGAGATATTTAGCTCCATCGATCAAACCTCAGCTTTCCAGTATTAATTTATTTAATAATTTAATTAAAAAAACATGGAATATTAAATCACTTTCTCACATTCATTAATTTGTTTCCATTTCAAACAAACTCGAATCTTGTAAACTGGATACTGGAGGTTGGCATACTTGTGGTGTCTTCAAAAAATTTTCAGTTTACCCTTTTTATCAAGAGCTCTTCGGGAATCAAAAAAGGAAGCTTTACTTACAGTTCTAATCGCTGGAGCTATTATTCTTTTAGATACTTTCCTGGATTAACCTGATCAAATGAATGAGCCTCTAGCTGTGAAGCAATCACTTGTTTTTATTTTACTTAGTAGACGATTGTGGATAGGGTTGATTGGATGGAGCCAAAATTTTTCCCAAAAACCACTCAAATTTTTTGAAAACCTTTATTTTACAGTGAAAACAAGGGGAGATTAATGAACAAAAAGTGTGTTTAAGAGCTGAACGTCTGAAAAATTGTATCTTATACGGTTCTCAAGATATTGACAAAAAACGCAAAATTAAAATCAAAAATTGACCACCTGTATCTTGAAAAATGAAAACTGTACTACGTCTGGGCATATAAGTTTATAGGAAAGAAAGTTTAATTTTTTATGTGGAATCACTTGCTTTTCTAGATCATGGTATACATACTCATTAATATTGAAGGCCTAATAACTGGATGCTTGAATCCATAAACGGGGGAATTATTTATGAAATGGGCAATTTTGCATCAACTCAGTTTATCACTTCAGAGAATAAACAAATGGTGATTATGTTGTTCAAGCACTAAGGCTTTAAATGTAATGAAAACCTGGTATGTGTTTATCTCAAAGATCACCCTCACTTGAATTTCTTTTACTTCATTCTTGGTATGTAAATTTTTTTTAAACTTGTCTGTTATTATTCTTGAGGGACCAAAAAAATTACAATTCTAATTATTCTTATGATTTTTCCTCCTGAGTGTAATTCTGATTAAGTTTTTTTTCAATAATAATTAAAGTTCATGTGATTTATATTTTTTTCAATCAGTTACAAAAGTGTAATTCCAATTAAATTACAAATTATAAAAATTCAGCACTTTTAATTTGAAAGCGAATAAGTTTTTTAAGAAATTCCAGGTTATTAGGTATTTGCAGACATGCAGGCTGTAGCTACACACACTATGTACATGTTTACCTTTTTTTCTCATCACTAACAGGGATGACTCTCGACTCGGAGCGATTATAACTCCAATTATTATCGCTACTACTGACCGAGCGTAGTTAAAGTTGTCGGTGTTACGAGGAGTCATCTCTGTGCGATTAGGGTGACCCTGGGCCCCGTTAGTGACGTGTTGTGAAGTATTTACTCCAGGTACAGCCGAGTACGAGGCGATGGCTTCACTGGGACGCATGGTGGTCCAGTGTGGCAGCGGCTTCGAAGACATCGTCAGGCAGCGCAAAGACCGAGACCCCAATCTCTGGTATGGCGGCATACATCTACGGCTAAGGAGGCCGGTTATTTTTGGAGAAAGTCCCTTAAAAACTTCTATTACGTCTTAAGCGGGTGTTAACTGCTGCCATTGCCTACTGCCTGTGCTCTTGTTTTGGCCGTTGATCGCAGTGAGGGTCGATTGTATTTATTTAGCTGATCGATTTTTCATCTTGTTTGGTCGAAAGTTTTCAATGCTTGTTGCTTAGTTATTTTAGATCTGCGATTTATTCAATATTCGTGGTTGTCTTGGTAAGTACGTATAGTCAGCTACATTTTTTTTTTTGCATTTTATCATAGTTGTAGTACGGAATTGAATGTATCAATCTGTACTTCTATAATCGTTTGTTAATGTAAACAAAAATGTAGGTTTTTTCAAATTTAGATCATTTTAGTGAACCTCTCCAAAATATTGTTTTAGCATAAGCATGAAATTAAACATTTTTTTAACCTTTGGATTACTGTACAAATAATTTTATAGGAATCTGAATAGCGTTACTCTTGTGTTTGGAAGCATATTTCAAACTCTAAAGTCTAGGGCACGTAAAATCTAAAATCATCGAAAAAAGTCAATTAGGGTTATAATCCGAGTATACTTCTATCAGAGTGGAAAATTTCCCAGAGACAGTTTTAGTTCCATGACTTTTTTGGCAAATTTAGCGTCTTTTCACCACTCAAAAACAAAAATTGTTTCCTTTCTAGTTCTACCGATTCCTCGAGTTCAATAAAATATGACAATGTGGCAGCGTTGTTAAGTTGCTTGACTTAAAAAATTTTACGTTACTATTTTTTCTAGTTTAAAACTATTTTTCTTTCTATCGAGTGCAGTGTTGTCACTTATTTTTAAATAATTGTCATATCTTCTTATCTATTTCAAGCCAAAACTGTGCATTTTGGAGAAAGATACCATCAGACAAAAGTTGTAGAGCATGAAATTTCCTACAATTCTGGTTCTCGTTAGATTTCTTGTTACACTCCAAGAAAATTCATAGTTTTGGCCATAATTCTGAAAAGGCGCAAAAGTGTGATATGTGATTATTGTAAATGTTTTTTATTTTTCAAAAAAGTATTTGAACCAAAATTATAGGAAATTTTCCGCTCCACAACTTTGGTTTAGTGGTATTTTTCTCCAAAATGCATAGTTTAGGCTTGAAATCTAAAAGAAGGCGCAAAAGTATAAAATAAACTATTTCATTTACCACTAAAGTCTGCAAATGTCTTTATTCTCCAACACAAGTACAACTTATACACTTATAACCTCTGAATCTAAATAATCAATAAGCAGCTGTCCTCTTGTCTCCACTCACAGATATTACACCATTTGTCTATACTTCACAATCCACTATTCACTATAATATAACACCACTGGCTGCCTTTCTCTTATTCTGTATACTTCAGACTTCACTTCCAACATCCAAGTTACTACTGACTCGTTTCCAGCCACACGGCAATTCTTATATAGTTCCCTGACGCACGGTCGAAACCTCTGGCATGTCAGTATGTCAGGAATGTGTCATTCCTGGCATGTGACTGGAATTGTCGCGAAAGTGTTAAAGTAAACAAACAAAAATATGTCTGGAATTTTTCAAGAAACAAATTGATACAATCATAGAATTTTTCAAAAGTAGTCTCGTTATAATAACTAGGAACCCCCCAGTTAGTCTCTTTTCATTCGGGCTGCCACTTGTACTTTCTTGTCCACAAAACACTTATCACTACCACTTTTAATCCAAAACTAGTCTGGTTTTGGAAAAAATGCGTAGTCGATTGTAGTTTCATGTTTTCATTGAAAAATTACATTGTCCTAGTGGTCAATGTGATTAGTTGCAACTTTTTGTTGTGTTAATAGAATCTGTAATAGTAGTAGAGCGAAACTGATCAGAGAAGATCTTATTATGCCAGTTGTTAATTATGTACGCATGCAGACAAAAAACTGCATTAAAGTTACAGGGTACAATTTTGTGGTGTCATTTTCAACAATATAAGCACAATAAAAAGGACGTCTTTTAGCATAATGCTTGTACAAATAATTTTTCTTTGAATTGATCTAGGAAATTTATTTTTTCTACTCCCAACCTTTAATATGCATATTAAATATGAATCACCAGTGCTTTAATGGGTCTCATTAAGATACAAATTTTCATTAAAGCACTGGTCAAGCTATCCAATGGCAGAGGAGCATTTGCAATCGAATCGGTTCCTTTTCGCTTACAATCGGGTCGGCAAGCCAAACGAAGTCACAGAGTTGTCATACTCACGACAAAAATTGCCTTGTGATATAAGTTCTGTATTTCTGAAAAAAAATTCTGAACGTTTATTTAATTTAGAACATAAGTAACATTCAAAGAAAATTTATCAAGATTTTATGTTACCTTAATTAATTTGATAAGTAGGTATATCGTGTAAAGATGGGAAGATAAAGTATTATATCATTCGTAGAGCTCCGTGATAGTATTCAAAGCGGCAACGCTGCGACCCGCGTTGCGCAGATAAACAATATCGTAATTAATGGCTGTCGATGTTATTAAAATTATTAATTAATCTCAAAATCGAAGCGTAAAATTCGGAATTCAAACTTCGCATAATAAAAATTACGCAGTAGTGAGTAGTGCCCTTTAAACTTGATACTAAAACATGTCTCAGCAGAATAACCTTAGCGACGAAGAGAAAATTTGTTAAATGCGTAAACAAATAGCAACCTATCTTAACCTCAATGATCCGCAATTGTACACGGGTCATTGTTAAAATATATAATTTTTTCTATGAAATAAAAAAGGGTCGTAGAAAAAATAGTGTATGGAACTCGCAGATAATGGCTATTAATACGCTCTTATGATGGTTAAGACACTCGCCTACGGCTCGTATCTTAACCATCATACTCGCGTATTAATAGCCTTCATTATAAGCTCGTTGCATAATATACTATTATGGATGAGATTTATTATTAATTTTAAGATACATACTTCAACTCAATAAATTTGATCCATTGCCCAAGTGGCATCTTCTTGGCATCTCCTCATTGTATTGGAAAATGTTAAGAAGGACGACTTCTCTCAAACCTTTGACACCTTGTACGGTGTCTAATTACAATGAAACACCCTATATACTAAATATGTGTAAAGTTTTTGAGTCACAATCACCACTGCCCAGGCATTTTTTTATTTCTCTTTAATACATAATGTAATAATTATTATTCTAGCATATCTTGTGTTCACCTACGATCAGATTCGCTCTTGCTTAGAAACTTCTCAATCTGATAGATAGATAACTTTATATCTTTCCCTTTATTTTTCAGTAAGGGGAAGTGTTTCTTTAATTTATAACATGTGTCTTGTTATATTAGGAGTCCCTCATCTTTTTGGTTACAATTCATTAAACAAGGAAATAATTTTCATTAATATTCTGGAAATAATTAATCAAAAAAGATTTTCAGAGATATATGTAGAGACAAATTTAAAGGGTAGTTTCCTCTCATTAATTTTTATTAAATATAAATCGAAAAAAGTAAATTTCAGCTCAAAATGACGTTTCGTTTTAAAGATACCTTAATACCATTTTTTGTATTAATCTCACTAATCACATTAACATTGTGCATAAAAATTCTGGTCAGATAACTTTTAATGAAATCAATAATTTTGCAATGTAAATGGCAATGATGTGCCGTATGAAAAAAATCAAGGAATACTTTTTTGTTCTAAAATGCACCGGCTATTGAATAATGTTTGTGTATTTTCAATAAAGTCAGTTGCGTAAAAGACAGAGAGAGAAAATGGATGCCTACCCTGAATACCTACACCACTGGAAGACATCTACAAAAACTGAGCAAATTTAAAGGTCTTTGTTTGTTTATTGTTCATGCCAAGTTTCGTCAAAATGGATTTAAATTTACACTAGTTATAGCCAGAAACTGTTACATTTTTTAAACTTTGATACTCTGCATCTTTTAAACGAAACGTCATTTTTTCGATTTATATTTATGAGAGGAACTACCCCTTTAAATTTGGTCCTATATCTCTGAAACACTCTGTACACATTTCTTAGCTAGATAATGCGGTCCCCTGAAATTTCTAACAAATCTGAGATTAACTACTTTTCTGTGCTTATTACCTGTTTCAAAATTTCTTAATAACAATTTACTAAATCAAGTCATGTCAACTATCAGCCTATTTTTTGTCTCACTCTTTATAGATGTATGTTAATTTTTTTAGTCTACTTCACTCATTAACTCGTAATTTTTCTTAATTTATTCATACCTGGCTATACAGGGTGTTAAGAAAATGACGGATACACTCTTCAGTACCTTGGAGGGGACACTCAGTAAAGTACGGGAAAAATAATTTTAAAAAATCCAGATCTACATTTTAAAAGATATAAGCAAAATATTGAACAATAAATTTGGCAACGTTTAACACGATAACTGCTGCTATTTGGTAATTTCGTCTAATTTCTAACAATGTAGGTAGTTAAGGTAACAAAACCGTTGTTGCCAAATGCTTTTTTCAGCATCTTGGAAAAGAAAAATAAAATTCTTATTAAATTTTCCAAGCCAGTAAAGTAATACATCTTCAGCAATTTTTGTAACTGATAACGATTAAAGTACCCTTTTTTATATTTGCAAAATCATCTAGTTTTTGCAAATACCGAAAAACAAAGATAGTAAAATGTTAACTTTGGCATTTTTTATCTCACCAAATTGAAGACCAGAATTTTTAAAATTATTTTTCCCGTACTCTACTGAGTGTCCCCTACAGTGTACTGAAGAGTTTATCCGTCATTTTCTTAACACCCTGTATAAGTTTAAATTTGTTATTATATTTCGTATGCGTATTTGTATTATTTCTAATTTCTATTTACTGAATTGCTAAACTAGACGCGCGAAATGAGTTATGCACACAGACATCCTTAATTTACATCCTCAATAAATACTATAAGGATTGGTAGTCACCTTTGTTACAATCTTTGCTTTTAATGACTTTTTTTACTTCTTTTTTGTCATTTTTTCGTGTTTATTTTGTTTACTAAAAATGTTTGTGCTTTTTGCACTGCTTATGAGATCGACTTTCGGTCTTATAATATTTAGGTTCTTCATCACCAAAAAGTAGGTTATCAGAATTAGCACCAATTCGCAATTTTCTTGCAATTCTTCCATCTTAATCTTGACATAAAAATTATTGTTAGGTTTGTATAAACCATTTTCTGTGCTTTGGAGTTTATTTAGCCTATTTTTATATTTTAAAAAAGTAATTTTGTAAGTTCCGGTGAACATAAAATTTGTGTTACTGCAATTATTGTTAACTCGTTATCTTTAAAGATAAAAAATCTACATTGATTATTCATTATACTTCATTGAGACGGGCCAAAACCATAATTCTGTGAAAAGTTGACATATTTTTGAAAGAAAAATGTGCCTATTAGAAAAAAAAATACCCAATGCTCCCTAGACACATGTTATAAGCATTATATCGAAGAAAATTACGTAGATTTTTAGCACATCGACAAACAAGATGAAAGTCAGATTGTGGTAAACAAATTCCGCTTGTTTTTTCTTTTAAATCGAGTTAATGTATAGATTCAAATGTGAAACGGCGAGAGCAACCAGAGGCACGGCGAAGAACCGCATTAGCACCCGTCTCCTATTCTTGATGGTATTAACGGCTAATCCTGTCTGGTTTCTGAATGGTTGTAGGTTCCTATTCCATAAGGATTCTGCCGCTTATCACCAATATCAGCTCCTCATCGAAACGTTCAGAGCTGAAATGATCAAGACTGAGTGTCCATCGCACGACGATCGGTATGATCCGGAAGCGGCTATGACCGATGTTTCTGGCAATGAGAATGGAAATTTCAAACGAGAGCTACAGGTATGGAAATCGGTTTCACACACTTATTTTAATTAATGCACGAATTTTTACGATTGAATAGCCAATGGACGGGGAAAGTAGTGCTGCAATGAAGAGGAAACGGAGGAGTCGTTGGGGAGAAAAAGCGATCGCTTTCCCAGCTCAGCCTGGAGTTGCCACAGTTTCGCCACAGCTGTCAACAAGTAATATTTATCAGCATGTTTATTTATTTTCTTGAACGGTATATTATTTACATTTCATTGCTTAATTTCTTCTTATTTATACCGCTTTTCGACATAACCTAACCTAAATAATTCTGGTAACTGTTAAGATCCCCTAAAATTTTGACTTGGGGTAGTCAAATAAATAAATAATAATAATAATAATAAAAAAAAAATACTTTTACCTACCTATCTAAATAACATTTTTGACTAACTAACAATTGGGCCAAGAAGCTGGCTACATTCGCACAATCATAGACCAATAAATAATTAGAATATTTTGGAATATTTAGTAACAATTCTAGTTCCCAAGCTTCCATTATTTCCCCCAGAATTTTGACTTGGGGGGTGTTCGTCTAATCAGATGATATGATGACGATATAAGGAAAGGTTTTTTATGATGGTGTTGAAATGGGGAAAATAATTTAGGTAGGTTTTGGAAAAAAAATCATACTTGAGAGTGAAATAGTAAAATAAAAAAAATGATTGTTTACAGTTTTAGAATGACATGAATTTATTTCCAAAGACTGACTAAATTACGCATTCATTTGCTCACATAATACCTATAGTTGTTATTCATTGGTTACTGTACGAAAATATTATTTTGTAATTAAAAGAAAAGGATTGTACCTGCCTTGCCCAATGTTACAAAAACATAATGATAAATTAAAAAAAAAAACTTTTCCTACCATTACTTTGTGGAATTGCTTCATTGTTGAATAAAAATATTCCGGTTTGATTATTTTACTTTCAAGTTTATTAAAAAGGTTGTATTTGCAACACTTGTCTAGGAGATATGTCTGTCCCCGTCAATTGGCAATGATAAAAAATAAATTTTTTATAGGAACGTAGGTACATAGAAACGTATATTAAAACTGTAACTATGATAACTAGGTAACTAGATTAAAGTAAATACTGATTACAATAACTATTACAGTAACCTGGTATCAAGAAGAAGTGAAGTGATGAATTATATAAGTTATAAGTCAAGTTGTTGCTTCAAGAATAGATTGTTCAAATATATATTTGTGTATAATTCCAGTGCATCAAGATGTGTAGTAATTTTATTTTATTATTTATTGTTGTTATTATTATTTTCTAATAAAAATGCTTGTCAAAATTTGATTTGTCTGGAAGTTTTATTAGTCTGTTATGAATTAAAATGCCCATTACGCCTGATTTCAAGAGTTCTACTTTGAACACCTGCTTTAAAGTTATTATCAATTTTACTTGCAGTTGTTTTAATCAGCTTCAAATTATTGCCACATTTTTCTTTTGTATATAAAATGGACTCCATCTTCCAGAAGGAAACGCTAGGGGAATCCCAAAAAACAATAACGTGATATCGTTCTGGTGTGTTATCAATGACAAATTTCAGTAAATGTCATATAAATTTCTGGGTCATATTCTCCTTATTTTCCAACATGTACCTAGGAAGCATTTTACAACATTTTTCACCTAAACAAACAAACTAAAGAATAACAGCAAAATTCATCAAATAATACTTTTTAAACTATTACCTCATCTAGAAATCCCAATATAATCATTGATCATCAAATCCACGAGTAATTGCACAGAAATCATTATAGCGGGTGGGATCATGCTGACCAAGATAACACGACAGGACCCCGGTCTCATCCAGTATGCGCTGCAAAACTACGGACGACAGGATCTGACAGAGGAGGAATGGTGTAAAGTCGAGGATCATTACAAGATCAAGCTGTTGCACCAGGACATGCTCAAGAAGCGGCAGGAGGTGGAAAAACTACAGCAACACGGAAAAAATAAGTATGAATACGATTCGGACGAGGAGATTGACGGCGGAACCTGGGAGCATAAACTCAGAGAAAAGGTTTGTGGTTAGCTTATTAATGAATAGACTTGTGTGAAATGTATTCAAAATAATCCAAGTTATGGTAAGTCTACTGAAATAACTTGTACAGGGTGCTAAGCGATAGTAACAGAAATTAGAAAGCAAAATAATGCAAAGTTGTCAAATTATCTTTTAGAAAAAAATGCATAACAATTTGGGAATTATTCTCAACTATCTCAATTTGCAATTCTTTCAACTTGTTTCAAAATCTGATTGAAGATTGACAAGATTTGACCACTTTGAAATGCATTAGTGTTATTATCACATGTTTTTTGATGCAGCACCCTGTAAAGTGATCAGTATACGACATGAAGAACAACGTGTTACTTTATATTTTTGCAGGAAATGCTGGCGACTCAACTATGGGCTCAAGAATTAACGAGACAGGCTGAAGGTAAACACCACATCGGTGATTTTTTACCTCCAGAGGAGCTGAATCGGTTCATGGAGAAGCACACTGCTTTGAAGGAGGGTCGTCCACCAGATCTCTCCGACTATAAAGACTTTAAAATTAAAGAGGACAACGTCGGGTTTAGGATGTTACAGAAACTCGGCTGGACTGAAGGGCAAAGTTTGGGTGCTACTGGTACGAGCGGGATCATACAACCTATAGATAAGTAAGTGGCAGATTTACTATGCTTGTGACATCTATTTTTGTAATGATAAAATGTAAATAACATTTTATTTTAAATTAGTCATCCCACTTCTGTGATTGATTGCTATTTTTCAAAGTACTTAACTGTTTGCAGGTAAATTAGAAACTTTGGTAAATTTGAGAACATCCAAGATACAATTCAGGCTCTCTATTTATCATACTGTTGTAGGCAGTGGCAGAAGTATTTAACAAAGCTCTTGTCCTGATTTTTTAAGGAACTTTTTTCAAACAAGTCAATTTTTGTTAACAATAATTATTGCTCAATTGTTTTCCCAAACTAAATAAATATCTTTTGAGCAAGGAATGGAATGAAACTTTAGATTTTTTATAATGCAACTAAATAAAAAATTTCTTTGTTAATATTTTCTTTTACTGCAAAGTTTTAAAAGGAAAAAAAATATAATTATTATTTCAGGGCTCCTACAAACCATGAGATGAACCAAGGTCTTGGAATGGACGAGATTATCAAGAACGAAGACGAATACGAGTCTTACAGGCGAAGGATGATGCTAGCATATCGTTTTAGACCCAATCCTTTGGTAAGAAATTAACACTGTTTTGCATAATGAAGGAAAAGCTTTTCAAAAAAGGTTTATTTTTCACTTAATTAATAATAATCAGTCTGGAAAACCATATGTTTTTCTTTTTCTAAAATGGCAAATTTCCTGTTAAGTAGGTAAATAACCAATCACTACTCTGAATTAAATATTAAATTTATTACCTTAAACCTTAGGACCCAAGGAACTAAATCTAGGTGGGGTCCAAAAACAAATTATAATAGTTAACAGAATTTTTGATGTTAGCGTTAGCTACAAAAGAGAATCACTTTCTCGCCAAAAAGAATCCAAATTGACTAATCTTTATTTGAAGAGTCGTTCAATCATTTGAAATAATTCAGAATTATGTCATCGTACAATACAAGTACCTATGTCAAAAAACAGTGTGTGCTTCACTTATTAATAATTTATTGATTTGTTTCAGAACAATCCGAGAAGACCATATTATTGAGTGTTAAATATTTAGCAGTCATTTGAACTAATTTTAACAAGTTAGGAAAAACCAAAGCTTTGATTTTTTTAGTGTTGATGTTCATGGAAGACTTGCATTTGTCCAAATTTGATTGATCGCAAATGAACATAACCTTAGATTGTAGATGTAGATAATTGCGAGTGTTAGAGAAAATGTTGCACAAAGTGCTTTTTTGTGAATTATTATTTTAAAAATTTTATTTAAATAATATCTTAGCAATAATTATAGTTATTTATACCAAAGTAAAAAGGTTTTTTTTTGTCTACTTTGATCATGATTTCTGAATTTGTTATACAGGTGTCCGTATTCATCAAACTTCAAAATATAACCCTGGGGTTAAATTTTGAATTTTCTGACAGCTGATTGGTCTAATGCTCAATCCCTACGAACGCTACGAATTTTGAACCAATGACATGTTCCAAAATATAACCCCAGGGGTTATATTTATTGATGAATACGGGCCAGGGTGATTCACAACTTGCAACTTTCTCTTCAAGGGGTTATGAGACCCCAAAAAACGGACTTCACATCCATAGCGATCCCCAAAATTTCGTTTGATTTCAAGTTTGTAAAGAAGCCAAATATTTATGATTTTTTTTTAGCTTTTTTCACTCGACTTGTGGTGGCTCATCAGAGACCCCAAGCTGACCTGCTACTCGCAGCCTGGCTCATATTCTTATACATATTGTTTCAAACAGAAAACAAGAAAATGTCCCCAGAGCTTCAATTTTTAAGATACTCTGATTAAACACTTTGACTTTTAGAAATTAATTTAGATGAGAGTATTTTATAGAATCATTTAAAATTTAGAGCAAAAAACGAGAAGAAGAAATAATGATTAATTCTTAAAAAAGTTTTCCTTGTAAGGAAATTAATTGTGAATCACCTTGTATATACAGAATTTACAATATTATAGGTAGGTACAGTACGAATTTTATTTGAAGGCGAAAATGTAGGTGGTAACTGAGATATAAAGTTATATGTATACACCACTAAAGATTTACTTTACTGATGCACAGCAGAGGATAATTTTACATGATTAGTTCTTTTTGTAAGGTGTAAAAACAGTAAAGTTTTTTGCTTTCGAATAAAATTTGTATTGCATTTAAAGTGACATTTACACATACTTATCCCGTCTTTAAATGTGCTTTTGAAAAAAGTCTAACAACAAATGATTTTGTGAACAAAGCTGGGGAGCAATTCTCGAGTTCGTGGGAATGGAACGATCACTGAAATCGTTCCCTTCCAAAATGCAAACTTGACATGGAGATGTTTGAATGGCTGATGTCATATTTTTGGAAATTTTGGTCACAGCTCTAAATAAGAAATTCCTATCCGATCCTTTTGAAAATAAGGTTCATCAAGGTGTGATAAAACCTGCAACCATAACTGCCTGCTGAGTGTTTTTTTTTTTTACCCAGAATAAACCAGTAATAGATAAATATTGACAGAGGACCATAATAAATGTCAAATAAGCTGACTTAAACAAAATTATGTGAATTTTTAGACGGTTGTACGCTGGTAAAAAAATTGCATTTTAAAAAACGTAATTGTTTAAAAAAGTTAATTTGACAGTCGGTAATGCAGGTACGCTAGGTTGACCGGTTTTCATGTGCTGTGACGTGGGAATCGACTCCCACGAATTCGAGAATAACCCCCTGGTAGGATTTTTAAGTTTCAAAAATACAAATATACCTACCTTATTTTTTATTAAGATGGACTTGTCAAACAGCTGTCAAGTTGGTAGCCTGTGCAATCTCTAAACAGTAATTTTGATATTCTCTGATGGTTGCCTGTTTCCTTAACCTTGACAATAAATTTGTTGTGACTAGAGTTACGGCAACACTCCCCGACACGGGTACAGGCTATGACGTCACCTGCAAAACATATTTCCTTGTTGAACTGTTATAAAATGGAAATTTGAAAATTTGAACTCAATTTTCTTTGAAAATGGTCCATTTCTAGTAGTTATTCATCTTTTGAGCATAAATTTAACTGTTGTTTAGCATGTCTTTATCTAATGACGTTTTGCGAAAACAGAATCGGACTCCTCAGTCGTTACTCTAGTCACAGCAAAAACGCCAAGGAACTTATTGAACAGTATGTTGAGGTTGTCAAACTGACACATTAAATTAAATTCAAAATTAATAAAATGTGGAAGCAGGGGCAAATTTATTTCATAAGAAAGAAAAGAATGAATGCTAAAATGCTATGAACAATAATTATTATTCTTATTGAAAGATCTTTCTCCAAATTAAACAACAATACAGAGTTTAATCGGATTCCTTGAAATATCTAAAGAGAATCTTGAAACCTGATGATTGAATAATGTAAGTACCTATTTGTCAATAAATCTTCTATTTTCAATATTTTTACAGAAAATTAAGAAGGGAAGGGTATAATCCTTTATACATTAGACTTGTAAAAGTAAATAGGTGCTTACATATAAATTCCTTTAAATTTTTTAAGTCTACATATGAAAAAATTGCGTTTAGGTGTACTCTCTGTACACTGAGAGTTGTCCGTTGTCATGCCACACTGATTCTGACTAAACAATTTCATTTAATTCGATTTGAATCGTACACTTATTTCTAAGTCGAACCAGATGTGGTATCGCAGTTCGTGTCAGTGGCGTGTGTTGAGGAATAATGAATATCCTATAAATATATTATTTCGACAAGTTATTGACGAAGTAGAGCCTTGCAACTTTTTGATAACAAATATTATATAATGCAAGTAAATAAGAATCATAATAATTATTGTTATCATCATGATAGAAATATCATGTCACCTACCTGCTGGTTGCCGTTTAAAAGAAAGAATAACACCCCCGTTTTCTTATTTGCAAGTAAAATATTTCAGCAATTTTACCACAAGACCACGTACTAGGGAGTTCAATCGTTTCCCAGGCAAAGCAAGGAAGTAGATTTTTAGGCATTCGAGCAATTATAATAAGTTACTCATAGTTTATCACAGGACACAGGTAATTCTGCTAATTTCGTATTAAAAACGTTTCAAATCACAAGACAAACCTATTTTTAAGTATATTAAGTATATTTACCGCTGACACTGACACTACTGATAGTAACGACGACAATCTTATCGTAATATCGTATCAATCTAAGCGTATCAAGACGCGAGTCGATACTTCCGTCTCACTCTCGCTCATCTTTTTAGAATTGCTGACGATTCAAACGTATTTCTGACAATACGTCCCATTTTAACTCGATTGACTATGCAATGCAATAGAAGGAGTAAGAAACATAACGAGATGATGTATCCTTAGTTCTCACAACAGACAACTCTCAGTGTACAGACTTTAGTTCTTTGGATTTTGAATTTTGAAACAAAATGACATCTCAAGTAATCGACATAACCTAAATTAGTTTAGGAACTATCCTAGTGACTATTCTAGTAACAACTATCACCATAACCAACCTAATCAGTCTTGTTGCCAATCGTTCCCCTAGAATTTTGACTTGGTGGAATCCATCTAAATAAAAAATAAAGTCTAGTGTAGAGGAATTTGATTTGAAGAGCTTTGCTTGTACACATTGATCAAATAGGTACAGTTAACTTTTCAAGAGCACTGTTATTAAAAAAAAACTGTTGATCAAAGCTTCTCATGGATTGATTGTCCTGTCAGCTTGGATTTTTTTCTAACAATTTCACCCCAAAACACGGCGGTATGATTTCCCTCCTATTAAAAGTTAGACTATTGTTAAAGGCTTAACGACAGTCTCTATTTTTAACTTATAACCAATTTCCCATTCATTAAGTAGTTTGAGAGTGTTATTAGTGATTATTTTTAAATATTATTTATGACAAGGAGGGTGATAAAGTGTCAGAATAAAACTTATCAATTACTTAAATAAGACATCTTAGTGAATCTTGTAACGAAAGGGAAATCATCCGGGCCCACTGAAATTGAGTAGTCAATAAATCTCCAGAACAAAAATTAAGTTAGAGGTGAAAAAAATTATACAGAAACTACCGTTATAGAAAACTAAACTGAAGTTTCAGAATAGTAGGCACTAAGTTCTCGGAAGTGGTCGTGACGTATAAGCGCTCAGTTGGAGCATTCAGTGGCGGACGCAAAATATCAAAATAGGTTCAGACAATAATGAATTTATTGAGAAATATAATTGTAAACTTCCAAATAATATAGCATATAGTAAATAATATAGCATATAGCAAAAATAAAAATAGCAAAGAAAATAGGAAAAAAATAGTACCTTAGTCATCGTCAGAAGAAAAATCGTCGGATGATGGACAACTATCCCGATCACCGTTATCGTTCAAGTTGATAATTAATGGCTCAACCGAAACATCAACTATTGTGTCTAGATCCCACATTCTGTCTTCTTCTTTTGTAGTATGTCGGATGCAGTTTCTCCATGTTTCAGCCGTCACATCTCCTATTGCAGTAGCTAGCAGGCGTTTCACTTCATCCATCTTGAAGGTCACGTTTTGTTTCGCCACTTGGTTTTTTATTTGAGCCCAAATAAGTTCTATAGGATTCAGTTCACAGTGGTAAGGAGGGAGGCGGTGTACAATGATGTTGCACTCGCGAGCCAATTCGTCGACAGCATATCTCTTAAAATGAGGTATTTGTGCCCTTGCGATGTTTAATAGTTGCACTTTTAACATGTTGTCATCAAATGGTATATTTCTTTGAGCCAGCCAGTTAATGATGTCACCTTTTCGCCATGCAGTTGTTGGCGATGGCCCCAATCGTCGACTATGGTAGGAAGCATTGTCCATTACCACGACCGAATTTGGCTCAAGGCTTGGTAAAATTTTTAAAAACCAGCTTTCGAATTTTTCCGCATCCATTTCCTCATAGTAGTCACTAGTTTTCTTCGATTCGAAAAGTAGCAATCCGTTTTCCAAAAAACCCGAATCACTACCTATGTGAGTTATTATGAGCCTCCGCCCCTTGCCCGCTGGCGCTTTTAGTCCTGTGGAAAAACCTTCAAAAAAAGCTTGTCGACGGCTTGTTATTTCCAAATCTTGCCAAATTTTCGAAACAGTATGACCTTGATTCAGCCAAGTTTCGTCTAAGAAATATATTTTCTTCCCTTCACGACGATACTCTCGAATTTTTTGTAAATAATTTCTCCGCCACAAAATTATTTCTTCTCTTTCTATAAGAAGACTTTTTCTCTGCCTTTTCATATGCCTTATGTTCATTTGTCTTAATGTCCGCAATAAGACACGTCGCGATATTTTCGGCATTGCGTCATCCGAATTGATTTCGGCAGCGATTGCTTTTAATGTTGGAATTTCATTTCGGAAAAAGAACGAATGAAATTTTCTCCGAACGGCGTATTTTATGTCATCATCAATGTCAATGCGTTTTCTCCCCCTTGTTTCAATATTTTCAGCTACCTTTTCTGTTCCGCCTTTGGACTCTTTGAAAGTTTTCAAGATTCGGTGTACACTCCTAGTTGACACTTTGGTTAAATCACTACACAAAGCAACTACATCGTTTACCAACATACTTTGATTCCTTTCACGGAGTCCACAATACACGTTGTATATAATAGTTTTTTCTCCTGTAGATAAATTCGTACGACGACGTTTACTTTGGCTGCTCTCGCCTTCCATATTGCTCACAACTTTAAATTTAAACAGTATTTCACTTCGGCACTCAAAGAAGCTTGCTTCTTTCCCGTTTACACCACAGTGAGAACTGAGAAATAAGATTCAGACAGGAAATCTGATGAGCGACCCTTAAAGCAACCAAGCTATCCCCACTAATTATGCACTTTATTGTCGACCGGGTATGGGTTTTTCCGGGATGGTAATTCCGTAAATTTCTTATAGTTAAACTTTTTCTGTATCCTGGAACTCAGTTCATTCCCAAAACAGGAATCATTATTGTATTATTATTTTACCAAATAATTAACTAATAACTAATTATTAACAAATTAGTAAGATATTGATTTTTTCTAGCTTGTATTTCTTAATTACTTCACAGATTGTCTATGAACAATATGAAATATTCAAAATTTTGTTGTTCCCGAGAGTCGAGAATCTTCTTCCCCCGGTAATATTAATTTTTCTTTTCTGACAACCAGAAAACAGAAAGAGAAAAATATACAAGTCCCGATCGACATCCAATAACAGCCCAAAACAAACAACTTTTCTTTTTGTTCAGGTTATTCCACTGCCGCGAATTCTTTTTCATTCATTTTCATGCGTTTTTTAATTTTTGTGATGCTTCAATAATTCAGCAAATATAAACATAAAAATAAAATATTAAGGATTTAAAGGAGCGATAAATGTTATATTGCAGCCCCTCACGAAAATAGCATGAACGATACGCCACTGAATACGGAGCTGCCTTGGACGGACTGGCAGCATGCTCGATATATATCCATCTTACTTTACCTTACAAGTTGGATCTGCTTATCCTTTGTACTTGTTGACACTGCTGTAATGTTGCCATATATTATATTTTAAGGGACCGAACCTCATTGAAATTCTACATCTTTTGCTATTAAATATCGATGTTGTGAAATTATTATAGCAGAAAAATTACTCAACAAATAAAACACAGTATTTTTTATCCTACAACCATTTACCTGCATGTGAATGATAAAAATACAAAATGATAAAACACCAAGAATTAAAAGCTGGCAACAATGTGTTTACTTTAAGTCCGTAATATTTCTAAGAACTTAGTGCCTACTATTCTGAAACTTCAGTATAGTTGAAATACTAGCGCCAAGTTAGTCGGGAAATTTTCTGAATATCCAGAGAAGAGGCACAAATTTTCAATAAATGGAATGAGGAAGTTTATGTATGTGACAGGTGATGTATTTTCACATGTAATACCACTAGAGGTCAAATTATTTCCGGAAATTTTTTCGAGCTCACGAATATTTTGAAAATTATCGCGAGCCGAAGGCGAGGGATAATTTTCTTAAAATATTCGTAAGCGAGAACAAAATTTCCTGGTATAATTTGATTTCGAGTGGTATTTGGAAAGAAAATTTCACAACAAAATTAGTTTTTAAGAAAAATTACAATTTAATTGTTAAATAAAAATATGACATGGCGGCGTAACATAATCACGTGACAACGCCAAACTGACGTTTAATAACTGCGCCGCCATTATTAGCGCTGTCAAACACAAATTTTAGTTTCTAAACTTCACCAGCCGAGTGTGGTTTTTGATAATGATAAGTCGACAATTGCGGTACAATAGTAATTATGATTAGTATTGATTAGATGCCATTCTTTCCAAAGCGCAAGGATTTGCTCAGCAGATGGATTCTACCAACAAAAAGTGCCATACAATTAATTATAAAGATAAAGTGGTCGAACCCCCATGAATTCGCCGTGAGTTAATCCGAAAAATTATGTAAGTACCTACCTATTTCACATAGAATTACTAAATTAGGTAAATTAGGTTTCTTCAGATCATTTTTTCGATAGTGAATCCGTGATTTCATACGTGGTAATACGCGAAAACATCACTTTAATATTAAATTATAATAGAAACTTTAACAAAACGCATTGGTTGATTAATATTAATAACAGCAACAGTCAACAGTTGACATTTATAAAGATTCGGTTTGTCACTATTAAACGTCAAAAAAATTTCCACTATAATACTCTCCAGCTTACCCCTGCAGGAGAAAATTTCCGATATAATACACAAATAACCGTGGCAACGGTAAGCAATGCTCGTACTTTATTGGCTGAAAATTGATGGCGTGAAATTTTCATCACAATACATGCACCTGTGGGTATATCGTGTTTAATAGAACAATGAGAGATTTTGAGCTCATACCAACACTCCCACTAGCTCAAAATGATTTACAAAAAAGTGAAACAAAGATTGGATTATTCATTTTTCTAATTGAATCGGTTAGAATTAAAAGGCACTAACTCCACTTTTCAACATTTTTCACTTTATGGTGGATTCCTGTGTAAAAAAAACCTGCATAGAATCGTTTGGCAATGAAAGCAAATAAGTCCCGTATGCACAGAAGACAAAAAACTGTTAAATTTAAAAATTTCCCTGCTTATGACATCGGGAGGGTTCCCATAAACCACCACAAAGTAGATGCAATCCGACAACTGCTGAAGTACGTCCCGAAAAAGGGAAAAAAATCCCTAAAGTTCTACAAAGCTTACCTATCATGGCCGACGGCTAATACTGCAGAACATGTATGAAGTGCCCTATTGAACTTATATTGCTTATCAAATATAAACTATAAACTACAAATAACTTTGTAACTTTATAAATATAAATAAAATGACAGCATTAATAATGTTTTTCTTCATTATTTGCAAATTGGAATTAAAAGGAACTAACTCCACAAGAGTTTTTTGGGAAAATTTTGAAAAACTTATTTTCCACACAGAATTTGATTTTTTATTGAGTAAGTATTATAAATTAGCTATCACATCGCTGAATTTGGATACAATTTGACAGAATTTTAAGAAACAAAACGTTTTTTTCATTTCCTGAACAATTAACCTTGGTGGAGTTAGTGCCTTTTAATTCTAACCGATCCAATTACACTTCAACAAATTTCTAGTGTTTAACTGCTCTCAAACAAAATTGTTAAGTGAGAAGATTTAAGTTTACTTTACCATAAAATGTCATACTGTTTGCCTGTCGCAGAAAAAATTTATTAAATATGAGCAGACAACAAAAAATAGAAAAAAAATCACCGGAAACGCGATCAAATTAAGAATTTTTGACTTTAGAAATATCATTATTTTAAGGGAGAACCTTTGACCAAGATATTTTTAGCATCATAGGAGGCAATAGTAATATAAATAATCTGGTTCTTTTCACCCAACATGACCAATAATACGTCAAATAACAAAAATGCAAATTTTAGTTTTAAAGATTGTCTTTAAAAAAATTGCCCCTAAAACTCAGTTTATGCGAGTTCTGTCATCTATTAAAAATGTTAAATGAATCTTCCTCTAATGAGAGATGTCATTTAATTATTCCATGGAAATTTTCCCGGAATAAGGAATTTCTCTGTTAATTCCATTCGTCATAATTTGATAGTAATTTTAATTATTGCAATAAACGCCAAGTCATTCAGATTTGCCAAATCAAAATATAGCGCGAGTTTAGGTCGCTGATACAACCACTGTCTGGGTTCGAATCCCAGCTCGGCATGGTTGTTTGTGCTCGTTAATTTAAGTATTTATAAATTGACAATTTGTGTCTGACTAAATGAGCTCGATCTCAAACCCAAATCACCAGAGTGGAGCGAGCGACTTTGTCTTATCTACAAGTTAAGACCAATCAATGCTCCCTCCTTTTTTTTATTTTTCCCCCCTTTTGTTAAAAGGAAAAAAAATCACATCATAATAGGTAAGCAGCCGTAATTTTGTAAATAAATTTGGTATACAGATGGTCATCTTGCATGAAAAGAAGCATAATACTATCTCATATTCTGCTAATTTAAAAAGTTGTATATAACATTTGTACATAATTATCATTAGTATACAATATATGAATTAAAAAAATCATAGTTTTATTACCTGGAGGTTATTTTCAATTTTGCTTAAGCAAGAATGCTCCTACTTATTGACAAATGATCCAGATTTTATCTAAAAAATGAAAATGCTGCTGAAGTAATTTCCCATAGAAAACTTTCAATAAAGATGCATCATCTTAGTGTTATTTTTTTAACACTATAAAACATGAGTTTATTTTCAAAAGTTTACTTAAATTTTTGACTCAAACTTTCCCTTCAAACACATCTGTGTGCAAAATTATCTATTCCAACAATAATTGGGAGATTAACTAAATACAAAGATAAACACTTTTTTGTTATTTATAATTTATTAACATAGTCACTTTATAATACAAAAATAACAAATATTAAGACCGGGGACGTTCTTTCTTCTCTTTATATAGCGCTAGAAGGGACACGTTGGCTACTTTGACTACCTGTAAACAAAGAAAAAATATTTACAGAAAAACTGTTCCATACCAACTAAACATTCGACAAATCAAATAACAGTCAGACAAAATGGATGAATTTTAATCATAAAATATTTTCATAGGATTGGCTAAATTTATCATCATAATATTCCCAGGGGGTTCCTGCAGCGGAAACAGAACACTTCAATTTAAAGTCATTGTTTCCATTTTTTAAACAATAGTAAATTTTGATTTGGCAAGAGATTTTTTCTTAGGATGTAGTATTACTTTTATTGGTCGTTATTTAAAAAACAAAACAATCCCTTACATTTTCCAAAGTTTGAATTTACATGGCTCTTACAAAGTAATATGAATTTTACTCACCTTAAATCTAACCCCGGGAATGTCACCGACGGCGTGACCCTTACGGCCAAAACCTGCCACTAGGACTTCGTCGTTTTCTTCAATGTGGTTCAAGCAACCATCTCTTGGCACGAACGCGGTAATTTTTTTGCCATTCTTGATAAGCTGCACCCTCACACACTTACGAATAGCTGAGTTGGGTTGTTTGGCCTCCACTCCTCTGTAAACAGAATTCTTTTATAAAATATGAACACTGATCATTAGAATTGTTACAAAAAAAAACAAATGTTACAACGACACCTCTTTCATTTGTTTCAAAGATACTACAATTTTCTTCAAATATGAAAAAATTGGAGATTCAATTTTATTAGTTAATTATTACACTCCAATACAACATACCATTATACTTACGTTGACCGATTTTTTTTGCAGATGGGGACAGGTACTTCGCACAGAATTTTCCTGTGATTGACATTTAAAAATCATCATTCAGCAAGAAAATCCTGTGTGAAGGCCAAGCCATGTATTCACACCAGCAGTTAGCCTAAAAAAAATGTATAACAAATATCAGAGCGTAGAGTCAATAAATGCGACTCCCCAATGGTTCATTGTTCATGTTCAATTTTGCATTGTTAAAAAAAAAAACACTGATATGCTAATACACACTCAATGGTCTCACAATGCAACTCAAAGACAAAAATTTGAAGGTACAACATTTGTTTAAAAGTACAAGTATTCATTCTTCTATTCTTCTACTACTAGGCCACAGGTTCTCAACATTTTCAGTGTCGCAACCCCTCTCGAAAGCCCAGAAAAACTCACGTCCTCCGGTAGTCCGGGAGGGGAGCAGAATCCAAAAATCAATTACCCCAATAAATTCAGAGCACTTTCTAGTTTCTACAATAATAAGAAACATTCACAATTCAACTGAAATAAACTTTAAGCATCAAAACAACATAAAACAACCCTCCAAATTAGTTATCACTACCAGTCAGTAATTGCAGACAGAACTTTAATTAATGGAGGGGCTGTAATAGAATTGACCTGACCAAGCCCCAAGCTAACCTAAAAAAATTGTATACATACACTTTTTCCAAAACAATTCCTTTGGCGTGAGATGCTCCTCCAAAAGGATTGGCCTTCCATCTGGTCCCCAAATGAGCTTTCTTATAGTCTTTATCAGCCCATCGCTGTTCACGGCGATGGTTTACGTGTTTTCTAGCCGTACGTAAACCCCGTGGTTTACCTGAGACGAAAACATAACTATAATAACTTTGCTTACAGAAATTAGAGCATTAAAACTTGCGAAAATATAATTTAAATGAATATTTCACGTTAATTTACAATATTGTTAAATGATTGATGAGATTGAAATGGATTTTAACAGAGCGACCAATGTAAATAAATCACTCGTGAGAACCGAACATGAACTTCCTCGTTTCTCAGTATAAAGATAAGATGCACCCATAGAAACAAGACTTTTGAAAACGTTTTTTCAAAATGCACGGGATTTAATTAATCGAAAACTGCAGTTTTTCTTCACTTTAAATTAAAATAAACCTATAATTTAACTTAAAAATACATACCCATTTTCTCGCAGTTTTCGCAGAACTACGACCTCGATGAAAAAGAAATGAACGAACTGAAACGTCACAAACAACGCTGCTGCCCTTGCCATATTGATGGATATTGGCATTTGCAGCACCAATGTCATACTGTCAATTGTCAATTTCTATTAGCCAAAGTAATCGAGTCGAGAGTCGAGACTTGAACGCTAACAAGTGGCATTCGGCATCACCTGTCCACGATACACATGCGCAGGCTGCGTTCCGGTCTTGTGACGTCAGTTATTCTAAGATTACACATGAGATTGCTCATATCTTTTTTATTGTCAGAAAAAATAAATAAATTCTTTGTCGACTTGCATAAGTCGGCAACAGCTATCCATTAAACGTTTTAAAAATTTTCAAGGCCAACTAAATCTTAGAGTTTTCATAGTCAACTTTTGTTTTTCTTATGACCGCTATATTGTTTTTTTTTATGTCGTTTGGTACAAAAAAAATCATGAAAATCAAAAATCAATAACATTATTTTTTTTTAATTCCATTTTATTTTTTTTCAAAAAAAATTAAAGATTTTTCGATTTTCCCATAATAGATCTAGCACAAAGAAAAACACAAGCAAAAAGGATGGAAGCAATATAATTTGACATTAATTTTATAAACAACCTCGCCGCGATTAATACTTTAATTCAAAATAAAACCACATGACGTCATTGCGCAGTAATAACCAAAATAGTAACAGCAATCGGCATACCATGTATATGTGTATCGTATCGTGCAAAGAAGCAGCTTTTTTTGTGTATTGACTGGCGACATTCGGCAGCACCAGTCTTAGTCCAGTTAGTACTGTCAGCAGTAACGTGTCGATTTTCCATTTTTGGTAATACCATAATGGGGGATGCATTGCTTCCACCCCCCTATTTTAAAACTTGGAAATATTTTACTATTGACATAATCCCCATCAAAAATAATAATTCCATCTGTAATAAACGGTTTATACTTTCTATTTAATTTTTTAACTGTTTCTTAATTTATTTTACATAATCCTTCTTTTCATACCAGTCATACCACCAACACCAACACTACGTTAATTTCAATCTTCTACTAATATTTAACTACTCAATCATGTTTATATTGCAGTGAAACGTCTTTAATAATTATTAATTGACTGCTGAATAAAAATGTTGCTAAAGGAGCATTTGATGTGATTTTAAGTTTTTATATTTCCATGTATTATTTTCAGCACTGATCGATCGATCAGTCATGTGCCCCTATACATGCAAAAAGTTAACTAATTCCCTACGCTTGACGTAAATAATACGTGAAGGATGTAAAGAATGTAACGAAGACGTAAAGAATGAAAAAAAGAAGTAAAGAATGAAAATAATATAAAATAAGGTTATGATTGATGATAAATAAAACACTAATGTTTTAAGGGTTGAAAACATAAATTTTAAAATAAGGTTATGTTAATTATATGTTATTTTGGGTTTGTTTTGATGTTTTCTTATTTAATCATTGTTTATATTCGATGTTTATGGAAATTGGAATCCCACCACCCCACACACAGATTATGGTTGGCAGAAGTCAGGACTTTGTATTGTTTACATAATCACGTCATTCTTTACATTACACTACTTCATTCTTTACAATCTTGATATTGATATTTTGATATTAAGAAAGATCCATGTAAAGAATTAATTCTTTACCGCTAACGAATCGCGTAAAAATAGCGGAAAAGGTAAATTATTCGACATACTGGTATTACTACTGCTGGTTACTGGTTTTGGCTTTGACAACCAGTTCTAACTTTATCTGAACGTTACCAAATCGTATCGTAACAGAAAACAGAAACTCAGAAAGACAGAACCAGGATATTTTTATAACATAGCCAAGCGTAATTGAAGATTTAGATTTAATTTGTGAATATCGTCAAAATTGGTGCGTTTCGGTAAGTATTTAAGAAATAAGAAGTAAATTTTTTATTGCCATATTCGTCACAATCATTAATTTTTTTCTTAATTATTCGCTTTCAAACTTCAACGATGATCGGTTGACTTTTTGAAAGGACGTCTGTAGTTATTCTGTTAAAAAGCAAAGAATTCTAGAAAATGTGCCGCTTCTGACCTATGGGAGAAGGGAGAAGCCAATCGATCAAATTTTTTTTACGTCTTAAAAAAAGGCTTACTCACATTTTGACATACGGACGCGCACTTTTTGTATATTTTTGAGCTTCCTCGTTATTCAATTTTGATTAATAAACAATTTCCTCAATTAATTCGACGAAGAGGATTGAAATTAGGGGACTAAAACTCGCATGAAGAGCCAGTAGCCATCACTGGTTGAAAATTTGCTTAACAACATAACAAATTTAAAATTGTGGGAAGGGACGCCCATTCATCATAAGGTTTGTTTATTTATTTTTTGTATTGTTGACAGGAGCATTTTTTACAATTCCCTCTCAAAATATGCTTTTTAGCCTTTATGAATAAGTTTTAAAGCAAGTTTAGTTTGCAGTCTTATAATTAAAATGGTTATTTATTTATAGGTTCTGGTGGTTTTTAATTTTTTGTCACCAGAAATGGGGGATGTTATTGAAGAAAGGGAAATTCACGATTTTGAACCAATGGTCATCATTAAGGATGATTCTGCAGATGGAGTAAGTTTAACTTTCATATCCTTTACAGATTTTATTATACCACAGTTTAGATACCTCATGCAAATTTAGCGAAACTCTTGACCCAAGTCAAATTATACTTATATGGGATTACCTACACCTGTTTTATTTATATGAAAGACGACTTGCTCTTCATCTTCCTAAGAAAAAAAGAAAAAAGGATATCTGCTATGTTAAAATGAAGCGGTTTTCTTAATAAATTATTTGAGGTAGATGTGCTTTTTTTGCCACAAAGGTGCCGCAAAGAAGCCTCTTTGTGGCAAATGAGAGTACCAAAAAAAAAAAAAATTCAGTAGATTTTTTTACAATAGAATCTTGGAATCATCTAGACTAGAGGATGTGTTGAAAATGGCAGAGGGTAGCTAAACTGAAAATACAATTAAACTCGATACCGAAGACTGTTCTCTAATAATAATCTTTTTCTGTTTCCAAAAAATCAAGTTTTCATTCCCAGACAACGATGCCGAACAGGAAGATCCTCTAAACATAGTCACAGAATACCCCGAAAATGAGATAACCATCCAGTCGATAACAGTCGGTTCCGAAGTTACAATAATACCCGTGAAGAAGCGACCACAGATTAAGATTAAACTGCTTGGAAAAACTCAGACGAAACCGTACAACTTGAAAACTCATTACATCACCAAGACAGTCAACGGCCGCTCCGCGTCGGGCCAACAAGTTCCTGTAGTAATAGTGAAATCGAATAAGCAAGGCAGTGGTGCCGGTGTACCAAACAGATCACCTCGTCAGCCCGTCAGACTCATCAGCGAAGATGAGGCCAAACAAATCAACGACACATATCCACATAGGAAATCGCTTCCATTAGAAAAATGCCCCATATGTATGAAGGTATGTAGTGAGACTATTTTAATTCTTTCAAGTAACTTTTACAATAGTTTCAACAATTCCTTCACTCTGTCCTCTTCTCTTTTACACACGCACAATAATAATTGTACTAATAGTCACTTGTCACTTCTCTAGCTCACTAACTGAACTGTCTCTTGTCATATTCCGAACTACTCCCCACTGTTTACTAGACCACTAGCTCACTAGACTTCTTTCTTGCTCGTATCAATTCCACTTCTCTTTTATGAATAACACTCTAGTCTAGACTCTACTGTTAGCTTACTAGCCTGTCCCTTCTAAGCTTACTTGTAGAATTCAAAACTGTGCTGACTCACTAAAAGGGGCCAAGATATTCTTTCTGTCATTGTTATCCTGTGAGTCCCCTAAACTGGTTTGACTTACTAGTACCACTTGACACTGCATCTGGCATTTTAACCGGCAATGACCAATAGGATGCATTTTTCTATTCAATTCTCCGAACGGGGGGGCCAAGATGTTCTTGTCAGTGTTTATATATTCAAATTTAAGTGACATTTCAGTCACAGAGACAGTGTTGCTTCAACTTACGAATTAATTATATAAATTTTTGATTGCAGTTTTTCAGACGCATGAAAACACACCTGATGAAGCATGACATGGCTACTCGGGATGCAAACGACCCGTTGACCTGCAAGCTCTGCAGGAAGGCGTTCAACTCGACGGGGAACCTCCAGATCCACATGCGAACTCACACGGGCGACCGACCGTATGTCTGCGAAGTTTGCCAGAAGGGTTTCGCTCAGTCCTGCAACCTCGTCAACCATTTGCGTATTCACACGGGCGAGAAACCGTTCCAGTGTCCATATTGCGACAGAGCGTTCACACAGTCGGGTGAGTGTACCATTGTGATTTGGGTGGTTGAATTGATTAAAAAATTGCTTTATTAATTTTTTGCAGGTAACTTGAACAATCACATAAGGCTACATACGGACGAGAAGCCTTTCAAGTGTCACTTCTGTGGGAAAGCGTTTGTGCAGTCGGGAAACCTAAATTCACACATACAGAACAACCATAAATTCACCATAAAGTATGAAGCTAGCCTGGCCGATCCGCTGGAAGATCAAGAGCAAGAGCAAGATCAAGAGCAAGATCAGGAACGAAATCAGGAACAAGAATAGGTAGTTAATGTAAGTAGATTGTTCTATTAGGCTTTGAGGTACTGTCACTCGTTCGTTATCATCCTTGTCTCCACCGTTGTATTCATCACTTCATAGAGATTAATCAGTTTTTACCGTCGTGCTGGCTACGCTTTTTATATTCGAGTCTCTTTACATGACCACCAGCGAACTGAACTAGCTGCCACTGAATGTGTGTGCGTACTACTTATGTACATTATAATAAGAAGTATAACTGATCTCATAACTTTATGACAGATCTCAAGTTTTATGCACCTATGCTGGACATATTTGCCTGTGATAATACGTTTATTTTACATATTAATATTATTTAATTATTTAAAAAAAGTTTTAAAAATAAAAGACACCAAAGTTTTACAGAATATGTACATAGAATTTGTGTTCTTTTATTCAGTCTCATCTCATATTAGATTTTAGAGAATTATATATAAATTTTAGAAATTTGTAAACGAAATATCCATGTGTGGATAAACTTGACAGTAACTTTGTACTTTGTACTACAGAAAAATTGTCTATAATTGGGCCTGAAAAATTGACATTTTAACTATTCCACAAAAATTTTTGCAACTTTGTAGTTTTCATTTTTCAATTTTTTATCAAGCAAGAAATTTATGTTATAAAATTATTTTATAATAATATAAGACAATGCAATTTAGATTGCTTTATGAAACAGGAAGTTTTCTAAAAATACAAAGTGAAAAGAGGAAAGTTGCAAAGTTCTGTGATTGTAGAATAGGGCCTTGAACTTATTGCATCCTTTCGTATTCATTACGGTCCTTGTCTAATCAAAGAATCCCTCTGTTTTGACAGGACTTTGAAGTAATTCCAGGACTGCTTATCAAGTTGAGTTCTGGACACTCAAATTTTACATGGGACACTGTCCTAGAGACTTTTCTTTTTAATTTTGAAAACATCTCAAAAATGCAATGAAATCTGAGGATGAGAGAGAGAGTGAGAGAACAGTAGTGGCAAAATGTAACTGGCCTTTGTTACCAAGACAATACCATGGTAGCGATGCTGCCACTCCAAGTGCTAACTGACTTGGCCAATTGTCTGAATACGTTTGTTTTCAGTATATCCTCATGCACCACTCTGTATCTCTCTATTTTAGGATTCCCTGACTATAGAAAATCGAGGTAAACTTAACTTCAACTGAAATCATAAGTGATTCTGGACCGGTTTGCCATGGTCCTTGCAGAATTTCTACACTCTGTGCGCAAGCGATTCTTTCACTCCTCGTGCTCACTAAGGAGGAGAGCAGATCAGCCAGTTGTTGATATACTACAATAACAGTTTCTAGAATATTTTAGTCTAGAATTATTTGCACCCTTCAAATATCTGAGGACTTTTTTTGCATATTTCCAATGATATTCTGTGTAATTATTATTGCACTGACTTACCAGCTTAGATAATCCATTTTTCATCAAATTTAAATGACCCGCTTCTCCCGACTTCAATCCTGCAATTACACCTTCATGTTTTAGTCTTTCGCACAAAAAATTTTATACACCTCAATAGTTTCTCCTCTTATACAAGGCTTAAGAGGATCCTTGGAGTTTGGAGCTCAGTGCCTAAACATACTAGTCCAAGAGCTAGCGACAAAAAAATGCACGAGTTTTGGAAAGACTGATACTTTCAGATCAGACAAGAGCCATCCACTTGTTTGGGGACCCAGGATATGACAAAAAATTTAGATACTCTCGAACATCAAAGAAAATAGCTGACCTAAGTCAGTTTTACAGATTTGTGTGGAAGTGTTCAAAATACACGTCGAGCCACAATAGCTCATCCCTATCAAGTTAAAACTGTCAATTATTGCATTTACAAGCAGACAGTCAAGAACTTGAATAAAACTGATTTAAATTATTGCAACAAAGGCAAACATCGAAAGGAACAGCTAATAATTCTCCTTATTACTGTCATATTATGCAGTTGTATCAGGTGCCATATTATTACACGCACTGACATACCATGTGCAGTTTTATCATGGGTAATTTTGTCTACCTCTTTTCTTCATCACACAGGGTTACCTTTTCTGAAGCTTTTAATTTGCAGTTCCAGAAAAGAGGACCAGGGCATATTTTTTCAGAAATTTTCCCGTACCTACTCAGTGACTTACCTTCTTAAGTGGTGTGCCACTTTTGTGGCCTTGCCTTCTGTAATAGTAATAAAAAATAAGTTCTAAAAAACTATTTGTCTAGTATTTGATACAGTAATAATGGTGAAAATAATACTATAGTACTTCCAGTTCACGTATTCTTATAATTACGTACCAAAGTTGTTGTATTAGGTAATTAAAGATACCACCAATGGTTGGACTTTTTCTTACAGCCCTTCAAATGGTTATTCGGTGGTAAAATGAAATAAGTTTTTCAATCGATTGGTGTTTATGATGTTCTTTTATAAACTGTAACCTTATTGTAATATGCAAGTCCTTTGATATCTAGTAAAGGTGCCTAAAACTGAGTAATTCATGTATTTGCTGTTAAGACTGAATCATTCAAAACTCAAGAAAAGTTATGACGTGGTAGTTCTTATATTAATCATTATAACTGAAAAAGTATTGCAACTGATAGCTTTAAAGTCTTCCAAAGTGACAATTAACACCTTCAATTCAGTTGACATTTCACTGAATATGTTGCAGTATAGTATAACCTGTCATGGAATTGTTTTATAAATTACTGCTGATACAACCCGGTCATCAATTATTTCTTCCGACCATTGCCTAATAAGAGGCTCTCCTTTTCAGTAAATATGTGTATATGGTTGATTGTATTGTAGTAATGGAACTGTAATTTTCATGGTGTTTGTAAATTTGATAATAAATTAGCACACAAGAACTACCATCAGGTTCTCATCAGCAATTATTGATTATAACATTGATTTAATAATAATTTTCAGTAGTTGTAAGTTGTGAGACAACTCAACAATATTTTATTGCTTTAATTAAAGGAGAACGCTAGTCGGTTGTTTTTTGTTTTTTTTTTCACTCTAGTCAAAATGATTTGACAGCTGTAGGTCATCCTGAAATTTCGGTATATTTTTTACCGGTAACATAGTTAGTTACAGTCTATGTCAAATTCCAACTGTATTCAGACCATGGATGACCATGAAAAATTAGCTGATTTAGCCTGGTATTGGTATTTTTTGAACTTTGGTACTTTTGAACTTTTTATCAGTGAGCTATGTCAATGGATTTTGACAGTCTTGCTTTTGATCTAATTGATCTGTGGCAGTTGTCAAGTTTCCATTGTAACTGAATTATTCAAATAATAATTTAATAATCTCATAAAAAATATCTTATCATAAAATAATGCCAAAAATGTTGACTAAAAAACTAAAATTAGTTCAATAAAATGCTTTCTTTGTTTGAAAAGTTATAATAATTGGGCAAATATTAATGTTTTGCACTTTTGGGAGCAAAATGTCACCTTTAGTCTGTTGCATCAAAGGCTAAAGTGCTACTTTTTATTCCTAGGGATGTAAATTAAAAATAAAAGGACTAAAGTTAGAAAATTGAATGTTAGATGTGCCATACTATGGGAATATAGGCTAAGAAATGGAATTTGGAAAACTTTTATTGAATAAATTAAGTCAATTTAATGACCAAAAGTACAAAAATTATAATATATACCTACCTCAAGAGACTAAAGCATCATTTGGTACCTACCTAGATGGTATTTAATTTTTTTATGGTCATTTAAAGCTTGTTTTGTTTAATTAATTTTTCAACAAGTGTTGGCTCAGCTGTTGTTGATCTTTTTTCTTCTGACTCTTCTTCTTCACAAACCCCTTTTAATGCTCAATATTTTTCTTTGATGCTTGGGAACCTGATCTTGTTGATTTTTTTTACTTTTTCTTAGTAGGTACATGTTCACACTAATTTTGTCTATATTTTGACACACTGAATGGTCCATCAACATATTTTTGATCACTTTTTCTTTTGCTCTCAATATCTTAATGTAACTATTTCTGTGTTCCACATTTTCTTGAAACAAGTTATTGCAGTTTCACTAAAGCACCTCTCTGGTGATCTATCACTAGAAACAGATGCAGACAATAGAAAATCATTAATGAAGCGGCCTAGCCTCCTGTCTTGTCAGTCTGTCAAATGTATGATACCGAGTTGATCGTTCTCATAATTCATAGCCCATTACTAGGTCTGAACAGAGTTGGAATAGACTACACCAAAGCCTATAAAAATTGGATGTTCAGTTCAGTGATTGATTAGCAAACCTAATTCATTAAAAACCGATTGAGCTCTTATACAAAAAAAATCCCTGTGTGAATCATGTTTTATTACTTTATAGGTATGAATATAAAAATTATTTTTATTTGGATTTATGTAGGTATAAGTTCAATAAAATATCAAGTTCCAGCAAAAATTGTAAATAACAGTGGCAGCGAAAGTGTAGGTATATGAGTGAAGAACTTGAATAAGAATGATTCTTTCGTTATTTAAAGAATAATATTTGAGTTGTGCAATTTTATAACCAAGTTCCATTGGTGGTAATATTTTGTTTTAAGTTTTAGCGAATGTTTTATTTAAAAAATGAATTCTAAGTGGAAGTACTCAATGTGATTACTTTCAATTTAATTTAACAAGTTGATTGCTCGCGTTAAGTTTTGTATATATTTGCTAGAAAGTATGTATTTCAGTAGTTTTATATACTTTTTTTTATACTAGTTTAAAATCGTAATTATTTCTATACTTACTAGATAGGTGTGCTTCTTGTTAAGTGGATTGTTTTCTTTCAATAACTGATAATTTGATTAAGACTGCTATCAATCTGTATTTTTTGTCCATGTTCATTTTTTATTTATATGTCTTATATTTATGTAAAGTTCATACGATGTCACTCATTAGTGTAATAGTAATATTCGAATGTAGTGTAAGTAGTAGGTAATGATTATAAAGTGCAATGTGACATAAACGGCAGATTAGTAAAACTAAAAGTAAAATTCTATAAGACTGTACTGTATTTTTAAATATATAACCTACGGTTTTACTACTGATTACCATTTTTATTTTATTTTGTCTACTCCTGTTGTAAGAATTGCAACCTAAATAGTGAATCGGTTTTTAATTTGATGCTGTAGATTTACTATTCTGTACTAAATAATAAAAACTTCATATTTTCAAAGCCATTTTGGAATAAAAAGTGCTTGTAGACAAACAAAAATATTATGACGTGGGCAACAGGTAAGGTATTCATGTTTTTGTTTGGAAAAAATTTACAATATCTTTGATAATTCTGTATTCCCTAATTATTGTTTCTTTTTGCTTCTAGATTGTAGTTGTTAGTTGTCATCAAAAGGAGTGTACCAAGAGGAAGTGTAAAAATCTTTGCAAGCCTGCTTTTACATCTTAAAATAATTGATGGTATTCATCAGTGTATCAAAAATATGTTTCCTATTGGATTGTGCCCTTATCAAGAATTTGATTACCAGATACGATTTATCAACAAAAAACTTATTTTGTTTCCTAAGGGTCAAATCTGGTCTGGTAGTTATGTTAGGGGTGCAAATTATACTTACCGCTTGCTCTTGAGTAAACTCTGCACTTCTCTGGCATCTACTACTGTTCTAAATCCTCGCAATTTAGGATTATTCCTGATAAGAGCCCTCTTTTGTGGGCTGGAGACTGGACACACTGTATATATTGATTGGGAGGGAACAATTAACATTTAAAATCTTATGAACTCATCTCTGTACTCTGCTCTAGATTCCAATCCTGAGTGGAAGAAAACGAAATAGCGAAGAAATTTGATGAGAGTGGAGATCGAGTTGTTCTTTTCAAGAGAAAAAATCTGATGCGGTTTTATCGTCATGGACGCAGTTGCCTCAACTGCATATAAAAGTTTGTGCTTGTGGAGTTGGGCTAATCATTGCCGAATACAAGGAAAAAATAAAGGACCAAGGATTGAACCTTGTACAGCAATAGAAAAAAAATTGTGAAGAAGTAGGTGGTTTTTTTTTAGATAAATGATCTCTATAGTTTACACTTCTTTTTGTATTGGCATAGTTGCTAATCAGTACTTAGGTTATAGAAATATGCATCTAGAAAACAGTGGCCTGCTTTAAAGGTGAGCAGCTCCTCAATAATCTTAATAAACATTACAGGGTTATGAAGAATCGGATTATTTTATCCCAAACTCTCCTTTCTGGAGGAATACTAAGATATTGAATAACCATTAAGATCAATGAAAGGGGTAATATAAATGAAACAACAAAATACCATGGGACATGTTTTACGTACCTTATCAATTACAGTAGGTATCACACTAATATAAATACTGAAAAGCAAATATTATAAATTAAAATTACAAAAATTGCAAAAATGACAACAAAATTTACAGCTATATACAATTTACATCGACATAAAAACCTCACTCAATTAACCAACAAAATATTAAATAATATAGATAAATAGGTAGGTTCTCTCTAATAAAATATAGACTGCAAAACACATACATTAAAATACTTTTTAAAATTATTAGATAATGATAAAGCCTAGAAGAGACAAATCTTCTAAGAAACAAATTGGGGAAAATAACAGATAAGATCACAGGTATAGATGCAGATACAGAAATGTGCAATTCAGCTAATAACTATTTTGTATCGCAAGATTTTTACAAATATGTGCTTCAATTTTTTCACTTCAAATAAATATTTTACCGATCAATTATTATTGTAAGAGTACTGTTTACAGATTCGAACTCGTAAAAGATTATCAAAAGACATTGTGAGAACTGAGAACTGCTTCAAGCCAGTCTTGACTGAAGCAAATTTCTGGCTGTACAGTGGCCAATAACTAAACGCATACCTAAATATTGATTTATTAATCCGATAAGTTTCCTAAAGGTGGTTAAAAATATTTTCTCTTCTTGGGTGGAATTTTTCGAGCTGCAATAATATTTTTCTGATTTCGTTAATTTTTTTGTTACCCATTTTACAAATTAAAAACCTTTTTGTACTTTATAATTTCGCACATTTTTGTAAGGTAAATTCAATGAAAAATGGTGAAATTTTCCTGCAGTAGGTAACGAAATTTATTCACGATCCTCAAATACTTTTTACGGCATTTTTTTAAAGCCATGTTAGTTGAGTTACACTCACTAAAAGTTAAGTTAGTTTGGCAATTGTATTTATTGTATATACTATTGGAATTTTTATTATATTATATAAAATTTTAATTATTTAAATTATCAACGAAACATAAATCAAAGACACCCTTTTTTAGAAAACACATAGAGGAATGTCTAATTTTTTTAATCAAACAAAACAAAATTTAACTAATTTTTGAAATTAGCTTAGATTTAGTTAGGCCTTCTAAATAGTTAACTTTTCAACTAGTAGTAGTAACATGCTTAATATACATTCAATTTAACTATGATGTTTATTTTTAATATGCATCAGTTATCAGCTAACAACACTAATAATTACGAATTGCAGATGGAAGAGGTGTCCAATAAACACACTAAGATATCGTTGACATGATCAGTCAGTAAGAAATGATAGGAAAGTCAGTTAACTAGAATGTAAAACACATATAAAAATTATCATTTCTTGCATAATTAATGCTAATATAGTATAATAATAATAGAAGAATATTGATTCGTGAAATACATCTACTCAGTTAGGTCAGTCTTGTACATAAAAGTAGTTTTTTTGCTGTTCACTTGTTAAAAGTTTCCTGCATTTAAAAATTTAACCACACGTTATTACCTGATTTCCTAGTTTTGTGACATAATTAGATTATGGACATGCAAAACGAAACGCAAAGTAGCCTTCACACTTTGCTTGAACATTCTGTCAAATAACTGTTTATTGTTTTCATCTTGAAGTTGTCTCCTTTTACCACCCATGTAACCCCATAACTAATTTGTAGGTATAAGTGTTAATATCTAATTTTGTCACAAAATGCTTCAAGTTCCATGCCTCTTAAGAAGTGAGTAGCAAACCACTATACAACTTGTCATAGATGTCAAGCATTGACAGCTTGTCATCACATAGATAGGCTTAAATATTTCATCTAAAGCTGATATTTAATAGCTAATTGACTAGATTTCCACACTACAGTCAAATCAGAGGCTAAAATGCCATCTATTAGCTGCAATTAGTAGGGATGATAATTATTAATCTTACTTCTTATCTTCCGATTGCGCCTCGATAAAATAATTAACAAATAATTTAGCTAATAAATTTTGGTTAAAATTTATTTAATTTAATATAAATTTTCCTATTTTTTATGTAAATTTGCTTTAATTCCAGCTGTTATTATCTAATTCGAGCAACAAACCTTTATAATAAGCTTCATCCCCATCAATTGGCAATGTCAGAATTCGGTTTTTGACAACCTTGTAAACTTGTAGACCTGATTTTAGACTTAAAGCTTGCTGTGATTTGGTTTCACCAAAATTTATGATCAATGATTAGAATGATATTTGGACATTTTGAATGAACCTATTTCATCATAAGAATCCCAGTTTTTTGGTGTTTTAGAGAAAATTAAATTTATCAAAATATAACTATCAATGATTATGTGTAAATATTTTGAAATATAAAAGCCTATTGATATGCAGTCAACATAATCTGTAATATCATGTACTTTTTTCATTATGTATTTTCTATCACAAACTGGCATTAATTTCACAAAAACCTCAAGAATGGCTTGATCTGGAGTGTCCGATTAAAATTTGGTTTCAGCACAAATAATTTTCATGTTTGACAGAACAATAAAAAAAATAGTACCTCTACAGGTGTCCCATTTATGCTTCAAAATAATCCATGTGCGAGTACCCTCGTGCTAAAACACTTTTATACGTTTGTTACAGAAATACTACAGTGTGTTGAAGTTCTACAAAAATTGTAAATTAAACTACTCAGAATGGAAAATAATTTTTTGCAAACTTCATCAATCATTTTAATTTTTTCCTGGTGTACTTCTTGATAGTAACTCCAAAAGAAAAGCTGTGGTGTACAAAAAGTGGAACAACACTCACATTATTTGAACGCGAGGTACCCAAACAAGAATTATTTTGAAGCATAAATAGGACACTCTGTATAATTTAATAGTAAGAAATAAATTGTAGAAATGAAAATTAATTAATTATTAAATTTTGATCAAAAAATTATTTACAGTAACAGTACTCGAGCGATTAAACTCGATCATTAATGATATCAAGCAACATTCATCAAAGCAAGCCCACTTCATTTGATTAGTACTACGCATATAAATCAATCTTCGCCTTCAAAAATAAAACTCTTGATTATGTTCTTTAACCATTTAGGACCGAATAAATGGCCAAGAGATTATTTATATGCATTACTATTACTAATCTGTCTTATGTCCCCTAAGCGAAATTAATTTATGATATCACAGAAAATACTCAGACTGCAAACACTATCCTAGCAATAGTTCACACACACGAATGCAGAATCGCTTCTTACTAGCAATCTCGACTAGTAAGTGCTAAACAATGTTCGTTGCATTCAGATTCATTGTTTAAGAAATAACATCAAGAAGCAAATTATCGGCACATGTCTTTGGTTTCTCTCTAACTTAAAATAAACATAATGCTAACTCAATTGAGGAGCAAAATTCATACACTGAAGAATTCCAGTCTAACTACACACAATTTTGTATTGCTATTTATTTGGCAGAAGACCGCCCTCCTAGGTGACCTTCTTACCGCTGCCTCGGGGCTTTATTGATTCAGATAGCTGCCACATCGCGTCTTCACTAATACAGTCGTTGAAGTTTTGGAAAAACTGTATTATTCGTTCGTTCTTTTTAAATAAATATGAGCTGAAAAGAAGTCTCTTTAGATATTTATTCGATTTTATCTTTGCACCGCTTCTATTACCATTTCTTAAATTTCTTCATATTTTCTACAATATTGAACTGCTGCCATCTCTTTGAGAAGTTGATAGAGCTATCTGGTAAAAGATTACTGTTTCCGATATGTACAAATGTCAGGTCCTGTAGTACTAAACCTCTGAAAGTGTAAGTTATAATAAATGAAAATGTACATAACTATATTTTGTATTAGACCCTAGACGACTACATATCTTGGAATCCCGGAATCATAAAAATAAAAATAATAAAATCTAATTCCTAGAAATGAAAACAGTGAGTGAAAGATCAATTTTCAGGATTCGAGAAAAAACTTTTTTGCGAATCCCGGATTGAAGTGTTTACCAACAGTTACTTACATATAGGGTATGCAAGGGGGTTGGGTCTCGGCGAGAGCTTGCCGATAGGCCCTGAAGCTAGAGGAGCTGTCTATGAGAGCGCAATACTCCTTGAGCCCTTCTTGCACCTGTCGCTGCCACTCCAACCGTCTGACAGGTGCCGAGTCCAGTGCAGACAGAAGTGCCAGATACGAGTTGAAGTTGTTGATTTTTCGCAGGTGCTTCATTATCTTGATGAATTTCAGGAAGTATTTCTCGCGGGTCTCTTTCCCTTCTGCCATCAAGATACGGGTTCGCGCCCTACAAATGAAAATTGAAGTTATTTATCAACAATTTATTTAATACTGTATTCATTATTAATTTTCTGTTGTTCCTAGCTTTAATATAAAAAAACTGACTTGAATGAAAAAATCTTAAAAAAAGAGAAATAAAAAATAAAATTTTAGCACACTTACCAATAAGACATCTTATTGAAATGCTCGGTGAACCGAGTGAGGTTCGGACTGCGCTCCTCACACTGCTCCTGTGCCCAGATGAGAACTTCGGGTATTTCGATCTTCATGAACAGCTCGGCATCGAGAAGGGTCATCTGCTCGGCGATCTGATCGGCTTTGAAGTCGAGCAGAGTGAGGTTACGTGCACTGAGCGACAGGCTGCTGATGACGGAAGCGGCGTGACTCCCCTGCCGCAGACCTGCCTGCTTGGCTTCGTGCCGTTCCAAGTGCTTCACGCGGAGAGCTTTCGCCAGAGTCAGTTCACCGCAACCGATCAGCTGCTGCACGAACGACATCAAAATCGACTGGAGCTCGTCTTCAAGATCCGAAGCACTGTTTAAAAAAAGATTCTCATCAGATTAGGCCTTTCACTTCTGTCATATTTTAATGATGAAACATAATACAGGGTGGTCCAGATTTTATCTGCGAAAATGCACATGGCAATTCCTCAAGTAATTTAAAACATAAAAATTTTAATAAACATAGGTCCTCAGAGCTTTAGTTTTCGAGATACAGGGTGTTAAAATTTTAAAAAATTCCAGCTTTTTGAGAATATAAAAAATTGCAAAAAAATCAGCAATTTTTTATAATTATTCTCAAAAAACTGGAATTTTTTAAAAACTTTAAACACCCTGTATCTCGAAAACTAAAGCTCTGAGGACCTATGTTTATTAAAATTTTTATGTTTTAAATTACTTGAGGAATTGCCATGTGCATTTTCGCAGATAAAATCTGGACCACCCTGTATACTGATTTTTAAACAATGTTACAAGAAATAAGAAGTAATATACAAAAATTAGTGGATTTCACAACATTGCTATCTAGATAATAGAGAATCACTGATCAGGGTTATGTGTAAAAATGGTCTGTAATTTAAAAAATTACACAACGTAGGGCATGATCATTTTAAATTTTACGGAAATACATTACATAAAATACAATTTTTTCTCAACTGTGGGAACCATACCATTGCAAGTGGCGCCTGTATAACCAGGACGTCAAATTGTAAACAAAGGACAGAAGATTGCTTCATTAAAAAATAGACTATTGTAAAAAAATCTGTAAATAAGGCTAATTATGATAAAATTGGAAAGTTTTATTACAATATGTTAGAGAAATTAAGTAATCATTAATTAATTTTATAAAACTACAGGTTAAGAAGTCATATACTCACGTTAAATCAACGACGACTCTCACTATAAGTGCAAATGCTTCCCTGGAGCGAGGTTTCTTGTCTGGTTGATAATAGAAGTGATTGTAACGTCTTATGAGCTTTCTAATTAGGTCCAATGGAGCAATAAACGTTCGGTATGTAGTAAGGAATGCCTCTTGGTAAGTGAACACTGTGGAAAGTAATACATAAATAAATTATTTAAATAAATAAATAAATTACTATTGTCATACAATATAGAAAAATATATTTCTGTAGTCTGTAGACTACTACATTTTTAATAAAAGCACACTAAAATAATTCTTACCATTCTCTTTTTCCTCTAAAACATCAGCAAGAAATAATTTTTGAACGTTAATAGAATTTTGTACAATAAAACATATAAGAGACAACTTGACAGGTGACAATTACCTACTGACATTTTTAACTAAATTTATTTTGACATATGTTTACAAAATTGTAAAGTCTCCTGTCAACCTGTCACATGTAACTTACTGGTTTTAAAAAAACTTATCATGACACAAGTGATAGTTTTTTGAATTTTATAAAATAGTCCCCAGATGTTCAAATAATAACTTAAAAAGTATGCAGAAATCAAAAGAACCATAACAAGGGTTCAGTTTCAAGAAATATTTTTTATTGAATGGACAATTAGAAAAAACAATTATAAAAATCTTTTCCACGAACTTACCACCATTTTTAGTAGCCTTCGTAGCCTGTATAATGAGCGCATCGATGGGCCCTCCTCTAATTTCCGGTCCTTCTTCGTCCGGTTTCTTCATAACCAAATACTCGTCCACGTTCAGTTCCTCCATCAGATCCACATCACAAGGACTAACCAACGGACTCTCCGGCGCTCCTTTCGCCCCCTCCGGCGAGGCGGCGGCTGTGTGCTCCAACAGATCCGGCAGGGTAGCCTTGACCCCTTGCGGCGACTGCTGCGGCTCCGGCGGCGTCGGAGGCGGGGACCGAGAGGACCGCGACTTGTGTTTGGGAGGCAGGGCGGGTGGACTGTGTGATGGCGGAGACGTAGGCGGCAGGGGTGAGCGCAGAGGAGAAGGGATGCGCGGGTCGGTGGGGGGAGGCGCCAGGGTGAGATTGTGATGGCTGGTGTGCGAGAAGCGAGACGCGCTGATGGACTGGGAGTGGGTGAATGAGCAGGATTGAGCTGACGGGATGCTGGATTGGGATGGGGAACCGACGTAATGGCTCTGAACCATGTGGACCGAGTGACGGGTGAATTCTTGTTGTTGTTGCTCGGCGGCGTGCGAGCAATTACCAATCATTTCCATATAGGCCATTACTGGAATTACGTACCACAATGTTAGTACCGTTCTTTATCAAAATATTAACATGAGGGATTATAAAATGTTACTGTTAAGTTAACATTCTTAAGGTAACTTAAACATAAGGTAAAAGTAAACCAATTTTATTATTTTAAATTATTTTCACATAACAGTGTGATTTAATGTGTATCAAAAATTACTCATCATATGGGAGAGATAACATTCAATACTGGACATCCTTGAGTGTCTAGGAGCCTCAGGAGGTAGTCGAGTTAGAGTCCTACTAGAGAGAACAGTACAGTTTTGGACGTGTATTGCTGTTTTCTGGTTTCAATGATATTATAATAAAGGTACCTATCACGGATATGATGGAGAATTGGAACATTTAAATAACAAAGGGACTGGCATTGTAAAATAGTTCTATTATATTATTGTTACTTAAATGCGCGACTTTGCGCAATTATTGTGCATTTATGTAGCTATATTTTTCTTGTTGTGGCTGAAAAGTTTCTTCCCATTTCTGAAACTTCTACATAAATGATATTTTTATCTATCAAGAGTCAGGCTACTCAAACCAGTCACCAAAGTGACAGAATTTCACCATTTAAAATAAAGTTAAACTGGATGGAATTGTTTTTTTGTACTTGTAGGAAAAGTATAGTGGGTAACACATGTGCAAATCAATTTTACACCAGTGAGAAACAAGCAACAAGCTATTTTGTTCACTTGTTTCAAAATAATACTATTTCTTTTATCCTGTCATTTTCCCACATGATTTGTATTTCTTGGTACATTTGAAACTCTCAATCGAATTGTTATTTGAAATAATTAATAGCTAAAAGATCAATCAATATCAGCAGTAGGAAGTGTTAATAATAGTTACATGGCACTGCACAGATTGCTTAGGATTTCATGCCATGCACTTTAAAAAATTACACTCAAATTGATACAAAATAAAAAATGTAAAAAATCAAAAAATTATTGTTTAAAATACTTCTTATCTCTAATTATGACAAAAAAAAAAATGAATAGGCAAGTGTAGTTTGTACCAATTTGGAGCAAACTGTTTATACATTAGTACAATCATACACATACAGTCGCAATTAACATTATTGAAATTTTATTAACCTCCTTTAACTAGGTAATTTATACTTAGCAGGTGATGGTTTTCAATTGTAATTGTACAGAGATTACTGCATGGGGGTAGGTGTGGATAGGGGGGGGGGGGTAAGAATGGACAATTTGTTTATATTTCCTTGCCAAGTATTTACATTTTGGTTTCACCTGCTGTATAAAAAGGTTTCATCGGTATTAAGTAGGCATAAAATTTTTAAATAATGTTACTTGTGACTATACATGTAGGTATTACTGTAAAAATTTAAGAAATAACACTGAAAATGTATGGCAAAATGATTCTGAAATGTCACAATCATCTTACTTTGAGAGGGGAATAAAGGGCTAAAACTACAAAAACAACTTATCATATTTTTATGTACCTAATGTTTTTTGTTGAGTTTTTTTCATGTACATTGTGATCACCTTGAATTCTAACACTGTCAACAGGCGATAATCTGTTACTTAATTTTCCTAGTACCTTTTGATTATTTAAATTGTTAAGGCAACTTAGTAACAAATTAACAATACAACAGAAGACTGTGAATACCCTTCTAGGTAATAATGAAGAGGACAGTGCTGCAGTAAATCGAACATCAAGTTTTGTGTTGCACCTCACCTGCTACTCCTTAGATACACTGACTTTTTTGAACACTTGGTATGTTCTAGGTTGGTTTTTTATTGTGATCCTTAATCACTTAGAGTGTTCTTTGAGCTCATCAATATAAAGATTTATAGTTTTTAAATGAAGTCTGATTTTATGGATCGTCTTAAATTTAATCAAATAATTTATGACATCGAGTACATATTTTAATTTCTTAATTGGAATAATTTTAATGATCCGATCATAAATTGATTTTCTTTTTAAAACACAAAATAATGACACCCATTATGGAGAATTTTATGGTGAAATGCAGCAATATTTTCTAAAATATTACCCCCAACCTCGAAACTCACATTTTCTGAGCTTCACTGAGACATTGAAGCGTCATAACCAAAACCAATCGTGGAAAATGGCTATTAGAAACTCAGCCGAATTTAAACTAGGAAAGTATCAATTACTTCATGTACAAAAAGCCCTCTATTAATTTACCAAAACCCAATATGTACATTATACTTGTCAATAATTCATTAGATTTTTGAAATAATTTGGAATATTTGGAACTTTTTTGTTATTATAGTACTTGGTAGGAATTGTAACTGCACCGGATTTTAGTTTTTATAAACATTTCCATATTTTTTTTTAAATATTTTCAGGTAAAAATCACAATAAACGAAAAATTAAAATACTTACAATAACATTCTGTTAGTAGCAGCTATTAAGTCACAGGCACAGTTTAGTATAAATCCGTTTAATTCTAAGGTATGGGGAATTGTTTTCGTTCATGGTAATGTTTTCATTGTAATGTGTGGTGGAAAAGAGTGTGCGCTTATGAAGTGAATAGTTTGTGACTGTAGCGCAAAAAAATAAGCAAAAATCAAATACACAGACACCTCGAAAACCACTCTAAACTGTTACGTATAAAAATTAAACAAAAACTCAGAAACACTGGAGACAATCAGAAAAATGAAAAAGAAGAACTCAGGTGTCTTATCGGCTTACTTACCAGAGTAAGCCACCGATTGGAACACTACGAACAAATTTAACAATTACATAAACGTCATCTTGAATATTTATGAATATATTGATACTTTTTCTAAAATAAAAGTCACCAAAAAATTGCTTCTAATAATAATTATTATTACATAGTTACTTATATAAAAACACTTACTATGCTTCTTTTTAGGAGGCAAAGGAGGAGGTTGACTGTCTTGATTCTGATGCTTTTCACATGCCACTAGTAATTCTCCACCTGTAAAATAGCTGGGTCAATATATTTCACAATTTTTAGAGCACTTCGATTCTAGTTTTTGTCAACACTGTTGAATATATTGTATGTTTATAAGATAACAGTGTTTATCAAAACTTCATTGATGTTTACTTAACATAATAATTACAACGAGAGGAGAAACTTATTTAATAATTTTTTAAATTACAACAAATTCCCATTAGACCAATAATTTAAATACCCTTCAAAAATTAATGAACATTTTTGGTTCCCAGAAAATTTTATTTCATCAACTTCTTGACATCGAGTTTTATATAAAACATAAATAAAAAAATACTGACCATAAGTGCTCCCATCAGTTCCATCTATATGGATATTATCGTAAGGTGAAGACGACTGCCTGTTGTCTGATTGGCGTTTCCTTGTCTTAGCCGGTATCGCCGGAGGTGCATCATCCAGCTCGTCCCTGCCATCAGGCACTCCTCTCTGAACAGAAGTAATTGCAGCCTTCCTCTGCATCTGGGAAATCATTTGGTGTGTTTCCTGATGAACCTTTAACAAATTTATAAATTATTCACTCATTTAAATGGAACAAGCTCTAGAAACATCTTTCAGTCTCTGAGACGGTAGTTTAATGTAACTTCAATTAATTCAATTGTGCTATTTGGCAGAAAAAAAATCAAAAATATCTCCACTTTTTTCAAGAGAAGCTAATCCTGGCTTTAGTCTCATTAAATCATTTGAGCGTCTGCGGCTCGGCGTGTATTTCTGCCCGGTCTTGATCTTGGTATTAATCTAAGAAATCCGACAAAGCCCACAAACATAGTTCAGAGATAATTTTTAAAAACATGTCTAAATATTTTCATATTGTAAATTTAATACAAAATTTGTAAATATAATAAAAAAGGGCCCATTAAAAAAATGGACTCTTTCAAATAAGTGATTAATTTGTTATCAAGAAAGTTAAACTTTGATTTCCTGAATGGAAGCATAAAAGTTCCAACAAGATGGGATACGCCATAACATTATAATTAATTAAAATGTTTACCAATATAATTATGAATTCAATTTTCACTAATAAATGGACTGGAAGACTGAGTAAGGGCCAGGATGACATTATCACAAGATATTACATTTTATTTTTATGAGGATGCCTAAAAATCAAACTTAGCTATGCTGTAACCAACAATACCCAATAATATTAACCCCTTTAAAGCGTAATTTTCTATCTGATCACCTTTAAGCTTGGAAAAATCGCAAAATCCATTTTTGGGTAAATTTTCACAAAAATCTGTAAATTTTTGAGTTTTCGGTTCAATTGAACGACTCTTTAGACCGTCCATCTTTTCAACATGCAAGACATCGGCAGTCTCACAGATGTCTGAGATGGCCTGGTGTGCTGATGAGCCCAAGAGGGTGAAACAGTCAGTCAATGTCTTCAGATCTGAAAGATTTTTCTGCTTGCTTGTTATAGAGCTCTGTTAAATGAGCTCAACCCATTAACCTTCCACTTTTCCTTCTTATTACCAATATCAAGTGGGTTCAATAAAAATTTTCCACATTATACAGGGTGAGTTTTTTTATTTTTCATTTTTAGCATGGGGATCTCAGGAACTATAAATAGTTAGAGAAATGGTCAAAGTAGTGCAGAATTTGATACTAATTAAGAATCTGAAAGAAAATTTAGTTATAAATAATTATTAATTCCAGCAACAGCTGAAGTTTTCCTAAATTTTGTTTTAAATTTTTAATAAGTATGAAACATATGCACTACTTTGCCCATTTTTACCCATTATGACTTAGACGTTTTCGAGATTCCCATAACAAAAATTAAAACAAGCACACTGTATAATTTATAAACCATTCATTACAAATGAAAGAGAATTAATCCAAAAATTTGGCAACCAAGAAGTTACCATTACATACATACCAGGAGAATTTACATCCTGCAGGGGACGGTAATGGTACTTTGTCTGACATTGCAAGAGTGAGTAGAGTGGGGGTGCCTAACAATTTTTACAAACAATATTTTCCATCAGGTTGCTTGATATGATTTTAAAAATGTTTGAAAAAAAAATACATACCGTTGTGGTGGTGACGCTACTGCTTGTACTTAGATGCCTGGATGAAGAAGAAGCAGCAGTCCATTGACCACTGACGGTGCTCTGCTGAGAGCTTCGCTTGGTAGAATAACTGATGCCTGAGTCGGTATTAGATAATCGATGGTAGTCCTGACACACGTCGTGATTTGCTGATAAGCTTGAGCTTAGAGAGGACTCCTCCCATGAAATTGTCGAGGTGTTAATACCTGCAAAATTAGAATAATTAGCTTGTTGTTTTCCAGAATATTCAAGTAGTTCCAATTAAAACATCAAATATATCAGAAAAAATTACCAGTTTTAAAACTGTCAAGCAGTAATTTATTTAAATTAACAATTTGAAAAATATAAAATATAACCCTCTAAAGAGGGTAAGGTCTCCACAGAGACACTACAATTTTCTTAACCCGGGAGTGGTCGCTAGGTGAGCATTTAGCTCACCATTGTCTTTAAACTGTAATTATTCTGTTACTTGAACTCGTACAATCTTGTCGATTTTTCTAGCTTAGTTTATAGCCTTAAGAAGAAACATAGGAAGGATTTTGTAATGAAAATCGAATAAATGTATTTTTTATTGATGCTTCATTCACCGCAGTTGCCGCTGCGCGAGCTAAACGCTCATTAGCGACCACCCGCGTCACTCAACCGCCCTTATGTTTAGGTCTGCTAGCCATATGCAAGGGTTGCTGTAATTTCTTAATCTGAAGTTCTTTGTTGTTTTTATGGTATTATGATATTAGCTTAGTTAAGAATCGAATCAGTTTGTGTTATTTAATGTAAAAAAATCCTATAGTAATATACCAAAAAAATTTATATTGGCAAGTTAACATTATTCCCCCTTATTTTAAAATACCTACAACAAATATTGCTAATACAGGGTGTTCGGTTATTGGAAAGCCAAAATAAAATTTCATATTATACAAAACCACATCATCAACATAAAAAAGAATAACTTTGTCCTGATCGGGCTTCATTCAGGAAATATTTCCAAAAATGTAAAACTAAATCATCTATAAATATTTTATTTTTTTCAGTACTTAGACAGCCAAATTAAAATTTCATCAAAAATTTAATTTAATTTAAATTTTTATTTGTTTTATTAAAAAATAATAACATTTTTCAGGTAGGCTTTGTTTAGGAAATACTCAGCAAAAAAAAGACAACGCCTGATCTGGAAATTCTTTTTTATGCTTCTAATGCGGTTTTGTAAATTTAATTTTAGATGGCCGATCACCAAACACCCTGTATTGTGATTCAAAGTGCTTTTTATTGCACATTTGCTTGTTGATTTTACATGGGAGCGAAACGCTCGCTAGCGACCACTGGTGTTACAATTCACCTAGCGACCAATGCCGGGTTAATTATCTACAGTTTTCTTTCTATAAATATTACCAGATTTTTTTATAAATTTCAAGGACTTTGTTATGATCATCTTACCAATAGATGGTAGTAGCACTAGCACTAGCACTAAATGACCGGATTTGTAGCATCTCTTTTGAGGCGTTCCCAGCTGAACATGTTAATGGTAAAGGTATTGATAGAGGGGAGACACTAAGGCAGTTTTTCAACTTTTTTGGACAAAAATTAACAAAATTTTCAGATTATACTCTTCAAAGTAGTCTTTAAGACAGATTCCTTGTATTTAAATTGGGCAGAATAATTTACCTAATTCTGTTATCTTCTTATTTTTTTTCTTCTCATTCATATTTTTTTATAAGCCTCTTGAGCATTTTTATTGTATCAAATATTGTTCAATCTGTAGGTGCTTTTTTAGTCTCGAGAATTTGGGTACGAATTTTTTAAGCTCACAATAGTTTGCTAATTAGGGTAATTTCAACATCAAAAATTTAAAAAATAATTGCAATTAAATAAAAATGTAATAAATTTTTCAAACTGAACTTTAGTTGAATATTTGTGTTGAAAAACTTGTGGAAAAATCAACAGCACACTATGATATGGTGTTGTAGGATTTCAAAAATCAAAACAAAAAATTCTATCTTCATTTGTTTCCGAGGTATCGCAATTTTTTTTTAAGGATGGCAACAATGCATTGAATTTTCAGGTAAGAGAATACTACAGCCTGCAATCTATTTTTAATCTTGCTATTCTATAGTTCATACCTAAGTATTTGTCAAAATTCAGCCGTTTAATCATTAATATCTTCAATAGCTATCATAATCATATCAACATACTCGCTGAATGTTATTTCCATTTTGACACCAGTGCTGCCAACAGTGGTTTAACCACCAGAACATTGAAAAATTTTTGTCTACTGAGCTTTCCCTCCTCCCCTCTTAGCTATTTCAAAATTCAGGTGGTTTTTTAGTGGCAGCACCAGGACGATTTAGTGGCGAACATAAATTTGAGTTGACAACACTGTTAGACACTTGTAAGTCAAATTGTAGTGAATATACTAGAACTGTCATTCAAAAACCAAAACCAAAAACCACAGACAATGAGAGTAAATCTTCAAAAACTATTGCTATTCCCAACTTGCTGGTGCCAATGTTGCCAGTTGTAAATTTTTTTCTCAGTCTTTTCTTTAGGTGTTTTGAAAATAAATTCAATTGTGTTTAACCACCAGTTTAACACATTACCTTTTGTACAATTTCACAATTATTTTGATACGTGCAAGTGAAATTAGAATTTGAAGTTGCCTGAGGGAAATTTTATATCCAGGAAACTAAAGTAGCTAGAACAAAATTGAAAGCAGATTTATGTTCTTTTTCAATGCTGAGTGATGTGTCACTTATTTTTTTGAGTTTTTCAACACCCTGTATTATATAGAAAAATGGAAATTTATTGCACATAATGAAAAATTTGAACTATGACAAAAGCATTTAAATTGAATTTTAATGCTTGTTTAGAATTTCTTGCTTCTTGACAAAAAATTACAAGGGTTTTTAGTTGGACCGATTATACCTGAAATGATAATACTACTAAAACTAACCTATTATGTCAGAAATATGATTTTCCAGATGTGTACAACCCTCCAGCGAGTTGTTGTCCATAATGGCCTTAATTTCTTCCTCGTCTCTGGACTGGTCGAGCATGGAATCGAGGCTATCGGCACTGGCCGACAGCAGCGACATGGAGTCTTCGGGTGATTTGGATCGCATCGACACCCTTAACATAAGTCAAAAAAAAAACATTAATCTTGTGTTTTAAAAAGTGAACTTACACTTTTAATGAAGATTTTTCTAATTCCCAGAGTTATCTTGAACTAGATTAACTTGATCATTAATAATGAATAAAATCTGAGAGAATAATAAAATAAAAAGTCCGTTTTTCAACATCACAGATACAAACGACTCGTTAATTCCAGAACTTTTTTTCCAACTTATTTTAAAAGGGTATAATTTTTATAACATTCACACTTTAGAACTTTTGTAATTAAAAAAATAAAATTATAAATTGTTTCACTTCTGGGTCAAACAATTAAAACTTGATTAAAAACAGAAAAAAAATATTGAAGTTAAAATTGCTTTAAAGTAAACTTACGAGGCAGCCTCAAGACTTTTTTAATATTTAGCTGCCCCTAATTTTTTAATTAATAATGCCTACCTACATTAGGATAAATGTATTTTACGTGTAACTTTTAAGGAAATATGTACCTCTCCAAGCTGGTGGCGACTGGTGAGTTTTCATTGCTGTAGCAGTGCTCAACCAGGTAGCTAAGTTTATTGTTCTTCTTTTTAGGTGGCAGCGGAGGCGGAGTTAAACGGTTGTCTGGTTCAGAGTTACTTAGGCTGAAAAAGAGACTACAATGCCCATCATTAACACAAATAAAACACACTGAGAAGCGGACAGACACAATTAACTCTCAAGTTCTTTTGCTTATTCACAAAAAAATAATTAGGTAATGGTGGTTTAATTATCACGTTTTAAAGTTATACCTACATATTTTTCAATTAAGAATGTCAGGAGAATAAATTTGAGTCAAAAAATTCCATTTCAAAGGTAAGGAAATTTGTAGCTTGTTTTAAAATAGTTTACCAGTTCAATGAACTATAAATTATTGTAATTAACTTTATACCTAATTTGGTTTGTGAATTGGCAAAGGAGCTAGAACAGCTTAAATTAAAGGTTAGCATAAATTATTATTATTAAAGGTCAATAGTCATTTTGACATAACTGGCATTGCAAATAATAGCAATATGGTAAAGTTTTGTGCTTAAACTCAAGAATAAATCTACATAATCCATGGTTGAATTAAAGAGTTTTTTTGAAACGCTTTCGTGACTCTAAAATCAGTTTTAAAACCTAAAAATTAATGTTTTCAAGTATTTCAATGTTTCCATATTATACAGGGGGTCTCATTTATGATTCAAAACAATCCGTGGGAGGGTAACACGTGCTAAAATAAGGTGAGTTTGTTTGAAAAAATCAGTGTATCTTTTTTTTGCCAAATAAAAAAATTAAGGTTCATTTTATGTACTTTTCTTTTCGAGTTACTATCAGAAAGTAGGCCAGGAAAAAAATGGTAAGATGAAGTTTCCAGAACATATTTTTTCATTATTCTGAGTTATAGGTGAACTTATTTCACTCAACAAGCGTCACATTATTTTAGCACGAGGTACCTTCACAAGCATTGTTTTGAAGCATAAATGGAACACCCTGTATAAAATGTAAATATAGGATATTAATAAATTAATTAATAAGAATGGGTGGATATATTATTTCATTAGTTGAAAAAAATAGGTAAAAAACAAAGGAAACAAATACACTCCCACAACAACTAATAAACAAGTAACAAACCGTATATAAACAAATATTATTAAATCCTTTATAAATAAAATAATAATCCTAGACAAACCCATCCAACCTAAAACAAACAAAGAAGATACTCAGTAAACAAATAAATAATGATCACAAATCATATGGGATTATGTTTGTAATCTGTAAATTCAAGAAGAGACTAAAATGGTTTACACAATTTTTCTTTTCGTATCTCCTTCACAATCAACCAGTTTTTTCCTCCCGATTTTCTTCCCATTGATTATCAACCATTTCTTTAACAATTTTAGAGAATTAATTGCAAAAGGACCCTTTGATTAGATAGGAAAGGTGATGGAAAATTCAACCTCGGACTGTTCTCATGAACACTATTATTACCTACCACAAGTTGCTAGAAAAAGCTTAAGAAGATTTAAAGCTAACTAACCGACACAAAAAACTGGCAATACCGACAAGCAAACAAAAAACAACACTCACCCTTGTGGAGGCAGCGGGGGTTTGGGTGGCGGACTGGACTCCCTGAGCACCGATTCCGTGCTGTGGCTCGTCCTCACCGGAACACCCCCTCGACATGCGGTCTGTTCCAGGATTTCCCTCTCTCGAGGTGTCAAAGGTATGTCCGGCAGTGAATTTCTCTGCGATTGCACGTCCAGTCCGGCAGCTGATGAGCAGTACGAGTTCCGCGGTGCTGTCTTGGTGTAATTGTTGGTATTTCCGGGATGTTGTGATGCCAGAATCTTCTCCTGAGCTAGTACTATTAGTGCCTGCACCGCGTCTTCTACCTGAAAAATCGTTTCAACATATTGATTGCATGAAAGAGGTCGATTATATTGATTATATCACAAAAAATATCAATTTTTTAAGCATTCAGTATAACTGACCTGTGCGACAACCTCTTCAACGTTGCCCATTTCCAGAGCCCCGCTGGAAGAGTCGATGAGTGCATCGTCGCAGAGCTTAATGAGCCGAGCCACTGATTGGTACATGCGTCCGGTGGCTGAAGCAAGGGCGGATGACTGGGTGCCACTAACTGAAGACTTCACTGCCAGATTGATCAGCCAGACGGTGTCCAGCACTATCGTTCCGTTTCCTGGCAGCATCTCCAGCTTGCTCTTGCTCACGACATCTCTGTAAATAGGAATGATATTCATTTTTTATTATTATTTCAACAATTAAGCAATTAAATCTGGCAATGGTGCACAGTCAGTGGTCATGTGTATTTAATTTACACCCTTACTTTATTATTATAAAAGGTAAAATATATGGCATTTTAGTTATAGTTCAACCAGTCCTTGCGCACAGTGTCAATAGACACTCTGCAGGATTTACGCTGCAGTAAAATTACTGTAGAAATGTAAATTTTCTGGTTTTAATAAAGTTATTATTATTATTATTATATTTCAAGAAACCAGTTTTGATTTATTTAAAGTTTTCTTTCAGAAAACTATGCTCTTTCTTTACTATGGTCAACTTTCACACCCTGTATCTTGAAAACCAGACTCTTCAGGACACATTCATGTTTATAGGAGCCGTTTAATTAAACTAAACAGCAAAAAACACGTAATAAATCATTATGTAGGCAAATATCATATTTTGAAACGGCCGCAAGGTGGCAGCGCTATTGTTGCCGAAGTAAAGTAGATACCTGTATTACCGACGCTCGCGTAGTGACCGCGGGCTTTCCCCGCCTTATATGAACAAAAATAATTTCGTTTTTTTCATTAAACGTTCCTTTCTTACATTTTTTTACCTTCTAACAACAAACTCTCAACCCATTTCTTGGTTAACTGGTTATTTTTATATCACCTCTCATGAATTTGACCAATCAAAAAGTATAGAGGGGGGGGGTTAATGATTAGTAACATTTTTCTGTGATTCCCTCACCTTAGATGTCTCAAAGCGACCTGCGTCTGCTTCCATAGCGTGTTGAGCTCGTTCACGGGGCCCTTTTCCCCGCCTCCGACGATCAGGTCGCCATTGTGCTGCGCCGTCCCGGCACCCCTCTTGAGAGCCGGACTCTGCGCCCGAGCCTGGGCTGCGGGGCTGCGCATCTGGGAGATTTTGCCCAGGAAGTCGTCCTTGAAGGAACGCGCACGTCGGGCTAGCTTGGTGGCGCGGAAGGAGGCTTTGTGCCCACCGCCCAACGGGGAGGCCGGCCCCGCACACGACGGAGGATGGGCAGCGGCGTTACACGCTTCACTTTCTGGAAATAAATTAAGGGTCATTTAGAAAGCAATAATAATTATCAATAATAGTACTTAATGCTAAATTATGCTAAAAAAAATATATTGTTGTTATGGCAAGAGGTATAACCAATTACAACACATAAAATAGCGACAGTGTTCAAAATTATTTGGTTTATGAACAAAAACAGTCCCAACAGAATCAGCAACAAGTGGCGCTATTACAAAGATTCTGTTCCAGCTATTCTGACATAAAATAAGTTCTTGAGTAATTAGTTACAGTCAGTGGTACTGATAAGAGTATCATATAGGTTGGCCATAGTATACTCAAATTCATCGAATAAAAATAAAAATCTAGGTCATATGAGTATAATTTATTGAAAAAAGAGCTTGTCAACCGGTTTCGGGGGTTAGCCCATCATCAGGACAATTGTCAGTTATTGGCAATTCCAAAAATTTACAGGTGTTAACATTGCATACAAAAGTGATAGATGAAGATGAAGGCTCTATTATAAGAATCAACAACAATTGTCTTGCAAAAATTCCAGTGAATTATGTTAATTACATGGATGTTAAAAATAGTTTAAACCTTTTCGAAGTGAAAAGGGTTGAGATTGATTTACCTATTGAAGATAGGATTTGATATTACATATTATAATGACATTTTGAACGGAGCAAGTTAAACTGGACCGAACCGTGAGGCGGGACGACCAGGAAATTTTTAACATCCATGTAATTAACATAATTCACTGGAATTTTTGCAAGACAATTGTTGTTGATTCTTATAATAGAGCCTTCATCTTCATCTATCACTTTTGTATGCAATGTTAACACCTGTAAATTTTTGGAATTGCCAATAACTGACAATTGTCCTGATGATGGGCTAACCCCCGAAACCGGTTGACAAGCTCTTTTTTCAATAAATTATACTCATATTATGACCTAGATTTTTATTTTTATTCGACTGATAAGAGTGACTGTGAAACAAAATTAATAATTTGGAAAATAACACCAGTAGTAATTTTTTAATTCTCTTAATTGAACACACCAAACTAAATATGTACAATTCTCCAGACAATGTGTATTTAAATATTTAAGTAAGTACGTTGCAAGCGAAAAAATTCAACTTGTGTTATGCACTATACTTTTTCTACGCTCAAATGTCCATAAATATCCAAAAAATACTTCGTAACCAAATTTGAAAACAATTTTGCTTCATACCTCCTTGATCTTTTTAATAGCAAGAAAAACTTTTTACATTCAAAATAGAAAAAAAATCGCATAGCGTGCGTGTTGGGTGAAAAACTGGCGATAAACATGGTAATAAAACGTGACCTATCAATACATTATACAGGGTTATCCTAAATAAGTGCGAACAATTTTAGGGGGTCCTGTTTCTTTGGCTCATTTTAAGGAAAAAAGTTTCCATTAACGAGGGTCCGCAAATGTGCCATGACTTTTTTCCAGTTTTTTGATGATGTCTCAGGAACAGCTTGCGGTAAAGAGTTCAATTTTTGTAAATGTCACATACTCATTTTAATACCAATTCATTTATTTCATATGCCAGTGGTGGAGATTTTGGGGTTGCGTGAGGTTGCTTTCCCTCTAATAATGTCTCCGACACTGAGAAAATTGGCATTTTTAAAGCTCCATTTAAACCGCCAATATTTTCCACTTATAAATTCTACGTGATTCGTTTTCGAGAAAAATTGCCATTTACGATGAAAAACTCGCTTTGGATGTTTCAAAACATGTGTCGGAAAATTGAAAGTCAAAAAAACGCCAAATCCTAAGAACTCCGCAAATGGCACATGAAAAAACTGATCTGGTATTAAAAAGAGTAGCTTGTATCAATGATATGACATGTACAAAACCTGAGTTCTGTATCTCAAACGGTTCCCCAGATATCTTCAAAAAAACTGGAAAAATTATATTTTTTTGACACCCTGTATCTCAAAACAGTGCATTTTTGGACACACGTTAATAGATTTTTTTGTTTATTTTTGACCACAGAACCTGTTTTCAAATATTTTTTATAAAAAAAAAAAAAATACGGACAACATCACACAGCAGATGAGTTTATATTTCTTTCTATTATGTTATCCCCTTTAGGTAGCCATCAAGCAGTTAAGGGTTGCGGGTACCCCGGGAACGTCGAAAGTATGGGAGTCCCCCAAAGTTGCGGGGACTCCCACACGTTTGGCGTTCCAGCCTCGATCATCTCAGAGAAACAGCCTCAAACAATGCATTTTTGGACACACGTTAATAGATTTTTTTGTTTATTTTTGACCAAAGAACCTGTTTTCAAATATTTTTTATTAAAAAAAAATACGAACAACATCACACAGCAGAGTTTATATTTCTTTCTATTATGTTATCCCCTTTAGATAGCCATCAAGCAGTTAAGGGTTGCGGGAACCCCGGGAACGGTTATGGGAGTCCCCCAAAGTTCAAGTCAGCCACTCGGCCCGATTTCCCAAAATCGTTTACAATCGCATTATGTGCATAAATGGGCAAAAATACATTAAACATAGCGCGTAGGTGTTATAATTTCAGAACTCATTATAGCTTAGGATGGCTTTCCAATAATCGCGACTTACACAGTGATGAGAAAAATATTTCATAATAATATGTACCAACCTGCCGCTTAAACAAAAGTTCAAAAAACTACTACTAGCGACTCCAGCACTACAGCACTTTTTCTTTTCTATATAATTTTCTATATAATTATTTTTAGTCTGCTCTAAAACAACATATTATTATGAGAATTCACAATTCAGTATTATTGCGACTTGCCACTGTCGATATAAGGTCAAATTGTCGGTAGATTATTTACATATGACATTATAATAAATCGCCACGGAAAAAAATAGCGATAAAAAATGAGTAAATGACTAATTATTATTACGTGTTTGCTTTGTATATGAAAATGAAACTCTTTGACGTAATACATGTCTAGATAAGGTAAAGATAGTAAACCACAACATTTTGCATAGTGTCCTGTGGCGTAATGATCGTTGTCATTACACTAGCAAAACAAATAGAAATGCTAATTGATTAAAATACACATAGGTAGCACCAAAAGTCGATGCAAATGTCGTCACATCCGCGGATATCCAAAATGGGACCACTTAGCTGTCATTTAAACAACTTGTTTGTATGTTTAGTAACAAAGTAACAAACTAATATTATTCTTAAAAACAAAAACTGTTCCTGTTCTTTATTTTGTAAATAATGATGCATACTGCATGGAGTATTGCTGTTACGAAACATGTCTAAAACTCGCAAGTCATGGCAATGATTCTTCATTGCTGCGAGAAATAAGGAGAAAAATCAACTTTGTACCCGTTCTCTTTTTGAAAATTTCCCTCCCTGAATAACTCCTTTGATGGTGTTCCATTTTAGGAAAAATCCTGAGACAGGTCAATTTTTTTCTCGAGGAACACCTTTAGAAGTCGAATTGGATCTTGACACAAACTGGAATTTGCTGAAATAAGAATTTAAAATCGAAGGAGGGGAGGATCAAGTGATTTGTGGGTACAGTTCTACCAAGGACAATGAACAATACATACTCAGTTTGGTACCTATTCAACTAAAATGTCAAATTTACTCTCGCCACACCTACAAGGTGTGGGGGGAGGGGATATGGGAGGTATGAGTATAAGGCGAGAGTGTATGGGATAGGTATATTATAACCCATAAACACTATCGGGTAAAAATCCTCTTTATGTCAGAATAATTTGTCTTTTGGGCGTGAATGGGTTGACATTAACGAATCTCTGCACTGAACTACTCTTTATTTAAGACTTCTACTACTTATTAGAGTAGAAGTTTGTTTTCCAAAAGTGCATGCCCCCACCCTACCTGGAAGCGAACTCAACGTCTTCCTGGCGTGTAACTTCCATAAACTGATAACCAAAGCCTCGACTTTATGTGGAGCTTTTGGTTCTCCGATCAATGCGATTTTTCTCTTTAAATCGGGACCAAGAAGAAACGGAACTGTTGTGGAGAGTAAACATCAGACCTGACCAGAATCTGACTCGCGCCTCGTTCCACGTTTTAAGAATCAACAACAAATCTGACCTCACCAGGAATCATGTATCACAGGAAACATTTTCATTTCGATAGATTTACAGGTACAGACTCAAGACCGTATCTTGGTATCTTGGAGTGGAATCATTTCCACAGGAAAAGTCCATTGACGAGGTAATAGGACGACGGTTCCCTAGGGTTTCATGTGGCAATGAAACGGGACGTTAATCTAGAGTTTGATAGCGCCGAGATTCGATCAGTCTTTTGTTTCAGGAGTGGGACTTCTAAAGCAACAAAATTTAGGGTGGAAGTTCTGCCGAGCTACCGCCAACTGATAATAAAGTTTCTCCTCTGAAAAAAATTTCAGAAATATGTTGACGAACGAACTAGAACGAAACATCGATGGCCTGTCTACGGGTCTCTCGTTTCACATGGCTTTGCAAAAGACTTGAATGTTCTTTGAGATTGAGGCAGATAATTCTTTTCATTATTTATACCGAACAATACTTTGAAAAGTAAATCTTTCGTTTCTTTTCTGATCCGTATAAAAGCAAGAGCGCCATTATGCCATTTGTAATAGTCTGGCGAAAGTAATATATAATTTATTTTGCCTTTCATGCGTGTGTATCCTAATATGTTATTAATTTTGTTGACTATTGTTTTGTATATAGAAAGGCCTGTAAATAATACCTGTTTTTAAATATTGCAAACGTTATGCAATAAGTGGACAACATTTTGAGTATATTTAGTGGTACATATTGTATAAACTATACTAATTATAAAGCTGCGGTTTCCAAGAACAGCGGTGCCGTACTAAAGCGGCCGTGATAAAACGTTATACATGCATTTTTTACGTTTGCGTTTTTTGGAAAAAGCGAATAGCGTCAGCGAAAAAAATATGAACAGCGTTTTATTGCGGTCGCTAGAGCACGGTCCAGCTGTTCTTGAAACCAGTAGCTTCACGGTACGGTTTCCTTGGATAGCGTTGCCGTACTAGATCGGCCACAATAAAACGTTGTCCGTGCATTTTATGTGTATGCTAGTACCTAATGTTGCCTAAAATGTTGCGTTAGATTGGCCATAAAACGTTGTCCATCATTATTAACTAAAGCTGTGATTTTCTATAATAGCGGGGCCGTACTAGAGCGGCCGTAATAAAATGTTGTCCGTGCATTTTGTGTATACGCTGGTTCCTAGAGAATACGTTGAGTTATAACCAAAAATGATGCACGGCCGCTTCAGCACGACATCGCTTTCCTAGAAAACTCCGCTTCAGCGAATGGATAACGTTTTATTACAACCGCTCTAGTAAGGCACCGCTACCCTATCCTAGGAAACCGTACCGTAAAGCTATTGTTTCCAGGAACAGCTGTGTCGCACTAGAGCGGCAGTTGAGGTTTTTCCTGAAACAGCATATTCCGCGTTAGCGGTATAGCGTTAGCGAAAACTATACGGACAGCGTTTTATTGCAGCCGTTATAGCACGACACCGTTTTTCTTGGAAACCGTGGCTTTATGGTACGGTTACCTCAAGGACAACGTTGCCGTACTAGAGCTGCCGTAATAAAACGTTGTCCCTGCATTTTATGAGTATGCTAGTTCCTAGCAAATATGTTGCGTTAATGTTGCATAAAATGTTGCGTTAGAGTGGACGTAATAAAACGTTGTCCTCCATTGTTCGCTAAAGCGGTCGTTTTATAAGATAGCTGTGCCGTACTAAAGCGGCCATAATAAAGCGTTGTCTGTGTATTTTATAAATACGAGGGGTTTTTCTAAAAAAAAAAAAAAAAACGTATAGCGTTATCGAAAAACACCCGGACAGCGTTTTATTACTGCCGTTATAGCACAACACTGTTGTTCTTGGAAATCGTGGCTTTATGGTACGGTTGCCTAGGGCAGCGTTGCCGTACTAGAGCGGACGTAATAAAACGTTGTCCCTGCATTTTATGTGTATGCTTGTTCCTAGCAAATATGTTGCGTTAGAGTGGCCGTAATAAAACGTTGTCCATCATTGTTCGCTGAAGCTGGGGTTTTAGATTCTGGATTGATAATATTAATGGCATTATTAGGCAATATCCATTCTATTTACAGAGCTATGATCAGCCACCCAGTATAATAAAAGAAACTTTCCTAATATTATTTTATCTGGAAAATAAGATCCGGAAAATGGCCTCCTCGACTCTGTCTAGTGGCCTGCAAACTAGTCCAATGTCTGCAAAAAGTCCAATTTCTTTTAAATTATTGGTAGATCTGTATCGATCTGTATTTAATCAATGATACAGAAGATATTGCCCGTAAATGCTCCAGGAGTTCCAGATTCCAGACTTATTGTTTCAGTACACCAATGACTTCAGATTATTGTAGAAACGCAATATCAGAAACCCTCGAAATAAAAAATCAGGAGCGTAACTTAAGAATATAAAGTATAAGATCTAGATGGCGAATAATTTCAAAGGTCTCTGTGAGGCAGTCCAGTCTTACCGAAAAAACATTGCAGATTTTTATTCTATTATTATGCAATCGAGGCCAAACAATCATCTTTCTCATATACATAGACGGTTGTCGCCCTGCCCTGATGCTCATTCCAAAAAAAGGGATCGATGATTTCGCCTGACGAAAATCTTCGCCAGACTGAGGACTTCTTTATTATTTATTGAAGTGTCAATTTGAAAGTTGATGTATTGACAATGCTTGACATTCTGCATTTATTAATTGTCACTTGAACGCTTTGACGCCTACTAGTTTCGAAGATATACAGGATGTTTCAGTGATATTGGGCCAAATTTAAAGGGATAGTTTCTCTAGTAAATATAATTTGAAAAAAATAAATTTTAGCTCAAAATTACGTTTCGTCTAAATCTAAAAGATTAACAAGGGTGTCAAAGTCAAAAAATATAAGAGTTTTTGGTTATATTATAACTCGTATAATATTGAACCGATTTTTATGAAAATTGGCATTAACAATAAGCATACAAAGCTCTTTAATTTAGCCATTTCAAGTTTTGTAGACGTCTTCCAGTGGCGTAGATATTAACGGTTTGGGACACTTTTTCCTCTGTATTGTATACGCCACTGACATTATTGCAAATGCAAAAACGCTATTCAATAGCCCATGGATTTTAGGAACAAAAAAGTATTAGTTTTTTCATACGGGTTAGTATGAATAAAATAACAAAAACTTTCATACTTTTTTAGATATTTGAAATTTCCTCAGGCAATCATTAAGAATGCCATTTTGCAATGTAAATGATCTAACATTGCCCAAGAAAACTTCGAATATCTCAAAATGTATGCCGTATGAAAAAACTAAGGAATACTTTTTTGTTCTATAATGTATGGGCCATTAAATGACGTTTCTGTGCTTGCAATAAAGTCAGTGGCGTAAAAGATAGGGAACTTTTATATTTTTTAAACTTGACTTTGCACTCTGTATCTTTTAAATAAAACGTCATTTTGAGCTGAGATTTATTTTTTTAACTTACACAGTGTGTTTCATTTCAAATGGAATCACCTCAATTACTTTTTTATTTTTTGATGAATTTAAAAAAAAAAATCGCTTTATGTAAAGCTCCCGAAGCTTTTTTAAATGAGTAAACAACATTTTAGCCGTAGCAAAAACTATATCCTATACTGTGATAAAACATTAGCGCTGAAAATTGAAAGAAAAACTATTAAGCATTTTTTTTTCTGGAAAATTTTATTTAAAAAAATTGTTTGAAATAACCTCAGACCACCAAATCTCGAGTTTGGTTGAAAACAAAAAATCCAAAAAAAATTTAATTACTCGAGTGATGTAGACTGTAGTTTTGAAAATTTTTGAGGGATTTTTTGTTTTCAACCAAACTCGAGATTTGGGGGTCTGAGGTTATTTCAAACAACTTTTTTAAATAAAATTTTCCAGAAAAAATATGCTTGATAGTTTTTTTTCTATTTTCAGCGCTAATGTTTTATCACAGTATAGGATATAGTTTTTGCTACGACTAAAATGTTGTTTACCCATTTAAGAAAGCTTCGGGAGCTTTACATAAAGCAAAAAAGTATTTTTAAATTTATCAAAAAATAAAAAAGTTATGGAGGTGATTCCATTTAAAGTGAAACACTGTACCTATTTATGAGAGGAACTACTCCTTTAAATTTGGCCCAATATCACTGAAACACCGTGTATGGTAGTCAGCTTTTGTTTTTCTTATGAACGTCATATTGGATTTTTTTAAGTACAGAAAATTATTCTGCGCGTAACGGCACACCTAATTATCTTTTTTTTTTTGTCAAATAATACGTTAGCTGGCAAACGTACAAAAAATAAGTGACCTATGTGACCATTGCTACCATATGTATTGTATAATATCATTGAAACGAAAACTGTCATTTGAACCTGACGTCTTGGCTGATAAAACACTTTACATACCTACTTTTTGAAAAAAAAAAAGATAATTAGGTATGTGTGCTTGTACGCAGGATGATTTTCTGTGCTTTTTCAACGAAAACTTCTATATGGCATCCATAAGGAAAACAAAAATTGACAATCATAATTATATCTTCGAAACTCCTAGGCGTAAAAACAGTCAAGTGACTCAGTGACTCCAATAAATTCAGCAAGCAAGCCATGTCAATACATCAACTTTCTTCATCAACAAAATTGAAACTCAATAAAGGAGTTATTGAGAAAATAAAAAGTTGTAGCTTTTCATTTTTTTTTCGAGATGTCCAAAAAATAGTATGTATGTATTTTCTGCAATTTAATCAACTCTGTATCTTTTATAATATAGGTTAGCATTAATATAGTGAGCTCTAAAACAAGGGACACCCTGTATACAGGGTGCAGCATGTATCCTTCTCTATATTGCTATCTCCTAACGGTAACAGATACAGGGTTGGTTAAACAAGTCCAAAGAAGTGCAATTTTGTGGCCGTATTGATTCCGTCGAGACATACAAGATATATGTGACCGTTCCTGAAATATCCTGAAAAAACTGAAAAATCGAAATTTCTTATTTTTTCCATATCTTTTTTATTATTGGAGATTAATGAATAGTTTTTTGTGGGCTCACATAAGTCGGCAAGAGCTACCCATCTGACATTTCAAAAATTTTCAAAGCCGACTAGATCCCAAAGTTTTCATAGTCAACTTTCGGTTTTCTTATAGCCACCATATTGTTTTTTTATGTTGTTCGATATAAAAAAATCATAAAAACTAAAAATTGTTAAACTTCAGAGAATAAATTTAAAAAAATTTTATTCTTCTTTTTTCTTTACAAAAAAGACACATTTTTAGACCGAATTTCATAGATAAATTAAAAAACCATAAGGCAAGCACTATTTCGGCGTATTTTACAAATGTCGACGTTTTTCGACGATTTTTTTAGGTTTTTCTTTGAAAAAAGAAATATTAAAATTAATTTTTTTTTTGAAGTTTATTAATTTTTGGTTTCCATTATTTTTTTCATATCGAATGACAAAAAAATAATATGGCGGCCATAAGAAAAACGAAAGTTGACTGTGAAAACTCTTGGATCTAGTAGGCCTTGAATATTTTTGAAATGTCAGATGGATAGCTCTTAACGGCTTATATGTAAGCCTACAAAAAATTATTTATTAATTTCCAATAATAAAAAAGATATGAGGAAAATAAGAAATCTCGATTTTTCAGTTTTTTCAGGATATTTCAGGAACGGTCCTATCTTGCATGTCTTGACGAATTCGAGATGGCCACAAAACTGCGCATCTTTTCTCTAATTTAACCGACCCTGTATCTCTTAGCGTTCAGGAGATAGCAATACATATAGAGAAGGATACATGGTGCACCCTGTATATATTCGAGTATATATCATACCCATGAAGTCATATATTTTTGTCAAACCTGAACGTAATTTATTAATTTAATTTTCATAAATTAGGAAAATGCACATTATAACGTTACGTAATCTGTACTTAAATTATTAAACATCTGAGGTAATAGTTTCGCCCATAATAATTATTATTATGATCTCATTATTATGACACTAATATAATTGGAAAAACTGCTGGATTTCATACATAAAATACAAGCTTCAGTGAATGAATCTTTGTTTATTTATTTATTTATTTACTTAGCATTATAAGAGCTATGTACGATAAGCATAATTATGTACATAGTTATTTTACGTAAAAATAAAAAACCATACAGGGTGTTCAAAAAAAATTTTCTTAAAACTTTCTCATCAAGCTTATACAGGCTGATCAGTAACTCGCGCACTCAGAGCATGCTGCGGTAAAGTTCAATTTTTAAGAGTGGTAAATTTTCTTACTGCAGTGTTGTAAGTTCTTTTCTTCCAAAGATATGACCATTTTCGTAAAAATTAAAGTGACAACATTGCACTGAACATGTGAATAAGTTCGGGTTAGATGTTAGATGGTATTGTTATTATTTTTATTTCCATAGCAACGAAGGCATTTGAATATTTTATACTTAATAAGTTTCCATCCTGTATATTGCATGGGTAATTGGGTACTGAAAGTTAATTTAATAATGATTACGTCTTCGTCTGTTCTATACAGGGTGTTAGTTAAGTACGGGGCCAAACTCCAAGGGGTGCTTCCTTGAGTGATTTTAAGAAGAAAAGTTCAAATAAACACGGGTCCGAAAATGCATATTTTTCAAGATACAGGGTGTCAAACTTAAAAAAAAATTCGAATGTTCGTGAATATCTCTAAACTCTTTCAATCAATTTTGTTGAAATTTGGCAGTTCTGTTTGTAATAACAAGAGGGTAATTTAGCCCCAATTAGATTGAAATTATTAATTCCAGTGGCGTCCCGGAAGACAGTCTAACTAATATTTTTGATTAAAAAATTGGGCGCCACTGACTTTTTTTGTTAATTTTGTATTTTTTTCGAATTAAGCAACTAGAAATACAACTATTTTATCTCTTGAGTTTATTTCATATCTTGCTTTGTTTTCGAGAAAAAAAAAATAAAAGTTTGACACCCTGTATCTTGAAAAATATGCATTTTCGGACCCATGTTTATTTGAACTTTTCTTCTTAAAATCACTCAAGGAAGCATCCCTTGGAGTTTGGCCCCGTACTTAACTAACACCCTGTATGTATAAACACTGATTAAAGATTCAATGGGCTAATAAAATGGCTGATTAAATAAAATCAATTAACTTTTGGAATTTTTTGAAATTTTCATTCAATTAATCAATTATTAGACAATGCCACTAGCCACTACCACTACAAAATGAACGTTTCATTTTTCAGGAATTTTGTTTTGATATTTGAAGCATCAATCAAAGATTTACAAGAATTTTTTTCAAATTATGATTTTTGCAATAATTATTTTGAAATTTTTTTCAAACGGGATGAAGAACCTAAAACTATCTCACACTAACTTACTTTTCCCTATAAATAAATATTGTCACTAGCACTACCCACCTCTACTTAAGTAATGTGTGTTTAATAAATAGTTTGAAAAAGTGTCACCATTTTTCGAAAAAAAGGTTTAGGTACGGTTTACATCAACAATAAAGCATAGAGAAGATATCACTCCAATAAGGAACAAGGTCGAAGTAATTAGAATAATTACCTACCTACTTAACAATCTCTGTTACCTATGTCGTGATTATGTTGAGGAATGATAGAAATTTCACTTTCAAAATCACAATAATATTTAGGTACACTTCACGATGGGGTGCAAAATTAATTAAAGTTCTCTACTAAAAAATGTTTTCACTTAAGAAGACAAAAATTAAGTTTTCTGGTCTTATCGAACACTTCACGCCGGTCGCACTGCCGCTAGGTAACCGACTATTATTTTTATCTCCACTCCACAATCCACAAGAGTGAAAATAAGATTCTTAGCGCATTTCACGCCGCAAGAATTCCAAAAATAAACCTTGAAATACCAGGAAAGGACCCCACAAATCTCGGAATCTGACAGGCTAGTCGGTGTTTATGATCGCGTCACGGCCAAGCTGAATGACTGACATTGGAGCGCCACTCCGAGGTCGCACGATAGACTGCTGCGCTTTACGATTCGACTGGAACTGTGAAACTGGAGAGGAAAGTGGTAAAAAAAAACATTAATTGTAATTACAATATGATGACTTGTGACGCTACAGTAATGACGACAAGGGAATTAGCAGAAGGTGCGGTCACATCACAACCCACGTAGGAATAGGAACTCCTAATTGCGTGATAAAGAAATAAGAAATAACAGACCTCCATTATTGGTAAAATGGAGAAGAAAGGGGATGGTTCTACTAAAAAATATTTGTAAGTTAAATTTTTTTTATCAAAAGAAAAGTCACAAAAAGACTTGACTCTTTTAATAAGAGTAGTGGTAGTGTTGTCGAGGAAGAGAGAAAATTCAAAAATGCGACCTCATACCCCTTATTGTGAATACAATACACCACCATATTGGTTGCAAGAGATGAATTTTTTTTCTCATTTCACGAATAATTGAGTTTTTATCGACAAAAGTGCAGGAATCCTTAAAAAAACATTCACGACAGGTGAATGTGAAATGTGAAATGGAAAAAAATGGGGACCAAAATTTATTATTTTTGAAATTGCTCCTTTTTTCGATCTCGATCAAACAATCGTTTCCACAAAAGTACTAGAGCTTGAAATTATCAACATTTCTGTCATAATAACTTATCGATAGGACGGCAATTCTCGAGTTCATGGGACTCGCTCCTGCGTGAGAGTTCACATGAAATATTTAGTACCTTTGCGATCAATTTTGATCTAGAGAATAAAAATTATTAGCACAATGAAATCATGAATAAATCACAACGAAATTGGTCGAAATCTGATAATCTGAACAGAAGTTTGGCAAAATTGCAGGTGAGGTTCTCGCTGGAATCAGTCAATGGTTCCAGTTGGCGCGTGTTCAAGAATACGATCAACATAGTAGGGAATGTTCCAATGAGAAGTTTGCATGGGAACGATCACCGGAGATCGGTCCCTTGCAAAATGGCTTTTTAGTATTGTTAGTTACCGACATCAATTTTGATCTAAGAGCATAATAAACATTGGCCTTTGTCTCTCAAACTCCTTGTCTCTATTACCACATTACCATATTAAATAAACAATAATATAAATAAATAAATAAATAAATAAATATCTTATGGCTGTGGTAAGGCCCAAGTGTCAGAAGGTTTCAAGTAGCCTCAAGGGCCTCTGACGTAACCTAACGACTGCTGTGAAGCAGCCGGGACCCCCTTTTTAACGTACCTCCCGGAGCACGATCAGTCACGGAACTTCTTTTTTTTACCACTATCAAGTTTAGTCACCCATCAGTCAATAAACAATAATAATAAAGAGCAAGCGAAAAAAAACGTGAGGATCCGACAATGGAAGGAATTTGAATTTATTTCAAATATGCGTGCGCCATTGCGTGGTTGGTCCATAATGCGCTCTACCATTGGTCGAAATCTGAACAGTCAGGTTAGGTTCTCGCTGGAAGTAGTCGATGGTTATGTTCGCGTGTGTTCAATAATAACGATCAACATTGGGGAATGTTCTAATGAGAAGTTTACATGGGAACGCTCTTCGATGATCGTTCCATTCCCACGAAATTGATATTCTTGAACACGAGCGAACTCGAACCATCGACTACTTTCAGCGAGAACCTCGCCTGCAATTTTGTCAAACTTCTGTTCAGATTTCGACCAATTTCGTTATGATTTCATTGTGGTAATAATTATTCTTCTCTAGATCAAAATTGATGACAGAAACTGACAATACTAAAAATTTCATATGAACTCTCACATGGGAATCGACTCCCACGAACTCGAGAATTGCCGTCCTCTGTTTGTAAGCGACCCGTGTATGTTCTTGAGCGTCTCGGCCAAAATAGCTACTTCCATTATTGACCACAATGTAGATCTCTTGCTCTTCGTCTTATCCTCTCAGGATTGTACCCAGAAGATTAAGAACGTTTTCTGAGAAAACCGAAACAAGACAACTGTGTAATAACAAGAAGTGTTCTCGTCATGAAGTGTGGAATATGCATGGACCACTGTTTTCAAGATTCCCTTATTCACCTTTTAACATGTCTTCAGCAGTTGCGATCAGACGTCTGCAATTTTTGTGATGCGGAAAAGTCTTAATTCGTCTCAACAAAAAAAAAAGCCTTGAATCCCTGGTAGCTCCATTTAATGGCGAATATGGTGACCCTAGGCTTCTTGAATGCATTCGGATACAAACATTTTGCCAAGTTGTCCGCAAAAAGAAAATGCAGCCCTAGCAGTATTATCATTAACCACGGGAGCAGCAAAATATTAGAAAAAAGGCTTAACAAAAAAAAAGAAACATGAGCACTGGGAATGGTATAAAGATCCGAGTGGTTGGATGCCACTGGCCATCAATGGAGGTTGCAACGGAGAAAATATGGCTGATGACTACCATGTGTTTTTAAGATTATTTATTACACATTTGCGCATTTATTTGTCCTCAAAAGCTTGGGGAATTAGCAAAAAAAAAACTCTTGTAATGGTACCATCACAGTCCCCAGAAGTATTGTTTCTTTTTTTGTTTTCTTTCATTCTTCAGGAAACACAGCCCTTGGAATGCTATTCCAAAGTGATGCGGTTCTATACATAAAATAAATCTGTAATAAGTTGGTACAAGACGAGCTGAACCTTATATGGACGAGCTATTGCGGCTTGACGTGTAGTTCTGCTTTTGAACACTTCCCCCATCAAAGTACTTTTAATAAAACAGGCTCAGCAGGTCATCTACTTATTATGCACCCGCAATTAAAAGTTATTATTGAATATAAAAAAAAAAATCTTAGTCAAAGGCGCTTGCTTTGGGCTATCATTTTCCCAAGCTTACCTCGTCCAAAATATTAGGATTGCCCATAAAAAAATTTCGTATGAACATTTGAGACTCACACATTCGGGTAGGAGACTATGAAATGTCGCTTTGACATTTAAAACAAAACGAATTATGACCAAAGTAGCGTATGTTTGTGTTTGATAATATCAGAAAAATTAATTAAATAATAAATTTCCAAAGTGTAAGAAAACCGTGTAGGCGTTTACTGTAATTGGTGAGTGTTTAATCTTTCCTTACCCATATAAATTCTTGCAGTAATAATTTGTCTTTTATGGATTACGACCTTTAATTTCGTGCTCTAAACCTGACAGTGACATCACGACCTTTCAACTTCTGACTCAGGAGTTATATTAAGTGTAATTCTGTAATTCAAGACCGACCGACGACTTCTAATAGTAATAAGAGTGCAGTTTCGTAATAACGTTCACACGATGCAGTAGTGGTGTCGCGGCATGTGGACTAAACTTAATTAACTCCAAGTATAAAAGCAGATGAGATACCATAATTAGAAAACCATCAATTTGATGTTAAGAATCGTTGACCCAACGAAAGTAGCTGGAATTGCAATTTCAAAACATTTTTTATAGCAATGAGACCATTTCCTGTGGTCGCAAGAACTGATACTGTTGAATAAATTTTCACGTTAATGGATAACAATTTTTAATTTTACGTAATATAGGTAGGATATGACGAGTTCCAAAGTGACTGTCACTTCCTCGTAACCAGGAAGGATTTCCTAAGTTACCTGATGCTATTATTGCAACCTGAACAATATTCCTTATTACAAAATTTCCGCGGAAAGATTCAACTGATTTCTCTAGAAAATAAAAGAACTATTGCAATCATGTACATATTCGGATTTCTAGCTCAATCTATTGTTTGCTGAAGGTACTTATAGCTGTAGCAGAATATTTACTAGAAAAGAAAGGTTTCTTTTCTATATTAAGTAATATTTTTTCAAACAATATTAGTCCAGGAGGTTCTCAGGAGCAAGGAGGTCAGTGGTAGGCCGTTAATTAATAGTGTTAGTGTTCCTCCATCCCAATTCCTCAGGGTGTCTTGTCTTCATGAAGATGCCCTACTCCAATTACAGTCCTGCAGATATACTCGCAATAAATTCTGGCGAGTTGTAGCCAGTATTGGAGGAACAGTGGCGATGTTTAATGCCAGCTTGTAGGCAGATGTCTTAAGCAAATTGTATCTCCTCGATGACATCGCCCCGGTACATTTCTCCAGCCTTCACGACCCCCCCCCCCTCCCCAAATCCGCCTCAGGGTCTTTGAACAATCTAAGGTGGTCTCTTATTCTTATATCCAACTTCAGTGGAGAGAGCGCGCCTAAAGTCGCGCTATCAAATCGATCACGCCATTGGCTGAACGATCTTGTGATGTTCCATCTTTTTTTAAACTTTGCATTTTCTCACTTTACAACTTTCGTCACAGACGCAAAATTGAACTTCGAACTCAACCATGGATTCGCTCTCCCCATCCCAATTTAAAACGCCCAAATGCAAGAAAGACTTCAGTTATGACACCTGATTGAGACCCCAAAACCAACATCAACCCGCTTAAGGAGTTAGGGTGCTTGTTGAGCTTTTTTAGGGTTTTTTACGCACAGGGTTTTCTTAGGGTTACAGTACTCACAAAGAATATGTATTCAATTCAAATATGTTCCAATACTTCCAACAATTTAAAAATAAACGTTGGAAGGGGGCTGCATGTAAAGTGTAAAGCAACAAAGAGGGCAATGAGGTAGACATCTTCTAAGACAGTAACCCTTTTTCCAAAGTAATGGCATGCAATTATGACTATCGTCGGTAATGGTCGTCCTTTTCCATGGTGCCAGATTGCATTCTTTCATTTATGTTTCCTGAGTAGAATGACAAGACGGTTTATGTTATGGTAATTAGAAAGGAAGTGTTCTTGGGACGCTATTGTTTTAGGCTTCTTCATAACCATCGTCTCTTTACTCTTGTGATGACGACGGACGTAGTCATGCATTTTATCGTTCCCCCACACCAACCTGTATAGGAGGCAGCCTCCGTTCAAAACAGTTTCTTGTGGGGCTACATACTCTGGAACTGGCCGAAAACTTTTCTGTGACTGCGATTTTGTTCCTTTCCCCATCCCATTTTCATTGAACACAGAGGTTGGGTAATGACTTCGCACTTTTCAACTGCTCATCTGATTCTTTGCTATGACCATGCACTAAAACAGGGTTGTCGGGTTGACAGTAACCTCCTTTTTGTTCCTTTCTCTTAATGGCTTTAATTAACGACCACAAATCTCTCCCCTTAATCGTTCACTTTTTGATCTTCCATCCCTCAAAACTTCATCATATCAGGCACTGGCTATCCGACATTTTCTGAGTCAAATGTCTGTAGCATCCAAAAAAAATCCATGGGCTTCATCGACCGGGTATACTTCCCTCTGTAACTTTCACCGTGTACTTTCTCACGGTGTCAAATAATGTATATGTTTGGGGGGGGGGGTCTCATGAGTCAAAATTCTCATCATCTCACTGGCCTCTGTAAGTTCCTTGGGGATAGATAGGTTGCATTCCATTAAACAATCGTGACACTCCTCCTTCAGGATTACCTCCTCCTTTTAGTCTCAACTCAGCTTTCCATAACAGAGTTTACGCGCTCTTCCGCAGGGTGCATATACTTATTGACGAGTTGAAAAAAATCCGCGAACCTTGCTGAGTAAGATCATCATTTTTCAAAAATGTTTATGATGGTTTATTTGTTGTGGGGACAAGCTGCATCCCGTGTTGGGGCAATCGTTTACCCCCTAGCAGGACTCATTTCAGTCATTACTCCTCTTTCCACAAGGATAGGTTACCCATTCTTCCACAAGGTGCACCTTTCCCGGTTTATCTCATGGATGAAATAAAAAAATCGTTATCTATGAGGAGGATGAGCATTTTTCAAAAATGTTTATGATGGTTTAATTGCTGTGAGAATAAGCTGCATCCTATGCTGGGGCAATCGTTTACTCCTAGCAGGACTCATTTCAGTCATGACTCATTCGCTTCCTACAAGGATAGTTTACCCGTTCTTCCACAAGGTGCATATTTCCCGGTTTGTCTCATGGATGAAAAAAAAATCGTTATCCATGAAGAGGATGAGCATTTTTCAAAAATGTTTATGGTGATTTATTCAGATTACTTTATGGTTTGTTTTTCCACGTAAGGATTATTCGTGCAGAAGTTGTAGAATTATATAATTTTATACATATCACAAATCTAATCATACCAGCAGATTTCGCTCGTATAGACAGTGTGTAAACATCGATTTCCTATTATCCGATCGTACAAATATCAAATATCATCAACTTTTGAAACACTGAACTGTTGTTTACCTAAGACCTGCTGGTCGCATAATATTGTAGCTCCATAATAAATGACACACCGCAAGCAACGTAATACAAATCCCCTTATCCCAGAAGTCTTTGCGGATTAGGTGAGGCTGAGGATCACTGTGCCACAGGTCGATTAATATTTAACAGAGCACACATAAAAAAAAATTGAATGAAGTCTGTAATTCTCCAGTAATAACCGAACGAACCTTCCTTTGGAGATTCCATTAATCAAGGTGGACAAAATTTAAAAACCTCGTTAGTTTTTTTTTGTCAAAAAGTTCTTGAACGACATTTGATTCCTTGATGTCAAAATTGTCCTTGATGTCAAAATTGATCACCCCCTATTGCGGCGGGTTCAAATTTATTATAAAAAAAACTTTTAATAATATTTTTGTCTTGAAAACAAAGCTAACTAGCTAGCACATTATGATAAAGCTGACTTTAAGGGCTTTCGTTCCTAAAATAAGCCAAGAAAACGTCATTCTATTTTCAGTATTGACAAAACATTAATAAGGATATTATTTAATATTGTCGACATAATATTTCCGAGAAAACCAATTTCTTATCCCAGGAGAACAATTATTATTTAACTCTCCCGTTCTGGGGAGAAGTACAGATACCACCCACGTCTCCCAATTAACTCATCTAGATCTTATTTATTCTATTATTATTCTTCTGCTTATATTTCAAATCAAACAATTATGAGACAAACAACTATAATAAAGGAAATTTTCAAGGAAGGCCAATAATAGGAATTCCAGTCAAATAACCCCGAGAGTAACCCTTTTATTTCTTTACAAAGCATCGAGCAGAGTATAGATAGCAGTAGCATTATTTTGTGCCACTGCCAGAAAAAACAACAGCTTGCCTGTGTTGTTACTATTTTTTTTTAATAGAGAATGATATTATTAAAAAAATTCATCTTTAAAAAAAAATGTCTTCATTAAGTCTTCAAACTTAAAAGTGATAGTCAAACTGATCCCTGCCGCCCAATAGTGGCCGTTCAAGCTTTCATAATGCAAGCTACGAGGGCGGTCCGATAAGTACTTAGCCTAACAAAAGAAAAACGAAAATTTTGGAAAAGTGGCGATTTATTTCTCAACGTAGTCTCCTTTTAGCTCGATACACTTGACCCAGCGATGCTCCAACTTCTTTAACCCGTCTGAAAAATACTTTTTCTCGAGGTCTGCAAAGTAGGCCTCCGTGGCGGCGATCACCTCCTCATTCGACTCAAATTTCTGCCCGCCGAGTGACTTTTTCAAGTTTGGAAATAAATAGAAGTCGCATGGGGCCAAACCTGGGGAATACGGTGGATGGGGCAGTAGTTCGTAGCCCAATTCGATCAATTTGGCCGTGGCGAGGGCGGAGGTGTGAGCCGGTGCGTTGTCATGGTGGAAGAGCACTTTTTTCTTCGCCAAATGGGGCCGTTTTTTCTGCAATTCGCCGTTGAATCGGCCCAATAATTCGGCATAGTACAGCCCAGTGATCGTTTTGCCCTTCTCCAGGTAGTCGATGTAGATCACACCTTGTGAATCCCAGAAAACGATGGCCATTACCTTTCCGGCAGATAAGACAGTTTTCGCCTTCTTCGGAGCACGTTCGTCATGTGAAGTCCACTGTTTCGACTGTTCCTTGGTCTCTGGCGTGTACCAGTGGATCCATGTTTCATCGACGGTCACGAAACGACGCAGAAACTCCTTCGGATTGCGCTTAAACAGCGTCAAACACTGCTCTGAAGTGGTCTCACGGTTGCGCTTGTTGTCCAGACTGAGCAAACGCGGCACCCATCGCGCCGACAGCTTTCTCATGCCCAAAATTTCATGCAGGACATGACCCGCGGTCTTTTGAGATGCCTACTGTCTCAGCTATCTCGCGTACCTTCAATCGGCGGTCTGTCAATACGAGGTCATGGATTTTTGTCACGTTATCCTCCGTAGTAGCCGTTTTCGGGGCACCTGGGCGTGGCTCATCAAAAACCGACGTGCGACCACTTTGAAATTCGTTAAACCAATTTTTGACGGTCGCCATCGAAGGAGAAGAGTCACCGTACACGGCATCTAAGCGTTCTTTGATTTCGCTGCGTGATTTCCCTTCCAAAAACAAGAATCGAATCACCGACCGATATTGCTCTTTTTCCATTTTTGCGCACATGTCCGCTTCCACACGCGGTGAAAATAAAACTACGACTACTACGAGTCCGATTCGGCTGAAATTTTGACAGTAGCGCTCTACGAGAATGTACTACACGATAGTAAATTTATCTTGCGCTAGTGGCGCCATCGGGCGGTGAGGCTAAGTACTTATCGGACCGCCCTCGTATAATAGAACTTTTTCTGTACTGCAATAAATATCATTTTTGTTAATTCGTTTCATAAAGTTGACATTTTGATTGTCATTTTAGTTTCGAATTGATATTCTTATAGACACAAGTGCCCAAAAGACGCATTTGTGGGTCTTTTTAGGCGCTATGAGTGAGTATAAAAGTGACATAAAGACAATTGAATGCAAGTTTTCATGAAGATTTATATGATACTGCCACTTTGACAACATAAAATACCAATCTCTAAAGTTCACAAACTATACCCAGCACGGATCATATGGATATGAGCCCACGGTGAAAATTGCTGAAATTTAAATATGTTATTCAACTATTTATATTGATCAAAAGTCTCCATGGGCATGAAGTGAATATCTTTACAGGGTGGAATTTGGAATGAAATATCTGGTTTTTTCTGTTTTCTCTATTGGCTGATGTCTTCGTTATTATTGGAGCTACAAAGTCGGTTAAATTAGCAAAAGAGAATAATTTTTGCAGTCATTACATTGGTGAAAACAGAAAACCAATTGAAAGTCCACATCGTGAGATATTCCCAACAAAGCAGTTTCAAAAACTGAAAACCATGTATACAGGTGTTTACTGTAAGGTTGACCAAACTTCACAGGCTGATTCTTCAGACTAAAATAAACAAAAATTTCCCATTAACGTGTGTCCGGAAATGCACCGTTTTTGAGATATATATACAGGATGTCGAAGAACTATTATTTTTCCAGTTTTTTGACGATATTGCGGGAACCGTATGAGATACAATGTTCAGCTCTTATACACACTACGTGCTTACTGATCCCCTTATTTTCACCGTTAAATAAAGGTTTAAAAAAATCAGTGGCGTAGATTTAGGGTATTTTGAAGGTTTCGACCCCCTAATTTCTACGCCACTGGAATAAATGCGATTTTAAGCAGCGCCTTTGAACCGTCCATGTTTTCTACATCAAAAAGGTACTCTTAATTAACGGCTCTAAAGTGAACCGTTTCTGAGGAAAATGTCATTTTATGAGAGAAAACATTAATAGGAATAAATTTTCACTTACTTTCATTTTTCCAAAATGCTGTTGAAAAATCGTTGAAAAAGTTATGTTTTCTCCCATAAAATACCATTTTTCTCGAAAACGGTTAATTTTAGAGCCGGTAACGAAGAGTACCTACCTTTTTGGTATAGAAAACATGGGCGGTTCAAAGGTGCTTCTAAAAATCGCATTTATTCCAGTGGAGTGGAAATTAGGGGGTCGAAACCCTCAAAATACCCTAAATCTACGCCACTGAATTTTTTTAAAACCTTTATTTTACGGCGAAAATAAAGGGGATCAGTGAGCACATAGTGTGTATAAGAGCTGAACATTGTATCTCATACGGTTCCCGAGATATCGTCAAAAAACTTGAAAAAATAATATTTTTCTTCGACAGCCTGTATTTCAAAAACGGTGCATTTCCGGACACACATAAATGGGAAATTTTTGTTTATTTTAGTCTGAAGAATCAGCCTGTGAAGTTTGGCCAACCTTACAGTAAACACCCTGTATATTACATATCCATATTGTCTGGAGAAAATCGAATTAAAAAATGGCCTTTACGGTTTGCGTTTAAAGTGAGTAGTTCATGAGTTATAAACAAGTGAAAATCCCCATTTTTCATTTTAAAAGCAGTGTACAAATAAAATGGGTCAAGTTATCGGAAAACGGTTTTCATGTCCTTATTTAAACTTTTTACTTTTTATGTACTATCCTATTATGTAGTTTAAAATTATATACAGGATGATGAAAATAAGCGTTTAAAAAAAGTAAATCAAAACTGAAAAATATTTCTATATAATCATAGGATGGAACATTAAAAGTTAAGATAGGGACATTGTTCCCAACTCGTATACGAAAGTCTCTCTAAAACTCTCCCCGGTTTTCACACGTCTGGACGCGACAGAAACACTCTTCCCTACCAGCTTCGAAGAAGTTAAGATCGGTAGTGGAATCTCGCTCATTCAAGTCGGTGTCCATTACGGCCCTTCGTGAATATTACTCAACTAAAACAACCTAAATTACTCTAATTAAACTAAATCTATCGACTCTCATCTCATTAACCGGTAATTAAAGTGATTCGCCATATCAACGACTGCAGCAACAGCAAAGCAGCGAATTCAAGCGACTGGCACCTTTCTCCAAGGTAACTGCATTATTTTATATTGCTTTACTTTTGGTCTCATTCATCAATTCTTAAACATCAAAAACATACATCAGGCATGTGCTTCATTTTCCGTTATCTTGAGCAATTTTCGTTGTAAATAACTTTGAAAATCGAAAAATGGTTTTCATTTATTTTTAACTCATGACGTGGACTTTCAATAATTGTTTTTCGATCAGCAAAAAATCTTCTCCTTTGTTAATTTAACCGTTGCTCCAACAATAACGAAGCAATGGTGAATATTGAAGAAAGCAGAAAATGCCATTTTTTGATTTTTCATCTTAAATTGCTATGGATACATATTCACTTTACTCCCATAGAGACTTTTGATCACCATAAACATTTTTGGATACCAGCAATTTTAACCGAGGGCTGATTTCCGTATGACCCATGCGGTCGTGCGGGGTCCTTTATATTTCTTGACCGCTTTAGAATTCATAAATTATTGTTGTTTCTTGGCGATTGTACAAAAAATCTTGTGTGATACACATTGCAAAAGGAGTGTCATCAATGATCAATGTCATCAAAACTATAAGGAGCAAATATTCATCCGAGGAATGTTCACTCTTGGAAATAATCGCCACTGTGGTGAAAATAACTGGAAATATGTGTAAATAGTGGAAAGGATGTGGAAACTGGAAATAAGTGGAAATAATGTGAAAATGATCAAAATAAAATGAAAATAGCAGGTGTTCAGTGGAAATAACTAGAAATAAATGGAAAAATCAATCAATCTCAATAAATCTTCAGTTGGCATAAAATTTTCTGAAGAGAACTTAGAAAGGTTGTAGAACTTGTCCCCCTAAACACGATATTTGCAATTTTTTCTATCACATTCCTTTCCTTTGTCAATTGTAGGTGAATGATTGTCAACCAAGAAGTTTTTTTGTCAGGAACCGTTTAAAAGAAAAAAAAATTCCGACAATTTTTCGACCAGCACCTCTAAATTGCAATAAAAAAGTTGAACCAACATCAGTGGTTCAGGTTTGTGCATCCGTTAGATCTGTCCACCCACATATTTTTATTATTAATAATTTTATAATTCGGAAAATGTGAAGTTGGCACCCCCAAAAGCAAATTTTACATTTTTCGCGCATTCCTTTGTTCATCGTAGGCCCGTGATTGTCCAAAGGAACATTTTTTTTGTCTAGGCAATATTGTTATGGGCCTAAAAAGGGCGTGAATTTTTTATTAAGCCTACAATCTGCTGAAATAATAAATGTAAGAAAAAAATAGTAACATTTTTAGAATTGCTTGTAGAATATTATTTTCGTGAGGAAACTTCGTCTACGACCAAGTACAATAGTGATTGTTGCCAAGAAACATAAATAATGAAATTATCTCGGAAATAATAAATATGTTTCTAGTTCTATTAATTTTTATTTGATTTGTTCTGGCAGAAATTACGAATTATTCAGAGCCAATAAGAAATTAACACTTTCCACATAACTCTGGCTTCTGCGGATCATTTCTAATAAGCATGCCTTTTTTATTATTTTTCTCGTATTATGGTTCTTCATATTCAAAAATCTTACTATTTTTATTGTTATTTTTTTAATTTAATAATGTACCTTTTGCATATTTCTTTCAATTATTCTGAAAACAATTTTCTATTTGTCTTTTTTCTAGAATTTAGAGAATGCGCACGTTATAAACGTTTGTTATTTTAATCAAGCAAGTTTATCACATTTTATGAATCTGCATAATGAGATATACGCTGACTGATCAACATTACGTTCGCCTGTGTGTAATAATAAACAATAAAATGATGTAATTGAGTAAGAATTAATGCATGTAAAACATCGAATTTGAATCTCGATCACCATGTATGATGTAATTTTCTGATGGATCCGTTTCAAGGAGGAAGATTAATTAAACATAAACATGAACACATACACACATACCGGTCAATGAAATGATCGTCAGCAGGTTGGAAGGAATGTTGTTGCTCCTGTGGTCATTTCTAAATAAATTCAGCTGTTTCGTGGACGGTACTATTTAAAATTAGCGTTTGTTTCATTTCAAATCACGATAATAATTACTACTTTTGATCTACATGATGTTTAATAAGCTGCAAAAAAATTGCTTTTATAACAACTTTGATGATGTCAATCTGTTATGAAAAATGGCTTTTGTGAAAAAATACCCAATCTGTTTTATTTTTATACTCATTAAAAGGGTATATGTGACGAGGTCAACGCCAAAAGTCGCTCCCCTTCCTCCTTCAGGTATTTTGGGAACCTAAATTTTTTTTTGATTACCTTTGGAGGAACATTTTCACTGATGGAGAAGCGGCAAAGAGAAATGTTCCTCCAAACGTAAGTTTCTGCCGAAATTACTTTTCCAGTAATATCAGTTACTGCACGTTATTTCGGCCGTGAGATATAGACGCTTTGATTTCAACAGGTACACTTCTACTTATAAGAACCTATTACTGCTGTAGATAAGATTTATTAATTTATTTAATGTATTCTTAGCCTCATCCTTATCTAACGAACGTGAACGAATGAACAGAACACAAACTGAACACAAACTAACCAGACATTGGCAAAGCCGTAGGTATCTGTTGCGCGTGATGCTGGTTTGTGTTCGTTCGTGTTTACTATAATAGCGTCGTTTGTTAGATTAAGACGCGGCTTTAGATTGTCACAAATTCTAAAAAAATGCTTCTCTTTACTATAAATTAATCATCAATTCAAAACGATCTAGATTAATTTCCCGAGCTATTCTTCGCACGACTCTCACCATGGAGGGAGAAAAATCCCAACAGCAGGAACCAGAGATGACGAAATGCGACGAGCCAACTACATCCATCGACATCCTCCATAAGAGTCCCCCTGGAGAGAATATCGCCATCATCGAGCCCGATCAAAAACCATCGCCGACGGTGCATACGGTTTACAAAGGGGAGCTCGAGGAAAAGGAATCACCGGTAGCGGCACCGGTAGAATCCAATCAGGACACACTTTCCACCGATGGAATCGCTGGTCCGTCCACGATGGCGCCTAGCGAATCGGCCGTAGTCAAACCCGGGGCAGCGATCGGCAGGCCCAGTAGCTCGGCTTCTTTGCCGGCGGAAAATAAGAGGATCCTTCATAACAGTAGCGATATATTCTCGTTGAGGAGTTCAGGTAAGTTTGGGGACTCTTCAAATTTATTTGAGAGAAACCATTTTTCAAGAAAATAAAACTGAAATCATACCACTCAGCCTAATGCAGTTAAAAATTCGCGCAGGTGAGAGACCTCAAAAGGAACCGACGATTTTCTCAGTGTCGGGAGCGCCGAGCAGGAAACTGTACCGACGACCCCAGGAAGCTACTATGGACAGCGGGATATTTTCGATTGCACCCTCTCAGTCCGAGAGTGTAACGACGACGGAGAGGGTGCAGCAGCCACCACAGGACAAGGCCAGTAACAGCAGTATGAACCGCAACCCGCTCACCGGGGCCGGAATGGAGTCGGCGGATGACCACAAGTACAAGGGACACGGTAGGAAAGGTGTGTAACAAAAAATTGGGTCATTTGGTCCCATTTTCACATCTCTAAGGTCAGAATGAGGTCAGCAATCGGAAATTTTTTAGGATACGAGATACATAAACAGCTGCTTAGCATGGCATTATTATAGCGGGTGTTGTATCCATAATGCCCTCTATAACGTCCCGTGTTATTGTAATGACAAATACACAACAAGCAGCACTGGCGTTACTGAGATGATAATGCCCGAAGGTCGACGTGATCCATCCCGAGGGCCTTAACGCCCTTGGTACATAAATAAAAATAACTATAATGATCAACGTAACATTTTTTGGCGTGAACCGGGATTGTGCCGATGAGTTAATCCCATAAAAAAGCTACTTTTGTGTAAATTGTGTAAGGGAGGACTGTAAGGGATCCACCACTTATCTCTAATATTTAAGGGAGTCCCAAATAATAATGGGTGACTCAATTTACGTTACCAAATTATAGAAAACACTTATATTGACGTAAAATTTCAGATGGCAATCCAGTGCTTGGGTTGGGATATACGGACTCAACAGTCTCCCCTAGCAGCACCAGGATTCCTCCCGGAGGATACTCGCAAGGACTTTGGTGACAGTAATTATTAGAATCGCTTCCTGTAGTACCTACCTAAATATAAAAATCTGCTGTACTAAAGAATCAATATTCAAGGAACCTGTGATTAATTATTTATTAATTTAAAAAATATATCAAAATTTTAATTTATATAACAAGGCAGAGAAATATTTTTTTGGAAGAAAATATTGCTCCAGTATAATTTTATATAAAATAAAATAAAAATATTACCCCCCAAAGAAACATCTTTTCTCTGCAGGTTTCTAAAGAGATTTTAATGCTTTTTAGAGTTGCTGATGGCACTTTAAATGAGAGCGTTCCAGATTGACAATTTTGAAAATTTCAATGAGTCCAAAACAATTTAATGTTCAATTTTCAAGTTCAAAATTGAAAAAAAAATGCAAAGACGCTAAAGAAAACTTCTAGCTTGAAAATAATGTGCCTCCCCCCCCCCCGTCATACTATTTGCTTCAACTGTTTGAAAGGGGGAGGGGGTGTGGACGTTAAATGGATGCAAAAATAACTTTGAAACCAGGATAAAATTTGGTATCCCTTCTTCAAGTTAAATTAATAAATTAAATAAATCTGAGATTTTAGGGGGTGGAAATTTTAATTTTCACATACAATACAGTATTTATTTTTTCTGGTCTTGTAAATAAATATTTTGGACGGCCTTGGATTTTCGTTAAAAAAAGTTTGCTAAAGTCGCGTTACTTCTTTTGGGTATCCCTTCAAAAATCAAGTTTATTTATTTATTTATTTATTTATTTATTTATTTATTTCGAATATGTTCCCACAGACAAAAGTCCAATTACAGAACATTAGATAATTTACCGGTTCTTGTCCCCCCATTTTAGGTCGAAGTTTTCAATCTAGGAGACTGAATTTTTGTGGGAGTAAGATATCCGCAAGGAGTGGTCTGGGATTGCATTTGAGCAAAATCGGTCGACCCGTTTCTAAATGGCGGCTAATTGAATTTTCTGAAAAATTGCTATTTTTTTAACCCCTGTATAAGCAAGATAGAAAAAACTTCGAGAAATTTCCTTCCAATCTAGTTAATTTGGTGTTAAAGTTTTTTTTTCTATTTTGGTTATAGTTACAGGGGTTAAAAACCACCAAATCAACAGGGTTGGAAGGAAATTTCTCGAAGTTGACGTTAGTGTAAAAATTGCAATTTTTTCATTAATAAACCAGTGGCGTGGGTAGGAAAAAAAGTAAAAGTTTCTACAACCATTTAGAGCGCATTTTTACAGGAATTGTAAAAATTTCGCAGCTCATAGCGCAGAAGACACACAGGATCCCCGATGTATGGAAATTTCCAAATTTCATTTATCCTTAGTTGTTAAAATATTGGAAAAAACACGAAATTAGCAATTTTTGTTTTTATTTTTTTATTCAATTAGCAATCAAGCTAGCCGCTTTTAACCTTATCACTTTTTAACGAGGAGTCCAAAAATAATTTTTAAGTCGCTCTAGCTCTCTAGATGGGGAAGCATCGATAGTCAACTTTCGATTTTCTTATGGGCTCTATATTGGTTTTTTGCCTTTTTGTAAGGAATTCATTTTTGTGATTACCAAGATCTATCTATAACATAGTGTGTTTTAATATTTTGGAATAATCCAATATGGCGTCAATAAGAGGAAAAAAAAGAAAAAATCGATTTTTCGTCACCTTAATAAAAAATCATTAGGACACTTTTAGCAAAGAATTTAAAAGTCCTTTAAGATGGCAAAAAAATGATACTTACCTTTTTTCCTTATGGACGCCATATTGGATTTTTACAAAATATTATAACACAAAAGGCCGGTTGCAGTAACGTAATTAAAAATATTTCAGATACTTACTGAATTTAAATTTAAAATTTTGAAAATATGGTGAATATTTTCAATGATGTTCTATTTTTTATCGGTAACTAACTCTTCTAAAAGGGTGTAGAATTAATTTTCAGCAAAATCAGACCAATATTTTGGTAATACAGGGCATTGTAAAATCATTAATTATCTTTTTAATTACGTTTGTGCAACAGGGCAAAAGAGTGTTATACATCTTGGTAATCAAGAAAATAAATTGCGTTGAAAATGGTAAAAATCCAATATGGCGCCCATAAGAAAATCGAATGTCTACTACCGATGCTTCCCCAAAAGAGCCAGAGTGTTTGAAAAATTATTTTTGGATTCCTTGTTGAAAAGCATCCTAATAATGTTTCGGTTAGAAACAGCTAGCTTGATTGGTAATTAAATAAAAAACTAAAAACGAAAATAGTAAATTTCGTATTTTTTCCAATATTTTAACAACTAATTACGACATCAGCTCCGATTTTTTTACCAGATTATTAATCAGCACAAAAATACGCAACTTTGTGCCCCCCCCCCCCCAGTTAATTGATTTAGTATCTCTTAAGATATCTGAGATTCCCCATCAACATTTTCTCTAAAAACGAGCACTTAAATAATAACTAAATAAGCTATAGGAAGGGATAATCTAGAAGAGTTATCTCGCATTCAAAGATTTTAGGAAGTTGCCGTCAAATGGTCGGAGTTGGGTGGATTACTATTTAATTACAGGCCAAAAATGGTCCCTCAAAATTATCGAAACTGATAGATTCATCACTTTTTTCCCGAAAGTTTCTTCTTTTTTTTAACGAGTTTATGCGTTGAAAGATTCTCTCACTATAATAAAAAAAGATGCTGCACAAATCTTATGTCCATTTATAATCTTAGTTACCTGTTTCTGGTGTTTCGCGTTCATCCTCCTCAATGCTAACGAAGGACAGCAGAATTGTCCAACGTTGTCGCTGTTTAGGACTGGTATTAATGGAATTCTCTAAATTGTCCTCGGCGTCGGGACGCAATCGGTATTTGCGTCTCCTAGACGAAGGCTCACGCACAAAATAGTCATCGCAATCTAGCATGATTTTTGCAAGACACTGCTTTTCACTATTATTGTAGTCCTTGAAGCGTTACAAAAATAAGAACTAGGTCACGCCACTGCCTCATTATACTTTTTTTATTATACCTACACTACAATACTGTAGTTGTAATACATTTCTGCTAGATGAGCAGTTTACGTTTATTTGTACTTGTAATAAGTCGAGAAGGAAAAAATTAATTACTAGTTTTCTGTAAGCACTCTGAGCAGTTTTTCCTATATAAACTGTCACCGAATAATTGGCCTTCATTAGGGATATACAGGGTGTTCTACAAGCTCTATGACAAACTTTGACAGATGGTAGGTTGCTTGATTTTAAACATATTTTTTTTAATAAACATGGGTCCGATTCGTTTTTGTTTAGAAGTTACAAGCATATAATGTTTATATAATATTATAATATAATATTTTCTATCCTTCTATATTATATCCTTCTATATTATATTATATATAGTATCCTAAAATATATATAATATCCTTCTATATTATATTATATTATACTATTATTGATGACGTGCAACTCAATATTATTCAAAATATGTGGTATCAGCATGACGGTGCACCACCACATAGAGGAAGACAAGTTGCTGCTTGGCTAAATGAACATTTCCCGAATAAATGGATAGGTCAAGGAGGTCCAATATCATGGCCACCTCGTTCTCCCGATCTGAATCCTCTGGATTTTTATTTATGGGGACACATGAAGCAGCTGGTCTACCATGTTGAAATCGCTACCCATCAGCAGTTACTTGAAAGAATTCAAGATGCAGCTAACCAAATAAGAAATGATCCAAATCTCATTCTTCGAGTGACCGAATCTTTAGTTCGTCGATGTGAGGCTTGCATTCAAGCTGAGGGTGGACATTTCGAACAATTTTTATAGTCTTAAGTTTTGTGATTATCATTTAATTTAAATTTTTATTGTTGATTGTTAATAAAGGTTAAATGCTTGTAACTTCTAAACAAAAACGAATCGGACCCATGTTTATTAAAAAAAATATGTTTAAAATCAAGCAACCTACCATCTGTCAAAGTTTGTCATAGAGCTTTGTCAAAGATGTGAAAACATTAATATGATTAGTGTTGAAAAAAGCTGTCTTTCTGAAATTTGGCACATATTTGTTTTTTAATATCCTCTATTCGATATAGTCCTTCCCAATTTTTCGTGAAGGGTACAGGGGGGTACTTCAAAATGTAATAAAAAATGTACGCCACTGTTTTTTTTTTGGTAAGCTTAGATAACTCAGCATTACAGGGACACCTTGTGTAGGGTATAGGTTAGTCCATCACTCATGTCTACCCGCGAAATAGAGGTTAATTTTCTGTATACCTATCTCTTTCAGAATCTTGGTCACTTTTATTACTATTATTACATATACCATCATTCTACCTGTGATTTCCATATTTTAAGTATTTTATTTAATTACTTATAGCCTTCTAATTAGTTTTTTGATGCTTCTCTTCAGCAATTTTGATTTTATTAATCGTTTTCTACCGATGTATTGAAGAAAAGTCGATTTTTTTTGCCACCTTACCACCAAATTACAGTTTTTTATCGCTGGTGGACCAATGAAAAATTAATTATTTAAACTGATTATGCCATTCTATGGTCCTGTATTAATTACACGAATCCTCAAAGTAATTTTTTTATCTTCAAAATTAAACCTCCACTTCGCGGATGTGATGGGCAACCCTGTCTAGACCACCTCTTCTACTCTAAAGAGACGTATAATCAATCTAACATCACAAACGTTCATTTTATAAATAAAAACAAATTCCCTAAAGCTAACTTTGGACCAGAAATCAAAATTTAAGAAGGTGAAAAAATCTAATTAAATTCAGAATCGATCTAGGGGAGGCTTTTATGCTCCGAGAATATCCCCTGGAGGTAGTCTGCCATACGAAGCAGTCAAATTAAAAGGGAAATGTAATGGTTGCGTCAAACTTCTTAAGGAATATATCTCTATAGGGGGCCCTATTAAGAATTGTTTCTTGAAATTATAAGAAATAATTATCCCAACGCTATTCTGTTAAAAGGACGGAAGAAACAAACAACCCCTAATAGATTCCAGTTACATTTATCATCGGAAAGCCCCAATTCTCTCTCTTTTTCTCTACCAGTAATAAGTGAATTTCACGCAATCGACCCACGCTTGATTATTTTCCTATGCCAGGCCACACTTCATACTATCAGAACCAGACCTATCTCCATGTCATAAGCGCCAAACCAATTTAGAGGTAATTTGAAATAAATTTAGGTCATAATATCCAAATTTACTCAACATAATCGACTCCATCAAGGACGGACATTGTGTCGGAGAGCCGTTTATTACCCCAGATAAAGAACTTCGATAAGCTGTCTAATAATAGGATATTTTATTCGGAAGCACTTCATTGATTGATGCCGTGAAGATGCTTGATCAACAAGACAGTGGCGTCACTACCGATGAGGGAGTAGAGGGGATAATTATTGCTCCCGACTCCGGTAGTTTACAGACTTTACAGTTCGAAAGCACAAGAAAGAAAAAAAATTTCTAGAGTCTCCAAACCCTCCTGTTGATTGGGGGATACTCCGTACACCCGCACTAGTATAGGAACCGACTTAAATCATACTTGGATCATCTTTTTTAAGAGGAGCAAAATTTCAAGTCCCAACCCCTTAACCCCCATAGTGTTAGTAACAAATGTGCCATTCCTAGGATGTGGTCATCTTTCAAGCTATACACTCCAGAAATTTAGAGCCTATTGTTTTGCAATTTTTTTTCCATTTATTTCATCATGCAACGATGTGAAGTAAGACGGGAAAAGATGGGAAAAAAAATTGCTATAGCGCATGTGCATTGGCCATTAAATCGCCACGAAATAATTTTTTGACCAATTTTTGTTTTTGTGTAAAAGCGAAAAAAAAATTCTCACCCAACCCAGTTCTCATAATGCTCAAAATTGTATAGGTAGTGACGTTTTGTTGCTCATTCGTTTCACCATCGTTTGACCACGTTTGACCACCACAAAAGACAGGTTTGTCCACGTTGATTTGACCAGAAAAAATTATATGTGTTTTTTTTGTCCCAGATAACTTTACGTCCCTCTGAAATCCAAATTGTTAATCCTGGTGTCAAAAACTGATTACTTACCTCGTTTGTCCACCCTCGAAGAAACTAAGTAGGTAAGTACATAAAACGACTTTTCATAATTTGCGGTTAACTTCTCTCAATTCAACCAAAGTGGGCAATTTGAAAAAAAAAACATTTTAAAATCTTCAAAGTAAACTAATGAGAGCTCCAAACTTTTTCGAGGAGATGGTCAAACGATTTCAACGGATGGTCATTCGTTTTCAGGTGATGGCCAAAAAGGGGTTTGCATTGAGCAATTTTCGCCAATATCCCCCCCCCCCCCCCCCCCAGCGATAGGACCCTTCGGATTTCTGAGGGACGTGAAGTTAGCCCGTGTGAAAAATTTTAAAAAATGTTTTTTATAGACATGGTCAAATCTTTTTTTACACAGTATAGTAAAACGGGATCAAAAAGACCATAAAACGAATCAGGAAAAAACGCCATTATTTACATAATTTTTAAGAGTATTTTTTTTATTGGAAATGCACATGCACTGCAGGGAAATCCCTATGACGCTCTGGGAACGGTATGTGGAGTTAGCCAAGAATTTTTTGCAATTATACAAAAAGGTGGTCAAATGAATGGGGTCATTCAATAATCCAGCGAATGCACAATAGCATTTACTATTTCTTGACTTTTCATGGCTTACTTCTTCATTACCTTGTTCACCATGTTCTGGTCAAAACAATTAAAAAAAAAAACTGGTAACATCACAGGTAACCAGAAAAATAACATCCAAACAAAACTGTTGTTGATGATGTTATAAAATTATAATAAAATCCAACTTACATTACATATGGTCAAACTGACAATAACTCTAAAAACGAGGCTAAACCTTCAAATCAAGTAGCTGATGGTTTGAGCTTCTTGAAGGAACTAGAAATGAAGAAGTCGTTTTTAGATTGACTGATGACAACTAATCAAGCGCAAGCCTCAACCTAGCAAACGTTTGAACTCCATGAAAGGAATACGAAATGACGTGGTAATTTTGAGAGCTAACCAGAGTAGTAACTTCCAACCAGGTGGAGGTTTGACCTTGAACTCCCTAAATGAACAAGAAATGAAGTAGCCGTTTTTAGATTGAGACGCCGTCCAATAATATATTGACGCATTAATAAATTTCTGGAAAGCCCGATCCACGAATATCTGATAGGTAGGCACTTGCCAAAGCACGTGGAACCCATTATTAACGAGTGTCCCAATTTTGCACAGGATCGTCGAATCAGAGGAATGTCCCTAACAACTTCATGCGAAAGCTCGTGTGTGCGTAATTAAATAATTTACCAAAAATTATAAAAAAAAACATTTCATTTTTTATAAAAAAAAAAAATTCTCGCCCTAAATGAACTAGGATTTACTTAAACTTAATATTCCTATAATACTTAAAATAATTAATTCTTAATTTCCTTCACATATTTTAAAGTATCAACTACTACAACAGTCAACACAATCATCACAAAAATTTTAAAATCAGCTACAACTTTACCTTATACCTTATTAACTTAATTTGTTTATAATATTTTTTTATTATTAATTTATTAACTTATATGGCATAATTGGCATAACCACACGTCGCAATAATTAATAAGGGGGAAAGTTAAGTTAAACATTATTACACGAACACGAAAGACTCGGAGAAGGCAGCAATGCCACCGAACAACGCGTTACAACTAAACAAAATTAAAAATGTTGCCGAATGATGGACGGTGTGACGACATTGTTAAAATTATTAATACATTGGCAACAAAATCCTTTACAGAATTTACGGCAAGTCCTCCGTATTGCTATAACAGATCAATTTAGATCAATTTGCGAGTAAAACGAAATAGACCTACATTCTTTTCTAACAGACATCAATCAACATTCCTTTGATAATTGATTTTGTTCCGTCCTGTCCGGTTTCGCAATGCTTAATGGATCTTCAACTGCAGTCGTTAAAAAATTAGAACTTATTATTTAAATTACATAATTAGAACACTCGCTGGAGCGTTTTTTTGAAAGTAAAAGCGCAATCAGCATCTTAAATCTAAGACACATTTCGCTCGTTATTTATTAGAGTATAGGTACCTACCTACGTTTTACGTTTACGTTCAAATTAATAGTAAATTAGACAGTCCATGCGTAAACTGTTATAAATAATGATGAAAAACGTTTTAGAGATGAAAAATAGAACTTTCAAATTAAAATCGTTGCCAGTCCTCAGAATTATCACTTTCAGTCCAATAGCAAATATTTTTCCTTAAATAAAATTATTATTTAATGTAAATACAGCCTGGGTGTTATATGAAATCAATCGAGAGAAAAATAAACCAGCTCGAATAAATATTTCAATAAAATTACAGTGAACGACAAAAGTAAAGAATAAATTCGCTAAAACGGAAAGTGCTGGTTTTTTGAAAAAATAAAAAAACAGGTCGATTTTGTTTTTAAGTTGTTCAACTTTTGACATAACATTCGGGTATACAGAGTGATGCACGAAAAAAGTGGTGACGTCATCGGCATTTTCTTAAATGGCAACCATTATTTTTTATTACATTTTTTGATACTTCATTCAATTGCCAATATGGTAAGGTAATTATTTTACATTAAATTTCTGTTATAAAATTACCATGGAAACAGTCATTTTTTTGTGTTTTTTTTTATTTTGATCGTTAATGTTCCGATTTTCACATCAGTAAAAAGTGCACAATTTCAACTCACAAGCTGTTTTCTCAGAAATTTCCTTATATAAGGCTACAAATTGATTACATTACCATATTGGCAATTGAATGGAGCATCAAAAAAAAATGGAATAAAAAATAAGGGTTGCTATTAAAAAAAAATGCCGATAACGTCACCACTTTTGTATACCCGAATATTATGTCAAAAGTTGAACAACTTAAAACCAAAATCGACCTGTTTTTTTATTAAAAAAAAACAGCGGTTTCCGTTTTATCGAATTTATTCTTTACTTTTGTCGCTCACTGTACATATTCAGGGTGTTTACTGTAAGGTTGGCCACACTTCACAGGCTGATTCTTCAGACTAAAATAAACAAAAAATTTCCCATTAACGTGTATCCGGAAATGCACCGTTTTTGAGATACAGGGGGCGTCGAAGAAATATTCTTTTTCCAGTTTTTTGACGATATCTCGGGAACCGTATTAGATACAATGTTCAGCTCTTATACACACGATGTGCTCACTGATCCCCTTATTTTCGCCACAAATTAAAGGTTTTAAAAAAATTCAGTGGCGTAGATTTAGGGTATTTTGAAGGTTTCGACCCCCTAATTTCTACGCCACTGGAATAAATGCGATTTTAAGCAGCGCCTTTGAACCGTCCATGTTTTCTACATCAAAAAGGTACTCTTAGTTAACGGCTCTAAAGTGAACCGTTTCCGAGGAAAATGTCATTTTATGAGAGAAAACATTAATAATGGAAAAAAGTTTTCACTTACTTTCATTTTTCCAAATGTTGAAAATCGTTGAAAAAGTGATTTTTTCTCTCATAAAATGCCATTTTTCTCGGAAACGGTTCATTTTAGAGCCGTTAACCAATAATACCTATTTGGTGTAGAAAACATGGACGGTTCAAGGGCGCTGCTTAAAATCGCATTTATTCCAGTGGCGTAGAAATTAGGGGGTCGAAACCCCTAAAATACCTTAAATCTACGCCAATGAATTTTTTTAAACCTTTATTTTAGGGCGAAAATAAGGGGATCAGTGAGCACATAGTGTGTATAAGAGTTAAAGTTTGTATATATCTCATACGGTTCCTGAGATATCGTCAAAAACTGGAAAAAGAATATTTCTTCGACACCCTGTATCTCAAAAACGGTGCATTTCCGGACATACGTGACTGGGATTTTATTTGTTTATTTTAGTGTGAAGAATCAGCCTGTGAAGTTTGGCCAACCTTACAGTAAGCAGCCTGTATACAGGATATAGGTACATAATTTTGAATATTTCCAGTGATTATACAGAAGCTATCCCTTTTTTAGAACTCACTATGATAGATATTTCGTACACATTAAGATATTATACAGAATTGATTAAAATGCTTATGAACAGAAAACATGAGTTATTTTATGGTCATCTCGACTCCATAAAGACATACGAGATATCCGTGACCGTTCCTTGAACCGTTCCTGAAAAAACTGAAAAACTTCGATTTTTTATTTTCACCTAACTTCTTTATTATTGGAAGTTTCAAATTTTGAAGTTGGCGTATTGACATTGTTTGGCATTCTGCATTTATTGGTGTCAATTGATTGTTTCTACGACTACTATAGTGTCTAGTTTCGAAGATAATTATTATGATAATCAACTTTTGTTTTCCTTATGGACTCCATATTGAATTTTTCTTTAAAAAATACCGAAAATTATTCTGTGTACAATGGTACATCTAATTATCATTGTTTGTCAAATAATAATGGTAATCATGGTAAACCTGACAAAAAAAAGTGACCGATGTAACGTCACTATAACTAACTGAATCCAAAATTCCGTGCCTTAATTGTTTCCATACTCTATGTCACTTGTAGGTGCCAAAATCTGACGTTTTGGCTGCTAAAACTGTTTAAAAACATGTACCATATCATTTGACAAAAAATTATAATTAAGGTGTACCGTTGTACACCGTTGTACACAATAATTTTCTGTACTCTTTCAAAGAAAAGTACAATATGGCGCCCATAAGAAAAACAACAGTTGACTATCATATCGTCGAAACTATAGTAAGAGTAAAACAATCAAGTGACACCAGAAAATTCAGAATGTCAAACAATGTCAACTTTGAAATTGAAACTTCAAAATAAATCATAAAGGGGTTATTGAGAAAATAAAAAATTATAATTTTCTCGTTTTTTTTTCAGATTATTTCAGGAACGGTCACAGATATCTTGTATGTCTTAACGGATTCGAGATGGCAACAAAATTGCGCATCTTTTCTGTAATTTATTAATCAACTCTGGGATCCCAATAGTGAGCTCTGAAATAAGGGGGTAGTTGTTCATCACTTTATGTCCACCACTTATACAATAAGTTAATTTTAGAGATAAAAAATTGAAACTTTGAGGATTCATGTAATTACCTACTATAAAACCATAGAACGGCATAATCGGTTCAATTTTTTTTCGTTGGGTCATCAGCGGAAAAAAAATGTAATTTTATGGTAAAATAGCAAAAAAATCGATTTTTCTTCCATACATCAGTAGAAGTCGAATAATTAAATCAAAATTGCTGAAAAGAAACATAGAAAAAAAAACTGATTACAAGGCACAAATTAAATAAAAAATAATTACATTCCATAGAAATGACAGGTAGAATGATCGATATAATATGCCATCTATAAAAGTGACCAATAATTTGACGAGAGTAGGTAATTTTACCATGAGTAAATTTAAAAAATAATTAAATTAAAGATGCTTAAGAATTTATGGTAGGTATTACCTACCCTCTTCAGATTATTGGTCACTTTTATAGCTACTATTATATCAATCACTCTGCTTTATACTTATCAAGTTTATATGTATACATATACCTATAATAATTATAGCCTTGCAAGGAATTAGTTTTTTGATGTCACTTTTTAGCGACTTTGATTTTATTCATCGATTTTTAACGGTGTATGGAAAAAATCGATTATTTTTAGGCAACTTTACCACCAGATTATACAGGATGTCCGTTTTTCGAGGCTAACCATGGGTATCTCGCTTATCAGTTGAGATACGAGGTCGGTTAAATTGGGGCAAAGTTGCGTATTTTTATGTTTTCAGTGTTTGCTGAAATATCCTGAAAAAACTGAAAAATCGAGATTTCTTATTTCTGCCATATCTTTCTTATTTTTGGAAATTATTGAATAATTTTCAAAATTCTATTCTTCCTTTTTCGAAAAAAGAACCTTTTTTCAACCGAATGTCATAAATAACCACAAGTCAAGCAATGTCACGTCATTGATGAAAATTTTGAATATTTTTTTTAATGTGATAGATTTTTGGTTTCCTTGATTTTTTTAATACATAATGACATGAAAATCCAATATGGCGGCCATAAAAAAAACAAAAGTTGAATACTCTGGGATCGAGTTGGCTTTGGAAGTTTTTTAAATGTCAGATGGATAGTTCTTAACGGCTAATGTACCTAAGCCTACAAAAAATTATTTATTAATTTCCAAAAATAAGAAAGGTATGGAAAAAATAAGAAAACTCTATTTTTCAGTTTTTTCAGGATATTTCAGCAACGACTGAAAATATCCTGAATTTTTTTCAGATTATTACTCGGCATAAAAATACGCAACTTTTCCCCAATTTAACCGACCTCGTATCTCTACTGATAAGCGAGATTCCCATGGTTAGCCCCGAAAAACGGACACCTGCTATACAGTTTTTTATCGCTGGTGTTCGAATAAAAAAAATTATGAAACTGATTATGCAATTCAACCTTTATAGGATTCCGAATGATTTAGTAGTTTCGAATCGTTCTGAATGGCGTCTTGGAATAAAACCTTTAGTAGCGCAATTTCGAGTTTATGTACTTATACATATCACTTTTATCAGCTATGTGCTATGCATATTTATATTTGTTAAGAAGACCCTATCCAAAGAAGAGAGTCCAAAAATAAATAGAATTTAGAAAGAAATAGCGTTTCAATTCAGGGCTATTTCCGATTATTTCCAGACAGCTTGTATACTTAACATACGTACATAATATTATAGGTATTACCTTCAATTAACATAGGTAGGTACTTTACTACAACACTTTTCTCTTCATTAATTCTCCCCGAAAGTTTTACTACTACACACTATTGCCTACTATTTCGACTTTAGCTCACTCACCTAAACAACTAATTCAACTATTTTCATGCTGTAAACACTGAGCCCGGTCACGAAGGCTTATTATAAAACACCGCAGTCACCCTGAACAGGCCTACTACCACTGCCTACCGATTCGGTCAAACAGCTCTAATTCAATAATGATAAGGCTATGGATAAGACAATCTGTTCTGTACATACCTAGAACCTGGACCTTCACCTACAAGAAAAAAGGGGCGCCCGCCTTATCGCTCGCAGATAAGAAATATAAATAATAGTAAATGGAAGAAACTTCCAGATTATTCTCATTATCAATTCAATCCCTATAATTATAATTGCGTTGTACCCTAATATCTCTGGCGTAATATAATGGGAAAATGATATACCATTGAACTATTAGTGCAAAATGGATGTTAATTTCACAGATAACGTAATTAGTTCCTGTCTGATTTTTTTTAATATAGTAAATTGAAAAAGGGGGGATATTATTAATATAATCACATGTTATTCATTCTCACTTAGTTAGTACATAGATAATTAGAACATTTATTAAAATCCAGCTTATAGATGGACATTAATTTAACATTTAACATTCAACATCAAGTTTGAACTTCTCAAGTAGCTCATTATACACTAATAACTATAAAATCAGAAGCAATTATTTATAAACTCCAAGGGCAGTTAATAAAATCCTTTGTGTGTTAAGTAGTGACCATAACAATCCTGATAATGAGCCCTCTTTGGATTGGAAGGCCTATTTACACAAAAGGCATTGGAACTTAAACATCAGCAATAACTTATTGTCAATTTTTGTTGATTTTATTGCCTCTTGAGTTTTATGGACCTTGCCTCTTGAGTTTTATGGACCTACAAATAGGATGTCATAAATCAACCTGTGGTTTTCAATTATTTTTATCTTATTCATTTACAGGCTTATAATTGTTGTTTTTAATTTTTAAAGATCTATTTCTATACATTTGTGCTACCGAAAAAAAATTTCTTTCCACTTTACCATCAAATGAGAGTTTTTTATCCATGTTGTTCCTTCCTATACAATGCTTCCAAGATACAGGGTGTCAAGAAAAAAAATTTTTCATCTCAAGAACCGTTTAAGATATAAAACTGATTCTATCCACAACAGAACATGTTGCCACTTTTATGTTTTTCATCATAAAAGGCCGTTTTTCTCGAAACAGTTCATATTAGAGAATTTAACCAAGAGCACATAGTAGTAGAAAACATTGACAGTTTAAAATGTGATTCCACAATGCCAATATTCCCAGTGTCCTAGACATTAGGGGCAAAAAATTTCAATTATCTAACCATAAAATCTTCGCCATTGGCATATGAAAAAAAAAAGATTAGCTAGCATCAAAAAAGTAGCTAATATCAATAGTAAGATGTGTACAAAAGTTAATTTTTATATCTCAAACGGTTCCTGAGATATCGTCAAAAAACTGATTTTTTTTTAATACCCTGCAAGAATCTCGAAAACGGTGGGTTAATAGGAATTTTTTCTCAGAACGGCCAATGAATCACACTTTTCATTTTTCGACGCATGTTTTGATTGAAACACCCTGTATAAAAAAATAACTGTCGACATTTAATGGTCCTATAATTATTAATTACGTTTATAGATAAGTCTCACTTTTTTGTCTTTTGAATAAATCGAGGAATAAATCTTAATTTTATCTCTGGATGGACGTAATGACGGGGCGGGGGGTCCCAGGCGTGGGGGTGTAACAATTTTTTGTTACAATAAATTAAAATATACGTATTGAACTTTGCACAGTAATTTACTCCAATTCTAGGATAAGATACTCCGATTCTAGGATAAGATAAAAACTATATTATACCTAAACCACTTAAGAAAGTCATAGGTAGGTGAGGTATTAAAGTTATTTAATTTATTTTATTTCCAAATTGTATAATTTCATCAATTCATGCTAGTTTGGCGAACTTCCCAATGTACTATTTCTCGTACTGTTTCAATAATCTTAATAAAACAACAACAAAACGCAAAAGTTGGGAAATTGGAAATTTATTATTAGATGGCCAAGAAAATCTATAAGCAAATCAGAGGGAAATCCAGGTGTACCTAAGCAAAACGTTTATTTCATCTTTCAAGTTTTGTAATCTCAAAAACATATGCAGAGCGTTTCATTTTTCAGTGTTTAATTTTTTTAGAAAAGTAAAACTTCACATGTGGAGGACGATTTTTACCGATCAAGACGTTTTCTAGGTCTTAATAATTTTTCACTCCAGCTATTTAAATATTTTTTTACTCGTATTTTTAAATAAAATGAGCTATGAATTTAATAAAACGTTCATTGTATTGCTGTTTTATTTGCCAATCACAGCTAGGCAAAAAAACGCGTTTTTACAGCTCTCGACCGCGCTCGAAAAGCTAACGAGCCAGCGCTACCCAATCTCATTTCGACTTTTCGAGCTCCTAAGCAGTAAGCACGGAATAACAATACACAATACACATCTCAATCGATCTCTGGCATCAACAAAAATTTAAAACTTTCACGCGCAGTTTTATTCACTCCTAGATACATAAAAATACACTGCTGGAAATGGAAATTCTAAAAGTTAAAAGCAGTTGCTTCGCAACTGCTAAAAGTTTCTTAGCCAATAAGAAACTGAGAAATCAATACAATAAGAATTAAACGTAGGTATTTACACACCATTTTTATAAAATGGATAAATAAATATTGACAATGTAAATTATTTTTCTGAAAACATTCTATGGCGCTTTCCATGAAAATGTAAAATTTTCATTTGTTTAGAATAACTCCTAAATCATGTTATAAACTTCAATTAGGTATAAAAAATATTTTTATTGAATTGTCTCAGACAATATGAAAATTTAACAATATACAGGCTGTTTTATTTAAAATAACAATAGTCGTATGGCGAACAGCGATAATGGGCCATTTATTCAGATGATAATATGTGATAATATTACTTTGTAAAGCCACTGAAACCGTGAATTTTTAATTTGATTTTTTTGTATGTTTGTATAATAATAAGTAGGTTAATAAAATAATAAGATTCTTTGATAGCCTAAAGGCGCTATCAAAGAATCTCACGACTCGTGGACACCCTCTATACTACATATTTATTATTATCTTGAGTGCGTGAGTTAAGAAGTTCCCCATATCAACTCATTTTGCGTGGGTTATAATCTTTACTAAAGGACGCGTTTTTTCTGATTTATCAAAATAAATTAGGTAAAATAAAAAAATTAAAATTCTTATTAATAATTATTAGTTTTTAAATTTTTGGGGGTCGTAGATAGGAATTCTATAACATACGCGTGATAATGACACATTAACATAATATGTACTTATATTATGTTATATGTGATTATTTTACTAATTACACACATAATTATTTTTATATTTATTTATCATCATTTAGATCTTTTTAAGCAACGGTCCTAGATAAAATCTTGTATAAAACACGCGAAATAAGGTGCTCCAAACCATACCGCCCTTGGCGTGTTATTCAACTCGAGGACAATATTCACGTCGCGCTTTTAAATAAAATACTTTCATTTTTCAAATTGTATTGTTAATAAATAACAAAATTATAATAATATTTAAATTTCAAGAAAATAGTCAATCCCAACAATGCTGCTTTAGTTTCATCAACCAGAGTCCAGAATATCACTATGATAATATACGAGCGCCACTTAATCAAAAAAGTGGGTATATTACTTAATAAAAAAAAAGAAGAATAACAGAATAAGTCAGAGGAGGGCGTATGGGCAAAATACCCTCTCCGGTTCTTCCGTGTAATAAGGGATCCCCAGCAGAAATTAAAAAAAAAACAACCAAAACGTATTTTTTAATAAAAAATAGACTAAAATTTTAAAATCTCCGGCATAAGTTCCAATAAGTCTGTTGCTCGGTCTGTTGAGTCATTTTCGAGGAAACACAACTTTCCTTTTTGTTGATGTCATTTCGTTTCACGTCATTTTCGTCACTTGACGTAATTTTTAATTGTTAAAATCGAGGTAACAATGAAAAATATAATCACAAAATAAATCGAAAAAGTTTTACCGATTTTCTCTAAAATGGTTCAACAGATTTAAAATGTAACTACGCTGGTATAGCAAGAAAAGCAGATTTTCAATCTTAACAAATGATTCCATTCATAATATCAAAGTAGTCTGCTGGGTCTAGCCCTCAAATTCAAATTTACGATATTACGAAGACAAGTGATAAGAAGAATTATACAAGTGATCCTAAACTGGAGGGCACGGTATACAGAGTGTTGTAGTTAAAAATATGGCAAATTTAAATCAAAATGGCTGTCAAATTTAAACAATTTTCACTGGCAAAATACATCATTTCACATAACTATTATGATAGCGATTGTTTTTTATGTTTTTTAATTATCGCTGCCGCGATAATTACACTCATTTCATTCAAGTTCTACTTATAGTCCTCGAGTCTAATGAATTTTGTAAATGTGGCATCGTTGTTCAAGTTATTGGAACTTGATAATGGAACCATTATCTTGCGGTAACATCTTAATCTGGGTATAAACCTAAACGCAGTAAGTATTTTTTCTTTCTATCGAGTGCAGTCTTTTCACAAAATTGGTTTATATCTTCTTAAAGAAGCCATGCGGGGAAAAAAGTAAACGAACTTAGAGTCCTTATTCCATAATGAATGATGTGGTACTATTTCCGTGTGTCCGCCAATTCGGGATCACCCTGTATAAACGCACATAATCAGGGTGTCGTTTAAAGGTACCACCAACGTTTTACCACAGATTCTTGAGTGAAAAATATGAAGATTTTATTTTAATTAGCTTACACTTAATTAGCTATGTTCAAAAAGGCACCCTTTTCAAGATACAGCCCTTAAAGGGGGGCCAACTAAATACATGTTTTTCAGAATATGTAGGTCAAAAATCGCCTCCTACTATTGCTAAGAGCAATAAACTGATATAGTTTTACAAACAGTGATATATAGGTTGTTCCTGTTTTTGATGCCAAGTCTTACTTTTTACCCTTTTAATAACTTTTAAATACCAAATTTTTTTTTTTTATCTCACAGAAACGATTTTTTGACAATTATTGGCCTTGAGAATAATCGTAGTAGGCGCTGAAACTAAAGTTTTTCATTTAAATAATTTTTTACTTACTTTGGAAAATGTGTATTCAGTTGACTCTCTGTAAAGGGCTGTAGCTTGAAAAAGGGACCATTTTAAACATAAATAATTGCGATTAAAACTGTATTTTTTAACCCAGAAATCTGTGGTGAAACGTTGCTTTGTTGATATTAATATTTAAATTAAAAAAGAGATTTTCCCAAAAATACGTTTTCAGTAGTGTTCATCATAAAAAATTAATGGGAAAACGATGACTAAACTTTTATAAAAGGGCGAGAAGTGCAGTTATACTTACTTTAGCCTTTGAATGAAAAAATACAGAATCAATCAGTGGAGTGCAGACACAATAGTTCTGGAGTAACTGAGACATGTTTACCTCAGTGTTTACGTATGTCAATGGGTTTATTGGTTTTAACTCGGTTTCAACAATACTTAGTAGTAAGCACTGAAATTTTGAAGTTTCTCATTTAATCTATTCTTGACTTATTCTGGAAAACGCGTTTTTAGTTGACTTCCTTTTAAGGACTGTATCTTGAAAAGGGTGCCTTTTTGGACAAAGATAATTTCGGTTAAATCGGCACATTTTTTACTCGGGCATCTGTGGAAGAGCGTTGGTGGTACCGGTACCTTTTAGCGACACCCTGTATAATACAATTATTACAAACAATATTGAAATGTTTATAAAATACAAATTGTTCTCAATTTGAGGTTAACTCAGGGGTAAACTATTCCCTCGATTATTCACAACTAGAAAACAATTATTATCAGATTATGGGAATTTCTACCTTTTTTAATTTTTTTTATTCCCAATTTGAAGTTGAAAAGATTGTTGAAAAGGTATTGTAGTCACAGTCTATTCCAACTCTATTTGGACCTAGTTGGCTATGGATTATGAAACCCCGTATCATACATTTGACAGCGCACTGACAAGTGAAAATGTCAGGTTATGAGTGATTTTGATAATGTCACTCTCAGAATAAAGCACACTGTTGCCAAACATAGTTAAGAAGAATCAGGACACTCTAATTAAAATCTTGGTAATTATATGTAGGTATACATCCGCGGCTCCTAAGTTTCATCAATTTTTTCGGGACCGAGGAGCGAAATAGGGGTGCTGGGTGGGTAAGAAGCTAAAAACAGCCATTGCAAACTAACATTAAGGTCACAACTAAGGCCTCTTTGACACTATGGTCGAATTTCTATTTTTTTCTTCACTTTCAGGGCAAGGAAAATCTTCGAGATTAACAGTAGCACGATTTTTATTTTGAATTTTGCATTTATTTTGCATTTATATTCCAAAAATCATTGCATCAATCCCTGTGGACTGGACAGGATATGTGAAAGCGGATATAAAGCATGTCCGCCTCTGTAAGCTTCGAAGCGCTTGGCATTGTCGTGAAGTGGTTACATCCGTGATTCGCGGCATCTAATCGGCGCCTCTTGTCAGGACCGCACTCTCAAAACCGAGTTGCAAAGCAAATGAAAACCTCCCAGGTGTTACTATAGGTATGTTCTCCACCTCTATACAGGTGCCATAGTGAAACTGTAGGAGCCGCGGATGTATGTAATAACCAAAATCTTTAAATATAGTCCAATAAAGTCTAAAAAGTCATACATATCGATTAAGAATACACATCCTTTTAATAGTTCGGTTTATTTTTTTCATATACGTGGTTTTCATATACATAGTAACCGTCCAGTTTGTCTAAACACTCCATCCCGCATAAATAAGGATACGTCAACAATGGTTTTGAATGAGAATTAAATGCACAGCACAAAGGATAGAGTGTCAGTACGTGAATAAATTTTATGTAGTTGTCAGTGGCTCTCAAACTGACGTAAGCGGTTCAATTCATTGTTTGAATGATTTCCTTCAATAATTTAAGCTCGTTTACAACTTGACAATTAACTGTTTGACATCGTACCATTTCCTGTTACATCTCTGTTTCTATTTCGTTCAAGCAGGTACTTCTAACAAAGTGACAGCTTAGCTGACATTCACAGAAATAATTCATTGACACAGCTCACTTCAATAAGATTATGCCAGGAGAAATCAGCTGATTTTTTCATGACCATGGCTGATCATGGCCAACTGCGGTCTGAATAAAGTTGAAATCGACAGTAAGTATAGCAGATGATCGGTATTATAGGTAATTATTTAGGTAACCATAGTTAGCCAATAGAAATAGATCATGATCTTCTAGCCAATGTCTAGCTTACTTGATTTGGTAATTGTTTACATCCGCGGCTCCTAAGTTTCATCAATTTTTTCGGGACCGAGGAGCGAAATAGGGGTGCTGGGTGGGTAAGAAAGTAAAAACAGCCATGGCAAACTAATATTAAGGTCACAACTAAGGCCTCTTTGGCACTACGGTCGAATTTCTATTTTTTTTTTCACTTTCAGGGCAAGGAAAATCTTCGAAAATAACAGTACCACGATTTTTATTTTGAATTTTGCATTTATTTTGAATTTATAATCCGAAAATCATTGCATCAATCCCTGTGCGGACTGAACACGTAATGAAAGCGGATATATCGCTCAGTCCGCCTCTGTGAACCTCTAACACAGAATAGAATGCTTGGCAATTATGGTGAAGTGGTTTTATCCGGGATCGCGGCATCTAATCGGTGCCTCTTGTCAGGACCGCACTCCCTCCGCACTCTCAAAACCATTTTTTTACACCGTTTTGTGGCTTTCCCTTTCATTTGCCCAGCAAATGAATACCTTCCTGGTGTTACTATGGGTATGTTCTCCACCCCTATATAAGTTCCATAGTGAAACTGTAGGAGCCGCAGATGTAAATAATGACCCTTGATTTTTATTACTAAAATAGGTAATATTGTTGTTATTATCTTCATTCTTAATATAGAGTTTTTAATTTTGAATTAATAAATCAATACAAGTTTCATTCATTCATACTTACCTAAGAATAACATCCCTAATACCTACTTGAAATGTCCCAATACTTTTCAAACAATTTCATCAAATTGCGAATTTCAAATTGGGACCAATTCAAAATTGGGATCGAAAAATTTCAAATTGGAACCAAACTATGTATTTCAAAATGGGATTAATCAATTTCAGAATGGGAATAGAATAAGTAAACAATTTTGAATCTACTCAAACAAAATTAATGTATTTTTATGACATGGAAGGGAAAATAACAACAAAACATGAATCACCATTGTTTATTTCAAACTCATATGATACTTTTTCAATTTGAAATATTTCAATTTGGTAGAGATTTGAAATTACTTTCCCAATCTGAAACTGATTAGGCTCATTTTGTAATACCTAATTGTTTAGTCCAAAATCCCAATTTGGATTTGCCTGTTTCCAATTTTAAATTGCTGAGTCCCATTTTGAAGTGGAAAAGGTACCCACAGACCACACAGAACACTATTATAGGGTAAGTAAATAAAAATAAGTAGGTAAGTAGGTGCATGTTTGTGTAACTAGATAAGTATAAGAATTTGTAAACTTTGACTAGTCCTTCTCCTCATATCAAGAGTATCAAGAGGCAAGAGGAATAATAATAGATCAGACGAATTAGACCAATAAACCTTTAAAAAGCGTAGATCAAAATAACCATAACAATAATAGCTAATTAATAAAAAAAAGAACTGAAATGCCAAAAGGTCATTGACGGTCCTTCCAGCCTCCCAATAACTACATTGGAAATAGGCTGGAATCGGAATCTGGGAATCTTTCACCAATAACCAAACTTATTGTTTCTATTAATGAAGAAATTAAAATTAACAGCACACAGCTATAAAACAGCTTCTTTTTATGTTATAAATGGGAAAAGCTGCGTGAAAATATGGCTCGCTATCCGGCTATAAAAGAGATATGAAAAATGTAAACCTACCTTGGGCATGTTTTCCTTTTGATGTTGATGTCATTTTCAAAAAGACCCATCAGCACTCATTCGCATCACACACACAGTCACACCATTTTTCATACTTTCACAACACTAGAGCATTTTTTCGATGGAAATTTTCAGAGGGAAATTCATGTTACAAAAAATTAATAAAAAGGACTGATCTGGCAGAGGCAGAGTAAAGAGGAGAAAAACACTGGGTACCAAAAAAAATACACATGTGGCGACATCTGTGCAAGCATGACGTAACTCACCTCGCAATCGATTCTTCTCGGTTGGTAATTTGTGGGCACAATCACTAATAACCGACTTTCCATCGTTTACATTGGAATTGGAACGCCTACCAAAACCGAGACCGACGACTGTCAACTTTTTCACCATTTTCAAAATAATTAATTGGTCATTAAATTAAATTGATTTTGGATAGGTGCGCATTTTACCCAGATTTAAGAAATATTAAATTCGATTTTTTATGATTTAACTTTAATGAGTTCTAATTCACTTCACTCTATTTGTAATAATAATTAATGAACACAAAAAGACACAAAAAGTTTTTAAAACTCGTTTTATAAGCTTTATTAGTTATATTGTACTCGTCCGGGAATGTTCACCGATGTTTCAAACTTCATATGCACCATAAAATTTGCCTTTATGACTCGTTATTTAATAATCTACCTACTTTAAAAACAATTGCACCCACACCTACAATAATTTAATTAAAAAGCATTTTTGTTACTAAGTACTAAGTAAGTATACGCCTATTATTTAAGCATAGATATTCCTATCTATCACATTATTGTAGGTACTTATTATATCTATTAAACTAAAGTTATTGATATGTAAAACAATTTGGATTATAAAATTTATATTACAATATACAGGATGTATCAGTGTCGCAACTTTATAATCTCGTGAAAAACTTTTTTGTTTAAAGTTTTTGTTGCTGTTGAAATACGACCAATTGACCAAATTGCAATTTTTTGTTTCTATAATTATTTGGCTCAATAAGCCGCTCTTTTTGAATTTTTGACAAAAATGAAATAATCATAAATAACTTATTGTTTAAAAAATTATAAACAATTTTTTTGACAGCCGTCAATAAATGCTGACATTTTTTGATCAAAATCCGAATGACATAATATGCAACATGCAAATGTGTGTTTTTCAAAAATTGTTTTTTGTCTCCTCGAAGTATTTCGCACAAATAGAGCGAAAACTATTTCGTGCACGGTATAGAGGATTCTTAAATAGTTTCCCTAGCAACCACGATACACATATAAACGGTATGCTAATACATAATTGCTTTTACTATTTTGGTTACTACTGCGCAATGACGTCATGCGTTTGAATTTTGACTCAAAGCATTAATGGCGGCGAAGTTGTTTATAAAATTTGTCAAATTTGATTGTTATTTTCCTTTTTGCTTGTGTTTTTCTTCCTGCTAGATCTATATATTATATTATGTGGTAGATTGTTATAAATATTCGGTTTTATTATTGAGTTTAAACTTTCATAAAGTATTATCATATGGGGTCCCATTTAAAAAGAACTACCTATATGGGGATCTCGGTAAGAGATAAGAGATACAGAGTCAGATAAATCAGAGAAAAGTTGCACAATTTCATGCTTATTAAGAATCTGAAACAAAATTTATGAAAACTTCAGACGCTGCTGAAAAATCCTGAAAAACATGTAAAATCGAGATTTCTTATTTTATGAAAGAAATTAAATTGTTTTTTCATGTCATTCGTTATTTCAAAAATCAAGGAAACCAAAAATCTATCACATTAAAAAAAATTCAAAATTTAATTCTTGTTTTTAAAAAAAATAACTTTTTCATTAACAGACAGTCATAAATAACCATAAGGCAAGCAATGCGACGTCACACCACGACGTTCGGTGATGAAGTGTTCATTTTTTATCCCGAAAAAAGAATTAAATTTTTGAAAAATTTTTTAATGTTGATTGATTTTTGGTTTCCGTGATTTTTTTTATACCAAACGACATAAAAAACCAATATGGCGGCCATAAAAAAACAAAAGTGAAAATTAGACGTGAAAATTTTTAAAACGTCAAATAGATAGCTGTTGACGACTTATGCAAGGCTACAAAAAATTATTTATTTATTTCTGACAATAAAAAAGATATAAGCAATCTCATGTGTAATCTTCCAACCGAGTGACGTCGACGTCAGTAGAAGACCGGAACGCAGCCTGCGCAGTCACAGGATACTGAGACTGACATACCGTGGATACATGTATTGGGAATTTGTGAACGTCATTATAAAGGTAAATGACATTCTGAAATTAAACTTGACTTGAATGACTTGACATTTATCACGCTTCAAATGAAATGACGTAAATAAACAAAAAACAAATAAGACTTCAAATAATTATTGTTGAAAATGATTTGATTTTGCCTAAAAAGCAGACAGAAAATGTAACTTTTTTCATTTTTCATCAAAAACTCTCATTTTCGGCAAACACAAATCGAGTGTAAATCATTAACAAATTAACGTATCAATAGTATCATTTTCAATTCGCTGGTTGGCAGTGGTTTTAAATGATTATCATCAAAGCCAAACATTACAAACACAGGTTGGTATGGATTATTATGTTTGTATGTTTGATTATCATAGAAGTAATTTGACTTGTTGATTTGTTGTGAACCAAATACCTACCGTAATAATGATCATTATTAACTTGATTAACATCATTTGTAGCTGACACTTTGCATTATAAGAATTATGTGGTAAGAAGATCCAGAAATACACAATAATCATTCGACCAAGAAACAAAAACAATGGGAAATTCAGGGTTAAAACAGCATATTGAAACTGCAAGGAAAACTGGAGTGTTGAAAGTCTCTCAAGGTAAACTGAACGATTTCCCTCCTGCGTTTAGCCAATTGGAGGGAAACCTGAGAAACCTGGACATATCTGATAATAAATTCGTGAACCTGCCCACGGAGATAAGTAAATTTCAGCAATTACGACACTTAAATCTCAACAAAAACAAATTAGCCAAATTACCGGATTGCATAGGAGCGCTGACCAGACTGGAAACATTAAACGCCAGCTACAACAATTTGACCACCCTGCCGCGCACTTTATCAAACCTAATCAACCTAAAACAGGTCCACCTCAGCAGTAACCACTTGAAAGAATTCCCTTTGGTCTTTTGCAGTTTGAAACATCTCGACATGCTTGATCTCTCCAACAATGAGATCGTATCCGTCCCTTCGGAAGTATCTGGATTGACCGTTACCGAGCTCAATTTGAATCAGAACCAAGTCTCGCAAATATCGCCCGAAATAGCTAATTGTCCACGGTTAAAAATTTTAAGGTTAGAGGAAAACTGCTTACAGTTGACAGCGATTGATCCGAAAATTTTGAAAGATTCAAAGATCAGTAATTTTGCTCTCGATGGTAACCTGTTTGAGATAAAACAGTTTGCTGATCTAGAAGGCTATGAGGCTTATATGGAACGATATACCGCTGTCAAGAAGAAATTGTTTTAGAATTATTCGATTTATTGCGATGGAAGGTGTCTTTTTGTTAGCACATGAAATCACCGATTTTCACTACTTGATTGATAATATGAAATGCAAGTTTTTCACATTTATTCACGTAACAGAAAGCTGCTATAACTTGGACGAGTATTTTAATAAAAATTAATCAGGGATTAAAAAAATAGAATAGAATGCTGAATAATGTGACCTTTGTCACCTTAGTTCACATAGGAAGGGTTAATTTAATCAATGAATATGTCAAATGAGGTATTAAAACACCCTTCATGCTCTTTGAGGTCCTTGACTCCAAACCAGGCTAAAGATTCCTTGGGAAATTTATATCTGGAAAATAAAATATCTTAGTAAAATTAATCCCTGAAATTAATTGTATGTATATTAAATTATGCTTAGGAAGCAGTTATTTTTGAGCAATATTGAATAAAAATAAAATGTGCATTTTATATTGTTTTACAAAAATGAACTGATTAAAATTTATCAAAAAATTGTCTCAATAAGAACCAATTTCCAAAGAAATTTCAACTTTCATTTCTCCACGGGAAATAAATTCTCACTTTTATGTTTCTGTAAATCTTTTAATTTTAAATTTTCAATGATTTTGAATTTGAAATATTTTTTTACATAAACTTTGGTGATTATTGGCTTGAATATGATACACAATGAACACTTGAACCATATTATGTAAGATAATAATTGCATATCAGAATTAAACATAACACAATTTTTTTTTTTAATTATTAACAACAGCACCCCAGCGTAATTGCTCTTATCTCAAGTCTTAAGACATCGAATACATTCCACTTTAAAGATTTATATCTTTGGTAGTGGTGGTTGTAATTAGCACCAAAAAAAGCACTGGGGTGCTAGTTAAATCGCAAGTAAAAAATAGTTGTTGCAAGGAAAAAGAACGAAATCAATTTCACCAAAAACTAGAGTTATGTTTCTTTACTTTCGATTCTGAAAGTATTTTAGTACAAATATGTTAAATCTGATCTAAAAACTAAAACTAAAACTGTAGACTATCAATTTTAGTATGAATTTGAGAGGTTGATCTAACAAACTTTCAAGTCAAAGATTTCTATCTGTGATATGCTTTGATATTACGTGTTAATATTTAAATTATTTAGCTTAACTCTAACATTTCTATAAATTTAATATATAAATTATTAATCAAGTTAGCCATATAATAACTCGGCAACAATGACGAAAATAGCAGTTTTTTAAATATTAATTTTTCTTGGACATTTTGAGAATTCCAATATTTCTGGTTGCATCGTAAATAATAAATAGAACCATTGTTCATCCAAAATCAAACGTATTTTGAATTGAAGTACAATTTACAGGAAAAATTATTATCTCAAAGGAGTTTCAACCAATTTTCAAGTTTAATCAGGAACACTACAAAAAAATCAAAGAAAATGAGATCTTCATGCTCTTTATTGCTGGTTCATTACTGTATGACAACTTTTACCTGAAACTTAATTTATTCATATTATTATCTACCAGTTTGTGGTAGGTATAACCGGAATTTAGAAAACTCTTAATGTTTCAATAATAATTATTATTACAAATTTTTGATATCAATAATATCATTATTTAATTTACATAAAATTATGTATTATTATATTAATTATTATGGTATTGCTAACTTTTCATGATTTAATGAAGATGTCTGTATACCTATTCATTTTTATTGTAATTATAGTTAGATGGTTACAGTGTATGTAATAGCTTCCTATATTATTACATACATACAGTGTGATCCATTTGCTCTTGATTCAAATCTTTGTTGTTTATTGTGTGATTTTAATCGGATTTAAAAAAAAAATTTGGACCAAAAAGCGCCCCATTCCTACAAAATCCAAGGCCTACTAGCCCAGTTTTATTTTCTAGAAAAATTACTAAAATTAATTCTTGAAATTTAATTCAACTATAAAATTGTTTATACTTGCCCGGTTTTTAGTATAGTGCCGCTTTGAGAGATGGCGAATCCAGTGGAGTGATTTTTTATATTATTTTAGATTTGATATCTTGAAATTTTTAAACTTAAACACTGATCTAGTAGGCCTTGGATCTTTTTAGGAACGATTCGCTTTTTGCTCCTAAAACAAAGTTCATCAAGCTCTGTCATTTTAATTAAATTTGGTTAAAATAGCACAATAAATAAAGATTTTACAGGGTGGCGAGAACAAATGGGTAATACTGTATACAGGGTGTTTCAGAACATGTGTCGGAAAATGAAAGAATGTGAACCTTGGCATAGTCCGAGAAAAAATTCTGCAAACGGACCGTGACGTAGGTACAGGGTGTCAAAAAAATCCAGTTTTTTGATGAATGTTTGAGATACAAAACTCAGCAACACATCTTATCATTGATATTATTTACTTTTTTTAGCTCTTAATTGATATTTATATTATGACAGTGGTCTTGAAAATTGGAATTTTGAAAGCACATTCTAAACTGCCAATATATTTTACATGAAAAAGGTACCCCTGGTAAAAAGCCAGGTGAGTCGTTTTCGAGAAAAATGGCTTTTTATGATGAAAAACATAAAAGTAGCTACAAAATTATTGTTTTTTTTGTTTTTTTATTATAATTTGTTACCAATAAAAAAATTAGATTAGCGCTCAAAAAGTAGATAATCTTAATGATAAGATGTGTACAAAAGCTGAATTCTGTATCTCGAACGGTTCCTCAGATATTATGTCAAAAAATAAATTTACACCCTTAATCGTGGAAACGCTGTCTTTTCCGGATCCATGTTAATAGTTTTTTTTTTTTTCTTAGAAAGTGCCCTTTCACTTTTTCTTCTACTTTTAAGTTTTTGGCTTTTAATAGCTTGTTTTTAAGCTACTTAGCCAGATCATTACTTTTATTCTTATGCTCAGTAAAGAGTGTCCTAGGGCCTCATTCCCCGATTGGACTGTCTTTCTTCTATTTTGGTTCTTGATGGTGTGAATTATTGTTGAACTGTGGTGGGGGTAGTTAGTTGGGAGTTGGGACAGATATCACACACAAAAGAAAATACTTTCACGCTTATACTTTCCGATACGTTTTGAAACACCCTGTATATCATATACGGTTTTAGAAGTTTATGTAGGCAGAAGAAAAACCTTCCAGATTTTGCGCACTAATTCGATCATAGACTATTAAGAGGATATATCTGACAACACTGTTAATTGACAATGTTGACAAGTTGATTTAAAAAATAAAATATGGAATGAAATAATTCCTCTTTATCCTTCATTAATAAGAATATATCTTACTGGTATTTTTTTTAAATTTTGTTATTATGGGATGTACCTTAATAGGATACCATTGAGTTAGCGTTCTGTTTCTGCAGATTCCGTAGATTCCACCTAATTACTGTTTGCAATAACAAAATTGACCAACCTGCAATTTTTTAAGGTTTCCGCCAGCCTTGGATTTGTGAAAAGATTAAACTCTTTTATCCTAAAAGATTGCATAAAGGACCTTCTTTTCTTGAACTTGGTGGTAGAGTTTAACTGGAAGTTAAGTAAGTTCAAACATTTGCCTACATAAACATTTAAAAGTAGGAGTAGGTACTATAATGACAGATTCTCAATCAATTTTGAAATTTGAAACTTATTTGGAGCTTGTTGTTTTAATTTTTTTTAACTTTTCATATTTCAAAAATTATATCAATGTGAATTAAATTTCAAAATGGAAATTGTAGATAGGTATTCGTAGCTTTGTTATTCATATTTGCTAATGAAATAAAATCGATGTGCCACCTCTGTATATCTCTGCAATGTAACCCCCGTCTTGAAATATGAGAAAATGTAATCACAATGCAATATAAAGAAAGAGTGTAAGTAACTAAAAAAAATAAAGTGTGTGAAATTTTAAACAACACCAATTTACATAATCGGTATTTTTAAACAAGTACATAATCTCTAGTTTTTTGCTGCACTCTCTCGATAAATGCAAACAATTGAATAATATTTGTATTTTCTGATAATATATTGGTATCATTTTATGAACCTGGTAAACATCCTTTTTGATGTGTGTAAATTTTAGATCTCCAAAAGTTAGATATGTGGTAAATGTTCATTGGTATAACAATATTGTATGTATGTATATAATCTTTGTGTGGTAACTTATACATAATACTACTAAATGGCTTGGATATAAATATGGAAAGTTCAGGATTGGTTTTCTGTTGCGACATAATATTATCTATTTTAAGCAAATAAATTCAAGGCTGCAGTTGTTTACTTTATTCTGTATACATCTTGAAAACAATTTATGAGACTTGCATAAATGAAAATATGTCTCCACTTTTTACATTGTTTCTACTGTTTTTTTCTATTTCTTTCTTATAGTCATTATGTTTTATTTATTTGTTCATTTATTTATTTATTTATTTATATCATAGATCCTACACCATCCAACAGGTTGGCACAATTAAAAAAGTACCTATGGCACAATTTAATAAATTTTATATCTATGCCATTTATATAAGATTGTGAATAAAAAATTATAACCAGCCAAACTTTGTACCTAAATCAATAAGAACTTTAATCTACTTCTGCTGAACTAAGCTTTCTTTGTCAATTTAATTCAACGCCTCAAGTGTACTTCTATTAATCTAGACTAGATAAATGTGCTAATCATGTTATGTGACTTATCTTGTTTTTCATAAATCACTTGCAAAATTATAAGATGTAGGGCAAGAGTCAAATTAGAAAACAAGCGACTTTGAATCTTCTGAAAATTAATTTCCTTTTAAGTGCAAAATCAAGTAAAAATTTAAAATTTAAATTCATCCAGTCGTCCTCAGAGCTATTTACCTTATTTACTTTGTTTTAAATCTGAAATGTCATTTTTTATAAAATAAGAGTGCTCCAAGGAAATATTTTTGACTTGTTCGCTACATCTTGTAGGTGGTACCTATTATTATTCCAGAATATGTTATTGTACTACATTCAAGTGAAGGGAAAATGTTGTCGCTTGCGGCATAATTTTGTTTTTCCTGGCAGTTTCTTATAAACATTAGCTTATTTACGACACCCTTGACTAAGTATACGGGAGGGCTCCCAATACCCAATACCAATAATGTCAATAACAAGATTTATTTTAACAACAGATCCAATGAAAGTGCATTCTCTTCTCTGTTAGAAAAAATGCAGCATGTACAGCAGCATAAAATTGTAAATTTTGGATTAAATAAATTATATTGTAATGAAAATCAGGAAGGACGATTTACGATGTGCATTTTTGAAAAATTTGGTGTTCATTTTCAAAAAATCATCACGATTAATTTTCTAATGTACCTATGTAGAACCATTTTTTCAATTTTTTGTTAGTGAGCATAAATTTAAATCATGGCGACTGGATTTGGGAACTGAAAATTGGTAAACCTAACCAGTTTTTTGTGAAATTTCACAAATAGATTGTGCTGTGTAGTACATCAACATATTATGTAATAAGTCACAAAACAGGTACCTATAAAATTTTTGTAAGAAACATACTCGTACTTCGTACAGCAAAGCCTTAATTTTATTCTGTAATAGATATAAAAAAACTCGACGTATATGTTGCACTTTATCTGCTCTATTTTTCTTGTTCGGTCTATTCCTACCCCTAATTTAGCATAATCATTTCTTACATTGACTGCAAATGGTGTAAATTAATTAATAGTTAATTACCCAGTTATAAATGAATATAATATTATCGAAAACTAGCGTTTTTCCTTAAATACCTATACCTGCATATAGCCATCTATATTAAATGCTTTTTAATAATAGAAAACTAATTACGCAAAGTGGGTGTAAAATATAATCATAAAAATCAATATACCTAACATTTTTCCTGAAGCTCTATTTTCTAAGTTACACCCCTCTGAAAATGATTCAAGTCAAGTTAGCTACGCTTCGGCCCGCTACGCTTTCGGCCAGGGAGAGGAATTCCGATTAATGTCTAGGAAAAAAATTTTTTGTTACTTTTTTTTGATAATAAATATAACATTTCGGACCATTTTTAGCAAATTTTCAATAAAAAAGTTTGTTTTTTCAATTTATAAAGTCCGTGAGCGAAAGCGTGGCTGGCCATTATTATAAAATTTTGGGCTTCTTTCAACAAGATTTCTGCCAGAATTTTTTTTCAGTTTCTAAGTCAGTGATCGAAAGGGATTATTATTAGGCCATTATTATGAATTTTTGGACTTTTTAGAATAAAATTACTGCAAAAATAACTTTTTCAGTTTATTAAGTTGTGGCCGACATCGAGGTTGTCCATTATGGTAAAATTATGTCCATTTCGGGCTTCTTTCACTGCCAGAATGTTTTCCAGTTTCTTAAGTTCGTGGCTGAAAGCGTGGCTGGCCATTATTTTAAAATTCTGGGCTTCTTTCAGCAAGATTTCTGCCAGTTCAGTTTCTTAAGCCGTGGCCTAAAGCATGGCTGGCCATTATTATGAATTTTTGGACTTTTTGAGCAAAATTTTACAGCATAAATGACATTTTTCAATTTATGAATAAGTAGGACCGAAAGCGAGGTTGGCTTTCGAGGTTTGGAAAAATGTTAAGATTTCGGGCTTTTTTCGGCAAGATTTATACCAGAATTTTTTTCAGTTTCGTATTTCCATGACCGAAAGCGTGACTGGCCATTGTTATGATTTTTTTTTACTTTTGGAGCAAATAAATTACAGCAAAACTTACATTTTTCAGTTTAAGTCGTGGCTGGCACTTATTATGAATTTTTTTTACTTTTGAGCAAAATTACAGCAAAAATTACATTTTTCAGTTTATTTAGTCGTGGCCGAAAGTGTGTGGCTGGCCATTATTATAAAATGTCGTACTTTTTTGACAAAATTTCAGCTTGAATGATTTTTTTAGAATATTAAGTCCGTGGCTGATCATTATGATTAATTTTTTGAGTCAAATTTCAGCAAAAATCATTTTTTCAGTTTATTCAGTCCATGGCCAAAAACTCGGCTGGCCATTATTATGAATTTTTTGAGCAAAATTACAGCAAAAATATTTTTTTCAGTTAGTTAAGTGCGTGGCTGGCCGTTATTAAGAATTTTTTGAGCCAAATTTCAGCAAAAAGGATTTTTTTCAGTTTCTCAATTAAGGCCGCGGCCTAAAGCCTGGCCGGCAATATTATAAAATTTATTCCGATTTTTTTGAGCATACTTTCAGCAAAAATGATTTTTTACAATTTCTCAAGTCCATAGCTGAAAGCGTCGTGGTTGGTCATTACTATAAAATGTCGGATTTTTAAACAATATTTCAGCAAATATGATTTTTTCGAAAGTTGGCCGAAAGCATGGCTGGCCGAAGCGTGGCTAACTTGACTCATTGAGTCTGAAAATGAGGGGTGTAATAGTAATAATAAAGTAAAGCTTGTTTTTTATTTCCGAGATCATGCAGGTGAATATTTATAAAAGTAAAGATCTGATTAATGAATAGAACCAGTAGATTAACAAAGGTTGGAAATGACGACCACCTCCTGCTTAATAAAATAAATACAATAAGACTAGCCTTGATGGCTTCTTCCATTCGCAGATCGTTCAAATTTCTTGGAGGCCTAGACTGAGGTCCTGTTCAATCCCTCAATGCCAATTTTACCAGTGTCCTAGAAATTAGTGGCAAAACACTTCAATCAACCCTAAAATCTACGCCACTGTCATTATGGAAAGAAATTTATAAATACTTATAGGGAAGATTGTATTGTGTACAAAAATTCAGTTTTATATCATCAAAGGGTTCCTGAGATCATCAACAAACTGAAAAAAAAATTTGTGGCCTTGTAGGTAGGTATAATTTACCCCTCATACTTTCACAGGGGCGTACCTATATAATTTCGCAAAGGGGGAGTTATGAGCGAGAGATGACTTTTGAAAAAAATTATTATAAAATGAAAGTATCGACATTGACAGGGACAAGAAGGGCAAAATCAAGGACGCCCTCTTGATTTTTAAAGAATAAAGATGTTGAATTGGTTCCTTCATCGTTCCTTCCACGTTTCAAATTTATTGTTTTGTTTTGTCAGACGCTTGACGCTTGTAATTATTTGTAAACAAGTGAAAGTTACTTCAAGGTCAAATAAATACCTACGTGTACAACAGAGATAAAAAATAATCAAAGATAAAGTAGGAATTATTAAATAATTATTATAATAAAGAAAATATAACAACTTTTGGACATTATAAGCAGTTCATTACTTTTTATTATTTCCTTGTTTTGTTACAGCATAGCGGAACTAAAATTATTTATAATTTATGTTTACTGGCTAGGCTAAGGCTACCGCCAGGACCAGACCGACTAGGACCAGACTAGTTTAGCTAGGTAGGACGTAGGTGTAACTATCAACCACACCACAACAACAAACTATCAACAACTGATACCGAATCTATAAAAAAACTGCGCATTAAAAACATAAAAGGTAAGTCATATAAAATTCTAGCGATAAATTGTCCGTTATCACAAATAGAAGTGTTTTTATTTCCATGACATTTTAAATGTTACGTTTCATTTTAATTATTTGTTTGTGCGTCTAAAATAAAAATTCTGAAAATGTTAAAAATCCAACTTCACGTACGCCAGTGCCTCGCCGGTTTCCCGTCCTTGTTCACCTTGAGCTGCTGAATCGGTCTACGTGCGATTAGTAAGAGAAGGCGCAAGACCGGTATAGATATAGACGACGCGCGGTAAACATTTTACGGGACGTATTGTTTATGGCCGAATCGTACGTGTTGTGTTGCGCAAAAGGCGAATTTTTCGAAAAGCAATCCGGTTTCTGGGACTTTTTTGACGATAATTCCACTCGATAATTCCTGCTGAGAAACAGCATCGACTTAGGTAAGAGGTCTTTAACTTTATGTTTCGGTTTTAAAGCTGCAATTTTTGTTTACCGCACACATCCAGATGTTTTGTTTTGTTTATCCCCTGTGTTTTCATTGGGTAATAGCATCAGATGTTCTGGAATAATAATATGATGTGATATGGTGCTGGTGCTTGCTGCTGGTTCTGGTTGTTTTTATGTGAAAGAGTAATTAAATTAATGTCGGAGGTAAAGGAAACTACTGTTTTGGTGTCGACATTTCAATTTTCAACGTTTCGTGATTAATGCAGCCGTGAATTCATTCTTCATTCAGATCAGATTTCAGAGCGGGGTTCGTTGCTTCGTTCGTATTGCCGCGGTCATCACAGACACAGAGGTCTTGGTTTGTTTCTGGAGAATTCCAATCCAACGTTTTTGAATCGGTGTGATGTAATTTGAATGTTGACGTTTTTCAAATTTATCAATTTGTGGCTTTATTACTTCGTCTATTTGAGGATATAATAAGGTAATGCGTCTTCATATTCAGCAACTAACCTTAATTTTCTATACTGAAGTTTCAGAATAGTAGGCACTAAGTTCTTAGAAATATTACGGACTTAAAGTAAACACATTGTTGCCAGCTTTTAATTCTTGGTGTTTTATCATTTTGTATTTTTATCATTCACATGCAGGTAAATGGTTGTAGGATAAAAAATACTGTGTTTTATTTGTTGAGTAATTTTTCTGCTATAATAATTTCACAACATCGATATTTAATAGCAAAAGATGTAGAATTTCAATGAGGTTCGGTCCCTTAAAATATAATATATGGCAACATTACAGCAGTGTCAACAAGTACAAAGGATAAGCAGGTCCAACTTGCAGTAAGGTAAAGTAAGATGGATATATATCGAGCATGCTGCCAGTCCGTCCAAGGCAGCTCCGTATTCAGTGGCGTATCGTTCATGCTATTTTCGTGAGGGGCTGCAATATAACATTTATCGCTCCTTTAAATCCTTAATATTTTATTTTTATGTTTATATTTGCTGAATTATTGAAGCATCACAAAAATTAAAAAACGCATGAAAATGAATGAAAAAGAATTCGCGGCAGTGGAATAACCTGAACAAAAAGAAAAGTTGTTTGTTTTGGGCTGTTATTGGATGTCGATCGGGACTTGTATATTTTTCTCTTTCTGTTTTCTGGTTGTCAGAAAAGAAAAATTAATATTACCGGGGGAAGAAGATTCTCGACTCTCGGGAACAACAAAATTTTGAATATTTCATATTAGACTTCTAGACTTGAGTATGCGTGTCTTATCTGGTTTCCTGTTCCCCAAGCCCATATTCATGCCCTGGAAAATGTTCAGCGAAAATTTCTGAAGTTCTTATTCTTCCGAGTTGAAGGTGTCTATCCCCAACGAGGATTTGAACACACTCTCCTTCTCAATAGGTTTGGAGTTTTATCGCTGGAAATGAGGCGTATAATTGTTGTAACTCGTTTCCTTTTTAATCTGGTAAATGGTGGAATAGACTGCGAGTTTTTGCTTGGTAAATTGCCGTTCTTGGTTCCCCGTTTAAATTCACGTTACTCAATAACTTTTTACACTCCCTCTGGAAAAAGTGGTGCTCTGACTAGGTCGCCACTCTACCTGATGTGTGCTTATTTTAATAGTATTAGCGATTGTTGCGACTTGAACCATGACAGTTTCAGCATTATGCGTCGCCTTGTTATTGAGAGATGGTCTGGTAGTTGTCGGTATTAGCGACTTTCTATCTGTAAATTAATTGGTAGCATAATACTGTTCTTGATTGTTAATATAATTATTTACTTAGTTATTAGTTGATTATTATTGATTATCGGATTATCTTGCTATTAATTAATGGTATTAATTTTGCTATGTTTTTTATTTCATAGCTTTACATAGTTTTTAGTTATAATCTGTTGTTAATTTTGTAATTTTGTATGAAGAATGGGTTTGTTTTCTTCTTTTTTCTTTTTGTCAAATGTATTTTATATTTTGTTTCCTGTAATTGGGCCTTTGTCTGTTGGAAACAATAAATTATTATTATTATTATTATTATTATTATTATTATTATTATTATTATTATTATTATTATATTGTTCATAGACAATCTGTGAAGTAATTAAGAAATACAAGCTAGAAAAAATCAATATCTTACTAATTTGTTAATAATTAGTTATTAGTTAATTATTTGGTAAAATAATAATACAATAATGATTCCTGTTTTGGGAATGAACTGAGTTCCAGGATACAGAAAAAGTTTAACTATAAGAAATTTACGGAATTACCATCCCGGAAAAACCCATACCCGGTCGACAATAAAGTGCATAATTAGTGGGGATAGCTTGGTTGCTTTAAGGGTCGCTCATCAGATTTCCTGTCTGAATCTTATTTCTCAGTTCTCACTGTGGTGTAAACGGGAAAGAAGCAAGCTTCTTTGAGTGCCGAAGTGAAATACTGTTTAAATTTAAAGTTGTGAGCAATATGGAAGGCGAGAGCAGCCAAAGTAAACGTCGTCGTACGAATTTATCTACAGGAGAAAAAACTATTATATACAACGTGTATTGTGGACTCCGTGAAAGGAATCAAAGTACCTATGTTGGTAAACGATGTAGTTGCTTTGTGTAGTGATTTAACCAAAGTGTCAACTAGGAGTGTACACCGAATCTTGAAAACTTTCAAAGAGTCCAAAGGCGGAACAGAAAAGGTAGCTGAAAATATTGAAACAAGGGGGAGAAAACGCATTGACATTGATGATGACATAAAATACGCCGTTCGGAGAAAATTTCATTCGTTCTTTTTCCGAAATGAAATTCCAACATTAAAAGCAATCGCTGCCGAAATCAATTCGGATGACGCAATGCCGAAAATATCGCGACGTGTCTTATTGCGGACATTAAGACAAATGAACATAAGGCATATGAAAAGGCAGAGAAAAAGTCTTCTTATAGAAAGAGAAGAAATAATTTTGTGGCGGAGAAATTATTTACAAAAAATTCGAGAGTATCGTCGTGAAGGGAAGAAAATATATTTCTTAGACGAAACTTGGCTGAATCAAGGTCATACTGTTTCGAAAATTTGGCAAGATTTGGAAATAACAAGCCGTCGACAAGCTTTTTTTGAAGGTTTTTCCACAGGACTAAAAGCGCCAGCGGGCAAGGGGCGGAGGCTCATAATAACTCACATAGGTAGTGATTCGGGTTTTTTGGAAAACGGATTGCTACTTTTCGAATCGAAGAAAACTAGTGACTACCATGAGGAAATGGATGCGGAAAAATTCGAAAGCTGGTTTTTAAAAATTTTACCAAGCCTTGAGCCAAATTCGGTCGTGGTAATGGACAATGCTTCCTACCATAGTCGACGATTGGAGCCATCGCCAACAACTGCATGGCGAAAAGGTGACATCATTAACTGGCTGGCTCAAAGAAATATACCATTTGATGACAACATGTTAAAAGTGCAACTATTAAACATCGCAAGGGCACAAATACCTCATTTTAAGAGATATGCTGTCGACGAATTGGCTCGCGAGTGCAACATCATTGTACACCGCCTCCCTCCTTACCACTGTGAACTGAATCCTATAGAACTTATTTGGGCTCAAATAAAAAACCAAGTGGCGAAACAAAACGTGACCTTCAAGATGGATGAAGTGAAACGCCTGCTAGCTACTGCAATAGGAGATGTGACGGCTGAAACATGGAGAAACTGCATCCGACATACTACAAAAGAAGAAGACAGAATGTGGGATCTAGACACAATAGTTGATGTTTCGGTTGAGCCATTAATTATCAACTTGAACGATAACGGTGATCGGGATAGTTGTCCATCATCCGACGATTTTTCTTCTGACGATGACTAAGGTACTATTTTTTTCCTATTTTCTTTGCTATTTTTATTTTTGCTATATGCTATATTATTTACTATATGCTATATTATTTGGAAGTTTACAATTATATTTCTCAATAAATTCATTATTGTCTGAACCTATTTTGATATTTTGCGTCCGCCACTGAATGCTCCAACTGAGCGCTTATACGTCACGACCACTTCCGAGAACTTAGTGCCTACTATTCTGAAACTTCAGTATAATCGCATTCATGCGAATTTTCTAGATTTTAAGACTTTAATCATCCACCACTCACAGCACAACATCTGAGAGTCCTGGGTCCGGTTGCACAAACGTTAATTACAGATCTCCCAGAAAATTACTGATTTTAAAATGCCCTGTATTATCAAAATGTTTGTCTAATATTGCTGAAAATAAACTCGACTCCCTTTTAGAAGAGTTAATTGTTGATAAAACATGAAAGACCATTCAAAATATTTACCCTATTTTCAAAATTTGCGATTTAAAATCAGTATAATTATCTGACAAATCTTTAATAATTAACGTTTGTGCAACTGGCCCCTGGGATTCCTTCCTGGGTGACTTTCCCCAATGACTTTTTTATTGCTGACTGAAGTCCCTCTAATGCGATTAGAGTACCTAATAATATAAATTTGAGTAATTTTTACGTTTTTGAGTATTTGGCCACAGTGTAGGTGGTTCAAGAAGTGTTCTTGCTTAATTAATAATTGCAAATTATGACTTATTTTGTTCCTTCTTTAGGACAGTTTGATCAGATGAATAATTATTATTCACATCATCACATCTAGAGTGCCTCAATTTCAAGCATGACTTCATAGAGGGGTATTTAAACCTTTAAAAGGGTAGTTTATGAAATAGGTTCTTACTTATTTTAAACATGTGGAAATGTTCATTATTTTCAAGGTAATTGCTCACAATTATTAATTTTAGCCCTAACTGATGTATATGCTATTGTGAAGAAAAGGCTAATAAGCGTCGTATGTATAACTTTACAGAAAAAGCAAAAAACGTTTTATTGAATGAAATCTGTTTTAAGTTTAAATTTTTTGCTAGTAAACCAATTTTTTGAGCAGCTCATTTATTTTGATAAATAAACTTATTGTGACCTTTATTTTGATTTAATTAAAAGTTGCTTAACAGCGGGTATTATAAAGGCTCATTAAGTTAACGGTCAGATTTCTGTGGCCATTTCTGAAGAAGATATCGAGTCTAAGTGGAATTTTTTTAAATTTATCTATTCTTGACATGAAAGTAATTACAAAAATATCAATAAAATTCATTTGACGTCGATTCGCTTTTGAAAATGGTATCAGAATTCTGCCCGTTAGCCTAATGAACCTTTATAATATTGACTGAGTTTTAATTTTTTCTTAATTTTTCTCTCATTGTAAAGGAATCCGACCGGACGCTTGAATTTTTTGTTAATTTATATAAAAAAGTGGTTCAGGGTGCTTGGAAAAGATTACTTTTGGTATAGTAGTAAGTAGTAAGCCATGACAGAAGAATAGGTTTGTCTTATCTTAACCTATAACTTCTTCTATTTTTATGGCTTGTGCATCCTTGTGCATACAGCCAGTAACATATAACTTAACCTCTTTTTTACAACTAACAGTTCTAGATTTTGTTAGGTTACATCTACAATAACAGTTGTCAAAACATTCCAGAAGGTTAATTTAATAGGGTTAGGTAACGTAAAAATAAGACACTGAAAATTTAGGGTAGGTATAAATGACACAGTCATATTTCTTCATCATAGAAAACTTTTTTGGGAAGTAAGTAATATTGTGAGACACATTATAAGCTCAAAAAAAAAAAAATAGTGTCTTGTGGTGGCGGCGAATACAGGGTGTTCTACAAGCTTTATGACAAACTTTGACAGATGGTAGGTTGCTTGATTTTAAACATATTTTTTTTAATAAACATGGGTCCGATTCGTTTTTGTTTAGAAGTTACAAGTATTTGAAAAATCGTAATTTTTCAAGTTCAAGGCCCTGTAAAAGGAAAACGGTTCAAGATAGAGAAAAACGGCTTACATGTCCCTATTTTAACTTTTTATGGACTATCCTATGGTATAGAAACATTTGTACTTTCTTTGATTTTTTTAAATGTGGAGAAATCTCAGATTTTTTCAAATTTTTTATCACCCTGTATAAACATTTCGTCTACATCATTGGATAGTACATGAAAAGTTAAAATAGGGACATGTAAGCCGTTTTTCTCTATCTTGAACCGTTTTCCTTTTACAGGGCCTTGAACTTGAAAAATTACGATTTTTTAAATGCTTGTAACTTCTAAACAAAAACGAATCGGACCCATGTTTATTAAAAAAATATGTTTAAAATCAAGCAACCTACCATCTGTCAAAGTTTGTCATAGAGCTTGTAGAACACCCTGTATACCGCTCACAAAATGTAACTTTTGCAATTAATATTATTTGTAAACTTAGAATCACTTTTTGTATTAAATAAAACTGCCATAAGATTTTGTTTTATCTAGAATTGAAAAAAAAAAGAAAGGGCTAGTTTTTTCACAAACATTTTGTTGTGAGAATTACTGTCTTGTTTTTAAGTTAAGTACTAGAGGCAGGGAACTTACCCGACCTTGATCATCGCAAAATCCTGAAGTTTCTCAAGGAAACGGACTTGGAGAGGAGGGTGCTTCACTAAAGGGGGTTCACACCAGGCGAAGCACAGTAGAGGACGGGATACAATAGATCGTTTAAGTCGCAGTAACTTGATCACCCTCAAAGATACAAAATACAAAAAATACAATTTTAAATTAAGTATGAAGAAAAAAACTGATGTGTTGTTCTGAAATGCGGCCTTAAGATCCTGACATTGTTCATGTTTTATTTCTTAAGTTGAAAAGTGAAAACTTGAAAAAATGTCCAATTTTTGCACCACTCAATCACTCAAATCACCCTTTATATAATATAGATATTGCTATAAAATCAATAATTAATTAATGTAATAGTTCGGGTTTATTGTTTAAATGTAAATCTTTAGTAGTGTTTACGTGTAGGTAGGTGCATAACTTGAGTGCCTGCTAAGATGGCACAAGGTAGAGGTTTTTTTTGCTGCATTTAAATTTTTTTGGAAATATCAGATAGTATAATTCCAACTCGTTGAGAGGTTTTCTTCAAAAGGTTTAGAAATTGGTTGCATGAATTTTAATTTAGGAAGGTGAAAAATAATTTAAACAATAAATTTTCCTGGATCTGCTATGTTATTTTTTCAAATTACCTAGGAATTGCGAGTTTTCCAACCATAATTTTGAAGTTTACTCAGCAGTTTTCTGGAAAATCATGGAAAACTGTTTGGACTAGCTGGGACTAGCAGGAAGACTGCAATACCAATTGTAGTAAAAAATATACATACAAGAATTTCGAGCTTGTTACGAGCTTTCAGATAATAATTTCGAGTTTTATGTATAGGGGATACATACTTAAAACTCGAAATTATCATAGAAAAGATTTAAAGAGATTTAGAAAAAATGAACTATGTCTAAACTTTATAGGTGAAAATGTGAATTAGGCATGCTCCTAAATCGAGGATGATCTCAAAATTTAGGCTGTTTTACGAGCTTCTCAACAATGTTTCAATTCAATCTTTCTTGCCTCTAAAGTTTTTCAGAAAAGCTCATTAAATTTGTCGGGTCAGCACAAGTGAATTGTGCATTGTGCGTGCTCAAGAATTACAGATCTCAAAATTTCAATTGTTTTACGAGCTTCTCAGAATTTCAACTGCTTTACAGTTTACACGCGGCTCAAAATTTTGACTGTTTTTACGAGCTTTTCAACTGTGTCAGTTTTTTTTTCCAGCCTCTAAAGTTTTCCAGAAACGCACATAAAATTTGTCGGGTCAGCTCACTTCAAAATTCTGACTGTTTTATAGTTTTATGAGCTTCTCAGAATATTGACTGCTTCACGAGCTTCTCAGAGTTTTGATTGTTGTACTTTCCAACAGTGTTTTAATTTTTTTCTAGTCTTCGAAGTTTTCCGGAAAAGTGCATAGAATATGTTGGGTCAGCTCACTTTACACAAGTGCAAATGTGAAATACGTGTGCTCATAAATCGCGGATAATCTCTAAATTTTTTCTGTTTTATGAGCTTTTTAATGATGTTTTTTTTTCATACCTCTACAGTTTTCCAGAAAGACGCATAAAATTGTTCGTCGGGTCTGCTCACTGTACAAGTGAAAATGTGAAATACGCGTCCTCCTAAATCACGGATGATCTCAAAATTTCGACTGTTTTACGAGCTTCTCAGAATTGTGACCGTTTTTACGAGCTTTTCAAGTGTTTCAGTTTTTTCCCAGCCTCTAAAGTTTTCCGGAAACGCACATAAAATTTGTCTGGTCAGCTCACTTCAAAATTTCAACTGTTTTATGAGCTTCTCAGAATTTTGACTGCTTTACGAGCTTCTCATAATTTTGAATGTTTTACGAGCTTTCCAACAGAGTTTCAATTTTTTCTAGTCTCAGAAGTAGTCGGGAAAAGCGCATAGAATTTGTCGGGTCAGCTCACTTTACAAGTGCAAATGTGAAATGCGCGTGCACATAAATCGTGGATAATCTCAAAATTTTTACTGTTTTACGAGCTTCTCAGAATTTCGATTGTTCTATGAGCTTTTCAACAGTGTTTCAATTTTTTGTAGCTCACTTAGTCACTTTGTAGATACACAGTATGCTCGTAAATCGGAGATGGTCTTTGCAAAAACACATTGTTGAGAAGCTCGTGAAATATTAAAAATTCTGAGATCATTTGCGATTCTCGGGTTCTAGTTAGTTTCTAGTCTAGCCTAGTTCATCTTTTCACCTATCAAGTGAGCTGGACAGATCAGTATTCCACAATTTTCCAGAAATAAATGGGAGACTTGAAATTTGAAATTCCTGTATATTTCATTTTTTTTTTTTACTTCAGTTACCAAATTCAAGTCTTCCTGTTGGCGCCAGCTCCAAAAACAATTTCTATGATTTTCTGGAAAACCACTGGGTTTAGGGAAAATGCGAAATTGATGTTGTAAAACTCTTCAGTAATTCCTTAATGACTTACCTCAACCTCACCACAAAAATAAAAACTGTTTTTTTCAATTATTACATTGCAATTTCCAAAATAAAAATGAAATAGTATTCCGTTTTATTAATAATTAATTTAATTAATTATTAATTCAAGATGTACATTTTAAATTAAAAGAGTTTACTAAGTACGCATTTTTTCATGATTTTAGTTATTTCTAGCAATTATTTACCTAAATAATGTTCTTTATATTTCAGATTATGCGATATTGATCTCTTGACATTCGACTGACTACTCATCTGAACGACGCTGGTGTCATTCAAAAAGCGGACGACGCAATTCCTTATCTTAGTTTACCTTAGGGACATACAACACTTTTACGGTCAAGAATCACTCGCAGCACTGCTCAAGGTATGGCTGCCGTGAATCATCTCGACAACGCCGAAGAAGCCGTAGAAGTCGGAGAGGTCGACATCGAGAAGGCTGTCGAAGCGGAGCTTGCCGCCGCTAAAGAAAATTCCACAGCTGCCGACACCAAACGAAAGCCTCGCCGCATTCAGAGGCAAGGCAGCAAGGAAAACAATTTACCCAGTGGCTTTATACACGGACCTCGATGCTGGAAAAACAGCAGGAGGTCCCGCAACGGGTTCGGTCGTGGATTACCCAAGAAGGTATGGTTAATGTAGTAAAATGTAAAGAGAGAGAGAGAGAACAGTCACAACAATAAAAAAATGAATGGAATTTTTTACAAATGTTTTACTTTTGTTAAAGGGAGGAGCCGGTGGTAAAGGTGTCTGGGGTGCCCCCGGTTCGGAGCTGTTAGAAACTTACGAGGACATTGACGACCCCAACTTTGACAATGAGAATCTGAGCAACGGTGACATTGAACTGAAGAAAATAGTTCCCGATGTCACAGACGAGGAAATCAAGAAGAAGATAGAGCCAATTGTGCTCGAGTACTACGAGAATGGAGACACTAATGAAGCTGCCATTGCCATCGAAGAAGCCGTACCTGTTACTCGTAGGGATGTCTTTGTTGAACAGTGCGTTGAAATTGCTTTGGATCATAGGTGAGTAAATTGAATAAATTTGTAGTACCTTTTAATCATTACCATTAGTAGTAGCTTTCTGCAAGTCATTCATTACCACATGAAAAGTTTGTATATAATTGTGCATATAAATATCTACAACAATATCACTAGAAAATCCTTCTTATATCGCTGACTTGTTGTTCATCTGACTTTGAATAGAACCAACTTAGACTGCCTGCTGACATCGCTTATATAGAGCCTTAGCACCTTCAAATGAACAAGTTTGTTCTTGATTTTTCATTTTCCATTCTCAGAACATTCAAGGCAAGGCAGTAACAGCTTATTCTTGACACCCAGGAGGTTTCTCCTTCCAATAGCCACCTTGTTATTCTAGTTAACACTCAACTAATTATGATAATTTCCGTTTATCTACAGACCATCTCATCGTGAAATGACTTCGGTGCTAATATCTGACCTGTTTGGTCACACAATAAAAGAGGAAGACATCGCGAAGGCCTTCGAGAGCTTGCTAGCTAACCTGGAAGACCTCGTTATTGACATCCCCGACGCGCCCATCGCCCTTGGCAATTTCATAGCTCGGGCGGTGGCCGACGACTGCATTCCCCCCAAGTTCATCACGGCGACAAGAGGCAGAAGTGACAGCGAGATGTTCGTCAAGGCCCTGGACCGTGCCGACACCCTTCTCTCTATAAAACACGGCCTGGTCCGTCTCCATAATGTCTGGGGTGTGGGCGGCGCTCTGCGGCCAGTCAAGGCTCTCACGAGGCAGATGATACTGCTGCTCAAGGAGTATCTCTTCTCCGGCGACCTGGAAGAGGCCGTCAGGTGTGTCCGAGAGTTGGAGGTGCCACATTTTCATCACGAATTGGTGTACGAAGCCATCATTATTGCCATGGAAGACGGAAGTACTTCGGCCGAGGACTCGCTTGTCAGGTTGTTGAAGGCGTTCGATGCGGCCGTGATTGTCACCACCGATCAGATGGAACGTGGTTTTCTGCGCGTCTATGAAGACATCGAGGATATTGCTTGTGATGTTCCCATGGCTCATTTGCTTGTTGGAAGGTTTGTATTATTTGCTAAATTTTCTATTAAGAAATGTCATGTTGCTGAAAGCACCCAAATGTATACCCCATACTGTATAATTTTAAGTTAAATGTCATTTTTTGTTCCAGGTTTGCTCGAAAGTGTTACCAGGAGGGTTTCATCACTGCGGACATTGTAGTTAAAGTTCCCGCCAGGGGACGCAAAAGGTTTGTCTCCGAAGGAGACCAGGATTTCATTAAGAATCATCGAGTCTTATAATTATTTGACAATTATGAGACAATGTCATACTCATTAGTCATGTGTCACTTTTTCTTTAATCGTACTATTATGAGTACTGAACTTATTTTTGTGTTGAGTTAATTTCTTTGAATGATTAAAATGTAATTATTCATTTTGCATATTGGTTGGCATTTTTCTCTATATGTTTTATGGAAATAAAGATTATTTCAAGTTAATTTGTGTATTCTTAATATTAACCCCTTCGATCACTGATGCAAGTCTCACAAAATAAAGCCTTGTCTGAGTAATTTGGTCTGCTATATTATAAACAGGGTGATTCAAAACTTGTGAGGTGACATGACTTTTAATAGCGAGCCCTGTATGTGCCACAAATAGGATTTTTAGAGAAAAAAGTGCAAATAAAATTTTAGGGACCACTGGTGCAAGTCTCACAAAAAAGCCTCGCCTGAGTAATTTGGTTTGCTAGACCTATAAACAGGGTCATCCACAACTTGTGACATTCCTTTCAAGAGTGAACATTGGATGTACCAGTAATACCTACCTATTTTTAAAGAAAAAAGTGAAATGAAAATTTTAGGGATGTCTCACAAAATAAGCCTCGCGTGAGTAATTTGATTTGGTATACTATAAACAGGTGATCCACAAGTTGTCACATTTCTTTCAAGAGTGAGCCCTGGATGTAACATATTATTCTGAGAAAAAACTCCAAAGAAAATTTTAGGGATGCAAGTCTCAAAAAAGCCTCGCCTGAGTAATTTGGTTTGCTGGACCTATAAACAGGGTGATCCACAACTTGTGACATCCTTTCAAGAGTGAACCTGGATGTACCAGAAATACCTACTATTTTTAAAGAAAAAAGTGAAATGAAAATTTTAGGGATTAGTCTCACAAAATAAGCCCCGCGTGAGTAATTTGATTTGGTATACTATAAACAGGTGATCCACAACTTGTGATATTTCTTTCAAGAGTGAGCCCTGGATGTAACAAATATTATATCTGAGAAAAAAGCCCAAAGAAATTTTTAGGGATGCAAGTCTCACAAAAAAGCCTCGCCTCAGTAATTTGGTTTGCTGGACCTATAAACAGGGTGATCCACAACTTGTGACATCCTTTCAAGAGTGAACCTTGGATGTACCAGAAATACCTACTATTTTTAAAGAAAAAAGTGAAATGAAAATTTTAGGGATTAGTCTCACAAAATAAGCCTCGTGTGAGTAATTTGATTTGGTATACTATAAACAGGTGATCCACAACTTGTGATATTTCTTTCAAGAGTGAGCCCTGGATGTAACAAATATTATTCTGAGAAAAAAGTCCAAAGAAAATTTTAGGGATGCAAGTCTCACAAAAAAGCCTCGCCTGAGTAATTTGGTTTGCTGGACCTATAAACAGGGTGATCCACAACTTGTGACATCCTTTCAAGAGTGAACCTTGGATGTACCAGAAATACCTATTTTTAAAGAAAAAAGTGAAATGAAAATTTTAGGGATTAGTCTCACAAAATAAGCCTCGTGTGAGTAATTTGATTTGGTATACTATAAACAGGGTGATCCACAAGTTGTCACATTTCTTTCAAGAGTGAGCCCTGGATGTAACACAAATATTCTTAGAGAAAAAGTCCAAAGAAAATTTTAGGGATCACTGGTGCAAGTCTCACAAAAAAGCCATAGCCATATTAGCTGAGTAATTAAGTTTGATAGACTACGGAAATATATTCAGTAATGGTTAGATCAAATTAACAAAACTGACTTTTTATTGTCCAGCTTTGTATTTACTGAAACATAATATGAAAGATACAAAAAAAGTTAAATTGGAAAATTATCAAACTAAATTAGATCTATACAATGGTGTACAATTTTTTTTCCAAAGTCTACCTAAAGGCAGAACTTTAATTTTTACAGAATTGGATTTGAAATAAATTTTTCTTTACAGCACCATTTTGTTGATACAAGGTTAAATTAGAAAAAAGTTGCCATATCTTATACTTATTAAGAATCCGAAAGAAAATTTAGGAAAACTTCAGTCTGCTGAAATTTTGAAGAAAAAATGAAAAATCCAGATTTCTTATTTTATTACTGAAAATAAATAATTTTTTGTACTTAAATAAGTCACCAAGAGCTATCTAGTTGGTTTTTTATGTCCCCCGATAAAAATCCAAGAAACCAAAAAACATTTTTAAAATTGCAAGTTTTATTTACAAAAATCCATCAATTGATTGAATTCAGAAAATTTATCCGAAAAAGTTGTTTGCTTTTATGAATTCTACAGGGTGTTAAAAACATTACTAGACAATAATCATCCTTTATAATTTAGAGACTCCGAACACTAATAATTACCCTGTTGAGAGGATTTTTACACTTTTAAACATGTCAGCTGCATAATTTTAACTAGTCATGGTTCCTTTTTTGTACAAAGTTCCTCACTAGTTTTGTAAAATACTCCGACAGTTTTGTAAAATAGGTACTCTTAAAAACAAATGAAAGCCACCCGAATGAAAAGGTAAAAAAAAAACAAAAAAGGGTAAGAGCAGTCCAACATAATTTTTAATGCATGATTGCAGACAAGTAATAACAACAGCAATTTTTTTTCACCAAAAATCTAACCAATCAAGAACACCAACTAAGAATCGGATTTGAAGCTTTAAAGGTGGCAGCAGTTACCCATATATCCCCAGAAACACGCTTACCCACCTTACTTTATTTCCTTTAAAAGATTAATGCTATAAAGCCTGAAGACCTGATCAAGAGCTGCAGCGAAATGGATAATGAAAAATATGAACAATTACATTTAATTTTATTAAAAACAATTTTTAAGTATAAGATCAACATTTCATAAAATTTGTATAATTTATGTTTACAAAAACAATCATCTATGTATAAATAATATTTATGAGTAGCTTATTAATTAAAGTACTACACTGATAATTACAAAAACCTAACTAAAAACTACATTTTATCTGATATAAGATGTCTAATGGCAGATTATATCACAGGCTTTCATTGGATGATGTTTTTTTTTAAACTGGTCGAAATCAACCTTCATCCAATAAAAGATTGCAAGTTCAGCCTAATTCTAGCCATTACAGCAACTTAAATCAGATATTCTATAAACACAGGACCTAAAAAGGGAAGCAATTACAAATAAAGTATAAAAATGGGTCTCAAGTATTATGTGAGCGTCTTCAGCTATGTCTGCTTGCTCAAGGTTACATCAATTTCTAATAACATAAGGCAAACATTCAATTAAACAGCTCTTAATTATTCTAAGCACACATATCATTGAGCAAGTAAGTTAATTTTAGGTCGTTGATTATTTTTTTCACAAAAAATTTAAAATAATTTGATAACACAAACATAATAGCAGACCCGTCATTTTGCCTTCTTCGAGTTTTTTCTCCCTTTCAGCATCATAAATGATATAACCTTGTCAAAGCGAATAAGCTGGTTTAACCTATATTGTGTTTCCATCAAAGGGTTTCGTACCAATCACAAAAGAGTATTTTTTGCAGATCAATAATTAGAATCTTCTCAAACATTCTCATTTTGCCCATCTAAGTTTTTTTTTTTTTGTAACAACCACATCAGTACAGAGATGGCGGAGATATTTAATTTAATCAAATACAACACTTAAAAATTGTAGCTGTCAATTCGGAGATTATTTTCTTTCCTACCCTTAGGGCAGTAAAATTATTATTAGACCAGCTGAGAGCCGTTTCTTTTAGAAAATTTTTTAGGTAGACTTTACCTAAAGCTTTCTCATATCAACTCCAACAAGTGGTGCACAGGGGACCTAGAAAAATCGTGATGGGGGATGAAACTCTTACCAAAATATTATAGATCCCTCCCACTCTTCCTTATATTTTAATGTTTCCATCTGAGGGTTCTGAGGTTACAAGCTAATTTTTTTCTTAGGGCTGTTTTATTTTAATGTTTGTTTGCACGAGTTATTTTTACTAATACCCTACCAATGCATATACCTGGTAGGGAGGTAACTTATACAGGAAAAGCAGTACCTCAGCAATTTTACTCAGCTGGACTACCATTAAATAATAATTTATAAATATAATTAAAATAATAAAAGTAGCTACGAGGCTTCATTTATCAACTACTAGTTCCTAAACTAAATAATATGGAGTTACTATTCACAAGTATTGTAAACCTTTTAAGCACAATCAACTATACTATACCATTAAAGTTATCCCTCAAGCGGAAATGCAAAATTCACTCTAAAATATATTTTTTTACAATTTAATCTTGATGTGGCTTCTTGCAAATGGTGCAAACAATACCCAATTTGAATAGTTACCTTATGAGATTGAATAGTTGGTTCAATAAAGATCTTAACTGTTGTTGTAACCACTGTTGTAAACTGTAACCTATTTGAGACCTCTGTAAAAAAAATTTGCGCAAATAGAATTCAGTCCGAACCCCTTTGGTGTGGAACTTGTGAGAACATGTACATTTACTGCAACTGCTAAAATTGCTAAAATATTTTCATATACTACTTGCACTAACATTTTTTCTACAGCATACTTTGTAGTATATAGCGTAGTGGTTAAAACTGGATAGCAGATATCTCGAAAATTTGTATTTTGAAGTTACAAAGAATTGATTTTATTTTGGACATACACCTATATGTTCCAAATTAAAAATGCCCCAGCCTGGACCAACACTTGCCCAAGCCGTGTAAAATGGGATAGATTATATTATATTTTAATTAAAATATACTATTTAGAACTATTACAAATTTTTTGTAGAGCTACTAAGCTGATATAATTCTCTTTTAGGTGCGTATATACAGAAGTTTTGAATAATACTGGGTAACAGGGCTACAGCTATATCTGTTCTCAACACCAGGAAATAAACCAATAATAAAAAATTAGTAATAACTCACGGGACACCCGTATTACTTTTCGTTGAAAAAATAACATTACAAATTACTAGTATTATATTATTCTTTGTTAATTAAGGATATGCATGCACTTTCAATTTTTTGTATTTGGCATCTGTTTGGAATTTACATAATCAACAAGGCAGTTCAAAAAGTCTCTTGAAGGTAAATAATAAAAGTATATGATGAAACGGAATGAGCTTAAAAAAAATGTATTAAATACATGTGACATGAATTAAATTAAATATAAATATATGCAAATCATTGTCTTAGTTCAGTTGTTGATAGCATCGAACATAATAATAATTATTACAATAACGATACGATAAAACCGTTTTGTTTTTTTACTTAATCTATTGGTTAAAATACTGCATAGTACATTTATGCTTATGTAGGAAGTACCGACTACACGACCTTGAGTCGTAGTTAGGCTTACATACAAGGCAAAACACAGATCACCTAATGTCATTTTGTGATACTCCAGGGTCAGTGACAATGTTCGGTAACATCTACAATGACGGATTTCTTCCACCCGAAGAGGAAATAACCGACACCGGCACCAAGAACTACGGCTATGCAGAGGTATACGTTGTATGTCATGAATATCAGCATTAGGAAGTAAGAGAGAATCATCTGGACCATATGCAGGAACGTCTGGAAGAAGTGCATTGTGCTCCACATCGTTGGTCTGTGAATAAAGAAATTAATAAAATATTATTCAGAACGATTCACTTTTAAAAAATGCAAAAAAACTATCTAGATTTAGAGCCAGGTGTTTAGTAACTTAAAAAAAGCGATTTAGTACACAAGCAGCAAACTTAAAACTATCAAGCTGTCCAATTAAAAGCTTCAATCTTCAATTTTTCAGAAAACTTATTGTACAGATGTAAGAATCTTATTTCAATCAATCCACTTCAAATCATGAATAGGCTCTATGAACTAGTTCATTTCAAAAAATTCTAGATTCGTAATGCTTGTATTTGTTTACGTTTTTCTAATGTGGTTATGTCTCGACAATTCCATCTTAGATGATTCTTAGTGACATGGCAGGAATGACACATTGCCAGGCCAGTGTGAGAGTGAAACTGACAGTTCTACTAAATACCAGAATGATTCCACATTCTAGGCATGTTCGAGATTGCGTAGAGTTCTCCGTGAACTATCGGAAATTTCTAGACCCAACAGCCAAAGGTTATATAATAAGAGCTATCGGCACTCTAGTCAGTCAGTCGTATCTTGGATGTGAATAAAAGCTGAAGTATCACAGAGTAAGGAAGACATAGAGTAGTCAGTTGTAGCCAGTGGTATTGTTTAGTGATTGTGAATAGTGAAGTAGAAAACAGAGTGAAGTATTATAGACAAGAGCGAATGAAAGAGTATAGTTGTGTAATATCAATATCTGTGTGAAAATAAATAAGAGAAACAGCTGATTATTTAGATTTGGGGGTTATTCTTAAGCCGGCCACTCACTATACTGCAGCGCAGTACGACAGGATCGTACTACGAAATTGTACAACTTCGCAGACAATTGTATACGGCCACTCACTATCCAGCCGTGCAGTATTGGGCAGTTCTCGTCGAGTAGAGACGTCGGACAATGAGAAAAATTTGTAATTAGCAGCAACTGTAATTTGTGTTTGTAAATCAAAAAATGAAAGAAAAGATAATATACTAATCGAAAATGTTGATGCAAGGAATGATTGCTAAAAATAAATCAATTGTGATTGAATCAAAATGTTTATATATTACAAAAAACTCCTTTAAAAAAAAATTATTATATTTACTAGACATATCTATTTATTAAAAACCCCAAATTTATTGAAATAAACAGCTAATAAGCACGTAAGCACGTACTTTGTTGTATGATTTTGCCGGCCATCGCCACACACGCTCCAATTCATATCCAATTGCATGCGATCCGACAAAATTGTACTGCTGCAGTTAAAAAGTTTTAACTGCAAGACGAGCCGATCCAACTCGGTCCGACTTCGTCGGTCGTAGACACACACTATCAAATATCATACGATCTTGTCGAATCCAACCAAATTGTACTGCGCCGCAGTACCGTGAGTGGCCGGCTTCAAGTTACAGTCGTGTTAGAGAATAAACAATTTTGTAAGACTTTAACTTGGTATTAATAAAGTGTGAGACCAGTAAAACAATTTGTGGATATGCCCTTCTGTCTAGGTCAGAAAGTCTACTGGTAATTTTTAATTGGTTTATCTATTTATGGAGGCTGAGAAAGTATAAAGTCGACTAGATCTAGCCCTATAGTCTATTAGTTTATTTATGTCTATGTGTGTATGCCCAATATTTTCAATGCCCAAGCGAATGCTTTACACGTTGTTTTTTGTTTCATTGGTAGGTCTTTGCACACACAACAAAATTTTTCTTTGGGGGCTTTCCTTTTCCCCTGTTGTCACCTTCCTTTATAGAATCTGAATTTTAATTTCAATAAACAAGGTAAAGATTTTATAATATGTATCCCTTTCTTCCACAATTATTTGTAAATTTTAGTATTTTCTAGTTTTGCTAATACGAACAAAAGGGTTATATTACAATGTAGAGATCAAGACGGTTCATTTAAAACTAGACGATCATTGGCTAAATTTAAACTATAATCACAGGCTTTAAAGTTTAAACAGGTTAAAAAGTAATTTCAGCCATTTTGTTTAGATATAATTGCGGGAGAATTTTGATCAGTTCAAATATTCTCCAGATCTAGAGTTTCAGGGAGGGAGGAATTTCAAATATTCAACCTTTCAAAGAAGTACAGAGTGGGAAATTTAATTTTAAATTTGAACTAATGAAAAAGTAGTTGACATTTCAAACGTCAAGGGTTCTTATTTTCTAGCATTTAGTTAATCCTCCGCAAACCGGGCTTTTTTTAGGTAGGTTACATCAAGAATTTGGTTTCCTTTCCTTCTCTTTCAATTCGACCTTTGGGGCTCCTTCTGAGTTAATTGGTACTAGGTAGGTTATATACGTTTACCATAGGTTACTCCAGTAGAAAAATGAGAAAAATCACAAAATGAAGACCCAGTCGTCTTCTCAAATATCACGGTTTGCTGCTGGATACTTGAGGAAGCAAATTGATAAATTTTAACATTTTACTTGTTAGTATGTTGCTATGGAAATGCTTTATTCAAGTGATATTCACTATTATTACTAATGGTATTGTTTGAAAATATTTAATGGAAGAACAAACTTTCTCTGATTGAGTGAGGTTTGAACCCAGGCCCTTGGGAAGAAGTATTTTCATGACTAACGCTTCTAACCACTAGATACCTAGATACTACGCCATTGCAATTTTAATTTTATTAGTGCTTAAATATAAAATTAATATCAATTACCACATTTATCATTATTTTTTCATAATTTTTTTTTGTTTATTGTTAAATAATATAAATACCTAATTACTTATTCTTGGAATTGTCTTAACAAATACCATTTGAGCTCAGATTTTTATCGAATATTTTTATGCTGTTATTTGCTCATACTTACTTTCAAGTAGATAATTTAACTCAATTATGAAGCAGAAAAAATCTCAATAACTGCCAAGGCAAGTAAGTATACAGTTCTAATGGTATTATCAACCCCCCCCCCCCCCCTTCTGATAATATGTCATAAAAAGGTGGCATAACTAAAAAGGTTTCAGGTAGAAATAGTTAGAGACGCATTTCCTCCTTGATGGGACTCATCAGTATTATGGATCTTTCAAATATTCATTATATGAGTTTACTATTTTTTGTGGGAGGGTAATAATAATTAAGCCAAGTACAATATTCTTTTTGTTAATAAAATATACCTACAGTGCACCCTCGAACTCACAGCTAATCAAAGATAACCACAAACATGCGATAGCAAATTTTAACATAAAAAAAATTGTCACAATAACTAGTCAATTTCTAAGCAGCAATCAGTTTGATGAAATACATTTGGCATTCACCCTATCCTCTACATTCTACATCATGCCCTATGTTTTGGTAAAAAAAATCAAATCGCTCTAAATCAATGCATTCAAAACATTTAAAATATCTAAATAAAAAAAAAAAAAAAAAAAAAAACATTTAAAAGATACGTTAGTGGTGCTAAGCTACATTAGTGGTGCTAGTAATGTATACCAATGAACTTACGGTTGTTTATGGATGACCTCGCCTACTACCCTGTGGCAATGAAAATTATTACAAACATCATCTCATTTATTTACTACATACTTAAATAAACATTTAGTTAACTGTACAGACATTTTTACTCATAAAATTCAGAATAAGAATAAGGGCAAATAAGAAGAATAAGAAGAACCAATCACTTACAAAAATACCCTCTTACAAAAAAAAAACCCTCTGATCAAGCAATATTGTAAAGACTTTTTTACTTGATCATGTTTTTTATTTACTGACTGAGATTATTTATAGATAACCAAAACTGATTTGATGCTATCAATTTTTATTAATGTACAATGGAAATACAGAAGTTGATTGGATGAAATTCCAAATTACAAAATTTGGCCGTCCATTTAAATATTTATTTACAAGTACTCAGTGTGATAAAGAAAGACACATTCAAATTCTTCCAAGCCACTGTCAAGTTAAGTTGGTCTAAGAGCAGAAAACAAATAGTAAAACATATTAGAAAGCAATCTCAGACCATGCTTTATGAAGATCCATAGCCATTTATATTAATTTGAACCATTTTTGTTATAAAATAATAATTTTGACAAGCAAACACATATTTCCTGCTGGAGCAAAAAAATCACAGCCCTTGATGAATGTCTGATTTGTTGGTTTTGGTTTTCCAACGCCTGATAAAAAAATACAGCCCACTTTTCAGCCCGGATTCTTTTGTTAGAGCAAACAAAAAGAGTCTGTTTTCGAGATACTGGTTAAAATTTTAATTTTTGGCAAACTGATCATAAGATGCAATTTTACTATTAATCACATCTAAGAACAGGACCTACTCAATTTGCCAATTAATGGAAATTACTCCAGCATATTCAAACAGTAGATTAGATTTTTTTATATTATATTGTGCGTGAATCCCCGAAATATCTACTCTGTTTGCACAAATCCACTAATCCGAAATATCTTGCACAAAAAAATTAAGCCTTCTTTCATTTTATTCTTATTTTGAGCCTTTAGAAGCAACAGTAAAATAACTATTTGTGAGGCAACAATCAACTAGGTACATAAAGCCAAAATAAATTATCCAATTAATAAAACTTACTGAACAATTTGATTCTCATCAGATTCCACCTTATCGGGTATAGTGACAGCCCTATACTGTAATGAGTTGTATGTTTTCCAAAAGAGATATTCCCTAAAACAATACACAATGAAATAAATGAGATACAATATTATGAGGTTAATTTGTGGCGATACCCCAAAAAGAGAAATTCAACACTTACCTATAATATTTCAATCCTTCATACAGAGCTGCCATAAAAAATATACCGACCATCGAAGCGAGCAACCCTCCGACGGTATCGAATTTCCATGGCTTGAACAGGACTGTCCCTGACGTGACAGCTTCAAACTAAGGACGAGCAGAACGAAGCGTGAACAAATGCCAACAATCCTTCAAAGGAATCGTAATCTTACCCACATAGCCATGCTACCCATGCCGTGGCTACCGTGACCACTCATGGGAGTGGTATTCGGCATCGGCATGTCGTCGTGTCCCAGATCTCCAAGCCCCATGTCTGCACGACCGTGGTCCGCATGGTCCATGTTTCCGTGACCCCCGTGCCCACCCATATCATGTCCTGCATGATCCATTTTGAACACTTTATACCTGCAACAAAGCAACAATAATAACTAAAAATAATGAGTGGGGAAAGAGAGGGTTTCTGGGGGTTTCGCTAGGTCAGGTCAGGTCACGCATTGATTGAAATAAACGAGTATTAAGACCAAAAATACGATAAAAATAAGTTTATATAACTCGGATAATCATTTCGTCTTTAGTATTGATCCACTAGCTATATTTTAAAGAAAGTGAGTGCCCTAGTACATTAGCTCCTGTGAGGAAAGTATATGAGGCTAGGGAAAGGAAAATTGCCAAAGTGGTATGCTATCACAACATTAGGAAAGATGGTAATTTAATCTGCCCTTTAAAGCGAGAGTTCCATGAGGCTTTTGTTTTTTAAGCTCGGACCAATAAGGACAGATAATGAAAACACAAAACATGTTTCTGTTTACTCAAGCACTGCTCGTTTAAGAGAGAATTCCTTCTGATTTTGTAAGGAGAACACCGTGGGATCCTGTCTTAGTTTATCATCACTAGAGAAATATCGAATTGCTGTCACCATGCTGTGTTTCGGAAAATGTACTTGTACCTTTAGGGAAGGGCTTACTGTTTGTTTAATCATTAATAAAGATAAAGTTTTGTCCACACATTAATTAGTTACTTACTAATTCACCTGAATTCCTGGCACCTGGAACTAAAATTTCTTCATCAAGCTTAAACTATGTGGATTAACACGCAAAGAGGGATCGACCTCGACTCCAGTAGGGAGAAAACAAAGATGGTGCCCGAAGCTTTAAACGAATAATAATAGGACTGGAAAAAATGAGAATTTTTAACCATATTAGTATAAAGATTAATGCTGATGAAGCATGTCATATGAGAACAAAGAGATTTTTTTATCTTAACCACCTTTGATTTTGAAGGTATCTCTAGCTGACCGATTCACTTGAGCTATGAGAACAGGAAGAATGAAACGTATTATTAATAAAAAAATTCAAGCATCAGTTCGTGACTGATAAAGCCAGTAATTTGTTGATAATCAGTTATTGATTGTGTGAAGTATGTACTTTAATTAGGTCAAGTAATAATCTAAAAGTTTTCATGGTTATCAATTAAGTATTTAACGAGCATTCTATTTTAAAATTTCTCGACATAAACTATCTGCAAAAGTGAAACTTGTCACACCTACAATAATAAGGTTTCATTTTCTATTAGAAAAAAATTATTTTTTGTAATTTCAAATAATAATTAATCATTTATCTTGGAATTAGTAAAAAGCTATTATTCTAGGTACAATTATTTAAATTATAAAGGCTTTTGATTTGAATAAAGTTTCTTACAATACTGAATTCTTTGCAATTAATCACAAATTTCAAAGTTTGTTTTGAGAGTTCTCAAAAATATAAAGAATTGCCCACTTTTTTGAGATATGCTTTTGTTAGGTATTAGGAAATTTTTTTTTTAAGTCTGTTAAATTATCTGCAAGTTCTGCAACACTACATTCTTATTAAAGAAAGTTAATGAAATTTGTATTTGATTTTGAGTAAAATGTGAAGACTATTATTACAATAATTAATTAATTAATAAAATACATTACCTTAAATATTTTGTAGTCTGAGTGAATGAAATCGAAATGAACCTCCAATCAAACAAGAGCCTTTCAAGATCTAGACGGACTATAGACTGAAACTTAATTCCAATTAAGCTCCGATTGTTTCTAAATTAATTAAATGTCATTGTCTTGATGACTTGTACGGGAGAGTACATCGAGTTTTAATAAACCGGGACAAAACTAGTTTATCTAAGAAAAAAATAATAATAATGTAGATTAGGACTCTTAAATAACGGATAAGAAAATAAACAAGTTTTAAAAATGACGAAAATCAGGTCCGTGATAAATATCGTCACGTAATAAGAATGATGAAACAAACATTGATAAGAACGAAGGATACATTAAAACGGGAAGTTCCAACTAACTGAAAAACAGTTCATCCCCAGAAGAGCGGGAATCACTTCCCAACTATCAAAACCACCAAAACACTTCCTGTTTTTCTACTATATCTATTTCCATATAATTATCATTGAACATAAAAACAAAATTTTGTTTTCTATTCTTATTTTGTTTCCTTGCTTATCATTTATCATGGTAATCAAACAAAGGAAATTACACCTTAGATTTATGTATTTATAACTATACCTAATGATTTATGATTTGACAAATAAATGATAAAAATCAAATCACAGGTAGTAGAATTACCTAATCAATGAATCATTATGTAGTTACAATCAAGAAAAGATAAATAAACAGAGTATTGCAAAGCAATAAATGTATGTTGTATGGATTCTTATTATTTATCTACGTAATAAAATCAAGACATAACAAATTAACAATGTTGATAATCTTTCCTAGTATTCCTAGTGTAAAATCGAATCAATTACCCAGAACTGTATCAAAGAAAAACTAAGCTTATCTATATCGTCATTGAAACCAGAAAACAGTGTAACTCCATATCTCCCTTATTATTGTACCTGATTGTGACTTTTAGAAAATAATATAACTCCATATTTGCTATTTATTAATTATTTAGACCAAAAAAGTTAAAGTCTATTAAGTTGAAATTAGTCTATTGAAAGTGTATTAAGTCTACAGTCAAAAATTACACTGCAAGAGCACAACAGTAACACTGTGAAACACTAACTTTATCCATGGAGATAAATACTTTTCGCGCCATAATGCTAACACATATTTCTAACACAGGTATTTTGAATTACAGGAATTTCGGAGGAAAAACATCATATACCATCACCTAGACCTAGATACAAACTATGGCCATCAGATGGCACCAATAACTCAATTGTGACCAAAAGTGGAGTGACACATTTTTCTGGTTTCAACGACGATATTAGTATTTAACATAATTTTTAACTACTCCAACATTTTTATAATAGAGAACTAGAAAAGAAGAAAAAATCTAATTAAAATGCACTTTAATTAGTCAGGTGGTGGATAAGGAAAACGGCAAGTTCAGTTCCAGTAGAATTGAGCTTCAAGTAAGAATCTTCAAGAGGAGAACTACATTATTGTTATGTAAGATGAAATTTAGATCTTGTCCGCTCTGAGAGAAAATACCCTTGATGTGATTACAACCTGCTAGTGCTAGTGCTTATAGGGTGCAAGCTCACAGTATACACAGCATGATTAATTGAAAGGGGAAAGGATTCCTTAGAAGTTTTATCAAACTACATTTCTGGAATTTTACACTTCAGCAAGGGACTTGAATATTTTCAATAATAAGTTTGCTTTTTTATCGCATCATAGAAGAAAAATCTTATTTTAACCACATACTTAACAAAAAATTTATATAAATGATGGACATTTAACAAACAAAAAATTACCAGAAATATAGCAACCTGAGCGCTTAGTGGGTAATTTTTTTACAGGTAAAAAAACAATGTAGTGTTGTTTTTAAATTGGTGGAGTGAAGATGATTGTTCATGATCAGTAGATACTCGAGTAGATGAATAAAAGTAGAGCCCTTCTTCTTTACAAAATGTATTGTGTTTATTACATTTTATGAAGAAGAAAAACATTACTTTTATTTATCTACTCATCATGAATGTAGTTTTGCTTAGAAAAAATCGAAACTGTTCAAAATAAGTAGGTACATTGACCATTTTTTTTTATTATTGTATTACTACCCTACTCTGTCTCTAAAGAAACTAAAGCTCTGTGGGATGTATTTTTATTAAAAGTTTTCTCTAAAAGAAATTACTTAAGGAAACGCTATTTTCATTTTCATAGACCACCCAAGATAATATTAAATTCTGAATTGATATCTGTTCTCTGATGTTTTGATTTCCATTGCCTGTATTTACTATTTTTCTGGTACTGGTACATATTGATTTGATTAGAATGGCCAAAAATAAAGGAAACCCGATTTTGCCATTTGTTTACAAAAATGTAAAATTTGAAAGTTAAATAATTAAATAAGTCATGTGACTGCTCACACTTGGATAAGTCACATGACTGCTCATCTGCATTTCATCTGGCATAACATCTTAATCAAAGCGATTAGAATTTTTTTCCTTATGTGTACTTTTGTGTCACCTCATAGCTTGAAAATTGAGAAGTCATAAAATATTTGACATTCTTAGAAGAAGCATTAAAATGTACATCAATCCACCCCTTGAAATATATTAGAAAATACATTCTTCTTTCCAAATAATTCAATTTTTCCATAAGAAAAAATCATCCTCTGTATAGATTTAGTTACAGGCGCTATAAATAGCAGTATGGACAATCATAGAGTTTCCTTTTTTATTGGACAGCCGTCATCTCAAATGTCGGCCAATAGAGATGAGGGAAAACATCAAGTAAAAAAAATAAACTTCAATTCAATTTGTCCAATGTAACATGCAATATGGCGGGTTAGCAATCACTGTAGATTTATTGACAATTTTATTGGTAATAAATAATTATTAATTAACCAATTGTTCAATATTCTTTTACCAACCTTTTTGTGTTATGTTATTGTACCTATATTATTAATTTTATTTTTCTAAATATTTACAACAGAATTGCTATAATAAATAACTAGGCTAATAATTGCTCATGCCAATAATGATTAAAATTATTGCTTAACAATGGGTTTTCCTAAGAAATTTTTTCCCTACCACAGTCCACAGTACTGCTACTAATTATTGGAACATACATAATAATTGTTACTGTTGTTATTATAACGCTCCAACTTCTCAATTATTTTTTCTGATATAGGTAAATAACAAAAACAACTAATCTGCAGCTGTTTGGTGATTCCCATTAGGAATTTCACTCATTTAAGAGTTGTAGATAATTTTTATCGCTAACACCATTATGAAAACCATAATGAAAACAAAAGATTTTTTTTATATAAAAAAAACTAAGAAACAAATTAGTATGAAGATGTAGTAATAAAAGTTGTCATTCAAATTGTTGTTTTTAAAAATTGCAACAGTTTTAAACCGAGAAACTAGTTCAAAAAAACAAAGTTTTTGAAATGTCAGATTTGATTGTAATTTTTTTATGGTCTTTTTTACTATCCCTCACGAGGGAGGGGGAATGTATAAATATTACTCAACGACTAAACATTCATAAACTTGGGGTATCTAATTTAGTACAAGCAACTCTTTGCACCCCTTAAGCACCCCCGTCTTGCGAATAATTTTTTGGGAGACATTTTTGTGAGAAAACTGAATTTTAAGTTACTGTGGATTGGGCCTACTTTGAGACACCGACTACCGACACCACATTAAAAAACAGGCACCTAGCACTACACTCCTTGGGTATTATAGAAATTAGTGCAGTTATTTTGTCAATAAAAAAAACACACTAGAGAAGAATGGCCTTTAACCTTTTTTTAGCATCTTCAGGATCAAAAAATACAAAAATAAGGCTGACTATTTCTTTGTTTGACAATTATTTTGAGGGATATTTTAGTAATTTCTTAAAAAAAGTTAAGAACACATTAGGCATATTTTGATCGTATTAAAGACAGAAAAAATTAAACTAGATCACCAAAAAATTAATTTCAGAATTAGTTTTCGATTATTTCCAAGACCAAAAAAACAGAACAACCATTGGAATGGTTTGGGCAGAATCTGGCAATTTTTGTCTTATTAAAAAAAAACAATTTATTTACAATAAATCTTCTCACTTTCACCTGATTTGCAAGACCAAAAATAAACAAAAGACTATCGAATTCACATCTTTTCGATAAAAAATACAACTATAAAAAAAGTGTGAAAAACTGGTCGTGGAGGGGGGGGGGGGGTAAATATTCAAATTCATAGATCCTATAGTTAGTCTACCTTCAGACCACATGTTACCCTCAATAAGAATAAATTTCAGTATAAATCATGAGGTTAGACTTTAAAATTTTTAATGCCATCTATCATTATATCGAGTGACACCTTATTGTAACATTTTACAATTACCTTGCTTTAATATTAAAGCGAGTAGGTACACAGTTGCAAATCAACTTTTGTCAAAGTTAAAGACTGAACTCTCTAATTTAAAGAGGTGAGATTCAATGGCTGCAAGATAAAGCATTATCATATTATGCTTGTAGAATTTTAAGCCAATTTTATAAACTAAGCTTAGATTTAAAGCAGAAAAGCGTTATTATTAAAGCAAGGCTTGAAATTGGGCTGATTATCTGAAAAATTCCTATTATTGACTATTATTTTTTTCTTATATTACACAGCCTTCAACAAGTCTTGTAGATTAATACAGTCTTTTTCTCTTGGGTTTCCTCTTTTGTCAATTGTGTCGTCAAATGATTTTCCCATTTATCAAACGTCAGTGTTGTTTTTCAAATCAAATTCCTCTTTTGTCAAATTAGTTTCGCTTTATACTAAATTCAATTACAATGTTTATAATACTGTCACTGCACTTGAGTGGGAAAATCAGTTGATATAAAGTAAAACTGATTTGACATGAAAGGAAATGGAATGATAGATCAATGACTCGTTTCTTGAAAAATGAAATTATTTGCCATACTTTCAATATTGAGAAAAAAGGAAAACCAAGAGAAAATGACTGTAATAAAAAAAGTGAATTAATAGCAGTTAAATAACGTCAAGTATACAGGGACAGGGTGTCCGGAAATTATGCGAAAAGAATTAAGGGGGTGATTCTACTTGATAAAATATTGCCAAAAGTATCTATAATTTTTTTTCGAAAACTCAAAAAGAAGAAAGTTATAAGCCTACAAAGTTAATTTTTTTAAATCAATATTTTTTTATAACTTTTTTCTAGTGTACGGATTTTCTTAAAATTTGACACACTTGCCACTGATGTTGCTTTACATCCTTGGTCCAAATTAGACTGAATCCCTCGAAATCAAAAGGCCTTAACTGCCCTTGACCTTCAAAAAAAGCCTATAACTTCTTTCGTAATATTTTTTTCTGAGTTTTGAAGACGCACAATTGAAGAACATGAAGAAATCTTCGGAAAGGGTCCTCTTTGTCTATCACGATAAAATGGCCTGTTTCCGAGTAAAACTGTTTCAAAAATTTGCTTGCACTAAAATTGATCACCATAAACTATGATCTTTCTGCAACAATACCAAAGCATGCTTTGGAAACAGCTGCAGGGTTGCCTAGGAAACAAAACGTTTGCTTTGGATTTCATTTTGACAGCATTTTTTTTTTTTTTATTAAAATTATTTTATTATAATTTTTTTTTCTTTAAAAAAAAAATCATTTCCAAGTCTATTTATATAGGAATGTCTCTGTTTTGTACATAACTAGGCAACCCTGCAGCTGTTTCCAAAGCATGCTTTGGTGTTGTTGCAAAATGATCATAATTTATGGTGATCAATTTTAGTGCAAGCAAATTTTAAAAACAGTTTTACTCGGAAACAGCTCATTTTATCGTGATAGACAAAGAGGACCTTTTCCGAATATTTCTTCATCTTCTTCAATTGTGCGTCTTCAAAACTCAGAAAAAAATATTACGAAAAAAGTTATAGGCCTTTTTTGAAGGTCAAGGGCAGTTAAGGCCTTTTGATTTCGAGGGATGCAAGTATAATTTGGCGAAGGATGTAAAGCAACTTTAGTGGCAAGTGTGTCAAATTTTAGGAAAATCCGTACACTAGAAAAAAAATTATAAAAAAATAATGATTTAAAAAAATCTACTTTGGAGGCTTATAACTTTCTTGTTTTTGAGTTTTCGAAAAAAAAATAGATACTTTTGGCAATATTTTATCAAGTAGAATCACCCCCTTAATTCTTTGCGCATAATTTCCGGACACCTGTATATGTCAGAATTAAATTAACCTTGATGAAATTATACATTTTTCACTTGTTTTTTTTTTTCAATTTTCATTTATTTAAAAGTTAGCAATTAAAAATCGAAGTCATCTATTTCAAGAAAACAAAAATGTGATCAATAACACAAATAAATCATAAAATGATAATAATTGTTGTGATATAAAATATTCAGTAAAAAAACTTGATAACCCCAAAGTAAACATACATGCAATGTCTCCTCGATGGAAAGTTTATGTTTAAAAGTTATAATAAGACAATGTAGAGATTAACGGATTTAGAATATATAACCAACAAAGAAGTCTCAATGGGCCATATGATTTCCCTTCCATTAAAAGTTAGAGATTGTCGTTAAGCCCTTATTCTTAACTTATGATTTAACATTCATTAAGTAGTTAAGAGTGTCGTTAGTGATTATTTTTTAATAATATTTAATACAACAGAGGGCGATGTTTAAAAAATTCACTACACTTTGACAGTTAAAAATGTCAGAATACAACTAATCAATTACTTAGGTAGATAAAGCCGCCTCAGTAAATTCTTTAATGAAAGAGAAATCATACGGCCCAATAACATTACTTTGTCTTCTAAAATAAATTAAGTACATTCTGAAACCTTAGAGGCTTGGGGTGTGAAGCTTTAGTCGAATATTTTGATCAATCAAATATCAGAATAAGAACTAGGTATTCAAGATTCAAGAGAGAATGCAATTGTAATTTTTTTTTGTAAGTGTGGGAATAAATAAAGAAAAAAACAAAACAAAAATCTAGACAAAAATAATGCAACGATTGTGCTACTATACAGGCTGTCCGGAAATTATGCGCAAAAACTTGAGGGGGTGATTTTACTTGATAAAATATTGCCAAAAGTATCTATAATTTTTTTTCGAAAACTCACAAATAAGAACGTTATAAGCCTTCAAAATTGATTTTTTTAAATCAATATTTTTGTTTATAATTTTTTTTCTAGTGTGCGGATTTTCTTAAAATTTGACAAACTTGCCACTGATGTTGCTTTACATCCTTGGTCCAAATTAGACTGAATCCCTCGAAATCAAAAGACCTTAACTGCCCTTGACCTTCAAAAAAGGCCTATAACTTTTTTCGTAATATTTTTTTCTGAGTTTTGAAGACGCACAATTGAAGAAGATGAAGAAATATTCGGAAAAGGTCCTCTTTGTCTATCACGATAAAATGACCTGTTTCCGAGTAAAATAGTTTTAAAAATTTGCTTGCACTAAAATTGATCACCATAAATTATGATCATTCTGCAACAATACCAAAGCATGCTTTGGAAACAGCTGCAGGGTTGCCTAGGAAACAACATAAAATGGTGCTCGCGTTTGGTTCTTCTTGCAAGTTTTTTTGAAATTCATTTGAAATTGAATTTGACATACCTATTGTAAAAAATTATTCAAAAATTTTAAAATTTTATCATTTACAAGTCCATTTATATACGAATGTCTCTGTTTTGTACATAACTAGGCAACCCTGCAGCTGTTTCCAAAGTATGCTTTGGTATTGTTGCAGAATGATCATAATTTATGATGATCAATTTTAGTGCAAGCAAATTTTAAAAACAGTTTTACTCGGAAACAGGCCGTTTTATCGTGATAGGCAAAGAGGACCTTTTCCGAATATTTCTTCATGTTCTTCAGTTGTGCATCTTCAAAACTCATAAAAAAATATTACGAAAAAAGATATAGGCCTTTTTTGAAGGTCAAGGGCAGTTAAGGACTCTTGATATCGAGGGATTCAAGTCTAATTTGGACCAAGGATGCAAAGCAACACCAGTGGCAAGTGTGTCAAATTTTGAGAAAATCCATACACTAGAAAAAAATATATAAAAAAATATTGATTAAAAAAAAATCAACTTTGAAGGCTTATAACTTTCTTATTTGTGAGTTTTCAAAAAAAATTTATAGATACTTTTGTGATAAGTAAGTAACACTTTCGTTAGGACTCAGCAGGTTTTGTTGTTGTGGGTTTAGGGGCCTTCTAATAGTTAAGTGAAGTCTTACCAATATCACCAATTGTGTGAAAGTAGAGTTGGTAATGATTAGTGATTACCTAATAATAGAACCGAGATTGGTGAATATTTCTTGCAGGTTGGTAGATTCAAATTTTTATTGCAAGGTTCATAAGGTAAGGATATTATGAATATGAAGAGGCAAATCAATATATCACTCTATTTCTCTCTCTTTTTCTCCTGTTTTATGAATAAATCTTTGAAAAACATTTGGTTTGAAGACTTGTCCTTTGAAGACTTTGACCTGGAAGACTTGTCATTAACAAAACATAAGTTTTAATAATTTCTATGCACTCCCATAATTCAGTGCATGTTACCGGAGACGGAACTTTCAATTCAAGCATTACTGTCACCATCAGGTCCCTGGGCTATCTACGCAATTACTCAATAAATTAATGTCATTATTTAAATAAATAAACGGTCATTGAACTGAATTGAATACTGCTACTTCGTTCCTAACAAAATAACATGCACAAGAGAAACTCTAGTAGGTAACTCATACGGGTGGGAAAATGAATATTTCCCTATAATATTTAATTATTATGAAACATTCCTGACTGAATGAAACAAGCATGACTTGGATACCAATTCGTACTTTCAGACTAGGGGACTTACGGTAGGAGGGACCTCTGTCTGATATGATATGTGATCAAGCATTCAAGCAAAGGGGATTTCACTATTATTCAGTCGTGCACATATTTGACAAATAATATGTTGTTGAATTGAAGCTTATTAATTTAATTCTTTCTATGAAAAACAGATTTACAATACGTTCTTTGGATAACTCAAAGTAATGTGATAATAATGAATGACCAGGATAGTAAGAGAATTTTTTCGCATCAATAAAATGGCAAGAATGGAAAGTACCCAGACATGGTTTTCTCGACCTCTAATTATTACACAAAGCAAAGACAGTGAAATTCGATCCCGGGAATTCCAAACGTGCAAATTTTACCATAAAGCACGTCTCAGAAAGTAATTAATTATGTAAAGCCTGAAAGTTTCTGCTTACCTTCAAAAGTAGAAACGTCCTTGAGTAAGTACTAGACTAGGATATAGGAAGTTAACACTATTGGAGTTTCTGCAAGATTGGAAGAACAATTTCTCGTTACTTCAAGATCACAGCAAATATCACCGAACTGGAGCAATTATTTCGCCTTTCACTTCTTTTATTAGATAATACTGGACTAGTTGGAATTTCAATCTTCAATATTTCTTTTTTAAAAGGTGAATATTAAATCACGTCCCCAAACTTGTTCATGAATGATAGTACAATAACGATTGTAATTTGTAAATAATAAATTAAAATCAACAACAGAAATTCACCATTAACATTTTTTTGGAAAATTAAATACTAATTAAAACTTGTGAACTCGGTCGAGACAACTATCGAATCGGAATAATAAAATTATAAAATAATTCCTCAGATCGGATCGGAGAACCACTTTTGAATCTAAAAAGAACTTTTAACAGATAACAGATGACATTACTGACTGAATATCGATTGACTGATAGACTGATGAAAATCCGTAAGCCACGGCCGCGTTCGGGTTTGACGCTCAACGTCAAACCATGATACAACTACACAATCTATGTCAGCTTATTGAGATTGAAAACTCGTCCGCGCTGCGCATGACGTCACTATAGTGATTGAAAACCGAGCGCCAACGGAAGAATTGAATATATTTTAGGGCGGAAGTCAACATTTGTGGGGTGTAATAAAAAGTGCTGGTGCTTACTGTCATACAACACAAATCATTTATGTACAATTGCCTTTGCCTATGCTAGCAAACTAAAAAAAATATCTCTTTGCCTTTCGTTTTTCTTGTGTGATTCTCAACAAACCATTTTTGACGTCAAACAGTTAGGTACTCAAGTCAAACTATCTACAATTACTGAAAAATCTACAAACGTCGAAATAAGCTACTAAATTGCGACTTTACGTCATTATTACTACCACTAATACCGAATCGTAATCACCGTATCACCAAGTAGCTATCACTATACTGACGTCACAGGCTGCGCACTGGCATACCTTGTTTATTTGCATCAGGCGTCACACGTCACACGTAATGGCCGTGCTCTTAAATTCATCAGTAAACAGATGGAATCAATCAGTATAATGGTATCATAATGGGAGTAAATTATAAAAGAACCAAAAATAAGTTTCATTTCGTGAGGTTCGTAAAAAATATTTTTCATTATGATAAATATTAGTAAACATTACTGAATTGCGTTGATTGGATACATCTGTACATTTACAATGTTGATGATGAAGCATTACTTAAAGAAATTCAACTAAGAAGAACACAAAAATATTAATTACACTAGTTAACAGACAGAATTTCAAGACAGGCGCCGTTCGCCGTAATGTAAAATGTAATTATAGTGTCATAACAAACTCCAGATAAAGTGCTGAATTTTCCAGGCCATTATTTCTAAGAAAATTGTTCGCGTCTATGACAAGATTGACATAAAAATTAAAATTGTCATTGTCACTTATCTGTCACAGAGTTCTAAGCTCAGACGCGTTTATTTATATCCCAACTAACTTTTGCACCGTACAGGGGTGCTGAGAGTCCCTACCCCTACCCTACTGTGAGTGCGGGCAGATATAAGACCTACAGCATACACTGTTGCCCGTATTCACAAACGATAATTTCCTGAATAATTACGTAATTAATTAAATGAGTGAGATGGAGATATGCAGTTTTTTTGAAATAGAGTGGGATGGGTATAATTGATTACGTAATTATTTAGGAAATTATCGTTTGTGAATACGGGCATGTGTCTCTTGAATTTCTGGACATAGGGAATTCCCATGTTAAAATAAACTATTGTAAATATTGGCTCCCCTAATTATTTTACAGTAAAATGTCAAATGTAAAACTTCTTAAGGAAAAAAAGCTGCTTCTTATGCTATAATTGGATTTTCATTTGGTTCATCCGTTTTCAAGAAAATCAGGAAAAACTGAACGGTTTTTCGTAGTTTTTCAAGGTTGCTTTGCTTTTGACAGATAATGCTAATAAGATAATAATAAATCTCTAATATTTCTAAGTGCAATTGCCAGAGTAATGTCAATAAATTTTACTTTTTCTTCAATGGTGTTTTGGTGCAATGGTTTTTCTTCAATAATTCATTTTTATCAACAAGTTTTCCTTTAAAAAGTAATACTTTGCCACTTAAAGTTTTAATAATGAATGAATTACTTTTAAACAATCAGTTATTGACAATAATTAATAATTCTTAGCATTATCTGTCAAAAGCAAAGCAACCTTGAAAAACTACGAAAAACCGTTAAGTTTTTCCTGATTTTATCGAAAACGGATGAACCAAATGAAAATGCAATTGTAGCTTTGTAATTGTAATTTTCCTTAAGAAGTTTTACATTTGACATTTTACTGTAAAATAATTAGGGGAGCCAATAGTTCGAATAGTTTATTTTAACATGGGAATTCCCTATGTCCAGAAATCCAAGAGACACAGTGTATATACAGGATGTCTCTAAAAGGTACCACCAACGTTCTACCACAGATTCCCGAGGAAAAAATATGCCGATTTAACCGAACTTATTCATGTCCAAAGTTGTACCCTTTTCAAGATACAGCCCTTAAAAGGGGGTCAACTAAATACTCATTTTCCAGAATAAGTCAAAAATGGTTTAAACGAGAAACTTCAAAATTTCACCACCTACTACTATTGTTAAGATCAATAAACTGACGTAGTCTTACAAACATTGACGTACAGGGTGTTCCTATTTTTGATGTCGCGTCTCACGTTTGACCCCAGAACTTTTTTATCCGCACGCCACTGATTAATTTTGTATTTTTTATCTAAAGGTTGAAGTATTACTGAACTTTTTGCGCCCTTATAAAAATTTTGTATCTTGCATGGTTTCCCCGTCATTAATTTTCAATGATACACCCACAATGCTGAAAACGTATTCGAAAAATGTAATTTTTACTTAACATTAAATAAATAATAACACATGCAGAACGTTAACATAAGCTCTCTGGATTAAATGTGTTTAGAAATACCCAGAACAAGCAAATAATTTTATTTCAGAAAGACGACATTGTTCATACCTATTAATAACATTAGTTGTGTTCACGTACTTTCAACAGATGTTCAAAATGACCACCATTCATCCGTATGCATAAATCTATGCGGCGTAAAAAATTGAAATGCACCCTTTGTATCATTTCCACATCATTTCGGAGAATCACTACTGCGTCTTGAATTCGTCTCCACAGATCCTTGTTCTTGATTTACGGGTGTTGAATACACCATTGTTTTTAATGTTCCCCAAAGAAAATAATCCAAGGGGGTTAAGTCAGGGGAGCGTGGTGGCCAGTTAACAGGAGCATCGTTTCCTCTACCAATCCATTTATTTGCATAATGCTCATGTAATTGCTCATGAAATTTTGAAGTTTCTCGTTTAAACCATTTTTGACTTATTCTGGAAAATGAGTATTTAGTTGACCCCCTTTTAAGGGCTGTATCTTGAAAAGGGTACAACTTTGGACATGGATAAGTTCGGTTAAATCGGCATATTTTTTCCTCGGGAATCTGTGGTAGAACGTTGGTGGTACCTTTTAGAGACACCTGTATATTATTTTCCTCACCTGTCCCATCAATATTACAGACAACTTCGACATCTACAGAGAGCTTACAGGGCCATAAAATACCCACGCCAGTAGATATAAATAGAAATACCCTACTGCAAATCCTAAATCCCCAAACAATATCCAAAATTACAGAATTCCTGCAAATATATAACATTAAATTATAGATAAACCGTGTCTTAAAATAATCAAATGAACCTTCTTTCAGATTTTAACCCTCCAATTCATGGGCTTATCCTGGCAATTTTTGGTTTTGTGTAATGCCCTGGTAATTGCCCTAGAGCGAGAAGAGTCTATACCATTCTGTGCTATACCTGTGTTTATGCCTGTGTCCCATACCACAGTATAGAGTCAGCCTTGTTTCTCGACTATTATTTATTGCCGGCGCAAAAATTCAATGGTGCCTTGATACTCCTACTCTAGAGACACAAGCTATCCGATAGTATAAGCTGTTAAGTTATTGTATGATCTTTATTTATTTCTCAAGTTATAAAAATACATTGTTATATTAATTAGGTCAAACACCAATGGCAACGGCCACCATGTCTTCTTCAATGCCCGTCCTGCCAACCTCTGGCCTCCCGGTAGTTGTCTATCCTCACATCCCTCCTCTTTTAGAGGTCCAATTTCTTTGGAGGTTTCACCACTCTACCACATGATGTGGTTTGCTGTTTTATTACAAATGTTTCCTCTGAACCTGGTTTTATTTCCTGTTCATCTTTTACATCATATTCATCACACGAGCGGCACGAGTTTACAGAACTATTGTCACTGTCTGCGTTAACATTATTTTCTAACTCTATAAATTCAATATTATTTTCATTTGTGAACTCTTTTTCATTTCCACTCAACTCACATGTGTCATGGACTATCAAGTTACTCGTATCACTCGTGTCATGAACCACCAGGTTATTTTCATCGTTTACAGTTTCTAACTCTAAGAAATATCTAATATTATCTTCCTTCCTTTCCTCTGTAGATGTTGAAGATGAAAAGCGGGTTTCCACTTCTGTTGGTGGACTCTGTTTACCAATTTTGATGAATTTCCTGTTTCTTATAAATATTTTCCCGCTTCTCATCCTCACTCTATAGGATCTCTCTTAATCTACCGACAACCATACCAGGCGACCACAGGCCTCTTGGTTTTAACTGTAAGTATACATGTGAACCTATGGCTAATGGTTCCAGAGGCTTCACATGCCTATTATAATACTTTATAGTATTTTCTTTTTTGGCATCAAAAGCCTCATTGAACTCGTTAATTTTGATGGTCTGCGGTCGTAAGTCACAATTATTTACGGGTAAAATAGTTCTAAGTTTTCTTGACATTAGTATTTCTGCCGGGCTGTATGTATTATCAATTTTCATATTTCTGTACAGTAGTAAACGCCATTAATACGTCTTTCCCATCTATAGTTTTCTTCAAAATATTTTTTGCTACTTGAACCTGTCTTTCGGCCATTCCGTTTGACTGGGCATAAGTAGGAGAACTCATTATGTGGTTAAACTCCCACTCTTTGGAAAATCTTTCAAATTCCCCTGATGAAAATTGAGTTCCTCCATCTGTTATTAATGTCAACAGAATGCCGTGCCGGGCAAAAATACTCTTTAATTTCTGAATTACATTATAACTAGACATGTCATTTTCCAAATTTTCTAATTCTACATAAATTTCGAGTAATAGTCAATTAACAACAAATATTTTTCACCTTTATACTCTAACAAGTCACATCCTAATTTATTCCATGGTAGCTTTGGAATCTCATGATTCATTATGGGTTCCGATTGCTGCGATTTTGAATATTTTAAACAAACTTCACAGTTCAAAATTTTTTGCTTAATATCATTTGTCATATTTATCCAGAATAAAGATTCTTTTAGCCAGTGTTAAGCACTTATTCACACCCACGTGATTGGTGATTATAATGGATTCTAGATAACATCTCCGATCGGAGACTTTTTGGAACTACCATTGCTTTCCCTTTAAAAATAATGTCATTGATCACTGTCAACTCACTTTTATACTGTGCGTACTTCTTTAATTATTATTTCGGGTAATTTTTTATTATTGTTTGGCCAACCCCTTAAAATTGTTTCCTTAAGTGTTTGTAATTCTTCATCATTTTGTGTTTTCTCTTTAAATTCTTTCCATTTATTTTCTGTTATATTGATTTCTGAAATTATCATGCAAACATATTCTGAAATTTCACCATCTAAATTAACATTTTCTTCATTCTTCAAGTATGCTCTGGAAAGAGCGTCAGCTATTATTAGATCCTTGCCCCTTTTGTACTTTACATTAATTTCGTACTTTTGAATTTGGAGCAGCATACGCTGTAATCGAGCTGGACACTTATTCAGCGGTTTTTTGAAAATACTTATTAATGGCAAGTGATCTGTTTCAACTGTTACTCTCTTTCCGAACACATATTGGTGAAATTTCTCTAGACCTACAACGATAGCCTTCTCAATTTGTGCGTACCTGCACTGAGTTTCAGTAAAAGCCATAGAGGCGTACGCGCATGGTAAGTTATTCTGAAGCAGCACAGCTCCACAGCCAGCTTTCGAAGCATCCACTGATACTATTGTTTCTGAATTAACATCGAAAAACTGCAAAACTGGCTCATTAGTTAGGGTTTTTTAAATTTCTTCGAAAGCTAACTGATGCTCCGTCTGCCATTCGAATTCAACATCCTTTCTAAGCAAGCTGCGCAAAACTAATGTCTTGTCTGAAATTTTTTTTATGAATTTACTAACATATGTTAAAACCCCCAGCAATCTTTGAAGGTCTTGCTTATTTTCTGGACAGGGCATCTTATTAATTGCAACAATTTTTGAATCATCTGGCCTTACCCCTTCATGTGAAATTAAGTGACCCAAGTATTTTACCTGTCTCTCTCCTAATTTGCATTTCTGTAAGTTAAATTTTACATTATTTCTTTTCGCTAATTCTAAAACACTCCTTAGACGTTCATTGTGCTCTTTTTCAGTAGCACCCCACACCAGAATATCATCTATGTATATGTCTACATCTTACAATATTCTCTTTTAATTACCTCATTTAAATCACGTGGGTCCAAACAAATACGTAGCTTATTATTTGGCTTTCTTACCAGTACTAGGGCATTCACCCAGTCAGAGGCTCCCTTAACTTTCTCAATGATTTCTCCTTTCTCGAGCTCGTTTAAGCTTTCTTTTAGAGCATCTAGCAGCGGCAACGCCACTTTTCTGGTAGGATGCACCACCGGTGTTGCATTTTTAATTAGTTCGATGTGATACGGGGTGCTTAAGCATCCTATTCCTGAAAACAAATCCCTGTATTCCCTAATTAAATCCTGATATTCCTCTGCTACCACTTCTAAATTATCAATTCTTAGAATTAAATTCATTTTAACACTAGATTCTAAACCTAAAATTGCATCAGTATCTGTATTTACAATGTAAAAGTTTAATAGCGAATTCGAGTTGGCTGCACTTGCTCAGAGCGAGATCGACCTGTCTCTGAATCTGTTCTGCCCAGAATTCTGCTCCAGTCCGGAGCAGAACTTTCGCATTTCTACTCTGTATGGAACCGAACTGTGTCAGGTCAGACCAGAACCAGAGCCAGAGCGCCATGCACCGGTGCAGTGCAGTGTGCAATCCAGTCTCCCTCCAGTCTGCATTTTCGTATAGACTTCTACTAAAAAAAATACCTATCCCTATCCTATATCTATCACGGTTGTTTGTTGTTATGATGTTATTCTTATTATAACAGAGTCGTGGAACTACAAGGCGTTATCCCTTTTAATTATTGTAATAAGTTGTACTTCATACAATACGTAAATAATGTACTTATCCACAAATTTTTGGTGTAAAGAATTACTAGGAATCAGCAGTAGTTAATTTTCCCGCTATTTCTAACCTCTAAATTTATGGGAGTGCACCGTTGCACCGTCAAATTTGACGGTGCAGTTTATTTTGCTCCGGGGCAGTTTCGCTATACGACTCGAACATATTTTCCTATGCACTGCCAGAGAGCAAGTGTAACTCGAACACAATTACGATATGCACCGCTAGAGTTCACTTTAACTCGAATACGAATATGAGTCCTACAAATCGAACACGAAATTCCGTCTCGGTGCGCACCCGGAGCAGAAAAGTGCAGTAACTCGAATTCGCTATAAGTAATAATTTTCATTATTTCTCTTGACTGGCATTATGCAAGTTCCTATTACCTGTAATGCATCACCTGTGTATGAGTTTAGAATGACATTTGATTTTTGTATTTGCTGTTTATGATAACCCAGTGACTTCCATATTTTGAAAGGTATTATGTTTGCCATCGCTCCTGTGTCTATTTTGAAGCTCACTTTCACATTGTTAATTTCTAAATTAGCTCTCCACTGTTTATCATTATTGTTTACTGCTGGAACTTGATCATCATTTACACTACCTACATACAAAAAACTCACTTTTATTTCTGCCAGTTTCGGTTACTTCATCAATTTCAGAAATTTCATTAACCTTATTTCTAACATCTCTTAATTTATTTCTCTTTTTGAAACACATCGCCGCAAAATGGTTCGGCAGGTTACACCAGCTGCATACCTTCCCGTAGGCCGGACATTTATTTATTGTGTGCTCTTCGCTTCCGCACCTTGTACAGTTTCTTACCATTTTAGGATTTCTGTCGTACCTTGTAGGCTTGTGGATGACATCAATCTCTGCTTGACTCGAGTTCCTATAGGATGGTTCTTGACCCATGACTTGGCTGCATGCTTTAGCCGACTCAACGACCTGGCATAATTCCACCACTTTGCTTAAGGTTAACGTTTCGTCCTACAGTAATTTCTCTCTTATGGCTTGATTCCTTATACCACAGGTTATCATCGTCACGATTAAGCTCTCCTCCAGGTCCTTTAATTTGCACCGAGCAGCCTTTTTCTTTAACTCAATAATGAAATTTTCTGTGCTTTGACCTTCTTCCTGTTTATAGGTGAAAAACTGATACCTCTCAAAAGCGGTGTTTTCTTTTCCTATGAAGTGTTCTTCAAACTTCCTTAGTAGTGGTTTTAATTTATTCTTCTCGTCCTCTTCAATTTGAAATGTGGAATATATTTTGAAGCCTTCGTCTCCAATATAATGCAAAAGCTGTGCACATTGTATTTTTTCATCTTTCTTCGCTATCTCTGATGCAACCAAATAGTTTTCGAATCGGGCCTTCCGTAATTTCCAGTTTTCCGCCATATTGCCCCTTGTGGACATAGGGGCTATTCCGCGATTGTCGCCCATTATGATCTGTCTGGTGGTTATTTTATTTACTTTACTAATTTCAACTATCCAACTATACTTGTGTGGTATTTCAATTACTGAATAACTACTGACTGCGCCATGTTAAGTTATTGTATGATCTTTATTTATTTCTCAAGTATAAAAATACATTGTTATATTAATTAGGTCAAACACCAACGGCCACCATGTCTTCTTCTTCAATGCCCATCCTGCCAACCTCTGGCTCTGGTCTCCCGGTCCAGTGTCACCAACCACAACACATACACCAATGTTGTCTATCCTCACATAAGCCATTTCGCCCTATAGGCTAAATAAGTAACTATTGTGGCGCCACCAAGTAGGCAAATTTGACACTTTCATGCGGCAAGTCCTGCGTGTCCTCTATTCATTTTAATGTATTTGTTATTGCAAACTTGAGGTCGTTCCAGGAATAAAAAAAAATCGGGAAGGGTTTGTTGTACACGAGTACCTTATATGCTTGCTTACATACACGCATTTATTACTCCTGAATCTTTTTTTAGATAATAAATTAAAGTTAAAAAATTTAGTTAATAATTTAAGGCATTAAGTATGTGAAGGGTTTCTTTCAAAAACGACATTTGTCAAAACAATAGAATTTTGAGAAACAACAAAAAACTCTGCCGCTTCTAACTGGGTCATTATTTTCAAGTAGCTTATCGGCAATAATATGTCCAAAACTCTTCGACTTATTATATCGTGTGAGCAAATGAAAACACAATTTAGGTAGGCCTAGGAAAAAAATTTCATGTCTTGGATTGGATCTGTAAAACTGTAAATCGAAATTTTTTGTTTGTAAAATCGTAAACTCATTCTAACATTGCTTTCTTCTTGTTTTCCTATATTCGCAAATGAGACCTTTACACTTTCAAAAAAATAATCTCCCACTTTCGACAAGGTTAGGCAACCAATTATTATGCTATCATTCAAAAAATTAGTTTTTGTCAAATAATTATAATTATTTTGACGTTTGCTGAAATAATGTGCATTTCTTGAATAACGCAGACATCAATAATTATTCGGAGATTATTCCAGTTACCGTGAAGTTTGTTGGATTATTGACACTGTGAAACCCGTTAAAATGTCATGTTCAAGCCAAAGCAATAAGGATAATACCTAATAATATGTACCTATATAATATCCATTTTATTGATTATTACCCCATTACAATTGACTCCGCAAGTGTGACGTAGCGTAGCCATTTTTGTTGAGGTAGGTCAAGGACCGTGTTCCAAACAAAGCGGGTTCCCCACGTGTATTCCCATAAGCTGATTTTTGAAATCGATTAACTTCTCGAAATTTCATCATTTTTTTGTGGTAAGTACATTTATATATTCCTACAGACATAAAGAATGTACTGCAAATAATTTTTTTGACGGTTGAAAGACTGTACCAACCTAAAGTAATCGAAATGTACTAAAGTGAGGTTACGATCGAGCTTTGATTCAAATTGAAATACTCAATTTTTATTCCTTTTTCAGTTTTTCTTACTGTGCTAGAATCAAGACAAAATGGCACAAACCAAGCATGTACTCAAGTTGAGCGCAATAATGAATTTCTTTTCTGAGGCGGATGAAAGAAGACTGATAGCTAGAGGGGAAAATGCAGTGGAATGTAATCATGTCAAAAGCATCCATTTCGTACCGGAATTACTATTACTGAGAGGAGAAGTTCATGCTAGTATGAAAGATAAATTTTATAATGTTGAGGTAATATTGTTTACTATACTATATTTTAGTATTGATTATTTTACTCATGAATATTTTGCAGATTAACCTTTTTAAAGACGGCCAAATAAAAGATGCATCATGTACGTGTCCACGAGGTCAGTTTTTGTGCCATCATGTTGCGGCTGTTTGTATATATGCTCACCACAATATATCAGTCACTGATGTAGAATGTCGATGGGCTGCAAAAAAATCTACCGATAAAGAAGTAAACGCCATTGATGAGATATATGTGGCCAAGAGTCATGTGTCTGTGAACAGGAAGCTGACCGAAGAGGAGGTAACAGAATTTCGGACGAGTCTGCAACAATTTGGGACTGCAGTTGGTTTTACCTGGCTTTTGAGTCCAGAGCCAACAATGGAGTCAAATCTCATTCCTGACGTGGAAGACTTTGTGTTCACGGAAGAATATTTCTCGGCAGACGATAAACAAAAATGTTTCCTGGATAAAATGAAAGTTTCTCCAGAAATTATTGAAAAAGTCTGTGCTACTACAGTAGGACAGTCAAAGAATGAAAGTTGGCTGAGATGCCGAAAAAATAGATTAACTGCCAGTAACTTTGGTTTTGTTTTAACAGCCATCAAAAGAAACAAATATCCTCCTTCACTATATAAACGACTGACAGGTATGTAATATTAACTGTTTTTACACAACTTATATTTTATACTCCATTTTATATTTTACAGGATTCTACAATCTAGAAAATATCAAGGCTGTGCAGTGGGGTAACATTAATGAACGCCAGGCCCTGGAAGAATTCACAAACGCAACAAATCTGGAAGTTACACCTACAGGTCTGTGGCTGCATAGCTGCGGATTCCTTGGCGCTAGTCCAGATGGTTTGGTGGGAGACAATTCAATAATTGAAGTGAAGTGTCCATTTCGGTTCAGAGACAAATTAATGACGGAGGAATTGAAAATGAATCACTCCTACATAGTGTACTTCATTAACGATGAAGTTACGTTAAATAGTGAGCACGAGTACTACCACCAAATCCAAGGCAACTTAGCAATTACAAATCGAGAGCTTTGCTATTTGTGGATTTGGACTCCACGCGAAAATATTCTTATGAAAGTGTACAGGGATAATGACTGGATAAGTAATTTAAAATTGTTGGAAACTTTTTATTTGGAACAGTATTTACCATTTATTATTTGCAATGTTGACGATTTTTGATGATTTTGTTGTTGATGAACTAATTTTTGCTTTTGAATTTATATTATTGTTTATAAATAAATTTGACACAAATAAATTGCAAATTTACTAATAGTCAACAAATTTTCGTAATTCTTTATTAGTTAATAACATTGACTAGTATTAAAAATGTACCATCCTTATGGTAAATAAAATTGTCGCAAATAAATATTTATTTCTATCATTTTTCTCAGTGTTGAATTGTAATAAGACTTTTCTTGTGATAAATAAATAAAGGAGCAAGTCCGTAATAATAGTGTTTGAAACTAAATCTGTCTATTATTTCATTGTATCAAACTGTCAATAACTAACCCTACCATGAGGAATATTAAATAATAATAATAATAACAATAATGTCTTTATTTTCCTAAAGTAAGTGGACTACAATCATTGATAATTACATTATTACAACTATTACATACATTGTCACTCTGCTTATCATAACCTTCTGTTTTGGTTCATGGAGTTTCATATGGTGAGATTTAAAAATTATTATTTTATGAAATAAATGCATGAAGTAAATGCCTGTGATTCACGTTAAGCCAAGCAATTTCCTTATATACAATAATAATACTTATATAAATAAACATACAGACGGCTGTTGTTGTTTCACATTGTTTTTTCAAAATTCTTCAATTAAAATTCAGGTAATTTTTTATGTTTAATCAAAAAATAGTGTGCTTTGCAATAATAATAACAATAATGACATTTCTACCTTCGACAATCTAATAATAAAAGTCATAAGTCAGCAATTATAAAATCTTAGCAATAATAATAAAATTTTAATAAATAATTACAAAAAATAATAAAAAGCAAAGTTTATAATGCTATGCTGATTCCCTATTGCCTTCTTTGAAAATCAACACCCTGTATACAATAATACCCTACAATACCTTACAATATAATAATAATAATAATAATAATAATTTATTATAATAGGACTTTCCTATAGTACATACAAATAAGTTATAATATATAACCTATTAATATAATATTGTAAGACTCAATAGTCATACAAGTGTTCAACCTCCTTTATTAAGGGAAACTGTAAATTTGTTAATGCCACACAAACCTGAAAGACCACAGATGCATGTGGTATTAAAGTGGCTGGCACCATACTCAGAATACTGTAGGTTTTTATCCGTCGTATGGCCCTCTCCACGTGTATTCTTGATCTTGCTATTGTTCTAGTTCGGATCACTTGCTCCCTAGTAAACTGAGAGGTTGTCAAAAAAGGTGGCACATTTAGCGAAACACCTTCTGGTAAAACATCAGATATTAAAAAACCTTTATCTGCAAGCACCAAGTCTCCCGCAGACAATTTTTCAGTAATGCCACAGTGTTCCGTGATTTTTTTATCGGAAGTTGAGCCGGGATACAATTTACTGGCAAAGGTCACGACCCCATTTGGTGCTACTCCTACTAGACCCTTTAAGGTATTTCGGTGCTTATATGAACTATAAGTTACCCTTTGCCGTTTCATATTTTTAGGATGAATCGTAGACACCTCTGTACAGTCAAGAATAATTTTACAGTTAGTGAAATGATTAAAAGAAGCAGGCATGCACATTTTATTTTTAGTTCTTGATGGAACATCCTTCATCAGCTGTTGAAAAAGTATTTCGTGTAGGGCATACAACCAGGTTTTAAAAATGTTCGAAACTGTTTCTCTGCTGATGTTAAACCTTGAAGCCAAGTCATCGTTCAACAAATTTAACTTCAATTTCATCAAAGTGAGGAGTAGCTGATCCATTTTTGACACCCTAACGACTTGCCAGCCAGCAAAATAATTTAGTTCTATGTTTTCAAACAATGAAAAAAGGGCCAAGAAGATTTCTTTTGTTGGAAGGCCTGTGTATACAGAAACTAAATGGGGTTTGTTTTCAATGTGACGAAACGAAAAACTAACACTTAAATTCTCCAAATCATTTTTCAAACTTTCTAGTTCTTGCTTTAAAAAGTAGTTTTCCGCCTCCAGCATGGCTGGGAATTTCTGAGGACCTTCCTGAGTTTCTGCCTCAACACTTGACTCAGCAGGTGTTGTTTGAAGTGCGGCAGCACCTTCTGAAGTGCGGTACTGTAAATCAGATGACCCAGCTTCACTCTCAGCTGCTACGATGCGGCTCTGTAAACCAGATGGCCCAGCTTCACTCTCAGCTGCTGCGACTACCTTCTTCCTATGATATCAATATTTTACTTTCTCCACAATATTAATAAAAGTATGTATTTTTACCTTTTAATTTTGCTTTCAGGCTCTGTACTTTCAAATTGCTTCGCAACATTATAATCAAAAATTGTAGGTCCATTATTTTTGTCTCCATTAACAAAATGACAGCTACAAATACGAGAATATTTCGCAGGATCTCTGTCTTTCCGTCTAAAACATAAATAGCAGTAGAATAATACAACAGTTCATGAAATTTATCAACAAAGTATCCTAGGTTAATAGTACCTACCTTATTAACTTAATCCACTTTTTCAGTAAGATTTCATCTTTTGGAAAAGCGAAAAATACACACGAGTGACTTTCACTATAATGCTTGCAAGTCGGTGCAAAACACATTACCATATTGGAGGATTTTCCTTTAAAATAAAATAAAATTTATTAGATGTAGTCATTTTCAATTTTCAGAACATAACCTCACTTTTTTAATATTCACTTTATGCTATATAAGTAGTGTGAACCTGTTGGATTTTATTATTGCAATCAATGCATTATACGCCTATAGTTCAAAAAAAAATTACTTACCGTAAAAAGCCTCAAATTTTATTAAAATAATCACTTTCAAAAATCAGCTTATGGCAATACACATGGGGAACCGGCTTTGTTTGGAACACGAACCTCGACCTACCTCAACAAAAATGGTGGTCGTGACGACATCACTTGCGGAGTGAATTTAACTAACTTATTGCTAGAATTTCGATGCCCATCCTCTCGGAAAGACGGGATCGCACCTTCCTCTCTACAGTAGATACAACTTATTTCTTAATAATTTAAATCTAAAAAAATACAGTAATTTCTACCTGTTAGTTGCTCATTAAACATAAAGGATTATAGTTTCTGCAATAGAGAAAATGTGAATGTACTCGGCTTGTGAACTCAAGTTACCTTATCAATTATCATTATCAGTAACTCTAGTTTCATAGAATGGTTTACATACATCGATGAACTTTGTAAATAAACAGTTATTAAAACTAAAGTTCTATTACTTAGCACTTTCCATTTGCATGTTGTATCTTGGTCTTGGTATCCATTAGCTTCTCATTGAGTGAATGGACTTCAAATGATAGACGAGGTTCATTTTAATGTTCGTTTCATAGTGACATTGAGCACATTTGTACACATCTGCATCTTTGGCATGTTTACGTTTATGATGTACAGTCAAACAATTTTTCCATTTGGTGTTGTAAGAACATTCCTCACATTTGTACACTTCAGGATCTTTTGAATGTTTAGAATTATAATGTGGAGTCAAATTATGTTTAGTTTTTGTTTCGTAAGAACATTCGTGACATTTGTACACTTCAGAAACTTTGGAATGTTTACGTTTATAATGTACAGGCAAATGTTGTTTATATTTTGTTTCGTAAGAACATTCGTGACATTTGTACACTTCAGAATCTTTGGAATGTTTACGTTTATAATGTCGAGTCAAATCATTTTTCCGTTTTGTTTTGTAAGAACATTCCTGACATTTGTACATTTCAGGATCTTTTGAATGTTGATAATTATAATGTTGAGTCAAAATATATTTATTTTTTGTTTCGTAAGAACATTCCTGACAGTTGTACACTTTATTTGAATGGTTATTATTATAATGTTGAGTAAAATTAGATTTATTTTTTGTTTCGTAAGAACATTCCTGACAGTTGTACACTTTTTTTGAATGGTTATTATTATAATGTTGAGTAAAATTTTTTTTATATTTTGTTTTGTAAGAACATTCCTGACAGTTGTAAATTTTAGCTTCTTTGGAATGCTTAATTTTATGAACGGTCAAATCACCTGTTCTTCTTGTTTGAAATGAACATTCCTCACATTTGTACATTTTTGCATCACCTTTGGAATGTTTAAATTTATAATGTTTCGTTAAATCACCTTTATATTTTGTTGTGTAAGAACATTCCTGACAGTTGTACACTTTTGCTTCTGTGGAATGCTTGATTTTATAATGTCGAGTCAAATCATCTTTCCGTTTTGTTTGACATGAACATTCCTGACATTTGTAAACTTTTTTGGAATGTTTACCTTTGTAATGTTGGATAAAATGAAATTTATTATTTGTTTTATAGGCGCAATGCGCACAGTTATACTTCAACTCTCCTCCGCTCTTGCTTTCAGAAGATCGTGCCTGAAGTGCCCCACTTTCTTGAACAGACTCACACCGATCCTTCAAAATTCCAACACTACTACGTCTCCCTATCAGCAGTTCCCAGCCCGGTTTGTGGTCCTCGATGTCAATCTCTTGTTTCAAGGCCGACGTCGATGAGTCTTTGGGTTCTTGTTTTATTGAAAGAGGTGCCTCAAAATTATTTAATTCAAAAGACGGCCCGCAACCATTTTGTTCATCTTCACACTTCAACTTCGCCGAGTTGAGTTTGAGTAGCAAGAAGTCCTCCTTCTCCTCGGACCCCTTGAACTGTTCATCCTCATCTGAGGCTTCCCTTTTGATGATCATTTTCTCCATCTGCTGATGTTGAATAGGACAATAATGATTATTGCCCTCATCCCTCATTTAAGCTCATGATTTAACTTAACTATAAAGATAAGATAAAGTGAGTGCTGACTGCTGGTTGCTGGTAATGCTGGTTGCTACTTCTACTTGCTCTTGCTACTCTTCTCTTGTTAGATTAACAAAAAAATACATTCAGTTCAGTTCAGCTGTTTTGTTCTATGGCCTTCACACCACTGTGTATTTAGCCAGCCTCAAGTTTTCCTTATTTCTTCGGGTGTGTTTCTAAAGCTGCGTTCAGGTATTAGGTCCGGAGTTAGAACAGAACAGGAGTGAGAACTTTGCGGGTACACCCGCCGGCAGTACATGCACATGGAACAGTTTTAAACCGAACGCTCGATAGCTGTTAACTGTCCAATCGTCTAGTTGCAAGGTTAGCACGATTTTTTAAAATTTAAATTATACATGCTCACGCTCAGAACAATCGTTTATCCAGTTTATTGTTTATTTTTGTTAAGTAGTATAATAGCATTCACTTTTCAACTTAAAATATTAATTGATAAATAGTATATTGATCTTTGTATTCATTAAATTAAAATTTAAAACATCAAGACCAAGTTAGACAACAAAATAATCTATACCTATAAACAAAACCATGAATCCAATAGTGGCGGTACTTAATTACGCAAAGGAAATATATTTTAGCTCAGATATTCTTCTGATAGTGGTGATGAAAATGTGATAGAAAAAATACCGAATTATGCGGAAAAGATTATACCACGCATGAGAGATATCACATTTCTGCAACATTTTAGAATGACAAAAACGACGTTTAAAAACTTGATAGAAAAGGCAATAGAGCTGGGGTGCGTTCATTTATGTAGTCTCCTGTTGGAGTGATTTACGTCAGAGCGATGCGATTGTGTTGGCGAGTGTGCTCAGAGTGAGTTTAAATTTTGGAACGACTCTTTGGGCGAATGAACAGAACATAACCAATAAATAATACTTAATAAATAGATAATCAAAGTAAAAATAAAGTTTGAAGGTAAACAAACGTGTTCCATAACGTTGCTATTCGCCATCGATAGGTAATAGTATTACCAAATACGCTAAAATAATAATACCGGATACTCCTATACCTATAGCATTGCAACAGGTTGCGTCCTAGGGAACCTGTATTACCGCTTTACTAGGGTAGCGCATTCTCATTCTCACAAAAAGTTGGGAATGTCAAATTTGACTTCATAAACGTCAGATTTTCCATTAACGTACAACTGTCTAAAAATTCACATAATTTGTTATTAAGTCCGCGTATTAAAACGTATTTTTCTCAGTAACTACATGTTAGATACTAAAGTCTACAGCTTCGTAGATCCCATAAACCCGTAATATGTTTTTAATACCCACTGAAAGAGCATTCATCGATTCCTATTCGTGTTATTATTTTGTTTCATTATTCAAAATTCGTTTTTTTCCACTTGCTACCTACGCCTGTGACCAAATGTGCCAAAAATATGACATCCAGCTGTTCAAACATAACCGTGTTTAGTAAACGTCAACGAGTGAATGCGCTACCCTAGTAAAGCGGTAATGCAGGTTCCCTATTGCGTCCACTTTAGCAGCGCCGTCAAGCATGAACTGGGGACACTAAAAATTAAATTTGGTGAAACATAGCGGGAGTTTTAAATATGAACGCTGAATAGAAAAGCTCTTAAAATTAATTAGACGGAATAGACGGAGGAAATTGGGACGAAGAATTAATACAACAATAAACAACAAAGTTTTCAATATGTTTATTTTTATTATATTAACAATAATTAACTACTATTGCACACAATATATCTTTAGGTATATTTCAAAAAGATTGAATCGCTACCTAATTAGTGTAAACCTTGTATTTGCCGCAATTCCAATAATGTGCTTCCTTGCAGTTTTAAAGGTCTATTATTTGCTGGATTAACAAAATTTCCCTCTTTGAAATGATCAGTACAAAATAATATGGTGAGAAATCGGCTTCGACACTCCACACTTTTTCAAAATTTCGTCACTCATCGATGTTATTATAACCTATTGCTTGTTCCTATTTCCATCAGCATAGTTATAAAATATTAATAAGTTTATTTACGCGGCTTTCTAAAGTTAACTTTATACATAATTCTTTATTCCTGCTTGGAACACCACCGTGGAAAAATCTGGACATGCTTAACAATCCATAGTCGGAGCAACCGCACACGCACACAGCGCATATTTTCCAGACATAATACCTATGTTCACTTTATAGCGGTAGCGGTACATTATAAATGCCTATTTACCTAACTAGTACGCAACAAAATTATCCGCTGATATAATGCTTTGAGAGTAACTTTAAATTGAAATTATACTTGAAACTAAAATGTTCAATTACTAATGACAAATTATTAATAATAATTATGATTGACTGCAGCTGTCAAAAACAGCTTAGTGTCCCCAGTTCCTGCATGAGGGCGCTGTAAAAATGGACGGAGGTTTTGAGAAGAAGTGTCCGGTATTAATATTTTAAGGTATTTGCTGCAAGTATCACTTCAATTATTGACATTGTCAATGTCAATTTAAATATCATGTCAACAACTTTGATGTTGACGTCTACTTACTGTCACTGTCTACAAAATTAAAAAATTCGAATTTTTAAATAAATATTATTGTATTTTGTTTGTATTGGATTGATTGTATGATGACTATGATATTAAGTCTATTCTGTGATGATGGTACGGAATTTTGTTTGTTTTAATTTATGTTTTAATAAAAATAAGATAAGATAAGAGAACACTCCTTACCGTTAGTTTTAGGCTGTTGATATTCACATTTTCATGTTGTGTTCTTTAAGGATTGAAACAAACTTATTTAAACATAACATTACCTACTGAAAGTAAGAATGAAGCAAGTGGAGGTGAAGTGACTATGAAAAATTGCTTTAATTTGTTAACTTTCGTGTTTAAGACGTCAAGTAGAGATTCAAAACGTTTCATATTTCCCAGCTTCAACAAAAGAACTTGGCCAACTTGTGTTAAACAGGTAATATTATGATAATATGAAATATAACTGATGTTGACAGCAGGCAGGGATAATTAATAATGATTGCTTGAATATGGCTTGAATCTTTCTAAGAAAAACGAAAGCAATATTTTCCATTTAACGTTAGAATGTTCGCTACAGTCCATTGTACACTTACAGTCTTCAAGCGAAACAGATCATACCACACCTGTTGGTCACAAAATAAGTCCCATCAGCTCCAAATTATGTGTTCAATTCAGGATGAAGTCGGCACTGACAGACATTTACACCTTGTAACTACCTACATTGTTCAAACAAATCCACCAAAGGATTAATTTATTGGTCACACATGATCACATAGTTGAAAGTCTGCTTTATTAGTCGTATCGTATTTGAAGCTTGCACTAACCGCATTTACTTCAAATTCATTTGTTGCAATACGATTCCAAATCTGTCCAAAGATCTGTCACAGTTCAAAGGTGTTAATATCAAAATCAATCGATTGAACACTTTAATTTAAAGACGAGAGATTCGCTTGCTTTAAAATGAGACATTGCAGTCATGTTGAATTTAAATTTTTTCAACAGACAGGTTCAAATCTGTCAAATCTTTTAATACATTATTGACTTACAGTTCGTTAAAACTAAAGCTTCAACTTGCAGCAAAAGCAAAGCAATGGAATCCTGAATAAAATGTTATCATTGTCTCTCAATTTACTTTACCGCAATTAATTCACCACAACTGATATATTATGTAGTATAAACTGTTGATAACTTACACTTTTTGTAACATTTTGATGATCTTATTTTTTGAATTCTAGGATATTAATATGGCAGAAGTTAAGGTAAACAGTGGAGCAGTTAAAGGAAAGAAGGGATTAACAATTCATAAAAAATACAACTAACTACTCTTTTGAAGGCATTCCTTATGCTAAGCCACCCCTTGGAGACCTAAGATTTCATGTAAGCATTAATACAATAGTTCCTATCTACTTAACTAGAAATTTAGCAAGAAATGTATACAACTTCTCACGTAAACAGGGTGTCTCGGGACTCCAATGGTCATAGCTTGAGAGCGTATTATTTGAACAATTTTAAGAAGACACTTTTGCACAAAACTCAAAAGTTAAGAAGTTATGAGCAGTTTTAAATTTAATAATAAACTAATCTGGTAGACATGTAATTTTCTGTCATATTACCATGGTGACTTTTTTTTCGGGCAAAAGTGTATGGGTAACTTTCGACTTACAACTCTCCAAAGAATACGCTTTTAAGCTACGATCATCGATTCAAGGGACACCCTGTATTTAAACAATTAAATTATTTTTTAGGAGATGGATACTTTTAAAAAAAGTAGTTATAACGTTCTCCAAAGGAGATCTCAGATCTAGTAGTAATAAAAACGTAATTATAAATAAATAAAAAAATGTTTCAGGATCCGGTTCCCTGTGACAATTGGGAGGGAACTTATGATGTGACAAAATTTCAAAAAATTCCTTACCAAATCATGCCTACCAAAGAGTTCGAGCACATGCAAGATGAAGACTGTTTACATATAAATGTTTTCACGCCATCTGTAAGTTGTCAGTAACTCAGTGAGCACTTTAATTTAAATTGATATTTTCTTACACTATACCTTAGCTTCCCAAAGTAGATTTAAATCCAAAATATCCGGTGATGTTCTTTATTTATGGGGGAGCTTTCCTAAAAGGACATGCTGCACCTGATAAAAAGGGACCAGAATTTTTTATGGATCATGATGTGGTAGTGGTGACTTTCAATTATCGAGTCGGTCCTTTCGGTATGATTTTCTAATTATTATACTTGACTAGGTGACTCATTATACACTATCCAGATTTCTGAAAAATACTATAAAAGGTGTTAATTGATTGGGAAGAACAGCAAAAAAGTTTATTAATTTTTAGATTATTAATAATCAGATAAGATGATGACACATTTTTCAGGTTTTCTTTCGACTTGCGATGATGTCATAAAAGGAAATTTTGGTATCAAAGATCAACTGTTGGCTTTGAAATGGACAAGTAAAAATATTCTTCACTTCGGGGGAGATCCTGAGAAAATTACCATCTTTGGACAGAGTGCGGGTTCTGTGTCCGTGGCTCATTTACTTTTCAATGAGGAAGCTACTGGTATGTTATAATTTTAACACCAACACCAATATACCCAAAATATTTCCAATTTATTATTAATTTTCTGATTTAAATTGTTTGCACTTATTAGGTTTGTACAGAGCGGCAATATTGGAAAGTGGCTCTCCATTGAATGCGTGGTGTTTCCAGAAAAATGCTAGTAAATACGCTCACAAAACTGCCACATATTTAGATCCTAATTTTAAGAGTACCGATTCTAAGGAATTATTGACATTTTTAAGACAAGCCAAAGCTACTGATATTATGAAAGCTGCGATAACGGTTGCACAAGAGGTTAGTTGCACCTGTCAAGTAAAATCTTTTAAATTAGTTGATTAATTCAATTCTTTTCAGCAAAATGAATTAAGCCAGTTATTGGAAGGTTTTGTTTATTCCCCCGTAATGGACCCCAAGTATCCTTCTTATTGTGAAGCCATATCGTCCGGGAAAATTTCAAATGTTCCCATTATTATTGGAATCACCTCTGAGGAAATATTGCGGGCAGTCGAAGGTACCTATATGCTTTTAAGTTGTGAAATGAGTTCTTAGATTAAATCTCACAAAAAGAAACTATCAAAAGAGCGGGTTTTTATTGCATGAATTCTTCAAATGGTCATTAAGAAATAAAAAAACGTTGAGTGCTATTAAATTAGAGGGTGGAAATTGGAGATAGGGGCGAAACTCCACCCCTTTCAGTTTTTTAATTATAGCTTGAAAATGATGCAAAATTTAGGTACTTATAGCTAATTGGATTTTTTTTATTTTGCATCGAAATAGTTCATTAAAAAAAATCATGTTTCAAAAAGACTTAAAAAAGTAATTTTTTAAAGTAAAAACGCTCTAATTTAATAGCACTCCATGATTTTTCAATCCTTAATGACCATTGGAAGGATTCATGCAATAAAAGCGGCTCTTCTGATAGTTCCTTTTATTTCCTAGTGTATTAGGACATAGGTAATTAATTTAATAGCCTATAAGGATAACTATAACTATGCAGAATGAGAATTAACTCAATAAATTTCAGTCAATTATTGTTGTGACACTCTTTCTGAGATATTGGAGTTACTGAAACAATATAAATGATAATAATAATATAGAAGTAAACTTTTTATATTGTAGATACGAACCTTTTCTAAAAACTACTAGTGCAATATTTTGATGCAAATCCCAATAAATTTGTACCTGTCAGCATGAATATCACTGAAAATGAAGAGAAAGTTATTGTTGGAAAGAAAATTAGAGAAATATATTTCAAGACTCCTCTTCATAAAAATTTGTCTGCTGCTGTTAAGGTAAGCTTTTTTCTTACATAACGTGTTTTTGTTTTGTTTATTTATTTATTTATTTAGTGCAAAACAGACTTACAGTCTACTTACATCTTTTGTGTACAATATTTGTAGCTACATCAAGATGAATAGTATGGCGTACAACAGAATTAAGTATCGACTAACTGAACAGTTAAAACAGTCATACTATACCTACTCAGAACAAAAAAAAATGAAATATAGAATTCGGAAAGCAGAACGTGCGAGAACGTAATATATCAAGTACCTGTATAGAAGGAACTCATCACACTGGCACTCTCCTAATGATTTCCATGAATTTCCCGATAGGAACCTCTAACAAAGCATCATCCACCAAGTTAGTGTACCGATTAAAGATACGTACAGCAGCAATAATAGGTGAGTTCCTTCTCATATCAGTGAGACAGTACTGCTTGCTTATGGAATAAAACGCAAGAACGGGTTTCACGATTTGGTCTATGTAATTGTATCCTGGCAAGAAGAGGAGGACAGCTGATTAGTTTATGGAAGATTTTATAAATAAACACCAATAAATAAATATGTTGTCCTGCTTTGCTCCAACGTTTGAATTCCAAACAAATCTCTAATAGGCTGATACGATGAACAAGGCGGTCCCACACCATAATATTTGTAATGCAAATATCTCAGAAACTTATTTTGAACTTTCTCGATTTCGTGATTTAATACAGCCATATAAGGTGACCATACTACTGCTGAATATTCCAAGTTTGACCTAACAAACGAATTATACAAAGTGACCAATGTATTGACATTATTAAAATTTGCAGAATTTCTGAATATAAATCCCAAGCTCCGCAGTGCAGCACCCTTGATACTTTTCACATGATGACCAAAGTGCAATCGAGGTGAAAAACGAACCCCAAGATCCCTAACCACGGACATAGCTTCTTGACACTTATTTTCTATTTCTTTCATTTTTAAATCAATTTCCTGGGTGACACGATTTGCGATTTCAGCAATAAAATTATCTTCATTTAAGTACTTCAGCATTACCTCTTTTATGGTTTCCTCAACCACCCGCTTGATTTCTACTTTTTTTTTCACGTGTGAGACCCATTTCTAATATCCAGATGTAATAAGACACATTCAACAATAACAAACTGTACTATTCCACTTTATTTAGTTATAAATAACACAGATTTAATTAATCGAATTGGCCACAGCAGGAGAAGGCAGCTACTCTCTCGACGCCATCATGTTTGAATTGCTGTTGAATGGCTGGTTGAAAAAATTCTACAGCAGGTCGAGGCAGTTTTGTCATGTTGTTGGGCTTTGATAGTTATCAAGTCAAGTAATTAATTAATTTATTGCTCACTATAATAATTAACAAAACACACTATTCAGTAAAACGTTTTATTTATCATCACTTTACAACCTAATTTTATAATTTAAGTTTCACTCTGTCTATTTTACCACCAGTGCTTTATAAATATTTACACTTGGTCTAAATCACTAGAATCGCCATCGTATATTGCTCGTTGAATTGAACTGCCCCAGACCACCACTGACATTGCCTAATTACCTTACAAGTTTGTTCTCGACTTTTCACCTTCCATTCCTGGAACATTCGAAGCAGTAATTGCTTCTATTGACACTTTCTGGTGTGAAACTTATCTACAATTACAATTAAGTAAAATGAAAATCTCTGTGAAGTAAATAAAGAACCAATAACTTATTAATAAGTAGTTAAATAAAAAGTTACTTTTATATTTTTTGTCTTTCCGGTGTTCAGATCTTCAATAAAAGAATGTCAGTTTTTTAGTGATACTGCAATGAATAGAGGAATAATCAAACATGCTGAATTACAATCCAAAAATAGTGAGGTATACTTTTATGTGTTTTCCTATCGAGGAAAAATGGGGGCTAATCCTGTTGAAATTGAAGGTAAGTGTAAGTATTTTAGACCAATAATCATTGATACAGTTTAAATAAATTTCAGGTGCAGAAAAAGTAGCACATGCTGAAGAAAATCAGTATTTCTGGACAAATTTATACGATAAAGACCTATCAGAATTTCCCAAAGAGGACCTTATTGCCGTTCAAGAAATCCTATTGAAATACTGGACCAACTTCGCTAAACATTTGTGAGTATTAATTAGAATTATTAGAAATATAAATGTAATAACTTACCGTATGTGGCTTTAGGAACCCCACACCTGACATAGATAAAGAAGAAAATCTCGCCATGTGGCCTTCTGAACGATCTGAAGGGGACAATCAGTTTGTTTATTTAAATATAGACAGCAAGCCTGTAGTTGTTAACAATTTTCCGAAAGTTGAAGAGTATAAATCATGGAATAATATTTTTAATGATTATGGAAAACCACCCTATAATACGTATTAAATGTTGTATTAATACAATGGCCACAGAAAAGTTTTAAATTATTTTGAAGAAATCGATTTTTATTTACACAATTGATTTTTTTATTCAAACCCCATTCCAAATTTCCAAAGATTTATCCTTTGCATAGAAATTATTATAAAAGTAAAACTGTGGCAACTGTACCATATAAATTGTAGTGTTGGTCTATACTATAAACGAATTTTAAAAGAAACTGCATAGCGTGCTTTGTTCTGTTTTGTTATACTGAGTTGATCTTAATGTTTTTTATAATTTGTACAGTAAAAAAATGCATTTAAATTAACCTTTCCTGAGTAATTTGTCAAACAACACAATTTTTCATCCGACTCTACTTGTAACCTTCTTTTTGAATTACCTAACATAAATGATCACTGCACGCGCACGGCACTGATATTATTATAAAATGTTTAAATAAATTAACCCTTCCAAAAAAATATCAGCTGTTCCTAGAATTCGGTTTTGGCTATGGACTTACAACACCCTCCCCCCGCCACACTACCTAGGGAAAATAAGTTATAAATTTAGGGCTAGCACCAGGGGGCAGAAATCAATGCTATGCTACTGACTGCATGGATTCACAATCTCTCAAAACGATACTATAGTAAATTTTATCTAACATGCGTTGATATTGTAATTTTTTCAACGGATAATAATAATTTAAAGAAAAATAATTTACTGCACTGTTTTGAGAGGTGTCAGATTCAGTGGCGTGCCCAGGACGTTTCTAGAAAAAGTCATGTATATGAATTTTATGAATTGTAGAAATTTTACTACTGAACACTGATCTAGTAAAAAAATTTCTACTTTTACTACTACTAAAAAAATTTCATTTGGTAGCCGAGAAGAACGGTTGTGCTGACGGTCACTGTGTAGTAAATCACGGAATTTCAGTGTAAATAATACGAATAAATTTGAACAGATCAATAAACATGACGAAGTGTTATCACTGTAACGAACAACTGCCGCCTGAAAACGATTACACGATTTGTAGTGAGTGTAAGAATAGTTTTCATTATGGATGTGCAGGTATGAGGGAGTCGGCTTGGCGTAAATATTCCACAGAAGTTAAATTATCATGGAAGTGTGCTATCTGCAAGACAAAAACAACTGCTGATAACACGAAATCAATTACTCTGAATGAAGGAGGTTCAATAACTTCAAGGAGCAAATCGCCTCAGACAGCCACAAATATGGGCGAATTTTCCAAGAGAACTTGCATGAATGAGAATCAGAGTGGGTTGGACGAAATTTATTATCTGAATGAGTTACTGAGACACAAGGATTTGATAATAGAGAATCAATCCGATTTAATAAAATCCCTTAAAGCACAGATAGGGCTGCTTACAGTCAACAGGGTTCAAGTGCAGCCGATTGCAGCGGTAGGTGACTATGGGATAGTTAACAAACCTAATAGTCAATCCAAAGCAACTCCAAAGCAGTCCCCAGCTCTAAAGTTACATATGCATAAAGCTAGTACAAGTGTTGCTGACCCCGCATCAGGGAATCATATCATCGGCTCAGCGCCTGCGAAAAAACGACTACCTGACGAAACAGTCGTGGATGGAGATAGGACGAAGAAACTTGGGCAGACCATTTCCGATACACATGATAAAACGCGAGTTGAGGAAAACCTGACAGGTATTCCAGGGAGCGATGGAGGTTGGAAACTGTCAACGAGGCACAGAACCAGAAGAGATAGATCTGTTATTATAGGTGAAAAAACTACTGACGTAAGTTGTAAATTGAGAGCATCGGAGACAGTGAACTATTTTCATTGACTGCACCCGGAAACATCATCCAAAGATGTCGAAGAATATTTGCGGAGAGATTTTCCTGGCGTTAAGGTAGAAGATTTACGATCGGCAAATCCTGGTGTTTATTCCTCATTTAAGGTGACAGTCAGGGAGGTGGATGGACCCAAAATGTTGGATGCTGGAATGTGGCCGATGGGAGCTAGAGTAACCCGTTTTTTTCTGCGCAGAGATGAGCAGGAACGACAACGCTGATAGGGAGGTAAGGGGCTTTTCCGATCATGATCACACGAGAAATTACTCTGATTGCTTTAAGATATTTCATTTGAATATTGAATGTTTAAGTAATAAAATTGATATGTTTTCGCTCGTGTTAGAAAAGGTTAAATGTGAGATTATTTGCATAAGTGAACACTGGCTCACTAAAGATGCATTGGAGAATGTTGTTTTGCATGGATATTCTTTACAGGCATCGTACTGTAGGGGTAGACGGCTGCATGGGGGCGTAGCGATTTATGCGAGAGATGGTCTGGCTTGTAAAGATGTTAAGCTTCTGCGTTTTTCGCTGCCTTATCATGCGGAATTCGCAGGTATACAGGTGCCACATCTAAATTGTCTGATAATAACAGTTTATAGATCTTGTAAAAATGGCGAATTCCCTAAGTTCTTTAGTCAACTTGAAAAAATGCTGGACGAAATTTATAAACAACATAAAAATATAATTATCCTTGGTGACTTTAATTGTGACCCCATTCGGCATAAAAATGAAGCTAATACTCTGAGTTGCATCATGGCAACCTACAATTTTGTTAAAACAATACAGGGGTTCACCAGGATTACACATACTACTGCATCATGTCTAGATAATATATATATAAATTTCAATCATGATAACTATAGTGCGCGTATATATGATCCGGCAATCTCCGACCATGCAGGGCAGATTATTTTTCTACATGATTCCTCTCCGGCTCCTGTGACAGCTTATGAGTTTAGGACATTAGTTTCTCACCCTGGTCTTGTGAGGTTGAAGTCAATTTTGGGGGACCTAGATTGGAGAAATCTTGGACTTGTTAACCTTGGTGGGGAAGAGGGTATGGCTGTGCTTGTTAATATTCTGACGGAGTGTATGAGTTTGTGTGAAACGGTAAGAGTGTCTAGAGTTAGGTCGGACATTGAAGCACCCATTCCCTGGTTCACAGAGGAGCTTAGAAAGATGCGCAACACAATGGAGGCACTCAAAGTGGTTTGTGGTGTGGGTCGCAGTGAGAGGGACTGGAATATTTATCGATCCTATAAAAAACTATATCGCAAACACGTACAGGAGGCCAAAAAGACAGCCTACACTAATTATATTGTTAATTCGAGTAACCGCTCAAAAAGCTGCTGGAAATTGATAAACACTGAAAGAAACAAGAAAAAAACTGTCAACGAGACGCAGATATCTGCTGATCAATTTAATAAATATTTTGCTGGTATTGCTGATGAAATTTTAAAGAAAATTTCAGAGTCGGATATCCCTGAGTCAAGCGAAGACATACCGAATTGTTCTTCGTCTATATTCTTTGATCCAGTCACGGAGGCGGAGATGATAGGTGTGATTATGGGACTGAAAAATAAAAGCTGTTTTGACTATTACAAAATGAATCCTAAAATTGTTAAGTTTATTTGTAACGAAATAGTTTACCCTTTAACTATAATAATTAACAATTGCATTGCAGACGGAGTTTTTCCCCGCTCACTTAAGATAAATAAGATCCTACCAATCCATAAGAAAGGAGATTTGGATGACTCTAGTAATTATCGACCAATAGCTATATCTCCGGTGCTGTCAAAGATCTTTGAGACGATATTAAAGAGGCGACTTCTAGACTTCTTTGAGAGATTCGGTGTACTGACTCCTCAGCAATACGGTTTTAGGAAGGGATTTTCAACAGTCCATGCTGTTTTGGGGCTCATAGAGGACATAGTTAAGGGAATTGACGATGGACGACGAACTGAGGTGACCCTATGCGATCTTACTAAAGCCTTTGACTGCGTCTCATCTTCTCTATTACTAACCAAGCTTGAAAGATATGGTGTTAGAGGAGTGTGCCTTGAACTTATGCGGTCATATTTGACTGATAGGAGGCAGTATGTCCTGCTTAGGGGTGCCGAATCTGAAATTCTGCCACAGCAGCATGGGGTTCCGCAGGGATCTGTATTAGGTCCTATTCTGTTTCTGATCTATATTAATGACCTACCTAAATGTGTTAAAGATGCTTCCACTCTCTTATTTGCGGATGACACTACGTTGTATACGAGTCATTCGAATATCTGGAGGGCAAGAGAGGATATGCAGGCTGCAATTCAGCAAGCATCTTCTTGGTTTAAAAGAAACAAGATGTCCATGAACGATTCTAAAACACAGACTTTGACATTGACCACTGATAGAGGCATGCCTGCTCAGGACCCTATTACCTTGTTGGGCATAAAGATTGATCAGAGGCTTACGTGGGCTCAGCACGTGGATCGGGTTTGTGCTAGAGTTTCAAGCGGGATTTTTGTGTTGAGGAACCTGGTCGGTCTGGTGTCTGTGGAGGTGTTGAGGGTTGCATACTTCTCTCTGGTGCACTCTCACCTGGCCTATGGGGTGCTATTGTGGGGAGGTGCGGCGGAGTCAAGAAGAGCCTTCATAATGCAAAAGAAAGCCATAAGAGTTATCCTGAAAATGAGCGGAAGGGAGCATTGTCGATCTTTGTTTAGGGAGCTGAATATACTTACCTTGCCGTCGTTATATATATATGAATCATGTGTGTTCATACATAAAATGGCACCGTCGATGCGCACCCGTGCAGACGTTCACAACTATGGGACTAGGGGCAGGGCACTTTTACTGATCCCAAGGTCAAGGACGTGTACAACCGAGAGAAATAAGGTGAACTATAAATTATATAATGCATTGCCGAGCGAATTTAAAATACTTACTCTGACAGCTTTTCAACCAAGAATTAAGAGTTTTCTGATCGGAAAGGCCTTTTATAGTATTCAGGAGTATATGGACGGTGTGGTGAGGGATATCAATGACAGCTAAGTCGTTGATTTGCTTATGACAGATGCGCCCGCATTTTTTGTGAGGTGTTGTTGGGTCGGTTGACGTTTACCTTTGTGCACTGATTGTATTTTATGCTTCCTCTTGATATTGTATTTTCGATAATGACTATAATAATACATATTGTTTCATGATGTATGTTATTGTATTTTTGTTTTTATTCATGTGTGTAAAAAATGGAAAAATGGAGCTATTAATTAGGATAGTGAGTTTGGCTGCTTTTGTATATTGTTTGTATGTCTTATCTTTATATAATATTGTATTTTTGACTTTACTATATATACTTGTTACAATGTACCGGTAATGTATGTTAGTGCCTGTTTTAACTTGTGTGGTATTTTTAACTGACCTGCCATACGTGCAAGATTTTACTGTTATGTGTAAACTATTGTATGACTGGTGCAATAATAAACCTTCTAAACCTTCTAAACCTTCTAGTAGTATAGTCCTTCAATGTTATAGGAATGGGGCGTTTTTTACACCACAAATTCGTTTAATCATCATGAAGCTCTATATTAAAAAAAATCTGGCACAATAAATACAGATTTTATAGGACGATTAATCAAGTATGGTGAAATAGGTAATTTTTTCTTAGTACTGCTTATTTTTTAATCATTAAAATATCCTAAATAATAGAGAGAAATACATAATAATATAATTACTGTAAGTAGAGAGAAAAATCGTACAATAAAATAAACTAAATACTGGATTGCAGGCCTCCTAAAGCGTAGAAAAAGTCTCTGTCTTTCATCTTCAGGAATCATTTGAGCAAAACTTCTTTACATCGATAACTTTAGTCCAGCAGAGAGTTCCCAACATGCAGCCGAGTATACATGCAAGTAATTTGTTTCCATGGTCTAGTTTTTATTTACTTAAAAGTTAAAAGACAGTATACAGGGAAAACCAAATTTTTTTTATTTTTTTTCAATGGATCAACCTATATATGAATTTATTTTTCGATTCCTCGTAAAATTCTAAGCATAAATTATATGACATACCGTATACCTAAATTCAATGGTTTCTGAAATATTCGCATTTGAAACATCATCAAAAATACTTTATAAAACACCCGTTACAAATCAAGAAGTCCTAGGATACCACGCTTTATATTGAAAACAAATAACTGACAGTGACATTTATGTCAGTAAAAACAGTTGCTTAAAAAAATATTTGATGATGTTTCAAATGCGAATATTTCAGAAACCATTGAATTTAGGTAGGTATACGGTATGTCATATAAGATATGCTTAGATTTTACGAGGAATCGAAAAATTAATTCATATATAGGGTGATCCATTGAAAAAAATAAAAAATTGGTTTTCCCTGTATACTGATCTATTTTCAAATTTTTGTTATACGTATAAAAAAGTATTTTTTAGCACCTACATAACCCTACTTTTAATTTTTCTGGGACACATGGAATAACAAAGTTAAAGGGGGACGACATTATAAAGAAATAAAGAATCACCCTGTACACAATAAAACTATGTATCTGCTGACAGTGATACATTATGACAAATTAATAATAATTACGATTGACTGAAGCGGTCAAAAAACGTCAAAAGTTACGTAACTTTGAATTTGAAAACAGCTTAGTGACAGCAAGTCCTGCATGAGGGCGCTGTAAAAATTGTTGTTCGTTTGAAAGTCAAAAAAGGGCAAAAAGCAAAGCAAAAGGGCGATATAGCAAAGGGCGGTTAAGCAAAGTTCGGAGATACTAATATCAATTTTATTGATTATTACCACATTACAATAATATTTAACTAACTTATTGCTAGAATGTCGATGCCCATCCTCTCGGAAAGACGGGATCGCACCTTCCTCTCTAGAGTAGATACAACTTATTTCCTAATAATTTAAATCTAAAAAAATACAGTAATTTCTACCTGTTGCTGATTAAATATAAAGGATTATAGTTTCTGCAATAGAGGAAATGTGAGCGTACTCGGCTTATGAACTCAAATTACCTTATCAGCAACTCTTGTTTCATAGAATGGTTTAAAGACATCAATGAACTTTGTAAATAAACAGGGTCATTATACAAGGTGATTCAAAATTGAGTGCAAATATTTTGAGGGCTTATTTACCAGCCAAAAATAAGAAGTTTTTTTCATATAATCGTATGTCCTAGCTTGCTTTGTTTTCTAGATACAGGGGCAAAATTTTGAAAAAAAAATCGATTTTTATCAATTTCTCAAAAACCACTCAAGCCGATTTAAATAAAATTTTATAGGCTTATTTGTTATCATAAGGGCCTTCCTTTGATGGGAATAAAATGAATTTATTCATTCCAGTGACGTCTCAGAGGGCTACCTGAATTAAATTAAATGAATCTCAATAATCGATGATGTGAATTTATTACTTGTTTTAATAGGGCCTGGCACAGATTTTGATTTTTTTCTTGGAAACAAAGCTAGATACGAGTAAAGCTCAGGAGGCAAGAAAGTTACAATATTGACCGCTTAATCTAAAAAAAAATATAAATTGTCAAAAGAGCAGTGGCGTATCATAATTTTACCTATAAGTATCAAGTAGGTAGCCCTCGGAGACGCCACTGGAATTAATAAATTTATGTTATTCCCATCAAAGGAAGTTCCTTATAACGACAAATAACCCTACCAAATTTTATTTAAATCGGCTGAAAGGTTTTTGAGTAATTAATAAAAAATCAATTTTTTTTTTCAAAATTTTACACCCTGTATCTAGAAAACGACGCAAGTTAGGACATACAATTATATGAAAAAAACTTCTTATTTTTGGCTGGTAAATAAGTCCTTAAAATATTTGCACTCAATTTTGAATCACCCTGTATACATCCGCGTCTTCTACTGTTTCACTATGGCACCTATGTAGGGGTGGAGGACATACCTATAGTAACACCAACAAGGTATTCATTTGCTCTTGCAAAGACATACAAGATAAGCGAAAAAACCGGTGTCTAAAAGTTGTATATAGAAGCCCAGTCCTGGCTCATCTTAGTACATCACACATAATAATCAAGTAGTGTCGAATTCACCGCGTCATATTCCTTGCCCCGAAAGTCAAGAATAAAAATAGAAATTCGACCGTGCCAAAGAGGCCTTAGTTGTGACCTTAATATTAGTTTGCAATGGCTATTTTTAGCTTCTTACCCACCCAGCACCCCTATTTCGCTCTTCGGTCCCAAAAAAATTGATGAAATTTACGAGACTGGATGTATATATTTACCATAAACAGAGTTATTAAAACTAAAGATCTATTGCTTAGCACTTTGCATTTGCATGTTGTATCTCAGTCTTGGTATTCATTAGCTCATTCTGATTGAGTGAACGGACTGCAAATGTTGGAAGAAGTCCATTGTAATGTTCGGTTCATACTGACATTTAGGACACCTGCACGTACACATCTGCATCTTTGAAATGCTTACGTTTATAATGTTTTCTCACATATTTTTTAACATTTGTTTTGTAAGAACATACTTGACAGTTGAACAGTTCAGCATCTTTGGAATGTTTTTGTTTATAATGTTGAGTGAAATAGTATTTACATTTTGTTTGAAAAGAACATTCCTTACATTTGTACATTTCTGCATCTTTTATATGTTTAATTTTATAATGTTCGATCAAAGACCTTTTATATTTTGTTTGAAAAGAGCATTCCTGACAGTTGAACAGTTCAGCAGAATGTTTACGTTTAAGATGTTTTGTCAAATGATTTTTAACTTTTGTTTTGTAAGAACATTCCTGACAGTTGAACAGTTCAGCATCGTTGGAATGTTTATCTTTATGATGTTCAGTCAAACGATTTTTCTGTTTTGTTTGGTAAGAACATTCCTGACAGTTGAACAGTTCAGCATCTTTGGAATGTTTTTGTTTATAATGTTGAGTGAAATAGTATTTACATTTTGTTTGAAAAGAACATTCCTTACATTTGTACATTTCTGCATCTTTTATATGTTTAATTTTATAATGTTCGATCAAAGACCTTTTATATTTTGTTTGAAAAGAGCATTCCTGACAGTTGAACAGTTCAGCAGAATGTTGACGTTTAAGATGTTTTGTCAAATGATTTTTAACTTTTGTTTTGTAAGAACATTCCTGACAGTTGAACAGTTCAGCATCGTTGGAATGTTTATCTTTATGATGTTCAGTCAAACAATTTTTCCATTTTGTTTTGTAAGAACATTCTTGACAGTTGAACAGTTCAGCATCTTTGGAATGTTTATATTTATGATGTTCAGTCAAACGACTTTTAACATTTGTTTTGTAAGAACATTCCTGACATTTGTACACCTCTGCATTTTTGGAATGTTTACGTTTACAATGCACGATGAAATTAGATCTACGATTTGTTTTATACGCGCAATGTGCACAGTTATACATCAACTCTCCTCCGCTCTTGCTTTCAGAAGATCGTGCCTGAAGTGCCCCACTTTCTTGAACAGACTCACACCGATCCTTCAAAATTCCAACACTACTACCTCTGCCGATCAGCAGTTCCCAGCCCGGTTTGTGGTCCTCGATGTCGAGCTCTTCTTTCAAGGCAGGTTCTCGTTTTATAGGAACAGGTGCCTCCCCGCAACCAGCGTCCTCGTTTTGTTCATCTTCACACTTCAACTTCGCCGAGTTGAGTAGCAAGAAGTCCTGCTCCTCCTCGGACTTCATGAACTGATCATCATCATCATCTGAGGCTTCCGTTTTGATGATCATTTTCTCCACCTCCTGATGTTGAACGGACAATAATAATTATTGCCCTCATTTAAACTCATGATGTTAACTATAAAGTTACACTTATACACTTTTCTTTGAAATGAAAATGCGGCTATTGCTGGATGTTGGATGATTAAAGATTAAAATAATACAGTAATACCACCAGCAAAACTTTACCCTTTTTAAAAAATACGCGGACTTAATAACAAATTATGTGAATTTTAGACAGTAAGTTGTACATTCGTGGAAAATCTGACGACGTTTTTGAAGTTATTTGACATTCACAACTTTTTTACCAACTTTTTGTGAGAATTCATAACCCTAGTAAGCGTCAATGTCGGTAATACAGGTTCCCAACCTGTTCGTCCTTGAATGTTGATGTTATACCTAATTATAACCACAACTAAAGTGTGATTACATTTGGTGATAATATTTTCAAATAGTGTAGGCTTATATTTTATGTTTTCCATTTCAGGTTTTATATATTGAGTTAAAATTTTTAAATTTGCATTTTATAACAGTGCAACAAGTAAATATGTTTTGCAGGTGACGTCATATAGCCTTGTACCTGAGTCGGGGAGTGTTGCCGTAACTCTAGTCGCAACATGAATTTTTTGTCAAGGTTAAGGAAACAGGCAACTGGCAATCATCCAGAGAATATCAAAATTACTGTTTAAAGATTGCACAGGCTACCAACTTGACAGCTGTTTGACAAGTGTCCATTTAAATAAATCAAAAATAATGTATACATAAATGGCATAATGGGGATCTCGGAAACGATAAGAGATACAGAGTCAGATAAATTAGAGAGAAAAGCTGCACCATTTCATGCTTATTACTATTATTATTATAAAACATGATGGAAAACAGAAAATTTTTATTTTATGAAAGAAATTATATCGGTTTTACATAATTATGTCATTCGGAATTTAAAAAATCAAGGAAACTAAAAATGTATCACATTCAAAAAAAATTTTCCAATTTTTTTTTTTTTAATAGTTAACCTTTCTTTAACCGAAAGTCATCAATAACCATAAGGCAAGCAATGTGATGTCATGTTGTGACGTCGTTCGGTGATGAGTTTTTCGAATTTTTTTTTTTGAAAAAAGAAGATTGAAATTTTTTCAAATCATTTTTTGTTATTGATTTTTGGTTTCCATGATTTCTTTTGTACCAAACAATATAAAAAACAATTTAGCGTCCATAAGAAAAACAAAATTTGACTATGAAAATTGAAAACCCTATAGGATTTAGTTGGCCGTGAAAATGTTTACAACGTCAAATGCATATAGTTGCTGTTCACCACGACTTATGAAAGCCTACAAAAAATTATTTATTTTTTCGTACATTTATTAAATCGTGGACGTGGTTCGTAGCGTGGGCCGCGTGGGCATCGTGGCTCTAACTAGAAGAAGAGACAAATAAAAATGAAGAGAGAGACCGAAGACAGAGCACAGCAACGATACAGTTACGCATTCCGATAATACATCAGCAGACTTCATCCAATCAAAACACTGCTTAGTATTACATTGGCAAAACCTAGTTGGGATATAAATAAACGCGACTCAGATTCTCAGAGAGAGGTTTTATTAGAGGTTATCCGGAGGCCGGAGGCAACTTTCGGGTGTTTGATAATGCTCTGCTGTTGCCCCAGAGAGAGAAGAGTCTTTACCTCTGTTGTGATGTCTACTTACTTACTAACCCTCTCTATAGCTAGTCATCAATAAGGAAAAAATATCTCAATGAGGCCGGGAATCAAAACCGACCTAAAACATAGATAACTCGAAGCTGGCCAAGTGCACAAATGTGCGTAAGCCATTAAGCAAGAAGAAGAAGAAGAAAGTTTTATAGAGGTTATAAACTTTTAATTTGACTAAATGTTTGTTAGTTTGTTTTGTTTACTTTTGCCCGTATTCACAAACGATAATTTCCTAAATAATTACGTAATCAAATATCCCCATCTCATTCTATTGCAAAAAAACTGCATATCTCCATCTCACTCATTTAAATAATTACGTAATTATTTAGGAAATTATCGTTTGTGAATACGGGCATTTGTCTATGTTTATTATTGTTTTGATCTAAATTAAATTCCGGAATAATTCATCAACTATTTATTAAATTCTTAAGTTTTATTAAGATTAAAAAGTGTGACATTGCTCATTGTGTTCTGATTATTTTGGAAAAATGATTGTGCCACTTTTTCCTAGTTTAAAACCAAAGCTAATAGATTCTGCTTGGTTTGATGTGGACCAGCCCAGAGATGATGAGGATGAAATATCACAACTTGAAAGAGAACATCAGGCCTGGGTAATGTTAATAATTATTTCTGCTATTTTTACTTGAGTACCTTATTTATGAACCTTTTGCAGTTGCATGTGATTTCCCAAAAGAACTCCGATCTAACTCCAATAGGAAAAACTGCCACAGAGGTGAGTATTCTAGTTCTAGTCAAGTCCTCTAATACATCAGTACGGAATTGTGTACAGTATTTATATCATTTACTTTCTAATCCAGATATATTGGCTGTGGCATCCTTGAATCCCAGCTTGTTGTGTTAAGTGAGACCGCGCTGAGACTATTGGATACCGTATGCAACTTCTAGACACTTCCACGGCCTTGGTTTCCACCAGGAGCGTAAAGTCCCATTCCTCTTAATTGTTTCCAAAAAATACGGTTCTTGAATCAGTATCACACCTGCAGGATTTTTCGCCATGCTCTCTCACGTTTATTTCTTCCATGAATAGAACTCTGGTCATCCTAGGCCTGCTTGGATGTGCTTGGCGAATTTCCAGCAGCATCTGAATCCCAAAGCGTCACCTGACGCACCTTCAAGGTGGACAACTCGTAATAATTAAGAATAAAGATGAGCTGTCATTCCCTTTAATTTCCCTATCAATTTACTAATTGGTAGTAAATTTTTTTAGTTCCATTGGTTCCTCTTTGCCTCACTGAATAAATTATTTATATTTCCCATCATATTGCTGAATTGAAATTAATAATTTTTAATGTACAGAATTTGGATGAAGAAGAGGAGGAGGAAGATGAAGATGATAATGATGACGATGAAGAGTCAGAAAGTCACGATGAAGAAGAAGAGGATGAAATTGAGATGGATGTGGCTCAGGACCGAAGTTCCCCCGTTGATGTCAGTATCCGGCTTGTACAGGGGCACGGAGTGCGATAATGTGATAAACTTACCCATCTCGCAAAATAATATAATGTCTTTATATAGTGTTTGACTAGTATAACTTTACTTTTATTTGGTTAACCCGCGAGTAGTCGCCCTATGAGCATTTTGCTAACATATTTGTGAAAGTTGGCACTACATGACAACCATGCCAGATATAATTTTCACCTTTTAGCTAGTCTCGTTTATATGTCTCTACCAGAGGGTGGTTACCTTAAACCATTGAAAAGCAGTTTTGTATTCTTGTAGCAAGTCATCTGTGAAGGACGCGCAGACATTGTTAGAATTTCCCTCACTGTGCGACTAACGGTGTATGTGAAATCATTGTGAGTGTTAGCATTTTACTAACGACGCGACTCATTGCGAATATTAAAATTTTGTTATTTTTTCATATTTTTTATTATTGTTACCTACAATGTAATACAAATACTACAAAAAACTAAAAAAATATGTTAAAAATGTGACAAACGAATATGCAACGAGCATAGTAAATTTATTTGCCATGTCTGTTCAGAATATCCAGAATCAACGTCTTCATAGTGTTTTTTTTAATTATTATTGCATTTCTACTTGAATGCATCAGCAGTTTAAACATTTTGGATTTTTTTAGGCATTACCTTTTTTTCCCTTACCCGCACACATTTTCAAATGGATATTCACAAACATACTTACAATATGCTATGGGTACAAAATAATTTTCAGTGATTTACTTTACTTTAATTTTCTGATTTTTCGAAAATTTTTGTGGTGAATAATGAGAATACTTACATTATGTTATGATAAAATATTTGTTGGTAACCCATTTCAATGTAATAGGTTTCTATATAGTCAAATTTTTTAATGTTAGCAAAACGCTAACGCGCGACCACTCGCGTTTCACGGAGAGGCTAACTCGCGGGTTAAATAAGGAATTGTTTCCGAAGTCATGTAATGTAGAAATTAATAGTTACCTACTTGTGAGTAGAAACTTGTGTAACATATTTCAAACAAAAATCCATTTAGCTGAACTGTTGTAAATATTATTGTTTTATTTAATTAATGAACAAACTACTACTGTATATTAGTTATAAAAATATTAGAGACATACAACCTAAGAGTTCGAGCTAAATTTTGAATAAATCATTTTTAAATTTTGGCCTGGAGTTGCCTTTTCATCTTTACAAATCTTCATAATTTTATTTTTTCTTATTGACTGTAACTAATAGCCCTATTCTTTTGTTCACATTATCATTGCAATCAAAACAGAGGTAAGTATTTCTGATCCTGATTCAGAGTAATGTATTGTTTTGAAATGTGTTCTGATGTTCATTTGTTTTTACCCGCTCTTTTCGATTTTATCGGGTGATTCACAAAATTTTTCATCAACTAGTGCCTTGGAAGAGAGAGATGGCTATTGCAGTCATGTCTGAGCTCATTTTACAAAAAGAATTCTGAAATATGGTAGGATTAAGTTTAAAAAGTTAAGTTAAGTTAGTGTGATGTCACACTAACCGTCCGAATTAATATTTTTAATTTCACCAGAAAATGTCAAACAGTTTAATGTCAAGTTGTGAACGAGCGTAATTGAAGGAATCATTCAAACAATGAATTGAACCGATTACGTCAGTTTGAGAGCCACTGACAACTACATAAAATTTATTCACGTAATGACATTCTATCCTCTGTGTTGTGCATTTAATTCTCATTCAAAACCAATGTTGACGTATACTTATTTATGCGGGATGGAGTGTTTAGACAAACTGGACGGTTACTATAAAAACCACGTATAGGAAACAAAATAAATCGAACTATCAAAAGGATGTGTATTCTTAATCGATACGTATGACTTTTTAAACTTGATCGGACTATAACTTTTGTAGTTCAAATTCTCATGTGTCATATTTAATTTCAATTCCTGTCAGTTTCATTAAAATATTAAAGATATTGCGAAAAACAATAATTTATGACTATAATTTAAGAACGTGATGAAATTACTGGTATGTTACTAAACACCTACCTTAATTATCACTTTTTTATGATTCATGACATTTTTGACCACCATTCTTCATAAGTTTTGTTATTTTTTGTGCTTTGGAAGTGAAATTATAAAATGGTAAATGATAATTGGAACATTCAAATTCAAAAACCTAAACTCGAACGGAAACGTCAAATTGAAATATTGTTTTATCCTCATTTAGGGTACCTGTATTACCGACACTGGGGGCCGGTTGTTCAAACGTTAATTAAAAATTTTCAGATAATTACTGATTTTAAAATGCCCTGTATTATCGAACCATTGGTCTGATATTGCTGAAAATGGATTCTGCTTCCTTTAAGAAGAGTTAATTATTGATTAAAAATACAAGATCATTAATTATATTCGCTGTATTTTCAAAATTTGCAATTTAAAATCGGTAATTATCTCAAAATTTTTAATTGACGTTTGAACAACCGGCCCTAAGGCTAGTAAGGGTCAGTGCTGGTAATACAGATACCCTACAATGGCTCGAGGTGTTCATCCTCCTGGAAATACAACCAATGCCAAACTGCAATTAGTAAGAAACTCAGCAGTCATCACCACACGTACTCAGCAGATATCGTTACTGTTCCAGGTTAGTTCCTTTACTCCAACAAAGTTCATGATGCAAGTAGTCATGTTTTTGTTTATTGTTGTATGATTTGTAGATCATTGATTGGAGTGGAGTAGTTCACTTACATACCTACCAATTGTTTGTGTTTTATCTGGCAGACATGCTTCATTTTATTCAAGGCAATAGTTGATGAAAAATTTTGTAGATCACACGATACAATATTGATCCGATCACAATAAACATGATTATATAAAGTGATTCGAAAATTCACATCAAAAGAATATGGTTATTATCTCAAGTACAGTTCTGTTTAAATAAAACGGGACACAGGCAAATCTTGTGATGCCAATTTCACTTGTTGATATAAAATCTGGGACAACTTTTTGCTGTGTTGTATATGTGGCTTTCAGCTTGTTGATTGTAACTTGATTTCATCAAACATTAAATTTTTGGCGATACTTAACAAAAGGAAATTTATCGAAATTTATTACATTAACAAGAGGTAATTTATTGTGAATCATAGAGAATCAACTTAAAAATGAGAATTGTAATTTTTTTGACAAAGTAGACTGCCATCTTTGGAATCCACTTTTTTTTTTTTTTAATTGAAAATGCACATGCACTGCAGGGAAATCCCTATGACGCTCTAGGAGCGGTACATAAGCGGAGATATCGATTCACATTAGCCTTGAATCTCTGTAAGTTGTATACTTCGGGAAACACGCCCTTTGGAATGCTATTCCAAAGTGATGCGGTTCTGTACATAAAAGAAGTCTGAAATAGGGTGGTACGAGGTGTAACGAGCTGAACCTGATAATGAGCGTCTGCGGCTCGACGTGTATATCTGCCCGGTCTTGTTCTTGGTGGGATCAAGCGGGCCACGTCTTTTGAACACCTTCCATTAAAATATCTGTAAAACAGACTCAGGTCAGCTACTCTTCTTCGATGTTCGAGAGTGTCTAAATTTTTTGTCAAATCTGGGTCCCCAATCAAGCGGATGGTTCTTTTCTGGATAGAGTCGAGTAGTCTCAGCGTATGTTTGGGAGCTGAGTTCCAAACATGTGAGCAGTACTCCAAGGATGGTCGGATTTGAGCCTTGTATAAGAGGAGAAGCTGTTGTGGTGTATAAAATTTCTTCGTGCGGAAGAGTGTTCCAAGTTTTTGAGAAGCACTCTTCGCCAGACCAGCAACATGATCATGCCAAGACATGTTCGCTCCGAGGCTCACTCCAAGTAAACGAAGAGATGACGCTGGGGTAAGAGAGTGTCCCGCCATCATCATATCTGGTTCCAAAACGTTGGTCTTTTTGGAGAAGATGACTGCTTGGGTTTTTCCAGCATTGAATTGGACTTGGTTTCTATCGCCCCAAGTTAGAATGTCTTGCAAGTCATTGTTAAGTATGGCAACTTCTTGCTCCCTGCGAGTCTGTGCGTCGATGGCAGATGTTCGCGCATCTAACGTATAAGAAGATATGAGGGTACTGTCGTCGGCAAAACTGTATATTGGATTTTTTGTTGTTTCAAGCAAGTCGTTTATAAATATTAGAAAGAGAGTCGGAGATAAAATGGATCCCTGAGGTACACCGGCATTGATGGAAAAGGTCTCAGAAAGAACTCCATCGACTGCCACCTGTAATGAACGATCTCCGAGATAACTCGCAAGCCACAAGCAGAATTTCTCGGGCATGCCATAGGCCTGCAGTTTTGCCAACAGTCCACCATGCCAAACACGGTTGAAAGTTCACGGAAACACTCTTCAATTTATAAGCCACATTTACACTAGAAAATTAAAACTGAGAGACATTAGAACTGAGAAACCTAAGACATTTCTGAAATATTCCTGCAATATTTTCTAGAAAGTTGCCACAATATTTCTCAGCGATATTTCTGCAATATTTCATTGAAATATTGCAAGTTTTTGACATTTAGTCGTTGCTGCAACGTTGCAGAGAGATTGTGCGATGCTGTGGAAACATTTCAAATATTTCGGTGTAATCTTTCTGCAATATAACTGCTGTGTGGGATCTTGCAGTATTCCATTATGTATAATAAGTAAGTATTGGGATGAAAACTGTAGGTACCGTTCATTCATAGGACGTGCAATCTGCGATATGAATGGTTCAACTTTTTACCCAATTTTATTCTAAACTGTTTAGAGCGTCTTCGAGAACATGGTTATGGTTGGCGTTTATGAATAGAATAAAACTAAATTAAATTAAATTAATAAAATAAAATTAAATTCACCTCTGGGGTTTTTGTAATGGCAAAGTGTTCCAGAAGTTAGAGGCCAGGCAGTTCTTACGGTGCTAAGAAAAAGAAGAAGTGAAATAACAAAAATAACCTAAAATAAATGTGATCGTCGTGATCGTGCTCGAAGTAAGAATACAGCACGGTTTTTGGGATTTTGAATTAATAAATAATTGATTCTGCTGTAGGCGACTGGCGAAAAGTAAAAAATGGCAACACCTTTTAAAAAACTCAATACAAAAGTATTTAAAAAAGGATCTGAAGTGACACCAGAATACATTTATTGGAAGAAACTAGGGGTAGGTAAAATTATACTATCTGTGTAGCTATTTAAAGTAGATTATTGGCCTCGGGCCCCCGGGTAATGACATGTTAGGAAGCACTTAAGCACTTACAATATACGGTGAATATCTAGATGAGCGGCATGGGTATAGGGCGAAATGGCTTATACTATCGGATAGCTCGTGTCTCTAGGAGCATCAAGGTACCATTGAATTTTTGCGCCGGCAAGTAATAGTCGAGATATAAGGCCTTAAAGTGTCATCCTTGCCCTAATACGTGTATTCGTCATATGATTGCGCTCGAACAGGAAACGCTCGATCGTCGTGTTTCCGACGGATAAGCGAGCTGCCTGTTCGCGCGTATAATGTTCGAATACACGTATTAGGGCAAGGATGAAACTTTAAGGCCGTATTTCTCGACTATTACTTGCCGCCGCAAAAATTCAATGGTACCTTGATACTCCTAGAGACACAAGCTATCCGATGGTATAAGCCATTTCGCCCTATACCCATGCCGCTCATCTCCATAATTACCGAGAAAAGTTTCCTGGTGGTCTAATTCGTTCACCAAATCATTTGTCTCCTAGGGAAGTTATCCTTTCATGCACATTGAGCGGTCCTGTGAGTATAGATTTGAGAGCTTCCTGACTTTGATTTACTCAACTAAAGATCCTGCGATTCAGCAGCACATTTTCTCATCAGGGGGCCTATTTTTCATGAAACGTAATTTGACAAGCTGTCACAATTGTCATTTTCAAATAATAGCTGTGAATTTGATTTCACATAATGTCTGAAGATGCTACTTTAAAAGGAGCGAAACACATGTAACATTGATGAAATCCATCATTAGACAGTAGAATTAAAAAAAAAACAGAATGTTTTTTTTTATCATCCATTAATGTTTGGGCTATAACTTTATTTACTCAATTCACTCTAAAACTGTTCTAGTATGTGTTATGGAGCGAGTGGAGTAAATAGAACATTCGGCTATTGGTGTAGGCAGTGAATAGACTTAACTCTACAAGCCCAACCTCAATGAAGTGGAACTTGTTTTTTTTTTGTCTAATTTAACAAACTAAAACAAACTGGATAAAATTACATTCTTCAACAAATAATATAAATTCGCTTTTACTAAGAAAACCCTAATAACCGAATTATAACCATAATCTGGATTTGGAGCTATTAATTACCAAATAATTGTTAAATTTCAGACTCCGGTGATTAAAAAGCAAGTTCCTGAGGTGCCCATCGATTTTATAGACTTCTCGCCTGTCGAGCCGTACCATTTTGCTGTAACGTGCTTTACAAGAGTGGAGATCTACAATCCGATTACAAAACTCGTGCTGAAGAAAATATCTCGGTTTCGTAATGCTGCCCATGGCGCTGTTTTCAGACATGACGGAAAGCTTATTTGTGCAGGGGATGAAGATGCCAATGTAAGACTCTTTGATGCTGCTACTCAGGATTTGCTCAGGTAATTATTTCTTAGTTGCTAAGAATGTAGTTGTAAAAAAAACTTACTATGTTACAGAAACGCGAAACATAAAATTCAACACTATCTTTTGATAACTCGATCAATAAATGGTTAAGGTTAATTTAATAATAATAATACTATTGTAATTATTTTAGGTTATTTAAAGGACACCAGGCACCAGTTCATAGGACTGCTTTCATATACGACAAACCTCAGCTGGCTTCATTTGCAGACGACAAAATTGTAAAAATATGGGACATTGCAACTGAACAAAATGTTGTTAGCTTCTCAGGCCACACCGACTACATTCGAGCGGGCACCACCAATCCGGTAATATCTAATGTAGTTTTATCAGGAGGCTATGACAATAAGGTAAGTTTCAAGTTTCAACATTTTATGATGTTTTCTATACTTCTATAAAAATCTACTATTTTACTATTTTTATAGGTAAAAATGTATGACATCCGTACATCCCAACAAATACTTGATGTAGATCACGGAAGCCCCGTAGAGTCACTCCTCTTTCTACCATCTGGGAGCATATTCCTTTCAGCAGGTGGCACCGAGATCAAGATATGGGATACCATAGCGGGGGGAAAGCTGCTCGGATCCATATCACGGCACCATAAGACAATCACCTGTCTTCGACTTGCCTCTAACAACAAGCGCTTGCTGTCTGCCAGTCTCGATAGGCATGTTAAAATCTACGATCTCGACACTTACAAGGTAATAATCATCAATCAAGTCACTTGACAGTGACAGTAATAATAAATTTGCTTAAATTTTCTTGCAACATTTGGCTACAAAGCTACTTTAATATTTCAGGTTGTTCATACGCTAGACTTCCCTGAAGCTGTCCTAAGTTTGGGTATATCTAAAACAGATGACACATTGGTAGCAGGTACAGTAAGTGGGCTACTTTCTATAAATCGACGTGAGAGTCAAACAGAACCTCTAAGACCACCTAAGAAAGCTCGCCCTCCATCATCACAAAACGTAAGCGTTCCTAAAGAAACTCAGATAGTTCCACAATTCACCAAGGAGAAGATGGCAAAATATGACAATCATCTGCGAAAGTTTGAGTATTCACGTGCTCTCGACTGTGGTCTCGTACCCTATGTGGCCAATAAGCATCCTGAAGTGACTGTAACTATCATGAAGGAATTAATTAATAGAAGAGCACTTCACAAGGCTCTGCAAGACAGAGAACAGGAGTCGTTGTTGAGGATTATCCGATTCTTTATCAGGAACATAACGGATTATAGATTCACGAGGGTACTGGTTGATGCTGCTTCAATATTCCTAGACGTACACGAAGAAACAATGACGGGGATCGTTCCGTCAGAGATTGCCGCCAGCTTAGCACAGCTGCAACAATTGCTGGACGACGATATAAAGTTAACTGAAGATATGCAAGAAATCGCGGGTGTGTTAGAGTTGTTGCTGGCAACAAATGACGCTGTTTGAGTTTTCTTCTCTATCGAAGATTTTGTCTTGTTTTTGTAAATAAATTTTTTTTTACACGTATGTACTCCATTTTGATTATTAGGGTATTCTAGACAAGGGTAATTCGGAAATGGCAACCAGAAACAACAAAGGCGTAGAGAACATGTCATGATTTAGAGAAAATGGAAACCTAAATTATTGTAAATTACCTTTTTTTATTATCTTGTTGATTCATTTTCTATCAATGACAAAATCTGTTTTAAGTGGCATGAAGGAATTTATTAGGAAACCAATAAAAATCAGCAAGTAACAAATTGTTAGAATAAAAAATCAGAAAACAAGTAAATTTAGAAATTACAAGTGGTTGCTCGATCTGCTGTACTGATGAGGTCATAAAGAGACCGAAACAGCGTTGTCTGCTGTTTCGAGATGACTGGATGGCTCTGTGTGTTTGGTCTGCCTCGAGAAGCTCTAGGTTAGAGCATAAAAATAGCCCTGAAAAGTTATTTATGAATTTATAATTCACCGCTCTACATTATTATTAATATTATTATTATTATTATTATTATTATTATACTCCTGATAAAAATGTGGCAAATTTATTTAATTTTTTTTGGTAGGTAAGTCCTTAGTTTTTCAGAGCTTTTTGAAAATGAAACTGGTCAATATTTGTTTTAGTGTATTTTTAATAAACAAATATTTATCAGACTTAAACCTTGAAATATTACAAAATTCCGTTTACTAAACTGCAAACACTGCAAACTGATGAATGTGAGAGTTCAAGAACGAATAAGTATCCGTTTAAAAGAAATACAGGTGGTCCGGGAAAATGTGGGAAATTTCTCGGAATCAGATAGAACTTAAAAAAAAAGATGACAAGTTCCCATAATTTTTTTTCATAAAGTAACTTGTTTAGTTTACCAGGGGCGGACTAGGTTGTACATTTTAATGATACATTTTTAACACCCTGTATGATAAGGAGTAAAAAAAAAACAAATTTGGATACCTTTGAACATTAAGCTACAGAAAAGGTACTCTTGTTCCTTGTCGATAAAATGAACTTTTTTCGAGAAAAAAAAAATAAAAGAATTAATGTTTTATTTCTATTACATTGTACCCAGAATTACGATTGTTGAACCCACTTATGAAATTTTTTATTGATTATGAAATAAAACATTATTCTTTTTTTTTTCTCTCTCGAAAACAGTTCATTTTATCGACAAGGAACAAGAGTACCTTTTCTGTAGCTTAATGTTCAAGGTATCCAAATTTGTTTGTTTTTACTCCTTATCATACAGGGTGTTAAAAATGTAAGCATTAAAACACTTATACAACCTTAGTTAGTACAACCTAGTCCGCCCCTGGTAAACTAAACAAGCTAATTTATGTTTTAGGGGCAGTATTTTAAGAGGTCTTTACTACTGTTTAAATTTTAAATTTTCATTAAATTTAATCAAGTAGTTTAAAAGTTATTCAAGAAAAATTGATTTCCAGTGGCGTCCTTTAGGAGGCCGTATCTCCGTAAAGGGGGGCCGCTAGAAAAAAAAAATTATGGGAACTTGTCATCTTTTTTTTTTAATGTTCTATCTGATTCCGAGAGATTTCCCACATTTTCTCGGACACCCTCTGTATATCTGGGAATAGAATTTGAATAATACTGCCCTGTGTACAGGGTGATTCATTATAATGTCGCCCCCCTTTAACTTTGTTATTTCATGTGTCCCAAAAAAATTAAAAGTGGGGTTATGTAGGTGCTAAAAAAGACTTTTTTATACGTGTAACAAAAATTTGAAAGTAGATCAGTATACAGGGAAAACCAAAAATTTAATTTTTTTTTCAATGGATCACCCTATATATGAATTTATTTTTCGATTCCTTGTAAAATTCTAAGCATAACTTGTATAACATACCGTATACCTAAATTCAATGGTTTCTGAAATATTCGCATTTGAAACATCATCAAATATTTTTTCAAGCAACTGTTGCAAATCAAGAAATCTAACAATAAAATGCTCTACTGGGCCTCCATTTTTTTCAACACATTTTATAAGGGTTTATAAGGGTTTCTAAGGGTTGTTCGCATTTTCTCCAATGAATCTGTTATGAATTCTGGGTTATTTTCATTTAAATTATTAATTTTAATCCGTATCAAATCTTTAAGATGATCGAGGTTTTCAATTTGGTAAGTAGTCATACACACGGTTTTTTCAATAGTTTCAAATGCGAATATTTCAGAAACTATTGAATTTAGGTATGCGGTATGTTATATAAATTATGCTTAGAATTTTACGAGGAATCGAAAAATAAATTCATATATAGGGTGTTCCATTGAAAAAAAAATTAAATTTTTGGTTTTCCCTGTATACTGATCTATTTTCAAATTTTTGTTATACGTATAAAAAAGTCTTTTTTAGCACCTACATAACCCTACTTTTAATTTTTTTGAGACACATGAAATAACAAAGTTAAAGGGGGGCGACATTATGATGAATCACCCTGTACCTGCTTTACTGCCCCAAGAAGTAGCTGGGATTTCCCTTATAGAAGCGTAGCAAATGCAAGTACAATACCTTGTTTACTTTTTGGTAAGTGCTTTACACCCCTATAATTTATGACGATAAGTCAACTTTCACTATATCTTTGAAGGACGATACTCTGTTGAGATAAGAGTTAGAGCGCAATTTAGCGTTGGGATATCTCTGAACTAGAACTGAACAAAAAGAACCAGGAAGTTCAACTCGATTGTCGATACTCACTCTCGATATCAAAAGAATAAGAATGTGCTTGTGCTTGTCTGTTTGTTAATTTTATTTTTCTACAACTATTATTACAATAAATAGATGTTTGTTTATAGAAAGTAATGATGATTATTTTGCCCGGTACCCTAATTAATAATAATCGTAACAGGTTATGGGCCCAGGACTACGCGAGAAGTAATTAAATCACTTTTGTTAAAGTTCATCGAGTTGAAAGGTTACCGTGGCACGAGGCTGTGTTCATAATTATTGTCTATTGTATTTTTTCAAGAAAGAAAAGTACAAGATGAATAATACCGTAATGTTCCCCCAGCTAACGTCGGAAAATTTCAATAATTGGAAATTTAGAGTAAGAGCATTATTGGAAGAGAAGCAGATCGAGGAAGTATTAGAAGGTGAAATTGCAGACATCAAAGAAGAAAAGAAAAAGGAAGAATTCAAAGTGAAAGATGCTAAAGCTAAATCTATAATAGTACAATGTGTAAGTGATAAGCATTTGGATATAATCAAGGATTCAACATCTGCGAAGCACATGCTGAAATCACTAGAAGATGTATTTCAAAGGAAGAGTGTGTTCACAAAACTAACATTGAAGAAGAAATTATTGACTCTCAAGTGTAAGAAGAGTGAGAAGCTAGAAGATCATTTTTTAAAATTTGATACTTTAATTCGTGAACTTGAAAGTGTTGGGTCAAAAATGGATGAATCAGATAAAGTATGTCACATGTTGCTATCGTTAAATGAAGAATACAGTGCTGTAGTGACAGCAATAGAAACTATGAATACAGACGTTACTATGGATTTTATAAAAGCCAGATTGTTAGACGAAGAACTGAAGGTGAAGTCAAAAACTGAAAGTAGTAGTGGAAGTCGTTACAATAATGAAGTCACATTTAAAGCAAGCCCATGTGTATGTTACGGTTGTGGTAAACCCGGACATAAAACCTTTCAGTGCTTACAAAATAAAAAGTACGAAAGAGGAAGAGGTAGAAGTTTTAGTAGAGGAAGTCGAGGTTTCAGAGGTAGTTATGGAAGGGGTCAACAACAAGCTAACAATGCCAGTGATGTCGCGTTCACAGCTCTAAGTTGTGACCAACAGTTTAATGGTGAAAATTCTTTTATATTGGACTCCGGTGCTACAGAACACATGGTTACAGCTGAATTGCAACACTACATGACTGATGTTCGAGATCTGGATAAAGAAATCAAAATTGGAACAGCAAAAAGTGGTGACGTCTTACTTGCGAGGAAAAAGGGAACTCTTCAATGTATTTGTCAAGGTAAAAGAATAACAGTAGAAGCTCTGTTAGTTGAAGGTATGTCACACAATTTATTGTCTGTATCACAATTATTAAAAAAGGATTTTAGAGTAATATTCGATAAAGATGAACGAGGTAAAAAGAGAGCCAAAATACTCAAAAGTAGTATGACATTTCATTGTATAACTGTAAAAGATTTATTCTTGTTAAACATGGAATTCAAAACTGAAAATTGTTTTAAAGTAAGGGTCAAAGAACTCAATGAGTGTGATGGTAATGTTTGGCACAAAAGATTAGGACACTTAAATCGATATGGCTTAAAACAATTAGGATTACCTAGTGATAAGAAAACATGTAGTAGTTGTATTGAGGGTAAAAGCACAAGAAAAACTTTTTATGAATGTAGCAATAAAACTACAGAAATAGGTCAGTTAATTCATACAGATATTGCAGGTCCAGTTGTAACGCCTACTTTTGAAGGTAATAGATATTTTCAGGTATTGATTGATGATTATTCAAATTTCTTAATTGTAAAGCTGTTAAAATCAAAACATGAAGCTGCTCAAAACGTAATTGATTTTATTAAATTAATTAAAACTCAGCACGGGAATAAAACCAAAAAGATAAGATGTGATAATGGAGGGGAATTTTCATCAAGATATTTTAGAGATTTCTGTAGAGACAAAGGTATACAAATAGAATACACGTTGCCATATAGTCCGCAACAAAACGGTAAATCAGAACGAATGAATCGAACTCTTTTAGATAAGGTACGTACTAAATTTGCAGAAACTAATTTGCCAAAAGAACTTTGGGGAGAGGCCATTTTATGTTCAGCATATGAGTTGAACAGATCTCCTACTAGTTCAAATGGAGGTGTTGCTCCTGCCACAAGATGGTATAATGTCAATAATTTGTCGAAATTGAGAATTTTCGGAAGTCGTGCTTGGTCGGTCATTTTACCGAGGTTAAACAAATTGGAAAAACGCGCCAAAACTTGTATTATGGTTGGATATGGTATAAATGGATATAGATTGTGGGATTTTAAAAGAAATGAAATTATATGTTCAAGAGATGTAACGTTCGATGAAACACAAACAAATTATAATGAAATAAATGTTGATCAATATAAAGAGGATAGGAAAATAATATTAATAGATGAAATCAAAGAGAAAGAAGAAACACAGAAGAATTTAGAAGATGAAGAAGATTCTAGATTAGAAGATGAAGAAAGCGAGAAAATAGAGAAAGACTGTGAAGAAAGAAAAGATAATTCAGAAAATATTGATAGCGAAGAAGAAGAAGGAAGTTCTGACAAAGAAAATAAAAGGCAGATTGTGACTAATCGAGGGAGAAAAATTAATACTCCAAAATATTTGAACGAGTATGAAACATACTCAGCATATTGCTTACTTACGTCTCAAAATAATGATCCAAGTAATTATAATGAAGCTATAGAATTAAAAGGTTGGAGTGAAGCAATTGAAAAGGAACTAGATTCGCATAAAAAATTAGTAACATGGAGTGAAACAAAATTACCAGAGGGAAAGACAGCTATACAAACGAAATGGGTATTTAGAACTAAGGATGATGGAACAAAGAAAGCCAGAATTGTGGCAAAGGGTTTCCAAATTAAGGAGGAGAGTCAGTTTCAGCCAGTATATGCTCCAGTAGCTCGTATGTCAACAATACGGTTGTTATTGTCGATAGCATTACAGGAAGATTGGGATATAAGACAACTAGACATTCCTACAGCTTTTTTGAATGGCAGATTAGATACAGAAGTGTATATTTATCCACCTGACGGATTTAAAACAAACTCAAAAGTTTTGAAGCTGAATAGAGCCTTGTATGGTCTCAAAGAATCGCCAAAAGTGTGGAATGATACTTTCAATGATTTTGCAATAGCAAATAACTTTGAAAGATCAAAATATGATTGTTGTTTATACTGCAGCAATGAAGTTTGGATTTTAATTTATGTAGACGATATGTTGGTTACTGGAAATAGAGCAAATGTCGAGAAAACATTGTCATTGTTGAAAGAATATTTTCAAGCAAAAGATTTGGGTGAAATTAAAAATTTTCTTGGTATGAATATAACTTGGATGAAGGATAAAGGAGAGATAATAATAGATCAGAAAAAATTCATAACGAAGATATTAAATAAGTTTAATATGGAGCAATGTAATGGTAAATCTACACCTATGGAAAAAGGTTTTCAGTATAATGAAAGCAGTGAAATAGTAGATGTTCCATATAGACAGTTGATAGGAAGTTTAATGTATTTGTCAACAACTACTCGACCTGATATAACATTTTCGGTGTCATATTTAAGCAGATTTCTTGATAAGCCAACAACAGAAGCATGGAACGCAGGTAGAAGAGTGTTACGTTATCTACAGGCTACGAAAAATAAAGGGTTGACTTACGTCAAAAATATTAAGAGATTAGGAGAAATTGATAACTTAAAAGCTTATTCAGATTCTGATTGGGCATCTGATAAGCAAGATCGAAAAAGTGTCAGTGGATGTTTAATTTTTCATGGTAAAAATGTTGTAGCTTGGTTTTCTAAAAAGCAAACTTGTGTAGCTCTATCCACCGCAGAAGCGGAATATGTAGCAGCAGCTGCAAGTGCACAAGAATTGGTAAATCTTAAGGGTATTTTGTATGATTTTAAATTGAAGAATGGTGCAGTGTTATTTTGTGATAATAAAAGCTCAATTTTAATGTCAAAAAGTAATGAAAACTCTAAAAGAGCTAAACACATAGACATCAAAAATCATTACTTGAAAGATCTAGTATCTCGTAAAATTGTATCTGTCGAATATGTGCCCACTTGTGAAAATTTAGCAGATATGTTAACAAAATCTCTGTGTAAAGACATTTTTTGTAAACTTAGAGATAAGGTTCTCTATAATTAAATGTATGCGATTTTCAGCAATTTTCTTTTTTTTTTTGTATGTGTACATGTTGTCTTTGAAACAATTACTTGTGTGGAATTATTTTTAAATTTATGTCATAGAATTTGTGAAGTGAAAGTAAAAGAGAAATTGTCAAATCGAGGAGGAGTGTTGAGATAAGAGTTAGAGCGCAATTTAGCGTTGGGATATCTCTGAACTAGAACTGAACAAAAAGAACCAGGAAGTTCAACTCGATTGTCGATACTCACTCTCGATATCAAAAGAATAAGAATGTGCTTGTGCTTGTCTGTTTGTTAATTTTATTTTTCTACAACTATTATTACAATAAATAGATGTTTGTTTATAGAAAGTAATGATGATTATTTTGCCCGGTACCCTAATTAATAATAATCGTAACATACTCTCCATGTAGGGTGTGAAATTTTCATGGGAATAAGATATTCACAAGTAGTGGTCAGGTATAGCATTTGAGCAAAATCGGTCCAGTCTTAATTTCCTGCACACCTTAATTTCCTGGAGAATCTTGAAAAAGTTTTGTACACTTATCTAGGTACATATATTAGAATTATTATTTTCCTCTTTTTATACTGTTATAAAAAGCTCAATATGCTTATTTACGTAGTAATAGTTTTTTTTTTCTTTCATGAAAAATAGTCTTTAGTTTTTGAGAAGTTCTATTGGAACAGAATATTTAGATTTGTTTGGGAGAGTAGATTAGAAAATATTGTAATAATAAGGCAAAATGTCATAGAATAGTTTTTGTAAAATAATTAGAATAATTAGAATAAGTTAGCTAGAGTGTATGAGAGAAATGTCAAGCATAAAATTATAAAAAAGTCACAATTTAGAAGAAATGAACACCAACTCTAGTAGCAGGGAAATTGGCTGTTAGAAGGGGGAAAACATAACATGTCCAAAGAGGATTTTGTGTATTGTACTCCAGAAGAGAAACGAATTTCATAGATGTTGATTGGAAGGAAAATACAAAAATTATTGGCTGTCATAGGCCCGTATTCATCAATAAATTTAACCCCTGGGGTTATATTTCGGAACATGTCATTGGTTTGAAATTCGTACCGTCCGTAGGATTTGAGCATTAGACCAATCAGCTGTCAGGAAATTCAAAATATAACCCCAGAGTTATATTTTGAAGTTTGATGAATACGGACAATAGTGAGAAATAATATGTTGTCAAGCAGATAACAATCGAAATTCAATAGTTACAAGAAAAACTATAAATAGAAAAACAACGATTATCCGAGGAGATTCCTAAAACAGAAGTTAATCAGTGTAGACCACGAAATCATAACCAAACATCGTAAACATCGTGAACATCTAGAAAATTTTCGAACATCAAGAATTTGGAAAAGAACAGAGGCCGTAGCTGACTGCAAGAAGAAACATATAGGTTAGAAGGAGAGATTTGGTTAGCTGGTAGCTGACAACTGCAATTAGATTTGGATACAGCCGTGCGGAGATTTGGCTAGCAGGCAGCTGACAATTGCAGTTTGATTTGGGTACAGCCGTGCAGCGATTTGGATTCTGCGATTTTGACATTGAAGATAGAAAAACGTAGCAGTGAATTGGATATATCTGTGCAGAGATTTACATTGAAATTGCTGACACACTAACAGCAAGGCTACTAGAGTTGACTTCAAGCTTTGTTCAACAGCTGATTCCGTGGGTTATTCCTTTCGTTAACCTACGAGGGACTTCTGTCAAAAAAATTAATGACAGAAAGTCGGTGACGAGGAAGATTCATTAAGGGAACAAACTGTGAGTAATTTTAAGTTATTTTTAAGTTAGTTATTGTAAGTGTTATTGTTGGGAGAATTTTTTATTGTAATAAAACCCAAACAAATTTAAATTGAGTTTCAATAGGAGTTTATAGGTTATAAAAATTAAAAAAAAATAATAAAAAAAAAATACTTGAACTCACTCTGAGTCATAGAGGTCTCATACAGACATAATTTTTATTAGTTTTAAAAAAAGAAAGGCCCCCTAAATAAATAAATTGTTTATGGTAAGAGGGAATCAAAGAAGAAAATAAATTTTCAAAAAAGAGTAGAGAAAGCACAGTCCCTACGAACCATAACAATACCTATACTTACATAGCGGCAAAATTTTCTGTAACATGCGAGAGAGAAAAATAAATGTTTAATGCCTATTTATGGGATTGTTATATTATGTAGGTATGTAAAATTTATTTTTCCCTTAATGTTTCTGTAACTATCTATGTAGGGATTTTATGTACATTCCTGATGTCTTACATACCTCTACTTCTTAAGGACAAATATGAAAATATTAACTAGAGGTGATAAAATACTGTTTAAATTTGCAAGCTACTTTGGATTAGTGCCGCCTTTTTTAAGCAAGACTATGAAAACTGAAAAAAATAATTTGTGTTTTACTTCACTCATTATTATCATTGTAATCTTATGGTATGCTTCCACCAAAGGAACATTGAGGAACTTTTATGTTTCTGTTTCCTTTTTTCGAAAATGTTCTACAAATTTTCTGAATGTTCCACTCGGTTTCTGTTCCAGTTTCAGATTGTTCCTTCTTGTCGCCGGTTTCCATTTCGAGCGGTAAACTTCAAAGGAAAATCAGCAAGAAGAAACTCGTGGCTACATAAAAGTTCCTCAATGTTCCTTTGGTGGAAACATACCTTTACAGTTGCTTCTTTGTCAAGTGTTGCAACTTATAAATTATAAAATTATATTATAAATTATAAATTGTATGCATTTGTTATATCTTCAACGGATATACGTTTTTTATGCTGATTAAAAGCGATTACAATCCGATTATAAGCGAATACGCATAAACTCGCCGAAAAAGATTCTGGCAGGTCCTTTCCTATATTATTGTGAACTGATGGTGACTGGTGGAGCAATAATTTTATTTTTTACATAGCCCCAACCAAAAAACCAAAGGATCAAGTCCCCATAGTGTCCTCATATTCAACCCCTCTCCAACTTAACCCGGGAGTGGTCGCTAGGTGAGCATTTAGCTCACCATTGTCTTTAAACTGTAATTATTCTGTTACTTGAATTCATGCAATCTTGTCGATTTTTCTAGCTTAGTTTATAGCTTTAAGAAGAAACATGGGAAGGATTTTGTAATGGAAATCGGGTAAATTTATTTTTTATGGACACTTCATTCACCGCAGTTGCAGCTGCGCGAGCTAAACGCTCATTAGCGACCACTCATGTTACTCAACTGCTCTATGTTTAGGTCTCCTAACCATATGCAAGGGTTGCTGTAATTTCTTTATCTGAAGTTATTTGTTGTTTTTATGGTATTATGGTATTAGCTTAGTTAAGAATCGAATCAGTTAGTGTTATCTAATGTAAAAAAATCCTATAGTTATATACCAAAAAAATTTATATTGGCAAGTTAACATTATTCCCCCTTATTTTAAAATACCTACAACAAATATTGCTAATAGAGGGTGTTCGGTGATCGGAAAGCCAAAATAAAATTTCATATTATAAAAAACCACATCATGAGCATAAAAAAGAATAACCTTGTCCTCATTCGGATCGGGCTTCATTCAGGAAATATTTTCAAAAATGTAAAACTAAATCATCTTTAAATATTTTATTTTTTTCAGTACTTAGCCAAATTAAAATTTCATGAAAAATTTAATTAAATTTAATTTTTTTTGTTTTATTAAAAAATAGTAACATTTTCCAGGTAGGCTTTGTTTGGGAAATACTCAGTCAAAAAAAAAAAAAACAAAACAACGCCTGATCTGTAAATTCTTTTTTATGCTTCTAATGCGGTTTTGTAAATTTAATTTTAGATGTCCGATCACTAAACACCCTGTATTGTAATTCAAAGTGCTTTTTATTGCTCATCTGCTTGTTCATTTTACATGCGAGCGAAACGCTCGCTAGCGACCACTGGTGTTACAATTCACCTAGCGACCAATGCCGGGTTAATGCCCATAATGAGCAGGAGAGCCATCAGTGCTACATCCAAGCATTTTTACTCTCTCCCACATTATGGTTCCTCCTGTTGTTAATTTATATATAAAATAGAAACCCAGTAAATGTCAGGGTTTCATGTAAAATAAATGGTCCAAAAACTGACCATGAAAAATTTAAATTTTGAAATTTTCTTGCCATTCCATCACTGTGTGTGTTTCAAAAAAAAAAAAGTTTCCGTCAAAAAATTGCATGGCCTTTATCTGTCACCCATGGTGAGCTCTGAAACAATAAGAGACACCCAGCTTTTGGAATTACATGACTGAATGCAGCAAAACCAACTTTCTTTATTTATGAAACATTTATGAAAAGACCGTCTGCTCTCTGAGCCGGTCGAGACCGGCTCAGTCGCGAGGCTGGGATTCCCCCACCGCTTGGCGAGCATCCAAAAGTTAATAAGCGTCGAAGCTCTAAAAATCAATAAGGAGTAATAAATGAAAACACTTATCATAACATAATTTATAATAAGTTGTTAAACAAAATTAAAAACATATTTATTAAGAAACTGCTTTTTCATGGGAAAATTCCAACCAATCAGATCATGTATCGCATAATCACAACAAAACTTCTGAAGACTTTTTTAAATAGGTGCCTACCCACTCAGCACGAAATTATGGATATAATTTACAGTAATAATATATTATTGTTGGAGTCTACTATTATAGTAGGAATAATATTACTGAAGTATAAGTACCTACCTATAATATTATTGTCAATACGTTTTTGTAAAGATGTTTTTGTCACATAAATTCTCTTGCTGACAATAAGCTGGCTGATAATAAAATTCTGTGTTTAAAAAGTAATTACATAGATAAATATTTCACTATTAATTAATTGAATTTTGAAAATGAGAATATTGGCCCCGAGTGATAAGATACTTTTCAAATTTGCGAGTTATTTTGGTATAATTCCACCCTCCATATTCCTAACTCAGGATCTGAAATCTGGAAAAAAATGTAAATGTTGTGCTGAAGTCGTGATTCTTCTAATAACGTTGCTTTCACTGTTTTGTCAAACATTGCAACTTTTAGTGTATTTCTTAACAGATATTAAATTATTTAAACTGTTCGTTAGGATCCTAAAATCAATATCCCATGTAACCGATTTAACAATATTTTTTATAACCGTGTTTGGAAACCTGACATGGAAATTCAAATCTTGGGGCACAATTAATAAATTGCATATAAAAATGATGAAAATGGATGTGATGAATAATCATCAAAGATATAATAATCGTATCGCAGGCCAATACTTTAACTTTCAACTAGTTCTGGTGGTTGTAATTGTACTATTTTTTTCTTTGGCAATTAATATATATTGGTTATTAAAACACGGTTTGCCTCATATATTATTCCTTGAAGATGATATCATTAGGTTAATACACATGATCCTGTTTCTTGTGATCCAAAAAATTCTTCTTATGATCAGAGAATATTTCAAGTACATCAATAAATTCTCTAAAAACTTCTTTGCAACTAAAATTCAGCAACTAAACATTTATTTTGAAAGTGAGAAACCTAACAATAATAATTATGGATTTCATTTTGTAAATATGTCAAAGATAATTCAACTGCAGGAATTTTATATAAACTTGGAAGAATTTATTGCAAATTTTAATGGAATTTTTGGCTGGCAAATCCTCCTTACATTATTCAAAACCTTTCTCAGTACCGCTGAAAGCTTACAGATAGCGCTTGCTGACCATTCCAAGATTGAACGTTATGATTGGATTGATATTATATTTGACCCAATATTTAATATCGTAAGTAATTTATCATCCACATTATTACCTACATAAGTAATTAAAAAAATATTTGTTCTCATCCATACCACAATATTAGAAAAATACTTACATCGACAAGGAATGAATTATAATTAATTCCTCCATAATCTGCTACCACAGTCACATATTGAGTATACGGGATCTTCAGGTTTGAGCTAAGGTGAATAAGGGGTTTGAGCAGGGGCTTCCCCTTTCTTTGCCTCGGTCGACCGGTGGTGTTTTTCTGTATTGGATTGAGCAGTGGCGCATTAAGAGTAGGTTCAAGGCCCTCGTACTGAAGCTTGCGCTTATTGTAGTACCCCTTTGGATAATTAACTCATCAGTCCCGTCTCCCGAAAGTATTTCAGTATGAGTCCAATGGGTGCTTGTTCTATTTCTTTTGGTTCTGCCATTTCGGTCCCAAATATTAGAAGTCTAGTTCCCTCTAGTGCTGGGCATTCACATGCACATTAGAGGCGGTATGGGGTTTCCTCCCTCTCCCCGCATATCCTGCAATCTGGGTTATTTTTCACTCCTATTATTGAGAGGTGTTTCATTAGTGGGCAATGTCCTGTTAGAAGTCCAATTGCCTATTTCAGCTGGTATTTACTCAGCTTTTTCGGTTCATTAATTTTATTCTCTGATGGTTCTCTGATAAATATCTTCGAATGTCTCAGTCCATCTACTTCATTCCAATGGGAGCTATATTTTTTTCATTCATTCTTCAGGAGGTGTTTTATTTCCCTTCTGACTTCGCTGTAAGGCTATACAGCAAGTTGGCTCTGGCCCGATTTAAGGGTCAGCTCCCTTTTTTTGCAATCAGATCCACTTTGATGTTTCCCTATCTGGTATCTTTTTGTCCACCTCAGGTTAATTTTGTTGTTTTTCTCTGCTAGCTTTGCTAGAGAGTTAATGCTTCACTGTATTTGATTGTATCGTCACTGAGTCCAGTGCTCTTTGAGCTGCCTGGCTATCAGTAACGATTTCAATGTTCCTATTTTCATACGAACCAGCGATCGTATGTTCCACGCAGGCGTGGATTGCCGAAATTTCTGTCTTTAGCACGGTTGCTAGTCCATCTAGGTTTATACTAAATGTATTTCCCTCGCCTCTCCCAGCAGCTCCCGCTCCAGAGCTAATCTTTGTCTTGGATCCATCCGTGTACCAAGTGCATCGGTTGTTTTTAGTTTTGATTCCATATTCTTTTGTTCCCTTTGCTGGTATTACTACACCTGATATGGTTTACAAAAGTTTATGGTCGAATGTTTAAAATGTGATTGGTTTCCAGATGTTTGAATATTTCTGTGTGGTATCCTTTCCTTATATTGAAAGTCCCATGTAGTATTGTCTTAACCCTGTATGCCGCCAGTAGTACCTCTGTCATCTCCACCACCAAGTGAAGTGGCGGGAGCCCTAGGAGCACCCCATGGCCGCTGTTGGTGTAGTTCTCATCGCTCCTGTTATCGTTAGTAACGCAAGTCTCTGCGTAGCCTATTTAGCTTTGTAACCTCCTTATTTTTTCTGGATTTATGCCACCATGTAATCGTGGGAACTATAACCTTAGTGTACATCCAAGTGTGCCTTTTCTGGATCCAATCCCCACGTTCTACTTATCATTCCTCTACTGGCCCATAAGGCTCTGGTAGCCTTTTTGATTGTTCTTTCTATGTGTGTTCCGAAGTTAAGTTTGTTATCCAGGGTAATACCCAGATACTTAACCTACGTTAAGGTATTACTTTTCTTTAAAGTTCCCAGAGTAGGCTCCAAAACCAGTAACCGACAACCAGGCTCCACAGCAGAGGTGATAGCACTCAACCCTGCGGGCATCCTTTGTCGACCGTCACCTTCCTACTCGTGTTTCAAGGGAACTGGTGATTTGTCTCTTTATAAGGTCTCCAGAAAGGTCTCTAGTGCAATTTCTTTATTGACTAGTGCCCTCTCTATTTTGTTTGTTAGAGTGTGAAGGCTGACTTTCCATGACATCCCAGGTTGATATCCATATTGGTATCGATTTGTTGACTCCAGCGCCTCATCCCTTATATGTCTATCGACCAGTTTCTCCATCGTCTTTAACATAAAAGACATTAGGCTAATTGGTCGAAAGCGCCGTCACTCTTATTCGCTTCTCAGCTGCGACTTCATTTTGAGTTGAATGAACCAATCGCAGACTTGAATAATTGATTTTACGGATTTCAAGTGACCTTCATAACTCAATGCCATTTGGTGAATGGCAGTATTACTAACTGACCCGCGACTACTGAAATTTTTTTTTACACATCCTCTATAATTTTAAGCTTTTCCGGAAACTTTCATTTCTTAAAACAGGGCTTTTATAAACTGGTGAAGTCCTGCTACAAAAAACTGACACCCTGTATTTATCGTATTTTTATTAAGGAAAAATGATGAATTCCTCCGAACGATACAAATCACACGAGTAGTTAGGCAAAGACGGCACCATCAGGGCTCGTCAGTCTGCCATATTGGATATCATATTATAGAAGTGTGCCGATTAAATTAAACAAATATTAAAAATAATAATTTCCATGTTTTCTGTTTGCAGTATTGTTCTATGATGATAATCATTTTATGTGACTTGGCAGCAACAGAAGCGAGAAAAGTGTCATCAAGATGCAATCTACTGCTGGCAAATTTCCCGATAAACTCACCTGAACGAAAAGAACTGGGAAATCTTGTTTTATACTCCAAGTGCAACAAGATAGCCTTTTCAGCTGCTGGTTTTTTTGAAGTTGATAGAAGTACCTTATTTGCTTTTATTGGTACTGTGACCACGTATTTAATCGTACTCATTCAATTTAAAATAAATGAAACTATGTAAAGATGTCTAATTATTAATGTAATGAAAATATGATATATTTTTGTGTTGCATGCAATTTTTATGGCTTAAAATAATGTGAAATTCACTTTATATGAGACCACGTTTTGATGTATCGTTTTTAAGAATTAATAAATAGGGTAATTTGTTTGTAACTGTAAACGGATGAACGATGATTTTGTTCACCTTATCGGTGACGGTTCAATTGATTTCATTAATAGTGTCTGTAGCCTATTTTACCTTCCCCATTTTACGTTGCTGGTGCTAGAAAGAACTAGGTGACATCAAGGCGTGTATTTATGCTGCGTCGTCTCACACGCAAGGAAGCACTTGGTGTTGGCAAAAGACTTGAATTTTATATGCATTGTTTTCGGGTTTTATACGTATTTTCGTGTGTTTTGTGTCTTTTCAGGATGTACGAGTCCTTGAGATAAAAAGATAAAATGTCCTCTTTCTGAATATAACAGATTTGTTTATTAATTTCAATTTTATACCAAAACGGTTATTATTTTATATTATGTTATGTCATTTGTATTTAATATTTGTTTGTACAATCGCTGAAAGAGCGAATTATATTGGTGGAATGTGACAATTACTTCAACTATGAAATTTTGTCCTCGGAAATCATTTTTGATTTTGAATCGTAATTTTCAAAGTTCAATAAGGCAGTGCATGCTACAAAAAAGGCTAGAAACAGAGGGAAACGGCTTACATGTCCCTGTTTTAACTTGTTTACGTCTTATACCATAAAAAAGATCAAAAAATTATCTTTCATAAAATAATGAATATTATGAACATGTCATAATCATATTATTATTATTAAAATTATTAAACTTACATGACGCGTTTCGTGTTATCCTTTTTTAGGTAAGTATGCATGGATAAAATATTAATTTATAACATTTATTCCTTCTTTTATTGACCTATTTCCTGTTGGTCTAACTCATTTTCCCATCTACTTATAATGTAATTAGGGATTATTTACAATAATACGATAGTTTCTATTACGTGAATTTTTATTTTAGTATCTACTCGTACTTGTACCTACCTACTTATTACCTATTCTTAAATTATATGGAGCGCTTGAAAACACGCTTGATTTAATGTAAGCTTTTGAAGAGGCATTATAGATCTCAGTGGGTCAGATCTTAGTTCTAACAAAATATATAAAGTTCCTGAAGATTATAATACTGAAACGTCAGTTGCGCCTATTTAAAGAAATGAAAATCTTAGCTAGGAGTGATAAAATCCTTTTTAAGTATGCCAGTTATTTGGGTTTAATGCCACCCTCAACATTCTTAATTCAGGACTTAATATTTCGAAAAAATTTTATATGTTTTACCGCAATCATGATTTTCTTAATAATTTTGTGTTCACTGTTTTGTCAAGCTTTGCAACTTTTCTCCTATTTTATTGCAGACATAAAATTCTACAAAATATTCGTTAGGATTACAATATCATTAATAAGTTTGATCGATTTAGCAAATTTCTTTGTAACCACATTTGGGAATATTACCTGGAAACTCAATTCTTGGTGTACTCTTAATAAATTATACAGAAAAATGATGAAAATGGGCGCGATAAATCGAAGAAATTATAATCCCAACTTCGACAAATACTTTAAGTTTCAACTATTCTTGGTGGTTGTATTAGTTGTACCTTTTGTTTTATTAGAGCGGATATATTGGGCAATAAAGTTCAATATTAAGATGCAATTAATTTATATTTTAGATGATACTTTGATGCTGTTGAGCGCTATTCAGTTTCTTGTTATTCAGAAAATTCTTATTATGATCAAAGAATCTTTTACAAATATTAATAAATTTTCAAAGAACTTCTTCATAACTAAAATTAAGAATATAAATCTTTATTTTGAAAATATCAAACCCAATTATGGATTACAATTTGTGAATATGTCGAAGATAAGCCAGCTGCAAGAATATTACGTAAGCTTGGAAGAATTTATTGAAAACTTCAATACAGTTTTTGGCTGGCAAATACTGCTGAATATATCCAACACCTTTCTTATTGTCATTAAAGATATAGAGACAGTGGTTTCCGATAATTCTAAAATTGATAGTTGGGAATGGGTCGTTATCAATTTTAAAGCAATATACAATATGGTAAGTGATTTATTATTTTCTATAAATAAGCAGTTTATTCAAAATTATGAGATCTAAAGAGATATGTTGCAGAGCTTTTATCTTTTTGAATTTTCTCCTGTACGTTTTCTGGGTCCAGTACGCTCTTACCATGCACGATAGATCGTGAAACAATCATTTACCTATTAAATCGTCTATCGAAACCAAATTTACAGCATGTAAAACAAATATTTCGGGTTACGAAGCGAACTGATGCCATAATTTTGGATGACCTATCTTTATTCCTTCATCTGTAGAACAACAAAGAAGGTCTAATTTCAATTTTTTTATCGGTTATGTCTAAAAGTCCGTCACTTCCAAGTCTCCTGATGGAGATCTGGACAATCGATTCTACACAGTCAATAGCTGTCCATCAATTGCATGGCTAGGTTGAACCTCAGGATTACCAGTCACTGCATTCACGACACCTTGACCTGAAAGATGAGCAGCATCATCCTCAGTTTTTGGTCTTCGCAAGCAGCAAGTATACTGCTTTTGACTCTCAGCTTCTACATTACTCGCGAGACTTCAAAAACTCATCATTAACTCGCACCACAACTCTTGCTTGAGGTAGACCAATAATTGGTGCAGCAGCATATTGGCTCGAGCCGCATGCTCTGCATTCTATCTTCTATCTATGTGTTGATGTTGATGGAGCTGGATGACTTGTTTTCCCCCTCCGCAACCCTCTTTTTCAGACCTCTCCGGTGGAATCAACGTTCAAGCGTTGACTTTTCCGTCAACGCTTCGTTAACGCTTCGTCAGTGCTTCGTAAACGCTTTATCAACGAAGTTGTCGAATTTAAGGTTTAATCATTAATCATGCATCACTTCCCGTTTTCTTCATTAACCCCGACTAGTTCTGTGGAGAGTCTCATGGTGTTTATGTATATTGTTAGCCATCCTTTTCGCATGCCACGTCCTTGATCCCTCCATTTATGTGTTGTCAGATTCCTCAGTCTCGCTCATTTAGGATACGCTTGTTTGGTTTTTATGGCTCAATTATCTACGTTCTCACATCTTTGGTTACAGCGGTTTTGATTTGGATGATCTCTTCTTCGCCAAACCTCCAGAAACTGTTAGTGTCTCCTGTGTTTGTGCTGACAAATATTGATTTTTCTTCTGTTTCCTCAGAGTCGTCATCAGACATCTTCTGTTTCACTTTCATCAGACTTTCTCTTCATTTTACCGTTTAGAGCTACCAGTATCAGAAACTAGCTCGAAGGATTGATTTCAGTAAATGAAGCAACTGAATGGAGTTATTAAACATAATGTTACAATAAGCTGTAATTATACCTACATTTATCTGTTTGCAGTACTGTTCCGTTATGACGATCATTCTATGTGACATGGCCGCGTCAGAAGCAAGGAAAGTATCATCAAAATGCAACCTACTGCTGGCAAATTTTCCAATCGACTCACCTGAACGAAGAGAACTGGTAAATCTCGTTTTATACACCAAGTGCAACAAGATTTCCTTTTCAGCAGCTGGTTTCTTTGAAGTTGATAGAAGTACTTTATTGGCTTTTATAAGTACTGTCACCACTTATTTAATTGTACTTATTCAATTCAAAATAAATAAAACTCTGTAGAAATCTGTAATAATTTAAGTAAAATAAAAATAAATGTGTTTGGGTGTTCACACGTATTCGAGTGTAAACTTTAAGATATAATATGTCGATTCAACAAGCTAATCCATGATAAACAGTATGGATTTCGTTGAAAGAAGTCAACAGCGGACCTGTACACCTTATGTCACAACAAGGAAATATAATCACAGGAAATTTCGTCAGTTGTAGTGAGGGGCCTGGGCAAACAGAATCCAAGATGCTGGTCAAATCTATTCTTCCTAATATAATAATCAGTAGCTTGAGGACAATTATTTCTGAGAGTAAAGACAGAGACACCTGTTAATATCCCAAAGATAATATGTTAGTATCAGGTATATCCACTGCAGGCTCAGGCTATTGATTACCATAAGCTTAACATAAGCTTTGTCTCTAGTCGCAGTATACGTGTTGAATACATCAAACACTTCTAAAACTTTAAAATCTATGATGAAGTTTCCCACGGTTTCCCTCCTTTCTGGGGGGAGAAGTTCGATAACCAATACAACCATGGTTTAGGGAATTTTATTTAGTTTAGTTTTTTTTTCATGGTTTAGGTTCAAAATATCTTCCCACCATAACCATGCTCTACCATTCCCAAGGTTTTGTGCTGGTTCCAATGCTCATTCTAATGTAGGTAAGGACCTTCTCTTAACATGACCAATTCTAAACAGCTTTGCAGACGGCAACATACTTCATTCCACTACTCTTACAATAAAGCGGATTCAATCCCAATGGTTCTGCCAGAGTCCATTCTGAAACCATTCTGAAAACTTTCTTCAGTCAACACGTTGTCATTCTCTAATTCTTTGTTCTCTTCAAACCAGTGGTCTCTCATATCTTGATTCTTCATTACATTTCTCTCCAGAATTGCTTGAAGCTTGGAATACTTGAGATTTCGCCTGTCTTCTCTATGGCTACCAGGGCTTTTGCAAGTTTCTTTGTTTCTCTCGGTCTTCTTGTTCTTCTTTTCCGTTTCTTATGCTTCAAGTTTTAAAATTCTATTTTTCGGCAGTAGTTATACAAATTTATTCTACATCTTTCTTGGTTAGTTTTAGGTCTCCATAACCTTTTTTTTATCTAATAGTTATCGGAAACGGTTTGACTGACTCAGGAGTCAAAATTGAATTCAATTTGTTGCTGTTTTCATCGTTTTCGACGGCGTCTAAGGTCTGACGTAAGTTTTCTCCATTGCCTTTTTCACCCATTGATGTCACAACTTTTGCGACATGAGCTTGCAATGCTTTTGAACCAGTTTTGGTATGTACTCGCAAGTCAGAATATTTTCTGAATTTCTGAACCTGATATGGCCGCGATAATCTGTTGGGGAGCACATAAATTAAGGAATGAATAAAATAAAAACATGTTATGAAAACTCGTAACTTGATTTTCATTATTAATATTGATTAAATAAATTACAAAAAACAGGTTTTTTAAACAAAATATAATTATGATTTACTAGTCGTAGACAAAGAATAGTAATCTACTCGAATATAATGACAATTATTTACAATTTAAGGCTCGTTTTATAAACTCCACCCCTGTGAATAATTGGCAGTATTATATGCTCGTTGAATAATAAACCAATTATTTTGATGTATGATGCATCAATTTTGATGAAAGAATAATATTGAATTGGGCATGAGCACTTTCAGTATTATAAATGACCCTTTAATGGGTAACGTTTAAGCAGCCTTGGTAATAGATAACAATCTATTAGTATTATTAATTGAAATTATTGGTTGATCTAGATATATAGAGAAAGTACATAATCTACATATTAGTTTGTTATACTTAGTGAAAGTGTTACACATGGTTTTGTTATTTCTATATAACTTAAGAGTGGTTATTTATTAATCAACAATAATAAAGTAATATAATAAATACTGAAATAAGAAATGGAAACGATAAATGGAGTAAACGCATTACTTGTGCCTGTATATGTGATCAGCAAACTTTTTGGTCAAGCAACGTTCCCATTTTGTTACATAAAAAATAACGATCGAGTCAATTTTTGGGGAAAATTCACTGTTTGCGTTATTATTTTTCATTTGCATTCATTTTTGGTTTTAGTGTATTTCACAAAACTGCATTTTGATTCAGTGTTGAAGCGCGATATAACTCTAGCCTTCATTTTTCAGATAATATTCTTAGTTACAAGTGTTGTAAATTTTTCTTTCTTGGTACCATTGGCTTTAAAAAATTATAAGAAGGTACTAAAAATTTTTAGAATTATTTTCAAGCTACATAATTATTTGGATATGATTAATATGAAAATGAACTATCGCGATATAAAAATTTATTTGTTCTTTTACTTTATACTCTATCTCATAATACCACTGGCTTGGGTTGCCGTGTTTAGAATTTCTTCACCTGTTTTTGCTAATTTTAGTTTTGGAGTATTAGTTCTAGTTGTTCCAGTAATGATAAATTTGACCTTATTAGACAATCTCCTATCCTTGGAATATTTTTTATTTTTCAAATTTTCAATAGATGTCCTGAATAGGCTTTGTGCAGACATAAACACTTCTTATAACAGTTCTCTACAAATAAAGCACTTTGCCTTTGTGCATAACAAAGTTCACCAACTGGTTCAGCTGGTTAATGAAGTTTTATCATTTCAATTAATTACATTTTTTTCTTCCCTATTTTACATTGTCGTGTTTGCTTCTTATTTTTATTTAAAGGGTATATTCTACACACTAGATGAAGTAGAAGAAACTGTGATTTCTTCAATGTATTTCATTTTTTCATCTTCATTTAAAGCTGTCATATCGATTGTCCAAGCAATGCGCTTGAAAAATGCTGTAAGTATTTTTCGGTTCATATTAATTTTTAGACAATAGATTTTTTTTTAATTGCGCCTGTATTATTTGTTTTACAACAACCTTAATGACAATAAATGCTGGTATTATTATACAACAAACAGTTTCACGGCCTCCGTTGTTTTATTTAATCACGGCCAGGAAGATTGGATTAAATCGAAAGTGATTAATTTCCGGAAAAACTTTTTTCGCGTGCTGCGATCCTACATTTGTTAATTTAGATACCACGATGTATGGTATGGCAATATGGCCGCTAATTCGCGAGAATCTTGTTGGAGATGTAATTCTCGAAATGGAGATAAACACTCATTGGTCCTTCGGTATCGAACTAGAAAGTTGTTAAGATAATTTTTGTAGAAGCGATTTAATTTTTAGATATGTAGATAAGATAAAAAGGTAATAGATAAGAAATTCAGATGTGATACAGGTGAGGCTTGCTGCCGTTCGTCCACGCGATAGCTCAACATCCTCGCTTCTGTCTCATTTTCCTGTTCTAGCTTGTCGCGCGTCTCTCCCGACCGCGCTCTTGATGGATCCGCCACGCTTATGTCATCTCACACCTCTTCTATTCGCCACTTCTCGCGCGTCTCTTTTCCTCTCTTTCTAGTTTATCGCTTTAGGTGATATCGCAATCGTAGGATCGCAGCGGACTTAAGGTCCATGAATTTAAACACGATTGTTTTAGAAAATGTTGCTAACAATTTTTGCTCGATAAAATAATTTTTTGTTTTGAGGTTAAACGCCACTAATGCGTTACAAGAACATAAATTTAATTAAATAATTATCTATTTTGTATTTTTATTTATTCGTTATACATTATGACTCACCCTGTATTACACTACTTATATGAATTGACCATAAAAAATTACAGAAAGTCGATTTCAAAAAAGCTGAAAAAATTCATAATTGAATTAAGGCATAAAAAATGCACTACTTATGCGATTGATGTGCGTACCTGGCATTAGTCTATTACTATTACTAATTGAAAATATTGGTTGATCTAAATACATATATATAATAACCTACTACAACAAACTATGCTTATTCTGTTATAGGGTCAAAGTATTACATCGAATATACCTACATGTATTAAGCCAAAAGTTTTCTTTTATGTTTATAGGATTTAAAAGTGGTTTTATTTAACAACAATAAGCTATATTTAATCAACACAGAAATTAAAAATGGAAATGGTAAATGGAGTAAACGCAATACTTTTTCCTGTATATGTGTTGACGAAGTTTTATGGTCAAGCAGCGTTCCCATTTTGTTACATAAAAAACAACGATCCAGTTAATTTTTGGGGAAAATTCATTGTTTGCGTGCATATTTTCCATTTATATTCATTTTTGGTTTTATTATATTTCACAAGAATTGTGTCTGCTGCAGCTCTGAACAGCAGTACAACATCCCTAGTTTTAACCGTTCAGGCAATATCATTAGTTACAAATGCTCTCGATTTAGCTTGCTTGCTACCATTGAATTTAAAAAATTATAAGAAATTACTAAACATTTTTAGAATCATTTTCAAGGTAGATAAATATTTGGATATGATTAATATAAAAATCAATTATCGTGATATAAAAATTTATTTGTTTTTTTACTTCTTAGTCTATATCATAATACTTTCGGCTGCTGTTTTCTTCGCTTTTTCTTCGCCTGCTAACTTTAGTTTGGCAGTATTAGTTCTATTTGCTCCAGTATACGTAAATTTGAACTTATTAGATAGTCTCCTCGCTTTACAATATTTTGTATTTTTCAAGTTTTCAATAAATGTGCTGAATAGGCTTTGTGCAGAGATAAACACTTCGTCAAATAGTGCTCTACAAATAAAGCACTTCGCTTTTGTGCATAACAAAGTTTACGAACTGGTTCAGCTGGTTAATGAAGTTTTATCATTTCAATTGACTATATATTTTTCTTCAATATTTTACTCTGCCGTGTTTGCCTGTTATTTTTTAATAAAAAGTATATTCGACGAACTAAATGCAGCAGAAGAAAATGTTTCTCGTTTTAAGTATAGTATTTCTGCATATATATTTAGAACCGCCATATTGATTGTCCAAGCAATGCTCTTGAAAAATGCTGTAAGTATTTTTATTTTTCAGTTTATATTAATTTTAAGACAATATATTTTTTAAATGGCGCCTTATTATTCGTTTTACAACAACCCTAGTGACAATAAATATTATTGTGCAACAAACAACAAATAATGTTCCGATCGTAAAACGCATGCTAAGGCAAAAAAACACATATTTACATCGCGAAGTAGTATTTTATCCTTTATCCTCTATATTATTATTATTATTATTTGCCATTGTAACACGCCGCCCCCCTACCCGCTCATTTCCGCTGAAAGTTGGCCTTTAGATCGTCTAGCTTGAGATGTAGAACCGAACGTTGTGTTTCGTAGTTTCGAGATTCGTAATTGAGGTATGCCGGAAGCAAAGGAGCTAAATTAAGGATTTTGCGTTCTGACGTTCAACTAAATTTCTGGATTTTGATTCTTACAAAATAATAAACAAATAAATTGTAGGATGGGGAGAATCATTTTCATACTCATATTTCAAACTCAGAGATTATTCCCATCGTTACAATCCTTTATCTATCACCTTATAGTTAATTAACAATTTGTTTGATTTCTCTATTTGTATTTTACATGTTTTCTTCAAACATTGTGAGTCAATAACACTCGAGTTCGAATATAAAGGGACCCTTCTGGTAGCTGGGAGAACCGCTTTTACTTTCATTCATTCTTTGAAGCAATGTGCGGCGTTGCCGCTTGTACTAAACGTTAGAATAGTCGTAGCTTACTTAGGCTCGTTTAGCGCTTTATTGTTTTGCTCAAGATATGCTTCATTGATTTGTAACTCAGGTTTGCAAGGCCTATTTACCTTAATTGTTTATTCGCAGATGTACTCTGAATTTGCATTATTCGGGTGTAGCTTTGTTAGCAAGTAATGTTTCATTACCTCCCAGCAATATTCAGGTATGTGATAGTCCTTGGACTAGAAGTTTTGGTTTATTGGATTTACTCTGAACTTGTATTCTCGGGCGTAGCTTGGTTAGCAAGTAATGTTTTATTACCTCCCGGCAAGATTCAGGTATGTGATAGTCCTTTAACTAGAAGGTTTGGTTTGTTAATGAAAAATTCCTTTTTAATGTGATATTTTTCTTTCTGCGATATTGAACACATCTCTAGAGCGTTTTCGACATTATTAACAGAATCATGATCACCTCTGATCGAATTACAGACCCCATTCCTTTATTATTGCTCAGACGCAATAATTAGAGTGTTGGAAAATTGGGCTAACCTACTCATATAACCAGCATATTCGGGTGTAGCTTCTGAAGCAAGTGACCAACAGCACCTCCCAGCCGTGTTATAGAGAATTACCTAACTAAAGGAATCGGGATAATCCAATCAGTTTAGTAATTACGTTTCTCGTTAATGCGTCGTTGTTTGTGATTTGTACTTTAAGAAAAGCCTGAGCGCTGCTATGGCTACTCTATCGTTTTATTTATGTTAGTTTGAGCTTTTCGCATCAAACTTTGGTTTCCACGCAATTTTCGTGAACTTTTCTGATTTGTGATTTGCTTTTGACGATTTGGCAACATGGGTTCGCCCGTATACCTTTCAGGACACTTTACTACTTTTTACTACTTCAATTATTGGCCTTTAATAGATATTGCGGACTCGAGTCTCGTCGCTTCGTCAGAACACAAAGCTCCTTTATGGTTTGTTTACACTACAAAACAAGACTACTGTTTACTAAATACGCTCTCACCAAATCAGGCATTACTATTACTTTTCTACTTCTACTTGATTTATTTGGCGGGCCAATAGGAAACTTCTTATTTGTGATCGATCAAGTGTTTGCAAGAGTGCAGGGATTTATTTCTTTGCTTTATATTTTAACGTCGGTTTATAATTTTTCTTCATTCATGGTGTTACACAATAGCGAAGGCATTCCTCTCACTTTCTAAAGGTCGTATAAATTAAAAGGGGTGGTTCGTTTATAATATCCGGTCGATCCTACATCTGTGCTGAATAAACTCGGACTCTTTTATAAATCGGATGATTTGTGTATTGCGTTCGTGGTTAATTTACTAACTTGGAGTATTTTTGATACTAACCGAATTTTATTTAGTGATAAAAAAAAGAGGAGCGGGGATGTAGAACAGAATCGGTGCGATACTCCCTAGGGAGTTGCCACCGGCCGGATGCGGAAAATGATCGGTACGATACTCTCTAGGTAGTTTCCACCGGAAGGATAGAGGAGGAGATGGACAGTCTGACAGCGATTGAATTCGAAGCCAGACTGTCTAATCCTTTTCATCCGATGCGTGCTTTTATAGCCAGATTTCGACCGGGCTCTATTGTTTCTTTAGGCGCGAACGGTCTGCCGGCCGCTTTCTAACACGGCCTGCCCGCGTGATTTTTACGTAATACAAGGCAGCGGGGACTTTCCGTTGGTGTTGATGTTTTGGCTTGCCGTTCGTGCCGCCTGTGTTAAAGAAGGCGCGTGACCTAGATTCCTTTCCTATTATACATTCTCAGGTCGACTATCCCGTGGATATGAATGAGAGATGAAAAAAAATTGTAATTATTTTACGTACCTAGGGCTGGTTTATCTCACCATCATTAATTCCTCAAAGCAGTAACTGCTATGGAACAGGTCAAAAATCAAATATAAATAGAAATGTACACACACAAACAAAATGAGCAAAAAACAATGCAATGCAATAAAGTCAAATTCATAAAATAACAAACACATAGATAAAGAAACTGGAGACGACCAGGATCACTGAGCGCGGGAAATACTTTTAAAAACTTCATTCAAGACTATAAAAGGCATGAGTCACCAAAAAGTCCCTTATCTTCAATTTAAAGTCTTTCAAAGGGAGATTTCTAATAGTAATAGGCAGCCTGTTGTACATCGTCGGTCCGTAATAGTTAGTGCCCATTCGAGCCCTATTTACCCTATTGAAATACAGAAATATATTGTTGCCATTCCGCGTGTGGCGAGCGCTGACATCAGAGTGAATCATATAATTTGAAATATGTTCTTTAACATAAATTAAACAGTGATATGCATATAAGGATGGAATTGTTAAAATACCCAGTTTAGCAAAACTATTCCTGCAGTCGTGATGGTTGCCAATCTGGTCCAAAGCTCTCACTGCCCTCCTCTGCAAAGCGATGATTCTATCCATAGTGGCACAGTGACCCCATATCAATATTGCATATGACAATCTACTATTAATTGTTGCAAAGTACAGGGATTTTGCCACGCCCAAGCTTACCAGCGGCATTATGTTTCTAAGGGCAAAAATATAAGGAGATATACCACGCGCTAGGCAATCAGTGTGACTAGCCCAAGTTAGTTCAGAGTCCAATCTGACACCAAGAAAGCGAATGTCAGAAGAAAACCCCGACCGTGTATACCTAATATGAGTAGAATCCGATTTTATTACACAGTCTAAGAATAAAGGGGACAAACTTTTTTTTTTTTTTTTTAAAGAGGGAGCATCGGTCTTAACTGTGTAGGTAAGACATAGTCGCTCCACTCTGGTAATTTGGCTTTGAGACGAACTCTTTAGCCACACACACTTTAAATTATATATTTCTGCCTTTAAACGTTCGATCGCTTGTTTTACTTTTCACAGACATTCGAAAATGAATCTGAAAAGTAAAGCGGACCGAGGTGAGTTTCGAACCCGCGATCTATGGCTTCGTGAGCCAGCGGAGAACCACTAGGCCACGCAAGTCACTAGGGGACAAACTTCGACGGTAAAATATTTACTTTATTTTAAGATTTAATAGTTAATATTAATTAATAATTAATAGTTTAATAAACTCATTCTCTAAATTAGGTGTTACTATAACAAAGTTATAAATACTAGTCTTGCATATAAATCTTGTATTAGTCAACTTAGCAACAAAGCAGCAATGCAATTCCAAGAAATTAACTTGAAACTAAATTAAAAACATCCTTGCGTCATTTTTATGATTTTTATTTCGATTTTTGCGCTTATTTCAGAAAGCTGTCTAAAAAATATTGTACGCATCTCGAACGCGGAATTATGGTGCTTTCGAAGGAGTTTTCGCGCTCTTAGTTTGGTTTCGGCTCGCGCCTCGACAAAAAAGCTCTCATTCTCAGGAAAAGTGTTCAATTTCGCGCACTAGATACATAAATAACTATTCATTAAATTTTTTGTGTCGTTTTTCTATTACAGCTGTGCGTAACTTGAACCAGCGACGTACGGTTTTTACAGTTTGAGTTATCAAGTAGTTTTTGAGATATCGGATACGGCTCGAAATATTGGAAAATGTCCCTATTTAAATTTTTTATGTAGGTACTATCTTATGATGTAGATGAAATTTTTATACAGGGTGACTAGAAAACTTATAATTTTCATCGCCCTTTATAACAATTTCTAGTACACTGTGAGATGGCACTTAAAAAGTTAAGACAGGGACATGTAGTTGTTTTCCGATATTTGGTGCCGTTTCCGATATACACTGCTTTCAAAATGGAAAATTGCAATTTTCACTCGTTTATAACTCAAAAACTACTCGATTTAAACTGATTGACCTGTTTCATTCGATACATTATGACTCACCCTGTATAATACTTACCTATATGATATCACCATGAAAAATTACAGAAAGCCGAGTTCAATAAAGCTGAAAAAAAAATCATAATTGAATTAGGGCATAAAAAAGGCACTACTTATGTGATTGATGTGCAAGAATGTATAACTTATTTGTATTTGCGTCCCTGGCATTATTTTGAAATTTGATGGATCAATTTTGATGAAAGAATAATATCGAATTGAGCTTGAGCACTTTCAGTACCTAATATCTTCGGTGATAACTTTGGTAATAGATGACAACAATTACTATTATTAATTGAAAATATTGGTTTCCCTAAATACATAGATAATCTGCTACAATAACTTCTGTTACATAGGGCCAAACGATTACATCGAATACTTACGTGTTACGTGTATTAAGCCAACCGTTTTCTGTTATGGTTGTAGGATTTACAAGTGGTTTTATTTAATAACAATAAAGTTATATTTAATCAATACAGAAATTGGAAACAGAAATGAAAATGGTAATGGGAAATAATAGAGTAAACGCGTTTCTCTTGCCTGTGTATGTGTTGACGAAGTTTTATGGTCAAGCAGCGTTCCCATTTTGTTACATAAAAAACAACGATCCAGTTAATTTTTGGGGAAAATTCATTGTTTGCGTGCATATTTTCCATTTTTACTCATTTTTGGTTTTATTATATTACACAAAAATTGTGTCTTCTGCAGCTCTGAACAGCAGTACAACATCCCTAGTTTTAACCGTTCAGGCAATATCATTAGTTACAAATGTTTTCAATTTAGCTTCCTTGCTACCATTGAATTTAAAAAATTATAAGAAATTACTGAACATTTTTAGAATCATTTTCAAGCTAGATAAATATTTGGATATGATTAAAATAAAAATCAATTATTGTGGTATAAAAATTTCTTTGTTGTTTTACTTTTTAGTATATATCATAATACTTTTGGCTTTTGTAATCTTCATGTTTTCTTCACCTCCTAATATTAGTTTGGCAGTATTAGTTCTACTTGCTCCAGTATCCGTAAATTTGAACTTATTAGATAGTCTCCTCGTTTTACAATATTTTGTATTTTTTAAGTTTTCAATAAATGTGCTTAATGGGCTTTGCGCAGAGATAAACACTTCATCAAATAGTGCTCTACAAATAAAGCACTTTTCTTTTGTGCATAACAAAATTTACGAACTGGTTCAGCTGGTTAATGAAGTTTTATCATTTCAATTATGTACATTTTTTTCTTCCGTATTTTACTCTATCGTGTTTGCTTGTTATTTTTTAATAAAAAGTATATTCTACGAACTAAGTGCAGCAGAAGGAAATATTTATCTTTTATTGTATACTATTTCTGTATATCTATTTAAAACTGCCATATCGATTGTCCTAGCACTGCTCTTGAAAAATGCTGTAAGTATTTTTATTTTTCAGTTTATATTAATTTTTAGACAATATATTTTTTAAATGGTGCCTTATTATTCGTTTTACAACAACCCTAGTGACAATAAATATTATTGTTCAACAAACAACAAATAATGTTCCGATCGTAAAACGCATGCTAAGGCAAAAAGAACACATATTTATATTTATTTACATCGTGTACCTAATATGCGTAAATTTATAATAATAACAAAATGGGTGTCCCAGCTTATTCGAAGCGGTCTCTGTAGGCCAAACGATGGAGTTTTTCCAAAAAATTTTTGCAAATTCAAGTACAAAATCACAATGGCCATAATTTAAAATTATTTTGGAGTATACAGAGTGTTCCATATGAGAGTGACATATCAAAGTTATGTTTTTTTTAAATGGAATGCTCCTATGTTATTGCATTTTTAGATTGCCTGAGAAGAGAAAATAAGATTGGCTTGTACAGTTGGTGTTTAAATTCAGAAGTTTTTGAGTTATAAACAAGTGAAAATCGCCATTTTTCAAGTTCAAGGCCCTGTACAACGAAAACGGCTGAAGATAGAGAAAAACGGCTTACATGTCCCTATTTTAGCTTTTCATGTACTATCCTATGATGTAGATGAAATGTTTGTACAGGTGATTGTAATTAAGTTATTGTTTTGTTTCCTGCCCAATTTACTGTCAATAGTGCTTCGGTCTCGGCGAGACGAGACCGAGACCAAGTTGGTCTCGTATCGGTCTCGGACCTGCGCCACCGGCTCTCGTCTCGGTCTCGGTCTCGGATCCGAGACTACTGCGAGAGTCTCGGTCAGTCTCGGTCTCGGTGGCAGTAACCTTGAATAATGCAAAATGAAATGCAGAATCCATAATATACTAACATCATCTGCTGTGCGTGTGCGTCTCATACATTTACCGGTTAATATAACCAGCGTCGCAGCCCCTCAAGTGGCCCGTTCAGCACTGTTGAAACGTAGTGAAAACAAACAAACACTTTTATTGCAGTTGTAGATTTTATGCGGTTGTGCCTACCTAGTGATATTTCAGCAGCACGTGAAAATTGGGTTTAATTTTTCGCTGTTTGTTTAGTCGGTGGAATCAAGATGCCAAAACGCAAACATAAACAATCTGTATCTGAAAACTCACAAGAGCGTGATATGGAAAGTAGTCTAGGGCAGCCAGCTGAAATCGAACCGGAAACTGAAAGTGTTAATAAATAATAATAAATTTTTCTTTCTTTAATCTTTAGATTAGTTTTTTCGATCGGGGACTTCTTATTTAATAAAAATAGGTAGGTATACCTACGTAGGTACCTAAAAGATATATACAAATATTTAGTGAAAACACAATAACAGCAGTATGTTAAGAGTTAATTGGGAATTTTGTCTTAATTGAGGCTAAACGGAACTCTGTTTGCCAGCCAATCTTTCGGAAAAATTAATTTTCCTCGACAGGGCTAAAATAATCGAAAATTCAATACATTAATAAAATTATATAATTAAATTCATACTTACTTACTGTGCAAGTGAGCTTCAATTAAAGCATTTCTTTTATAAAATTGTACTTACTACAAGAAAGTGAATTTAATTATTTAATTTAATAATGTAGGTATTGAATGTTCGATTAGTTTAACCCTGACGTGACGACGGAAATAAATTTTTACGAAAGCCTGCGGCTGGCAAAGAGTTACATTTAATCGCCCTTAGTTAAGACAGAATTCACATTTAATAACCGTTAACATACTTTAGTTCAAACAAGTCTTTAAATAAATTCTGTCATGCTTCAATTTCAATTCTAATTTAGTACAAACACTGTAAGTTACAAGAATTCTATTATATTTAATTGACAAATATGTACCGAGAGCGAGACTGAGCGAGACTCTCGGAGTTTTAGTCTCGGTCTCGGTCATGGAGTATCGGTCTCGGTGTCGGTCTCGGTCTCGTTACGATACCGAGAGCGAGACCGAAAAAGTCTCGGTATCGTCAGAAGCACTAACTGTCAAAGGTCAGCCATCTTGTTAAAATTTACTTGAAATTTAGAAAGTTCCTGCGACGCATCACCTATTAGAAGGACGTTTATCTCGATAACGGTTCGCTCTATCGAAATAAATAAAGATACCTTTTTTGTGTAAAAAATATCAAATAAAAAGAAAATTAACCTTAAAAAACACTACAATTATTATTTTTATTGTTTTCTTTCAAGTGAATGAGGGGGTTATGCCATCCCGAGGTCTATGTATGTGCTATCAAAGATTATGAAACACTATTCTAAACAGTCTAAAAAAGTACAAAATAAAACCAAAAATTATGAAAATCGGTCAAGAAATAAAAAAGTTATTGCAAAAAATTGATTTTCAATCCTCAACTTCAACAGCTAATATCTTTGTAGGGGTGTCTCTGAGGAATTAATTTTATAGCTATTTTTTCATTTATTTTTACGAAATTTACCCAAATCCGGGAGATTGCCCACATATTATGGGACAGCCTGTATAGTCTTGCTTGCATAGAAATCTTGTATTAGTCTTCTATAGCAACAAAGCAACAAAGCAATTCCTAGAAATTAACTTGGAGCAATGTAAATGTGAATGTGCGGCGTTGCCGCTTGTACTAAACGTTAGAATAGTCGTAGCTTACTTAGGCTCGTTTAGCGCTTTTGGTTTTATTCAAGATATGCTTCATTTATTTGTAACTTAGGTTTGCAAGACCTGTTGACCTTAATTGTTTATTCGCAGATGTACTCTGAATTTGCATTGTTCGGACGGAGCTTTATTAGCAAGTAATATTGTATTACCTCCCAGCAATATTCAGGTATGTGATAGTCCTTGGACTAGAAGTTTTGGTTTATTGGATTTACTCTGAACTTGTATTCTCGGGCGTAGCTTGGTTAGCAAGTAATGTTTTATTACCTCCCGGCAAGATTCAGGTATGTGATAGTCCTTTGACTAGAAGTTTTGGTTTGTTAACGAAAAATTCCTTTTTAATGGGATATTTTTCATTCTGCGATATTGAACACATCTCTCGAGAGTTTTCGACATTATTAACAGACACCTCTGATCGAATTACAGACACCTCTGATCGAATTACAGACCCCATTCCTTTATTATTGCTCAGACGCAATAATTAGAGTGTTGGAAAATTGGGCTAACCTACTCATATAACCAGCATATTCGGGTGTAGCTTCTGAAGCAAGTGACCAACAGCACCTCCCAGCCGTGTCATAGAGAATTACCTAACGAAAGGAATCGGGATAACCAAATCAGTTTAGTGATTACGTTTCTCGTTAATGCGTCGTTGTTTGTGATTTGCACTTTAAGAAAAGCCTGAGCGCTGCTATGACCACTCTATCGTTTTATTTATGTTAGTTTGAGCTTTTCACATCAAACTTTAGTTTTCACGCAATTTTCGTGAACTTTCCTGACTTGTGATTTGCTTTGGCGATTTGACAACATGGTTTCGCTCGTCTACCTTCCAGGACACTTTACTACTTTTTACTACTTCTATTATTGGCCTTTTATAGACATTGCGGACTCGAGTCTCGTCGCTTCGTCAGAATACAAAGCTCCTTTATGGTTCTACTCGATTTATTTGGTGGGGCAATAGGAAACTTCTTATTTGTGATCGATCACGGGTTTGCAAGAGCGCATGGATTTATTTCTTTGCTTTATATTTTAACGTCGGTTTATAATTTTTCTTCATTCATGGTGTTACACAATAGCGAAGGCATTCCTCTCACTTTCTAAAGGTCGTATAATTTAAAGGGGCGGTTATTTTCTAATATCCGGGCGATCCTACATCTGTGCTGAATAAACTCGGACTCTTTTATAAATCGGATGATTTGTGTATTGCGTCCGTAGTTAATTTCCTAACTGAATTATTTCTGTTGATGGGCCGTTTTATATTTATTCACAGGTTATTAATTCCTGACCTGGGTTCATTTCCCTACTTTCCTCCTAGCTCTATTTCGATTTCCTATACAGGGAATTTATTCCTTTACCTAATGTTTTAACGTCGGTTTGTTAGTCGGGCGTTTATTTATCGGGCGTCTATTTATCGGGCGTTTATTTATCGGGCGTCTTTCTTATTATGGTGCCGGTGATTGAGGCCGGTGTTTTGAATCGGGGTTCTTCCTTTTGTGGTCGGACATGGTTATTTTCTAGAGACAGAAATTGTCCTTATGAATCACGGATCTCTCCTCGATTATTAGTGAAATTAAATTTGAATACTATGAATGAAGTGAATTAGAAAATGCTGGTTTTTGTCAGCGTATGAATTTCTCGCTTCTTCGAATAGTCTTAATTTTGCTCTTTTAGGGAGAATTTTATATTTTAGCAACGTGGGCGAAAACAGGAAGGTGCCTAATCGACTTTTATTTAGCGATAAAAAAAGGAGCGGTGAGACACTCTCTAAGTAGTTTCCACCGTCAGGATGTAGAACAGAATTGGTGCGATACTCTCTAGGGAGTTGCCACCTGCCGGATGCGGAAAATGATCGGTGCGATACTCTCTAAGTAGTTTCCACCGTCAGGATATAGAACAGAATCGGTGCGATACTCATTAAGGAGTTGCCACCGGCCGGATGCGGAAAATAATCGGTGCGATACTCTCGAGGGAGTTGCCACCAGAAGGATAGAGGAGGAGATGGACAGCCTAGCAGCGATTGAAGTCGAAGCCAGACTGTCTAATCCTTTTCATCCGATGCGTGCTTTTATAGCCAGATTTCGACCAAGCTCTATTGTTTCATAGGGCGTGAACGTACTGGCAGTTGATTTCTATCACGGCCTGCTTGCGTGATTCTTTAAGTAATATAATGCAGTGGAACTTTCCGTCCCGTTGATGTTCTGGCTTGCCGTTCGTGCCGCCTGTGTTAAAGAAGGCGAGTGACCTAGATTCCTTTCCTATTATACCTAATCAGGCCGACTATCCCGTGGATATGAATGAGAGAAGAAAAAAAAATTGTAATTATTTTACGTACCTAAACGTACGGCTGGTTTATAAATTATATTATTATATTATATTATTATATTATATTATACGGCAACTCCTACACTGCCTTCAAAATGGAAAATAGCGATTTTCACTTTTTTATAACTCTACTATTTATTATAGTTATAACTACTCAATTTAAACTGAAACTACAAAAACCATTATTACTGGAATTTCTTGGAAAATATAACAATATAATAATATACAGGCAGTCCCATTCAATGAAATAGACAATATCTTCATTAGAGCCAAGAAACATCCTGTATAAATTTTTTTTATGTAAATAGAACATAAATTTAATTTAAAAACTGACCTAATTCTGATTTTTTTAGTTCTACAAGTATTAATAGAGAAAATAAATTTATTCGTTACCCTGTATAATAATACTTATATGATAATATGACCATGAAAAAATTACAGAAAGCCGATTTAAAAAAAGCTGAAAAAATTCATAATTGAATTACCGCATAAAAATGCACTACTTATGCGGTTGATGTGCAAGTTGATTTTGCATATTTGTTTTTACGCCATTAGCATTAATTTGAAATTTGATGCATCGATTTTGATGAAAGAATAATATCGAATTGAGCTTATAAGCACTTTCAGTAATATCTTCGGTGACAATTTTGATAATAGACGACAACGCAGTCTATTACTATTATTAATTGAAAATATTGGTTGATCTGAATACACATAGATAATCTACTACAATAAACTATGCTTCTGTTATATAGGGCCAAACGATTACATCGAATACTTAGGTGTATTAAACCAAACGTTTTCTGTTATGTTTATAGAATTTAAAAGAGATTTTATTTAACAACAAAAAAGTTATATTTAATCAATACAGAAATTGGAAGTGAAAATGGGAATAGGAAATAGAGTAAACGCGTTTCTTTTGCCTGTATATGTGCTCACGAAGTTTTATGGTCAAGCAGCGTTCCCATTTTGTTACATAAAAAACAACGATCGAGTTAATTTTTGGGGAAAATTCATTGTTTGCGTGCACATTTTTCATTTTTATTCATTTTTGGTTTTATTATTTTTCACAAAAAATGTGTCTGCTGCAGCTCTGAACAGCAGTACAACATCCCTAGTTTTAACCGTTCAGGCAATATCATTAGTTACAAAAGTTTTCAATTTTGCTTCCTTGCTACCATTGAATTTAAAAAATTATAAGAAATTACTGAACATTTTTAGAATCATTTTCAAGCTAGATAAATATTTGGATATGATTAAAATAAAAATCAATTATCGTGATATAAAAATTTATTTGTTTTTTTACTTTATATTCTATATCATAATACTTTCGGTTTATGCATTCTCCGTGTTTTCTTCACCTCCTAATTTTAATTTGGCAGTATTAGTGATTGCCCCAGTATCCGTAAATTTGACCTTATTAGATAGTCTTCTTGTTTTACAATATTTTGTATTTTTTAAGTTTTCAATAAATGTGCTGAATGGGCTTTGCGCAGAGATAAACACTTCATCAAATAGTGCTCTACAAATAAAGCACTTTGCCTTTGTGCATAACAAAATTTACCAACTGGTTCAGCTCGTTAATGAAGTTTTATCATTTCAATTATGTACATTTTTTTCTTCCGTATTTTACTCTATCGTGTTTGCTTGTTATTTTTTAATAAAAAGTATATTCTACGAACTAAGTGCAGCAGAAGGAAATATTTCTTTTTCATTGTATACTATTTCTATATATCTATTTAAAACTGTCATATCGATTGTCCTAGCACTGCTCTTAAAAAATGCTGTGAGTACTTATTTTTATTTTTCAGTTTATATTAATTTTTAACAATATATTTCCTTTTTATGTCTGCCTTATTTGTAAACAACCCTTATGCCCGTATTCACAAACGATAATTTCCTAAATAATTACGTAATCAATTATCCCCATCTCATTCTATTGCAAAAAAACTGCATGTCTCCATCTCACTCATTTAATTAATTACGTAATTATTTAGGAAATTATCGTTTGTGAATACGGGCATTAGTGACAATTATTAATATTTAGCAAATAGCAATGAACGTTCCGCGCTAATGGCGTAAAACGCGTTCTAAGGAAAAAAAAACCTTGAATCGTTAAAAGTATACATTAATTTTTATCCCCTACATGCGCAAAATTCGCTTTTTATATTAACAACTTTCAAGATTACTAATAAATTATGTAAAATTATTTATTATTTTAGGACAACAGTTTCAAGATAATGATTTTACGAAAAGTAATTTTTGATAAAAGGAGAAATATGAAGTACAGAAGAGAGGTAAGATTTTTTTTTAAATTTGTAGCACTTTTTACCAGTCATACGTCACTAGAACATGTTGGAGAACCTCAAAGAATTAGGGCAACGGCGCCTGAAAACATTGTTATAATAAAGTCGCAGAATAACGAGGTTTATCCATGAGATACCAAGCAAGATTTTCATATTAGTATAGGCCACGGTGTAAGATAATAAGGTGAGCGAACGGGAGTTGCATTTTAACATTGAACGAAGAAGGGAAAGCCTAAAAGTCAGCATATGAGAGAGGCGAAGCAATGGAGACTCGGCCCTCCTACACGTGATAATTGGCGCTCTTAACTTGACCTGATATACTATACTTTATCATTTTCTGAATAAGGGATATGCAAAAATGGGTAGAAAATGTATTGTGCCTAATTGTAGAAGTTGATACGATGAAACTATCCCGGGTTTTCTTTCGATTGGCACACCAAAACTTCATTATTGATAAAATTAGAGGATAAAAGCACACCATTTATCTCTGAATATGGTTCAATTATTATACTAGCGCTTCTCCAACTTTATTAAACCGCTCGTATTTATTCAGTCTAGAGTTTGACAGATGTGCTGGATGTAGAGAAGTGTTACAGTCGAAGAGCTCTCTGAAATCTCTGAAATAATTCGGTTAACCGTCGGATTCAACTTCGAGTTATGCTTGGTCTGTGGTAGCGAATCTAGACCTGGTTATCTTATTCCCTAAGACGCCATCTTTGTTTCTTCTTTCTGGAAGACGACCGAGGTGGATCCCCACGGAAAATATCCGCTTTTATCTTAATGCCTTAACGCATTTGGCTACGTTGCCCAGTGAGAAACGTTCTTTGGACAATTTAATGCTATAGAAGCTGGAACTCCCTAGTGCTTTGTTTATGCAGGTAGGTACAATGTTTGCCTGCAATAATCAAGATGCACAAACTGATTAACCCTCTACTGATTGACTCCCCTATATACTGAAATTGAATCAATCAATCAGAGCCTCAATTAACAATAGCACTGAGGTCAGAATTGATACTGTCTACGCTATGTTGTCTCATGAAAGCGACTTCCGTGGACTTGAGCCTAGGTCCACTCCTGAGTTGCAGGATTAATAGTTAGATGATAATCCATCTATAACGACATTTTTTGTAACCTTCTCTATTGGAAAGGAAACTGGAGATCCCCTTATTGAGCTGTGGAGAGCCCATGGGAGGAAAGCTAACTAATCAGACCACATTTGAGATTCTATCAAACGTCTTTATGGATGAACTCATGGTGTGAGTCAGATAAGTTATCAAGTCGGCAGTACTTAGATCGTTTACGTTTACAACCGTAGTGGTGATCACTCAGAGTTCCAGCTTGCTGCAGGTGAGAGATAATTTCTGAGCTGACGACTTTCATCATCTTGGATATCTGGGGACGCAGTGCAATAGGCAGATAGTTATCTTCCCTCCATTTTGGAACGGGTTTTTAGGAGAATTGCTGATGCATTTTTTCTACCATTTCGGGACAGTCTTCTACCAAAATTTTATGTCTTCCATACAAGTTCCAACGTGTAGGGTGGGCGTTAATACCTGATCGATGGTGTTCTTGAACTTCGCTCTGTTCGTTATTGTTCTAGGTGAATCGGGTTATTACTGTCAATTAATTAATGATAATAATTACTTTCAGGCACATTCATTTTTTGTACAAATCCTTCATGAAGACATTAAAATTACAGTTGCAGGATTAGTCGAAATTGATGGGCCTTTGTTCGTAACAGTGAGTATAAATTTGTATATTGAGGATTGAGGCTTGAAACTTTTCGTGAATAAATTTATTATTTTTATTAAGATTTAATATAAGTTAATACTTTCAAGAATTATTGACATTAATTTATTTTTAGATGATTGGAGCTGTAGCCACATATTTAGCTCTCCTTATACAAAGTTCAAAGTTGACGTAAAAAAATAAATTATATACCTAATGGGAAAATAATGGCATTTGCTACATATTCTGATCAAGCTAAATCATATTTATTTATTTACGTATTTTTAACACACTTAAGTTATAAATAACAAATAGTTTATTGTGATAACAATTTCAACAATATAGAAATAAATGAAAATTTACTCTTTAGTTCGCACCTATCATTCTCATTTGTTCTCGGGTTGGGCTACTACTGTCCTTGTCAAAAACTTAAAAGCTATGGACTGAACTGGGCTCGAAAATCTCTACTGAGATATAAAGATACCATGGACTTGGATGGCAAAGACCTCCCCTGTCACTTTAGCGATCAACACTCTAATTATTGCGTCTGAGCAATAATAAAGGAATGGGGTTTGTAATTCGATCAGAGGTGATCATGATTCTGTTAATAATGTCGAAAACGTTCGAGAGATGTGTTCAATATCGCAGAATGAAAAATATCCCATTAAAAGGGAATTTTTCATTAATAAACCAGAACTTCTAGTCCAAGGATTATCACGTACCTGAATATTGCTGGGAGGTAATAAAACATTACTTGCTAAGAAAGCTATCTGCCCGAATAATGCAAGTTCAGAGCATATCTACGAATAAAGAATTAAGGTAAACAGGTCTCACAAACCTGAGGTAAAAATAAATGAAGCATATCTTGAGCAAAACACAAAAGCGCTAAATGAGCCTAGTAAGCTACGACTTCTCTAACATTTAGTACAAGCGGCAACGACGCACATTGCCTCAAAGAATGGATGAAAGTAAAAGTGGTTCTCCCAGCTACCAGAAGGGACCCTTTATATTCGAACTCGAGTGTTGTTGACTCACAATGTTTAAGGAAACATTTAATTTACCAATAAATAAATTGTTAACCAACTATAAAGTAATAAATAAAGGATTGTAAAGATGGGAGTAATCCTGAGTTTGAAACATGGAATGAAGACGATTCCCCCCATCCTACAATTAATTTGTTCATTATTTTGTAAAAAGAAAACGAAAATCGAAATCAAGAAATTTAGTCAAACGTCAGAACGCAAAATCCTTAACTCCTCCTTTGTTTCCGGCATACCTCAATAACGAATCTCGATACTACGAAACACAACGTTCTGTTCTACATCCAATCCTAGACGATCGAAAGGCAAACTTTTCTCGGAAATAAATAGGTAGGGGGTTGGGGTGTTACATTTTTGAACTCCTTTATACGCAAAACAAACGAAATTTTTGAATCAAATCAAAAGAATAAGAAGGATATATCCCAAGCTACACTCTTTTGCATTTTTATCATTAGTTTACCAGTGGCGTAGATAGATAAATAGGTCATTGCTAAATTTCAATTGCCATTTTAGGGCAAGTTTTCCAATAAATTAAACTTAAATTATGTAGGTACTACAGATTAGACAACTATACCAATATATGGTATGACCATGAAAAAGTTAGTTCAAAAAACCAATTTCCAAAAAGATGAAAATATGTATAATTGAATCAACAATAAAAATTCACTATTTATGCGATTGATACGCAAGAAGGTGTTATACACATTTGTATTTGCGTCCCTGGCATTATTTTGATATTTGATGCATCAATTTTGATGAAAGAATAATATTGTCTAGCACTTTCAATATAACTTCAATGGGCGACGTTTCAACAATTTTGGTAATAAATGATAAAGCAGTCTACTACCATTACTAATTGAAAATAATTGGTTGATCGTTGATCTAAATAATACGTAGATGGTACTGTTCTTTTGTTATTGGGAACGTATTAGGTATACACGGAAGAATATCGAATACTTAGGTATATTATGCTACCGAACGTTCTCTGTTATTTCTATATGGTTTAAGAGTGGTTACTTATTTATCAACAATAAGTTATATCAAAAATACTGAAATTGGAAATGGAAATGGTAAATGGAGTAAACGCAATACTTTTGCCTGTATATGTGATCAGCAAACTTTATGGTCAAGCAACGTTCCCATTTTGTTACATAAAAAATAATGATAGAGTCAATTTTTGGGGAAAATTCACTGTTTGCATTCATATTTTTCATTTGCATTCATTTTTGGGTTTAGCATATTTCACAAAAATGTATTTTGCTTCAGTCGTAAAGAGAGATATAACTCTAACGTCAATTTTTCAGATGATATTCTTAGGTACATGTGTTGTAAATTTTTCTTCCTTGCTACCGTTGGCTTTAAAAAATTATAAGAAGGTACTTAAAATTTTTAGAATAATTTTCAAGATACATAATTATTTGGATATGATTAATATAAAAATGAATTATCGCGATATAAAAATTTATTTGTTTTTTTACTTTTTAGTTTATATAATAATGCCACTGATTTGGATTGCCGTGTTTAGATTTTTTTCACCTGCTTTTGCGAAATTTAGTTTGACAGTTTTAGTTCTAATCGTTCCAGTACTCATAAATTTGAGCTTATTAGAAAATCTTCTCCCCTTGCAATATTTTTTGTTCTTCAAATTTTCAATAAACGTGCTGAATAGGTTTTGTGAACAGCTCAACACTTCTTCAAATAATGCTTTACAAATGAAGCAATATGCGTTTGTGCATAACCAAATTTACCAATTGGTTCAGTTGGTTAATGAAGTTTTATCATTTCAATTAATTACATTTTTTTCTTCCCTATTTTACATTGTCGTGTTTGCTTCTTATTTTTATTTAAAGGGTATATTCTACACACTAGATGAAGTGGAAGAAAGTATGACTTCTTCAATGTATTTTATTTCTTCATGTTTATTTAAAGCTGTCGTATCGATTGTCCAAGGAATGCGTTTGAAAAATGCTGTGAGTACTTTTCGATTCATATTAATTTTTAGACAATAGATTTTTTTAACCTGCGCCTTATTATTCGTTTTACAACAACCCTAGTGACAATAAATATTATTGTACAACAAACAACAAATAATGTTCAGGGCTTAGAACGCGTGCTAAGGCAAAAAGAATGCATATTTACATTGTGAAGCAACAATAATTTATCCTGTATCCTCTATTCTATACCTACCTAATATGAGTAAAAATCCGATTTTATCACACTGTCCCAGCGACAATTTTACATTTGGAAAGCAGTGATCTACATCGGAAACCGCTAACATGTCCCTATTTTAACTTTTTATACAGTAGATGAAATTTTTATACAGGGTGATGATAACACTGTGAGATGACAACATAAAGGGGAATGTTCTTATGATAATTATTTTGCATGGGCACTATCTCCGGTGATCGTTCCATTTCCACGAACTCGAGAATTGCAGTCCTGGTTTCTTGCTATAATGCTTATTGTAAACGTTTTCTATAGTCATCTAGGAATGAAAAAAATCATATGAACTATTTAAGAATTTATTTTAACGTGTTTTTATTTTTTATCTGTTCCATTAAATGAAATATTTCAATCAAATTATTATCGATAAGACTTGCAATGCAATATCATCCAAGATTGATCAATAAGACACTTATGTAAATACTATTTCGAAACTTTATTTAGACGGGTAATAAATAGATACCTTGTTGTATTTAGATGAACTAATAAAATAAACAATACATTAGTGTTATGTTTATTATTTGATTACGGGGAGATTAGTGGAAATCGATAAGGGCCCATATAGCATCAATTCCTATATCTCAGATCATGTGATTCCGTTTAACCGTTATTAATCTTTCCTGCCTGAAAAAATTCGCAATTTAGAATTGCTTATACTACTTGATCTTGATATACGTGCAAACTTTTATCATATTACACGATCCTGATGTGTGTTATTACCATTTCAATAAAATCCAGCAAAGAGAACGATTTTCTTCGGACGATCTTATAATAAATAAATTAAAAGTGAAGGGACCAAGGGAAAGTCAAGGGAAGTTGTTATACTCTCATCATTCATCAACATCCAGGTAAGTAAATTACCTATTTTTTGTCCATTTAATTAATTATCTCTGGAAAAATGTAAAAAATGCATAAATTAATTTAAAAAACAAGAATCATACAGTAACTCTAATCGTATAATATGTGACGAAATGATTTGGAGTGTTAAAACGAGTGTCATATTAATGGATGCGAGTGTCTTAAAATGTGAATTGCATGGGCATTTTATATTCTACACGTTCAAATTCGATAAAAACATACTCTCTGACTCTCTGTACCTACCTAGTAGATAAATTGACCAACCCAACTTTATGTACAAAGCATAAAACATACCAGGTTAAAACTATTTACCTAATAGCGGCACTATACAGGGATGTCATAAACCATTGAAGATACGAAGTCGGGTAAATTGGAGAAAAGTTGCACAATTTTATGCTTAAATGAATAGAAAAAAACCATCAAAACCAAAAACTGAGATAATTTAAAAAACAAAAGAAGACTAAAATTTTTGATTTTTTTTTGAATTGCTATTAATTTTTTGTTTCCATGATTTTTTTTATATCGAACGACATAAAAAACCAATACGGCGTCTATAAAGAAACAAAAGTTGGATATGGAAACTCGGGGATCTAGTGGGCTTTGAAATTTTTTGTAATGTAGAATGGATAGCTGTTGATAGCTTATGTAAACGTGGAAAAATTAATTAATTAATTTCTAACAATAAAAAAGATATGACTAAAATAAGAAATTTTATTTTTTCAATTTTTCATTATATTTCAGCAACGACTGAAAATATCCTGAACTTTTTTCCAGATTCTTTTTAAGCATAAAATAGCGCTATTTTTCTCTAATTTAACCTACCTCGTGTCTTCAATGGTTTAGGATATCTCTGTAAGGAGTGACTCCATTAAATAGTTCTAACCCTGTATGTCGTATTGGTTTCTGAACGCATCTTCTTTATGAATTGAAGTCCCTTAAGTTTCTCAGATTTCCCAATAACTTACGCGAGGCCCTTCTGTATTGTAGATTTGAACCTGCTCATAAAAAAGTCTCGCCCTTCCAGTTTTAAGACACTGGAAAATGGAACACTGAAAAAAAGTTGTAAAACCTTCTTGCGCATCAATCGCAGAAATAGTGTATTTTTATGCGATTCAATTATGAATATTTTCACCGCTTTTTAAATTATTGGCTTTCTGAAATTTTCCACAGTCATGTCATGTTAGCGTAGTGCTTTAATGTGAAAAATTTTCTGTGATAATTTCATTTCATTTCGTTTCAACACGTGCCTTAGATCGGATTTTTAAATTTAAAAATCAAAAAAATTGGCAAAATTTTACAATTTTGTCCCTTTTCCTATGCCCGCCACTGGCTAACTTTACTTGAAAAATACTATTTTTTACACTACCTTTAATAAATTCGGAAAAAACTGAAAGGAGAGTTTTGAAAACCGAAAGTTTGAAATTTTAGAGAAATAAACATCATTTAAAAATATTCGAATATATCTCCGCCATTTTTATATTTGCTTCTTGAAATTTTTGAAGGTTAAATGCTATTAGTATAGTTGTCTACTATCAAAATTTCCGTTCTATTCCTTCAAAAATAAGCTCATGAATGTTTATAGAAATGTAGACATTTTTACCCTTTTCCTACCCACGCCTCTGGCTTATTAATAGAAATGATGCAAATTGTATTGCATTAGCTCAAATTTCAAATAAATTTATTCCAATCTTGTTAATTTTGTTTAAAAGTTTTTGATCTTGCCTATTTAGGGGTTCAAAATCTAGCCATTTTCCAAAAATTGAAAAGGCCGCCATTTTGGAATGTCTTTACCTATTTTACTCAAATACAGTACCAGACGACTACTTGAGGGTATCTTACTACCAAAAAAATTTCAGCGCTCTAGATTGAAAACTTCGACCAGAAACTGTGCCTCACGGACGGTTTTTTTTTCTGAAATTCGGAGGGACATCCTGTAGAAGTAACACAACTCTAGGAAAATGTTTTTTACGAAAATCAAACGTCAGCCCTAAGGTTTATAAGAGTAAAAACATTCGTTCATTAATCTTGAAAGATGAAGCTACAGGAGCGTTTTTAAAAATTTAGAGAAATTAATTTAAAAAAAACATCATGTAAAAAAAAATCGAATATCTCCGCCATTTTTCTTATTTACTTTTTGAAATTCTCAAGGGTTGAAGTCTATTAGTATAGTTGTCTACTGTAAAAATTTCAGTTTAATTACTTCAAAAATGTGCTCATAAATTGTTGGAGAAATTTAGCCATTTTTACCCTTTTCCTACCCACGCCACTGGCTTATTAATAGGAAAAATGCAAATTTTGTTGCATGAAATTAAATTTCAAGTCATTTACTTCCAATATTGTGAATTTGATATAAAACTCTTTTTCTATCTAGCTTATACAGGGGTTCAAAAAATAGTCCTTTTTCCAAAAATTAAAATGGCCGCCATTTTGAAACGGCTCGGCCGATTTTGCTCAAGTGCAATACCAGACCACTCCTTGTGGATATCTTACTCCCACAAAAATTTCAGCCTCCTAGATTCAAAACTGCGACCTGAAATGAGATGACAAAAACCGGATACCTGGAATTTTGAAGGGACACCCTGTAGAAGTGATGGGACTTTTGGAAAGTTTTTCAACGAAAATCCAACGTCATTCCCAAATTTTACAAGGACCCAAAATTTCGTTCACTAATCTTAAAAGATAAAGCCACAGGAGCGTTTTTAAAATCGAAATTTCGCGATTTTGGAGAAATATATATATATAAATATATATATAAATATATATATATATATATATATATCGTGGGCAGGTGAATTTTGGAAAACCACTTTTTCGTAATCTGGGGGTCATGATCGGTGGACATTTGATGAGTTTGGGTGATTTTTGGAAAGTGATGTCGTCCTCAATAGTGTATTTTTTTGTTAAAAAATACACTAATACTAAATTTTGTTACATGCGAGTGAGCATCGAAAACTTCGTTACAGCCGAAATCCCGCATTATAGAAAATAAGTTCGCAGTAGCTCTCACAAGCTTTTTAAAAATTCTCAAGGCAGACCAATTATTTTATTCATCGCCAGATTTAAATTTAATTTCTTTGTTTCTTATAATTTTAATTGTTACGTTTTAGTAGAAAATAAAAAATTCTACTTTGAGGGAAATAAATCAATTTTTTTTTATATAGAAAAATGAGAATTTAGCTATGTAGAGAAGACACAGTCGCTCCACTCTGGTAATTTTTAATCATATAAATAGTTATACATATAGACGAATAAAATAATCAAGGAAAGAGCGGTATTTGAACCCAAGCGGTGACAGTCACCGGATTAGTAGTCTGCACTTCTAACCCGATTAGCTACCGCCAGCGCCAAAATCATTGAATAAATGAATAAATAAACCATAAATCGTTTATATCTGAATAATTTGTAATGTAAACTTCGTTACTTATATGTATGTACTATATAAAAAAAGTAAACTTAACCCTGAAAGAAAACCTCAAAAAATACTTTTTGATGTAAAACTCATGTGCCAAACAGTCCTAGTCATCTGAAAGTTTTAAATGGCACGGGAAGTCATGAAATTATGTGAGACCTCATTTCAAAATTATTTTAAATATCCACAAAAAATATATATTAGTTTTCAATTTTGATAGTCTGTTTGTTAGTGAGACCGTTCAAACTCCCCCCTTTAAATTCTGGTACAATTTTGAGATGATACAAAAAACTAAATTCAATATGGTACCAATCTTATTGCTTTGTGAAATAAAGGTGATCTCGACAAATATTTTAACGAAAGAATATTGAGACCGAGGAAGTATTCTGGCATGTCGTTCTCTGATTAGTACCTTGTCAGCTGATTCGCTGACATGATTGACAGTATATGCCATATTCTAATCCAGAATGTCAGAATATTAGAACATTCTGCGTCTGGGGCTACCAGTGAAACGTTCAGAGCTGTCAAGAATCAACGTCCCGCGTGTATATATAAGAGCGTCGAGACAGTAGCTATAGTCAGTTTAAATTGGAAGTAATTAATTTAAGTTGGATAGCCACAGAGTAAATAATAGTAGGGTGAAGGATAAAAGAAAGAAGTTGTGACAAGTGATATGAAATTAGAGATTGAAACGTAGTTGTGTTGGTAGGTACCCAAGCAGCAGAGTAACGTTATATTGACGTCATTTTTAACTCATTTTTGGTCCTCAACGTCATATTACCAAAAAAATTACGTGATTATTGTCGTCATTTCTCAGACGTGATTTATACGCGATGTTTACGACGTCGGTCTAACGTCGTTTTTTCGTCATTTTCAGACAAACTGAATATTTGAATCTGGCTCTATAAGTTCTGCCTTACTATAAATTATTTTTATATGAAGAAGTCAATTTTAATGCCGTTTTCTCCCTTCTTGCTTTCCTGTTTTCCTGTCAATTTCTCATCGGACTTAGTCTTTGCCAACGTCGCGAAAGCATCGCTATAGCTAGCCACACCAACTCAATACTACGCTCATAATACTCCGTCAAATTACGTACGTCCGTACGACGTCTAAAAATCACGTCGACGGGCTGTGACTTAATCACGTCATCCTGCCGTCATTTGTCCGTCATTTCTTAAGCGATAATGACGTTGGGGATGACCAAAAAATCACGTCAAAGTGACGTAACTCTGACGTAAATCAGGATATTCTCACACGAGTCGAAAATATTTAAATCGACTTCTAATTTTTTGAAAGTAATTTTGAAGTCTCTGTAAAGCATGTGAAAGCCTCCGATTGAGCGTCTGTGACTTTAAAGTCTCCCTGATCTTTCCTGTGCTCTGTCAAGTACGTTTTGTTGTGATTGTGGCAGACTGACGAGTACACGAGTAAGACGAAACGTCGCCCTTTTCTATGGATATCATTTCGTATGCCTTGCAAAAGACTTTTGAATGTTTCATGAGCCCAAACCAGAGATAATTCTTCTTTTTCAATGTTAAACTTTTGATTTTTGAACTGGTCAACCCCCAAACTCCACCGAACTCTTCTTGCGAATTTTTCTAATATGAGGCTTTACTATTTCATGTTTATTTGTTTTTTTAGTGCCTCAAGATGAACCCACCACCATCACCATCACCACTCCCGGCACCGTTCTCCAGTGAACTCAGAGTCGACAAATGCATCCTCGAAAATCTCAGAAAATGTAAGAACGAAGTAATGAAAGAACTAAGAACGAGCACCATCAACGATAAAGACTTACTCGACCTAGAACCACACCCGAGCGACTATCGCCTGGCCTATTTCGCCTCCGAAGTTTACAAAGACAACTTCACCATCCCCGACGACTGGGCGGACTGGAAATTACTAATAAGAGCCGCCAACACCGAATCAGGAAACGGGTACGTAGGAGCGGCCTTCTTTAACCCCATGCAGCAGCAAATAATCATTGCGCATCGTGGGACGGATAGCTGGAATGCCGTTTGGACCGATCTGAAAAGCGTCGTCTGGGCCTCAATCTCCGGCCAAATCCACTCCGCTCTAACTTTCGCTGATTTCATTAGGGGCGTAATTGTGGAGCTGCAATCGGAGAAATCAGAGAAGAAATGGCGTTATCAGCTGTCCTTCACCGGTCACTCGTTGGGAGGTTTTCTGGCTCAAATAACCACTTTCGGGGTGAAATACCTGAAACTATACGGCGACGTGTTCCTGAAAGCAACAGTGGCGGGAGTACACGGCCACTGCGTCACCTTCGATAATCCGGGCTGCGCGGAAATATTGGACCGGATAACCGACCAATGCGATCTGAGATACCTGAAAACAATTTTCCCAAGCACCCTCGACATGACCGCTTACCTATCCGCCCCGAACAAAGTGAACATGTGCCACCGTCACGTCGGAGTTTTGCTGAGACTGAAGTTGCCGTTCCAGAAGATGAGTTTCTTGTCCGCAAACACCCCACGTTACCATTTAAAGGCCCACAGTATGCCCACATCAAATCCGTCTTTCACCCTGATGAAGTAACAATATCAGTTGACGTCGATCAAATTTTTGACTGGCCCAATTCCGTCGTATTTTCCAATAAGGAATATAAAAAGTTCTTTAAAGTCGGCACGAAAAAAACTAATTTCAGTCCGGATATGGAAAGAACTGTCGTTTCCATCGGCGACGGTCATTTCAATACGATCCGTTACCTCCCCAAGAGATACTCGTTCAACTCTCGTTACGTCTCGTTGTTCTCAGAGGACGAATTGTTCACGCTGAAGCATTGGCTGAAGATCGTTAAATCACCCGTTACGATTGACGAGCAGTTCGCACCGTTAAATCTACCGCTCAAAGAGTTGTTCTCTCAATTCGAACAGATCGGAGATTATTTATTATTCCCTGATGAGACATCGTCGAAGAAGACAATTAAGAGGTGCAAGCAGATCTTCCGTTGGTATCCCGAAGAGATCAAAACATGTATGAACTCACTTTTATCGAAATCGTACGAGGTTATTATGAAAGTCGCTGTTGATTTTTATAACGAATCGTTTAGTAATTGTAACGTCGATTTTAAAGATTCGATTGGACTTGAGATGTTCTTAAAAGCTAAAGGGAATGTTTTAATTATTAAACCGAGCGCTAACAACTATAAAATCGAGATGTTACGATTATTTAACGTTTTCAAACAAATCGGATCCAAACAGAACGCTATTATTGATAAATACACCGGGAATGATAATTTTCTATTCGTTAATCAACCGTATCTGCTCTCGTTATTTAAATACACCGAGGTAGATTTATTTATAAATTCACAATTAAAATTATTAATCGTTGATTTACTTAACGAAACCGTTAACGACGACATTAACGACGACGTCTCGAATCTGATAAAGGGATTCGCGAAAGACGATCGTAAAGTTGTAATATTAACCGGCTCAAAAATTGATTTATCTTTAACGAAAAGTATTGAAATTGTGACACCCGATTTTAAATTCACTGACTTAACGAAGGAAAGTCAAAAGTTTTTTTTAAACACCGAAATAATAATATTTAAAAACGAAACTTACTCTTTAGCTACTTTCTTCAACGCGACCAATGATAACTCGACAGAAAACTCACCAATCGTTAACGATTATCAATTCTTAGATCTGCTACTAACGGGTCGTTACATCGAGTTGAAGAACGACTCGCTCAATCTCTCGAAATTAGAAAATTTCTACATTCAAGTAGACAATGAACAAAGTTACTCGTATGACGATTTCGTTGCATTAATCCAGAACTCCGAATGTGATCTATACGAATCAAAGATTCTAATAACGCACGGCTGCGACCGTCTAAACATAGAAATCCCCTGCGATCAGTTACAAACGGCCGATCTTAACGAAGCGTCGCAATACTTTAAAGAACGCTGCAATGAGGACAGTTCAAGGAAGTTTTACTGGTTTCATTACGATCAAAACATTTCGTTAAAACAAATCTATAATCCCGAATTATACATCCCCCGATTATTTAACGAAATGGTTCTCGATGAAACGAAAGTAACGGATTCGATTAAAGAACAATTATTGCAACGAGAAAATGAAGGAGCTAATAACCGTGTCACTGTCGAATTAACGAAAACTGACAACCGATCCATAAAATGCAATTTCAGGTTAAATAGAAAAAACAATAAAGTTATCTACGTCTGGGACGAGGAGGATAACAATAACGAGATCGACGATATTCGTGATTTCTTAACGATATCCCGTGACGGTTCGTTAGCGGAACGAGAACTTGTTGATCGTAGGTTGGTATTGATAACGGGAGATCCTGGAATCGGTAAATCGACCACCGTAACGAATTTAATCTCGAAAATCGAACGCAGTTGGGTTTTCAAACTGACTTATAACGACTGCACGACGATCGTTACAAGACTGAACCGTAAGTTTGATATCAATCGGATTTCCGAGAAGCTGCTCAAAATTAAATCCAATAATGAATTGGATTTCCTCAAATATCATCTCGCTGGCAAAACGCCGATCAAAGTTGTGTTCTTGTTTGACGAGATATTCGACTCGTCCTACGATCAGGATAACGAGAGACCGATAGTCGAGTTCTTGAAGTATCTGCGCGACCAAACGGAATCGTTGGTTATAGTAACTTCTCGCGAGACTAAGCGAAAAATGCTCGAGAACGCTCTGGAAACATTCTCCATACAATTCGAACAGTTGAATCGAGAAGCTGTCAAAGGGTATTTAACCAATTACTGGAGCGACTTGTTTCATCTCGGCTTAAACCTGAAACGGTTAACGTTAGACGGTCTTAACGTTTACATCAAGAGACTCCTCGATAAAGCGACGGAGATCTTTGATCCGAAGATTCTCAACTTTGTCGGAATCCCGCTTCAAATGAAACTATTGGCAGAAGTGGCGGCGCCGGATTACATATCTTTGTCTAAGAAAAGTCTCGATCGGATCTCGCTGGAGCTTCCCGACGGTCTAACGGGGATCTACGAAGCTTACGTTGGGAAGAAGCTCGCGATTGTTTGTAACAAAGAGGGTCTCAGGGAGTCGTCCTCGTTCAAGAAAGTCTACCTAAAATCAATCGATAAGCAATTACGAGCTTTCTCCGCTTCTAAGTACGGTTTTCATGATGACAATTTCGACGAACTCGAGATCCTGCAAGAGACCGGATTGATCCAGGGTTCCGAATTCATCCATCAGACGATCCAGGAGTTTTATTTCGCCCGTAAAATTTTTGCTTGGTTGAAGGAACGTGACGGGAGAAGCGGGAATAAGAAACCTGAATTGGTCAACTTTCTCCTGGAGAAAATATTCGTCTCTTGGGAGTTTAGTATCGTCCGGATGTTTCTGGGGACGTACGTTTCGCAAATAACTCCCGAAGATGTTCCATTTTATTCTCACAAAATTGTGGAGGAGTTGATAAAACACGACTTATCACCGCCTTCATTTATGAATAGAATTTCAAGCGAACATATACTCTGCAGTTTAATCAGGAGGAACTGTCCAGGTATCGTTATATTTCTCCTGGAATCATTCAAGAAACATCATGAGGAGGCTTTCTTATCGTTTTTAACTAAAAAATATTTTCGCGATGAAACCGTCCTCTCTGTCGCGTGTCACCATAATCAAACACGCGTCATCGATTACTTCGTCCAATTTCTTGAAACGCAATCAAGGGAAACGCAGAATGAAATTATAGTAAATTGTTCCTATCAATTGCTTGAGCAGAATTTCTTGGGCGCTATAGAAAATTTCATCGCTCGGATCCCCGTTGCGTCGGTAAGAAATGTTTGGGAAATCGTCGATTCAGTAAAAAAAGAAATTAATCTGCTTGATGATTTCATGCTCGCGGCGGAAAACGGTTCTGTGGATATTGTTCGAAACTGCTTAACGAACGTAAGCGACACGGTTAAGCCTCATTTACTTTGCATCACAAGTGATAATGACTGCGATAACGCTCTTCACTTAGCCGTTCATAACGACCACCCAGAAATCGTTCGTCTCTTAATCAAACATGGATCGAACGTGAATCAAGCGAACTCCGACGAGATGACCCCGATCTATCTTGCTAGTGGGACCGGCAACCTCGAGACCCTTCGCTACTTAATCAAGAACGGGGGTGATTATAAAAAAGGGGACGATGATGGGATCACCCCGTTTCATCGAGCAGCAATGGAAGGTCACGTGGATGTCGTCAAATATTTCCTGGATGAATTGAAATACGAAGAAGTGAATGAGAGGGATATTTTTGGCGAAACCGCGCTACACTTTGCGGCCGAGAACAAACATACGGCGGTCGTGGAGATTTTGTTAAAACACGACGGGATTGATGTGAATGCAGTGAATTGTGACGGCAAGAGACCTCTGGATTACGCCGTTAAAACGAAAGAGTGAAAACGGAGGCAACGAGTGATTCCCATTTTAGTGCCAGTGACGTGTCACCCCGTTAAGTTAACGAACGGATTTACTGAAACTTATCCACTCGAGTCCACTCGACTAATTATCACCGCAAGTTCTTGCTACATTTGTTTTGGACAGCAAAGTTATTCGAACAAAGTTGTTGAAAAAATGTTGTTTTCAGTTTTCAAAAAATAATGTGACAGGAACTTGCGGTGATAATTGGTCGAGTAGACTCAGTCCTGGAGTTTTATGCTCCGTTGCTTCCGGTCTCTCTGTAGGTATATTATTAGTACCTGTATATTATTATATTATGTGCCTTCATCCATTTATTTTATATTATGTATATTAGTGTTTTAATGTAAAGAAGGTATGTCTAATGTAGGTACTATTAGTTGTATTTTTATATTTTTTGCAATAAACATTTCGATCCAATGACTGACTTGTACCCAGGTAGCAGTCCCCGTGATTTTTTGTCATCCCCAACGTCATTATGACTTCAGGAGTGACGAATGAATGACGGTAGGATGACGTGATCACACCTTCGAGCAAGAAGTAGGGTAGTATACTAGACAGCACTCCTAATTTAAGAAAAGAATAAGAAACAACAAAGAGATACCGGTTGGCTTGGTTTGATTATGAGCGCTTGCTTTCGCGACGTTGCAACACTTACAAGACTAAGTCCGATGAGAAATTGAGTGGAACACATGTACATGTACAAGCACGAGGGAAATGAAGACATTAAAATTGACTTGATATACAAAAAACCTTCTTGCGCATCAATCGCAGAAATAGTGTATTTTTATGCGATTCAATAGTAAATATTTTCTTCCTATTTAAAAAAAAGGCAGTTGTGCCTGAATTGAGTAGTCTTGTTTTGTAGTGTAAACAAACCATAAAGGAGCTTTGTATTCTGACAGAGCGACGAGACTCGAGTCCGCAATATCTATTAAAGGCCAATAATAGAAGTAGTAAAAAGTAGTAAGGTGTCCTGAAAGGTAGATGGGCGAAACCATGTTGCCAAACCATCAAAGCAAATCACAAGTTCACGAAAATTGCGTGGAAACCAAAGTTTGATGCGAAAAGCTCAACAAACATAAATAAAACGATAGAGTGGTCCTAGCAGCGCTTAGGCTTTTCTTAAAGTGCAAATCTTAAACAACGACGCATTAACGAGAAACATGATCACTAAACTGATTTGATTATCCCGTTTTTTTTTTTGTTAGGTAATTCTCTATAATATGGCTGGGGAGTGCTGTTGGTAACTTGCTTCAGAAGCTACGCCCGAATATGCCGATTATATGAGTAGGTTAGCCCAATTTTCCAACACTCTTAATTATTGCGTCTGAGCAATAATAAAGGAATGGGATCTGTAATTCGATCAGAGGTGATAATCATTCTGTTAATAATGTCGAAAATGCTAGAGAGATGTGTTCAATATCGCAGAAAGAAAAATATCCCCTTAAAAGGGAATTTTTCATTAACAAACCAAAACTCCTAGTCAAAGGACTATCACATACCTGAACCTTGCCGGGAGGTAATAAACATTACTTGCTTCAGAAGCCACAGAGTAAGAGTAAATTCGAAAAACCAAAACTTCTAGTCCACGGACTATCACAGACCTGAATATTGCCGGGGGGTAATGAAACATTACTACACCCGAACAATGCAAATTCAGAGTATATCTGCGAATAAACAATTAAGGTAAAACAGGTCTTGCAAACCTGGTTTACAAATAAATGACACATATCTTGAGCAAAATCAAAAGCACCAAAAGAGCCTAGCGAGCTACGACTATTCTAACGTTTAGTACAAGCGGCAACGCCGCACATTGCTTCAAAGAACCGATGAAAGGAAGAGTGGTTATCCCAGATACCAGCAGGGTCCCTTTATATTCGAACTCGAGTGTTGTTGACTCACAGTGTTTAAAGAAACACGTAATTCACAAACAGAGAAATCAAACAACAATTTATAAAGTAATGAGTAAAGGATTGTAACGATGGGGAGAATCTGAGTGTAAAACATGTTATGAAAATGATCCTCCACATCCTACAATTTATTTGTTTATTATTTTATAAGAATCAAAATCCAGAAATTCAGTCAAACGTCAGAACGCAAAATCCTTAACTCCTCCCTTGCTTCCGGCATACCTCAATTACGAATCTCGAAACTACGAAACACAACGTGTGGTTCTACCTTCCAAAGCTAGACGATCGCAAGGCCAACTTTCAGCGGAAACCAGCGGGTAGGGGGACGGGGTGTTAAAATACTTATCTTAGACTATTGCATAAAAATAATAATGATAAAAAAATATTAAGAACGCTACGTTTGAATTTTTTTCGTAAACGATCCTATCGGCAATCTATAAATATGACTTTTTTATAGCAATTTAATCTGGCATTCCGAAAAAAAAAACAATATAAAAAATTAAAAAGACAGTTCAGAATTTTTTACGAGAAAAATGGTGTTCTGTGGCCCGGATTCTACGCCATTGGGTGCTTCGGTTTGATCCAGAATTTTTCCAAATACGGATTATTAAATGAAAGCCTGTACACAAAAATTCAGAATTATTGATCCACTCTGTAGAAAGATACCTGTTTCGTAAATCGCCACTTCAACACCCCGTGCCTCGTTTAAAAAAATATTCGGAAAAATATTAATTTAAATTTTCTTAAAATTTAAAATCTTAAAATCTATACGTCCTCCAAAATATGCTATCCTATTTAGAAACACGTTAGTAATATAATAAAAATGGAATTTTTTGAAAGTTAAAGATTATTTATAATATGGTTGTCTACTGTAAAAATTTCAGTTCAATTCCTTCAAAAATATTCTCATAAACGGTTAAAGAAATTTAACAATTTTTACCCTTTTCCTACCCCACCACTGTCTTTATAATAGAAATAATGCTAATTTACCTTAAATTTCAAATAATTTTCTTTCAATCTTGTTAATTTGGTTTAAAAGTCTTTTATATTTTGCTTAAAAAATAGCAATTTTTTCTAAAATTCAAAAAGTCGCCATTTTGAATGGGCTTGGCCGATTTTGCTCAAGTGCAATACTAGACCACTCCTTGTGGATATCTTACCCCCACAAAAATTTCAGTCCCCAAGTTTGAAAACTGCGACCAGAAACTGTGCCTCCTCATGGAACGAATTTTTGGAATTTTGAAAGGGCACCTGTAGAAAAAACGCGAATTTTGGATTTTTTTTCAACGAAAATCTATAGTCACTCCAAAGTTTTACAAGGATCCAAATTTTCGATAACTAACCTTGAAAGATAAAGCTAGGTACAGGAGCGTTTTTAAAATCGAAAATTACCGATTTCGGGGAAGTTCCCTAGATAGGGAACTAAAATTTTTGTGGAAGTAAGATATCCACAAGGAGTGGTCTGGTATTGAATTTGAGCAAAATCGGTCGATCAGTTCCAAAATGGCGGTCTTTTGAATTTTAGGAAAAAGGGCTATTTTGTGAACCCTGTATAAGCAAGGTAAAAAAACCTTTTGACACAAATTGACAAGAGTGGAAGAACATTATTTAAAATTTGAGTTAATGCAATAAAATTTGCATTATTTCTATTAATAAGCCAGTGGCGTGTGTAGGAAAGGGGTAAAAATGGCTAAATTTCTCTAACAATTTCTGAGCACATTTTTGAAGGAATTCAATTGAAATTTTTACAGTAGACAACTACAGGGTGTCTGCTTAAGGCTGGCCACCGGCTTTATCTCGGAAACTAATGGGCCTATAACCTCAAAATAAAAAATTTCCAGACATAAGTGATCAAGAGAAATTCAATGAAAATATTTTCAAGATGGCCGCACTTCCGGAAATACCGGAAGTTGACACCTACTTCGTTATTTTAACGGAAACACCCTGTATATTATTATATTTTTTAAATGTCTGAAAAAATCTAATACAGGTGGTTTTCACAATTGGAATTTAGATTGAGCGGTTTATGAGTTATAAACAAGTGAAAATCGAAAATTTTCAACTTCAAAGCAGTCTAGAACTAGAACGGCTCAAGATATCTAAAAACGGTTTACATGTCCCTATCTTAACTTTTCACATAGTATCCTACTATGTGGTTTAAATTTTAATACAGGGTGATGAAATTCGGATAATTTTCATCACCTTGTATTGAAATTTACTCCGCATACTGGGATAAAACGTGCAAAGTTAGGATAGGGACATGTAATCCGTTTTTGGATATTTTGAGCCGTTCTAGTTCTAGACTGCTTTGAAGTTGAAAATTTTCGATTTTCACTTGTTTATAACTAATAAACCGCTCAATCTAAATTCCAATTGGGAAAACCACCTGTATTAGATTTTTTCAGACATTTAAAAAATATAATAATATACAGGGTGTTTCCGTTAAAATAACGAAGTAGGTGTCAACTTCCGGTATTTCCGGAAGCGCGGCCATCTTGAAAATATTTTCATTGAATTTCTCGTGATCACTTATGTCTGGAAATTTTTTATTTTGAGGTTCTAGGCCCATTAGTTTCCGAGATATAGCCGGTGGCCAGTCTTAAGCAGACACCCTGTATATACAAATAACTTTTGACTCTTATAAATTTCAAAAAGCAGCTAAGAAAAATGGCGGAGATATTAGAATGTTTTTACATTATGTTTATTTCTCTAAAATTTCAAATTTTCGGTTTTCAAAACTCTCCTGTAACTTTTTTCGAATTTTTTAAAGGTAGTGTGAAAATAACATTTTTTAAGTAAAGTTAGCCCGTGGCGGGCATAGGAAAAGAGACAAAATTGTTAAATTAGGCCAAATTTTTTTCCAACGTTTTCAAGCGAAGTGAAACTAAATTTTCATAGTAAACCACTACGCTAATATGACCTGTGTATGATAACTTCCAGGAAGTCAATTTAAAAAGCGGTGAAAATATTTATAATTGAATTAAGGCATTAAAATGCACTAGTTACTTATGCGATTGATGCGCAAGAAAGTTTTACATATTATTTGTTTGCGTTCCTGGCATTATTTTAATATTTGATGCATCATCAATTTTGATGAAAGAATAATATTGACTTGAGCACTTTCAGTAATATCTTATAAGTTAAATAGTAACGTTTAAACAACCTTGGTAATAAATGATAATGCAGTTACCTACTATTACCTACTAAATAAAAATTATTGGTTGATCTAAATACGTACAAACTATATAAACTATTCTGCCAGCATTATACATTAAAAAAACCTCGAATACGTAGGCATATGATGCCAATTTTTTCTCTTACTTCTATATAGGATTTAACGGTGGTTATTTGCAGAAATGAAAATCTTCAATGGAGTAAACGCAATACTTTTGCCTGTATATGTGTTCACGAAGTTTTATGGTCAAGCAGCGTTCCCATTTTGTTATATCAAAAATAACGATAGAGTCAATTTTTGGGGGAAATTTATTGTTTGCGTGCATATTTTTCATTTTTTTTCATTTTTTGTTATATTATATGCCACAACAGTTGTGTATGCTTTAGTTGTGAACAGCAGTACAACATCCTTAGCTTTAACCTTTCTGGAAATATCATTGGTAACAAATGTTTTAAAGTTTTCTTGCTTGCTACCGTTGGCTTTAAAAAATCATAAGAAGTTACTAAAAATTTTTAGAATCATTTTCAAGCTAGATAAATATTTGGATATGATTAATATAAAAATAAAATATCGTGATATGAAAATTTATTTGCTACTTTACTTTTTAATCTATATCATAATACCACTGATTTCGGCTATGGTATTCATCATGTTTTCTCCACCTGCTTATGTTCCTATTAGTGTTGTTGTATTTGTCCTAATTATTGTTCTAGTATTGGTAAATTTGACCTTATTAGACAGTCTCCTCGCTTTGCAATATTTTGTATTTTTAAAATTTTCTATAAACGTGCTGAATAGGCTTTGTGAAGAGCTTAACACTTCTTCACATAGTGCTCTACAAATAAAGTACTTTGCCTTTGTACATAACAAAATTTATCAACTAGTTCAGCTGGTTAATGAAGTTTTATCATTTAGATTATGTATATTTTTTCCTTCCATATTTTACACTAGCGTGTTTGCTTCTTATTTTTTAATAAAAAGTATGTTCTGCAAATTAAATGAAGCAGAAGACATAATTTCTCCTTCGATTTCTTTTATCTATGTATATCTATTTAAAACTGTCATTTCGATTGTCCTAGTCATGCTCTTGAAAAATGCTGTAAGTATTTTTCAGTTTAAATTAATTTTTAGACAATAAGAATTTTTCTATTAAGCCTGCATTATTTGTGATCAACTCTAGTGACAATATAAATATTATTACAAATAATGTTCCCGGCTTACAACGTGTGCTAAGGGGAAAAACGCATACTAAGGTGCATGAACCATAAAAAGCAGCATTTAATCCCTATATGCCAAAATACGCTTTCAATATAGGAACAATTTTCAAGATTATTCATAAATTATCTAAAATTTCATATTATTTCAGGACAACAGTTTCAAAACAATGATTTTACGAAAAGTAATTTTCGATAAAGGACGAGATATGAAGTACAGAAGAGAGGTAAGATTTTTTTATTTCTAGCACATTTTTACTAGTCATGCCAATAGAAGATCTAAAGATTGTTTTTCTCCTTCCATATTATCCAAAATATGTACTTATACCAAACTGTGATTATTTTATTAAGCTCCAAGGCTTATTCTCAAAGTTTGCTAGACACATTTTTAATGTGCACCGCCTCAAAGAATTGAGATTTTTAACATAGTCGAAAAATGGCAAAGGTATATCCATGACATACCCAACAATTTTGTAAAGAAGACCTTGTCTTCTGAAGATTGCCGTCAGGATTTATTAAAAGGGTGGGAGAGAAATTGTCGCAAAATCCTGGTCCACTGAAAAAAGCTTTGTTACTTTTAAGATAGGAAACTCACGTTTGGCTTGAAAAAGTTATTGTTGGCCCTATCGAAGGTATTCTTGCACGTCCCTCTGGCCTCCAAAAACGCGGTCTAATCGGTATAATCGGCCTAGTATTATAAGGAGTCTCACTATTATTGCTCTAAGCAAATTGAGTTAATATCAATAATTATTAATGATATTAATTATTTCCAGGCACATTCCTTTTTTGTACAAATACTGCATGAAGAACTTAGAATTACAGTTGCAGGATTAGTTGAAATAGATGGGCCTTTGTTCGTAACAGTGAGTATACATTTGTATAAATACTTATAAATACAGGGTGTTTGGTAACTGTGGAACAACCTATCGGTGTTACATCTGGCATTAAATATTAACAAGAAAATGCTAGTGACGTCTCTTTTCCAATGACCGTACTTAGAATTTCGAGTTCTGTTTACGACTTCATAATCCGTAGATCGCGCTCAACAAGCAAACGGTGTCCTAAAACGTGTGTAAATGTATTATAGAGAAGCGTCAAGGGTAAAGAAAAGACCTCATTAAATGAATAAGGGCAGAACGAGACGAAAATTCCTGATAGGTTAAGGAATGTCACCTGAGGCGCGAGGGTACGGTGATTTTCGGAAAATGACGTAATGAGAGGAATATTATGGATGAACGGAAAACGCTGGAGTGATGAGCGGGGACTGCTACGAGAACCGCGAAGGGAGAACAAGCTTTGACGGCGTCTTCGACGAACTTCTATAGTAAATAGATACCTTACCTCTTTAAGTACCTAAGTAACATCGTGTCTTTTCAAAATATTATTTCTTTTTATCTTGTACCGATATCTTATCTCTTTTACATAAATACCTTTAATGATAATAATATCTTTTCTTTCTCGCACCCCCCTCCCCCCTACAACTGGACAGTCAAAATCGAACGCCATGTATAAAATCGCAATTTAAGCATAATGGAGGGAATACTTTTTTCAAGGTCAGGCCTCGTTTAGGAAATTTTTGGAAATATTTGCGAAAATGGGAAACCAAGGCCGCAATAAAAATATATACGTTTTATTCAGTAATGGACAACAATAATTATTATCAAATATTTTCTAAACGAGGCTGATCTTGAAAAAAGTTTTTCTTTGTTTTATGCTTGAAATACGATTTTATACAATCATGACGTTTCATTTTGGCTGTCTAATTACCAAACACTCTGTTGTATTTAGGATTGAGGCTTGCAACTTTTCGTAAATAAATAAATTATTTTTATTAAGATTTAATAGATGTTATTAGTTTCAAGAAATTAATAATATTAATTTTCTTTTTAGATGATTGGAGCTATAGCCACATATTTGGCTCTCCTAGTCCAAAGTTCAAAGTTAACGTAAAATAATAAATTATATAATGGGAAAATTATATATTTGCTACACATTATTATCATTAAGGTAAATAATTTTATTATTTCGTTTTCTTTTAACGCTTTTCGCCACAACTCCGAAGAACACAATTCGACAGCTTATCACCACTCTAATCTGCTCTAATCTCATGATGGACGTTACAGGAAATATCGAGGCTTGTATTTTTCGATGTTTTTCGTGGTTGTTCAGATGGAAACAAGATACTTCGATTTTGTTGATAATAATAATAGTCTACCATTATTTGGATGTTTTCATTAAGTACATTGTCGATTTCTTCAAAACGTTTATGTTGATAAGAAAGATCTAAATCATCAACGTATATGAATTTTCTGCAGGAAGTCTCTGGTATATAACTCGAACAATAATAGCGCTAGTAGTAATCCTTAAGGAAGTCTATTATTGAGGTATTTGACTTTGCTGCTTTTTTCGTTAATGAAAACTCGAAGTTTCCGTTTTGCTAGCATATTTTGTATAATTTGTGAAGAAGGCCATCTTTCCAAACAGTGTCATATGCGGATGTTAGATCAATTGAGGTAATTTCTGTTTTCATTGTTTTTGAAAACCTGTTCCGATGTGAGATTAGTTGTAGGTATTTTACTAATATTACCATTCAACTTAGACTATATTAATAAATATGGACCGCGCCTTCCCTATCTTAGCTTGAAGTCAGTTTTGGTTTGTTGATATTCTCTCTCGCACTCATATGCTGATTCTGGCGAGGTAAGGGGAACGACGTAAAACGTAAACAAACAGAACGCAACGGCAGTGGCGCGCCCGAGTTCAGTTATAGGAAATGTAATAATTACATAAATTATAATAATGATCATAATATTCATAATATTATTATTTTATTTGCAGTTTTTGTTACAAAAAACATAAATTATGGGAATACTAATAGATATTAAATTAAGAAAATATATACTTTTTGTACCTACCTATACAAAATAAAAGGTACAAAAAGGTAATAACAATTTAGCAAATAAAAAATCGATAGGAAAGTCGGAAAGCAATATACATCAGTAGGTACCTAAAATATTTTTTCAATTTCTTACATATTTAGTTGATTTTATTCTAAAAATAAATTAAACGAACCTAATTGAAAATATGTCAGATAGGTACCTAATCACTAATTTTAAAATGCCCTGTATATTACTAAAGTTTTGTTCTGATATTGCTGGGAGTGAATTCGTCTCAATTTTAGAAGAATTAATTGCCGATAAAAAATAAAAGATCATGGAAAAAGTTCACCACATTTTAAAAATTTGCACCTTAAAATTAGTAATAATCTGAAATTTTTTTAACGTTCGTGCAACCGGGTTAAAGTCTTCTATTTCATATTCTTCGATGATGTTGTTTGAATATTATTCCCCCTCTCCATATTCTGATTATCTTAAATTAGAGGTTGACAATAATAATAGGTAACATACTTTCAAAAAGTTAGTATTTTTTATTTATTTAAATGGAATAATTTTTCCAAGTTGCATTTTTCAAAGTATTCAGTAGGTATTCAGTATGCTTTCGAAAATGAAAAAAAAAACTGTCAAACAATAATTATTGTTTTCACAAATTAAAAAATAAAACACTTACACTACGCTACGCCCATGACCATGTATGCTTTGTTTTGATTGACGGCTTTGCGTTGCTTACGTAGGAAACTGATAGACTTACCTTCTTTCGAAGTTTTCTCAAAAACAGAACACGTTTTCGCCACTTTTTTTTAACTTAATTGAAAAATTAATTATTAAAGCTTAAAACGAGTGAAAGCTAGAGCTGAAAATATAAATAACAAGGAACTTACAACTGTTTGAAAAACAAGAATGTTATTTTATTATGTAAACAAACGGTCTGACAGGATGTAAACATTCATGTTGCCAGATGTAGCAAAGTAAAACGGGTATAAGGGATCCATCGATGTTTATTGCCCACCAATAACACTGGAGAGGTTGCGCTCTTTCATTGTAAGTGCCAGTTTCATTATTGATCTGGCATTCATTGTTTTGAACAGTCTTGTTTGGAGAGAGAGGGATGTCGGAACACTTTTTCAGTGTTTATGTCTTGGTCCATATTTATTAATATAGTCTAAGCCATTCAACTACTGCGACTAGAACGAATAGCAGGCTGTGAGTAGGCAACGTTTCTCCCCGCCGTACCACATACTGCCGACGGGAGCCTGACAAACCCTCATCATGCCCCGATCACCGATCACCGAGATACCTGATCATTACATTACTTCATTTCTCTTACAATAATAATTTTTGCTTTTCTACGTTCTACTGGAAGTAAAATTTTTAATTATTAATATTTTTCATAAATCTAGAAACAATTGCTTGGATATCAGATTTTTACTTGTCACCAGAATTATAATTTCATATACCTACCTAAGTATTAAGTTGATGAAATATTAATACCAAAATTATAGCCGTTCGTGACAAAAATAATTTAGAACTTTAACGATATATATTTTTGCGATCGATTGTGTTTTGGAAGGTTTTTCGTAGAGACGTCTATGTCATAAAATTAGGTACATTAGTTTTCATCCACACCTGCGTCAATATAAATATTTTAGATACAAAGTGAGTGAGATAAAAATGGCCACATTATCCAGGACAGGTGATTTCTTTCTTGATCTTATTAGCTTTTTAGGGTTATTACCTGATATTGATTTCCAATACAGAAAATCTCTTTTAATTAGAAACTGTTGCAAGATTATTTACAATATATTGCTATCATTAGTAATGATCGGTGAAATATATGCCTTGATGATAAGATATATAGGAATGTACTCGCTGTCAGAGAACCTCAAGTTTCCAGGAATTATAAAATTGTTTTACGAAATGTGTTATGGAACATTAGATTTCATTTGGATTGCCGTTATAAACTATATTTCCTGGTTTTCGAAGAATAATAATTGGAATTACATTCAATTAAAGATAGTTGAAATAAACGTCTTGGTCTCGAAATATTTTAAGAGACACGGCGAAAAGAAAAAACCTCAGTTCTTAGGCTCTGCTGGTGTAATTATTTTAATCCTAACTTTCATCGCATACAGAATTTTTGAAGGGATTGCTTGGTCTAAGATGATTGGTTATGAAAACAACATGTATTACCTTATTAACAAATACGCAGTCATCTTGACTTTTATTCAAGATATTGCTATCGTAATAACCCTTCAAAATATAAAAACTATTTTTAGTTCAATAGGAAAAGTATTAATTGATTTTTCAATTCATTCAAGATTTACATCAATTTCCACCAGGAATGGTATAACTAACAAATGTAATATAAACGATATCAGAAAAATTGAGAAAATTTATAGAGAAACCTGTGGCATTGTTGCAAATTTTAATAGTTTGTTTGGATGGCGAATATTTATAAAATTTATATCTACGTTTTTAATATTCATACAAAGTTTAAATTTTGTATTATTTTATGACACCATTTTCGCTCGCATGACAGCCACTGTTCAAGTATGCGTTTTCATCCATTTGTCAATTTGCTTGGTAAGTAACTAAAAAATATCTTCAAGATCAAAAAAACACCCCTATATCGTGTTAATGTTGCCTGACATTCGTTAACAAAATGTTAATATCTCTTTCGGGCATCAACCGTATAGGCTAGGCAGTGTCTTTTAAAAACTCCAGGGGGGGTATTCTCGAGTTCGTGGGAATGGAACGATCACCAGAGATCGTTCCCATTCAAAGTGCAAAATTGACAAGAAGCTTAACCAGCTGGATGTCATATTTTTGGCACATTTCGTTACAGGCGTAGGTAGCAAGTGGAAAAAGAAACAAAATATTAACACAACTAAAGAACGAGAAATCCTATTTTAGTGGGTATTAAAAACATTCAACATCGTGAAAAAACTGACGTTGAAGTACCCTAGGTTGACCGGTTTTCAGGTGAGCTCTCATATATGAATCCACTCCCACGAACTCGAGAATAGCCCCCCTCAGGTCAGATCACATACTAACAGCCAGTATTATAAAGGCTCATAGGCTAACGGGCAGATTTCTGTGCTCGTTTTTGAAGCTAATATCGACGTCAAATGACTTTTATTAACATTTTTGTAATTATTTTCATGTCAAGAATAGATAAATTTAAAAAATTTCCACTTAGACTCAATACCTTCTTCAGAAATGGCCACAGAAATCTGCATGTTAACTTAATGAGCCTTTATAATACCCGCTGTTAGAGTCTAATGCCCGTATTATCATTTTTTTTTTTAAATTTATTGCGTATTAAATTATCTCCATCACATTTATGTAAGTATTTTTGAATGATTACTGGGTCGTAAAGCTTTGAGAAAACGGGCACTAGCTTAAGAAAATCAATGCAGGAAGCTACGACACTTTAGGTGATCAGAATGAAATGAGCGTGTTATGCGAGTTCCTGTTTCTGAGGCAAATTAAACAATCTTCCAAATAAATGATTATTGTGGATGTTGAGAGAGGCGTCCATCTTTAGATGGGAATAATTGTCTCGGCGTATGATAAATATCGAACCGTTAAAATGGTCCGTTTTTGTGGGGACACCTTGGTGTTGGTGGTCCTAGGACCATTTTATCCAGAAGAAAATGCGTTCGTTTTACATTTTTTCAGATTATTGTTTAGAAAATTGACAGATTGACTTAATTTTTGGTGTAATATTTACCCGAAATTAGCAAAAATTCAAATGGCTTGACCGATTTCGCTGAGATGCACTTTATTTAGACATCATCCACCACCTTCTTTTGAATTTTTTTCATCAATAATAATTGTAAGTTAACACGCACTCATTACCATAATGGCGATTGGCGACACAAGCGATGACATTTTCAGGGCGACCGCTGTCCATCATAGCCAACACTCGTCAACTTATCCTGCCAACATTGTATTCGGTTTGAAGGGGTATAAAACTCAAGATTGTTCAAGTCGTGTGCGCCATTCCTCGTTAATGGCCTAGCGAGCTGTTGTACCGGGTGGTCCATCACTTATGTCCACCCCCGAAATAGAGGTTAATTTTAAAGATAAAAAATTGAAACTTTGAGGATTTGTGTAGTTAATATATGACCACATAATGGCATAATCAGATTAATTATTTTTTTTTTGTTGAGCCATCAGCGATAAAAAACTGTAATTTGGTGTTAGTGTGACCAAAATAAATTCGATTTTTCTTTAATACATCGATAGAAATCGATTAATAAAATCAAAATCGATCAAAATAAATATCAAAAACCTAATTACAAGCCTTTAATTAAATAAAATACTTAAAATATGGAAATGGCAGGTAAAATGATTGATATATGGTAGACTAATAAAACTGACAAATCTAATGAGGGTAGGTACCTACCATAAATAATCTTCAAAGCAGTCAGAAGAATGTGCCCATTGAACTCGAATGGGGCTTCTTTTATGAATGTTTACTTAGGATATGTTTACTTAACATTTGTGCTATACCCGCCCTTCAAAATCCTGATAGTTTTATTGCTTCCATAAATCAATCATTCTAGCTGTCATTTCCATATTTTAAGTATTTTATTTAATTAAAGGCTTGTAATTAGTTTTTTGATATTTCTTTTAAGCGATTTTGATTTTATTAATCGATTTCTATCGATGTATTAAAGAAAAATCGAATTTAATTTGGTCACATTAACACCAAATTACAGTTTTTTATCGCTGATGGCTCAACTAAAAAAAAAATAATTAAACTGATTATGCCCATTATATGGTCATATATTAATTACACAAATCCTCAAAGTTTCAATTTTTTATCTTTAAAATTAAGCTCTATTTCGGGGGTGGACATAAGTGATGGACTACCCGGTACTTGCCAAGTATACAAATATTGGTATACTTGGCAAGTACACCAGTCGTCTGAGTCCAGCTGTATAGCAACAAGAGTCATATAAGACTCACCACTAAAAATATACATTGTTGACGGCTATTTTTAAATATTATATTTTTCGCACATAAACATTGAAATTTTTGGATAATATTCTTCTTTGTGAAATCTTTTTATTGATGATATTACAGGATCATATTTTCCATTAAAAATTCCAAGATCTTCCCATCCCCGTCTTGATTTTGACAGCGATTTAGTTTCAGTCAAAAGATTTTTAGGACCCTGGTGCAAGGTGATGGACTCAGGTGCAAAATATGAAAAATTTTCATTCAGCGAAGTAAGCGATATTTTGAAAAAAGTTTTCTAAAAAAGCATTTTTCTCCTAAAATTTAGCAGGTTGCCCCATCATACGATGGCCTTCAAAAAAGTATTTTACAATTATGCTTTCAAATAAATGGGGGAGACAATATTAGGGGGTAGGTATTAAAATATTCATGGGATTTCTCATGGACGGTCTGCCGATAGGCGGTGAGTACTTGAAACTTTCAAATATCTCGAGTGACAAGCACTCTACGAATAAATTTAGGATAAAAATTTGAGCATTCCTTGAGGGACATATTTGGTTTTAAAATTAGTCCCCATATCCCCTTCTTGTAGGTTGTAACACGCCGAACCCCTACCCCTTGATTTCCGCTGAAAGTTGGCCTTGTGATCGTCTAGCTTTGAATGTAGAACCGAACGTTGAGTTTCGCAGTATCGAGATTCGTAATTGAAGTATGCCGGAAGCAAGGGAGGAGTTAAAGATTTTGTGTTCTGACGTTTGACTGAATTTCTTGATTTTGATTCTTACAAAGTGATAAACAAATAAATTGTAGGAGGTGAAGGATCATTTTCATAACATGTTTCACACTCGCAGGATTCTCCCCATCGTTACAATCCTTCATTTATCATCTCATCGTTAATTAACAATTTGTTTGATTTCTCTATTTGTGAATTACGTGTTTCTTTGAACACTGTGAGTCAACAACACTCGAGTTCGAATATAAAGAGACCCTTCGGGTAGCTGGGATAACCACATTTCCTTTCATCGGTTCTTTTTCTTTGAAGCAATGTGCGGCGTTGCCGCTTGTTTCAAACTTTAGAAAAGTCATAGCTTGCTTAGGCTCGTTTAGCGCTTTTGGTTTTACTCAAGATATGTTTCATTTATGGGTAAACCAGGTTTGCAAGACCTGTTTTACCTTAATTGTTTATTCCCAGATATACTCTGAATTTGCATTATTTTGGGTGTAGTAATGTTTCATTACCTCCCGGCAATATTCAGGTATGTGATAGTCCTCGGACTTAACCTTATGGTTTACTGGATTTACTCTGAACTTGTATTCTCGGGTGTAGCTTCTGAAGCAAGTAATATTTATTACCTCCCGGCAAGGTTCAGGTATGTGATAGTCCTTTGACTCGAAGTTTTCGTTTATTTATGAAAAATTTCCTTTTAATGGGATATTTTTCATTCTGCGATATCGAACACATCTCTCGAGTGTTTTCGACATTATTAACAGAATCATTATCACCTCTGATCGAATTACAGACCCCATTCCTTTATTATTGCTCAGACGCAATAATTAGAGTGTTGGAAAATTGGGCTAACCTACTCATATAATCAGCATATTCGGGCGTAGCTTCTGAAGCAAGTGACCAACAGCACCTCCCCGTTGTATTATAGAGAATTACCTAACCAAAAGAAATCGGGATAATTAAATCAGTTTAGTGATCATGTTTCTCGTTAATGCGTCGTTGTTTGTGATTTGCACTTTGAAAAAAAAAGCCTAAGCGCTGCTAGGACCACTCTATCGTTTTATTTATGTTTGTTGAGCTTTTCGCATCAAACTTTGGTTTCCACGCAATTTTCGTGAACTTGTGATTTGCTTTGATGATTTGGCAAAATGGTTTCGCCCATCTACCTTTCAGGACACTTTACTACTTTTACTACTTCTATTATTGGCCTTTCATAGATATTGCGGACTCGAGTCTCGTCGCTCTGTCCAGAATACAAAGCTCCTTTATGATTTGTTTACACTACATAATCAAACTACTCAATTCAGGCACTGCTGTTACTTTTTACATCTAGGTACTTGATTTACTGGGGGGGGGGGGGGGGCAATATAGGGAACTTCTTATTAGTGATCGATCATGATTTTGCAAGAGTGCAAGTATTTATTTCGTCGTGTTATAATTTTATAATTTTCCTTCATTCATGGTGTTATGAAGACATTCCTCTCACTTTCTAAGCCGTATAATTTAAATAGAACGGTTCTTTTATTATAGTATCCGGTCTATCCTACATCTGTATTAAATAAACTTGAACTACTTTACAAATCGGTTGGCTCGTGTTTATCTTCGTGGTCAATTCCCTAACCTGATTTATTTCTGATGATGGGCCGTTTTATTTATTGGGGGCATCTTCCTTATTACGGTGCCGGCGATTGAGACCGGTGTTTCGAATCGGGGTTCTTCCTTTTGCGGTCGGACATGATTGTTTGCTAGAGACAGAAATTGTCCCTATGAATTATGGACCTCTCCTTGATTCTTAGTGAAACTAAATTCGAATCTTATGAATGGTGTGAATTAGAAAATGCTTGTTGTGTCAGCGATGAGTTTCTCGCTACTTCGAATAATCCTAATATTGCTCTTTAAGGGAGAATTTTATATTTTAGCAAAGTAGATGGAAATAGAAAGATGCCTAATCAATTTTTATGTAGTGATGTAGAAATAATAGGAACGGTGTGAAACTCTCTAGGGGTTTCCACTGATAGGGTACAGAAAAGAAATGGTGCGATGCTCTCGGGGAGTTTCCACCGATAGATAGAAATTTGTTTATGCGATACCCTCAAAGGGGTTTCCAAAAAACAACAAGGAAGAAAGTCTACCTATGCGATACTCTCGAGGAGTTTCCACCGATAGATAGGAATTTGTTTATGCGATACCCTCAGAGGGGTTTCCAAAAAACAACAAGGAAGGAAGACTACCTATGCGATACTCTCGAGGAGTTTCCACGGGCAGCGTAGGGTATAGACAGTCTGGCGGCGAGGGAGTTCGGGGCAAGACTGACCACCCTTTTCACCCGATGCGTGTTTTTATAGCCAGATTTCGATCAGGCTCCATTGTTTCATTTGAGCGCCAACGGTTTGCCGGCCGCTTTCTAACACGATCCGCCCGCGTGATTCTTTAGTAATACATGCAGTGGAAACTTTCCGTTGGTGTTGATGTTTTAGTTTGACTGTCGTGCCGCGTGTTGTTAAAGAAGGCGCGTGACCTAGATTCCTGATCCATTATACCTACTCATCCGACTATCCCGTGGATATGAATGAGAGACGAAAAAAATTGTAACTTCTTACGCACCTAGGGCTGGTCCATTTCAAGGTGATAGCTTTGAAATCTTAAATAAGAACTCTCTTTTTTCATTGCAAAATTGAAATTTTGAAAGTTTGATTTTTTTCTCCAATTGGGTCCAATTGCAGTAATAAGACAAGAAGAAAAAAAAATATAGATTACAGCGCCATCTATCGTAAATTGCAAAAAACAAGTTACAGACAAATTCTACGTTTATATAAATAATTTTGGTATAGAGGTTGGTCGGAAGCCAATACCCTCCGACTGGAGAAGATCACAACTTTGGAGAACAATAATACGAGTACCTCAAGAAAAACTGAATTTTTCGTTCAGTCGTGGGTTCTTTTATAGCCTATCTCGTGGTGATACCGTGTGTCAATCTCCTGCGTTGATATTTTGGGTGCTTACTTTGTGGAGTCTATATTGTTGGTGCAGATTAACGCAAAATTTTGTAGAATTTTAAATAGAGTGTTAATTTAATGAGACTTGACTTTGAGAAAAATAATAATAATTTACAAGTACCTATGTATTGTTATGTTCAAAAAATAAACCCAGATAATCCACCTAAGTTGCGTGATAAAAATAATTATCTAGAGCTCTCATTTACCTATAATTTTTGGAGCTTTGTAAGCTCACATAGACTACAAGTCTCCGCCGTGAGCGAGCATACGCGGAAATAAAAATTTTCTAAACTATTAAGTGAGCGAAACCAAAATGGTTTTATTATTCAGGGAAGATAACGTCTTTGTCGTGTTCATCACTTATTTAGGGTTAGTTCATGATCCCAATTTCCAAAGCGGGAGTATAGTAAGGAAGCGTTGTAAGACGATTTGTGCTTTTTTGTTACTAATAGTAACAATAGGCGAAACATATTCCATATGTATGAGATGTTTCGGCTTATATTCAAATAGCTTTGAGTTATTGAAAGGAATAAAGTTTTTTTCTGAACTTTGTTGTGGAATATTAGACCTTATTTGGGTGTGTGTTTTACAATTTATTTGTTCGCGCTCAAAGAATCGCAAGTGGAATTACTTGCGATTAAAAATAGGCGAAATAAATGTTCTGCTATCAAAACATTGTGAGAATGATTGCAAAAAGAACAAATCGAAGCTCCCCTGTTTTGCAGTAATCATTTTAATTGTGTTTGAAACCACAGCTAAAATTTTTGAACATGTTGCTTGGGGTCTGCTGATTGGTTTTGAAGCTAATATGTACTTCATCTGTAATAAATACATAATGATTCTAATTTTTATTCAGGATATTACCATCATAATGGTCCTTATAAATATTAAGAAAATATTTTGTTTGTTACGAAAAATATTAAAGCATATGTCGATGTATTCGAGATTGAACTCAACTTCGAGTAGGATTGTTAGAAATAAAACGTATTGTTTGCAAGAAATTAGAAAATTAGAGAGAATTTACAGAGAATCAAGTGACATTGTCGCAAATTTTAATTCTTTTTTTGGATGGCGGATGTCTCTAAAATTAATATCTACGTTTATAATCGCTGTAGACGGTTTACATTATGTGCTGTTTTATGACAACAATTTCTTTTGGATGTCACCTGCTGTTCGAATAAGCATTTTCAGCAATGCAATAATAAGTTTGGTAAGTAGCTATCTTATATGCAAAATATCTTTTAGTACCCCTAAGTTTAGTTGATACAAAATATTTCTTAGAAGTTCATCAAGTGTTCATCAAAATGTTGGGCTTCGGAAAAGTTCTTTAATGTATTAAAACAGACGACAATTTAATTGAAAATGTACCAAATTAAAGCTTAAAAAATATCTCTTTCACCTTATTCGTGTTGCACTCGTGTTTTGTTAAACTATCTGCAATTCAACATTTTGACGGGACTCGAATAAAAAATGTTGCCATAACGCAACAACCCTCGCGCTAACGCGCTCATGTTGTTACTAAACAAAAGATTTTCTTGCCCTAAAAAAGTTTCATCATCGATAAGTCTTTGAAGTCACGATCATATTAAACTCCGCCACCTACAAACCGTCTCGTTGGTACCGCTATGTAGATTACACCTTCGTCATTTGGCAACATGAAAAGAAGGCCCTGGTGGAATTTCTTCATCATATCAATAGTATCCCCGCCCGCATTCAATTGATGATGGAAATAGAAAAAGATGAAAAAGACGTTAACAGGAATGAAAATGGCACCCTGAGGCACAGGGTCTACCTGTGCCCTAGGTAGATACACACAGATCGGTATTTACACAAAAACCATCATTCAGGCCAAAAACGAGCAGTAATAAAAACCCTGGTGCATCCCAAATTTATGAGCCCAACACCTACAAGAAGATCTCGGGCTGCCCAGCTGAAACATTCTCTGCAGGAAAATGGTTATATCGCTCAAGAAATCAGGAGAGCTTTACGACTAATAACCTCCCATGACACTCACCCAACAACCCCCAATAGTTGGATTTCTCCCTTACCTCAAGAACGTCACCGATCGAATCGGTAAACTCCTGTAGCGTTACGACGTTAAAACCATTTTTTTTTAAGCCTACACAATAAGTTCGTACTATTCTCCGTTCAGCTAAAGACACCATTAATCCACTTTGACTCAAGAATCTATGACATTCACTAAGAGACCGACCACTGCTATGGTAGAGATAGCTAGTGGAGGGGGTATGACGTCACCACACTATCACCCTATAAATAGGAGTGCTCTCCCATCCATTCAGTCAGTTATCAATGAACACGTTCGGAGCAAATCTTCATGGACCATGGCACAACAAATGAAAGCCGATATTGAAAGCCTACACACGTCAATTTATTGAACCGTTGTCAGAATTTTGCCCCACCCCGTACATGCAGATGCGTGTGATGTGATAAACTAAAGGATGGTAGGATCGCCTGTGATAAACTCGTAAGGAGGGTAAGATCGCCATTTGATAACAAGGAAAGATGAAGAGTTTCAAACACAGCTGAACGATAGCACTTAAACTTTATTAGTCATGATTGATTGTTACCACATCTTGATTTGATTGCTTCTTAATTGTCTTTGATCTAAATTTTAATTCTAATTTCAATTGACAATGTATCGTAATTTATATCCTTTTACTCGTATACTACCATTCACCCAATAATATTATGTTGATAGAAACATGCCAGATGACGACCATTGGTTTTCGCTGACAAATAACATTCCTTTTAAATGTTACTATAGGTAGGTACTATAAAACATCTAATGTTTATTTACACACTTTCTTAAGGTTAGCTATCCCTATAAATATTTGCTTAAAATTTACTCGGGATTCTACGTTATACAGGGTGTATCTTTAATATTGCAAAAAAAAATAAAGCAGTTTAAAAAGAAAATAAATAAATTCCCCAAAATGTGTGTCCAGAAACGCACCGTTTTTGAGATACAGGTAGGGTGTCAAAAGATTCTTTTCCCCTAATATCCGACACTGGGAAAATTGACATTTTAAAAGCGCAATTATAACCGCCAATATTTTCTACACAAAAAGTACTCTTGGTATAATTATTGTTAACTTGGGCCATTTTCCAGAAACGATTTTTGAGATATCTTCAAAAAAGTGGAAAAATTATTTTTTTTTTTGAGACCCTGTACCTCAAAAATGGCGCATTTCCATACACACGTGAATAGGAAATTTTTTGTTTATTTTTGACCAAAGAATCTATTTTTAAATTTTTTTCGTAATATTAAATATACACCCTGTCTAATCTCCATAGTGCTTTTAAGGACTTTACAGTGGGTTTGATAGGGAGAGAATGGTGTCAATTTAATTTCTAGGGGGACATCTTTTGGCACACATTTAACCTTGACGCTACAAACCCCTAGCCCCAGCAGCCCCAGTCTCAAGCATTTTAAATAGAAAGGGGGGGGTCAAGTAACCCCTCATTTAAAAGATAATCTCATTCCCTAAGCGACTGTGTAATTGTTTTCAGGTTTGTGTGAGCTTTTTTAGTACCAAATAATAATTTGCGAGTATCTCAGGAGGAATCGGAGTTGTTGTTTAGTAATGAGGAAAATCCTGAGATAGATCAATTTTTTGACACCGACTCGCAGGACACCTTTTGACACCAAATTGTGAAAATTAACCCGCCTCGGGATTTTCCTCAAAATTATTCAGGATGGATAGTTTTCAAAAAGACACCAAGTATAAATATATAATTACGTACATACGTATTGACCAACCGGAAGACTTGAAGAGTCAATTATTAGGGGTTGAAGAGTAAAAAAATATTACAATACATTTTTTATTCACATCAAAAAAGAAATTTTTAGGGATTTTGATGTACCACTCAAAGAATAATAGATAATAGCTTTAGGGAATTTTCCAATACAGCATTATATCCATATTAGTATGTTTCTTTATTGATATTTATGAGGCCATCATACTCAATGATTGTCAATAAATTTATTTGAAATTAGCTGTAAGTACCTCTCTTTAATGAACCCATAATAAATAGATATTACATAATTTTCGAAAAGTTTTGAAGCGTTTTGACACGACTTAATTGTATTTTCATGTCTTCTCAAGGTTGTCTATGAACTTAACATAATAAGACTCAATTTATAATTAAACATATATTTGTGTAATAACAAGGAAATCTAACTTTGCTATTGTAATACTTACTTACTTGAGTGTTGACTTGCATTCATATAGCAGTAATAAAGAAGAAAAATTTTATGCGTTAGAAAAATTGAAACCTCTTTGAACAATTCAGAAAGGGTCATGGTTAAAGAGTACGATAAAATATTTATTGATATTGTTACTTTTTTAGGATTAGTCCCTGAATTAGGTCCTCAAAATAGAAAACCGTCGCCAACTAGAAAGCGTTGGAAGATCGCTTATCATATTTGTGCGTCACTAATATTAACTGGGGCTATTATTTCTTTAATCATGAGATTCATAGACTTCTTCTCTAAAAATACAAAGTTGATAAAAGAGATTAAATTCTTTGTTGACATTTCTTGTGGTAGTCTAGAAGTTATGATTTATTCCATCATTCAATACGGTTCCTGGAGTTTAAACAAAATTAAATGGACACATATGCGCTTAAAATTTACTGAAATACAACATTTGCATTCAAAATATTTTAAAAAAGGCAGAAAAAATAATACATTTTATATACTTTTAAGTATTTCAATTATGTTTGCATTTACATTCCGATTAACTGAAATTAATATTTGGAATCATCTGATTGGTTTGAATAACAATAAATATTACCTTTGTTGCAAATATATAATGTTTATCTGCTTCTTTCAAGACATGACTATTGCAACGATTCTCCTAGATGTGAGATTTGCGTTCAGTTTACTACAAAATATATTGAATAAAATTTTAGAACCAAAATACAAAGTAAATTCCACAGGAAATTGCTATTCTCAAAAAACACACAGCATAGATGAGATCAAAAAAATACAAAACATTTATAGAGAAGCAAGCGATCTCGTTGAAAATTTTAATTCATTATTTGGATTTCAAATGTTCTTGAAGTTGGTCTACACGTTTATGATATTAATGCAGAGTGTGCATTATGGACTATTTTTTGATTCGTTTTTTAGTTGGATGTCAACAGAACTTCAGATTTGCTTTACACTAAATGCATCAATAAGTTTGGTAAGTTCTTTGAATTATTGGTTAAAGTATTGAATAAAAAAATTTAATAATTAAAGAAAGTTAATAAAACACGAATAAAAGATTCGATGCGGAATTTTCTGCATACCTACAACAGTATAAGCGAATTTATAGGTGTAAATGACAAAACATTTTCTAGTTGAATTTTGACCATTTGGGATCCAGGTCTGCTTGATTAGATAATAAATTTTACCATATTTTTAGGTTTAATAAAATAATCAAGCATGCCTTGACAGGAGCAATCTTTTTGTTTCCTGAGTAGGTAAAGTACTTCTGCACTTAGAATTCAAAATTATGCAAGGGTGCCGACTTTCATTACCATTGGAATACTTTTTTTTTGAATTTTGATTTCAGAAAAACCAGTAAATAATAAAAAAAAAAAATCGGAAATGACGTTTGAGACCAAATTCGATTTACTATAGGTTATTAATAACCAACATCTAAAAATATGCTCTGCGTGCTAAAGTCTTAAGACTAAAATTTATATTTACAAGGCATAGGAATGTAAGTTTTGTACTCGTTTATGTATTCGTTTGGGACGGACAAATATTGTAGAAAACGCTAACGCCAATATTACCAAAGCATTCAAATCAAGGTATTCCATACTTTAGAAAAAAGAGATAAAGAATTTATTAAATCAATAATTACAAAATTCGAAAAAAATGGAAAATATTGCAAAACTGTGAAAAAATCTATATAAGTTATGAAATTCGGTAGGTATGCTTACATAATTTGAGCAACTTTTTAAATAACATTTTTTTAAATTCCGTGGGCCATCGAAAAGGTACCTAACAAGCCTAATAATTTGAAAAGTGAAGATCTATGCAAAAAACGCCGAAACAGGTCGATTTTGTTATCGATGAGGACACATTTTCGTGACAAATTTAACTACCCAAGTTGACCCCCTTGGCAGGGGTAGCTACTCAATTGCTTATCATCATAGGGAACAGATATCGAGTGATACATCATTTGAAAGCTACTTGAATTTCCTTTCGTTTTTCGCGTACATCTTCATTTTCCAAGTTATTAAGGCGAGTTACGTTTTCTTTGGGCGGAATGTATGTAAGTAGTTAAATTTGCCACGAAAATATGTCCCCCCCGATAAGAAAATCGACCTGTTTCGGCGTTTTTCGCATACATCTTCACTTTACAAATTAATAAGCTTGTTACCTTTTCGATGGCCCAGCCTGTACACACAGGTAGGTAGATACTGTGCGCCTGTGCACGCTACTATTGTAAAATTACAGTATTTTTCTCTTTTGTCAAAATTATCGTGTTTCCAAAATTTACAAATTTTTTCCCCATTTATCAACCGTTCAGGATTCTTGTTCAAATTAAATTCAAATAATTTAAATAAACAATTAAATAATTATTAAATAATTAATTAATTAATTATTTAATTAATTACTTTCTTTTGTCAAATAAGATTTCCTTTATACAAAATGTTTTTCCAATGTGTATGATGTCATTGCACGTAAATGGGAAAATCAATGGATATAAAGTGAAATCAACTTGACATAAAGGGAAATTAATTGATAGATCAATGACTAGTAACTTTAAACATAAGAAAAACATTTGACACACTGTGAAAAGCAATAATTGTCAAAAGAGGAAAACCAAGAGAAAAATAGTATCTAAAGTTTTTATATTGAATAATAAGTGGGAGCTTATAATGTTAAGTAATTACTTATTTAGCAGAATTACTCAATTTAGTTGCTAAATAAATAATAAAATAAATTAATAAGTAAATTATAAAATGTTAAATATACAGGGTGGTCCAACTTAAAACGTCAGGACTTTACCAAACGATAGATAACGTTAAAATAATGCCAGTTTCTCTAATACACTTATAGCCGGGAAAGCTTCCTTTTCAAGATATAGTTGAAGTTTTGGGAAAAAAATAATGTTTTGTGAATATTGTCAAAACGGCTGCTTTAAAAAAATTTAAATTTGGCACGCAGCATGAGCTAAGTATCTTTCATGATTTACGGCTTATGGTGATAAATTGCGAAAACCAGCGGCGGAGATATCGGTGTGTCATCGCCCCTTAAAAAAAAAAATTGACGCCACTGACTCTATGGTTACTGACAATTGTTACATTAGTTGGGTGTTGTTTATTTCTGTTATTTAATTATTTAAGTAAAATATATTACCTAAGAAAACCTGAATTATCTCGAAAACGGTGCAATTGCAAAAAAAATTAAAGAGTACTTTTTTGTTCTAAAAAGCATGGGGCATTGAATAGTATTATTAAATTTGCCATAGAGTCAGTGGCGTCAATTTTTTTTTTGAAAAGGGGCGATGGCACACCCATATCTCCGCCGCTGGTTTTCGCAATTTATCACCATAAGTCGTAAATCATGAAAGATACTTAGCTCATGCTGCGTGCCAAATTTCAATTTTTTCAAAGCAGCCGTTTTGACAATATTCACAAAACATTATTTTTTTCCCAAAACTTCAACGCCCTGTATCTTGAAAAGGAAGCTTTCTCGGCTATAAGTGTATTAGAGAAACTGGCATTATTTTAACGTTATCTATCGTTTGGTAAAGTCCTGACGTTTTAAGTTGGACCACCCTGTATAAGGTGTAAATCTGAGCTTAACTTTATTATGAGCACAAGAGGGAAAATAAAGCGTAACATTGGTATCAGAAGTGGGATACGTAACAAATGGCATCATAGCTGGATAAATTGTATCAAATTGACAATGAAATAATTAAATTTAAACAAGAAGTAAATAAAATAGATAAAAAAGAAGAGTGAAGTTGAATGAGTTGACGGTTATTGTTTGATGTCCAGGCGTTAGGTACAAACTTAATGAAGACGCTGTAGAATTTTATTAAAAAGAGAGACAGATACTACACGATTGGAGTTGGAAAAAAGAATGCTGGAAGGTTATAATTTTTTTCCTCGAACTCAAAAACAACCAAACAGCCCGAATAATGAGGACCCTCTTTCCTAAAATCATGTTTTTATTCATTACAAGTACAGTCAAGTGGCCGAAAATTATGAAATATGCCCCCAAAACTGGAAAAAATTACCCAAAAGACAGTTTTTTTTGCGAAATTTCTCGAAAACCTTTTGCGGATTTTGGAATGCGGTTTCCGGCGTCCATAAAGGGATCACCAAACTAAAAAAGGTTATATTTGAATAGTTTTTTTTTAAATATGAGAGTTAAAAAGCGGCCATTTTTGAGATGATAAGTTGAATTTTTTATTTTTTGGGAAAATTACCAAAATCGTCTTAATTGTTGATAATATAAAGGTAAATTTTCAATATTTTCCAAATTTTTATGATCTTTTCTTGCAACTAATTTTGCCTTATAATTTTGAAAATTGCTAATACAATAAGAGAATGAAGATTTTCTGGAGAAGTGAAAATAAATTAAAATGGCCATATTAGTGGGCAGTTTCCTTAGGAGTTGGAATAGAAACTAGACAATTTTTTCTTCATTATCATATAGTTAAGGTTATAACGAGTAGGTACCTAGTGGATTTTTTCTTAATATCTGCATATATTTTTGTCTAAATGGTGGCATTGTTTTATGCTAGAGATCGAGTTTCCAAATTCTATTATGAGGGTGGAAAACAAGAGAAGGGAGAACGGTTTTTGGAGATATTTCGCAAAAACCCATTTTTGGGCTATACTTACTTTTCATTTTTGGGCCACCTTGCCGTACTTGCGAGGGACAAAACCTGATTTTTGGAAAGAGCGACATCAAAAACATATATTCCTTTAATTTTGGTCTGTCATCGGCGTGTTTTTTTTGAGTCTCCATAACCGAACTGTCAAGAACTTGAGTAGAATGCTATTTTTGGAAACTGCCCCTGTATGAAAAGGACCATAAAGTAAAACTTCACATATTCTTCTTATTGGAAATCTTGCAGATTTCGAAGATATTGATTCATAGGTACAGGAAGATCTGGAGAAGGGCAGCAGAATTTTTTAGCCAAAATTACCCTGAAGTTTTCTATATGTAATATATTACAAGAAAGAACAGATGTGCTTGACATTGATTGGGTAGAGATTTTAAGTGAAAGGGTAGCATCTTTTAGAGTTTTGCGTTCGTGGTGAGGAGAGTTTGTAGTCAGATGAAGATCAGGATTGAATTCGTTAACGAAACTTTCATGCATGTAAATATGTGTGTTATTTTGAAATTGGAACGCTCGCCCATCAGCCACAAACTTTTGTTGATGAACTATATTTTCGAGTTTCCTCAAAAAATCACTTTATTTATAATTAATAACTGTCGTTTTAATAAAATTATGTTCACGAAAATTACTCAACTTATTTACTTGCGTTGCGTGACAAAAATTATTTAGAACTCTCATTTAGGTACTTATTATGATCTGTTATTTTTGGAATATTTTTCGAACAAAAGCTCACATAGCCTACAAAAGCCTCCCTCAGCGAGCATACAGAAATCAACATTTTCTAAGCTATTAAAAGAGCGAAACCAAAATGGTTTTATTATTCAGGGAAGATAACTTCTTTGTCGTGTTCATCACTTATTTAGGGATAGTTCATGATCCCAATTTTCAAAGCGGGAATATAGTAAGGAAGCGTTGTAAGACGATTTGTGCTTTTTTGTTATTAATATTAACAATAGGCGAAATATGTTCCATATGTATGAGATGTTTCGGTTTATATTCAAATAGCTTTGAGTTATTGAAAGGAATAAAGTTTTTTACCGAAGTTTGTTGTGGAATATCGGATCTTATTTGGATTTGTGTTATACAATTTATTTCTTTGCGCTCAAAGAATCGTAAGTGGAATTCTTTGCGATCAAAGATAAGCGAAATAAATGCTTTGCTCTCAAAATATTTTGAGAATGATAGCAATAAGAACAAATCGAAGCTCCCCTGTTGTGTAGTAATTATTTTAATAGTGTTTGCAATTGCACTTAGAATTTTTCAACATGTTGTTTGGTCCCTGCAGATTGGTTTTAATACTAATAAGTACTACATTAGCAATAAACTCATAATGATTCTAATTTTTATTGAAGATATTACCATCATAATGATCCTCATAAATATAAAGAAAATATTTTATTTATTAAGAAAAATATTAAAGGATATGTCCATGTACTCGAGATTGAAATTAACTTCAACTAGGAATGTTAGAAATAAAATGTACTGTTTGCACGAACTCAGAAAAGTAGAGAGGATTTACAGAGAAACATGTGACATTGTTGCAAATTTTAATTGTATTTTTGGATGGCGAATATCTCTTAAGTTAATATCTACGTGTGTAATTGCTGTAGAATGTTTGCATTATGTGCTATTTTATGACAAAATATTCGGTTGGATATCAGTGAATATTCAAATAAGCAGCTTTATCAATGCAATCATAAGTTTGGTAAGTACTAGTGCATTAATATATTTTAGTGCCTTTTAGTTAATGCAAGATATTGAAATGGATCGCACCTAGGTAGAATGATAAGGAAAATATTTCCATCTCCCTTATTAAATCAGCCCAAATCGAAAAAGCAAACAGTGCAAGCATTAGGTACGTAAATACCTAAAGGTAATTGAAACACAGCCACCCGCCGTTACATCAAATAAACGATTCCTGCCAGCACATTAAATATTCATAAAAGTTCTCGCTCTAGTAAAATTCCAGCCCCTAAAGACACCCGGACGACCGGCAGAGCTATAACAGATGTTACCGCAGGGTATTGAAAAGACATTCTCGAACCGCGTGAACTAGATACAGACCGGATGGAAAGATTTGTAAATTAAACAATAACCCTTTTTCAGTAACTCGTTAGGTATACCAGCTACGATAATGAAAATTACACCAATCGAAAAAAACGAATAAATAAATGGCAACAGCCGAAAATTCGCTGCGGTCCCGAAACTGCAAGTAGGGGAAAACGCGAAATGAAAGTTAAGCCGGTGCAATTATAATAGATGTTCTGGGCCAACACCAGCTCAACGGAGGGGCTTTGCCCGGCCTTGATCCCCTTCAAATCCTGAAATTCCTAAGGGAAGCGGAGTTGGAGAGGCTGCTTCAATGAAGGAAATATACTCCAAAGAAGCAGAGAAGAGGGGGCACAATAGATCTGTAATAGGTCGCAGCGCATCTGACACCCTCAATATCAATATCAATATCAATTATAATAGCTAGACACAATGGAAAGGTGCAGAACGCGTCGGCCGATTTGAAGGAAAATTTAGGTAGTTCAGGTTTAGGACAATTCAGTAAGGTAGCCGCGAGGTCAAAGCGCTAAGTCTCGTAATTAGGGAAAAATGATAAGAAATAAATCACGGCATAGGGCAGTGCCAATAAGGTGCATTGTTGCGTGGTGTTTAGAAAGCGGACCACCGCTTCTATAAAAGCCGACGTCCTACCGAAGCTCCAGGCAGATGAGATCAGCTTTCGAGCAGGTCAAGTCTGACTTCCTAACCCTTCGGACGTAAACCCGGGAGACGGCTTTCTTTAGTGAACTCTCGGTTGCCCAATTCAACCCTTCGGACGTAAACCCGGGAGATGGCTTTCTTTAGTGAACTCTCGGTCGCCCAATTCAACCCTTCGGACGTAAACCCGGGAGACGGCTTTCTTTAGTGAACTCTCGGTCACCCAATCCTCATCTAAGCTACCTTTGGACGTAAACCCGGGAGACGACTTTTTTTAGTGAACTCTCGGTCGCCCAATCCTTATCTAAACTTAACCGTTTGGACGTAAACCCGGGAGATGGCATCTAAGTGGACTCTCGGTCGCCCAATCCTTATCCAAACTTTATAATTCAGCTAGCGACGATGCTATAAGCGTGCTCCGGCTAGAAATTCCGTTATCTGCCTGAGAAAAACTCCCATGGAAATCCAATAAGTTTGCATCTCTTCTTGAAACAACTCAATACTCGCAGTTGGCAAATTCTCCTCGAACCAATTCACTAGTAGATGGCAAAGCGCCTATCCCGAAGGAGTTTCCTTCACAAATTAGGGAAAATCCGTTGAGAAAATAATTAGGGAAGATCTTTATTCGAAACAAAATCCACATCTATAAATAATTAAACAGATTCGCCAAATCCATGAGCGCAGATCCCATTTTAATTCTAGTAAAATAATCAGTTAGGTATTAGGCGGCACCACAGTAGGTACCTACGCAATTACGTCAATAAACCAAGTTAGACAGGAAAGGAATACTTCAACAAATAATTACACATTCACTTATAGAAAATCGAGAAAGAGCTAGGAGGAAATCAGAAATAATTCAAGTTAGCAATAAATAAACATTCCTATTTATCGAAGAGTCCGCATTTAGCTAGCGCAGATGTGTAGGCAATAAATGTCCCTTTAAATTATACGACATTCTAGAAAACGAAAGTGAGAAATACTTCCCATTGGCGCTTCTTATGGCGCTATATGACAGGAACACGCAACAGTAGGTTGAACCCTCAGATATAGCAGAGCAGCTTAGGCAGCGTTGTCAGATGTAGCACCAGCCACTCATTTACATTATCAGGAAATACTGATTCCATTACTACACCCAATTAGGATTCATAATAGGTACTCGATTATCCCACGTTGGGGGAGGCATTCACCTCGATGTCCAGGTGAAGACCTCCGTTGAACCAGTAAAGAGTATGACTCTTTAAAGTGGAAATCGTAGAGTGCAACAGGGCAAAAGCACCCTCAGAGTGGGACAGAGTAACGCAAACCAAAGCAAGGTTGTCAGGTGTAATAACCGCCCTCACCTATCAGGAAATCCAATAACCAAAATAAAGTTAGGATCATGAATTTCAATTCACAAATAGGGATCCAAAGCAACTCAAAATTAAATTAATCTCGAGTATGGGAAAGCCAAGCAAGAAAGTCAAGAAACCAAAGTATCATTATAAGGTCGTTTTTCCGAAGCTCTTCTAACCAGATTTTATACACACCTGAATCTTATGTGACAAACGCTATTATTATGTTTCTCATCATACTATCTACGCTCTTTGGGTTGATAGGCCGACGTACTCGTGTTACTGGCGGACCGGTGGCTGGTACCGATACAAAAGATTAAGTAATTTGTCTGTAAACAAGCCTAAACACGAATGATAAACAAAAGTCCAGCATTTTCAAGCATTAACTAGATTAATGATTAAAGAGTCGTGGTCTGTAGTATGGTCAGCTAATAATCACGTTGAGGAACAAAGATTTTCGAGAGAAGAACGGAGCCAACATGCTCTGGGTAATAAATCAAGGTGTGTAGAAAAATCCACAATAATACAGTTGATTAAGGTTTCAATCTGAAAAGCACTCGAATGACGAGTAAGGGAAATCACCAGGTATAACAGTGACAAATGCCTAAGGGCAAGGTAACATAATTATGTGACATGAAGGTCGCCTGACGAGGCAGCATCGACGGGTGCAATAGAAGGTAGAACAAGACAAATAACAACAAGGTATACAAAGTGATAACTAAATACAGTATCACCCAGGTTATGAATTAAATAAACGGAGGTGAAATAATTCACACTCCTAGGTAAATCAACTGTGAAAATAAAATCATTAAATAAAGGAGAATTGGAAGGAACGATTTTATAAAAGATACGAATCAACATTCAATGGCAACCCCGTACTCGAATAACCCGATAGGCAAACAAGACAGACATTTCCGCCTTATCCCGGATCGTCTGTAACCAAAGTGGTTGTATTCTTTAATTAATTCAAACTGTTGCTTGAAATGAAATCAAAGAAACTAGAAAAAGGAAATTAGGCAAGGAAAATCGTTGAATAGGTGAATCACACAGACATTTCCGCAATATACCGGATAGTCTGTAACCGAAACAAAAGCAAAACGAAATAATAAGACATTTCCGCAACATACCGGATAGTCTGTAAACGAAACAAAAGCAAAACGAAATAATAAGAAAGCACAGGTTAGCAAAAGAGTGGTTTTTGAAATAGATAGAAGTGTTAAAGATCTTTGAAATATATCTATCTTCGCTTTCCACTTTTTTATACTCTCTATGCAAAAAAATCAGCACCTCTCGCCCTTCACCATTTTACGCTCTTGCAAACGAATTCTCTCGCTCTTCATTCGCTTTTAGACATCAGACAGGAAGCCAACAGTTAACCACAAGTCTCAGTAAATTTCCCCGCTTTTCCGAAAGAAATCCCAATCAACCGAGATACGACGAGTCACAGTAGGTTCTTTTGCGCATCCGTTTCGGCCATAGTAATCCTGGCATACCTCAATAAAAGAGCAGGGGTGACTACGGTAATTACGGTAAACACAACGAGGAAAACACAGCGGTCCCATTAGGAGAAATTCGGAAAACTAGACGATCACACCGTGGCTTTTCGCCAAAGAGCAACGGGCCCGGGTCCTCTCTGTTACAATATTTTGTAGATTATCTGCTATATGTCTTAGAAGTTACATTTTTGAATTTTTTTTTATAAAAGCTCTACATAATTCAGTTGGTAAGCGACGACAATTTAATAAACAATGTACCTACCTATGGGTCATGTCAGTTAAACTGGCTATGACGTCACAAATGACATCCTCTTTACACGAAAATTCCAACCTTATTCACACAAAACACACATACACCTCTGAGCGTGTGATTCATTCGAATGAAAATTACTGTCCAATTTAAGACGATCAACATAATTAATTATCTACGAATGTCGTTTTTAAGATAACCGAAAATAATTTCTTTAGAATTTGAAGCAGAAGTAGGACAAAAACTCTATGACTTTATAAAAGAATGCTGGCAAGTTATCAAGAAAATTCTGCTCGCTTAGAGCGACAACTTCTAGTGAATGTAAATTTTTTATGCCAACATCTTACCACCATCCAACTGGAAGAAGAGTTTTGAAGAAATTCAATGCAAGCTTGATGGGAAGTTTGCAGATTTCGTAGTTGGATTCAAAGGTGCAGGAAGGTTGAGTGCTTTGTTATTAAAGAGCATTTTCCAAAGATTGTCAACCTGGCAGATCTTAGGGCCTTATATTGTCGCGGGAATCAGGGCAACGACGCAAGAATCTGGAATATATCTCCAATTTTCAAGGCCTAGTGGCTTGTTTTCTACAGATGGAGCCAAAAAATAAGATATTTTAAAAAACCGCCAATTCCTCAAGGTTTTCCTCCAGTCCTCAGTTTTCCTGAAATATCTAACTTCTTGTCATCAAAAGACGTGATTTTAAGTAATTTTGCAGGGTATTAATTTGTTGAAATGTACTTAATTCAGTTACCCTTCTTTAACGAGTAATAATTCATACCTACTATTTATGAAACGTTGTTGTTATACATTTAAGGAAAAGGTCACACCTAATTTTTTATGGATGTATGTTTCTTTTCCAGTTTGGATCTACGGTGATGATTTTGTACTGCGATATTGCGGCAGCGGAAGCCAAGAAACTATCGCTTGCTTGTAAAAAAGCTGAAAGATGTTTTCCTGTCAAATCGATAGAGAGGCAAGAACTGGCTGACTTCGCTTTGTACACAAAATGCAATAAGATTTATTTTTCGGCTGCTGGTTTCTTTGATGTTAACAAAGGTACACTGTTTGCTCTTATAAGCACCGTTACTACGTATTTGATTGTATTGATTCAATTTAAAGATTTTGCAAAATAATATCATAGTAAAATGAATACAAAATAAAAATATGTTTTTATACCCAAAGCCACTTTTACAGGATTTTTTTTTTTACTTTTTTTTTGATGGATCTTTGCGTGGGTTTACTACCACAAATTAAACTTTTCATGATAACGCGCAGATGCTTATGAAATTTGAACGTATGTCTAATGAGGCTCAGATATTCAATGACGATAAGATAGTGATATAAACAAAGAGAGAACATCTAAATCAAAGTAACTTGCTACCAAGAGTCGTTGGTTTGCTACCGCTTACGCACTCATAGGCGTCCGAGAATTTTTCAATTATTGAGGTTAAACTTCAGCTCACAATTTTCAAAGCCACGTTACCTAAATACAACATCGGGACGTCACTGTTGTATCAAAGCAGAAATACTGAGTTGATTTGGTTCATAAAATTGACAATTCACAGTGGCTTGTCTTGAAATAAAAACCAAATCTTCACTTACCAGTTACCTTGACCAAGAGGAACTGCATCTTTTATGCAATGTTGTCTCATTTATTCTAGTTTCACCCTTACTCACCTTTTTTAAAAGTACTTCACCCACGTCCTTAATTTAACGTTCTAGGGGAAAATGAACCTTCCACCAACTGCTCGCGCTTCTTTATATAATTTATCATATTTAACGATACCGTAAATCAAATACTGGACGAAACTAAATGAGCTAAAATAAACTAAATAAACACATCGAAATACCCCGAAAAATTTTTGGAATCTGTAGGTACCCTACGTCGCCTGAAAATACAATTTAAAAAAAGAAAATGATTTCGAGTTTCTAGCTACGCACAATTTGATAGTTCGTAAACTTTGAATTCTTTATTGCCTCCAGGTGTGCGTTGGATACTCTCTTTTGTACAGTCAATTATTGACAAAATGTTCTAAAATTGTACAGTCAAGCACTTTATTCTCAAAACTAGAGAACTTATAAAAATTCCCCTACAAAACCGTGATTAATCATTTCTTTAAATAGTAGTGGGCAGGGAATGCTACAAAATAACCAGTGAAACATCGATGTCTCTGGCTTTATCATACTATTAGGGTTGTGTCGTTCAGAAAATGTTATTGTTTTTCAATAATATTTGTCCTTTTCAAAAATAATGAGGGATTGTTCACTGTTAAATAAAGTTTAGTATACCTTATTCTTGGATGGAATTGCCTCAACAAATACCACTCGAGCTTAGATTTTAGCGGGATATTTTTATGCAGTTGTTTTCTCTTACTTACTGTATTTTCAACAGCTGTCGTTGAATTTCCAATGCAGGGAGATCAGCTGCATAAAAATATCCGGCTAAAGCGAAGCTCTAATGGTATTACCCCCGATTATTTTCAAAAAATTGATAATTATCGCTCAAAAGGCAAATAATATCACAAGATGTGTACAAAAGATGAGTTCAGTATCTCCAACGGTTCCTGAGATATCTCAAAAACTGATATAAAACCTTTTTTGAACTCTCTGTATCTTGAAAACGGTTCGTTTGGGGACCTATGTTGATAAGAGCTTTTTACAGGCCGCGTTTTGATAAAATCGAAAGGAGGGCTGCCAGGATAACTACCCTGATAAACTGTAGAACTTCGTCAATTAATCAGGATCCACAAAGTGATAACAATCACAGCTGAACGATCAATCACAGCTGAACGATAACACTTAAGCTTTATTAGTGATAAACAAATAAATAAATATATAAATATCTTATGGCTGTGGTAAAGCTCAAGTGTCAGAAGTTTTCAAGTAGCCTCAAGGGTCTCTGACGTAATCTAACGACTGCTGTGAAGCAGCCGGGACCCCCTTTTTAACGTACCTCCCGGAGCACGATCGGTCACGAAACTTTTTTATTTACCACTATAATTGGTCACCCATCTAAGTACTGACCAAGCAAAGTCATGCTGCACTTTAGAGATTGTTTGACCGAAACTCTAGCAGTTTGGCTATTGTGACCGATTGATTAGTGATGATTGATCGTTACCAGTACCACATCTTGATTGATTGTTTCTTAATTGCAATTATTGAATTTTTAAGTAAATTAGTAGCCTCGAAGTGAAATATATAAAAAATAAAAAGACAGCAACTTTTAGCATTAATAATTTATTTACCAATCAACAGTCGTTATAAAAATGTTGATTTACACATACATTTAACAATGAATAACGTCAACAAAACTACATTTTTACCTAAAATACAAATGTGAAAGTCCTCATTGGTGTTTATTTTCATATAGGTACATACTATAAATAATTAGTACCATAATATGCCCTAACAACTCTAAAAAATAAATTGCTAATAAATCTCTTCGTTAAACATCCATAAATCATGTCCTGAATTTAATAAAAAGTAATTTTTTTGGTATATAAAAAATGAGCGCGGAAAAAAATTCTCAACAGTCTCTCTCTAGGAAGACTGTCTTATACACAGGTAAGAAAATAAGACCAAAAGCACATTACATTTGAAAATAAAGTACATGAGGTGAGGACGTGATCCAGTCCACTTTATCTACTTGAGACTTTTTGCAGCTCTTTCAATCTCAAGCTTCAAAATTGGAAAGCACCCGTTCGTTTTATTGACAAAGCGATGTCCTGCACTGGTTTATACTGGAAGCTACACCCTTGACATATCTGAGATGTAACATTCCGATACTTCACATCCATGTTGTGAGCTAAGGTGATCAATATAACTTTATTCATGTCTCCAGGAAAGTTTTATTTTTTGTATTTACCCAAATCTTTAAAATATTGTGTATTACAAACTAGAGATAGTCCACTTTATAATCGCATTGAATTTATTGCTTATTTTCGATTGTAACGCCGCCGAGATTCTAATATAGACGCTGGCTTTCAATTATTTATATTCCAAGTTGTAACGAAATCCAAGGCTTTCGTTGGTAATTATTATTTATTTCATTATTAGAGGAGTGATACAGTTTTTACGACAGCGATAAGCAGGTTATCTCCGCCAGCACCGACTATATAAAGAGTGCCAACTGAAAAACTGACCAGAGGATCCGAGGTACTGACTCGCGAACAACTCTCTCTCCTTGTGAATTGAGCTCGGAGATCATCTGGGGCATGTAGTGAGTGCACCCATCCAATTTACATAGCCGGCTACACAGTAGGTCGATGAAATGAGTTGAACCTAACTGTAACCCGGCATCGGGAGATCGACCAGAGTGAAGTGAACTCTGGCCGGCAACCGATTAGTATAGGGAATCAACCGGCGCTGTATTGAGGTACCGGCTGATCCCTCCAGTCCCTACCCGGCCTGTATTGAGGGCCGGATCCTGTAACAGCCGTCCCGAGGTCATATTGAGGCATCGGGCACGGACTTTGTTTCAGGTAGCCCCGCCGTCGGAGAATATTCTCCCAGATATTTTCCCGGCGCGTGAGTTACGTATAGGCTCAGTTATGTATTATTTTTAATTATAGATATATACTTTACACTATATGTACTCTAGGGTAACTTTTAGCAAACTTGCATTTATAATATTATTATTTCATACTTAGGGAGTATTGCATCATCCTTTAGCCTTGTATCTTTCTAGAAACTGCTTGCTAGCAACTCCAGCAAACAAACAGTTATCTCAGGTTACTTTGAGTAACGACCTCTTGGCTTGAAATGAACAAGACAACAGGCAGTTATGAATTTGCTGGCAAGTCTTTAACATTGGCTTCTGCATTCGTAATTCAACGTAGTTTTATAAGTTAGTTATTTGTCTTTTTTAATAAAGTATTTTAAAACTTTAAAATTGTTTTTTAAAAATACTTTGGAAAAGGGCACATACGTAATTGGCGCAGTCAGTAGGATTTTCGAAGGTCCTAGTTCGAAAAAGTGTTCACAAAAATCGGTAACTTTTCGGGCAAAGACTTTTTGTTTTAACAATTCATCGAGAATCGAATTCAACTACACTCCAAGAGGACTACATCGCCTGAAGGAGCCATCAAGACTCCAAGGGACTACATCGCCCAGCCGAGTCATCACTTCTCCAAAGGACCCACATCGCCAGCGGAGTCGAAATTAAGAAAATGTTTTACATGTAAGTCTCATTCGTTCCTTATTCTTATTCCATTTTTCCAATTGTGTCATAATTATTTATGTCGGAAGTAAATGATATATTGAATAAAATTCAGGAATTATCTATTATAGAAGAACAATCTAGTTCAGAAACAGATTCTGAAGATATTGAAAGTAAATTTTTAAAACTTATAAATAATAATTCAAGCTCACCCTTAGCAACGGTTAGCACTAGTAGTAGTAGTAATAATTCAAAAAATTATATTAGAGAGTCTAAGTTGAGTAAAAATATAATTATTGATTCAGCTAGTAATTCGATTACTAATAATATTAAAAGCGAGCCGACTTTACCAAAAATGAATCTAGAGAAATTTTTTATTGATGCTATTCCTAAATACAATGGCGATCAAGCTACTTTAGGTATTTTTATATCAGCTTGCGAGAAATTTTTCGAAACTTTTAATGATCCATCTAAGCCCTTAGTTAACGAATGGCTATTAAGAATAGTTGTTAATAAACTGGAAGGTCGAGCTTTAACTTTAATTGGTAGCAGAGAAGAAGCCACCACTTGGGGTACTATTAAACAATTACTTATTAGTTATTTCGGTGATCAACGAAATACTAAATGCTTAGTTAGAGATTTGCTTAATTTAAGAATTGAAAGAAATGAAACACCATACCAGTTTGGTATGAAATGCCAAGACGTACGTAGTCTGATTTTAACAAAGTTAAACCTCGAGGAAGCCGATAAAAATATACGTAAAATTAAAGCAAATTTATATGATGAAATGGCTCTTGATACCTTTTTAAACGGTTTACCAGAGAGACTTTCTGATAAAATTAGAATACGTTCTCCTAAAGATTTAGAAACCGCCATGAATTTAATTGTTGAGGAAGAAAATATAACTTATTACAGGAACAGGTTATATAATCCAAATTTAAATAAAAATTATAAACCAGTAATGAAATTGCAACCTGCCAAGCCATTACCGTTTCCTCAAAATAATTTTCGAAATAATTTTTATGCACCTCCACCCGGTAATAATTATTATTCCAACCCACAATCACCAAGGCAAACATTTTATTCCCAAAATCAACCGCAAACATCTTTTAATGCACGCCCATCAATTCCGAATAGGAATACCCAAAATTTCTATCCAAAATTTCAAGCACAAAATAAACCTTCATTTGCACCATCTCAGCAATTTGCAAAAAATGCAAACTCCACACAATACGAGCCCACACCAATGGACATTTCGTCCGGTAATACTAGACAAACCTATCAGACACAGAGAACGCAACGACCGTTCCAAAATAATTTCATGTCCCAAGAACTTTATCATCAGGAAATAAATAATGATCAAGAACCACATTCTTCTTCATCCCATCCTTATTCAGCCGAAACCTCAGATGAAATAATCTATCAGGAGGAATGTAAACAACCCGAAAATCACAATGAATTTTATGAGCAGTACGATGAGTCTGAAATTTTAAATCATGAAAATAGTCATGACGAAAATTATCAAAATTTTCACATAAGCCAAGCCAACAACGATCAGACATAATAAATGTAAATAATATCGATAATGTTCATATTCTACCGTACATTAAAATTCCGCACGCGAACCTAAAATTTTTGATAGATACAGGTAGCAGTAAGACATTAATCAGTAAACAAACTGTCGAGGAATTTTATAAAGATTTTGTAGAAGTTGAACCGTTTAAAATTAAAACCGCTCACAACACCACCAGTCATAAATATGTCGCAAACATCCCATTGCCGAAAACTTTTGGTATTAAAATGAAACATAAATTTTGTATATTTGATTTTAATGAAAAATATAATGGACTAATAGGTATGGATCTTTTAAGAAAATTGAGTGCCAACATCAACTTAAAAAATCAAATTTTAGAAACTAGATTTGCCAAAATTCCAATTTATTTTCAATCTCATGATAATGACATTCATTCATTCACTGTAGGTGCTAGAACTGAAAAAGTGATCAAAATACCAGTCGATAAAATCTCTGGTCCGGCAATAATTAATTACCAATCATTTCAAAGAGGATTAGAAATTCCCACTGCACTTGTGCAGATAAAAAATAATTATGCAATTACATCCATAATAAATTCCAATGATCACCCTGTAGAGTTAAAATTAACTCAACCCATTGTAACAGAAGAATTAAATAATTACGATCATAGTGAGGTAAATGAACTACCAGTCGAGTACGATTATGAATGCGACCGTCTCTTGAAAGAAAATATGCGAAACCTGAGACTTGATCATTTAAATAAGGAAGAATATACCGAGATACGTAAACTGTGTCTAGAATTCAGAGATATATTTCACTGTGAGAAAATTCCTTTATCATTTACTAATGAAATAAAACATCAAGTTAAACTGACAGACGATACTCCAATTTATAAAAAAGCTTATAGATTACCAGAAGTATTGCAAAGAGAAGCTGACAGACAAGTACAAGAATTATTAGACCAAGACATAATTCAACCTTCTCATTCCCCATGGTCCAGTCCCATAATAATTGTACCTAAAAAGGCAGACGCATCAGGACGCAAAAAATATCGTCTTTGCGTAGATTATAGATTGCTCAATGAAAAGACAATCGATGATAAGTATCCGCTACCTAACATTTCGGATATTTTAGACAAACTTGGTCGATGTCAATACTTTTCGACATTAGATCTTGCCTCTGGTTTTCACCAGATCGAAATGGAAAAAAGTGACATAAGCAAAACAGCCTTCAGCACTCCCCGCGGTCACTACGAATACAAACGCATGCCCTTCGGAATGAAAAATTCACCTAGCACATTCCAACGTGTCATCGATAATGTACTTAGAGGCATTAATAATGAAAAATGTGTTGTATACCTAGACGACATCATAGTTTTCTCCACTTCATTACAGGAACATCTAGAAAAATTAAGAAGTGTGTTCGAACGCTTAAGAAAAGCTAGACTTAAGGTTCAGTTAGACAAATGTGAGTTTCTTAAAAAAGAAGTACAATTTCTTGGCCACATTGTTACGCCAGAAGGTGTGAAACCTAATCCGGATAAAATCTCAGCCGTAGTAAATTACCCTATTCCTAAAACACAAAAGGAAATCAAAAGTTTTTTAGGTCTAGTAGGCTACTACCGTAAATTCATTAAAGATTTTGCAAAATTAACCAAACCAATGACAATTTGTTTAAAAAAGGGTAGAAAGGTAGAACACACCCGAGAATTCGTAGAAGCTTTTGAAACATGTAAACAATTACTTACTAACCACCCAATCCTGCAATATCCCGACTTTACAAAACCTTTTATCCTTACGACGGATGCATCAAATGTAAGTTTAGGGGCGGTTTTGAGTCAGGGTAGTATAGGGAATGACAGACCCGTGTGTTATGCATCTAGAACACTAAATGAAACAGAACAAAAATATGACGCTTTTGAAAAAGAACTCCTAGCAATTGTTTGGAGTACGAAATATTTTCGTCCTTATTTATATGGACGACCCTTTCTGGTCTATACTGATCACAGACCCTTAGTTTGGTTCTTCAAACTAAAAAATCCCAATAGCAAATTACAACGCTGGAAAATTAGGTTACACGAATATGATTTTCAAATAATTTACAAAAAAGGTAAATTAAATACTAATGCAGACGCTTTAAGCAGAATTCATATCAATGCTCTCGAAAACGAGTCCATCATGGGTAACTTTGATGAAACAGAAAATGCATTAGAAGAATTAAATGACGATGTTGACGACAACACCGTACATTCCAATCAAAATCCTGAACCTAAAAATTCTATTAAAATTTTAGATGAAGCTATCGATTCTAAGCCAAATCAATTTTTCATTACTGAAGTTTTTACAAACCCACATCCTGTAAAAATAATAAAGAAAAATAATCAGTCAAAATATAACGTTCAAATTACCAAAGACAATAATGAAAAAGAAATAATCCAATTCTTGAAACATTACACCTCAAGTAAGAAACGGTACTATTTTCACTTTTCCACCGAAAGTCTTTATAAAAAATTCTGTAACGTATACACGAAATTATTTAATAATGATGGACCTGAAATAATAAGATGCACCATCAAACTAACGACCATAGACGACCCCGAAGAACAGACCTTGACAATAAAACAACAACATGAAGGAAAAACTAATCATAGAGGGATTTTAGAAACTCTTAAACAACTTCAAAGAAAATACTATTTCCCAGACATGAAAGACAAAGTTACACAGTACATTAATAATTGCGACCTCTGCAAAAAAGCAAAGTACGATAGGAACCCACCTAAAGTTCCACTTGTAATAACCAGTACACCGGAGAAACCTTTTCAAAAACTCCATATGGATACTTTTGTAGTAGAAAGTCAAAATTTTCTAACAATCATAGACGCCTTTACTAAACTAGGCCAGGCCATACCTATCGCCTCAAAGAACAGCATTAGCATCGCCAATGCTCTCATACAGTACTTTTCTTTTTATTCAGTCCCAGAAATGATAACTTTTGATAACGGTGTCGAATTTTGTAACGAGACAGTTCAAAATACATTAGAGTTACATAAAATTAAAGTACATTTCGTAACCGAAAACCATCCAGAATCCAACGGACTTATTGAGAGATTACATTCAACCTTGTTAGAACAAATTAGGCTGATGAGAATAAATTCAAAGACAGATCCAATTACCACCTTGATGCTTTACGCAATCATTGCCTACAATAACACGATCCATTCGACGACGATTTTCACCCCGTATGAACTTACGTTAGGTCACTCAAGTGCACGCAATCCTTATGATATCCATTACAATAAACAAGTGTACCAAGAATACGCTAAAAATCATAAAGAAAAGTTGGCAATTACTTACAAAAATGTAAACCAAACTCTCGATAAAGAAAAGCAGAGAGTAGCAGAAAAACGAAATGCGGATTCAGACTTAAAACAGTTAGAAGTAGGTCAAGAAGTTTTTGAAATAAATTACAAAAGCAAACGACATAAAACTTTAGAAAGAAATAAAGGACCCTACACGATAATTAAAATTACTAAGAAAAATTTAGCGCTAATAAACGACAACGGTAATCATAGATACGTCCATCTCAAAAATCTTCGTCATTCGCGCTCACCTCAAACCGAATCTTCTACCTCTGAAACTGAATCAGATCAATCAAAATCCAACGATAAAATAAAGATACTTCAAAACATTAAACTTAAACCCCCTGACAAAAATTAAATCTATTTCAGATGGATACTCCTCGCCGTCCACTTCCTTACCTCGTCCGGAAGTCCCAAAACTTGGAAATCAAGAAAATTATTGATAATCCGGGGTTAATGCCCATTAAATTAGGAAAAATGCAAAATTCAGTTGACTATTGGACATTCATTCAAAAATACGACTTGACAACACTGAAAGAAGAATTTGCTTCTTTAAGACAAAATTATCTTAGACTAAATAGTTCCATGAATAATACCCAATTTGGAAAAGAATACTCTCAAGAAATGTTTAACTATCAATATCTTGTAGAAGACCTCATAACGAGAACTAGTAAAAAGTTTCAACAAATCATTCCTGAAAATAATCACCTTAGAAAACCTAGAGGACTTGTTAACGGTCTAGGCAGTATATTTAAAGCAATAACTGGGAATTTAGATGCGTCAGACGCAGAAAAATATGACAATGCTATCCAACAACTAAGCGATAATCAAAACAAATTAAAATTGTTAACAGAAAATCAAATTTCATTAACAGAAAATGCTATCAAGAAATTTAATGAAACTTCTGTTAAATTACTGCACAATCAATTAGTAATGGAGAGTAGAATAATGCAAATGGAACAACAAATGAAAGATACCAGCATTCGAGACGCGAGTACCTACCAAATGGTAAACTTCAATGCTATATTTAATCAATTACTAGTGGCAATCAATACGATACAACAAATTCTAATGACTCTAGAAAATGCTATAACTTTTGCTAAATTAAATACCTTACATGCAAGCATAATAGAGCCAGATGAGCTCCTAGACGAGTTAATCAACATCCATCCACTAATAAAAATTAATAAAATACCATTTGAAATTACAAAAGACAATATTCTCTTATTCGAGAAAATAGCTGTCGTCAAAGCTTATTCTAAGCTGAACGAGATTGTCTTCATTATAGAAATACCGATCGTAGAACCTGACTCGTATACTTTATATCATTTATTCTCTTTCCCGGTAAAATCCGTCGACCACTTCCAAATGATTATTCCCAAAAATAAATACCTTTTCCCGAATGAGCGAAAATTTGGGTTCTCAAACGAAATATGCTTAGAAGTTGTTCCCGAAGAATTTATATGTCATTCAATGAATAACAATGCCGTCAACGAGGGAAGCCCCTGTGAAGTCCAGCTCCTGCTGTATTCCAACAAGTACGACAATTGTAGCCCCATCGATGTCAATGTGACTCAAACAAAAATACAAAAAGCTACCGAAAACAAATGGATAGCCATATTTCCAACGGAAACCACCGTAACCACAGTTTGTGACCAGGACGAAGACAAATCAGCCCTTCAAGGCAGTTACCTCATCACGCTATCTGAGAACTGCTTCCTGAAACTACAACATGAAGTCATCAGAATCTATCACAACCCTACGGTGCCCAAAAGGTACGTCAGTGTTCCCAATATAAAAGTGATAATCCCCAAACCAGATGACCCTAAAGACAATCCAATGATTCAATTAGAAGACATAAATTTGGATGAACTTAAAGGAATTGTGACCAATATGAATCAAAATAAAGAAAAACTTAATGATATAATAGTGCCTAAAATTCATGCTAATAATATCAGTGTGTGGACAATCATATTATATTTACTTTTAGCTATGTTAATCATGTACTTAATATTTAAGTTAGTCATTAAGACGAAACAGGAAGAAGTCCAAAAACCAATGAATATAAATGACATTTCGATGCAAAATTTAAACAAAGTGTAAATTTTGCTCTTTTTGGCATGGAGGAGTTACGTATAGGCTCAGTTATGTATTATTTTTAATTATAGATATATACTTTACACTATATGTACTCTAGGGTAACTTTTAGCAAACTTGCATTTATAATATTATTATTTCATACTTAGGGAGTATTGCATCATCCTTTAGCCTTGTATCTTTCTAGAAACTGCTTGCTAGCAACTCCAGCAAACAAACAGTTATCTCAGGTTACTTTGAGTAACGACCTCTTGGCTTGAAATGAACAAGACAACAGGCAGTTATGAATTTGCTGGCAAGTCTTTAACATTGGCTTCTGCATTCGTAATTCAACGTAGTTTTATAAGTTAGTTATTTGTCTTTTTTAATAAAGTATTTTAAAACTTTAAAATTGTTTTTTAAAAATACTTTGGAAAAGGGCACATACGTAATTCGTGTTCCGGAGAATACAGCGATCGACACGCACGGTGCGACTGCGAGCGGACGACTGGCGTTGAAGATTCGGCCGTGAACTGATCGACAGTGCCAGCAGTTAACGACCAATCAGCTTAGCGCGCGCCCAGACGCAGATATCTGTGACCAATTAGACTGACCGTGGAGGACGAGAGCCGGCCCACAGGATACATTAGTTATCGATATTAGCATTGCCAGATTATATAGGCATACTTGTAAATAAAGATTATAGTTTTTAATCGACTGTCGCGGGTACAAAGGGGCAGGTATCAATTCCTGGAAACTCACCTCTACCTAACAGAAAATCCTGTTACAAGATTGGCACAAGATTCCAAAGCACCTACAGCAAGTTATTCGAAGTCATCGCGAAGATTTCTACACCTGTTAAGATTTGGAATCTGGCGCGGTTAATAAAAGTCGAGATCATGTAAACGAATCTAGGTATCTAATTTTTTGCTGATACTAATTATTATTGTTTCATGATCAAGCTCGTTTAAAATGTACCTACAATAAATTAGCATTCATATAATATGTATATCATTTTCGAATGTAATATGCTTGTGGTCTTAGGTAAAATCATTAACATGTATTAGTAATCAGAAGCAGTCACAGCCGACATAAATAAATAATATTTCCTACTCAATAAATTGTATACTATAACTTACAAGCTAATGGACAATTTAGCAGGATAAACCCTTCTTTCTTATTTCATTAAATTAAGTGAAAAATAACATTCTTTTACAAAAAATATACTGATACAGCTTAACATTATAACACACGTAACATGTAACAGGCAACATCAAAAGCGTAACATTTTATACTCACGAGAACGTTTATTTAACAATTTTTAGATTTATATAAGAAAGTACTAATACATTAAAATGTTCAAGTTTTGATTAGGGGAGCAATGAAACACCTACAAACTACAGAAATAATCTCATGATACATTTTAAAATTCAATAGATTCTGGCAAGAGAACATCTGGTCCAGTCCAAATCAGTCAATAAGTTATCACAACATCGAACCAGAAAAGTTGTTTTTCTTCTTCTTCTTCTTCTTCTTAAAATGTCATCACTACAAGGACTTGGCGATCAAAATTAGCTCTCGTTATATACGGGAACGGGAAAATCGCTGATTTTTCCGAGTTATTTGAGAAGACCTTTCTTTATAGGGCATTTTAACAAGCAGGGCGAGGTACTGCAGCTTTCTAACCTTGACCTTCAAAAGAAGTTCTTTGACCTTGTGACTCTAAACCGGATGGAAAATACCTTTACCATCCCGTCGAGACCCAAAACGTTGGTTAGGTGTTCTGCTTGGGAGACATGTACGGAGAATTCGTCTCTAGGAGCTGTTCTACGATTTCATTGGGCATACATCTTGCAGTTCTTCAAACAGAACTGATAGCGATCACACACTGTGCAATGGAAATCCCTCAATATAGTATCGCGAACAAAAACCTATTGTTCCTAACGGACATCGAGGGAAATTTGGGGGTACTCAGGGGGCCAACATTTTATTCAGGGCTCATCCTGTAGGTCGAACAGGCTTTAAAGGCTGTTGATAATCACAACAGACTCACACTTCCTGGATATAAGGACCCTCCAATATCAAAGGAAACCTGCTGGCAAAAAGCCCCCATCGGATGCTTCCCCAAAAAAATTATACCGTATATCGGTACCGACCGACAAGGGTACATCGGAACTAACCAAACATATGATGGGAATCAACCCAAGCCTCCGTAGATCTATGCTTGGCTCACATCAGCCAAGCCTCAACGACCTCGCTGGAGCCCCTCCAGGACTCTGGTCCAATTCTTTCTGTATCTGGAATGTTTTAAGGGGAGAGGTCACTAGGGAGGAGTGAAAGCACAATGAGTCACTTGAGGCCTCAGTGCAGCAAACTTGTTCTGCCCTCCCAAGAATCCAGAATCCATACATGAGAACTTGTGACGCGCAGCAGTCGCATGAGAAGGTTCGACGGTTTTTCAGCAGATCTTCTACTTAGAATCTTAGCTTCATCAGGGTTGTTGTATTCTTGCTTTAATCACAACCTTTGTAAAATCATTTTGATTAATGGATGTCCAGGATCATCTCTTGAATGGAACTGAGGATGACTTTTTGGCGTGTCTCAAAAAAATTATTTGGCATTTTGATGTAGAGTCATCCGACTGCACTGTGTTTATCAAGATGATTCATGGGGAACTGTCATCAGTTCTGGGATTGGTACTACTGGCCAAAACCATAATTATCTTCGGCATAGCAAGCGTTTGTTATACGAGGTCCGAGATACTCCGCCACCCCAGTGTAAGGAATATCTCAGAACACTGACAGGATTCCTGACGGGACATTGCGTCAGGATCACAAGATCAAAGAATCCTTGAAGGACGTTAGGCTTAGAAGAGAATGGCATCTGCAGATTTTGCAGAAAGATGAGCCATTTTATCACCTGATGCTAAAATGCAACGCATTAGAAATCAGCCAGAGGCAGGGGATCTACCCGACCTTGATCCTCTCAAAGTCCTCAAGTTTCTCAAGAAAACGGACTTGGAGAGAGTGCTGCATTAATGGAATTCCATCTCTACATTGTTTGTGGTCGAGTGGTGGGTCAGTATTGATTCTGGTCAAGAGAAGTAGGTACATTCAGTACAAAAAGGGCTTGTTTTTCCCCATTCCATTTCTGAAGCAGAATTGTCTAAGTTTTATTCTTAATTGAGTAATCAAGATTGTTTTGCACTTGCGTGTGTGGAAGAACAGTAGGAGAGCTAGGCTAAGCCTTCGACAAAATAGCTTGCTGCCATAAGTCCAACGCCCTGTTAAGAAGGAGTTGAAAGCCCAAAACCACAATTCCTTTTTAAACATAAAGAGCTTTGCAATTCCCAATTCACTTGAAAAGGAATTTCAGCGTAAGCCACAAGCCCTTTTCTAAAGGATTTGCAGTTCTATACGGGCTGGAAGTTCTGCAAAATAGCTCCAAGCTCTTGAAAGTAGCTTAGAAGCCATCGCACATCCACATTAAAGACCTCCCAGAGTCTCCCGTCTCCCACACTTTTGTTTTAAAGAGCTTCTTCTGTAGTCCTTCATTAAAGAACTTTGGGATTGTGAATGCAAAAGGGCTACAATTCCGTTTGAGGTCTTTATCAGCCCTCAAGAGCTTTGAAAGCCCTCGAAAGGAATTGAAGCTCTGTTTTGCATTCACAAATCCAAAGTTTTTTATTAAAGGAATTAAAACCACAAGCATTAGCTTTAAAAAGGCACCTCGTCATTGAATTGAAATTTGTAAAAGGGCTTGAAGCCCTCTCTAAAGTCACAAGCCTCAAGCCTTGCCCATATCTGAGCAGTACCCAGGTAGCACACTGTCGTCCTAATGACGTCAATTTTAGGTCATTATTGGTCTGCGACGTCATTTGACCAACTTAGGACGTCCGAATGACGTCACATTTTATGACGTCAATTCGACGTCTATAATTTAACGTCAATATGACGACATTATTAGGTCATATCTATGACGTATAATGTTTTTTCCCAGAGTAGATGAATTGAATCAACGAATCTTGTCGGTTATGTCATTATGAAGTATTTATTTCGCCCCGAACAATAATTGTTTCTTCTAAATACTATCAGCAATCACTTGGTTGGCACTTAGTTGCTTTTAGTCATGTTGAAAAAAAGAGAGCCACTTTAGAAAATGAAGAAACAAACGTTAATGTTAATTGGATGATTATTTTCTTTTGGGTTAGGGAACGATGTTCTTTTGCGAGACCTAAAAGAGGTGCATAAAGTGATTAGTACTAGTGAAAGACGTGCGATATTTTCTAACAGCTGCGCGCGCATCTATTTATTATCTAAAATTTCAAAAGATTGAAAATGTATGATTATCAATGTTACCTACTTGATTGTTTTTTAATTGATATTGAGCGCCGACTAACAATATATCAGTACGGGTACACTATTTTTCTAACAAGGTATGGTAAACTTAAGGTAAACTTAAAAGCAGGTGTAGCTTAAACAATCAACACCCTGTATATGATAGGCACCATAAACATATGTATACAGCGATAATGAGCAACACTGATTGCCATTGAATATATTTTAATTATGTTATTTAAAATTTTTGCATTCTTGATTGTTTTTTTAGCACTTTACAAGCTTTTCTTAAATATTTTTACCTAAGTATAAAAATTTTACCTCTGATTAATACTAAAATTTACAGTTAATATCATTAAAACCTGCTCTGTTTATTTTTAATTGTAATTCAACGCAATTCTAGGTAATCATTGAGTTTTATGAGTTATGAGAGAGTGATATTACAATTATTTCAAATCAGGGTGCAGATTTTAGTCACAGCAACTGTACATTGAACGCATTTACATTTTATTGATTTTGAAGTAGCATGGCCATCAATATTTACATTTTATATAATAAATTTAATATAAAATGTAGATTAATGGAATATTATGATAATAAGCTATAACTTACAACATTCAATTATTTGATTTCTTCTTTATCAAGAAAAAAATCAAATTCACGTTCTGTTCATCAACTTATAGAGTACAAGACTTCTACATCTTGGTACTTTTTTATCAATTTGCTCTTAGACTTAGACTGAAATGAACTTTTCTTTCGATTAGGATCAACCATCAGAGAAAGTCCAAAACTCACAATCCATTGATACTACTCAGCCTAACTAAATTACAAACCCAAAATTTAAATAACGAATGTTTTTAATGAGGTTTCAGTCAGTTTACACCTGAAGTAATTGCTGGAGTGATGAATTTAAATTACCTGCATCGGTTCGTGTTCCAGTGTAAAGTCAGTTGCAGCAAGTATATAAAATTTTTCTTGAAATATTCTCAGATTTATCATGGTTAAAGTGACAAAATAAAATGACGCCATGGGAACAGGAAGAATCGGGGGCTCAGTATTCCCTTTACTTGCTTTTCACAACTAATTTTTCAGTCAACCTTTAAGTACCTTTAAGGTGTTCGCATCCCAAAGCGTATTTGTGCGTGGATTTCATGTCTCAGTTGGTTTACATTTACACTCTTTTCCGCGGTATTATTATAGGGCATTCAAATCGTCCGCCAAAGCGTGCCACCTTAAATGTAAAATTGGCATGCGCAAAAACAGCGAGTTCATTCGTGTGGATTGAGCGCGCGGTAAAAGGACGTTTGTCTTATTTTTGACGTAAGAACAGGTAAGAACAGTCGCACGCAATTTGAGCGTATCAAGGGCAACTTACAGGTGAAAGCGGGGTGATACAGAATGACATAAACGAACCTAGTTTATTTAGAAGTTACCCATCTGGGTCCTCTTGAGTGTACCCCTCCCCACTGGTACGCTTCTTATGTAGGTATTGCCTTTTTAGCTCCATCGTCGCATTTGCCTCAATCTCGTGAATGGTCTCAAATCTTCTTCCTTCCTTCTTTTGAGTTTAAGAAACAAGAAAAACCTTCTTGCGCATCAAACGCAGAAACAGTGTATTTTTATGCGATTCAACTATGAAAATTTTTGCCGCCTTTTAAATTGGCTTTCTGAATTTGTCAATAGTCAGGTCGAATTTGCGTAGTGGTTTACTGTGAAAATTTCATTTCATTTCGTTTGAAAGCGTGCCATAAAATAGATTTTTACATAATAAACCAAAAAAAAATTGGCAAAATTTAACAATTTCGTCTCTTGTCCTATATACCCGCCACTGACTAACTTTAAAAAGTTACAGGCGAGTTCTGAAAACCGAACATTTGAAATTTTAGAGAAATAAACATCATGTAAAAAAATTCGAATAACTCCCGCCATTTCTCTTATTTGCTTCTTTAAATTTTGGAGAGTTACAAGCTATTATTATAGTTGTCTACTCCGAAAATTTCAGGTAAATTCCCTCAAAAATGTGCTCATAATCAATTAAAGAAATTTAGCCATTTTTACCATTTCACCCACGCCACTAGCTTACTAATGAAAATAATAAAAATTTTATTGCATTAATTCAAATTTCAAATCATTTTAATCCAACCTTGTTAATACAGGTTTGTAGGAGTTTTTATTTTCTGCAATTGGGGTTGGCAGGAGCAGTCATATCTGCATGGGTGGTCCCGCCCGAGCCGAGCGCGATGAAAACGGTGCGCTGGTCTGGTGCTGGTGCTGGTTTTAAATCAAGCAGTCCCTGGTCTGAATATTACATTCAATCGTTAAGTTATTAAACAAGCCTTTAATTGTCATCCTCATTATTTTGTTGTGAAAAGTTTTCTTTCTATATTGCTTATACAGGGACTAAAAAATAGCCTTTTTCCCTAAAATCCAAAAAGCCGCCATTTTGAAACGGCTCGATCGATTTTGCTCAAAAAATGCAATACCAGACCACTACTTGTGGATAATATCTTCCTCCCATAAAAATTTCAGCCTCCTAGATTGAAAACTGCTACCAGAAAACCGTGCCACAGGACCGGATGTTTCGAAATTTTAAAGGACACCCTGTAGAAGTAACGCGACTTTTGAAAAAATTTTCAACGAAAATTTAACGTTATCCCGAAGTTTCACAAGAGTAAAAAATTTCTTCCACTAATCTTGAAAGATGAAGCTACACAGAGCGTTTTTAAAATTTTAGAGAAATTTACATCATGTAAAATAAATTTAAATATCTCCGCCATTTTTTTTATTTGATCCTTGAAATTTTTGAAGATTAAAGAGTATTAGTATAGTTGTCTACTGTAAAAATTTTAGTTCAATTCCTTCAAAAATGTGCTCAAAAACTGTTATAGAAATTAAGCCATTTTCACTCTTTTCCTACCCACGCCACTGGCTTAATAATGAGAAAAATTCAAATTTTTTTGCATTAACTCAAATTTCAATTAATTTTCTTTCAATCCTGTTAACTTGATGTGAAAGTTTTTTTGCCATCTTGCTCATACAGGGGTTCAAATATTAGCAAATTTTTCAAAAATTAAAATGACCGCCATTTTGAAACCGCTCGACCGATTTTGCTCAAGTACAATACCAGACCAGTTTTTATAGATATCTTACTCCCACAAAAATTTCAGCCCCCTAGATTCAAAACTGCGACCTGAAATGAGATGACAAAAACCGGGTTCATGGAATTTTGAAGGGACACCCTGTAGAAGTGATGGGACTTTTGGAAAGTTTTTCAACGAAAATCCAACGTCATTCCCAAATTTTACAAGGACCCAAAATTTCGTTCACTAATCTTAAAAGATAAAGCCACAGGAGCGTTTTTAAAATCGAAATTTCGCGATTTTGGAGAAATATATATATATATATATAAATATATATATATATATCGTGGGCAGGTGAATTTTGGAAAACCACTTTTTCGTAATCTGGGGGTCATGATCGGTGGACATTTGATGAGTTTGGGTGATTTTTGGAAAGTGATGTCGTCCTCAATAGTGTATTTTTTTGTTAAAAAATACACTAAAAGTCCAAAGGGGTCAGATGAGTAGGGGTGGTGGGAAAGAACAGTGACCAAGGATTTGGCCGCAAACTCACTAGTTCGGATGGTTGAATGAGCTGGAGACTTGTCGTGGTGGAAAAACCAGTCGCTATTCCTCCACATTTCTGGCCCCTTGCGACGGATGGTGTCCCTCACACAAAACTTCAACGTAAGAAGTCAGGTTTACTGTGGAGCCTTGGGGGCGGTACTCGTGGTGAACAACACCGCCCTTATCATAAAAAACTCCCAACATAACATTGGAGAACTGGGCGAGCTTGTTTGGGTCTGAGGGATTATTCATCAACTGGGACGTTTCAATGTCATAACATAACCGTAACCCCATGATTCATTAGATACCTTATGATCCTTGACAAGAAGTTTTCATCTTCTTCTGAACGATCAACCATTTCCGTTCGTCATCAGGCGCGGCACAAATTTCGCAGCGTCACGGTGCATCTTCAATTTTTCTGTCAAAATCTCGTGACAAAATCCAGCTGATACCTCACACTCTTCAGCAAGAACCTTGATGGTCAGATGTCGATTTGCCCGCATTAAGGTGTTGTTTTTTATGACGCGTGGGTCCTCAGTTATGGTGGATGGACGCGTCCAGGACTCTCATCGTCCTCAATCGACTGTCAACCATCCTTAAAACGTTCACGTCACTTGAAACAAGTCATACGCTTCATAAGCAACATCACCATAAGTCGTTTTGAGCATAGTAAATGTTTAAGTAGCAGATTTTCCAAGTTTAACATAAAATTTCACAGCAAGGCGATTCTCTTTCAAGTTATTTATTCTGAAATCTGGCAAACTTCACTTAAAGCCGCCCAGCTACTCAGAAAATGAAGATATCTGCAATCAGAAAATGACGTTTTAACCAGCTGATTTGTGCAAATGTCGGGACATGAAGCGGATTCCCCTGGAACTAACTGGAGCCACGATATTAAAACAGTCCGTCAGCAGAAAATGTCTAAATCATGGGAGATGTGATTATAAGTGTAATCCCCCGACGCAGTGGGGGGATGTGTAATGCAGATTAGTGCTGGAGATGTCATTTGTTTGCCAATGCGAACGAATGCATCAAATAGGTGACCGGCTTAGCGGCGCACTCGTGGAACGTCACGTTCTTGGAGTGTCGCTGACACGCGGGGTTGACGCGTCCCGTTGCTGAATCGCGTGGAAAGAGTGTAAGTTTAATAAAGGTACCTAATAAAAAGAATCTGAATCATTCGGAAAATATTATAATTATGAAATAAAGAGCGGTCTATGCTTTTGTCAAAATTTGTCGAAGTAGCAAAAAATGTTGAACTGTCCAACAAACATTTTGTAAGACAGAAAATTAGTACCTTTTAGCCATAATTAGAAGAACTGCATACACTGTGAATTGAGAATGTAAAAGTGTTTTAGTGAGCTCAGTTAATACTTAAACTTCTAGAGTCAAGTTTGAAAGTTAGAGAGATTTCAAAAGACCAGTTTTACCTCTCTGAAAATTTGCCACAGCCTTTTTAGCACCTTTTTCATTACGTCCTACGTGTAGTTAAATCAATCGCATTTTTTAATAAAAAAATACATTCAAAAGTGGTGGGTATAATTTTGATGCTAATTAATAAACACCTTTCCCTACCCCTACAGACGATAGGCCGGTTAACACTAAAAATGTATTCTCGACGCTGGCCCATTGCAAACGGATAACCTAATCCTCCAGGATTTTTTACCTAGGATTCAATGACATACCGAATATAATAACTCAAATCACTGGAATTGTGGTTAAAATAATTTTGAAAATTCGACAGCGTACCGAAAAACAGATCCTGGTCGGAACAGGATTGTTGTTCAATTCAATAAAACTTTACCTTCCTATCTTTGCAGCGTCGAAAATGCTTGACCATGCTCTTCTATCCGACTGCAGCCAGAAGTTATTTTTGTGAATTTATGTCACAAAAGAAGTAATTCGATTATACTCGTCGGCAGTTTTTTATGTTTTGAAGGTTGATAAACTGAGATAATATCAAAAAATACAAATTTGTGCGTTATGACCCGCAAATATTACGAATAATATCTAATTTATCATTCCTACGAATATTTCATATATCTTTCCCTCAGATGCTGGAGTTTTAGCGATTATCTATGTAGGTTTTCACGGCTATCTTCAACTGAAATATAAATCATTCCGGGCTATTTAGTGCATAGTTTTCTTCGATCAACAACTCTGAATCACTTTATGATTCCGGTTTTAACATAGTCTACGTTCTGCATTTTACCAAATTACATAAGCAAAAAAACAAATATGATACAAGATGCTCATCCTCCATTTGCTCCTTATACTCGTCCCTAACGTATGTGTTCAAGAGTCAAGTGCTGGAAGAAGTTCCCTGACTGGACTCAGAGGCGGTGCTTCCGCCAAAAGGCCTGGGCACTGGAAGTCGAGGTCGTGGACCCAATCCGCATTCGTTGGCTAAAGGTGGGAAGACGTTATTCGTATGATTACCGGGTAAATTTCCAGCGGGGCTGTAGTGCGCCACCACCACTACTTTCCCCGATCGGGATCTGGCCTTTCCCACACCGAAGTAACGGGAACTCGCCCAGATTAACTGCGTGAAGTGACCTGCAATGATAATACATGAATTTAGTAGGTATTCCCTTATGTTTGTGGATTCTCTACTGTTATTCTCCTTCTTCTTTTATTTATGTCTTTGAAAAGATTTTTTTAAACACTCTCTTATTGTAGAGGCAGACCTGGTATTATACCAGGTCCTATAATAGGAGACAGAACTATGCTGAAGACTTGTCATCACGAGTGTATAGCCTCGTGAGACCAGAGACTATAGCCAGAGACCAGAATAGCCTCAAAATATGTAACACTTTCTACCAGTTACTGCCCTTCTAGGTCTATTTTACTTTTGTTTCGGACTCTTTATTTATTTATTTGAATTTATCCATCTTCTAAGGGTTGACACTGTGGTATGGTTACGGAGGAAGAATGGAAGGAACTTTTGGCCTTGATAAGAAAACCAGAAAATTATAATATCGAGACCAAAACAGTAGTTTCGGGGATGGCGTAAAGGGTCCTCGGTGGTTGAGTCTCTTCTCGAGCAGCAGAGTCACGCTGCTCGCTGCGGTGTGATTTTTTTGGTCATCCCAATGTCATTATGACTTAGAAATGACGGACAAATGACGGTAGGATGACGCGATTATGTCACAGCCCGTCGTCGTGATTTTTAGACGTCATATGGACGTACGTTATTTGACGTAGTACAAGGAGGCCAGTAGGCTTGGGGTACAAAAAGAGTATTAAGTTTATGATTGATGATTTTTTAGTCTACGTACCTGCATTGACGTTGGCATGTAATCTATCCGGTTCTCTTTGATACTCATATTGCTTTACAGCCGAATACCAATGTTGAGCCACCTCCTGACCTGGAAATATACAAACACATATTTGTATTATACAGGGTTTTCCTAAATGAGGGCGAAAAATTTTAGAGGACGATTCCTTGCCTCAATCTAAGTGAAAAATTTCCCATTAATATCCTTTTTGAGATACAGGGTGTCATAAAGAGATTATTTTTTCAGTTTTTTGAAGATATTTTGAAGATATGGTCGTTTTTCCGGAAAACGGTTCACGTTAGCAATTATCATCAAAAGTACCTTTTTCCTGTAGAAATATTGGCGCTTTCAAAATGGCTTCCGAAATGTCCATTTTACCAGTGTTGTAGAATTTAGGGATAAAAAATCTTAACCCAACCCCTAAATCTTCATCATTGGCATAATAGTCAGTATTAAGAAAGTAGCTAAAGTGATGGCAAGAGCTTTGACAGAATATTAAGCAAACAGCCTTTAACATGTGGTATTAATATGGGAAATTATTAAATCATATTTTAGTGATCTAATCATATTTACCAGTTATATCTGAATCGATGGCCTGTTGGGGTCTGCAAAAGAGGTTTTGGCCAATATCACGGTCGTTGCGGTAGTAGAACCGATTGGTGTGTGCAAGGTGGTTTGCCCAGGTTTGAGCTAGATGACAGAGCTGGAAAAAGTAATGTCACTTAAGAACTGATGTAGCCAAATATTTCGACTTAAGAGAGCGTGAAAATTTAAAGCGCTTCTAAAAATTGACCTCGGTAATTTAACAGAAAGCACAGCTAAATTTCCTTAAATGCTGATTTATATTTGAACTTATGTAAATTTCCTGATTTATTTCTTGCGTTTTCTGCTTTCTTTAACTGGTTGGCAGCTTTGTAATCGTCTGGAGATGTGATCTATAAATTCATTAGCATTCCAGGTTTCCTTGAAGTATTTAATTTTTTTAATTCCTGTTCTTTACATAGCTATCCTTTATAATCCTACTGGGGCTTTTAAAAACTGAATTTACATTCTAAGTAAAGTTCAAGGCAGTATCTTTGCTATAGCATGTAATTCAAGAAATTTAAGCAACCCTCTCTTCGCATGGCAATAATAAGGCATATATTTTCTTCCATAATGTATCAGAATTCGCTTTGAATTTCCCTGTTCCCGTGTTGAGTGAATAATCATCTTCTGGGAATCTTCAATCAATTCTGGAGATAGGATGAGATGGGGAATGTAATTAAATTGTGATTTTGTAATGACTATGGAGCCTTCGCCGCTGAGTAATTACCTAGAAATGGGAGCTGGCATTCCTAACCTATAGGCCTATTATACAAATATCTTAAGATTTCCTCAACTCCTTGGCGCCTGAGTATTCGTGCTGCGGAGATGGCACCGCAAAATTCATTAACATCCCTTCCTGTTAATGACATTCTTACCTGTTAATCCAGTAAAATCACCTGGAAACGAGTGAACGAATTTTTAACGAACTCTTGTCTCTCTACCTGTTTATAATAATCATTATCCACGATTCAGGAACGCACGAGTAAACTCTACAAGGCGTCTTATCAGGCACCTACATCACAGAATCCAATTCATCTCTTTCAATCTTGCATGAGAAGGTCGAGCGTGTCAGCGGTTCTTTCCTATGACCGTTTAACGACATGCTAGAATTTCACCCTTAGATGAAAGCATGCCAAAGCGAAGGCGGGTTCTTTAATCAAGACCTGGAATCACAGGGAATGAATTTCCTGCACACTAGTTCAAACGGTGGCTGGGAAAGCAATGTCGCTCTGACAGAGGTAAACTTAATTTCAATGAAAATAGCTTCATTAACGTTATTGCAGCCCGTGGTATAGTTGTTTCTTGCTACCTGAGATAGTCACCAGGAAAATAGATATTGGCCAATTTCCAGCAGATATTTACGAGAATTCATTAGTTTCATAATTCATGTATACTGATGATAACTAAACTATCTCCTTGTGATTTCCCCACTTACTTGGGTCATGTTAGTTAAATGCAAAACTTGGGTCAAAACTAGACAAACACTTTAGTCTTTTGTCTAAAACACTGTCTGTATTTTATATTCAGAATTTTGTATAAATTTTAACTCTTCAATCAGTGGTGTAGCAGCATTGCCACATAATTTTTTTGCGTCCCCCCCCACCTACCATCACCAAATCTGTCACTGCTCACTGCCTTGTTACGCTTTGTTCACTTCCAAAAGGCGGAATTGTGGGGAAGCGCTCGAGGATTGGAGCAAGTAGTTCCTACCCAGAGAGATCACGAGCTGGGTGTTATTCCTAAGCTGTGCAATTCCCATGCCAATGCGATCATATATTATCTACTTGTGTCAAAACATATTATGTCAGCACAGTGAGTGGGTGAGAGAACGATGTTCAGATGAGTTTTTAGTTTTTTAGGTTTAGATCTTCAAACCAAGAGGGTGAAAAGCAAAGAGCTCCTATTCAGTGGTTGATACCCATATCTCTCCACATCCATAATTGAGGAAAGTACGTCTGGATATCTACAGTTAATGGTAAATATTATACTTCGCCGTCCTCAACAACTCGTTGCTAGTATATGTAATTCATTTTGTTGACATCTGACGAAAACACGTGGACGGTGTAAGCTAGTTGTTTGCTTCTCTCAGCAGATTAACTGTTTACCATTCGCCCTTTCTGTATTTCCTCTTTAAAACATGCTGCTCGTGACCACTTTCTCATCCATTGGGTTCAGGGTTCAGGACAGTATTCTTAGGATCTTAGGCAATGTCTCACCTGTGCAATTGATTTCTAGTTTGCTAATTATGTTTTTTTTTATTTATTAATGGAAGATAGACATTTGTCTTCTAGCCCCATTATGCTTATTAAGCTAAAGGCGTTGTTTGAAATGATCCCTAACGATGGGGGTACAGGGATAATTTGAACTCTGTACATAACCATCCTGCAGTCATTTCGACATCACCTGTCACAAGCACCAACTTTTGATAATTAATTTTTGCTGAAGGAAATCGATATCGCAACCAATTCCAGGATATCTGGATTTCAAAAATACTCTCAGCATTCAAATTTTTAGGCAAATGCGTAACTGTGGGCACTAAATTACCAACTTTTGTTCCTCGAAGTCATTTTTTACTCGGTCCGAAAACTATGGACATAATTCTGAGGTCAAATAGTCGACCAGGCAGGTCCATTTTCGCAAACTAAAGAAACTTCGCACGCTCATTAAATATTTTGGTACTATACTTAGACCAAGCAACAAAGCTCCAAAATCTATAGATTCTGGATATGACGTTTGTCATTTAAATGCTGGAGAATAGAGAAAAATTGTGCGCAAACATGAGCGAAAACGGCCGAGCGCGAGAGAGTGGGAGTAGAACAGCAGTTGAGGGGAGGGTATAATACAAAGCGCTGTGGTACCCCTCTGCTGTTCTACACCCACTCTCACGCGCTCGGCCGTTTTCGTTCATATTTGTGCGCAATTTTTACCTATTTTTCGGCATTTAAATCGAAAAAGATTATTGACATTTTATCGCTTAACAAATCCGTTTGATAAATTCGAATCGAAGGACCTTCAGAGCATCCAGCCTAAGTGCAAAATATGGTATGAAGAACTTCTGATTGCAATTACGAGAAAACTAATTACCCGACAGCGTCTAGGCTCTGCACACAGGAAGTACCTATCAATATCGACTATTTCGAAAAAGATCCTGCACAGCTAAAAAAATGTCGACGTTACGAATTTTTGAAAAAAAACTTTTTTTTTTTTTGGGGATTTCTCCCTTAAAAATGAACCGATCGGCTTTTTCAGCCTTTATTTTGTGGTAATAAATAAAGTGGTAATAGAAAAAAGAAAATGGCAAACTCGAGTAGAAAACTGTGCAGTTAGGATCTGGGGGCTATTCTGTGTATGATGGCAGAGGCGGTATTCCGTTACTATTTTTGTCAAGAAAAACCTCTACTTATTTGGTTGGTCTAAGTACTGTAAAAGGTCTCACTTTTCACTGCAAAATTTTGAGACATATCTCTCGGTCCGGTTATTAAGATGATTGAAAAAAAAAACAGTCGTCCATCAGGTGCGTTTTTTATCGAACATGCTCACCTCGGATGACATAACCAGCGGTGGTGAACCATGTCGTTGCCTATAGACGTTGTGCCAACATAGACATTCCGTAATGAAGTCACTGTCTTTCCATGCCGTCACCAAGTCCGCTGCTTCCAGAACCATCGATACTGGGCGTTGTAGAAGAATCTGAAAATTTATAAATTGTTACTTTTGGTGGAACACAATTCTACAACCCAACAATTTGGGAGAAAATAATTTTGGGAAACCACTTTTTCGTGATCTGGGAGTCAGAATCGGGGGACATTTGATGTCAAACAAAAATAGCCAATTTCGTATTTTTCCAATATTTTGACAACCAGTAATGACAGCTCAGATTTTTTTTACAGATTATAAATCAACATAAAAATACGCAGCTTTTCTCCAAATCAACCGACCTCGTATCTCTCAAGATAACTGAGAACCACATACATTTTCTCTAAAAACTGGCATCGTAGTTTTTTTTTTTCATTTCTAGGGCCGTATGATTCGGGATATTCGGAAGTAACTCAGTCTCATGCGGGCTTATTGAGCTTGTAAAGGTAGTTACAAGTTAGAGGAATTGTTTACAGTTACCTACTAATAATAACTAATCCAAGCAGATTGACAGACTATGTAAGAAGTAAATTTTCTTCGGTAAAGTTGCATAAGGCTTTTCCAGATAAGCACATGGTGAATTTTTAATACTAATTTTGTATTTCTGGAAACAAGGCACTCTGCCAAAGCAAAAAACTCTCCTAAATTAATATTTTTAATTTAGAAAAAAGCTTTTGACCGTAATATGATTATCACATTTTGCTTTATCAAGTTAGACGAAGAGAAACGCTTTTAGGCAGGGATCTGGTTATATAATAAAAGCAGGCGGCGGCCAAGAAGTTTTGGCTTAGATGCCAAAATCAATATTTATGTTGAAAAACTAATGCAATTTAGCAACGTTTCGGCTGCACAAAAAACGTGGAAGGGTACAATCCATCTACTTGACGAGAAATTTGTAAAATTCAATCATGAACCGAAGTCAATAATAAACTCTGCTTCCTTCACTTTCCTCCCTTATAGTATCGCAACTTTTTTCTGACAGCTGCTTATAAATTACGTAAAAAATCGATTTATAATGTTTCTCTACTAATATTTATTTTCTCAATTAAATCTGCTATTGGTTTTTGAATGAATTAATTGAAAGGAATCAGTCTCGAGTAGACACTCTTGGTTCAGAGATACATTTTCTCCTTTTCTACCGCCCCCAAGAACAATCACTTTATACATATATAAGACGGCCGATCGCAATGCAAAGCTTCCACCATGCAAAGTAAATGTCAAGGTCGTTATGATGACCGACTAGATAAGTTATCATTGAGCCTGCGGCTCCTTTGCGGCATTGCTATCCTTTATAAATTTACAGAATGGAGAGGATGAGAGGACGCTTTGTGTAACTTTCCGGCTGGTTTATTTCAAATGGTCTCGTCTCGAAACTTTGTATAATGGCGATTAATATGGAAGGGAAAGCTTCAACAAGTTTACTTAGGATGATTAAAATAGCTACAAATTCGACTATAAATTATTTTAACTGCTTGCGTAGAAAATTCTAATGATTAAATTAACATACTTATTACCTACTTCGTTCATAAATTAATTAATTTATTAATTGTATTTGTATATAAGTACTACCTACTTAGAGCTGCCATTATTTAGTAGAATGATTACCTAAATGCCCTTCATTGAAGACCCAGTACCAAATTGTTGCTACTTTTCTCAACTGTTCTGAACAGCACTTCTGTGAAGAGTTCTTAAGAAGATCGTGTTATTATTAGAACTCCGTTTGAGCATGGAAAAGAGAATAAGGAACAAAATAACACTTCTTTTAGTCACAATGTCGTTATGTGCAAGGTGATGGTGCTCTTGATTGAAGTGTGTAACGGGATTTTTCTGTGGGTAGAGGTGAGTTCCCAGGAATGGATATTTGCCTCTTTGTACCCGTGACAAGTCGATTAAATAGTTAGGGTTTATTTACAGAAAGAAGTATATTTACAATAAATAGTACTATTATCCATACAACTGATCTTAGGGTTGCTCCGTCCTCTGAGTGAGAGGAAGGGGGTGGCCCTCGTTCTGGATAGTGACCGGATTGGCTACAGATAACCGCGTCGAAAAGCGGCCTCGTTTACCATTGGCCTTTCCGGTACTGCTGCTGCTGGTGTCCTCGCTGCTTGCCGTTCATCGTCAGTAATTCCGCCGCCGTCGCACGATCTGCGCTGTCCCCGACCGTATGCAAGATACGCGTCTCGGGGCCCTCCGGGTACCCTCAATACAGGCCGGGTAGGGATTGAAGGGATCTGCCGGAACCTCAATGCAGTTCCGGTTGATTACCTATTCTGATCGGTCGCCGGCCAGAGCTCACTTCACTCTGGTCGCGCTTCCGATGCCGGGTTACGGTTCGGTCAACTCAGTTCATCGACCTACTGTATCCGGCTATGTATACTGTATGGGGCACTCACTACATACCCCAGCTGATCTCCGGGCTCAATTCACCTAGGAGAGAGAGTTGTTGATGAACAATGAATGAATGAATGTTCATTAACTAATTATTCCCAAATAGTTAATTTTTTCCTTCATGGATAAGAAAATCCTTTCACAAAGGATAAAAAAATCTTAGACGCGAGTGACGCGAGGAGTATGGAGCTTATAATCTTGCATGATTCGTCAGTTCGTTTCATGAATTCTGTGGTTGGTAACAAACAGGGTGATTCACAACCCGATTGACAAACTCCAGAAGAGGAATTCCTCGTGAAAATAGAAAGCGAAAGTTCCTTTGACGTTTCTACAGATTTTGTATCTGAGCACAAGATTGAGAAGATAGTTTAGTTTCGTTTCATTAGTAGGTATGAGAGACTTACTACTCTTTCATGTTTTTGGTACCTACTCATAGGCAAAGTAGAAGGAAAAATAATTAAGAAACAGGTTAAATTGTTTACATTCTTTACATTCGTTACATACAAATGGACTGTGTAAACAATTGAATGAATTGTTTACAATTAATTGTTTACATGCCCATTCTTGTCAGTAGTGTTGCCGCGAGACGAGACTGGGCGAGACTTGGGGTCAGTCTCGTCTCGTCTCGTCACCTCGAGACGAGACCAGAAGCCAGTCTCGGTCTCGACATACTCAGTCTCGTCTCGTCTCGTCTCGTCTCGTCTGGTCTCGTTTGGTCTCGTCTGGTCTCGTCAAATATTGACATATGTAATAGCAATATTTAATTATCAATATTTTATGTAATAGCATGTAGAAAAGCATACCCTATATTAGCTAGGGCCTATAAATTCTAGGACATTTAGGGCCGGTTGCACGAACGTAATTAAAAATATTTCAGATATTTACCGATTTTAAATTTCAAATTTTGAAAATATTGTGAATATTTTCAAGAATATTTCAATTTTTGTCGGTAATTAACTCTTCAACAAGGGAGTAGAGTTTGTTTCCAGCACTATCAGACCAATATTTTGATAATACAGGGCGTTTTAAAATCGATGATTATCTCACAGATTTTTAATTACATTCGTGAAACCGGGGTTTAGTCTGCTGCACAAGCACTATCGGTACCTACACACAAAAAAATGCAACAGGAAAACATATAGTTTTCCTATTGCACAAATTCTATAAACTAACACTAAAGTCTGAATTGTTTGTAAAAAAAAGTTTTTTCAAAAGCACTGCAATCAAAAATGAAAATGATAATAATAGGTACCTACATATCATAGAAAGTCGGGTACTTATTTAGTTGAAAAATTGATTTTTTTTTATGAAGTCAATAGGTGATTGAAAATAAGATTATATAAAATACTGGTAGGTAATGTTATGGTATTCTGTTTTCTCCCTTTTCTTTGTTTATTATTCCAAATTTTATTTTAAAAATTTTATACCATAAACAAAAACTATTTATTGTTATCTATGAGGGCACTCTCTTTCCTCACAAATGATCAGTCATTCTATGAAAAAACTATACGAACAAAATTTTATTTGTTGAAGGAAATGGTGCAATCTACAATTTGTTGATAAGAACTATTCTTACTCTCACATTTAACAATTACCCTTTATCAGAATATGTGAGAAGTTTGAGCTTCATATTTTGGTTATGGCTGACGAACAAGTGGTCGCCACACCATGAATTTTGCGTTTTTCTCTTATAATTTTTTACTTTTGCTTTTGGTTTTGTTGGATCATTATAATTAAAAATATGTACTAAAATTGAATCAAAGAATTGAAACAAATTTATTTACCAGAATTTTGACTGAATTTACGTGGCCATATCTTTTATGTAGTATAATAAAGGGATGTTTTTTTATTTTTTTTAACCAGTTAAAATTCAGAAAAGCTAGAAAAAAATTTTATCATTATACTAAGAACAATTCTTTAGGGGGCTGAAGTATCACTAAAATCCAGTGAAACCCTTTCACTATTCAAGAAGTCATAATAAAAAAGGAATAATAATATTCTTGTTCCTTTCTTGTTTATTTTTTATTTCCAAGTCCATGGTTCAGCTAATAATTGATATCAAAAGAAAGATGCAGGAGATGAAATATAGATAATAGATACAATAATTTGTTGTTTCCCTAATTACCTACTGCATCTATTCAAACTTGAAGCAGGAATACATAAATTATGATCAATGGGGTTTGAAGGTTTCAAATTCCAAAGAAAGCAATAAAAATAATCTTTTGAATGTTTTCATCAATAATAATAATTCTTGTCTGAGGTTTATGGCACCCTTCACCCTCCTATACATATAATATTGGTCATTTTTGTGTAACACTAATTACAATTTATTGTATACAATAAATACTATACTATCCCTAAAAAACACGAGACCAGTCGAGAGTCTCGGCGAGACTAGACGAGAGTCTCGGCGAGACTCGTAGATGGTCTCGTCTCGTCGAGACTAGACGAGACGAGACTCGATTCCGGTCTCGTCTCGAAAATACGAGACGAGACGAGACCACACGAGACTAGTCTCGAGTCTCGCGGCATCACTACTTGTCAGCAGCTTTGTTATAAGATAACGCAAAATCAGTAAAAACGGTAAAAGAACTTTTTTTCACGAGGAATACTCCGTTGAAGCTTGTCAGCCGAGCTTTGGATCGAGTACATGTCAGCGGTAAACACTGAAAACTGGGATTAGAGGGAATGCCTAGGTCAACAGTGAAATCGGTTCATTACTGGAAATGCTAGAAAAAACTGTGAAATCAATAATTTGTTTGTAACTAGATACGACATACACTTCATAAATATTCCAATTGAAGAAGGAGATTATAGCATGAAGATCGTAAAGGCTATTCTAGATTATAGATTTACATTAACGCGAAGAAAAGTGCAATTTTCCCAAGATAGATCAATCGACTACGTTCCAAAGGTGCATACGAACTAAAGGTGATCAAGATTTTGCGTTAACTTGCTTCATCGACTATCAGAATGAATTTTATAAGATCGAAACTTGCAGGCTACTGAAGTTAATGACAAAGTTGAGAATAGATTCAAGACACTGTAACGAAGTCGCGTATTTTCGACTTCGTTTTTCATTAGATAACATTCAGGAAATTTAAATTCAATCAAAATACAATAGTTAATTCTCAAAGTCATATTATTCAAATCAAGTTTCATGAAATACTCTATTTTCCATCTTAATCTTCATAGTAGATACCAATCCTGAAAATGTAATTTTTATGAAAAGCCGAAGAGTAATTATTGTAATTTTAATAAATACATAAATCCGCGAGCCGGCGACACGAATTTTATTTTCATGAAAGTTTTGAGATTTTTTATACACGGAATTGAAATTTATTGCCAACTGAATCGGTGCAGTTAGCGACCGTTTTCGTGAAGCCTTTCCGGAATAATCAAACGAACGGTACGGAAAAAGTGGCGTGCCCGTTTTTTGCTTTTCGATAGCGGGTACAACAGATAGGATAGGGTATAAATATTGGTACATTTATTTTGAGCGTCCTCTTTGATTTTCCGTCGTTTTACGCGCTGCACCTCTTTCATTTTTCCGTCGCTGTATACGTGAGTGCTTATACGGGGTGCCGTTCATAGAAGTTGCCGACCGACGCCTTCCGCAATAGCCGTTTAGCGAACCGTGCCGACGCGAATTTCAGAAAGTCCCGATTTCCAGAACTTTTAAAAGTCGCGATAATAAAGTCAGACCATTCAAGTTAATTTTTTTTTGAGTTTTTGCCGCCACACAATCATGCCAGCCAGTTCCCATACGCCCTCGATACTTAGATATAAGGTAGGTGTTTTGATTTAAACTTTACTCATTTCTGGTACCGCCGATTTTGATACCGCCGACCTGTCTATACATCCCGACCATTAACTGCCCCGATACACACCAAGTAAATTCCCCCCCTATTCTCCGAAGGCCATATAGCAGCGGGGTCACTAACATCTCTAGCTGTAGGGTAAGCGGTGTAAGCGACCTCCCCTCGTGGCTGGGTAACCGGTGAAATATTTTTAACTTGTACCTAGTGCCTTTCCTGAAAGCGCCTGTCCCCTCCTGGAACCCCGCCTCGACGTTCGTGCGTTTTTTGGGTAGAGCCGCCAACCAGTTTCGATAAACAGATACAGTTAGGTAATCTTTCGTCGTTCTCTCATGAGCCAAGTCCGATTTATTTGATTTAAATTTGTTATTGATTGATTGCCCCCCCAGAACACAGTGCCGCCTCACGGTGATTTTCACTCATGTATTTAGTGTAAATATTATGGAAATTTAAATTAGTTATTTTACGGTTGTTATTTGTAAATATTTTCCCGTAGGTAGTTGTTTTAATTTGTATATATTTGGATAGGTATATAGGGACTATAATTTTTTATTTCTTTTTTTTTCTTAATAATCTGTTTTCAGTTTTCGTAGGTAGGTACTTTGATTTGTTTTGTAAATTTGACTTTGAATTTTTTTCCGTAGGTCGTAATAACCAGAAAAATAGTTTTGCTTGTCGTACACGTCACGTACGTGAATTTTTTTGTAAATTCAAAACTTAGAATTTTTCAGTAGGCTGTAATAACCAGTAAAATAGATTTGCTTTTCGCACACGTCACGTACGTGGGTGTTTCCATGAATTTGCACTTAGAAAAATTTCCGGTAATCTGTAACAATTGTGACAATAAATTTTTGGTTCCCCGTAAAGACGTTTATGTACATTTAATTTTGGTGGTAAAACTCTGTGGATTCGATAACGATTTATTTTGTGTCAATAAATAATAATTCATGCAAATTTGGGCCTTTCTGTTTTACCGAAATTTTCCGCTCAATTGACTGAACGATCCGTCATAAATTAACCGAGAGTGAAGGAAAAGGTAAGAAACCCTCTCGTAGAAATTACAATAGCCAGCCGGACCGCCAGCACCAGCACTACCGTCATCTCATAGGCAGGCACTCTGTCGGCCGAACGCCGTTCGCACGCCGACCAGCACCAGCACCGGCTCCACCGAGTGATATTAACCTCGCCTACATCTCCGCTCCACGGGAAGGCACAAGGGACGTTCAGTGGGCGATTAAAGTCCGTTCCATTGAACACATCGTCTTCGGTGATAACTTCATCTGACCCCTGGCGTTTCCGTTTCTCCATTGAGCTGCCTTTAGGGACAAGGATACGATAAACGTATCATCTGTGCGACTCAGGCAATTGGGAAATATTTAGCGAACACATTTTCCCCAGGGAGTAAACCCTTAATAAAAATCTGGCGCCCGAGCAATCCGCCGAACTCCATCTGCATACGATCCGTGAATTTCCCAGCGAGCCCGAGAACGTCACAACACATGAATCGTATTCAAGAAATAGCCACTATTTTACACGTCAAAATAGATGAAGATAGATGTAACAACAGAAAACAAACATTCCTCTACGGAGAATGAACCTTATATGAAAAATGCGCTTTGCCAAAATTGTCTTTCTCACTTTCTATAGATCTTCCGACCACGTAGTACCAGTCCCAAAGCAAGAATGAACAAGGATGGATTTGAAATTCAATTAAAACAAAGTGAAAGAGAATCAACCCTGGCAAGAATAAGAAGAAATCGGTCAAAGTCAACAAATTGATGATGAAGAAAAGGGAGACGATATAGAAAATATGCCAAGAATATCATCAAGAAGCAATAAAACAAAAAGGTCAAGATATTTTGAAGACTATGAAGTAAATATTGCTTACAACTATAAAAGTAAATGCTGAAAAAGAAAGAGCTGATCCTAAAACAGTTTCCAAAACTTTAAAAAGAGAAGATGGGAAAGAATGGTTGATGGCCATGAAGGAAGAACTTCAATCAATCAAGCTAATATGTTGAGCGAGCTGAAAGAAGCATCGCAGATGGTTGGTCCCGTTATGAATTAGTTTGATGAGTTATGCGATGAATTCGTCCAGAAAACGAAGATATAGCGGCCCAAACAACATCCAAGAGACATAAAATTGTGAGCAATGTTTGGAAAATACCCGCAAATGCTTAAAGAACCGAGACTTATTAACTCAGAGAAAATTTTTCGATGTGATGTCCTGTCATGTTGTGCGGACTTGAAAAACGACAACCTTAACGAAGAAAAGAACAATTCATAAAAAGATCGCTTGAAGGATGACAGAGCAGGCCACGCTGGGAAGGTTCGAGTGATCTGGAAGGGTAGAGTGAGAATCGAGGAGGTAGAATCGTCAAGAAAATTGGCAAAGAGCTAAAAGAGTATTTGGTAAATTTCCACTTCCTTTCAACCGGTTCAAAGTTTTAATATAAACCGTACATTGCATCGCGTAGTAGCGTTGCTTTAGGAGCAATTTAAATGGTTTTCACTTCATTCATCTGCTTATCAAAACTCAGTAAGTGAAAAATAATGAAAACATGGAAAATACAAAATTTTCCATGTTTCTACTTAGTGTTTATCCTTATAGCTGTGCTCGGTGTATACCTAATGTGTCTGTAGTAAAAAGCTCATTTTTCCAGCGTTTGCATCAATATTACATTTTAATGAAGATATATGACAGTGATGGAGAGACAAGCTCATTTAAACCACGGTGTAATTTATAAAGTGTTGGTTTTGAACGCCGTTTGTGAAGCAAATGCTCGTTTATGTTCGTTAAAAATATAGGCATACATTACACCTGGAAGAGGGCATTGTAGAGAGGATAATTCGTATTCACCTAACATTAGACAAGCAAAATGTGGAAGCGGTATGAAGGCATTTGGGTTGTGAAATATGGAAAAGACTTAATAGAGCACCTCTCAAGTTAACTACTATTTTGATCAATATCAGAAAATCAATGCTCTCAATTAGTGACGGTAACAATATTCAACTCTGGAATAAAACCTTGTAATGTCTTGTATAGTTTAACACGTGACTTATAACAAAAGCGTAGATGATTGGCTTTGTTTGACCCGTGACATTCATGACAGGAATAATAATGTACCTGTATCCACCAAGAAATATACCTAGTCGTGTCCAGGTTCAAACCCATCGACGATTTTTAAATTTTTTTACTCGTTCAAAATGTAAAAGTTTTTAATGAAGGAGATCAACGAGACGAGTTGTTTTACAAAAGCCCTTTTATTTAATATTTGAATTGTTTGGTGAGGTTTTGAGAATACAATTTATGTTTATATTATGTTTCACAGAATGGCTTCATCTTGCAGAAATATTTGAAGGTTTATTTAGGTACATGTCGGTTGTTTTGGCGGTTTAATTTTCTTCAACAGGGGTTTTGTAACTGTGCCCAGAATTAACGGTTTGTTGCACACTTTGTAAACGTTTATTAAGTTTCTCTTGTTCATGTTTTAATCTTATAGGAAAAAATGAACTTGATCACTTTTTGTACCTATTTCATCGTTCCCAAAAAATGTAACACCTACTGGACGTGTTGCTTTAAATCAACTCCATATAATAATTGTATTGAACTTAACAAATATTTTATTGGATGAAATATGATACCATCCATCCTTTCTGCATTATTGAAGATCACCTCTTCTATCTCAGTTTTCCTTTTCAGTATTTAAAGCAAGCTTTCTTCTACTTAAGTTTGGTATAGCTGAACCGCAGAACTTTTGAGGTATGGATGGTTATCTACCTTTAATATTTAATTACCCTTGATATGTGTCTTGTAAACTCTCTTTCCTTTTCATGTGCCCATACTCCTCTGCAATCTTCAATAGGCTGCCATTCAATATTTATTTTATTACCCAAATAAGGGATAGTGGAGGAGGGAGAATAACGTTCAAAGCATGCCACCAAATAGTTCTCCTAGCCTGACTTATTGACAATCTGGCATAGTCGTTGAAGTTTCGCCAGCCAGCAGTCACAGTTTTTCCATAAAACCGTAGATCTATAATAGCAGATGCTGAGTCTGATTGATAATGATAATGGCCGTGTATATCCATAGCAGACGAGCAAATCGCTCTTCGTAATTCCATAACAGAATTGTTGCTTTCAAAAGGGTTATTTTACTGTAAACAAATTATATATCAATCTATGGATTTTTGATTTAGTTTTTGATTTGTATTAGTTTAAAGAGTCTCCCAGTTCTTAGCTTTGAAAATAAAATGAAATATATTTGATGTTTCTAAAGTATTCTCGTTGATTAATTACATACAGGATGTTCAAAAAGTCTCTAAAATGTCAAATGTCTCGAAAAATATACATCGGAACCAAAAAAGAAAAACATGACCTCTCAAAAGCGCTATCCAATGATACCAAACGCTCGACCCCCACCTCTTAGGGTGAGGCAGGGGTAATTTTAAAATCTTAAACGTTTACCTCTTTTTTTTTAATGCAAAATCGAATTTTACTCCTTAAACTACGTCAAATTTGACTGAAATATTTTTTTGGATTCGTGACAGACGATGCTGCAATCGCAAAAACATTTTTTTTTTTAATTATCAAGACATTCTACTTAAGATGGTGTTTAAATTAATTCCCACCTCTCCCATTGGGACGAACAATATTTTTTTATGAATAATGAAGAATTCATTTGAAATTTTCCTACAACTTCTCCCTTCATGATGGGGGGGGGGGGGTTAACACCACTTAACAATTTAACACCAACTGCTGTAGAATTTCTTGATAATTATGAAAAATTTTCTTTGAGATTACAGCATCATTTGTTACGAATCGAAAATAACGTTTCGATCAAACTTGACGTAATTTTTGCCGTAGAATTCGATTCTAGAATGAACAATAAGGGTACTACACGTTGATTAATTTCTAGATAGTCTACCAAGGTCACATGAAAATTCAGCAGTGATGTCAGATCTCGAATTTTGTAGGTGCAATGAGGATGAGGAATCACAGAATAAATAGACATAATTTATGACATCATCAACAATTTTTGTTTATTTGAAAATAAAAAGAATTTAAGGTTTCTTTTTGAATATAACGATGATGTTAATTCATAAAAGGTATTTATAATGAACAAAAAACAAGCACCTATTTGTAAAGAACATTTTATTGGAAAGTTATACACAAATAATATAAATTAATGCAAAACTTGACAATTGATAATTTAATATTCAGAGTCATATAATCAGTTTCTTAAATTAATACCTAATTAAAACATTCCACATTTCTGCCGTAACACCAGTATATGATGTGTATTTCGCCAAAGCAGAGAAATAACGTCGGTACTCTCATCGCTTAAAGGACGATTGAAGTTCGGTTTTGCTATACCCCACACTCATGTTCGATTGGATTAAAAATGCAATGGTATGTGGAAGTCGAAGAATTTTGTGTCCATACTGTTCAGCTAGCTAAGGAATCCACTATATACTGCTTTGGTTTCTTTTGTTCCTGTTGTGAAACCAATAAGCATTTTAGTTATATAAAAATCATAAAGTCAATACAAAATATACTTATTCACAATGTCTAGGAGCTGAGCTTTCAGCGAAAAAGGCTCGAAACTAATGTTCTTTCTGCGCAGCGCATTCGTCAATTTGTTGTTTATTTGAAGAAGAAATTGGTGGTTTATTTTCAACTGCACTGTGGTAAGGCGCATTGTCCATAATAATCACAGAAGGTAACTTGGCTTTAACTGGTTTTCGAACCACTTGGTAAACTTTTCATGATTCATCTCTCCATGATAATCTGGATCTTTTGTTGATGAAGAGAAAATCAATTCTGCCCCATCAACAAAACCATTTATCTTACCTGCATGCAAAACTATGTACCTAAATAATGAAAATAAATGATATTATATTCAATGCCTATAATTATACATCATTATAACATATATTATAAATATTTAAAACACCTTTTGCCTTCCGTCTTCTGTTCAGTTTCTTGACACTGCGTGGGTTTTGATCCTGCCAAGACTTTCCCATTGTGCCGTTTTGAGAGATCCATGTTTCGTCTATATACACAAATTATTGGTAAGATGCCTTCTCTTTTGTAATCTACATATGCGCGTAGGAACTTCACTCTTTTAACAATAATGTGACCTAATTCCAGGAGACCTCGACGTGGATTGTCTTTTTTCCATTTAAATCCAATTTTCTTTAAGACGCACAAAAGAGAAGATTTGCTGCACTCAAATATATACTTGTCTTTGAGGACGGTATGTAGAGTATGTAGAGACGGTACCAAAGCGACAATTTCAGAGCTTCAGCTACCCTCTAAATCATAATATTTATTACTTGATGTCAGTAGTATTTGAACCTATAAAATAATTTTTATACCTTGCTCACTGATGTTAGGGGTATAATGGCCCCCATTCATTGATTCATTTCCAAAGTATTCGAATAAATTTGCCACCATCTGCTGTTGCGCTTCTTTACTTATATGTTTTGGCATTTTGCTTACTTTTAAAGATAATCTATCACTTTTTAGATAATAATTCTAATAATTTTTAATTTATTTTATAAAGTTAAAAATTAACTCTTAAAACTGACAGACGTAAATAAAACAAAATCAGTTTATTATTTTGGATAGAAAAGTTGACAACAAAGCCAGGGCGATGTTGTGATCGATTATTAAATTTATTGTTTTTGCATCTTCCTAATGTCAAACATTTTCATTTGAGCCCTTTAATAACCTTCAAATTCTAACTGTCATTTTTAGTGTCATAATGTTCGACGTTACAACGCAGCGTAAACAAATATGACCTTGGCAGACTATCTAGAAATTAATCAACGTGTACTTATTGCAATTAACTTAGAGTGCATGAACTCGCGGTTAGTTCTTTAAACTGACCGCTAGATGTCGCTCTATTTACACCACACGGAGATCCGTGTTAATTCTTGGCTTAAGAGGGGCCAACTTCCATTCATCCGAGAGCATCCTCCAGATACTCCAGATGCAGCACACTGATGAGTTCCAGTAGAACGAAACACGTGTCTGTGCTTGTTCTGGTACTCTGGAAGGCTCTGCTGTTGGATGCGGAAGCAAACTCTCTAGTTGGAGTTTCGGGCACTGCCAGCATGACAACTGTTAGGCTGATGGAGAATTCTCCGACCCCATCTAACAGGCTAGTAATTGCACTCTATGTGCTTTATACTCATTGACCTGCAATTCACTCTTTTATGAATAAGGGTACTAGTTAAGGATTTTAAAGTTGCCTCCTACCCCAGTCCAAGATGGGGGATCGTTAAAGAGCGCTTTTGAAACTATCGAAGTCTTTATTCTTTTTGTATTCAATATTCATTTCTTGAGATATTTGTCTTGCAGACTCTTTGGAAAATCTATACAAATTTAACTTCTGTGAACAAGCCTAGAAAAAATTGGATCTACGCAGCACCAATTATTTATATAGGGAAGCAATGGCTCATGGAGCGATTCATTTTTACATTTACATAATATTTCCATCCATCAAGAAAGCGGAACTTGTCACAAAAAATAACGCACCACAAACTTGGGGAGGCTCAAGTTTTCATTTAGCAACAATAAACGGGAAAACTGGGTTAGATACACAGCAACACTTTTTGGAAATAATGGAGAAGACGTTAGAATTGCCGACACTTCATAAGAATGACCCGGAGGCCTCTTAAGATCGGAGGTGGTATGTTGGTATTTGTATTTGCTTTCTGTGTTGAAAAAATTGAAACTATAAAAAAAACTATTGCACAACATTATATGGCTCTGACCTGGCATCCTCTTCGATAACGGCCTCAAATCCACATTTATCCCAATTCCAAAAAAGGAACAATCCAAGAGTTACGTAACTACTGACTTTTAAGTATCCTGAGCCATATACTGGAAACAATCCACTCCAGAATATAAAATTTTTTATACAGCACTGGAACGTTCCCACCTGGGATCGGGAAGGGGTTTCGTTTGGAGCACGAGAGTTTTATTTCATTCTACTGTATTAACTGGGGATGTACATAGCACTCCCTCCAGTTCCAGTTCTCAGAAGAGATTTGGGAGTTTCGATGGTTCTAAAGATGGGAAGTCTTTTTCAGTTAATTGGTAAAGACCTAGACAGCGGAGACTTCTTTGTTGTACTGCATAGCAGTCGACAAGGAGTTGTATTGAAGTTTCATCCCCCCCCTCCATGCAGAATCTACAGGTTTGGTCGTTTTGATTCAAATCCTTGGCGGGCCGGATAAAATCGCCTGCCGGGCCGGGTTTGGCCCGCGGGCCGTAGTTTGGACACCTCTGGTTTTGAAGATCAATCTTGCGAAGGTCTGTTCCAAGTCTACAACGCTCAGTGAGAAAACCTACTAGCATTCCTAAACTGTTTTTGTTCAGTTGTATGCATGCCTCGAATCTTTGTTGGTTGTATTTCCCAAGCATTAATTTCGCCTGTCTTAATCCTGGGAGTTCTTTCCAGAGGTTTTCTCTTTTTCATAGTTTTATCTTTGAATAAATTTTCTCCTATTCTGATGAAAGGTTTATTCGTCTTTTGAACTGATGACGTATGAACTCAGTGCTTTCATGGCAGCTTGGTTACCTTTAAGATCGATTATCAATTATCAATTATCAATTACAGCTATCTCTTGCTTTTATTGGTTCCTGTCTATATTAAATTGAGCGCATCTTTCGATAGCGTGGATTTCCGCTTGAAATATACTGGTGTACTTTTCCATAGGCTCAAAATATCTCGTATCAGGTCTAAGGACTCCTACACCTTCGATGGTTTTAACACGAGAGCTACTATTTGTTTCAACGTCTTACTGCAAAACTTACCCTCGATTTAAGCTGATGGAGGTATAGAGAATTCCAAAACACCGCAATTCTAGGAAGAAACGATCTTTGGTACCAATAATGTGGTTATATCCTTGTAGAGACTAATTGTACATTGGTGGGTACCCTGGGCTTGACGTGTGCAGCTCTAGGTGGAATTACTGTCGCAAGCTGGCTAAACAGTTCCCATGGAACTACCGATAGAACATGGAGAGACCCATGCACCAACCGGAGATGTTCTAATAATAATTATCGGATGGCCTAGGTTTCGAATTGCTCTTTTCTGACTAGAATCCAGGAGATAAAGGATGTGTTTTGGTGAGAACGCCACATATGAGAACAGCATTCGATTGTTGGTAGGATGAGGATGTCAGCAGTTCTATAGGTGTAAAGTATTTTTTGGCCTGCTGTGAAATCCCAGTTTTTTTGCCAGCTTCTTTGACAAGATCAGTATATGAGTCCCCAAAGACAAGCCTCCACTAACAGTCAGTCCAAGAATGAATAACTCATAAACTCATAAAAATGGTGCTTTAAGAGTGTCGGCTGGTCCAGTTGACATGTGTTTTCATTATCAGAATTCCAATCTACAACAGCTCTTAGGTCGTCATTGATACAGTTCACGCTACGTTGTTTCATGTATGAAGGCCGGTTCTCACTTGTACGACACCCGACGACAGCGACCAGCGACAACACGACAAAATTGCTGGGGGATTTCATTTCACCATGATGAGTCAGGTTCCCGACGTGCCATGTCGTACAAGTGGGAACTAGACTCAGGGTGAAATCCCCCCGCAATTTTGTCGCGTTGTCGCTGTCGTCGGGTGTCGTACAAGTGAGAACCGGCCTTAAATCGGGTTTCATGTTGCGATAGGCTGGCTGTTTGAAAGTAAAACGAATAGAGTGGGTAATACGACTTGTCCTGGGGAACTCCTGAGTTGGTGGCATTAGAGGTAGATGATTGGGAAGGAAACTGAAGATCCGCTTACAGGGCTGTGAAGAGAGCCCATAGGAGGGAAGTTTACTAAGCAGATCCCCATGACACATTTTATTAAACTTTTCCAAACTTTACAGTGAATAAACTCCGGAGACGGCCAGATAAATCAACAAGCCCGTAGTAGATTTTTCACTGAGAGAAAGCTCATAATCCATGTTTTTTTTTTAATTGAAAGGAAAAGTAGAAGAACATCGAGTTAGAATCTAGTTTTTTTTGGCAAGATCCTTCTTTGAACATATGATCCTGGTCAAATAACTGACTGAAATTTTCTACGTTGCAACATGTTCAACAAAAAAATATGTAATGCATACCAAACAGCAATAATATACAAAATATAAGAGTACAACCTATTTGAACCTTAAGACATAGAAAGAATGAATCAAGCAGAGAAAATATTCACCCTTCCCCCAAAGAATTGATGTAAAGTAGATGTACAGATAAACAGATAATAAACCGAGACAGCACAATTCCGTCTTGTGATTGTCTATGTAAATAAGGCACAAGGGCAGTCGAAAGCCTCATACCTTATATCGAGCAATAATTATCTGGCACCTCATTTGCAAGGGCGGAAAGTCCTTGAAGAAGTAAAATGTTACTCATGAATGGAAATATATTCAGTTTCCCGAGACCTCTAAGTATGCAATAAATCTTCTAATCTGATCCAAGAATCCGGGCCTAATAATAAGTTAGTGATAACGAATGCAATGCAGTTGGGAAACGGGAGGTTTTCCGGGCTTATCGGTATAATCAATCGTTTGACCTTATAGACGTGACAGGGTGAATTAATGGGACATGCCTGCTGGTCAGGTGTTCAATCAGAGCAGAGAACCCATAAAATGGAAAATTCCATTTCCTTTCAAGCGTTCTACATCGAGCGAGAGAAATCTATTGCTCGAACTAGTAACTATTAATTGTTCTGCCCACGCGTTTATCTGCAAGCTGCAGGTAATTTTCTCTGGAAACGGAATAAATTTATTTAATTGCCACGTTTTTTTAGGGAATACTTGGTATGGAACATGAGAGGGGAATTCTAGATTTATGCTGATTGAATTCCTTCAGACTTTATAAGCAGGCGAGGCTCTAATTTGGACCTATTTGAGTGAAAGTACATACCTATAGCTGATAGGCTGACTGGAATTAAGTACGCAACGTTTGCTGCAAAGCAATAATTAGAAGTTCTGCAGCAAACGTTGCAAAGCCCCACGGCATGTATGTGGGAGTTAATTTGGTATATAGCATAGAATTGTTTATAGGTCAGTTTCTTATAGTTGTAACAAAATACAAGGCTTTTGTTGGTAATTATTATTTATTTGCATTATTTGAGGGGTTTATCAGGAGTGATACAGTTTTTACGACAGTGATTAGCAGGTTATCTCCACCAGCACCGGCTATATAAAGGGAGCCAACTGAAGGACTGACCAGAGGATCCGAGGTACTGACTCGAGAACCACTCTCTCTCCTTGTGAATTGAGCTCGGAGATCACATGGGGCATGTATTGAGTGCACCCTATCCATTTACGTAGCCGGCTACAGTAGGTCGATGAAATGAGTTGAACCTCACTGTAACCCGGTATCGGCAGACCGACCAGAGTGGAGTGAGCTCCGGCCGGTAACCGATTCAGTATAGGGAATCAGTCGGCGCTGCATTGAAGTACCGGCTGATCCCTTCACTCCCTATCCGGCCTGTATTGAGGGCCGGATTCAGTAACAGCCGTCCCGAGGTTATATTGAGGCATCGGGAACGGACTTTGTTTCAGGTAGCCTCGCCGCCGGAGAATATCCTCCCAGATTGCTTTCCGGCGCGTGTTCCGGAGACTACAGCAACCGACACGCACTGTGCGACTGCGAGCGGGCGACTGGCGCTGAAGAGCCGGTCGCGAACCGTTCAAGAGTGGCCGTAGGTAAACGACCAATCAGCATTAGTACGCGCCTTGACGCGGCTATCTGCAACCAATTATACGGATTGTGGAGGACGAGAGCCAGCCCATAGGATACAGTGGTTATCAGTATTAGCAAGACAAATATAGATATGTGTAAATAGAATACTTGTAAATAAAGATTTGTAATTTTTAATTGACTTGTCGCGGGTACAAAGGGGCAGACATCCATCCCTGGGAAATCACCTCTACCTAACAGAAAATCCCGTTACATAGTTAAATCTGCAGACGATAGAAAAGTTTATCGAAAGAGAGTATAGAGAATTATGAAAAAATATTAATTACTTATTAAAGCAAATAAAGTGTAAACTGCAAGTGAAAGGGAGCTTGAAAGGTGTTAAAAAATGACACCCTCTACAAACCAGGGTGACAAAAAGTGTGTCACTGGCTGTAATACATAACGAGATTAATTATTTGAGTCCCACGAGAGCTGCATGGGTGGAGATGGTGAGAATTGTATGCGAGAGTTGGGGTTTTTGGTGAGAAGTAACGCAAGGAAAAAGGGAGTTCTTTTTTAGAATTCCCGGACTCGAGATAGACTATTCTTGAAGCTCAGCGAACCTTTTGGTTCTAATCCCTGATCCCCCTCCTGTATTGACACTTCGAGCAAGCCGCCCATCAATTTAGTCAAGATAATGCAAATTGGATCTCCCTCAGAAGGGAATAAAGTAAAGTGTCATAATCTCGTTACAACTGTTGTCAGAAGTGGGATCGTTACAATTCAGACGAAATTCAGAGCGAACTTGTCTGAATGTACCTGAAACTTCAATTTCAGGAGAAATTAGGATGCTTTACCAGGCAACAAATTTTCTGGTAAATTTATATTGCTTCTGGAAGAAATAGCTCAGCTTAGAGTTAAAAGGTTCAATAAATGAAACATTAGACGACGTGGAATTCGAACGCATTTCGTTCGAGCGGATAGTTCGCGATCTAACCGTGCAGAACGAGCTCTCTTTAATAAAATTACACAAAGTGAGCTGCAAACTTTGCTTGCCTTGTTAGAATGGAATTGTTTTACCACTTAATCAATGCAAATTCGAGTAGTTTTACTTAAATAATCCTTTTTTTAAAGTCTCGTTAAGCAAACCAATTTCCCTGTCGGAGCACGAAGGTATCAGATCTCAGAATATCGATTCAGTTGAGTTTTCATAACGCAATGCGGTCACAATTTATCATTTTATTCATGAAAATAATGTGCGTTCTGTTATCTCTGTTTTGAATTACGTCATCATAGTAATCTCACATTTTACTTCCACTCGTCATAATTTTGTAAAAGTTCTGCTCATACATTTTATTAGAGCCGGCAGAAATTTCAAACAGTTATTTGGAATAATAAGCTACTTAAAAGACCATAACTCATTTTTTTTTTGTAGAAACTCCAAAAATACTACCGTATCCATAAAAGAGGGTATTAGAGTATTAATTACCAAAGTTTGCTTCGAATGGCTGAAAATGTTTTAGGCAGTGAAATCAATTTCCATCATGAAAGTTTTAAGCAGCTTTATTTGTGCCTAATTGGTTCCAAATCCAAAACATAGATGATTCATAAACTAAATAAATTTACTCTTTAACTGAACTCTAACTAAACTGGAGTAAAGAAGTGCTGAACAAAAAAGTGTAACAAGTGCAACAGAAGATCCTGGGATTTTAGAGCTGGTTGATCGAAGAATAATAAGTTTGTCGTGCACAAAAAAATTAATGAACCTACCTACCTGACTTAAAAAACAATATAGCTCATTACAAAATTCTTGTGCAAAACAAACCGACGGCAAAGTAAAACTTTCCTGAAGGGGAATTAATAAAAAACTTTTCGTGTACACAACTTCAGAAGCTTTTAAAGCGGATCTCAAAAAGTGAGGCAAAAGCTAATTTTTTCAGCTAATTGAAATAATTGTTTTCTCCCAAGACAAGCTAATTATTACACCGCCAGTTCGACAGACTGATTTATTTTAAGTCAGAAGTAGATAATTTAATAATTTTCAAGCAAATTGTGCGTAAAAATTACTCCTTAAAGAAACTTTTCTTAAATCTGCGCAGTGGAGATGTGATGGTTGATAAATGAATTAACAAGGAATCAATTAGTTCCGAAGGGTGAAGTTTCGCACGTCGGCAGGTCCTTGACTAGTAGTCACGAAGGGTTAAGATTATCGTTGGTTGTCGTGAGGTCGAATCACTTCATTTAGATTACCATTCAGGGTCCATTTACCAATGACCCGTGTTTTAACATTGTTGCAACCCCTTACGATACACCCCCAGGAAATTACAAAGTGTTTATACCGAGTAAAATTGGACTTATTTGAGTCCACTGTCGAAAAGTTTATGGGCTATAATAATATGTAATGGCCCGCTTATAATCATATTAAGAAATTATTATACGTAATTTGGTTTAATAGATTTACATGGTGTGTTTGGAATTATGCATATTTGTTAAGTAATAATTCTTGGCAATTTTGTCTTGAAAAAATGACACGAACATTTCTGTTTTGTGCAAAAAAAAATTTAAAAATGATTTACGTTTTCAACCCCTACTTTCTATAATTTACTGTAACTCTGTACCTAAACTCTAAACTATAAACAAAATATATATCATCCATCAGTGAAAAATGATTATTTATTTTCTGAAGAAATCATTTGCTTGAAAGATAAAAAAACCTAACAAAAAATTCTGACATACCGTCTTTATAATTAACAGCCGTTCTCAACTTTCCTATTACTGTCACCAGCCATGAAAACCAGGTTCTTTAACACAAGAAGACGAAAAATCTGGGTTCTTGATCGCTATATTTTCTTATTACTTCTGCATATTAGGTAGGGGTTTAATTCATAGCGTTTTTTATCTCCCTCATCATTGCAGGGTAATTAAGGTTGTTGTGGAAATATAATGAAAAAACTGAAAAAATGAAACATTGCTCTTTATACAGGCTGGCCCAACGAAAGCGTACCGGGGCCAATAACTTGGAATCTGAAAGTGCGTACGCGAAAAGCGCCGAAGCAGGTGAATTTGGTTACCAAGAGGCTATTTGAATTACAAATGTAACCATCCAACCTCGTCATTCGTCAAGATCCATGGTCAGGTCAGGGTCCATGGTCAAGAAAACCTGTTTTATCGATTCGCCCTGTAATATTTTTTAACCGCGAAACCCAAAAAGTGAGATATCGTTTTAAAGAGATTTCAAGAAGTTTTCAAACGATGTACGACCCTCCGCCAAGGGTCGTATGAATTTGGATGGTTAAATTTGTTGCCCAAAGATGTCCCCCTCGGTAACAAAAATTTTTACACTCAGTAACATCTTCAGTTTCCAAATTATTAGGCCTGTTACTTTCTTTGAGCCTTCTTCTTGGTCTCAGCGTCTCCTTTGGACGTGGCTGATCATCATGGCTATTCTAATCTTGGACACGGCTATGCAAAACAAATCAACAGATGACAGATTAAACCATTCACGTAGATTACGTATAGCCACAAAATTCTAGGTCAGCCGACACTTCTACTGCCTGTGATTTTTTACCTGTATGATTATCTTCAGAAAGTCATATTTGGAGTTTAGAGGAATGTGCCCCAGGAATTCAAGCTTTCTGTTTTTGACGGTTTCAAACTAAATTCACAGTCCTTTGTTCATTATGTTCAAAACTTGCTTCTTTGTAACCCTATCTCTCTAGGAGATTCTCAGATTCTCTTTGGGCCTCTTTGTATTTATTTTATACGATGAAGTAAACTTTGTCAACATAGCTACCTAATTAGCCCAGTCAATTTATTTATGATTCTTTGCAAAAAGGTAGGTAATGTATTTCTGATTTTTGGATATGTTGGTAGAACCATTGCTAGTAGTAAAATATCAATTTTGTACCAACGAAAGTTTTTTTGCCTTGTGCGTTTTGCGCAAATTTTTCAATTTTTGCCTATTTGGCGCCTGATATCGCCCAAACCATGAGCTTCACAGAAAAATTATAGAATACATTTCAAAGAAAATAAAATTTGCTGTAATTTAAGTCTAAATTTATTATTGTAGTTATAGCCGTTTCTGAAATAAGGATTTTCTAAGATATCTAATTTTATTTATTTATTTAAAAATTTAGGTTGGTACATTGAGTTTTTCCAAAGCACGTTTTTCGGAGTGTAAGTTTTATCCCAATTTCAGTAAAATGATGAATTTAGACTTAGATTACAGCAAATTCTATTTTTTTTTTTTGATGCTGTAAAGCGCATAGTTTGAGCGATATTAGGCGCAAAATGGGCTAAAATTTACGCAAAAATTTCGTTTTTGTGCATCGTGTAAAACGCACAAGTCTTTCGTTGGTGAAAAATTGGTATTTTACCACTAGCAATGGTCCTAACAAGATATCAAAAAATCAGAGATACAAAACCTTTTTCATGGATTGGCCTGTTTTCATGTATAATTAGACTGGACTAAACAATATCCATGAACACGTACCTAGTCCAGATTTTATCTACGAAAATGAAAATAGTGATTTCTCAATTCTCTAGTATGGCTTGTCCACTGAGTGTTGTCCGGTGAGTTGCCACACTGATCCTGACTGTAAACGATTTGATTTTTTATGTTTTAATTCGTATAAAATTATAATAATTGATATACAGGCTGGTCCAACTTAAAACGTCAGGACTTTACCAAACAATAGATAACGTTAAAATAATGCCAGTTTCTCTAATACACTTATAGCCGGGAAAGCTTTCTTTTCAAGATACAGGGCGTTGAAGTTTTGGGAAAAAAATAATGTTTTGCGAATATTGTCAAAACGGCTGCTTTAAAAAAATTGAAATATGGCACGCAGCATGAGCTAAGTATCTTTCATGATTTACGGTTTATGGTGATAAATTGCGAAAACCAGCGGCGGAGATATGGGTGTGCCATCGCCCCTTTTCAAAAAAACAATTGACGCCACTGACTCTATGGCAAATTTAATAATACTATTCAATGCCCCATGCTTTTTAGAACAAAAAAGTACTCTCTAATTTTTTCACAAGGCGCCGTTTTTGAGATAATTCAGGTTTTCTTAGGTAATATCCGTAGCTATTTTAAGAATAACAGACAAATTCTAATCAAATAACTTTTACTTAAATAATTAAATAACAGAAATAAACAACATCTAACTAATGTAACAATTGTCAGTAACCATAGAGTCAGTGGCGTCAATTTTTTTTTTTAAGGGGCGATGACACACCCATATCTCCGCCGCTGGTTTTCGCAATTTATCTCCATAAGCCGTAAATCATGAAAGATACTTATAGCTCATGCTGCGTGCCAAATTTCAATTTTTTTAAAGCAGCCGTTTTGACAATATTCACAAAACATGATTTTTTTTCCCAAAACTTCAACACCCTGCATCTTGAAAAGGAAGCTTTCCCGGCTATAAGCGTATTAGAGAAACTGACATTATTTTAACGTTATCTATCATTTGGTAAAGTCCTGACGTTTTAAGTTGGACCATCCTGTATATTATAATTATAATATTTATTATAATTATAATATTAATTATTATTATAATATAAATATTATAATACAATATTTGATTTGATTCGTACAATTATTATAATAATTAGAATTAGTACGAATTAAAACATAAAAAATCAAATCGTTTATAGCCAGGATCAGTGTGGCATCTCACCGGACAACACTCAGTGGACAAGCCATAGGTAATATCAGACAGAAAATTTTTAATAAGTATAGGTACTCAATGTCTTCAGAGCTTTAATTTTCAAAATAAGAGTTTTTGTATTTATTAAAGTTATTACAAGAATTCATATAGATCATAGCAGTATTTACAGAAGGAAAAGAAGAAGAAACAATTCAAGGTGAAAACCATATTATGGTGTAAAAATTTGCATTTCAAACAATGAATTTCTGCTACATACCTACGGTAACGTTGCCGTATAGACATGGTTGCGTCAGTGTGAAACAGGCCTTAGCTGTCAATTTGAAAGAGAATAATAAATAATAATATTTTGCAATGTGGGAAAGGCAACCATGGACTACATCATCGCAACCGATTGCAATAAACTAGAAAAAATGCAAAATATTTTTTTTTTGGTCTACATTAAACTAGAAATCTAGAAAAATGATCACAATCGTGTAGGTACTTCTTTCAGTCAGTGACGTAGAAATTCACAAAAAATCACCAAAAGAAAATAAAGAAGTAGAGCAAGTGTTGTTTAGTTATTTGAACATTAAATAAGTTGTTCAAGAAACTTTAGTTTTTACTGTTGACTTAGTTGAATTGTTTAATAATTAGGTTGAAGATGTCTTGTTTTAATGATTTAGGAATTTTAGGTAATTGCATACCTTAGAAGCGTTGCAATTTCAAAGAATAATTTCGATTACATCAGAAGTTTTGATTCAGTAAGATGGCATCTAAGAGAAGTTCTGACTTAAGTCTACTAATTTATCATGCGTTGGTGAAGCGATTACCATTAAAGAGTATACATAAATCTCTTTCAGGAAAAAACGAAACTTTCAAGTTTCAAATACAACTTTATAACGATGATTCTGTCTGAAGCTGTTGGGGGTTTTTTGAAAAGTTGCTTTAATTTCACCTTGCTCTCTATAGTCGATAAATTTCAATAAATAAAATATTTTTTATAATAATTGTTTAGCAGAGCATTTATAGAGTTTTTTTTTTATTATTAAATATGACTACAATTTATGAAATGTCCTTTCCAAACAGTCAGTTTCAAGCGTTCGTTCTAAGTAGGTGAAGAAAGGGCGAAATTCAATAATAAGTTTTCACATCAACGATGTAGAGAAGAAAGTCGTTTTTATGGCACTTTTTTTCAAGAAACTTTTCTTCCAGCTCAGCATATGGTATATTGTGCTCGGTAATTTAACTATTTATACGATTAAAAAGTGTTTGTTATGAGCTCGATCTCAAAGCCAAAACTACCAGAGTGGAGCGACTGTGTCTTACCAACACAGTTAAGACCGATGCTCCCTCTATGGGGGAAAAAACTGGTCGATACAGCACTCGTATAAACAAAAATACCTGTTAAGTATCCTATTGTTCAGGTGATAAAATTGTTCCATTTAAAAAACGGCCTTTATTGTTATCATAATAAGGTCACATTTCCTTGCCTCTTATTTATCCATGATTTATTCATGTTTTCTGGTTTTTTATTCAGCTTGACATAAATCGAAGAGTTTTTGACATATTTTGTCAAAGCTTTGTTTAAGATTTGGAACCGTTCGCCTGAAATACATCTGGAAAAGTTCCATAGCATCAATAAGTTATTATATTTATTAGCATTAACATTTGTTTTATTTAATTCGTAGTCTAAAAAAAGATTCAGGAGTAATAAATGGTTATATTAATAAGGATACTCGTGATTCGACCTATTGCAACAATCCACTTTTTTCGTCGATTTATTTAACGTGATTTAGACGGAAAGCCGTAAAAACTCAATTCGGGATTTCGTAACGCGCGCGATTTGCATCGCACGATACAACAAGGATACAACAAATACATGCACCCCTTTGTTTATCGTTGAAAGACAATGAGAAATATATTGAAATGAATAGCTGTCCACGGTATTTCCACATTGGTATTGTTAACTTTGACCATGTGGTGGCGCCACTATAGTTACTTTTTGAGCATATAATGCAAACAAACTAAAATTGAAGCCATACAGAACAAAACACCTGCGTAATGACCCTAAGATAATAATTATAAAAAGTACGGTAACTAATAAACATATCGAAATTATTGGCGAATGCATTATACTGATTTGCGCAATTTCTTATTGAATTAATTATATCGCATAGTTCTTATAGTTTCATGCAGATCATAATATAATGGTTATATGGTTAATCTTACTTGATTTTATTACCAGTTTTAAATACCGTGACTTTGAATAATAATTCAGACACTGCCCGCAAGTAATCCGCAATTTCAAGGTAACCTTTTGCAATATTATTTCTAAATAACCCTTTCATGCATTTTCATAATATTTTACATAGGTATTTTATAATGTTCAAAGATACGTAGATTCAACAAAATTTATAGTAAATAATATAGGAAAAAAGGTGCTCTATTTTGTGACCATCTATAATCCGTCAAGACATACAAGATATCTGTAACCGTTTCTGAAATGTCCTGAAAAAACTGAAAAATCGAGATTTCTTATGTTTGTCATATTCTTTCTTACTATTGGAAATTAATAAAAAAAAATTTTCCTATTTTTTTTAATACAAAATGACATGAAAATACATAATGGCGGCCATAAGGAAAACAAAAGTTGATTATGAAAACTTAGGATCACCTAGTCAGGCTTTGAAAAATTTTCAAAATCAGAAGGAAGCTCTTGAGTCTTATGTCGGCCTACAATTTTTTTTATTAATTTGAAATAATAAGAAAGATATAAGTACCTATGGCAAAAAGCAAAAATTTCGATTTTTCTGTTTTTCAGGATATTTCAGGAATGGTCACAGATATCTTGTATGTCTTATTAATGGATTCGAGATGGCCACAAAATAGGATATCTTTTCTCTAATTTAATCTCTGTATTCCTGCGTGTGACCCTGCATCTCTTTTACGAGATATCTGAAATAAGGAACACTTGCATGTTTTTCAAAATCAAAAACGTTTTGATTTTTACTAGAACAAAATCACCAGGTTCTGGCATTCACAATAATAATAATTATTAGTAAATTTTCGTCCTTAGATCTGGAAGTCGTGGTGCAATAGGAAAGAGCGAAAGAGATTAGTCTTATTCATCCGTTTTACAATAAACTTTGAAAAAATTAAAAAGAAATTTCGGAACAAATTTTTATAACATATTCCATCAGAATCTTACCCAAACTCTATTCATTATGTTCTTTAATAATGTTTACTTATTAAAATATCTTTTTAAATATTTTATGTCATTTTTTTTATTAATTGAGAGATAAAATGCTATGTGTAGGTATTATAGTAGAGAGGGTCTAACTTTCGAACCGCCTTGGACTCGAGAATTTTTTTTTATTTTTTTTTTTCATAAAGTTGGACCCCCTCTTCATTTTGGTGGCATTTTCAAAAATTTAATCGACACCCTGGCGGAGAAATGTGCATGCGAAGACATCGGCAATGGGTTTTTTGCACATAACTCGCTTAATTCAACTCTGAGCATAGTAAATATCCTATCGAAAAATGAAGAGCTCTCGAAGACGCGTAATTTGAACTTTGACTGGTCCAAATCGGTCAAACGGTTCTCGAGATATCGCATTTTCAATTTTAAGTCCCTTTCTTCAGGGTTCCGCCGCGGTGCGAATACACCGCCGTCCGTGTTCGCGTGTTTTGCATGGAAAAAATCGACTTAAGGACTTAATTTTTTTTTTCATCGACAGACAGCAGTGTCCTCAATGATGCCTGAAATTTTGAAGTCGCTATCTCGATTAGAGGGGGAGGGGGAGGGGAAATCATAATTAAAATTAAAATTGCTATAACTTTCGCTAATATTGGGGCGTCGGGCCCAACCAATGGGAGATGACACTTTGGAATGCCTACTTTAAAATGTTTTTTTTTTTTTCGATTCCGCCAATATTGGCAAGATGCCCGCAGAAAAACCGATTTCCCTCCTCCCTTTTTTTTCTAAAACTGTTTTTTTGCCATGAAAGAAGGGAGTGTTGGTAAAAATTTTTTCGTCATCAGACGGGATTTTTTTTATCTTTGATTTGAGTCCCAGTAGACCTCGATCGGACCATTATTAAGGTCACAGGGTCACCAAACGCGTTTGGTCCTGTAGAATGGTAAGGATTAGGGTTAGCGGGTTCCGCTACCCGGCATTTTTTAGGGCTAAGTGTCCCCTTTCAAGATTTTCTTACCCCATGTCGCCATCCCAATTAGGGCCTGCACGCGGACGTGATATGTAAACCAATTAATCTAGCGTGTGTTGCTGTGAGAGAAGAGAGAAAGGAGAGGGAGCGCTAGGCTCCGTCCCCGGCTCTCGCAGCTCCGCGGCTAGATTAATCCACGTCCGCGTGCAGGCCCTAATTGAGATAGCGACATGGGGTAAGAAAATCTTGAAAGGAGACACTTAGGCCTAAAAAATGCCGGGTAGCGGAACCCGCTAACCCTAATCCTTACCATTCTACAGGACCAAACGCGTTTGGTGACCCTGTGACCTTAATAATGGTCCGATCGAGGTCTACTGGGACTCAAATCAAAGATAAAAAAAATCCCGTCTGATGACGAAAAAATTTTTACCAACACTCCCTTCTTTCATGGCAAAAAAACAGTTTTAAGAAAAAAAAGGGGGGAGGGAAATCGGTTTTTCTGCGGGCATCTTGCCAATATTGGCGGAATCGAAAAAAAAAAAAACATTTTAAAGTAGGCATTCCAAAGTGTCATCTCCCATTGGTTGGGCCCGACGCCCCAATATTAGCGAAAGTTATAGCAATTTGAATTTTAATTATGATTTCCCCTCCCCCTCCCCCTATAATCGAGATAGCGACTTCAAAATTTCAGGCATCATTGAGGACACTGCTGTCTGTGGATGAAAAAAAAATTAAGTCCCTAAGTCGATTTTTTCCATGCAAAACACGCGAACACGGACGGCGGTGTATTCTCACCGCGGCGGAACCCTGAAGAAAAGGCCTTAAAATTGAAAATGCGATATCTCGAGAACCGTTTGACCGATTTGGGCCAGTCAAAGATCAAATTACGTGTCTTCGAGAGCTCTTCATTTTTTGACATTTATTTTTACTTTTATTTACTATGCTCAGAGTTGAATTAAGCGAGTTATGTGCAAAAAACCCATTGCCGATGTCTTCGCATGCACATTTCTCCGCCAGGGCGTCGATTAAATTTTTGAAAATGCCACCAAAATGAAGAGGGGGTCCAACTTTATTAAAAAAAAAAATAAAAAAAAAATTCTCGAGTCCAAGGCGGATGGAGCCCTTTTTTTGACAGACCCTCTCCACTATTATTAATTCAACCGCTGAGTTGAACGGAGTTGATCGTTCATTTTATTTAATAAATTCTTCTCTTCTCTTATTAAGTAGGTATCTTAAATAAAAAGGAAATATATTTCAAACTCTTAATATAATTCAAAATAATCATACCTCCCACTTCCGCTGTAGTCCCATCAATTTTCCGAGATATGATCAAAATGTCTTATTGCAATATAAATTGTTATTCTGAAGAGAGATTGCGTTCCTCATAAATATCTCTTTATGTTGGAAAATATCCGGAAGTCTCATTGACAAATCAGGTGAACGGGGCGGATGTTCCGAAGCCTTGACCTTATTTACCCCAAGAATTCAACCGCGCCTTATTAGACGACGCCTTTTCGTGATCCCATTAAAGGCGCAATGGAGCATTTACTGCTTAGGACGCAATTTTTATCAAACAGTTACTATTTTAATGCTTATAAATTTCAAGACAGCAGCGGAACAGCCATATATCACGAATGTGAATTATTATTGATTCTATTTAATTGATTCTATTTAATTAATACGCAAAATTGCCTGCCCCAATAATTTTCATTATACAATTAAATTGTATCTAAAATTAATGAATGCGACTATTATGCTTTCACGATAATCAGCAATATGAAAACTTTATTATTGAAACACTTCGCGCTTTTGCTGATGACATTTATTTGTTTAATTTCTAATCAATAAAACAATCATGCATTTTAAATGATCAGTTTGAAATCAGGAATCTGAAAATTGAGTCTTGAAAATGTAAGTCAAACAGATTAGTCGCGGTAAAGTAAAAAATCTACCAAAGTTGATAAAAAACCTTATATCTAAAGCTTTGTCCACACCAAAGAAACACAGAGGAACATTTTGTTGCTGGTTGCCGCAACCTGTTTATGGAAACAGAAACAACAGCAAAAGTTCCGTAAACATTCTGTCCACATCAAGGTAATTCAGTTTTGTGAATGTTTCGTTGTGTTGCCGCAACAGGAAACGTTGTGTCTACACCATTGCAGTGTTTGTTTCTAAACAATGTGGTACGTCGAAGAAGATTTACAGGCAGCAGCAGCTGCAATTGCAATTGTTTTACAAAAACACAAAAAACGAGTCCGTAAATGTTGGACTAGACGAAGTCTTTTAGACAGAAAGACACATGGTGTCATACGTCGCATTATATATTTTCTGTCGTCCATTTAAACGGCATTATTTTTATTATTAATTAATGTTTTTTTATTATTATAACATACTGAACGAAGTCAAGGTATTAGCTGATGTTTTCGGCAACTACCCGACGGCTTCACGACGCAAGTTTCGAGCTTTGGGAACAAGCAACAACGTGTCCACACTGATAAAAATACCGTTGAGAAACAAAAAATGTTTACCAATGTTTCTATATTTTCTTTGATCTTTGCCGCTAAATATGGAAACAAGCAACTTATAGGAACTTTTGTTGCTGCAACCATAAACAATGAGGAACTTAAATAAACTTTTGGCAACATTCAGAAACAAGTTCCAGGAACAAGCAACATAAACAGAATGTTCCTATGTGTTGCTTTCGGTGTGGACAAGGTTTAAGATTTTCCTTCGACAATTGTTAGTGAAGAGGTTATAGAACATAAATTCATAAAAATCAATTCTATGGGTGCAGCGCGTCCCCCACAACAAAAAAAAAACACCCCTTTGCTTTCACCTTTATCCGTCGGATATATCCAAAAATACTTATTAGAAAAAAAAATTAAGTGATTTCCTAAAAAGAAAATTCTAGTAATTTTTCCATAAATACTGATATTTTTCGAATTATTCAATATTTAATAAATTCAAAATTCAAAATCAAAATTGGCTTTGAAGGGGTCTATTATTTATAAGGGAACTATTTTTTTTTTAGAAAATCGAGAGAGGTGTTTTGTTTTTGGTTGTCAAAAGGTAGAAAATATTATTAGAAATTTCGAAAGAAAGCAATTGAGGAGTATTTTTAAAAGTCGAATTTGGACAGAATTATAAATTTGTATTAATAGTCTATCTAAGAGTTGACAAACTACGGCCGTTTCCCAGGTCATCTTTTTAAAATAGGGGTGGTCCCGGACCCTAATTGTGGATGTAACCAGGGGGTGAGGGCAGACCTAGACCACATCATCTTCACATGCCCAAATAACGACCAAGCACGAGAAAAGCTAATAAACAGTATCAGCAAAGAGATTTCAAGACAGATGCCACTCACCTTGGTGAACTTATTCTTGACGAAGAAACGATGCATACTGGCAGCCTTATATAACTTCTGCAGGGAAATAAACTTAAGTTTATAATGTTAAAGCGAATACTTATGTCTTTTGCATACAGGTATGGATATGTATTGTAAATGAAACCGAAAAAAAAAAAAAAAAAAAAATTAAAAAAAAATTAAAAAAAAAATAAAAAAAAAAATAATAATAAAAAAAAATAGAGTATAAATATTAAAAAAAAGAAAAAAAAAAGGGAAAAAAAATGATAAAAAGATAGAGTATATAAAAAAAAAATATATAAAAAATAGAATATATAAAAAAAAATGATAAAAAATTGTTACGTCCTTGGTGAATAATCGATTCGTATTCTCTAAGACACCACCGTTTCCTACCCCTTCCTATCCCTTTACACATCGGGACGAAGGAAAAGGACACCTGACCGGACAGGACCACACATAGAGAGAACAGTCGAGGTTTAACATCGAGAGAGGAGAGAGCTCGACAGAGTGCCGTTCGTACCAGACTCGTCGATGCTGGTGTTACGGAAACGGGATACCTAGTTCTTTAATCAAATAAGGAAGCGGTATAAAGTAGTGGAACAATCGTGGGTACCTACATAGTGAAGCAGAGTGAACAATAATAATAGTTACAACATCTCGCAAATTAAAAACAAGTGCCCCTTTAGTCGGACAAGACACAAGGTCAGTAATTTCGATAATTATTAATAATTGTGTTCCTGTCAATCATTGGCAATTACAGCCTGGTCCTTCCCTAAATTTTGATCCTGTCATCCGTGGCGATTCGTTATTACCATCGCGGCATCGAGCCGCATTAATTTAGCCCCCTTTCAGGATCGAATCGCGTCGTTAATATTTCGTGTTGCTCTTTGACGCGGAGTTAACATTTTTTTGGTCCTTCGAGCCGGATAGGAAAGCTCGTGGAAATATAGTTCATTAATTGGTTGCATCATTTGTTTGAAATTAGTTTCTCACTCACTGTGTTAAGGTAGCCTGTTTGTAGGTCAAAGGATTCGAAATAGTCGATCCAAAGGACGCCAGACGGCATTTTCACCCATTCCACTAATTTACTCCATTCTACCTCACTCCACTTCTTCGTTCGTTTGCAGGTGTTCGTTTTTAAAAAAACCTCTGTAAAATAGTTGGAATATTTTCTCTCTGAATTCGCAGGGCAGAATATTGATTTTGTATTCACGGTATACTGGGTACACTCGGTATCTTAAGTATTGTTTTTGGTGAATTCGAATTCAATAATTTATTTTCAACTCGATATTAAATAAGTAACTTTCACTTGGTTAGGTACTTATTTTTAGTATTGCTCATCGTTCGTTGTTGTTGTATTTTTGCAGGTTTTTAACGAATAACCCTTTTTCGTTGTTACAGGGAAAATATTGATTTTTGTATTCACGGTATACCTACTGGGTACACTCGGTATCTCAAGTATTGTTTTTTGGTGAATTTCAAAGTCAATTTATTTTCAACTCGTTTTTAAATAAGTAACCTTCACTTGGTTAGGTACTTATTTTTAGTTATTGTTCGTATTTCGTTGTCGTTGTATTTTTTTACAGGTGTAAAAAATAACCCTTATTCGTTTATTGCTTTAGTGTTTTGTTGATACTCTTTAGCAAAATGTCCAACACTTTGGTCGGAGCAAACGCTTCTGTTTCGAAGTTTTTGACTCGTTTGAACTCGATTCTGACAGTAGTTTCAGCACCCATTGATGAAAAGTCGCGTTTTATTGTCCTGGCTGCATGCGACAGCGCTTCAGATTTGTACAATCAGGTGCAGGAGGTTGATAGAAATATCCTGATTACGGTTGAGTCGGCAGATAAGAGTGCTTTGGTCGTAGATGTGTCATCGGAGATTTGGAAATCATACTCGGGACTACTTATCGAAGTTGATTCGGTTTATTTTCAGATTAGAGCGGTTCAATTGTCGTTGGAATCGACTCAGGATACGGTGGTGAAATCACGTCATGGTTCGAGTGAATCGTTAAATAGTCGACAGTCTGGTGCTCCCGCGCTACCCCCCTCTGCAAGTTCACATGTGAAATTGCCTCGTATCGGTATACCTACTTTTGATGGTTCGTTGAGGATGTGGTCGGTTTATTATGATTTGTTTAGGACTTTGATTCATTCGAATGATTCGTTAGCTCCAATTGAGAAGTTCCAGTATTTAGTTTCGACTTTGTCAAAGGAACCTCTTACCCTTGTCAAACATTTACCACTGACAGATGACAATTATGTGATAGCTTTCGATACTCTTGTCCAAAGGTATCAGAATGAGCGAGTACTTGCGACGTGTTATTGGCAGGCGATTTGTAATGCTCCCAAAATAACGGATTCTGATTCCTCACAATCGCTTCGTGAATTGTTGAATACCTTTTCAGAAAATATTACAGCTTTGGGTCAGGTCTCAGGCGTCTCTCTCTGGGATTTCACTTTGTTCAACTGGTTGCTACAGAAATTGGATAACGCTACTCGAAAGCGTTTCGAACTCCAATTTGCATCTGAAGAGTTTCCATCATATCAGGATTTGCACAAGTTTTTGTCGTCACAGTGTCGTGCATTAGAATCATCTTTGGGGAATGACCTATCTCCGTCTGCAGTCGTTGGTAAGCGGAGTAGCGTCAAGTCTGGTGGAAAAGTGGAATCGAGGAATTCACATGCATTTTTGTCAACGTCGAGTGCGTCTTCATCGAAGCAGTCGTGCTTCCATTGTAATGGAGAACACCCGATCTCGAATTGTCGTTCTTTTTTGAAGTTGGACCCGCGCAAGCGTTTTGAGGCTGTGAAGGCGGCGCGCTTGTGCCTAAATTGTTTTGGCCCTTCACACTTGGTGAAGCAGTGCCCCTCTTCTCATTCGTGTAAGGAGTGTGCAGGTCGGCACCACTCTTTATTACATTTCGTTAAACTTAGTAATTCGGATGGAGCAGCTTCTCATCGAGTTGAGCCGCCTCCAGTCGCATCCACGGTTGCCATGTCTTCTCTCCCATCCTTTCAGGATGTTCGTTCTCGTTCTCGTAGCAATACTACGGTTCTTTTAGCAACCGCATGTATTGAAGTTCAAGACAAGTGGGGCAACTATCAAGTGGTTCGTTCTTTAATTGACTCTGGCAGTCAGTCGTCTTTTATTACTGATCGGTGCCGCAAGCGTTTGGGCTTGCACTTGAATCGATCATCAACACCTATTTCTTGTTTGGGTCACGTGACCTTGGGATCGGCCCAGGGATCATCTGATTGCATTATTCGTCCCGTTGGGGTACCATCACCTACTTTTAAAGTAAGTACTTTGGTCTTGCCCAATATTTGTGGAAAACTTCCCAGTGTTGACATTTCGCCATCGAAGGCGCTTGATAATTTGAAGTTAGCGGATCCTAATTGGTACACGCCTGGTTCTGTCGATGTTTTGCTAGGAGCTGACATCTTTCCCAATATTGTTCATGGTGGTTATTTGTCGGGCAGTGATAACTGTCCAGCCGCAATGAACACGACGTTTGGTTGGGTTCTTTTGGGAACCATTTCGTCGAAGGTTGCGGGCGAGGTTCAAGCTTGTTTTGCGTCGGTAGATTCGACCCTTGAAGAGACTCTTAAGGCATTTTGGAGAGTTGAGGAGGTGCCTTCAGTTGAGGTTTGCTCTAATGAGGAACAAGAGGCTGAGTCGTTGTTCGTTGAGTCTCATTATCGAGAAGAATCAGGTCGTTTTGGGGTATTGTTGCCATTTAAGGATAGCAAAGAGTTGCCTATCTTTAATGATTCGTTGAATGTCGCAGATCGTCGTTTGCTCGCTTTGGAGAGACGATTGTCGAGGTTGCCTCACATTAGAGACATGTATGTAGAGTTTATGAAAGATTATTTGGAGGCTGGGCACATGTCGTTGGTGCCATTGGAGTCGGAATCTGCAAACTCTTATTACATTCCGCATCATTGCGTTTTTAAAGACCCTGGTGTTTCGATGTCTTCTGATGTGTCTTCGCTCGCCCCAGTATCGTCGAAAATTCGTGTCGTGTTCGACGCCTCGGCCAAAGCATCGAACAATCTTTCGTTAAATGATACCTTGTTGATTGGTCCGAAGTTGCAAAATGACATCACTAGTGTTTTGCTTCGTTTTCGAGAGAACAAATTCGTGTTCACTTGTGACATTAGGCAGATGTATCGGCAAATTTTAGTTGGAGATTCACATCGACAGTATCAATTAATTCGTTGGCGTTTTTCAGAAAAGGATCCTATTCGAAGTTACAAATTGAACACTGTAACTTATGGTGTTTCGTCCTCGCCATATTTGGCCATTAGGTGCTTGTTACAATTAGCTCAAGAAAATTCTGAGAAGTTTCCTCTCGCTTCGAAAGCCATTCGTCTCGGGCTTTATGTCGATGATTTTGCCATTGGGGCAAATCAAATCGAGGAAACCTTGGAGTTGAGAAATCAGCTCATTTCGCTATTGCAATTGGGACAATTTGAGTTGCGGAAATGGTCTGCTAACAATCCACAATTGCTTCAGGATCTGCCGGTTGAACATTGTCAACAGCAGTCATCCAACTTTGATTCGGAATCGGACTTTTCGGTGAAAATTCTTGGCCTTCAGTGGCAATCGGCTACTGATTCGTTTTCGTTCATGGTTAAGTCCATAGATTCACCTTGTACTAAGAGAAGCATTCTCTCAGAAGTCGCTAAGATCTATGACCCGTTGGGTTTCTTGTGCCCATTGACCTTTATGGCAAAACGAGTCATTCAACATTTGTGGTATCTCGGGCTGGATTGGGATGAAGATCCACCAGCTGATGTTGTCGAAAAGTGGAATCGATATAAGTCCACTCTTCATGTTTTATCCAAGTTGACAATCCCTAGGTGCTTGGTTCCCGAAGGATCTTTCGTGTCGTGTCAACTGCACGCATTTTGTGATGCGTCGACTGCAGGTTATGCGGGTGTGGTGTATTATCGTTTCGAGGACGCCGATGGCAATGTGCAGGTTCGTTTCGTTACTGCCAAGTCTCGTGTTGCTCCGCTCAAACCACTCTCCGTTCCACGGCTGGAATTGTGTGCCGCAGTCTTACTATCAGATCTCGTTTCGTTCGTCCTTGAACAAGGTCCTCAATCCATTGTTGTTGATAAGGTTTTCGCTTGGAGTGACTCTTCGGTCGCTCTATCCTGGATCAAGTCGTCTCCACATCGGTGGAAGACTTTTGTTTCGAATCGTGTCGTCCACATTCAGGATCGAATTCCTCCGGATTGTTGGAATCATGTACGTTCAGGTGACAACCCAGCGGACATCGCGTCTCGGGGCTTGTTACCAGAGGAGTTAGTCGGGGCTTCCGCATGGTGGGCGGGGCCTGAATTCCTCAGATTGCCGCTGGAATCTTGGCCAGCACTCTTTCCCATTGCTCCCACTTCTGATGTTGAACTGGAGAAAAGGAATATTGTTTTGTTCGCTACGATAGAGATTTCGGATGTCGATGTTTTGTTGAAAAGATTTTCTTCTTTGAGGAAAATTCAGGGTATTATCGCTCGTTGTTTTCGTTTCACTAACAATTGTCGTGCTGTCAATAGGACCACTGGTGCATTGAGTGTCTCTGAGTTGCATGCTGCTCTCATGCACATTGTTAGAATTGTTCAATCTTCGGTCTTCTCTTCGGAATTGGAGAAAATTCGCTCTGGTAAACCATGTGCCAAGTACTTGCAGTCATTGTCGCCCTTTATTGATGATTTCGGTATTTTGCGAGTCGGGGGTCGACTGTTGCATTCGGGTTTAGCATTCGACGCTAAATATCCCGCATTGTTGCCAGGAAGGCATAGGTTGGTTGAACTTTTGATTGATCAGATACATCGAGGTAATTTGCACCCAGGAGTGAACACTACTCATTATCTCCTTCAACAAAATTTTTGGATCCTGTCTGCTCGTAGGGTCATTCGTAGTTATTTGTCGAAATGCAATCGTTGCTTTCGCACTCGTCCCCTCTCGTTGGAGCCTCCCATGGGGAATTTACCTGTCGCTCGTGTCTCCCAATTGAAGCCTTTTAGTTGTGTCGGGGTCGATTATGGGGGACCCTTTCCTATTGTCTTGTCGAGGTATAGGGGTGTCAAAACTTCTAAAGCCTATTTATGTTTGTTCGTATGTTTCGCGACTCGCGCGATTCATCTCGAAATCGCTTCTGATTTATCGTCAGAGACTTTCCTGGCAGCTCTTAGGAGGTTTGTCGCTCGCCGCGGTCGCTGTAGTGACATCTACAGTGACTGTGGAACCAATTTCGTCGGAGCTAACAAGGAGCTCAACTCAAATTTGAAAATCGCCGCAGAAGGGGAAGGTATTCGATGGCACTTCAATCCACCCTCAGCTCCACACTTCGGTGGACTGTGGGAGAGCGGTGTTAAGTCCGTCAAAACACACATGGCCCGTGTTATTGGTGGTCAAATTTTGACTTATGAGGAGCTGAACACCTTCATCGTTCAGATCGAGGCCGTCTTGAATTCGCGCCCCCTTTGCCCCATTAGTAGCGACCCCAACGATCTATCCGCGTTGACCCCTGGTCATTTTCTGACCTTGGAACCTCTGTCGTCGGTGCCGGATGTGAACTTGTCACATCTGAAGATTTCTCGTCTTTCTCGTTGGCAATTGGTGCAACGGATGCAACGTGATTTTTGGACACGTTGGAGGGCTGAATATCTTCATAATTTCCACCAGAGGAGTAAATGGTCGAAAACCCATTTGTTTGAGTCAACGGATATCGGTTCGTTGGTGTTGATAAAGGATGAATTGTTGTCTCCTTTGAAATGGGCTCTAGGAAGAATTGTTTCTCTGCACCCTGGTGCGGATGGTGTCGCCAGGGTTGCCTCGGTTCGTACGACCAGAGGTCTTTGTAAACGACCTCTGGTCAAACTTTGCCCGTTACCTAACCAGTAACGGACTCAGGGAATTTTGTCCCTGACTTGTCGTTTCGTTTCGTTTCGTTTTTGTTATTGTCGTTAGTTTCGTTTTCGTTAGTTTCGCTTTTGGTTCAATTTTCTGATAGCGGAAAATTCCTCCGGTAATTTTGGTGGGCGGTATGTTACGTCCTTGGTGAATAATCGATTCGTATTCTCTAAGACACCACCGTTTCCTACCCCTTCCTATCCCTTTACACATCGGGACGAAGGAAAAGGACACCTGACCGGACAGGACCACACATAGAGAGAACAGTCGAGGTTTAACATCGAGAGAGGAGAGAGCTCGACAGAGTGCCGTTCGTACCAGACTCGTCGATGCTGGTGTTACGGAAACGGGATACCTAGTTCTTTAATCAAATAAGGAAGCGGTATAAAGTAGTGGAACAATCGTGGGTACCTACATAGTGAAGCAGAGTGAACAATAATAATAGTTACAACATCTCGCAAATTAAAAACAAGTGCCCCTTTAGTCGGACAAGACACAAGGTCAGTAATTTCGATAATTATTAATAATTGTGTTCCTGTCAATCATTGGCAATTACAGCCTGGTCCTTCCCTAAATTTTGATCCTGTCATCCGTGGCGATTCGTTATTACCATCGCGGCATCGAGCCGCATTAATTTAGCCCCCTTTCAGGATCGAATCGCGTCGTTAATATTTCGTGTTGCTCTTTGACGCGGAGTTAACAAAAATAGAGTATATATAAAAAAAAAAATAGTAAGTAATCTAAAAAATGTAAGAAAAGGAAAGTGGAATAATTGTTCAATTTAGGATAGGGATGTAATCTTTTTGTATACTTTGTACTTTGTAATGAATGATGCTTTAACTGCAACCTCTGTGACATTGTTACATCCAAATACAAAAGTCTGTGACTAATGGGGTTTCATTAACCCTGAGGTCATATCACCACCACCACCACCACCACCACCACCTATCTAAGAGTTTGTACAGAGTTTTTATTGTTCAAGATTTTAAAATAAAAAAATTATAAAAGGTTCTTAAGACTTCATTCAACAATAAGAGTTCCAGGAATCTCTTGTCCCTGTGTAAGGGATGAGTTAAGGATTGAACAGTTCACCAACATTTTGATTCAGAAATAATGACGTATACGTAAAAATTACAAGATACTTTTTATACGTATAGGAAATCACTCAAGCTTTCTTTTTTTTAATGATTTTTTTTTATATATCCAACCAATAACCAGTTATTAGCCAAAAATCACTTTTTTCACCACAGAGGTGGTTTTTTTTTTTTTTGGGGGGGGGGGGGAGGGAGGTCGCTTCACTCTCAGAACTGATTTTGTGAATTTATCTCTATAACCTGACTGAAGAAAAATCTTTCATAATATTTTTTATGAACTTTTGGTACATTTCTTACTTTACCGACTTGACTAAGAATCTTGGAGAGCTTTCAAAAATGAAGTAATAGGTATTATACTTGATCACAAACTATAACATTCAGCAAATAAAAAAAAATCGAGCAGGTAGATACAAACAAATTGATGTTATATTTTCCTACGACTATGAAAATGGTAAAGGTTTTACTTCATTATCAGCATTATATGTATACAGGGTGTATCTAAATAACACCGAAAAAATTTAGGGGAGGATTCTTTGATAAAAAATAAACAAAACATTTCCTATTAACGTGTGTCTGGATATGCACCCTTTTAGAGATACAGGATGTCAAAAAAATATTGTTTTTCGAGTTTTTTGAAGATGTCTCGGGAACCGTATAAGACACAGAATTCAGCTTTTGTACAGATCTTATCATTGATATTAGCAACTATTTTAATGCTAACTACCTTTTTCAAGTATGCCAGTGCCGGAGATTTTTAGGGTTGGGGGGATTTTTTTGCCCCTAATAGCTACGACACTGGGTCAATTGATATTTTAAAAGCACACTTGTAACCGTCAATGTTTTCTACACAAAAAGATACTCTTGGTTATAACTGCTAACGTAAGCCATTTTCGAGATAAACGGGCATTTACGATGAAAAACTCGCTTTGAATATTTCAAGACAAGTGTCGAAAAATTAAGGGCAAAAAAACTTCCGCTCATTTCTGAGATCTCCGCTATAATGACACATGAAAAAACTCAGTATTAAAAAAGTAGCTATAAATAGCAATGACATGACATTTACAAAAGGTGAGTTTGATATCTCAAACGGTTCCCCAAATATCTTCAAAAAACTGGTAAAATAATCTTTTTTTGACACCCTGTATCTCAAAAAGGGTGCATTTCTAGACACACGTTTATACGAAATTTTTTGTTTATTTTTGACCAAAGAATCAGCTCTTAAATTTTTTCGGTGTTATTTAGATACACCCTGTATAATCTGCTAGCAGAAGAAGCAAATCAACAAAGGAGAATGAATCATACACCTACCTATAAGAGGTTGCGAATGGACAATCCCATACTTAAAATGAACGCAATCGCTGTAAATCTTCATAGGATACCAGGCCACAGCCTTGACTCTATCCGTCATTGCAGACATTGACAAAGAAGAGAATAATATTGAAATTTTAGGTCATGTTCTTGGATCCTCATGGAAATTTACTTAAAATCAATCATAATGAAATTTGTAGACATATTAATAATACTTAGAGAACTATGAAACGCATTTGAAGAAGTTGATGAAGACCATAACACTAACGCCCGTATTCACAAACGATAATTTCCTAAATAATTACGTAATTATTTAAATGAGTGAGATGGAGGTATGCAGTTTTTTTGCAATAGAATGAGATGGGTATAATTGATTACGTAATTATTTAGGAAATTATCGTTTGTGAATACGGGCATAAGTGTATTTTAGCTGACTGAAATAGACGAAACGATTCTCTAAACAAAAAATTCTGCAGAATTAAATAAATAAAATAAATTACCTTTACGGTAGCTCGAGGGACTATTCATATTTCATATTGTTAGATCTGGCACATTTTTCTAAAGTCCTTCTTGCGCATCAATTGCACAGAAAATTTTGGAAATTAGATTTCTAAAATTTTTCATCGTCGTATCATACCTACTCGTTTTAGCGTAGGTAGGTGTTTAATTTGGAAATGTTCAATTCCTTTAGAAACGGGGGCTATAAAATGCATATAGAAATCAAACAATCCCTTTTTCTTATATACGCCACTGGCTAACTAATTTAACATATTTTTTACAATACCTAGAAATTCGAAAAAAAAAGTTACAGGGGCGTTTTGAAGATAGAAAATTTTTTAATTTATAGAGAAATAAATATAAAATTTTGAATATCTCCGCAATTTGTATTATTTACTTTTTGAAACTTATGAAGGTTAAATGTTATTAGTATAATAGCTGTCTATTCTGAAAATTTCAGTTCGATTGCTTGAAAAAAAGTACTCATAAATGGTCTTAGAAACCTAGCAATTTTTACCCTTTTCCTACTCACGCCACTGGCTATTCTTAGCAATAATTTTTTTTTTACACCAACGTAAGTTCAGAAAATAATGTTTTTCCAATCCTGTTATTTTAGTTTAAAAGTTTTTGTTCCATTTTACCAATACAAGAGTTCAGAAAATTGCAATTTTTTTCAATATTAAAATGGCCGTCAATTTGAAACGGTTATAATCCACGATGTAATTTTCCATCCACGCCACTGGTGAATTATTGACTAAAACGCAAATTTTTGGCATAGATTTTTGCATAAACAGCAGGTCTTCAAAAAACAGCAGTTTTCACAAAAATTCAAATGACCTCCATTTTGAAACGACTTGACCGATATTTCTAAAATGTAAAATGCAAAGTACCAGGCAACTCCCTTCAGATATCTAGCTATTAGAGAAATTTCAGTTCCCTATCATAGATACACTATGACCTGTAATCGAGTAACAAAAACCCACAACAGTCGATTGAACGAGAAAGCTATAGGGGCGTTTTGAAAATCAAAAATTTGAAATTTTATAGAACTAACATCATAGAAAAGTTTAGAATATCTCCGCTATTTTTATTTAATTCTTGAACTTTTTCATAGTTAAAGTGTAGTTGTTGTCTACTCTATAAAAATTTCAGTTCAATTAATTTTTAAACTGCCATCAGGGCGTTCTAACTCAAAAGCGGACACTTGCTTGACTGTGGATATAGGCTACCATTTCGCATTAAACCTTCCAGCAAGCAGCAAAAGTCTGAATAATGTCCACAAATGGCATGCTGATGAGCTCTAAAGGGTGAAACAGTGCGTTCATGTCTTCGGGCAAATACCTTAAACTATAATACAGGTAACTCTCACTGAAATACATGCATTTGGTTGACAACACTGAGACTGGCGTCATCTATTGGTTCGGGGAGGATCTAGCAACAAAATTAGTATGCGAATTGGGTTGACTTCTTTGATATCAATAATTTACACAACCCCACTGAAGTAATTTTGACTTTTAGTTTCATTTTATTATTTCCAGTGAAGTGAACGAAAGTGATTGTTTAAGTCGTTTGTTAGGTCCTCCCCGAAACGCTAGATGGCACTTAATTTTCACGCCGCTTTTCGAGTTTCCTTCCAGTTTCCCTTTATTATAGTTTAACGTATTTGCTTCGGATCGCTTGATTCTGCCTTCTTGCTTATTATCGCGTGAGCTCCGATAAAAATGAGCTCAACCCATCAACCTTTCCCCCTTTTATATTACATCTTATCAGAGAACTTAAGACCCAAATAATCTGAAGATTTATTTACTTATATTTAGAAACATCCAGTTCCATTGTAAAAAGTGAGATAACAGAAAAATTACCTAGAAGATCATGCAATTGAACATAACCCGGGGGTTTGCTTTATTATCGGGTAACGAGTATACCCAAGCTCCGGGTTTTCGCCATAAAATTAATCTCGGGTAGGTAGATTCAGAAGAAAATTAAATTTATTGAAACTTTTTGAACAAAGGATATATGTATACAGGGTGGGCCACGGTATACGAAACGGAAGATTATGGCCGTGTCTCTGGATTTTAGGATCTTTTTATTTTTGGAGTGGATAGAGACCCGGCAGAGGTACGTTTTAAAATTATATTCATAATGTACAGGTGTCCCAAAAGCATAAAGCATATCAAAGTTATGTTTTTTTTTAAATGGAATGCTCCTATGTTATTGCATTTTTAGATTGTCTGAAAAAAGAAAATAAGATTGGCTTTTACAGTTGGTGTTTAAATTCAGAAGTTTTTGAGTTATAAACAAGTGAAAATCGTCATTTTTCAAGTTCAAGTACAACGAAAACGGCTGAAGATAGAGAAAAACAGCTTACATGTCCCTATTTTAACTTTTTATGTACTATCCTATGGTATAGAAACATTTGTGCTTTCTTTGATTTTTTTATTTGGCGACGCGTGGAGAAATCTCAGAATTTTTCAAATTTTTTATCACCCTGTATAAACATTTCATCTACATCGTAGGATAGTACATGAAAAGTTAAAATAGCATGTAAGCCGTTTTTCTCTATCTTCAGCAGCTTTCGTTGTACAGGGCCATGAACTTGAAAAATGACGATTTTCACTTGTTTATAACTCAAAAACTTCTGAATTTAAGCACCAACTGTAAAAGCCAATCTTATTTTCTCTTTTCAGACAATCTAAAAATGCAATCACATAGGAGCATTCCATTAAAAAAAAACATAACTTTGATATGTTTTATGCTTTTGGGACACCTGTACATTACGAATATAATTTTAAAACGTACCTCTGCCGGGTCTCTATCCACTCCAAAAATAAAAAGATCCTAAAATCCAGAGACACGGCCATAATCTTCCGTTTCGTATACCGTGGCACACCCTGTATATTTATTTCAAAATGATACTACCTAATGATTTATTGAAATTATTAGTATCATCCAAATTTGGCAGGGTGATCTGTACATATTATATGTATACCTACCTCGGTTCAAATTTCAGTTTTTGAATAATTTTTATAATTCTTGTTTTTGAAGTTATGTAGACCTTACAAACGGGCGACACTGAGTTGGGCCAATAATTTTGCTTGTTGTAATGCCACAGCTCAGTTGGGCGTAAAACGATATATGAGGGGATTATCACAGATAATTACTACGCTGGACTCGAAAGAAATACCTGCGAGGCCTTTCCCATTTTTATAGCAGTGTTGCCAGATTTATTTTGAGTAACTGCTACTTGTTAATAATACATCAAGTATTATTTTGCTAAATGTTCTTCTTCGTTTTCGGTTTTAGGTTCTTGATAATAAAAGTATTATTTTTCAAAAATATTTTTATAAAAATGAAACGTTTCGGGACCGATTGGTATTATTTTTCATTATCAAGCATATTTATTTATATTTTTATTTAATATAAAATTCAGGAATTTCTGTTAAATCTGGCAACATAGTCATACAAGAACAAGAGCATGAAAATGACCCGGAAAATAATCAGTCAATTTCCATTGGCTTTAACGGTTCCTAGAAATTCCTTGGCCCAACCGAACCGTCGGATTGAAGGCCCCATCCTGAATTCATAAACAATATTCTTTAGAAGAGTCCTATTTCCTACTTTTTCTCTGTACTTGTTTTACCTTTCTATTGAGATAACATCAAAAGGATATGAAACATTTTGTAGAGAATTGAATTGGGTAAGGAAGCGAATAATACTGAAGTGGATTTTCTATACGATAAATATTGTTTAAATGTATAAGAAATATTCTCAATTAATTATTGTAGTAGGGCTTAACAACACTGCTCCAAATATCCCAAATATTTAGTTATTCACAAGAAAAGAGATAAGGTACACGCTTCATCAGCTGTCAGTAAAGGGATGCAAAATTTCTTGACGAAAGGCCAAAGGTCGCTGAGGGATTTCAGATAGCGAAAGGTGCGGATATGCTTCTAAAAGAACCATGAATATCTACTTTAACCTTTCTAAACACGGTTTATTTCCCACGTTCAAGAAATATATGTTAAGGGACTGGAATAGCAGCTGGGGAAAAAATTCTAGCGTTAGCGCTTCCAACAATCCGGTCTTAAATATAAAGTTCTCGCTTAAAAAGTTTCCCACATGTTCAATTTTAATGTCAAGGAAAAATATTCGACATTAGAATAACCCGTGGGAAACTGAATCATGCATGGTTGCTTGCAATCTCTTTCTCAAGGCAAAGACTTCCTGAGAGTTTTTTTTTTATAGAAACGGCATTTATGTAGATCGAACGCGAAATAAACACAACAACATTTACGTCCAGATTCGCAGAAACGCTAATCGGTAGTAGCCAGTACTGAAGCAATCAAAAGGAGAACAAGCTGAAGTTAGTTATTAGAAAGCCGTCGGTTATTGTAATTGAACGGGTAGTTGATGTGGTGAACATGGATACGAACATGTTGTTTTCATTCCGCATTCGGTCTCCATATCTATTTAAAAATCATCATTTTTCTTACCTCGGCCACAAAAACCAAACTTTGTATGGCAAATTGATCACCAACAAAATCTCAAAGTTCTTTTGGTTTAGTGTTTTGAACCTTTGGAGAAGCGCCAAAGAACAATTGAATGAAGAAGATCCTACGTTTTTGTCAAAAATATTTTTCAATGATTCTTGTGATCTGTAGTCTATATGCAGAACGAACATTTTTAGGCTGGTGGAAATCCTCATGCCAGAAAGATAACGCATATATCAACGCTCATTTAGAATAAACGTCTAAGCTGCGCCACTTGCAAATGAGCTGGTGTAGGATTTCAAATTCTTCCTGGCAATGTAACTCAACAAAAAGTGCGACAAAAAGGACTTACTTGTGATTACACTGACACAGTTGACCTTGACAAGAGCAAAAGAAGAAAAGAATATCAAACGGCTGCACGTAATGGACCCAGATCCAGACGTAAAGAAATATACCGCCTGCTCTGAAGAAAATATCAAGAAAATGAGGCAGCCGAATATATGAGTAGAAGCCAAAATAATGAAGAAAGAAGAAGTAGAAAAGAAATGCCCCTTGAAGATTTCCCGCTAGCGAGAAGGCACTCTCTTTGGTAAATGCACGATGGTTCACCCTCCCCACTTTCGTCATCCATGCAGACAATGCTTTATTTAACAATTTTTGCATTTGATAGATAGGTAGCGCCTCCATAATTGTGGTAAGATCAGCCAAGATCCTCCGACCTTAACCCCATGTATTTCATAGTATAGGGATAAGTACAAGCCAAAGTCTGTAGATCTTCTCGTAATTTTTGACTTGGAAGAAGACTGCATTGGTGTATTCCAAAAAATTGAGGATATGAAAAATGCCAGGCAAAGACCGTTGTATTGCATTTTGCCGTGTAGTTAAGAATCTCGGAAAATTGATCATCAAAATTTCATCAACATTTGTCATCAAAAGATGACAGAAAACACCCCCATTTTTTTCTGTAGGCTTATTTCCATGGGCATAAGTGCAAAAAATTCTCATCTACCCGAAAACACTGCGTCCCAACGAAATTTAATTATTAAATTTAGCTAATAAAATTTCATAATAATTGTGATAATTATTGTGATTGGCATAAAAGGGACAAGAATCGTACAAACTGTCATAATTTTATTTTGAAAGGTTCAGAAAATCTTTGATAAAAACTATACGCTAGATCCACACTTAGATTTCTGTATCTCTCATGGGGGGCATTCTAATATTATTTATTCATCATTTCTTCATTTGCTACAGCTCCAAAATTTTTACCACCTATTTCAGGAACACCGTGTAAAAATAATGCATGTGTCGCATTGGAAATAAGTAAAAAAATTCAAATTTAATAAGTTAAAAAGTATTAGCTATACTTTTTTGTTGCCACTTGGTATTTCATATAATAAATGAGAATATAAATCAAAAGGAATTATTCTTTATCTCTCTCATTTTTCAACGTACCCTCTGCAGTAGATGATTTTTGTTATCCACCTCCTCCCTAAGCCGGTCATTATTATTCCCTACAGCCACAGAGTCTTGGAGCGGCGGCGGATCGGCCTTACAGTTAGCCTGCAGCACCCTGACAGCCTGCAACCTTCGTCGCAGATTCCTCAGGGCCTCCTGCTCCTCCCGACGGCAGCTGGGTGGACGTAGAACGGCCAGCATTGGCATAGTGGTCGTGGTGGTCGACTGTTCGCCGCTACTCGCCGGGGACGGGGGCCGTACCAGCACCTGTGGTACCAGACGGCGGCTGGCCGGAGTCCTGGGCGTCGTCGGTTGCATGACAGCATCTCGGGAGCGGACTTCGGTGGAAGAACCGACGTCACCGAAGGTAACGGGCCGGTGAACACGAGGATGAATGGTACGTCATCGTAGGAGCGAAGAATGGGGGAGACTGCCGCCGTCGCTTCTAGCTCGCGCCGCCTCTCTCGATAGACACTCGAGACGCGGGCGGCACAGGTGATTCTGGTGTAGTGGAGGCGGTGTTGCCGGATGCCGAGTGGCGGCGGCGACCGCAACGGCGGATGCTGTCTTTTATATAAGCATACCGGAGTATAAACTTTGACATTTCATCTCATCAATGTCATTATGAACGTTTAAACTGGAATTATACAAATAGGGCAAATTAATGAATTTCGATGGTTGGCAGTTTAACAAAAAATGAAGGAGAAAAAATGGAAATGGTGTAAAACTATAAGAACTTGGAGTAGGGATTAAATAATGGTGCAAGAAGGTTGAAGTGGAGGAAAGCCCTTGCAAGGTGTGGTATGTGACCGCAAAATTAGTACAAACAAAAAGGATTTTATATAAAAAAAATTTTAGGTCCGCAATGATACATGAAGCAGAAACGTATAGCCAATAGGAGAGTGGGGGGAAGAGGATGTAAGTAGCAGGAATGAGAATGTTAAAATGGATCTGTGGGGTAACAAGAAAAGAATTAATCAGAAACGAACGGATTATTATACGAGCAAGATTGTAGAAATGTCTGAAACGCTGCAAGAGGTGTTGAAGGAAAGGTAGAGGTACAGGGTACAGGTCTAGGCAGTGATTGAAGAGTTGAGAATCACCTCAATGAAAAAGGATTGAAAGGGCTAGAATGAAGAGGAGAAAAGATTCTGCATGGTGACCGCAAAATTAGTGCAAAAAAAAGAAAATACAGCCAACATGAGAGTTCAGGGGAAGAGGATGGAGGTAGCAGGAATGAGAATGTTAAGATGGATCTGTGGGGTAACAAGAAAATAATTAATCAGAAACGAACGGATTATACGAGCAAGATTGTAGACATGTCTGAAACGCTGCAAGAGGTGTTGAAGGAAAGGTAGAGGTACAGGGTACAGGTCTAGGCAGTGATTGAAGGGTTGAGAATTACCTCAATGAAAAAGGATTGAAAGGGCCAGAATGAAGAGGAGAAAAGCGTCTGCATGGTGACCGCAAAATTAGTGCAAAAAAAAAGAAAATACAGCCAACATGAGAGTTCAGCGGAAGAGGATGGAGGTAGCAGGAATGAGAATGTTAAGATGGATCTGTGGAGTAACAAGAAAATAATTAATCAGAAACGAACGGATTATACGAGTAAGATTGTAGAAATGTCTGAAACGCTGCAAGAGGTGTTGAAGGAAAGGTAGAGGTACAGGGTACAGGTCTAGGCAGTGATTGAATGGTTGAGAATTACCTCAATGAAAAAGGATTGAAAGGGCCAGAATGAAGAGGAGAAAAGATTCTGCATGGTGACCGCAAAATTAGTGCAAAAAAAAAGAAAATACAGCCAACATGAGAGTTCAGGGGAAGAAGATGGAGGTAGCAGGAATGAGAATGTTAAGATGGATCTGTGGGGTAACAAGAAAAGAATTAATCAGAAACGAACGGATTATACGAGCAAGATTGTAGAAATGTCTGAAACGCTGCAAGAGGTGTTGAAGGAAAGGTAGAGGTACAGGGTACAGGTCTAGGCAGTGATTGAAGGGTTGAGAATCACCTCAATGACAAAGGATTGAAAGGGCTAGAATGAAGAGGAGAAAAGCGTCTGCATGGTGACCGCAAAATTAGTGCAAAAAAAAAGAAAATACAGCCAACATGAGAGTTCAGGGGAAGAGGATGGAGGTAGCAGGAATGAGAATGTTAAGATGGATCTGTGGGGTAACAAGAAAATAATTAATCAGAAACGAACGGATTATACGAGCAAGATTGTAGAAATGTCTGAAACGCTGCAAGAGGTGTTGAAGGAAAGGTAGAGGTACAGGGTACAGGTCTAGGCAGTGATTGAAGGGTTGAGAATCACCTCAATGAAAAAGGATTGAAAGGGCTAGAATGAAGAGGAGAAAAGCGTCTGCATGGTGACCGCAAAATTAGTGCAAAAAAAGAAAATACAGTCAACATGAGAGTTCAGGGGAAGAGGATGGAGGTAGCAGGAATGAGAAAGTTAAGATGGATCTGGGGGGTAAGAAGAAAAGAATTAATCAGAAACGAACGGAGTATACGAGCAAGATTGTAGAAATGTCTGAAACGCTGCAAGAGGTGTTGAAGGAAAGGTAGAGGTACAGGGTACAGGTCTAGGTAGTGATTGAAGGGTTGAGAATCACCTCAATGAAAAAGGATTGAAAGGGCTAGAATGAAGAGGAGAAAAGCGTCTGCATGGTGACCGCAAAATTGGTGCAAAAAATGAAAATACAGCCAACATGAGAGTTCAGGGGAAGAGGATGGAACAAGAAAAGAATTAATCAGAAACGAACGGATTATACGAGCAAGATTGTAGAAATGTCTGAAACGCTGCAAGAGGTGTTGAAGGAAAGGTAGAGGTACAGGGTACTACAGGTCTAGGCAGTGATTGAAGGGTTGAGAATTACCTCAATGAAAAAGGATTGAAAGGGCCAGAATGAAAAGGAGAAAAGATTCTGCATGGTGACCGCAAAATTAGTGCAAAAAAAAAGAAAATACAGCCAACATGAGAGTTCATGGGAAGAGGATGGAACAAGAAAAGAATTAATCAGAAACGAACGGATTATACGAGCAAGATTGTAGACATGTCTGAAACGCTGCGAGAGGTGTGGACGGAAAGGTAGAGGTACAGGTCAAGACGGTGATGGATGGATGTAATTGAAGGATTCAGATTGAGAATCACTTCAAGGAAAAAGGATTGAAAGGAGCAGAATCCCATGACCCAGCAAAATCTAGAGGGTTAGTCAGAAATGTTCACATTAAAGATTAATTTACATCTAACGGCACGGACACGGGCCGGGTGTTCAAAGTGGACGTGCATTTTTATAACTTGCATTTTAAAAGCGGAAAAGACGAAGAGATAGAAGAAGAAGAACACTAATTTCGATTCCATTCAACGGTAAGTCAAACAAGGAGACAAATTTATATTTTCAAGCTTTTAAAAATCGTTTCAGGACTATACAGGAATTAGCGCTATGACTTAAATTATCATAAAGCGACGAATATCTGGTGTTTATTATGTTTATTTGGCTAGAGGAGTTCATTTGTATTCGCGCTACAATAAAATTTAAAGGAAATGGAACTAGGGCAAGCTTTATTAATATTAAAACTGAATTGGAATCGCACCGAATAACTTCAATAATTATTTAAGGCCTACAACCATTTTTTTAAAACACAGTAAATTATGTAAGCCAATTTACAATAAAATTTCAAGGCGTTCGGATAGGTCAACTTTTATTCTGTTTAACCATCGATAATTTGATTAACTACTTCTCTATCTAGCTAGACAATTTATTACGTGATATTTAGATGATGGCTCTTTAGGTTATTAACCGTCTGTTCTTAGACTTAACAAATCGTTATCAACAATCTAAATATCTTAAACTTGAACTACATTTTCAGATATGAGAACGCTGTAAGTACCTAAATCTTAATTGGTGCTGTTATTGCGAAATAACCGGCGTAACATTGACCCGGTAAATGGAGGAAGGTAAGACGCTTCTTGAATGGCATTTTTTGAAAATTACATTACCAGATTAAATGTGCAAATAAAACGATCGCCCAGGCTTGACAGCTTTGGTCCCTGGAGACTTACATCAAAAATTCAATCTACCGCACTCGAATTGGCTATGTAGAAGATCCTTGCAAACGAATCATGAATAAATTTTGAGAATAAATAACTCTCTGGGGATGCTGAAAATGGCTTTGTGCCCTTTTTTATAAGAGAAAATTGACTTGGGATCAAGATGTTTATATAAAAAAAAACAATCGTACAATAATTAACAAAAAAGAGCCCAATATTTTTCAACAGGATTAATTGGTTTCAATCTCATCATCTGCAGCTTATGAGAAATTAAAATTTTATTTCTGAAGGAAATTGAATTCATGCATTTTCCGATCCTTCAGTTTAGAAAATTGAATATTTTCATTAATTAAATTACATATTATGATTGAACGGCTTTCGTTATGTAACCTGCAATTCCAATTTCCCAACCATTCAGTTTCATCTCTGGAATCAATACGATGTCTGGAAACAGCAGGGTGATGCAGGAATGTTAACAGAAGCAAAACAACGGGCCAGGATCAACCAGACAGGGTGTGATTCCTGGAAAGTTTTCATATTAATTTGACTAGTCCTTAAAACTTTTCGTACTTAATCTGAGCTTTACCTCATTCCTCATTCCGCTTTTGTCGTATGCGACGTCTTTTTCTATGCAACAAAGACGGAATATGAAGCATTTCTTGACCGGGTTGCCAGATCGAGAAAGTCCTAAGAAAAAATGCAGAATTTTTTTGTAAAATTCAAATAATTCTGTCGTTCATTGATACGGATTTTCGTTCAGTGTAAAATAGTTTTGGTTCTGGATAAAATAAAATCAAATCTTCTGGATGAAAAACAAAGTAAACGTTTCCTAAGAAAATTGTAAAATTAAAATTTAAATTAAAACCGGAATTTTGATTTAATCACAAAATATCTTGTGGAAAATACTCTTCATCCGGCTTCATATTTGCGTTCTTTTTACGACATCTATCATGATTTTGCATAACTATGACTGGGTTACAGTGATGCAGTGACTAATTTTCTCTTTGCAAGACTGGGGCAGTCGTGGGGTGGTTGACATAACTTTTAAACTTTAAAAAGAAAAGGTTCAAAGACGTTAATCTCACAGTTTAGACAGCCAACTCAGGTCGTTCAAAAAAGAGATGAACACGGTCATGGAATGTCTTGTGCAATGATGCAATTATTTCTCATAATGTGTGCCAAGTGGCATCGTCCTTTGAGAAAGACATGTCTTCAATATCCATACAAAAAAATTGTAATGCCCCGATACTGATCGATATTGACTGTCTGTGAATTCCCGGCAGTCTATTCGAAGAAAAATGGCTCAGTGATGCCTTCAGTCTAAAATTCCGACCAAAAATTACATATTTGGGATCAATTTTCTTTTCATTAAAACATGTGGGTTTTAGTCACTTAACACAGCTGGACCGGTATTTCGTAAACAGACCGGGGAAATCTATTTTTTTTATTTTTTCAGTCGATGGAGTCGGACCTTCCCTGTCTTTTGACATGTGTCTTAGGTTGGGTCGGGGTGCGGGGGAGGGGGGCACGCTTTTAAAATTTACTGAAAATGAATTTTATCGGAAAAACGGGTATATCTGAGCCGGATTTGTTCTGACAAAAAAATTATGGTATCAAAAATTGAAGAGATTGACTAAACACGGAAGTTCGTTCCGACCTGAACCCTTTAGCTCAACTGGTTCGCGAAATATTGCGATATTAAGGGTGCAAAAATGAATAAAAATTTAACTGACTTTTGTTCGGCAGGTGGTGGAGTTAGGGCGTCAATTTTTTGCGAGAGGAAGGGTGGCACCGAGTACTTTAACGGGCCGGAGGGAGGGGGTGGTGGGCAAATTAGGAGGGGAGATATGGGGGTGAGAAGAAAAATACGGAAACGCTCGTAAAAGTTTATTTATTGACCTACAGAGACCAGGCACCGCTCATTTTCTTTGTTTTTTTATCTACTACCCGGTAGTTATGGTAAAAAAAAAATTCGCAAATGCGCGCTTGGCGCGCAATTTAAAAAAAAGTATTTTTTTTCTCGCGTTTTTGGGGATGAAGGAAGGGGGTGGGGAAATTTTTTTTTCATCACTGAACGGCTTTTTTTATCTTTAATTTGAGCTCCATTTGAACCCGATCCGACCATAAATAAGGGCACAACGAACCGGAAAAGTCTAGGCTTTATTGCGGACGAACGGAGAGGAGTGGGGGGTTCTTGTTAGGCTCATTGGAAAGAGAAAACATTTATTTACCTATTTATTTATTTGTTTTTTTTTCGTGCGTATCTTTCCCGCGCGCGCAAGTTATACATGAAGATCTCTCTTTAAACCGGGCGAGAAAGATACCCGAGCAGCCGTGGGCGGAGCTTACGCTTGTCTATACTCCGGGCACAGTCACGATCGGCTGGGAACGCGCGCTCGGAATTTATTTTCGAATGCTTGTTCGCTCGTACCTCGCTCAATTATGGATCGATTTTGAAAATTCTTGCTTACTTTTGATCGCTGAACAATCGGGAATGAAAAAACAGATCGAGTTACTGTTTTTTCATCTGCTGGCGGGTCGATTTTTCTTACATTTGGGCCGTTGTTGGCCTTGTTTTTCATTCTCAGTCGCGCTCTCTTATCTTGCTAGCCTTCTATTGTTTTCCCGGGATGACGCGCCGGGTTCACGAACACAATAGGCAGGTACACAATAGAAAGAGGCGCTACACAAAAGACTGCATCTCGATCTATTCATGGTCAAGCGAGTGCAGCACATGGCTGCTTCAGGTAAGAAAATTATTTCGAGAATGGATGAAAGAGTGTTTTCCAACTTTCTCTAGACTTTGCCGGTTCGTTGTGGTCTTATTTATGGTCGTATCGGGTTCAAGTGGGGCTCAAATTAAAGATAAAAAAAATGCCGTTCAGTGGTGAAAAAAAAATTTCCCCACCCCCTTCCTTCACCCCCAAAAACGCGAGAAAAAAAATTACTTTTTTTTAAATTGCGCGCCAAGCGCGCATTTTCGAAAATAGTTTTTTTATTTATTTTTTTTTTATTTTTTTTGCCATGACTACCGGGTAGTAGATAAAAAACGAAGAAAATGAGCAGTGCCTGGTCTCTGTAGGTCAATAAATAAACTTTTTATGACCGTTTCCGTATTTTTCTTCTCACCCCCATATCTCCCCTCCTAATTAACCCACCACCCCCTCCCTCCGGCCCGTCAAAGTACTCGGTGGCACCCTTCCTCTCGCAAAAAATTGACGCCCTAAGCAACCACCACCTGCCGAACAAAAGTCAGTTAAATTTTTATTCATTTTTGCACCCTTAATATCGCAATATTTCGCGAACAAGTTGAGCTAAAGGGTTCAGGTCGGAACGAACTTCCGTGTTTAGTCAAGCTCTTCAATTTTCGATACCATAATTTTTTTGTCAGATCAAATCCGGCTCAGATATAGGTACCCGTTTTTCCGATAAAATTCATTTTCAGTAAATTTTAAAAGCGTGCCCCCCCTCCCCCTCACCCCGATCCAACCTAAGACACATGTCAAAAGACAGGGAAGGTCCGACTCCATCGACTGAAAAAAAAAAAAAAGATTTCCCCGGTCTGTTTACGAGCTGTTTATTTTACCGGTCCTGCTGTGTTAACTCCAAATGAGATAATTTTGCTTGTTAATGAAGCTATCAGCATGTAAATGGTTTTCATGGGTGAACTTTTTTTTTTTAAACACCGTTCACTCGGTGTTTAGTGATCCAATAATTGACGAATTTTCTTCGCTGTATTATGGTCTGTAGGCATAGGATGAGTGAATCGGATTTTATTGGCATGAAGACGCAAAGCTTTAGTGAGTGCATCGTGCTTTTAAACGTTAAATTCTAGAGTAAGATGCCGATGGGATATTTTTGGACTCTCGACCACATTCTGGAGAACGGCCGTGATGTCTTCTGATGCGGAGACCTGGACGAACACGTTCGATGGTTTCACATCAGAACCTAATCCACCAACTCTTCTAAAATGTTCTGATTATTATCTTCACAGTTGATTTTCTTGGAACATTTTCTCAATCAAAAATCGGCAGCAATTTGCGAATCGAGGCAGTCAAACTTTCACAACTTTTGGCAATAAGAATGCGTGTCGTGTCTTGAAAAAAGACGTGAAATTATAATTCTTTACTATGGTTAGACACCCTTTATTATAGTCAGATTTCCTAAAAACCATTTACAACCTATTCTTTGTGGAGACAATCATATTTTTCTTATAATACAACCAAAATACCTTTTGTTGATGAATAAATAAATAAATAAATAAATGGAATATTGTCATCTTGCAATCGACGAACCAGCTCACTCAGCAGAGGTGAGCGTAAAACAAGTTTTAGGTCTTCACAACAAGACTTCTTATTGTATCTTAAGTACCATGTTTGATTCAATTTGGCGTTTGGCAGCTCAAATTTCTCACGCAAAATTTTATTAGCTTTTGGCAACAATTTTGGATGTTTCAGTTAAGTGTCTGATGGTGTTCCAAACGGAACTTTTTATTATGGGCACTCCTGGGATCAAAAGGGAGCTTTACTTACAGTTGGTAGATGCTTGAATTAAAATTCTTTGGATAAATTCCTCAATCAAGCTGGCTGAATGAAGAAAACTGGAGTTGCGATAGCAACCTGTTGTTTTTGTTTCACGTTCTAGAAGGTGAAGTGGTGCCTGGAGATAGTTTTTCTAGAATGGAGTTATTTCGGGTCCGGTAAAAATCAAGTCGGCCTGTTAAGATAAGTTTTTGCCGGAAAGGCTAATGAGGTAATTATTTGCTATACGTTTTAATTTTAGCTCGAGATTTAAGAAAATTCTTCGCTGTTGTTGGCAAAAAGCACGATGGCTGTGCAGTTAAATGTAGTTAATAACTTAAAACGTAGATTCCCGAATGAAACAAAACTCGTTGGCCTTTCGGTTCCCGACTAAAATTTTGTTAAGATAAATTTTCAGAAGCGAATTAACTTTTATTTAGAAAGATAACAGGCACGGGAAAGATAAAAAAGGTAGATTTAGGTAAGATAAATTAGGTCCACCTCATTGATATTGCCAAAATCAGGACCTCCACATCACTCTTTGAGTTCTAACTCATCGTATTTCATGCGTGCGCCGCACTTTTCAAACTGTCCTGTAGAGCTTTCGTCAAAGGTCTGTGAATTTATACGCGATATTTTTAAGAAAAAGGTCGTTAGAAGTTTTAGCTCGAGAAAACTATTCTATGTTCGATCTAATAAGGTACGCCTAAATAAACTTTAACGCCATAAATGCTCATGATGAGCATAAGAATGCTCATCTGTTTTCTTTTTCCTTTAATACCTATCTTCTTTTGTTTAACCGATAGCAACGGGAAACGTGATTTTATGGGTTGATAGTATAGCTAAACTTTTGTTTTTCTTATTTGATTTACATTTCATTCGTTTAATTTTTTTAATGCTATATATTTTTTGTGACTTTGTTGATTTTTTCACCCCGAACGACATAAGACGACAATGAAATAAGCCGAAAAATCTGGAAAAGTGGAGGAGACCTCTGGATTACCTAGAAAAATTAGGTAATTAGGGTAATTTCCCCCCTCCCAAAGCACCCAAGCAGTGATAAAAATGTTTAGAAAATTTAACATTTTACCTCGAAAATAAGTCTCTCGATAGTTTCCAGGGTCCTTGATTATGAATCCAAGGTGCAAAAGCAAGTTAAAGTGGTCCCGACCCATCAAAACCTTCCCAAATAGTAACAGTGAAAAAAAATGAAATTTAAAAATTTCACCTCGAAAATTATCTCTTGGGTGGCTTTCGAGGGTGGTTATCACGAATAATTCGAGTCCAAAAGTCCAAAAGCAAGTCAGGATGGTTCTAACCACTCAAAACTACCCCAAGAAGAGGCAGTGAGACAAAAAATTAATAGTTCGCCTTCGAAATCGGCTCTTGGTGATTTTGATCGGCCGATGATCAAGAATCCGAATTCGAATAAAAAAAATTAAACACACCCTATAAGATTGGCGATAATTTTCACTTTTTCCGTTTTCGATAGCTGATTGATTTGTAAATTGAAAGATTCGTGATCAGTGACTCTGAAAATCCCCAGGACACTATTTCAGAGATGAAATATTAATTTTTTGTATCACTGCCACTTCATGGGGTGGTTTTGAGAGGTTGGATCCATTCTCACTTACTTTTGGACCTCGGATTCTTAATCAATGAGCCCGAAAACCTCGAGAGAAAACTTTCGAGGTGAAATTTTGAATTTTCATTTTTCTTTCCACTGTTAATATTTGGGTTACTTTGGGAGGGAGGAAATAACCCCAATTTTCTCATTTTCTGATGTGATGCAGCAGGGATTGGTGGGGGTGAACGTTCCTGAAGATTTAAGGAATTCAGAAAAAAATAATTTTTAAGATCGGTGCTGTTCCACCACTTTTTTTGGACAGTGTTTTCCGGCTTATTTATTATTGGATTCACCGCTACGTTCACCTGGTACGTTTGAACAAGACGCTGCATTTCGATAGCTTAAAAAAAGCATACGTGACGTCAGCCTAGCTTTTCAGGAGAGCAAAAAAAAATTGCATGCTTGTCATGGGGTTTGTAAGTACATATATGCTGGCAAAAACTGAAAATTTGAAAAATTTACTTACAAATATACAGGGTGTTACAAAAAAGTAGGTCAAGCTCTTGGCCACAGATTGTTGGGCCAAAAATAATGACACTTTCCTTATGCCATTTTTCACATAGGCATCCCATTTTCAAGATACAAGGTGTCAAACTTTAAATAAAAAAAAGTTTTTTATCAATAACTCCGTTATTTTTTAAGATACTCACTTGAAAATTTGCATAGCCTTCTTCTTATGCAGACACACATTTTTAGGAAAAAAAAAATCAAAGAAAATCCGATTTATTTATAAAAAAAATTATTTATTTATAAAAGTTTTCACCATTCACGCAACTTTTGAAATTTTTTTTCGCCCCGTTACCCCCCGCCAAACTTTAACACCACTTGCCTCATGCCCCCCCTTACCCCCTTAACGAACTCAACCATAACCCTAAGCCCCAGTACTATTTAAATTTAAATATCAGTAAGCTGATCAATGACACACACCCAAATATGTTGATATATCTCGTAAACGAAGGCCTAAATCAAAATGATATAAGAGTGAGGATAGTAAAACAAATAAACGCTCAATCAAAAAAACCATACATCAGAGCCATAGGCGTACGCAGAAAAATGTTGGGGGGACAAGGTCTGCCATAAACCCCCTTTCGTGCGCTCGCGCTTGGATTTTCTTTGATTTTTTTCCTAAAAATGTGTGTCTGCATAAGAAAGAAGGCTATGCAAATTTTTAAGTGAGTTTCTTAAAAAATAACGGAGTTATTGATAAAAAACTTTTTTTAATTTAAAGTTTGACACCCTTTATCTTGAAAATGGAACGCCTATGTGAAAAATGGCATAAGGAAAGTGTCATTATTTTTGGCCCAACAATCTGTGGCCAAGAGCTTGACCTCCTTTTTTGTAACACCCTGTATAATTTTATGGCCTCTACGCCATCGATATTAGAGGATTACCGCAAATTCCTGTTTCTAGGACAATAATGCGACTAACGGTTAAAGCATACAGAAGAATCTGCAATTATTGTTGTTAATAAAATTGTCAGTAGCGCAAAAGATTTCTTTTTTGCGTTAAGTTTTTTTTTAAAGCGCAGCTGTAACTTTTCCTGAAATCCAAATGTAAAGTTTAAATTCTGTAACCAAAATACCATTGACGGAAAGAAAAAAAAAAACATTGACAGAACAGAGCTGCATAGACCAGAGGCGACCTCTTATCTCCTTTTAAAACATAAATTCTTTCTTTACTGACAAAAATTGTATTAGCTGTTTTCAGTGATTTAAGTTTATATATTAAGAAGAAAGGAGCAACAGTAAATTATCTTCGAATTATGCTCTCTATACTAAAAAATTTAAAATAAGTGGATCGCGGCCCTTTGTTGTTTTGGAGAAGGGTCTTCTGAACATGTTCCTTTATAATTATTTTGAATAATTACTTTATTTTAAGCAGTAGAATTGGACTGGAGAGAGAAATACGGAGGATTGTCGAAGAAAATGGGAGTAAGATAATTTTTTTGTCTGAAACGTTTTTACCTGAAGATTCGTAGAAAAAAACCTAAGTAAAGGTATGTCTGCGTATGTGTCAAAACATCAAAAAGAATTTTTAAATGAGAAGGACATGCTCAGCGGGTTAGACGTGCAGACTACTAAGCTGTTGAGCTATCTCCGAGTGAGATCGAGTCCCAGTCTCGCTTTGGATGTTTGTGTTTTTCTATTAACTAAGTATTTAAATGGTAAGCTTGTGTCTGAGTTCTGAGTAGAATGAGCTAGTTCTGGAAGCCCATAATTACTGAAATGGATGTTTGCTCCCTTTTTTTTGAAGAGAATTTTTGAATCAATATTTATACAAAACATAGAATATTCCACGTATTATTAGTACAAAAAAACATCCAGTGTGTTATTATTATCTAAGCAAACTAATTTATGTATTAATGTGTGCAGGTTTTTGTGAATAACAAATTGCTTAGAAGTTCAGTCCACGCTTTCTTAAAACTCAAGGAAAGTTTGTTTTGTACGCGCCCCATATTAAACTCACAAGAAAAGATGTTTAAATAGAACCTTCACCTAAAATGTGAACATTACTAGAAATAAAAGTTGTCGAAACGAAGGTCTTAAATTACTTAGTTCTATTCTATTTTAGCAGCTGAAAACAAATAAATATATAGAACACATAGGTAGGTAATTGAATTTGGTCACTAAACTCACGTAGTTTATTTGTTGATTATCTCATAAATGTTGTTCCATATATAACTAACCACAAAGATATATAATATATTGGTGATTACCTCGACAAAGAATACGATTATAATTTATCTTTATGAATTTGAATTTGGTACAAGGATAAACAATGCTTTTATAATTCGGTGTTTCTCTAACCTGATTAATGTAGAAATAGGTATAGGTAGGTAGATTCTACCAAACCATGTATATAGGTATGAGAACCAAGAAGAATACTTTAATTCAAATTTAACATAATTGTTCAAATGCTAATTAGTTTCAGAATGGGTGGAATGATAAAATTTTACATCTCTACCGTTGGGAAATTCAAGAAAATTGTCTACTAATGTGTTAATCGTCCCCGAATCTTGTCCTATGTTAATTAATTATTTAATTTAGAAATTAAATATGCAAAAGAAAAGATATTTATCAATTGTATGCGTCAGTTACAACAACATATACCTAAGTGTGCTGAAATTAAAATTCTATTGTTAATATTAATATTTAGTTAACATTTCTTGTTGCATAATCATAGCGGATTAAAAGTGAGTAAATGTCAAAGTAAGAGTGATATATGACCCATGAATCGGCCTACGTACTGCCGAAGATTTGCATTGCATATTTTAACCGATCAATGAACTGAAAGTGTCTGTAATGTGTACTGGAGCACTTTACGATTGATCAATTTTCGTTCAGGGATGCCATTAAATTATAACGAAATCTTATGTAGGTACTTTTTTTTGAATTCATAAAGGTTCAGCGTGATTTTAAGCCTCAAATACTTTATCCTGTAGCTGCATCAATTTTGTGATAGGAAAGAAGCTTAATCTCTGAACCAAAAACAAAGATTTTTTGAACAATAGTCGTTAAAACTGCATGTATCAATGAGACTTATTTGAATAATACTTAAGTAGCTCTCTGTGAAAAGCTCATTAAGTTTAGAGAAAATCCACATTAGAGTTCGGCGTACCACATTATAATACATATTATTATAATGGAATATTGGATTTAGCTAAGCCTAAAATCCATCCCCATTCTTCAAAGCCCTCTATTAAAAATCAGCTTACGAGTTTGCTTTTTAATTTTTTTTACTTCAAAGAGCTGGACTGATGCAGAGGGTTGAAGGGGATGGGTCCTAATTGCTTAATTAACTCCGTGAAGTATAAATTCCGAAATTCGTATTCAGAGAAGGGATGTACTCGGTTTGATTGTCCGTCGTTAGTCCTTGTTTGTTTCAAAAATTAAAACGTTTGTCCACCCTTTGTTAAAAAGAAAAAAAGCCTAAAGTCACTACTAGATTTATTCGGCACCCTCAAACAGGAAATACACATTTTTGAGACCGCAGTTCGATTGTTCAATTTTATTTCTCCACTCTTATAATTACATTAAAAAAAAAAAAAATTAATAAAAACTTTGAAACATTCCGCAAAACGATGTTTCTAACGAAGTGAAGATCACGTCGATGAATACGTTTTCCTTCTCTGTGTGCAATTTTTGAGTTTATCATACCTCATGGCCGAGTAAATGGTGCAGTAACTGACATTACTAAAAAAGCAATTTCGGAAAAACGGCAAGCAGAAACTGCTTTGTATGACTGATGGAGAAGCGGCAAAGAGAAATGTTCTTTTAAACGTAAGTTTCTGGTTTCCATATCTCCGAAATTGCTTTCCTTCCTAGTAATGTCAATTACTGCACGTTATTTCGGCCATGAGGTATAGTTGTAAATAATTTGTAACGAATTCCAAGGCATTCGTTGATTAATTATTATTTATTTTAATTAATCGAGGGGTTTATCAGAAGGATACAGTTTTTACAGCGGTGATTAGCAGGTTATCTCGCCGGCACCGGCTATATAAGCAGACCCAACGGAGAAGCAGGCAGATCTTCCGAGGTATTGACTCGCGAACCATCTCCCTCCCTGTGAACTGAGCTAGGAGGTATTCCGGAGGCATGCATTGAGTGCACTCCGTTCCATTTATCTAGCCGGTTATAGTGGGTCAATGAATTGAGTTGAACTTAACTGTAACACGGCGACGGGAGATCGATGAGAGTGGATTGAGCTCTGATCGACTGCCGCTCACATCAGGGAATCAACCGGGGCTGTAGTGAAGTCCCGGTGGATCCTTTCAGACGACGCCTGGCCTGTATTGAGGGCCAGACAAACCAGACGTCGGGTCGCAATGTAATGAGTTGTCGATCCGGCGTGTCATTCTCCTCTGAACTCATAGTCAAGGGGGTAGAGGCCTCATAGAACCCTATCCGACTTGAACGTCAATAATACCCGCCTCGGCATTCCGGGAGCGGGTTTCTGTTTCAGATAATTGCATCGCCGAATGATTTTCTCCCAAGTCCCGTCACGGCGCGTATTCCGGAGGCCGCAGCAACAGGAGACACGCACACGCAGCGTGCGGTGGTAAGAGAGCAACTGGCGCTGCGGAGCCGGAGGTGAATCGTACAGCCGACCGACCAATCTAACGGAGGTGCGTGCCCCGACGCAGATATCTCTCGCCAATCAGAGGGCCAGCAGTGGACGAGCGCCGGCCCATATGGTTCAGTGGTGGACAATATTAATCTAACAAATACCGATATATGTAACTACCGTACTTGTAAATAAAGATTTTATCATTTTAATTGACTTGTCACGGGTACAAAGGGGCAGACATCCATCCCTGGGTAATCATCTCTACCTTACTGAAAATCCCGTTACAAATTTCATAGACTGATCGACTACTTTTGCTTTCTTGTGTATATCAATAAGATCTACTATTCTAATTGTCACTTGTGGCTGTGTTCATCTTACTGCAATAGAAAAAGTTTAATTCGTAGCTGGTGCGTATTGCCACTACCTATACCTTCTTGAGACTCGTCTAAGTTATGCTATAATCCTAAATGTCCCATATATGCTTCCGGAAGTGTAACCGCAGTTTAGATGATAATCTTGATAATCTTATAATAGACTGTTATCCTATATCCTAGCCTAGACACTGACATCCTAGATATCATGGCTTGACTGACGTGCAATATATGGAAATTAAAAACAAGTCAAAAGCGGATTTCAAAAGGATCTGTAAGGACACTGTGACGCCCCCGGATTAGCTGTCAACGTTCCACTTCCTCCTGTTACCTCTAAAACTACTGTCATATCGACTGAAGACTGATCCATCTGTTCAAGAAAGCGCCTCTCATCTAGGACGGCTATCAGCTATTATAGATCAGGGATCCATCAACCCCTCTATCTTGTGTAACTCCACAGCTTCGCCTCTTATACACGATGGCTCCCTGACATGGGTTGATAAAAAAAACTTCCCGAGCTTCAGTCTGCCTGGATGCGAGAGATTAAGCAAACCGTCACGGTTCTTGGTCTGGAGCGTTCGTCTGTTGCCCGGGCAAGTGAAATAGCTGGCCTTAAGAAGGAGATTGCCCTCTCTTCAGGCGGGATAACTCGACTCCCAAGGCAGAGCAGAATGGTTCCTATCGTTTGGCATCAACCAACCATAGGGACCAAAGTAGACCACAGTGAGAGAAGCAATACCGTTATGGCTAAGATCAGTGTTTCTGGTGTGCGACCTTTAAAGGATGCAGGAGTTCTGATTAAATCCAGTAACGCAGCCGATACGTCCAAGTTGAAGCGATACGTCGAGATTGACAGCGTTCGCATTACACGCGGAATGAATCCAAGGGTGCGAATCGTGGGTATCTCTTCCTGTCTCCCTCACGATGTTCTTTTAAACTCCCTGAGAGAAATGAATTTGTCCATATTCGATCATGACGATAACCTATGTAACATTCTGAAGGTATGGAAGATCAAAAACAGCCAAAGTTCCTTCCAAGCGTTGGTTGAGGTTGAGGTTGGCGTTGTCCTAGTTGGCTTCGATTCAGGTCGGGTATTCGATGCTCTGGAGATTATGTGTTTCTTCAAATGTAACAGCTTCGGTCACTGTTCATCCTCTTGTCCGTCTGAGCTGTCGTGTCCCACATGTGATGAGGGGCATGATCTTAAGAACTGTAAATCTCAATTTTAAAATGCATTAACTGCTTCAGGGCCAATAATTGAAGCAGTAAGTTAAACCTTTACACCGTATTTACACCGCTTAATAATTTTGAGTGATTGCAAACTGCCCAAGGCTATCCGCTGTTTCAACAGCGATGAGCATAGTGGAATGATTCCGACTGTCAAATTGAATCCGACATTTTTAGCTCTAGATCTCGTTGAATTCAACACTTCAACAATCAACACGCAATCAATGATTGCATTCTGAATCTTCTTTTATCTGATCCCCCCCCTGTAATCCCTCACACCCTTAGGGCGGAAGATCTCGTATGAAAAGATAACCATCATGCAGCTTTAGTCATTCAGTTCTTTTCTAACTCTAATTCTTCATTCACAGTCACTAGTTCTCATGCTCCATCCTCATTCAACTTTCAACTTACAAACTTTTTGGGTTTATATGAACACCTTTCTTGCATTAACTGGGATTCCTTATTGGGTCCTTGTACAGATATGGAAGATGCGTTTGACCTCTTTTATTCTGAACTGCATGATGCTTTCGAATTATTTGTAGGACCAAAAAAGAGGCCTTCAAAAAAGAAGTACCCTTATTGGTGTACCAGGTCTATTAAAAATGAGTTGGGTATTAAGGCATCTCACCATTGATGCTACAAACGGTTTGGCGATCGCAGCACTATCAAAACTTTATTGCCGAGACAGAGGAACGTCTTGTTGGGGATCTGGAGGGTTTTGGTCATTCGTGTCTACGACTGAACGAACACTATCTTATCTTCTGATTATCTGATTCTATATATCTAACATCTCTACTAAAAAACTTTAAGATTGCAGGTCCAGATTGTATTTCCGCTTTCGTATTATGTGACTGTATTCTGGTTCTTTCACGTCCACTTACCAAAGTATTTAACCTGTCAATGTCAATGTCCTCCAGAAAGTTCTCCGCTCGATGGAAACTATCAAGGGTGATTCCTGCTTGTGATTGACTGTCGATCCCGAGTGGACGTGATATATAGTACGAATATATGGATTTTTCCAGAGCTTTTCATATGGTAGATCATGGCTTGCTACTTCGTAAGCTCTACAGTTTTGGCTTTTCTGATGCTCTTATTACCTTCTTCGCTCATTATTTATCATGTTGCGCACAGTATATCTCCTATTGTGGCTCAAGCTCCCTTGAATACCCTGTCAGCTCTGGTGTTTTTCAGGGTTCCATCTTCAACTTGTTTATTAACAATATTGTCGATGGTTTGGGCGTCAGTCATTTTGTTTATGCTGATATATTGTTATGGGATTCCTGTATATTTAAAGAAAACCTACTTGTATGGACTTTGAAGTAATTATGCTTCATTCTAGACTACACACATAGATAAGTTTCAGGAAATCCTATCCTGAATGTTAGCTTAGGGGAATTACAGTGTGGTGAGATACTGCACCACTCTTGACTGGTAAGTGAATTACAAAGATCAGTACTGACATGTTTTCATTAGTAGTATTAATAGTTTACTCTAATGGAAACGACTTTATGGTAAAAAAAAAACTACATTACAACCTTACTTGGCTCGACAACAATAATTAATTATCATTGCTTAATTATTGATAATTGCAATATTCTGTAATGAAACTGATGCAGTTATATTTATCGTTTTCTCAATTATTAACACTAATTCGTTGATGAATTCTAAATGTAATTATGGATTCTGTAATTGGAACTAACTATTCTGGAATAAAATTGACCAACACGAGATTCAGTCAATAGTTTCTGATACAAAACCAATTTATAAAATTTGAAACAAATTTAGAAAAGCTTTTACTCTAATGATAAAATATTATGTAGGTGTCTGAAGAAATTGATGGTAGATCGTGGTGGATTATAAACGTGTTTCTAAAATAGATTTCAAAACTTATAGCTACTCAAAATAAGTCGATAGGTACATAAAATGCCAGTGTATGTAGTCTCTAGAGAGTTCCAGGCACTTATCTGTATGAGTATTGGAAAAGAAATTGTTCATATTTCATGGAGAGCTTTCCAACTGAGAAAACTTATGAGCTTATGAAATAATAAATTTGGAGTAAAGTCACTTTGAAAATTAACATTTTATATAAATGATAAAGGTAATAGGTACCTAAGTAATACTGAAAATTCACTAATACATACAAATTATAAAGCTTCTTCCGCCGCTGCTTCCTATTTTGACTTACAATTTGCCCGTAAAATATTTTTGTTGAGCTTCAATTTGATCACAATTTTCAAACTACAAAATACTTGCAAATAAAAAATGCTTTCTTTTATGAATGAATGAATGAATGAATGTATGAATGAATGAATGAATGAATGAATGAATGAATGTATGAATGAATGAATGAATGAATGAATGAATGAATGAATGAATGAATGAATGAATGAATGAATGAATGAATGAATGAATGAATGAATGAATGAATGAATGATTGAATGGATGATGACGAGTGTTATGAAATCTTTGCATCAGATCCTCGGTGTCTTTGACTTTTCTACATTAACAGTTTAGGTTCCTCTAAAGCACAATGGTTGAGGTATATTTCAAGCATCCAAGCAGCTACTATAAATTTTTCGCACTTCCGTGAATCTAACTTGAAAAGACCCACACACCAGTTTATGGACCAATACCTGCCATAACACCTGAGGAACTAAAAAAAAGACATCGAGAAAATGAAAAACGACAACGGTATAGAAGCGACAGGACCCTACGAAATTCCAGATCTGATGGGTACGCAAATTTATCTACAATAAACTGACGAAGGGCGAGTGTACCAATGTCTTATTCATAGTGAAACAGCTTTTTGATGCTGTTTTACAAGAAAAAAGGGGACATTAGAAATTGTGATAACTTCTGATAAATGAGCCTTAAAATTGACTATGTTTTGGGAGAGGATCGTTAACAATAATAGAATACTTGAACACATAACGCTGAAACCAAATCAATAAGGGTTCATTCCCGAAAACAGTAGAAAGACAGTCAAAAATGGCTTGAAGAGAACAAATCAGATTCAGTGACCTCAAGGATAGGAATGGATTGCGAAGGCAGACGAGGAGAGCCAAACCCAGACAATGAACCTTTGCCAAACCACGGTGAGACTTCTACTTAAACCTTCCCGACCTTTTAATAAAGACTTAAAAGTCCTACCACGACAGTAATCCAATTTCTTCCCCTTGTAGTGCCTCTGATTTAATACGCCTATGTAATTATAGGAGACCTCGTCATCTCTGTTCCACATTTAGGACAGACAGAGTCCCCTCTCACCCCCCATAAGGAGTAAATACCTGTTCATACTAGTAGCACCCTGACTATGTAGTAGTCCCTTCCGGTTCAGTTTGATCATGTTGGCCAGCTTGTTTCTATCCAAGTCAGGAACAATCTGTCCTGTCTGCATTCTGGTGTTGTTTCCTAATACTTCTCCAGACCTTTTGTTATCTATTCCTTAACAGCCTCTTTAAAAGACTTTTGGTCAGACCAAGTGCAGGTTCCGAGGCACAAAAGTTTTCCCTAGTACCGAGCTTCGCAGAGTGTCCTGCCAGCGCGCTGCATATGGTATTCCTGAATGGGAAAGGCCAAGAAAGCATCAAGCTCTTTTACCTAATGGTGGATGGATCATCGTACTCGAGCGTCTATGGGCGAGGAAAAAGTCGAATTACAAGGTTCATTAAATATAAAGGGAGGACTCGAGAATATTTTAGTGAGTCCCAAAAGTAAAGTATCTCGTGAAGCCAACCCTTTAGACTCATTAGAGATAAGGTAGAATAAACCCTGTAACGAAATCCAAGGCTTTCGTTGGTAATTATTATTTATTTCATTATTAGAGGGGTTTATCAGGAGTGATACAGTTTTTGCGACAGTGATTAGCAGATTGTCTCCGCCAGCACCGGCTATATAAAGAGAGCCAAATGAAGAGCTGACCAGAGGATCCGAGGTACTGACTCGAGAACAACTCTCTTTCCCTGTGAATTGAGCTCGGAGATCACCGGGGGCATGTATTGAGTGCACCCTGTCCCATTTACATAGCCGGCTACAGTAGGTCGATGAAATGAGTCGAACCTAGCTGTAACCGGGCATCGGCAGACCGACCAGAGTGGAGTGAGCTCTGGACGGCAACCGATTCAGTATAGGGAATCAGTCGGCGCTGCACTAAAGTACCGGCTGATCCCTTCAGTCCCTATCCGGCCTGTATTGAGGGCCGGATTCAGTAATAGCCGTCCCGAGGTCATATTGAGGCATCGGGAACGGACTTTGTTTCAGGTAGCCCCGCCGTCGGAGAATACCCTCCTGGATATCTTCCCGGCGCATATTCCGAAGACTGCGATGATCGACACGCACGGTGCGACGGCGAGCAGATCACTGGTGTAAAGTGGGCCGTGAATTGATTGACGGCGGCGGCGCATCACAACCAATAGGCTTAACACACGCCTCGACGCGGCTATCTACGGCCAATCGGATCGATTGTGGAGGACGAGAGCCGGCCCATAGGATACAGTGGTTATCAGTATTAGCAAGACAAATATAGATATGTGTAAATAGAATACTTGTAAATAAAGATTTGTAATTTTTAATTGACTTGTCGTGGGTACAAAGGGGCAGACATCCATCCCTGGGAAATCACCACGACCTAACAGAAAATCCCGTTACAACCCGTATTAATTCATGTGAGAACCGTAAAAAATCAATGGAAGATTTGTAAATCTGTTAAGCTAAGTTCACTGTTTTTTATAAGATATATCGAGACCTGCTCTCGATCAGCTTTTACCATAAACTGAGTAATAATTAATTAAAGTATTAGGTATTGATTGTTTTGGAGTTAAGACATGTTGATACGGATTGATCTGTCTAATGTTGAAAACAGATATGATGACTGTTTAAAAAAATTGGTTCAAATATGATTAGATCTACAGTTTATAAAAAATATGGAAAATAATCGAGATATTTTTTTGGAATTTGACACTCATACGCCCGTATTCACAAACGATAATTTCCAAAATAATTACGTAATCAATTATCCCCATCTCACTCTATTGCAAAAAAACTGCATATCTCCATCTCACTCATTTAAATAATTACGTAATTATTTAGGAAATTATCGTTTGTGAATACGGGCATTTGTGTCTCAAAATTTTTCAAAAATTGTTTATGATAGGGAGACATTTTTCCACTATACTTTGTACATCCAGTATAAGAAAATTTGGACGAAACAGTGGTATAGACTTTTAAAAATGTCCTTCGCTTGTCAGAATATTATACGATGCCATACTAGGTACGCTGTATTGAGTATTAGCCATCAAAGTTTTCCGGGAAGTTCGGTAGGTGCCGTTGACGTCGTAAGTTTAAAGTTGATGCGTCCATTATTTATCTGATGTTTAACTTTAAGAGTGTCGTAGTCCGTATCTATGACAGAGTTCACATACTGGGACATCAGACCTTGTCAGCAAATATCCTCTCCATACTCCAGTAAGCTCGATGTGACCTATATTCTTAACATGAATACGCTTTCTTTTCTTTTACGCTTTGTGGTAGTGGAAGTGATTTCTTTTTTTCTTTTGTTGCTCGCAAAGAAGTTGCTCGCAATTTCACAAAGTCTATAGAAAACGTTCTGGAACACGTTTCGAGACGTGAGTTTTCCTTGCCGGTAGTTATTATACTTTAGGTACTTCTGTATTGACGCCTTGCTCCCGTTCTTTTTTCAATTGCATTGCGGTAGATAAAATGCATGTTTGCAGTTGCAGTGGAACGGGAATTGACCTGAATTTATTTTTACTTGAACTCTTCCCCATACCAATTACTTACATAATATCTTTATTTGCGGGTGGATCCTTTTGAAATTATAAAAATTAATGTTTTCTCCTAATAAGGATCTATAGGTAGTGCTCGGCAATGGGGATGCTTACAAGCACGAGCCCAGGTAGTTGGCCTTCCTACCTGAAACTGTTTTTAATAGAGCACCATTTACAAGTTAAAAACTCACAGTGATGATGATCCCTCTCTTCAGCTACTCGTTGATCTCCTTTCGGATAAAATGGTAACCCGTTTGAAGGTTGTCGTTCACCATCCAAATATTCTTCAATCACAGGTAACCTATGTCGACTGAGCTTTACTTTAGATGTAGAACTGGAACTATTCCAGGATATTTACATTGATACATTCGATCAAATCAGATTCGAATGGCCTCTCGCAGTGACGTTCCTGTCAGGATTTTGGTAGAACTTTTACACAATTCCTTCCACACGAATTGACCGACGTTAGTTACCACTTCGGCAGTAGTTTGACGTGCTAAAGGTACACTTACTGCTGGTTTAAAAGGTTTTCTCGGATAAACCGACGGTTTTAATCAATCTAAATACAAGAATACAAGTGACAAATAATTACAACTTATTGAGTTGAATGCTGGCGTTTCTCTTTGGAGCTCGCCCGTAACGCGAACACCCCTTTCCGAGTACAAACATCAACTTACCTCACTGAAACTGACCTCTCGCTTTTCACAAGGACCCCCCCCCCCCCCAGCTAGTGGCAGGTGTTTTCCCCTGCTTTAAATAAATGAAAATCGAATGCGAAGTTTGTTGCTGATTTTGGACTGTTTTCTGGACCAGTTTTGGACTGATTCGATTAAACCATCATCACTTTTACTAATATTTTCTTGAATCTTCTTTAAATATTTTTGATTTGATTTGGTAATGTAAATGATCAAACTATTTTAAACCGTGAAGCCTAATAATTTTTTTCTTTTTCAAACTCAATTGACAGGAAAATATTGCCATTCGCCATTTGAGCAAAAAAATAATGTTATCAGCAGTTATCATCAGAGAAAGTTGAAGAAATGTTAATGCATTTTGGACAAGAATGGAATAGAACACATATTTCCTAAGAATCTTTCTTCAAATAACTGAGCATATTAAATTTTACAATAAAATGAGAAAGATAACTCGAGTGCTTCAAAAATTATGAGTTGAGATATTGTCGCTTTTATATCTTGATGGGAAATAAAATTTTCATGCAGAATGATAGAAAGACAGTGAGAAAAGCTACTTTTTTATTAACGAGCAGAAAAACAGCTGAGCTCCATTATAAGTGCCCGTAACTCCCGAGGGGTGTGCTTTAGGGCAGGCGCTTTTTATGAACTTTTGACTTATTTTGACGAGAAAGCACTTTTGTACTCCAAACATTAAATGAACCAAAACGTTTTGATTAATTTAAAATTTTCACTGCATCTATAATTAAAAATATTAATACAAACCGAGGTGATTTATTGTCACTTCACTCTACCCTACAGCGTGTTTGGTGATCCTTTTACCATTGAACATCAACGTTCCTTTAACTGGGATGAACTTAAAAAAGGTTAAATTTTTTCAACTTTATTTTTGTCTTATGAATGGTTCACTCTTGTAAGTAGGTCTCGGAAATGGGAGTTATGAAATTTAACTTCGAAATTGAGTCAGTGATTGTACATTAAAGAAAAATTAATCACTCTGATTGTATCTTCTTATAAACGTTCTCGCTAAAATAGCTACCTCAACGTTACCAATCGTTTTGCGTGACGATTTCATATTTTAAATATTATACTTTTGTGGTATAATAAAATAAATATAGAAATAATTCAGTTCGATCGATGGATTTAAAGAGAAACGACTTCGTTCTTTATTTATGGTTATCTATCACGCTTTCACTAGCAACGTAATTTTTCTATGGAACCAATAATGAAAGAAATATTTTGTATTCAAAATTCAACCCCATTAGGCCCCCCTTAATATCAGCATGATTGGATTGATCTTTAATGATAAGACTTTGGAGGGATGGTTAGTAATTGGGTTCGGCTTTTGGATGTGTTGAACTGCACAGTAAAATTGTTTAATGATGATTGATTTATTACGGGCTAGGATCCAGTAGCGTATTCTAATAAACTCATCCTTTTCATTCATTATGGGTCATGGAATTCAAGGATAACTGTCGGCTAAATGTGCGTGTTCTTTCGGTAAACGCATTTAATTGAAGAATTAAATCAAATACTTTATTGCGGCACGACGTAGATTTCTTCAAGAACGATCTACAATCTACACGATAGAATTGGGATTTTGAAAAAAAAAAAATTGATTTTTTTATTTATTTTAAAACTTTTTTATCAATAATTTTGATATTTAATGCAAAAAACTTAAATAATAAATTTTTTCAATTAATTATATACATTTAAAAATTGATAAAATTTAAAAAAATATCACGTGACTATAAACGCGCCAATATTGGTCACATAGTTGTGACGTCATAATGTTATAGCTATTCAATAACAGTACAGCGTTTACGGCTATTACACGTGACTAGACAATAATATTGAGAACTTATTGCTAAAAAACGAGTTGTTAGTTGGTTCCGATTAGCTATTTATTCTCCATTATATAAAATATTTATATCATAAATTGTAGAGCATATCGCGTGAGAGTTACGGCGACAAAGCTATAGGTTATGTTCAACCACAGAATAGAAACATAATATTTTGTATTGTAAAAGGACGGGTATGCCCAGAACAATATTTGATTTGTATACTTAGATAAATAGTAATTAATAACAACAGTGGTGTTAAGAATTACTTACACTGAAATGATCTTCACAACAAAAGAACGGTGCACTTTGAAACCATTTATTTCGACGTTTGTCATCTTGGGAAACATTTAAAAACATTTTGTCAGGAGTTGTTTTTGTAGTACCTATTCGTACATAATGGTACAAAACAAGAACGATAACTTTTGAGATTCGACATTTTCAATATAAATTTGAATATTTAACAACGACAACAAAATTAAATAGATCAAAACAATTATACTTCTTTATCAACTGTCAACTGCAATGAGTGAAAACTATAACATTATGACGTCACACGCGCTAGGGTTTGTTCGGGAGCTGTCGGCGTATCTTCGGTACTGGATTCAAAAATAAATTTTTATTTTGAAATAACTTTTGAATTATTACGAAAAATAAAAAATAAAAAATAGTTTTGTTATAAAACTTATATATGATCTTTCCATTTAGACAAATTTTTTTTTTCAAAAACCCAATTGCTACGAAAGAAAAAACACATTCAGTCAGTCTTAACTGCTGGTAGTATCGTTATTTAGCATAAGTATTACTTCCAATCTTTCATATGATATGTATTGTGTATCTGACTGATATGGCACGCTGATGACTCAATCACAAAGACTAAAATGTCTTTTCACCTCACCCAGATTGTGCGCAGACTTTCCCATAGTCTAAAAATATTTCGTACCAGGTCCAAGACTCCTGCACCTGTTCCTTCGATGATTTTTGATACGTCTGTGTACCATTTTATAGTATGCTGTTCGAGATTGTACTTGTTAGACTCATTTGTCCATTCCTCTTTGTTCCTGTACTGTGTTACAAAGTTCTTATCAAAGTTGCATTTCCTATAATGATTGAGTCCGTAGGGGCGCTAGTAATGTGTTTTTCATTAGGTAGGTAGTGTTGTTCCTTTTTTTCCAAAGGATAAGCCTGGATCTTCTTTAGCCATTCATTCTATGATAAGCCTTTTCTGCGGCAATTTGCACAACTAGGTACAGTGATGTGAGGCTTAGAATTATCTCCACTGCCGCTGTGGGTCATGTTCTCACGGCTCCTGTGTTATGCATACGCACGAGAGTCTCTGTATTTTTGTAAGGATATTCCTCGCAGTCTTCTTCATTGTTCGACCTGCCAAAACCTCAGCTCCGTAAGTGATTACCTATAGGTCTCATTATCATGGTGTACGGCGATTGCAGAGTGTACCTGGATTATATCCCCAGGTCTTTTCTGCAACGTTCCTGGACACCATGAGGGCCCGAGTGGCTTTGTGGACTGTTTCTTCCATATAAGCTTGCTCTCTAGTAGGTATAACTCCTAGATATTTAATCTCTGGCTTCCATTCAATGTTTACCGCTAGGCTGATTATTTTCAGTCATCAAAGGTTTTTTTTCCTGGTGAATGCTATGACAGTGGTCTTTGCTGGCTTTATTAATTTTTGTTCAATACCAGTGTGAGGTTCTTCTTATGATGTTCTCTTTGTCGTTATGTTCGAGTCCTCTTTGTATTATGTCACAAAGAGTTACTCTCAACTTTCATCTGGCCACTATGACTATTCTTTTTATTGGCAATCCATGTCTTCGCTCGATAGCTTCTGAAGCAATTCACTACTATAGGCTCCACATCAGAGGTGATAGTACTCCTCCTTGTGGGCAGCCTTTAGTTGCGCGGATCTGGATGATGTTTTGTCCTATTTTTGTTTCAGCTGTTCTTGTTGTTTGCTCCTCTTTTAATTGGAGAACTTTTGACTATTTCGTGAGGAATGTTATCAAAAGCTCCTTCTATATATCCACGAAGGCACAAAATGGTTGTTTCTTTTATCTCAAGTGTACTCCTGATTTTTCTTGTTTACTTGATGCAGGACGGTCTCCGTAGATTTTCCCGTCCAAGCGCGGTTCACCAGTCGCCTCCGCCATTTCCTTGCCAGAGTGGTCAGTATAATGGTAAATTCTTCCTGACGAGCTTCATCTTCATTTGTATGAAATGGCTGAATCCTTTTGGACAGAAAACCTGACATAAAAGGCCAATAATCAATTTTCCTCATGGGAAAAAACCTAAGGGAGAAAATAGAGCAACTTCAATGCAGACCTTACCTAGGCCTAACAGGGGTGCTGTTCAAGCGACTAAATGGGAAAAGGGAAGAGGGAGCCGAGAAGATGTAACTGAAAAAGCTGAGTAAGCACCAGCTGAGATGGGCAATTGGACTTCTAACAGGACACTGCCCGCTAATTACACCTCTCAATAATAGGAGTGAAAAATATCCCGGATTACAGGAGATGCGGGGAGGGGGAGGAAACCCCATACCACATAATATGTGAATGCCCAGCACTAGAGGGAACTAGACTTCTATAGTATTTGAGACCGAAATGGCAGAACCAAAAGAAATAGAACAAGCACCCATTGGACTCATACTGAAATACTTTCGGGAGATGGGACCGATGAGATAATTATCCAAAGGGGTACAATAAGCGCAAGCTTCAGTACAAGGGCTTTGAACCTACCCTAGAAGTAATAATGAAATGGCTAATACACAATGATGTTTTGTATTTACAAACCAGTACCTACTTCTATTTTTATACAAAAAAAAAATGTTTTTTGTAAAAGAAAATGACTCAAGCTGTTTTGTTTTGTTGCTCGTTAAACAGACATGTGACGTGCTTAAAACCAATAACCCCCTTGAGGAAAGTTGAGGTATCTCAAATAATTTTTGGATTTGATTTTCCGCGAAAACGGTAGCTCGTAGAGGAGAATTGTTTATACAGGGATTGTCAAGAAGACTATTCTCTACAATCTCCAGCAGTCACTGCGCTACAGACACAAGCGCAAAACTAGAGGGCAAGATTACTTTTCCCTCATTGTCGACGCGATTTTTTTTATATGAAACGGCCAGTTTTAGCAGAAGGTTGCTACATAATCCATACGACATATAAGTACAGAATGTGGATCTCTCTTTTTTGAAAATAATAATTTGTAATTAAATATCATCGAGTCTTCAGAAGAACGAAACTGTTAAGCTGAATCTTATATGAAGCTGTTTGCAATTTATTTGTGTGTGATATTTAAGTTGAAATTGCAGTGGTCTCATGAATTAAAGAGAAATCCGTTCACTGTTGACCTATGCTGAATATCTATTTGCGTAATTTGAATACGCAGTCACCTATGAACTTGACCTTCCCCAATGTAATTCTTAGATGGTGTCAGCCAAACCTCTTAATTTGATTTCAGATTACCCCACCACTACAGTCGATGAATTCGCACTGCTGAAACAGAGGGGTCGTGATAATTCGGTGCTATAATGGAGCTATTATTAAGTTATAAAAACCGATACGGTCAGTTTTAGAACACTAGTTAATTTTTTTCAGGATAACCGTTCGTTTGTTTTTTTTGTGAGTTTTTTGTTAATAATCAGTGGTGATCAAAATGGGTCAATTGAAAACCATCATGGTAATTGTTTATTGCTATTTATTATTAATTTTGTCATAAGATGATTCATAGACGAGGAATTTATAATAATATGTGACCATTATTTATGAGCAGTGAAAATAATCGAGTTCAATCAGTTTTCAACTCACTTATTGAAGTCAAGTTTATCCAAGTTGGAGTTTATAAGTGATAAATGGTGCCAGTTTAATCTTATTTTTAATTTATGGTTAATATAATGGCATTTGATTGATAAGATCATTCTTAGCACGTAAGACAAGCAGAAGTGTCAAAAAAATAATAGGCTTATGCTTATCTCTTGCAAAAATAGTCTAAAGTTTCAGAATTCTTTACATCTGAACTCAAAAAAATTACTTTCGCGCATGTTCTGCTTACTTAAAAGCTTCACCTAGAGAACAGTCATTAAAAAAAACCGCACAGAGCCGGTAATTTTCAATAGAGGCATTTAATTAGCTTAATGAGCCTTTAATTTCCACGTATCGATTTTTGATTCTGTTGACTTTGCTCTTCCCAGTTATTGGACGTAATTTAATTCAGTTAATGGAAGGTGTGTTATATTTGGTCGCGGACGCGTATATGTATAATATTCTTGTTATAAAATTATTTACAATAAATGGAAAATTAGAGCATAATCTTAGAGTTCTTAGATATGGGACATTTATTTGGGAACACTTTTTGGATTCTCTCGTTGTCAAACCAGTCACTGGATTTTTTTTTTATTTTACTAGAAGCAAGCCATAAGGGGTATTCTCGAAGTTCTCCAACTCCCAGGCTTGTGTACATCTGCATTATGAGTGACATCACTTATTGGAATAAACTATGTACCAAAATCGACTTCGCACGATTTGCAGTTGAAATTTTGAGCCTGTATTATAACCACCAGAAGATCAATGACCCTGCCAAATGACCAGTCTTCGAAATCCAGAAAAAGCGTCTTCAATAAAATGTTCATAATAGATGACTCAAGTTTGAGGCTAGTTGTTCAAAGCATTTCCAAAGACTTTGCAGCTTCTTCTGGTAGGGGGTTGTTCTTATCACTTCTTTTTTGAGCATAAGATGTTATCTAAAAACATTTTACTGGCAAATTCGGGTTCATTTGAGTCTTTGGTACCCGTTGAGTTCATTCGTTGAGCTCTAGTCCTCCTGTTAGATTTCCTGCAACCTCTTTTTACCTCCTCCTGCGAAAACGGTAAAGAAACAGTTGTTACATGCAAACATTAGTCTTGCGATCTTCTAAAAATGATTCATTTACACTATTGAAGAAATTTTTATAGTACATTTTAGACCCATGTAACTTTAGGAATTTTTACAATTTTGCTGTTGTCGCAATTTTGAAGGTGGATCAATTCTTTTACTCACCAAAAAAAATTACCAAAATATTACCAAACCTCATTTTGGATCGTGCAAGGCAGTTTCTCAAGTGTCTACGGTCATTATTAATCGCGGATAATTAGTGGCATTCAGAAACATACAATAGAAATTTCTGTTATTTTTAAGAAAAACTCAATTTTGAGCTTGCTACCGGCAGAACGGACTATATTCTTTACGAAAAACTAAGGGTGGATGATAAAATAATAAGTTAAGACTTAGAAGGTATCAGTAGATATGTTAATAATTGATTTTGAAAAAAAAATTGTGGAAAAGTTCGTATAAGAAGACACGACACGCAATGGTGGATTATTTAGCCAAATCTTGCACAAATATAAAGTTTCATTTCTTGTATTATTCCTCAGACAGCGTAAGGATAGTATTGTTCACGAACTCACATCAGAGTTCGAGATTTCCCAGCCATTTTCCTTTTCTCCTTAGCTCGAATCAACTGTCAATCTTTCATATATCAAGTGTGGAATCTTCAGTAAGTGTGTTTGATAACTTATTTTCGGAAATTCAGGAGCAATAAGTAGCTTTACCTACTATTGAATTTCCGTTAAATATACAGGCTTATCCTCAGTGCGAAAAATTTTAGGGGGTGATTCCTTGTATCATTCTAAGGAAAAAGCTCTTATTAAACATGATTCCGTGTTAAGAAAATACTATTTTTTTATTTTAATTTTAATAGCTACTTCTTTAATACCAATTCAGTTTTTTTCATGTGCCATTAGCCATTGGCGGAGATTTTAGGACTGATTGAAGTTTTTTGCGCTTCATTTTCCGACATCATTCAAAGCGAATTTTTCAACGTAAATGGCCGTTTTTTTTCAAAAACGGTTCACTTCTTCAGATTCTGATGACCAAGTGCACCTTTCTTATTTAGAAAAGCGTAGTCGGTTTAAAATTGGTTTCCAAATGCCAACTTTATTAATATTGTAGAATTAATAAACTTAACGCAGCCCTCCTTCACTGTTAGATAAAAGAAATAGTTAGCAGAAAAAATGTAGCTAACATCAATGGGAAGATATTGGAGCCTTCCTCCCCCTCGCTTACTCCCACTCAAAAATTTGAATAATAAAAAAAAATATAATTCACTTACCTTAACCCAGAAAAGAAGGAGGTGGCTATTGACAGATCTCAATGTGACTAGGCAAATTTGTAACATTAGCCACATTGGCCTGTCGAGTGGAACATATCAAATTTCGAATGCCCCACCCAAATATTCTAAATGTCGAAACGAAAATAAATTTTAAATTTTGAAAAGTGATCGTCTAAATTTCCAAAGTATCAAACCAAACCAAACTTAATCAAAAGGTTCGTTGTGTTTATCCAGTCCAGGACAGATAAATGTGGCCTTCCTCTGGAAAATCCAGCATTCACCGAACCAGACTGGACCCGTAGTAACTCCCTAACAATTTTAAAAACAATAATCAAAAAAATTGATAAACTTCACCAAAATATCCCAGAATATATCACCTTATTCTTGATGTTACTCTAATTTCTGAATAAATGATTTAAAAAGAACATGAGGAGGGTTGATTCTCAATACTCTAAAATTGTTAAATTTTAATATAAAGATTTATTAAAATCAATTTCATCAGTACAATAGACTGGTAATCACCAATAGATCTTACACATAAACAATAAATTTAATAATCAAAATCAGTAATCCTGATTCAAACATTCAAACATAAATATTACCTTATTACCAATAATATCAAACTTACATGACTAAAATTCAAGATAGGTACCTATATCATTTCAATAGTTCAGATAAAAATTTCTAAAGCTCATATTCTATTAATCAATTTCTAAACTATAACACATAGGTAGGATTCTGAATAGAACTCAGAGTTAGATCAGAAGTTATTTATCAAAAATTTAAATTTTATCTTTAGCAAAAGTTTCAATATAAAAACAGGTATCTACCTACAAAATCTGAAATTCAAAATTTAATTTACAAAATGATCATCTCTAACTCGAAATCCTACACAGACACGATAAATTTAATGAATTATTTTTACACATAACCATTACATTAGTCACTTGTTGACCACAATAAAAGTTCATAACATATTATCAAAAATCAGATTCACTTAGAAAGTCATAGGTGATGAAATCAATTAAACACTGTACTCGAATTTATTTAATTTTCTTGGTTGTTGGAAAATAGCAAAAGTTTATTCACTCATAAAGACATACCTTATTATTCAAAACTCCATTCCAAAACTGATGAACTAAGGTTCCTCTAACATAAACGCAATGATCAAAGAATAGGCCGGCATGGTTACTGGAACTGCCTTTGTACTGGTGTTAGCACCCCTTGGTTGGTGCTCCAGGTGCCGGATGAGCTGGACTGCTCCCCCTTCAACCTTGTAACGACCAAATATCAAAGTGCTAGGACCTCTGCCTGATGAAACCTCCCATGCCTCCAAACTAAACTCCACCACTCTTCTTTATTTCTCCAAGCTTCTTCAAATATAACCCTTCACACAGGTTAGTACCTACATAGGTAGGTACCTACATAAGCCTCCACATGATCAAATCTTTATGTAAACTTTCATGTAAATCAGAAGTTTAAAAGTTGGAACTCAAAACTCAGAACTAGAAGTTCGAAATTAAAATTCAGGAATCAAAAGTTAAAACTTAGAAATTCAAAGCTCGGGATCAAAAACTGGAAATCGGAAATTAGTAGTTGAAAAATTGAAACTGGAAGTCGGGACCTAACACTCTAGAATTTGAAGCTCAAAAGTAAGTCAAAAGAAGTAAGTCTGAAGCTAGAAATCGAAACCTAGAAGTAAGTAGTTAGTCGTTAGTCCCTTGTCTGTAAAGACAAGAAAGCGAACATTAGTTATAATGACCAAAATTAAATTCAGAAGATTACTTACGTAAGACTGCATCTTTCACAGAAATAACTTCACCATATCTATGTGTACTTACACAAGGGACCGTTATTAATTCACGAATTGTAGACAAGCTACATGAACTGCCGAATCTAGACCGAAAAATGAACTTGACGCGTCCTCTATCTCTATTTATAATTTTCTGGGAAATGACGCTACCCATGCGCCCTAACTACTGTCTAACCGAAACTGTTGACCTATTTCAAATCCAAATCTCACCATTGACGGTATGCAACACTTAAATCTCGCACGCGACGATGTCATATGGATCACTAGATACGTCGGCATACTCTCGACAGCACAACCAATCTCTCAAGTTCTCCCTCTATCCAAACCTTAATTTCACAATCGTGAATCCGCATATCTTCGAGGCTTGTCGCGACTTGGAACGAAATGCGAGTTTTTTATATGTTTCTTTATGGGTCTTCTTAACGTCTTCTTCCCCTCAACCAAAGAAATTATATTTTAGGTTTTATCTGTATAACTAATCGGAAATCTAGAGCAGCAAGATGGGAGTGGTCTCATTAGACGCGGAAAATTAATTCGCATAGGATGATATACTTTTCAAACTCTGAAAACCTAGAACCGGGACAGAAAATCGACCAGACATGTTATCTACGTCTTACTTTAATAACAAAAGCAAGAATTTCTTAACGACCGCCAGATGTTCGTTCGTGATCTTTTCCTAATACAGCCTCTTACATCAGCGAAAATGTACAGTCAATCATAACTTTTCTGAACTTTATAAAAATATTCCAAATCGAGAATGAAAATTTTGAAAAAGAAAACGTAGCGTGCAAGGCACGCTGCAATATGTACAACAGTTGAGCTCTTTACCTCAAACGGTTCTTGAGAAATCATCAAAAAACTGGAAAAAGATCTTTCTTTTCACCCCCTGCATTTGCGGATCCATTAATAGGAACTTTTTTCTTTACAACGAGCCAAGGAATCATCCCCTTGGGTTGTGAGTTCCAGACAGTCATCACAACAGACAGTACTTTTTTTTCCACCATTTAAAGGATTTTGGTGAGATCGATTAATACCTAGTTGATCATCTGTCACTCCACATCTGACAAATATTGATTTTCATTTGGAGTCTTCTATTGTTGGCTCTTTTTCATCTGATTGAATCTATTTGGAGAACATTTTGAGACTCCTTCTTTGAGATGAGACATATTTACTTGACCATTTCTGAGCCATACGTGTCCTGTTAATTTTTTTTTTTTCAATTCTTGACACTAATTTAGAGCTACCAGGTTCATTACTTCATCGCGTCCTGTAGAATTAAGGCTTCCTCCCGTTTTTGCATGAATAATCTGTTTGGAAATTGTCAATCAACAGATGGTGTCCACTGTGCACAGTCTAAAAGAAAGACTCTTTAGAGAAAACAAAAGAAATCGTTGAAAGAATTTTGACTTTCTTTCCACTGCTTTATTCACGCTACTGCTACTCTTTGAATAATTTTCATCGAGAATGTTTCCATCAATCGTGTAAATTTGATATCATAATTTTGGTTCACGCTATAACCTTTTATAAGTAACATAATGTTGACTAAAACTGAGTCGGCCATGGAAAAGAAGATGCGACTAGTTTCTTGAAAGGTGTTCTGGTGAATTATTGTGGCGCTTTGAAAACTTCAAAAGCAGCTTTCTCAACAAACAATGGAATGATTTTAGCTCAAAGAAGTTGGCATCTTTAAACGCAAACGTGTCCGCATGCACGTTTGTCCAACCAAAAAAAAAGTTACCATCAAATTCAAAAAATTGACATCAGACATTTTTCATGAATTTTCATTATTCACGATTTATTTGTCAGCATTTTTTCTTCACCAGATATTTTTGTCTAGCCACCCTTAATAGAATAGACATGACCAAATTCAAAAATTTTACAATCAACCCCGAATCTGAATTTTTATTTATGAATTAGTCTTCGTAAATCTGTAAAAAAAATTTTCTGGAATTAGAAGGCGTAAGCATAAATAGTAATTATGAGTAATATTCTTATTTGATTTCCAGATCCATATGCTTCTGTTAGCACTAGTCATCTCCCTTGTCGTGGCGCATGACGACTCCGATCCAACCAATGAACTATTTGGCTCTGAAGATGAAGATTCAGTTCATCCTGGTCAAAATAAGGAATTCATTCTTCACAAATTATTCAAGCTTAAACTACTCAAGTTGCTACTAGGGTAGTATTATACCTAATAAACGATCGACAATAAAATCATTCTCATAATATCTTATTAGGGTACCTATTTGTGATATATTTTATGGGTACCTATACCTACCTCCCAGTAAATTATGTGCATTACTTATAAAGTACCTAGCTGTCTGTAATATTTAATCTAAAACGGTTATTGTGATTTTTTTGGTCATACAAACGTTATTGACTTATTGTAAATAATTATTAGAACCAAATTTTTGTAAAGATGTTGTTATAAAGTGTAATTTTGTATAGTTTGTTATTTAATAATTTTAATTTATTGCATAAATATGATTACCTAGCACCTTATTATACCATATTTTCTCATGAAGTGTTTACCTACTTGAGCTGTTAGATGTACAGCCTGGAGAAATTAAATAGACGTAGGTATTAAAATAGACCCATCGGTAAACACGTGACTTGATGAAGGGATAACTTTAAGTGTTTATTAAGAAATAATGCACTTCAAAATGATAATATTACCTAATTATAGGTATAAGTAGACATGCCATATCTATATCAGGAGCATGCATATATCCTACGACCTATATGGATTAAGTACATTCAATTTATAATGTTTCCTATATACCTACCTACTTGTATCATTGTTCTTCTGCTCATCTATTTCCCATGGGTCTAATTCATTTCTCTATACTGTAACTTACCTACAACAGTTGTGCTACCAGATTGTTATTAATTTTAGATGTATAATTTTTTTTTTTTTATTTATAAAAAAGATTTGTCTTTAAAAACGTGTAAATAAATAGTCTCAAATTTAACCGCATTTATTATTTATTATTATTAGGTAGGTAACTTATCATAATATTGCAATTTACATGGCTGATCTTAAATTTTTTTAAATTCTTTAAAAAATAAAGATTGGTCTATAGTTTGTTAGTATTTCAATGGAGATATAGGTGTATATAGATTTTCAATAACAAATTCCAGTGAAAGTTAATTAACCGTTAAGTTAATGTAATATTTTGGCAATTATGATAAATAAATTTAATCGTTGATTAAATCTTTAGCGCAACGCATAAAAAACCGACCATAACCGACTTGGAGTGGGCCTTGGAGCGAACATGTCTTGGCATGATCATGTTGCAGGTCTGGCGAAGAGTGCTTCTCAAAAACTTGGAACACTCTTCCGCACGAAGAAATTTTATACACCACAACAGCTTCTCCTCTTATACAAGGCTCAAATCCGACCATCCTTGGAGTACTGCTCACATATTTGGAGCTCAGCTCCTAAACATACGCTGAGACTACTCGACTCTATTCAGAAAAGAGCCATCCGCTTGATTGGGGACCCAGATTTGACAAAAAATTTAGACACTCTCGAACATCGAAGAAGAGTACCTAGCTGACCTGAGTCTGTTTTAGAGATATTTTAATGGAAAGTGTTCAAAAGACGTGGCCCGCTTGATCCCACCAAGATCAAGACCGGGCAGAAATACACGCCGAGCCGCAGACGCTCATCCGTATCAGGTTCAGCTCGTTACACCTCGTACCACCCTATTTCAGACTTCTTTTATGTATAGAACCGCATCACTTTGGAATAACATTCCAAAGGGCGTGTTTCCCGAAGTATACAACCTACAGAGATTCAAGGCCAACGTGAATCGATATCTCCGCTCATGCACCGCTCCCAGAGCGTCATAGGGATTTCCCTGCAGTGCATGTGCATTTTCAATAAAAAAAAAAAATAAAAAAAAAATAAGTATTTAGATAATTTATTAACTAACGCCCGTATTCACAAAGAAGACAGGGTGACATTTTTACTTGTTGAATTGTATATTTGATTGGCCGAAAATTGACTCCTGTTCCGCTCCTTGTAATTTGTTTCCAAGCAAAAGATTTTTGTAAGCTATACAGGGTGTTCTACAAGCTCTATGACAAACTTTGACAGATGGTAGGTTGCTTGATTTTAAACATATTTTTTTTAATAAACATGGGTCCGATTCGTTTTTGTTTAGAAGTTACAAGCATTTAAAAAATCGTAATTTTTCAAGTTCAAGGCCCTGTAAAAGGAAAACGGTTCAAGATAGAGAAAAACGGCTTACATGTCCCTATTTTAACTTTTCATGTACTATCCAATGATGTAGATGAAATGTTTATACAGGGTGATAAAAAATTTGAAAAAATCTGAGATTTCTCCACATTTAAAAAAATCAAAGAAAGTACAAATGTTTCTATACCATAGGATAGTCCATAAAAAGTTAAAATAGGGACATGTAAGCCGTTTTTCTCTATCTTGAACCGTTTTCCTTTTACAGGACCTTGAACTTGAAAAATTACGATTTTTTAAATGCTTGTAACTTCTAAACAAAAACGAATCGGACCCATGTTTATTAAAAAAAATATGTTTAAAATCAAGCAACCTACCATCTGTCAAAGTTTGTCATAGAGCTTGTAGAACACCCTGTATAGCTTAAAAAATGTAACTAACTAACTTCATACTAAATTTCTTTATGCACAAACGCATAGATACGTATATATCTACGTAAGGGTGGCCTAATTCCGATGTTTTATGATCGCGCTTCCTCGATCTCCTTTTTTTTGGGAAAACGTAAATAGTAAAAACGAAAATTGGCTGTCATCTTTTGTTTAAGAGTTATTTGCAAAAACTCGATCTTTAGTTTTTCATTAGAATGCAGTGGCATAACAATTTATTCAAAAAAATTAATACTCGAGTTACGTTGGCTTTGACATCATTAGAGAGACAATTTTTTCTATTGAATTGATATAGGTACACTGTGACTGTGTCCAAGATAAAAATCATCAAAACTTGGGGATTTCGGAAACCGTATATATGGAAAATACAGGATCCGTTAAATGAGGGAAAAGTTTAACAATAGAAGGACAATAATGCAATGCCAGAAAGAGATTTCAGAAATTATTTTAGAAATTCGAATTATTTTGAAAAAAAAACAAAATTTTCCATTTTAGCTTTTCTTATTTATTGTTTATTGGCGTTATTATTGGAGATTTTGAGAAAAAAAAACCGAAACCACATTTTCATTGCAGTTATTGACCAGATTAATTTTTGCGATGTCAGTTTTTTATCTGACAATTCATATTATTAGCACGATAGCAGGGCCTCACTGAACCATGATTTTTTAAATACGGACCTTTTTTTTTTCAAAAATTTAATGATATTTTAATTCTAAATTTAATGATATTATGGCACACATATAGTGGCTCAAACGTGTTTCGGACTACAGGGTGCACCATGTATCCTTCTCTATATTGCTATTTCCTGAACGCTAAGAGATACAGGGTCGGTTAAATTAGAGAAAAGATGCGCAGTTTTGTGGCCATCTCGAATTCGTCAAAACATGCAAGATATCTGTGACCATTCCTGAAATATCCTGAAAAAACTGAAAAATCGAGATTTCTTATTTTTGCAATATCTTTCTTATTATTGGAAATTAATAAATAATTTTTTGTAGGCTCATAAGCCTACATAAGCCTTTACATAAGCCGTTAAGAGCTATCCATCTGACATTTCAAAAATTTTCAAGGCCTACTAGATCCAAGAGTTTTCACAGTCAACTTTCGTTTTTCTTATGGCCGCCATATTATTTTTTTATGTCGTTCGATAAAAAAAAATAAAAAAATAAGAAACTAATAAAAAATCATCGAAAAACGTCAACATTTGTAAAATACGCCGAAATAGTGCTTGCCTTATGGTGTTTTAATTTATCTATGAAATTCGGTCTAAAAATGTGTCTTTTTTTGTAAAGAAAAAAGAAGAATAAAAATTTTTTTAATTTATTTTTTGAAGTTTAACAATTTATTGTTTTTATGATTTTTTTATACCGAACAACATAAAAAAACACTATGGTGGCCATAAGAAAAACGAAAGTTGACTATGAAAATTCTGGGATCTAGTCGGCTTTAAAAATTTTTGAAATGTCAGATGGTTAGCTCTTGACGACTTATGTAAGCCCATAAAAAATTATTCATTAATCTCCAATAATAAAAAAGATATGGAAAAAATAAGAAATCTCGATTTTTCAGTTTTTTCAGGATATTTCAGGAACGGTCACAGATATCTTGTATGTCTCGACGGAATCGAGATAGCCACAAAATTAAGCTCCTTTGGACTTGTTTAACCGACCCTGTCTCCGTTAGCGTTAGGAGATAGCAATATAGAGAAGGATACATGGTGCACCCTGTATAGTTAATTGACATCATAAGTTTAATTTCACCTTAATACGGATCATGTGCTCTTATTAAACTTCTTGGATTTGTCGGATTGTGATGACGATGAGTAATACAATTCCAAGAAGTTTATTAAGAGCACAGATCCGTATTAAGGTGAAATTAAACTGATGATGTCAATATAGCTATATATAATAGCAATAAGTAGTCCGAAACACGTTTGAACCACAAGTGTGGTATATTATTAAATTCAGAATTAAAACATTTTTAAATTTTTGCAAATAAAAATCCAGGTCCGTATTTAAAAAAATCGAAGTTCAATCCGGCTCTGCAAATATGAATTATTGTGTCATGCATGTAAAAAAAACTCACATTGCAAAAATTATAAGCTGCGGTCAATAACTGCAATGAAAAAGTGGTTTCAGTTTTTCCAAATCTTCATTAATAATAACGTCAATAAAAAATAAGAAAAGCTAAAATTGAAAAGTTTTTTTCAAAATTATTCGAAAATCAATTTTCGGAATCTCTTTCTGTCATTGCATTTTCATTCTGGTGGCTAACGTTTTCCACATTCAACCGACCCCTGTATCTCCCACGGTTTCCGAGATCCCCATGCTGTTCCCGAGATCCCCATGCAAATTAAAATTTTTTCCAATTATTTTTTTGAAATAATTATAGGGCGTAAAAAATACTCAAATACTGAAAATGTTAGTGAGGATTAAGAAAAACATAAATTTCATACCTACTTTATCCATTTATCTATTCAAAAAATATATTATTTCTTTTATTGTTGGTGCTCCATAGCGCCAATACAAGAATTATTATTGTTGCTGAATGCTTACCAAATTGTTTTGAGGATAAATGAATCTAAGAGATCTAAGAGTAACTATAACAGACCGGTAAGACCCTACCACCATATTCGGCGGATTTGAGACATTTTTGATTATATTTTTGAGGTTTTATAGAAGAAAATTTTATAGGACTCTAATCATAATATTAACGAATTAAGGGAAAATTTTATACACTTTAATTTACTATCGAATATTCCACATGCATAATGTTCGTCAAAACTACAAATTTCAAAATTTTTAGTATTTTATTCTTATTGCATATTTTAAACAATTATTAGGATATGGATATGATTTACATACCTATGTTGTGTTTTACAAATCTATTATTTCATTATTACGGGGGTAGAACGAGAACGGTTTGTCTAAGTTGGTGTCATAATGAAATATAGTAAGACATCAAATTTTTGCAGTCGTATATACGAGGTATGTCCAAAAATGTGAACTGGGCCTTAAAGAATAAAACATCTTTATTTTTGACAATATCAAAAATTGTTACCTACTTAAAAAAGTTGATCAAATTTAAAAACAATATTTAAATACGCAGTTACAATATATAACCTGTTGAGTATATAAAATAAAACATGAAATTTTATTTAATTTTATTTTTTCTAGTTTTCAAATAAAATAAAACAGTATAAAAACTAAAACGCGACTGAGATGTCGATTTTTCTACCTAAACTCATATTTGATAAATTGCATATTTGAATGTGGTTCCCAATTCCAATCAACTTTTTTAGTAACAATTTTTAATATTGTTAATAATGAAGGTACCTACTTTACTTTTTGGGAAGAGTCGTGTTTTTGGACAAACCTTGTATAACTGCAAGAATTTGATTCCTGACTATTAGTGTATTTTTCAATAAAAAATACACACTATTGAGGACGACATCACTTTTTTATTTTACATTTCAGACCAAGCACAACTTTTTAAGCAGAATAACATTTTTTACTAAAATGGATACCTACTAAAAAAGTTTCTCATATGACTGCAACTTACGTAGACACACTGTATAACTATGAGTTGTTGACATCCTGGTGAAGCATTGGCTTATTCAGTCAGTCTAGGGAAAACCCCATATAAAAAAAAACCTTCTTGCGCATCAATCGCAGAAACAGTGTATTTTTATGCGAATCAACTATGAAAATTTTTGCCGCCTTTTAAATTGGCTTTCTGAATTTTTCAATAGTCAGGTCGAATTTACGTAGTGGTTTACTGTGAAAATTTCATTTCATTTCGTTTGAAAGCGTGCCATAAAATAGATTTTTACATATAATAAACCAAAAAAAAAAATTGGCAAAATTTAACAATTTCGTCTCTTGTCCTATATACCCGCCACTGACTAACTTTAAAAAGTTACCTACAGGCGAGTTCTGAAAACCGAACATTTGAAATTTTAGAGAAATAAACATCATGTAAAAAAATTCGAAAAACTCCGCCATTTCTCTTATTTGCTTCTTTAAATTTTGGAGAGTTACAAGCTATTAGTGTAGTTGTCTACTCCGAAAATTTCAGGTAAATTCCCTCAAAAATGTGCTCATAATCAATCAAAGAAATTTAGCCATTTTTACCATTTTATACCCACGCCACTAGCTTACTAATGAAAATAATAAAAATTTTATTGCATTAATTCAAATTTCAAATCATTTTAATCCAATCTTGTTAATACAGGTTGTAGGAGTTTTTATTTTCTGCAATTGGGGTTGGCAGGAGCAGTCATATCTGCATGGGTGGTCCCGCCCGAGCGGAGCGCGATGAAAACGGTGCGCTGGTCTGGTGCTGGTGCTGGTTTTAAATCAAGCAGTCCCGGGTCTGAATATTACATTCAATCGTTAAATTATTAAACAAGCCTTTAATTGTCATCCTCATTATTTTGTTGTGAAAAGTTTTCTTTCTATATTGCTTATACAGGGACTAAAAAATAGCCTTTTTCCCTAAATTTCAAAAAGCCGCCATTTTGAAACGGCTCGATCGATTTTGCTCAAAAATGCAATACCAGACCACTACTTGTGGATAATATCTTCCTCCCATAAAAATTTCAGCCTCCTAGATTGAAAACTGCTACCAGAAAACCGTGCCACAGGACCGGATGTTTCGAAATTTTAAAGGACACCCTGTAGAAGTAACGCGACTTTTGAAAAATTTTTCAACGAAAATTTAACGTCATCCCAAAGTTTCACAAGAGTAAAAAATTTCTTCCACTAATCTTGAAAGATGAAGCTACTAGAGCGTTTTTAAAATTTTAGAGAAATTTACATCATGTAAAATAAATTTAAATATCTCCGCCATTTTTTTTATTTGATCCTTGAAATTTTTGAATATTAAAGAGTATTAGTATAGTTGTCTACTGTAAAAATTTTAGTTCAATTCCTTCAAAAATGTGCTCAAAAACTGTTATAGAAATTAAGCCATTTTCACTCTTTTCCTACCCACTCCACTGGCTTATTAATGGAAAAAATTCAAATTTTTTTGCATTAACTCAAATTTCAATTAATTTTCTTTCAATCCTGTTAACTTGATGTGAAAGTTTTTTTGCCATCTTGCTCATACAGGGATTCAAAAAATAGTAAATTTTCCGCAAATTCAAATAGCCGCCATTTTGAAATGGCTCGGCCGATTTTGCTCAAGTGCAATACCAGACCAGTCCTTGTAGACATCTTACTCTCACAAAAATTTCAGCCCCCTAGATTGAAAACTGCGGCCAGAAACCGTGCCTCAAGGACCGGATTCTTGGAACTTTGAAAGGACACCTGTAGAAGTAACGTGACTTTTGGAAATTTTTTCAACGAAAATCTAAAGTCATTCCTTAACTTTACAAGAATCCAAAATTTCGTTCACTAATCTTGAAAGATAAAGCTACAGGGGCGTTTTGAAACTCGAAAAATCGTGATTTTGGAGAAATAAATATATATATATACAGGGTGGTCCAACTTAAAACGTCAGGACTTTACCAAACGATAGATAACGTTAAAATAATGCCACTTTCTCTAATACACTTATAGCCGGGAAAGCTTTCTTTTCAAGATACAGGGCGTTGAAGTTTTGGGAAAAAAATAATGTTTTGCGAATATTGTCAAAACGGCTGCTTTAAAAAAATTGAAATTTGGCACGCAGCATGAGCTAAGTATCTTTCATGATTTACGGCTTATGGTGATAAATTGCGAAAACCAGCGGCGGAGATATGGGTGTACCATCGCCCCTTTTCAAAAAAAAAATTGACGCCACTGACTCTATGGCAAATTTAATAATACTATTCAATGCCCCATGCTTTTTAGAACAAAAAAGTACTCTCTAATTTTTTCACAAGGCGCACCGTTTTCGAGATAATTTAGGTTTTCTTAGGTAATATCCGTAGCCATTTTACGAATAACAGACAAATTCTAATCAAATAACTTTTACTTAAATAATCAAATAACAGAAATAAACAACACCTAACTAATGTAACAATTGTCAGTAACCATAGAGTCAGTGGCGTCAATTTTTTTTTTTAAAGGGGCGATGACACACCCATATCTCCGCCGCTGGTTTTCGCAAATTATCACCATAAGCCGTAAATCATGAAAGATACTTATAGCTCATGCTGCGTGCCAAATTTCAATTTTTTTAAAGCAGCCGTTTTGACAATATTTACAAAACATTATTTTTTTTCCCAAAACTTCAACACCCTGTATCTTGAAAAGGAAGCTTTCCCGACTATAAGTGTATTAGAGAAACTGGCATTATTTTAACGTTATCTATCGTTTGGTAAAGTCCTGACGTTTTAAGTTGGACCACCCTGTATATAGTGAAGGGTGGTAACGGGAAAAACAGCTTACGTAATTTTGGGCATTTATTCGAGTGCTCTATTGTTTGTACATCGACGTTTCGGTATAGTACATACCATCTTCAGGATGCTAAAATTTAATTACATCTAAAGTTAGAGATGGTCCAGGTTGTTATAATTATTGTCTTCCTTACCAAACTGTGAGGATTTCTTAAAGTTAAAACTGGACAAAAAACACAAAGATAAAAATACATCAATAGGACAACTACTCTACATTGTTAAAAAAATAAAATCAATACATTATCACTTAGTTATGTTCTACGATTGCTAGCACAAATTTTGATTAACTTCAATTTCTTGTTTTGTTGTGAAGGCGGCCATTATGTCTTTCAGTGAGATATTAATGTTTACATTTGTTATCAGTTATTTCCTCTTCTTTTTAATACAATATTTTTAGTTCTTTAAGAAACAGACAGGTGATTATTTCAGTTTTGATTGATGTTTACGTCTGATGACTGGTGACAGTTTGATTGAAGTTGGTATTGGTGAGGAGTGAAGTGACAGTGCCAGAGGTGACACGCACAACGAACTGACCCTCCAGTCATGCTCAGAACGTTGTTAATTATTATTATTAAATTTTGAAAATTTATGAGTCAGGTGAGCCGAGGGTTGTTATTGGAATTAAGTTTTATCAGGTAGGAATAGATGTTGCTTATTTTTTCTATGTCTGCTCTATGATTCATGGTGTGACGAATCGTGGTTGGGTAACTGTTGTGTGGTGTCTATTATTTTGGTTTTGTGTGTTTGGCTGCCTTGTTGTGCTATATAGGATTCTGTTTAGTAGGTTTTTGGGATAGCCATTGGTTTCAAGAATGGATTTTAAGTTTATGAGATTTTTTTGTAACAGGGTAGGATGAGAGATGTTTCTCACTCTCTCTTTCATGTTGCGGATTAAATTTATTTTTTGTTGCATGGGGTGGTTTGATAAATAATGAATAAATCTGTTTGATGACATGGGTTTTCTATACCAATCAAGTATTATTTGATCATTAGGTAATCTAATTATTTTGGTGTCAAGGAATGGTATGGAGTTGTTAATCTCTGTTTCCTTAGTGAACTGGATATGTTCATTATCACAGACTATCATACCTTAAAAGATCGCCGACTCAATGTAAATATTTTGGATACAAACTTGAGCGCCCCCTGCCCGCGAGGTGCCCTAACTAAAAAGCATTTATGGCGGTGGTGGGGGTATAGCGGTTGGCGGGATATTTAAATTTAAATTATATCTATGAGTTCTGGCTATTTGGAACGCCACATAATAATAATTAATTAATACAATTTTCAATAATAACGTCAGCGCATATGCGTTACTATTGAAAAGTGCATTAATATTATTTGTGCATGGTTAAATGAAAAGAACAGGTACGTTTATTATTAACTTTTATTAATTAGTTTTTATAATTAAAAAGGCAACCAATTGTATAAGTTAAAAAGTATTATAAGTATCTCATAGGTATAAAAAAATATCTTGAAAGATTTTTAAAACAACTATGTAACAAATATTCCTGTTAACATACATCCAATTTTCAAATTTATTAGTTTTTATATCAAAATACCTACATTTACTTAATACCTCAAAAAAATAGTATCATTTTTTATTACCTCCAAACAGATGAAAACATGGAGCATTGCTGATGAAGTATATAATCCGTTGAAATTTGGAAAATTTAACTTTAAGGCTACAATAATAATACTTACTAAGTTCCTATTTACGTAAACTTCATAAACTTAAGAAAATTGGTGCCGAATTAATAAGCTGAAATGATCAATCATAAATCGACTAAGCTGAAATACAATATTCACTACCCGCATTACTTTGATTGAAGTAGTTAAAATTCGTTTTTTTTTTACGTTTAATGAAACATAAAAACTCCGGCAGCTCCCGTATTTCTTCTTGAAGTCCACCAGTTCACCATAATAATATGGAAACTTATCTGTCATTCAGTGAACACGTTCATGTTCAGGGGACCCTTTCACTGCTAATGTGGAACCTGTGAAAGAAATTCTATATTCAAACAAACGTATAACATACCTAAATGATGAAGAATAATAAATTGATATGAGTAAAGCACATTTCTAACTATTTATATCTTTTACTTACCAGATTAAATTACAGTTGCCTTTCAATGATATTTTCTGGACTTATTTAAGCACTGCAAATCACCCAAATAACATGCAAATTGTAAAATAAATGGTGAACACGACGCAAATTGAAATTTGTTTGTATTTATTTTATTAGTTGTCAAATATAGTTTCAGTTTCCAAGGAAAAGAAAGCGATCTCCGATTGATCACGATGCCTCTAACGGGTAAGAACGAAATTCAAGTTCTCTTGACGGCAGCGCCCCCTGCCCCTGAGGTGCCGCAACTAAATTAAATGTTCAAGGTCATATATCTGAGTTGGAGGGCCCTGGTTCATTATGTCGATTGAAATAGTCTAATGTGGACTCTATTTGATCTTTGGGAACCGCTGTTATGATGTCATCCACGTATTTTTTTATAAAGGGTAGTTGGAATGGGAGTGAGTCACAAATATCGTCCAATATGTGGTCCATCACTATTCTGGCTACTATCGGACTTAAGCTAGATCCCATTGGACAGCCGAATGTTTGTTTATAGAGTTTGTTGTCGAATGAAAAGTAGTTCGAGTCAAAAATTAATTTTATTAACTGTGTGAAATCTGTTTTCTGTATGTTTGTATGTGTTTTTATAGTATCCCACTTTTTTTCTACAACTTCTAATACCAGATCTGTGGGGATATTAGTATATAAAGATATGACGTCAAAGCTGACAAGAATATGGTCTTTAGGTAATTGAAAATTGTTAAACTGTTCAGAGAAATGGAAAGAATCTCTGATAAAATATCTGTTTTCGTTGTTAAGGGATGCCTGGAGTATTTGGGCTACAAATTTGGATATTTTGGATGTGGGGGTATTTATGCACGACACTATCGGTCTGAGGCTTAATTCTGGCTTGTGTATTTTGGGCATGCCATAGAACCTGGCAGGAATTGAGTTATATTCATAAAGGGATTTTGCCTCAGTTTCATTGATGTATCTTTTGTTATATAGGTCTTTGATGGTTTGGTTGACCTTATTTTGTATTGTTAAAGTTGGATCCCTGGTGAGTGGTTTATAGTATTTATTATCTCCTATTATGTTGTTTGCTAATCTATGATAGTCTTGTCTGGACATAATCACTGTGACATTTCCCTTATCTGACTGGGTTACTATGAGGTCAGGATGATTTTTAAGGAACGTTTTTGTTTCTATGAATAGTTGGAAAAGAAACTTGTTATGATTAGGTTGTGAGTTTATATAATAGTTGGTAATGAGATGGGTGGACTGTGCTCGTAGAAGATCTTTGTTTTCGTGGTTGGGGTGTTTGTTTATTATATCGTCAACATCAGCTAACAATTTTTGAATTGGAAAGTTACGACTGGGTACCTCTAAACTGAATTTTGGACCTAGTGACAGGAATTTATGAATATTGGTGGGTAGTGTAGTGTTGCTAACATTTTTACACCATGAATCGTTGGTTTTTAGTTTGTTATTTAGATTTTGTAGTAAATTATTGAACTTATTTTGGTTCTTATGTTTGATCAAATGAAAGTTTCTGTTGTAAGCAACATCATTTCTCCGTTTAAATTCATATGTATATATATATATATATATATCGTGGGCAGGTGAATTTTGGAAAACCACTTTTTCGTAATCTGGGGGTCATGATCGGTGGACATTTGATGAGTTTGGGTGATTTTTGGAAAGTGATGTCGTCCTCAATAGTGTATTTTTTTGTTAAAAAATACACTAAAACTAGACACATCATTCTGTTCATATATTGATTTAAGACGTTGTAACCAAATCTATTGCATCTGGAGTAAAGCGTGTGTCGTGGAAACCAGCAACAAATTTAGTTGCTGTACACTCCTTGACCAAGTGTTGTACAAATTGTTTCCTCAACTTCGCCACAAACAAGATCATTTGGACTTGGAACTGCCAGATATTTAAATAGCATTGAGTTACAGCGTCCATGGTCTGTTCTTAAAAGGTTTAGTTTACACCAGAGCTTTCTTGGTAAAGCCGATTCAGGAATTACTCTCCTGTTCAAATTTCCAATAATCCATTGAGTGGAGAAAAATCTCAAGATTTTCATTGGCAAAAAAACTCGGCCATAGAATGCACAAGGGAAAGGCCACTGTATGTTTTTTTCTTATTAAGGTGTATTAAATATATTTACAAAAAATATTAGAATCAAAAAAATTTTTTTAAGCAATAATGAATATAAATAAATCGTATATTATTGTACCTAATGGGAAAATTGTCTTTCTAATGATGTCAAATCCTACTACGGCTTTTTAATGGAATCTATAATTTCTCAGTGACTGATGGTTATATAATCCAGTGGCGGAGATCTGAGCAGAGTTGTCTATCCTTGCTTTTTATAATTTCTATGCCACTGACTGAAATAAAATTGTCAATGTTTTATTAGATACCTAATTTTTTTCCAATCCACTTATGTATTGTAGAGTTAATGCCTTTGGGGGGCTGGAAGTCTAGAGTGCTTTGACAATTAATGGAGTTCTATGCTCCGTGTCGGAATAAAAAACGGATAACCAGCAGCACTCGTTTCCAATCCACTTGTATTGTAGAGTTAATGCCTTTGGGGGGCTGGAAGTCTAGAGTGCTCTGACAATTAATGGAGTTCTATGCTCCTTGTCGGAATAAAAAATGACAAAACCAGCAGCACTCGTTTCCAATCCACTTGTATTGTAGAGTTAATGCCTTTGGGGGGCTGGAAATCTAGAGTGCTTTGACAATTAATGGAGTTCTATGCTCCTTTTCACGTTGTAGGTTGTTTAAAAAAATAAATATGAAACAAGAAAATATTGATATTCTGCACTAAAAGCAAGAGTTTTCATACCCAAAATTTATTTATTTATTTATTTATTTATTTAATGTTTCCAACGGGTCTGCACCCATTAACAGGAAACTATAAACAGAGAAACAGTCCAGAATATTACCGCCAACATTTATGTTTAAATCTTAAATTAAATAAACAAAGAATTTCTTATTACAAAATTAAGATTATTTTGTACTAAATTTAATTTTAATGTAGGTACTAATACTTTTAACATAAAAATTGCGACTACATTAAGTATTTTACACAACTTTTCTAGAAAAATGTTCGGGGGAGGACCCCAGAACCCCCCTTTCCTCTTGGGGATACCCCCCAAACCCCCCGGAGGTCCACCTAATTCATTGTATATAATATACTAACAAAATTGTAAGTTTTTTCGACTTGTTTTCTACCTAATCCACGAACCACAAATGAAGAAAACTTTAAGTGGGGGCCCGCCAAGAACGTTTGGCGGGGTGACCTCAAATCTGAAGCTACGCCACTGTAGATTCTGCTGAATGTCAATAAATTTAACATCCGTTTTCTTCAACTTCAGACATCTAGTATATAATGTTTTCCATAAAAAAAACCCATAGAGTAGCGAGTAGTCATAAAATAATAACAAAAGATAATTCATTATTTTTTATTAGACATAAAAAAGAAATAAACAATTAATTTAAGTGCTAATACATAAATTCTAAGTTACATTAATTTCTATTAAACTTTTTTCACATTAGTTGATAAAACCTATAAGTTCCGAAACATTTTTTTGACTAATAATTCCGGTATGTAAAGTTATAAAAATATTAATTTATATAATTCAATTATTTGATTTTATTATAATTTACACGACTTCACATTAGTGGTGTGAGATTCAACTATACTAAGACTAATCTATGCCTGCTTCAGCTTTAGTTCAGGTACGAACAAATCATCGCTGAGGGGCTATATTCTCAACAAGCCCCCATCCCAACATGACTCACAGGTAATTCACATGGTTCTTCCATCTTGCACACCATTATATACAGGGTGCCATCCAGATAAGATAACTTTAATAACAAAACGACTTCAATTTTCCAACTCTGATATTTTGTTTTCTGGGAAAACAAAACATTTTTTTTTTATGGAAAATTTATTGATAAAATGATGTGGGACTACACTAATGGATAATGCAAAATTTTTCTATATTTTCATTTATGAAATTAATGGTAACAAAAAAAGTTGTGTAACTGTTCTATTCAAATATCTACCTCAAAAATATATGAAAAATAGCACATTACTTGGAAGATTCAATTAAAAAAAAACACAATTCAAGTTTCATATAATAAAATGGAAACAGTTTAAATTATAGATCTTTTTCAATTATTATTATAGAACGAATAACCAGGTGAGTAGACTTCATTTATTCTTAATTTTATTTTATTAACACCATTTTAAAGTCACAAAAGTTTTTGAACCAACCACTTGTGTAACTTCTCTTAATGGACATTAGATGGATCTTACAAGATATGATTAAATATTACTCCTCATGTGCTATTTGACTGAGATCGATTTCAGTCCCCCTAGTGCATAAAAAGTTGCAGCTAGGAGCGTAATTTTTAAATTTAGTTATTAATTAGTTTAATATAAACCATTTTAAATTGAGTAGTTTTATAGGTATCCGTCTGGAAGCACCCTGCATATGAACAAGCAGACATTTTCACCCGTCCTCTGTGTCATACAACTTGACAGTCATTATATAAAACAGCTCACTACTAAACTATACATAGTGTCGATTCTACCATCGACAGCTGGGTGGCGCAATGCTTTAATTAGTATCTAATTCATAATAAATAGGTAGGTATATTTACAACTACAAGTTATTAGTAACTCCTACTTTATCAATTCAGTGTGAATAGTTATTAGCTACATTCCAATTTCACTGTAAGTACATAATAGGTAGGTAGGTATTATATGACAATTATCAATAATAATTGCATAAATTTGTTTAAATAGGTGACATTGATTTCAAAACACAAGAAATTAGTTTCAATAGTTTATATATGTATATATATAATGTATAGATAAATATCTGCAAAAATAGAATACTACAAACTACAAAAAGTGACAAGAATAAGTGATGTATATTTAATTTATCATTTATTTCACATAACAACTATACCTTCTAATAATACATTATTATTGAGGAGATTCTCTCTCTTATCTTTCTAATCGGATTTATTCTGGTTCTGGTACATAATCTCAAGTAAATTTTGCTATAAAAAATATACATATATAAATAACATCAAAATCTTAAATATTCAAAGAGATATATGAACATCAAACTACTAAATACATAGACATTAATACACAAACATCACAAAACTCCTCAATAAATAATCATCAAAAGGTGTAGTTGTTATACGAGCAATCACAATTACCTGAACGAAAAAAAAAACAACATTGATATAAAAATTCACATTTCAATAACTAAACAACAACATAATTCAATCAATAAAAATAATCAAATCACTACTTCAATCTATTTATGTATAAAATCACAAGGCGACCTCATTCACACTGACCGAAGCCCCTCAAGATTAAATTTAGACAAATTTAGGCGAAATTATCTAATCAAATGGTAAAAAGCAAGAAGTTGATCACAAGGTGAAAGAGAACTAGACTGATAGAAAACGGCTTATAAAAAACACTAGATAACAATTAAATAAAACCCCGCCAGCACCTGGCGAGCATTTTACTACAGGAATTCCGGGACAATTAATTAACTAATCTTACCGGCGCCAGCATTCAATAAATTATTTTCTTGTGAGCGGCTCTCGGGGGGCCCCCATATCTTTAATCACTTTATGTACAGATGGTGGACAACTATCTGATACTTGTCATGTTGATTGCACACTCGACTGCTTCTGCGATGTTGTCAAATACTGGAACGTTTATTTTCCTCGCATAGTCTGACAGGTACACGCGGCCTCGATTGTAATCTTTCGTCGCCTGTTCTGTCAGCTGAAATAAGAATTTCTATTAGCAAAATGTTCATAATTACTAAAAAATTACTAGTGATAATGACTCATTAACTGATAGTTGTTACAGACACAGTTCATTGATAGTACAAAATAGAGTAGAATGTTTAGAGAGAGAAAAGAATTTCTTTAATCAAAATCTTCGTATTTTTTAATTTTGAGAACTTGAATTGGATGTAAGCCTTCTCAACAATAATTGATAAAAAATTTTAGTTGCTAGATTTAACAATTTTTCCTCTTATTTTGCAATCAAAGATGAGACTAAAATTAAAATGATAAAAATGTATTTTTGAACGAATCTAGAACATTTCCAACAAGCATAAAAATAATTTCCAATCAAAACACTAACCTTTTCATCACAGATGTTGCATCCTTCAGATGGTAAATTTTGTACGCACAACACCGTTCTATTAGGCGTCGGTGACGGGCCCCCGTTCAACCCAAGATAGAACCCGGTAAGTACCATGCTGGTCAATGATCGCCTATCACTGCTGATGACAAACAACCGCACAGCACTCCTGTCAGCGTACCCCTTCCAGTCCAGCACCTCCTCCTCGGTGATGATCCCCGAAGAATTTCCGTAGCTTCCGTTCGTACCCCCGGAATACCCGTTTGCGTTGGCGTCACCCCGACAGGGATTATAGTAGGTGAGGCCGTGCTGCTGGAGCAGAGGAATGGCTATCTCTTCACGCCATCTGACGGACGAGTGACGAGAGCCGCCGAGGTATATGTCGTAGCTGCCGTTGGTGCAAGTAGTAGTAGTAGTAGTAGTAAGGGGGGTATCATAGAGACACGACTGATTGGAGTTGTTGTTCAGGGTGCTCTGATGAAGGAAAGGTTGGCTTGCTCGCACTGAAATATACAAAAAAAAAAACGCAAAATAAGATTAAATGAATACAATGAGTGGCAACTTAAAAAAGCAATTAATTTTGGTGCATTGAACTTAAAAGAGATACCGCAAAAATAATAATATAGACAGTATTTAGCAACTGCACACTTTTGAATACTAGGAACTTATTCATTTTGAAATAAACATGCATATTTTATACAAAAAAACAAAAAAAAAAAACAAAAGGAAAGGACCAATTATTTAACAAGGACGTAATAAGCTTCCCTATAGTTGAAGCACACTTATGAGAACTGAATTCACGAATACCTATAAAGTACAAGCAGATTTTCATTTATAATAATTCCTCGACATATTCACCATAATATGCAGTAGCGTTTTTAATATTGAAACTGGGACAAATACTTATATTTAGCCTTCAGTAATCACTTTTGTTATTATTTTCTGAGTACAAAAAATTATTGGACTGATAAGCAAATATATGGCCAACCTTGAAAATTTCAAGTAAAATAGTTCAATAATTATTATTTATCTAATATTATATTTCAAGGCAGAAGTGCCTCTCAGGATAAATTACCTTTTTTTATTTGACACGTTTTTAACAAGACCTTTGTTTTAATAATTTAAGGACAACACTGCATTAATAAAAGAAAAAGAGAGAGAATTTAAGAGACAAAATTCGTGTGAATGAAGTGGACTTTCAAGTATTTTTCGAGAGGTTTTGAGTTTAAAAATTGTCAATATAATACTGCATAGATTAGACACAATAATGACTGATCACCTTTATGATAATCAATGATATTATGTCATACTGATGACCTCTTTTATTAGAAAAATTAGTCAGGAAATTTGGAAAAAAAATAAATCAAATTGGTTAATTAATTAACCACAGATACTTGAAGCTCCCAAAAGTTCGCAGTTTCGGTTATGACAATTTTAACATGAAGAGGCTTTTTACAAATAAAATCAAACAAAAAAAGCAAGTGGTTACACCACTTTATTCCTGAATATTTTATAGTAAAAATGCCAATAAAAAAAATTCTACATATTTCTGCTTATGATTGCCAACTGAACACCATATTAAACATCAAAACGCCCTTAGAATCCAAGAATACTTTACAAGAGAAAAAAAAAACTAAAATAGGGTCATTTGCTTTTTCAGACAATTCTTGCAAGAGATGAAAATTTCTCGAATTTAATTTTCATTTTTTGCGTTTTTCACTGCTTGGTTGAAGACTAATAATTTTTGTTTCAAAAAATCAAGTAGGTATGCCTTAGATATTAAAAAAAATTATTTTTCTGTGAAGTAAAGTGTCTTTTGTGTGGCAATACAAAAAATTATCTTCAAAAAAGTTTGTTTAGAAGATTACATTTAGGCCTCTTTACCAAATTTCAAATCATTTCTTGAGGCTTTGTACTAACTAAAGCAATGTTAGAAACCAGTCTTTAACCAAGCAGGGCTGAACTCCAAAAAATTGAAATCACATATCCAGGGGACTATCTAAACAATAAATTCTAAACTGTTTGTGCTTATTTATTCCCTCTATCTCACTATATGCAGGAAGACAAAAATAATAAAAATCTTGTAAATATTTAAAAAAAATACAGCATTTTAGATTTTCAACCCTTATCTTATTCCAGTACTAAAAATACTAGTACATGGATTTTTCGAAAAGTGATAAAATAATAAGTCTAAATTTTAATTGCACGATTTTTCTAAAGAAAGAATATGAAAAAGGCTTATGAGAAGATAATGTTTATTACCTTCCAAAAAGTAAAGAAAGGGATTGTATGATTTGAATAACAGTATCATAATGATGTCTGCAGTTGTTGAAGATGAAACATTCAGAGCAAGTCTCCAAGGACCATGGCAAAACAGCCCGGAATTATTCACGATTTCAGTTAAACCAACCGTGAAAGCCTACACAAGTATCACAAAAAAATCTTGGTTTTTGGGTGCAATAAAGTGTTCATAAAACTGAAGATACTGTCAAAACCTTTCGAATTTATATAAAGGGAAAATCTGCCCTACAAAGCTACACAGCCATAAAATATCTCAAAATGTATGAATTAGCATTTTTATGCATTTTTTTTTATAAAAATGGTTTACCCAGTCTACTTGTAGTTTTCATGCACTATTATTATCCTATTAGGAAAATCCATTGTTTTTTAGAGCTACAATCTATTTTATTAAAATGTTAAATGACTTTAACAGAGCTATTCGCATGCTATAAGAATAATTATTACCTACATATGCAAATTTTACAAATTACATTTTTATATAAAAATTTAATAATTACAATAAAATCCATTCAGTGTTCAGACTTATTGAAAAAAATAAATTTAGCGCCCCTTTACCTGAATTTCATGCAATTTAAATTAGCTCCATAGACCTCAAAAGACCATCAAAATCTGTTCAATAGTTATTTGATTTTGATCATTTACAATAAAGGTTTAAGGGCGCAAGACAGAATTAAAAATATTTCTTTTAATCTGATAACTACCTAAAGTGAAACTTGATTTTTAAAAAATGCCCCATTGGCAAAAATGGCTAAATAAAAAGGCTATATTTATATTGAACGATTCTTCCAAAGAAATAATAACAAAAAACGTTAAAGAAAAGATGTATTGAAGAATAAAGCAAAAAAGAGTAAGATTCACCTTTGACTAGGGTGAATCTTATCCCTTTCACTTAATAGCCCCACCCAAAGCTCATTTCATCCCCTATTGTTTATTCAAATTTACAACCAACAGATTAATTTGAGCCACTATGTATTTAAATTTTTTCACAATTCTTTTTATAAAACAAATTTTTTGTACTTATTTTAAATTTTCTTCTTTAAATTAGTACCGGTACCTACCAAAAAACAACTCCATTGCATCACTCTATTATTGTCTTTAAAAACTTTACAGGCTGAACATTTGTCCCAATTTGAAAGTATAATGTTTCAAAGAATACAAAAGTTTTAAAACATCCACTGTTGGAAAAATGATGAAACAATTACAAACTTGGTGACTCCTTGCAAACATCAATCATCAAACTATTTCCGCGAGCTTACTTTTCATTTTCTAGTGACATATTCATGCATCAGTGCTTCAAGCACAACGTGCAAAAATAATAAAAAAAAAATAAATGCAAATAACAATTCTGCATAGTAAAATTCGACTCATCCTAACCTATAACATCGGTAACCGGTCGCACAATGTATCTATTAATGACGAAACGAGTCTTCAAAAGTGCGCACTGCCAATAGCAAGGATCTAACAAGAAGGAGGCCGTTATACCGTCATTGGAGCCGTTGAGTATGGAGGTGCAGTTGTCGGTGGTGGTGAACTCGGCCATCAGAGCGCAGAACTTCTCGAAGGAGATGCCCCCGGCCGGCGGGGACGCGGAACCTTCTCGAAGCCGCTGGTACAGATCTTGGGTGGTCAAGGATTGGTTGGTCAACTGCTGGTACGCCCCGAGCACATCCAGGAATGAGATTTCCCCGCTCTGGTTCACGTATGAGTCGAAAATCTCACGCAAACGTCTGAAAAAAGTAGAAGAAATGTTAAAATTGAAACGCTTTTGATAGCTTCATGAAGGTGGCGATTTTATAACTGGAGATTTTAAAAATTACATAAAATTTGGAATTTGTCTTTCTAGATGTGGAGAAACCTTCTATACACTTCATTTTGTTTACCTTTTCTTCCAGACTATGTTACTTTGACACTAATAATAAATGTTTCAGCAATAATGTGTGCCACCACAGCACATACAGTTCTATCAAATTCGGCTCAAGTAATTAAAACACCATCAAAATAAATTATTTTCAAACAACAATAAAAGACAAACAATAAACCCTAGGGATGATTCATCAGAACATCAGGGCCTATTTTTCCGAGTACTTCCCAGACTATTTTTTCCACTTCCTAGTTGATATCAAACCAAGTGAAACTAATTTCTTCTGGTTGGCGTTGGACCAACAATAATAGCTAGCCTAAAATGTGATACAAACAAAATATGGTCAGTATTTATTTATATAAACAATAAACACCGAAATATAACCTTCCGATTACTTCAAGGAAAAGTCGAAATTTAATTATATTTCGCATAAAACAAATTTATGAATAATATTGCGCTTACACTACAACAATCAATTAGTTCCAGTACAGTTTATGACTGTTTAATGTTCTTGAAATTGATCACTTATAATTATAAATAAGACTATTAAACAATTTATTATTGTGCCCTGTAATTACTTTATTAGATTTATTACACTCTTTGAAGATTTTTCAACTGAAGAAAGAATATCAATCGATCAGGCCATAAATTAGATGAATTTTTAATGGACATTTTTATTTATTTAATTTTAATGGACGGCTTGCAATCATAGTAAAGAAAAAATTAACTAGTGCATAAGGTCAATTTAACTTACAATATTCTATTCACATCACCTTCAGTATTGAATCCCAAATAAAAGAACCCCTCTTCAGTTTAAGGAAGGTAGATTAATCTTCTGAATAAACCCCCTCAGTTTAAGGTTAACCATCTATTGGCTGTTCATTGTCATAGATTGTAAACTAGTTGAACTAGTTGAATGCATGCAAGCGATGTAAAAAAAGTGGTCCTGTACCCACACCTATTTTCTGGGGAATTTTCATAAGAATCCTGCCTCTAAGATATGCAGAACCGGGAAAAATTTACAGGTGGTGGATTTAAATTAAACTGTTCTCGTGTCATCCCTATGGGGGATCTTTTTATACAATTACTATTTTATTGAACAATAATAATTACTCTGTAAACCTAAAGCTCATAATCTGTTTTTTATATAAATTTCAACACCCTGTATAACTTCAAAATAAAATGAAGCAAAATTTCAGCATCAAGCAAGAAAAGGAACTTTTCAAGCTTAGAAAAAGTAAAACAGTTTCAACATACCTGAGCTTGTTGGCGACCTGTTCTTCAGCCGTAATGCCACTGTTGTACGAATTTCTGACAATGGTGGCTGTACACTGTAATGCTGCCTGCAGACTTGAATAAACTTTTATCCCCCTAGACTTCACTAAAGCTAACAGGGTGGTTTGTGCTTCTATTAGGTCCCTGTACTCCCTGTAAATCAAGAATATTATTATTATTATTATAAATTAATCAGGATGGTAGAAAGTGTTGTAATGGCGAAAATTTGAGGAAAAAAATTGCATTTTTACTTGTTTAATCTGACAAAACATAAAAATTACAAAAAAATCATTGGCGTAGGTACATTCAAAAAAAGCTCCAAGAGACACTACCGGATTTAATAATTTTAATCTAGTCAGGGGTAAATTAGCCCTTTACTACTGCAAATAACACTGCCAGATGTCAACAAAATTGTGTAAAGGATATTTCAGATATTTAGGAAAAATTATTCTTGTTAATTGTGATTTTAATAGTTCAGTCACTAAAAGAAGAAACTTTTATAACATAAATCTATTTAATTATCATGAAAAATGCAAGAGGGGTACTGCAGGAAAAAATACAAAATTCCAGACATGTGCAAATTATACATAAAGTTCATGGGCATTACAATTATTGTTAAATTGAACGTAGTAAATTGTTCCCACATCCAAACAGATGCACATGACGAATTCTTGTTCAGTGAGAACTTACCACTTTATTGCTACTCTACTCTTTTATTATCCGATATTGTGAAGGGCTAGCAGCTTACATAGAAATTTTAAAATTGTTGGAAGGCTACCTATATCATTTATAATTTTACCTTAGACATCAGAAAAGTTAGTAATTTTTAACAAAAGAAACAATTTTAATTGCAAAGTTTGATTCATTAGCTAAAAACGGATTATTAATTAGATTATACTAATAATCTTATAGCTTGTGGTTTATAAACTTGTGTATGATAACTTGAAAGACGTCAACAGGAGTATAATTTTACTTATCAGAAAAAAAAAATTAATCAATAAACACCACAAAGGAAACTACTCATGTATAAAAATATGTCCATTAGATCAAAGTCCAGGAGAAAAATACAGGCTACTACTATTTCAAGACAAGACAAATGGACAAGTCAAACTTAATGGACCATATTAAGATAAAAAAAATTCAAGGAGGTAGAATTCGTTTTGAAATTGACTTTTTCCACTTTCTTACTGAGATTTTGACTCTACAGTTCCCTTTCTTTCCCAACTGGCTGGAGATTATTTTATTTTCGCAAATATGTTAATAAAACTAGAGCTACTGCAAAAAGTAACAATGTCAAAGAAGACTGCTATTTAGACATTTAAATTGCATCATTTGTTCATTTTTTCTTTTTTTTTCTTCTCACTTGTCTCAACAGTTGGGAGTTTGGTTTGTCATATTCAACGAAAATTTCAAAGAAAGACAGCCAGAAGTAATTTTGACATGAAATTCTTTCCTCTCTTAAACTTAGACTCTTTGACTCTACAGCCCTCTTGTTTTTTCTCGATTGGAAGAAAGGAATTAAAAATAATAAAAAGGTACTATGATCATAACTAACGAAGAATCGACAAACCGACTCACCTATTAGTAATTTGCTCGCCCATAATCGTCTGACCCGGTCTGTAGGGGTGCGAGACGAGAACTACGCAGCGGCCGGAAGCCACCAAATAAGCCACCTCGATCATGCTGACTGTGCAGCGTGTTTGGCTGTCCGCGACGTAGAGCAGCACGGCTGCTCTCTGTTTGGCTTCGTGCTCCGCCGCTACCAATTCGGGGGCCCACATCGACACTTGCTGCAAGAAATATTTTCACCGTTACACCCGTCGACTTGAATGTGAACATCCCGACACACTTACGGGATTGTAAAAGCTGATGCCACATCTTTCGAGTTCCGGGATTGCGGTGTCTGTTCTCCATGTCGTTGGATTGCAGGAACCGCCCAGGAATACTTCATAATTTGCGCTGCATTCTGAAAAAATTGATATTATGATTATTTTGCTTTTCGTATGTTGATGAGTCAGAAGTGGGAGAGTAGTTATTTAGTATACAATCAAAGAGAATATAAACAAGGTCAAGAGTGTTTCTCTTAATCTACAATACATTGCCCTCATATCTACTCTTAATTATTGAGAACCAATTTTATCAAGGCTGATAAAATTATGTCATAATTTGTGGTTTTCAGAGAAGTTTCCTTTGATATGCAAATATTTTGTTTGTGTGTTATAATTATTATTATCATACTGGAAAAATGAGATTTTCATATTATATCATAATAATTACCTTTTTTTTTTATCCCCTGACACTATTTTACAGTCGAGTTCACGGTACTTATAGTAGGTACATGAATGGTTAGTGAGGGATTTTTAATCTTAATTTTAATGCCCTAGTAAATGAAGATGGTTCGGAATATTCTGGTGGATGCCTGGTGAAGATATTTTATTCTTATTTAGACATAAGAAAACCACCAATTTAAGGACAAATTTGTTGCAACAAAAGTTTTCTTCATATTTTTGTAGGGGCACGGTGAAAATCCGAGTGAAAACAGAAAGACCCAAAATTTTATTAAAACTTTGTCAATTTATAATTTTTACTTTCATATCAAAAATTGTATGAGATTAAGCAAGAGACCGCATAGTATGGAAAACCGTGGAAGAGGTCTATATTCGACAATGAATGGACACTGAAGAAGAAGAAGATATAAAAAATTAAGGAAGTATTAAACTAAGTAGATAATACATCATAAAAGTGAAGACTTAAAGAGTAGGGGATGCAAATTTGCCATTTAGTTGGTTTCTATTAATCAATTTAATCATCTTAATTTATCATCATAAGTTTGTAAATGCCAAGAATTTTAATCAATTCTTATACACACCCACACCATTACCATTTACCAATCTTCAAAGTCATACTCTTCTTGTAAATTAGCATTTTTTATTTTTATGTAATAACAAGTTTTGCAGCTCATTCTAATCTACATCCAGTCGATTCCATTATTATTAATTAAAATATAAGCAAGAGAAGTGCTTAAAGTGCAGTAGGTATATTAAGACATTTCATAAAAAAATTCCTGCAAGGCACAAAAAATTCCAAGAAGCCAGTAGTGCTTGTTTAAAACATGCTCTTGATTTTGTATGAGGATGAGTGTATGCAATCAATAAATTACTGTTACTTCTTATACTAGTGACCTCTAGAATCCCCTGAACTTGAATGATCATTTTCTAGCAACAAGGTAGCGACATTCAGACAATGATTGAGGAATTCATTACTAGACAAACTAGAGACTTGAGACAAAGTAACCCAATTCAAGTTAACAAAAAGAGACTTTAGATGTTGAGCCTTATAATTCATAACAACAAGAAGTCTCTGCAATGAGTAATGATTAACGAAAACCTCCAGAATCCCCCATAAGGGGAATTGTGCTTTAAGCGAAGTTGCTGGATTTAACAGCGAACAATATAAAGATCAACATTCAGTAATAATAAGAGAATCTGACAACAGTCCTATCTAGAATAGAGAACAACTGATTCTAGACATTTTTTCAGATTGACAAGTGACATTCCATATAAGATTAGTCTCTGTCGTCTGTCTAGTAGGAGTGGAGTCTAATAATAAAGTATCAAGTTCCTACTAAATAAATACACTTTTATTTTAAATTATAAAGGCAGAAAAAGAAATATTCAAAAAATTCATCAATCATCATTAATACTAAAACTAAAAAGTTCCAGTGGTATTTATTTTGGTGTTAGTGAAGAGAAATAGTGAAATGACTGAAGTGACACTTAGTCATGTCAATTAGGCATTGACAGAGACAGAACGAATAGTGTCATTTCATGAAAAAAAGTTTAGATTAATTGTTTGTTGTGACAGAGGATTGTTTATTGTTTTTTAACCAATCAAAAGTAGATGACTGTAAGATAAAAAGAGAAAAAAGTGTCATTTCCCTTTCTCTCATATTTATGCCCTATAAGGTATAATTATGTCTAAAGAGGGACCTGCCTGACCTCTGAGCTGATTAAAGAAAAAAAAACACCCTGCTATTATTACCTACTAGATATTATCATGTTTGCATATTTGGTGTCAGTCTTCAAATATTGATTGCCCCCCTTTCACAAAAGTCTTTTAGGTCATAACAACAAACTGTTAAATCGATGGTAGGTTCAAATTATTACTAGAATTTAAAAATATAATAAGAGAAAAAAGTTTACTTACTGCTGATAGGTTTCGTTTGCAACTGCAAGTGTGACTTTCTGTGCTGCCTCAAGTTTTGGTCCTGCATCTCTCGCACGAACAAGCAGAACTCCCCGAAAGTGACATACTTGTGGGCCCCATTCCTTCTGCTAATCTGTCTCGCACACTGGATCATCGCGGCCACTGTAAACACAACCCTCCTTTACCATTATTATCTCAGATAAAACCACCCCCAGACGCTTATCACTACCTACTACCACTACCTAGCAATAAGACAATAATAATTATTATTATCACTAGGCCTATTTATATTATCACAGCCCATGGACGAAAAGATAATAGCGAGAAAATCGAGGAATCGTAAAATGACACTTTAAACTTTTAGGTTAGAATGATTGGATTGGAATTGGAGCTTGTTTTATTTATTGATTTTCGTCGATTCGATTCCTGCTGCATTTCCTGCTGAGCTGAACCTGCTGAATCGATTCGAAATTCTTCAAAGATCGAATCGAATTGGGCGGCGAGCGAATCGAATCGCGTATCCCCGGCCCCGGTTCGGGTGTCCTGCTGCGAGCGGTGATTCTCGATCTCGAATCAATCTGAGACAGTACACTCAACATTTAAAGTAGTGAATGTCTTGAATTTTGAAAATATACAGGGTTTTAAGAAAATGACGGATAAACTCTTCAGTACATTGTAGGGGACACTCAGTAAAGTACGGGAAAAATAATTTTAAAAAATCCAGAGTTACATTTTAAAAGATATAAGCAAAATATTGAACAATAAATTTGGCAACGTTTAACATGATAACAGTTGGTATTTGGTAATTTCGTCTAATTTCTAACAATGCAGGTAGTCAAGGTATCAAACCCGTTGTTGCCAAATGCTTTTTTTTCAGCATCTTAGAAAAGAAAAAAAAATCTTATTAAATTTTCCAAGCCAGTAATTCATCTTAAGCATTTTTTTTTTATTGATAACGATTAAAGTACCCTTTTTATATCTGTAAAACCATTTATTTTTTGCAAATACTGAAAAACAAATAGAAAAATGTTAACTTTGGCATTTTTTATCTCACCAACTTGAAGACCAACATTTTTTAAATAATTTTTCCCGTAGTCTACTAAAAGTGTCCCCTACAATGTACTGAAGAGTTTATCCGTCATTTTTTCAACACCCTGTATAAAAAATTCCGAAATAAATTAAGTTTTTGAAAGTCTTTTTAATTAAAACGAGATATTTTGTTACTTATTTACATTTCAAGATGGATAAGTGAGAATTCAACTATAACAAACCCTAATAAGCCCTTTTTGTACCGCAGAAAGGTATAATAGAGGGTGTTTAGTACCTACTTAAGTAGGTATGTACCGGGTGTCCCAACACTACTGTCCACCTCCTAAATAGAGCTTAATTTTAAAGATAAAAAATTGAAACTTTGAGGATTTGTGTACTTGATTTAGGATAACGGAATGGCATAATTAGTTTCATTAAAAAAAATAATAGCTTTTTAATTATCACTTTTTTCATGACTCCATAATACGACACTGTCCAGTGCAGGTTCAGTGTGCCGGCTAGCCCAGCAAGAGCCGTCCGTCTATTTATTTGGGCCTTATTTACTTTGTCATAAAACTTTATTGCACCTATTGTTTTCAGATTATATTGATCACCTTATTGCACAGCATAAATCAATTTTCTACCTGTCATTGCTATACATATAATAATTATATTTTATTTAATTAAAGCCGTATAATTAGTTTTTCCCATTTCTTTCAAGCGATTTTGATTTTATTAATCGATTTCTACCTAAATATTGAAGAAAAATCGATTTTTTTTCGACAATTTACTACCATATTACAGTTTTTTATCGCTGGCGCCCGAACTAATTTTTTTTTAAATGAAACTGATTATTCCATTCCGTGGTTCTATATCAACTATCAAGTACACAAATCCTCAAAGTTTCAATTTTTATCTTTAATATTAAGCTCTGTTTAGGGGGTGGACACTAGTGCTGGGACACCCGGTACATTTCACAGCCTAGTTATTTTAAAATTAAAATTCATATAAACATAGGTCCGCAAATGCTTCGTTTTCAAGATACCTACCTACAGATAAGGGTGTTAAACTTTCAATTTAAAATAGCTTTTTCGTAAATATCTCAAACATTCTTTTGTCGATATTGTTGAAATTTGCGCACTATAATTTTTATCAATAAAGATCTCCTTTAAACCCAAGTAGATTCTAATTATTAGGTCCAGTGGCGTCCAGGCAGGGGGACACCCCTCATCAATATTATTGCAAATAAAAATGTACGCCACTGACTTTTGTTATATTTTGATATTTTTTTCAGATTGGGCAACTAATATACAACTTTTATGTCTCCTGGTGTCTTTTCGCATCTTGATTAGTTTTTGAAAAAATAAATAAAATCCACTTAATTGCATATCCCTGGATCATACAAAAGACATTCCAAAATTTTTTTTGGACGTGAAATTTTTCTTATTATTTTTAATTAATAATAATGTAACAACAACAACAACAACAACAGCAACAACAAAAACAACAACAACTAAACGCTAGATTAAGTACATTTCGTAACATCTATAAATTAAAGAATTTGATTTTTTTTATCTTTCTTGGTTGGTCTAGGCCTAGGGTATGCAATTAAGTGAATTATATTTTTTATTTCGAAAAGGAACCAAGATACGAAAAAAAAAGTAAAGACAGAAAAGCTGTATTTTTAGCTGCTTAATTCAAAGAAAAAAAAAAAAAAACAATAAGTGGTGTAGGTACTTTTTTATTTGCAATAGTATTGGAGAGGATGTCCCCCTGCCTGGACGCCACTGGACTTAATAATTTTAATCTAGTTGGAGTTAAAGGAGGTCTTTATTGCTAAAAATAATAGTGCCAAATTTCAACAATATCGACAAAAGAATGTGTGAGATATTTACGAAAAGGCAATTAAAAAAAAAGTTTAACACCCTGTATCTTGATAACGAAGCATTAGCGGATCCATGTTTATATAAACTTTTAATTTTAAAATCACTTAAATAATCGCCTGTAAAATTTATTGTACAATAATACTTAATTAACGCTCTACAAAAAGTAGATATTTGAAAGTTATTATCTGAAAATTTTAATACAGTAGCGTAAAAATTGAGGGGTAAAAAAGTTGCACCCTATGATAAGTAAACTTTTTGAGTTTTGAGTGTGAGATCTTGTCAAGGGTGTGAATGTGTTGAACATGAAAGTATTGTGTTTTAACTGGGAATCGAACCCACGTATTGTTTCATGCGGTCATTTTCGTAACAGCCTTGACTGTACAACTGACGTCACAACGAAAATGACGCGGAAAATTGAAAACCTTTCCTCCATGTTCGTAAAAAATGCGTAACAGGGTTAACTAAGCGTAACTAAGCAGCAGGATCAGCTTTTTATTTTTATTAAATATGATCTATTTAACATTTTTTTCGAAAACCACAAGGAGAACAATATAGAACTCGATATTTAAATGGAAATTCCCTATGTTTATACGTTATATGAATGAATAATCGAATAGTTTCAGAAGCGTTCAAGGCTTCCTTTTCTTATCCTGATTGAACAAGGAAGAAATAATCAAAACAACAAAATGCAAATAAAATTAAAAGTAAGTAAATAAACAATACCCAGTCCCAGTATAATAACACCTACCTTCTTCTTGAGATGGAAAAAGTTGCATGTCATTAAACAAATCTTGAAGAGAATCCTCAGGAATGTGATGAGTTTGTCCTAGTCTAAGGCAAATAGCATTGTAAACCTCCCTGAAACAAAGAAATTAAACGTTATTAAACATAAAATTTACTACTTTCACACATAAATATTGCTAAAATTACATTATTTGGGCCACAGCCTTTATTTATTTATTTATTTTATTTTTTGGTTTAGTAAACTGTTGTGTTGGGAATCATCACCAAACTCGATGATGGTAGAAAAATTAATTTAAATAATGAAACGAGAAGATTACCACTCTCGACAGGAAAAAAAATTTCGTTAGGTAGGTGTATCTTACCTAATAATTATCCTTGCGCTTTAAATTGGCATATATTATCGTGATAAGCATGTTTAATATCCAGGTGTTGCTTCCTCGGGGCTTAATAATTAAAAAGCTCTTATAACTGCTAATTATAATCACATGTGGTCCAAAATTCTATAATAATGGTCTTCCTGAATATGCTGTGGTCGTCAGTTAGCATTTTTGTGGTATTTCTGACAGAGGTCTCTTCAATGATAATAATTGTTCCTAGACTATCGTACAGAACTTTACGATAGTGAGCCGAAATCATGTGGTTAGGGTACACTTTATCCAGAATTCATGACAAAATATATTTCGCCAAAGGAAGTTGTACATTGAAACTTCTGTCAAGTTATTTCTGCCCAGATCACGCTTATTGTATCTTGTTGTAGGAGGTAGTGTCACGCTAGCTCCTATCTGGTGATCATCAGGTCTTTTGACCGTTTTGAAAATGGAAAGTCAGGTCCAAGTTAGACTTTTCAAAAGGAAAAGCACCTTTCTATATTTTGCTGTGTATTTTGTTAAGATAAGATGCTGATAATAAGATGCTCGGCGGGTTAAATAAGTGCAGACTACTAAGCCGTTGACACTGCCACGAATTGGGTTCGAATCCCAGTCTCGACATGGATGTTCGTGTTCGTCTTTTCAACAATTTAAATTGAAAGAATGTGTCTGGATAGAATGAGCTAGTCCCTCGAAGCCCCCAATATTTCTGGAGTGGAGCGACTATGTCTTATCTACATAAAATATGTTAGGATCGATGGACACTCTTTAAAAAATATATATTTGCTGCTATGTCTCGCAGGCAGTCTGTCTGAGGGCTGTAAGTACTAGTAGACAAGCAGCTCTTCTTCTTCTGTTGAAGGTTGGAACTTATCATGGTGCTATGGTGTTTGTTTGTATTGGAATCATTCTCTTCAACTTTATTTTCTTAAGAAACGTTCATAATTCATTAGATCTGTGCTTGAGAGAGTTGTAGTTGAAATTGCAGTTGCGTTTACTGCTTCTATTCTAACCATAAGCAGTGGACTTTGCTAATTATAACGGACTTATAATTGAGAGTGTCTGAAAACTCAAACGTGAAATTAGATGCCTAATAATACGTGTATTCATCAGCATCCTTCTTAGAAGAGAAACCTTATGATTAGGTGACCAATTTGCTATAATTTGGTAACCAATTTTTTATAGTTCTACTAACTCACACGAGATTGAAATTTAGATAAGTCCACCAAAATTGACGATCCAGTTTGATAATTATTATTATTCTTGATGTCAAAATATACTGTTTCCTTCGATCGAGAAATAAAGTTAACAAAAAAAAAAACAGTTATTTAAAAAAAAATCATCTCCGGCTTCAAATCACCCTGTACATCGCTCTGTTCCAGCTGTAAAGAGGAGGAAAACCCCAGAAAAATGACAAAATTTAATAAAAACTTGATTTTTTTCCAATTTTTCAAAATATGATGAATTTTTTATAATTTTTAAATACCCGAGACCACTATTATCAACTTTTTTAGAGCTGTGCATAGCAATGAAACAATAACAAATCAAAACCAGATTAGAGAAAAACTTGACAACCATCGTCCATTGGTGCAATAATTTAATGTTAAAATTCTCGAATTTAACATCTCCAAGGATGTGCTTTTATGTTTTAAAAGAGCCAGTCGAAAAATTCCCAGAAACAAAATTCCAGAAATTATTTAATTAATAAAAATTGCCCGCCTAAATTATTTACTTTTTTTGCAATATCAGCGCTGATTTTTGGGATGAAAAACTTTTAGACCATATTTGTATAAAGAAGTATAAGAGCAAGTCTAGACCCACCAGTAAACATAGTTTGCACATTATTTGCGAAATATTTTGCGCATTAATGAGGTAAACATTTTTTTTACTTTTCCAGCTCTGTTGAGGGTGTTAAGTTCAGAAATCAGGATAAAACCCCCAGCCCCCACTTACTAATTTCGAGCAAAAAAATTACCCTTGACCGAAAAATGAAAACTGCAGCTCATAAAAATGTTACGCTATAATTTTTTTATCTATACGAGTATTTTAATTATTGTAAATTAATCATTGCCACTTAATAATAATTCTCAAACAGAAAAATCTCAAGTAGGTATACTTTTCGAGCAAACTTCAAGTTACAAGATAAAGACCATTAAACATCAATTTTTATTCGTTAGAATATTTTTCTCCGAATCATGGGTATTTAAACCCATAAAAAAATATTGGAAAGTACCTATAACTTGAAAATCAACTTACTTCTGTTTCAAACAATCAAAAGCTCTATTTGGTTGTATAAAGTTGCGTAAATAAAAGTAATCTAGACATAAATTAAATCAAGCCTCATTGTAGATCGTGTAGACATGGTGGCTGCAGATAAATAAGTAGGTAATAACTGTACCTAATAAAACTTTTGCATGATACTTACGAGCTTCCTCGTGGATAGAATAAGTGCATACTATAAACAATTAATAAGCTGGATTTTCGAAATTTAACTTTTAGGTATTTCTTTGAAACTGATGACTTTTTAATAGTACAACCAAAATTTAAAAGTTCTTAAAAAACAGTAATCAAATAAACAGTTAAGAGACGAAAAACCCATAAAGGCAGCAATGAGGTAAAAATCTGCAGACCAATCCAAAGATATCTGGAGTGGCCAGGACAAGCTCCATCGGCCACTGCAGGAAGTTCAACTTTATCAATTTCAAGACCACAAAAGTTGCACTACTTATTTTGAAGTTTCACACAGCTCAGAGAAAGTTTAAAAAACATAAGCCCGCTTCGCCTATCCTTCTTGGAAAAACTGCTACTATATAGTTTCCTCGTGTAATTAATGTTTTTTTTATAAGACAATCAAAGTTTCTACAAGTTCTTGAAACCCAAAAAAGGTAATAAAATCAACAGTTACAATTGGAATAGGTATACTTAGTAAAAAACAATTTACCGAGTTACGAAGAACCCCATAAAGGCAGCAACGAGGTAGAACTCTGCAGACCAGTCCAAGACATCTGGAGTGGCCAGGACAAACTCCATCGGCCACTGCAGGACAACAGGCAGTTCAACTTTTTCCATTTCAAGAAGCTGCACTATTTTAAAATCGCACACAGCTCAGCGAAAGTTTAAAAACAATAAGCCCGCATCGCGCACAATTTTCGGAAAAACTACTACTAGTTTCATGATTTCACCCGAACAACAACTGTGTACGTGTTTTTCAAGCGTACGTATAAACCCTGATACCATTGTGTTCTCAACAACGATAAGATAATACTCTAATCTGTATGGGATCAGTTTAGTTGTAGAGGCACCTACTAGAAAACAAATACTCTTATCACCCCTGATGTTAACTTTGTAAATATTAAACGTTACCTACCTAGGTATAAGTATTATAAACAGAACAGAGTGATTCCAAAATTGCGTCCAGAACAACAGCAATAGAGAGCATGTTGTAAATAAGAACAAACTGAGAACCAAAATTTAATCCGAGCAGCCGTTACCGAGATATCTTTTGCACCCTTTTTATTTTAGGGAGATTTAAATGAAAACAGTTATTATAATGAAGCCAAAATTATAAATTAATAATAAAGTTGTAATATTTTAAAACAAACAAGGAATTTCCCATTTTACAAAAGGAAAATGTTGCTCTTTGAATGAATAAGCTTAATCATGCATGATGTATGGTCTTCCCGGGCACCTCTTCGGGATCATCCTGTATGTATATAAGGGCATAATTTAGATAAGTGTTTGAAGAAATTAATCCGAAATCAATCCTTTTTCAAAATCGGTCACATAAGTAATGCATTTTATATTACATATACGTACACCATGGCGCAGATGCAGAAGAAAGATACCACAGTAACGTTGTTTCAATGTACGTATCAAAAAGTTTAGTTTCCATGGCAATTAATAGGTATACTTAAGTGGGATCCTTCAATAAACTGATGACAAGTATCCCTTTGTTATCTTCCTCTTTGTACCATACAATGTATTATAGGAAGGTATGTATAGGAATGACATAATTCAAAAATTATCTCCGTTCTCAAAACGATTAGAACTAAGATTTATCTGATGTATTGTAAGCTCGTGAAAGTCAGCCGATTGCAATGTTGAAATTACCCAAGTACAGATAGTAAGGCTTTTGACATAATTAGATCTGGAAAAAGCACAACATTTCTATTAGAAAACTAGAGCAAGTATAACGAAGTTGTGTCCTCAACTTTCAGTGTGTTCAAGTCTCCTTCAAGGATGCTGTCTGTGGCTGTAGTAACGCTTGAGCAAAAAAAGTGACTCAATTGGGTTTTGAACATGAGCTAACCAGGAAGATTTGCGAAAATGAAAGGATACCACTGACCCCACCCTACCAGGTTATATTAACGTTGTAACGCAGAGGACCCGGGTCCCCCCGTCTTTCGCGAAAAGCCACTGTGATCGTCTATTTACCTCTGGGTTTCCCCTAATTTGCGAAGGAAATTCCTTCAGGATAGGCGCTTTGCCATCTACTAGTGAATTGGTTCGACGAGAAATTGCCAACTACGAGTATTGAATTGTTTCAAGAAGCGATGCAAATTTATTGGATTTCCCGGGATAGGTAAAGGAAACTCGACCGGAGTCCGCTATGCCATCTCTGGTCGAGTTTGAAACATCTCTGGGTACCGTATAAAGGGTTAGGAAGTCAGATTTGACCTGCTCGGAAGCTGATCTCTATCTGTTTTGAGCTGCGGTAAGACGTCTGCTTTTATAGAAGCGGTGGTCCGCGTTCTAAACACCACGCAACAATGCACCTTATTGGCATTGCCTCATATCGTGATTTGTTTCTTGTCATATCTCACCTCTCGTAAGACTTGGCATTTTGACCTCGCGGCTACCTTACTGAATTGTCCTGAACTTCAACTACCTAAATTTCCCTCAAAATCGGCCGACGCGTTCTATACTTTTCCATTGTTCCTATCTATGATAATTACACCGGCTTAACTTTCATTTCGCATTTCCACCTGCTTGCTATTTCGGGATCGTGGTGTATTTCCGGCTACCTTCATTTATTAATTCGCTCTATCGATTCGTGTAATTTTCATTTTCGTGGGTGAAATACCTAGCGACTTACTATTGTCTTTCAAGGGGTTATTGTTTGTTTCTGATTTCACCCTTCTTGTATGTAGGTCAGCTCATCCTTTCAAAAGACGCGAGGCGCATATATAAAGACATCTGGCAATGGTTTGCCCTCACCGTTGCCGCTTTCTCGAAGGACTGAAATGTGACCAGCTAGAGCGATTCTATTTTTCTGAATATTTAATGAGCTGACAGGGATCGTTTACTTGATGTAAGTCGGGTGGCTGCGCTTTAATTTTCTAACAATTTTACCTTTAGGTATTTACGTACCTATTCTCGCACTATTTGTTTTTTTTCGATTTGGGCTGATTTAACGATGAAGGTGGAAATAATTTCCTTATCATCCTACCTAGGTGCGATCCATTTCAACGTTATGAAAAAAGTTTGAAAAGGAGTTTGAAAGAGGACCTCGACAAAGTTCTTGGTGTGGGGATCATGCATCTCTTGAACCACAACCCTAGACCTCCTAGAATCCAGGACAGGACATAAAATGAGAGGAGGCCTTTCAAGAGCCGAACAAAACAGTCTTGATCGTATTTGGTGTGTTAGAGTATGGTCAGGTGATGGGTTCTTCGCAATTCAAAGACCCTCCCAGCACTTTCGAATGTGCCAGAACTCTCCCTACTCCAAGATGAAGCTCTTATAGTGAGCAACCGCGGTTAGTAGCTTTAATACGAGTATAATTTCATTCGAAAAAAAATATAAAGGAATCAATCAACACATTTTATTTTTATCCGTTTCAGTTAAAAAAAACTGTGGTCTTTGCGTTTTATACTGCAAGTCTCTGTCTCTAACAATTCTGGAGGTCTACTGTGATGTTTCTCAATAAGAAAATGTAAATGACGGATAATGATGATGATGATAGGGAAGTTGTGTCTATTCGTCAGTATATGTATTTAGTTTTATTTGTCACAATATAATTAAGTTATAATTATTTAATTATTAAGCTATTTTTATGGTCATGATGGTACGCACCAACATATCATAGTTATGGTGTTGAATATAAATAACACAAGGATAACATCATTCATATCCATGTATTGTAATAGTTTTGTCCTTTGAAATTCTGTGAGCTTGTTTAGTTCAAGCCAAATATGCCTGAAACGACGAACGCTTTTAAACTAAGCCTTAATTATTTTGAAGAGCATAATACCTCAGTTTTTTCAGATCTTTCATATGGGAAAAAGTTTGTTAAAAGATGTAATTTTTCTTATTCGTGGTTCCAAGTAATTTATTGTAACCCCCCCCCCCCCCTCCCGAAAAAATATTATGTGATATAAACGTTGTTGCCTCGGTGCGACAAATGTGACACTACATTACAGATTATTGATACAGCTATGTTCAAACTAGTGGAAGGAAGCTCGAGTGATTCTTTGATGTTCTTCATTATGGAAAAATTGGAGGTAAAGAAAAAAATCATTTCATGACACAGACATTATTCGACAGATGACTAACAATCTTCATCCGTCTGCACCGAGCGTGAGGTCGAACGATGGTGAAGGAGTTATGTGGAAAGATCTTCCCAAAGAGTCCCTCCTCCTCGAGTTCTGTGGCCGCGATGCAAAATCAGACACCTAACGCCTCACATATGAGGTCTCCTAGCATTCAGGGGACTCGAGGGGTCCTAACATTTGGCAAGCAATGAAAACGCCGAACACCTATATACACCCATAATACACCCATGAGAAAGTATTGGGAACACTGGGAACTGTGATCACCTTCAGCAAGGAGCTAGCCAAGGGCATTTTGTGTAGGGGCTTGGCGTTGGATTAGGAGTTGCTCTGGGTGGGCATAGCAATATCCCAGAAAGGGCTTGAGGAGGGCATTTAAGATGTCTCCACCACCACTAATCCAAACCCTCGACGACATGCATATTGCATGCAGGAGTGTGGTGATGTGAAATAGGATAGGAGTAGGTATTTTATTCCATCCTACAAAAAAATCACCTGTTCCTAACTCCTCCTAACTCAATGATACCAATCACATAATCCCTGGTATCTAAACGCATTGTTCTATAAATCATTTGTTTTTACAAAAATTTAATAATAAAATAAATGTTACATTTTTTGGCCTACTCAAAATAATCCATTGTTGTTGCCAGCTTATAATCGTGGATATCACGAATAAAATACAAACAATACCACAGTTTACATAAGGTTACATGCATTGATATAAGGTACTCGCTTTGTTTGATATACATCGGTGTTCGGTATATTCACATGTAGTCCTGCCGGCTGTTATTTCGTCGTTATATTTTAAACATTTTGTTGTTTATTATGTATTGCACACAGCTGTGTTTACATTGAGATTATTTTTACGCACATACAATAATTGTATGAGTTTAAAAAAGGGTGTATAAATTTTCGGATGTTTTTCTTGAGTAAAGAAAAATAACAATTGCATACATACCTACTTCATTAAAAAAGTTATAAATCTCTTATTACAGCTGAAAAACCGAGTGACGTTATTGTTGGATGACCAAATCACTCTTTGAAGCTAAACCAACAAAATCTAAAAACTACCTCTGACATAATGTTTATAATATAAACTCCTTTTCGGATGTGTGGTGGGACAAGCAAATTCAATAATTATACCATTTTTTTCATATTTATCAACATATCTGCAAGACATTTCGCTTGTTATTATGCTTTTTTTCATTGATGTACAGAATTATGTACGTCATCAATGTTCCAGTAATACTCTGTCAATGTTAGAATTCTCGACTAACCGATCAAAACGTCCAAATTGGGGACACAAAATTAACTTAAAATTGCCAAAAAATAATAATGCACCTACAGAATACGCCTTCGATAGGTGTTTAAAAATCTCGACAAATAAACGGTATTCAAAAAGGGAATTTCTCCACTTGATGCTTCATCAAGTAAGGCAAATTAATGGAATATGATACCTATAACTGAAACCCACTAATCAAACAGGAATCTATGTAGTGGGAGTACGAGCTACCTAAACAAAAAAGGCAAGAAAATAATCACAGACCAGGTTGTTGACTGCATTTCTGAAGTAAAAGTTTCTGATGGCATTCATGATTATGAATTTTTACTTTTATTATTATTAAACAAGAAACATGCTCTATAAGTCGGTGGTGTCCGAAACACCCTGTAGAGTTCTTGAAGGTAATTATAGAACAAATTGAGAAAAAATAAGATGACAAATTAAACCAACTTCAACGGAAATTTCTAGTGTACCTATTTAGAAAAGATAGAAAAGGTAATTTTTTGGTCCAAAGAATAAATGATGAAGAGGAAACACACTATATTGAACAATAGAAAATGAGAAAAGCGCTGGACAAGGACGTGGAAACGGAGTTTTCTGCCAATGAAGCCAGAAAAGTAAAAGTGCCCAATTTTCTCACGATTTTTTTTAGAGTTGAGTTGAATAAATTTTAATAGGGTTAAAAGGGGGGGGGGGGTAAACATATAAAGTCTTCTTCTGGTATGACTTTATTGTTTAATAAGTACAAGAACCCTACCGGTTTCGGTCACTGACCATCATTAGGGGGTGTAGGGACGGCTTGGAGTTGCTATTAAAACCAAAGTACATTATATACTATACCCCCTGATGGAAAACTTTTAAGGTTAGCAGTGGGCGTCAAAACAAATTTTTTTTTCTCAATAACTCCAAAAATTCTTCGTTTTTGAGATAGAGGGTGTTTAACCCTTAGTTGGTAACATACTTTTTTTCACTTTATAAGTAACATCCGTCTCTCAGTCGGGGATCATATTACAGTTCCAGCATTATAGGTAACATCCGTCGCTCAGTCGGAATAGGTATTATAATATGTATAATTAGGTACATATTTATTCGAATGTATTCTAGTAAACACAAATATATTTTATTAAAACCAGACTTATTTCATTTTTATACATTTTTTTATATATTATACCTTTTCATTCACCATACTTTCGACCAACAGCCGACTGAGACACGGACTGAAATATATCGTTCTGAGTAACACCCGTCTCACAGACGTATTTTCGCGAAGGCGGATACGGACTTTTTGACAACCAACTAGAACATACCTAATACGAAATTTTTGTACATTCATTCGTTTGGATGCAGCGCAGCATCAAAACTTGGCATCCGCCTCAGAGTCGGATGTTACCAACTAAGGGTTAAATTTAAAAAAAAAATATTTTTTGGTTATAGCTCGAGTAAATTGGAACCGATTTTGATGAAACTCGGCATGAATAATAAACAAACAAATCTTCTTAATTTTACTATTGCAGGTTTTGCAGATGTCTTCCAGTGGCGTAGATATTCAGGTTTGTTATTTTCCCTTCTTTTCCCTCCCCAACTTTTACGCCACTGACTTTATTGCAATTACAAAGCCGTTATTCAAGAGCCCATGAATTTTAGAACAAAAATTATTGCTCAGTTGTTTCGATACTGCGCACCGATTTTGAGATATTTGAAGTTTCCTCAGGCAATGCCACAAATCATTAGGAACATTTTGCATAAAAACTTCACTTTTAATGAAATGACTCACATTATCTTAAAAAATTTCGAATATCTCAAAATCGGTGCCTCGTATGAAAAAAATTAACGAATACTTTTTTGTTGTAAAACGTAGTGGCTGTTGAATAACTTTTTTGTATTCGCAATAAAGTCAGTGGCGTAAAAACTAGGGAGGAAAAAGGAAAAAAAAACTAAAAAAAAAAAAAAAACTGAATATCTACGCCACTGTTAGACATCTACAAAATCTAAAATGCCAAAATTGAAGATCTTTTTTTGTTTATTGTTCATGCCAAGTTTCTTCAAAATCGGTTCAAATTTACAGGAGTTATAATAACAAAAAACTGTTCTATTTTTTAAAACTTCAACATCATGCATCTCGAAAACTAGCGTTATAGACAAATGTTTATGAGAAAAAAAGTTTTTTTTGACGCCTCCTACTACCCTTAAAAGTTTGTCGGTATATTTATGATACATCCTGTATATCACCTTACTCTTCAGAAAACCCCAAAGAAAAAATTCAAATGGAGACAATTCTTGGGATCTGGTAGAAAAAGACACATCGTCAAGTTTGGGCAACAATTTGGGGGGAGGGGGTAGTTTTGATCCATACCAACACTATCCTAGCCACTTCATTTTGATGACATGGAAATAAATCACGATGAGGGCAAACAAGCAGCAGGATCAGGGCAAACAAGCAAGAAACGGAAAACTTAAGAGAGTCCTGTTAGAAATAATGAACAGCTATTGGGACTGGAAACGTGAGGACAACGATTTTGAGAATGACTTGGATCAAACTATTGTTTTCTGATTGCAGTTGACTGTAATTTTATGTCAAATATAATAATAGGCAAAATTGGTCCAAGTAGCGGATCGATTTGTTCAGCATCAAGTGAACAAATTCCTAAAAATGACGAAAATCGAGAAAAATGATGTAACTGTTATTAAGAGGAGAAGAAATAAGCTACAAATAAAAGGACTAAATATTAAAGGAATGGAAGGAATTATGGAGTGGATAGAGAGAAGAGAACGACTAATAATGGATGAAAAGTGTTTTGCCAGTAAAGGACTTCCGAAAGCCAGGATTGGCTTCCTGGAGACACAATTAAAGTACATAAATATTCAGGGAAGAAAGGGAAAATCCTGAAGAAAGCGTCTAAGCGCGTCTAAGGTTCATCAGAAGTGTAAAGGTACGTTACTAAATATCTGAATCTCAATAATTGCTATTCGAGAAAGATAATGATTGTTTATGTTTACTCGAAATGATTAAAGGTATCAACGATATTAATAGTGTTATAAATAAGAATAAAATTAATCTAATTTTTCAATGCTATGCTTAATTTCTTGGGAATTAGCTAATCAAAGTCAAAATGAACTGAACCAAACAAAAATAAGAGAAATTGATTACACGTCACAATTTTGTTTACACTATTGTACCTTTTAATCAATCAATTTTATTTAATTCTTGAATTTTCAGAATATTGCAGCTAAATGGACTTACCAATAACCAAAAATATCGCTCTGAAGCTTTTGCATGATAAAAGTGTTGCATTTTTTAACCACCAAGTCAAAAATCTCGATTATTTTGTATAAAAAATACTTCTTTTGGATTCTAAAACTATTGGTTATGGATATTTATACAAGAAACTATTGGGAGCACCAGAAAAGTTCATGTTTCATTTAGTAGCGTCCGAACTTTTTCTAAAAGGACTCATTGTTGTTTTTATGGATTTTTTGAAATTTTCGTTGTACTAATTGTGTAAGTAACTAAATGTGTGTATGTACTAAATGCAGATAGATAAGTAGGATTCATTTTGTTATTTTCTTAAAACTATAATTAATACGTATATAATATATAAATAATATGATAGCTACCTTGCTTAGATAATAATGTTTCAAATTTGAAAATACAATAACAGAACGTCCAGAAAAACGAAACACTCACACAAAAATTAAAACGGTCCTTAACCAATTTTCCATGTTCGTCTAAATGATGCTCAAAATACGAATAATTTCTAACACATTTACTAACAAGATGTTCGAAATTGGCACAACAGAGACACACAGGAGAACTCGCGCCGCCGGCTTCGCGATTTTCTCCGCGACTGACCACCTAGAATTATCAACTACAACTACTAAAGCTGAACGCGAGAGTAGAGTAGCACAACATTAACATTATTGAAGCCGAGAAAAGTAGCCTGGCGGGAGATTAAAGGTTGGTGACGATTGTAAACACAGAATACAACTGCATTTAAATCTGTCAAATTTATTCGACTACGTTTCGCTAACGCGTGTAGCGGGAAAATGACGTCACTTTCTGTGGAATCACTTGCACTACTTATCCCATCGCATGGATCATCTAATCTAATGTGTTCATTATATTATTATTATCTAGGCGAATCAAAATTTATTTTTAGTTGTCACAGAAATAAGACTTTACATCATATTTGACAACGGCGCACGAGTGTTGGGAGTTTATGGATACAATATCAACCAACATTACCAGCATGTGTTCAGACCTCCCCATAGTAAATATTACGAAAGCGGGTAACTGGATAAATATCACCAATTTTTCATGTGTGAAACGGAAATCCTAATCAATGAAAATGTCTCTTTATTAATAGAAAAAACCTTCTTGCGCATCAATCGCAGAAACAGTGTATTTTTATGCGATTCAACTATGAAAATTTTTGCCGCCTTTTAAATTGGCTTTCTGAATTTTTCAATAGTCAGGTCGAATTTGCGTAGTGGTTTACTGTGAAAATTTCATTTCATTTCGTTTGAAAGCGTGCCATAAAATAGATTTTTACATATAATAAACCAAAAAAAAATTGGCAAAATTTAACAATTTCGTCTCTTGTCCTATATACCCGCCACTGACTAACTTTAAAAGTTACAGGCGAGTTCTGAAAACCGAACATTTGAAATTTTAGAGAAATAAACATCATGTAAAAAAAATTCGAATAACTCCGCCATTTCTCTTATTTCCTTCTTTAAATTTTGGAGAGTTACAAGCTATTAGTGTAGTTGTCTACTCCGAAAATTTCAGGTAAATTCCCTCAAAAATGTGCTCATAATCAATTAAAGAAATTTAGCCATTTTTACCATTTTCTTACCCACGCCACTAGCTTACTAATGAAAATAATAAAAATTTTATTGCATTAATTCAAATTTCAAATCATTTTAATCCAATCTTGTTAATACAGGTTTGTAGGAGTTTTTATTTTCTGCAATTGAGGTTGGCAGGAGCAGTCATATCTGCATGGGTGGTCCTGCCCGAGCCGAGCGCGATGAAAACGGTGCGCTGGTCTGGTGCTGGTGCTGGTTTTAAATCAAGCAGTCCCGGGTCTGAATATTACATTCAATCGTTAAGTTATTAAACAAGCCTTTAATTGTCATCCTCATTATTTTGTTGTGAAAAGTTTTCTTTCTATATTGCTTATACAGGGACTAAAAAATAGCCCTTTTCCCTAAAATTCAAAAAGCCGCCATTTTGAAACGGCTCGATCGATTTTGCTCAAAAAATGCAATACCAGACCACTACTTGTGGATAATATCTTCCTCCCATAAAAATTTCAGCCTCCTAGATTGAAAACTGCTACCAGAAAACCGTGCCACAGGACCGGATGTTTCGAAATTTTAAAGGACACCCTGTAGAAGTAACGCGACTTTTGAAAAATTTTTCAACGAAAATTTAACGTCATCCCCAAGTTTCACAAGAGTAAAAAATTTCTTCCACTAATCTTGAAAGATGAAGCTACTAGAGCGTTTTTAAAATTTTAGAGAAATTTACATCATGTAAAATAGATTTAAATATCTCCGCCATTTTTTTTATTTGATCCTTGAAATTTTTGAAGATTAAAGAGTATTAGTATAGTTGTCTACTGTAAAAATTTTAGTTCAATTCCTTCAAAAATGTGCTCAAAAACTGTTATAGAAATTAAGCCATTTTCACTCTTTTCCTACCCACGCCACTGGCTTATTAATGGAAAAAATTGAAATTTTTTTACATTAACTCAAATTTCAATTAATTTTCTTTCAATCCTGTTAACTTGATGTGAAAGTTTTTTTGCCATCTTGCTCATACAGGGATTCAAAAAATAGTAAATTTTCCGAAAATTCAAATGGTCACCATTTTGAAACGGCTCGGCCGATTTTGCTCAAGTGCAATACCAGACCACTCCTTGTGGACATCTTACTCTCACAAAAATTTCAGCCCCCTAGATTGAAAACTGCGGCCAGAAACCGTGCCTCAAAGTCCGGATTTGGGGAACTTTGAAAGGACACCCTGTAGAAGTAACGTCACTTTTGGAATTTTTTTCAACGAAAATCTAAAGTCATTCCCAAGCTTTACAAGAATCCAAAATTTCGTTCACTAATCTTGAAAGATAAAGCTACAGGAGCGTTTTTAAAATCGAAAAATCGTGATTTTGGAGAAATATATATATATATATATATATATATATATATATCGTGGGCAGGTGAATTTTGGAAAACCACTTTTTCGTGATCTGGGGGTCATGATCGGTGGACATTTGATGAGTTTGGGTGATTTTCGAAAAGTGATGTCGTCCTCAATAGTGTATTTTTTTGTTAAAAAATACACTAAAAAGCGAAAAAGAAACGAAAAAGTTACTTAGGTACTTGTTTTCTATTAACACCTTTCACATAAAAGTTATCTCTATGATACCTTTCTACTTTGGTTCAAGAGATGACAATAAGGAATAAGGTCTGATTTTTCAAAAAAAAACTTCAATTTTCGATTTTTTATTTCATAATTATTTAGGGCTAACAAATACTTCTTAAAATTCTACCTCCTAGCTTTCCTGAATTGGTCGCAATCTTGAAAAAAAAGCAACAATTTTATTCATAAAAAAATAACAATGATTGCTTGGTTTGAAAAATGTTTTATAGAAAAATATTGTACGAAAAATGTTGTCCTACATTTTTTGCCGCCTTGTTTCGAGGTTTCAGGAATCTGTAGATCTGGATGGCTGTTCAAATTTCTAAAGACCCAAATACGTATATCATCTTCAACAAAACATTAAATAATATTTACCAAAAGTTTACCAAAATCTAGCACCATTACCACCAACCAAAGACGCAGCTATAGGTTGTAATTTTTCTGTACTTTATTGGTACAACTGAATTGAAGATTAAGGAATTCTAAGAATATGTTAATATCCATTCACACTGCTGCAAGAGAAGTAGCTCTCCAAAAATTACTGAAGTTGTATTGTAAAATGTAGGTACAGTACACAAACAAATAAAGGCTCTTTATTATTATTATTATTATAAATCCATTTCCTGTAAACTTGGCAAAGTTGTTGTAACGACGATGTAGCTGTCGGAAGGTACAGGTATGTTCAGTAAGGTATAACAAAGAAGACAATAGCGAGACTTCGATATCGATACACAAAATTCGAAATATGAAACAAAAGTTGTTGAGCGTCAGAATGAAATTGAGAGTTTTACTGAACAACATTTGATGAGCAGTCAGCTTCAAAAGTAAACTTGAAGTTAGCAATGTGCCCAGGTGATACTGATGATTCTTGTCTAGCATAGGCTAGCTGACAAGAAAACGTTGCTGATAGTGAGGGTTCCTGTACATTTAGGAATACCAGGTAACGAGCTGGACGATTATGTTGCAAAGTCCGCGACCAGAATAAGCTTTAGCGTACTTCGTCTAGCGAAAGGTCTTCTAATCGAGGTTACTGGAGAAATGGATCCAAAAAGGTTTAAATAAGTATCAAGAGGCAACACCAGGCTCCGGACTGGACAAAAATAGGGTGGAAAACATGATCAAAGGACACGGCTCTCTTTCCCAAGAACTACTCTATTTTCTATACCAAGAGACAAGAGAGTGGATATTTCGACACTTTTCCATAAATTAGCAAATGTAACATGAGAATTAAAAAAAAAAATCATGGGCTTATCCGACCCTAGATCTAATCTTTAGGTCTAACTCACTTATAAGAAGTAGGTAATCATAAAATCATCAAAAATCATCAAACAATCACTTACATAATAATATCTGGAAAAGGGAAAAGTGGTGATAAAGCACCGATTTTTTTAATTCTATTTTCTTCCTAGATTTTTTAGACCTTTTGGAAGATTCATCACCATTAATAAAATTAGAGTATTTTCCCCTTCCCAAAACACCCCAAATAAAATTAGTGATAAAAAAGTATTATAAACTCAAGATTTCGTCTCTTGAGAGGTTTTAATGGTGACCAATCACGAATCAAAGTTCCAAGGAGCAAATGCAAATGAGGGTGGTTTCAAACCCTAAAGCCACCCCAAATAATAACTGTGATAAAAAAAATTCACCTCGGTAAGCGTCTTTTGAGAGTTTTCGGGGTCGTCGATCACGAAACCGATGCCCAAAAGCAAATTAGGGTAGCTCCAACCCCTTAAAACCACCCCATGAAGTGACAGTAATACAAAAAAAGCTATTTCGTCTTACTTCGTCTTGGAAATATCTGATCACCAACACGAGGTCCAAAGGCAAATGAGGGTGGTTCCAATCCCTCAAAAACACCACAAGAAGTAGCAATGTTACAAAAATAAAATAAAAATGTCGCCTTGGAAATCGTTTCTTGGGGGTATTAGTGACTAGCGGCCCCGAAAATCCCCCAGATATGATTTCCAAAGTGAACTGTTGTGAATTTTCAAAACTTTTTATCATAGTGTTCCTACATTCTGGGAGGGAGGAGATTACCCTAATTTTCTCATTTTTCGAAGTAATGCAGGGGTTAATGGTAATGAATATTTTTTAGATTGTACTGTTTTTTTTTTGGCTTATTTACTGGACTATAATAAGCTACTCCATATTTTCTGGATTTTTTTCTGAATCAAAAGATCTCAAGGTCCTAAGCTGTAGTTTGTTTCGTTAGAACGAGGTCGTTTGAGTCGTTTAGTGCAAAATGTCTTAAAAAGATTGATTTGATCTTGGTTTTGATTGATGTTCGGATGGTGAAATCTCCGCAATTATCTGGAGCAATACAGAATATGTTGTACAAAAAGTTTATTGCAAGTGCTGATACTGATTAAGATCCTCCGTCATATTTATAGAACTGTCGCATTAACTGTTGATAAAGAGTTGTTATGAATAATGTATCTCTTTTTTCTCTCCATGTTGAACCAAGGGAGGAAATAAATAATTTAAGTCTTCACATGCCACAGTTTTTTCCCTTCGAGAGCCTCCTGATTCAGGATCACCGGAAGCCTCATGGGATGATTCTTGTGGGATTTTCTTATTTTAGCTCTTCCTCATTCTGCACGCTAAATTACATTATATGACAGGTAAAGTGTAAAAATAAGTTAAGTGCATAAAATAAGAAGCTAATGATGTCACTCCTGAATAGTTTCTCCTGTTTAATTCATCTTCTCTACCTTCACAAGACGAACATGAACCTGCCAATCTTATGGTAGCTAACCCCAGTGGCAAACAAATTGAAAGTTAAGAGGCTCGTTAATGATGGTAAAATGTAATGATCCCCAAAAGCAACAAGGTCAGACCAGCTACAACCAGTGAAGAGAAATGGGAGTAAAAATTTAAAATGTTCCCGGAAACAGTAGCAACAATACCTAGCACATTCGTGGCAAACAATTTAACATAAATCCTACCCTAAAATTAGAAGACGATATATCAGAAACATAGTCATTTTTGCAATAAGTTTTTTTTTCCAAAATTCAAGAACCCATTGACTTGAGAGTTGAATAATGAAAAAAACTTTGCAAATCGAGATAAAGTTAGCAATTTTCTCATGACTGGGCTCTTTCTCATGTTTCCTGCAACAAGTCCATTATAGGATTACTCACCACTTGTTCAGGATAAATGGAAAAAAGCAAAAACAAACTGAACTTATTTGAAATAACAATTATTCCCAGATACAGAAGGAAAAGGCAAAGATCTACTAAGGGAGAAGATTTGATCATAATTTGTCCTAGAATGACTCAATTTCACCTGACAAAACTATGAATGAATCGTTAGCCTATGAGTTATTGAAGGACTTGATTCTTTGTCAATGAATAGTTAGACAATGACTTGCACCGTTCATATCTCACTATTGTAATGACTTAATAATGAGCTAGGTGTTGATAAATTTACAAATGACGACGTGTCTGTCCATGAAGGAACGTATTGATCTAATTTTTAGCTTATTCATATCTGATATTAAGAGAATTTCAAGCTATTGTTATGACTGCTCCTATTCCTGCAACCACAGTATAGTAACCTTAATAAATGCAGTTGTTCGTTATTGAAGCTATGCCCAGGAACTAAAGTGAAATTACTCATCTAAATACTTTTCCTATCAATGGTTTACCTTGAATGTCACCTTGTATAATTAATTGGATTAATTCAAATAATTATTTTAATATCGTGAATTAAAAAATTCGTTCTTCATGATTACTTGCTGGGAATGTTCTATTTTGTCATTTTCAATCACGTTCATCTAGATGTTCTTTTTAAAATAATGGTATAGGGTTATAAAATAAACAGATACTGCTTAGTCATGAAATTATGCACTCTGCTTAACTTAAAAAATGATTCACTAATTATGTCAAATGTATGGTGCTCTTCGATATAATTATTTATAATACAGGTCCAGAAACAGTTTCCAGTGAAAGTGAAACAGTCATCTAATTATAATCCGGAATTTAGAGTTATTCATAGTTATTTATAATAGTTCCAGTAGTACATGTAAATGTAGGTGAACAAATGTGTTGATTTGATATTTATGATAGATTAAATTAATAATAACTTATCACGATTTCTTTGTGTAAATGAGCAAAGACGCAATTAATTTTCTGTAAAAACACTTCATCTACAGTAATAATTATATGCATTAAAACAGGATTCATTTCACTGGTTTCAGATTTCAAAGAACAAAGAAAATTACTTCGTCATTGCATGTTCGAGAATTTTTTCAAAACTTGAGAGCCGGATGTTGAAAAACAGGAATAAAAAAAATATATCAAAATACTCACCCTTATAAATGGAAGGAGCTCAAAAGGTCAATTATTTGACAAAGTCCAAACGTAAAAAAGTTTAAAAATCAAGTCAGTGTAATTAATTATCGTTAACTAAATTCCAATACTAAAAGTACCAATATTGAATTTATAACTACACGGCGACATTTTTGAAAGTTTCCATTGACATATCTTTGAAACAAAAAAAAATCAAAAATCGAAAAAACTTGCTTGGATATTATACGGAAGAGGAACTAAAACGACGCATCAGTAAGTAACCCATAAAACTGCCTCCCCCCCCCCAATTTTAACCAACAACCCTCTACTTGTGATAATGCACCACTGAAAAGTCCTGCAAAGATCATTTTTCGTAATACCAAACTAAATGACATTATTGTGCGGAATATCCAGAGCGAAAAGCTTGACACTTGCGATTGCAACTTTGAATTTTAAAAATTTTAAAATTCAATTTTAAAAAATGGAGAAAAAAACTCTATCCAAAAAGATTTTAAGTTGCAATTCTCTACTTGTGATGCATCATTGGACATTGGAAAGCTCTTGAAGACTACTTTTCAGTAGTACCAAACAAAGTGATATTGTGACAAGTATTAGGATGAATCTTTTATTAATTGCCACTTCCGATATCATTAAAACAAAAAAAAAACAAAAAAAAAATAACAGATGATATAAAAAATCATAAAAACCGCTTCGGAATACGCATGAAGGACCAAATCTAATAAATCTTCACCGAACCCAAATATAATATTTTAAAAGCACTCTTTATATTGGACACATTGTCACATTACTTGAAATTACAGAAGAGCATTTTTCAAGGGCTTCCCAAGTATGTATCACAAGTAGGGGTTGCCATTAATAATTATAATTGGGTGGGTTAAGGGTTAGGGGTTGGTGAGGGTGACCAACTACCAAATTATTTTGGTTCCCCTTTCATATTTTCCAAACGGGTTTTTTCGATTTTTGATACCTTTTCTATTTTAAAGATATCGATCGCCAATGGCTACTTTTAAATGTCACCCTGTATATTCGACAAAATGCCACTTTATTCAATATTACTGAAACAAATTTCTCCAATGCAGCTCGTTGATGACAAGTGTTGCCATTTAAAATTTTATAATACTAATTGTGGTGGGTCAATCATTAAGCTTTGAGGGTTGGTGCATTTTGGTTCCTCTTGCAGATTAGGTACCCAAAAGGATTTGGCGATTACCGATATCTTTTTTTTTTTGCTTCAAAGTTTGAACCAATTAATGCTTTGAAAAATGTTACTTTGTATGTATGCAGGGTGTTCCAAATTTTCTTTATTAATAAGGGACATCCGCCTTATTTCAAACCATTAACCAGAAACTTCAAATATACCCTAAGGATTTACGGATGCACCTTCAATACACTAAAAACCAGCAAACCAGCGTTGACAAGGAGTATAAAAATAATACACCTTTAGACTTTTTTATACCTTTTCAAAATGAAATTATGCTCCATTTGGGTAATAATATTTATACTACACTAAGGAAATTTTAAATATACCCCTAAGGCTTTGCGACTGCACCCTTAATACATATTTTATGGCTTTCAACCCCAAGTAACCATCGCCTATTTGTTTTTTTCAAAGTATACCCCTATTTTTTTGCTCGGCAGGATTACCGATTTCATTCTGAATGACATGAAATTTTTTGTTAATCTAAGCATTCTAAGCACAAAAATTTGGATAATTTTGCCAAACTATTGTCAAATTACACCGCGACTATTCTTTTCAACGAAACGTGACATTTCGACTTGGATATTGTTATTATTCGTTGCCGTAGTAATACGCTTTATTGTCATCAAGTGTAACCATGGAAATAAAAGCTTCACGAGAGCATAATTTCATTTTATTACAACCTCAAGTGTTTTTTTTTTACTCCTCGGCAACGCTGGCTTTTCAAAATAGTTTATTTTGAGTTGGCAAACTAAATATGCCTAGATTTTCAAAAATTGCTTGTCACTTTGTATTTAGAACAAAGTCAGTATCTAATCCTGTCGAGACAAAAAAATTAGGGGTGTAATTGGAAAAAATAAGTAGGGGATGATTTCTTAAGAGTTGTAAGGCATAAATACGTTTTGAAGGTGTACCCGCAAAGTCGTCGAAATTCAAAATTTCCGAAGTATAGTATTATCTATTGTAATTTCCCAAACAGATAATAATTTCATTATGAAAAAACCTCAAATTTTCTTTTTTTACTCGTTGGCATAGCTGGGCTTTTAAGGCAATTTATTGTTTTTGACAAGCTAATTATTATGCTTAGATTTTCAAAAATCGCATGTCACTGATGTATTCAAAACAAAGTCAGTAATCCTACTGTCAGTAATCCTAATACTGAGCAAAAGAATAGGGGTATAATTTGAAGAAATCAAGTAGGTGATGATTACTCAGGCGTTGAAGGGCGTAAAGTTGTATTGAGGGTGCATCCGTTCGAAGACATTTGAAGTTTGAAGTTTCATAAATTTCATTTTCTGCTGTTTCAAAATAACGCGGATATTCCTTGATAAGGAAAATTTGGGACAGTCTGTATAATGTAAAAATATACATCGATAGTTTCTAATATGTCAAAATTTTAAAATCAAAACAAATATGAATGCTCTATGGTCCCCTATTATGTAGTCACCCTCAGCCTTAATGAAATGATAACAAGTAAAAAAATTGGAGTCTTACTATGAAATGACTTTTATTAGTTATTTTACTATGCCATCTTGCATTTCTGCCAATAGAGATGAAGGCAAATGTATTATAAACAACAGCATACGTCAACATGCGGTTATGTTGCTATAGGATGCATCAAGTCAAATATAAAGTATAAACTTCAATATAATTTTCCCTAATTTCCCTAATATGGCTGGTATGGGAGGAGTTGAAGGTCTATTGTCCGTAATGTTAGTTTGATTCACCCCATTTACTCGACACTGCAAGTGTTTTTAATAATAATTATTGTGTTCTGTCCAGATGTTCCAATCTTTGACTATTATTCGATGTTTCATCCTTCAATAATGTATTCTAAACGGAGTAAATAAATCCCGAATTTAGCCCTGATGGTGGTCATCTGACCTAAACAGTTGGGTGCTCGAAAGTTGTATAGCAGTAATTTACAAGTCACACCAGAATAAGACTTCAATTTTATTGCCTTTCATTATAAAAAAAAAATTATGATATAAAAATTCTCGATTCGAAATATTGTGGACAAAATTTGGTTCAATAATCTTTTATAGAAAAATATGACTTGCACCTTATAATTTTTTTTTTGTAAATAATAACACTCTATTTTGTCCTTATTCGCATAAAAGTCGCAATACAATAAATAAATAAATAAATACCCTTGAGCCTCTTTTTTTTTTTTTTTAATATGATTGGCTAAAATTTCTGAGGGAGTGACACATACAGTGTGTGTCACAGGCATGGTACACCCTTTTTTTTTTCTTTTTTTTTGGAGATAATTTTTTGAAATTTGGTACGTCACATATTCTCGATAGGGCGCACTTTTTAGCAGAAAATTGAATTTTTTCCCACATCCGGTTTTTCCTGAAATTTTACCAACTTTTTATTTTTAAATGGAACACCCTATATATTATTAAATTTTTGGATTCTATACATTTGTACGAATCCAACAATACCACATAAGTACCATTTTAAATGTCAAATTTGTTTTTATTTAATTTTTTATTTCTCAATTATAGTGTGCCATGACTATTTCGTTTTACTCCAATTGGATCATCTAATGCTAGAAAAATCGAATTTTTGTTCAAAGTACTAAATTAAGTGATTTATGGATCAATTATGCGCACCGGAATGATTTTTTGAGCTGGATTCATTTTTTTCAAATGGTACCATATTGGTACCGAGGTACCATCTACTAGTACTCTTAATAGGGGACATTTTGGTGTAACCATTTTGCATCTGTGACGAACACAACTGAAGTCATGGCACACTATAATTGAGAAATAAAAAAATAAATAAAAACAAATTTGACATTTAAAATGGTACTCATGTGGTATTGTTGGATTCGTACAAATCTATAGAATCCAAAAATTTAATAATATATAGGGTGTTCTATTTAAAAATAAAAAGTTGGTAACATTTCCGGAAAAACCGGATGTGGGAAAAAATTCCATTTTCTGCTAAAAAGTGCGCTCTATCGTGAATATGCGACGTACCAAATTTCAAAAAATTATCTCCAAAAAAAAGAAAAAAAAAGGGGGTGTACCATGCCTGTGACACACACTGTATATTAAGGAACTTAGTTTTAAATAAAGGATTAGGCATCATATTGAAAATAATAAAACTTCTAAAAGGGTTGTTGATAAAGAGACTAATACTTATAGAAAAAAAGCGACATAAAATTTAAATCAGAAAAAAAAATCAATTAAAATATAAAAAAAAAAGTTAAAACGTAAATATTATAATAATATAAATAAATTATCCTTGCCTACATACCTAATAGTTTCAGAGCCCACTTTCTTGCAACTTCCACAGTTAACTACGGTGACATTCTATCACTGGAAAAACACTAATTTTCACGAATATTTTATAAACTGTCATATCTTTTGCATATCATCGAATATCGCTTCATATAGACACCTTATCTCCTACTAGTTTAGGAACATCCTGAATTAGAAATTACATTGTCCGATCGATTCCGAATGTCCTAATAATGATACTGTCATTGTCTATTTTTAAATTTTTACTACTACTAGCTGTGACATTTCAACTACTCATTAATAACAACTGCTGTCAATAGACGATAAATTACTGACACACAAGTCAGAGGCGGCTTACCTAAGAAGGTAGATTGATTAGGATTAGAATATAAATAATTTCGTGACTATGGTAACTAATTTTTTGTTTATTATTTGTAAATAAAACATCCGAAACTATACATCCCCAAAAAATCGATGACGTATGTTTTTTTTTTTTTGTTTAATAGATAATTGTTATTCTGAATAAATAGTTAACTTTTATGACGTGTTTTTAAAACAAAAAATCACCAAAACTATTATTATAATCTCAAATAGTTTACATAAATTCATATTTTTGGGCTCATGTCGATATAAGGTAACTCTTTTTTGGGAAATCAGACGAGCTGCCACTGAGCGGTAATAAAATTTAAAGAGTATCAATGCGGCCGTAAACATTTTAAAGAGTCGACAGTGTGAACCCAGAGGTCACCGTTAATTGCTTTATTGATATTTAATTAATTAAATTATAAAGTTATATTAGAGACTTTGTGAGATGATGTCAATTTTAATTTGAGAAACTCGACCGTTATTTAATTACAAATTATAACTGTATTTGCGATTATTATTAGACGCTCAAGAGTCTATTAAGACATCGTTAACTGTATTTTATTGTAATCACATTATAATAATAGCCACCAGCCACCACAGTGGCATCGCATCAGTCTCTAGATCGAATAACATGAAAAATGCCCCTTTGTTGAAGCATCTTGATTGCTTAATAATACTTGAAAGAAGAGATGTGGTAATCTTGTTCTTCTAAGATTCTTGTTGAATAATTCCTTTAGACCCAACTATAGATAAAAAATCCAAAAAGGAGAGAGAATATGAAGAGATCAGTGAGGAACATTTCCCGAATACGCCGGGGCCAGAGGTGAAGGTCGTGTTATATTTATCATATATGAGATACTTTTGGAAATTACTGTGTTTTTCTAAGAAATCCATTATCAGGAAATAATAAAAGGAAACCTCAATGACATAATGGGGCTTCCGCATAGGCGGAGTATCAAAGCTCGAACCGGAACAATACATTTTATTGCCGTGACCTACCAATGATATGCATGATAATAAGTGAAGATGTCCCATAAATAGTTACGTGTTACGTTGGTGATGGTTATTATATGCATATTTTATGCCTAAAGGTGAAATTCGAAGTTGTGTCATCTTTAAAAATACGCCAATGTCTCCTAGAATGAGTACTTAATTGATTGTGTTTTGCGTTTTAAAATTTGTTATTCGATTATAAAATTAACCGTGAATTAATTTTTTTTCTTTGTTATTAAATAAAATAAATAACTTAACTATGTTTTATGTATTATGAGCGTTTTTTCTATTGTTACTTACCAAAAACTCTAAAAAAAAACAATTAAATTGAATTATGTAGTTATAAGTTACTTCCATATTATGCTCGCTATTATAAATTAAATCTTCTTGAACCTCTAGAAATCAATACACATTTACATAATCAACAATACACAATCATAAATGACCGATTAGACACATAATATAGTTTTGCATTAAGTACATGGGATTTTCTTCATGACGTCAACAACTAATAAGAAGATTCTGAAGAAATTTAATTATGACAATAAAATTATTATTTTTATGTAATAATAAATATTATAATCTACCTACCTAGTTATTAATTGAAATTTATGCAAACCTAACTACATACGTGTTTATAATCACTAAAGTTACCATATTGTTACCATAATTTATGGCGACAGTAATTATTTATTTACCAACAAGTTTAATATTAATTTACATGTCTGAAGCTGCTACTTTGAAAGTAGCGAAACACGTGTTTTATCTACTTCCCAAGGTGCAACACCATGCCACTTGTAAAAAATAAATGTTGAGGTACACAATTTTTTTCGTGACAGTCATTGCATTACAGTCATCTTAAGTCTTATTTGCGTCTTTATTAAAGCATAGAGGCTAGTTCAGGCAGGGGTGTGATCAATACTTCAGGGAGTGTTCATATGTATTTATCATTAACTTTGTAATGCAATTAAGTAATGTATGATGGCGTAAGGAGGCCATAGCAGTCTTTTTTGGTAAAAACTTGAACTTGAACAAAAAATTGAGAATTCGCTGAAAAAAGCTCGAATTCGAAGAAAAAAGTGATTAATTCTAAGAAAAAAGTGCGAACTCGAAGAAAAAAGTGAGAAATTCTAAGAAAAAAGTGAGAATTTGAAGAAAAAGGTGAGAATTCAAAGCAAAAAGTGCGAGTTCGAAGGAAAAAAGTGCGAATTCGAAGAAAAAGGTGAGATTTTCTTAGGAAAAAGTGATATTCTAGGAAACAAGTGCGAATTCAAAGCAAAAAGTGCGAGTTCGAAGAAAAAAGTGCGAATTCGAAGAAAAATGTGCGAATTCGTAGAAAAAGGGCGAATTAAAAATGTTTCATTCCTAATCTTTCATGTTAATATTGACGTGTAAGGAGTAAGCATACATAATATAATATCAAGGTATCAGTCTAGCGTCTAAACCCATGGTCAATCCAAAGGGCGTGGGTTCGATTCCCGAAGAAGCTGATAAGTTTTATTCTTTTACAGTGTTGTTATATACACACAAAGTGTCCCCATCACATGGGAAAATTTTTCCTTTTCGTTCACGGAAAATTTTGTTTGCCTTAAAAGTTATGTCAAATGACATGCCCACTAGCTGTCACACCTGACTATAATAATAATAATAACAATTGTCAAATTTTTTGCAAATGATTATTACACATGGGATTAGTTTTTGAATTTTTGAAAAATGACACAGGAAAAAGTTGTTTTGGTAAATTTTAAGTATTTTCTCGTTTTTCTTTGAGATTTTCTCGTGGTTTTATTTGAGCGAACATGTCTTGGCATGATCATGTTGCTGGTCTGGCGAAGAGTGCTTCTCAAAAACTTGGAACACTCTTCCGCACGAAGAAATTTTATACACCACAACAGCTTCTCCTCTTATACACTGAGAGAAATATTATTCTTGAAAGAACTAAAGGCTGAAGGTATTTCCTCCAGATAATTTATTTAGTTATAAGAACAACTTTATCATTTACAGTACCAAATCTTAGTTGAATTCACTAAAATTGAGCAATTGATTGAATTAAATAATTTAATTGAAGCTCATTTTGTGTAGCGAAGTATTTTTCATATTGGCATAATAATATTGCTCATAGCTAACAATCTAAGAATCTGTACTGGAACATAATTTAATCCCAGCAACTAAACATATAAAGTTATCTTGTTTAAAGAAATCAAAGATTCTTAGAAGTTAGAAATTTGTGAGACAAATAGGTTTTTCTTGCCGGAGGTAGGAATAAATGTTTAACAGAATACTCCAAACATAATTGCGTGAAATATATCAGATTTTCATTATTCCAACTATGGTATGATTGTGTCAAGTAAAAATTTCTTGCGTAGTGTACTGAGAGGGTTCAATAATAGAAGGTTTGTTATTGAAGGAATTATACCAGAATTATGGCAATAAATATTTATTTATTTACTGTAATAGATTCATCTAACTGTGCAACCTCAGATAAAAATACATGCATCAGTCGCCATTATAGACGCCATCATGATGTAGCTGCGTTCGTCAAACGTGTGGTTGTTGCTAATAATTTATCTTAAGTAAACTTTTCTTGCTTATTTAATGTAAATAAATAATTCGGTTTTATTTTTGATATTCTTTTGCAGCTTTGTTTGTATAAATCTGACAAATCGTGAAGTTCAAATCACAGAAAGCCGTCATTATACTGTTAGCTTGGTAGGTACCTACTTAAATGGATTTCAGACAAACCAAACCAATAAATGGTACAGTTTTGACTCGTCCCGGTCTACACGTATATAACAATAATTAAAGGTAATTTATATATTTAACATTACTATGGACATGTGGATGATTAATATGGACAGCAAAATGTGCAGATACTTTTTATTGTTATATTGTTGATCGGGATGAGGAGAGCCGCGACAATGCCCATTTTGTACCTTTATTGGGAAGAAATTTTTTACTTATTGCTTGGGATTCGGTTATTGGTAATATTATTATTTCACCAAGAACCGAAATCTCAACCAATAAATAAAAAATTTCAAAACGAAAAGTTCAATAAAATATTACCAAATTTTTAGGTTAGGTAGGTAGGAAAATCCAAACTAAGATTGGATTCGGAGAAGAGTTTCATTTAGTTGAGAGAACTCAAAGTAATATTGAGAGAACCTGATAATAGTTCTGCCCAGTTTTATTAAATTGACATAAGAAAGCTTACTGTGGTTCACTGAATTATTAATTTAGTTTACAGCAGAAAGTTTTATTTGCGATCAATTTTATACAATATCTTATGGCAACTAATTCTTGGTTGGATATCTCAAATTCGGGAACTAAATAATTTAGTTGACGCAACTAAATATTTAGTTGCTCGTTATCAATTAAATAATTTAATTGGCGGAATTGCAAATTTACTTCCGCCAATGAAAATTTTTTCTCAGTGTACAAGGCTCAAATCCGACCATCCTTGGAGTACTGCTCACATGTTTGGAGCTCAGCTCCCAAACATACGCTGAGACTACTCGACTCTATTCAGAAAAGAGCCATCCGCTTGATTGGGGACCCAGATTTGACAAAAAATTTAGACACTCTCGAACATCGAAGAAGAGTAGCTGACCTGAGTCTGTTTTACAGATATTTTAATGGAAGGTGTTCAAAAGACGTGGCCCGCTTGATCCCACCAAGAACAAGACCGGGCAGATATACACGTCGAGCCGCAGACGCTCATCCGTATCAGGTTCAACTCGTTACACCTCGTACCACCCTATTTCAGACTTCTTTTATGTACAGAACCGCATCACTTTGGAATAGCATTCCAAAGGGCGTGTTTCCCGAAGTATACAACTTACAGAGATTCAAGGCCAACGTGAACCGATATCTCCGCTCATGCACCGCTCCCAGAGCGTCATAGGGATTTCCCTGCAGTGCATGTGCATTTTCAATAAAAAAAAGCATTCTAGGATTATTACTAGGTAAGCAGAGTTACTTCAGGAATTCTCACTTAACGTAACCTTACTAAAACAAGAAGGACCATGAGTTTTCCAAATCTTTCTTATCGTCTGAATGACCCCTGCTCGGGCAACTTCACTCCTCATTTATTCTTTTGGTTGATGCATGATTGCGTAGCCTATGCATGGCGTTTGCAGCAACACTACGTAGTACGTAGGTATAGTTGGACCAGAGATATAACGAAACGACTTCTGTCATTTTATCAATTTTTGGATTATTGAAATATTGTTGAAGTCATAAAATATGACAGTTCAACAATTAGATTTTTTCGTTATATCTCTTGGTCGACAATACCTATTTAACCAAACTTTGCAAATTCGCATTTTTTTCTTTGAATTCGCACTTTTTTCTTTGATTTCGCACTTTTACTTTCTAATTGTAACTTTTTTCTTCGAGTTCGAACTGTGAATACTAAACTTTTTCTGCGAATTCCCAATTTTCCCAAAATTTCAGTCTGAGTCTCCAGGTGTTTTTCAAGGTTTCAAACAGTATTCTTTAATGGACCTATAGGAACTCAACCACCTGGTTTATGATGATGGTCTGAAAATATTCTGCATGATAGACCCCAGTTGCGATTGCGTAAGACTCTCTATCGATCAAGGTAACACCTGGTGCACTAATAATTATCTTTTTGTAAGCACTTCGAAATGTTTCAAAATGTCTTTTAGTCTCAAAGTTGCTAAATTTTCTAAAATCACTGAACACAGCCCTTTTTAGAGAGTCTCTGAATTCAAGGACCTCGATGTCATTCAAGGACCTTAAGAAAACATAAATTAATAAATAAAGAAATATGGTTCCCTAACGACTCTCTTTCCGATTTTTTTGCAGAAGCTTTAATATACTTTCATTATCCAATCACCCGGTTACAAAATATCGTCTCATCAATCTTGAATATGTATAAAACTCCTACCTACATCTCAAACTAACTCGGATGATGTTATAAAAAAAAAGAAATTGATGTCAAGAAGACAATGTTAAAACCGACGTCAATAACAAGTCGTGGAGCTTTATACTCCTAAGAACGCGGAATAATTGTGTCTACGTTTTTGAGAATCGGTCAGTAGTTCTAACACAGAATTTCGTCTCAGATATCCTGGACGTGAAAAACTAAAAAGACAAGCATTGAGACGTTCAGACGTTCGTCTCTTGGAGACTGGCTCAACACGCCGGACACTCTTTGGCACGGTCGATCACCAAGCAGGCGAGATGACCCATTATCAGTCACACCACGGCCCACGCAATTAGACAACGGTGACGATCTCTATAGTGTATATAACAGAAAAAGACTTGAAGATGTTCTCGAATGAAATACAAATAGTGGATCAGCTATTGCCTTCAGATCGTCAATCATCATACTAATCATCACCTACGAAGAAGACGATTTTTGGTCAAAAATCATAAGCGATGAAGCGCATTTCCATCTATGCAGATGCGTTAATAAGCAAAATTTACGATTCTGGGACACAGAAAATCCTTAAATAATGTAAGAAGGCCATTACATGTTCTCAATGTCACTATTTGGGGCGGAATTTAAGGAGAAAATATGATTGGTTCATGCATATTTTTTTGTGGACGGCGCTGGCAACATTGCAACAGTGGATGGTGAGAGTTACAGCACCATGTAAACGTCGCTGTAAAATTGATGAATCGGGTGTAAAGAATATGTTTTTTCCTACGACCACTATACAAAACACTACTTTGCGCATCGTTTTTTGTGCGCAAACTAGCAGATTTCTCACGTATCCAAAACTGTGCGACAAAGTGACATAACGCATAGCCAAAAATCGTTTCCGTACAGTTTTAATGTAAACAATAGTGATGGGCGGTAACTGAGAACTCAACTGTTACTTATTGTTAATGGAATAACTATTCATTTAAAGCTTCAAGGTAATAAAATAAACACAAATGGGATAACATAGAACCCGACAAGACTATAAAATATACTCATTATTCTCTTGTGGCAGTAATTATTAAAATTTACGAGTTGATCGCTAATAACAGCATTAGTAGCGTTCAAATCAAATTCACGAACGTGATCGTGAAAATAACTCGCACACCCCTACTAACTTCCATCGACGACGCACAGCGCCTGCGTTGTGTAGAAGTTGCATATCAATGATATACTAACCTCTCTTAAATCATTGTTATTATCTACCACGTCTCCACGCTCACGTCACTTATTTTTAGTTTATACGGAGTCTAATAATAAATAATAATAATATTGTCGGTAGAATTCAATGATTTAACAGTATATAATAGTAATATTAAAAAGTCATTGGTAGAATTGAAAATAATACCTACTTTACCTAGGTAGTCTGACAAAATAAACTTTAGTTAGGTACCTATCATTATAATGGATTGTAATTCCTCTGAATCTGAAGCAGAAAATACACCACCTGAAGTCAGAAAACAAGCAGGTTTGTGTTCTTTGAATTTGCTACCTGTAGTTTCAAGAGAAAAATACGAATCTGCTTATAAACATTTCATAAATTGGAGAAAAGGTCATAAAAGCAGAGCATTGTCAGAAAAAATAATTTATGTGTTAAATTTGTTAAATAATTAATCTGTTAAATTGTGGTCGTAGGAAAAGTACTGTGTGTAGCACGTGCGGAAAAGAAATTTCACACTCGTGCGAATTGTGACCACGAGACGATCGTGAGAAATTTTCTCTTTTCCGCACTTGTTTCACAATATACTATTTTGGCACACATAATTTTTTTTTTGTTATTCCGCGCGTGATATGTGTGACTTGCATTGGCTTGCAAGATCGCCCGATGTAACTGCTTCAGACTTCTTTCTTTGGGATTAATTATTGAAGTCTCGCATTTCTGTGAACAATAATCCATGCAGAGACCTTGGCAACTCTAAAAGAGAACATTGCAGAAAAATTACAAAATTCATAGCTCGAAGTACTGAGAAAAGTTATGTAAAATGCTCTAACACCAGCCCAAATGCGCATCAACTATCGAGGTCATTTGGCCGATATTAGTTTATATGTAGACTTGACAACTATGGAATGAAGAAATTCCATTTCAGGATCACAAAATCTTAGAAAATTGACTCCACCCGCGAGGTGAATTTTTATGTCGAGTTTGTGAATGTATAAATTATTGTTTGTCATTTATTGTTATTATATGGCGTTTTTGTGTTTCTTTTATCGGTATTGCTTGTTACATTAACATAAATATGAATATTTGTTTGTATAAATGATCAATAAATTGTAACAAAATGAAGAATAACATCATAGGAAACTCTTAAGATTCTGGTTTTATTTGCTACCTGCCTTATTAAAATCTGTTATGCCTCATTTGCATCTGAGAATTGTTTTTAATTATTTATCTTCTTATCAATGTACCTATAGATTTATATTTAATTAACAAATTATTAGAGTTGTGTGCCAATTTTTTGATCACCAATTACAATCAGTCCGCGCGTATCTGTGTTAATCCTCACCTCAACACCCCATTAACAAGTCAGTAACATGCGAATTTCAAAACACCTGAATTTAGCTTAGTCTTAAGCCCAGGCTTAAGATGACAGCTTTATTACCAACAAAATGAAGATATTATAACTTTTGTCATAAGTATTCAAATGGTGAAAAGTCATACCTTTCGGCAGGCTTGAATAATATATTGGAACTTCTTAATAATAATTAATCAATTCTAATTTACAATCCATTAAGAAGAATCTGATTTTACATTATTTATTAATAGCACGGTGAATCTATTTTTCTGATTAACAAAAAATAATTTATCAACATAAACACCAATATTCAGAAGTCCCATCATCATCAGGCGAGCTCCGCACGGTAAAATTCCGGTTTCTGTAATTGAATTGCCAATTCCATTATCTGTCACATTAATCAAACAATTTTTTGTACACCTCATCTAGGATAATTAATTATGTTAATTATCCGAAGAGATAACATACATGAGTGCGCGAGGTGAATGTCATCAATCTACCCGGAGTGAACCCGGACCGCGGTCCTGCTTTAATTCGTTTCTTATATTCGGCGGTGCTAGACAATGACATAAGCGGCCCAAAGGGAGGATGATGTCATGTCACCTTTCAGCGCCGGCTTTGCCAAAACCTGCATGGCCGGAATACAGAAATAGGCCTCATTACCTTATCCTGTTAGTATTGCAGCTGGCTCATCGATTTATCATTCGGGCAGGAAAAATTAACTTAATCAGTAACATAAATTATTTGATTTTATATAATAGGTGTTCATGACATGAAATATTTAGATGGATATAGAAGAATGATTTCTTGGGGCTACAATTAAAATTTAAGACATTTTGAAAGGAATTCTTATTAATAGACCGCATATCTCAATAATGGAAGAAGAATAAAGTTTTGAGATAACTGCTTAGATTAAATTTATCTTCATCTGATGTGCTTAAAAGTTTCTTATTGTTATTTAGATAAAAAATAAATAAGGTACAAACGCGTTTTGTTAACTTATGACTTCTTCAGATGCTTAGGTAGGTACGAGTCTGAATCAGATATGAGATATGTTAGTCAAGTCAGAAATCAATAAAGAAAAGCGGTTTGATAATAGTTTAATAAAATTGATATGCATTAATTCCGAAAAATCAGCGTTGCATTAATTTACATTTTTAAACATGAATCTCATCCAGTACTGGTTACATTATTTCAATTCTGGTTACGATTTTGGGGAAATTCAAGCCAATAATCATATAATCTTCTCGGTATTTTTAGCGACTTAATATCAGTCTCGTGCATCAACAACGCAGTAAGTTACTCATACATAAGACAAAAAAATTAATTACCTTAAAATATCGCAATTTCTGAAACAAAGTTTGCATGAGTTGATACCCTACCTGGTGAATATTGTCAATGGTTCTTTGGAGAGGGGAATAGTGCCTAATATGCTTAAAAAATCGACAATTGTGCCTATATGAGGAAAAAACCTAACACAGTACAAATAGACCAATTTAGACCAATTAATATGCTTGCCAACAGAAGCTAAAATACTGGAAAAGATTGTCAGTAAGCAGTTGCAAGATTATATGAACTCCAATAGGTTGTTGACGGAACAACAGTCAGCCTTTAGAAAAAAGCATGGATGTGAGAGTGCTTTACAGCATAAAAAATATGTGCACTGCTGTTGTGTTTTTGGACCTGCAGAGAGCATTCGAAACGATATCCAGGAAAAAACTGCTTTTAAAATTGCAGAAATATGGTGTAAAAGGTGTTGTGTATGAATGGTTCCAAAACTATACGAGCGGGTAAAAATCAATTGTGAAGATATGTGAAGAATATTCTGAGGAAATATAAGTGGAGAGTGGAGTTCCCCAGGGCAGTGTCTTAGGCCCTTTACTCTTCATATTGTATATTAATGATACAGGTGATGTGATTGAGCAGGTTTCATCTTTTTGCTGACGATATGATAGTGTATATAGAAGGAAATGATTGTAAGACGATGGAAAAAATGCCAAGTGAAGATCTAGAAAGAATTACCGAATAGTTTGATGTAAAGAAATTAAAGGTAAATATTATGACAACGAAATCAATGATTATGGGGACTAGGAGCTGGGTGAGTATAGTTTGACGAACGAACTGGATATAAGAATTCAAAATCAAAAAATAGAACTAGTAAATAAATTTAAATATTTGGGGGTTGTAATAGACTCAGAAATAAAATTTACCAATCATGTGGACTACATATGCAAGAAAATATGAAAGAACATTTAGTCAGGTCCATCATTAAGAGACAAGAAATAGGGCAAATTTGGTTGTAGAGTTTAGGACTAAGACGCAGACACAGAATTCTGTCTTCTATGCGGCTTTGTTGGCTTACTACAGGTTACCAGAAATAGTTAAAGATAGTGTTAATTTAAGAGTATTTAATAGTAGAATATTTGAGTATTACCGAAATAGGAAAGGGTAGTTGTCAAAAAAAGAAAATTTTCTTCTTGTTTGATTGTGGTGATGGTTTGGCTTGTAGTTTATGAGTCATAGCTCATGATAATATTCATGGATAAATTGCCCATCATCTGATAACAGTGTAGGAAGCAAAAATATTTTTTGTTAAATTGTTTCATAAAGTTGACTTTTTGATTGTCATTATAATTTCGAAATGGCATTCTTTTAGACGCTCAGTATCTAAATAGCTGTTTTTGATGTTTATGATACAAGTTGAAAAATGGGAGTGTATATACGGACAAACATTGTCAAACAAGGCAGAAGGCCGAGTTTGACAATCGTCAAGTGATTAAACACTCACATTTTGCAATGTGTGTCACACAAGATTTTTTTTAAACCGCCAAGAAACAACAGTTTATGAATTTTCAATAGTCAAGTTGGTATTTTATATTGTCAAAGTGACAATATCATATCAATGCCTATTAAAATTAAAAGTACTTTTAGGCACTGAGTGCGTAAAAGTGACATGAATGACAATTAAAAGCAAGTTTTTATGAAGTTTTGATTGCCATTTTAGTTTCGAAATAACATTCACACTTTTAGGCACACGAGTTCTTAAAAGTGACATAAATGGCAATTAAAAGCAAGTTTTCATGAAACTTTATGATAATGTCACTTTGACAATATAAAATACCAATCTCCAGAGTTCAAAAATTTATATTTCTCGACGACTTTTGTTTTTCAAATTGTCGTTTCTTGTCGAATTAACAAAAAATCTTGGGGCACTTGACGATTATCAAACTCGTCCTTATGCCTCGTTTGGCAGTTTTTGTCGCGTGCTTAAAACACTACCATTTTGCAACTTTTATAACAAATAGCTATTGTACTTCTTGTGTATGTGTATACAATTGGTATTTGTATATGAAAGATTCTTATTATGTTCTTATGAAAATGGTGAAGATGACTAAAGCCCCGGAGGCCCCAGCACATCAACAACCAAAAACGCTGAAAAAGTTGTCAAGTAGTCATTAAATGAAGTTAACGACGATTCTATTATAACAGGTGACGAAACATGAGTTTACGTATATGACGTCTACTAAGGCTCAATCGTTCCTGTAGAGGCACTCTGGCTCGCCAAGACCGAAAAAGGCTCGACAAATGCGGTTGAACGTGAAGGTTATGCTCACTGTGTTCTTGGATTTTAATCGCATAGTGCATCATGAATTTTTGCCACGAGGTCAAACGGTCAGTTTGGAGCACTAGCTACAAGTTCAACGCCGTTTGCGTGAAGCAATCCGGAAAAAACGCCCTGATTTGTGGAAAACAATTCATGGCTTTTGCACCACGATAATGCACTTGCTCACACTTCATTGCTTGTTCGTGAATGTAACCCTAGCCTCAACCCCATGCAGCCTCCATATTCGTCAGACATGGCTTAGTGTGACTTTTTCAGATTTACAGAAATGAATAAACCTTACAGGGCCTTAATAAACAAGCATAGATGACATTAATATGCCCGTGTTTTCTTAATAATGTGCAATTTTCTTTCATTCTTATTTGGTACTGTAGTTAGTGATTCTAATAGCGTATCGCTGAAAGAGCTATGTAAAGGTTATCCCAACGATCGAGTTTGAGAAGTGTTTCGAGGATTGGAAGAATCTCTGGCACAAGTGCACTATATCTAATGCGGGATATTTTGAAGGCGACAACATTAAAATGAAGCTAAATAATAAAAAAAAAAAACGAAAAATCCGATTTTTTTTTTTCTGAGCACACCTCGTATAGAATGAAATAATTTCAATAAGCAACTAAATCGGCCGATGTATTGGTATACCAAGTAACTATCGACGTGGCACTGCTTTCAGTAATATCCAAGATTATGGAGAAAGCTATTAACCAACATCTTTTAAAATACCTACTTGGAAGGAGCTAATATTATAATCAGCGACCGCCAATACGGATTCCGCAAACAGAGGTCAACTGGTGACCTCCTCACTTACGTCACCGCGCGAGCTGTGGAACAGCGCAATCGAGCACCATGGGGAGTCTCGAGGGGTTGCGCTTGATATTTCTAGAGCTTTCGACAGTGTCTGGCATGATGGACTGTTGGCAAAACTGCAGGCCTATGGCATGCCCGAGAAATTCTGTTTGTGGCTTGCGAGTTATCTCGGAGATTGTTCATTACAGGTGGCAGTCGATGGAGTTCTTTCTGAGACCTTTTCCATCAATGCCGGTGTGCCTCAGGGATCCATTTTATCTCCGACTCTCTTTCTAATGTTTATAAACGACTTGCTTGAAACAACAATAAATCCAATATACAGTTTTGCCGACGACAGTACCCTCATATCTTCTTATACGTTAGATGCTCGAACATCTGCCATCGACGCAACAGACTCGCATTCTAACTTGGGGCGACAGAAACCAAGTCCAATTTAATGCTGGAAAAACCCAAGCAGCCATCTTCTCCAAAAAAGACCAACGTTTTGGCGCCAGATATGATGATGGCGGGACACTCTCTTACCCCAGCGCCATCTCTTCGTTTACTTGGAGTGAGCCTTGGAGCGAACATGTCGTGGCATGATCATATTGCAGGTCTGGCGAAGAGTGCTTCTCAAAAACTTGGAACACTCTTCCGCACGAAGATATTTTATACACCACAACAGCTTCTCCTCTTATACAAGGCTCAAATCCGACCATCATTGATGGAGTACTGCTCACATATTTGGAGCTCAGCTCCTGAACATACGCTGAGACTACTCGACTCTATTCAGAAAAGAGCCATCCGCTTGATTGGGGACCCAGATTTGACAAAAAATTTAGACACTCTCGAACATCGAAGAAGAGTAGCTGACCTGAGTCTGTTTTACAGATATTTTAATGGAAGGTGTTCAAAAGACGAGGCCCGCTTGATCCCACCAAGATCAAGACCGGGCAGAAATACACGCCGAGCCGCAGACGCTCATCCATATCAGGTTCAGCTCGTTACACCTCGTACCACCCTATTTCAGACTTCTTTTATGTATAGAACCACATCACTTTGGAATAGCATTCTAAAGGGCGTGTTTCCCGAAGTATACAACCTACAGAGATTCAAGGCCAACGTGAATCGATATCTCCGCTCATGCACCGCTCCCAGAGCGTCATAGGGATTTCCCTGCAGTGCATGTGCATTTTCAATAAAAAAAAACCTATAGTAATACTAATTAAGTATAGTAGAAACCTACTTTCAGTTTCTACAATTTTAAAGCTTTTCTACTTCAATCATTACTTTTCTTTGTAAAGTTATGAAATAAAAGTACCCATTGGAAAAAATTTAAATTTTGAGATTGTGTGCATTAATCTGTGGTCGCAGTAAAAATAGTGTACATTACTTGAGTGGAAAGTGTCATTTCACACTCGTGGGATTTCTGCACTCGGCCAGCGTCTCGTCGACAAAAATCTCCCACTTGTATGAAATGGGTCACTTTCCACACTAGTGGTGTAATATACTATAATAAACATAAAATTGACACATTCAAAAAATCGTATTTTAATAGAAAATTTAAAAAGTTATTCAATGAAGTATACGGTTCCACTCCCCTTGCCTAATAAAATAGGGGTTGTTTACCCCACTAGGGGAATGTTGACTTGCGGATGTTGCAAATATCAAATAAAATTAAATTTTTCCATATTTATAAAAAAAATCAAAATAATGGTGATGTAAAATGTAAACAATCAAAATCATGTGAAATTTGCACCTTCGATCGCTTTGTTTCTATAATTTCTAGTGACCATCATAATAGGTGCACTTGATTTGCAATGATATCATCTGAAAAATTAAATCAGATATGATACACCCGTCTTGAGTTTTTTCTGTATTGTTAATTAATCAAAGATGAATATTCATATTACTCAAGTGTGACTTGATTAGATAATAAAGCTAATTTAAGTGCCCATTGTCATAATGGGCATAAAATTTTATTTAATTAACATTTATGAATTTAATGTTGGCTAGAAAACGATCATACTTTTTTTTAAGTGAGTAGATGATGGAGTTTTTATTGCTTTAATGAGCTTGCTTTATAAACGATAAGATTATTTTTAGAATCTATTATATACTTAATGTTATTATTGATAAATAAGCAGTCGATAAGTATTGGTGGCCCTAAAAATTTTCAATGATGTAAACAAAGCGTAATCCCCCAAAATAGTTCAGACTTGCTTAATCAAAGTGCTATGACAATAACATGGCCTATAATGAGCAAGGGAGGTCAAATTATTTGCATGCTATAATATACAAGGCGTCTCAGGTATAATATGGGAAGCAATTATTTTTATATGGTCATGAATGTCTTTTTCTATTAGGTAAGTACCTATTAGTAATTTCCATGCTAGATATTTATGATTCTGTAAAAAGAAACTCAATAATTTCATTCTTCGCTTGCTACCTAGTTACCTACACACCTAATATAAGGCGAAAAAACTAGGGTAAGTCTTGAGGTGAATTTTTGTCAAGTCTAGCTAGTTAAATTTGGCTGAAGATTTAAATTATTCATGACAAATGTCGTCTCTTCTTGTATCTGTAGGGAAAAGATGTAAAATTTCTATGATATCATAAATATAATTAACAAAGAAATCAGGATCCTTGGTCTACAAACCTTTTGGGGCGGAATCACCGGGAATATTTTTATATTAGGTAAAATTGTTCGACGTTTTCGTGAATGGGAAGTTTACTTGAACTTTTTGCAAAATAATTTACCTACCTCGATTCTTAGAAACCCTACCCTTGAATCGTTTGTCAGATTTGTGGTTTCAGCAAGACGCAGAATCATCATCATGCTCTACAAGTATGAGAACATCTTCTTCTTCTTAAGGTGCAATCTTCATTGCTGAATGAAGATGGCATCAAATCTTCAGTGATGTTCTCAATAACGAGTGAGTGTCGAGTCTTGTCGATTCTCTAACATCTCTCAGCCAGGAACACTTCCTCCTCCCTGGACCTCTCCTCCCCCCAATCTTCCCCTCCATGACTAATCTCAAGAGCTCATAATTTCTTCCCCGATATACACGGCCTAGATAGCTCGTTTTGCGCGTCTTTATGTCTATTAAAAGTTCTCTGTCTTGTCCTATCCTCCCTAAAACCGGTTCGTTAGAGATGTGCTGCGTACATGATATCCTCAAGAAGTCCACATCTCAAATGCCTCCAGACGTCTCATGGATTTATTTCCCAAAGTTCATGTTTCAACTCCATATAGAAGGATGGAATATATAGCTATAAGTACTTACTTATTCGGGTTCTTGCTTATTACCATTGCTTTTGTTTTTGAGTATTGATCTTCAGACCTATAGTGTATCTTGTAGCCCTTCTTGACTGCCTGCTAGGATGACGGTATCATATGCATACCATATATTGTTATTGATTTTTCCATTTACTTTTAAGCCTTCTTTGATGTTCTCTAATGCATTTTGGAAAAACCTTTCAGAGTAGAAATTGAGGAGGAGAGGAGATAGCACGCATCCTTGACGTACTCCTCGCTTTATATGGACAGCCGTAGTACTACTGTTTTCGTATATTCTTATCGATGCCGATTTTTCCCAGTATAGATTTTTAATAAGAGTGATGTCCCTGTAATCCAGTCCTTGGTTATGCAGAGAACATCTTAATAATCATTATCTCCAAAGAAAATTTCCTCTGGTATGCAGAAAAATTAACGAAACAGAAACAATGAAGAAGTTTGGTTCTGTCCTCGAAGAAGTAACGATCTAGGTACCTATATCATGAAGTAGTAAAAGTGCAAATCAGCATAATAATAATAATAACCAACTTCAAGATTGACCTAGCAGATCAGCAAACTTTGAGGCGCCTCAGAGCAGTCAGAGCCAAAGACTATCTTCCAACTGTTGATAAATAATAAATTTATTATACAAACAACATTTTAACAATGTTGATGCATTATTTACCCGATTCACGACATGCATATAAGGAACTTATCTCCAGTAAACAAGTAAAGCCCAAATTATTCTTGTAACACTAATTAGCCTTACATGATAATGAATTCTGTTATGACAGGAGCAGTATTAGCTTATAAACAATTGACATTGTTCATTATTGTTAACTACTCGAGCATGGCCTCATCACTTTGTATACTCCTCTATAAATATGTGTGAGTGTTACATGATAATTGATAAGAAAGCGATCAATAGCCGTGTATGTTGTCATAGATAAAAGAGCCCCAGCATAGCTAATCTCTAATATGCTATAAATAAATGATGATTGCATCTTGTTTGGTTCTCTTATCAAGAGCAGTGTTGGGGACCTTAGGGAAAGAATTAGCACTATATTGCTGTTTCTCAATCTCAAAATTTTATTAGGCAAGTATACGAGTTATCGTCAATTGATTTGATATCTATGAAAGTGTTGCAATGTTTGTATTGATACGGTTGGATGGGATAATAATTAGTGTTAGTAAATAAATATTTAAATCATCTTGAGGAGTGAAATTAAACATATCATGGGAGTCAAAAAAATCGGCTCTCACACCTTTATATTTATTAGAAATTTTAGAATCAGAATCTTAGAAACTGAGGAAAAATCACTAACGAACTATAGGTATTGCAACACGACGTTAAACTTATCTGACTAACGTTTGCATTCGTTCGCGTTACCGGAAAAATTTCGTCAAGTGTAGGAGTGAGAACTCGGTAGCGGTTTCTCGCTCCCACACGTGATAACATTTTTTCGACAATGCGAACGAAACCAACACAACGTGAAGAAAATCGTGCACAATTGACCAATATGTACGCATCAACATACATTATTAAAGTCAATATACACCCGAATCCTTTTACTATCAGAGTATCATCACTCATCGTTGCATGCCGCAGATGTCTGGAACAGATGTCCTATTAAGGCGAGTTCTAAGCACCACACACTGTATCTTCTCCCGGTTTAAAACTGACCTGCTCTTAAGAAACCACTCAGATACACGTGATAACATACATATAATTGCTGTCATTGATCATCTCGCATATATTGATATAGCCCTAACTAGACGTTCCTATCATGGTTTCTGGAAGGTCGTTTATGAAAATGACAAAAAGTAGTGGTCCAAGAATACTCCCCTGTAGACACCCAGGGTTATGTCTAATTTATTAGAATGTGCAACCTTGCTGCCATCATTCAATACTACCCTTTGATATCGCTCACCTAAATATGATCCAAGCCACGTGTATGCCAGTCCTCTAACACTAACACCATAATCATATAACTTCCCAAGCAGACATTCAGGATCAATAGAATCAAAGGCCTTTGAGGGCTCAAGGAACAGGCCACATGTCAAGTCACCTCTTTCAAAGGCCTCCAGAATCTCGGTCACATATGGTAAGAGATGGTAAGACAGAGAATAATTGATAGTATCTAAGTAAGTACTCCAGAGTTTCTATATGTATGGAGTTTTCTCAAAGCAGAAGCTTCTGAATATCATCCTCGCAGGCAGGGGTTTTCAAAGTTAGGGGCGCGGACCCCATGGGGAGCGCTGTTACCTATAAAGGGGGGCGCGCGCCATCTGAGTAGTCAAGGGTTATATTTACGTATTAACAAGAAACGTCCTTAACTCTAGGCCTAGGCTCTAGGTGTCTAAGTAGTCTGTAGCACAGAATAAACAACAACTGGTTGGTTATTTTGATGACAAAAAATTTGACAAATTTTGATGTTAAACAGTATTTTCTTCTAAGCCGATCTCAACCTAAAATTATCTGTAATGGGAGGGGGCGTAGATTTTTATTATTTTCGAAAGGGGGCGTGACATAAATAAGTTTGGGAACCCCTGATTCGAGAAAAAAAAAATTAAAACTCAAAAACGCCCACTATAATATTTTTTGGATGCACCCATAACCTGCGCTAAGATAATTTTAAACCACTGGTAATAATCGCTGGCCCCGATGCAACCTGAGGTTAAAAACTGACCATAAAGCTAGTTGAAAGTTTCGAGTAAGAAAGCTTTTTGAAATGAGTGTGCCTACAATTTCTTCATGTTCCCTAAAAATATTGAAATTGGAATTTAAATCTGAATAATAAAACAATTTGTATTTTTTGCAGAGCTTCGAGAGCATCTTCCATGGAAACGTAATTTTTTAATTTATTCTTCTAATCTAATTTACTCCTGCATTGTTATTTATCATCAACATCCTTGGAGCCTGATAAAATTATGATGCATATGGAACATAAAAAATTTGTTTTTGTTTTTACCTGAAAGGCAAAGATCAAGTGGAATTTAAAAATTTTAAGATTACAATGTTTTTTTTTAATGATAAAATAATGTAAGAAGGTTAAGCGAAGGTTTCAAATAAGTTTCAAAATAACAATCTACGATTGTTCTAGAATAGTCACATTCTTGTCGAATAATGTCATTTTGTTAATAAACTGTATCAGAATTTACTTGGAGGGAGGTAAAGTTGACAAAATGAGAATGAAAGGACTTGATTGGCTGCCAGACATTTGCAATCAACAATGGCGAACTTTCAAATTTATTTAATTTAAATTACGATGTGCCAAATAAATTATATTGATTTAAACATGCATTTTGGTGTATAATTATCCCATTCGTAGAGAAAATAATGTCTGCAATACGTTTGGAACGGCATATTCCAAACTCGTTACTACAGATTACATATGCTATTAAATGTCAATCAGGAATTACAAAATATAAGGCGATGCTATAAATACGGTTGGGGGGGGTTGGCCCCAATTGGGGGGAATTTATCCTCTAATTTATTCATTCAAGAATCTAAAAAACCATTCCTTCATAGGGCCCCTGGACGCAAGTGTCCTATGTATTAAAACCTTCCCTAGTCATAGAAATGCAGATGGAAAAAAAATGAATAAATAAATAAAAAATGAATATAAAAAAAAAAAAAAAAAAAAATGAAAACAAAAAAAAAAAAAAAATAAAAAAAAAAAAAATAATAATAATGATAATTAAAAAAAAAAGAAAAAAAAATATATATATAAAAAAATAATACAAAAAAAAATATTGAAAATAATCTCTTTATAAAATCTCTTAAAATAATAATTATAATGCCAATAGTATTTTGTCATGGCTACCTACAACGTGTGTATGTGATTTGTGTATTTTGGTGAAAAATTGTAAGAAAATACAATAGTAGGTGCCCACCCCGGTATCGATCAAAACACCAGCAATAAGGGATATACTAGTTTACAAATAGTTTACTTTACAAAAGTCTGTGACCAATGGAGGGCGACTCCGAGGTCAGTTCTTACCGCACCACCACCACCACCACCATTCCTTCATAAGTGATAAAAATTATTTTAAACAGAAACGAATTTATTAAACGAAGCCATATAATACAGGTGTCCCTTAAGTGACTCATAAACTCTTCAGCACGTCAGCACGTTGTACAGGGATCATCAGTTCTAGTAAATTGAACGAGATATGAAAAGGTAAAGTTGAGAACTCAACAACTTCTTCAATATTGACAGTTTTGAAGAATTTGTTTGCTTATTAAAATAGAGACTATGGCCTCTAAAATGTATTTTTTTTTCAAAAGCGCGGTTTAAAATCCTATTAATGAAATTACCTTTAGTTCATCAATGAAACAAAAAACTAAAGTTAATTTCATTCAAATAAAAATATAAGCCGCGCTTTTTGAAGGAAAAATTCAATGATTTTTGAAAGAAAAGGCCGTTGACTCCAGTTTAAGCAAACAAATTCTTCAAAACTGTCAATATTGAAGAAGTTGTTTAGTTCTCAACTTTACTTCTTCATATCTCGGTCGATTTACGCGAAATATTTTTTCCACTATTTTTCTGTGCTTCTCTGATGACCCCCGAACAATCTTCTGAAGAGTTTAGATGAGCATCTTGCACGCTTTTCCTTACAAGATTCTTCATAAATGGTACGCTTTATATCTAAATCTCGGGTTGATTCTTTTGATGGTAGTTCAATCGAAATACAAAAACTGGGAACAGGGAAGGACTATTTTGCAGAATATCAATGGAGTTCTGTTCTGATACTTAACAAATCTACAGAAACAATAATCTGGACGAAGGATGCGTGTCTTTCTTCAACGGAAATTATTGGGGATGACATTAATTTCAAAAAATTGATGACTATTTTTTTTAACATACAATCAAGGCTGACGCAAAACTCGATAAAAAGCAATAATGGGGTTGTGTAATAAGTTAGATTGCCCGTTACTAAAACAGATGTTTACAAAGCTTTTTTTTTAATTTTAGGCTCAAAGATAATAGAAAATAAGAACACTTCGCCGTAGTGTCATAAAAGGAGCATATCAGATAATTATCGTCCTTCGAGTTGTAACAGCTTACATCTCTGTATTATCTGTTTCTGTGTAGTTTGATCCAAATGTTCTTGTACTTGCATCACATTAAAGCGCACCTTTCTCTTTCATTCAATCGAAGTTCGTTCAATGCACATAATGCCGGAGTCTTGTTTCAGAAAATGTAGTAAATTGGCAGACATAATGTAAATTGCACTAAGCTCTTGAATATGAAATTAACAAATAGTATTCATATACTTGAGTGATAAACACGGAAAATCCAAGTTTTTTAATCTAATCTGATCTAACTTAATTTCTCACTGACTTGGACTTTATAAATAGCTAGCCGCAACAACGAGTTTTTGGAAAGGTAAGGAGAGCAATTACTACGGTAAATAAAAAATTATTTATTCAAAATTTATTCTTTTACTCATTCCCAAAAATAGTTTCGAATTAGATGTTTTTTTCTTCTTCATGAATATACCGTTATATTTATATCTACATAAGATGTACTTACGTTTATAGATGTATAGATAGATAAATTTTACCTGTCCGAATAATTTAAACATTTCACGCTTGAATATTTGACATTTCCAAGTAAAATTTCGTAGTATTGTCTCGTGATTTCCTCGATATTACGCCAGACGAATGGAATTTGTCGCAGCTTTCTGCGATTTCTGTTAAGTGCCCACAACATTACACACACGTGTGCCATTTAGTGTCCTTGCCACCGAACCGAATGTCACTGTTTTGAGCATTTATTTATTGTTGTTGTTGATATATTACGCGATATGTGCGTATATGTAAAGAGCTTAGCATAGTTTTTATACACACACACACCATAATATCATAGGCGTTGTCATACGTAATATTATAATATTAGTGTGGCTGGCGACTCGCGACTGGTGACAATTACTTACTTACCAGATGCTGAAAAGTGTAGAGCACTTTATTTTAGAGAGATAGAACATGCAAAGTAACATATGCGTATGTATTAGGTATTCCTTGTAAGGTTCCTCATCCTTTATTCAATTCTAAACAATGCGTAAAATAAAATCTTGTCATGTTTTATCAGTTAAAAACCTCAAAAAACAGGAAGGTCGGAACATAATATTAGACTTATGAAAAATGAAGAGGTCTCCTCAACAGCCACAAAATCTGAATGCATAATTTGAAAAAAAAAATTAGAAAACCCTTTCTTCCATTGATTCGAGAAATTCTTAGCCTCAACTTAACGCGTTGTGGAATCCACAATGCAAAAATTATTCAGTACGGTAGCAGAAATCGTCACGTTACCCAGGTGTGTTGACGCAGTCAGTCGCTCTGCTTAGATATGCCGAGCAACTTCACTTGGACGCAGAATCCTGTGGTATAGTTGAAAATTGTCATCCATCAGCGTCTAACTGGGTCGAATAATGTCGAATATGTGCGAGAGTAGCAATGGTACAGACGCAGAATCCTGTGGTATTGCTGGAAATTGTCATCCATCAGCGTCTAACTAGGTCGAATGATATCGACAAAGTGTGTACGAGAGTAAGAATGTTACAGGCTCATAATCCTGTGGTATTGCTGAAAATTGCTGAAACTCGGTGGTATTGCAGAACAGAGATGTTAGAATTATGGTGACGGGAGGTTATATATATATGGTATATTATATATATATGGTACCTGCTTGCGTTGCGAGTGCATAAAGTTCCTTTAACCTCATAATAAAAAAAATCTCTCAGAATGTACAAAGAAGCGTTTACAATTTGAGATGGTGTACAAAAATCGTGGTTTGATACATGGGCCAATGCAGTTTTACCCTGTATAGTCATTTTTTGCGAGAAATCTTGTTAAAGGACTCATTTAATATCACAATATGAAATACGACTACTTTAGTTACATGGAACAAAATCTTTTACACACCGATATTAACGTGTTTGGGTTTGCTTAGACAAAACAAAGTTACCACCTGCATAAGTATAGAAATACTTCCATTAATAACACGTATTTATAATCAAACTTTTAACATGTGCATACTTTACGTTCTGATCGTTACGTTGTTGAATTGAAGAGTTGTACGATAATTACTTCCCACTGAATCGTTAACAAAGCGCGGTTGTAGAAGATAAATATTTTGGACTAGTTATGCAAAAATTCATAACACGTACCTACCTGTGTAGGTTTAATGGATTTAAAACACACTTTCAACCATGCTGGTGGCAGTTTTATATCTCACCTTTACTGCAGGTTAACTTGCAGGAAAACGGTTACTACAAGAATAGTTGACCAGGACATTTTGCTTCCTTATGATGGGAGCTTTTTGCTAGCCACATTCAACGCCTATATGAAAATATGAAAATTATGGTATTACCACAAGTTCTAGGGAAGATGACATCATGTTTTGTACAAAGTGATCACAGTTCATGCTGAAAGGAGATTTGGAAAGGAGTTCGTGGACAGGACACAACCGATTTTTGTGCTACTGTTTGAACAAACAGCATCAAAGTTTGATCAATCTTCCTCGTGTCGTGTAATGAAGAAGACGTTCCATTTGAGTATAGGTATAGGTATTTTCCATAAACTGGTTAGGTACGGAGAAATCACGTTCAGACCGTGAAAGACACTTTGAGGTTTACCGCAACGGTGTAGCTTACCTATGTCGACTAAAGCTTACAAAATATAAACACGCTATTAAAAATGAAATATTGCGAGTGGATACTTCGTGCATCTTTAATTAATTGTAATTTATTTCACGAATCGACACAAATACAAGAAAATTCAATAAAAAGTTAATTCTAGTAGCGATTAGCTATTAGAACTTCCTAATAACACACGTTGCATCGCGTGATTGTCCAAGATGATACATCACTGTAGCGGGAATTATATCCATAACACCATCATGTCTACCAACTTGTCATTGATGGGATTTTGCGTCTTAAACAAATTTAAATAGAAAACAACAAGATAGACAATAAAAGGAAACTCATGCATCAAATTTATTCCATAGAATATGACAGATAAGAAAACCTGTTGTAAGCAAAAAAGCAACAAACAGGTGAGCGGTGAATTAAAATAAAATGAAAAAGAAAAAAGAGAAAAAATTAAATTATTCATGTCGCTGCCACTGGTAGATGTACGCATAAAAACAGCAATTAATTCGTGGTGGTTTGTGGATCATCATGTTTATTCATAGTAGAGTGACATAAGCCAGTGAGCGAACAAGAGGGCAACATCATTAAATACTTAAAAGGCAATCGAAACAAGCAAAATAATTATAATATGTAGTAATGGGAAAAAATTGTGGGTGGCTTTTTAAAGTTCGCAAGTCATTATGGGATCCATACCATACAATTAATGACGAGCAGGCACGATGACACTGTTGACTTCTAGCTTCTGGTGTCATCACACTCTGTCGTGGCCGAGTGAAGGTTTCGCGTGCTTGTGTTAATTTACGTACAACTTCCAGTCCAGTGGGCTAATTTGGGCAATTACATTGCATGTCATCAGCTGTTAGCGGCAACAAGTCTAGCGTAGGAGGCCAATAATAATACCGCTGCTCTCAAGCTTATTGTTTAATGAAAAGGTTAAAATCGACAGTTTTTTTAATCCATCAAACCAGCTTTTAGGTATTTGCTCATTTATTATGAATATTAAGCTTAATAAAATTTTTCAAAAAATTATTTAATACCCTCCCGGAAAGTGTTTTTGAAAAGGAAATATCCATTACATACTTCTTTAATGACGAAGAAGTTGGTTCAATACGTAAAGCTTATTCATCAGCAAGTCCTGTAGATACGTGCTGAACATTTTTTGTATTTTCTGGTTGTTTTCAAAAAATTTAATATTGTGCCCAACCTTATAAATTCAGCTTAACTTTTTTTCATTTCTTGAAAACATACGCCTGAATGTTCTCTAAAATTTAAATATTTTCTTGGTCCAGCTTAAATTTTTTGGACCTTTGCCGCATTTCAGTTCTTTATAAAACTTACCTCTAAAATTTGAAGACTTTCTGCATGCCAAAGTTCATAAATTCGATTTGACTTTCGCTTCTATCCTACATTCTCTTTCCTACGTTCTCTGAAATTAGGAGATTTTTCTGTCAAATAATGTCATAAATTCGGCTAGACTTTTGCGGAATTTCAGGTCTTTAATACAGGATTGTCCTCTGAAATTGGAACACTTTCTGTCAAACTTCTTGAATTCAGTTTGACTTTGGCTACTTTCCTGAATTTTACATCGCAATCCTGATTTTTCTCTGAAATTGGGAGAATTTTTTTGTTAAATGTAATAAATTCAGTTCGACCATGCTACATTTCAGGTCTTAATAAAGGACTGTTATCTAAAATTGGAAGATTTTCTGTCAAACTTCTTGAATTCAGTTTGACTTTGGCTACCACGAAATAAGCTCTCCAAAAATGAAAGATTTTTTGTGTCAAACGACATAAATTTGACTGTCTTAAATTTGGGCACTTTCTGCTAAACTTCAGAAATTCAGCTTGACTTTGACTATAGTTCCTGCATTTCTGATCGAAATAAACCGATTGTTCTCTAAAATTTGATGTTTTTTGTGTCAAACGACATATATTTGCCCCATTTCAGGTCTTGAAAAACTCTTTTGAAAAAACTGTCCTCTAAAATTGGATGACTTTCTGTCAAACTTTTTACATTCATCTAGACTTTCCGATTTGATTGACATTCCCGCGTTACTTAGAAATAAATCGATTGTTCTCTGAAATTGAGAGATTTTTTTGTCAAACGCCATAAATTCGGCTAGACTTTTGGGGAATTTCAGGTCTTAATAAAGGACCGTTGTCTAAAATTGGAAGACTTTCTGTCAAACTTCTTGAATTCAGTTTAACTTTGGCTACTTTCCTACACATTTCATCAGGATATGCTCTCCAAAATCGAAAGCTTTTTTTATGTCAAACGACATAAAATTGTCCGACTTTTGTCGGATTTCAGGAGTTGAAAAACTCTCTTGGAAAAACCGTCCTCTAAAATTGGAAGACTTTCTGTCAAACTTCTTACATTCATCTTGACTTTCAGATTTGATTGACATTCCTGAAGTGTGTCAAACGTCGTAAATTGGCTTGACTTTTGCCGAATTTCAGGTCCTGATAAAGCTGACGGTCCCCTAAAATTTGAAGACTTTTGTCGAAACACTTGAATTCAGCTTGACTTTGGCTATACTCCTAACATTTCAATAAGTCGAAATAAAGCTCTCCAAAAACGGAAGATTTTTTGTGTCAAACTGTCTTCTAAAATTTGGGGACTTTCTGCTAAACTTCATAAATTCAGCTTCACTTTGACTATAATTCCTGCATTTCTGATCGAAATAAACCGACTGTTCTCGAAAATTTGATTTTTTTTTTGTGTCAAACGACATAATTATATTTGCTCCATTTCAGGCCTTAAAATACTCTTTTGAAAAAACTGTCCTCTAAAATTGGATGACTTTCTGTCAAACTTCTTACATTCATTTTGACTTTCCGATTCGATTGACATTCCTGCGTTTCACTTAGAAATAAACCTGATTGTTCTCTGAAATTGGGAGATTTTTTTGCGAAAGTTCATAAATTCGGCTAGACTTTTGGGGCATTTAAGGACTGTCCTTTGTCTTTCTGTTAAACTCTTGAATTCAGTTTAATTTTGCTTACGCTCCTACATTTCAAATTGAAATAAACCTTTTTGTTCTCTAAAATTTGATGTTTTTTTGTGTCAAACGTCGTAAATTTCACTTGACTTTTGCCGAATTCTCAAAGTTCCTAAATTGATCTTGACTTGGCTGCATTCCTACATTTTACATCGAAATACCTGAGTGTTTTCTGAAATTGGTAGATTTTTAGTGTCAAACGTCATAAATTCGGCTTGACTTTGGCTACATTACAAGTCTTGATAAAACTGTCTATCCTCTAAAGTCTAAAAGTTATAAACAAGTGAAAATGCCGATCATTTTCAAAGCAGCCTATAGTTTGAAAACGGTCGGAGATGAGGGAAAACGGCCTATACAAGCCCCTATCTTAACTTTTCATGGGGTATTTTATAGTATGGAAGAAATGGAGGTATACATACAGGGTGATGAAAATTTTTGAATTTTTTTATCACCCGATTTTTTTACTTTATATCCACTTCCAAAAAAAATAATCGATTTCAAAACGCAAAGCGCCATTGTATTTCTATTAATATTGTATTTAAAATGATATATCACGAGCCGTTTGAAATTCCAAAGTAGTGGTGGTGGGGGGGAGGGTTAGAGGATGAACCCAAAATTCATTATAGATACCATTTTTTAACTTTTCCCTTCATATCTTATCGACCATTTTGTTATTTTTTTTTCTCCAAAAGTGATTAATGAAATGAACATACTGTATATAAAAAAAACATATGCAAAACAAATATATTTGAAAGCAGGCATATAATTAAGTGAGGAGGTATCCGACAAAAAATTATTAACACAAGTAAAACCCAATTAATCATAAATGTTGTGGTATATGAAGTATGTAAATGTAGCTCAGTAAAAGCCGCAAGAAAGAGGGTTCAATCTACTGTTATACCACAAAAGAGTACCGACGTGTTCTTGGAGATGTCTACCTACATATAGTTTTTTTTCCTTGGTTTTATTAAATTTTTCCGATATCTGTAGAATGTGAAGGAAAAACAACGACAAACCAACAAGAGATCATGTTATACGAACATTCAATTTTGAAATTCAATTCAAATTGAAAGCAAATTATCAGATCCTATTCACATATTCTTGCGATCAATTGCCGTTTATTTTTATTTTCTTTTTTACTATTTATCCAAGAAATAATTTATATCTAACATACACCTTGTAGGTATGTAGATATCTGAGAATCTACAGGAAACTGTCGTCTCCTATTTCTCTCAAACACGACAAATACTTACCATTTCCCACCAGTCCCACGACATACTGACTGACATTTCATGTTTCTCAAGCTGATGGTAGCATTAACAAAACCATCTACGATAAGCAGAAACATCGTTACTACGTCCCATAAAAATGTCCATTGATTGTCTCAAGTTCCCGTGCATATTAGCCTACACTTCAGAAACTGCAGTCGATGCAGAAATGCCACAATTATAGTAAACATGATAATTACAACCCGTAATAACGTGTCATATAGCGATGTATTTAACATTGTGTACGATATCATAATTAAACAGGTGGTTAGACCAGCAATTACTATTGTTAATAATAATAATATTAATGTTTGGTTCGGCTAGCCTATGTTTTGATTCATGGAAACGGTGCATGGACTCGGTCAAAGGTAGGTACCTCCGAGGTAATTAAGTGATGATCAAATGATTGAGATGTGGCGGTTTATTTAATTGAGTTTCATTGTTCATGACTATTTATATAAAATTCAATAGAAATTTGTTATGGAATCATAGGAAAATTTTAAATGATTATTATATTCTTTTTTTTTCTTCCGATGATGTGATTTCAGGGTAGGGCACTGTATTTGCGCTGATAATGAGTGGCGTTTGAAACAACAAAGCATGAAATTGAAAAATATTATAATAAATTAAAGGTTGTTGAATTTGTGTATGTAACTTTTAGACTTACTATTATTTTAAAATAAATATACCGATACCAAAAAAGGGCACGTCCTACTACCTATCCTTAGTCTTTATAAAATATTTTCAAAAATTAGAAGCGAAAATTATGTACGACAAAAAATTTTAAAGGTGTAGATTATCGTACAAAAACTTGTTTTTCCTATTGTGAGTGTACCGAAACTACCAAGGAAGGAAAATAATAGAAATATCCCTAGATTAGATGTTTTCTAAATGAGAAATTAGCAAATTTTCCTGCTTATTAACAATAATAATTACAACCAATCGTAAGGCGATCAGTTTTAAGGGTGGAAACCTTACTGAAATATTGGTGAGGTGTTCTTCCAATTTTTTTTGCAATACAAGCTCAGAGCTTGATGATAGGTCCGTGTAGTTTCACAGATATTTTTTTGTTGAAAACAATGTAGTTTTTGATCCACATTTTTTCATGTGGAATATTTTCCACACCACCAGAGGTAGAGTCCCGTTGAACCATTAGAATCTATCTAAAGATTTAATCCCTCTGGGTGAAAGGGTAGTACCTCAAGGCAGGTTAACTTAATTTAATAAAAAAAATTGTTCAAAAAAGTTTGCCCCGCCCCCCAATCGGTAACGGTTGCAGTTACGACAAAAGTTATGAGGAGAAAAGTTGTAGTGCTCGGCGATCCCTCTACAGTGGTATAATTACTTTTGTCATAGCTATAATACAAGCCGAGAAAATTAGAAAACACTACCCTTTTCAGGTCGCCTCCCGCTCCTCCCGTAACGCAAAAAGTTTAGACTTTTGTGCATTTGGGACACTGAGGGAGGTCTAAATCTCTAAATATCTAAGTATCCCTGTCATATTATAAGCAAGTGCTTCAAAACCACTCTTGATATACGAAAATCTGAAAGAGAACTCACGAACAGAGCAGATATCAGCCTCAATCATTTTCAAATTAAAAAATAATTTATCCGTCAAATACACGCCCATAAAATTATGGCAAAAAAAGCATTTCAATTCCGGATTACCTCCAATGGTTAATATTAGAAGAGGAAAAGAGGATATGTGAGGATAGGTATAGAAACTATTGAAGGGAAACATGGAAAACACGATTTATTGGCTCTTCGTAGCGATTCCCATTTTTTATAATATTCACAGTTCCTCCTCTTGTTTTTTTTATAGTCTAGCTAAATAGTAAAAAAATGACAGAAATTGCGTCAATTAGAAAATTAACGAAAGAGTAGGTAGGGGGCGCCACTAGAACACTCCAGCCAAGTTTCCCTCCTCAGAATCCATAAGGGGAGGCAGCCATCATTTAAGGGTTGAAATCATGTATCTCGGTAAAATTTATTCAAGAGATATAAATTCTCGGAAATTACACTTTCGGGGGTGGAAAAGGCTTTTGCGATTTTACAACAAAACGGTCCAGGGGGGTGAAAATTGAACTACAAAAAAAATGTTAGCTTTTGATAAAAATTAATTTTTTTTTAGCATATTAGATACGATTACAGAAGGCGCCAAAAGTCGGTGATAATATTTTTTGAAATTAATTCAAGTCATTCCATTTTCACCAAATTCATAATCAGGAGGTTTTCGGAAACACTAACCAAGGTTTCGATATAAAATAAAATAATGCAAGGCAACACGGATTCGTAATCAGTAACCCTGAAAACCCCCAAATGATCAATTTGATGAATATGCGATGAAAACCTTAATTAGCGTTTCCAAAAATAATTATTTTTCAAAAATATTAGCGCCGGTCGACTTTTGGCACCCTCTGCATTCATACCAAGCACGTCATTTTTTTTTAATCCCATATTGTAGAGAAACTGAAAAGCTACAACTTTTATGTCCAGTCCATTTTTCACTCCCGACTGACCGTTCTTCTTAGTCCTAACATCGTTGTCGATGTATGGTGATTGATATGGCTGTCACCCGGGGTTGTCTAAATTTCTCAGGACCTGCTGAATGGTCCTTCTCCAGCGTTTCCGGTCATTTGCTTGCCGTGCTGCGGACGCAAAGCTCGAGTCCACAAGCTTTTCCACCACTTCAGTCCAACGGGTCGGTGATCGCCCACGCTTCCTCTTTCCCTCAAGTCGTCCTTGTACCATCAGTTTTTCCATGGTATCGTGGCGTGCGATATGTCCGAAAAACTTAAGGATTCGTCCATATGTCAACGATGAGAGTCTCTGGACTGGCTTGACTTCGTTTAGGATGGAAACGTTCGTTCTTCTGGCTGTCCATGGGATCCGCAGCATTCTCCGCCACACCCACATCTCAAAAGCATCTATTCGCCGCCGGTCGGCTGCGCGAATGGTCCAAGTCTCCGAGGCGTAAGAAAAAATCGGAAAAATGAGCGTATTAACCAATTTTATTTTCGTGGTTTTCGTTATGTTACGATCCTTCCATACTCTGGACAATTGCATCATAGCATTCCGAGCAATTTCTATGCGTCGTCTAATTTCATATTCGCATGAGCCGTATTTATGCAACATCGATCCTAGATAAATGAATTTATCCACTACTTCGAAGCGCCCTATACTTCTCGGTTGATTATGATGTTCATTATCGCGGTCAACGATCATAATTTTGGTCTTATTAATGTTTATTTTTAGCCCAAAGTCTAAACTCACGACTTCAAGTCTTTGGATCAGTTCTAAGAGCTCTCTTACACTGCTCGCAATCAAGGTTGTATCATCTGCGAATCGGAGGTTTGAAAATCTTTTTCCGGCAATTTTAATTCCACCATTCCACTGTTCCAAAACTTGTCTCATTATAATCTCACTATATACTTTATACAGTAATGGTGAGAGCACGCAACCCTGTCGTACGCCTCTCCGAATATTGCATCTATCAGATAAAGTATTTTCGATCTTCACCACTGCTTCCGAGGCTTCGTATAGATTTTTAATGAGGGTTGTCAGATGGATTGGTACGCCGATTTCAATTAAAGTACTCCAAAGTTTCGGCCACCTGACATTATCGAAGGCCTTCTCATAGTCAACGAAGCAAAGATACATTGGAACGCCATACTCTCGAGCTTTTTCTGTCAGCTGTCTTGCATTAAAAATGTGTTCACGGGTTCCCCGTCCCTTGACAAATCCAGCCTGTTCCTCAGAAATCTGACGATCGATAAAAGCACTTAGACGCGCTTGCAACACGTACAGCATGATTTTACTAGCGTGAGATATAAGCGCTATTAGGCGGTAGTTATCACAGTTGGTCTTTGGTCCTTTTTTGTGGAGCGGCAATAAGACAGACGTGGACCAATCTTTTGGCCAGAGTCCCGTTTTCCATATTCTTTGGCAAAGGAAATGCAGGATTCTCAGGCCTCTGTCGTCCAAAGTTTTTAAAACATCTGCTGATATTTGATCGATTCCAGTCGCCTTACCATCTCTCAGCTTCCTGATTGCTGCCTTAACTTCGTCCAGGAGTATATCCGGCTCCTCTTCATAATCGCCGAGTTCGTCGACAACAGAGTCTGGATCGGTATACAGGGTCCCACAGTATTTCTTCCAGATGGAGGCTATCTTATTCAACTCCGTAGCCGGCACATTCTGCTCATCGTGTATTATCCAGTGTCGTGTCTTGAATTTACGAGTAATGATTCGAATTTTCTGAAATAGATCTTTTGTGCTATTCGTTGCTGCATGGTTTTGAACCTCTTCGCACATAGTCGCTAGATACGCATTTTTGTCTCTACGGGTTGCACCCTGTATGGCTCGGTTCAGCAAATTATAACGCTCGAGGTCCACAGTGTTATCCAACCCTAGAGATTTGATCTCCCTTCGTTCACGTATCAACTCCCTTGTTTCTGTTGTTATCCAAGGTTTCCATTTGTTATCTAGGTGTTCGTTTGGCATTTCCTTGAGTGAAGATATAACAGCCGTTTTCATAGTCTGCCATATCTTCTCGGGGCTCTCATTCTCAATATCTTGAACCAAAGGTGCAACTTTGTCCATGACAGAATTGTTAAAGCGTTGAACATGACAGTTTTTGAATCTGGCGAAATATTCGCACATCAGAAGCTGATGATCACTTCCGCAGTCTGCCGATGGCAGCGTCTTCGCCGCTCGAACAGAAGCTCTCCAACGCTGCCTAACCAAGATGTAATCAATTTGGTTTTTGTACTTGCCATCCGGTGATCTCCAGGTAAATAAACGTCTTTTGTGATGTTCAAACATAGAGTTTACAATCGCAAAGTTGTTGTCAATGCAAAACTGAATAAGTCGTTCACCTCTATTATTACGGTCTCCTAGGCCAAATTTCCCGACCACTTGGCGGAGATGGTTTTCGTTCACAGTGCTACCAATTTTTGCATTCAAATCCCCTACCAAGATAAGGATTTCCTTATTTGGTATCCTATTTATTGTAATTTATAGACTGACCGTTATTGTTGCAAAATCTAAAAAACCGTGTCCACCCCCAAAAGTGTAATTTCCGCGAATTTACATATTTTGAATAATAAGAAATTTCAAAAAAGTTCGAAACAGAAGTTGCTGGATATCTTCTTTGACAATTTTTGTAGGTAATAGTTTCTTTACGTACCTACATAAAGCCGATATTTAACGAGATACATGATTTCAACCCTTAAATGATGGCAGCCTCCCCTTACGGATTCCGAGGGAGGAAACTTGACTGGAGAGTTCTAGTAGCGCCCTCTAGCTACCATTAAAGTTTCGTTAAACTTCCAATTAACCCAATTTAGAATTATTATTTGACTGGACTATTTATTATGATTTGTTCTACAGTAAGTCGACTGTCAAGGAAAGTATAGCTAAATTCCATGCGCAAGATCGAGCGAATGCCCAGACATCATTCAGGGCTGACTGATTGAGGCAAACCCTTATACGCATGACCAAATCATATAGTGAACTTGTTTGAAGGCCTAGTAGCGAATGAAAACTGTGCTGTTAAGTACTCTTTTTTTTCATTACTGATGAGAATCTGGGGTTCTACGCCCCTCCTCAGCTGCGTTGAGTCCAAAAATTTCAGGAACACTAAATAAGAAAGTCTTGCTACCACGAACGACATAAATTGATCACAGCTTCAACCCTTCCTTAATTCCACATGCATAAACGGATCAGAGTAGCACCTGGTATAGACGAAAAAACCTGGTGGATGATAAGAAGCTCATAGTACTGCCAGCGTTCAATCAATGAAACAGGCAAGGATCACAACGAAGATGATGGCTTAAACGAAGTGCATAGTGAAATGTGGCCTTAACTTGGGAAAAAAATGAGCTCCTGATTTGTCTGGACGAATTGTCGCAAAAAAATGCAGGAATGTGTGCAGACCTATCTGCTGGAATAAAGATTAGCACGTTCAAAATTACTTTTGATCTCTCTAAAACCAGTACCGACTAGTTATGATCTCTCCATAAACAATAACGGTGTGCACCTTGAAGAGGTGAAGAAGCAAGTACTGTCACAATTCCTTCCTCCTGCAATCCCTAACTGCATCCTCGCTGAATCCCGATAACGCTCTACAGTAGGAGCATCCTGGCGTCGAGAGTGAGGGCAGAGTTGAGATAACCCATTTTATTCAAAGAGGTGTAGAGCATCTTCCCATATATATATTTTTTCTCTCTCTCTCTTTCTCTGGTACTCTGTCACTTGTACCCTGCCAGCCAGCCCAAAGAAATTACTCGAGAAAAAGGTGAAAGGTTATCGGAGATCGCTCTAGCTCTGCTTGTCTGTTACAGGGCGACGATTCTGCGATCTAAAGAGAGAGGAAAAAATATTTGGGCATTCTTGGATTTTAATTTTTCCCCTGCATCTTCATTTACAGGGTCCGGACGAGTGGGAGAAGTCTAAAATTAACGTGGCGTTCATGCAAAACTCTATACTCGAAAAAGGGTAAATGGGAGAGGGTGAACCTCTCCCATGTTCATCAATGTTTCAAGTTTACAAGTTCTCATTTTAACCATGACTTCTGACAAATTGTTAAAGAATAACTTAAAATTATAATCTTTTAAACTTCTCATCTTGTTTTTTCTAAAGCATCTTTAATCTCATATGTATATGCTATTTTTCCGATCTCTTAGAAAATAATTATTTTTATTCTTGTTACATTATACCTAGTGATACCTACCAGACCATGTATTGTTATGTTATCAATGGGACTCAGGGTAACAACATTACACTTTTACTAGGCTGCTTTTAATATTTTTTAAAAGAAAAACATTACCATTATTTCACTCGGATATTTTTCATCCCACAAGTAGGTGTGGGAGTTGAAAAGTTGTCAACAGGTCCGCAAGTTTGATGACCTGCCAAGTCAACTCTGATCGGAGAGAAATGTCTCTAGGTGTAATTAATACTATTGCCAGTCACCTTCGAGACCTATCACTGCATATAAGGAATTCGTTGTGATATTGCATATCGAAAAGCGCATTAACATTGCGGATGCAATAATAGGCGCATAGAGGCTGCGATCATCGACCCTGATACTGTTACGGGCGATTTCCAATGCTCATTATTGTTTACTACTACAACACAACAATGTACACATAAATCAAATCTAGTCAGTGGTTGTCGACATGAATGGGTAAAACACAAAGGAAATTTTGATTTAAGATCCTTACTGTCACATTTTGCGAACCGTTTAGTCTCTTTAATGAGAGGCGACAAAAAGTCTAAAAGGCTTCTTGTTAGCACACACCTTGAGCTTGCAATGTCCTCAAGACAATGCCTACTAAAGCTTTGCAAGATCTGATAATGGCAGAATTACTTATGCTTAGTTATTCCGGTCTTTAAATTTTTTTTCCTCGCTCAAGAAGGTGAAAATTATGTTACGACCATTAATACCTATACAATAATATACCATCTCTTACAAAATAGAAATAATGACAAGTAAAATTACCTAAAAAACTGATCAAATTTTTTCTTAAGCAACAATTTCGTCAACATCTTGGATCGTGTCCTGTCTAAAACAAAGGACGAGCGCTATAGCCGTGCTGATGTCATATCTAAATATAGCAACAGAGAGGCCGTTGCATTCTTACTTGTGGCAGGTCGGGCTGTTCTTTGATGACGGAGTCACGCTTCTATTGTGGCGGACATCGACGTTCGTGCTCTCCTGCTGTTCTTCTGTCGGTAAAAGGATAGCGGCTAAATTCAGCATTAAAGATATAATGTACCGCCTCTCATCAGTATGAGAGAATCGCCAATTTCGGGATTGGTGATGACATAAGCCCGGCTAAAGGAGATTGCGTGAAGCTATAATTATGCCATTTATTTATTGGCTGTTAGGTACTTTGCGTAAATCCATTTTTTCAAATTGAGGAGGTGATTTATCAATACTAAATAAAGATACTGACTGGTGAACCTTAAAAAAAACTAATCACAACATTACTAACATTTTGGGAGCAGTGACATTTTGAGGGCCAAATGTTGTTTAACATGCCGCTAAGCTAAAGACATGAAGACTAGCTGATTGTCATAGAAATAAAAAAATAAACACACATCACATAATCACGCCATGACGTTTATACTAAGAACTTTAAGAGCAAGAGAATAAAATCAACCAATGAAAACGCAGTCTTTCATGCAAGGTAATAAAATGACTCCAGCATCGTTCGTCGCAGACTTAGGTACTTACGTACTTGGATTGAACGTTAAAAATTACAGCAGAAAAATTAAAGGGGCCCGCTCACCTTCGTATAGGCTTTGTCTTGCTTTGCATTATTACTTATTATGAGTCACACAACACGATTCATATCAGGGAAGCTCATGAATTATTCCCCTTGAGATAGTGGGCCTTTAGACGACAATAAATGACTGATGACACATCTAGAACTTTTTTTCAGTGGTAATAAAAGGTAAACCATAACATTCCTTATTGAATAAGCACCAAATAAAGTTCTATCTTTGAGAGATTTTTCTATTAGCTTCACTTTAGAATTTTTTAGTCACTCAGAGATGACGTTAGTGTTTTCGGTCGGTATGTATACTCATGCAGATCTGAATTGTTGTCCCTGAAACTTTAAATTCCGGTATACGAATTATTATACCGCGCAGTCGTTAAGTAGATGAAGGTTTTTGCACTAAATTTTCCCATTAAACGTAAACTATTTTCCAATCTTTGAGAAAATTTACAGTTGGTTTAAAAATATTACCAACGAAAGGAAAATCCTACACTTAATTGACGTTTTACAGATCATGAGTAGCCCAGTATGGCACCAAGAAAGGCTAAAATCGCAAAGCTTGATGTAGTTCTGGTTTTTTGGTTTCTTGTATGGGTGATGTGAATCCCGTCAAGTTCGGCACGTTCTTCCTCAGATATGTCAGTCGTTATTTTCTATCTTTCAGCTCCCTCACCATCGTCCTAGATTTCGCCTATCTAAATGACGGCAACGTTATCGCATGATTTCCCTGAGCAGTTTAAGCATAGAGCCGAGAGTTTGAGCCCAGCTTTCAGGCAAATACACACCTCAGCATCCCTTCTTACATTTTCAGGCCATGATTTTGAGAAGCTGTGGTGGGGCTGGCTCTTGTATGTGAGTTGTTTGTAGAATGACGCCGCAGGAGCTCATTTCCTAACTCCCAGCCTTCTGGGAGTTAGAAAATGAGGAAACTCTTCAGTCATTCTCTACCCCCCAGCCATTTTTTACTTGGTGGTAGGTGCGGAACGCATGGAAAGACGCAGCCTCGGTGGTTAGGGGTAAACGTGCCAGAGCCAGATTGGCCTTTGTATTTACCGCCATCTTCACGAAGAGCTGCAACTTCAGGTCAAGCAATCTCTGTGTGGCTGCAATATTCTCATGCGTTGCATTTGTTAGGAGGACGATGACAGCAAGGTCTATTCGGTTTTGCCTCTCCTAAAATTGACCCCACAATTTCCTTTTTCTCTAGCAAAAAAGGGCAGAGGTAGTGTTACATCCAGTAAACGCATGAAGAAATAGTTTTTTTCGGGAATTTTAACTTTTCCTCGGTTGAACGCATTGGCACTGATGGTGAAACGTGTACTAAATGCATCATGTCTCATTTCTGCCAAGTCCACGTTTCTGAAAGCGCAAGTTGTGGATGGTAGGGAACCCAATCCAACCAACAGAAGGATAACAAAGAGGTCCACGTCCTCCCCAACCACAATCACATACACGACCATAGCTTGTGGTTTCCTCCAATGCCGTCAGAAAGATATCGCGGTCTGCGTCTTCCGTCGCTGTGTTCGTTTCAATCTTTTCGAGAGAGAATGTCGAGCATAGCCGTTGATAGTGGCGTTCTTTGTTTCGGTCATTCGACCACATCTTCTCTTGGGGTATTGTAATGATCGTATAGGAGTCAAAAACAATTTCGCTGATCGGCAAGACAGCTGTGTGTTAACTATTAGTCCCACAGATTTCATTACCTATGTGCTTTAATGAAATGGAAGCAAATTAAATGTTATATAATTTTATTTGTTATGACTTTTCTCATAAGACGATCGATTTGACAATATTTTGGTTCGGACGAAAGAAAATTGTGAATTTTGAAGAAAAAATGATCATCTTTGAAGAGCCATAGCTTGATCCCTATAAGGTTTCTACGGCTGCAGTTGGGCTTAAATTGATACATATTGGAATAGCTTTGAAAAAGTAGTAAATTTTTCTTGCCAAAACACACAGTTTATGACTTTTAGAGCACAAAAGTAAAAAAAAGTCCCAAAATTTCGCAGTTGTCGCGTAGTGCGCAACAAGCACAAGTTTTCCGAAGTTTCAAATTTAGTTTCCCACTCTAACTGATCCATACAACATACTAAAAAACCACCAGAACTACATCAAGTTTTGCGATTTTAATGTTAATTTTTATTGGGCTAGAGGCGAATTATAAAGTTTTATTATAAACATATCACGTTACATAGAACAGCTCCACTGGTCCGGTAAAATTCTAATTTTACAAACTGATTTTAGCGATAGGAAACTAATATTATTCTTAATTCTTTTTTCCCAGTTATTAGGCAACATTTCTGCACGACTTACTCAACCATGACAGTTCCTTTGTCATTACTCATTATTAGATACTAAAGTTGGCAGTGATGATACCTACTATTCCTGCAAACATTTTTTTTAATGATGACTCATAAAGTTTTGTATCAAGCACACCCACCTCTCGCTTATCGTTACAATTAGGTAAGTAGTAATCGTTATTGGTGATTTCGCCTGTGTAATCACTTTGACCTTTCGCGATCCTTATGCCCCAACTTAATTGCAGTAACTGTTAAAACTGATACCATGATTGATTATTATAATGAACCCGGAAAGAATGTGATTATAGTTCAGGTAGTGTAGGCTTGGTACAAAGCCAAATTGACTTGATTTTAGTGTATTTTTTAATAAAAAAATACACTATTGAGGACGACATCACTTTTCGAAAATCACCCAAACTCATCAAATGTCCACCGATCATGACCCCCAGATCACGAAAAAGTGGTTTTCCAAAATTCACCTGCCCACGATATATATTTATATATAGTATATATTTATTTGTATATTTATTTCTCCAAAATCACGATTTTTCGATTTTCAAAACGCTCCTGTAGCTTTATCTTTCAAGATTAGTGAACGAAATTTTGGATTCTTGTAAAGCTTTGGAATGACTTTAGATTTTCGTTGAAAAAATTTCCAAAAGTAACGTTACTTCTACAGGGTGTCCTTTCAAAGTTCCAAAAATCCGGTCCTTGAGGCACGGTTTCTGGCCGCAGTTTTCAATCTAGGGGGCTGAAATTTTTGTGAGAGTGAGATATCCACAAGGAATGGTCTGGTATTGCACTTGAGCAAAATCGGCCAAGCCGTTTCAAAATGGCGACCATTTGAATTTTAGGAAAATTTACTATTTTTTGAACCCCTGTATGAGCAAGATGGCAAAAAAACTTTGAAATCAAATTAACTGGATTTGAAGAAAATTATTGGAAATTTGAGTTAATGCAATAAAATTATCATATTTTCCATTAATAAGCCAGTGTCGTGGGTAGGAAAAGGGTAAAAATGTGTAAATTTCTATAACCGTTTATGAGTCCATTTTTGAAGAAGTTGAACCGAAATTTTCCATTTTTTTTCCTTTAACATATAATTTGATGTCTTAGCTTCAATTCGCCTCGATTAATGTAGCAATTTAAACGAAAAATAAAAAAGTTTTTCGCTTGTGCAAAATTAGCTTACATTTATATAAAATTATTAAATCGATGAAATGGTTCGCAATTTCTTTTTTATTTTTTTTTTCACATTCAATTATGAATGGTTCTGAAAATTAGAAGAGCAATCGATACGACAAATAAGAAATAAATCATCTACATGCAGGTGAAAAAAGTATTCAAATTGGTCTTTTAATAACTAAGATATGACTAGTTTGAAAAATAAAATGTGTAGGTGTAGGAACCTGACGTACTGCATATATCTACGCGATCAGCACTACAAATTTGAAACGCACCGTGGCTCAGTTCATTGCACCCTTGCGTAGTAAACTGTTGGTGCGGGTTCGAAACCACGAGAGCATCATTCTTTTTTTTTTGATAGGTAGGTGGAGTTTTCCCAAAAATTTTTCATTACATTCATTATAAAAAAAAAATAGGAAGAAAATATTTATTATTGAATCGCATAAAAATACACTATTTCTGCGATTGATGCGCAAGAAGGTTTTTTCTATTTGCTCTGTAATCCTTTCCCTTTCTATTAGAATTGTTGAAATCCTAAAAAAATAAAAAGTGACATCTTTTATAATTGTCGACTTCTAATTTGATACAGGCGATGACAGTTTTTATCGCATTCTTTAAAACGAATTGATGCCAAAAATGTTGGTGGTAGGAAACCCAATTCTGATAGACAAAGAGCTTCGTCATCAGATACTATAAGAGACCCAACAACCCTAAGGTACGGCCCCTTATAACAGAAAAGCTTTAAAAGTCTGGAAATAACAGAAAGCTCCAGATGAAGTGGACCCTCAAGGGGTCTTGATACCCAAACGAAAGACATTACTGGATCTATCAACAAAATCCGTGGATGACGAACGATATCCCACAGCTTATGAACGTGAGGATAAAGCACAAGAACTGAGACCACAACCGATACGAAGAATTGAACAGAGAGGTGCAGTGAAAGTGAAACGATCCACAACAAGCACGGTTTTCATATTCAATTCCCAGAACAAAATTAGAAAGCTTACTGGCCGAAGGGTGACACCATAAGAATTATTCTGAAGAATTTAGGTAAACCACAAAATTTTGGTGGCTGTCAAAGAAATAATTATGTCGCAGAGAATATGTCGAAGAGCTTTTCAACGACACCTGCCAGGCCAACCATCCTTTAGTAACGAAATCAACGATCTATCCCTTTAATTGCCATGGTAAAGCGCAACACACAATTAAACTCCAGAAAAACATCAAAGTCGAGAGATCTGGATCAAGATCCTTTGACGAAGACCAGAGTATCATCACTTTATAATGGAATCAAACAGCATATGGTTAGGTGTAGAAGGTTAAAGGTTGGCAAAAAGTTAGATGTGGAAGGTGCCATGTCCGATTGTCTGCGTCGCTTCTTTTCAATGTCCACTCAGAAACAATAGCCACAGAGGCTTTGGAGGGTAAAGACTGAAGAATCAAGATCGAAGGTAACCTTATTACATAAATATTCGATTCACCGACAACACATGCAATAATGGCCGCTTGCAGTTTTTAACAACTGCGTGTAGACCGTGTTGTCAATTACAGCGCATAGTATGATCAAATGGCCAATTTTATCAAATTATTGGTGACAAATACAAGCTTTGTGATATTGATTCAGATTCTATTTTTTTTAATTTTTCAAATCGGTAACATATTTTAAGAATAACAACCACTCCGTATTTAACAGTTTCGTCGTTTATTTTTCCATGGCTTCTCATATGATCGTTTTGGCGTTTGTTTCTAAACAAATGCATCTACGTAGTATAATAATACTCATCGGGTATTTATTTACTTCATGCATCTTAAGTAAAAGGCTATAACGTTAAAACTCGTGGGATGCAATTATAAAAACCCAACTACAGCGCAGGTTAGAGTAAATCGTCTTTCCGATGTTTTGGCAACGATCTAAAGCGGTTGCATCATTCTTAAATTTATTGTTCACCTTATATTTTTACTAAACGAAACCGTTCTAATTTTCAAGACCGCAACCTTCTATCTTTGATTTCTTATTATTGTAAGCGTACAATTTCAATGTCACGTTGCACGAATTATGGATTTATCGGTATGGTTTTTATATCCTGTCAAGAAGTTATCCCTTGGCAAGTGTTCAATGTAAATATTACTTATAAAAGTTGAGTCGGTCTAGTTTTTATTGATTTAGTTAAAACGTACGAAGTGTTTTTTGTTTTTCATATCCAATAATTCGTTCCTAAATATGGGTTGCTTTGGTGGACCGACTCCTAGGCGAAGGGTGATAAATCGATATATTTACCTCGAAACAAACTATCGAGAGTATCATTGTAAGTATTAACCTGTAAAGTATGAATCCAAAACAAACCTCATAAACAAAAAATAATAACGAGTCATCGATTATTTCTCCAAAACAGTAATATTCAAGAATATAATAACAGCTCTTGTTAAAGTGATCTTTTAAGGCTATTCCAGGAGGCTCCAGTTTCGACATAAAAGGAGAACTATGGAAGAATGATCGTTGTACTCTTGTTAATCGTCTTACGCCTGCACTTCCGTCACTGATACCCTATTTCCTTCGGTTAATAATATTTATCCCACGGTGTTTGTTACGAGTTACCAGTTACCAGAACAATGTAAATGCGTTCAACTATTAGGAATTTCATGAAATGCCTACATAGGCTGAACGGCAGCTTTCTCTAGAGAAAAGTGTTGAGAAAACTTATCATTGTGATGAAAATAAAAGTTTCTCAGTTTCTTTTGTCACCAGATTTTGACAAAAATAGTAACGGAATAGCTCTCAGATCCTAACTGCGCCCTTTTTCACTTGAATTTACCATTTTCTTTTTTTATCATTTAGTGCAAAAAAACGATTTTTTTTGTGCGTATAAAAGAAAAAACTGATATAGCAATGTATGTGCCCCAATGTACGAATTGTCGGGAATTAAAATACGAATAAAATGAGAGCCGGAACAACACGATCGGTTCATTATTAGGGGAGAAAATAAATAAAAAAAACTACCTTGAGGAACACCCAGATACTTTTTCGCGTAATTGCAATCAGAAGTTCTTCATACCAGCCAGATATTTTGCAGCGAGGCTGGATGCTCTAGAGGTCGTCCGATTCGAATTTATCAAACGGATTTGTGGACAAACGAAAATTGTGGTTGAACAAACGTGAACAAACCGTGAATAAACGAATGTTCATGGGGACCTGATGTCAATTTTTTTTTAATTTTGCCGTAACTTTTTTGAATGGAGAACGGTTGGACAAACGTGGACCAAGGACAAATGAATAAGGGGGATAACTTCACTGAGCTGAGAACTAGGTTTTTGCAGCAACTTTTCCCAAACCGACCACAATAAAAAACTATTGGAAATTTTTTAAATTGTACGTAAGTTTGGAACATGTGAACTGTGGCGGTATCTCCAGCCAACAAAAAAAAAAGAAGCGGAAGAAAACACAAGGGTGACTACTGATAATGCCTAAAATACACAACCGTTTATTGATGTTGAAAGAAGATGTTGAAAAGATTCTAAAAAAAAATCTGGATTTGGTTCAAGCTCTATCGACCAAATTGCATATTTGCAATTTTCTTTCCAACATCCTAGTTTGGGTGTCTCTTCAAACGGAGATAATCTAGAATCTAATTTCACGCAGACTTCCGGAAATTATTGGCCCATGAAACAGATCTGATTGCTCTTCTAGATCGCATGGACCAGAATTTAGTCTGCAGGAATAGGTGGTTTCCGTTTCTTTGAAGGGGCGACGTTTATTTAACTTTCCTTCGAAAACAAATAGTGCCTGAAATCTTATAATTGCAGGAAATCTGCAGCAAGATGGGGCACCGACCTTTTATGTTATACACTTTCTACAGCTTTTAGATCAAAACTTTCATCTTGGACTGGACTTGGACTTTGGATTGGTGGTGGGGAAGAACAGTGATCGAGTGTTTGGCCAAAAACTCACGAGTTTGAAGAGGTGACCACTCCTCTACATGTCTGACCAACCTTTTTGGACGAATGGTATCCCTCAGACGTTTCAAAACTTCAAAGTAGAAAGTCAGGTTCACTGTGGAGCCTTGGGGGAGGTACTTGTGGTGAACCATACCTTTAGCAAAAAAGTTTGCATCACCTTGACCTTGCAAGGTCATGTGATTCAACATACAGGGACTTCAGTGCGGGCCCGTTCGTACGGGAAGACACATTGGTAGTCCCCCGCCTTGAGCGGATGCAAAAAGAGAGCGGGAACCGAAGGGAGTTCCAGATCAAACTTCATAAATCACAAAGGGAGTCTTGGTGAAGCTTTTGCAGTGGAATTGGATTCACTACAGTTATGGCTCGTCTGAAAAAGGTGCTCTCCAAGGACTCAACTTATCAAATAGGTACCATGAAAAGGGCAGATATGGTACCTACACTACAAACTCAGCAGAGGCAACTGAGCCCAAATGTTCCCTGACTGCAAAAGATGTCATGGACAGCCCCTGGGCAGAACACAAAACAGACTCTCCAAAGACTCGTCATAGAAGGATCATTTGACAGAACAACCTCGCACAAGGTCTCCAGATACATTGTTTCTCATCTACTTTAATCTGTCGCCTCTACACTTATACGTAGAGGAAATGACAATGGGATTTGCACAGGATTAAAACAAGAGATATGAAGTACTTCAAACAGGAGAAGGGTGCCAAACCCATGCATACTTTATCAATCTACACTGATGGCTCTAAGACAAAAAACGGATACGGTGCAGGAGTTTACTCTCAGAAACTAGATCTCGATATGGCTGCACCATTAAGAAGACACACCAACATGTTTCAAGTGAAACTGATGGGAGTACTGCAAGCGGCCAAAGTGCCGAGGATGTGGAGAAGAAGCGAAACTGCAAAATATGTGCTCTGTCACTGATCAGCGCTTCGTCAATATATTGTTCGTCAAAATACGAACAATCCCTATTGGGGGAAGTCTGGCCTGATATGGTCAGAATTGGACAGACCCCACCGGGACTCATCCTTCTCTACATCCGAATATTATGATGATTGGAAGATGGGTAGGTGGTGCTGGGGCTGTCCACGCGAGAGGAGGTACATCTTCGAAATCGATGACCAGAGAATAGAATACACTTAACAGGCAGCTGAAGAACTCTGAAAGGAAGCATCCAAAAGGAATATGATATTGAACCTGCCTACACTGAATTGTTGAGAATTGTGAAGAAGGCTAGTCTTTACTTGAAAGCGAGATATGCCTCCTTAAAGACAAATAATTTAACTTTTTACCATGTAGAAATTTAAGTCATTTCCCAGAATAAATCCTCTTGTCTGATCCATGATCATACGAAGCTTAAAAAAAAGCTCGAAAAAAGCTTATGAAAAAGTCGCTTCAACAAAAATATTTCTCAGATAATTTTTTCTGTATGATCAAACTAATCAACGGTAGTGGTAAGTCGCAATAGCTATCAATAGTTTACAAGATTCCCACAGAAACACAAAGTTATGATGTTCTACGGCTTTAATAAAGGGAGAGAATCTGGACTTACCAATTAGCTACAACAGATTAAGGAGATTTGTGAGAAGCTAATGGATACATTTTTTGTAATCAATAATCACATCTAGTACGCTGACTTTGACGATAATTTTATTGTTAAAGCGCTGATCCCTTTATAAGCATAAGAGTATTAGTCTTTTTATTTTTTATCCTTGCTCTATCAGAGAAGTTGAAGGAAGGAAAAAGGTATCATATATGAATTATTAGAAATGAATATTTTGCTGAAACTACCTTTGTAAACATAATTTGTGCAGAGATAATATTATGTATGTAGGTATGTGGTGATAAACAAGTCCAGGAAGTAAATCAGACACCAACACCACAACAGGAAATGTTCAAGCAGTTATGATACAGTTTGTAGGTACCTAATGCTTCTTTCATTCTGTGAAGGTAAAGATACATTTTAAAATTGTTAGGTTTTTTCCATTACATATTATAATAGCTATAGCAGAAAAGTATCATACGTACATCTTAAGACTGGCGTCAGATGCTAAATTAGTTTCGAAGAACTCTGGACTTATATGCGTGACAATTATTATTAAACAATAATTATTATCATAGAAAAGCAATAAATAAGATGTAAAATTCACGAAAACAAAAGGTTACACACCCTAGCATTTAGGCAAATTACCGCATCGCCTGAAGCTCTTAGCATTTGTTAAAGGATGATGTTAATTATTGGTGATGTAAAGCACGAGACTAACCTGCTAATGGGCTGCTAATATGTGGATAGAGTAAATCATTTAGGAAAGGACGCTATTTATAGAAATGACATGCTACTGTCACACGCATCGTGGTAATGTCAGGTAGCTCCAGCTCCACTACTACTGGAATGCACCTGTCAAGTAGTGAGAGTGAGATATTTGATGAAGCAACTAATATTGGTGGCCATGAGTGGGTCTTCGTATTTTATTGCTATATTTTTTTCTTAGATCATTGATTTATTATACTGCTCATTATCAATTTCATGCTTGAAGATTTATTCTATTGAACTGGCATCAAGTTCATCAGGTGCATGCATCAGTTGAAGCAGGTGCAGCCAAAATTATACACATACAAAATATTAATATTGGAACTTAATGTTTCAGTTTTATTAATATTGTGACTATAAATTTATTTCATGGCCTATTATATCAAATTTTTCTTCCTCGACCAATGGAAGGATAAGAGATCTTCCAGGCAAGTTATTTTATCAAAACACTTAACTTAAGAAACTAATTAACACATTTTAATGATTGAGTGATTGAGAGGCATATTTCCATAAAAATCAGAACTCACCTATAGATATATGAAAGTAGTATTGTCACAATTAAACCTTCCAGTATTTTAAAAATGTTGATAAGAACCTCATTCCCCCCAAAAAATATAAAAATCCATAATTCTCAAAAATCAGAAAGGGTTGAAGTGGTGATAGAGACAATATTGCCATTATGATGGGTTTCCCCCAAGTATAATTGACATTTATCTACTTCAGGATTATCTAATATACAGAGTGTCCCGTATCGTTATGTTCAAATTTTCTGAGCATATAGTAGGCTTAATTTTGAGCCCAAAAAACCCAAAAGTGGCAGGTCTATCTTTACTCGTTACGAAGTTACAGGCCTAAGAAAATTATGACTAGTAAATAACAAAGATTCAACTTTGAAAACCATACAACCACATGTGTTGTGGTTTAGGCTAATAATTTATTGTTATGGTGGAGACATGAGTAAATGTCACCAAAATAAACATTAGAAGAGGTTCTCCTGCTCATACAAAATGGCATTTGGATTCAAATAAATGGGATACCAGCATATTTCGGAATTGGCGTTTGTAACTAAATTCCAAAAAGCAATTATTATTGGATCGTATTCAGCATGCTGGATCAAGAGATCGGTCGCGAAAAATACGAGAAATTAGAACTGTTACTTCTGCAATAGGCCTCCGAGCACAAGTTTGTATTCAGCAAGGAATAGGACATTTTTAACACATGATAAACTGAAGATGTGGTCAATAAAATAAGCTTTATGTGGTTTTCAAAGTTAAATCTGGTATTTACTAGACATTATTTTATTAGACCTCTAACTTCGTAACGAATGCAGATAGACCTGCCACTTTTGGGTTTTTTAGGCTTAGGAATAAGCCTACTATATGCTCACAAGATTTGAACATAACGATACGGGACACCCTGTATAGAGACAGAGAGTGCTGCTCATTTACTTCGTCCAAATGAAGTAATATGAACATATTATGGTTAGTTTATAGGTATTAGCATTGTCTGGAGCAGCTGCTATAAACGTTACGTGAGTTTACCTTGCCAATTATCGGCAATGTACCAATTGCGTCAACAGTGGTCACTGACAGAAAATTGATGTCCTTGTCCTTGTTATTCAAGTCCAAGTTTTTGATATGAAATATAAACCGTTCATGATCTAAAGAGACTAAAAAATTGAAGAAGACATCGGAGTAACAGTTTTTCAATGTTTAAGTCACAAATTTGCATTAATCACTTAAACAACGAAAAGGACTAAGGATTCTCAAAATCTATCTCCTAATACAGGCAACTTTTTTTATTTTGTGAGATCCAGTGTCCGTTCAAGGGGCAAATTTGGGGAGAAGTTGATGCTGATTTGTAATGTGGAAAGAAATTTAGGATGGTTTTCATCGTTGCTGAAATATGCTGAAAAAACAAAAAAATTGAGATTTCTTATTTTAAAAAGAGAAATCGTGGGTTCTAGGGCTCATGCTCATCAATGATCTCATGTCAAAGGCAGAGAAAAACACTACTTAAGCTGAAGGCATTGATATATATTTCGCTCTTGTTGGAGCTCATCGGCATGTCATCAGCAAGTGTAATTCCCCATTTTTTGCACAAACTTAGTTCCAAGATTTATCCAGAATAACATTCATACTGAACTCGGGGATCGATAATCAGTAGCGACATCCTACGTTGGTGACTTTAACTACCAACACTATAGAGAAGCTATTACCTACCCTAGAGAGACAAGACTCCTCGTGAAGTTAAAATTCTATGAGGATTTGACAAGTCAACTGGGTGTGCTAGCTTATGCTGGCAAAACGTGTGCACCATAATCGTAACATGTTCTGGATGAGCAGTGGAAGTAGTGGAACTAATTTTATACAAAAGATCCCCATCTTTAAGTTACACTTGCTGATGCGACATGCCGATGAGCTCCATCAAGGGCGAAATGTTCATACATGGCTTCAGAAGTGTTTTTCTGTGTCTTCGATAAGGAATCAGTGATAAGCATGAACCATAGAATTGATTATTTTTGGTAGGTTGACATAATAAGTCGTTAAGAGCTATCGACTTGACATTAAAAAAAAAACTCAAAGCCGACTAGATCCTAGAGTTTCTATAGTCAACTTTTTTATGGACGCCATATTGTTTTTCTATGTTATTTGATATGAAGAAAAATCAACTTAACAAACAATTTATAAATTTACCGAATGCCATGAAAAACGATAAGGAAGGCAATATTTTGACGTCAAATTGACGTTAGTGGGTGAATCAATGCTATTTTTTTTAAAAAGAGTGGAGTTTTTAAGAAATTTTGTTTTAGGATGTGGCAGATTTTTGGTTTTCTGAATTTATTGTAGACAGAATAATTACATTGAAAATAATACGATAGCCATCAGAAAAACAAAAATTGATTATGAAAACTCTGATATCGTGTCGACTTGGAAAATTTTTTAAATGTCAGAACTTTTCAAAACCTACAAAAAATAAGTAGCAAAATTCTTTCAATTATAAAAAAATATAGTTAAAATAAGATGAAATTTCGATTTTTCATTTTTTCAAGATATTTCAGGAACTATTTTTATTCAAATTTGTTTTCCGCGCAACTCTCAGCTGAAAATTGCAAAGCTTTTCTATAATTTAACTGAATTTATTTGCTTAGAAAAATATTAACGGTTCAACAAAATTCAGAAGATTAGGTTTGAAAAATCTCTTTCTTTTGAAAAAAACGGTCACAAAACTGAGTTCTAATATTCCAGTAAATAAGCCGGAAAATGTGGTGTAAAAGTGGTGTAATAATATACCTTCAGGAACATTCATCACCACTAATCCCTGAATGATCTCGAAAAGTGAGAAAATATGGGTAATTTCCGCCCTCGCAAAGCATCAAAAATAGTAACGGTGATACAAAAAGTTGTGATAATCCAAAATTTCACCAAGGAAATCGTCTCTAGCAGATTTTCGTGGTCGTTGATTACGAATTCGAGGTCCAAAAGTAAATGAGGGTGGATCCAATCCCTCAAAACTACCCAAAGAAGTGTCAGTGACACAAAAAATTTATATTTCACCTCGGAAGTCGTCTCACGGGGGTTTTCAGGGTCGCTGATGATGAATCCGATGTCAAATTGAACAAATTCAAACAACCAATGCGATGTGCGATATAATTCCGATAAAAATTTTCATCTTTCCCGTTCTCGAAATACTTACCTAGCTAATTGATTTGTAAACTGAAAAATTTCATTTAAGCTGAAGATTTACCAAGCGGCATAATAAATTTTTTTAACACTATTACCACTTCTTGGAGAGGTTTTGAGGCGTTGGAACCACCCTCACTTGGCTTTGCACCTCGAATTCATGATCAGCAACTCCGAATAAAACCCTCAAGAGACTATTTCCGAGGTAAAATTTTGAATTGGCATAACTTTTTCATCCCTGTTACTATTTGAGGTGCTTTGGGATGGAGGAAATTACCCAAATTTTCTCATTTTCGTGGTAATAATGTAAAAAATAATTCAAATATTGTCACTTTGAATGCCTGAGGAATCCAGGAAAAAAAGCATTTTTAAAATCGGCGCTGTTCCGCCGCTTTTCCAGATTCTACAGTATTTTCCGGTTTATTTACTGGACTATATAAGGAACTTCATAATAATTAAGAATTTCATAGAAAAAAGGTTTTATTTTTGAGGGTGCTTTCTGATAAAGCATCCAGCTATCGCAGCTGGTCTGATCCAATATTACAATGTACGTCTCTTCAGGACTTGCACAAAAAATTCGTCAACGTCAATAGGATACCTACGTGGATGTCAGGTGGTTCTCCTCTATCTGAACTTCTTTTCCATCAATCTCGAATGTAAAGTAGGTTTATCAAGATAAAACGGTCTACAATAGTAGCATTTCGAACTGATCACGTCAGAATTAGACAATGCTTAGTATTAATAGTCATTTTATTCGTGGGTATCAAAGACAAAGACATTATATTACAACTATTTCCTCCCACGATAAACCCTCCCTAGCCCCTCATTACTGCAGCTCTTTGAACGTCCTACTATAAGCTTATGTTCTGATAAGCAATAAAATGTGTATGTACCTATGTAACAAGAAGAAAGAATATCCTTATTTCTCTTTCTAGCATATTCTCCACATCGCCGTTGATTGACGTTATCTTCATCTCCAACTGAAAACTTTCGTTAATTCCTGACATTAGAGATCGACATATCGGAAAACAAGACATCAAAAAACCACAAGATTATTATACGACTGGCATACTTTTCACGATGTATGATAATGACAAACTTAGGAGCCTTAATAAAAGCGAAACGTTGGTGTCTTTGTCTTTAGACTCATGGTGACCTGACTCAATCAGAGGTAATTATATATATTTTATAATATTTTATATTTTATATTTTATATATAATTATATATTTTATTACGAAAAAAGAAATGTTGCAATCAAGGTAGATTCAGAACATATTTAAGGTAAAGTGTACTTGTTCCATACCCAAATAAATACCTATTACATTGTCGTCTAGTTTTTCCTCTTAGAGAAATGTTGCATTTACCTTAAGCGCATAACAGAATTTGGCAGTTCTTCGAAGCGTGTATTTTTTCTACACTTCTGCACTTCCTTTGTGTACATCAGCACCAACCCGAAATCGTCATTCCAGGGAATGCCTAAGCAAACAATTGAACAATAAAGGCTGCCTATACATATATAAAAAAAAACAATTTTTAGCAGCCTTCCACTCCCTCTATAAAGAAGGATTCTTGGTTTCGAGATAAGGTTAACAACTTTAAAAAATGCAGGGAGCTGTAAGATGGAAAATATTTTCTGCCTCTACAACAAGTCTGGTATGATTCTCCGAACGAGTAAATTCAAAATTCATAACACATAATAACAGGTACTTAATTCTGATGACTTGAAAATATTCTCGCTTCAAACTCATTATTTTTTGATTGCATATATGAGACTGCAAAATTATTTTTAGGCCTAAATTACACAGGTAATAAGTGTAAGTGAGCATATTTAATAGCATTTTTATAAGAAACATTACCATCGCTTTCCATCCTAATAACAAGGAGCTGTTGTGTTGTATGTATTTCATCCAATAGGTGCTGAATTCCATTACCAAGTTAATGAAGATGTCAGCTATACGGTCAACAGTCTTATAATGTTTTGTAGAAATTTTCATAATATTGGTCTAGCACATGTCCTGATATATTTTCATCTATGTTGATATCGAATTTTATGACACATTTCTATTTTTGTTTTACCAGGTCAGGTCTGATCTCAATTACTATGGTAACAAAATAATATAAAAAATGATTATTATAATAATATTCGCAGTAGACATCTTTATTTACGTATTGACCAGTTGGGAGGGACAGTTGTTACAATGTCGTTAACCCACACCAGAATTTTACCATTTCCAGCGACGTCGTCCTTCAATATTACTAATACGTCGATTCAAGCCGGTCTATAATATGTCATTCATTAATGAGATTCTTTTCTTATTTGTGCCGGATTAAAGCTAACTTGATCCCAAATGACCGCACCATATTAGGTTCTTTCAAAGTTTGCAATTACGTCAGCCAGATAGGGAAATAAATTCACCGCATGGTATGAAGAATATTGAGCAAGTCCATGTCTGCCTTGCGTTTAACAAACATTTTTATCGACACGTTGAAAATTGATATGATAAACTTTGATAAAAATGTTGGTTTGCTGAATTATTAGAAATTTAGAAATGATAAAAATCGATAAGTAACAAAAAAGATGTTTTAGAAAGAGTAGTACTTACAGGTTTCTCAAATATTATTCCATATTTTATCAGATAACATAATAATTACAAATTAATTGGAAAGTTCGATCAATGCCTTTAACAAGAAGAGCTTGGCTCTTAATTCTCAATTCTTAATCACAATTATTGCAATGTACAGGATTTATGAGGGTGCAATCTATATTTACCCAAGTCAAGTTAGCCACGCTTCGGCCAGCCACGCTTCCGGCCAGGGGAAGGAATTCGATTACCTAATTTCCAGCAAAAAAGTTTTTGGTCGTTTTTCAACGTCTTAAATGGAAAATATTTGGTTTGTTTTTGTTGATAATTAAATTATTAATAAATGTAACATTTATTCGGACCAATTTTAGGAAAAATTTTCAGTATTTTTTTCAGTTTCTTAAGTCCGTGGCGGAAAGCGCCGTGTCTGGTCATTATTATGAAATTTCTGTTTTTTTTTTCAGCAAAATTTCAGCCAAAATTATTTTTTCAGCAAAATTTCAACAATAAATTTTTTTTTCAGTTTCTTAAGTCCGCGACTGAAAGTGTGGTTGGCAATTATTATGAAATTTTGCACCTTTTTCAGAATATTTTCAGCAAAAATTATTTTTCAAGTTTGTCAAATCCTTGGCCGAAAACATGAGTGGCCAATAGTTCAAGATTTCTTACTTTTTTGATCAAAATTTCAGCAAAATTAATTTTTTAGTTTATCAAGTCCTTGGCCGAAAGCGCGGTTGGCCATTATTTCAAAATTTCTTACTTTTTTGTGCAAAATTTCAGCAAAAATGATTTTTCAGTTTCTTCAGTCCGTGGTCGAAAGCGTGGTTGGTCAATAATTTTTTTTTATTAAATTTTAGAATTTTTCAGAATATTTTCAGCAAAAATGATTTTTCCAGCTTGTCAAAAGTTCGTGGTCGAAATCTGACTGGCCATTATTTCAAAATGTCTGATTTTTTACCAGAATTTCAGGTAAAATGATTTTTTAGTTTCTTCCAGTCCGTGGTAGAACGCGTGGCTGGTCATTATAATCAAATTTCTGGATTTCTTGAGCAAAATTTTAGCAAAAATTATTTTTACAGTTTACGGCCGAAAGCGTGGCTGGCCGTGGCATTTAAATAATTACGCTTTTTTTCAGTGCACGTTGTACCGGGTGGGCATCTAAGAATGAACAGCGGCCATATCTTGGGAAATATTGATCCTACAGTTTCAAAATGAAAATTTTCCAGACATAAGTGACTATGCGAAATGCAATGAAAATATTTTCAAGATGGTCGCACTTCCGGAAATACCGGAAGTTGACCCCTGCTTCGTTATTTTAACGGGGAGACACTCTTTATATTATTGTATTTTTAAATTGTCTGGAAAAATCGAATACAGGTGGTTTTCACAATGGAATTTAGGTTGAGTAGTTTATGAGTTATAAACAAGTGAAAATCGCAATTTTCAATTTTCAAAGCATCTCACATTGAAAACGGCTCAAGATATTTAAAAACGGCTTACATGTCGCTATCTTAACTTTTCACAAGGTATCCTACCATGTGGTTTAAATTTTTATACAGGGTGATGAAAATTAACAGATATTTCATCACCCTGTAGAAAAATTTAAACTACATAATAGAACACTTGTAAAAAGTTAAGATAGGGACATGTAAGCCGTTTTTAAATATCTCGAGCCGTTTTCAATGTGAGATGCTTTGAAAATTGAAAATTGCGATTTTCACTTGTTTATAACTCATAAACTAATCAACCTAAATTCCAATTGTGAAAACCACCTGTATTCGATTTTGCCAGGCAATTTAAAAACACAATAATATAAAGGGTGTCCCCGTTAAAATAACGAAGTAGGTGTCACTTCCGGTATTTCCGGAAGTGCGACCATCTTGAAAATAGTTTCATTGTATTTCGCATAGTCACTTATGTCTGGAAATTTTTTTTTTTTGAAACTGTAGGATCAAAATATGGTCGCTGTTCAGTCTTAGATGCCCACCCGGTACAATGATTTATTATATTGAGTGAAATTTCATAATACTATTATCAATAAAAACAAACCAAATATTTTCTTATTTTTTTATTCAAGCCGTAAATATGGAAAAAAGTTACTCGTACTGGCCGAAAGTGCGGCTGGTCAAAGCGTGGCCAACTTTACTTGGGTTCTATATTGACTCTTACTAGAATCCTTAATGTGATTTTTATATATCTTCCTTCAGGCAACACAATTTAGGAAAGTCAAAAGGAAAATCTTTTTTTAATCAATTTGTGAGCTCAATGAAAATGGTGGTACCTACACATACCTACACTCTATCTAATAATATTTATAACTACCTAAATATTTCTAGCTTCGATGGGATGATCTAAGATGGCTTCTAGAATATTAGAAAGGAAATCTATAAGATATTTAACTTTTAGCATATCTAGTTCTATCAGATCCAGAAACATAGGAGTTAGCTATAGTGAAAACTTGGCAACCGCGTCAACTAGGGGTCCAGACTGAGAGGTAATTTTGCTAGATGCCTGGCCTATAATATATGTTGCAAATAAAAGCCGTTTCGGGCCATAAATAAACAGGATTTGGTGGCAACTCCTACCGACTCCGGATTTAGAAACAATTTTTTTAAATGCCTAGAATAGACGCTTGTTCATCAACCATAAAAGAACCAATTCCATCCAGACGCGCTTGCTTTTAGGTTTTCGAAAATATTATTTTTATTTTTAAATTCTCCAACATTTTTTTAAGCAAGTAAAAAATAGCGATAAGTTACAGATTTTCACGATTTTTCCTCATAGGTCTATTTGATGGTAAACTGTCGGACAAATTTACGGGAAAGGATATTTAAGTTAAATAAATGAGAAGTGGTTGCGAAATAAACTCCGTAAGCACAAAAAATTCAGCCTAATTGGAGTTGGCAAGGACATTTCCAATTTTATTTTCACACAATGTTGCAACATTGATTAAATTGAACAATAATTCCAGCCTAAACTAGATTTTTCAGTTTTTTGAAAATGTCAGGAATGGTCACAGATATCTTGCATGTCTTTACGGATTCGAGATGGTCATAAAACAGAAAAAATTTTCCCTAATTTAACCGACCCTGCATGTATCTCTCACCCTTACGAGTTACTCATAGTGAGCTCTGAAAAAGGAGACACCCTGGATCTAGCGGGAGTCTCTCCTGTAAAAGTGAAGCTTGATAATTTTTTCCAATTTTTTTGAGGGCATTCGCACTTTTTGAAAAGCAGGCACCATATTACAGGTCATACAGAGAATACCAAAAAAGCGTGAAAATCCGTGCTTCTTTTAGCTTATACCCAAAATCACATCAGTGGTGATCTCGCTATTTATTGGTTATAAGTTATCACCAAAATACCATTTTTTTTTTATTTGCTATAGTTTTTTTTTGCCGCCCCTGTATTTTGCCGTGGGCACCCTGTCGAAATACGGTGTTAAAATTTTTGTAAAAAGTTCTTAATTAAAAGGGCGTTGTTGGCAAAAAATTAAAGAAACCTTTTTTATGCCATTGAATAACGGTATTGTATTTGCAATAAAGTCAGTGACGTAAAAGATCTTTTTGAAATGGGATGATGGTACACCCATATCTCCGCTGCTGGTTATAAGTTGTAACAATTGTACCGAATTTTTTAAAATTTCAAGACCTTGTATCTAGAAAAGTGAGCTTTCCTGGATGAGTGTACCGTGAAACTGACAATTTTTTAACGTTATCTTTCATTAGATGAACTCCTACTATTACAAACCGGGCCATCACTGTAATGATGGCACCCAAGTATCGATATGGCTGAAGCTGGAAAACAAGCCACTATATGGAAAAGCTCCAGGTGATAACAGAAAAAAATCTATGAACGAATATTTAAAAAAAGGTAATTTTATTAAAGCTTGTTTTTAATTAAAAATGATTTTTTACACGTTTATTCCCCCATACTTTTTCTCAAATTTGTTACTTAATCAGGAATATGCATCATAGCTTATGTAGATTGAAGATTATTACATACCTACTTCTTTAATAGTTTGAAAAAATCGGGTAAAATAAATCATCTCAGATATTAATTATACCCTCCTTTTGTAGTCTGATAAATTTTCTATTTAAAAAAAAATTTTAATCAATTGATTATTCTTTTCAATAGCCATTGATCGCACGGCGTACCCAACACTATTATAGCAGCAATAGATACTAAAAGGTAAATTTAACGCTGTGTAATATTACCTTAAGATATAAGCACCCATCCATAATTTTAATGATCCATTTGTTAATGACATACAATAATTGTAAGTGAGCTATAAAGCACACACAAGAAAAAGGTGTCGATGTTTCCATACAAGGCGAGAAAGATTGCAGATATAGTTATATCTCATAAATTCAATTTATGAAGCAATACACTTATTAATAAATTACCTCCAACACCTGTGACGTCAACGTTACTTTTATTACTAAATTATTCCGTAGTCGTCTCGTTCATTGATCTATTTTTTGCAAGCCTTTTACAACTAAAAAATAATTTCTTGTTTTCTCCAACAATAATAATGAATTCATTTAAGAAAACAACATCCTGATTTGAAAGATATATTGCTAGCGTTCATGTCTACCTTCACAAACAACTAACGAATAAGATCATTTTTGTAACTTAGAAAAATAATCCTGCCTAGTTACTACCTATAATATACCTGGAAGAACGACTATTATTTATTACAACTCCGGATTAGGATTTCCTGTTTCCTTGCAAGCACAATCTACACTACTTAACAATTAATTAGATGAAAGCCAGGGCACGTCTCCCTCAGGCTTCTAGCTGAAAAAGCGAAGATCTCCCTTGAAATGGGTATCGCGTATCGGCCGCATTTTTCTGCGCCCATGGATGGACTACTAAAAAGAAACGTTCTGCAAGTTAGGGACGTCGTCACTGAAAAATTGTGTGATTTTCTTCTAGTTCGAACAGTTCTAGACAGTAAAGATTCATCATGGCATATAACAGCAGTTGAAAAAATCTGAAGCTTGACATACCTGTTGGTAGTGCTGATAATTAACAGGAGAACAATAAAGCTCCATTTGACCGAAGGAAGGTGTCTAAAACATAAATTCACTAACATTGTATTAGAGCCCCACCCGATCATCGAAGAGAACACTTAAATGAAAGGAGCGCCCGAAAAACAAAAAAGTTTTGGTGAATTATTTTACAGTTTTGGTCTTTTCTGCCAAAACATACTGTCAATGCCAATTATTATTATTCTGAAAAACATAGTGGAGAGGGTCTGTCAAAAAAAAAGGCTCCATCCGCCTTGGACTCGAGAATTTTTTTTGATTTTTTTTTTTTAAAGTTGACCCCCTCTTCATTTTGGTGGCATTTTCAAAAATTTAATCGACGCCCTGACGGAGAAATGTGCATGCGAAGACATCGGCAATGGGTTTTTTGCACATAACTCGCTTAATTCAACTCTGAGCATAGTAAATATCCTGTCGAAAAATGAAGAGCTCTCGAAGACGCCAAGACGCGTAATTTGAACTTTGACTGGTCCAAATCGGTCAAACGGTTCTCGAGATATCGCATTTTCAATTTTAAGGCCCTTTCTTCAGGGTTCCGCCGCGGTGCGAATACACCGCCGTCCGTGTTCGCGTGTTTTGCATGGAAAAAATCGACTTAGGGACTTAATTTTTTTTTCATCGACAGACAGCAGTGTCCTCAATGATGCCTGAAATTTTGAAGTCGCTATCTTGATTAGAGGGGGAGGGGGAGGGGAAATCATAATTAAAATTCAAATTGCTATAACTTTCGCTAATATTGAAGCCTCGGGGCCAACCAATGGGAGATGACACTTTGGAATGCCTACTTTAAAATGTTTTTTTTTTCGATTCCGCCAATATTGGCAAGATGCCCGCAGAAAAACCGATTTCCCTCCCCCCTTTTTTTTCTTAAAACTGGTTTTTTGCCATGAAAGAAGGGGGTGGGAGTAAACAAATTTTCGTCATCAGACGGGAATTTTTTTTATCTTTGATTTGAGCCCCAGTAGACCTCGATCAGACCATTATTAAGGTCACAGGGTCACCAAACGCGTTTGGTCCTGTAGAATGGCAAGGGTTAGGGTTAGCGGGTTCTGCTACCCGGCATTTTTTAGGGCTAAGTCTCCCCTTTCAAGATTTTCTTACCCCATGTCGCTATCTCAATTAGGGCCTGCACGCGGACGTGATATGTAAATCAATTAATCTAGCGTGTGTGAATGTGAGAGAAGAGAGAAAGGAGAGGGAGCGCTAGGCTCCGCCCCCGAATCTCGCTGCTCCGCGGCTAGATTAATCACGTCCGCGTGCAGGCCCTAATTGAAATAGCGACATGTTGAAATCTTGAAAGGGGACACTTAGCCCTAAAAAATGCCGGGTAGCGGAACCCGCTAACCCTAATCCTTGCCATTCTACAGGACCAAACGCGTTTGGTGACCCTGTGACCTTAATAATGATCCGATCGAGCATTATTGGGTCTACTGGGGCTCAAATCAAAGATAAAAAAAAATCCCGTCTGATGACGAAAATTTTTTTACTCCCACCCCCTTCTTTCATGGCAAAAAACCAGTTTTAAGAAAAAAAAGGGGGGAGGGAAATCGGTTTTTCTGCGGGCATCTTGCCAATATTGGCGGAATCGAAAAAAAAACATTTTAAAGTAGGCATTCCAAAGTGTCATCTCCCATTGGTTGGCCCCGAGGCTTCAATATTAGCGAAAGTTATAGCAATTTGAATTTTAATTATGATTTCCCCTCCCCCTCCCCCTCTAATCAAGATAGCGACTTCAAAATTTCAGGCATCATTGAGGACACTGCTGTCTGTCGATGAAAAAAAAATTAAGTCCCTAAGTCGATTTTTTCCATGCAAAACACGCGAACACGGACGGCGGTGTATTCGCACCGCGGCGAAACCCTAAAGAAAGGGCCTTAAAATTGAAAATGCGATATCTCGAGAACCGTTTGACCGATTTGGACCAGTCAAAGTTCAAATTACGCGTCTTCGAGAGCTCTTCATTTTTCGACAGACTATGCTCATAGTTGAATTAAGCGAGTTATGTGCAAAAAACCCATTGCCGATGTCTTCGCATGCACATTTCTCCGCCAGGGCGTCGATTAAATTTTTGAAAATGCCACCAAAATGAAGAGGGGGTCCAACTTTATGAAAAAAAAAATAAAAAAAAATTCTCGAGTCCAAGGCGGTTCGAAAGTTAGACCCTCTCTACTAACACACATGTGAATCTGATGAAAGAAACATCCTTGTGAAGAATAGATAAAGTGGCACTTTACTCACTTATATAATAATAATAATAATAATAATAAAGAGCCTTTATTTGTTTGTGTACTGTACCTACATTTTACAATACAAAATTAAACTGGGAGGCGAAGTCTAGCCTGGGCTACTCTACTTAACCTCCAGCCAATGAAATTAACAACATATTTACTTAAACCAACAAAACAATAACTTCACAACCGCTGCTGAATTTCCAGTAAATAAACTTTATAATGTTTTTTCAAAAAATTTAGGGTACGTGCTCTCATAAAGCTAGGTATAGCATTAAATATTTTAACCGCATTGTACGTGAAACATCTCTGAGACCCAGCAAGACGGAATTTGGGTAGCATTAATGTATCTGTATATCTAATAAGGCGATGATGCATGTCACCTCTTAACAACAATTTCTCTTTGAGGTATGGAGGTGTCGATGTATATAAGATCTTGTACACTAACGAGCTCATATGATATTTGAAAAGGTTTTCCATTCTCAACCATTCCAGCTCATTTATTTTAGCTGATACTCTGTCATATTTTCGGAGACCAAATACAAATCTGCAACACGCATTTTGCACTTTTTGAAGGCGATATTTAGTTGATTGGTACAGACATGGAAAATAAAGAACCAGACCATAATTTAGAATAGAAAGCACCAGACTCTCGCATAATACCTTTCTCAACCGAAAGCCAAGCAAGTGTCTGTTTCTGTACAACTGCCTCAAAACTAAGTAAGACTTCTTAAGCAGAATGGAGACCTGCTCATTGAACCGCAGTCTACAATCAAAAATTATACCGAGATTTTTTTGACACCTTACACTCCTCAATGGCTGGTTCCCAACAATCAGCTGTAAGTCCTCCACATCCGGGCTCGAACCAAATGTCATAACGCTACATTTTTCGGGATTTAGCCTGAGCCCGTGGGTATCAGAAAAGGCTACCAAAGATGCAATATCACTATTCATGCGATTTGAAGCAAACTCCACCATCTGGGGGCCATACGAGAAATAGAGCTGGGTGTCATCCGCAAATGACTGGATACTAACATGTTGTATTGTTCTTGGACTATCTGCTACATAGATCAAGTAAAGGACCGGTCCCAAGACAGAGCCTTGGGGAACTCCAGATGTAACCGGAGCAAAATCAGAGGAAGAAGTATCATCGAAAATAACCTTCTGGAAGCGATCTTCCAGATAATGACTAAAAAAACCACATGAGATGTCATCGAAGCCAAAGTACCGTAGTTTTGCACATAAAAGTCTATGGTCAAGGGTATCAAAGGCCTTTGAATAGTCCAACTGAACCACTGATGTGGCAAGCCCGAGGTCCAGCGACCTAATGATGTGATCTGTCAGGTTCAACATCGAGGTTGTTGTGCTGTAGCCCTTACGGAATCCCGACTGACTAGTTGGAATTAATTCGGAGTCGACCACGAATTGATAAATTTGTTTAGACACTACCTTTTCAAGTACTTTAGACAACGAAGGAAGAATACTAACTGGGCGCAGGTCGGAAAAGCTCTCAGGATTAGAAACTTTGGGCAGGGGTTTAATCAGGGAATATTTCCACTGTTGCGGGAAATATCCGGTTTCCAAGCAGCAGTTGATGATATGAGTCAGATAAGGAGCGATCACATGTAAGGATAGCTTTAACATTCTGGAGGAGATATCATCAGATCCGATTGCATTTGATCTAAGACCTGTCACTATGTCTTTTATTTCTTCAATTGTCGATAAGCGAATCGAGAAACTCTGGTCTGTGTTATATCTATTTGTTAAGTAATAGGCTGTTGTATCAGGACAGTTATTTTTCGGTGTGAATACCGATAAGAAATACTCATTCAATTCACAAGGCCTTTTCAGATTAGCAGGAAGCTCCACTGATCGCTTACCCTTTATATTTAATGACTTCAATGCATTCCAAAGTTGTCTGCTATCATCACCCTTAGAACGACTCGAGAGATAAGCAACCTTTTCTCGCCTTATTGCACTAACAACTGTATTCCTTAATTGTTGAAAATATTTGTAATCTAGAATGTTTTTAGTTCGCTTGTATCTAGATAAGGCATTGTCTCGGGACCTCATGATGCAACGAATATTGTAAGTCAACCACGGCGCGAAAGGCTTGGTCACCCTAGACGTGATCAATGGAGCATGTACGTCGAATAACCTCAAAAGTTGATCTGTCAAATACTTAACTTTGTGATCAATATTTTCGAAATATAGTAAACGATCCCACTGGATCTCTGACAAGTCTTTATTAAATTTGTCAACGTCGAATGCACGAAAATCTCTGTAGGTAATAAGTTTAGGTTTAGGACGAGAATGCTTTAGATTAAGAGTACAAAAAATCGCCCGATGATCAGAGATCTGATGAACCAATACACCTGCCTCAAGGACCAAATCACTTTTGTTCGTAAAAATCACATCCAGGAGTGTCTGAGAGTTTCCCCGTATACGAGTAGGTTCATCAATTAGCTGTGTACTTCGCTAGAAAAGTCACTATGACCTTTTATCGCAAAAAATCTTGAAATGATATGCAAACAGTGGAAACACAGTGATCAAAAGGTCTGCTTACAAAAGCTACTACCACTTACTTATGGTACACGAACCATTTAACCATTCCGCCTACGAAACACAACTAATTATATAGCTTATCATAAAATTAGCCCATAGCGTGAATAATTTTACAGCGATTACGTTACAAATGATTTACTCACAACGAGATAGGATAATCGTTCCGGTTCGGTATTTTATATTTGTGAAAAAAACAACTTCGAGCAAAAAATTACACTTAAATGGGAGTTCAAATAAGAAAATTTATTTCCTTGTTGGTGGGGGAATAATAGATTAGATTAGAGTGAAGCCTCCCACTGCATTTATAAATGCATGCGTTAAAATAGACGATTTAAACGAACACAAAAATCTAGTAAAGACCAGGGTTCGAACCTAAGCTGCAGTGGTGACCTGATTGAAAATGTTTGAAGTTTAGGTATATGAATAATTTACCTAACCCCAGAAAAGAAAGCTATACAGCTAGGATGATCATAGTCGGCTTGAATAAAAATTTCTTCACTTCCTCATCGTCTCATCATCAGGAGGCCTGGAAAGTTAATTCCACGTATTGCGATGACTTAGGAGGAGGACTGATTTACCTTAGTCTTAATCTTGCGGCATCTTGGGCTCTAAACCAAACTTTCTTCAAGATTTATCCAGTAACTAATTTAGTAAAATATGTGGCGTGAAGAGACTTCGCTACCTTTGTTAGGGCTTTAGGTATTCAATAGATAGACACGAAACGAAAATTTGTTCAATTGATGTGTGTGTGCTTAACCAGCTGGCTTCAACTGAAATCAAAAATTGATTCCGGCTGTTTTGCTCCATGGAGATTTGCTCTGGAGATCATTTTGGTTCACTGAGCAAAGCTTCATGGACTACGGCCAAACAGCAGGCCATCTTGATTTTATTTGTTCAATTGAGCTCCCAGAAATGATCACATCGGTTTACTCTTATCCTTCGGATATTGGCAACGAGGAAGCAATCAATATAAATACGCATACCTACAATTAATATAAAATATGTAGGCAGTAGTAGACAATAACAGTGCTGTCTTTGAGCATTGCAGCCTTACAAAGAGACTAGCGGAACTGTTTGTGTTTATCAAAACACAATACAACAATTACAAGTACTTATCACAATAGCCAGAAGCTTATCAGATCAGCCATCTCTATAAACTACAAAACTAGTCTATTGTTAACCGCTTATGTCCAGTATATGAACTCTTTGTCATAATTTAAGCTTTAAATTTAAAGCTTTACTCAGAGAACCTGTAATGACATCATTCGCGAGCATACCGTTGTACGTCTTGTTATGATGTAGCTTGCCTAATCATATTTATTGTTGATGATAATAAAAACATATGCCAATATAAAACTCTTTATCGCCGCCTCATTAACAACATGAAATCATGTCATTAATTACTTGCGATCCTGGTTTTACACTGGATTCACTTGACGTAAGCGTAGATTATTTTTCAAGCTATGGTTAGATAAAGCTCCATTTCAACATTAAGTAAAAGACTTTCTTTTTTAACGAGAAAGTAGCTTTTTCTAAAATATTAAAATCATAAAAAAGTTATTTTTGAAAACTGATAACTCAACTGATAGTCTCAAAGCACAATTTTTATTTTTTACATTATTTTAGGGCTTCATTTCTTCAAGTTTCTTTTTTTTGATAACGTTCAAGTTTTTCATTGTAATCAACATAATATTCACATTACGATGCACCTTGGTCCCTTAAAGCTCCTTTAAAAAAGGGAGGAGAATGTTTCTAAGGGAGGTGTTTTTAAGGAAGAACCACTTCGCGGTAGACCTTCACCGATCATTTTCACAGAATTGTTTCTTGTCAGTAATAGTGCAGTTCATATAAATTTACCAGAAAAAATTGATCAAACTAGAGAATGATTGTAACCACTTGAAGAAAAGTATTTTTTTCTGTATTGTACCAGTTTGAAAATATCGACCACAATAATTGCAAAAAGCTCTAAGATAATGGTCCTGGTTTCTGGAAAAAGATTTTATGGACCGGTGAAACCAGGGTTTTATCACTTTTATCAGGCATTATTTGAATACTCCTGTTGTAACAATTTTTTTTAACACTTTATACAACAGACAACAGTGCTTTTTTCTTCTTGTTTCTTTTATAAATAATCGAAACATTTCGCATTGATAAATTTAAACATCTCTCTTAACACGCAATTATTCTTGAATCTTAAACATCGAAAGCCATCTTTACGTATAGATAAATAAATTATTAATGGGTGCTGTATACCTAACTTATACCTATTTCCCTCTAATTTAAAATTTTAATTTACCGAGACTTTAGTAAAATGATTCTGTGTAACTTTTTATAAACAACGTGACGTAAATTTGTTAAAGCATCGAACAAATTCATCGCAGTTAATGTTATGTGGCCCACAGCTTTAATTCTCGAAAATATCAAAACATCAAAATTGTGTGCCAAAAATTTTAATTGACATCATTTTTCTTAATTTTCATTTGCTCTTGTGCATCAATTCCGGACAGACACCATTACTATTAAATAAGTACTTATTGTAACGAAAACCTTCATGACAAAATATCTTCATAAGAATAATTATATAGTCACTTCAACCCCTAAAATCTGAATTGGTATAAGGGCTATGGTTAGAAAACTCTTTGAATTCTCTACATCATAATCCATTTTTTAAATCCCAATAAAAAGTTTATGGGCTGATGTATAGGTAAACAATTCCACCCTCCAGCCATTTTTAACCACCCTCAAGCCTTTATTTAGTGAAAAAGAGTCGGATGAAAACGGTCTTCGAATATTATATACAGGGTGTCCCGTATCGTTATGTTCAAAATTCTTGAGCATATTAGGCTTAATTTTGAGCCCAAAAAACCCAAAAGTGACAGGTCTATCTTTATCCGTTACGAAGTTACAGGTCTAAGAAAATTATGACTAGTAAATAACAAGATTCAACTTTGTAAGCCACAAAAATTGCCACACATCAGTAAACGTCACCGAAATAAACATTAGTAGAGAGTAGAGGTTCCCCTGCTCATACGAAATGGCATTAGGATTCAAATAGATGCGGCACCAGCATATTTCGGAATTGGTGTTTGTAACTAAATACACCAGAGAGAAATTATTATTTGATCGTATTCAGCAAGCTGGGCAAGAGATAGGTACGCGAAAAAAGACGAGACAACTGTTACTTTTGCAATAGGTCTCCGAGCACAAGCTTGTATTCAGTAAGGAATAGGACATTTTTAACACATGATAAACTTAAGATTTGGTCAATAAAATAAGTTTTATGTGGTTTTCAAAGTTAAATCTGGTATTTACTAGACATTATTTTCTTAGGCCTGTAACTTCGTAACGAATGCAGATAGACCTGCCACTTTTAGGTTTTTTAGGCTTAGAAATAAGCCTACTATATGCTCACAAAATTTGAACATAACGATACGGGACACCCTGTATAAGTTAAAACTCCCAAATCATGAAACAGAAATTCCTAAAATTCAAAAATGACCAGAGCTTCAAAAACTTCAAAATTTTCGGAACTATAAATATTATGCCCGTATTCACAAACGATAATTTCCTAAACAATTACGTAATTAATTAAATGAGTGAGATGGAGATATGCAGTTTTTTTGCAATAGAATGAGATGGGGATAATTGACTACGTAATTATTTAGGAAATTATCGTTTGTGAATATGGGCATTAATACTTATATAAAATTCTCTAGTTCCGGAAATTTTGAAGTTTTTTAAGCTCTGGTCATTTTTGAATTTTAGGAATTTCTGTTTCATGATTTGGGAGTTTTAACTTTTAAGCATTTTTGAAATTGCGAAGTTTGAAATGTTTTTAGTTCTGGAAGTTCTGGAGATTCGAAAATTTTGATTATTGAAAAAGATTGTGGAGTAGTTTCCATCAGCTTGACGTCTTTACGTAAGTTAGCGTCTTCGACCTCAATGAACATGAAGTTTCCTGCAATAACAATAAGAAAAATACTGTCAAAGACCGTACCAAACAGAGGCGGTCAAAGCTTTTTGGGGCGCGGGGCAAAATTAAATTCGGCCCCCCACCCCTTTTCCAAAAAAATGTTTAAGGTATCAGGCAAAAAAAAATTTTTTTTAGAAAGAAATTTTCTTTGGGGGAGCCTAAACTTTAAAATTCATAAAAAAATTTATCACATCGTTGGAATTGGCGAAACTTCTAAGCTCGCTTCTAAGCTTTTAAATTTTGAAATTACTCAAAATTTCCGAAATGTCAAACATTTTATAACTATAATAAGTTCAAAACTTGAAAGTTTTACAAATTCTTCAAAAACTATGAAAATTCTCTACGTTTTCCAAACTTCAAAATTGCATTAATCGCAAAATTCCCAGAACTTTCGAAAATTTTTAAACTCCCATACATTTAAAACAAAATTTTTGGAGTTCTTAACTTCAAAACTTAAAAAATTTAGAAAACAAAAAATTCAGAAAATTCTGAACTGAAAAATTCTTCAAAACTACAAAATCAAATTTGAAAATTTAGAAATTTCAAAACTTGAAAAATTTACAAAAATGCCGGAGGCACTAGAATTCTGAAAACTTCCGGTTGAAGACTTGAAAATTCCAGAAAACTCAAAATTTTCGAATCTCCAGAACTCAAAACATTTCAAACTTCGCAACTCCAAAAATGCCTAAAACTCCAAAATCATGAAACATAGAAATTCCTAAAATTCAAAAACGACCAGAGCTTCAAAAAATTCAAAAACTTCAAAATTTCCTTGAAAATTTCATATCTTCCCAGAATTTTTAAAATTCCGAAACTCGGCAACTTAAAAACTTCAGAATTCTTCAAAACTAAAAAATGCTACAAATTTTCAAAATTTTTAATTATTGCACTTAATTAGCGTTTAATTGTTCGAGCATTTTGACATGGATATCATGCTGATTCAGGCATTTTTGAACTCATGTTCTGCTAGCTTTATCTAAAGCTGGCAGAACATGTCGTTTTTCTTAGAAAAAATGGAGCATTAAAATTTTAATTAGTGCATTTAATTAGCGTTTAATTAGCGTCTAATTGTGGTTTTATAAAATTTATGTTCTGCTGACCCTGCTCTTCCAACTTTAGGGACGTAAATTATCACCAAGTTTTTGGTTTCGTTTAAATTTCTATCGTGCACAATAAAAAAATGTATACCTTATCTCCGAATCCGTCATGTTTTTTGACTTATTTTGGTCCATACTCTACCTCTGCAAACATTCGATCTTTCTTAAGACCCTATATAGAGGGTGTTGTGAAAAAGTAAGTCAAGCTGAATTTGGTCAAAAATAATGGCACTTTCCCTAAGCCATTTTTCACATGGGCGTCTCGTTTTAAAGATACAGGCGGTATTTAAAATAAGATTATAAAAAAATCATAAGTCCCTTATTGTTTCTTGAGATATTCAGTGGAAGCTCATACTTCTTTCTCATGCCGCCGCACTTTCGGATAAATTTTTGCTCAAAGACAATCAAACCATGAAAGGAGGAAACAGGGATTATAACACATTGACCCCCCTCAACTTTTTCATGCGTCTGTCTCTGGTTCGAAGCTTTTTTTTTAGATGAAGCGTTCATTTCTATTATTTGTCTCACTCGTCAAAGATTTTGATTTCGGGCTTGGTTTACGAGATGTTGCCCTTTTTAACTCGCGTTTTACCTCCGCCTAGAATTTGGTTTTTTGATAAAAATTAATTATATTTTCGAAAAGAAAATATTTTTTCACTGATTCTTGGAAATAATTATATAATTCATTCAGTGAGAAAAAGTTCTTTATTTTTCGAAAAACACAGGAAAAAAAAAGTTTTTATAGTTTAAAACAGATTTTATAGTTCACCCTACCATCACGGCTTAGGGGTTGGAGTAACGATGTTGAGATTGAAAAATAAGACTGTTCTCCCAGAAAATAAAACTGAACTGCTCCAGAGCTTTTTGTTTGAACAATTTGTTTGAACAAAAGATGGCAGCCAAAAGCTATTTTTTTTTAAATCCTACATTATTTTAATTCAAACAAAATATTCAGTCCTAAATCCTCATGGTCCCAAGAAATACTTTTAACGCACCCTCGTTAAAAAAATAATGATCCCTGAGACTGACCGGTCATCGTCGGACGATCTTCACTTCATACTTGCAGTTCTTAATGTACCTACCACATTAATGTATGTTATAATAATTATTATAATGTACAGTATTATTTTATTATGCGATCTTATAACAATGTTACAGGATATCAAAGTAGGTAACGTGATACTTATATTAATAATTACAAAGTATCTTGTGACAATGAAAAAAATTCCTAGAATAATTGCTAATTTCCCAGAAGAGGTTTTACATTGCTGTGATACCTATCTTGATATTACTCGTATTATATTCAGATCTACATTCCTTCATAATTAAAAAGTATCATGTAAATATTGCAACAAGTAATTGTACACAATTATTATAATAAGATTTACATACAGCATACAGGATGATCCAGCTAAAACTAAGCACTCATTATTTTCTTGTTTTACAAATGTTTTTATCGCAATTATCTAAAAGCTTTTCGCTCAAGAATGATATTTTGTTGCTTGAAGAGCTCCTCTGTAGTTCTGAGCAACATTAGATATTGATTGCAATGGTTCTCATATTTTTGATTTGGTTGTTTTAGAAAAATTGTATAGTTCGGATGACAAGAAAAAAGCTTTCCAAAGAATGAGAGAATTCAGTGGAAGAACTGAAGGTTTTTGGGCGTGGCCATTTTGAGAACGTTTCTCAAGATAGAAGGAATCTGGAACGGCTCGAATGCTCGAGAAGAACGATCTGGGAGCTATGTTTATAATCCAAAATTCAATTCTGGCCAGCAATGCTTACTAAAATCAATAAGTAAAGCGAATTGTAGGCACTGGGAACAACAAAAACCAAAATAAATATTTGAGGGATAACACAGGAGGTAACAATAATAAAATGCATCTGAAAGTTTTAAATAAATCAAAGTTGACCATGAAAACATTAACGGTTCATAAAATATTTTACACCTACAGTAAAAAACCTGTAAGTATCGTCTTTACAACTTTACAAAGTGTTATCACTGATAGAAGAGTGAGTAATGGCCAGACCTAAATGTTTTCAGAATATTTATGAAACCTTTTTTCCTGGATTTGTTACTGGACTTTCAGAAACATTCATCAGCACTAACCCCAGCCACAATAAACTTTTGGTCGCAGTGGAGGTGTCACAATGACCCACTCACGATGAAGAAAACTAACCCCTAACAAAGTTAAGGTAATTACCCCCTCCCTCCCCAAAGCAAATAAGTATCAAAATAGGTTACAAAAGAAGTGGTTTGTTTATACTTATCTGGGTAAAAACCCCAAATAAGTTACAAAATTTCGCCTCCGAAATCGTCTCTTGGAGGTTTTCGGGTATTTTTTTTAACTGGCATCAACCGTAAGCAGAGAAATCAGAGAATATGTGGGGGGGGGGAGGAACTACCCTAATTTTCTCATTTTTCGAGATGATGCAGGGGTTAGTGGTGATGAATTTTCTTGATGGTCAAAGGAATCAAGGAAAAACAATTTGCAAAAATCGGCGCTTTTCCACCACTTTTCCAGATTGTAGAGTATTTTCCGGCTTATTTTCTGAACTCCAATTCATTTCCAATGCCCCTCCTTGGAGCAGTAGACTCTTGAAGAGATGCACGTTGCTTCGGAGAGAAGTTTTGGTTAATTGGTTATCACGAATCAAAAAATGCATTCCCGCTCCCAACCATGATTGGTTGCCATTTATTGGCCCAAATAGAGTGGAATAAATGATTAAATTGACCTTTTGGTAAATCCGGGGCCCATATTAGACCAGTCCTTTATTTACTAAAAACAAGGAAATTAATTCAATTCAGTGGTCGTAACGAGACGTCACGTTCACATTACGTTACTTTCCTTATGAATAATCCGGTGCGTAATTGAAGGATAGATTTAATTGTAGTTACGTTGTGCGAATTGCGGAATAGACCAGTAATTGCAAATTAGGAAACAGTTGCGATGAAGCCTATCAACACTGTAACAGACCAACCAGGTTGCATGAGTTCACCGGTTCATTATCGCTGGCTGTGTTGCCGGATTGTCATTTCAAAATTCCCTAACGCTGAAAAAATGTCACCGCTTAAAATACAAAATAAAAAGTCCAGCAGCATTAAGTGATTTATAATTCTCCATAATAACCGGAATGGTGCAAAAAAACAGAAGCCATAAGCTACAATTAGATTTAGGTATCGTGTGTCACGATGATCAATTCTTTGCGGTAAATGTTGTCAAACTAGTTTTCTTCATAAGTATTTTTTGTCTCATAAAGTTTAAAGTATCATTTATATTATACCACGTCGATTAATAGGAAGGAAAATGATATGTTTCTATGAACTTGAACTATGGTGTTTGTTTACCACTGATATATGCAAGAGGTCACCACCAATAACCAAGAATATGAATAATATTGTATTGTAATATGCGCCAGCTTCTAATGATAAATGTTGTTTTGGACCTTATTATTTCACATTATTGAATTGGAGAAAAGGTCTCTAATGTTAATAAATTTTCGCATAGCTATCATCTTGAACGCCAGATATGGCCAACTAGATGGCAGATCTTCCACTTTCCTTCAATTTCAACAACGCATAAATCATTATTTGTAAGAATCAGTCAAAGTCGTAATAGGAGATTCACCTATAATCATTTTGGTACCATTAGCACACTCTAGAAACTTCATAGAAACTTAAAATAAAGAAGTTTCCGCGTCTTGATAAAGATAAGTAAGATGGCTGGTGTTCAAAATAATTCTGGAGGGGTCACTTTCGTCAAATGGTATCCGAATAGAAGCGCCATACATTATTACATATTATCTGGGTCGAATAGACATTCTTGTTTAGGCCAATTAAAGTCAAACTAGCATGACATGAGATTTTTAGTGAGCTAATTTCTACCATCATTCTACCCGTAACCATGGGATAGTAACTTTTACATCAAGAGTGACCCAGAACAACTCAGCGTCATGGAATGTGCCTTGTTGATAGTAATCGCCAAAAAGAAATCACACCAGAAGCGAGGAGATTAGAATGATAGCAACACTGTTAGCGATGGAATAGGTACCTGATCTAACTAAAGCATCCAAGACGAAGATATCCAAAGCGAGGGGGGATGTAGCATGCTATCACCAGAAAGGAACTAACAAACTTCCATTAAATAGGAAAAAAAGGCCCCTATTTATAATAATAAAATTGCAGAATACTGAGATCAAGGGTCATAAGGATAGCTATCTAGTCTTCTTGTTATTTTTCTTCTTCTTCTTCTTGTTTGACTTCTTCTTGTTTATGGCCTACAGAAGATCGCGTGATGTGGTTGAAGATTTTCACTATGTGAAATGATTTATTAATCATTATTCAGCTACTTCTTAGAACGTCATCCATCTTCTGAGGTGGAGATCCAACTGGTTATAATTCCCGAAACCTAAGCTAGTAATATCTTGACAGATGGCCGAGAGATCTCGAACCATCGACGCAAGTCCACTAGTCAAGAAACTTTCCCTCCATGAAGAATCTCGCAGAAACTAGTACCTCTGATAACTTCTCCAATAAATTGATAAGATCTTTTCTTGATGATTGTTAGTGGCTCTTTTTGTCTCATCAACCGTACTGGACATTAAAAATTTTTGGGTACTGTACTCTACCGAACGATATGCAAAAGTCATAATTGCCAAGGACTTCTTTTGCTGAGGTAAACTATACGAAATAAGCATCAGATGAGATCTGGAAATCCTAACCTGTTGGTTGAAGACAATCCTGTTACAGTCTGTTATAGTTCATCATATTCTTCCAGGGTTTTAAAAGAAAAAGCAATTACTTGAGCTTGGCTGCAAGTCGAGCAAGCTGCTGAAAATAAAAATCCAGAGATGCCCAGCTTTCAAAATAAAAAAACTTTCAAAAAATAAAAATCATGTCGTTGAAAATATTGGGACATATCAATTAATTTTAACAGGATTCTTGTTCTTGAAGAATCCGAAAATATGCACAATCAGGCATCGCTGTTTGATAATGGTTTTTACCTTAATGTTTACGTTGTGTATAAATATAGATGATGTCATCGACATTGTGTAGCTTGTATTGCTTTAGTTTGGTTCCCCGTGTTGCGACATACATTCGACGTATTCGCGCCTACGTTGTCAGATCGAGCAATAAATACTTGCCGCCTTCCTGCTGGATTTTCTGGAGGTATCTGAAGTCGACATATTTATTTTTAGGAAGTACCTACTTTAAAAAGACCGGATTAATTTTTGGATCAGTTTTTTTTTATTGCATGTAGAAAAAATCTAGAATTTTGGTTTTTGATTTCATCTTCTATGATGTGAACGAATGAGAGCATAATCAAGGCAGGTCATGGTGGACCTCTTAATTTTGAAATGGGTTCTAGAGGCTTGTGATACATCATTTGAAAGGTTTCTTCATTTTCTATACGAAAATGATATTGTTGTCAAATTGTTTGCAAAAAAAAGCGTTAGAAGAAATTTATATTTAAGATTAGAATACTGCAAAGACGAATATTTTGAACACTTTTTTTGTTTCATCGCAAGAATTGGACTGTTATTAATTTTGTAGTGTGTTGTAGCGAATTTCCTAAATCGAATGATTTAAATTTATTTTTGATGTTAATTTTCGCAATAAATTTGAAAACACTTCATTTTTGTGTACAGAATGAAGAGACCTCTCAAGCGATGTATCACAAGCCCATCATTTGAAAATTTAGAGGTCTCGACTCTCGACTGTTACTCGAAGACGGTTTACTTTAGGGATGATTTTCACGCTGCAGGATGTCATTTTATAATTTAAAATTGACGTGTTTCAAGATTTTTTATACAAATCACAATTACTGAAAAAATTACTTTATTCCATGTGGTTGTTCCATGCTACATAGAAAACTGGGGTGGAAAATTAACCTTAAATGTGTAGGCATCTTTCTACAACTCGAAAAAAAATCTTTAAGGATTTTTTTTATGATTATAAAGATCCACCCTATCGTCGATTGGTAGGTTGAACGCCAAGATCTTCGCTTAAAGGACGAAGAATCAAGATGGATTTCTCTTACTTCTTCCTTACCTTGGCAGACATCAGACAAGTGGTCATCATGTAAAAGTAATCTACACCTTAGCAAACAAATGGTGGAAGAAATTATCAGCATTAATTAAGTGTTACTGGCAGCTATGGATAACGTCTGTTCTGTGATATAGGTGTTCCTCTATGGATTGACCGCCACTGCCGCCAGCGCCAGTCGTACCAAACAGGTTGGATGGACAGTTAATTATTAGCCTTCCAGTCTAGGTAACATGCACCAGAGTCGGTAGAAGCTTTTGATGTGCTTTTGTAGAGATCAGCGCCCTTTTGGTCTTCTATGAGATCAGTTACTACTATACCTCCGCATGTTCCGTCCATGAACCAAAAATAATTCTATCAGCAAATTTTATGAAGCTCATTTTGACTTATTTGTGTCTTCTTAGTCATTTAATCCGCTGTGATATCTCCCATTCGCAGCTGAATCGTTACATTGTTTGGAGTCTAAATAAATATAAAAAGAGTCAAATTAAGAGACAATTTCGATTTTTTTGTTATTTTTGAATCAACTCTGGAAGTGGAATTATATCTCATATAGGCTCTGAAGACGATATTTATTAAATGTAAATTTAAAAAAATAAAAAAAGGAGAACAGAAAAAATATTGGTTGAATACTTTTGGGGCATTTTAGATAAATTGCCCCAGAATTATCCTGGCCTCACAATGAGAACATAATTTGGATCATAGACGTGATCTTTAGACTTTATTTTTAGAATGATTTGCGTTTTACATTCTAGTTCAATTTTAACAATATGGAATTTCATGGTTAATAAGTGAACTACTTCTCGATATTGGTATACACCTTATTACGTAGAAGTCTAATCAGGCCAATTAGTGTCTCATTAACCGAATATTTCAATGCTAGAAATAATTGGATAAATTATTTATGTATACGTCTAATGAGATACGAACAATTAATATTTTCTTTCGTCATTATTTATGTCATCGTTATTTATATATTTAATTTCTTTATATGCTTATATTTGTGGCAATTTAAGTCAAACATAAGACAGATAGATATGAAAACAAAATAAAACAAAAAACATTATAAATACACAATACACGTAAGTATATTTTATAATAATAATAATAATATTCATAATAATAATTATTCATAGGTGCAGTCGAGTATGAAATGATGAATAAAAAAATAAATTACGTTCTTATTTATGTGTTTTACTTTACTAAATAAAATATTTAGCTTTGAAACGAGTCAATTTTCACAAAATTACAAAAAAGTGGGTGAAGGCGACAAGAAAATTCATAGATGCGATATGTTGCCTAATTAATAGTTTTCACATCGCCTATTAGAATATTCTCGGAAAGTTTTTGCTGATTTAATAATAAAAAATAGCCTTGCATGAGAACGTATTGTTTCTAATGTCGAATCATTCGCCAGATGTAGATTTTTTCCGTCAAAAATAACGCTGTTATTAAAAACAACCAAAGCACAGTTGAAGGGTGTCCAGAACCTCAACTAACCAGGTCAATGTGTTCCTATTTATAAACCGGGCTAAATTACGGGACAAACAAGAAAGTTATTTCAATTTGGACAAAATAGATGATTAAACAAGCCAACAATGAAAATTGAATTTGTATTTGTTTGCCTTGTTAAAAATGCTCATTCATAAATAACACCATCACTTACGTTTATTTATATTTTGCAGCTCCAAAATGATCTGTAGGTACGTAGATGGGTACTCTAACTTTTACGTCAAAGGAAAATATAAAAATACTTCAACACGCGAAAATTCGATAAACTAAAATAAATTGCCTGAATTCAAATTTCAATAATAATAATTATGGATGCATGGAAATATGCTGGTGCAACATCATTCTATGTGCCCCAATTTAATACAATTTTCACACTAACATCTTTACGAAACTACAAAAATATTTGTATATAGTCGTATATTACACCATTCCAGAAGTGTTGAAAGTTCGAGAGTTGATCTCTTCACGATTTTTCGACGCTTTATTTCGGCAATTCTTTTTTGAAATAATGATACATTCAGGGTGCCACAAAGGCATGGTACACCACCATTTTTTACACATTTTCCAGATAACGTTTTGAAATTTGTTATCGCGCGTATACCAAGTAAGACGCTTTTTTGATAGATAAGTGACATGTTTCCTACTTTCGGTTTTTCCGAAAGTGACACTAACTTTTTACGTTTAAAAGAAGCACCCTATACAGGGTGATTTATGATATGTGCGCAGGACTTCAGGATGTGATAGCTCGTTCAAAAATATGAAAAAAAGTTTCTATTAACATGGGTAAGCAAACTCACCATTTTCGAGATACAGGGTGCAAAGAAAAAATATTTTTTCAGTTTTTTGACGATTTCTCAGGAACCCTTTCAGATATAAAACTGAATTTTCGTACACATCTTATCAATAATATTACTTACTTTTAGAGCTCTGATTAAATTTATTTCATACGGCAGTGGTGGAGATTTTGCGGTTGTTTGAAATTTTTTGCCCTTAATTTCTACGACACTGCAAAAATTGGCATTGTGGAAGCACATTTTGAACTTTCAATATTTTCTATAAAAAGAGGTACTCTTAGTCAAATACTCTAATCTGAACTGTTTTCGAGAAAAGCTGAGGAAAAAAATTCCTGAGATATCGTCAAAAAACTGAAAATATATTTTTTTTACACCCTGTAACTCGAAAACGGTTCTTTTTCGGACATATTATGCGGTATTATATCTTGAAGTCCTGCGCACATATATATTATGAATCACCCTGTATATTATCACATTTTCTGAGAAAAATAATCGAATGGTTTTTGTGTGTGTGTGTATGTCGTAGGTTTTGGCTACGGAAACTACAGTTAGGGTTTAAATTTTTGCGCATCTTGCGCACACGTAACCGCTGATGATGTCTACCGCAGCTGTGGACGAAACGTTCGGAGTAAATCTCCATGGGCCATGACATAACAGCCCGGAACAATTTCGAATTTTTCGATTTCGAAGCCGGCCGTGAAAGCCTGCACACATCAACTTTCATGCGTTATTTTAACAACAAAGAATATTATTGTTGTAGGTATACTCACTATTTCCTATCTTCATAATAATCAAAAGAGGAAAGGCACACTCACCTAGAACAAAAAGGAATTGATAAATATAAACATTCAGTAGTTAGAGGCTGGAAGGTAAAACAAAAATTATTAATACCTGTTACCTAAAAAATTCCATGCAGGGTGTATCATAAATACCTATACCGATGAACTTTTACGGGTAGTAGAGGACGTCAAGACAAACATTTTTTCCAATAAACGTATGCCCTAAAATGTCTGGTTTTCAAGACAGAGGATGTGAAAGTTAAAAAAAAAAACATTTTTTATGAATATGTCAAAGATCCGTTTGCCGATTTTGGATTTTTCGTTGTGATAAGACGCAAAGTTAACACTAACTAGATGATAATTATGAATTTCAGTGGCGATTGGCGACCCGGGGGAGGGGTGTCAATCTCACTAATAATATTGACAAAAAAATGTACACCACTGACTTGTTTATACAAATTTTACATTTTTTGGGAAAAGTAGCTAAATATTCACCTTTTTTGTTGCTTGATATTTCTTCGTATCTTACTTTTTTTCTAGAAAACAAATAAAAACCGCTTCAATGCATGTCGAAAAATTGATTTTAATTTTAATGATTTGATTTTATCAATTTTTCGACATGCATTGAAGCGGCTTTTATTTTTGTTCTCGAAAACAAAGTAGGATATGAAAAAATATAACGGGACGAAAAAGTTGTGTTCTTAGTTGCTTTATCTAAAAAAAATTAAAAATAAAAAAAAATACTGGGTGTTATTTTTTCTAAGCAAAGAACTAAAAAGTTTGCCTCGTTTTGAAACTCTCAAAATTTCAATAAAATAAGCAGAGCAGTTTTTCAGATATTAATACAAAATTTAAATTTTTGATAAATTTTAACATCTTGTATCTGGAAAACGAAGCGTTCTTGGGCAAGAAAAATGTTTATGAGGAAAAAATGTTTGTTTCGACGCCCCCTTGCTATTACCCCTAAAAGTTTGACGGTATAACCATGACACACCCTATATAATTAGAAATCATCATGTGCATCCAAACTGAACTGGAAGACTTTCGATTTATCAATTCTAAATTCTCATAATTTAGTTTTGGCCTACCTACCTAATTGTAGATAAATTCAAATACCTATACTGACATTAAATTTCAACCGATTCTCATGAAAGGTATGCAATGAAAGAAAAACTTCATAAAAATAAATTATTCTATTCGCTCAATAAAATTATCAACGTATGTCAAATATGCCAAGCAATAAAACGTGAAGCAAAGAACGATTTATGGTCAAAAAATTGCTGCAGTTCTGATTTTCATGATTTTTAGCCTGTCTCACCTTTTGAAAATCGACAATTTTTGTTGTAATAAACGTTGATAATAAAAAGATCTAAGCAGCATAAACAAGATTCATGATTTTTTTTAAACGTAACTAGGTATTAGGTACTTGACTAAATAGGGTAATCCATGACCCTTCTTTTCGGCGTAAGTCTATGAGAAGAAGAAAACGATGTGATACCTATATGATTTAACAGATGGCTAAAAATAAGACATTTATTTAAAGCCTAAAATATAAAGCATTTGTACTTAATTTTTGATGTTAGAGAATGATTAGGTAGGCAATTTTTGGTTTCTTTTCATATTAACTTTTATCTATATTCCTTTCTTAGCTACTATTTACCAGAAAATAGGGTCTCACTCAAATGCTTAGCGAGCGAAGAGCTTTTACATCAGGCAGTAAGTATAAAGTAATAAGATGTAGCCTGTCTTCGTGTTTACCATAAGACTCTTCAGTGGACCCTTCTTTAACTAAATGAGAGATTAGGTCAGTTGGGATGAAAAAAATTCAATAATAATAATTAATCAAGTAACAATAAAGGCTTTAAATAAAATTTAATAGTATTTCATAAATAGGTAAGTACAGAAAGCTATAGGTACCTAATCATTATAATGAGAGTGATGCTTATAATAAGGACATATTCTCTCTTAAGACATTTTAATCTTACAATGTCCTCGCAATACGTTTTGATCTTGGTGTTTGTCGCTATCAGATAGGAAAATGCCTCAGATAGATTCTATCTGAGGCATTTTCCTCACTTTTTTTGAGAAAACATGACAACGTGTTCCGCCCTACTCGGTAACTCGACTGTGAAAACCTTGCCTGCCCCTCCTGGCATGTTTATACATATACGTTTCCTCTGGAGAGTAGAGAGTGTATATCTCCTATATCTTGAAAGATGGATTGTGGTGGTCAGTTTCAAATTTCTGCCCTTAGGTGAAGGTGGTATGGATCTATACCTTTCTCATACACATACACAGTTGCATATAATATTATGTTTTAGGACTGGCTTACTTTAAGTGGCAAACAACTTACTACAGCAACAACAAATATGGCTGATTAAACCAGAGTAAAAAAATCTTTTTCAACCCGATGTGAGCAACACCAGCTGATTTTTTTATCAGTAATTGGTACCTTACAGGTAATGTAAGGTATAGTGCAGAGAATATAACAAAAGGTTTTAAAATACGTACTCTAAGTAACAACAAAAAATTGTACGAATATTTCTCCGAAAAGATTAAAATTTTTCGACAATTTTGGAAAAAAATTACAAAATACATGACAACAATTTCACCTAGGAAAAAATGCAGAATCTTTGAAGTGTACCTGCTTCAAATGAGAAAAATAATAATTTTACAGTTAACGGGAAAATAAATTGTCTTACAATCAGATATGGTTTAAAACAATAATTACGACAGTCTCAAAGCAAAGTTGTCATGTATTTTTGAGCTTTTTCACAAAAACAAAAAAATTAAACCGCATTAGTTCTTCGGGGAATTTAACCCCAAAAAGATTATTTTCCTTATTTTTTTATCTCCTTTTCTTGGTGAAATATTACCTACATTTAGGAAATTAAAATTTCCCTTTTAATTTATTTCAGTCGAAAAAATATTCTAAATCACACATCATACTCTCACGTGAAGTTATTTTTCATAGTTCTTGCGATTTCGAAGATTCTGCGTTTCCTCCAATAAAAATCTAATATGTCATTAAAATTCTTTCGCTTCGCAGTAGGAGATTTATATCTCTATTTAAATTATCATATTAGAGAATTTTAATAGAAATAGACTAGCTTTATTTGCGTAGGTAGTTCTATAAAGATTTATCGAATTTCTTCAAAAAATCTCGTAAAACAGCAATATACCTCAGTCACATAGACAAGGTACTCCTGATGGCAATATGGTGACCTTGCATGAACGCCAAAGGTCAGCTCAGAGCAGAGCATTTGTGGAACTTATATTTAACACATCCATTGACCTCTCTTTCATATTACGAGCTTGAATAAAGCTCACCTGCTTCTATGTATTCACGGTAGTATATTTGAGCGTGGCTCGTATCACCATTTCTGGACTTAAAGTAACGCTGCCATAAATTAATCCAATTTTTATTCGAATTTTAAATAAAAATAAAAAGTCCCTACTGAAGTCTTATTAGAGCATTTTTAATATTTTAGAAATGGAATAGCAGACTAATGCAGATATTTATTTACCTACAAAACAGCAGCTTATTGGTATCTATTATCTTATATTCTTAATTAATTAATTAATTAATTATTTAATTAATTAATTAATTAATTATCCCAGAATTAAACTTTTATGTTAATTAGGAAGTCAAAATCGTAGATATTTTTTTCAGTTTTTATACTTTTTGTCTATTATGTTCGACATAGCAATGTCTACTCCTAAAGCAAAAGGGGGTTTCGTGCGAAATTTGGACAGAAGCAGAGGAGATACAGCATCTCAACTGACCATTCACTTGCAGATAGATCAGAAAATAGCAAAATCAGAGCTCATGGAAGTTAGCAAAATTAAAAAAAAAAATACACTGTAATAGAAATCTTGGAGAATCTCAAACGAAAATTTTAGTTCTACAAACGTGGACAAATCGTGAACAATAGAATGCCGTTTGAATTTTATAAAAATTCGCACTTAGGGGTGCCAACTTCACTGAGCTCAAGATCAGAAATGGTTCGTTCGTAAAAAAACGCAATTGGTCGTAACATAAATCTTTCAGAAATGTTGAGAATACTGAACGTCTGGAAATGCATCCATGTGAGCTTATGCAGTCCTAAACGGTCCGCAAAATGGTACTCCCTTAACTTTTCTTACTTCTAAAAGAAGTCGTCGAAGAAACTTGCACTCGGACCTAAAATTCCAAACGTCACAAAGAAGATTGATTGCATGGAAAAACATAAAAAACTACTTCACAACCCAAAAGTGATTGTTTGGTGTGCTCTTGGATCAATGGGAATTCGACATGTTGATAATTTTTTTTAACAATCGAGGAATCGAAAATATTGACTTCCACCAAGATGGAGCCACTGCTCATACCACTCGCCGATCGTTAGAAACTGTACCTACGTATCATGTTTCGACGATATCCCCCTTCCCCTTTACAGGGTGCAGTTCAGACTTGACAGTCATAATAATTTTATCTGGGATACTTACATCAATCGAGGTGGACGTCTAAATTGACACATCGGCGACCAAGGCAAATCAAGCGTAGCGTGAGAAGACCGCAAAGTAAATGACTGGATAATATCAAACAACAAACAGGAAATAGGTGGTATCAGTTGGCACAAGACAGGACATCATGCAGAAACATGACAGAGGCCTACGTCCAGAAATGGACAGCAGAAAACGGCTGAGAAAGAAGAAGAAGATATTTTTTCTGTACCTATTCATAACTAAATTGAACGATTTAAAAATGTCATTACTGTCTACCTTGAATATCGCCGAAAAAATGTTACGACTATCATAGCCATTTTCTCTTAACGTCTTCAAGCTTATCGCAGAAATATTTAAGATTGTGTCTTTAAGTCATAAAATCCAAAAAGAATTAAAAATGTATTGCGTTTTATTCACCGCAAATGGGAAAAGGGTGTCCGGAAATGAATAGGACACAGCTCAACTGCAGCTTTGCGACCTCAAATAAAAACGGTTAAATGAAACATATCTTATAGTACAAACGTGCTTCCTCAAGAAGTTATGGCACCTTGAAGAAGAAAATTTTTAATTCAAAATTGAGTGGTGAGCGAGGCAACGCCAACGGTGAGGGAGCAACACTCCTTGTCGCCAACGCTCAACCACAGAAGAACTAACTTTTGACAGAAGCATCGAGCATTGAGCCAGATAAGTTTTCTGTGGCTCAACGTTCAATTATATCTACCTATGTCAAGTTCAAAAAAGCACACAATATATAAAATAAGTCTAAATTTTAGATAGAAAACTGGAGAAGGTTTTTTGACTCCAAATCACTTAAAAATCAAAAAATAACACCTAAAAAACACGCCTCTCTAAAGTAGTTTCTGTTCATGCCCAAAAGGGTATAGGATAAAGATATGGAGTGAAGGGGTTTAAAGTAGTTTCTGTTCAGGTCCAAAAGGGTAAAAGGTAAAGATATGGAGTGAAGGGGTTAAGTACCCCAAGCGCCTAGGCCTTCAAGACCCTTTTCGGCAATCCCATTGGCCTTAACATTCGAAAATGGATCTGGAAAATAATGCGGGCCGAGCCAGGATCGAGCCCTTGATCCTTTGGTTCCATGGACAGCGGTCTTCACCATTGCACCACGAAGCTAATTGTTTCAACATTTTCAAAAATATTTGCGACTATTCCATCAAACGGTCTCTAAAAATAACATTCCATACTTTTTTCCCATTCATTGCCAAAATTAATTTACGTATTTGGATTATTCTTTATTAACAGAAACTAATCCTATGATCAATAAATTTAGCACCAAATATTTCTAATATCGTTACAAGAGGCCATAAAGAATATTTGTGATTATTTTGTATATTATGTACATTTTGATTACCATGTTTAATTAACCATACATCACTTGGCCAATCGAGTGTTAATAAACTGAGGATAAATTACCAGACACATATCACCATATCAAATAGTGCAAAAATTAAATATTTGTGATGATTACATTCACATCTGGACGTGTTAATCAAGTAAATTACACTTAAGCCCCTGTTCACAGAGGTGTCGTGATAATACTTATCGTTTAATTATAATTTTCCAATAATTTTTGTCTTAATTGACCAAAATCAAATTAGAAAAAAGACAATAAACTTATTTCAATCAGCTGTTGCATGACAAAAACGTCAACAAGGCTTCTGAAAGTTAAACTCTTCTTATGGGAAATATCGAAGTTATTGGAGTCTATATAGAGTCTGATAACGACGTGTCGTTTCATTAAGACGATATAACTGAATTTTGAAATGACCTAATGTTATTTATTCATATACATAATTCATAATAATATAATATAATCAAAATCCGGATTGAAAAGATTATGTCAAAACTTACTGGCTCTTCAATGTCCCAAATCCATAAACCTAATCATTAGTATCTCCGACACCCAGCTACTGTTCAAGCATTAAATTACCACCATCTCTATCTAGCCTAAGACGATATAAGATATAAGTATCATCTTCATATCATTTCGTAGTCAAAGATTTCAAAATGATGGATGTTAAGTCTCTATACCCTTAATTAACAGGTAATCTAGGATTGAGATAATAACAATGCTCGGTTATTTATTACTAGACCAAGTTAAAGTGGAAGCAGTAATTTATAGTTGTCGTAATGCTGCGGTGAGGCACACCTTAGACACCTTGTTATTGCTATGTAATTTCCTCTCCAGCATCTTTCTAATAATGCAACTCATTATAATAATCTGATCGGTTTACACTGTTAAGGCGAGAAGAAACAAGGAATGTGGATTATGTCATTTGTTCTGGATACGTTCACTTGTTCGCAAAGAAAGGTCAATTTTCAATAAATTTTACTTTCCTTGTTATGCAATGATTGTTCACATCAGGTAAATAGTTAATTAGTTATTCACGGAATAAGAGCATGCTAACATAAGGTTTGATCTGCATAAAATCAACTCGAGGTTAATCTTATTTACATTATTGTTATGTCTTTTTTACTAATCATTTCGTATCAAGATACTTAACCCTTTCTCAAAAAAATTAGCTTCCAAATTATTGATTCGAGAAATACAGCGACGAATATGTGTGTCAGGACATGTGACGAATAGTGTGAAAAATTTTTGGGGGTTATTCCTTAACTCATTCAGGAAAAAGAAAAACTTTTTTACGTTTTTTTATGACATCTCAGAAGCCGTTTGAGTTGAGGTACAGAGAGGTACCAAGCTTAACTTTTGTACATGTGTTACCATTCATGATAGCTACTTTTATAATGTTTGCTAATTTTTTTTTCATACGCCAGTTACGGAGATTTTGGGGTTGCGTTAGGTTTTTTCCCCCATGTTCTACGATACTGGGAAAATTTACATCTTAAAAGCGCATTTTAAGCCGCCAATATTTTGTACAGAAAAGAGATACTTTTGATCATAATTGATAAAGTAACTAAAGCTTTTAGCTAGAAGTTTAGCTCATAAAAGCTCCCTCAATCCTAAAGTCTCCACCAATGACACATGAAATAAAATTTGTATTAAAAAGGTATTATTAGCTAATATCAATGATATGACACGTTAGTACAAATTCTAGAAAAATAATATTTTTTTGACATCCTACCTATTTTATTCTCGAAAAGGGTGAATTTCCGGACACACGTTACTGGCAAATTTTTCCCTCAGAATGTGCCAAAGAATCAACCCCTGACATTTTTCGCATATAAATAAATAAATAAATATCGTATGGCTGCGGTAAAGCCCAAGAGTCAGAAGTTTTCAAGTAGCCTCAAGGGCCTCTGACATAACCTAACGACTGCTGTGAAGCAGCCGGGACCCAGTGAAAAAGAGAATTGCGCACGCAAGATCCACTAAAAATAGTTTGGGTTAATGTACTTAGTGAAAAATCGTATCTTATTGTACTATGGGAATAAAAAGCGTAATGTCATAGCTCTACCTCAACTCTTTGAATGATCGATTTGTCTTTCAAAACAAGCATGGACGTGGTCAACGAAAGAGCGATGTGGTATCAACACGACGGGGTCCCGCCGTACTATAAGGTGTCAAAATCACAAGTTATATGGTGCAAGTTTTCCCTGACATTGTATGAATAAGAGAGATATGGTCGAATAACGACGACACGTTCCAAAATATAAAATCAAAATAAGAACAGTTCGAATAAGAACATAGCAAAAAATATTTGCCGATATATTTATTAAAAATGAACCAACATGCCCTTTTCAAAGTCTTTTAATGCCAAGAAACATATGTAGCCTTATCTCAGTTCTCAAAAGTTCCACAGAGATTAAGGGCTTATTTCTCAAAGTAGTTTTCTCTCCTCTCCTGCGCTGGAGTGCTAGACGGTCTCGGTGCCAGGATGTTGAAAAACTGTTCCTAAACGTTCTGTTATCCTATCAGGATCTCCGGAAGGACCTCAGCCCTATGGGATTATTGTGCTAAAAAAAAGTAACTGTTACTCCCATGTAAAAATATGGCAACAAAACACCTCTGGACAACTGCATGCCAATAAGTCTGTGGTAATTATTGCTACGTTGTTAGAAAAAAATCCTAAGCCTTGTCGTTTTTACACGAACAAAATCTGATACCACCAAACCAGCATGACTTTCTCTTTCTCCCTAGTTGTCTAACTGTCTTTCTCCCTAGTTGTTACTTTGTCGTAAGTCTTCTGTTCTCCATCGGTTATTGGTCTACGGAGCTTGATGATTAGAGATCTATTATTGATGTGGTATATTTGAATTCTCAAAAGCTTTTTTGAATGGATCGTATCCCCAAACTTCCATCCTCGGCTCAATTCTTTTCATACTCTGCATTTCCCTTTCACACCGTGTTCAGTCGCGATCCTCTTGTAGTGAGGTCCATGAGGCTCCTAACTCATAACACCACACACCTCCAAATGCTCCAACCTGATGGTCTTGCACTCAAAATTGTTTACTCTCATAGAGACCTCCGGAGTAGTGATGATGACTGATAATCTTGATTGGTCTGATCATACCAAATCCATAGTCTCACGAACTAATAAGACTCCTATGATAACCCGAGAGATTGAATCATCGTTGAAGATGAGAGAGGTTTCTTCTCGCTGGGGAACAGACAGGACCTTACTCAATAAGAAGTCTTGCATTGATGAGTAACAATCTAACGAATGTAGATTCTTCTTATCTAGGTAAATTTCTCTCTTATATCTGGAAATATTTTGACCAAAACGTTTCTAGTAGAAAAAAATCAGAAAAAATGGATGATAAGTTTTTTTTCAAAAACAAAAGGTTTATACATAACTTTAGTTTCCCATATTTTATCTAGATGACTAGCTATGACCAATATAATTGACAGGACACACCCTTTTTATGCAAGGACATTTAATTAACCGGAAGATTAATAAACAAAATGAAATGATTATTTAACGCTTAATATGAGTAAATTTCAAAGAATAATTATTTCTTGAATTGATCTCGGTACGAATAAATTATTTTAATAATAGAGTAGCGCGATGAAGTTTAGTTATTATAAGGTATATTTAAGTAGGTAATCGACATTATAGTTAAGTCGCGTAGATTGTATGTTAAATATGGACATCCGCATATGTAATGGAGCTTAATCATTCAATAGCACCATCAACGTACCTACACACCTTACCAAATATATTTATTTGCTGTTTGCAAAATGTCTACATATTATGCGTCACTATATTTTTGGAGATACCCATAGGTGTAAAAAATTATTATTTTGGATTCTTTTGTACAAAATTTGATATTTAAAAGATAACCCTACCCTGACATGCCACCATGGTAGGCATGCTGAAGAGAGGTGACTTTTGATTTAATTTACAGAGTTAATAAAAGGTAAATTGAAACGATCGTTTAATAGTATACTGTGTAATAGTAACACATAAATTATTTTTTCTGACAATGCACTGCTTTTATGACCTTTTTTCCAATTTATGAAATGTTTATAAGCAGATTCGTATTTTTCTCTCGAAACTATAGGTAGCAAATTCAAAGAACACAAACCTGCTTGTTTTCTGACTTCAGCAGGTGGTGTATTTTCTGCTTCAGATTCAGAGGAATCACAATCCATTATAATGATAGGTAACTAAAGTTTATTTTTTCAGACTAGGTACCTAGGTAGGTATTATTTTCAATTCTACCAATAACTTTTTAATATTACTATTATATACTGTTAAATCATTGAATTCTACCGACAATATTATTATTATTTATTATTAGACTCTGTATCTAAACTACAAATAAAGTGACAGGTGCAGTCGTGGATTGAAGTTAAAGGTGTGCGAGTTTTCACGTTCGTGAATTTGATTTGAACGCTACCAATGCTGTTATTAGCGATCAACTCGTAAATTTTAATAATTACGCCACAAGAGTGAGTATATTATATTTTATAGTCTTATCGGGTTCTATCTTATCCCATTTGTGTTTATTTTATTACCTTGAAGCTTTAAATGAATAGTTATTCCATTAACAATAAGTAACAGTGAGTTCTCAGTTACCGCCCATCACTATTGTTTACATTAAAACTGTACGGAAACGATTTTTGGCTATGCGTTATGTCACTTTGTCGCACAGTTTTGGATACGTGAGAAATCTGCTAGTTTGCGCACAAAAAACGATGCGCAAAGTAGTGTTTTGTATAGTGGTCGTAGGAAAAAGTAATTTGAATTAATTAAATAAACATTAATTTCTAAAGAAAAAGAGTGATATCTACAGAGTGTGAGCATTATCTGAATTTAAACGCTTGTTTAGAAGAGATAAAATATTATATTATGGGTTTGGCAAGCATACGGGGTGCTAAAAAAGTCTCGGTACCCCCCTCCAATGAAACCTTCAATGAATTTTGAAACAAATGCAAAAACAGGTCAATTTTATAATTTAATTTACTTTCTATTGATGTAACAAACTTTTATACAAAGTTTTTCTTGGCTCAGCAATGACGACATTGTCTATTTTATTAAATAGGACACCCTGTATATAATTGAATTTTTATATTTCCTGAAAAAATACAATAAGAATGGTTTTTATAGTTGCAGTTTAAAATATTTTTATTTAGAAATAAACGAAAAACAAATAACGAGAAACGGCTTACATGTCCCTATCATAACTTTTCAAGTGTTATCATACAGTGTACTTAAAATTTTTATACAGGTAATAAAAATTCTCATGAAAAACTCATTACTCTGTATAAAAATTTCAGCTACTTCATAGGATGGTACATAAAAAGCTAAAATAGGGATATTTAAACTGTTTTGAAATTGATTTTTGAAACTGTTTTAAACAAATTAAAAATGGCGTTTCTCTTTTGTTTATAACTCATTAAAACTACTCAATTCAAACTACTACTATAAAAACTATTGTTATTGTCTTTTCTCAGGAAATATGAAAATACAATAATATACAGGGTGTCATATATAATAAAATAGACAACGTCGTCATTACTGAGCCTAGGAATACTATGTATAAAAAATTACATCAATATAAAATAAACTAAAGTATAAAATTGATCTTTTTTTATTTTAATTTTTTTCAAAACACAACAAAATAATTTAAGGATTTAATAAAGGGACTTTTTCAACACCCTGTATACAGGATGGGCCATCGAAAATGAAACAGGCATACTTTGAGACAGTTATCGCCGATTAAAAAAAAATGCTGGAGCCCCGATTTTTTTTTTCAAATTAGGGACATGTTATTCAGGGTTGGGCGCTACTACCACTATGTAGTCTGAACCATGCACGATTTTTTAAAATTTGAAAATGGGTTTTATACAGGGTCGTATAGTGCCTATAACTTGAAATTATTTTAGACTATACAAGATGTCACATCTGAGAGTGACGTATCAAAGTTATGTTTTTTTTTTAATGGAATGCTCTTATGTTATTACGTTTTTAGATTTTTTGTGAAGAAAAATAAAATTTATTTTTTCAGGTGGTGTTTAAATTGAGAAGTTTGTGAGTTATACATAAGTGAAAATCGCAATTTCCGAAATTCAATAAGGTCCTGTAAAACGAAAACGACTTACATTTCCCTACTTTAACTTTTTATATATTATACTGTGATGTAGATGAAATCTTTATACTGGGTGAGAAAAAATCTGGAAAAATTTGTGATTTACCTACGCGTCCCTAAATAAAAAAAACATAGACACCTACTTAATATAAATATTTCTGTACTATGGAACTGAACATAAAAATTTCAAAAAGGGACATGTAAGGCGTTTTCTCCTTTCTTGAGCCGTTTTCTTTGTACTTGAACTTCAAAAATTGCAATTTTCACTTGTTTATAACTCACAACTAATCACTTTTAACACTAACTGTAAAAACCAGTCTAATTTTTTCTTCTCAGACGAAATAAGAGCATTCCATAAAAAAACTCTCATATGGGACAACCTGTATAGTCCAAAATAATTTTAATTTATAGACACTACGACCTTGTATAAAACCCAATTACCCTGATGTAGAAGATGTTTTAAAAGATTTTCATTCCCTAATCCGGGGTTGTTGTTGCATTGTTGTGATGTCAAGTTGGAAAGGAGTTCTGCACCCCTAGCGACTATGCCTCCAAGGGGCGAATGATTTTTTTTTCGACGTACAAGCTGAACGGGATACCATGTTTTTTTTAACAGAACACCCCTATTTTCATTTTAGGTTATGATTTATTATTAAATTGTCTAATTAAAAATTATCTCTTCTTTTCTAAACTTTGTAAACATAATTTTTTATTAAAAATTAGAGAAATAATAAAAGAATAAAATCTTGTCATTGCTGTCATCTCGGAATTTTGACCTTTTTTGTGAAAATATTTTAATTTTTTGTTATTTTAAAAAAAATTTCAAAAATGTTTTCCTAGTTTAGAAAAAATTACGAGAGACAATTTTTATTTCAAGTTTAATAATAAATAAGATTCTAAGACAGAAATTGAGAAATTGTTTGTTCTATTCAATAAAAAAAACAACTTCATATTAACTCCCTTATTGGGGGATGAAAATGAGCAAACAACCACTTCTATAATAGTTTTCTATCTGCCACTTCTATCAACCACTTCTATTTGCAGTTTTGAAATATCAAGGGGGCTATGACATGTCATTGAGGGGTAAATAAATTATCTGTTCAAAAATAAACTCCATGGTTTCTGATCATCAATTTATTTTCCAAAAGTTTTATTGGAAATTTTATTTTTCAAGAAATTTTTTTTTTAATGTTTAATTTTGTAAAATTAAATATGCTAAATAAAAATATAATTATTCAAATAAAATAGTCCAAAGGAGAAGAATTAATGTGACTTAATATGAATTAAACGTAGAAGAACCTCAAAATAAGCGCTTATAAAGGAAGCTAATGAAGATTTTTTTGTATTATTATAGGCGGCCAATCTTAACTATGAATCTTCTAAGAAATCTTATTTAAAATTTTCATGACTCTACTCTACCTCATTATAAATAATAACCCGTCATTAATTTTCTGAAAGGTATATTTTTCAACTTTTGAATAATATGAATAATTGAGGTTTTCTTCAACTCTTTGGTCCAAGTTCAAGTTCACTGGCAGGATATGATCTCACGCATGGAGCACGGTATTATTTCGACACGCGATGCTTATTCAAACTCTACGGGGACTCGATCAGTATTCAAACGACGTTTACATCAACTCATGTGCATCCCAATTATTATTATTGTGGACAAGGCTAGATAGAGATCCTCTAAATGTTGACAATTTTGTTCCATGATAAGTTTAATTCCTGCATTTTTTTTCATTAAAAGATTATGAATTCACAGTAGGTATTATGGGTATCAAATTTCAAGATTATCTAACAAATAAATACTACTTACTACCTCAACATACTTGTGGCACTAAAACATTTCATTATCAAATTTAAAACATTGAAATCCCCTCTCGCAGTAGGCTTCTTGATCGTATTCCTGCTTTCTTCATTAAAGTAGATTTCCTACCTATTCTGCAAGTTCCACTGCTTCATATCTTCAATGCAGTTCTGGAAATGGTCAACGTCAAATTTTCCTAAAATTTGTGTTCACATCTGGAGATGATGCAAAGGTGACTAAATATCGTCCAATATCTATCCAGGGTGGAAATTCTACTAAGTAAATAAACTGTTTGAGTTTCCTTTGCACGACTTGCTTTCTAGACAAGTATTTCATCAGATATTTGATCATCAGCATGGATTTGTGTCAAGCAAGTCTATACCATTGAGGAAGTGTTTGCGGAAGTTTGATTTTTAGAACGTACAGACCCTTATGTTTCATAATAGGAAATTCTGGGGAGTTCACAGACCAAAAGTTTCAAAAACGTCAACAGATCATAATAAATGTATTGATGTAGGTAGATCACGGCGTTGGTTCCCACAATACTAGAACATGGCTCGGTAGTATCGTCTCCAACTAATGTAGTTGCTGTGGATTTTCATAAGCGCGTCCAGATAAGATTTCTGAACTTCTTGATGTGCTTTAGCCTTGACGATGTGTCTTCTGCTCGTGGATATTCACAGAATTTGTTACTAGAACTTTTCAATTTGAGTAGTCTTGGACAGCGTCGTCAAATATTTTCCACTATACAATATGGAAAAGTGGTGGAACAGCACCGCACCGATTAAAAAAAAATTTCCTGGATTCTTTAGAAACTCAGAAACGTTCACCACCATCACCTCCTGCATTTCCTCGAAAAATAAGAAAATTTGGGTAATTTCCTCTCTCCCAAAGCACGCCAAACAATAACAATAATAAAAAAGTTTTTAAAATTCAAAATTTAACCTCGGAAATCGTTTTTCGTGGGCTTTCGTGATCGCTGATTACGAATCCGAGGTCCAAAAGCAAGTTCCAACACTCAAAACCTTCCCAACAAGTGGTAGTGTTACAAAAAATTAATATGTCGCCTCGAAAATCGTCTCTCGTGGGCTTTCGGGATCGCTGATCACGATTCCGAGGTTCAAAAGCAAGTGAGGGTGGTTTCAACCCTCAAAACCTTCCCAAGAAGTGGCAGTGTTACAAAAAAGTAATATATCGCCTCGGACTACTCTTGTGGGCTTTCGGGATCGCTGATTATTGTCCGAGGTCCAAAAGCAAGTAAGGGTGGTTCCAACCCTCAAAACCTTCCCAAAAAGTGGTAGTGTTACAAAAAATTAATATGTCGCCTCGAAAATCGTCTCTCATGGGCTTTCGGGATCGCTGATCACGAGTCCGAGGTTCAAAAGCAAGTGAGGGTGGTTTCAACCCTCAAAACCTTCCCAAGAAGTGGCAGTGTTACAAAAAAGTAATATATCGCCTCGGACTACTCTTGTGGGCTTTCGGGATCGCTGATTATTGTCCGAGGTCCAAAAGCAAGTAAGGGTGGTTCCAACCCTCAAAACCTTCCCAAGAAGTGGCAGTGTTACAAAAAAGTAATATATCGCCTCGGACTACTCTTGTGGGCTTTCGGGATCGCTGATTATTGTCCGAGGTCCTAAAGCAAGTAAGGGTGGTTCCAACCCTCAAAACCTTCCCAAGAAGTGGCAGTGTTACAAAAAAGTAATATGTCGCCTCGGACTACTCTTGTGGGCTTTCGGGATCGCTGATTATTGTCCGAGGTCCTAAAGCAAGTAAGGGTGGTTCCAACCCTCAAAACCTTCCCAAGAAGTGGCAGTGTTACAAAAAAGTAATATGTCGCCTCGGACTACTCTTGTGGGCTTTCGGGATCGTTGATTATTGTCCGATGTCCAAAAGCAAGTAAGGGTGGTTCCAACCCTCAAAACCTTCCCAAAAAGTGGTAGTGTTACAAAAAATTAATAAGTCGCCTCGAAAATCGTCTCTCGCGGGCTTTCGGGATCGCTGATCACGAGTCCGAGGTTCAAAAGCAAGTGAGGGTGGTTTCAACCCTCAAAACCTTCCCAAGAAGTGGCAGTGTTACAAAAAAGTAATATGTCGCCTCGGACTACTCTTGTGGGCTTTCGGGATCGCTGATTATTGTCCGAGGTCCAAAAGCAAGTAAGGGTGGTTCCAACCCTCAAAACCTTCCCAAGAAGTGGTAGTGTTACAAAAAATTAATATGTCGCCTCGAAAATCGTCTCTCGCGGGCTTTCGGGATCGCTGATCACGAGTCCGAGGTTCAAAAGCAAGTGAGGGTGATTTCAACCCTCAAAACCTTCCCAAGAAGTGGTAGTGTTACAAAAAAGTAGTATGTCGCCTCGGACTACTCTTGTGGGCTTTCGGGATCGCTGATTATTGTCCGAGGTCCAAAAGCAAGTAAGGGTGGTTCCAACCCTCAAAACCTTCCCAAGAAATAGTACCCATTGTTAAAAATTATTATGTTTTCCTCTGAAATCGTCAGCTTAAATTAAATCTTCTTCTCACAAATTAATCAGCTATCGAAAATTGAAAAGTGATCATTTTTATCGGATTTATACCGCATATCGCATTAGGTGTGAGTTACATTTTTTTTTTTCAAGAGTATTGGGAAGAGACAGGGATACTTGCATCCAGAGGCCCATCAGGATGACTTAAATCTCGCCCATATGGGAAACATTCAATCTTCGCACATCACAGAGAAGCAAGCCCATTTTCATTTTGCATGACTCTACTATATCGTGCAGAAATTATGCACATATTCAAAGCTTAACTAATATACTTAACCTTAACAGTTATATTAATGGCAAAAAAATGATCTATTTAATGTGCATAATGAACTAGAACTAGCCACTAGAGATTAGAACATCGTTTGATGGTTATCTTTTCAATTTATTATTGGTATCATTTTATGGTTTTATTTCTTTCTGTATATGAATATTCTTGCGTCCTAATTAAAAATTTATGACTGTGGAGTTAATTTAATATAAATTAGACAATAAAATCTATCATTTCTTAAAATATCAGACGTGAAACATGAATTTCCTAGAACACTAGCGTAAAATTTTCTCAATTTACGAGTACATCATTATACACTTTCTTGCCAGTTTCTTGTATAGGTATAAGTACTATACTCTTAGACCGCAGTAGTTTTATTAATTTAATACTCCTTAAAGTAAACTTTATTGTAAAAACAATTAAGTAATAATATTAACGATTTCTCACACAATAAAGTAAATTAATTTTTCATAACAATCATATTAATAAAACTCTTTATTAAAGGAGCAGTATTCTTTCCATATACGCAATTTTATGCTTTTCTTGAACACCCACTATGATGATGAATTATTGCTTGTCAGAGATATTAATTACTCCTATCTGTAATTACAATAATTACAGCCATTAATGGCATACAAAACTTAAACCAACTTATGAATTAAAATCCAAGAAAATTGATTAGTGCACGACTACTCATGTAGTCATCATTAATAATACTCGTTAACTAAACCAATATCTTTAGGTGTATGAATGTCGTGCTTTAATAAATATCACCATAATAAAACTCGTTTACGGGAACATTATGGGTTTTATAAATGAATTACAGAATTATGTATCTAATAATAATAATAATAGATAATGCATATTAATATATTTTTGATTGTATTATAATATACATATTGGTCCAACAAAAACTTTCCATCCAAGATTTTTAGACGCAATAAAATTAAAATAAAAAAGGTCGGAAACTTTTTTTGTCGCAAAAAAATCTCAAAAAAAAACTCGATGCTCTAGTAGGGATATGGCTGAAAAATTAAAATTTTCCCTAACATTGTAAATAATTTCTGGACTGGAGATTACACTCGTGCCTATACACAGCAAAAAATTTCCAACACTAGAAGAACACTACTCCGAGTTTATATAGGTCCCTCTAGAAGTGTAAATATTTTAACACTAGAAATAGTGTAAATGCTAGTGTCATGAATACACTAGGGTAGTGTTAAATTGCGGCCCAAAATTTACACTGTGTAGTGAAAATATATTCATCGCAGTGTAATTTTCACTAGGTATTAGTGTAAAAATACCAAAAATAGAGTCACCCACAGTGTTTAATTCAAGGTCATAGTTACACTACTCGGGTTATCTTATTCACTGCAAGTGTAATTACGTAACTGTACAGTGTAATTTCCACTAGGCCTTAGTGTAAAAATTTACAAATTATTTTTACAAATTAGAGTTCACTTACAGTGCTCAATTACACTATTACTGTTTTATTATTCCCTAATAGAAGTGTTATCAGGTAACGCGGCATATAAAAAAAAAGCAAAATACCTATATAGCTTAAAAAATTTATTAAAAATAAAAAAATGTACAGAAAAATCAACATTGCTTAAATTATTTATGAATAAACAAAAATATAAAACACCTTCTAACGTAACACAGGTTCTCAGGTATACAGACTCAGTTTTGTAACTTGTAACTCTGAAATTCCGCAGTAATAAGCACTATACGTAAAAAATGTCATGGATTAAAATAATTTGAGATGGATGATAAGCTGACAAGTTAGTGCTCAAATTAATCCCCTTCCTTTCCTCCTTCTTTCAGCTGTGGTAGCTTTGAAATTTTAAATAAGAATAACCCTTATTTCCATGTTCTGGCATAGTGATGAAAATCCGTCGGGCTTTTCTGATTTTTATTTTATTTTATTCATGATAGATGTCTAGTCGACGAAATGATTTTTTTCGATTTGTCTTACAGCGAAATCGAATGAAGAAAATTCATGAATCATGAAACTATACATATTTGTAGCAGTAACATTCTTCACTTATTCAACGCATTCATGTGTATGAATGCAACTGTTGAAGAACTGATAGGTACCTATGGTAGTTAAAGAATTAGTATGATAAATAATAGTTTGGGAAACAAAAAACCAACTTACCTGATTACTTTAAACTATTATTGTTGCAGCTCACTAAATTAGACGCACGCTTTACTTACCCTACACTACGCCGACCGTGGAAAAGAATGAAAAGATGATGAAACTGCATTGCGTAGATGACACGATCATGTAACGCGCATGTTCTTTTGGAACTTTTACACTACCTGTGTTTTTTCCATAGCCGCTAGTGTTGTTTGTCACTCAAGTAGTAAGAAAAAACACTGGGAGAGTTTTATTTACATCGCAAAGCTTTTGCTTCGGTATATTTTACTGGTCTAGAGTTTTTGTACACTACTAAAAATCAGTGTAAAAATTGAGTGTAATTTAACACTAAAAATTAACTCTAAATTAACACTACAATTTTTACCGGAACACTAGAAAATTTACACGGGCGAAATTTTTTACTGTGTAAGAGGTGTAGGATGTTTTTTTTATCTGCGTTAGAATTTTCCGTGGAATCCAAAAAGGCAATAATATCCCATTAAAAAAAAGAGGTGTCTAAGTTTTTTCATTACACTAACATTTCAAATAAAAAAATTTAATTACTAGGAAATTTAGGTTCTCACCGCATATAAATGACTTGTCCTGATTTATGATCAAACTGCAGCCAAAAACATTAAATCTAGAACTATAAAATTTGCATAATAACTGCGCTTTATGATGTAATGTACCCGATAAGAAAGTACTTTTCGAAATTCAATCCCTAATAAGAGCAATAATTATAAACTTCTATCAATTATTAGAGAAAAATTGCACAATTTTATGCTTAATAAGTCTCTGAAAAAAATAGGCTAACTTCAGACGTTGCTGAAATATCCTGAAAAAAACTGAAAAAAAGAGATTTCTTATTTTTTGCATATTTTTTTTTATTATTTAAAATTAATTAATTATTTTTTGTACATTAGCATAAGTCATCAAAAGCTACCCATCTGACATTTCAAAAATTTTCGAAGCCGACTAAATCCCAGAGTTTTCACAATCAATTTTTATTTTTTTTTTAATGGCTTACTGACTTACTTCAACTTAACCAAAAATTACTAACATTCAAGAAAATCAAAAGTTGACTATGGAAACTGTGGGATCTAGTCGACTTTGAAAATTTTTCAAATATCTAATCGATAGCCTTTGACGACTTATGTAAACCTACAAAAAATAATTGAACCATTTTCAATAATAATAAAGATATGATAGATATGATGAAAATATAAAATCTCAATTTTTCAGTTTTTTCAGGATATTTCGGCAACGACTGACTAGTTTCAAAAAAAAATTTCAGATTCTTATTAAGCATAAAATAGTACAACTTTTCTCTAATTTAACTGACTGTATCTCTCCCATGGTTTAAGAGATCCCAATGGCGTGCCAGTTGAAAGGGTCCACCCCTGTATACGTCCAGGCCTACCTCGAAAGCCTGGCAGGACGCAACAAAGTAACCTTGATGTATGGGTTCCAGGACACAGCGGAATCATAGCCAATGAAAAAACCGACGAGCTGGCAAAAAATGGATCCTCGGCAAAATATATTGGCCCAGGACCGGCCCTGGGAGTGCCAAAGAGTACGGGGCACGGGGCCAAGTTAATACATGGGTTAAGAAAAAACACAAAGAATATCGGGATAAAAGGACCAAACATCAACATGGGAATGCCTTCATCAAGGAACCCATAAAGAAGACAACTGAACAACTACAATCACTTAGTAGGAATCAGTTACGTATCACAGTGGGATTACTGACGGGACATATTGCCCCAAAAGAACACTTGAATAAAATAGGACTGTTCAATGGCCCAAGAGACAGCTAAACAAGTCCTGTGCGGACAAACATGGAAATCTACGGACAACCAAAAATGAGTCCGGCAGAATATTACACTCAACCAGTGATGGGGGATGGGGATGTACAAACTAGTTCAGGGGACCAGATTGACAGAAAGGGTGGCATAATGCAAAGGGGGTTTAGCACAATAAAGTCCATGAAGCTGGGGTGCTTCCGGCGATATTGTATCAGACGGCCCTCGAAGAAAAAAAAGTCCAGGCTTGGAGAATTGCTCACATGAGTTGGTGAGGCACCAAAGCTAATGATAAAGATGTTGATTATCCACAATGTCATTAAATTAAATGATTTGGGTAATTATATGATCTTATTTTGCTTACTTTTTTATCAACTGTGATTGATGGATTTCCGAATTAGTACTTATTGAGGTAAATTATCAATTTCTTTACAATTATTATGTAATCTGCAGTTTATTGGGCAAACTCTATTCGTTACGTACCTATATCCCTCTTGTTGGTCTTAAATTGCTCAGACTACCTATTATAGAGGATGTTTCTTTAAAATTGCGAAAAAAAAAGACAAATTCCTTGGAAAAAAATAAACAAAAAATTCCCTATTACCGTTTGCCGGAAAATCCCTCTTTTTGAGGTACAGGGTGTCAAAAAGACCCAAGTCAAGTTAACCACACTTCTGCCAGTCACGCTTTCGGCCAGGGAAAGGGGCTTAGATTACGTAATTTCCAGCAAAAGTTTTTTCGTTATTCACGGCTTCAGCAAAATTTTCAGGTTTATTTTTCAGTCTATCAAATCCGGGGCCGAATGAGTAGCTGGCCATTTTTATGAAATTTCGGACTTTCTTGAGCCAAATTTCAGCAAAAATTTTTTCACATTACTAAGTCCGTAGCCGAAAGCATGACTAGTCATTATTCAAAAATTTCGTTTTTTCACAAAATTTCAACAAAAATGATTTTTCAGTTTTTTCCTCGGTTTTTTCAGTCCGTGGCCTAAAGCGTGACTGGTTATTGGGATGAATTTGCGGGATTTTTTTATCAAAATTTCTGCAAAAATTATTTTTCAGTTTTTAAAGTTCGTGGCCGGAAGTGGGCTGGCCATTATGAAATTTCGGGATTTTTTTAGCAAAATTTCAGCATAAATGATTTCTCAGTTTCTTCAGTTAGTGGCCGAAAGCGTGGCTGGTCATCATTATGAAGTTTTGGGATCTTTTGAGCAAAATTTCAGCAAAAATGTTTTTTTTTCAGTTTCTTCAGACCGTGACCGAAAGCGTGGCTGGTCATCATTATGAAGTTTTGGGATGTTTTGAGCGAAATTTCAGCAAAAATGATTTTTCAGTTTCTTCAGTCCGTGCGTGGCCAGAAGCGTGGCTGGTCATCATGATGAAGTTTTGGGATTTTTTGAGCAAAATTTCAGCAGAAATGATTTTTCAGTTTCTTCAGTCCGTGCGTGGCCAAAAGAGTGGCTGGTCATCATTATGAAGTTTTTTGATTTTTTGAGCAAAATTTCAGCAAAAATTTTTTTCCAGTTTATTAAATTATGGCCGAAAGGCGTTGCAATAATTACGATTTCAATGTAACTACGTTGTACGTATTTTCCATTTCAGCCGTAAATAACGAAAACAAAAAGTTGAAAACTATTCGAAATACCTCGTCCTGGCCGAAAGTGTGGCTGGCCGAAGCGTGGCTAACTTGACTTGTGCGTCAAAAAGCGATAATTTTTACAGTTTTTTTAAGATATCTCTGGAACCGTTCAAGATACAGTACTCAATTTTTGTAAAAATGTCTAAAAAATTATATAACACTTGTGAGGCTGTGGCATCTAACTAAAAAATTATCATTTGGTATTTATAATTATATACCTTCCATAAACTTTTCGACTTAAAATTAGCCCAGGATAACGCCCTTAAATTTAGTACATACCCTCAAGTAACCACCATGTATATTGTAATATAGATTTATATTACAATTATTCCATTATTCATACCTAAGTAATCAATGAGAATGTCAAAAAAAGTTGCATTTTATGTCCATTTCAAAACCCATTTTGATTTTTCTCCTTAGGTTGTTTGGTTTTCGAGTTACTTAATTTTTTTTTCCAAAGGCTGCGCGCCAAAGATTTGAAATAAATGAAAATTCCCGCGTATCAATAATAGAAAATTTGCAATTGCTTAATTTTTGATTAACTCAACTTAAATTAATTAACTTATGACATATTATAGGAAATATTAAAATTTATCTTTTTTTAGGAAATCACTCAAGCTTTCTTGTTCTAATAAGTATTTGTTTCATATATCCAACGGATAACCAGTTATTAGCAAAAAATACCTTTTTCTTTAGAGGGATGTTTTTTAGGAAACGCACCCCCAGAACTGATTTTTGTGAAGACCTCTTCACTAACAATAATTATTGAAGTAAAATCTTAGTTAAAATTTTTTATGCACTTTTGGTACATTTTTTACTTTACCAACTGGACTAAGCCACAGAAAAAAAAAACATTACTAATACCATAATTTTGGAGTATTATAGAAACCCCGACATACAACCTTCGTAATTTGGGTAATTATTATACTACTTAAAGATTTTAACCTCGCTCAAAATTATTTTTTTCAACTATTTATCGTAGAGCAGAGAAAAAAAATGATGTTCGATAACATCCAGAATCAACTGAGTGTGAATAATGTACTCAAAATGTCAAGAAGATCGCTACAATTTGACTTTTTGACTTCCTGGTCGTCCAGAAAGCAATGGGACCTTGCAGTTGTTTCGAGATTGTTGTCAGTAGCTGTGCAGTATATGGACGCTATTTTCTTCCAGACAGTCGATGTTACCAATAGAAAAGAGAGGCTACTCACTCTTCGTTGCCCTCGGTCCCCTAAAAGACATCGCCCATCAGTTTAGACATTCCTTTATTAATGTCCTTAGACAAAAATTTCCGTTGCTTTGGCAATGGTCACTTCTTTTGGGGGTTGCTAAATAATAATATTCACGCTCACGCATGCATAAACTCTCTTCATAATATGAAGAGAGTTTCTATATTATAGAAACTTCTACTAGAGTTTTAAATATGCTGCGGCTTTAAAACAGCCTTCTGAGTAGATCCTGCGTGAGTCTTGAATTGAGGGTGCCGCAAAGAAATCTTTCTTATAGCTTCTTGTACTTTGAAGTTCAGGCTTTCTTTCCAGTGTCCGCGTTCCTGGTATCAGATATCAGGCAAAAATTCGGAAAATATTTGAAAATTTCATTTTGGTCGACAGGTTTATGTTAACAATTCATGTTGCCTTACCTCCCCTCCCCCCCAACTTGCAGTTCCTGTTACGTGATGTTTGAATAAGATGTAAATAAGTGTAGGTAAATAAGATGAGGCATCATGAAATATTTCATGTTTCATAGTTGCTACTATTGATGGGACGGCTGGTGAAATATTGAAGTACATATAGGTAACCTAGCAAAGTAAACAGAGTTGTTGCAGAGAGGAGACGGAAGAGTAATGGAATAAAATGTAAGCTAAACTCTTATTGAACCGAGTCTGGTGATCTTTAATTAAACGCATATCTCTTGATAGGCCTAATAAATATCTAACTAAAGCGAGGAGTAAACACGGCCTCAGCAACTTTATTTGTAGCCAAAATTTTGATACACGTCTACAATTTGACTTTTTGACTTCTTGATCGTACAGAAAGCAGCCTCCTATGCAATGATTTCGAGATCGTTGTCAGTGGTTTCGCAGTATGATAAATAATACGAAGCTTTTTTCTTCCAGGCAGTCGATGTTACCAATGGCTTCACCATTTAATTTGTATGTGCTTGTGCTAAAAAAACTCATGTAAATTATTCCATTGTTACTTCAAATTGTGATTTTGTGAATCTTCCAGATAGCCCAAATAGACCAAAAAAAAAACAAATCAATGGCTTCATCTTCATATATTTGTAATTTTCATGGGTTCCTTTGTATACCTGCTAAAAAAAAAACACTGGAAACCATCAGATCTTGATTCGCCTTTATTAGTGTGCTGATTTTTTCATGGTTTTGTTTTCTATTTCGAATAGCATTGAGAAGTTGGCTGCGACACGCCTGGCTGTTCAATTCTAAAATATCCTACCGAGTGCTATTTCGAGGCGTGAGTTCACTTTTATTCTATGGCACACGTGGAAATAACGGGCAGTTCTATATTTTGGTAACTGTGAATTAAATATAAATATAAATGTCGGTTGATTGATTCAATTTTTCGAATAAAATCTTTCGTTAGGGACATAATATTTAATTTTGGTGATGTATCAATTTTTTCAAAGGCTCTAAAACGAATTACGCAAGAAGAAATCGTAATAATCAGGAGTTTGTAATTAATTATTTATCGAAATTTCTTCAGTTCTGACATTGAGAAACTGGTAACAGTTTCTATTTTACTACATAGGTATAGGTACTATTATTTATATTTAAAATTAAAGCGTATTTAATTATTACTGGAACGGTTACTCTCTGGGAATAATTAATAAAGCACAAGAAGTCTATGATTTTTGTCCAATATCTGATGGAAATCACGAGTTCCGCAAAATTATATACGAAGATTGAAGGTGATATAACGTCATGTAGGTAATAATTACTTTGTTACTAAATATGAAACAATATAATAATAATTGCTGATTACGAAAGTTTTATTAATATTCGATCAAATAATGATCTATGCGGCTATAAATCATTATCCATGGGTGGTACTGGTACTAGATCCACTGTTAATAAAAAAGAACAACACGGATTAAAAAGAATTTATGGGAGCGACATTAGATTTACATATATTTCTTTTTTACTGGAAACAATAATGAAATCATTGACATTTAATTTTAATTCTAATTTTAGAGAATTATAAGGATGTAAAATTGTTCATCATTCTCGACATTTATTAATCACCTGAAGAACACAAGAGTTGATGCTTCCTCTTCCCACCACCAGCAAAACACCCAGGGGCCAAAGTGTAAAAGTTACACCTCCATACAAAAATTTTGCTAAAAAGTATCTTTTATATTATAAGCTATTAACATAATAATACTGAAGAAAAACAATTTCCTAATATTAAAACAAATATACCTATTTACATATAAATTATACATAATAAATAAAAAACCTTCTTGCGCATCAATCGCAGAAATAGTGTATTTTTATGCGATTCAATTATGAATATTTTCACCGCTATTTAAATTGGATTTCTGAAATTTTCCATAGTCAGGTCATATTAGCGTAGTGGTTTCTTCTTCTTCTTAAAGTGCCATACGCGCATATCGGGCGTAGGCTACCTCTCACATATGTCTGTGGTGCGCGAGCTATCAGTTTACACAGACATATTATGGGACCTCCCTTTTTATTGCCGGAGTCCGAACGACACTGTTTGAAAGGTTTTACTAGGCAAAGGTACTTGCGGTGGTTTGCCATTGCCTTCCGCAAGGTGGATCCCGATCTTGGCTTGAGAAACGCAACAAATAATTGTCGGGTGCTGGTGAGTTTCGAACCAAGGAATCCACTGCGCCACGGGACCACAGTAGTTTACTGAGAAAATTTAATTTCATTTCGTTTGAAAACGTGCCTAATAGAATGGATTTTTAAATTTAACAAAATAAAAAAAATTGGAAAATTAAAAAAAAAAATTTCCTTTTCCTGTGTCCGCCACTGGCTAACTTTACTTAAAAAATACTATTCTTTACACTACCTTCAATAAATTCGCAAAAAGTGAAAGGCCGCCATTTTGAAACGGCTCGATTTTACTCAAATACAGTACCAGACGACTTCTTGCGGCTATCTTACTCATAAAAAATTTCAGCCCCCTAGATTGAAAACTGCGACCAGAAACCGTGCCTCATAGACGGTTTTTGTTTTTAATTTGGAGGGACACCCTGTAGAAGTAACGCAGCTTTAGGAATTTTTTTTTACGAAAATCAAATGTCATTTCGAAGTTTCACAAGGGTAAAAAATTTCGTTCACTAATCCTTAAATATGAATAAGCTACAGCAGCGGTTTTAAAATTTTAGAGAAACAAACATCATATGAAAAAAATATTATTATCACCGCCATTTTTCTTATTTACTTCTTGAAACTTTGAAGGGTTAAAGGATATTAGTGTATTTGCCTACTGTGAAAATTTCAGTTCAATTTCTTTAAAAATGAACTCCTAAACGGTTATAGAAATTTAGACATTTTGACCCTTTTCCTACTCACGCCACTGGCTTATTAATATAAATAATGCCAATTTTATTGCTTTAATTCAAATTTCAAATAGTTTTCTTCCAATCTTGTTAATTTTATTTTAAAGTTTTATTGCCATCTTGCTCATACAGGGACTCAAAAAATAGCAAATTTTTCAAAAATTCAAATGGCTGCCATTTTGAAACGGCTTCGCCGATTTTGCTCAAGTGCAATACCAGACCACTCCTTGTGGATATCTTACTTCCACAAAAATTTCAGCCTCCTAGATTGAAAACTGCGACCTGAAATGATACCACAAGAACCGGATTTCTGGAATTTTGAAGGGACACCCTGTAGAAGTCACTCGACTTTTGGAAATTTTTTCAACGAAAATCTAACATCATTCCAAAGTTTTATAAGGATCCAAAATTTCGTTCACTAATCTTCAAGGATAAAGCTACAGGAGCGTTTTGAAAATCGAAATTTCGCGTTTTTGGAGAAATATATAAATATATATATAAATATATATATATCGTGGGCAGGTGAATTTTGGAAAACCACTTTTTCGTGATCTGGGGGTCATGATCGGTGGACATTTGATGAGTTTGGGTAATTTTCGAAAAGTGATGTCGTCCTCAATAGTGTATTTTTTTATAAAAAAATACACTAATAAATATTAAAATGTTAAAAATCGGTGTTCCGTGTCATTTTCAAAGGAATAATAATAAATTATTCCCGGTAGCTACACACACAAATCACCTCAGTCTCGAAACAAAGACAGGTGTTTCGCTTTTCTTAATGCTCATCAGTTTGCCATATCATGAGAAGTGAATGTATAAATCGAACAAATAATGGAAATTTTTTACGTTTCCATTTAATGTCCAACTTTGGCAGACAACTATAATTTTACTTCATCTACACCGGCCATTGATGTTGGAAAAAAATGTTACGTCAACATATAATAATAATAAAATAAAATATTAATCCATATTTATTGTCTAAATGACTTATTAGAAAAATAAGGCACGAACGACAGTACATGAGCCTATATTTAAACAAAAATGTAAAACTGTTTTATGATTTTTTTCTATAGTCATAGAGAAAATAGTGACGTCTACTCGAGTTAAATGGCTATTATTCACTTTAGCGATTTATCTCCTGAATAATTATTTTAATATTTTAATTTCGTGATGAATAAAGTTATTACAGTTTATTGTCCTATAAAATGGTTCTAATAAAAAATTAGATTAATGTAGGTACTAGTCGTGTAAAGGCAGATCAAAAGCTCCTAGATCATCATTTAATTTTCAATATTCCCTCTTCACATGCCTAAAATCGCGTATTTTCATGGAATTTGTTGCATTATGTACCTACACGAAGTCCAACGATTATTTATACAGGGCGTTCCTTGACACAGTAATGACGACGTTGTATTAGTGTATTTTTTAATAAAAAAATACACTATTGAGGACGACATCACTTTTCGAAAATCACCCAAACTCATCAAATGTCCACCGATCATGACCCCCAGATCACGAAAAAGTGGTTTTCCAAAATTCACCTGCCCACGATATAATATTTATATATTTCATCAAAAACGCGAAATTACGATTTTAAAAACGCTCCTGTAACTTTATCTTTCAAGATTAGTGAACGAAATTTTGGATCCTTGTGAAACTTTGGGATGACGTTAGAATTCCGTTGAAAAAATTTTCAAAAGTCACGTTACTTCTACAGGGTGTCCTTTCAAAGTTCCAGAAATCGGGTTCTTGTGGTATCATTTCAGGTCGCAGTTTTCAATCTAGGAGGCTGAAATTTTGTGGTATAGTAAGATATCCACAAGGAGTGGTCTGGTATTGCACTTGAGCAAAATCGGCCGAGCCGTTTCAAAATGGCAGCCATTTGAATTTTCGGAAAATTTGCTATTTTTTGAGACCTTGTATGAGCCAGATGGCAATAAAACTTTGAAATCAACTTAACAGTATTGAAAGAAAACTATTTGAAATTTGATGTAAAGCAATAAAATTTGCATTACTTATATTAATAAGCCAGTGGCGTGGGTAGGAAAAGGGTAAAAATGTCTAAATTTCTATAACCGTTTATGAGTTTATTTTTGAATAAATTAGACTGAAATTTTTACAGTACACAACTATACTAATAGCCTTTAACCCTTGAAAATTTCAAGAAGTAAGTAAGAAAAATGGCGGAGATATTCGAATTTTTTTTACATGATGTTTTATTTCTCTAAAATTTTAAAAAGTCTCCTGTAGCTTCATCTTTCAAGATTAGTGAAAGAAATTTTTTACTTTTGTGAAACTTAGGGATGACGTTTAATTTGCGTAATAAATATTTTCCTAAAGCTGCGTTAGTTCTACAGGGTATCCCTCCAAATTTTCAAAAAAAAAAACGTCCATGAGGCACAGTTTCTGGTCGCAGTTTTCAATCTAGGGGGCTGAAATTTTTTTGGTAGTACGATAGTCTCCAGTAGTCATCTGGTACTGTATTTGAGTAAAATCGGTAAAGCCGTTCCAAAATGGCGGCCTTTTTTTCAATTTTAGGAAAAATTGCTAAATTTTGAACCCTTAAATAAGCAAGTTAGAAACGAAAACTTTTAAGCGAAATTAACATGATTGGAAGAAAATTATTTTAAATTTGAGTTAATGCAATAAAATTTGCATTAATTATATTAATAAGCCAGTGGCGTGGGTAGGAAAAGGGTAAAAATGGCTCAATTTCTACAACCGTTTATCAGCACATTTTTTAAGGAATTGAACTGAAGTTTTTTCGTAGGACAACTATACTAATAGCACTTAACTCTGAAAAATTTCAAGAAGCAACTAAGAAAAATGGCGGAGATATTCGAATATTTTTACTTGATGTTTATTCCTCTAAAATTTTTAATTTGCTGTTTTCAAAACTCCCCTTTCACTTTTTTCGAATTTATTAAAGGTAGTGATTTCGAATTTATTAAAGGTAGTGTAAATAAAATTATGTTTTAAGTAAAGTTAGCCAGTGGCGGGCACAGAAAAAGGGACAAAATTGGTAAATTTTGCATTTTTTTTTTTGTTTTGTTAAATTTAAAAATCCATTCTAAGGCATGTTTTCAAACTAAATGAAATGAAATTTTCTCAGTAAACCACTACGCTAATATGACCTGACTATGGAAAATTTCAGAAATCCAATTTAAAAAGCGGTGAAAATATTCATAATTGAATCGCATAAAAATACACTATTTATATACGATTGATGCGCAAGAAGGTTTTATTTCTTTAAATAGGGCACCCTGTATATTGTTGTAGTATATTTATATTTAATGAGAAAATCCAGTAAGTTTAAGTTTAAATTTCTAACTGGATTTTCTCAGGAAATGTGAAAATATAATAATTCTATTGAAAAAAAATGGACAATGTAGTCTTTACGAACCAAGAACACCCTTTATAAAAAATAGCACGTCAAAAGAAAATAAATTAAATTAAAAAATTGACCTGCTTTTGCATTTTTTTCTTTCAAAGCTTAAAGATTTATTGAACGGTTGACGGACTTTTGAGCCTTCCCCCCCTTCCCCTCCGTAGGTACATAATTTTTTTTTTACACCACAAAAATTTGGATTGTAGTGCCGTTCCTCCCCTATCACAGCAACAAAATAATATTTTGAATAAAATTTGAGAAAAATATTTTGACTTAGTTGACGTCAAATAAATCCGCGTTGCAACGAAAACTGTATGGTCATTTTGATGAAAAACAAGGGAGTAAGACAAGGAAGCGTGAAAATCTACGTGTTGAACATATTGCGTATTTGGTACCATCATTGGCATTGAATTTAGAAAATAATTTGTTCGCCAAGAATTTTCACCTATTTTTGAGCATTTGATTTTTATGTGCTTTATAGTATTTTATGTATGTGGGTATGTATAATAATCGAAACAACTTGGCTGGCTTATGTATTACATCATTTTATAGTAAATACGTTTTTATGCAACACATAACAAATATCTAGATAGCGAGCAGACTAGTAATAATAATAATTGTACCTAAATAATCAACTATCGAGCAGACATCTAGACACGTAATAGCGGGGTATAATGTAGGTATGAGATCATACCCAATATTTGAACTTTACTCCATTCCAACTTTTTCTGATTCTTATTAATAATAAGTTGATATATCTAAACCTGAACATAACAGAAAATCAAATGTTGTTTAGCACCTAAACTGCCCAACAAACAGGCTATTTTATTGATAGTGACTTCGAAGAACGTATCATAAAACTGAAGAAATTTCATAGCCCTACTAGACATCCAAAATATTATCTTTTTGGATTATACAGTGCTTCCCAAAAGTAACGGATAAATTCAATAAAATCGTATGAAGACGTTTTCTTTTGTTTTGCTCGGACACGTCAATCGTTATTTTTGATTTGCCATCCACGCATGTCTTTTTCGACCCCCCACCCTTAATCTCCCAAGGGGTAGCTACCCCAATTTTAAAAATTCAAATGGCAAGGTACCCCTTGCGATACCTTGATTGATAGGTTTTTTCATCCTGAATATAACAAGAAAATTTTTTTTCAAATCGGTTCATAATTAACGAAAATATTCAGCAAAATGTCATCGAATAAGGCAATAAATAAGCGTATTAAAATTAAATTAAAATTTAATTAAAATTTTTTCCTATCTTTCTCTCTGTAATCTGTGGGGTAGGCTTATCAATGACTGGAGAAATCTTATCTGACACATTATCAGTTGCAAATTTTTACTTGTCAAACAAGTGGTTTTGTTGAGCTGTGCCTTAGGCGATTTAAAAACTAATAGCAAAATGAGATTAACTGAGACCGAAAGAATTGAAGTTTTAATGATGATTGGCTTTGGAGATAGAAGTCGGAAGCATGAAGAAGTTCGTATTTTGTTCAATGAAACTCACGCAAATCGTCCTCCTATATCGCAATCAACAGTAAGTCGAATTGAAAGTAAATTTCGCGAACTTGGACATGTACGAGATAAATCAAGAGTCGGACGTCCGCCAGCCTTAGATGAAAACAGAAGATTAGACACCCTTTTGACGGTGCAGGAGAATCCGCATGTTTCCCTCACGGAAGCTGCTTCACGGGTAGATACGTCGAAAAATACAGTTTCAAGACTTCTTCATAAGTGTAATTATCACCCATACAAAATGCAATTTGTACAGGAATTGTCCGATGCTGACTTTGATCATCGGGTACAATTTTGTGAGACATTGATGGAGCTCTCCAATGCAAATCCATTATTAATTGGCAATATTGTATTTTCCGACGAGGCAACATTTTGTTTGAATGGCGCCGTTAATAAGCAAAATTGCCGTTACTGGGCAAATGAGAATCCGCATTGGATGATGGAGGTGAATACACAGTATCCCCAAAAGGTTAATGTATGGGCTGGCATAGTAGGTTCGCAAATTATTGGACCATACTTCTTCAATGGAACGCTGAATGGTGAGCGGTACCTGAACTTCCTTCGAGATGAACTAATTCCCGACTTAGCGGTATTGTTTCCTAGCAGAGAAGATCCTCGTTTACCGGATCACAGAATTTGGTATCAACAAGACGGTGCGCCTCCACATTATGCGCGTTTGGTTCGGGAATACCTCGATCAAGTATTTCCTCATCGGTGGATTGGTAGACGGGGACCAATAGAATGGCCAGCAAGATCTCCAGATTTAACCCCGTTGGATTATTTCCTATGGGGTTACTTAAAATCTAAAGTTTATGTTAACAGACCTACAAATATTGAGGCGTTACAGGAAAGAATTCGTCAAGAAATCGGCTCAATCACCCCAGAGATGATGCATAATGTCCAACAAGCCTTTAGCGCAAGATTAGGGCATTGTCTTGCTGTTAATGGACAACATTTTGAACATTTAATTTAAATGATTTTCTTTTCTTGTGTAATTTCTCAAATACTTGTTTAAATTTTAATACGCTTATTTATTGCCTTATTCGATGACATTTTGCTGAATATTTTCGTTAATTATGAACCGATTTGAAAAAAATTTTCTTGTTATATTCAGGATGAAAAAACCTATCAATCAAGGTATCGCAAGGGGTACCTTGCCATTTGAATTTTTAAAATTGGGGTAGCTACCCCTTGGGAGATTAAGGGTGGGGGGTCGAAAAAGACATGCGTGGATGGCAAATCAAAAATAACGATTGACGTGTCCGAGCAAAACAAAAGAAAACGTCTTCATACGATTTTATTGAATTTATCCGTTACTTTTGGGAAGCACTGTATAAGCGCTTATCTATTTACGTGTATTTTTTTTCTTGTTGCCACATATTTATTAACTCGCTTTCTTCTCTGTCTCTCTGCATGTCTGTCCGCGGTACAAGTTTAGCAATCAATGACTTTAAGCAAGCTAATTTCCCGAAGAGCTAGATAATGTTTCAAGTCTTTAGTCTTTAAACATAACTTAGATCTGGAATCCAGTAATATAAGCTACAAATTACAGAATCCAGAGTTGTTCAACTGTGTCAAAGATTGTCAAAGGCAAATAAGAGCCATCATGGAATATGCATAAGCACTGTTGGTTAGATAAGGCAATAACTTTCCAATCATCGCAGATGATTGAGGTCGTAATTTTAGATGGGACTGGTGAAATATTGACGAAGGTAATCTACAGCGAAGTGGATGGAGTTGTTCCAGTAGAGTACACGGTTCTCACCAACTTTATTCGTAATCAAAATTTTGATACACCTTCAAGCATCACGAACCCTAATCGAAACGAAAGGAATAAATTTTAAAACATTTATTTTGTACTTCTGGGCAGTAGGAGATTTGTTTTAGTTGCTGCAGCTCCATGCAATAATGGAAGGCGTAGTCAGAACCCTTAAGTTGCCGATGTTTTAATGTTTTAATGTGAATGTACCTCGGAATGTACTGAGTCTTCAGGTTGAGAGGAAGTGAGAAATAACTTTTTTTAATGGTCTTTCTTGACAAATTGATTGAAGAGCACGTATTAACAATATGGTGTGCAGAATCAGATTGCATGCTAGTGAACGAGTTTAACATTTCTTGCACAGGAGCTTAATGCCAACTTACACACGATCCAGAATATATGAGGTGATGAACAATTATGTTCATACCATTATAAACCATTATGATCGTGGCATTACTATTATAAGAGCTGCCCACCATAACTTCTAACTTACATATTCATATTAGATTTTTTATCAAAGAACAATGTGGCCATTGTAAGGTTCTTCTGTGATCATATGAATTATATTTATTACAAATACAGCAGACGATACTGATGACGGTGTCCTTATTAAGGGAGAACGTCTGAAGATGTTGGGTGTGCTGACGATACAATCATTTCAGCTTATTACAGTCTCCGGGGAACTAGTCAGAGTATGAGAATTGAACAACAAACGGGCAGAAAGACTTGGCAACTTCACTTATTTGGGTACAGTAATAAATTAATTAACAACGGGACCAATCAGTCAAAATAAGGTGACGCATCGAGTTGGCCAGAGCTGCATTCGTCAGGATGATCAACAATTTCAAGAGTACTTTACTCCGCATCAAAACAACTCAATTTTCTTTTAATGAATGGCATCTTGAACTCTGATTGCTTCATTCATGAAAAAAATTAAATCTATGGGTAAACCAAAAATGGGGAAAAGTGTAAAACCAATTTCAATGTGATAAACCGCCTAAGCTTGAATTATGTAACTTGAAGAAGATCTTGGATCCAAAACTTGAGAATATGGTTTTCTTCAACAGTGAGGAAACTTTTTCGTGAGCAAAATCAGGATAGCGATTCTGAACTTCATTACGTATCGTTTGCAGTTTTTGGACAAAAACGCACTGAACTATAATACTGGGCTCAAATTAGTGAGCTCAAGAAAAAGGAATTGGTGACACTTAGAAAGAAAACGACTACCAAAATTTTCGTTAAGATCTTTTCTACGTCGTAACGTTTTTTAATTTATTTTTTTTGGCATTTTAGGGGATTTGGTTAAACTAAAAAGGTTGAGAACCGATTAGAGAGGTGGTAAGGTCGCCAAAATTTACATCGCGTTACCTGTCTGGTTCTCCAAACTCAACCCCTGTCTGGAGAATTGTGTCGAGCGAATCTCTCAAACATCTCTTACCAATGGTGGTAATGAAGGATTTCGCAGAAGGACCCCAAGCGCGGAATGTTTCAATATCAAAAGTCAAATTTAAATATTTTTCTGCTATTAAGTGTCGGTAATAACTGGCATTCCATACAAGTTTTAGACCATTTTCCTAGGGACCATAAGTTAATCCATCCAGGACGTCTTCCGTCATTACGTGAAATTCCAGGAGGGATGGAATGCCTGATGGAGACCTAAAGGTGCGACGAGTTGCTTCATTTAAAGCTCCATGACCAAATCTAAAACATTATCCAGATTATTCAGATCTTCCTTCTTTCTCTCTAACTCCTAAAAACTTTCTCCCCAGCCAATTTTACAATTTTTAGTATTTTTGAGTATTAATTTTTTTATTAATTTAGAGTAGTCAAAAGGTAATAATTTAAAACAAATAATTATTCCTACCTACAGTTATTAAAATTATGGCTTGAATATTCTGATGGCTTAGAAAGCAATACCCCACCCTGTATATGTGGCACAGCCTAATTTATCAGGAAAGCAAAACCGGAAAATTGAAAGACTTGTAATTGCTTCTAAGCCATTATCTAGACTAGAGCAACGAAAAATGAGCAATAAAAACTTATAACCTACTAGGATTTAATGGCAGATAGAAGAATCGATCCTCAAATTGGCCCAAGAAAAAGAACAGACAGACTCATAAAGTATGATTAGTATACCTAGGTAAGTAATAAATGAACCTCAAGTAGGCCGTTCCCATATTTCCCCATTGTTACCTACGCTCCTGAACTAAAATCTACTGAATGACATCACTGGTTATAATGACTGGCAATTTACCAACACGCAATTCTTGATTACCTGCGCTACACCTGAGTTCTAACAGTACCAAAATAGTCACTGAGAATAATTACGCATGATATTCTCCATCCTATCCCCCTGACAGACACTTTCTCTCTCATGGAGGCACGGGGGTGAATAATCGTAATCATGAGATGTGACGTCAGTGGAGCTCCGTCAGTGGTACAATTATTTCTGTGTTGCCAAATTTATAAAATCGAATTTTATAGCATCGACTTTTATTTGGATGTGGTTTTTCGTCATTCAACAACATGTTGTGATCAACTTTGTTTATGTCCTGCTAACTGTTTTCTGCGTGCATAGGTATGAGTTATTGTGCTGCTGTTCTTATAAATATTTAATTACAATATAGAAAAGTACTTGAAAGCGAAAAAGAATTATCGATTTGTTTAATGAATAGATAAGTTCGCACGAGGGTTTTTGTTTATAATTGTTTATAACAAAAAAATCACAGGAAGAATCGTGTTAAGGACTTATGACAGGGAATTTTTTTCAAAATTGCGAAATTGCAAAAGAACAGATTCAAAGCCGTGCATGTGTATCAACAAAACTTGAAAAATTAGTCTCCATATTCTAGACAATATTCTAGACAAAATCCGAGACAAAAAACTATAACTTAACAATAAATTATATGCAACTTAACATTATTTAATAAGCGATTTACGTCACGTAAAAACTTGTAGACCTTGAAAAGCTTTATTTACTCTAACATTTTCGAGAAATGTGAACGTTTACATTTCAAAAAACTTGGCGTTCTTATTATTATGAACTTCTGAACTGTAAAATGGCTTTAATGATTGCAGGGGGTAATTAAATAAAGAGTTCTACTGTCTGAACTATGGCTGTCATTTGCTTAAAGAAGTACTTTCTTACCAAACTGGAGGAAGGGGAGCATGGGGAGCATTACACGAGCTAGTTTTATTTTAAGATGCTTTCTTGTGAGATATTCTACGAGTAATATCGCCTTTATTTTATAAGACACCTAAATAATCGCGTCATAAGCCCTTTTAACGCTTAAAGCTGCGTTTTCGTCTAATAAACGAGCTTAAACGCATATACGAACAAACAGGAATAAGCGCTCTATACAGGGTGTTAACACTGTTAACTACCAACTAATAGAAAATAAAGGAGGTGATTCTACGACTTATTCTAAGAAAAAAGTTCCTATTAACATGGGGTCCGCAAACGCACATTTTCGAGATACAGGGTGTTCAAAAAATTGATTTTCTTACTTTTTTGCGATATCTCAACAACAGTTTGAGCTACAGGTTCCAGCTTTTGTTGATAGCTACTTTTGAGGCTCCAAACTAATGTTCTAAGATATGCCAGTGCCAGTGGTGGAGATTTTAGGATTGCGTAAGGGTTTCATCCCCCCCCTCCCCCAACTTTTACGGCACTGGAAAAATTAGCATTATTTGAGAGAAAAATTCAAAAGCATCAATATTTTTACACAAAAAATTACGCTTGGTCAAAAGCTGTCAAAGTCACCGTTCTCGAGAAAAACGGCATTTTATGATCAAAAACGACAAAATTCAACATGAAAAATTATTGAAGTTCAATCGTACGTTTCTGGTAGATATGAACGGCCAAAAGTTCTTCATGTTTAGGTGGAAGAAGCTGTTCTACACAAAGTTGACAACAATCTGGCTACGCAAGCACAAGAAAAATAGGTGCAAATTTGAATTTGTGCCATGTTACAGTATGGAAAATTTTGACAATAAATTTTTTGTTCACGTTGAATTTTCTACGTTTTTGATCATAAAATGCCGTTTTTCTCGAGAACGGTTGCTTCCACAGCTTTTGACCAAGAGTACTTTTTTGTATAAAAAACATTGGAGCTTTGGAATTGGCTCTCAAAATGCCAATTTTTCCGCTACCGTAAAAGTTAGGGGGGTGAAACCCTTACGCAACCCTAAAACTTCTACCACTGGCATATCTTAAAAGCAGGAGCCTTAAAAGTAGCTATTATTAATGTAAAAATCTGTACAAAGGCTATGAAGCCTGACGCTCAAACGGTTCTTGAGATATCGCAAAAAAAAATTAGGAAAAACAATTTTTTTGAACACCCTGTACCTTGAAAACGGTGCGTTTGCGGACCCCATGTTAATAGGAACTTTTTCTTAGAATAAGTCGTAGAATCACCTCCTTTATTTTGTACTAGTTGGTAGTTAACACCCTGGATAATATCGAACACGAACGATTATGCGAAAACACTATAAAACACTAACATGCCCGAGGGTGCGTATTAAGAATAACCACATAAGATATGAGTTTCAATATTAATTAATCAGAATTTTTTAATAAAAGAAAAACCGCTTCTTAATCATCTTTGGGATGATCTATGGTTATTCCGCAAGCTGAGAAACCCATCTAAGTAGATTAGTATCGGTAATATAATTAATTTTTATTTTTTATTACAAAATTCATCCTCTGTAGAAATTAGTTCAGAGCTCTGAGGATGTGTTTCTATGAAGAAATTTCTATGAAGAAATTTGTCTACATCATGTACATCAATACAACCAGAAGTCTCTAATTAAATAAAAATAATATTTATAAGGAATTTTTACCTAACAATTTCTCTGAAAATCATATATGTAATTATTAACCTACGCAGGGTGATCCTGAAATGATGGACACGGTATACAGAGTGTTGCGTATAGAGGATGTTCAAAAAGATTTTCTCCCCGATTTCGTTACCAAGATAAAGATTTTTTTTTAATATTGGTTTTGGAATTACCTCGGGAAATTACAGGCATTCAAATTCTCTACCTATTCCTTTGAGATCAATAAAATTTATCAGTGTGGCATCGTTGCTCAAATTGGGACTTGATAATGGAACTAAAATAGATTTTGAATAATATACTATTGGATATGTAGGTAGGTATCCCTGCAACGATAATTGTTTCAAACTTTGTTGGACTTGTCAACTCATATGTTTCCATGGTAACGTGTTAATATACAGTGTGTGTCACAGGCATGCACACCCCCTTTTTTTCATTTTTTGAGATAATTTTTTGAAATTTGGTACGTCGCATATTCTTGATAGAGCGCACTTTTTAGCAGAAAATTGAATTTTTTCCCACATCCGGTTTTTCCGGAAATGTTACCAAGTTTTTATTTTTAAATAGGACACCCTATATATTATTACATTTTTCGATTCTATACATTTGTACGAATCCAACAATACCACATAAGTACCATTTTAAATGTCAAATTTGTTTTTATTTAATTTTTTATTTCTCAATTATAGTGTGCCATGACTATTTCGTTTTACTCCAATTGGGTCATTTAATGCTAGAAAAATCGAATTTTTGTTAAAAGTACTAAATTAAGTGATTTATGGATAAATTATGCGCACCGGAATGATTTTTTGAGCTGGATTCATTTTTTTCAAATGGTACCATATTGGTATCGAGGTACCATCTACTAGTACTCTTAATAAGGGACATTTTGGTGTACCCATTTTGCATCTGTTAAGAACACAACTGAAGTCATGGCACACTATAATTGAGAAATAAAAAATTAAATAAAAACAAATTTGACATTTAAAATGGTACTTACTTATGTGATATTGCTGGATTCGCACAAATGTATAGAATCCAAAAATATAATAATATATAGGGTGTCCCATTTAAAAATAAAAAGTTGGTAACATTTCCGGAAAAACCGGATGTGGGAAAAAATTCAATTTTCTGCTAAAAAGTGCGCTCTATCGAGAATATGCGACGCACCAAATTTCGAAAAATTATCTCAAAAAATAAAGAAAAAAAGGGGGGTGTAACATGCCTGTGACACACACTGTATAGGTAGGTATGTTATAGAATATTTTATGGGAGCTCAAAACCCATCCACCATCACATACAACCACAACGGGATTCACGAACCTTAATTTATTCATTTTTGGGAACTTTTGAAAAGCTGCCCTATACGCGATATACAGGGTGATCCCGAAATGGCGGACACGGAATACAGGGTGTTGTAGAGGATGTTCAGAAAGACTGCAAATTTAAAACAAAAATGGGTCATTATATACATCCGCGGCTCCTACAGTTTCACTATGGGACTTATATAGGGGTGGAGAACATACCTATAGCAACACCAGGAAGGTATTCATTTGCTGGGCAAATGAAAGGGAAAGCCACAAAACGGTGTAAAAAATGGTTTTGAGAGTGCGGAGGGAGTGCGGTCCTGACAAGAGGCACCGATTAGATGCCGCGATCCCGGATAAAACCACTTCACCATAATTGCCAAGTATTCTATTCTGTGTTAGAGCCTCACAGAGGCGGACTGGGCGATATAATCCGCTTTCATTACGTGTCCAGTCCGCACAGGGATTGATGCAATGATTTTCGGATTATAAATTCAAAATAAATGCAAAATTCAAAATAAAAATCGTGGTACTGTTATTTTCGAAGATTTTCCTTGCCCTGAAAGTGAAAAAAAAAATAGAAATTCGACCGTAGTGCCAAAGAGGCCTTAGTTGTGACCTTAATATTAGTTTGCCATGGCTGTTTTTACTTTCTTACCCACCCAGCACCCCTATTTCGCTCCTCGGTCCCGAAAAAATTGATGAAACTTAGGAGCCGCGGATGTATACAATTACCCAAAAATGGGTTCCTCGGCTTCGTTACCGAGATATATAGGGTGTCCTTTTTCCAAACTTTAAATCGAAATGGCGGTCAAATTTAAACAACCTCCACTGGCAAAGCACATGGTTTCACAAAACTATAACGATAGTTTTTGCTTTTTATTATTTTTATTATCGGGAACGGATTTACAGGCATTCAAAGTTTACCTATTCCCTGAGTTCGACAAAAATTTTCAATGTGGCATCGTTGTTCGAATTAGAGATTTTGAATAATATTATCGACTATGTCGTATCCGCGCAACGATTATTATTTTAAGCTTTGTTGTGTTTTCATTTTATATGTTTCCATGGTAACATTCTATCTGGGTATTGTAGACCTACACATTATTTTTCTGCCTGAAAAAGGGTATCCAGTGCAGTGTTGTGACTTTATTTTCTTATTTTCTACAAAAGTGGTCATATCTTCTTAAGGGAGCCATACTGGAGAAAACAGTAAATAAAACTTAGAATCCTTAATCCACAATGGATGCTGTGGTGCTGTCCGTGTCCGCCATTTCGGGATCACCCTGTATATAAGATAGGTTACTTTATTGGTCTGATAGTGATAGTGTGTATTGGGTCACCCATAAAACTTTTACGTCACTATTTTTCTTCCCAAACAGAGTATCGATGCAGTGTTGTCACTTTTTTCCACAAAATTGGTCATATTTTCTTAAGGGGCATATTTATGCATTCTTCAGTATATTTTCCATATGCATATGCTGGAGAAAAAAGTAAATAAATGTTCTAATAGATACTATCCGCATGTGCGTCATTTGGGGATCACCTATATAGTGCTTATTTAAATTGCCCAGCGAATCGGATGTTTATATTTATACCTGTAAGTATATTTCTCGTCATCTGGAATATCCCTATTCAAAATTTATGTGTGCAGACTCCAAGTCCATACACACTTCATCATTAAAAAGACGATTACTTAGACAAAAAACCTATAAAAAATATTTACACGACCGATCATGGCTGTTTTTAGCTTGGGAGAGAACAAACAAGTCTGCCTCATCAATTAAAATACGTGTTAATAATAATAATAATAATTAATCAATAAGATATTATACATGAGATCGGAAAAACTTTCAATGAAGTTATCGAACTTGAACAACATGATTATAATTATTATTGTTCTATTGATAACAAAACAAAGTTCTTGTTTTCATTCTTATATTGTGAATTGTGATAGATTGACGATATACTTTATGGGAGCTCAAAACCTCCATACACAACATACCTACAACCACAACGGGTTTCACGAACCTTTTAATTTATTAATTTTTTGGGATCTTTAGAAAAGCTGCCCTATACCTACGCGACATAAGGTTACTTTATTGGTCTGATAGTGATAGTGTATTAGTGATGTATATTGGGTCAACCATCAACTTTTACAACCAATGCTGGGATAAATATTTTGGATTTAGAAAGACATCATAATCTCCATAAACGGGTACATTGGTTTTTTTTAAGATTACCATTACTACCAGTAGAACAAATTACTTGAGTTCATCAAGAAGTAATAAGAGGCTTGAATGAAAATGGAAGTACCTACATTTACCCTAATTTGGCAGCCCAGTCCCAGTTCCTCACATCATTTGATTTACTTAATAATAAGAATTGATTTAGCATTTTCTTAATATTTTCAACACAAATAACGCAAATCAAAATGAACATAAATTATTATCAATCCATTCCTACCTCGTGAACTTCCCGAAACAGTATTCATCCTGAACCCCAACATTTTGCTCGTTCTGCAGCACATTCCCGTTAGCATGCCGATTGATATTGTTGCATTGCCTCTCCCTGAAAGAGCTGCTCCTTGCCTTCGCGGCAGGACAGCCGGGATGATACCTTGCGCAAGGCTTCAGCTTGCCGCCCTTCACTCTACCGCCCTTGCCCTTCACCCTGACCAACACCCCCTCCATACGGGTCACTCACTGACAACTGACATACACACCGGCTTGCTAAGCTAAGGGCAAGGTCCTTCCCGACTCATTCTCGTAAGTTGTCATCGCGGCCATGCAGGTGGGAGCGGGTGGACCGCCTCTTGCGGGTTTACGCCGCGATGTTTGGGCACGTGGCCGAATTGTGCGGGCAGATGGCCGTTTTGCAGGCGCGTGTGTCTAGGAATAAGAGCGGCGACTGTTGTGAGTGCGAGCGCGGGCTCCAGGTCGGCTGTTTGGTCGGGCCGGCGTTGGCCTGGCAGCAGGTCGCCAGCGGGCTCCCACTCCGTCGACTGTTAATGTTCAATACACCAGGCTTACGTCATGCTAGACCAATAGGCAAGGAAACCATGTGCGATTGGTGCCTTATCGCAAAGTCGTTAGGACAACAAACTACTAGTGAAAATAATGATTTAGATTGTTATGTGGATGTGGGAGTTAATGAGTCGGTTTCCAGTATTTACAGCCAAGCGTATCATCGTTGCTTGTTTGTTTATTTTTTGAATCAATATTATTTCCATGTTCTTTAAATGTAAATTAAGATAGCAGGACATGACTCCAAGTCCAATATAAGTGACTCTGCGTGCGGCTGTGACTGCTGGGCTGGGGGATATCTTAAGTTCAGACTATAAATCGATAGCAATAAATGAATAATGGCCAGATTTGTCTCTTATTTATTATTTTACGATTACAATAATAAAAAGCATGGACTCGGATGATATTGATGTGACCAGAATAAAAATGAAAACTGAATTATCTGCAGTGATCTCATCGAAGCAGACAGTATTTTTATGCTGGCAAGACTATCATACCTACTATTAGACGCCACGCAAAACGCTTCTGCCATTACTTAGAACAGTTTAGCAAATGTACCAATATCCAATATAATAGCGCCTCATCCGTTAAAAAGTCTTTTGAAGTGAGTTGGCTCGTGTATAACGAGTAATGGATACCTCAAAGTCCAATTTGCCGTTACTTACACGTAATGGCGATGATTTCCCTCGCGTAATACCTTTCCCAGTTATAATAATTCAGAATAAAGAGCAAGAATTAAAACCAATGAGCACCCAACCAATAGCAAAAGCTCTTTTCGTAAGTGGATTTTTTGTAACCTGGCTGGGCGCTTCATAAATTTGCTTATAATTGTTCTTAAGCACAGATGTTAAGAAACATCAGAGTACATAATCCTGGGCGATAGAAGAGCAGAATAAATGCTTGAAAGTTTTGCGACGGAGATTAGCCCTAGCTTATACGCAAAGGGTAAAACCAAGACCAACAGAGATTGATATCCTAAAGACTTCTACTCAGAGCTTCATAAGTGTAAACCGAAGTCTAACGAAAGTCACAAGAAAACAAAAAACCAGAATGTGAAATCGGGAGACAGTTTTTGGTTAGGACCAGTGGTCTTGACAGCTCCTTCATCTCCTTAGGTCTTGACAGGCAGGAAATATCGGTAGAAGACTTTACGCTTCAGACAAATGGGGATGTCACATTTAAGTATCAATAACAATAGAAGAAATCACAAATGGCTTTTCAGGAATGAAAAATAACAAGTCACCGGGAGAGGACGATGTAGTCATTAGGCCCGTCAGGGAGGAAGGCTCAACCATGATACATATTTTGATACAAAAACTTTTCAGTGCTTGTCGCCTAAAAGGAACAACTCCCTCGGGATGGAACAACATAAAACACTGACCCTAACCAAAAACTCTATAAGTAAGATAGAGTTTCCCATGGGAACTTGGGAGAGATACTTAAATCTGACATCCCCATGTGTTTGAACCATAAACACATCTTCGCGGACCGATATGTCCTGCCTGTCAAGACCTACGGAGCTGAAACACTGCTGATCCCAACCAAAAACTTACCCAGAGAGCGATAGAAAGGTCAATGTTGGGAATCTCCCTCAGAGACCGGGTCACAAACGAGGAAATAAGAAGAGGAACACATGTTATGGTTGCAGTTAGTAATTCAACCAAACATATGAAATTAACAGAAGAATAGGCCTCATTTGGGCAGCAATTTGGGAGGGATACTTAAATGTGACATCCCCATTTGTCTGAAGCGTAAAGTCTTTTGCCTGTCAAGACCTAAGGAGATGAAGGAGCTGTCAAGACCACTGGCCCTAACCAAAAACTCTATAAGTAAGATAAGAGTTACCCAGAGAGCGATAAAAACGTTAATATTGAAGAAGTCCCTCAGGGACAGATTAACGAACCAGGAAATAATAAGAAGAATAGGTGTTATGGTACCAGTGAAGCGATTCAAACGAGATTAGCAGAAGAATAGGCCTCATGTGGGCAGAATTTTGGTAACTTGGGAGGGATAGGTAAATCTGACATCCCCATGTGTCTGCAAATCGTAAAGTCTTCGACCAATGTATCCTGCCTGTCTGCCCAAAAGCCTACGGAGCTGAAACAGTGACTGCAACCAAAAAGTCTATAAGTAAGATAGAAGTTTCCCAGAGAGAGATAGAAAGGTCAATGTTGGGGATCTTCCTCAGAGATAATGTCACAAACGAGGAAATAAAAAGACAGACTAACAGGTGTAATAATTTCAGTGGAGCGATTAGCAATCCTAAAGTAGTCCAGGGCTGGTCATATTGATAGAACAAGAGATGAACGATGTACCAAGAAAATATTCGAGTGGAGATCACGAGAAGACAGACGACATTAAGCGCATCCTAAGAAACAGGATACAAACTGCGCAAAATAGAATGGGGTGGCGAAATTTACGGGAGGACTGGTAATGGACGCAAATGAGCTGATTGATGATGATGATGACCTATGCAGGTGTTCAGAAAACAACAGGTATTCTGAACTCCTCAAACAGATCATTATTCGTATGAGTGTTTCAGATTAATAATTTTCTGTCAGTCTTACATTCCGGATACGAGGATGCAGCACTGAAGTCTCCCTTATGTCATACTTTTTGGATAATTTGTCCTTGGTAATCTTCTCAAGTTTATCATCGCGATCGTTTGAGGAGCAACTGATAAACTCTCTCCCTGGCCCGTCTTAAAGATATGCTTCACACCAACAATATCAACATCAGAAGACTGTGTAGGGTTTTTCGGTTTAATAAAAACTGTTACTTTATTTGATGGTGCCTTTACGCGGGAGTCGGATTATTGATAGAAGTAGGATGTCCGCGGCTGGGTCAACGTCTACTAAGATTTTTCTAGCCGCCTGCATTCCTTTCAAATTATATGATTCTATGTTTTAACTGCATTAATTCTTCTAAGAGCTTTTTGGCAGTTTAAAATTGACTCTTTACACACTACTAGACTGCACAGAAAAGAAGCAATTTTTAACCGAATTAAATTGGACAGAAAGTTTCTTCAGTCCATTGTTCTCTGGATCAGAATGTCTATATAACTCTGGCAGAAGTTCCAGGAAAGGAACCATGTAAGTATCCATGAAGACTTGGTTTTTCTTATAGACTCTCGATAGCTTGTTCCTGCATCCGCGTAAAACGAAATACTTCCCATCGCATACCTTGCAAGTCCACATAGGTACTCAATTCTGATTTATTCGCAGGTATGAAGATGAACATCGTATAAATTATCTTCTAGACGACCACATTTATTTTGCGTTCGAGTTTGTAACTAGGACAATTATTAGCATAATGATTAAAATGATCCCCGCCAACAGTACAAATTAAATTGTTGAGTTTACACCAGCCACAGTCATTCGCCTCCTGCAGCTGGCACTATATCATCATTATACCAAGAAAGCCACCGCCAGAGTCACTCGCCTCCAAAAGTAAAAAAGCGATAAATCTACTCCGCCAAAGAAGAGTTAAATTTGAAAATGATGATTTGTGAATTGAAAATTAAAAGGGGTAAAGGGTTTGATGGAGGAAGAAGATGGTAGTCTCGATACGTATCTATTTGATCAGGTCATCCTTAAAATCACCAAAGCGTCCTTCTTAGGAGTCTTTTTAAGATCTATATTCACGTGTAGAGAATATTTCCGCATATTTGAGGGTCGGAGAAATACGTGGATCATCCCTACTAAGTTTCACTAGTTGCAACAGCAATTATGGGAATGTAAGGTGGTGAAACCACCCCAAAGCAATAAACATTTCAAAGAAATTGAAGTTTTTGTTTTCTAGCTATCATCGATTTTAGACTTATTTCCATGGAAGTATGAAAAATTTTATCCATTTAGGGCGAAGAGGCGTCATAATCGCTCCAGGACCCCCATAGTGATGACCATCTTGTACCTCGATCAAATGTGTGCCTCCCCCCCTTCTATTTCAATTTTAAAATTGTATTTTTCTTTATTGGTTTTTTGATAAACTCATCACGACTGGAGCTTGAGCGTTTTTTCATTACTGATTCACAAGAACAGTTTTAGGGGCCTATAAATTACATTACTTATTCATATTTCATTAGAATATTGCCAATAATGATAATAATGGGGACATCAACTCCTGCCTAATAAACTTTATAGAAAAAGACAGCGAGCTTGAAGGATGAAACAATAAATAAATTGCAATAAATCATACAATTTGCATTTTGTGCCTGTTGCGGCGTAGATGATGTTGCATCTGTTTACAATGACAGAAACAATAAACGTCTCAATCAACAAACTGTGTGTGCATCGCAATGCATAATGCTGTAATTTCCATTTATAACGCCATCATCTAGAGAGTGGTCATTTGACTGCATGCATTATTCATCAAGTCCTCGACTTTGTGGGAACAGCCAAAATAAACACTTAATAACATTAAAGGGAACGAGGACCTGCTGAAGAGCTATTATACATATACACAGGCGCTGAGGTATTTCTTGGATTCAAGTAAATTATTCACTTTTCTTGTGTCCTGAGGATACCAAAAATTTGAAAACCATATGTGAAAACCAAAGTGTGTTAATCCGAAAGGAAAATATTGTTACGTTTTTCCTTCGGTGGATTCTCCGGATAAATTGGGAAGCCAAATTAATTACTTTATTAATCGCTTACTTTAATTAACAATTCACAATAACTCTACTTATACTAATTTACAAGTTCAATTAATATGATCTTACTATACTATTACTGCTTCTGTAAATCACACACTTTCTAGGTACAATACAACTATCGCCTTCTTGTTTCGCTTCCTTATTCGCAGTCTACGCTGAACTGATATCGCTTGCCTTATCGATCGCTTTTTAATCCTTATGCACTCTCCACTGAACTGAACTTGCACCACTCCTAGCTAGTGTTGTTCTAGAACGTCACAACCAACTCCGAATGTCCCTCTAGAATCCTAAGGTCCCATTTCTGGACATTGATTAGCTACAAATCAATAGCATGTCCTTTTTAGGCTTTTTTTCTGTGGAGGAGAAATGTGTTATGCGCAACCTCTGCGCCTATTCAATTGATGAGGACTGTGGGACTCTCACCCACTAAAACCCCTTCATTCTTCTATACTCACACCGGAACCAATGTCACCTACTGACTTACATCGATGCAAGCACTTGGTCTAGTTATCCGCTGCCCTGTCATCGCCATCTATGTTATCTGAGAAACTCATGTTCGCAAGTTCCGCAGTATTCTGAAATGACCCCAATCAACGTCTGTCTTTGTACCATTTCTAAGTGCTTTAAGATTTTTTTTAATTTGAGCTACCTGATTCCCAGGTGGGAATGCCATAAAGCACCACTAAGGTTCCAGCGTTGGCCAGGAATTTTTTCCCGGCTCTTGGCCCGCTTAACTTCAGCACATTTTAGTGCCTTTGTCGACTACTCTTTCACATGCTCCCCGAATATAAGTATCCGATCCAGAATGACTCCCAGGTACTTTAGCGTTTTTCTTCTTCCCATGAATTATACCCCGTCGCCTCCTTCTTCGCAGTAACCAGTTACAGTCCAGCGGTTTGCAGTCACTGCTTTACCCTTCCTTAGTGTCACCCTTGATAATCAGCATCAAGTCGTCGTCGTCGATGAAGGCAACCAATTTGATCCCTCGTGGCATATCGGATCTTAATACGCCGTCATGCATGATATTCCACAGGGTCCTAGGATTAAACCCTGAGGTAGCCACCCCCTGTGATCTTGATAGTTTTACTATTTTCAACTAGACTGTTCTGAAAATAGCTATTTATGATTTTTCGTACATACAGCGAGATCGGTACCCTTTCCAGTGCTTCTTCTATGCGATCCCACCTTGCAGAATTGAACACCTTTTTATGTCGAGTGCAATCAAAGCACTGACATCAGCCCGTTTTGCAAGGGCTTCTTTCGATCGGGTTCGAATTTCTTTTAAGAATTTTAAATTGGCGCTGTTTTAGAGGCCCTCTTTCTAAAACCATATTGATTAAGACTTCTGGCATTTTCCCTTTCTAGTTCTTCCAATAGTCTCTTGAGTAAAATCCTTTCGAGAAGTTAGTGTGTCATTGAAGGTCCTCAGAAAGTGGTCTGGAGAAGGTCTCCACCTTTCGAATTTTAATTATGCTTCCCACCTCTTGCAATTCTTCAGTTGATATGTCGGGGATGCTTTTGGGTCTGTACTCCAGGGGTCGTGTTTTCTCCTGGTGTGGTAACAGATCATTTATTATTCTTGGTCTTGTGCTTTCTTTCAGGGTGGAGGAAGGCTGATTACCCTTGGCCTCATATATCGCCCTCGAATTCATCGCATAGTTGCAGCCACCTCTTCTTTTTGACCGTCCTGATCATCTTGCGGAGATTGTTCATCTTTTCTTTATATAATTGTTCTTCTGCGACTATTTCTGCTGTACTATGTTCTTATCTTGACATGGAGTTTTCTTCTACATCTTGTGGTCCTTTTTAGGCTGATGCGTCTTGACCGAAGACACAATTTAAAACCTAATTGACATTTCTTCCAGTCATCGAAGCACCAGTTATAAAGATGTCCAATATGGAAGTCTGAAAGTGTTGATATCTCTTCAGCCTAGCGCGACAGCTCATCATCCAAGATCATGTACTGAGCTTTCTCATTACATGACCAATGAGCACTAAGCCAAGCGCTGATTGGCAAGATATACTCAAAACTCTCACTAGGGTGGGATATGGAATCTTGTACAAACTGGTATAACTGGTGCAAGCTGGTATAAACTACATCTTGTTGAGCTTTTGAACGTTCATCAGCTTTCGGATAATGTCACAACCCTGAGGCTTAAGCACATCATAACCCGAGTTATAGTGGAAGTTTGGCCCCAACAAATGCCATCTACGTTATGCACAGGATGAGGCTAATTTTTATGATTCCAGCTCTTCTTTTACCAATGGGAATTTATGAAAGCATGGAGTTTGTGAGTCCCATTAATGCTAAAAGCAAGAAGTGAACATTAGTTGTAGAAAGAAACAGCGTGGCAAATAAGAATACAGAAGGTAGGTAAATATACCATTACTGTGAGGTTGTGATATATTTGGTAAGGCTGACAAACAGCTAAGTGCGATGAATATCTGATGAAGTGCAAATAAATGGATGACCGATGGCAGCAGAGTCAAAAAATTTAGCTGAGTTTGCGTAGTTTGATGAACAAAGCACCTATTCGATCATCCTTTATTTCCAAGAAGCTGGAGTGTAAACGTTTTTCCTCGCTTGAATCGAGCTCACAGACATGCAGGACCAATTCTCTAATTGATTTGATAAGTAAATATTGATAGAAGAGAACGTTTAACAATCCTCAATGACAAAGTATATTTCATAGTGCATATATTTTTCTTAGCAGGTGAAAAATATGTAAAACAAAACAGCAGAACATCAAAAAGCAAAACAACAGGAGTGCAACAACTTCCTGATCCTTACACAAAGGACAACATCGTGTAGACGTTGCTAAAATAAATAACGTTCGTGTATTCGCTGCACGTCCGAGACATAAATAAATACTCGCCTGCTGTGGCATTATAGCAATCAACTCAATTAGTGATAATCGTGGGAAAGTACTAAATGATAATTTATGTCATGTCAAAATGAATCTTCCAAGTGAAGATGCCACGGTTTTATTTTTAGATCGCCAGCCCTTCGATAGAAATTGTTTAATCAAATCGATTCACGATATCTCGATATCAGCAAATCTCGATACCAGGATATTTAAACAACATCTAATACCAAAAATTTAAAAAAAATTCTAATGTCACCACACACATGTTATAGTAATTGGTTGATGTATTTAGTCTCAATTTTGGTCTTTTGCATTCCCACTGTGCTTTTTTCCCACATCTTTTTTTTATCTTCTTTCTTAAATGTCTTGTAGAAAACAACATGAAGTCAAACTGAGTATTTCTTACAGCCTTTTTGTTTTTACCCAGTAATGCCCTTATTTGAACTTTGATACACGATAACCCTGATGATAGAGTTTCATGACCCCAAAACTACTAAAAACTAGGTAAAGCACCCAACGGAGGCCTAAGAGGCCTCTCTGCCACAATCCAGACTTCTCAAAACACTCGTTCGTTTACAAATAAACTAGTTGTGAGAAAATATGGTAGTAATAAGACGACTATAGTAACTATGCCGTTTATTTATTTTTTATTAAAGAAGCGATTTCAATTAGTGGTAGTAATATATCCTTCTCCCTTCCAGCTCACCTCACTCATTCCTAAGGTGTCCCACTTCATTCCCCTGATTTCTTGTTCAGCGTTTGTCAGTTTTCCAGCTTTAGCCAGAGTTGTCACATTCCATATAGCTATCTTAAATTTCCTTCCGGGGATTCTTAGCATCCCCTGACGATTTAACGTCTGCCGTTGACGAATATCAAATCGTTCATCCGCCTTCGGAGACGATTTCTCCTCCCCAGGACAAGAGGGTGTCCTTCGCCACTCAAGAGTGACGTGGCCTGCTTATACCAACAGAAACTCGGTCTTCAACTTGTATGTGTTTTTATATTAATGCCCAAAAGCTAGGTTGCCACTTCCGCCGTTTCGCGGTAAGTATTGAAATCCTGCTTACTTTGTCGCCTTCACCGTGATTGTGGTCTTCATCCGTAACCCTGGACACGAAGCCCTTACAGGGTAGGTACTATCAACCGGAGCCAGTTGAACCCTGTTTTTTCCCGAGGTGTTACCCCTCGATCTCTACTCCTTCCTCACCTCTTGTGTGGAGAGGCCCCAGGCTTGGGACTGGCACATATGCTTTAACGGGGTGCTTCAATTGGAATTATCAGAGAAAAGTCTCCAACTATAGTAGACATCATCAGCGGTTACGTGTGCTCAATCGCGGAGCAATTTAAATTGGTAAGCTTTCTAACAATTTCAAATGGAAGGAACAAGTATTGAAACTGCAGAAGATTTGGCATCAGGCTCTACGTCAAGCTTGAATGGTTCAGCATCCGACTCGACATCATCGAAGCGACCGACTATTATAAGAGAGGAGGGAGCTAGTGGAGGGGGTGTGGCATCATCGAACTATCGGCCTATAAATAGGATTCGTTTGTCCAGTTGTCCAGCCAGTTGTCCTTTCTGTACCCTTGTACATATAGTCAGCCCTAAGTGTTTCTACGATTTGGCCGGAATTTTCTTAAGTCAATTTATTCTCTTCTTGGTTTGACGATGTTATTTTTTGGCGTGTAATACTTATTTATAATTATTAATAAATCAAAAAACTCACATATTTAAGAAGGCATTTTTAAATTAATTACAACAGGGTTTCGATTTTTGATTCAATTAAAAAAAAACGTTAAAATTTTTATTTAATACCTTACAAAATCAGAGGTGGCATTCTATAGGTGTTCGCAAATCAACGTGCGGGACCGCGGAAGCGATCTGAGTGTGGGATGTAATTGTGCTTGAATGTAATTGAAACTCCTGAATTTACGTTCATGCATATCCCGCTGCACAATTACATCCCGCACTCAGATCACTCCCGCTGTCCCGCGTTGGCCTGTGAGCGAAATCCAACTATATTTCTATCTACATAAATATCCATAATATGATAGTTATTCGTGTTATATTTTGAAGCGTAGAGTTGTCAATATAGTGGAGAGGGTCTGTCAAAAAAAAAAGGCTCCATCCGCCTTGGACTCGAGATTTTTTTTTATTTTTTATTTCATAAAGTTGGACCCCCTCTTCATTTTGGTGGCATTTTCAAAAATTTAATCGACGCCCTGGCGGAGAAATGTGGATGCGAAGACATCGGCAATGGGTTTTTTGCACATAACTCGCTTAATTCAACTCTGAGCATAGTAAATATTTGAAAAATAGTAAAAATAGTAAAATGAATATAGTAAAAATGAAGAGCTCTCGAAGACGCGTAATTTGAACTTTGACTGGTCCAAATCGGTCAAACGGTTCTCGAGATATCGCATTTTCAATTTTAAGGCCCTTTCTTCAGGGTTCCGCCGCGGTGCGAATACACCGCCGTCCGTGTTCGCGTGTTTTGCATGGAAAAAATCGACTTAGGGACTTAATTTTTTTTTTTCATTGACAGACAGCAGTGTCCTCAATGATGCCTGAAATTTTGAAGTCGCTATCCTCGATTAGGGGGGGGGGGCGGAGGGGGAAATCATAATTAAAATTCAAATTGCTATAACTTTCGCTAATATTGGGGCCTCGGGCCCAACCAATGGGAGATGACACTTTGGAATGCCTACTCTAAAATGGTATTTTTTTTTCGATTCCGCCAATATTGGCAAGATGCCCGCAGAAAAACCGATTTCCCTCCCCCCTTTTTTTCTTAAAACTGTTTTTTGCCATGAAAGAATGAGGTGGGGGTAAATTATTTTTCGTCATAAGACGGGAATTTTTTTTATCTTTGATTTGAACCCCAGTAGACCTCGATCGGACCATTATTAAGGTCACAGGGTCACCAAACGCGTTTGGTCCTGTAGAATGGCAAGGATTAGGGTTAGCGGGTTCCGCTACCCGGCATTTTTTAGGGCTAAGTGTCCCCTTTCAAGATTTTCTTACCCCATGTCGCTATCTCAATTAGGGCCTGCACGCGGACGTGATATGTAAACCAATTAATCTAACGTGTGTGTCTGTGAGAGAAGAGAAAAAGGAGAGGGAGCGCTAGGCTCCGTCCCCGGCTCTCGCTACTCCGCGGCTAGATTAATTGGTTTACATATCACGTCCGCGTGCAGGCCCTAATTGAGATAGCGACATGGGGTAAGGAAATCTTGAAAGGGGACACTTAGCCCTAAAAAATGCCGGGTAGCGCAACCCGCTAACCCTAATCCTTGCCATTCTACAGGACCAAACGCGTTTGGTGACCCTGTGACCTTAATAATGGTCCAATCGAGGTCTACTGGGGCTCAAATCAAAGATAAAAAAAATTCCCGTCTGATGACGAAAAAAGTTTTACCCCCACCTCCTTCTTTCATGGCAAAAAAACAGTTTTAAGAAAAAAAAGGGGGGAGGGAAATCGGTTTTTCTGCGGGCATCTTGCTAATATTGGCGGAATCGAAAAAAAAATACCATTTTAGAGTAGGCATTCCAAAGTGTCATCTCCCATTGGTTGGGCCCGAGGCCCCAATATTAGCGAAAGTTATAGCAATTTGAATTTTAATTATGATTTCCCCCCCCCCCCCCCCCCCCCTAATCGAGGATAGCGACTTCAAAATTTCAGGCATCATTGAGGACACTGCTGTCTGTCAATGAAAAAAAAAAATTAAGTCCCTAAGTCGATTTTTTCCATGCAAAACACGCGAACACGGACGGCGGTGTATTCGCACCGCGGCGGAACCCTGAAGAAAGGGCCTTAAAATTGAAAATGCGATATCTCGAGAACCGTTTGACCGATTTGGACCATTCAAAGTTCAAATTACGCGTCTTCGAGAGCTCTTAATTTTTGTACAGGAAATTTACTATGCTCAGAGTTGAATTAAGCGAGTTATGTGCAAAAAACCCATTGCCGATGTCTTCGCATGCACATTTCTCCGCCAGGGCGTCGATTAAATTTTTGAAAATGCCACCAAAATGAAGAGGGGGTCCAACTTTATGAAAAAAAAAAAACAAAAAAAATTCTCGAGTCCAAGGCGGTTCGAAAGTTAGACCCTCTCTACTAATAATTCTATTCCGATAGTACTCTCGTATGTATAGGCAGCACTCTTAAAATATTTACTTACTCAACAAGATATGACTTATTACTCTCTGTCAGAATGGGGAAATATTAACAAGACAATGTGAAATTGCTTCTCTAAGAAGAATAAACAGTTCGCTAGATTATTTCAAGTAATTTTATTAAGTAATATCGATCAATTTCTGTGTCATCTTAGAGAAAACAAGGAATTCTGGCGGTATAAATATGAGTTTTATTTATAATTTGAACCTAGAACTTGAGGCGACTTTCAATAAAACACCTACTTCTTTTAAAAATAATTTAGATATGAATACAATATATACTACGGCGCAGTTGGTACCCCTGACAGCATTCCAACTGTGTGACGTCAAATACGCTGATTTGGACACCTCTTTAATTAGAACTCCAAATTAAGAACTAGAAAATTGCATAGTCATATTTTTCTATATACTTATTAGAGAAACGGAAATTACACATAAGTACGGCGGAGAATATATAATTTTCAATTTAAAAGCTCTGCTTAATTGCCTGTATTCTTGATGATAAGAATGAATTCTGGAAACATATAATAATAGTATAAGAATAACGCAATAATAATGTCCAAGTTCATATCATTATAATGACGTAAATTATACAGTTAAGATAAGCAGGTAGGTAGGTAGGTAAGCTTTATTTATATACCTATAAGGTGCAACGTCTTATTTCTAACTGGAAAATTTCTTGCTCGTAGTTACTGAAAATTTTCCATAAGCGTGACAGAAACAATAAAGAATTATTAATTATTTAAATAAGGTGCTCGTTTTACTATACCACATCAAGAAGTTAAAGTCGATGTCTTTTAACAATGAAGATGGCACGGTCACCATGACATTGCAAACCTTACAAGGTCTTCTGGAGATTCCGTCTTTCACTATCAACCATCTGACACACCTAAAGTTCTGGTGTATAATGGCCATGACAATGTTTTTAATTGCGGCCACAATAAATTATTAAGCCATCAACAATCAAGAATGGCATGCAAAACAGTTCAGACCAGATGAGAAATCAGATTCGTCGTGTCAATAACGTCAATTACAGCTATTTCGGTGTCAAAGAGGGGTCAATTGTAACATCATAAAGAGTGCTGTGATTGTATGCGAACATACTTTTATTACTTCCATAATTCTTAATTGAGATCAATTACTATTTTATATATTTACACCCTGGTTATGAAGATATATTTTCGCTCGTTTTATAGAAAGTAGGACATTTCATTATTGTTATATAGTTCTATGTTTGTTCTAAAAAAATTCAATTTTCTATATTCAGAATAACCAAAGTACCAAAGGTGAGTTTGGATTATCTGATCTTTATTTCTGCTCTCTCAAAATTACTTTTGGTTTTCTCTCCAGGCAGTTCATCTCTGTATGAAACACACTCGTTACCCTCCATGATTCCTCAGAGCTCACGATCTGACCTCGTATGTTTATACTTGTAACGCAGAAAAGAGGGAGAGAATTACTCACATGTAAAGACACAAATTTATTTCGTCAGGGCCGTCGTTTTTCTAGTCACTCACCGTTTCTCTTGCCTTGCGACGTCTCGGCTCACTCCCTAAAGAGATTAAAACTTGCATAAGTGTCTTATTCCTCCTAAAGCTTGCTTAAGCTTATCATTAACTAACGCTTAGCCTTCTTGGTAGCCTCTCTATAGAGCTTTGACATCACCTTGCTGAAGATACGTAAATCACTGTTCAAGGTCATTGCTGAAGTTACTCGACTCAAGACTCTACTCAAGACATCTTGCTCTTTAGCCGTTGATCGTAGCCTTGCCAAGGTTTACGGCGCCAAGGCACGCTGTGGTAACCAGGACCCACCTCGGTCCTCCCGATCTCAAGGTCGCTCACGGGTGGTCGGCAGGATCCTATCGATCCTTCACTCCCGGGAGAGCACCAGGCGGTCAGCAGGATCCATCTTGATCCTTCACGTCCGGTTAGAGACCACTAGGCGTTCTGCAGGATCATCCTCTCGATCCTTCACGCCCAGTTACAGAAACCACTCACAGGCGATCGGCAGGATCATCCTCTCGATCCTTCACGCCCGGAACAAAGTCAGGCCACACTGGCCTCCACTCTGACCTACACATGCAGGTCACGCAGGCCACACGGGCCGCTCTCAGGTCTCTCGGGTCGACACCCGTTCTCAGCCTCACAGGCTACTGACCTTCTCTCGCCGCTCTCAGGTCTCTCGGGTCGACACCCGTTCTCAGTCTCACAGGCTACTGACCTTCTCTCGGGGACTGAAGCAAACACATGCACATGCACAGGCCACACAGGCTCACTAGAACTCTACGATCAACGCTCATTTCTACTTTACACTTCAGCAATTTAGACATCTTCAGCATTAATTAACCTTTGTCTCTCAATAAGTACTTATCATGATTCTGTCTTTCACTGATTTACCTCTATGCCTATTCATCCTTTATTTATTCGTGCTTTACATGCAGTTTCTCCTTTTGACTCTAAATAGATCTGAGCTCATTAACTTCAATTCTTAAGGCAGGCTAATAATAATTATTATCTTTATCAATTATATCTCAATTAATAATCATGATTACTTAACTCTCTGTTGCTTATCCTAACTCTATTTATCTAGGAATAGGACACTTATTAGTGAGTAAATCAGCTCACCTGTTATCTGGTTATCTATTACAAAAGAACGCCAGAATGCACCAAACACAAACACACAAGTAATTCACCAACTCTCATGCGGCGACGTTCAAAGCACAACTGGTCGAGAGTAGGTACTTCCCGCGTCGTAATCTCCAAAACCTCCTGACCTAGGTTTTATAGGCATTTGCATGTGACGTCATGAAATTATAAACTTTATTTCAATGATGAGCAACAAGTGAACGTCGACAGAAATTAAGTCTTCCGGTTATCTGTGAGGTCTGCAATTTTCACTCCTCCTATCAACCCTTTATCTGAATTATATATTTCTTCCCTTCCCCAGCTACCCTTTATTAACAATAGTTGTGGCAATACATCAGTTTCATAAGGTAAATGAGGTGGTTTCTGCAATATTGTGTTCCCAGTAGATTTGTCAAGACTTACTTTCTGGAATGTACCTACTGCTGCATCCAAATTTTCATGGTCGGAATAACTGGTTCTTTGGTCCATATTTGGCGAATCTACAATGGTTAGAAGGACGGAATTTTTGGCAAATATCGTTTTTTTATTTTATGATATAATTATTGCTTGTTATATAATTTACTTGATGCCTCGCTTGAAAAAGTGGGAGTAGGTGAGATGATGATAGAGTTTACAAACTTGTTTTGATTCCATAACTGTTGCCAAAGGTCTTGAGTCGATTTTTTAATCTTTCTGGTGATGTCTTCAGGAATTTTCATTGTCACTCTGGCGGATATATTTGGATTTTGTTGCCTCTTTTGCTAAGGAGTCGACTCTTCATTCCCTTTAAAGCCTTTTTTTCCAACTGGCGAAAGAGCCGAGCTGAGGGAATCGGTACGTAATTGCGTGAAGAATTGATTAGGCGAAGAAGTGTAATTTTTATGGCATATAATTCCCCACTCCATTGAATTGGTACGGCAAAGCCGAGCTTGGAGTTTTATGTTTGGGGTTTCATATCCAGGTGGATAATAGAAGTGTGATGGTGGCTCTGTCACCATTTTATTTTGGGTTCCTGGTCTTCTCAAGGGAAATATTTCTGCAGTAGGTTATTTTCGATCGAATATATGGACTCAACATTGCTCCTGCAGGAGGCGCAAATTCTTACAGAAATTTTCTAATTGTAGATTCTTATTAATGTAAGAAAACTCTTTTTAAAATCCGACAACGATGCTCATACATATCCTTGCCGATATTCTTGATATTAACCTTCTAATCCCAAATAGGGTTAAGATCCAGCACTATCAATTTGGCGATACTCAAGTAGGTAGGCATAGGAATTATGTTTAATATTAATTAAAAACTAACCACGTAGGAAGAGAACTTGTTCTATGATATAATTCACCGCTTAATCATTTAATAGTTGCCCAAGAATCCGTCGATATACCCATTATATTGTAATTCCGAGTGGGCAATCACAAATTCCAAAACACAATCGCAAAAAATATTTCAAATTGTTGTCTTTCCGGGATCTCGTGATGGATAATGTGTTGAAAATTCCGAACAACGAAAGATTCTATCGCTATGTTATGTTAACGATATCATTATGTTAATAAGAGAACTACTCACTGATGTAGCGTAAAACTAGTCAGATAATAGTGTGGCAAGTTTCACTAGAAGCTTAATGTCATGGAATCTTATACTTAGCAGCATCTCTAATAATACCTTTCAATTTCTAACCATCTGTGAAAAAATTGAGAGGATATAGAAACGATATTAATTTTTAAACTGTTCTAAGACTTTATATTTACATACAATTCGCCTCTTTAATGAATGATGGCAGTATCAGGGCATAAAAACTAAACCAAAAGTTACTAATCTCTGTACAGTAATGTATACTTATAAGTCTAGAGAACGGATTATAGGCAAAGTGCCTATCTGTGCCTTTTTTGCCTATTTGAGTATCTGGTGCTTATTTTCACAAAAAATGCCTATTCTTGCCTATTCAAATAAATTTAAATTTATCCACCTCAAAATACATTTCATGCTAATAATAATTATTAACTTTGAAAGAATATTTGAAAATTTTACTACCCCACTTGAGATAATTTATTATAGGTCCTAAGTCAATAGTTATAACCCCTTGTAGAAATAATAACTGACCCGGACACCTGTGGTCCGAGCTAAAATGCTAAGTGTAATATTGTAACGGAACCACCCAGGGCCCGTTGCTCTTTCGCAAAAGCCACTGTGATCGTCTAGTTTCTCGAATTTCTCCCTAATAGGACCGCTGAATAGAAATTTACTGAGACTTGCTGTCAACGATGGACTTCCTATCAGATGTCTAAAAGCGAATGATGAGCGAGAGAATTCGTTTGCAGAAGCGCGTGAAATGGTGAAGGGCGAGAGGGGCTGTGATTTTGCATAGAGAGTATAAAACAATGGAAAGCGAATGATGGATCCCTTTCATGCATTTTTCAAACTCCAATCCCTTTCGGATTCCACTCTTTTGCACACCTGTGCTTTCTTATTACGTCGTTTTGCTTTTGTTTCATTTTTTTGATTTCATTTCAAGCAATAGCTTGAATTAATTAAAGAATATAACCATGTTGATTACAGACTACCCGGGATATGGCGGAAGTGTCTGTCTGACTACCTATTCAATAATTTTCTTTGCCTCTATGGCTGCGTGGCTGCGTTTTGATTTCCTAACAATTTTACCTTTCGGTAATTACGCACCTATTCTTGCACTGTTTGCTTTTTGGGTTTGGGTTGATTTAACGAGGGAGATGGAAATAATTTCCTTATCATCCTACCTAGGTGCGATCCATTTCAATATTTATAATTGTTTTATTTACCAAACAACGTGCTTGATGTAAAACAAAATCTTAGGAAAATTGCTGTAAATTTTTGGAAATCGGTGGGAATTTTTAAAGCACATATAAACGTAAATTTCTGTTACCCATTTTTTCTCTGTAGTGAGAATGTGGTAGTAAAATTTGCCTATTTTATTGCCTATTTGGTTCAAGTTTAAGCCTTTTTTTTATCCCAATAAATGTGCATATAAAAGCGTCTTTTTTTGAATTTTTTCTTTGCCTATAATCCGTTCTCTACTTATAACTACCAAGGGGGCAGCACCTGTGGCTTCTGGGTTAATCGCTTCAGTAATATGAGTTTTGATTCCACTTTGTGAGTAATTTTCCCGGGCGATAACAGTGATAACACCAACTTTTACCTGGGGGATACTCCATACCCCCCTGACTACCTGGTTGGAGACCATTGCGAACCACACTTAATATTTAACCATACTTGCAATAATTTTTTACTTCAGAGATTTCCATCACTGTTTAATTTATGTCCGCACTTCATCAAATCTTTCTACAGCAATTCTTGCCCCAGGGCCTCAAATTTGAAGTTGCACTGGGTTTTTACCTCACAATATTTTCTCTGAAATGATTAGAAATCTATGATAAAGAAAAAAGTGGATGTGGGGACGAATAGAAAATAAATAAAAAATTATGGGTCTTAAAAAAATAAAAAATTAAAAAGACTCGAGCGGGAACTTCTATGAGTAAAATTTTAAATCCTGGGAAAATGTATGACCTTGAATGCGGGAAACCAATTGAATTCTGCTCTGACCATGCAGCGTTAATATATACCTACTTGTTGGCAAACAAATCGGCCCATCCAGAATTTTCAGTTTCATACAAAATGTACAAGGAAAAATGTGACTTCAGGAGAAGAAGTCTTACTTCTCAAAAAAAAAGCAGCTCTAGACAGCTGACTTTAAAAAACCCTTTAAATGGTTTTCTGGTGCTAAATCTCCCTGGACCAGTTTGAAAAATACCAAAAAAAAAAAAAAAAAAATCAGAACAGGGAGTCGCTCAACTCCTATACTGTGGATGCAGAGGGTGAAGTCAATGAAAGTGCGTGAAAAAGTCTTGCAAGTTGGTGTAAGCGATACAGACTTATTATAAGCTTGGGCCCATCTTAACTTTTCAGTCGCAAACAAAATGTGAAAGGAATAATGTGACTTCAGGAAGAAGCCTTACTTCTCAAAAAAAAAAATTGCAGCCCTAGACAGCTGACTATTTAAACTATCACCCGCTCGACGCGGTGCTTTTACGTATTCCCCAAGTTTGTTACACACTACCTGCTAAAATTTTATCTCTATCTTTCTCACCTACACCAAAGTGGTGACAGAAAAAAACGCAATACTTTGAACCTGCTGTGATAATGATTTTTTTCGTTCATCGACTCATAAAATTTTCAAACTTGAACACGATGTGAAAATTTTATTTTCAAAGCAGATCGGAGCGAGTGTGTTTTTTGTTATTTCTTGCACTTTGGGAAAAGTTTTTTGGGAATACCAAAGAGTTTAAAGAGAGACCTACTTTGAACCAGTTAGTAAATTTTGCTGACAATTGACACAACAGGTAACGATCTGAAGTTTGGGCTTCAACATGAACGCCGAATTTTACAAATCGGTCAACAAATAAAATAATTGTCACGGTTTGACCAAAAAGTTGTTTTTGTGACCACTCTATAGTTGATAAGGATCACGCACGTGATTCTAAATCCCTTTAAAGGTATTAAGTGCTATGATCTCCCTGGACCAGTTTGACAAGGAGTCGCTCAAATTTTGGCAGACAAAATATGTGCAATGATAAAAAGGTGATACTCTACAAAGCTGAGGTTAGGTTGGGAATGTTGAATGAAGCAGAAGTAAAACTAAAGAAGAGTTTCCTGGAGAAAGGGGTGGAAGTTTCAGAAATTAGAATACGGAGATGTATCTGTGTGGTGAGAAGAAAAAGGAAAATCAGAAATGAAATGATAGGAGGGACTACCATGGCTTTAGAAATTACTAAAACGATGCCAGAAAAACGGTTAGGTAGAATGTTATAGGAGTACGCGATGAGAAGAAATAATGAATATGAATAAAGGGGTAATGTCAATGGAAGTGTGTGGAAGAAGTCCTGGAAACTTGGAAGTAGGCTTAAGCGGAGATGGATCAATGAATTTGAGAAATGAGAATGACCTTAAGGAAAAAGGACTGAGAGGAGAAGAATCACTAAAGCGTACATTGCAGATACGGTTAATCAGAAACATATTTCCCGTTTTAATGTGGGATAGGTGAGTGATTCAAAAACCCTTTAAAGGGATTAATCTCTTTGGATCAGTTTTGCAAAATTACAAAAAAAAATTGCAGAACAGGTGATGCTCTGCAAAACTGTGATTAGGCCGGGATAGTTTAATTGAAAGTATGACTAAAAAAGCAGACTCCAGGTGAAGAGAGTTGAAACTCCAGAACTGAAAATTTGAAGAAGGGTCTGTAAAAAAAAAAGAGAAAATCAGAAATGAAATGATTGGTGGGGCTAGCAAGGATGTAGAAATTAGTAAAACGATTCCAGAAAATGGTTAGGTAGAATTTACGGGCACCCGATGATAAGAAACAATATAAGTCTGCATGCAGAGGGGTGATGGCAATGGAAGTGTGTGGATGAAGTCTTGGAGGTAGGTTTAAGATGGATAAATGAAATTGCGGAAGGAGAATGACCTCAAGGAAAAAGAATTGACAGGAAAAGAATCTCTAAATCGAGCATTGCGGATACGGTTAATTAGATGTGGGAAAAAAACGAAGAGAACGAAGCAAGGGGGCATGTTCAATTTTGTTTCCACAACAATTATTGCTTTCTTTTCGGTGTAATAGATCCTGAGATTTTATCACTATTATTATTGATGTAGGTAATTACTTTAAATATTGTGTTCGATTATGTTCAGCAGATTTGAAGGAAAAAAAAAAACTGGGATTCTATCTCACGTAACGATTATACTCAAATAATGCAAATGACTATATTGTCTGGTGGTAGTGCCAAAAAATGATCGTAGATAAGGATAAACCAAGTTAATGGACTCCGAAGACTGGGTTATTGTGTACGAGTTATAAAAAGCTCAGCTAGTGCAGACATAAAGTGAACTTTCTGAACCTCTAAACGTTGAGATTGTTACTTTAGATAAGACGATACTGATGAATCTTACATAATTATTATAACGTACATGCATAATGCATGTAGCTGCTCATGATCTGAAAGATAAATTACTACAAGGTACTTCTTATATGCATTCACACATTCTCAAATTGGTACCAAGAGTTCTATGTGTGACAAGAGAATCCAACAAGAAATAGTAACGTCACACCAATATACCAATTAACTTGCATCTCTTTTCATTTATAACCAGAGACGTGAATTTATCGAGAAAAAAATACAAATCGTTGATTTATTAAATTTGAAATTTCTTTTATATAAACGGAACAACTTAGTATTTACAGCAATAATATGTTTCAATAAATCATTACCCATATGAATCTTGTTCAAAATAAGCGACCAGCAATAGATACTACTACATTTAGTGAAGCATCTCATCCTCCAAGAATGCAAAAAGATCTGTGGAAGGACTGGAAGGACTTGGAGCATTGGTGGGCCAAGCAAATACACTGGCTATTATGTAATCGTGACCAATGATCTAGTATGGCTGTGTAGCTTGGTGGTCCAAAAGCTTACAAGCCTTGGCCAAAATGAAGCTTTCAAGTCTACAAAGACAAGCATGCCTAGCGATTAGTGAAACAATGAGCACCACACCATGAAGGGAATATTTCTCTCCAGGAGACCTAGATACATTCTCATCCTCTGCTAAAGGCCATTGGTGGAACGGATGTAGAACGCTTTAGGTGCGAGCCACATTAGACCAACCTGTTCGCTGTGGAGGAGTCAAAACCGACCACTCACCAAATAACTAAACTCAACTAACTAAACTATTCTCTAAGAAAAAAGTTTAGCAAAAAAATGTTACAGAAACGACGGAGAATATGGCAGTGGAACAGTATGTTTTTTTTTTCATGTTATATAGTAGCGGCATCATGAACCAATTTTTCATGTTAAAGCAGTTTATCTAATGGCCACTGCAGCTTTTTTAGATGGCTTATTAAGATTTCGCGATAAGGTATAATTAATGGCAAGCTTCTTAAGTACGGTAAAGCATCTGCAATAATTAATTAAATGCATCATCTGTAGTCGAATCAGAACTGTAGTTTTTTATTTTTTCCACATAGCAAACAAAATGTCTCAGACTCCTCCAAGGATGCCAGTCCAAGATTGCCGGTCTTGTTACACTCAAGAAGGTACACTTTGGGGCAGCGGGTGTGCCAAGCCAACTTACCATCTCGAGAGATTTAGTTGAAACAGGTGAAAAAGTTTGTGAATCAAGTATGAAAGAGATGGGCTTGAGCAGACTGTCTGTAGACTATATTACCGTTATGATCGAGAATGGAAGAGGACATATAAATAAATGAATAAAAAAGATTATACAACAGCACCTAGTTAAATAAATAGATACCAGTCTGATGCCAGGGAAATTAAACCTCGATTAGTTTTTCAATAAATAGAATGCCTGAAGGCTTTGGATTCAGGTGCGACTGACCTATTTTAAGTTAAAAATATTCTTCAAAAGTAAATAAATCAATTTTAGTGGCCGCTGCTACTTACTTCTTTGATGCGCCAATTTAAAATTATTGTAACGCATATTTTACGTTATTATTCTTAATGACACATACTTAGTTGCGTAGGTATCCTATAATAATCGCTATTTCCGGAGCCGGAATCTCACGCCTATTTCGTCTTTTTTAAAATGGTCCTGAAGGTGAAGGCCAATAATTCGCGTCTCAAAATATTAATATAATAAATGAAGCTAGGTTCAATGATTTCCCCGAATTGTGGGATATAAATAAAAATGACTCTGCAAATATTATTCCATTTGCTTATTTGTAAACATTGGCTTTAATGAACAATAAAACTACCTGACACTATCAACTAATTAACTGAGGCTCTAAACTTTCATAGAAAACTAGTGCAGATAATGAAATCAGTCAATTCAAATAGAAGGTGGGGACAATGATTAAAGCAAACACTCAAAGAGTTAAAATGATAAATAGAGGGGGGGGGGACTTTGACATTTTTTATTACCTACATTATTTAAAATGTACATTGCTATTGTATTTTTTAATTTTTCATCCCTTGCCTTTGTAATGGCAGCATTTTAATTTTAAATTAGGAATCTATTTCTTTAATTTTGCTTAGTTTTTTTTTTGCAAAATGGTATGAAGTAAAGAAAAAAATTATAGGAGAAATTTTTTATTCGAATTTATATTCTAAAATAAAAATAGGGGTTCAACAAATCAAACTTGAAATCAATCTCCATATAGGGGATGAAAAATTAAAATGAGTAATTACAACCACTTCTATAGCACATATATGCCCGTATTCACAAACGATAATTTCCTAAATAATTACGTAATTATTTAAATGAGTGAGATGGAGATATGCAGTTTTTTCGCAATAGAGTGAGATGGGGATAATTGATTACGTAATTATTTAGGAAATTATCGTTTGTGAATACGGGCGATAATGTCTGAAAAGAAATGAGGCGATAGGTCTGCTTATTCGTTTTCAATATTCACCCCCACACCCCCGCCTCTGTTATTTAAAAAGTTCAATGCGTTCAATAATGGCTCAATATTGGGTACAATGACAGGATTTCTTGATCGTCTGAGGGGGCCTTAACTCGAATACTTGCTAATTGTCTGCCTAAAGACAAATTCAAACTGCCCGTTAATTAAATATCATAATTATTCATCTACAGGGTGCACCATGTATCCTTCTGTATATTGCTATCTCCTGAACGCTAATAGATACAGGGTCGGTTAAATTAGAGAAAAGATGCGCAGTTTTGTGGCCATCTCGAATTCGTCAAGACATGCAACATATCTGTGACTGCTCCTGAAATATCCTGAAAAAACTGATGAAAAATCGAGATTTCTTATTTTCGTCATATCTTTTTTGTTATTGAAAATTAATAAATAATTTTTTGTAGGCTTACATAAGTCGGCAAGAGCCACCCATCTGACATTTTTTAAATTTTCAAAGCCGACTAGATCCTAGAGTTATCATAGTCAACTTTTGTTTTTCTTATGGCCGCCATATTGTTTTTTTATGTCGTTCGATATAAAAAAAATAATGGAAACCAAAACTTAATAAACTTCAAAAAAAAAAAATTTTAATTTTTATTCTTCATTTTTCAAAGAAAAACCTAAAAAAAATCGTCGAAAAACGTCAACATTGTTAAAATACGCGGAAATAGTGCTTGTCTTATGGTTTTTTAATTTATCAATGAAATTCGGTCTAAAAAGTTGTATTTTTTTGTAAATAAAAAAGAAGAATAAAAAATTTTTTAATTTATTTTTTGAATTTTACCAATTTTTGGTTTTTATTATTTTTTTTATACCGAACAACATAAAAAAATAATATGGCGGCCATAAGAAAAACGAAAGTTGACTATGAAAACTCCGGGATCTAGTCGGCTTTGAAAATTTTTGAAACGTCAGATGTGTAGCTCTTGACGACTTATGTAAGCCCACAAAAAATTATTTATTAATCTCTAATAATAAAAAATATATGGTAAAAATAAGATTTCTCGATTTTTCAGTTTTTTCAGGATATTTCAGGAAGGGTCACAGATATCTTGTATGTCTCGACGGATTCGAGATGGCCACAAAATTTCGCTTCTTTGGACTTGTTTAACCGACCCTGTATCTGTTAGCGTTAAGAGATAGCAATATAGAGAAGGATACGCATGGTGCACCCTGTATAGGCTCAAGTATCACTGTAGAAATAAAATGAGCTAGAGCCCATAAAAATATTTCAGGTCCTTTCAAAGATTTTTTATGTACTTTTTTTATTTTTGGCTTTCATAGTATAATACTTGGGGAGGCAGAAATTTCCATAAACATTGTTTGACATAGTATGATATTTCCCGATGGATCACTGATAGCTGGATCAATCAACACACTGTATACAAACATGTGAAATAACTAAATCAGCATCAAACACGAATGTAGTCAAGGTTTCAATATTATGAATAATAATTATCCTCGTTGCCTAGTTAAGAGTTTGGATGAAAGAACAACGACGCTTGGACATCCAGGCAACGAATTATCAAGATCAAATCGGTTAACATTATTATTTCCAGTTTCCAGCAAAATAATAACTTTATCCACACTTGGAAGTGTGCATGAAAGATGACATGAAAGATGGCATACGTAAATAATACAAAATGTAAAACATAAATACAAAACAGGTAGAGAAGAATAACATCTGGCTACGTTTTCTTCCTAATCAAGGGCACCATTTTCCGCAGGGCGAAAATATAGTACGACACACTTCTCGTCGGGTGATCAGTATGGTATTCCCAAGTCATTCTAGATCTAGAGTCGAACCGTACTCCAAGGAAGCGAACCTCTGGAGCAGACTCAGATTGTGTTAAATCCCTTAAGGAAAAACACGTTTTCACCATTTTCTCAGCGTTCAGTGTTGAACGGTTATTGGAAATGAACCACTATGAAACCCTCGTCCTAAAATCATAGAGCCTATATGTTACAAATCTGCTACCCGAGCATTTCTCACCACCAGGGTCGTGTCATCAGCAAACAATATGGGCAAAGCCCCAGAAAAAATTTCGGGAGATTGTTCACGTAAATCAACAGGATGAGCCGCAACACTGACCCCTGGGGAACACCAACTGTGTTGTCCAGTAAATCCAATCTGACATCATTATGGAAGACAGCCTGCCCGTAAGAGAGAATCTCATAAGTCCAAGTGTATTCCCCCTGAATCCATAGAGATATAACTTCTTCACCAACACGTCCACATACTGATACAATTAAAGGCCTTTGAGAGATCAAAAACAATGCGCCCACAGACTCACCGTCGTTAAACCCATCACATACAGCAGTGATGAGGGAAATCATTGCCGAGATAGTTGAACAAGACTTCTTGAATCCATACTGTGACCAAGAGAACAATTCATTAGACTCATACTCAAAACGATTTATAATAATACAGATGTAATAGATATCTGCCTAAAGTTAGAAGGACTACATATTATGTATGTAGTCCATATGTAATACATAGGTATAAGCATTGGAACTCTCCTTATGGAAATGGTAATGGTCCAGAAGTTCTGCTGCTGCAGGGCGTTTTCTATCCTTTCATTTATTATCAGAATTCAATGTTTCTTAGCTTTTGAGTTGCACACACCCAGATTCCTGGTCCAGTGACAATAACTATGTTGCTATTATAACATACTTTGCAACTATAAAATTCTTAACATTTTCAAAATGTTGTACATATAGGAAAATGGGGGATAGTTGGAATTGGACAATATTTAGAATAAAAATCCAAGTATCTATCGAACTCATTATGAGCCATAAAATAATTTAACCATTTTATCTAATATTTATAATATTTAGAAAGTAAATAAGTCGAGGAGATCGCTGGTTCCAATCCAACTAAATTTTACAGGCAAAGATTTCAATTAGAGGTTTTTAAATTTTAGGGGTGAATGAGGGAGGATTTTACTGTCAGTTCCGGGTTCAATTATTGACTATATTCAAATCAATACCTACATCTTCTATCTAAATATAATACTTATTATTCTATATGGGTATAGATGGGTAATTATTATATAATAATGTAATTCACTAATTTTAAAACCTCCCTCCATAGCTAACTCGATTAAAATTATTGTCTGCGATATACGTACCTATATGATTCTACATGGTGTGCGTAGATATGCAATCAGCAATACAGATACGAGAAAATTGTGAAAGGCTAACTTATTCAACAGCCTGAACGAAATAAGGCGGTAACTTTGTACCTATAATATTATTTTTCGTCACAACTTTTCGTGCTTTTTGAAAACTGAAAAAATATGTCTCCCATTTCTAAAGTACCTACCTATACCTCCCTTCCCCTTGATCGTATTTAAATTTTGTTAAGCTCAATATTTTACAGTTATATTAATTCTTTTACAGAGTGGAAGAAAAGTCTGGAAACTCCTAATTTTCCTTTCTGTCAAAGTGTTGGTCAGAAATACCTATACCTATACCTATAAACTTGTAATTTGTAATCAGCAGTTGTTTCAGGATAATGGTAAACCACTCACGCAACTCGCACTCTTCTTCTTCTTTATGGCTTAGGCCACCCTTATGCGTACACCCAACCACTCAAGACTTAAATAGGTAACATGTTTCACCCAAGGAATTCAGTGGAATTCACAGTTTCTCTAAAGTCATGAAATATTTTTATTTGCTATACTTTTCAAGAAGGCACCTTTCAAATAATGTATCACAATAATAGCAACCCCTCACTCCTACTTTCCATTTAAAAATTAAGGGGTCGCAACTGTCACTCGAAGAGGGTTCACTTTAGCGATGAAATTTGTACGCTGCAGTCATTTTATAATCTAAAATTACGTGTTTCGATATACTTCCAAATCTAATCATTTTGTAGGGCTTATTATATTCTCAGAGAAAATTGTCGAAATTTTTCTAACTGTTTCAAAGAGGTTGTTCAAGTACAGCTACACCTTTGTTCTTCAATGTTTCGTCCATCTCATTGATTTGTATGGGGTTGAAAGGAAACACTTTTTGGTTTTCTCTAACTCTTGTTTTGTCAACCATTTTTCAAAATCGAAAGCTTATTATTGTCTTGAAGCTGAAACCTCGGGTCAGAAATCTCGGGACTGCGAATAGGAAAAACAGGTACAACATTTCTGTAGATAAGAGTAAATCATAAAGAGATAAATAAAAGATAAAATAATTTTATGAAAAAAACTCACTTAATTATATCTGAAATACCTTTTAGATTCAGCGTAGTAACTCATTCAGTAACTGCTTCAATATGTAGGTACCTACGTGGTACCTATACGTAATAACTCATCATACCCAACTAAAATCATAATAACTTTCATTTAGTTTCCCTTTGTCGATAAAAATAGGTGGATTGACTTTCGTAAGGTGGGCTGCGTGCATATTTAGGTGAGGAATGGCACAATTTAGTTCCATCGCCGTCCCATACCTACGGGTAAGTTCATTTACCTGAAAGATCCGCGCAGGTTTTACAAAAATAGATCATTTTTTTATCCAGCCCACCATCCAGGCAGAGGTTTTTTCCAATTCCATTCACCGGACTTTCTACCCTAAGGTCCAGCTACAAAATCAAGTCAAGAGTTTGAAAATCGGTTGACAAGAAAAGGAGTTTTCAATGAAAAATACAAAATGGTGCAATTTTGGTAATCCTGTTGTTTAGTCTTCCAAAACACCCCTTACATGCCCATTCCACTTTTTCCACTCGCGTCGCTCACAGCGTTGCTGCATTAAATCAGGTCTTTGGTCAGGGTAGGTTTTTTTCCTTTAAATGTCCCTAAAATAAATAAAAAACCTACCCTGACCAAAGACCTGATTTAATTCAGCAACACTGTGACTGCTGTGAGAGACGCGAGTGGAAAAAGTGGAATGGGCATGTGAGGGGTGTTTTGGAAGACTAAGCAACAGGATTACCAAATATTGTTAACGCAGATCCTGTTGTAGATTTTAACGACAATAGTGCAGAAAATAAACTATCCAGTACAGAAAAAACAATTCAAATAATAAAGATTCTTCTGATACCTATTTATAAACTCAATAAGAATTTTTTGGGGAAGCCTTGTTGCCGTGTTATTTTTGATTGATAACTTCTTATTAAAATGTGTATGAAAATAAAATGTGTATGATTCTCTTAAGATTGATATGTTTGACACATTAGGACCATTGTTTTTACATTCTAATCAAGAAAAGAGTAACTAATTATTCTTAGTTGTGAAATAAAATGTCTATGTACGTATGTATGACGAAATCACATCTCCGGGCAACTATTTCTAATCCTTGCAAGAAATGTAGCGTGTTGTTTGCATCATAACCATAACTGCACGAGCCGATTGCTGTTATCAGTATCGTCAATTCCACCTGGTGCAATTTGATATCATACAATGTAAAGCTCACCATAAGTGGTAAGATAATCTGGATAGTGTGAGTCATCCACGCTAATAATAAGGGAATGCAGGGATCAGGTCAGACGTTTGGACCAGAACAGATGTTTAAATTGAAGTTGATTAAGAAGGTGCTTTCCAATTAAATATGAAAATAATTTTTCGTACAGGAAGTTCGATGAAAATCAGCTACTTTATAGGGTTCAATAATTTAGATATTCCTTACAGGAGAATTGTTGTTAAAGTCATAAAAGCCTAAACAAACATAATTTTTCATGTTATAGCTTTACAGATTCAATCTCAGGCACGAAAAATTATCCCTGAGCCTTTTTTAATTACGTTTTCAGCTGCTCGCCCGACAAATAGAAATTGAACCTAAATCCACGCTGCATAGCAATTGGTAATAGCAAAACTTTAGGCATATGGCGACAGTCTAGTGCAATCAAGACAAGTCATCCAAAGCTTAAGTCGCTAAAAATTCAACCTGAAGATGTGAGACCCAATTTACTTCAACAAACAGAAAAAACAAAATTGAAAAATCGGCCTTGATTGCAGTTTGTTCTGCCCCAAGTTGCACTAAGTTGTTGCAAGATAAATACGGATCGATACAATAATAAAAGGTTTTATGGTTACAGTATCAAGGATGTAGGTATTTTCTCTTTCTCTTGCTCTTACTTCCCATCGCCGATTTACTGGTCAAAATTCAAATTTTCATAGTCTCTCAGATATCCAACCATGACATGCTAGATCTTCTGCTGAAATTCTACTAAAAATCATTGTAAGTATTTTATTTTGAAGGAAAATTGTACTAGTCCGTCTCTGCTTGTTCAAATCAACAGTCAACTCACTTTCATAAATCATTCGTAATAACAACATTAATGGCGTTAAATATAAACCCTGAAATTTATTTATAACTTTATTATAACCACCATGTAATTGTTAAAAATATAATCTATAATTGGCCGAATTTTTGCGTAGGTCTATAGATTAAAATAGCTACATTTAATTAATATGTCACAATACGATAAGCTTATTTTCTAAGAATAGCGCTAAGCGAAGACGCTTATCTGGATTCTGGACCTAAAACTCAGATAATTCGTGACCCTTGAACGCGACCGTTCGTCTATAAAGCATCGTATTTTATTCATGTCCAGTTTCAAGAAAGGAAATCATTTCTTTCAATTCAGAAAACATTTACACTTTTTGTTTTGTAATTATTATTAATTGAAAACCGCGTAGTAATGTTTAAAAACACAACCGACCACACAACCGAAGATCCACTATCGCAAATACTACAACTCGTGCGCGTAGACTTATTTATTTACAATAATTTTGGGGTATACGACATGATGGTTCTACGATTTCATTATTTTATTACTTTGACGGTTTGCAACACCAATCTTCTCCAAAAATTTTACTCGCAATTTTTTTTTCTTTACGTACTTACGTCATTTCAAGGTATCTATATCCGACATACCCATAGCAACTGTAACAATCGACTTCCAGCCACTATGTCTTTCGCTACATCCGCCAACAACAGCCTAGCAATGTTGCGAGTTCAACCTGCAGCATTGCAAGGCTGCCGTTGATCTCTGTGCAGATTTTGAACAACACCATATAAGTAGGTAGGTAAGTTGATAAGGACTTAGTAACACCTTCACCATACCCACACCAGTCATATGCTTCCAACTTATATTTCTGATAAAGGGTTTTGATCACCTTGAAATTGCCCTTCCGGTGTTTACACCCTTGTAAAGTAAGCTCGAACTTAACAGAGCGCACATAAAGGCCCGGAGGCTGTAATTCTGGAGGTAGTAAACCGAAATCAAGTAATGGTAAATATTTTTCTCTTGTTAGAAAAAGTCGTGAAACGTTCTTAACCCTCTGAAAATGGCTCTTCTGGTGCTTACACCCTTGTAAAGTTGGCCCGAATTGAGGAGAGCACATAAAGACCGCGGGCAGCGATTCTGGAGGTGGTAATTCAAAACACTAAGGGGTAGTAAAATCTTTTCTTGGGGTGGTAAAAAGTGGTCAAAGGTTTTTAACCACCTTTTTGGTTTTATCACCCACGTGATATTGTCACTTTTTTTTTCGTTTCCTACTTGAATTCGTGGATAGTTTGTGAGGGGAAGGGGAAGTCAAGCAACAGGATTGCCCAACTATTTTCGAGTCTTTGGGGGGGGGGATAATACGCGCTAGGAATTCAGGTAAAGAACAAGACAAGGCACCGACTCATTTTTGTTCAGATGTAAGCGATTTTTAGATCTGGTTTTTCTCCGAAGATGGATGACGAGTTAAGATAGGATTATATTAAGCTCGTTTTCCCGATTTAACACCGACCGATTTCTGCTAGTGGTGACACCTACAATGTAAAGTCTATGCCCCTAAACCTATCGACGAAATGGGAACAAGAATAAGACAAAAGATCCATCAGCAAGTGCAAGGTTAACATTTTAGTGTATTTTTTAACAAAAAATACACTATTTTTTTAAATTCAGTTCAACCAAGTAGGTGCTTAAGCGGTTAAAGGTTTTTTTTTCTATTCGATGATTTAGTTTTAAGGAGTATTTAGTTAAGTCCTTGAACTGTGGGTTGTCTTTTAAAATAGCATTGTGTTTTTCGAGGGATATACCTAAATTCGTTTCACAAATGCAAAATGAAATTTAAAAAAAAAAAAAAAGTTTTGGAATTTCTGACTACAGAATTAAGTTACTAAAAATGTCAAACAGGAAACCGCACAAGAGACACTATTCTGTTTCAAAATTTTGAAAAAGATACCCACCAAATGGGGATAATTTGAGGAGGATGGTTTCTGTATCAAACAATTTATTGTAAGCAAAAAACGACCTTGTTTTTGTATCTTTCTGAAAAGTCGTTAACACACATTTTCTTGAATTTATACGTTAGGAATTCTCTTTATTTAGTTATCTAGTATTCTTTCATCTAGGGAGTTTTCTAATCCGAAAAAAGGAAATTTTCAACCATTTTATGGTTATTGGACCAGGCTATATAATTATTGTATTATACATTTTTGCATTAGACGGGGTGATGCGCATAAGAATCGACACAGAGCAGGGGCGTGTATGATGGGACTCCAAAAAAATGATGATTTGACCCAATATGAAATAGGGGTTTCAAATTTCGAAAATAAGCAATTTTTCAGTTATACTTGTAGTTAGAAAACGCAAATTTACTACACGGTGTGTGTGTACTAAGATCATTCATTGACAGAAAGTAGAGTTAAATGTAGCATTTGAAAAGGTTGATAAGGGATGATGCACGATTAAAATGTTACATATTTTTTTAACCCGTTCGCCGATTCGAGAAATTGTAACTTGGTTTAATTGGGAATTTAATTCGAAAGTTTTTATTTCTCCTATTATTTTTCAAAAAACTGTCGTATTCACCAAAAATCCGAAATACTAAGAAAAAAGAATTGAAAATCTGTTATTTCATAATAAATAAAATTAATTTTTGAATTTTCCATAATTAGATTAGGTACCTATAGATAATTGCAATTTTTTTTTTGTTTTTCTGATTTTTGTTGAAAACATCAAAGCTTTTTGAAAAATGATAGGAGAGATAAAAGTTTCAGAATAAAATCAAGTAACCATTTCTTAAATATGTACCGATTTACAGACCCTCGAAGTCATCATATCCTCCTTGATTTGATAAGACCATCATAGAGAAAATTAAGTTAAAGGACAAACATCGTAGATTATATGGTAAATTTGGTAGGATTTCTGATTATGCTACATTTAGATGTCTGAGTGAGATTAAGTTTCTTTGCAGGACAGCGTTTAGGAACTATATGGATGCTATTGAGGGCGATATATCAACACATCCTAAACACTTTTGGTCGTACATTAATGCCAAGCGTTCGTCCACACGTATCCCGGGTGTCTTGACTGATCAGGATGGTAATGTTTTGGAGAGTCCTCAGCACATTGTGGATGGATTCGCTGATATTTTGCGAGTGTTTTTGGGCCTGGGCCTGGGCCACAGAATCCCAATATATCGACTCAGTCAAATGGCAGTTTACACATTAACATTTCATCTTTTTCGGTGACTGATATCGAGCTAGCACTGAGTAAACTGAGGAATGCTCCAACGTCAGGTCCTGACGGAATTCTTGCATTTCTGTTGAAAGATTGCTCGGCATTATTTACTGAGCCACTTTTACATTTGTATAATAGAATTCTGTTCACATCGAGATTTCCTCCAATTTGGCGACTGGCAAGGGTCTGCCCCGTGTTGAAGGATGGTGACGCGGCGATGGTCTCCAACTATAGAGCCATATCTATTTTAAGCAATTTTGCGAAGGTCTTCGAGATGACCTTGTATGCTCGCATATTTCCAATGGTAAAAAACATAATCTCACCTAATCAGCATGGTTTCTATCCGGGTAGATCTTCCGTAACTAATTTGGCCGTATTTACTGAGTATGTGGCTTCGGCACTGGACGCTAAGAAGCAAGTTGATGTTGTATACACGGACTTCACTATGGCTTTTGACAGAATCGACCACGACATTGTTCTGGAGAAGTTGTTTTGGAGTCGGTTTCAGCCTTCCATTGATTGAACTGCTTCGGTCTTACCTGCAGGATAGACGATTCAATCATTAAATTGTGGAATTTAATGGATTCATCTCTAAGCAGGTTGTGGCTACGTCTGGAGTGCCGCAGGGATCTAATCTAGGTCCTTTAATCTTCATCCTTTTTATTAACGACATTGGTAATTTTATTAAATGCCCATTCTTATTATACGCCGATGATCTGAAGCTGTATTCCACTGTTGCGCTTGATGACGATTTTCATCTGTTGCAGGCACAGCTTGCCAACCTAAGCGAATGGTGCACAACCAACAAGTTGTCCCTGAATTAAAAAAAGTGTAGTGTGGTCTCTTTTACGAAATCCAAAAGCCTGATTGACTTTCCATATCGAATTGATTAGAAATAACGGAGTTAAAGATTTGGGTGTGCTCTTTGATAATCAGCTGTCTTTCTCCTGTCATATTGAACAGATCACAAATCACTCTCTGGGAATGCTTGGATTTATAATCAGGACAAGTAGAGATTTCTCCAACTTGGATACTGTAAAGATATTGTACAACACCTATGTGCGCTCTCGCTTGGAATATTGCTCGGTTATTTGGTCACCATTTTACGATGTACCTACACATTCAATCCATAGAAGCTATACAACGTAGATTTCTTAAATACCTTCATTTTCGTAAACATCGAATTTATCCAGAAAGGGGATATGACAATAATCTTTTACTAAGTGAATTCGAATATCACTCGCTGAGGCTACGGGGGATACAATCTGGGCTGAGGTTTCTTCACGGACTCCTACACAATAGGATTGACTGTTCTGATCTGTTAGCTCTGCTTAGGTTTCATGTTCCGCGATCGGGGACTAGATCTTGCATTACATTTTATTCTCCCAATGCTAGAACTAATGTCTTGAGAAATTCTCCCCTGTATAGAGTGATCACAACTTACAATGCATTTTGTAGAGAGTGTGACTTGTTCTGTTGCACTGCTAATGAACTGATTGTGGCTGGTGCTGATTATTTTGGCACCTGTACTAACTGGTATTTGCTCTTCATGAATGAGTTGATTGCCTGTGTGATCGATACACGCTGCGTGAGATGTACTTATGTAGGGTGTGTTTTTACGCGACACATATTGACTGTGCACTGTCAGCATTTTGTTTTTTTTTCGGTGCTGTTTGAGACTTGTTTGATTATTTTGTATTTATACCTTTCATATACTTCGAGTATTTTTTCTCTTGTTTTTGTGTGTATTTACTCATCGCATTTCACATGGTTTATATTTTTCCCTGTAATTGGACTATATTGGTCTGTTGGGAAATAAACTTTATTATTATTATTATTATTATTAAGTCGGCCAACAATAAAATGCTACAATTTCACTCTTACTTTCTTTCTTATACGAACAATCTTGTAGATTTCCTCCCTGATGATCTTAAGAGACTAAAAGCTGGGAAATAAATAATTCAGTACTACAATAATAATGCAAAATATGTGCCTTGAAATTTGTGCACCTTAAAATTTATTAGTGAATTCAGTTACGAAGACATTAAGAAAAGTTGAAAACAGAAACATAAGATTACCGGTGAGATAATATAAATATAAATTAATTTAATTACCATTTATTGATAACGTTGATTAATTTCACAATAATAATTATTGGTCCAGCAAATATTTATTATTAATGTACTAAATTTGTAGTAACTATTATATTAAATAATAACTTATACAAGATACGAAGATGTACTTCATAAACAACGGTATTTATTCATTATTTCAAGAAGTATCAAAAATATAAATAAAAATGAAACAAGAAACAATAAATCATTAAAATACTCAGTTTTATAATGCATTATCTAAAAATACAGAATCTTGAATTTTTCAATGACCTTTGTTTATCAAATGAACCTTCATATCTCTAAAAATATTGAAGACTCTTCTAAAGAGTAATTTTAAGATACAGAGTGTATCTACCTACAATAATAGTAACCGCCAATTAACGCTTCATTTTATTCATGATTACTTTTGATGATGTTGAAAATAACAGATAATTATACACTTTGCATACAATGTATGTGGATTATTTTATCTGTCATAACAACCAGCAGAACCTACCTCTAATTAATTGTAGCTGTAATTTTTCGAAAAGATCTCTAGTACCTTACTGTTTCCTCGCTTAAGAAACAAGTAGTTTGCGTATCGTAAAACTAATAGGTACAACAAAAAAAATTATAAACTTATTATAAAATTCAGCTCTACGTATAATAGTTCCGTTATTTGTTTAAATATGCTCTTGAGGAGTTTCAACAAGCCTAATTTTTTAAATAATTTTTATTTGTCGATAAAATGCACTTATTCTATTACTGTAGAACATTTTTGACACTTCTAACAGCAACAGCCAATTTAATATTGTTATTTTTTGTCATATATGACATAAGCATCTTAAAATTTACATGTAATCTGACCAATCAGAAACCGGAGACAGCGTGGTGTCTGCGGGAATACACCACGCTGTTTCAACAACAATTTAAATTCCGATTGGTCTATCAGCGTGGTGTTTTCAACGTTGAAACCGTGGATACGGATCCCCGCATTAATATAAGCTTTTCAAACTTTGTTGCACAGTATCCTAAGTGGATCAACTTATTTAAATCTCGCGTTGGTTATTGTGGCCTGATAACTATACCAAATCAGTATCGTGATTCCCATTAAAACATGACAAAACGTCAATCACGCAAATAAGTTTTCTATTATTACATGAGATTTTAAGAAACCTTGCGAAACATGCAGCTTGGTTACGTGAAAATGTTAGCTTACCGAGAGGTGCCAAAAGATCATGGGGAATTTACCAGGACTAACCAGTGCGAGTTACCCAGGGAGAAGGGTACAACGAAAGTATCATTTATCTAACTCAGACAATCGCGAAAACTTTTCTAAATACTTATTCCTGAGGGAGCAAATCCTTAACAAAAAACTGGAGCCCGAGAAATGTGGCTAAGGTTTTATGTCTTTGAGGTCCATCATAGTCATCAATAAATTAATATAACTCCTGGGGTTTTATTTTGGAACATGTGATTGGTTTAGAATTCGTAGCGTTTAGTAGGCTTTGAGCATTAGACCAATCAGCTGTCAGAAAATTCAAAATATAACCCCAGAATTAATTATATTTTGAAGTTTGATCTACATCGGGCTACTTCCTTGACGATGGGCTACTTTGTACCACCTGCGCGGAAGTAGCAGGTGGTAGGTAGGACTAGCAGACTACCGCAGAGAGGAACATACCACTACTCTTTGGATATGACGCAAACGCCCACAATACCATCTGGGAATGGAAAGTCTCAAATGAACCGTCAATGTCAAAACATAGAATCATAGTTTTAAAACTAAGAGGACTTAGGGTAGAGCATCTCTCTTACAATAATCCAAGAAATACAAATTGGGAAGGCTATCAAATTAACAATTTTTAGGACAACCCAGCACACATCAACTCTAGAGCTCCCGCCAAACACCATCTGGAATTGAAAAATGAAAAATATCCTGGGAAAGATGAATGAAGCAATAATAAATGATAGATGTATGAGGGAAACTGCCCCCTTAAACACAAGAAATAGGAATGTCCCGCGGGTGGAGCAAACATCTGTCAGAGTTAAGATCCGAAGTGAGAAGGCTCTTGAATAGAACAACGCACAACGGAGCCTGGCAGAGCTACCAAAAAGGGCTGACCACCTATAATAAAGAAATTAGGTAAGCTAAAACAAATAGCAAGGGCAACAAATAACAAACCCAATGGCATTAAAGAAACCAAATGTTATAGCTTCACGGAAGGTGATGAGCAAAGAGGTTTTCTATTGCTCGAAACACACTTCCGGGGAGCACGACAAGATCAAGACAAGAAATCATAAGAAATCCAGGAAATAGGTATTAGAGAAGGCTAAAATGACTTTCATTCTAAAAGTTGAAAAGAACATGACAACCAAAATCCTTCAAACTATTCAGCCTAACATCTACAAAGTTGTAGATACTACTTAAGGACAGAAGTACTAGAGAGCGCACCGTTGCACCCAAACCAACATTCATATCAAGCAGGAAAATCTACGATGACTGCCTTGCATCAGTTAACAAGAAAGATTACTGGAGGTGTACTCATGGTATGCAGGAACATTACAGATTACAGGAAAGACATGGGGAGATAACCCTGGACCCGAGTACACTGAGATGGATTTACACCATAATAGTGAGACCTATAACCACTTACGAAGCTGTGACTTGGGCAGATCGAACTATAAAGAAGACTGCGAGGAACACCCTTGCAAAAAGAACAGAAACTTGCGTGCGTGTGCATAACAAGAACAGGAGCCATACGAACATGCCCCATAGCTGTAATGGAGGTAATTTTAAACCTCACACAACTACACCAAGTGGTGCAAATTGGTGCTTATCAAAGAATGGCTAGAGAAGAAACAGGATTGTCCATTGGGAGATAGGAACAACACTACCTATCTAATAAGTAGGAATCCTAGAGCAAAAACACCTGTCATAGGGCCAAAAACTTTTCGCGGAATAGGAGAAAATGTTCTCAAAGACAAAATAAAGGAGAAGACGAAACCTAAAGAGAAAACTCCTGGTACGACCTCCCAGGATTAAGACAGGCCAAATTGATTGGAAATACAACCAAAAAAGATTTGAAGATTGCATCAAACTGAACAAAAATGGTTTGAGAATTCAATATGGGCAAATTATCACGGAACATTGTAGACTTGGAGCACATCTTAGCAAGATTGGTCTACAAAATGAGCAAACCTCATGCACAAACAAAGAAAATTCCGCTGTCTGGGTTTTTATTGACTAGCGGAAAGGGATTTGTCATCTTTAGAACCATCGAAACTCACTTAACTCTCCTCCGAGAACTACGGAACTGAATGGGGTGCTATAATCGAATTGTCACCAAAAGAGGAGACACACAAGATCTTCTAAATCGTGGTGTAGATACATCCCCAATTAATACACTCCCATACAAGAAGTATTTATTTATTTATTATAATCTGTTATTATGACTTGCATCTCTGACAAACCATAATTTCAAAAACAAGTAATCTGTTATGATGAAGTTTTTACCAATTTGTAGGAATACCTATTTATCATGTTAACCTCTATTTTTTATTATCAAGCTGCATTTTTATTTTTTCTTCTGATAAGAATTATGAAGGCCAATCAAGAAGAAATGCGATCACAACAATTTTTATTCCGTGATATCTATTAAATTCCAAACACGATACCACGTAACAATCAACCAGTCCTGCTCTGATTAGTTGTCGAAGTAGTGCAATTGATAGTAGTTTTAAAACAATACGAACATATTCATATCAGGACTTCTGTTATGAGCAATGATCTAAAATAGCGCTTCAGCGCGTCAGTAATAAATCGCCTCGCGAGGTTATCACGATGGACAGTGAATAGCACCAGCTGGCACAAGTTGAGGTCTGCAGTTCACTTCTATAATGCATCGCTATCACCAGAGGACTATCATCTTTTTGTGCGCTTTCCTGTCATCCTGCCTCGGGGATTGCCTCGTTCCAGGAGCCATCAACATCACCATCTTTTCCACAGTGGATAGCACTAGCGAGAAGATCACAGTTGAAGGCACGATAACGCACGATAAAGATCTCTTCCATCTGATCCTAGGGAATGAAACCCTACCTCGTCTATGTCAAAATCAGGTTGTAATTCACAACGAACTCTCCATCATCCAGATAGTTAATACCAGTTTAGAAGAAATAGAACCCGGAGCATTTGATATCGTCCCTCATCTGACGTTGATGAAGATATCCGATAATCCTATATCGGCAATTAGAAAAGGTGTGTTCAACGGTGTCAAGACTAAAGAGCTAGATCTTTCTAGTAACCGCATCGCTTCAATCGATCCTGAAGCTTTCGACAATAACACCTGCTTGGAGATACTTACTTTGGATAATAACGCATTGAAAGAAATTGGCGAGTGGTTTAGGAATAGTCCTAATGTATACAAATTGAGTATCGTCTTTAATGAAGTGAGTGAGTTACCTGCAGCTGCCTTCGCTAACATGGCCAAAGATCGTCCGGTCAAACTCCGACTCTCCTCTAACCGTATTTACGAAGTGCATCCCAATGCTCTGGACGGATTATCGCAAGTGGAGATGTTTAGGATTAGCGGAAATAGACTTACAGGACTTCCAGATGATCTTTTCAAGAACAGGACTATAAGAAAAGTGCAAATTAATGCAAACGAGTTGAGGTGTCTTCCAGATAGTCTCTTTACCAGTGGCGTGGAGATTTTGGAGTTTCCCGATAATCCAGCCTTTGATTGTGAGTGTTTGAAGAAAGTTAGAGAGTACGTGGAGGCTAATAAGGTAGACATTGTGTATCCCGCTATCATCTGTGAAGATAAGACTCATGAAGTTAATGTTGTATATAATTATAATAAGACTTACGAGATACCTGTCTTCCCTTATCCCATAAATCATGATAATTTAGTGTAAGTTTTATTTAATTTAGTATTAAATCAATAATGAACAATTTTTTTTATATGACATTATGACATGACTGAAATTTTTTCTAGACGTAAAGATTATATTGTAGGAATGAATAAGGGGTTCTTATTGTGGATAATGATATTATCGTTAGTAAGATAATGAATGCATGATGACGTGAATCTTTGTTTCCCTAATTATTGTTATAAGTACCTTTATTTTCCTGATAATATGAAATTAAATTATTATGTCTACTTTCCTAAAAAAATAATTTTTATCCAATCTGTGTTACGTCCATTACGATCTAAATAAATAACTTATTGTTTCTTAGATTAGCTACACCTACGTAATTGTCGCTCTAGGGTATATGTAGAAATAAAAGTAGTGGTTATCAGACAATTTCAGCTTTTCATTACAACACCTAAATAATAATTGGGGCTCGTATAAATAATGCCCTTGTTATCTGAATTTTGCTTGCCATCTATTATAATGTAAATGTGATAATTGCTGAATTTTGCTGCTCCTGCTGTTATGCCTGCAGGGGCAGGATAACTCCCATCCTTTATGTAGTCTTGCCCAAAGTTCTCAGCGGGAGTACTGCTATCAATTCATGGCTTTCGGGTCATAGTCTACAGGGTGATTCATGAAAATGTAAGTACATTGCATTCACATTTCATTCTTAATCATGCAACTACCAATCAAATTTCTTGATACGATTGAATTTAAATACTGTAACGTCACCACCAAGACCAGAAGCGGAAACAGAGTACGATAGTTTCAACTCCGAGTGTTAATAAAGCCTTTGAATAAAAAATAGAAAAACGTTTTGTCAAAAGAGGAAAAAGGGGCTTCTTGAGAAAAAAAATTAAAAAAAAAAGAAAAAATATAGAACAAAAAATCAAAAGCGTCTTAAAACAATTAATCATAAGTGTGAATGCAGTAAAAAAACAAAAAAGTATTATGAAAAATTAATTTAAAAAAAAACACAGGATCGACACTTTCAAGACCGCAGTCATAGGCTAATGCACTGAAAAAAAAGGATTTTTCAGATTGCTGCTTCCCATTCTGACCTATCTTCTTCTTAGCATGCCTCGTCCTCTAAGGACATTGGCGATCATCATGGCCCACTTTACTTTGTCTGCTGCTGTTCTGAAAAGTTCTTATAGATGTTTTTCCGCTCCATTGCCCCAGGTTTTTCACCCAGGACGTCCGGCGCCTTCCCGGTCTTCTTTTTCCCTGTATGGCCAGTCGCATCAAATCGTTTTTCTCGTTTCTCAGTATATGACCGAAGAAGCTCATTTTTCGTCTCTTTATAGTGTTGACTATCTCTCTCTCTCTCTCTCTCTTGAAATGGATCGCACCTAGGTAGGACGATAAGGAAATTATTTCCATCGCCCTCATTAAATCAGCCCAAATCGAAAAAGCAAACAGTGCAAGCATTAGGTAAATAAATACCTAAAGGTAATTGAAACGCAGCCACCCGCCGTTACATCAAGTAAACGATCCCCGTCAGCTCATTAAATATTCTTAAAATAGAAGCGCTCTAGCTAGTGGAGTTCCAGCACTTTTAACAACATCGGAGAGACGACGAAGCTAGGGTAGAAGTTGACCAGATGGTAGGGCAGGCATTGTGTCGAGACACTCTCGGTCCGCGTGACGGAGAATAATAGGTGACCTACATACAAGAACGGGTGAAATCATGAATCAAACAATAACTTCATTCAAAGACAATAATAACTCGTTAGGTATTACACACACGGTAATGAAACTTTAATCAAACGATAGAGCGAATTAATAAATGAAGGCAGCCGGAAATACAGCGCGGTCCCGAAACTGCAAGTAGGTGAAAATGCAAAATGAAGATGGAACCGGTGTAATTATAATAGCTAGACACAATGGAAAGGTGTAGAACGCGTCGGCCGATTTGAAGGAAAATTTAGGTAGTTCAGGTTTAGGACAATTCAGTAAGGTAGCCGCGAGGTCAAATCGCTAAGTCCCGTGATTAGGGAAATATGATTAAGAAATAAATCACGGTATAGGGCAGTGCCAATAAGGTGCATTGTTGCGTGGTGTTTAGAAAGCGGGCGACTGCTTCTATAAAAGCAGACGTCCTACCGGAGCTCAGGACAGATGAAGATCAGCTTCCAAGCAGGTCGCATCTGACTCCTTAACCCTTTAATTGTTGGCCAGAGATGACGTTATGTGAACTCCGGCCTGCAAATCCTTCTTTACCCAAAAATTCAGCCAGAGACGACGTTATGTGAACTCCGGCGAGTTTTCCTTAATCTACCTGAGAATTTCCATTGCCAATTTAGTGAGGGTCAAATCGCACCCGAACAAATTTCTAAATCACACTTCTTTACCCGATAATTCAGCCAGAGACGACGTTTATGTGAACTCCGGCTGAGTTTTCCATCATCTACCTGAGAATTTCCATTGCCAACTTGGTTAGGGTCAAATAGCACCCGAACAGAACTTCTAATCACAATTCTAGCCCGATAATTCAGGCAGAGACGACGCCTGTGTGAACTCCGGCTGAATTTCCCTCCTAAACCCAGGAAAACCCAATGAGAAAATAGTTAGTGAAGATCTCTCTTCGAAATAAAATCCACATAAATAAATAATCAAACAGATTCGGCAAATCCACGAGCGCAGATCCCGTTTTAAACCAAGTAAAATAATCAGCTAGGAGTTAGGCGGCATCAGCAGCAAATACCTATTAGGTACCTACTCAGTCACGTTAACCAATAAAGAGTCCGCGGCAGGAAGTCCATAGTCAACAACAAGTCTCAGTTAAATTCCCCGCTTTTCCGAAAGAAACCCCAATCAACCGCGATACAATAAGTCATAGTAGGTTCCTTTGCGCATCCGTTTCGGCCATAGTAATCCTGGCATACCTCAATCAAAGAGCAGGGGGTGACTACGGTAAAAACTACGATAAACACAACGAGGAAATCACAACGGTCCTATTAGGGGAAACCCAGAGGTAAATAGACGATCACACAGTGGCTTTTCGCCACAGATCAAGGGGCCTGGGTCCTCTCCGTTACACTCTCTCTCCTTTTTCATCGTCTCTAGCACCTTCGTGTTTTTTTACTTGTTGTATCCACGACACCTTCCACATTCTCCTAACACTTTATTTTGTCTGTAATTGTCCAGGCTGCAGTTAAGCAAAAGGTAGTGAATAATTTATCAATAACAGAAAAATTTGAGCGAAGAAGCATCAATTTATTATAAAAAAATAGGAATAAACGTATTTTTGCACCCTCTGTATTCGGCAAATAATACAGCAGTGATTGCGGCGCAGTCTGAGCAAGTTGTACACAAACAATTTACATCCGATTATGCTGTCGAGAATGGCAAGAAGCGTTGATAAGCAGGGGTGGTTACAGGGGATGGAAGTGAACAATGTAGTGACTTCCCCTGTAACCTGAGGGTTCCCGGGTTATTATCACTAATTGAGACGAATCAGGCAATTGTCGCCACTACAAACGTTGTTACAAGTAACCGTTATTGCACTATAAGTTACAGTCTTTCACTTTTAGTATCATTGGGCGTTTGTCATCTCAAAATTTTACCATAGAAATAGTTTAAATAGACGAATAGCTGCAATGTTAACATTTATATAACCATAAGAAAATTTATGAACAACTTTTCCTGCAAGAGCATCAATAAAAGGACAATTTTGCTTTTTATTGAAACACTCAGATACGTTACGTTTTAAAGAGATGTCAAAGTGCTATCCGTTTCAAGCCAACAGCTATCTTTATTAAGGAAGCTATTTTATATGTATTGAAAATAAATCTTCTTAGCATGAAATCTTTCTTTACAAAAATATTTGACACTGCCTTTTACATTCTGAGACCGCGTTTTACATTGGGTGCAAACCGAGAAAGTTTTAATATAATTTCACTCTTCTATCCTTCATTGATTTCAATTTTGAGTTCTGTAAACTGGTAGCGTTTGAAGAAAGGTTTTAGACAATGCTATAATAAGTTAACCCTGATTAGAATTTATGTTTGTTGCAAGTAGTGTTTTACTGGAGTATCATTGGATGATTGCAAAAACTAAAACTAAAAAAAGTTTTAAATTCGTTGAATTTGATTTAATTTTTTTATAATGTTGAAATATTATAAAGTGTACCAACCTTAAAAATTTACTTGACTTAATATTACATAACAGTTACAGAATTTTACAAGGTAAAATCTCTCAAAAGTGTCGTCCGGACTATGACGATTGGAAGGTGGAGGGTTATGTTTGTGGGAAACATATAACAGGACACCATTTACACTTTAATACATATGTGAGAGATTACCTTTGCTCAGAAATGGGCATGGTACATAAAGTGCAAAATACGCGCATTTCTAGTCTACTTGCAACTTTTTCTACAAAACACAAGCAAAGCAAGACAAATATTACCTAGCGAGCATCATGCATATCTAAAACATATAACTAGAAAGAGAAGAATATGGACGCGCGTGAAGTAGCCAATGGAAGAGAGTACAGGTGACAAAAAGGATGGCGGGGCCATCCAGAGCAGCGGTGGGAAGGCCAACAAGCGAGAACACGAGATTACACAAGACTGTGAGAGTGAGAGGTCTCGTCGGTGTCGAATGAACGATTGTTTCCATGACGTCATCACATAACCAGACAGCAATTTATAATAATTAGAGCCGTACCTATTTCTTTACATCGTGGAAGAGAAACAACTAAGTTTTAATCCCCTGCAAGTATGTAGGTACATCTCTTTTTGGAAAATGGTGAATTCGTGTGCACTGCTACAACTTTATCTGTAAGTAGAGCAATTTTTTTATTCATAAACAATCTCTGGGAAGAATGAAGTTTTGAAAATGCATTGTTGAAATTTGCAATTTGACGTAGAATGATACATTACGTCTACCAAAATGCAGCTTTATAAAATCTGTGATTCTTTTTTGGTCATCATCGTTTCGTGCATGTTTAGCAAATCATCTCAAAACCCATCCATGTACATACTTTTCAAACGAACTCTCTCAGCATTAATAACGACTCCCAGTGTTTAAACAGAAAAGATTCAAGTCATGTATGTTCCTTAGCTGAAGTTTTTTTAAATTAATAATAATTATAAAAACCAGAATAATATTAACTTTATATTTACTGTCCTAATTCAACGTTACAATCCAATTAAAAAAATTATGCACTCATTCACTCGGAATTGCATTGCAATGCGACTAAACGCGAATTCGTCCTATTTATACTCGTTTCTTCTAAAAAGAGGAGGAAGGTGTGTAAAACCCCGTGAGTAATGGACGCTAGGAGATAAATTGGTAAGGTAAAGAGGATTTGTAACGGTAGAATGGCAGCCCGATTCGCGATTCAAGATATTCAGCTTCTGTAAAGCAAACGAGAACATTATAACAACCGTGCGGTTACGTTGAATGCCACAAGAGCTCTCCAAACTTCGTTACGCGAAAGCGGACAGACAACAGAGTTTTGCAGGGATGCCATATTTTATGTGAACGATTAGTACGACATAATCAAGAAAGAAGGAACAAATTCCATTAAATTCTACTTGGAAGTTTATCGTGGCCGTTTCCTGGCCTAGACTGGACTTACCAATTTGGATAACCTGCTGAGACGCTATGTCGCAGTTGGACCAGACCAGAAAATTATAAAAACCTGCATACCCTCCAAACCGACTGTTGCAAGCAGATAGGGATAACATGCTTCTCCTGTTTATTATGATCATGCGATCGGTAAAGCACCAGTTTCAAACTTATCGCTCGATTCCAGTCAATCTTCTTGTCTTTTGAAACATTTGGTTGAGTTAGCATGTTCCCCCGACAATAAGTCTTTAATCTATGTTCTCACGGTCTTGGATGGTCAACCCACCCAACATTTCTCTCTGTTGGGTGGGCTAACCCAACAAGTTTGCATATTTCCCGTTCAGCTAAAAAAGCCTGATCCACTTTTTCCTAATCTATAATACCCTGCTCCTGTCGCTCTGTATACATTGGAACCACCAAATAAAGCAGAATCAACATCTCCATGACTGAACATAATAGAAACAGTGACCTGAGCCAAGAAGAGAAGTCAGCTGTAGCACAATGCTAAGAAAAAACGAAAATTCTATCCATCACGTCACACTATTACATCCGAATAATGTCCAGCATTCTTCATCCTTCCTCAACAGGAAGGAGCGAGGAATTAAACTGTAAAAGATTTGGCATCCAGCTTTTCGCCAAGCCCATATGACTCAGCCCTTGATTCAGCAATCAATAAATGGTCTTTGGCATCGGCCTGGATTCTGGATTTCTGGATTTGTGGGAGGGCAGAACAAGTCCACTACACTGAGGCCACAAATGGTCCATTGTGCTTTCTCCATTCCCTGGAGTGATCACTCCTTTAGCCATCCCAGGCTCAGAATGAACTGGACTAGGGTGCCTAGAGGCGTTCTAGAGAGGTCGTCGATACTTGGCTGATGTGAGCCAATCGTCGACGCCAATCCACGGAGGTTGTAGAGTGAAGGACAGCGGCACAATATATGTTCCATAGTCTCTTCCTCTTCGTTCCCTGAATAATGGGTCAAGGCCGATTCCCATCGTGTGAAGATGTTTATTTAGTCCGCAGTGTCCGTTGAGTAGGTGATAACAAGATTGCCCTGTTCCAATGTTCTAATAAACGTGAGTCTGATAAAGAAGAAGTTGATGGCCAATAAATACATTTTGCTACACTTTTTTTTACTCGCTCCATCTTGCCCATATTCACCAGATTCGATTTGCATTTCATTTGGAAATGCAAGTGAGGCATAAAAATACTCGCTTTTCAATGCAGCTGCATTTCGTCCCTATCTCAAGAACTTCGCACCGATCGAACTGGTAAACTTCTACCATGGCATCTAACCATGTTTGGGCCTACCCAACAAGTTTGCATATTCGCCGTTCAGCCAAAAAAAGCCTTTTGATCCACTTTCTCCTAATGGAGTGTATAAAATTGGCACCACCAAAATCAGCATCAACATCGCCTTGGCCTAACACAAGAGAAACAGTGACCTGGACCAAGCAGATAAGTAAGCTGTCGAGGAGTTTATATTGCTTGAGCTAAGTCATACGCTAAGAGAAGATGAAAATAATATTCATCATGACACTATTACATCCGAATAATTTCCGACATTTTTCATCCTTCTTCAACAGGAAGGAGCGAGGAAATAAACTGCAGACGATTTGGCATCCAGCTCAATAGTCCATTTCAATATAAAAGATTTAAAATGGAGCTGGATCAGCTTCAGCACCATAGAGAGTAGACCTCACTTCTGATGTTCTCACAAATGTTATTTTTTTAATATTATTCAGGATGACCATAAACTCTAGACTATAGTTTAGACTAGTTTACAGGAAGGTAAACCAATGCTGACTAGTAAAATGTAAAATAATTATTTTCATGAAAAATGCATTTTCGTAAAAAGGCAATAAGCAGGCACCACTGCGAACGGGTAAAAGAGGTAAAGCAGGCGAATGATGGTGCAGCCCTAATAACCAGGTAAGTGTTATTTCATAGGTGGTTGCTCCGATCAGGACTCAGTCCTGACTTTAGTTAGTGTGAGTGGCGGAAATAATATCCAGGGCCAGTAAATGGAAAAAGCAATGAATAGCAACTACCACAAAGTCTAATTGGGAGCAGTGAAGCCTTTTCATATCGCATCGCTCTTTATAAATAAAATGCAGAGATAGAATCATGAAGAGAAAAAGGGGATGCGTGCGATGCATCTCTGGGATTTGATTTTGTTACTAATCATGACATTTTACTTACAGATATACGTATTTAGGTATTTATAATGTATTGAGTATTCATAGCGAGCTGCAGATAAGATGTCTACACCTACATTATTCAAAAGTTCAGAATATTTTCTCGAAAATGGCCTAACAGAATTAAAATGGAACTGCAGCAATAGAAGCAGCTTTTATAATAGTTATCGCTTTCATTTTCTTTACCCAGACGGAGGTGGTTCCAGTCTACAAAGGAGAATGGAAGGGTATGGGTATGCATTGGTAAAACATACAATTACAAAAGCCATGTAAGGAAACATCCAGATATTGACGAGTTTGTCCAGTCTAAACAGTATTTATAAAACAACTATTTGTGAAAACCCTCATGGGGAAGACTATTCCCGTCGAATTTGTTCCCTCTGATATCGTCAAGATCCAGAAAAATGGTGGTCTTCCTGCCGATCGGCAACGTTTGATCCACATTGGAATGAAGCTAAAAGATGGTAAAACAATGTCAAAAAAGAGACCCTTGTGCATTCACTCCTTAACGACATTATTTGCAGAATCAGCAAAGCTAATACTGGCAACTTCTTTGCACCAAACACTAACAAAACATAAATATATCGTTAAGCTGCGAAAATTCAGATGATAAAATAGAAAAAAGGGCTCATCAGTGTATTAATGAAACATATATCGAAGTTATTTGTTCAAGAATACGAGGTAATTAAGACCATGAATATATCGTTCTGTATAGATTGCAAATTGGCCACGATAAAGCATAATCTGTCATCAACATGATGATAGACCGAAGGGTGGGTATTGGTGTTTACAGCAGGCGCTGAAAGGGTCCTAATGGAGTTGTTACTGGATGCTAACCGAGGGTAGGGGCAGCCTGGAGGCAGTATAATCTGTGCAAATTGTCAGCGTGCTCTGTGCCGCTCCCGCAAATTAGGGCCAATCAAGTCCGCCTTTGTCAGGGAAATGACGGCACAGCTATCGCATAATCAGCTATTATATCCTATCTAAAGTTTAGCTTCAAACGACGTTCAGCGTAATGTAAACATCAGGTATGTATGGGTTTTTTTTGGTACTTTATTTTTCATTTGGAGCCTCTAAATCCAATTTCAACAACTCATTACAATATTAGGAATTGGAATTACATTTATTCTTCTAGGCAATGCCTGACATTGTAATTTATGGTAACACGTCACCGATTATTTCCGAGATAAACTAATAACATGATTCTTTTTTTTGCTATTAATTCGACAAGATAACTAGAATTTTCTAACATGATATGCAGACATAAGGTGCCACAACCAGGAAACTATTGCTACAAGGAATGCAAAAAATAGGATTTCTGGACTTTTGGGCAGTATATGGATCCATAGTTGGAGTGCTCTTGTCATTTTTTTCGCAGCAATCGATAAGGGAATATGATTCAGTTCTTCAGAGTACAGAAGACCGTCAGCAGAAAAGAGGCGAGTCATCCACAGCAATACTGTGGTGTTGGTTAGTCATTGAGGGAAGAGGTCACTCCCCAAACATGGGAAAAGTAGTCTAGACTAGCAGATTGTCACTTGATTCGAACACTTCATTTGCTCTAGGTGTGACTGTGTGACGTTTCAGATGAAGAAATTACCCCGATGTTTCTGAAATCTTAAACTCAATGTAGAATGTTAAAATCTTAAAATTATCTTACAGCAGTTATTTATTTTTCTTATAGCAGGTAATTTACAGCAGTTTGCCTTAGTACCTTTATACACATATTAAGGTATATCGTGGTTGATATCTTCTCCTTTCAATCTTTTCCATTCACCGACTCCAGAACTACACATGGATTGAAAATTTGATGAAATAGTGATAGCTCCTTGGGTGTATAAAAGTAGAGTTCAAGGTTTTTCCTTCGCAGGCAGCCAATGATCATTTGAAAAAGGTCTTTAATGTAACGATTCAAAAACTATTTCGCTATTCTACGTTGCAGAGTTTTTGAGATAATGGTTGCTTTCAAAGCTGACATAGCTACTGGCAGCAAACCGGAAGTGAACATCAAGGAACGTATAATCAGCGCTGTTTAGAAAAGCGCTGCAAGCTGCTGCCAAGGTCATACATCTACTGAAATCTACGCTTTTTCAAACAGCACTGCATTCACCCTACACCTACCTATTTATTTTGACAATTTTTGTAGCTGCCCAGACAGCGACTTTGCTGTCAATTCAGCAGCTGGCGGCTTTGAACGCAACCATTGTTAGCAAAATATTCACTGTTATCAAAACATCCTTGGACGAAATACATGAAAATAGACACAAGTACAGAAAATGTGATATGAAGATTTCAGGAAAAGACCTCTCTTTTAAATTTTCATTTTCAATTAAAGTACAGGGTGTCCCAATTTGCTTGATTTTGGCTGTTTCGGCCATTTTCAGGTCAGATAGAGAAAAAGTAACTTAAGTGTCTAGAGCTCGATGTTCGTGAAACGCGAAAATGTGAAAACAGCATCCAGATATCTCTAACAGTTTCCGAGATATCGACCAATTTTGACATTTGACAGATTTTGAAAAAGTGCCATAACTTTTTTATTCGTGATTATTTTTTCATCCAATAAAAACTTTCTACAGGCACTTTAAAAATCAGAATAACCAACTAGAAATTAGTTTAAATATTAATTTTTTTTCTCAGATGATGTGATAAAGTACCCCGACCGTATATTTTTTATGAAGCTTGATTTTTTTGTGATTTTTTGAAGTCAAAGCCAACTATGATTTATATTTAAAATAAGAAAGTATGTCGTATTATCTCAAAATCCAAGGGGGATAAAATTTTTTTGATTAATGCATTGCATTCTGATTTTAAAAGTGCCTGTAGAAAGTTTTTATTGGATGAAAAAATAATCACGAATAAAAAAGTTATGGCACTTTTTCAAAATCTGTCAAAGTCAAAATTGGTCGATATCTCGGAAACGGTTAGAGATATCTCGATGCTGTTTTCACATTTTCGCGTTTCACAAAAATCGAGCTCTAGAGACTTGAGTTACTTTTTCTCTATCTGGCCTGAAAATGGCCGAAACAGCCAAAATCAAGCAAATTGAGACACCCTGTACAATAAAAGAAAAGTAAAACAAAATGGTGGTTTAAAATTTTCCTTCTTACCTCATCAAACGAGTGTCACTGCTAAATATCCCGATATAAAGATTTTAAAAATATGTTTCACTTTTTTCGCTTCTCGTAGTTTTTCAGATATTGACAAAAAAGTTCTAAAAAAAATATGACAACCCGCGCTCACTCTTTTTTTTAATATTCACAGTTTTAAATGACCGGAAAAATGTTAGGTATACAGGAGAATTATAGTGACCTGTCTAAAATTGGTAGTTTTCGAGAAAAATTAAAAAAAAATTGAGTTTTGTCTTTCTTCTTAGTTCAGCAGTCAAGAACTGTTTCTGTGTTTTGAAAAATCTTGATTTAAAGACTCCAAAAGAAATTTCGGTTCTCTTTTGATTTAAAGTGTGTTTGAGATATGGGCAAAAATGTTCTAAAGAGTCTATGATCAAACCTCTTTATCTCCGAACATCCTTAGTAGGCTTAATAGGCATTCTCTGAGAAAAGTTTTGCTACAGTTTTGATTTTCTCCATGTTTTTTTGGTCTCTGACGACGAATTTATAGTTTGCTGGCAAAAATTTGACCCGGAACTTTGTTTTTTTGTGCTCTGTTTGAGCAAGGTTTTGCACTTTTTTCATTTTTTTTTTTATCAAAGCTCAAAGCTTTTTTACAAGTCCACTCTATATAAAATTAAAGTAGACAAAATTTTCTACATTTTTCATAAAAACATTTATTTAGAAGACTAACCGTTCCGCAGGTAGAGCGCGCCAGAAAAAACATATTCCCCTTGCGTGGGATTTTGGAGTTTTGCTGTAGTTTTGTTTTTTTCACCCTGTATGTTTTTTGGGCCTCTGAACACAAATTTGAAGTTTTCTGGAAAAAATTTAGCTGGGACCTTTGTTTTTTGGCCAAATTTTTGCTTTTTTTCAATTTTTGGTCTAAATCTCAGAAAAGAAACGTTTTTTCAACAAGTCTCTTCTATACAAAATTAAAATAGACAAAATTTACTACATTTCTCATAAATAATATTTTTTTGGAAGATAAAAATAAATAAATATCGTATGGCTGTGGTAAAGCCCAAGTGTCAGAAGTTTTCAAGTAGCCCAAGGGCCTCTGACGTAGCCTAACGACTGCTGTGAAGCAGCCGGGACTCCCTTTTTAACGTACCTCCCGGAGCACGATTTTTGGAAGATGAACCGTTCATATAGGTAGGTATGTAGCTTTGATTTTCTCACCTTTTGTTATTTGGCGCTCTGTGCTTTACGGGCGGAACTGTATAGAGTCTTCCAAAAGAACATTTTTTGAGAAATGTATAAGAAATTTTGTCTGCTTTAATTTTGTATGAATTGTATACCTACTTGTCGAAAGACACTTTCTGTGTGACATTTAGACCAAAAAATGAAAAAAGTGCCAAAATTTGCGCAAACAGAGTGCAAAAAAACAAATACCTCCTAAAATTTATGGTTTTCGAGAAAAAAGGAGGGTTTGGCAAGTGTTGAGCAAACGAGTGTCGCTGATCTTGAAGTAAGGATTTTTTTTAATTCTCTACTTATTGAGATGTTGGCGAAAAAAGTTAAAAAAACTATGACCCCCCCCCTCACCCTTTATCTCCTAACATCCTTAGCTGAAAAATATGAAAATTGTCATAATTACAGAGAGAATGATGCAAAGAAAATCAGAGGAAAAATATAACGATCTCCTTAAATTTATGGTTTTCGAGAAAAGAAAAAAGAGGGGTTTGGCAAGTATTGAGCAGACGAGTGTCGCTAAATTTGACGTAAGGATTTTAAAATTATTTAATTTTTTTCTCATACTTATTGAGATCTTAGCAAAAAATTCTTAAAAAAAACTATGACCTCCCCCCCTCGCTCTTTATCTTCTAACATCCTTAGCCGAAACATATGAAAATTGTCACAGTTACAGAGAGTTTGATGCAAAGAAAATCAGGGGGAAATTATAGCGATTTCCTAAAATTTACGAGAAAATAAATAAAAAGGAGGGTTTTGCAATTATTGAGCAAAAGTGTCGCTGATCTTAATGATGTAGGATTAAAAAAAACATTTTTCAATTGTTTTTCCTCTTTCTTACTTCGTAAGATCTTGACAAAATAAAATCTAAAAAAACATGATCCCCTGCCTCCTCGGTTTTTATCTGCGAATACATTGGGACGAAAAATGTGTGTATTTTTAATTTTTGCAATAAATCTAATAAAAAAAGGGTGTCTGAAGATGCTACTTCAAAAGTAGCGAAACCCGGTAACATTCACAGGGTGCATGTGTCATTGGCCGACGCGCCCTAGAGATTTCATGCAAAGGATTGAATAATTGACTTCCCTGTATGTGTTTTATTTATCATTAACAACCTAATTACTTTATTAATATTATTAATTCATAAAACTTCTCTACATCATTTATTCTGAGATCTCAGCGTCTATTTGTGACATAAGTATCTACTTAAACTTCATTAAAATATGTATATTAGGACTTCTCCAGTAGTAGTATCTAGTACCTACCGCATAATCAAGGACGTCTGGAACAAACATACACATATTCATATGCGTATCTATATACATAAAACAAGGATTTTTCTTATTCTAAAAAATAACGGAGATCCTTACTTTGGTTAATAAGCACTAAGCGCTGAATAAATATGACTAAGTACGTCACCACTATAACTTTGACCTCCAGGAAATGCACGCTTGATGCTGTAAGTTAAACCAGATCACGTACGATCGGCCCTTTAGCCTTGTGAATAAACTCTTCCCGCAGCGCTGAGTGCTCTCGGCAAGGCTCGATCTCTTCCCGGCATATCGCTGACTAATTAAGGAATAGACGAGCAACAGCAGACGCATTAATGCAGGAGAATAATCACGGCCAGCGGGATATCGAGTGGAGAATGATGCAAATGAAAAGATATTATGTAGTATGTAGTAGTATATATTTTACCAGAAAACTGCTAGAAAAATAAGTTTTCAATATAATTTTGGTAGGTATTTGTTCTTAAGGGCCGTCGCCCAGATCTCTGCGCCATATAGAGATAATCCAGTCCATCACCAAAGCCAATAATATTCTCCTCGTTATTGTCTCTCCCGCTCCCCCCACATTGGGCAGCAGTTTGCTGATAGCATTGGCGCTTTTGGGGCCTTCAATAATAACCCTCTGATCTGACGTGATCCGTAAAGCACCCAAGCGATCAAGGGTCCCCCCAAGGCATCGCTGACTCTTTTTCATCCGAATCTTTGTGCCCTTTAGCATAAAATCCAAGTCTCTGTCTTTCTCGGGGACAAACTCAGGTTCTTGGACTTCATCCTCTTCCTGATCATCCCTAGACAGGTGTCCCTGTCGCCCTGACATGAGTGACAAATCGTGCACGAATTCCACGAGCATTGCTCCCTCCGGGAGATCCAGCATGAAGACCCTGTCTTACATGATGTTCCATAGGGTCGGCCCCAACACCGAACTCTCTGAGACCCCGCATGACCTCCTTAGCTCCAATCTTTCTTCCCCTTGGTCTACCAGTAGTCACTTATCTCACAGGTAGTCTCTGATTACATTTTGAAGGTAGGTGCTGATCCATTTCCTCTTCAGCTCGTCTATTATGTATGGCCAGCTGGCGATGTTGAATGCATTGCTTTTATCGAGGGTTATCAGGACTATATATATTTCCCTGATCTTAATAAGTGACTTCCCGTTTGCTATCTTATACTCCCTCATTATCTGATTCAGTGCTTGGATCGTCGATCTGCCCGTTCTGAATCCAAACTGGCTTGGTGAGAGTTCTCCTGTTTCTAATGAAATCTCACCAAGTGACTCATTTATTATCTTCTTGGAGGTATTTCCTGTGTGCCCTAGAAAGCAGATTGACTGAAAGGATGAGGGTTTACTGTCTGGTTTAAGGTCTTTCTTAATAATTAGAAGTACCAGGACTCTCTTCCATCTTTTTGGGAAGTTTCCACTCATGAGCAGTCTATTGAACGTATTCAAGATCTTCTCTCTCTCTCTCTCTCTCTCTCTCTCTCTCTCTGACTTCAGTCGGGCTACATGCCTAATAACCAGCGCTGATATGAGGTCTTCCCTTGGTGTTTTATTTTATTTGATCGCTGCAATCGACTCTTCTAATTCCCCTTCCTTTATGATACTCTCTTGACTCTAGTCTGCATGGAGAACGTCCGTTCTTTTCTCAGGAAATGGTGCTGCGATTATTTCCATGCAGAGTTTTCGACGGGCTTAGTTTCAGGACGTCGGTTTTGCTCAATTCTTTTTGTCGCTATGCGGTAACCTTTTCTCCAGGCGTCTCAGTCAACTTCTTTCCTTAACTTCTTCTAACACTCTCTTTTGTTAACCTTTTGCCTCAAAGCCTACTTGGCTTCGTCTAGAGCCTAGTTTTCAAAATCTACAGAGTTACACTCTCGCCGAGTGTAAAGGGAAAAATTTCGATAGAAAACGTGTACCATGAGCCTCTGGCCTGGAATGCTAAAACTTGTTCTAACCTTGTCTTCTTTCAAGCACTAGACTGAGACCAGAGAGCATTCGACATTGCTCGTGGAAACACCTTCACTGAACTATATATTTTCTACTTGTATAGGCTTGAGATTTTCACTTGGAGCGGATACAAAAAATGAAGCTAGAGAGAGTGAAATATTTGGTGCACCTTTATTAGCTTAGAAACATCCAAATGTCAAACTAGGTGCATCATTCTCAAATATCAAGAGATTGCCACAGTAATTATTGTCTAAGGACCTTTCCTGATTAACCAAATCATCGCGAAGGACTTGACACATTTCGGGTAAGTACACACATGAGGCGATATACTCAATTGCATAGAAAAGGTGCATGGGAAAGCTGCTCAAGAAAAGCTATAGTGGGATTATTACCCCCAGAAGGGCCAGCTCTTGTATTTTTACATCAACTGTCATAGATTTGTTTCGTTTCTTCCTTTCGTCCTGGAATCGCTTCTTAATTTAACAGGACCAGTTTGTAACGTACATATCGTACGTACCGGCTAGATGCCGGTAACACAGAGACGACGGCGGGCGCGCGCAGTGAGTGAGTGATGGTGGGTTTTAGTGCATCGGCCGACTGGAGGCCTCGAGTTTCGTAACATCGACTGTCAAGTTGCAATCAGGTGCGTTTCATCATCATACCTGCGTTTTCACTTTCTTTTCACTTCTGAATTCGCTAGAGGAAGGTACATTTCCGCAAACACAGGAATTTTTAGCGAAATGGCGTTGTGAACCTTCACTTAAATTATTATAAACATCGAACACGTTTTTGGCTTGGTGAGTGTCGTAAAATGATTTTCTTAATTGCGTTAGAATTATACAGATCATATTCTCTTAATACCGTATGCTAATTTTAATTACAGCTTTTAAACCCGATCGAGTTCGTTCGCATGTAAAATTTTGTCAGTCACTTTTTTATCTCAACCTATCTTGAAGACGGGAATAATTCTATGTACCCTTGGCAAGCAGACTCGATCGGACCGTTCATTAATGCAAGAGTGTTTCTGATACACATGAAATTACAGCTTTTTCCCTACGGATTGATTTTTCCCTGGAGTCAATTTTTTCCCTGGAGGCAATCTTTTTCTTGGAGGCAGTCTTTATCTCTGGAGGCAATTTTTCTCTCAAACAAGAAGGCTGATGTTACCTGAGACACCTGAGAAGTTTACCGGCTGATGTTACCTGAGACACCTGAGAAGTTTAATTACCACCAACTAAACTTCCACCCTCGCTCCGAAGACCCTACGAAGCTAAGTGCCTTTGCCTACCAAGGTTTAACCGATCAGTTCATTCAGATTCTACACGCTCTTGCTCCTTATTGTTGTTAACCGTGCTCAAGTTAATAATTTGTGATAATAACTGTGATTTATTTTAATAAAGAGTACCTGTTGTTCTGCTGACCTGCTTGTTATTGTTGACCCTCTTAGACTAGCGACTCAACCTACGACCCTTGTTTTTTCTTGTCTCATGCTCTCAGCGACTATTTTTCCCCTCTAGGGTTAAATAATTCGTTTCAAGTGGCACCCAACGTGTCTATCTGCCAATAATTCGTTTCAAGTCGCGTCAAGACTTGCGTCAATTTGTGGCACTTTTTGCCAGGTTTCACCTATGCCGGTTGCCGTAGTTTGGGAATATTATGGAAAGTTTAGGGAATCGGAAGCTTCAAGAAACAGAGTCTTCCTCAGTGTTTCTGGTAACATAGGAATTGTTTCCATGTTCACGCTGAGAAGTAATTAACTAGGAACAAACGAGACATAATCATCGTCGCGTTCTTAAAGTTTATTTTCGTAGCGCCATATTATTGCTCATCATCATCAGCAGTCAGCACCCTTCCTTATTTGCATATAATTTATTTTAATAATTGTTGTTTTACAATAAGATACAGTATAGTAATGAAAAGATGTTCAAAAACTATGAACCCTTTAAAACTTAAAAAAAAAGTCTGTTGTTTGTTAGAGATATTTGGAGAAGTGATTTGAACGAGTGTGTTGACTTGACTAGATCCAGATCCTCAAATAACCCTCTCAAATCTCTCATTAAAATCTAAACGAGAATCTAAAGACAGGCATTATCCGTGATACTATTGATGCTGCTCTTGAAGCTGAATGCAGGAAGCGACGCAGGGTACAATGGGGCCGCTCGCCCTTAACAAAACCAATCCTTCCTTACCAAGGCCGACCGTTCAACCGGCAAGTCCTCCGCCCCATCGTGGGAGTCCTCATCAATCTAGGCACGCGCCATCGGGCCTGGAGAGGGCCGTGTTGTCATGTCTGTGTGAAGTGTTCCAAAAATTAATGACCACTAATGTGAATCTAGTCTTGATACTTTAATAATCTTATAAGAAATAAAATTATCTGCAGCAATCTTGACATTACGCTTGAATGTTTTTGAGTAAATTATTGTCCTATTATTGTACAATAGTCCTGTATTGGAAAAATGTTATTGGTAATCACCAATTTCAGATTGATAGTATTTGAGATTTTAGGACAGCGAAATAGATTTTTATAAACTATAAAATATCCCCAGGCTTACGAGATTAAGAGACGGTATGGCAACAGCATGTCCAAAAGAAATAGGGTGCATATGTACTGAAGTGCCCTCAAATATCCATGTATTGTCCAGCGGAGTCAGCTCCTCGTTAATTCTCCTTGCAGGACACCACAGGAGGCCGCAGGATTGGAAGAGCTGTCTTAATTGTCCACACACTTCTAAATCCTCTCTAGGACTTCCTCTTATATCAAATAATTAAGGCAGAACGTGAGGTTCTGCTATACATCCAAATAGAAGACATCTTAAAACTAAAGTGTAGGAAAGAGAAATAGTTTACTGCCAATTGCTTGTATATTATGGAGAATAACTTTCTGTTGTTTTTTTTCTATGCTAAAGTGATAAAGAAGGTATCATTTGTAGATATTTTTTGCTGCAAAGCGAGGAGTTCTATATCTGACCCGCTTTGAGTTGCAATGCCATAGTCAGGTGATGGTAGCCAGGTAGAGCGGAGCCCTTCCTGAAAATATTTTATCCTTCCTTGCAAAAAATTCAATAAGAAAAAAAATTAGTGAGCTTCTCAACAAATGTGCAAGGCTTTTAAAAACATGTGAGCTTTTTTGCTACCCCTGCCACTGTAACCTTTGCATATTTTCAATTATGTCATGCATCTAAGTGGAGCAACTAATGGCTGACTTGGTGTTCCTGATGATGGCCTTCCAGTCAAAAAATGAACAGAAAAGATAGATATTGACGTGTTTTCCAAGAGGCAGAGAGATGAGCAGATGAATTTTAGAAGACGTCTACGTCTTCTACGACGTCTACGAAGATGTTGTCGTCTACGAGTAGGATCGATAGGACCTTAATAGGGCAAATAAATTGTAATCGTACTAAATATTTAAGTTTGAGATTTCAACATATTTCCATGTTTCGTGACGGCCTGGGTCCAAAAAAGGATTTTTTTATGTCGTCTTGAACAGAGAAGAGTCTGGAATAAAAAGGTTTTGGAACAATGAGAGAGGGACGACAAAAACTGCCACTTTTTAAACAAATTACCATTTTTCTCCATTACATCTCAAACTACATTGATAAGATTTTGCAAAAACATTTTTTTTATAAATTTGCACTTCCAAAAAATTAGGCAGCCCTTTGTAACATTTGGATATGACTACTGTCCTCCAGAGCTGCCCTTTAGTTGGTTCACTTTTCTGGGCGGAAACAGCACCCTCTTATTCGTTCAAGAGAAACCATCACTCAATAACAACAGAGCACCTCCTACAGGATAGCCCATCTGGAAAAAATACTGTGGAATACTCCACCACCAACGGCCCTTGCTCACCCCGTTTGACCATTCTCTAAGTGGCTCGGGTGGTCTTGGCGAGGGAACATAACCGAGAGGGAGTGGATGGAATGAAGTCAGGAATTATTATTTTTCTTCCTCTTCCGGTCCGGAAACAAAAAATACTGGAGACGCGGAGATGCTTGGAATGGGCCCAGACGCCTTGTCCCCGTTTGGAATTTGACGGGGCTCAGGGGCCCTCCCCCGAATTTAAGGGATATAGTTGGTACTTGAAAACAGGGTAGGTTTTTATCCCGGGACTTGGTAACATCTATGGGTAAGATATGTATGTACCTACCTATAATAAGTAGGTATAAGGTAGCTGCTGGTGAAGGTGCTGGTGGTTTTTCGCTTCCCCGCTGCGAGTCTGACGCCTTGGGACACCGAAAGAGTTGGAAGGGAAAGGGGACCTAAACAGAGACGTGTCCAGAAACAAAAAAAAAAAAAAACTGGAGACGCAGAGATGTTGGGAATGGACCCGGAAACCTTGTCACCTGGAAACCCCCTACCACTTGAGGGGGTTCAGTGCCCTCCCCCGAAATTAAGGGATTCAGCTGGGACTTAAAAACAGGGTACCAATAGGTGGAATCGTTGGGTCTGCTGGTGCTTCTGCTGGTGGTGAGGTTGATGGTTTTTCACTTAACCGGTTGTTGCGAGGGAGATTGAAAAGAGAGAGCGTTGCAGGGGGGTCAGGAGAAAGATTGAGATCATAGCCTCCATATGAACAATATCACCGCAGGGGTTAGGAAAGCGAACAAAATTTCAGTGAGAGAGAGGGGAAAAAGTGTAAGATGGGATAAAAGGTTGGCCTGCTAGACTTCTAAAATTATTCTCAAAACGAAACATTTTGTAAAGCGTAGTAGTAATGGGTAGTTACAGCAAGAAGATCAATATCCTACGTTAGTAGAAAACACAATTTTCAATAATTAGTCCTCAAATGATGCAGAAAATGAATCAGATTCTGACAAACTCTCTCCACTTTGTATAGTGGGGTTGTAGTTTACTTCATAGAGTGATCTGAATGTCCTGATTAGAGGGTAACATGTGTATAAATAAGTCGCTTGCATTGTCGCCCATTTACAAGGGGTGGTTCGCTGCCAATTAGATTCAAATCAAAGAGCTCCCCCTTCAATGGATAACTTGTTTATGCTCCTCTTTGTGCTAGTGATAGTTAGCAGTAGAAATTTCACTATTATGCCAATCAGGGATAATAGCAGTCTTTATGCTTTATTCTATACCGTAATTATTAGAAAACTCCCTAACGTTCGGTTTTTTGTAATTACATGCAAATAGAAAACTAAATGGATATTAATGAAGGACGATTATAATATGGAATATGATCGCTTATGGTAATTTTCTTAGCTTCCCTATTTTTCATTTTCTCCAAATAATTTGGAATATCTACGTGAAACATTCATTTCTTTGTTGTATAAGTACAGTTTTCGTAAACAGCGTGAAAAATTTATATTATCAACTCATAGATCAACAATGGATGCCGAATCCGACGCAACTGGGCTGAGAGGGAAGTCCACCACTGGCAAAATTTACCAAGATTAGCCCACTCGAAGACCTTTTATATGTATAGGGCACGTCGAAAAAAAACTAAAGAACTATTGGAGCTTAACAGGAAAGAACTGAAAGCCTTTAATAGACTTAATCCTGGGCACTGCAAGCTGAACCATCATCTGCATAGGATAGGTTTAGCGATCAGCGCTCAATGCCGCCTATGCTTGGAGGATGACGAAACAGCAAGAGCACAGCCTATGAGAGTGTCCTGGTTTCGGAAGAATCAGACTACAAACCTTCCGGAGAGACTGCCTCACATAGGAGGACATGGATACATTAACAACAGTCAAAATGGTCAGCTTCCTCAAAGAGGCTTTATAGTCTAATGTAGTCTAATCTAAATTAATCTAATCTATACTATTGAGCGGATGCTGATGGATTGCTGATGGATGCTAACTACTGTTAGCTGTCATATTGTTAACCATCAGCAACGGCATAGCTATAATAAATTCTGAAGGTAAAGAATGTCTGCATGGGCGGCTGACAGGGCTCAAAATGAAGCTCTGTCAGTCCAGTCTAATAAGGAACCCAGATGCTTCACGAAGATGCTGCTGCATTTTCCGATGCTTTTAGTTGCCTCTTCTTCGGGACAGGACCATAATTTACAGGCGGGGGGGGGGGGGTGATTCGCTCAATAACCTGATCTGGATTGAATTAGTAAATGGTAACGATTCAAGGAGTGAATCGAAGAAAATAAAAAAGGAAGGATCCAAATTTCTGGGAAACTGATGCCAGGCTAAGCTACCTGCCTAACGTAGGTGTTCCGTTGTATTCCTTCACAAGACGTTAACCTTTGTGAGTTATCCCTCAACAACCTGACAAGGTTCACTCAGCAATAGTCAATGTGCGTACCATTAAAATGCGCATGAGCGCTACGAAGGCAAAAAGAAGGACAAATGCTCATAAGGTCTTCTCAATGGGAAGGAAATTTAGTCCAGTACCTTCAGACTTCAACCTTAAGCTAAAGGTAAATGAAACACGATTGTAGGTCAATGGGTATAAATTTATTTTTAAAACAGTAAAATTTTCCTAAAAAATTTTACTGAAAAAAAAAAAAAAAAAAAAAAAATTACTGTTTTATTATCATTCTCGCCCTCAAGAGAAAATTTTTGGAAATCTGTAAAGCTGACAAGTAAGTGCACAAAGACAAAGAAATTTTTTGACAATAAACTAATAATTGTTTTATAAAAACTTGTAACACCATCTCACCTTACTTTCAGCTGTCCTGAGGATGGGTGACCTTGCCCGAAACTAGTAGACAGACTATCATTAATAAATTTATACCCATTGACCTACGATCGTGTTTCATTTATCATTTTTGGGTATACTATGGCCAACAACTATCATCATTCATTTTAAGCTAAAGGGTTAGTTGAAGGGGGAGTTATATGGTTATTTTACCACTGATTTTACTGCATTAAGAATTAATCCCTAAAGCTTACGTAATAAACTGGGCCTATCAACGCGCGAATAAGAACAAAATAACACCAGAAGCGAGATGGAAGATTCAAAACAAGGAAATTCTGACTTGGCATATACGAGTTCGATGCCAGGGGTCGCATGGACGAGGTCTCATTGGACGTGCTAAACTTGATCGTCTTAGGGAAACTAAGTAGTACTTACCGGATCTTTGTGTTATGTTACTTTTCCCCCTCCACGTTGGCCTTTTAGGGTGAGCCTCTCAGCCCAATTCATCAAAATAGGTAAAGTCAAAACTCCTCTGGACAAGTTTACACCTGAAAGTGAACTCTTTCGGTCAAAAGTAAATTTCCCTACATCATTTCACGGTGACCCCTCTCACGTTAGGGTAGCATTAAATCTTCTTTTGAGTTTTTTGGTCAAAAAGTGGACATTCTTTTTGATAGATGTGGAGAAAATGTTAGAGGCAACAGGTTGAAAGTGTCTTGATTTAGTATTTTTCCCTCATAAGAATAACTTTATTCATTCATTTTTTACTTTTTAATTCTAACTTTACTTCAATGGAAAAATGAAACAACAATAAGTTATTAAAACAGTTATTATTATTATTACCTACATATAAGTGTTCCGAAAAGAAATTACACAATTTTAAAGAAAGTGGACCTCTAAAATTTCATCAACATTTTTTTTTTAATGCAGTATTGCCAATAACAAAAATCATTTTGGTAACTACAAGAATCAAAATACAACTAACTCTTTAAAATTATGAATTTCATTATAACACATTCAGCATATCTTACTGGACAATATACAAAACAACACTATAACTATACATTTCTATAAGACCTATAATAACTAAATATACATCGTGCGACAAATGAAATGTTCTCCCACTTTTCCATCTATGCGGGTTAAAGTTGACAACCGTGCACGTAAGTGACGTTGTGAAAAATTGCTGCGGCTGCCGCGGTGAGAAAGGTGGGACAGGGGGAATTGGCTGGAGGATAGCCGGAAGGACAACACGGGGGATCCTGATGTCGAGGTGAGGTCAGCATTTCCTTCTCCACATTGGCTTGGTGCCTCAACTGCTCCAAGCGAAGCTGATTCTGTCGCTTCCATTTCGTCCTATGATAAAAAAAAATAAGTCTAAATAAGATGGCAGATATATTTTTCTGGTAGAAGAGTTTTTGATAGACCACATAACTAACCTCCTGTTCTGGTACCATGTCTTGACTTGCGTCTCTGAAAGATTAAGAGCGTCTGCCACGTCGCTCCTGTCGGCAACCGAAAGGTACTTTTGACAACGGAACTTGCGCTCCAGATAAGCGAGCTGGGCGTGTGTGAAGGCGGTTCTCCTTCGTCGGGGCTTTCTCGGACCACCGGCTTTGGAACCTGAGTCGATCTGAGGGTTGATACCTCCGATCTGGTGCCGGTCGGAATATGAGACGTCCAAAGAGAGGTCTTCCTCGTGCTCCTCACCGGGTTGATCGTCTTCTGCTAAGTCTCGCTCTGAGGAATCTGAAACCAAAACATGCATACATCGATCAGTTTTTTTTTTTCAATATTTTTATATAAATATTTAAAACGGTATGGGGAAGCATGGAGTTTCCCAGAAATCAGGATATGATTTGAAAACGTAACATTTGTCTCTTCTTGGAGGAGAATAAACTGAAAAGAACATGCAATGGCAGAAATATAGATCCCCAATCTTCACAAGCGCAAGAGGCTATGCCCTTAGCAGTTACCCAAAAATTTTTATCTAGACCACTTGCAAGAAAGGCTACAGCGAGCGTTCCTGTCTTAGATAAATCAGCTGAATTCCAATATTTTATTATTCTGTAACGAATTCCAAGGCATTCGTTGATTATTATTATTTATTTTAATTAATCGAGGGGTCTATCAGAAGGATACAGTTTTTACAGCGGTGATTAGCAGGTTATCTCGCCGGCACCGGCTATATAAGCAGACCCAACGGAGAAGCAGGTCAGATGGATCCGAGGAACTGACTCGAGAACCAGTCTCCCTCCCGGTGAACTGAGCTAGGAGGTCTTCAGCAGGAGGCATGTAATGAGTGCACTCCGTCCAGTACTCCGCCGGCTACAGCAGGACGATGAAATGAGTCGAGCCTAGCTGTAACTGGACGTCGGGAGATCAATGAGAGTGAACTGAGCTCCTATCGACTGCCGGTCATAACAGGGAATCAACCGGGGCTGTAGTGAAGTCCCGGCGGATCCTTTCAGACGACGCCTGGCCTGTATTGAGGGCCAGGTAAACCAGACGTCGGATCGCAATGTAATGAGTTGTCGATCCGGCAATCCCATCGCGTATTCCGGAGGCCACAGCAGCAGCAGATGCGATACGCAGCGTGCGGTGGTAAGAGAGCTACTGACGCCGCGGAGCCGGAGGTGAATCGTCCGTCAGGTCGGCCAATTAACAGAGGTGCGTGCACCGACGCCAGTATCTCTCGCCAATCAGGCGGGCCGCCGTGGACCAAAGCCGGCCCACATTGTTCAGGATTCAACAATATTAATTTAATAGGTACAGATATGTGTAAATATCGTAATTGTAAATAAAGATTTTTATTATTCTAATTGACTTGTCACGGGTAAAAGGGGGCAATTATCCATCCCTGGGGAATCATCTCTACCATACCGAAAATCCCGTTACAATTCCTAAATTCCACCAGTGGTGGAATTCTTCTCTCTCTCTCTCTCTCTCTGTCTCTCTCCCGACTAGGACGAACACTTGTTCTTCAAGAATTCTTCAAGAAGAAGAACTACTCCGCAACCTTTTGGTGGAAAAATAATAAATTTCCTACTTTAGTTTAGAAATTCTAAAACATCTACACGTTAGACACCTGTAGTAGGTAAAATAGTTATGTGAACGCTGAAACATTCTTCAACAGACTTCATACAGATTTCATACAGACTCTTCAACTATAACTTCTTTTTCCCTCAAAGTAAGTACATATGCATTCTTTTAGGTAGTTGAAGCGCGCAGAATTATTGTTCTCAGCAACAATAACACATAAAATAAACCCTTTCTTTAATTAAAGACGCCACAGGATGAAGCGTTTTAACCAGGACTACCGCACAACTGCCACCTACAGCTACAGCTAAAAACTTGAGAGAATATTTTACCATCTCATCTTATGCCATCCATTACAATCATGAAGAACATCGCGTGTATTGTCTGAGTGCAGATACAAAGCAGCCCTTTAGACCCTAAAACCATCAGTGATGCGTCGCAATATCCTGCAGGCATAAAAAGGCTCAAAACTACCCCTAATTGGAGAGGCGTCACCGGGACAGCTGTTGCGGTAATTAACGCCTAAGGTCATTCTATGTGATCACAGGAAAATGAGAATAAACTTACGAGTAGTCTCGAGTGGACGTTTCCTTGTGATTTTTATCATGAGGCTCTTCGCTTTATCCTGCAGTGCTCACCACGTATTATTATGGTTCTCTGCAAAACGGATAAGACTAACTTATTTTGTTTGCGTTCTCTCATATTTTTGCATAAGCTTAATTTTTTTAATTGAATATTTCTTTCAAATCTGTATAAATATTATGAAAACGTGCGAATTAAAAGTCGGTTGTAGATGTAATTATTTAAAATCCTTCTAACCAATCCGCAATAAGTTATCTCAGTGAACTTGGCGTGAATTTTTATCAAATTGAAACATTCGTTTGTCCACACGTTTATCCAACAAAAATTTTCATATGTCCACGCTTAGTATAAAAAAACATAACATGGAATCTTGGGGAAGTACCTACTTTCATACAGAAATTAACCAAACGCTTGCTTTCCATCTTCATGGTTTTCCATTATTCTTTGTTATATTCCACGCCATGCAGAGAGTTGCAATAGTAGTTAGGTACCTAATCAAAGTTTATTTGGACAGTCAAAATCGAACTCCATGTATATCGTAAAGCATAAAAAAGAGGATAACTTTTTTCAAGATGAGGCCTCGTTTAGTAAATATTTCCAAAAATGTAACACTAAGGCCGCAATAGAACTAGGTAGGTATGTTTAATTCAATAACTGAACAACAATTTTGGAAATATTTCCTAAACGATGCCTAATATTGAAAAAAGGTATTCTCTCCTTTATGCTTAGAATACAATTTTATACATGACGTTCGATTTTCGCTGTCCATCAGTTACCAAACACCCAGTACGTTATACTTATACCCGGGAAATTAAGTTGGTAACTTATTTAAACGATGATTCGTGATGCTTTCAGTTTCCTCAAGTTTTTTCAGACTCAGGAGCATTATAAAAAGAGAATTTTGAAAGAATGGATCGGGCTGTGATCATAGAAAACTTTCTTAACTTATTTTTTTTTACTTAGGTAGGTACAAACATTCAAATGGCAGTTCAAGTGATAAAGCTAACAGATCAGTTTCTAAATTTTTTATTTTTTTCTCAAATTATCGTTTTTATATTGCTTTTCTCGTGAAATTATTATTCAACCCCTCCGCATTTTTGCGTTTCACTTTTATTTTACAATAGTTCTTTTTAACTTTGACCCCAAATCTGTTAAGGGATGAAAAATGTCATGTGGAATATTCTCTTAATTTTGTCTTTTCCCCCTCTTCAATCTGCAGTTATGTTTTAATACCTTACTCTAATCCACTGGATTAGTTGTTTACTATAGTACGATGAAGTTTAAAAAGTCATATGTATCGATTAAGAATACTCATATCCTTCTGATAGTTCGATTTATTTTGTTTCATTTACGTGGTTCTCATAGAAAACCGTCAAGTTTGTCTAAACACACTCCATCCCGCATAAATAAATATACGTCAACATTGGTTTTGAATGAGAATTAAATCCACAACACAGCGCATAGAATGTCATTACGTGAATAAATTTTATGTAGTTGTCAGTGTCTCTCAAACTGACGCAAGCGGTTCAATTCATTGTTTGAATGATTCCTCTAATAATTTACGCGGTCGTTAAAACCTTGAAATTTAACTGTTTGACATTATTTTCTGGTGAAATGAAAAAGCTTAATTCGCGGACGGTTAGTATGACGTCACATATGACTTTTTAAACTTAATCGTACCATAGTTGTCTTTATGCTCTATGCAACGTATTAGTTTCTTTTTACAAGAAGTACACCCCCCCCCCCCCCCCACAGTCTTCCATTGTTCGAATTTACAATTTTTTGCACCTCGAGTTCGCAGAGTCAACACTTTATTCTCTCGATTGCGATGATTCATCTGATCGTAAAATAAAAATTTTTGTGAACAGCTATTATTGATATTAAAATTCAATGTTACAAAATGAGTGTGACATAGTGCTCACATATCGGTAAACTTGATAATAGTCATGACTTTATTTAAGACCACAATATTTAACAATCAAAAATGACATTAAATGAGGAAAATTACGTCACAACGAAATTAAAACAATGCATGTAAATCACGACATAAATGGAAAACCTTTTTCGTGATTTTCACTAAAATGACTTAACGGACTTAAAAAGTAACAGAAGCGCAGCTCTTCAATCTTAGCTAATAATCCATTTACCATTTTTCTCTCTAAACAATTCTATGTTCGGAAAACCAAAAGACACTGGGTGTATTATACCCATACATAATAATTGTAACGTTGCCGTTTCAAAGCGAGTAAATAAAATGACAAAATCATCTTTCAGAGATATTGATATCGGGTGATCCACAAAATTTTTCATCAACTAGTGCCTTGGAAAAAATGAAGCATGCCTGCCAGTCTGTCAGATAAAAAGCAAACTATTGGTAGGTGTGCTCAGGTGCAATGAGCTGCAGACATGACTGTAATAATAGCCATCTCTCTCTTCCAAGGCACTACACCATTTCCAGGTGTAATTGAGAAACGGTCAAATGTAATTGAGAATAGTCAAATGTAATTCAGAATGCGTCATTTGTAATTGAGAATAGTGAAATATAATTCAGAATGCGTCATTTGTAATTGAGAATAGTCAAATGTAATTGAGAATGCATCAATTGTAATTGAGAATGCGTTAATTGTAATTGAGAAACCATCAAAAGGAAATGAGAAAGCGTTAAATGTAATTAGGAAAGTATCAAATGGAATTCAGAATGGATCAATTGAAATTGAGATAATGTAAAATTCGTAAATTTCACATACAAGTCCCAGCATTTTCAACCACGTTCCACGAGGCTGCTTTAACTATGGAACCAATGCTAGTTGGATAATTGTTAGCTTTCTATGTAGTAATTAGGATTTTTATGCATGCATAGTTTTTTATAGTTGAATATGTTTTTTTTAAGTTAAGATCTTATGTAATTCATTTGCATTTTTTGACCTATTCTCAAATACAATTTACGCATTCTGAATTGCATTTGATGCATTCTCAATTCCTTTTGATGGTTTCTCAATTACATTTGACTATTCTCAATTACATTTGACACATTCTGAATTACATTTGACCATTCTCAATTACATATGACGCATTTTGAATTACATTTCACTATTCTCAATTACAATTGATGCATTCTGAATTACATTCGACTATTCTCAATTACATTTGACGCATTCTGAAATTCATTTAATCGTTTCTCAATTACAACTGGAAAAGGTGTAGTTGATGAAAAATTTTGTGGATCACACGATATAATTGAAAAAAAAATTACATTGGACATAATGCCAAGTGATGCTTGCTAAACATTATTATAAGAAATAGAAGGCACTTGCTCTCTTTATAGAAACACGGCGAAGATCTAATGCCAACCAGTTGGCATTATATGAGAAAAATTTTTATTTTTCAGTGGTCAAAAAAACTTTGAGAATAAAATATCTCTGCGTGCTTAAAAACTTATCTTGCCGTAATTAGATATACATATGTAGGTATACAGAGTGATTTTTACTGGTCGAGAAAAAAGTTTTTTTTCGAAATGGTGAAAATCATAAAAGATAAAAGTGCTATTTCTCGAAAACTGCGTAAGATTTCGATTTGATTTTGGTAAAATATATCAATGTCAGCCTACTTGATAGTCTCGTAATCCAAAAACTTTCGAATATTTCTTTCAAAAAAGGATTTTCAATGTTTTAAAATATTTTCAAAATTTGACTTAATTTATACAGGGTGGCCCAGCGAAAAGGTACCAGGCCTAATAACTTGAAAACTGAAGATGTACGCGAAAAACGCCGAAACGGGTCGATTTTGTTATCGAGGGGGACATATTTTCGTGACAAATTTAACTACCCAAGTTCACCCCCTTGGCAGGGGTAGCTACCCCTTTGCTTATCATCATAGGGAACCGATATCGGGTGATACAACATTTGAAATCCACTCGAATTCTCTTTACAACAATATCCAAAATTTTGGGTTTCGCTCACATACAGGCTGGCCCAACGAAAACGCAACTCGCTTTAATAACTTGGAAACTGAAGATCTACGCGAAAAACGCCGAAACAGGTCGATTTTGTTATCAAAGTAGGCATATTTTCGTGACAAATTCAACCACCCAAATTCACCCCCTTGGAAGGGGTAGCTACCCCTTTGCTTATCATCATAGGGAACAGCTATCGAGTGATACATCATTTGAAAGCTACTTGAATTCTCTTTACAACCATATCCAACATTTTGGGTTTCGCTTACATACAGGCTGGCCCAACGAAAACATTTTTTTGGGCCACCCTGTATGTAAGTGAAACCCAAAATGTTGGATATCGTTAAGAGAATTCAAGTAGCTTTCAAATGATGTATGTGAGTGGTTTCGCTTACATACAGGCTGGCCAAAAGAAAACTTTTTTTTGGGCCACCCTGTATGTAAGTGAAACATAAAATGTTGGATATCGTTGTAAAGAGAATTCAAGTAGCTTTCAAATGATGTATCACTCAATAGCTGTTCCATATGATGATAAGCAAAGGGGTAGCTGCCCCTGCCAAGGGGGTGAATTTGGGTGGTTAAAATTGTCACAAAAATATGGCTACTTTGATAACAAAATCGACCTGTTTCGGCGTTTTTCGCGTACATCTTCAGTTTCCAAGTTATTAAGGCGAGTTGCGTTGGGCCACCTGTATGTGAGCGAAACCCAAAATTTTGAATATCGTTGTAAAGAGAATTCGAGTGGCTTTCAAATGATGTATCACCCGATTTCTGTTCCCTATGATGATAAGCAAAGGGGTAGCTACCCCTGCCAAGGGGGTTAACTTGGGTAATTAAATTTGTCACGAAAATATGTCCCCCTCGCTAACAAAATCGACCTGCTTCGGCGTTTTTCGCGTACATCTTCAGTTTTCAAGTTATTAGGCCCGGTACGTTTTCGCTGGGCCAGCCTGTATAGACTTAATTTGAAATTGCAATATTTTTTTAATGTAACCTTTTGCAAGACCTGTTATTGCAATGGACCATGAAAATTGTTAATTATTATTACTTCACATTTCTTTACATTGACCGAAAAGTGATATTTTCTGACAAATTTGACTTTTTTGATGCAATTCAGTTTTAAGGAGAACATTTTTCTTATGAAATCTATTTTTTCTAGATAGCTACTTGAAGTTTCAATCATCCAAGCACCACTGTTAATTAAATAAATTTGAACATCAACACGATAAATGCTCTTTTACAGTTAAAGTATTCAATTTAATTTTTTTATTTAATTTAATTATTTTAAATAATTAAATAAATTAAAAGTGAATTGCATCAAAAAAGTCAAATTTGTCGCAAAATATCACTTTTCGTCCAATGTAAAGAAATGTGAAGTAATAATTAACAATTTTCATGGTCCTTTGCAATAACAGATCTTGAAAGCTTACATTAAAAAAAATATTGCATTTTGAAATTAAGTCTAAGTGCCTAAGTCAAATTTTTAAAACATAAAAAAAAATTTAAAAAGCTTTTTGAAAAAATTATTCGAAAGTGGTATATTTTTGGATCATATGAGACTATCAAGTAGGCTAAAATAAAGCTCCCAAGCAAGCAGAGATTTTTTTGTTTTCAAAGTTTTTTTGACAAGTCAAAAATAATTTTTTTGGCACAAATTTTGGCACTTACCCCCGTTTGGAACGGCAACGCTACCAATTGGAACAATTATATTATGAGCTGTTTACTTATTACTTATTAGGTTATAAGGTTTCTGTTATTTATTTATTTTTTTCTATTTATCAATTAGAAATAATTTTCTGAAGAGTATAGGCATACCTACATCTGATAAAATAAATAAATAAATGCACAGACCAGATATCATTAAACTAAATCCAAAATAAAAAATTTTACAAACGTGACCTTTATTAGAGTTTTTTCAGGTAGAGGGAGGGGGGCTCCAGATCCTTATATTTCTCGTTGCGAAAAAAATGATACCCATGGATAGATAATTCCTCTTAGGAAACTCTATAATTCTATAATAAGAGTTAGATATTATATTTCAGAGAACAATTTTTCGGTGGCTGGATTCGTATTTTTCTATATAGTTAAAATAACTCACAAAACAAAAAGAAGTAGGTACCGCACTTTCCAAAAATTCGAAATAGTTTATAGAGTGCCTCATTCAAATAACTCTTACAGCTCTTTATAAAGTTCTCTGAACGACACAACTTAAGATTGTCTGGTGAAGATGGAGACGTCGACGTTTCTCTGTAATTTCAACTCATCAGCTTATATCGTTGTATCGATAAGAGAACTTTATTGTATTGCTCTTACATGTAAGCTCAAATAATAAGTATGAAGTGTTGAAAGACACGAGAATAATTCTTAAGCTAACGAACTATTAAACTGAAAATATCTATTCTGTGAAGATATTTTCATCCTTTTTTTAATGGTTATATACAGGGTGTTAAGAAAATGACGGATAAACTCTTCAGTACATTTTAGGGGACACTCAGTAAAGTACGGGAAAAATAATTTTAAAAAATCCAGAGAAACATTTTAAAAGATATAAGCAAAATATTGAACAATAAATTTGGCAACGTTAACCACGATAACAGTTGGTATTTGGTAATTTCGTCTAATTTCTAACAATACAGGTATAGTTAAGGTATCAAAACCGTTGTTGCCAAATGGTTTTTTTTCAGCATCTTACAAAAGAAAAAAAAATCTTATTAAATTTTCCAAGCCAGTAATACCTACATCTTAAGCAATTTTTTTAATTGATAACGACTAAAGTACCTTTTTTATATCTGTAAAATCATCTAGTTTTTGCGAATACCGAAAGACAAAGATATAGTAAAATGTTAACTGTGGCATTTTTTATCTCACCAAATTGAAGACCAGAATTTTTTAAATTATTTTTCCCGTACTCTACTGAGTGTCCCCTACAATGTACTGAAGAGTTTATCCGTCATTTTCTTAACCCCCTGTATACAGGGTGCACCATATATCCTTCTCTATATTGATTGCTATCTCCTAACGCTAACAGATATAGGGTCGGTTAAACTAGGCCAAAGATTCGCAATTTTGTGGTCATCTCGAATCAGTCAAGACATACAAAGTCTGTGACCGTTCCTGAAATATCCTGAAAAAACTGAAAAATCGAGATTTCTTATTTTTTCCATATCTTTTTTATTATTGGAGACTAATAAAAAAAAAATTGTAGGCTAACATAAGTCGGCATGAGCTACTCATCTGACGTTTCAAAAATTTTCAAAGCCAGCTAGATCCAAGAGTTTTCACAGTCAACTTTCGTTTTTCTTATGGCCGTCATATTGTTATTTTTTTTAAGTCTTTCGGTATGAAAAAAAATAATGGAAACCAAAAATTGTTAAACTTCAAAAAATTAATTTAAAAATTTTTTATTCTTCTTTTTTCTTTACAAAAAATACAACTTTTTAGAGCGAATTTCATAGATAAATTAAAAAACCATAATAAAAGCACTATTTCGGCGTATTTGAACAATGTTGGCGTGTTTCGATGATTTTTTTTAGGTTTTTCTTTGAAAAAAGAAGAATAAAAATTTTAGAATTTTTTTTTTTGAAGTTTATTAATTTTTGGTTTCCATTATTTTTTTCATATTGAACGACATAAAAAAATAATATGGCGGCCATAAGAAAAACAAAAGTTGACTGTGAAAACTCTTGGATCTAGTCGGCCTTGAAAATTTTTGTAATGACCGATGGGTAGCTCTTGACGATTTATGTAAGCCTAGAAAAAATGATTTATTAATTTCCAATAGTAAGAAAGATATTCCAAAAATAAGAAATCTCGATTTTTCAGTTTTTTTCAGGATATTTCAGGAGCAGTCTCAGATATCTTGTATGGCTTGACGGATTCGAGATGGCCACAAAACTGCGCATCTTTTCTCTAATTTAACCGACCCTGTATCTGTTAGCGTTCAGAGGATAGATAGCAATATAGAGAAGGATATATGGTGCACTCTGTAGATACCCAAACATTCGTCTTATTTGACTCTTGACATTCGTCATTTTAAGCTAGACTTCCCAAAAGATTTAGGAGATGGGGGAATGATATAGCCGAAGTTAGGTGGCAAGCAAATACATACAGGCTGTCCCAAAACTCAACGTCATCCCCTCATCCCTTAAAGGGCTGATAGGCCAACTCATGACTGACCAGAATATCATAAGACGATCTCAATAAAAATTGTTTATTTTCGAGATAATGGGAAACAAATAAAAAACAAAAATTTTCAATTGGGCAAAAAAAATTATAATTTTCCTAAAAGGTATGGCACCAGAATATTTCTTCGGCACTTAGGTAATCATTAATGGGGCTATTCAGCATTGCGTAACAAAATCAAGAATGTCAGAATATTAAATTTGAAACTGTGACACTCGAAAAACAGATCTAATAAGGTATATTTTCACAAAATTCATAAAAGTCCCATTATCTCGAAAATTAACATTTTTTTACTGAAATCATCTTATGATATTCTGGTCAGTCATATGAGTTGGTATATCAGCCCTTCAAGGGATGACGTTGAGTTTGGGGATTCCTGTATATGGTTGATCATGGAAAAGGAAATGGGATTTTGGGATATAGGTACATACCTACTTGGATAAAGATGCGTTCTCAAAAATGCTCTTACACACGTCAATTTTGTTTGCAAGGGGAACAGCATTTGCAAAAAAACTCGCCTCTAAATAATTACTTCAGTTCTTTCCTGTGACCAAAACTCCTAAAATTTTAAGTCCCTAGGTAGGTATATGGAAAGTAATACCTCATTTGAAAGTCCCTTCTGCCTTGAATACTATATAACCCGCAAAAATTTGGCAGAAACTAACTCGCAAACCGATTTTTGAAAAGCCTCACATTGGAGCTAAAGCTTCAAGAAAAATATTAAAAAAAAAACTCAAATTAAAATTTCTTCTGAAAACAGGTCTTGGGAGGAAAGTTGAATGAAAACCAACTTGTCTCCGAACAGCCTTATTCATTTGTAAACAATTTCAGAATTTTCTTATTTACACGAGATAAAGAGTATTGATAATAGCAGCCAAATTCTCTCTGCACATTTTCAGGGGGAATCAGCGCTCTTTCTTATCTGAGAATGGTTTCAAACCATCGTTACGAAAATGTACCAATCACTAAAATAAAAAATTCAACTGCGTTTTTCCAGACATATAGTGAGGGTGCTTATAAGGCCCCCGCAAAAGCGTGTATATCCTATAGTAGGTGTAATTTGGCAGTTGATATCAACATTTTTTGTCTCGTGTCAGAAGAAAATTCTTACCGAAACCAGTTTCCTGAATTAATTTCGATTTGAGTAATTTTTTGGACTACATTTTTATTGTTGAGTTAATTCTTGTCTCTATAATTTTTTGCCTGAAGCTTTAGGTTAATATGAGGCCAAAATTTCAAAAAACACAAAAAATTTCTCATCCAAACTTACAAGAAAAAAATTATTTGTAAAACAGAGGCGTATTAAAATAGCGGAGTGATTTTGCACGCTTTCGCATTTCACCCTGTAGAAAAAAATTACAAGTTATTTGTACAAGTTACAAGTGAATTTAAATCAAATAATAAAGCGGAAAAGTAAAGGATATATAGGGCTGCCGGTATACGAAAATAAAATCGAAATCCCTTTATTGGAGCTAATATCGAATGTGATCCCCAATCAAAATCAAGCAAAATTTTGGGGTAGGTACGACGCTTTCATTTTTGAGTAGTTTAGAAATTAATAGGTAATCATAAAGAAGACTTCGTTTTAATGCATAATAATTAGAGCAATAATAATTTGGACAGTTAAAACCTACCGTCTCCAGTAATCACATCGCCCAATAAATCCTTAATCATAAACGACTTATATTCCTGCATATTAGTGCACCCTAACACGACAACCATATCACATCACTCACATATCGCCAATCCTAATCAGCCGGTAAATCACCCAACTATAATGCGGTCCGGAATCGTGTCCAGTCACTTTCCGGAATCCCGCCAACTCAGAACAAACGCGGGGTTTTCCGTCCAGAAAACTGCGTTTTCCAGGAAGGCGCAAGAGCGGGACCGTGACATAGGGTTCGGCCACTCCCATTATCAACGTAGCCACTCCTCATGAAGGGATTAAGGGCGGTACTGGTAAAGGGCGATCAGTTTAAAGCGTGTTTGAGGAGGGGTGGTATTGTGGGGAAATTTAATAGGGGACGAATTTTGCTTTCTTAAGGGATTGGACGATTAGCCAATTGGTTGGGTAATTTTACTTCTATCCTAGCACTTGTTCCAGGATGAATTCAAAAGGAATTATCACTTTTATATTTTTTATAATCAATCATCAAATACACCTACATCTCCATTTTTGCAAAACAAGCAAATCGTTGAAATTTCAATAAACATTTCACAGAGCTGCAAGTCTATGCGCACATGAAGGGCTTTACGATTCCCAAATTCGCTTATAAACGTATAGAAAGCCGTAAGCCCAAAATACTTGATAATTGGAAAGCTCAGTAAAATTGTCACCCTTAAGTGCGAATTTCTATAAAATGCAAACGGCATTCGTTTGTCCATGGTTTGTCCACGTTTGTGCAAGCAAAATATTCGTTTGTCCACCCTTAAAAAAAATTACGGCAAAATTTAAAAATTGGAATCAAAAATTTCGTCGTCCCCGTTAAAAAAAAGGTACGTTGAATTTGAAATTTTTTTAACTTTTTTTAGAGGGTGGGCGAACGAAAATTTTAGTTGGACAAACGTAACAAATCGTAGACAAACGTCGTAAAGAATTTGAAGCTCTTTATGAGGTGGAAGCTTTTGGTTGACTTGGTGGAGAAAGCTTGAATCCCTTGAAGAGAAGTTAATAAGTCCCTAATTGAAAAGGAAATGAGCTTATTGAAGCGTTTGTAAATATATTGAAGACCTGCTTCGCTTTGATAAAGCGTTATACGCTCTATGGTGGCTTGGAAAACCTATCAGTATTTCAATTAATAAGCTAACACCATAAAGTTTTGACAGCCCTGCTTGCAAAATTAAGCTCTTTTTTACATTCACAATAATTACAAAGCAAACCCTTTTATGATCGAATTAAAGCCCAAAAACACAAGCTCGTTTTTTAAAAACGGTTCAAGCCATGAAATTGAAATCTTGTAAAGGGCTTGAAGCACTTTTTTAAGCTACAGGCATTCAAGTCTTGCCCAGCTCTTCACAAAAATATGTAAGTATTTTATAATTTAAGTATTTTATTTGAAGTAAAAGCAAAATTTATTTAACTTTTAAACAGGCAGGCCTGAGAATCATAACGATGATCCGAGGACGGCATTGACGGCAATGACAATTTTTAAAGACAATTCACATTAAGGTGCTTGCAGGGAACAAAAGCTTTTTTTCTCTATCCTATTATCTGAAGTCAAGTCAGACCGTCTGACTTTGTTTTGCCACTCTTGACGATTTTGCCTCATTTCTGCGACTTTATAGAACTAATAATAGCGTCGTCAACAATGCATGTCATCGTAAAAGACATGCTGAGACGAATCGCATCCAAGTGGTTGGTGCATGCGGGCGTCCTCTGCATCTTCTACCCTCCTCCATGCCCTTCAACTGTCTGGTTATATTCTCTCGTGATTTTCTCCTCATCATATTTCGGTACCAAAAAATGAGAGTTTTTGGGCTATAAGTAGTATAAGTTTTATGACATTCCCAGCTAAGACGCACAACATATGCCACAGCAACCTCTACTTACTCCAAATACATTGTCAAAGAAGCGTGAAGACGGTATGTTTGGTAACGGTGTCCTTCTCCAATCCTGGATGTGGTCCGCGTAAGGTTATAATGATTTGTCATCCAACAGCTCAGTCATTTTTTACCGGATGACTGCGGTCAACAGCAAGCTCCTATTGCACACCTATAGTGATATAGGTTTCTTTTACTGCTACTTAACAGTTAACATGTACCTAATGCCTCCCTGATAGGATGCAGCCAATTAATTACCTATAGACACAAAAAAATTGGGATTATTGTCAAATATTTTGAGAATAACTTTCATTCCAGTTCTGTCTATGCTGTCTTACATTTTATTTTTAGCGTTTAGGCAGAAGATCTTACCTAATTGAAGCTTAATTAGGTAATCTGAATAACATTTTCGCCCAAAACACAGGGCCGGACCTAGCAGGTGTGCAATGCGTGCCCGTACGCAGGCGGCAAGTTTATAAAGGGTGGCGGGCGCGATGCAAAAAGACAATCGCAATTAATAAGAACAATAACTAACAAAACTTCAAAATATATCATGATAGAATTAGGAAATAGTTATTAGCATATAGCCGCGTGAGGCGCGGGGGCTCCTGCAGCATCCCGGATTTTTATACAATATTCAGACTACCCGAGGAACGCCGAACGCGACTCAGCATTTTTCATAAAAGTATAGGTAGGTATCTAGAGTCCTAGCAAATATCTTGAGGTATTTGATCCTAGGAATGCATTCAATTTTGCTTTGCTTGACAGAGTCGGAGTAGGGGCACATAAGCATATGTCTTGTTCTTGAATTGACGTCATCGAACAACGAAGGCTTTGAACATCCAGATGCATGATGACTTCTTTACAATATGTGTGAACGTAATACGTGAAAGTGCATCAGTATATGGATGCAGTTATTATTTCTACGTGTAATGAATATTTTATGCTTATTTTTTCTAAAAATTTTCTCTGGAGAACCCCCTCATTCCCGGGGATACTCCGTAACCCCCCCCCCCCTCCCGGTTAGGAACTCTAATTCCAACATATCTTATCAATAATTCAGTTATAAGAACGTATCAAAATCAACCTAATCTAATAAAGTAAAACCTGGATAACCCGGAAACGCCTGGGACCGAAAGTAAATTCCGTCTTATACAGGTTTCCGGCTTAAACAACATTAACTGTCTAAACCGGAAACAAACCTGCTTAGCACGGAAAATGCCCAACAGTCCTTATTCTTCAAAATATCATAAACTTGTGTTTATAAGTACTTATATTTTTCCGCGAGAAGCTTAACGCTAATTTTTTGTTTTTCATAACACATAATTAAATCTATTTTAGATTTCAGTGTTAGAGTGTTGAATTTTTTATTTGCAGACAAATCGAATATTGTACCTACTAAAAATAATTTGATGCTCACAGTACAGTTGGAGAGTTTAGAAATGACTAAAATTGAATCCGAACAGGACTATACAGAAAGTGCATAAGTACCTATACAGACAGTTTTTATTGTTGCAATAAAATTTCCGAGAAGTGAGACGCGCGAGAACATGCGGAGATAAAGAGTTTTAGGTGGTGACGTCGTCCGCTTCCGTCTTATGCAGGTAAAATTGCGTGCATAAGGTTAAAAAACGTGTTCCGTCTCCGCGTTACGCAGTTTCCGGCTTGAGCAGTGGAAGTTAACATGTAATGTGTATAGCTTAATTCGGGACCGGGAAAAATTTCCGTGATAGACAAATTTCCGCCTTATTCAGTGTTCGTCTTATCCAGATTTGACATGCACATTTCTACTATTAGTTATTAAATATTATTTACCAACAAGAAATTGCTGCGTTGCCCCCCCCCCCCCCTTTGGAAGACATTTCTTCGTAAGGAGGGAGGGGTGGGGGTGGCAATTTTTGTATCGGCCGGCACGCAGGCGGCAAATAGGCTAGGCCCGGCCCTTCCAAAACATATTCTGAATTAAAAACCAATCTCTTGATTAATAATAATTTATTTCGCTCATAAAACAAAAGGTACCTACCTCAACATTACAGCTCTTTGACTAGAGAAAGATATAGTCTCTGGTCAAAGGTACAGCTTATACAAAGAAAGTAGTTCAATAAATAAAAGAACAAAGCACAACATTAACTTCATCAAAACAAAACTAACACTTTAGACATATTATAACAATAAGTATTAAAAACTTTAAAAAGTGAACTTCATTTAAACGATTCTTCCTTGCTTCTCTACCATTCTTAATAATACCAACACCTGTTCAGCAGTGGGTCTTAACTTTGGATCTGCCGACCAGCACATTTTGTAGATGGAACTGAAAGCAGAACTTCTACAGTTTGTACTGGCGATTTTGGTAGAGGGCCGCAAATTATATTTAACCACCTGAAACCGTCAAATCTTTTAAGAGTTGTTAACGCAACACAGGATTAAGTAACTATCAAAAATTTCCTAAGCCCCAGGTCGGGGGCACTCAATATCAATCTCGATACTGAAGTAGATACAAATATAGATATTCGATTGGATTACCTAACGTAAAAAGGTCACACCTACCTTATAAATCACGATATCACCATTGCAGTGATTACTATATGGTCTTTCTTTGTTTCGTATCTGCCAGAAAAGCACACCCAAAGAGTAAATGTCGCTTTTCTCACTTGGAGAGTTGCCTTTGAGAATTTCAGGGTCTGTATAAGCAACCGTTCCCTGTAATTTATGTACATGTTATACCTAACACAATGCCAAAGAGGAGTAAGTTTTAATAATTAACAATATGGATTTATTTCCACTTGGAGAAGTAGGTATCACTATACGATCAGTTAATTTATTATTACAATATTGTGAAGCCTTCAAGAATTCTTCAATATCATACTAAATGCATCAAATTTTGTAACTATATGCGATTGGAATTTTGCAATTTATTTATAACGGTATTTATGCATAACGGTTAATAAAAATAAAGAAAATAATACTAACACAACAATTGATTTCCTCTGCTGCTCGATTTATTTGCACTGAGTTCCCAAAATCACAAATCTTGCACACTCCATTATCGCACATAATAATATTTGCAGGCTTGATATCCAGGTGCAAAATACCATGATCATGCAAAAAGCACACCCCTTTGGAGACATCTATGGCCACCTTCAGATCCCAATCGTTGAGGTCAATCTCAATAATGCTCTGCTGCTCATCTAATTCGCTCTAGTATTTGAGAAATTTCATTAAAATTGGTTAATTTTATTTTTGTGCCTTTCACAAAAGCCTTATCTAATTTGACCTTTTTTATTATTACACCTTAAGAAATGTGACCCATTTGAACATATTTCTACAATTATTATTATTACGTAAGTACCTATACTGCCTTTTTGGCATGGAAAATATTTTTGATCAAATTAATTGGCGTTTGTTAAATTAGAAAATGATTAAATTTTAGAAAGAGACACATAAAGCAGATTTTATCAGGCCACAGAGAAATAAAAAAAGTGAACAAAACAAAGATAAGTACTGAGGTTCAGGTGTCCCAACATGGGCTTTATACCGGGGACACTAAGTCACAATTTTCAAAAATACTTAGGTAGGTATCATGAGCAGAAAATTATTTTTTTTAATTTTATTTGGTTTGAAGTGGTTTGAAACAACACAAACTCGTCTACTCTTTCGGTCAGCAGTAATACAATATTTTTCATGAAGCTAGATTGTAATATGAAGTAAAATACAAGAATAAAAATAAAATGGCGCCAGTTGTCATTATACACGCTGTGATATTCCATAATAAATTTTAATTGAGTGACTTTAGCCCATATCGGATTTACCGAGGAGCAACCAAGGTTACGGAAGGACCCGCACAAGGCGGGGGTCCCCACATAGGATGCGAGAAATGAAAGTAAAAAGAAGCAGGAAAAAATAATTATCCCGCTCCCAGATATTTGCATCTGTTGTAAAATTACGTGACTGTGAAAAAATGTTTGCATTTGGAGGTGTTTCCTGGTTAGTTGGACCCCCCCCAACCTCCCACCCGCTGTCTGACCGTAATTTTAAAATGTCTTGACTTTTATATACCGTGTGTCCCCGGATAGGTGAAACGACTCTTATAAAAGACAAAATTTTTTTGATTTTAATTTTAATTTTTTGGGGTTCAGCCCTGCTTGGCTAAAGAATAATTTCTAACAAAATTTAAGTTTTAAAAAATCAAGCATGCCTTGGAAATTTCCAAGAAACCGGTTTTTCTGTTGAGTAAAGTGCCTTTTATGTGGCAAAAACGACAAAATGTTATTTGAAAAAGTTGTCCAGAATCAACATTTAGGTCCGTATACCAAATTTCAAAATCATAGGCCAACTTTGATCTTTTAATTTATTTTTATGTTTATTTCACAAATCAAAGAATTTCATTTGTAACAAAGACTGATATTGACAGATTGCTATTGTTATGGGTACAATTTGGTTTTTCCATGGCAGTCATTGTTACAAATTGAAATTCTTTGATTTGTGAAATAAAACATAAAAATAAATTAAAAAAATTAAAGTTGGACTATGATTTTGAAATTTGGTATACGGACCTAAATGTTGATTCTGGACAACTTTTTCAAATAACATTTTGTCGTTTTTGCCACATAAAAGGCACTTTACTCAACAGAAAAACCGGTTTCTTGGAAATTTCCAAGGCATGCTTGATTTTTCAAAACTAAAATTTTGCTAGAAATTATTCTTTAGCCAAGCAGGGCTGAACCCCAAAAAATTAAAATTAAAATCAAAAAAATTTTGTCTTTTATAAGAGTCGTTTCACCTATCCGGGGACACACGGTATAGTATATAAATTAGAAATATAAATAAATTAAAAATATATAAATTATAGTTTTAGTGCAATTCTCCAATTTTTTTCCATATGCTGTGAAATTGCTTAAATTGCCCTAAATTTGGGGATCTAACCAGGTTCCCTAAATTTGGTGTTGACTTCAGCTACCCTCTCCATATCTAGCTTCGCAAAAAATAGCATAGTGATAGTGATAGTGATACAAATGTTTGTCTTACTTGCAGGCTCTTGGACTTGATGTTATATTCCATGACAACAAGAGCCTGATCGTGATCGAATATAATATCCAAAGTTTTAACTATATTTTCATGATTTAAACCCAGACCATTAAATTCCCTAGAGGCTCTGAGCCTAGAGACCTTGGTTGTAATCTTTTTGATTTTAATAGCTACCAATTTTCCTGAAAAAAGTTGCTAAATCTAATGCTATAAAACAGAAATCAAATAAGAATAATTATTTACCATTGTACACTCCTTTGACCACGGTACCAAATTTACCTTTTCCAATTATGTGTAAAAAATTACTTTCACTTTTTTCTTTTCTTGATCCATTTATATCACTCGACTGGATTATATTCATGTTTTCAATGTTATCAACAACTTTAGGACCAGCCCAAAGGGTTTTAGAAGTTGTCTTGTAGTTTTTGGGAGGTGTATCAACATTATGATGTTTCTTGCAAAAAATAAGTTGTTTTGGTTGTATTTTTCCAACTTTTCTATAAGCAATTATTGATTCAAAAAATTAACAATACATATCTGGGAAGAATATAACTTCACCTACCTTGAGGGTGTTTGTTTCTTACAACTTACAGCATGTTTTGTGCAATCAGGTACTTTTGGGCTGAAGAGATTAGGTGACAATGCAGCTTTCAAAAATAAGCTCGGGTTTTTTAATAATTTCAAAGGGGTTGCCATGTTATGTTAATTGACTGGCTTCACCTTTCCGGGTTATTATTGTTTGATTCTAATAGGGACTTAGCTTAATATTAGTATTTGTAGTATCTTATTTTAACCAAATATTTATCACATTTTTATCCTTCTATTGATAATTTTTTCTTCTCTGATTTGGTAAATTCTTAAATCTGATATTAAAAAAAAGAGTAAAATAATGAAAGGTATTAATCATTTGAGTGGAACTCAAAAATTAACCTCATGGTTGGGTATAGGTATTTGATTATGGGCTGGGTTGATTTTGCTTTTATCTGCTTACACACTTTTTAGTCAAGTTGAGTGATGACTGAAAGGAGCTTCAATCCCAGTGAGATTATCAATAATTACAAATAATCAGTGGCGGATTTCCGATTAAGCTAGGTAGGCTATAGCCTACGGGTGCAAATTTTTGTAGGCGGCAAATTTTCGAATACCAAAAATATTTTCGAGTGCTGGGAAATTGCGTGACCTTGGATATTGAAAAAAAATTTGCCTGCGGCGCTTTATCGTGAGGGGAAAACCGTTCCGCGAACCCTTTCGAAACCCCGCTTCGTCTTTGAATTCATATTCTTTTTGAAAGCCCACAAGAACACGGCCTGATTTACCCGCAGGCAAATCAGGCTAGAGCCTAGAGCTTAAGGACTGAGGGGGCGCTGAGCTTGCCTTTACAATCAGCAGCATTTATTTACAGAATAAAAAATGGTGTAATTTTTGCGATCTTTTCATCACTTTTTTAGCAAATAATTCTAAAAATTTCCCAGTTAAATTTTTAAATTAGTTAAATAATACCATAGGCGGCGATTTGATTCAGCCTATAGGCGGCACATTGGTAAATCCGCCTCTGCAAATAATATCCATGTAAATTCTTAGTATTGTATACTACCTAATCCAAAAGTGAATACCTACCAAGTTATAAATGATTGAATGTATCTAAAAACTCAAAATAGATTTTGGTTGTATTTCCCTGGCATAAATTAAATTACCTCTCATTTTGGTATTTAAATTTTATGCTTACACAGAATCATTGGCCACCATAGAGTAAGAAGTATGAACTAAGATCAAAATATATTACCTTAGTCTCTACTTACCACTGAATTAGTTTGGCAATAATTTTTTTATATTAAAATCTTAAAAATCTCAGCTGACAATTTTTAAATTTTCATGATACAATCTTTCAATTTCAAAACTTGGGTTTTTCAGGAACAACCCCAGAACATTGTACAGTAGTTGTAGGATACAACTTCACAACAATTTCAAAAGAACACATTACTGTATAGTAATAAGTCACTTTCCTAAAGAGCGAACAAAAATTAAGAGAATATCTCCAAATTCTTTTTATCTTATGAGCATGATGAAAAGCGAAACTCTTGAAAAAAAGACATCTATTGGGCATTAAAATTTAATATAAAAGTCTTTTGAGTTACAAGCAAAATCTTACAACTCAAGTCTTAAAAAATTGTGCTAAATATTAGATTTACAGATAATCACTCATCTATAAGCATATGCAGAACGCTATCTCGATACTTCTCCGGTAACAGCTTGCTCAGCTCCTCTCGGTCGAGCCATTTAAATTCTAATCCGTTCGGTGTCAGAGTTCCTTGTTTGTACCTCGCAAAATGAATGAACACCTGCAAATCGATACAGAAATAATTCTACTGATTCTGCTAGTAATTAACATTGGGACTGAGAACTTGAGAAATTAAAAATAGAAGTGTACCAACCTTAGCACCGACAGTGCCATCATTTCTGATTGCTTTCGGATATTTGTACGAGTAAAAGCTGGACGGACCTGGGTAATAGAATTGGGCTTTTACATTTTCTCCGCAATTTTCTTTTAGAACTCTTTCAGCAGTCTGTAAAAATCAACACAATAACTTTATTATTTTTATGGAAGACTGGCAACTAAATTTTAAGCTTGTGTATAATAATAATAGTAATGTATGGAAAAAGAGTCCTAAATGTCTGGTAAATAAAAAAATCAAAAATGCTGTGATCTCTTCATAATATGGAAACATTTTCATCCTGTCAAGTATTTTTTTTAAGATTTATAAAGAGAGGGTAGCATACAGGGGCAAATAAGGGAGGTCAAAATGGGTGAGGAACTAATTCCAAGCCCAATTCCTTCACCTTAGAGGCTGTAATTTCAGATAAGTGACAAGTGCATTGTTGAGATAAAATAATATTTCTTTCTTCGCTAAATTAATTTATTGGCTAAAATGACCTCAATAATTTAGCATATGGTGAAATACATACCTCTCTAAGTGACTCTCCTTCTAGTCTAGTTCCTTGGGGCAGCAAATACACATCTTTCTTCCCTATTTTCTGTTTAACAACTAGGACTAAGTGTTTATCTAATTTTCTTATAATACTCGTCTGATCTTTTCGTTTATCAGCCTCTGAAACAGAAAAAAAGAGAAGTTAAATATTTTTTGATTTCCATTTATAAAGTACCTTACCTGTAAGTCTTTCTGCAGGCTTATATTTGGCTAATTCTTCCAAGCAGCTATCGACGTAATCTTGAGCGGTTTGTTTCACACCCGTGTCCGCATCCAAATCAACCCCTTTTTTTAGTGACTCTAGATATATGCTAGAAATTAAAATTAAAATGTTACTAAACAGCATGATTTTGTAAAATTTTTTAAATTTATTACAATATGTTTCAGGGGTGTACATGATAGTCGACATAATTTATTTATTTATTTAAAAAAAACAACCAACAGGAAATGTTTTAATTACCAATGAACTACAAAAATAACAACAACTAAAAAATTATTTCACTAGAAACTCATTTCAACAAGTGGGTAAGACTTCCCAACAAATGAAAACATTAAGTCCACTAAAAAGAAATTTTGTTAAAGCACATTACTGCCGTGTTAACCGTAAACACCGTAAGTGACAATTTTCTCATTTTCGACTTATTGGATGTTCTGATGGGACTTTATATTCTCTATCTATTACCATAAGCGAAAACGCCGTATCTCCATCCTAACAGCTATAAATCGCTAATTTAGTTCGCCGTATCTGCAGGTTTCATCAGTTCTTTAGAGCATTTTACCGTATGTTCATTTTATTGGGGAAGTTTGCCGTATCTGTAAGCATAATATGCAGATACGGCATAAATGTTAAATAAATTTAATACGTATATGAGTAATCCTGATTGAAAATGCCGTATCTAGAAAATAACCAAGTAAGATACGTAGTTTGTTTTATTTATTTCAAAGAATAATAATAAAAGTAATAATAATACAATAATACTTGTTTTACCGAAAGTACTTTAATAACGTTTAAAAAAATACATAATAATAAAATTGTGTGTGCATTTACCATAAGTGCTCGGAAACGGTAAAAGATACAGGGTGGGTTAAATTAGAGAAAAGTTGCACAATTTTATGCTTATTAAGAATCTGAAAGAAAATTTATGGATACTTCTCAGGCGTTGCTGAAAAATCCTGAAAAAACTTGAAAATGAAGATTTCTTATTTCAATCATATCTTTTTTATTATTGAAAAGAAATTGAAATATTTTTGTAGGTTTACATAAGACATCAAAACGCATCATCTGTCATTTCCAAAATTTTCAAGGACTACTAGATCCCAAAATTTTCATTGTCAACTTTTGTTTTTCTTATGGCCGCCATATTGTTATTTCGTGTCATTCGCTATTAAGAAAATCTAAGAAACAAAATAAATAATCTATCACATTCAAAAAAAAATTTCTTCCAAATTTTTGTTCTTCTTTTGTCGGAAAAATAACCTTTGTTTAACCGAATGGTTTAACCGAAACCTAAAAAAACCCATAAGGTAAGCAATGTCAAGTCGCGACGTCATATTGACGTTATTCGGTGAAATGATTTTCTTTTTTTTAGAATAAAGAATAAAATTTTTAAGATTTTTTTTTTAATTTGATAGATTGTTTCATTGATTTTTTTAATAGCGAATAACACAAAAAAACAATATGGCGGCCTTAAGAAAAACAAAAGTTGACTATGAAAACTCTGCGATCAAGCAGTCCTTGAAAACTTTCAAAATGACAGGTGATAGCTTTTGATGACTTATGTGAACCTACAAAAATATTTTAATTTCTTTTTGATAATAAAAAAGATAATATGATTGAAATAATAAATCCCCATTTTTAAGTTTTTGCAGGATATTCTAGCAGCGGCTGAAGTTGTCCTAAATTTTGTTTCAGATTCTTGATAAGCATCAAATTGTGCAACTTTTCTCTAATTTAACCCACCCTGTATCTTTTACCGTTTCCTAGATCCCAATGGTGAGCATCGAATTGTTAACCATCCTGTATACGGCAACAGCTCCTAGTATGTAATTATGTATAAGATATTTTTAACTGAAAAAACCGTATAAGTTCATTTACGGCTAATCTATCTATTTTTCCTTTGAATATATTGCCGTAAGTGATTTTTTGAAAAAAAATGCAGTTTTTTAGAAAAAAGAATAAGACTAAATAAAATTAGGCATGTAAATAATAACTTATGGAAAATCAGGATTCTCAAAGATAACAATTGTGAACGGCAGATGGCAAAAGACAAAAACGTAAATATCTCAAAACTACTAAAATGTAGATACGGCGTTTAGGGTTAACACGGCAGATTAGACTGATATACAAATAAATTGAATTTGGAATACATTTTTTATATTGTTATTCATTTCAAGCCCACTAATTTAGTTATTACCACCTATCAATAGTAATTAAAATGTATAATTTCAAGTTGTTGATAAATAGCAGCCTAATTTAAAATCACTATCCTTAAAACCTGTTCTAAAGTAAGTTATTTTTACCAAAGCAAAAGCTATTTATAGCTGTGAAATACTTTTATCAACAAAAATACTTATTGGAATTTTAGATTACCTAGCAATAATTTGTAAAATTTGAAAGCTAGATTGGGAAGCTAAGTTCTAACTATTTTGTCCAATAACTATTATTTTTACGTTTTTAAGTCCCAAAATTACACATACATATTTATTTACAAAAGGCAACCGAAATATTTTGAATGTAAATAAAATGCCAATTAATGGAAAATATTAATATTTTATTATTGCACATTTCCAAGAATTGCATGAAATAATTCCCAAATCAATCCGTCACATAAAATTCCTGAATTAGTTCTGGAAATTTCCAGACATTAGGAATTTAATTAACCAAGGAGTTTCCAACATCTGACTTCTCAGTTAAATTGTTTTTCCAAATCAGAACTTAAATTATAAAAATGTATATAAGAATCCAGGGAAATTAATTATGAATAAATAGTTCCAATTCTAGTTCTATACAGGGTGATTTATTAATTATGATGATAAGTGATTATATCTCCAAAACTATTCATATCGCAACTTTCCTGATTTTTTTTTAGTAAAATGAGGTACTACTGGAGCCATTAACAATTAATCAACCACAGCACTGGAGGACATGGCCAATAATAGCCATACTTGACCTGCCTCCTCTTGATGATATTCATACCAAGAGCAAGACACAAAATAAATAGGGAATTTGCAGACTGAAACAAAATGACTAGTAGGATGAACCCCGAGATGAACCCAGAAAAACCATGCACTCCAGAATAATAACTGATACCATCATAGAGGGTCATATCTTGGAAATTTAATGGGATCTAATGGTATGAGTTCTAAAATAAATTTTTCCTATATACACATTTAGTTTGAAGGCTCTGAGACACTGAACAGTGTCTCCCAGATGTAGTATGCACATGTTGCTGGGGGCATACGCCACAATACTGCAGGCTGAAATAGATGCAATTGGGCTAGATCAAAATCAGATTAATCCAATCAGGAAGAAAGGGTTCTTATCCAAGTTTAAGCTATCCTGGTAAGGGCTTTTATACCATTAGAAGAGAACAGACAGCGAACGGTTTTTGATCACAATGGTTAAAAATTAAGACAGGGGTAGTGTTACATGGAAATCCTGAAGAATTGACTAGATTTATTTAAACAAAAACTGGGGTTATGGAATTAACATGACAGTGTAGGTAGACAGGTACAGTGACGTTCCTAGGGTTCTTCTTAACTAAGTCATATTGTAAATAAGGGACGGGCCCGTCAACGCAGTTGAGCATTAAGAAGAAGAGTTTACCAAGTTTTTAGAAGCAAGAAAAAGTGAATATTATTCAATTAAGAATTATTATTGTTATTGTGACATAAAGCTAATTACGGGAATAAAGTTAAAATATGTAAGAGTTCTTTCACCTATGAAATTTATCCAAGTAATCCAACAACATAAAAATAAATATTTTCTACACAAACAGAAAATAATAAAATGTTTATCTAAATACTATCAAACCTAGATCATTAAAATAATTAATAAGACAAATAAATTGCTCACAGATCATGTTCATGTTGTACTTCATGATCGGACTTGAAGCTTGATTCATATTCTATTTCTCCAAGAGTGGCCCTGAAGTATTTCTCCATCTCTGTAAGTTGAGGGGTAAGGATGGGCTTTCGCTCCAGGCACACCGCCGTTATAAAGTCCCATTTCTCGGGTGTCTCAGCAACCGCTGGCGTGGCTAATTTGGCTGCAATAAAATCAAATTATTAGAATTAACTTACTGGTACTGCTAGCACTAGTACTAATAGGTGTATACCAGAGGTATATCATATAACAGATGAGAAACCTCATAGATCCATGGTCAGTTTTTTGTGTGACCCATTTATTTAAGGCTATGGAGGCCATTGATTACAGACACAGAGATATTCCATAATATAAAATTATAAAGAAAAATTAAAGGAAAAATAAGCGAAAAAACTTATGACAGTTTTATTGGATCCACTTCTTTGAATCGTTGAATACATCAATTTTCTCTGGTAATTCTTCTTCAACAAAATTCATTGCATCCAGAGAAAAACATGAATGCAAGTCCTCAGCTTCAACATCTAAATATAATCATTGTGTCCAAACAGGTGGTTTTTTATGGCTTTTTTTTAAATCTTCATTTCTAACTATTCTCAATCGTCTTTTCCACATCTTCCTCCACAGCATTTGCAACAAAAAAATTAAAATAGAAGAAAGTAACAGTAACCACCTGTTTGGAAAATTATTATAATTTAGCTTTTGAACCTGAAGACTTCAATTTAGTTGATGCTCTGAATGTAATGAAGTTTGCTGAACAAGAATTAACCTAGAAAATTGAAGATATTGTTAAGTAGTCACAGCAAAATTGGGAATTGGGAATCAGTGATTGACATACTGATACCTAATCAGGACGGGTTAAAAAAGGGACTCTCCAATTTGAGGGTGATTACTAGAACATTTTTTCGAAATAAGAAAGTTACAGGCCTTCTGGGTTATTTTTTTTCAATCAATATTTATTTATTACTTTTCTTCATTTTGGCACACTTGATGTTCTTTTACATCTCTGGTCCGAATTAGACTTGAATCCCTAAAAGTCAAAGAGCCTTGACTCCCCTTTACCTTCAAAAAAATGCTACAACTCTTCTCTTAAATTGTTTTTTCTTAATTTTGAAGCTGCACAAACAAAGGACGTAAGAACTTCTGGCAATAATTTTTTCAAGCAGAATCGCCCCCATATTTTTTGCACGCAATACATCTAAACAAAAGCGAATTGGACCCATGTTTGTTAAAAATAATGTTTCAAATCAAGTGACCTCTCATCAGCCAAAGTTTGTTATAGAGCTTATATAGAACACCCTGTAGAATATTTAAATGTTTCAAATTTTCAAATGAAAATGCAAAGGATTTTAAATGTCAAAACAAAAAATGAAAAATTAAGCATTATCTTCGATGATCATAAAACTAATGACATATTAAGTAAGTAGAGCTGATGATTACAATTATTACAAACTAATGTATTGAACTATAATTAAACTTATTCTCATATAATTAACTTATCAAGGTCAAGTACTCTGTCAGAATCCACTTAAAACTGCATTTCTAAAAATGTTCTGAATCTTACTAGTGTAGGTTTTGAAATTGATAACAAAACTTGTGATGAACTCAAGAAAAAATTTATGAATTAAGAAATAATTTTCTCAAGCACTGGGGTTAGAAAAGTCACATAATTTTAGTGCAGATAGTAGAAATAAGAGCTCATCAAGATGAGCTGAGAAGAGACTTTAAAAGGCAGAACTGGGAGAAGAGGAGTGTTTTTTGAATATTGAAATATTTAATGATAAGAGTTAATAACTTTGATTCAAATGCGTGAAAATAATAATTATTTATTTTATTTTTATTTTATTTTACACTGTATAAACAGGCAAAGCCCTTTACTATACAGGGACAATAACAGAAAATTTTTGCATATAACACAAGCATCTAAATCTAAAATGTGTAACAAATTTATAGTTTTTGGAACAAGGCATCTACAAAGAAAAAGGAGAAAGCAAATTAATGTTTAACGCTACTCCTCAAGTGGCTAAGGCTGCTAGAAAAAATGTCAGAGCTAAATTGACCACCGTTATAATTGCCACACATCGTATAAATCGGCAAAAACTTTAAGTATGATGAGACTGAAGATAAAACGTCTCATTCTGTCAAGAGCCCACCCTTGGTACGCGAAACGGCAACCTCTCTAGAATTGGTGGGCAGTCAATTGCATTACCAAGCAACTTAACCAGGAACACCAAAGAGGCATAGCATCGTCGGTTCTCCAAAGAAGTAAAAGAAAATGTGTCCAACAATATTTGATGAGGATAGCCGATTACAGGATAAACACCATAAGCTTTATAATGCATATATTTCAAGAATCTACGCTGGATACACTCAATTCCATCAATAGAAATCTGATAGCCTGGGGACCACACAACAGACGCATACTCGAAATTAGAGCGAACTAATGAAGCGTAAAGTACTTTTAAAGTATTTAAGTTGGTAAAATCCCTAGTGTCGCTTCATAGGAGGTTGATTGAAACCCATTCAAAACCACAAAGTAAGAACGATTTGACAGGTAGCTCGACAGTAACTTAACAAGCGATTTGTGAAAACCAAAATTTTCAAGTTTTCCTAAAAGGATACCGTGATCTAGTCTGTCAAAGGCCTTAGATATGTCGGTGTATATAACGTCGACTTGATGTCCAGAATTGTAAACAGAAATCAACTCCAATTGAAAATAGATCAAATTGAAAGAAATAGGGGTGAAGCAAAGCCATACAGTATACAATTAATTGGCAATTAAGTTCATAATTACAGCTGTGGGCTGTGGAATCTCACAAAGAATGGTTTTTCCATAATATACTCTCTTAATTACTATTAAGGTGCACTCCAACCAATAACTAGGATCTTTCTAGTTACACTTCAGAGAGCTTGGGCCCTGAATCCCTTCCTGTAACGTCATTAAAAAAAAAAAACGCCTCTATGGCATGTGACCCAATTTCTTAACCATCACTGTACAGAGACTGATCAGCTGGTCAGCTGCCCCTCTCTGAAAAAAAAAACCTAGCCACCTAAGCCAATAATGGGGCCCAAAACCTTACAGACCCAGAGTGCCAAAAATTTGAGATGAGTAAAGTCCCTGCGGTAATTATGTAAATGAAAGGTCAGTCGCACTTCAATAGAATTTTTACTCAGTTATCAATTTTCATCACAGTTTCATTTTTTGGGTACCATAGAGTGAATAGAGGTGCTGGAAAGGTAAAACACACCAGCGAACCGACCGATTATTGTGACCGATCTCAAACTAATAGGCCATTCGAGAAGGGCAAGAAAGTTTTTTTTAATCGTCAAATAATCAATAGGCCATCTTAATGGTAATTACAGTTACAGGGTAGCAAATATCTCCCTTATTACCAATTTGCACAGACTCGCTAGTGTCATGATAGTGACCCATACTAGCTCGTAGTCAGTGGCGGATTCCCGATTAGGCTAGGTAGGCTATAGCCTACGGCGGCAAATTTTTGTAGGCGGCAAATTTTCGAAGAACAAAAATATTTTCGAGTGCTGGGAAATTGCGTGACCTTGGATATTAAAAAAAAATTGCCTGCGGCGCTTTATCGAGAGGGGAAAACCGTTTCGTACCCCCCTCCGCCTTTGAATTCATATTCTTTTTGAAGCTCACAAGAACACAGCCTGTTTACCCACTAAAATCAGGCTAGAGCCTAGAGCGCTAAAAATTCTGTCATTTTTGCGATCTTTTCATCACTTTTTTAACAAATAATTCTCAAAATTTCCCGGGAGAGAACCCCCGGATCCTATGCAACGAGGATTAATTAATACCATAGGCGGCGATTTGATTCAGGTTACTGCATTAAATCATGTCTTTGGTCAGGGTAGGTTTTTTTTTAATTTTAGGGACATTTAAAGGAAAAAAAACCTACTCTGACCAAAGACCTGATTTAATGCAGCAACCCTGTGAGCGACGCGAGACGCGAGTGGAAAAAGTGGAATGGGCATGTGAGGGGTGTTTTGGAAGACTAAACAACAGGATTACCCGCTTATCTACATAATGACCGTTCCTGCAAGAGGCAGGTCCTGATAAAGTCAGATGGGGGTAGGTTCTTAAATTAACTTTTAACCTTAGTTGAAGGAAACCCTAAACATTAAAAAAACAATGTGGGTATTCCAAAAGAAATTACTTATGATGACATGTGACCATGTGACTTGTTAAATTTTGGATTCTGTTATCTGACTGACTGAAAGATCCGAGGGGTGAAGCTAACTTTAGGCCAATCAGACATCATTAGATAATTTCTATGTGAATAAGGTCATTATTACGTCTGTTTTTTTTTAGAATGTTGTTTTTATTAAGGCTCAATAATACTTGGTATGCCTAATACTTTCAATTAGGAAATTGAATCAAGGGTCAGGAGGAGGCTAAAGAAAAAAATTTCACATTACCTAAAGCTAAAACCAAGTGACATACCTAATTACCTACCAATTTCACACGTGGTATACGGTTTACCAACAACCAGTGTGTCCAAAATGTAATTTAAAACCTTTCTGCTTGGGTACTAGGTGCTTTTCTGATTAAAAAACATATATACCTCAAAATCCAACACACCAAAAATAATATTACAGATATAGAACGCGATCTGTTTACATAATTATGTAAAATGTGCTTACCAGTCTTCAGGTATTTGGCTGTATTTCTTGCAGATCTTAGCACTTGCTTGAACATTTTTCAGACTGATTGGTTATAACTTAAAATTAAAAGTGCAAGACAGCGCGGAAAGCGGAATTAATTTCAGAACTTTGATATTAGTGATATTAGTCTAAACTCTAAAAACGGTACTGATCAGATCACGCTTTGTCCGAGTGTTTCAGCATGCACCGCGACCAATCACCTGTGTTTGTGTGCGTGCGTTTGTGTGCACTGTGCAGGCCAGTAGAACTACCGATTCTCTATCTCTATCCTTTCTTAATTATAGTTTATCCTTATCCTATGCGTTTACTTTAATGCGGTACACGCACACGGCACGTGATCAAGTCTTTTTTTCATACACCTCTGTTTCAAACTGCATAAGACGAAGACAAGACGAGAGAGAGAGAGAGAGAGTTAAGAAAGACGGGGAGAGAGAAAGAGAGAGAAGAAGACAGTGAAGTGAAACTCGATAAACTCGAGTAGACAAGTGACAGTTCAAATCTAACAGTGCGGCCACGGCTTAGAATACAAAACTTCCGGAAGAGTTATAATTTAAATTTGCAGTTTTGTGAATAGGACGGAAATCGACATATTGAAACACCTATTTTTCTTGATGTTTGGATGGCACAGTTGATAATGTGTAAATTTATAAAACGAGATTTATTAACGGTATGACACATAATTCACCTTTTAAATAACCACAACCCTTACTATGGTTATTGTGGATGTAAATTGTGTACCTACCTACTTAAATGTGTAATTAGGGGACGTGATTTTTGGTAAAATCTTATCATCTGTCTCGTGTCGTTGTGTAAGATGTTAAGTTAAGGTTACACTGAACTGATTTATTGATCATTGACAAAAAATTACATTACTTACATTGGTAAAGTTGGTTACGAAATTTTAACCGGGATCCAGGTTATAACCTCGTTCCGTATATGTATAACTCATGTTTATTTACGGAACTCATGACCACCTATGTGGTTAACCTTGATTAGCCTGGTGGATTTACATACCTTTATATTACTTGGCTATGAATACACATACACATCTTAATTTATTGTTAGCGAAGTTCCGTATAATATTCATATTATCATCTACTCTTTACGCGATTCTTTATCGGTAAAGAATCATTCTTTCTTTACATATACTTTTTTATGTTAAATATTGTAAAGAATTCGTAAAGAATGTAACAATGCAAAGTTTTGCCTTCTGCCAACCAAAATATATCTCGCATGGGGTGGTGGGATTCCAATTTCCATAAATATTAAATAACATGAACAATATTTATTATTCAAATAACAAAATATCAAAACAAAACCAAAACAGGATATAACATTATCATATAACTCTATTTTCTATTATTTACATTTTAAACACGATACACATATACACGGTATGCTGATTGCTGTTACTATTTTGGTTATTACTGCGCAATGACGTCATGTGGTTTTATTTTAACTTAAAGTATTAATCGCGGCGAGGTTGTTTATAAAATAAATGTCAAATTATATTGCACCCATCCTTTCTGCTTGTGTTTTTCTTTGTGCTAAATCTATTTTAGAAAAATCTTTAATTTTTTTTCGAAAAAAGTAAAATGAAATTTTTACTAATTTTTTTTAATGTTATTGATTTTTGATTTTCATGATTTTTTTGTACCAAACGACATAAAAAACAATATGGCGGCTATAAGAAAAACAAAAGTTGACCATGAAAACTTGGGATTTAGTTGGCCTTGAAAATTTTTAAAGCGTCAAATGGATAGCTGTTGCCGACTTATGCAAGCCTACCAAGAACTATTTATTTATTCTTGACAATAAAAAAGATATGAGCAATCTCATGTGTAATTTTTGATGTCAGAAGATCGGAACGCAGCCTGCGCGTCATCGTTTATTGGCATACCGTTTATGTGTATCGTGATTTTAAATAACTTTATTAATAGTCCGCCATCCGCCATACGACATTAATCAAACGACAAGTTTTACAGGCCCTCACGCAACATAATGGCTGTCACTTATTGTGGTTAATAATCATATTGCACGCTTTGCGCCCACGAGTTTTAGATGATGCAAAAGTCCCGATGTCGATGTCTCGAACAATATTCGTTTTATACATGATACAACTACACAAGGTACAGCTTGAGAGTTGAGACTGAAAGCTTTTCATGTTATTATTATTGCCGAGTCGCATGTAGCTGTCACCTGACTGACGTCACAGGTTGCGCGTTGACACACCTTGTTTATTTGTATCATGGACATTATAAATTATAACATTCGATCCTGTCGATTCGATTCAGCGAGTACAAAATCGATTCGACAAAAAATCGAAGGTCAGAAGATCGGATCAAAAAATCGAGAATTACGGCCTAAAAGATCGATTCTTTTGATAATCGATTTGAATCGCACATCTCTATTCTCGATCTCGATTCTCGACTCGAACAAACTTCGAAATCTAAACAAACTCTAACCTCAACGTCGATAACCACCACAGAATTTTGATTTTTAATCAATTTGAATTTTGAAATTTGCTTAGACAAATTTCAAAGAAAAAGTAAAATAATTGTCGTGTTCAGCATCAGGACAGGAAAATATTGTCAAAAACTCAGCATAAGAAGATTATAAGTTTACTCATCTATTCAACTCCTCAAAGCTGAATTGTGAAAGTGAACAAAAGGATTCAAGCAGGGGCAGGGATCAGTTCCGAATTGAACAATTTTTTTTTTTAGGATGATACCGTTTTCATCTTTTCTGAAAAAAATAACTCGAATAGGTACTCCAGCGTCCTGAAGTGCAAGCAGAAAATGTAGCCTTGAAAGAAGACATTATCGACTATGAAGAACAGAAACCAGGATGGGAGATTGGGAGCATTTAAAAATGTTTTTGTAAACATTCTAAAGAAGCAGAATAATACAAATATGAGGAATGTTCCTTTGAAAACGTGGTGTTATTGAATCCAACATTATACACCTAAACATAGAAAGAAAGGGAAAGTTTAAAGCACCCACACCCACAATACCCACCCAAACTTTGCTCTGTGATCCCAATATAGGGAGAAAAGTTGCACAGAACTTAATCATTTTGAATTTAGACATTAAAAAAAAAATTTATGTTTTCAACCCTTACTTCGTAGAATCTCTGCATACTTATTGATTATGAATAAAACACTAATGTTTTATAAAATTCTACTGTATATTGATGGATGGTAGAAACGTTACACGTGTTTCGCTACTTTTCATGTAGCATCTTCATCTAATAATTTTATTTACGTCTGAAGATGCTACATGAAAAGTAGCGAAACACGTGTAACGTTTCTACCATCCATCAATATACAGTAGAATTTTATAAAACATTAGTGTTTTATTCATAATCAATTTAGACATTGACAAAAAATTGTTGAAGAGACATTGGTGAGACCTGTAACTTAATGTTCTGGGAATTGTTATTTTACCCTTTAAACATTTATGTAAACTCTGTTGAAACATTTTAACCCCATCCTTTACAGTACTTACCTACCACAGTCAAAATCTCCAATGTAATAATCCTTTCCCTCAAAAAACCAGCCTAACTGTTGATAGAGCAAGTTGTATTAACAGAGATATCCCCCAATTATGGAGAATAAAACTAACTTATTGTAATACAGGCTGTCCCATTTTAATGTCCCACCCGTGATAACTTTTGTCAGTGACCTTGAATCAAAAATTGTTTGGTACAAAAGTTGTACAACTTGGAGGGGGACATTCGATGGCACTAATACTTTTGACCTGGGTACAAGGTCAAGGTCAACTTTGTTTTTTTTTTAATGGAACTTCCTATTTTTGACATCAACAATCGATTGCGCGTAAAAAATATGAGACTTGTGTCTGAACTTTTTTTCTGAAAATGCAAATTTAATCGACATAATGCAGCTGCCAAAATTGAAAATTTTTAAGCTTCGTGAATTTTTAACTCGAGAATGGTAGCTTTCTAGGAAAATCCGCAAGAGACAAAAAGTGCTTGGATTTGCGCAAGGAACCGTCACGAATTTTCTTGAACACAGGCGCTGAGAACAGAGTTTTCGTTAATTTTGAGCTAAGTATTTGTACCGAATGAAAAATTAAACTTTTCTTGATGGAAAATTGTTAATTTTGAGCTGCTTGTACCAAAGGAATAATTAAACTTTTCTTGATGAAACATTGTTAATTTTGAGCTGCTTGTACCAAAGGAATAGGTAATTAAAATTTTCTTGATGAAAATTCTAACTTGTGGTTCTCTTCTAAACCTCACCATTCTCGAGTTGAAAGTTCGAAAATTTTAAAATTTTCAGTTTTGAAGACTAAATTAATTGAGAAAATTTGCGTTTTCAGAAAAAAAGTTTCAGACAAAAGTCTCATATTTTTCACGCGCAATCGATTGCCGATGTCAAAAATAGGAAGTTCCATTAAAAAAAAACAAAGTTGACCTTGAATGACCTTGAACCTTGTACCCAAGGTCAGAAGTATTAGTTCCATCGAATGTCCCCCTCCAAGTTGTACAACTTTTGTACCAAACAATTTTTGATTCAAGGTCACCGACAAAAGTTATCCGGGGTGGGACATTAAAATGGGACAGCCTGTATAATAAGAGATATATAGAACTAGAACTGCAATTTCTATTTTTTGTTTCAGGTTCTTTTTTTTCCTGTCAACAGATCTTTCTTCTTTCCTGGTGTAGAAGGCATATAATTATGGTGACCAAGCTTGGACACATTTGAGGTGCTTACCCAGGAATTTACCCAAGCAAGGATACCCATAAAAATCATAGAACTGATCTCAAGTCATAATAAAAAAAATGCCAGACCCAAAATTAGGTTTTGATCAAAAGTTACTCAGCAAGATGTCAAAGGATGAAGGATCATACTTGTCTTATTCAGAAAAACTAATCACCAAATCGATTTTCATCCTTATTGACGTTATAGAAATCTTGATAATCCTGTGAGGACCTCCTGTTGTCTAAACTAGCAAAGTATATGACAAGAAGTAAGTTAATGCTTATGATACAAATCTAGAAGATTCTATTATTTCACAGAATGTTTCTAGATTGAACCACAACTACATTTATGTTAAGTCTAGGGTTGATGTGGTGTATTATGATGGCCCTTCAATTTAAATCTAAAATGATTTTGTCTATGTAAAATATAACAACGCCTTTTGAATGCCAATACTTTCAATGATCTGGAGCATGCTGCCATAGTGTGGTCTCCTTTCTATCGGGTGCACTTCAGAATAGGTTTCTTAGGGGTGCCACCTTGAAGAACAGGCGCACCTACTCTGATTTGAGATTACTGTTTGGTGTTGTGGAAAGCTCTTAATTCTTAATGCTGTTCAGTGGTGCTGGAAAGAGTAAACTCATTGGCAAGGGTCATTGTACATTTTACATTGACTATCACTCTGGAAATTTTGGTTTAAATAACTCAATGACGAGAATTCTTTGGTAATGTGTCATTAAAAACTTTTCATAGAAGTCTCTGGATATTTTAGGGGAAGCTAATTTGATACACCTATACATGGACTTTTTTTATGGAATATTTTATGTTAATTTGTTCTTTTTTCTGAGCTGATATGTATTATTGTTATTTTGTATATTTATTTTATCACTACCTGCACTCACTGACTCATGCATCTAGTGGCCTCTAATGGAACCTGAACTTTTTTGTACCTACTTTACTTATTTAGTGGAAAATACTTTTTTTATTTTATAACCACAATAACATGTTAATAGAACAATTCTTGGACATTCCAGAACATTCTGAAACATTTTATAACACTCCTGAACGTTTTAAAAGAACCTCGAACATTGGGGGAAATATAGAATATTATAAAACATAAAACACTGTAATTTTCCAGAATATTTTAAAACATTCCGGGCTATTCTAAAACGTTCTAGAATATTCTGGGAGACTTTAAAACATTCTGGGACATTCGAAAATATTCTGGAACATCCTGGAATAATACAAAATACTTTCTAAACCATTATAGTACATTTTGATTGAACTATTCTAGAGTATTTGGTAACCCTCTGGAACATTTAAAATTACAGAAAATGAAGAAATTCTAAAACATGAATGTTTTGAAACATTCCAGAATATTCTGGGACATTTGATAACATCTGAAACATTCTAGAACATCCTGGAATAATATAGAATACATTCTAGAATATTATAGGTAGTGCATTTTGATTGAACTACTCTAGAGTGTTCGGTAACATCCTGGAACTATTTAAAATTAAATAAAATGAAGAAATCTATAACATTCTGAAACATTCTAGAACATTCTCAACCATGTTTTATTCTGGAATATTCTTGATCTATAGGGGGTGAAGAAATATACCATACAACCCACATGGGGCTGTGAAAACCAAAAAACTGACTTTAATCAGTATCTTCAAATTCAACCCCTGCAATCCTAAATGCAAACCTTCTTGATTTATGCAGGATGAAGAGGTACCATACCATATAACCAACATGGGGCTTCAGGGGTTGGTTGTTGCAGTTGACCACACTAACTTTTATTATATGGATATCGATTATTGTTATTATTAAGTTTTGTGGTGTTTAGTATATTATTGACACATTGTATTGGGTTAATTAGGTATGTTTCTATTGAAGTGTATAAAATGTTTTATATTTTCAAAGTATAGAATCAAATCATGAAAAAATGAAGTAAAATAATTATATTGAATTAGACGTTTATCCCCTATAAATGAATAAATAAATATGATGACCTTTATCAATATAATAAAGACCAGTTATTTTATCTCATGTCTATCAGATAAATAAAAATGGTAATAGCTTTAATCATCTCTCGATATGTGGCTAAAGTTATTCATTGTAGTACTAGTACTAAGTACTTATAACGAAGGATATTTAAATTACAACATTCCCTTAATACTCATTAATAATTGTTATCAGTGTAATTATTTTTTATCAAAATGGCATGTAGTAAAACTTTTATTGATCTCATAACTATTAAATTTATGAGAGTTTCTCTATAAGTATAGCAATAATTTATTTTTTATACTTCAGCATTAAGTGATTATAGATAATAAAACCCTTGGTATATAAATAAAAATTATTATTACATTTACATTTCTAACTTACTCGGTCATCATGTTGCCATCCAAGGGGTTGATTTCTTTTCTTGTACTGGCCATACTGCAGAGCCATGTGACAGCTGTTGAAATTTCAGATGAAGATACGTGCTCTCTACCCCAGGATCTGATAGATGAAATAGCCTCTTATCGATCAGTTGCAGAGAAAATTATTAATGCTACTGTGAACGGGCAATTTAAGGGACGCACCTACGATGAGTTAGCTTACTTTGTCGACCGCTTTGGCAGCAGGGTATCGGGGTCACAGAACCTTGAGGATGCTATCGATTTCATGCTGGACAAGCTTACAAAAGAAGAGTTGGATAATGTGCATGGAGAAGAATGTCAGGTTCCTCACTGGGTCAGGTGAGAACGTTATACAATTTTGGAACTGTTTCGATATTCAAATTCTAGGGGAAGAGAATCAGCTACTTTGGTTCAACCACGTGTTGTGGACTTGCCACTTTTAGGTCTGGGAGGTAGTGTCGGAACACCTGCATGCGGAGTAGAAGCTGAGGTTCTGGTCGTTTCTTCTTTCGAGGAGCTTGATAACAAAACAAGAGAAGATGTAAGAATTTTTATAATTATAACTGTCTATGATGGATTACCTAAGAAATTATCACCATTATTAAGTAACTGTCATTGCTGAACTTATATAAAAGAAGAAAAGTAAATTGACATGATGTTATTTTTTTTTAATATTAAGGTAGAAGGAAAAATCGTGTTGTACGTGCCTGAATGGGAAAGCTATGGTGTGACTGTCCAGTACCGCAGTCAGGGAGCTTCGAAAGCAAGCGCTAAGGGTGCAGTTGCTGCCCTTGTCAGAACAATTGCACCTTTCTCCATAGCCAGTCCTCATACCGGAATGCAGACTTATGATGATAAAGTAACCCCTATCCCTGTAGCAGCTATCTCAATAGAGTCTGCACACATGCTTCAACGAATGCAACAGAGAGGTGACAAGTAAGTTGCAGTTATGTCATAGCTTGGTCTATTATGTTTTATCATTATCAAATCCTTCCATGCACAAATTTCTTGAAAACTTTTCCTTTAAAGAAGGTTTATTTAATGGAACAGTTCAAATTGGGCGTTTTTGGCTAGAGTAGTGATAAATAACATCGAAATAATTTTACTGGAAGATTACAAGGACCTATAGCGAGATACAGTTATAGTAATTGTTTGGTAGTGTGGGTCGAGATACAGGTCATGCTCATTGTTAGATTGTTGTAAAATTAGTTGTTATTAGGTGATTCTAATTCTAATAATAACTAATATAATTGTAATGCTGTCTGTTCTAGAATAGTGGTCAGATTGAAGATGGAGGCTCAAACTTTACCTACTGTTACCTCCCGTAATACAGTAGCGGAATTACAAGGCACGAAGAATCCGGAAAAAGTGATATTAGTGTCTGGCCATCTCGATAGTTGGGATGTGGGACAGGGTGCTATGGATGATGGCGGTGGTGCTTTTATATCCTGGCAAGCCTTAGTGGTGCTCAAAGCTTTAGGACTCAAACCAAAGAGAACTATTAGGTGAGTACCGCCTACTACCTACCTATCTATCTCTTTAAGTTATGCCATTCCTATAATGTTGCTAAAACTTGGGCCGCATTCTCGAATGAAACTTACATAATTATTAAGATTCCTATCCTCATAATATTATGATTTAAATTATTAATTTCCTTTATTAAGGGCCGTCTTATGGACTGCTGAAGAACCGGGATATGTAGGAGCCTTCGCATATAGAGAAGCCCACAAGAACGAATCAGATAATCTTTTGTTTGCTTTCGAATCTGACGAAGGTACTTTTAACCCCCTCGGCTTGGTTTATAACGCCAATTTCGAAGGAGGCTGTATCCTCCAGGAAGTTGTTAAGTAGGTGATTGTATTTTTATCTTACTCATGTCTGCTTTACAAATGCCCTTTTTCAGGTTATTATCATCTATCAATGCTACTCAGTTGGTCCAGTCCGATTCTGTGGGGTCGGATATTGAGGTATTCCAAGAGATCGGTGTGCCCGGGGGTAGTTTGATGAATGCCAATGATCGTTACTTCTGGTTCCATCATAGTGAGGGTGATATGTTGGACGTGGAAGATCCCGGTGAGCTGGATCGGAGCACCGCTCTTTGGGCTATAGTTTCTTATGTGATTGCTGATATCAGTATGGATTTCCCAAGCAACAGAACAGCTCCAGCTGCCAGTACTTCATGATTACTGGTAGCGTCATTGATTCTTTCAAAAGAATCAAAAGAATTATTAGGTAATATATTTTGTTAATTAAGTTAATAAAGATTTAAAAATTTATTAATTACTTTTATTTTTTTTGTTTGAAAGGAAAATTATGATTAATTTTCATATTTTATACTTTAAATTCTAAAGAGGGTAAAAATCTGGATCAAAATTTTATTTTTTGCTTAATTGATGAAGTGTGGCTATTATAGAGGGTGTCCCTGAAAGTTACCACCAACTCTCTACCTGAGTTTCCTTATTTATTTGAAATTGTGTCTATAAAGGGTGTTATAAGTAAGTATGTGGCACAACTTCAGGGGGTGATTCTTTGAGTGACTCCTAGACGAAAAGTTCATATTATAAACATAGGTCCGGAGGTGCATATTTTTTCAAGATACAGGGTGTACCTACCATTAAAAAAATAGTTTTTTGTAAATGTCTTTAATATCCTGTATAACCAATTTTGTTGGAATTTGGCAGTCGGGTTAGTTAACCTTAGCCTTAGGGCTTTTAGTCTTTACGAGGGACTTGAAACACAGAAAGTTAGAAATTAATAATGTTTATACAATTATAATAAATAAAATAAATAATAATGTAATTATATAAATAAAAACCATATCAATATAACGATAAAATGCTGTCAAATTTTTAATAACGACACTTATATTCGTAGTTATCATCACACAACCTTGGGATTCAAAACTCTTAACTATAATTATTATGTTTGTACTTGTTGGTATAAAATATTCGAATATTTATTACTTATCATTGAAATTTTCAGGTTCAATAAATATCTAATATTGATCTTAGAAAGGCTAATACAATTTAGATAAAAATTGTACAAGATGTTGTAATTACTGGTATTAATAAGGAACTCTTACTAACTTGGATTATAAGAACTTTGATGATTAGGTACTGCTGGAGAATAAATTGATTAAATAAATATCACGCAATAATTTCAATTATTAATGTATAACCTGATATGGTGTTTAATAACATTTATTAGTATTCTTCTCTATTAAGAGCAATTATTATTATGCTAAAATTTTATTGAAAGTGGCAATAATTAATTCAATTATTTAGGATAGGTAGTAAAATAGTTTTATGTTCATTTTATTCTTTCTAATCTAATGCGGCATTTAAATTCTATAAACAATTTTTAGATAAAATCTAGAGCAATAAATTATTTCTTGCTCATATTAAGTGATTAATCTTAAAATGCGAGGTAAGTCACTGTTATAGATCAAACAAATATTGTAATAGAAAAGTTTGCAAATAATATGTGATTATAAGATTACAGTTAATTATTAACAATTATTACTTTCCCATTTTGTTCATCATATTAAAAAAAAAACATTAAATACGTCCTGCTGTGATAAAATTATAGTCTGATGCTGCTTCCTAACAATTAGTCTCTCAATTACCCTCTAAAAATTTAGGGGATATTTAGGGGCTATATTCTAAAAATTACACTTATTTATGTAATTTTGGAAATGAATAAAGATATGTGTAATTTTTTACATAAACGATACATCATTAATAATTAATTATGTTACCTTTTCTTATTTACAAGAGTTTTATTAATTAACTGGATCAATTAAGTAATTAATTGGATCTAGATCATTTCTCGGGCTATTTTAAACTTTTGTATATTTCTATAATAATTTATTAGCAAGTAAGTTTAAAAAATCTACTAGAATGTTCCAGAAATTGTTATTCATAAGCTCTAATAATTGATACGGTAACTTTCAGTGAATCCCAGAAACATAGTATTAATGGAATTTGGTCAATTTTTGAGATATGAAGAGGTAAACTGAAAATGCACCTCTGTACTGCTGATAATTTTTATAATCTCTAATATTTCCTTTGAATGCCTCTTTAATCTGCCATGGTAAAATAAAACAAAAAAGTAATGTAGATTTAAAATGAATTTTAAGTTTTTCCTCAGAATACCTAAAAATGAATTTGTTATTCTCCTTTAAAAAATTATGCTGAATGAAACATTTAATCGCTTTGAACCATAATGGCGAATGTAATACCTACAATGCTTTTCCTACTTTTTTTATATATAGGGTGCCCAAAATCTATCTCCCAGTACTGGCAGCTTTTCTTATTTTGCCAGATACAGAGTCGCTTAAATTCTTAAATGGACAAAGTTGTGATGCAATCGGCAAAAAAATTAAAAAAAAAATCATTTTTCAAAAAGTACGGTGAAATGCGGTGAAAAACTAACTGGAAAATTGAAATGTCTAATTTTTGGTACTTCAGCTGATGGGGACTGCACCGTGAGATATTTCCGATCGGGAACTGCACCGGACCTTCGATTTTCGGTCGGGAACTGCACCGGTACTTCAGCTGGTGGGGACTGCACCGTGAGCTGTTTCCGATCTGGAACTGCACTAAAATCGTCATTTTTGAAGTTCAAGGTCCTGTACAACAAAAACGGCTCAAGATAGAGAAAAACGGCTTACATGTCCCTATTTTAACTTTTCATGTACTATCGTTAAAATCATGGCAAAGAAATTACAAAATTGAGTTTGACAATTTACTTTTTAGCACCAACTCAAGAGTCCACCAATCATTGAAACTTTCCCTAAAACAAGGGTTTATGGGGCATTTTTCTAAATCTGAGATTTCCAGGCAAAAAGGGTTTTTTATTTTTTTTTTTATTATTATTTATGGGATATCAGTTTTCGTAAAAGACATGTACCTACAAACCTGGTATACTTTCTCAATTTAAAAAAAAAAAAAGCCACAAAACTAGTTGCCAGGTCTGCTCTATTGTTGCTTTAGTTACCTTCTCTCAAAATATCCTTTGAAATAAAAAAAGAAAATTCAATATTCCCCTGAAATAAATTAATTCTAATATGTAGTAGTTAATGACAAATAAAACTATTTATTTGAACACTTAAAAGTTGAAGCCTTCTTAGGATGTGATTTATGCAGAATTATCATAATATAATAGGAAACTTATGTGTCATTTCTGGAACACCCTATATGTATCATTGTATTAAAAATAATCATTATTGACATCAGGATGCAAGTGGTTGATCTCATGTGTCTTGCTGTTCCTGTTCAAATACGGCACAGAGGCTGCAGTTGTAATCGAAACTAGAGATGAAGAATGCTCGTTGTCCCAAGCATTACTAGACGAGATTAGCTCCTACAAATCAGTGGCAGAACAAATAATTAATGCCACTACTAAAGGAGAGTTTAAGGGGCGCACGTATCAAGAATTAGCTGACTTTGTGGACCTCTTCGGAAGTAGAATAAGCGGATCTAAGAACCTTGAAAATGCAATCGATTTCATGATCGATAAGCTCAACAAAGAAGGATTGGACAATGTGCATGGGGAAGAATGCATGGTACCTCACTGGGTCAGGTAACTTTGTTTTTGTTTGGTCCTTCGAGTCGGATCAAAAAATTGTTTCATTTACATAATTATTATAAACTAACGAAAACATTTAATTGTTCCTCAGAGGAAAAGAATCGGCAACACTTATACAGCCTCGTGTGGTAGATCTACCAATCTTGGGTCTAGGTACAAGTATTGGGACACCTGAAAACGGAATAGAAGCAGAAGTTCTGGTTGTTACATCTTTTGATGAGCTGGATAATCATACGCGTCAAGAAGTAAATATATTGTTGCTGCAGACGCATAAATTTTACAAAAATTAATTGTAGGTAGAGGGTAAGATTGTGCTGTTCGTACCAGAATGGGAAAGTTATGGTGTAACCGTGCAGTATCGAGTTAAAGGAGCTTCAAAGGCCAGTTCCAAGGGAGCAGTCGCAGCTTTAATAAGATCTATATCGCCTTTCTCCATATCAAGCCCTCATACTGGTTTGCAAATATATAGTAACGAAACTACACCCATCCCTGTAGCTTCTGTCACTATAGAAGATGCTCACATGTTGATGCGCATGCACCTTCATGGAGAAAAGTAAACTACTTTTTTTCTCCAAGCGTTTTTCTAACTAATCTATTCTTTTACTTTACAGGATAGTTATAAGATTGAAGATGGAAGCACAAAGTTTACCTCCAGTCACATCCCGGAATACGGTTGCAGAACTGCAGGGTTCAGAGAATCCTGAGAAAGTGGTGATCGTGTCTGGGCATTTGGATTCTTGGGATGTTGGTCAGGGCGCTATGGATGATGGTGGCGGTGCTTTTATTTCATGGCAGGCGTTAGTTGTACTTAAAGCTCTGGGACTGAAACCTAGGAGAACTATCAGGTTTATATTCTTATCTTTGTATCCCAGTTTTTTATGTCAAAAGTATCATTAGTTGATACTAAAGTGAATTTAATAATTAATTGTTAATGAAATTATTTTGCACTAAGCGTGAAAAACTGCCTTAGTAGTTTTACAAATAACTAATAAGTATTTTTCCTTAATTTGCCTAAAAGTCCCACTAACAATATTGTTTAAAATTCGTTTTTAAGGGCTGTTCTGTGGACTTCTGAAGAATTCGGGTTCGTAGGAGCAAAAGCATACGCAGAAACTCACAAAAATGAAACTGATGACATATTGTTTGCTCTAGAGTCAGATGCTGGAACATTTGCTCCACTTGGCTTAGAATACAATGGTAATTGTAAAGGAGGATGCATCCTCAAAGAAATTTTGAAGTACGTATACTTGTATGAATTTGAATATGTTTTGCTAACCGATTCCACTCACAGGCTGTTATCTTCAATTAATGCGACACAACTGGTAAAGTCCAGTAATGTTGGGTCAGATATAGTGGTACTTCAAGCATTGGGTGTGCCTTGTGGGAGTTTGTTAAATGCTAACGATCGTTATTTCTGGTTTCATCATAGTGAAGGTGATATGCTGGATGTAGAAGATGCTGACGATCTTGACAGGAACACTGCTCTCTGGGCTTTTGTTGCCTATGTGCTTGCCGATCTTAGTCAAGATTTCCCAAGAGACAGATAAAGTGATTCAGTGATAAGTTATTTTTAATTTTAATAAATCCCTACCAAACATAATTTTATATAATTTTAATAAGAAAGTGTGCTAAAAATAGATCAAATAAATCAATTTTGGCGCTGAACGGTTTGGAAAAAGTGGAGCATTTTTTTTTTTTGTAGATACATGACCTATTTTATTATTGTAATATTATACAGGGTTATTCCTAATTATGAGCGAAAAATATTGGAGGGTAATTCCTTATTGTTTAATTGTCAAATAAACATTTTGTTACAGTTTTTTAACCAGATCTCAGAAACCATTTATTTGAGAAACAGAATTTATCTTTTCTACATGCATTATCATTGGTGTTAGCTACTTTTTTTAAACACAGAGTATCACCCAGAATTTTTGACCTCTACTTAAAAAACACCCTGTAATAATTAATTTCAATAACATTTTAAATGTTTTCAATGTCTGGATTCATTATTAACATGTTTACAGTGTTGTTGACCATGGCAACCATTGTTAACCATAACAACTCTGAAGCAATTTTTTAAATAAGCCATCATTAGCATTGTCATTAATAAGAACAATGATAAGAAAAATTAAAATTAAATTAGTTTATTAATTAGGGGTGGTAAACATATTTAGATACAATAAATCCAAATTTATCTAACACTGTTGTGTAAGTACAGTGGAAATGTTTTTTTTTATATATAGGTGAGTTATTTAAAAGAGACCCAGAAACTTAAGTCCAAAATACTAATAGTTTTTCAAGCCTATAATTTTTTTCTACCCACCTACTCATAAGAGTTATGGGTAGGGTTTTATAACAAAAAATAGTCCCCCCAGTTTGCCAAACCTTGTGTCATTCCTGGAAAACATATACACTGCACACATTTACCTCTGAGCTCTCCCTGTCCATGTTGAAGGAGGCTTCAATGTCTGCTTTTTCAATTATTATAATCCCCATAGTAGGAGGGGGTTTCAACAAAGATATTTAATACTTTCAAAACTTTATTTATCCTAATCGACAGTAACAATAATAATGTGCAGTAACATTATCCCAGTAATGCTGAAGAGCTCAAAGACACAGTGAAAGCGTTTCTTTAAGAACTGCTTCTAAACTGAAAGCCAAAGCGTCTTTATCCATTTGTCATTAAAAATCGATTAGGAGATGCATTTCGAGTATGAATGCATTTATAAAAAAAATCTTATCTCTTTCTGATAATATCTGCCTTTTTATTAGTTTCCTCATATAATTTCTGACTTGGGTTTTTCCAAGTCTTTCAGGGAATATTTATTGTGATAGAGTCATCTGAGAAGCTATCTGATGGGTCCCAAAAATTACAAAACAGCCCCCATGTATTCAGGTTTCACATAATGAATGACTTAATTTTTATAAACTTAAAATCAGCTTTATTTCCATTGTATATTACTAGACTGGTTATCATGCATATACAGCCCATTTCATTATGATTACGATTACAGATAATTGACACCAATAACAGCAATTATAAATTAAGTTTTGTTCTCTTATTAATAGGAATACATCTCTTCTCCCCTCCACCGAAACCAACAACATTTTTAAAGCGGTCTTTAATTTAATCTCATTGTGTGTCCTGAATCCTGATGACAATGTATTAATTTTGTTATTGAATACAATTCTGCAAGTCAGAGGTTTGTACCATTTACTTAATGTTAAGTTTATAATAATTTGTAAATATGTTTAATTAATTAATATTTACTTTATAGGTATTAATAAGTGATTACATAGATTAGACATAAAAAATATAATACCCTCGTAAATGTTCTAAACAATCAGTCAGAATCATGGTGTACAAAGCATTAATATCCATCCTCTTACTGCACTTGCTGCAAAATTTTGAAGCAGCAGTGGTGATAGATTCTGGTGGAAATGAATGCTCTCTACCTCAAGCTCTGGTGGAAGAGATCGCCTCCTACAAATCAGTAGCAGATCAAATTATTAATGCCACCGTTAACGGCCAGTTCAAGGGACGCACCTACCAAGAGCTAGCTGATTTTGTCGATCACTTCGGCAGTCGAATAGCTGGATCTCAGAACCTTGAAAATTCTATCGATTTCATGCTTGAAAAGCTCACAAAAGAAGGATTGGATAACGTGCATGGAGAAGAGTGCCAGGTGCCTCACTGGGTCAGGTAATTATAATTTATTTGCATCAGAAATTAGATAAAAAATATGATTAAGGTGAATTTTCAGAGGAAGAGAGTCGGCAACACTTGTACAACCACGTGTGGTGGATCTACCGATCTTAGGGCTAGGTACTAGTGTAGGAACGCCCAAATATGGTATTGAAGCTGAAGTTCTTGTTGTTACATCTTTTGATGAGCTAGACAGCTATGAAGATCAAGATGTAAGTAAAGAAAAGTTGATATGATAAGGTGAAGGGAAAAAAATTAATGAAACAGTGGTGGGTTGTCACCAACACTTGATTCTAATGAGAAAAAAATTTTTTGAGGTGAAGGGTCCAAATAAGAAATCTCAGGAATCGTTTGAGATACAGAACTTAGCTTTTGTGTATTTTTTTCATTAGGCAATGGCAGAGATTTTAAGGGTTGTGTGAAGTTTTTTTTGTAACTAATTTCTATTACATTAAAAAAATTCAAAAGTCATTTTGGAAGCATATTTTAAATGGCCAATGTTTTCTACATAATAAAGGTGCTCTTGGTTAAAAGCTTTAACGTGAACCATTTTCAATAAAAATACTATTTTATAAAAAAACATGAAAAAATCTTTCACAAAATTAACTTTTTTTAATTTTTTCACGTCATCATATGTACGGTTTTTTCTTTAGCAAAAGAGCGAGGTTGTTGTTAAAAAAATACCCTAAGCAGTTGCTTAGATACATACAAAGTTCCAAGTTGATATCCCAAAAACCAAGTTCCCTACGATTTTTTGAATAATTCCCTGCAAACGCATTAATTTTTTGAAAGAAAAAACCATAAAATCTAAACGGTTAGGTAAAGCAAATTGCAAAAACTTATCGAATTTGTAAAGCCTAATATAGATGACGAAATTTAAATAATATATGTCAAAATATACAGGAAACTTGAAAGATAGACTGCAAAAACGATACATTTTAAACTTTGGCCTCCCGTTTTCAGTGCTTTTTTGTTAATTTCACAATCTCTAACAGTGTAGATGTAATCGAGCTCTCCCTTATCAATAACTCACCCTGTATAAATAAATATGAGACTTAATAAACTAGTGAGGCAATTTCACTGTTGGGTATATTGTTAGGTAACAAAGTAATGACACCAGTTTAATTTTAACTAACAGGTACAGGGTAAGATCGTATTATACGTCCCTAAATGGATAAGCTATGGAGAAACTGTACAGTACCGAAGTCTGGGAGCTTCAAAAGCTAGCGCGAAGGGAGCGGTCGCAGCTTTAGTAAGATCCATAGCACCATTTTCCATAGCGAGCCCCCATGCCGGCATGCAAGATTACACAGCAGGAGTCGCACCCATCCCTGTTGCGGCTGTCGCCGTAGAACACGCACACATGTTGCTCCGCATGCATCGACGAGGTGAAAAGTAAGTTGTCATTTTCAGCTTTCTTTATAACTGTTTCATTTAATTTCTTGTACAGGATAGTTGTAAGATTAAGAATGGAAGCACAAAATTTACCCCCAGTTACATCCCGGAATACGGTTGCAGAACTGCAGGGTTCCGAGAATCCAGAAAAAGTGGTGATCGTGTCTGGGCATTTGGACTCTTGGGATGTTGGTCAGGGCGCTATGGATGACGGTGGTGGTGCTTTTATTTCCTGGCAGGCGTTGGTTGTTCTCAAGGCACTTGGACTGAGACCTAAGAGGACCATCAGGTTTGTGTTTTTATTTATTTTTACAATGTCCCTTATTAGTAATCCAAAAATAATTCTGCCGAATGATCTGAACAGTGGAAATAAGTGTTTTTGAGGGCGCTCTTCGCGAATCGGATTTTTGTCCCTGGCAAATGCGGGAAATATGTCCCAAAAAGGATAAAAATCGCCCAAAGAAAGAGTTTTTGCAAAATATCACAAAAACTGTTGCGGATTTCAGGTTGCAGTTTGTAGCGATTGTAGAGGGTTGAGAAACTTAGAAAAGGTTCTTTTGACCACTCATCTATCTCTATCTAGCATAATTTTGCTAGAAATGGGGATCAAAAAAGCTCATTTTTGAGATACTTACTTACATTGAACCCATTTTTTAGAAAATTCCCAAAGTCGTCTTTTTGAGGCTTAGGGTTTAAGGGTAATTGTTAACATTACCCTAATTTATTTTGCATATTGCTTGTGGAATAAGATAATTAAGATTTTTTGGTTCAAAGTACACTTTTTTGGCAACATTCAAACCTGTTTAAAATTGTAAAAAAATACTACTTGTATAAAATTCATGAATAGCATTTAAGGGGATGATTAAATTAATTGTGGTACAATTTTTCAAGCTGTGTCATTGTATGGTTTAGACGTGAGGTGAAAATGAAGACCATTTTAGGAAATAGTTTTTTTGGGGGGAGGGGGTGCAATTAGACTGTTTTCTCTTACTCCTAATAGGAATTTTTTCTCAGAATGCGTCAAGGAATCATACCTTTCATTTTCCAACACACGTTTCGAAACACCCTGTATTGTGCTATAAAATAATGTGACTAATGAATGATTGAAGACTTTAAATTATAAAAAAAACAAATTATGGGCATCATTATACATACTTCCCATCATCTAAGAAAGAAAACCAGTACAAAAAGAGAAAAATTATCAAATAAGTGTAATTATTTTTGTTTGTGTTAATATTGTACAAATTTTAAGGGCTATTCTATGGACTTCTGAAGAATTTGGATACATTGGAGCGAACGCATATCTAGCAGCTCATCAGCATGAAATCAATAACATCATATTTGCTTTAGAGTCAGATATCGGTACATTTAGCCCACTTGGTTTGGAATACAATGCTAATTTGAAAGGAGGATGCATTCTTAAAGAAATTGTTAAGTAAGTTACCGTCTTGCACTTGTCATTATTTGATATCACTACAACGAAATAATTCACAGGCTGCTCTCCCCGATTAATGCTACACAATTGGTCAAATCCGACTCGGTTGGTTCGGACATTGAAGTTCTTCAAGCATTAGGGGTACCAGGCGGGAGTTTGTTAAACGCCAACGATCGTTATTTCTACTTTCATCACAGCCAAGGGGATATGATGGATGTCGAAGATACGGGTGAACTTGATCGAAACACTGCTCTCTGGGCTGTTGTTTCTTATGTACTGGCTGATCTTAAGCAGGACTTCCCAAGTAACAGAAATACTCAATACTTCACAAGGAAATAAGTATTAATCAATATTAAGCAATAAAGTCTGTTATAATAGTTACATTATGAAATTTTATGAGAAAAAGGGTGAGTTTATTTATGATAAAAGGATGAAAATAAATTATGGGTATGTAACTACTGGAATCTTTAATTTTCTAACAAATATTTTTATTACAACAATGACAGTCTAATTTTTATTGGCACATCAATATGGTAATTATAAAAACAATCGTGTATAAAATATATAAAATCGAAACTTAATGAATAATGAATAAATAAGAATATACAGGATGAACAGTAACTCACTCACTCACTTTCGCAGTGCTGTAAGTTCTTTTTTTCCAAAGATATGAGAGTGTCAGCACTGCCCTGAACATGTCAATTAGTTCCAGTTAGATATCATTTCCATGGCAATGAAGGCCTTTTAATATTTTATTATTATGCGATGGTGAGCTTGCACGGTTGCCAGATTTCAAATTTCAACATTTTCCATTTCTTTGTAAAGAGGTTTTGTGAAAAAAAATTGATCATGTACCTAGTATTTGATCCAGATACTATAGCAGATTGAATTATTCAGTTATTTGTATCACGGCTATTAAAATAATTATCTTCAAACTTGAATTAGGGAAACTCTGTATATTCGTAGTGTCCGAGTTTCTAATCACCCTGTATAACTTTAAAAAAATTAAGCTTTTAATATTAATGTTAATATTTCAAGTATAATTCTCTGAAAACATTGACTAGATATTATATCACATCACATGTAACTATAACTACTTACAGGCCATTTCTTATTAGAATTGAAATCTAACTAAATGTCTATTAGACTAAATAATCAAAAATTGACTAGAGATGAAGTGTGTGAAAAAGAGATAATTCATTAATTATGCACACACACTGAAGGAAACTGAAAAAGGGTGTTTGAAATTTGTCAAAATAGTTTTAATTATGATTAATAAATGAAGACCACTACAAAAGTATCGGTCAGTTTAGTCGGATGGCCTAGGTATAATATATTTTTAGTTCAGTTCATTTGCACGCTAAAAAAGAGTTGAGTTGTTGAGTTTTATTATATTTCTACCGGTGCAAATAATTTTTATTTATGACAAATTAATTGGAAACTCCCAACCTGCAACAGAATCTTCAGTAAACCTAATTTAACATAAATTAATAAAACATTTTTATAAAATACAAAACCTAAGAAGAAATGGCCTATTTTGATCATTAATAATTTATTTAGATATATAAATCAATAAGCTGAGTAATCATTATTTCATTCATCCTATTCTTTAAATTCATCACAAGAATGTCCTCAAAGAGAACATTTTCTTTGCATCAGTTCACTTCTTGTTCCGAACATTTATAAAAATCGATCTAAATTTTCAAATTTAAAACATCTTAACAACCTTAACAATTCATCATATCTCTCGTTTTGTTTCCTTATCAAAAAGAATTATTTAAATATTTTTTTAAATACACCACGCTCATAACATGGACCTCAAAGTATAAAATTATTTTCAATAGCTATGCATCCTAATAGCAACTTCCTAATTTAAATCAACTTTACTCTCTACACTGTTTACTATTATAGATTGCATGCGCCACACATTTAGCGTTTTAAATCTTACAAGTTATTCTACAGCCATTAAAAATTATTTTATACTTTTAGTTCGTGTTAAAAACGTGGTATAGGTATTTATATAATTATTTTCTGCTTTTTAGTCTTGTATGTGGATGAAATTTTGCAATCGATTTTAAACATCTTAATTAACTTGTGGCAGCGACATGCAAAACTCTCTTGTTGGGACATCACCCCTGTAAGTAGCAGGCTTCACTTAAGCGCTCTCTCATTGGTGCATGTTAAAAGTTTCAAGTCTCTAGCTCTTCAGTAAGTTAGTTTAAAATCGATTGCAAGATTTGTGCAGACAGACAGACAAGAAAGCGAGTTAATAAAAACATGGAAAAATCATATAAACTCTTATCTTGAACAATAAACCTTTTCATAAGCACAAAAACCCTTATATAAGAGTGGTCTCTTCATCCTGCCTATCAGCAAACATCATTACCAACGACTGCTGTGAAGATACGCGATCTTCTCCTAACAATGCCCATCCTTCATCCGCTGTCTGCATACTCCCTAAACCATCCCCGTTAAGCGAGCAAGCATCCGGAGAGCTATTGAAAGCGCAGTTATTGATAGTAGCAGCACTGCTGGTAGAATGTATATCGGGAGAGGCGAGCGGCGGGAAAGCCCTTGAATTGGGTTCCAGTGGCTCCCTGGGCACCATAGTCGTGGGATAAGATTCCCTGTACCCCGACGTGCTGGAGGTCTGAGAAATCATACTGTCCTCATCCCAGGAGCCACCTGACGGTTCTCCCAGACTTCCACGTACTTGTCGGGTGGCGATACGAAGATGATGGGGATCCACCGCGGTTACGGCGGGTGGAGGGGGAGGAGGTGAGGACTTTGGAGGTGTTATGGTCGCAGTAGGAGAGTCGACTGGAGTGGGAGTCTGGGAAAAGGTTTTAGTGGGTACCGGAGGAAGGTCAGCCGGACTTTGGGGTGATTGTTTCGAGGGCTCTTGACATTGTTGGGTCTTACTCGCCTGAAATTATACAAAAAAATCAAGTTACTTAATAATTCTATTTACCATTTTTGAGGCTTATTTTTCACAGTACTTACCTGGCTGGTAGTAGTCGGATGCTGCTTGCTGCTCTTCTTACTTCTTCTCAGTCTGAATGTCTTACGACTCTGAGGTTTGATTCGCTGAAGTCTCGGAGGCCTGTTTGGGTGAGACGATTCGCCGCTACTCTCGTCAGCAGGGCTTCCCGGACTTAGAGGAGTTGTGGACGTCTCACCTGCGTTTAATACAGTTACTTTTTAGATTATTAAATGACACGTGAAAAATTTCAAGGGGTGTTCATGTTCATATGGACCTGAGTCACTTATTGCATTAGATTAGAACAAATGACACTACTCTTTGCAACTCCATTTTGGTAGCAGTAGTCTTATTGTATTAAAAAATCGGGGGGGGGGGGGGGGGGGGGGGGTATGTAGTACTGTCAATGCTGGTGGTCTAGTTGTTGTCTGCGTATTGTAATTCCATTCTAGAGTGAAGCCTACACTACCATGTGTACCTCTTTCATGCCTGAAATTAAGCATAGGCTGGCTAGGCTGAGACCTCAGAGGCCTAATATTAGGGGCGACAAATTTTTTTATAAAGTTTTTACTTTTGTAAGTAAAATTTGAAGTCCTTATTGGAAATTGAGTGACCTTGAATAAGTAAAAAAATTACTATTTGGGTGACTATCCCCTCAAATCTTTCTTGGGTATTATAGAAGGCAGCCTAAACATTGATAACCTAGGGGGGGAACGGGTAAAGTCCGGCCCTGCCTGGAATAAAAGATTTTAAGAGGCATATTTCAAATTAATATAAAAAATCCAATAATTAATCTTCAAGAAGTACTCTTTGAGATCAAACATTCTTGAGATCCAAGTTGTATGCAATGAGATTTTGAAAAATCCAATTCACGACAAAAGTAAGTCTCCCTGTCCTAAAGTCGGTTGTTTCAAGGTTCCCTATATTTAACTGCAATTTTTTTATTGAAATTATTAATTAAAGAGGCGGAAAATTAACTTGACACTTGAAGAACATTTTACAACAACTGTACAGAATTATTTGAAAGATTTCCTGCTATCTATACACCAAAAGCGTGTGTTTTAAAGAGACCTAAACAGAGACTAATAAGTATATAGATTCATTCGTTTGTTACTGCTTTTTGGGTAGTGGTTTTTGTACATTAAAACAGATCATGCGAGGCAAGATTTGATTACTCATGAAATTGGTTGGAATATTTTTTTACAAACGAATACAGGAATAGATTTATTACAATTATTTATAATGTCACTATGTCACAAAATCTGTAAAACTGTCACACCATTTTTTTCCTTTTAATAATGCAAGACAAAGATTGGGTGATCAAAAACTTGAGTAACATTCTGCTTTTTCATCATCTTCGAGAACTACTCAAGTTTTTGATAACCAGGCTTCAGAGTTACTGGTAAACATGCCAGAGAAGACCCTATAGAAGAACAGAAAATCATTTTCAGATTATTTTTTCTGTGATCGTTATAATAAGTTTTGTTTGGTCATAAGTCCTTTTCTTTATGAGAACAAAATGGAGCATAGCAAGCAAATATTCAATTCATTATGTTATATAACTAAGAGAGAGATTATTTTTTTCAAGTAATTAGTAGAAAATTTTAGCTGAAGATATGACCAAGCGAATACAGAGTAAAAAGTTACCTACTTTTTATTTTCTTTATTGGTATATTTGTTTTGATAACTTTGTCACTGCAAACAGATAAAAGCATCAGTACTATTGGAAAAAAAACTGGCACAGTGGGACGTGTGAACTACCTAAAAGCAAGTCTACAATAATTAACACTGACTTCCCTTAATTCTGACCAATGACAGAAGTTATAAGTGAATATTATTGACTAAACAAGTATAAACAAGTAATAGGTTACCCTCTATGTAGCTAAAGTAACAGTTGGAAAAAAAAAGCTGCACAACTGAAAGAAACTGAAGCGAAATGTTTATAAAAATGTCAGGGATTCGATCACTTTTTTACTTTTTGCAAACGATAACTTTTTTCTTACCATGATTTTGTCTTCATCAAGTCCCTATCTATTCAGATATGTATCTGTTTTTGGTTTATTAATTAAGAGAAGTTAGGGTTACTTTAATAATTTCTGTGTAAATATTAATATTTCCCACAATGTAAAGTTGCCAGTCAAAATTGTTGTCAAAAAGACTTGTAAGCAATATTTTTAGCCATACTCAGAGACTCGCTAGCTATCTACACCATGTGTTAGTTGTCAAAGATGTTCATAGGAAATTAACATTATAAAATATGTTTTATTTAGAATTGTTACTCGTTAATTCAACATACAAGAACACCCTATTGAGGACATCATTCATAGTTGAGAACTACCTAAAAACGTCCATTCAAATAATTATTTTTGATAACAGTTATTTTAATGGGAAAATATTTGCCTTGATGTGATGTTTAATGGTAATTGATTTATTTGCTATGTAAGTAAAGTCATTGTCATGAACCTTTTTAGACATCAATCGATTAGGAACGATTTTAGGTTCAATTAGCAGGACAGGAATATTAAAAAACAACCTTTACAATGTTGATTTCAACTTTTGGACACCTTTAAAAGCTGACACCTTGTAAAATTATTATTGTGAAGTGTAAAAAGGTGCTTACTCTTATGTGAAGCAGTGACCATGTGAATGTTATAAATGTTAGTTTACCTGATGAATGCCTAAACTCTACAGAGGAGACAAAGCGCAATTTATGAGCTTTATGTGAAATGAAAGATTCGGATTTTTGCAGCGGTTGAGAGGGAAGACCATGGTCATCGCTGACTGAGGATGAACGTTGAGACGAACGGTCTGAAACATGCAAACAGATATCGGTTCTAGAGTACACGAACACTAGACAACAACTGCAAGCTGTAGGGGATACATAAAAAGGGAGGGAATTGAAAAAATTGCAGCCTGACATGTGTTATGATAAAAAAGAACCACTCATTAATAAATCATGCCACAGTCTTTTGAATACCTCTCCCGGAACTATTATTTACAAAACTTTTAGGTAAACACAATTATTATTGGAGAGTCGTAAAGCGTATATCTTAGAAGCGACTGTCTCACCAGTGGCAGCATTGCACGGTGTTGACGTTCCTGTAACATTCTGCTGATCATGACAGTCACTCATAGTCACTTGATTTGGGGTCGAGACGTGACTAGTGCTTGTCGACGACTCTGCATTATATAGTCATGCGTCAGTAATATATGCGAGTCCAGAACGGCTATAGTTCTCCCCTACCTTTAAGATTCGCTTGGTTCGAGAGGGGCGCGTGCTCGGGTATGTTTGCTTGTGTGGGAGTCTGCTTGTGGGTGTCCTGACCTCCGGTGAAAAGCCCTATGAGAGAGTGACGAGGCTTGCCATGGGTTTCACTGGTCATCTGCACTGTAGTTTCCTTATTTCCGCCCTTGCCTGGATCTGATTCTGATGCTGCTAGGAATAAGTCGACATGAGAATATGTTTTATAATTTTTTCCAAACTTACCATCTTCTAAGTCTTCTTTTAGCTGCTTCATTTGTTGAGCTAGTTCCATTAGCAATGCTCCGCGACTTTTAGGGAATGGAAGGCCGATACTTCTCATCTTATCTCTGATCCTTTGGTGCATGTTTCTCTCAAAATCAGATATCGGAGGTTGAGCCAACTGTAGTAATGAGTAGCTGAATTATAAAAGAGAAAACAGACTATTGGCGAGTATTTTACCTTTTGGAAAATAAATGGCTGCATCATGATAAATAATGTTGTTCTATGCGTTACAACAAAATCCAAAAAATCCCATAGGAACGATGAAGCTTCATTTCTCTTACTCAGGTCTCTCATTGTTCTCGATATTCGCGTCCAATCATTCATTAATTCACCTTCGAAGCATATTGTCATAATTTTCAATGCTGTAAATTTTTTTTTACATTATTGAGGACACAACAAACTTGCAAAAAAGTAAATAATATCAACCGACCTAGGAAAGCAACCTGGTAAAGCGAAGTATTGATCTTGGACAGCATTTTTGTGTCACGGGTACCGGTGAACGTCAAACTACCAGTCCTGATCTCTACGGTCTTCAAGTTCGGCCCAGAAGACATCACTGACTTGGTACTTGGCGGACATACAGCATGGAGGATAATCGTCAAGGCGAAACTTATATCACTTTGCTTCATTGCTGTCACATCTGTAACAACATGAAATCTTTTAGAGCTTAAAAGAACCTTTAGCCCCAACTATGCAAAAACTTACCCTTTCTACCGCTACCCACGCGAATACACAGAGGCATTATCAAGTTCATTATGATGCTCTCTGTCTTTTCTTGCGACGGAAACACCGAACTACCACCACAAACTTGCTCCAAATTGCAGTTGTCCTGAAACAAATAACGTTAGAACATTTATCCATCAGTATTCGATCGTTAAATTACCGCTGTGTTCTGGATTTGAAGCGCTATCAGTCTGACTACCATAGAACAGAAATGTTGCGGTGGTGCTTGGCTCATTAAAGCTGCTGTTGCTGAGGAAACACCTTCCATGCAGGTGTCGCTTACTATCAAGCTCTAAAATTGTTAACATTGTCATGAGTCCTTATTTTATTTTCAATCTTAAAAAAATATTTCCTTTCATCAACAATAACACACCTGACAAGTGTTTATAAGCTGTTTGATGTGTTGCCAGTGCATTATATACGGATATTTCATCATGGTATCGTAGATGCCCTTCAAGAGCCCGGCTGCCGCATCCCAGTCAGTGTTGCGTCTGATGGACGGTTTCTTACTGATCTTCTGGAACACTTTGTCGAGTCTCCTTAAAATTGTTACCAGAGCTGGACGCATTGCATCATTAGCCCATTCGGTGCTTGGCAGGATGTAGCTCATGTAGTGCTGGAGTCCACGACAACCCATCGATTCGGGATCGTATGGAGACACCTAAGGTATCAAATTCCATTAAAACTTACCATTAGTATCACTTCAAATTGGGAATAATCAATTTCAAATTGGAACAACCAGAAAAATTGAAAGGCTTATGTGTAGTTGTCATTAAAAAAATCATAAATTCTGTTTAAAAATAATATTCTCAATATTAAGTTGAATATTCCCATTTTGAAAACGATTATTCTCAATTTGAAACTGTTTATTCTCAATTAGTCTCTGCTTATTCCCAATTTGAAGTTGAAAAGGTATATAGTTTTCTAGAATTCTAGAATACCTACCTTTAGAAGACTGTGTGCTATATCTGCTAGCCTAATATGCGACCTAATATCCAACAAGTCGATTAATTTCCCTTCCTGATTATTCTTCTTGTTCAATTCTTGCAGCCTGCAAAAATTCAAACTTCACCGTTAAACCTGGTCTTGAAGTGAGAACACCACAACTCACCTTGAAGTGGCTCGGCACATAAACTCTCCAACCAGAGAGAGCAGTACATCTCGTGGACGTCTATACTCCGCCCGGAGCACTTCACTGTCCTCGACGTCGTGCTCGTACATGCTCTTGGCTCTCGAATGCTCGCTCATGAACTTGGAATGCGACTCGTCCTCGAAGTCAAACCCTGGCGAGTAAGGGCCACCACGACTGTAGTTGCGCTGACTCGAGCCCTTGTGTTCCGGACTGGATCTGTAGGGACCGTTATAACTCCTGAAATGATGATAATTCATCATGAGGTTGCCTTTATGTGCTGCTTCAGGAAACAAAATTTCAAAAATCCGGGGGCAGTCTCTTCCTAAGCAAGGTCTCTTCTAGGTAAGCTCTACTGTTAAAAGGTAGTAAGCCCGGCATGTATGAAACAATGTTGCCAGTTTCTTTGAAAAGGAATTGATTACTTACTTTGTAAGGGATTCACAGTTATTAACCAACGTCTTGATCGCTACAGCTAATTGATTGATTATTTCCTTTTCAGTTTTCCCTTCTTTATTATACGAAGGTAGCTGGATGTGTTGAACGTAGCAAGGTAAAATCGCTTCCAAAATTATCTGTAACAAAATACAATGAAGCGATTACTATTCAAAAAGTGAATAAAATAACTGACCAGCATCTGGTAACCTCTGACACTTTCAGATGAGTAAGAAACAACCATAACACACAGGGAGATGCAATCAAGGATGGTAACCATTTCGTTTTCGTCATGGTAACAAAAATCGATCGCCTTCAACGGTTTATCTTCTTTTACCAGCTCGGCTATGTTCAATGGGTCAGGTGAAGGTGTCTCCAAACTCAACAGTAAGTTGAACAAACAACTCGACTGAAAAATGTGACGTATTTCTGAACTATCTCAACTCTTAAATAACTTATAAGGTAAAACTGATCCTTAACGCTAACATATTTTAAAATAAAGTACCTAGTTACCTGTATTTTATGTGCATCACCGAAAGTCCCTTCTTCATCAGTATCCAGCATTGCTGATACCGATCCAAACATCTGAAGAATAAAAGGTTTTCTATTCATCATGTAAAACTGTTTCACAGCGTACTCTACTGTGGTTGTAACTAATCTGTTAGTCTGGTGATTGCTATAAATTTTCAGTAAGGTTGGCATTATTAAAAGGTACCTGAAAAAAGAACAAGAAACAAGTTAACATTGAATTATTTTTTTTTTCTACACAATTTCACTCACCCATTGGTTGAGAAGATATTTTTAAAGTGAAACGCTGCATTAATGTACGTCGCCATGACGTATCTAAGTATGCACGCATCTTCTGAATGGAGCACAAAAGCTCCGTTAAGCACATTGAGAAACAGATGAATATCGGACGAGTAGGCGAAATTGCCCGCCATAGCCTCGAACATACGGGCGATAAGACGAACCCACATGAATTTGTGTAACACGTCAAGCCCGAGCAATTCCTTGCCGAGCTCTCCTCCACGATACAGCTCGAGATTCGATTCGAGCGCTTTCCTTGGAAACGATGGCAACTTCATTAGTTCCTCGTGTAGAAATACCACTCGCTGCACTACCTAAAATGAATAATTGTACTCAACTTAAATGTGTTAAGTAAACAGAAAGTGTGTTTATGATAATTATAAGTACTTCAAGTTCAAATAAATTGTAGTAAAGTAATAGTGTTAAGATTTAGGTGTAAATAAATAATTAGACCAGTGTATGGTGTAGAAAATAAATATTTAATTTATGTAATAAATAATACGTACCATGTCAACATTTTTGAGTATAGCCCAAGTTAATAGAACTTTTCCAATTTCCACAAATTTGTGTACAAGTTCTTGCTTCTGCAGGGCATTGAATGCGGACTCCGGTTTCATATGCACCAATTCAAGCTGAGGATACTGGGAACGCTTGAAGAAGTAATAGTCACGTACATAAGCTGATGGGTTCCTTATTTGATCTGGACGATAAAAATGGAATTAATGTTATGAAACAGTACAGGCCAACTACTGTGCACGCTCTGCTTCAACTGTAATTTCTTTTCATCTAAATTAAATTGAAATTATTTGAAAGGATGGTCTTATATGGAGTGTGTATATAGTAGACAAAAAAGAAAAAGAAAGAAGATCTGAAGCATATTAACCAATCAAAAAGTTACTTACGAGTTTTATGATCTACCAAGAAATATTCCTTATGCTTATGTTCGTCAATGTCAAAGAAGTCCAAAGATTCCTTCAAGATCTGACAGAACTGAGTATCTTCTTGTACGGGAAACTGGGATGGAATACCACCTTCGTCTTCATCTTGAAAACAATAAATGTATACATAGTGTAAAATTTCTGGTACAGTTAATGCTTAAAATAAATTATGCAGGATGTCCAAGATGTATGGGATACTGGGATAATGGTTTCTTGGGGGATTTTTTAATTATTATATTTATTTTGCCATTTTTTAATGACCGGATTTCAGTGACAATATGTTTTGTGATTGAGTAATAAAGCGAGTGAGTAATACACCCAATATCTGTATGTAGTATTCAGACAAAAATTATTACCTTGTGGACCATGCACAATAATTTTCTTAGCAGAAGGTACATTTGCAGTTAGTAATATTGACGCATCGCATTGTTCTTTTCTTAAAATCTGCTTCAAATCTTTAAACATAATTCCATGTACACTATGAACCACCTAAAAATGAAATTTTTGTTTCATTAACACTACTTTACCAGTTCTACCCCAATATCCAATTGCACAATAATTTAAAGACACAAAACTAACCATCCATAAAAGAGACAACGCAGCTCCAATGAGATGCTGACCTTCCTCGTGTGGACTTCTCACATAGAACATAACGTACCCGATGATGTAATTATACAAAGCAAAGGCAGCCTGCTGCGGCAGCTTCGGTATAAAGCGAATGAGATGGCGCAGGATCTTGAACATCTGCTCCTGGCGCTCCCGAGTAAGGCGTTCGAGAATATACCGCAGACAGAGACCTGAATCCTCGACTAGACAGCACCAGATCACTTGATACGCCACCTCGTACACTGAGTTTCCGTCGGGGCTGACGGCGGCGTCATCGAGAAGATTTATGATCTGCACCATCGCTGAACAGAGACACGAAGGGAAGAGCGAGTGTGCAGAATGTAGAGGGTGGCTGGTCGTACGGCTTGGACCGGCATCGACTTGCCCATCATCGTCTGCTAAGAATTATTTTGATTGTATGAAGTTGTATTAATTAAAATGTACCATAAGCTTGACTGGGACCGTGAGGGAATCTCAGGTTAGATAAAAAGAATAAAAAAAGTATAAAACCAAACACTTCTAACCTTCCTCGTGGTCCTCAGACGTATGATACAAACTAGGCTCATGGGCTGCCTGCAATGTAATCGGAATGGTTGTTATAAGGAAATTCTCCCTCTCCTCCCGCTTCTTATCATCCTGCGCTTGCAATGCCATCTTGATTAATTCGGTTTGCTGCTTCTTCCTTGTCTTGGTGGCAGTCACTAATGAGCGCTGAAATCACAAAACAGTCAAAACACACATTGCGACGCAAGTTTCAGGTAACTTACATGTCTCTCCTGATTTATGGTAACTTCCTCGACTTTAGTCTTGACCTGGAGCTGCCAGGGTGAATCAACCACGTCTAAGGATTCGATACCGATCTTCGGTGAAGGTAGCGTAAACTCGATACCGGGAGGCGGTACTTTGAACAGTACGTGAGCCCCTTCCTCCATGCGAGGCCACACCTGGTAACGCATCTTCCAAAGCACTTGGAATCTGTGAAATTTTATTTATCCAACAATTTTTTTAATTTATTGACTCAATTAATTTACTTAAACAACTTACCTCAAGATTGCATTGATCCGTGTGTTGGTGTCTGGATGAGCGAGGCCGTGCTGCATAAGATCGCTGACTTGCTGTGGCGCCTTCACAGCAGCCAGAATAAACAAAGAAGCAGCACAAGCTACGACCTCTTGATTGGACTCCAGCAATAACTCCCAGGCGATCGGGATGATTTCTAGGAACTGTTCTTCGGCCAGAATACAAGCCCCTTTCAGCAGACATGCCAGAGGAGCATGGAAACCATCTTTGACCTAAATTATCAATGAAATCACTAGGGGACACTTATTTAAATCTGCTTTGTATACACAGGGGAATCACGTGTGTAAAATGTTACTTTGTCTATTAATATTAACTTCTCTAATTATTTAGCCACTTAAAATGATCAAAAATTATTAAAATATCTCCGTAACAGTTAATGATTCAACTGTAAGTGTAGAATTTTCTAATAAGCAGAAGTGTTATCAGTCACGGGTATCATGAAAAGGATGTAAAGAGTTTAAAAAAATGTATTTTCTCAGGAATGGTTTAATAGCTTGATTTCATTCTTAAGAAATCTGTTAAACCTCTCTAAAATAATTGGGGAAACATTATTAAACAAAGTATAATTTTGCGCGTGATTCCCCTATGTACAAAGAACAGATTTATACCGTTTCTGAAACTTTATAAATACCTGTGTTCTGATATATTTCAGAATAGGTGGAGGCTCTTTTGGTTTGCTTTCTGATTCAGGTTTTAAAGTTTCCTGTCCAGAATCTGACTCTGCTATGTCTCTGGACGAGTCTTTCGAGGCCAGCTTACTCATTAATGATCCCTCTACATTTTTATCGATTCTAAAAAAAAAAAAACGACCATTTTAAGAATCATTACCAGTACAATTAATTTACTTGTCAAATCCCAATTTGATGTCTAAAATTCATTTTTTTATTTAAATAAAATGGACATACTTATCCTTTTTGGCAACGCTATCTTTTCTGCGAACAGGCGACAACTGCGAGGTAACCGAATACTGCTGATCAGAGACTTTCCGATTGGCCGGTTGCTTGTCCTTCTTCCCTCCGGTGCCCGTCTTATTCTTATTCTTCGATCCCATGTCGATGAGCAGTCGATCATCGGTAACGCCGAACTCCTCCCCGTAAACCTTTCTCACCGCCTTTACAAGTCTCCCGCAAGCTCGCATCACCCTCCGATAACAGTAGGGATGACAGTGTCCCTGGTGGAGGCAATAATAGTACAGCTGATCGGTCACGAGGGTCATCGCACGCATCCACGGCATGTGCTTGGCGGTCTCGTCGGTGTCGTTGCTGTCACTGGGACTTTCGGGTGGCTGATCGTCACTGAGAACACCGGGAGACTCCTCGCCCCCGCTGGCATCACCGGCGTTGGCGCAACCGGGCTCGGAAGTGTCCGAACGGTCAGAGAGACTGCTCACTTTGCGCTTGCTCTGGATCGAGTCGGCGCGCTTTACAGTGTCGGGCAGCATTCCCTTGCCACTCGCTATAAACAAGCCTGCAAAAAATAAAAATTAAAGTAACATGAAAGTTAGAGCAATGTTTAATTTTAATCAATGAAAATGTTGATTGAATATAAAATAAACACTAACTGGTGTTCTTACAAACAACACCTACTCCACAACATTCAGTTGTTAGTAAACATAAAGCCAAGACCTGGAGCTATAAATTTTTGCACTCGCTCTGCTATATGTATGAGACATACCCCACTAAGCTGCTTACTTTTAAAATGAAAGGAACCAGTAGGTTTTTCTGTTGGTTTGTAGAGTGGGCCTTGCCTGATGGACTACTTACATTCATTTTCCATCTCTTTTCCCTCCTTAGTGCCACGTCTAAGCTTTAGGCTGCGCCGCTTGAAGGACCCTCCAGAGGGTGCAGTTGTTCCTCTGCGAAGCAAATACGGTCTTGGTGGTTGGCCAAGACGTTTGCACTCCTCACTGGCCAGCATCGCCTGTTATCAAATATTTTAAATTATCATAATGATGAGATTTTAAATTCAGTTAAAAAAGTTGTTGAAACAGAAAAAATTCTTTTATTTTTATGAAATTGAACTGAACTGAAGCATGTAGGTATAGGCAACAAACCTGCATCGTTAATGTTGTATTGCTGGACCCTTCAGATTCATTATCAGGTTCATGTAGAACAAAACTTATTTTCCGCTCTGTTTGACCTACGACATGTAAGAAATTTTATAAAGAACTCTAATTTTTCTCCATAAAATAAGAATTCTAACCAGTTTCTCCTCTGTCACCGGCGATGCTTTGCAATGACTGTGCGGAGGTCTGCGAGTGACCCATAGAAGACAGCGCCATACTCCAACGACGATTTGCCTGGTCCCTGAGATTCTTGTCCCAGGTTTGTTGTCCTCCACCCCCTCCCATGCCGGTCTTGGTTCCAGTGGTGCCCGTACCTGTGGGACAGCCACGAGACGATTTAGGCAATGTCTGGTAGGTCTCTCGCAGGAACCCAGTAATCTCGTGCAGTAGAACGCATGCCAGCATCTTCAAAGCCATAGGACAACTGGATCCATAACTGTATATACTTGCTGAAACATTAGTATTATGATGTGTGTGTGTGAGTGATCAATACAATCGTACATACCTTCATCAAGATAGTCTTCTTCTTCATCTTGAATGAGCAGCTCCTTCTGCTTCTGTTCATCAGTAACCATGGAATTAACGTAATTTTCCAATTTCTTGTCTTCATTAATTATCTCTTCCAATCTCTGACCTAAAGCCTGAATCATTCATTTTAAAACAAACCTTATCAATGTAAGATTCTATCAATCTATCAAGTTGTGGTAGATTACCTCAGCCCACTGATAGAACATTTTTCCAGCAGCTCGTTGCATGATGTGAGACCTGCGTATGCCGGTAGCGGCATGACCGCGAACCGGTAAGGGCCCCGAAGGTCTGAACATGGGAAAGTTTAGTTTCATCCAAGAAGGCCACTGTCCCTTATTGCACAAATGCACAAAATAGGAACACTCCAGTAACATGGAAGCTCTGGCTACTATAGCGGAGTGGGGCTGCAAACATACAAAAAGAGTTTTTCTTTGGAAATTAACCACTACCCAAGTAGGCAATTTTCCCAATTGTGGCCTTCAAAGTATTTTTTACTTTCAAGGTAAATATAGGGAAATTTTCAACCCTAATTTACTCATTATGGATTGTTTGGTTAATATAACTTTGAAGTTAGAAATAGGTCAAATAACCCTACCTAAAACCCAATTTTTACCTTTTTGGTAAATCTGACTATAAGAATATTTCTTTAGATAAATGAACCTGTTATTTTCTACAGCATTACCTTATTAGTTAGATGTCTTCAAAGTTATAAATTGACTAAAATATTACTTATAAAAGCCTTGAAAGTCGATAGTGAAGTAATATAAGGATTTTGGGTAATTGTATATAAGAATCCACTTACCAAATCTATAACTGAGGCTAACAGATGAGGATCTGGAACAGAACCAGGATGACAGGTCTCCAACAGAAAAGAGAAGCGAAGCATTCCATTGTAAACGGGCCCTGTAGGCACTAATTTGCGTTCTTTCAAGACCACAAACTCTGACTCTCTTGAAGATTCCCCAAATTCCATTGAATTCTTTCTGCTCAAATCTGTAATACATTCAATTATTTTGTTGATGATTCTTCGTCTAATCTGGATTACTCACATCCTCCTGATGATTCTTCAAGACTACCGTCTTTTGTCTTACCCTTCTTGAGTACGTATTTATTAAATCTGTCTTCTACTCTCTTTTTGGCTTTTTGTAAAGTCTGACTCACACTACAAAGAAGATATGGTATATTGTATTAAGTAAATTAAGTGTAATTTAAAAAATTTAAAATAATTTTTTAACCTCCTAGAATTCGGTTTTTGAGTATAGTATTTGTTTGACTGCCGAATAAACGATGCAGCATCACTTAAAGACTCTCCATTATCTTGGCTGTCAAGCATGTCACATGACTCTTCATCTCCTTTCTTGAACCACTTCACTGCAATTAAAAAAATAAAATAAAATAAAAACAGATAAAAATAAAATAAAACTTGGTACCAATTCCACCTAGCCTGGATCTACTTTTGGGCTTGATTATGATAGGATCGGTGATACCCAGCGCTCTTTCACTCTGACGGGGAGTTAAGATGTGATGCTTCTTCCTGATGTTTCCAAGAGGACTCTGACTTATCCTTGAGAACTCTTCAGCTTCAGTTTCCAGTAAACTCTATAAAATGGAGAGATTTCTTCAATTATTTTCTTTTGATATGAATTTTTCTTTTCATTCACTTAATGATCCTTTTTGAATTTATGTGCTTAGATGATCTTGCAGCTTTTTGTTTTGCTATTAAAAAATAAACTTACAGCACAAGTTGAAGAAGTACTCCTCTTCTTAAACAATAGTTTTCTAACACCTCTTTCGTCAAGAGGGTATGGAGAGTCTGCAACTATATCCGCCTGATCATCAATATCTGAATGATGCATATGCCTGAGAGTATAATAACGTTATGATTAATTTAATAACACTTTTAAATATAAATCCAATCAAATTAGATAATGTGTGAGAGTTTGCACAAATTTTACCAATTACATTAAACATCAACTAACCTAATGACTCGAGTGGTCTGTATATTGTTGTCCTTTTTAGTAGCCCTATCAGCGGTGTCGATCAGAGCACTCAACGCCACTCTCCTGAAGGTGCTACCATGTCCTTCTTTAACGTAGATCATCAGCTGCCGGATCTCACAAAACATACCCTGCACATGACATACATCATTTGTTACATCGCTGTTCAAAATATACCACCGTGACATATCATAAATCTTTCATCTAAAGAACTCTTGCTAAAAAAAATTTTGTCTTTTTGAAAACTATCCACCCTGAATAACCCCTAGCCCCAGCAGCCCCGTCTTAAGAATATTAAACGGAGAAGAGGATCAAATGACCCTTCATTTAAAAGCCAATCTGATTTTCAATGCGACTGTATAATTGTCTTTAGGTTTGTGTTATTTTTTTTTAGTACCAATTAATTAATTAATGAGCATCTCAGAAGGATTCACAAAACACCAATTAAGTAAAATTAAGTAAAGTGTCAAAGTGTAATGTAACGGATGTTCCGTACTGACCAAATTCTCCTGTGACTTGAGCTCCTTGATGTTATCGACGAAGCGGGTGACCAACGGCTTGAAGGTGTGGGAGACGATCTGGCCCTCGACTCCCCTGATGCCGCCGGCGCCCACGCCTGCATCAACACGGCTAGTACCGATACCGCATTGTGTGACAGTGTCAGTGGGTGACCTGCTAGAGCCCCGCTTCTGGTCTGTGCACACATCAACACAACAAGCATAGGATAATCGTTATTCTCGCGTCAGTAGACATCGCTAAGGTATACGCACACCACACACACTGCAGGCGAAGGAAAGGGATAATAATTAATTGATGTGACGGGCAGGATGTTGTATGTCATTTTGACGAGAATCGCATAGTGGTCACATATTTATTAAACAAACATTGGCGAATTTTTTTTTAGGTTTATAAACCGGTTTTATCAAGGAGAGGATTTAATATACATAAACTGCATAAATTTCTTTTGGTAATATGTAAATTTTGATTCAAAATGACAATCCTTGTGAGATGTTTCTCAAAAAAAGTAATGCCAAGAGAAACTTTCATCAAAATTTCATCAGGTTTAAATAATACAAAAGTCGTTGTCAGATGGAACTTTAAATCTGATTTGAGTTGTGCAGGTAAATCCCAGGTGACAAGAATCATGGTGGACTAGCACTCCAAGACAGAGTTCTCCACAATAGGTACCCAATATACAGGATGACAATTTTGAAAGTTTCACTTGGTGATTTTTTAAACAAAAAAAGTTATAAAAAAATTCAAATTAAACCTTTCAGGTAATATGGGGGAAGAACTACTATTACATAATAATTAAATCACTCCCATCTCCTTAAAACTATACTGTCCCAATATTATTAAATAGTTGTGATGTATGATTGAAAAATTCTTTCAAAAAGAATTTTTTGGTCATGAAAGTTAACCACAGTTAGTAATCTGCTCATTTGAGTATCAAAGCAAGATATTTTGCTCGTAATATATATTTTAGTTTATGCTATTTTATTTTGCATTTATTTTGTTTGTTATTATGATATTTTTAATGTATTGCAATGTAAAGTTTTTACTTTTATTGTTAAACTGTTATTTGAATTAGGGTCACCGCTTTATTAAAACCAAGAAAAAATAAAATAAATAATTGATTTGAACTGCTGGTTAACTCTTAGTCGCGTCATTCAATCATCAAACCAAATAATACAATTATGTATGTGACAAGAATGCTCATTTTATCTAAATAACATAAACCTCAAACTGTGCTCCTATGATTGAAAGGAATAAAATTGAAAAACAGGAAAACTGATGAGAATAGAAAGAAAGAAAGAAAGTATGTTTTCATGGTCGTCATACCTTAGTTTATCTATTGAACACTCTTCACTACTTCACCATGCTGTATGTTGTCTTTGAAGCAAGATCATCATTCAAAGACTTATTCAATACTACGTCTACTCTATCCAAAAACGATCATCGTGGGAAAGAAAGACAGACCAGTTTCTAGGGAGTATAGCATACCACATACACCAGATCACATAGCAACAGCCAAATATTTTACAAGTACATTATATATCGTTAATTACATAATACAAAGGATTGAAAATAATCATTGCAAGTAAAAAAGACTCACTATTCAGAAGACTTATTGAAATCTCCTGCAAGCATACATGGATGATTAATACACAAGGTTTTTTTTTTATTGTTTTTCTTTTCACCAGCAGCATATCTTTCTTTCAATGTTTGAATTTCATATTCGATTGTCTAGGCACAACACTTGTAACTGAACCGGAATGGAAAAAAAGGACATCAGGACAACTCGCCCTTCACAGGTGCAGTTGGGATTTGACCTGGATGAATCCAACAAGTCACAATACATCATTTCTCACTCGCAATCTATTTATTTATTTTTTTTTAACTCAGGCATCACCCCCTATCAAAGTAAGACACCTTACATTACAGCTGCCACTAATTATTTAAAATGTAAGTACACACATCCTATTTTGTATCATCTGCAATCCACAATTTAATTTTAACCTATTCATTGGTCACTCAGACCCAATTCCCTAATCAGATCCAAAATCACATCAATTGTATCGGCTAAAAAAAGACTGAATTGGGGAACATTGCGTTTTCAATAAAATCAACAAAATCCACAGAAATGAGTGTATCAATCATCCACATACGATCAAAAATTTAAGTTTTTGCAGCATGAATTCTTCCTAGTGTTGTAAACAAATTATGGTAGGTAGATATCGGTACTTTATGCAGTAGGCAACTAATTAATTTTCAATTATTGTACTATCGAACCGTTTAGTTCAGTATCAATTTAACACAAATTCGTTTACAGGTTCTTGCTCACTGCATAGGTACATCTTAACTCTAAAAGAATGTAAAAAGCACCAGAAAAAAAAAACTTTATCCTTCTCCTGTTGGCAGAAGTATTTTCTCATTCCATTAATGAATCTAATTACCAAAGTACTTTCATACAGTTTTTATCATCAGTTAATCGCATAGTATTTACAGGCCAAATTTCTTTAAATATTTACAATATTTACAACAACCCAGACAAAACTTCAACTCAAACCATTGTAACATAAATGATATGCAAGGGTAGCAACTGAAAACTTAAAGATTGCACTTCCAATCTTATTTTCCCAGTTGTATCTTTCAAAGTATTTTTGACTTTCAAGCTAAATATAGAGAAAATAATTCCCTGTCCTAATTAACTTAAAATGAACTGTATGGTTAATATAACTATGAAGCTAAACATAGGTAAACAATATGGTAAAAAAAAACAATTTTTACTCTCTTGGTAAATCTGACCATAAGAATATTTTTTAAGACAAATTAACTTATTATTTCCAATAAACTTTATTTATTAGTTAGTCCATTCACTTGGGCCCCCGGTCCCTAGGAATATAGCCACTGACAAGCCACAACGAAACAGTATCGACTGGGTTGTTGTCATACAATAAAATAATCATAAAATATTAAACAAGACTCAGAGAGATGAAACGGGCATTGAACTGAAATACGCTTCAAGCAAACGTCACATTTCCATTTTCTAGTACATTCTTAAAATAAGGAAATGAGAAATCTGCATTGCAGACAAGATAAACAACACTGTAAGCCACAAAAGACACGTGTTGAACAAAAAATAAAAGTCTTACTCAGAGGAGACAGAAGGCTGCTGGGATCCACGCAGAATCCAACGTAGGCGTGGAAGAAATCGAGGACCTCGATTAGAGGTTGCGTTTTCACGTGTTCCCTAAGGAAGCTCTTGAACTGACGCGCGCTCGCTCGGGACAGCTTCGCCAAGATGTTCTGGCATTGAGTGCGCAAGAACTCGGCTGCGGGACCACGCTGCCCTTCCGAGCATCCGTGGGGACAGCCTAACATCTTCAGCACCCTATTTCAAAACCGGAAAGAAAGCTTTAGTTGAAAAACCTTTATTCATTTCTCACCTAACAATGGCACCAATAATAAGCCTGTAAGTGGTCATAGGTTTCAAGACTTTCCCATCTCCGTCGTTCAGATTCACTCCAGCGTGTACCTTCCCGCTCTTTGTGCCCGAAGCACTGTTACCAGTGGTTCCTTCCATATTGGCGGCAGCGTTCGCATGCTCTTCCCGGAGACACTGTTTCAGGACGCCCATATCCATCAGCAACTCGACAAGATTGAGGATCACTTCCAGCACACGCAGGGTGCAGAAGGGGGCTTCACGTAGGGAGCTTCGATAGACCGCTTTGAGTACCACGTGGAAGTCGATGTCACCGTCTTTGGTGATATAACAGGCAGAACCGGGAGCTTCTGGCATCTCGTCAGCAGCATACGTGATGTTAGAGTCAGTTTGAGATCTGTAAAGTTAGTTAACCGGTTAATTGTTTATTAGTAGCGAAAATATTGAATCTTTATGAAATTATGGAACAAGTATATACTTAATTTTTTGTTACGTTTATTTATTTTTTGATTTAGTTTACTATATCTTTGTTAATATTGTGCTTTGTCCAGTAATTGGATTTCTATAATCTGTTGGACAATAAAGAATTATTATTATTATTATTATTATTATTATTATTAATATGATCTGAGAAAATCTAGTCCCTTTTCTAGAATACCCTAGAATGATTCAGAATGATCTGAAATAATTTTGAATGTTTTAGAATGTTCTGGAATGTTTCAGAATGTCCTGGCATGAGAACCTAATTTTCTAGAATGCACTAAAATGTTTTAGAATGTTCTGGCTTGTTTCAAAACGTTTTAGTGTGTTCTAGAAGGTTCCAGAATTTTGTGAGAAGTTCAAAAATGGTTCTATATCTCCAGATAAAAACTGATGGCAGTAAATGACATTACTAAAAAAGCCATTTCGAAAAAGCGGCACGAAGAAAATTTTCCTCGAAACATAAGTTTCTGCTTACCGCTTCTCCGAAATGACTTTTTTAGTAAAGTCAGTTAGTGTAACAATGTTGATCTGGGGATATAGAATGTAGAATGTTCAAAAAGTCCAAGAATCTAATTTTCTAGAATGTTCTATAATGCTTCAGAATGTTCTAGAATAATTTTTGATGTTATAAAATGTTCTAGATTATAAAATTATAAAATGTTTAAGTATGTTTTAAAGGTTCCAGAATGTTATGAGATGTTCTAAAATGGTTTTTAAATGTTTCAGGATATCCTGGAGTGTTCCAGAATTTTTCGGTATATCCAAGAACCTAATCATCTAGAAATGCACTAAAATGTTTTAGAATGTTCTGGAATAATTTTTAATGTTATAAAATGTTCTGACATTAGAATTGTTTCAGAATGTCCGAAAACCTATTCTTCTAGAATTCTCTAAAATGTTTTAGAATGTTCTGGAATAATTTCAAATGTTATATAATGCTTTGACATGTTTTATAATGTTCTAGAAGGTAACAGAATGTTGTGAAATTTTCTAAAATGGTTCTAGAATGTTTCAGAAAGTCAGAGAATCTATTTTTCTAGAATGCTCCAGAATGATCTGGAATAATTCTGAATGTTATAGAATGTTCCAGAATGTTCTGGAATGTTTCAGAATTTTTAAGTATGTTCTAAAAGGTTCCAGAATGTTATGAGATGTTCTAAAATGGTTTTTAAATGTTTCAGGATATCCTGGAGTGTTCCAGAATTTTTCGGTATATCCAAGAACCTAATCATCTAGAAATGCACTAAAATGTTTTAGAATGTTCTGGAATAATTTTTAATGTTATAAAATGTTCTGACATTAGAATTGTTTCAGAATGTCCGAAAACCTATTCTTCTAGAATTCTCTAAAATGTTTTAGAATGTTCTGGAATAATTTCAAATGTTATATAATGCTTTGACATGTTTTATAATGTTCTAGAAGGTAACAGAATGTTGTGAAATTTTCTAAAATGGTTCTAGAATGTTTCAGAACCATTTTCCAGAACCAGAGAATCTAGTTTTCTAGAATGCTCCAGAATGATCTGGAATAATTCTGAATGTTATAGAATGTTCCAGAATGTTCTGGAATGTTTCAGAATTTTTAAGTATGTTCTAAAAGGTTCCAGAATGTTATGAGATGTTCTAAAATGGTTTTAAAATGTTTCAGGATATCCTGGAGTGTTCCAGAATTTTTCGGTATATCCCAGAACCTAATCATCTAGAAATGCACTAAAATGTTTTAGAATGTTCTGGAATAATTTTTAATGTTATAAAATGTTCTGATATTAGAATTGTTTCAGAATGTCCGAAAATCTATTCTTCTAGAATTCTCTAAAATGTTTTAGAATGTTCTGGAATAATTTCAAATGTTATCTAATGCTTTGACATGTTTTATAATGTTCTAGAAGGTAACAGAATGTTGTGAAATTTTCTAAAATGGTTCTAGAATGTTTCAGAAAGTCAGAGAATCTATTTTTCTAGAATGCTCCAGAATGATCTGGAATAATTCTGAATGTTATAGAATGTTCCAGAATGTTCTGGAATGTTTCAGAATTTGTAAGTATGTTCTAAAAGGTTCCAGAATGTTATGAGATGTTCTAAAATGGTTTTAAAATGTTTCAGGATATCCTGGAGTGTTCCAGAATTTTTCGGTATATCCAAGAACCTAATCATCTAGAAATGCACTAAAATGTTTTAGAATGTTCTGGAATAATTTTTAATGTTATAAAATGTTCTGACATTAGAATTTATTTGGACTGAGGTGCTTTGTCCAGGTTCCTCTAGGTCTATTGTTTATTCTTATTGCTTAAAATAACGTTTGTCATTAATAAATGTCTCATCATATTTGCTCCTTTTATGTGAAAGATGAAAGACAACTCAAGGTAATAATTAAATATTCTATAAATTTAATAACTTGATGTAGTCCAGTGGAGTTCTTAGATGTAGTCTAAAGTAAAGTAGATTTTTCTTTTGGCTTGGAATTTATCCATCTGGTTTAATCTCAACCTGAGAGCCGGAAATAATAATTAAACAACAATTGATCTAAAATTAATTGAAATAATTAACAAATTTCGATTCTAACAATCTAATTTGCATACATATTCAGACCTGATTCTGATATTTCACAACAGATAAAAATAAAATCCATATAAACGAAAGGGTTGTCATTTCTACCTTGTTAAACTAGCCTTGCGTTCTTGTGTCCCACCCATTCCACCTTGCTTGCTCCCCGGAAGACTGGTCGCATCCAGCTGACTGTCCATCGAGCCCTGTCTGCGGAGATAGTCAGGCGAAGGTGTGGGAGTATGCTCTGTCACAGTGATGATGGGATTAGCCATGGGTTGTGTGGGTCCCAGTCTACTTATGCGACGCTTGTCCCAGGTAGGCTCGATGTACCTGCGACATCGAGTATATTAATACAAGTTAAACAAATCGGGACACTGTAATAATATTCAGCCAATGTTCTGCCTAGCTCTGATAATGTTTTGTAGCTCCCTCCCCGTTCCTAATAACAATATAAATAAGCGCAGCCAACATAAAAAAACAGCAAAAAAATTATTTAAAGATAATATCTACAAAAAAGTGATGTTTAGTATATTTCGGTATTTCGATAATTTAATGTTTCCTTTTCAACTGAAATGAATTCATGATTTGAATAATTCTGGAGAGAAGAAGCCGATCGCATTTAAATTATGCATATATATTGGTAAATCACAGTTTCTTATGGTACCTATCAAAATGAGAATTGCTCAAGAATTATTATTTTAATCTGAACACAATAAATTTCCAATATGTCTGGTTCTTTTTGGTTGGTTTTGGGCAAGTACCTAAGTAGGTAGGTACCTACTACTAAATTGTATAAATAAAATTTGCATTATAATATTAGGCATTTTAATACGAGCTACACTTACCCTCCGGCAGTTAATTCATCTATTAAACAGCTAAGAAAGACAGACAGAACACATTGATAAGAACACACAACAGCAAACAAAGGAGAAACAGAATACATTAGATATAAATAATAACAGTTAAGCACAACAATTGATTATGATACAATAAATTAGGTACAGTATAGTGCAATTTAAACTATTATAGAGAAATTATTAGATTGTAGATACAAAAAGAATTTATTAGGTAAAGAATTTTTTTAATAGTCAGAGATCCTAGCGAGTCAAGCGAGTTATTTTGAGTTAAGAACAAGCAAAAAAATATTTATATTGCAATACATTGTACCTACATAAATAGATGAGTAACTTTAGAGAGATTAATCAGTTTGATTGACACATTGTAGCTGCCTCTAACTTCAACCACAAACTTCAGGACGAGTAAGTAAAAATATTTGTCTACATATGTTTGTTATTATTATGTTTTTTTCATGTAGGTAGAAGATGCATGCATAAAGATGTCAGTCAAATATTTTTACAAATTAAAACTATTTTTTATCAAAAATAATCGTTTTTTCAACTTATTAAACCTGAATGAAATTATTAATAAAAATTATACAACAAGATTAATCGCTCTAAATTAATAATTATTATAACTACTAGGAGGTTTTATAATTTTTTGAGACTTAACATTTCTAAAGTTTTGAAAACTGAACATATAATATGAGAAAACTGCACAAGCCATCGCCTTGTTTCTATAAAAGGGGGCAATAATGTTCAGCAAGCATCAAACATGGCACTTGGCTATATCTCCAATGTAATTTTTTTAACCATTTTATCAAAATCTCTAAAAGATGGAACAATTCATACATTTGAATGGTCATAAGCCCCACAAAATGTTAAGTCTCACAACAGTTACCATCCTATGTTTAGAAAAGGAGACAGTAGACAACTACTACTGAACAAAGTCTGAAATTTCTAAAGATAGGGGTCCAAACTAACAGAATACTGCTCAGCTTAAAATAGTAAGGTTGAAGATTTATCGTTCCCTTGTAAAAAGGTAGCAATCAATTTAGAGTTAAATAAATTAAATTAAACATTAATTTGGGAAACATCATATTACAATCAATGTATTATTCTGTACAACATAAATCAACAATTAAACATTTAATCGATGTTCAAAGTAATACTTCATGAAAGAAAGAAAAAAAGACAAACCTCAAACTGGGCATGCTTTTTCCCTTGACAAGGTTGCTAGGAAACGGATCAAACATCTGTGACATTTCTGACCGACGGTTTCTTAATTGTTCTTCACCAGTATCAAGGCTACGGTGGTATTCCTGAAAAAATCAAACGAAAAAATAAAGATAGGTACACCCAGTATTTTAAGGCGGCTCTCACACTGAGGCAACAAGCAATAAGCAACTGACAATACGCAACATACAATAATATTGCTAACAAGTATTTTACATAGAATTAAATTGGGGGTCTCATATTAGAGCAACTCGATATCGGTCGAACCAAAAATATTGCTGGTTGCGGGGATATTATTTCTAGCGATACACCGTGCATGTTGAAAAGCAATAATTATTGCAGTTTTGGGAGTCGTTACGTACGAATTTTGTGCATAGATAACTACGTTTTATTAGTTTATATTATTAAAAGTTGGAAAATGTCGGACGATCCAGTTTTTAATACAAAATTTGTAGAAATAGTAGAAAAATATCCCTGTATTTACGATTTCACTCGAAAGAATCACAGCAGAAGAGAGTGATCATTCGGTAACAGTTTTGAAATCGGGTAGGATGGGCTCTGAGTTGCCTTGGGCAGATGCTTCCCCATGATGCTTCTCTTTTCCGAGTCGTCGGATGACATGATGATCAGAGGTTTCTGGCAATACTGTTGTTTCAATGTGAGAGAGAACCAAAATAATATTGCGTATTGCTTATTGACAGTTGCTAGTTGCTTATTGCTTGTTGCCTCAGTGTGAGAGCCGCCTAAGATGTAACAAAATTTATTAGAACATTCAATTTATAGTTAGTGTGAAAATAAAAAGTTATTGCTGGATTAGTTAAGAGAAAATAAAGGTTTATGTTGAAGAAGAACAATACACATTGTGCTGTTAAATCCATGCACTTAGAGGGATACAATTAGAAAACTGTTGCATCAAAAGAAGAATAAGGCTGAAGAGATTTGAGATATTATGTGTGGATACTTACGCATTTTATGATTTTACATTAATAATATTTGTACATTTTTGAAGAACCTCAAATACTTCCAATGTTTTCAATTGACCATGTAAATTTTGTAATATTCAATTTTACATTTGGAGTTACATATTTGGATATGTCTCATATTCATATAACTTAACAAAAAAAAAATGGTAACTTAAGTGACACCTCAGTAACCTATGTGACATATTCCCATCTAAAAACATTGCAAAAGATAAAACAGTGACAATATACGGCTTTTGTCCAGGTATCCTTTTTGTTTCATATCAGCCAAAAGAGGCATTCTAAATCCTAAAATGAAAATGATTTTATCATGGTTGAGTTCAAAAAGTTATTTAGGGTCACATAAGTTACTCCCAACTCGATAATTTACGTGGCAGTAACATATGTGACTTTAAATTAAGAGGGGGTCACTGTATTTGCCTCTCACAAACAATGTAACCTTAATTTAATTATTATGTGCTAATTTGAAAAGAAAAAACAGTGAGTGTTGGAAAGTTAGTGGACAAAACTTAGTGGACAAACAATTAGGCTACCAAATTATAACACCAACAAACCGGTCACTGTCACTGACACCTGTGGAATAGAGTGTTGCCAAACTAGCAAAATTGATATAGTAACTGTTTTGTCTAAAACTGTGTGTGATTGAGAAATTTGTTTTTTTTTCTTTTTCTTACAAACCAACTAAATATTCATTTACCCTAAAAACGTTTAGACAGAGAGGAAAAGTGAAAGATAGAATACATACACCAGACACACTGAACAAGCGCCTTGAACCCACCGCTTGCTGTTCACCCAGCAACTTTTGCTCCTCCTGCCCGATCTTCTCCAAGGCCTTGTCCGATTTCGAGAGAAGCTTGGTCTCGACGAACGTTTTCAGATCGGCGATCTTCGTCCTACGTTTCGTCTTCTCGCTGGCCCGCCTCACGTGCACCGAGTCTTCCGAATTCTTCATCCCGTGGTAGGGGGACTCTGAAACAGATTCGTCGCACTCTACACGTCCCCAGCGCTACGTCCGTCTTGCTCTATTTATATCAGAAAGTACCTGCGAGAATGGAGACGTCTTTCACCTCGGGCACCTCTATAAAGTCCTTGTTGTCTCTGTTGTTGCCTTCGGGACTCTGATAGAGGGAGATTTCTATCTTGGGGATTGGTAGAGAGTTACTTCGGCGACGCGGTTGCTGGACACAGCTGGATTCCTCGCTTATATCACGCAATCTGGAAGATACTTTTAATGCTTAACTGTGGTTGTAACTAGTGCTGTTAGAAAAAGTGCTGAAGGAGTTACTTAAGGAGTTACTTAAGCTATTGGATTTTTGGTTAATTTCGCTTTTTGTGATCCACAAAATCTGTGGATGATAAATACAATTTTCAATGTGACTAATTAAGCTATTTAAGCCCCCAATTAAGCACTAAACTATTTAGTCATAACATCCAGTTATTAGTAAACTATAAGCTGTGACCCCATGCCAAACAACGTAGATTTTAATCCTTTTTGATTATTTTTATAGTTTTTATTCCAATTAATGGCCTATAATAATTCTCAAGGTGCTTCAAAATATCAAAGGAACCCATGCAGAGACAGTGTTTAGAAGAAACTTCACCTGTTATATAGATAGTGCAGGGCCCAATAAATCCCTTCTTCTTGCCAGTTAGTGATGAAAAGACAGCGCAAGACGGCAACATCTAAGAAAGTGGCTGCAGTGAGGTCTCCAGGATGACCCCCAGCTATTAAGGTTCTGCCGCTTTGGCCCATAGGGGGGCCGTCTGCTCCAGGTCCTTCTGTTGAAGGATGTTTGCTGCTGTCAACCGAATCCTTATCAGTAGACGACCTGAAACAAATAGTTTGTTTCAGTGAGCTACATTTCTGAATGTAATTTTTTTTACCCTATCTTCTGCATTGAAGGTTTAGTAGGTGGTTTGGGGGGTTCAGCTGGGGTGGTAGGAGTTACGACCGGTTCAACCCTGACACTGGTCTTGGTGCCGCCGTTGTTCTTTACAGACAGTTGAAATATACTTGTCTCTGCCTGTAATTTTAAATAATTTAACACACAACTGACAAGAATGTTTAAAAAAAAATTACTAAAAACCATTTAATATTCAAGAAGAAAGAAAAGTACTTACAGTATAAATAGAGGGATCTCTTAGTAGGCCATCTGAATCGTTCAGAGAAGGAAGACAGAATATAACGACATGTTCTTCATCGTTACTAGAACTTTCTTCAGGAATAGTCTCAGGAAACACAGTGTCCTTTGGTGATGAAACCCATCCTGTCTGTATAAGAAAAAAACAAGTACAATAGGTGATAATTTAAATATGACCAGACAGGCTACCTCTTCATCCAAAGCTGTAGTAACCGTTCCAGTTGGTTTGGTGATCGTTGCTGTCACAGTGACTGGAGCTGGAGTAGCACTGCTACCAGTGATAGTACTGGTGCTAGGCGGAAGGGAAGAACAAGCAAGGAAATGCTGCAGATCGGAGCTGGAAGCACTGGCACCAATGCCCATTCCTGACATACTTTGAGGACTCTCCTTCGCACCACCTCCACCCAAGGTATCATCCTGTGATGGCTTACCTTAAAAAGTAAAATTATTGACTATTATTATTGATCAATGCTTTGATTAGTCAAAGTATTTTACTCTGATGCATATCAGCAATAGAACACTTACGTCCCAAGAACACATCGCCGAAAAACAGTTTATTTTTTGCATTCTTTCCAGACAGGTGACGAGGTTTAGGTCGAACCGGTGTCGTGAAGCAAGGAGCTTCAGGATGTCGGAACTCCCACAGCGCTTGCCAGATTTTGAGACCTAGCTCGAGACGAAAGTTCTGAAAGTCGGACTCTTTCAGTTGGTGGCAGAGAGGAGCAAATAAGTAGATGAAGAGCTAAAAAAAAAAATAGTCAAAAGAAAAACATACAAGAGATATGTATAAGGCTCCTTACAGTGATGGTTGGGACGGAGAAAAGATAGTAGAAAGGTGAACTGTGGTAGATGCCCACCTCGAAGTCAGCATCGGCGCACTCTTCAGACGCGTCCAGAATTATCCAGTGGAGGGTGTACAGTAGTTTTGTCTCTGCGGCTCCAAAAGTTTGAATATTCCCATCCTTCATCCTTAAAATGGGTGTGCAAGCTAGTTTCGGATATTTGAAGTGTAAGTGATTAATTTTTTACCTGTTGAAGAGTAAAGATGCCGTGCAATGCAACACGTGTGGCAACGCAGACTGGATAAGACGCCATCTTGGAAGTGATCTCAGTGCTTCAGCCAAGTCATGGTCGAGGCCTGATTGGATGTTTTGAACCAATACTTTCTCAAAGTACTGTAATTTTTTTTATGTTAAAATAATAAATTATCTGAAGCTGAGAAAAATTACATAAAAATCTGATATTTTTATTATTAAAACTAGAAGTATTTTAGCCTAATAAACAGTAGCGGATTTCTGATTAGTCTAGCTAACATACCTTGCATGCTTCTTTCAGTTCCTGAAATAAATAAACATTTTATTATTTTTCGAAATACATCAGATGTTCAGATAGGAGCAGAGCAGATGAAGCATAAGAAGAAGCGTTTCCTGAGTAATCATGAAAAAATTAAAGTTTTTCCAATATTTTCAGAGTAATTTTTTCTTATCAAAGTAAAGTATCTAATTTTGATTTTATCAATGACTGAACGACGGTTGCTTGACTGGCAATATTTTAACATAACAATTAAAAAACAAGATTACAGAAAAATATCAAGTTCAATTAATTTGCAATCGAGTTTGCAATAATAAGCTCACTTTCGTAACTTTTTTTATTGCGTTAAAACAATAAATTAGGGCCCCACTTCCCCCAATTTTCAAACAATGACCCTCTTATTATTGTAATAAGTTGTCAATTTTTGGTGACCCTTTTTAATAACACTCATTAGCATGCATCAAAAGTTTAATTAATTATCATCAGATGAAATAACTTACATGATGTCCACTGACTGTACTTTGACAAAACTGAAAAAGGGAAGTAATATTAAAAATTGTCTACATTACTTTATTACACTTAATTTTATTATGATTAAATAAATAACTTACTATGCATGAAGCTTCATGTAATCTTCCAAGTTTCGGTTTCACAAAAGGGCTAAAAAATAAAATGAGAAATATAAGAACAATAATGTTACATAGGAATTGGATCTAATCTAATAACTAATTAATGTAGAGATCAAAAAAGTAATTTTTTTCATTCACTTTCTAAAATATATTATAATAGCTTGTTGATGGTAAATAAGGAATAATAAATTGTCTGTATTGAATTTAGATTACTTAAACCGGATTAATTTAGCAAATGCTACAGGCACTGTTTAATTGTGCTTGTAGTCGCATTTAAAAAATCACAAAATAAAAAATAAGTTCTTACAGACACTGGACCCTGTTTACAATTTGACAAATTATTGTGAAGCACAATAACTGATAAAAGAGGAAAAACAAAATAGAAAAAAAACTATAATAAATGTAACAGAAAAATCCCAAGTACCTGACTTGTTTCCAAAGAAACACTTGAATAGGAATCGGGATCGCTTGATCAGTAAGGCTGTTGTCTTCAGAAAATTTTCTCTCAGCATCCACCATTGTGTTATAGTTTCATCAGATCTGAAAAAAATATCAAAATTAGAAAATGTATTTTTAAGGGCCTTGAAAAAGATGGCAGGTGATAAAATAGGGTATTACCTATATAATAATGATTAAAATGTCAATTCCCTAAAGAACCAATAATGTTCTGGGGGGCTCTAGGAGTGTCACGGTACCAGTGAAAATCTGTGCACGAAAATTGATAACAGGGGAGATATTATTGCTTCGCTATTTAATTAACTGTGATTACCATTACTGAGATGCCCAGTTAATTATTATTTGGCGATGTTTGTAAATTTTTTCTTGCCCGTTCTGGAATGAACCATTAGTTTGAGACGGGCCTCAATAAGGAGTGGTGATACAAAGAAACTGTTCGCCGGTGAAAGTTTTACATACCCTCTCAGCACCTTTAATTCGCTCCATGGTTGCTTTAGATTCTAAAGGACATTTCCACAAAAAATTAACTACAAAATAAGAAACTACAATGGCAAAAAAATTATATGTAACAGTGTAAAATTGTAGTGAAGTGCTGAAGTGTGAGGACTGGCCCCTCATCTATATAATTATTATAATAAATTCCTGTAAACTTCACAGCTTCAGTAATTTTATTTTCTTTTTAATTTTTAAAAGCATAAACAAAATTTCAACTTACCTACTTACACAGAGGTTGATGAATTTTCTATTTTTCAAGTTTAATTGCTTCCCAGAACTGATTCTACACTCGCAGGGATAACTTCCCATGCACCTTCATTCCACTGTCATTTTTTTGTTTTTTTGTGTCCTTTGCCCTATGCGCGAACCCGAGCCTTTTGGATGTGGGATCTCGGAGACTGGACGACTGGAGAAGAGAAGTGCTCCTTAGAATTGAAGGATTTTTTCAAGGTCGCCAAAGTTGAGGCGCCTACCCCAGAGATCTAAAATTTGTAGAGTTATTACAATCCTGATACAATAAGAACAAAAACACCTTCCAAATTTACCCATCATTCCCACCAATAATCATCATAACATAATTATAGGATACATAGGAATAAGAACAGGAACAAGAACAACCAAACCACAACCCACAACCCTCTCAATCCCAAGCAAGGCTTTTTAGATAAATAAATGGCTCGCGCGCGCATGTATTGATCCGTTTTTAAATTTATCGGTTTATCACACACAGGACAAGATCCAAAAGAAAAAGAAGAACTAAAGCTACCTTTGAATACAAAACGTCAGGAAAGAGTAAATCGTCCAAAAAGCTACGACAATCATCAGCAGGTGCAGGGTCTTGAAAATGGCGGATATACCATATCCGGTATTTGGCCTTGGCGTATTAATGAAGTTATTTTAAATAATAGGAATAACTTACTGAGGGAAAGTTATTTCCAATAGAACTGAACTAGACATTTAGTAACACCAACGCGACACCGACAACAGACACTAACAATGAATTAATTTAAATTCCCTCACCAGTTTTGATTTATACAGAGTGTCCCATAATATGTGGGCAATCTCCCGGATTTGGGTAAATTTCGTAAAAATAAATGAAAAAATAGCCATAAAATTAATTCCTCAGAGACACTCCTACAAATAAGATATTAGCTGTTGAAGTTGAGGGTTGAAAATACCCTCAATTTTTTGCAATAACTTTTTTATTTCTTGACCGATTTTGATAATTTTTGGTTTTATTTTGTATTATTTTGGACTTTTTAGAATAGTGTTTCATAATCTTTGGTAGCACATACATAGACCTCGGGATGGCATAACCCCCTCATTCACTTGAAAGAAAACAATAAAAATAATAATTTTACAGATTTTTAAGGTTAATTTTCTTTTTATTTGATATTTTTACATAAAAAATGTATCCTTATCTATTTCGATAGAGCGAACCGTTATCGAGATAAACGTCATTCTAATAAGTGATGCGTCGCAGGAAGTTTCTAAATTTCAAGTAAATTTTAATAAGATGGCTGACCTTTGACAGTAAATTGAGCAGGAAACAAAACAATAACTTAATTAAATACACGTCAAATAGTGTCAAAGATTTCATTTCATGCAGATTCAATTCTAACTGATTTTCTGCGTATTCAGCGTTTGTGTATAACTCATTTTAAAATATTATTATATACACCGTTCACTTATTATAAAAGAATTGGGTTATGGTGTAGGGTGATAGAAATCACTGGGTATAACCGCTGTCAATCATTGGCTGGAGTTTGGTTATGTCTCTTTTTTATGAGGTTGAAGTTTTATGGCAAGGAACAGGACATAGTTGCCAGATAGATTTTTGATATTTTTGGTATTCTTTTTATTATATTTTTATTAACATCTTTGGGGGCTTTTTATTTTTAATCATTTAGTCACATATTGCAATCTTTAACTAGAACGCAATGTCGCTGGATCTAAGATCTTAAAATCTTAAGCTTTTCATAAGAGTTTGAGAAAAAGGTTATCATGTAATTTTGCCAAGTTAGGAAAATACACAAATGTACTTTTTGAATATAAAATAAAAAACTTGAAACAATTATATTAATTTACTTTTAATAAATACATAGCAGGTAATTAAAATATATCGGTACGTTTATTAAACTATTAAAATATAGGTACGTAAATGAAAAATATTTTTCGTCAATTCGTCGGTTATTCGGTATCGTAGTAGTGTGTCGGAAACCAGCCAAAGATTCTGGACTTCTGGCTTCTGGCCCAAAATTATCCCCCATTATCAATAACCGCTACTGCATCCTGCTTAGAATCAGAATCATCTTCAGCGCTCTGATTTTAATAAGATTTTCACCATGTCCATTTGTTTCGTCCAGTCCTCCGAAATAAGTTTTTCACAATGATTATATTAATTTTGTCACATGTCAGGTGTACTTACATTTTGAAAGCTCTTCAAGACATACATTCTTTACTTTATCCTTAGAGGGAAGCTGCTAATTTACGTGCTTGTATAGTGAAATTTACAATACCCCCATGTCATTTCGATTGGGTTGTATTGGAAATAGATTATTGCAAATCTTTCGGAAACGCAAAAATTTCATAATCAGTGCCTGTTTTATGTGGGCTGCCCAAGGGTGTATTATCAAATTTGTCTTCTCTAATAATACTTGCTAATGCAATAAAGTATTAATTTATATAAAGTGTCTGACTACTATAAGAGACAGTAATTACCAGCAATTTAGCAGATACAGATACACATACTCAATACTTACATTCCAAATATATTTCACCTTCTGATATGACTTAAATGTTTGCTCAAGTTTGGACTTTCTGGATCTTAATCATTGAAATGCTTTCTTAATGCGGATTTATTCATCTTAGAGATATTATTTTCGTCATTTTGCTCTTTTGAAATTTAAAATGTCAAAAATTTATTAATTTTATTTGTCAGTTTGAGAAAAATTGATCAGAGTAAAAAATCATCCTATAGATAGATATCCTACTACTAAAACTTCAATTAGACAACATGGCTGTTAATCAGCTGAGACACTTTGAGTGATTTGACAAATGTCAGTCTATACTTAACCTTTAATATCTCGATCAGCTGATATTGTCAATCGAGATCTAGGGAGTTTTCATTTTTGCAAACCTAAAAACAAAAGTTCATGGCCACCTAGTTCTTTTTTAATATGTGAACGGTGTATATCTTTGAAAATTTTTAAAATATCCGCAGCTGAACGCTGCCAAATACGTACACCATTGTCAAGTTTGGCGCCAAAATATGATTGACACTTGACATAAACATCAATAAATGACAACATGAACGAAATGAAATGAACGAATCGTCAACAGAAATGTCGAATCGAATATCGAATCACTCGATCGAATCAGACATTTACGTTTCTGCAAGTTTTCAAGTTTAGTTTGAGTGGTGTAATTATTTTTATTAATTTTTAAATCGTTAATAATAGCAGAACTTGGTATCCCCAAAATTTTACGCAGATTAATTATTATTATTGTGCTTTTAATTTGTTAATATTTGTTATTTTTAAACTTCGCCGATTGATTTTAGTAAGTATGAAATTGCTTTTCAAAATTTCAGTTCAATCACAATCAGCTTTGACATGATGGTTGTCGCCATGATTTCAGACAATTACCGTAAAAATTCAAAATAACCGTCGTCGTTTTCTGCTGCTGCATGTTTTTTTAGTTTGGTGATCTTAAATTTACAATATTTTGACAAAAATTTCGATTTCAGCTTAATCATAATAATGGGTGACGAAAATAGGATCCGCTCCTTTAAAAACAAGGGCAAAGATACTGAGGTAAGTGTTAAATGTTAAGGACTACCACCTTATTAATTATTGGGCTATGGTTTTTTCTGCATTATTTATCTGACTGAAGATAGGTACTTTTCGATAATTATTTATTCACTTATCAATTATTTCAGTTCAGATAAATGATAAGTACAGTTTGGTTGGTTATACCTACTTACATAGCTGTAATAATTATTATTGATTCTGCAATACTTACTTAAAATGGTGAAAAGAACAAAGGTTTGTTTTTGTGATGAAAAAATAGAAATAACTTCCCCTAATGTCGAACATTTATTAGCCTGTAAAAACAAAAACAGTAATGCTGCATTACCGCAGTGAGGGTTGCCAGTCTAGGCAGCTATCTATTGTATTAATGGGGAGGGGGTATCTATACTAGACTTGGAAGACCTTTTGTGTCTCCCCTTCTGGTAACTATTCAAACACACACAATTTAATTATTTTTATCAATATGTATGCATGTAGAGGTAGGCTGTTCAGATTATAAGGATAAAATTTATGTTTTCAACCCTTACTTCGTAGAATCTCTGCATATTTATTGATTATGAATAAAACACTAATGTTTTATAAAAAATATAATCAATATACAGTAGAATTTTATAAAACATTAGTGTTTTATTCATAATCAATAGATTATAAGGATATTTTTGGAGGGCTGTTCAGAATTCGAGAATAAGTAATTTCTTTATAAATTTGGAGGGCTATTTGGATACAAGGATATTCGGACTAGTAGGACTCTACTGTAGTAACATAAACTTTTAGGAAATGCGGCGCAGGCGCATAGGGCAAGCGGTCGAGCTGCGAAAGGCTAAGAAGGAAGACCAGCTGCTGAAGAGACGCAACATCTGTGTAAACGATGAGGCCACATCTCCTCTGCAAGAGTCAAATGTTGCGACTCAACCTGCCGCTATGACAACTGAGGAAATAATCTTTGGTAAGTGCAGCCATCAGTTGAAGGATAGATGATTACAATTATTAGAAATAATTTGCAATGTGAAACTTATTATTGTCACTTTGTGGTTCCTTCAGGAGTGCCACAGGGTTCCAATTTGGGACCAATTTTGTTCTCTCTCTTTATCAATGATTTAGCATCTTTACTGGAACCTTACTTTTTATGCTAACTTATATAATAATTTTATGTCACCCTTAAAGATAATTTATTTTTCCTCTATGCAGGCCTGTTACAACAGTGAACAGTACAGTATCACAAAAAATTGTTAATTACTGTTTTTTGCTGCCTCATAGAAGTTCAGAAATATTGGTTTGAACAATTTGATATTTTTTGGGCTCCAAAAGCGACACTACTCTTCTCCATTTATTGTTTTCTCTCTCTTATAGTTTCAGAGATCCTTGTGGAAAACATCTAGGTAATCCTGTACAATCTGTCGCTAAATTTTACCCTACCATACCTATAAATAAAAATAAATGCGTCGTAAGTCAGGTCTTTGGTCAGGGTAGGGTTTTTTTTCCTTAAAATGGCCTTGAAATGAAAAAAAAAACCTACCCTGACCAAAGACCTGACTTACTGAACCGGAATTTGGAGGATTTATTTTTATTTATATGGTAGGGTAACATTTAGCGACAGATTGAACAGGATTACCAACATCTAATAAAAAGTAGCCCTATTTAGTTCTCAAGGCTCTTAAAAACTATCTCTTATTGACATTATAACATGAATTAATTAACTGCTTGTGGTGTGTTCCAGGAATGATGAATCCCGATGAAAATGTTCAATATCAGGCTGTGGTGGCCTGTAGAAAGATTCTCAGCAGGGAGAAGAGCCCACCCATTGATCAGATGATTAGAGCCGGCGTTGTACCCAGGTGTATAGAATTTTTGGGAAGAACTCACAAGTAAGTATATCTATGTATGGTAAACTTAATTATTTAACCAAACCAAATTAATAAAATATTCACTAACATTATTGTTATTTACCACAAATTGTGCCATTTCGTGATTCAACAACTGTTTATCATAGCCAGAAAAGCCTTACTGGTGTTAAAAGTTCTTGAAACTTCATATTCATTGCTTGAGTTGAAGGCAAACAAAGGAAACTGGAAATATAAATTTTAAAGTTTTCCAAAATTGACAGGCCTCCGGGCAGTAACTAGCTATATGTCCTTGCTGTTTACATAGTTTATTAATAAATGCACATTCATAATGTGCATTTATTCAAGTCCAAATAGAAATTTTACAATTTTTTTTAACAATCTAGTAACTGTTTTAACAAATTTAAGCTCAAACAATAAAATAATTTTATGTGGAGATTTCAATATTGATTTTTTACCGAATATTCAAAATAACAACAAGAAAAAATTCCTGAATTTAATGAAATCCTTTAATCTAAATCAAATTATAAATGAACCAACAAGAGTAACTTCAACTAGTAGCACCTGTTTAGATAATTTTTTTACAAATTTTAAAATTAATAAGAAATCTGTTTTCAATTCTGGTTTATCTGATCATTATGGACAATTTATATCAATTACAAATTCAAATTTTATTAACAATAATCAAACCATTAATAATAAATTTCGTTTATTTAATGAAAATAATATTAATCTTTTTTTTGAAAATTTAAGCATAAATTTGATAACTCTAATACTACTAATGATTATAATTTAGATGATAAATTTAAATTAATTATAGATAATTGTACCCTATCTTTTCTTGAAAGCTTTCCACAAATTACAAATAAACAAAAAAATAGAAATAATTGGATAACGAAAGGTATTAAATGTTCTTGCAGAAATAGAAGATCTCTTTTAAAACTTTCCAAATTAAATAATGATACAGGTTTAAAAAATTATGTAAGAAATTATTCAAAAATTTTAAGCAGAATTATAAAAACTGCTAAAATTAAATACATAGAAAGCAAAATTATTAATTCAAAAAATAAATCAAGAACTATTTGGAATTTTATTAAAACCAAAAAAGATAAGAATAATAATTTCATAGAAGAAATTTTAAAATCTAATAATTCTATAATATCTGATAAAGTAGAAATTGCAAATATATTTAATAATTATTTTGTTAACTTATTTCCAAATAATAGTTTAACGAATTTTGAAACAGAAAATATAAGATTGGCTTTAATAAAATTCAAATCACCCAATCAAAGTAGTTTTTATTTATCTGAAATTACAAATAATGAAATATTAACTGCTTGTAGAAGTTTGAAACCAAAAATGTCTAGTGGTTATGATTTAATCCCACAAAAAATGTTCAAACAAATTTTGAATAATTTTCCAAATATTTTCTTTGATTTAATAAATGAATCTTTTAAAAAAGGAATATTTCCAAATGTTTTGAAAAGATCTAATATAATTCCAATTTATAAATCTGGAAATAGATCATTAATTTCTAACTACAGACCAATTTCCCTAATTCCATCATTATCTAAACTAATTGAAAAAAATTTTTCTGAAAAATTATTAGATTTCTTAAATAAAAAAAATTTATTTTATCCACAACAATTTGGCTTTTTAAAAAACAAAAACACGAACCTAGCAATTCATTATTATTTAACAAATGAATTTTATTCAAAATTAGATGATAATTATACAATAGTTGGAATCTCTTGTGACTTTCATAAAGCTTTTGACAGTGTAAATTTGGAAATTCTTTTATTAAAACTAGAACATATGGGTATTAGAGGTACAGCATTAAATTGGTTGGAATCATATTTGATTAACAGAGAGCAAAGAATAATAATACATAAATGATTTTGAAAACAACAAGACATTTTCTGATTGGAAAAAAATTAAATGTGGTGTTCCTCAAGGTTCCATCATAGGACCACTCTTATTCTTATGTTATATTAATGATTTACCTGCTTTTTTAAATATTCCAACTTTACTGTATGCTGATGATACTTTTCTTGTAATTTCAATTAGATCTAACGATAATATTGATATTAATTTTAAAGTAAATGAAATCTTGGAAAAATTATTTACTTGGTGTGAGTTGAATAGGATTAAAGTTAATTTTCAAAAGACAAAATTAATTCATTTTTCAAATAATAATAGAAATAAAAATACAATTCAATTAAATAATAAATTCAATATTGAAAACGTAGAATCTTTAAAATTATTAGGTTTCAATTTAGATAGAACTCTTAATTGGAAATTACATATTAATACAATATCAAAAAAACTGTGCAAAGTTTGCTTCCAACTTCGATTTTTAAAGAATAAAGGATTAAAATTAGGAATTTTAAAAACAGTGTATTATTCAAATTTTTATTCTATTTTAAAATACGGAATAATACATTGGGGGAATTCTTTTGATTGGTTAATTATTTTCAAAATTCAAAAAAATTGCATAAGAATACTAGGCAATGTTAATCGCATGACATCTTGTAAAAAATTATTTAAAAATTTAAAAATTTTATCATTTCCAAGTCTATTTATATACGAATGTCTCTGTTTTGTACATAAAAATAAAAATTTGTTTACTTTTTTCAATTCTAATACCAGAAATTCTAATACAATTATTTTAAATAAACATAATACCACTCATTATGAATTATCTTCTGAATACATATGTGCCAAAATTTATAATCATTTACCAAATAATTACAAAAAGTATAATTTAAAAAAAAATTCAAAAGAAATTAAAAATATTTTATTACAAAAATGCTACTATAGCTTAAATGAATATTTGAACAATTCTTTGGATTTATAATTTCATAACTTTATTTCATAATTTCATAATTTTATAACTTTATAACTAATTTTACAATTTATTATTTTCCACAAAAAATACAATAATATGTATTTATAATAAGGAAATAAATGTTATTATTATTATTATTATTACATAGGAAGCACTGAAAAGTTAGCTAGTTGTAACTCTTTGAGATTCTTAGGATAATATATTTGAATTTCTTTTTATTTTAGCCCAGTGCTGCAGTTTGAAGCGTGCTGGGCACTGACCAATATCGCCTCCGGCACACCCGATCAGACCGCTGCAGTAGTCCAAGAAGGAGGCCTGCCCCGTCTCCAGGCGTTGCTCGCCTCGCCCAGGAAAGAGGTGGTGGAGCAGGCCGTTTGGGCCATAGGCAACATTGCCGGTGACGGGCCCGAGACCAGGGACATGGTGCTGTCGTACGGCGTCCTGCCTCAGCTGCTGGGCCTGGTTGAGCCGAAGACCCCCATCACTCTGCTTCGCAACATCACTTGGGCCATCAGTAACCTGTGCAGGAACAAGAACCCGCCGCCAGATTTTGAGAAGGTGGCCCCCGCGCTGCCTACCCTGGCCAGGCTCATACACCACTCTGATTCTGAACTGGTGGTGGATGCTTGCTGGGCTCTCTCTTATTTAACTGATGGATGTAACGACAAGATAGGTGTGTATGGGAGAATTTGAAATGTCCTTTTGTGTTATACCAGTATGTTTCTTATGAAGATGACATAAGTATCAAAGTAATGTTTTTTTTTTTAAGTGAAATTGTTCTGATTCTTCGTTTAAAAATAAGGTTGACTCATCAAGATTCCCTATTCTTATTTTTGATTATTTTCTTGTTTACTGAAATGAAACGTCCAATTTTTTCTATTTTTTGGCAGAAAATATCATTTTCTCTCAAAAAGTAGTACTTCAAAAATAATTTATTTTGCATAACTTGTCAATTCATCCCGATTAAGTAACTACTTCACACTGACAACAAAATAGTTCCAAAAAGTTCCAAACTATACTGACTAGCTTCCTGATAGCACTCTCCAAATTGTCTTATCCTACTCTGATAGTTTTCAGAACTACACTGCCTGTTCAGTGTTCACCAATTTTCTGTCTCTTACTCTTCAAATGATCTTACATCTATGACATCCTAAACTAAACTGACTGATAAACAGACTGCACTCATAAACCATGATCGAGAGACTCGGTTCGTTCTAGAGTTTTCCTGATACATGATGAATCTAACAGCAATGTTATCAACTTGTTACAGAAACAGTGATAAATACCGGGCTGGTGCCAAAACTGGTGGGATTATTGGAATGTGACGTTGATACTATACTGACGCCGGCGCTGCGTGCAGTTGGCAACATCGTCACCGGCAATGATCAACAAACAGACGCGGTTCTGAATGCTGGCGTGTTGAAGGTGATGGGCCGATTGTTGCAGCACCCGCGTCTCAACATAGTGAAGGAAGCCGCTTGGACCGTGTCCAACATCACCGCTGGAAACTGGTTTGTGAAACTTGTCTATTCTCGCTAGATTTCTCATTAATTCAATTTTTTTCGTGAACATAGTGAGCAGATAGATCGTGTGCTGCAAGCTGGCGTAATGCCGACTCTACTGCACGTGCTCGCCACCGGAGATTTCAAGTCGCAAAAAGAGGCCGCTTGGGCGGTGACTAACTTCACCAGCGGAGGTTCCGTGAGCCAGATCGCCATGCTCATTGAAATGGGCTGCATCAAGCCGATGTGTAACCTGCTCAACGCCAAGGATTTCAAGACTGTTATAGTTGTACTTGACGGGCTCGCCAATATCCTTTCCGCTGCCAATAAACTGGGAAAAGTCGAGGACGTGTGCGTGATGATCGAGGAGTGCGGTGGTCTAGACTTGATCGAATCTCTACAGGCGCACGATAATGAGAAGGTCTATGAAAAATCGCTTTTCCTCATAGAGGCTTATTTCTCAAACTTTGATGTAAGCAATTTTTTAACATTATTACTTATAATAACTTTTTTAGGTTTTTCACAATATGATTGTATGTATTTGCTTTGTTTTAGGAGAACGGCGATAATGTTTGTATGGCAGGTGCCCAAGTCAACGATTCTGGTTTATTAACTTTCAATGTCCCTGATGGCGGATCTCAAACCGGAGGGACTTTCAATTTCTGAGAAACCGCATTCCAATCATTCCGTCAGTAATTAATTATTATGATCTCTTCACAATTACACTTTTGCATTTATCATTGTTAATATTGATTAGTTATAGGAGCAGAACTCAGTACCGAGACACGAGTTCCATTACAGTTAATTAATTGTGCTAATGTTTTTACAATTTTGGAATTTTTATGAAGTTAGATTTCAATGATAGGCGTTCCTGAAAATGTTGAATTTTTTTAAAGGGGCCTAAATAAGAGAATCCCCAGTATCAGTTTGTCAATTTAATAATATTCTAATTTGGATCATGTTCAGATAATAATTGTAAGATGTTATTGTTCTACAGAATTACTGTATTTTTTTACCTGCTTTTTTATAATACTTTGTATCTTCAAAAATACATACTTGAAATTTCTATTTTGTCATTATACACCAGGGGTGGTCAACCCGTGGCACGCTTACCACAGTGTGGTAAGGTGGAAGTTTAACGGCTATTTTACACACCACTAGGGCTATGAATTTTTTTTATTTTAATGCTAATATAAGCAAAGAAAACTTAAATGATAGGATTTGTAGCATCTCTGTCCTTCCATTAAGGGGTTAATCCCCTTGTTTTCACTGTAAAATGGAGGTTTTAAAAAATTTAGTGGCCAAGTTTTGGGTACTTTGAGGGTTTAAACCCCCAAATCCTTTAGAACCGCCCATGTTTTTTTCTACATCAAAAAGGTACTATTGGTTAACAGCTAAAGTTAACCATTTCTAAGCTAAACGTCCACTTACATGAAAAATTCGTTTTGAATGTTTCAAAACATGTATCGGAAAATGAAGGGCCAAAAAACTCACTCAATCCAAAAATCTAATGGCACATGAAAAAAACTGAATTGGTATTAAAAAGATGGCTAATATCAATGATATGACATCTACAAAAGCTGAGTTATGTACCTTGCAGGGGTACGGTTCCCAAGATATCTTCAAAAAACTGGAAAAAATATTGTTTTTTGACACCCTGTATCTCAAAAACGGTATGCCTGGGGATATAAGTTTATAGGAAAAGTCTAATGTTTTATGTAGTAGAATAATTTCCTCTTAGGTACATAGTGTTTGCGGGCATCCTTTATAATAAATATAGCCCAACAGTATTTATAGTGCAATATAATAAAAATAAATTCAAGTAGTTTTACATTTTAAAGATAGAAAAACAACAACAAATAAACTATACCCAGAAAACTCCCCCACAGAAACTAGGCACTCAAGACCAGAGATCATGTCAAAATCATCACACAAACTGTTATATAGTCTCTAAACATCACATTGACAGGCAAAAAACCAGAAAGTTCTTGCTTCATTATAATCAAAAGTGGCATTCTGGCGAGAGCCCAAAGTGGTACCAACACCTGCAAATTAATAAATTTATAAGCGGCGACCACAGCCGTCACCGTAAGTTAGAGTAGTCTCGGCAGCTATTAGAGGAAGATCATTTGGAGAGTCCCATCAGAAGATAGTGAACAATGAAAGTAAAGTGTACTTTTGGATGTTATGGAAATAAGATCATTGGCAATGGCGAGTTAGAGGAGTGATACTATAAAAAATAACTACTAAATTGCACTATTTATTTTTTTGAGGAAATATAAAAATAATTATAAACAGTCTTTGCAAAACATGAAAGGTCAGAGATTATGGCATGTAATAGTGTTTTTAGAATGGAAATATTCCTAACAGAGTAAAACTCACAAGACTTGATGTTCAACAATCCATGGCAGCAGCTACATTTACCATAATTTTTAGAGCCTACTCTGTTCAAAATATATCCGATTTTTTAAATATTTTATGTTTGTGACATGCCAAAAACCCCCGCTTACACACACTTTAATACTTAACACTAATAATTATTGATCTAAGCAGACATGAATTGTACAATTTTATTAACAGTTTTATCTGCATAAACTGACGCTAATCGACATCTCATTTCAAGTTCACTCCCACTTTCAAGCTGACAATTAAAAGGCAAATCGTAGTAACTAACATATAGAGCCAACCTACTTCTAGTTTTACTGTCCATCACTGAATAATCTAAAATGTTCACATCCCCTGCAAGATACTCTCTAACATGTGTCGCTATCTGAGGTTCCCACTGGTCCAACACTAAATCCATATGCTCCGTGATGGCTAACAGCATCTCAGATGAGAGTAAACGCACAAAGTTCGGTCCGTGCGGGCTAAAAGTTTGTGAAAAAATCAACTTGAACTGTCGAAGGGCGAAAACGTTAGGCGACGTTTCTAAGTCGACTAGAAACTGAAACAAAAAATTAATCTAAGAGTCTCTGATAAATAAAAATCATAACTCTCTAAAAAGTAGAGAAAGAGAGTAAGAAAAGAGCTTTCTTATAGAATATATCTCACCTTTAACAATGCAGCGTAAGCAGGAACAATCGGAAGTTTATCCTTAACAACGGCATCGTAAGTGACTCTGGTCAGCATCTGTTTCAGTCTACCCTGCGTTGAGTCCTGGCAAACGGTACCAGATTGCAGGTAATGATCACAGAAATGTCTGATCGCTTGGTCACCCGTAAAGGCCACAATAGCAGAGCTAGGAGGGTCCCAAGGCAATACTTCTGATCTGGTCAAGGTTCGCGCCAACTGGCTGTGATACCCCAGCTTGTCTGCTGTGTAGCTGAGACATCCGGCTCGTTGTTTCACTTCTATGTAGCCTGTTGTTTCTAGAATTTTCCTGCAATGATTATAATTTTGTCTCAAAGTCCAAAAAATCTGAGGTTATGAAAGAACACGTCAATATTCAATAAATCACTGTTACAGTTAATCACTGTTACACATATTAAAAAATAAGTAAATCTGACAACACTGTTAACTAGAATAATCAGCTGATTCCAGACAGTTATCCAGGTTGACGAGTGACATCTAGAAAACTGACTTGACATCCTGAAATTGCCTCTGGTATAAACTTTCAGTATAAAACCAATTGGCTGTTCTGGTGAATGCGACAAAAACTTCTATTTTGAAACACCTAACACTTGTTGATATTGTTTGGACATTGCCAGTTTTACTCTTTGCTTATGCCATTTTATTGTTATTGGTTTGAGTACCGGAAATGTTCCATACACCTTCTGGCGGTTACAGATGTTTGGACAGTATAGCTCTTCCTGATGTTTTACATTCAAAGGGTATACAGATGAAGAAGCTGCGTTCAGTAAGACAGTCTAAATAATAGGAAGTAAATTAAGAAACAATGAAGAAGAGTTTAGCTGAATTGTTTGTTAGGACAGAAGATTGTTTATTATTGTTTTACCATTAAAAAATATATTATCATCAGAAAAACCTATACAAATAAAGCAATAATTATATGAGAACAATAATAATGTAAATACTGCAGTAGAGAATGGTTTCAGCAAAAAAAAACTCACTTGAGCTGATCCCAATTTCGACCCCTCTCGAAAGTGACGGGCCAGTACCTCTCGTCGTCCACGGCCACTTTTTGCAATGTATCCAGGGCGGGGATAATTCCGGGACCTTTCACGGTCGTGGTACTGCCGTTCAGTTTCACCAATCTCAATGTTGCGTAACAACTCTTGCCCAAACGAACGTCCTTGGGGATGACAAGACGAGGCTCCACCGCCAAGACATACAGGTGACGAAACGCCTGGAGATGGTAGCGATTGTCGTTACTGTGAGTCGGCCATTTCGGGTAGAAAGCGCAAAGAAGCGCTGCTATGCTTTCGGGCCTGTGGGAACATAAATTACATAAGCATAAAAAAAATTAAAAATATATCCCGGGCTGTTTGTCATGATCCTCCATGCTTTGGAATAGCCCTGAATCAATAATAATTACATGACATCAACACACACAAAAATATCTCACCTGTTTGAAAGCGTGAACCTCCCAGCTCCGAGGAATAACAGTCCGAGAGACATATGAATCGCCAAATGGGAGCCGTAAGTCACGACGGTGCTGCTGGCAACCCCCACTCGTCTACGTAAGAACCTGATCAGCCGCATGATCTCCAGGTTGCCGGTGCCCGCCATCACCATGGAAACGGAAATTAGCAAAGCGTTCAGGCACGTCTCGATTGTCGGCTTGCCTGCCAGCTCGGCAATGGACTTGGCCGCCAGAGAGGTGAACATGTGACAGAAATGGAGCAGGGTGGTGAAGGCCCCCTCGTCCGACGACCCGGCATACTTCAGACCTATCGCCATGCAGGCACCCGTTATTATATTGCAGTAAGCTTGGCTGGAAATATATTTTTCTAAATAACGTACAATAATACTACTTTTCATGTTTTATAATAATTATAAGTACTACTCACTTCATGGCTTCGTAGTCAACATCAGAAGCGGCTGCGGAAGGTTTAACCATGCAATGCGGCCTAATTGTACCCGGTACCTGATTCTCAACCCATTCCTTAGACGGCTCTATGTCATCCCAAAGAATCAAAGCTGTAATTTGAACGCACGTATTACAAACAAGGCCACTTTAACAGGAGCGAGATTACCTCTAGCCAGAATCCTGAGCATGAGGAAATCGGGTCTGACGAAATCCAGAAGGTATTGTGTCTCCGGTGGAGCCATCCAGTCGGCAACGGCCTTGTTACCGCTACTGAGATACATGAGCCCCAGAGCCAACGTCGCTCCGGGAGCAGTCACATCCAGGTTGACTGAGCACCCCTCGCGGATTTGAAACGAAGCCACTTTGTACTTATCCTTTTGGGCACCTGTGATATTTGTGCATAATTTGTTTTACTCGGAATAATGGAAAATGCTTAGAGGACATCCTCTGAGCTTTTTGAGTAGCTTTTTCTTAATTTTTATAGTTTACAGGTCCCCTTTTAAAAGGCTCTTAATATGAGTGAAGTCTTTCATAATCATTACAAACTGCTCACAAGAGCTTTATGGTAACAATGACTGCTGCAGATTTAGGAAATTTCAGTACAAAAAGTTGGCTTTACTTCTATAATGGATTCACATGAATTAAGTTTGACTGATTGACTGTAGCTATCAATTAATTTAAAGCCAAAAAATTAAAGCCAGGAAGTTTGACCAAAACGTGTACCATTACCACAATTTCTGTCAGTCAATAAAATGAAATAAATGGTCACCCCTTAGTACAAAGTCAATTATACCACGAATAATAAACAATTATTTACCTATGAACGGCCTCTTGTTCCCTCCAACCATATAATACCGTAACATGTCTGGAACGTTAAGATCTGAAAGCCCAGACGGCCTTCCTCCCTGCCCCAAAGTGACCAGTCCGAGTGCCAACCCGGCGGCCAGGCTGTACGACTCCCTGTCAACACTGTTCTCCATCTCGGGTCCGGGAGGCCTGCCAATCTCAGATAGCAACACTTCTGTCATACGTCGATGAGATGTTCCCTGGTATTAGAAATATTTTAAAGATACAAAAAATTTTGTATCGAGTAAGATCAAACTTTTAAAAAGTGAAAAATAAGTTCGAAAATTGATCTTTGATCCTTACCTGGTATACAAGTCCGATACCCATCAAACCTGCCACCTGGAGACTCTGAGGAACATCCACTTCCATCGAGGTCGGGGGAAGGAGAGCTTCCACATGGATGGAGAGGGTTTTAGTTAGGCCCGGATGAGCAGTACCACGAAATGCAGCTGCCAAACCTGTAAGTGAAAAAGAAAGGATAACTCCAAATCAGCAAGGCTGTTGTTTGAATGTTTGTCTTAAATTGATGGTTTGTGGATCTAGTGAATTACTTGAAGAATGAACGAGATGCAGGTATGGATTTCAAATTTAAATATCTCATTAAAAAGGTTTTTTTCTGTGCGGATTGTTATTTTTTTATCGTTTTCTTTGTTGTTGTTCTTTCCCTGCCCAGTTCAGGTTGAATCCGGCACTAGAATAAAAGGTGGTATTAAGAAAAATGTCACAACCTTTGACCTTTTTCAGTAAATTCTAGAAAAAAAAAAACAAGATGTCAGTGGGGTTATTTGAAACTAGATGACCACCCTTTAAAATTCAAGGTTTAAATATATTTTCAGCCATTTTGTTAAAGTATTATCAGGAAGGGGGGGGGGGGGGGGGGGAGTTTAAACATATTTAGGACTGACTGACAAATTTAAAATTTGGGTTATTTTGGCCTTTAATTTCCAAGCAAAACATTCTTACCTAACAGAATGCCCACACTAGTCATCTCGTGCACTTTTCCCAGGTACTCGAAAGTGTCCAACACCGCCAAATTCTTCAGATGCCCATTCAGGCCGAGCGCCATCAGGAAACCGGCATGCTCCATCTGCTGGTCCGTCGCCGACGCCTTCCCCCCGCCTCCGCTTCCCGGCGTCGGTCGATTGAAGATGATCCAGTTGTTGTCGATGTTGTGGGCATCGGGCGTGATCCGCAGCCCGTTTGCGGCACCGTTATGAAACAGCGGCCACAGGCTCATGTTCGGGGGAGTGTCTATATGAGTGAGCTCCACCGTGGTGCCACGGGGAGGCGCCCGTCCGCTCAAACAGAGAGGCGGAGTGGGGAGGGGCTCGGTTACTACTGGCGTTACGGTGCGGAGAGTCAGCATACCCCTGCAGGACATAATCGATTAGTTAGTTAGTGAAGGGAGAAAATTTTCTGATGCAAGAACTGCAAAAGAAGGGGAGCAGCCCTAGACATAACTTTAAAGTCTTGATATCGTATCTAAATATCCTATTTAACATACTGACTCCTTGATTTGTGCAGTATTCAAGAATGTATAATAATAAAGACAAAATTGTAAAAGTAAATTAGAGAAGAGGCCAGCCCTCTGGTTATTTTATTTGGAGGTTATTGTAATGTAAATAGAGACTGAAAATAATAATAATAATTGTTAAAACGATTGTAAAAGTAAACTGAGATAAATAAAGTGTTGAATGAATATAAAAATAAAGCATTTTGTACAAAAGGATGTGAAATAAAGACCAAATTAATCCACTCACCTTCCGACAGGCAAAGCCATGGTTCTGGTGCATACGGCGTACAGATGTTTCTCCTGTTCCTCTATGAAGTCGTGGTCGGACACGTCGGGTCTCTGGCGCAGGACCACGGGCACCGGTCGCGAGCTCTGCAGCATTCTACGAGCCTCCGACACTCGTACATCCTCCGGATAACGGAGCTTCATTAAGGGATTATCGACGTCTTCCATGCCGTCCGGCTGATCCAGTTCCGATGATTGCTTCATGCATGGCACGAGCTCCTGCAGCTGGCTCTGGGAATACATGCCGTAGCGGTCCAAGGCGGGGTCTTCTCTCTTGAACTTGAGCGCCTGACGAGAAATTGTGTTCGAATATTACTTATTCTTGCACCCTTTGTTTGCTAATCAATTACCATTAGAGAAAGATGTTTAAACTAGTAGGCCGGAATGAGTGCCAATTAAACATTTATGAACCTACCTGAGCAGCCAGATCTTCCCTCCACAGCAAGAAATAAGCTTCAGGTGGCCAGTCACCGGGTGGATTCTCTCGACATTGCCAAAGTACATTGTAAAGAATAAAGTACACGCCGGCAGGTAGGGTGTCCAGGTATCTGGTCGTGATTCCCATTTCCACCATTTGCATTACCACTTGCTCCTCTCGAGTGCTTCGAACAAAACTTGCATCCGGATTCGGTTTATCGGGCTCTACTTTTAGAGGATTTATCAGAGCTTCGATAGTGGCAGGGGAGTTTGATTGATTCATCAATCCACATAGCTGAAAGTAAAAGTTATCTAATATTTATAACTAAAATAAATAATTAGAAACTCACCCGTATTATGTTTTTTGATCTTTCATTAACATCTTCTATGTAAGGAAACTTCGTCACATCTCTACCTACAATGATCCCATCGATAAACTCCATAATATCGAACGGTTTCTCTTTTAGAAGGCTCTCCCAACTGAGAGTTCCCTTTAGTTCATCCTCACTGATCACGCGACTGTCAACATTCGGTATCTTGCAGAGCTCGGGAAAATCTTTCCAATAATGCAAACTCCACTCCCTGAGACCCATGTCACCGGCTAATTTAGACAACAACAAAACGAGAAGCTCCAATTGTTCGAGACAGTTCACGTTCAGCTTCATGTCCTCGTAGAGCAAATGGAGCGTGGTGTGAATGAGCCTTATGTAGGGGAAGAGTAAAGAGTGAGGGTTCACTTGAACAGAACAGGACGCCTGAGGAACATGGTGCAAAGTGTCCTTGGGAAGGCAGAGGGTTGTCATAAGATCGTGGTATATTGTCTGTAAAAAGAAAAATCAAAATCACAAATAATTGCATAAAAGGATATTGTCTCAGGTATGGGTAATTAGTTCAATTTTAAAGGGCATAGAGCACCTAACTCTTCATGATAAGAAATCTTAGGTTATAATGTAGAACGTACCTGATAATGATCAGTTGCTATGAGATGAAACCAATCGTCATCACTGCCCGAATCACTGCACCGAACCCGTTTAGGATTACCACCACCGGGAGTAGTCGGGGAATCCGACTTAGACGGTGACTCGCCAGGCTCTTGATAACCCAGCAACTCAAACAGCAGTGTCGTAAACATCTCCCACTCACGTCGATGAGTCACTCCTTCTGTGCCCAAAGTATTTCTACTTGCATACCACCTAAAAAAGCAATTATTAATTTCCAAACTAATATGAGTGCAAAGGCAAACCAATACATACTTTGTATGCAACGTAAGAGACACGTCTCTTATCAGGCAGCCAGTTAGAGCTTTAAGGCAGCGATCGACCAACGGAGAACGGGACATAGGAGGCAAAGTTACTCGGTAGGAGGTACCGTCGCTGTACTGCAAAGTCAGACGATCTTCTACCGGATCTCGGAGAGCTGAAAGAACGGCTGGTCGAGGTTCTTCCAGTGACATCTGCAGAATGTTTTGGCCTGCTCTGGTGATGATGTTGCTTCTCAAAGGAGCTAACGGGGTGACCGGTGAAAGAAGGTGTTCATCGAAACGGGGCTCCGGCTGACTACAGTGTGGCAGCATACTGCTCCTCCTGTTTCATAATATGATACATACCATTAACGTGTTGTTGCCTTTGATGTGATCTCATCATTATGCATTTACATAAAAAATTAAAAGCTGTCCCCATTTCTTACAACAACCCTGACTTACTCAATAATAATTTGTAGCTAACAAAATAGTCTTATGTACAATAAAACCATTTCAAATTGTCAATCTTGATAATGTAACTTACCTTGGAAAAGGAGAATGATTAAAAGGCTTTGGCGTTCTCTTTGTGAAAGGAGAGGGAGTATGCTGAGTCAGGACACCTCCGATATGTAGTTTACCCACTGCGGTTAATCCTGAATACAACATCACATTGCCGTTAAATTCAAGTATAGCCAACATACGTAGGTGCTGCAATCAAAATAGTTTTTATGTTCAAAATAATTATTTTAATAAAAGAAAATTAATTATTCAGAAATATACACACCGGTATAGGTACAGCATCTTTAGCACTAACACTAGTGACCATTCCGAATATAATGTGCTTCGGATTGCTGAAATCAACTCTGACCATGGAAAGCTGCTGCTTACTCGGTATAATGTAGCACAGATACCACTGTTCAGATATGTCTTCGACGAAAAACACTTTAGAAGCGGCCCCCATCGATCCGTCGCCACTGTTATACTGATCGGTCCACAGATGCTCCAAGCATATGCACGGGTGCGTCCTTAAATGTGACATGGTCTTGGAACAGTCGAAGAACTTTCCCCGGATGGAGCCTTGAGACTCCACGCCGTAGGACTGATTTGGTCGGGTCCCGGGTGGCGGCCAGGGACTGCTCACAGACGAGGCGACCGACGGCGACTGACAACGGCTCATTGTGGCCATCGAGCTGTGAGAGCGAGAGTTGTGCTGGAACACACCTAAGCTGGCGAGGCTGGATGATCGTGGACTTGGCGTGTGACTGGGTTTGTGGTGATCCCAAACAGAAAGGCGGTTTTTCAATCTAAAACAAAAAATGAAGGTAGATATTGAATTATGACACATATTTACATTACACTTTGGATTTCCATTTAAGTCTTTTTCACTGTTTGTTTTCCATAATATTGCCTCATGGGCTGGATATATGTAAACGGATATGACATAATAATATGACAAAAACCTCAAGTGGTGTTGGTGTTAGTTAAAATTTTACACTTTCAAAATGGCAACTGTAACTCTACTGACGGTTGTTTGAATTGAGAAAATATCAGTACAACATTACTTACAAAAATTTACTAGAAAACGTTAGAGTAAACATAAACCAATAAATTAACAAACCTGCACGAGGTATCCAAGCTGGTGGTATACAGGCTATCCACCCTATCAGCAAAATCAGCCTTTTCGTCCACCCTAAGTCTGCGGATTCGATACAGCAGGTGCTGTTTGGTTAGAGAGTCGTACACCATGCAGATGCTGGGATGTTCGCTAACATGAACCACTTTATGGTATGGAGCTTGGAACAGCTGCACCGTACCACCGCTTTCAACGGCAATGGGACTTATATCATCCAAGGGGTATGCCAGGAAGTAGAGATTGGCTAGCGATTGTTCTCTGCTGAAACGCCCGGTGTCTAATGAACTATTATCCTTCAAGTCATCCTTAGGATCCTTCTCGATGAGCACTCCAAAACACGTTGCTCTGACACTGCTCACACCCCAAGGCATGGCCAGACCGTAGTCTTCCCCGTTTTCAGTGTAGAACCTAATGTAACGATCCGTCACGATACAGACTGCCGAAATAGGCACCCCACTGCCGATGCGCTCCTCTCGCTGTTCGGTGTCGTAGCAGGGTCGCTCTCTGTACAGTGTGCACCATGCGGCTTGTAAGATCGGCTTGGGGGTCGTATAGCAATAAAGTGTCTTACGACCGTTGTCTAGTCCATCGGGGGCGCAAGCTAGGCCTCGGGACCAGACTGCCGTACATCCTTGGACGTATAATTCTTCTTCCAAGAAGTTACGTGTGCTGTTTTCTTTTGAATATGAATCTAGAAAAAATGAATTTTATTTATAAGTTTGGTGCTGGTACTCACAGCAATGCTTGAATTCAAAGCATGTAAATGGTGACTTTTCCTGTTATGCAAATGTAAAAACTCTAATAAGAATAAATACTCACAATGTCACTTTCTTAAAAACATTAGGCTTTTATTACTTAGAAAAATAAAAGAGAAGAAGTCACTGATAATAATATAAAATAATTTAAAAGATGGGTGAAGCAATTAGAACAGGAGCAACTACCATTGTCTGCAATTTTAGCAGAATCACAGTTGCTAGTCTCGAATTCGCTTGGATCACCGTTGTGCTTTCTCGTCCTCATCCTATCGTTGTTTTTGGTGACCTCATCACTGTCGAGGTGATCCTCCTGCAAGAAGCTCACGGGTGCCTTTCGAAGGGTCCACCATTCGGCAGGTAGTTGGCGTTCGAATTTGCCTGGATAGTGATGACTGATTGAGACACGCTGCATCTTGGAAAGGATGAGGTCCTCACGTAGTAGAGAGTCCACCAACGGCATGTGTACTGGCCCTGGATGAGCGAGTACCTGCTGCCGTCCACGCGGAACAAACTCCTGAAATTAAATTAGCGGGAAGGTTTGAATTTTTATCGTTTTGGGGATAATTGCCCCAGAAAATAGGCGAAGTTAGTATTTTTTCCGTGGAGGGGGGTGTGATTACCTACAAATTAAGTCCCTGAAATGGAAAATAGTGAAAGCGAGGGAACTCACCTGTGGCTCTGAGGCAGCAATCATTATATCGATTTTATCATCCAGATTTGCAAAGTTTTATACTTCCCAAAAAATTGGGATTGTAGCTTTGTATATTATAAAGGGGGCGGGGGTTAAATAAATTCTGATAATTAAATAAACGAAACTATCTGGTTAGAATAGGCTTTGTCACATCATATCACTTTTTAAAATTTGTTATTATATTAAACTGTCATTAAAATGATGGTTACTGCAAATTCACGGATTTAATGCAATATAACATATTCGTATCTAACTATGACGTTTTTATACCACTCACTATATTTATTTAAACTTTTAAACATCACTTCGTTACCAGAAAAATTAATGTTGTGTTTTTAGATTTCTTTTCTCAACTTTAAATTTTCGTTTCACTGTTTCACCTTTAACCTCACTTAAGCTTAAACGGTCCTTGTCTTCTTTTTCTTTGTTTAGCTCTGGCTGGACTCAAGGCCCTTGACCATTTAGTTCAATCGTTAACCTTTTAGCTATGAACCTCCGGAGGGGTTTCTTGGCTTTGCTAAACACGATGTTAATAATTATTATAAATAATATCGTTTCCGTCCGCCGGGGCGTAGAGGATCATCTGGTGCTGGTGCTGGTGATCCCCAAATCATCGTGCGCATCGCTACTGCTATGGTAAATTAAAAATAAAAAAATTGATTTTTATTTTATTGACGAGAAGAAATAGTAAATAGAGCTATTTTTAAATACAACTCGATTTTTATAGTTTCGTCGGTGTTCCTTGTTGGTCATAATATAAAGTTACTAATCATCGCAAAAATTAACTGCGTCTATGGTTTTTGGTTTAATTGATTTTCTTTAGTAACTTTGCCGCGACGGTCGAGGCCGCACTCAAGTCTGCGCTCTCTTGATTACAAGTGTGCTCAACAGCACAGCAGCCACCATCCACGATAAACCTGCCTCAGCATGCTATTGCGCATGAATGACGCCAAATATAGGGGATTCAAAATGGCGGTTTCCGTCGCAGCTGCAACTACCGGGATCAATTTGGCAATATTGCCCTTCCGGATGTTCTTATTTCTAAAAACTTTTTAATGGCGTTTAAATAAAATTTGACATTATTGACTTTTGACGCCTCGTAGGTGTACATAACCTCAAAAAATAAATAAATATTTATCTTGCATTTAGCTAAACAAAAATATTCAAATCATCGTTGATTGTGTTTTTTCAAATCATGATCCAAGAGTAGTTTTATTTGATATCGTCGCTTTTATAAGAATTTATATCAGAAAAGGTAAAGAAAGGACTTACAGTCGCTGTCAATTAATTGTAAGTAAGTATTTAATATTTTTATAATAATTATTTGTTTATTTATTAAAACATTCTGTACTGTACCTATACATAAGGTAGCAGTGGCGGCTCGTGATTTTCGAAGTAAGTGAAGCAGATTTAAAAAATGAAGTAAGTGCAAAGGAGAGAGGGGGTTCGCCCACCCCACCTCCCCCCTCCAAGAGCGCCGCAGGCAATTTTTTTTTTCCATATTCAAGGTCAAGCAATTTTCTACTACTTACTCGAATGTAAGTATAAGAACAATTGAAAATTAAAGAAATCGTAAAAGAAGCAAGTCTTTTTTATTTTTCATAAACATTGAAAATAAAAGAAATCCTAAAAAAATATTATTTAATTGAATTTTTTTTTCTACATTCTATTGTGAGTCCTACCTAATGATCATGGGTAGGTATGGCCTAATGCTTATAGGTATATTAAGGTCTATCGTCTGTCCTAAACTGGAAAACTTTTGATCAATAATTTGATCATAAAACGGGTTTTCCATTATACCTATTAGCTCACTCAGAAGTTCTTTTTCTATAGAAATTTATAGTCATATAAGAAACATGATAGATAGATAAAAAAAATTATAGGTAGTTATAAATTATGTATTATTATAAAGAAAAGGACTACGAACGGTGAACGCATCAACAAAGTGGTCAAAGTTAGGTACCTACCTATGACCTGAGACCTGACCAGTTACAGCAAAGCGATAAACTGTGACTGAAGGAAGACTAAATAAGAGAAAAGTTGTACAGGGTACAGAAGAACAAATTGTTACTTCGAGGTGAAATCATAAATGGTGCAATACAAGGTGCAAACTGCAAATATTTAAAATATCTTGACGGGAATGACCGGACGGGCGTTCCGTTCCCTAGCTCCCTATCATGAGAGGGTGTGTGTGTTGACTGTGTTGTGTGGAGAGTGGATTCTGTGCTGTAACTGTTGTGTTGCACGCGCATATAACTCTGATTGAAGCAGAATGGAATCTCTGGATCACCTCCCGCTTTAAAAAACTCGCAGTCAGCTGTACAGCATAAACGGAGAATGCACCCGTCGTCATGACAACCAGACGCAGAACTGTGACTTCGAAATGCTGCTTCAAGTTTAGGTATAAGCGTATTATAAGTATATAGGATATACACACACGTAAACGTAAAATACAGTCAGTCTCAGTCGTCATCGCCGTCAGGACTCAGGAGTGTTTGTGTTATTATTATATGATTGCTCACTTTGCTTTGTGAAGAATTTATTTTATAGATAATTTGAAGATTTAGTTGGCGCTGTGTTACGATAATACCTAATTATTATTACAAAAACCAAATTATTTAATCAATTCGTTTATTTACAATTCAATTATGGGATAATTAATTTTCTTAATCAAATCAAAATGTTTATGAAAAAAAAAATGACATTAAGAAAACAGGTGAAGCAGCGCTTCACCTGCTTCACCCGACGAGCCGCCACTGTAAGGTAGGTAGGTACATCCTTCACAAGTTTTGACCCATATATATTATTTACCTGCCTCGTCTTATTCCCAGAAGTGTATGGTTTATGCAGAAAGTCTTGCAGGTCTAAGTTCTAAGTACATACAAGCATAATAATTTATTTCTTTAGTCTTTAGTGGATGCAGAGTTATAGACCTACTGAACACCTCGCCACTCCCTCAACTCATACATGTACATGTGATTATCATTAGTTAGATATGCGCATTGAACGTTAATTTTTAATCCATTTGGTCAAAATCTAGATTAGACTTTTGGGTAGTTTACACTGCCACATTAAATCCTAGCCTAGAGTACTATCTTACTGTTACCAATGACCTAGCAAGGGTTTTTTTCTAGGGGAGGCCCCAGTGGTGGCTCGTGACATATTCATAAAGACCTTGATAAGAATGATCTGTTCTGAATTAATTCTTAAAGAAATGAGGCAGGGGGCTCTGGTCAAGATTGACCAGGTTTGTTGTTACTAAATTAAGAGTTTTCACCATAGTTGAAAGCACATTTACTGCCCATTCGTTGTGATTGTTCTCACCCAACAGCACCTCATAAGTTAAGAAGTTGGAACAAATACCTTAAACTATAATGCAGGAAACTTAGCTCCAAATAATAAAATGAAACTAATGTCAAAATTACTCCAGCGGCGTACTAATTTTGGTGCTAGGTGTGTCCCGAACCATTAGATGTCGCTAATCTCAGTGTCGTCGACCCAATGCATGTATTTCAGTGAGAGTTTCCTGTATTATAGTGTAAAGCATTTGGTTGAAATTACCTGTTAATTTAATTCTAGTAAAAAATATAGAAAATGAGTTTTCAACCACCACATGGTCCTGGAACTGACCCCAGCAGACAGAAGTGGTGCAGTGACAAAGCTGCCGGACTTCAGCAGGATGACTTGAGGCTTTCGACTCTATCTGAAATGAATGAAGAACTCCGTGCCATGTCACATGATGAACTTCGAAGTACAGCTAACCTACTCGATCTGCCCACAGTATTTGATTGCCTGAATCATTCCAGCATGTAAGTCAAATTCTTGAAACATGCACTTAATTTGCATTATAAATAAATACCAAAATATTGAGCCTAGAGGGACTCCCTAATTTAACATAGAGGTGTAAGTTGGTCCAACCATTTTTCTAGGGATCAAGTCTCCATCGCCTGTGATGTCTTAACCACCTTGCTCTCCAACCTCTCTCTGGGTGAGAGCACAACTCGCTATGGTGCCCTATTGGAACGTGCCTTGCACCATCCTTATCCGTCAGTGAAAACAATGGCACTCGAGGAAATCAGTCGAACACTGGCAGTTGATGCAGCCGGAGTGCTGAGGGTCCCCGGATTACTGGCAGCAGCAATACGCTGCATGGGAGATGAGGACTTAGGAGTAGCTCAGTTGGCTGCCGGGGTGCTAAGGAGGGCCGGAGAACGGGGATGTCGAGCTTTGCTTGTGGGTGACTCGGCCGAAGCTTTGCGGGAGGTCATGGCCGGCGGAGAGGTGGTTAGATTGAGAGTATATGAGGTAGGTAAGAGCAGTAATTGATAGTCAAATACCATTGCCGTTTCTTTATGAATGATTTATAATTCCAACGAAGAATTGAAAATCTGACGTATTATTTATATTTACAGGTGATTGTTCAACTATGCAAAGAATTGGAAACCAACCTAACTTTACTCTCCACCCCTTTACTGGAACAAATGCTAGAAGAGTTGAACACGCGCGGCTCAAAAGATATTCTCTTCAAAATGAATATCCTGGAATTACTGTGCGTGCTGGCCGAAAGCAAGCACGGTTATTCTTACTTGGAACAGCGCCAAGTGATAGACAAGCAATTGCAAGTGTTGAATGCTCCAGACCCGGACGATGCTACTCTCCGTCTTCTGGAACCCGGACTGTTGCGATTCTACGGACGCGTGGCTCGCTGGCAGCCCGTGAGGATGCTGGACAGTTACGGCTATGTGGTGAGAAGGTTGATGGACAATCTGGAAACCAACGATTTTACTTTGCTGGGGGTTACTTATGATACCATCGCTCAGATCGGACTGACCAGTGAAGGGAAACAAGCCCTTAATGCAGGTTAGTGATTGTGTTATGCTGCTCTCAATTGAAGCTTTAAATAAATGGAATCTGTCCGCATATTATAAAACAGGCCGTAATTTTTTTTATATAAGTACTCTCTCATCTCTGTTGTAGTGAACGGTGATCTTCGCACGCAACATGGTAACGTTCCTCGTGCGATCTTGCGGACGTTTTGTCGTTCGATTGCCTCCCAGCCGACCGAAGTAAAGGTGAGAGGTTTGAGTTGCGTCGAGACTCTACTGAGGGGACCTCCCACCTCCATCACCAGGGAGTGGTACGGCGTTCTGGGTGATGACACCCAGCAAGGTGGTTCCCCGATGGGCTTCATCATGAAGTATGCACGTAATCCCTTCCACGAGTTAAGGTTGGCCGGGTTCGGGGTACTCCATGCCGTCGCCGAGCAGCCTTGGGGTATCGAGCAGATCAAGGACACGCCAGGTTAGTATAAAGTGATTTTAAATAAAAATTTTAGTAGTTTATATTTTGTTTAATAGCCTAAATAAGCGACTCCCAACCAAACTATCTTGAGTTCTTGTACTTACTTACAGTAGTAGTGTCTCAATAGTCCTACCTGATCAATTAAAACATTTATACAGGGTGACCTACTTTCAATAATTGTCTAGTTTCTTTTGTTATGATAAAAAAACAAGATTTTGAACACTTAGGGACACATTTTTTGTTCAAAACCCGTCTTTAGTGTGAACAAATCGCCCCAGAAATATTATATGATGTTAGAAGAACATTTTGAGCCAATTTTCTTGTAATTATATTTAAGATTGATTCCTTACAGGACTTTTAGAGTTTCTATTGGACCGCAGTGCTGAGAACAAGAAGGAATGCAAAGAGGCCAAGTTTGAAATCTGCAGGGTACTATGGGAGGGGGCTATTACTAAAGGAGTGTTCGATACCTACACGCGGCAACGTCTGGAACAGCACATCAAAGAAGGGCCGTTCTATGTGAACGCGATCACTGAAGTGGCCGTCGAGGGTAATGATTAAAGGTGGGAAATCTAAGGCAGGTCCACTTTTATTTTCTTGTTGTGTGTTGAATTATTTATCATTTTAGGTTTATTTATTTAATAAATCTACCACTTTTATGACAGATCTTTTAATCTGGTCTGTAAAACCAGACAAACTTATATTATCATTACTTTTAGTTCATTGATTACAGAATTGTTGAGTAACCTTCATTTCGAAAATTATATTTATATTATAATATAATGCAGTTTATTAATATTCTTGTCTTTCTCTTTCCCATTGTCCATCTTGCTCTTTCCAGACTCACTACTATACATCAAGATGTCAGTACAAAGTCCCTTGGTGGGGACTGCACCCCCGGATACCGAGAGTACAAAGTCCCAGCATTTTTAAACTTTAGTATTTATGTTAATAATAATAAATTGCCTTGTCTGTAAAAAATATTTTTATTGCTAATAATGATAAAAAAAAAACAAATCCATGTATGTAACCTAATAAATACCTAACAATAAAAATACCATAAAAAATTTAAAAGTAGGTACATTTAAACATTTTGTAGATCTAAAAAATCCATCCTTTAATATAAATGGACAGATGACTAATCTTCAGCAATCAATGCCTCAGGGATAGTGTGTATGATGAGCTTTCGTGATGAATCATAAACATAATTGTTCGTTTCGAATATCTTGCTCTGGTAGAATGGTTTCAGATCGTGAATGTCCAACTGCTTAGCCTAAAAATAAATTAAAAAATTCAAATTAGACTTGATCAACCCAGCATGGCATGTACAGTAGAAAGTTCAACTTCTAATTTAAAATAAATGCATGTTTCATAAAGGATGTGAGTAACAGGAAAGTGTTAAAAGAAGTATATTTTTTTAAACATAAAAGGTATCAATTGTCAGTGTAACTCTGCAAAAGTTTTATAAGACAGGGTTAAGTATCTCTGAACAAGGAAAGTCAAAAAGGACTGAAGTGAACTAGGTCTCCCTACAGGAAGATAAGGGTCTATTACAGGAAAGGTAGAATGGTGAACAAGATAAAGGAAAGTAGGCTTGGTTTGTTTTGAACACAAAAAGAAGAGTTTCTGAAACGTGAAGAACCCCTTACAATGAAAGAAGCAACTTCAAAATAACTGATTATGATCACCAGCCCTCTCACCTTATCAGCAAGATCTTTTTCATCGATCTCGAGGACCAGTGGCTCCCGATTTCCCTCGGTGGCCCTAAGAAAGACGATCTGGTCCTGCGAGAGCTGCCTGAGAATGTAGAAGAGCAGCTCCCCGTGATCCTTCCTGAAGGAAAGGTACCGTCGGAACACCTGTCGCATCGTCTTCATCACCGAATACTTCTGAGCCTCAACGAAGCTCTCCAGCATCATGCGCACCGCCATGTTCACGTCGTCCTCTTGGACGTACTCGCGCAAGTGGAGACGAGCGTGCGCCTCTGCCATGCGGATTATGCTCTCGATGTGGCGAGCTGTGATCGGCAAACTGCCTGTGGCCTGAAATATTAAATAAAATTGTAGACCCCGAGGATAATTGCAAGAAAAATGTTTAAAGGTTTTAATTTTTTATTGTATTTTTAATTGTAACCTTTATTGCTTAAGCACGATATTTGGAATAACAAAGCGAACCCTTGATGGCACACAGGAGAGAGAATTGAGAAAAAAGATTTGCTTACAAATCCATTTTATTATAACAGTCACGAAACAAACTTACCAATGACTCCTGCCTCAGTTGGCTGTAGATGGAAGCAACCTTATCCTGATCCATGTTCTGTAACTTTGGATGGATATTCTCTCTAGCGTACACGATATATTTTTTTAGGACATCTTGTGGAATAGACAGTTCGTTCACCGGTTCATTGAATTCGGGGTCATCTTTTTTGGAAGGATGGTGACGAACATGCGAGTTTGCCACAAAACTACAATTGCAAACAGAAAGTTACCATTAATTAATTAAATTAACAAATAAATTAAAACTCGGTTAATCATAGTAATCAATTAATAAACAAAACGACTTACTTAGCTAGTTGCCGATCTTGTATGGGATCAGTCTCGTCTCTCACCACACAGAGAGCATCGAAACGAGACAAGATCGGATCGGAAAGATTAACGTTCTCGGCGAACGTCATGCTGGCATCATATCGCCCTCCTATGGGATTGGCGGCGGCTATTACAGCGCACCTCGCTTGTAAACTGGTCACAATTCCCGCCTTCGATATGGAAATCGACTGTTGCTCCATCGCTTCGTGGATCGATGTACGATCTGCATCATTGATCTTATCAAACTCGTCGATGAGACAGATCCCTTTATCGGCCAGCACAAGAGCACCGGCTTCAAGGGTCCATTCGTGGCTAACCGGGTTGCGTCTCACGTAGGCCGTTAACCCTACAGCGCTGGCTCCCTGTCCGGTGGTAAAAACGGCCCTGGGTGCCACTTTCTCCACAAACTTGAGAAACTGCGATTTGGCAGTGCCCGGATCGCCACAAACTAAGACATTTATGTCTCCTCTGTTTTAAAGATAAAACAATTAAAAATCGAATGTGCAAAGCAACAATTTAATGACTTACCTGATTTTGTGTTTCTGGCCGGGATTTTTTGGTTCGCCACCAAACAAGCTTAGTGCGAGGGCTCTTTTGATGTAATCATGACCGTAAATAGAGGGAGCTATGGAAGCAATAACTCTCTCGGCAATGCGTGGATCTTTACCCATCTTTACTATTGTATTTATGTCGTCATCGGTTAATGAGTGGACAATTTGTTTACAATCTTTCACTACCAGGTGATTCACGAATATCACAGTATTAAAAACCGGGAAGCCCTGCAAGAACGTTTAAGTCAGCAACTTCTATTGAAGTCCAGCGTATATCTTGTGAGACTTTAAAAATAAACAGAAAAATCGACTTTACCTGCTCCGTGTTTAACGAATCATCGTAAGTATTACTGTAAACCCCAGTAATATCAACCTCATCTCCTGGTTTACAGCGATCGGTTAGATCGGCTAGGAGAATGCAGTTCTTTGAACGGGGGACGCGTCCGGCCGGGATACGACCCGGGGACTCTTGAAGGGTTACTTTTTGGTAATTGCGGTAGACTGTTTGCTCCATATTCACCTAAACAAAAATATGATTTATTGTAAAAAGGTTGTGTTGTAAGTACGATAACAAACACATTAACTGTTTATTCATATTTTCCTGTATTAACTTTGCTTTTCCTAGATAGAAAAGACAATAACAGAACTATCGCTTGTGATCTACTCAGGTCAAATTTTTCAAGAATAAAAACACTTCCAGTCATAAAATAGGACATCCTGTATATTCTTGCAATCACCTTATCAAGCAATATGAGACTACAATTATTATCTTACCATGAAGGGACCGGTACTTTGACACTCAGGACAAGCCCCTGGCTTTACTTCAGAGTGCTGGGACTGCGCGAACGGTCCTAACACAAATCCACACTTGTTACAATCGAACTTGACCGCTGATAGCTGAGGCAAAACGCCAGTTATGGCAGTTACAACACCCACCGTCCTGACCAGTTGGTTCAGATGAAGCTTTCTACAATGTAGAATGATTTTGTTTAAGAAGTCGTTCAAAGTTATATAAAAATAGTAAAAACCTGAAAGTCCTGAGCTCTTCAATAAGCGGCAAGTCGGATATCCTGACATGTATCTCTTGTGTTACACGACTGTAACTGGGATACATGGAGAGTACAATATCTTTTGCTACCTCATCAAATATTTCCAACATCTGGAAGGGAGCTTCAGGGAGAAAGTATGCCAACACGTGCTCCTTGTGGGCCAGATTGGGGAACTCCACGATCAGGCTCGACTAGAAAACAAGAAGTAGATGAAGATATAGCCAGCAACTGGCAGATATAACTGTTACAAACCTGATTATTCTCGCACATCCGTCTTATCTTTTCTTTGTAAACATATTGGCCTTTATTGTTGACGTAAGTACGAATGAAATGCTTGAAACGGTTGGCGATTTCAGTTCTCGGTCCGGTCATCACCACCCAGTCTTTAATGGTATAGCCCTTGGTGTCCTCCAAGTTCTCGATCGACTCAATCATCTCGGCATCTTCAATTTCTCCAGCGGCTGCTTTCTCTGCACGTGCACGTTTCCTTTGGGGACCCTAAGCGATAAAGACATAGTTTTTTTTAGTGCTTTGATTCAACCGCGGTGTATAATTGTTATTAAGTGGTTACCTCATCATCACTTTGCTCATAAAATAGTTCACGGTCGTCTCTGCGATAAATTCCCTGCTCTCTGTCCCTTCTTCGGAGTTCTTCTTCGGCTGCCATTCTCTCACCAACTGACATCATGTCATAGTCATCATCATCAAGGTTGCCAACGTCGTAGGTGTCTAAATGTGGCATTGGTCGGTAATCACTACAACATAAATAGACCTTGTAGGTAAATCAATAATTATACAGAAAACTATAAAAATAGTCATCTACGACATCTACAGATGGTTATCTTTTTTCAAGCTTACCTCTAAGGGAATTGAAGATGCAGGATGTAGGTGTAAAAGAGAAAAGTGTAAGTAAAGGGAGGTGTATTTGTTAAGAGAGCAGAGAAATGGCTCTCACAGTTGATGAATAATAATAATTAGAGCCAATCATTTAAACCTGAGTTGGCACTTAAGGATTACTCACTTTTCCATGTTATCTCCAAATAATTCCTCGCCATCTTCCTCTTCAGGCATGTCATTTTCATATCCGCCCAGCAAAGCGGTTTCATCTTCAAATTGCTCTTCGAGGGCAGGCTCTTGTGAGCTGGGGGCACTTGGAGGACCGGTGCGAGGAGTGGGTAAAGGGCTATCGCCTGCAGATAAGTTGCTGCGAGGGGTCGGTAGGGGACTGTCTTCATCCATCTAAAAAAAACGCATTTTGATCAATTTTTATTACATCTACCCAAAGTTTTGCACACTGTTATGGTCCTTGTTAAATGTGAGCTGATCATTTCCTGGTTATCCTGTTGTTTAGTCTTCCAAAACACCCATCACATGCCCATTCCACTTTTTCCACTCGCGTCTCTCACAGCAGTCACAGTGTTGCTGCATTAAATCAGGTCTTTGGTCAGGGTAGGTTTTTTTTTTTAATTTTAGGGACATTTAAAGGAAAAAAAACCTACCCTGACCAAAGACCTGATTTAATGCAGCAACACTGTGACTGCTGTGAGAGACGCGAGTGGAAAAAGTGGAATGGGCAATGTGAGGGGTGTTTTGGAAGACTAAACAACAGGATTACCCATTTCCTTATGTGTATGTTTTAATATCTAATGAATCAATCAAAATTCTGGTAAACTTACCTTTTATAACACTATACACAAGTCAAACAAAGTAAAAGTTAAAACAGTAACTAGGACTTGACCACTCTTTTTATGTTGATAATTTATTCACTAAAATTCTAAACACTAATTTTGATTAACAGACTCGAATACACATAAATTAAAATATACACTGGTACTGGTACTGGTAACATGAAAAGCAAGAAAATGAAGAAAATAAAACTGAAAGTAATGAGAACTGGTTCAACCTTTTGTTCAACAAGTCAGCAAAAACTAAAACTAAAGAATAACTTTGGCGGGAAACTATACAAAACCAACATAACCTAATCGTGCAAATGTCATTTTCCTAAGTCATACTTCAAACATCAAAATGTTAACGTTTAAACTTCGAATAAAACCATCAGGAAAGACTATACCTTTGAAATGGAACTCAATGGCAGCATTATTGGCAACAGGGAAGCAGCAGCTTAAAGGACCTAATTAGAAGAATATTATGACAATATGGTTTGGCTACCTAAATCATAAAACTTCTGGGCACTTTTTGGGCCAAATTTGTTTTCTAGGTGACTCGACCAGTGATGAGATGAGATGGAGTGAGATGACTGATATGAGTGAGATGTGCCGTAATTTACCTCTATTCTTTACGCGATTATTTACCGACCGACCACTAAAGAATTAATTCTTTACATGACCCTTTTTTAAGATAAAGATTGTAAATAATGTAAACAATGCAAAGTTTTGACTTCTGCTAACCATAATACATCCTGTGTGGGAGGTTATCTAAGAAAACAACATATAACATATAACATAACCCTATTTTCTATTATTTACATTCTTTATGTCTTCTTTACATTCTTTACGTATTATCAACTTCAAAAGTAGGGAATGAGTTCTTTACACGTAAAGGCACACATCACTCATCTGATGATCAGGCAGGAGGCAGGACCAGCAGGACTATGACCTACTGATGTCTAGAAACTGTAGAAACGTATAATGCGCAAGCGGAATTGTGGCGCCGTTGTTTCTCTCGGTCCGGTCAGCCAGTTGCCAGTTGTCTTGTCAAGAATATTCGATCATGAGCTGTTTTGTTTCGACCGTAAATTCACGATCCGAACGCGTTTGGATTCAAACAGCAGGCGTATTCTTTTGTAAACGGATCCATCCCCACTCTTTGGCAGATTCGGATCGCGATCCGTAATCCCCTCACCCCTGCCAATCGTAGAATTTTTAGGATCCGAACGGATTGATCCGGATCCGAACCGAAAAACATAACCTAAGATTATTCCTAAGAATATAGGTTTTCGTTTTCATATAGCTACTATGTTTGTTTATTATTATTTTTTTCATATATGTAGGTACTTCCTGGGTACTTTTATTTATATTTACGTGCGATTTCTAGTTTGATAAAATATGTTTTATTTAGAAATTAAATGTCTTACATTTAGAATATGAAGGCTTATTAATTGGGTACACCTACCACATCCATTTCGTGCTGTTTTAATATTATAAATAATAAAAAAATATTATTAATAATTATTATTTCGTTTTAATAATTCGACTTTATCAATAATTTTTTCCATTTATCTTACAACAAACCATTTTTTCCGTCAGACAGTCAGGTACTGAAGTCAAACTAATTAAAATTAACGGAATATCTACAAACGTTGAAATAAGCTACTAAATCGCGACTTTACATCATTCATTATTGATTGCCGAGAGCGCCGAGTCGCATGTAGCTATCACCTGACTGACGTCACAGGCTGCGCGCTGACAATACTGGCATACCTTGTTTGTGTATCATGTATCATGAATGCTAAAGTCTATTTTTTATTTAGATGGACTTGTCAAACAGCTGTTAAGTTGGTACCCTGTGCAATCTTTAAACAGTAATTTTCATATTGTCGGATGGTAGCCTGTTTTCTTGGCCTTGGCAAAAAATTTACGTTGTGACTAAAGTAACGGCAACATTCCCCGATTCGTGTATAGGCTATGATGTCACCTGCAAAACATGTTTCCTTGTTGTAAGTTGCTCAGTTATAAAACGCAAGTTAAAAACTTCAAATTACTTTATTTTCTTCGAAAATAGTCCTTTTTTAGAAGTTATTCGTTTTTTGAGGATAAATTTAACTGTTGCTTGGATTGACTATAATAATCTAATGACGTTTTGCGAAAACTAGGTCTGGGTCCTCAGTCGGCACTCTAGTCACAGCGAAACGCCAGAAACTTGAAAAGTTGAAGTTGTCAAATTGACAAACCAAATTATCAAATTAAAAATTATTAAAATGCACAGGCAGGTAAATTTTATTTCAAAAGAAAGAAAAGAATGAATCATCAAATGCTATAAACATTAATTAGCGATTGAAAGATGTTTCTCCAGATTAAGCAAAAATACAGTTTAATCAGATTCCTTGAAATATTCCTTGAGAAATTCTTAAAAAATGATTTAAATAATGTAAGTACTTACCTCTATTTGTCAAGAATAGATTTTCTATTTTCAACATTTTTACATAAAACTAAGAAGGAATCGGTCTAATATCTTACATATATAAGATTTATAAGAGTAAATAGCTAGGTGCTTACACTTACAAGTCTCTAAAATTTTCCAATTTATTACCTCTAGAAATTGCGTTTATAATTTTTCTAATTTTAAATTTTGAAATAAAATGACATTTCAACTAATCGACATAACCTGAATTAATTTAGTAACCATTCTAGTGACTATTTTGGTAACAACTATCACCATAACCAACCTAATCAGTCTTGTTGCCAATCGTTCCCCTAGAATTTTGACTTGGTGGAATCCATCTAAATAAAAAATAAAGTATACAGAAGAAGAGTAGCTCCTCTCTAGTTAAATCACTTTTCTTTGGTCTGACTCTGAACCAAAGAAGAAAAAAGCTCAGGGAAGAGTATAATGCGATATCCTTGGTGACCACCGGGATGGACCACCAATATGGCGGACGATGTCAGACAGAGACAGAGCATAACTGAAAGAATATCACTTCTAAGCTTCTCTGCCTGTCTGCCGACCATTCCGTCACGTAACAGCCTATTATCGGCCGAGCTTTGTGGCATGGTTTGGGTTAAATCAACTGTCAATGTCAAATTTGGACTACCAAGATGGCTGACTTCCGTCGTATTCATTGAATAGGTAAAGTCAAGGATTCTGTATATAGGTGCGTTCAACGGGAGGGAGCGATCCGGAGCGATTGGTATCGCTACCAATCATTTTGCGTTCAACGACACTAAGCGCTCCGTATCGCTACGTATCATATGGTAGCGGAGAATTTTAACGCTCTCTAGCGCTACTTTATAAAATTAAGGCGGCAATCGTTCGAATTTGAAGTGATGGTGTGCATCATCATCACTCTTTGTTACCTCTTGCAGAATTAGTGCCCTAATAATCTGTCTATGCATTTTTCCTGCCACAAATCAAAAACATTTAAGCTAGGCATCTGGGTTTATACAAGTTGAATTTTGCAGTAGTTTTAACCGCAATTTTAAAAACAATTTAATTTTTACATTAAGCATTAATTACTTAGGTGTTTATAGAAAATACGTATTAAGTTCTTAATTGACAAGTTGACATATTTTCCGTATCATTTATGAAAAATAATAATTATAATAATAAATTCAGGTAGGTACATATGTTTCATTCTTTTTTTTTAAAGGAGGGAGCTTCGGTCTTCCCTTATATAGGTAAGACAAATAAGTCGCTCCACTCCGGTAAATATGGGTTTAAGCTAATTTGCCAACACCTAGCTTCAAATATACCATTAAATAGTAGGAAGGACAACACAGATACACCCAGAGCTTCACCGAGAATCGAACTTATCAGTCCGCCGGGTCCAGTGATTCAGCAGACCGCCCACTGAACCACTCGGCCACCGGTGTGCTCACATGTTAAATTCTTCTGAACATCTATTTTGAATAATTGGCTATAGGTATTACTTTAATTTAATTATTTACACATAATTATTGTATCTCATATAATAACAAATATAATAATTATGACGTATCGGCATTAAGACTAAAATTAAAGCTAAATTACGGCTAAGTTGAAATAAGTTGGGAACTTTCAAGGTCACTGAATCTTAATGCAATGGCTAAAAACTAAAGCTAAATTTGTGTAAACGCTGATACCTACTGGAATGCTATATTTGAACTTAACCTTAACAGCTGAATCCTAAATTTACGGTTAAAAAAGCTATAGGTATAGACCCAGCTTCATACACAAAATATTAATTTAATTTATGTAATTAAAAATTTTTAAAGAGACCTTTAAGCTTTTCATAAATGAAAATATAAGGTTATGTTTCAAAGTCAAGTCAAAACAAAATGAATGGAGCGGAATCGGCGGAGCGAAGCGTTCAACGTTGTCGCTACCGATACGTAGCGATCCATGTAACGGAGCAGAAAACTGATACCTCCGTTGAACGCAGGGTATATTCGCGATTAAAGCTAACAGCGAAGCGACATCTAGGACTGACAGCGAACTAATCTAGTGAGTATTACAACATAACCTCACTTATTTTTTAATGAGGATTTACACGCGTTGTCCGTAAACGTAGCGATCGCTCATCAAAAAATTGAATGTTTTATTGAAATTGTAAATAATTATTGTATAATATGAGTGCGAAAAGTGGAAAAATGAATAATAGAAACTGTTGTGTGTACAATTGTGCATCCAAAGCAGGCCAGGACACCCAGTTAAGCTTTCATAGTTTTCCCAAAGTTGATGAAAGGATGGTGAAAATAAAAAATAAATTCGGTGCTGAAGAAAAAGTGGACAGACGAAAAGCATGGATACTAGCTGTGAAAACGGATAAGACAGTTACACCTTCCATGGTAGTGTGTTCGTTACATTTTAAAAAGGAGGATTTTTTTCCTGAATTACCACATGGCAAGTATTTTTTACTACCCATTATTATTCATTCTCCTAATACCTAATGTGTGAGCCAAGGAAAACTTGATTGACATGACATTCTTTTCCAAAGCCTACCGACCTAAATTAAGTTTTCATTTGCTCACACGAAATAAAAGTAAATTAGAGAAGACTTTTCAGCAATGGAAATAATTATTTTTGTTTACAGATCTGGGAAGAAAGCGTTCTGTACTGTTGAAGTCTGCAGTACCATCACTTAACTTGCCTACACGAAGCCATTTTTCCCACGTCCAAGAAAGGAAACCAAGAAGCAGCGGAACATCATACAATAGCGGTCCTGCTTCCGAAAAAGAAAATATATCTGTATATACAACTCCTGAGTCTATGACAGCGTATGAGGGGGAACCCAGTGCAGCAGAAAATATGACAAAGGAAAAAAGCACAAGAGATGTTGGGGTACAAGTAGATGAGCATTCTTTTACCGAACCTTTTGTCTCTCTACTTGATACCGATAAGAAGGTTAATACCTTAACTGGCATCAAAAGCATGAGAATGCTGGACGCCATTATTGATTGTGTGGCCGAATTAGATTTTCATAAAAGACGCCCTCGCTTTAGTGTTAGGGAACGGGTGATCATGACATTGATGAAATTGAAATGCAATATGCTATTTGCAGTCTTGGCTATATTTTTCCGCACTACACAGCCAACGTGTAAGACAATATTTGCAGAAACAATATCTATGCTAGCCACAGTTATGTCACCACTTATAGAATATCTTCCAAAGGAAGAAATATTACAAAATATGCCTATTTGTTTTAACGATTTTAAGGATGTTCGTATTGTGATTGATTGCACTGAAATTCCGATTAATGTACGAAAATGCTTATGCTGTCGTCTCAAATCCTATTCACATTACAAATCTAAATGTACTGTGAAATTTATGACGGGTGTTAGTCCAGGGGGTGTAATCACTTTTATTTCTAAAGCATTTGGGGGTAGAGCATCTGACAAGGCAATATTTGAAGAAAGTAAATTAATTAAACTTTTGATACCTGCTGAAGATGCTATAATGGTAGATAAAGGTTTTCTTATAGATCAGATAGCTGCAGAAAATTTTATAAAGGTCATTAGACCACCGTTTTTTAAAAAAAAGAAGCAGTTTTCGTTAACAGAATCAACCGTGACTCGTAAAATTGCTGCAGCTCGAGTTCATGTCGAACGAGTTAACCAGCGAATAAAATTATTTTCTATTTTGAATTCGCCAATAAGTGTAAATATGTTACCGTTTGTAGACCAAATATTTGTAACGATTTGTGGAGTTGTTAACTTATCACCTCCAATATTAAATGATAATAAATTTTAATAATTTTAGTTTGGGTATTTTTTTAGAGTATTTTTGTAAAAAGCTTCCTATATAGGGTGTTTCAATGATACTGGGCCACACTTGAAGGGGTAGGTAGTTCCTCATAAATATAAATAAAAAAAATAAGTTTCCAATGGACCTAACCTGCTTTGAAAATTAAAAATTATTCATACTTTTAAATAATTCAAATGTGAAAGTGTAAAATATCTCTGTAAATAATGTTGTACTAAAAATTGTTCAAGAATCATTTGTTTTTCTAAATTAAATTTGAAATACAACTGAAAATAGTATCTAATATTTTTGTTATTAAAAAAAAATTTTAATTTGTTTCCAGTGACTTCAATAAAGAAAAATAATATACTCATGTATTTACTTCATGTAATTTTATTTAAACATATATAATGCAGCATAATATTAAAGTATTTCTGCTTAATGACTTCTAGTAGATTATTTGCAAAAGTTTCGTCAAATTCTACTGTCACTATTTTAAATGAATTATTCTTTGAGCAGAACACAACCAAATCGCATATTTTGACATCCAGGATTGCCATTCCAAGCTGTACTTGCCCATAATATGGATGTTTCTTCCTCAATGCGAAAGATGACGAATTTTCTATCTGTACCAGAAATTTTGAAGTTTTCAAAACTTCATCTATGTCACAGTCTTTACCTACAACAATACAAAAGATATGCATTAGTTATTTCTGTAACAAGTGCATAAAGGACTATATTTATATGAATAAGAAATATTCTACACAAGCCTTGGCGAGTGAAGAAACTACTAAAATTCACCCTTTTTTTGTTTTATGATTCAAAAAAAAAAGTTAATTTTATCTGTATTAATTAATCTTCACAAGTCAATTTTTGTTATATCTATATACTCACCCATCAAGGGGCATTTGATTTCAATAAGTTTCCAGGGACATCCATCTTTCAAAATGATTCCGTCTGGTGAGTATCCTAAAAAATTATTTAAAGGTGGTACAACTAAACCACACTCAAAAACTGTTTCTGAAACAAATTTGCTGTATACAGCACGTGCAGTGCTTTCAAATTCTAATCCATGCTTGGTGCCAGGTGTAGAGAAGCTTTTGGGCCAAAAATATTTCATGCTTTTCGAAGCCCAATCGTCTTGAGCATATGTAAAAATTTCATAGCACCTAGATCCAGTCACTCGGAACTGTCGCTCTTTTAACCACAATTCCTTTGATACCAGAGTCTTCTGGCAAATTTCTCTGACATTTTTACATGCAACGAGTTCTTCGTAGTTTGACTGACAGCATGCACGCAGTGGACCAATCAATACACTTGCACATTGTATCATTGATTGTGAAACTGGTATGTGTTTTAAAGGCCAATCTACATTCCCTAATTGATGTTTCGTAGTCTTTTTTCGCTGTTCGAACCTTGCTCTGAAAAAAATAATAAAAATTGCATATCACAAATAAATAAACATATTATTATTGTTTTCACTTCGAGTAAATTTGTGCTATATTATGTACTTACTTATGTACTGCCAAAGCAGAGTCAGGTGAAGCTGCCAATAGTTTCCTTCTGAAAATATTTTGAAGCTCTACAGACGCTTCTACAACTGGTGCCACATTTATACAGGTGGAACGCTCCAGTGGCTCCGGCTCATATTTCAGAAGCACTTCTTTATTTTGAGTCCAAAGACACTTTACATCGGTCGTTGAAAGTGCTTCGAGTTTAATAAGATTGTGCCTGCAAAAATAATGAACGGCTGTAAAATACCTAGAACGGCAACAAAAAGGGTCTCTTAAACACAAATGAAGAGTTTTGTAATATTAAATAATATTGCCAAGGTAAGATTGCATCTTCGCTCAATTGAAATTATACAAACCTTGTGCAAAAAATTAAGACAGCTGCAATATGCTTGCATCGCCCTCCAAGCCCTGCTTTGCAGCTACAAGTCATCGTAGACACCTTCCATTGTTCGTCCTGATCTTGTATAATTGTGCCCTTTATTTCATGAGGCTGATTTTTAAGACTCGAAGTTTGAAGACATAGGGCTAAAATATCTAATGAAACTTCTGAAAAATACCACACAATTTTATTTTATTTAAAAAACTCACTCTATTCGAACCTATTACATACCTGAAAGGTTTGTTAAACCACATAAAATTACATGGCCTGCATTCAACACTGCCTCTCCTTCCACTATATTTCGAGAAGAAGGTGTTGATAACAGATAATTGAATATTGCCCCTAAAGTTAAACGGATTTCTTCCACCGACTCCATCATCAAGGAATAAAAACTGCTAGGTAGATTGTTGATGCAAACACTTTAAACCTTCGACTGTAACTCAGACCAACACTCTAAACCGAAAGTTAACTCGCTAATTCCACTTAAATCGCTTTTAAATACAATTATAATGACTAATATCAATTTCAGCACATGCAGTATGCACTATTCAAATGAGTTAAATAACTGAGGTTATGTAGCTATACTCATTAGGCGGCCATATTGTGGCGGGAACGTTAATTTAAATCGCGAATAGGATTGCTCCATTCCTATGCTACTCATGTTGTCGCGTCCCCACCACTCCACGATGCTGATGTGACGTCAGAGGAGTGCTGGGCCCGCGAACCTTGTATCTAAAGCACGTGCTAACAGTGCGGAAAAGTGTTGCTAAAGAGCTTTGTTTTGTGCAAAAACCTGTGTAAAACTACAGTGAAAGTGTCTTTGTGTTATTTTCAACCCTATTTTAATTTAGTGTGGTAAGAATAATTATTATAAACAGTTACATGCACACTGTGTGTAACCAATTGATATGTTCTTTTATCACCCTGTAAATTCTTCATTTAATTGTGCGTTTTTACCTGATTTTTTTTATTACTGTTGCACGTGCTGGCTGAATCATTTGTATTTTAATAGCTCTAGAATCTACAGAAGAGGTAAAAATATAAAATAAAAATAATTTTGCGAATATTATAGGAGGTAAATGAACATGTGACTGTTTGAATATAAGGAACAATAATTATTATTATATTTTAAATTATTTATATTATAAATTGTTTAGAAAGTGTTTGTGCGCATTATGGAATTTTATTATGTATTTTTATAAATTTTGAAAACTTTGTAGGTTTTTTTAATCACCTACCTACCCACCAAACTTATAAATCACAGTAGTACCTAACTACAAATAATAATAGGTAAGTAACTGATGGTTATCACCAAATTATATTTAATTAAGTATGATCTTGCAGTCAGTTATGAGGAAGTCGGCAGGAACTTTTCAAATAACTTTCCTTTATTAAAAAACTCAAAAATAAACTAGATACAGACTTTGCAGAAGCTAAAAAAATTAAAGTCCAGACCTATAGTATAAATTCAACTATACAGGGTGCATCATATATCCTTCTTTGTATTGCTATCTCGTAAACGCTAACATACAGGATCAGTTAAATTAGAGTGGAAGATGCTAAATTTGATGATTAATAAGAATCTGAACTTTTTTTTTATTTTCCGTCGGTGCTGAAATAGGTATCCCGAAAAAACTGAAAAATCGAGATTTCTTTTTTTTGGAATATCTTTCTTGCTATTGGAAATTAATAAATGATTTTTTGTAGGCTTACATAAGTCGCCATCTGACGTTTAAAGCCATTTTCAAAACCGACTAATAAATAATAAATAAATAAACAAGGGCAGAGTTTTCAGTTAACTTTCGTTTTTCTTATGGCCGCCATATTATTTTTTTATGTCGTTCGATATAAAAACATAATAGAAACCAAATATAAATATACATTAAAAAAAAAATTTCAAAAATTTTATTCTTTTTTCGAAGAAAAACAAAAAAAAAATTCGCTGAAATAAGTCAATATGAAGTCATACTGCTTGCCTTATGGTTTTTTAATTTCTCTGTGATATTCGGTCAAAAAAGTTTTTGAAAAAAAATAACAAAAATTTTTGAAATTTATTTTTTGAAGTTTTTGTTTTCCATTATTTTTTTCATACCGAACGACATAAAAAAACAATATGGTGGCCATAAGAAAAACAAAAGTTGACAGACAATGAAAACTCTTGGGATCTAGTCGGCTTTGAAAATTTTTGAAACGTCAGATCGGTAGCTCTTGGCGACTTATGTAAGCCTACAAAAAAACTATTTATAAATTTACAATAATAAAAATAAAGATATGACGAAAATAAGAAATTTCGATTTTTCAGTTTTTTCAGGATATATTCAGGAACGGTCACAGATATCTTGTATGACTTGACGGATTAGAAGATGACCATAAAATTGCGCATCTTTTCTCTAATTTAACCGACCCTGCATATCTCTTATCAGTGTTCAGGAGATAGAAATATAGAGGATATATGGTGCACCCTGTATACATACTTTGCCAAACTGATTTTGGTAAACAATAAAAAAATCGAATACCTACCTAAAATCGGTTACCTAGGAAACAAAATCAAAATAACACATATTTTAAGTGGAAAGTTTTTAGAAATAAATTTCAATTAAGTATTAATATCGCTAGCTTTGAATTTGAATTGTTATTACAGACTTTTACTGGCCTAGAAAGACTTCCCAAAGAATTTCCCAAAAATATGCAACAATTAGGTAGGTAGGTACTCTAAATACATACCTACATCTCTCGGGAAATAAATAAACTGTTGACTTCAGTTGCCTATAAAATTAAATTTCAGATAAAATGTAACGTGTTACCGTCTGCGATGCAAACAATAATAATCGAGGAATTAGTCTCAGACCTTATAGCCTTTATTTATATTGACTAAAAAGTAAAAAAAAGTCCAACAGATTCACAAAATGACTAACAAAATACACCGCAGCAATGCTTGAAATATGTAACCAGCACTTCCGTGACGTCACTCACCCCCACTCCGTTGGAGAAACTTTCATCGGATCGAGCTATCCTACACTATACAGAATCCTTGAGGTAAAGTAACGTTATACTCGTTCCTGACGTTTTTTCTTCTTTGGTCTGAACAAACACTTATCAGCTGAAAAAATAACTGACACTGACATACTGACAACAATTATTTTTATTCTATAAATTTTATTGTAATAATTGTAAATTTATAAAATAAGATGTAAGAGACGTAAAACATCATAGGTACTTATGTAGAAGTGATTTAAAATTCAAATAAAAAAGGAAATTGATACATAAAATTGTAACTTTTTGATAATTTTTAATCGAACATTAAGTTAGCGATAGCAATGTCTTTACCCTGGATTACAACAAATTCAAAGTAACAGTCCTTTTCTCTAATTTTAATTTGTTCCATTTTATCTCATTGATAAACTCTCTTTATGTTTTCAGGTTACAAGAGGGGATAGCGAAAATTAACTCTCTTGATGTGGAAGGCTTCTCAAAACTTTTGAATAAAGTGGTCGCAGCCCAATCAAAAACCGAAGCCTTTACTTCCGAGGATCTGCAACATCTTCAATCTTCGTTAAATCTCGATGAAAACCACATACAACTTTTACTGCAAACCATTTCGTACATTTTCAAACAATCTTCTAAAATAATAATCAAGCCCACTGTACTACTCAAACAGCTAACCGATGATTTAAAACTTGGTTCTGATAAAGCAGAGGTGCTGTTGGAGAAGTGGGCGGTTGAAACAAAGACAACTTTTGACTTGGAAAATAGAACCAAGTTGATGGATGTTTCGTGGGAATTGAATATGCAGACTGCTTCTACTCTGTGTTCCAAAGAAGTTAAACCTAGTGCAAAGTTGCAGTTTAATTTACAAGATGTAAATGATAAGAAAGAAAATCTAGTTTTAGAATTGGACGAAGACGAATTACTCTCTCTTTACAATACATTGGAAAACATTCAAAATAGACTTGATAACGTTCGAAATAAATCTAGTTGATGATATATTTCATTTTTATTTGCATTTTTTGTGTGAATGAATATGAACATATGTACAGATGTCACATATTTCACATTTCACACTCACCGTCATAGGTATCTCGTAAACGCTAAAAAATCATAACAGGGTCAGTTAACACGTTCGCTGCGTCACCAGTCGAATCCGACTGGTGAATATGATTACGATATGACGGGTAATTTTTATACATGCGACACCCATCTTGCGGGCGGTGTAGAAACTAAACGCAGCATCGTAGAGGAGTTCCGCAGGTACCTTTCGAATTCCTAAAGCGAGCTCTGTATTGTGCTGCAGTTATTTCATACCAGACATTTTCGACTGGTAACGCATACGAGTAATTATAGATTACTAATCTGTATTTCCCAGTCATATCTGACTGGTAGTGGCTTCTACTGCCGTAACCATGTGTTCAAGTAGAATTAGTAAAATATTCGCTGTGCTTGAACAGAACAATCAAAATAAATGTGAAAGTGAGCCTAATACATGTGAGAGTGACAAGGGTGAAACTGAACAAACTAAAAGTATATCATTATATTTATTATAATAGAAGTAATTGCCAAATAAATATATTAATGGAAAATTGTTAAGGGCTATAGGCAAAAGTCTTTTTTTTAAAGTGTGGTCTTTATTATAATATCAACGTTTCGACCGAACAATTTGGGTCATCTTCGGGATTCTAAAATGACAAAAAGGAAACAGTTAACGATATAGCAGCTACTTACTAAAGATTACTTACAATAATTTGACCAATTCAATAGGTCTGGAAACATTTGGTAATTAAAAGAATTAAAAAATTTTGTAATTTCTCGTCAACTATTTTCTTTGACAGATGTTTTGTCATTGAAAATTTATAATAATTATTACATAATAGTAGGTATTAAGACTAGGAACAATTGAAATAATATAAATATAATAATTACAGAATTTTTGATTGATATTATTGTTTAAAAAATTGTAATTGTAAATAAAAGTAAAAATTAGCTAGGTAGTTAATTTTTGTTCATTGTTTTTTGAGAATTTTTGTTATGTATGTCTGTTAATTTTGTTGTCATATAATAATATGGAGTTGTAAATAATGTTAAGGTCGTTTATATCTGATTTGGTGTTAATGGAATTACTATCTTCATTTATATAACACATCTCAAGAAAAATTCTTTTTTGAAAATGTTTTTCTTCTGTGAGTACAGAAATGTCTTCAAAGTTGGCCTCGTGATTGTTTTCTCTTTGGTGTTTGGCTAAAGCACAACGTTGTGGTCTTAATTTTGTATCACTCTTGTGTAATGATATTCGTTGTTTTAAATAGGTGGAACATTGTCCGATGTAAGTACCATTGCAATTTTTACAAGGTATTTTGTAGACGATATCTGATCTTAAAAGGGACGGTAATTTATATTTGAGTTGTGTAAAAAGAGACCTATTAGTAATTATGTTTTTTTTGGCAATTTTTATATTTAATTCTTTGAAAACGTTCGAAAAAAAAAACATCTGTCAAAGAAAATAGTTGACGAGAAATTACAAAATTTTTTAATTCTTTTAATTACCAAATGTTTCCAGACCTATTGAATTGGTCAAATTATTGTAAGTAATCTTTAGTAAGTAGCTGCTATATCGTTAACTGTTTCCTTTTTGTCATTTTAGAATCCCGAAGATGACCCAAATTGTTCGGTCGAAACGTTGATATTATAATAAAGACCACACTTTAAAAAAAAGACTTTTGCCTATAGCCCTTAACAATTTTCCATCATTATATTTATATAATATTCAAGCATTTTGTTATATTTCGACAGAGATTTACCATTTTTGTTTTTTTTCTTAGTACTACAGAAAACTGAGCTTTTATTTTTATATTGGAGAGTTTATATGCAATTTTGTTACTTTTTATCGAATGAACGAAATTTAAAAGTTCTATTGCATTTTGTTTTGTTGTTCATTACGTTCTGTATTTTTAGGATTTACTATGTTTTGTAAGAAATTTAGAAAATAAATTCAGTTTTGGCGTAGTATTATTATTTTTTTGATGACATGGTTACATAAAGCTTCGACAAGTTCAAACTCACTTTCTTAGTTGAGTAACTTGAAACGGCTGCAGTTTTTTGAACAGTTGTATCTAATTTAGAAGATACATAAGTTTAAGTCTCATAAATTAACATAATAAATGATTAATTAACATTTCAATGTCACAACGCTTACCAGACAAATTCGTCTGGTAAGTGTTATTTCGTAATCTGGTAGCACCAGTCACATTTGACTGGTATCGCAGGCTGCCGTATACATAGTGATTCTCTTAACGCAGCGAACGTGTTAAATTAGAGAAAAGATGCCCTATTTTGTGGCCATCTCGAATCTGTCAATACAAGGTATCTGTGACCATTCCTGAAAAATCAAGTTTTCTTATTTTTGCCATTATCTTTCTTATTATTAGAAATTAATAACTAATTTATTGTAGGCTTACATACAGGTGTCCGGAAATTATGAGCAAAAAATTAAGGGGGTGATTCTTCTTGATGAAATATTGCCAAAAGTATCTATAATTTTTTTTCGAAAACTTACAAATAAGAAAGTTATATAAGCCTTCAAAGTTGTTTTTTTTATAACTTTTTTTCTAGTGTACGGATTTTCTTAAAATTTGACACACTTGCCACCGATGTTGCTTTACATCCTTGGTCCAAATTAGACTTGAATCCCTGGAAATCGAAAGGCCTTACTGTTTCCAAAGCATGCTTTGGTATTGTTGCAAACTGATCATAATTTATGGTGATCAATTTTAGTGCAAGCAAATTTTTGAAACAGTTTTACTCGGAAGCAGGTCATTTTATCGTGATAGACAAAGAGGACCTTTTCCGAATATTTGTTCATGTTCTTTAATTGCGCATCTTCAAAACTGAGAAAAAAATATTACGAAAAAAGTTATAGGCCTTTTTTGAAGGTTAAGGGCAGTTAAGGCCTCTTGATTTCGAGGGACTCAAGTCTAATTTGGACCAAGGATGTAAAGCAACATCAGTGGCAAGTGTGTCAAGTTTTAAGAAAATCCGTACACTAGAAAAAAAATTATAAGAAAACATTGATTTAAAAAAATCAACTTTGACCTAACTTTCTTATTTTTTGTGAGTTTTCGAAAAAAAATTATAGATACTTTTGGCAATATTTCATCAAGTAGAATCACCCCCTTAATTTTTTGCTCATAATTTCCGGACACCTGTATAAGTCGGCAAGAGATACCCATGACATTTAAAAAATTTCAAAGCCGACTAGATTTTAGAAATTTTCATAGCTTTAGTTAGTTGTTCATAGCCAACTTTTGGTTTTTTTATGGCCGCCATATTGCATTATTTTTAATGCATTTTAACTATATTAAAAGAATTACGGAATCCAAAAATCACATTAAAAAAAATTCTCCAAAATTTTATTCTACTTTTTTTGAAAAAAAATAGCCTCTTTTCAACCAAATGTCATAAACAATCATAAGTCAAGCAATGTCACGTCATATTGCGATGTCATTCGATGATAAAACTTTTTATTTTATTTCTTAAAAAAACGATTTTTTTTATGTGATAGATTTTTGGTTTGCTTACTATTTTTATTACAGAATGACAAGAAAAAACAATATGGAGGCCATAAGAGAAACAAAACTATGAACACTTTGAGGATCTAGTCGGCTTTGAAAAGCCAGATGGATAGCTCTTGACCAAAAATTATTTATTAATTCTCAATAATAAGCAAAATATGTATTACAAATAAGAAATCTCGATTTTTCAGGATTGGTATAGATTTGTAGCATAGTATAGGATTCGAAATGGCCACAAAATAGGGCATCTTTTCTCTAATTTAACCGACCCTGTAACTCTTTAACTATTTAAGAGGTACTCATAGTGAGCTCTGAAATAAAGACACCTATAATAGTAAATTATTATTATTATTAAAAAAAGTTATGAACAATAATAGTTAATTAATAGGGTAGAATAGACACATCAATAAGGTACTTTACTGTTTAAAGCCTAGTTAGGAATATTAAATATAAAATAAATTGAAGAAAAAACCTATGGTGAATTGATATTTTTATTGGATTTTATTTTGTTGATATCGGACCATCTGATTGTATAAACAACAATAACTATCAAAGTTGCCAATGGGAATTCGATAATTTTCATATGTTGAAGTGGACTACTTTTTGGATTTGTGTTAATTAAATTTATGATGTCCTTTTATAAAATTGAAAATGGAATAGACAATCAACTTGACTTCACCCAATTGTGGATGCAACCGGTCTAGAAAATGTGGCTGAAATTAGATGGAGAGTGAACCATAACCGATAAGCGCTTTTCTTATAATACAATAATTCTGTAACAAAGAAGCTTCACTTCAAAAAAATAATTGGCCCAAGGATTTCAAGAATCGGTATCTTTGTCTTATGAATTCAATCACTAGGTTGTGTTATTCAGCACAATTATCATCCATTTCAGGGTTTTATCTTTTAATAAAAAAAATTAAAAAATGCATATCTTCTAAAAATAACAATTATTAGTCATTCTTAAGCTAAACATAAAATAAACTGTCAAAAACAAATAGAATTATATAATTATTATTTAAAAAAAAGGCCTAATCTCCACCTACATCAGGCATGTCATATGATATGGTTTCTTTCAATATTTCAGCAGAATAAATATTAGCCAGAGCCTTTCCCGATTCAATGTATTCAAAGCTTGGGTACAAATATGGATATCTCGGTGTTCCTCTTTCGTAGGCTGCTTTGTATTTAGAAGTATTTTCAAAAATATACTGTGCATAACCCTCTCCCAATAAGATTTTATTCACACAAGTAAGCGTGACTCCATCAGCATGAAGTAAGCAAACGAGTAACTCGAGGATTTTGTTCGAACTATCAACACCAGCTACTTCTCCAATCAAAATCTTGTTTGAGGTTAGAGAGTCGAACCGATTCACGACTTCTGATGACCAAGTGCTGCGGTTTTTTGGGCATATGAAAGCCAAAGAGGCTCTGATTGAAAAATGAGGTACTTTTGATAAAGCATCATCAATTTTATAGATTTGATCCTTTGATACATTTATGACAGCACCATAGTCGACTAGGAACACCGAAACTTTATTTTCATCATCAGCTAGAAAGCTCACCAGAATGCCTCTGTAGTAATACTTTTTCCTTGTAACTACGCAATTGATATTTAGACGAAGTTCAGCAGGAAGCAATGGTTTTTTATCAGAAGAGTATATTTCGTGTAAATAATCCACGAAATATTCCAGTTCTTTATATCTGGGAACAACCCAAAATGTGGATGGGTTAGAAATGGTGGTTATTCTTAAACTGATTTTTTCTCCCGTCCTCCAGTTCCTGCAGTCAAAATACTTTTCAAAACTCTCCTTTTTCTCTGGACCGTCCTTACTTGCAGAAGGAGAATCTAGCTCTGGAGATCTCAACAGGCAGTCTTCCATTAAACCACATACCCTGTCAATTTCAACAGAACTTGATAAATTTTCACGTTCTACAATAGTACTCTCAGAGTTATCGATTGAGTATGTATCGGAATCACCTGAAATTAAATCGTCCTGATACAAAAACGGATTTGTCGACAATGATTGATAATCTTTTGCGAGCAGATTTTCAAAGAAACTTTGAGAGTCTACTGCTTCTCCTGCATTGTTGTCCGAATGGGACATTGATAAAAATGGATTAGTTGATCTATTCATTGCGGCAACACCTTCCAATGACGGGTCGCGAGAAGTACTTTTTTGAGCATGGGTACTTGTACTATTTTCTGGAACTTCAACTTCAGAACTCACTTCTTGAACAAGATCGCCGAATGGAATTTCTCGGACTGTATCACCCTGACTCAAATTCACTATTTTTATTAATTCTTCAAACTTCGCTTGTGCCCTAGAATAATAAGAAGACACTCTAAAAACAGCACCAGGCACATTCATTGTAATTAGTAAAACCGATAAAGTAGGCTAGAGTAGGCCTAATGCATAATATAGCTTTTTACGGAAACGTACCTTCTTAAATTCTTAAAAATCCTCACCTTTCCTTCAAGTCCAAGCGAAAGCGATAAGTAAAGCGATAAGCCGATATAAGCGAAGCAAGTTACAGAAGATTAAGATTAGAAGATAGAATAGAGGAACAAGAACAAAACAAATAAAAATAAACAAACAACGCGAAGGTTAAGTAGTTTTTTTACTCTCACTGTCACTACTCACTAGTGTCACTGTCACTGACTCACTGACATCACAGAAGTAACAATCAGAAGACAAACTTCAATTAAAAAACCGAGTTCGCGCATCTACTCGGCGCATAGAGATCCGCCACGTTTAGAGAGGGAATAACTCAGCCAGCGGCGGAGCGCAACGCGCAACGGAGTCAGCTACTCTCTATCGCTCTTTGCCTGTAGTACCAGCACCAGCTGCGGAGTGGCGCTCCTCTACAACCGCGAGCACCTATAATAGAAGTTTGTCAAAAAACATCTAGTTCACTCCTGTGCGCTCCTGCACAAAGTGACTGTATTAGTTTTGAATGCAGGTCTGCGCTTCTTTGCCGGAACAATGGCCGCCAGATGTGTGGCTTGCTGGCTTGTCAAAAAAAAAAAAAAGATCAAGGGCGCCACTGGCGAGTTTGCCTTCTGCTTGTCTTATTCTGTGGTATTTTTTTTTAGTTTTTTACAGAAGAATCGATCATCGATCGATCGACATTTTTGAAGGCCATTTTTTAATGAATCGAACCTTCTGTCATTCATTATAGTTAATCGATTCTCAGAATCGATTATTTTGAAAAGAATCGGCATCTGTAAGTTATGGAAACGAAGAAGGATAAAGTCACGATACGTACACGGTATGCCGATCGCTGTTACTATTTTGGTTATTACTGCGCAATGACGTCATGTGGTTTTATTTTGACTTGAAGTATTAATCGCGGCGAGGTTGTTTATAAAATAAATGTCAAATTATATTGCTTCCATCCTTTTTGCTTGTGTTTTTCTTTGTGCTAGATCTATTATAGAAAAATCTTTATTTTTTTTCAAAGAAAGTAAAATGGAATTTTTATAAATTTTTTTAATGTTATTGATTTTTGATTTTCATGATTTTTATATACCAAACGACATAAAAAAAAACCATATGGCGGCTATAAGAAAAACAAAAGTTTACCATGAAAACTCTGGGATTTAGTTGGCCTTGAAAATTTTTAAAACGTTAAATAATGGATAGCTGTTGCCGACTTATGCAAGCCTACAAAGATGTATTTATTTATTCCTGATCATACAAAAGATTTGAGCAATCTCATGTGTAATCTTCGAATCGCGTGACGTCAGAAGACCGGAACGCAGCCTGCGCGTCATCGTCTCGTGGATAAAGTGAAAATTAATGGCAGTATGCTATAATTATAATATAAAGCGCCGATAACGCCCATGGATACTCCGCATGCGCATTACAAGTTTTCTGCAACTACAAAGTGCAAATTCACGTTTTGATTAATAGTCCAGTTGGTAAAGTAAAAAATGTACCTTAAGGTGCATAAAAAAATCTTATCTTATATTTTCCCACAATAATTATTAGTGAAGAGGTTATAGAACATAAATCCACAAAAATCAGTTTTTGGAGTGCAACAGTCCCACCAAAGAACCACCCCTTTGGTCAAAAAGTACTTTTCCGCTAATAACTCGTTAATCGTTGGATTTATAAAAAAAAAACTTTGGAAGAAAGGAAGCTAGAGTGATTTCTTAAAAAAAAGGTATCTTGTAATTTTTTGTATATTAACGTCTACTAACGCAACGCTTACGTAATAAAGCGAAGCGGTCTTTCTTGAATTTATTTAATTAAAACATTTGCTCAGAGACAGAGTAAATGTTCAGTGACTGACTAGTAGTCACTACCAGTCAGTCCGTTCTTCATGACTCATGCATGATACAACTACGCATTACGCAAGGTATGTCAGCTCAGCTTGATACTGAAAACTCAAGCTCTAACGGAAGGTTAGGAAACGACACTTAAGTCAACATTTTTGGAGTGTAATGAAAAGTGCTGGTGCTTACTGTGATATGATACAAATTATTTATACACAATTGCCTTTGCGTAAAACTAAAAAAAGATATCTCTTTGCCTTTCGTTTTTCGTGCGTGATTCTCACACCCGCACTTACCGCACAATAAACCATTTTTGCTATCAGACAGTAAGGTACTGGAGTCAAACTATTTAAAATGACTGCAACTACAAACTTCGAAATAAGGTACTAAATCGCGACTTTCGTCATTACTACTGCACTGTCGAGTCGCATGTAGATATCCTCACAGTGACGTCACAGACCACGCGCTGACATAACAACCCAATTTGTTCGACAGATGACAAATAGACAAATGGCACAACGGTTGCTGTCTGACAGAGAGAATACAAGGATGATTTTTGATTCAATTTCATCAATTCCCCTTTTCGCTGTTCGTTCGTTCTTCGTTCGTTTGTTTCATTTTGAAAACATGGCGCCTGTGTAATTCTGGATTTTTCCCTTTAAAAAATCAAATTTTTTGACATATTATGTCAACATTGCGTAGCTAATCCTAGTGAATTTCAGAAATTAAGTAATATTTCATCACACCCGTTCAACGTTCAGTTCTATTCAATTTTCCGTTGTGGTGGGTTTAACAAGTCGAGTCAGCATGAGTGTGGATGCATACGGTCCGAGCTCCCAAACGCTCACGTTTTTGGACACGGAAGAGAACGACCTAATTGGGGCCGATACTCAGGGCTCCGAGTGCGACTTCACCGACTTCACGATACCTTCGCAAACCCAGGCATCGCAACTGGACCATGCGGGGCCAAAAGTGGCCGGAGTTCAGCAGGTTAGTAAAAACTCGGCTCAGCAGTTTCAGCTCTACTACTATACCCTCAAGGTCAGGTAATCTGTCCTGTGTAACAAGTCAAGTGACGTGTTATTTGGAATTTCCATGAAGTTGTATAGTTTGGTTTGTTAGCAATAATTAATGAACCGTTTCAAAATATGAAAAAAACAACTTTTAAATATTATGAATTATTAATAAATTCACCCATTTTCACTTTATTTTAATAATAAATTATCCATTTTACACTTGAAAAAGTGTGGACGCACTTAAATAACAATAAACGGAGGAAAATAAAAAGTTTTATTGTCTTCGCCTAGTTGCATAGGTACACTCGTTTTGCTAAAGGTTTACTTGGTTGTCACCCTAACAGCTCCTTCACTTCCTGTCATTGTTAAATGCGAGATATAGGTCCTGGTCAGGTCAGGATTGTTGGTATATTGGTTATTTACATGTCGGCAGGAGGAGATACATGTCCTGGTCACGTTTGGTTTTGAATGATAAAATTGTTATTAAATGATTGTTTCGAGTTGGAGGTTAGAGGTGTAATGTTTGGGAGGTTAGGGTTCGGTTAACGTAACGTCTTTGCGACGATAATTCCCCTTCATGAAGTCAGGTCAGGTCATTATTAGGTTTTTTCCCCTTAAAATTTACGGCCGTTGCGGCTTTTTACTTTTCTTCTTTAATTTTCATGAAATTTTAGGGGGGAAAACCTAACCTGACTTAGTGGAGGGGAATTATCGTTGAAAGCACAGCTTAACCTTCTTCTTCTTCTTCTCATTTTTTGGCTTCTACTTATGTATTTAGCCAGCCTCACGTCTTTTACTAATTTTCTTTTTGGAGTAGACTGTATATCTCTATACGTCTGGAACTGGGTCCATGGTCTGCTTCCGTTAACTTTCTTCCTCTATTGTTACTAGCACTGTTCTGTACGGGTGGGTAGATGTATACTGCATACGTATTGAATTCTTGTAGTCTTCTCTGTACGGGGAGGTTGTTAGTAAAACATCACAACAAAGGACAAACTTTTCTCTCTCTGCGGCATTCACAGAGCATTAGACAATACCGAAATATGCCTTGGATAGGTTCCCAGGATCTAGGAGGGCAAATAATATCTAGCGCAACCTTTTTTTTTTGTCTTAATCTTCTGTCTTAACCTTAATCTTTTTGCAATGTTAAACATATTGACATTGCATCAAGTTTAATTGAATGTAATTAATTATTGTACTAACTCCTTTTTTGGTTTTGTAGGCTAATTTGACAATTTTTTATTTTTTTGAAACAAGCTTTCTCACTATCTTTAGTGAAAATCCTCGATGTGAAAAGTTTACACATGTTCCTTAAAATGTCCTAAAAAGTGTCCCATCCACAAGCTACAGGGTGTCCAAAGTTATCTGTTCACCAGGTAGACCAGTCATTGAAGATAAAACACAGCGATCCTGTATAATTTTACCAAACAGCACTGTTTTGCACAAAAACTTGGATTAAGGTTCTACTTACCCTCTACTGTTAGTTGGGCTGTTAATTTTGATGCTAGGGACTTTCATAAAAACAATAAATTGAAGTTTTTTTTTAATAATTATTGTTTTTTGGTTGGTAACTTCATGTTGAAACTTTCGATTTTTGCTTTTGATGAACAAGAACTAACTTTCAACAACTCCGTTTGTATTGGGTCTATAGACATCGTAACCCCACCATTCTTTTTTTTTTTTTTTATAAAGCTACATTTTCATTAAGAATGACTTTTTCTGCGAAATTCTGCGATAAATAACAAATGGTGCATGGGATATGCATGTTTCGTTTGCTTGTTATGAGCGGTGCATCTGGGATTCCCACATTGGTCATTATATACATCCGCGGCTCCTACAGTTTCACTATGGAACTTATATAGGGGTGGAGAACATACCCATAGTAACACCAGGAAGGTATTCATTTGCTGGGCAAATGAAAGGGAAAGCCACAAAACGGTGTAAAAAAATGGTTTTGAGAGTGCGGAGGGAGTGCGGTCCTGACAAGAGGCACCGATTAGATGCCGCGATCCCGGATAAAACCACTTCACCATAATTGCCAAGCATTCTATTCTGTGTTAGAGGCTCACAGAGGCGGACTGAGCGATATATCCGCTTTCATTACGTGTCCATCCGCACAGGGATTGATGCAATGATTTTCGGATTATAAATTCAAAATAAATGCAAAATTCAAAATAAAAATTGTGGTACTGTTATTTTCGAAGATTTTCCTTGCCCTGAAAGTGAAAAAAAAATATAAATTCGACCGTAGTGCCAAAGAGGCCTTGGTTGTGACCTTAATATTAGTTTGCCATGGCTGTTTTTACTTTCTTACCCACCCAGCACCCCTATTTCGCTCCTCGGTCCCGAAAAAATTGATGAAACTTAGGAGCCGCGGATGTATACAATTACCCCCACATTTATAAGAGGAAGTAGGTACTACTCGATTTTTTTTTATTTTTTTTTTTAAATGTAATGGCTGGTATGGGTGCTAATAGTAATATTCGGTAAGTGTATAGAAGTGTTATAAATAGAGTAGGAATTTTCCTTGCCCTATCTGTAATATGTAGATTATGCTGTGAGTTTCTAGAGAAATAAAATAAAGGTCATCAGAGAGTGTTGCGCAAAATTGTGTAATGTTATGTATTTGTAATAAACTTGGAGGAGTTATGTTCAGGGTCGGCTCTAGGTAAAGAAATGTAAATTGTTAGGAGTTTTTGATATGAGTGCCCTGCAACCCTCTCTACTTGCCTGATTTTTAATTTTGAAAATGAACGGCCAAAAAGGGCGAGCAGAGGATATAACTCCTCTCGCTCCGCCCGGGTATCTGCTGATTCCTTTGAACCCGAAAGAAACGGAGGAGGTAGGGTGTCGGTCAGTTCTTCGTCGAACTAGCCACACCACAAAAAAGAAAGATTAAAATTACAAATTTTTAATGATCGTCTAGCCTAAAAATTCAATACTGAAATTACATACACCTTGACCTGCCCTACGCTGTGTTCTTTTTTTATTTACAGGTCACACAACAACACTAAATAAAATAAAAGTCAACATGTAAACAATAACAATATTTATTGGAAATTTCCAAACAACCTAACAAAAATTCCCAGAAGAAATAATGTATCGTGAGATATACTTAATATAGAGATTAATCAAACTTACTTACTATAACATGCATATAATCTTCAATTGAAGCGTTATTACTAATCAGAAAAATACCTAATTTATAAAAGATATAAACTCAGCCTCTTTTAGGCACTCATAAATAAATTTACATACTCCTAACCTCAATTATCTTGACAAAACAGTACCTTTAAGAACTAAAACTTACCTAAATCATCATTACTAACTTTCATTAATAGACAGAATTCAATAATTAATTATTTACACTTTAATTTGAATAGTAGATAAAACAAACAACTGGTCATTAGTTAATGACACATATTAAAACTCCTTATTATAAACGTCACTTGGTCTTAATATTTTCCAATTCATGAAAATATCATTTAATAGGTAGATAAGATACCTTATAACATGATGTAGTTGTTCCCGATTGAGTGAGACACCACGGAAAAAGATGGAGAGTGTCTATTCCCTCACTCCACCAATGTCTGGCAACTGCATCACCAAAAATACCAAAACTAACAAGACCAAAGTTCGCTTCATGCAGGGACGCCACCAAATCAAACCAAACGTAGACCAAAAACCATAATTTAACACACTATTAGTAAGATGAGCCATAAATCAAAATCCAAATAGGAGGGTGAACTCGAAATTAGAATCCGAAACGGGAACTAGAACCTATAATTAAAACCCTGAAAAGTCGAATGCTTAACATTAGTGTCTGAAATTTTGCTTGCATTAATTTCCTTACCGAGGTGGGCACGCCATCTTGCTTCCATCGGGCTTCTTTTCAAGTTACTCTATCTGGCGGCATTCACAATGCCTTTTTGATCTCAATAATACCTAATCGAGTACAAATAGAAATTAGCAATGCTAATATGATATTAAATTCCACTTTTATACCTGCTTTGAGTACCAGCACTAACAATAATAATGATTGTAACTTCTGAAATGTCACATCTTCATTCACCAACCACCAAAATCAAAGAGAGAGTCAATCGAGATTCTCTTCCGGCCGGTCTGCAGATTTTCTTCCCTTAACATCGGTCGTTGCCAGATTTATTTAATTTCTGGAGAAACGACTATAAGACCATATGGACAATTCCGGAAAAATTACTAACAACTGGAGACAAAAACAACTATCCGGCAACCTTGCACACATTCCTTTCGATCGATATCTCCGCGCAACATCTAGCATTATTTCACGCAGCTACTCATGACATCTGACATGTTCTGTAACTTAGACAATGGCTCGAATATAAAACTAAAGGAAGTCCTAATAGTAATAGTACGAGTTGGCGCGTCATCAAGGTGCCTTTCAATATTCCAAATATCGTCAGTAATACAATGGGAAAGTGCACGCTACAGCCCCTTTTCCCTATACGTTCCATCATAGGGAAAAGTAACCTTAGTTTTAAAGGGGCCTTAGTAAGAATGGCTTGAAGAGAGAAATAATTACTGTGACTTGTGCATGTTTTATCCACCCAGCAGTCCTATTCGCTCTCTGGTTCCATTAGAATCTAAGATTTTTACAATAAATGAACTATAAAACCTACAATAATGAAAATTGCAGTGAAATGCGAATGGCCGGTTGTCATTAAATCGCAGATTTATCATCACCCTGTATAGACATTTATTTTCAACAATTTCAGGCTTTAAAGTCGGGTCAGGTCATAGCCTCCAGCTCAGTTCAAATTTCTGCCAAGCTACTAAAGGGGTGTTCAGCCCTAGGTGCGATGTTAAATTTTGCTACCGTTTTTGAACTGTCAAATGTAGAATTTTGTTTTTTGGCACTTTTGTGAAGCTCCTACAAATGATAAAAATGGGGAATTGAATACAAAAAGAATTTAAAAAATTGGCTCTGTTTTACCTTTTCTAAATCATATGCCAACAAATTTTGAAGTGAAGAATTTAATCGATAAAATCATTAAATTTAACATTAAAATCATCTTCAGTTAAGTAACTCATTTTGGGTTTCACTTGAGTAATTTTGTTAACATACAAAGAATCTGTGATAGATGAAATCAAACTGCAGTTCATGAACAACCAATAATACATTCTCAAAAAGTGACAGTTTGGTTTTGGTATGCATTTTGGTTTCTTGGAGTGTTCAGACCTTTTTTCTTTCAAAAATGAAGAAGCTCACAATGTTTCCGTGGCTGAAACTCGCTATTTTATGGTTATTTAAATATTTCATTTTGTAAATGTTCGGTTTCAACAAGATGGGTCCATCTCTCGTCCTGCAGGTTGAATCTAAATTTGTGCATTATGCCACTAATGAGATACAACAGGAAAAGTGTGAAGAAAATGTAATTGAAACTTTATTCAATGAAACATCCTCTATAACATTGAATAAATTCTTTCCTGCAGTGAGGGTTTCATTGGTCAATAAAACTGTTACGAAATTCTATTAAATTTATCTCATTTAACTTTTACAATGTTTTTAACTTCCATATTACAAAACTACACTGTTTCTCTGAGACCTGTTTGTGCTTTCTATATTGGATGTTTTTAAAAAAATTATAAATAATCAACGAGCTGATGGCACTTATAAGTCAATGACAAATCGACGTAAATAGTAAGCTGTTCCCTCTTCTGATAATCTGTGTCTGAACCCACTTCAATAATAAAAATAAAAATAAGGTGAAACAGACATACAGAGTGATCAGTAACTCGCGCACTCCAAATCTGAAACAGGGCGATATAGAGCCCATTAACATTAAGGATATTCTGCAAAAAAAATTGAATCCGATGGTTGGTTTTCAAGTTACAGAGTTTCCCTCATCCGAGTTTAAAGGTAATTTTTTCAATAACCGTTATAAAAATTGATGAAAAATTCAGGTTACTACTGTAATGTCTGGAACGGATACCATATAATTCATCATTTTTTTTCCACAAAACCTCAAACCTCTTTACAGAGGAATAATTGAGAATGTTGAAAATTGTTACTACATATACCTAAATCTGAACGAAATTTGAAGTTTGGCAACCGCCTAAACTCAACTTAGAATATAAAATATTCAAATGCATTCGTTGCTATGGAAATAAAAATAATAACAATACCATCTAACCCGAATTTATGTACAAAAGTGCAGTGTTGCCACCTTTGTTTTTACAAAAATGGTCATATCTTTGGAAGAAAAGAACTTACAACACTGCAGTAAGAAAATTTATCGCTCTTAAAAAGTGAAATTTGCCGCAGCATGCTCTGAGTGCGCGAGTTACTGATCACCCTGTAGATAAGCGATATTCTTGGATCATAATATGAATGTCAACAAATCAAGAAACATTTTCAGTTTATTATTGTTGTTGCAGGTGAACAACAACTTGATCTGTAAAATCAATTCAACAACATCAGCTCTAGGCGAGTTACAGTTTGAAGAAGAAGATGAAGAGTTCTATAACAGCAAGGAACTGCCCGATTATGCCTGCAAATACTGCGGCATCCATGAACCTCATTGCGTTGTCATGTGCAATTGCTGTAAAAAGTGGTTCTGTAACGGCCGTGGCAACACTTCCGGTAGCCACATCATCAATCATTTGGTTAGTGTGATTACGGCTTAATAATAAGGGGATCTTGAGTAATAATTTTTTTTTTACAGGTCAGAGCTAAGCACAAGGAGGTGACTTTGCATAAAGACGGTCCTCTGGGTGAGACGATCCTGGAATGTTACAGTTGTGGTGTTCGCAATGTGTTTGTGCTAGGTTTTATACCGGCTAAAGCTGACTCTGTTGTCGTATTGTTGTGTCGCCAGCCGTGCGCTGCTCAGAGCTCCCTTAAGGTATGTCATTAAAAATTTTAGGATACTCGCAAAAAATCGACTTGTTCAGAAATAATTCTTGCGATTGTTTTAGGATATGAATTGGGACCAAGAGCAGTGGAAGCCTTTGATAGCCGATCGTTGCTTTCTCTCGTGGCTCGTGAAGGTGCCTTCAGAGCAGGAACAACTGCGTGCTCGTCAGATTTCGGCCCAGCAAATCAATAAACTTGAAGAACTGTGGAAAGACAATGTGGATGCCACTTTTCAGGATTTGGAGAAACCGGGAGTAGATGAGGAACCACAGCAGGTAGAGTGTTGATTAAAATTTAGTAAAACGCCTTTTCAACTTCGTATTGTGAAAGAATGTGAAATTTTGATAATTTTTTCAGGTTTTACTGCGATACGAAGACGGCTACCAGTACCAGAACATCTTCGGTCCTTTGGTGAAGCTGGAAGCGGATTACGATAAACGTCTGAAAGAGAGTCAGACGCAGGAAAATGTCGAGGTCAGGTGGGACGTGGGCCTCAATAAGAAAACGATCGCCTATTTCACTTTGGCAAAGACCGACGGTGATATGAAGCTGATGCACGGCGATGAGTTGAGGCTGCGTTACGCCGGCGAGATGCACAAGCAGTGGGCGGGCGTCGGGCATGTCATCAAAGTGCCTGACAATTACGGTGAAGATATCGGGATCGAATTGAAAAACAGCGCCGGAGCCCCGACTGATTGTTCCAGTAATTTCATGGTGGATTTTATATGGAAGAGCACTAGCTTTGACAGGTAAATATGAATCCTTATTAATTATATTTTCCTTCATTAGTTAAACAGTACTGAACATGTCTCTGTCAGACTGTGGTGTATGAGTTATAAATTCAATTTGTACTAATTCTGTGAATCCTCTGGTTTCCTGTTGAGGTGTGCTCAGTGCCCAGTTATATTTATGCGTTGTATCATCAAGTTTGATCATACAAAGAAAAAGTAAGAGGACAACAATCTCTGATAAAACCCAAAAAAACACAAAAATTACATAATTTTTCAAATATGAGGGGGGATTTTGCCAACTCTGTCATCTTTACTTCTCTAAACGAATTTCATGTCTAACCTATTCTAATTTGCTTCCCAGGATGCAACTGGCTCTTCGTAAATTCGCCGTCGACGACTCATCAGTATCGGCTTACATTTACCATCGCCTGCTCGGGCACGAAGTGGAGGAGGCCCTGTTCCGCTGTCACTTACCAAAACATTTTTCCGCGCCTAACCTGCCGGACCTGAACCGCAGTCAAGTTTACGCAGTGAAACACGCCCTCCAACGTCCCCTCTCCCTTATTCAAGGACCCCCGGGCACCGGTAAGACGGTCACCTCTGCCACCATTGTTTACCAGCTGTGCAAACAGAATCCCGGCGGTACGGTGCTCGTTTGCGCTCCCAGTAACACGGCCGTAGATCAGCTAACCGAGAAGATACACAAAACTGAATTGAAGGTAAATTTAATTTACTTTCCTCTGAATTATAACTTGATTTTATTAAATTTAGGTCGTTCGTCTATGTGCCAAATCGCGTGAAGCGATCGATTCCCCCGTGTCGTTCTTGGCCTTGCACAATCAGATCCGTCGGATGGAAGGGAACACCGAGCTGCAGAAACTGCAACAGTTGAAGGACGAGACTGGCGAGTTGAGCTCGGTGGATGAGAAACGCTACAGGATGCTGAAGAAGATGGCGGAAAAAGAGTTGCTGGAAGCGGCTGATGTTATCTGTTGCACTTGCGTCGGGGCAGGCGATCCTCGTCTCGTGAGATTGAAGTTCTCCTCGATACTGATTGACGAGAGTATGCAAGTAAGTTTTGCACACATGGGAAATTTTTTGAATTAATTTTCTGAGGTTCTATTCTTAATTATAGGCGACCGAACCTGAATGTATGGTGCCTGTAGTGCTTGGTGTGAAACAGTTGATATTGGTCGGAGATCATTGCCAGCTGGGTCCAGTGGTCATGTGTAAAAAGGCAGCCAGAGCTGGGCTGTCTCAGAGCTTGTTTGAGAGGCTCGTGGTGCTCGGAATCCGACCGTTCCGCTTGGAAGTGCAGTACCGGATGCATCCGGAACTTTCAAGGTAAAGTTTCGAATTCTAAAATTAAGAAATAATATTATTATGACAATGACAGCGTATTATTTTTTTTTTTGAAAAAAAAATAAAAAAAAATGACAATGACAGCTTATTATTTCATCAAAAGTAAATTCATAAAAATTTAAATATTTTCGTTTAAATTATTTATGTTTAAATTATTTATACCTACATCTTTGTATTATTCTCAAAAATATTTTTTTCTCTTCACTTTATTTGAAGTAAAAGCAAGAACTAATTTTAAAAGTCTTACTAGTACCTATCTGCTAGTATTTACTAGTAGGTAATCCCAAAATATCTTCATCCAAAAAATTTAGTAACCGATTTTACTTTTTATTTATTTGCAGATTCCCCAGTGACTTCTTTTATGAAGGCAGTCTTCAAAACGGCGTATGCGCAAACGACCGTAAACTAGACAAGATCGATTTTCCGTGGCCCGTCGCCGATCGACCCATGTTTTTCCACGTAACCCAGGGGCAAGAAGAAATCGCCGGGTCCGGAACTAGCTACTTGAATAGGACAGAAGCGTCTAATGTTGAAAAAATCGCCACAAAGTAAGTTATTCTTATAAGCTTACCCCATCTGTATTTTTATCTTTATTTAAAAAATATTACCTGCAGATTCTTAAAGTCTGGTGTGAAGCCGGAACAGATCGGAGTGATAACTCCGTACGAAGGTCAGCGAGCTTACTTGGTGCAGTACATGCAGTACCAGGGCTCGCTCCACAGCAAACTGTACCAGGAGATCGAGATAGCGAGCGTGGACGCGTTCCAAGGAAGGGAGAAGGACATCATCATCATGTCCTGCGTCAGGAGCAACGAGCATCAAGGTATCGGGTTCCTGAACGATCCGCGTCGGCTGAACGTCGCCTTGACCAGGGCCAAATATGGGATCATAATCGTCGGAAATCCGAAGGTGTTGAGCAAGCAGCCGTTGTGGAATCATTTGCTCGCTTTCTATAAAGAGCAGAAGGTGAGTAAATCGATTATTACTAATGTCTGACTTGGAATGCTAAAATAATTTACGTATCACTTGCAGGTACTTGTCGAAGGACCTCTAACTAACCTGAAGGAGTCATTGATTCAGTTTGCCAAACCCAAGAAGTTGACAAACTCCGACAACCCCGGCTCTCATTTCATGACAACTTCAATGTTTGATGCTCGCGAGGCTCTGGTCCCGGGCTCTGTTTACGACCGTACCAGCACTGCTTTAAACGGGGGCCCTGCGGGCTTTCCCGGCGGACCTTATGGACGTCCCACCACCATGCAGCCGTTGGACATGTTCAGTCGGACCCATGATCCTATTAGTTACATCGCTCCTGAACGAGCGCAACAGGTATGCTCCATTTTTAGTTTTACAATTATTTACTGTGAGAGAAAATGACAATAATTGGCATTTTTAAATCTGTCATGAAATTCAATGTTACTGCTGTACTGCTGTGTGCTAAGCTTGCGAAATTATAAACCTAACTGAGGCTTTATTTAAAGTTCTATACAGTGTGAGCTTGAGTCGAACCCATTTAAAATAATTGTGACAGGTGACAACTCAAATACTTACATGTTTGATGTTTTGGACGTTTCACTATTCATATTTGTTGAAACAATGACAGTTGACATTTGTAAAGAATTAATAAGTAAGTGGTCAACCAGCAGAATCGGTATTTTTGATGTTTTAGTCATTTCGCAATTCACATTCATTGAAACGACAGTTTGCAGCTCAAAAGAATCAGGTACATGGTCAGATTAGCTGGCAGAATTAAACAAAGACATGTCATTATTGTAAATGAGATTGACTCAAACTTGACAGTGGGAAATGTTCAAAGATGAGGTTAAGATACTTATTGTAAACGGAAAAAGCTTTTCAAAATGAACATTTTTCGAAACAGTGCCCTGTTGATATAAAATTAACTAACGTTTGACTATTCTTCATTGTCGGACATCCAGGCTGGCATGAACCTTCCGGTTCCCGTCGGCATGTTCATGAACATGGCCCACATTCCACCCCGATTCTACAACCAGCACCAGCAGGCGGTGCAGGCTCGCCAGCAGCAGCAACAGCGCGAGCAGCGCGGCAGACAGGGCGCCAAGATCGGACTCGGCGGCCGTCAGAAGGGACAGAAGCTGTCCGGCCTGAGCCAGGACCAGACGCAGCCGTTCAGTCAGAGCCTGCAGCTGACCCAGGGGATGTCCCAGACGGGACTCAGCCAGCCGGGCTTCAGCCTCTCGCAGCCGGGATTGAGTCAGGCGGAGCTTTCTCAGGATCCTTACATGGCCGAGTATCAGTCACAGGTCGACGGGCTGCTCTCTCAGGATTCCACTTATCAAGGAGACAGGTAATGTTGTTTTACAAAGCGGACAAAGTGTACAAATTTAAAGTTTTATTGTTTTTTAGATCAGCATATTTTCAACCGAATGCCCAGTTCTCGCAGCCGTACTGATGGTCTCCCGACTGGACACGCTGTACATGAATCGCGGGAGCGGCGCCGTCAATATCTGAAAATTAGCAAGTGATTGATCTGATTGTCGAATGTCAAATTGTCAGTAACGCAGCAGCACACATCGAATTGGATGATGAAGATAACAACAGTAAGTCACCAGCAGCATAAAAAATAACCACGAGGAAAGACATCATGAGAGAGCGAGCAGATTTGCCCTGGACGGAAAGGACCAGCAGAGGGCGCTCTTGTCTTATCGCACGATTCTCACACACAATCTTTGGGGGGGTACCTGTCGGAGAACTGCAGGCAGTCAAGGTGGAGACACCTCCCTTTACTTGAAGTAACTGTTGCCTTTCATGAATGCTCTTTGATTTCTGTAATTGTCATAATGATGAAACTTTAACCAATTACAGGCTTATGAAATTAGCAAATACCTACAGGATTTTCTTTGAATTGGAGAAGTGTCTCCGGAAATAACTTTAACCGGGAAATGGGATTGTGGAGTTTTTCTAAACTCGACAGTTCTGTAAAATTTCCTTTAAATAATTTTATTTACAACAGATTTATTAGCCTAATTTTTGTGTTTGTGTGCAATATTTTTGTACAACGCATTTTGTTCATAATCGTATAAGAGCAGGCCTCTTAAATTTATGTATTCAGGAAGATTTTTTTTTATGAATTTTCTAATCGACAATTATTATGAAAAATCAACTTTTCTTATTGATAACATTGTAGTTATTCATTCACTCATTGCATTCTGATCTCTCTAGATGTCAGTAATATCCATGGCAACTTTACCTTGTGTTAAATATCTGAAAAGTTTTATAGAACTGAGTGAGTTTTTAGAAAAGCAATACAAAACGGTATTCAACTAAAGTTTACAATTCAAAAAGACAGTTCTAGGTAACAGTTTTATGCAAGAATTGGATGTGCTTCTCACCATTTACCGTTACTCCTCTTCCGAAGCCCTATAGATGTCATCACGCTAATGCTGTGACACCTTGTGTTTTCCCCCCTTTATCTTGTTTTATTATTATTATTTTTTATCCTTAGGTTCTAGTTATGTGATTAATTTAATTATTTTGTTGGTAGTGTTGCTATGATTTGGTTTCGATGACTTATCAATTGACAAAGAGGATTCCCTCCTAGTTGTTTAGTGGTCACTGCGGAATTAATATTACCAACACTAATGGGTTTTTGGAAATGTATTGGTAAATTATTATTTATTATCATATTATGATTATTGATTATGGTAAGCTTTTGCTAGTGATATGGGTTTCGTCGTTATGTACAAGTTAGTTCTATCTGTACATGAAGAGCTTTGGGTTTTGTGTAAAAAAAATTATTTCACTTTCAACTTATTGCATTCAGGATGATTAGAGTAATTTACATCAATTTTTTTTTAGTTACTTGTCAGTTTCTTGTATTAATTTTATTCAATAAAAAATTATTGCAAATTCAAGAATATGAAATTTTATTTCTTCAAGTCTATAACTAACTATAACTCTTGAAAATATTGCCAGAAATTATTTATTTACATAAAATATGTGCAAAACATTCTGCTAGAATTATACTCTAGAATGAGCTGAGCTAGAACGTCATTGTCATCACCTGCCGTGTGTGTTATTATAAGAGACTGACCTGTTGGAGTGTTTTTTAAGTCAGTTTCATTAAAGTAGTCAGGAGAGTCAAGAGAGCTATAAGAAAGAAGACTCTTGGTGCATTTGTGCAAGTAAGTGTATCAGTAAAGAGATCTACCAGTTGTGTTAAGTGTCTAAGTGTTTGGACAGAAAAAAGTGACAAGTAGTGAATTGAAACTTAGAAATTTAATTTTGAGGTTATTTAGAGACTGTTGTTTTCGTGTATTATGGACTAACATACAAAACTGGAGATGAAGACACGAATAAATATGATTGTTTCAATAATTTTTTAATTAAACAGATTTAACTTGTTCGCTGTTACATTAACAACACAGTTCTTGAATTCAAATTCGCAGTTGTCAGGTTCTGGTCAAGTCAGGTCATGCTGTTTTGAAGAAAGGAAGTATTAACTAGGGAAAACATGTTTAACTAAAAATGGGTTTTCAGAAAGTGACTGCCAATCGTGGTCATTATTTTTTTTTAGGCCAACAGATGTTTCCTTGAGAAAAATTTCCTTGGAAACTCCCTAAAGTTTCTTAACCAGGATATTTATACAGCGAACTGTTCCAGGACCTAATAAAGAACCTCTTTGAAGGCTCAACTTTTATTTACACAGGTGTCTGAAAAAGTTCAGTTACTTGTGGTACATTTTTCTAATGAGACACCTTGTATATTATTGAATTTTTGTGTTCTACATAGAATAGCAAGCAGATTTCATGTAGCATACCCTATACCTCGGTTCAACTGTTTTGAAAATAAAGACCATTAAAAATTATAATAATCAGCTAATAAAGCTTTTACCTATTCAATTTTTTTAAGTGTTTTTTTTAGTGTATTTTTTTTAGTTTTTATCTATTTAAAAAAAGGTTCTAAGGTCCACTAAATAATTTAAAAAAATTATAATTGAAAAGATTAAAGTTATGAGGTCATTTTCAATAGTTTTTATTTTGAAAACAGTTGAACTGAGTTATATAGAATACTACATGAAATATGCTTAGAATTTTATGTAGAACTCAAAAATGTAATAATATACAGGTGTCCCATTAAAAAAAAATCCATTATAAGGTGATTGTCATTTTTTGAGACCTATGAAATCCTGCAACTTTTGCATTTGACTTTATTTTTTTTGCAACATTTAAGGTAAAAAGTACCAAGGGGAATTAGGTCCAGGTTCACACATTAGATGTGTGTATTTGATTCTAAAGATTTTAATAAACATAGAAAAGTATTTTTGTTTTAATGATGATGATTTATTATTTGAATGCCTCAATCCTGCACTATTAAAACAGCTCAGCTTCATTGACAGGTTACTGGTTCTTGTTACACTTTACACATTATTTGATGAAATCAAATTTGAAATAGGTCTAACAGCGAGTATTATAACGGGTTAATGAACTTTTTAACGGGCTATTAAGTCCAAACGGGCTATTAAGCGTCTTATAAAGGTTTTGACAACTGAAATCGTTAACTTTTCTCATTAGGCTAATGGGCAGATTTCTTCATTAACAGCCAATATTATAAAGGCTCATTAAGTAGCTCGTTAACAAACGGGCTATTAGTCTTAATGAAAAATTAAGTTTCGATCGGGTATTATAAAGCAAAACATTCCAGATCCTAACGGGCTATTAGTTAAAGACGGAAGTCGCCATATTCAATGAGGAATTTATTAATGAATTTTTTGGCCGAATTCAAACGAATGGTTGTGCCTACGAGAGGCTACGAACCGAAATGTTCCGATGGTGGTGAAATGAAATAATAGAATACATACTCCACGTCACGCGGTCACGCCAGAAGTTGGGTTAGTGAGTGTCAGTGCCAGTGCGTATATCTACCTATGAGCCTGCGCTGACTGCTAGCTGTAGCTGCTGTTAGTTGTGGTGTTGTGTTATTATTGTGTTATAAACTAAACAAACAATACTTTAAATGTGAGTGAATAGTTCGAAAGTGTCAAAAGTACTAGACCACCTGTCTCTAATAGGACTTCTGAAACTCACCGGGTGCTGTTCCTCTTTGTCAGAAAACTAGTGAAATGAGAGCTGAGACATTCTGAAAACACCATTTTACACCTATTTATTCCAATTATTATTAATAATTATTATTTGATTTCAATGTAATGTCAATCTGTAATACATAATAAATTTGTAGTTTAATCTTAGCTGGTTTTATTATTTAATAATAGTAGCAGATGCTGTAGCAAAGTAGAGAAAATAAGTTAAGAATACATTGGCTGATTGTGTTATTATTACTTACCTACTTGAACTTTTCTCCTGAGGGAGTAATGATAATTATTTTTTATTTATTTATTTTTGAAACATATTTATTACCTTCCTAGCTTTTTTACCAAGAAGTAGGTAGGTGTAATTTGAGTAATAAAGAAGTACCTAAACGTAAGGTAAGTATTGAAATTATTATTATTTTGGCTTACTTATAGTAAAGTTCATCAATGAAATGGGTGGGTGTGTGGTTTTATCAAGCTATAGGTACCTACATACTATTAATAGATGGGTATAAAGGTAGTGCTATTGATAAGAATGAAAAATTCAATTTTCATTATTTTTTCTCATTAAACCTATAAGTAGTAATCATTCAAAAAAGCATTCTAAATTGGTGGATTATTGAATAAAAACTAGATTCAGTCAAAATTGTATTTATTTAGAATGAAAATATATCAATCGATTTGACATTTCATTTCGTTAAGTCCCTTAATCGGTAGAATTCTGGTGATTAGTTATTGCCCCGACTTAACGAGCTACTTCTAACCTAAAAATGGTAAAAAATACCTTTATAAGACGCTTACAGCGAGTATTATAACGGGTTAATGAACTTTTTAACGGGCTATTAAGTCCAAACGGGCTATTAAGCGTCTTATAAAGGTTTTGACAACTGAAATCGTTAACTTTTCTCATTAGGCTAATAGATCGATAGGCTAATGGGCAGATTTCTTCATTAAGCGTCTTACGGCCAATATTATAAACGCTGGTTAAGTTAACTGGCAGATTTCTGTGCTCGATTTTGAAGCTAATATTGACCTCGAATAACTTTTATTAATATTTTTGTAATCCCTTTTATGCCAAGAGTAAGTAAAATGCAATAATTTCGACCTATAGTCTATATCTTCTCCAGAAACGACCACAGAAATCGGCCAGTTAACTTAACCAGCGTTTATAATATTGGCCGTTATAAAGGTATTTTTTACCATTTTTAGGTTAGAAGTAGCTCGTTAAGTCGGGGCAATAACTAATCACCAGTGTAACGTTCAGAATATTCATAAGTATGGAGTAGATTTTTTTTAAACATTGGTGGTTTATTTATCATCCATCAATTAGTACACATACAGGGTGATTGATTGAAACGCCACATTAGAAAAAATTCGACTTCCAAATGATCTAGGCATCTGAAATTTGGACCTGACCTGACCTGGCTCTATACTGTGGTAGGTATATGAGATGGCCTATGTCTCATTTCATATGTCACCTATCCAACGAGGTGGGCGGGAGTGATCTCTTCGGACGAAGCGCCTCATATAATTGCGATCGAACTTCACTCAGGTAAGTTCGTTTGATCGTTTGTTTAGTTTATAACACAATAATAACACAACACCACAACTAACAGCAGCTACAGCTAGCAGTCAGCGCAGGCTCATAGGTAGATATACGCACACACTGGCACTGACACTCACTAACCCAACTTCTGGCGTGACCGGCTGACCGCGTGACGTGGAGTATGTATTCTATTATTTCATTTCAGCAACACATTTTTGGTTACAAATTTCTTTCGTCTCTTATAGAACTCAAAAATATTGTCATCTAAAATTTGCAATTTTCATTTAAAAAATTAATACATAGTCTGCACCATCGGAACATTTCGGTCCGTAGCCTCTCGTAGGCACAGCCATTCGTTTGAATTCGGCCCAAAAATTCATTAAATTCCTCATTAAATATGGCGACTTCCGTCTTTAACTAATAGCCTCGTTAGGATCTGGAATGTTTTGCTTTATAATACCCGATCGAAACTTAATTTTTCATTAAGACTAATAGCCCGTTTGTTAACGAGCTACTTAATGAGCCTTTATACAGGGTGTATCTAAATAACACCGAAAAAATTTAAGAGCTGATTCTTTGGTCAAAAATACACAAAAAAGTTCGTATAAACTATAAACGTGTGTCTAGAAATGTACCCTTTTTGAGATACAGGGTGTCAAAAAAAGATTATTTTACCAGTTTTTTGAAGATATTTGGGGAACCGTTTGAGACATGAAACTCACCTTTTGTAAATGTCATATCATTGATATTTATATAGTCCAATAAAGTCTAAAAAGTCATACGTATCGATTAAGAATACACATCCTTTTGATAGTTCGATTTATTTTGTTTCATATGCGTGGTTTTTATAGTAACCGTCCAGTTTGTCTAAACACTTCATCCCGCATAAATAAGTATACGTCAACATTGGTTTTGAATGAGAATTAAATGCACAACACAGAGGATAGAATGTCATTACGTGAATAAATTTTATGTAGTTGTCAGTGGCTCTCAAACTGACGTAAGCAGTTCAATTCATTGTTTGAATGATTCCTTCAATAATTTACGCTCGTTCACAACTTGACAATTAACTGTTTGACATTTTCTGGTGAAATTAAAAATATTAATTCGGACGGTTAGTGTGACGTCACATCTGACTTTTTAAACTTAATCCTGCTATAGCTACTTTTTTAATACTGAGTTTTTTCATGTGTCATTAAGCGGAGATCTCAGAAATGAGCGAAGTTTTTTTGCCGATAATTTTTCGACACTTGTCTTGAAACATTCAAAGCGAGTTTATCATCGTAAATGCCCGTTTTTCTCGAAAATGGCTCACGTTAGCAGTTATAACCAAGAGTATCTTTTTATGTAGAAAACATTGACGGTTAAAAGTGTGCTTTTAAAATATCAATTTGCCTAGTGTCGTAAATATTAGGGGCAAAAAAATCCCCCCAACCCTAAAATTCTCCGGCACTGGCATACTTAAAAAAGGTAGTTAGCATTAAAATAGTTGCTAATATCAATGATAAGATCTGTACATAAGCTGAATTCTGTGTCTTATACGGCTTCCGAGATATCTTCAAAAAACTCGAAAAACAATCTTTTTTTGACACCCTGTATCTCAAAAAGGGTGCATATCCAGACACACGTTAATAGGAAATTTTTTGTTTATTTTTTATCAAAGAATCCTCCCCTAAATTTTTTCGGTGTTATAATTAGATACACCCTGTATATGATATTGGCTGTAAGGGTTTTTAGTTTTTTTAAAAAAGAAACTTGTAATTTTAACTTTTTTTATTAAAATAATCGTTTTATTCAAATACATAATAGCTATATAAAACATAAGAGAGGACTTATAATTACTTACAAAAGAAAATAGGCATAGTATTCATGATATGTGAAATATGAGAAAGTAAAATACTGGCACTAAAAAATTACTATCATATCAAATCAGCACTAGTCTTTTTTTATTCAATAAGACTTTGTAATAAATTAATTTCTAATTAGTTAAAACTGCCAGAGAGTATAATTTTAAGAAACTAATAAGGCAGCATAGCTTGCTCCTTTTAATTAGTAAATCGAAAAAAGGGAAAAAAAAGAAAATACTTCAAAAATTTGGAAGAAAAGTTCCAAATCAACTTTAAAAGGAAACAAGATATTCACTGTACGATTATTCCTCCAATGCTGCAACAAGACTGTGATCTGATTAGAAAATCAGTTTTCTGAATCTTGGAATCGCATTTTGTGATTGATCTTCATTCAATAAAATCAAAACTTAAAATATCACTCTGAAAATACATTCATCCTGATTGGCAAAGAAACGTTAATTTTTTTTTTTATATCTGATTGGCTAAAAATTCAGAGAAGGTTGATAAGTAAATTTTTGCCCAATTAAATAAATTTTCTAGTTTTTTTTTATTTTGTAGTTAACTTTGCAAACAACCTACTAAGATTATTGTTAACGCGATATTTTGAATATTTTGAAAAATGGTTATATGTATCAATAAATGAAAGGTAGCAACTAGCAACATATAAAGATTAAGCAAATGTTAAAAATGCACGCATGGGCAGTGGTCACTTCTACCACTTCAGGTGTTTTTTTATTATATTTTTGTAAGTTCCCTAAATAGAAAAGATTCTACCTACTAACAAATGATTCTAAATTTCACACAAAATACAATTCCAAAGCCCTAAAATTTCGCTTCTCTTTAGTGAAGTAACAGGACAGTCATTAGCTTTTATTAAAGAAAAATCGCCCCTGACTGTTAGCACATCAAAATCACATTGCAGCAGTGAACAACAACTGACCTGTACGTAAATTAAACTTTACTCTCTAGTTTCTATCTCTTTGCTTGTTGGGCACGGGTATGGCCCCTGGAGGTAGGTTGAATTCGACCCCTTTATTCCTTGGATTATTGGCGGGCACGTTCAGCTCCTCGTCTTCATCTTCCAAGGGTGGAGCTATTGTGCTTGGTATATCGCAGTCTTCAGTTGGAGGCACCACACAACGCAGTGATCTTCTGTCAAACACCAGCATGGCGGGGCATCGCTGGAGACGCGGGTAACCACCTTGACACTGCCAGTACCTGTTGCAGGATTTTCCTAGAGGGACGTTGCCGTTGGGGTCGTCGTTGCAGAGGGCTGGAAGTGATGGTAAGGTTTATTTGATTTGATTTGATTTAAATATCAGAAAATCAGGTTTATAATGTTACCTGATGATGAAGTTGCATATTACTATTGTTTAATTACTAGTCTAGCCGCTAATTTATGGTGTTGTCATTAGGATATTGTGTAAAAAATTATTTTTATCAAAACGAAATTATCCTCAAAATAATAACACCAGTAATAAACTGGGTTCATTAACATAGAGATATTGTTTTAGTGATTTAGGAGTTGATAAAATGGCCCTGATTTATTTTGGGCTTTTTTTTATTTTACTGTTATTGATTATTAAGTTATTTTTTTACACTTCCTAAAATTTGGAAAAAAGCTCTTCACATCCTGCGGTAATTTAGTTCCAAAGTTTTTTCCATGTTGCTAATACTTATAGACAAGGGTTTACAAAGTATAAATTTTTACGAAAATTCAAATGGCCGCCATTTTGAAATGCTGTGGCCGATTATACTCAAATGAAATACCAGACCACTCCTTATGAATTTCTTACTCCCACAAAAATTTCAGTCCTGTAGATTGAAAAATGCGACCTTAACAGAGGAGACAAGAACAAGTTGTTTTCAATTTTTATGAGACATCCTGTAGAAGTAACGCGACTTTAGGAAACTTTTTTGACTAAAATACAAAGTCCACCATAAGTTCTACAAGACTCAATTAATTCTGTACGTTTTTGATCATAAAATAGCTTTTTTCTCAAGAACGGTTGCTTCTACAGCTTTTGACCAGGAGTACTTTTTTGTGTAAAAAATATTGACGCTTTGAAATTTGCTCTCAAAATGACAATTTTTCCAGTGCCGTAAAAGTTAGGGGGGTGAAACCCTTACGCAACCCTATAATCTCCACTACTGGCATATCTTAGAACATTAGTTACAGCCTTAAAAGTAGCTATTATTAATGTAAAAATCTGTACAAAAGCCGGAGCCTGTAGCTCAAACGGTTCTTGAGATATCGCAAAAAAAGTAAAAAAAAAAAACAATTTTTTTTAACACCCTGTACCTATCTCGAAAACGGTGTGTTTGCGGACCAATTTTAATATAAACCTTCTTTCCTTAGAATAAGTCGTAGAATCACCTGCTTTATTTTGTACTAGTTGGTAGTTCACACCCTGTATAGTAGCTGGAACTCTTAAAGACTAGAAAAATGGTGCAAATGCTGTAAAATGTAAGTATTTTTCTATTTGTGAATAGAATACATTACGAATTTCGAAAAAAATACATTACAAATGCAACTTTGTCTTAAAAAGGCTTTAGAAAGTATTTTATACTTACGATGTTTCTGGCATCCATCTACATTTTCAGGCCAGTCACAAGAGTGAGTCCTTTCATTGTAGAGAAGTCCACCAATGCAAAGTTGTTCTGTCGCTGTTCCGTTCCAGCATGTCCAGTAACGGGTACATGAAGTTTCGTGACCGAAGATACCGTAGAGCCAGTCGCAGTGTTCCACACCGATAGGGCCATCTGTAATGATATTATTTTGTAATAGTATCTGTCTGTCAGTGATTTGAAAAGTTTTGATTTGTTATTTTTTAATACATTGTAGAATTTTTTAGGTAAATGAAAACTCTCCGTTTCTCTTTTATAATACACAGGTGTCCAAAAAGTCTGAAAATGAAAAAAAGTTTTATGCTCATGGTATTGTGGGGGGGGGGGGGGTAAATGTAACACCCTTATTGAATGGCAGTTTTTAAGTAAATGAACTCGTTGTTATTTTACAGCAGGGAGTTTAAATTTTGGACTGAGTTAAAACTACATAACAGGAACTGGTAGGTACCTACTGCAAGCTGGGCTACAAAAATGAGTGATTTAAAAATTATAAAAACTGATAGACATATTAATTATTATGAGCAAGGAAATCTTTTAATTTTATACATCTTCTTTTTTAAACACATTTACAAGTTTTATCATAAATTAACATTTTGTGGCATTACGAAATCATTTCTATGAATTATTAGACATGACGAGATCGCCCACCTACCTGTCACTTTTGAACTCTGTAATTATGCCGTATGAATGATGAAGAAGTGGAAGGTCATAGCTCATATCATTGTTTCTCCAGTTCCTTAAAATTATTCTTAGATATTCAAGAAACCAGAAAGATTGAAGAGTGCTTTATCAATGGTACACAAATTATCAGGAAAATCTGCATCATTGTTCGTTCATTCAATGCAACGAGAATTTGAGCATCTTACCAAATCCTTTTGTAACAATTTATACTATTCTTATATGCAAGATTTATTGGTCTAACAAATATGCATAATATTGCAAAATTCTTCGTAAGTCGTTTAAGCATATCTTCATGGCGGCGAGCGGAAGTGAGAAATATCTGCATTGGTTGGTCCCTAACAAATTTTTTTTTGGAAAGGTTGCACTCGTTTTAATCGCCTTTTGTATTCGAGGGTCTTTTCTTTCAAGCGGTGATACGGAACTGCATTTGTTTTCATATTGCTCATCAGTTTTCTTACTACACTATAGACACAAGCCTAGTGAGGAGGTGCTCCATCCTGCTGTATCCCTATGTCACACATCCTAGAGGAATATTTTCAAGTATGTTTGGCAAATCATTTCTCAAGGAATCTAAATTTACCCGTCCTGCAGATATTCCATTACTAAGAAGGTTCTATATCAAGTAGGTGTCCATAATCTCTGCCCAAACATTGAAATTATGTTTATTGACAAACCTATTCCTATTACTATGAAATGTTGCCCTATCAGAGTAAATTTCGCTCTTGCATTTTGTTTCTCATCCACTGGTAAAATAATTATTCTCTGAAACTCTTCATCTTGCTGAATTTAAGCATAAAACTTGTTCTTTTTAAATATGCGAAGAACACTTTCTTGATATGTCAGACTTTAGCCTAAGCCGTCTTGTACTTTGATTGGTTCTCGACAATGGCCGCCATCATCGCAAATTTACGTTTCTTCTACCTTACACTGGCAAAAAGTCTTCTGTCAAACTCTTCATCTGAAAGTTCTTCCTGAATTTGAACAGGAAACTTGTTCTTTTTAAATATGCGAAGAACACTTTCGTGATATGTCAAGCTCTCGCCTGAGCTGTCTTGTACTTTGATTGGTTCTCGACAATGGCTGACATCATCGCAAATTACTGTTTCTTCTACCTTACAATGGTAAAAAAGTCTTCGTCGAACTCTTCATCCGAAAGTTCTTCCTGAATTTGAACATGTAACTTGTTCTTTTTAAATATGCGAAGAACACTTTCGTGATACGTTAAGCCCTCGCCTGAGCCGTCTTGTACTTTGATTGGTTCTAGACAATGGCTGACATAATCGCAAATTTACGTTTCTTCTACCTTACACTGGCAAAAAGTCTTCTGTAAAACTCTTCATCCGAAAGTTCTTCCTGAATTTGAACATGAAACTTGTTCTTTTTAAATATGCGAAGAACACTTTCGTGATACGTTAAGCTCTCGCCTGAGCCGTCTTGTACTTTGATTGGGATCCTCGACAACGTCCATCAACATTGCAAATTTACGTTTGTTCTAACTTAGTATTTACTCTTCCAGAACTGACGAATCTGTCAAAAAAAGTTCTGATTGAACATTGGAAATGCCTCCTGTTGTAAGTTGCGTCATGCAGCAGATCTAATTTATAAATGTGCGTTAGTATAACATCATGAGAGTATAAACATCAATCGAAGGATTATGCAGAACAATAACTGAGAGATCCAGGTCGGAAGAGAACGTTCGATTCTCTTTCAGTTCGATCCAAAAAAAAAGTCTACCTACGCCCTTGAGAACCTAAACAAAAATTCCTAAGAATGATAGGATATGATTTGAAATGAACATTTTTCTCTTTCTTTTTCTCTCTGCTCGGAGGTTTTGACTCTACAGCTCCCATTCTTTCTCAATTGGCAGGTTGCAAAATATACACAAAAAACCCTAAGAACGAGAGTTAAAATCGGATTAGAATTTTTTTCTTCTCTCTCGTCGATCTGTTGATTTGACCGGTATGAAGTTAGCAGCCACTTTCCAGCAGTCAGTATTCTGATCTTTGTCGAATGTCCATGCGATGCGATGAGTTATAGTCCTATATTTTATAAAGCAAAAGTATGTGAAGAACAAAAAAAATGAGGAAGTTTATGGGATGGGCATCTCTGCTGAGATTTCATCACCTTTGAATTAGACTATTAAGGATGGAACATAAGATTAAGAATGCGCATAATAGATGCCTGATCAAAAAACTTGAAATGAGTCAGTATTTGGCAATAATTTATTGTTAATGGCTAATAAAATAAGTAAATCATTACTCATAATAAAAGTTAATTTCCTATTTCTTGTATGAACCATCAGTTAAATCGTGACCAAATTCAGATCTATAGCAGATTATCTTCAAGGCTCTCCTTAACAAGCAAACATAGCCTGATCCATTGTGCAATTGTTTGCACATCAAGGCTTACTAATAGAGGTCGTATTACATAATGAATACCCAGTAACCGCTACCTAAGAACTGCCGGTACACAACAATACATAATAACTGTGATAAACGTTTTAATGCGAAGAACCGGTAGTGGATGCACGTACGTGTAATGTGTATCTCTATATTCCTACCTACCTACAGGTGCCAGACCTTCATCTTATATAATCTACTCAGCAAATTATGTGATAAATGTAGATAGATAGATGGTGTGCTATAATGATAATTAGAAAGTGAAAGCATCCATTATGCATGGACATTTAGATCATAGAAACGCTTTATTGAACTGTTATGCAGCTGAGTGCATGTTCTGACGGATTCTAATACTAGTCAATGATGCTGAAATTGAAGATATTCTGTTTGAAAATGTTTAGGTACCTAGATCAGAATAACATAAAAATTAGGTTGTACTCTGAATCGAACGGTTGTACAAATACAAAAAGATGAATTAGTTTTTGTATATGTAACATTTCCTCATTTCCATGTTACATAGTAGAGAACGAGTACAATTTATGCTTCCTCAACCTACTTCCCATTAATTGATAATTAATAATTAGAAATGGTCGTCCTATCGCAATAATTACTCGGAATTGTTCCATTAACTGGTCTCTTTTATGTGAAATTATCATTTTCATCATGTACTTCTTCAGCTATTCCGAAGAAAGTGATCTTACCAGAAGCATAGTCCTCTTAACAGCTTATTCCAATGCAGTTTCGACTTCTTGCATACTTACACGGTCATGCTAATGACTTGCTCTATCTTCGATAAGCTAGCATTTAAAAGCATAAAAGAGTTCAATGGTTCAAATATCTTCTTGGATGCGACATTCTTTTGTAACATCACCTATAAATCCAAATATAAGGTCAGCATGTTTTCTCGACTTCCTCTTGAGAATAAAAATTACGATCGGAATTTTTGGTCAGCAACAGTTCTCACTCTTTCTTGGATAAGGCTATCTGCAGATTATCGGCTTTTTAAATTTTTTTCTCACCAAATTTTAAGCTCCTTCAAACATTTGACCATTTATTTGGTTTAATATTTTTAAACATCCTTTGATTTAGACTATAACAATTTGTAACTGCTTCAAACATTGCTACATCCATGCATTTGTTACTAATACACCAAATTTTGGTACGAGTTCTGACTTTTCTTAACATTTTTCTACAATTCTGAGGGGGGCCAAATAATAGTTATTCGCCCCAATTTTTTTTTTCACAAAACGGGGGTGCTAACTTCCGCGCTCCACCTCTAATTAATGGTGCAACAGTTCGCGGTGGCTTTTTCGCTTTTCAAAAGAATAAAGCAGTTCTAAAGTTCCTGATATAAATTTAAACATAGTTCTGCAAACATGAAGCCAATATCGCAAAACAGTTTTCAAGTATAGCGCCGAGGGGGTGGAGTATAGTCCCTCAAGGATCAGTTTTGGGTCCCCTCTTATGGAACGTCCTATATCATGACGTGATGGGAGTTTCGGTTCCAGATGGTATGCATATACAATGATATGCAGATGATTTGAGTATAATCGCCACAGCTTGTTGTTGAGATGAAGCAGAAAGCAACGGTCACATTAAACAATAGCCCAAAGGCGAGGAATGTGGTTTTCGAAACGGAGAAAACGCCCCTATTCTTGAAGAAGCCACAAAAACAATCAGAGCTTTTAACACCCTCATGCCCAACATAAAACGACCTAGTTCAAACAAGAGGAAAGTGCTACATTAAGACTTTACAATGTACAATCCTTTCTGCAGCTCCTGTCTGGTTAAGGGCAATACTTACCTGACCTTGATCCTCTTAAAATCCTGAAGTTTCTCAAGGAAACGGACATGGAGAGGGGATACAATAGATCTTTTAGGTCGCAGTAACTTAATCACCTTCAAAAATACAAATACAAGGGGAATACGAATAAAAAAAAGCAGAAAAGAAATAGAGAAAATAGAAAGACTGATGACCCTCCTTATAAGCAGTTTATACTTTCTATCGCACAGTCTCAAGGGAGGCAGCAGTGGTGATCTCAGATATGATGCCAATAGAAATATTGGCCGAGGAGACAAGAACACTATACTCTCTGACGAGTTCAATGAAGATAATAGGTAATAAAAACCCGTATAAAGAATGGTAGAAAGATAAAATGATATATAGAGGCCCTGTTCAATTGCCCGGGGTGGATAAGAGAAACGAGAGAACTAGAGACAAAAATAGAGGGGCCTGCAAGTATAGAGAACATGGTATCCAAAATACTCGAAAACGAGGAGAATTGGAAAGAGGTAGAGGCGTACATGACGAAAATAATGCAGAAAAGGGAGAAGATGGAAAGGGTAAGAGACTATATGAGAGATAATCAATCCCCGCTCTGATGATGTAATCCTTTTCTTGGTAGGGGAGAACCACACCAATGTCCATGATGGATTTCCCCTCCACCAAAAAGGGTAAAGAGCCGAAGTTATACCGCAAGTATATGCCTCGAATAAAATGATGATTAAAATTCATGTATCAAGTGTGCAATTCGGGAAAAAACGTATTCAAACTATTGCACATGATCTGCACAAAGGCTTGACAGTTCTATGTGAATTTGATGCCCAAAAATCCCAATATAGCGGTGGAAGATTTTATAGGTCCGGCCCGAATTAGCGCCTGAAGAATGGTAGCAAAATCGCCAATTAAATTATCAGAACTCATTCTTATTCCACACACCATACATCAGGGAACTCAGAGAACTCGACAGTGCTGTCAGAATTCAACAAGTTGTGCGTTGTAGGTCAAGTTACGCCTCATTTTACGCTTCCCTAACGACCTCAAAGGTGATGCAAATTAGCGAAGGAAAATCAAAAGTTTTGCTCTGTGAATCACTCTCTTTTGAGGAGCTGGAACTCCAAAGTGCTGTCTCAAAAATATATTTTCCACCACTACCGCTAATGGCGCGGCTTTCTCTTAAGACTGTAGAAAATCAGGACCGTTACGTAAATTAGTCTCACTCAAACTGTTCAAACTACCCTTACCTGCCACTTCAAAAAGCATTCATCACGGAACTTAAGACTCGACAGTGATGGAAAAATTAAGGGAATTCCACGCGTTCTAAACAGAACTCTGTTGCACTATTAGCAATTATCAGTGCGGCGAGAAGTTAGCAATCCTTTTTTTATTAAAACAGCATATCTATTTGGGTTTGAGAATTATTATTACACCACCTCAGAATTGTAGAACTATGCTAAAAGAACTCAGATCTCACGGGTCTTAGGACTTTTTTTGGATTGGACGACACCAATTTGTAGCTCTTAAAAAAATTGTCCATCTTTTTGGTTTTGCATTCTTGGGACTTTTTTGGGTTGAATGGATAAACTCCCAAACCCGGAAATTGTAACTAATAAATCTACTGAGCTTCGGGGCAGTTCTAGTTTTGAGATTCCAAGATCGATAAAGGGGGAGGATTCACGAGAATTATTAGTAGTTTCCGAACTTATTTTATTTTTCTTGGTTTGGGCTAAAATTTTCGTTCTTTTAAAATATATATCCTCAGTCATAGAAGGATGCGCTCTTATTGCCACATCTTTTCCTTGGTCCTAAAGTATGTTTTTCTATCTTTTTGTAATGACATTCTTTCTCACCATCTTCTCTATCTTTCACTTGGATTGGAACATTACACCCTTGGGCACCTCCGCTTCCAGCTTTAGCAGTGTATTGTCACCACATTGTAACCAAGGTTAAATTGTAATAATTCACTGCTCCTAAACTTATTTAAAGAATAACACATTTAAAAATTTTATGCTTACTGGCTTGTTGTTTTCCCTCGCAGTAGTTGGACCTCCACGGATAATCACAACCTTCGGTAACTCCTCGATGTTTTCCAGCGAAGACGAGACCATTGGGACAATCGTAGAGTTCTGGTTGACCATCTACGCATTCCCAATATCGGTCACAGTAGGTAAGGTCGGGAGCAAGTCCAGATTTCACTTTGCAGGGGTCTTCTTGGGCTCCCTTCTGACCTAACACTCCTGGTAACGAGCCTGCAAAAGAATAGTTCATATAGGCTAAGCACATTTTTTCTAAGTACCAATATCTACATGTAAGGTCATAGCCTTGCAAGTCTGGTTGTGAGTGTTTAGTTTAGAAAAAGTAATTTGTAAGAACTATAGGAAGAGGATATACGACAAAGTTATTGACTCAAAAAGGCGGCGAATAGTCGTTTACCATAAAAATTATTTTTTTATACTAATCTAGAATTAAAAAAATAATGAGCGCAAGCTGCTGCTTTCTCACTGAGTGAGTTTCACATTTATTTGTTTGTTTTTTTGTCTTCCGTCTGTTGTACTATCGTGCACTTAAAAAATTTCTCATTTAGAAATCGCTTCGATTATTTAGTTTGCAGATGTTAATTGATCGTAAAATGTAAAATCAATTGGTGTGAATTTAAGGACCATATGAACCATATCGCTCATGGATCGGGCACATTTACTAACAGCATGTCTACACTCTCTAATTTCGTAGACCTGAAACTTTCCATGTTTGATTTCTATTATGGGTAGGTAGGTATATTCTCGGATCAATTATTATTATTAGGTAGGTAGGTAACTATCGACTATTATTTGATTCTATGTCGATTGGTGGCCAATAAGTATATGCGCGATGTGATGAGCCAATAGCAATAAGCAATGTAGACGCGGCTTAAGGAGGGTAATAATTAGTGAAAGTAGAACAGAATAGAACACGGCAATTATAACAGCTATAAAAGTGTGATGACCGTGAACTTTCGACAAGTAAAACAATTATTATAGGATCTGCTGAGAATTCAGACGCGCTCTAGTGGCCTCAAGATTCCTCAGCTTATTTTACTAAGTACCTACCATCCATCAACTCTCAACTATACCTTCATAATATGCATATCACCATCACCATTCCTTCATTTATATTTTTCTTTTTTATATAATTTTGCTCTAAAATGTTTTATTTTCGAGATACAGGGAGTTGGAAGAAGAAAAATTTTTTTTTATTAATTTTATATCTTTTAAACTATCGAAGATATTTTTCTCGACTTTAAATAAGTAGGTTAATATTATAAAGAGGGGTAAAATTTGGAATTATCATAATCTTTTAGACGAAACCAGTGGCGTACAGTTATATGAGAGTTTTTTTTTATCTTAGCCCTTAAACTTCTACACCACTGGAGAAAATCAATTTTTTTAGAACTTCAATCCCGCCACCGAAACTTTCCTATAAAAAACATTATAGGGCGATGATTTTCTCAAGTAATTATTCAATAGGTATAGGGATTTCTAGGATATCTAGTAACTTTTGCGTTGCTAGACAAGCTGCTTGTTTTGTATTTGTTTTACAATGCGGGGAGGCTTTATAGAGGGCATTATGAGTACAACGCCCTGGTTGTTATGCAGTGGTTTATGTATCTCGTATCCTGGGCATTATTGACGTATAATGAGCAATTGAAAAATTAAAACCAATAAAACCTGACTTTTTGTACCTGGCTCTATGTTTTCTGTCACGCATAAATTTTATTTCAATTTCCGTACTCATGTACTTATAAGGAGTTTCTCTAATAACATTAACAGCAGATATGGTAATAAATCATTAGCCTGCTAGCTGTCCCGACAACAATAATAGTTATGTGATAAAATCTGCGACACATTTATGGCTGCAAGACCATTTCTAGAAAGTAGAGATAGGTATGTCTTGCAGAGTTCAAAGCTTAGTAAATTTATCGCATTATTGAAATATAATTTTTGTATTATTACTATTATTTTTCTTTTCTGTAACTTTATTCAAAAATTCTTCTGATACGGCAGATAGTCCCCCCCGATTTTGATAAATTGGAACGGGAGCAGAAAGATGGGAAGATCTCTCTAGAAAGTGGCATTTTTTTCCCTATACGTTCGCCCGATTTAACCCCAATTATGGATAAAAATTTGTTTAAAATAAAAAAAAACAATTAGATAGGTACCTATTTTCTTGTAACGCCCATATAGCCATATAGCAAGTAACCGCCCCACCACAGCTTATGTCAGGAATAAAAATTCACTAAAAAGTGAAAAGAAATTGAAAAGAGATGGTCCGCTCTCTCTCGGATCGATACCGATCGAAAAGAGAGGAAAGTTTAGCTCCCGTATCCTTTATAATAATAGTTTTATATCATAAGGTACTATCTGATTTTTATAGGAAGGCGAAGGCTGGGCGTGAACTATTCTTGCGAGCTCTAACCGCCACTAAGAATTTACTCGATCGATGAACGGCGGAGATACTCTTATCAGCCTTATCTGGTTGGTTGTTTTTTTTAACGTGGACATCGACTAACATTGTTGATATTGGAGTTATTGGACAACAAATTTTTATGGATTCGGAGGCGTATCTGCGCACTAACCAATTCTCGTCCAACTCGCCTTCCTATAAAATTGATGCCGTACTCTACCGCCGGGACAGTGCGCTTTTTTTTTCTTGGAGCTATCTTAAAGCCCCAATTGTAGGTATCTACAACGTCCGCCTTGGGAGTCTTGAAGGAGGCAACTATTAATGGGGATGTCTTTTCACTGGTTCCTGTATGATGTGCCAGAATGTGGACAAAGTCGATGTGTTCAGTTCTTAAAGAAAATTTTAGATACACCTTTTCAACAAATTTCAGGAGGGTACCTATAAGATTTGCTCACGGGGCATTGTAAGCTTTATTGCTTTGTTTATTTATATGCACGGGGAATTTTTCACGGGGCACGGAGCACACTTTAACAAGATTGGTCTACATAATGCCCAAACGTGTAGATTCCGCATTGGGGGAAGGAAACCCCACTATATCTCTTGATCGAGTGCCATACCATACCAACCAGTGAAAAAAGACTGGTTCTTTAGAACCATTGAAAATTCTAAATCTACTGCGGAACTGGATGGGGTGCCATAATAATCGAATGGTCATGGTCATAAGAAGGGGAGACACAAAATATTTTCTAGATAGTAGTGTGTAGATAGATACGTCCCCATAAATATAATGCAATAATACATGCAATAATTACTGCAGTAGGGTGCCTAATAAAATAAAGTATGAATTTTTTCCCATGTAGATCCGAAAAAGTTAACGATTCTTATGTCTAAGATCTACAAACAATGTATTTAGATCACATTGTTTGTTATTGTTGTTGAATAAATCCTGTGTAGGTGTGGGCGTCATTCTTATAAAGATAATTGTTATTCATGTCTATGTTGGGTACTGGGATTTTAAGAAATGTTATTATTACAAAATGCATATGTGTGTTAAGTAACCTAATCTCTGATTAAGTATAGACACCTGGAGAAACATTCGCAAGAATTGTTGATTATCTATCATTAATATTAATTATTGCAGTGCGTGGTCATGTTTTTTAAACTGTAATTGTTTGAGCTTATTTATTGTCACCTATACTCTTACATCTTGATTTGTCAATCCAAGACAATATTAAAAAAAAATAACAAAATAATTTATAAAATGATTACTTTTAGGGTGTTTTAACTAGGATAATCAGAAACTCGCTCATTCCGAATACAGGACGTTCTAGAGCCAATTAAAATTAAGTATAATTAATCTACAAAAAAATTTAATCCGATGGTTAGTTTGCGAGTTACAGAGTTTTCCTCATTCAAGTTTGAAGCTAATTGTTTTAATAGCCATGATAAAAGTAAGTAAATAATTCAGCAGTCTGGATCTGGATCATACACTACATGATTTAAGTTGTTTCTTCACAAAACTTCTCTATTAAGTATAGGGAAATAGAAAAGGTTAAAAATTAACAACATAAGTACCTAAATCTGAAAGAAATTTGAGGTCTGGCAATCATGCAAGCTCACCTTCGCATATAAATAATTGAAATGCCTTCATTGCCATGGGAATGAAAATAATAACTAACCCGAACTTATTCACATGTTCAATGCAGGGTTGCCACTTTTATTTTTACAAAAATGGTCATAGCTGTGGTAAAAAGAACTTACAGCACTGCGGACTGCGGTAAGATAATTTAACACTCTTAAATAGGTAGTGAAGTTTGTCACAGAGCATGCTCTGAGTTACTGATCATCCTGTATATGATGGTGCGCAATTTTTCTCAGTTTTCAACTTCCAACTATTCTTGATTAGTGGTTACACCTTATGGTATACTTTCTTGTTACTGTCATTTTTTTTTATCTCAATATCCTCGTTTCAGGTGCTCGTATTTTTACTGTCTCATGGGTGCGTCATAACTTTAACCACAGAGGCTGATAATCTTTGTACTCATTAAATGTGAAAGTTTTATTTAAAATATTGTACTGCCAATTATTTCTGCTCCACCCTTTTTATTTATTTTACAACACAACAAGAAGAGATGAAGACAACATAATGTTTCATAAGTTTTATAAAACATAAATATTTGATAAGTAACAAACTTTCATTGAAATATTTTTATTTTTCAAAAAATCTGCCAAACTAGAATTTTCTCAATAAACTTGGGATCTAAGCAGCTCCCCTTAGAAGTTGTAGACCTCTAAATTGGGTACTCTGAAGATTATTTTTCCTTTACCGGGTGTTTCAGTGGTATTGAGCTAAATTTAAAGAGGTGGTTTCTCTTTTAACTAAATATAAGTTGAAAAAAAAATTAAGCTCAAAATTACGTTTCATTAATAAGAAAGATGTCAAAGTTTAATGAAAACTTTAACAGTTTTTAGATAAGTCGTGTAAATTTGAACCGATTTTGATGGAATTCGGCGTGAACAATAAACAAAGAAAGATCTTTAATTTGGCTATTTCAGGTTTTGTAGACGTCTTCCAGTGGCGTAGATATTCATGTTTTTTTCTTTTTTTTCCAACTTTTCCCTCCCCATCTTTTACACCACTGACTTTATTGCAATTACCAAAACGTTATTCAATAACCCGTGCATTTTAAAACAAACAGGTATTCTTTAGTTTTTTTTTTCATACGTGGCACCGTTTTTGAGATATTTTAAGTTTTCTCAGGGCCATTCACATTGCAAAATTACCGATTTCATTAAAAGTTATCCAACTAGAATTTTTTTAAATGCTATTTTGAACGATTAGTAGATTAGTGATATTGCCCGAGGAAACTTCAAATGTCTCTTATCAAAAAACTAAGGAATACTTTTTTATTCTAAAATGCATGGCTATTAAATAACGTTTTTGATAGGGAGAGAAAAGGGGCGCAAACCCTGAATATCTACGCTACTAGAAGACATCTACTAAACCTGAAATAGCCAAATCTCTCTCTGAAATCTCAAACGTCATTTTGAGATAGAATTTGTTTTTTTTTTTTTTACAGGGAAATACCTTGTATATGTACTGATATTTCTGAAACGAACAACAATAATAGTAAATTTTCAAATTTGCTTATCTAATCATAAGCCAATTAGTATAGTAAAGAATTGGGAATTAATTTTTGTGGGGTAGTTTTGAGGGGCGAGTGGCGGTAGGTTCACCCTAACTTTTTAGGGGTTGAAATCGTTAAAGTTTAATGGTAAACTTCGATTCTAGGCACGATAATAAACCGGCTATTTTTTTCGATAAGACTTGCAGTTTTCGAGATATTTCGTTCCAAAGCTCTAGTTTTCAGTTACAGTAATTATTAATCCAGTAGGTATATTGAAGGAGCCTTCAATTAGGTCATAAATGTCCATAAATCCTTGTTTTTTGTATTTTTTCCGCTAGAAGGAAGATATTAACAAAAAAAAAAAAACAGAAGACTGCTAAAAGTGCTTATTTTTGCCAATGGACATTTTTATTTTATTTTAACGACTCCCTGTTTTTGGCTACCCTCTCGAAGAAGGTCCAGTAATGTGACCTGCCATTAGGGTGGAATCGTAGTTAACACATTCTACAACATCTCATTAATCGACAGCGTCTGTGGTGCAGGATGCCACTTTTGTCAGTGGGCTATAGTAAACTATTGGACCTGTTACTATTCTCGAGATATTCGCATTTTGAAACGAATCAGTTTCATTATAATAAATTTTTAGACACTAGTCGCAATATCAAATGGGTGCACTTTTTTCTCATGACTGAAGTTTAACTTTAACAACTGTATTTTTTATTATCAACTATTATAACTATTAACCTCACCTGCAGCCATCCTGATGATGGGTTGAAACCCGAAACCGGTAGACGAGCTACTTTTTAATATAAATTTTATATTCATTCGACCCTAATCGTTGTTTTATTTATAAAGTTATTATTTATTTACACACAAAGACAATTTACGAAATTATTTTTAAAACATTTCCATTCTACATTATTTATGCATATTTAACTAGATGTGATTTTGCATATTTACAAACATGTTTGTTAATATATTCTCGTCTCTTAACTCATCGTCTCATAATGTTACATGTTACATAAGACATTTAACATAATATGCACTCGAGTTTTGTACATACATGGTATTTTTAAATTTGGGAAAGACATTGATTGCATTAGCTTAATAAATGATTTTTTCGTATTATTGCTGGAAGTATTCTTATAATGCAGCTCTTCGTATTTAAAGAGGATGATGAATAGCCCAAAAATATGTCTAAAGTTTTTTTCAGACTTCATTTCGGTGTTTTTTGAAAGAAGTGTTTACTTATATTTGATTTATAATCATTCCTATAGGCGAGTTAATTCTGTGCAAAATATAACTTAAGATGATACTTCTACGGGTATTTCATCGATTTAAATATTAATAAAATTAAAACATAAGAACACACGTTTATCAGTTAATATGCGTGAATAATTTATTCTAGCGCTTGCCCGAGTGAAGGGTCGGCAGAACTAAACACTGCGACCGAGAGCAACAACACACTTGGGTCAACTGGAGGTAATGTGACGATATCTGCTCGCGCTGAGATCTCTCGTTCCCAACACCTTATTTATCTTACACCGTGCTCTAAACTAATTAATCACCTTATTGGAAAATGCTCTTATTTTGCAAATGGCGTCATCTGTCATCGTGGCTTTGACATTTGTGAATAAGGCAGACAAGTAGATATACCAAATACGCCAACAAGTCATGGAGGGTACCGATGTTTTTGAACAATAATCGGTCAGTTTTAACACGTGAATTTAGTCCTATATGTATATGTCGTAGTCGTATAAAGAAAAATCCGCCTGTTCATAAAGATCCTAGTCATACCATGAAGCGTCGGTATATTGTGTAAAAACATGAAGATACACAATCTGCCTAGGCTTTTCAAGAAGAGCCCGTATAGCACTTCGGCATATAACGTCGTAACATAACCTGGCTAAATTTAAAGATCAGCACTTTGTGAAGCCTGTCAGTCGTCAAATTATGTAACGTGTTTATTGATTGAAACTGTTATTGGGTCATTGGTCAGATTAGTTTTTTTTTTCGTTCTACCGAAAATATCCTGCTGTTGATGAAAGTATACAAAAATGACCTAACAACTTCAGCCAGCAAACTGACAACGCAATTGGATGTCAGTAAACGGTATACCCACAGCATACATACTTATTGGTAAAATACATACTTGAAGATGTTTCCATACAAAGTGCAAACAGTCAGCGTCGAATGACAGGGTCATGAGCGCCCCTGGCAAGATCTGAATTTTATGTCCCCCCCCCCCCCCAAAAAAAATTTTTTTTTTCTAAAAAACAGTGCTGTAGGTTTGAAAAATGCGCCCAAAAAACATCAAGTGCGATGATGTTCATTTCCACCAAGGTGGATTATGTTAATAAGCAAACTTCAGAATTCTGGGACACGAAAAATTCTCAAACAGTGAAGAAAGAGTCATTACATGTTCTCAAAGTCTCTGTACGCGATATTTAAGGTATATGAAAAAATATGATTGGTTCATATATTTTTTTTTAAAACGCCGCTGGCTATACTGCTACTACTGTAGACGGTGGGCGCTATACAGGGTGCATGATCTATTAGCTCACCATCAAATTAAGACAAGTGGCAGGTGAGGTAGTTTAAAAAGTTATACCGGGTGGCTGACCATATACCTCTGTACATAGTTCATTGCCTAATAATACAAAATAGTTTCCATGTTAACGAAATTAATTGTTGCCTATTGTCAAAGTATTTTGACACATTGTTATTAATATTAATTGTATTATTATGCAATGTCAAATGCATTAAAATGAACAGAAGAACTGGAATGCGCTCTCTCTTGCACTGGCAGCTCTAAAAGTGATCCTCCTCGTTAGAAAGAGCGCGATGCTCGGGGCGACACTCTTATGTTTGTCTAGCGTACATAAGCAATAAACCCATATAATCCGGCCTAAAGCAACATGTGTGTTAGACTGAAACGGCATGCCACTTTCTGACAGCCGATCTAAGCTCGCCTTCCCAACAAAGCGTGAGCTTTCCAGTTCTGTTCATTTTGGTCCTATACAGAGGTCTGGTCAGCCACCAGGAATGAGAAAAATAAAATAAAAAATTGCGCCCCTAGCTGCGATTTTTTTTTTTTTTTAATAGGTATAAACAGGTAAAACTTAGGTAAAGTTGAAAAAATGTTCTTAAATTTGCTCTTAAATTTATGTAGGAAACTTTGAGGTCCTGTAATTCCGTAAACAACTGAAATCGAACATATGGTTGTATACGAAGTACCTACATATTATGTTTTAAACTATCTCACCTTTCACTTGTCACAATTTGATGGTGAACTAATAGATCCCCCTGTATAAGAACCATTCTAAATATATTTCTGGTTCCGAAAATGGTTGAATTGGGTGTCGAGAATATGTGGTTTCAACAGAACGGTGTGTAACTTATTCCCGATCACTTAAAAAAAAATTGAATCAATTATATGTATTATTGAAGCATTGGCCGGAGTAACGTTGCAACTTACATAATTTTTTGGAGTCATTTTTTCGATTCAGCAGGTTTGAATGGGCAGAATACTTCCACCAAAGCTTTAAATATTGCCCAATTTACCTCAAATAATATTTAAACAATGTTTTAAGAATCGCCAAATGAAAACATTCCATTCAATAATGTTGCAAGGTACATTTTTTGAGTCTCATGTAAAAATGTAAGTTACAACGTTACTCCGGCCAATGCTCCGTCAATCATAATCATATTTTTTTCATAAAATTGTAATGACAAAATTCTTAATTATTAAATAAAGATGGTTGAATAAACACGAATAAAGAAGAATGTTTTTATTTTTTAGACAGATGCATCGAGAAATAATAATAATTGATAATCGGGCGTGCATTAGATAATGATTGTAACTGATTGTGATTGCAGTGATTGTTATTTACCTACAATAATTATTTATAATTAATAATCAAAGACCGATTAATTGAAGCAGAGAGCTTATGCCGATCAAGTCCGAAATCGCGGTTAATAATGACGGCGAGCAATGCACACCAACAAGAGAGTAGAAAGTGAATCGGGGAGAAAGTGAACTCTCACACATTTTTCGCGTCCGAGAGAGAGGACAGGACGGTGATGTCGATGCTCGATTAAGACACGAACCCAGAATAACCAGACACGCCAGGCGCTTAGACTTATCTCATTGTTACATTATTCTGGTACCTAACACCTATATGAATGATGAATAATTTGTAATTATTATGGAGGTAATGGTTAGTACTTATACTAATTAAATACATATGATAATGTGAGAGAAGATGAACACTCGCGTGAAAATGGAAGAGTTTTTAATTATTCTATTATTAAATCCATGCACGAAAAGTTGTTTGAACTGTTTACTTAATAGTAATTATTATTACTCAATTAACAGTGTATAATTTTAATTGTTACGTTATAAATAACACTTTTACTTGATGTCCGCAAGTAAATATTATATATTTAGATTTCCGTACAATAGTTATTTTTAGCTCTTAGGCAGACAAGTTAAAAGAGTACCCAGGGTTCCACTCTTCATATAATTATTATTTTGCCAATTAGTTATTTAACTGAATTAATATTAAATTTTCTTTCATGAAGATAATATAATTCTTAATCACTTGGACAATTATACAGGGTATTAACTACCAACAGTCCAAAATAAAGAAGGCGATTCCACGACTTATTCTAAGAAGAAATGCTCCTATTAACATGGGTCCGCAAACGCACCGTTTTCGAGATACACGGTGTTTAAAAAAAATTGTTTTTTTCTTACTTTTTTGCGATATCTCAAGAACCGTGTGAGCTACAGAGGCTGCAGCTTTTGTACAGATTTTTACATTAATAATAGCTATACTTTTAAGGCTCCAAACTAATGTTCTAAGATATGCCAGTGGTGGAGATTTTACGGTTGCGTAAGGGTTTCACCTCCCTAACTTTTACGGCATTGGAAAATTTATCATTTTGAAAGCGCCAATGTTTTTTACACAAAAAAAGTACTCCTGGTCAAAAGCTGTAGAAGCCACCATTCTCGAGAAAAAAAGGCAGAATGGAATATTTTGAAAATAAATTGTTTGTTCATGTTGAATTCTGTACATTTTTTATCATAAAATGCCTTTTTTTCGAGAACGGTGGCTTTTGCAGCTTTTGACAAGGAGCACTTTTTTGTGTAAAAAACATTGGCGCTTTGAAATTTGCTCTCAAAATGATAAATTTTCCAGTGCCGTAAAAGTTAGGGGGGTGAAACCCTTACGCAACCCTAAAATCTCCACCACTGGCATATCTTAGAACATTAGTTTGGAGCCTTAAAAGTAGCTATTATAGCTATTATTAATGTAAATTTTTTTACAAAAGCTGGAGCCTGTAGCTCAAACGGTTCTTGAGATATCGCAAAAAAGTAAGAAAAAAACATTTTTTTGAACATCCTGTATCTCGAAAACGGTGCGTTTTCGGACCCATTTTAATGGAAACCTTTTTTCTTAGAATAAGTCGTAAAATCACCTCCTTTATTTTGGACTAGTTGGTAGGTAGTTAAAAACACCCTATATAATTATAGGAATTCAAAAAGTCGCCTTTTGCCGGCTAGGCAGGAAAAGTTTCTTCCCCTCTCTTGAAGCATATTGAAGACGCTAGATCTGAGTTTGGTATTGGCTCATCTTCCACGAATAAGCGAAATTGATCTGTGACTCTCCCTGATGCGGAGAAATGACTGATCTTGGAGACTTCCTTGTTTGCATGATCATAAACGCTTGCACGAGATCTGCTGGATCTACTTTACATCACAGAAGATCCATGAACTCGACTCATAAATCCACTCCACCCCAAGTCCCAGAACTTCCTTCTTCATTTTCTTATCTCAATTTCGTTAATTTGGTGAGGTTTTTATAGCTGACCTCCAACCTCTCCAACTACTTCGGGATCTCGAGTTGCTTGATCCCCATCGTGACAGGTGACTTATTCTAAAGGACAATCTCCGTTATTTACGTTTTCATGTAACAAGGAAATTACGAGGTCGAACATGACAGGGTCTCCGCGTTGTATACATACAACATGTCAAGGCGAATTATAACTGCAGATCGCTTCGCATCCGAAGGATGAAGTTGACAAAATTATTTCATGTCATAAAAGCATTATTTGTTTTCACCACATTACCACCAAATTACAGTTTTTTATTGACTGTACCTGTATAAAAATCTTTTTGGACATAGAAGAAGAGTTTGTCAGATTTTCTACCTACGGCACTGGTAGGTAAACTGACAATATAAACACAATTTTTTGGCACAAGTGTATAACTTAGGATACGTTCCTCTGATTCTGTTAATTCTGACAAAAAATATATTTAAAAAATTAAAAATATCAGTTTTTACAAAAATTTAATTAAATGGCTCCCATTTTGAAACAACTTGACCGATATTTCTCAAATGCAATACCAGACAACTCCATCCAGACACCTAACTATTATAAAAATTTCAGTTCCCTAAATTGAAAGCTATATGACCTATAATCGAGTGACACGAACGGGTTTTGCGAAATTTTAAGGGACACCCTTTACGAACAACGTTTTTTTAGAAGACTTTTTCCACAGTCCTCCAAAGGTTTTCTATAAGGCTTTAAAGTTTGAAAGGTAAAGTTACAGGGGTGTTTAGGGGTGTTTTTAAAGGAACCACCTTTTCGTGATCTGGGAGTCAGACATTTGAAGATTTTGGGTAATTTTGGTAAAGTAGTGATGTCCTCAATAGGGTAGGTATTTTATATTAAAAAATACACTAATAGTATATTATTATATGAGCGATTATGAAGTCATCATCAAGTGAATAATGGCCATAAACGTTATAATATATGTACTATGCTTTTTCTACTCTTTTATACAGGGTGGTCCAACTTAAAACGTCAGGACTTTACCAAACGATAGATAACGTTAAAATAATGCCAGTTTCTCTAATACACTTATAGCCGGGAAAGCTTCCTTTCCAAGATACAGGGTGTTGAAGTTTTGGGAAAAAAAATAATGTTTTGTGAATATTGTCAAAACGGCTGCTTTAAAAAAATTGAAATTTGGCACGCAGCATGAGCTATAAGTATCTTTCATGATTTATGGCTTATGGTGATAATTTGCGAAAACCAGCGGCGGAGATATGGGTGTGTCATCGCCCCTTAAAAAAAAAAATTGACGCCACTGACTCTATGGTTACTGACAATTGTTACATTAGTTAGGTGTTGTTTATTTCTGTTATTTAATTATTTAAGTAAAAGTTATTTGATTAGAATTTGTCTGTTATTCTTAAAATGGCTACGGATATTACCTAAGAAAACCTGAATTATCTCGAAAACGGTGCGCCATGTGAAAAAATTAGAGAGTACTTTTTTGTTCTAAAAAGCATGGGGCATTGAATAGTGTTATTAAATTTGCCATAGAGTCAGTGGCGTCAATTTTTTTTTTTGAAAAGGGGCGATGGCACACCCATATCTCCGCCGCTGGTTTTCGCAATTTATCACCATAAGCCGTAAATCATGAAAGATACTTAGCTCATGCTGCGTGCCAAATTTCAATTTTTTTAAAGCAGCCGTTTTGACAATATTCGCAAAACATTATTTTTTTTCCAAAACTTCAACGCCCTGTATCTTGAAAAGAAAGCTTTCCCGGCTATAAGTGTATTAGAGAAACTGGCATTATTTTAACGTTATCTATCGTTTGGTAAAGTCCTGACGTTTTAAGTTGGACCACCCTGTATAAAAACATACAAATTTTAATCAAAATATTTTTTTTTTTTTTTACTGCTTGAAACAACTTCTAGTACGGAGTACCAACTGCGCATGCGTGGATTCTGAGAAATATCAGTTCTCGTTCCTATTCACAGCTTTGCTCTGTTAATCAACTTGACAGCTTTTGATTGGTCCACGAGCGGGTATTATGAATTGCTGATAGCTGTGATTGGACAAGAGCCGGGTATTATGAACCATAATTCAACACCTACGAATAATAATCTTCATAATTCATCCAAAAAGCTCTAATTTCAATAAGAGTAGAAAAAAAAACAATTTAACTGATTACGACATTATTTTATACTGTTCTATATTAATTATGACATCAATCAATCATTATTGTCACCCCAACACATTCGCACATTCTCCTATAAGTATTAACTTTTAGTTTTCTATAAATAATTAATCCAAATTTGTCGTAAGAAGAAAGTTTCATAATATATGCATTTATAATAGTTGAAAGGTGTCGTTATTATATTGCTTTTAATTAACTTTTAATTGTAATAATAATAATTTCTAAAATTAATTATTATTATACGAATTGCTTAGAAGCGATTCTATGTGCTATTTTTCCACATTTATGTTGAATAGTTTTGTTAATTGCATGTTCTTGCTCTTGCATATGCTTTTCCTGATAATCCATAATATTAAAATTAATATTTCCTTAAAGCTGGTACCAGTTGTTTGTGGCAAGAAAAAACTTTTAATTTCATGAATTCCATTTGTTTATAGATTCTGGACTAAGCTATCATTAATTCAAACATTCTGTTTGGTAATGAAACTTCTAAAAATATTTATCTAAAAATAACTATTTTATATTATATCGATAATAAAATTAAAAGATGGCACCGTGCCATGTAAGTCACGATATTTGAGATGCCATTGGATTTGCATTCGTTGGTTTTCTTTGTTCAACATGGTTGTGTTGGTAATATGTCAGACTGATGAGCAGAAATTAATCAGTGAAACATCGATATCTCTGCCGTCACCGATCATTTCTGTTGTGTCGTTCAAAGATTTTATTGTTGATAATAAAATTAATATTTTACAGCAAGACAACACCCACCAATTGAGAAAGAATGGGAGCTGTAGACTACTGTAGAGTTAAAATCTCAGCTAGAGAGAAAATGTTCATTTCAAAAGAGATGTTCTGGGGATTTTTTTTCTGTAAATGTTTCTCTTATAATAAATAACAAACTAAACTCCAACTTTTGACGAAAGAGGCTGGCGAAAAAAATTTTTGAATAAATGAAAAAATATACAACTTTAACGTGTGTTACTTTTTGTGCTTTTCCCAAAATATTTGCGAAAATACGGAAATTACCCACCAATTGAGACAAAATGAGAGCTGTAGAGTCAAAAGTTCTGTGAGAGAAGGGGTCTAGAACGACATGTACGGATACATGCCTCTTTTCACTATTGGAGAAAATAATAAGCCCTAGACTCATCGTAATATTTTTATTTATTTCTACAGGGTGATCAGTAACTCGCGCACTCGGAGCATGCTGCGGTAAACTTCACTTTTTAAGAGTAGTAAATTTTCTTACTGCATCAGTGTTGTAAGTTCTTTTCTTCCAAAGATATGACCATTTTTGTAAAAAAAAGGTGGCAACATGTGAATAAGTTCCGGTTAGATGGTATGTTATTATTTTTATTTCCATAGCAACGAATAAGGCATTTGAATATTTTATATTCTTGTTCAGTTTAGGCGGTTGCCAAATTTCAAATTTTTTTCAGAATCAGGTATGGTATCAATTTCCGACATTCTCAATTCCTCTGTAAAGAGGTTTCGTGAAAAAAATTGATGAATTATATGGTATCCGTTTTAGACATTACAGTAACCTGAATTTTTCATTAATTTTTATCACGGTTATTGAAAAAATTACCTTTAAACTGGGATGAGGGAAACTCGGTAACTGGAAAACCAACCGTTGGATTCAATTTTTTTCGCAGAATATCCTTAATTTTAATGGGCTCTATATCGCCCTGTATTCGGAGTGCGCCAGTTACTGGTCACCCTGTATATTCTATCGTACCTAATGATATTTATTGCAATTTAACGAGCAAATTTTTTCACATATACCTACATTATAATTAATTGATCTTAGAAGACAGTTTCGATTGGATTTTTTTATGCAGGTACAAAGAGAGCCTGAATTATGTGATGTTAAATTAGACAGGCGGCTACTATCTACTTTTCTATGTTACCTAATTCAGGTAATCAGGTAACAGTTGCAGTAATAGTTAAAGAAATGTGTTACACTCTGTAAATGGTATGCGTTAGCAGCGGTCATCATCACATCTTATGCTCATTGTGCCACTATTTTTTAAAGTCGTTTTCCTTTTAGATCTGCAAAGATTAATCCAAAATACCTCGAACTTTGTGACATAAAAATAGCTACGGGTTTAGCTGTATATAAACATATAAAAATTCACTATGCGTTTTAGACATATAACAAAATATTCACTTCGATTAGGTGTACTAAAAAAAAAATCTCATCCTCCCAGGCTGTACAATACAAAACATACCGGCATTTGGTATTTTGGGACGAGTAAACTCCCCATTAGTCTATGCTAAACTCGAGCTGACCGTTTACATTCAATGTATCAATTTTTTGTATAAAATCAGAATAAGTATCTGTTCCTTTTCGTTCCAAGTTTCAGTTAATTAAATGGTAACGCGATTTTATTGTTTTTTTTAGTATTTTAGTATTTAGGAGACGTGTGAAGTGCGTCACGTCCACAGTTAAGTAAGTACGCGCTAATTTGAGACAAGTTATTTCTCCACATCAGCGTTTAAAAAACCAGCTTGGCACAAAGACACCAAACGCAGCTTGATGACATAATGAGAAAGTAGAGGGTGACTGCATGAACTGGAAATCTACTTCAGAGTGAATATTTTTCTTTCAGATGGATGGTATAGGAATACCTAAGCCAATCAAGAATGTCAGAAGTTTTTTAGAATTTTAATCGGAAAGCAGTCGGGTGAAAATTATCGAAACTGTGTAAACGTATTCAGGGTTTTTTATATTTTTTAAGTTTTGAAAATTTTTAAAAGCGCATTTATTAGTTAATGAAATTTATCAATTATTTTGTACCATAATCTCGTTAATTTTTTTAGTCTATATTAGCTATTGTTATTATTACTGTATTAAGAAATTTCCCTTGATTTGGGTTAGGTGAAGTGGAATAATATTTATAAAAAATGCAAATCAACCCCCGAGATAAATCACCAATTTCTTTAATCAAAAAACCTCCTTATCAGTTTAGAGGACAACTTCTCCTACAATAAAAACTTTTGTGCTTCCACTTGATTTTAAGAAATACGAAGATAACGAAATCGCCTCAGTTGAGATAAAATGGGGCTGTCAAGTCAAAAACTCGCTGAGATAGAGAGAAAAATTCCCATTTCAAATCTCTCATTCTTAGGATGTATTGTTTATTTTCTAGAATTACTTTTTATAACAAACCAAACTTCATCTGTTGACGAAAGAGAATGACGAAAAAATAATTGAATAAATGAAAAAATTCAATTTCAAACGTGTGCCTTTGTCCGTGTTAATTTTTTATGGTTTACCAAAATATTTGCGAAGATAACGAAATCACCCACAAATTGAGAGAAAAAAGAGAGTTGTAGAGACAAACTATCAGTGAAATGGGGGGAAAATGTCCTTTTAATTTTTCTATTAGAAATAATTTTGTACTTCGACCTGATTTTTTATTCTATTAAAGCGTTCACGGTCCTCATTCTAGTTAAAAAAAAGTCATAGGTAGATACAGTAAAATATACTGCATGAGCAAAAAAAAATTAATAAATATCGAGAGAAGAAGTTCTGGGCAAAATTGTCATCATAATAATCGAATGAGACTATCAGTCTTTAATAGTTGTTTGCTATTTGCATAGCAGAAACTGAAAGTTCAACGAGAACGAAAGTTTTCGTTGGCAGGATGGAATCGTTTGAGATCGACAAGGAGCTTGCTTTCATGACGTATTATTCGCGATATTTTTTCTACTCGTTCTACGTTGGTAACGAAGGATTGATACTCAAATTTGTTGCAATTTTCAATGATAAATGAATATCAATATACTATGATGTAAGTATAATTTGGGTCACTCCTGCAAAAAAATAAGTTTTTTTAACAGGTTTTAACAGGAATTTTGACCCTTTTTGTGTAAATATTACTCAATTTTTTGTTAAAATTATATTTTTTATTACATCGTTCTGTATAGAAAAGTTGTGTAGAAAATTAAATTTGAAATCAAAGATGTAATAAATTTAATCGAAGAAAAAGGGAAAACTTTACTAATAAAAATAATTAATATAGAAAAAACAATTATTTTTTGATTAAATTAAACACCGAGCTTACAAATAATGTCGAGTCATAAAATAGTGACATTTTACCTTAACTCAAAAATTTATTTAAAACTCTAATTAAAAAAAATGAAATAGGTACATAAATAAAATAAATTAACTCACCATAGAGGGCTACAATAACGAACCCACACACCACACCTTTCATCTTTGGATATCTCTTAAGTCTAACCCACCACAGAGCACAATAATTAATTTATATATAAATTAAAGGTATATTATAATATATACAAAGGCCGGAAGGAGTTTTGTATGTGACCGGCGGCAGCGTGTTCGACACTGGCTGAATGCACTGCAGTTCTGCTTCTTCAGTTCCCCCAGGTCGACGTAAGTGCAGTTTGGAGGAAAGTACCAGTACCACCGCTCGCCAACACCAACACCAACACCATCGATCAGGACTCCTCCACACGTTGCAACCGCTCCTGCATGCAATTAAAATCGTGAATTACCTGCTGTAAGAATCGGCGATGACAAAACAAAACGATTCACAATATGTAACTTCACTTTCACGTATAATTTTTGAATTTGTCATTATTAATAATACTTACCGGCAATTTTATACCCATCATGCTTTTAGCACCTAATAGAAGATACAGAAAATACCCAAGTCAAGTTAGCCACGCTTCGGCCAGCCACACTTTCAGCCAGAAAGAGGGACTTCGAAGAATTTTCCACAAATTTTTATTTATTCACGGCTTCAAGGAAAATAGTTGGTTTGTTCACCCAATATAAACACCCGTAAACTGAAAAAAACGTAATTATTGAAACGTCACGTCCTGCCACGCTTTCGGCCACGACTTAATACTGAAAAAAACTGAAAAAAAAAACATTTTTGGTGAAGTTTTGTTCATAAAAGTTCGACTTTTTATAATAATGGCTAGCCACACTTTCGACCACGAATTTTATATAAACTGAAAAATTCATTTTTGCTGAAATTTTGATGATAAAAGTCTGAAATTTTATAATAATGACCAGCCACGCTTTCAGCCATGAACTTTATAAACTAAGAAAATAATTTTTGCTGAAACTTTGCTGAAAAAGTCTGAAATTTTATAATAATGTTCAGCCACACTTTCGGCCACGAACTTTCTAAACTGAAAAATTGATTTTTGCTGAAAACTTACTGAAAAATCCTGAAATGTTACAATAATGGCCAGCCACGCTTTCAGCCCTGAGCCTTATAAACTGAGAAAATCATTTTTGCTGAAATTTTTATTGAAAAAGTCTGAAATTATATACTTAATAATGGCCAGCCACGCTTTCGGCCATGAACTTTATAAACTAAGAAAATAATTTTTGTGAAAATTTGCTGAAAAAGTCTGAAATTTTATAATAATGGACCCAGCCACATTTTTGGCCACGACCTTTAGAACTGAAAAATTCATTTTTGCTGAAAATTTGGTGAAAGAAGTCAGAAATCATTTTTGCTGAAAATTTGCTGAAAAGTCCAGCCAAATTTCAGTCACAGACTGAAAAAACTGAAAGAAACAAATTTTTGCTGGAAATTTGTTGAAAAAAGTCTGAAGTTTTACAATAATGACCTGCCACGCTTTCGGCCACGGACTTAACAAAGGAAAAAAAATTGGAAATTAATCGAAGCCCTCTCCCTGGCCGAAAGCGTTGCTGGTCGAAGCGTGGCTAACTTGACTTGGATACAGAAAATGCACCTACAGAAATTACCTATAGGGGTGGTTCAACGAATTTGTTTCTTTTGATAATTTCCTGCTTTTTTCGAACTTCGAATTTTAGAATTTTCGCGGTCCAAATAAAGTTAAAATACAGTATACCTCCATTCCATTTATTCAATTATTTTCGAGTTACATAGTCCAGTCAAAATGGCGCAAAAGAAGTTGTAAAGTGCGAGTGGGCAGGTTTTTACCTATCCCTCAGGGCCGAAATAACGTGCAGTAACTGACATTACTAAAAAAGCGATTTCGGAGAAACGGCAAGCAGAAACTTATGTTTGGAGGAACATTTCTCTTTGCCTCCTCTACATCAGTGAAAATGTTTCTCCAAAACGTACATTTATTTCTGCTTACTTTTTCTCCATACTGAGTTATAAGAGGGTACGATTTCTTCATAAACTTGTTCAGCGTGCTTAGGGTGTTAACAATTAAAAGTCCTGACGTCTAGATGGTGAGTCTGTGGAGGGGAGGGGGGGGTTAAGGTCCCACTTTGGAGTTTCCGGTTATATCTCAAAAACGGTGAGTCGTGGGGAAAACTTTTCCGATTATAAATAAAAGCCCATAAAATTATCTACAGCTTTTATTCCATACATGATTTTCGAATTCCCAACCGTTTTTGAGTTAAACGCTCTACAATTTTTTTTTTTTTTAATTTTACCTCATGTTTTTCTTCAAACATCCCACTTTTGGGTTTTCCGGTTATATATTTTAGAAACGGCGCGTCGTAGGGAAATTTTTCTTATAATTAATAAAAGCTACATTTTAACCCATAGTTTTTTTTTTTAATTATTATCAACCGTTTTTGAGCTACAAGCTACAGGAACAGTTGAAATTTTCGAAACAATTCATTGTTTTCATATTTTTCATCAAACAATCCTTCATATCGGCTAAAATATTCATCAGAGGGAAGTTGTATAGAATTGAATTCCTTTTAAGAATAAATGCAAATTAATTTTCAACCGGTCAACATTTACAGCAATTTCAAGTTTCTTCGTAAAATGTTGTCATTTTCAGAAAAGTTGTTATTTCCTTTAACCGCACGTTCTCAAGACACACAGGATACTAAAACTACTCATTCTAGTCATATTTGTCACAAACAAGAGTTATGTATCGGAAATATGATAAAAACAGCTTTTTCCCAGTTTTTTTCTGAAAATGACAACATTTTACGAAAATTTTAAAATTGTTAAAAATGTTGACTGGTTGAAGATTAATTTCCATAAATGTAGATGTATTCTAAAAGGTATTTCAATTCTATACAACTTCTTTCAGATGAATTTATTTCTCTGATGAATATTTTAGACGATATGAAGGAATGTTTGTTTGATGAAAAATATGAGGTAAAATAATTTTTTTCGAAAAACTCTACTTTTGTGGAGCGTGTAGCTCAAAAATGGTTGGGAGTTCGAAAGTCACGTATAGAATAAAAGTACAAGTTTGTGAAGGAATCGCTTAAGGTACCTATACAGGGTGAAGCGCGAGAACCTTAGGGCATTTTTATATGAAGAAGACCTGGGAGTAGAAGTCTAAAAATTTGTATGTTTATAATTTCGGTTTTGACGAGCTGAACTAAAATATTCACATCCCCACACCACTTCCGGTTATACCGGAAGTTGCCATATTTTTATTTTTTTAAATGGTACACCCTGTATATTATTACATTTTCGGATTGCCTGAAAAACAGTAATAAAAATGATGCTTACAGTTCAAATTTGTAACGACCAATTAATGAGTTATAAACAAATGAAAATTGTAATTTTCCATTTTCAAAGCAGCTTAGCTTGAAATCGGGTCAAGATGTCGGAAAACGGCTTATACATGTCCCTATCCTAACTTTTTGTATACTACGCTGGAGTACCTACCTACGAAAAAAAAAATTTATTATTTTTTTTTGAAAATCGCTGATTTTTCATCACTTTGTATACAAATTTCATCAGCACCATAGGATACTACGTGAAAAGTTAAGATAGGGACATGTAAGCCGTTTTCCGATATCTTGACCCGTTTTCGACCTAAGCTGCTTTGAAAATGGAAAATTGCGATTTTCATTTGTTTATAACTCATAAACCACTCGTTCCAATTTTGAACTTTAAAGACCATTTTTATTACATTTTTTCAGGCAATCTGAAAATGTAATAATATACAGGTTGTCCCATTTAAAATAAGAGAGTTGATGGCAACTTCCGGTATAACCGGAAATGGTGAGGGGTTGTGAATATTTTAGTTCAGCTCGTCAAAACCGAAATTATACACGTACAAATTTTTAGACTTCTACTCCCAGGACTTCTCCATATAAAAATGCCCTAAGTTTCTCGCGCCGCACCCTGTATACTCATGTACTCTATACCCCCTTCCTTGATTGGGCAAAAAAGCTCTCAAAATACTTATGGGCATAAGTAAATCTAAAATCATGAAAAATTGGAGTTTATTGAACTATACAGGGTAATTGAACTAAAATAATTTAGGGGATGATTCCTTGTTAAGAATTGAGCAGTTTTTCAAATAAAAATAAATCATTCTCGCCCCTCTCCTGTTGAGATACGGCCCCTTGAAGGGGGTTTCAAAAAAGTAGTTTTTATATCTATACTTATCTTAAATACGGGAAAAGTTACAAAAACGAAATTAATTAAGTCTGCTTTTGAGCATACAACTCGTCAATTTTCTTTATTGTTTCAAGGTTTTAAGGGGTAGAAAAAGCCACCCCTAGAACGAATTGCGTATACGTACCTTTTTTTTCTTACTGCTGTACGGCACTTTAAAAACATTCTGGATAACCTAATTTATTCTAAATAAAAAAGTAGACTATGAAATATATTTTTTATCCTACCCCATAAGAAAATTGAACTTTCTCGACTGCATGCCACCGGAGAAAGTGCCACTTTTCCTGCCTAGGCAGTAAAATTATTTTTAAATTTTCACGCTAGAGGGCCACCCAATTTCAATTGAATTGCTATTTCCAGAGGGAACCAATAGCAAGCAAGCTAGCTGTATGTCAATCTGTCAATGTCAATAGACCAGCAAGACCCAGCAAATTAAAAAATTTTCAACACCAATTTGGCAGAGTCTTCTGTTAGCGCTATTACACCGATTGAATCTACAAATACACAAATAAGAGAAAATAAAGTAGACTTAGGGGAAACAACTTCGACTACTAATACTAATAGTGAGGTACTGATGTTAAATTTATCCAAACAAGGAATTTCGTTCAATAATAATTGTAATATTCAAAATCCAACGTTCACTAGGTATTAATGTTATCCATAAATAAATAAATAAATTACTGATTGTAATTTAACTATAATCTACGCTTACTGATATTAAGCAAACATATGTAGGTATTCAATAAATTTTGTTTCAAAAACAAATTAAAAAAAAAAAATAAAAATATTATTATTATTATTGTGTAGGATAAAAAATTATGTGTAAACCACGGCGGTAAAGTGTCTTTTCAGGCCTCAAGAAGTGGCCAGGCGAGGCTAGGCTGGCCATGTCTTCTTGAGGCCTGAAAAGTGCCACTTTACCGCCTAGGTATACAATATACTATTTTTAAGGAATGAAAATTTAATATTTTTCTAGAAAAAATTAAATTTAATTACGTGGCATGATTTGCATACGGTAGAAATTTGAGAGAAAAAATTGAATTAAATAATATTTTACCTTATCATCATTAAATTGATAGAAAAATGATAACACTTTTTTATTCAGAGAAATTTTCCTTTTTGATATCCGCTTCAAGGGTCGTATCTCAACAGGAGAAGAACGAATGATTTATTTAAATTTGAAAAACCTGCTTAATTTTCAACAAACTAAATTTTTTGCACTTATTGGTTTATACATTCTGGTTTTCTTCAGTAATTAATACAGGGTGAAACAATTTTTTTTTATAAAATAATTAAAAATCGAGTCTCTACATCTACCAAAGTCAATGAAGTAAGTAATCTGTATGTTACGTTACACGCGGAAACTTCGTTTGATGAAATTTGAGTTAAGAATCCGGAAGAAAATATTTTGGTATGCGTGAATCAATGTCCCGCATACCTACGTAGGTATAGAACGAGTAAGAAGAAAGATATCTTCGTAACTGACATTAATGAAATGTTTCATTCATTATTTTTTTTATTATAAAAAAAACATTTTTCTTCGCGGTAAAAGTAACTTGTATTATACAGGGTGATGCGATTAATGTATCAAAAGCAATAAGTATAATAGAAAAAATATAGTATCGAAAAATTTTAAATTTTAATACCTACGTACAAAAACGATTCTAATAATCTTGAGAAAAGTCTTGAGAAGTATCACATAATTTTTATGAAAAAAAAAAGTTAGTCATCGTCTAACCTAAAGCAACAAAAGCTCAATTAACGCTTTTTCTATTGCACCACATTTTTCATAAATTTTTCTGTTTTTGTATTTTCTCATCTGGATGACAATCGAACAATAAATAATTATCGTAAGGTCGATAAGAAAAGCTGAATCTGTTTCCGCATCAAAAGAAATAATCTCACTGAAGCGATTAATCCATTAGTGTCAATGGCGTGAACTTCTTCATAGAATTTAAAATTCTTTTGTCTTAATTTTCGGTTATTTGGTGTTATAACTTTATAATAGTTAATTCGGTTTTAATGCAGGGCCGTGTCTGCTATAAGGACATTGAATGACAAATGCATAAGCATTATTAGATAGAAGTGACAAAATCGCAAAATTTGTAGGTGGAAGTTAATGAGGCACAAAAGAAAATATTGAAAATTCATTTTAACATAATTGGATGTGCTTTAACTATACAAGGTGAGTCGGGGGAGTGTTCAAACTCCAGGAGTGTAAAATAATGTAAAAAACTCATATTATGTTGTTATCCATAATTTTCGAGATACGGGGTGTTAAAAAAAGTTAAGGCGGTTTTTTTGAACAATTTGATTCAAAAAAGTTTGTTATGAATGACTTTTTTACATTATTATTACGTGGACTTGGAGTTTGGCGCATTCCTCCTGACTCACCCTGTACATAGACCGGAGACCGGGGAAAGACAGCGACCATCCAAGAGACAATGCATCGATAGAATTCCATATTAACAATGCCATTTCTCTTATTAAAAACAAGAACTTCAATAAACATTTACTTACCTAACTAAAACATTAAAACTTAATAAATAAGACAGAGATGAAGAGACAGTAGAGAAAGCCAGATCGCTGTTCATTAAAATGAGCAGCAATAATACATGCTTACAATTCTTCTCTATCGGAAGGAAAATGTTAATTGTCTAAAACTTCCACGAAAAAAATCAAAGCTTTTGAGATTCATTGTTATAGACTTATAGATGCATGTTAAGAATCTCGTGGGTAAAATCCCACTCACTATACTAACGAGAAAGTCATGGTGAGTATAAAATTAGTAAAAAATGTGAAGTTCTCATCAGCATAAACAGTGCAAATTTGAAGACGAACTTAACAATAACGAGCGATTCATAATTTACTGTAGGTACCTGAATCTAAAAGTGAACTTTCAAACATTGAGAGAACAAAACCGGTGAGTAAAACTGCATTGACAACTTGACAAGGGCAAGTGAATAAGAAAAGGAAGAATATGAGAAATATTATAAATACAATAAACACATAAAAAATTTAAATAGAATAAAAAAATAACTAATGGGGCCTAATTAAATCCCGAGGCCATCTTCACCACCACTACCACCACCACAATAAAGGCAGGAGGCATTCAATATAATACGCACCAGTGCGTTCAACAGAGGGAAAGTTGAAGTTCCCAGTGGCTTTGAGTCTGTTTCTTCACGCTTTTAGTGTATTTTTTAACAAAAAAATACACTATTGAGGACGACATCACTTTTCGAAAATCACCCAAACTCATCAAATGTCCACCGATCATGACCCCCAGATTACGAAAAAGTGGTTTTTCAAAATTCACCTGCCCACGATATATATATATATTTATATATTTATATATTTATATATTTCATCAAAAACGCGAAATTACGATTTTAAAAACGCTCCTGTAGCTTTATCTTTGACGATTAGTGAACGAAATTTTGGATCCTTATAAAACATTAGAATGATGTTAGATTTTCGTTGAAAAAATTCTCAAAAGTCGAGACACTTCTACAGGGTGTCCCTTCAAAATTCCAGGAATCCGATTGTTGTGGTATCATTTCAGGTCGCAGTTTTCAATCTAGCAGACTGAAATTTTTGTGGGAGTAAGATATCCACAAGGAGTGGTCTGGTATTGCACTTGAGCAAAATCGGCCAAGCCGTTTCAAAATGGCAGCCATTTGAATTTTTGGGAAATTTGCTATTTTTTGAGCCCCTGTATGAGCAAGATGGCAATAAAACTTCAAAATAAAATTAACAAAATTGGAAGAAAACTATTTGAAATTTGAATTAAAGCAATAAAATTGGCATTATTTATATTAATAAGCCAGTGGCGTGGGTAGGAAAAGGGTAAAAATGTCTAAATTTCTATAACCGTTTATGAGTTCATTTTTAAAGAAATTGAACTGAAATTTTCACAGTAGGCAAGTACACTAATATACTTTAACCCTTAAAAGTTTCAAGAAGTAAATGAGAAAAATGGCGGAGATATTAATATTTTTTTCATATGATGTTTATTTCTCTAAAATTTTAAAACCGGTGCTGTAGCTTCATATTTAAAGATTAGTGAACGAAATTTTTTATTCTTGTGAAACTTCAAAATGACATTTGATTTTCGTAAAAAAAATTTCCTAAAGCTGCGTTATTTCTACAGGGTGTCCCTCCAAATTAAAAATAAAAACCGTCTATGAGGCACGGTTTCTGGTCGCAGTTTTCAATCTAGGAGGCTGAAATTTTTTTATGAGTAAGATAGCCGCAAGAAGTCGTCTGGTACTGTATTTGAGTAAAATCGAACCGTTTCAAAATGGCGGCCTTTTCAATTTAAGAAAAAATTGCCAGATTTGGAACCCCTATACCTACCTACCTATAAGCAAGTTAGAAAAACAAATTTAAACCAAATTAACACGATTGGAAGAAAATTATTTTAAATTTGAGTTATTGCAGTAAAATTTGCATATTTTTCATTAATAAGCCAGTGGCGTGGGTAGGAAAAGGGTAAAAATGGCTACATTTCTATAACCGTTTATGAGCCTTTTTTGAAGGAATTGAGCTGAAGTTTTTCCAGTAGACAACTATACGAATAACCCCTAACTCTGAAAAATTTCAAGAAGCAAATAAGAAAAATGGCGGAGATATTCGAATATTTTTACATTTACACGTTCCTCTAAAATTTCAAATTTTCGGTTTTCAAAATTCCCCTTTCACTTTTTGCGAATTTATTAAAGGTAGTGTAAAGAATAGTATTTTTTAAGTAAAGTTAGCCAGTGGCGGACACAGAAAAAGGAAAAAAAAATAAATTTGCCATTTTTTTTTTATTTTGTTAAATTTAAAAATCCATTCTAAGGGACGTTTTCAAACTAAATGAAATGAAATTTTCTCAGTAAACCACTACGCGAATATGACCTGACTATGGAAAATTTCAGAAATCCAATTTAAAAAGCGGTGAAAATATTCATAATTGAATCGCATAAAAATACACTATTTCTGCGATTGATGCGCAAGAAGGTTTTATTGAATGTGACACCACCGCTGCCATTTTTTGGCAGGAAAAAAGGAACTTGTGAGGTCAATTTCAGAAGAGACAGGACCTAGTAGACCTTGGCTGCCATCTTCCTCCTAACAGATGCAACGCGTGAGAGTATTGCGGAAGCTGGCGAAAAGTGTCTGGTGGCTCTTTACGGAGATGTTTCAGTTACTCAGAGACTGCACGACCTCAAGTTTCAGCTCTTCGTGAAGACAGCGGTAAATGCAAAGGTTAATCAAAAGGTTCCGCACCTACCACCAAGTGAAAAACTGGCTGGGGGTAGAGAAGGACCCCACCGAGTGAGGTTGGGAAATGAGCTACTGCGGCCTCATCTTACTAAAAACTCACAAAGATCCAGCCCCACCACAGCTTCTCAAAATCATAGCCTGAAAATTTAAGAAGGGGTGCAGGGGGGGTGTGTAATTAATTGCCTGAAAACTGAGCTCAAATGCTATTAGAGAAAAAAGTTAAAAAGCCCCAAAAGTTCGCAGTTTTTCACGTCGTGCACACTGTACAACTAACACAAGTTTTTTGAGGTTGCAAATTTGGGATCACACCACCCTAACTGGTCCTTATAAGAAACCAAAAAACCAGAACTACATCAAGCTTTCCGATTTTAGTCTTTTTGCGAACTAGGAAAAAATATTTTCAAGGACAAAATAAAGAAAGAAGAGGAAACACAAAGAGAAAGCCTCTGGAAAGGCCTCCTAGGATTAAAACAGGAAATACAACCCAAAAAAATTTGAAGCTTGTATTAAACTCAACAAAAATTGTTTGGATGCTAACAAAAAATTGGTTTTCTTACGCAGCACCGTAAACTCGAGCACAGCTTACCAAGATTTATCTACAAAATGACCAAAACTGTAGATTCTTCATGGAGCAGGGGGAAGAAACCCCAATACATCTCCTGATCGAGTGTGCCATGCAATACAACAAAGAAGATCGTTGCTTTAGGTCTTTGCCAAAAAAAACTTTTTTAGAAACATAAAAAATTTTACATTTCCTCCCAGGAATTGAATTGGAATGAGTGCTATAATCGAATAATCACCAGAAGGGACGACACAAGCGATCTTCTAGGTCGTAAGGTGTAAATGCAGCCACACTGTAAGGAAGGTGAGAAAATGCAAGAAAATAACGCCAAAATATCTGTCGCTGCATGCAAATGAGGATGGTAAATTGTAAGTATGTATGTCTGGAGTTAATTTGGCTGCGGGAGATGATCCCATTCGCACGCTTTTACCATTTACTGAAGAATACAACAGCATGTGCTGTTCTGTTCCAAAAAGTTGCTTGTGTGTGAGTGCTTGAGCAGCAGAGGCCATTTAAAATGATTACAAGACGAGACTTAAATTTTGCTGCTGGTTCTTAAGACAATGTGAAGCACCCAACTTTCTTCAATTAGTACACATCAACATCTGTTTTCTTTAAACCTTTGGGCAGGCTTTTTGGGAGATTTCTAAATTGGTTCTAGTTTTCTACCCCCGATTCTCAACGATCAAGCCACAGTTTTTTGTATAAAGAAGACTGTGGTCAAGCTTGCAGACATTTTTTGGAGAATGAATTAGCTGGATTGTTTCATGACGTCCCATTAGAGTCCAAAATAGCACTTGGCTTATACGTATACGATGGTGCTCTGGAGCACTTTTTATTCTTCGAGTTAGAGAAGCACCTGAATCAGAGTTACCAAAACCGTTGAATAGAGAGTTAGGAGCCCGTCGTTTGGCCATCACGCTCTCTTGTTTTTGGTTATAATTATTGTAATCCTTTCGATTATTTTCTTTGGGGGATATTTTTATAATCGCTCATGTATAGGACCCCCATTAATAATGCAGAAAATTTGAGGGAACATATTATTTAGAATTTTTAAATACCGAAGTAATTTTTTTATTGTTTCGTATATTCTGGAACAGGAAGTGTTTCTGAATACCGCCCGCATATTTTTTTTTCATTAGTTTAGTCTGAAGAATCAGCTTAGCCAAGTTTATATGTAAACACCTTGTATTACATGGTTGAAGTTAGTCATGTTAAATTAAGAAATATTTTCTTAATCCCATTGAAAGGTAATTAAAAATGTTATGATAATTAATTTCACTACTTAAGAAACTAATGGCACATAAATAATTCTTAACGGAGTTGTTAATTAATTAATTATATCTAATTAATTTCATATAAGTGATTATATTTTTGGCTCAATCTGTATATATCTCGCACCTAACCGAAATGAATAATTGTCGGACATTTGGAGTATTTGGAGACGTAAATTAATAGATGATCATTGTGAGGTCCGTTTTCCCATGTAGATTGCAACAGTTTCACAATAGTTGGATAATGATTGAGCCTGTGAATAAGGTCAAGACTCGACGTGGAAATAAATAATGTTGGAATTATTTCAACACATCTAATTTAGGCAGTAAAAGCAATAGTCGCCCTCTTATACAACAGAGGACACTTATTCTTCATTCAATCTTAGAAAAAATTCATGTGCGAAATGCTGTTATTGTGGAAATTTGTGTACCTACCTACTGTATTATTGTTTTTAATCTGATATTGCGGCACGATGGGAAAATAGTAGGCGGAAATAAAAAGTCAAATTACTCTCTAGGTACGAAGTAAATAAGATTTATATAATAGGCCGACAATAATAATACAAAAATAGTAATTTGTAATAATAAAGTTTAGGTACAGGTACTCACATTACTTACTTCTTACTTTGCAGGAAGATGGTTTTAGAGTCTTGGTTAGATAACTCTGTGTTTTTCTGGGATTATTTACTCCATTTGTCATCATTTCGTACAAAAAAAAATGAATTAGTGCGTAATAATTTTAACAATGAGGCGAAGGGTTTCTTTTTTTTCTTAATTTTAATTAATGGTTCGAGAGCAAATTAACTACAACTGCATGCAGCAAAGTTATCGGCGGTGACGACGACTAACGCCACAGTTATGAACGAAGCGTTCGGAGTAAGTAACACTGGCCAAATCTTGCAAAATTGAAATAAAAAATAATAATTTGACAAAAGTCTTAGTCGTTCGCACTTATGTCAATCATCTGTGCTTGTCCCCTCAGAGAGACGAGGCACAATCAAACCGCGTTCCATAAAGGCCATTTACTTACCTAATAAGTCGATTTTTTATAAATTGTTAGTTATCTACAAATTAAAACTACTCTTTCTATTAACTTTTGTTAATTGAACATTATTTTGTTCATGATTCCGTCTCACATCTCCGTTATTGTGTCTCTAAATTTTAGATTTCAAAATAGCCATATTATTGCGACCTCCCAAAAGGTTCTGAGTCTGCATGATATAAGGGTATGGTGGAAGGGGTTCTACACTCCAAGCGATTATAGACCACCGCAATTCCCGCACCATGGTCGTGAAACTCCTACTCAAACCTCCTCGATCTTTTTATAAGGGCCAGAGGGTTTTTCCATGAGAGGGAGTATGTACCATTCTTCTAATAGTGCCCAAAGAAGAGCCGGAGGCTATGGTATACCACGGAACACCTATGTAATGGTATCTAGGAGTCCTCCGCGTCATTTTCTCCCCCATGTATTGTTAAGAATGTTATGACTCGTGAGCCGGCGAATAAATATATCAAGAAAACTGAGCAGAAATTTTATTATCCATCTAGACATGCACGTCTTGTACTTGGACGTAAGGCCTTCTTACTTGGGGGCCTGGTTCTCGTAACCAATAAGAAGGGCTTACGTTAAGTCCAAGGGGTGCCTACCTGCGGATCATAAAATTTCTGCAGTTTTATTGCTATATATATCTATTTAGCCTGTTCTTTTCGAGCCGTCTGGATTGTCTGCAACCTGCTGCTTCCCAATGATACTTCTCTAAACATTTTTGGGTGCAGAGATTTTAGACAAAAATCTGTAGGTAGTACTCCAAACGCAAGGACAGAAAATCTCATATTTCCAATAACATATTCCTGTATTGCTGAAATTTTGGCCATGTATGGCACAAGTAACTGGAGCTGTTTAAGAATAATTGCAAACTCCATAAATTGTCAGTACCTATGTAATATAATTGCTGTTACAATAATTATACTGACCGGCGGTTTTCCAAAAATAATGAGACCTCTTTTCTTCGCTCTGCAAAGGTGTTTTAATCCATATTGGAATCAACTTACTTTAATGTATGACACAAAAAATACAACAATTCACAAATAAAAAAAATTTTAAATTGCAAAGCGACTTTTTGCCCCCTTTTTAGATATAAGCCGGAAATTTTAGTAAGGAAACTCAATATAAAGCAATTTCTTTGAAGGATTTTGTCACATTGTCTATTTTCCTTATTAAACTTGACAAAAGTATCACGCATGGTTTTGATTAATTGTAATTTATTGCCATGTAATTTTAACGAAGAGAATTTACGTGGAAGTGTATTAAACATGCAATGCTTTGAATAATAATAGTTGTCATACAAAGAAGGTATCCTTGTCACTGTTCTCACACGTAAGGTAACGCTCATAATGGATTCAATATGGTTAAAAGTCTTATTGCATGCAAATTTCATTAATGCCTATTGCAATTGATATTTTGCATTGTTTTGCCCATTAAAAATAGGTAGGCGAGATGGTTTCTTACGCCTAGCTCTAGCTCTGTATTATTATTATATTCCTAATTTAACTATTTAATTACTGTGTTCAGAGAAGAAATAGTGATAGCATTGTAACGCATTAGTGACGTTAAAGTCTATCTACGCGTATTTTAACTTCAAAACAAAAATTGTTAATAAACCTTTTCTAAAACGACATCGTGTTTAAATTCACGGACCTTAAGTAAGTTGCGATCTTGCGATTACGACATCACCTGATACGTACATCGCAGATACCAAAAATAATAATCTAGAAGGAGAAGAGAAAAGGCGTGAGAAGTTACGAATATGATAGACTAGAAATGAAGTAAAGGTTTCTCATTGGAGAGAGAGCAGACTCTCTCGGAGGAGGGGACGAGGCGAGGCGGTGGAAGAAAGCGGGTAGCGTTGAACGAAGGGCGGCAAGCCTCACCTGCACATTATCTGAATTTTTATCTATTACCTTTTATCTTACCTCTTATCTCTATAATTAGAAGCTAAATCGTTTTTACTAAATTATCTTAACCACATTCGAGTCCGAGACCGAAGGGCTAACGAGTGTTTATCTCCGTTTTGAGAATTTGCGTCTTAAGCAAGATTTTCGCGATCGGCTGCCATATTGCCGTATTTCAAACACTGTAACTAAATTACCAAATATCGAATCGTAACACGCGAATGGGTGGAGGATGCCGGTATTCCAAGAGGTGAGCGAAGGGAGATATGGGGACAATTTGGCCGAAGTTTCGTGATGAGATGACTCGAAGTTGGGATGGTTTTTGTCGACCCAGAGGGTCAAGTAAGATGAATTGAATTGTGGCGTTCCGAAGCCAGGGGAGGTTTGTTTTCTTATTTTCTTATTTACGTTCGAAGAACGGTATACGGGTGGGGTTCGGCGTATTCGGCGAAGAAAGATGTGGAGAGACTCTGTTCCTGAAATTTCGTGACGATCCGAAGTTGGGAAGGTTAAAAAAATTCCCTTCCAAAGACGGTGCAGGGGGAGGTTGGCGATATTCGACGGCGGAGAGAGATGTGGGGATACTTTGGCCAAAATTTCGTGACGATTCGAGGTTGGGGGCGTTTTTTCCACCTAGTGCCGGGCTAAATAACGACGAACTATAGATTGAGAGCTATGTGATTTATGTGAAGAAAGTTTATCGAAGTTTCATGGCGTTTCGAAGCCGGGAAGGTTTGTATTTTTTGTTTTCTTTACGTTCGACGAACGGTGCGGGTGGTATTCGACAAAGAAAAATGTGGCTTAATGTCCGAAATTTTTTACCAATCCGAAGTTGGGAAGGTTAAAATAAATTTGCCTTCCGAGGAGGATTTGCAGGGGGAGGTTGACTGTATTCGACGGAGAGAGATGTGGGGATACTTTGACCGAAGTTGATAATTCAAGGTTTCGAGGGTTTTTTCCACCTAGCGGGTTAAATAAGGACGAAAAAGTTCAAAGGATGTGAAGAGAATTTGTGCTAAGTTTCGTGGCTTTCCGAAGCCGGAAAGGTTTGTTTTCTTATTTACATTCTAAGACCGCTGCGGGTGGGGTTCGGCGGTATTCGACAAAGAAAGATGTACCTGAAGTTGGGTAGGTAAAAAATTACTTTCCAAAGAAGATGTGGGTGGAGGTTGACTGTATTCCACAGAATATGGGGACAATTTCGTGACAAGTCGATGTTAGGGTTTTTTTTCGACCCAGAGGGTTATAAAGACGAAGAACTCTATGAAAGAGAATTTGAAGAGAAGAGAAGTTTTGAAGGGCAATGCCAATGCGGATGGGGTTCGGCGGTATTCTACGAAGATACTGCACTAAATTAGGTACCTACCAAATAACAAATTGATTTTTTGACCAGTACTATTATAAACAATTATCTTAATAATAATTGTCTAATTACCTACGTTATGACATTCGTTTCTAATTTTGAAGTAAAATTGATGGCAGTAGTTACCTAAATGATCTGATGATCATTATTAAGTTTATTGTTGGCAATGGGCGTCAACGTCAAAGACGGAGAAGTCCAGGTGATTTACAATAAGACTGGTGAAGATGGTGAAACCGGTGGGTCCATAAACGCATTGCTAAGTTGGTATAGGCACAGAAAAAGAGTTCCGAAGGTCTATAGTAGGCGAGCCTATAGGTCTAGAAATCTCAAGAGGTTCTTGTTAGAGCAGACCTGTGTTAGATTAGCTTGTATATTTGGTATGTAGCTGAATTTTATTTTGTAGTTTAATTTTCTTGTTCACGATTTAACAGTTTCTCCACTTCCATTATTATAGTACGAGAGCCCACGACCAAAATTTTTGTCTCATAGCAATACGACCAAAACCGCATCAAATTAATAGATTCGATTATTCTGAACCCGAAAATCGCAATATCAGAAATTTTCCGTGTATCGTCCGACCTAACCAAATTTTCAAAAATGTCAAAAAATTTTACCAAACTGTATCATAGCAATCCGTCTGATTTTCAGAATATAGTTAAATGATACCTCTAAGATATCGAAAATAAGTTTTTCAGACGCCACTAGCGTAGCGTGTACCCGGGAGACCACTTAAAAAAATTAAAAATGAGACAAAAAAAAAGTATCATAGCAAAACGTCTGAAAATGATTTTCACGAGTGAATTTGGGTCAGTGTATATGAAATAATAATTTTTCAGAAGAAAATGTAAGCACATTAAATTTTGAGACCGTTTTGAAAACGTTAAAAAAATTTACCGATCGGTAACATAGCAATTCGTCTGAAAATTGTTAGACGTGATAAAATAAGTTGTCTAGATGTAGAAAAAATTTATATCAGACAAATTCAGTGTAGCACCTTACTAATCAGACAACTTTTCGATACTCCGAAATTATTCAAAAATCGTATTGAGGCGATTGAAGTCTATATGTTATTACGAGCCAATGAATAAGTTGCGACCCGTAAATTATTTGATGATGATTAATAAAGAGCTTACCCGAAACCGTCGAACGGAAGTTGAAGGACTTCAATAAATTGCACAAAAGGAAATTGGGATAAAGTAAAAAAAAAACTGTTTATTTGGAGATACAAGATGCGAGATGTGTATGTGTTTTTAGTCACTGTCGGACGCATAATCATCATCGTCATCATCAAAATCACTTTCCAGATCACGATCAGGATCTTCAAAGTCATCTTCTAAAAAATAAAAATCATTAGTCAAGATCACTTTCTTTATATGAATGCTGCAGTAAAAGTCATGTTAACTATACCTTTTGATTCTTCGTCCAAAATAACGTCGCTCAATTCTGGTAGTTGGTTACCGGAGAATCACGAAAAGTGCAAACGTCTATCATTTTCATACCATCCGAACTCTGTGGGGTTTAGATCGGTTGGATTTTTCATGTGGGCGTTCTTTTCGTTTTTGGGATTATAGGCGACATCGGAAATGTCTGAAAACAAGTATTTTAGCAATCCCGGAAGCCATAAAAAAGTTTTAAAAAAAATTGAACCGGGTTGCTATAATACAGTTCGGCTAAATTTTTTGACATTTTCAAAAATGCGCTCAGGCCATATGCTACGCGCAAAATGTCTGAAAACAAACATTTTCGTTATAAAATGACAAAATCTATGTAAATTTTCAATATCTGACGTAATACGATAATACCATCTGCCTATTTTTTTTGACATAGCAGAAATGGCCTCCCACACAGTTGCTACACTTTTGACCGTTACCACCCACCTAGTAGGGTTCAGGATCATCTTATCTAACGACTTGATACGGTTTTGGCCGTAAAACGATGATACATGGTTTTGGTCGTGGGCTCTCGTACTATTACTTCACTATACAGGGTGTTTACTGTAAGGTTGGCCAAACTTCACAGGCTGATTCTTCAAACTAATATAAAAAAAATTTCCCATTAACGTGTGTCCGGAAATGCACCGTTTTTGAGATATGGGGTGTCGAAGAAATATTATTTTTCTAGTTTTTTGACGATGTCTTCGGGAACCGTATGAGATACAATGTTCAGCTCTTATACGTACACACTATGTGCTCACTGATCCCCTTATTTTCGCCCTAAAATAAAGGTTTTAAAAAAATTCAGTGGCGTAGATTTATGGTATTTTGAGAGTTTCGACCCCCGAATTTCTGCGTCACAGGAATAAATGCGATTTTAAGCAGCGCCATTGAACCGCCCATGTTTTCTATACCTACCAAAAATGTACTGGTTAACGGCTCTAAAATGAACCTTTTCAGAGAAAAATGTCATTTTATGAGAGAAAACATAACTTTTTTAACGATTTTTCAACAGCATTTTGGAAAAATGAAAGTAGGTAAGTGAAAACCTATTCCTATAATTAATGTTTTCTCTCATAAAATGACTTTTTCTCGGAAACGGTTCACTTTAGAGCCGTTAACCAAGAGTACCTTTCTGGTGTAGAAAACATGGACGGTTTAAAAGCGCTGCTTAAAATCGCATTTATTCCAGTGGTTATTCCAGTGGCGTAGAAATTAGAGGGTCGAAACCCTCAAATCTACGTCACTGAATTTTTTAAAACCTTTATTTTACAGCGAAAATAAGGGCATCAGTGAGCACATATGTGTATAAGAGCTGAACATTGTATCTCATATACGGTTCCCGAGATATCGTCAAAAAACTGGAAAAATAATATTTCTTCGACCCCTTGTATCTCAAAAACGATGCATTTCCGGACACACGTTATAGGAATTTTTTTTTATTTTAGTCTGAATAATCAGCCTGCGAAGTTTGGCCAACCTTCTAGTAAACACCCTGTATATGCTTTACTTTATTGCCATTTGTCGCCGACGCCAGCATAAGCACATATTTGGTTCTTTGTTTTATTGGCCTTTTCTGTTATTCTTAGAATAATAAAGTTGGGAGAGCTGATTGTAAAAGAAACCCCCCCCCCATTTTTTATTGTAGATTCCGGATATAAGTCTAAGAAAAGATCAATATCAGAAATAAAACCTTAATTATTGTTTCAAACAATTTAGGTATTTTAAATTTCTAAACTTTTGTAACTTATTAAAATCTTCTTGGGTCATGGGGGTGTATTTTTGTTGCCATGGAAAAAACTACTACCCAAAATAGCATCAATTTACTGTTTATGTCACAGTAATAATGTCTTTTAACTCTTAAGTACTAAATAAAAACTTCACCATGCAAACAAATTACTTGTAGGTATACTCGGCTGCATGTTGGGAATTCTCTGCTGGACTAAAGTTATCGATGTAAAGAAGTTTTGCTCAAATGATTCCTGAAGATGAAAGACAGAGACTGTTTCTACGCTTTAGGAGGCCTGCATTCCGGTATCTAGTTTATTTTATTGTACTATTTTTCTCTCTATTTACAGTAATTACATTATTATGTATTTCTATGTATTATTTAGGATGTTTTAATAATTAAAAAAATAATCAGCACTGAGGAAGCATTTACCTATTTCACCATACTTGATGAATCACCCTATAAAATCTGTATTTATTGTGCCGGATTTTTTTTAATATAAAGCTTGATGACGTTTGTTGATGAAGTTTGATTAAGCGAATTTGTGGTGTAAAAAAAAATGGTGCAGCCCAACCCGAAAGGGAGGGCGGATCCCCTCAACAGCTGAGAGTTCAAAGCAAGTCTCTCCAAGTGGTCATCAGGTCCAACCGACCAGATGGCAAAGTTGGAGAAGATGAAGCAACAGAGCTGCGCCGACAACTGGTGGCTGAGCTGAAAAAAGCCCTGACAACAAATCGGGAGCTTGAGCTCAGCTTCCAGAAATCAGGAATAGTCGAACCCGGCTGGTTCCTGATTGCGGCAAAAGACGAGATATCGGCGGACTGGCTGCTGAGAGGCTGGACGCTACAGGCAGTGGGAGGAAGCACGTTCACCCAAGTAAGGGCAACGGAAGCTCCCTGGCCAGTGGTGATCGGCTTCTGGATTAGCGTCCGAAACCGGTCGATGTCTCTGAAGTGGTAGAGATGCTGAGCCTCCAAAACAGGAGGCTGGATGTCAGCAACTGGCAGCATCTCGACACCAGAGAAGGACTGGGAGGATGGCAACTCATCTTTCGGGTCAGCCAGGAGGACGCCAGGAGCATAGAAAGCGGCGGCTGGGAACTCAACTATACGAGTTGACCACCCTGACAGTGCGTCGGGTGACACTCTGGGGTCCCGCCGCCGTTGGAAATGCACCAAGCACTTCCAAGCAGGCCTAAGATGAGCCACCGTGAAAAGCAAACCACCCATGGAAGAATTAAAGGTAAGCCAGATCAATCTGCAGCACAGCCGGGATGCCACAGCAGAAATGCTAAGCAGCCGGGTAAAAAACCCTCAGATGTGATACTAATTCAGGAACCATATGTCTTTAGGAGCCAAATCAAAGGACTGTCAGGCCTGGCCTTCAAACTTCTGGTGGGAGCCAAGGAAGGAGAGACACCCATAAGCTGCATACTGGTGTCCAAGAGGCTAAGCTCGGTACCCTTATCGCAGCTGGGGACCAGGGACGCCACAGCAATGCTTCTGGAATAAAAAGTAAGCGACGCTTCACATAAGATAATTCTAAGTAGCTTATATTTCCCATACGACGGTGAACGTCTGCCATCACAAGAGATGGCAGATATAACAACGTTTGGGGAAAGCAGAGGGATCCCAGTAGTAATAGGTTGTGACGCCAACGCGCATCACACCCTATGGGGCAGCACCGACGTCAACACACGCGGAGAGGCCCTACTGGAATATCTAGCAACGACAGACCTTGAAATAAGTAATAGAGGCAGGGAACCAACCTTTGTCAATCGCAACCGTAAGGAGGTGATTGATATAACCCTAGCCTCCAAAAGCATAACCTGTGACGTTCGAGAATGGCAAGTGACGGGCGATGTCCTGCTGTCCGACCACCGCATGATCCGATTCAAGATCAAAGCGAGGATGGCGGCAGACAAGCCCAAACGAAACCCAAGGACAACTAATTGGGAGATCTTTACAAAAGATCTCCAAATAAGGTTCAAGGGTCCCCCATCTCAAATCACACAGGAAAACATAGACCAAGAGGAAGAGAAAGTAAGCAAAAAGATAACTGAGGCGTACGAAAACGCGTGTCCCTTGAGAAGGCCTCCAGAAAAGAAAATCAGGTGGTGGAGCAAAGAACTTCATCACCTCAAGAGGTCAGCGAGGAGGTCACTTCGACAGGCCGTGACCTCAGGAGAGGACACTCAATGGGACCGTTTTCGTGATGTCAGAAGAGAATTTAAGAGAGAGATAAGGCACAGCAAGAGAGCGAGCTGGCGGGAATTCTGCGAGGAGATAACCTCCCTCCCGGAAGCAGCCAGGCTCGCAAAATTGCTCAGTGCCTCAAAACGCACCGAAATAGGCTCGATCAAGAAAGAGGACGGAACCTGGACAGAAACGGAGGAGGAGACAATTGAGCACCTCCTCAAAAAAATCCACTTCCCGGGAACAGACCAAGTCGACCCAGAAAGGCGGGCGGAGCCAGCCTCGGACTGGCAGCTAGCCGAAAATCTGGTAAACGACGAGGTCATACGAAGGGTAAGCAAAGAGATCCGCCCATACAAGACAGCAGGACCTGATGGCATTTTCCCAGCATTGCTGCAAGCGGGCCTGGAAACGATTCTCCCCAGCGTGAGAAACATATTCCGGGCTAGCCTAGCAACGGGATATGTGCCCCAGGCATGGAGGAAAGCAAATGTGGTCTTCATTCCCAAACAAGGAAAAGAGGACTTCACGTTAGCTAAGTCATTCAGGCCTATCAGTCTGACATCCTTCATGCTTAAAATGCTAGAAAGGATAGTCGACAGATACCTGATAGAAAACACACTGCGTGAGTTCCCGTTTCACAAGGGTCAACATGCTTACCTGAAGCAAAGATCCACAGAAACTGCCCTACACGCAGTGACTAGAGAAATTGAAAAAGCGCTGCATCACGGGACCTGGGCCTTGGCCATTTTCTTTGATGTGGAAGGCGCTTTTGACAAGGCAAGAACAAAAACCATATGCACAGAGCTGCAATCCAGGGGCACCCCCCCCCGGTCCTGATTAACTGGATTGCTTCAGCGATCGAAAGCAGGCAGGTGTCGTTGGGTGCGGGAGAAGTTCGAGTGGGCATTGCGGTGAGTGGTGGATGCCCCCAAGGCAGCTACCTATCACCTCACCTGTGGTGCCTGATCATGGACGGCCTCCTAAAGCGCCTGACAGATGACGGACTGTACGCACAGGCATACGCTGACGATGGGCTGGTTCTAGTAAGCAGCCAATTCCTAAGCGTGGTCTGCGATCGCATGCAGAGTGCATGTAAGATAATTGAAAAATGGTGTGAAGAGGCGGGGCTGACCATCAACCCCGGAAAGACCGACATGGTCCTCTTCACAAGGAAAAGGGAAAAAAGAGGAATTAAACCACCCAGGCTGTTCGGCAAACTCCTAACTCTTAGTGGGGAGGCCAAATACCTCGGAATGGTATTAGACGAAAAACTGACCTGGAGGCCACAGATTGACAGAATAGTCACAAAAACTGTGTCATCTCTATGGCAGCTAAGAGGGACAATAGGCAAGGTGTGGGGGCTAAAACCGAAGATAATGCACTGCGTTATACACGGCCATCATCAGACCAAGAATCAGCTATGGTTCGGTGGTCTGGTGGAAAACAACCACAAGCAAACCCGTCACAAACAGGCTAGCCAAACTCCAACGGCTCGCCAGTTTGTTAATAACAGGTGCAATGAGAACCACCCCGTCAGCAGCCCCGAATGTCATTCTGGAACTGCCATCGCTTCCCATTTGGATAAAAGCGGAGGCCATGGCGACCCACTTAAGAATGCGTGATTCGGGACTATGGAAAGGCGGAGGATACAAAGGACACACAGAGATAGCCAAGGTTGCCGAGATGGAGATACCAATCTCAAACCTTATGGCTACCTCAAAAACAAGGAATAACAGAGAAAACAAGAAATTTACCCTGCAAATTCCTGAAAAGGGAAAGTGGGAAAAAAGTGAGGTAGCCTTCGAACCAGGAGGACTAGTTTGTTTCACAGACGGCTCCAGGAACAAAAATGGCTACATAGGAGCGGGGCTCTACCTGGCTGGACGGAAACTGGGAAGATCCTTTCCTCTTGGGTCCACCGCAACCGTCTTCCAGGCGGAGATTTATGCTATCCTGCAAGCAGCTAGATTGGAGCAGATAACAGAAGCCAAGGAACGGACGATATACATATATGCACGGATAGTCAGGCCGCCGCGAAAGCGCTGGGCACACACGGAACCAGCTCCCCACTGGTCCAGGAGTGTGTCGAGGCGCTGAACAGACTGGCGGACAGGAAATCAGTGCATATCGTGTGGGTTCCTGCACACTCAGGTGTACCGCGAAATGAGCTAGCAGATCACTACGCGAAGCTCGGGACCAGGGAAACCTTTTGTGGACCAGAGCCCGTCCTGGGTCTGACCAAAAATCTTCTCAAAGAATCTATAAAAGAATGGACTCGCAAGGGTTTAGAGAACCACTGGGAAACAGCACCAGGCTGCAGACAGGCCAGGCTGTTTCTGGCCGGTCCGATCGGAAATAGATGGACCAGCATGTCCAAAATGAACCGGAAAGAACTCAGACTACTAGTCGGGGCTCTCACCGGTCACAGCAGTCTGAACAGGCACCTACAAGTAGTGATGGGGGTCACTCGGGACCCGGTCTCCCCTAAATGCGGAATGGATGACGAGGACTCCCACCATTATGTAGGCGTATGCGAGGTATACAGCAACCTCAGGCTCAACATCTTTGGGTCTGAGGAGCTACAAGAGGAAGAAATGAAGCTCCTCTCATACAACCTTCTGGCCTTTATTAAAAGGTCGGGGAGGTTCGAGTAGGAGTTTCACCATGGTTCGGGTACGGCGAAAAGGGCCCTCGGTGGCCTAGTCGCTTGGGATGCACCACCCCAACCCACCATACTACTACTACTACTGTGGTGTAAAAAACGCCCCATTCCTATAACATTGAAGGACTATACTACTAGATCAGTGTTCAGTAGTAAAATTTCTACAATTCATAAAATTCATATACGTGACTTTTTCTAAAACGTCCTGGGCACGCCACTGAATCTGACACCTCTCAAAACAGTGCAGTAAATTATTTTTCTTTAAATTATTATTATCCATTGAAAAAATTACAATATCAACGCAGGTTATAATATATTAAAGGTTATATATTAAAATTTACTATAAGTACCGTTTTGAGAGATTGTGAATCCATGCAGTCAGTAGCATAGCATGGATTTCTGTACCCTGGTGCTAGCCCTAAATTTATAGCTTATTTTCCCTAGGTAGTGTAGCGGGGGGAGGGGGGGGGGTGTTGTAAGTCCATAGCCAAAACCGAATTCTAGGAACAGCTGATGATTTTTTTGGAAGGGTTAATTTATCTAAACATTTTATAATATCAGTGCCGTGCAGTGATCATTTATGTTAGGTAATTCAAAAAGAAGGTTACAAGTAGAGTCGGATGAAAAATTGTGTTGTTTGACAAATTACTCAGGAAAGGTTAATTTAAATGCATTTTTTACTGTACAAATTATAAAAAACATTAAGATCAACTCAGTATAACAAAACAGAACAAAGCACACTATGCAGTTTCTTTTCAAATTCGTTTATCTACGACCACTATAATAGTAAGCGCTATAATAGTCATAATATGTTCATCGTCAGTGGCTGAAAGCTACGTGGATAATTCTACCAAAAATAAAACTGAAAATGCGGTAAAGATTTCAAGTGCTATTTGTGATGGTGAAGCAATATCAAATGAAACCACTGGTAGGAATGTTAATATGGCGTCATCCTCGGGGACCAATATGTTCCATGACTATCCATTGACAAAATCTTCTGCTACTTCTGTTCTTAATAATGTTACGATGTGTCCCTCTAATACTGCACCGGTTTTTCATAATTGTAATGTAACAATTAATAATTATTATCACAAAATATAAATAAACATGCTTTTCACTTTGTTTGATAATTGTTTGCACCCATTTTGATAATTTAAGTGTGGTCTTAGATAAAGTATAGTACGCAACTTGAATTGTAAGGCAATTACGCACTCCTAGAATTACGCACTCGCCGCGTTGCGGCTCGTGCGTAACTTTCTAGTCGTGCGTAAAATGCTTCTTACAATTCTTGTTACGTAATATACTATTACAGACCAACACTACAATTTATGTGGTACAGTTGTCATAGTTTTATTTTTATAATAATTTCTATGCAAAGGATAAATGTTTCGAAACTTGGAATGGGGTTTGAATAAAAAAATCAATTGTGGTAATAAAAATCGATTTCTTAAAAATAATTTAAAACTTTTCTGTGACCATTATATTAATACAACATTTAATACGTATTATAGGGTGGTTTTCCATAATCATTAAAAATATTATTCCATGATTTATACTCTTCAACTTTCGGAAAATTGTTAACAACTACAGGCTTGCTGTCTATATTTAAATAAACAAACTGATTGTCCCCTTCAGATCGTACAGAAGGCCACATGGTGAGATTTTCTTCTTTATCTAAGTCAGGTGTGGGGTTCCTAAAATCACAAACGGTAAGTTATTACATATTTATATTCCTAATAATTCTAATTAATACTCACAAATGCTTAGCGAAGTTGGTCCAGTATTTCAATAGGATTTCTTGAACGGCAAGGTCCTCTTTGGGAAATTCTGATAGGTCTTTGTTGTATAAATTTGTCCAGAAATACTGATTTTCTTCAGCATGTGCTACTTTTTCTGCACCTGAAATTTATTTAAACTGTATCAATGATTATTGGTCTAAAATACTTACACTTACCTTCAATTTCAACAGGATTAGCCCCCATTTTTCCTCGATAGGAAAACACATAAAAGTATACCTCACTATTTTTGGATTGTAATTCAGCATGTTTGATTATTCCTCTATTCATTGCAGTATCACTGAAAAACTGACATTCTTTTATTGAAGATCTGAACACCGGTAAGACAAAAAATATAAAAGTAACTTTTTATTTAACTATTTATCAATAAGTTGACATGTATTAGCTCTAGTACACCGAATGTAAACATAACCGATAATTTAGTTGAAAATGATCCCTCAGAAAGAGCACATGACGAATATGTAAAGGATCAACCTTCAGCCCGTGAATTGTTGGAAATCATTGGTCTACCAGTAGAAGACTTCTTTAATACAGCTGATAGCAATTCACTGACTGAAGGCGATCCTATAGATAGGCCCAAACGAAATAGGCGTAAACCTACTAGGTACGAGGACTTTTTACCATAAATTTTACTTTGATTATTTACTAAGAATTTGATGAGGGAGATATGACATGTATTAGCTCTAGGATACTATGTTAGCTCTAAGGTCGCATGCCACACTTTTGCGTGGTCATGCGCATCGGTCATGCGCATCCCAGGGAGCGCGCCATTCCCATGGCTGGCCATAGAGCACCATTGTCCATCATAACCAAGCATCACAATAAATCATAATCTTTACAGTAACAACGTGTCTAATTAATCACTTCATAATCCTACACATATGTATACAGTGAGAACCACATAACGCGGAACATCAGAAAAAATATGACGCAGTCTAATTAACGTTGTTGAACCATTTAAAATGGAACATAGCGAAATCAGTGCATTTCCAACAAAGCCGCAACAATACGTTAACAATACCGTAGTTATGGTTACGTTCGAGCATTGTTGAATTTAGCATTAGTGAGTTATTTAAAATAGAACATAGGGATTCTGTATTGAAAGTCAATGCAATAAATCATTTTTTAATTAAAACGAAATTATTTCAAAATATAAAAAAGTGTAACTGTATACTAAGTATTTTATAAAGAAACAATATAATTGTAAATTAAATACTGCAGAGTGTTAATTATTATTCTAAAATAGTATCAAACATCCGTTGACTATAATAGGCAAGTGTCCTAAAAAATTATTGTAGAATCAATACATTTATCGCATTAATTTTCTGTACTGTTCAGGAGATATTTCTTCGCAGCTCTTCTTCTCATTTGTTTGAGCTTTTCAATGTGGTAGATAGAAACGATGTTAGAAACTGATTACTTGACTTTTCTCCAGTAAAAAAATCCAAGTATGTTAAGTCTGGTGACCTGGGCGGCCACTTAATTACTCCATCTCTTCCTATCCATCTACCGGGAAACTGAGCATTTTAAGCAATTGTCGAACTTGCCGGGAAAAATTGGCAGCTGTAACATTTTGTTGGTACCACAAAGGGCCTTCTACTTGTAGATTATTTATGGTCGGAATGATTCTTTCTTGCAGTGGCTACAAGATATGAGTGTTAACCATTTCAGCCCACACATTCACTTTCTATGGATACTGTGTCCTGTAGTGACATGGTACTTACCAGCGCAAATTTTCAACTTCACATAAAGAAGACACACTGCATGCGGTGTACCATGTGCGTAAATTTCAATTTTCTCATCAGCTGTACACATTTTTGATCAATTAAGTAACTACCTACGCTAGTATGTAACTGACGGCAAGTTTTACTCATAAACGTCAAATTAATAATTTAATCTGAAGTGGGGGGGTTATTGCAAAACCATTAACGATCTTGCCCGGCAACGAATCGATCTCCATAGCAATACTTCACAAGCTCATTTCCTATGTTCCATCTTAAAAAACTCTCACTGTATACACTGTGTCTCTTGGATTTCTGGACATAGGGAATTCCCATGTTAAAATAAACTATTGGAAATATTGGCTCCCCTAATTATTTTACAGTAAAATGTCAAATGTAAAACTTCTTAAGGAAAAAAAGCTGCTTCTTATGCTACAATTGCATTTTCATTTGGTTCATCCGTTTTCGAGAAAATCAGGAAAAACTTAACGGTTTTTCGTAGTTTTTCAAGGTTGCTTTGCTTTTGACAGATAATGCTAAAAATTATTAATTATTGTCAATAACTAATTGTTTAAAAGTAATTCATTCATTATTAAAACTTTAAGTGGCAAAGTATTACTTTTTAAAGGAAAACTTATTTATAAAAAAGAATTATTGAAGAAAAACCATTGCACCAAAACACCATTGAAGAAAAAGTAAAATTTTTTGACATTACTCTGGCAATTGCACTTAGAAATATTAGAGATTTATTATTATCTTATAAGCATTATCTGTCAAAAGCAAAGCAACCTTGAAAAACTACGAAAAACCGTTCAGTTTTTCCTGGTTTTCTCGAAAACGGATGAACCAAATGAAAATGCAATTGTAGCATAAGAAGCAGCTTTTTTTCCTTAAGAAGTTTTACATTTGACATTTTACTGTAAAATAATTAGGGGAGCCAATATTTCCAATAGTTTATATGAAACAAATTGAATAATAATAAATTATTATATCAATTACAGCAATCCGATTGTTGAAAAACAATAATGCTTTCTGAACGACACACTTACTCTAACGGTATGGTGAAGACAGAGACATCGATGTTTCAATGGTTATTTCCATCTCATCAGTCTGTCACATCACCACCACTAGAGAAGTGTGCCGAACAGAAAGAAAATCAAAAGCTTTAAGCAAAATGATTTGTCGGAAACATAGTGACTTGCATGGCAAATGCCATCTGATGACTGAAAAGTACAACTTTCAATGTGTCAATCAGAGATTCTCCCAGAGAAATCTGCAATTTTTCACTACCAACGCTGACAGTTCACTGAAAAACCAATTACCTTGCGAATCTCAGTAAACCAATCAGAGATGGAGCTAGCCACAAAGCTGTGTTCCTAGAAAGGAAGTAGTTTCTATGAAACAAATTGAATAATAATAAATTATTATATCAATTACAGCAATCCGATTGTTGAAAAACAATAATGCTTTCTGAACGACACACTTACTCTAACGGTATGGTGAAGACAGAGACATCGATGTTTCAATGGTTATTTCCATCTCATCAGTCTGTCACATCACCACCACTAGAGAAGTGTGCCGAACAGAAAGAAAATCAAAAGCTTTAAGCAAAATGATTTGTCGGAAACATAGTGACTTGCATGGCAAATGCCATCTGATGACTGAAAAGTACAACTTTCAATGTGTCAATCAGAGATTCTCCCAGAGAAATCTGCAATTTTTACTGAGATTCGCAAGGTAATTGGTTTTTCAGTGAACTGTCAGCGTTGGTAGTGAAAAATTGCAGATTTCTCTGGGAGAATCTCTGATTGACACATTGAAAGTTGTACTTTTCAGTCATCAGATGGCATTTGCCATGCAAGTCACTATGTTTCCGACAAATCATTTTGCTTAAAGCTTTTGATTTTCTTTCTGTTCGGCACACTTCTCTAGTGGTGGTGATGTGACAGACTGATGAGATGGAAATAACCATTGAAACATCGATGTCTCTGTCTTCACCATACCGTTGGAGTAAATGTGTCGTTCAGAAAGCATTATTGTTTTCCAATAGTTTATTTTAACATGGGAATTCCCTATGTCCAGAAATCCAAGAGACACAGTGTATATCAGTTAATCCCTTCTTTCCTTTAACTGCTCCACTGTTTACCTTAACTTCTGCCATATTAATATCCTAGAATTCAAAAAATTAGACCATCAAAATGTTACAAAAAGTGTAAATTATCAACAGTTTATACTACATAATATTTATATCAGTTATGGTGAATTATTATTGTGGTAAAGCAAATTGTGAGACAAAGATAACATTTTATTCAGGATTCCATTGCTTTGCTTTAAGTTAACACATTTTGCTTTTGCTGCAAGTTGAAGCTTAGTTTTAACGACCTGTAAGTCAACGTATTAAAAGATTTGAACCTGTCTGTTGAAAAAATTTAAATTCAACATGACTGCAACCCTAGTAGCAAGAAAATATTTTCTAGATATTTTTATTTAATATTTAAAAAATATTATTGTGACACTTTTTTTAATAAAAAATAAATATTTATAGAAAACATTTCTAAAATATTTATCTTGTATATTGGAAAAATATTTCTAGCAAATATTGGAAAAACATTTCGAACTCATATTGGTAAAACATTTTCAACTAAAATTGGAAAAATATTTCTAACAAATATTGGAAAAATATTTGTAGCAAATATTGGAAAAACATTTCGAACTCATATTGGAAAAACAATTCGAACTCATATTAGTAAAATATTTCCAACTAATATTGGGAAAACATTTGTAGCATATATTGCATTAATGTCTGTGAAAAATCTTTTAAAAATGTTCTATTGCAGATATTTGAAGTTCTTCATATTTTATAAATAAAACAGTTCTTGAAATAAATTATTTTATTGCATTCGCGAATATGACATACAATATAAAAAATAAACAATAAAATTCTAAAAAAACTATGACACACAACATAAAAAATAAACAATAAAATTCTAAAAAAACTCTAAAACAAAACAATTAAATGTGGAAAATTTACTTAAAAAATTCTTATATACTGCTGCCTCAGGCTGTGGTAGCTTTTTGTTGAGTCGAGCGAGCCTCCTTCCTTCCCCCTTCCTGTTGGGAGTTTTACTCTTCGACAATATATAAATGGTTTTCTCGATCTTGACGAATTTATTGTGGCGGGTGTCTGCTGAATATTATCGACATCTGTGTAGTGAGGTTAAGATTATCACCAACAGAAGCAAATTGTCTCATAGAATTTTTTATAAATCTATATTTAGCACATCGTCTACTATTATTTTCCATTATACCTAATATAGGTACCTTATCCGTGAATTAACCTACAATACAAATAAATCATAATCACACAAACCGGCCTTCAATAACATTAGGGGAATAATAATTATTCACGAGGTTCATCGTAAAATTTGTTTAGTTTACGAAATCATAACTTCGTACATCCGATGATAATAATTATTGATAACCAATTAGATAGAAAGTAGACAGAGATAATAGATCTGTCATGATTTCGTAAAACTAAACTACCTAGGTATTATACCCGTTTTACGACTCTCGAACTGCTCTGTTCCTGTTCCTATGATTATTATTGACCGATTCAATATAGGTATTTATAAAATAGCATTAAATACATTATAAATTAGAATCCATGCCAATTTAAAAGTTCATAAATTGTATTACTTAGGTAGGTACTTACCGAAATTGCAACGATAACGATCAAGTACACTGTGGTGCTAGGTAATAATAGGTAAAATAAAGCCACCAGCCACAAGCTACGCTACAACACGTGCATGCTGCAAGCAAATGCAAAATTAAAATGGCGACGACCCAACGGCCAGCGGCAACGACGGCTGCTGTAGCTGCGCAGCTGTGCGCTTGCGTTGGCGCTGGTGTGCTGATGATATGGAATGGGGGTAGGCCACGAAATATTATTCACAGAATAATATTTTTTATCTCATATTACTTTTATATTTTAAAAATATTGAAAGAAAATACGTTTTTTTATTTCATATTAGTCAAATATTACCTACCTACCTATAGAAACAAGATTAACAGCCGGTATAATAATAATAATTAGGGCTCATTTAGGAGCGTTTCTAGAAAAGGTACCTGTACCTATATCCACCGTACGTAGAAAATTATCAATTTAAGTAATGCTTCTTGGCTTGAAAGGAATTACAAAAATGTTTATAAAAATTATTTGAAGTCGATACCTACCTAAGGTAGGTATTATAGCTTTAAAAATGGTAGGGATCAGAAATCCGCCCGTTAGTTTAATGGGCCTTTTATAGGTACACCATTTTGGAAATAATATTTTTTATTGCATACCTACCTATTCAGAAATATTTAAAGTTTAATATTTTTTATTTCATTATTAGTAAAACATTTTTAGAAATATTGGAAGAAAAATATTTTTTATTTCATATTGGTAAAACATTTTAGAGATATTGAAAGATTAATATTTTTTATCTCATGTTAGTAAAATATATTAGAAATTTTGGAAGAATAATATTTTTTATTTCACATTGGTAAAACATTTTAGAAATATTGGAAGAAAAATATTTTTTATTTCATATTGGTAAAACATTTTAGAAATATTGGAAGAAAAATATTTTTTATTTCATATTGGTAAAACATTTTAGAAATATTGGAAGAAAAATATTTTTTATTTCATATTGGTAAAACATTTTAGAAATATTGAAAGATTAATATTTTTTATCTCATGTTAGTAAAATATTTTAGAAATTTTGGAAGAATAATATTTTTTATTTCACATTGGTAAAACATTTTAGAAATGTTGGAAGAAAAATATTTTTTATTTCATATTGGTAAAACATTTTAGATATATTGAAAGATTAATATTTTTTATCTCATGTTAGTAAAATATTTTAGAAATATTGGAAGATTAATATTTTTTATCTCATGTTAGTAAAATATTTTAGAAATATTGGAAGAATAATATTTTTTATCTCATATTAGCAAAATATTTTTTAAATATGAAAAAAAATATATATATAACAAAATATTTATATAATGTAAGTCAAATATTAAAAACATTTAGAAATATTGTAATGTTTTATTAATATTTTAGTCACATTACTTTAATATTCTATGCTACTAGGGAATGTCTCATTTTAAAGCAAGCGAATCTCTCGTCTTTAAATTAAAGTGTTCAATCGATTGTTTTTGACAGTAACATGCTTTGAATTGTGACAGATCTTGATTTGGAATCGTACTGCAACAATAATTGAATTTGAAGTAAATGCGGTTAGTGCAAGCTTCAAATACGATACGACTAAAGCAGACTTTCAACTTTATGTGATCATGATTGTATGAGTGTGACCAATAAATTAATCCTTTGGTGGATTTGTTTGAACAATGTAGGTAGTTACAAGGTGTAAATGTCTGTCAGTGCTGACTTCATCCTGAATTGAACACATAATTTGGAGCTATTGGGACTTTTGTGACCAACAGGTGTGGTATGATCTGTTTCGCTTGAAGACTGTACAAGTGTACAATGGACTAGCGAACATTCTAACGTTAAATGGAAAATATTGCTTTCGTTTTTCTTAGAATGATTCAAGTCAAGCCATATTCAAGCAATCATTATTAATCTGTCAACATCAGCAGTTAGGTATATTCATATTATCATATTACCTGTTTAACATAAGTTGACCAAGTTCTTTTGTTGAAGTTGGGAAATATGAAACGTTTTGAATCTCTACTTGACGTCTTAAACACGAAAGTTAACAAATTAAAGCAATTTTTCATAGTCACTTCACCTCCACTTGCTTCATTCTTACCTTCAGTAGGTAATGTTATGTTTAAATAAGTTTGTTTCAACCCTTAAAGAACACAACATGAAAATGTGAATATCACACAACAGCCTAATTACTAACTAAAACTATAAAGGTGCGTTTTCACCAAGCGCGCAAAACGTTCGCAATTGTTAGCAAATGTTTGCAATCACAATATTATTTGTTTGGTGGAGACGAAAATGACGCGCATTCGCCAACATTTGCAATCATTTGTCCGTGTTCCGACGTGGCTGATTCTAGCAACAGATTCATATTCGAGAATTACGTTTTTACAGCGGACCAGACAAACACTGCACGGTAAAGTCGAAATAACTATAATGAGTGTGTATTATTGATTTTTAAATAATTTTGATTGCTCATACGATACGAAATTAGCCTATATTTATCTATTTTTAATAATACCAATTATTACCAACCCTTAATATTCGCTATTTGAAGATATTATTTATAAAAAGTAAATAGGTAGGTATATCATGATCTGTAAAATACGTTATATTAGGCATTATTGCAATCATGAAAATCAAGTAAGAAAACTTAGCATTTTATCGGGTCAGGAACGCTATGGCAGAGAAAAATATTTAGAATAATAATTCCCCATCTATCGAGCCCAGTGGCGTTCCGAAATTGTTGGGGGTTGAGCCGGAAAAAAAATAAAAATAAAAACACGCTTATAATAAAAAAAATTCACAGCATCCACGCGAAACATTGTGGCAGTGAAGCTATAGCAGAGAAAAGTATTTCGAAGAATTTCCCATCCATCGAGGCCAAGGGCGTTCCGGAACTATTGGGGGTTGGGGAAGAAAAAAAATAACAAAATAAAACCACATTTATGTTAAAAAAATTCACAGCATCCACGCAAAACAATGTGGCAGTGAAGCTATAGCAGAGAAAAATATTTCGAAGAATTTCCCATCTATCGAGCCCAGTGGCGTTCCGAAATTGTTGGGGGTTGAGCCGGAAGAAAAAAATATAAATAAAAACATGCTTACAATAAAAAAAATTCACAGCATCCACGCGAGACATTGTGGCAGTGAAGCTATAGCAGAGAAAAGTATTTCGAAGAATTCCCCATCCATCGAGCCCAGTGGCGTTCCGGAACTATTGGGGGTTGAGCAAGAAAAAAAAAACACGCTCATATTAAAAAAATTCAAAGCATCCACGCACAACATTGTGGCAGTGAAGCTATGGCAGAGAAAAATATTTCGAAGAATTTCCCATCTATCGAGCCCAGTGGCGTTCCGAAATTGTTGGGGGTTGAGCCGGAAAAAAAAAAAAAACTTGCTTACAATAAAAAAAATTCACAGCATCCACGCGAAACATTGTGACAGTGAAGCTGTAGCAGAGAAAAGTATTTCGAAGAATTCCCCATCCATCGAGCCCAGTGGCGTTCCGGAACTATTGGGGGCTGAGCAAGAAAAAAAAACACGCTCATATTAAAAAAATTCAAAGCATCCACGCACAACATTGTGGCAGTGAAGCTATGGCAGAGAAAAATATTTCGAAAAATTTCCCATCTATCGAGCCCAGTGGCGTTCCGAAATTGTTGGGGGTTGAGCCGGAAAAAAAAAATAAAAATAAAAACACGCTTACAATAAAAAAAATTCACAGCATCCACGCGAAACATTGTGGCAGTGAAGCTATAGCAGAGAAAAGTATTTCGAAGAATTCCCCATCCATCGAGCCCAGTGGCGTTCCGGAACTATTGAGGGTTGAGCAAGAAAAAAAAACACGCTCATATTAAAAAAATTCAAAGCATCCACGCACAACATTGTGGCAGTGAAGCTATGGCAGAGAAAAGTATTTCGAAAAATTCTCCATCCATCGAGGCCAAAAGCGTTCCCGAACTATTGGGGGTTGGGCAAGAAAAAAAATTAAAAGCACGCTTACATTAAAAAAAAAAATCCTGTCAGCGTGGTTGGATTTGTGGCAGCAAAACTGGTATACAGAAAAATTCTCCAAGTCTTCTTCTATAAGACGAACCTACGCGCACGTCTCCACTTTCGGGTGGGGGGTTGTAATAACCACCCCTATATTAAAAAATTCCCTGTCAGCGTGGTTGGATTTGTGGCAGCAAAGCTGGTATACAGAAAAATTCTCCAAGTCTTCTTCTATAAGACGAACCTACGCGCACGTCTCCACTTTCGGGTGGGGGGGTTGTAATAACCACCCCTATATTAAAAAAAATTCCCTGTCAGCGTGGTTGGATTTGTGGCAGCAAAGCTGATATACAGAAAAATTCTCCAAGTCTTCTTCTATAAGACGAACCTACTCACACGTCTCCACATTCGGGTGGGGGGTTGTAATAACCACCCCTATATTAAAAAAATTCCCTGTCAGCGTGGTTGGATTTGTGGCAGCAAAGCTGGTATACAGAAAAATTCTCCAAGTCTTCTTCTATAAGACGAACCTACTCACACGTCTACACTTTCGGGTGGGGGGTTGTAATTTCCACCCCTATATTAAAAAAATTCCCTGTCAGCGTGGTTGGATTTGTGGCAGCAAAGCTGGTATACAGAAAAATTCTCCAAGTCTTCTTCTATAAGACGAACCTACGCGCACGTCTCCACTTTGGGGTGGAGGGTTGTAATAACCACCCCTATATTAAAAAAATTCCCTGTTAGCGTGGTTGGATTTGTGGCAGCAAAGCTGATATACAGAAAAATTCTCCAAGTCTTCTTCTATAAGACGAACCTACTCACACGTCTACACTTTCGGGTGGGGGGTTGTAATTTCCACCCCTATATTAAAAAAATTCCCTGTCAGCGTGGTTGGATTTGTAGCAGCAAAGCTGGTTTACAGAAAAATTCTCCAAGTCTTCTTCTATAAGATGAACCTGCTCACACGTCTCCACTTCCGGGTGGGGGGTTGTAATTGCCACCCCTATAATAAAAAAATTCCCTGTCAGCGTGGTTGGATTTGTGGCAGCAAAGCTGGTATACAGAAAAATTCTCCAAGTCTTCTTCTATAAGATGAACCTACTCACACGTCTCCACTTCCGGGTGGGGGGTTGTAATTGCCACCCCTATAATAAAAAAATTCCCTGTCAGCGTGGTTGGATTTGTGGCAGCAAAGCTGGTATACAGAAAAATTCTCCAAGTCTTCTTCTATAAGATGAACCTACTCACACGTCTCCACTTCCGGGTGGGGGGTTGTAATTGCCACCTCTATATTAAAAAAATTCCCTGTCAGCGTGGTTGGATTTGTGGCAGCAAAGCTGGTGTACAGAAAAATTCTCCAAGTCTTCTTCTATAAGACGAACATACGCGCACGTCTCCACTTTCTGGTGGGGGGTTGTAATAACCACCCCTATATTAAAAAATTCCCTGTCAGCGTGGTTGGATTTGTGGCAGCAAAGCTGATATACAGAAAAATTCTCCAAGTCTTCTTCTATAAGACGAACCTACGCGCACGTCTCCACTTTCTGGTGGGGGGTTGTAATAACCACCCCTATATTAAAAAAATTCCCTGTCAGCGTGGTTGGATTTGTGGCAGCAAAGCTGGTATACAGAAAAATTCTCCAAGTCTTCTTCTATAAGATGAACCTACTCACACGTCTCCACTTCCGGGTGGGGGGTTGTAATTTCCACCCCTATATTAAAGAACACTTTCATATAAACACCAAAGCCCAGGGTACGCTTGAAACTATAAAACCGCGCGCGGCACATTGTCTGGACCACCAACCGCTCGGCGCGCTTGTTGCGTCCCGCCTTGTGTGTTCACTCCGTATAGTTCTGATGAAACGATGCGCCGAGTCGGCTGCCGACTCGGCCGCCGACTCGGCGAAAACCGCCTCGTGTGTCCTTACTCTTATCAATAATTATTGAGAAAAAAACTAAAATGAAAAACATACTTTACTTATAAATTATATTTTATTATGGAAAAAAGTTGGTCACGTTCAAACAGAGAAATCAGAATTAATAGAGATATATACAGGGCTAGAACTATTTAGTGGGCCAATACAGGGATATCTTTTGAACCATTGAAGATATAGCGTCGGTTATTACATTGAAGAAAAGTTGCCATTTTTTTGAGACGAGCCTTTAGCGGAAAAAAAATTGAAATATCCCCAGTATTTTCTGCAATATCCTGAAAAAACTGAAAAACCGAGATTTCTTATTTTACTTGTATCTTTTTTATAGTATTGAAAACAATGAATTATTTTTTGTAGGTTTACATAAGCCGTCAGAAATTATCCCTTTGACATTTCGAAAATTTCCAAAGACAACTAGCTCGTAGGGTTCTCATAGTCAACTTTTGTTTCTCTTATGGTGCGATATTGTTTTCTCATGTCAAGCGGTATCTAATAAATCAAGGAAACCAAAAATTTGTTTCAAAAAAAAAGAAAAAAAAAGAAACATATTCTCAGCTTTTTTTAAAAAAATAAGAAGAAAAAGAAGAATGGTTATCTAACAACATAATATTGCCTGCGTGGTGGTTATTATGATATCCAGTGAATAAAAGCACTAATCTGACAGGGGACTGACAGGAAGTATTCATAAATTAAATGAATACTCTTAAAATACAACTAAGAAAAATAATAGCGACCCGGCCAGGGCGATGAGCTCGAGTACAATGTCGATACAGGTGCGAAACTGTCATAAATAATAATAATAATGCAATGTGTGGGAAGTAACCTGCTATCGACAATAACATTACAATAATCATTTATAAAGTACCTAATTACTAAATTTTCGATACTTTGGACTTTAGGTCATACATCATGGAAAAGGTAGATACTTTAAAAACAGTGCTTGTTTCCAGAAAAGTATGTACCTTTTTTGGTCTAAATTAAACAAGGAATAACTCAAACATCAGTAGCGTCTGGCGGTAATAGTCTTTAAAAAATAGAATGTTTCTGTCTAGATATTAGCCATTAATTTAAATAAACACTGGAAGTACTAACTGATAAATCAAATTCAATAAATTTTAAATTAAGTAAATAAATAAGTTGTTTCTAAAGCATACTTTGTTATTGTTGAGAAATGAGAATGATCAGAACTTATGGTGGGCAAATTTAGTGCAAAGAATATTTCAAAAGGGTTTTTCTCGGAAACTACTCATTTTATCGTGATAGGACCTTTTCCGAATATTTCTTCATGTTCTTCAATTGTGCATCTTCAAAACTCAGAAAAAAATATTACGGAGCAAGCTATAGGCCTTTTTTGAGGGTTAAGGGCAGTTAAGGCTCTTTGGCTCTAAGGAATTTGGGTCTAATATGGACCAAGGATACAAAGGTATATTAGTGATAAGATTGAATAATGATTGAAGAGAAGAGTGACAGCTTGGAAGAAAATCTGTACACTAGAACAAAGTGTAATAAAAAATATTGATTTAAAAAATCAAATTTGAAGGCCTATAACTTCCTTATTTGTGTGTTTTCTAAAAATAGTAACTTCCGGACACCCTGTATTAATACATTATTATAATACCAATATCACTGAAAGAAATATTACCTGCAAAGTGCAAATTTACTTTGTGTACGTCATGAAAATTAACTAAAAAAGTTAGGTTTCTATTATTTTGATGACAAATAAAATTTATATATTTTATTTTTATTTATTTTCTATCAATATTATTGATACAGAATAATTTTAATTATCATTTCTTTTTATGTAATATAGGTGTAGTGAGTAAACTGTGAAAATTTCATTCAAATCGGACCACGGATACAGAAGTTACGGTAAACGGTAGCTGTGTGACGTCATATTCGAGTATGCCGATAGTTCATCGTTGAACTTTTCGGCGTATAAAATCGGCGTCGGTTGTCCGATCGGGCTGAAATTTTCACAGTCGACTGCTTTTGTGATGAATAACGCAAAAATAAATAAAACGGCCCCACTTCGCTTCTCACTCAAAATAAAATCTTTTGGGGTTCGAAGGGAGAGGAGGGAAGCATTTAGTTTTTTTCGATAATACTACTGGGAGTTGTGAGTAAACTGTGAAAATTTCATCCAGATCGGACCACGGACACGGAAGTTACGGTACGCGGTAGTCTGCGTGACGTCATATTCGAGAGATGCCGATAGTTCGTCGTTGAACTTTTCGGCGTATAAAATCGGCGTCGGTTGTCCGATCGGGCTGAAATTTTCACAGTCGACTGCTTTTGTGATGAATAACGCAAAAATAAATAAAACGGCCCCACTTCGCTTCTCACTCAAAATAATATCTTTTGGGGTTCGAAGGGAGGGAATGGTAGCATTTAGTTTTTTTCACTAATACTACTGGGAGTGGTGAGTAAACTGTGAAAATTTCATCCAGATCGGACCACGGACACGGAAGTTACGGTACGCGGTAGTCTGTGTGACGTCATATTCGAGATATGCCGATAGTTCGTCGTTGAGCTTTTCGGCGTATAAAATCGGCGTCGGTTGTCCGATCGGGCTGAAATTTTCACAGTCGACTGCTTTAGTGATGAATAACGCAAAAATAAATAAAACTGCTCCACTTCGCTTCTCACTCAAAATAAAATCTTTTGGGGTTCGAAGGGAGAGGAGGGAAGCATTTAGTTTTTTTAGCTAATACTACTGGGAGTGGTGAGTAAACTGTGAAAATTTCATCCAGATCGGACCACGGACACGGAAGTTACGGTACGCGGTAGTCTGTGTGACGTCATATTCGAGATATGCCGATAGTTCGTCGTTGAGCTTTTCGGCGTATAAAATCGGCGTCGGTTGTCCGATCGGGCTGAAATTTTCACAGTCGACTGCTTTAGTGATGAATAACGCAAAAATAAATAAAACTGCTCCACTTCGCTTCTCACTCAAAATAAAATCTTTTGGGGTTCGAAGGGAGAGGAGGGAAGCATTTAGTTTTTTTCGATAATACTACTGGGAGTTGTGAGTAAACTGTGAAAATTTCATCCAGATCGGACCACGGACACGGAAGTTACGGTACGCGGTAGTCTGCGTGACGTCATATTCGAGAGATGCCGATAGTTCGTCGTTGAACTTTTCGGCGTATAAAATCGGCGTCGGTTGTCCGATCGGGCTGAAATTTTCACAGTCGACTGCTTTTGTGATGAATAACGCAAAAATAAATAAAACGGCCCCACTTCGCTTCTCACTCAAAATAATATCTTTTGGGGTTCGAAGGGAGGGAATGGTAGCATTTAGTTTTTTTCACTAATACTACTGGGAGTGGTGAGTAAACTGTGAAAATTTCATCCAGATCGGACCACGGACACGGAAGTTACGGTACGCGGTAGTCTGCGTGACGTCATATTCGAGAGATGCCGATAGTTCGTCGTTGAGCTTTTCGGCGTATAAAATCGGCGTCGGTTGTCTAATCGGACTGAAATTTACACAGTCGACTGCTTTAGTGATGAATAACGCAAAAATAAATAAAACTGCCTGACTTCGCATCTCACTCCAAAAAAATCTTTTGAGGGGTCGGGGGGTGGTAAATTTCTTTTTTCTCTAATACTACTGGGTGGAAAAAAATTCCCCATTCTCCCTCATACTCAAAAAAATAAAATAAAATAAATTTAGGGGTTTGGGAGGCGTTTTATTGGAACGGGGGGATTTATTTTTTTCTCATATGGGACTAGATGTGGTGAGTATAAACTATGAAAATATTATCCAGACCGGATCACCGGACACAGAATTCTTTACAGAACATAAAGTTAAGATAGGGACATGTAGGTAAGCGGTTTTTCGATATTTTTATCCGTCTTCATAATTTACTTAAACGGCTTTGAAATTGAAAAATTCAGAGTTTATTTTGTTTGTAGCTCATAAGCTACTCTAGTTACACCCTGACTGTGAAAACTATGTGCATTTAACTTTCTCGGACAATATAAAAACGTAATATTAGGCAGGATGTCCCCATTAAAATAACGAAGTGGATTTCTTCAACTTCCTGTATTTCTAGACTTTCCGGACAACATCTTGAAAATATTTTCATTCGTGATTACTTATATCATGGCAAATTTTTTTTCGAAACTCTACCACCAATAGTTTCCAACCTTAGAGTGGCGGACCTTAGAGAGACACCCGGTATAGTATACATATATATATTCGTTTGAAATTACAAATTGCAGTCTTACGATACATGTTGTTTAGTTTATTAAATTACATATGCTTGGTTTCGTCGATCATTTATAGTAACATGTATTGAAGAAGACTTGGAGAATTTTTCTGAATACCAGCTTTGCTGCCACAAATCAAACCACGCTGACAGGGAATTTTTTAAAATAGGGGTGGCAATTACAACCCCCCACCCGAAAGTGGAGACGTGTGAGTAGGTTCGTCTTATAGAAGAAGACTTGGAGAATTTTTCTGTATACCAGCTTTGCTGCCACAAATCCAACCACGCTGACAGGGAATTTTTTTAATATAGGGGTGGTTATTACAACCCCCCACCCGAAAGTGGAGACGTGCGAGTAGGTTCGTCTTATAGAAGACTTGGAGAATTTTTCTGTATACCAGCTTTGCTGCCACAAATCCAACCACGCTGACAGGGAATTTTTTTAATATAGGGGTGGTTATTACAACCCCCCACCCAAAAGTGGAGACGTGCGAGTAGGTTCGCCTTATAGAAGAAGACTTGGAGAATTTTTCTGTATACCAGCTTTGCTGCCACAAATCCAACCACGCTGACAGGGAATTTTTTTAATATAGGGGTGGTTATTACAACCCCCCACCCGAATGTGGTGACGTGCGAGTAGGTTCGCCTTATATAAGAAGACTTGGAGAATTTTTCTGTATACCAGCTTTGCTGCCACGAATCCAACCACGCTGACAGGGAATTTTTTTAATATAGGGGTGGTTATTACAACCCCCCACCCGAAAGTGGAGACGTGTGAGTAGGTTCGTCTTATAGAAGAAGACTTGGAGAATTTTTCTGCATACCAGCTTTGCTGCCACAAATCAAACCACGCTGACAGGGAATTTTTTTAATATAGGGGTGGTTATTACAACCCCCCACCCAAAAGTGGAGACGTGCGAGTAGGTTCGCCTTATAGAAGAAGACTTGGAGAATTTTTCTGAATACCAGCTTTGCTGCCACAAATCAAACCACGCTGACAGGGAATTTTTTAAAATAGGGGTGGCAATTACAACCCCCCACCCGAAAGTGGAGACGTGTGAGTAGGTTCGTCTTATAGAAGAAGACTTGGAGAATTTTTCTGTATACCAGCTTTGCTGCCACGAATCCAACCACGCTGACAGGGAATTTTTTTAATATAGGGGTGGTTATTACAACCCCCCACCCGAAAGTGGAGACGTGCGAGTAGGTTCGCCTTATATAAGAAGACTTGGAGAATTTTTCTGTATACCAGCTTTGCTGCCACGAATCCAACCACGCTGACAGGGAATTTTTTTAATATAGGGGTGGTTATTACAACCCCCCACCCGAAAGTGGAGACGTGCGAGTAAATTCGCCTTATAGAAAAAGACTTGGAGAATTTTTCTGTATACCAGCTTTGCTGCCACAAATCCAACCACGCTGACAGGGAATTTTTTTAATATAGGGGTGGCAATTACAACCCCCCACCCGAAAGTGGAGACGTGTGAGTAGGTTCGTCTTATAGAAGAAGACTTGGAGAATTTTTCTGCATACCAGCTTTGCTGCCACAAATCAAACCACGCTGACAGGGAATTTTTTTAATATAGGGGTGGTTATTACAACCCCCCACCCAAAAGTGGAGACGTGCGAGTAGGTTCGCCTTATAGAAGAAGACTTGGAGAATTTTTCTGTATACCAGCTTTGCTGCCACAAATCCAACCACGCTGACAGGGAATTTTTTTAATATAGGGGTGGCAATTACAACCCCCCACCCGAAAGTGGAGACGTGTGAGTAGGTTCGTCTTATAGAAGAAGACTTGGAGAATTTTTCTGTATACCAGCTTTGCTGCCACGAATCCAACCACGCTGACAGGGAATTTTTTTAATATAGGGGTGGTTATTACAACCCCCCACCCGAAAGTGGAGACGTGCGAGTAGGTTCGCCTTATATAAGAAGACTTGGAGAATTTTTCTGTATACCAGCTTTGCTGCCACGAATCCAACCACGCTGACAGGTAATTTTTTTAATATAGGGGTGGCTATTACAACCCCCCACCCGAAAGTGGAGACGTGCGAGTAGGTACGTCTTATAGAAGAAGACTTGGAGAATTTTTCTGTATACCAGCTTTGCTGCCACAAATCAAACCACGCTGACAGGGAATTTTTTTAAAATAGGGGTGGCGATTACAACCCCCCACCCGAAAGTGGAGACGTGTGAGTAGGTTCGTCTTATAGAAGAAGACTTGGAGAATTTTTCTGTATACCAGCTTTGCTGCCACAAATCCAACCACGCTGACAGGGAATTTTTTTAATATAGGGGTGGTTATTACAACCCCCCACCCGAAAGTGGAGACGTGCGAGTAGGTTCGTCTTATAGAAGAAGACCTGGAGAATTTTTCTGTATACCAGCTTTGCTGCCACAAATCCAACCACGCTGACAGGGAATTTTTTTAATATAGGGGTGGTTATTACAACCCCCCACCCGAAAGTGGAGACGTGCGAGTAGGTTCGTCTTATAGAAAAAGACTTGGAGAATTTTTCTGTATACCAGCTTTGCTGCCACAAATCCAACCACGCTGACAGGGAATTTTTTTAATATAGGGGTGGTTATTACAACCCCCCACCCGAAAGTGGAGACGTGCGAGTAGGTTCGCCTTATAGAAGAAGACTTGGAGAATTTTTCTGTATACCAGCTTTGCTGCCACAAATCCAACCACGCTGACAGGGAATTTTTTTAATATAGGGGTGGTTATTACAACCCCCCACCCGAAAGTGAAGACGTGCGAGTAGGTTCGTCTTATAGAAGAAGACTTGGAGAATTTTTCTGTATACCAGCTTTGCTGCCACAAATCCAACCACGCTGACAGGGAATTTTTTTAATATAGGGGTGGTTATTACAACCCCCCACCCGAAAGTGGAGACGTGCGAGTAGGTTCGCCTTATAGAAGAAGACTTGGAGAATTTTTCTGTATACCAGCTTTGCTGCCACAAATCCAACCACGCTGACAGGGAATTTTTTTAATATAGGGGTGGTTATTACAACCCCCACCCGAAAGTGGAGACGTGCGAGTAGGTTCGCCTTATAGAAGAAGACTTGGAGAATTTTTCTGTATACCAGCTTTGCTGCCACAAATCCAACCACGCTGACAGGAAATTTTTTTAATATAGGGGTGGCAATTACAACCCCCCACCCGAAAGTGGAGACGTGTGAGTAGGTTCGTCTTATAGAAGAAGACTTGGAGAATTTTTCTGTATACCAGCTTTGCTGCCACAAATCAAACCACGCTGACAGGAAATTTTTTTAATATAGGGGTGGAAATTACAACCCCCCACCCGAAAGTGGAGACGTGTGAGTATGTTCGTCTTATAGAAGAAGACTTGGAGAATTTTTCTGTATACCAGCTTTGCTGCCACAAATCAAACCACGCTGACAGGGAATTTTTTAAAATAGGGGTGGCAATTACAACCCCCCACCCGAAAGTGGAGACGTGTGAGTAGGTTCGTCTTATAGAAGAAGACTTGGAGAATTTTTCTGTATACCAGCTTTGCTGCCACAAATCCAACCACGCTGACAGGGAATTTTTTTAATATGAGCGTGTTTTTTTTTCTTGCTCAACCCCCAATAGTTCCGGAACGCCACTGGGCTCGATGGATGGGGAATTTTTCGAAATACTTTTCTCTGCTATAGCTTCACTGCCACAATGTTTCGCGTGGATCCTGTGAATTTTTTTTATTGTAAGCGTGTTTTAATTTTTAATTTTTTTTTCGGCTCAACCCCCAACAATTTCGGAACGCCACTGGGCTCGATAGATGGTAAATTCTTCGAAATATTTTTCTCTGCCATAGCTTCACTGCCACAATGTTGTCCGTGGATGCTTTGAATTTTTTTAATATGAGCGTGTTTTTTTTTTCTTGCTCAACCCCCAATAGTTCCGGAACGCCACTGGGCTCGATGGATGGGGAATTTTTCGAAATACTTTTCTCTGCTATAGCTTCACTGCCACAATGTTTCGCGTGGATCCTGTGAATTTTTTTTATTGTAAGCGTGTTTTAATTTTTATTTTTTTTTCCGGCTCAACTCCCAACAATTTCGGAACTTACTGGGCTCGATAGATGGGAAATTCTTCGAAATATTTTTCTCTGCCATAGCTTCACTGCCACAATGTTGTGCGTGGATGCTTTGAATTTTTTTAATATGAGCGTGTTTTTTTTTTCTTGCTCAACCCTCAATAGTTCCGGAACGCCACTGGGCTCGATGGATGGGGAATTCTTCGAAATACTTTTCTCTGCTATAGCTTCACTGCCACATTGTTTTGCGTGGATGCTGTGAATTTTTTTAACATAAACGTGGTTTTATTTTTTTATTTTTTTTTCTTACCCAACCCCCAATAGTTCCGGAACGCCACTGGGCTCGATGAATGGGGAATTCTTCGAAATACTTTTCTCTGCTATAGCTTCACTGCCACAATGTTTCGCGTGGATCCTGTGAATTTTTTTTATTGTAAGCGTGTTTTAATTTTTTTTTTCCGGCTCAACCCCCAACAATTTCGGAACGCCACTGGGCTCGATAGATGGGAAATTCTTCGAAATATTTTTCTCTGCCATAGCTTCACTGCCACAATGTTGTGCGTGGATGCTTTGAATTTTTTTAATATGAGCGTGTTTTTTTTTTCTTGCTCAACCCTCAATAGTTCCGGAACGCCACTGGGCTCGATGGATGGGGAATTCTTCGAAATACTTTTCTCTGTTATAGCTTCACTGCCACTTTGTTTTGCGTGGATGCTGTGAATTTTTTTAACATAAATGTGCTTTAATTTTTTTATTTTTTTTTCTTCCCCAACCCCCAATAGTTCCGGAACGCCCTTGGCCTCGATGGATGGGGAATTCTTCGAAATACTTTTCTCTGCTATAGCTTCACTGCCACAATGTTTCGCGTGGATGCTGTGAATTTTTTTATTATAAGCGGGTTTTTATTTTTATTTTTTTTTCGGCTCAACCCCCAACAATTTCGGAACGCCACTGGGCTAGATAGATGGGGAATTCTTCGAAATATTTTTCTCTGCTATAGCTTCACTGCCACAATGTTGTGCGTGGATGCTTTGAATTTTTTTAATATGAGCGTGTTTTTTTTTTCTTGCTCAACCCCCAATAGTTCCGGAACGCCACTGGGCTCGATGAATGGGGAATTCTTCGAAATACTTTTCACTGCTATAGCTTCACTGCCACAATTTTTTGCGTGGATCCTGTGATTTTTTTTTTATTGTAAGCGTGTTTTAATTTTTAATTTTTTTTTCGGCTCAACCCCCAACAATTTCGGAACGCCACTGGGCTCGATAGATGGTAAATTCTTCGAAATATTTTTCTCTGCCATAGCTTCACTGCCACAATGTTGTCCGTGGATGCTTTGAATTTTTTTAATATGAGCGTGTTTTTTTTTCTTGCTCAACCCCCAATAGTTCCGGAACGCCACTGGGCTCGATGGATGGGGAATTTTTCGAAATACTTTTCTCTGCTATAGCTTCACTGCCACAATGTTTCGCGTGGATCCTGTGAATTTTTTTTATTGTAAGCGTGATTTAATTTTTATTTTTTTTTCCGGCTCAACTCCCAACAATTTCGGAACGCCACTGGGCTCGATAGATGGGAAATTCTTCGAAATATTTTTCTCTGCCATAGCTTCACTGCCACAATGTTGTGCGTGGATGCTTTGAATTTTTTTAATATGAGCGTGTTTTTTTTTTCTTGCTCAACCCTCAATAGTTCCGGAACGCCACTGGGCTCGATGGATGGGGAATTCTTCGAAATACTTTCCTCTGCTATAGCTTCACTGCCACATTGTTTTGCGTGGATGCTGTGAATTTTTTTAACATAAACGTGGTTTTATTTTTTTATTTTTTTTTCTTACCCAACCCCCAATAGTTCCGGAACGCCACTGGGCTCGATGAATGGGGAATTCTTCGAAATACTTTTCTCTGCTATAGCTTCACTGCCACAATGTTTCGCGTGGATCCTGTGAATTTTTTTTATTGTAAGCGTGTTTTAATTTTTATTTTTTTTTTCCGGCTCAACCCCCAACAATTTCGGAACGCCACTGGGCTCGATAGATGAGAAATTCTTCGAAATATTTTTCTCTGCCATAGCTTCACTGCCACAATGTTGTCCGTGGATGCTTTGAATTTTTTTAATATGAGCGTGTTTTTTTTTTCTTGCTCAACCCCCAATAGTTCCGGAACGCCACTGGGCTCGATGGATGGGGAATTCTTCGAAATACTTTTCTCTGCTATAGCTTCACTGCCACAATGTTTCGCGTGGATCCTGTGAACTTTTTTTATTGTAAGCGTGTTTTAATTTTTTTTTCCGGCTCAACCCCCAACAATTTCGGAACGCCACTGGGCTCGATAGATGGGAAATTCTTCGAAATATTTTTCTCTGCCATAGCTTCACTGCCACAATGTTGTGCGTGGATGCTTTGAATTTTTTTAATATGAGCGTGTTTTTTTTTTCTTTCTCAACCCTCAATAGTTCCGGAACGCCACTGGGCTCGATGGATGGGGAATTCTTCGAAATACTTTTCTCTGCTATAGCTTCACTGCCACATTGTTTTGCGTGGATGCTGTGAATTTTTTTTACATAAATGTGCTTTAATTTTTTTATTTTTTTTTCTTCCCCAACCCCCAATAGTTCCGGAACGCCCTTGGCCTCGATGGATGGGGAATTCTTCGAAATACTTTTCTCTGCTATAGCTTCACTGCCACAATGTTTCGCGTGGATGCTGTGAATTTTTTTATTATAAGCGGGTTTTTATTTTTATTTTTTTTTCGGCTCAACCCCCAACAATTTCGGAACGCCACTGGGCTCGATAGATGGGGAATTCTTCGAAATATTTTTCTCTGCTATAGCTTCACTGCCACAATGTTGTGCGTGGATGCTTTGAATTTTTTTTATTGTAAGCGTGTTTTAATTTTTATTTTTTTTTCCGGATCAACCCCCAACAATTTCGGAACGCCACTGGGCTCGATAGATGAGAAATTCTTCGAAATATTTTTCTCTGCCATAGCTTCACTGCCACAATGTTGTCCGTGGATGCTTTGAATTTTTTTAATATGAGCGTGTTTTTTTTTTCTTGCTCAACCCCCAATAGTTCCGGAACGCCACTGGGCTCGATGGATGGGGAATTCTTCGAAATACTTTTCTCTGCTATAGCTTCACTGCCACAATGTTTCGCGTGGATCCTGTGAATTTTTTTTATTGTAAGCGTGTTTTAATTTTTTTTTTCCGGCTCAACCCCCAACAATTTCGGAACGCCACTGGGCTCGATAGATGGGAAATTCTTCGAAATATTTTTCTCTGCCATAGCTTCACTGCCACAATGTTGTGCGTGGATGCTTTGAATTTTTTTAATATGAGCGTGTTTTTTTTTTCTTGCTCAACCCTCAATAGTTCCGGAACGCCACTGGGCTCGATGGATGGGGAATTCTTCGAAATACTTTTCTCTGCTATAGCTTCACTGCCACATTGTTTTGCGTGGATGCTGTGAATTTTTTTAACATAAATGTGCTTTAATTTTTTTATTTTTTTTTCTTCCCCAACCCCCAATAGTTCCGGAACGCCCTTGGCCTCGATGGATGGGGAATTCTTCGAAATACTTTTCTCTGCTATAGCTTCACTGCCACAATGTTTCGCGTGGATGCTGTGAATTTTTTTATTATAAGCGGGTTTTTATTTTTATTTTTTTTTCGGCTCAACCCCCAACAATTTCGGAACGCCACTGGGCTCGATAGATGGGGAATTCTTCGAGATATTTTTCTCTGCTATAGCTTCACTGCCACAATGTTTCGCGTGGATCCTGTGAATTTTTTTTATTGTAAGCGTGTTTTAATTTTTATTTTTTTTCCGGCTCAACCCCCAACAATTTCGAAACGCCACTGGGCTCGATAGATGAGAAATTCTTCGAAATATTTTTCTCTGCCATAGCTTCACTGCCACAATGTTGTCCGTGGATGCTTTGAATTTTTTTAATATGAGCGTGTTTTTTTTTTCTTGCTCAACCCCCAATAGTTCCGGAACGCCACTGGGCTCGATGGATGGGGAATTCTTCGAAATACTTTTCTCTGCTATAGCTTCACTGCCACAATGTTTCGCGTGGATCCTGTGAATTTTTTTTATTGTAAGCGTGTTTTAATTTTTTTTTTCCGGCTCAACCCCAAACAATTTCGGAACGCCACTGGGCTCGATAGATGGGAAATTCTTCGAAATATTTTTCTCTGCCATAGCTTCACTGCCACAATGTTGTGCGTGGATGCTTTGAATTTTTTTAATATGAGCGTGTTTTTTTTTTCTTGCTCAACCCTCAATAGTTCCGGAACGCCACTGGGCTCGATGGATGGGGAATTCTTCGAAATACTTTTCTCTGCTATAGCTTCACTGCCACATTGTTTTGCGTGGATGCTGTGAATTTTTTTAACATAAATGTGCTTTAATTTTTTTATTTTTTTTTCTTCCCCAACCCCCAATAGTTCCGGAACGCCCTTAGCCTCGATGGATGGGGAATTCTTCGAAATACTTTTCTCTGCTATAGCTTCACTGCCACAATGTTTCGCGTGGATGCTGTGAATTTTTTTATTATAAGCGGGTTTTTATTTTTATTTTTTTTTCGGCTCAACCCCCAACAATTTCGGAACGCCACTGGGCTCGATAGATGGGGAATTCTTCGAAATATTTTTCTCTGCTATAGCTTCACTGCCACAATGTTGTGCGTGGAAGCTTTGAATTTTTTTAATATGAGCGTGTTTTTTTTTTCTTGCTCAACCCCCAATAGTTCCGGAACGCCACTGGGCTCGATGAATGGGGAATTCTTCGAAATACTTTTCTCTGCTATAGCTTCACTGCCACAATTTTTCGCGTGGATCCTGTGATTTTTTTTTATTGTAAGCGTGTTTTAATTTTTAATTTTTTTTCCGGCTCAACCCCCAACAATTTCGGAACGCCACTGGGCTCGATAGATGGTAAATTCTTCGAAATATTTTTCTCTGCCATAGCTTCACTGCCACAATGTTGTCCGTGGATGCTTTGAATTTTTTTAATATGAGCGTGTTTTTTTTTCTTGCTCAACCCCCAATAGTTCCGGAACGCCACTGGGCTCGATGGATGGGGAATTCTTCGAAATACTTTTCTCTGCTATAGCTTCACTGCCACAATGTTTCGCGTGGATCCTGTGAATTTTTTTTATTGTAAGCGTGTTTTAATTTTTATTTTTTTTTCCGGCTCAACTCCCAACAATTTCGGAACGCCACTGGGCTCGATAGATGGGGAATTCTTCGAAATACTTTTCTCTGCTATAGCTTCACTGCCACAATGTTTCGCGTGGATCCTGTGAATTTTTTTTATTGTAAGCGTGTTTTAATTTTTATTTTTTTTTCCGGCTCAACCCCCAACAATTTCGGAACGCCACTGGGCTCGATAGATGAGAAATTCTTCGAAATATTTTTCTCTGCCATAGCTTCACTGCCACAATGTTGTCCGTGGATGCTTTGAATTTTTTTAATATGAGCGTGTTTTTTTTTTCTTGCTCAACCCCCAATAGTTCCGGAACGCCACTGGGCTCGATGGATGGGGAATTCTTCGAAATACTTTTCTCTGCTATAGCTTCACTGCCACAATGTTTCGCGTGGATCCTGTGAATTTTTTTTATTGTAAGCGTGTTTTAATTTTTTTTTTCCGGCTCAACCCCCAACAATTTCGGAACGCCACTGGGCTCGATAGATGGGAAATTCTTCGAAATATTTTTCTCTGCCATAGCTTCACTGCCACAATGTTGTGCGTGGATGCTTTGAATTTTTTTAATATGAGCGTGTTTTTTTTTTTCTTGCTCAACCCTCAATAGTTCCGGAACGCCACTGGGCTCGATGGATGGGGAATTCTTCGAAATACTTTTCTCTGTTATAGCTTCACTGCCACTTTGTTTTGCGTGGATGCTGTGAATTTTTTTAACATAAATGTGCTTTAATTTTTTTATTTTTTTTTCTTCCCCAACCCCCAATAGTTCCGGAACGCCCTTGGCCTCGATGGATGGGGAATTCTTCGAAATACTTTTCTCTGCTATAGCTTCACTGCCACAATGTTTCGCGTGGATGCTGTGAATTTTTTTATTATAAGCGGGTTTTTATTTTTATTTTTTTTTCGGCTCAACCCCCAACAATTTCGGAACGCCACTGGGCTCGATAGATGGGGAATTCTTCGAAATATTTTTCTCTGCTATAGCTTCACTGCCACAATGTTGTGCGTGGATGCTTTGAATTTTTTTAATATGAGCGTGTTTTTTTTTCTTGCTCAACCCCCAATAGTTCCGGAACGCCACTGGGCTCGATGAATGGGGAATTCTTCGAAATACTTTTCTCTGCTATAGCTTCACTGCCACAATTTTTTGCGTGGATCCTGTGATTTTTTTTTATTGTAAGCGTGTTTTAATTTTTAATTTTTTTTCCGGCTCAACCCCCAACAATTTCGGAACGCCACTGGGCTCGATAGATGGTAAATTCTTCGAAATATTTTTCTCTGCCATAGCTTCACTGCCACAATGTTGTCCGTGGATGCTTTGAATTTTTTTAATATGAGCGTGTTTTTTTTTCTTGCTCAACCCCCAATAGTTCCGGAACGCCACTGGGCTCGATGGATGGGGAATTCTTCGAAATACTTTTCTCTGCTATAGCTTCACTGCCACAATGTTTCGCGTGGATCCTGTGAATTTTTTTTATTGTAAGCGTGTTTTAATTTTTATTTTTTTTTCCGGCTCAACTCCCAACAATTTCGGAACGCCACTGGGCTCGATAGATGGGGAATTCTTCGAAATACTTTTCTCTGCTATAGCTTCACTGCCACAATGTTTCGCGTGGATCCTGTGAATTTTTTTTATTGTAAGCGTGTTTTAATTTTTATTTTTTTTTCCGGCTCAACCCCCAACAATTTCGGAACGCCACTGGGCTCGATAGATGAGAAATTCTTCGAAATATTTTTCTCTGCCATAGCTTCACTGCCACAATGTTGTCCGTGGATGCTTTGAATTTTTTTAATATGAGCGTGTTTTTTTTTTCTTGCTCAACCCCCAATAGTTCCGGAACGCCACTGGGCTCGATGGATGGGGAATTCTTCGAAATACTTTTCTCTGCTATAGCTTCACTGCCACAATGTTTCGCGTGGATCCTGTGAATTTTTTTTATTGTAAGCGTGTTTTAATTTTTTTTTTCCGGCTCAACCCCCAACAATTTCGGAACGCCACTGGGCTCGATAGATGGGAAATTCTTCGAAATATTTTTCTCTGCCATAGCTTCACTGCCACAATGTTGTGCGTGGATGCTTTGAATTTTTTTAATATGAGCGTGTTTTTTTTTTCTTGCTCAACCCTCAATAGTTCCGGAACGCCACTGGGCTCGATGGATGGGGAATTCTTCGAAATACTTTTCTCTGTTATAGCTTCACTGCCACTTTGTTTTGCGTGGATGCTGTGAATTTTTTTAACATAAATGTGCTTTAATTTTTTTATTTTTTTTTCTTCCCCAACCCCCAATAGTTCCGGAACGCCCTTGGCCTCGATGGATGGGGAATTCTTCGAAATACTTTTCTCTGCTATAGCTTCACTGCCACAATGTTTCGCGTGGATGCTGTGAATTTTTTTATTATAAGCGGGTTTTTATTTTTATTTTTTTTTCGGCTCAACCCCCAACAATTTCGGAACGCCACTGGGCTCGATAGATGGGGAATTCTTCGAAATATTTTTCTCTGCTATAGCTTCACTGCCACAATGTTGTGCGTGGATGCTTTGAATTTTTTTAATATGAGCGTGTTTTTTTTTCTTGCTCAACCCCCAATAGTTCCGGAACGCCACTGGGCTCGATGGATGGGGAATTTTTCGAAATACTTTTCTCTGCTATAGCTTCACTGCCACAATGTTTCGCGTGGATCCTGTGAATTTTTTTTATTGTAAGCGTGATTTAATTTTTATTTTTTTTTCCGGCTCAACTCCCAACAATTTCGGAACGCCACTGGGCTCGATAGATGGGAAATTCTTCGAAATATTTTTCTCTGCCATAGCTTCACTGCCACAATGTTGTGCGTGGATGCTTTGAATTTTTTTAATATGAGCGTGTTTTTTTTTTCTTGCTCAACCCTCAATAGTTCCGGAACGCCACTGGGCTCGATGGATGGGGAATTCTTCGAAATACTTTCCTCTGCTATAGCTTCACTGCCACATTGTTTTGCGTGGATGCTGTGAATTTTTTTAACATAAACGTGGTTTTATTTTTTTATTATTTTTTTCTTACCCAACCCCCAATAGTTCCGGAACGCCACTGGGCTCGATGAATGGGGAATTCTTCGAAATACTTTTCTCTGCTATAGCTTCACTGCCACAATGTTTCGCGTGGATCCTGTGAATTTTTTTTATTGTAAGCGTGTTTTAATTTTTATTTTTTTTTCCGGCTCAACCCCCAACAATTTCGGAACGCCACTGGGCTCGATAGATGAGAAATTCTTCGAAATATTTTTCTCTGCCATAGCTTCACTGCCACAATGTTGTCCGTGGATGCTTTGAATTTTTTTAATATGAGCGTGTTTTTTTTTTCTTGCTCAACCCCCAATAGTTCCGGAACGCCACTGGGCTCGATGGATGGGGAATTCTTCGAAATACTTTTCTCTGCTATAGCTTCACTGCCACAATGTTTCGCGTGGATCCTGTGAACTTTTTTTATTGTAAGCGTGTTTTAATTTTTTTTTCCGGCTCAACCCCCAACAATTTCGGAACGCCACTGGGCTCGATAGATGGGAAATTCTTCGAAATATTTTTCTCTGCCATAGCTTCACTGCCACAATGTTGTGCGTGGATGCTTTGAATTTTTTTAATATGAGCGTGTTTTTTTTTTCTTTCTCAACCCTCAATAGTTCCGGAACGCCACTGGGCTCGATGGATGGGGAATTCTTCGAAATACTTTTCTCTGCTATAGCTTCACTGCCACATTGTTTTGCGTGGATGCTGTGAATTTTTTTTACATAAATGTGCTTTAATTTTTTTATTTTTTTTTCTTCCCCAACCCCCAATAGTTCCGGAACGCCCTTGGCCTCGATGGATGGGGAATTCTTCGAAATACTTTTCTCTGCTATAGCTTCACTGCCACAATGTTTCGCGTGGATGCTGTGAATTTTTTTATTATAAGCGGGTTTTTATTTTTATTTTTTTTTCGGCTCAACCCCCAACAATTTCGGAACGCCACTGGGCTCGATAGATGGGGAATTCTTCGAAATATTTTTCTCTGCTATAGCTTCACTGCCACAATGTTGTGCGTGGATGCTTTGAATTTTTTTTATTGTAAGCGTGTTTTAATTTTTATTTTTTTTTCCGGATCAACCCCCAACAATTTCGGAACGCCACTGGGCTCGATAGATGAGAAATTCTTCGAAATATTTTTCTCTGCCATAGCTTCACTGCCACAATGTTGTCCGTGGATGCTTTGAATTTTTTTAATATGAGCGTGTTTTTTTTTTCTTGCTCAACCCCCAATAGTTCCGGAACGCCACTGTGCTCGATGGATGGGGAATTCTTCGAAATACTTTTCTCTGCTATAGCTTCACTGCCACAATGTTTCGCGTGGATCCTGTGAATTTTTTTTATTGTAAGCGTGTTTTAATTTTTTTTTTCCGGCTCAACCCCCAACAATTTCGGAACGCCACTGGGCTCGATAGATGGGAAATTCTTCGAAATATTTTTCTCTGCCATAGCTTCACTGCCACAATGTTGTGCGTGGATGCTTTGAATTTTTTTAATATGAGCGTGTTTTTTTTTTTCTTGCTCAACCCTCAATAGTTCCGGAACGCCACTGGGCTCGATGGATGGGGAATTCTTCTAAATACTTTTCTCTGCTATAGCTTCACTGCCACATTGTTTTGCGTGGATGCTGTGAATTTTTTTAACATAAATGTGCTTTAATTTTTTTATTTTTTTTTCTTCCCCAACCCCCAATAGTTCCGGAACGCCCTTGGCCTCGATGGATGGGGAATTCTTCGAAATACTTTTCTCTGCTATAGCTTCACTGCCACAATGTTTCGCGTGGATGCTGTGAATTTTTTTATTATAAGCGGGTTTTTATTTTTATTTTTTTTTCGGCTCAACCCCCAACAATTTCGGAACGCCACTGGGCTCGATAGATGGGGAATTCTTCGAGATATTTTTCTCTGCTATAGCTTCACTGCCACAATGTTTCGCGTGGATCCTGTGAATTTTTTTTATTGTAAGCGTGTTTTAATTTTTATTTTTTTTTCCGGCTCAACCCCCAACAATTTCGGAACGCCACTGGGCTCGATAGATGAGAAATTCTTCGAAATATTTTTCTCTGCCATAGCTTCACTGCCACAATGTTGTCCGTGGATGCTTTGAATTTTTTTAATATGAGCGTGTTTTTTTTTTCTTGCTCAACCCCCAATAGTTCCGGAACGCCACTGGGCTCGATGGATGGGGAATTCTTCGAAATACTTTTCTCTGCTATAGCTTCACTGCCACAATGTTTCGCGTGGATCCTGTGAATTTTTTTTATTGTAAGCGTGTTTTAATTTTTTTTTTCCGGCTCAACCCCAAACAATTTCGGAACGCCACTGGGCTCGATAGATGGGAAATTCTTCGAAATATTTTTCTCTGCCATAGCTTCACTGCCACAATGTTGTGCGTGGATGCTTTGAATTTTTTTAATATGAGCGTGTTTTTTTTTTCTTGCTCAACCCTCAATAGTTCCGGAACGCCACTGGGCTCGATGGATGGGGAATTCTTCGAAATACTTTTCTCTGCTATAGCTTCACTGCCACATTGTTTTGCGTGGATGCTGTGAATTTTTTTTACATAAATGTGCTTTAATTTTTTTATTTTTTTTTCTTCCCCAACCCCCAATAGTTCCGGAACGCCCTTAGCCTCGATGGATGGGGAATTCTTCGAAATACTTTTCTCTGCTATAGCTTCACTGCCACAATGTTTCGCGTGGATGCTGTGAATTTTTTTATTATAAGCGGGTTTTTATTTTTATTTTTTTTTCGGCTCAACCCCCAACAATTTCGGAACGCCACTGGGCTCGATAGATGGGGAATTCTTCGAAATATTTTTCTCTGCTATAGCTTCACTGCCACAATGTTGTGCGTGGAAGCTTTGAATTTTTTTATTATGAGCGTGTTTTTTTTTTCTTGCTCAACCCCCAATAGTTCCGGAACGCCACTGGGCTCGATGAATGGGGAATTCTTCGAAATACTTTTCTCTGCTATAGCTTCACTGCCACAATTTTTCGCGTGGATCCTGTGATTTTTTTTTATTGTAAGCGTGTTTTAATTTTTAATTTTTTTTCCGGCTCAACCCCCAACAATTTCGGAACGCCACTGGGCTCGATAGATGGTAAATTCTTCGAAATATTTTTCTCTGCCATAGCTTCACTGCCACAATGTTGTCCGTGGATGCTTTGAATTTTTTTAATATGAGCGTGTTTTTTTTTCTTGCTCAACCCCCAATAGTTCCGGAACGCCACTGGGCTCGATGGATGGGGAATTCTTCGAAATACTTTTCTCTGCTATAGCTTCACTGCCACAATGTTTCGCGTGGATCCTGTGAATTTTTTTTATTGTAAGCGTGTTTTAATTTTTATTTTTTTTTCCGGCTCAACTCCCAACAATTTCGGAACGCCACTGGGCTCGATAGATGGGGAATTCTTCGAAATACTTTTCTCTGCTATAGCTTCACTGCCACAATGTTTCGCGTGGATCCTGTGAATTTTTTTTATTGTAAGCGTGTTTTAATTTTTATTTTTTTTTCCAGCTCAACCCCCAACAATTTCGGAACGCCACTGGGCTCGATAGATGAGAAATTCTTCGAAATATTTTTCTCTGCCATAGCTTCACTGCCACAATGTTGTCCGTGGATGCTTTGAATTTTTTTAATATGAGCGTGTTTTTTTTTTCTTGCTCAACCCCCAATAGTTCCGGAACGCCACTGGGCTCGATGGATGGGGAATTCTTCGAAATACTTTTCTCTGCTATAGCTTCACTGCCACAATTTTTTGCGTGGATCCTGTGATTTTTTTTTTATTGTAAGCGTGTTCTAATTTTTAATTTTTTTTCCGGCTCAACCCCCAACAATTTCGGAACGCCACTGGGCTCGATAGATGGTAAATTCTTCGAAATATTTTTCTCTGCCATAGCTTCACTGCCACAATGTTGTCCGTGGATGCTTTGAATTTTTTTAATATGAGCGTGTTTTTTTTTCTTGCTCAACCCCCAATAGTTCCGGAACGCCACTGGGCTCGATGGATGGGGAATTCTTCGAAATACTTTTCTCTGCTATAGCTTCACTGCCACAATGTTTCGCGTGGATCCTGTGAATTTTTTTTATTGTAAGCGTGTTTTAATTTTTAATTTTTTTTCCGGCTCAACCCCCAACAATTTCGGAACGCCACTGGGCTCGATAGATGGTAAATTCTTCGAAATATTTTTCTCTGCCATAGCTTCACTGCCACAATGTTGTCCGTGGATGCTTTGAATTTTTTTAATATGAGCGTGTTTTTTTTTCTTGCTCAACCCCCAATAGTTCCGGAACGCCACTGGGCTCGATGGATGGGGAATTCTTCGAAATACTTTTCTCTGCTATAGCTTCACTGCCACAATGTTTCGCGTGGATCCTGTGAATTTTTTTTATTGTAAGCGTGTTTTAATTTTTATTTTTTTTTCCGGCTCAACTCCCAACAATTTCGGAACGCCACTGGGCTCGATAGATGGGGAATTCTTCGAAATACTTTTCTCTGCTATAGCTTCACTGCCACAATGTTTCGCGTGGATCCTGTGAATTTTTTTTATTGTAAGCGTGTTTTAATTTTTATTTTTTTTTCCAGCTCAACCCCCAACAATTTCGGAACGCCACTGGGCTCGATAGATGAGAAATTCTTCGAAATATTTTTCTCTGCCATAGCTTCACTGCCACAATGTTGTCCGTGGATGCTTTGAATTTTTTTAATATGAGCGTGTTTTTTTTTTTCTTGCTCAACCCCCAATAGTTCCGGAACGCCACTGGGCTCGATGGATGGGGAATTCTTCGAAATACTTTTCTCTGCTATAGCTTCACTGCCACAATTTTTTGCGTGGATCCTGTGATTTTTTTTTTATTGTAAGCGTGTTCTAATTTTTAATTTTTTTTCCGGCTCAACCCCCAACAATTTCGGAACGCCACTGGGCTCGATAGATGGTAAATTCTTCGAAATATTTTTCTCTGCCATAGCTTCACTGCCACAATGTTGTCCGTGGATGCTTTGAATTTTTTTAATATGAGCGTGTTTTTTTTTCTTGCTCAACCCCCAATAGTTCCGGAACGCCACTGGGCTCGATGGATGGGGAATTCTTCGAAATACTTTTCTCTGCTATAGCTTCACTGCCACAATGTTTCGCGTGGATCCTGTGAATTTTTTTATTGTAAGCGTGTTTTAATTTTTATTTTTTTTTCCGGCTCAACTCCCAACAATTTCGGAACGCCACTGGGCTCGATAGATGGGAAATTCTTCGAAATATTTGTCTCTGCCATAGCTTCACTGCCACAATGTTGTGCGTGGATGCTTTGAATTTTTTTAATATGAGCGTGTTTTTTTTTTTCTTGCTCAACCCTCAATAGTTCCGGAACGCCACTGGGCTCGATGGATGGAGAATTCTTCGAAATACTTTTCTCTGCCATAGCGTTCCTGACCCGATAAAATGCTAAGTTTTCTTACTTGATTTTCATGATTGCAATAATGCCTAATATAACGTATTTTACAGATCATGATATACCTACCTATTTACTTTTCATAAATAATATCTTCAAATAGCGAATATTAAGGGTTGGTAATAATTGGTATTATTAAAAATAGATAAATATAGGCTAATTTCGTATCGTATGAGCAATCAAAATTATTTAAAAATCAATAATACACTCATTATAGTTATTTCGACTTTACCGTGCAGTGTTTGTCTGGTCCGCTGTAAAAACGTGATTCTCGAATATGAATCTGTTGCTAGAATCAGCCACGTGTGTTCCGAGCGTTGTCGTTACATCAAAGGGATTTGTTGCTTGTGCGTGCGCGAAGTATTTGCAGTGTAGACGGGCAGGGGCAGGGAGTGTTCGCAGGAATCGCAGGGAATCAGAGCAGTGTTGTTTGTTGTTTTCCAGCAACTGCGACGTGTCTACCAAATTAACTATAACTATAACCAAAAAATGGGATGTCCAAAATCTACGAGTTCTCTTTTTATTATTCTCTTTTTCAATTAAAACAGTCATAATTATGAAAGATGCGGCACTAACAATACGTTTTCTTTTCGGAGCCATTTTTGCTCGGAACATGAACAAATGATTGCTAATAACGTACCAGGTGTCTGTGAATATTCAGTGGAGACACTTTAATTGCAAACATTTGGAAACATTCGCAAACATTTGCGAACGTTTGCTAACAATGATTTTTTGGTGAAAACGCACCTTTAAACTAACGGTAAGGAGTGTTCTCTTATCTTATCTTATTTTTATGAAAACATAAATTAAAACAAACAAAATTCCATACCATCATACAATAACAAACAATAAAGAATACAAAATACAATAATATCGTTGTTTTTCTGTTGTTTTTCTGTTTTATGGCCTGGTCAGCTTGACATACAGCCAACTTTCATAATGGTGATTCCCATTGGAAATCCAACTTCAGACTTGTAGCTATCTTCTGGGTCTTCTCGTTATCGTTTAGGCAGTCTTGGTGCTTCTCTATTCAGACAGTTAGTATGGGACAAACACAAACACAGGTATAGACTCTTCTCGCTCTAGGGCAATTACCAGAGCATTACACAACACCGAAAATTGCCAGGATAAGCCCATGGATTGGAGGGTTAAGATCTTGTATATTTGCAGGAATTTTGTGATTATGGATATTGTTTGGGGGTTTAGGTTATGCAGTAGGGTATTTATATCTATTGGCGTGGGTATTTTATGGCCAGTGAGCTCTCTGTAGATGTCGAAGTCGTCTGTAATATTAATGGGACAAGTGAAGAAAATATGCTGTAGGTCTTCTATCTGCCCGCACCACTCACAGTAGGGACTCTCCGCAGCTCCTATTCGGTGTCTGTGTTGTAGTGTCAGACAATGGTTGGTTCTCATTCTAATTATCGTAGTAATTTGCCTTCTGTTGTTGTAGGGGATGCTAGTGAGCAGCGGCTTAGTCGGGAATGTTTCCAGGTACTGATAGAATTTGCCTCTATTTTTACAATTGTTTCTCCATGTTTGCGACCAAGTGGACTTAATTTCTGATATCAACTGAGGTAGTATTGGTGAGTTGTTTGAGGGAATCTCTAGGGTCGCCCCAAGTGCGGCTCCTAGTTTTGCCATTCGGTCGGCCGTATCATTTCCCGTAATGTTAGTGTGACTGGGAATCCAAAGTAGTTCGATTTTTGTCCCATTTTCTCTCGCTTCTATTATAAGCTGTTTCGTTTTTAATGAGATGTAGTGCGTGTCTCCCCTATATCTAGGGTTGGATATACTTTGCAAGGCACTCTGTAAATCTGCGACCACTGTCACATGCCTCAAATTGTTTTCCAATGCCAGGGTGCAAGCCTTGTGTATCGCCAAGGTCTCCCCAATACATATGGGTGTGTGATCGTCGATTCGCGCAGCGTATCGAAGTTTCATGGATGGTATGCAGACCCCGATGCCTGCTGTACCTTCTGTTAGGGTGGCATCTGTGTATATGACTACTGTTTGTTGTCTTTTCGACAAGATTGCATTAAAGTTTTGTCTGTTGTCCCTATCTTTTTCTAGATTCGAACTTTCATACTCTAAGTCTGTGTACTGGGTCTGGAGGCTTACGAGAAAACATGGAAGGGCAGGAAAAATACCTTTGTCTGTATTCGGAATATTTTCAAGGAAATTTAATGTCTGTACAGTGTAGGGGGGTTCCTTTCGATTCCAAAAATCAGAGGGGAGGTTGCAGTAGGTGGCTAAATTTTTTATTACTTCTATTGTAGGATGGTTTTTTATTCGTTGGAGATTTACTATTAATTTTGCAGCTAACATTTTACGGCGGGTGTCAAGATTTGGTTCTCCACATTCTGCTTGTAATGCGTTAATAGGCGTAGATTTCATGCACCCTGTAATTATGCGTAGGCCCTGGTTGTGTATGTTGTCGAGCTTTTTTAAGACGTGTTTGGGAGCGGGTTGAAGGAGCTGGCAGGCAAAATCTAAGTGGGAACGTACAATGCCGTTGAATATCAGCTTCAGGATTTTGGGGTCTGCGCCCCACCAGATCCCCGAAGAGGCTCTCATGATGTTGAGGCCTCTTTGCGATTTACGTAATATTTCGGTTACATGCGGTTCCCAGGAAAGTGTATTTGTGAACTTTACTCCTAAATATGATACTTCCGTTTCCCACCTAATAATCTCTTCGTTATATCGGATCGGGGGTAGGGATTGATTTGATTTGCGCTTACGGAAAAACATGGCTGAGGATTTTAACGTGGAGATTGTCAGTTTGTGATCGTCTAACCAGCGGGACAATTGTTTAAGGCACAGATTCATGTTTTCTATCATTTCGATCGGATTAGGACCCGTAGTTATTAGCAAAATGTCGTCTGCATATTGGACCAATTGGATGTGTGGCGTCATAGAATATTGCATGTCACTAGTATATAAGTTAAAAAGGATTGGACTCAACGAAGAGCCCTGCGGAACGCCTCTATATATTTTCTGCGGTCCTTGAATGTTCTGGTGGTTGTCTTTAACATAGGCTTCTCTGTCCATGAATAATTTGAAAATTAGGTTAGATAGGTGAGTGTCGAATCCTGCGTTTATTAATTTTGAATGTAGCTGATAGAGATCTACATGGTCGAAGGCGGATTTGAGGTCTAAAAAGACTGCCAGTGTGTAATGGTTTCGACTGAAACCCAGCAGGACTCTGTTGGCGAGATGAATGGTGTTGGTTGTTATGGAGCGTCTTTCCGGAAGGCGGACTGCAGGGGAGGATAGAGGTTTTGACTCTCTATGTGCCACTCAAGTCGGTTTTTGATCATGGACTCTAGTGTTTTTCCTACGCAGGAGGATAGGGCTATTAGTCGATAGCTTTCGCTTATCAGTGGATCTTTAGATGGCTTAAGCAGTGGGTAAATTAAATATGTTTTCCATGACACTGGTATGGGAAGCTGGCTGAGGGTTCGATTGTATATCTGACGTAGAGCGGACAATGCTACTGGTGGGAGGTTCAGTAGCATTTTATATGTGATTCTGTCGAGTCCTGGTGTGGTGTCTTTTTTCTGGGACAGGGTGTATTTTAGTTCGTCCATGGTAAATTCGTCAGGTTTGTGGTTGGGGCTTGTTGGAAGGTTAAACTCTGGGTCAATGTCGCAAACGCTCAATGTGGAAAGGAGGTGTTCTGCCAAATTTGGGGATGGTAAAGAGGATGGATTTGTTACTCCTTTATGGATCCTAGTCATTTTCCTAAAAAAAGTCCAAACTTTAGATAGGCTCGTGTTACGGTTTAATGGAGCAGTAGTTCCTATATGATTCTTTTTTCTTCTTGTTTGTTAGTCTCTTAAAAATTGCATTAATTTTCTTGAGCTCTATATAGTTACCTAGACTGCAGTCCCTCATGAACTTTTTAGCCGTTTCCCTTTTGCGAGTGAGAGCTGTGCGACACTCTTCATCCCACCAGGGTGTGTATAGTCTTCTAGGACCGGTATTATTCCCTGTTACGGGCGTTGCCGCCTCTGCTGCATCCCTGATGTTTTGTGAAAACTCATTATAATTTTTGGTCGCTTCTGCCCAATCGTAGTCTTCGAGTCTTTCCTGGAATTTTTCCCAGTTTGTTTTTCTATAATTATACCTAGTGCCTTGTGAGACTGGTAGAACGGGAATATTGATCTCGATAGAGCACATCGTGGGAAAGTGGTTACTGAGGCCTGGATTGTCTAATGTTAGCCAATTTGATTTGGCAGCGAGGTCTGCTGTCACTAGTGTAATGTCTACTGCACTTGTTCTCCCAGTGGTTGGAGGCAGTATCAAGGTTGGGGATCCGTCGTTGAGCACGACTAAGTTATGTATACCCAGAGATTCAACTATAGTTTTCCCACTTATATTACAGGGAATTTGATCCCATAGGGGGTGGTGGGCATTTAAATCTCCCATGATGACAAAGGGTCTTGGTAGGGATTGCAGTAACTGGTTCCACTGGTTAGATCGTATCGTAGTGTTCGGTGGGCAGTATATGTTGATGATGTTGATATTGTGGATGTTTATTGCCTGTATTTGGAAATTTTGGGGGAGGCCTATCCTTTTACTGATTTGTGTCACTTGGAACGGGATTCTCGAGTCTACAAGTGTGGCTATGCCCCCGTACCCGTCTTTACGATCGGCACGGATGATGCGATATCCATTTATATATGCTAGTATGGATGGTTTTAGCCATGTTTCATTGAGGTGGATAACGTTGGGATTGTGTTTGTTAATTAAAAGTTTTAGGACGTCTTTTCCGCTCGTGTAGCTACGTATGTTCCACTGCATAAGTTGCAGTGTGTGTGGTTGATGTCTAGTATTCATCGAGATCACTGGGGACAGAGGTCTGTGTGTTTAGTGTTGCGGGGCCTGCCTGCTCCCCTTTTTTTTGTGTTTGTGTTGTTTTATATTTGGTTAGTGTTTCGAGCGTTAGCTCGATTTGTCTGTGGCTGAAGGTCTTAAGAAGCTGTACAAATTCGTTCTCTGATTCGGGGATAACAGGTATTTTTTGGGGAAGTGACTTTAGTTGTGAGTAGACTGGGGTGTGAGATTGAAGACTGGCTGGAGTCCTTGAGCTGGGAAAGTTTAAATGTTGGTTATGTTCGCTCATATTGTATCCTTGTTCAACAGTCTTTTTTCGTTTATTTGGTATATTTTTTGTCCTTACTATATTGCTGAATGAAGGTAGAGGCTGTGTTAGGAATTGTCTTCGTTGGTGGGGTTGGATTGTCTGTGCTGCGTTAGCTGTTGGGGTCAGTGTAGGGAAGTCTCTGGGTTGTGAGTTAAATGGTCTGCTGGTCTTTTCTTTTGGTAACCTTATGTTTGCTTCATAATAAGTAATGTTATCTGCTGACATTAACTGTCTGATCATCGTTTGTCTCTCGTATTCAGGACAATTTCTACTAATGGACGGGTGATCTTGAGAGTTGCAATGAATGCACTTGGTCTGACATTGACCCTTGTGGCCTGATGCCGAACCGCAGTTTTTGCACTTGGGGTTAGAGTTACAATTTTTCATGGTGTGACCGTACAACAAGCACCCGTGGCATTGAATGACTGGCAATACATATACTTCCACCGGTAGTGGAAGCATATATATCTCTACGTGTCGTGGTAGGTATTTGCCTGAAAAAGTGTAATGAATTGTACCAGTGGGCACATATTCAACTTCACCTTGCAAGTTTATGGTTCGTCTATTCATCCTTCTAACGCTTATTATCTGTTGATTGTGGGCAAAAGTGTTATTTAATAGTTCGTCTTCGGTTAATGACTTATCCACATTTTTCACAATACCCTTACATGATATGAGATTGGTGGGAATGTACATATTGTATCCCATATCCAACAATTTTTTATTAACTAAAAATTCGTTTGCTGCTTTTGCATTCCTGAATGTTACAGCTACCCGATTTCTGCCCTTCTTCTCTAGCTTACTTATATTATCTAATTTCAGGCTTAAGATTTTTTTTGCTATTGATAATGGACTAAAGTTGCCTATGTGGAGGTTTTCTTGGGGGGCAGATGCGCCTTCAGTTTGACAATCATTAGGTTTTTTAAAAACTGAATGAGACTCAATATTCACCTGATACGGTCTGATATCTTTAATCTCTGTAGAGGAGTGTTTTTCTTACATTTTTTCCTTTATCATTTATATTTGCGATAGTATTCCCGCCCCCCGGATCGGGGACACGGTCTACTTCCATGCCACCGGCCATTAAAAGGATTTAAAAGGACTTACCATGCATGAATTAGGATTTATACAGCTTATTAGAGAAACAAAATGTAAGTACCTACACAGGTTCACTTTATTTCTATGATCAAATCTGCTAGCCTTTGATTTTTGATTTATTTAACCCGAATTTAGTCTGAATTTCACGATCACGATACGTTCGTCTTCGCTGACCAAAACCGAATCCTACAATAATATCACAGAATATTATATATAAACTAGGTCATGAAGGCGCGCATACGCGCGCCCTTATCTGAAGTAATCCCCGAGTTGAAGTGATCATCACAACTAACATTCTCCCAAACATTAATATCGTACAGGCATTTTATGATAATTCTGGTTAATTGAAAGTACGGTACCTATTTGAAACGAAGTTAAGGTGCGATGTCCCTCTACTCCATTCAATTGGTCTGTTCTTCATGGTCTTCCCAACTCCCTTCTAAGAAGGACTTTCTTAGTGCAGGCCACTGGACCCCCCTCCATGTGCCATACATCTTCGGATATATTTTCAAGCAAATGTTCGTGGTACAGGTGTTACAACTATGACGACAAACCTCTTCAGTGCGTTGTTAAGCGGCCATCACGCAGTCAGGAAAACATAGTTTTTCCACTATTATATAATTTTTATTTTGTGTTTTGAAGTTATGGCGTTGAGAATAATAATTATGTAATGTTTCGCGTCAGCTGACCATAAAATGAATTAAATTTTTGTACATTTCACATGCATGATCGCATTTTTTACCTTAAAAGTCTTACGACGCTTTGTAAAAATAAAATATTTCGCTTCTGTGACTGCGGCTGATTGTCATAGTGTCCTCTGTTTCATTCATAGACATCGATTCCGATAAACTCTTGAATTTTAGTTTGAGTCTACAATTATTGTTCTTCATATTTTCAAAAACAAAATAGAATCATTGTGAATCTTGATAACGAATTGTTAGATTTACCACAACACAAATTGAAGAACTTTAAGAATTACTTAACAGTTCATTGAAAGCGGGTATTACACACGGAAGTACTTGAAATAGGATCTGAATTCCAGCTAGCTTCCTGCCAACGATTCGCCGACGGACAACACTTCAGATGCCGCGACGCCGAATTGAACAAACTTCAGATTATTAAATAGTAACAATGTAAGCTTTCAAGCCTAATCGTTGTCTGATTCGGTTTATTAAATTTCGTAAACAAACAATCAGAATTTTCTACTTAGCGAATCATTCAAACGTACAAAATATTATTCGTATATTATTGAACATTATTATTGTAACAGGGAACCACAATCACTGTTTCCTGTTTACGCAGGTCACCTACCGTACACTCAATGTGGGATTCCCCCGAGTCTAACGAATAGAATTCGATTGTTTCAGAATATTTAAATTGATAGTCAAACTTCAACTTTATCCATTAAGCACATTTTGAACTCTAATGTCTCTAATACATCCAAGTTGTCTGCGATATTGTCTACTCGTCTCCTATTACATCTGCAATTCTTCATATGCCAAACTACATTGTACGGTGTTGTCTCTTATCTGAATCTTATTCATATTCTTTATCTGATTCTTAAACTGACCCAGTCTTTCAACGACGAATCTTATTTATTATCTTTATTTGAATCTTAAACTGATCTTCAATCACATAACGTATGCTACTTCTTGTTTATGTAAATACTAATTTTAATGGAAAATGTTGCATTGAAATTTTCGACACCACATCGATCATATTGGCAGCGGTGCGCGACAGTCACGACACTCGCATTTCGAGGCCTCAACTTTCACTTCTCTGGGATCTACACAGTTTACGCGCCATCTGTACCGAAATATTTCTCGTGCAGGTGTCATCATTGTATTTTTTAGAGGCCTCAACCTACATCTCTGGGATCTACACAGTTTACGCGCCATCTACCGAAAGATTTTTAGCGTGGATGTCACCATTGTATTGTTTAGTCACTGTACAGATTTCGCTTTGTATGATAACAGGGATCTGTACACTCCAACATTGGCAGCGGTGCGCGACGCGCGCATTTCGAGGCTTCAACCTTGAATGTGACATCTCGCTCAGCATTGAGAGCTAACCCAAAGATATTAAAGTTACTTTTATTTACGAATTACGATGCGTACATTCAATCCGTAGGCGACAGAAAAATGATAAGTCTCGTCAAGATCCTTATCTAAGGTAGGCTTTTTAATAACTGTTATGTATTAATAGTAATGATCATAACTCAAATTATTCTGCGGGATGGCGGTATATTATCCCTTTATTTTAAGTATTTTAAGAAAAATGCAGATGAAGACTTTCCAAAAAAAAAGACAACAAATCATGCCAATGCAAAAAGTTCTATAATATGAATGCGGAATGCTGTGGGAACGAACTAATCAACGGTGTTATACTTAAGTGTGGCTTAATTATAAATCTGGAACATTGTGGAATGTCCAGAGTACGCTCACCAAAGAAGCAATATCAGAATATTTCTTAAATAAAAATTGAAAAGGGGCATGTGGCATATCTCTACCTTCTGAGTCTTTGTTATTTAATTTTATTGTTAGGTTATGGAATTAGTTTGGTTTAGAATCTTTGAATTTGAAAACTTATAGTTTGTTATGACACGACTGATGACAGCGGTTTGAAAACATTTATTTTCCTGTATATCAAACTAGTGACGTCATCCTTTAATACGCTTCAAACCAGTGGTTGAACCAGCTGCATCAGTAAAATACGGCCATGATATTTAAATTGACATTGACAATGACAATGTCAATAATTGAAGTGATACTTTTGCAAGCTAATATCGACGTCAAATGACTTTTATCAACATTTTTGTATTTTATAGCGAATTCGAGTTGGCTGCACTTGCTCGGAGCGAGATCGATCTGTCTCTGAATCAGTTCTGCCCAGAATTCTGCTTCAGTCCGAAGCAGAACTTTCGCATTTCGACTCTGTATGGAACCGAACTGTGTCAGGGCAGGCCAGAACCAGAGCCAGAGCCAGAGCGCCATGCACCGGTGCAGTGCAGTGTGCAATCCAGTTTCCCTCCAGTCTGCATTTTCATTATAGCCTTCTAGCTTCTACCAGTTCTACCTATCCCTATCCTATACCTATCACGGTTGTTTGTTGTTATGATGTTTATCTTGTTATAACAGAGTCGTGGAACTACAATTAAGGCGTGATCCATTTTAATTATTGTAATAAGTTATTGTAATTCATACAATACGTAAAATGTACTTATCCACAAATTTTTGGTTTAAGGAATTACTAGGAATCAGTAAGGAATCAGTATTTAATTTTCCCGCTATTTCTAACCTCTAAATTTACGGGAGTGCACCGTTGCACCGTCAAATTTGACGGTGCAGTTTATTTTGCTCCGGGACAGTTCCGCCATACGACTCGAACATATTTTCCTATGCACTGCCAGAGAGCAAGTGTAACTCGAACACAATTATTACGATATGCACCGCTAGAGTTCACTTTAACTCAAATACGATTACGAAAAGCACTGGAACGGAGTCCTACAAATCGAACACGAGATTCCGTCTCGGTGCGCACCCGGAGCAGAAAAGTGCAGTAACTCGAATTCGCTATTACTTTCATGTCAAGAATAGATAAATTCTAAAAATTTCCACTTAGACTTGATACCTTCTTCAGAAATGGCCACAGAAATCTGCTAGTTAACTTAATGAGCCTTTATAAAACCCACTGTTAATTTTCTAAGACTATTATTTAATAACTGATAACGATAACTAAGAGGCTAAATAGATAAGTAATAGTTATAGTTACTTGAAGCTGGCCAAGTGTACAAATATGCGTAAGCCATTAAGCAAGAAGAAGAAGTAAATATAGTGGCGCCGACTGGCGCCACCATGTAGGCAACTGGCAAATTTAACAATTTGATGCAAGTACCGCGTATGTTAGAATATAATGGACTGATAGTTGTCAATGCTTTTCTGTACTAAGTTTGTTGCCAGTGTAAGGTAGGCAACCAACATTTCTTGTAAGGGCAAAAACTACTAAATATGGAGAAATAATACGAAATTCAAATTTTTTGTTTTTAGGAAGAACATGGTTATTTTTAAAGATTAAGAAAATAAATGCATAAAAACTATAATAACACGACTTTATTATTTGTTTTTATAGGGTAATTCTAATAGAATAATAGAATAACTATTTATTACAATTACAGAGATAAAATGTTTCACTTACCTATGAAAAGATATATCTGTTAATTTTGATACACGATTTACACAATTATAAGCTGCACAAGACCGGACCTTTATTAATATTACATTTTAAATCGACAGAGAAGATATTTAAAGTAAATATAAAATTATGCTTTTAACCAGCCAGTATGGATATTGGATATAAAAAAAATCTATTTGTTATACACCTACAATTTCCATACAAGGCCAATAATAAATATTGATTTATTTATACTAATGTCAGATAATAACATTAACATTAATTATTGTTCTATCGCTCAAAAAACACCAAGAATGCGGCATTTTTGATTATTCTTTGTTTGAATTTGTATTGTTGAATTGAATACGTCTCTTTGCCCTTACTTGTATGTATGGTTGCCTAACTTTGGTTGGCAACAAATTTTAGTCTCAAGGCACAGAATCTATTCTGTGCTCAAGGGTTCGTCCATTATATTATATTCTATTCTAGGTCTATGCGCGTACCGCGTGCCCGCTAGCCCGCTAATAAAATTATTTTAATCTTTAATCATCCAACATCCAGCAATAGCCGCATTTTCATTTCAAAGAATAAAGTGTATAAGTGTAACTTTATAGTTAACATCATGAGTTTAAATGAGGGCAATCATTATTATTGTCCCGTTCAACATCAGGAGGTGGAGAAAATGATCATCAAAACGGAAGCCTCAGATGATGATGATGATCAGTTCATGAAGTCCGAGGAGGAGCAGGACTTCTTGCTACTCAACTCGGCGAAGTTGAAGTGTGAAGATGAACAAAACGAGGACGCTGGTTGCGGGGATGCACCTGTTCCTATAATACGAGAACCTGAAGGCTTATTGACGTCAGCCTTGAAAGAAGAGCTCGACATCGAGGACCACAAACCGGGTTGGGAACTGCTGATCGGGAGAGGTAGTAGTGTTGGAATTTTGAAGGATCGGTGTGAGTCTGTTCAAGAAAGTGGGGCACTTCAGGCACGATCTTCTGAAAGCAAGAGCGGAGGAGAGTTTAAGTATAACTGTGCACATTGCGCGTATAAAATAAATCGCAGATCTAATTTCATCGTGCATTGTAAATGTAAACATTCCAAAAATGCAGAGGTGTACAAATGTCAGGAATGTTCTTACAAAACAAATGTTAAAAGTCGTTTGACTGAACATCATAAATATAAACATTCCAAAGGTGCTGAACTGTTCAACTGTCAGGAATGTGCTTACAAAACAAAATATAAAAGTTATTTGACTGAACATCATAAATATAAACATTCCAAAGATGCTGAACTGTTCAACTGTCAGGAATGTTCTTTTCAAACAAAATATAAAAGGTCTTTGATCAAACATTATAAAATTAAACATATAAAAGATGGAGAAATGTACAAATGTAAGGAATGTTCTTACAAAACAAATGTTAAAAGTCGTTTGACTGAACATCATAAATATAAACATTCCAAAGATGCTGAACTGTTCAACTGTCAGGAATGTTCTTACAAAACAAATGTTAAAAGTCGTTTGACTGAACATCTTAAACGTAAACGTTCCGCTGAACTATTCAACTGTCAGGAATGCTCTTTTCAAACAAAATGTAAATACTATTTAACTCAACATTATAAAGAAAAACATTCCAAAGATGCTGAACTGTTCAACTGTCAGGAATGTTCTTACAAAACAAATGTTAAAAGTCGTTTGACTCAACATCTTGAACGTAAACATTCCGCTGAACTGTTCAACTGTCAGGAATGCTCTTTTCAAACAAAACGTAAATACTATTTTACTCAACATTATAAAGAAAAACATTCCAAAGATGCTGAACTGTTCAACTGTCAGGAATGTTCTTACAAAACAAATGTTAAAAGTCGTTTGACTGAACATCTTAAACGTAAACATTCCGCTGAACTGTTCAACTGTCAGGAATGCTCTTTTCAAACAAAATGTAAATACTATTTGACTCAACATTATAAACAAAAACATTCCAAAGATGCTGAACTGTTCAACTGTCAGGAATGTGCTTACAAAACAAAATATAAAGGTGAGTTGACTCAACATTTTAAACGTAAACATTCCAAAGATGCTGAACTGTTCAACTGTCAGGAATGTGCTTACAAAACAAAATGTAAAGGTGATTTGACTCATCATTTTAAACGTAAACATTCCAAAGATGCTGAACTGTTCAACTGTCAGGAATGTTCTTTTCAAACAAAATGTAAATACTATTTGACAAAACATTATAAACGTAAACATTTCAAAGATGCAGATGTGTACGTGCAGGTGTCCTAAATGTCAGTATGAACCGAACATTACAATGGACTTCTTCCAACATTTGCAGTCCGTTCACTCAATCACAATGAGCTAATGGATACCAAGACCGAGATACAACATGCAAATGCAAAGTGCGATGGAAAGTGCTAAGCAATAGATCTTTAACTAATATTAAGGTCACAACTAAGGCCTTTGTGGCACTACGGTCGAATTTCTATTTTTATTCTTGACTTTCGGGGTAAGGAATATGACGCGGTGTATTCGACACTACTTGATTATTATGTGTGATGTACTAGATGAGCCAGGACTGGGCTTCTATATACAACTTTTAGACACAGGTTTTTGTCGCTTATCTTGTATTTGCAAGAGCAAATGAATACCTTCCTGGTGTTACTATAGGTATGTTCTCCACCCCTATATAAGTGCCATAGTGAAACAGTAGAAGACGCGGATGTATATAATGACCCTGTTTATTTACAAAGTTCATTGATGTCTTTAAACCATTCTATGAAACAAGAGTTGCTGATAAGGTAATTTGAGTTCATAAGCCGAGTAATTTTTTTTTTAGATTTAAATTATTAAGAAATAAGTTGTACTCAAGAGAGGAAGGTGCGATCCCGTCTTTCCGAGAGGATGGTCATCGACATTCTAGCAATAAGTCAGTTAAATATTATTGTAATGTGGTAATAATCAATAAAATTGATATTAGTATCTCCGAACTTTGCTTAACCGCCCTTTGCTATATCGCCCTTTTGCTATATAGCCACAGAATAGACTAATCAGAATACAAACTTCAATAAAAATACCGGGTTCGCGCATCTGCTCGCGCGGGTTTGGACGGGGTTAGAACTCAGCGGCGGAGCGCAACGGAGTGAGTTAATCTATATCGCTCGTTGCCTGTAGTACCAGTGGCGGAGTGGCGCTCTTCTATAACCGCGAATTTTATAGCTTCAGACGTTGATTTATATCGTTTTATGTTTTTTTGTTTATTATTGTATATTGTTATTGGTAATAGCGTAATATGTGTATGTTTTCTTTTGTTTTTAGACTTTTTTACAACTTTTAGGATAAGCTCAATGTAGAATATTTTATTTTTTATTTCGGATATGCCTTATCGCTTTTATAGCGTAGGTGAAGAGAAAACTTTCGTTTCAGTTTTGGCTTCAATTAGGTAGGTATACACTTAGGTTTGTAAATTGTATTCAGTACATGTTGTACTGATGTAGTACTCGATGTGTTTGTCCCCTCCGCTAAACGCGTCGGGGACGAAATCACATCTCGAGCTAAAATCTATCACTTTTTTCTCTTGTATAATAAATAACTATATTGTGATTTAGAATAATTTTTGTCATCTACTTATTCATTCAGACAAAATGTACAATATGATACATATGAAATTACATTTTTTCAAATACATCCAGTAATCCGGACAAATCGCTAATCCGAACATACCCCGTGCATTTAATTGTCTGATTAAAGAGGTTGTACTTTGTACTGTATAGGTATTATAATGTTTTTTACTAATAAAATATTTTATTGTGTGTTTCTGTAAATTTTGAGTTTTTTTTTTGCTGCATTTATCCTAACAAGTGTGCTGATTTATTCAATGATTTTCTAAAAAAGGGAAAACACTTGAGAAGTATCGGTATAAAAGGAACCTTTATAATGTAATATCTAAGAATTAAAATCAAATTATTCAAAATTAATTAAAAATTTAAAAAATAACTAAAAAAAAGTAAAATCTAAAAAAGTAATAAAAAAATAACAACTATAAAAATGTTCCAGAAGCACTGGTCAACCTGGGGCTGTATGTGATTTTTTCTGTTTCTTTCTACTTTTATGGCTTTGAAATGGTTCTATTCTTCTATTATATGCGCATTTATGACGAAGCCATTTACCGTCATTTAATTCTTTTGTGGATTTTATGGATCTGTTAACCTTTATTTTATTACTAGCTATCACTATCACTACTACTGTTGTAATAATAGTAAACTGATACACACATAATGGTTGTTTTTGAAAACATCTATAATATAGTAATAATAAAATAATTGTATAAACATACCGTGTGTCCCGGGATAGGTGAAACGACTCTTATAAAAGACAAAAATTTTTTGATTTCAATTTTAATTTTTTGGGGTTCAGCCCTGCTTGGCTAAAGAATAATTTCTAACAAAATTTTAGTTTTGAAAAATCAAGCATGCCTTGGAAATTTCCAAGAAACCGGTTTTTCTGTTGAGTAAAGTGCCTTTTATGTGGCAAATTCGACAAAATGTTATTTGAAAAAGTTGTTCAGAATCAACATTTAGGTCCCTATACCAAATTTCAAAATCATAGATCAACTTTAATTTTTTCCATTTATTTTTATGTTTTATTTAACAAATCAAAGAATTTCATTTTGAAACAATGACTGCCATGGAAAAATCAAATTGTACCCATAGCAATAGCAATTTGTCAATATCAGTCTTTGTTACAAATGAAATTCCTTGATTTGTGAAATAAACATAAAAGTAAATGTAAAAGATCAAAGTTGGCCTATGATTTTGAAATTTGGTATAGCAACCTAAATGTTGATTCTAAACAACTTTTTTAAATAACATTTTGTCGTATTTGCCACATAAAAGGCACTTAACTCAACAGAAAAAACGGTTTCTTGGAAATTTCCAAGGCATGCTTGATTTTTCAAAACTAAAATTTTGTTAGAAATTATTCTTTAGTCAAGCAGGGCTGAACCCCAAAAAATTAAAATTGAAATCAAAAAATTTTTGTCTTTTATAAGAGTCGTTACACCTATCCGGGGACACACGGTATATATTTAGTACGCTCCTGTGCGCGCTCTTGCACAAACTGATTTCATTAGTTTTGAATGCGGGCCTGGACTTCTAAACCCGAACGTGTGGCCGCTAGAGGTGGGGGTTGACTCTAAAAGATCAAAGGCGCCGACGGCGAGTTTGGCTTCTGATAAGTCTATTTGTCATAATAATCGAACATTTTAGTCTCATGTATTCTTATGCAACATATTTTGAGAGTGTTTTTGTTGAATCAGATCCGAATCTCATGACTGCTTCTGATGAGTTAGAATCACTCAGTGTTGTGATCATTTCACACGTTGAAGATGGCGAGATTCTTCAGGGGTTGAAGCGCACTAAGAACTCGCTTATTTCAGGAGCTGATAATATACCTGGTTTCTTACTCCGCGACTGTGCTCAGGTATTTCTGACCCCGTTGAAATATATTTTTAATTTAATATTGAGTACTTCGACAATACCCAAATTATGGAAAAAGTCTTGTGTTGTTCCCATATTCAAAAAGGGAAATGTCGCAAACGTTCAGGACTACAGACCGATCTCATTATTGTGCAACTTTGTCAAAGTATTTGAATCCATACTTTACGCTAGGATTTTTGCCTCTGTTAGGAACTATATATCTCCACTGCAACATGGCTTTATGCCCGATAGATCTACTGTTACCAATTTATCCTGTTTTAAACAATATCTGGCCGAATCTTTGGACAGACGGGGTCAGGTTGACGTAATTTTTACTGATTTTCGCAAGGCTTTCGACCAGATTGACCACTTTGTTCTCCTAAAGAAGCTTAGTCTGTTCGGATTTTCTATGCCGTTAGTGGAGCTGTTTGCATCCTACCTTAGGGATCGGAAACAGTTTGTTAGATATAATGGTTTTGTTTCCAGGACTTACACACCGACGTCTGGTGTGCCCCAGGGATCCAACTTGGGTCCACTCTTGTTTCTCTTGTTTATCAATGACATTGTTAACGGTATTAAATGTGAAAAGCTATTGTTTGCTGATGATTTTAAACTTTTCAAGCGCGTTGAATCTGTAGAGGATTGCATGTCATTGCAAGATGACATTGACACTGTTCTTTGTTGGTGCAATAAAAACAGATTGTATCTTAATATAGATAAGTGTTGTATAATGTCTTTTTCGAAAAAAATTTCTATTGTGCCTTTTTGTTATCATATCGGTAATAATAAGCTCTCATCCTGTGAAACTATTCGAGACCTTGGAGTTCTCTTTGATCGGAAGCTGAACTTTGGCCCACATATTGAGTGTATAGTTAAGAAGGCGCTTCGGTCTTACGGATTTATTTACAGGAATTGTCGCGATTTTAGTCAGGTTGAAACCCTGAGAAAGTTGTATATCGTGTTGGTTAGATCGCAGCTGGAATATGCATCTATTATATGGTATCCTGTATATGACATACACGTTAATAGACTGGAGGGGGTGCAGAGAAAGATCCTCAAATTTTTGGCATACAGCTTGGATGGCGTTTATCCTGAAAGGGGAACGGAGCAGTCGACACTAGTAGAAAGGTTTAATTTTAGTTCCTTAAAAACTCGGAGATCCCTACTTATAATCAATTTTCTCTATGGATTACTAAATGGCAGTGTGGACTGTTCCTGGCTACTTTCAAAGATTTCTTTTAATGTTCCCAAGTTCTCTTTCCGACATGTTCCCACCTTCACAGTGCCTAACCATAGGACCAATATACAGGGTGTTAAGAAAATGACGGATAAACTCTTCAGTGCATTGTAGGGGACACTCAGTAGAGTACGGGAAAAAAAATAAAAAAAATTCTGGTCTTCAATTTGGTGAGATAAAAAATGCCAAAGTTAACATTTTACTATCTTTGTTTTTCAGTATTTGCAAAAACTAAATGATTTTACAGATATAAAAGGGTACTTTAATCGTTATCAATTAAAAAAATTGCTTAAGATGTTTTACTTAAGGTTTGAAAAATTTAATAAGATCTTTTTTTCTTTTCCAAGATGCTGAAAAAAAGCATTTGGCAACAACGGTTTTGATACTTCACTACCTACATTGTTAGAAATTAGACGAAATTACCAAATACCAATTGTTATCGTGTTAAACGTTGCCAAATTTATTGTTCAATATTTTGCTTATATCTTTTAAAATGTAGCTCTGGATTTTTTAAAATTATTTTTCCCGTACTTTACTGAGTGTCCCCTACAATGTACTGAAGAGTTTATCCGTCATTTTCTTAACACCCTGTATTACGAACTGCTCCGTTATCATTGGTGTCTCATGAGTTCAACAACATCTCCCATGCATGTGACATCCATGCAGATTCCTATGCTAGCATCAGGATTCACTGCATCAATTATCATAATTCTCTTGGGGAGTGATTTGTCGAGTGTGTTATTAATTACTGGTAATTAGTTTTACTAATTGATTGTAATTAAGAATATGTTAATAAATAAGTATTTGTTATAAAAAGTTAGTATTATAGATGGGTATTATAGATTAATTAGTTGGTTAATAGTACTTTTTTTATTGTATATTATTTTGTATATTTCCTGTTATTGGGTTTTTAGCCTGTTGGAAATAAAGCTTTATTATTATTATTATTATTATGTATAATTTCAACTTCAAGTTACTCTCAAAGTGCACTGTCAGCAGATACGTAGTTTTGTTGTGTACAGTTAAATACGAATTTTTTCAATATACTACTTTCCGCTGTATTAAAGTGAACATGTCGAGAAAAATATGTGCTGTGAGTGGTTGCTCGAACTATGCATGGATGGATTGTTAAGCACGTTCAGATTTTTCCACAGTTTTCTAAGCAGCAGGAATAAAGAATTTGTGTGTATGAAGTTAACTTTAGAGCCGCGTAAATAAATTCATAATATTTTATAACTATACAGGGTGGTTAACAATTCGATGCTCACCATTAGGATCTTGGGAACGGTAAAAGATACAGGTAGGTTAAAATAGAGAAAAGTTGCACAATTTTATGCTTATTAAGAATCTGAAAGAAAATTTATGGAAACCTCAGGCGTTGCTGAAATATCCTGGAAATACTTGAAAATGGAGATTTCTTACTTCAATCATATCTTTTTTATTATTGAAAAGAAATTGAAATATTTTTGTGGGTTTACATAAGTCATCAAAAGGTATCATCTGTCATTTCCAAAATTTCCAAGGACTACTAGATCGCAGAGTTTTCATAGTCAACTTTTGTTTTTCTTGTGGCCGCCATATTGTTTTTTCGTGTCATTCGCTATTAAGAATCAAGGAAACAAATAAACTATCACATCTAAAAAAAAAATTAAATTTTTGTTCTTCTTTTTCGAAAAAAGTAACCTTTGTTTAACCGAATATCATAAAAAACCTATAAGTCAAGCAATGTCAAGTCGCGACGTCATATTGACGTTATTCGGTGATATCATTTTCTTTTTTTTTTCGAATAAAGAATCAAATTTTTAAGAATTTTTTTCAATTTGAGAGATTGTTTCCTTGTTTTTTTAATAACGAATAACACGAAAAAACAATATGGCGGCCATAAGTAAAACTTTATTTATACCTTTATTTTACAGCGAAAATAAGGGCATCTGTGAGCACATAGTGTGTATAAGAGCTGAACATTGTATCTCATACGGTTCCCGAGATATCTTCAAAGAAACTGGAAAAAGAATATTTCTTCGACACCCCGTATCTCAAAAACGGTGCATTTCCGGACACACGTTAAGGGAATTTTTTTAATTATTTTAGTCTGAAGAATCAGCCTGTGAAGTTTGGCCAATCTTACAGTAAACACCCTGTATACGCTTTATTCTTTATTGCCCTTTGTCGCCGATGCCAGCATAATAGCACATATATTTCATTCTTTGTTTTATTGGCCACTTTTCTGTTATTCTTAGAATAATAAAGTTGGGAGAGATGATTGAAAAGGAACCCCCATTTTTTATTGTACCGGGTGTCCCAACACTAGTGTCCACCCCCTAAATAGAGCTTAATTATAAAGATAAAAAATTGAAACTTTGATGATTTGTGTACTTGATATAGGACCACGGAATGTCATAATCAGTTTCATTAAAAAAAATTTAGTTCGGGCGCCAGCGATAAAAAACTGTAAGATGGTGGTAAATTGTCGAAAAAAAAATTGATTTTTTTTTCAATACATACGTAGAAATCGATTAATAAAATCAAAATAGCTTGAAAGACATGTGAAAAAACTAATTATAAGGCTTTAATTAAATAAAATATAATTATATATCAATGACAGGTAGACAATATAATTGAACAATATAATCAATATAATCTGAAAATGGTAGGTGCAATAAGTTTTATGACAAAGTAAATAAGGCCCAAATAAATAGAAGGACGGCTCTTGCTGGGCTAGCCGGCACACTGAACCTGCACTGGACAGTGCCATAGTATGGACTCATGAAAAAGGTGATTATTAAAAAGATATTAAAAATGTTTTTTAATGAAACTAATTATGCCATTCCGTGGTCCTATATCAAGTACACAAATCCTCAAAGTTTCAATTTTTTATCTTTAAAATTAAGCTCGATTTAGGGGGTGGACACTAGTGTTGGGACACCCGGTAGATTCCGGATATAAGTCTAAGAAAAGATCAATATCAGAAATAAAACCTTAATTATTGTTTCAAACAATTTAGGTATTCTAAATTTCTAAACTTTTATAACTTATTAAAATCTTCTTGGGTCATGGGGGTGTATTTTTTGTTGCCATGGAAAAAACTACTACCCAAAATAGCATCAATTGTGGGTAGTACGTGCGGTACAAGTAGAGTCGAATGAAAAATTGTGTTGTTCGACAAATTACTCAGGAAAGGTTAATTCAAATGCATTTTTTTACTGTACCGGGTGTCCCAACACTAGTGTCCACCCCCTAAATCGAGCTTAATTTTAAAGATAAAAAATTGAAATTTTGAGGATTTGTGTACTTGATATAGGACCACGGAATGGCATAATTAGTTTCATTAAAAAACATTTTTAATATATTTTTAATAATCACCTTTTTCATGAGTCCATACTACGACACTGTCCAGTGCAGGTTCATTGTGCCGGCTAGCCCAGCAAGAGCCGTCCTTCTATTTATTTGGGCCTTATTTACTTTGTCATAAAACTTATTGCAACTATCGTTTTCAGATTATATTGATTATATTGTTCAGATTTTATTGTCTACCTGTCATTGCTATATAATTATATTTTATTTAATTAAAGCCTTATAATTAGTTTTTCACATTTCTTTCAAGCGATATTGATTTTATCAATCGATTTTTACGTACCTATGTATTGAAAAAAAATCAAATTTTTTTTTCGACAATTTACCACCATCTTACAGTTTTTTATCGCTGGCCCCCGAACTAAATTTTTTTAATGAAACTGATTATGCCATTCCGTGGTCTTATATCAAGTACACAAATCCTCAAAGTTTCAATTTTTTATCTTTAAAATTAAGCTCTGTTTAGGGGGTGGACACTAGTGTCGGGACACCCGGTACAAATTATAAAAAACATTAAGATCAACTCAGTATAACAAAACAGAACAAAGCACACTATGCAGTTTCTTTTAAAATTCATTTATAGACCAACACTACAATTTATATGGTACAGTTGCCACAGTTTTATTTTTATAGTAATTTCTATGCAAAGGATAAATGTTTCGAAACTTGGAATGGGGTTTGAATAAAAAAATCAATTGTGGTAATAAAAATCGATTTCTTAAAAATAATTTTAAAAACTTTTTGGTGACCATTGTATTAATACAACATTTAATACGTATTATAGGGTGGTTTTCCATAATCATTAAAAATATTATTCCATGATTTATACTCTTCAACTTTCGGAAAATTGTTAACAACTACAGGCTTGCTGTCTATATTTAAATAAACAAACTGATTGTCCCCTTCAGATCGTACAGAAGGCCACATGGTGAGATTTTCTTCTTTATCTAAGTCAGGTGTGGGGTTCCTAAAATCACAAACGGTAAGTTATTACATATTTATATTCCTAATAATTCTAATTAATACTCACAAATGCTTAGCGAAGTTGGTCCAGTATTTCAATAGGATTTCTTGAACGGCAAGGTCCTCTTTGGGAAATTCTGATAGGTCTTTGTTGTATAAATTTGTCCAGAAATACTGATTTTCTTCAGCATGTGCTACTTTTTCTGCACCTGAAATTTATTTAAACTGTATCAATGATTATTGGTCTAAAATACTTACACTTACCTTCAATTTCAACAGGATTAGCCCCCATTTTTCCTCGATAGGAAAACACATAGAAGTATACCTCACTATTTTTGGATTGTAATTCAGCATGTTTGATTATTCCTCTATTCATTGCAGTATCACTGAAAAACTGACATTCTTTTATTGAAGATCTGAACACCGGTAAGACAAAAAATATAAAAGTAACTTTTTATTTAACTATTTATTAATAAGTTATTAACCAATGGAAGGTGAAAAGTCAAGAACAAATTTGTAAGGCGATAAGGCAATATCAGCGGTGGTCTGGGGCAGTTCAATTCAAAGAGGGATCCAAACAAGAAGTCGGTGATATAAGATGGTGATTTAGACCGAGTGTAAATATTTATAATGCACTGGTGGTAAAAGAGACAGAGTGAAACTTGAATTTATTATAAAATTAGTATACTGTAAAGTGATGATAAATAAAACTTTTTACTGAATAGTGTGTTTTGTTAATTATTATAGTGAGCAATAAATAAATTAATTACTTGACTTGATAACTATCAAAACCCAACAAAACAAAAACACGTTATGTAAGAAAAAAAGCTTACCTTAACAGCAGCAGACAAATTTTTATGAAGGGGAGTCTTGGAATATATTTCTCTAATTTTCTTTCCAACAATAACTTTCTCTTCATTTTCAGTGATATTCATGCTGACAGGCACAAATTTATTGGGATTTGCATCAAAATATTGCACTAGTTTTAAGAAAAGGTTCGTATCTACAATATAAAAAAAGTTTACTTCTATATTATTATTATCATTTATATTGTTTCAGTAACTCCAATATCTCAGAAAGAGTGTCAGCAATAATTGATTGAAATTTTTTGACTGAATACTCATTCTGCATAGTTATCCTTATAGGCTATTGATTATAATATGCCTAATACACTAGGAGATAAGGAACTATCAAAAGAGCCGGTTTTATTGCATGAATCCTTTAAATGGTCATTAAGGATGAAAAAATCATGCAGTGCCATTAAATAGAAGCGTTTTTACTTAATAAAAATACTTTTTTAAATATTTTTGACACGTGTTTTTTTATTTATAAAATGAGCTACTTATTTTGATGTAAAAAAAATCCAATTAGCTATAAGTACCTAAATTTGCTTCGTTTTCAAACCATAATAATAAAAAAACTGAAAGGGGTGGAGTTTCACCCCTATCTCCAATTTCCACCCTCCCAAGTTAATAGCACTCAACGTTTTTTTCATCCTTAATGACCATTTGAAGAATTCATGCAATAAAAACCCAACCCGCTCTTTTGCTAGTTCCTTTCTGTGAGATTTAATCTAAGAACTCATTTCACAACTTATACCTTCGACTGCCCGCAATATTTCCTCAGAGGTAATTCCAATAATAATGGGAACATTTGAAATTTTCCCGGACGATATGGCTTCATAATAAGAAGGATACTTGGGGTCCATTACAGGGGAATAAACAAAACCTTCCAATAGCTGGCTTAATTCGTTTTGCTGAAAAATATTGAATTAATCAACTAATTTAAAAGGTTTTACTTGACAGGTGCAACTAACCTCTTGTGCAACCGTTATTGCAGCTTTCATAATATCGGTAGCTTTGGCTTGTCTTAAAAATGTCAATAATTCCTTAGAATCGGTACTCTTAAAATTAGGATCCAAATATGTGGCAGTTTTGTGAGCATATTTACTAGCATTTTTCTGGAAACACCACGCATTCAATGGAGAGCCACTTTCCAATATTGCCGCTCTGTACAAACCTAATAAGTTCAAACAATTTAAATCAGAAAATTAATAATAAATTGGAAATATTTTGGGTATATTGGTGTTGGTGTTAAAATTATAACATAACATACCAGTAGCTTCCTCATTGAAAAGTAAATGAGCCACGGACACAGAACCCGCACTCTGTCCAAAGATGGTAATTTTCTCAGGATCTCCCCCGAAGTGAAGAATATTTTTACTTGTCCATTTCAAAGCCAACAGTTGATCTTTGATACCAAAATTTCCTTTTATGACATCATCGCAAGTCGAAAGAAAACCTGAAAAATGTGTCATCATCTTATCTGATTATTAATAATCTAAAAATTAATAAACTTTTTTGCTGTTCTTCCCAATCAATTAACACCTTTTATAGTATTTTTCAGAAATCTGGATAGTGTATAATGAGTCACCTAGTCAACTATAATAATTAGAAAATCATACCGAAAGGACCGACTCGATAATTGAAAGTCACCACTACCACATCATGATCCATAAAAAATTCTGGTCCCTTTTTATCAGGTGCAGCATGTCCTTTTAGGAAAGCTCCCCCATAAATGAAGAACATCACCGGATATTTTGGATTTAAATCTTCTTTGGGAAGCTAAGGTATAGTGCAAGAAAATATCAATTTAAATTAAAGTGCTCACTGAGTTACTGACAACTTACAGATGGCGTGAAAACATTTATATGTAAACAGTCTTCATCTTGCATGTGCTCGAACTCTTTGGTAGGCATGATTTGGTAAGGAATTTTTTGAAATTTTGTCGCATCATAAGTGCCCTCCCAATTGTCACAGGGAACCGGATCCTGAAACATTTTTTTTATTTATTTAAAATTACGTTTTTATTACTACTAGATCTGAGATCTCCTTTAGAGAACGTTATAACTACTTTTTTTAAAAGTATCCATCTCCTAAAAAATAATTTAATAGTTTAAATACAGGGTGTCCCTTGAATCGATGATCATAGTTAAAAAGCGTATTCTTTGGAGACTTCTAAGTCGAAAGTTACCCATACACTTTTGCCCGGAAAAAAAAAGTCACCATGGTAATATGACAGAAAATTACATGTCTACCAGATTAGTTTACTATTAAATTTAAAACTGCTCGTAACTTCTTAACTTTTCAGTTTTGTGCAAAAGTGTATTCTTAAAATTGTTCAAAGAATACGCTCTTAAGCTATGACCGTCGGAGTCCCGGGACACCCTGTTTACGTGAGAAAGTTGTATACATTTCTTGCTAAATTTCGTGCAAAGTAGATAGGAACTATTGCATTAATGCTTACATGAAATCTTAGGTCTCCAAGGGGTGGCTTAGCATAAGGAATGCCTTCAAAAGAGTAGTAGTTGTTTTTTTTATGAATTGTTAATCCCTTCTTTCCTTTAACTGCTCCACTGTTTACCTTAACTTCTGCCATATTAATATCCTAGAATTCAAAAAATTAGACCATCAAAATGTTACAAAAAGTGTAAATTATCAACAGTTTATACTACATAATATATCAGTTGTGGTGAATTAATTGCGGTAAATTAAATTGTGAGACAATCATAACATTTTATTCAGGATTCCATTGCTTTAAGTTAACACACTTTGCTTTTGCTGCAAGTTGAAGCTTAGTTTTAACAACCTGTAAGTCAACGTATTAAAAGATTTGAACCTGTCTGTTAAAAAAATTTAAATTCAACATGACTGGCAATGTCTCATTGTAAAGCAAGCGAATCTCTCGTCTTTAAATTAAAGTGTTCAATCGATTGTTTTTGACAGTAACATCCTTTGAATTGTGACAGATCTTGATTTGGAATCGTACTGCAACAATTGAATTTGAAGTAAATGCGGTTAGTGCAAGCTTCAAATACGATACGACTAAAGCAGACTTTCAACTTTATGTGATCATGATTGTGTGACCAATAAATTAATCCTTTGGTGGATTTGTTTGAACAATGTAGTTACAAGGTGTAAATGTCTGTCAGTGCCGACTTCATCTTGAATTGAACACATAATTTGGAGCTATTGGGACTTTTGTGACCAACAGGTGTGGTATGATCTGTTTCGCTTGAAGACTGTACAAGTGTACAAGTACAATGGACTGTGGCAAACATTTTAACGTTAAATGGAAAATATTGCTTTCGTTTTTCTTAGAATGATTCAAGTCAAGCCATATTCAAGCAATCATTATTAATCTGTCAACATCAGCAGTTATATTCATATTATCATATTACCTGTTTAACATAAGTTGACCAAGTTCTTTTGTTGAAGTTGGGAAATATGAAACGTTTTGAATCTCTACTTGACGTCTTAAACACGAAAGTTAACAAATTAAAGCAATTTTTCATAGTCACTTCACCTCCACTTGCTTCATTCTTACTTTCAGTAGGTAATGTCACTGTTTAAATAAGTTTGTTTCAATCCTTAAAGAACACAACATGAAAATGTGAATATCACACAACAGCCTAATTACTAACTAAAACTATAAAACTAACGGTAAGGAGTGTTCTCTTATCTTATCTTATTTTCATTAAAACATAAATTAAAACAAACAAAATTCCATACCATCATACAATAACAAATAACAATACAACATAAATAATAAATATTTAAAAATTCGAATTTTTTAATTTTGTAGACAGTGACAGTAAGTAGACGTCAACATCAAGGTTGTTGACATGATATTTAAATTGACAATGACAATGTCAATAATTGAAGTGATACTTTTGCAAGCTAATGTCGACGTCAAATGACTTATCAACATTTTTGTATTTTACTTTCATGTCAAGAACACGATACCTGTGACGATACACATATACACGGTATGCCGATAGCGTTTTTTATTTTGGTCAACTACTGCGCAATGACGTCACGTGGATCAGATATTACACATGAGATTGCTCATATCTATTTTATTGTTAGAAATAAGTAAATAATTTTTAGTACACATTGCTTTTATGGCTATTTCTGATATTCGGGTAAAGGTGGAGGTGGAGATTTATGCTATATTTAATCATAATCATAGGTTAATTATTTAAAAGGGAATATTTTCAAGAAATATAGGATATAAATATGGTGTCCCAGCTTATTCGAAGCGGTCTTAGTAGGCGAAACGATAAATTTTTTCCCAAAAAATTTTGCAAATTCAAGCACAGAATCACAATGGCCATAATTTAAAATTATTTTGGAGTATACAGAGTGTCCCATATGACAGTGGCATATCAAAGTTATGTTTTTTTTTTTTAATGGAATGCTCCTATGTTATTGCATTTTTAGATTGTCTGAGAAGAGAAAATAAGATTGGCTTTTACAGTTGGTGTTTAAATTCAGAAGTTTTTGAATTATAAACAAGTGAAAACGTCATTTTTCAAGTTCAAGACCCTGTACGACGAAAACGGTTCAAGATAGAGGAAAACGGTTTACATAATGTCCCTATTTTAACTTTTTATGTACTATCCTATGGTATAGAAACATTTGTACTTCCTTTAATTTTTTTATTTGGTGACACGTGGAGAAATCTCAGAATTTTTCAAATTTTTTATCACCCTGTAGAAACATTTCATCTACATCATAGGATTCATAGGATAGTTCATGAAAAGTTAAAATAGGGACATATAAGCCGTTTTTCTCTATCTTCAGCCGTTTTCGTTGTATAGGGTCTTGAACTTGAAAATGACATTTTCACTTGTTTATAATTCAAAAACTTTTGAATTTAAACACCAACTGTAAAAGCCAATCTTATTTTCTCTTTTCAGACAATCTAAAAATGCAATAACCTAGGAGCATTCCATTAAAAAAAAAACATAACTTTGATATGCCACTGTCATATGGGACACTCTGTATACTCCAAAATAATTTTAAATTATGGCCATTGTGATTCTGTGCTTGAATTTGCAAAATTTTTTGGGAAAAAATTTATCGTTTCGCCTACTAAGACCGCTTCGAATAAGCTGGGACACCATATTTATATCCTATATTTCTTGAAAATATTCCCTTTTAAATAATTAACCTATGATTATGATTAAATATAGCATAAATCTCCACCTCCACCTTTACCCGAATATCAGAAATAGCCATAAAAGCAATGTGTACTAAAAATTATTTACTTATTTCTAACAATAAAATAGATATGAGCAATCTCATGTGTAATATCTGATCCACGTGACGTCATTGCGCAGTAGTTGACCAAAATAAAAAACGCTATCGGCATACCGTGTATATGTGTATCGTCACATTATATTAATTTACTTTTAATAAATACATAGCAGGTAATTAAAATATATCGGTGCGTTTATTAAAATATTAAAATATAGGTACGTAAATGAAAAATATTTTCCTAAATTCGTCGGTTATTCGGTATCGTAGTACTGTGTCAGAAACCAGCCAAAGATTCTAGACTTGAGAATGTTTTACACAAGATACTTTTCAGTTTTCGCTTCTGACCCAAAATTATCCCCCATTATCAATAACAGCTACTGCATCCTGCTTAGAATCAGAATCATCTTTCAGCGCTCTGATTTTAATAAGATTTTCACCATGTCCATTTGTTTCGTCCAGTCCTCCGAAATAAGTTTTTCACAATGATTATATTAATTTTGTCATATATCAGGTGTACTTACATTTTGAAAGCTCTTCAAGACATACATTCTTTACTTTATCCTTAGAGGGAAGCTGCTAATTTACGTGCTTGTATAATGAAGTTTACAATACCCCCATGTCATCGATTGGGTTGTATTGGAAATAGATTATTGCAAATCTTTCGGAAACACAATATTTTCAATACAACCCAATCGATGACATGGGGGTATTGTAAACTTCATTATACAAGCACGTAAATTAGCAGCTTCCCTCTAAGGATAAAGTAAAGAATGTATGTCTTGAAGAGCTTTCAAAATGTAAGTACACCTGATATATGACAAAATTAATATAATCATTGTGAAAAACTTATTTCGGAGGACTGGACGAAACAAAATGGACATGGTGAAAATCTTATTAAAATCAGAGCGCTGAAAGATGATTCTGATTCTAAGCAGGATGCAGTAGCTGTTATTGATAATGGGGGATAATTTTGAGTCAGAAGCGAAAACTGAAAAGTATCTTGTGTAAAACATTCTCAAGTCTAGAATCTTTGGCTGGTTTCTGACACAGTACTACGATACCGAATAACCGACGAATTTAGGAAAATATTTTTCATTTACGTACCTATATTTTAATATTTTAATAAACGCACCGATATATTTTAATTACCTGCTATGTATTTATTAAAAGTAAATTGATATAATTGATTCAAGTTTTTTATTTTATATTCAAAAAGTACATTTGTGTATTTTCCTAACTTGGCAAAATTACATGATAACCTTTTTCTCAAACTCTTATGAAAAACTTAAGATTTTAAGATCTTAGATCCAGCGACATTGCGTTCTAGTTAAAGATTGCAATATGTGACTAAAAGATTCAAAATAAAAAGACCCCAAAGATGTAAATATAAATATAATAAGAAGAATACCAAAAATATTAAAAATCCATCTGGCAACTATGTCCTGTTTCTTGCCATAAAACTTCAACCTCATAAAAAAGAGACATAACCAAACTCCAGCCAATGATTGACAGCGGTTATACCCAGTGATTTCTATCACCCTACACCATAACCCAATTCTTTTATAATAAGTGAACGGTGTATATTTATGGCATGGCCGATTGCACCACCCACACTTAAATCTTAAGTGTCACTTAAAATTTTAAGGGGGACTGTTTCCGTTGCATCACTCATTTAAGTAGACCTTAAGAATTTTAAGTGACACTTATCTTAAGGGCCGCAAATCTTCCACTTAAAGTCCCACTTAACCTAAATAAGCAGGTAGTTTTACAAAAATTTTACCATGAAAATAAGAAGAAGCAAATTATGCCTAATCAAAGAGCAAATCAAATAATGCATGAAATCAACATAACCATAAAAAAGTGTTCTGTGTTCATCAGTATCCTAGAATTCCTGGCTAATAAAAATAAAACTACCCTTGATTTACTAATATAAATAGAATACGAAAATGGATGTTGTATTAGAAAACGATATTTTGAAAGATAATCTGGAGGAAATAAATAAAGTTTACAAAATTAACAGTGGGTATTATAAAGGCTCATTAAGTTAACGGGCAGATTTCTGTGGCCATTTCTGAAGAAGGTATCGAGTCTACGTGGAAATTTTTAGAATTTATCCATTCTTGACCACGATACACATATAATTAGTGCCTGTTTTAGGCGGGCTGCCCAAATGTGTAATTTCACATTTGACCTGTCTAATAATACTTGCTAATGCACGGTCTGACTACTATCAGAGACCGCATTACTAGCAATTTAGCAGATACACATATTTTACTTAATACTTACATCCCAAATATATTTTACCTTCAGAGAATGATTTAAATGTTTGCTCAAGTTTAGACTTTCTGGATTTAATCATTGAAATGCTTTCCTAATGTGGATATTTTGCTCTTTCGAAATTTAAAATGTCACAAATTTAATAATTTTATTTGTCAGTTTGAAAAAAATTGATCAGAGTAAAAAATTACCTATCCTAGATATCCCCTTCTTCTAAAACTTCAATTAGACAACAAGGCTGTTAATCAGCTGAGACAATTTGAGTGATTTGACAAATGTCAGTGTTTACTTAACCTTTAATATCTCGATCAGCTGATATTGTCAATCGAGATCTAGGGAGTTTTCATTTTTGCAAACCTAAAAACAAAAGTTCATGGCCACCTAGTTCTTTTTTAATATGTGAACGGTGTATAGGTAAGTAACTATAGTTACTTGAAACTGGCCAAGTGTACAAATGTGCGTAAGCCATTAAGCAAGAAGAAGAAATAAATATAGTGGCGCCGACTGGCGCCACCATGTACGCAACTGGCAAATTTGACATTTGACAATTTGTTGCAAGTACCGCGTTCCGCGTGCCCGCTAATAAAATTATTTTAATCTTTAATCATCCAACATCCAGCAATAGCCGCATTTTCATTTCAAAGAAAAGTGTACAAGTATAACTTTATAGTTAACATCATGAGTTTAAATGAGGGCAATCATTATTATTGTCCCGTTCAACATCAGGAGGTGGAGAAAATGATCATCAAAACGGAAGCCTCAGATGATGATGATGATGATCAGTTCATGAAGTCCGAGGAGGAGCAGGACTTCTTGCTACTCAACTCGGCGAAGTTGAAGTGTGAAGATGAACAAAACGAGGACGCTGGTTGCGGGGATGCACCTGTTCCTATAAAACGAGAACCTGAAGGCTTATTGACCTCAGCCTTGAAAGAAGAGCTCGACATCGAGGACCACAAACCGGGCTGGGAACTGCTGATCGGGAGAGGTAGTAGTGTTGGAATTTTGAAGGATCGGTGTGAGTCTGTTCAAGAAAGTGGGCCACTTCAGGCACGATCTTCTGAAAGCAAGAGCGGAGGAGAGTTGATGTATAACTGTGCTCATTGCGCGTATAAAACAAATGATAGATCTAATTTCATCGTGCATTGTAAACGTAAACATTCCAAAAATGCAGAGGTGTACAAATGTCAGGAATGTTCTTACAAAACAAATGTTAAAAATCATTTGACAAAACATCTTAAACGTAAACATTCTGCTGAACTGTTCAACTGTCAGGAATGCTCTTTTCAAACAAAATATAAAAGGTCTTTGATCGAACATTATAAAATTAAACATATAAAAGATGCAGAAATGTACAAATGTAAGGAATGTTCTTACGAAACAAAATATAAAAGTTATTTGACTGAACATCATAAACGTAAACATTCCAAAGATGATGCACTGTTCAACTGTCAGGAATGTTCTTACAAAACAAAAATTGGAACAAATTTGACTCGACATTACAAACAAAAACATTCCAAAGATGCTGAACTGTTCAACTGTCAGGAATGTTGTTTTCAAACAAAATATAAAAGGTCTTTGATCGAACATTATAAAATTAAACATATAAAAGATGCAGAAATGTACAAATGTAAGGAATGTTCTTACGAAACAAAATATAAAAGTTATTTGACTCAACATCATAAACGTAAACATTCCAAAGATGATGATGCACTGTTCAACTGTCAGGAATGTTCTTACAAAACAAAAATTGGAACAAATTTGACTCGACATTACAAACAAAAACATTCCAAAGATGCTGAACTGTTCAACTGTCAGGAATGTTCTTACAAAACAAAAGTTAAAAATCATTTGACAAAACATCTTAAACGTAAACATTCTGCTGAACTGTTCAACTGTCAGGAATGCTCTTTTCAAACAAAATGTAATGACTATTTTACTCAACATTATAAACAAAAACATTCCAAAGATGCTGAACTGTTCAACTGTCAGGAATGTTCTTTTCAAACAAAATATAAAAGGTCTTTGATCGAACATTATAAAATTAAACATATAAAAGATGCAGAAATGTACAAATGTAAGGAATGTTCTTACGAAACAAAATATAAAAGTTATTTGACTGATCATCATAAACGTAAACATTCAAAAGATGATGCACTGTTCAACTGTCAGGAATGTTCTTACAAAACAAAAATTGGAACAAATTTGACTCGACATTACAAACAAAAACATTCCAAAGATGCTGAACTGTTCAACTGTCAGGAATGTTCTTACAAAACAAAAATTAGAGCAAATTTGACTCGACATTACAAACAAAAACATTCCAAAGATGCTGAACTGTTCAACTGTCAGGAATGTTCTTACAAAACAAAAATTAGAGCAAATTTCAATCGACATTATAAACAAAAACATTCCAAAGATGCTGAAGTGTTCAACTGTCAGGAATGTTCTTACAAAACAAATGTTAAACATCGTTTGACTCAACATCACAAACAAAAACATTCCAAAGATGCTGAACTGTTCAACTGTCAGGAATGTTCTTTTCAAACAAAATATAAAAGTGCTTTGATCAAACATTATAAAATTAAACATATAAAAGATGCAGAAATGTACAAATGTAAGGAATGTTCTTTTCAAACAAAATGTAAATACTATTTGACAAAACATTATAAACGTAAACATTTCAAAGATGCAGATGTGTACGTGCAGGTGTCCTAAATGTCAGTATGAACCGAACATTACAATGGACTTCTTCCAACATTTGCAGTCCGTTCACTCAATCACAATGAGCTAATGGATACCAAGACCAAGATACAACATGCAAGTGCAAAGTGTGATGGAAAGTGCTAAGCAATAGATCTTTAGTTTTAATAATTCTGTTTATGGTAAATATATACATCCACGTCTCGTAAGTTTCATCAATTTTTTCGGGACCGAGGAGCGAAATAGGGGTGCAGGGTGAGTAAGAAGCTAAAAACAGCCATTGCAAACTAATATTAAGGTCACAACTAAGGCCTCTTTGGCACGGTCGAATTTCTATTTTTATTCTAGACTTTCAGGGCAAGGAATATGACGCGGTGAATTCGACACTACTTGATTATTATGTGTGATGTACTAGATGAGCCAGGACCGGGCTTCTATATACAACTTTTAGACACCGGTTTTTTCGCTTATCTTGTATGTATTTGCAAGAGCAAATGAATACCTTGTTGGTGTTACTATAGGTATGTCCTCTACCCCTATACAGGGTGAGTCATTGATATGGGAAAGCTCGATTACACCTATACCATTAAAGATATCGAAATGAACCAAAAAGTGCTGTAAATGGGAGGGTAAAGTGCAGTTTGTCAAATTATTTTCAGATACACAGGATGGCCCAATATCGCTGTACGCCATACAACTTTGTTATTTTAAATAGGACACCCTCTATATTATTACATTTCCATATTCTTTGAGAAAAGTCAAAAAGAATGGTTTGCAAAGTTGAAGTTTGTAATGAGCAATTTATGAGTTATAAACAAATGAAAATCGCGATTTTTCATTTTCAAAGCAGCTTATATTGAAAACGGCTCGAGATATGGAAAAACGGTTTACATGTCCCTATCTTAATTTTTAATTTGGTATCCTATCATATAGCTGAAATTTTTATACCGGGTGATGAAAATAATCAAATTTTTTACCACTCTGTATAAAAATTTCATCCATCCAATAGGATACCGCTTGAAAAGTTAAGATAGGAACATGTAAACCGTTTTTCCATATCTCGAGCCGTTTTCAATAAAAGCTGCTTTGAAAATGAAAAATCGCTATTTTCATTTGTTTATAACTCATAAATCGCTCATTACAAACTTCAACTTTACAAACCATTCTTTTTGACTTTTCTCAAATAATCTGAAGATGTAATAATATAGAGGGTGTCCTATTTAAAATTACAAAGTTGTATGGCGTACAGCGATATTGGGCCATCCTGTGTATCTGAAAATAATTTTACAAACTGCACTTTACCCTCCCATTTACAGCACTTTTTCGTTCATTTCGATATCTTTAATGGTATAGGTGTATCGAGCTTTCCCATATCAATGACTCACCCTGTATAGGTGCCATAGTGAAACAGTAGAAGACGCGGATGTATATAATGACCCTGTTTATTTACAAAGTTCATTGATGTCTTTAAACCATTCTATGAAACAAGAGTTGCTGATAAGGTAATTTGAGTTCATAAGCCGAGTACGTTCACATTTCCTGTATTGCAGAAACTATAATCCTTTATATTTAATCAGCAACAGGTAGAAATTACTGTATTTTTTTAGCTTTAAATTATTAGGAAATAAGTTGTACTCTAGAGAGGAAGGCGCGATCCCGTCTTTCCGAGAGGATGGTCATCGACATTCAAGCAATAAGTTGGTTAAATATTATTGTAATGGGGTAATAATCAATAAAATTGATATTAGTATCTCCGAACTTTGCTTAACCGCCCTTTGCTATAGCCTTACAATTTTTTGACTTTCAAACGAACAACAATTTTTACAGCGCCCTCATGCAGGACTTGCCGTCACTAAGCTGTTTTCAAATTCAAAGTTACGTAACTGTTTACGTTTTTTGACCACTTCGCTTCAGTCAATCGTAATTATTATTAATTTGTCATAATGTATCACTGTCAGCAGATATGTAGTTTTATTGTGTACAGGGTGATTCTTTATAATGTCGCCCCCCTTTAACTTTGTTATTCCATGTGTCCCAGAAAAATTAAAAGTAGGGTTATGTAGGTGCTAAAAAAGACTTTTTTATAAGTATAACAATAATTTGAAAATAGATCAGTATACAGGAAAAACCAAATTTTTTTTCAATGGATCACCCTATATATGAATTTATTTTTCGATTCCTCGTAAAATTCTAAGCATAACTTATATGACATACCGTATACCTACCTACCTAAATTCAATGGTTTCTGAAATATTCGCATTTGAAACATCATCAAATATTTTTTAAGCAACTGTTTTTACTGACATAACTGTCAGTTATTTGTTTTCAATATAAAGCGTAGTATTATAGGACTTCTTGATTTGTAACGGGTGTTTTATAAAATATTTTTGATGATGTTTCAAATGCGAATATTTCAGAAACCATTGAATTTAGGTAGGTATACGGTATGTCATATAAGTTATGCTTAGAATTTTACGAGGAATCGAAAAATAAATTCATTTCATATACAGGGTGTCTTGCTAAGGTTGGCCACCGGCCGCCATATCTCGGAAACTAATGGGTCTATAACCTCAAAATAAAAAATTTCCAGACATAAGTGATCACGAGAAATTTAATGAAAATATTTTCAAGATGGCCGCACTTCCGGAAATACCGGAAGTTGACACCTACTTCGTTATTTTAACAGGAACACCCTGTAAAATATTATATTTTTTAAATGTCTGAAGAAATCGAATGCAGGTGGTTTTCACCATTGGAATTGAGATTGAGCGGTTTAGGAGTTATAAACAAGTGAAAATCGATAATTTTCAACTTCAAAGCAGTCTAGAACTAGAACGGCTCAAGATATCCAAAAACGGTTTACATGTCCCTATCCTAACTTTTCATGTTTTATCCCACTATGTGGAGTAAATTTTAATACAGGGTGATGAAAATTATCCGATTTTTCATCACCCTGTATTAAAATTTAAATCACATAGTACGATACTATGTGAAAAGTTAAGATAAAGACATGTAAACCGTTTCTAGATATCTTGAGCCGTTCTAGTTCTAGACTGCTTTAAAGTTGAAAATTTTCGATTTTCACTTGTTTATAACTCCTAAACCGCTCAATCTCAATTCCAATGGTGAAAACCACCTGCATTCGATTTCTTCAGACATTTAAAAAATATAATATTTTACAGGGTGTTTCTGTTAAAATAACGAAGTAGGTGTCAACTTCCGGTATTTCCGGAAGTGCGGCCATCTTGAAAATATTTTCATTGAATTTCTCGTGATCACTTATGTCTGGAAATTTTTTATTTTGAGGTTTCCGATTAGTTTCCGAGATATGGCCGGTGGCCAACCTTAGCAAGACACCCTGTATAGGTGATTCATTGAAAAAAAAATTTGGTTTTCCCTGTATACCGATCTATTTTCAAATTTTTGTTATACGTATAAGAAAGTATTTTTCAGCACCTACCTAACCCTACTTTTAATTTTTTGGGACACATGAAATAACAAAGTTAAAGGGGGGCGACATTATAAAGAATCACCCTGACAGTTAAATATGAATTTCTTCAATACAGGGTGTTAAGAAAATGACGGATAAACTATTTAGTACATTGTAGGGGACACTCAGTAGAGTACGGGAAAAATAATTTAACAAAATTCAGAGCTACATTTTAAAAGATATAATCAAAATATTGAACAATAAATTTGGCAACGTTTAACTCGATAACAGTTCTGCCGTTTTAGTTGAAAAGGGCGTATCTGCAGTTTTACCTGTTTTTAGCTTAAAAGTGCATTTCATACTGTTCATTCCAATCTAACTAATTTTTAAATCAGCTTGGCCGTATCTACACAAATAATGCGGTAAAATAGCGAAATAGGATGGGCGTATATGAAATTCTGCAGGAGATTTTAGTTGAAAAAGTCGTATGTGGTATTTTTAGTGTAATAAGGCATATCTGTGTTAAATTAAGTACACATGCGCCTCTTTGAACTAAAAAATCCACTTGACAACATGCAGTTATGCAACTTCATACATGATTCGGTCACATACAACCTCGCTTATTGAGTATTTCTTTAGCAGATTTTTGGTTTTCCTAAATTTATTTAGATCGAATGACATAAAAGATAATATGGCAGCTATGAGAAGAAAATAAGTGTTTTCTAATCTTTGTTAGCACTTACTCATACATAGACCTCGGGGTTAAGCTTCCAGTAATTCACGTGAAAGAAAAAATATAAAGATAGGTAGGTACCTACCTAGTAATCTTACAAATTATTATCAAGATAATAATAATAAATTTACTTGTTATTTGATATTTCGTCAAATTTAATCAAATTTGAAAAACTTCTTGCATCTTTCACTTATTGAAAATAAATTAATCCAATCGTTGACTGTATCGAAATAAATCAAAATACATTTTTTATGTAAAAAATATCAAACCAAACAGAAAATTAACCTTTAAAATTTATAATAACCGCTATTTCTATGTTTTTTTCTAGTAAATGATGGGGTTGTTTCACACCGAGGTCTATGTCTAATGTTACCAAGTCTTAGTAAACACTATCCTAAATAATACAAGATTAAACCAAAAAAATTACAAAATTGGTCGACCAATAAAAAAAGTAATTGCAACAAATTGATATTCATTCAACTTCAAGAGGAAGACTCTTTGTAGGGGTGCCTCGGGAAAAAAATATTTATAGCTCTTGTTCAAATTATTTTTACAAAAATCCACCCAAATATGGAAGATTACCCATATATTATGGGACATATGTATATAATATCTCCTTTGTTTGTCGTTGTTCATAACAAGACAGTCAATATAATTATTATCAAATTAAATCTGTAGATCAGTTCATGTAGATATGCCTTTTTCAGTTATCCATCTTCTTCAATTTTTTAGAATAATGGGCGTAACTATCAAATATCAGCTTTAAACTGTTTTGTCAGATTTTGTATCTACACTATTAAAAAACTTGCAATAAAGTATTGGCATGCCATGAAAATTGAAAATCAATTTGTTGCCTCAAACGTTAAGGATGGCATATTGAGAAATCTTAAATTTTAATTTTCTCAAAACTGTATTTTTGCAGATACTTTCAATTAAAACGGCAGAGTTGGTATTTGATAATTTCGTCTAATTTCTAATTAACAATGTAGGTAGTCAAGGTATCAAAACCGTTGTTGCCAAATGCTTTTTTTCAGCATCTTGGAAAAGAAAATAAATCTTATTAAATTTTCCAAGCCAGTAATATACATCTTAAGCAATTTTTTCAATTCATAACGATTAAAGTACCCTTTTTTGTATCTGTAAAATCATCTAGTTTTTGCAAATACCGAAAAACAAAGATAGTAAAATGTTAACTTTGGCATTTTTTATCTCACCAAATTGAAGACCAGAATTTTTTAAATTATTTTTCCTGTACTCTACCGAGTGTCCCCTACAGTGTACTAAAGTTATCCGTCATTTTCTTAACACCCTGTATAAATACTACTTTCCGCTGTATTAAAGTGAACATGTCGAGAAAAATATGTGCTGTGAGTGGTTGCTCGAACTATGGATGGATTGTTAAGCACGTCCAGATTTTTCCACAGTTTTCCAAGCAGCAGAAATAAAGAATTTGTGTGTATAAAGTTAACTTTAAAAGCCGCGTAAATAAATTCATAATAGTTTATAACTATACAGGGTGGTTAACAATTCGATGCTCACCATTGGGATCTCGGGAACGGTAAAAGATACAGGGTGGGTTAAAATAGAGAAAAGTTGCACAATTGTATGCTTATGAAGAATCTGAAAGAAAATTTATGGAAACTTCAGGCGTTGCTGAAATATCCTGAAAATACTTGAAAATGGAGATTTCTTACTTCAATCATATCTTTTTTATTATTGAAAAGAAATTGAAATATTTTTGTGGGTTTACATAAGTCATCAAAAGGTATCATCTGTCATTTCCAAAATTTTCAAGGACTACTAGATCGCAGAGTTTTCATAGTCAACTTTTGTTTTTCTTGTGGCCGCCATATTGTTTTTTCGTGTCATTCGCTATTAAGAATCAAGGAAACAAATAAACTATCACATCTAAAAAAAAAAATTAATTTTTGTTCTTCTTTTTCGAAAAAAGTAACCTTTGTTTAACCGAATGTCATAAAAAACCTCTAAGTCAAGCAATGTCAAGTCGCGACGTCATATTGACGTTATTCGGTGATATCATTTTCTTTTTTGTTTTCGAATAAAGAATCGCAAATTTTTAAGATTTTTTTTATTTGATGGATTTTTTTAATAGTGAATGACTCGAAAAAACAATATGGCGGCCATAAGAAAAACAATAAGAAAAAGTTGCGACTGAAAACTCTGCGATCTAGTAGCAGTCCTTGAAAATTTTGGAAATGACAGATGATAGCTTTTGATGACTTAAAATTATGGCTTAAAAAATAAGCATAAAATTGTGCAACTTTTCTCTAATTTAACCCACCCTTTTACCGTTTCCGAGATCCCAATGGTGAGCATTGAATTGTTATTATTATTATCATTATTACTTCTAGGGTAGGTTCAAAGCCCTTGTACTGAAGCTTGCGCTTATTGTACCCCTTTGGAAAATTATCTCATCGGTCCCATCTCCCGAAAGTATTTCAGTATGAGTCCAATGGGTGCTTGTTAGGTGGTATGGGGTTTCCTCCCCCTCCCCGCATCTCCTGTAATCCGGGATATTTTTCACTCCTATTATTGAGAGGTGTAATTAGTGGGCAGTGTCCTGTTAGAAGTCCAATTGCCCATCTCAGCTGGTGCTTACTCAGCTTTTTCAGTTACATCTTCTCTGCTCCCTCTTCCTTTTCCCCACCTAGTCGCTTGAACAGCTCCCCAGTTAGGCCTAGGCAAGGTCTGCATTGAAGTTGCTCATTTACATCTTCTCTGCTCCCTCTTCCCTTTCCCCACCTAGTCGCTTGAACAGCTCCCCAGTTAGGCCTAGGTAAGGTCTGCATTGAAGTTGCACTATTTTCTCCCTTAGGTTTTTTTCCCATGAGGAAAATTAGTTATTGGCCTTTTGTGTCAGGTTTTCTGCCCAAAAGGATCCACGTTTTATTAGTGGGCAGTGTCCTGTTAGAAGTCCAACTGCCCATCTCAGCCGGTGTTTACTCAGCTTTTTCAGTTACATCTTCTCTGCTCCCTCTGCCCTTTTCTCACCTAGCCGCTTGAACAGCACCCCAGTTAGGCCTAGGCAAGGTCTGCATTGAAGTTGCTTAGTTACATCTTCTCTGCTCTCTCTGCCCTTTACCCACCTAGTCGCTTGAACAGCACCCCAGTTAGGCCTAGTTAAGGTCTGCATTGAAGTTGCTCTATTTTCTCCCTTAGGTTTTTTTCCCATGAGGAAAATTAGTTGTTGGCCTTTTGTGTCAGGTTTTCTGTCCAAAAGGATCCACGTTTTATTAGTGGGCAGTGTTCTGTTAGAAGTCCAACTGCCCATCTCAGCCGGTGTTTACTAAGCTTTTTCAGTTACATCTTCTCTGCTCCCTCTGCCCTTTACCCGCCTAGTCGCTTGAACAGCACCCCAGTTAGGTTTAGGTAAGGTCTGCATTGAATTAGGTGTGTCTTGGTCCATATGGCCCACGAGTAATGGAGCTATTAAAGAAATACCATACGCAGAGCTCCATACGTATGGTAGGCATTTATTTTCGAAGGTGCGCCACTTCTTCGAGGTTGAATCCAGAAGGGACTGATCTACTATTCAGCCACGCATCCTTTTAGCCTGGGTTCCCGCCGTAGGATTTAGGTTTTTAAAGGTTGTCTCCTTTTGGTCCAGGTGTTAAAGCCTAGACCCCCGTATTCCTCTGTTCGCGAAATATAACCTCGACAACAGAGTTTTACGGTCTTTCGGAGAGTCCACGTTCGGACGTTCTCCGGCATCGTTATAACCCCTGTGCAGACCTTTGGTCACGACACGACAACTAGGTTGGGGGAGGTGGTCCGCGGCAGGGCTTTGAGCTACCAGTCTTGAATTTTACCTCCGACAAGCTTTATCACCACTGCTAACCTTACTCACTTACGCTCATTGTAAGGCCTTCCCCCTATCCGCCACCTGGGGACGCGCCCGATGGGTACTCAACCGCACGGGATTGAATTGTTAACCACCCTGTATACTAATTGATGGATGATAAATAAAACACTAATGTTTAAAAAAAATTCTACTCTATACTTATGGATATTCTGAACGTTACACGTGTTTCACTACTGTTAAAGTAGCATCTTCAGACAATTATGTGAATGAATAAAATATCAACAGTACGGTAACCGAATAAGTGATCATAAATATTAAATAGGTATATCAACAATTTTATTGATTTACATACCTATGTCTGAAGATGCTACTTTAAAAGTAGCAAAACACGTAAGCCCAATAAAGCCCATCACCTAAGATCGACGAAACCAATCATATGTAATTTAATAAACTAAACAACATGTTAATCGTAAGACTGCAATTTGTAATTTCAAACGAATATACAGGGTGTCCCAAGATTTCTTTATCAAGGGATATCCGCGTTATTTCAAAAAATAAACAAGTGAAATTCGGGAAATTTCAAGCATACCCCTAAGGCTTTGCACCTGCACCCTCAATGCCGCATTACGCCTTTCCACCCCTAAGTAATCATCCCCTACTTTTTTTTTCAAATGACACCCCCATATTTTTTTTGCTCGACAGGATTGTTGACTTCTTTCTGAATACAATGTCATACGATTTTTTTAAATCGAGACATATCTAGCACGCCGAACACAATATAATATCATAACAAACGAGGGTTGTCAAGGAGTTGTAATTGCTTGTTTTTTGTGTTATTGTTTCCTCCAACCACCTTAACTAGTAATACCGGTGTTACTGGTATAGGCGTTAATAATAATAATTGCTTCTGTGATTTTAATGTCATATTAAATGTTAATTGCAACTCCTTGACAACCCTCGTTTGTTTTGATATTATATTATTTTCGGCGTGCTAGATATGTCTCGATTTAAAAAAATCGTATGACATTGTATTCAGAAAGAAGTAAAAAATCCTGTCGAGCAAAAAAAATATGGGGGTGTCATTTGAAAAAAATGAGTAGGGGATGATTACTTAGGGGAGGAAAAGCGTAAAGGAGCATTGAGGGTGCAGCTGCAAAGCCTTAGGGGTATGATTGAAATTTCCCGAATGTCATTTGTTTATTTTTTGAAATAACGCGGATATCCCTTGATAAAGAAATCTTGGGACACCCTGTATATATATACCTTATCCGTGTCCGTGACCGATCGTGCTCCGGGAGGTACGTTAAAAAGGGGGTCCCGGCTGCTTCACAGCAGTCGTTAAGTTACGTCAGAGGCCCTTGAGGCTACTTGAAAACTTCTGACACTTGGGCTTTACCACAGCCATACGATATTTATTTATTTTTTACCTTATAAGGGACTGTTTTATTTATACCTTCACCAGCTGCCCCTGTCCATTGTAAAAAGTGAGCAACAAAAAACAGCCTGGCAGTGGGCCATGAAAGACGGGAGAGAAAAGATAAGGCTCAGATTATTATTATTCTTATCACAATTTGATAAGCAGAGTACCTTGTAGGCCAGTAGAATCGTCCTCAAAAATGTTCTCAGTTTGCGTTACCATGCACAAATTCTATACTATACAAAATTCGATAGAGGACCCTTAAGAGATGTTAAATCCAAATTTGCAGCACCGTGTGATTTTTTTTTACCAAGTTATGCCAAAAAACGTTTATTTTTTTATTTTTACAAATATCTCGGTTCTTATCCATCGCACATAAGCAAATGACATACCATTCTCTTCGTTATGGAATTACCTACATTTTTTATACAAATATTATTTTTGTTACACTGATAATAAAAACAATATTGAGGTTTAAAGTTAGAAAATTGTCTTTCGAATAAGGTTTTTTGCAAATTACTTATTTTTTTGCATTTTAACGCGCTGGAAAGCCCTAGTAGTTTTTTGAAGAACAATCAATTACCGTTACGCTGATTGGTCAATCATGAAAATCCGATAAACGAGTCTCTGGTAATCCACCTGAGAAATTGTGCATGTCGAAAATTGGTATTTTATCCGTTTTTTTTTTCGTTGATTTTTTTATCTTTTGTGAGTGGAATTGTAGTGTGTATCTATTTTATTCATGAACGTGAGTTTTGTGTGAGATATTGGGATCTGTCAGTGTATGTTTTCCCGGTGCTATCACGTGCGTTCTTAGTTGCGTGAAAACTTCTAGTCACCGTGACTAATTAAACGGTCAATTTATATTAACTCGGAAAACACGTCACCAATGTTTGTCTCAAAAACTTGGAAAAGGATCAGAAAAAACTGAGTTCTACTCTTAAACCAGAAAAAATCATCTGCAACAAATGTTGTAATATTTTAAATCAAAAAATCCGAACCACGAACTGATTGCGTCAACAAGAATTTGTTGTCTTTATCGCTCTCTATGGCCGAAACAACGAAAAATCCTACGACGAATTTCGTTTCAACTTTTTCTCCCGCATGGGACAAAAGACAAAATCGGATCTTACTTCTTTACCACCATCAGAGTCAGCTGCTTAGCAGCATTCATTTCGAACTTGTTACCAAATCCAAACATGGTTTGGCAATATCTTGGAAGCGGAAACCTGGGGCTGGAAGAGACATAAATGTGGATTAGAATCCGTAATGAGCACTAAAGATCCAATTCCATCTTCACTTCTCAAGGTTATTTCGTGTGCATGCACAAAAGATTGCGGGGCAGCTTGTGGCTTCAGAAAAGCAGGACTGAAACGCTCTGCAGTTTGCAAGAACTGCTCAGGTCAAAGTTGTTAAAACGTCGCGGAAATCACTGACGACAGCAGCGATGATGAAGACATATACGATTTGCCAACCACGGTTCCCCTGCCTCGCTATTATAGCCGAGCTAAGAATTCAGACAAAATTTATTGTGGAATAGTAAACGAAAATGAGGAATAACCCGGCCCATCGAAACGTGCTAGAAAAAAATAAAATTATAATCTTGACTCTTGTAAAAGCACTTTGTACTTTGTTTAACTGATTATTACTTGATTTTTCTTTAAAAAAAATACACTCATATGTTTTTTACTTCAAATTTAGCAACTACCTAAGCATGCAATAAAGAAAGTATTCAAAATAAAGATTATTAACTTGTGTGTATTATTGCAATTTAAAATATTGAATATTTATGAACAATAAACGTAGAAATGTTGCACATTGAATGTAAATTAAAACAAATGCTCAATTTTTCATGCGAGTTTTCGAGTCGTTGATGAATGTATTCGTCAATTCAAAATTGTACATCACTGACATGCACATGTTTGCGCGTAGATTGCCGGAGACTGGATTATTGGATTTTCAAGATTGACCTACCAGTGCACAGGTAATTGACTGTTCTTCAAAAAACTACTTGGGCTTTCCAGCGGTAAAATGCAGAAAAAATAAATAATTTGCAAAAAACCTTATTCAAAAGAAAATTTTTTAACTTTAAACCTCAATATTACTTTTATTATCAGTGTAACAAAAATAATATTTGTATAAAAAATGTAGGTAATTCCATAACGAAGAGAATGATATGTCGTCTACTTATGTGCGATAGATAGAAACCCAGATATTCGTGAAAATAAAATAAAAAACGCTTTTCTGCATAACTCGGTAAAAAAAAATCGCACGGTGCTGCAAATTTGGATTTAACATTTCCTAATGATCCTCTATCGAATTTCGTATAGTACAAAATTTGTGCATGATAACGCAAACTCAAAATACCATTCTACTGGCCTATTGATATAAAATAAAAGTGTATTATCCTTTTCCAAATGGTTTTGAATTAGGGTTAGCTATGGAAAATTTGAATTATGTTGCACTAGGGCCAAATACTCAGATAATAATAATACGTTCACGTTCAACTCTCCCCTATTTACATGGTAAAAGAAAGTACGTCAAAAAAAAATAGCGCCATCTGTTGCCTTGATGATCAACTCTCAACTTACACAGCAGCGGATTAAATTTAAAAAATCACGGAGTCCTTGGTTTCGGGTAATAATAATAATTATCACTTTCGTTTAAATATTTAGTGATGAACACCCGTCAATAATTCATTATTTCTGCATCTGATTACATAAATTCAGATTCAAGCATTAAAATATACTTCACGTAAAATAAAACTGCATATTTTTTTTGTTTTTTTAAAAGGAGGGAGCTTCGGTCTTCCCTATGTAGGTAAGACAAAGTCGCTCCACTCCGGTAATTATGGGTTTGAGCTATTTGCCAACATTACCCAGCCTCAAGTACACCATTAAATAGTAGAAAGGACAACACAGACACCCAGAGCTTCACCAAGAATCGAACTCAGTCCGCCGGGTCCAGTGATTCAGCAGACCGCCCACTGAGCCACTCGGCTACCGGTGTGCTCTAACTGCATATTAGTGTATTTTTTAACAAAAAAATACACTATTGAGGACGACATCACTTTTCGAAAATCACCCAAACTCATCAAATGTCCACCGATCATGACCCCCAGATCACGAAAAAGTGGTTTTCCAAAATTCACCTGCCCACGATATATATATATATATATATACAGTGCTTCCCAAAAGTAACGGATAAAATCGATAAAACGGAGAGAGCTGTTTTTTTGAAAAAATAAAAAAACAGGTCGATTTTGTTTTTGAGTTGTTCAACTTTTGACATAATATTGGGGTATACAGGGTGATGCGCGAAAAAGTGGTGACGTCATCGCTATTTTTTTTAAATGACAACCCCTATTTTTTCTTCCATGTTTTGATACTTCATCCAATTACCAATACGGTAATGTGATCATTTTGTAACCTTAAACGACGAAATTTCTGTGAAAATAACTTAATTTGGAGAGATTCAATTTAATAGACAGATTTAATAGATTTAATTTAATTTAATTTAACAGATTTAATTTAATAGACTTAATTTAATAGACAGATCTTATAAAATTATCATGGAAACAGTCATTTTTATTTGATATCGTTTTTATTTTTATCGTTAATGCTCCGATTTTCACATCAGTAAAAAGTGCACAATTTCGACTCATAAGCTGTTTTCTTAGAAATTTCCTTATTTAAGGTTACAAATTGATTACATTACCATACTGGCAATTAAATAAAGTATCAAAAAACGGAATAAAAAATAAAGGTTGCCATTTAAAAAAAATGCCGATGACGTCACCACTTTTTCGCGCATCACCCTGTATACCCCAATATTATGTCAAAAGTTGAACAATTCAAAAGCAAAATCGACCTGTTTTTTTATTTTTTCAAAAAAACAGCCCTCTCCGTTTTATCGAATTTATCCGTTACTTTTGGGAAGCACTGTATATATATTTCTCCAAAATCACGATTTTTCGATTTTCAAAACGCTCCTGTAGCTTTATCTTTCAAGATTAGTGAACGAAATTTTGGATTCTTGTAAAGCTGAAGAATGACTTTAGATTTTCGTTGAAAAAAATTCCAAAAGTCACGTTACTTCTACAGGGTGTCCTTTCAAAGTTCCCCAAATCCGGACTTTGAGGCACGGTTTCTGGCCGCAGTTTTCAATCTAGGGGGCTGAAATTTTTGTGAGAGTAAGATGTCCACAAGGAGTGGTCTGGTATTGCACTTGAGCAAAATCGGCCGAGCCGTTTCAAAATGGCGACCATTTGAATTTTCGGAAAATTTACTATTTTTTGAATCCCTGTATGAGCAAGATGGCAAAAAAACTTTCACATCAAGTTAACAGGATTGAAAGAAAATTAATTGAAATTTGAGTTAATGCAAAAAAATTTGAATTTTTTCCATTAATAAGCCAGTGGCGTGGGTAGGAAAAGAGTGAAAGTGGCTTAATTTCTATAACAGTTTTTGAGCACATTTTTGAAGGAATTGAACTAAAATTTTTACAGTAGACAACTATACTAATATGTACTCTTTAATCTTCAAAAATTTCAAGGATCAAATAAAAAAAATGGCGGAGATATTTAAATTAATTTTACATGATGTAAATTTCTCTAAAATTTTAAAAACGCTCTAGTAGCTTCATCTTTCAAGATTAGTGGAAGAAATTTTTTACTCTTGTGAAACTTTGGGATGACGTTAAATTTTCGTTGAAAAATTTTTCAAAAGTCGCGTTACTTCTACAGGGTGTCCTTTAAAATTTCGAAACATCCGGTCCTGTGGCACGGTTTTCTGGTAGCAGTTTTCAATCTAGGAGGCTGAAATTTTTATGGGAGGAAGATATTATCCATACAAGTAGTGGTCTGGTATTGCATTTTTTGAGCAAAATCGATCGAGCCGTTTCAAAATGGCGACTTTTTGAATTTTAGGGAAAAAGGCTATTTTTTAGTCCCTGTATAAGCAATATAGAAAGAAAACTTTTCACAACAAAATAATGAGGATGACAATTAAAGGCTTGTTTAATAACTTAACGATTGAATGTAATATTCAGACCCGGGACTGCTTGATTTAAAACCAGCACCAGCACCAGACCAGCGCACCGTTTTCATCGCGCTCGGCTCGGGCGGGACCACCCATGCAGATATGACTGCTCCTGCCAACCCCAATTGCAGAAAATAAAAACTCCTACAAACCTGTATTAACAAGATTGGATTAAAATGATTTGAAATTTGAATTAATGCAATAAAATTTTTATTATTTTCATTAGTAAGCTAGTGGCGTGGGTAAGAAAATGGTAAAAATGGCTAAATTTCTTTAATTGATTATGAGCACATTTTTGAGGGAATTTACCTGAAATTTTCGGAGTAGACAACTACACTAATAGCTTGTAACTCTCCAAAATTTAAAGAAGCAAATAAGAGAAATGGCGGAGTTATTCGAATTTTTTTACATGATGTTTATTTCTCTAAAATTTCAAATGTTCGGTTTTCAGAACTCGCCTGTAACTTTTTAAAGTCAGTCAGTGGCGGGTATATAGGACAAGAGACGAAATTGTTAAATTTTGTCAATTTTTTTTTGGTTTATTATGTAAAAATCTATTTTACGGCACGCTTTCAAACTAAATGAAATGAAATTTTCACAGTAAACCACTACGCAAATTCGACCTGACTATTGAAAAATTCAGAAAGCCAATTTAAAAGGCGGCAAAAATTTTCATAGTTGAATCGCATAAAAATACACTGTTTCTGCGATTGATGCGCAAGAAGGTTTTTAATTGTGATTTGTTTTGTAGGTGACCTGGGTATAACTTTTAACTCGACATCTAACGTAGTTACTGATAAAAAGCGTCTTGGTAGACACGCGAACGGAAGTGTGATCTTAGTACCCATACTGATCCTTAAAAATAAGATTCATCAAAATGTAATAAAACCTACCTGACCAACTTTCAGGAATACAGAAATTCTGAGCCCCGTCGTATATTCTCTGCAATCATAACTGTCTGCTGGGGCTGGATGCATTTTTTGTTCAGAAGATCCTAGTAACAGGTATAAGTTCTGATAGAGGACTATTATAATGAGTTTAAATTTAAAATTTTAAGAAAGTTACCTTTAGGCAACGCGAACAAGTGGAAAGCCCACGTTTTATTGTTAAAACATCTTCTAACGCAACAAAAGTTTACCATTTTTACAAAATATGCAGACTTATTAACAAATAATAATTATGTAAATTCTTAGACAGTTGTACGTTCATGGAAAATGTGACGTTTTTGAAGTCAAATTTGACATTCCCAACTTTTTGTGAGAATGAGAATGCGCTACCCTAGTAAAGCGGTAATACAGGTTCCCTAGAACAGCCTATACTTACTTAACGTATAATAATATGCTAAGCAAACTTCAACAAGTTTTTAAGTTTTATTTAAGGAAAGAACAAGATAATACAAATACATAATTAAATAAATAAGACTTTCTAGTCTAGTCATGAGAGCATTTGCGTTTTATACCTATGCTACAGCGCCGATGATTGTGTAGTTAACACGTTCACTTAATTTAACTTTTGTAACTTATTAAAATCTTCTTGGGTCGTAGGGGTGTATTTTTTGTTGCTATGGAAAAAAGTACTACCCAAAACAGCATCAATTTACTGTCAACGTAGTAATAATGTCTTTTAACTCTTAAGTAAATAAAAACTAGACCATGCAAACAAATTACTTGCATGTATACTCGGCTGCATGTTGGCAACTCTCTGCTGGACTAAAGTTATCGATGTAAAGAAGTTTTGCTCAAATGATTCCTGAAGATGAAAGACAGAGACTTTTTCTACGCTTTAGGAGGCCTGCAATCCAGTATTTAGTTTATTTTATTGTACGATTTTTCTCTCTACTTACAGTAATTATATTATTATGTATTTCTCTCTATTATTTAGGATATTTTAATGATTAAAAAATAAGCAGTACTAAGAAAAAATTACCTATTTCACCATACTTGATTAATCGTCCTATAAAATCTGTATTTATTGTGCCAGATTTTTTTTAATATAGAGCTTCATGATGATTAAACGAATTTGTGGTGTAAAAGACGCCCCATTCCTATAACATTGAAGGACTATACTACTAGATCAGTGTTTAGTAGTAAAATTTCTACAATTCATAAAATTCATATACGTGACTTTTTCTAGAAACGTCCTGGGCACGCCACTGAATCTGACACCTCTCAAAACAGTGCAGTAAATTATTTTTCTTTAAATTATTATTATCCGTTGAAAAAATTACAATATCAACGCATGTTAGATAAAATTTACTATAGTACCGTTTTGAGAGATTGTGAATCCATGCAGTCAGTAGCATAGCATTGATTTCTGCCCCCTGGTGCTAGCCCTAAATTTATAGCTTATTTTCCCTAGGTAGTGTAGCGGAGGGAGGGGGGTGGGGTGTTGTGAGTCCATAGCCAAAACCGAATTCTAGGAACAGCTGATAATTTTTTGGAAGGGTTAATTTATTTAAACATTTTATAATAATATCATGACTACGTGCAGTGATCATTTATGTTAGGTAATTCAAAAAGAAGGTTACAAGTAGAGTCGGATGAAAAATTGTGTTGTTTGACAAATTACTCAGGAAAGGTTAATTTAAATGCATTTTTTTTACTGTACAAATTATAAAAAACATTAAGATCAACTCAGTATAACAAAACAGAACAAAGCACTCTATGCAGTTTCTTTTAAAATTCATTTATAGACCAACACTACAATTTATGTGGTACAGTTGCCATAGTTTTATTTTTATAATAATTTCTATGCAAAGGATAAATGTTTCGAAACTTGGAATGGGGTTTGAATAAAAAAAATCAATTGTGGTAATAAAAATCGATTTCTTAAAAATAATTTAAAACTTTTCTGTGACCATTGTACTATTAATGCAACATTTAATACGTATTATAGGGTGGTTTTCCATAATCATTAAAAATATTATTCCATGATTTATACTCTTCAACTTTCGGAAAATTGTTAACAACTACAGGCTTGCTGTCTATATTTAAATAAACAAACTGATTGTCCCCTTCAGATCGTACAGAAGGCCACATGGTGAGATTTTCTTCTTTATCTAAGTCAGGTGTGGGGTTCCTAAAATCACAAACGGTAAGTTATTACATATTTATATTCCTAATAATTCTAATTAATACTCACAAATGTTTAGCGAAGTTGGTCCAGTATTTCAATAGGATTTCTTGAACGGCAAGGTCCTCTTTGGGAATTTCTGATAGGTCTTTGTTGTATAAATTTGTCCAGAAATATTGATTTTCTTCAGCATGTGCTACTTTTTCTGCACCTGAAATTTATTTAAACTGTATCAATGATTATTGGTCTAAAATACTTACACTTACCTTCAATTTCAACAGGATTAGCCCCCATTTTTCCTCAATAGGAAAACACATAAAAGTATACCTCACTATTTTTGGATTGTAATTCAGCATGTTTGATTATTCCTCTATTCATTGCAGTATCACTGAAAAACTGACATTCTTTTATTGAAGATCTGAACACCGGTAAGACAAAAAATATAAAAGTAACTTTTTATTTAACTATTTATTAATAAGTTATTAACCAATGGAAGGTGAAAAGTCAAGAACAAATTTGTAAGGTGATAAGGCAATATCAGCGGTGATCTGGGGCAGTTCAATTCAAAGAGGGATCCAAACAAGAAGTCGGTGATATAAGATGGTGATTTAGATCGAGTGTAAATATTTATAATGCACTGGTGGTAAAAGAAACAGAGTGAAACTTGAATTATAAAATTAGTATCATACTGTAAAGTGATGATAAATAAAACATTTTACTGAATAGTGTGTTTTGTTAATTATTATAGCGAGCAATAAATTAATTTTTTCTGCGACGGGCTATAAGTTTGACCTTTTTTCCCCGTTGACAGGTAGAAAAATGCCTCATTATATGAGCTGCATCTTATCGGGGAAATAAATGAATTAGCAGGGAAATAAATGAGTACTTATTTCCCCGAAATGGCGGCTTAGGTACAGTTACTATTAACACTCGGATATCATTAAATTTATATCAAATATACGTAAAGGAAAGTTACCTTATTATCCAAATGGCAATTATTAAGGGAATTTTCATAATAATCACTATCCATATTATTAAATTCACTCATCGAAAACTAACAAGAATCTTTGCAAAACTGTCTTCAATTTTAATTACATTAATATGACGTTTATGTAATAATTAAATCGTTTCGTTACCCAGGCAACGTCAATTACGATAAAAGACAGTTTGAAAATACAAGTTTAACATAAATCATTTTTCCGACATAATTTTCAGTTATCTAACTACGTTTTTCGACATTTTAACACTGATATTTCTTCTCGCAGAAAAAAATTGTATATTACACATGAGAAAAAAGTGCGATTTTAGCTCTCGATGTGTTTGTCCCCTCCGCTAAACGCGTCGGGGACGAAATCACATCTCGAGCTAAAATCTATCACTTTTTTCTCTTGTATAATAAATAACTATAATTACTTGACTTGATAACTATCAAAACCCAACAAAACAAAAACACGTTATGTAAGAAAAAAAGCTTACCTTAACAGCAGCAGACAAATTTTTATGAAGGGGAGTCTTGGAATATATTTCTCTAATTTTCTTTCCAACAATAACTTTCTCTTCATTTTCAGTGATATTCATGCTGACAGGCACAAATTTATTGGGATTTGCATCAAAATATTGCACTAGTTTTAAGAAAAGATTCGTATCTACAATATAAAAAAAGTTTACTTCTATATTATTATTATCATTTATATTGTTTCAGTAGCTCCAATATCTCAGAAAGAGTGTCAGCAATAATTGATTGAAATTTTTTGACTGAATACTCATTCTGCATAGTTATCCTTATAGGCAGGCTATTGATTATATGCCTAATACACTAGGAGATAAGGAACTATCAAAAGAGCCGGTTTTATTGCATGAATCCTTCAAATGGTCATTAAGGATGAAAAAATCATGCAGTGCCATTAAATTGAAGCGTTTTTACTTAATAAAAAGACTTTTTTAAATATTTTTGACACGTGTTTTTTTTTATATTTATAAAATGAACTATTTTGATGTAAAAAAAAAATCCAATTAGCTATAAGTACCTAAATTTGCTTCGTTTTCTAACCATAATAATTAAAAAACTGAAAGAGGTGGAGTTTCACCCTTATCTCCAATTTCCACCCTCCAGGTTAATAGCACTCAATGTTTTTTTTCATCCTTAATGACCATTTCAAGAATTCATGCAATAAAAACCCAACCCGCTCTTTTGCTAGTTCCTTTCTGTGAGATTTAATCTAAGAACTCATTTCACAACTTATACCTTCGACTGCCCGCAATATTTCCTCAGAGGTGATTCCAATAATAATGGGAACATTTGAAATTTTCCCGGACGATATGGCTTCATAATAAGAAGGATACTTGGGGTCCATTACGGGGGAATAAACAAAACCTTCCAATAGCTGGCTTAATTCGTTTTGCTGAAAAATATTGAATTAATCAACTAATTTAAAAGGTTTTACTTGACAGGTGCAACTAACCTCTTGTGCAACCGTTATTGCAGCTTTCATAATATCGGTAGCTTTGGCTTGTCTTAAAAATGTCAATAATTCCTTAGAATCGGTACTCTTAAAATTAGGATCCAAATATGTGGCAGTTTTGTGAGCATATTTACTAGCATTTTTCTGGAAACACCACGCATTCAATGGAGAGCCACTTTCCAATATTGCCGCTCTGTACAAACCTAATAAGTTCAAACAATTTAAATCAGAAAATTAATAATAAATTGGAAATATTTTGGGTATATTGGTGTTGGTGTTAAAATTATAACATAACATACCAGTAGCTTCCTCATTGAAAAGTAAATGAGCCACGGACACAGAACCCGCACTCTGTCCAAAGATGGTAATTTTCTCAGGATCTCCCCCGAAGTGAAGAATATTTTTACTTGTCCATTTCAAAGCCAACAGTTGATCTTTGAGTCCAAAATTTCCTTTTATGACATCATCGCAAGTCGAAAGAAAACCTGAAAAATTTGTCATCATCTTATCTGATTATTAATAATCTAAAAATTAATAAACTTTTTTGCTGTTCTTCCCAATCAATTAACACCTTTTATAGTATTTATCAGAAATCTGGATAGTGTATAATGAGTCACCTAGTCAAGTATAATAATTAGAAAATCATACCGAAAGGACCGACTCGATAATTGAAAGTCACCACTACCACATCATGATCCATAAAAAATTCTGGTCCCTTTTTATCAGGTGCAGCATGTCCTTTTAGGAAAGCTCCCCCATAAATAAAGAACATCACCGGATATTTTGGATTTAAATCTACTTTGGGAAGCTAAGGTATAGTGTAAGAAAATATTAGGGATGCAACGAATATTCGGCAACTATTCGGCGAACGTAATATTCGGCCATTTTGCCGAATATTCTATTCGGCCGAATATTTATATTTGTCGCCGAATATCTCCGCCGAATATGTCTCAAGTTTTTATGAATAGAAATACCGAGAGAAATAATACCTATATATTTTTCAAGACATTTTAGGAAACTCCTAAATAATAATGGGTTGGATCTAATGTTATTTATGACAGTTAATCCCTTAACAATAGACTAGGTACCTATCTACCTGAACATTTTTATAGCTGAATAGGACTCTTTTTCAAGCATTGACGGAATATTTTACACTTTAATTACAGCATCTCCTAAGTACCTATAATTTAGCGGGTTAATACTAATTTATACCTACACAATAATATTCCTATATTATCATCAATTGGGTATTAATTTTAGGGACTCTTCAGAGAAATTATGAAATAAAAATCAGAGATAACACAGAGGGCAGACTTCATGATTGTATAAAAATTTTAAAGAATTCCTGTTTTCAAGTGGGTCCTTTCAATTTGTAAACAAACCACTTACCTATACAATGGTTAGGAGAAAGGCTAGTATATCGTAAAAGAAAAGGACAAAGTTCATATCTACCCATTTCACCAAAAGAGACAAACAACAATAATGGAAATATGGGATGACTTCATGAATCAGATTCCAGTGTTGACGTTAATGGGCTATAAATCAACAATAAATCACACTTCACCTTTTGAATTTTAGAAATTTCTTATTCATTCTTGAAATCTAACAAATTTAATAACATTGTTCCTCTTGTGTTTTATTATAGGGGGGAAATTAATGAACTTATAGAAATTGCTTACACTTTAACTACTTGCTTGAAATTTCAATGACAAGAACAGTACCAAAAAAATTAAGTACCAAGGTACCTACTTCTAAGAATAATTGATTATTTACTGAAAATTGAATATTCCTCTGATACCCTGTTATTGTTTTGCCTAAACTCGAGCTTCAATATGAAAATGAAACAGTCAATAAAGTCAATAAAAATCACCCAACAATAGCGCTGAAACGGTTCCTTTCCGAGAATTTTTTGTTTTATTAGGTATCTAAAATCCAACCTATAAAGCACATGAATGACTGAAAGATGCATGTAAAAAACTGGTTATGGACAAGTTGGACAACCCTCAAATAAAATAAAGAAAAAGAAGCCTGTTAGAGCTGGCACTGTGGACTCACCAGGAATTAAAAATTTCACAAAACCATAATATTCGGCCGGCCGAATATTCGGATTCGGCCGAATACTAATGGCCGAATATTCGTATTCGGTATTCGTTGCATCCCTAGAAAATATCAATTTAAATTAAAGTGCTCACTGAGTTACTGACAACTTACAGATGGCGTGAAAACATTTATATGTAAATAGTCTTCATCTTGCATGTGCTCGAACTCTTTGGTAGGCATGATTTGGTAAGGAATTTTTTGAAATTTTGTCGCATCATAAGTGCCCTCCCAATTGTCACAGGGAACTGGATCCTAAAACATTTTTTATCTATTTAAAATTACGTTTTTATTACTACTAGATCTGAGATCTCCTTTAGAGAACGTTATAACTACTTTTTTTTAAGTATCCATCTCCTAAAAAATAATTTAATTGTCTAAATACAGGGTGTCCCTTGGATGGATGATCATAGCTTGAAAGCGTATTCTTTGGAGACTTGTAAGTCGAAAGTTACCCATACACTTTTGCCCGAAAAAAAAGTCACCATGGTAATATGACAGAAAATTACATGTCTACCAGATTAGTTTACTATTAAATTTAAAACTGCTCGTAACTTCTTAACTTTTGAGTTTTGTGCAAAAGTGTATTCTTAAAATTGTTCAAAGAATACGCTCTTAAGCTATGACCATCAGAGTCCCGGGAAACCCTGTGAACGTGAGAAGTTGTATACATTTCTTGCTAAATTTCGTGCAAAGTAGATAGGAACTATTGTATTAATGCTTACATGAAATCTTAGGTCTCCAAGGGGTGGCTTAGCATAAGGAATGCCTTCAAAAGAGTAGTAGTTGTTTTTTTTATGAATTGTTAATCCCTTCTTTCCTTTAACTGCTCCACTGTTTACCTTAACTTCTGCCATATTAATATCCTAGAATTCAAAAAATAAGACCATCAAAATGTTACAAAAAGTGTAAATTATCAACAGTTTATACTACATAATATATCAGTTGTGGTGAATTAATTGCGGTAAATTAAATTGTGAGACAATCATAACATTTTATTCAGGATTCCATTGCTTTGCTTTAAGTTAACACACTTTGCTTTTGCTGCAAGTTGAAGCTTAGTTTTAACGACCTGTAAGTCAACGTAATAAATGATTTGACAGATTTGAACCTGTCTGTTGAAAAAATTTAGGTAATTGTATGCATCCGCGGCTCCTAAGTTTCATCAATTTTTTCGGGACCGAGGAGCGAAATAGGGGTGCTGGGTGGGTAAGAAAGTAAAAACAGCCATTGCAAACTAATATTAAGGTCACAACTAAGGCCTCTTTGGCACTACGGTCGAATTTCTATTTTTTTTCACTTCAGGGCAAGGAAAATCTTCGAAAATAACAGTACCACGATAATTATTTTGAATTTTGCATTTATAATCCGAAAATCATTGCATCAATCTCTGTGGACTGGACACGTTATGTGAAAGCGGATATATCGCCCAGTCCGCCTCTGTAAACCTCTAACACAGAATAGAATACTTGGCAATTATTGTGAAGTGGATTTATCCGGGATCGCGGCATCTAATCGGTGCCTCTTGTCAGGACCGCACTCCCTCCGCACTCTCAAAACCGTTTTTTTACACCGTTTTGTGGCTTTCCCTTTCATTTGCAAAGCAAATGAATACCTTCCTGGTGTTACTATAGGTATGTTCTCCACCCCTATATAGGTTCCATAGTGAAACTGTAGGAGCCGCGGATGTATATAATGACCAAAATTTAAATTCAACATGACTGCAATGTCTCATTTTAAAGCAAGCGAATCTCTCGTCTTTAAATTAAAGTGTTCAATCGATTGTTTTTGACAGTAACACCTTTGAATTGTGACAGATCTTGATTTGGAATCGTACTGCAACAATTGAATTTGAAGTAAATGCGGTTAGTGCAAGCTTCAAATACGATACGACTAAAGCAGACTTTCAACTTTATGTGATCATGATTGTGTGACCAATAAATTAATCTTTTGGTGGATTTGTTTGAACAATGTAGGTAGTTACAAGGTGTAAATGTCTGTCAGTGCCGACTTCATCTTGAATTGAACACATAATTTGGAGCTATTGGGACTTTTGTGACCAACTAACAGGTGTGGTATGATCTGTTTCGCTTGAAGACTGTACAAGTGTACAAGTACAATGGACTGTAGCAAACATTTTAACGTTAAATGGAAAATATTGCTTTCGTTTTTCTTAGAATGATTCAAGTCAAGCCATATTCAAGCAATCATTATTAATCTGTCAACATCAGCAGTTATATTCATATTATCATATTACCTGTTTAACATAAGTTGACCAAGTTCTTTTGTTGAAGTTGGGAAATATGAAACGTTTTGATCTACTTGACGTCTTAAACACGAAAGTTAACAAATTAAAGCAATTTTTCATAGTCACTTCACCTCCACTTGCTTCATTCTTACTTTCAGTAGGTAATGTTATGTTTTTAAATAAAAGTTTGTTTCAACCCTAAAGAACACAACATGAAAATGTGAATATCACACAACAGCCTAATTACTAACTAAAACTATAAAACTAACGGTAAGGAGTGTTCTCTTATCTTATCTTATTTTTATTAAAACATAAATTAAAACAAACAAAACTGAAAAATTCCATACCATCATACAATAACAACAATACAAAATCATTGAATTGACGTTTTAATACCAATGGACAAGCCACGGTTCATCCACGTTCATCTAAGGCCCATTCTATTCTACACGAACCACAAAAACGCGACCGGCGACCGTTTGCCTGCGAGCGACACGCGTGTGTCACAGAACCACAGAGTTTAAATGGGGCATACACTATACGGGCGACTTTGCGGTCGCGTGTGGACGCGTTCGTTGGCGTGTCGGCGTTTTGAACGCAAGAGGTTGCGTAAAAGTCGCGCGCCGGAGGCCGGCGTGTCATTCTATATTATGTAGCGTTTGGCCTTCCGAGCCGATTTGTCCTTTTTTATTACAGTCCACGATTTTAGTAGTGCACATTATTGATGTGCTTGCAGTGGCGGATTTCCAATTAGACTAGGTAGGCTATAGCCTGCGGCGGCAAATTTTTATGGGCGGCAAATTTTCGAAAACGAAAAATATTTTCGAGTCCTAGGAAATTGCGTGACCTTGGGCATTGATAAAAAATTGCCTGGGGCGCTTTATCGAGATGGGAAAACCGTCTTGAACCCTTTCGAAATCCCGCTTCGCCTTTGAATTCATATTCTTTTTGAAGCCTACAAGAACACGACCTGATTTACCCACAGGCAAATTAGGATATTCTCAGGATATTTCCGATGTTTTGCGAAGCTAAGATGAAACACCCCTAAGGTCAGGCGATTAGCACCAACTGGGTGTATCCACCAACGTCTTTTTTTACGTTATTTTTTGGCCAACAAACTTAATAACGTTAATTGGTGAACTGCGATACACCCAACTTGTACGGGATCCATATCAAAATATGAGCCGTTTTGTCGCTAGTCTAGAATGGGTCGCGTTTCACTCGCCGGTTATACGTGCTACAAAGGCGCGGCGTCTACCCGCTCGTATAGAATGGGCAAAATTTTCAAGCGACTAAGCGACTAATCGGTCGCGTTTTTGTGGTTCATATACAGGGTGTCCCGTATCGTTATGTTCAAATTTTGTGAGCATATAGTAGGCTTATTTCTAAGCCTAAAAAACCCAAAAGTGGCAGGTCTATCTGCATTCGTTACGAAGTTACAGGCCTAAGAAAATAATGTCTAGTAAATACCAGATTTAACTTTGAAAACCACATAAAACGTATTTTATTGACCAAATCTTTAGTTTATCATGTGTTAAAAATGTCCTATTCCTTACTGAATACAAGCTTGTGCTCGGAGACCTATTGCAAAAGTAACAGTTTTCTCGTCTTTTTTTGCGTACCTATCTCTTGATCAGCTTGCTGAATACGATCAAATAATAATTTCTCTCTGGTGTATTTAGTTACAAACACCAATTCCGAAATATGCTGTGCCGCATCTATTTGAATCCTAATGCCATTTCGTATGAGCAGGGGAACCTCTACTCTCTACTAATGTTTATTTCGGTAACGTTTACTCATGTGTGGCAATTTTTGTGGCTTACAAAGTTGAATCTTGTTATTTACTAGTCATAATTTTCTTAGGCCTGTAACTTCGTAACGAATAAAGATAGACCTGTCACTTTTTGGTTTTTTGGGCTCAAAATTAAGCCTACTATATGCTCAAGAATTTTGAACATAACGATACGGGACACCCTGTAGAATGGGCCTAAGCATTTAAGGTATGATAGTCTGTGCTAAGCATTAAGCAACGCTGACGGGCTGACGCCGTGCGGCCAACATTAGAAAGAGAGGTCCATGAAAAGGATAGAGCTAGTCAGGGCAAAAGATAAGGCGGGAAGCGCGTTTTTAAATAATACAGACCTACTTATTAGTTTACTTGTGTAATAAAGATCAATTAATTGTAAATATACTTATACATTAATTATTATTGATAAATGCTTTAAAGAGTTTTTATTATTGCTTTAAAAACTGAGTGATTTTTTTTCTTGAAAATAATACAGCTCTAGGAATACTTACCTTGGTACACGATACACATATACACGGTATGCCGATAGACGATGACGCGCAGGCTGCGTTCCGGTCTTGTGACGTCACGTGGTCAGATATTACACATGAGATTGCTCATATCTATTTTATTGTTAGAAATAAATAAATAATTTTTTGTACACATTGCTTTTATGGCTATTTCTGATATTCGGTTAAAGGTGGAGGTGGAGATTTATACTATCTTTAATCATAATAAATTAGTAGTTAATTTCGACTGTCCAGTTATATAATGAAATTAGGAATTATTTGGGATTGCAGTCAATTAAATTAAAGAACACTCTTTTTTCTACGTCAAGCTTTCGAATTAATTTTAATTCTTCTTCAGGACTATCTATAATATGATTAACAATATTAAATTTAGTATAAGGTGTTAAAAAGATGGTAATTATATACTTACAGAATTTGAGATTAAAATTTAAAGTTTGTAAAAATTGTTAACCATAGGACTGTTTTTGTATACATTTACAGCAATTAACGCCAACAAAGATAAAATTACATAAGTACTAATGAAGTTCAATTTCCAATTCAGGCCGAAATGATAAAAATTTTTTATAAGTTTTTCCAGTCTAAATGATTGACATATAGATAATAAATTTAAAAAAAAATTTTTTTTTTAAATTCATTTAGACTAGAAAAACTTATAAAATTTTTTATCATTTCGGCCTGAAGTCGAGTTTAAACCACATGACGTCATTGCGCAGTAGTTGACCAAAATAGAAAACGCTATCGGCATACCGTGTATAGTCCAATAAAGTCTAAAAAGTCATACGTATCGATTAAGAATACACATCCTTTTGATAGTTCGATTTATTTTGTTTCATATACGTGGTTTTTATAGTAACCGTCCAGTTTGTCTAAACACTCCATCCCGCATAAATAAGTATACGTCAACATTGGTTTTGAATGAGAATTAAATGCACAACACAGAGGATAGAATGTCATTACGTGAATAAATTTTATGTAGTTATCAGTGGCTCTCAAACTGACGTAAGCGCTTCAGTTCATTGTTTGAATGATTTCTTCAATAATTTACGCTCGTTCACAACTTGACAATTAACTGTTTGACATTTTCTGGTGAAATTAAAAATATTAATTCGGACGGTTAGTGTGACGTCACATCTGACTTTTTAAAGTTAATCCTACTATATATGTGTATCGTGCTTCTGCCCTGACTAGCACCATCCTCTCTATCTGTCTCACTCTGGAATCGATCGATGCGCGCTATGGCTTGTCCATTGGTATTAAAACGTCAATGTACAAAATACAATAATATTTAAAAATTCAATTTTTTTAATTTTGTAGACAGTGACAGTAAGTACACGTCAACATCAAGGTTGTTGACATGATATTTAAATTGACATTGACAATGACAATGTCAATAATTGAAGTGATATTTTTGCAAAAGATCGACGTCAAATGACTTTTATCAACATTTTTGTATTTTACTTTCATGTCAAGAATGGATAAATTCTAAAAATTTCCACTTAGACTCGATACCTTCTTCAGAAATGGCCACAGAAATCTGCCCGTTATCTTAATGACCCTTTATAAAACCCACTGTTAATTTTCTAAGACTATTATTTAATAACTGATAACGATGATATAACTAAGAAGCTATTGGCCGATTGCACCACCCACACTTAAATCTTAAGTGTCACTTAAAATTTTAAGGGGGACTGTTTCCGTTGCACCACTCATTTAAGTAGACCTTAAGAATTTTAAGTGACACTTATCTTAAGGGCCGCAAATCTTCCACTTAAAGTCCCACTTAACCTAAATAAGCAGGTAGTTTTACAAAAATTTTACCATGAAAATATTGAAAATAAGAAGCAAATAATGCCTAATCAAAGAGCCATTCAAATAATGCATGAAATCAACATAACCATAAAATCGTGTTGTGTGTTCATCAGTATCCTAGCATTCCTGGCTAATAAAAATAAAACTACCCTTGATTTACTAATATAAATAGAATACGAAAATGGATGTTGTATTAGAAAATGATATTTTGGAAGATGATCTGGAGGAAATATTCGAAATCATTGACCATGGGTTGCAAAGGCAAATCAATATTGATATTCGAAATGAATATTTCTATACCTTTCTTTTGACTAATGACTATATGACGTCATACCTGTCAATAACCGGCATCGTGTCCGCTACAATTCGTCAATCAAAGTGACAACCGACAGAATTCTTACGTCAGTAGTACCACTATGCATCACTTTTAGCACAAAAACAACCAGTATTTAGCCTTGTTGACAGATTCACTGCGACTTAGTTAAGTATTTCGTAAGTGGCAGTGGTGCAATGCTATTAAAATTTAAGTGGCCCTTAAATTTAAGTGTCACTTAACTAAGTCCAGATTTAAGTAGAGACTGTGCCATATCGGCCATAAAAGGTATACTTTATTTTTTATTTAGATGGACTTGTCAAACAGCTGTCAAGTTGGTAGCCTGTGCAATCTTTAAACAGTAATTTTGATATTGTCAGATGGTAGCCTGTTTTCTCGACCTTGACAAAAAATTCACGTTGTGACTAGAGTCACAGCAACACTCCCCGATTCGGGTATAGGCTATGACGTCACCTGCAAAACATGTTTCCTCGTTGCACTGTTATAAAACGCAAATTAGAAAATTCTAACTCTATTTTCTTTGAAAATAGTCCTTTTTAGTATAGTTAATCATTTTTGAGGATCAATTTAACTGTTGTTTGACATGACTATATCTAACGCCGCGTCCTAGCTGCATCCGGGGACTGCGTTGCGTGCGTTGCGTGCGTGCGTTGCGGGGAACGATTAAAATAAAACACATGCAAAGCAATGGGAGTGTCCTCAGTAGACGCGTTTGCCCGCAAAGTCGTACGATAAAACGACACCGCAACGCACGCATTGTTTTAAATTGAAATATTTAGTTTTTTCATCTGTCAAAATCTTGCGATTTTTGCGGCGGGCAGGAAATTTTTTTAATTTCGATTGCCTTCATGCCAAAGCGAAACATTTTGTGCAATAAGAGAAATCTATTTTACAAGAACAAGAGTCAAGGTACACTGGGAATGTGAAAATGTCTCGAATTTAGGCTTTTAAAGTAAGTATGAGGTCTATTAACTTCTATTGTAGACCTTTTTATATTTAACTTACCTGCTATTTATCTATCTATCAAATCTATACCTATTTCTATAGATTACTTGCGTCTTATTGTTTCTTTCTCTTAAGTAACATGTTTCTTTCTGTGATTTTTAAGTCTTTCAAGCTCCAACAACCTACTGGTTTCCAAATTAAAACGTATTTCATCTGAAGCTGCACCAGAAATAGTTGGACTGGAAACCATTTTCTCGCCCGCACCGCACGCGTTCAGTTAGGACACACTCAAAATTTCTCGTGCGAGTTTGCGTTGCGTGCGTTCCCCGCAACGCATTACCCGGATGCAGCTAGGACACGGCGTAATGACGTTTTGCGAAAACTAGGTTTGGTCCCTGAGTTCAGTACTCTAGTCACAGCGAAGCGCCAATAAAGAACTGAAAAGTTGAAGTTGTCAAGTTGACAAACAAAATTATTAAATTCAAATTTATTTTGTAAATGCTGACGCAGGTAAATTTATTTCAAAAGAAAGGAAAGAATGATTTCAAATGCCGTGAACAATAATAATTGAAAGATTTATATCCAAATCAAACAAAAATGCAGTTTATTCAGATTCCTTGAGAAATTCTTAAAAAAATGATTGAATAATGTAAGTACCTCTATTTGTCAATAATAGATCTTCTATTTTCAACATTTTTACATAAAACTAAGAAGGAATTGGTCTAATCCTACATATATAAGATTTATAAGAGTAAATAGCTAGGTACTTACATTTACAAATGTCTCTAAGATTTCAATTTACGCCTAAAAATTGCGTTTATAGTTTTTCGGATTTTAAATTTTGAAATAAAATGACATCTCAACTAATCGACATACCTAACCTAAATTAATTTAGTAGCCATTCTAGTGACTATTTTAGTAACAACTATCACCATAACCAACCTAATCAGTCTTGTTGCCAATCGTTCCCCTAGAATTTTGACTTGGTGGAATCCATCTAATTAAAAAATAAAGTATAACGCCGCGTCCTAGCTGCATCCGGGGACTGCGTTGCGTGCGTGCGTTGCGGGGAACGATTAAAATAAAACACATGCAAAGCAATGGGAGTGTCCTCAGTAGACGCGTTTGCCCGCAAAGTCGTACGATAAAACGACACCGCAACGCACGCATTGTTTTAAATTGAAATATTTAGTTTTTCATCTGTCAAAATCTTGCGATTTTTGCGGCGGGCAGGAATTTTTTTTTAATTTCGATTGCCTTCGTGCCAAAGCGAAACATTTTGTGCAATAAGAGAAATCTATTTTACAAGAACAAGAGTCAAGGTACACTGGGAATGTGAAAATGTCTCGAATTTAGGCTTTTAAAGTAAGTATGAGGTCTATTAACTTCTATTGTAGACCTATTTTTATTTAACCTACCTTCTATTTATCTATCTATCAAATCTATACCTATTTCTATAGATTACTTGCGTCTTATTGTTTCTTTCTGTGATTTTCAAGTCTTTCAAGCTCCAACAACCTACTGGTTTCCAAATTAAAACTTATTTAATCTGAAGCTGCACCAGAAATAGTTGGATTGGAAACCATTTTCTCGCCCGCACCGCACGCATTCAGTTAGGACACACTCAAAATTTCTCGTGCGAGTTTGCGTTGCGTGCGTTCCCCGCATCGCACGCAACGCATTACCCGGATGCAGCTAGGACACGGCGTAAGTAACTATAGTTACTTGAAACTGGCCAAGTGTACAAATGTGAGTAAGCCATTAAGCAAGAAGAAGAAATAAATATAGTGGCGCCGACTGGCGCCACCATGTACGCAACTGGCAAATTTGACATTTGACAATTTGATGCAAGTACCGCGTACCGCGTGCCCGCACTGCCCGCTAATAAAATTATTTTAATCTTTAATCATAATCATCCAACATCCAGCAATAGCCGCATTTTCATTTCAAAGAAAAGTGTACAAGTGTAACTTTATAGTTAACATCATGAGTTTAAATGAGGGCAATCATTATTATTGTCCCGTTCAACATCAGGAGGTGGAGAAAATGATCATCAAAACGGAAGCCTCAGATGATGATGATGATGATCAGTTCATGAAGTCCGAGGAGGAGCAGGACTTCTTGCTACTCAACTCGGCGAAGTTGAAGTGTGAAGATGAACAAAACGAGGACGCTGGTTGCGGGGATGCACCTGTTCCTATAAAACGAGAACCTGAAGGCTTATTGACGTCAGCCTTGAAAGAAGAGCTCGACATCGAGGACCACAAACCGGGCTGGGAACTGCTGATCGGGAGAGGTAGTAGTGTTGGAATTTTGAAGGATCGGTGTGAGTCTGTTCGAGAAAGTGGGGCACTTCAGGCACGATCTTCTGAAAGCAAGAGCGGAGGAGAGTTGATGTATAACTGTGCGCATTGCGCGTATAAAACAAATCGTAAATCTAATTTCATCGTGCATTGTAAATGTAAACATTCCAAAAATGCAGAGGTGTACAAATGTCAGGAATGTTCTTACAAAACAAATGTTAAAAGTTATTTGACTGAACATAATAAATATAAACATTCCAAAGATGCTGAACTGTTCAACTGTCAGGAATGTTCTTTTCAAACAAAATATAAAAGGTCTTTGATCGAACATTATAAAATTAAACATATAAAAGATGCAGAAATGTACAAATGTATGGAATGTTCTTACGAAACAAAATATAAAAGTTATTTGACTGAACATCATAAACGTAAACATTCCAAAGATGATGCACTGTTCAACTGTCAGGAATGTTCTTACAAAACAAAAATTGGAACAAATTTGACTCGACATCACAAACAAAAACATTCCAAAGATGCTGAACTGTTCAACTGTCAGGAATGTTCATTTGAAACAAAAGATAAAAGTCATTTGACTCGACATTATAAACAAAAACATTCCAAAGATGCTGAACTGTTCAACTGTCAGGAATGTTCTTACAAAACAAAAATTAGAGGAAATTTCACTCGACATTATAAACAAAAACATTCCAAAGATGCTGAACTGTTCAACTGTCAGGAATGTTCTTTTCAAACAAAATATAAAAGGTCTTTGATCGAACATTATAAAATTAAACATATAAAAGATGCAGAAATGTACAAATGTAAGGAATGTTCATTTGAAACAAAAGATAAAAGTCATTTGACTCGACATTACAAACAAAAACATTCCAAAGATGCTGAACTGTTCAACTGTCAGGAATGTTCTTACAAAACAAAAATTAGAGCAAATTTGACTCGACATTACAAACAAAAACATTCCAAAGATGCTGAACTGTTCAACTGTCAGGAATGTTCTTACAAAACAAAAATTAGAGCAAATTTGACTCGACATTACAAACAAAAACATTCCAAAGATGCTGAACTGTTTAACTGTCAGGAATGTTCTTTTCAAACAAAATATAAAAGTGCTTTGATCAAACATTATAAAATTAAACATATAAAAGATGCAGAAATGTACAAATGTAAGGAATGTTCTTTTCAAACAAAATGTAAATACTATTTGACAAAACATTATAAACGTAAACATTTCAAAGATGCAGATGTGTACGTGCAGGTGTCCTAAATGTCAGTATGAACCGAACATTACAATGGACTTCTTCCAACATTTGCAGACCGTTCACTCAATCAGAATGAGCTAATGGATACCAAGACCGAGATACAACATGCAAGTGCAAAGTGTGATGGAAAGTGCTAAATAGATCTTTAGTTTTAATAATTCTGTTTATGGTAAATATATACATCCACGTCTCGTAAGTTTCATCAATTTTTTCGGGACCGAGGAGCGAAATAGGGGTGCTGGGTGGGTAAGAAGCTAAAAACAGCCATTGCAAACTAACATTAAGGTCACAACTAAGGCCTCTTTGGCACGGTCGAATTTCTATTTTTATTCTAGACTTTCAGGGCAAGGAATATGACGCGGTGAATTCGACACTACTTGATAATTATGTGTGATGTACTAGATGAGCCAGGACCAGGCTTCTATATACAACTTTTAGACACCGGTTTTTTCGCTTATCTTGTATGTATTTGCATGAGCAAATGAATACCTTGTTGGTGTTACTATAGGTATGTCCTCTACCCCTATATAGGTGCCATAGTGAAACAGTAGAAGACGCGGATGTATATAATGACCCTGTTTATTCACAAAGCTCATTGATGTCTTTAAACCATTCTATGAAACAAGAGTTGCTGATAAGGTAATTTGAGTTCATAAGCCGAGTACGTTCACATTTCCTGTATTGCAGAAACTATAATCCTTTATATTTAATCAGCAACAGGTAGAAATTACTGTATTTTTTTAGCTTTAAATTATTAGGAAATAAGTTGTACTCTAGAGAGGAAGGCGCGATCCCGTCTTTCCGAGAGGATGGTCATCGACATTCTAGCAATAAGTTGGTTAAATATTATTGTAATGGGGTAATAATCAATAAAATTGATATTAGTATCTCCGAACTTTGCTTAACCGCCCTTTGCTATATCGCCCCTTGCTATAGCCTTACAATTTTTTGACTTTCAAACGAACAACAATTTTTACAGCGCCCTCATGCAGGACTTGCCGTCACTAAGCTGTTTTCAAATTCAAAGTTACGTAACTTTTTACGTTTTTTGACCGCTTCGCTTCAGTCAATCGTAATTATTATTAATTTGTCATAATGTATCACTGTCAGCAGATATGTAGTTTTATTGTGTACAGGGTGATTCTTTATAATGTCGCCCCCCTTTAACTTTGTTATTCCATGTGTCCCAGAAAAATTAAAAGTAGGGTTATGTAGGTGCTAAAAAATACTTTTTTATACGTATAAACAAAAATTTGATAATAGATCAGTATACAGGGAAAACCAATTTTTTTTTTTTTCAATGGATCACCTATATATGAATTAATTTTTTGATTCCTCGTAAAATTCTAAGCATAACTTATATGACATACCGTATACCTATGAAATATTCACATTGGAAACATCATCAAATATTTTTTTAAGCAACTGTTTTTACTGACATAAATGTCATTGTCAGTTATTTGTTTTCAATATAAAGCGTGGTATCCTAGGACTTCTTGATTTGTAACGGGTGTTTTATAAAATATTTTTGATGATGTTTCAAATGTGAATATTTCAGAAACCATTGAATTTAGGTAGGTATACGGTATGTCATATAAGTTATGCTTAGAATTTTACGAGGAATCGAAAAATAAATTTATATATAGGGCGATCCATTGAAAAAAAAATAAAAATTTTGGTTTTCCCCGTATACTGATCTATTTTCAAATTTTTGTTATAAAGAATCACCCTGACAGTTAAAAATGAATTTCTTCAATACTATAAATACTACTTTCCGCTGTATTAAAGTGAACATGTCGAGAAAATATGTGCTGTGAGTGGTTGCTCGAAGTATGAATGAATTGTTAAGCACGTCCAGATTTTTCCACAGTTTTCCAAGCAGCAGGAATAAAGAATTTGTGCATGTGTATAAAGTTAACTTTAAAAGCCGCGTAAATAAATTCATAATATTTTATAACTATACAGGGTGGTTAACAATTCGATGCTCACCATATTGGGATCTCGAGAACGGTAAAAGATACAAGGTGGGTTAAATTAGAGAAAAGTTGCACACTTTTATGCTTATTAAGAATGTGAAAGAAAATTTATGGAAACTTCAGACGTTGCTGAAATATCCTGGAAATACTTGAAAATGGAGATTGCTTACTTCAATCATATCTTTTTTATTATTGAAAAGAAATTGAAATATTTTTGTGGGTTTACATAAGTCATCAAAAGGTATCATCTGTCATTTCCAAAATTTTCAAGTACTACTAGATCGCAGAGTTTTCATAGTCAACTTTTGTTTAACTACTAATAACTAAACACCCTCCGCAACATGATAAAAAAAGACTGTCCTGAAACAAAAATTGAGAGATAATTTTATTTTATGAACAACAATAAGTTTTATAATAATCTCAGAAACCTAATATGAAAATTTTCTACCAGCCTTCAGAATGCCCAAACAATAGTTTATACCAATTTTTGTACAGCTTATTTCCTCACATTCCGAGATTGAATCATATAATTTTACTGGACTAATCTCCGCAAATAACAAACAAGAACAACTTTACAGGAGGTAGATCAGCAGGTGCTAGTTTATCTAGTTGATTAATATACCTAGTCGATTATCGTTCGTTATCATTGACATCGACCGTTAAAACTCATTGGCAGCCTAGGTCGCGATATAAAAACAAAAGACGTTTTTGAGAATATTCGCGAAATAAAAGAGTTCGGAGCGTTTATAATTCGGATATAAAGTTATTCATGCAGTTTGCGTACGGTAGCGTTCAAATATTAATAAAGACATAATAATTAAACTTTTATGTATAGGTTAATTACTATTTTACTTAGTTGTCGTTGTCCCTATTATACATAATTATTTATTTATTAGTTTTTGAAATTTTACTGACAGATAATAAGCATGAAAGAATAAGATAAATAAAGCACAAATTTATTTTAAGCATAAATGAACCTATTTGAATTTTTTAAATTAATGGAGTCATTCTGGCGCACTAAGCATAGGTACTATTATATTATTATGCCTACATATACGAGAAGGGGTTAATTTTTGTTTAATCAGTCATATATAAATAAATGCCAGAGTTTCGGATATTTCAATACACTTGGCATCATTGCAGGAGTGATTTAAACACTCTTCAGAGGTCAATTATGCTATTCAAATACAGAACGACGACTGCGACAACCAATCAACTCATCCTTCTTTTAGAGTCTGGGACAATGGACCAATTTGAATTTGAATAAAATGATGAGTGGATTTTTTTATGTACCTACCTATAATAGAAAGTTTGATTTTTGGCCTGTTCTTGCAACCAGTTTAGCAAGTCAATCTATGAATATTTTCCCCATTCATTAACCAACTGCGTTTCTAAAATAAATATTCCATTAATTCAAGTTTGCTAAAAATACTCTCGATTGTTTGCTAAATGGACTGGCCATGTTTAGAAATTGCAAAACAATCAAACCTACACTAGAAATTAGGATTAGTCAAACTGGAACTGTCAGTAATATGACATTTAAATTTTTATTCTTTGTTAGAATAAAATAAATGTGTTGCCAAATTAGTAACATTTCTTTGGAGTTTTCATGTAGGTAAACTTCCATTATGGCATTTTTTTAATTGATGAACAAGTATGATTTCCAACAAAAGCAAACCAAAAAATCTTCTAAATAAATAAAAAAATCACACTTGATTTTCAGACTTCTTCTATCAGACCTTTAATGCATAAATTATCAGATTTAATTCAGATTTTTTGAGAACTCTCAAAGGCTGCACTTTTCTCTTTTATTTTTGATTTAGGTAATTTAGAAAAGTTATTTAAAAAAGTCGTTCGTCTTAATACATAGTAAAAAAACTTTCAATGTATTTGTTGAATCAGTGATAATTTTCCAAAATATAAAAAATTTTAAGCACAAAAATATAATGTCCTTTTTTATAAATTATGTACTAAAATGTAAATGTAGGTACCTAGGTACTATTTTACCTTTTTAATTTTATTTAAGGTTTGTATTATGGGCAATTATTCTTCTTCATCACTGATGAATATAGAAAAATATCCAAAGCTTCCATAATAATTATTAAACAGAGTTCTATCACCTTGAACAGATAGTTCCAAATTATATCAATTAAAGATATCTTATTGAACTTTCTCAGGCTTAATATATAAAAGAATGTTTAAATTTTCTAGTACGTCACAAGTACTTGTTTGAACACTTGCAGTCGAATAATATGTGGGAATCCAGAAGAATAAATTTCAATTATCCTGTACATAGATTAACTGTAACAGAAAACGGAGTGTTGTATATGTGTATTAAATTGTTCAACAAGTTACCCGAACATGTTAAAAAATTGTATGATAATGAAAGTTCATTCCGTAGAGAAATCTGCATTTTACTTCTCAATTTAGAGCCGTATAATTTGAATGAATTTCTATATAATAAGTGAATGATTTTTTCTTTTTTTTATTTGACGTTATGCTGTTCAATTGTCCGATTACACATTTATGTATTTGGAGGATTTCTCAGAATAAAATTATTATTATTATTATTAATAATTTATTTCCCGCTACTTTATTAGTTTATCTAGTGTTTAGTGCTATTTATAAGGCAGTTTGTTAAATAAAACAAGACAATAAAATAAGACTTTATTAACTTCTATGTACCTATAATAACTCTAGTATTTCATACATAATCAATGGTAAAGTTAAATTGTCTACTTGTTCAGTACGAGCTTCAACTAACGAACATGCAAATATTGCATAAACAATTTTAAATAGATCTTCAATCTTAATTTGCAAATACCCTGAAACGAGATAAAATAAGCTTTAAAATGTTGTAAATCCCAAGCACTTTCATATTATTTATTTATAAAAAACATTTTGATTTTCATCTATAAAAACCAAGGTTCTCCTCTCTAAAGGTGCCCTTAATTTTTTGATGTTCTTAAAAATACATACACTCACTCAGTTCAGTTTCAGTTGACAACATAATTTTGAAATATACAGAGCGCAATAATTATAACATTTTTAACAATATTTTCTCCATAACTCACCAAAATATATCATTAGTCCAACAAAAATTCCCTGACTTAGCAAGCAAGCAATGGTCCCTTCTATCGTTTTATTGGATCCTGCAAAACATTTTCAGATTACATGAAAGAACAATTTTTTATATCACTAATTAGGGTTTAAGTATATAAATAATTATAAATTAGTGGATCCCCATATTACCTCTATATTTATGTTTTCCTATCGCCGATCCGACTACACTGGCTGCAGTATCTCCAATTCCGATTGAGAGCAATCCGCTCAACAACGGCAGGAGAGTGAAAGTTGTAGAGTCGGTGACATCACAAGGAGACGGGTGTAACCATAATGGTAGCGAACAAGCTACATGCAAGTATATGGGTGTGAGCGCCAACAAACCGGTATCCTTTTCATCACTGAATACAAAATATCCGTCCTGCAGGGATTGACCAAATGGAGGAACATTCATTATTCGAACCAGCTGCAATAAAAAATCACGCTATAATAGTTATTTTATTTGTATATAAATCTCGAAGACAATTTCCAATTAATAAAAAGCTATTAGAGAATATGATATGTTTGAACATGGCTTGTCACTTTTTTTCTTGATACAAAATAATTTCATTGTGAAGGGTAACAGCTTTTAATAATCAGAAATGTTACCATTGACGACGGTCGGGAAGTTGCAACCCATACAAATTTTGAAAAAAAATACCTCCAGGGCAATGAATATTCCTAGTACGACTCCGCTGGCTAGATATAGAAATGAACATCTGTGTATTAAACCGGGAATGTGTACAAATACTGCTAAAATATGGAACACTTTCCTCATAGAAGTTGAGGCTTTCTGGCCGTACCAAATTTGCTTACTAACAGCTACAGTAGCCAATGCACAGCACACACTCCAGTATAGCACCAGTTTGATCTGAAATAACATACAAAAGCAATTATTATTACTGAAGAGCTAATAGCAATAATAATAGTGAAGTGAAAAAAGAAATACATAAGTAATTAAAAAAATATTATTATTACTCACAATTTCAAGATCACTGAAAATAAAATTCAAAATCCAAAGAACCGGGCTTCTCTGTAGTAGAAAGTGTAATGGCAAAAAACAACTAAGGACCACAGAAGTTAAAGTTGTACCGTAAAACTTCACGGGTGTATTCAAATTATATTTATAAGCTACCACACCTATCAGTCCAACAGTGAGTAAACCAAACTAAAAATAAATTATTAGTAAACTAAAAAAACCTAAAATTATAAGCAATTAGGATACCTACCTGCATTATTAAGGTAGAAATTTGCATATTTACTATCACAGGCCCATTCACAACCGCATTGTATACGTTCACGGAGAGGGAATACAAAAACAATATTAGACCCTGCGCCACAATTCCAGCCTCTCCTAGGGTGAAACTCTTTGGCAAGTGTTTCAATATAACCAACCATAACTTTTGAAATAGCAATGAACTAAATAGGGCACTATAAATAGAGAATGCAAGTCCTGAAACAATACAATGTGAATTCATTAGATTAACAGGTGTTTTCGAAGGGGTGGCCGTCATGTAGCAAGTTTGAGAGGAGGTATAATATGTTCCCATTTTTGATTTTTCATATTTTTAAAAGGCTCTTCAATACAATGACCACCACAAAGTTCATATACATTTAAAAAAAATGAGCACACTTTAAAATTACAAATAATTTTTTTTTTAATTAAAAGTGTTTTGAGAACACTTTGGGCAACCCTTTTTTAGATTACGACCATTAGATTCTATTACAATAAATTAAATACTTTGTAACGAAATCCGAGGCTTTCGTTGTTAATTATTATTTATTTCATTCTTAGAGGGATTTATCTCGATTGATACAGTTTTTACGACAGTGATTAGCAGGTTATCTCCACCAGCACCGGCTATATAAAGAGCGCCAGCTGAAGAATCGGCAGAGCATTGCTAGGTACTGACTGGCAAACAACTCTCTCTCCTGGGTGAACTGAGCCTGGAGATCAGCTGGGGCATGCAGTGAGTGCTCCCAGACAAGCAGGGTCGATGGATTGAGTCGACCACGCTATAAATCTGACATCAGAAACCGTGGCCAGGATGCATTGAACTCTGGCAAACGGTCGATCAGTATACACAGCCGGTCGGCGCCGTATTGAGGTGCCGATCACCCCCTAGTCCCTACCCGGCCTGTATTGAGGGCCGGATCCAGTAACATCCGTCCCGAGTTCGTAGTGAGGCATCAAGAACGGCTTTTGTTTCAGAGAGCGCCTGCCGACGAAGGTCATCGCCCGGACGGCCCCGAGACGCGTATCTTGCATACTCTCCAGAACGAGGGCCACCCCCTTTCTCTCACTCAGAGGACGAAGCAACCCTAAGATCAGTTGTATGGATAATACTGCCCTGTTAATTGAAAAGGGCGTATCTACGAAAACCTTGTTTTGAGATATTCGCATTTTTCTAATTTAATAAGATAAGCCCTTCCTATTTTTCAATTTAAAGCCCTAGCTGTTTGTAGTTAGGACTTGTGTAACTAATAAAAAGACACCTCGGGCTTCAGGCTTTCTGATGCATATTGTATCAAAAAATGACCAGAAATGTAGATACGCCCTTTTCAATTAACAGGGCAGAATAGTACTAGATCGATTTATTGTAAATACACTTCTTTTATAAATAAACCCTAACTATTTAATCGACTTGTCACGGGTACCAAGGGGCAAATATCCATTCCTGGGAACTCACCTCTACCCTCAGAAAAATCCCGTTACAACTTTGAAATTGGTCAATATATAACCACTTAAAGGATTATGGGAAACGACTTTCTCAACCAAAGTGAGAAGAATATAGCTAGTTAAATGCACAAGTGTGAGAAAGCGATTAAAGATAAAGAAGAAAAAGAAGAAGACAGTAAGATATAAAGCGCATTCTATGAATGTAAGCACATTTATAACTGCTGCTATTTTTTAAGATAATTCATTTATATCTTTTCAAAAACCCCAAACAACCACCAATTGAATTCCCCAAGTTTCTCCTGAAATTTGGATAATATTGTTTGAGAATATTTAGGATTTTCTCGAAAACTTTAAAAAGGGTTGCATTTTCATGGATTTGTCAATTTTTACCACATTTCTTAAACATTACTTTGTTAAAACATCACTCTTACCTCTATGAAGAAATTTATGAAATAAGGCTGCTATAAAGAACACTATGATGAGGTTCGATATGAGCTCATATGCACGAGAAGTTCCTCGTAGACATGTCCTATGTAACACGGAAGACTTTAGAAAAATTCCCAATGCAACTAATAACCATAACTTGTAACTGTCTGTTAAAGTTACAAAGTTCCTAAATGTTGACGTTATAATAACAATAGGCAGTAAATACATTAACCATAATCCATGAGCGGCTTTTGGCCTAAAAAATAGATACAAAAAGTAAAATTAGATAAGTACCTATACCTAGTCATTTCAGATAGTTTAATACTGGTAGAGTACCTACCTGACTTGTATGTCCCTTGCAAATATAAAATTTGAGATATGGCTTTCATATTTTGATTCTCCTGCCCCTGCCATTCCATTAATTTTTCTATAAATAAGTGATTTATTATTGAATAAATCAATGAATCAAAGTATTACTTCATGGATCATAGAACTGTAATAATAGAAAAGTAATATTATAAAATTGTTTAGTATGAATCATACATCTAATTATGTTGCAATCAAGTACCTACTGAGATAAAAGTCCAAAAGTGATATATTCATACTTAAGATATGTGTCTCATATTTCAGTTAAACATCAAAAGTTTATAATTTTAGTTTTTCTATAAAAAATATTATAAATTATAATATTGTTTAATTTACAAAAAATAAAGTATTCTAATATTATGCATCAACCTTCCCCCCAGGCCTGTGATTGTCTGTAAAATGTATAGTTAGAGAACCTCTGAATTTAATTTGTGTTGTTGTGTTTGTAACCCCCCTTGGTTCTTGGATAGGCTATGCAAAAGTTCAGGAGTCGAGAAATAAAATCCCTTTTATTTCCTTTCTTTGAGATTTTGAAAAAAAAAAAGTTTATTTGTGGTAGATTTTCTTGTTTATTTCCTTAGGAAGATATGTACCCAGGGGGGTGGTGGTGGTGGTACATTACAATTAGAATAATGTTCATTCAACAATGCTGATTTACATTGTTTACGTTTTATGGCAGAAGTTTAGGAGGGGTGAAACCAAGACCTGCCTGCAATGGTTTATTGCTTTCTCTACCTTCTGCCACATGAAACTGGATCATCATACTAAAGAAAGTGTCAGAGTAGATTTTTCCTGCTGAAATGACTGGCAGATACAGCTTCTTGAAATTTCTTCTATATGTCTGAAATCAAAATCCATATCTCTGGAAATGTCTCTGTATGAAAGGAGACTGAGCGACTGTTTTTTTTTATTTATTTATCAATACCCCTGGGAGTATGACTCGTCCTAAAAACATACATTTTATGAACTGTAATTATGACCTGGCAGTAGGGCTCTAATCTTCTTTGCGGCTTTTTGAATTTAAATATATGTATTTGTTATTTGTATGTGCCTGAAATTGGGGACAGCTTGAATAATATTATTTCATGTAACTTACCCACTGTTCTATATAATATTATGCAGTCCTAGTGCTCCTAGCCATTAAATTATTAAAGTAGAGGGGTATGGGCGGTGTTGCAAGTCGATGGTGAAAAAATGAAAGGTAGAATTATTGTTTCACCTGAATATTTCTTCCTGGGGCATTTTATTTTAATTTTACAATATACATATTGATAGTAACGGAATTTTTGGGAAATAGCAATTCTTCAAAATAAAATTCAAACAGAATTGGAATGTAACAGCAATTTCAAAATTGAAGACAATCGAGGTTAGAAATAAAATTTTGACTGCTGTTGACAGTGTTGACTGTTGTTGTTCTATGTTTTTCTAAAACAGTCAGCTGTCATTTACTGACACTTTGGGCACAGTATAGAATGGGCGTTTACGTGTAAGCAAATATTCTTTACACTTTTCATGTAAAAATTATGTAAACAATGTAGAGAATAATACGTAAGCAATGTAAGGAATTCGTAAAAAATGAAAATATTTTAAACAATGGTGTCAGCTGTCAGCTGCTGCTGTCATTGCTATCAGTGACGTGCTTGTTTTGTCCACAAGTTATTTTGATTATATTAGTTACAAATAAAGCCCCCCCCCCCCCAATAAAACAATAAAACATAGTGGAATGAGTTGTAAGATTTATTAGAGGCTCATTTTTTGTTCAGAGTTTTATAAATTCAATTTGGCAACCCTGGATAAGATCACGTGATCTCGTCTCGTCGACGCATGAGCAATGGCAATAATCTACTTGCACTTGTTTTGTTTAAAAAAAAATTAAATGTTAAATGTACGGTGTACGTCGTGTATTTTGTGTTTGTATTTATAAATGTCATTAACAGCATACCGTCACTCGTCAGCAATTTTTATTCTCTAATTATCCTTATCGGATTGGCCTTACTTTAATTTTAATTAGTACTCCCTCTACTCTGTCTTATCGTTTATGAACAGGTTTATCGGTTAACCTGCTGTTTAGCGACGGTTTTACCCCTACGCTGGCCCCCCTCCACTCTCTCTGCTTGCTAGGCTCCGACACGTTCTCAGCGTTGCCATATGCAAGCCCTTCTCCTACGTTCTGCAGACAATCCTGCGTGCTTCCTGCCCGCTTCCGCACGAGACCGTAATAATAATAAGTAGCTACCGGTTCCGTCAGGTATTTGGTCAGGGTAGGTTTTTTTTTCATTTTACGAATATTTGAAGGAAAAAAAACCTACCCTGACCAAAGACCTGACTTACTGCAGCAAATAAGTGTTTTAATATTATTTGTAATCAAAAATGACACTTTAAGGGCCGTAGGAGAACGGAGACACGGATTTCATGTGGCAACGCTGAGAGCCTGTCGACTCAGAGCTAGCAGCACGCTAGCAGAGAGAGTGGAGGGGGGCCAGCGTAGGGGTAAAACCGTCGCTAATCAGCAGGTTAACCGGTTTATCTTTGAACATCCTTATCAGTTTTTGTTTCTAGTTCAATAATTCTTTACTCAGTCAAGGTCAGAATCGGTTCCAACCACAACGTTACAAAAATGCTTCGCGTATTTCGGACAGCCTTTTCTTACACTCAAAAATGCAATTACTCGGGGAATGCATTACCGAAGCCGCAAGGAAATCCCAATGTCATGTACACTGGGGTAAGTTGTCATAATAATAATTATTATTATTACCTACCTCTAACCCATAACCCATAGTATGTTCCAACTAAAATTTACACCTCTAAGTTCTCTAAGGTTTCTTCAAAGTAATGGTGTTTGCTTTAATTTAAAGGGGGAACAAAATTTTATCCTACCTACCCTCCACTTGTCAGTGTCAGAGGTATTTTACTCTTTTTGCATCTGCTTGCTCTTGCTCTACCATCCAGAGCCACCCTTCAAAAAAAAGATAGGAGGGAGACATTTTGAAGGCGGTTTTTTGAAAGATTTAAACAATACATAACATTGACCATGACCATGACCTGTATCTCGCTATTATAGATGCTTGCCAATCTTGTCATCGATGGATTGTTGTTAAGTTAATAATAATTACTATAGGGTGGGTCGAGATACAGGTCATGGTCATTGTTAGATTGTTGCCTTGGCTTGGCTTTGACACAACCTGCTTCCTCCGGCGATGTCGGTGACCTTAGTTTCTACAGCTGCTACTCGCGTATTAGCCTACCTACTGCCAGATCCGTATTAGTTATAATTCTCACACGTTTTCTTCTAGACCCTATAGCTCCCTTTATTATACATTACCGGCGGATAAGATTTATACCACGATGTTCCTAGTGATTAGGCCTATCGCGTGGTAGGTATATTTATAGTATGTGGGAGTGCGAGTGGCCGCTGTTCTTAACATTCACCATTATTTGCCATTGATGTAATTTTAAACAATTTAATTTCACTGCTTGTCGCAGCTGTTTTATGTAATGGCCAAACTGTACATGAACACCAAAGAATATAAGGCTGTGAGATATACATATAGCAGAATAGCTCATTTTAATAGATTCATAAGGATAATGAATGTTACATTATGGTCAGTGTATTTTTTTTTAATGAGACTATTTTTGATTCAGGAAATGAAAAGTCCTGAAAATTCCACTTTCAAACATACTCAAATTAAAGGGGTCTTTTATCTGGGTCTATTATTTATTAGGGTAAATTATTCTATTTCATTCAACCCTTAATAAGAATGATTTAACACCTGGATTAAGCACAAACTGTTACTTATTAAACTGGTGGGTTGTGGGGTGGGCCTAATAAAGGATAATATGTCTGGTTGGTGGTTGGTGAGTGATAAGATGACCATAACCTTGTTTTAGAAGAATTTTTTTAGCACAATTATTTAACAATAATGCAGTCATTATTTTAGTCTCTCTTGGCAGCCAATCTTCATAGCTTTGTCAGATCAGCTCCACTTGATTTCTGAATAAGAGTTTCTTAATAAGTCTTGAAGATTTTAGTGGCTAAATTTTTCCATTCTTCAAGTCCAATTTGAGAAAGCTTACCGGTTATCAGTACCTACCACTTCAACTAGTTGACTGTCAAAGTGTAAGATGATTCAGATATGTTAGTCTTTGGTTAACTTTTACTCATGTTACCTGCTGATCTATTATTGCACCTATTATTTTATGGTAATTACGGCCTAATATTTTGTTACCTGTTACCAGCAATAACGTTGCCATGACAACTAAATATTGACTATCACGATCAGTCAGAATCACATCTGCATTATTACTGTAATCAAATAATTTTTATCTAAAATATTGATTCTTGCAATAAAACTTTCAAGAAAATGAAAAATACAGACGATTTAGGTGAAGAATTCAACAATTTCATGCATAAAGTGACAGAAGTTTCGGATATAGTGAAAAAATTATCTTCAAACGATAAGAAGCTACAAGAAATAGGCGATATAGAAGCTGCAAGATATCTGAAAGAGATTGCCAGTCCCTCTAAAGCTGACATCAGTACAGAAGACGTATCACTGACATGCAAAATAAACAGAACCGTCCTTAACAAAAAAGCGTTCCAAGATGATCACACGAAATCACAATCGACGTTTATGGCCGAGATAGAAAAAGATGCAGAGATGAGATACCAAGATCGACTGGTGCGAAAAGAACGAATGGAAACGCTAAGAAAACAGGCTACTCTGGCTTTTCGAAGGGAAGAATACGAGAAAGCCCTGTGTCTCTATACCAAAGCTATTGATCAGATTAGAGACAGTCCGTCCTTGTATATAAACAGAGCTCTGACTTGCATTAACCTGAAGCTATACGACAGGGCGATTCCTGATCTTGACTTGGCTTTAAGAATCGATGAAGATAATTTAAAAGCGAAACTTTTGATGGCGAAAATTCATTATTTGAAGGACGATAGGACAGAATTTATTAAGATTATCGAAGAAGTCAGGGAAAAATTCCCCAAAGATGCTGATGTGATTGAAGAGTTTTTGAACAAGCTGGAACCGGAAATGGATATAGAATCAAGCGTGAAATTATTTTAAAGTTGAAAGACTTCAATTTTACAATTTGAAATATCTCTTCTTCTCTTTTTCGACTTATATTATTCTCTTCTATTCCTTACTATCTATCTCTTCTACAGTTTTTACTATTCCTCTTTATTCCTTACTATCTTCTAAATAATCAGGAAGGCCCTAAAGTTTGAAGTTTTCCACTAGATTTTATCAACTTCAACTTTTCCTCGGGCCTTTCTCACCTGCATTAGTACAATTTTATGTGTACAGTACTGTATAGTAAAACCCCAGTTTTACATTTAATGCAACCCCAGTTGTTTGAGCAAACTTATTTTTAGAATCTGATCTGATTTTTTTGGTAGGTTTCACATTTTTAATTAAATTTTTGATTGTTGTTCGATACAAATGATGTTTGGTATAACTTTCATTATGGCATTTTTCTGAAACTATAACTTTGAAGGATTAAAAATACATAAAAAATATCATTTTTGGGTCACGATGACAGCATAATCTGCAACCTGGCAAGATGAGCATCCAGGGACTTGATCTCGGACGCAGTAAGGGCACAGAGCCTCTAAGTCGCAATGTTTTATTCTGTACCTATGAGACATTTTGCCACTTTTTTATTACTATCATTGTGACTATTATTACTATTATTACTGTTGTTCATTAATTATGTCTTCATTTGCTAAAGTTACCTGAGCCGCCTTAATTCACTGGGATAATGGGACTAGTTTAGACAGGGAACTAAGACAGGAAGCTAAGGGATCACTTATCATGGCAGGAAGGAACCTTTGATTGAGATTATAATCAAGTGTCTTACATTTTTTAACCTTTGATCCCTCTCTATAGATGATGGAGCATTAATACCTTTCTAATAATTATTTACAAGTGGTACAGGTTTTTTGTAAATTTATTTATTTCATACTAATACATTATAACTAGATAAACGCTTGGTTACCGTAACTATAAACATACTCATAACTCCCTTGGGACTGTTATGAATCCATAACTCCCTCTAATTCTAATATTACTATTGGTTTAATTCTGGTAACCATTGGATGTTGCTTTTGTTATTGCATTGTTGGTTGCATGTTGCATATTTGGATTTCATATGTCATTTTCTACAAACTTTTCAGTTGATATATCCATGGTAATCAATAATCATGGTTACTCAATTATTAAAAACATTCGTTTAATTTTAAAAACCAACAGATTTCGTTTTTATATTTCATTTAGTATAAAATAAAATAGATTATGTATCACGGGAGTTATTAGATGTTAATAACCTCGGGCAACTTAACAATCCCGAGGGACTAATGTTGCCCTCTGTAATTAACATCCTCATAACTCCCTTGATACATAAATAACTATTCCTGCTGTTTATTATAATTAGTTTTATAAAATCAGGGTTTTGCTAGTTGCTAATGTTGCTATGGTATTTTATATTAAATATAGCGAATTAAAATTTATGATAATCTTACATTTGAATTGATACTCCTTACATCTTCCAATTATTGTTATCGCAATTTCTAATAACATGTTATTACTATAATAAATCTTTTTACCACTTATCATCAAGTTGTTTTGTTTCCATTCAATAGAAATTATTTTTAAAGGGGCCAAGTTCATGCAGAGCTAGTAATTCATATTATTATAATCTTTTGTTAACAATAATAGAAAAATGAACTGATAATTTTCACTACTTATGTGGGAAATTATACTTGGAAAAAAAAAGAATTTGAATGCATTGTTATGAAAATTGATAGTTTAGTGTAATCTCAAGTGTCTAAAAATAACTTATCATTATGAATGGGTTCATGTACCTAATAACCGTCCTAGTCCTAACATATGACTTGTCACTCTGTTGTTTAACTTTAAAATGTTATCTTTACTTCAAAGCAAAACTTTGCAAAGCAAAATTTTCTCTAAAATATTATCATAAAAAATTATAATGTATTTTTTTTCGTCACCAAGCTCACATAATATTATATTTTCAATCATGTAATTGCTTGTTATCTTACTTTTAATGTAAATTAAATTTTGCTGCCTCGTGTGCATGCAACTTTATAATAATTAAGCACACTCATGATAATTATGATAACCTAAGATGGGTTCTTATTAGCATAGCTCTTGGAACACATGTACCTAATGTAGAAATTTAATTTAGATAAAAGCTCTTGAAAGTTATGAAAACTCATCATCCTTGTAAATATGGGTCCTTTTCAAACAGACAATAATTAATAATAATGCAATTCATTCCTCCTGTCTGGATATCCTTCTCTGTACACCCGAGTTGGAAGAAAACAATTTCTGTTAGACTCTCCAAGGATGAATATCATATCAGTCATTTCCTCTCGTGTTACAACCATTTTTGGATTTTCCGTCATTCATCATTTTGATCTTTCACTTTAGATCTGACCTTTTGACATTTATCACCACAGTTTTTGAAAAAAACCAAATAAAAAGCAAATTTCGTGGAAACTTCCGATTATCTCAAAAATTATGAAGTTTAGAGGTAGGGCACCTCTTATAAAAACGAAAAAGAAACAAATAAGCTATTGAATAACGTTATAAAATTGTGGATATGCTATTTGGAAAAATTGAATTATAATACTTTGAAAATTGGCAAGTTTGTTTTTTTTTTTGTAATCCCCTCTGTATCATAAAATCGCAACTTTTAGACATTAATTAGCAGAGTGATTTGATCTTTGATTTGACTAACACTGAGTCAAGTCTCATTTCTTAATTTTAAAAATCAATTTTTAGTTGGTAGCACTGTCACAACACTGAGGAACAAAAATACGGGCATGAGACAACATAAAAAGCTGAACACGAAAATGTAAAAAAATATAGGGTGCTCTATTTGAAAAGAATTACATTTCCTTCACCCCATTAAAATGGGATACCCTCATTTTTGGCTATTATACATAAGTCTCCTCAAACTATACAACTTTTTTCTCAATCTATTTTTCTATCTTGAACGGTAAAGCCGCTATGGGATAATTATGCTAGGATGGCCCACCCTGTACAGAGTGTTAATTCAGTTTAGAAAATATTATGTTGTTACCAATAACTCAACTAAGATGGCCAGGTAGAAACCAAAAATAGAAAGAAGAAGAATTTAGATGAAAAGGGACTTCACCATCACTAGTTTGTATAATATGGTACAGGGTGTTAACTACCAACTAGAACAAAATAAATGAGGTGATTCTACGACTTCTAAGAAGAAATGTTCCTATTAACATGGGTCCGTTTTTGAGATACAGGGTGTTCAAAAAATTGTTTTTTTCTTACTTTTTTTGCGATATCTCAAGAACCGTTTGAGCTACAGGCTCCACCTTTGTACAGATTTTTATATTAATAATAGCTACTTTTAAGGCTCCAAACTAATGTTCTAAGATACGCCAGTGGCGGAGATTTTAGAGTTGCGTAATGGTTTCACCCCCCTAACTTTTACGGCACTGGAAAAATGATCATTTTGAAAGCAAATTTCAGAGGGCCAATGTTTTTTACATAAAAAGTACTCCTGGTCAAAAGCTTTAGAAGCCACACACTGTTCTCGAGTGAAAAAAAGGCATTGTATGATCAAAAACGTACAAAATTCAACATAAACAGAAACAGAAATGTATTTATTTCATTTTATTTATTATGTATTTATTCTTAACGAAGTTGAAAACAATCTGGCTACAAGCACAAAAAAAATTGTGTAAATTTGAATTTGTGCCATGATTACAGTATTGGAAAATTTTGAAAATAAATTTTTTGTTCATGTTGAATTCTGTACATTTTTGATCATAAAATGCCTTTTTTCTCGAGAACGGTGGCTTCTACAGTTTTTGACCAAGAGTACTTTTTTATGTAAAAGACATCGACGCTGTGAAATTTGCTCTCAAAATGACAATTTTTCCAGTGCCGTAAAAGTTAGGGGGTCATATCTATCTATGGGGCCCTAAAATCTCAAACACTGGCATATCTTATAGAACATTACTTTGGAGTCTTAAAAGTAGCTATTATTATTATAAAAATCTGTACAAAAGCTGGAGTCTGTAGCTCAAACGGTTCTTGAGATATCGCAAAAAAAGTAAGAAAAAATCAATTTTTTTGAACACTCGAAAACAGTGCGTTTGCGGACCCAATAGGAACATTTCTTCTTAGAATAAGTCGTGGAATCACATTCTTTATTTTGTACTAGTTGGTAGTTAACACCCTGTATAATAACGTAATAAATTAAGGGCTCGGAGAATCGCAAATCAAAAATTTGATGAGAAATATCTAGAATCCGATTAGATTTATTCTTGTTTATTTTTTTATTTTATGAACAATCTGAACAGGATCCTGGAACTTTATACAAGATGTTCTTAAATATCAGGTAGGTACATGCAAAAGGATGTAATTCTTTGGCTTATTTCATGACTACATACCTAGGTCCGCAACCGCTTTGTTTCCGGTCTACAAGGGGTTGAAATAATAATAAAAAAAAAAACTGCTCCTGCAGATTTTCAGATATTTCGCTCAAATTTGGAATATAGGTTACGCTGTAGGGCCTCTTACATTATTGGGCATGACAAATGGTTGTGAAAATCTACAAAGACAAAGAGATTTTTTCCCTGAATTTCTCCCATGCGCCACTGGTAAATTCTAAATTAAACCTGAAATATTCATATTATCCTCAAACAGCTGATCCCAAGTTCTGTAGGTATATATATTTGTGACAGAAAAATTAGGCGTTTCCAGACTTTTCTTCCACTCTGTATACAGAATGTTCAGTCTAGAATATTCCATTTCTCTCAGTATTTTTACATTTTTTTAAATTGTTTTCCTGAATTTTCTGCCAAACTGAATAATTATATAACTTTTATTGTAAATTAATTACTTTTATGAAAAGTATAAATAGTTAAGTTTTGATTGTTATTAAAAAAATAAGTTTGTTTGCAGTTATGGAGAAGACCCTCTGTGTTTTTTGGTTTTTAATTAATTTTACGAGAAATATCTAGAAACCGATTAGATTCATTCTTGTTTATTTTTTTTTTTATATAAACCTCTAACACCGGGTATTATAAAGGCTCATTAAGTTAACGGGCAGATTTCTGTGGCCATTTCTGAAGAAGGTATCGAGTCTAAGTGGAAATTTTTTTAAATTTATCTATTCTTGACATGAAAGTAATCACAAAAATGTCAACAAAAGTCATTTGACGTCGATATTAGCTTCAAAAACGAGCACAGAAATCTGCCCGTTAGCCTAATGAGCCTTTATAATATTGGCTGTAAGAAAGCTAGAGCTTATCGATTTTGTAGATACTAGTACAAGATATAAATAAACTAGTTGCTGTAACTCTTCAACCCCTGTATTTCTATTTAGGCACTTTCTATAATAATTATTTTATTTTTATTTTATTTTATTTTATTCAAAAATCAACGGGCAAGACCCTCCATTTACATTAAATTATTATTATATTAATTATATAACCATTCTTATTTGCAGATTTTTATAAACAATCAATGGCACAAATCCCGCTCCGGACAAACCTTCAACACGGTGAACCCAACAACTGGTGAAGTGCTAGCTGAGGTACAACGTGGCGGAGCTGAAGATATAGCGGTGGCCGTGGACGCGGCAACAGAAGCATTCAGACTAGGCTCCCCGTGGCGCAGGATGGACGCATCTGAAAGGGGGCACATTCTTTACCGCCTTTCTAACCTCATTGAGAAAGATGCAGAATATATCGCTGTAAGTATTTGTTGTTAAAAAAATGCAAATTTTGAAAAATCGTACAAAGTTCTAAAAAAAAACCATTGCTGTTTCAGAGCTTGGAGACTGCCGACAACGGCAAACCTTTCACCAATGCGTACGCTGTCGACACGATCGGAGCCATCAAGACTCTGCGATACGTGGCCGGCTGGGCCGACAAGCTGCACGGCAAGACCATTCCCATGGACGGACCTTTCTTCTGCCATACGCGCTTGGAGCCTGTGGGAGTGTGCGGACAGATCATCCCCTGGAACTTTCCCCTACTGATGATGGCGTGGAAAATCGGTCCCGCCCTAGCTGCCGGTTGCACAGTCGTACTTAAACCGGCCGAACAGACGCCTTTGACGGCTCTCTATGTGGCCGAGTTGTCAAAAGAAGCCGGACTTCCAGACGGAGTATTGAACGTCGTACCCGGCTATGGAGATGCCGGAGAGGCACTGGTTAAGAATGATAAGGTGAGCCTTCTGAACATTGATCACTTCTACAATTATTATTTTTAGTTTCTATATTACAATAACCTAAGTGAGATAACAGATCGGATAACCACTGCTTCTTCTTAATCTCACTTATCTCTATTACTTCAATCTGCTACTGTATCTTTCTAGTCTAAACACTCAATACTAATCACAACTATTCTCCATTGTTCACTTACTAGCCTGCTTGTTATTGTTAACTTTCCTTCTTATCCACTTTTGTACCATTCAACACTATACTGTACTGTTTGTTTACTAATTTTCTGATAGAACCATCCAACTTTGCTGTCTTTCATGACATTCCAAACTGTACTGACTGGGCTGCACGGATTGAATTCTGACATTCTGATTGAACGATTGTTTAAACCAACGATGAATAATTGAAAGTTTCATATTTTCTAGGTGGACAAAATAGCGTTCACGGGATCCACAGAAGTGGGCCTGAAAATCCAGCAAGCTTCCGGCGTGGGTAGACTGAAGCGAACCACTCTGGAACTGGGTGGCAAGAGTCCCAACATCATCCTGGCCGACATGGATATTGCGACGGCCGTCGAAGGGGCCCATCAGGGGCTGTTCTTCAACCAGGGTCAAGTGTGCTGTGCCGGTTCGAGGACTTTTGTTGAAGACAAGATTTACGATGAATTTGTCGAAAGGTAAGTTATTGCAATAATTTTTTTATTTACTTGCAACATTTTGCTATCGGCTTTAATGATAGGGTGAGCAAAGATGCCACTTTGCAGTCAGTAGCTCAAAAAAAAATTATCTTAGCAGTGCATACATATGAATGAGGTTCATAATGTCATCTTGCTGTGTATCAGGTATTGCCCATTTTCTGCAACTTCGATCTCTAATAGAATTTTAAATACCTACTATTTTAAGTTTTTTTATGTAGCAAGTTTAATAATGCAGACTCAAAACATCAGTAAAATCGAAAAGTTTATTTGATGTTTTCGAAATGTTAATTTCAATTAAAGCACACATTCATATTGGTGCCAATCTTATTGTTATCCCCAATAAACATAATGTATAGATAAATAACAAAGAGAAATCTCTCTATTTGTTGCAAACTCCATTATACAATTGAAATTGTGGTTACCTAATAATAAAATGACCTACTTACAATTTCTACAATTCTAAATTGTTTTTATTTTAAGTTTTTCTAATTCAATCGTTAGCTTTCTTCGTAAAGTTTTCAAATAAAAGTATTTTAAAAAAATGAGAATGTGCATTAATATGTCGTCGTAAGAAAAATAGTGCACATTACTTGTGTGGAAAGTGTTATTTCATACTCGTGGGATTGTCGTACTCGACTGGTGATATACTATTATTTCCAAGATGACTGTAAAAAATACTAACTTAAACAATTATTATATGAGAGATTTGCAAATCAAAGTGAAAATAATTACTTTTTTATTCCCAAGGTGAAAGGAAAAAATGGTATCCTACCCAGCTAACTTGAGAAGTTCATTTGAAAGTTATTTTTTGTAAGAATAAATGAATGTATCTTTTAGTTTTCATTTTTATTTTATTGAATCAAAATGAGTAAATTAATTATTTATTTATTCATTCATAAGTAAGTTTATACATAATGATAATTTCAAATTAAAAAATAATAATAATATTCCTATAAACTGAGGGAATAAACTACGAATAAATAAAATAAGCAGAGAGTATTCAAAGAACTGTTTTCCTTCTGCAACCATGCCGTACAAATGCTTCCTGTGTCCTGAAAAAAACGCCTCATTAACAGACGAAAATTCTGTTAAATGTTCAAAATGTGGAGTTCATTATCATCTTTCCTGTAGTAAAAGAGCCAAACCGGACTCTAATAATGTGTTTTCATCATGCTGCAGAGATAGACATGCTTCTCACGGTAGTGATATTAATACGAAACAAAGTGCTTCTGTTGCACGACGGAGAGGAGACAGTGTGGGTACTGGAGATTGTGGGAGTTTTGATGATCTTGATAACAATTCTAAGATATTATTCAGTCTTTTGTCTAAACGAATTGATCAACTTGAGTGTAGATTTGATGGATCTATTGTCGATATTAAATTAAGAGTCAGTACAATTGAAGAAAGAATTGATATTATCGAGAATAAGTCTCTGTGCACGACAGAGGATACTATTGCTGAAATTGCTGATAGAAGATCACGTGAAAATAATATCATTGTTTATAACTTGCCGGACTCTGCAAGTGCTAACTTCTCCGATGCTGGAAAATTTGCTGAAATTCTCGGTGGTTGTGGTGAAGATGTACCGTTCCAAATTAATGATATTAAGGTTTCCCGGCTTGGGAATAAATTCTCCAACAATAAGGTACGTCCGTTAAAAGTTTCCTTTCCTTCAAGCGAACACGTTCACTGGATCTTTCATCATAAAAAGAAGATTTGTGTTGATTCTATAAATATCTCAAATGATCTAACACGCAAACAGAGAGAATTTCGTGCTCGTGTGGTGAAAGAGTTGAAACATCGTAGGGAGAATGGTGAAAATGATATCTTTATCAAATACTTTAATAATGTACCGACTATTTGGAAAGATAAATCGAAGAAGAGTTCCGGAGATCCATCGTCTGATGCTGTTGGATCCAGTAAATAGGATTGTGAGAGCCCCACTCGGATAAACTTACTGTATCAGAATGTACACAGCATCAGAGGTCGACTTAACTTGGTCAGGTCGGGAATAAATATAATTCCTGATTATGATGTTATTGTTCTTACGGAGACCTGGCTGAATGAGGAAATAAGTGATGCTGAACTGGGCTTATGCAACTATAACGTTATACGCTGTGATAGATCAATTTTTTCAAGTGAGAAGAGTGATGGTGGTGGTGTTTTACTTGCCTTGAATAGAAAATTTAAATTCGATAAAATGTTTGTATCTGATAATTCGTTTGAAATGACTTTTGTTAAGGTATTCACCACCCATGACAGTTATTTTATTGTTGGAGCTTGTTATATACCACCTAACATGAAGTCTGAATACTATTTGGACTTTATCAATTGTATACAAAATACTCTGTATGATAATAATTCGAGAAATGATTGTAAGTTTTGTCTCATTGGTGATTTTAATATTCCTGGCTATGAGTGGATATTAGAAAATAATTACTCATCTGCTGTTGGATTTCACAATAATGTACACCTTAGAGATGCTGCACGATTGATGAGCGACTGGTCGAGGACTTATAAACTTGTTCAATTGAATAAAATAAAAAATAATGCTGGTAACATCCTAGATCTAGTGCTCACAAATATGTATAATTCTTCTTCAGAGATTAGCGATGAATTTTTGATCCCGTGCGATGAGTCTCACGAACCACTGACAGTCTCTCTTTTCGTAGGTGAGGTTGAATGTGGTAATTTTGAAGAATCTATACTTGATTACAGACACGCAAATTTTGATGAAATCTCTGACAGGCTTAGCAGGATCACGGTTCCCAGTAACATAGTTGAGTATCATGACTTGAACACATATGTAGACAGCGTTGAATCCCAAATAGATGTTATTGTGAGTGAATTTGTACCTATTATCAGAATAAAAAATAGATCTTTCCCCAAGTGGTTCTCTAGCGAGCTTAAAGCAGCTGTGATTAATAAAAAAAAACTACACAAACTTTTTAAGTGCTATAAATCCCATTATTACTATGTACAATTTAAGAAAGAGAGAGCTTACTGTAAGCTTCTTCTGGCCAGGGATGAGAAACTCTATTTGGAAGGAACCGAGAAATCTTTGAGTAATGATTCTAAAAATTTTTTCAAATATGTCAACTCTTTAGGCACTTTTAATTCTGTTCCGTCCTCAGTTCATTTGGATAACACTTTTGCTGATAATGGATTGGACATCGTGAATTTGTTTGCTCATAAGTTTGGTGGTGTCTATTCGGGAGATGACTTATCGAACACACCAGTGTTATTCGATTTTAATGATTGCTACAATACTATTGTTTTTTCGTTAGATGATTTAGATGATTGCATTAAACACCTGAACCCAACACACAGCCCCGGCCCTGATAGAATCCATCCATTAATTATTATTAACTGTTCAGAAGCTATTAAACACTGGCTCTTGGATTTGTTAAACCTCTCTATTAGACTCGGAGTTTTCCCAGATGCGTGGAAATTATCTTATATATCCCCGTTACTTAAAAACGGAGACCCTTCTGATGTCGCTAATTACCGTCCTATTAATAAATACAAAGTTTTCGCTAAAATGTTCGAATATTTAGTAAATATTAAAGTCTTTCCCTATTTATGGAAATTTATTCATCCTGGGCAGCATGGTTTTCTTAATGGACGTTCGACTGTTACAAATCTGACTGTCTACTCTGAATTTGTAATATCCAATCTAAATAATGGAATTATTGTGGATTCGATTTATACCGACCTCACCCGCGCTTTTGATTTGGTAAATTTTGACCTTCTTGTTAGAAAACTTCATGCATATGGATTGACCGGCTCTCTCTTGTCGTGGTTTCGTTCTTATCTCAGTGGACGAAAACAAAGGGTAAAGGTGAAACAGTTCATCTCTGACCCAATTGATGTCTTATCAGGGGTGGGACAGGGCACTCATTTGGCACCTATTTTATTTTTAATCTACATTAATGATGTCTTTGATCACATCCACCATAGTGAGGTTCTATTGTTTGCCGATGACACTAAGCTATTCAAAGCCATTACTGAACCGAATGATGTAAACTTACTTCAGGAAGACATCGATTCATTTGTTGATTGGTGCAGTCTCAATGGTCTTAGATGTAACCCAAGAAAGTGTTTCTCGATTAGGTTCGGCCGCACTAGAATACCCATCAGCATCTATTTGCTCGCTGGTGACCCACTGGAAAATGTGGATCATATCCGTGACTTGGGGGTCACCTTTGACTCTAATATGACCTTCAGAGCACATATCGATCACTTAGATATTATGGTCCGCAGTAAAATTTATTTTATAAAAAGGTTCTCATTCAGGTTTAGATCAATCACGACGTTCAGAGTATTGTACTTTTCATTCATCTATTCCAAGTTGATGTATGCCTCAACAATTTGGAGGCCCCGCGAATTGGGATTGATCAGAAAACTGGAATCTCTGAGTCATCTGTATTTGAGATTTGCGGCATTTAAAACTGGAAATCCTCTTCATTACACAGATCATGATTTCACTGCCACTTATCAGATATTCTCTATCCCCAGTTTGGAATCTGCGAGAAACAGATCAGATCTGCTTTTCGCATTTAAAATTTTGACCAATTCAGTTGATTGCTCCAGCATTGTTAATAGTCTCAATTTTCACGTACCAGCTAGAACACTTAGAACAAATCACCATTATTTTGATATTCCTTTATTAGCTTATGGCAAAAGAGAGACAATTATCTCTAGATTATCGAAATTGTGTAATCTTAATTACCGTTGGTTCGATTTTTATAACTCTTCTTTCAGTCGCATGAAAGCTAAGTCCAAATTAGTCCTTGAATATGCATGATTACCTTTGCAGCTTTTTGTTTATATACCTTGCTGTGCATTTGTTTTTTGATATATATGTTTTATTTTGTATGGGGCTCACCCCGTTGGTATAAGAATAAATAAATAAATAAATAATAAGGTAGGTATTTAACATAATTAATAATTTTAAGATTCTATTTTAATAAATTACATTTTTCTGAATAATACTTGAAAATCAACAACAGACACATCTCTGTGAATTGCATACCACGCAGCCACTCTTGCAGGCCAGTCTCTTGTCGCGGTGTAGCTCTTCTACGTGGTTGACGAGTTCTCCAGGACCTCCGGGAACATAAGCTCCTTCTGGAATAAATGATTAAATTATTTTTTTTATCAATTTGTTATCAGGACGAGCCTCTTTGTTTTGGAGTTTTAAAATAACTAATCAACTAATTAATTAATGCCTAATAATTTATTGTATTTGATTTGATTCCAGTTTTAAACAATTATCCCTTTGCTGAATTGTTTGTCTAAGAAAAAATATCCTTTTTTATTAGATTCTTATAGTCTTCTCTTATAAAGATATTAAAAAAAAGCTCGTATTAATCTGACACCTTATTACACATGTTGAAATCTTCTTGAACTGCATTCTTCAAAGAATTTTATGGTATAAAAATAAAATAAAATAAAAGTTTTTTCTATCAAAGTATTCAGCAATTATTATTATGTGAAAAATATTTCTGACATTGCATTATTTCTTCAAGTAAAGAGTATGATTCCGATGAAAAAAATATGGATCACTTCAAAGAAAACCCAGGGTTCTTTAGAGAGCCAAACCATCAGTTTTGTTGTTTTCTTATTTTCTTGCACTTTAAGATTTTTACCTTATACAAAACTGTTTCAAGTTTCACTTTATGAATTTGAATTTATCTACCAGAAAAGGTTTGATTTACGTGCTTTAAAAAAATGTTGGGTGGTCATTCTATTCTGTTGATGTATGAAAACCAGGCAGAATTTTTAGACAACAAAATTAATTTTCAAAGATACACTTACCTTGTAATCCTTCAAAATGTTCTTGAAAAGCAGCCGGACTGGCGTTCACAAATGCCAAGCACAAGGCAACAAGAAAGGCACAGATTAAAGTGAATTTCATTTTGTTTGTAAGTTTGTTGGGTTGAAGTAACTAGTAGTAGTAACTGCAGTAGAATTAATTCTGATTTTTATCAGAAAATTCTGTTGGTTTTATACTTTAATTGGATGCTACCTTGGGAAGTACCTGAACACTTCAATGGTTGGTATCTTAGGTATCTGGAAATATTTCAATTTTTATTGATATAAACAGTTGCTCATGTTTCATTTCTTGTAAATGTAGTAGGTTATTTACATGATGTAGAAAACATTAAAAGATGGTGAAACCCAGCAGCGAGGTCAAGTAAAGTGCAGTGTTATAGATAATTTTTTTGAATATTTACTCTTTTAAACAATAAACATGCTTTTGAATATTTACTCTTTCAAACAATAAACATACAGATTGTATTTTTATGGTTCATTGTGAATTAACCAGTTAGCTATTACAGAATTATTTTTTGATGTCTTATTTATTTGTTATAATATTTGTGTTGAAAGGCAAATGGAAATTGTAAACCCCCTCAATTCTATCTTTACAAATTTGTAAGTTTCCAGGAATAAATTTGAAATCAAATACCGAAATGAAAAATGATAATTTTTCAGTCCTTTTTTATTTTCAGTTCTGTGAGATTTGACACCTTCATGCAATAAAAAAATATACATATACACAGGGTGTTGAAAAAGTCCCGGTGCCACCCAATAAATCCCTAAATTTCGAGTTTTGAAAAAAAAAAACAGACAAATTTTAACATTTACTTTCATTTCTTTCGATGTAAAAAGTTATACAGGGTGTTCCTTTTGGCTCGGTGATGACGACATTGCCTATTTTTTTAAATCGACACTCTAAAAAATAAATAAATATCTTATGGCTGTGGTAAAGCCCAAGTGTCAGAAGTTTTCAAGTAGCCTCAAGGGCCTCTGACGTAACTTAACGACTGCTGTGAAGCAGCCGGGACCACCTTTTTAACGTACCTCCCGGAGCACGATACATTAATATGATGGTATTTTCGTATTTCCTGAGAAAATGCAATAATAATGGTTTTTATAGTTGCAGTTGAAAATGAGTAGATTATGAGTTATAAATAAGTGAAAATCGCAATAATACAGGGTGTCCTATTTAAAAATAATAGACAATGTCGTCTTTACTGAGCCAAGGAACACTCTGTATAAAAAATTTTACCTAAATAAAACATAAATTAAATTAAAAAATTGACCTGCTTCAGGTTTTTTATACAAATATATCAAAAAAATTGTTCATCAACTTAAAATAAGGTGGTAGTATCTACAAAACCAAAGAAATGCCAAGACTAGCTAGAACAATCTAAAAAAAGGAGGGATTTTTTTGTCTCCCTAGGGAGGAAACAAATCATTTTTTAGAGATTTGATTTTAAAAACGAATTTTTAAGTTAATATTGTTTTCAGGTCTGTTGAACGAGCTAAGAAGCGTATTGTTGGCGATCCTTTCGACCCCAAAACAGAACAAGGACCCCAGATCGACGAGGAGCAGATGAAGAAGATTCTGGGACTTGTCGAGGAAGGTCGTAAACAAGGAGCCAAATTGCTGATTGGTGGACAAAGACATGGCGATAAGGGATATTTTGTAGAGCCGACAGTTTTCTCTGAAGTCAAAGATGAGCATGTTATCGCCAGAGAAGAGGTAAGTTGAAAGAATGTCTTTATGGAGCCCAACATTGTTGTAGAATGATTTTTTTACCATGTTTTTTAACGTTCATTTATAATAATTTGGTAGACTTCCGTTATTATATTTACATTGATTCTTTTTGGGGTTGCTTGAAAGGGTTTTTTGATGGAAAGTTCCAAGGATTTGATTTCATATTTATCTTGAAATTTTAATTAAAAATAAATTTGTCCATACTGATTTAAAAAGAGACTAAAATTAAAAATATTTATAAAAACTTGTCAGTTTCTTGCAGAGGTTTCTTCAGAAGGGTATTCAAATTAGAACTGGTACCACTTTATTTATTTGAGGATGTAATGGGGATGTGTCTACACTACGACCTAGAAGATCTTTTGTGTCTTATTTGAGGGTATCATTGTAGAGCAGATTGTTCGTAGGTAGACTAACATTGGGGAAATAATCAAAATCCTGGAAAGGCATGCTTTCTAATAAATGTCTCTTTTATTCTGGCCTCTTGAAGAAATAAGGAGTTGCCTAAAAAATCAGTTTACTGTCTAATTGTTCATTTTTTTGTCAGATTTTCGGGCCAGTTCAACAGATCATTCGCTTCAAAGACCTGGACGAGATAATTTCAAGAGCCAACGACACCCGTTACGGCCTGGCCGCTGCAATTTTCTCAAAAGACCTCGATAAGGTCAACTATTTGGTGCAAGGTATTAAGGCCGGCACCGTCTGGATCAACACCTACAACATCCTCACTCCTCAGGTACCTTTCGGCGGGTACAAAGACTCCGGACACGGGAGGGAACTGGGAGAGTACGGTATGCAACAGTACTCTGAAGTCAAAAGTGTGATTACCGCTGTGCCATGGAAGAATTCCTAAGTTTTAAATGATATTTTGTTTGAATCTCTTGTGGAGGTTAAGAGAGCAATAGTTTGTTTCTCAAAATTACTCCTGTTCACTGATATTTCTGTACTTCTAAAGTATTAAAGGGATCTTTGTAAAATAACATTATAACTAAAGTCATACAGAATTATATTTTTTATAAGGGTTGTTGTTACATTATGTTGCATTTTTAATAAAGTTTATTATCTCAAACCAAAAAATATTTTAATTTTGGGCTGTTGAGTTATGGTCCAGGTCCAGTGTAACTTACAACTGTGGTAGACATCACCAGCAGTGATGAAGGTGAGGATGAGGAAAATAAAAACTTCAAAATAAAATTAATGCAATATCACATTTTATTGTATCACATTTATCTCCTAAAATACTGAGCATACTTATGGAAATTCTCCATTATGGTTGCCATGACAGCGCTCACTGACGAATCTATCAGGAACTGAATGTTCTGGACCGTCTCTTCATCGCCAGTATTCAGTTGAAGCCTGTCCTGAATTTTCTTGACAGTCTTGTCGGGTTCTATGGCGATGTCGGGTATGCTCGTGTCCACCATCAGCGTAAATAAGTTCAACATCAAATTGGCATGCCTGGAAAAAATTAACCATCTTTTGTTATTTGAAAATTGAAACACACTCATAAGCAGAATTTCTTTCATTAAAGGGCCAATTGCACGCATAGAGTCAGATAGTTTGGAATGTTATGAAAGACAGCTAAGTTTGGAGTGCTACCATAGACAGTGTATAGTTAGTGAGGTGATCAGAGACAGAGAGAAGACGCTACAATTATTGTGGAGTGAATTAGAGAAAAGTTGTCTTCAGTGCTGTAGAAGCTAGTATTGGTTAGTTTAGTTTACTTGGTTGTTATTGTAATGTAAATAAATAAACTGAAAATAATTGTTAAAAGTTAATTAAGAGTTAGAAAATAAAACAATTAGAAACAGATCACAAACAATACCTTCTCAAGTGTAGGAAAGCGGTATAAGTCTGCTTCTTAAACTCTTGATAGTGCTCTGAATGCATCCCTCCCATTCCCTCAACCATCTCTTTACTCATCTTCATTGGCGGAGGCATCGGCTTGGGATCTCTACCCAGAATGTAACTGAAATCAATGTGAAACAGTTTCCCATCAGGCGTTAGTAGCAGGTTGTCAAAATGCCTATCCCCGACCCCCAGGATGTAAGTGATGACGCAATAACCGGCGCAAGAACGGACATAATTCTCCATCACGTTTGGTGCTATTCCGTATGGGGCATTTTCCTGCGAGTTAAGCTTCCTGAAGTAGTTCTGAATCGTTCCTGTAACAGAATGAGAATAAATTTATTATTGAACCATTCAGAAAATCAAAATATACCTTCGGTAGCAAGAACTTCAGCGACAGTTACCGACTCGATGAACTGAACAAACCCATGCCGGGTACTAGTAGCCAACACCTTATAAGGAGTCAGCCTGAGATCCAGATTCTCCTTTCGAAGCAGCTTATCCATTAATTTGATCATCTGCAAGATGAGCTGATCTTGTCTGAGATCGTCCCCGTTCTTGAATATGGCAATGTATTCCTTATCGTCGCTTGTTACGAAATGCAACTTGGCTGGCACTTGTGCTGACTTGAACAGATTCGCCTTCTCGGGAATGATTCCTTTAACGACTACACCCGGATCTAAAGGCAATGGCACGGGATCGAAGCTAGTGAAATTGAACTTGAATTTCTCAGGATCGGCGAGCAGCTCCTGCAGCTTGTCTACCTTCTTTCTACGACCTCCTGATTCGCTCGCTACGACCTTAGCTAATTTAACTAACTTATCGAGGAATTTCTGCTGCTTGGAAAGGACACAACGTTTCATTTGCATTTCTGGGCTACCGTGCGCCAATACTTGCGAAAATGTTTTCATCACCGTTAAGTACATCTTTCTAACCATATTCTGTTGAAAAAAATCGCACATTATTTAAATAAAATTTAGTAGAATTTCCACAATTATTAATAGGTACTTACGTCTTGTTTTATGATAGGCTCTTGATCCTCGCACTCGACCAGCAAATGCCAGTACAGGTAATTCGCTAGCAGAGGGTTATTTTTTGCCCGGTGAATAAGGAACGAAGCCAGATCAGACACCGATTCCTCGTCCATGTAGCTCTGCAACGTTTCCGTATTGCCGGAATCGGTATAAATGTTACAGCTGTGAGGTTCTCCCTCGTCGGCAGGGGCCGGAGAGGACTCGACGGGATCCACCTCGATGACGCTGTTCGTGGTAGAGGAGGCCAGCTGGTCCGCCTGGTTATAGCTGGAAGAACGTCCGAGGGGGTCGTTTGTGATGGTACTACCGCTCTCTTTGCTCTCTTTCTTTTCCAGGTGAGGCTCTCTGTCTTCGGGGAGAACAATGTTGTCACGGCCGGTCTTTACTCGGGCGTATGCTGAAATTTTACACAATATTAATCCCTGTAGTAGTGTGAGAAATGATTTTTTTCAGAAAATGAGGTTAACCATGTTTCTATTGCAATTTCTTTGATTTAAGAAGACAACCAAAAGCAATATTTACAACCTACCTTCATCGATGGTCTGGAAATTCTCATACTTCAAGGCCTGCACCAACTGCAACAGATACATCAGTATCTCTTCGTCGGAGGTCTGCTTCAGCCGGGACACCGCGTATCTTCTGACCATCGGTTCGGTGAAGCTTTTGCTCAGCAGCTCCAAAGCGTCTTCGACGTCCATGGGCGTCCAGATCTCCATCATGGCCCTCGCCTGGTCTGCCTCGCTCGGCTGATGCCAGTTGACGCACTTGAGGAACTTGGCCAGGGCTTTTTTCTGCGTGCTCAGGTAAAAGCGGTACTTCCACACATGATCCTGTTCCTCGTTGGACAGGATTTTCGTCGGGGGATAGGAGACGATTTTGTTCAGGATATCACGCATGACGGCGTTGGGTTTTGCGTCCTTGTCTGAGAAACCGTTACGGAGGGCACGGGCCAAACGATGATGTTTGCTCTCGACTAAGTTTTCCTGTTTTTAAGAAATTGTTACAGTTTTATATATTGAATCATTTGTGTACTTACTTTGAGAATTTCGTGGTCGGGAACACTGACGATATCGTTCTGACGATACTGAATAACGTCCTCGCCATTTTGTTCGAAATAAACAATTGAATGTAGTAAGCCGTCGACGTACATTGTAGGAAATTCTATCATCAAGTACAGATAGTCGGATTCTCGTTTTTCACGCTCATTTATAAGTTCTATTTCTCTAAATGTCAACCTGTCTAACCAGTCAACCTGAAAATATATTTTCATCTTTAGCGTTATCATTGGTACAGGATAAACAGACAAATGTAATAGAATATTATGTTCTCTAATTATCAAGATAGAGAGAAAAAAATTATTTACTTTTGTTAAATGCCCGTTTCTGTGTTTTTTAGCTAACTTAGCTAAACGGGGCATCTCTTCTTTACCATTCCCTTTCGGTTTACCAGGAGAAGTGCTCGGAAAATTACCATCAGCTGCTCTATTCGGCCATACTCTCAAATCCAGCATTCCCTAAAATATCATTCTGAATTAATCAATTGTTATTTTTTTATTTATACAATCATTAAGCTGATTAAAAGTCATAAGTATCAACTAAATAACTGAAAGAAAAATTAAAAAGGGCAATAACAATCTAAATTTGGCTAAAAATTATTAAACAAGAGAGATTTTTGATGCATTGTAGTGCCGCGAATCTGGAAATTCCCGGCACGTTGTAGTACTTCTAGTCACTGCCATAAATTTAAACTTCCTCTGGTTGCATGAGGTAACCTCCAAATGTACCCAAAAATATTTTTCTAGACGTTAGGGTTAGAAGAAAGGTCTAATAGACGAAGGCAACTTTAAATACACCTACCTGTCTGAAAACACCATGTTTACTGAACAAAGAAATCGTAGTTCCTCCAACAGGTCCTAATTTATGAGGACCGATACAATCATATATGGTCAGGACTAGCAGAGCTGTTCTTGGTAAATCGCAAAACTGAACAGGCAAAGTAATCCACTCGTTCCAACTAAAAGAAAAAATGTGTCAATAAAAATGTATTAACACTGAACTGTTTAGATTAATTACTTCCATCTTGATGTAAAAGCTTTATAGGACGTGCAAACCGGTAGTGCGAGAGGATGGCTGCGGTCAAAGACTTGACATTCAACCATAAGATCAGCACAGCCATTTTCTTGGTTCATACCGGCATACTTCAATATGGGGTCTTCCAGCAACTTCTCATATTCGATGTGCTTTTTCTTTCCTTCAAGAGTTCCTCTGGAAATGAAAAAAACAATAACTTGACACTGTTAATTAAATTTCCATGTATGGATAACATTGTATTTCTCTAGTATTTATGTAAAGGAAAAAACTTGTTACATTTTTCTATGAAAGTGATGACTTGTAGATATAGAAAACCATTAATAATTATTACTATCTCTCTCTCTCTCTCTCTACTGGACTTCTACAAATAAGATGAAAACGGTTCTTCAATCTTTATAATTATTATAATACACCAAATGAGAGTTAATGTACCGAGACTTGTCCGATCATATCGTAAAGCTTTCCTCCTATTGAAAACAAATTACCCAATACAGTAACATTGGTGCCTCAACTTGAAAGGGTAACATTGTGATTATTTTATGTTGGTTAGGAAGGGTTGATTGTGAAATTGCTAAAGTCAAAACAAGTCAAGCGTACACTGCAGAAGTAGAACACGATATGAATGATGTGTCTCAGAAACAGCGAGTAATAACCATGCACCACCAGCTTTAGTAATGCCAGGTGGAACATGTGCAATTTGATGGTTTCGGTACACCGTTTTTCCAAAGGATAGATGCCTAACCTGGCAATGATTTGATTGGACAGGTCATTGCCAGGTTAGGCATCTCTGTATCACTTAACCTTTGTGTGAGAGAGAGAGAATAGAGTTAACTATACATATTTAAACTTGGCAAGGTTGCTGATTGACACCTTGAGTTCCCCTCCACTAAGTCAGGTTAGGTTTTGTTTTCCTTAAAATTTACGTCCCTTACGGCTTTTTCTTTATCTTCTACATTTTAAATTTTAGTCTTCTTTCATTTTCTTGAAATTTCAGGGAAAAAATACCTAACCTTACCAATGACCTGACTTAGTGTAGGGGATAGGGGAGTTCGCTCAGCAACTAGCCTAACCGGGGCACTGCTCCAGAGCCCCCAAGGTAAAGGGTCCCCAAGACAGGGCGTAAAAATAAAATGCGAATCGAGTGCTGGGAAACTGCCTAACCTTGAATATTCTAAAAAATTCCCCCTTCGCCTCTTATAACCACCTCCTTCTAGATCCCTCTCCAGAAATAATGTATGACCAGGAGCCTAAGCCTAAACTAACTACCTAGGTAGTACTAGTACTGTTTAAAATGGTTGTTCATACTCACATTTTTATTTGGATTTTATTTGAAAGTGAAGAGCTGTACACATAATAAAACTTATCACTTAGTTCTTCCATGCTTAAAATACAGGTCGGGTCTTGGCAGTGTGCTCTCTATGAGAATATTAACAAAATAACTGGACTGCACGTGAGGGAATATTATTATTGCAGTAGCTAGCTATCATTTGGAAAACACTTTTAAAGGTACCATTGCACAGACAATTTCTACAATGTACCGAATTATTTATATTGATGTGATGATAGGTTTGGTAGGTACAGAGACGTGGTGTAGCCAAGCCTCTGGGTAGGTGAGGTACAGATAGCAGAAGGGCAGAAGGCAAGGAACAATGGTTGGAAACGTTTGAATAACCCCTTACAAGTAGTAAGTTGACTATATAACAAAAAAATATTTGTATAAAAAGCTGTTACCACTAAAATTCTACTTAAATTAATTGCAAAGTTCACTTTATTAATTATTATTATTTTTATTAACCAATTTTATATTATTTATTATAGCAATAATAGAAATCAGCTGCAACGCACTCACTATTGTTTTCTGTTTTTGTTTTTTTTTTCGTATTTCTTGATTTCTTCTTTTTTCTTCTTTACCTCATTCTGCTTCTTCTTTTTCTGTCTCTTCAGTGTCTACTGTCACCGTCAAGTGTATAGCTGTCTACTGTCAGCTGCTGCTTTTTTGGAGAGTTTGATTTCGATTACTTTTCTGCGTTTATTTATATCCCAACTAGATTTTACCAAAGTACACAAATGTCGCGTTTTGATTGATGGAAGTCAAATGTATGATCGTAATCGTGGTCGTTTGTCGATCATCATAACCGTTCGAAATCGCGTCGTCTATATGTTCGGTCTTTTTCATTTCTCTCCTGTTCATCTCTTCGAGTCCTATATCCTGATATAATACTCCCTTCCCTTGCCCTCCTATTAAAGTCTAGTAGTGTTAGTGTATACTTGTAAATAATAATAATGGCCGATTGCACCACCCACACTTAAATCTTAAGTGTCACTTAAAATTTTAAGGGGGACTGTTTCCGTTGCACCACTCATTTAAGTAGACCTTAAGAATTTTAAGTGACACTTATCTTAAGGGCCGCAAATCTTCCACTTAAAGTCCCACTTAACCTAAATAAGGTAGTTTTACAAAAATTTTATAATGAAAATAAGAAGAAGCAAATAATGCCTAATCAAAGAGCCAATCAAATAATGCATGAAATCAACATAGCCATAAAATCGTGTTGTGTGTTCATCAGTATCCTAGCATTCCTGGCTAATAAAAATAAAATTACCCTTGATTTACTAATATAAATAGAATACGAAAATGGATGTTGTATTAGAAAACGATATTTTGGAAGATGATCTGGAGGAAATATTCGAAATCATTGACCATGGGTTGCCAAGGCAAATCAATATTATTTGATATTCGAAATGAATATTTCATATTTCTATACCTTTATTGACTAATGACTATGACGTCATACTGTCAATAACCGGCATCGTGTCCGCTACAATTCGTCAATCAAAGTGACAACCGACAGAATTCTTACGTCAGTAGTACCACTATACATCACTTTTAGCACAAAAACAACCAGTATTTAGCCTTGTTGACAGATTCACTGCGACTTAGTTAAGTATTTCGTAAGTGGCAGTGGTGCAATGCTATTAAAATTTAAGTGGCCCTTAAATTTAAGTGTCACTTAACTAAGTCCAGATTTAAGTAGAGACTGTGCAATCGGCCATTAGGGCTGCTAATTCTAATATCAATAAAGGATAAAGGGGCAAGGTTCGTTCTTACGCTGTTGGTTGGTTGTTTGTTTGGTATAAATGTTAGTTACAAAATTTTCGCGGGATTTACTTCGGGAACCTGCATTACCGACACTAACGCTTACTAAGGGTAGCGCGTTCACTCGTTGACGTTTTACTTAACACGGTTATGGTTGAACAGTTGGATGTCATATTTTTGGCACATTTATGGTCACAAGGCGTAGGTATCAAGTGGAAAAAAGCGAAGTTTGAAAAATGAAACAAAATAATAACACGAATAGAAATCGAGGAATCCTCTTTCAGTGAGCTTACAAACATATTACGGGTTTATAGGATCTACAAAGCTGTAGACTTTAGTATTGGATATAATTTTCAACTCGATATCTAACGTAGGTATATAGTTACTGAGAAAAAGCGTCTTTTTATTTATTTATTTATTGACAAGAAGGTCATCCAACAGACCATAGCATTGGTCCTATTATAGGATGACACAAATTACATTTTTAAAAATAATCACAATCTCAGTATGTACGAGTAAAGAAAGTACATATATATTTTTTTTATCGAAATAACAAATATAATGGTAAGCGACTGATTACATGAAACAACAAAAAACAAACAAACAAACAAAACAATTTTCTTGGTAAAACAAAAAATCTTGGTAGACAATACATACAAATGGGAGTGTGATCTGAGTACCCCTATAATAAGACCCTTTCATACTGATCCTAGATAGAAATAAGATTCATCAAGATGTAATAAAACCTACCTGAAAAACTTCCAGGTATACGGAAATTCTGAGCCTCGTATATTTTCTGCAATGATAACTGTCTGCCCAGAAAATTCCAGTAACAGGTAAAATATTGATAGAGAACTATAATGAATTTAAAATATTAGAAAAGTTACCTTTAGGCATCGCGAACAAGTAGAGAGTTCTCTCTTTATTGTTAAAACATCCTCTAACGCAGCAAAAGTTTACCATTTTTAAAAAATACGAGGACTCAATAACAAATTGTGTGAATTTTTAGACAGTTGTACGTTCATGGAAAATCTGATGTCTTTGAAGTTAAATTTGACGTTCCCAACTTTTTGTGAGAATGAGAATGCGCTACTGCTGTACCATTTTGAAACACCTTATGCTAGTTGTTGTTTTAACCTTGGTGACAGTTTTACTCTTTTGGTTTTCCAATTATTCCTGAATAATTATTATAAAAAAAAATTATTTGCTGAAGAGCAACCGCACACAGCACATATTTTTCCAGATATGTTCACTTTAATACGGCGGTAGATATATTTTTATAAATGCCTATTTAACTGTACACAACAAAACTATCCGCCGATAGTGCGTTGAGTAACTTTTAATTGAAATTATAATTGAAATTAAAACGTTCAATTATTGATGACAAATATTATGAATAATTAATAAATAATTATGATTGACTGAAGCTGTCAAAAACCGTGAAAAGTTACCTAGCTTTGAATTTGAAAACGGCTTAGTGACACCAAGTCCTGCATGAGGGCGTTGTAAAAATTGTCGCTCGTTTTACGGACAAGTGTCCCATATTAAATTCTGCGTTTAGGGGTGTGCAACTTTGCTGTAAGGATCGATTCTCTGGTGCAATTCGAATCGGTGAAAAAATTTGAATATACCAAAGATCGATTCTTTTGATTTTTAAATACTGCGCATGTTTAACTCTCTGCTTGTTTATTGTTATTTGTTGTCATTAATAACATAATAAAGGGTTATCGAATATCAATTCTTTTGATTCGATTCAGCTTCAAAAGATCGATTCTTTTTCGTACGGGACTCGAAACCATTTAAATCGCACATCCCTAAGCCAAATCATTAATCAAATCCGCCATCGATTCGATCGAAATTCCGCACCGCATCGGCCACCGCCATTGCGCCATTGCGATTGCTACCATTGCTACTTTCGTTTCGTCACCGCACCGCTGCCGCTTGCTGAGCTGACGCTGAGGACGTGAAGGAATATTTTCGTTTTCGTGTGTACTATTCATATTTTACCGACTTAGAAGCGGTGAAATTAGAATTTACAGCCATCCAAATTCTGCTAAAATCTAGGTAAGAACATAAAATTGCAATGAGATGCCCAAATAAACGTGGTCCACATTTTTTGTCACGAGGGACGCCGTGGAAGCATCGCGAAATTTTTGGTAGTTCAGACAATGATTGTAATTCATTTTTCAATATATTAAAGAGACCGAGGTGCGACTCTGTATGCTTAGAAAACTTTTAAAGTGATTTTTATAGGCAGTAGAATCATTTCTGCAAGATAAGTCCCCGTCTGACACCTAAGGTTCTTAAGCTTTTCATGTGGCAGTGACACATACCTCCTTCATAAGAAAACAAAGAAAAACATCAAATACTCACTCCCAAAAGATTTGCAATTCTTGCCCCCCTTGGCCTGAAGTTAATTCAGCTTTTTTTTTTCTTGTGGGCAATATTTTTAAGCATTGAAGATATTGGCAATCCTACAGATGTGGTATGTGAGATTCAAAGGGGTTATTCCCGCGGCCAGAATACCGGACAGTGTTGCCAGGTTTTACCATGGCCCTAAACTCGTATACTGCTTCCGTAGGATTGCCGCCAAGGTATTTAACTTAATACTGACCCAATTGTGTGTTGACAGAGCATAATGGGTGACAGAGATCGTTCACGGGAGCGCCAGAGACGAGACCGAGGCCGACAGTCCGATGCCGGAGGCGGCCGGGACAGGAGCGCCGACAGGGACCGCAAGAGCACCAAGTCGTCCAATTGTCGAGTGTACGTATCAAACATACCTTACGAGTGTCGCTGGCAGGATCTGAAGGACATTTTCCGAAATGAAGTAGGGGATGTTCATTTTGTCGAGTTGTTTGTCGATGAGAACGATAAGATTAAGGGCACCGGCATCGTGGAATTCTCTGATATTGGGTCGGTTAAGAAGTGCATTGAAGTCATGAATGGATTTGAGGTTAAGAATAGGAAGCTGGTGGTGAAGGACGACAGTGGAAACATGCGCGACAAGTCCGGTCGCCTGATAGCGGGGGGAGGTCGTAGGAGAGACGAGGGGCGACACAGGGACGATCGGTTCGGCTCGCAGATGTCTCTTAATCTTGGTCTGAATTCCGGAAACGTTGACGGAAGCAAGTGGGGTAACACGTATGGTCTCAGTCCAAGTTTCTTGGAGTCCCTAAACATCAACGTTCCCCTTTGTAACAGAGTCTTTGTGGCCAATGTAAGTATGCATTTTATGCCGTTTGCTGCAGTTTTATTCACGTTTTGAGACTAAGACCAAGTGTAAGGTTTCTGTTTCATCAACATATCTATAGGGAAGTAAAGTCCTCGAATAAGATGTTAATTTGGTTCTTTTGGCGCTGTTTAAAATATTTGAAAATCCATGAAATTGAATTCCAGCTTGTGAAAAATGTGTAGAGTAGCGAATTGCAATGTAGACACGAACGAAAAAGGCTACAAACTGGTCAAAACAGAGTCATGGAAAAGGAATTATGGTCAGGTAAGATTTGTTGGAATGTCAGAATGTAATAAGGAAGTTATGTAATTTTTATTAAATCAGGTTTTTTAGGAACATTGTTACATAATTACCATGAAATGTTTTCTTGTGGGTTTCACAAATGAACTTAAAGGATAGTTTTTATACATGACATACACACTCATTTTGTTTATTTTGTTATAGGACAAAAGGCTAATATACCAGCAAAGCATCCATGTGTTGGCACGTAAAATGAATTGATGTTTGTGGGGAATTTATGCATTTAAATTATTTTTCATTTTCGATTGTACAACTTCTCGTGCATCTTTATGAGTAGTAATATCCGAATAGTCGATCATTGTACTATAAAAAAAGGTAGAGTCAAATTAATCGCTGTATTGGAAAGATTGCGGAAGCTGCTCTGAAAATTATTCCATTGGTTGAGGTTTAGTTCAATGAAACAGGTTGAAGAATTATTTTTAAGAAAACAATAATGGTACTGGTTTAAACCTCATTAGCTGATTTTTGATGTTTCTTAAGAAAGTGTAAAAAAAAAAAAATTGCCAATCGAAGTGATCAGAGGATAATTTATTAATCGAATAACTGCCTCTTTGATGGTGCATTCAATCGGTGTTCTAATTAAAGGAAGAAACTGTTCAGACAACAGACTCAGGTGGAAATTATTTTTGAATTTTTTATGTTGATGGAATGGAAATTTATGTTTTACTAAGGTCAAGTTGATTTTGTTTGATATGAAATGTGGACCCTTTTTAATCTGATTTGTGATTTGTTGTAGTACATACGTACCTGTAAGTTTTAAGAGGTCTTCTGGAAGTCGTTGAAGTTTTCGATCTGATGTTTATTATTTATTTTAATACAATTTTTTGCATAACGTCGAAGAGAGTGTGATAAGGAGCCAACAATATTATGTACATCTTCATCTTGCTGTGAATTTATTATAAATGTGTGAGGTGTTTCTACATTTTTGAAAGATTAATTTTATTTATTATAGAGGTTGTTGAAAAACTTATGGAAAATATGAATGACAGGTTACTGTGCATTGGAAAAGAAGAAAATATCTGCTTTCAGTTTTAGAACACAAACAAAAATTAAATTATTCAAGACTGTGCCGTGAATAAAATGCTCTAATTTTATTATAAAGTGTACTTTGTGCTAGAATTCTCTATGATGACACATCCTGTATGTCTATAAAAGTGCCCTTTTTATCTTAATTTTGTAGAATGAAAAAATTGAGTATTGCACAGATATTCAGAATTAGAATCCTTATTTTATTCGTTTTTGGTCATAATTTTTTGATCGGGAGAGAAGTAGGGGTTATTGAATATAGTCCAGTCTTAATTCACCATTAGTTTTGCTACGTTAATTCTTCATTCGGTAGCCAGAGGTCATCTCTAATTCAAAGTTACAATGTAACGTTTTGATCTTCAAGTATTCAGTCAGAGGTATACTTTTGACTGTTGAAAGTATTTTTTTAATGTATTGAGTCAAGTTGGTAGAATAGTCTTTTATATTATGTCATACTCAAATTAATTGGACGAATTATTTTTGAAATTCTACTAGTATAGAGAAAAATTTGATGTTTTCTTTGTTGTGTGGTAAAGTGAGTTTCTGTCCTTTTTATTTTATTACACTTCATGTCTTTGTCAAGGTTAAATTTTATACCTATGGGGCACTTGCATTGAAATTTAGAGCTCCTTCATACTATTTGAAAATTGTATTTTCTGTATGTTTAATGCAAACAATGTTTAGAAAATGGAGTTCCTCAGAAGGATTACTTTTATTTTAATCAGGTACAAAATTTAAGATTTGAGTGACCTAACCATATAACTTGGGTAAGGTAAGGGCAGTGTCTAGTGTCTCAATAAATTATTTGGAGTTCATGCTAGTTAGTTACCCCAATTACTGATGTTGAATATGTAGATTTTTTTAACCACAGTTGGTATATAAAAAACGTTAATGTCCATGTCTCTAAAAGTACTTAAATTACAACGATGGAAAGGAAAGGTCATATTGTAATATTGAAAAGGGTTCACCAAACAGTATTTATTCCCCCTTGTTGATTAAGTCTTGTTATTAAATGTTAACTGAATGTTTTAGTTGGAATACAATGTTGACAAGAAAAAGTTGAAGGAAATATTTAGGCTAGCTGGCAAGGTTCAGCGCGTCGACTTGCACACTGACAAAGATGGAAGAAGTCGAGGTTTCGCAGTTGTCGAATATGATCATCCAGTCGAAGCGGTTCAGGCAATTTCCATGTTTAACAATCAGACACTCTTCGACCGAGTGATGACAGTTCGAATGGATCGTGTCGCTGACGCTATTAAGCTGCCCGAAGGTCTGAAGGGCATAGGTATGGGCTTGGGTGTTAACGGTGAACCTCTCAGAGACGTGGCTCGCAACCTGCCCTCCGGCGGTAGTTCCACTCAAGACACCAGCAGCATCCTTGGCAGCATGCCTTCTCAGGCGCTGCAGGTCGCCACCGCTTTGTCCAACATGAGCAATGCCACTGTTGGGAATAATTCCGTGTTACAAGCCGCCAATCTCGGCGGGTTGTTAACCAACATGGGAGCCGATCTTGGACTCGGCGGTAACTCTCTCGTCCAGAATCAAAATCAGCTGGCTGCCCTGGCAGGCGTCGGCAGACAGGGCAACTCGTCAGGCTTAGGCGGAGGTAATTCCGGTGATTTGTTTGGCTCCGGCGGCGGACAGAGCGGTTCGTTTGGCGGAGGTCAGGGTTATGGAAACAGGGGAGGCGGTATCAGCAGCAGCTTCCTCGATCAGAAGCCTTCAGGCTATGGCACTGGAGACAGTTTTGGGGGGCAACTGAGCGGCGGAATCGGCAAAAGCAGTTCATATTCCAATAAAGTGTTCATATCCAACGTAAGTATTGGTTATTGATATTGTCTTTCCCTCCGGTAGATTTTTAAAGCACATTCGCTGGTTTATATTTGTAAATGGTGAAATAATTATCGTTTTCAGCACTTGTTTTTCCAAACTTATTATAGGGTCGGATCGGGTCTTGAAAATTGATCATGTGCCTATATTTGGATCTAAATTTGTCATAATTTGAAAAATCAGTCATTTGTTGTTTTCAATTATTATTGTTTGGTATATTATTTGTGGTTTCTGTTTGAAAACACATATTTATTAGAAGAGGCTTTCATTGAGTAGCACTTAGCACTTCCTTGCATGAGTTGGACTATAATATTTTTTCATTAAAGTGTGTTTCACTCGATTCTAAGAACTATAATGGAAATTGTGTTTTTTTACAAATATTTGCAATAAATCATTGTTTAATTTTTTTATTGAAGAATTATTTTCAAAAGATACTGGCAAGTGCTACTTAATTCATGGATATTAATAGTGTAGTATATTCCAACTCTATTCGGATCAAGTTGGCTATGGATTATGAGAATGATCAACCCCGTGTATCATAAATTTGACAGCACACTGAAAGTGCAAAGGTGTTACATTATGAGTGTTTGTGTTAATGTCATTCTTAGATTAAAGCGGATAATTTACCGCATTATAGCTATATTCAAGCAACGAAGGCATTTCCAAACGACATTTTGAATAATTAAACTTATGGAAACTTGAAAAATTCCGGAAATCAAAAAATCTGTCAAAAGAAAGTTAAAAAGAGATTTTCTGGCTGACATCCACTGTCAAACTTATTCATTTTCATAGTTCACTGATTAGCTGATTTAGATCAACCAGGCGACGATGAGTTAAGGGCCTACCGCGGTCCGAATAAGGTTGGAATACAGTATAGTAGGATTAACTTTAAAAAGTCAGATGTGACGTCACACTAACCGTCCGAATTAATATTTTTAATTTCACCAGAAAATGTCAAACAGTTAATTGTCAAGTTGTGAACGAGCGTAAATTATTGAAGGAATCATTCAAACAATGAATTGAAGCGCTTACGTCAGTTTGAGAGCCACTGACAACTACATAAAATTTATTCACGTAATGACATTCTATCCTCTGTGTTGTGCATTTAATTCTCATTCAAAACCAATGTTGACGTATACTTATTTATGCGGGATGGAGTGTTTAGACAAACTTGACGGTATCTATGAGAACCAGTATATGAAACAAAATAAATCGAACTATCAAAAGGATGTGTATTCTTAATCGATACGTATGACTTTTTAGACTTTATTGGACTATATACCTGCAGTCTGCAGTATGTTGTCCCCGATAATAATTGTATAAAATTGTAATATTGACACAATTAAATATTAATGGAGTGTAATAATAAATTTTAGTTGCCATCATCGACCAGTTTCAAAATGCTTCTGGAGAAATTCAATGAGTTTGGAGAAGTGAAACATTTGGAGGAAAAAGGAAATGGAAACATGTTGATTGTCTATCAGTCTGATTGGCAAGCCGAACGAGCGATCAGTATCCTTTTTTATTTAATGTGTTTTATTTTTGTTCATATGTTTTATACAGGGTGTCCTTTTTATGTCTATATTTCTAAAATGGCTCGAGTTATAAGGTCCGTTAGATTAGAGGAAACTTACCCAGTTTTATACTTATCAAGGATCTGAAACAAAATTTGGGATAACTTTGGAGGTTATTGAAATATGCTGAAAAAATTAGGGTTTCTTATTTTATTGTGTTTTTTTTTTATATTACATGAGCCATCATGAATGAGCTATCCATTTTGACATTTCAAAATGACCACATCCCAGGATTTCAACTTTTGTTTGTCTTATGGCCGTCATATTGTTTATTTATGTTATTTGATATAAAAAAAATTAAGAAACCAAAAATCACACAAAAAATTGGAAAATTTGATACTTAAAAAAATCACTGAATGTTATTTAAAAAACGAATAAAGCATTCATTCACATTGACATAATTCAGCGAAAAAAACGTTTTTTCGTCCAGAGAATTACATTTTTCAAAAAGTCAGAATGCGTTGTATTTTTTTGGTTTCCTGGAACAAGATTGTGTAAATTGGGGACATCTTCGTGCACTCATTAATAACTACTCTAATACTAATATTCCCCCTATTCCTCTTTCACAACCCCCTCTTAAATTCTTTTTTTCATATGTTGGTTCTGATTAATTTTGTTGTGTGTTCTATTTCCTTAATCGAATTTCAGAAAACCTCGATCGAGCGAGAATTGATGGGCGAACCATTGAAGCACGATTATATTATTAAGTATTATTGGAGCAGAAAACGTGTATTGTGTGCATTAATTTTTGTATTTGTATTTTATGTATTAATTTTGACAGTTCAAGTAATTAAAGAGACAACATAGTACTTTAAATGGTTTTTTTATTTACTTAAGGGACTAGAGGTTTATTATTCAAGTGAAAGTTAGGTAGGTACTTTCATTTCTAATCATTAGACTATCTAGTTCTAGTGTCTAAAATGGTTGATTATGAACAGTTCAAAACTATTAAATAGTTGAAAACATCCAACGAACCTGTCAATGGGGATTAAATGTAGTAACTTGAGGGGAATGAAGCAATTATTGATCTTGAAGTGTTATCAAGTTTAATAAAAATAGTAGAAATAAAATTTAATGAATGTTTTCAAAAGATTCCAAGCTCACAAAATGAGATTTGAATATATGTATCAAGTTACATTGTCAAAAATTTGTAGTTCAACTGGTAAGTAAACTAAGGCAATATCCTCCCCTATACTTGCTTTAGGCTTTGAAAAAATTTCATGTTTGATATTGTCTCTTTAAAATTAGAGATAGGACTGCTGTTAACCATATTATAGCCACCCGAAGAAGACACTTCCTGATATAACTGGAGAAGGCTAACTGTTTTACACTTACCCCCTTTGGTACTTACACTCTTCTATTGCTATTTACATAAATGATTGATTGATGGGGTTTCTACATTATTTTATTATTTTTTGTGATGACACCATCCCATGAGTATTTTTTCCTTCTTCAGTCTCGATGAATTTCAGAACACGCCTATTAGAAAGACAAAATCACAAGAGACCTTTTGGTCGCAGTGGAGGTGTCACGATGAATCCAATTAGAAAGACCAATCGGATGTCAAAAAATTAACCCAAAGTTATAATCAACTTTCATGAATATAGAAATTGGTATTAAATTTTTTCACAACAAACTACCTTAAAACAAAAAAGTGTTCAATACTAAAGGATTATTTTATAATAAAATTAAAAAAAAAAAAACAGTTAGAGGAATTAGTGCACTTATACCTTATTTTTTATTTAGATGGACTTGTCAAACAGCTGTCAAGTTGGTAGCCTGTGCAATCTCTAAACAGTAATTTTGATATTATCTGATGGTTGCCTGATTCCTTAACCTTGACAAAAAATTTACGTTGTGACTAGAGTTACGGCAACACTCCCCGACTCGGGTACAGGCTATGACGTCACCTGCAAAACATATTTCCTTGTTGCACTGTTATAAAATGGAAATTAAAAAATTTTAACTCAATTTTCTTTGAAAATTGTTCATTTCTAATAGTTATTCATCTTTTGAGCATAAATTTAACTGTTGTTTAGCATGTTATCTAATGAGGTTTTGCGAAAACAGAGTCGGGCTCTACTACAGTCGTTACTCTAGTCCCAGCGAAAACGCCAAGGAACTTATTGAACAGTTTGTTGAAGTTGTCAAACTGACAAATTAAATTAAATTCAATATTAATAAAATGCTGAAGCAGAGGTAAATTTATTTCAAAGGAAAGAAAAGAATGAATGCTTATTCTTATTGAAAGATCTTTCTCCAAATTAAACAACTATACAGTTTAATCGGATTGCTTGAAATATCTAAAGAGAATCTTGAAACATGATTGAATAATGTAAGTACCCATTTGTCAATAAATCTTCTATTTTCAATATTTTTACATAAAATTAAGAAGAGAAGGGTATAATCCTGTGTACATAAGATTTGTAAATAGGTGCTTACACTTATAATAAATGCCTACATATGAAAAAATTGTGTTTGAGACTTTGAGTGTAGTTCTTTGGATTTTGAATTTTTAAATGAAATGACATCTCAAGTAATCGACATAACCTAAATTAGTTTAGGAACTATTCTAGTGACTATTCTGGTAACAACTATCACTATAACCAACCTAATCAGTCTTGTTGCCAATCGTTCCCCTAGAATTTTGACTTGGTGGAATCCATCTAAATAAAAAATAAAGTATAGTAGGTTTTACTTTGTTGACAGTGACTTCTACTGTCAAAGAAGTATTTTTTGCACTCACAATAATAGAAACAAATATTATATTTGTTTCTATTTTAGAATACAGCTCCTTATTTAAGACATGTTAAGATCTACACAATCCGCCATGAGTTACAGTGTCACTAAACCAATGTATTACACCACTAATCTTCACAGTGAATTTCACGGAAAGTCTACTGAACCTCCAAGCTATATCCCATGGTTGGATTTCGAGGGTGCTCGAATCACCCCTGGCTCGTTAATATTCGCTAACGCTTTTGAAGGCAAGTCTTACAGAAACACCATAGAAGTAATGAACATTTCTGATAAGCGTCTTACCATTCAGTTTGGAAAGCCTACATCTAATGTGAGTTATAATTTAATAATCTGTTAAAAAAATATATTGAAAAGTTCTGAAATTGTATAAAAATTTTACTGTAAATTATAGTCAAGTTATAGCGAGGTGAGGCTGCTGATTTTAGTATGGGAAAAGTAAAACTTTCAACTGTTAACTACTCGCATTTTTTCATTTCCCTGAAAAGTGTCACAATTATGTGTTTTAAAAAGGTTGGTAAAAGGCCTTACCCCTTTTACTATCAACTCGGAAGGAGGATAGGATCGCTGTTTGCTAACAACAAAGGATGAAGCGTTTCAAATTTATTTATTAGTCTTAATTTCAATTGATTATTTCTAGGTACATCTTTATTTTCCTTTACGACCCTTACAAGCTTAGAGATCTTGTAATTTAGTTACTCATAATGTTTTTCAAAAAGCTAATTATTGGACATAATAAAAATGGAATAAAACCTATTCCATTCATAATTAATTATTCTTATTTCTGTTCTAAATTAAGAGCATATAATTTAAACTTACTATTATAATTTGATTTATTATTAATTTTTTTCAGGCCGTTAGAGTGAAATTTGCTAAAAAAGACAATTATGTATGCCCAGGTTTGAAAATATTTGTCGACGTTAGTTACACGTTTGCCAGACACATGGCTTTACCTCATATAATGCTACCCATCTGTATAAATGGTATAATGACCTATTATTCAATCAGTGTGTAAGTATTATTATTATTTATAAATAGTGAATCCAAAGGGCGTCTTTCACTTTGATTTCTTATACAGTGTGGGGGAGAGGACGTACCACACAGACATGATACAGCCCCATTATCGCTTCTTAATATTGTCTGAGAAAATTTAATACAGGTGGTTTCACAGTTGGAATTTAGATTGAGTAACCTATGAGTTTATAGTTATAATAAACAAGTGAAAATCGCCTTTTATCAAATCGCAATTTACAGTGGAAACAGCTAAAGATAGAGTAAAATGGCTACATGTCCTTTCTCTTCCTTCACCTTCCATGAACTGTTCTTTAGTATTGAGACATTTGTAAAAATTCTTCCCGGAAATATCAGATTTTTTCACCACGTTTTTCTGTGTCTTGGGCTATTTTCAAACGAAAGATTTGAAATTTGAAAAAAGGGGACTCTCAATATTAAATGTCCCATTTAAAAATTAAATGTTGGTACCACTTCTATATAAAGTTTCCCAGAAGTAGGAAATGTCACTTACATCAGCCAAAAACTGCATTTTATCGGGTTCATGCCACATACCAAATTTCAAAACGATATTTCAAAATAATATATGAGGGTGTACCATACAATGTGACTCCCTGTATAATATATCTTTTTATCATAAAACCCTTCTCAATATGAGTCTTCTAGAACTGAAACAGACAGTTAGAGATGACTATTTTGCCACATTTCTTATAAGCTCGCTTTCTTGTCTGACTGTTTATTTACCTGTCTGTCTGTGTGCGGTCCAAATAGTGCAATCAATTTTAAAATAACTCCCAGAAGAGCTGGGGACTCATTATTTGGAGCTTAAAATATATCTCAGAATTGGATGATGACATTGACAAAAAAAAACTAACTCGCTTTCATGTCTGTCTGTTTAGGTGTTTAGCTAAAATTTCACACGCATGCAAAACTAAAAAGGAGAAAGTATAAAATAATTTTTAATAGTTTAAGGTTTTTGTCCCCCCATAATGGTTGACATTGAACCATTTTTTTTTTTTTTAATCCCCTTGACACTCCTAATATAGGGAGTTCCCCACGAGGTACCCTGTACTGAATAACATCTTTAAATGCTCAAATTAACATTAACTTTTCTACAGATAAAGTAATATACATAATGACAAAAATTCCAAAGCCATCACTAACCTGATATTTTTCATGTCAGGAATACAAAACAGAAAAAATTAAATTATTTTTAGTTTACTAGCAAAAGTGGACATATATCTAGAAACGGATTTATTAGATCTCGGTCACGTGGATGCTGATCATTCTACAGTGGTGAAGTTTGTCAAGTTAGTCAATAAAGGTAGTCAGAACGCCCGATTCTCCATCGATCTGGGTAAAAATGAACTGGATCTAGTTGTCGAACCGTTGAAGGGAATTGTCGTTGTAAGTAACGATAATAAAGATCAATTTTGGATTAATTTTTCTATTTTCGTTTTGTACAGGCTGGTGGGGAGACCACACTCTGTGTGGAACTGATGGGCTCACGAGAGGCTGACATTGATCATGAATTTTGGATCAAGTGCGAGCCACCTCAACGGGTGAGAATAATCGGGAAGTTCATTAAACCGAAACTGATTTCGTACGGCTGTGACTCTTGTACAAACTTCACGATGCTCAACTTTACGAAAATTTTCTTCGGGGTTAAGGCTGTGAAAACTTTTGTTCTCGAGAATCACAGTTCGGCTGCCTGTAAATATTGCATCATGGCCGAAATGGATAAACAGTCTGTGGTAAGTTTGACTTATGTAAATGTCGAATTATCTCTACACTGTTGACAGATAGTTTCTCGGAGAGTAGGGAAAAAAATTTAATCATAAATTTTAATTATACCTTTTATTTGTCATGAGTATGTATATGGAAAAAAAAACAAATAACTTGTAATAACTCCTGATAAATGGAATATTTTTTGGGATGTAGCACAAATATTTAGAAAAAATTCTTTTATTACGCGTTGGCAACGTTGGTAATTTTTCACCAGGTCTGGTGAATTCAAGTATTAGTAGATACTTTCTAAAAAGTATCTTAAGATACATTTAGATAAAGATACTAAGAATCAAAAGTATCTTAGATACAAGATGCTTCTAAAACTATCTAAGATACTTTCAAAAATCTATCTTAAATACTCAAAATGTATAAGATACTCCCAAAAACAATATTAGTTGCTAAACGTATCTTAGATACTAAAAATATCCTAGATCCTAGAAGAAATACTATGAAATTTTCTGATGACAGATGGCCTCTAGACCTTATGCAAGCAACATAATCAAACGGGCAATGTTGCTTGTATAAGGTCTAGAGGCAATCTGTCATCAGGAAATTTCATAGTATTTCTTCTATTTCAAGTGGGTGTCTTTAAGAAGCTTTTAGTATCTAGGATATTTTTTAGCATCTAAGATACTTTTGGCTCCGGGAGGTACGTTAAAAAGGGGGTCCCGGCTGCTTCACAGCAGTCGTTAAGTTATGTCAGAGGCCCTTGAGGCTACTTGAAAACTTCTGACACTTGGGCTTTACCACAGCCATACGATATTTATTTATTTTTGGCAACTAATATAGTTTTTGGGAGTATCTTATATATTTTGAGTATCTAAGATAGATTTTTGAAAGTATCTTAGATAGTTTTAGAAGTATCTTGTATCTAAGATACTTTTGATTCTTAGTATCTTTATCTAAATGTATATTAAGATACTTTTTGGAAAGTATCTATTTCGTAAAGTATCTTAGATATCTAAAAATAAATACAAGATACTGCTTTTAAAAAGTATCTACATGCAAGATACTATCTTTTATCTTAGATACTGAAAAGTATCTTTTTTTTTTGTTGCTTGCATAAGGTCTAGAGGCAATCTGTCATCAGGAAATTTCATAGTATTTCTTCTATTTCAAGTGGGTGTCTTTAAGAAGCTTTGAGTATCTAGGATACTTTTAGTATCTAAGATACTTTTGATTCTTAGTATCTTTTTCTAAATGTATCTTACTTAAGATACTTTTTAGAAAGTATCTATAGTATCTTGTATCTAGATACTTTTTAAAGTATCTTTCCCAGCACTGGTTATTACTTCATTTAGGCCAAATTATATGGAAGTTTGTAATCCTGACCATTCCAACATTTTCTCTAAAAAATTAACATTGAACACTCTACCACTTTTTTTGCTGAAACTAATGTAAATATTACCATCAGACACTAACTGAACTTACCTCTTTTATTTGTTACTTTTTCCATCGTAAGTTCTGAGAAACCTTCTATTCTTGTCAGTGCTGGGAAAGATACTTTAAAAATTATCTAGATACAATAAGATACTATAGATACTTCCTAAAAAGTATCTTAAGATACATTTAGATAAAGATACTAAGAATTAAAAGTATCTTAGATACAAGATACTTTTAAAACTATCTAAGATCCTTTCAAAAATCTATCTTAGATACTCAAAATATCTAAGATACTCCCAAAAACTATAATAGTTGCTAAAAGTATCTTAGATACTAAGTATCTATTTCGCAAAGTATCTTAGAAATAGATACAAAATACAAATACTTTCAAAAAGTATCTATAGATACAAGATATGTACTACTTTTAGAAAGTATCTAGATACAAGATACTATCTTGGTATCTTAGATACTGAAAAGTATCTTTTTTTGAAGATACTCCCAGCTCTGATTCTTGTTGACATTGTTTTAGTCAAGTGTACATGATTTTTTTTTAATAAAATTTTTTGAAGCTCTATGAAAAAGCTCGAGAAACCAACCCCAGTTTTAAATGCTTCGAAGTATTCCCTGCAGAAGGTCATTTGCAGCCTCACCAAAAAGTTATTGTGCAAGTCACGTGAGTAAAAATGATAATATCCTATTGTGTGTTTGTTAGTTTTCTGCATTGTTTTGTTTATTGTTTATTGCAATTCATTCATTCACAACAATATAATTTTAACAAGTACTATTTATTTCCCAGCTAAACAAAGTTTGTGTTTGGGAAATGTCTTAATTTATTCTATATTATTTTGTAGTGACAATTTCTGACTTTATTTTGATGTGAGGAAGAGAGTCGAGCCACTGACAGTTCATCACACATGTCTATAACTGTTGAAATGTGTTATTTATTCGAGTGTAATTGGCGAATATATATCCAAGTATACTTTTTTTGTACTTTATTTTATTTTTTATGATTTTAATTTCAGGCTGCAGTGAGTTGAACAATTTCGGTCCGTAATATATCATAAATCTTTGATATCCAGACCTACGGAGGAATGGAGCTCTCGGGTAGTCGGCAAATCTTGTATCTATGTTGTGCGTATTAGTTTGCGATTCAATGTTTTCTCTTTCATACATCCAAATCAAGCATCTATAACTGTATAACTGTCTAACACTTAATATATTCGTTTCTTCATATAATTGTTGGGTGGAGTGTAGGTGATTTTTATTGAATAGTATTTTTAATAATGTGTTTTGTATGACCTTCAATGTTTTAATATTTTCCTCGTACAGTCCCCCCCAGATTAGAATACCGTACCTCATTATAGACCCCGCCAAAGCCATGTACACCATGCGTCGATTTTTCACTGATAGTATGTCTCTCAGCTGATAAAATATATATATTAGTTTCCTAAGTTTCTTTACGATGAAGTCGATGTGTTCTTTCCACTTCAAGTTTTGATCTACATATACTCCTAAATACTTGACTGTGTTCGTTCTTTGTATAGTAATACAGCCACATCCAGCCACTCGAGAGCAGGCATCATGGTGGACAGGAATATGATCTTTTTCTGGTTGATCTTGTTTTGTTAGAGAAAACGTAATAAATTTCGTTTTGCTTATATTTAAGCTTAACAAATTATTACTCAGCCAATTTTTAACTTTTATCATTTCATTCTGTACCTTATCATACAGGAGATTCCAGGTGTCACCCTGGAATATTATTGCTGTGTCATCAGCATACGAAACGATCTGTCCATTTATATTTTTTGAATCTGTGAACCTGTTTATGTATAGTATGAACAACAACGGACCCAATATTGTTCCCTGCGGTATGCCCGTTTTTATATGCCTCTGTTCACTCTCTATTCCATTCAGTCTGACACACTGTTTCCTGTCCCTCAAATAATCTGTGAATATATCCAACGCTATCCCTCTGATCCCCAAACTCGATAACACCCCAAGCAATTTCTTATGATTAACCGTGTCAAAAGCCTTGGCGAGGTCCAAAAAGATCACTAGGCATTTTTTATTATTATTCATGCTGTCTATGATGTTTTCTATTAAATGAGTGATTGCGTGTTCGGTATTTAAATTCTTCCTAAAGCCAAATTGCCTGGAAGATATGACCTTATTAGCTTCCAAGAAATTCATTAACCTATCTTTCAGACACTTCTCAAATATTTTAGCAAAAACATTTATTAGCGAAATTGGTCTATAGTTTGTCACTTTGCTTTTTTCTCCCGCCGCTTTGTATATGGGGCATACCACAGACTCTTTCCATTTTGTGGGAATTTTCCCTGAGGTGATAGTTAGGTTTATTATGTGTCTCAACGGTACTATTATTTGTTTATGAATATGTTTTGTTAATTTGACTGTAATGCCATCAGCTCCCGGTGCAGAATCGTTTTTTAACTGATTTATATACATAATCAATTCATTTTCTGTGACTGGGTTAATAAAGAACGATGTCTCGTTCACCGTATTTATGATGTCGTCTTTCAAGTTCGTTTGATTATTTTTAATTTCATTTGCCATTTTTTCTCCAATGCTTACAAAAAATTGGTTAAATTCATTGGCTTTGTCTTCAGTGTTTGTTATTATGGTACCGTCTTTTCTAATTATGTTGGTGTTGTGTTTACTATTTTGTGTTATTGGTGTATTTGTACTCTCTTTTATTGTTTTCCAAATTTTTCTGTAGTTATTTTTTGCCTGTCCAATTATTTGTTCGTAGTACTTGTCTCTTGTGTTTTTTATGATCGAGTTTAATCTGTTTCTGTATTTTTTGTAATTATAAATGGCCTCAGGTGCACAATTATAATTTAGCTGTCTTTTTAACTTGTCCCTATTTCTTATTGATGTTAATATTCCGTTTGTCATCCATTGTTTAATTTTTTTATTTTTACTATTTATATTTTTTAGGTATGTGTTGTTCTCTACGTTTGTTTGAATTATTCTCAGGAACATATCATAAGCCTCCTCAGATTTGTCTGTTTCTAGCAAGCTAGACCAGTCTTCTTCTGATAGCGCCTCACGTATTTTTTCGTAATTTACAATTTTACAAGTTTTTTGATTATATTCAGTGTTCCTACATTTATTATTTTCAAATACAAAGGATAATACTATTGTATCATGGTCAGTTAATGATGTTTTAAATATAAAGCTGTTTATTTTAATTTGCTTTTTAGTGTTAATTTTCCCAACAAAAATATGATCTATTAAACTTTTGGTGTCCTTTGTGACTCTAGTGGGTTTATTCATATAAGAAAAGAGTCCGTGACCCGCCATCATACATATATAATTGTTCACCTGCGTTTCATTAGGTTTAAGAAGGTCTATATTAATATCCCCCATAAAAACTTCTATGCTTTGTTTTTCCAATTTAAGGTAATATTCATGAATATCTGTGATTAGCACTTCAGTATTTACAGGGTGTGGTCGATACAAGGCCGTCAGTCCCATCTTCTCCCCTTTATATACAAATTTTGCTCTTAAAAGATTTATTTCTGTAAGTTTAATTATGTCGATTGTGGCCTGGATATCGTTTCTCACATACACAATACAGCCGTCATTCTGATTATAGTATGATTCATTATTGTATAACGTAAAATTCGGAATGTAATAATTACTTACCCCTTTTATATTCCAGCATTCTGTTAAAATTATAATTTGGATGTTCTGCGTATCAAAAAGTTCAAGGTATATTAGTAATTCATTAAAGTTTTTGTTTATACTTCTTATGTTCATGTGTAGAAAATTTAGATCACCTAATATTTTTTTTGTATCTTTGGCTCCTATATCATCAATTACTACGGTATCATGAATCTGACTCTCCTCCTCTTCATCATCACATCTCAACAAATTCTCCGCAATTTTGTTTTTCCTTTCTGTTCTTTGTAAACCTAAAAAATATATAAACCCAAAATTAACCCTTATCGTTCTATATCAACAAAAAGAAAACACTTGTCTCGGATTCCTCGGTTCACTCCCCTGATCTACCACTGAGATAATTCAGTTGATTATAATAATAGTCAATCAATTTCATATTATAAATACATATTATAAATACGACACTTCTCGCTCGCTTCGATTGTCTGTACCTATACACCCATTTTATGTTTCATACTTTGTAATCTTCTCCATGTTCTCGATCGGTATCCTAATTTCGCCCTTTCTATAGAAAATTCTGCCTCCCATGGTCCACACATTACGTTTACCCAATCTTGTGATTGCCTCCTTCAATAGCTTGTGGTTATCCTTTGTTAAATCATCAGCTATAATAATCTCAGTTCCCCTCAATGTTTTTCTCTGCCTCATAACTTCTTCCTTGTACTTATATTCCCTAAATTTCAGAAATATGGCTCTGTTTCCTTTATCAGTTGTTCTGCCTGTTCTATATACTGTTTCTATTTTTTCACTTGAAACATTTAGTTTGGTTTTTTCCTTTATGATTCTTATTATATCTTCATTTTGTTCGTTCTGAAGTTCAGGTATCCCATATATTCTTACATTATTTCTACGCATAATTTGTTCCATTTTGTTTACCTTATTATTCATCTCCTGTACATACTTTAACAGATTTTCGGTTTCTTGTTTACTTTCACTGAGTTTGTTATCAATATCCTTCGGTATATTCAGCGCTTTTTCTACCTTCATCGCGATACTGGCTATAAACGTTCCATCAGCGAACAATTCTTTAATCGTTTCCTGAATTATTGTTTTAAATTCTGCCCTCTGTGCTTGTGTAAAAACCATTTTTCTTGTTGAAATCTATTCTTGACTATATTACAGTAATGTTGTACACTTTTTCGGTTTTTAATTTTCACTTCTTATGTGTAATTTTTAATATTTCTCAGGGAGAGTCGTTCGGCTCACTTACTTCATTTCGCCACCTACCGGCAAATGTGAATTATATTCTTTAAATTTAGAACCTTTCCACACGATACATATTTGTATCCTAGCATTTTTTTATATACAGGGTCACACATAGATTTAATGAAATTTTACTACTAAAGACTGATCTAGTAGGCTTTGGATTTTGTGGGAATGAACCGCTTTTTGATCCAAAAATACTATAAAAAAGCGGGTAAAATCGCATAATAAATAAAGACTTTACAGGGTGGCTCAAGAAAAAATGGGTCACACTACATAAATAATATACTGTATACAGGGTGATTTTTATTTTTCAGTTGAGGCATTTTTTAAAACTGTAGAATTTCTTGAGGCAAGCAACTTTTTTAGATAAGTAATCTTAATTAAGTAAAAAAAGAGATTGTTACTTTACAGATTTAAACCAGTAAGATATGATACGGGTAAAACTCTGGAATATTTTATCGGTTTCGTCACTTTGTTTAGACTCAGTTGGAGAGATGTTAGCCAACAGGAATATGACGGTATTGTATTAAATCTTCCATTTTTTATTAAACATTTTAACAAGCTTATTGCAGACATATCGGTCGCTACAAGAGAACTTTCTACCGCAGTTACATCTTCTACAGCTATGTCAACAATGTCCGTTCTTCAAGGTACTTCCATATTAATATTAATTTAAAACCTGCAACTAAAAATTTAATTAAAAGGAGATCATTTATATTATTGTATAGTGAAGCTCTTAGAGCTGAGCAGGACTGCAGTAAAGTATAAAACAAATTATTTATAGTAGCTCCACTTTCAGATGAAACCTATTTCGCTATTGATAACTTCTCTGTAACTGAAGAAGATACACACTCTTCGTATACAAGCTTAAGATTTTGTTTCCATGGCGAAGGTCAAGTTGCCGGCATACACACCAGACCTCATACGGTGAACTTTCAGTTTCTGAAGTTAAATGAAGACTACGTTTACACATTTTGCATTGAAAACACCTCAAAGCATCTACCACTTAAAGTCAAATATCAGAAGACCATCTGTATTGAATTAGATCCACCCGAGTTTACATTGAGAGGGGGAGAAGCGATAGAACTCCGTGGTGTTTTTAAAGTTACGTCCTCTGGTACGAATTTCGCAATTTATCGTTCATTTTTGATTGTAGGTATCTTTTTGGTTGCAGGTTTAATAAAAACGGAAATAATTTTCTTGTTATACAGTAATAATTCACCTGTGACAAGTGGTGATTGTGAACCTGTCCTTGTTGGACGGCACACTGTGGGGTGTTACTTGAAAGCTCCTGAATGCAAAGTGTCTCCTAAATCAAAGCCGAAGTTTAATATGGGCATTGTGCCGTTGATAACAAATGAAGTAGGAATTCTTACCAACGATATCAGATATAACAGTGACATAGAAATGCCTCACTTAGCCGTAGGGAATCTGACAAAAAAAAAACTTTCAAAACTTGGTAGTGCCCTTGTAGCTTTCCCTAATGATAGACCCAGATGCCTAAGAGCCTCTGATCCCGTGAAGTGCTTATCATATTTATAAAAAACGATTTAAGGATATTTTTTAATTATTTATTTTTAGATGTGTGACAATGTTTGCCAAGTTACCAAGGGTCGTAGGTCCTGATGAGTATCGAATAACAAGCAAGACAAAATTACAGCTGGAGAAGAAAAATTATTATAACAAATTTATTAGCAATAAATGCAACGGTAAAAGTGAAAAAAATACCAAGAAATTGTGTAGTGGTAATGAACTTTACAAGACAGCTTACCCATATACGTCGAAAATGAATGACATATTAGATGAAAAGGAAAAAAATCCTAGGACTTTGGAATGCACCAATCCGCCTTTTATTCCTCTACCACCTTCGCAACTGAAATTCATAGAAGTAAAACCAGATTTCATTTTTCTAGGAAAGGCGAGTTTTTTGAATTGTTTAAAAAAATTGTCCCATAAACAAGCAAAAGATCACAACGAGACTTTTACCTCTGTCATTTCTGTCTCTTGATTCTCGTTGTCTCTCAAGTGAATATATGATCTTGAAGTTGCCCCCTGGTTTACCTGAATCAGTCTCTCGATGCCAGATTGATCTCCCCTGGATATTCTGCTTGTCCCTCGAATTCGTGCTGTAGCTCTCCTCCTTGTAGTCCGTATTCCTTTAGCTCGACTGGATTGAAAACCAAACCTGGTAGACAAATACAAGAGGTACTGTTGTATCCAAAAAAAAAAATATACAAAAAATGTTATACTTAATTTCTTATCTCCTTCACTTGTACTTATTTTTGTTCATCCTATTGTCACGAAACCACCTTTATAACCCCTCCTCCCCCCCTACTTGACTCTTATCCATTTTTTACAACCGAGGCTGTGATTCCCCTGCTGTCTGTAATCGTTTTTAATTCCCTGACTGTACTTTTTCTATGGGCGGATTGTTGTAAAGGTCGGGGTGTGGTTTGTAAATTTTGTAAGGTCTTGTGATGAAATTAATTGCTTTTTTTCCTGATGTGCGTTTTCTTGTTGTCTGTCACTCTGTAAAATTTCATGTCTGTTTTTCTCTTGTAAGTTGGGGCATTGTTACTTAAAATTGGGGTTTTCAAAGATTTTTATAAAGCGATTTTAATTTTTTTTGTTGAATTTTAGTCTTTATTCTGGCGTATCTTTCTTGTAGATGATGATGTTTCTTGCATTGTAGTTTTCTTTGTGTTGTAAATTAATATGGGTTTTTCTGTTTGTTTCATTTACACTGTACCAGAAATGATTTATAAGTTTCTGAATGATGAAAAAAATTCTAAATTTACACAAACTCCTATTAAAAATGATTTCACCACTCAGTTTCCTTAATTAATTTTGATTTATCTCGTCAATTTTCAGGTGGCGCCGCATACTGGTGTGTTGGAGACCTTCAGCATAGAAAATATGAACAATTTTCCAATTCACGTGGAAGTTATATCGATGAAAATGGGTCTCGCGTTCATTGGAAAAACGAAATTGCTGATAAAACCGAACACAAAAAACGAAGTAGTGTTTGTGTATAATTCAACTTCAGTTGGAAGATACACCGTGCCCGTGGAGGTTTGCGTGAATAAAAGCCACATTTTCGAGATATCAGTTGTCGCGTACGTCGTTTCGAAAGTAGTCCAGTGCGACACCACGGAACTGGTGATAAATCCGACCGACCGTAGCACGACTTTTCTGGATCTAAAAAATCCTTTAAACTCGCACGTCTACTTCAGTTGGGATTACACTTCTACATGCTTTAATATCGAACCCTTGGAAGGCTGCATTCCCCCAAAAAGGAATATATTATGTAATGTTACATACAAGCAAGACACTCGACAGACAGATTTCACCGATGTCTTATTGGTATCTGAAAGTGGGGTAACGGAATGTATTAAAGTTGTATACGAAAAACGTGCTGTAATTGTTAAAGCGGATACGAAGATTCTTGAAATCAGCCAGATTCCTTTAAACATCCCCATTCAAAAATATGTGACTTTAAAAAATTTCTCAGGAGAGCCTGCAAGCTTTACTGTCGTGACTCCTGAACCAATATTTGGTGTTAAAATTAGACCCACAAAAGGAGTGATTCCACCTAAAGGAGATCTGTGTCTTGTGGTCGATATTCACATCAAAGCTGTGATTAAGTTCTCGTGTCTTCTGTGTATAGACGTTGAAAGATATGGGGCTATTGACATTGAAGTGAAAGGTTCAGTTGTGTATCCGTCATTATCGGTGCAACCCGATTTCATAATGATGAGAAAACTTATACCTTACGCTATAGATAGGGTCATTGTAAAAATTAAAAACACTTCTCCCATATTATGTCACATTCACTTCGTAACTGATAACCTGCCTGAGTTCATGATTAGCACTAAGGAGAATATATTTGAGCAGCGTGTGGTCAAAAATAGATACAGCTTGAATCCGGGTGAAGTTAAAATCTTATACGTGCATTTCATGTCTACAGAAGCGGCCGTATACGGATTATTACTGCCAATCGTCGTGAATGATATTTTGGGCCCACCGCAACTCAATTCAAGTGTTAGTATTACACCGAGTCATTTTTTTAGGACGGAATTTAATAATTACGAATCTAACACATATGCGAAACAGTTGGATTTGCCAAAGACTTTACCGATCATCAAACTCAATACTACTGTTGGTAAACCGATCATTAAGTTGATAGAGAGACATAAGGAATTCTTTTACCATCACATTTCCGATTATCCATCGCTTGTTTCCGGCGATGTTATTATTGAGAATGTTTCCGCTCATCAGGTTAATCTGTGCATTCGTTTGGATCAGCTGAAAAAACCATTCACATTTGAACCAGAAGATTGTAGCTGTTGCCTTGTAGACAAGTCATGTGTCAGTTATTTCGTAAAGTAAGTATTTGTGGGGGATTATTTTAAAGGGGATTCCCCTAAAACTGTGAGTCAAGGTATGAAGTAATCCAAGAAAAGTCGAGAAGAAATAAATGCTACAGTGGCTTCAAATGACTGTGTAAATAAGTGACGTTTTATTGCTCTTCTATTGGATCTCATTTGACCTCGGCAAAGAAAGATTAGACCACGTCCAGAAATGAAGATACATTTTTAGTTTTTTGTCAGGTTAACTTCACGTTCCTCTGAAATAAAAAAAAGTTTCAATGAGTTGAAAACTGTTTACCCCCTTTGTGCACCATCGGTTTTGTATACCCCCTCTCCCCTCCTCGTGGGGGATGGGAGAGGAAAATCTATGGAGGCATCTGTGTGGTCATCCCCCAAGAAAGGAAGAGAACCTTTTGGATTTTAGAGGGAAGTGAAGTTAGCCGGAGCGGTAAAAAAAGTATTATCTTTATTTTTGGATGTGGTCAGTTTTAATTTGTTCTGCTGCAATTCCCAATTAAAATTTGCTTTAAGAGTATGCAACTTGTCCTCCTTGAAGTGCGTGTCCTTTGAAGAAGGATGTTCGCGATCATGAACCGGGATACTGTTGCTCCGAATAACTGAAATAATATTGTGACTTGGATTACAGACCATCAATTTTCTTTTTAGGATAGAACCAGAAAAATCAGTTAAATTTGTAGCTACATTTACACCTAAGCAATTGGAGTTTGGAGAATACACAGTAAGACTTCCGATATTCCTCAAAGGTTTCCATGAAGGATGCATATTCAATCACATTATACTGCATGGAACGTACCCCAAAGCCACTATATCACCAATTACTGACACAGTCTACCTCGTACCCACCGGAATTAAATATAAAAGTATGACTAGGTCGAAGATGAAGGTAGCAAACCACTACGGCGATTGCCATATCACGATTCAGTCGCATCCAAACGAAATAAGCGTTGAATTTCAAGAAGGCAGGAGCTTAAAAACTGGACACTATAAGGTGAATTTCTCTGTAACAGTCCTGCCGATGAATGCAAAAGTGATTTGCGAAACGATCAGTATGTTCTGCACGTGCGGAGCCTGCTGTAATTTGAGAGTGGTTGGAGCTTTTGAAAGTGCTATCCCCACTGCCCATACTTGTTATTTTGGTCATGGACGTGTTGGCATCAATTTTCAGTCTCAAGACTCACAGTCAGAACAACGTTCCAGGGTGAGTTTTAGGAAAAATGTTAAATTACTGACTTATACAGAGATGTAATCAAAAATCTATTAAGTATGTGTAGAGTGAGGAGAGGATATTAAAAAAGATAACCGAAGTCAACAGAAGTTATTTTCTTCCTGCTTGCTCTTTAATATCGTTCAGCTATCTTTAATGACTGCTGAGGGTTCCCAGTTCTTCTTTGATGCCTTTTGGAATGCCACTGACTGTCCTAATTGTCCTCCATTCCCTAGCCCTACAACATATTAACGAGTTTTTTGTTTCATCTGTATAAAGCAGAAGGTTCCATTTAATCAATTCTTATTTTTTAGATATCGTTAGATTTGACAAGAGAATCTAATTTGACGATTTTGAGTAGCTGGTGCAGTAACGTCCTCGTTGAAAATGTAATTGCTTATCCCTTCTTTCCCAGCGATGAAGATAAGTTACCATTCGCTGTGTACATGAGAAAAGTTCTCTCGGTGTGCGAGAACTGGGTTTTCACACAGGGCTTCTCGTGCAACCGATTCTGCAGTATACCCAATACTTTTGCCAGTTTTCCAGAAATGTTTGAAATTGTAGGAGAGAAACAACGTGGAACCGGATCTACTGTAACTTTACGGCCCGCTTTGGTTGATCTGATCTTAAATTTTGCAGGGAAAGAAGCAAAACAATATCTTGATGTTAGGTAAGTATGAAGAATGAGAGCTAATACTTTGAAAAATATTATCATATTGAAAATCCATCACATTTCACTGCTTTAAATTCATATCAGAACACATGATGATACAGATACACTATAATGTACAGGCTGTCCCATTTTAATATGTCTGACTGAATAAAAAAATCACAGATGACATTTCTGAGAATAAAAGTGTTCTGAGAAAAGAGTTGAGTGGAGAGCTGTTTTTGTTTTTTAAAGCTTTCAAAATTAAAATTTTCAAACTTTCATATGATTTCTTATTCGCAAATGGTAAGTTTTAAAGGAAAATCGCAAGACAGAAAAACTTTTCCAATTCTGTAAGGAATGTACCCTAATTTATTACCTTTTTTGCGCCAGAAAATTTGGAAACTTCAGCGATTTTTCTCGGAAACTCACTCGCGAGTAGGAAAATCACAAAGTTTGGAAATTCGTCGTCCTATTTCAGCCGTACACAGAATAAAATGGGACACCTGTACATTAAAGCTGACCGTATTTTTGGTTAATCTCCCTATTTTTTTTACGGCCAATATTATAAACGCTGGTTAAGTTAACTGGCAGATTTCTGTGTTCGATTTTGAAGCTAATATTGACCTCGAATAACTTTTATTAATATTTTTGTAATCCCTTTTATGCCAAGAGTAATTAAATTGCAATAATTTCGACCTATAGTCTATATCTTCTCCAGAAACGACCACAGAAATCGGCCAGTTAACTTAACCATCGTTTATAATATTGGCCGTTAATAAATTATTTCCGGCATCATCTGGGGGAACTGCTGAACTTGAACAAGTCGATCATTTTTAGCATGCCTTCGAAGATGACTGCAAAAACCAAAATGCTGTACATGTATAATTCCCATCAGAACTGTCTAGAATTTCTAAAAGCACAAGAAGCTTATTTGCCGCATGTTGATGTTACCCATATGCTTACCTATCAAGATTTCGTGCTCTTTCAACAACAAAGAGCCACCAAAGATGTCACTATTCAGCCAGAACACGAATTTCGAAGACTGAGTACTCAGTTTTGGTTGGATATTATATTACAGGTAAAAACTTTACAAAGATACCAAATATCTACAGTGGAAATAACTGGAAATTGTCTCCTCTCCCTTCTAAGGAGATAAGCAGTGGCAAAGTTAAATTCCAAATCCCAGCAGTGCATTCAAATTTATCCATCAGCACTGGAATAATTTATTGCAGTTGATTGACAGGAGGAGGCTCATTTTACCACATTTATGTTAACTCGCTTTCTGGCCTGTCTGTGCTAACAAAATCTTGCAATAGATTGTAAACTAATTTCTTGATGAGCTAGAGATTTGAAACTTTAAACATATGTCAGAGCAGGATGACAATTCAATACTAACTCGCTTTCTTGTCTGTCTGCTTGCGATTCAAATCTTGTTAAAAACGTTTCAAAGATCAGAATGATATATAGTGGATGTTGCGCGTTAATTTATTAATATTTCTAGGTGTTCAAGGTATTTGTGTTGAACAGAATAGGAAAAATTGAAGAGTCAGATATAAACGTTTCACAAAAACCTTCAATTGTAAATCTAAAGAAGAGTAAGTAAGTATGATTTTATCATTTCATTCGTAATCATCAGCTCAAAAAAAAGTTTTTAAAAACCTATGAGAAATAGTATTCTTTTGATAACATTGAAACAAAAAATATTCCAGGACTCAAATCAAAAATTCCATCTCCAAGTACTATCTTTCGAGTTTCGATAAAAGCATCGTGGACCTGTCAATAATATCAAAAAGTGAAGCTATACTTCTTTCTTGGCTGGAATACCACTACGAAAAAGAGCGCATGGATCTTTTCACGCCCGAACGATCCGGGGAGCATTTCTATGAATTGAAGCCTCGATCGCTGTTGTTCTTCGATAACGATCTCAAAGACGGAATTGTTCTCGGCGCGGTGTTCGGATCTTATTGTCCTTATCTCAGAGACCAGATCAAAGACATGTATAGCTGCCCGCTGAAACATGAACAGATGATCCATAACGCTTCCAAGCTGGTCAAGGTTTGGCACAGCTTGAAGCTGAGTATCGATCTTACGGTTGACGCTATATTGAATCCAAACCAGTTGGAAATGCTCATGTTGGTTACTTACATGTACATCGTGTTTCCCAGTCTTTCTCCCAAGGACACGCTGCTTATTAAAGCCAATTTCACAGAAGTGGGCGAATATGATTTTGTGATTGAAAATACCTCGGACCATTCTATCGGCTACCATGTTTTGTTTTTTGGGAGCGGTGAGTATTTAACATGATCCTTCTTCATCTTCGAACTCCTCTTCATTCTTCCATTTTCATGATTATTAAATGATATTATCTCATAAAGATCATTTTTAGAGCAACAGTATTTTGAGGCTGGTAGCAAGTCACTGCTGATTTTTCCCAGAAGATCAGCCACACTCAACTTAAAGTTTTATGCAAAATTAATGAAAAAAGTTTCTGCAACCCTGGTCTTGTCTGGTGATTTTTCCGGGAAAAAATTTGCCAACAACATTGTGGTCAACTTGGAAGGCATTCCAGACATATCTTCAGTATGTGTCGAGTTGACCATGTCTGGCAACATGTACGAGTTACAAAAAAAGTGTGTGGTCGTTCAAAGTCCGTACAAACAAAGAGCTACATACGAGGCAGTCGTGACTCATGATCCGTTCACCGAAAACGTGGTTCTCAACAAAGTCAAGAGAAAGTCCGATTTCAGTTTACCATTTGCGTTCTATCCGGCACAAGATGAGTTTACGTTTAATGAAAAAGGAACATGCAGCATTAGCTTTTTAGTGTGTCCATGCACGATCCAGCCTGTGGAGATGTTCATATACTTTCTATCTGAGGAAGTCGGCGATTTTGCGGCCAAATTGATCTTGGAAACTAAATTGAACAAGGCAACTGCTTCTGTTCTATATGTTGACTTACCAAGAGGTTTTACGGAATCCCAATGTATTTGTCGGTGTAAGAAAACTGAATATTTCAAGTCCTGTCCAAGAACATTGACATTAAAAATTCCCAAAGTGAACGGCCAATTATGGAAAGCTATTGAAAATGTGATGTTAGCAACTGCAATGGAAGAGGACTATGATTTTTTCAAGAAATATATACGTAAGATTCAGATTAAAATCAACAAAAAATTTACGCTTAATCATTATATGTATTTTAATTGCAGCCACTCTAGCTGGAAAAAGGGCCTTGAAACACGTTACAAAGTCAATGAATGATTACGTACCGCCAATCTCATTTATATTTCAAAAAGAAATGGAATATTTGGTAAATTTTGGTAAAAGATCTAAAATTCGAAGCGACAAATCGATTATTTTTAATGACTTGATCGGTGACGGCTTTGTGGAGTTACTGATCCACGCTGATACTGTTTTACTCAACACCAAATTTTTGACTCTTCAGGAAAAACACAACAGGGTGATAAGATATTATACAGTTCAATTCTTGACCAATGAACGTCAAGGTGAATTTATTTATCCAACACAACTGTCTCATTTAACTGATAATTCCAACAATTCTTCAAATCAAGTGTCACTTCTGAGACCCAGTGAACAGCTAGAAAAATCAAATGAAGGTGATCATAAAAAACATCAATCTGCAAGTCAAACAGGACAAATTGCCTGATAAGTGCTTAAATAAATTTGTTCATGAATAGACTTTACATTATATTATTATACACTGATAAACCCAGACCAACTTTCTTATATTATAGAAATAATATACTAATTTTATAATGATTTCCCTTAAATTTATAGCATAAGGGATGTAAGTACGTACACGTTACTAGGGCGCTTAGGTTTACAAAGAAGTCTGAAAATTGTTAGAAATATGAAATATACTACTTAGGTACTTTTCTATCTCTTCGATTTTGAAAATCTGGTTTTAGTTCACTTTGTATATTCTATGAGGAGAGACAGAGAGATCCTGAGAATTGAATACAATAACTGAACCTCCCTTTAATTTAATATGGCGGACAGGTGCCAAGAAGCAGGTGGTTGAAAACTTCAGTTGAGATTTCAATCAGGCAAATACCCAAAAGATTAACAAAAATCTGTAACTGAGTGAACAAATCAAAAACATAATTTGACTTTGACTTTACTATTTATGACTAAAATATCTTATAAACTATTTTGACAACAAGACTGTTTGGGTATTATAAACCTACACACTATTTTTTTGCCTGAAGAAGTGAATAGAGTGCAGTGCTGTGACTTTTTTTCACAAAATTGGTCATATCTTTTTAAGAACCCTAACCTTTTTCCTAACCCTGAAGAGTTAGAAATAAATTTCAGATTCAGTGAGTGCCTCCCCTTTTTAACCCAATTATTTGTACGTCACCTTCCCTTATGGTTGTCTTCTATCAAGTGGGCCTAATGGTCAGAGGTGAGGAGGTGTGTGTGGCACGCAAGATTAGGAGATTACTGAGTGTAGAATACTATTAATTAGTTTATAAACTGTTATTTTTTAGATTTTACATAATTTTAGGTTTTACTGAAATTTGGCTCGATTGAATAGGCATCTTACGATGCCTATTGAAAATGAGCGGGATCCGTTATCGGGAAGTGTAATTTTTTCGGGAATTTCGGGATTTTTCGGGAATGGCCTAGGAAACACTCTAAGTGTCTGAAAGTTGCACCGATCGGGATGAAATGTGGTAGAGACGAAGTTCGGGACCCCCAAAAACGACCTATTGAAAATGGGCCGGATTCGAGAGTTTTAAGGCCCCCTTTCAGGGCCTTACTTTTGTTTTGCAGCATCCGTCCTTTAGGACTTTTTCTCAGTAACAGTACATCGTGGAAAGATTCTGCTAGTTCAGTTACTTAGGGAAAGCACATACGTACAAACCTTGTGGAGATCGTTTTTCGGAAAAATAATTAGGTGAGCGGTAATCGGCCCTTAAAAAAAAAAATTAGATTTTGAAAAAAATCGCATGATTTTTCTATTATTTCGATTTTTTTTTCAAAATTTATTTGACCGCTCGAAAAAATAAGAAAACATTGAGATAGAGCCGTTCGTTGCCTAAAAAAAGATAATTATGATTTTTACGTGAAAAGTCGGCAAAAGCGACTTATTAAAAAAACAAAAAAATCTGTTCTTTTTTCTAAAAATCACAAAAAAAATATTTTTTATCCAAAACGGTGCATCCAAAATAGTTTTTTAAATGCTATTTTATTATCTGAAACATTTTCCCGAAAAATTCCCTGTTTGGGAGTGGGAATCGTTTCTTTAAAAAACCAATTGACAAAATGCTATTCTTTAACGCATGCTTTCGAATTTTTTTCGAAAAATTGACGACCGATCGAAAAAATAACAAAACAATATGATAGAGACGTTATTTACCTACAAAAAAGATACATAAAGTTTTTTCCTTAACCGTTGGAAAAACTGTCTAAATCGGGAAAAACTTCGGCAGGTCATTCCGACTGTTTCCCGCTCGGTCATTTGTATCTCCCTGTATTTTCTTAAACGTGAAATCTTTTTGCATTTTTTTTTGCTTCAGCATATAATTTGAAGTCTTGGCTTCATTTTATCTCGATTAAGTTGGTATTTTCAACGAGAAATAAAAAATTTCCTCGCTGCTCGAAAATTACCTTACACTTTTACTTTTATTAAAAAATCGATAAATTAATGCTTTTTTATTTTTTGTGTCATATTCTTTTACATGATTGAGAAAATGAGAAGAACAATCGCATCTACAATCAACTCACCTAAATGCGTGTGAAAAAATTATCCTGATTGGTCTTTTAATATTAATAACAAAGATATGACAATTTTTTTAAACTATTTTTTTAGAAAAGCGCGTAGGTATGTACTTGGGTACATATGCACTTCGTCGCTGCTCGCTTGCCAGCTCAAGTCGTCACGCGCTGGTGGTGGGGTTGGCTGTTTGGTTACCGTGCACCGGACTGCACCGCAGTGCCTATTAGCACAGTATAGAGTCAGGTGCTCTATACTGTGCTAATAGGTAGGTATAGAATAAAATGAAAAGAGGCTACAGCGTGGACGGTCCCGGATATTCCCATAATGCGTTTGCGTAAAATCTTCACTTGACTTTGTATGGTAAAACCATAGAAAAACTCTCTTTAGTTCAAAATAATTACATGAACTAATAAATTCATGCTACAAATATTCACAGCAAGACATTGATGGCGATCCCTATTAAGCATCCAGGATGTAATTTAGTCCAATAAGTTTATTAGTTGCTGCTAATGGGCTTCAACTTGCAATAATTCGTCACATCAATTTTATTAATTTGAAGATTTTAATTTATTCCTTTCTACAAAAATATTTATAAATAACGGAAAACTCTCTAAATGACAGTTTAGGGTTAGTATTCTTGTCAACAACTTACTCCTTGAATGTATCTCTGAAGATGTCTTATTCCAAGTTCTGACTGCTGTGAGAATAGCTTTGAGGTCTCTTTTTCTTCATTTAAAAAAATCACTTAATTTTGATCCCTTAACTTCGTACCAAGTCAACTCCTTTTGGTCATATTTCTAGCCTATTCTTGTTTTATAGTCGCCCAATTTTATTGTAGTACACTTTTTTTGTTATACTAAAACATCTGCTACCTACACCAATTTTAAGGAGTCCTCTGGTGCTGGTGTAAACAGCCTGAGAGAGAAGTAGTTTATTTTTACCTCTTCTCTCTGATTTTTTTTGGGAATTTGATATTGTAATTTTGAATAAATTATTTTTATGTGTGAAGGGGTGTAGAGGTATCCCTTCAGGATGAGAGAATAAATTCAATTAAACAAGAGCAATAATTATTTATAGTATTTTATTTAATATAACAAAATTCATATAGCGTAAATATTTAGAGCTTCATAAAATCACACTTTAAGTTCATAAAATATGGTAATTAAGATGGAAACACCACTTGCTTAACTTTAATATAAAGATAAATTGGCAAGGAGTACTTTCACCCATAAAACATATAAACATTCATCTACCTACAATTTAAACTATCCTTCCAACTGGACTATTCCTTTCTAAGATAAGACAAGGGAACGAACGAACACTAAAATAAACACAATAGAAATGATCAACTGTTGTAGACAGCAAATATGTGCTCCAATAACAATAAATATAATATGCTATACTACATAATTAATTATGAATGGCCTAATTATTAACCAATTTACTACGAGTAGATTAGTATTATTCCTTAAAATATACAGGATGATACGACAAAGGAAAAATATTTGCCAATATCACTTTGTTTAATTCTTAAGTATCACATATTTTTCGTTAAAAATAGTTTTAAGAGACATGCTAAAACAACAATGGCAAAATTTCGAATTGGGAAGAAAATCTGCTTCATTTAAATCATCGATTATTATTTGCTCACCTTGATACCATCGAAAATGACTTATTTCATCAGCATTTATCTACCATTCTACCATAAGCAATAAAATATTAAAATAATAAATATAATTAAAAAAAAAAATGACTCGTACCAGAGACTTAGAAATGATTCAGGATTACTGATTACACAATAATAAAAAATACCATTAAACCGACTAAAAAAATCAACATCACTCTACAATATTTTCCTAAAAATGTTTTGATTTAATTTTAATTTAGGTACATTAATTACGATTTAGAACCTTGGAATTAATTTAAAATTATTTAATAAGCCTATTCATCATTTTCTTTATTCACTTTTCTTTCCTATGACCAAAATTTGCCTACACAGGTTGATATAATATAAATTGGTTACAATCGCTTCAAAAAATATGAAAATGCTCTATAATTTTCTATTTATAATTTAATCCGTTTCTGATGCAATATTTTCACTTTTGTATTAATTTTACCCACCAATTGATGTTCCAAAAATCTATTCCTTTACATGAATTCTAGGAAATGTGATGGTACAATCTTTCTTTGTACTTATACAGAAATACAAATAAAAACAGTTTATTAACTAAGCAGTTTCACCTTTTACAAATTCATTATATTTATATAGGGATATAACTACTGAAAATAAAAAAATGTTCCAAACGAAAACAACCAAATTAAAAAAAACCCTTCCTGTCTGTGTGTATAGAATAAAGTAACAATTTCTTGAAAGTATTTTCTTCACCGATTCATCATTGCACTGGCAAAATATATTTCATTCACTACTCACAATGCAGCTTAGCTACATCTGAAATGCGAAGCATCTTAACACTACGACAGATCAATGTACAAAAGATCACAAAATCAGTGGCATGATATAAACGACTCTAGTGAGACAGGTACGACTCCCTTGTAGGGTATCTTGAACTGCTGGATGGTGCGAGCGGCCAGACAGGTCAGTCTTGTGTACTTCACCACGTTCACCAGCTCGTGCACCGGCTGTCCTTTCAACAAACTAGCGAACGTCTCACCGTTATTATTCACGTAATCGATGTGAGCCCCGTGATCCAGCAAAGTCTGCGCCACGTTTGAAGGACACGGTTTTGCCATCGCCGCCAAATGCAGCGGGGTATTCTTATCGTCGTCGGTCACGTTCGGATCCGCTCCCACCTTCAACAGAACTTCCGCCAGAGGATTAGACGGAAACTGACAAGCCGGATACCTCCCCAACAGCGCCGCATCTCTGCAACACGCCAGATGAAGTGCGGTCCTGCCGGACCGAGATCGTATTTTCAACTGAACTAATCTATAAATCGCCTGATGTATATCCTTCTCTATGTCCATTGTGGGGTTCTGCTGAACAATCAACCGAGTCAACAGACAAGCTAGATGCAAAGTTATAACTAAAACCCTCGTCAAATAAGTCATATCTCTCTCTAAGTTGGGCATCTTCTCCAGCATTTGACTGCCCAAGTCAACTTCATCGATTGACTTGTTGAAGACCCTCAGGATGTCCGTGACGTCGACCGGGGGAACGAGTCGACCTCTGGTGGTATGTTTTCCCTCTTCGCCCATCATAAAGGAGAAGAGTTCCGTGAACGAGAACAAGCTGCTCTGGGTCATGGGGTTCAGTCTCTCCAGCATTGACTGCTGCATGTCCAGGGCGTAGTTCCATAACTCGATGCATCTGTTGAATTTACCGGCATCAGCATAGACTGCTCCGCGGTACCGGATGTAGTAGCTGGTGTCGGGATGCGCCGGTCCCAAAATGCGCTCTCTTATTACAAGAGCTTGCATTCTCATCTCGTCTGGATCGACCATTAGATCACTTAGGGCTTCTATGTCGGATATTTCTTCAACGTAATCATATGCGGACACCTTCTTTGTTTTAGGTTTTGGAAGTGCAGGACCGTCTCCTTGATATCTGTAAAAATCACAATTTATAGTATAATAACTTTATTCTTACTTACTTGCATTAAAGGAACAGTAATTTTAAAGAGGAGCAATACTAACCTGTCATACATTGCTCTTCGCCAGAATTCCAAAGCACCAATCATGTCTCTTTTCTTATCGACACAAGTGGCTCCTAGCAATTCTAAAGCGTCAATTCGTTCTTTCCTCGAAACTAGATGTGGAAGTTCTATTAGATATTCTACAATGTGATTGTGACCGGTGACGGCTGCTGCTAGAAGAGGAGTCATGCCTGTAAAAAAATTGACAAGTTTTCAAAATTAATACAAAAAAAAAAAATAACTGCAGAGTTGAGGATTTGTGTGAAAAGGGAGTTGAGTGTACTGAGCCATTGTTCATTGGTGCTGGAAGTAAATAATTTGTGGACTATTTTTTGATCAAAATGAGTTATCCTCTACAAACAGTTTAATTTAAATTATTTTAAAAACACCCCTGTACTCACCATATGAATCTACATCGATCGCAGCACCATGCTCGATCAGCAGCTTCAATATCTCCAGACTCCCCGACTCTGCGCAATCGTGCAAAGCGGTGTTCCCCTTGACGCTCTTCCTGTTCACTCTGGCGCTGAGGCTGAGCAGGTAACGCGCGATTCGTATGTGTCCCTTGTAGCAGGCGATCATGAGACAGGTGTGCCCGTGGCGGTTCGCCACCTCGACGTCGGCCCCGCTCTGCACCAGATATTTGACGATGTCCAGGTGACCGTCGAAGCAGGCGGCGCGCAGCGGGGTCGAGTTGGTGCGGGTGGTGGAGTTGACCTTGGCGCCGTGCGAGACCAGCAGCTTCACGATGTCCAGGTGCCCCGCTGCCGCCGCGCACCACAGGGGTGGAGCACCTTCGATTGTCTCGCCGTCGAACATCACTGCATGAAACAGAACATTTTGTCAAAAATATTGCTTGTGTGAATGTTTCCGAAAGCAAGAAAATATCACTCACCAGAACCTGGCTGTTCAATGTCTGCGTGACATTTTTGTATTAGGTACTCGGCAACGTCATAGTGTCCATTCCGGCAAGCAATAACTAGCGGGGTGGCCCCAGAGGTTTTGGCTCCCACCAGCATGGACACCTCGTCCTTGTTGCTTCTGCTATAATGCAAGTACATCTGGAAGAGAAATATAATGTTTGTTAATAAATGTTCGTCCTTTTCTTAGTTTAATTTCATTTAATTTTTGCAAAATATTGCAAAACTTTTGTTTTAAAAATTAAGGACCGGTTTCATAAGAAATGTTAAAGCCTCTTTCAACTACCGTCACCTGTTTTCAATCGAAACAATTAAAAATATTGTATGACCAAAGGAGTAATCCAGGGCTCAAATTCCGTAAGTATAAAATTAACATCCTTATAACACCTATGGGTGTATCATAAAATATCTATAAAGGCAAACGTTTAGGGGTAGTAGGAGGCGTCGAAATAAACCTTGTCCAAAAATGTTTCGTTTTAAAAATACATGAATGTTATGAAATTTGTAACAAAATCGTTTTTCGTTTAAAAGTTTCTACATCAAGTAGGTACCCTAATTAGGTATTTGATGTATGAGGTACACTAATGAGAAAAAATTAACTATTTTTCAACATGCAAAGAAGTCGTTTTTATTTTTTTCCTTAAAAAGTAATTAATAAACAAAAAGATATTAGGAGGCTAAAAAGTTGTATTTTTAGGGACTTGATCTGAAAAAAATTTAAAATTAAAAATAAACCAGTAGCGTACATTTTTTTGTCAATATTATTCGTGAGATTACCCCCGAGACGCCACTGGAACTTATAATTATCTTTTAGTTAGTGTCAACTTAGCCTTGGCGTTGGTTAAAAATGAATAACCCTGCTAGATCTCAACAAAATGGGCAAAATGTATACCATTGCCATTGGTGATGGTGATTAATGACAAATTTGCTAGTTGCAACAATCAGAAAATGAAAATAAACTAATCCATTAAGCCAGATGAGATGATAATTCTTGTGGATGTAGTCGATGTAGATTGAAGTATTTAACAGCGGTAAAAAATATTGTTCCCTCTGTCCCTGTCCCTCCCTGGTTCCCTTCCAAAGAAATACCCGGTCCCGGTCCCCTTATCCTCATTCCTCAAAGCCTCCTCCCTCCCAGTCATCCACAGTTCATTGTTCGTTCAGGACTTCAGTTCAGGAAGAACTTCCTCAGTTTTTTCTGTTTAATTTAATTCTGGGGTCGTGATTATCACAACCCGTTCTCGATAAGTATTAAGACAATTAAGTTCTTTGTATCGTATAGGTACACGCACGTAAAGAATTAATTCGTCCAGGTACCTTTAAATATTGCATTTGTCGGATTCTCCGTTGCTTATATCTGGTGGTGGCCTCTAACGGTAACGAAGGATATCAAACTCAGACTAGAATTGTTCACGGTTCCTGCTTACAGACTGTAAATAATTCTGTCTGACTCTGCGAGATCTTGAACGCCGGCAACACTCAATACACACACCAACACCTAATAATCGAAACTTAGACAACGAAATCGAGGAATCCTGCAATACCTACCTATAACATCAACATCTTCCTCCTGTTAATTTTTATTTCACAGCTAGTAATTTCAATTTAACTTAATTAATTAATTATTATTGAAGCAGTATTTACAAGGATACATAGAGGTAGGTAGATACAGGGTGTTTCATATAACTTGTTCCTCTACCTTATTGAAGAACCTATTATTGTAGGTGATACAAAAAAAAATTCGAATAAATGTCATGTGGGAAGTAGGATAATACGATCTTTTTTTATAAACTAATTTCAAAATGGCCGGCGTTTTATATACAGGGCAATTTTCTAAAACTACTGGGAAATACAAATACAATAATGAAGATCATGGGTCTCCGACCTCTTTGTTTCGAATTTATTAAGTCTCTTCAGCAAAAATTGCTCAACTATTTGTGATTTTTGAACGCCGTTTCATCAAAAGGTTTTGAAATTAGTCTTCCTCAATTTTTTGAAACTATAAATGTGCAATCACGAAGCAGTGTCCTAAATAATTGGGCTCATGGGCTCATTCGAAAGTACTTTAAAGGACGAATCCATGTTACAACATAGGATTGAATTCACTTGTTTACATTAAATTCGTATTTTTCTTTGGAAATAATCTGTATAAACATGTAGTCTGATGTATTTATTATAAACAACCAATGGTTTCCATGACGACAATGACAGCTCATCTTCGGAAATAAATATATTTTGACAGTTTTACTTGTTGAACCCTTATACCTACCATTTATCTCATTGTCTTGTAAACCATGATTGTTTATAATGAATATGTTTTCAATGATTTTTTCCAAAATAAAAAACCAAATTGATTGTAAACAGATTAATTAAATCCTATGTTGTAACATTTCATTGAATTTGTCTTTTAAAATACTTTCGGATGAGCCGAATTTAGATAGGGCCTGCCATTTTATAAAATGAAGAAAATCAGCTCTTTGCAAAACGTGGCCACACTGCTTCGTGATTATACATTTTACATTTTTAGTTCCAGAAAAATTGAAGAAGAGTAATTTGAAAATCTTATGGTGAAAACGGCGTTCAAAAATCTCAAATAGTCGTCTTTTACATGGTGCTTCAAAGTTGAGCTATTTTTTGCTGAAGAGACCGAATAAATTCTAAACGAGGGGTCGGGGACCCATATGAACATACATCAAACTATTTGCATTTTTCAGTAGTTTCAGAAAATTGAAAAATGTATAGGCCTTCGTATTTAAAAAGCAACAACCCTGTATACAAAACGTCGGCCAATTTGAAATTAGTTTATAAAAAAAGATCCCATTATCCCAAATGCCCAAATGCAAATTTTTTATCGATAAAAAATTTCGTTTTATACAAGGTGTCAATTTGAAAACTTGACACCCCCGAATTACCCTTAAAAAATGTTTCTCAAAGAAATCGCGAAACAGGTCAATTTTGTCTTTTAATTTATGTTCTATTGACTAACATTTTTTTACACAGGATGTTCCTTGGCTGAGTAATGACGACATTGTCTATTTTTTAAACTGAACACCCTGTATATTATTACATTTTCAGATTGTCTGAGAAAATCCAGTAAGAATGATTTTTACAGTTAGAGTTTAAATTGAGTAGGTTATGAGTTATAAACAAATGAAAATCACAATTTTCCATTTTGAAAGTAGTGTACTGTACATCGGAAACGCCTCTGAATTTCGAAAAACGGCTTACATGTCCCTATTTTAACTTTTTATGTATAGATTAAATTTTTCTACAGGGTGATGAAAAATCTGATAATTTTAATCACCCTGTATTCAAATTTTAAGTGCACTGTATGTATTTTAAGGACATAATGTAAGCCGTTTTTCGAAATTTAGAGCCGTGTCCGATGTACACTGCTTTCAAAATGGAAAATTTCGATTTTCATTTGTTTATAACTCATAACCTACTCAATTTAAACTGTAACTGTAAAAATCATTCTTACTGGATTTTATCAGACAATCTGAAAATGTAATAATATACAAATTATTATTAGCGTTTATTACAAGTGTTCAACTTAAAAAAAAATAGACAATGTCGTGGTTACTCAGCCTAGGAACATCCTGTATAAAAAAATGTTACTCAATAGAACATAAATTAAAAGACAAAATTGACCTGTTTTGGGATTTCTTTGAGAAACATTTTTTAAGTGGAATTCGGGGGTGGCAAGTTTTCAAATTGACACCCTGTATATAAGACAAATTACATATACAGGGTGTTATGTAATTGAATGTCAATATTTAAGGGGTTAATTTTTGGGTCCATTTTAACAAGAAAACTTCATAAGAACGTATGTCCCAAGAGTCTTAACTTTTGAGCTACTTAAAAAGGTAAAGTTTCATTAAAATCAATCATTTTTTCGTAATATCTGTAATACCGCTCTGGATATTTTAATGAAATTTCGTATACAGGTATTATGCATTAAGGGGCATTTTTTCATGTACCACGTTTCATTTTATTTCCATTAGTCACGATGGTGCACGATCGTGCAGAATTTTACCGGCATATTTTAGCAGACATTGATGGTACGCCACTGATTTCTGTTAGAATAGAAATAATTTTTGGAATCCCCATTCATTTCCAAGAAAATTTGCTCACTTATTTTTTTTCAGTCCGATGCACGGTTTTTGCCTAAAAAAAATAAAATCTGTTTCTCTACATGGTCACAAGATTGTCGTTAAAATGACAATAAAAAAATATAAAAATATGCAGGTAAAATTCTGCAAGATGTGACTAGTGGAGATAAAACGAAATGTGGTACATGAAAAAATGCCTCTTGATGAGTAATACCCGTCTATTAAATTTCATTAAAATATCCAGAGCGGTATTACAGATATTCTGAAAAAATGATTTATTTTTGAAACTTTACCACCCTGTAGCTCAAAAGTTAAGACTCTTAGGACATACGTTCTTATGAAGTTTTCTTGTTAAAATGGACCCAAAAATCACCCCCTTAAATATTGACATTCAATTACAAAACACCCTGTATAAGACATAACATACCGGGTGAGTCCAAATAAATTCGATAGAAGGAAAATGAACGAATTTTGAGCCAAATCTACAATCAGATTTTTTTTTAATTACCACCTTTTTTCGCACCATTAAAATTTAAACATTATCAGAGGAGTAAGCAGCTAAAACTACCCCTCTAAAATTTTCAAATGTAAAGGGAGGTCGTCTGATATGTCGTTTTATTTAGTAATAAGTACATAATAAAATTCTCAAAAAAATTGACAGTAAAAAATTCGAAAAAAATTATGTCTACTGATTAGATGATTTAAAGTACCTACACCTTTCAAATGACATTGAAAATTTCAGAGGGGTACCTAGTTGGCTAAACTGCCAAACCCTGTATCTGATATAGGTACCTAGAAGGTAGATATGCAGTGTGTTTCAGGAGGAAAAGGAAATATTTAAAGGGACAATACTGGGTTTTTCGTGAGGAAATGGATATATTTGAATAAGTAAAAATAAGTTCATATTAAGCGCTCATATCTTGGGAAGTATAGGTCGAAGAACCTCAAAAAATTCATAACACTGACCACGAGAAATTCATAATTTCATGTTTCATTCAAAAAGTCACGGACTTATTGACTCGCCCTTGTACATGAGACTGAAAAATATAGCTTTTCCTTTTTTTATGACAAATTTTTACAAGTTCGTATTCGAAACGATCATGACAAGAAACAAATTTAGGTAGGTATATTTACACAGATAAGAAGCAAATAGGTACAAATAGGTACATATTTTATTTGTATGTATTTCCCTGTTGTTTGTACATAATGTACGTAGTTTTGTGTTAAATTGTTGATTTTTGTTTGAATAAACCAGGTAAACTTGTTTAGTATTAGTAGGTATCTAAATAATCAAAACATTAAATATTGACTGGTTACGTCATCACGTCAGTTGTTGTCATGAAAAGTAACATTATAGGTACCTAACTTCTTTTATGTTTGTGGGTGTGACTGTACATATTATTTTTCGCGACACTTGATAATGTACCTAATATAAAACAAAAACACTTGTTATGTACAGTCAGAAACGCAACAAAGAAGAGTTACACTAAACGGGACCAACTGACTCGGTTTTATCAAAATTAGTTACACAATAAAAATAAAACACAGAAAACTGGAGTATTTTGGGCATGTAAGAAGGCAAGAAGGCACCCAAAAAAAAGGGTCAGAAGTCAAAAAAATCAGACGTGTCAGAAAACGTGATGCCTGAAAGATAAGAGGAATTGTTTGGAAAATGAACTATCAACTGGTAGCGGTCATAGCATAAGAATAAAAAGAAGAGGTGTGACCATAATAAATTTCAATACCAGACGAAAGTTCTATAACTACCACCTACATAGACAGAAATATATAAAAAATGAAAATGTGTTGCTCGTTTCTCTCTCATCTTCTTCTTAGATAAAAGATCTACTTACATACAATGATTGAGTAATCACAAAAAATACACTTGGCAGTAGTCTTTAATAATGTTCTGTCATAAATTTTAAAAATAAATTAAAATTCAAAGAAATACATATAGCACCAAAAAATAAAGAAGACATTTAATGGTGGTAAGTGGTAACGTTACGATTTTTAAAGAAGTTATAATTAGTCCTACATTTCCAAATAAATACGAGTGTATGTTATGTACGAGTATTTCAGAATATCCAAGTGGCAGGTTGCCAAACATAACACCTCCATTCCTAAATATCATTCATAAGACATAAGACATTATGAATAACTACCTCTCTGAAAAATTAGGGAAAAAACAATGAAATTTATATCAAAAATAATTATTACAACGCCCTTAGCGTGATTTTGATCGTTTCGTAAACAATCGATGTACAGAACGTCCCTCCCTAAATCGGTGGACCAACTTTTCAGTACAATGTTGAGGGGTCGTCAAGGAGTCGCGAAAAAATAATACAGAGTGAAAAAAATTACCAGATTTTTAATCACCCTGTATAAAAATTTCATCCACACAATAGAATCACACACTACATCCACACTACATGAAAAATTAGGATAGGGACATGTAGCCGTTTTCCGATCGTAACCAACTGTAAAAACCATTCTTATTGAAATTTCACTGGAAATATGAAAAAACAAAAAATACAGGGTGTCCTATTTAAAAAACAACCTTCGCCTTCAAATGACCATGAAATTGGTCCACAAGGCCAAAGTGATCAGTACAGTCAGATTACCCCAATTGTCTTGAACAACTTTTGTCTGCACAATTTTTTTGTGTATCTGGCTTACCAATATCCGGATCCGAAGAATGAAAAGACTCACCCTGTATAAATCACTTAAATTATCAAAATGCTCACTATTGTGGTGCAAAAAAAAAGTTGAATTGAATATTTTGAATAATTGAATATTATAAAGAGTGGTTGCTGATGCAGGTTCTGGAAGGAAGGCTATGATGTTCTGTTGTCCCAGTTCTCCAATATTTTCTGACAGATCTTCTCACAGAAATACTGCTGAGAGAAAGACTAGCCTGCCCCAAATATATGCCTCATTTATAAGAGGTGTCAGGTCAAATCAGATGAATGGTAAGAGTACCATCTAAGTCTGCTCCAGAGAAAATTACTTCGTCAGCTCTTGGTCAACAGTAAAATGTATCACCATTCTCTATATTATTCTCCATAAAATTTTCCTGTTTCATGTGAAGTTTCTTTTCTCGTTTCTGCAAAATATTCAGCTACGCCAAACAGTGATTATTTGTGCCAGACAGGAGCTCTTCGTCTCCAGCAGAGAACAAGTTATGGTGCCAGACTTGCATATTATGTATACAGATATTTTCTCTCATTGGTTCTTGCCGAAGTAGTTACTACATAGATTTACGGAAGAGCACTCTTTGGCATTGAGTAGTACCGAGCAATAAGCAATTCCTCACGAGTCCTGGCAAACGATTATCAACAAACGTAACAGCCCCCCTATTCCAACCCTAATATACCTGGGTCTGTTCTCGAACTACGAATGAAGTTAAGTTTTGGTTACGGGATGCAACTTGAGATAACGAGAAATATTCATACTTTGAGTGCCTAAAAATGGAGCAATCAGAGCACGAAGAAGCCTCTGGAAAAAATTTGGGCTCAGAATGTAAGGTCTTCTACAGCTTAGCATACTCTGGGTACACTCCTAATGATCATCATCAAATGGTTCGGGATTTTTCGTGGTTCAACTACCGAGTGCGTCCAGGGTCGTAGGAGCCTCACACACCCAAGTATCGTGCAGAACTTACACTCCTCACACCCAGCTATGGCAGTCGTTTTTGGTGACCTTTGAATAACCGAGGATCTATGATCCTATATACAACATCTTGAGCAATTCAGAACGCATAAGGAAACCACACCCCACAGAGGCTTGGCAACTTTTCCAGGCCTTCTCGACTTAATTTCACCGATTTCCAAGAGAATAAAAGATTGGGACCTGATGGCTAGCCAATTAAAAAGTTGCCGCTTAATAAAGTTATAGGCACAGGACTACATAATAATTGTTTATCATTGTTTTCTAAATTATATCGCGTTTCTTAATAGGTACAACTTGTATAACTTCACACGTTATCAATAACGAAACCGATAAAACCACCCATCAATAATAATTAAGAAGCATCAAAGATATCTATGTCTGCTTTGCAGTGGTAAGCGCAGTCACACATTTCGTAATTAATTGTTATGCATAAATGCTGATTTAATTATTGTACCTGATTAAAACGCAATTTCAAAATAAAAAAGATAAATAATTACATATCAATCAAGAACAATAATTAAAATATAATAATAATTTCAATATTTCGAATTTAATCTTAGCGAAAATTTCTTACGTTTAACTTCATAAAAAAATCTTCTCTGCAGCACTAGCACTATACCTCAGTCGACCAACAGATATAGTAATAAAACTGCGCACAAAACTTTTAAGGTCCAAGTAGTCTGTAGGCAACTATCTGTAGGCAGATAGTGCCTTATTTATTGGTTACCTGGTTCCGGTAAACCAATGAGAAGGGCATTCTTTTTATTACTATATCTTTTGGCCGACTGAGGTATAGCACTACTAATGTTAACAGTTAATTGGATATATTATGGCATATCATGTTGGTTGCGATAGTATTATGTAACAACAAGTCCCTGCCGAGGTTTAATTATCCAATTTGTACATCAATCAAGCTCTTAAGTTCTAAACAGACATTTCAATTTTTACGTTCTTCCAGCACTCTCCATTGCTTAGTATGACATGCAAAAAATTCCGCTACTGTATCGTATCCATCGAACAAACTGTATACCTATATAATACACATCGTGCGAGAATGAAAACGTAATTTATGGAGACTCTGGAAAAAAAAATTAACAACATTTTATTGTTGTTCAACTTTACTAAGAGGAATGCATGCAGCACAGAAGAAGTTTCACCTTACCTTAATCATCTGCCTTTATGTAGGTGACCTTATGCTTGCATACGGCAGTATCGTTTGGTAGTCAAAAGACTAGCAGTGCTTGGTCCAAGCAAAGCTCTCTAGTCTACAGAGACAAGCTTCTCTGGCGATCTGTGGTGCTGGTGCTATTATTAACACCAACACCACATCGAAGGCGGATATGGAAATTCTACTGGACTTACCACCTCTCCATATTTATTTGGAGAGAGACGCCAGATGGACACATATAGAATGCTACAGATGACAAGAGGCAAGCAAGTTGGAGCGAGGTTCGCTCCAGCAACTTGGAGCGAACCAGGCCATGGAAGACATAGAAAGTCGCAATCTACTGGGTATGCCCTCAGACATAATGCCCAAGATCATGAGCACCCAACAGAAGATTTCAGATGGTTCACCGATGGATCCAAGACATCCAAAGAACCTGTAACTGGGGTGTGTAGCGCTGGCTCGAAGAAGAGAGTCTTATCAAGCCTGAGCCTTCACGCAACAACTTTCCAGGCCGAAATCTATTCCACAGAGCTTATTGTGGGAAGATGCAGGAAAAGATGCACTGACAACGTAGATCAATAAAAAGCAGACAGTCAAGCAGCTCTAAAAGCCTTTAGCGCCAGCCACTACAAGTCCAAGTTGGTCTGAAACTGTCAATTAACTCCGAATGCCCGCCGAATCCGAATTTATCGGACCAGAACCACCGAATATTGCCAAAACAACAACACGCAACTGGGGTGAGAAGGAAGTCCTCCAGCATTAACGTCAGAGACCCTTGAGGCTAGTTGAAAACTTCTGATACTTGGGATTTACCACATACAATATTTATTTTTTACTGGCAAAATTTACCAAGGTTGGACCATTCAAAAGCCTTTATTCAGGGCACGTCGAAAAAAGGACCAGATAACTATTGGAGCATAAGTAGGAAAGAACTGGAAGCCTTAAATAGGCCAGGCCTATTCACTGGGCACTGCAAGTTGAACCATCATCTGCACAGGATGGGCTTAGCGATCAGCACGGAATGCCGTCTATCGGAAGACGAAACAGCAAAACACATAAGTATACTTTGCGAGTTTCCCGTTTTTGGAAAAATCGGACAACAAACCTTCGGGAAAGACTTTCTCACACCAAAGGGCATGGATACATTACCAATAGTCAAGATCGTCAGCTTACTCAAAGGGGCTGACCTGATGGGGTTAATGTAGCACGACTAGATGTGAGCCACAATACACCTTTCGTCGCAGTGGACGTTACAATGACCCACTCACGAAAAATCTAATCTCTTCTACCTTCATCATCAAAGACCAAGAAGATTACTGCAACTACACCCGCGATCTAAGGAAGGAAATTGGCTTGCAGGGTAATTCTGCCCAAATTCCTTCGCTGCAGTTCGAAAGACATTTCTACCAGTAGGAGCACTAGTCAAAATAATTGTTATTAAAAAAAAATTAACATAAAATGTTCTCTATGGTAATTGGTAATATTGCACGTAGATACACTGAGCTCGATTAACGAGGATTTTTGACCAGGTCTTATGGTGAGGTGTGGACTACCTAACGGATATTATAATAGTTTGAAGGACCAGGGCAAACCGAGCAAACCGGGCAAAAAGATTATAGGGCAGGACACACTTAAGTTCGAAGTGCAGGCAGGAAAAAAATTGTCTGTAAAATATTATGGTCTTCGACATTTACCGCAACAAATAAATGATTTCTCTATTAATGAAATTAATTTATCGATCATTATATTATGGATACCAATACCAATCGATTAATTAATTATTTTGAAATTAATTACAATAAATTCGGCTGAATTTTGACCGAAACTACCTAAACTAACTTTTTTGGTCACGTTAGAGATTGAATAAGTCTCCAAGACAAACCGCAATGTGATGACATTCGTCACTTTTGCCTTTTTTTATCATGTCTAGTCTAGTCTTGTCTTACAGATATGGACAGTTTGTTACTCAGCATGTTCATGAAGCATGCAGCCCCTGGTTTTATTAGATAGTACGAGATTGGTATAGACAATGGCTCGTCATCAGAACTTAAGAAGTGGCGGCGCTATTACAGAATCTGACGTCTGAAAGTTGTGGCGCTAAATTAATAACTTTCCAGGAAAAGTCATTAGTCATGACGAAATTTTCAGCCGCTTCTCCTTCTGCATGTTTTCGGGGAACGGCAAAGGCAGCGAATAAACCTCATGCGCATGATGATGGTGAATCCTTTATTTGTGATTTTAAGTCATGTCATGATGTGAGGATTAAACGATCTTCACGACTGACGTCGCTGCCCACGTATTATAAACACATAATCCCGGTTTAACAAAATCGATCCTGGAGCTCATAGTTGGAACAGAGTAAATCAGCTTGATTTAAGCTCGGTTTTTAGACTAGAAATTCGACCAGGGCTTTAGTTTAGTACGAGTTACGTATGATGGAATCGATTGACTAGAATAGGGAAAACGGAGTCGGTTGCTCTGAGAGAAAATTAAAAGAAGATCAATAAATGCAATAAAAAATAATTGTTGCAAGACAGGCAACGATTAAATCTGATTCATTAAAAGAGCAAAAAAAAACTTTCGCAATAACGTTATTTTATTACTACCGCGGGTAACATTTAAAACGACCTGAATACGTCATTACCGGCTTGCAACACGCAACACGGAGAAAGACCAATCTTCAGACCACCATCAGGTTGATTGTTCGACCTCAACAACTATTCCATTCCAATTACACCGGGAAGAGATTGAACAAGTAAACCGCGTCAAAAATCGCAAAACAAAGAACAATACCGGTCGCGTCTGAGGTGGAGGTGCTGAGGTTAACAGACAGTAACGTAACAGCATTTCATTTCAAACAATGGCACAATCATAAAGAATCTTCAATGGACCCGTTAATACTATGTCGGGAAAGACGAGGAACAAATCATTAATTAGCTTGACGTCAACGTTGCAACATGCTATCTTACAGTAAAAATTATAAAGTTCAAGTTTGAATAAAATTTATTGCAATAATAATAATTAGTTCTTATAATAATTAAATGTCTGAGATGTCACCAATTAATAGGACTTAACACAATAATTATTATGTCATAGCTAATTTTTCCAATAGCTAAAATATTTCCTTATTGCAGCAATATTCAGGTATTTATGAGCGAGAGTAGTACAACGCTACCAACAATACACGATAATCACCAAATTTCAGGCAAAAAAAAACGACCCTTCCTCAATAATAATTTTTGTTGTCGTTTGTGACCCGAATATTTTATCACCAGCTCCGAGATTGAGTCCATGGATAATAATTATCTTGTCATTTTTTGAATTTAAAAAAATTAATTGTTTTATTTTTCTGATTTCTTTTTATTATTTTCTTAGATGCGTGTCTATAGACCACAAAAAAATTGAAAAATTCAATACATTGGGACACTAGGGTTGAGATACGTATAAAATTAGCAAAATTTAGAACATACATACTTACAAAAGTTATGAAATACTTTGGTCAAAGTACTAAAAGAGTCGAGACTTGAAGTATTCTTTTGAGAAGAATTCCTTACCTGAAACAATAAATTAAAAAAGTCAATAAAAATTCTTTATTCCAATGTCACAACTAACAGTATATTTTTGGAAACATTAGGTCTGGGAGGCTCAAGTAGTTTGAATGACAACGTTTCATAAACAAACAAGTTACCATAATCAAGATTTACTTGGAAATTTTCCATGGTCAAAGGTTATTCGTTTAATAGTTTTGTCTGCTCTAAAAATTTCACTTCAATTTCTTTAAAAATTTGCAAGAAATTAAAAAAATACAGAAATTAATCAATTTTCCAACCACTAAAAAAAAATATAATTTTTTTAAAGTTTTATTTTCCATTTTGCATATACAGGGGTTAAAATATATGTACCACTTTTTACGAAAATTTAAATAGTCACCATTTAGAAAGGACTCTGACCGATTATTCCGATACTACTTCTCATGAAAGTATTTTAATTTCCTACACAAAAATTGCTGCGTTATTTGTCAATTTTGACAGTCTGTGTGCCAGTGGGGGCGTTTTAAGTCCCCTCCCCTTTAAATCCCCTGCAGCATGAGATACTTACCATTTTGGTTTAAAAAGTAGGTAACTTATAGCATTAATTTTAGCACTTTTGACGCTAAACCGATGTGTCATTTATGTCAAAAATGACGTTGCAGTCCATGTCAATTTCAAAAATTCAAATGGCATAAATTGGATTTTATTATTTTTCAATGCAGATTATTTTTGTAGTTACCAAAAATCAGAACACTTTATATTTATTAACACTTTTTTTTCATAGCCATTCAATCCGGTATTAAGAAAAAACAATTGCTTAGAGAAGTTGACACCCCTAGGTGCAATTTTTTTTTAAATTCAAACAGCATTCATTTGTCCACGATTTGTCCACGTTTGCTCCACTAGAAATTTTAGTTCGTTTCCTCCTCAAAAAAATACCAAATTAAAAAATTGACAGCATGAGAATTTTTATAAAATTCAAATGTTCGTTTGTATATTTATCAACGTTTGTCTAACCAAAATTTTCGTTTCCCCCCTCCCCTCAAATTATACAGGGTGACAACAATCTACCCTTGTTGTATGGCTAACTTTGTTATTCCAAGAGTTACAGATTAGGTTAAATTAGCAGAGTTGTGCAGAATTTGTTGCTTATTAAGAATCGCATATTACATTTTTGAAAAATCCATCCATTACTGAAATATGCTGAAAAACTTAAAAATCATTTTTTTTTTAATTTTAGCCATATCTCTTTTATTTTTGAAATAAAAAAATTCTTGCAGGTCAGCATAAGCCGTCAAGAGCTTTTAATTCGACACTTCAGAAATTTTCAAAGCCAACTAGATCCCAGAGTTTTCATAGACAACTTTTGTTTTTCTTATGGCCGCCATATTGGATCTTCATGTCATTCTGTATTAAAAGAATTAAGGAAACCAAAAATCTATCACATTCAAAAAAAATTTCTTCAAAATTTAAAAAAAAACTTTCTTCAACCGAATGTCATAAATAGCCATAAGTCAGGCTATGTCATATTGCGACGTCTCACGACGTCGTTAGGTGATAAAATTTTCTTTTTGTTTTCGAAAAAAAAGAAAGAAATTTTGAAGAAATGTTTTGAATGTGATAGATTTTTGGTTTCCATAATTCTTTTAATACAGAATGACATGAAAATCCAATATGGCGGTCATAAGAAAATCAAAAGTTGACTATGAGCAGAACTCTGGGATCTAGTTGGCTTTGAAAATTTCTGAAGTGTCGAATTGAATGCTCTTGACTACTTATGCAAGCCCACAAGAAATATTTTTTTTATTTCAAAAATAAAAAAGATAAGGCTAAGATAAAAAAAAAGATTTTTCAGTTTTCAGCATAATTCAATAATGGCCGATTTTTTCAAAAAAATTATTTTCTGATTCTTAATAAGCAACAAATTCTGCCCAACTTTGCTAATTTAACCTAATCTGTAACTCTTGAAATAACAAAGTTAGCCATACAACGAGGGGAGATTATTGTCACCCTGTATAGAGGGCATCGACAAAGGATATTTTTTTTATGACACCTAACAATAATGAAGAAAATGTCTTCGGAAGTGCTAAGGGTCAGTTACTGTCTATTTTTGATTTTTGTTTATAAGAATATTTTTTTTTTTTTTTTTAAATTAAGTCTTTGTGACTTTCTGTTGAGGGTGGACAAACAAAAAATCCGAGTAATCAAACAAAACAAACGTGGACAAATTTTGGTTGGAGAAACGTAGACAAATCGTGGATAAACGAATGCCGTTTGAATGATTTAAAATTCGCAATTTATGCTGCTGTCAATTTCTTTGAGGAGGGGAAGGGGAGAATTTTTATATCTTTTCTTAATCGGAAGTCAAACGAAAATTTCGGGTGACAAAAGAATACCGTTTGAATTTTCTAAGAATTCGCATTTGGTACTGTTGTCAATTTTTTTTAGTTTAGTCCTAACTTTTTTTGCAGAGTGGACGAACAAGAATTTTGCGACAAATCGTGGACGATCGAATGCCGTATCATTTAAAAAAAATTCACTTGGTGCCGATGTCATTTTTTTTTAAGTTGATCGTAATCTTTCTTTGGAGGGTTTTTTTGAGGAGGGGGTGAAGGATTTTTTAATCTTTTCTTAACCGGAAATCAAACGAAAATTTCGGGTGGACAAACGGATGCCGTTTGAATTTTATATGAATCCGTATTTGGTACTGCTTTCAAGTTGTTTTAGTGTGGTTCTAACTTCTTTTTGCAGGATGGAGAAACGAAAATCTTGCGACAAATCGTGAACCATCGAATGCCGTAAGAATTATAAAAAAAACACTTGGTTCCGATGTCAATTATTTTAATTTGGCCGTTACTTTTTTTTTGGAGGGTGGACAAACGGAAATTTTGATTGTACAAACGAATGCCGTTTGAATTTTATCAAAATTCGCTTAAGGAGCTACTGTCGATTTTTTATTTAGTCATTACTTTTTTATGGGGAGGGGGACAAACATGGACAAATCATGAACAAACGAACGTCGTTTGATTGAATTTCATAAATATTCACACTGATAGGGGTGCCAACTTCACTGAGCTGAATCATCATTGGTCTCTGTAGAATGATACAACAACAAATTAAAAAACTGGTCCGACAGTAAAAACCCTCTAGCTCAGTTATTGAAATACATTTTCGGAAAAAACAAACTTTCCAATAGAATAGATATCTACCCAACCTAGTAATGGCCTGTCCGATCAGTTGTCTGCAATTTCCCGCAGGCTAATGCCGGGCCGTTCCCAAAAAAGTCGCTATACACGCTTGGTCAAAATGTCCAGCCAATCCATTCAGTCAGCGTTTTGTTTTGTTTACCAAAAAGTTATATCATACAGGTTTATGTGGGCAGTAATACTTTCATAAATTCATAATAATTGACGAGATGTCCAAATTTCGTAACTTACTATAAGGGAGAAGAATTTTGTTTGTTTCCCGTTGAATATTTTGATTGAAGTAATGCGAAAATATAAATTGAGCCTTGAAATGATTCTATATTAATTATACAATCATATGTTAATTAATCACATCCAAATTACCAATTATTAGGTATTATTATTAATAATAGACTGGCAGAGCAGGTAATCTTCCAATTGCGATAAAAACGTCAAACTAACGGCTTATATTATTTTTTAATACCTTCCTACATTACTAGAATTTAATTCAAGATCAGTTATTAATAAATTATTTGTAATAATTGATTATTAAATTTATTATGAATGTCTATATGCAAATTAAAATCTTCTCTGGAAAAAAAGGTTGAAAATTTGAATTGGAACTTGTTTATTTCTGCATTATAGGTATAGGTCTTAGACTATATTAATAAATATGGACCAAGACATAAACACTGAAAAAGTGTTCCGACATCCCTCTCTCTCCAAACAAGACTGTTCAAAACAATGAATGCCAGATCAATAATGAAACTGGCACTTACAATGAAAGAGCGCAACCTCTCCAGTGTTATTGGTGGGCAATAAACATCGATGGGACCCTTATACCCGTTTTACTTTGCTACATCTGGCAACATGAATGTTTACATCCTGTCAGACCGTTTGTTTACATAAAACCATAATAAGAGTTCGTGTTTTTCAAACAGTTGTAAGTTCCTTGTTATTTATATTTTCAGCTCTAGCTTTCACTCGTTTTAAGCTTTAATAATTAATTTTTCAATTAAGTTAAAAAAAAGTGGCGAAAACGTGTTCTGTTTTTGAGAAAACTTCGAAAGAAGGTAAGTCTATCAGTTTCCTACGTAAGCAACGCAAAGCCGTCAATCAAAACAAAGCATACATGGTCATGGGCGTAGCGTAGTGTAAGTGTTTTATCTTTTAATTTACGAAAACAATTATTGTTTGACAGTTTTTTTTTCATTTTCGAAAGCATACTGAATACCTACTGAATACTTTGAAAAATGCAACTTGGAAAAATTATTCCATTTAAATAAATAAAAAATACTGACTTTTTGAAAGTATATTACCTATTATTATTGTCAACCTCTAATTTAAGATAATCAGAATATGGAGAGGGGGAATAATATTCAAACAATATCATCAAAGAATATGAAATAGAAGACTTTGACCCGGTCGCACGAACGTTAAAAAAATTTCAGATTATTACTAATTTTAAGTCGCAAATTTTTTAAATGTGGTGAACTTTTTCCATGATCTTTCATTTTTTATCGGCAATTAATTCTTCTAAAATTGAGACGAATTCACTCCCAGCAATATCAGAACAAAACTTTAGTAATACAGGGCATTTTAAAATTAGTGATTAGGTATCTGACATAATTTTCAATTAGGTTCGTTTAATTTATTTTTAGAATAAAATCAACTAAATATGTAAGAAATTGAAAAAATATTTTAGGTACCTACTGATGTATATTGCTTTCCGACTTTCCTATCGATTTTTTATTTGCTAAATTGTTATTACCTTTTTGTACCTTTTATTTTGTATAGGTAGGTATAAGTATATATTTTCTTAATTTAATATCTATCAGTATTCCCATAATTTATGTTTTTTGTAACAAAAACTGCAAATAAAATAATAATATTATGAATATTATGATCATTATTATAATTTATGTAATTATTACATTTCCTACAACTGAACTTGAGCGCGCCACTGCCGTTGCGTTCTGTTTGTTTACGTTTTACATCGTTCCCCTTACCCCGCCAGAATCAGCATATGAGTGCGAGAGAGAATATCAACAAACCAAAACTCACTTCAAGCTAAGATAGGGAAGGCGCGGTCCATATTTATTAATATAGTCTAAGGTATAGGTATACCTAAAACGGTTACTTTTTTACTTTTAATCGTGAAATTAACTCGTCCCCGAGTACGACGTGACTTACTTGACCAAGACCGCAGGTTGGGTTAGAGAAAACGTTTTAATTTAATAATGAAGATGGGTTGAATCAATAACCTCGACATTTGTATTAAAATTAAAAATTATAAACGAAATAATTCTGATAGGATGTCTCTTTTACGATTTTCTTCTCAAATTGTACTAGTACTAGAGTTTAGAACTTCTTTATTCGAGAGAAAATAGTGAAGAAACGGCACAAATTACTCCTATAAGTATGGAATGATAAGATCGTCTTAAAATTGTACTAAAATTGAGTAATTTTGTACATACGTACGGGTAAGACTTTTTTCTTGTTCACATCAATTCGCAGTAAGTAGAACATTTTGATTACTGTTATTTAGAATACTTACAAGTCATTATTATCAAATCACATAGTTTTTGCTAGTCTGATTCTAGCAAGTCATGTTATTTGTATACAACTAACGAATCCTGGTACACGTTCATATAATAACACATAATATACATTATACATATATGTATACAAGGCATGGTTAAGTAATATATCACTTGAATCAGATTATGTTCAAAGCAACCATCAACCGTAAATAAAAAAAAATATTTTCCAATAGTTTGAAACAAAGTAAGTAATAATCGTATAAATAATTGAAACTTGCTTAATTACGATACGATCATTTAATAATAATTAAAAATGACGTTTTATGAAGTTCAAAATAAACTTACGCATGCAACATGAAACTCAATACTAATTATTACTGATCATTGACTAATTATTATTAACCTCGGCTTCACATTCGGAATTTTTTTTACATAACAAACACAACTTTGTCGTTAATTATTGTTGACGTCCTATGAAAGAATTTATTGGTTGGGACATAAATAATTATCACCTTATTCAAAGCAATAAAATAGCTAATAATACCCTTAGAAATAATAAAAAAAATTAAAGTATTTAATGTGCCAGAATGGCCCAACTCAGGAGAACAGTCTCCTGAGTTTTTTGTTCAAAAAATCCATAGCAGTTTAGGATTTCACTTTTACTCTTGAATGTATAAGCGCAATGGTAAGAATGAAATTTTTTCTATTTATACAGGGTGTTTTGCATTATATTGAAGAATGTCAATATTTAAGGGGGTGATTTTTGGGGTCATTTTAGGAAGAAAACTTCATAAGAACGCATGTCCTAATAAGAGTCTTAACTTTTGAGATACAGGGTGGTAAAGTTTTATTAAAATAAATAATTTTTTCGTAATATCTGTAATACCGCTCTGGATATTTTAATGAAATTTCGTATACAGGTATTACGCATCAAGGGGCATTTTTTCATGTAGGTACCAGGTTTCATTTTATTTCCACTAGTGACGATGGTGCACGATCGTGCAGAATTTTACCGGCATATTTTAGCAGACATTGATGGTAAGTTCTCTAAATTCTCTACATGGTCACAAGATTGTCGTTAAATGACAATAAAAAAATATAAAAATATGCAGGTATAATTCTGCAAGATGTCACTATAGTGGAGATGGAACGAAATGTGGTACATGAAAAAATCCCTCTTGATGAGTAATACCTGTCTATTAAATTTCATTAAAATATCCAGAGCGGTATTACAGATAGGTAGGTATTACGAAAAAATGATTTATTTTAATAAAACTTTACCACCCTGTATAAAAAGTTCGCATCATGAGAAATTTTTTTCTTTTCCATCTTTTCTTTTTTAATTTTTTTTTTGCCATACATTTGTGCCGATTTATGCTTTTTAAAAGATTAAATTTCCGCACACTAGATCCATGGTGTTAATTTTAGTTCCAGAGAAAATTGCGTTTTTCTACACTTCAAAATTACAAAAAAACATGAAAGTGTTCTGGGGAAAACTTTGCCAAAATTCTTTAGATATTCACCAGATATTCATACCTAACTGACCTAATGTCAGTTTTATGAAAGAAATTATTTTTTTATACAGTTGGCCAAAAATTGGTAGCTTTTGAAATGTCAACTTTTTGCACATTTTTCTCAGTGTAATCTTGAATTTGAAATATTTTGACTGCAATATTAATTAATATTGTTTATAATAATTAGAGAAATCAAGAGGAAGGAATAATAGAAACTAACACCAAGAGTGAAATTTTCGATGAAAAAAAAATAAAAATAAAAATTCTGTCACATTTTTCTATAAAATTTATATTTTCAACCCTTACTTTGTAGAATTTTTTTGAATACTGATGGATGATATAAACGGTACACGTGTTTCGCTACTATTAAAAGTAGCATCTTCAGATATATGTAAATAAAATTATTGATTATTCAGTATACAGTAGAATTTTTTAAAACATTAGTGTTTTATTTATCACCCATCAACATTTTTCAATGTTTTTGGTGCAACGTGTAGTTAACAGGAAGAAAGCATTTTACAAGTTCAAGTTTATTTTGAAGTTCATAAAAATGAATATAAATTGAGCTTTTAGTTCAACTGAACTTCAAATACCTACGAGTATGTTTATTTGTAAATTGCGGTGAGTATGTTTTCAGATTGTCAGAATCACCTATTTTTTTGAAAAAATAGTAGGTAGTTTTATCAAATTGAAGTGAAGTATTATAAACTTGAAAAAAGTGACAGATTTTTTTTCTAATTCGAAAATTTCTCTCCTGATATTAGTTTCTATTTCTCCCGTTAATTTTTTATAATTATGATATACGCAATATTAACTAATATTGCGGTCAAAATATTTCAAATTCAAAATTACACTGAGAAAAAAGTTAAATTTTAAAAAGTTACCAATTTTTGACCACCTGTATAAAAAAAATAATTCATTTCATACCCGACCGAGTACCCGACATTACATTTTGTAACTATCTAACGAATTTTGCCGAAATTTTACCTAAAATACTTTCAGTTTTTGAAATATCACGATTTTTGTGATTTTGCAGTTTAGAAAAACGCCAGTTTCTCTGGAAAAAATTCACACCATGGATCTAGTCTAGTGTGCTTAAATCTAACCTTTTAAAAAGCACAAATTTATGACAAAAATGTTTTTCAAGAAATACGAAAAACAAAAAAAAATTACCATAAGGTGCGAACTTTTTGGCGGGCTTTGAATACGATTTTTTCCGCAAGCTTGATATTAAGCAAACTTGGTAAAATTAAACTAAGATAACATTTTCAACTAGAAAATACCTCAAATCGTTCAATTCAGGTTGCAATCAATTATGATAACTGACAAATCTCACTCAAATATAAATTAAAATGGGTTTTGACGTTTCTCCACAAATCTACACAAGCGTCTCGCGTCAGTAAATCCTTTAACCTACGTTCCGTTCGACTTCCATGCATGCAAAATCCAACGGACGACGAATCGCTGACACGGTGAATTAATGCATACCTACAAACTAACTTTAGTGATACGAATACGTTACAGACCTAGAGCCAAGACCGAGAGTGGGATCCTCGAGCGTAGTACCTTTATGTTATAATTGTCATAATTTCACTTCAATAATCTTCCACATTCTGATACATTTTGAAAATGTCCAAAGCTATTTTTGTACTACTTGACAGAATAATTTAAAAAACTTCCCGGTAACATTCCACAAGCATGTAATTGCGGTATGTATTTTAGAACGCTTGCGGAAAAAGTTATTTTTCGCTTAATGTTGTGAAGCACTCACATTGTTTACCAAAAATTATTATTACTTAAATCAAATAAAAGGAATAAAAGCCAACTTGTGAAGCTTTGTTGTATCTTCTGTCATTACCTGTTGCCAACTCTCTAACAAATTAACGGGCTGCTTCCTAATAATTTATTTTAAAGGTACATTATTAATGTGTCATTTGGCTTCAAGAAAGAAAATAATGCAGCACGCCAAATGTCAAGGGTACTTAAAATCGAAAACAATGAGAACTGTTTTCTGAACATTTGATTCAATCGTTATGCTCTGTCGCTTGATGTATTCTTTGTCGATCGGGATACAAATAAATTAAAATTATAAATAAAACTGTTTGTATGGTTCTCTTAATGGAGAACCAATGGAGAATCGATCCGGATGGGGGTTGATGATAATTACGAATTTTTAATAGATCGGCTTGTAAGACCTAAAAGCTTGTTCGAAATCTGGACGAAGGACCAGGGTACAGGATACACCGGGAGATAATAGACAGGATTAATTATCATGGCTTTAATTATTGTTTACTCACTGTTTACTGTTTAAGGGAGCAAGGTACTGCGTGTACCACAGCCAAGAATTGCGATCGGCCTTTTTAATAGGACACGATGAAACGAATTATTTTACCCTAGAGGGGGAAGATAACCGTTGAGAGCATGAGACCAATAAGAGGCAACAAGGGTCGTGGGTTGAGCTGTCAGTCTAAGAGGGTCAACAAATAACAGGCGGGTCAGCAGAACAACAGGTACTCTTTATTTAAAAAAAATCACAGTTATTATCACAGACTCTTGAGCATGGTTAACAATAATAAAAACGTTGAGATCAGCCGAATGAAAGGGGTGGTAAAATTGGACCAGTGAAACTTATCTTCGTAGGCTCTCCTGTGCGAGGAGGAAGGTTTTCAGCCGGGCCTCTGGGTGGCCAAGGTTCGGCTGCTATTTATTGATTCAGCTGCTGCGGGAGTCAGATCAGCAGCTCCAGTACTACCAATGTGTACCCCTGGATCAGGTGCACTTCGGTACGAAGACAAAGGTTGTCCAATCGGCAAAGTGGTCTCAGGTATGAAGAGTGTGCTCCGGTATGAACCGTCGGTCTAGTAGGGAAAACTTGCTCCTTTAGAAAACTTGCTCCAAGGGAAAAAAGCTGAAATTTCAGGATGTATCAGAGACACTCTTGGTGGTGTTAACGGTCCGATCGAGTTCTGGCCCGCCAGGGTTACATAAAATTATGACCCATCCTCAAGATAATTACGATAAAAATGTGATCAACCACTTTTACATGCGGGCGAAACTCGATCGGATTAATTGCTGTTTCCCTCTTTGTATTAAAAGGAAATATGATTTATACAATTAAAACAATAATAAAAGATCCACTTTAGGTCACTCACCAAGCCAAAAACACAGACGATGTTTATAATATTTAACGTGAAAGTTCACGAGGCCATTTGGTGAAAATTCAGGTGTTTGCCAAAACGACCTTCTTCACGCGAATTCCAGCAGAGAAAAGAAAGGTGAACGGGCCGGTATGAAGATGAACACAACTGATTACAACTTGACAGTCGAGGTTACGACTCGAGTTGGTCGATGGACTAACAACCACTATCACTCACGAACTGCGCGCGCCCGCCGTCGTCTCTGTGTTACCGACATCTAGCCGGTACGTACGAAATGTACGTTACAACGATAATAATGAATTTTAATGCGGGAGTCGCGACGAATTCCATAGCAACTAACGAAGGCTGCTGGGTTGACTTGACTGATTCTTATACTCGTTTTTCACTGCTCGCGTTACGAATGTCCTCTTGCCGTGGAACCATAAGTTTATAGGGAATAGGGATGGGCAGCAAGTAAAGGATAAATCCCGTAAGGAAAGATGGAATTAAAATATGCCATTTAGATGACGGAACACTGTTAATAATACAGGGTTCTTCCGAAATAAAGTGCGAAAAACTTTAGGGGATGATCCCTAGGCTCATCTCAGCATAGGATAAAAAGTCCCATTAACGTGTGTACACAAATGCACCGTTTTTGAGATGTTTTGAAGACGTTTTTGACACCGTTAGGGTGTCAAAAATAATAAAAAAATCACGATTTTTGAAGATATCTCGGGAACCGTTTGAGTTAAAGAGCTCAACTTTAGTTGAGCAATTTGGCAATGATGTAGATTTTCGGATTGCGTTATTTAGGAAGCTCAGGTACTAATAATTATTAGCACAGAAGCCAACAAAAGAGTATTCAAAGTGTCTAATCGATTTAACGAAGTCCAGTTTGCTATTTTAAATGGGCAATAATTCGACCCAAAGAAATTTTTATTTCAGTGGCTTAAGAAATAAACTAAGAAATTGCTAATACATTATTTGCATTGCAATTTAGAATATTTTATCAGTGTCTAAATTTTGTGAACCTTATTGATAGCTCAGGCAAGTACGTCAAAATCACAGATATGAAATAATTTTATCGCGTCTACCTCAAAATTCTTAGAACCCTGCCACTGACCAACGCTTTTACCGCGATAACAACCGGGGCTCTCCAAAGCTGGCGGAACAACCGCACACCAGAGGCGACCGGGTTATCAGTTTTTATATTATTTTTTCATTACGTATAGTGTCATCTGATTGCAATTTAAATAGAGAGAAAACTAGCCTGAAGCCTGGTTCACTTTTATTGTTCATAATTAGGTTGCGTTTTTATTACGTGCAGCGTGCAGCGAAATGTGCATTTATTTGACAGCCCTCGTAAAGACTAGGACACACATTACCGCACGGACCATCAGTTGAATGCACGATTCGCACAATTAGACGTGTTGAGCCACAAATCACCGTTTCTGCCCGGGGGACGTGTCCGTGTAGATGCATTTAATGTAACTGAGATGAGATGAAGGGAGCGCCGACACACGGCCTTAATACAGCTGAGCGATCCGAGGAAGAACGTAACTGTGCAGCGGGAAATAAGTACATAAATCGAGAAAGGGGTTTTGTGTTTTGACTCCTATGGTGTCATCCTGATTGCACTTTAAATGCTAAGTTAAGTTACTCCTTATGCAAAAAGAAAAAAATCATTTTGTGTGGATTTTGGAGGCGGATTAATTTTTTCTACACCCTAAAGGCTCCTGATTTCATCTGGTTTAGTTATTAAGCAGAAATCTCGATGAGAAAGAATCAACTTAATCATGAATTCAAAAAAAATTCTAAAAATGCCAGAAATTTTGTATTTAGGTACAGAGTTGCCATTGCCACATCTACACAGTGCCGTGAATTTTGTACAGGTTTCGTTTCCAAATATTTTACGATTTTTTGACAGTATTGATCATGAAAGTCGCCATCATAGGTGACATTAACAACAAAGTCACAAAAGTATTATAAATTCTTACAGTAATGACAAATAAATAATGATCTTTAGTTTTAGTGCGCAGTGCACGCCACTGAAAATTAAGTAAAACTGACACAATGACAGAGAAAAAAATTAATCGCTACGGTTTATGGAACTGCGGTAATAAATTAATAAATTAATGAATATATGTTACGCGTTACTGAACCAACTTATCGCAAAAATTAATTATACAAAAAATGTCTCGAAAGTTCAAGGCAGTTATGAAGCGTCTTCCTTTCGTGCTGAGGCCGTTCCAGTTAAACGTTCTTCCTAGTTCCTATGCATAGTTCTGACATCATTTTTGTAAACGTTTTACATCAACGAACATTTAATGAATTAATAAAAAGCTACATTGGATAATCGTTACCTTTATCGACACGGTAGGTGATCTCGCCTGTTTACGGTTGCATTACATGTCCGCTAAAGTCAAGGAAAGTCGCCGGACATCCTATTTCCTCATTAACCTGCTGATCGAAACACGAAGTCGTTGACGGTTACAACTTTTTTGCTTATACCATACATATTTAGTCCTATTATCAAATTGCTTTCAATTTTTGAGGTGTAACGAGCTGAACATGATAGGGATGAACTTTTGCAGCTCGACGTGTATTTATACCCGGCCTTGTTCAAGGTGGGATCAAACTAGTCACGTCTTTTTAATACTTCCCATAAAAATATCTGTAAAACACAGACTTAGGTCAGCTACTTTTCTTCGATGTTCGAGAGTACCTAATTTTTTTGTCAAATCCGGGTCCCCAATCAAGTGGATTGCTCTTTTCTGCATGGAGAGTCAGTCAAGTAATCTCAGAATTTGTCTATAGGAACTGAGCTCCAAACATGTGAGTAGTAATTCAGAGATGGTCGGATTTGAGTCTTGTTGAGGTGTATAAAATTTATTTGTGCGGAAGAGTGTTCCAGAAGCACTCTTCGCCACACCTGCAACATGGCAACATCTCCATCAAATTATTTGGTTCAATTAGAAATCGCCGATTGTAGAAAATGATTCTGTTGATTTTTCTCATGTTTTTTCGAAGACTACCTAGAGAAACTAGGACGTTTTATATAGTAACTCTAGAACCTATTAAAATTGAGATATTAATTATCTAATTACTTATAGTTCATTAAGCTACAAGAAATCGAAGTAATTACTAGTTACCTAACTTTTGATTAACTAATAAAATTACATAATTATTAATTGTGTAGTTTTTAAATTAATTATTAATTAATTAATTATTAAATTAATCCAAGGCTTTCGTTGGTAATTATTATTTATTTCATTATTAGAGGGGTTTATCAGGAGTGATACAGTTTTTACGACAGTGATTAGCAGGTTATCTCCACCAGCACCGGCTATATAAAGAAAGCCCACTGAAGAGCAGACCAGAGGATCCGAGGTACTGACTCGAGAACCACTCTCTCTCCTTGTGAATTGAGCTCGGAGATCACCTGGGGCATGTATTGAGTGCACCCTATCCATTTACGTAGCCGGCTACAGTAGGTCGATGAAATGAGTCGAACCTCACTGTAACCCGGTATCGGCAGACCGACCAGAGTGGAGTGAGCTCTGGCCGGTAACCGATTCAGTATAGGGAATCAGTCGGCGCTGCATTGAAGTACCGGCTGATCCCTTCAGTCCCTATCCGGCCTGTATTGAGGGCCGGATTCAGTAACAGCCGTCCCGAGGTCATATTGAGGCATCGGGAACGGACTTTGTTTCAGGTAGCCTCGCCGCCGGAGAATATCCTCCCAGATTTCTTTCCGGCGCGTGTTCCGGAGACTACAGCAACCGACACGCACTGTGCGACTGCGAGCGGGCGACTGGCGCCGAAGCCGAAGAGCCGGCCGCGAACCGTTCAAGAGTGGCCGTAGGTAAACGACCAATCAGCATTAGTACGCGCCCCGACGCGGCTATCTGCAACCAATTAGACGGATTGTGGAGAACGAGAGCCAGCCCATAGGATACAGTGGTTATCAGTATTAGCAAGACAAATATAGATATGTGTAAATAGAATACTTGTAAATAAAGATTTGAAATTTTTAATTGACTTGTCGCGGGTACAAAGGGGCAGACATCCATCCCTGGGAAATCACCATTACCTAACAGAAAATCCCGTTACAATGGCAACATCTCCATCAAATTATTTGGTTCAATTAGAAATCGCCGATTGTAGAAAATGATTCTGTTGATTTTTCTCATGTTTTTTCCAAGACTTCCTAGAGAAACTAGGACGTTTTATATAGTAACTCTAGAACCTATTAAAATTGAGATATTAATTATCTAATTACTTATAGTTCATTAAGCTACAAGAAATCGAAGTAATTACTAGTTACCTAACTTTTGATTAACTAATAAAATTACATAATAATTATTAATTGTGTAGTTTTTAAATTAATTATTTCAATTAGAGCATCTCTAGCGCCGCTACAAAGTGACAGATTGCCGTTTCACAATTTTCATTTAATTATGGTTAAACTATTAGAATGATAACCTGAAAAAAACAATTACGGATAACCGAGCGGATAACTATACGTTTGGTTATTTTACATTTTTAAATTAACTATGTACAGGGTGGGCCAATAAGCGAGGTAAGCGGCTGTATCTCAGAAACTAATGATCGTAGAGAGTTACGGTAAAATTTTTTATAGGTTAAGTGGGCAAGGGAAAATGCTGGAAATTATTTTCAAGTTTCCAAGATGGCTGCCAGAGGGCGTTTGCACCATCTTGAATTACATAAAGTTACATTTCTTGTGATTTTCCCCAATGAATGTAACAAAAAAGTATTTGCGTTTTAATGTTATCTTAAAGTCGAACATTTTTTGTAAATACTATTTTCCTCTATCTTTCGAAATAAAGTGGTGGGGGGTATTTGAATGTTGTTTTAAACAAATGCCTGTAACTTCGAAACGGCTTCAATGATTTGGATAAATTTGGTATAATTGGAAAGAGCATTTCTTGGGCTTTTAGGTTTCTTGTGACAATGACAGTTGTGACCTATACGGCCACCGATAAAGGGCGTTATTCGACATTATAACCAAAATATTGGATTTTCTCAAAAAATTTAAATGCAATGATATGACTTTTTTTAGACTAGAAAATAGACAAATGATTAACCAATAAGCTTGCTCAAACCGCATCTTAATATCTTTTTCCTAACTCAAATTATTTAAAAAAATACCAAACCAACAAAATTCATATATCCCCATTTAAAAATGCATCGGTCGCTTTCGATAAGAAGGCAATTAGTAGGCCATGGAAACAAAAGCCAAACTCCTCACGCGTTTTCGTAACGATTTTCCTTTTAAATAAAGTTGTGGTTCTGAAAGGGACCCATTTTGAAAAAAGATTAATGCCTTCTGTGTTCAAATTGCCTTCCGTCATATTCCACACATTGTTCCAGTCTCTCTTTGAGTCAGCAGAACCGCAGCCTCGATTTCTGCCGCTGATAGTTGAGGAATTGAGTTTCGAATTCTGTTTTCCATATCCATTCGTATTGTTGGTGGAGTTTGAAAAACAATGTCTTTTAAGCGTCCCCAGACGTAAAAATCAAGACATGTCAAGTCGGGAGATCTTGCCGGACAAGGAAATCGGCTTCCCCTTCCTATCCAGCGTTCTCGAAAGATCCAGTAAATATGGTTTCGGACATTAATTGAATAATGTGCCAGACAACCATCTAATTGCAGAAGCATAGTTCTTCTAGTTTCGAGTGGCACATCTTCCAACAAAATTGGCAAGTCGTTGATCAAAAACTCTAAGAAGCGGTTACCAGTTAAAGCTTGATCAAAAAGTAAGGTTCAATAATAATTCTGTCCCCAATGATACCGCACCACACATTTAGGCTCCATCGTCCCTGCTGCTGCACTTCTCTCTCTTAACCCACGTTGATTTTCAGCGGACCAATAATGCATATTATGAAGGTTTACTCTACCATCACTATTAAAGGTAGCCTCGTCGGTCCAGAGAATTTCCTTTCAGAAATTTCCGTTTTCCTTAAGTATGCCTAGCATCCATTATGACAATATGTAATTTAATCTATTATCGAAATCTTGTTTATTTAGCGTCTGGTGCAAGACTATGTGGTAAGGATGTAATATAAAAGTAGAAAACAACATAATCAGTAGTAAAAAATAATAAAACCAGAATAACACTGAATTTGTATTTGAGGGTATGTGCTAAGATACTTGGAATAAGATAAAATTATACACCTATAATCTTTCAAAATATTTCTAACAGTTGTCCGTGCAACAAATTCCCAAGTCTAGAGACCATGTTCTAGTTTCTACATGTCTATAAAATTCTATGTAAGCCAAGACATTGATAATATTTTCTTCGGTCCTTCCATTGCGACGCCTGCGACGTTTAGCACAACGAAAACTTCCAGTATCGCGTAATCGCTGTACCAAGCGCGGAAACATTCTTCTCCCGTAATGAAGGCGATCTGGATACCGTGCCGCGTACTGTCTTGCAGCTATAGCTACATTTTGAAAACACTCGAAATAAATCGCAATCATGTCAACGGCTTCATTATTTAATTTTGTGAGAAGCATTTTGATTAAAAAGTACTCAAATTATATGCAATCAACAATAATAGTGGGCTGCGTGTGTGACAGAAGTTTGACGTTACTTGCCAATATTTAAGTTAGGAGTTTGTCTTTTATTTTCATGGCCTACTACTTGCCTTCGTATCGAAAGCGACCGATGCATTTTTAAATGGGGATATATGAATTTTCTTGGTTTGGTATTTTTTTAATAATTTGAGTTAGGAAAAAGATATTAAGATGCGGTTTGCGCAGGCTTATTGGTTGATCATTTGTCTATTTTCTAGTCTAAAAAAAGTCGTATCATCGCATTTAAATTTTTTGAGAAAATCCAATATTTTGGTTATAATATCGAATAACGCCCTTTATCGGCGGCCGTATAGGTCACAACTGTCATTATCACAAGAAACCTAAAAGCCCAAGAAATGCTCTTTCGAATTATACCAAATTTATCTAAAATCATTAAAGCCGTTTCGAAGTTACAGGCATTTGTTTAAAACAACATTCAAATACCCCCCACCACTTTATTTCGAAAGATAGAGGAAAATAGTATTTACAAAAAATATTCGACTTTAAGTTAACATTAAAACGCAAATATTTTTTTGTTACATTCATTGGGGAAAATCACAAGAAATGTAACTTTATGTAATTCAAGATGGTGCAAACGCCCTCTGGCAGCCATCTTGGAAACTTGAAAATAATTTCCAGCATTTTCCCTTGCCCACTTAACCTATAAAATTTTTTACCGTAACTCTCTACGATCATTAGTTTCTGAGATACAGCCGCTTACCTCGCTTATTGGCCCACCCTGTACATGTCATAAAATCATAAAAAGGTGTTTACGTTAGGTTAGAGCCAAAAACTTTTATAGTTGAAGATGACAGGAAATGTTGAGAAAACAAGGAAGTGGTAGACTAAAATGGCATACGTACTGAAGAAAAGTGGAAATCGCTCCCCAATATTATGCAAAATGATCCTCACACATTAGTCCGTCATCTAGCTCAGCAAATTTATGTTTCTGTGGGAACCTGTCATAAGCTACTAAGGAAAGATGCTCACTAGCTCACTTGTGTCCTTTTCGAGTGACGGTGGTGCAGGAGTTGTTACCTTGAGACATTCCCGAGATGTTAGATTTTTATCGACGGTTTTCGCAACATTTACAAAACAATAAAGAAGTGTTCAGCAACACTTTCTTAACAGATAAAGCATGATTTCAAATGGCGTTTGGGCAGCAAGTAGTACTATAGGCGATGAATTGAGCAAACCTTTTTTGAATGGAATATAAATACCTACTGTGCGGTACAGAGAAGATATCCTTCAGCCATTTCGGAACCAGCTGCATAACAACAAACTGGGAGAAGGATATTTTCAGTAGGAAGGCGCAAGACTCCATTGATTGCGCTATCAAACACTCGATTTACTGAGGGAGCATTTTCACACCAGGTGACTTCTTTTATGACCGTATATAAAAAATTCAATATTTGTGACACCAATTATTAATGATTTAGCAGCATTAAGACGCAGAGATAAATAATACACCCAAACTGTTACAAAGTGTCTTAGTGGTGTGAGAAACCGTGTATTAAAATGTATCCAGGAGGGTGGAGAGCACTTCTCTTACCTTCTGAATTATTGATTTTTTTTACTATTTACACCCCGGTTGAAAGTACCTGGTAAGATAAATGAAGAAAACCTATTTGGACTGCAAAGGTTCCGGAGTTTATGACGTCTGCGACATTTCTGTGAGTAATGTTCGGCGTACCAAAGGTACGCTGCCAGAAATAGATAAAATATTCTCATAAATAAACATGGAAGAATATATGTGGTTATTTCTAGTGGACTAAGCTCAGAAAGTCCAAAAAATTGAAATGTAGTACTTTTCAGAGACCATCATAATTATTACCTGTATGGCAAAGTGCAATAAACTGCAAGAATAATAATTATACAGACTGACGTCTTTTTTATTCTGCATTGAAGCAAAAAATACCGTTACATATAACACTATAAGAAGGTAGGAGGTAGGTATGCGGTTCCTTTTTTTTGCTACATTGTTCATGTTCATACTATTAGGCACAATTAGCAATTTAGAATCCTCTTACTATAATAATGGTTCCGATTCTCATTGACTAACAATTGCTGTTTTAATCGTCTGTATAATAATAAGGTAAAGGTAACATCAACGGCGACTGACACAAATTCCAAGAGCTGCTCGTTATTGTTAACAACCTGAAACGGATGTACGACGATTTTCATTCGAGAGAAGGAGACTCTTGAGAAAATATTCCAGCATTTACAGACAACAGGTCTTATAATTGGGCGATTAAATTAGGGCACAGATATTAGGCTACGACCTCAATACCGATTAAAAGGAATATTAATATTATTACAGTAGTGACGAAGTTTCAAATTTTTAGAGAGAATCTAGATGTCTATTTCTGGAATCGGTAAAGATAAGCAAAACATCTTATGCAAGTTTGGGAAAATTTTGGCTCGCTTATACACATGATGGGACGGTTTATACCCATGCAATGTGTGCTCAAATTCACAAATTTCGAGTTACTTCAATTAAATTAATATCCTAATCCCATTTTTTTTTAATTCTATAAGAATACAGTAGGAGGCTGGAGCTTAAAAGGTCTCCTTTGCTGGTTATCATTGGGGGTGGGGGTGAGAGAGTCAACGTTTTATTTTTTCACTTGCCCTAGTTGACGATGTTTTTGCTCTGTTGTGGTGATGACCATCCACATACACAGTGAAGAAGTATCGAAAATCATATTAATGAATTTTACTACTTTTTGACGTAAAACTGATTTGTCAAATGTCAAAGATGCAAAGTTACATTTTTCTTATCCGCACACAAATTATGTTAGTTGCCAATTTTGAGAGTCTCTGTGTCAGTGAGGACGTTTGTATTCCCCGCCCTCCTCCGATCTTAAATTTTAATCCGAATGAGAGAAAATTTTGGTGCCAAAAAAATCAAATGTCGTTAATTTTACGATTTTTTGACTTTTTGACCTAAAACTGATCTGTCAAATGTGAAAGATGACGTTGAAGTCTCTGTGAGACCTCATTTTAAAAGTATCTTAAGTAGCTACGCAACAATTACGTTAGTTTTCAATTTTGATAATCTCTTTGTCGACGACGTTTGTAATCCCCGCCCCCATCCTACTTTAAAATGAGGTCTCGTACGATCCCCCCCATGTCCCTTGAAATTTTGAAGTTGACAGACTGTAACTTCATCTTTGACATTCTATAAATCTCAAACAAAAGTCAAAAAGTAGTAAAATTTATGCCATTGGATTTAGTTTTTGTACCAAAATTCTATATCTCATTTGGCTTAGAATTTAAGGTCAAGGGGGACTATAAACGTCCTCACTGATGTATAAATATATGGGAACATTTTAATAGAAGATAATAGTGATTTTTTGGCTAAATACTCCAATATATTAAGAGTTAAAAAAAATCCTTATTTCACTAGATACAGGGAAAAAATTAAAACTAGCAATTTTTTCTATTATCAATAACTCATCCTGTATAACAACTAGAGACTTTAATTTGGTACTTACTACTCCACTGTAAAAAAAAAATCTCCCCCCCCCCTCTACATTTTACGCAACCATAGTCAATTTTTATTTTTCTTAAGGTTAATTAAATCAAGAAAACCAAAAATCATAAAAAAACGGAACAAATTTTTATATTTCTTTATTGGATGTGGGTAGGTACTCCGAATGACATGAAAAAATAATATACACTCGAATATACAGCTATAAAAAAATAAAAGCTGACTATTGTTAGGCAAAATTTATTACACCCTGTATAGTGAAGTGACCAGAGACATAATAGAGAGAAGACACAGAAGACACAGGCTAAGAGAGAAAGATAGAGAGAAGACACCGGCTAAGAGAGAAGGCAGTGCAAATTTAAATTGTATTTAATAATAATATGACCTACTTTCAATTTCTACAATTCTAAATTGTTGTTATTTTAAGTTTTTCTAATTCAATCATTCTTTGTAAAGTTTTCAAGTGTGTAAAAATATAAAAAAAGTGCATTAATCTGTGGTCGTAGGAAAAATAATGTACGTTACTTGTGTGGAAAGTGTCATTTTGGACAAAAAAGATAATCAATATATTGAACCGGTTACTCGAGTGGGACAAACGTTTGCATTCGCGTTCGCATTGCCGAACAAATTTTATTACGCTCACAAAACATTCGTTCGTCAGATGAGTGACCAGCAGATTTATTACAATAATGATTTTGCTACATTTTCCACTTGAAGGTGACTGAAAATGACCGTGAATCTTTTTTGAATTACTAGAAATGACATCAGAAATGAAAATTACTAGAAAAACAAACAATTCTGTAATTTGAACAATGTACGATTTTTTTTCAAAGACCGATTAATAAAACAAAACCACAAACCGGACATATTTATTCAATTATTATATTATTGTTACAATTAAATCTATTCGTGAGAATAATTATTTCTGACGAGCGCATCAGATAACGTTATTTCTAGAAATGTTTTTATTAACAAACGAAATGTGATTTTGTTGTTATTATTAATATACGGAGTACATTGTTAATTGAATTGAAAAAAATCCCATGCTACGTTGAAAATAATAGGCGAATTATCTGGAATAATCAGATTATTATAAACACCGGTAAACTTTAATAAATGGGTTTTTCATTCAGGATCTTATTTTAGATAATTTTGCAATAATTACAATCCGACGGGGTTCAAATTACACTTCGGAATTAATTAATAACATGTTTTACATGAAAGTGCAAGTAGCATTCAAATTTTTTAGCAAATTATTCGAATACTAATTGAATTATTAGAACATGAAACAAACATTACAATGAGGAACTAAGATTTGATGTAACACAAGCCATTATATACGAGTGAAATGCTATACTTTATCTACGACTATACTGGAATATCGTAGCTGCATCAATTTTTTAATTGATTTTGAAAAATATTTTTGATACTTTTTTATATTTTTTTAAATTTTGATTTAAGTAATTGAATTAATAAAATGTTGTCGTGTCCATCTAATTAGGTAGATTTGGCAGTGAACATGTTAACTTGTTGTGTTTTTTTTTTGTCAAAAACACTCATTTTTATGACATTTATAAAACGGCGAGTGTTGAATGTGACTAAGCCATTCTCCGCGAGATGAAGACGTTATTTTCTCTACAATTTTATGCGACAGCTTTAAAAATACATATTAAATTCCTACGCAGCACCACGTTATTAGGATACGCGTGTCCAGACTCGCTTTGCCTGCTACGCCAAGCTATACAGATGTGTACGAAAATTTTCATTCTCCACAATTTCTCAGTTGACACCATCACGATTACACTGATAGTTTTAATTTTATAAGCAAAAAACTACAATAAAAGCGATTTTTTGCATAAAATTGTTGATAAAAAAGTTATAAATAATAAAGTCGAGTTAAAAACATCTCACAATATCAAAATATGAAACTATTCTCTATTCTCCAAACAATGGCGCAGTTGGTTCTTCCAACACTTTTTACACAAAATGCTCACTCCAAATCTCAGTAGCTTGGCCTATGCTGTTAATCTGGCGCTCTGGCTCAGCTATCCCGGTCTCCGACGCCTCAATGTAGGGCAGTGTATCTAAACCGAAGTTAAAACAAGACTGTAAAGAAGCGGCATCGTGCTATTTCGTTTGTTGTTCGAAGGTGTTCGTGTCATTATCATTTTGTGATGTTTCTTTTGTTATTTCTTGACTTTTATGCGTGAATGTGCGTCTATTATCTTACGATATGAAGATTGTACGTGATTATTACACTGTATAAACAGTCGTAGAGAAAATAAATATCCACATTATTAGATCGTAACATATTAAGTATTACATATTTGCAAAAATATCCCAATCTAGTTCACTCTTTATTCTATTCCCAACTGTATATCGCCACTATGTGCATTTCCGTTTACCAGATTGAACGGATCCGCGTACAGTGAACGGATATGAAAAACGACAACGGTTATTTGCAATCGAAACGAAATTTCTACTCGACATCTAAAAAAATTAAAATCAAGAGGCGTGGGATTTAGTTAAGTTGCGAGTTCAGGGAGTTCAATTGAGTGAAAATTATCAGCGCAAGGTTGTAAATTTTCATTTTTTTTATTTGTATTTTTTTTCGCAGAAAAATGTACTATTTTTTTTCGCAGAAAAATGTACAAGTCAAAAGACTGCTGATGGAAAAAAGCCGATAATTTTCAGACCAACATACCGACATGTTGTGTTTGTAATGTTCCAATTTAACACTTCCTTTTGCATAGGTAAGGATTCTTTCTTTTTTAAGGTTTGAACTATTTATATCTTTATAAGGATGCAGTTGCAATCCTTTTTTTATGATTGGACTTAAACAGGATCGGTTTTCATTAAAAGCAGCAGCATGTTAGCGCACCGATTAATGAGGTGAGGGTGGCGTGAGGATTTCGGACTTTTTCTTTTCTTTTGTTTTCACTTCACGCTCTAGTGAACTATCGAGTGGTTTGTGATTAGTATGGTAGATACACGCAGCACGTAGGTATCAAATTTTATGACCTATAAGCTTTTTTAGATCTCTGGAACAACTTTAATAAGGTTTACAGGGTGTTTCTTTAATATTGCGAAAAAAATTAAACATTTAGTCTTCAACTTCTCTCACTCCTAAAATCTCCGCCAACAGCGCATAAAAAACACATGAAGTGGTATTAAAAAGGTATATAGCCAATACCAATGATAAGATATGCACAAAAGCTAAGTTCTATATTTCAAACGATTCCGAAGATATCTTCAAAACACTGGAAAAATTATCATTTTTTGACACCCTGTATCTCAAAAACGGTGCATTTCGAAACACACGTTAATGGGGAATTTTTTGTTTATTTTTCACCAAAGAATCTGTCTTTAATTTTTTTTATTAACAGGTTAGAGTGGTTTGGCTTCAGGACACTTGTTAAAAAGTACTCACTCGGGTTCAAACCCCGGTAGGGTCGACATGAGCTTTTTTTCTCAATATTTTCTTTTTCAATTTTTCATTTGTCAATTTCCTGGACATTCGAGAATTTTATTATCACAACTAGATACGTATTATTAGAAACACAGTTCTGGAAAAAACTTGACGACAATACGACAAAGGAAAACATTAATCGAAGAAACTTGTTCATATGAAGCAAGACGTGATTCGCACAGGTAACAATGACTTGGAATGTGTGTCACTGCACTCATAAATACATACACAAGAAAGGAATTACTGTTCGCAGTTTTCCAATTGGTCAATGCGGAACATCTTGGAGTGAAATGCTGAAATGGTAATTTCTCATTATATCCTGATTCATTTCACGCAAGTGTTCCTACCTGATTTTCATAATCATTTTCTCGGCTGAAATTTAACCTCCACCTCCATGCTGTAATATCAAATTACATTTTCTACACATCTTTTTCGATTCTACAATATGCCCACGCAAATTAGATCAGTTCAAAAGACGACCGCAATATCAAATAATGACAATTAAAACACCGATAAGCAATGTCCCAAATCGATATTCTATGCAGATTTTCTAATCCGTCCTTTACCTCAATCGTATTTTTAATGTTATTTATTGTCGAAATTATTTTTTTTATTTTTGTGAAAGGTTGAGTGGAAGTGTGAAATATTTCCTAGAATCAGATGTTGAATCTATAAGCTGAATTATTATTATTAATTATTACAAAACTCTTACCTAAATTTAATTTAATTTTAATAAAACGAGAGTGATAGTATAAATTATATAACAAAAGAAATAAAAATCTACACTGTGTGCATTTGCGGAGGTCCGAGAATCATAAAAAGCTTTCAAAAGCGCTTTTCTTAGCTGAAATTTAAAATCGAATGGTTTTGTATTAATTTTTTTTTTGTGATTCAATAATAATAATTACTGTTTAAGGTGGTGGTTACCCATTAAAATTGTAGATTACATCAAGAGTTAATAATGATAGCTATTATTCCCGAGGAACACTTACGAACCGGGCCGCCTCAGCAGCGAGGTAACAACATTCTTCAATATTATTATTGCGAGTCGTATACTCTACTTTATCTACGACTAAACAATAAGATAAAAAAGGCACAATTTTGTTATAATTTTATTTTCCAAGAGCATTATTGGTACAATTCATAAATTGTGTGGATGGAATGGACAAATTTAATGAAATTTTAACATAATTAGTACCATTATTTCAAATTTTAATGGTTTCATTATGAATAGTAGTTTGAATAAGTGGTAGCTGTGTTTTAGATTTGTTTTTCATTATTCCCGCATCATTAATCCCGAGGGATTAACGAACATGATTGATTATACTGTAACGAATTCCAAGGCATTCGTTGATTATTATTATTTATTTTAATTAATCGAGGGGTCTATCAGAAGGATACAGTTTTTACAGCGGTGATTAGCAGGTTATCTCGCCGGCACCGGCTATATAAGCAGAGCCAACGGAGAAGCAGGCAGATCTTCCGAGGTATTGACTCGCGAACCATCTCCCTCCCTGTGAACTGAGCTAGGAGGTCTTCAGGAGGCATGTAATGAGTGCATTCCGTCCAGTACCCAGCCGGCTACAGCAGGTCGATGAAATGAGTCGAGCCTAGCTGTAACTGGACGTCGGGAGATCGATGAGAGTGAACTGAGCTCTGATCGACTGCCGGTCATAACAGGGAATCAACCGGGGCTGTAGTGAAGTCCCGGCGGGTCCTTTCAGACGACGCCTGGCCTGTATTAAGGGCCAGGCAAACCAGACGTCGGGTCGCAATGTAATGAGTTGTCGATCCGGCAATCCCGTCACGTCGCGTATTCCGGAGGCCGCAGCAGCAGGAGACACGCACACGCAGCGTGCGGTGGTAAGAGAGCAATAACTGACGCAGCGGAGCCGAAGGTGAATCGTCCGACAGACCGACCAATCAACAGAGGTGCGTGTCCCGACGCAGGTATCTCTCACCAATCAGACGGCCAGCAGTGGACGAGCGCCGGCCCTGATGGTTCAGTGGTTAATAATATTAACCTAACAGATACAGATATGTGTAACTACCGCACTTGTAAATAAAGGTTTTTATAATTTTAATTGACTTGTCACGGGTAAAAGGGGGCAATTATCCATCCCTGGGTAATCATCTCTACCATACCGAAAATCCCGTTACAATACATATGTTAAAAATAACAGATAGGTACTTGATACTCACATTATGTATTTGTTGTAGAAGGTAATTTGATTACCTATTTAACTTCCATCTTATTTTTAATCTAATATGTGCCTTTCAATTGTAATTCCCTTTATTGTTCATCCTCCTTGGCATACGCTTACCCATTTCTACAAAAAAATGCAGTCTGACTCTTACATCAAGGTCTTTTTATAGGCGACACCCCATACAGGGTGTTAATCAAGTATATACAATAAATTAAGCCGATTATTTGAGTGATTTTAAAATTAAAAGTTCATGTAAATGATGGTCTGCAAATGATTCGTTTTCAAGATACAGGGTTGTTAAACTTTTTATTTAAAATTGCTTTTTCGTAAATATCTCAAACATTAGTTTGCCGATACTGTTAAAATTTAGTAGTGTTATTTTGTAGTAATTAATACCTCCTTTAATCCCAAGTAGATTAAAATTATCGTTCAGTGGCGTCCAGGGACTCCAGGGGGACACCCTCAACAATATTACTGCAAATAAAAATGTAAGTACGGAACTGAATTTTTTAAATTTTGATATTTTCAGATTAAGCAACTAAAAATTCAACTTTTTTGTCTTTTGACTTTTTTGTATCTTGCTTCGTTTTTGAAATAAAAAATAGAATCCACTTAATTGCATATTCCCAGACCACATTATAAGGAACATCGGGAAAATTTTCTTTTGGAAATTATAATTTTTTCTTGATAATATGTGACAACAACAAGTAAACAGTAAATTAAGTGCATTTCTGAGCTTCGAAAACTAAAGCATTTTCTTTCCCCAAATTTCTTATATTGGTTTGTCCAGGGAGATGCAATTAAGTGGATTTTATATTTTTTCCAAAAGCCAATCAAGATACGAAGAAAAGTCAAGAGACATCATAGGTATAAGAACTATTATTATTCGCTAAATAAACGGTAAAAAATATAAAAATTTAAAAAAGTCAGTGGCGTACATTTTTATTTGCAATAATATTGGTAAGGGTGTCCCCCTTAACGACACTGGACATGATAATTTTAATTCACTTATTAGGGTTAAAGGAGCCCCTTATTACTACAAATAATACTGCCAAATTTCAACAATATCAGCAAAAGATTGTTTGAGATATTTACTAAAAGGCAATTAAAAAGAAAAGTTTAACACCCGATATTTTGAAAACGAAGTAATTGCAGTTTTAGTTCAAGTCTAGGTTTAAGTTGTTTAAAAAAAAAATGATAAATGTAAATTTTTTGTTTCGTTTTAAGAGAACGCTTGAAAAATATTTTTTTATGAGAACCCCTTTTTAAATTTATCAAGGAATGTACTTGAATTTTCTGTACTGATCAACGAAACACACGTATAGGGGAGTGGGTGGCTCATCAAAACGAAACAGGTGTGCTTTAAGGCCTTTAAGGTACTTGAAAAAAATCGCCAGTACAAAAACAATTTTTCGAATCCGTTTTTTTTTTCACCGTGCGGGGGGGGGGTATATGGTATGGTAGTGGTTGTATTTACTCATTTTCGTCCGCTGAGGGTATTCAAGTTTACTTTTTTAAACACAACATATGTTATTACACAATAACAACAATATTATTGATTATTGAAATTAGTTTTCACATGGAACGTTCTTTTTAATCAATTTTTCATAATATAAAACGCAATATACAGACCCGCGAGCTATGCCTGTGTTCCGCGAGCTATGCCTGTGTTGCTCAGTGGCGCGTCCCCTGGGTGGCGGATTGGGGCCTTCCCTTACAGGAAGGATGCGCGGTCGGAGGTGCCGGGCTGTTTCTGGGAGAACTCGTGACTCACAAAAATGGACGGGGCCCCCGACTGCGCGGCGGACCATGCACAGGACTCGAGAGACGTGTGAGGTGTGACACACGGTGGGAGCAGCGACCCACGAGACCTCTAGCTCCGCACACTCACACCAAACACACACAGTACACTGACACAATGGAAAAGTAGACAGATCTCGGAAGCCTCTTCATCACAGACTGGGAGAACTCTGAGGTGGAGGTTCGGTGGAATGGTAGCGTCGAAATAAAGTCAGGACCGCACACCTGATGCCGTTGGACAGTACAGGGGCCCACCCTTGCCTAGCCAGCGTAGGGGGCTGCCCTATCATCCTTCGAAAAATCTTGAAAGCATAGCAATGCCAGGTGGCGCCTGGGAAATAGGCCAAGCTGCGCTTTTCAAGGGGCTTCGCCTGCGGCCGCCACCGACCAGAAACCTTGGGAATAGTTTTTAAGGAAGTGGGAAGAGAGGGAGGAGAGAAGTCTACTTGGACATACAAATCTACACAAAAAAAAAAACAAAAATCATGGAAGAAAAAGGAAACGGAAACATGGAAAACGTGCAAATAATGGAAGTAGAGTTCCCTAGCTCAGAGCCGGAAGAAATTCCAAAAGCTCTTGAAGAGCTCCTTCTGGGGGCCTCCGAATCCGACGGCGACCCGCGCGGCGCGACTCCGGTGGAAGCAGGAGAGCAGAAATGCACTCCAGCAGAAACGGAGTCCGGGCCGTCGGTCGGCGGGGGAAAAGAGAGGGCCCTGGAGAGAAGGAAACAGAAGAAGAAAGAAAAGAGACGAGAAGCCAGGAAGGCGGAACGGCAGGAGCGGAGGCAGCAGCGAGAAATCGCAGCGGCCACATCAGCTCTGCCGAGTCAGGTAGGGGCGCTCGAACTAGGGAAGACAGGGGAGTCCGACAGGAAACCCACGTCCCTTGGTGAGAGCACCCAACCAGGCGATTCCACCACTGGTACTCCAAGGACCTCCGAGAGGGGACCTACCGCACGGGACGCCAGGAGGGCCGCAAGTAAGCGGACCTTCAGGCTGCCCACGGAGCCGGCCAGCTTGAGGGAGGAGGCGGGGAAAAGCACGACCACACGTGGAGTGCTACCCTCGCCGGGACCCTCAAAAAGATCGCGCTCGGACGGAAAGACCCCCCCCGAGAGGGAGAAAAAGAGAATTGCCCTCGACAAGGGGGAGGAGGGACCTGCGAATAGGAGTAGGCGTGCCGGGGGGCAGCCCAACCCGAAAGGGGGGGCGGACCCTAGGCCCGCCTGCCCGAAAGCGGAACCTCCAAAACAGCCTCAACAGCTGAGAGCTCAAAGCAGGTCTCTCCAAGTAGTCATCAGGTCCAACCGACCAGATGGCAAAGTTGGAGAAGAAGAAGCAACAGAGCTGCGCCGACAACTGGTAGCTGAGCTGAAAAAAGCCCTGACAACAAATCGGGAGCTTGAGCTCAGCTTCCAGAAATCAGGAATAGTCGAACCCGGCTGGTTCCTGATTACGGCAAAAGACGAGACATCGGCGAACTGGCTGCTGAGAGGCTGGACGCCACAGGCAGTGGGAGAAAACTCGTTCACCCAAGTAAGGGCAACGGAAGCTCCCTGGCCAGTGGTGATTGGCTTCTGGATAAGCAGTCCGAAACCGGTCGATGTCTCTGAAGTGGTAGAGATGCTGAGCCTCCAAAACAGGAGGCTGGATGTCAGCAACTGGCAGCATCTCGACACCAGAGAAGGCCTGGGAGGATGGCAGCTCATCTTTCGGGTCAGCCAGGAGGACGCCAGGAGCATAGAAAATGGCGGCTGGGAACTCAACTACGAGTTGACCACCCTGACAGTGCGTCGGGTGACACTCTGGGGTCCCGCCGCCGCTGGAAATGCACCAAGCACCTCCAAGCAGGCCCAAGATGAGCCACCGAGGAAAAAGTAAACACCCACGGAGGAAATAAAGGTAAGCCAGATCAATCTGCAGCACAGCCGGGATGCCACAGCAGAAATGCTAAGCAGCCTGGTAAAAAAACCTGCAGATGTGATACTAATTCAGGAACCATATGTCTTTAGGAGCCAGATAAAAGGACTATCAGGCCTGGGCTTCAAACTTCTGGTGGGAGCCAAGGCAGGAGAGACACCCAGAAGCTGCATACTGGTGTCCAAGAGGCTAAGCTCGGTACCCTTACCGCAGCTGGGGACCAGGGACGCCACAGCAATGCTTCTGGAATACAAAGTAAGTGACATCTCACATAAGATAATTCTAAGTAGCTTATATCTCCCATACGACGGTGAACGTCTGCCATCGCAAGAGATGGCAGATATAACCACGTTTGGGGAAAGCAGAGGGATCCCAGTAGTAATAGGGTGTGACGCCAACGCGCATCACACCCTATGGGGCAGCACCGACGTCAACACACGCGGAGAGGCCCTACTGGAATATCTAGCAACTACAGACCTTGAAATAAGTAACAGAGGCAGGGAACCAACCTTTGTCAATCGCAACCGCAAGGAGGTGATTGACATAACCCTAGCCTCCAAAAGCATAACCTGTGACGTACGAGAATGGCAAGTGACGGGCGATGTCCTGCTGTCCGACCACCGCATGATCCGATTCAAGATCAAAGCGGGGATGGCGGCAGACAAGCCCAAACGAAACCCAAGGACAACTAATTGGGAGATCTTTACAAAAGATCTCCAAATAAGGTTCAAGGGTCCCCCACCTCAAATCACACAGGAAAACATAGACCAAGAGGTAGAGAAATTAAGCAAAAAGATAACCGAGGCGTACGAAAAGGCGTGTCCCTTGAGAAGGCCTCCAGAAAAGAAAATCAGGTGGTGGAGCAAAGAACTCCATCACCTCAGGAGGTCAGCGAGGAGGTCACTTCGACAGGCCGTGACCTCAGGAGAGGACACTCAATGGGACCGTTTTCGAGAAGCCAGAAGAGAATTTAAGAGAGAGATAAGGCACAGCAAGAGAGCGAGCTGGCGAGAATTCTGCGAGGAGTTAACCTCCCTCCCGGAGGCTGCCAGGCTCGCAAAATTGCTTAGTGCCTCAAAACGCAACGAAATAGGCTCGATCAAGAAAGAGAACGGAACCTGGACAGAAACGGAGGAGGAGACAATTGAGCACCTCCTCAGAATCCACTTCCCGGGAACAGACCAAGTCGACCCAGAGAGGCGGGCGGAGCCAACCTCGGACTGGCAGCTAGCCGAAAATCTGGTAAACGACGAGGTCATACGAAGGGTAAGCAAAGAGTTCCGTCCATACAAGACAGCAGGACCTGATGGCATTTTCCCAGCATTGCTGCAGGCGGGCCTGGAAACGATTCTCCCCAGCGTGAGAAACATATTCCGGGCTAGCCTAGCAACGGGATATGTGCCCCAGGCATGGAGGAAAGCAAATGTGGTCTTCATTCCCAAACAAGGAAAAGAGGACTACACTTTAGCTAAGTCATTCAGGCCTATCAGTCTGACATCCTTCATGCTGAAAATGCTAGAAAGGATAGTCGACAGATACCTGATAGAAAACACACTGCGTGAGTTCCCGTTTCACAGGGGTCAACATGCTTACCTGAAGCAAAGATCCACGGAAACTGCTCTACACGCAGTGACTAGAGAAATTGAAAAAGCGCTGCATCACGGGAACTGGGCCTTGGCCATTTTCTTTGATGTGGAAGGCGCTTTTGACAAGGCAAGAACAAGAACCATATGCACAGAGCTGCAATCCAGGGGTACCCCCCCGGTCCTGATTAACTGGATTGCTTCAGCGATCGAAAGCAGGCAGGTGTCGTCGGGTGCGGGAGAAGTTCGAGTGGGCATTGCGGTGAGTGGTGGATGCCCCCAAGGCAGCTGCCTATCACCTCACCTGTGGTGCCTGATCATGGACGGCCTCCTAAAGCGCCTGACAGATGACGGACTGTATGCACAGGCATACGCTGACGATGGGCTGGTTCTAGTAACCGGCCAATTCCTAAGCGTGGTCTGCGATCGCATGCAGAGTGCATGTAAGATAATTGAAAAATGGTGTGAAGAGGCGGGGCTGACCATCAACCCCGAAAAGACCGACATGGTCCTCTTCACAAGGAAAAGGGATAAAAGAGGATTCAAACCACCCAGGCTGTTTGGCAAACTCCTAACTCTTAGTGGGGAGGCCAAATACCTTGGAATGGTACTAGACGAAAAGCTGACCTGGAAGCCACAGATTGACAGAATAGTCACAAAAACTGTGTCATCTCTATGGCAGCTAAGAGGGACAATAGGCAAGGTGTGGGGGCTAAAACCGAAGATAATGCACTGGTTATACACGGCCATCATCAGACCGAGAATCAGTTATGGTTCGGTGGTCTGGTGGAAAACAACCACAAGCAATACCGTTGCAAACAGGCTGGCTAAACTCCAACGGCTCGCCAGTTTGCTAATAACAAGTGCAATGAGAACCACACCGTCAGCAGCCCTGAATGTCATTCTGGAGCTGCCACCGCTTCCCATTTGGATAAAAGGGGAGGCCATGGCGGCCCACCTAAGAATGCGTGATTCGGGACTATGGAAAGGCGGAGGTTATAAAGGACACACAGAGATAGCCAAGGTTGCCGAGGTGGAGATACCAATCTCAAACCTTATGTCTACCTCAAAAACAAGAAACAACAGAGAAAACAAGAAATTTACCCTGCAAATTCCTGAAAAGGAAAAGTGGGAAAAAAGGGAGGTAGCCTTCGAACCAGGAGGACTAGTCTGTTTCACAGACGGCTCCAGGAACAAAAATGGCCACGTAGGAGCGGGGCTCTACCTGGCTGGACGGAAACTGGGAAGATCCTACCCTCTTGGGTCCACCGCAACCGTCTTCCAGGCGGAGATTTATGCCATCCTGCAAGCAGCTAGACTGGAGCAGATAACAGAAGCCGGGGAACTGACGATATACATATGCACGGATAGTCAGGCCGCCGCAAAAGCGCTGGGCACACACGGAACCAACTCCCCACTGGTCCAGGAGTGTGTCGAGGCGCTGAACAGACTGGCGGACAGAAAATCGGTGCATATCGTGTGGGTTCCCGCACACTCAGGTGTACCAGGTAATGAGCTAGCAGATCAATACGCGAAGCTCGGGACCAGGGAAACCTTTTGTGGGCCGGAGCCCGTCCTGGGTCTGACCAAAAATCTTCTCAAAGAATCTATAAAAGAATGGACTCGCAAGGGTTTAGAGAACCACTGGGAAACAGCACCAGGCTGCAGACAGGCCAGGCTGTTTCTGGCTGGTCCGATCGGAAACAGATGGACCAGCATGTCCAGAATGAACCGGAGGGAACTCAGACTACTAGTCGGGGTTCTCACCGGTCACAGCAGTCTGAACAGACACCTGCAAGTGATGGGGGTCACTCGGGACCCGGTCTGCCCTAAATGCGGAATGGATGACGAGGACTCCCACCATTATGTGGGCGTATGCGAGGTATACAGTAACCTCAGGCTCAACATCTTTGGGTCTGAGGAGCTACAAGAGGAAGAAATGAAACTCCTCTCATACAACAACCTTCTGGCCTTTATTAAAAGGTCGGGGAGGTTCGAGTAGGAGTTTCACCATGGTTCGGGTAAGGCGAAAAGGGCCCTCGGTGGCCTAGTCGCTTGGGGTGTACCACCCCTACCCACCATACTACTACTAGCCACAGATTATTAGGCCAAAAGCGAGGCCAAAAGTGATGGGACGTTCCTAAATGTCATTTTAGTGTATTTTTTTTAACAAAAAATACACTATTGAGGACGACATCACTTTTCGAAAATCACCCAAACTCATCAAATGTCCACCGATCATGACCCCCAGATCACGAAAAAGTAGTTTTCCAAAATATATATATATAAAAATATTAGATTTGTTTTGGCTGCAGGTAATAATAAAATATTTAATAATTTGTAAATATTTATATATTTATATATTTCTCCAAAATCGCGAAATTTCGATTTTAAAAACGCTCCTGTAGCTTTATCTTTCAAGATTAGTGAACTAAATTTTGGATTCTTGTAAATCTTTGGAATGACGTTAGATTTTCGTTGAAAAAATTTCCAAAAGTCCCATCACTTCTACAGGGTGTCCCTTCAAAGTTCCAGATATCCGGTTTTTGTCATCTCATTTCAGGTCGCAGTTTTGAATCTAGGAGGCTGAAATTTTTGTGGGAGTAAGATATCCACAAGGAGTGGTCTGGTATTGCACTTGAGCAAAATCGGCCGAGCCGTTTCAAAATGGCAGCCATTTGAATTTTTGGAAAATTTTCATTTTTTTGAGCCCCCGTATGAGCAAGATGGCAAAAAAACTTTGAAATCAAATTAACAGGATTTGAAGAAAATTATTGGAAATTTGAGTTAATGCAATAAAATTAGCATATTTTCCATTAATAAGCCAGTGTCGTGGGTAAGAAAAAGGGTGAAAATGTGTAAATTTCTATAACCGTTTATGAGTACATTTTTGAAGAAGTTGAACCGAAATTTTCCATTTTTTTTTGCTTTAACATATAATTTGATGTCTTAGCTTCAATTCGCTTCGATTAATGTAGCACTTTAAACGAAAAATAAAAAAGTTTTTCGCTTGTGCAAAATTAGCTTACACTTATATAAAATTATTAAATCAATGAAATGGTTCGCAATTTCTTTTTTATTTTTTTTTCACATTCAATTATGAATGGTTCTAAAAATTAGAAAAGCAAACGCAACGACAATTAAATCACCTACATGCAGGTGAAAAAGCATTCAAATTGGTTTTTTAATAACAAAGATACGACCAGTTTAAAAAATAAAATGTGTAGGTGTAAGTACCTGACGTACTACATATACCTACCCGATCATCGCTACAAATTTGAAACGCACCTTGGCTCAGTTAGTTAGGCAAGGGTACGTGTGTACCCTTGCCTAGTAAACTGTTGGTGCGGGTTCGAAACCACGTGAGGGTCATTCTTTTTTTTTGGTAGGTAGGTGGTTTTCCCCCCAAAAAAATCGGATTATTTTTTCATTATATTCATTATAAAAAAAAAATAGGAAGAAAATATTTATTATTGAATCGCATAAAAATACACTATTTCTGCGATTGATGCGCAAGAAGGTTTTCATTTAGGCGTCTCTCTTTCAAGATGCAGGGTGTCAAAGTCAAATTTTAAAAGAGCTTTTTTATTAACATCTTCGTTGAGATTTTGCACAAATTTCTTTTTCATGATAGCACACTTTTTGCTAGATTTTGTTCATAGAGAATCGAAGCGCGAGCGGAGAAAACGGGAGTTGCAGAATACGTTGACCCTCAAACCTTTTTTTTTTCTGCGTACGCCTCTGGTTTGAAAGTATTGTTTTTTAGATCAAGCATTCGTTTCTATTATTTTTTTCTCACTCTTGTAAACTTTTGACAAAGGACTTGGTGTAAGAGATATTGTAACTTATTTGACTATGATGGCTCGTTGATGAGCTCACTGTATCATCTCTAGACTTTGGTATTAAAAAAAAAACTTTGAAAATTATAAGTTTGAAAGAGTTACGGGGTAATAAAATTTACGTTCAATTAAAACTCTTGCCAAAATTTATGGAATTTTTTGTTCTAAAACGTCGCATTTCTCAATGACTTTATAGTCAAATAAATTGCAATTTAGGGACCATGCCCGGGAAAAAGTTGAAGGGCTAACTTGTTAGAACCTAATTTTTTTCCTTCGCTCGCGCTTCGATTCTCTGAGAACAAAATCTATCAAAAAGTGTGAAAAATTACACGAGGGAAGTCCCATCATTTTTGAACAAATATTCTGTGGCCAAGAGCTTGACCTAGGTACTAATTTGTGACCCCCTGTATAAATATTGTTTTTCATTAAAAGTTTCCACGAGTAAAATTAGTAAAATAATGAATAAGTCATGTACCTACAATAATAAGGTAAATATTTATGAAATTATACTGTGACAATGAATTGTTTCCTTGATAAAACTTTTAGATAAAAGTTAAGTAGGTACATAAGTATTTCTCCAGTTTTTAATGCCAGATAAAAATTATCATAAACTATAAAACATCAAAGTGCAATTTACACGCTGATAAAATCTTTCTAGGTAATGTAACAATAGAGGCAGTTAACGTGAAGGAAAGTATAACAACAGTAGTCACAAAAAGATACAAAGAGTTTATTTATCCCTTACTGAATGTTGAAATCCATCAAGCTTTCTAAATGGTTTAATTATCAAAGTAGGCGTGTAAGAAGTTATTGTTTTTCTAGCAAAAAAACAATGCTATATTACTGGTACTGGAAGAACAGTAATCGAGGACAGGGGATGTTGCATCTTTTGCATAACATAACAAGGAACAGCAGGTCGGGTCTGGTCTGGCTAGCTGGCCTGACTTCTCAAAGTCTGAAAGTTATCTTCCGCCAGATCACGACCAGTGACTGCTCGTGAAGAGATATGACCATGGAGAGATACTTTTTCAACAATAATACAAGTTCCACAATAATAGTTGAGCATATTCGCGGGCATGACCAAGCAACTTTTGTCGTCTCGCAAGAAAGAGCACCATCACCATGCAACAACCAAGCTGGTGCTGGTACCAGCAGTACCAGAACCAGACCAGGCAACGTCCTTCGACCGGCTTGCACCTCTACATGGTGAAAACGGCCGAACAGGACAAGTGCTTTTGCTTTCCGCATATTTCACCATCATCAACCATCGCAACAACTACTCGTAGCACCAGCACCAGCACCAGCGTCTGCTCTGCTTGACCGATGTATTATTATTTTATTGTAATCACATCGCGACATGCTTATTAATATTCATTAATGAATTATTATTGTTATTATTGCTTTATGGGTTAGGATGCCATAATAATAACAATAAAAATAATAATGGTTAATGGTATGCATATATGTACCTACATAATTTTCTTTGTACCAATAGGAGTTTTATAAAACACTTTTGCTGTCACGATAGAATGAATATGTCATGATTTAGTAGAGATACATCAAGGTACAAATGCATTACTGTTGTCTAAGAAAAAGTTATAGCTAATAAAAATAATGTCGATCAGGTTTGCCAAGCCATAATAATAAATTGAAGTTAATCATTATTAACCATAACCAACCACAAGATAAAACAATGTAGGAAACGAGACTCTATTGGTTCCTTTGCAGCTCTTTCTAGGGAGTGGAATTTCGAACAATTTTCTTTCATAGTTCGCGGCCTGATTTATTGTTTTATTGCATATTTATTCAAAATTATTACAAACCGAACAGGTAGCATGAGCATGTAACAAAATGATACTGAAAATATTTTTTTACAAATAGTTAATAAGAGTAGTGAGAGGCGTGGTGGCGTCTAATGAGTCGGAAAACACCCGAACTTTTTCAGACGCAACGAAACCACTTTCCTCCGCCGTTTTCGAGGGTGCTTAACACGATGGTGTAGGGCAAATCTACGTTCTAATGCCCCCGGGTCGGAAAAAACGCGTGCAACTCGCTTCTGGCGAAGCCTTGTATCTAATGACAACTGCCCGTCACCCTACGCCCACCCCCTTGGCCAAGAACCACCCTCCAAGGGGGTTGAACTTGAAAATGTGTTTTTTTTTCATTAATCGGGCAACCTGCCTCATCCCCCCGTTTTCAAGGGTGCTGAACCCGATGGTCACTACCTTAGACTTCCACCACCCGTTTTCATCCCCCCAAATCGAGGAAAACACCGAGTGAACAAGCGAGTACACGTGGTTTTTCCAACCCGGGGGCATTCGAACGAAGTTTTTAAAAAGGGTGTGGTTTTTGGCCAATAGGGGGTGAACGCAACCCGAAAAAGAAATTTGCCCTACGCCATCGTGTTCAGCATCCTCGAAAACAGGGGGGGAAAGTGGTTTTGTTGCGTCTGAAAAACTTCGGAAATTTCGGTTTTTTTCCGACTCATAGACGCCACTAGTGGGCGGTATTTTCAAGTATTGGAAAGTTGCGTGACCTTGAAGATTGAATAAAATTCCGCCAGTGGCGATAAGGGCCTCTCCCGCTTTATATAACCACACGATGAGCAACTGAATTACGGGAGGTACGCTGTAATATAGTAGTCTTAGGGGCCAAAATAAGTCATAATAGGGCCCTGACTGATCTGGATTTGCGTTTACTAAGCCGGCTATATCCTAACGAAAAGTAGCGTTTCTACTAGTGACTCGCCCAAAATAGTAGATAGTGATACGAGTTGCAAAATGGGAGTGTTTTAAGCACGCGTCGAAAATTTCCAAACGTGGCCGAAGGCCGAGTTTGACAATCGCCAAAGTGCTTAAACATTTCCTTTTGCAGCGTACGATTTTTTGTCAAATCGCCAAGAAACAACAATTTATGAACTTTACGAGATTGGTACCTATTTTATACTGTCAAAATGACACGCTTCAAGAAGATTAATGCGAAAATTTGCTTTTAACAGTCATTTATGTCACTTTTAAGCACAAGTGCGTGAAAATATGTCACTTTTAGGCGCTTATGCCTGTAGCTAAGAGAACCCGGGTCCCCCCGTCTTTCGCGAAAAGCCACCGTGTGATCGTCTATTTTCTCTCTGGGTTTCCCCTAATAGGACCGCTGTGTTTTCCTACGTTGTGTTTACCGTAATTACCGTAGTCATCCCTGCTCTTTGATTGAGGTATGCCAGGATTAGTATGGCCGAAACGGATGCGCAAAGAACCTACTGGGATTTTTCTTTTGTCGGAAAAGCGGGGAATTTAACTGGAGTTTTTCCAAGGTAGATAAGGGAAATTCGACCGGAGTCCGCTATGCCATCTCTGGATTCGAATTTTCAGGTTTAGATAGGATTAGGTATCCCGGAGTCCGCTAAGCCATCTCTGGGTACCGTATAAAGGGTTAGGAAGTCGGATATGACCTGCTCGAAAGCTGATCTCTATCTGTCTCGAGCTCCGGTAGGACCTCTGCTTTTATAGAAGCAGTCGCCCGATTTCTAAACACCGCGCAACAATGCACCTTATCGACACTGCTCTCATGCCGTGATTTAGTCCTTAATCGTATTTTCCTAATTACGGGACTTAGCGATTTGACCTCGCGGCTACCTTACTGATTTGTCCTGAACCTGCACTAACTAAATTTTCCTTCAAATCGGTCGACGCGTTCTATAACTTTCCATTGTTCCCAACTATTATAATTACACCGGCTTAACTTTCACTTCGCGTTTACACCTGCTTGCCGTTTAGGTACCGGGATGCTTTTCCGGCTGCCTTCCTTTATTAATTCGCTCTATCGTTTGGTGAAGTTTCCATTATCGTAGGTATGATATCTAATGAGTTACCATTGTATCTGCTTGAAGCCATTGTTTTGTTCTGATTTCACATTCCTTCACCCGGTCTGTTTCTTTCCACCCGTTCTTGTATGTAGGTCAGCTCTCCTTTTCATAACGCGGACGGAGACTGTCTTTTACAATACCCTGCGTTAACATCTGGCAATATTTATCTACCCTGGCGGTGGCCGCTTTCTCGAAGGACTGAATTGTGGCTAGCTAGAGCGATTCTATTTTATGAATATTTAATGTGCTGGCGGGATCGTTTACTTGATGTAACGGCGGGTGGCTGTGTTTGAATTTTCTAACAATTTTACCTTCAGGTATTCACGTACCTATATTCTCGCACTGTTTGCTTTTACGATTTGTGCTGCTTTAACGAGGGCAATGGAAATATTTCCCTTATCATCCTACCTAGGTGCGATCCATTTCATGCCTAAAAGTGTGTTTCGAACTCGTACACGAAAAGTTGGTTGCATAGCGCGTAAAATTCAAAATTATACGCAAGGACATCAGCAGCTGCATTTACCGTCCCGTCCCTTCTTTTATCAAGTCCCTGTTTCCATGAAGAAAAGCGTTCACACATCTCGACGCGACACGCAGAGATTATCTTCCCTACCAGCTTCGATGAAGCCAAGATCGGTCAAAATAAAACTAGATTACTCAAACTAAATCTCTCGACTATCAACTCATTAACCGGTAATTAAAGTGATTCGCCCTCATCGATTGCAGCAACAGCCAAGCATCGATTTCAAGCGACTGGCACCTCTCTCCAAGGTAATTGTATTATTTTATACTGCCTTGCCTTGGTCTCATTCATCATTTTTAAACATCAAAACCATAACAGAATGTCATTTCAAAACCAAAATTATTTTTGTTAACTCGTTTCATAAAGTCGCCATTCTGATTGTCATGTTGGTTTAAAAATGACATATCAATCTTGTGTGGCCACAAAAAATCTTGTGTGAGACACGTCATCCTTGTACTTTGACGTTTTTCAAACTCGGCCTTCGGCCTCGTTTGACAATTTTCGTCCTTGCTAAAAACGCTCCCATTTTACAAGTAATTGTATCACAAATAGTACCTACTTCGGAGGTATTAAAATGAAAAATGAAAAACATACGAAATAACGCGTAAGTATCAAATTAAATTTTCAGTTTCTCTCTCTTTCTGCTCGACAAAAGTTTTACATTTTTTTTGCTTCTCTTCTGCTTAGGCAAATAAATTAAATAGTTGTTTTGTTATCAAATAGTTGTTTTGTTGACAAAAAATTTAGATTTAGACACTCTCGAACATCGAAGAAGAGTAGCTGACCTGAGTCTGTTTTACAGATATTTTAATGGAAAGTGTTCAAAAGACGTGGCCCGCTTGATCCCACCAAGAACAAGACCGGGCAGAAATACACGTCGAGCCGTAGACGCTCATCCGTATCAGGTTCAGCTCGTTACACCTCGTACCACCCTATTTCAGACTTCTTTTATGTATAGAACCGCATCACTTTGGAATAGCATTCCAAAGGGCGTGTTTCCCGAAGTATACAACCTACAGAGATTCAAGGCCAACGTGAATCGATATCTCCGCTCATGCACCGCTCCCAGAGCGTCATAGGGATTTACCTGCAGTGCATGTGCATTTTCAATAAAAAAAAAAAAAAATAATAATTATAAGGGGTGAGTCATTAATGGCGAATTTCTTCTTGAGGCATTATAGGGGACAATTAGTGCCCCACAGGAAAAACAGTAAATTCTTATAAATCGGTCGTACTGAAGAGGTAAAGTTGAGAGCTCAACGTCTTTAATATTGACAGTTTTAAAGAATTTATTTGCTCAAAATACGGCCTCTTCTTTCAAATATCAATTATCACAGAATTTTTTTCTGCATAGAATACCAGAAAATTGAAGTTAATTTCATTCATAATAAATTTAAGCCGTGCTTTTGGATTTTAACTGTCAACATTAAAGATCTTGAGTCCTCAACTTTACCTCTTCATGTCTCGGTTCAAAAGAGAATTTCCTTGCCAGGTGAAGCGAGTTTATGCTTAAAATAGCCGTAATTGTGCGGCAATAAAAGTGATAACACCAACACCATGCATATAAACATACTTACATAAATTATTGTGAAGTATGTTCATCAAATTCTTAGAGAAGGATTTCTTACCTGAAACAATAAATAAAATGTTATTAAAACGTAATAAATAATATAAAAAATGCACATTTAGGACATCAAAAATTTAGTAAGGTCATCTAAAAACAAGTTGATCGCCACCTGATTAAAACCCCAAAAACAACGCCTGAGAAGCAACGCTTCAAAAGCCAATGGAGCAACATGTTTGGGAACAAAGCTTGCGAACTCAATCAATAGACAAAACACAAATAACAAAAAAGCGCAACTCAGAGATTCAGGTTCGGGTTGCCATACCCAGGTTACCCATAGTATACTTTTGGATGGAGCACTGCATCAGGTTCTCGGATCAACAAGAAAATTGGAGTATGGTTAACTCATCTAAAATCTCTATGGTGCCAAGCGATGGTTTGGCAAAAGACTTGTGGTGAGGCATTTTTGTAATCCATCTACTTTTAAAACCCCCAAGAGGTGTCATAAATTACGCTTTCATCTAATTTAAATGTTCGTATTTTTTCTAAAGCTGTCTCGCTTCACTGAACGTTACTTTTACCTGGCCATGTAAGTACTGTTTTGTTTTGCACCGAGATAGGGAAATTCCGGTAACTTGTCGTGTTGGTGTTAGTTGTTGTTGCAGTCATTGATTGCAGTCTGCTAACTGGCACAAAATGGAAAATTTATAGCCAAGCCCGAGGAACAAAAGCAGGAAGTTTTCCTCACAGCCAAGCCCTGTTTTTGTGTCACACGCAATAGGTTGCTCCAGTTGCACGAGAAGCGTCATCATTTCTGTTTTTGTCATCCGCGATTCCGCTGAACTATTAAACCGGACGACGTCATATCAGAAGCAGGTCTTCGGGCTAACAAAACATTCGCAAGTCTCGTTTCGATAATAAATTCCATAAATTACTCCCGGCTCACTAGTCACTACAATCGTTATGATACTTCCCAGCTGGCTATTAAAAGTATAGATGTAATAAAAAGATAAGTACATTTACTACTGCTATTACTAATAAACTTGACTCGTTGTCACCTTGTACTGAACTGCAAGTAATCGATTCGAGTTCAACGTAACTGTAGAAGGTTTAGAACTTTTAGATCGATACACTCGCCCACGAAGTGTTTATCTGCCATCTATTATGGTGGTCGGAAAATAATTATTGCAAGAAACTTTCAATACTTATTTAAATAACTGGTACTATTGGGTTGACTTGTTGACCAGGGCGAAGCTTCCAAGCTGGTGAGTAAGGAGGTAAGATGACACCGAGCTCTTCTCTCTTAGCTATAAATGACTTAATAATTAAATTCACCATCGAAGAAACTTGTCACCGCTCTCCAGAGGGATGAAGATTGTCCCAAGCAGAGCCATCATCAGTATCTGGGAGTATGGATAGACATCAAACTAACTTTCTCGGAGCTGAAGAGGACGATAGCGAAGGCGGGAAAGACTGCCACTGCCCTATACAAGCTGATGTCCAATATTGGAGGACCTAAAGCCTCCAAAAGAAAGAAGAACAAGCGTGATCCAGCAGCTGCTGTATGCGGGCACCAGCGTGGCATGTGGTGCTGGCGACCGACAACAAGAGGCTAACAGCCCAGCTGTCGAGCTTTCAGAGACAGGTGGGAGTGATATAGTTTTCCTTGTTTTCCTTACTACAAGAACCCCGAAGGATACCAGATCTGAGCTAGAACGACGCTGGCAGGAAAGATGGGAGAGCACCCATGGCAGATGGACCCTGCCTCAGGCTCATACCTGACATCCAAAAGTGGACCGAGAGACCCTTCGGAGGGAGCGACTGCTTCCTTACTGCAATTAGATCGATGTTGCCAACCACACTAGTTTTTATTGCCCATGTTGTGAAAACGTGAGAACAAGTTTCTGAAAACCTTCGATGTCAAGAATGTCTCTGTAAGACTGATGGTAGATGTGGAGGGAACATGGAGAGCTGCATACGATACAATATCACAGATCATTGAGACCAGAGAGAGATGCGAGAAATAATTAAATGAAAGAGAAACATTAAATGAGAAGCGAGAGAGGGGGGGAGGGGTTTTAGTCTTTTATTGACTCTTTAAAGGACATCTTGAGGGCGTTTGATAGAAAGTCCTACAAAGCCAGGGTTGACGGCGTTCGTTTTTTTACCTGGTTGGGTTCCAGCCATTCCTAGTTTATAAGTCTCGGTACCACCATCATGAAAACGATTAAATTTCAATTTTGACGAATTTAGATTTATAATAAATCCACAGAGCGTTCAGAAAATAACGTTTTTCAGGAGTTCATAAAAGATTGAATAACTTCGAATTGAAACATGAATGACCAGTGACCTCTGTACGATTACGGGACTTGACAAGAGTTAAAATAGCAGTCCTTCAAGGATGATCACCTAAATGACTGGTCAAAAGTATAGAATTCATAAAAATATGAAAGCATCATCATTAGTCATAATAGCAGCATTTACCCTATAAAAGTGCCATCCATTCTTCTCACATAAGCGAAATCGAAAGTGTCTCTTCACGATATTTGAAAGTTTGAAACGATCAACTTTAGTGGTTTATGAGAATATATTATTATAATTGTATGAATGATTGCTTTACCGGAACGATCGTTACACCCACCGCTTGCTATTACTATTACTATTAATGCATTTACATTTTACAATTATGATGACGTTGGCGGAAAAAGGAAGCATTTTTCTTATGCTACACTACAAAGATCGCGGTTGCATGCTGGTTTATTATTGACATTGTCATTTACGACATTACACATTATTTAATTGCCTAATAAAAATTATTCAAACTACTTACTTAACTTTGTTTTAAGCGCACTTTAATGACAGTTACTTATTTTATTTACCACAATAATACATTACGGTTAAATACCTGAAAACCCCTCAAGTAGCGTATCCGCTGCGTGAGTAGTACCTTATTGTATTTACAGCAAGCTATTTCTTTACTGTTACTTTGGTTATTAAGAGCTTTACTTACCACACGTTTGGAACAGTTAAGAGAGAACGGAAAGCATGTCAAATAGAAGGCTGAATTACCTAAATTAACTTTACGCGCGAATTCAATTTTAAGTCTCTTATGCAACAGAATTTATTTTCCAATTCCGTTAGCTCTCGATCGTTTCTGCCTTGTCAGCTACAGCTATCGCAAAAAATTAAATCAAACGGCACCAGTTTACAGCACGTGTCCTAATTTATAGAAACAATATCAATTGTTTGCAATAAGTAGTAATTATGATTGTTTCATCACAACCACACCCCGCAAGTTCCTCGAAATTTTACAACAATTCACTGGGAATCATAAAAAAGCGTAATTAGCATTATCATATGTGTTGAAAAAACAAATTAAAAAACGTGACGAATTTCATGACTAACATTGGTTACCGTAGAAATAACTGCAATTTTATTCCTCGTACAAATAGATAATAATTGGAAACAAGATAAGGTATAGGTACACATTTTAAATATTTAGACCCCATTAACATTTGGGCGATACCGAATCGGGCGAATGATTTTGTTATTCACTAATCCCAGGGGTCAATTGGGCGACAAACGAGAAACTAGGGGATTATAAGAGATAAGTGGACAGACAAGAAATACATGTGCGGCCTTGCCCATATATATAGCAGTGTTGCCAGATTTATTTAGTGGTGCTTTTAGTAGATCGGATAGGTATACCTAATCAATTTATTATTAATAATTGAAGTCGAGTAGGCAGTAGGTACGTACCTACCTATGGCTATGTTGCACTTTAGCGTCATCGGTAAGTCAGGTCTTTGGTCAGGTGAAAAAAAAAATTAAAAAAAAAGCCTACCCTGACATAGTACTTTTCTATTGATGTTTCATGTTTCTGCTGTATAGGTATAGTATAAAATAATAATTGTAAATGCACTAAGGGATTGATGATTTATTTGATAGAACTTAAAAAGATAATGCATCAAGTATTAATATTATTTATTAATTTTTTTCAATTTTATTTAATGTAGAAAAGCGGAATATCTGTAAAATCTGGCAACGTAGCCATACAAGAGCATGCAAATAACTCAACGGTATTAGAAATCCCTTCGCCCAATTGAGCTCCCGGATTATAAGGACCCCCGTCGTGACGAAGGGTCACTCAGGTAATTTCGCCCAATTGAGAAACGCCGTAACATTTACGTATACAGAATGTCCCAAAATTGCTATTCATATTTTTCAGGAATGATAGGGGACATAAAAACTATTTTTCCCCTAGAAACATATGTCCGAAAAAGCTTAGTTTTCGAGATACAGGATGTGAAAGTAAAAAAAAAATTTATTAGTATATCTAATAATATCTGAAAGATCCTTTCACCGATTTTGGTGAAATTTGTCAGCGTTGTTCGTTGTGATAAGACGGTAAGTGCTAACCAAAAATGATAATCATGAGTTCCAGTGGGGTCCCGGGAGGCAGTCTTATTACGAATAATATTGACAAAAGAAACGCACGCCACTGACTTGTTTAGGTACAAATTTTTTTGGGGTTAACCGCAGCTAAAAACGCAACTTTTTTACCTCTTGATATTTTTTCGTATCCAACTTTGTTTTCGAGAAAAAAAATAAAGGCTGATTAAAAATTGTTTTTAATTTTAATGATTTTAATTAATTAATTCTTCGACATAATTGATAGAGACGGCTATAATTTTTTCTTCAAAAACAAAGCAAAATACGAAAAAATATCAGGAGACAAAAAAGTTTTATTTTCAACTGCTTAACCAGAAAAAAAATCAAATTTGTAAAAGTCAGTGGCGTACACTTTTTTGTCAACGTTATTCGTGAGACTGTCCCCCGGGACGCCACTGGAACTCCCAATCATCATATAGTTAATGTAGTATCATATATTATCATACAATAGTTATTTACTACAATAAATTTTGAAGTGAACTCACGATTAGTTCTTCAGACTGATCGCTAGATGTCACTCTGCTTGAACCGCACGGAGAACCGTGTAATTGGTTTGCTCAAGACCTGGAGGGCTTTCAGACATTCGACAACATCCTCCGGATACTCCAGATGCAGCCAACTGATGGGCCCCAATAGGGCGAAGCACGTGTCTGTGCTTGTTCTTGTACTCTGGTGGCTCTGTTGTTGTTTGGATGGAAGCTCTCTTGATTTTGGGAGTTTCGGGGACTGCCAAAATGACAAATGTTAGGGCGATGGAGAAATACTCCGACCCCATTTAACAGGCTAATAATTGCACTTTATGTGCTTTATACTCATACGACCTGCATTCACTCCTGTATTTTTTAATCGTTGAGTATTCTTGCCTTTTCTCTCGTATCCATAAAGATATCTGAATATGAATATAAGCTTATTTCTCATTTAAAATATATTAGAATGAACTGACGAGTGTGCCCGTGCAATTTAATTTATTCTTTTCTTAACATGGTTCTTTTTATTTTTTAGCATGAGACTCTTATTAAATGATTTATTAGCATTTTCTCAGGCAAATGGGTTTATTTATGACACTCCCAAAGAAAAAACGTTACCATTCGGATTAAGATACACTTTATTAAATTCTAAACAGAATATAACTCTCAGTCAGAGACAAATAAAGTAACTACAATTCGTCCAAAGTGGCAGCAATACTTAAAATCTATTAAAATAATTAACATGCATTCAACATTGATCTTCTTGCTTCGGGCGCCCTTATGTTCAACCGAATAATTTATGAAATGACGTTGGTCTGATGTTATATGGGGTGTTTAATGGGTTTGTTGGCGAAATTTATTAATTGAAGTTATTATTATTATTTATTAGATTAATTAATTATGGTTTTAAGATTTATTATTATGATTATATTATTTATAGTTTTATTAGTTGGTTAAATCAATTTATGCTAAGTAGATTAATGTAAATAAAGTTTAAGAAGGTTGGGTACGACCTTAGGTATAACTGGAGGATTATTCCAGCGATGAATCCAGGTATCTTGGTTCGCACTTTTCACAAAACTAGCCTTCACTGTATTCTCTGCTCTTTACTTTTACTTGAAACTCCAAGAATGGGTCGGGGAACCTACGCTTACCCTCGAAACCCGTGCCAGTCAGCAGCTCGAGCGCTCTACCGCGTCTTCTCTTCACCCTGTCTTCAGGCTGACCACCTCGCTGTCGCCTTCCACCTCCAACACCCTTTTCACATCCGATCGATATTTATTGTTCTTTTCAGATTTCCACCACACACAATACTGCTTACATAAATTTACATATGTCTATCTACCAATCCTACACCAAATCCATCAAATGCAAAATCTGGTCGGGTGCACGAGGAATAAGGAACTTTATTTACACTCAAGTTTTACTGCCCTCAATCACTTTTAGATATGACCAAAACTTTTTAAAAGATAAAAGATAGGCCTCACCTCTACAATATGAAGACGACCAAGAAATTTGATGTCATCCATAAATGAATATCTGAATAAATAACACTTTCAAAATGGTACAGTAAAATCACTAAAATCATACAAAAATTGAAAAATCCTTCATAACGAGATTAACTTAAAGCTTATTCTATATTTTTTATTTTTGTATATCCGCCAATAATTGATAAAAAAAGGAATTTATATGGTAAAAATAACAAAATATGCGAGTTTTCTTAAAAAAAGCAGTTCGTGCGAATAATGCAATAAAAATGAAAAATAGTGCATTTTGCATAATAATCGGAGCTCTAAATCATCATCAGTCTGAATCGTAGATGATAATATACAGGGTGTACCTATCAGAGATCTTGGGCAAAGCTTTAAGGGGTGGTTCCTCTCATAAATGTAAGTTAAAAAAAATAAGTTTCAGCTCAAAATGACGTTTCGTTTAAAAGATACAGGGTGCCAAACTTAAAAAAAATAGTTTTTGGTTATAACTCGTGTGAGCCACTTTTCCCTCCCCATATTTTAAGCTCGATTTTAAGCCACTGACTTTATTGAAAATGAAAATACAAAACCGTTGTGCAATAATAGCCCAAGCAGTTTAGAATAAAAAACTACCCTTTAGGTTTTTTCATATGCCGCACCGTTGTTGAAATATTTTAATTTTTCTCAGGTAATGTTGGGCAATTTACATTACAAAATTGTTGATTTCATTAAAATTTATACGACTAGAATTTTTATGGAAAATGTTATTATTAATGATTAGTGACATTGCTTGAGGAAACTTTAAATATCTCAAAAATAGTGCGTCGTATGGGAAAAGCTATATAAAGAATACTTTTTGGTTCTAACATCCATTGGCTAATAAACAACGGTTTTGTATTTGCAATAAAGTTAATGGCGTGAAAAACAAGGAGAAAAAAGTGGCTCCAACCCTGAATATTAGATTAGGGAGATTTCTTGAGGAAACTTCAAGTATCTAAAAAACGGTGCGCCGCATGAAAAAAATTAAGATATACTTTTTGTTCTAAAATGTATGGGTAATCGAATAACGGTTTTGTAATTGGAAAAAAGTTAGTGGTGTAAAAGATAAGGAGTGAAAAGAGGGAAAAAAAGGAATATCTACGCCACTGGAAGACATCCATAAAATCTGAAATAGCCAAATTAAAGGCCTTTGTTTATTTATTGTTCATACCAAGTTTTATCAAAATCGGTTTAAATTTACACAAGTTATAAACCAAAAACTCTTACATTTTTTTAAAGTTCGACACCCTGTACATTTTAAACGAAACGTCATTTTGAGCTGAAACTTATTTTTTGACTTATATTTATGAGAGGAACCATCCCTTCAAGTTTGGCCCAACATCTCTGATACATCCTGTATACACACATTATATCCGAAGAATCTATGTGACTCAACCCAACTTAACCTGAACCGGGATAAATACTGAATAATCCAAATCTGTATTTAACATAATACAGAATATGAATAAATATTTATTTTAATCCAAAACATACTGTAAAATGAAAAATGAAGAGTAAGATAATCAAGATCAAACTTTGGCTGCGGGAAAATTCAACAAAACATAGATAGATCAAAAAGGTCAGATCAAACTGCTCTCTCTATCATTTTGCACCACTCCTGTAATTTTACAACATGCCACACATTAGCTTTAAAAACGTAAACATGTTTACTTATTGTGAACCTCAGGTATATCAAATAATGATTCATCCTAATTTACATTATCCAAGCATTCGTTGTTCACGTGCTACGTCATCGAGATCGGGATGACGTCGTTGTGTACCTTCCAAGGTGGGCGAAATTAATAATAGGTAATTAGACATTGTCTGGTGGAAGTGGAAGTGGTGGTGGTGGTGCTGGTGCATAAAACAAAAGCACGCGGTAATAAAGTAATAACCATGAGATAAACTCGTGACTGATGAACTGTTTATTCAATTATCTCGAAGGGAATTAGGTATACAGACTTCTCTTCATTATTCTACCACCCACACTTGTTTATGTTCGAGTCTTTTTCATCTTTTGAGAAAAGGTCAAGTTTATACATTGAGGGAATGCTTCGTTAGGGATATTAATATCCTCTTAATTTGACATTTTATGGTATAAAAAAAATCAATCTCCCTCATACTTAAGATTCCTCATACTCACGTAGAGCGTTACGAGTTCAAGTGTGGAAATACACAAGAAACAGAGTTTTTTTTTTCTAAAACGTCAATTGATTTTTGAGTTATGATTTTAAAAAGTGGGTGTGATCATTCCAAATTTCCAAAAAACCCCCCAAAAAAACGCCAAGAAACGAAACTTGCTTTATGGTATTTCAAGAATTTTTTGATGGATGAAAAATAGACCAATACCTACCTAATAATAGGGAAAAGACTATACCATAGCATCTTAAAAAAATATACCCACACTTTAAATTCTACTGCAAAAAATTTTCTTACCTTAAATCTCAATTTAAAAGCGTCTGTTGGTATACGAGGCGAGCACCCATGCAGCTTCCGTAAGTTTAATTCGACGATAAGTGGTCACGATTCAGGTCATGCCATGTCATGATTAAAATTTCCCGTTAAGACGAGTGAGTAACTTTACAGTCTGCCATAATGACACTCATATGATGAGTAAATTGTTACGATGGTCATTTCAGGGTATAGGTAAGCTCTCGCAACTTTCGACTAGAATTCCTGTTTTTTACCTATTCTGATAATAATTTCTCATTGTAATTTATTAAAAGGAAAAAATGGTTTAAATAGATTGACTGGTCGTAGTCACCTAATTTCACGTTTAAGTCTAGGAGGATATTGAACGGATAGATAAAATCAATATCCAGGGTTGATTTTCCAAGTTTCCACGCTTCTTTCTCCTTACCGGTCAATAAGAAACAGCTCCCTATCCAGTGAGCTGTTTCATGAGTATAAAGGCCTTCTTTATATCCATCCATATCACTTTTATCGAAATTTCTCGTAAAGAAACGGTAAGGACATTTTAGGTACCAATACCAATCGAAGATTGAAATTTTTTCTGAGATTGGTAGTCCTTAACGGTTGGTAGAATTTGAAATTGAATTTGATTTTAATATCTTCATTACATAATAACGAATTTCTCAACAATGACATTGAAATTTTATGCACCCAAATCCCAAGTCCACAATGCCCCCGTGAGAGAACCTGTTAGCATTCTCAAACCGTTTTTGTTGAGTTTGATGCAGGCTCCAAATCTTTTTTGGTTGCATGTCCCAAGCATTTTGGACTGTCTTAATCCTGTGACGTCTCTCTAGTGTAACACCCCGCCCCCCTACCCGCTCATTTCCACTGAAAGTTGGCCTTGCGATCGTCTAGCTTTGGAGGTAGAACCGAACTTTGTTGACTCACAATGTTTGAAGAAAACATGTAAAAACACAAATAGAGAAATCTAACAAATTGCTAATTAACGACGAGGTGATAAGTAAAGGATTGTAACGATGGGGAGAATCCTCGAGTGTGAAAGATGTTATGAAAATGATCCTCCACCTCCTACAATTTATTTGTTTATCATTTTGTAAAAAATCGAAATCAAGAAATTCAGTCAAACGTCAGAACGCAAAATCCTTAACTCCTCCCTTGCTTCCGGCATACCTCAATTACGAATCTCGATACTACGAAACACAACGTTCGGTTCTACCTTCAAAGCTAGACGATCTAAAGGCCAACTTTCAGCGGAGATAAGCGGGTAGGGGCTCGGCGTGTTACACCAAAGGTATTTTCGAGGGTATCTCTATGGATTTCCTCTTCTTTCTTTATTTTATAGTTGAGAACATTTTCTTACCTCCGCTTTTACAAAAGGTAATACAATAATACAAAGGACATTTAGATAATAATTAGATAAAACATTAAATAAATTATCACTTCATCAATTTCAGTTCTTTCATTTTAATTAAAAAAACTCATGAATCTTGAAGGTTTGATACTGGATGTAGGGCTCTTTTAGTCGGTAATTGGTCGGTGTTTATTTCACCCTTTTTGCGAAAGTTCTTTGCTTTGAAGCCAGAATAATAAAGAACTTTACTTGTAGTTCGCTGACGTCATTGCATTACCTTTCCAAATTAAAATGATGCAATAAGTGAGCTTGTACGGTATTTGATTGGTTCTCTATTACACAGGAAGTCAGGCGAAAAGCTCCAAAGTTGATCTGCTAGAAATGCCGGCATTTCCAGGATATTAGCATTGATTTAAAGAGTCTCTTCAAAATAATACGAAGCGTCTGATGTTGAAAATCGAAACAACTCCGGAAGTTGATATTAATCTGGTGATTATTAACGAGAAAACACTTTCATATTAATTAGACCGGGTAATTAGTTATTTGTTGGAGATATTTAAGGTGCTTAAGTAATTGTTTCGTGAATCTTTTTTCCTGGACGTGGTCAAACGAAATTATTGGGTGATCAAACCTGTTCAAACGATGGTCAAACGGGGTGAGCTAGTTTCGACTCCCGAAATCACACCGTTTAACTTCCAGAGAGAAATGTAAAATTGTGAAGTTGGCCTGATTGGAAATTTGAAAAAATCATATAGTTTTTTCTGGACGTGGTCAAACGAAATTATTGGGTGGTCAAACGTGGTCAAACGATGGTCAAACGAATTAGCAGAGAAATTAGCATTTAAACATCTCCATTTACTCAATTTGGAAATTTTGTGAAGTTAGCCGGAAATTTTTCTTTTTGCAATTACACAAAAACAAAAGGTGGTCAAACGAAATTATTGGGTGGTCAAACGTGGTCAAACGATGGTCAATCGAATGCGCTATAGCAATCTGGTTTTCCCGGATCACTTCACGAAGCTTATGAACTTGCCAAGAGAAGTGCAAGATGTTTCGCAAGTTTTTTAAACGTCAATAGATGCAGATATTTTGGTACGGTAATCAGAAAATAACAGGTGCCCATTTTTAATTCTTGGTCGTGACGTCTCCATAGACATTCCGCGAATCTGTGAAGGGTTGCGTCATTTTACCAGCTTTCTATTGTTGAACAAGTTCGCGTCATCTTCGCGCGACACCTCCACGTCACTTTCGACCTCCATGCATCACTTCCATGTTCGCATAATGACCTGCACTCTAAAATTATCCCTTCGAGATAACTAAGGTCTGTGAATCTACACACGATATTTTTGGTAAAAAGGTCGTCGAGACTTTTTTTACCTTAGGAAAGTAATTTCTTTTCACCTTTTAATAAAGCAAGATAATTCGTAAAGATACTTTAAAGCAATAAATGCGTTATACAATGTGATAACCCCATTTTTCGGAAATGTGCACCACTACCACTAGGTGTAGTGGAGTGAGGTTTGAACGTGGTAACAAAAATTATCGTAATATTGCCGATCTGAAGATCCTTTTTCAGGTCATATAGGTATAGAAAGCTCTTCTAAATTTCTTGAAAAACACTTCGTTTTCCGAACTAAATTATTAATTATGACATAAATCGAATACTTTCGATGTATGGACTCAACAAGAATGGGCGTTCAGAAAGGACGTGAGAAGCGGTGAGTCACGGTCTCAGCGATCAGACAATGCAGCCGAGAACATTGCAATAGCAGATCACGATTCTGCGTGGTAGAATATTTCACAAAACGGAATTTCGACTGCTAGCAGGTGAATAGAAAAATTGAAATACAAAAATTGTAATAAATATCTACATAAGCCGCGCGCTAATAAATAAGTGTCAGTCCTCTGCTTGATACTCACTAGATCCATTTTCCAACCAAGTGTGAAAAGAATAAAAAAACTTAAAAAATTTTATAATGGTATTTTTTGCAATCATGTGTGTATATTATGATTATGATCTAAAAATTAACATTAAATGATGTTAAAGTAGCTTATAGATTTTATTGACCTCTAGTTAATGACATACAAATAATTATGATAAATTACCGAGTCCGTATAATTATTGTAGTGTAGTAGAGATAATTAACTTTGAATGTCAGCAATGGCTTTTTTTAGAACTATACATATTGACAATCACCTTGTGTTTTAATTTTTTTTTATACATACAAAATTGAAAAGATTAGAAATTAGAACCTGCCAATAATAATTATGATAAATATTAGTAATACGATAATTTCTGACGCGATTATAATAACTACTTATTACATATAATATCTTACTGAAGAAGTAGGTCAGAAATTAACTCTTCATATTAAATTTTGCATTTTCTACATGATTTTACATAAAAAATAACGAAAATATCCGAAAATTCCGTTTAGGGGCCAATTTTCAAAAACAAAAAAATATAAAATGATCTTTTTCTGTTAGAATTTTCCTGCTGGAGATATCGGCGCTGAAAATTCCTTGAAATAATATAACTCTTTACTTGTTAGTGTTAGTGACCTTGATTAATTATGCAAAAATATTACTTTTGCTCTATTTTCTTACGTTTATCAAAGACTGGCAATGTTGGAATTGGCAATCATCATATTGGTAGTGCACATCAACGCTGATTGAAGACGAAACAGGAATTATTATTAATAATTACCAGAAGAGTCGTCTGGAGACGTTTCAATTAAACAGAGAAACTCGTTTTATTTGCATCTTTAGATTTTACGACTTTAGTAGGAGCATTTATCTGTCACTTAATCAGCATAGACAGAACACACACAAAATTATAACTTTGCTCGTATTTTGCCAACAGATACAGCTACATTCACTTCTTGCATTGTCGGTCGCTACAATTGTCTACATTGTGGCTAAATCCCTCGTAGATGATAAAGAAAATTAACAAGAATTAATAAAATATGATTCCAGCTGTTTCTCATTAAAAGTAATTGATTTTGTTACAATAAAAATAATAATTAAATATCAAAATTAATACAAAATTAGAACATCTCACAAGTATATGGAATTTTTATTTTTGGGTGTAAACTCCAATTTAAAAAACATGCCACACTAAATTTGGTTCACTTTAATAAAGCAGGTGCTATCAGTATCCACTTATGTAGAAGAGAGAGCCAGATTACACGAGCCACGTTCAATCATTGTGCCGTATTTTCCAGTTATGCAATTATTAATGCATTGTAAATATGGAGGAATTAACAATTCTCGCTTCATTAGAAAAGCCTGCTTTCACAAAGCGAAACAAATCTGGGTTAGTGGATGGATACACGTAACATCGCGATCGATCGAAACTAGGACAATTCGGTACTGAATTTCATGCAAGATCGAAGATTTTTTATCGAATTAACTATTTTTTAAAGATACCATCTCTTGAGGTTGATGGTTGATCATTAGTCTTGGAGATCTAGAACTTGTGCAGTTATTTTACTGTAACATATAACGCTTTAAATGATAAAAACGAACGGTTCATTTAGGTAAAGTTTTTATGAGCATAATAGGTACTTCAATATGGGATAATAAAGAACAAGCCACTCATTCAAGCACATATCTAGCTATTGGATTCAGTCTGGAATTCTAGATACAGATCTTACTTATGAGCATGACAGTTATACCAGCGCTCTTGTAAAAAATAACACATTCAATTAAAAAAGTATATTTTTCTCTGTAGGTAAATAATTATACACAGCAGTTCTTCCGCTTTGTGAAAATGTAAATCTAACAATTAAAATTTTATATATGAAGAAACAAAAAAAAGTGACTCCAGAGCGGGACTTGAACACACGATCTTCTGTTTTGAAGTCAAACGCTCGTAGTCATTATATCAAAAAAATCTACCTGAAATAGGAACAATTCCGTTGTCGGTCTTTCTTGTTCTACCGGTCAGGGGAGAGGGTCACTGGTAGTCTAAATTCAAAATGGCGACCAGATACGAGCATTTTGACCGACAGACAGACCGACAAAGACTCCGCCATTTTGAATTTTATAAGTAGTAGTTTATAAGCCGCCCCCCCCCACCAAGAGGTAGAACAAGAAAGATCGTCAACGGAATTTTTCTTAAGTTCCATCAGGCTTTACTGATCAATGTTAGATCTACAGTTTTGGAGAAAAATAAATATATTCTTATTGGATATCCCTTGGGCTGTTTCTATCCATTGGAATTTTAATTTTGAAACTGAAATATGTATTTAAAAAAATATTCAATAAATTAACAACTTCGTACTAATTACAGTTCGAATTTTTGAGTCCACACTGGCTCTCTAATAGCATGTTCAGATGTTTCACGCGCAATAGGTCGACAACCCTCCAAAAGAGACTAAACAGGGAGATCTCACTCGCTTTCAGTCTTCACTAGTAGGCCCTTGTAATAATTAGTCCTACTAATCTCACCCTATATAAAATAATTTAAGCCATTGCGGACATACGTTCATGTGAATTTCTTTATAAAATGACCTGAGGAATTACATCCTAAAATATTTGCATGTTATTAAGAAACACGCTGTATATCGCATGACCGGCCAAGCTCGACAATCGAAGCAGCGGCGTCCGGTGCTAGATCGTGCAATCTCACACTCAGCGTAACAACGTTCTATCATGTTATTTAAATATAAAAAAAGTCGTTTGAATTTTTTTTTAATACAGTCGTAGAGAAAATAGTGTCTGCAACGACAGGAGAATCATGGATAATATATACGAATGTATTTTCGTATGTATTGTTAGTTATTATTGTTTATTGTTAATGTTACATGGGAGCTTAGTACTTCGACAATCATTACTTCGTAGCTACGGTTACCTAACCTGCAATTATTTTACTTTAATGGGTTTGTAAATGGAATTTTAGTTCAGAGGTTGCACTTCATTAAGCTCATTATTTTTGCGCGTAGTTATAATTATTATTTGAAGCTCAAGTTGGATATCCATACAGTTATTGACCGGGCCCTTAACATATTTTTTGCGCGTCTGTTTCTAAGACAATAAGTACCTGTGTTGTGTCTACCAGTTTCTGATAAAAAACTCAACGTTATAACGTAATATTTACTTACCCTTCATAAATTGCAGTAAATATATGAATTTATTCTCTGCTTTAGCGGAGAATGATTTAATGTTCAATATCACTTCTGAGTATTCGACTAAATCGACGAGAATAACGAGCCACGAGCCGAGCCCTCGAGCCAAGTCCAGCGCCGAAGGAAACAAGCCTTAATATAATAAGGCGTAACGAAGCAGGTTTGAACAATAGTCACGAAACAAGAGCAATTTCTGAAATGAAGACACATGAGATGATCGCATCGCCAGACTATCGAACAAATAAGAGCTGTTCCAACATGATCCAGTGAAACAAAGACGAAAATATTAAATAAGGGCAAGCAGAATACAGAAGAGTCAATATAGGGCTAAGTGGAACCAGAATACTACTATGAAAAAGTATTGAACCTGAGACAAACCCTCACATCCCTATAGGTCACAATATATCTCTCCAACCCTCCCAGCTCCCCGGGCCTCATCACGACTCCTCCTAAACCTTGTAACGAATTCCAAGGCATTCGTTGGTAATTATTATTTATTTGCATTATTAGAGGGGTTTATCAGGAGTGATACAGTTTTTGCGACAGTGATTAGCAGGTTATCTCCGCCAGCACCGGCTATATAAAGAGAGCCAAATGAAGAGCTGACCAGAGAGGATCCGAGGTACTGACTCGAGAACCACTCTCCCTCCCTGTGAATTGAGCTCGGAGGTCACCCGGAGGCATGTATTGAGTGCACTCCGTCCAGTTTACCTAGCCGGCTACGGTAGGTCGATGATATGAGTCGAGCCTAACTGTAACCGGACGTCGATAGACCGACGAGAGTGTAATGAGCTCTGGCCGGCAATGGATTCAGTATAGGGAATCAGTCGGCGCTACGTGGAAGTACCGGCTAGTCCCTTCAGTCACGACCCGGCCTGTATTGAGGGCCGGATTCAGTAACAGCCGCCCCGGCATTGCATTGAGATTCCGGGAGCGGTTTCTGTTCCAGATATTTTCGTCGCTGGAGGATTTTTCTCCCAGACCCCGTCACGGCGCGTGTTCCGGAGGCTATAGCAGCCGATACGCACCGTGCGACGGCGAGCGTAGTGGAGCCGACCGTGAACCGTTCAGTCGGTCGGCCAATCAGCAGTGGTACGCGCCCCGACGCAGATATCTTCCACCAATCAGGCGGCCTGCCGTGGACGAGGGCCGGCCCATTGGATACAGTGGTTACCGATAGTAATTTGACAAATATAGAATTGTGTAACTAAAGTACTTGTAAATAAAGATTTTATAATTTTTAATTGACTTGTCACGGGTACAAAGGGGCAGACATCCATCCCTGGGTAATCATCTCTACCTAACTGAAAATCCCGTTACAACCTATCACTCTCAAGGTTCGATAAGTCCACAACCAGCAACCAGGTATTCACGCAGACCTTCAGAGAAGCAATTTACCGCTATCCCAACTTTAAAGGTATCTACACAGACGGATCAAAGTCCGATGACAGTCTCCTGCTCCGTAATTACCCCTTCTAACCAACTGGTTGTACTCCCTAGTCCATTCAGCATTTTCTCAGTCGAGTCCCCCCCCCCCCCCCCAGCATAATTTCATTACCTGCTCCGATTCACTTATCAAACTCTTCAAACCATCACTTGTCGATCACCACATGTTGGCATCGAAGGTAGTGACTAATGAGCGAGCAGACACGTTGGCAACGCGACGGCCTCATCCAGGTTTCTCCGCAACACAACGTATCATATCTCCAGCTACCTTAAAGCTCACAATAGAACAAAAAATTTCAAACCGGGCAAGAAAAGTGAGAACTCAACCCATCTTTACTCAAATCTCTTATGCCCTCTATGTCAGGGCAGCATCCGTCTTCTCACCAATATAAGCGAACATGTTTTCATCTTCTTCGGCACGCAGTTGACGCCGTCGTCGCGGTTTTCTCATTCATATCCCTGCCGTAACTGAATAGAATCAGACTTGACCATACCAGAGTTACACATTCTTTTCTTCTCTCCAGAAAAATACCTCCTACTTGCCAATCACGCAATGCCTACTAGATTCACGATCCACCACATCTTCAGCTCATTCCCAACACTGTAGCCAGCAAAAAAGAACCAAATAAAGAATCTCTAGGGTCATCCTTGCAGACCGAAACTAATTTGATCGCATATTTCGTTTTCTAAAAGAAACTGGTTTCTACTATACGATCTAGAACATAACTGAGCCGCTAATAACCCTCAGCCTTTCAATACCCAAAAAAGTTTAATTTACACTATAGACTATAGCCGGGTTCAAAAAGATGCGCTAAATGGACGAAAGAAATAATTTTTCCTCTTCCTTTATTATGCTGCGACAGCATTAATGGAATAAGAACCACTGATGAAAGACCAGAAAAAAAAAATGAAACCAGTTACCAGTTATTATAGCTGAGTACATCAACTGAAGAGAGGTACTTGACATACCGAAAAAGGAACGCAAAATAACGAAGGATGTGAAAGGCTGCGTGCTTGGTGGCACAATCTTATACTCTGAAAAAACCGCAGATTCCTTTTCTTAGGACCAAACTGATCATAGCCTGAGCCTTGGACAAAACATTCGGCCATCCGATAACCTGAAGTTTGTCAAGTCCACGGAAAGATGCAATTCAAGAAGGGTTTTCCTGTTACTTTGTCCGATGCAGGATTCAACTGATCAGGTTCAATACGAGTTAACCAGCTAACTCAGTAGATACAACGAGGTAAACCTGTAGACTTAACTTATACGCGAGGGCTGGTTTGCATATAAATCTGGAATAAGACAGTAGATAGCTTTTAAAGACTTAATTGTTTTTCAAGTTATCCTCCACGAAGATTTCCTGATCATCCGAAGATCATCCTCCAACTTGCATTGTCTATGTGGAGGATGATCGTCGTTCGGGGTTGGTTTTTCAAAGCTCAGCAAATAAATGGTTGTGTACCAATGTTGCTACATTTTGAGACAAAAATGTCGCGATCATCTTCTTGGGCACAGTGTTCGAGTGACTTTTGTTGGTTTTTCTCCACCTTGGAACACCCAAACACACGACTGGTCTTCATTTTCAGGTTCATGTAACCAAATCCATCCATCAGCACCACTGTACACATTTTTAGAGTTTCCTGCGTTGAAGCGGTCTACAGTTTATTGACACCAATTGACCCTAGTTTCTTTCTGTTCTTCAGTCAACAGATTCAACGGGACACTGTTTTCTTTACCGCAAATTTCGCAAGATTTCACGCAAATGTCTTTGAAGATCAATATGTGACACGTCGATCTTCCGATGAACTTGCGCACAGAATCCACGTTTTTCTGGCTGACTGCCATTTTTGGTGCACCTGCCCTTTGATCGTCGTCAAGACTCAACCGTCCACGTTTGAATTTTTCACACCAACGAGAAACTGTTGAGTGATGTGGTGCTTCATTACCAAAAACAGAAACCAACTCGAAGACGGCATTCTTGGTGGAATAATTTAGTCTTAGAAAGTGTAAAAAATTATTGAGCGAAAACTTTCTTGGTATAAATCCATCATTGTTCAAATAACTAGGGTATCAACATAAAAAAATTCCCTTATCTGCAATCGCACTGAATACCCCCTTAATACCCACTGAATGTTCCTTAAAAGACAGCTCTCGTACCAAGGGAATAACTTTGATCCAAACTGGTGACCTTCATGGGGAGGGGGTCTTAATATTATGGTGGAAAATATTCAACAAAACGACATAGTGTCGGATATGGATACCACCGAGGCAAAAGGTCAAGATGCAAGTGGTCCAGAATCTTGTACACTTTTCTTGTTTTTTTTTTGCTTTACCGTCCAATTAGGATCTTGGAATTTGTTAACAGTGTGAGACATCCAGTCAGTCAGATGTCTTTTTATGTATTAATGATTTAATGTCTACTAAGTTAGCATTACCATAGAAAAACCGTAATAGCTGCAATAATAGAACTAAGTATGCAATAACACTATTAGACATAACAATAATTACAAACTTTATAATGCTGACCGCGACACGACCTGTAATTTTCTAAAGCAAATTAAAAAAGCCAATAACTATAAATGTAGCTACCTACCTAATTGGAAAAATAAAACTACAGATGGACTGCATATAGATATTACACAAACGAAAGAGATTAGGTAAATAAAATGACAAAAATGCTTCCTTGGTAAGTCGTTAAACATTAAAAACATTATACTATACCCGTATATTATGCAAAAATTTGTTATATAACTGAAGCTGTGATTGGTGCAGTTAATAATATGCACATACAATTATTTACAATGGATGCTTTATTTAATAGTTCAGAAGATAAAAAATATTATGAAATCCATATCTTATGAATGTCAACAACAGAATAGATAACACATATATCTACATAATTATTATAAACAGGTGATGGGAATAATTATTTGTTCTTGTTACTTATCTCGTAAATTACGATAGCTAAATACAGGGGATTAAAAGAACTCAACGTATAAGGGCTGGGGAGTATTTTTTTTACAACGACTGTTGAATAAAACGTCCATTATCCTGCTGATTTCAGTTTACTAATGACGTACATACATACATTCCTCATTACGCAAGATATTCAATGCACAGCCACACATAGAAGTCAATCACAGTTATAAAAATAATAATTCCTTTTTTTTACATGAATTTTATCATTTTAGATTCAAGAGCAATACTTACGAACTAATACGCAGAAACGAACTCCTCTCATGCATTGATAAACAAATGCTTACCTGAAACAATAAAAAAATAAATGTTAAGAGTGTATTTATGTAAAATAAAAATTAGAACAATAATTATTATTATTAGAAACTATTTTTTACACATGGAAAATAATAATTATTAAAATGGTAAGTTCAGTCATAGAAGTTTTTCAGCATGTTTGATATTCAAATATTATTCTCAGAAAACTATTAATGTTGTATACGAGTAATAATAATAATTGTTGTTGATGATAATCAAAGTATAATGCAACGATTTTTTTCCATCGCGCCACTGTTATTATTATAATAACAAAAACGGTTATTAAATTACGCAATTAACGAAGTTTGATTAAGTTTAATTTGCCTTAATAATTATTATATTTTAATTTAAATCAATATTTACGCCAGACAACGTGTTATTATTAGACAATAAAAAAAAGACAGGCTAGAACGATTCAAGAGCAGCAATTTTTCTATAGGTGAAAAACGGTGGAACATGGCATAATGACTAATGAGACTGGAATATTTAATTTTAATAATAATAATAATAGCAATGCTTTTCTTATTAATAGGTTTATCCTATATCCTATGAAATTAAATCACATCGACATATTAATTAGAAAAAGGAAGGTAAAGTTATTATGCTTTATGCTTTAAGAAGTAGAAAAATCGGATTTTTTTTGGTTTCATTTAACGGTTTCAACGATTAATTTTTTTTTATAATAACCTTTGCAAGGTAATAATATTTACACTTGCTACATATTATAATACCTTCATATTAATTATCATTACGAATTATCTACCCAACGATTTTAACGTTGCTGTTATTGAACGCACCGCAGGCGAGTGTCTTAACCATCATAAGAGCGTATTAATAGCCATTATCTGCGAGTTCCATACACTATTTTTTCTACGACCCTTTTTTATTTCATAGAAAAGATTGAAAAATTATATATTTTAACAATGACCCGTGTACAATTGCGGATCATTGAGGTTAAGATAGGTTGCTATTTGCTTACGCATATTGGGTACCAAATTTTCTCTTCGTCGCTAAGATTATTCTGCTGAGACATGTTTTAGTATCAAGTTTAAAGGGCACTACTCACTACTGCGTAATTTTTATTATGCGAAGTTCGAATTCCGAATTTTACGCTTTGATTTTCAGATTAATAATAATTTTAATAACTTTGACAGCCATTAATTACGATATTGTTTACCTGCGCAACGCGACGGTCGCAGCGTTGCCGCTTTGAATACTATCACGGAAGCGCTACGAATGATATAATACTTTATCTTCCTATCTTTTACACGATATACCTACCTATAAAATTAATTAAGGTAACATAAAATCTTGATAAATTTTCTTTGAATGTTACTTATGTTCTAAATTAAATAAACATTCAGAATTTTTTTTAGAAATATAGAACTTATATCACAAGGCAATTTTTGTCGTGAGTATGACAACTCTGTGACTTCGGTTGGTTTGCCGACCCGATTGTGAGCGAAAAGGACCGATTCGATTGCAAATGCTCCTCTGCCATTGGATAGCTTGACCAGTGCTTTAATGAAAATTTGTATCTTAATGAGACTCATTAAAGCACCGGTGATTCATATTTAATATGCAGATTAAAGGTTGGGAGTAGAAAATAGTTATTTATGCAACAAGTGCATAAAGTGGTACTTTTTTTTCACGACTGGGAAGTTTGACCGCGTGAGCCGCAGGCGAATGCGACAATCCCAGAAGTGAAAAAAAGGCACTTTATGCATATGTTGCATACAAAATTTTATCTACGAGTGACTTGAACTAGAACGAATATAAAATTAAAAGAAAAAACTTTCCAATGCATTCATATCTTATGTAAGTGTTTCTTTGAAGCTATTAACGCTTTTTTCTTCACATCAGTTCATAAAGGTAACATATATTGCTTAATATACACTTCTTTAGATTTTTGAGGTAGGTACCTAGGTACCTAACAGATTTTGTGCAGCCATATTTGATTGAATAATAATTTCTTCTAGTGCGGAAGATATTTCATTTATGATTAAATGTAAACATAAAATATGTCAATTATCTAGACACATTTGATTGAAAAATAATTTCTTCTGGGGTAGAAGATATTTCATTCATTGAATCATCTACAATGGTATCCATTTCAGGTAACTAAACGACGCAAAACACAAAATATTAATTGTACATAGATCTGGCGCTGGCGTTCTGCTAATAAACTGGTGGTTCAGTGTCTCGTGTTGGATCGCTCCGCTCCGCTCCGCTCCGCTCCGGTCACTAGAACTTGTACTAGGCGAGCGTGCAGCAACGTAACGTGTCAGATTTAGCGTTAAATAATGAACCGCTACGGCACTTTATTACACTCCTTCTTACTTTATTTCACTCTTCAATATAATCCATACATTTTATGAACTAAGAAACGCCTAAAAAAGTGCATTTTATGAATCACTCGTAGATAAATGTAATTTATTATTTTTATTTTATTTCGCAATAACAAGCGAACGCCGTCTGACAAGTCTGTTTTTTTTTTTTTTTTGATTTGGCTAGACCTGGTTTGGCAAGATTCGAAATCCGACAAATTCCGGTCAGATCGATTTTGTTGCAAGATCTGGCAGTCCAAATATTCCAGCTTACCAGACTTCGTCACCCCAGACTTTGCACAATAAAATGAGCTGACCGGACTTTGAAGAAATCGAATATTTGAGCTAACCGAAATTTGTCAAAGCGGACCTGCAAAAAACCTTGTAAAAAAATTCTGGCTGACCGGCCTTTGTAAAAAACGAATTTTAGAGCTGACCGGACTTTGTATAACCGGACCTGAAAAAAAATCAAGACTGGACCCAACAACAAAAAAAAAAATCGAGCTAACCGGACTTAAATCGAGGTTTAAATGGACTTTGCAGCAAAAAAAAAATAGACCTCAAAAAATCGAGATATACACTCCACTAACTTTGCAATCCACGAGCCGCCACTGGAAAATGGACCTAGATAAATTTAAATATCAGCGTAATTTGAAGTCAGTAAAACAGTAAAATAAATTGTGATGAAGTTCAAGGAAATAACGTATGTTGGAAAAAATCATAATTAAGTATACCTAGTGATATTATAAATATACCGACAAACTTTTTTAGGGGTTGGGGGTGCAAAACCATTTTTTTTTTTCGTAAACATTTGTCCGCTTCGTATTCGACCCGATTTTTTTTTCATCGTCAACAATATGTACGCCACTGACTTTAAAAATTTCAATATTTTTTTCATGGGCAGCTAAAAACAAAACTTTTGTCTTTTAAATTGTGTTCCTATCCTACTTCTTTTTCGAGAAAAATACAAAAACCGCTTTAAAGCATGTCCAAAAATTTATAAAATAAAATCATTAAAATTAAAATCAATTTTTCGACATGCCTTGAAGAGGGTTCTTTTTTTCTCGAAAACGACGCAAGATATACGCAAAAATATAAAGTACAAGAAAAGTTGTGCTCTTATTCCAAAGATGGCTTATAAAGTTAGCAACAAACTCATAAAATTTGATTAAAATCGACTGAGACGTTTTTCAACAATTATTTAAAAAAAAATTGATGATTTTTTTAACAGCCTGCTGTATCTCGAAAACGAAACGTTTTTGGACAAATATTTATGAGAACAAAAATATTTGTTTTGACGCCCCCTACCACCCCCAAAAGTTTGTCAATATATCAATGATACACCCTATATAAAAAATTAAAAGTAAGGTAACCTGATATCAGTTTACTGTACCTTTACTGTTAGATCACCTGACCTGGGTTTTTCAAAAATATTCAAGTTTACTCTTGTGTAAGAAGCAATAAAATTCTATTATGTCCAATAAATAAATAAACAGGTTAAAAATAGATTAACAATCTATTCATCAAATAGAAAAATAAGAAAAAACAACAGAGACACTTTACTAGTCATTTAAATAAATGATCAATTATTACGTGTGTTAAAACAGCGGGAAAATAACAAATTGCCAGGCTTGAGGGCGTTGATTTTGTTGGTTGTTGCATAAATTATAGTTGTTTTAAAGGATTTATAATAATAAATATTGAAATTTTAGCGAATGATGATAAATAATTCCACGAAAAGCACATTATGCTTTTGTAAAATGTCATGGTTTGTAAATTTCTATATGCTCCATTAAAAAAAATAATAAACAGGTGAATAAATAAAGAATAATTAATAAAAATTGGAAATTACAAATTCATTTGCAATACATTCATGTGTGTGGTAATTTGAACTTTTACAGAAGAACCTTGTTGTTTGTCTGTTACATACAACTGAATTTGTAATAGTTACAGTTACATAAATTGATGATGGCTTTCCAGTCAGACCTTACGTAATTGATTTGAATTTTACAAGTCCCATTGTCTCTCCTAATCACATCCATTAATAAACATCGGAAACAACGAATTTCTGTAAAAGCTCCTAGGTGGATATTTGCACTCACTTTTCATGTTTCATTTGAGAAAAAAATTATTTTTTAGTTGTTATAATTTATTTTGACTTGAAACATTCTTTGATTGTGTGCTTCCCACACGTCAAAGGGCGAATCTTCGTATAGTTTTTTTTTTCTATATCGCTCCTGCAGGGCCAAATAGGAAGGCTAATTTGAAAATCTTCTGATGGCAACGACATTCAGAAATGCCAGATAGCCATCTTTTACATGGTGCTTCAAACTTGAGCTATTTTTTGCTGAAAAGACGTAATCAATTCGAAACAAGAGGTCGGAGACCCATCATATGACATAATATATTGTATTTGTATTTCTCGGTAGTCTTAGAAAATTTAATACGCCTGCGTATAAAAAAATGCAATTTAGCGTCATAACCGTGTATACAGGGTGTCCAGAGTAAGTGGCAGTATATGGGGATCTTGGAAACGGTAAGAGATACAGCGTCGGCTAAATTAGAAAAAAGCTGCACAATTTTATGCTTAATAAGAATCTGAAAAAACGATAAAGATATTTTCACTCGCTGCTGAAATATTTTGAAAAACCTGAAAAATCGAGATTCCTTATTTTCTTCATATCTTTTTTATTATTGAAAATTAATGATTTATTTTTCGTAGGTTAACAAAAGTCGGCAAGAGCTACCCATCTGACATTTCAATCACTTTCAAAGCAGACTATTATGATCTCAGAGTTTTCGTAGCAAACTTTTGTTTTCCCATGGCTGCCATATTGTTTTTTTATGTCGTTCGGTATAAAAAAATCAGGAAACAAAAATTATTAACATTAAAAAAATTCAATTTATGTTTCTTCTTTTTTAGAAAAGTTGACAAATAATATACAATTTACACAGAAAAGTCGTACAAAATTAAACGTACTTAGTGTAATGCATCAGTTAAGTAACGCAAACTCGAGGTGAGCAACAAGTAATTATTTTAATTTACATAATGAATTGTAAGTGAGAAAATTACCGAGCAATTATTGCAAAAAAATTGAGACAAAACAGAAAAGAAAAAATAAGGAAAAATTACATAAACAACACATCAGTCTTATGAACTGAGGTGCATAAAAGTAATAAATAAATGTGTACACTCAAATACTTCTTTTTAATACCCTCGTGCGCCATGCACCTGTACACGAATAACTATTTGTAATCGTTCAACATTCAATCCTTAAAAAGATAATTTGACAATTATTACGTAAAGCTAATAACCTGGGATCTATTGTGTTAGACGATATTATGTAATGATAAGTGAAACAATGGTGACAATGAATGAAAATTCTACATAGTATAGAGTTTCCCAAACCTAGTTCTTGCGCTGTCGCTATGCAACATATAAATACTTCATACCTATGAACCATGTTCTCAAAAATAAACACACACTCAAGGAGCAAAAAATAAAAATCGAAAACTAAACAATGTTCCAACGTACGTTCCGTCATCAAGTTCATCTTTCCTTATGCATTTATCCTTTGCTTGCACGACCCTTGCTGCCTGTTATGGTTTCTTCTTAGTGGACTGTATCTTTTTTAAAATGACTACACAAGCAGTAATTTGAATAGTATTTATTTTTATTGACATAAATTGAATTTCTTTTTTATGTGTCACACTAGCCACCTACGTAATATTGCTCGATCTAGGGAAAACAACCCTTCACACATTGTTGTCAAACAGTAGCGACAATGTCGAGCTTATAAACAATTTTAAATAAAATAACATTCTTATAAAATAACATTCTTGCCCTAACATACCGGGCGCCTTGAAATGTGTACTTTACACTTTCGAAAATAATTGAACATTACATTATAATAATAAAACAAATTTAATATTTCCTGACAATAAGAAAATAGTCACTCATTGATCAATATCGTTTTCAACGTTTATAGGAAAAATGCAAAGTTTGGACACTGCACGTTTTGCGATAACTCGATTTACAAGAATCGATACAACACGCACTATTCCATCTTGTCCTGGATGAAGTTCCATTACTCGCCCCATACGCCATTGCAGAGGTGGAGTGTTGTCATCCCTCAACAAAACAATAGTACCGACCTTGATAGAAGATTGACTGTCTGTCTGCCATTTGTTCCTAGCTTGTAGTTCACACAAATACTCTCGATGCCATCTCGCCCAAAAATGCTGCACGATGCTTTGTAGACGTTCATATTGTTTTAGGCGATTTTCCGGAACATTCAAGTAACTTCTCTCCGGTAAGGCGGTTAAAGGTTTTCCAATCAAAAAGTGAGCGGGGGTGAGGGGATTTAATTGATCGGGTGATGTAGTCAAAGGACACAAAGGTCTGGAATTGAGAATCGATTCAATCTGGATCAATACTGTACTGAAGTCTTCAAAATTTAAATGTGCTTCCCCTACCACTCTCTTTAGATGAAATTTCGCACTTTTAATCCCAGCCTCCCAAATTCCACCAAAGTTTGGTGACCGAGCTGGTATAAAGTGCCAATTGATATTGTCCGACGACAAAGATGTCGCGATTTCATTGTTCTGTGATTGTAAAAAATTGTACAGTTTCTTTAGCTCAACGTTAGCACCAACGAAATTCAATGCATTGTCGGAGTAAATATTGAGAGGTTTACCTCTACGACCAATAAATCTCCTTAAACACGCTAAAAAACTCGCAGTTGTAAGATCAGAGACAACTTCCAAGTGAATGGCCTTGGTTGACATACATATAAATATACAAACATAACCCTTTATCAACTTGCAGCCTCTAGTTTCACGGGTTGTCCTATCTTTTAATAGAAAAGGGCCGGCATAATCGCATCCCGTGTTAAGAAAAGGTATTGACTGGCTTACTCTGCATTTTGGGAGATTTCCCATTAAATATTGAGAACTCTTTGGAGGGTTTACCCTGAAACATTTTACACACTCGTGTACAATTGATTTGCAGAGATTGCGACCGTGTACAGGCCAAAACCGTTGTCGTACTGACGAAAGTAACATTGTGGGCCCGCAGTGAAATAGCTTATCGTGTTGTTCTTTTATAATTAATTTTGTTAATACGTGTTTGCTAGATAAAATGATGAAAATGATGGATGTTTTACATCGTACTTGGTCTCAGATTGTTGAATACGACCGCCAACTCGCAGTAATTGATTATCGTCAATGAAGGGATGTAACGTAAGAATATTACTCCTTTTATTTAATGGACTATTGTGTTTCAACTGATTATACTCGTTCGCAAATGATTGTTGTTGAGCCAATCGAATTAAATTAATTTCAGAATTTTCTAATTCTTCGCATGTCAAATAACCTTTCTTTCTCATTGTTTGATTTTTAGTTTTAGCATTGAAAATAAATCTGAGAACAAATGCAAAAGTTCTTTTTAGTTTATTGTAAGATGAAAATTGACTAAATATTGGTATCTCTGTATTGATATTTATGCAGCTGATAGTACGCTGTTCCGGAATGTTATCTATATCTGATGGTAAATTTTCAGGCTCTATATTGAACGTGTCACAATTGAGAAAACTTGGCCCTAAAAACCACATTGAATTACCAATAAGATTTTTAACATTCATGCCGCGAGAGATTAGGTCAGCTGGATTGTCCTGTGACCTTACGTGGTTCCAACTTTCAATATTTGTTATACGCTGTATCTCACTCACTCGATTAGCGACGTAGGTTTTCCACCTTGTAGGGGATCCTTTTATCCAACACAGAGTGATGGTCGAGTCAGACCAATAATAGATTTTATTAAATTGTATTTGTATAGACTCAGTGACTCTCTGTGCGAGCTGTGCACCTAAAAGGGCAGCGCACAACTCTAATCGTGGTAGTGTCACTTGTTTGATTGGCGCGACTCTAGATTTTGCTGTTAACAACCTACATAAAGTATTACCTGATTCATCTTTACAACGAATATAAAGACATGTCCCGAATGCCTTTTCACTGGCATCTACGAAAACATGTAATTCAGCATAATTGTAATTCAGCATGACCACCTGCCTGGGAAATTCTATGCTTTTTAATAGCGGTAAATCAGCGATGAACTGATACCAAATTGTGTGTATGTTTTGAGGCACAGATTCGTCCCAAGTAATTTTTGCCTGCCATAATTTTTGTATCAGCATTTTGGCAATTATTATTATCGGACCTAGCATACCCAACGGGTCGTATATTTGCGAAACAATTGACAATATTGATCGCTTGGTAACATTTTTATTGTTAGAAATTGAAATTGAGAACTGAATGCAATCTCGACCAGGATTCCATAATATACCTAATGTCTTATTTGCTTCATCGTCACCGATTGACAATACGGGTACTTCCAAATTACTATTCACCAAGAACTGCTTTTGTAATTGCATATCGTTAGAAAGCCATTTTCTTAAGTCAAAATTAGCCTTAGATAGTATGGAAGTTATGTCGTGTTGTAATTGTAATAATTCGGATTTTGAATCTGCGCCCGTAAGAAGGTCATCTACGTAAAAGTCGTTTTTTATTGTACTACTCGCCTGGCTATTGCTTTCTTCACATTCAATTGCTAATTGGTATAGAGATCTAATTGCGAGCCACGGGGCAGAAGCTGTTCCGTATGTTACGGTGTTTAGTTTATAGCATTTTAGATTTTCAGAGGGGTTTTCCCGCCAAAATATTTTTTGAAATTGTCTTTGATCTTTATCGATAAGAACCATGCGGTACATTTTTGATATATCCGCTGCCATTACGTAATTATGTTTACGAAATCTTAAAATGATTGAGAATAGATCATTTTGAATTGTAGGCCCTACATGCTGGACGTCATTTAGACTTACACCCGAGTCGGAATTCATACTCGCGTCAAATACTACTCTGACACGTGTGGTAGTTGATTCACGGACTACACAATGCTGTGCTATATAGCAGCCTGCACCATCGTCGTCGTCCACCCTGGTCATGTGGCCCAATTGTTCATACTCTTTCATGAAATTGAAGTACTCTCTCTTTAATACAGGATTTTTTATTAGTTTGCGCTCTAAAGTGTAAAATCTGTTTAAAGCTAGTTCTCTAGTTTCTCCTAACTCATTAATATTTTCCTTAAAAGGAATTCGTACCATGAATTGTCCCTTTTGGTTACGTTTTAGATTGCTTTTAAAATGCTGTTCACAAAATTCATCGGATTGGGATTTAATTGCGTTAAGTTTTACTTCTTCTGTTTGCCAGAATTTTAAAATGCGTTTATCTAATGTCGAGTTATCTACCTGAATAGAGTGGCAATTTATAGAATATGTTCGTTGATTGGGAAGTATACTTAATTTACCTGCTAGAATCCATCCTAATTGTGTTTTTTGCAGAGTCAGGTTATTATCATTTAATTGTAACTGACCTACACATAAAAGTTGCCAGAATACAACAGATCCGAGCAACATATCGATCGGTCCCGTTTGATTGAAGTTGGGATCGGCTAGTTTAATATTAGATGGTATTTTTATTGTATCTTTCTTAAAAGAAATGCTAGGTAAATTCTCGGTTATTTTATTTAATACCAAGCAGGAAATTTCTGAATTGTAAGAGTTGTATTGTGAATATATCTTCACTTCTGTACAAAATTGTGCGTTTGTAATTGATTGACCAACTCCTGTAATTGAGCATTCAGTTTTTTTTAATGGTAACTTTAATTTTTTGCAGAAGTTTTCGGTCATAAAATTGCTCATTGAACCACTGTCTAGTAGTGCCCGACAGTAGTGAAATTTCCCATCTCGATCTTTTATTTTCATCATTGCTGTTGATAACAAAACTTGTGTGCTGAATATTGCAGCATTGTTTTCAATATATGTACCTAATTGTGGGTACCTGCATTCAATGTTTGATTGGGCAATATTTGATTGTACATTAAATTGTGAACTTGACTGCGCATTGTCTGGAGATTCACTATTGTTTGAATTATTGTTTATAGCTCTGAAATTGTCAATGTGCAATAGAGAATTGTGATGCCTACCGCATCTTCTACAATTTGAATATGTACATTGATTGGTACTGTGAAAAGGCCGCAAGCAATTTAAACAAAGTTTTTTATTTTTTACAATATTAATCCTATCGTTGACTGATAATTTAAGAAACGCTTGACACTGAAATATTGTGTGCTTATTACCGCAATTGTAGCAAATCGGATACTTGCTTTCGATACTACCTTTTTCAGATTCATTCGACACATAGGCGTGTGATTGACCCTTACCTTTAGGATAATTGAATTTTTCCTTTTTATTGTCATTAGAATTAATTGCTAATTTCTCCAGTACCTCACATCTCTGTTTTAGAAATTTATTCAAGTCTGTCATCAATGGTATTTGATTTTCCTTCGGAAATAACTCCCACTGTTTCCTAGTCTCGGCAGCCATTTTAGAAGTGATAATATAGATAATCAAAGAATCCCAATGGTCAACTGGTTGATTGAGTGCTTTTAATGACCTTAAATGCTTTGTAATAGTGTCATAAAGAATTCGCAATTCTCCATGTGTTTCTTTATTAGACCCCTGGAATTCGAAAATTGCTTTTATGTGACTGTGAATAATTAGACCTGTTTGTTCAAATCGTTCTGACAGCATTTTCCAAGCGATTGGATAGTTATCAGAGGATACTTGTATGCATTGAATAATTTGAGAAGCTTTTTCAGTAAGAGACGATTTCAAATAATAGAATTTTTGTACATCTGTCAATGTTTTATTGTCATCGACCATAGCTTTGAAGCCGTCTCTGAACTCACTCCATTGATCGTACTCCCCATTGAACTTCGGAAGTGATATCGTTGGGAGTTTTATTGATTGACTAAAGGCACTAGATACATCGTTGATAGTATTAACTGTTGGTGGAATCTGGGTTGAACTGGTTGAAGCTACAGGTTGAATTATATTTATTTTTTCGTAAAATTGGTCGATAGTAACTTGCATGCTTGCAATTAGACTGTAATAATCCTTTTCAAAATTGTTTCGTTCTAATGCTTCAACCGCAGCCTCAAAGGCAGTTTCTGATCTACTGATTGTCGTTTCTAATTCATTTTGAATTTCATCGAACCTTTCTAATAAAACCTCTGCGTTAAAGAATCTTTTTTTTAATTCAGTGATCGCTTGAGAGTTCAAATTGCTTTTGTCTAAATCCTCCCAATGGGTTTTTGCTCGTGCGAGCGATGCTTTAACGTAGTTTCTATTTACTTTTAATTGACTAATTGTCTCCTCCATTGTTTTTATAAAATTGTACAATATTAATTCAAGTTGAATAAATTCGTCAAAAAGGATCGAAAAGGAAATGGTAATTGTAATGGAATTGAAGGAATTTATTGGAACGGACTCACCCCGCTGTTATGATGTTTTTTCTAACAATATCGGCTCGGCACCAGCTGCACTAGTACCTACCAGTACCAGCAGTTCTTTTTCGTCTCCTTGCTGAATGCTGAATATATCAATCGGGAAGTAGTAAGTAGTACCAGCGAATGTGGATTGCAGACACTTATTGACTTGTTTGCTCCTCTTCAACTGGAAGTTCGCGTGCACCTGGTAAGAGTGTACGGCTGATGGAATCGCGTACGAACAGAACACTACTCACGTTTTGATTTACTAAATTGTAATAATTGTTATTGTTAAATCGTCTCTAAGCTTACGAATCCGGCTCGAGGACCATGTTATGGTTTCTTCTTAGTGGACTGTATCTTTTTTAAAATGACTACACAAGCAGTAATTTGAATAGTATTTATTTTTATTGACATAAATTGAATTTCTTTTTTATGTGTCACACTAGCCACCTACGTAATATTGCTCGATCTAGGGAAAACAACCCTTCACACATTGTTGTCAAACAGTAGCGACAATGTCGAGCTTATAAACAATTTTAAATAAAATAACATTCTTATAAAATAACATTCTTGCCCTAACACTGCCCATCCCTATAAAATTATGGTTTTCACGGCAAGAGGATACATTCATGCACGTAACGCAAGACGCAAGTGGTGGAAAATGAATCTTCGATCGAAGTTCATCGCCAACACCACTCGGAGTCAGAGTCCGGAGAATAGGAATCGAGAGACAGTGCAGAGAGAGTCAAGGACGAGCAAGTCAACCCAGCACCCTTCGTCAGATGCTGTGGAAATCGTCGCGGCTCTCGAATTCGTAAATTCGTCATTATCGTGACCGATTAAAAATGCCGATCGCATTAATCTTGGCTTTGGTACACGCAGTACCGTGACCCCATTCGCAAACCGCATTTATTTGAAGACTTCCGCATCTCCCGCACGAGTCATAGTGGTTCGCCCAGTGGTATGAAAGCAAACAGTGAGTACAATAATTAAAACCAGAATAATAATTATGAATCCTGTCTATTACCGGTGTATCATGCACCCTGGTCCTTCGTCCAGATTTCGAACAAGCTTTTCGGTCTTACAAGCCGACCTATTAAAAATTCCTAATTAACATCAAACCGCATCCGATTGGTTCCCCAATCCGTATACCAGTTTATACAGTTTGTATCGTTTGTATCAATTAAAAAGTAAACGCGGAAAATATGACGAACATGACGCTTCAAGTCTACAAAACTTTTGTTATAAATTATCTAAATTTCCAGAATTTCCCAAAGTTTCCAAAATCAAAAATCTCCCTCAAGCAAAAATTTGGTAAAATTTGATTGAAAATTTGGTCACGGTTTCATGGCAAGTATATGGAGAAAGAGATATCAAAATGCACTCTTTGAACTTCAATTACGTACTACCTATAGAGTAACTTTAACTTTATCTCCTAGCAGGGCCAGGGACAACCAGAAATTATATTATTACGCCGGTTACTAATTCTATTTACAAACTAGTATCTCAAGAATCACCGAAACTAGAATTTTGCATTAATAAAAGAGAATTATTATAACGAATGAAGCAATTGTTTATTAGAACAGGTAAGTTAATTTAAATTCCAAACAATAATTATTACAATCAGTGATAAATTTCAAAAATAACTTCAAAAAATAAACCGTAGCAATAAACAACAACCCAAGCAACAACCCAACAACATCCCAACCAATAAATTAAAAAAGTTCGATACAAGGTAGTGTTGCCGCGAGACGAGACTGGGCGAGACTTGGGGTCAGTCTCGTCTCGTCTCGTCACCTCGAGACGAGACCAGAAGCCAGTCTCGGTCTCGACATACTCAGTCTCGTCTCGTCTCGTCTCGTCTCGTCTGGTCTCGTCTGGTCTCGTCTGGTCTCGTCAAGTATTGACATACAGGGTGTTTTATAACGTCCGCATAATATTAGCACCACGCGATTCTACATCAAAAACAGAACATAAAGTTTTAATACCGTTTAGCTCTTAGACCTCGAATAACGATGTTATCAACCATTGTAGTTTAAATTTGAAGTTTTTTAATACTCAAAAATATTGCTTAATATTATTAAAAAATTCTTAAGTAAGAAGTAAAATGGCAAAATTATCCAAAATTTTAGATTTTTTTTGGTAAAAATGGTTTTAATTAACATTTCAAAACTAGGAATTATTTGATTTCCTGAGTTCCAATCAATATTTCAACTGCGCGTTTTAATTGTTGAATAAAAAATTGAAAAAATAAAAAATCTGTAAAAAATTGCATCATTGAGTGACACGTCGCAGCATGACATTTGCCTTGTTGCACATTTTTTCGATTACATAGCAACGGCACACCATACCAGTTAGGTGACTTCACGTCTAAGTTATCTTAATTTTTATACCAGCGTCAGTGTTGCAAAATTTAAGAACATTAAATTGTCCATATCTTAAAATCTGTGTACATCAAGTAAAAACTGTTAAGGACTTTTTTGTTCTGTTTTTGATGTAGAATCGCGTGGTGCTAATATTATGCGGACGTTATAATACACCCTGTATGTAATAGCATGTAAAAAATCATACCCTATATTAGCTAGGTCCTATAAATTCTAGGACATTTAGTCTGCACAAACACTATCGGTACACACAAAAAAAAAGCCTTATATTGTTCCTATTGCACAAACAAATTCTATAAACTAACACTAAAAAGTCTGAATTGTTTGTAAAAGAAAGTTTTTTCAAAAGCACGGCATCTGCAATTCAAAATGATAATGATAATTATAGGTACATATCATAGAAAGTCGGGTACTTATTTAGTTGAAAAATTGATTTTTTTTATAAAGTCAATATAGGTGATTGAAAATAACATTATACATATTATAATACTGGTAGGTAATTATTATGTTATATAAAGAGAATAGGTATATAGTTTTCTATAGGTATATTTCCTGTGTTCTAGAAATATATGTATTCTACATCATTTTATTTTGAATTGGTTTGAATATCGTAAAAATAAATTATAGGTATTGTTGTCAAAACCGAACCAGACCCGAAGGCTTGTAAGAAGGACTAACGGAAAAAGTAGTCTAGAAATAATATAACAAAATACAATAGATGAAGAAGGCTGATGGTCTTGGATGTTGTACATATTTCTGGAATTTAGTGCCTTTTTGAAGGTGGACAATAAAGGCAATAAAGATAAGTAATAGGTATTATCTGAATACCAACTCATGATGTTACAATGGTCGATAACTTCGTTATTTGAGGTCTAAGAGCTAAACGGTATTAAAACTTTACACATTGTTTTTGATGTAGAATCACGTGGTGCTAATATTATGCGGACGTTACAATACACCCTGTAAGTAGGTAATGTGGAAAAATATTTGAAGTAGTTTTCAAGAAATAAATAAATAAATTCACAAATAATATCCATTCTGGCATGACTAATAGATTTCTTATGATGGGACCACAAAGGGCAGTAAATTTCTTAAAAATATCAACATCTGTTGATTTTATTGCTACTTTGTTATATTTTTCGTTTCACAACTGCCGATGAACCGAATTTGCTACTTTGCCAGTTTCAGTTTAGTTGATCTTCGTCTGTACGGATACGTACCGCAGTCTGTGTTTACAGTTTACAAACGGCTTTCTTTATACATTTTAAAATTTACTTTTTGTTATTTACCCCACCTATATAGTGAAGTCTTAGACTATATTAATTAATAGTCTAAGAGTGAAGTGGATAATTCGTGCGCTTTTGTGTTGCGGTTTTTTTTTGTTTTGAAAAGACACTTAATTACTTGTGAAGAATCGTGAAAGGTTAATTAATTATTTAGGTATGTATTTACTATAAATATTTATTCATGTGTCAAATTATTATATTCATCTTACGACTTGATATTAATCTAACTTTTGTGCTTATAAATAAAATTATTTTAGCAATATTATAGTATCTACCTATTCTAGTTTTTCAATGATTTTAATATTTTCTTAAAGCTTCTAATGACTGGTTTCATTTACTTGCTTCTGATGTAAAATTTATCTCATACCGTAAAACATCTATCACCAAATTTTCACGTTCGTACCTTTACAATTTTTCAAGATATTTTGAAAAGCAAATTTTTAAGTCTCATCTTTGCCACCCTGTATCTTTTTTATTATCAAGATTTTGTTAGAGCAAGTAGTGTCAGATCGTAATATTTTTAAACCAAAAATCTCTCATTTCACCACGGACCATTACTTACGGAACACCCTGTATTTAGTTCACTCATCACTCAATTATTATTGTTATTAAAATAATTATTTAACTGAATATTTAAAACGAGAAACTATTGCGATTGCAGTACTATCAACAAAAAAGCGACCACGCAAGTTTGATCATCTTCATGAAAAATAGTTGTAGAAAATATTTTAGTTTTTATTTTTTCCATACTCACTATTTAAAAAATACAAAAATTCGTAAGCATTGTCAATTAATTGACAAAAAAGCGTTAAAAAATTAAAATCAATTTACGTCCTAATAAAAAAAAGTTTGGGTTATTCTAACCTCCCAGTTGCCACTCCGTTAAAGATTGAAATATTTTTATTTTAATCCCTATCCCTAAAAAACACGAGACCAGTCGAGAGTCTCGGCGAGACTAGACGAGAGTCTCGGCGAGACTCGTAGATGGTCTCGTCTCGTCGAGACTAGACGAGACGAGACTCGATACCGGTCTCGTCTCGAAAATACGAGACGAGACGAGACCACACGAGACTAGTCTCGAGTCTCGCGGCATCACTAATACAAGGAAACAAGCCCTGTTCCTATCGAATAAAAATTAATATTTATTACACGAATTCTTGATAATTACTTAATGGTACAGCATAAGTAGGTATTTTAAGAAGCAACGAGAATCTGAATGTCTAATTTCAGTTCACATAATCACATAACACACCGTAAGTGAAACGTAAGTGTGATGCATGCATGTTATTGTATGTTACATTAAATTGAATGAATTAGAATTAGATAACAGCAAAAATACGCAACTTTCTAAAATCTCTTAACCTAAATATCGAGTTTTAATACAGAAAAAAATAGTGGCGCCGATTAGTAAGCAAATTTACAGACATGAATAATAATACGCAATCCACGTGTTATGGAATTTGAAGTACCTACCTACCTGATATTTAATGTTTATATTATGTTTAAGTTGATTATGGCTGTTCAAAGATAACTAACTGCTTTTACAAGGGAAAACAGGCGAATCGACTTTATTTTGAATCCGAAACTACATTTCTACAGGCTACAGGGTGTTTAGTAACTGATGGACAGCCAAAATCGAATTTCATGTATAAAATCGTATTTTAAGAATAAAAGATTGTCTAACCAATTGTCCTAATTTACCTGAAACATTTTCATACAAGGGATGATGTTTGAAGCCCGTCTCTATACCCTAGAAGGTACTGATTGATATGTGCAATGAAAATTGATCTCCTTTAAATGAGCGGTATTACGTTCCGGCCGCGTTTTTCTGCGCCCAAGGATAGAGTAGGTATAGGTACCAGAAAGGAACGTTCTGCAATCTAGTCTCTGAGCTGTTATTTTTACGTTATTATTTTATCTAACCCAACCCAACTATGGTCTCTCATTTTATTACCAGTATTATCACTGAATTTCTTTCAACTACCAGAAACATAACAGTTGACAAGAATTTTTCAGGGCTTTATAATAATGGTCCCCACGATATACCTAAATCAGGTCTACCTCTTCCTGTAATCAAACTACATAGTTGAGGCTTTTTTTAAGTCAGTTCTGCTTCTAATTTTTTTTCTAAAATACTATAAGAGACCAAACGCCATAAAGAAACTTCATCCAACCTCAAATCCAACGTGAAACTCCTCACATAAGTAACCGACTGGATAAACTTTAATAAACTTTCACTTTCACTTATTATAACTCAATATTTAAAAAATTACAAATGGTTACTCACATGATTCAATTTCCAACCAGTACCTATGAGTAGTTAAAGGACACTATTAGGAAACGGCAGAAGAGCGCAACGAGCCCGCAAGAAGTACCGGTAACGTATTGCTTTGAATAAAACTGCTAACAACTAGTCGGGTTGCACAAGAAGATCATACGGACACTTACTTCCCTAATAACCTGGCCTTTACTCCCATCTGCAAACCGTAATAACATTCTCCACGAATTTCACTCGGTGCACCACGAATTATTAATTGTCTTGTATGATGTAATAACGCGGCAGTTGGCCGTCTGTCTGTTCTCTTACGAGTCTTAAGACTTACAGGATGCTATTATATTATTACGTGCCCGGCTCCAATCCAACACAGAACGTGTCGTGTCATGGTGGAAGTGTAATTGTTACTGAATTGCACAATTGCCTCTATGCCGAAGCAGATCCGATTTCACTTCCTGGTGGGTGAAACTCTTGTAGGTACTGCACCAGTTGCTATCTATCGATCATTAATTTATTGCCGGGGTATTATTGGTTCTATTATACCTAACCTACTTCATGCTAATGCTTCCCAAGAAAGTGATTTATCGGAAATTGATCGTTTCAAAAGTCATTTCTAAGTATGTACCACCAGCCACCAGGACCAGGTTGTGCAACTCTGGTCTGCACTTGTGAAGTCTTATCAGTTTCATTTGCATGCAACTTTGACGTAATAAACAGAAGCTAAAATGTACGGCTAAGAAGAAAGTATAAATGAAACTGGGTCAGTGAGGTCTGACTGTGTCTGACTAGCACATATTGGTAATGTCTACCTAATACCTATACGTTTTTTTAATCCTTGTTAAACTAAATGTAATTTATGCCATAAATTTTCACCACCCAAATTGAAGAAAGTTGTATAAACGATCGCAGGTGGTTAAAGAAGTTGTAAAACTTTGACAAGAATACCCTACCTTAGGTGTCACAGTTTTTGGGATCTTAAAGTTGAGAAAACTGGTTTGTGGTCGCTCGATTTTTTGTACCAATTTTAAAGCTAAAAAGCTAAGGAACTTGAATTTAAATGACCATAGTTAGATGTGGCATGACCACGATTCTGGTAGCAGGGCCAATCATAGTTCGGAATTTTAATTCCAGGCTGGCTCTCTCCCAACATAATAAAAGGTAAGGAGAAGCGATAGCGGATGACGCACAGAATAACAAACGCGTTGATCAGTTTGAAATTTTTTTCATATAGTCGTAGAGAAAATAACGCCTTCTACTCGCGGAAAAATGCTATTATTCACTTGGACGACATTATAACCGCATGAAAAGTAAGTAAAAAAGGTTAAAATTTCACTGATTAGATACATGGAATCAGACAAATACGACGGCGTCGCTCGCCGGCCATATAAACCCATTGACAAACAGCCACAATAAGGTGAACAATTCCGAATTCGTATAATTAAAATATTATTTTAGCGAGCTGAACAGGATGGAATAAAACAACCCTATCCAGTCCTGAGAAGTAGACTCGACCACTCTCTTGTTAAATGGATCGTACTGCCTGACGAGCTGAAATGACAGGAGCGATTTGTTCCTCTTGAGTGAAGAGTTGATCCCCAATTAGTATTGTAAATCCTGCCCAGGGTATTTTCTTATCTAATGCTGAACTGACAAAAAATCCTTTATTTGTACACAAAACCCGTTTTGGTAATATTATATGACTTGATAGTGTGAATACTACGTTGTCCCGTTTAAGGAGTTGACTCGAACACCCTCCTTTTGGGGTTTCGTTTCCGGTTACATTTCAAAAACTGGTTGTAAGGAAAAATTTCATCAACATGAAAGCCCATAAAATTATCTACAACTTTTATTCCATACGTGATTTTCGAATTTCCAGTCATTTTTGAGATACACGCTCCACAAAAATAAATATTTTCGAAAAAAAAAAATCATTTTATCTCACTTTTTCCATCAAACATTCCTTCATATTGTCTAAAATATTCATCAGAGTAAAAGCGTGTAGCTCGAAAACGGTTGACAATTCGAAAATCACGTATAGAATAAAAGTTGCAGATAATTTCATTAGCTTTTATTTATTATATGGAAATTTTCTCTTGCGATGCACCGTTTTCCAGATATAAGCGAAAACCCAAAGACTGGTAGGTACCTTTCTCCCCTCCTTTGTCCCCTCCCTCCCCCCGGCTCGCCTTCTAGACGTGATGACTTTTGGTATGTTCCCACATCCTAAAGCACCTTAAACAGGCTTCTTGAGGAATATCTTAGGTAGGTACCTTCTCACGCACCCTACACCTCCTTTTGGGCCATTCCTTGACTGCACTACATGTTTTCTAATGAATCTAATTTTTAGAACTTTGTCGCCTGAAAATATGGGGTAGTATGCGTCAAATCCGGTAGTTCTGATTTTTTGCAGACTTGTTTATGATGTTGGCCTAATGGATAATTCAAGTTTGTGACCTCGAGCTCCGAACGCAACTTTATTAAAAATCGAAAAAACCGCGAAAAAATCGTTTTTTTTTTTTTAATTGTGGCGATTATAACCCTAAATGACTATAGTTTTTGTCAAAACATTTTCAGGGCATTTTTAAAGTAGACTAAATTTGCTACAATATGATACTAGAATTGTTTCTGTAGACCCAATAGTTTCAGAAATTAAGCCTTTCAAAGTTTATCATTTTTTTCGAACTTCGAAATTTTTTTTCAATATTTTAGACGTCACTCGAATAACTCTAGCGGGATGAAGAATTGTAAAAAATTGCGTTCGAAAAAAATGATAAACTTTGAAAGGCTTAATCTCGGAAACGATTGGATCAACAGAGACAGTTCTAATGTATCATAATTATTGTTTTAAAAAAAAATTTAGTCTAATTTAAAAACGTCCTAAGAAAGTTTTTTTCAAAAACTAGTGCTTTAGGATTATAATCGTCAAAATAAAAAAAAAAAACGTTTTTTTTTTCGTGGGTTTCTTCGATTTTTGACAAAGTTGCGTTCGGCGCTCGAGGTCACAAACTTGGGTTATTCATTAGGCCAACATCATAAACAAGTCTGCAAAAAATCAAAACTACCGGATTTGACGCATGCTGTGATGTATTAAGTTACCGGACTATTAAAATTTCACAAATTTTCAACATTTATGAGTATCATTATTGACGCTCGGTCAGCCCTATGCATGTTGATACCAATGCACATCAACTATACAAACCATCGACCATCGGCTGCAAGAAATTCCTGGGTTATTAACCCGTCAAGCGGGGAACGTCTCAACTCAATTAAGACGCAATTTTTTTTTTAATCATCTGTAGGCACAATTATCAAATTTCACGGAATTTTTTTATAATTTTCACTGGATTTTTGTACCATTATCTTACCCGGCGTTTCCGAGTTGGGCCATTTCCTACACTTCATGCAATTGGGTCAAAAAATTCTAGGTACCGTTGAAGCCATAGTGAAGACTTGGTTGCATGGTTATTTTTCGAGTCATTTTTATGACTACGTTGCCAGATTAAACAGAAATTCCGAAATTTTACATTAAATAAAAATGAATATAAATAAATAAATATAATTAATATACTTGATGTATTATTTTTGTAGACTCTAGGAAATAGATAAGCCCTGAGTGCATTTCCAATTTTTTTAAACTAAACAGCAGAAAAATGATACATAATATAAAAGTAATAAATTGCTATATGGGTACTGATATTAGATTTTCAATTGGCTAATAATGAAAATTGTCACCTATAGTCACTCTTATTAGTTCTGAACAAGTGGCAGTTATTCAATAAATCTGGCAACGCTGCTATGGGAAATGCTAAATGGGAAAGGCCTCACAGGTATTTCTTGCCTGGTCAGTTATGTTTCATTATCTGTGATAATCCCCTCAATTCTCGTTTTTCGCCCAACTGAGCTCTAGCATTACCGAAGAACAAAATTCTTAGCACAACTCGGTATCGCCCATCTTACCAATATACCAATAGATGGCGTCACTAGGGCCATAATATGTTAGCCGAAGATTAGTAGATCAGCGTCATCATCAACGGCTAGGTGGGAGTTATCGAGAGTGATTCATTCCCTGGCTGGAGCTTTTTATAACGCACAACTTTATACATTTTTATGCGGTCAGTAGCAAACAATGAATCGTATACAGGGTGGTTCAACAACTTAACAGGCCTAATAACTTGGAAACTGAAGATGAGCGCGAAAAACGCCGAAACAGGTCAATTTGTTACCAAAAGATCTTCAGTTTCCAAGTTATTAGGATTGTTTCGGGATTTTTTTGGCACCATGTCTTTAAGCTAAACCCCAAATGTGATACATCGTTGTAAAGAGAATTTAAGTAGGTAGATTTCAAATGATATCTCACTCGATAGGGTGATATCCCCCCTGCCAAAAGGATGAGCTTGGGTAGTTAAATTTGTCACCGAAATATGTCCCCCTTGATAAGAAATTTGGCCTGTTTCGGCGTTTTCGCGTACATTTTTACTTTCCAAGGCCTGTTAAGTTTTCGTTGGACCACCTTGTATGTTCGAATTTGTGTCCTTTTCTCCTTTTAATTTTCCGCTGTCTCGCAACAGATTAGAAGGCAAAAATAAATAAGTGATCGATGATGATGAATACGGCGAAACACACCAGTTAAATCGTGAAAGTTTAATTAAAATTTTGTACGTGACATAATTTTGTACACCGGACCAACGTTCTCTTTTATGTCACATGTCACATTTACAGCTGAAATGCTTTTTTGCGTGAATGGATGTATTAAAAGCGTTATTGACATTATGACGAAATCTGATATATTTTTTTTAAAACTACAAAATTACTTCATTCAATATTTGGAAATGTTTGGCAATGTTTAGAAATATTTGGCAATATTTCGCAATATTTGACATTATTTGGAAATATTAGGCAATGTTGTAGACATTAATTGCCAGTGTCGTACCCCTTGAGCGAGAGGGACCGATAAAATAAAATTTGGGGGAAATTACAGCAATGAAACTTCCAACAAAGAGTACAACTTAAAAAACACAAAAATTTTTACCAATACAATACCCGACAGATTTTAATTATACACAGTGTGTGTATAGTGAGAAAAAATAAGAGTGAAACATGGGAATGATGTGCCACAACAAAACTACTCAGCGTCACTATTACTTATTCAGATAAAAAAAATATATGTAAAAAATACAATTAATTACTTTGTATTATACATTAATAAAGGAAAGAATAAAATACCAAAATATTGATTCACTCACCAATTTTTTATAAGGGTTGAGCTAGGTAGGTTACTACAAACGAATCACGCAAAGTCACGAACAGGTACAAAATGTAACTAGAAGCATGAAACAAAACGATTGAATTTTTATTGGAACAAATTGGGTCAAGTAAATTCAATTGCAATAAATCGGTGTGTACTAAGGACATATTGTTACAATTCATTATCATAGAATTGAACTGTATTAAGGTTTATTATGTAAATCATATGAGTTAGTTACTTGCCTTATGCTTATGCATACATACACCTATCAGTGAGTGAGCCAAGTTCTCTTTAAAAATTTTGCAACGTATAATTTTTTGAATAATTTTTTTCTTAAAGTACCTACGAGTAGCCAATGACAATAAAAATTTAATACTTACCCAAAGATTAGTGTTTTTCTTTAGAATAATTCAGGAAAAATACAAGCTTACGTATATTTTAAAATAATTGATGTGATTAAATGAAATAAGGAATCCGAGACATCCGAGAATATCCCACTTTCAATTAAATCAGCATCTATTAGCTGCTGACGTAAAAGAAAAACAAGACGATTGACCTTTTTCCTTAAACACTTCACGTCTGGTTGATTTTCCTAATTTGTTGAATCATTTTAAAATAAAATTATCATACAAAAACCGACCGAGAATTAATAATCATAATAGACTGGAAATTAAAAAAATGTCTGAGTTTTTAGTTTTCTACATTAATAATCCACTGATGACTAGTCAGGCCTTTGATACCCTACCATGCAGTTTTTCTGTTTTAAATAATCGTTCACAATTTTTGTAACGCTTTACTTTAGTTAATATTTTATAGTACTCATGAAGGAAAAAGTGTATGTTATGTATGTCAGTGACTCTACTCAACAGGTGGTGACAGTACCCAAAAATTCTTATCTGCTATACCTAGTGTTCTATTGTCACTGTCTACCGAAAAATTGCATGGAAAATTATCAGAACTACACGGCAGAAAGATTCATCTATTGTCATCACTGTATTATAAAAAAGTGTCTGTATGGTTCTCTTAATGGGGAACCAATCAGATGCGAAGAACAAAATGTATGTTTCCCTTAATGAGTAATCGATCCGGATGGGGGTTGACGTTAATTAGGAATTTTTAATAGGTTGGCTTGTAAGACCGAAAAGCTTGTTCGAAATCTGAACGAAGGACCAGGGTACGGGATACACCGGGAGATAATAGACAGGATTATTAATAATTATTATGGCTTCAATTATTGTGTACTCACTGTTTACTTTCGTACCACTGGGCGAACCACTGTAACCCGTGCGGGGGATACGGAAGTCTTCAAATCAATGCGGTTTGCGAAGGGGGGCAGCGATCGGCCTTTTTTAATAACGCATTTTTCACACATCTCTGTTTTATAAAAGTCTTTCTAAAGTTATGCTCTTTCTTTTCGGTAAAACAAGATTTATTTACCTATAGATAAAATCTGGTTTGTGTTGGTTTTAATTTATGTACTGTATGTAAAAGGAAATGCTCTTGGGAGTTTCTTTTATATAAGACTTTATTACATATATGTGAGCCTTCTAATTGACACCTTCGTCCCGAAGGAAAGAGGGCTTTTCACCTTCTTACTTTTCTTTTTCCCTTTTCGTTACATCTTTTCTTTCGCCCTAATACGGATCATTTTTCCATCCTACCTGCCCTAGAGCTCATCAATACGAGTCCATTATCAGAGTAATGCTGCAGTTATTATTATCGTCTTTCATTTTGACCTAAGTCCACGATTTATTTCGATGCAGGATTCAACTGGTGAATGACGCTGACGCTATGATACCTGGATCAAAGAAAGAGGAATCCCGGAAACCATACTTTTAAAATGTCCAAGATTAAGAAGAGAATACCACAAATAATCGTCTCATAAAATACAATATTCACCCTCACCTTATACCTATGTTTATGGAATGTCCTCAATCTTACGGGTTAGCAAGCATGACTGACATTTTGGCTCGAAAGTAGTGACTCGATGGACTCCGTTAATGTAGAGGCACGACTTTTAACCTTTCAGTTTGTTATATTCAGTAATTGGTAGACTCCATAAATTCAAATTACGGAACTATAAATCGATACCGCAAACTCGATTCTTGGCGTGGACGTGGTGATAAATATCTAAACAATCCCAGTCAGAGCTTTAACGTAATTTAACGTAAAACGTACTATGAAGTTGTATATATGCATGGCGAAACAGAATTCCACCGTATGACAAGAAAACTTAAAAAAAAAATGGCTTCCGCTTTAGAAAGATGATCCCCATCGTGAATCAAAGGAACTGTCCAGAATTACAATGAATCACGCAACGTTCTTGTTCACGCAGATCCTTCACAGCTCGTGCATATCGTTGAACCATCATGCACGAAAGTTTCAAGAATGTGAGAACTTAAAATTAACGGAAAAAGGTTTCAGTTGTTGCTTGGTTAAGTATTCTAAAGCACGATGCCTGAATACTACTAAACGTTATTCATTTAATAATTACCATTTCTTGCTTTCCATGAAGCTACCACCGATTTAAAAAGTACTGGATGCCGTTACTGGGAAACACCTTTAAAATCACGCCAAAAGCTCGCATCCTCGGCCAGTCGGCGGACCCCACGACATTTTCTCGATAAGGTCTGAGAAGGAGCATATTTCTGTTCCCTGGAAGACATTTGCCATGAATTTTCTCTCTCTCTCTCTCTCTCTCACCAGGCCTTCCACGAAATCATCCTCAACAGGAGCCTCACCAATTTTTTCTGGTCGCTAGGTTTTTGGAGACTATGACATAAGGGAGAGAGGCACTTACATCTAGTCGGGGTAGGTTAGGTTCCTGACATTTTGCCCCTTTTCCTAGGCTTGAGTCGTTGGGAACACGACTTGCACGAACGTATGTCAACTGGCACCCTCTGACGAGCCTTGCCTGTACACCCGTTTGCTTATCCACGCCATTGACTCTTCTCCTTGTACGTCCAAATGTCAGGGAGCCTGGCACAAGACTTCCCTGTCCCGCTTATATTCTGGTAATTTCCATTTCTTGCATACAAACCAAGTCCTAGGGCTCTCTTGTCAATTTGGACGTATGGAGCCAGCAACCCCCGAATCTTTTTCGCTTTCCTGCCGTAATTGTTTGCTTTTCTCATCACCAGCTATTCAAATTTATTCCGTTCCTGCACACTGTTCTTTATTTTGATACTCAGCCTATGGTTGATTTGTTTGATTTCATCAGATCTGATCTGACGCAGCAATACACATCGTTAAGTACACACTTTCCATCAGTATTACTGTGTGTAACCTATAAAGACGCTTATATTTTAATTTGTTAATCACATTTTGGCTTTCCGCGATAAAATGACGGAAAACATGGAGAAAGAAATAGAGGAATCTCCTCACGCTGCTGTTTCAAGCATTTCAAAACTTTCTGCCGTTATTTCTTTCAAACAAACAGACCTCTATGTCACATAGTTGACATTTTACATTTTTTCAGCACAAAGTAAGCGTTAAACTAATTGTCTTGCCCCAATTGTGTTACCAAACATGTCTAGGAATAAAGTAACATGTATCGCATGAGAAAATCAATACCTGCTTCAACAAAGCAAAAATGATAAAATAATCGATATATTATTATACGCCGACCTCTTACATAATATGCTTTTGAGTTTACACATTCAGCCAGCTCCTATTAAATAAATTAAGTAGTATAAGAAGTGAAACGTTTTGGTAGGCAGGTACTAAAAAAGCAATTACATAAATTTAACGTTAGCCTGTAATTGTTACCACAGCTAAATGGTTAATGAATTCCTTCCTACTTTGTTGAAATAGGACTTTTATGTAACAATCTCTCAAATTAATCATATTTATTGTAAACATAAAAACAAGCAGCTCCGCTTACGGCGCAGCACGACCCCAGTTTATTGATGTTCGCGAAAAGATAAAAAATCTTCTCCGAGCTAATAAATCGTTTTGTTTTGTTTGGGTAGAAATCATGGACCCACCCTACACGCTATTTCTATTATATATTTTTTACTAACGTATGGTACGAGAAAAAAAATTCACTCATTGAGTTTTTACTTATTCGCTGAAAGCCTAGCACTCAAATGTTAAGATGGGGACATTTTTTTAAATTAATATTCATTCCATAGTAGCACACAATCTTGGCGAAATATTGGTTTATTGTTGGCCCAATATTTTAATATTGCGATTGGAAAATCAAAATCAAGCCAATATAGGTGTAAAATTGTGTTGAGCAATATTGAAAAGCAACATTAACACAAGCAATATTGGCATTTGCCAATATTGCTCGGATATTATTTGTTTAAGCAATGTTGGTTTTGTTATATTGATGCATTGTTGTTTTTAGTATATTGTTTAATATAATATTTGTTCAATATAGGCCAGTATATATTAGGAAATCAATATCGCGTCAATATCGGTGTAACAGTCAGTGTGCTCAGCAATACATACTGCATAGCAATATTATAACTCAATATCGAATTCTCAATATTGGAATTTCTAATATTGACACGGTAGTTGTTTTAGCAATATTGTTTTTGTTATATTGGTGAAATGTTGTTTTGCGATATTAATTGATACTATAACGAACACCGCTCTGGAGAAATTCTAGTAATTGCTTCTTTAACCTTTTACATTCTAGTCCACGAATTTGCTTGTTTGTTTACATTCTTTTTTTATACTGAGTTAGTCAATTAATGACATGTTCGCGACAGTTCCAGTCACATGTCATGTGACACATCGACAGACAGACGTTAGCTCTATGGATTTCTGGAGTGGGCTCGCTGAACAATCTGACATTTCCAGAATCCATGAATCGACGGCTGGTGCGCCGGTGCGACGTTCGAGAATGTACCTGCTAGAACGGAGTAGAACGTGACTACTGATGTGTCGGGGGACTATATAAGGACAGCCTGCGGTTGCGTGGAAAGTAGTAGTATCCTGAACGTGAAACAGTGAAGACTGAAGTATAGACAGAGCAGAAGTGAAGTGTGAAGTAAGGGAGCCAGTAGTGACAGATAGCGGATATAAAGAATAGACAAGTGCAAGTAGTAGTGTAGTCAGCTGTTTGTGTTTTGATTATTTAGAATAACTATTAGAGGTTATAAGTACTTGTGGTGTTAAACAATAAAGGAATTTACAGACTTTGGTGGTGATTTATTTATTGTGAGACCCGTAACAATACAATATTTGACATTCGCGTGCATTTTTGGACCACCATTATCACACAACGTTGGGCTAACGTTGATATTGTGTTATCGGGCCAATTGTGGCGCGACTATATCATTGGGCCAATTTTGGCTTCTGATACAGGGTCAATATTTATAGTTACATTGGCCAATATTGGACGAACATAGTTGAGCTACATATGGATTCATAAAGTTTCGAGCCCAACATTATTTAACATCTTAAAGTTAACCACTTTTTTAAATTGGTTTAAATTGAAGTTGGCTAGGACTTCAAATACAAAGATGATGACGTCATTGCATACGTACAAGTACGCGCTAGATAAGAAAAAATTAGGTCAAAAGATAACATTTTGAAAAATAAATTGGGCTCGTTTCAAAAATGTAATTGGGATATTATAAATTTAGTGAAGAGCTTTATCAGTACAATCCTGCATCAGATTTTGTTTCAGGGTGTACCCTCAAAAAATTATAATTCGCAAATTTGCCCTATTGCGCAAGTCACATAATATGGTACTTACTTTCCCTAATAAGGTAGCTAGTTCAATGAAGAAATTGAAAATGAGAAATTCAAAAAAGAAAATGGCAGGAGTCAGCTGAAGTATTTATTTAGTCAAATTTCAATTTAATGTTAATCCCCCCAAAAAAAATATATATTGAGGTTAAAGCGAGGGTTAAAGTCGAAAAGTAGGCCAACGCGTATCACCATCACCACTCCGGATATTACGCCGTTTGGAAATTTGTCTCGCAATAATAAACCTATTATGCTATTGTTTCTTGAACTGTATGACACAGGACCTCATTCTGTTTAAATCGCTTATTTTATATAATAATTGAGGCTATATACATAAATACTGGTAAGAATGCTGCGAAATTTTCCGCTTTACCATTTTTTCAAAAATGTTTAAAGAAACAGTTGCAAGTACTCATAATAAAGATCTCGCGCATGAATAAAATGGCTAAAAAAAAAAAAACATAAAATTTGAGTAAAAATTATTTTTTTTACGTATCTGTATGTAAAATTTCCAAGAGATGTACTGCAGGCATGAAAACAGTTCGGACGAACTGGTTGGCCATGACCTTGGCCGTCAATTTTGTTAATTAATTCAAATCGTAAAGTTAAATAACATCGTTTTTTGATAGTCTACGTTTTTGCATGAAACCTGAATGAATTACACTTTATATTTTTATGCGTTTTGCACACATAAAAATTATATAAGAACATAATAAAACTTCAAAAAAGAGCTCAAAGCCCAAGGCTGTCTTTGATATTTTGCATAAGTGTGTCCTGTATAGTCTAGTCAAGTCATGTAGGTACTTTTGCAGTTTGAGAAAACTATTATAGCACCTCTGAATTTCAATTTTGTTAGCAGCATTTTCTAATTTCATATAATAGACCATTTCTGTGTTAATTTTTCGAGACTAGTCTCTCTGAATCGCGTTCTCGAACCCTCTACTCTCCGTTCTCGAAGCCAAAAATTAATTTAGGTTGTCACATTGAGTAATGTAGTAGGTTTTGACGCTACCATAAATTTAAATCAAATTATCGAAGGTTCACAGAATGGTCAAGTGGTGGAGTAAGGAACTCCATCGTCATTCTCCGAGAAGATAATTCCTTCAAGCCGCGGCCTCAGGAGGGGATTTTCAATGGGAGCACTTTCGTGATGTCAAAAGGGAACTGAAGAAGGAGAAGGGGGTTCGGTGTCGCGAAAAATCCAGCTGGAGTAGATATTGTGAAGATATAACATCTCTCAGAAGCAGCCGCTGGCAAAAATGCTTTCCGAAATGGGCTCAATCAAGAGAACCTAAGTAACTTGAACAGGTTATAGTATCTTTACAAATATCTTATATATTATTAAGAAGACGACAAGATATGATTTCCTCGCGGTAGTCTCAACGAACTTTTTATTTTACTAAAAATATCGTGTGTAAATTCACAGACCTTTATGTACGCGAAGAGACAATTTTAGAGCGCAGGCCATATGCCAGCGTGAAAGAATACATGGATGTTGGAGATGAAGTTAGGTGTCTCGCGCAGGTAACGCGAAAATATTGGCAAATAGCTTCCAGGCAACATGACGGAAACCTTTGCGGATTAGCTGAAGGGCTACTACGCGAGCCTGGAAAGATGAAGCTGGTCGACGGTTATGGCATATACTGCAGAGAGGTACAGGCACGAACCTTTATCTTTTTAAGGAATTTTAGGAGCTTCTGTGTAAGCCATTTAGGCCCATCCATGAAAAATTACAGAAAATATAGTGGATAGATATATGATACAAAATACACTGCCTGAGTTCTCGTTTCACGAGGGTCAATATACTTATCATTTATCATAGTTCCACGGAAACGGATGGATGCAGGTGGATGAACTCTACATGAAGGTAAGGAATTAGAAAAGGCTATACACTTCGGCAACAGGGTCTTGGTCAATTTTTTCCACGTGGCAGATCGACGACGCTTTTGACAGGGCAAGTACAAAGACAGGTATTTAGTTAGTTATGTACGCTGGTACCAAGGTGCGACACGAGTGAGACAGTTGTTATCGACGTAACAAACAATTTTTTGACTCGATGTTGGAATGCAATGACGTCTCGCCTTATTTTAAAAATAAATCGTTCACCTATTATTATTATTATTATCATCGTTGCTTCAATTAAAAAAAAATCTATTTTGCCGGTAAAACAGGTTAAGTTCGGTACCCGTTTAGTACAATTTGAATGTCTCTCTTTGCACCAGGGTTTTCTGCTTTCTGAATCTCATTAAAAGTGTGTAAGCAACACGTCAGTAAGCTCAAAAAACTGTCGAGAGAAAAAAAGCAATATGAATGAAAAAAATAGTAGCATTATTATAGAATTATGGAAGATTGGTTCTGGGTGCTATGGCCGGGTTCTCAACATCTAATTATGATAATGCTTGTATTATCATTTTAAGCATTATTGGTCTGCAAAAATATTTATTTTTTTTGCTTCTGGAACATTTTAGTGACATTGATCTCTTTCTTACAGGTTTCATTGGTCGTAGCAATCAACTTTTTCAAGGTCACCAGAATATGTCAACTCGATACTAGAGACGTCTATATACGTTCGAAACAGCTGCCCGTTAATACGGAAATCTGGTGGTTCACAGGCTTGCCGATTCATATTCAATATTTGGATGAGTCGGTGTTATCGATGTGTAATAACAAGATTTCCGGGTTCCTCACCAGGAACTGCTGACAGGTTTTGGTTAAGCTCCTTAGTATAAATTTTAATAAGTCCATAACCATCAGTACCAGCACGTTTTTCCTGGTATCTGGAACATTGCCAGACTCTCTCCGGTCTTTAAAAGACCTCTACCTTCTCTAGCTTTGTGTCCCGTGGTCAGGAATCTGATCTCATCGCTGATCTCTATATACTGAGCACCGAGCATCATGGATGCTATCAAGGTACCGAGCAAGGTACTTTTATACTGTGACGAATTTGGATACATTAACGCGAGACAGGTCTGAGATTTTGGATAATACGAGGGCTGACTAAGTTTTGCCTATAAATCTGGAATAAGACAGTAGATTGAAACGAACTATTTGACCCCTAGAGGGGAAAAATACGTCGTTGAGAGCATTGAGACAGTAAAAGACAACAAGGGTCGTAGGTTGAGTCGCTAGTCTAAGAGGGTCAGCAATAACAAGCAGGTCAGCAGAACAACAGGTACTCTTTATTAAAACAAATCACAGTTATGCATATTTAGAAAAAAATCACAGATGTTAATATCACAGACTCTTGAGCACGGTTAACAAATAATAAAAACAAGAGCGTGCGGTTTAGCTGAATGAATTGGTCGGGTACTAATGTTCACAAGGCACTTATCTTCGTATGGCTCTCCAGCACGAGGGTGACGATTTTTAGGTCAGGAGCCCTTCGGTGCGAGGTACAAGTCCAGCTGGTAGGAGACTGGATCTTCAGGTTTGGCTCCAGGAACTTGCTTCGGGGCGAAAGGTGGACTTCGCAGGAAACTTTCGTCAGTATGAAGAAGTGGCGTCGGTACGAAAAAGTTGCCTTGGTATGAAAAAAAAATCTGCCTTGGTACGGAAAACTTGCCTCGGTACGAAAAACTTGCCTCGGTACGGAAAACTTGCGTCCGTACGAAGAGGTGGATTCCGTCAAAGAGTTGATTCCGGGGGAAAAATTGAGTCCGGGAGAAAAAGTTGCCACCCAGGAAAAAGCAAGCCAAAAACGTGGGTGATGTTTATAATAATTTACGTGAAAGTTCACGACGCCATTTCGCCAAAAATTCCAGGTGTTTGCGGAAACGATCTTCCTCTAGCGAATTCCAGGAGAGAAAAGAAGGGTGAAATCGCAGGTATCTGCGTACCGGGTTGGAACTCGACAGTCGATGTCGACGAAATTCGAGCCCGCCAGCCGGCCGTGTTTGCGTCGCACTAAAAACCACCATCACTCACTTATTGCGCGCGCACCGAAGTTGTCTCCGTGTCGCTGGCATTTAGCCGGTACGTACAAAATGTACGTTACAAGATAGCTTTTAAAAACTTCATTGTTTGAAGCAGTTATTCCACTCTTTGGTTGAAAGGTAAAGAAATCGTTGGGACTTAGATGGGAACTGTGCGGAGAATGGTCCAACAATTCGACGTTTTGATGCTTAAAAAATTTAATTGTCTTGCGAGCTGTGTACGAACTTGCATTGTTTTGGTGGAGGTAGTGGAGGATAATTCGCCGTCCGGAGTTGGTTTTTCGAAGCTCAGGATATGACGGCAAACAAACGCTCGTGTACCAATCGGAAATAAAAGTTCTTTGATCATGGGAACTGTTGCCATATTATCTGCTTTTAAGATTCAAGCAAATATCGCGACCATCTTTTTAGCCACAATTCGAGCACGGATGACTTTTGTTGATTTTTCTTCATCTTGGAACACCTAAACAGACGACTGGCGGTTATTTTCGGGTTTATGTGACTAAATCCACGATGCGTTACTACTGACGATGTTGTACACATTTTTATAGAGTCTCCTGCGTTGAAGCAGTTTCTTGACACCAAATTGACCCTGAACGTCTGCGGAATTCAACGGGAGCCAAATTTTTTTACCGCAAATTCTTCATGCCAAATTTTTTGAACTGAGGTCTTTAAAATTCTTAATCATGCCACAAGCTCACGATCTTCCTAGCTTACGCTCAACATCGACGTTTTCCTGGGAGACTGCCGTTTTTGGTGCACTTTCCCTTTAATCGTCGCTAAGACTGAACCGTCCATTTCAACTCTCCACACCAACGAGAAATTGTCGACTGATGTGGTGCTTCATTGCCAAAAACAGTAACCAACTCGGCGGGGTATGTATTTTGGCCTTTTTCGCTTAGGACTTCATTACTAAAATGGTAGGTATCCCAAATATTGCTGAACCTTTCAATAAGAATACAATTTAATAAATGTTTAGCACCCTGTATAAAAATCTCACAGCCAGCTAGATACTAATTTATTTACACTAAAGAAGAAACATTTTCTGTTTTATCTCAACAAAAAGCAAACTTTGACAACACGCATAACTCAAACCTATACAAGATATAATTTATTTACAACATACAGAAACGTCCATCTGCCTCTAGGTGTGAACTTGACTGTAGGTTTTGGTAAATAATAATTCGAGGGACAAAACAAACAAATCAATTATGCAAATAATACTCAAAAAAGTGAAAGTTCTGCGTAAAAATTACAGACGGAGTGTCAATATTGTTAAGATAAACAAAACGATTTCCATGTAAATACCACATGATGGTAACATTTTTGTCAGCGGGTTATTTTTACTGGATAAAAAGAACTTTCCAGGACATATCGTAAATCTAACAATAACAAACAGAGAGGACTATTAATATAACGCACATCTTGGATGATTAGCTCTAACCTATAACGTGATCTTTGCCACGAATTTGTTTTTCGGCTAATTTTAGATCGAACAGCTGAGACAAAGCTGTGAGTGGGTCTTTACAATAATTTCAAACCAAATTTTACATTTAGCTTAAAAATAAAAACTCGGAATACTCTTCCTATAATAATAATAAGAATTAAAACAATATGGTAATAAATTATTTCTACGACGAGAAAGAAATTTTTCTTTCCCAATAATTGTTACTATTATTCTACAGCAATTAGGTCAGTCTAGCCAAAAGAAATTTGGAACGTTCCCAAGGAATCTGCGTCATTTGAAAAATATTTAAGCATCCGTTTCTGATTCATGTTTACACAACATGAAAAAATAACAGCTAGGTATAATGAACGAGAATTATAAATCTCAAAAATTCTAAAGTTAGATAATAATCAAATTTCTTGTAAGTTTCCAAAATATAATCAATCTGTCATCCTCAATATCACAAGATGATTTATTTAACGTAAATCAAAAATTTTGCTTATGATCCATCTCACCTGGAAGCTTTCTAAGGTTATCCCTGTCGTCAAGAAGACATAAAAGCGAGACTGCAGGCTAGAGACATTTATATCTTGATCTAATTTCGGTAAGGCGTTTGAGGAGGTGATTTATAGGGTGCTATACCAACATGTCAGATTTCTTTTATCACCTGTTACCATTACCAACCTACACCTTCACCCAAATTACCACTAAAGCCTTTGATCTACGGTCTGTATGACTTGCAAGCCAAGCTTTCCTCTTTTAATGACCTTTCGGGTGCTTTGAAAAAATATTTCTCGAACTACTTTTCTCATGGATCCCTTCATGGACACACTTCTGGTGTTTTTCAAGGCTCTACACCGGGTGCATTCTTTTTTAACTTGTCTGTTAATGTTGAGGGTCTAAAAATCAACCACTTGTTGCACTTGGTGAGCCCAACATATTCTGCTCACCCTTTTGACGATCGCGTAAGCCCTTCGGCAAAAATGGTCAATCAATATGCGACCTACTTTAATTTTTCCTTCTCTAGAGCGTGGTTCTCGGCATCATGGCTTCTATTGTTTGAAATTCCTCTTTGGCAACACTTCTACCGTGATCACTCTCTTTCCTACCTTTGTTCTGCTTCTTGCCAAGCTTGAATCTTTGTAAAATCTCGAACTACTTTTCTCATTGTCTCTACGTTCCTTCGAGCGTTTCTCGTACTTCTGCAGACACTTCTTGGTGTCTTTCAAGGCTCTACTACACTTTCTTTTTTACGTGTCTTTTAAAACAATCGTTGAGGGTTTAGAAGTCAACCAATTGTTGCACGTGGTGAGCTCAATATCTTCTGCAAAGGACCGTTTTTTTTTTTTTTAAGATCATGTAGCTTTCCTCCGGCAAATATGGTCAATGGGCGGGCTCCTTTGCATTTTCCTCCGCTTCTGACCAAGCTTGAATAAGGGTGTCTTTCTGAAGACACTTCTGGTGTCTTTCAAGGTTCTCCACTGGGTCAACTCTTTTCAACATGTCTATTAATGCTATCGTTGAGGGTCCAAAAGTCAACCATTTGTTGTACTTGCTGATCTAAACATCTTCTGCAAGATGGACCTTTTCGACGATTGCGTAAGCTTTCCTTTGGCAAATATGGTAAAGATGCGACTTCCTTTGCATTCTTCCTCCTCAATAAGCTTGTTTCTCGGCATGACTGTACCTATCATCCGAAATTTCTTTGACTGTGGAAGGAAGCACTTCTACCGTGATCTCTTTTTCTTATGACCAAGCTTAAATACGGGCGTCTTCTCTTTTGGTCTTTCTGAAGACACTTATGGTGTATTTCAATGTTCTCCATTGGGTCCACTCTTTTTTGTCTTGCCTATTAATGCTATCGCTGAAGGTCTAAAAGTCAACCACTATCTTTTGACGATCTTGTAAGCTCTCTTTCGGCAAATATGGTCATAATACTCTCAATTTTTTTCCCCTCCGGAGCTTGGTTCTCGGCGTGGCTTTATCATCCAAAATTCCTTTGACTTTGGCAACACTTCTACCGTGATCACTTTCTTTCGTACCATGCTTCTTGCCAAGCTCGATAATGGTTGTCTTATCTGGTCTCCCGATTACAAAAAATACCATATTCTCAATCTCGAACGTGTACAACGATTGGTTCTAAACTTTTACATTTGCAACAGATTCTTCAAGTTCCTCAGGTCTGCCCCAGGCTCCTTGTTAAAGCAGTTTACACGAATTAAGAACGCAATAAACAAAAAACTTATTCTCTCCCCAATTTATCGAAAGTGTGACCATGCACCATGACAACGAACTTTCAGCCAGATCGAAAAGTTCAAGACCGCTCCGGCGCTAGATATCCCTAGGTGACGCTACTTGGGATTGGGACTCGGGCTTTAAGAACTCCCTTGCTTTTCTTGCGGCCTCTCTCTCATTGATCCAGTTCACGGAGTTTCAGCTCACCGTTACCTGCAAATGAACAGGCTGTGTCGAAATCAGTATACTGACCAAAAGAAATAAAATCTCCGGTTCCATATTTTTTTTGCGTGTAGTTTGTTTTTGGTGCTGAGTGCTGGCATCATAGAATCGTCTGCCCAATAATTGGATGTAGGTAAATCGTGGTAGTCGTCAGGCTTGTAGGAAATGAGTACAAGAACAGATTTCGGAAAAAGAGAAACGGAACCTTGAAAATAATGCTAGTTGAACATATGTCCAGCGTGACTATAGTGAAAGAGGGAGTGAAAGGTTGCTGTTAAGTTTAATTGAGTAAATTAAGTTGAGTAAAATTAATTGGTTTTTCCTTCTATATTTATTTTGCTTATCGGTGGATCAATAAGGTGCCGAGGCTTAGCGATCACATAGGAAGTTTAGCTAGGTTTTTCCAGTTTCTTATCATAGAAACTTGAAGAGAACATAATAATAGAACTGTCTCGAGAATTGGAACAGTGGTCCTAGAGAGTTCTTGAAAATTTAATTAGTGAACAGTTAAGAAAGGAGAAAACCACTCTCGATGACAGAATAGTGATTACTCATCTATTAAGGACGACACGTGTTTAAAAGTATTTATAAATAAAGTTACAGATAAGATTAAGATTTAGAAAACCCGGGGAACTGGAGACTGGAGATATCAGCAACAAACAGGCAACGGAAGACGTTGGCTTGTCGGAGCTGCCGGAAGGCGATTTTTACAGATAGTGAATAAAATATAGAGAGAATAATGAAGGACTAATGATTTATATTCAATTTTATGAAACGAATTGTTAATTTGTCCATATACGTAAGTTTCAGATATAATGCAACCTGTTTCTGAACTATAGACATCTCTACCGAAATGAGCGGTATTACGTTTCGGCCGCGTATTTCTGCGCCCATGGGATGGATTATTAGAAAGAAACGTTTTACAAGTCAGACTTATTTTGTGGCTTGTTGTCTCATTTTATTATTATTGAATTTCAACCTGTCAACCTGGATGTCGGGAACTTTTTTTGGACACAGACGATCCCCCCGTGATCTCGGCTTTAAGGAAAAGATAAAATGTGGTAGCTAGACTCAAAAAACGGAACGACTATAAGGACTATACCATATTCCGTTGAGCAGGTACCGCGCCATCATCAGAAGCAGGTATAATAGCAATTGCCGCCATCGCCGGAAACGGTTTCTGCCATCATCAGGAGCGGTTAGTGATTGCTGTTATTCTCGGGAGTTGCTTGTGGTTACCGGGTCGCTGCTGGTCAAGGACTACACTTTTGGCGAGGGGGAGTTCAATGGTGGAAATAATAATAATTGTACACTGTGGTTGAAATAACTGAAAATAGTCTGGAATAACTGGAAATCACTGAAAATAATTGATACGATGTGGAAATAGTGGAAAAATAGAAATAATGGAAATAATTGCATATGTTTTCGTTTGAGTGAAGTCACTCACGACACGAGAGTGTTACTTGTGGAAAAAAGAAAAAACTGAAAATAATGACAGTACTTAAGTGGAAATGGATAAAAAATGTGAAAATATTGTAAATTATGTGGAAATAGTGGATGATCTGGAAATAAAATACAAATATAGTGGAAATAAAGTGTAAATAATGTGGAAATAAGTGAAATAACTGAAAGTAAGTGGAAAAGTGGACATAATGTGGAAATAGTGGAAATAATGTCGACACTGTGGAAATTATGTAGAAATAGTGGAAATTATGTAGAAATAATAAAAATAGTAGCAATAATGTGGAAATAGTGTGGAAATAACTGCAAATAACTGACAATAAATGGAAACTATGTGAAAAAAGTGTAAGTGATGTGGAAATAAAATGGAAAGTAGAAATAATGCGGAAATAGGGGAAATAAAGTGGCAATAATGGAAATAATTTAGTGAATGTGAAAAATAATTGCACGCTTTTTCATCGAGTGAACTTCACTCGACTTTTGGTTTTGGTTTTCAAGTGACTGCCGTCGAAGTGAGAATGCATAAAATATTTACACAAAATAAGCACCACAAAGGGGGGAGGGGGGGTTTGACAGGGGAAACACTCTGCAAGTAGGATTTTTTTATACAGGTTCTTGCAAAGTTACAAAATCATTTTATGTTGTTAATATTTAAAAAAAAATAACCCCTTGAAGTAAAAAAAAAATTCTCGTGCCACATAAGTTCGCATCAAATCTTTTTAAACAAATCATCATCAATTTGAAACAAGACCACATTTGTTTAGACCTCTTGAAACATTGAAACAAAATGAAACTGTATTCGAGATTTTATTGATTTGGTGTCTGATAATGTGGTCAATCAAACACAAAAGCGTGCCACTTAAAACTCCCATCAGAGTTTCGTTAATTAATTGGTGTAATTGATCAGTCTTTAAAATTAATTATTACAACTTGGAGCTCAGCAACAGGAAGAGATTAAGTGATCAGGTTCGGGTTAATGAAATAAACTGTTACATATTATATCGTCGCGTTTTACTTTCTAAATTTCTGTCCGTTCATAAGTGTGCCTACTTCTTGAATTTTTGTGTACAAGCACGTTTTCCCTTGTCAGAACTGTTTACGCTAACAGAACGAACTCCCACATCTCTGACGGGGCGGGGCTATTTATGAGCTGAAATAATCTTTTATTGATGGTCTTGTTTTCCTGAAGAGAATCTAAGTCAACATTGTAGAAAGCTTCACGGTAGATACCTGGCATGAACATCAAAAATCGAGTCTAAATATAAGCAAAACTAAACTACAATGATTCAACATTTAATTTCAGCTAATTTTGTAAATCATCAGAGGAATAGTCGATAATACCACGTAGAGATATTACAGTTTTAATTGCCAAAATATGATAGTTTTAATGACGCGTGCGTATCAGCAGGAAAGGAATGTACATACAGTACCCACATTAATAAAATAATTTTAGTTCCTGCTATGAATTTCTCAAATTAAATTTGGATCACCCATCACCAGCAAAATTGTGTGACATTTCAGTTACTCCGTTACGTTAAAGTTCATGCTAGTTTTACATACTGAAAGGAGTGAAATGGAACGGGAAAGTGTGGTGGGTATGATGGTAATCAAAACTCGGACACTGGCAGCTGCTGCATGCAATAAAATACGAGTAGATTAATTAATAACAGAAACAGACATCATATTAATAGAAGCAGATTGTCTGCAGTAATGATGCTTCTAGATCATGTTCAAAAAGACTGATACACAAATTATTGTAGCTCACTTCTCAGTAAGTTTAGAGCGTGCTATAAAAACCCTACACACTTCTTAATTTTTTTTTCTCAAAGTTCACTCATTCAGCTTGATTCACTGAGGAATTTTGACTGAAATTTCCAAAAAAGAGTACTAGGCAAGAATGTCCACGCTGCCGCTTACCATAAGAATAACCCAGCAAATATCAAAATAAGCAGAGCAGCGACCTAGTTTTTGGTAATAAGCGCATCTAACGTGTCGGATGAAGTAACCGATGATTTTTGTAATATTTGTTGCTTAACTATCCTGAGTTACACTTTTTCCAAATGGTAATACGATCAACTTCCGCTATAAATTGGCAACCGGTGAACTATATAGCGCCTTCAACCGTTACATCGTGAAACGTCACACACTATATACGAAGACCTCTCTTCACTAACCTTCCTTTCTTTCATCCTTTCTAATTAAACTTTAAACGGACAACAACACGATAAATTATAATAACTCTATCAGCAGAGAGAAGAATGAACTACGTCCAAAAAGTCATCGATGTTTAATGTCTCTTTATTTTTTTTCCTTTCCAAGTTTCTTGAAAAGTATTGTTAGAGAATAAAAACGCAATCACGCCAGCAATTGTCACAATGTTCTTCCTATCATAATACGTGGGAAAGGTGAGGACATCTGGTGTATATTTTTAAATAAGACAGCCAGCTGTATCAACCCAGAAACATTCGACACGTTCATGTATAAATATTACATCTTCTGCACTGCAAGATAGGGTAGGTAGGTATATTAACTTCCTGGTTTTTTCAATAGTTCTTCAGAGTTCACCGTAAGAAGTTCCAATCATTAGTCTGATAGAAATCAAAGAAAATAGAAGCACGCCTATGTGTTCTTGGTATATTTTGAATTAAATGTTAAATGTAATGAAGAATGAGCGCAAAAAAGGACCAAGGAAACAAGGACCCGAATTTTTTCAGGCCAACTCGAGGGTCATCTTCACGTACCTGATTGTATGTATGTACTTATAATAGAATTTAAGGTGTAACTTGTTTCTGATGAATTTGTAATGTGTTGATGTTCTGTAATAGAAATGTTATTATTAATAATAATTACCTAAACCTGTCCTTTATTTTATGCAAAGTCATCTCAAAACAAAATCATCTCAAAATATATTCACAAAAAAATCTACATATTTTTCATGGCAACTGCTGTCTGTGACTTTCGAAAAAGATAGAAGAAAGAAAATGAAAAGACTTTTGAAAAAGATAGAAGGCAAATAAAAATTGATAAAAAAATGTGAATTGCCGCTAGCTAGCGCGCCCTCCTTTGTTTGATCGTACACATCTGGAAGTTCTGGATAGAAAGAAATAGAAAATCTGGATAGAACGCCCCAAATTATGAGAGAGGGTAAAAGACCTACTGGTATAACTACACGATAATAGGGCAAAATTAAGTATTTTTTATATTTTTTTATAATTCTGATTTCTATCGATTTTAGCAGGATCTAGGTCGAGGTTTACGAATTATGACCAAAATTGATTTGGCCCAAAGAAATTCGAGAGAAATGATCATTTTCGTTCATTAAGAATTGATACAATTTCCTGCTGGAAATAAATTTCTAGTCAATAAAAAAAAAACTGTCTTTTTGCACTAGGCAACCCTGTAAGTCTTTTTTTCTCCCATTTTATGTGAATATTAAGGTAAAAAAAAATAAAAAAAATATAATTTTACATTTATTTTGGGAGAAATTGGGTGGAGGTTTACGATTTATGACCGAATCGCTCGTTCTTTCGTGAAGAATATGGAAGCAATTTCCTGCTGGAATAAAAATTTCTGACTGATTCATGATTGGCCAGAAAATTTTGGCGAAATTAAGGAAACATTGTTTAAATTTCTGTCTGTTTTGGAAGAGAAATCTAATGAATCGGTAAAAAATTTCCTAGGCAATTTCCTGCTGGAAGAAACATTTTTGACGCAATTGCTTTTTGCACACGACACACGACACCGTGTAACTTTTTCATTTGTTTCTAATTTTATATGAAAATTCAGGCCCAATTAAGGAAAAATCGAGGGAAAAATTGTTAATCAGGAAAATTTAATCATCAGGAGTAGGTATCAGGACGCAATTTCCTGCTGGAATAAAAATTGCTGGTCAATCCCAAAAAGTGGCTCTCTACACTGGGTGTAACTTTTTTTGTCTCATTTGATGTGAAAATTAAGGAAAAATTGAGGAAAAGTTGTGTCTCTTTTTGTTTATTCTGCCAGCAGGATGACCATCATCATTTTATGATTATGACCGAAATATGATTATGGCCCAAAGAAATCTATTCAAGACACATTTTCAGCGAGACTTCCAGTCATCAAACATCGAGAAAATCAATTTCTTGCTGGAATAAAAATTTCTGATTAATTTCTAACAGTGGTTTTTGCACTAGACAGACAGACACCCATAAATCATTTTTTTTCCCTCATATTTTATGTGAACATTCAGGCACAATTATTAGGGAACAAATTCTTATATTTCAGTATATTTAAAAAAAAAATCTAACGTATCAGGACGTAGCTTCCTGCTAAAATAAAAATTCCTGATTAGTTCCAAAAAGTGTTGCACGAGGTGTTGCACCTATTGCACGATGTGTAACTTTTGTTTGCCTCATTTGATGCAAAAAAGCAAATATGAGGAAATTTGTTTATATTTCCGTCTATTTTTGAAGAAAAATCTAACGCTTCAGGACGCAAATTCCTGCTGGAATGAAAATTCCTGACCAATTCAAAAAAACTATCTTTTGCACGAAGTGTAACTCAATTTTTTTCTCATTTGATGCGAAATTTAAGGCAAAATTAAAGAAAAAATGTTTACATTTTTGTTTATTATTAGTAGCGGTTTACGATAAGGTATAATTACCGAAATTGGTTTGGCCAAAAAGAAATTTTTAATTTATCCCAGAGAGAAGACATGATCACACTTCCAGTCTATGGAATCAGGAAGTAATTTCCTGCTGGAATAATATTTACTCGAATATTTGGATACTTCCCAACAGTGGTTTTTGCACTAGACAATACTCTCGACAATACTAGACATCCTGTAACTGTTTTTTTTATCTAATTTTATGTTAACATTTAGGCACAATTATGGAAAAATTGTTTTTATTTCTATTTTAGAAAAAAAAAAAAAATTTCAGGAATCAGGACACAATTTACTGCTAAAATAAAAATTCCTGATAAGTTCCAAAAAGTGTCCTATTGCACGAAGTGTAACTTTTGGTTTTGCCTCTGATGTGAAAATTAAAGTAGAGTAAAGAAAAATTGTTTATATTTCCGTCTATTTTTGAAGAGAAATCTAACGCATCAGGACGCAATTTCCTGCTGGAATAATAATTCCCAACAAATCCCGAAAAGTAGCTCTTTACACTGGGTGTAACAAATTTTTTTTGTCTCATTTGATGTAAAAATTAGGGCAACGTTAAGGAAAAATTATTTCTATTATTTTTGTTTATTTTGGCAAGAGCCGAGGCAGGAGGTAGGCCGAGGTTAACGATTTTGACCGAAATTGGTTTGGCACAGAGAAATCTATCCAAAAGACACGAGCACACTACTTCCAGCGAGACTTCAGTCATCAAGAATCGCTCAGGAAGCAATTTCCTGCTGGAATAAAAATTTCTTCTAACTATTCCTAATTGACAAGAAAATTAAGGCGAAACTAAGGAAGAATTGTTTATATTTTTATTTCTGTCTTTTTCGAGGTCTTTTTTTGCCAGGAAAATCTAACGAATCAGGAAAATCAATTTCCTGCTGGAATAATAATTCCTGACCAACTCCTGACATGGTTTTTTTTGCACTTGGTAAAACCTTTTATTTTTGTTAAATTTTGAAAAGAAATCTAACGCATCAGGAAGCAATTTCCTATTGGAATTAAAATTTCTGACTAAATCTCAATTGCCGAGAAAATTTAAGCGAAACTAATGAAGAATTGTTTATATTTTTGTCTTTTTTGGTAGAAAAATGTAACGAATTAGACAGCAATTTCCTGCTGGAATAAAAATTCCAGACCAATTCCAAAAAAAAGTATTTTTGCACCAAGTTTGGACCAGAAAAATCTATCCAAGAGACATGATCACACTTACAGCGAGACTTCCAGTTATCAAGAATCGGGAACAATTTCCTGCTGAAATAGAAATTCCTGACCCATTCCAAAAAGTGTCTTCTTAAGTACCTGGGCGTAACTCTTTTTTTGCCTCGTTTGAAAATTGGGGTAAAATTAGGGACAAAATTATATTTTCGTCTATTTTTGAAAAGGAATTTAACGCATCAGGGAGGAATTTTCTGCTGGAATTAAAATTTCTGACTAATTCCTATAATGGAGGAGAAAATTTAGACCAAACTAAGGAAGAATTGTTTATTTTTCTATTTCTGTCTTTATTTGGCAGGGAAATCTAACGAATCATGCAGCAATTTCCTATTGGAAAAATCTCGGGAAAAATAATCCCTGACCATTTCCGAACAGTTTTTTTTTGCACTTAGATACCTTACAACCTTTTTTTTCTTTTTTTTTTGTGAAAATGGGGGCTACATTAAGAAAGTGTTTATATTTTTGTTAAATTTTGAAAAGAAATCCAAGGAGTCAACGAATTTCCTGCAATAATTATTCCTGCTGAATAAAAATCCCGAGAAAAATCCCTGATTAATTCCAGAAAATGTCTTTTTGGACTAAGTTTGGAGCAAAGAAATCTATCCGAGAAACATGATCACGCACTTACAGCGAGACTTCCACTGCTTATCAAGAACCGGAAAAAATTTCCTGCTGTAATAGAAATTCCTGACCCATTCTAAATAGTGAGGACATAACTCTATTTTTGTCTCGTTTGAAAATTGGGGCAAAATTAAGAAAAAAGAGGGAAAAATTATATTTCCGTCTATTTTTGAAAAGAACACATTAGGGAGCAATTTCCTGCTGGAATTAAAATTTCTGACTGATTCCTAATTGCCGAGAAAATTTAGGCGAAAACTAATGAAGAATTGTTTACATTTATGTCTTTTTGGCAGGGAAATATAACGAATCAGGAAGCAAGTTCCTGCTGGAATAAAAATTCCTGACCAATTTCAAAAAATGTCTTTTTGCATCAAGTTTGGACCAGAAAAATCTATCCAAGAGACATGATCGCACTTCCAGCGAGACTTCCAGTCATCACGACTCAAGAAGCAATTTCCTGCTGGAATAAAAATTCCTGAACAATTCCAAAAAATTTCTTTTTGCACTGAATTTGGAGCAAAGAAATCTATTCAAGAGACATGATCACACATGGTCAAGAATCGGGAACTATTTCCTGCTGAAATAGAAATTCCTGACCAATTTCAAAATGTTTTTTTTTTTGTAATAGGGCGGTGGCCGGCCACCTTCTCCAATTGATAGTGTCCCCTATTTCCCCTATTATTTAGGTAATTGTTTATGTATGAGTTTGTCTAAATAATTATTAAATTGATCTATTACGTATACATATTTATTCAGTTTTGATCTTACTAGGTACTTATCACCGGTTTTTGTTTGTTTGTTTCACCTTGTGTCGTGCTCAATCTCGTCTAGTATTTACCTAGAAATTTATCTCTTATAAACAAATAACAAATAACAAACAATGCGCCGCAATGATGACATGACATACATAATAATAATAAATAATATCAATTTTTTTATTACAACAACCAAAACAAGTGAAGGTTAATGCGGATAAGATATCTCATATCTCATGACAATTTTCCTTTTTCACCAAAAGTCAAAAACCCCAGCGAACAAGGAAGCCGACCGAAACTGTTCCAGATTTCAGCATTGATTGAATGTAGGTTTAGGTACTCACCCAAGAGTCAATGCCCTTTAAAAGGATCAAAACCCGACCTTTTTCCAGAAACCCAAATAACCGAACAGGACACACTCACACTACAAACACCAACACCAACACCATTCACTCTTCACTCAGGCAGGAGTCCTACAAACGAGAAATAAAAATAAATCAAGCCAACAAAGGACAAGTCGAGTGGGTAATTTGAACGGTGCCAGCGCCAGTACTCGTCCAGCTGACTGTTTATTTGTGTACAGCGCGGACGGACACGACGTCGCTTTTCTTTCGAGCCAAATAAAGGGCACAAAGGCCGATAAGATTCTTACCTTGAGCCTGTTCAAATTTCCATCTCTAGCAGCGTGGTAGACGACGCTTTTGTAATCCATTCTAACACGCACTTTTCACTGAACAAAACGCCAAAATAAAAACGATTTTCCACTTCCAAAATGTTCTTCTCATAGCTTACAGCTACGAGCTGCAGCTGACGAACGACTAGGACTAGGACTACTGCGAATACTGAACTGAAAAAGCGAATACTGCGATTACGGTTCACGAATATCCCCGTGCCGGTGCTGCTGAAACTCGATGCGGCGGCCACTCAGCGGCAGATCGCGCTTGTGAAACGAACGAGGCGACTAAACGAACGAGAACGACTAGAATCAGAAATCAGAAAGCATCTGAATCTCTATTGAATTTTGCAGGAATTGCCGGTCCTGCTAACAAGTAATAAGTACCGTCAAACGTCACAGAACTCGAGCGCTCACTGTAAACTGTAGCGTTAGAACATAATTACAGTTCACTGTTTATTCTTTAACGTCAGTTTCCCGCCCGAGTGATGTTAGTCAACAAGCAATCATAGATGGCAGCACATACTTCAACGAAACCCTTTTTGCCTGCTACAGTTCGTTGACTCCTTCTGAGGACTTACTACACTCAAACAAAAGTCATAACTACTTCTCGCCCGCGATGCCGATGCGACACAGCAATTCAAACTAGGGAAGAAAATTAAGATGAAGGTATAATTTAGCAGAAAAATTGCAGATTGAATGCCGAGGCTGAATTGAAAAAAAAAATAAGACGAAAACGACCTAACGACATCTTTGGGGTTTTTTATGGGGTTTGCGCATCTTGTCATTGCCACAGAATAGGTACAATCAGAATATAAACTTCAATAAAAATACCGAGCGCGCCTCTACTCGGCGCATATTTTGAATGTGGGCCCACAGAATAAAATTGTACCTATTCTGTGGCGGGCCTGCGTTTCTACTTTGAAGCAATGACCGTTAGAGGTGTGGCTTGTCTCTAAAAGATCAAAGGCGCCGCCGGCGAGTTTAGCTTCTGATTTATTCTATTCTGTGTCATTGCCCTAATGAAAGTTTTCTTCCGAACTAGTTTTTGTAAATCTACAGAAATGATAATTTTGACTGTGTTTACTTATAGTCCAGTATAGCCCCGTTTTGGCTAAAAATTCTATAGAACACTTCCTAAAATTGTAAAAATTTAAATTTAGGTAGTCCATACGCTCTACTTCAAAGTCTCATCCCCAATGCCGTTGGTTGCTTTTACCGAGGGGGTTAAAACCACCACTTCTCGGGAGTGAAAAATTGGTTGTTAAAAATAACTGTAGAAATCAATATGTATACCTATCTACTAATTTTAAGTCATTTTTTTCTGTAAACTTTTCCCCTACAGCCAATATTTTTTGAGTTATTTGCGATTGAAATTTCGATTTTTTACCACATTTTTGAACTGTTTTTCATGAATATCTCGATAAATTTGAGCTTGACCGCTAAGACAATAAACAAAGTTGTGACTAATAAAAAACAAAGAATGGTTTTTGTCTAATATGGTTACTTCAAACCAATTATTAACTGAATAATGGCTTATTAAAAGCCAACTTTTGCTTTTGGAGTGGAGTAAAAATCGACACTTTCAATCTCAAATTATAAAAAAATTATGCATTTTTTCATAAAAACTGTTGGGAAGTTTTTGATAGCGCTTAAAAAGACCTTCATTTTTGTTTTTTGTTAAAGGTCCTAGCATAAAAACTGACCGAATTATGACGAAAATAAGATAGACGCCGAGTTTTTTCGTAGAAAAAACGGTCAAAACAACCCCTTCAAAACCACCCCAATTGGAAATATTTGTTAGCCCTTCTACAATTCACTTCCTTAATATACCATTAGTAAACTCTGTGAGTTTCAACGACGAACAAGCCTTAATTTTGAAAAGATGACAATTTAAAGACAGAAACTTTTTTTGAAATTTCTAATAAAAAAAGTTCGTTTTTTCAATGTAAGTCAAAAAATAAGGCAAATTATGTAAAATTAGATACCAAAAAGTTTGTTTTTTTTTTCACTGAAAATTTTCATTACAGGTTTTTTTTTTCGTAAGTATAAAATTGAGGGAGATATGCCTCTCAAAAGTTGTGGCTAGTGGTTGAACTGGTTGACTAGTAACATTTTCGAATCCTTCAACCCTTGCCACTTTCCAGAATTAGGCTGGAAAAAATATCAATCCTACATGAGTTTGTAGGTCTTGCATTTACCTTTAAAAAGCTTTTCAGAAAATTTTCTAACATCAAAATTGAGGAAGTTATAGTCAAAAAACCATTGAACTGTTTTTTTTTCAGTTTTTAAAAGTTTAAATAAAGTTCAGTAAAAAAATTTGAATGCTTATTTTAACATTTATATCTAATAGGGGTGGTTTATGGTAAGGGTTGGTGGAGGTTCTAGCTCACGAAAAACATTAAATAACATTAAGTTATCTTCACTGAAATTATAACAACAAAAACTGAAGCGCAATTAAAAGTAGCAGGGGGTAGTTTTTCCCCTGAAAATATTCAACAATAAACGAAATAACATTAAATAGCAATAAGTAATCTTTACTTAACTTATTTAAACAAAATCCAAACATTTTAATGCTTTAACGTAATTTTTTATTATTTTTCTCGCTATTGGGGTTGTTTTCACCCCTAAAAATATATAGTTACTGGCGTTTTTACACTTAATTACATCGAGTGACCTTTACTAAACACGCGTTCATATACATACGGAGTAGGTACTCAGACTCAGAGATTCTCTGTAGGAAGCGACGTAACTTCGCTTCATATTTTTACCAGGTTTTTAATACGTCGATTTTTTTGTCTGCCTGACTTTTTGTCTATGGCTGTCTCTCTGAGCAAATCTTGCAATCGATTTTAAGCTAACTTCCCCTAGAGCTAGAGACTTTAAACTTTAAACGCTGAGAACTGGATGACGCTAATGCACTATACTAATTCGCTTTCTTTTCTGTCTGTTGGACAAAATTTTAAGAAAATTCTGAGCGTCAATGAGAGAGTGCGTGACTGGCGTGAAAACAGCTGCCAAAAAGATAGCTGACAATTTTTGAACGCACTATGTGTATAAGTAGATGTACTTTTATTTCAAAATGGGAAAAATGAATTACGAAACACCACTAGGACCAATAATACCTCCAGACTACACCAGGAATAATTTCTTCGAGAATTTCTTGCAAACAACTACGGGGGCTGGTATTTTAAATCGTGTCGTTCATCCCCATTAAAATGAAAAATTCGATTCCTCGATTTAACAAAATAGGAAAATTTTGAAAAAATTACGAGAGACTACTCGGATGAGTACCTACAGGATACAGTAGAAATACTTTATTGCAAGCAATACAACGGCGGGTATTTCAAATCATGTCGTTCATTTCCCACACTAACATCAAAAATTAAATAACTCGATTTGCCAAAATAGGAAAATTTTCAAAAACTTACGTTAGACCACTAGAACTATTGCCTACAAGGTACACTGGGAATAATTTCTTGCAAACAACTATACAGGAGCGTGTATTTTAAAACATACCGTTCATCTCCAAATGAACTGAAAATCAGTAGCTATCAGAATCAGATATTATTTCAAAGTACGTATAGTGCGTTCAAAAATTGTCAGCTATCTTTTTAGCAGCTGTTTTCACGCCAGTGAGTGCGTGGGCGGACCCAGGTACAGCAGGGGGAGCTCCGTTAAAAAAATGTTAAAAAAAACAAATGCGAGACTAAAAAGCAGAAAATAATTTTTAATCTCTATGGAAATACTTGTTAGTTTGTACGTGTTCAAGGGGAAAGGCGACTTCTTAGTTGAAATCAACTTTACTCGCTACACATCATACTATTATAGATTACATGAGCTAATTAAAAACAATTTTTTACCTTTTAGTCGGTGTGAAAGAGGTGGCATATTAAACCGATTTTTTTTTCAAACAATTAAGATATTTATTTGAATAATTTAAATGAAAACTTCATACAGAGTGTCCCAACTTAATCGAGTCGGTCTCTGCGGGCTAAGCGATTGATTTAAATTTTTTTTTCAATTTCAAATTCAGAGTGTGCTATTATACGAGAGTGACATACATCTATACTATCTGTATTAATTTCGTTTTTTATTTAGCAACACGTTGAGAAATCTCAGTTTTTTATCACCCTGTACACACATCATCATATGGATAGTACATAGAAAGTTAAAATAAGGACATGTAAGCCGTTTTGCGATATTTGTAGCCGTTTCCAATGTACACTGCTTTAAAAATGAAAAATTGCGATTTTCACTTGTTTATAACTCATAAACTATACGCAATTTAAACGGTAACTGTAAAAACTATATTTACTTTATTTTCTCAGACATAACTTTGATATGTCACTCTCATATGGAACACTCTTTACAGTCGAAAATAATTTTAAATTATAATCATTATAACCCTACATTTGAATTTATAAAAAAAATTGAAAAACCTATCGTTTGGCCCACAGAGATCGACTCGAATAACCTGAGACACCCTGTATAGTAAATGAGAGAAAGAGAGAGAGAGTGGAAAAACGAAAAATCGGAAAATCGAGTGTAACGTACATTTTGTACGTGCCGGCTAAATGCCGGCAACGCGGAGACAACGGCGGGCGCGCGCAGTAAGTGAGTGATGGTGGGTTTTAGTGCGACGCAAGCTGGCGGCCTCGAGTTTCGTAACATCGACTGTCGAGTTGAAATCAGGTGCGTTCATCTTCATACCGGCCCTTTCACTTTCTTTTCACTTCTGGATTCGCTAGAGGAAGGTACATTTCCGCAAACACAGGGAAATTCTAGCGAAATGGCGTTGTGAACTTTCACTTAAATTATTATAAACATCGCCCACGTTTTTGGCTTGGTGAGTGTTGTAGAATGTTTTTGTTAATTGTGCTAGAATTATACCGATCATATTTTCATAATACCGTATGCTAATTTTAATTACAGCTTAAATCCGATCGAGTTTCGCTCCGCTTGTAAAATTTCATCAATTACATTTTTGATTCTAACCTATCTTGAGGACGGGACATCATTTTATGTACCCTCGGTAAGCAGACTCGATCGGACCCGTTCATTAATGCAAGAGTGTTTCTGATATCCATGAAATTACAGCTTTTCCCTACGGATTGATTTTTCCCTGGAGGCAATCTTTTTCTTGGAGGCAACTTTTTTCCTGGGGTTATCTTATTCGTACCGAGAAGAACTCCACGTACCAAGGCAGATTTTCTTGGATACCAAGTAAGAACTCCCCGTACCAAGGCAGATTTTCTTGGATACCAAGGCACCCTTTCAAACCAAGCAAGTTCCTGGAGCCAAGCCATACGAAGATAAGTGCCTTGTAAACTCTTAGCACCCGATCCATTCATTCGACTAGCACCGCACGCTCTTGTTTTTTTATTATCTGTTAACCGTACTCAAGAGTGTTATATTAATCACTGTGATATATTTTATATTTTAATAAAGAGTACCTGTTGTTCTGCTGACCTGCTTGTTATTGTTGACCCTCTTAGACTAGCGACTCAACCTACGACCCTTGTTTTTCGTGTCTCATGCTCTCAGCGGCTATTTTTCCCCTCGTAGGGTAAAATAGTTCGTTTCAAGTGGCACCCATCGTGTCTATCTGCCACTAATTCGTTTCACGAGTTTTCTCCAAATTATACCTATGGAGATTATTTATTAAAACATCGAAATTTATTCACCCTGTACAGATCGAAATTCACCACCAGTTTTCAGTCAGTAACCGAATGAAAGCAATAAAGGCATTATCATGCATATTCGAGGAAATTAGGGGATTCACTCAAGTTATTACCTTCGGCACTTAATCCACCTACATCATTTTTCTGGAGTATATGTCTGGATGAAACTGATGTCCGAGTTACTTTTTATTGCAGTGTCTGGATAAGCAAATCTGTACTTAACTTATTATAATATTAACATTTAAAAGACTGTAGGTACACCATCTTGCTTCTTGAATCTTATAACGGGATAGTAATCTCGATTATTATATCTTTGCATCACGATATTCTTGGGATACGAAAATCTGTCACGCTACATAACGTAGTTTGAATGAATAAGTCACGTTAATTTGAGCGAATAAAACAATGGTAAAGACAAAGGTGAATAATTGGAGCGTTGGAGACACATAATAGGAAAATAATAATAGCAGAAAATGATTATATTGTGCGTTAGTGTTAGTGTTTAAAAAGTAGAACGATCAAAGTGAGGAAGGATGAAGGATGGTGTGAACAAAATTGTCTTAACAAACACAAATGCCCAATTAGTAAATGAAAACTTCAATACAATACAATTATAATGAACTCACCGGAGCGAAACTGCGATATTTTTTTATACAGGGTGAGTCACCTAAGACGGAAAGCTCGATTACACCTACACCGTTAAAAATATCGAAATGAATCTAAAGCGCTGCAAACGGGAGGCGGTATTTTCAGGTAAGTACACGGGATGGCCCAATATCATTCTGCGCCATGCAATTTTGTTATTTTATAAAGGACATCCTGTATATTATTACAATTTTAAATTTTGTGAGAAATTCCAGTAAAAATGGTGTTTGAGGTACTATTTTACTAATGGTTTTGATGATAGGATGAAGGACCAGGGCTTAGCCCAAAGGGAAACAGGAGTACACGATTTAGGAGGGTATCTGACGGCCCTTCACTAACGAACGATACGAATGCGAACCTCGGATGCGATAGGTTCGCTCGACGACTTCGACTTACCGACTTGGACTCCTTTCTTCCTTTCTCACTGCTGTCTTTGCATGTGCGGGCAAAGGGAATAAGGAAGGGGTAGGTGTTGATTGGTCTTCGAACCACGAACTTTCAGATTCCTGAGGCTTAAATATGACGATTTAACTGAAATTATTTATATCCAAAATGGCATACCCTTTTCAAGAAACACCCCTAAAAGGCAAACTATAAACAGCCCTTAAAAACCAAATACCTACACATTTGCCAGAATAAGTAAAAAGTGAATTAAATGAGAAACTTGAAACTTCCGCCGCCTACTATGCTCGGTTAAGACCAATAAACTGACAGAGTCTTACAAACATTGACATACAGGGTGTTCTTGTTTTCAGTGACACGTATTACTTTTTACCCCAGAACTTGTTTATACGCACCCCCTTTTTACTGAAGAATTTTAGAAAACAACCTGAAATTAAATTAATTTCTGATGTCAAGCGTTATGCGCAATAATTTTAGCTTCATTTTGATACCAAAACCATTTCTGTCAGTTTAAACGGCGAGCAGGAATCCTCAAAAACCACTTTCGCAATGCTAATCCCCTATGGCCCGCTTTGAAAATCAACACCCTGTATATCTGCATGAGTGATTCGCTGACTCTTCGCAAGTCGCTTGTCAATAAGTTATAGACGACATTTTCAGAACTGATCTCATTTAATTTTTTTTACTGATTTTTGATTTTTTTGATTTCAATGAATTAATTAAAAGAATAAATTTAAAATGTCATGCAACAAAACCGGAAAAAATTATGTCACTCATCGTTTGACTCGACATTACTTTGCCATCAGTGTCAAGTGTCAATATAGAGCATTAAAAATTCAAAATAGCCAAACTACTAAAAACAGGTACCATTGGAAGATTCTTCCATGTCTTATCGTTAACAAGTCGTGCCAAATCTAGCAATACGATGTTTGGCGGAAGCCTCGGTAAGTTTTAGATAAGTTTCACCAAGAGAGGATTTCAACTGACATTTGGCACTTTCACTTAGGCAAAAACCGAGACATAAATGAAGGAGGAAATTTCCCCGAAGTTGATACCATTACCGATGACGACCTGGAAGCGGACGAGGTCGCTGAATCTGAGGCGGAGGCCGAGGAGGAGGAAGACGACGATGAAGAATTGGAAGACGAGGAAGACTATGAAGAATATGAAGATGAAGAAGAAGACCCTTTCATTGGTGATGACGAGATAGGCGAGGACTCAGACGAAAGCGACGATGATGAAGATGGAAATGATGATGGTGGATTTGATATGATGAATTTGTTAACAAAGAAATTTTTTTGCAAGTTTACCTACATATAGAGGAATAGAGGTATAATAATCATTTTGTTTGTTGTTTTGTTCCTGAAAGGTGAAAGATGAAAATGATAAACCAATAAAAATGTTAAATCCGACCGACAACATTTCTCCTTTGTTTAGACTCATCAGTTAGCTATACCAGACCAATTCCAAGACAAGAATTCTTGGACAACATAATTTTTAGAAGAGACAAAAATAGTTCAAGTAAAAGTTAGGAAAAGTGGCTTCAAAGAATTTTGTCTCTTTAATTTAATTTAATTTTTTTTACATCTGGAAGATTTAGATTTTGTTAGGTTTGATCTTTAATACCTAGCAGTTGGCAGTCGTCAAAAAAATAATGAAGATTAATAAAACAAGCTGAAACTGAACTTATAAGTATGGGCAAACACGCAAAAGAAGATTTACGCAAATTGTTTTGCGAGGATCGACCTCCCTCAAGTACTGAAAAAACAAAGATGGCGCCCGAAGGTTATATATGCGCCCTGTCTCGTTTAATTTTCGTTGGCACCGGACTCTAAAGACTCATTTGCCGCCTACAAGAATTTTGCACTTTCGTATTACTACAATAATAATACTTGCATGCGCAGTTTTGTTGTTATGGCTGCGTTCAGTTATCAAAGCTCGAATTTCATACCAACCAGCGGTTGATGGTATGATGGTCTGGTGATTTTTTCTTCTCAGCAGTTATAGATAACCGCCACCAGGTTTTGGCACAATCACTTTATAATATGATCTCATAAGTATACGCAGAATTACCTACTCACACGTCACACCTCAACAAAACAAACATTTTCAGTCAAAGGGGAACTCAAAAAACAAAGGGAAACTCATGGTTGTCTCAAAATTGCGTCTTAAACCCCCATGTAGGTATGTGGAACCAGGGGCGGTTCATGGATTGCAAAATGAGTGAAGTGTAGATTTTTGATTTTTCCAAAGTCCGGTCAGCTCGTTTTTTTTGGCAATGTTCTGTGAGCTCGAAAATTCGATTTTTCCAAAGTCCGGTCAGCTCGTTTTTTTTTGCAATGTTAGTTCGAATTTTTTTTGCAATCTCCCGTTGAACAAAGTCCGGTCAGCTCGATTATTTTTTCCAATGTTCGCTGTTTCGTCCTTGTCGATCCATTTGGACTCCTATGTTCAAAAATAATACCATCCCTACCCGTTTCCTATCCTTGCACGTCGGGGATGAAGGAAAAAACAAATCCACCTGACCACCGGAGTGGCGTCGAGCTCGAGCAGTGAATGAAAAAGTGCCGTTCGTACCATCCTTACTCGAAGGGAGCGGCAGAACGAGCGAAATTCATTCGTTATATAGTGGACAATTATTGTTTCACATTGTGAAGTGAATTAAAACTTATTAATAATAACAACTCGTGATTCAAACAAGTGCCCCACATTTGTCGGACAGTAACACAAGGTCAGTAAACTAATAATAATTAATAATTCAACGTTATTGTGTTCCTGTCAATCTTGACATTAGCCTGGTCCTTCGTCTCACCCTCCCCCCCCCCCCACATTTATAGCCCTCCGTCGTAGGATAGAAACATTCGGTGAGCTCGAAAATTCGATTTTTGCAAATTCCGGTCAGCTCGTTTTTTTTTTTTTTTGCAAGGTCAGCTCGAGTTTTTTGTTGCAACCTCCCGTTTGACAAAGTCCGGTTACCTCGAAAATTTGATTTTTCCAAATTCCGGTCATCTGGTTTTTTTTTGCAAGGTCAGCTTGATCTTTTTGTTGCAACCTTCCGTTTGACAAAGTCCGGTTACCTCGAAAATTTGATTTTTCCAAAGTCCGGTCAGCTCGTTTTCTTTTGCATGGTCAGCTCGAATTTTTTGTTGCAACCTCCCGTTTGACAAAGTCCGGTTAGCTCGATTTTTTTTTTGCAATGTTCGGTGAGCTCGAAAAGTCGATTTTTCCAAAGTCCGACCAGCTCGCATTTTTTTTGCAAGGTCCGACCAGCTCAATTTTTTTGCAACCTCGTGTTTGACAAAGTTCGGTCAGCTCGATTTTTTTTGCAAGGTACGGGGAGCTCGAAAATTCGATTTTTCCAAAGTTCGGTCAGCTTGTTTTTTTTTTGCAAGGTCAGCTCGAATTTTTTGTTGCAACCTCCCGTTTGACAAAGTTCGGTTACCTCGAAAATTTGATTTTTCCAAAGTCCGGTCAGCTTGTTTTTTTTTGCAAGGTCAGCTCGAATTTTTTGTTGTAACCTCCCGTTTGACAAAGTCCGGTTAGCTCGATTTTTTTTTTTGCAATGTTCGGTGAGCTCGAAAAGTCGATTTTTCCAAAGTCCGACCAGCTTGAATTTTTTTTGCAAACTCCCGTTTGACAAAGTTCGGTCAGCTTGAAAATCCTATTTTTCCAAAATCCGGTCAGCGCGATTTTATTTGCAAGGGGTCCCGTTTAGCAAACTCCGTGTGGTCAGCTCGAAAATTCGATTTTTCCATAGTCCGGTCAGCTCGTTTTTTTTGCTACTTCTCGTTTGAAAAAGTCCCGTTAGCTCGAAAATTTTATTTTTCCAAAGTCTGGTCTGCTCAATTTTTTTTTCAGATCGGGTTTTACAAGATTCGAAAAAAGTCCTAAACTGAAGTTCGAACATTGAAGTCCACCGAAAAACCCACCTTGCAAAAATCAAATTTTACAAAAGAAAAATTAAAATCTCTAACTGACAAGACCTTTTCATAGAAGATTTTGGCAAAAACAAAATAAAAAATTATAATAAACCCAAAGGGCCTGACTTTGTCGAACCGACCTTGAAAAATTGTCGTTATTTGCGTTCCAAGAGGCGGTGAAGTGGACTTTTCTTATACGAAAGTGGTCGTTATGAGGACCAAATGAAACTGAAGATGTCTTTAAAGTCACCGAAGATCAGAAAGAAACTTATTAACGCGCGGAACGCATTGATTTTTCTAACTAATATACCTCAACTACAAACACAAACCACAACATAAAATAAAAAAATAATGAAAAAAAAAATTGTAAAAATTGACATTTACTAATGACGTTTCAAAGAGTGAATTTATAATCTGGCTTTGCCGCTAGATCTGTCTCCATTTTAATAATTTTGATTGTTATGACGAATTTTGCTATTTTTGCGAACCCCTGTGGAAAGTAGCCTGGCGCGGTCAATCGTGTTTCTGTCCTTTACCGTCGTTATTGTCTTTATTGTAAACAGCGTGCATGCATGTTTCCCTTTCCATTATAGTCGCCTTTTTAACAATTAAATGCCAACTCACCAATTTTTTAGTCAACCAAGTTTAGTCAAGCTCGAAAAAAAAGCTCTAATTTTCTATCTGACGGAACCTTGTCAACACGGGCCTTGTCCTAAAACCAAACAAATTTCGAGCTAATCGGACCTCGTCAAACCGAGCCTATAGTAAACAAGAAAAAGAGCCAAACAAAGGGACTTTCACTTTTGTTCAATCATAGTGCTCCCAAAACAGTACACCTTATCTTCGGGACGACAGGTGACGTCATTACCCGGCAGTATACGCTTTCGTTGATATTTAATTGATAGTTGATTGATATAAGCGATAAACAGTTCCAATGATAGGGGAGTGAGTATGGTGTATAGCGGTAAAAAAAAATCGAAACTATAGATAGATTAAAGTCTACAATAATGTCTATGAAATCATCGGAACTAGAGAACTGAGTAATCAAGAAGTTATTTTCAAAGAACGGTTACAAGTAACCGTGATGAAACTGCGGCAGACTATTTGTCGTTTGTCAAGTTGTCATATTATATTAACTTCTCAGTTGAGCCTGGCGAGGCCTCGCGGTTAAGTAGCGAGTACTGCTTGATCGTTGGATCCGTCGGACTGAGTTCGATTCTCGGTGAAGGCTCTGGGTGTCTGTGTTGTTTCTACTATTTATTTGGCATTCTTGAGGCTGGGTGTATGAGCAAGAGGCTCCAAACCCATATTACCGGTGTGGAGCGACTTTCTCTTACCTACATAGGAAAGACCTATGCTCCCCCTTAAAAAAAAAAAAAAAAAAAAAAAAAAACTTCTCAGTTAATGCAGACACAACTAGCAGTAGGTACCTATATAAAATTACCTGTAAAGTGTAAATCAATCAATAATACCTAAGTTATTATAGTCTGGACGACGAATAATAATCTACTTAATACCTACATGAAATGACTTCGGATTGCATCGTATCATAACATATTCAATGTCCGGAAAACAAGTTGCGACATGTCTTGAACTTTCCAAAGCTTCCTGCGAACGTCTTGCTAGATAACATAAATATTCGATGTCTTCTCTGCCGAAGAAAAAAATTGCTGTGCGTTTAGACCACATGACCACAAGCTTAAAGAGAAATCTCTTTTCACTGAAAGAGACAATTGATTCGCCCTTTGTACGTGTGTTCTCCGCAAAGAAGTTTAATTTCCAGATTCAAGGACTGAACAATCCACAAACAACTTCGATCAAATAGGTCGCAATAAGGGTTGCATGAGATTTGGGTAGTTTTCACTTTTCTCGTATTCTAATCAGCTACTGCAAAAAAATTAGCGTCCAAACTTTGAAACCTCCTGCCCCTACCCCTAATTTTGAGCTAATATGCCCAAATTTAATTTCGACCAAATCTATTTATTTTGATTTCCCCCTTCCCACCCAACCACTTTATTTATTTTTTAACGTAGCTCTGTTATATTATAATAATTATGGGACACCTGTTCTTTATAATTATACAAATATATCTGACTTTGAAGTAATTTTAGCAGCGTGGCAACGTGAGGAATCAACGTTGACTCGACCGGCGTTTGTCAAGTGTAACAGGCGTGCCGATCCCTAATGAGACCTTGCGATTGGTGTTCATCATGATGACGTAACGGCTGAACAACCACGTGGGTCTCACTCTGTCGCTGCCCGACCGTGCCAGAGCGGCAGATGAGCCCGGACGAGAGGCGATGTAGAGAGTATTGGCGGATTCTCTCGGTCGCCGCGTGAACAATGAAATTGTGATTGTGCGCGTTGCAAGTGAGAAAACTTCTTGCACACACATTTTTCCATCGTTTAAATTAGAATAAGGACAGCGTCGTCCGGAAGTGATCGCGATATTGGATCGATAGCGCGCGGGGTCGCGAGTGTGTCTGCGGCAGGGAAGTGTGATGTTTGTTGTTGTGATAGTGGGTCTAGGTAGCCGGTGACAAGTGAGCGTCGTCGCTAGGACAGGGACAGACATGTACCCCTCCCCTGCCAGGCATCCATCTGGCGCGGTAAGTGGTTGTTTAGGTTACCCCCTCCACCCCCGGACGGTCGGCCACCCCCGCTTTCGTCTTACCGTGTTAAGTCGCTAACCGAAAGCGGGCTCGGCGTCTCTCTACTAGCGCGTCTCGCCCGCTTCCTCCCCGTCCTGCTCTCTCTCTCTATCGCGCCCGCAGACCGCACATTGCCTCAGTCGACAATTATCTCTTCTCTCCATGGCCTGCCCTATAAATTAATTATTATTCCGTGGCCGGTCCGAGAGAGCATGGATGGGATTCTTATCAGTTTAATTTGATAATAGTCGGCGCTTTTTGTTTTTGTTACGTTCGATAAGCGTTACACAAACATACAAAAACGAAATGCTCATGTCAATAGAGAGAAGAGTTCAATATAAATAATAATAATAATTGAACATGCCGCTTATAATTTGGTAGTTATGATTTTTGTTATGTTATGAAAATATACATTTACCGTATTTTAATTACTTATTATTAATTTTTTCTCAAGCGATATGATTATAAAAAAGTAATGTGATTGGGTCTTGTTGTTTGTTTTTATAATGAGAACAGATAATAGTTTGTAATTAGTAACAGAGCGCAATGGAGAAGGGAAAAGGCGAGGGAAAGGGGGATAATGAAACAATTTATTCCTCGCTTTATTCCCTGAATTAACTGATAATACGATTACGATACATCTATAAGGTCTTAGATATTAATTAATGTTTTCTAAAATTTAGGTATCCAACTACCTACCTAATTGGGCATGAAAAAATATAGAATTTTTTTTCTTTCATTAAAAAAAAATATACAGGGTGAGACAAATTCGAGCTACATCATTGGGATCTCGAAAGCTAGAAGAGATATGGACTCGATTAAATTAGGGTAAATTTGCGCTATTTTATGCTTAATAAGAGTCTAAAAAAAAATTCAGGATATTTTCAATCTTTGCTAAAATATCCTGAAAAAAAACGAGGAAAAAACAGCCAATAAGTCAAGTGAACCACGCTTCGGCCAGCCACTCTTTCGGCCAGGGCCAGGGAGAGGGAGTTCGATCAATTTCCAACAAAAAATTTTTTTTTCGTTAGGGGTCATTATATACATCCGCGGCTCCTACAGCCTACAGTTTCACTATGTCACCTATATAGGGGTGGAGAACATAGCTATAGTAACACCAGGAAGGTATTCATTTGCTTTGCAAATTTATGGTTAGCCAAAAAAAGAGGCATTAAGAGCCGCTCTAATGAGTCCGGTCCTGGGTACGCGGCGTATAAATACATAAGAAGCACGCACTCGAGATGAATACGCGTCCAAGCCAACCGGATCGTAAGCAAGCGGATGCCATGGGCACGACACAGAGAGGGATTCGATCGGATATAAGATTTCTCATATCGTATCCAGAGTATTATAGCGAACGATGTCACGATTTTTGGAATGCGAATGCAAAATTAATGCAAAATTCAAAATAAAAACGGTGCTACGGTTAATCTCGAAGATATTCCTTGCCCTGAAAGTGAAAAAAAATAGAAATTCGACCGTAGTGTCAAAGAGGCCTTAGTTGTGACTTGTGACCTTAACATTTGTTTGCAATGGCTGTTTTTAGCTGCTTACCCACCCAGCACCCCTATTTCGCTCCTCGGTCCCGAAAAAATTGATGAAACTTAGGAGCCGCGGATGTAGGGAAGTTCAGACCTTTTTTAGCAAAATTTCAGTAATTTTTCAGCTTTTTTGGCAATTATAAAATTTTAGACTTTTTTCAGTTAATTTTCAGCAGAAATGATTTTTTAGGCTGTTGCTGGCCTTTACTATAAAATTCTCGACTTTTTTCAGATTTTCACCAAAAATTATATTTTCAGTTTCTTAAGTCCATAGCCGAAATTGTTAATTATCATGAAATTTCAGACTTTTTTCAATTCATTTTCAGCAATTTTTTTTTTCAGTTTCTTAAGTCCGTTAGCTTAGCTGAAGCGTGGCTGGCCATTATTATAAAATTTCTCACTTATTTGAGCAAAATTTCACCGAAAATTATTTTTTCAGTTTACAAAGTTCATGGCCGAAAGTGTGGCTGGCCATTATTAAAAAAATTCAGACTTCTCTTTCAGTTAATTTTCAGCAAAATTAATTTTTTCAGCTTCTTAAATCCGCAGCTGAAAGCGTGACTGGCCATTGTTCTTATAAACTTTCAGACTTGCTTTCAGACTTCAAACCTTCATCAGTCAATTTTCAGCACAAAAGATTTTTCAAGTTTATTAAGTCCGTATAGCAGAAAGCGTAGGGCCATTATTACCTATGAAATTTTAGACTTTTTTGAACAGAATTTAAGCAAAAGGGAATTTTTCAATTTCTCAAGTCAGTATAGAAAAATTCAGCAGAAATGATTTTTTTTTTGTTTTAAAATTCCATAGCCGCGCGAAAGCGTGACTTTGGCCATGGTTATAAAATTTCGGATTTTCATCAGCAACATTTCAGCAAAAATTTGTTTTTGCAGTTTATTTAGTCCGTGGTCGAAAGTTTTCACAAAATTCAAAAGATTTCAGTTTCTTATTAAGTCCGCACTTGCTGAAAGCGTTGCTGGCCATTATTATAAAATATCGGACCTTTTCAGCAAATTTTCAACAAAAATGATTTTTCAAGTTTATGAAGTCGTGGCTGGCCGTGGCTTTTCAATAATTACGATTTTTTCAGTTTGCGATGATTTTTATTGGGTGAAATTCCATAATATTATCATCAAAACAAAAATAAATCGAATATTTTGGATTTTTGAGCCGTAAATAACAAAAAAAAGATGCTCAGAATTATTCGAAGTCCCTCTCCTTGGCAGAAAGTGTGGTTGGCCGAAGCGTGGCTAAATTGACTTGGGTTGAAAAAACTGAAAAATCAAAATTTCTTATTTTACCAGTCTCATTTGATTTCGGAAATTAATAAATTATTTTTTGTGGGCTTACATACTTACTTAAGTCATCAAAAACTATCCATGCGACATTACAAAAATTTTCAAAGCCGACTAGATCCCAGGAGTTTTCACCGTCAACTTTTGTTTTCTCTCGGTTTTTATTATAGCCGCCATATTGTTTTTTATGTCGTTCGGTATAAAAAAAAATCATGGAAACTAAAAAATAATAACATAAAAAAAATTTAAAAAAATGTATAGCAATGTTAGGTACCTACTTCTTTTTTCGAAAAATATACTTTTTTTTTTCCATAACGAATATCGTACCTATAAGAATTAAGAAACCATCAGGAAAGTAAAGTAAATTGACTTTTCATATTGACGTACCTAATTGGATGAAGAAGTTTTTTTTTTCGAAAAAAATAATGAAATTAAAAAAAAAAAATTAATAAGGTATATCAATTTTTGGTTTCCATGATTTTTTTATACGGAACGACATAAAAAAAACAATATGTAAACCTAGAAAAAATCATTTGTTAATTTCCAATAAATAAAAAAAGATACGGCTGAAATCAGAAATTTTTATTTTTCTTGATTTTTTTGATCTGAATTTTTTTCAGATTCTTATTAAGCACAAAAAAGCGCAATTTTGCCACAATTTAACCGAGTCCGTATCTCTTCTAGTTTCCGAGATCCCATTCATGTAGCTCAAATTTGACTCACCCTGCATTGGGTGATCAATTGGATACGGAGTGGTCATATACTATTGGCTCGACTATTGGTCGTAGAGCCTAAAAAAAAAATTCCAGACATAAGTGACCACGAGAAGTTCAAGATGACATGCACCTACCTCGTTATTTTAAGGGGGACTGTACTGTATAATAGTGTATTTAAATTTTTTTTTTAGGAAATAGATCACAGGGAGTTTTCATCATTGAAGTTAAGCTTGAGAGTGGATTATAATGAGTTATAAACAAAATGCAAATAGCAATTTTTCATTTTCAAAACGGTGCAGATCGAGGTGTAGGTAAGTTCAATAGAATGGGCTGAAAATATTGGAAAACGGCTTACATGTCCCAATCTTAACTTTTCGTTTAGCTGTATCCTATAGTTAGGTAGCTTAAATTTCTATACAGGATGGTGAATTTCACCCTGTATAAAAATTTCATCTACATCATAGTATAGTAACAATGAAAGCTAAGATACGTGTAAGCCGTTTTCCATCCAATATTTTGAGCCGTTTCAGATATATACCTACAACGACAATTTAAAAAGAAAAATATAATAATATACAGACTGCCCCCTTTAAAATAAGGAAGTAGGTGTCAACTCTCAATATTTCCGGAAGTACGGCCATCTTCAAAATTTCTCTTGGTCAAATATATCTGAAAATTTTTTATTTTGAGACTACGACTAATGGTTTTCGAGATATGGCCTCTCCGTACCCTTAACTGATCACCCTGTATATTTATTCTTTTACCTTGTCATCAGTAGCGTTACAGAAGGTCTTTTATGTCAGATACCGCGGTCTATGAAATTTACTTCCCTTTTTTGATCCAGTTTCTGAACAAGTTTTGCATTACAGTCCTGGTCCTGCACAAATTTTCTAGGGTAGAGTAAGAATGAAAATCATTTGGTGCAAGTTACAGCAGGAAATTATATGGACGATGAAAAACTGTCCTTTTTTTAAGAGTTCTCGTGATTTCGTGTCGAAGCAGCTGGGTGAGATTGGGCATTGATCCATGCATCAGCAAAACAGTTCCCGCGTACTGGCCTTTTGTTCTCTTTACTTGCCAATTCGTAATTTTTATAAAGAAGTAACAACTCGAGTAATAAAGGAAGAATCTGCATCTGCATTGGTATTTCTTTCTCCATGAATTCCACGACCAAGATGACGTTAATTTCCGTCCTTCCAATTTCCATGCAGTCTCATATTATGGTCTTTTTTTTCAAAGTTTTTGGTTTCAAAGTCGCCATTGCATAGATCGCTGCTTACTGTATGGTGCGAAAAGTTTCATTTTTGGCCACTATTGTCCACAAATTCATCACCATCAAGCAACTACTCCAAAAATGACATTCCTGCTCCCAAGTGCTTCCGCTCTCTGAACGACATAGCCTCAGATAGTGGGTTGAAGAAATTTGGACGTTTTGCTAAAATTTCAGCTCCCCAGTCTGCCATTTCAACCAACAACACACTAGGGGAGTAAGTAGAAAAAACATAGGAAACCACCGCTATTATGACTGTATGTATATAGTCTTATTGTCATGGGAAAAACATCATGGCTTGGATGGCATGTATTACCATCGAATGACTATTGTGACAGACAGCACCAAGGAAGTACGAGGCTTATTTCTTACTGGGGGAGCAGGTCACGTTGTCAAATTTTGTAATTTTAGCACATTATTGGGAAGGAGGGGAAGGGGGAAGAAGACCCTGGTGCAAGCAGCGTCTGGTGTAACCACATTGGAGTCTGATGGAAGTTAACAGGAGAATAGCATCCAAAACCTCCCTTCTTGTGGTTTACGTGGCCATCAAACAATAACATATCTCTATTATTGTCACTTATCCCACATACTTTTGAAAATATGAAATATATGAACACCCTCCCTGTATGAACTACTTTTCTTGTAATTAAATTGGTCATTTACTATTCTTTTACTAGACTTATTGTTCCTACAAGGAGTATGCATGTCCACCGAAACAGGCAGCATCATTTCTCGAAACGCCAAAAGAACTTCTGGATTCTGGATGTCACCGTCTGATACTTACATTTTTGTTGCTTTTGGCTTTCCCGAGGGCTTTCCCCAATTCATAACATTTTCTTCTTCTCTTATATAACACTTTACAACACAACGCTTTGAACGCTTTGAAGAACACAATCAGTGTTCTTCTCGCTGTTCTTCTATAGTCATTCATTATGTGAAGTAGCAGCGATCACTGTGCAAAGAAAAGCAGAGAGTTACGTCCAAAACGTTTCTTCAGAAATACCCTTTGGAGTACCAAAAAGTACAGCACGGGACCCAAGTTAATATATGATGGGTTAGGAAAAAACACAAAGAATATTGGGATAAAAGGACCAAACATCAACAATGCAACAAGCCAAAAATGAGTCCGGAAGAATGACACTCATCCAGTGATGGGGCTGTACAAACTAGTTCAGGGGGACCAGACTGACGGAATGGGCGACATGAAGCAAAAGGAATAAGCACAATAGGCCCATGAGGCTGAGGTGCATCCGGTGATCCTGAATCAGACCACCCTCGAAAGGTAAAAAACCCTTGAACACTTTCGTTTGGGCTACTGCACTAAGAGTCCTGAAACTTTGGCTTAAACCGTAGTGATTTCTCGGCCCAAGCCTCCATAGTCCATATTAGCTTCGTCTCGATGAATGCTCTTGAGAAAAAGTGATAATGTTGGATGTATCTCGATTGAAACCCATACTCGTCATAATTGAATTGAATGACACCACCCATGGTGGTTGAAAGAACGCCCCCCCTCCAAACAACCGTACTACAAGTCCAAGGGAGTCTCCCGGATGACTTATGAGGATGTTTGAATCCACGCCGAGACGTTCCCTTACCCGCGCACAACGAAACCAGCATTACAAACCAGATCTGGATAGGATAAGCATGACGTGGGTTTGACCATGTTTATACCCCTTACTTTCAGTGGCGTTAATGTGAACAGAAATTTAAATTGATTAACCTCCGCGTCCATCAAGAGGTTATTGTTTCTTCTGTATAGGTATTCTCTATCTATACATATATATTTTTCCTCCTAAATTTCACATATCGGAATCGATACATTCTCGCTCGGACTGCTGATGACAATTCATCCACGACCTAGTAGCGGCAGGCTTCTATTTTCGAACTGAATCCAGAACCAGAAACCGTGGTTTTTGGGGTGACCCGTGGCTCGTGTTACCCGTCAACCATCATGAATTGGTGATCTTAATTATTGGTCTGTTACGTTATTAGCAGTTTGCAAAGGAGGTACCTAGGTCTATACATAATGGTGTGGGGGGTCCCATTTCCGGGGTCCTACACAACAGGGTGCTGCAACCCGTTGGCTGTTTTATTGACTTTCATGGCTAGAATAAAGATGTAAACAGTAATCGGATCTGGGACCAATACTTCGCTTGGTTTTTTGTCGGGTTTTTCGTGAACTGCTGAAATCAGTGCACTTGGATAGTGACTCCATCAGGGAAACAAAAGGCTTGTGTTCAAATATGTAGAGACCAAAGACTGGATTCACCCTATTACCATTTTTACATTTTTAACGCTCGTGAAAACAATAAAAAATAAGATAATATCGTGTTATGCATAAATTATGTCCGTCCTAGTTTTCCATAAATAAGCTATAAGAAAAGAATCAACAATCAACACTAAACACTACAAATGCTAAAACTCAAATAAACAAGAATTTTCCATGCAGTTATTAGGCTATACGACGCTATACGAAGGCAGTTACTTGAAAAGAGTAAACATGCCTTCAAAGTTTGTAACAAGATTCGATTACGTGTAAGTGTTACGCATAGCTGAAATGATAATGTGACATATTATGCGTTGTTTATGTTGGTTAAACAGCGTTAATAAAACACATATCAACATAAACGCAAACTGTAGTAATACAAATGGCAAACAAGTAATTAAGATTATTTTTATTCCGTGTTGTGACAGATTGTTATGCTCTTTGGATTATTTATAATACATGAAGTGGGAGTTATAATTTCTAGGACTCTTATTATTAATTCCTTATCACCTCTTCAAGATTTACATGGCTGGTTACGATTCAACTTGCGACAACCAGTTGAATAATTTTTTATTTGCATCAAACACTTTTTTTTAGACGTTTTCAAGAAAGTAATTAAGTGACTGCAATATTTCTTCCCCAACTAGCATCATAAGTGTGACTATTTTTAGCCACACAGAAAAATAGTCCATGTTAAACTGTCTCAGACAGCTGTCAGGAAATGAAAATTTCACATGATACTCCTTCCCCATTTCATTCACTCACTTTACATCGAGCTTTACATAAATTACTTCTTAGATTTTGAATGTGTTAAATGTATATGTATAAGTGAAGAAATACAAATGATAAAAAGAGGAACAAAGCATACAAAAAGAAAAAACTTTTTTGATTTTTTCTAAACTCTAAATTGAAAAATTTATCGAATTGTTTTGTTTCTTTTTCACCCTTACTCTAGATACATTCGGGGGTACATTTAATATAAGTATTTCATTGTAAGCTTTCACGTTTTGCTTTATTTTAAAACTCCCGGCGTAGAAGCCCTTTGTACCAAAGGGCTTTGACGTGTTTTCACTCACAGAAAGCCTGATTGACATTGAAGGTTTTTATGTACCTACATTACATAGGTACATACAAATACAACGTATCTGTGCTTGGGTAATGCATTTCCACTGTTTTATGTCCTGTCAACGGATACCATAAAAGCTGAAAAAGTTAATGGAAAATTAAGGGATTTCGTTAAAATTTGTAAAATAGATTGTACCTGCTACACACCTAAACTATGAGTGTGACTTTTTTTCATGCCAGGTTTTATTATTTCCACTACTTCCACATTATTTCCACTTATTTCCATTTTTTTTTTCAATGTTTATATATTATTTCCACGGGTGAACATCCCCTTCGCTGCCAGCCCTACCAGATTATCAATAAATAGTAAAAATGATACATAAATTGAACGAAGAGACCACAAGACTAAAAATAGCAAGATTTGTTTTGCGTGCAAGAAGCGAGGCCATTACGAATTACGATGTCCGGGCCGGTAGTAAAAACCAAGGCAAAAAAAAACTGCCAGAGACTTGAAATATGATAAGTTGAGCTCATCTAATGAATGGCTGCAAAAACGGAGAAGGAGGATCCCAGGAGAGTCAGCACATATTTTAAAACCATCAGAAATCATAGAACAATAATTTATGTAAAAGTTGCCCGCAATGGTTATAGGGCAAATAAAGCGGTTTATATTTGAGGGCCTTGCCTTGCTAGACAAAATTTTGGAACTTATAGACGAAACGTGTGTAGGAGATGAGATGCAAGAAAAACGTTGATTAATTATTTTGTACAAAATAATATGGTTGGTGAAAAAGAAAATCTTCTGATCAGTGGATAGGGTGCTCGATTTCAGGCATTGAAAACAGTGTGTGCCACTTGTCAATTTGCGTGCTACATAGATTTCAAACAAAAAAGAAAAAAAGGAAGAATGATAAGATAACCATGGTCTGATTTTGAAACATGTTTTTTTCAAAAAATAAGTTGTTTCTTCCGCTTTTCAAAACTTCAAAAATCCAGAAGGGCCTCAAAAGTGGACATTAATTTCCAATTAGGCATTTATAAAAACCTAAAAAATCATAATTATCAACTTTCAATTCCAAGTGGTTCTCCATAACTTCTAATCCATTCATAAAAAATACTACTGCGAAAAAAAATAGCCCCCTGCTTTTGTCGTGACACAGACCTATGACAATAAGTAGGATTGTTGTCAACAAAGGTTCATCCCTGATAGAATAGGCATATTAGGAAAAAAATGGGGGTTCAGAGGAAAGTTTTGCTATAGTTTTGATTTTCTCACCCTCTATGTGTTTTTTTTTTGTCGCTGAATACGAATTTAAAGTTTGCTGGCAAAAATTTGGCCCGAAACTTTGTTTTTTTTGAACTTTTTGTTCCGCCACTCTATAGCCGGTTCTCATTACACAAAGTTGTCTGGTCCGAAAATCAATCCTCCTCTGCAATATGCAACATGTATGTTGACTACGTCATTAATATCTATGGCCCACAAACAGTAGTGGTCCTCTATGGATATCTTGAAGATACAAAACAAAAGGTTGCATATACCAAAAAAAAACCTCTCAAAGAATGGCTTGGAGGTAGGCCCCAGAAGATGCCCACACCGTCATTTTGAACGAAGCCCTGTCTTGGCTGAACATACTGAGCGGTGGTAGAGAGGACATCGACCTGTTGGTCATCGTCATGGGTCTTCGCCAACGAGAAAAATGATTTTAAAGAAAGCTTCATGTTTCCTCACGCAATGAGTGGGTGTGATACTACTTCAACATCTTGCAACCAAGGGAACATGAACCTTGTGATAACTCTCACCAAGAACCCTCATCTTGCTGATGTTATAAGTGTGTTCAAAAATTCTGAGGCAACTCCGGGAAGCATTACAGCAGCAGAGGAGGGATTCCTGGTAAACGTGTACGCTTACTCAGGAAGGATTGAACCGTCGATAAGAAGGTAGCTTTCAAAACCTCATCAAAATAGCTGCACTACCACCATCAGCTGCAGCAGCCACACAGCACTGTTTTGGGGCGTATCACCAGGTGCAGCAATGGCTGGGGATTGAGAAAAATTTCGAAACTGGGGTTGGAAACGAGCAAGAAATTGCTTGTTATGCAAATGGGTGAAGACCTGCGCAAAAAATATAGATGCAAAAAAACAAGCCTCGATTGCAGCAAGCTGTGCATCAACTGTAAGGGGTAGTGCAACAACGTGACAGTTGAGACACATCGAGTTTTCGGTTTTTCTCTGAGGTCTGAAGTTTCCTTCTTTGCCTCTCACATAGTTTTTTTTGCCTGCGTTGGGTGATTTTTGTTTATCTTGGTGGCGGTTTTGGCTTGTCTCCGGCATTTTGCCTGGAGTGGCTTTTCTTTTGTCCGTGTTTGTTTCACTTCACTTCACTAAGTGGTAACTGTCGCTTCGAGTGTCTCTGTCACTTCGGGGTTTGTTTTCACGGCACTTCACTGAGTTGCCAAGTTGAGACAAGTCTCACAAATACCTTTATGAGGATGGACCGTTCGATGTTGAAATACAGGATGGACTGGGCTTCACCTTTATTCTCCCTGCACGGTTCTTGAGACCATTGAAAAATGTGTGGACAAGGAGGAGGTATGTAACATTTCCTTCCCCAAAGACGACACTATACTTATTGTAGCGTAAATGTACTTGTCTGAAGTTGAAGTAGTTAATATGAAAGTACAAACTGATCAATATCTTCTGTTCAGTATAGACCCCCAGGTGGTGACATGAACAAATACAACAACTAACAGTATCTTCAACAGTAAAGATGTGCAGATTACTATAATAGTTACCACTCACCTAGTCAGTCTATCAATAAATCACTTGACATTTCCTGTTTGTTCCATGCGATGATTCTTCTTCTTAGCGTGCCTCATCCTCTAAGGACATTGGCGATCATCACGGCCCACTTTACTTTCTCTGCTGCTGTTCTGAAGAGTTCTATAGTCGTTTTTTCGCTCCATTGTCTCAGGATTTTCACCCAGGACGTCTGGCGTCATCCCGGTCTTCTTTTTCCCTTCATCTTTCCCTGTATGGCCAGTTGCATCAACTCATGTTTCTCGTTTCTCAGAGTATATGACCAAAGCAGCCATTTTCCGTCTCTGTGCAGATGATTAAGCTAAGCAGTCCAATTTATGACAGCAGCTGTTCATCATTCGCAACATTTATCATTATAGTGATCTTATTAGTAGGTGTATTCCGCTGGAATATATTTTTTAGCGCGCATTAGCGGTTAGTGTTTCAAAAAGCACGTTTTTATGAGAAATGTGGGAAATTTTGTTTACTTTGATTTAATAGGCCAAAAAGGCTCGGCTTGTGGCTCGCTCTTTGCCAAGCCTATGGCTCGCCTAATACCACGCCGTGCATGGGAAGCCGGTTTTAGATATTTTGTGAGTCAACCTGTGTTTTTCATTACTAACTCCCTCGTCTAAATATTATTACCGTCTACTTATTACTAAGTAATAACTTTTATGCAATATGCTGACTTGATATTATAAATAAGTACCTACAAAAATACATAATACAAGCTTTTCAGCCCTATTGCAATGAGGAAAAAGTTGCCTCACTATAATTTGATATAATATGACGTTTTAATTCCACATGTTTAGGTTCCCTCATGATTGAATCGATTGCTCCCTCATTATATTGTCAGGGGGCATAATTGAGCGATTTCCAGCCCCCATGCAGCTTGAATGAAAGTATATCGACATCATCCGGCGTAGATTCTTGAATTAGACGATTGAAATCCTACGGAATACATAAGCAGGGAGTGGGTAGTAGGACTAGGACTATATGGTAGTCCCAGCCATTTCAACTACTATTGTTCGTTTCGTACATACATATTTATGTATATTAAAGGACCAGGACCAGGACCAAACGTTACGTTACAAGGCGGCAGCTGTTTTTCCCCCCGATGCTACCGTCGGAATTCCATTTACTAATACTAATACTAATATACTATTCAAGCTCATGCGGGAAGATCGACTAATTTTAACTGACTTACATCGAAACCGCAATTTTCTGTTGCCGTCAAAAGAACCTAATTCCCGTTTTATTAAGCAAATCAATCAAAAGATCTCGAGACGAAAGATTGAAATTTAGCAGATGAAAATAATATTTATGTGTGGGATCGAAATGAGGATCAGCTGAGGTCTGTTTTATAAATCGTTTGATTTTATTTTAACGCCAGGTCAAACTATCGAGAAAATATTCGAGAAATCAAATAATAATAATAATAATAGTGCCATGGGTATCTGATACAAGCGATTTTAAACGCCGCTATCAGAAATAATCAACATGCGAGATTTTAATGGTCCATATAAAATGCATGGCGCATTTGATAAGTTTATTTTAGAAGGTTAATTTTTGCTCTTTTTTTATAGTTTGTGAATCGTGTTGTATGTTGTATGTAATTAGTTTGATTGTTTATGAAAACTCATTATTACCTACGAGAATGAACATAAAACCGTTTACGATGTAAATAATAAGGTAACTATTGTAAAATTATGTAAATGTATTTGTAACTCATTTGTACGTGATAGACCTACCTAAGTAGAAGTACTTCGTCAACGGAATATCAAATCTTTCGCCAAACTTGAATTATCGAAGTTTCCATCAAGCTTCTGCGAACGAAGGACTAAATATTCACAACAGGAACGGGATAGAATAGCTCATGAACTGCAATAATTATGTCGACTTGTTTATTTTTTATTAAACAAATTTGACGACAACCTTATTTTGGAAATAAGAGACAGAATTATTTTTTTATATCATACGTTTTTTATTTATTTTATAGGCTCTTTCATTTGCAATAATTATTGGAAACTGACATTTTTTTACATTCGTTTTATAAATAATTTATTATTTATTTTATTTTTGATGCATTCTAAAACTTGGTACTTCAATCTTTTGTCGCACAAAACTATAAAATAAAAATTAAATTATACAGGGTGCTATAGTAATGCAACATACTTTAAAGTGATCCCTTTTAATTTAAAGAACCGCGTTTTTGGAAACCAGAGGGAGGTGCAAGAATAACATCGATCAGGGCATATAAATAACTTGAAAACGAATAAAAATGCATTGTAGGTTCGTACGAAGTCGTATATAGAAGCGCCAGACCAGTTTTTTTGTTTTTTTTTAATTCCGACTTTAAACTCGGAATTTCAATTTTAAGTAAGTTCAGACGAGGAACACACTTCATGACGTCATACAGTGGAACATCTTATTTTTCGATTGTTTCAAGAAAATAATTTCGACTGTCGCCTAAAAAATATTGAATGCTTTTAGGCGGCTGTCACAAAATAATTGATCTTAGGTATTTAATTCCGTTCATTTGACCACGTTTGACCACGTCCAGAAAAAAAGATATGATTTTTTTTTAATTTCCGATCCTGATAACTTCACAATTTTTCAATTCTCTCTGGACGCTAAACGGTTTGATTTCGGGAGTCGTGACTTGTTCACCCGGTTTTACCATCGTTTGTCCAGGTTTGACCACCCAATAGTTTCGTTTAACCACGTCCAGAAAAAAAGATATGATTTTTTTTTTATTTCCGATCCGGCTAACTTCACAATTTTTCAATTCTCTCTGGACGCTAAACGGTTTGATTTCGGGGTTCGAAACACCTCCGTGAAGTTGGTCCTTGAATTATATGAAACCACCAAATTTTTCAGAGTTTGAGTAGAACTAGAATATTTCAAGAGTTCTGAATATAAATTTTAAATAGTTCCGCGGAACAAAGCCCTTTAACGCAAAAATCCGTTTTGGGGGCTAACTTCACGTGGCCCCCATTTTCCTCAGAAGAGTTCTGTTGTGAAAAGTAGCAACAAAACTTGTAGTTGTAAAATTGCTGTATATTTTGTGCTATTTTTGTTGCAAAAGTGTGAAAAAATTCCGAAAACTAGTTTTGGTTAGAGTTCTGCGTAACCGCCCCGAAGAGTGAAAAGTCCTTTAAGTTTTTCCTTTGAGTTCTTTAAGAACTCCATATACAGTGTGACCCATTTGTTCTTGAAACACCCTGTAGAATCTTAATTTATGGTGCGATTTTAAAGAAATTTCTTTTAAACTATAGAGCTTGATAAACTATATTTTGGGAGCAAAAAGCGTTTCATTCCTACAATATCCAGGGCCTACTAGATCAGTGTTTACTTGTAAAATCTCAAAAATTCATATTAGCGATTTTTTTAGAAAAAAACTGTGCACGCTGCTGGATTCACCAGCCCCCAAAACGGTACTGTACTAAATTTTATTGGAAATGTCAGAGTAATAAGAATCTTGCAGTTATTTTAGAAATTCATAATAGAACTCCGAATTTTCATAAATTTATTCGAAAAGGTCAAGAGAGACAAAATAGAAATTGTACGTCTAGTTGGTGATAATGTAGGTACTTTAATTTTTTAATTATAATTTTTTATTTGTTTATTTATTTTTTTTATTTTTTTTTATTTTTTTTTAATTTTTTTAATTTTTATTTTTACTTTTTTTTACTTTTTTTTAATTTTTATTTTTACTTATGATAGCTTTTGACCTTTTTCAAATTAATTTATGAAAATTCGGAGTATTATTATGAATTTTTAAAATAACTACAGGATCCTTTTTATTCTGACATTTCCAATAAAATTTGGTACAGTACCGTTTTGAGGGCTGGTAAATCCCGTGGCGTGCCCAGTTTTTTTCTAAAAAAATCGCTAATATGAATTTTTGAGATTTTACAAGTAAACACTGATCTAGTAGGCCCTGGATATTGTAGGAATGAGACGCTTTTTGCTCCCAAAATATAGTTTATCAAGCTCTATGGTTTAAAAGAATTTTTTTCAAAATCGCACCATAAATTAAGATTCTACAGGGTGTTTCAAGAACAAATGGGTCACACTGTATGTAGTTTAATTGTTAGTAATAAAAAAAAGGTTTCTGTTTGATCTTGGCAAAGTGGGAGAGGACTTTAACTCTACGGCGGCTACTCAGAACTGTAATCAGAACTTATTTTCGGCGATTTTTGTTTTATTACTGTAATTAGTTGATTATCTTACCTACTTCTTATTATTTTCAATCATATTCGAAATTAACAATTAAACTCGTGATTTCTCGCTAGAGTGGAAGAGATTTTCAGTAGAACTCTTTGGGGGCTACCAAGAACTCTAATCAGAACTCATTCTAAGTGATGTTTTCAAAATTTTCAAAAACAATTCGTAGAAATATTTGCGAAACTATACAGGAACATAGAAACTTTAGAACTACAAGTTTTGTTGCTACTTATCACACCAAAACTCATTTTCTGAGAATAGTGGTTGCCACATGAAGTTGCCCCCAAAACGGATTTTTGCGTTAAAGGGCTTTGTTCCACGGAACTATTTACTATTTATATCCAGAACTCTAGAACATTGAAATATTCTAGTACCACTCAAACTCTGAAAAATTTGGTGGTTTCATATAATTCAAGGACCAACTTCACGGAGGTGTTTCGAACCCCGAAAACGAACCGTTTAGACAAAGAGGATTGTAGAATTGTGAAGTTAGCCGGATCGAAAAAAAAAAAAAATCATATCTCTTTTCCTGGACGTGGTCAAACGAAATTATGGGGGGTTCAAACCTGGTCAAACGATGGTCAAACGATGGTCAAACGGGGCGAGCTAGTTACGACTCCCGAAATCAAACCGTTTAGCTTCGAGAGAGAAATGTAAAATTGTGAAGTTGGTCGGATCGGAAATTTTTTTAAATCATACCTTTTTTCTGGACGTGGTCAAACGAAATTCTTGGGTGGTCTAACGTGGTCAAACGATGGTCAAACGAATTAGCATTTTGTGGAAATTTTGTGAAGTTAGCCGGAAATTTTTGTTTTTGCAATTAGGTACACAAAAACAAAAGGTGGTCAAACGAAATTATTGGGTGGTCAAACGTGATCAAACTATGGTCAATCGAATGCGCTATAGCAATCTGGTTTTCCCAAGTTTTTCCGGCTCACTTCACGAAGCTCATTCCAAAGCCGAAAATAAAAATATATTGATAAAGCAAATTGAAAATTGATAAAGAAAATTGAAAAATGAAGATTTATGATTGCTTTATCTAGAGAATCTGTTTATTTTGTATTTAGATATTTATGGATGGGCGCAACTTGGAAGCTTTCCCAGCATGGGCGTCATTTTTATTTGCCTCATCTATACAAAATCTCGATTATAGCGCCATCTATGACTAATTGAAAAATATGTTTCAGATAAATCTTAGACATTTTTTGTCGCTGAAACCTACCAATTCGTAATAAAAAATAGGGGTTGCTATTTTTTAAATTTCAAACTTTTGTTTCAAAACGTCAAAACCCCCCACTCCCTTGCAAACAATGAGGGGTGCAGGGAGCTTATTTGTGTTAAAAAGATGTCCCCCACCGAATACAACTACTTTTGTTGTGAAGTAAAAGTGGCCGAAAAAGATGTGTATTAGGAACGGAATTAAATACCTACGATCAATTATTTTGTGACAGCCGCCTAAAAGCATTCAATATTTTTTGTGGCGACAGTCGCAACTATTTTCTTCATAATGATGTGTGTTCCTGGTCGGAAATTGGAATTCCGAGTTTATAGCCGGAATTCTTAGTTTAAACTGGGAATTTTGAAAAATAAAAGTGGTCTGTCGCTTCTACGTCTTCATAGGTTCGGCTTACGCCATAGGATACACCCCAGGCAGCCAATACCCTGAGGCTGCCCTTTGGCTGCCTGGCACGGTCTAAGATATGTGTTTTTGCGAAAAACATTAAGGGCATATTAAGGGAGATTTTCGGGTTGGTTTGTTGTCCCTAATATCTACGACACTGCGCAAATTGACATTTCAAAAGCGCACTTTTAACCGTCAATATTTTCTACACAAAACGATACCCTTGGTCATAGTTGCTAACGTGAGCCGTTTTCGAGAAAAACGGCCATTTACGATGTCGCTTTGGATGTTTCAAGAAAAGTGTCGGAAAATGGAGGTCAAAAAACTAAAAAAAAAAAAACAACTGGCACATGAAAAAAACTGAATTGGTATTAAAATAAAGTAAAACAAAAGTTGAGTTCCCTATCTCAAACGGTTCCTCTAAACATTTCAACTGACTGCGACAACACACCTGGATAACATGAAGATTTCTGCTACCGTTTAAAGCTATCGCCCCAAGATTCTTGCTCCCCAAGGAGTGATTCTAGCTTTTTTGCTTTTTTTTAATTGAGATCATTACCCGCATGTTGATGAACATAAAATTCTTAATTGCATGTCAAAAAATGTGCAATAACTTCCTCCAAAAACCACCAAATTTCATTTGCATATCTCGATCGGTTTCATCAGAGTAATATAGGTTTACCTTGAAGGTTTACCAACTACCTTGAAGGTTGTCGCACTTATTTATTAACACAGCTGCCTGGGGTGTATCCTATGGGACAAGTCGATCCCACCGTACATTTTTATTCGCTTTTATAAATTCTCTCACTAAGGTTAAGAGATCGAAAGTGTGCCGTGTGTTAGTATTTGTACTGATATAAATTGCACTGATGAGTCCCAAGTAGGTAGAAATACATGTCTACAATTTCCACCTTTAACTCACAGCTTTCCAGCTCTAACTCAAAGCGCGGCATCATCAATGAATGACATATTGTTTTTCAGTAAGTATGTCATTCATTGCTTGTCTCCCTTAAATAACTTTATCAGCTGAAGAGCGAAATGATCAGCGAAATGAAAATGATCCCTAAAAAAGACGTCAGAATTTTGCAAGAAGCTTGTTCTCACCTCGGTTCTCACCCTCAACATAACAGCACTGAGACATCTTAAGACTTCAGAAGACAAGGCTAATTATTAATGACTTTGCAAAAATGTTGCCGGAAAATTCAACTTTTCTCTCTCAGGGAAAGTCCCCTCCATCCTTCCCCGTGTTGGAATTGTATGGAGGTCATTAAATTTAGGCAGAAGACTGTAAGGCGACTATCGTCTCTAAACTGTCGGCTATTTGATAATGTCCAAGCAGTCTGATGTTTTTACTCGATTCTGGGAGTCTGCCGTGGACGGGAGTACAAACTTATGCCAAAAAAAGGGAGAAAAAACTCTGCTGGGCAACTGTCGACCTATTGGCTGCTTCATCATATCTATAAGGTAATGATGAAGCTTATAGATAGACGGCCAAAATCTATCGTCAACTTGATGACTTATCTGCTTCAGCTCTACTGGAGTTCATCCATTGAAAAGTTTGGAGAAGTGCGGGCTCTACCTTTAGATATCTCAAAGGTGTTTGATAGAATCTGGTATTAAGGTCTGCTTAGTAAACTTAAGCTCTCCTCAGCTCCTAAGTGCGTATCCATATGAATAAACTCAAGAGTGCTCCAGAGTTCGGTATTATCACCCACTCTGTTCCTTGTTTATATACTCGTAAATGACTTGGTCAGCATAACATCAAATCAGTTTCATAGTTTCGTTGATGACATCAGTACCTACTCTAAACACAGAATTTACATTTTCGAAAGCCGCCAAGTCGAAAGTCTACGGATGAGACAACAGACAACATAACTTGGACGGTAGCAATTCTGTCCTAATTGCTACTATAGCTTGGTGCTTAGATAAATAGGCCCAATGCTCTCAAAAGACAATTGTGCTGATTTTCGAAACACCATAAAGCAGTTTGTTCTCCACCCTTGGATTGACTGTTAATTAATGGAATCTTCTCTTGGAGGACTCTTGTTACCTACTGGTCTTGCCAAAGCAGGTGTCAAAAAATTCAACAGATCGAAATGTGTCTCCTTCGAAATCTCAAACCCCTTCAGCGTTCCTTGGAATATTGGATAGAAGGTTTTTTCTCGAATAAAATAGGCCTTCAGGCTTGAAGTTCTCAACAACAACAAAATATTGCTAAAAGTTGCCAAATTGGAAAAAAATTATAAATTTTGGAAAACTGTAGTTTAGAAACTGTTTGGTCTGTAGAGACGGTTCTGGGTTTGGGTTCTTGGGTTCTAGTTTCAAATTGTAGCAGTCTTCTTTAACATGCTTGATATAAGGTACCTAAATTCGTAAAACCAGTTGTGAGTCTTACGAACTAGGTATCAACGAAAACTAGAGAAAGGTAAAAGGTTTCCTGGTTTTTTGAATTTTTGATCAAGGTTCGTTCGGCGATCGATGTCGCAAACTTTGATCATTCATTGGACCAACATCGTAAACGAGGCAGCAAATGAATAGAACTACTGAATCTGACGTAAGGTTTCGTCATCACCTTCCTCCAGCTCCCCCCGGAGACAAGGTTGTGCGTAAGGACGAGGACGAGTGTACTGTGTACAAAGTGTTGGGTACTAGGGGGAGTTCCGAGTTAATTACACGGGGTTTTACCCGTTAGTCGGTAATACAGGTACCATATTTATAGTTGTAGTAAGAAAATGTAGTCGATGTAAAAAAAAAACAAAAAAAAAATCGGGTAGATCACAAGTTGGTACTTGGAAATAAATAATTGAGTACCATAAATTGTTTGTACATATAGGTAATTTGGAGTCTGAAGGATCATCCATACTAATTCTCAAGAAGGAATTATCCATCAGGCTTCGCCCTGGAGTCCCTATACAGTCTCGGGCAGGAAGTGAAAAGACGATTAATTAGCTCCCTCGGAAGATCAAGAGTACAAATACCGCTATACACAAGTCATGTCTGCGTCTGCACAAGTATCAAGTATGTCCAGTTATAGAACATGATAGTTTAATTGTCATCGCTCTAGCTGCGGGTTAACTGGATTGAACTTTTATATCCTCCTCCGTCTCTCTCGGGTGAGCGGTCGCGGTCCGTTGCCGAAGCGAGGTGGCGGCATATTCGATGCATGCCGCTCTGGTGGGCGAGCAACAATGTCGTTCTCTCGTTCATTTAATTAAACAAATCGATAAAGCAACGACTTCAAATGCCGAATCCGTACCGTGTTTAACTTTGTGAACTCTGCGACTACATGATAATTGCGTCGAATCAAATAAACGCTCGAGTATCGCTGATTGGATTGACGAGTTTGCTTTCGACGATGCTCCGCAGCCCCGATGATGGAGATCTATGGAATTAGAATAATTATTCATACTCCTACAGTATCCATAACATTCGTTAGAGCTAATTTATGCTCTTGCTTATCGTGGTATTTGCCATTAAAACATTGCGCACCTACTAACTAGGTGTGTCATATTTCATATCATGATACTTCTTCATTATGTACAGGTGATTTCTGGATTTTTGGACTTATTGCAGGAAGAAAAATTGCCTTCTAGAAAAGTATTTTTACGTAAATTCAAAACATCTACAGTTGAGGCACGCTTTCTACTTTCCAGTCTTTTCTCTTTTCTCCATTGCCTCTTCTACTTCATGCATCCACGATCTTCGTATTAGTCTGTCTGTTTTACTATTCTGCCTAATGAACTCCACTCTGATTGTTGTTTCCTATATTTCCGTTTTTTCGCATTCCTCTTTCAGTCTTCGATACGAGCTTCAAAGAATGAAACCAAGGTCCTCGTTATCTTGTGCGATCAACGCCAAAACTTCCCGCAACAAAACGACTCTGCTTGCTCATGGAGGAAAGTTAGCAGACGCTTACTCTTCACTTGTAGGTACGATCAGCCAATCAGCTTTCCTGCTTTGTGTGCCCATCTCTCACAGACGTTCAATATTTCTGCTCGTGCGTCTCACCTTCTGGCATCAGGGAGGTTTCTCATGCGAAAATTTGTAACCTGACGACGTAATATTGGCTTTGAGGTTGAGGCTTCAATTGGTATTCGACTTCCTGCTTCTATTTTGAGTAGACGGTTCTGGCTGTGAGGGAAGTCGCATTCACAGAGCTTTTCGTGTTACTGGCATCGGATGGTTTTTGTTACCAGCTGAGGTGAAGCAGAGATCTGGGTTGTATCGGTCTTTACCAGTGCAATACCATTTTCGTCACAATCTCTGTATTTCCATTGTTCGTGGTGACTGTTAAAATCTCCCATGTTTGAGTTTGGATCACTGAGGGTATAGCTATAGAAATTGGTCACTGTGCTGTTGACCAAGGTTGTGAAAGATTGCGTCTCTTATATGGCCAGGAGAACTTGGTTTGACTAACCGCCAGTATGTGCTACATAATTCATTTAGCGTTAACCAGGGTGAACCACGAGGAGGCGAACTAGCTTTAGGTAGCTCCAGCTGCTTTCAGGATCCTTTCCTATTTGATCTGGACATAGTTTATTTTCAAGATCCGACTGATTATCCTATATTTTTTATGGATGTGGTATCATGGTCCTTTTAACTTATTTCCCTGGTACAACTTTAAAGCGTGGTCTGAAAGTTAGGACTAAGAGTTGGTGATCGCTTCCACAGTCCGCTCCAGGGTGGGTTTACAGTTTATGGCCGAAGACCTCCACCGTAATTTAATCAAGGTGTAGTCTATTTGGTTCTTGACTCGGCCGTCTGGGCTCCGCCACATGAATAGTATTCGGAAATGGTGTTGGAAGAGTCTGCCGATCACCTCTCTCCTTTCTTTGGTCCAGTCCAAACTGTCCCATATGCTCTGCGCCCTCTGAAACTTTCGCTACTTTGGCATTGAAGTCTCCCAAGATTCTTACTAAGTCGCGACTTAGTAATGGTATTACTTAATCGACTTAGGTATGGTTGCCAGGACCTCTCCGAGATGACCATAGAATCCATCAATATCTTCCTCTCGAGCTGTTGATGTAGGAGAAATGGAGGAAATGAGTAATCGTGGTAGAAGCCTGAACTTTGACATTAATAATTATTGAATGGTTTTCCTAATGGAATACCAATCCGCTGCAGTTTTATGTTAATTAAGAGTCTTAATAGGTCGGCTTTTAAGGCAGAAAAGCTAGTTCGAAATCTAGACGAAGGGCCAGGGTACAGGATACACCATATACAGTCACGAAATGCGATCGGCGCTTTTGACTTCACTCTGGTGTTGGTGGTGTTGTTGGAAGATTTGTTTTCCACTACTCGGGTATGTTCTCTTGCCCCGAAAATCTTAGTCTTAGGGACGAGCAGCAAGGGTTATGCAAGTAAAGGATAAATTGCGTAAGGAAGATGCTTCGGGATTAATTGTGGACGAGCTTAAAATCTGACCGATGCCTGCCTTCCTGCCTTCTTGGATAACTGGATTGCGTTTATGTGTAACAATGCAAGCGACGCGGAAAGCGCGTATGTAGACACTTTCGTTCAGGACGAGAAGCGAATCTTGCGAATGCTGGAAAGAACTTCTTCTCCCGCTACGGCTTGAAAAGAACTGCTTCCTGCTGGTCTGTAGGATGTATTTTCTTCTTTCCTGTATGTCCTTTTCCGATTCTCGACAACTGACATTCGCGATCATGTTTTCTGGACCTGAGAAGTAGATCCCGGAGGTTTCAGCAAAAAAAGTTAAAAGCAAAAAAGCAGACAAAAATTAAAATGCAATTTGACTGGCTGGACGAATGTATCTCCTTCTTACCGGTACTTCTCCTGAAAAAGTTACCACCGCTGTATTTGAATAATTCATCTGAACGTAAATCAATCTCTCATACATATGGAGTATTATTACAATACAGGATCTCATTTCCTTTCGGATAAAAGTCATTTGAAGAGGTTTTAAAAGTAAACAAACCAAAGCAGGTACTGGTACTGATGACGAAGGTGAAGAATCTGCTTGTATAATAATTAACATAATAATATGCACACGTATATTTTGATATAGTAATAAACTTTCCACAGTTATTATTAATTTGATACCTTATGAGCTTTCGATAATAATTCGTTGTCTGTAATTCTCCAGCGTGCTTAATTACTGAAAATCAACATAGCAGTCCTCGTTTCCCACTAAATCTGTTATCATTATTACATTACCTCACCTGGTTATTAAAGGAACATCCATCCAACCGCAAACAACCATTCATTATAATAGTAATACTAATACCATATGGTCTCATATCAGAAATTCCAGTCTGGATAGTAATTCTATTCTTGGGAACGTAAAGTGCGGTCACATTGGCAACGCTTGATTTATATTTGCGGCTCTGGATTGTCGTCTAATAAAGTTTATAAGAGGAAAATAAGTATTTTCAGTAGGTAATATGAAAGAAATGTTATTTTATTAAGATGGTCACCCCTTGACTGCCCTACTGCCAAAGAATTGTTGCTCACCGGATATTTGTCTTTTGTGGTTTTTTCAGCAGATCATTGACTGGAGGACAGAGGTGGTTTTATATTATAAGCGCAATCAATCTAGTGGCTATTTTTCTTTTTATCCGTCAAATGAATAATTATTATTTAACGCCTGCAGCGGAATTATAAAAAATTACTGAAATTATAATCCCAGGACACGGTGCTTCCGATCTCTTAACAACACGAAGGTCTTCTCCACTCGCCCGGTGTGTAGTAGTGCTAGTGAGTGTCAGTATGTGTAATGTATTATTTTGCAACTTGCCAATCTCATTATTGTTTAATGCGATACTGGACGGCACTTCAGCAGAGAGACCACAACATCAACCTAGTCCACGTTGATGCCAGACCGCAGACGCCAGTAGTAGCGCCGACCGCAACTTCCATGAATAGCTGACCGATTTGCTTCACCGAATTATTGATAATTTCCCACTCAGTTGGCAGGGGTGCAATAACAGATATTTCCGTCACTGCCGAATGACAATCAAAGAGGAACCGATCATTAAATTTATTAATAGTGACTCGTGAGGGCCGATAATTATGATATGACAATAAGCGATTCGGGAAATCTATTAACCAGTGACACTGTCAATCAAACGGCTTGCGGTTGTATTGCTTCAAAATTATTCACTATTTATTTATTTGTCACAATTATTGGAGTCCTATTTAAAGGAGATATTTTTACAGCCATTTTTGTCAAAGGTCTTTTTCTAGCGCTTTTAAGATCTAGTCCAAGCAAATAGGACAAGAAATCGTCTGGGCATTTGAAATAAAATGCCGAAAATGGGCACAATAACGTTAAAGATGATGTCCCAGTTCAATACGTCATAATAGACCAAAAGGTCCATATAATTCCTTGGACTAGGAGAAAATGCACCATCTTGGAAAATCCTCTGCTTGTACGTTTCGAGTTCTGCGAGAACCTAACCAAACGTCCGATTGGGGTGCGTCTCTGATTCGAATTGTTTTTTCTGCCACAAGTTATTTTTTCAACTAATTTTCCCACAATAAACCTTCAACATCACCTCAATGAGCATTCTTGACAAACGTCAAAACAAGGTGAGTTTCATCTCTCTTCAATCCAGTCACCTGACTGGAGCTGGTCAAAGCTGCCAACAACGGCGCACAATCAGTAATGGTCAACAAGGGCTGGGATCTTCTCGTTCTAATGGTCGCGACATGTAACCCTGGAGAAAAGAATGTAGAACCCAGGCTCTTCAGCCCTTGGAGATCTCGGAGACCACCTCCTGTTTTTCATGCAGGAACAGGATGTGATACCCATGTCTTGGACATCTTGGACATCGATGCCGACGTCGAACCTTTGGCCGACGTATTGCTATTTCAACGCTACATTAATAATTTGACGAAGAGAGGACCAAAATCGACTCAAAACATATTTCCTAGTTATGTCGCATATTTTTCGTTACTGTTATAGGTGTTGAGTATTCCAGTCTGCTTCCTTAAGGAGAACTTTTGATCTAGAATGTCTCGACGCGCTATTTCAGATTTTAACCTCATAGTTCTGTTTGTATTTTTATCTCATTACGATTCTACACGTCGGGATATGTGCATACCCCCAGGGAGTACCACAGGGTTTAATTCTTAGTCCCCTACTCTTCATCTTATGTTCAAAATGTGACCATTTTTAGTCCTGGAAGGGCTAAAAAGTTTTTAGCCACATTTCGGGAGAACTTGGGCTGTCTGTATGGTGGCTTACTAACAGGAGTATTTGAAGCTGCACCAACAGACTGTTATCGGGACTGATTGGTATAGACTGATTTATGTGTACCATAGATTTGTTTTCAGTTGATGGGAAATCCTTCTGACACCCTGGTATGGCTCCTCCCATCCAGGGTGGTGTCTGAAGACTAAAACCCCTCCTTTGTGTACAGTGAGCTCGACAGTGAGTATTCATTATTCATTTTTCTCTCTTCCTCCTACTTGCTTTTCATCGCTTCTGTGGTGAAATAGCTAATCTTTTTCCATCTCTCTCTTGACCCTATCATAATATCCATTGTGTTTTCACGGGTAAGCCTTTGTGGATCCAGCCCGGAGTATAAAATTTCTTCTTCTTCTTCCCTTCTTGTGCAAACATAACAAGGTGTTTCGGACCATCCTCGTTTCTGCAATATGTGCAGTTTGCACAGGTCGTCTTTCCAATTATCATTGTGTATCTCCTGAATAACCTGCGGCGCGCTAGGAATTGGGTCAGAAAGTCCTCCTTCTCACTTTACCCATTCATGGATGTTTCTTATGAGATCAAAAAGTCTCATTTTCCCACATTTCCTGTCATGTCTGAAGTACTTGCACCCTTTCTTGTCTCTTAACTTCTCTTGTGTGTCCATCATCTCTCATGCTGAGAATGATGATTCAAAGAGATCCTCGAGTTTTCTATTATAGTGCACTATGTTGTGATATTCCTGTTTATGGATGTATGCTTAAGCTTATCTTGTTGTACCAATGTCTATCCTGAATTGGATGTATTGGTGGTAGCGCATAGTTTCCCTCTGCATGACAGACCAGTCATGGATTCTACCCTGCAGCTTATCCGATGCTAGCAAGAGGTCGATGTAGGACTGCGCCGCTCTTCTGTCAAACCGTCGTTGATCGCCCACAACCGGAAGGCCTCCATAATGTCATATAGTAGGTCGCCTCTTGTTGTTTATACGTCCCCCCGCCTAGAGTGGGGATTTCACGTTGACAATTGAATTGTTCTGTCTTGTTTGGGAAGAAGTAGCAGGAGTAAATAAATATACAGCTTATCCTTTTCCCGTTTCTTTCATCTCTAACTTTTTGCAGAGTACTCTTATGGCCGAGTCTTTTGAACCGTCCAGTAACCACCCGGACTGCCTGGTTGCAGTCAGGTTCGGTTCAGTGATAAGGAGTAGATCTGCCTCTGTTTCCCTTGCAGTTTTGAGAACCAGGTCGTGGGCGGCTCTACCTCTGTCATTGTTAATCTGCAGGATTCTGATCGATATGGGTCTTTCTGATTGTTGATGTCTATAGGGAGTGGTGAACGGGTTAGTGTGTGGGTCTACTTGCACTATAGGTCGTCTTGCTTGCCTCACTCTTTTTAGAAAGGCCTTGTACATACTTCCCACCGCCCATGTAGTGTCTGTGTTCTTTGCATAACAGGCAGTAAGGTCCTGAGAGCTTTGTAGTTTTGTTCTGATGGCCCGTTTGGATACAGCTATGGTAGAACGCTGTTCTGTCCCCATTTTGGCAGTTCCTGGCAGTGTGGCCTTACCCAAGACATCTATAACATCTGACGATCTCTATTCTTTCTTGTATCCTACACTCCGGGAGACCGATTTTGATTCTTCTCTGTTCTTCTCTAATAGCTGGATCACGCCATCTTCTTTGTGCTAACCGTACTGTTTGGGTGCTCTCAGGAATCGTCCCGATTGACTTAATGACCAGGCTTTCCTTCTTCTTCTATTTCTGTCAATTAGTTTGATTTTCTTTGTTGGCCTTCAAAAACCGAATAACTGGTTGCGCTTTGCACGTATCAGCAAGAGGGAGCTCAATACTGATGGTTGTCAAGTTGAGACCGAGCAACCCAGCTGGCTGAGAGATAGTATGTAGCTTGTTTGAAGGTGTGGAAAGGAACAAGCACAGCGGTGTAGCCAACACCTTCGAGAACAGTTTCTCTCGAGGTTTCGCTGCCCCAGCGCTTTGGTAATCTTACTTCTGGGACCACTCCATAGTTCCAGTTCATTGTAAACGCTGTATCTTTGGTAAGGTAACGCAATATTTGATGTCTTGACAACTGCGCTGTGGGTTGTCTAATTTGTCTAATATATTGAGTGATTGAGTGTGACTAAAACAAGTCTAAAAAAAGATGACCTTTCTGTAAATAAAACTACTACCGGAGGGGGCGTTCACTCGTGGAAATAATTGTGAATAGTGAATAGTGAATAAAAATAATGCGGAAGTAGTGGAAATAAGTTGTAAAAAAGTGGAAAGTGTAAATAATGTGGAATACGTAGAGGAAATAATGTGTTAATAGTTGAAATAATATTGAAATATTGTGAAAATGGTGGACATAAAGTGGAAATATTTTCCGAGAGGGTGCATTATCATTCGTGGAAACACCAGAGGCACTCTATGGTAGAAATAACTGATAATAGCGGGGAAACGACTGGAAGTAATTGGGAATAGTGGAAATGAAATGTAGATACTTGAAATAGTGGAAATAATTTAGTACGTGGAGATAACTGTACACTTTTACATCGAGTAAATACCCCCTCGCTACTAACTTAGGGTTTCCTTTCCTTGTAAGAATCCTTCGATCAAATAGCTGGCCAGCCCTCGATCTTGTTACAATTCACAATGTCATAATTCAAAGGCCAAGAGATAATGACAGATTCAAACCTGATTAATGATCGAGATTATGAACGATAATAATAATCCCCAAATATTTTCATATGTGTACTGTTGTATTATTGAATGATCTCAATATACAATCAGCAGGTTTTTTTTAAACAGTTTTAATAGTAAAATTTTATGGTAAGTAATAACAGGTCCGTCAAAAAAAGTCTGATTGGTAGGGTCATTACTGTGGTTTGAGATCGTATCGTCGATTCTATCGAGCATCAATCTCAATTCACTTCCAGCTGGATAGGCATGATAATTTAGTGATTATAATTCGAATTGTAATAATTGTATGGTGTAGAGTTAGATAGAGTTAAAGTAAAGTATAGAAACATATACGAAATATACCCACGTCCTCCGGCACAGTTACCTTTCACCATTGAACATGTACCAAGAAAATTAAACGTTGCGAACATGTGTAGTGGAATAGACAAGGGAGCACGGAGTCTTTACATTATTATATAAACAAATCATGTAAATAAATAATACCTCTCTGTATTTAATCTTGCAGAATAATACCCGCTTTTCCCTCGGTGATAAGCCTGTAACATACACCGAGTTCGTGTTATCAGAAAATGTACGCTATTAAGTAAATGTATCCACTTTAGCATATCAAAACCCGAAGCGAAGCCCTTTGTGTATCCTTCCACAGAGTGATATTTCAACGAATATTAAGTTGCCCCGGAGGGAATTACTTAAGTTGCTGGCCCGGTAAGACAAACTGAAGTGATTACACATTCCCCTCACAATAATGAATAGACACATGCAATATGCACTTCCTACTCTCCGGTCGGGAACTCGACTCTAATAACCCCTTCACACAAGTTTAGCCGCTGCAACGGAGATGCAAGTTATTAAAATTAATTATCAAAGGTACCCAATTTTGGTCTCGCTAGAGAGAATTGTAGGGAACGACTTGATGACTTCTATATCGACTAAGCAATTATAATCTGTTTCTTACCCCCTTGAAACCTCGTAAGTTTCTTAATGTTTGACTAACTGGTTATTACTTTTTGTATCATAAAAATGTTTCTTATATAATAATTTGTAAGGGGAAAAGACACAATTTTAATGAAATCGATTCCAGGACCTTCTCTCCATGAATCCAGACGATGAAGGTGTCACCTACGTATGATAGCGGTACCAACAAAACGGTTTTTTCAACTCATTGGGGTGCCCATTGCAACCCCATCCACTTGTTCATATAGAAGTGACCATTCTACTGAAAATAGGTGTGGTGAAAATCTCGAAAATATATCGGCGAACCAATAGCTCTGATAATGGGTCGAAGAGGTACTTTGTGTTTGTGTATCTTTGGCAGTCCGTAAAGTCTAGGTGTCCTGGCTTCGGTAATCAGCTGTTTGTCTTGATCAGAGACGGTCTGGATGGTCTTTCGGGGGATGCAATTATTCGGATTTCTAGAAAATACCTTGTATGGTTGGCATTTACCTTATCTGCAGATAGATGTGTGTTTTTGTTTGGGTTGAGGTTCTATAATGCAACTCTTTCATGCCTGGTAATGACCCTATTTGGCATCACCGGGGGGTTCCCACAGGGGGATCCCCGATGTTTTGATTGACTATATTCAAAATGACTAGAATATATAACTTATATATACAACGTCTCCCCGGTGCCTGGGGAGATAATTTTTGACAAGGACAAGTAATTGAAAACTTGCATACGAACTATTTTCGTCGCTTAATGACCTATTACAGTCCATTTCAAAATTTTTTTTGGCGAATGCAGTCCATAACGTGACGGAGTAACGGTTTTCGACGCCCACCTTTATCCGGAACATACTCCTCTAGTGCCTAGCGCTAGTGTTTCAGCGGCTAATTGAGGATAGCCGCCGCCTCGTTCCTCTTGCGACTATTCAAGTCACGAGTCGGATGAATTATGGATTTCGGCGTGAGAAAATAATTCCTGGATTTACCCTGCAAAGGTCAGTCAGCGCAACAATACGGCTAATTTGCTCTATGGCTATTTGTTATTAAGCGCAACGAGGAGTGCCTTCAGATGGTACGATGATTGCTTGGCTTTCATACGAGCACTGCGGCCGATCGTCATGTCCGACAACGGCATAATGCATTTACCATCGTTATTAATCTGTCTTGAGCATAATCTAATGATCGAGCAGCCATGAGAATATGAGATTATGGACTAATAGCTTCACGTCCAACTGGAAAGATGATTACTTTCGTACAGCTTTAGCTTTTCATTCTTCGTGAAACAGACGCTTTTTATCTTAACTTACATCGTTACATTCTTCGACACCTAAACAAAACTAGCTAACAGACAGACAGACAAGACTACTGCTTGAAGCTGAAGCAAGAAAACGGTAGGGGAGAGTAAAAATAGTTACAGTAATCAAATATGTGTAGGTAATTTATTATTTTAAATAGCTTAGTTCTGCAGAGTAGATGCCGCAAGTCAGGCTACAAAATAATTAATATGACAAGCAACAAGCAGGGCCGTTTTAAAATTCAGCTAAAAAGTAATCAACATGTTGTTGACTAATTTCAGTAGTGACGGTAGATATATCAGTCAAAATCAGCACACTGAAGAAAATCGTCTTGACTGCGTTTTACTTTACGTTTTCTGGATTGGAACTGGACAGCCGAAACGAATTTCATGTATAATAAATCGTATTTTAAGCATAAAAGAGAGAATAACTTTTTTCAAGATAAGGCCTCGTTCGGGCAATATTTCCAAAAATGTAAAACTAAGGCTGCTTAAAAATATTTTTATTCAGTAACTGGACAGTTAAAATCAAACGCCGTGTATAAAATTGTATTTTAAGCATAAAAGAGAGAATAACTTTTTTCAAGATGATGCCTCGTTTAGGAAATATTTCAAAAAATGTAAAACTAAGGCTGCTTAAAAATATTTTTTTCAATAACTGGACAGTTGAAATCGAACGCCATGTATAAAATCGTATTTTGAAAACAAAAAAGAGAATAACTTTTTTCAAGATGAGGCCTCGTTTGGGAAATATTTCAAAAAACGTAAAACTAAGGCTGCTTAAAAATATTTTTTCAATAACTGGACAGTTAAAATCGAACGTCATGTAGAAAATCGTATTTTGAAAACAAAAAAGAGAATAACTTTTTTCAAGATGAGGCCTCGTTTGGGAAATATTTCCAAAAATGTAAAACTAAGGCGGCTTAAAAATAAAATAATTTAATTCAATAACTGGACAGTTAAAATCGAACGCCATGTACAAAATCGTATTTTGAAAACAAAAAAGAGAATAACTTTTTTCAAGATGAGGCCTCGTTTGGGAAATATTTCCAAAAATGTAAAACTAAGGCTGCTAAAAAAATATTATTTTTAGTAACTGGATAGTAAAACTCGAACGCCATGTATAAAATCGTATTTTAAGCATAAAAGAGGGGATAACTTTTTTCAAGATGAGGCCTCGTTTGGGGAATATTTCCAAAAATGTAAAACTAAGGCTGCTTAAAAATAATTTTATTTAGTAACTGGACAGTTAAAATCAAACACCGTGTATAAAATTGTATTTTAAGCATAAAAGAGAGAATAACTTTTTTCAAGATGAGGCCTCGTTTAGGCAATATTTCCAAAAATGTAAAACTAAGGCTGCTTAAAAATGTTTTTTTTTTAGTCACTGGACAGCCAAAATCGAACGCTAGATATAAGAACGTATTTTAAGCACAAAAGAGAGGATAACTTTTTTCAAGATCAGGCCTCGTTCAGAAAATATCTTCAAAAATATAAAACTAAGGCCGTAAAAATATGATATAAAATAAAAATATAATGAAAAACTATGAAGGTATTATAATTAAATAGGGAGAAGACTTCTTGCGAGCACTTCAAACCCCATCCTCCCATCTCTACATTGATATTTGTTCGTTTGTTAACAAGTCGTCTGGGAAGGGTTTAGCTATACGACTACGCGAGTTCATCGTTGACTGTTGACTGTTTTATTGATTATAATTACCGTTTTGAAAGCGCAGAGCTCGTGTGCAAGGTGGGTTTCATCATTAGCAGATACGATTTGGCTCTTTCATCTACCTTTCGGTATGGCTCATTAAAAGATATTCCCTGTTATTAATTCTCAACTTTTAACCGACTTTGCTCATCGCTGCTGAAGACTTTGGTTGCAAAAAAAAACTATTGGATTTAGTGTAGGGTGCAGCTTGATCCTCATTCATCAATTATTAATGTTTTCTTTCTAACGAGTGTTCAAATATACTAACATTTCCTCAGATGGCCTTGAAATGGTGGGTATGTCGGAACTTAATTTCGGGATGTCGAATATTATACGATATTACTATTTCTTGGACATAATACTAAGTCGCGGTTATTGCTGTAACTGTTATTTGTTTATAGGTTATTTAAAAATAACTGCGATTTTAGTGCGAGAAAAACAGTGTTTCTCGTACAGGGGTTGTTGTTTCTCCATTAATCTGCACCCTATCTTTAACTCCTGACCCGGTCATCCGGTTAGCAAACGCGTCCAGTTACATAAATTGATGTTTACATATTGTCAATGTCAATTCAATCGTTTATTTCAATCGTCAAGGACCTTCAACTTTAATAGGGTAACCTTATTTTGTATGGTTCTAATATAAATCGCTCTAAATATTATGGAAATTCTCCATAGTGTGCTTTTATCCTTATCGAGTGATATAGTAGTGAAAGTATCCCTACTTCGAGACATTTCTGGCAAATAAAATTTTTGTCAATAGTTTCCCGAAACGTGGAGTTTTCAGCAAGACTTTTGATGAATTCCCAGAATTACAGAACAAGTGGTTGTTGGAAAACTTCCCAAGTGCATGATTTATTAGTGGAGGAGCCTTGTGGCAATCAACTTATCCATCGAAATACACTCATAACGGTGCCAGCCATATCCTGCGATCGAATGTAATTTCTTTTTTTACATCACGGACTCGACAATTGTGACTAAGTCTAATTTTAAAAAGTGGATTGAGTTACGACAAACTTCTTTGCTGTCAGGGCCTACTCCAAACGGATTCGTTTTCGAACACCCTTAATTCTTTAGAGGGTATACAATTTGCTTGTAAAAGATCGTCGCACTCGTCAGTCAAGTAGTAGCTATACAATGCGATTGAAGTGATACGTAGGCATGTATTATGTACCTGTATTACCAGGTACTAACAGTTCAAAAGACCGTTCATGTTTCCTGTTCACATTTCAGTTGTACCCACTTGAATTAATTATAATTTACGACGAAGTAGTAGTTTTATAGCGGTGGACTTAGGTTTTATTATTCCTTTATGATTGTGTAAAACAATTTATTGACATGTTAGTTGAAGATTGTAATCGATAGGTTTTATATTATGGTGTACACCTATTCGCGTATAATGTTTCTGTTCGACATGAAATTATGTATACCATGGAGATTTTATTGTAGCTATAGGAGATGACATCATCTATCATCGCAAGCAATCTATTCGAAAATATGTTATCACACCCTATAAAGATAACAGTTTTTCGTAAATGGTGCGCGGTCACTCATTGAATATCATTGTCAATTTCAAACAACTGGTCGCGCGGCTAGCTGGTGGCATGTGCGCCGTGCCAGTGCGTCCTTTGTTGGCTGCCACGACGCTATCCATATTAGTGAAAGACTGCAGATTTTAGAAACTACGTTTTTGGGGTTAAAATGAAGGACTTGTGTTGTGCCAAACGTCCCTACTCTAAAGCTTGACTGTTTGGGGTTTGATTTGGGGGCAATGCAAGTTTATTTGGGTATCAATTGGTTTGGGCCCCTCTTGGGTTTTACCTGGTTTTAAAAAGGCGACCAATTTTGTTTATGCCATGTTTTAGTGGTTGTAAGTAAAATTCTATAGGAAGCCTCAATTATGTTTCTGTCATGAAATTTTAATTTTTTGGGTAAAAAAGCGCAATTTAATCCATTTTTGAGTTCTTACGATGTAGTATAGGTAATATCCCCAACTCCCAATAAATTAGTTCCAGTGTAATCCCTAATTATTTGTTTCGGATTGCTGCACCTCTCCTAAGAAATCCAGTTCTCAGTAATCAAGCCACCACTCACTGTTTTTTTTGGAGTGGTTCACTTATTTACTACGCACATTATAGTTTTCCCGTCGAATTTTGTTACATTGCTTCGCTTCTTCATTACCTATGTACGCCAGGAAAAGATACACTGCCAACGCAGATCAATAAAAATATTTTAAGACAACTAAGCGGCTCTAAAAGTGCTTGGCTCCAGCCATTGCAAGTCCAAGTCGTATGGAACTGTCAATTAACTCTGGAATGTCCTAGCAAGGAGCAACGAAGTAACTATAGTCTCTGGCCAGGAAAGGTGCCGAATCTGAATTTATCGCACCAGAACTAACAGTTATAGTGCCGGACTTACCGACCAAAACCCCTCCTTGTTACCCGCGTGAGTACAAATGTCACGGTGGGACTTACCTCGACACGGGAACTTTTGCCTTGGTTGTCTCCACTAGTTTTTCCGTTCTTTCGTTCGTCTCTTTCTATTTCACTACAGTTCTGAGGAAGGCTACCGCTATTCTCTAGTTGCCCTGATCCTCGAGCTTAAAGGGACTGGGTTGCCCATCCTCAGATCGATGCCTCCACAGTATCAGCACTCCTCGCTCTCCGCTTTATCAATTCTATCAGGTAGTAGCCGAACATCTCCATGTTTGCGGTCGACCCTCTCCTGTGTACCTATATTATGGTATTAATTTCTTGACCTGCCATCTTGTCAGCATCTCTTTTCTGATTTGGATTTCGATTTTTTTACTTTTTACGAATTTTCCGTCTCGTAGCTCTCCCTTCTCATCTGGACCGCAGCCGATAGAGGGCCACCGAGTGGATCACGCTGGCCAGTAGGTATTCTCCTTTTATGTTTTCTAAGGCCTCCCATTTTGACATGACGGGTTATCGCGTTCAGTATTTTCCTGGCCTTTGCAATTGCTCTCGGCAGCAATTGTATTTCGGCAGCAATTTTGTCGTTCCTTATTTCTGAGGTTATTGTCGTCCATGTAGCCTCTGGGAACTGATCGTTTCAAGGCTGCTTAGCTCCACGAAGTTTTAATAACCGATCTCTGTTCCAAACGATTGACAATGGAAGGAAAGAGGCGTAAAATTTTGCGTTTTTTTTTTTTAATATTTTATAGTCTTGCAAGGGCAAATTTGTTGTTAGTGGGAGGGCGACTTCCGACCAGGCTGATTTATAAGAAGATCTTAGGTACTGGTCTTTACCTGTTTCTTTAGTAAGCAGACTTTTTGATGTTGTCATACTTATGGGGGCTGGTGAGCTAAAATGGCGCTGGCGCTACCTTAATTTTTCGACAGTCCCTGAGAAATGACTCCTTTCTTGTTGTAATGTAAAAAAGCAGAGTCTTCAAGCGTATCTACGTACATGAAACCACACAGGTTAATGTAAACGTGCCTGTTCTTTGTTTCTTCCTACTGTTCCCTGGTGTTACGTTATACAACTCGGTATTGTAATCATTCCATGCCATGTAACCACACACTACACTGTTGAACTGTTAATTGTTCCGAAACAACCTTTACACTCTGCGAGAATAGTGTCAGATCCTCTCTGTTAAACTTCCTTGTCATAGGCCATTATAAACAAGGCAACGTAGGTAATTATCAGGCTCTGCCATTAAAAGGCTCGATATTCGTTTCACTGTTTCACTGACGTGTATTACTATATTATAGTCGTGAATTAGGCGGGAATAAAATCGGGTCATTCGCATTCAACGATGACTCATTATGCGCTGGTATTTAATTATCATTGGTGAGGTAGCCCCGTGTGTCGCGTGCCGTGGCAAATCTATGATCATAATTTAAATATACCCACTGCGGAAAAGACAAATGGTTTTGAACGAGGTCTAGCACGATGATGACGTGCAATAATATGCAATAACGAAATTTAACAATAATTATTCACAATAAGTTGCAAGAGGAAAAGGATAAAATATTTCTTTGGCAGTCATTGAGGATTTAACTCTTACGATTACAATGACATTCTCCGACATTACCTAGTTTGGTTGAGAGCTTTGAATAAATAACCTGTTTGCTTTGTGCTTTGTGTTATAATTATTCCTGTTTGTTTTATCATTACCTGTTTGTTTTACAAAGTTGAGGTGTAAATAATTTAGATATGAGATAAAATGTGACACATTTAGCAATAATTGACAGCTGGAAGACAAAATATTTATTTTCTCCCTCTTCTCCTCTCCTTCCTTTCTACCGAAAATTGGATTAGCCATAACTCTGAATATTGCATTTTCTGTTTCGGCAGAAAGCAACGGGAGGCATTTTGGTAGTGGCAGCAATTTTCTAAATTGTCTCCTAAGCGAGGTAACTACCCCAATTCCAAAAATTCAGATTACAACTCCTCTATCATGTGCGATACCTCATGTTAAAGGTCTTTGAACACTGCGTCCAAAAAAAGCATTAATTTGTGATGGAACATTTTTATTTTTTGAAAACTTGCATATTGAAAATCCTGAGAAAATATTAGATCATGCCCAATATCCTCGAAATTTGGGTTGGTATTCTTCTGTTTCATCGCAAATACTTTTTTGCATGCAATGTACAAATAAAGACGTATGCAAGATAACTGCAGCGATGTAAAACGTAAATCTGATTCATCTCTTTCATTACATATTTGGGATCGATGTAGTTATAAAATCCAGTAGATGTGTAACAACCGGTCGCTTTGTTCATATAAACATCCGGATGCTGAAGAGTTAACGTCCGTTGCGTGAAGAAAATGATATCCATATGACCCTACTTGACCGCAAGATGCTGGAAGTACCTACTCTCGCCCAGTTGTGCTTTGAAAGTCGCCGAGTGAGAGTTGGTGGTTTACTTGTGTTTGTGTTTGGTGCATTCTGGCGTTCTTTTGTAATAGATAACAGGTGAGTTGATGTACTCACTAAGTGTCCTATTCCTAAGATAAATAGAGTTAGGATAACCAACAGAGAGTTAAGTAATCATGATTATTAATTGAGATATAATTGATAAAGATAATAATTATTATTAGCCTGTCTTACGAATTGAAGTTAATGAGCTCAGATCTATTTAGAGTCAAAAGGAGAAACTGCATGTAAAGCATGAATAAATAAAGCATGAATAGGCAGAGAGGTAAATCAGTGAAAGACAGAATCATGATAAGTACTTATTGAGAGACAAAGGTTAATTAATGCTGAAGATGTCTAAATTGCTGAAGTGTAAAGTAGAAATGAGCGTTGATCGTAGAGTTCTAGTGGGCCTGTGTGGCCTGTGCATGTGCATGTGTTTGCTTAAGTCCCTGAGAGAAGGTCAGTAGCCTGTGAGGCTGAGAACGGGTGTCGACCCGAGAGACCTGAGAGCGGCGAGAGAAGGTCAGTAGCCTGTGAGGCTGAGAACGGGTGTCGACCCGAGAGACCTGAGAGCGGCCCGTGTAGCCTGCGTGGCCTGCATGTGTAGGTCAGAGTGGAGGCCAGTGTGGCCTGACTTTGTTCCGGGTGTGAAGGATCGAGAGGATGATCCTGCCGATCACCCGTGAGTGGTTTCTGAAACCGGGCGTGAAGGATCGAGAAGATGATCCTGCCGAACGCCTGGTGGTCTGGGCGTGAAGGATCGAGAGGATGATCCTGCAGAACGCTTAGTGGTCTCTAACCGGACGTGAAGGATCAAGATGGTCCTGCTGACCGCCTGGTGGTCCCCCGGGAGTGAAGGATCGAGAGGATCCTGCCGACCTCCCGCGAATGACCTTGAGATCGGGAGGACCGAGGTGGATCCTGGTTACCACGGCGTGCCTTGGCGCCGGAAACCTTGGCAAGGCTACGATCAACGGCTAAAGAGCAAGATGTCTTGAGTAGAGTCTTGAGTCGAGTAACTTCAGCAATGACCTTGAACAGTGATTTACGTATCTTCAGCAAGGTAATGTCAAAGCTCCAGAGAGAGGTTACCAAGAAGGCTAAGTGGTAGTTAATGATAAGCTTAAGCAAGCTTTAGGAGGAATAAGACACTTATGCAAGTTTTAATCTCTTTAGGGAGTGAGCCGAGACGTCGCAAGGCAAGAGAAACGGTGAGTGACTAGAAAAACAACGGCCCTGACGAAATAAATTTGTGTATTTACATGTGAGTAATTCTCTCCCTCTTTTCTGCGTTACAGCGATTTCTGTCTCCCGATCAACATCTCGAAAGGGAAGGTGTTTCGGTGTTTTTGACGACGTTTAATAGGAATTCAAAAGTCTTTTTGTGCGATTCGTGATCGAAACCTGGATCCACCATTATACACCCGAGCTAAAGAGACTTAAATCAGTGATAACACCCTGGTGAAAGAGTGCCAAAGAAGGCGTAGACTGTTTTTCAGCTATGAAGGTGCTTCGCACTCTCTTTTAGAATAATTCTCAAGGAAGCTGTTAGATCAGTCGAAGTACACCCTGGTAAAAGTGTCTCCAAAAAGGCTTAAAATATTTTTTTCAGCTGAGAAGGTGATTGGCACTTTTTTTTATTCTCAAGGAGGCTTTTAAATCAATCGATACATCCTGGTGAAAGTGTGTCAAAGAGGGCTTAGACTGTATCTGTAATCAGCTGAAAGGTGATTGACACTCTCTTTTTGGGTTCTCATTCTCAAGGAAGCTGTTAAATCAGTGGACATACCCTGGTGAAAGTGTGCGAAATAAGGTTGAGGCTATATGTATAAGTATGTATATGTTGAGAAGGTGATTGGAAATCGTTTTTTTTTTATTCTCAAGGAGGCTTTTAAATCAGTCAATAAATATTGATTCTCAAGGAGGATATGTTATCTCAGTCAATATACACCCTGGTGAAAGTGTGTCAAAGAAGGCTTAGACTGTATGTATAATCAGTTGAGAAGGTGATTGGCACTCTCTTTTAGGATTCCCAAAGGGGATGTTATCTGAGTTTATACACCCTGGTGAAAGTGTGCCAAATAGAGGGCGTAGACTACTTTTTCAGCTGAAAAGGTGATTGACAATCTCTCTTGGGATTCTCTCAAGGAGGTTGTTAGATCAGTGGATATATTACACCCTGGTAAAAGTGTGCAAAAGAAGGCGTAGACTGCTTTTTCAGCTGAGAAGGTGATTGGCACCTCTTCTGGGATTCTGAATGATGTTATGTTATGTTATGTTATGTTATGTTATGTTATGTTATGTTATGTTATGTTATGCTATGTTACGTTATGTTATGTTATGTTATGTTATGTTATGTTATGTTATGTTATCTCAGTTGGTCCCTGGTGAAAGTGTGATAATGAAGGCATAGATCATATTTTCGTATATTCAGCTGAAGAGGTGATTGGCACTCTTTTTGGGGATTCTCGAGGAGGCTGCGATATAATGGTGAAAGTGTGTCAAAAAAAGGTTTAGACTATTTTTTTTCAGCTGATAAGGTGATTAGCACTCTTTGGGGTTCTCAAGGAGGCTGTTGAATCAGTGGATATACCCTGGTGAAAGTGCGCCAAAGAAGACATAGACTGGATCTGTATTCATCTGAGAAGGTGATTGTAAAAGAGGCCCTATCTTTTGGGATTCCCAAGGGGGATATTATCTCAGTTTATACATGAAAGTGTGCCAAATAGAAGGCGTAGACTGTTTTTTCAGCTGAGAAGATGATATTGCCACTCTCTTTTGGGATTCTGAATGATGATATGTTATCTCAGTTGGTCCTTGGTGAAAGTGTGATAAAGAAAGCATAGACCGTATATTCAGCAGAGAAGGTGATTGATACTCTTTTTGAGGATTCTCAAGGAGGCTGCTAAATCAGTGGATATACTGGTGAAAGTGTGCCAATTAAAAAAGGCGTAGACCGTTTTTTTCAGCTGAGAATGTGATTGGCACTCTCTTTTGAGATTCTCAACAAGGATGTTGAATCAGTAGATACATCCTGGTAAAAGTGTGCCAAAGAAGGCGTAGGATGTATATTCAGCTGAGAAGATGTTGGCACTTTCTTTTGGGGATCTCAAGAAGGCTGTTAAATCAGTGGAAATTCTTCCTGGTGAAAGTGTGTCAAAGAAGGCTTAGACGGATTTTTTGAGCTGAGAAAGTGATTGGATGAATACACTCTGGTGAAAGTGTGCCAAAGAAGGTGTAGACTGCTTTTTCAGCTGAACTCTCTTGGGATTCTCAAAGAGACTGTTAGATCAGTGGATACACCCTGGTGAAAGTATGCCAATCTATTTTTTTATACTGGTGAGAGTGTGTCAAAGATTGCTTAGCCTATTTTTTTTTTTTAGCTGAGAAGGTTATTGGCAGTCTCTTTTGGTATTTTCATGGAACTATTCTCATTGGTTAGTAGAAAAAGGTAAAAAAAATATTACCAGGTGCTTACTATACATTGTTGGTAACGTTACTAATAGACAATTTGATAGTTCAGCTTCTATGTTTCTTAATAATCGGTCACGATAGGGGAAAAAAAAAGAAAAATGTTATCTTCCATCTGAACAGTGAGTGGCTCGTTCCTCATCCACGCACTACTGTCAAGATTTTATCCCGTGGCAGTTTTTTTTTTCTATCAAATTAAAAACACGTGGTGTATTTTTGCAGACCCCGAGAATAACACTTTTGCGACATGTGAAAAAAAAATAGAATCTCGATAGGCCAAGTAGTGTAATCTTTTGATGAGTTTTTGTTGAAAGATGAAAGAAGATTTTTTTAAACTTGTATAGGTAGTGTTTTTCTAGCAGACTTAACAAACGACCCTCGTATAGGTATACTCGACGGTGAGGCTCCAGGCTTATCCAATTGCATTTTTTTTTTTTTTAATTCCGCTCCTAGTGCTCTTACACAAACGTTTTCTTTGAAGTATTGTGTATCGATCGAGTTACTCTGGTAACGTACTTTTTCGTTTTTCTTTATTGGATAACTATTTAATGCCGCCTGTGTGTAGCGGCATATACAAGGTGTGACAAAATTAGACGGATAAATTTCTGGTTGTTTAGTGGACATAAATGGAGCTATTATTGTCAATAATGTACGCAAATGATCCGTTTTAGTTTGAGAGCGAATTAAAATGTTTGTCGAAAGCTACCTTTTATCATCAAATTGCTTCACAAAAGCATACTTTTTATCGGCCATAAAAACGGTTTTTATTGAGGCGTTTTATTATCGTTGAATAATAAAAAGCGAAACCGGGAAAAATGACTTGTTTTGTTCCATTTATTTTAGAAAATCAGTTCGATCTTTGTGGGTAAGTTCATCTGTTAATTTTTTAAAGAATAATAGACAGTAGGTACCTACTTACCCATAAAACTTAAACATTGTTACCTCCTAAAAAATTAAAATGTTTTGTTCACCTGTTATATGTTCGTCAGTCACGCTAAATTGTATTTATTTAAATTGTCTGAAAAAAAAAATAGTAGAGAGGGTCTAACTTTCGAACCGCCTTGGACTCGAGAATTTTTTTTGATTTTTTTTTTTTTTCATAAAGTTGGACCCCCTCTTCATTTTGGTGGCATTTTCAAAAATTTAATCGACGCCCTGGCGGAGAAATGTGCATGCGAAGACATCGGCAATGGGTTTTTTGCACATAACTCGCTTAATTCAACTCTGAGCATAGTAAATATCCTGTCGAAAAATGAAGAGCTCTCGAAGACGCGTAATTTTAACTTTGACTGGTCGAAATCGGTCAAACGGTTCTCGAGATATCGCATTTTCAATTTTAAGGCCCTTTCTTCAGGGTTCCGCCGCGGTGCGAATACACCGCCGTCCGTGTTCGCGTGTTTTGCATGGAAAAAATCGACTTAGGGACTTAATTTTTTTTTTCATCGACAGACACCAGTGTCCTCAATGATGCCTGAAATTTTGAAGTCGCTATCTCGATTAGAGGGGGAGGGGGAGGGGAAATCATAATTAAAATTCAAATTGCTATAACTTTCGCTAATATTGAAGCCTCGGGCCCAACCAATGGGAGATGACACTTTGGAATGCCTACTTTAAAATGGTATTTTTTTTTCGATTCCGCCAATATTGGTAAGATGCCCGCAGAAAAACCGATTTCCCTACCCCCTTTTTTTTCTTAAAACTGTTTTTTTGCCATGAAAGAAGGGGGTGTGGGTAAAAATTTTTTCGTCATCAGACGGGAATTTTTTTTATCTTTGATTTGAGCCCCCAGTAGACCTCGATCGGACCATTATTAAGGTCACAGGGTCACCAAACGCGTTTGGTCCTGTAGAATGGCAAGGATTAGGGTTAGCGGGTTCCGCTACCCGGCATTTTTTAGGGCTAAGTATCCCCTTTCAAGATTTTCTTACCCCATGTCGCTATCTCAATTAGGGCCTGCACGCGGACGTGATATGTAAACCAATTAATCTAGCGTGTTTGTCTGTGAGAGAAGAGAGAAAGGAGAGGGAGCGCTAGGCTCCGCCCCCGGCTCTCGCTGCTTCGCGGCTAGATTAATCACGTCCGCGTGCAGGCCCTAATTGAGATAGCGACATGGGGTAAGAAAATCTTGAAAGGGGACACTTAGCCCTAAAAAATGCCGGGTCTCGGAATCCGCTAACCCTAATCCTTTCCATTCTACAGGACCAAACGCGTTTGGTGACCCTGTGACCTTAATAATGGTCCGGTCGAGGTCTACTGGGGCTCAAATCAAAGATAAAAAAAATTCCCGTCTGATGGCGAAAAAAAATTTACCCCCACCCCCTTCTTTCATGGCAAAAAAACAGTTTTAAGAAAAAAAAGGGGGGAGGGAAATTGGTTTTTCTGCGGGCATCTTGCCAATATTGGCGGAATCGAAAAAAAAAATACCATTTTAAAGTAGGCATTCCAAAGTGTCATCTCCCATTGGTTGGGCCCGACCCCCCAATATTAGCGAAAGTTATAGCAATTTGAATTTTAATTATGATTTCCCCTCCCCCTCCCCCTCCCCCTCTAATCAAGATAGCGACTTCAAAATTTCAGGCATCATTGAGGACACTGCTGTCTGTCGATGAAAAAAAAAATTAAGTCCCTAAGTCGATTTTTTCCATGCAAAACACGCGAACACGGACGTCGGTGTATTCGCACCGCGGCGGAACCCTGAAGAAAGGGCCTTAAAATTGAAAATGCGATATCTCGAGAACCGTTTGACCGATTTCGACCAGTCAAAGTTAAAATTACGCGTCTTCGAGAGCTCTTCATTTTTCGACAGGATATTTACTATGCTCAGAGTTGAATTAAGCGAGTTATGTGCAAAAAACCCATTGCCGATGTCTTCGCATGCACATTTCTCCGCCAGGGCGTCGATTAAATTTTTGAAAATGCCACCAAAATGAAGAGGGGGTCCAACTTTATGAAAAAAAAATCAAAAAAAATTATCGAGTCCAAGGCGGATGGAGCCTTTTTTTTTGACAGACCCTCTCCACTAAAATATATATTTATGTATTTAACATGAGAAGGCTGTTAGTTACCTAATCAAGCTTTTTCATTTTGCTGGAGCGCAAAATACTGATCCTTGTTGATAGCAACGTACATAGAAACATACATTACAACTGTTACTATGCTCGAAATTATAAACTGACGTCATTTACTGATGAATAAATTAATGAAATTTAAACTAATTTTTTTCGTGAACCATTCGATATTTCTAGGAGAGTTTCAAGTATAAGAACGATAGAATAGTTGAATTAAATTTATTCATTAAGAGTTAGAATCTGAAGAGTGAAGGATACACCTATCGACGTGGTAGGTAGAACACATTCAAATTTCCTTGAATCATGGAATTTCTTATTTCTTTCAAATTAGATTCACAAAAATGCACCCAAGAAAATGTCTTATTTCAAGAGTGTGCCTCTCCATCATGAATTGGGAGTAAGAAATTACTCGGAATGAAATTTCGCCTGGAAGAAGATAATATATTGGGTGAAGGGAAATCTTGGGATTAGCCTGCTACATCTTCATGTTTGCATTTTCCATTTGAAGAGTCATTTATGTAAATAAAATGTGAGTTGAATAGAAATTTTGAAAGAATTATGAACTCACAGATTTCTTGAAATTTGCACTTTTTTCTCATCTTTTTCAAAACCGATCTATCATTATTTAGGTTCAAAAAAATAAAAATGCCGATACGGAAATGCGGATAAAACGGAAACCATAAATATAATTTTTCTTATTAGGATTGCGAATTTTAAAAGAAAAAATGAAAACCTCACATGTAGAAATAGAACAATAATTAAAAATGTCAAATTTGAATGAATTAATAAGCAAAACGGCGAATTGAAAATTCACTTAGTTTCGCTCAGTAGGTACTTAGCTTCGTGCTGCTGATTGATAATAATTGATGTGAGGAGGTTCTGGTGCTAGGATATTTCCCTGGAGTAAGGCTTCTTCAACACGGCGTATTGTTGCGGTGGCTGGTCGAACACAGGAACCGACTCTAAAAGTAGTAACTGTCAGATGGATTCCAAAAAAGGCAAATATGCTTCAGGAACGAAGAATCTTGCCTCCATAGAAAGGTCAATCAGCTCTCAGGGAAAGGTTATAAAATCAGGACTCAATCACTGAATGTTCATAATGCAGCAACAGCAGCGAATCGGTTTCTGCACGGGTATTTTAAAGTCCAACATGACGTAATAGTAATTCATATCAATATGCTCAATATTTAAAAAAATATTAATAATCTTACTTATCAACGGATTAAAAGGGAAGATGGAAGATAAGTAAGATAAGAGAAGGCGAGTAAGAAAATTATTCACGAAAAAAATGGGACCCTCTCACTCTCGGGCGGTAGTCGATCTAAAATCGGCGACTGTGCGGGGAATGTAAGGAAGGTTGCCTGTAATACTGAATGGAAATGAAATAAGGGTGCAAAAGACTACTTGGATTATTATGTTTCTGGATTTTTTCTTACCTAACTGCGTACATGCTTGAGAAACATAATCCTGAAATAGGTATTCCGGTAAAAAAAGCTTTCATTTTATCAGCAATTTATGTATACCGACATTCAAAATTGGATATCGGAATTTAATTTACCGTTCGATTCAATAACGGAAATTTATCCAAATCCCGAATTTTACCCTGAAATATGCAGATGATCGAGCTGACATGAGAAATCACTTATAAATATTCCTCACTCGATGGTATATTCATATTGTATCTGCCTATATATTTACAAGAATAGAATGATGTAAAAATGTACATTTGGTTTAACCAAAACATCCACCATCTTCACAGAATCCTGAATGGAGATTAAACTTTCTCGACAGTTTCCCGACCCGAAGAATTCAGGTCTCGCTTCGAGCGAAACGTATTGCTGTTATGTAAATTTGTCATGAGAGAGAATCTATAGGGACTTTCGGGATAGGAAAATCCAATACGGGGGCAAACAGAGATATGCCATATACGTCACGAGACAGACTAGAGATCAATATAAACACGAGTCGGATTAGCAAACGATGTTTCTGGCTTCTCTGCGTGGAAAAGTTTTCTAGCAGTAAAAAGAAAAACCGAATGCAAGTGTTGAATAGATTATGCCTCATTCATGATTTAATTAATAAAGAAAAATGAACAATTTGGCAATGAGGGACATAATACAGAGCTTTTTTTGTATCTCTCTCGCTGTTGAGATCTCGAGAACTAGCAGAGATACCTGGAGAGTTGCAATAATTAGAGATACTTTATTAACAATCTGAAACAAAATGTAGACTAACTTCAGCCGTTGCTGAAGTATGCTGAAAAAACTGAAAAATGCAGCGCATAAGATTGTGCAACTTTTCCCCAATTTCCTGCATTTCTGCTACTCTATTAATTTTATGGGCTACTTAAATTCCACAGTCTTCCAATAAATCCTGAAATACTTATATCGAGGAAGGAATTTACAACTTTTTGATGAAATTAATAGGACATAAAAAACTTCTAATTATATTCTAAGCATATTAATAATGTTTTGGCCATCTTATTGTTATCATCCACAACAGAAGTTGCTATCTACATAAGTCGATCGAAACTCGAAAGCCTTCAGCCTGTTAAGAGCTAGAGATCAATTAGTCTAGACAGAGCGATTTGAGGATGCGGACCCTTAGCAACTATATCTTAACCAAATTGAGACTTTAGTCTCTTTAGAGAAGTTATTGCTTCTGGTTAGGAGTCCTAAGACGCAACTGTCTGCGCCGCTGTATTCGTGGAAATTCCCCCTATTCAGAATTTTCTTCAGATCAGAACTTGGAGTGGATGCTTTTTATTCATTAGATAATATCTATATTTGTTGGATGAATCCAGAAGGAAAATCGAGGATTATTATTGACGTCAGTCAAACTATGCTGGGTGTAAGGCAAGCGAGATTTTATCTCATCACAATCTTAGGATATTTCTTGCAATATTACTTAAAGTATAAACGACAAGCTTGTTGGGATCAACATCAAGCTGCTTTTAATAACAAGGTATATTTGTAAACAATACCGTTGACCGTGTATACACACGAAGTGATTGTTTCTTTCTACTATTTATTAAAACAACTTGCGCTATTTCAAATGACATTGTGTAAATAATTATATTACTGATACCAATTAGAAATAATCCAATCAATAAGTGTTCCATCCACCTACTAGGAAAGTTATCCAAAGTTTATCACGTGAAAATTACCATATATCATAGTATGTATTATCACATGGCGATCTTGCGTGGTCGCCTTATATCAATTTATATCAAAGGTGAGACGTACCTTACTGCCAGCGAGTCATTGAGCCAAAATAAAATATAATGGGAGAGAACCCTGATGCTTGAGGAACTCCAGAACTGGAGGTGTGTTTGTCCGATGATATTTCATCATCAGCAATAGGAATTGGTTCATTTGACAGAAAACTGAGAATAGACTTGTACAATCGAGAGGAAACTATCTAGAACTGAAGAATGGAAGTTACAATGGTGATAAGTGAAATACATATATGTATTGTTAACGTCTAGTGTAACGTCTAGCTGAGATGTAGCGACGCCTGTAGTGAGGCTACGCTGTTTAATTCTCGAAAGGCATTCCAGAAGAACACTAAGGGTGTATAAGCGGATCAAGCAGGCAGTCCGCAGCTCAGCTCAGTGTAAACTGCGAAGTAGAAAGCGAATAAGGAAGCGATATCAAGTGATATAAGAATATAAGATATATATATATATATATTCGTTTGAAATTACAAATTGCAGTCTTACGATTAACATGTTGTTTAGTTTATTAAATTACATATGATTGGTTTCGTCGATCATGGGGAAAAGAACGATCTGTAGGATATTCTGATGCGATGTTGACATCATGGTGAAGCATTTGCTTTGAGAGATATAGTCTAGGGAAAACCCCATTAAAAAACCTAGACACACCATCCTGTTGAGATTGGTTTGAAGTATTCCAATCATTTTGCCCTTCTGAGGTTATCTGGCTGTTAATGTAGATTTTGTTTACAAGAGCTTCAAATTCTGTAACCAGTCTATTGTTTCGGTGGAAATTTTATGAATTGCTTGAAAACCTCCAGAAAATTTGGTTAAAGGACATTCATATAATATAAGATATAATAATATTATAAGAAAAAGATAAAATATAAGAAGGCGATAATAGTGTTATAGACAGTGTATGATTTACTAAAGCAATGTTAGTGTGAATTGTATAATAAAATAAGTGAATAAATAAAGTAATTAAATCAGTTAATTGGCTTTGCAAATTATGTTCAAACCTACAGAAGGAAAATACATAATATGTAATATTGGTGTCAGGTGTGGGGTAATTTTGGAAACCACTTTTTCGTGATCTGGAGTCAGGATTGGTGCACATTTTAATATTTTGGGTGGTTTTCGTAAAGTGGTGTTGTCTTCAATAAAAAATGCACTAAAAATCAGAATTCTGAGTAATTTAGGGAAATACAGGAGGCACAGAAATAAACAGATGGCACTAACTTTTAACAGAAGCGCTAACTTCCACTCTTCAATTATTGTAATCGACCAAGAAGTCATTGTAATGCCAAATCCTTTTTTTTTTAGTGTATCCAAAGCAACTTCCTCTATTTTTTTAAACATTTCAATAGCTCAATTCCAAACTTTAAATCCAAATCTTTTTAAAGAGGGGTTGCAAAAATCAGCGATATAAAGGAGTTGTAGAGATTGTTGACGACCCTCTTGCCTAAATAGTTTTCTGCTGTCGTCTAGTTGAGTTCGTCCATTACCAAGAAAGAAAAACCCCTTATAAAAAAAACCATTGAGATCAGATCTGAAGTGCCACAGGACTCGTTCCTAGGACCGACCCTGTGGAACCTCTTCTACGACTAGGGGATAAAAATTACGGTGGGAAAGATGTAAACGACGATCTGGTTGTTGCGGTAAAGACGAGAACGAAGGTAATGCGGGAAGCGGACGCACAAACAACTGCGTGATACAAATTACAGAGAAACTGCGACTGATGGGGATATAAATTGCCATGGCGAAGACATGAATTTACAAAAAGAAAGAAGGTGATTATAGACAAGGATGTGCGCACGACAGAGCACATAAGAGAAATATGCGTAAAGGCAAACTGAATCTTCATGAAGCTGTCAAAATAGTGCCGAACATCCGAGGACCAAAGGCACGAAAAAGACGGGTTTTGACCACAAATGTCTTGCTGTATGATGAAGCCGAGATCTTGGGTAAACCGATGAAGTGTGAACATTGCCATCAGATGCTGGAGAAGATAAAAAGGGGCCTAGCATTGAGATTGCACCAACACAAGCAATGCTCGCGATAGCGGATCTACCACCTGTAAAGCTAAGAATAGAAGAGTCAAAAAGTACTCGACAAGGAAGGGCAAAGATAAAAAAGGGAATTCATGGAAAAATGGCAAGAAGTATTGGAAGAAGTAGAAGGGAAAAAGCACAGCATTATATATCAAGGACGCCCGAAAATGTTGCAACAGAAGATGGGGAGAGGTAGATCATAATACAAAACAGGTTATAACAGGTCATGGAGTGTTTGGTTTGGAAAGTATACTTACAGCGCATTTGCAAACAAGAACGCAGCAAGAATTGCTGCTAACCTCAAAGCAAAATTGGATAGCCATTACATCAGTGTTCAGTAAAGCCATGAAAAGAAAGGTAGTAGAAGAACAAAGACGCAAAAGTTGAACACATTAAGACCATGATCGCGTTGAAGTAATGTCCACGCATAGTTCCGATGGGAAGTAGGGTGAGTTACAAATGGGAGAAAGGGAAAACCCTTGACACCGATCTCCAAGAAGATCCTTTTGGAGACACTTTCCTACACAGTAAGAGAGAGGAAAAACCTTCAGATTGTAAAGACCGGTAGAAAGCAATATAGAACCCACGCGAGAGCTACACCGAGTTCGCCCTCTTTGGGGTTGATGCTAGAACAGGAGAGTCAGTCGATACTGTAGAAACCGCCCAAATTGAATAGTTGCTTTTCTAAAGACCAACACCTCAGGTAGATCAAATTTAATCGCCTAGGTCTTCCTCACTTGAATGATATCTGAGTATTCCTCTTTCGAGTACTTTCCAGTAAGAATTTCGATGTGGTTGGGTAAGGAAATGCAGTAAAAGTGAATGTTATGGAGTCAGAAGACTGATATGACACCGTGTCGTATTTTTTAAGGCTCCTCAGTCTGCCATTTTATAAAGAATAATGCATGTGGATGAAGTAAATATAGGTCCAACCTACAAATTGCATGGTTAAACGGTGGATAGAAGGATGAAACGATTTTTCAAATAAGATTACGCTGTAGTTTTTTGAAGATTCATGGAGGTATGTGGTCCTGGCCACCCAGAGGATAATAGCATCTACCTACAACGAGCAAAAAGTTGGAATCAAGCTTGCAGACCCCCATAAGTGACAGTGCTCCGAAAACCGATTACTTTACTGCTTGTTGTCATCAATAATAATCGTCCTTCCGAGGATTGACAAATAGATACACGTCAGCAAACAAGTCAGAAATCTAAAGATTCTAAAGCGTGTAGCAAAGCTGATTCTTCGAGAGATTAGCGTCACAATCTAGCTATTGTTTGATGAAAAAAAAATCGTATAAAAAATTACTGTCAGAGAATTCTTAATATGTAGGTATTACAGATAAGTTATGTTCTTATTAAAAGAAAATTGAGTTCTTATAAACAACGTAAATGTCATCAGAGTACAGTAATAATGGCCGATTGTGTTGTGTTCGTGAAAACAGGTCATCAAAGAATTAAACCGAGCTGCTATTAAACCATTGTTGGAGCATCAGTTTTTTCACAAGGTAAAGAACAGATGATGACGTCCCGTCAATGACTAAAGAAATAATAACTGACGAATCCATGAAAACGAAACATACTAATTAAAGAAAGCCGCCCGACTAATTGAAAATAATTACTTCAGGTTGAACATCCTTGTCCTCTTGAAGGATACAAAAGCAGCGTGAACTGAAATATTACCAATATTCGCCTCCCGTGGCGCTGAACAAAATCTCTCATGGGCGTTTTTTGTCAGCAACGTTCAATACTCGTACCATCGCACTCATTATAAAACTCGTTCTTGTACATTGAAGCGTGGTGTTACATAACCGAAGCGACGAAGGCACATCTAATAGATGTTTTCATACCTTTGGACCATTAGTCATGCATAAAGATCGGCAAGAAGTCGCTGTCACGCCAAAATGTGCCGTTGAAATTGGTCGCTGACGTTTCCTGCGTCCACGTCCATATCGATTTATGTTATACTGGAGCTTTTACTCATCATCGTTCGGTTGGAAAAGAACATGAGAAAATTTGAATAAATTATTCTTAAGCAAAATTAAATTTACAGCATGCTATGTAGTTACTGGTTAGTCAAGATGTTTTGCCAACAATCAATAAATAGTGGAACGTGTTAAATGGTTCCGTTGGTATGTCCCCTTTTATCTATACACTGATCAAAACGGTGCCAGCTATTTTTGCGCGTTCGGGCAATAATATAGATCTTTTGTAACATGCTTGGTGTTGAAATCAGTTTAAGGACGAAAACTCTTAAACAGACTGCAAAGAATTCCCAGGGGCACATTTTTAGGGTCGTTGCAGAGCTACAGTCGGATCATAAGCTTTACTCCTGTCCAATTCCGTTAAAGAATCCCTTCTCTAATTTCGAGATCGCGCTGTTACGATTGTGCCCGCTGCTCGAACATTCTCGTGAACTTCTGATCAGCTTTCCCTTCATAATCCTGAAATCTAGTGGACGAGACGCCTCCAGAGCGTCTCGTGGATTGCTCTTGGGATTGCAAAATCAGCTCTAGGAAGACTTACCAAATTTTATAAAGATCGCTCGATTTCGAAAGGTGTGGAACTCAAATTGGTGTGGTGGCGCAGGAGAATAAGAGACCTTTGAGATCATTTGCTACAGAAAAAATTTTACCAACAACTCAAAGACACATCCTATAAAGTTTTTCGGCCATGTAATAAGATGAGGAGGAATGAAGAAGGTAATGATCCAAGGTAAAGTCAAGGGCAATAGAAAGCGAGGAAGGTCCTCAAATCGATTCGCTGCCCAAATAAAATCACTAACAGGCCTCACAATGTCAACATGACTACCTCAGAGGATGGTAAGCTCTGGTGGACTATCTCTGCACGACCCTCATGAAGGCCACTACTCTCGGACGCGAGCTATGACAATTAAGAGACGAGATCTCTGCCGAAGTCTTTGATGCTGGATCTGGATTCGTGCTCTTGGCAGGAAACGCTTATCTACAAGTTGTGGATTAAACCTCCCTTATTTTTTTCTTGGATTTATTTCTTGCGAGAAAAATACAAAATCGGTATCGGTATTGCCTAGTAAATCGACATGAGGACATTGAAACTGAATTCGTGATCAAAATAATTTTTTACCCTGGAAAACCCATCAAAATTGGCCAAAAACCACCCTTTCCCCGCACATCCTTTTTCCACTCCCGTTTTCTGGTTGATTATTCCACTCCCTCGAATATAACGTCCAGTTACTCTAGGGGGGTTATCCTATAATACCATTACCCCCCTGATCATTGATTTTTTACGAGAAAATAATTATTTCATGCTTGGAGAAGGTGATTTTTTTTAAAGAAAGGAGATCGACAATCAGGGTTTTGACAACTCCTCCCAAGGAGGTAAAAAATTAATTATTTTATTTGATTTGCCATTATAATAATTGTCTTAGAGAAGATGGGTCCAATTCCCAACAACAGGTATGTACATACTGAATTTTTAAGAGTGCATTCTTAGACCAATTTCAAGTAGAAAAGTTCTTATAAAGAGTGTCCTAAAATATTTAGTTTTCAAGATACTGGGTGTTAAAGTTATAAAAAAAAATTGTTTTTTTTTTTTAATTAATATCTTAAAACGTTTTCCAATTTTGGTGAAATTTTGCTTTTGTTGATTCGTTGTGATAAGACGCAAAGTTAACACTAACTAGATGATAATTATGAGTTGCAGTGGCGTGTCCCGGTGGGTACTCTCACGAATAATATTGACGCAAAAAATGTACGCCACTGAATTGTTTCCAAATTTTGGGTTATGCAGCTAAAAATACACCTTTTTTGTATTTTGATATTTTTTCGTATCATACTCAATTTTCGAAAAAAAGCCGTTTCAGTACATGCCGAAAAATTTATAACACCTTATAAAAATTAAAATCATTTGTTCGACATGCATGAAGTAAGATCCCAAAAAGTGTCAAGAGACAATAAAAGTGTTTTTAGCTCCACCCTCTAAAAAATATAAAATTTGCAAACAGAGTCAGTGGCGTACATTTTTTCCTCAATATTATTCATGAAATTGCTCCATTGGGCGCCACTGGAACTCCTCTAGTTAGTGCGAACTTTGCGAGTAGTTAGTGTTAACTCATAACGACAACGAACAACAGTGCCAAATTTCACCGAAATCGGCAATAAGATCTTTGAGATATTAATTAAAAAACTTTTTTTTTATTTAACACCCTGTATCGTGAAAACCAGACATTTATGGAATTTTTTTATGTCTCCTATCATTCCTGGAATTATGAACAGTTATTCCGGGACACCCCGTACAAATAAATCCACCCCCTGAGAGTTTGTAACAATCCCTAGGACTTGTTATAACTCCGCTGCTTATAACAATGAATAGATTTTTTCTAGCAGAAAAATCAATTTTCTACCCCCACAAGGGCTGCTAAAGTCCTGGTCGTCGATTCCCTTTCATAAAAAAACCGCCTTCTTCAGACGTGAAAAAATTATTTTCTCGCAAAATAATCATTTTCATACCCCCCCTACATGGGCGGAATCAAGGGGTAGCGGCATTGGTGCATGGTAATAATCTCCCTCGACAGTACCGGATAACGGGAGTGGAAAAATGGAGTGTTCGGGAAATGCCATTTTAAAGGTAGTTTTTTGGCCAATTTCGAGAGGTTGCCAAAAAATCAATTTGATCCTGGATTCGGTTTCCGTGCCCTGGGTATCCAGAGTTTGTCTCTAAAATCTGGCAAAATCTCGAGCGTTTAGGTGATGGTATTGTTAATCTCCTTGAAATTTTTTTTACAGTCTAACAGCCAATTAAATTTTGTTTTTTATCATAAATCACTCATTTCAAAATTTAACTGACAACAACATTCAGGGATTTTTTCAATCAAAGAGTTTCTAAATATCCAATGTTGAGCAACGTTGAGCAATTGCAAACATACTGTTTCTAACATAGTTAATGTTGGCAGTCATCTGTCAAGTTTCTAAATAAGAAGAGGGAAAGGTAAGTATACTCCGCGATTAATGCATAAAATGGTTCCCCGTTTAAATTCACGTTACTCAATAACTTTTTACACTCCCTCTGGAAAAAGTGGTGCTCTGACTAGGTCGCCACTCTACCTGATGTGTGCTTATTTTAATAGTATTAGTGATTGTTGCGACTTGAACCATGACAGTTTCAGCATTATGCGTCGCCTTGTTATTGAGAGATGGTCTGGTAGTTGTCGGTATTAGCGACTTTCTATCTGTAAATTAATTGGTAGCATAATACTATTCTTGATTGTTAATATAATTATTTACTTAGTTATTAGTTGATTATTATTGATTATTAGATTATCTTGTTATTAATTAATGGTATTAATTTTGCTATGTTTTTTATTTCATAGCTTTTCATAGTTTTTAGTTATAATCTGTTGTTAATTTTGTAATTCTGTATGAAGAATGGGTTTGTTTTCTTCTTTTTTCTTTTTGTCAAATGTATTTTATATTTTGTTTCCTGTAATTGGGCTCTTTGTCTGTTGGAAACAATAAATTATTATTATTATTATTATTATTATTATTATTATTATTATTATAAAAGAGTGAATGCAGGTCTTATGAGTATAAAGCACATAAAGTGCAATTATACTAGCCTGTTAAATGGGGTCGGAGTATTCCTCCATCGCCCATAACAGTTGTCATGCTGGCAGTGCCCGAAACTCCAATCAAGAGAGCTTCCACACATCCAAAAACAGAGCCAACCAGAGTACCAGAAAAATCACAGTCACGTGTTTCGCCCTACTGGGGCTCATCAGTGTACTATACTGCAACTGGAGTATCCGGAGTTTCTAAATCACTGTTTAACGTTCATGTTGAATGAAAACAAAGTCTATGCCGGAACATCTTGTTGAGTAGGTTCTCAACGGCATCAGCATTGCCGTTATTGACATTTATTCATAACCAATTAACTTGTCGTATAATTATATCAACATGACATACGTCAGTGTCAATAGTCTGAACAGATCGTTTCTAAAATGAACTAATCAACTCTATGATCTCAAAAAACTCAAAAATTGACAGCTGACATTGTTGACTTCTTGCCTAACGTTTGGTATTTAGAAACCCACCTATACAACGTTCGGGGATGTTTCCAATCACTATGACACTAATAAGACTGTCAATTTAAAAAAATTCTGACTGAATATCCCACTTACATTGAGCAATCAATGCCTCATTATTTTATGTCGATTATCTCTTGCAGGAGTCTTGCGCAACAGTCCCCCACCTTCGACGCAGAAGGCGAAGGGCTGTTACCAAGCAAAATGCTTTTGGATTGTCATAAAATTATCTCGTAGGTGCATTATCAGTGTGCTAGAGGGATAATATAATTCGATGAAAATTAGTCTCACAATAAGAACTCTCAAAAATAGTGAAGAGATTAATTATCATATACAGGTGTCCAATTTTAATGTCCCACCCCGGATAACTTTTGTCAGTGACCTTGAATCAAAAATTGGTTAATACAAAAGTTGTACAACTTGGAGGGGGACATTCGATGGCACTAATACTTCTGACCTTGGGTAGAAGGTTCAAGGTCATTCAAGGTCAACTTTGTTTTCTTAAATAGAACTTCCTATTTTTGACATCGGCAATCGATTGCGCGTGAAAAAATATGAGACTTTTGTCTGAAACTTTTTTTCTGAAAACGCAAATTTTCTCAATTAATTTAGCCTTCAAAATAGAAAATTTTAAAATTTTCGAATTTTCAACTCGAGAATGGTGAGGTTTAGAAGAGAACCACAAGTTAGATATTTTTCATCAAGAAAAGTTTAATGATTCCTTTGGTACAAGCAGCTCAAATTTTAAAATTTTAAATTTTAACGTTTGGAAAAAATGCAATAATGCAAATTTCGTTGCACCGATAAGTGCATCGAAAAGTTTCAAGAAAATTCGTGACGGTTCCTTGCGCAAATCCAAGCACTTTTGTCTCTTGCGGATTTTCTTAGAAAGCTACCATTCTCGAGTTAAAAATTCACAAAGATTGAAAATTTTTAATTTTGGCAGCTGCATAAGTCGATTAAATTTGCGTTTTCAGAAAAAAGTCTCATATTTTATCAGGCGCAATCGATTGCCGATGTCAAAAATAGGAAGTTCCATTTAAAAAAACAAAGTTGACCTTGAATGACCTTGAACCTTGTACCCAAGGTCAAAAGTATTAGTGCCATCGAATGTCCCCCTCCAAGTTGTACAACTTTTGTACCAAACAATTTTTATTCAAGGTCACTGACAAAAGTTATCCGGGGTGGGACATTAAAATGGGACAGCCTGTATAATACAAGAGTGAAATCGTGATAGTAAAAAATCACATAGGTTTCCACGAAACATATTGTCAAGCATTAATTACTCGAGTCCGAAGGACGAGAGTAATTATTTGACAATATGTCGAGTGGAAACTTATCACGATTTCAATAATAAAACATAGAAAATCTTCATAAAAACGTGACATTTTGTAATGTTTGGTTGAAATTTAATGAAAACGTATGATTGGAGATTTTTAAAGGACCTGTAGCAACCAGCAAACAGTTTGTATGGGAGTATGGGAATTTACCTCATCGACCAATGAGATACGAGGCATTTTTATCGCTGTTGTCAAGTCACCGCGTGCTTGACTATCGATAGCTAGTCACGAGTAAGTATGTATAGGGAAGCTTTACATTATTATGAGTTGGAAATGGCGTGGTTAAAAAATATGAATAAAAAATTCTCATTTATTTCAGAACAACGTATATTTAAATATGAGGTACGAAACCTATGTATATGAAATTAATGTACAAAAAGAATTGCTGGTGAAAGCAAAACACATTTCTGTAAAACCTCTGTGTCCCATATTTTCCCAGAATAAGCAACGTGGAATGCCGTGTTAGACGTTGTGTGTAATAATGCCCAGAAGTGGCAGCCAACGTTCATGAAGAAAATTAGCATTAAATTTCACGCGGTAAACAAAAAGAATCACACGTAATGGGACATGATGACGTTCGGAATTTGAGAGTGCATTGTTTTAACCCTACTGCCAGTATTATTGCACTCGTCAAAAAGTTACTGTAATTGTCGAAGAAAATTGCCTCTACTTCTGAGCGTTGCCTCAGTAAATTACTAATTTATCTTTATAGTTCGAATTTACGACAGGCACAAAGGCTGGAGATAATATTCTTGCTGTCGTATAATAATATTATGCCCCCTTAAACGTGAAAATATATTTCAATAATGAAAATATTGTTTTAGTACACGGAATAACTACCGTTCTATCATAAACTTATTCCTGGAATTATTCACAGTAGTCAGAAGATAGACGACGTATTATTTATTATTAGTGAACATGAAAAATGTACATCTAATTTTTTTTAATTCAAGCTTACCTGTGATTGAATTTTTTTTATCGCAAAGTTTTGGCATGCAGCAAAATTTTCTAAATAAGTTCATAAGAACCAATTATTGCACCGACACAACAAAGAATTAGATTTCCTTAATCTGACAAAGACACGTTGTCAGACTTGCTAATGAGGTCTCGCGGCAAAAACAAAAGCCGTCTTTTAGTGTCGACTTTCCTCGCACCGGCGCCCCTGATCGCAGCGTTAAATAAACCCCATAAATCACCCCTCCGCCAGGAGGGCTGAATAACAAGTCGCGCTATAATTTCCTTCTGTTTAAATTGTCCTTTGAGGGACACTGACTAAGTTATTAAAGCAGCTTTCTTGTTGAATTGTTAATTAACATGAGGTGATTCGTCGAGGAAATCGATTCCTTGGAATTACTCTTTGAAATTATTTTATTACCATGAAACTAATGTTACGGATTTCGAGTATTATTAGACATTGGGAATGCTACCTGATTTTGCGTGTTTTATGGGTTTTAGCTCTTTTAAAGGTATGAAGCGTCTCAAAAGGCACGACGACGATACATTATTTTTCTTTCCAGCTATAAATACATACCGCACTACCACTATTATGGGTACTTAAGTTCTATTGTCAACGGACGGTAATCGAGTTATACTTACATAAAACGTTTTCTTTCATTAACTTTTAAAATTTTAAAGGCAAGCAGGTAACTTAAAGACGTTAAAATTCAAGGAAAGTTCGAGCAACTACTGTTCAAAACGATGATTTCTTCCGTTACACAGATTTCACAAAGGCGAATCAAGGACCCGACATAAATTTATGCAAATGTTAAGGATTGTCTTTCATAGCGTAATTCTTCAGTAGCACGCTTAATAAAATGTTCGCGAGATTTATCTTCAGTCGCATACACTTTTGCTTTCATTCTTAATGCATCAAATAAAGCGATCATTTTATCAGTAATTAATTATGAAGTGGTACCCCATCATGCTGAAACCACTGTTTACTGCAAGGTTGGCCAAACTTCACAGGCTGATTCTTCAGACGAAAATAAACAAAAAATTTCCCATTAACCTGTGTCCGGAAATGCACCGTTTTTGAGATACAAGGTGTCGAATAAATATTATTTTTCCAGTTTTTTGACGATATCTCGGGATCCGTAGGATATGCAATGTTCAGCTCTTAAATACACACTATCTGCTCACTGATTCCCTATTTCCGCCGTAAAATAAAGGTTTAAACAAATTTAGTGGCGTAGATTAAGGGTATTTTGAGGGTTTCGACCCCCTAATTTCTACGCCACTGGAATAAATGCGATTTCAAGCAGCGCCCTTGAACCGCCCATGTTTTCTATACCAAAAAGGTATACTTGGTTAACGGCTCTAAAATGAACCGTTTCCGAGAAAAATGGCATTTTATGAGAGAAAACATCACTTTTTTAACGATTTTTCAACAGCATTTTGGAAAAGTGAAAGTAAGTGAAAACTAATTCCTATAATTCATGTTTTCTCTCATAAAATGCCATTTTTCTCGGAAACGCTTCACTTTAGAGCCGTTAACCAAGAGTACCTTTTTGGTGTAGAAAACATGGCGCTGCTTAAAATCGCATTTATTCCAGTGGCGTACAAATTAGGGGGTCGAAACCCTCAAAATACCCTAAATCTACGCCACTTAATTTTTTTTAAACCTTTATTTTACGGCGAAAATAAGGGGATCAGTGAGCACATAGTGTGTATAAGAGCTGAACATTGTATCTCATACGGTTCCCGAGATATCGTCAAAAAACAGGAAAAATAATATTTCTTCGACACCCTGTATTTCAAAAACGGTGCATTTCCGGACACACGTTGATGAGAAATTTTTTGTTTATTTTAGTCTGAAGAATCAGCCTGAATGAAACTTACCTAAGCGACCGTGGCTTTACATTTATAAATAGAACAAAATGAGTGGCAAATTTGAACGGACTGATAGCTAAGCAAAACGGTAATTTTATTTGAAATATTGTAATGCGAATGGAGGAAAGAATCACTGAATTTCACTAAGCATTTAGCTTCGAGCTGGTGCAAGAAGATTTATTTGGAGTAAGGTTTCAACAAGGTTGATTGTTCATGGTGGCGAGTTGAGCTCCGGAACAGACTCTAAGTAATACAGTAGAAAATGACGGATGGCTCCACATACGGTGAATCAGCTTCCAAAAAAAAAGCCAAATCCACTTCCAAGGAAGGAGCGAATCAGCTCCCAGGAAAAATTCTATATAAAATCAAGGCTCAATCACTGGATGTTCATGGTAAAGCAACAGCAGCGAATCGGTATCTGCACGGATACTTTAAAGTCCAACTTGACATAATAATTTAAAAAAAAAGGAAGAAGATATAATATAAGAAAAAAATTTAAACTGGTTGGCAGACTATTGCGAAGCTGTACGGACACCTTTTAAAGAGAAAAAGGAATCTAATTTACGATTCTCGTGGTCGAGAAGTCCGCAAATTTCAATGGTATTGACGGAACTTGGAGCTGACACTTGACAGACTAGAGTAGACGATCTAAAGTCTGCGACTGTAGAGGAGTGTAAGGAAGGTTGCCTATAATTAATGATTGAAATGAAATAAAGTAATACCACGGAAATTGCAATAATTGAAAAAAATTTAAGTGTCAAAGTCAAATAAATGAAAAGTCAAAAACAAGTTTTTTCTCGAAGTTCATTCCAGAAGGTGCAGTTCTATGCAAGCAAGGTCAGCAAACGGTCTAAGGCTAAGGTAGTTTGATGCAAAGTGCGATACGAGCAAGCAGCCAGCGTTATAAGAAGGCGATTCTGAGAAATAAATTAATAAATTAATTGACTAGCAGCGGGTATTATAAAGGCTCATACTCATTAAGTTAACGGGCAGATTTCTGTGTCAATTTCTGAAGAAGGTATCGAGTCTAAGTGGAAATGTTTTAAATTTATCTATTCTTGACATGAACGTAATTACAAAAATGTTAATAAAAGTCATATGACGTCGATATTAGCTTCAAAAACGAGCACAGAAATCTGCCCGTTAGCCAAATTATTGATCGAAACCACAGAAAGGAAAAACGTAACAATAGTCCAGTCAATCTAGACATTCAAAGATACATAAATTCCCAACAAGCTGAAAATGAGTGAAATTGTTCAAAACATAATTGAAAATAAAAATTAAAAGTTCCCCATCGTTCTCATATGTGGAAAAAAAATTACTAAAGGTCAAAGGTCAAAAAAAAAGTTTTTTTTGCGATTTTCACAAAACGGTAAGTGTTATCATAAAATTACCTTGGACAAGAATTGTAGATCATAAAATTATCTATAAAACATGTATTCATACTTTTTTTCCTAAGAGCCACCGTTTCTGAGATATAGCGGTTCAAAAAGTTACTTGGCGCGTTTTTTTAACGTGGTTTCCCCAGCTATATCTCAGAAACGGTGGCTCTTAGGAAAAAAAGTATGAATACATGTTTTATAGATAATTTTTTTATCTGCAGTTTTTGTCTGAGGTAATTTTATGATAAAACTTACTGTTTTGCTGAAAATTGCAAAAAACTTTTTTTTTTACCTTTGACCTTTAATAATTTTTTTCCACATACGGAAACGATGAAAACTTCATTTTCAGCTTGTTGGGAGTTTATGTACCTTCACTCTTATTTTTTGATCCAATTTGACCGGACTACAATATCAACAGCACTATTATTATAATAAATATAATTTTTCCAAACATGTTGGGATGATCATTTAGATTGCTGGGAAAGAATATGTTTTTGTTTTAATTGGAAAATATTAATTAGGATAATGAAAGCATTTTATGCTATATTTTTATTGTATTTATTAAGAGTACTTGATAATAATTATTAATAATTATTTTTTTATTGTTACAGGTAAGAAACACAAATTCATAACAGAAATCCATCAGAAATTTATTGTCAACGGGACATACTACGTAATATCAAAAAAGGGACAAAATCTTGAACACATATTGTCCCTTTTCGTCTGTAAGTATGCATACCTATAGGTTTAATTTTTGCCAGGAATTCTTATTAATTTCTCATCAAAAGCGGTCATGTACAGTGGAACTCGAAGTGTAATTAACGCCTCATTTTATTGCTTATGGTCTTATACGTATTAAATATTAAACTTTTATTACTCATTTTCGAATGCTATTCCAGAGACGTAAAGACAGTAAGAAAAAAACATTTTGGAATAGAAACAACGTGTTTAGTGTCAGTTTTCTTTTATTTAAGTGAAATTATTAATAATTATTGTCGTTTTCTCTTTTTATTGGAAATCAGCCTTTTTTCTCACTTTATATCAACTAAATATAGAACACCTATCTCTGACTCTGGAGCGATTTTATTCACCGTCGTTTATATTATTAAAACTGTTTATAACTTTTATAAACTAACCACTTCTAGGATAATCAAGCATTTCCCAAAAAACTGAAAATTAACACTAGTAATTTTGATGCAGACATTTATAATGGCCTTTGAAAGGTCACAATCAGCGGTTACCGACTGGATAGTCCAGCATAGAGAGCCACTGGGTTTGTTTACCTCGTTAAGCTTAAAATTGCTAGTTTGCATAGTGTTTCCAGAGACCGCAAGCTACTAGGTACCTACCTATAATTAGTTTTCTAGGTGATAATCTTCATCGTCACTTAGAAGTTCAATATCAACGGCGAACGGAAGTTATTTTCGGCCTAAACGTTCTGTTTCTGCAGAAACCAGGAATACGTAACTTTTCACTTTTTTCACCTGCAAAATTTTTTATCTGACATCCATGCAAAAATTTAAGATAACCTTGAAAACCCATTTAGATTTGTTTGCAAACGCTTAAGATAAAGAAGATTTTTGTCTTGAGATAGTCGGAGTTTATTATTGAATTGCCAATAATTCAGGCCTCGGGCAAAATATTAAGACGTAATGGCATATTGAATTCTTAGTCATTGTTGCTTAGCAACTTCATAGCATTTATACTTAGGCGATAAAACCCAATTTATGCCCGCTGTCTAATATCAGTAAACTTGATTGTGCAAAAAAAAGTTTGGAACAAAACTGTTTTTTCCCTGTTTTTTTTTCTTTAAATTTTTCTTTGAAATTATGTCGTTTATAAAAAATAATGTGGATCATTATGAGAGCTGTTGCAAGTCCTTTGGCCAAATTTATTACCTCTTTTTACCCCTTCAAGCAACACTGTAAATAAATGAACTTATGTTTGTGGTAAAAAAATTTATTTTTATATCGGAAAAGCAACAAATTTTTATAATTTTTACAAAAGGGATAAAACTATTTAATAAATCACATTAATTGAATTTTTGATTTGAAAACAACCCCAAATAATTGAAAAGCTCGAGTAAAACAAGGGGTAGGTATAGTTGATATCGCCCTCTGTTTTTGTGAATAGGAAATAGTGCGTGAATTAAAGGGGAAGTCCCTACCTACCGTATAATGATCCGATGAGCGTTACTTTTTAGAGCAACATCCCCAATTATGTTAGGCAGGCATCTATCTTTATTTATTATTTTATTTATTGGGGCGTTCTGTGTTATAAAAGTCTTTCATTATACCGTGTGTTACTTTAATGTTATGCGCTAAATTAAGCGCTTATTCCTGAGTCAATTTTGAGTCGAAAACTTCATTTAAACATGGGTACTAAAATGTCTTCTTCTTAAGATACAGTGTGTTGAAGTTTACTTTTCATTCTCACCAATATTATTGCAAAGAAAAATGTACGCCGTTGAATTTTTTTAAATTTTATTAAAATTTATTTCAGATTAGGCAACTAAAAATACAACTTTTTTGCCTCTCTTAAATTGTTTTCCTCTCTTCTTTTTCGAGAAAAAAAAATCCGTATCAACGCAAGTCTAAAAACTGATCAAATGAAATCATTAAAAGTAAAATCAATTTTTCAACATGGCTTGATGCGGCTTTAATTTTTTTCTAGGAAACGACAGTAGATACGAGGTAAAGGCAAGAGACATAAAAGTTTTACTGTTAGCTGCCAAATCTGAAACTAATATTAGTGAGGGTGTCATGTACTTGAGGTTAAAGGAGCTCTTATTACAACAAATAGCATTGCCAAATTTCATCAATATCGGCAGAAGAATGTTTGAGATATTAATAAAAACCGATTTAAAAAAAACAAAAAAACTAACTTGAAAACCAGACATTTGAGGACTTGAAGACACATTTTTATATGAAGTTTTTCGACTATTTATTCATGTTTTCGGGGTTTTTATTCAGCTTATGGCAATAAGTCGAAGAGTTTTGGACATATTTTGCAGCTGTAAAGCTGGGAAATGTCACTGTGTGTTCCACTGCTCAGAAACTGATTTGTTATTGACCATGATTTGGAACCCTTCGCCTGAAATACAGCTCGAAAAAAAATTATAGCAGGTATTATAATTTAGGTATTAGTATTAGTTAAATTTCATTTTTTTTTTACATTAATTTGCTATCTAAAGAAAGATTCAGGAGTAATAAATGCGTACATTAAGCATAGTATACTCGTGATTCGACGCACCGCAACAATCCACTTTTACCGTCGTTCTATTTCCCACAATTTAGTCGGAAAGCCGTAAAAACTTAATTCTGTATTTCGTAACTCACGATGTACCCTTCCCATTTTTCCCTGAACGATCTCATGTTTGCAATGAGAAATACATCAAAATGAATAGCGGGAACGCGGTACTTGCAGCATCGAACTGTCAAGTTTTCCTACGTGGTGGCGCCACAATAGTTACTTATTTAGCCTATTGAAAGAACAAAGAACTACATGGAATGCGCTCTCTCCTGTCAGCCGTAAAAGTGATCCACCTCGTTAGAAAGAGCACGATGCTCGATTAGGGAAGTCCATGTTTGTCTAACGCATATGAGCAATAAACCCACGTAATTGGTCGTTTTTTTTTTTGTTTATTTACTCTGATAAAGAATACTCACATAAAGAACCATGTGTTAGACTGAAACGGCATGCCACTTTCTGGCAGCCGATCTAAGCTCGAATTCTCTACAAAGCGTTAGCTTTCCAGTTCTGTTGTTCATTTCAATTGATAAGATCGGGTCATAGAAGAATGTTGTCTAATGGATTGTTCTTTGATGTTTTCAAAATATAAGAAGAATTGGGGTTTCTGGAAAAACTCAAAAAACAAGGACACCATCATACTGGAGCAACCAAAATCATTGGGCGGGAATTTTGATTTCATGCGTTCAATGTAATTTTCGCTGTAATTTCAGCTCATCAGTCTGCCATCTCTACCAAGAAAACTTCATATATTATTATGTAGTCATCTAGTTATCGGAAACATCTAACCTTACATGACGTAATGCCATCTAGCGATTGATTTGTATCTTTCACTGGAGACCGGAGCTGTTTATACATATAGCAGGACAAAAGGTCCAACATGCGTTTCTTCTTTTTGACATATTGCTTCTATTTAATGCAATTTTTTTTCGAAAATCCCATCCATACGATCAGTATGGTGCAAAACGTTTCTCCGATTGTTATAACCGATAATTTTAATAGTAGGTATAATTATTCTGGGCCTTCGAAGTCCCCTGAAATACTGAAGCTCATCGCGCTAAACCAGAACATGGACGAATATGAGGACAGCCGCTCGGTCGAAATCTAATCAGATTGTAAGAAAGAGGGGCTCGTTTATTTTTTTAATGTTCTCACAACTCACACGCTCAAGACATGCGAGATAAACGAAATATAATGATAGTAATAAAAGTCAGTTATAAAGTCTGCACTGTCCGCCCCCGCTCCCCCCGACCCCTAAATGCAAATGAGCCTAACAAAAAACGCGGAAATCAAGTTTTCCCGGGTCCATAATCGGATTGGTGCGCCCGGGCATCGTCGGCGTGACGTGTCGCACAGCCGTCTGGTATAAGTGGAAGAATGGCCGTGTACGGGTGAAAGAGTGTCAGAGTTTTTATTGATTCGCATGTTGTGTGTGTTGCGCGCGGGTTAGCGCCTGCCGCCCCCGCCCCCGCCGGCCTGTGTCGCTGCTGTTTATCCTCTATCTGGAACAATAATTGGTCGCGCGCAGAGTCCTCTTCAGATCCTGCTCGGGCGCTGCAGCACACATGCACACCCGGCCGCGGCATTGTTTGCTCTCTGTGTCACTGTCACCCGGCTGCCGCCGACAATGAGACGTTGCCATGTGTCTTTCGCAGTTGGATGCACGGAACGGCAGAGATAATATCATTGTCTTTATACAACATCAAATTGGGGTGTGTATACCCCGATTATCCCGGTATGCGTGATTGCTCTCTCTCGGCTATTATTATTAAAGATACGGGCAAGGGCATTATTAAATGAGGCAAAGCTTTGAGGAGTTTTATGACTTTTTGATGACATACTAGATGTTTGATCTCTTTTGTTTGTTTCTTCGGAATGTCCCCGGAAATAATCGCATCAGTCTTCTAAGGTGTAATCTCTATTGTCATCCGTAAGTTCAATGCACTGGGAAACATATGTAAATACTTTGGTGTGCTCCTAGGCCATTATGCAAATGTTTCCTGAAAAGGGATGGAAAGGAAGGCAAGGAAGGATGAAAAGCTGAAACGCAGAATAGTAATAATTAGGGTACCAGATTTATTGTATGCTTTTTGGCCTTCGTCCAATCGACTTGGCCGAAGAAATCGTTTAGGAAAGAGATTTCCTGGAGAATCCCAGTAAGTGACCCAGTTACCTAATAACTTATGACCTCTTTACCTGAGGCAGAGATAAATCTGGTACTACCATAACTTTGCCGTCTTGAGTTTTGTATATTTTTTTGTATACTAATTCAGCTCCCATCATAGAGAAAAAGCTCCGTCTTTTAACCACCATCTCCATTCCTCACTCATTTGCTTCAACTGAACAGTTAGCAGTAAGCTTGAGGTGGAAAACTGGCACAAAATGTCATGAGACCACAAGGTTTAGAGAGGTTGCAGATTTGAAAGCTCACCAGTTTTTGTGATGGAAACGAAATTCCGTTTCGATAAAATTGTGGTCACTTTACCAATTAAAGAAAATTTTGCACCAAAATTAGCGTTGAGCAATTGGAACAATCGAGGCTTCATCTATGTCTGATCGAAGCCCTTCATGCCAGATAAATGTCTTTGATGCATATCGTTCTTCTAATCTCCTAAATGAGAATATCAGTTCTTCTTGTGCGTATCGCAGGTTTAAGAATAGTGAGACATCTTGAGGGCATGATCTTTTACAATTTTGATTAATTTAGCGAACTTCCCAGTTTTTCTTTCAATGCGGCCTCCTTAGCTGTATCTTTAAGGGAAGCTGTATCCAACATTACACCAGTTTTGAAGAGTAGGTCCTATACTATGAAACTATCGACCTTCATGTCTTTGTCTGGAGCTTCATTTCTAAAATGTCCTTTCTGATCATGTTTTTCCTATCATCAAAAATGATGTATCTCATTTGACGCTGGCGCTCCACCTTCTCGAAGGCCTTATTAGAATTAATCATCATATTATTGTGGCAAAACTTGACATGATGGATTTTAGTACTCCACTGATGAAATTATACTTTTGGAGCTGCAACTCAGGTGTGTCACAAGGGACAAATCTATCAAGAAGTGTGACAAACAGCTTTTAGTTATTTTTTTCCTAGGCGCTTAGTCTACTCCCCCTCCCCCCACCACCAGTCAAACAAGCAATCGCTCAGTCTGCTGCGGAAGGCTAAGTCTTTTGTCTTGGAAGTCACGATGTCAAAAACTTCTCCTTTCTGTTGAACCCCCGCACGGCCTCCTCAGTGAAAAATAAATCTGTCCGTTGCAATTTCAAGTTTTTTAGTTTGCAAGTCGTTTGTAGCCCTAAAAGGTTGTTAACCTTACGAAATTAATCGCCAATTGGCGGAAGGCTATGCAGAGAGTTTAGAATGTCAAAAACTTCTGGTTGCTGTTGGACCTTCGTGACTGTCTCCTTGGAAATTGACGATCTCCCCCGCACTTTCTCGTTTTGATTTTCACTGCGACGAGCTGTAAATTCCCGATTTCGTGCGTGAAGAATAAAATTATAATTTGATACGAAAAAAAATTTAAGCGCTTGGTCTGCTCCCCCCTCCCACTCTCAAACAAGTAAATTCTCAGTTGGTTGCAATGTCAAGTTTTTTAGCTATACCTCCCTCCCTCCATTGTTTGTTTGTTTGTTGCTAGATACGAAAATCGGTTTTTAGGTCCCTGATGCTGCAGCCATTTAGGCTTATTGTATCTTTCCGTAGCTATTGGTTCTTGACTCTTCAAATAACTCTGTACCCTTCACAAGGTTCAGAAGTTTGCTTGCCAAGGCTTTCCCCGACATCATGTCATTGGTATTGTTTCCCATGATTGAATGTCGGGTTCGATTGAGTGCTGGGCACTCAAAGATAACATTGAAAGCTGTTTCGTCTTCCTCATTTCATAGTCTGCATGCTGGTTCTCCATTGAAGATACCCAGCTTCTTCAGGTGTTGTCTCAGGTGGCAGTGTCCTGTAAGAAGTTCCACCACTGTTTTAACTTGCATTCTGTTTGAATGCAGTAGTTCATTGGCAAGTTTTGGTTGTTGTTATTGAACATTCGTGACTGCCTCCTCCAAAATTTCGATCTCTCCCTCACTCTGACGTTTTGATTTCAGTTCCACGAGCTGTAAATTCCCGTCATCGTGTGAAGATTTAAATTATAATTTGATGCGAAAAAAAATCAAGCGCTTGGTCTGCTACCCACTCCCCCCACTCTCAAACAAGTAAATTCTCAGTCGGTTGTAATGCGAAGCTTTTTAGCTTTACCCCCCTCCCTCCATACTCTCAAACTACTCTCTAAAGTCTTTTAACTTGGAAGTATTTTGTAACTCAAAAAGCCTGTTAATCTTACGGAATTCATCGCCAATGGGGAAAGTCTATGGAGAGAATTAGGATGGCAAAAATTTCCGCCTTGAGGTTGAACCTTTGCGATTGCCTTGGAAGTTGTTTGAAACCCAAAAAGGCTGTTAAGCTGATACGAAATTCATCGCCAATTGCCGAAAGTCTATATGCACAGAGTCGGGATAATCAAAAACTTCCGGTTGCTGTTGAACCTTTGCGACTGCCTCCTCCAAAATTTCGATCTCTCCCTCACTCTCTCGTTTTATTTTTAGTTCCACGAGCTGTAAATTCCCGACATCCCGAAATCAATGGCTTCGTCTGATCACCCCCCCCCCCTCCCCCCCGATACCACCACTCAAACAAGCCATCGCTCAGTTTGCTGGAACGGCAAGTTTTTTGGCTTGGAAGTCAGCTTCGTGAAGTGAGCCGGAAAAACTCTGGAAAACCAGATTGCGATAGCGCATTCGATTGACCATCGTTTGACCACGTTTGACCACCCAATAATTTCGTTTGACCACCTTTAGTTTTTGTGTAATTGCAAAAAGAAAAATTTCCGGCTAACTTCACAAAATTTCCAAATTGAGTAAATGGTGATGTTTAAATGCTAATTCGTTTGACCATCGTTTGACCACGTTTGACCACCCAAGAATTTCGTTTGACCACGTCCAGAAACAAAGATATGATTTTTTTTAATTTTCGTTCCGGCTAACTTCACAATTTTTCAATTCTCTCTGGAATCTAAACGGTTTGATTTCCGGAGTCGTAACTGACTCACCCCGTTTGACCATCGTTTGACCAGGTTTGACCACCCAATAATTTCGTTTGACCACGTCCAGACAAAAAGATATGATTTTTTTAAATTTCCGACCCGGCCAACTTCACAATTTTTCAATTCTCTCTGGAAGCTAAACGGTTTGATTTCGGGAGTCGTAGCTATTTCACCCCGTTTGACCATCGTTTGACCACGTTTGACCACCCAAGAATTTCGTTTGACCACGTCCAGGAAAAAAGATATGATTTTTTTAATTTCCGATCCGGTCAACTTCATATAATATTTCAATTCTCACTGGAAGCTAAACCGTTTAGATTCCAGAGAGAATTGAAAAATTGTGAAGTTGGCCGGATCGAAAATTAAAAAAAAAAATCATATCTTTTTTCCTGGACGTGGTCAAACGAAATTATTGGGTGGTCAAACCTGGTCAAACGATGGTCAAACGAATTAGCATTTAAACATCACCATTTACTCAATTTGGAAATTTTGTGAAGTTAGCCGGAAATTTTTCTTTTTGCAATTACACAAAAACTAAAGGTGGTCAAACGGGGTGAGCTAGTTACGACTCCCGAAATCAAACCGTTTAGCTTCCAGAGAGAATTGAAAAATTGTGAAGTTGGCCGGATCGGAAATTTAAAAAAATCATATCTTTTTGTCTGGACGTGGTCAAACGAAATTATTGGGTGATCAAACCTGGTCAAACGATGGTCAAACGGGGTAAGTCAGTTACGACTCCGGAAATCAAACCGTTTAGATTCCAGAGAGAATTGAAAAATTGTGAAGTTAGCCGGATCGAAAAAAAAATCATATCTTTGTTCCTGGACGTGGTCAAACGAAATTATTGGGTGGTCAAACCTGGTCAAACGATGGTCAAACGGGTAAGTCAGTTACGACTCCGGAAATCAAACCGTTTAGATTCCAGAGAGAATTGAAAAATTGTGAAGTTAGCCGGAACGAAAATTAAAAAAAAATCATATCTTTTTTCCTGGACGTGGTCAAACGTAATTATTGGGTGGTCAAACCTGGTCAAACGATGGTCAAACGAATTAGCATTTAAACATCACCATTTACTCAATTTGGAAATTTTGTGAAGTTAGCCGGAAATTTTTCTTTTTGCAATTACACAAAAACAAAAGGTGGTCAAACGAAATTATTGGGTGGTCAAACGTGGTCAAACGATGGTCAATCGAATGCGCTATAGCAATCTGGTTTTCCCGAGTTTTTACGGCTCACTTCACGAAGCTTTGGAAGTCGTTTTTGTAACACAAAACGTCTTGAGTTCGTCTCAGCGATGACTTGTTTGGAAGTGGGGAAGCCAGAGACACCAGCAGGGCAGTGTGTCCAATAGCATATTTTAATGTTAGGGAATGTAAGGTAATACTCTTGTAAACTCCAAAAAAGTCCAAATAAAAAAAAATAAAAAAAATTCTAATTGTTGAACCAGCCCACCCGATTACCATCATTCCTACTTTTCTATAAAAAAAGTTTGGGAACGTGGTTCTCCACAATAATTAGACAGTTCATAGCAGCAGAATAGAAAATTTAACCGCACCATCTCATTTTCTGAAAGATTTTTTGCCACATTTGCCACGCATTATTTCGTTACTTTTGGTGAATCCTGATAACAGAAAATCGTCACATGATCGTTATTATCTTTTAAAAAAATCGTAGTAGCGCTTTCCTGTAAGCACTTTCCTAATAGTTGTACTATGACTTTAAAATACATTGTGAAACTGACTTCTGGACGTAGGTATATAAGATGAAGAAATTATTCCGGAATGATACATTAACTGGGAGTGAAGAGATAAGATCGGAATAATTTTACGGCCGCGATCGAATTCTGACCGGGATTTCATCACGCTGCTGCTATCTTAGTCTCGAATAAGCTATTCGTCTAGTTTAGTACGGCACGTCTTTATTACAGGTGGTAAAACGGAAGCCCCCCTTACACTAGGAGGTTTTAATTCCGGGTCAGCCCATCGGAGACGTCGGGATAAATGCAAATTTTATGCGAATGTGCGCTTACTTACAAGTTCCAGAGTCGAGAAGTTTGTCGCAAATTTAATTAAACCGTCTGAATGTCGCTAAGAGTGGGTAATTTGATTGTTTTAGAGTCGACGCTCCATTTTATACCGCTTATGACTTTAATGGCGCTACTTCACATCATTGCCTGCGTGGATGTGAATTTTCTCAGTTTAATTCTTCTTCAAGATGAGCTCGGCATTTACAAATACAAAGTACCTACCTACCGAGATAACGCGGCATCCTCGCCCCGCATGCTCAAAACTTGCATCTTGAGAGATGGCAGATGCCTTATTACTACTTGTGAGGATGACAAGATAAACCTTTGGTATGAAAGTTTTCCTCGACAAAAGAGACAATCAGAAAATTTCAACTACAACGTTTTTTAAGATGGATTAAACCCTCTATGTTATGATGATCAATCTACGGAAGCGTATTATAGTTTTGATGTCCTTAGAAATTCTAAAAGTGTGTTATCGTCTACCACGTTCGATGTTGGATAGGACGAAAGACAAACCCAGTTATTTGTATTTTTCCCCTCCCGTAAAAAATTACCCTCCACTCAAACTAATAAGGTTCCCCTCAATCTTCACCCAGTGGTCCATCAGACCGGGAGACCTATAAATTAAATAATTGTATTTTTGAGTTTTTTAAAGATAGTTTTACAGGTGTTTTTTATAACAAAATATGTCAAAATTAACATTACATGGACATACACGATCTCTTAAATCTGTCATAAAAGTTTTGACGAAGAGGCGCTTATAATGTGTGATCCTGAAAACCCCTTGGCACGTTCATGTGTTTCAGTTTCACATGTCTCCTCCTTCCACATTCCCTTGACCAACTCCCTCATTCACATGCACACGCCGAATTGGACATAAATCTCGTTGCAGCCGGGATTTTTATATTCCAAAGCAAAAAGATGCAAATCGACGTTTTTCCGACCTGCAGTCCATGACGTCAATAACGTTTTAAATTGGATTTCGGATTTATCTCTGCAACACAGGCGCAATATGCATGCGGGCATCAGACGGAACGCCGGTACTTGCAGCGGAAAACAAACATATAAATAAGATAAATGCACGGCTCACTCATCTGTCATACATTTGGGGTGATTAAAATAGTTGAAAAATCGTGTTCGCGTTTTGATTTTTGTTTTACGTCCGTGATCCGATCGGGTTTTCTGTCTGGCCGTAATAGCGATTTATTTGCGCGCAACGAAAATGTTTACTCATGTATAATTGCGTAGAAAGCTCTACATATCGGGTTGAGTAATGGCATAACAATTATTTGCATAATACCTGGGGAACACAAACTTCTGTTGCAAAAACTGCGCGTACTTTTTCAAATCGAAATAAATTGGGCTTCTGCATGCATGAACTTCAATTTTTATTATCACTTGAAGCTTGAAGCACCACCACTACGAGTAAAGTGATGGTGCTTCAATTCGTAAACAGAATTATCAAAATGAAATATTCACTGAGATCATCATACGGTGGGAGAAAAAAAATCACTTGTTCCAATATAGGAGGTACATTTTGATTATTATTCATTAAAAATTATTTATCCATAATCACAATACAATAAATTGGAGTTTTATCTACACTTATGAAACATATAAAGTACCATTTTATCCACCAGTGAAATAAGGAAAAATGCAATCTTAAACAATGTCGATAAACAATGGCAACCATGCATTAAACACCCGCCAATATGTTTTAAATTAATTTCAAAATTTTTTGACGTTACAGCTATTATGTTAGAGCGAAAAGTCAAAATGTTTGGATAAAACGTTGTATTGCATTCGACTTTAAAAAGCGTTTTATACACTTGGGAAAATTCAAGTTCAAGTTCACACTCCTCCGCCGTTCAGAGAAGGGAAAAGAAACAGAGTGGCGCTCACTAATCTTAGACTTTCGGGACTTCCCTGCAGCATCGAAAGACACATTACACGAGGAATAAAAATTGCATTCTTGCAAGGTATGAAAACAAACTCCGTTCGTTTCCAGGACAACGGGACAATAGAACCAGAGTCAGTACCTCCGATTCCAGAATGCTCATTAAAGCAATCCAGCGGATCTCTCCAATAAAGTGGAGAGGGTCTGTCAAAAAAAAAGGCTCCATCCGCCTTGGACTCGAGAATTTTTTTTGATTTTTTTTTTTTAAAGTTGGACCCCCTCTTCATTTTGGTGGCATTTTCAAAAATTTAGTCGACGCCCTGGCGGAGAAATGTGCATGCGAAGACATCGGCAATGGGTTTTTTGCACATAACTCGCTTAATTCAACTCTGAGCATAGTAAATATCCTATCGAAAAATGAAGAGCTCTCGAAGACGCGTAGTTTGAACTTTGACTGGTCCAAATCGGTCAAACGGTTCTCGAGATATCGCATTTTCAATTTTAAGGCCCTTTCTTCAGGGTTCCGCCGCGGTGCGAATACACCGCCGTCCGTGTTCGCGTGTTTTGCATGGAAAAAATCGACTTAGGGACTTTTTTTTCATCGACAGACAGCGGTGTCCTCAATGATGCCTGAAATTTTGAAGTCGCTATCTCGATTAGAGGGGGAGGGGGAGGGGAAATCATAATTAAAATTCAAATTGCTATAACTTTCGCTAATATTGGGGCCTCGTGCCCAACCAATGGGAGATGACACTTTGGAATGCCTACTTTAAAATGGTATTTTTTTTTTCGATTCCGCCAATATTGGCAAGATGCCCGCAGAAAAACCGATTTCCCTCCCCCCTTTTTTTCTTAAAACTGTTTTTTTGCCATGAAAGAAGGGGGTGGGGGTAAAAATTTTTTCGTCATCAGACGGGAATTTTTTTATCTTTGATTTGAGCCCCAGTAGACCTCGATCGGACCGTTATTAAGGTCACAGGGTCACCAAACGCGTTTGGTCCTGTAGAATGGCAAGGATTAGGGTTAGCGGGTTCCGCTACCCGGCATTTTTTAGGGCTAAGTGTCCCCTTTCAAGATTTTCTTACCCCATGTCGCTATCTCAATTAGGGCCTGCACGCGGACGTGATATGTAAACCAATTAATCTAGCGTGTGAGTTCTGTGAGAGAAGAGAGAAAGGAGAGGGAGCGCTAGGCTCCGCCCCCGGCTCTCGCTGCTCCGCGGCTAGATTAATTGGTTTACATATCACGTCCGCGTGCAGGCCCTAATTGAGATAGCGACATGGGGTAAGAAAATCTTGAAAGGGGACACTTAGCCCTAAAAAATGCCGGGTAGCGGAACCCGCTAACCCTAATCCTTGCCATTCTACAGGACCAAACGCGTTTGGTGACCCTGTGACCTTAATAATGGTCCGATCGAGGTCTACTGGGGCTCAAATCAAAGATAAAAAAAATTCCCGTCTGATGATGAAAAAAATTTTACCCCCACCCCCTTCTTTCATGGCAAAAAAACAGTTTTAAGAAAAAAAAAGGGGGGAGGGAAATCGGTTTTTCTGCGGGCATCTTGCCAATATTGACGGAGTCGAAAAAAAAAATACCATTTTAAAGTAGGCATTCCAAAGTGTCATCTCCCATTGGTTGGGCCCGAGGCCCCAATATTAGCGAAAGTTATAGCAATTTGAATTTTAATTACGATTTCTCCTCCCCCTCCCCCTCTAATCGCGATAGCGACTTCAAAATTTCAGGCATCATTGAGGACACTGCTGTCTGTCGATGAAAAAAAAAATTAAGTCCCTAAGTCGATTTTTTCCATGCAAAACACGCGAACACGGACGGCGGTGTATTCGCACCGCGGCGGAACCCTGAAGAAAGGGCCTTAAAATTGAAAATGCGATATCTCGAGAACCGTTTGACCGATTTGGACCAGTCAAAGTTCAAACTACGCGTCTTCGAGAACTCTTCATTTTTTGACAGATATTTACTATGCTCAGAGTTGAATTAAGCGAGTTATGTGCAAAAAACCCATTGCCGATGTCTTCGCATGCACATTTCTCCGCCAGGGCGTCGATTAAATTTTTGAAAATGCCACCAAAATGAAGAGGGGGTATATATGAAAAAAAAAATAAAAAAAAATTCTCGAGTCCAAGGCGGTTCGAAAGTTAGACCCTCTCTACTAATAGAGAAAAGTCTTGTACCTATATGTGATAGATGGATCTTGAAACGGCGATATGCATTTTTGCTAATCAGTTGTAGATATGTGTAGACTTCTAATCAACGCCTGAGAAATCTAATGACCTTTTTCTTGATTTTTTTGATCACCTGCTTGCTTTATTTTCCTTAGAATCAGTAATTAATAGAATTGTTGGTTGTTGGGCGCTGGCATAGGCACATTTATTAAAGATAATCGGAAAACCCGTTCGAATTTTATACGCCTCAACAGCTTCTCCTCTTATGCACGTCGAGCCGCAATAGTTCATCCCTATCAGGTTCAGCTCGTTACACCTCGTACTACCTTATTTCGGACTTCCTTTAATGTATATAGAACCGCATCACTTTGAAATTACATTTCAAGAGGAGTGTTTCTTGGGGAATACGACCTGCAATGATACAAAGTGAACGTGAATCGACATCTCCGCTCATGCACCGCTCCCAGAGCGCCAAAGTGATTTCCCTGCAGTGCATATGCCTTTTCAGTAAAAAAGTAGCTATGTATTATAGTCCCTCTTAATTGTCAGTTTTTACAGGCCAAAGAAGAACTTCATCGCTCATTTAGGTAAGTTTTAATCGAAGTTTTCAATAATTGTGCTTCCTTTCAAGTATTTCATAGAAATTTATACTCCGACTAGGCCCAAAAATTATCAAGGCGGCAGGCTCACTGCCCGCTCTAAGTCACCGCAGAGTTCCCAGAATCGTAGGAGGTAACGTGGCAATTGAAAGTGGTAGTCGTTGATGTTTTTTTCTTAAGAATTATAGCAATAAATTAACTCACCATAATTCTATACCGAAGTTCTAGAATATTTCTATCACTTCGGATTGCATATATAAATCAACTCCTGAGGAAGAGTCTTCATTCTTGAAATATAAGTGAAGCGCTTATTCAAAATATATAAGTAAGTGTTTTGGAAGTAAATTGTGCTATAAGTTTGGAGTAGGCCCTGACAGAAAAGAGGTTTGTCTTAACTTAATCCATTCTTTACAACTGACAGTTCTTGATTTTGTTACGTTAATTCATTTAAGAGATGGGTAAAGTGCCCTCTACCCTCCTGGACGCATGTTAATACACGGTTTCTCACTCCGCTAAAGGCACTCTGTAACAGTAGCGTTGGCCGGAGTAACGTTGTAACTTACATAATTTTTTGATGCGATTTTTTTCGTTTTAGTAGGTTTATACGGGCAGAATGCCTTCAACAAAGCAATAATTATTGTTGCATAATTACAGTAAATCATAATATGTAAATAATGCTTTAAGAAACGCCAAATGAAAACTTTCCATTCAATAACGTTGCAAGATACATTTTTTGAGTCTCGTGTAAAAAAGTAAGTTACAACGTTACTCCGGCCAATGCTCTACTGTTGCCCTCTCACAAAAAATATCGAGTCCTAGATGTAAAAGCATTGAAAGAAATACCATTTAAGCTTGCAGGATCTGGCTGGATACGGTAGTACGAGTATTACGACTGATAAGTCGATCATAACAGATCACTTTTACTAAATCGGTTGCTTCGGAAGTTTTCAAACCAACAAATCCTTGTTCGGTAACTCTTAGAACTGATCTACATGATATTCTAAGCCATGCTAAACCTGCAAATTTTTCTTGCTGAAAACTGTGAGTTTTGGGAAAACCATTAACAAAAATTCTACTTACCAGGAAAATCTCGGATAGGGATACTTTCAGCACTATATCACTTGAATAGGACAAAAACACCTTTTCTAAGAAGCTTATGGCAGGTTCCTACAGAAACATTATATCCATGCACGAGTTTGATGACGAACGAATTGATATAGGACTCATTTTTCATTATGTTTCGAGCGACTTTAAATTTGTCTTCCGACATCTCTTCAGTCTTTGTCTGTCTTCCGACGTCTCTTTAGTCTTTGGCCCGTTGACCGAAGATTTTTGCAACGTAATTCCATTAAACGCGTTTTCTCTAAAATTCTTGGGTGCCACCATATAATTATTATTATTCGAGTTTACTCCCATTGCGAAAATAACTTTCAACTATAACAGGTTTATTCTCTTACATGACCGCCTTTTAATTGATTTGAACAATATAAATAAAAATAAATAATCTAACTTCAGTGATTATTTTCTTTGTCTGATGAAAATGAATCTTCTTTCCTTTGAAAAAAAAAGCCTTAAGGAAAATAATAATTCTAAAAGTCAGATTAGAAACGTCATATTGTTAACATTACGTCAATTTCATTGAGCTGGGACTAGAGATGGGTGAAACGATTGGGGAGTAGCGTTAGATCCAAATTACTCGTTACTTTGAGATTTTCATGTGCCATGTGCGAAAAACACTGTTTACGACGATTTGACCCATATCTACTGAAATATTAAGTTAAGAATGAAATACTGATGATTTGCGACTAACAACTTGCATTAAAATTATAGTTACTTTTAAATAACCAATAGATAAATCACAGTTACAGCAAGTTACCGTGACGGCGAATCACGATTCTCTCGAAATCGACTTGCATTATATCTCGTATTTTCGACTAAAAATCGAAATCAAGTTATGACTTACGTTCTGAGCTCCACGCACGGCCAACTGAGGAAGTGCTAGTGCTAATTTATGATATTAATTTTTTTATATCTAAAAGTATTAACTTTTTATTTTTAAAGCGGCCTATTAACCTATTTGTATCCCAAAACAGCCACACTGATCAAGGTGTTAATTAGATAAATGCATTAATCTCGTTGTATTATGCAAAGTGCAAATGAATTAAGTAGAGAACCGCAATTGATAATATGCTATTCGGACATCATTAACGAATCAGTTTACAAGTAAATTGCGGAAATGCGGCGTGGTTATTTACATAAACAGGTGAATATCACCCTGTCACGTCGCGAATGCTGCACGTATAGCCTAGCGCATACAAACAAACATACACAGACACACATTCGATAATCCGGTACATGATTGTGATTAAATGGCATGTAGGCATAGGCAAACTGATGGCAATATTGATCCTCTAAATACAAATGCCGTCGTCAATATAGCCAATATTAATAATCAATTGTTTCGGAACTATGTATATGATGCGAATTTAAAATTTAAAATGCAAATGGGCTGCGTGCATGCAATATGCAGCCTAATGGCATAATAAAGTAAATTTTATTACGCTCATACATAGTGGTGTAAGTGTAGATAACTGAAACTGAACGTGTAGGCTCTACTTTTATTTTTATTTTACACCAAAAATTAAATCACACAGGACAGACGTTTTTATTCATGAGCTGAATCAATCAAAACTATATTTATTTATATAAAATGCAGCTTGAAAATCTGCAGTAGCGCCCGTCACTACCTCCATCAACTCCATTTATATACAACACAGTACATTCATACATAAAATAAATTAATAAAAACATAAACTCCCAAAACTGAAAAAAGTCCGAAAATTCCTGATTTTTTTGAGCTTTCCGAACACTTTTCCAAGTGACCTTCTCTAATTTGACTGTTCTTCCTTCGATAAAGTAAGGTCCCAATATCATTTTTGAAAAAAAGAGGTTGGTTTCCCGGCATAAACGTTTCAATTATGATAAAATGAAGCCACCTGCAAAAAATTTCCACATACCTTTTTTGTAGACAACTAAATTCTCTGGAAAAAGTTCCCTATGTCATAGAGGAATAGTTTATGGTGGTAAACAAATTTATTTCTAATTTTTCACGTGCACTTTCATCGACTCGTATCAACGATGTTCCGCTGAAGAAAAGTGAAAACCATCAGAAGAGGGATGCAGCGCATGCGCACTAGACTAAAAACTCTGTTGAAAATTTATGATTTTCATTAATTTGTGAATTGTGGATAAATTACAAATGGAACTTTTATCGAGAAGCGTAAATTTTCAGAGAAGGCTTTTCAACATTGGCATTTGGCTTGTTTGACTGGAGCACCATTTCCCAGAAAAAGTATAAGATTTTTCCCAAGTTAAAACGTTTAAAAGTAATTTGCTATTAAACTACTTGAGTGAGAGTATGAGCAAAAAGTTAGGGAAACATAATAATGTTAAAAATCTCATTGGCGACTTCAAACATTTATTTTTTACTTCCCATTTGAATTTAAGTTTTTTTGAGTTGTTGTTTGAACTTGCATAAAAAATTTACAGATTGGAAAAGCAAAAATTGCAAAATTAAAAAAAAACTTAGTTATTGACACTATGTATTTCCGTTTCGAAAATGAAAAAGGGCTCGAACAACGTTACACACCCCCACACTCCCTGGGAAAAAAATTTCCTAACGGGAAAAAGTTTCAGTTGAACAGTCCATGGTGTTTGGTCCCATCTTTCTAATCATTAAGGATTCCTCTAAGGTTGTTCCCGCACATGTCCCCTCCAACCACTCCCACCTAGAAGTGTACGATTTCTTGGGAAATGAAATGGAAGATGATGGCCAAAAATGACAACCAAATCCGACGAGTTGGAGGCAGACAACGCCAAGGGTGAAGGGATAGCCAACAGCCAACCCAAGGCCCAACAAAAAGTTTACCGTGAGACTTCGTACGAATAGGTCGAGTTTTAATTTAATAAACCGTCAGAAGAATGGTTCTTCCATTAATTACTTGTGCAGTGCAGCATCTGGATAAATCATAAGTACACTTTCTCCATGCTCCTGTTATCCTGTTATCATACTTATAATTAATAAACTTTATCATTAAGATACGCTGCGCGTAATTTACGCACCAATTATTATAATTTTTAATCGCCTACACGCAAGCCAGTCATTGAGACCGAGACCGCACACATTAAGTATTCGCATCCCTCAATAATTGTGGAAGTAGAACTCTTAAGCCATTAATTAAGTCGCCTGGCTATGGAGTATGCTTGTCTAGGGCTCACTGCAATAAATCTTGGGCATGTTCTCTGGAATTGGGGTGAGAAGAGTTAAAGGGAGAGAGGGTATTAGGAACTTTTGCCAGATTTTTTTTGATCCCCTAAACCTTAAGTATAGAACTAAATTTCTTCCCATTTCATTTTGCCATCTCCGATGCCCCACACCATAATTTTTCCATCTCTAAATGTCACCATTTCTTGCATGAAACGTTCTTCAAAAGATTTGTCTCCATATGTTAGGGCGATGAGAATCGGAATATGATCAATAAAAGGCTTTCACACCTGAAGAAGCCCCCCCCCCCCCATTTATCTGACTTCGATATTTTGATTAAACTGAACGATTGGCGGCGATGAACCATATTTTCATATGGAACCCTATATGGACACCGACTTGACAAAACTTGGGCGATTTTTAGTCGTGATTGCCAAAATTTTGGGCCCAGCACCCTCCATGAGCCTTGCTCTTATCACTGGAGCACTTATGTCATGCCTGTCATTGGTAGCTTGTAACCTGTTTGATAGTCCACTAATCACACTTTAACCCCTGGTAATTATGCGACTGCAGCTTGTTAATTGGCATCAGTTAGAAGTATTCCATCTTTTGCATTCAGGGTGCAGAGTAAGTTGGGTTTTGCTAGTGGTAAGGTATTGACAAAATATGTGTTTGCATAGATAACAAATAAAATAGTGACCAGGAAAATGATAGCTACAGAAAACGTTTAATTAAAAATAAAAATTAATGAAGTCCCTCAGAATGTAAAAAAAATAGTCGATCATGACTTTATGTAAACCAACATGGCAAATGGCAATTAAAATAGTATGACCTGTTGACTTTTGGTCAAATGTAACTTTAAAAATTCATGTTATAGGGTTTGTGTGTATACGAACTAGTACCTGCAGCTTTATTGAAATGCTTTGAGTTAAAAAAAAATGTCATCTCTATAGCCATGTTAAAAGGGTGGGTAAAGGAAGAGAGAGAAAAAAAGGAAATCTCTGACAATTAAACTGAAATTTTAATCATCTTAGAACTAATTTAAATATTATAATAATGGTCCCTTTTATACGAAATAATGAAAAGAATCTCGGTTGTGCGGATGGTGAGTAATTAGAAAGATGGTTTTGGTGTTTCCACAAGCAAACTCTTCTTTGCTCATGAGCTGTTTGGATGCCACGAAGTTTTATTGGGGAAACTTGTGCAAATAAAAACACGAACCTTTTGATTCGTCCCTAATTTCGCAGCATAAACTTGCCTCGTTTAAGGGGGAGATAAGTAAACTGAAGTCGTGGTTGTTGAATAAAAAGCAGGGTTGATATCGAAACCCTCGTGGCTTTCAAATTAATGAGACTAAAGTAATGTTTTGCTGCTGCAGCGACACCAATGAAATGAGAGAGTTCTGTTGTTTCAGATAACAGAACCATCATGATCGAGATGATTTTCAAAGGGAATCTGGAAAGGAAAATACCCGAATATTAAACCTCAATCTTGTTATGAAAGTTGGAGAAACATTAAATATTAATCATGGCCTGGCTCCAAAGTAATCAACTGTGCAAAATAAATACTAAGTATTCTAAGCGATAATAAGATTAATTTATGCATAAATATCTAATAAATTATAATATGATAGTAAAGTAGATTTTTTTTTTGTTTCATTAACCTTCCATTAAATTCAGTTTGTTTTATTTCTTTTGGTAAATTATTGTATGGGTGTGACTGCTAACAATTACTTACCTTCCTAACCTGCAGTTTATAACTATTTGACTGTTTCTGGGCTTCTTAAAATAAAAATAAAACATTGATATTGCTTGTAAAGTATACTTAATTAAACCATTAATTCTTTCAATTATTCACTTTTTCACTTGCTTGACGTAAACTTACTTAAGTTGCTTCATGGAAACTCATAAAAATCCTTGACTGAGTGATTATAATTTTTTTTATCGTATCCTTCATATTTATATTACAACTACAGGAATTGACTCTAGAGGTTTCTGGCCATTTTTAGGTAACTAATTCAGTATAAATTAAAAGACAGTTGTACAAATTCAGGCTTCCCATAAAGGTCTGGGATCAGAATATGTCTGGGATTTAGGTAGATGTCTTTAAAACAAAGTTTGTGATGTGAGACGGAAAAACTCGGGAAAAACAGCGCGTTTGATTGACCATCATTTGACCACGTTTTATCACCTTTTGTTTTTGTGTAATTGCAAAAAGAAAAATTCCCGGCTAACTTCACATAATTTTTAAATCGAGTAAATAGTGACGTTTAAATGCTCATTCGTTGGACCATTGTTTGACGACGTTTAACCAGCCAATAATTTCGTTTGACCACGTACAAAAAAATGATTTTTTTTTATTTCTGATACCGATAACTTCACAACTTTACTAGTCTCCCTGGAAGCTAAACGGTTCGTTTGCGGGAGTCGTAATTTGCTCACCCGGTTTAACCATCGTTTAACCAGGTCAGACCACCCAATAATTTCGTTTGACTACGTCCAGAAAAAAGATACGATTTTTTTTCCGATCCGTGTAACTTCCGGGAACTCTAGAACTCCAAGTTTTGTTGCTACTTATCACATCAGAATTCATTTTCTGAGAAAAGTGGGAGCCGCTTGAAGTGAGCTCCCAAAACGGATTTTTGCGTTTAAAGGGCTTTGTTCCGTAGAACTATTTCAAATTTATATCCAGAACTCTAGAACGACACTGTGTAATTCTACTCAGTACTGGTTTCATATACTCGGGGGCCGAGTTCACGGGAGTGCTTCGACCACCGCAAACTAACCGTTTAGCTTCCAAAGAGATTTGTAGAATTGTGAAGTTAGCCGGAACGGAATCTCAGAAATGTTATTGTGGTCAAACCTGGTCAAACAATGGTCAATCGAATGCGCTGTAGTTTTTTTCTGTTTTTTTTTTTTTTGAGTTTTTCCGGCTCACTTCACGAAGCTCACGACCGATTATCTATGTTTACGATAATTCGAACTGCTTTAATTAAATAAGAGTTTTACTTTATGGTAGGTATGGTCGTAAAATCCGGAGAGTGCACAAGTGTAGATAAAGAAAGTCAAAATGGCCGAGGTCGCGATTTTTATAGTTACATTTATTGAACGCGGTTATCTCTTTCTTCTATGTAACGTTATAGAGATAGTTCGGGCTCATTAGATAAAGCACGATAATTAAACACGAAATTTCTTCTCGCCCGCAGCTCTAGTTCTTCTTCCCTGTCATCATCCATCCTTTCTCGCTGTTCCTGCGTCCTGTCCCCATTATGTCATCCCTCAAATAACCGTTTCCTCTCGCTTCAGGTGATTTTAATTAATTGACCTATCATAAATGCGCGTCACGCTCTATCTTTCATCCCAATAATGAGAGTTTTCTTTACGCATGACCCTTTTCTAGAGATCTACACACGTTTTAGGTCACTATTCGCTTGTTGCGTGGGATCTACTGATTATGGAATTGAAAACGGAACTCGATATTCTAAGTACGGTCGCTGGAAAAGAGAGGTCGCTAGCTGTTTCAATCTTGTAAATAACAAAAGTGCGTTCTACTTTCGCTAATTTTAAGTGCAATCGGGTAAGGAACGTCATAAGCATAAAGAGGAATAAGTCCCTTTAAAAAAGAAGGTCGTCTCATTCTGTCTAGAGGTTCTAAGCTAGACAGTTTTATCGTTTTTCGGCACGATGTAATTTATATAAATGAAGTCGAAACCCATAGCCAACTTTGTGTACTTTTAATGATTATTCGGATACATTGTCATGTTTTATGTTCAATTCAATTTATACTTTTTATAATAATTAATCGCTGTGGTTTTTTTGTCAACTACAAGGCACAGTTTCTCAATTATAAATATTACATTAGAAGTCTACCTAATCAAATATTCAAGAACTCATTTTCATTCAACATTTATTTACATATACGAGCAGAATAAATCAATTCCTCTCTATGATAAAGTACCTATAAACCTATAAAACAAAATGGAACTCTCTCCACGGACTAATATTAATCCATCTTCTATCACTTATTATTATGTCACCATCCTTTCACGAAGGGAGGGAGTAATCGAGAGGGTAATAATAACTATTTTCATTTTCCTGGCATGGTAATTCCATTTCATTTAATACTCACAAATTCAATCCCGAATTAAGTAAGTAGACATAGAGAAACATTCGCGACTACGACTCTGACTCGATATGAGAGGGATGCGAAGGGTGAAATAGGGGTAGCTGAGCCCTTTACTGCATCTGTCAACTCGGCGGGCGTCCATAGAGAAGGGAATCACGAATCGGAAGCTAATCAAACTCGTACAGTATGTTCATAAAAAAATACAAATTATATATGCAGGGTGTGTCCGCCGTCACTTGTTCAGTGTGATGGAGAAAAATGGGGTGTTTTAATAAATATGTCTTTGATATAAAATTTTAGTTATATACCACATAAAGTCAATTTATTTATATCCATGTTTAAAAAATATTTTTTTTATGAATAGGTTAATTCGGGATACCAAAATACCAGCTATGGACTGTCTCTAAACCAATGCAATCCGTTTTAATCGGTTACTGAGAAACTGAAAATCTGGAGACAATCTGAGAATAAGCAGGATTTGCCCCCAAAATTTTATATTCGAGACTTTTCTGCCAATTTCGTCGAAAATGATCAGAATGTCTTTCTCATTTGTCAACTCGCTCGCCCTTCACCCACTTTCGTGGAGCTCTAGACAGGAATCTGCGAACAGGTAGATGCGATCCTCAAACCCCTGCCACATTGAAAATTGATATTCCAGAAAATTTACTCTTCTTTACCACTTTTTAGCACTTATTAGGGGACCAAATACTTGGACTGGTTCGGGGATTAAAATTTTTTAGCGGGTGTTATGCTTCAATGAGGATTAATTAATGTTATGTTAATTATGCGTTGTTATCATAGGGTGAAGGACCAGGTCAGGTCAGGTCAGGTCAGGTCAGGCTTGAGCCAAAGATTGTAACAGGAGCACACAGTAAACGTTAAATAATTATGTACTGACCTTGCTGATTACATCGCTGTCCCGACGTGTTGAATGGTAATAGGCACTTGTTTCATTACCGTAGTCGTAATATCTGACGATTCTCGAAGACTAATTAATCAACGAGTTGTGAGGTCACTAGTTCTCATCTAAGGTTCACTAATATGGGGTAATGTATCTGATAACGATTCGAAGCGTTGAGGGGGTAGTTTCTGACGACTCCCGATCATGATTGAATCATTCAAGCGGTGCTGTTTCTTCTATCAAGGTACGACAAGCCCTCTTACTTCTCCAAAGCCACGAAAGGCACTGTTGGTGGTCGCAGGATCTCGTCCTTCTTCCTTCTCCAACATGGACGTTTAAAGTGTGCGGCTAGGAAGGGAAATTAAAGTTAAGTGGTTGACCTTCGAGACGAATTTCCAAACAAAACGAGTATTGTGATACCAATTCCAATCGATTAATTAACAATTATTATAAAAGCTAATTACAATAACGGAACACAGCTTGCTTCTGACATCGCAAAATAACGAAAAAATGGCGTAAAGTTTACAAGTGAGTCAAAGAAACAGTTTGAAAATAAAAGTGTTTCTAAAGGTTAACTAAAGAGTTCAATCAAACAAAGAAAAGTTGGTATGAATATTATTATTAAACGGGGAACATGGTGTGTGTACATGGTCTTCTAAAATCGTGGAAACTTTCAATTTCTTCCGAATAGGTCAAAATTTTGTGTTTGGGCGACAGACGAATTTTGTTTTGTCAAAATAAACCAAATTTTTCCGGTTCACTAAACATAGTTTTCCAAATTTTGAAGCCTTTCCGACATCTCCAAAACGGAATGCAGCACCTTAAACCGATATAAGTTCCGGACTTGCCCTAAGTCCCCCACTGGCGAACCTCCCAAAAAAAATTTATGAAGTGGCCTAAAGTTTACGAGTGAGTTCAAAAAGCAGTTTTTCAAACGTAAAAAAGCTTTTCCAAAGGTTCTCCTAAGAGTCCAATCACACAAAGTAAACTTGCCATGAATATTATTTTATTCGATGGTGTTCCGTCATCGTAATTGATTTACTGTTCGTATAGAATATGAAGGCGGAGAATTCTTGGAAAGGACACGGTGAGATAATCCGATTTGCTTCATGAGCATACAGATCTCAGTAGCCTGCTTTAGAATGCCTTCCTGGAATTCTCCGCCATCAAATTTTGTATTACCTGTAAGTAGTCGTTAGAAATTGATAGCGTAATCCCGATGAACGATATTCTAATTTCATTCAGCAACAATTCTTCATCGCAAAGTTCGTGGTTCCAAGAACAATCAACACCTTCCCCTTCCTTTCCTTCACCATCGCATGCAAAGACAGAAGGAATCAAGGAAGAGCAACGGAGGAGGGATTCGCATTCGTATCGTTAAGGGTCGTCAGATACCCTCCTAAATCGTGTTAATACCATTAGTAACGATTAATCGTATCTGTGAACTTAAAATAACCGCGCTTTACGACCGCGGTTTATAATTGTTAATTAAATTAAGTGATCTACAACCAAACATCAAGAGACAGAGAGCAGACGGAAGGTCAGTAACTACTTATTCGATTTTATTTACTATGCATATACCTACTCCTGTTTCCTTTGGACTGAGCCCTGGTCCTTCATCCTATTACATCAAAATTACCATTAGTAAAACATTGCTCCAAACACATGGTGTTCCAGTGTGCTACAGAAAATATCATCATGAAGTCAATATCTTCCTAATAGCAACTCTTTTCCTTGTTCAAAAAACATTTTTTTTTAATCTCGAAAACGGAAAGCAGTACGTTAAAATCAATATAAATTCGGGACGTACCATGGGTCCGAGCTTCATTGACGAACCTCCTGGTCAATTTTGAATGCCATATCAAAATTGATTTTCCAGAAAACTTTCCGTTACCACCTCCTGCGGGTTTGTAAAGGGGTTTTTTATATTCTGTGATATGGGAAGCCCAAATTTAATGAAGGAATCGAAAAATCGTTTTGAAGTAATCCACTCTGAAAATGATTTTCCTGGGGTAGGTATCTAGAGTAGAAAAAATTCTTCAGGTAAAGGTTCACCCATGTAGAACTTTTGATCACAAACTAGATGTCTTCAGAATGGATAGCATTTTGTGTGAGCAAAGCTGGACACCTGCCACACGAATTATGGGAAAACTATCCAGTTGAACTGTAAAGGACTAATTTTCTCAATAAAGAATATCGTGATGGAACCTTAAAATGACCCTAGGAAAAAACCATCAACCGCACTATTTTTTCTTGTTGTATAGACTCTCATATGCCATTCTTCTGATAGTGAAAGTGTCGAGGGTAAGGTTGAAGTTGCTTTTGAAGTAGTTACATCTACTTCGGTGTGGTCCTGAGGCATTAAAGAGCCACGTCTAGTCGCACATTAGAGGAAATTATTTCGAAGAATTGTGGTTGTTGATTCAGACAAACGGTCCAGCAAACCGAGAGTTCTCGCAGCAGCTGTCAAGGCACTTGGTGGAGGAATCCAAAGTCTCATGTCTTTATCGAAAATTGTAAGATTTTTGGGTGAAAGAGCATAAGAGAAAAATTGTTCTGCGTTTATTTAAAGCCTGGACGGACGACAAAGTTGGTCAGTCTCGCCGGTAAACCGGAAAATTGCATGAATTTTGGGTTATTATATACTATTCAGATAAATCAGGCTTGCCAACCAAGAAAATAAAATTATCCACTCTAATTCCTTTTTTGCGATAGAAACCAGTAAGCAGGAGTCAACCACATGGCTCTTTTTAGTTCTCTCCAATTCACCTAATGACAAATGGCATTGCATGATACTCTCCACTCATCGGAGCTCTTAAAATCGATCGGCATGAACCAAAAGTATATGTGGCACCCCAGTACTTTACCATGATTTACAATCTAGAGGACAAATTAACTCCTGTCCTTTTGGAAACTTTGTCGTGTAGTTAATTACATGGCTTACTCCTTATTTCCGGCCAATATGAAAGCGGCACAAGCTAAATTGATCTGCAGAATCTTACCAGCCGCAGGAGATTGATGTTAACAATTTCGAGGAAACTTTTTTAAATTTTGTAACATTTTTATTCCTAATGGGCGTCATGTTTTGAACAGACATTTAGAACGTCATTGGTTTATAAATAATTTCAATACTAACCACTTTAATAGTGTACATACAGAGGTAATTATTTTCTAATTATGATAGATCGACATTGTCGAATTAATTATACCTCATAAGAAATCAAATTATGTTGACCTAGATATTTGTAAACCTACCTATACCTTATTCAGGTTAAAACTTCGCCTTGTTACTCGGAGAATATTAAAAATTAACCCGCTAACGATCACCCTCTAGATATAATTAAGTCATTGTCGGAGTCGATATTAATTCCGGCGGGGTGTCCCTTCCTGTCATTCTCGAGACTCGTACTCGTTCCAAAGAGGGAGGAATGAAAGTGTTGTGAAGTCGGTCGGTCGGCAGTTTTATATTATACCGTGCCCTATAAAACCCAGCTTTACGGGGTATGATTAAATGTTGACTTTTATCAAATAAATCTAACTCAAAGGCCTTTTTGTAAAACAGGTGCTCTCTATGTTAAAACCCTCATTAAATATTTAATTGCTCATTAATTTAATTTACATCGGAACTATAAAGTTTTATGTTTTCGCGAAGAAAATTTTATACTTCATGAATTTTATTTGATTTGTTTATTTAATGTATAAGAAATACGTTACTTTTTGCTGTATGTTTCATTGCTAACTGACAGATTTTTTTCAAATATAATTATCTATTCTTTTTACATCTCCACTGTATAGAATAAGTTACAAAACTTCTTTCATTTCAAAAGTTACATCAAATCTAAAAATTAGCTCTTCATTATTTTCTTAATTGAAAGAAAACATTTTAGAAAGAAAATACAAAAATGCCGGCACAATAATATGCATCCCTGATTTCTTTTGTTAGAGAAATACAGAGGCGTGCGAACTGCGAAAGGCATTTTTTTTTTCGTTAATTATTTCCAAAAGTTAATTTTCGTTTGTTTCGTGTGAGTTTATTTCAAACAGGAATTAGGTAAGGGGCTATAAATTCCCTATAGTAGGCTAAAGTTTTTGACGTGCAAGCAAGTAGGGAAGGGTATAGAAACGGAAAAAGTTGGGACATTGTAACGCATAAGTTTACTTACAATAATTAAAAGTTGAAAAAGAAATTGTTTTCTCAAGTTAAAATTCTCAACGACCTTTTCCTTAAAAGTATCGCGTATAAATTCACAGACCTTCATCAGTACGAGGGTACAATTTCTTACGCGCAACGCGGGGAGATGGGAAGTATGATATTGGAAGTCAGAAAGGTGGAGACGGCGGTGGCTCGACGGATTAGAATAAACCGTTGAACTGCCTCGGATTGGGTTCGAATCCTTCTCTTCTCTGGATGTTTGTTTATATTTAACTATTTATTTGGTTTACTTGAGTTTATTTGAAGCATAATTACTGGAGTGGAGCGACTTTGTCATACCAACATAGTTAAAACCGATGTGCCCTCTTTAAAAAAAAGTCAGAAAGGTGACGTGGAACAAACGCACGCGAAGAGACGCGTAAAAATTAGCATACGATAGGAAGCGGGGATAACACCTAAATTAAAACGAATAGAATAAGTCTAAATAATAAAATGATTGGCCGAACTGGGGAGACAAATTCCGCGAAACTGAACAGCGAAGCCGGTCGACAGCCACCGGGAGAGAACGAAGCAAATCGCTGGTGGTAAACGACCCGTGAAAAGTTGGCACCTCAAATCGAGCACCCCAAATTTTGACATGAGTTTTTAGTTCTTTTAGTATAGTCCTATAGTTCGGAGAGGAGTGCAGCAATACTTCTCACGCCCAAATATTAATTTTATTTAAAAACAAAACCAAAAAATGAACTACGTTTGGGAATAAATGATCCAACGCCATAGTTGTTTGTAGACGCAATTACTTAATTGTCTGGAATATCTGCAACAAATAGCTGACTACTCGGTCAAATAAACCAGAGTGGTTTTCCGTTAATAATCACCAGATTAATAATCAACATTCGGAGTTTTTCTATTTTCAACATCAGACACTTAGCTTCAAGAAACTCTTTAAATCAATGCTCATATGTGGCGAATGCAGCCGTTTTTGGCAGTCAATTTTCAAGCATTTCGCCTGACTGCCTTTTGGAGTAATTGAGAAACAACTAATTACCGTTCAACTACAAGTTCACTTTCATCTTAATTAGGAAAGGTACCTACGTATGCAACAGCACAAGTAAAGTTCAATTTTAATTGGCTTCCAAAGAACTTTTGCAAAAAGGGCGAAACAAACATCTTTGAAATCCACCAACTATAAGAGCCTACCTCCAGTCTCCAGTATCATACCTCCCAGATTCATGAGTCTTACACTTTTAAACCCGAGTGGCTTGGATCCTTGCTAATAATCAATGCAGATATCTTTGGGAATAGGAGTTCCTACGATGAGTCATATACGATGAGTGATCCTTCACACGCTTGCGGCTTTTGTTTTTGCTATCCCCTACACTCCTGCAATCGCTCTTATAAATAAAATTACTTTTGTCTCTCTTTAGTATTGTGTATTTTTAAGTGGGTAGTTTGAAGGTAATTTGAAAAAAAATAAAAATGGTGGAAACTCACTAAATTCTGTTATTAAAAGATAAAACATTGTGTTTCTGTGGGACAAACCGTTACCTATCGAGAAGGTTAATATACTTATGTATATTAATTCGGTAAAAGAAGAACGGCTGGAGCTGGAAGAAGCACGTTGTTGTAGGGAGAAACCGGGGCCTCGACATTATTTTTAATTAAAGTCTTGTCTGACTGTAAGCGACCGTGATCCCCCGAGGGATTGCAAAGATGTGCTTTGAGCTCCGGTGCTCTGCATTTTTCATTGGACTCCTCTTTCAGGCGCCATGTTAATTACCTAGCCTTTCCCACCTCACTGGATAAGCTTGTTGTTATATCACAATGTGTACTAACGAGAAATCGAGAAAGAGGTATTAATTAGGATTTTTCTCTTTTATAATATCTCTTTTTAAGAAAAGAGGGATCGGAGTGTGTTCGAAGTAATGTTAATAACTAGGGTTTTGGGTACATGGTCGTTATCATAAAAATGTTCATTATCTGGGAAATTTTCGAACAACTTTTTAATGAAAAAGTAATTAAACTCTCTTTTCTTTTGTGCGCTCCTTTGACAAAGTGCGTTTAATTAAGGTTCGTTAAAAAAAAACAGAAGTGCCTTCCTACTTTGGTAGTTACTAGCTAACATTATCTTTAACAATTTCCAGAATTCTCTTATTATGAATCTAAAATAAATGAAAAAGAACGCGCTGGTTCAATGGGTTGACGAAAATGTTACCAAATACATTATAAAATATCTAATAAGATATAATTGAGTAATCTTTATTATAAATTATTTTATGAACTACATATAGTGACACCTAGGCACTAACTAATGTCCATTCACAGAGCAAAAATTGAAGTGGTAAAAATAAGGATCTCTCGGAAAAAAATTGGAGTGATTTTAGGAAGATCTTTTGACCACAAGGTACCATTCAAGGTATTTATGTACTCTTTGCAAAAATAGATCCAAAGTAGATCATTTGAACGGAGAAATTGTCTCAGTTTTTGCTAGTTCCATTTTTTCTTCAGTTTTCCACATTTACTGGATGATCTGGGTGATCCATCTGGATGTTGAAGGGGGTTCCATTAGATATTTGATTGATAAAGATCTCCATTGAGATGATGGAACTTGCAGTGAAGCATTCGATTGTGGTGTTGGTGTGATGTTGCTTTGAATCTCAAGAATCATGGTTCTGTCAAAAGCAATAATTGAATGAGGAGTGGATTAATTTCGGATAGAGCACTAAAAGAGCCTTTACTGATATGAAATTCAGCTAGGTTCTCTTTTTTCTCATTTGTCATCTCTAGATGGCATGTCATCCAGACCAGGTCTACCTTGTGTCTTTGTCCAGACTGCTGAGATTTTGTAGGCACTCCCAGACCAACTTTGATCTGATTTTTTGGCATGCTAGGCTTTTAAGCCCACTATAGACTGCCGGAAAGAGTATAAAGATATCCTCACCTGTGTAAACTTTTTATTTTCTTTCTCTCCCCTCCCCTTATTTGTGGAATATTCTTTTGCCACACGAATATTCTCCTGTTGTTTCCCCCCTTCACCGAACATCCCTATATTCTAGCTCTATTCCTCGTGGTCCAACTGCCAAACAAAATATGGAGGCATTGCATGCTTTGTTTTTTTTTTCATTTTTCATTCTAATGGTATCACTCAAACACTGCTCCAGGCTTATAAGTAGCTAAAGAGCCTTTTCTGATAGGTAATTCACCTAGGCTCTCTTTTTTTCTCATTTGCCATTAATCTTTAGATGTCCTGTCATCCAGACCAGGTCTACCTTGTTGCGTCTTTACCCAGACTGAGTGAGATCTTGTAGGCACTTCCAGACCAAACTTTCATCTGATTTTTTGGCATGCTAGGCTTCTAAGCCCACTAGACTTCCGGGAATAATTATAGAGATATCCTTACCTTTGTAGACTTCCTACTCTCTTTTACCCCCCCCCCCCCCTTTCCTTCACCGTACATCTCTATATTCTAGCTCTATTCCTCATTCTCCAGCTGCCAAACAAAATATGGAGGCATTCCATGATTTTGGTTGGTCCAATAGCTTACCGTTCATTAAGATAACAGTTGCCAATCAATAAACAGTATAAACACACGTAAAAATGCACATTTGCACTCAAAAGAATTTAAAGTTTAGAGCGTCATCAATTTTTAGAAGGTATTAAATGTGGCAACCCGATTTTGCTCGAAATTGGTATCTATAGGAGTAGGTACTTTTGGGTACTGTTTTTATTTTGGAATACAAAATGTTTTTGAAGTTTTGCAGACAAATGGAATACCTCACGTGATTTTAACACCTTCATCAAAAAGTTGACACTGGAATTTTACGTGCAATATACAAAATAGTCAAAAACTTAACCTTAAAATTTCAAATCTTAAATTTTTCGTTTTTCATATAAATATATATATATTTTTTTTGATGTTAGCAGTAATCTGTGGACAAAATATGAAAATACTCTATAATGGGGTCCCTTTTTTGACTAAATCTCAGTATTACTCGTACTTTCCCCAAGGTCAGAGTGAAACTTACAATCAGATTTTGAAAGAAACCATGCAGTAGCGGCGTTGCAGTCGAATTTTTAAGTGAGGGTTCCCCTGTATCTCCTATCTAATGGACGTCACATAGTTCTTAGAATGGGAACTCCTGAAAAAAAACGGCACTAACTACAGCGCTTTAAGAGAAAACCCCATTTTTTATCGAGCCTCAATACCTTATATGTACAGGGTGTTTACTGTAAGGTTGGCCAAACTTCACAGACTGATTCTTCAGACTAAAATAATGAAAAAAAATTAGGTATAATATACAGTTGTGTCCGGAAACATTTCCTAAGAAAGATAAGCCTTCAAAGTTTCAAGAAGTTAATTTTAAAAATTTATGAAACGATAAAAATAATAACGGAGGCTATGGTTACTAATAACGAATGGTTACTAATAATTCTTATATACAGGGTGTTTACTGTAAGATTGTTCCGTTATTATTTTTATCGTTTCATAAATTTTTTGAATGAAATTCTTGAAACTTTGAAGGCGTATATCTTTCTTAGAAAGTGTTTCCGGACACCCCTGTATATATATTTTTTTACATTATTTTAATATGAAGAATCATCTGTGGCCAACTTTTTGGCCAACTTTACAGTAAACACCCTGTATATCGGAAACAAAGAAATATTGGTCACAGGTCTGCTCAAATTAAAATTTGGCCACTGTAATTGGAGGACACCGTCTATTAATATTAAAAAATAAACATATAAAGGATGTCCCAGAATAAAGGGGACAATCTTCTCAGGTAGAATATTAAGACAAAGAGTGTTCAATGTTCCAAAAAATTACATTTTTTTAATAACTCCGAAACGGCTTAATATTTTTTTTGTGAAATGTTGTGTTGTTACTATAATAAATTAATTAGTCTAATATCACAGAAATGATTATAACTTTGTGCAATTTGAACCAAGGACGTACGATAGACAGTGGTCCAACTTTTTTATCCCCCAATTTTTAGGCCACTGGATAAATTTTGGTTTTGACGTATTTTTCCAATAACTAGACATTTCTGGTACAAAAAGTGGAGAGGGTTTGTTCTGTAAAATCTCAACAGTTTTTGAGATATCCACAATTAAATAGGTGAAAGCTCGGTAATTTTTACATTATAAAAAGAAAGTTGAGCTCATACCGCTAAGAAACGTGGCTAGGATTTTTTCGTGGTCGCAGGATCTGGAGACGAAAAAGACCCACGTCAAATCTGTAAATTATTGCTATTAAAGTAGACTAATTTATAGAATAATAACACTTTTTGGTACATTAAACACCCTGTAACTTCGTTAATGAGGGTTGGTTCAATAAGACTATTCGTCTTAAAGTCAAGTAAATATCGTATAGAAGTTTGTCCCCTTTATTCTGGAACTTTATACTGGGAGGTGTGTATCTCAATCATGATAATGGGTCATTTGGTCGCGTGAGGTTTTTTCCCCCGCGAAATTTAAAAAAAAAAAACGAATCTGACCAAATTATCTGACTTAGTTGAGGGGGGCTGCTGGAGGGGAATATCATCGTGAATGCGCAAAATTACCATAATATAGAGATACATACAGTGTGTGTCACAGGCATGGTACACCCCATTTTTTTTCTTTATTTTTTGAGATAATTTTTTTAAATTTGGTACGTCGCATATTCTCGATAGTGCGCACTTTTTAGCAGAAAATTGAATTTTTTCCCACATGCATCCGATTTTTACGGAAATGTTACAAACTTTTTTTTACATTTGTACGAATCCAACAATACCACATAAGTACCATTTTAAATGTCTGTTTTTATTTAATGTTTTATTTTTCAATTATAGTATGCCATGACTTCATCCAGTTGTATTCGTCACAGATGCAAAATGGGTGCACCAAAATGTCCCTTATTGGAAGCATTAGTAGATGGTACCTCGGTACCAATATGGTACCATTTGAAAAAAATGAATCCAGCTCAAAAAATCATTCCGGTGCGCATAATTTATCCATAAATCATTTAATTTAGTACTTTGAACAAAAATTCGATTTCTCTAGCATTAGATGATCCAATTGGAGTAAAACGAAATAGTCATGGCACACTATAATTGAGAAATAAAAAATTAAATTAAAACAAATTTGACATTTAAAATGGTATACTTATGTGGTATTGTTGGATTCGTATAAATGTATAGAATCCAAAAATAGGTATAATAACATATAGGGTGTCCCATTTAAAAATAAAAAGTTGGTAACATTTCCGGAAAAACCGGACGTGGGAAAAAAATTCAATTTTCTGCTAACAAGTGCGCTCTATCGAGAATATGCGACGTACCAAGTTTCAAAAAATTATCTCCAAAAAAAAAGAAAAAAAAAGGGGGTGTACCATGCCTGTGACACACACTGTATATAAATTCCCCCTTTATAAATGAATTTTTATTGTAGACATAAAGAGACTTGTCTAGGTAAAGATTAGGTAATTTTATTATTTTTATTTATTTTTTTCAAAATAGTGAACTGTGTATAGATCTCGATTCTCGATATAGTCTCGATTCTGGTAATTTATGGGGCTTCGAGAATTAGCTCAAACATACCGTGGCTATACATATATAGCCACAGAAATATTTTTATTATACAGATAGATAGGTATAGTTAAATAGACGAACAAAAACATATATGGCGAGACTGGGACTCGAACCCAAACAGTGGCAGTCGCACAACGACTTATAGACGCGATTTCACACTATTGAGACTTTTTGCTCTCAAAACAGAAGTGTACTACTTATATATGTTACTGTTCGCTGATTATAATAGATGCCCATTTAGAACAACTCGTACGGCTTCGAAATGTTATTTTTGCGGTTATTTGTTTTAGGTGTGCGTATTCTTAAATCCTTCACGCCACGTATAAGAAAACCTAATATTTATTTAGTTCTCATGTTCTCACTGACATTATTCCAAAATAAATACACATCAAAGATGCACGCTCTTCGTTTACATATAAAATTGAAAATATAACCGAACTAATAATCATTTCCGAGCATCAATAAACGCAAAGCGGCTTATCTTTCACCAGCGCCTTTGAAAAGCCAACTTATGCTGTAAAATTCAACAAATGATTACTAAATCGATACTATAGGCCAATATTGTGGGTGGTGTTGGTGTATGGAATTTGTATGTAACGTTACGGCGATATAGAATCGAATAACAATGCTAATCTCGGCTCGAAGTTGAGCTAAAATGTAGTGAGGAAAGTGACATTTTCGTAGCGTCGCCGTATGAAAATTGTTATTTTAGACTATCTAGGCAATTTCACAAGTTTAGGAAATGTGAATCTTGAAAATTTTACTTAGTGCTCCGTACGGTTGCCGGAGTTTAATAGCTTTAGCTTTTGAGTCGTAAAGATGAGACGGTCTTTTCACTTCATTTGAAACCTGAATGTGCTTGTGCTTTATCGTTTATATGTTAATTTGACTCTTACATAAATCCAAGGCCTACCTTATCTCTTATTAGAATTTTGATGCTTTGCTATTTTGGATCTGGAGAAACTCTCTCCGATTTAACGACGAACTAATCACGACTAATAATGACCAATTAAATGTTCAAATCAAGTTATTGTGCTTAAATTAAGTGAATAATAGACGGTTAATGAATTAATTTACATTGCCACAAACGAGAAAGATTTTTTTATGAGTGAATTAGCAAAACACATTCGTCATCTTAATCAATTTTTGACGTTTTCATTCTCTCTCGGATAGTTTTTTGCAAATAGTTGTTAAGCTAGGAGCGCACTTGGTCGCAAAAATGAAACTTTATTTAAGCTAAGCTACTTAAACTAAGCTACATTGCAAGCAACAAACAGAGCCAGCTGGATCTGAATTTCTGAAAACAAGGACAGTCTCTCGTGCTGCTTTTGGAATCGTCAGCATGCCATATAAGCGACTGGTGGTTGTACCTAGATGCTAGCTGCCACAGAGCTTCATCGTCTTTAACAAACAGTCAAATGAATTTCAGTAACATGCATGACTTAGCGACAACTACCACTGCAGTACAGGCTGGTCCATCATATATGTTCACCCTCGAAATAGAGCTTAATTTTAAAGATGTTTTAACTTTGAGGATTCGTGTAGGTAATTAATAAAGGACCATAGAATGGTACAATTAGTTAACTTTTTTCGGCCCCCAGCGGTAAAAAACTGTAATTTGGTGGTAAGGTGACAAAAAAAATCGATTTTTCTTCAATAAATCGGCATAAATCGATAAATAAAAAACCGCTAAAAACATGAAAAAATTAATTATAATTTTTTTATAATGTCATTTCAATATTTTATGTATTTTGTTTAATTAAGACTTATAATTAGTTTTTTTTTTATTTTTTTTTCAGCGTTTTTGATTTTATTAATCGATTTTATCCGATGTATTGAAGAAACATCCAATTTTTTTGGTCACTTTACCACCAAATTAGTTTTTTTTACCACTAGTGGCCGAAACCAAGTCAAGTTAGCCACACTTCGGCCAGGGAGAGGGACTTTTCCCTTTTTTTATTATTTTCAGAAATGTTTTTGTTTCGTTTTTAACGGCTTGAATGGAGAAGAAATGGTTTGTTTTTGTTGATAATTATTATGAAATTTCACTAAAAAAAAAATTATCTTAAATATAAAAATACATAACAATTAGAACTCCACGTCCAGCCACGCGTAATTAAGGTTTGGGGCAAAAAAGTATTGCGCTTTTTTATTTTTGAAAATTAAAGATTAAATAGTCGGCGAGAGTTTTTCCAAAATCTTAGGCCAAAAAACTGTTTACAGTTTTTTGTTTTTTGAAAATTATTCATTGAGTTTTTCGAATATTAAAGCCTAAAATCCACCACGAGGGTTTTCCCACATTCCTGGAGAATGTTTAGGGAAAAAACAGTTTTTTTCATTGGATTTTTTGACAATTAAAGGCCTAAATCTTTCACGAGGGTTTTTTACAAAATATTGAGCATAACGTTTGGCAAAATATTTTTTCATTGATTTTTTCTAAAATTGAAGAAAAAAAATCCACCACGAGGGTTTTTCCAAAATCCTGGACAATGTTTTGGGAAAATGCAGTTTTTTTCATTGACTTTTTTCGACAATTAAAGGCCTAAATCGTTCACTTAGGTTTTCTTTCCAAAATCTCGGGAATCCGTTTGGTAAAAATATTTATTTTATTGTTTTTTTTCGAAAATTAAAAGCTAAAATCCACCGCGAGGGTTTTCCCTAAATTCCGAACAAAATTTTGGACCAAACTTGTTTTTTCATTTACTTTTTTTGACAATTAAAGGCCTAAATTTATCACGAGGTTTTTCTTTTCCAAAACCTTGAGCAAAACGATTGCCAATTTTTTTTTCATTGATTCTTTCGATAATCCAAAGGCTAAAATCGACCACGAGGGTTTTCCCAAAATCCTGGACAATGTATTGGTAAAAAAAAATTTTGTCATGGACTGTTTAAAAAAATTAAAGACCAAATCGATCACGAGGGTTTTCTTTTCAAAAACCTTCAGCAAAACGTTTGGTAAAATATTTTTTTCATTGATTTTTTGGAATTATTTTCACCAAAAAAATTTTTTGCGTGGCCGAAGGTAAACCTTTTTGAAGGTCTTCCTATAAGAAGAACATTTCTCAAAGTTTCGCATGTATATTCAAAAATTCAAAAAAGTTACGTCAAGTTAAACTTTTAAATATTGTTGAAGAAATGTTTTGCTTAGGAAGACCTTCGAAATGGTTTTTAGCATAACTTTTTAAAAAAAAGTTTGAAATTTTAGCGGAAAATGTTCTCCTTGTAAACCATAAAAAATGATGCCGCCATTGGTCAAAAACCAATTAGAAGTTTCACCTGATCAATTCCCATTGACGGAAGAAAGTGTGTTTTCGTGTGCTTGTTTGCGCATCATAAATTTTAAGTCCTTGCACAATTTTCAGAGACTAGGAGACTCTTCTGGGATAAGGGGGATTATATTGGCGTGTTAATTTAATTTGCGGTGTTTGGCAACTGTCTCGATGTAAAGGGCGATCGCTGATTTTTCGGACGCAATAGATCAGTCTACACTCACCCGATAAATTACGAAAGTCCTGGAAAGCATCCCCGGATTGCGCATCGAAAGACTGACCAATAAAAAGAATTAGAAGAATTATAAGACAAGATTTATTGACTTGTACCATTTCTATCTTAATTGTAAACAAAAAAACAGTTTAAAATAAAACACATTTGACGGTAACAAATAATTAACATCAATAATTATTGAGAGTGAATATGATTCGCGATCTCGTTCCCGATTAACATTCTGAAATCTGATTTGGCATTGTCCCGAATTCCGAGTGCTCCCATTATTTTAGCCTACTCTACTTTGCAAGAAAACATGCTTGGTATTGGTAGTTTCAGAATTTTCAATAAAAACAAGATCTCGTCGCATATAGTATCAAAACTTTCCTAACAACGTCACTTAACAGTCTTCGTACTCCACCTAAGCAATAATTACTTATCGAAGCCCAAATAGGCACAAGAAATCTGATGGAGAAACTTTTAAGCGACTCTTTCGATTCTTGCTTTCCTTCATGTTTCAAATTTATCCAAGCTATTAAGCTAATTACCTAACTGCCGACGTTTTTATTTCTTGCGTTTTTTTTTTGTTTTCAAAACTTTTTTGAGGAAGCCTGTTATTTTGAATTTTTACGTGACCACCAAAAAGTTGGTATCATATGACAAAAAATTGTGTTTTTGATATGTCATAAATCCTTGAGGACAAAAAAATATCTGCTTGCTTGAAAAATAATTTTGCCCTCATCAGACATACATCTTGGGGGTTACCCCCCAAGAATTTTAGAGAAAACTACGAAAGGTATACCTACGTTTCGAATCTTGGACTTGCAGAGGAAATGTCGTGAAGTTAGTTAGGCCAAAGACTAAAGAGGTATCCGCGGAAATAATTTACAATCGCTCGAAACATTATGGATAATAACGAAACATCATGGAGAAAAAGATACATCAAAGAAAGTATTGCGACTCCGAGTAATTTCCGTGAGGTAAAATTATTGTCAATGGTTTTCCCGAAACTTAAGCTCTTGTAGATCAATTCCCAATATTACAGAACAATTGAGAATTGGAGAAACGCTCGATTTAGTGAAAGAGGTGACGATCGACTTATCTGACGTAATACACCCATAACGTGTCAGCCAGATCCTGCAAGCTTGAATTTGATTTTTTTATCGACATCAAGGACTCAATATTTGTGGAGGGTGAAGGGCATTTCGCTCATCTCTTAGGTGTCGTTTCTTAAAGACTTTTCAGAATCATCCTTCATCCTGTATTTGAGTCGAAATACTGAACTTGTGATAATTATTCCAGATCAGACTTAATAAGAGTTGTCTTCCCTTTATATAAAGGAAGGTGTTACAGAAACTTTGAAAATTCTGTTAAAACTATAACTTTCCGAGATCTCGTTTCTGACTCCCGAGTAAATTCTAACGCTCAAAATACGGATTAAGTGAGCGATTGTTTCCAACTACGAGACGTCGTTTACAAGACTTGGCTCCTTTCCAAGTCGAGAGAATAATAAAATTGTACCACTACATTATTACCGGCCTTTTAGGTGAGGAGTTGTCATACTTGTAATTTATTATTCCATGCAGCCAACTTTTCATAAGAATAATTATTGCTCTAATTACAGCACCTTTGGACGACGATAAAGCAGCAATTAAGGTCGGAATTATTTCACTTTTATTATGATGATGTTCCGCATTAACAAGATGAAGTTTAGGCTATTGTTAGACAGACTAGAATGGACACACACTTCCTTTCTTTATCTTCTGCTGAGCATTGTCTTCGGTCTAAACTTTTTCCTCCATAATTTAAATCCAGAGTAACACTCTCGGTTAATAAATTGGAAATGGACCTGCTTACAATTCAGCCAAGTTCAGATTCAATTTGATGTTCAATTTTTCACCCTTGTACCAATTTTGAACCCTCTAGTAGAAAGTAATTTATCAACTTTAGCTGAGTTAACTCTGCCGTTGTTTCAAAAAATTTGTAGTCTTGAAAGACAGTATTTAAATATCAATATTTCACAAATCTCACTCTAGGTGAAATGTCCTTCCATGAACTGGGACCAAAATTTGAGGTCGAGAAAAATTTGATTGAACGTTTTACTCACCAGCTTTTCTCTTTCTGCATGACTCAGCTTCCGGCGGAAAATAAGCAAAGTTTGGCGTACTTACAGGATTTTGGTGAGAAAACAAGCGTATGTATTAAGTTGCCTTCTTGAGTCGATTCATAGATTGGAATCATTTGTTAGAACTGGGCAGTTTGCTTCTCCCAAAAGGACAGGAATCATTTCGCCGAGATATTTGAAATACAGCTACTGTCTATGTTTAAGATAATCCGAACGTGTTTAATTAAAGATGTTTCACTTTAAGGTGGTTCGTCGTAAAATCCGGAGAGTTCACAGGTGTAGGAAGGGAAATTCAAAATGGCCGATGTCGCGATTTTTATTGTTCGCATATTTATTAAACGCGGGTTTTCGCTTTCTTCTATGTAGCGTTAAAGAGATAGTTCGGGCTCAGTTAGAGATCTGATCGAAACTTGTCTTTAATTCAATACCCTCTGTATTTCATTTATTGCGAAGAAATCCTAATCGCTTGGTTAAACTTTACATTTACCATATTTCCCTAATCTAAGTTTATGAAAAATTGCATTTGATTTATTTCTAAAAAAGCAATAGGAAATGTATATAATTATATTTTACATTATTCTTGAGCATTCCTATTTATATAAAACCTATTTCCCGGATTATATTTTAGATTTCAGTCTTGACATTTTATAATATAAGATACCTACCTACCATGTTTCCATGTTCAGTTTTTATCAGGGTTAGCATTGTTAACCAACAATGGAATTCCAGATCGTGCATGGCCAAATCTCGTTTGATAGAAAAATTCCAGTGACTTGAAGAATATAACAATCGATCGTTTTTTTTTTTTCTACGTAACGATGAAACAAATATTTATCTAGTAGACATTCTTGACAATTCTATATTAGATTCAGCAATGTCGCGTTGATACGGTTTGTAATTAATGCAAAAGAATAACTGCGATATTGATTTCTCATAATATTACCAGGAAAATAGAAGAAAAGGCAGCTATGAGAAATAATATTCCCTAATTAAAATTGGAAACAGGACAGGGAGTAAATTTTAACTAACCCTAACTACCTCGTCTAGTTCTTGAGAAAACCTTCGCCTTTCAGAGACTTTTGCCTTATTATAAGCAATTGGCATCGAAATGAAACCTAAAAAGTTTAAAAAATAAAAAGACACTAGCAGTTTTTCCCTAACCCCTCTAACCCCTCGCGGAGGGTGGGGTGTTTTTCAAATTTCAAATGAGGACCCTAATTTTTTTTCGCGGATCCGGATTCTGCCTAAAAGTAATTTTTCGCACGGAAGTTTCACAATTTTTGACTCGGAAGGACTTACAATATAACATACCTACACAATTAATTTTATTTGTTTGATTTTTTTAAATATTTTTTTTTATTTGTTTCAGTTCCAATCAGTATCAAAATTGGTAAGTGTCCCAAAATATACAGGGTTTTTCTTATGCTAAGGTAAATTATTCGTCGAGTTCTTAAAAAAAAAGAAAACAGTAAGCAGGTAGTTAACTACCTACTTTATCGGCCTAAAAGTGTCATAAATTTTAGACTCAATTATTTCCATGAACTCTCCAAGACTGACTCCAAGGAAAGATTTATATTTCATAGCAGGAGTTGTACGCACGAGTAATAAGCGCATAATTTCCGATTAAACAACTGTTGGATACTATACTTTTTCAACAACCATCAAAATAAATATACCTAATACAGATTGAGACGAACCATATCAACTTCAGATGAATTTCATTATAAATCGTAATTGAATTATTCGGTATTTTTATTCGTTCTCAAACATGTTATCTCACCGTCGTACCTACCTAGTCGATCAAGATTATCTGTTTACCTAACTATATAAATTTTCCAGATTCTTACATTATCCTAATTGGAGCATTGGACCTCGAAGAGCCGTTTATATTGCCGTCAGTGCATTCATTGATCTTGCCTTCCACGATTTGCAAATTATATTCGCTCAGCTGAATACAGTTCTTCTCCATTTATCGAGGGGCGTCCCTGCTTTCCACTGCATCGAAGATTCGAATCCGGGGCTTGTCTGGCAGTGTAATTTCGTCCTTCACGAAGGACTTGCCGGATCCACTTACATTTTCTGATGTCGATAACGGCGGGGTGGCACCCCTTTTCCACTAATAGCTAATAGTCTTCTTATAGTGATGCTGTCATCCAGACGATGAGGATGAGGATGCGCAGATTATTTTTCTGAGATAACTAACACTCGTTTTTAAGTTCATGGAAAATTTTGCCTATTAGAAGAAAGAAAGTCCCTAAACTTGGACCCGCTAGGTGGCGCGTTTCAAGTTGTCACTTGATAAAATACAGGGTATACAGGGTGTTCATTTCAAAAGAAGCCCAAATAACTCATTAACAACGTGTAATTTGAAAAATCTGAAGACAGGTAAATTTATTTTGGGAGGGGGCCAGCGTGGTCTAGAAGAATAACCAGCGGAAGTTTAAGATTTTGCATGCTTAGACTGATTCTTCTACAGAACTTGGGAGTATACCACCAAGACACCCGTTTTTTGCTAATACCCTTTTGAGGTATTATTGTTTTTATTTCCAAATTCATCATAGTAAAGTGTTCTACTATATCTTGGAGATGGCACTAGATATTGATAAATTACCTTATAAATTTAATAATTAACTTGGTGTTAATTAGAGTGATAAAAACCGATCCATTCCAAGAGTTTATATACAAATATTCCCACATCCCGGGGCAAATTATTCTAATTGACGTAAGTCCAATGAATGCAAAAGACCGTTCGGTCCGCATGCAGGAACAAGCAACAGTAGTTAATTAATCATTCACCATAAGCACCCCTCCCCCAGGGCTAAGGCGAGGGGAGATTAGGAGATGAGCATTCGCTTCACAAACAAGGGAGGGTCGCGCAAGGTGACAAAAGTGCTCTCAATGAGGGCCCGTTTTTCACAACACACCGGTAGGGGAGAAGTCCCTTTATTACGTAAAAAATTACGCCAATTACAGGAGCATTTCAGCTATCGTTTTTTTAAAATTCCTCCTCTAACGAATTCATTTGTGTTCTGGTTCTGTTACTGCGTCGTCAAGTGATACAGGGTCCTGCAGTCACAAATCGCTGGGGAGGAAATTAAATTGACTGGAGCAGTAATTATTTGGGGTGAAGTTTGAATGGTGATGTATTCAAATGTCAAGGAATATTGTACCGTTTTGTACTGTACGAGTACGTATGCTTTTGTTGTGGATTACAAATAGAAAATGTGTAAATAATGTTATGAAACTTACAAGAAACTATTTTACTTTTATACACTTTTTTTCTCCAACCTAGTTTGTAGTATATGTGCAAAAAATAGTACAATAGAAGGTGACCATCAGGAGAAGCATTTATGCATGAGGTTGCCGTGGCAGAATGGGGGATGCGTGGCCATTTAGGTCATTCTTAACGGTTCAGAAATGAAATAGAATCGCAACTAGTCGACGAAGGTTTCATTTAGAGACAGTTTCAGTTAAAAATGAGAAGGTTAAGTGATTTTCAGTACCAAAAACGATTCAGAACCGCGTGTTTAGGAACAAGAAGCTTAAGTATCTCTGTTTAAATCCGATCGAAAGGCCAAAATGTAGGGGGGAGGACGAAGGACCAGGCTCAATTCCAAGATTGACAGGAACACATAATAAACCAAAAGGTAGGTACCATTAAGAGGGGTTAGTACTTTTACAGTCTTGTTCTGGAACTTATTTCTGACACCCCTCACCCTCCAAAAATCTATGGCCTATGGCCCTTTTCAGGTTTTCATAAAATTTACTACCTATAGTACTGAGTAAAGAGAAAGAGATGGAGAATCCAATGGCGTGCCTAGATTTGTGTAAAATAAGCGATAATAATGAATTCTTGTAATTTTACTAGTAAACATTGACCAAGTAGGCTTGGTTTTTGTAGAAATGAGGCTTTTTCTGTTTTTTTTCTCATTAAAAATAATGGGTAAAAATCGTACAATAAAATAAAATTTTACAGGGAGGCTCAAGAACAAAATCTATATCATCATTTTTTGTATCGTGGATGATTGAATATAATTTTTTGTAGAAAAATTAAATACTCAAGATTTAAATTATTTAAATTTCAACCTTTAAATTCGCGATTTTCAAGTTTTTTGCAGTTCACAAATTGCTTGAAAGTATAATGATTTAAATTCAATAGGTAGAACTTTTTTTGAAATATTTCATAAACCTTCAGCTTGCCTGTTTGTCTCTAGAGAAATATGTCACCCCCTTTTTATTTAAAGTTTAACGCCCTCGGCTACTCGTCAAACATTGAACTTCACTCTTCCTCGCATGAAAAAATTACATATTACCTCTTGAATTGCATTTTTTTCTGTTGTGCAAAGCTATTGTCACGGCTCTACAAATTAAATGAAAAAAATTACATCAAATAATTCCTCCGTTCTTATTTTTTATGAACACAGTGTATGAAATTTCTTTTACTTGAACCTCGAGAATTGCAATGGTTAAAAAAATATCTTTCGAATTTATTTTCTGGAATATTAAAAGAGGTATAAAGTGAGGGTGAAATTGTAAGGGAGTTCTGGAAGAAACAAATTGATTAAAGGGGTAACTAGTCAGTGGCACACATTTAGACATTGTAACGAAAAAAACGGATGCCTCATCCTGTTACACATATATAGGGTAGGAAATCTTTGTACAACCCCTCATTGGAATCTCGCAAACGGTAAGAGATATACAGGTCTTACCACCTTCAAAGTAACGCCATCTTCTGTCCCTTGTGGGTTGTCATGAAAAAGTCGATTTTTCAAATTTTTGGAGACGTCAGCACCTTACGAGAAGACGGTTCGAAATTCCTTCAAAATCATATATTTATAATACTCCTATATTGTTATCACCCATAAGTGGAAGTGTCTTAGACTAAGTGGGACAGAAAACGATTTACTTCTATTCCTTTTTAGACTAATCGACCCGTTGTGCGCAAGCATCACGAGCCTGGTCGTTCGAATGCGCATTTGTAGACCTGTTCAATTCTCGGACATGCGCGTAAGACTCGAAGTAGTTACGAAAGAGATAGATAGTCATATTATATGTCTGCACCGTAATAATTTCGACCCTCTCCAGACCCCTAGTGGCAATATAGAAGTATTAGATATATAGTCAAAATATCAAAGGGGTTATGGTACCTGTATTACCGACACAACGTCAGTGTCGGTACCTGTATTACCGACACAACGTCAGTGTCGGTAATGCAGGTACCCTAAAAGGGGGTAGGTTAGCGTCGTAATATTTCTTACACGTACTTTTGACTTCGCTGTATCGGTGAGACGTCCACATAAAGCCTCTCTCTCTTTTTAATTTAGTTCCATCGATCCTCATGCAAGTAATCCAATCATTCATTTTTCCAGCTCATTTTCCAATATTTCTTGAGTGGTTTCATTCATTCTGTTTACTTTTTACATCCCATTTCAGCTGTTCAGGGATGCGCAGATAAGCTCACTAAATCATGTGATGCTCTCTTATCATAATTAATAATCATAAATCTAGCGCGATGGCTTAGGTCGTTAACTGACACCGTTGACGCTGCCACCGTCAGTGGTTCGAATCCCAGCTCGGCTTGGGTGTTTGTATTCGTTTATAAAGCTATTTATTTCTCTACAAATGCATCTGTGGTTGTAGGGAATTCGTTCTCAAAGCCAAATTACCAGAGTGGAGCGAATATATCTTACCTACACAGTTAAGACCGATGCTCCCTCTTTTTTTATAAAAAAAAAACAATCATAAAGCCGCTGAACATTTATTTGCAGCTTTCTTATTCACCATTTTTGACATAAGCGAAATAGTTCATGTCATGGTTAGCGTGCCCCCCCCCCCTCAGCGTTCCTTCGTCTGAAACCTTCTGTTTCATGATTTACTGTAGTAGGTATCAAGCAACGAGAAATTCAAACTCCTCTTGTGCTTTGAGTTATAGTCTAGTGAAGACGGTTATTTTTAGCTCATCAGTCTACCATATCACCAATAACACACCAGAAGAGGAGTATTCCGAACAAAGAAAACCGAAGACCTATTAATTTTAACTAACATCTTGTGATATCGGTAACATCGTGACTTTATGAGGTATTGCAATCTGGTGAATGAAATAGCACTGTCCTGCATGGCATCGCCAGAGATTCTCCCAAAGACATATGAGATTTTCCACTCCATTTATTTGTTTCTTGAATCAGAGGAATATTATCGTTAAGTTCTGCGTGCGATTATGTCCAAGGACACTACAACAGGGTCCTGTACACCTATACTGGAACCGAGCGAATCCACGTCGCATCCTGCATCGCCACGGTATGGCCCTTGTCGCCGAATAAAAGCTCTTAGCTGTCTACTAAGGTAAACCCAACCAAGCGAACAACCAAACGATGGCCAAATAACTCTTCGAACTCGTTACCATCAAAATAACCAATCACCACAGCAGGTTTACTAACAGCTGTAAAAATATGTGATTGTTTTACAGTTAATTTTTCCAAATTTATATATTTCTTCTTCATCATCATCATCATCGAGCTTTCAAGTCGATGTTTCTGTCTGGTTAAAAAATTTTATGATTTTTTCTTAATATTTTAGGATGCTTATACATACTTCCAATTTCCGGGAAAATTAAGGGCTTTTTTTTGGTTTCATTCAATGCAACCTAAAAAACGAGTTTTCCAATTAAAATAATACTCAAAGGAGAAACGAAATCCCCTGCACAAATAAAACAATTATATTTCCCGTCCCTTTTCCCTCCGTCGGGAACGCCGCTGCCTACCCCCACGATCAGGACGAATGGGGCGACATGCAGCCCTTAGCCCTGCAAACCGCCACCTAATCTGGCCATATCGGTACGGAATTTCCACTGCATTATACGCCGTTTGCCAGGGAACGACGACTACTCATTACACTGATTTGTTAAGAGGTCCATTGAATCGACTGCGGCTGGGGTGCGTCATTATTATTAAAATACGCCATTACTAGAGGGATCCGGTGACACTTCTAGGGACTGATACTATGGGGTGTTGCCATGAAGCTTTATTAGATTGATGTAAGTTGTAAGTAGGTAGGAACTTTTGACCTAACAGCCTTCTGAAACAATTTTTTTTTGTTTTTACAGATTTTTTTTTATTTTACATATCCCACACATGTTGTCCTATACAGGGTGTTTGATAACTGGACATCCAAAATGAATCGTATTTTAAGCATAAAAGAGGGAATAACTTTTTTCAAGATCAGGCCTCGTTTAGGAAATATTTACAAAATATCAGGCCTCGTCTTAAAAAAAAATTATTCTCTCTTTTATGCTTAAAAAAATAGGATTTTATACACGTTCTCCAGGACGCCGATACTCAGCAACGAGACTCCTGAAGATAATGATAATAAATCAGGGAAAATCTGACTGCATAAGCTGATTGAACCCTTAAAAAAAGACCCCCAATATTGCTTAATGGCAACTCGTCTCTTTATCGTGTTTCGTCGTTGATCAAACCCTCAGCTTTGAAATTGGTTTAGGGAGTTACACAAGGGGATACTATATATTTACAGGATGGTCAAATGATTATACTGTTACTCATCATTATTTTGCTTTTCAAATAAGGATTATCAGGGTACCGTGATGACGAAAAAAAATTGGGGATTTAACACATGAATATTGGAATCAGGTAGAGAGTGTTATGAAGCAGAAAATGCTCGTGCTGAATGAAACCTTATTAAACCATGCGTAAATTGACTTATAGGGCCGTAATAAATGTTAAAGTCACCTAAAACTATTATTGAAAACAATAGTAACCGAGGTGAAATCAGACTTTTACATTTTAAAGTGACTTTAATTTTATTAAATTTCAGTTTTCAGGGCCCTTAAGCGTAATCTTTTTAATATCAGCTGTATAGAGGTTTGAAAACGTAATGGATTCACTGTAACTACGTCGTATGCCGCAAATTCCTTTATAATGAATTTATTATTTTCTACATTGATACACTGAATATCCATAACAACAACAACCAACATCATAGTTTTATTCTCGCTGTCTGTATTATTTATACGACTATTCCTTCTTTACCAACCATAAGATAAGGTATAAATTTTAACCGGGACTTTTCAACTCAAATAGGTTGGCTTATACTCGTATAATTTGACCTGGAGAATCTTTAAATAAAAATGGCTATAGGCTGTTGACGAAAGACGGAAATAAGATAATCTACAGGCATTCACAATAATAACCCCTTCGTACAAGTTTTTTCACAAAATTAAGTTCTTATTTTGTGAAATGAAATTTTTCTAAAATTTTGATCCAATGTCGTTAGAAGATATTTTGGGAGGGGGGGGGGGGGTTTAGAAAACCACTTCTCTCCATTAGCATACAGCTAACCCCACCAATCCGTACAGAAGCTGACCTGGCTTATCAAAACTGTCAATATCAATCTAACCTGAGCTATCTAACTGTCAATCTAACCTGAGCTAACAACTGTCAATCTAACCTGAGCTATCTAACTGTCAATCTAACCTGAGCAGTCCACTGTCAATATCAATCCAACGTGAGCTATCAACTGCAAATCTAACCTGAGCTATGAACTGTCACTCTAACCTGATCAGTCAGCTGCCAATCGGCGGCATCTCTGTGACGATCTGGTTCTGTCTATTTACATTTTTTAATTGACAGTTGACTGCTCAAGTTAGATTGATATTGACAGGTGACTGTTCAGGTTAGATTTGCAGTTGACTGCTCAGTTTAGATTGATATTTGATTGACAACTGATTGCTCATGTTAGTTTGACAGTTGATCGGTCAGGTTAGATTGATATTGACAGTTGACTGCTCAGGTTAGATTTGCAGTTGACTGCTCAGTTTAGATTGATATTTGATTGACAACTGATTGCTCATGTTAATTTGACAGTTGATTGACAACTGATTGCTCATGTTAGTTTGACAGTTGATCGGTCAGGTTAGATTGATATTGACAGTTGACTGCTCAGGTTAGATTTGCAGTTGACTGCTCAGTTTAGATTGATATTTGATTGACAACTGATTGCTCAGGTTTGTTTGACAGTTGATAGGTCAGGTCAGGTCAGTTTTGACAGTGGACTGCTCAGGTTAGTTTCACAGTTGAGAGCTCAAGTGAGATTGATATTGACAGTTTTTTTCCTGTTTTTTTGCTAAACCAGGACTGCTTCAGGTTAGCCGTATGGTGTAGGCTGATGGAGAGAAGTGTGTGTTCTAAAACCCCCCATTATCTATACTGTCGTTTTTATATTTTTAGGAATTACGAAATCGTCTCATTAAAACATACTCAATAAGAATTTTTTTTCTAAGACTAGTGCGAGCATGAGCAGATTATGATGATTATATAAAACCTAACGTTAGGCCCCTAACATTATTTATCGCGTTTCTCTTCTTAGAACAACGATTTTTACTCTTTTTACTAACTCGCTTTTTGTCCTGTCTGTCTGTCCGCCCAAAAATCTTGCAATTTTTGCAATCAATTTTAAAGAAACGTAAACAAATTTTAACTTCCGCAAGAGTTAAGACTTTTAAATTTAAATCTAGTTCAGAACTGGGTGACAACGCAATATTAACTCGCTTTCATGTCTATTTATTTGCCTGTTCTAATGCTTCTAATAAGAGTTGAAACGATAAACGTGGGGCGCATGCATGATTGAATGCACAATGACAGATGTATGAATTTTCAAGTGGAAGGGCGACTTACTTTAGTTGAAAATTGAAATCAACTTTACTTCCTACACACCTTATTATTATTATCGACTGCATGCGCCCCACGTTTTTCGTTTTAAATCTTACAGGTATTTCCATAACTATGTAACTAATTATGCCCACCCATTTTACAATAGCACATATAACGAGAGTTTAAAATGACATTTTTCCAAGCGGAAAATGTTACACACGGGTTGCTTGCAGCGGGTGTGTAATCCCGCAAGTGCGTGATTGTCTTTCAACTATTTTTTTTTTTTTTGTATTATTCTTTATCTACTCCCAACAACATACAGGAGCAAATGATTTTATGATGCACCTAATTACGTTTCCTTTTCAAATTGAAAGGAGAGTTTTACTATATATTTCCTTTGACTTCTATGGGGTAAAGTATTTCTTATTGCTTTTTTAGCTTGCTTATTTGGGCTGTTTTCCATTTCAGTTTCACTCTCACTCATTTATTTGATAATAGTAAAATTATTAATGAAATTCTTTGAATGCGCATAACTAGCTCCTAACCTAAATATATCAGTGATCGAATATAAAAAATCAGGAAGTATTATACCGTTCTAACAGCCGCAACTGTCAGAAGGTGTTTGGATATGGCCGACACAACACATCCGTTATTCAAACCAAATATATGACGCACTGAACTAATAAATAGTAAAACTGTGAATGTTCAAACAACAAGAAGTCTATTAGATATTTCAAAATAGCAATTTACATCGCCTTCACCAGAAGGGTCAATAGGGATTATAGTCCTTTTGGATGTTTTTTATTCAGACTTTACATTTTAAAGTGATTTTAATTTTATTAAGAAACTCTCTTCAGTTTTCAGGGCCCTTAAGCGTAATCTTTTTAATGTTTTTAATGGAGGTTTGAAAATGTAACGGATTTACTGTAACTATACGTCTTATGCCGCAAATTCCTTTATAATGAATTTAATATTTTCAGTTAACAATAAACGTCAATAATAATAGCATATTATTAAACACATAGATGATATTGTGCCACTCATTTCGAAAATAAGTGGTTTGTGGATTTTATACGTGTCCTCATGAGATTAACTTTGCATTATTTGACATATCGAACATACCTCCTTAATTATTGTTCTACCATAACCGCTACTATTTTTTTTGTGGTTTATAAGACCGTGTTGTAATAAAAAAATTACAACACTGTTTTGATTCTCATTACACAACTGATATGTGTTAATGGCAACTTCCATAGAAGGAAGTAGATAAACATAATTGAGTTCCTCGTTCAAGGATTTTACCATCAGAGTTTCAGTGATAGAGTTAAAGGAATAAAAGATTTAAAGATCAGTAGTTCGTTTTATTGATACCAAGCGGCTGGGAAAGCTCGTCTACTTTTCTTGAAGCTTCTCTTTTACAATTATTACATTCTTTGATTCAAATACAAGACAAGATAAACCTTCTGTATCTCTAGATAAAGATAATAGTCTAAGCTAAGCTAAGGATTACATATCCAATGTTGAACGGATGCGATTCTCAAGACTCTCATTATAAAAAAACTTAGGGCTATAAAGCGATGATCGGCAGTAAAAGATCTATAAAGAAGATTTAAGGTTGAAAGCTTAATATTGAATGACTAAGGCTTTCGGATTCTTTAGACGATGAGAGAACCAATAATTGCGATTTGTAATCGAGAAATTAATTTTCAATCACCCTAACTGTCGGAAACTTCGCTTCCAAGTCTCTTTCAAAAATGAACCTTTATTAATTGAATAGTCGGGCTGAAAAGTAAACTCGGGAGAGGCGACCGCTGAAAAGAGAAAGATCCCTGCCTTTACGGCATTTCATAGCTATAGCAAAGTTTGTAGGAGAGATAATTTTTCAGCATTTCCTTTCATAAAACTTTAATGATATCTAACTGTTTGGTTTTCCGATTTAATTTAAAAGGTGTTCTGAAAGCCGGCAAAACAAAAAGACGTCTTTCTATTTGAACTAATAATTAAAGTGGAAGGTATTTTTTATTGAAATTTACTTTTCTCTCCGCAATTTTATATATTTTACATCTCGGAGATGTTTATTTCGTAAATATATTTTTCTCAATGAACTTTGAAATTAAAATTATTGATGATATGAAAGGAAAACTTTCGAATTTTTCGAACTGGATGAAAGCAATAGAAGGTCATAGCTCTGAATAATTAATTTTATCGAAAACAAAATTAAAATCTGTTTCTGTACATAATTATCGAGTTTGTTTTTCTAAAATTCAGGCGTACAAGTTCTCCTGATACGTATACCTTCAGACGTCATCTTTGTTTTCTCCCTAATAGAGGCGCGGTTGGTCCCCGAAGAAAGATCTCTGCCTACCGTGCGTGTTTCCTCACGTGAGCGTAGTGAAGAAGTTGAAGTTCCAGGCAATCGGGTGTCAAGAACTGACTCTTATTTATTTTGTGTAGCATAATAGAATGCTTTAATTGCTTCCAGGCTAATGTCTGAACCAAAATTTAGCTCCATGAATGATAGGGGCAGATTATCCGTCATGCATACTTGCAAGCGCCTATTCCCTACTGCAAAGCACCTATTCCCTACTGCATTTTACTATCGAGTTGCAGAGCTATTATACAGAGAGGGCTAAAAATAACCCTGAAATTGTGCTTGGAAGTAGGACTTCCACTGTGGTGGTTGTAATCTATCCTGTGCTGGATGTACACCATGCTAGTGAGACCTCTCATCACATACGGAGATCCAGAGATCTCCGGAAGTAACCTCTAAGATCCAGAGGAAGTATTTGGATCTGACACCACTACATTTGGTGATCGAGAGAAGACCCGCGAAAGCTCTCCTTAGAAGGTCAAGAGCAGGAATCAGAACAGCGGGCTATTGAGGACCAACCCTTAAGTGGTTCCGAGAAGCTGTTAAAAGACAGAACTGTTAAGAAATTCAGTTTCGAGAGTAACTTTAATCTCTATGAAAGAGGAATGGACTCTCCAACTGCACTCTCAAAGGGACGATTGAATGGTACACAGACGCCTTCAAAATCGTTGAGGGAACCGAGACAAGAGTTTATGGGCCGCGCACCAAGTACTCCAAACTCATGGGAACATCCCCAACCATATTTCAAGCAGAAGTACACGCAATAGAAGTATTTGTCTAAATAAACCTCGACAGAAACTACGAAAACTGAGAAATTGAATTATTGAAGAAGAAGAAACATGATATTCGCTCCCAAATCATACTGGAATTGAGAAAAATTAACCCACGCATTATAGCATGTGAAAGAACGGCACAGCATTGACAAGAAAAAGAGCCTCAAGCAACTTTTATTTGTAGGGCCAAAACCATTCTGTCGCTTCGAAGGCAGATTTCCGAAAGGAAGAAGAATAACTGAGAGAAATACATTGGGTTGAATACTCTCAGGGTTGAGACAAGCCAAAGAACTCCTCGGGAACTTCAACCTCAGTAAGAAACATCTCAGAACACTGAGGGGACATTCTAAGCTCAAAGAACACCTGAGAAAGTTGAGCACAGAAGAGTACTCTCAGAACACTGAGGGGACACTCTAAGCTCAAAGAACACCTGAGAAAGTTGAGCACAGAAGAGTACTCTCAGAACACTGAGGGGACATTCTAAGCTCAAAGAACACCTGAGAAAGTTGAGCACAGAAGAGTACTCTCAGAACACTGAGGGGACATGCTAAGCTCAAAGAACATCTGAGAAAGTTGAGCACAGAAGAGTACGGTGTATGCGGATTTTGCAGAAAGACAGACTGCGACCGTTAGCACTCAAAAGAAGAAACCCTCTTGGTCGACACCAGCTGGAGACAGGGGATCTACCCGACCTTGATCCTCTCAAAATCGTCAACTTGAAGAGGCTGTTTCAATAATGGGACTCCATACCAGTGGGAAGCATAGTAGTGGGGGACACAATCGTTTCTTAGATCGTTCGCAGTGACTCAATCACCCTCAATTATTATAATACAATACAATACTGCCTTTGAGGGATACAGAGGCTTCCTCAAGTCACCCAGCACGAAATCACTAGTACCTAAACCTGGAAAGCTCACTGCGTCCAGAATCCGTACAACTGACAGGGCACGCTTCTGTTATTAATTCTGTTTTCCCTTGCTGTATAGTGATAGGAATCACCCTTCAACGTGGACTTAATTGTTATTAATAATTGATTTCTACTCTGTCTAATGGCGCTAACCTTGTTTTACTAACTGCTCTCCTCGAATTTATAGATCGATAAATCGATCATAAAACGCCATAATGTTATTACCACCGTCTACAATAATTACGACTTAATTATTTATAATAATTAGCTCTTCATGAGATTTTGTTAAATATTTTTGTCCATCTCCTTGCTTGCTTGAGGTTGTACCTTTGTTCTGATATAATTTTTTTGCCCCACTCTTCCACTTATTGGAATGTCGTGGTGACGTGGCACTTTCCAATTACTATTTTAATGGTTTCAACGATACCCGACCCGGGTAATCGGCGGTTAATGCCCGATAACGAGTAACGACAAGTTAGCGATAATGACTGAAAAGCACCGATCACGATTAATTGATGGGCGATTCAGACGAACCCTCTCTTGGGTATATGCTACAAGGAACAATTATTATTCTTCTTGTGAGGAAAGATCCTTCAGTTATACTTCTTCCTCCAGAGAGCTTCTGTGTTATAGTCCTGGTCCTGTTTCTTGTTTCTATTAACGAAGTTGTAATAAGATTTAATGTCCGCTTTGCAATGATGGTTAATAGTTACGACACGATTGATTGAGAATATATTTGACGATTCCTGACGACAAGTAATTAACGAGTTTGTAAGTCTCGTTAGTTATTGTTTTAAGGATCAGTAATACCGGGTAGTGCCTGTCGACGATGCTCATCTTGGGGGTTGTACCTGACGACTTTCGATCACGATTGAACCTTCGAGCGGTACTGTTACTTTCTATCAAGGTACGACGAGCATTGTTGCCTCTCCAAAGTTTGGTAAAGTCAAAGTAAAGATGGTCAAAGATGCAGAATTATAAGTTTAAAAAAGTTGCGACGATTGTCATCCCACGTATTACCATTTTCAGATTGCAGTTTGGTATCATTTTGATTTTATTCCCCCGAGAAATGAAACAAAAGCCATTTTCCCAATTGCATGATTAACAGGTTGTAAACAAATTGTGACCACTCAAGTTAAATTCCTCTACACCTCATCGCTACATATACGACCGAAATTTCTGACCTCATCTCCACTCTAAACAGACTAAGAAACCACTTCTAAACGAAGCGTTCCTCCCTTCGCCCTTCGTAAACCCAATTACCACCTCCTCCCTCTCAATCGTGTTGACAGCCGTCCACGGACCCCGGTCGATGTTTGGCTTGGACCCGCATTTCACGGCTGCCCTGGGCGTTCGGCTGGGCCACTGAATCGTAGAAAGGTTTTCTCAAGGGATCGCCGAGGGTCGGTAATCGAGCCCGAAGCCCGCACATGTTTACCCTATGCTGATCTAAGGCGGACGAGTTCTACGGCCAAATCACCGAGGATTCATCAATTTCTCTTGGCCGAAGTGATTACCCTGTGGTCATATTATTATTCGGCTCGAAATTGCTAACTTTTTTCTTATGATTTTAGCTTTGGTAGGACGTTATTTCTCTGAGTCACCCGCTGAGTAATTACATACGTATAGCGTTTAAATCATACTGACAATAATAATACTGGGTGATGCTTATTGTGGCTCTAAATACTTAAACGTTCTTACTTTTATTATTTCAAATTAAAAAAAGGTCTCAAAATGATTCGAAGTTTTTATTTAAACCAGTCACAACACAAATTCAAAAATATATCAAATGAACATCAACCTTATCTGAATATAAATAATCAGCTGTTCTCCTTATTTACACACACTGACACTATTAACGCAACAACTATGATCTTCACTTCACTTGCCACAATCACTTCACTCTATTCTTTACTCTGTGGCGCTGCAATCTAAACTGACTCTCTTTCTTACTCTGTGGTTACCACTAAAGAGGAAGAGAAGTTCTCTGTGGTACTTCAGCCTTCCAATCTACAACTGACTTGAGTGTGCCGACTGCTCTTGTATACAGGACGGTCGTGGATTCTAGAGATTTCTGGCTGTTTCACTGATAACTCCAGACGCATGCAGAATGATCTGTCACGTCACCCGTCACGGCCACGCGCTTTCGAACGTGAATATGACATTCATTCTTGTCATGTCAGCCAGAATTGTCGCAAGTCAGCATCCAGCTTTTTAACTGAATATAAACAAACATTCCCTCGTTCTAATATTATGTGAACAATTCTGAATATATGTGAACAGTTTTGAAAAGTTATCTGAATTCTAAATTAATTCTAGCTATTAAGAAATGAAACATGAGTGTGAATAAAATCGGTTGAGAAGAAACTATTGGGATCTTGATTCTTGAGAAGTGCAACAGAGATACAGGGTCGGCTAAATTAGAGAAAAGCTGCATTATTTCACATTTATTAAGAATCTGAAACAAAATTTATGACAACTTCAGTCGTTGGTGAAATATGCTGAAACAAACTGAACAATCGCAATTTTTTATTATTTATTTTTTATTAGGTACGAAAATGAATTATTTTTTATCTACATAACTACATGAGTCATCAGGGCTGTCTATCTATCAGTTGAATGAAAAATTTTCAAAGCCGACTAGATCCTATAAAGTTTTCATTGTCTGTTTTCTTAAGGACGCCATACTGTTTTTCATCTCATTCGGCATAAAAAATCAAGGGAACCAAAAGTCTTACGTTGAAAAAAAATCTAATTTCACTCTTTTTTTCGAAAAATAAAATACAAAATTCACCGAATGACCGCAGTATGAAGTTATATTGCTTATTGACTTACGGTTTTTTTAATTTTTCTAGGTTTATAGAGAAAATACTCAGTAGACCTACAACTGTTATCATATTATGATAAAATAGTAAAATAGAATTTTTATTTTGCTTGTTACAATTTTTTTAATGGTTTCGTTTGTATTCTCCCAGGGAGTTATAGAGTCATTTTGTGGAGGTATTAATAATAATTGGGGAGATAACTCCAGTGCAAGTATTGATAAAATGGATAGCGAGAATTATCCTGTAGTTTATTTTTTGTTATCATCGTTTATTTTATTAATCTGCGAGCGATAAACTAAGACGGAAGAAAATTTTTGTTCATATGAAGGAAATGAAGCAATAGGTAATTATTTACAAAAGAAGTTTTAAAAAAATGGATTTATTTGATATTTGAAAATGACAGAAAAGCTCTATTTTGTCCCTAAATTTAATGCCCCAATTGTAAGAGTAGATAAACCTAATTTAATAATAATCAAGACTCGATAATAAAGGGGAAATGAGCATTCTTTATACCTAGAGAAACATTGTATGTAATTATTGTAATTGATCGGCAAGATTGTTTTCAGCCTTGTGTGAAAATTCTTTTAAAAAGTAGGTGTGATGGCTGGTCGTGTTGTCACTTCATATTGATTTTATTCGCTGTATGTTTTTATTAGACTTGGGAGGAGGATCATGAAGCTCTCCGATCCCCATTGACAGCGATTATATCCGTTTTCAGTGGCGTAACAGTAACATCAAGTTTCAGCAATCAGTTTTTCTATCTTTTCAAAAGTGTCACTATTTGAGAATTGTACCTAACCTAATAAGTTACATTGAATAACGTTGGGAATATTGAAAAAAAAGAGTTACAAACAAAACGAGAAAAAAACTTTTTTGTTACGAGTGTAAATCGAGAATGTTATACTCGTAAGCTCTTTAACACACCTTGATGTGAATAGTTCTTCTGACAACATACAACTACAAGCTGTAACAGCGATTTTGAACTAAAGTACCAGCACCAGCCGATATAAATATTGATGACCACCAGCCGTACCTCCGCAGATTAAATGTGATCTTTAATATTGAGAATTAAAAAAAAAAACATTAGGCTTGATTCCAATTGATTTGCTTTAATACAAAGCATGCTTTAAAATTTTAAAATCTGTGAGAAATAACTGAGAACCAGGTTAGATTCATTCTTGTTTTTTATGTTATCAACAGTCAGAGAGAATATATCATTTTCATGAAGGTTGTGTTTAGTTTAAGAATGATTTTATGAAGACTTTATTGAAGAATTGTGAACTATAACTTACTCGATTTTCACATTTTGTGTATTTTTTGTACATTTTGTGTACACAATTAGTCACTAATTAGGTGCAACATTTTTATGAAGGTTGTGTTTAGTTCACGAGTGATACGATTTTATGAACCCTTTGAAGAATTGTCAACTATAGCTTACTCGATTTTCACATTTTCTGTAATTAGTCACTAATTAGGTTCACCATTTTTATAAAGGTTGTGTTTGGGTAAATGACACGATTTTATGAAGACCTTGAAGAGTTATAACTTACTCGATTTTCACATTTTCTGTAATTAGTCACTAATTAGGTTCACCATTTTTATAAAGGTTGTGTTTGGGTAAATGACACGATTATATGAAGACCTTGAAGAGTTAAAACTTACTCGGTTTTCACTTTTTTTTGTAATTGAGTCACTAATTAGGTGCATCATTTTTATGAAGGTTGTGTTTAGTTCACGAGTGATATGATTTTATGAACCCTTTGAAGAATTGTCAACTATAACTTATTCGATTTGCACATTTTCTGTAATTAGTCACTAATTAGGTTCACCATTTTTATAAAGGTTGTGTTTGGGTAAATGACACGATTTTATGAAGACCTTGAAGAGTTATAACTTACTCGGTTTTCACTTTTTTTGTAATTGAGTCACTAATTAGGTGCATCATTTTTATGAAGGTTGTGTTTAGTTCACAAGTGATACGATTTTATGAACCCTTTGAAGAATTGTCAACTATAACTTACTCGATTTGCACATTTTCTGTAATTAGTCACTAATTAGGTTCACCATTTTTATAAAGGTTGTGTTTGGGTAAATGACACGATTATATGAAGACCTTGAAGAGTTATAACTTACTCGGTTTTCACTTTTTTTGTAATTGAGTCACTAATTAGGTGCATCATTTTTATGAAGGTTGTGTTTAGTTCACGAGTGATACGATTTTATGAACCCTTTGAAGAATTGTCAACTGTAACTTACTCGATTTTCACATTTTCTGTAATTATAGTCACTAATTAGGTTCACCATTTTTATAAAGGTTGTGTTTGGGTAAATGACACGATTTTATGAAGACCTTGAAGAGTTATAACTTACTCGATTTTCACATTTTCTGTAATTAGTCACTAATTAGGTTCACCATTTTTATAAAGGTTGTGTTTGGGTAAATGACACGATTATATGAAGACCTTGAAGAGTTAAAACTTACTCGGTTTTCACTTTTTTTTGTAATTGAGTCACTAATTAGGTGCATCATTTTTATGAAGGTTGTGTTTAGTTCACGAGTGATATGATTTTATGAACCCTTTGAAGAATTGTCAACTATAACTTATTCGATTTGCACATTTTCTGTAATTAGTCACTAATTAGGTTCACCATTTTTATAAAGGTTGTGTTTGGGTAAATGACACGATTATATGAAGACCTTGAAGAGTTATAACTTACTCGGTTTTCACTTTTTTTGTAATTGAGTCACTAATTAGGTGCATCATTTTTATGAAGGTTGTGTTTAGTTCACGAGTGATACGATTTTATGAACCCTTTGAAGAATTGTCAACTATAACTTATTCGATTTGCACATTTTCTGTAATTAGTCACTAATTAGGTTCACCATTTTTATAAAGGTTGTGTTTGGGTAAATGACACGATTATATGAAGACCTTGAAGAGTTATAACTTACTCGGTTTTCACTTTTTTTGTAATTGAGTCACTAATTAGGTGCATCATTTTTATGAAGGTTGTGTTTAGTTCACGAGTGATACGATTTTATGAACCCTTTGAAGAATTGTCAACTATAACTTATTCGATTTGCACATTTTCTGTAATTAGTCACTAATTAGGTTCACCATTTTTATAAAGGTTGTGTTTGGGTAAATGACACGATTATATGAAGACCTTGAAGAGTTATAACTTACTCGGTTTTCACTTTTTTTGTAATTGAGTCACTAATTAGGTGCATCATTTTTATGAAGGTTGTGTTTAGTTCACGAGTGATACGATTTTATGAACCCTTTGAAGAATTGTCAACTATAACTTACTCGATTTTCACATTTTCTGTAATTATAGTCACTAATTAGGTTCACCATTTTTATAAAGGTTGTGTTTGGGTAAATGACACGATTATATGAAGACCTTGAAGAGTTATAACTTACTCGATTTTCACATTTTCTGTAATTAGTCACTAATTAGATTCACCATTTTTATAAAGGTTGTGTTTGGGTAAATGACACGATTATATGAAGACCTTGAAGAGTTAAAACTTACTCGGTTTTCACTTTTTTTTGTAATTGAGTCACTAATTAGGTGCATCATTTTTATGAAGGTTGTGTTTAGTTCACGAGTGATATGATTTTATGAACCCTTTGAAGAATTGTCAACTATAACTTATTCGATTTGCACATTTTCTGTAATTAGTCACTAATTAGGTTCACCATTTTTATAAAGGTTGTGTTTGGGTAAATGACACGATTATATGAAGACCTTGAAGAGTTATAACTTACTCGGTTTTCACTTTTTTTGTAATTGAGTCACTAATTAGGTGCATCATTTTTATGAAGGTTGTGTTTAGTTCACGAGTGATACGATTTTATGAACCCTTTGAAGAATTGTCAACTATAACTTATTCGATTTGCACATTTTCTGTAATTAGTCACTAATTAGGTTCACCATTTTTATAAAGGTTGTGTTTGGGTAAATGACACGATTATATGAAGACCTTGAAGAGTTATAACTTACTCGGTTTTCACTTTTTTTGTAATTGAGTCACTAATTAGGTGCATCATTTTTATGAAGGTTGTGTTTAGTTCACGAGTGATACGATTTTATGAACCCTTTGAAGAATTGTCAACTGTAACTTACTCGATTTTCACATTTTCTGTAATTATAGTCACTAATTAGGTTCACCATTTTTATAAAGGTTGTGTTTGGGTAAATGACACGATTTTATGAAGACCTTGAAGAGTTATAACTTACTCGATTTTCACATTTTCTGTAATTAGTCACTAATTAGGTTCACCATTTTTATAAAGGTTGTGTTTGGGTAAATGACACGATTATATGAAGACCTTGAAGAGTTAAAACTTACTCGGTTTTCACTTTTTTTTGTAATTGAGTCACTAATTAGGTGCATCATTTTTATGAAGGTTGTGTTTAGTTCACGAGTGATATGATTTTATGAACCCTTTGAAGAATTGTCAACTATAACTTATTCGATTTGCACATTTTCTGTAATTAGTCACTAATTAGGTTCACCATTTTTATAAAGGTTGTGTTTGGGTAAATGACACGATTATATGAAGACCTTGAAGAGTTATAACTTACTCGGTTTTCACTTTTTTTGTAATTGAGTCACTAATTAGGTGCATCATTTTTATGAAGGTTGTGTTTAGTTCACGAGTGATACGATTTTATGAACCCTTTGAAGAATTGTCAACTATAACTTATTCGATTTGCACATTTTCTGTAATTAGTCACTAATTAGGTTCACCATTTTTATAAAGGTTGTGTTTGGGTAAATGACACGATTATATGAAGACCTTGAAGAGTTATAACTTACTCGGTTTTCACTTTTTCTGTAATTAGTCACTAATTAGGTTCACCATTTTTATGAAGGTTGTGTTTAGTTCACGAGTGATACGATTTTATGAACCCTTTGAAGAATTGTCAACTATAACTTATTCGATTTGCACATTTTCTGTAATTAGTCACTAATTAGGTTCACCATTTTTATAAAGGTTGTGTTTGGGTAAATGACACGATTATATGAAGACCTTGAAGAGTTATAACTTACTCGGTTTTCACTTTTTTTGTAATTGAGTCACTAATTAGGTGCATCATTTTTATGAAGGTTGTGTTTAGTTCACGAGTGATACGATTTTATGAACCCTTTGAAGAATTGTCAACTATAACTTACTCGATTTTCACATTTTCTGTAATTATAGTCACTAATTAGGTTCACCATTTTTATAAAGGTTGTGTTTGGGTAAATGACACGATTTTATGAAGACCTTGAAGAGTTATAACTTACTCGATTTTCACATTTTCTGTAATTAGTCACTAATTAGATTCACCATTTTTATAAAGGTTGTGTTTGGGTAAATGACACGATTATATGAAGACCTTGAAGAGTTAAAACTTACTCGGTTTTCACTTTTTTTTGTAATTGAGTCACTAATTAGGTGCATCATTTTTATGAAGGTTGTGTTTAGTTCACGAGTGATACGATTTTATGAACCCTTTGAAGAATTGTCAACTATAACTTATTCGATTTGCACATTTTCTGTAATTAGTCACTAATTAGGTTCACCATTTTTATAAAGGTTGTGTTTGGGTAAATGACACGATTTTATGAAGACCTTGAAGAGTTATAACTTACTCGGTTTTCACTTTTTTTTGTAATTGAGTCACTAATTAGGTGCATCATTTTTATGAAGGTTGTGTTTAGTTCACGAGTGATACGATTTTATGAACCCTTTGAAGAATTGTCAACTATAACTTACTCGATTTTCACATTTTCTGTAATTAGTCACTAATTAGGTTCACCATTTTTATAAAGGTTGTGTTTGGGTAAATAACACGATTTTATGAAGACCTTGAAGAGTTATAACTTTCTCGTTTTTCACTTTTTTTGTAATTGAGTCATTAATTAGGTGCATCATTTTTATGAAAGTTGTGTTTAGTTCACGAGTGATACGATTTTATGAACCCTTTGAAGAATTGTCAACTATAACTTACTCGATTTTCACATTTTCTGTAATTATAGTCACTAATTAGGTTCACCATTTTTATAAAGGTTGTGTTTGGGTAAATGACACGATTATATGAAGACCTTGAAGAGTTATAACTTACTCGGTTTTCACTTTTTTTGTAATTGAGTCACTAATTAGGTGCATCATTTTTATGAAGGTTGTGTTTAGTTCACGAGTGATACGATTTTATGAACCCTTTGAAGAATTGTCAACTATAACTTACTCGATTTTCACATTTTCTGTAATTATAGTCACTAATTAGGTTCACCATTTTTATAAAGGTTGTGTTTGGGTAAATGACACGATTTTATGAAGACCTTGAAGAGTTATAACTTACTCGATTTTCACATTTTCTGTAATTAGTCACTAATTAGATTCACCATTTTTATAAAGGTTGTGTTTGGGTAAATGACACGATTATATGAAGACCTTGAAGAGTTAAAACTTACTCGGTTTTCACTTTTTTTTGTAATTGAGTCACTAATTAGGTGCATCATTTTTATGAAGGTTGTGTTTAGTTCACGAGTGATACGATTTTATGAACCCTTTGAAGAATTGTCAACTATAACTTATTCGATTTGCACATTTTCTGTAATTAGTCACTAATTAGGTTCACCATTTTTATAAAGGTTGTGTTTGGGTAAATGACACGATTTTATGAAGACCTTGAAGAGTTATAACTTACTCGATTTTCACATTTTCTGTAATTAGTCACTAATTAGGTTCACCATTTTTATAAAGGTTGTGTTTGGGTAAATGACACGATTATATGAAGACCTTGAAGAGTTAAAACTTACTCGGTTTTCACTTTTTTTTGTAATTGAGTCACTAATTAGGTGCATCATTTTTATGAAGGTTGTGTTTAGTTCACGAGTGATATGATTTTATGAACCCTTTGAAGAATTGTCAACTATAACTTATTCGATTTGCACATTTTCTGTAATTAGTCACTAATTAGGTTCACCATTTTTATAAAGGTTGTGTTTGGGTAAATGACACGATTATATGAAGACCTTGAAGAGTTATAACTTACTCGGTTTTCACTTTTTTTGTAATTGAGTCACTAATTAGGTGCATCATTTTTATGAAGGTTGTGTTTAGTTCACGAGTGATACGATTTTATGAACCCTTTGAAGAATTGTCAACTATAACTTATTCGATTTGCACATTTTCTGTAATTAGTCACTAATTAGGTTCACCATTTTTATAAAGGTTGTGTTTGGGTAAATGACACGATTATATGAAGACCTTGAAGAGTTATAACTTACTCGGTTTTCACTTTTTTTGTAATTGAGTCACTAATTAGGTGCATCATTTTTATGAAGGTTGTGTTTAGTTCACGAGTGATACGATTTTATGAACCCTTTGAAGAATTGTCAACTATAACTTATTCGATTTGCACATTTTCTGTAATTAGTCACTAATTAGGTTCACCATTTTTATAAAGGTTGTGTTTGGGTAAATGACACGATTATATGAAGACCTTGAAGAGTTATAACTTACTCGGTTTTCACTTTTTTTGTAATTGAGTCACTAATTAGGTGCATCATTTTTATGAAGGTTGTGTTTAGTTCACGAGTGATACGATTTTATGAACCCTTTGAAGAATTGTCAACTATAACTTACTCGATTTTCACATTTTCTGTAATTATAGTCACTAATTAGGTTCACCATTTTTATAAAGGTTGTGTTTGGGTAAATGACACGATTTTATGAAGACCTTGAAGAGTTATAACTTACTCGATTTTCACATTTTCTGTAATTAGTCACTAATTAGATTCACCATTTTTATAAAGGTTGTGTTTGGGTAAATGACACGATTATATGAAGACCTTGAAGAGTTAAAACTTACTCGGTTTTCACTTTTTTTTGTAATTGAGTCACTAATTAGGTGCATCATTTTTATGAAGGTTGTGTTTAGTTCACGAGTGATACGATTTTATGAACCCGTTGAAGAATTGTCAACTATAACTTATTCGATTTGCACATTTTCTGTAATTAGTCACTAATTAGGTTCACCATTTTTATAAAGGTTGTGTTTGGGTAAATGACACGATTTTATGAAGACCTTGAAGAGTTATAACTTACTCGGTTTTCACTTTTTTTTGTAATTGAGTCACTAATTAGGTGCATCATTTTTATGAAGGTTGTGTTTAGTTCACGAGTGATACGATTTTATGAACCCTTTGAAGAATTGTCAACTATAACTTACTCGATTTTCACATTTTCTGTAATTAGTCACTAATTAGGTTCACCATTTTTATAAAGGTTGTGTTTGGGTAAATAACACGATTTTATGAAGACCTTGAAGAGTTATAACTTACTCGATTTTCACATTTTCTGTAATTAGTCACTAATTAGGTTCACCATTTTTATAAAGATTGTGTTTGTGTTTAGTTAAGTGACACGATTTTATGAAGATGTTGAATAATGATAATTTACTCAGTTTTCACATTAATTGTCAGTAATCACTCAATATATGTACATCATTTTCATGAAAGTTGTGTTTAATTAAGTATGGCACCATTTTTTGAAGAGGTTGAAGAATTATCATCTCCAAGTTACACGGTTTTTCACATTTCTTGTAAAAGTTAATTTTTAAGCAGGTGCATCATTTTTATGAAGATTGTGTTTGTGTTTAGTTAAGTGACACGATTTTATGAAGATGTTGAATAATGATAATTTACTCAGTTTTCACATTAATTGTCAGTAATCACTCAATATATGTACATCATTTTCATGAAAGTTGTGTTTAATTAAGTATGGCACCATTTTTTGAAGAGGTTGAAGAATTATCATCTCCAAGTTACACGGTTTTTCACATTTCTTATAAAATGTAATTTTCAAGCAGGTGCATCATTTTCATGAAGGATATGTTTATTGCACGAGTGAGAAAGTTTTACGAAGACGCTGAAGAACTATCGCAAGTTTTTAGGTAGGCAAACTATAGAAATCCAATGGCGCCCTTATGAATTTTTGGTGGAATTTTTTCTCTTCCGTTCAAGCAACACAATTCGATTTTTTGAACAGATTGATTTATCAGATTTATTAGTAAGAAGGGACATGTCACAAGATGCTACTGCTTTCGAAAAGAAGACAAGTGATCATATTAATAAAGTTAGAAAATCCAAAGTACCTACCCCATTATTCACTTCAGTTCCAGTGAGAGTGTGATAGTGATAGCTAAAAACAGATGTGTTTACTCCCTTCCGTTTCTACACATGGATAAGCTTCCCCTCGCCCCTCTTGTAGATAGGTATAGTACATATACGTGGAAAGGGGGAAGGTTGTTCATGATTATTTCAGTATTTTTTTGCGCGATGCCACCCTGCATTTACCCTCAAAGTGTTTTATCATGACATCTTCCATCTCGTCCGGTTATGTAACCGGTCTCGCTCTATAATCGACCGCTTGTGCCAGGAAACGTGGTCGCTGTCGAGTTGATTGTCGTTTTGGTCTGTTTTATTAGGTTTATTTTTAGGGGCGCAGTCGGCGATCGACCGAGCCGCTTTGGAAATTTTTATGATGCTGTAACTTTCTCGCACTAATATCTGTGTAATTATTTTTGATTCGTCTTGGCCTTTTTGGCGTGTTAAGGAACTTTAACAGGTGAATAATAATCGTATAATAATAATAATGAGGCATAAGCGCATCATTAAACTATACTTGTCTACATTTTGTAGGATGTAGGTATCCAGGTGATAATAAAATTGCGCGGAAAATAGAAATTTTCTAAATTGTGTGAAATTACTGAATTTTTGTTTTATACAGGGTGTATCATCTCGATTTAGACAACGGTAAGGGGCGTGTAGGTCTCGTCAAGACGAAACGTTTTTTTATTTGAAGTTTTTGGATTTCGTTGCGGAAATATGGCCGACTTCCAGTTTTTAGTTTTTTGCCTCCGGTTTCGGCATTTTTAGGTTCTCGCCCAAACTGAAACTAGTTTTGGAAACTCCTTAGCTTCAGTTACAACTTTCATATTGAAGTCAAGGTTCTATCTCTGTTGGATTCAAAATCTTAATTTTTCAATTTGATTCAATTTGAATTGATTCAAAGACTTAAAATTTAAAGTCTTGGGCATGTTGCCATTTTGAATCCAACCGAGATAGAACCTTGACTTCAAAAAAACACTCCGAAAAACCGGAAGTTGGCCATATTTTCGCAATCCAAATCCAAAAACTTCAAATAAAAAAACGTTTCGTCTTGACGAGACCTACACGGCCCTTACCGTTGTCTAAATCGAGCTGGTACACCCTGTATTTTGAAAATAAAATTGATAATATTTTGATTTTTTATCACCCAGACTAATTTTATACCGGCAGTCAAGTGTCCGTACTCACGATGAGAGAGTATCGATGTGTGCTTTTTCAATATGTGCTCTATAAAATTTCATTAAAAATCTCATGAAAATTTTATTTTTTCTAAGAGAGTGATGAAAGTTAGAAAATTGCTATAGTCCCAGATCAAGATTGTTGGCAGTAACTGGCATCGAGCTTTGGCAGTTGGGAATGCAATCTTTTTTGTTGAGGCGAGATCCGTGACAAAAAATTATTCGAAAGCACCATAATTTCGCGCTCGAGATGCATACAACATTTTTTTAGACAGTTTTATTGAAATAAGTGGAAAAACTCATAAAAATGACTACGGGGCACCCCTTTTTATCAAAAAGAGTGGCTAAACGGTCTTCCCCTAAGAAGAGGCACTTCTTCAGTGGTGGGTGGGAAGTTGAACCTCGGTAGGGGTCCAAACGATGCCAAACCTGGAAAGGCAGGAAAATATCCTCGTAGAGACGTTGATTCTTGTACATGGTATATGTTGCAGATTGAGCTGCTTTTAAATTAGTTAAATCGTGTAGACACTGTCTATGTGTATGTAGACACAGTTTAGGATGAAGAAGAACTGAAATGTCGAATTTTCTGTTAAATATTGATCCGGGAGATGCACTTCTTAGGTGGTCTTCGTGGAATAGGGAAAAAGTAAAATGTAACCCCTGCTTGCCTGCATCAGGTGTTCAGGTGTGAACACTGAACAGCAAGATTCACCTTTCGTTCGTTGACCAGGACAGAGGTCCTGCTGTCTCTAATAATACATATTCGTATTATTTCGTATCGTTCGTTCGTCAGACTAAATAAATACCTACATAGGTACCTACTCCGACTCAATTCAAATTATTCATCTTATTAAATCGTTTAATCATATTATAATCGTCTACATAATTAGAAATTACCTTTAAATTGATTGTTTTGTTCTACAGCATTTGTGTAAAATTATTAGTTTTGCATTAAATGATTAAGTTAATGTGTTTCTATTAATTTATACAGTTCATTATTCGTTCTTTGTGTACCTAAACCGTACAGTTTATTAGAAGGGAGACAGCTATTCAAGGAACTTCAAGGGATTGACTTAATTTGTTGGATACTACCTAGTTATAGGATAGGTTAAGGTTTCGCGTCTTAACGCAAACAGATGATTTCTTGCGACGATTTCAGGGAGTAGGTTCCAAAAAACTATAACAATAACTATAAACTCAAATTAGATCTTAGAATTTTCATCAGAAAAAAATTACACATCCAATTTATTTACTGGTCCCGGGAAAGATATTGAAGATAAAGACCCACGCTGTTGACGGATCGATGGTTCAAAAGGAAATAATGGCAAATTTTCCGATTTTAGGAATTACTTTTCTCAACTAGACATGCGCGACATTTGTAATTTTCTCGTACCTTGCGTCTCACTGCGGCAATGTTGCCGCCGTCAGGAAATGGGATTTCAAAAAATGCTCTAGTAGTATTAAATAGTGAACTAATGAAGATTGCTTTATCATTTCATAATTTCCTACTAGTAGGCCTTACTCGACAAGTGATATGGCACTGCTTGTACTATTCTTGGATTTAAATTTTAGGGAATATATTTACGGAATGTTGGATATTTCCGAACAGAAAACTAGGGAATCGGGAGAAGATCTTAATTTTTGCGGCTCTAACGTATCCATAATATCGTTCATCGTATGATAGATCTACATTTTCAATCTTCATCGTACCAGATTAATTTGGCCCAATATTAAAATTTAATGAAATTTATATCTTTATATCGGCATAAATCAAACTAATCTAGTTAATCGAAACAATTTATTACACAAGTTCTGGTTTTGGTTTTATAAGCTCTTTGTTCTTGTCATCATATTCCTAGCTCTCTATGTTGAAATTTCTTGAAACCCCGGGGACACAAGTAACGGCGCACTCTTTGTTATATAGAGAAACATTTATTTTCTAGTAGCATTCTAGAAACAAAATGTTCGTTATTAACTTCCTGAGCGCATTCACAAGAAATGAAAAGATGGATGCAAGCTCGAATTTCAAGTCGTAATGGAGGATTTCAATAAAATTAGGGTTTAGCTGAAGAAGTTGGTTTACTCAAAGCTGAGATGACTCGAGATCTTAATAGAAGACAAGCAGCGACGTATAATATTCCTCGGTAAAGCAGTTTTATTTCCAGTCTGGCTTTATTTTTATGTTAATATTTTCACTATTCACGACGTGGCATTAGTTTCTCTCTTCAAATTATTGCGATCTGAACGAAGTCTTTCAAAGTTTTCTTTTATAAAATTAAGTTTAAAAATAAATTTTAATTTATAATTAAAAAAAACTAATTTTCTAACAATTTAGAAAGTAATTATTAGATTTCCATTACAAGTAATTTTATTTTGCTTGGTGAAAATTGTTTTTTTTCATGCGCATCCAAAGTTATGCGAAAAGTTCTTGAACCAGATTTCTCCACGCGTAGCTCTTGTTCAGTGTGACCTCATCGACAGATTACTGTTTAAACTACACTCAATTAAAAAAAAAAAAATCAACCCGATTGATTGATTCCTCGCCCAACAATCAATGCTCGAAGTTGCGATGTTTAGTACCGTGCTACTTTGAAGCCTCTAATACATTCGCGTAGAGCTTTGGCGCGTCCGCGGTTCGCGCTGTATTTTTCGCTTTTGTAACTACTTTTTTTTAGTAAAACTTTAAAAGGTATTCGCGTATATATGTGATAATTCATGTAAGTTTGTATCCAAATAGAAAAGTAACCGACAAAATTAAATATATGAATAGTGTTACATGTATTTTAGCAGCACGAATGAATTTCCCGAGGGCAATGACCGCTTTTCCACCGCCGGTAAATCCAAAAAGCAATAACATTGAGGTAAATTCGAAATTCACGTTTGTCAATTGGAGGGTGCTGGTTATGGGAAAAATACTGAAAAAAATCCCAGGTCCCAGGGCCACTTTTTCCCTTGAAATTGATTCTAAAAGTTTTAGGGGAAAAATTTTTCTCGGTGAAAAAATTATTAAGAGGGCCGCTGTTACACATTGGCATACCAGCTGTGGAGCCACTAACTCCACGGCCTTTTTTTCTTAAATTTTAGGGAAGAGAGAACCTGACCTGACTAAATTAACTGTCCACCAGGTTCTAATCAGCCTCTATGTGGAAAAATCAACTTTTTTTATCATACGACGTATATGATGAAATATTTCTGGCTATTTTTTTTATTTGACAGGTCTATCGAATTACTGATAAAACCTAAAGCATGTTTTGCATTTTTTCATTCATCGAATAAGAGTAAAATGAGCACGTTAATCATTTTCTTATGAACTATAGAGGTGAGATTTGAACGCTGTTGCCATTTCCAGTTCCAAAGCACTCTGGACGGTAGTTTTATTCCAACAGGTTTTTTGTCTGCCTGTCTGCGGTCCAAATCTTGCAGTTGATTTTAAACTAACTTCCCGAAGAGCTAGAGACTTGAAACTTTGAACATAGCGCTGAACTGGATGACAATGCCATGCTACATTTTCTTCCCTGTCTGTTTGTGTGTTTGGCAAAAATTTTGGAAAATTTCTTGATGAGAGAACGTGTGGGCGGCGCCAGCTACAGCGAAGGAGTTTTAAGACCGAACGATTACAATACAAGTGGAAGTGCTTAGTTTGAGTGTACAGCAGTATTCAAATATGATCAGGTGGAGTGAAACTGAAGTAAACCTAAATTTGCTGCATGTCCCTATTTTAATTTCGTCAGCTATTATTATTCCTTAATTTTATAATAAAGAAAGAAATAATAAATTGAATTTCCAGGGCTAGTTAAAAACAAGAGCACTCGACAATTAAACTCTGCGGTAGTGGCGTTGTTAGAGATTGTAAACGAACGCGGCCTTACATTTTCAAATAGAATAATAATAAAAATGGCTTTGAACGGATTGATAGGTAAGCAAACGGTAATAGAAAATTGAAAATCTTATAACAATGGAGGAAAGAACCACTTATTTCCACTCGGTACTCTGCTTAAGACATCAACAAGGCTGATTGTTCACGGTGACTTGTCGCTCAGGAACAGACTTTAAATAGTAGAATAGAACTGACGGCTGGACTCCAACTGCACAAACGGAAAGTCAGCTTCATCAGGGAAAGAATCAATCAGCTCCCAGGAAAAAGCTATAAAACCACGGCTCAATCAATGAATGTTCATAGTTACGCAACAGCAGCGAACCGGTTTCTGCACGGGTATTTTAAAGTAGAACTTAACATAATAATAATTAAAAGGAATATGTAAAGACGCGTGCAAACCCGAGTCCAAATAATTTATGCGACAATTATTTAATTTAATAGAAAAATATAGTAATTCACATGCTCAAAAGGAAAATTAATTTAAAATAGTTTCGGCAATCGATTGCGATGCTGTTTGCGATTATTGACAGAGTAGTAGAATTTACATTGATCCTAAAAACAATAACTCACTTTTAAGAGAGTTGACGAACGGAAAACCCAGGGAGGCGCATGGAAAGTTGACTATAACTATTGTTGAAATGGAATAGTAAGTCCTTGTAACAGTAAACAGTGAACTGTTACGTCATACTTCCATACAAAAAACAGAAACTAAAAAGTATACAATAATTTTAAAAGCCAAAGATATACTTGTAAGATTTAAAACGAAACAAAAAAAGGGGCTCACGTAATTGATAATAGTAAGGTGTGTAGAGAGTAAAGTTAATTTCAACTTCATAGCTTTAAATTTTTATTTTAATAACTGTTTTTTAAATTTGAGCCGGAATAGCTAATTAAGATGTTTTAAAAATGCATTTTATAGAATACAAAATTGCTAATTAGATTCTGGACGTCCTACCCGAACCTAGATTGTTTTCTAATCCCATGACGGCCAGTATTTATTATGGGCAATTAATTCTTTAGTCTTTTCCAACAATAATCCAACAATAATCCAACTACGATAATTCTGGAGTATAGTGTGACATGGTAATAAAAAGAAATGCTAATTAAGGGTAATTGCAATCAACTCCAGTTTTCACAACTAACCGACCTTTACATTTTTATTACCTATAATATATTTTATATATATTATAGGTAATAATAATTTATATATAGATATATATTTTATTACATATAATTATCACCTTCGTTCGACATTTTTTGAGCTAGTCCCCTCGAGAGGGTAGTCGAATATCATGTTGGGGTTCTTTTAGGGGTCATTCTTTTTAGTCATAGTCATAGTTGAGTCATGACTTCTCTAAGTAGCTAGGTAGCTAATATGTACGAATATTATAAAATTTTATAATAATTATAAGTAATAAACGGCAAAACTATTAAATGATTAATTAAAAAATATAACTGATAGGGGATGCGTAATCGGGGATGCTTATGGGTTATGGGATAAAGAGAGATGAATAATAAAAATCGAACAAATACGACTGGCCTGTTTCCAGACTCCTGTCATTGCATTGATGATCGCTTCTAACTGAATAAGGAAAAAAAGAGTTTCCAGACTCCAGAGCAGAATATTTAATAAGAGACGAAGCATTTATCGAGGCTCCGATATAACAGGAATGGTATCGTTTTTTACTGCTGATTAATAATTCATATCTAAATAAATGTGATTGAAAGTTGACATTAAAAAAAAATACCAGGGTATGATAGGATTCTCTTTATGAATTAGAAATATGGAGAAAAATTCCATATTCCAAGAGTTGCTATACCTACATATTATACATATACCTAACACAGCAATTTCATATATTTGTAAAGTAAATATGGTACAACGTCCCTTGAATAATTATCTCTAATTGTCCTGTCCCTTTAGGCACACAAAAAGGGCCTGTCTGCAAAGGGATAGAAGAGTAATCACAAAATATCAACTCCAACTCCATGTTAACTCGATGCAGTGTTTCTCCCCGAGGTACATACCGCGTGAATAATTAAAAACGGAACAGTCATCATAGTGCTTGGGGCTTTTCATTTCACACCGTATTTTCCATTAAAATAAAGTCCAGTAATTAGAAAGGAACGGTTGAAGTGTTCTTTATATACTTACTTGGATCTAGATCGCCAATAACAAATTATCATTTGTGGATAGTTAATTCATCTTGACAGATAAGGGTAGCTTTTTTGACAGTTATGTATTAATTTATTTTCGTCTAGCAACTGTTGGTTGCAGAAATAGAAATATGAGCCGATTTAACTTTCAGCGTGATGAATACAAAGCCTTGATTTTCAGCTACGTGGGGAATATGTTCCTGATAGGGTGTCCCTTGATCGAACGAACGTTCGACATTAATGGACTTCCCCTAATACAAATATGGAAATTATCGTTGTTGTGTTGTTCGTATTCATATATGTAGTAGGTACGGTATGTAATGTATGCTAGTCGCTCGGTATGATTTCATGATATTTGGCAATCGTTTTGATACTTTGGAAGATTATTGTTTAGCTCGGACATTTTCAAACAATCAAAATATTTTTTTTTGAATGCGACTATGCAAATCAATCGATACATTTCCGGTTATGACTAGCGTGAAATGAGTTAAATAATGAACCGCTGTTACAGTATTAATAAACAAAGCGTTCTTTGATTTTTGTTGTTGACTGTTGATTTGAAAATTGTGTTTCTAAGGATCCTTAGAGTATTTTTTAGCAAGGTTTTGAATAATTATTTGTGAAATGTGAAGCTTTTTTTTTCTTTTACCAAGAAGCAGATGGAAAAAAGAAGGAAACGAGCACCGGTAGAAGTCTGTACGATTTTTTTTTAATGGAATTCTTTTTGAAAAAAATTAATGTTTCAGACCTGACTATCTCGAAACCTATACAATTTTGTTATCTAAAAAAAAGGGGTTGTTTTCGACTCAGAGGATACATGTACCTATTTTCATCACGTTTCATCAAAATGAAGTCATTTTCGAGCAAATAAAAAAGAAACAAATGAAATAATATTTTTTTTTTCATTTTTCTAGAAAATTTTGAGGTTAAAATGTAACTCCCACAAAAGTTGTAAGTAGATTTTTGCTTAATCTACGCCTCTAAATCACAAAAATACCATTTTCACCCCTTTTGAACCCTCGCAATCAACCTTCCAACACTGCTTACTCGTTTTTTTTTCCGTTTATTATAAGCCCCTTTACTATTTCCATAAATAGGTGGTCCCCACTTCCAGATCCAGACAATTTTTTTTTCTCTAAATGAGTTATCTAAATCGGTCTATAAAACCTACGTCATCTCAAGTTGTGGTTAAAAGGTTAAAATGGTTAAAAAATGGTTAAAAGGAAAGTTATAAGTAATTATAGAAATAACTCAAAAAATCTGTTTTTACAAAATTCCCCGACTTTCTTCCCAGCTGCGAAGAAGGGAGTGGGAATCTACTACATATGTCATTTATTCGATTTTATACGATTTTAATCGAGAATAAGCGTATATAGTAGATCATCAAGTGAGCTAAAATTGACACACTAGGTACATATATTTATACAAAAAAAAAGCGTATACTTTTTGAAAAATTATTGTAGTTTTTTCACCAAGTAAAAAGACACTCTGTACATTTGATAGCCCAAAATAATGTTCAATTTTCTTACAATTTTCTTTTTTATACTCAAAAGTAACCGTTTTTACATGTCATTAGTGACATTTTTTGATGGACACTGTATATCTCGGAGACCTTAAATTACCAGCAATCTTAGTCCCGAAATCACGTATTATACATACACACCTACATCGTTATGGTATGTAGATCTCGTCAAATTACTCCGAATTTACCTATACAGACACAAGATGGAATAAAGTAGGTATACAGGGTGAGGCGGTAGAACATTAGGGCATTTTTATATGGAGAAGTTTTGGGAGTAGAAATATAAAAATTTGTACATGTATAATTTCAATTTTGACGACCGTTTTCGGTTATACCGGAAGTTGCCATCAACTCACTTATTTTAAATGGGACACCTGTATATTATTACATTTTAAGATTGGTTAAAAAAATGCAATAAAAAAGGCGTTTACAGTTCAAAATTGTACTGGTTTATGAGTTGTGTGGTGTGGTTTATGAGTTATAAACAAATGAAAATCGCAATTTTCCATTTTCAAAGCAGCTTAGGTCGAAAACGGGTCAAGATATCGGAAAACGGCTTACATCTCCCTATCTTAACTTTTCACGTAGTATCCTATGGTGCGGACGAAATTTGTATACAAAGTGATTAAAAATCAGCGATTAAAAAAAAATTAATATGTATCTTGACCAGTTTTCAAGCTAAGCTGCTTTAAAATGGAAAATTTCCATTTTCATTTGTTTATAACTCATTAATTACTCGTTACAAATTTGAACTGTAAACATCATTTTTAAAAAACATCATTTAAGAAATGAAAAAAATGGCAACTTCCGGTATAACCGGAAGTGGCGTGGGGTTGTAAATATTTTAATTCAGCTCGTCAAAATTAAAATCATAAATGTACAAATTTTTAATCTTCTACTCCGAACACAAATGAAGATGCCCTAAGGTTCTCGCGCCTCACCCTGTATATTAAAGGCAGGGGAGTAGGAAAATTCGCAATTTCCTAAACATGTCTCTTAATGGGGTACAAGCCAATATTCTTATTATTTCTTTTTGTTCAAGAAAAATTCACATGCCAATCGTCGATTCGCCTCATTTTAGAATTCCCGAGCCAAGGTGTGAATTAAATAGTGAAAAAAACAAGATTTTATCAACACCTGCCGTGTCACAATGTTAGTGAGAATGTTAATTTCAAGAAGATCGTTGTACCGTGTTCTTCACAGCCTTTTTTTAAAAGCGCAGAAGACAAAAAAAAACAATGAAGCAATAAAATGAGAGGTGAATCAGCCTAGAGGAACCTCTCTATAAAACAATAATGGAAATTATGAGAAGAACCAAAAAAGTATTTTTTTAAACAAAGAAACATCAAGAATGTAATAAATGATTTAAGAATAATCATCACGGTTTCAACTGGTGCTTGTGCTAAAGAACCAGCAAAAAGCGGTACCCAGTTGATGACACCAAATCATTTGGTTACGTTCAGAAATATGATTGTACTAAGAATCCATCTCGTAGAAGTAAACAAAGAATTTAAGAATAATTGCACAGTTCCAACAAACGCAAAAAAATGCTGGCGTTGGTGCCAAAGAACCCCACTCGAAAACGAACCATCAAGAAGCAGTACCTAGTTAATGACAACAAAACCATTAAATTACTTTCAGAATTGTACGAAAAGGAATGGAAGAAAATAAATCAACGAATTAACCAACGAAGAGATATGAATCAGCTAAGAGGAACCTCTTTATAAAAGAATCATGGAAACTATGAGAAGAACCAAAAAAATAATTGTTTAAACAAAGTAACATCAAGTACATAATAGAGAATTTAAGAATAATCACCACAGTTCCAACAAACGCAAGAAAATTCTGGTGCTGCATGGTGCTAAAGAACCCCACCCTCAAAAACAAACCATCAAGGAGCGGTACCTAGTTGATGGCACCAAATCATTTAGTTACGTTCAGAAATATAATTGTATGAATATCCATCTCGAATCACCCTGTATACTTATCTACTACTTATATGGTCAAGTAAAATTGTTAACCCTTTAATTAAACCCTGTAATTAGACTTTGCAGAGATAGAGAATCAATTAATTATGAACGAATAAATAAATTAATGAAGACCAGACAGAAGAATCTCTCACAGATTTAATTTATGAATAACCTTGACTAGAATTAGAAAAAAAAATTTTTCTTAAAAAACCTTTTTGGGTTGTGCGAGCTTAGAGTTGACCTCGTTAAAGAACATTAAACTAAAAGTCCAGGAACATTAAATAATAACCAATTAATATTATGTATTAACTGTTCAAGGTTGAGGTTGTTATAATTGCTTGATAAGGGACGCCTGGGAACGTTCTCTAAATAATTCTATACAGAACAGGGTAGATAAATTATCTAAACTCGACCCCGTATCCCTCTACGGCGCACGCCTATGATCAACCCTCTGCGGCCACGGTTTACTATTGTGACTGTGACTTGTGTTCGCGTTATTAGTGTGGTCTCTTCTGCTCTTCTCCACTTCCACTTCCACAGTTCCACCAGTTTGTCGGCGTTCTTTGGGCACAGCTGACGTGTGCTCTCCTCTGCTCGCTCGTACCGTTTTTATTGCCTGCGTTTCTTGTGTGAGTTTGTGTTATCCGGAATCGTGAGAGTCTGAGAGAGCGGATCAAAAGAAAAACGCGGACGACGCGATCCTGGCCTGGAAATGCTGCTGAAATTATCGTGAAATTGAAGCCCGCCCGGTGTTTAGTTTTAGTGTTTGCTGAAGTTTAAGTGGAGTTTTCAATGATTTAGTGATGTGCTTTTTGGATTATGTGAGAAGCTAGTGTGTGTGTGTGGTGGTGTTTTGGTGCCTCTGGCTTCGGATAAAATTGTTTCTGGATTGGTGGATTTATGTCATCTAGTCAACATCATGTTTAAATCGGTTTGTTTATTTTTTTTTTATTGTCTTGAATTATTTCAGTCAGGTTTCAATGATGACTCTTGATGTTTCTCTGATAATAATTAAAAACTTGGGGGTAGGTCGAGAAAAAAAAACAGGGGGAAAAGTATCGCGTTAAAATTTAGTGTTCGGTTGTATAAAACTGCTACTGAAACTTTTGAAATGAAATAAATGTTTGATGGGGTACTTATGCCCCACTTTTCGAATTTCCTTTTTATATGGGGAATAAATCGTTTTATGTGGTTGTAGACGAAGACTATAATTTATGGTGACTACAACAAGTCTTTATGCGTGTAATGGGGGTTTATGTGACGCACCGGCCGGCACCAGATAGGCGGTAGATAATGATTAAAATCAGGATGAATTGGATACCTTTTATGAATTCTATTTTTTATTTTATTATTATATTTAGGCCTTTATTGATTTCCTTAATGACTCTGTAAAGTAGGTTAAGGAAAGTAAATGTCCGCTTGACCAGCACATCAGCACATGTAATTATTTGCCTCCCCCAAATACGAAAATTGAAAGTTTTCTATCGTTTTTGCTTGTCCATCGTAGAGGTCCATGATTGTCCATCAAAATATGTACTTTTTTTAACATTAGAGCTATTTTTTATCTATTGTGAAGAGTTGCCAAGTAAAATTTAGACTACTTACAGTAAATTTTTGTTTGTCTTCACTGGAAATACAAAATCTTTGGTAACTGGACATCCAAAATTGAACGTCATGTATAAAATCGTATTTTAAGCATAAAAGAAAGAATAACTTTTTTCAAGATGAGGCCGTTTTCAGGAAATATTACAAAAAATGTAAAACTAAGGCTGCTAAGAAATAGATTTTTTTCGTAACCGGATAGCCAAAATTGAACGTCGTGTATAAAATCGTATTTTAAGCATAAAAGAAAGAATAACTTTTTTCGAGATGTGGCCGCTTTCAGAAAATATTACAAAAAATTTAAAACTAAGGCTGCTAAAAAATAGATTTTTTTTAGTAACTGGACCGCCAAAATCAAACAGCATGTATAAAATTGTATTTTAAGTATAAAAGAAAGAATAACTTTTTTGAAGATGAGGCCTCGTTTAGGAAATATCGAGGGAAATATGTATCTCCAAAAATGTAAAACTAAGGCCGAAAAAAAAATTTTTTGGTAACTGGAAAGTCAAAATAAAACAGTGTGTATAAACTTGTATTTTAAGCATAAAACAAAGAATAACTTTTTTCAAGATGAGGCCGCTTTCAGGAAATATGTATTACAAAAAATGTAAAACTAAGGCTGCTAAGAAATAAATTGTTTTCGTAACCGGATGGCCAAAATTGAACGTCGTATATAAAATCGTATTTTAAGCATAAAACAAAGAATAACTTTTTTCAAGATGAGGCCGCTTTCAGGAAATATGTATTCCAAAAATGTTAAACTCGTGTAAAACTAAGGCTGAAAAAAATATTTTTGGTAACTGGGAGCCAAAATAAAAAAAAAGTATTTTAAGCATAAAAGAAAGAATAACTTTTTTTAAGATGAGGTCGTTTTCAGGAAATATTACAAAAAATGTAAAACTAAGGCTGCTAAAAAATAGATTTTTTTTTAGTAACTGGACCGCCAAAATCAAACAGCATGTATAAAATTGTATTTTAAGCATAAAAGAAAGAATAACTTTTTTCAAGATGTGGCCTCGTTTGGGAAATATTACAAAAAATGTAAAACTAAAGCTGCTAAAAAATAGATTTTTTGTAAGGAGCAATTCCCAAAATTGTTGTTCAGTTACTGAATAAAACATATTTTTCGAGATACTTTTTTATTTATGCGGCCTTAGTTGTGCATTTTTGGAAATATTTCCTAAACGAGGCCTAATTTTGAAAAAAGTTTTTCGTTGTTTTATGCTTAGAATGCGATTTTATGTAATACATGACGTTTCATTTTGGCTGTCCAAGCTACTAAACACCCTGTATATACACTAATTGAATTGATTATAATACGAGGCACCTGCTACACTTTTACGTTTTTACTCAAGTTTTGAGTTGATTTTTTAAATTCTTACAAACATGAAACATCAAACAATATAAATATAAATATAAAAAATAAAATAAAAAATCACAAATGAAAAATTTCAGAAAACTCCCTCCCAGGTGGATAGACAAATAAAAACAAATATTTATAATCGAAAATGGCTTTATTGTTTTGCAAAATATTCTCCATTAAGATCGATAGGTACATTTTTGCATGCGTTTGAACCAAAATTATCGAAGCACTTTCTCGTTTCCACTCCGATTGAGGTATTGGTATTACCTCCACCTCCAAAACATGTGATTCTTCAGTCGTCGAAAAACGGTAACCAATGGCAATGTATTTTTGATCTGCGGAGAGAAGAAAAAATCTTTGGGCGCCGAATGACCCATCAATTCGGCGTTTTGACCTCGTTTTTGACTACTCAAAAACTTTTTAGTTTGAGCTGATGTGAGAGCTTGCACTGTCATGGTATGATGGAGAATGATACGTCTTCTGCGATTGGTTTCCCTGATTTTTCCGAAGACTTCTGGCAAACAAATGCTGGTACACCATTCAGAATTGATCGTTCTACGTTTGCTCTAATGTAACGGTGGCGATATGTCCAGTTATTCCCCGAAAAAAAGGCGACAGGCACAGGCGACCGTTTGCTTCGAAATGCTTCAACAACAAACTTTTGTTGAATTTGGCTCGTTTGGAATGACCCCATCCCCATACAGTTGATTGTTGTTTAGTTTCTGGTTTATATCATGCCATATAGATCTATGATTCGTTGCCTGTCACGATCTTATATACGTCTTGTGAAGCACCGCGGTTGGATTTTTTCGACGTTTCTGTGCAGCAATCGACAGGAGTTTTTTTTTACCTGAGCTTCACGAAATTCATTCTGTAGGGAAGTGCGACCACGATTAAATTCTGAAAACCAGCGAAATAAGGTGGCTCGAGATGGTGCTTCATCACAAAACGTTGAAGCGAGAAAATTCGCATTTGGTGGGGGGGGGACAACTTCACACAGAGCTGTTGCCTCGAGGTGGTTGAATAATAGTAACATGAGAAGTTATCATGGATCATTAAAGAATCCAAAAATGAACGAATTGAATCAATCATCGTCATATTGAGGCGATACTAACAAAGAATTATGTGTTTTTGTTATTTATTAACTTCTATTAAAAAAATGTTGAACGAAAATATGAAAATAATGATTAAAAGGAAAAAGAAATCCATTAGTGACTGTTTCCTCCGATTATAATTTGAGGAGATTACCATCTGTTATTTAATAAGGAAATTTAATTGCATGAATTAGGTACTCACGTTTTCCTTTAGAAGTCCCGGTTCTCCCGTCGTTGCTCTTGTTCCTGCACTCTGGTAATGAGGGGGAAGGGGAGAAGAAGGAAGAACTAGGATAAGTGCAATTGCTACAACCACCCAAAAACGACCACCGCCTCGAAGGACCAACCCGCCAGTCACAACTAGGATTATTCGATTGCACCTTTTTCCGACGTATTCGAGAAGTTTTTCAATATGCAATTCCGCTTATCAATCTCGCTTTCTTCCGCCAAAGTACCTACCACGGAGATGCCTTGTTGCCGCGTTCATTCTTAATAAAAATTAAATCAAAACTGCCCAAACATACCCCCGACCCTGAAAAACTGTTTTATTTTCAGCTTACATGGCCAATAATAACTATAACATGTATCCCTTGAAATATCAATAACCCGGGATACAACAAACCCCTAAGTACTCTCTAATCCTAACTCTACCCATATCCAACATAACCCAAAAAGAAAACAAAATTATTCTAACCCGAATAAACAACATTACCCCTACTGAGTGGGTAAAGGGCACAGTTTTACCACTGGACGGGTGAATGTGCCCTTCGCCGTTTTTAGGGTGACATTCCGAACAACTCCATCCTTCCCGGCATGTACGTCTGTCACCACCCCCAACGGCCAATGTAACGGAGGAGAATTATCCATGTTCAAAATGACCAGCGTGCCAACAGACACATTTGTCGACACTTTATTCCATTTTTGACGGATTTGTAAGCTCGTCAAATATTCTAACTTCCATCTCTTCCAAAAATCTTGGACCATCCGGTCGATTAACTGAAACCTATCGAGTCGACCTATCGACAAGTTACTAACATCCTCCGAGGGAAAACCTCGTAAGGGGGTCAAAGTCAAAAAATGTGACGGGGTCAACGCCTCCGGGGCCGTTGCATCTGAAGACAATTGACACAACGGTCTAGAATTCAATAAGGCTTCAACCTGCGTCAACAAAGTACTTAACTCCTCAAACGTGAGTAATTGATCCCCAATAACACGATAAATGTGATTTTTCACCGATTTCACATTACTTTCCCACAATCCACCTTGATGAGGTGCCCTAGGAGTATTGAACCGCCATTCTATCCCATTTGTTCCGAGTTCCACTTCCATCGCCTTCACATAATCCGACGAATTTAAAAACTCGTTGATTTCTTTGAGAACTGTCTTAGCTCCCACAAAGGTGGTGCCTTGATCCGAATGCAGAGTTTTGATAGGTCCCCTCCTTGAGATAAATCTCTTGAACGCTTGTAGAAAATGTGCCGTGGACAAAGAACTCACAAGTTCCAAATGAATGGCTTTGACAGCCATACAAATAAATAAGCTCACATACGCCTTATGCACTGGAGCGTTTTTCCGCTTTCCCAAGGTGATTTTAAGAGGTCCAAAATAATCCACCCCGGTATTCTCGAAGGCCCGTGCTTCTTGAACTCTCACCGCCGGTAGGTCTGCCATCAAGGGCTGTAAAGTTCTGGGTTTTAATCGAAAACAACGGTTACATTTGTGGACTCTGCTTCTTATCATCGTTCGCCCACCCAAAATCCAATATTTCTGCCGCAATAATGCCTCCAATAAGTGAGGACCGGTATGTAAATTAATCTTATGATGATAATCAATCAGCCGCTCCGTAAGATTATCCTTGGCCGGTAATATTATGGGATGCCTACTCGAGAATCCCAAATTCGCATTGCCTATTCTTCCCCCGACCCTAAGCAAACCCTCCTTCATAAAGGGATGCAACTTTCGTAATTTCGCGCTACAATTTTTGTGCGCTTCTAACAACAACATTTCGGTCCTGAAATGTTTAAGTTGAACCAATTTGATTAAAATCCTCTCCGCCTGTTGGAGATCCTTTGCGGAGATAATTCTACCCCTCGGAATTACCTTTCTCCAACGCAAAATATATACCGTTATGCGTAGTATCCTATACCATGACGAAGTCCGTTCAATCAACTGTAACAAAGGATGTGAAAAAATATCACATTCCTCCTTCGCCACAAAAACTTGTTTAATGTCAAGTTTTAAACTATGTTCATCATTGCCCGAGTCTGCATGAACTATTGGCCACTCACTTTCCTCCAATTTAATCCACGGAGGACCGCCAAGCCATATGGGATGATTCAGCAATTGTTTAGGGGTAAGTCCGCGGGATAAACAGTCCGCTGGATTTCCTTTGCCATCTATATGATGCCAAAACGCGTCAGGCAAGTTATCCTTGATTGTCGCGATGCGATTGGCCACAAATATTTCTTTTATATAAGGTGCCCCCAACCAGCTGATCACCGTTGATGAATCCGAAAATGCTAGAACTTTCGAAATTAATAGCCGCTCGCCATAGGCTTCTATAACATGCTTGACTAACTTTGATAAAAGCACTGCTGCCAAGAGTTCCAAACGTGGAACTGTCAAGGATTTAATTGAACTAACCTTGGACTTCGCGCAAACTAGTTGCACTTTAATTCCTCTATTTTCCTGTGAACTTAACGTTCTCAAATAGACGACCGCTCCGTATCCCGTGATACTGGCGTCCGCAAATGCCAATATCATAACTGGCTGTTGTTCCGTCGCTCCGATATGTCGAGGAACCTTAAAGTTTACCAGATCTCCCCATTCCGATCGTAACGTCTGCCAAGTGTTTAGAACCTTTCCCGAAGGTTCTTCGTCCCAATCTAATCCTAACAACCAAAGCTCTTTGATTAAACCTTTCAAGAGCAAGATAAAAGGAGCTAATAACCCCAGGGGATCATAGCACTGCGCCATCGCAGATAAAATTGTTCTTTTCGTGCATTTCGCTTCGGGAATCTTTACCCTGAAACTTAGAAAATCGTTTCCTGGATCCCACTGAATACCTAAAATTTTCGTATGATCTGATTCAAAAACTACCGTTTCTGACAATCGATTCTCCGTCGGAATATTCTTGAGCACTCGATCCGAATTAGAGGCCCATTTTACAAGATCAAAACAACCCGCTTTAAATAAATTCACCGATTCATCATATAGCCGAATACTCTCATTTTCTGTATTCAAGCTACAACAGTAATCATCCATATATAGATCCCGGGAGGCAAACTTCGCCGCCATTGGGTAGTTATCCTTTTCCTCCGCGATTAATTGTTTAACCGTGCGTAGAGCTAAATATGGGGATGACTTTAGCCCGAACGCAACCACCCGTATCTCGTAAGTCTGAATTTCTTCCCGTGGATCAAACCGCCATAGCAACCTCTGAAACCGCCAATATTCGGTTGCAACCTTAATTTGTCTATACATTTGTTTAATATCCGCCGTCATTGCTACCCTAAATAACCTAAAGTTCAACAGTAGTGTAATCATATCCGTTTGCAATTTTGGACCGCCGTGCAATATATCGTTTAAGGCTACGTCATTATCAGAAGGTGCGCTCGCATCCAGAACAACCCGTACCGGCGTAGTCTGGCTGCTTAATTTAACAACCGGATGATGGGCAAGGTAATATGACATATCGTTCTTGCAAAAATCTTTCACTAGTCCCATATGCCCCTGATCTAGAAAATCTTTCATAACTTTATTATATTCTTTCCGTAAATTCAGATCTTTGGCCAATCTCCTTTCTAGCGAAAGCAACCGGCACTGGGCGCTGCCCCTAGAGTCACCCAAACTCTTTGGCGTGCTTCTAAATGGCAAAGCCACCGTAAATCGACCTTCTTTGTCTCTTGTATAAGTGTCGAGATAAATTTTCTCGCACTCTACCTCTGCCGGATTTACCAGCGATTTATTTGGCACCTGTTCTACTTCCCAAAATTGCTTTATAAGCTGTTCGATGGACAGCTCTTCCCGTGAAAATAATACCGATGGTGAGAACAAAAGGCCCGGCGCCTTTCCCATCACCACATATCCAAAGGCAGTCTCCACCGCTACCGGAGAATACAACCCTCCGCCTATGCGATTTTTCCCGAGAATCATCGCAAAAATTTCGACACCGATTATACCATGAACTTCCCCCGGTTTATCGAAATTATCATCCGCTAAAGTGACCCCCGATAGGCCCGAAATTGCGCGCACGTCTATCTGCGCCCTTGGTAACTTGTCTGTTATTCTATCTACCAAAAATGCGTCAATCTGGAAAACTTTGCTTGTATCATGACGTGAGGCGATCGAGAATGTGGTCATCCCACGCACCGCTTGCTGAATACCACCTAACCCTTTTATCGACGAGTAATTCCTCCTAATTTTTAATCCCAATTTCCTACAACATTCCACCGTCAACAAATTCGCCTGACTGCCGGAATCCAAGATAAACCGCGCTGTACTACCCGGAACCTGACTATTGACAACAGTTACCACCACCGTAGAAAGTAAGGAAATTCCAACTGACATCTGCCTGTCTACATTTGTGCGAGTGGAACATAAATAGGTCTCCAGAGTGCTTTGCCTCTGTGTATCACCTTCCTCGTTTGTCGAATTTTTGTTAACCTCACCTTTGGTCTCACCTCCGAAATCCGAACCCTGTCTCTTCCCCGCATGCAAGAGAACGTGATGTTTTTTGGCACAAACCGAACATCCCTTATCTGAAGGACAAAATCTAACCCCATGATTGGCGGACAAACAGTTATAACACCAGTTCGAATTTTTGACAGCCTCATATCGTTTAAAGGGGGACAAATTTTTGAATCTGTCACATCTACCCACATAGTGTCCTTCTCTCTGACAAAACACACATTTATTATATTTGTAACCGCTTCCTTCCCTAACAATGAGACTCCGTAGCCCTTTGCTAGCCGAAGAGTTAGGAGGTTTATTAACATGCAAAATTCTGGACTGACTTTTTAGAAATGTTATTAAATCCGAATAAGCAGGGATCTCCGTGGCCCTATGATCAGCTTCAAATGCCCTCATTGTATCGTTATCCAACTTTGTTAACCCTATGTATAAGAAAATAAAATCTGATAAATCTGGAATAGCCATATTTTTCAGAGCCGACACCGCGACATCGAACCTTTCCAAAAACTGGTTTAAATTTTTCTCTGATTCATTATTGAACGGCCTAAAATCCATAATTTGTTGCAAATAACTATTTGCCAGATATCGTTTGTTCTCATATTTATCTAGAAGAGCCTTATAAACAATTTCATAATTTTCGCCCGTCAACGAAATGCCTGCACAAACTCCCAAAGCCGCTCCTTTAAGACACCCTATTAAATAATGCATCTTATCCAGATCCGTCAAAGACCTATTATTATGAATGAGACTTTTGTATAGCGAATGAAAGGTTTCCCATTGCCGTATTTCTCCCGAAAATTCCGGCAGATCAATTTTTGGCAAAGGTGGTAACCTACTAAGGTCACCGCCTCTCGTGCTTGTATCCGTTTTTACCTCCTCCTTTGGAGTTACTTCCAACTCCCGTGCCGCCCGTTCAATATAACAACTCATCTCACTAATAGTCCTCAGTAATTTATAATCCGGCTTATAGTTTTCTTTCAAATCGAACCCTAGTCTATTAATTGCGTCTAAGACTGTATGAAGCGACTCTTTAGTAGACTCTAAACTCAAATATAACGTCCGAAACTGCGTTCGAACCTGTTCTTTCTGCAAATCCTTTGACATTTCATAAAGATCCTGTAAGATCCCAAACAACGATTCTTTCTTTGCCGTGAGCATTTTAAACTCCCTCTCCGCCGATGTCATTTTTAAGCTGCATAAACCTGCTCTAATCTACCTATACACAACCAATTCTATACTGAGGATAAAAAATGCTCTATCAAAAGATTAACTATTGCTGTATCCCAACTTATTAATTAAATCCCTTAAAAACAATCAATATTGCATATACAAACAGTTTTCCAAAATCCCTTTGGAGGCATGTAACTAATTAATAATTAATAAATCCGCTTGCAACAAGTACCATCTCCGCTTTATGATAAATCAACCGTAATTTACCAATTTATTTTTAAATACCACCGCGACGACGCATTGACTACCGCTCATTAATCCGAATAAATGAAATATCCCCTAGTTGTGACAAATTGAAAAAAATTATACACTCAAAAAATAACTACAAATCCCGATGATTTGTAGCATCCGACAACACCGCTGATACCGCTATACTCCGAAAATTAAATTTAAACCGAATTCAGGTGATGCGTTTTTTTTCCCTCGCACTATCGCAATTATTATCGCCGTTAACCGCCCGATATAGCAAATATTAATTTCCAAATCCGAAAATACCGCATCAATAAACAACAAATGTAATCACTCAAATCTATCTACAATAATACATAATAGAGACTAGGTCGCTAGAAATCCGACTCGAATGGAACCAAATGTTTCCTCCGATTATAATTTGAGGAGATTACCATCTGTTATTTAATAAGGAAATTTAATTGCATGAATTAGGTACTCACGTTTTCCTTTAGAAGTCCCGGTTCTCCCGTCGTTGCTCTTGTTCCTGCACTCTGGTAATGAGGGGGAAGGGGAGAAGAAGGAAGAACTAGGATAAGTGCAATTGCTACAACCACCCAAAAACGACCACCGCCTCGAAGGACCAACCCGCCAGTCACAACTAGGATTATTCGATTGCACCTTTTTCCGACGTATTCGAGAAGTTTTTCAATATGCAATTCCGCTTATCAATCTCGCTTTCTTCCGCCAAAGTACCTACCACGGAGATGCCTTGTTGCCGCGTTCATTCTTAATAAAAATTAAATCAAAACTGCCCAAACAGTGACTTTTAAGCGGGGCCTAATACCTATCCTATCCTAGGTATATGATTACTATACTATCCTATACTTCTACCTAGAGCCTCGAGGACATGATATACCTTCCTAGTAAACTGGTGGAGTCGTGGAGTCCAATTCTAATGACATACTTTGGATAGTTATCATAGTTAGATCACTTTATCTTGCCTTTACATGACCCTAGTTCACTTCACCCGCCCACAAGATCGGGTGCATGTAGATCGGGCGCAAACTTTGAGGTTGAAAGTTATTTCTTACTCCAACAAAGCCCCTGATCTTGCTCTTTCAGTCTTTCTGAATTTTATTTGTTTCCCGGTGTCAGAAAAATCAACGGGCAGATTTAGAACTAAACGATGGTGTGACGAGTGACCGATAAAAGCTTCATACCTCGCTTCATACGAAATGAGGATAAGACGATTGGTCAAATGTATTGCAGAGAATGGAATTTTTAACAAATAGGGTTATTTAGTTTTTGTACCTACATACTACCTACCAATAATTTAGATAAAAAAAACTCGGCACTACTTGTTTCAACTCACCGAAATCTCATCAGCTCTTCCAGACCAAGAAGTACATAATATACAATAATTTGCCCTTTTACTTGTAGCGGCGTTCGAGTCATTTTTTGTTTTTAATAAATTTTCTTAAAAATGTGTTGTAAAGAAATAGGCCAAATCGGATGAATTGTTGGAATTAGGAAAATGTTTGAAGCGACAAGCGACGAAATAGCACTGATACCTGTTGCAGATTGAGCTGCATTTAGATATTAATCGTTCATATCGTGTAGACACAATATTGTCTAGAACTGTAGACACGGATTTCTGTAGAGAAAATAACAACTGAAAAGTCGAATCGCTGGTGCAGGGCGATGCACTTCTTGGGGGGTCTTCTTGGAAAGAGGTGAAAAAGTAAAATGTAACCCTGCTTGCTTCATCAGGTGTTCAGACTTCAGGACAACGACTTCACTTTCCGTATACTTTCGCACGTCGAGCAAAAAACACTTTCCTGTCGACTCAAATAGCAAAATATCCTTCGTTGGATTTAATTCAACTTACCTATTCATCTTAAATCGTTGAACATCGTCAACATTATTAGTTAAAGAGGAATTATCTTTCAATTATTTGGTTGTTCTACAACAGCGTTTCGGTAAATGAACTAGTTGTACATTAAATAATTAATGTAGTGTGTCTGTTATTTTATTTATACAGTCCAAAAATCGTTTCTTTGTGTGCCTAAACAATACATTAACCAATTTTTTCTTCATTTCGTTTTAAACCATCTAACCCGCCATAATATGCCCTTCTATTAGGTATTGTTTTTTGTATATTTTTCAGGTAGTCATTGTTATGTGATTCCCCAGAAAATTGTCTTCCCTTCATCAACTCTCTCCATTGCTCTATTCCTTTCAGTGTGAAATGTTTGGTTTGGTTTGGTTCATAGTTCGTAGCCAGAAATCAATTTAGAAACTGCTTTGTGGTTAATTCATTGCCAAGGTGCCTTGCCTTTATGCTTCAAACTGATGCGTTTTTATATACCTGCGAGAAGAGCGAGAGGAGAGAACGTGACTACCTTGGTGATTCCATTCAAACCTCGATTCAAACCATTTTCGTGTAAAGATCGTAGAGCATGATCGGTTAATATGGGCCCAAGCTTCAGTAGACTTTAGGCTTTTAGGCTGCGATCTTCAAACACGATGACTCGGATTTTTTCATCCGTCTACTAAACTTATGTTTAAGTCCATGTTCGAATTAATTTCCCAAATAATTACGATTTTCTATTAGGTAGGGGTGGGGGGGTAGGATAGTGCAAAGTCACAAAAGAATCTCATCTATTTAGGTTAAATTTCTTCCTCGTTTTTCAACAAGAGCTGAACGAAATTACCTACGGTTTTCAGTTTTGATTGATTGGAATGGAAGTCTGTCAAATGGTTTTGATCAAAATACATATCATAGGCCGTTTTATGAAAAACTGGACCATTACAAACATGAGACGGCCATCAAGTAGCGAAGTGAATATTATACGCATTACATAGAAGGCTCAATTTTTGCTACATTGTCTAGGCGTTTCATGTAGGTAGGTACCTAATTCCCCAAAGCAGATCAACGTTTATAACGATATAAAGCCCACTTTACCTCATAACAAATAATTTGACAACAATCTAATAAGAACATATAGCGAGATACAGGTCATGGTCATTGTTAAATTATTGTTGGATCAATTTTAGTCATATTGCAGAAGGTGTTAGGTGTAACTTATCCAAAGCCAAAGTAATATAGGTGGGTACTATAGAACATCAAGATTCTTATATCGTCAACAATCTATAATCTACATAAAACAATGATGCAGTAAAACAAACCGAAAAAATACAATAAAGGGAACGAATCAATAATATCAGGGATAAAAGGCGCGAAAATCTGTCACCCTCAAACGGCAATTATTAGGGGTGCGATTTTTTTTGCGTCAAGAAGCAAATTTAATGTGATTGTGACGACCCGTTTCGAGTCTAGGGCCGAAAATGTCTTTTTTTAGACTTTTAACTATATGACCCGAAATCTACTTATTACAGGGCCGAAACGATATAGAGAAATGGTAACACGAAAAAAAAATCACTTTGACGGGGAATCTACTGAAACTGGAGACCCCAAAGCCCGAAATCGCCGGAAGCCCAAAATCTTGGTAGAGATTGTCGGAAGTATAGGTAGGAAAGCTCCCCCCTGATTTTGTCCATGCTCAGGTCCCTGTGACTTTCGTATCGGAAACACTCTAAAGGCGCCATTTTTCATCTGGGAAGGTCGAAATTTGACTCGATTGAAACGGTGCACGGTCCCATGATGCCTGTATTGAAAATGAGTGGGAAGTGTATTTTTCCGGTAATTTCAGGTATTGCGGGAATAGCAAGTGGTCTTAAAGTTAAAAAATATTCAATGTGGCAACATCGTTTTATCGTGTGGAGGTCTTTGATTAGTGAGAGATTGCTTGAACATAAACTTTCTGGTTTCTTAGTTGCCTTTAGTGCAGGTTAGTAATAAAAAATACTAGTTTTCGCGTTGAACTTAATTCATCCTACAAGATAAGTAAAAAAAAAAAAACAAGGACGTGACTCCGTACGATTATGGAGCGCTGTTACATGAAAGCGAGCAATGTTGCCAGATACAAAATTATAAGAGGCCTAAGTAGAGATCTGCTGGTCCACTATTAGCAGTGAACACCCTGCTACGACAACAATAATTTTTCATGCCGTTTTCACGTACAAATGATAAATTTTATTTCATCCTGAAATTGTGACTTTATTAAAAGGGGCGTTAGGTTTCACACTTTTTGGTCTCGATATTTGAACTTTTTGGGACAATCCTTGAGTCCGACTTTTTTTTTTATTCATTAGGTATACAGGGTGTATCTAAATAACACCGAAAAAATTTAGGGAAGGATTCTTTGATAAAAAATAAACAAAAAATTTCCTATTAACGTGTGTCTGGATATGCACCCTTTTTGAGATACAGGGTGTCAAAAAAATATTGTTTTTCGAGTTTTTTAAAGATGTCTCGGGAACCGTATAAGACACAGAATTCAGCTTTTGTACAGATCTTATCATTGGTATTAGCAACTATTTTAATGCTAACTACCTTCTTTAAGTATGCCAGTGCCGGAGATTTTTAGGGTTGGGGGTTTTTTTATTATTAAAGGGGGATTAATTTATATTATTTGTAATTTGTGTACAACTTTCCAATAAAATGTTCTGTACAAATAGGTGCTTATTTTTTTTCACGAGTTTTTTCATTATAAATACCTTTTATAAATTAACACAATCAGTTATATTCAAACAGAAACCTCAATTCTTTATTTTCAAATAAACAAAAATTGTTAATAATAATAAATAATTATATCTATTCAGTGATTTCTTATCCTCATTGCACCTACAAAATTTGAGATCTGACATCAATGCTGATATTTCATGTGACCTTGGCGGACTATTTAGAAATAAATTCACGTATAGACGCTATTGTAATATAAATAGAAAAGACTGAAAATTATTATTATAAATTATTTTTGCAAGTAATAATTTGTTATATTTGTTATAAAGAAAATGAATTACGTAACAATACGATATTCCTGCTATTTCGATAATTTTTTCTCCTAAAACGTCGCATTCTTTTATTTCTTTTTACATTCCTGAAAGTTTTCCAGTCATTAAGAAGTTTTCAGAATAATTGCCAATTAGGACTGTCGTCTCGAAAGAAAGTTTTAGTTAATTTTGTTTTTGTATTTAGTCAGATAGCTCTTAAACGTAATATGCTATGGCAGGCACAATCTCCAAATAATTCGTTTTTTTTTTTTGTTGTTTCGTGTTCGTTTCGTGTACAGAGTGATTTTCCGATTTTTTCTCGGATGATATTGAAAATGTGATGAGAAATTTTCGGGAAAACAAAATTAAGAAAAGAATGTAGAAAAATATTACTGATAGGTACGTTTACTAAGAAGATTGAAAAATAAGAAGTCAGCCTGTGAAATAATGAACGAAAAATCACGAGCAAAAGCCTATCACAACTGAACGCAGAAAATCTCTGGCGCAGAAAATAAGCTTGATTAGTCGAACGTAACCTAATAATATGTTGTTATCAAGTAATATAGTATTTTTGAAGATATATGATTTTCTCATAAAATGGTAGCGAAAATAGTACATACCTACCAACAAAAAATAGTCGTCTATGGCTCGTGCGAGGGCTCGTGTTTAAAATTTCGTCCTCGTGATCATCAGCTCGTTGAAGGATAGGTATTACATATAATACTATTAACATTTGATGATGATGATGAGGTATCTGATAAGCTCTAATTATGGCAATATTTGCGAGCAATAATAATTTTATTCTGTTAGTCGCGTTAATTTAAGCGTCATTCATAAAATAGCCCCTGTTAACAAGGAAATTAGTGTTTTAATTAAAAATGCATTAATTCGCGTGAATTGAATTAACAGACATGCATCTTGCCCGAGGAGCAGATTACGCGATGCTAATTACCGTAACGGAAGCAAGGAGAATTTATGCCGAAGTAACATCCTCAGCGACACACATCACACGTTCCCTTTCATAAAACGTTTTCATGGTTGGATCAACGTTAGACGAGAGACAAGACAGGAATAGTTATTATTATTCTCTGACAACCTGTATAATAATGCACACGAAAGTAGGATGATATACGCTCGGTAAAACGTGATCTATGTATTAAATAGATGTCAAACTGACTAACTCTGAATATAAGTAATAATTATAATAATAATAATAATAGCTGGAGTATATTCACGTTTGTTTCGGCGACTCATTCTCCTATCGCTATCGAGCACCTCCAATTTTTTTGTTCCGGGAAAAATCGAAAAAATCATTATGGACTATGGAATCAGCCCTCGAACTTCGTTTTTTAACTGTACGAGACATTTCTTACTGATCCTTTTACCATTTACTCTTTGTTTTCACAGTGTAAAATTTTTAAAATTCTATAAGTAGTCTGGGGATAATCTAATTTATCTTCCGTGTTTCCGCTAATTTCCGTTTCAACAATAATATTATTTCCAAGCACTTTCTATAGATATGGTTTCTATGGAAGGAAATTTATGACCTGCTACTGACCTGCACCTTTAATCTCTTCACCTAAGTTTTCTTTCAATTTCGAATCGCCCAATGGAATATTATTTGAATTTTATGTGAACAAAGATACCTATTTTCTCGGATATTTTAGATAGTGACCTATAAATATTATCCCCGATATTATCTCGAAACTACTCTTCGATATAATCTCCATAGAATGATAAATTTCCCATTTTCAGCTACTGTAACCTAGAGTCTCTAGGAATTATAGGATGCACAAAATAATCAAAAATTTGAAAATTCCTTAAATATCAACATTACCTAAAAAGCGGAAAAAACTAAAAAAGGGGGGAAAATCACCTTTTTTAGGTACGTGAAGTTGACCCGAAAAAAAGTCGGGCTGGGTGGTAAAACGTCATAATCGATTGTCCAACGTAGAACCACATTTTACCACCAATTATTTTCTTTTTACCACCCTTTGTTTTTAAAATTTTTATTTTATTTCCGGGCCAACTTCACAAGCCGGAAAAAACGCGGGCCGGGTGGTAAAACGTACTGTTAGATTTCCCATCGCTAGAGCATGTTTTACCACCAACTCATTTTGTTTTACCGCACCTTTAGAAAAAAAGTTATGGAATAAATAATTTTTACCATTGGCGACACATAATATGTGGTCTATGTGGTAACTACGGGGGCAAATTTACGTGGATGGTAAAACCAAAACGATGACTTAAGTATGGTAGTTAAAAACGTACAACTTTGTACCAACCACACAAAATATTTTACCGTCCCTTAGTTTTTATTTACCACCCCCAGAATCACCACCCCCGCTCTTTATGCGCTTTGCGAAATTTGGGCCAACTTCATAATTGCGTAAATATCGGAAGGTTTTTTCCCATGCGATTGAAAACGTTTTACCACATTGTATACCAACCCGAAAAAATGTTGTACCACCTATTAGTTTTCATTTACCCCCCCCCCCCCCCCCCAGTGTCACAATCCCCGGCCCTTTAAGTGCTTTATGAAATTCGGGCCAACTTCACAAGTGCGTAAAAATGGGAAAGTTAGTTCCAGGTGATGGAAACCGTTTTACCCTCGGTTTTACCACTTTGGAACAACCCGAGAAATTTTTTTGCCACCCCTTAGTTTTTATTTACATGTGCACATATAGGGCGGGGCCGGTGATTCTGATGGTGGTAAATGAAAACTAAGGGGTGGTTAAATCTTTTCTCGGGTTGGTACAAAGCTGTAAAACGTTTTTAACCACCATATAGTCATCGTTTTGATTTTACCATCGTAAACTTGGCCCGAGTTACCACATACACGTATCGGTTATGGTAAAAATTATTTAATTACCGCGTAAAACCGAGGGTAAAACAAAATGATTTGGTGGTAAAACATGGTCTAACGGGCAATCGAATGGTACGTTTTACCATCCGGCCCGCGTTTGTTTTCGGGCTTGTGAAGTTGCCTCGTAAATTAAAAAAAAAAAACATAAAAAAAACTAAAGGTGGCATAACGAAAATAATTGGTGGTAAAGCGTGGTCCTACCTTTACAATCGATTATGACGTTTTACCACGCAGCCCGACTGTTTTTCAGGCCTACTTCACGTACCTTAGCTTTTTCATTTCAGTTATTGCATCCAAAGATTTTTCAACTTTATCCCACTCTTATGGCGTTTTTAAACAACCTTTTAACTTGATTGATTACACGATTATTACATTTATAAGAAGACTACGGTCCCAAATTTAAGCATTACAGCTTTGTAAAAAAATCAGTATTTAAAAAAATGGGATTTTCGAGTTATTTTCGACCAAATAAATGGGATTTTCGAGCTGTTTTCTAGCTTAAAACCTCGCTTAAAACGTTTCAGGAAAATTGGAAAATTATTATTTCTAATTTTCACATTACTTGACATTTTTAAATTCAATCTATAGAAAAAACCAGATTGGCAAGAATTTTGAGCTATTTTGGTCAAGTCTCTAGATTTCGAAAATCTAGTGCTTTCAGTTTTTTTTTTCTTTGCGAGAGTACCTACCTGTGTAGTTTTAAAATGTTGGTCACATCCTAGCACGAAAAGTCAGTTTTCATCAATTTCCCGAAAAATGACGAAAGCTAGAAAATTCAATTGAAGAGCTCGGAAACAGTTCCTCTTCCTAATTCAAAATTTTCGCGTTTTGTGAGACAGTACGTATTTTCCGAGGTAGTTTCCAACGAGGTTTCCAAATATAAGTCGAATTCTAGCACGAAAAAGCCTCGGAAATTTTCAATTGAATTTTCAACCTGTTTTTTCTAGCTTTCGTAATTATCCGAAAAATCGATAACTGCTTTTTCCGAGGCTTTTTCGTTCTAGAATTCGACTTATATTTGGAAACCTCGTTGGAAACTACCTCGGAAACTACGTACTGTCTCACAAAACGCGAAAATTTTGAATTAGGAAGAGGAACTGTTTCCGAGCTCTTCAATTGAATTTTCTAGCTTTCGTCATTTTTCGGGAAATTGATGAAAACTGACTTTTCGTGCTAGGATGTGACCAACATTTTAAAACTACTCAGGTAGGTACTCTCGCAAAGAAAAAAAAACTGAAAGCACTAGATTTTCGAAAGCTAGAGACTTGACCAAAATAGCTTAAAATTCTTATCGATTTTTCGGATAATTACGAAAGCTAGAAAAAACAGGTTGAAAATTCAATTGAAAAATTCGAAAACAGATTCATAGCTCGAAATTGCTGTAATTTCGAAAAATCACCTTATAAAACAAGAAAATTGAAAAAAGAGACTCAATAATTATTAAGTTGTTAGAGTTTGGACTGTCTATCTTCTCATGCTAGTTGAAAATTAGGTAGAGGTACCTAACTAAAGTAGAAACAATTATCCTTTTATTTCAATTTTTCAGTTACTGAAAACTTCACGTAAGTGAATGAAAATGTGTTTCAATTTTATTTCATTTTTTAAATCAAACACTCGACGAGCCGTCCTTGATTTACCCGAGCACGTCACCACGTAGACTTCGCGTTAATATACGACCGTACTGACAAAACGAGCCTTTAATTTCCCAACGAAAATCGACATCATTAACTCGAGTAGCGTTCGTCACGCGATATTTGTATTAGGGAATGTATCGGGAACGTTCTAATAAAATTTTTATCACAAACATCCATTATTCTAATTCGTTTTTATACGATGCCACTAAATATGCAATCTAATAATGTAATCACTTACAACAATGCCCCGGTAAACAGTTTCGGTTTGTGTTCACTCGCAATGTCCCACCCCTTTAGAATTACCCCGTCCCTCTGTAGGTATATCACGAAACGAAATAAGCCGCTTATAACACTTCGATGCAGACAGGTAAGAAGCAGGTACCTACCACAAAGGTTCATTCATGCTTTTTTTATAATGTGAGTTGTTATGAAATTATAATTGATCCTTTCCAGAATTTTATGATCAGGTGAGAACCTGTTGAGAAAGGATGGCACAGCATTAATAATTGATAACCCATAATCTCAATTTAGGGTAAAAATAGTTTTGTTTTTAATAGTGCTTTGAACGAGTTATAGAGCTTTCTGATTTGTTCAACAAACCCAGGCTCAAACACCATTTTGACAAAATTTTAGAGATCTTACTCTTTACTCGCACCGCAGACTTCTCTATCTTCTATCTTCTTATCCAGGAGTTTGCATGTATCAGGCCTTGGGTGATGATGGTCGCACTGGAGACTGGAGAAGATGGCAATTTATTTGGTGCTCTTTGTGATAATCAGGTTTTTCGAATATTCTCATTTAGAATTCTCATCTTTCACTTTTAGAAAAGACTGACAAGTCTTGCAGGTAGATCTCATTTTGCATGATCCAGGTCTTCTAATATTATGTTTTATGTTGTTAGAGAGTTAGAGAAACTTGAATACCTTTGACTGATAACTTTCTCATGAAGACAATCGCCGTGATACTGTAAGGAAGGCATAAAAGTCCTGAAGGGTGTTCAACCTTCCTCTATTTTCTTGGACTCATCCTAAATGTTCATACTTGTCCTAATACTTAAGTCATTTCGTTATTGTTCATCCTTTTTGTCTTCATAGATTATCTTCTTGCCCAAGAAAGTTTATGTTTATATACATATACCATTTGTTGCAGATTGACCTGATTTTAAATTAGTTAAATCGTGTAGACACTGTCTATGTGTATGTAGACACAGTTTAGGATGAAGAAGAACTGAAATGTCGAATTTTCTGTTAAATATTGCTCCGGGAGATGCACTTCTTAGGTGGTCTTCGTGGAATAGGGAAAAAGTAAAAATGTAACCCCTGCTTGCCTGCGTCAGGTGTGCAAAGCAAGAAGCAAGATTCGCTTTTCGTTCGTTGACCAGGACAGAAGTCCTGCTGTCTCTAATATTCGTATTATTTCGTATCGTTCGTTCGTCAGACTAAATAAATACCTACATACCTACTCCGACTCAATTCAAATTATTCATCTTACTAAATCGTTTAATCATATTATAATCGTCTACATAATTAGAAATTACCTTTAAGTTGATTGGTTGTTCTACAGCATTGTGTAAAATTACTAGTTTTGCATTAAAAGATTAATTTAATGTGTGTCTATTAATATATACAGTTCATTATTCGTTCTTTGTGTACCTAAACCGTACACCCTTCGTTAATAAGGCCTAAAAGCGCGAAGACTAAGGGATGGTCAAGTTTCCTCACTTTATATTCCAGAGCTCATCCTAAATCTTCATCCTCATCGTTATTGTCTCTTGGCCGCTCATCCTAAATCTTCATCCTCATCGTTATTGTCTCTTGGCCAAAAACGTCTGCATTTTCTTAAGAAGGCATAAAAGCGCTGAGGGATGTTCATTCAAAGCTTCCTCATACTATATTCTCAAGCTCACCCTAAATCTTCATCCTCGTCCTTATACTTAGTCTCTTCGTCGTTCTTCACCCTTTTTGTCTTCAAAGTACCGAAATCTTCTTGGGCAAGAAAGTCTGTCTTTCCTTGAAGGCATAAAAGCGCAAATGATCAAGCTTCCTCACTGTATTCTCGAGATCATCCTAAATCTAGCGTCTTCGTCATTCTTCACCCTTTTTTTCTTCACAGTTATCATTATTTTCTTGGCCAAGAAAGACTATCCTTCCTTAAGAAGGCATAAAAGCGCTAATGGATGATCAAGCTTCCTCACTGTATTTTCAAGCTCATCATAAATCTTCATTCTTCATTCTCTTCTTTATTGTCACTTGTCTTTATTCAAGATTTTCTTCCGCACCGTTACTATATCATCGGTATGACTAAGAACGTTTATACTTCTTGTTAGGAGATGATAAAGCTTATTCATTATTTTCTTTAGCTTATCCTAAAGATTCATCCTCGTTCTTACAGTGACTTCTTCATCGTTCTTCACCATTTTTTTCTTCACAGTTGCTATTATTTTCTTTGCCAAGAAAGACTATCCTTCCTTAAGAAGGCATAAAAGCGCTAGTGGAATCAAGCTTCCTCACCGTATTCTCGAGCTTATCCTAAATCTTCATTCTCGTCTTTATTGTCACTTGTCTTTATTGGACATTTTCTTCTGCACCGCTACTATATCATCCGTATGACCAAGAAAGAACGTTTATACTTTTTTAAGAAGAGCTATGAGATGATCAAGCTTCTTCTCACTTACTTGAGCTCATCACAAAAACTCCATCATCGTCTTAAAAAAGTAACTTCGTCTTTCTTCATTTTGCGGTAACAAGAACAAGAGAATAACTCGGGAATGTGGTGCCTCGTGTGGTGCATGAGGAAGAAAGCAGATTTACGAAATATAAAAAGGCGAAAGACTCAAATTATTGTTGTCATTGTTAATACATATAACTATTTTTTAAACATTGTGATAAATTACCTATTTCAAGAAATCTTTCTAGAACCTTGGAAGGTCACGATGAACAATAATTTAATTGAAAACCTACACAATACCTGGTAAGGTAATAATAATTTTTTTTCTCTCCAAACGTCTATACCCTTTTGACGAACCGCTACTCTAGGCAATTACCTCACAACAAGGCCTTGTCAACGGACCGGACAATGAGATCCGGTAGTCGGCAGTCCAGGTAACAGGCGAGGGTGAATTCCTGGCGCATTCCGATCGCCGCCTAGAACTTCACAACCCCGCCGTTGTAGACGGCGTCCGAGCAATTTCTGTTATAATACAGAGGTGTATAATGGAGGCGAGATAGCGATCACGAGTTATAATAATAATGTTCGGATTATACACGGAAAGGCCTTCGACTCGGTAAAGTCTTCAGGTCGTGGCTGTTGAGGCGTAGGTGTGTAATCAATGACCACGTGGTATGCGGTCATTAATGAGCTCTATAGAAATGTTCGAGGAATTTATGCTCCCATAATAGCCATTACTTAATGCTTTTATTGGTGGAAAAGTATTAATCCAAGTTTTGATATTACCTTCATATTTACATAATACTGACGGATATGTTTATACGTAATAATTTAAACCAGTACATGGAAAGCCTAATAAAAATCTTTAGATGACCTATCTCATCACATTATACATTTTTGTAAATTTAACTGATTTCTTACCGCCCTTGGAAAGGTACATTAAAAATGCTCAGCCCCTGGGGGTAGGAGAGACCTTTTGTAGCTCTGTATCTACAAGCAAAGTTAAAGTGGGGTAGTAGGGTACGGAACAACCCTCAGGGGTCTATTCACAGAAATGAGTTCACATAAGAACAAAAAAAAAACCTTTCGAGGAGACAACAGTACATATTTAGTATTTACTATCAACAAAGATACAAGATACACAATGTAAACCACATTGTATTGTATACATGTACCTCAAATCGGATTTAGTCGTTTTTTATCGTTTCTACAAGGCTACCCTACACCATCAGTTCAGTTCATAGCTCATTAGTCATTATAATGAACTATACCTACTTATAGTTCTCAGTTTCTAGTTCTTTAAAACTATTTTTGTTGTAATTATTATTAAGGTATACATTGTTTGGAGTTTGTATAACAGAACTTTAACTTTTAAACTCTCGTTTTAATTATTCATTAATTGTATTTTAATGCAATAAGTTTTAGTAATATGGCTTTACTGAGAAGAGAAGTTTTGTTTGATCATTATCATTGACATAGTTTATAAAAATCAATATACAGCGTAACTCTTTTTTTCTTTAGTCGTCTTATTATTACTTATTGTGCTATTTTAACCCTTTTTTAATAGCGTTATCTTCATTCTATTATTATAACAATAACTTATGATTGGTACCAGTACCTAACCTAGCAAAGAAGACGATTCATTTGTCGGATTCATTTCCTATTGAGGTTTCTTCTCGGGTTTCTTATTATTAGAAGACAATACGTAAACATTGCAAAAGTTTTGATGTTTTGAATCTCAAATCTCAATAATGCAAGCAAAACGCCATGCGTCGAGCGGCGAAACTCGAAACTAAATTGCGGTCGAGTAGGGAACCTGCATTACCGACACTGATGCTTGTTAGTGTCGGTAATACAGGTGCCGCCTACTGGTCGCGAAAACTGTAATATATGCAATGTTGCCAACTGGCGTATCACTTTAATATCAGATTAGCTAAAATCTTGCTGTTTCAAAGCTATTTGTGCTTGTGTAATAGTGATTCGTTATGAAGATATTTCAAATTCTAATAATCAACTCATAAAAACAATAACTATGTCGATCTGGCGACATACAGGCTGTTTCTTAATAACATGCTAATCCTTCAGGATGTGATTCTCCAGATCATTTTAAACGGGGTCCGAAGAGAAAAACGCAGGAATTAAAAAAAAAAAAAACTGGTGTAGCCTATATTTGTTTTCATAAATTTTTTACATATCTGGAAAAATATAAATATTATGTAGGTACCTATAATAATCGTTTTTTATGTAAGGCTTAATGAATATAAACATTCTAAATTGTGTTTTCTTTTTTTTTCCAGGGGCCACCTCCTCAGGGTGGACAGATAAAATTTACAATAGCAGACACGCTTGAAAGGATAAAAGAAGAATTTAGTTTTTTACAGGGGCAATATCATTCGTAAGTATTAATTTATTTTATATAATATACTTATCCATATCTCTGATGGATTTTAATTTAATTTTATATTAAGATAAGAAATTTAAATTTTTTTGCAAATATTTCCACCGAACGAGAACTTTGAAAACTCTCGACAGTATTATAGGAACCTGAGTATGAGTTAAAAAAAAATTACAAAATACGGAGATCACGGATGGGGCGAAAGTCCGGCAGCGGTCCAAAAATATTGAAATCCAAAAACGTGATTTAACTATTGTTTAATGTCTATCGATGTGATTAAGTATTGATGAATGCGAATTATTAAAAATGCAAATGTGAAAATACGCGGTAAGCGATACGGAAAGCCGAGTCTAGACTCTTTCTTCGCTGCGGGCGTCTTGAATCTCAGATTTGAATGATGAACTTGAACTGCGTCCTGCTGGCCTGAAGGATACTCCTTCTCCCTGCCCTTTTGCTCACTCCCGGACCAAGTACAGGGGTTGTGATTATACAACCCAACTGGATGTGTTTTGACAGTGGTCTACACGCAACAGGAAAATTAAAATTGGGGCGCGACACCCAATTCGTATTATAAAAATTTTAATATTTTGGCCGAAATTTTGGCCCCCACTCCGTGTAATGAACGGTTATTATTCAAAACTCTCTTGGATATCATTAATAGTTGTAGGTTCCTAACGAGTTTCAACGCCTTCTAATTTTTTTCTTTAATTACTAATTCATTTATATATTTTTTATTATTGATGACCCCCCCCCCCACCGTCAACAACCACTGCCTTACTTCAAAAGCTAGGCCCGAGGGTAAGAATTTTTGAAGGACCCTTTTTAAAGGATGTGCATATACACATACAATAGAGTTAAATTTGGCAGTGACCGAACGCTCATCTGACTAGTGTTAAAAATTATGTACCTAGTGTGCCTTTGAGTCTAATCGGGGGTTTGAGGGTTAGGGGGGATTGTTTTATCGTTCTGAACTTCTCAGAATTTTTAATGTCGTAAGCTGAGATTTTTATTAAAATTGCAAAGAAAAAATTACAAAAAAGTGCGTTGGAACTTTTCGTGAATTGATGTCTTCAGAATGGAGTTTTCTCACAAATTGCTGACAAAAATTGGTGATTTTTTCACTTTGAAAGGTGAAATCTCAGGAACGCAGTCTTACAATAAAACGGCTTCAGTTTCGGAATCAACGTTGTCGAAAGCTTCCAAGAGAAATATTTCAAAACCCTACTTCTGAATTTGATTTGCTTATATTGTTTATTAATTATTGATCGATTTTGATTATAAATAATAACATATTCTGGGCATCACTTGTTAAATAGCCAAGATAAAAATTATTTTATCGAGCAAAAATTGTTAACGACCTTCTCTAAACGACCTTCTCTAAACGACAGCGTGTTTAACTTGTCGGACCTTTTTGGTCAATTATGGTTCACATTTGCGATGTCACCTAGCGGGCATCGTACGCACCTATAGTGGTATAATTGGAAAGAGAGGAAGACAGACGCGCGTGAAGTAACCAATGGAAGAAAGGACCGATGACATAATAAAGGGATGGCCTAGGGGATGGCGAACCATCCAGAGCGTGCGATCAGGAACCGACGAGCGAAGAATTAGGGGGAGGAGGCCAGAGTGCGAAGGTAAAAAAAATAAATATCTTATGGCTGTGGTAAAGCCCAAGTGTCAGAAGTTTTCAAGTAGCCTCAAGGGCCTCTGACGTAACTTAACGACTGCTGTGAAGCAGCCGGGACCCCCTTTTTAACGTACCTCCCGGAGCACGATCGGTCACGGAACTTTTTTATTTACCACTATAATTGGTCACCCATCCAAGTACTGACCAAGAAAAGTCATGCTGCACTTTAGAGATCGTTTGACCGAAACTCTAGCAGCTTGGCTATTGTGCGAAGGTGGTAGGTCGCGTCGGTGTCGGAAGAACTAGGGACGCGTCACCTGTACCTTAGCTCAATTAAACTATTATCTTTTGCCTTTTACATATCGAGAAACTAAATTGTTTCTACATAATTATCTCAACAACAGTCAAGCCCGCGAACGCAAGTACCGTGTTGTTATCTTCGTTTCGCGAATTACGGATTCTCGCGAATTGGCGGCCATATTGTTATTGTTGTGTCGCGATATTTAAATCAATAAATACGCTAATAAACAAAGTGTTTCTGGAAATTAATCACTTCCAATGCAGCCCATTCAACCGGCCGCGATTAAATAAAGAAACGGAAATTTCGAGACCCGATTTCCATAGACTTTACTAATACCAGTGTTTCCTTGACGTCAGCACATCACCAGATAGCATCATTTATAATTAATACAGTATCCATGTATATATCGTGGAAAAGAAACAACGAAGTTGCCGTCACAATCATCTGTAGGTAAGCATTTTCCTTTTGGAAAATGCTAAATTCGTGTGCACTGCTACAACTTCATTCATAAACAATTTTCCTAATGCAAAGTCCAATTTTTAAAATTTTACAAAAACTATTAGTAATTCAATTATTCATGACGACAACACGAGAGCCCCCGAGACTACTGGACCCGGAAACAATTGCCCCCTTTGCCCGCATAGTAGTACCGCCACTGTCAACAACAGAAAATGTCTTATTATGATTCTGATATTTCTGTACATTTTTCTGTAGATTCTCCTTTATTTTTTTTTAATATTGATCATTCTGTCCTATGCATGCTTGATGGTTGGGGTATAATTTGATTTTCCTTCAGGAAGTTACAGTGGGTTATTTTATTAGATAGAAAAATGCAACTTTATCCTTATTTTAACTCAGAATTTCAACTTACAAACTTTAGAACAGTAATAACGACTCTGCTGATGTAAACACTTCTGTATTATTCAAGATTGAAGATAGTGGTGGCTTTGAAATATGCATACGTGTTCTTGGAAACGAAAGGTAAATTACACTGTCGACAGTTGCGACAGCAAAACTTTTTCCACCTCTTTTATCATTACCGATATACGTATGTAAGCAAGTAGGTATGCTATCTCGCATCGAATAACATGTATTCCCGTATATAACCGCAACATTTTCGCCATTTGTTTTCTCCAGAATTACGGCATAAATAATCCAATTTTCCCATAGAATATTACCAACCGCTCATTGTGTTTCCCGAGACCATTAATCTGAACTTATCGGATTCCGTTCGATTGGATAGACGCGGTTCTGTAAGCGAACTGAATTACCTCTCGGTTTTCCAATATATCAATTTTTCCTTTTGTCAGTTGATCTTTTCAGGAGAAACGGCCAGCGAATTCCGTTTATATTCCTCCCAGACGGTATGGGAACAACCGGGAGCATTTCAGATGGAGGATAAAAGCCACCGTATATATCTGGAGTGTGTAAGTAAATGAATAGCGGGAAAGATTAGGAGTCGGTCGACTAAGTGCGAGAATCCGGATAGATCGGACCGAAGAATCCGAACGATCAATCTTTACGAAGGGCGAAGGGAAGGGACACTTGGGCGCGAGGACGTTTTGATAGACGGCATCTTGGACATTGCAGGTCAGAGTGCTTGGAAAATTCTATACTTACTTGAACGTCGATTAAAAAAGTCGTGTTTTGAAATTTTCCATACAGGATGTTCCATTTATCAAATCGACTTTTTGGTCAGTTATACAGGTTGAGTCAACTAAGATGGAAAGCTCGATTACACCTACACCGTTAAAGATAGATATCGAAATGAACCAAAAAGTACTGCAAACGGGACGCCAAAGTCCAGTTAAAAAAGTTTTTTTTTCACAGGTTGTTTCCTCGAAAAAAGAATAATAATAAAATAGCTAAAAATTCATGTGTTTTTCGTTTTTTCCGGGAGTACTTACCTACTTACTAAATTTAGGTCCGATCCTAGCACGAAACAGCTGTTTTTTTCCTTTTTCCGTGAAATGACGAGAGTTACAAACAGCTCGTTGAGTAGCTCGAAAATAGCTCTAAATTCCTGTGCTTTTCGTTTTTTCCGGGAGTACGTACTTTCCAAATTGAGGTCAAATCCTAGCACGAAAAACGGTTTTTTAGTTTTTCCGGAAAATTACGAGAGCTAGGAACAGCTCGAAAATCTCATTGGGTAGCTCGAAAATAGCTCGAAATTCCTGTGCTTTTCGTTTTTTTTCGGGAGTACTTACTTACCAAATTTACGTCCAATTCTAGCATGCACGAAAAAGCTATTTTTTTAGTTTTTTCGGAAAATTACGAGAGCTACAAACAACTCGAAAATCTCATTGAGTAGCTCGAAAATAGCTCTAAATTCCTGTGCTTTTTGTTTTTTCCGGGAGTACATTACTTTCCAAATTGAGGTCAATCCCTAGCACGAAAAAGCGGGTTTTTTCGTTTTTCCGGAAAATTACGAGAGCTAGGAAAATCTCATTGGGTAGCTCGAAATTCCTGTGCTTTTTGTTTTTTTCCGGGAGTACGTACTTTCCAAGTTGAGGTCAAATCCAAGCACGAAAAACGGTTTTTTAGTTTTTCCGGAAAATTACGAGAGCTAGGAACAGCTCGAAAATCTCATTGGGTAGCTCGAAAATAGCTCGAAATTCCTGTGCTTTTCGTTTTTTTCCGGGAATACTTACTTACCAAATTTACGTCCAATTCTAGCATGCACGAAAAAGCTATTTTTTAGTTTTTTTCGGAAAATTACGAGAGCTACAAACAACTCGAAAATCTCATTGAGTAGCTCGAAAATAGCTCGAAATTCCTGTGCTTTTTGTTTTTTCCGGGAGTACGTACTTTCCAAATTGAGGTCAAATCCTAGCACGAAAAACGGTTTTTTAGTTTTTCCGGAAAATTACGAGAGCTAGGAACAGCTCGAAAATCTCATTGGGTAGCTCGAAAATAGCTCGAAATTCCTGTGCTTTTCGTTTTTTTTCCGGGAGTACTTGCTTACCAAATTTACGTCCAATTCTAGCATGCACGAAAAAGCAATTTTTTTTAGTTTTTTCGGAAAATTACGAGAGCTACAAACGACTCGAAAATCTCATTGAGTAGCTCGAAAATAGCTCGAAATTCCTGTGCTTTTTGTTTTTTCCGGGAGTACATTACTTTCCAAATTGACGTCAATCCTAGCACGAAAAAGCGGGTTTTTTCGTTTTTCCGGAAAATTACGAGAGCTAGGAACAGCTCGAAAATCTCATTGGGTAGCTCGAAAATAGCTCGAAATTCCTGTGCTGTTTGAGTTTATCCACAGATTGAATTAAAAAAGTTAGATGTAATGTAAGCATTACAAAAAAATGCGATTTTCCGGAAAACGCTGAAAGCTAAAGACAGCTCGAAAATACCATTGAAGAGCTCTCGAAAATCTCTCATCAGTTTTTTTTTTTAATTTTAATTTAAAAAAAGAGTGTCATGCTTAAATTAGGGACCTTTTTTTTGTGCTGAGATATGTTCAATTTAGTCGCTCTATTTTGAGGTAAGAAGGCTGTAATTGAGATTTGTCCCATTACTTTCCGGACAGCCTGTATTTCATGTGCTTATGGTCTATTTTAATGTGTAATTTTAATAACTGATTTGTTTTCTTTTTAAAACATTTTGTTAATTATTACTTTTTTTTTAATTTCAGGTTAAAAATAGAGTGTGAAAAATTAGCTAGTGATAAGACTGAAATGCAACGGCACTACGTCATGGTAAGTACTTCATTAAGCGTTTACTATTTCTAGAAACCCGTTTATCTTTATAATTGCCCTAGTCTTTATTTCAACCAACTAACTTTGAAATTGTTTTTAATTTGTCCGTTGTAATATGTTATGTAGTATAATAAGGTGGATATTATGTAACTATTTCGCTAATTATGAGGATTTTTCTGCGAATTCTCGTAGATTCATGAATATTTTAATTTTCTACTCTGTGCATGGACTTATTCGTGGATATCTTCGTAACTAGAAGCTAATTCATTTCTACTAAAATATCTTAACCACATTCGAGTCCGAGACCGAAGGACCAACAAGTGTTTATCTCCGTTTCAAGAATTTACGTCTCTAACAAGATTTTCGCGTTCGGCTGTCATATTGTGTTGTTAAAACTAATTTACTAAATATCGAATCGTAACACGCGAATAAAGACAAGTGTTACCGAAAATTATTCATTTTAGATTTAATCCATCTTCCTGGCCGAGATTAAATAATTGTCACGTTAGAGTACAACTTGGGCACCTAACTTGATCTCTCTATTTTGATGTGTTGAGAGAAAAACTATCTACCTTTTCAAAATTGATTACCTTTTTCTCTTGACCCACCATTTAGGCCTAACAGTTTTTTTTCTCTCACGCAACCCCCACAACCCTTATTTTAACAGGATCTTCCTGATAGTAACGAAACTTCCTCAGTGTTATTCCCGGTTTTGTCAGGTCTTTCCTGACATTTTCTCTCCGCAGTTGGCGACGATGATTTCACTTCTTGCATCTTTGGATGTAAGCAGCGGCTACAGTGAGTGCAGATACTGGAAAGAGGAAAAGAGTGCAGGTTGTAACTTATCAAAGGATGCAGGGCTGAAGCATCCTATCACTTTTGAAGTCAGCAACGTTCCCCATAATGTTGACAGGTTTAGCTTGTGCGAGTATGCATAACCTTCACTCGCCTGGAACTGGAGAGAGAGGGTTAAAGAGTGAAAGAGAGAGCCAAAACCTTAACGTTGGTGAGCTCCTCAGCTGTAATTCGTCGGACGTCTTTGTATAGAGGAAAGCTTTCTATCCATTATAATGTCATGCACAAAGCTACTTGGATCTTTGATCCTGAACCTGTTCCTGTGTGTAATCTCTATGTATCCCATCACAAAATGTTCAGTGCAAACTAGTTCTTGAATTGTAGAACGCTTTCAAGTTTAGCTCTGAGCTTTTTTATTGAGGCAGGGGAAGGTTTCTGTCCATTATCTACAGTTTCATGTAGAATTTAGCTTTGGGTCTTTGCATACAGGATAAGGATCTGTATAGAGAAGAAAGTAATTGATCCTGGACCCGTATCCCGTTATCTCATCGCCACACGACGTTTAGTTCAATCTTTGTGGCTTTCTGATGGTTCTTGAAATCTAAAGCCCCTTTAAGTTTTAGCTCTGGGTCTTTGCATACAGGAGAAGGAAATATCTGTGTCCATGTGAAGCTGGAGTTAAACTGGGCCTTACCATAAAGGTCAGTGAAAGTTTATGTCCACTAGAAAGGGGTGCGTTTCTTTTTTTATTCTAGAATTTTACTAGATTTGGTGTTTTCGAAAATCTAGCGGAGTTTGGTCATTTTGCAGAGTCTCTGGATATCTTCGGCATAAATGATCTGGCAGGTCGTATTATAAGGCCAGGTTGAGTGTTCCAATGTCGAAAAATTTTTCGTTTACTTCTTGTCACATCAAGGCCTGATATTTCCAAATTTTTGGTTCATATTTTAGAATTTTGTGAGTGAATTGGGCAACCTCATCCTCATACTCATCGATGTATGTAATTTGGTTTTCAATTATTTCACGTTTGTTACTTTAACGTTTAAAGGACGTGAATACGTCAGATCGAACTTCCATTGCAAGCCAATTTTCATCGAAATTATTTAGCATCAGGTAAACGAGACGGTAAGGTACTCGACTCTGTTCTCTTTAATATTTTAACGGTCTCCCAGTTATTTATGACGCCTCCATGTGTTGCTCCCTTTTGTTCAATTTTTCCGTATCTCTAATTGAATCATCAATCAAGAAAGAACTCCTGATCAAAACAATTTTTTTTTTTTTCATATAATATTTAGGATTATTTATTACTATAACGTACAATGTACCTACATGTTGTGTAAATTTCCCATCACTCTGGAAATTTATATAAAAGTGGTAACTGGTAACCCGATCGGGATGACAGGAAACGCTCCCCCAGCGTTAAATCCCCGGTCCATGGTGTCGGCGAACGAGATCGAGCGGTAATCCGAGCCGGGCCACGAGCAGAGATACAATTCTTCCGGAGTCCGGAGTTGCAGGAATTGCATCGGGCGGTGGGCGGTCGGGGGGGCCGCAGACATGTATCGATTACCCCGGCAGCTCGACAAGGTGCTTGTCAGATCTCGAATAAGTTCAAATACCCATTTACCGAGCACGCTCTGCCTCTGAGCTGAGTCCTTGTACCGTAACAACACGCCCTGCAGTTCCTATTACGTTACGAGTCGCTGGCACTGCTGGTGATGTCGTTTAAAAAAATAAAATCTTAAGATGCTTTGATCGTGTTTTCTATTAAAGCTAATAATAGTTATTTAAATAATTGAGAAATTTTTGCTTGAAATGTGAGTTCAGTTTTACCTTGGGAGTTTCACAATTGAAACAGAAAAAGAGATTTATTTTTTTTTTTCAGTATTGTGAAGACTCACGTTATTCTCGTAATCAGCTTTACGAGATTTCAATACAATATAAGCACTTCTTCTAACGCCGTGTCCTAGCTGCATCCGGGTAATGCGTTGCGTGCGATGCGGGGAACGCACGCAACGCAAACTCGCACGAGAAATTTTTAGTGTGTCCTAACTGAATGCGTGCGGTGCGGGCGAGAAAATGGTTTCCAATCCAACTATTTCTGGTGCAGCTTCAGATTAAATACGTTTTAATTTGGAAACCAGTAGGTTGTTGGAGCTTGAAAGACTTGAAAATCGCAGAAAGAAACATGTTACTTAAGAGAAAGAAACAATAAGACGCAAGTAATCTATAGAAATAGGTATAGATTTGATAGATAGATAAATAGCAGGTAGGTTAAATATAAAAAGGTCTACAATAGAAGTTAATAGACCTCATACTTACTTTAAAAACCTAAATTCGAGACATTTTCACATTCCCAGTGTACCTTGACTCTTGTTCTTGTAAAATAGATTTCTCTTATTGCACAAAATGTTTCGCTTTGGCACGAAGGCAATCGAAATTAAAAAAATTTCCTGCCCGCCGCAAAAATCGCAAGATTTTGACAGATGAAAAAACTAAATATTTCAATTTAAAACAATGCGTGCGTTGCGGTGTCGTTTTATCGTACGACTTTGCGGGCAAACGCGTCTACTGAGGACACTCCCATTGCTTTGCATGTGTTTTATTTTAATCGTTCCCCGCAACGCACGCACGCAACGCACGCAACGCAGTCCCCGGATGCAGCTAGGACGCGGCGTAATGCCTCAATTAATTCATTTCACTTTTCACTTCCACAAACTATTCTTACTAGACTGACTATTCTTCCACGATAAATTCCACACTAGAATCCACGAACAAAACTCCGCTCTTCAAACTTCAGTTGCCTATTTTCTCTTTCTTACTTCACTTTGTTTGAACTCTTCCACAAACGGTCCTCTTCTAGACTAATTGTTCGTCCACTTTTACCCACGAATTACACTTCCATTCACAGAATGAAAAACTTCTGGAAGGACTATTACTATCCGGTCTTCGGCCTATCTTGTTTTTGTGACGGAAGTCGACTAATAGCCATTTTAAATCCCTGATTGTCTGCGCCCTTTTCTGCACACATGACAAACTTGAGGCCTGTGCCCCTAGCGGCGGCCATTTTTTAAGAGGGCAAATTCCTCTTGACAATATGTTGTTCATATTATTTTGGCTGACAGCCGCTCGTCTAATTTTTTTTTCGAAAAACTATACCTGTGAAGTTTGTACGTCTATGCTTCTTCTAAATAACTGTTCCAGCAGAATATCGCGTCGCGCCCTTACCGAGATAACTCCAGATAGATGGTACGGTGCAAAAAACAAATACGGCCCTGAACGGGGGCAAAACTTTTTAGGATCCTGCTCATTTTGAATAGGTTGTATTTGAGTGTGTCCCCTGTGAAATTTCAACCCTGTCGGTACAGATTTCAGACACTCGGAGTGTTTCCTAGGCTATTCCCGAAAAATCCTGAGAAAATAACACTCCATGAAAACGGATCCCGCTCATTTTCAATAGGCTCTGTCGGTCTGTGTGTCCGTGCTCGACGTCCCGTGGCTTCATGAAACACTCTAGAGCCTCAATTTTCCATCCCAGGAACTTTAAATTAGGCTCGATTGAAACGGCGCACGTTCCCACGAAGCCTAGTGAAAATAAACGGGATTCATTACTTCGTTATCTTCTCGTTATTTTCGTTATCTTTCGAGGTGGAATTTCAGAACTTTTCGGAAATTGCTTAGGAAACACTCTTAAGTGTCTGAAAGTTCACCGATCGGGTTGAAATTTCGCAGCAGGCACCCCCAAGACTATATCGACCTATTGAAAATAACCTACCTATCTGGGGGGCTATTCTCAAGTTCGTGGGAATGGAACGATCACCGGAGATCGTTCCCATGAACGAGAACAAGAGCATAATTATCCCTTTGTTACATAGATCTAATAATCTTTAACATGACACCTAACCACATTTTGATTCTTCTGCTTCCACTTTCGACTTTTCGCGTTGGAACATTCACACTTCCCACGTAAATAAGTGAGGGAAGTTAGTTCCCTAAATCACCGTGTGAATCGACCGGTTTTCATGTGAACTCTCATGCACGTGAGAATCGATTCCGACGAACTCGAGAATACCCCCTAGACTTTTCTCAGTATGGGTGTGAAGCGGCAAGATTTTATTGATTTTTTAGAAGAACCATAACTTTGTTGGAATAGTTTTTCCAAAAAAATAAAATAGGCGAGCGACTATCCGCCAAAAATATATCAATAACATATTTTCCAGAGGAGTTTCCCTTTTAAAAAATTGAGGTTTTTAATTCTGTGCTGCCACTAAATGACTTTCGCGCTGATGACAGAGACAGAGATTCTCGAAACGTCAAGAGAGGTGTCACTGGTCGCTAGCATATCAATCACTGTTTAGAAATAGTTCTTTTTTCTTGGAATGTCTAACACGTTCCATACAACATAACGCAGACTTTTTTGTAGTAGGAAAACTAAATTACATTAAGTACAAATATTTTGGTTATTAATTATTATGTATTATCGAAAGGGCATCAATTTCCGGCAAAGCGATTTGCGTTATTAATCATAACGAGACCAGTTCAGTTGGCAATGTTGATTGCTGCGATAAAAAGTGGAACATACTCATTTTAATTTGAACGCGAGCCAAAATAATTATTACTCACTTTAAGCTACAATGATGAATGTGTTTTGTCTTATGACTTGGCAAAGACCATGTGGTCACAAGATCACTGCCAAACTACGAGATCAAACCACATCTTGTTATTAGGTGGAATTAGACGCGAGAGAGGAGGCAGCATTTTGACAATTAAATGTGTGAAAATATAATTACCAATAATTGGCGGTTTCTTGAGTGCTTATTTACCTGCATACTGCATGCGTTGTTAAATTTAGAAGAGATACTTACTGTTCAGTTAATTTGCTACAAGACAAGACAGAATAAGTTATTAAAGAACATCCCTATTTTACATTTTACATATTATACTCGTACTTGTTGTATTACCTGTTTAAAGTCTATTAAACTTAATTTACAAAAGCCTTTGATAAAATGAAGAAAATCGTTCGTATTTTATCGCGTAAATTTTATCGCGGCTCGAAGGACCAAAAAAATGTTGCCATTGGATTTGAAATTTCGGTCTGAATGATAGCGCAGCCCAGTCAATTGCAAAGCTTCAGAACGAAATAAACGATCTCACATAATGGAATGAAAACGTTCAAGATGGTGATAAGTCTTTGGATCAAATGAACGAATCCTATCAATTATTCCTGTAGGCTGGATAAAAAAAATAGTGTCTGACTAAGCTCACTTGCACCCCAGCCGTGATTAAGATTTCGGCCACTACCCCCTCCCTATAGTGCACTGACTGGTGAAAGGATTTTCTTCTTTGGTGCCCGTCGTTGTTCTATCGAGCTGGAGGGTTTGGTTGTGGGCTAGAAGCATAGGAATTTTTTTCTTGCGCAGTAACGCATTTACTGCATTAATAATAGTACGAGCATAAAAAGACAATTTGTTATTCAATGAAACTTTAGGCTTATATTTTGTCTTGAGAGCATCAGGCTCTATGTTGACGTGACAAGATCTCCTCCATTGACGAGATCTTCTACTCTTCTCTCAGGTCGGATGACCAAGGGATATAGAACAACTGATTGCTGCTCAACTACACAGGCTCATTCATTTGGTCAGCTTAATTTAGGAAGGTACCTAAAAAGAATAATAACTCCAGCGATTTCAACTGTAAGTAAAGCTTCCTTTTTGGTTCCCGAAGAGCTTTTGCTGAAACGGCGAAATGAACTTTTTTTTTTGAGACACTAAGTAAATTAATTATTGCCAACCTTCAGTATCCTATTTACAAGACTCGAGTTTTTGAAAGAAAAAAAAAGGTACTTTTATCTCTCTTTTCTATCAACCCACACAATGTTGGCATACATTTTTTTCTCTCTCACCACCTCCACAAAGCAATCGTTGGAGATAAAGGCTGGTGTGAGTCTGATGTCTATGCTTACTTTTTCTATTTTTCCTTTGATGTCTATGGTGTAATATTTTTCTTGTCTATCCAATATTGGAATGGTCAGATGGGGAAGTTCGCTGAGGGTTGATGAGGGTTAACGAGAAGGGTTTATGTAGTTTCTGGCTGCTGCATGGAAGCTGGTAAGCATCGTCTTCAGATCATTCATTATTTTTCCAAGTTTTTGGTCAAAGGTTGTTCCTTACATTGTTTGTTTGGAGATCCGTGTAAAGCTTACCTGGTATTCGAAGATTTGTACTGTATACCATCTCTGTTGCCGAGCATTGCAAGTCTTCTCTTAATATACTTCTGAAAACTAAGAGTATCAAAGCAATCCGTCTGTCCAGTTGTTGCGGTTGACTGTCATTTTAGGGAACTCTTCAGTGTTCTGTGGAATATTTCCATCACTCCATTTGATAAGGGATAGTAGGCTGTTGTCTTTATTTGACATGTAATTCCGAGAAGTGTTGATAGCTGGTCGAATAACTGAGTCGAACTGTCTTCCGCTGTCTGTCGTAAGTTTTGCAGGTATTCCAAAATGTGCTCTCCAGTTGTTTAAGAAGGTTAGCGCAACTGTTTCAACAGTGGTACTATGTTTTTTACTACTACTTACCTGCGGTAAAGAGCAGAAATCAAAAATAAGAATGGGAAAAGTCGGTGATTTTCAAAAAGTATGATAAAAAAATTAATCAATTCAATCAAAACCTAAGCGACAATAATAATAATTATTATAGTTAGGCACTGAACTAAAACCACAAACATACTATTTCTATTACAAAGCTTCTTATAATATATTCGATCATCTTATATTCTGTATCTTATAATGATACAGCAGAGCAGGAGCAGATCCTCCACAGCCGGATTTAGTTTTATTTTAAAATCCGACCAGAATGAGTTCGTTTTTAAATTGAAAAGTCAAGGTTGAGGTTGTGTTTCCCATTTCGTTGTTCGATTGTACGAAACGAACCGTTTGGAGGTTTCAACGAAATACCGGTGGCAATTATTTCGTCGGTTTCCCTCGCTTCAATTCCACCTGAAAGAGCAATAACCACTAATTTTAGTTATTACTGCATGGCCATGCTCAGATTGAAACTGGTAGGCTATTAGCATTAGCGTTACCGAGAGCAAATAGTGAACCCATTCAGCAATTATGCAATTCGTGTGAAGATTTATGTACCTATTTTCATACCTTGTCATTGGTGGTCTTTTTTTTATTTTTTCTGATTGTACCGTGTTAAGAAAGACACTTAAACAACTTGAAAGCATTATTTGAAGTATTAAGGCGATTGTTATAGGTAGGTAATTTTAGAAATTTTTTATATTTGTCATCTTTTGGTTTGAATTTTTATTTGCAGAAAATAAACAAAAATTCCCAAGAACGATGAGCGTTTTTTCCCTCTCTCACTCAGATTTTGTCTCTACAGCTAGTGTTTTTTGAATTTCCCGAGAAAATACAAACCTACCTTGGTCAGATCTAGCAGTTGTAGAATCTAATGGTTATTTTTGTCACTATTTTGTTTTTAATTAAGTTTGTTAATCGTGAATAATTTATTTCAGAGGTGGTTTGTTAATCGTAGTCTAAACGTTGCCTCGTCTCCGCCCGTCCAGCGTTGTATCTCATGGAGTGCGTGCTATGTTCCAACCCGCAACCCACGATTGTATTAATTTCTGTGAGGAAACCATACGTGCAAGTCCCGCTTTTGCGGAAAGAACATTGAGTTGCATCACGGAATCAGTTTTTACAAATTGGCCGACACGGAAAACTAGCGGTGAAATGAATAATTAAAAAGGTCCTGCCGGTTTGCATTAATTATTATTGGACACAACGAACTCTCGTCCACCTCTTTCGTTCCAAGTTTATGACACTTTTTCGTTATCAACTCTTGTTTATCAAACTTGGCGTCAAGTTAGCTAGATTACGTTCTACTATAATTTTGTCGCGTACTTTTGTACTTGTATTTGTCGCGTTTTTGCTCTAATTAGTTCTGGAATAAAAAAAAATTGGCGAGCTTTTACTTTGCAAAAAGAAAACAGTTTTTGAAAATTTAACGTCAAGCTAGGGAGACGATATTACTAAAAATGGCATTGTCGATCAGTAAAATCGGGGTTTGTATTTGTCGCGTTTTTGCTCTACTTAATTCTGGAATAAAAAAAAATTGGTGAGCTTTTACTTTGAAAAAAGAAAACAGTTTTTGAAAATTTAACGTCAAGCTATTAGGGAGACGATATTACTAAAAATGGCATTGTCGATCAGTAAAATCGGGGTTTGTATTTGTCGCGTTTTTGCCCTAATTAGTTCTGGATTAAAAAAAAATTGGCGAGCTTTTACTTTGCAAAAAGAAAACAGTTTTTGAAAATTTAACGTCAAGCTAGGGAGACGATATTACTAAAAATGGCATTGTCGATCAGTAAAATCGGGGTTTGTATTTGTCGCGTTTTTGCTCTAATTAGTTCTGGAATAAAGAAAATTGGTGAGCTTTTACTTTGCAAAAAGAAAACAGTTTTTGAAAATTTAACGTCAAGCTAGGGAGACGATATTACTAAAAATGGCATTGTCGATCAGTAAAATCGGGGTTTGTATTTGTCGCGTTTTTGCTCTAATTAGTTCTGGAATGAAAAAAATTGGTGAGCTTTTACTTTGAAAAAAGAAAACAGTTTTTGAAAATTTAACGTCAAGCTAGGGAGACGATATTACTAAAAATGGCATTGTCGATCAGTAAAATCGGGGTTTGCATTTGTCGCGTTTTTGCTCTAATTAGTTCTGGAATAAAAAAAAATTGGTGAGCTTTTACTTTGCAAAAAGAAAACAGTTTTTGAAAATTTAACGTCAAGCTAGGGAGACGATATTACTAAAAATGGCATTGTCGATCAGTAAAATCGGGGTTTGCATTTGTCGCGTTTTTGCTCTAATTAGTTCTGGAATAAAAAAAATTGGCGAGCTTTTACTTTGCAAAAAGAAAACGATTTTCGAAAATCTAACGTCAAGCTAGGGAGACGATATTACTCAAAACGGCACTGTCGATCAGGAAAATCAGGGTTTGTATTTGTCGCGTTTTTGCCCTAATTAGTTCTGGAATAAAAAAAATTGGCGAGCTTTTACTTTGCAAAAAGAAAACGATTTTGCAAAAAGAAAACGATTTTCGAAAATCTAACGTCAAGCTAGGGAGACGATATTACTCAAAACGGCACTGTCGATCAGTAAAATCATGGTTTGTATTTGTCGCGTTTTTGCCCTAATTAGTTCTGGAATAAAAAAAAATTGGCGCGCTTTTACTTTGCAAAAAGAAAACGATTTTCGCGAATTTAACGTCAAGCTAGGGAGACGATATTACTCAAAACGGCACTGTCGATCAGGAAAATCAGGGTTTGTATTTGTCGCGTTTTTGCCCTAATCAGTTCAGGAATACAAAAAATTGGCGAGCTTTTACTTTGCAAAAAAAAAAAACGATTTTCGCGAATTTAACGTCAAGCTAGGGAGACGATATTACTCAAAACGGCACTGTCGATCAGGAAAATCAGGGTTTGTATTTGTCGCGTTTTTGCCCTAATCAGTTCAGGAATACAAAAAATTGGCGAGCTTTTACTTTGCAAAAAAAAAACGATTTTCGCGAATTTAACGTCAAGCTAGGGAGACGATATTACTCAAAACGGCACTGTCGATCAGTAAAATCATGGTTTGTATTTGTCGCGTTTTTGCCCTAATTAGTTCTGGAATAAAAAAAAATTGGCGAGCTTTTACTTTGCAAAAAGAAAACGATTTTCGAAAATTTAACGTCAAGCTAGGGAGACGATTTTACTCAAAACGGCACTGTCGATCAGGAAAATCAGGGTTTGTATTTGTCGCGTTTTTGCCCTAATTAGTTTTGGATTAAAAAAAATTGGCGAGCTTTTACTTTGCAAAAAGAAAACAATTTTCGCAAATTTGACGTCAAGCTAGGGAGACGATATTACTCAAAACGGCACTGTCGATCAGGAAAATCAGGGTTTGTATTTGTCGCGTTTTTGCCCTAATTAGTTCTGGAATAAAAAAACGGCACTGTCGATCAGTAAAATCATGGTTTGTATTTGTCGCGTTTTTGCCCTAATTAGTTCTGGAATAAAAAAAAATTGGCGCGCTTTTACTTTGCAAAAAGAAAACGATTTTCGCGAATTTAACGTCAAGCTAGGGAGACGATATTACTCAAAACGGCACTGTCGATCAGGAAAATCAGGGTTTGTATTTGTCGCGTTTTTGCCCTAATCAGTTCAGGAATACAAAAAATTGGCGAGCTTTTACTTTGCAAAAAAAACCGATTTTCGCGAATTTAACGTCAAGCTAGGGAGACGATATTACTCAAAACGGCACTGTCGATCAGTAAAATCATGGTTTGTATTTGTCGCGTTTTTGCCCTAATTAGTTCTGGAATAAAAAAAAATTGGCGAGCTTTTACTTTGCAAAAAGAAAACGATTTTCGAAAATTTAACGTCAAGCTATAGGGAGACGATATTACTAAAAACGGCACTGTCGATCAGGAAAATCAGGGTGTGTATTTGTCGCGTTTTTGCCCTAATTAGTTCTGGAATAAAAAAAAATTGGCGAGCTTTTACTTTGCAAAAAGAAAACGATTTTCGAAAATTTAACGTCAAGCTATAGGGAGACGATATTACTAAAAACGGCACTGTCGATCAGGAAAATCAGGGTGTGTATTTGTCGCGTTTTTGCCCTATAATTAGTTCTGGAATAAAAAAAAATTGGCGCGCTTTTAATTTGCAAAAAGAAAACGATTTTCCAAAATTTAACGTCAAGCTAGGGAGACGATATTACTCAAAACGGCACTGTCAATCAGGAAAATCGGGGTTTGTATTTGTCGCGTTTTTGTCCTAATTAGTTCTGGAATAAAAAAAAATTGGCGAGCTTTTACTTTGCAAAAAGAAAACGATTTTCGAAAATTTAACGTCAAGCTATAGGGAGACGATATTACTAAAAACGGCACTGTCGATCAGGAAAATCAGGGTGTGTATTTGTCGCGTTTTTGCCCTAATTAGTTCTGGAATAAAAAAAAATTGGCGAGCTTTTACTTTGCAAAAAGAAAACGATTTTCGAAAATTTAACGTCAAGCTATAGGGAGACGATATTACTAAAAACGGCACTGTCGATCAGGAAAATCAGGGTGTGTATTTGTCGCGTTTTTGCCCTATAATTAGTTCTGGAATAAAAAAAAATTGGCGCGCTTTTAATTTGCAAAAAGAAAACGATTTTCCAAAATTTAACGTCAAGCTAGGGAGACGATATTACTCAAAACGGCACTGTCGATCAGGAAAATCGGGGTTTGTATTTGTCGCGTTTTTGCCCTAATCAGTTCAGGAATAAAAAAAATTGGCGAGCTTTTACTTTGCAAAAAGAAAACGATTTTCGAAAATTTGACGTCTAGTTAGGGAGACGATATTAATAAAAATGTCCCTATCGATTATTGATCAGGGATTGTCTTTGTTGTGTTTTTGTTCTAATTTTTTGAAACAAAAAATTTTAACCCGATTTTACTTTGCAAAAAAAACGATTTTCGAAACTTTGACCAGTACCCCGAGGCTGAATTGTTAGCGTAGATGATGAAATAGACTGCCGTAAGCTAAAACAAGACTGCATGAGATCGTGCTACTTCTATTGCTGTTCGAAGGTAATCGTGTCATTATCATCTTATTAGGGATCTCGATCGTGATAGTTACTGTCGTGAGAGTCGCTTTTCCAGAAAGTGATTACACTATGAATTAGGTTTTATGGTATTATCATGATAGTAAAAACTTTCGTAGTAATTATAATAAGAAAATATGTTTAAAATTTTTTGTCGATAATCCTTTATGGTTTTCTGTCCTGCGAAAGAGGCAGCAGGACTCTTCTTCAGCTGCATTTTATGAGGTTTTTATAATCTGCACAACAGCAAGGAAAACGTTCATATTCTTCCATCAGGAAATTTAAAATATTAAAGTTATTGCCTCTCTTGGTGTACGTTTGGATCACTTCATTCTGTAAGCAATACCGACAGTATGAGAGTTACTATCAGAACTTTTTCACGGTGACAGTTGCCGTCACTTTCACGACAGCGTAAGAGTGACTATCAATCAGTTTACACGGGGCAAGTTGATTAAGAGTAACTGTCGTGAGAGCATATCTCACGCCGTGATTTCCTGTGCCCGTTCAGTTGTGATTGGCTCTAACTGGTGAATTTTCTTTATTATTTCACCGGCTGAGCTGTGATTGACTGCTATGAGTGAACGTGCGTCTATTATCTTATGGCATGAGTAATGTACATCGTACGTTATTATTAAACTGAAATCAGGATAATGAACGTTCCATTTTATTCAATAGTCGTAGTGAAAAACATAAATCGCACAATGCTAACCGAAATAGTTCCTATACCTTTGAATGTTTGGTTAATTCAAAACAAAATGGAATTAAGAACGACTGAATAATAAACAATGGCGAGGATAATCACTGTTGGATCTCTAGAAGTTTCGGCAAAAAGTCGTTTAGCAGGGTAATTAAATCCCGAACAGTTACTTATTATCTTAGGTTTTCACGAAGCTTAATTTTATTTGAACAATTGTATTTTTAGATTCGCGATTATCTCTTACATTTCAACTGTGTGTTCCAACAGTTTACAGTCATTTACTTATCTTTTGTCTTGTCTCGGTTATAATAAGTAGGTAGCGCAGGTCTGGCTGGATTGCTGGCGAGAGAAACAATGCATCGACCAGATAGGTTTTATTAACCGTAACTGCGGTGTAATTTGGTAACATCAAAGCGTTAATGACACATTTAGCGGAAGAAATTCTGTTAGCAGGAAACGAGATGTCGTTAAATGAAAATAGGCACAAATGGGCTTCTATTAATTGTTTCCGCGCTGTTGGTAGGTTGTTCAGATTACCCGCGGTGGAGATTATTTTTGGATCTTTTATAAATACGCCATGTTTATTTATGTTAATAAAGACACGTTTTGGATGGACTAGTGTGTTTTAGTGCAAACTCTAAATTTTAATGGTTCTGCCAGTGATATAAATCGGGAATTGATTTCTAAGCAAGATCGTCCAAACAACTTTTGTCCTAAATTTAAATTACCTAATACATTAATGATGCATGGAATAATGAATGGCCAAAATAATGTTGCTTTGAAAACACGTCAGAGAATTGAAGAAACATGCCAGCAGCTTTATTCTGAATTTGTCTCTAAATTGGATGATTTATTGTTCCCCTGTTTTCCTTTGTAATTTTGTCATCACTTATTTATTTTGTATCTTAATAATTTATACTCCTGTAAAAGATATTTTAATGAGTGAATGTTTTGTATATTCCTTGCAATTTCTCTCAGTTCCTTTGATAAATTGTTTTGGCAAAAGAGAGCAAAATGTGGCGTAATTACTTCATATTCGGTTATTTCTGATTTTAGCAAAATTGATCCCTGAATGATTGTAAACTTTCGCCAAAGGTGCCAACAAAAAGTTTGTCCAAGGGGTGTTCATTCGTGGAAATAATTATACACTATGATGGAAATAACTGGAAAGTATGGAAATAACTGGAAATTGTGGAAATGATGTGCATGGAAATATTGGAAATAAAATGGAAATAGTGGGTATAAAGTGGCCCTTAAGACGCATGCGCTGGCGTTTTAATATGTGGCGTAATCGGTAGCGTGGCCTCTTAAGGGAGATCAATCAATCGTCAGTTGGGATGAAATTTTAAGAAGAGGATTTGGAGAGATCTGTGAAGTCCCCCCCCCCCCCCCAATGTAACTTTTGCAGTTTTCTTTCCAGCGCATCTATCGTCTATCGTAGTTGAATGATTGTCCACCAAGAAGCGTTGTTGTCCAGGCGTTATTTGAAAAAAAAAGTTTGAAAAACATTTTTCTGACAATTTTTCAGCACTCCTAAAATACAATAAAAAATTTAAACCACAAAGATCGTTCGTCCATCGGGGGTCTACGGGGTCTACGTTTGTCCAGTCATTAAATCCCCCCGCCCCCGTGTACATATTTTTTCATTATTAATAATTTTATATTTTGGAAAATGTGAAGTTGGCAACCCCCAAGTGCCTAATTTTACCATTTTTTCGCGCATTCCTATCCATCGTAGGTGATTGTCCACCAATTTTTTTTTGTAAAATTATTTTTTTCAACAACCCCAAATTTCAAGTCCACGTTTGTCCACTGATTGGACCTTTATCAAGGCTACATTGAAATTTATTCATTTTTACACTACCTACATTTTTGTCTAAATGAAATAAAATCATAATATTCCTGTTAAAATATCAAATATTACAATACAAAAAAAGCATATTAATTCAAAGTTGCTTTAGTAAATTGATTCAATGGGATTGTTTGTAACAATACCAACAATAAAGTAGGTTTACATCTCTGTATACATGATAAGTCATTGAACCTAACAATTTCCATAAGACGTTTAGCATTCAGCATAATCGAAACAGATCAATTTTTCTATGTATTTTTAATGGCATGGAGGGTCACGTGTTGACAGTCTTTATGTCAGTGTGGACATTTATATGGAGTGCCCCTCCCCCTTAATTTTTTATACGAATCAGAAAGAACTTTAAAATAAAAATTAAATTAAATTTCATTGATTGAACTACTTTTTGACATAAAATTGATTTGTCAAATGTCAAAGATGACGTTGAAGGCACTGTCAACTTCAAAATTTTGAGGATAATTGGGGATTCATTTGCCATTTTCATAAGTATTGAAGTTTTTTTTTTTAATTTTTTTTGATGCGGTGACACAAGAACCGTTACAGATTTAAATTTTTGACTAGTCGGTTCATATTTCAAAGAGGGTGAGGAGAACTACATATAAATGTCGTCGACAAAAAAATTATTAAATTGAAAACCAACATCATTTTTGTGTAGTTAATTGAAATACCTTTAAAATGAGGTCTCACATGATCCCCCCTTGGACCTCAAAATTTTGAAGTCGGCAGCGACTTCAACGTCATCTTTGACATTTGACAGGTCAGTTTTATGTCAAAAAGTAGTAAAATCCTCCACTCTTATTTTGTTTTTTTTTTATACCAAAGTTCTATCTGATTCGGACCAATAATTAAGGGGGTGGGGCTTTATAAACGTCCTCATTGAAACAAAGACTGTCAAAAAGGAGAACTTACATAATTTTTGTGGAAATAATTTAAATAAGTAATGTAACCGTCCACCCCCCTGGCCATGTGATCTCTAGGAATTTGGAGCCCTTCGTTGTCTCGTTGTTCTTCGTAGTTTACTCTCAGTTTTATATAGTCGCTGAACCCCTTCTCTCTCTACATTCCATTGTATGTTAAAGTAGGTCACCCATGTCGCTTTCTCTTCCTTTATCTCATACAGTTTATCCTGAGTTTTCTATGCTTTCCCTTCACGTGACTCATTCAAATTTCATCTCAATCGGTTTATCTCGCAATCCTCTAGCTGCTGACACTTTTCCGGTTTCGATATCATTTATTTCAAGGAAGTTGCTTTGTAATAAGGCATTATATCCGGTGGAAGTTTTCAATGCAGTTGCTTTTGTTGAAGTGTTTAAATCTCAGTTTTTCTTACTATTTAATGGGATTTTCAGTTACTTAAGTTTCTCCTTGGATAGTATTATTACTTGTTGATAACCTACCTTAATTTCATAAACTTTGATAAGGTAGTTCTTCACGAGCAAGCCGTTTTGTTCTCAAGTTTTCATTTCTATTGAGTTTTCCTGAGATTTTCTTCGTGACATGGATCAGACGTAGTTATTTAAATGAGTTGTAATTTATATGGTGCTGGTAGGTATTTGCTGTATTACTCTGTGGGCATGTAACTTATCAAAGGTTTCCTATTTCCCAGCATTTTCTCTATCTAGGCGTATTATGTCTGGAAATACTGATGACATATCTTAATTGGATGCTGACTGGTAACTTCCCGAGTTTTCTTATGTTCTGAATAAGTTGATTTTGAAAATTTAAAGGGCTGTATTTCTGGTTGCCTACCGATGATGCTCATATTCGAATTTTACGGAGTTTTTGTCGAAAATTCGCCTGCCCCAGGGGCTATATGTTTCAGTAAATTTAAAATCAGGTAATCAGGTCTCAGACAGTTGACAGTGACTCCAACCAGATCTTTCACATTTGACAGATCAGTTTTACGTCAAAAAGTAGTAAAATTCCTGTATCTTTCTGAATTCAACAAAAAAAACGGTTTGGTTACGAAGAAAAATGCAAGGGAAATAATGTGGACATAACGCGGAAATAATGGAAATAGAATGGAAATAATGGAAGTAATGGAAATAAAGCGGAAATAGTGGAAATTATTTAGTATGCACAGAAATATAATTGTACACTTTTTGCCTCGGTTTGACCCTACTCTGTGGAATCCCAGTTTGTGAAATAAAAACTCCATGTCCTGTCCTGCAATGCTGCAATAGGAGGGAGAACTGAATAGGGCTCACCTATAACGTTACATTAACCACTCCTCGTGTGAATCTTCTTTTTTTGTTGAATTAAGATGACCTGTTTTTAGTTTGATAGTCTTGTGAATTTGTTAATTCTGTCACTGATAGAGACACATTCTTCTTAGATACCATTTCTCGCTGACATTCTTTGAATCAGTAATTTTATCACACTACCTTTTAAATCTTCCTTTTATTTCTTGTTATTTTTATATATATAATTCGCTTAAAGTAAATGATCTCATTAACCATTTTATGGGTTTCTTTTTCCATCAATCGTATTTATTTTAGGTATAAGTAGGTATAAATCGTGAAAGCTAGCTTAAATGGATCAACCTAATACAAGATAATATGATAAATACATGCTCATTGATGCTCGCATACCTAAAGTGGTTAGTTTTATCTAAATCATGTTAATTTTGTGATACTGCTGGTAAGTAAAGCCATAAAACTTTATATACCTACCACTCTAATAAGATAAAAATTGTATCCTATCATTTAATTAAAACCGAGTTTTTCTGTAAAGAAAATTACACCGCTTGGAATTGAAACTCAAAAAAGGAAACCAATATAACCGGATCTTCCCTGGAAATTGTTTCCGTCTAATAACCTAATTCAAGGGGATGATTTTAGATTTCATCGAGTTACCTCGCCACAGCCATCGCCTACCTAGATCTCTCTCATTTCATTCTCATCTCGGCTCGGCATCGGCGGGGGCCGGGGACCTGCGCCACCTTATCCTTATCGGATCTCCCGTCACCCTCTGCGAGGTTCATCTGTTCTTCCTCTGACGCCACCCCCCGCCCGCCGGCCCCTTTACCCGGTTTCGACCCTCCTGTTATACACCCCGCTAGCGTTCTCCTCGTCTGGTAACTCCCAATGTTCCTTCGCAAACCGAGCGCTGATTTACGGCGGCAATTTACTCGCCTCCCTCGGAGTTTCCCTGCTTTCTCCTTCGTCCAAAAACGCATATTTGATATTAATTTTTCACCCGGTCAGATGTTTGTCGTGATAAACGGGCGACATTATTGGTATGAAACTGGGGCACTTCTGAGCAACGATCTTCGTTTTGGGTTATTAAAACGTCGTTTTAAATGATTCAAAATGTCCAATTTACAATTTTTCGCGTAGATTGATTTAAAAATTTTGGTCTTGACTTGCTCTAATGTTGCATTAGTTTTTCGTCAGATTTATAATAGAACACTACAAGTTCATTGCCAAGTCACATCCTTCTCTGTATCTATAACGCTTTCTCAGCTTTCCCAGTTAAGGGTTGAAGCCCTCGGAATGGCCATTAAAAGGACTCGGTCTTTCGGATCGGTTGTGCTCTAATTGGCTTGTCGGAAGACCACGCCAAAAGCTTTTTAACACCGAGAATCAGCTTGTGCATCGAAAGAGACTGCCACTTCGTTACTTGGAACAGTGCCCAAATCAGTGATTATGGATGGTTTGTTTTCAGCTTGTGAAATTATTCCCATTGATGTGGTTTTATTTTTTTTTTAAACAATGTAACAGTTCTTTTAAGTGGCCATTCTTTACTTATAAGAGGAGCTCTATTTTTTCACTGTTGTATAAAACCTTCTTATATCACCTTCTTCTGTTCAATATCGAGCAAGACCATCACATGATGATTGAGCAAAACTTAGAATAATTAATTATTGAAGAATGAATTTTTTTACCACGAAAGAGGGGGACAGTGTCAGTGCCTGGGTTGGACAACTTCCAGACCACTGCGACTGTCGGAGATTGTGGGACGTGTGCTTGACCGCACCTACGGCTACACGACTTCCACATCTATTCTATTCTATTCTATTCTATTCCTTTATTCGCCATTTTAAAGAACACACAACATATTTACATGGCTCGTCGTTAGTGAGTACAGTATTTACAATAACAAAAACAGTAAATTGACACTACGAAATTACAAAAAAAAAGTATTGCACGTCTTAACACATCTATAGACTATAGACGACATCCGCAGGGCTCCGTGCTCACATCGCTAAGCTATAGCTCCAGAAAATTCACCGAATTCTATATAGGCATGGTATTCGTCTAATGTATAAAAGATATTCGAGGACAGTATAGTCTTTATAGTAATCTTAAACTGATTTCTGCGTAAGCTCCTAATATTTGCGGGAAGAGCGTTGTAAAGGGAGCAGCCAGCATAGACCGGAGACTTCTTATAATTTAGATGTTTAATCTTGGGCATATGAATCAAGTTATTTGCTCTAGTCGAATAGCCATGAACTTCATTTCGTTTTACAAAACTCTGCAAGTTATCATACGTGGACATTAATATTTTATAAACGTACAATGAAACAACTGTCATGATTTTATGCCTACTGAAAACATTTCTGCATGTTTCCATCTGTGTCAACCCAAACATTACACGAAGAACACGCTTCTGACAGACAAACACTCTTTTCACGTCAGCTGCCTGACCCCAACAAATGATGTTATAAGATATGACTGGATAAATTAATCCGTAATATAACTGTATCAGACGGTTACAGTCAAATATTTTCTTTAACTTCAGCATAGCATAAGAGAGAGAATTTAGCCTTGCGCATACACCGTTAAGGTGGTCAACCCAATTAAGTTTTGAGTCAATAATTGTCCCCAAAAACTTGATTACACCTACTTGGGCAATTTTTATGCCGTCAAGCACAACATCAAAGTTGACCGGTTCCCTATAAATACCTGTAAATTGCACATATTTCGTCTTAGAGTGATTCAGAACCAAGTTATTAACCTCACACCACTTACCAAACTGTACCAGTACATCATTTACCTCCAGGGCAGCCAAATCACTATCTCTGTGGGAGATGACAATCGATGTATCATCGGCATACATAAAAATCCTTCCCTTGTTAATATGATCCGGCAGATCATTCACGTACAGCAGAAAGAGCAACGGGCCCAACACACTACCCTGAGGAGTTCCCATCCTCACATCGTATTCATCGGATACAGCCTCACCCATAGCCACGACCATCCTCCGCCCCGACACAAACGAGGTCAAAAACTCATTTATACGGCCCCTAATGCCGATACGGTTCAGTTTGTCTGCTATAAAGTTAGGATTAAGGGTATCAAAGGCACGAGACAAATCAAAGAACACACCCACGACACACTCACCATCATCTATTTTCTCGCTGATGTACTGAGTGAGTCCCCTGGTGGCTGTTTCAGTAGACAAAAGTGTTCTAAATCCATGTTGACTTTCTGTCAAGATGCTAAATTTCTGCAAAAAATCAATTAGTCGGTTATAAACGGCCTTCTCTATTATTTTTGAGAATGGACTAACCAATGAGATAGGTCTATAATTTTCAGTCAAGTGTCGATCTCCTTTTTTAAATACTGGTATGGTTTTAGTTAATTTCAGCACGTCAGGAAACTCACCCACCCCAACAGCTATGTTTATAAGTTTTGCCATGTATTCCGATATATCCCGGGAGCATGCCTTTAAAAGCGTCACAGGCACTTCCTCAATACCCGCCGAAGCATTCTTCAAGTTTGCTATTATAATCGCTACCTCGTCGGCAGTGACTGGACGGAAGAACATCGAGGCAGACTGTAGCCGGCCAACTGTGCATGAAGCACCAGGGACCGAAAAACGCGACGCAATCCCGACTGTCGCGAAGAACCTGCCAAACTCATTCGCTATACCCACGTGATCCTCAACTTTACCCAACTCAGTTTTGAGAGTGATGGGAATGTTATGTCTGGACTTACCAAGCTTATTATTTACTATCTTCCAGAATGCTCTAGGTTTATTACCTGAATTGTCTATCACAGACATATAATAATCACTTCTAAATGTGTCAAGTTTTTTATTAAACTGCCCTCTAAAGCTCTGATACAGATCACCTAACCATTGGTCTCCTAGGATCTTTTTCACCCAGTTTAAGAATTTTAAGTTATGATGACATTTTTTTAGTTCATCTGAATATCGAATAGTCACTCGATCATGTTTACCAACTTTCACACACCTTCTAGGAAAAGCCACCTCAAAACACCACATAAAATGAGACCAAAATTTACCGAAAACATGGTCGACATGTGAATATTTACCATCATCAATATCTATCTCTGTCTTATTGAATAAATATCTAAATTCTGATATTGCTCCCTCTGTAATCATCCTTTTGTATACAAATTCACTGTCATTATTATCACCTTTGCTACCGTTCCCATCCTGCACCTTCCACCAGATTCTCTGAGCCAGATGATCAGAGATGCCTAGTTCCATTACTTTACATGGTAAATCTTCCCGGAAGTTAGTTACGATATAATCTAACTGTGATCCCTTCCCATTAGTATACCTGGTTGGTTCCCTAACATGGTTCCTAAGTCCATATGACTGGAATACGTCAAACAACTGCTTGGTGTGTCTGTCATCCGCGTCCTCCCCGTGAATGTTCAGATCGCCACAGAGAACTATGAATTGATATTTATTTATTATGCGAGTAATTAATGTTTCAAGCCTTTTAAAAAACAAGTCATACTCACGACTACCAGATGATCTGTAAATTGTTACTATGCAAGCTACTCCCCTGTATACAACACCCACACACTCGAAGTGTGTTTCCTTCGACATCTCAGCAATCCATCCCATAGGAGAACAGAACCCTGCAGTGTCATCCCTAACCAGAAGCGCCACCCCGCCGTGCTCTCGCTCGACTCGGTAGTACTGCTCCATCATTGTGTAACCTTGAATTTGGATATCACTTTTTTCTCGCGTAATCCATGTTTCACTCAGGCAGAGAAACTGGGGACGATCTCTCTCTAGTTGCACCTCCAATAAATCTGACTTGTTGAATAAACTTTGTATATTAAAGTGAACAAGGGAACATGTATTTTCTGTACCACAGTCTATCAGGACCTCTCGCTCATCTTCTCCGGGGTAAAACCCGAGTCTCTCCGCCAGAAATATCTGCGAACCGCCGCCCCAACTGGCCACAGTTCATTGTCGTACACTTTGTTTACATACTGAATCGGGTATGTAAGCCTGAATGACGCAGAATATTCGCTCTTTTTCAGAGTCTCGCATTTGAACTCGATGTCTGGAGCTGTTTTTCCCAAGAAATTAACAACGTCCGCTTCATCAGTATCAGGATGCATCCTGTATAAATGTAAATAGCCATTCCTTGGCACAGTCTTAACCTCACTATTGACAGTATTATTTGATCCAATTATAGTAGGTCTGGATCGCCTTTTATCGCTATCTACTCGTCCCTTATCAGTAGACCGCTGGTTCACTGCTGTCTTGTTACCGTCATCGTCGAGTAGGCCTAAATCTCTCTTATTGCGGTTCTGAACTACTTTAGCTGTAGCGAGCGCATAATTCAGTCCTCTGCCACTGCTGTCACCTCCGTCAACATTAGTAGATCTTGCTTCTCTCTCCACACTAGTTTGTGTTCGGTCGCACAGTTTGTTGCTGTTCAAGGCCGTTGGATTTACCTCTTTATTTGTACTCCTTATCACAATTTCAGGCTTTTTCAGCTTATCTACCTTGATGGTCCGCCTCTCCATATGCTCGTCATTCGCTGATTTCTTATTTCTTAACAAATCTATTATGCATTGTTGATCTCTCAATCTTGATTCGAGACAATCGTTTAATTTACCTAGCAAATCTACCTCCCTTTTCAAGGAATGAACCTTCATAGTTATCTCAATGACTGTACGCTCATCTTTACCAGCTGTACTGCGAGAACAGGAATCGCCGTCTGTCGCTGTTGGGTTGCTGTCTAATTTTTCTCCATGATTAAATAACTTGCTGAGAAAATCTTTCACTATTTCACTGTTTAAGTCTTTGGGTACACTCTTGGTTAAAATAATATCTATTAAAGTATTTTTATTTAGCTTATTTAGCTCCTTATTAAGGAGCTCTCGTTCGCGTGTACTTAAAGCGGCGGCCATCTTGTTGCTATCTCCTATCTAATCTGTCAAGAACGTCTGAAAGCTGATATTGTTAATCCAGGGTTGTTTATCAGTTCAGTATAGACTGCGAAGAGTAAGCGAATAAGGAAGCGATAGTAAGTGAGCGAGATAAGGAGGCGATAGTAGTGTTATAGACAACACAACAAATGAATTTAATTTAAAGTAAACTATTAAAATGCCTTCATTTCCATCATGGAGATATATCGTTAAAAAAAGAACTTACAGCACTGCGGTAATAAAATTTACTGCCCTTAAGTTTATCACATCATACTCTGCGAGTACGGGAGTTACTGATCACCCTGTGTATATGATGTAATTTATTAAAAATTTCTGTTTTTACTACATAAATGATTGCCCTGTCCATAAAAAGTCTCACACATGAGCGACTTTACGAAGAAAATAATTTGAAAAATGATAAAAACCGTATAAATTCGCGAATGTTATGATTTTCAATTTTCACGTGTATACGAGCTTTCCGTTCGGCGTTTGAAAATAATTATAGGAAACCCTTTCAACCGTTCCGTGTCTATGCGGCCGAGATGAATTTTATAATCTTCTGCCGCTCTGAGTTTTAATATCCCTTTGTCATTCTCGCCTGGAAATAAATTCTGAAAGAACGAAATTAAATGAGGTTTTCATTTAGGGGATTTAAAGTTGTCTGAATCCCATCAAAACAGTCTGAATATAAAAATTTAATCATCTTAATTAAAGTTTGCGAATCTAACCAGATATTATTTTTGTTGCAGTATTACGAAATGTCCTATGGCCTTAATGTGGAAATGCACAAACAGGTAAGGAAGGCATCATGTCTATTTTATTATTACTTCTTACTTCTATGTAATTACTAATTACAGTAACAGTTAAATGTATCATGCTACCGTTTTCGGTGACTTTAAAAACATCGGTTTTCCACAAATGACTATTTAAAAATTTGAGGCCAAAATTTAAGTGAACATTCTGGTCTTTCTGGGCACGCGCAGTAAGCCTAAACCCTCATAGATTTCGGTAAACTCCAAGATCTAAGTAAGGAGGTTAAATTCTACCCTTTACCCCGCCCTCATATACCCTTTAAATTCTGAGCTGGAAGAGAACCTTTGGTTCACGTTTTGACGTAAAACTGATGTATCAAATAAATGTCAAAGATGACGTTGCAGACTTTAACGTCTGCACTTTTTACTCTAAAGTTGTTACTTTTACTCTAAACTAGAAACGTACATACAAAGTTCAAAACTTGAAACCATGACATAACGTTTGTGAAAATAGAAGATTATACAAAATACCTTTAAAATGAAGTATGGCATTTGACAAACAATTATGTCAAAAAGTTCATGTTTAGCAATTTTAGTTTTTGTACAAAGTTCTCTTTCATTGGACTCAGAATTAAAGGGGGGGGGGGGGGGACTAAACGTCCTCACTTAAAATGAGGTCTCACATAATCTCATGCCATTTAAAATTTTGAAATTGGTAGAGGTTGCAACGTCAAAAAGTAATAAAAGTTCATGTTATTGAAATTAGTTTAGTTTTTATACAAAAGTTCTAACTATAGGCTTAGAATTTCTAAAGTGTGCGGGGGGGTGGAATAAACGTCCTCGCTGTATACCAAAACATTACCCCTGTCCACTTTTCCACAAAGTTGTCCTCAGATCTATCGTAGGTACTGGTACTACATACCAACAAATATCTGGTAAGCTTTTAGTAGTGGGCAGAAGTGTTGGCGGGAATTCGAAACAAGAACCAAATAAACGTCATTACTCCGTAGATAAAAATTGATGTCAAAAGAGGTATCTTGCGATTTAGGACAGTCGGCTTTGTGAGCAATGTAAACAAAAACCTACCATTTGCAAAAAAATAAGAAATGTAGGAGTTTTTTCACTGAAATGGGAGTTTGCGGTTAGGGCGAGGAGAGCCCACTTCTTTGAAGTTTCCAAAACTATCCACATCACGCAATTTCCGCTCCATTTGCTCTGCAGAGCAAATTTTTTGCCTTCGAGCACGCCTTGAACCTTGAAATGTCTGCTATCTCAAAATCTCTACAACGCCAACGCCATGATTATCACAATTACTGTAGCCCTTTCTGCTTGCTTGTTTAAAATTTCGAATAAAGATGCGAAAAGAAAAATGTGCGAGCAGAGGATGCTATTCCCTCTGGCTCCGTTCGGGTACGTTCAAATTTATTTGAACCCAAAGCGGAACAGAGGGTGTTAAAGATCTTAAAATGAAGTTACAAATTTTTAAGTGATCGTCTAGATCAATTATGTTTTCTAAAAAGTTTCCAAAAAGTTTCCAAAAACCTTTACCTGCCCTACGTTGTGAATATTTACTTTCAGGTCACACAAAACACATCAAATAAAACACACACTAACAATTAACAGTTTATTGGAATACTCCAATTAAATTAAATTTCCCAGGAATTGATAGTAATGTATCGTGAGATTATATACTTAAAATTAGAATCTTCAAACTTATTCACTAATTATTACACATAACATCAAAGATAAGACAAAATATCATTACTCATTCTAAAATGTAAGTAGTCTTTAAAAGACCCCAAATTCACCTAAAAATTGTCATCTCAATTAGGTATTCTTCAATTCATTAATAGATAACACTGATCCAAATAAATCACTCCAAGCAACATTCTTTGATTGATGTGTTTCTCACTTTAGAGAACATAAAAAGTTACAATATAAATTTGATAAGGTACCTTCCAGTCCAAATAGCGGTTTATGTTGAAAAGTGAGTGAACGGGAAGATCCAAAAGCAGGATGGAGAGTAATGCTTCCTCCTTCCACAACTGCTTACGTCAGACCTTCTCTATCGTCCAGACCATAAAAACCAAATAAAAAAAATGGCTTTGCTTTCTCCAAAGGACGCCATCCATCCAGACTGGCTTACATCGGCACAACTCCTGAACCAATTATGGTCCCGGAACGGAAACTAAAATAGGGACTGGAATCCGAGCGAAATAGCCCTAACGAGGAATCCGAAACGAAAAAGGAAAACGGAAAAACCCTGAAATTAAAATAATTACCATCTGAAAATTTACTAAACGCCATCTTATTTAATTCTTACCGAAATGAATCACATTATCCAAGTCGGGCTTCTCTAAAATCCATTTTCTGCCTTAATTTCAAGACCACCTAATCGAGAAACAACATAAAACATTAGCTTTGCTAAATAATTCTCAAACAACAACTTCATACCTGAGTTTAAACAAACCACTACATGAAACAAATAAACAATTCACTTTACTGAATCATCCTCACACCACCACTATTTCAACCAGAAAGAAAGATGAGATGTTCCTCTTGTCGGGTCCCCGACCTCCTACTACTCAATCGATAAATCAGCGCATATTCAGTTATCCGTTATATCGTCCTGTCACTTCGCCGACTGGCATGTGTCAGACTGGAAACTGACACTCATCATTCGACCTCTCTACAATGACTCAGAGTATAAAACCAGCGGAGTGTAGCATTCCCAACAGGTCCATTATCCTGCGCCTTTTACTAGTCTAAATTTCATTCGAAACAGATGTGGAAAAGCGCACGCTACATTACCATCTGTTTGTTTCCTATAAAGAGTTTATTGTATGGATTGAAACTTCTGGGACCACTAATCATTTTGCTCTGGGTTAAGGGTCAAACGAGTATGTCATCATGTGATTGAAATGACTATTAATGGCTAACACCAATGCGGGATGTGACACCAAGAATTAATTGCGGATTCGAGTCACATTTTCTTCTCGTGTTCCAGTCACGCTCGAAAAGGTCGGTGATAGGGCTTCGACCTTTTCAAAAATTTAATGAACCGCATGCAATATTTTCTTTCCAACGTTTAGCTACTCATGGAAAAAATGCTTGATTCCTTGGTAAACTGCCTTCGGACAGGTGGCAGTTCCATCTAGCAACTCAAAAAGTGAAATCAAATAAAATAAAAATTCACGGTGGGTTAGGCCTGCGCCATAGGATACACCCCAGGCAGCCAAAATGCATGCCAAAAACTGAGCGCAGTTCCCCTCGATGTGCGTGAAAGTGGACGGTGGCCTACCGGCCATTACTCAAAAGGGCTCTAAGGCCTAAAAACTCAAGGCCGTGACTCACAATTTAACGGTTCATATCATCAATAATGTTTCAGAAATACGCATGTGAGCAGTAGGAAATATTTTTTTGATCATTGTTGTAGACTGACCTGATGACATGCATTCTAAAATCTTTAAATGTGGAACTTTGAAGTTAACGGTGAAACGAATTATTGGCAGATAGACACGTTGGGTGCCACTTGAAACGAACTATTTGACCTTTAGAGGGGAAAATAGTCGCTGAGAGCATGAGACAGTAATAAGAGACAACAAGGGTCGTGGGTTGAGTCGCTAGTCTAAGAGGTTAAGCAATAACAAGCAGGTCAGCAGAACAACAGGTACTCTTTATTAAAATAAAATCACAGCTATTATCACAGAATCTTGACTTGAGCACAGTTAACAACAATAAGGAACAAGAGCGTGTAGTATATCCGAATGAACTGATCGGTTAAACTTGGTAGGCAAAGGCACTTATCTTCGTAGGGTCTCCGGAGCGAGGGTGGAAGTTTAGCTGGTGGTAAACTTGGTCTCAGGTACAACCAATGTGCTGCCTTCTTGTTTGAAGAGAAACTTGCTTCCAGGAAAACTTGCGTCCGTTCCGTACGAAGAAGTGGATTCCGTCAAAGAGTTGATTCCGGGGGAAACATTGAGTCCGGGAGAGAAAGTTGCCACCCAGGAAAAAGAATTGCCTCCAGGAAAAATCAATCCGTAGGAAAAAAGAATTGCCTCCAGGAAAAAGCTGCAATTTCATAGGTATCAGAGACACTCTTGTATTAATGAACGGTCCGATCGAGTCTGCTTGCCAAGGGTACATAAAATTATGTCCCGTCCTCAAGATAGGTTGAGATCAAAAAATGTAATTGACAAAATTTTACATGCGAAGCGAAACTCGATCAGATTTAAAAGCTGTAATTAAAAATAGCATATTGTATTAACAAAATATGATCCGTATAATTCCAGGACAATTAATAAAATCATTTTACGACACTCACCAAGCCAAAAACGTGGGTGATGTTTATAATAATTTACGTGAAAGTTCACGACGCCATTTCGCCAAAAATTCCAGGTGTTTGCGGAAACGATCTTCCTCTAGCGAATTCCAGGAGAGAAAAGAAAGGTGAAATCGCAGATATCTGCGTACCGGGTTGGAACTCGACAGTCGATGTCGACGAAATTCGAGGCCGCCAGCCGGCCGTGTTTTCGTCGCACTAAAAACCACCATCACTCACTTACTGCACGCGCCCGCCGTTGTCTCCGTGTCGCTGGCATTTAGCCGGTACGTACAAAATGTACGTTACACCGGTTCCAATTTTATGGGGTATCAATTCCTTAAAGCCTATAGAATGCTAACTTAGGATTGTTCTCTTTATCTTCTCGCAAAGGATAGTTGAAGACACAAGTGAATAAAGGGCCTATGTAACTGTTTCGTCCTTGTTGATCAACTTGGGTTTATATCTTCAAAGACACTACCGTTCCTACTACCCCTTCCTATCATTACATATCGGGGATGAAGAAGGAAGAATCCACCTGACCGGAGACCGGGGACTACCACAGTCGAGTAATAGCATTGAGAGAGTGGAGCTCGAGCATTACCAGAGTGCCGTTGGTACCAGATAGACGTTGGTGCTGGTGCCTGCCTAATCCCTTAATCGAAGGGAGCGGCATAAAACGCGCGAACACTCGTACCTAAATAGTGGAAAATCGTCCACATTGTGAACTAAAACTAATAATAATTAACAACTCGTGACTCAAGGAAGTGCCCCATACTCCTCGGACAGAAACACAAGAAACACAAGATTGTAAGCTGAGAATTGTTAATTTATACAACGTTTATTATGTGTTCCATGTTCCTGTCAATCTTGGCATTGAGCCTGGTCCTTCGTCCTCCCACTACATTTTGGTCCTCGTCGTTGGACACAAAACATTTTGGCCCTTCGATCGGATTCAAACAGTAACACTTTTTAAAAACCCGATGCTTTTCCATAACTGAAGCCAATGTACCTAAAATTCGTTTAAAATATCTTCCGTTACAATACATCATGAAATAAAGGAGTTATAAGTGGATAAAGGACCCATCTACTAGGTAGTAATATTTTATTTATTGACTTCAAACTGAAATATCTCGAGAAAATGATTTTGCTACATAGACCCTTCATCCACTTGTGTCTTCAGTTAAGAGTCCAGATTTTAAAATAATTTGAATATTATGGTCTGCGTTTACCTACATGCATCTTGGAGACCTAAACTTTAATAGGAGTTTCATGGAAAATTGTTAATGTAGCTGTGGTGGTGTCTTAGCAATCGGATTTTCCCGGGAAAAAATATAGGAGACATGTTGCGTATCTATCAAGGCATGAGAGCATGGTTTAATTCTTTTCACTGCTGACACCTAAGTGATTTCAGAGTGATTCCTCGCATTGCGAAGAATGGCACAAGAGAACAAAGGAATCGTTCGTTCGTATTATATTGGAACAAACCTTGCGGCTGCAATGTGCTTATATTATATCGGTGGGTGCCCCGGCAAGCTTCTAACAATTATTATTACAATTTTACAAATCTGATGAATTTTTTTAGGGTTCTTTGAAATTGGAACTTGAAAAAATTGAAAGCTACAAGTTTTAATATAAATCTGAGTACTTCCAACATTTATTACAATTTTGCAGATTGAAGAATTTTTTTATAGAGTTCTTTGAAATGAGAACTTTAAAAAATTGAAAGCTACAACTTTTTGATAAAAATTTGAGTACGGATCTGGAAATAATATCGTTGTTTCGAGTAAAAATAATTATAACTGCAATGCGTTTGAAATATTTATCTAACTCACGCTATTATTTTGCAATTCCATAAATTCTTTGATCTGTGTGTCGTTATATCGCAGGCTCACTAAAAAAGCATAAATGTAATCCAGAGCTTGATGAAAGCCACAAATGCATTATGCATTTTTATCAAGTTCATACTGCGTCAGCTGATATTTCCCCATATTCAAGCTTCTAGCATCCACTTAGCTTCGCCATGAGTGGAAGAGTACCATAGAGTCCTGTTCATAATGCATTCCTGCCGCTATTGAACGCAAACACCTTCGGCCTACCGTTCTCCCTACTTTACCCTTTTGAATTTCATTTTACACGTATCGTTTCTGTATGAGCCCGGCGCTACTAATGAAAACCTCACCCCACGATCCCTCGAATCAGGGGTGATGTTCTCATTTCTCATCCGAAAATACATGATGTCATCGACAGAAACTTTCTCGCGACGACGACGGGGTAGGTTAAGCCTCGCTCGGAGGAAAATTGATGTAAAAATTCATTATCGGGGCGCTGAAAAATATTGGGAAGAATAGGTCCTTTATATTACACCGGCATATACTCCTCGCTTCGCGTCTTCTTTATCTGATTTGCTTCTCCCAAGATCCGTGAGTAATACGATGAGTCGAATGAGATTTAGCAGTTCGTAACTTTTGGTAAAGGTACGGCTTCAAATCAAAATTATCTAAAAGTCTGCTATTCAGCGAACATTTCACATTGATTAAAAAAACTCCACTTGTTTACTCAAGACGAGAGTCAGGGAAAAAAATTAACAATAAATCCTTTTTCGTTCTTGATTGTATATTAACAAAATGACTATACTCGAGGAGAACTTTATTTTTTTCAAAAATCACTACATGAAATTGTGTAGGTACTTAATTTTATTCCAAAGTGAAAACAACTGCTATTTTAGTATGGTCGTAGATAAAGTATAATATTATACTCGCGCATAAGACGATTCCCCTCTATTTACGCATAATGACGATTCTTGCATGAACTGGTCAAAAAGGCGTTTTCCTCTTGCATAAGAATTCCCACTAGCCACTAGAATTCCCATGTGAAGACATGTGTTAATTGTGGTGGGGCTAGAAGGTTGAAGATTAACGAAGGGCAAGAGTGTCACATTCCATTATATCGTTTCCCTGCATCAATCTCTATGAAAACAGTCCATTCCGCATAAGATTCTTCAGCTAATTTGAGACTTATCATTCAAATCAGTGCTATGTGAAATGTGCACTGATTTGGTTCAGATTTTGGCATCAATCGGCCACACTTTCAAGGAGCGGGCATCTTCCGCTACCATGCGATTCAATCCATGGTTCTTGAGCCGGTCATCATGAGTGACTATGATCCTCTCATGTGAAAAGTTCGATGAAACAGTTCGAGAGTCGTGATCTGCATTGTTGAAGACAAGTGCACGAATCGATTTTCCTGAACTTCACTGGAGGTGTTCGTAGTCACGGAAATTTATGTTAACAGGTTTTGGTGTAGGAAGCAGATCAAAGGAACATTTCCATTCCTACATGAACAACACTCCCCACCTCTATTCTCAGCTTTTTTTCTCGATCGGCGTATACCTGGATTGTCTGAATTGTTGGGAGAGCAAAAGTGTCCTTTCTCTAGTGTCCTTTCCCTAGTGTCCTTTCTCCTTAAGCCATCTCAAGATCATAAAGTACTGAACCAGGACGCCTAGAGGGCCTCCAGCATGGTGTTGAGGCTTGGCTGATTTGAACCAAGCATAGATCCACGGAGGCTGTAGAGTGAAGGTCAGCGGCATAGGATATGTTCCACAGTCTCCCTCTTCGTGCCATTTCCTGCATAGTGGGTCAGTGTTGATTCCCATCGTATGGAGATGCATGTGTGTTTCTTTAAAAATTATTGATGCAATGAGGCTAAAAGAGGGGACGGTCCCTAAATATTTTATGCCTGCCCCTGACGGGAAGACAGGATTACTGTCACTCTCGGTATTGAATTGTAATCTCCATAAAGTCCGACAGCTCAGGTATCGGTAGCTCTAACTTGGACTCGTTAGCAGGTCTTCTGACCACATTTTCAGTTGGTTCACCTGATGGCATACTTGAACCAAAGATTGAAAAGCGTGAGTCCCCAGTTTTTATGATAGTGCGCATGGGTCTCAATAATATTCAAACTGTTTCACTTGTCAATCGCACCTCTTTACGCACATACTCCGAATACATACTTTAAATTTTTGGGAGGGTTTCCACTGGAGCACTTGACATATTTTTGGGTTTCCATGTAGGTGCTGCTTGTATGTTTTCTCATCCACCTCCCTCCTGCAATAAAGAGATCAATTCTCGGATCAATTAATATACTCTGGTCACTTCTGGTCTGGGTAGAGTTTTTTGCAGTTGTTTTGCAGGGACACCAGAACATGATTCCTACATCTGGCTGGTGGTATAATGTTATTTCTCGTTATATGCACTCGTTTGTGACTAACGCTGTGAGTTTTTTCCCAATCACTGAGTTTATTTTTATAGTGAGATCCCCCAGAGTCAAACCTTCTATCTGACCTGACCTGGGCACTGTTAATGTCCAACATACCGCCGTCGCCACAGAAAATGCAATTCTCCTCGATCTTCTGTCAGCTTTCCAATAACCAACTATTAGACCTACCTGTCAAGAAAACAATCTATTCCACGCCAGTATTTATTATTATTATTATTAGGCAATGCTGGATTTTTTGAGAAAGTATAGTTGTAGAGTTTTTTTATAATAAAAATCGCTGGCATCCGGTTTTATGCATTTTTCCCCCGCATTTTTTGGTTATTTTCGGGAAAGTACAGAGGGACTTGACTTAATCATTTTCGTTTCGTTCAAATTTAAGTCAAATTGCTTGTATTAAGTAATTGTAAATCTCGGTAATATTCTTGAAAAGATTTAATTGGAATCACCTGGTATATTACTATATTATTGGCATAGGGTAAAAAAAACGTATAAAATGCGGTGTCTAGAAGCGTTTATCGTTTATAACTCCCCAGAGTTAGTTTTTATTATATGGACATTAATTTTCTTGAATAGGTACTTTAATGTCATTCCACTCATAAATTGTCACTAAGGCCATCAATATACTATGACCATTTCATATGTTTACAAATTTCTATTGACCAAGTACAATAACAACAGACTACTCGGTTACAAATCCCGATCCTGATGTCGCCAACACCGCAGTATCATTAAAAAAGATCTAAATCCTCTACCCATCAGTGATTTTTCCAAGATTACATTTTCAATTCTCATATAAAGCATGACGGGATGTGTAATCACTGTTTCGCCACCCTCTTGCGTGGATAAACAGAGGGGAAACCGCCTCCCCCTTCACCAAGCGCGACTAGGCAACCATTCATTACATCTTGATTGCTAGGAGCAGCTTTCCTTTGTCGCAGCCGTCACGAGACTTCCTCTTCGCCATCTCATCTCCTTGGTTCCTGTGTGCATATGCAGGTGATTGTGATGTCAGTTGTGCCACAAGCCACAACTAGTATGATGCATCGTCGGGATAAAGTATGGAGATCCATAATTACATTATATCGTAATTATTATTATAACCCGATCGTCATTCGTCAGACCGCATCCACTTACCTAACGATTACTCTCGTAAGTCTTGGGAAATGAACTCCTTCTATAGGATTAGGGGATCATACTGCATAAAGTAGAATGCAATCAGGCGATATTACTTTGATCTTGTAAGCAGTAAGCACTGATCGTACTTCGTGTCAAATTTATATCAAACAAAGATATGTTGAGATGAAATGACGATTTCCATTTGATCTTACCAAAACGGGGGATCGATAATATCTCTTTACAAATTAGGTATCTCGGTTATCTTAAGGTTTTGATCGTGCTGTTGTTGATTATTTTGAAACGCGACTATATGTTGTAATAATCTATGATTTGGTTTATTTATACAGGGTGAAACACTTTAGGAGCTCCCGAATTTAATGACACTTGAGATGTGGAGGTGGTGGGGGGGGGAGTCAAGTCATCTCTACGGACAGACGAAGATCCCGTGCATCCGGCGTGTCTGGTTGTGGTCTCAAAAACCCTTCCAAACTCGTTTTAGACCACAAGCCACTAAGTTAGTGGGGGAGGGGGGGGGTGTTATAATATATAATTGTCTATGGGCGAAAGGAATTTCCCCTAAGCAGCAGAATCTCCTCTAAGAAGATATAGTGTCAATTTACATGGTGGCCATCAAGCAATGCGTCGGAGAAGAACCTTTTGCCGTTAGTGAGGTCTGCCTAGCAGGCTACCCCACACCCCGCATAGCTTTTTCATAATAATTAATAATCGTGCTTGGGCTCTAGATATTCTTTTCATGGATAATTGGGTTAGATTTAATTTTTGCATCAACTGTGGCGAGTTCATAATGATCACTTCTGATTTTGTCTGGTATTAAAAAAAAGAATGAAAAGTTGAATAAAAAGGTTCGACCTAAAAAAGGTTCGAGTAAAAACGACCAAATAGTTCAAACGCAGCTGGACAACGATGACGCTGGATTCCTGGCACGGACTTGTAGTTTCGAATTTCACCGATTAAGGCGAACGCAGCCTGGTAGAAAAGGCCAGCTCGGAGGCGGTCAAAAGAACGGTTTTCTTTCTGTTTGATATATATTATTGGTATATAGGGGAGGTGAAGGAAAGGAGAAAAATAAAGGAATGGGTGTACAATAATTAGGTGTTATGATTCCTGTGTGCATTCTTCTCTCGTTGACCCCCAAATGATTCCGCGGTCCAGTCTTGTCTATCGTAAAAGTCGTTTTGATGGACCCCTAGATGCGGTGTGCTCATTGTCGACCTCTCGATCCCTCCTCCTATATATGAGGCTCAGAGGAAAAGAAAAGAGAAAGAAAAAATAAAGGAATAAAGAAAAAAAAAACAGAGAAGAACAAAAAGTAAAAGAGAAAAAAACAAAGGAAGGAAAAAAGAGGGAAAAAAACGGAAAAAAGAGAAAAAAGGAAAATAGTAAAAATAATAAATGTCACCCCTGCATAGTATGTAGCTACATACTTTATAAATGTTTATATGTTTTTCTTTTTAAATGACCCTAACTTTTCACCGACTAGTTCAAAAATTGGTCAGCTTTTCTTTGGTCAGGTGTGCCGTCATCTGACCTTGCGTCTGACTTACAAAAGTCTGTGGCTGATGGAGCCAGCGTTCCAACGCCAAATAACACATACATACATACAACGGTTTTCATGGGCTACTATGTACTATGTAGCTTGATAAAGGTTGAATATATTCCTCTTCAGCAAGAGGGATCGTCTACTGTTGAATCCGAAACAACGCCGATGTTGTTGAACAAAATAGCATAGGTACTTTGAAGTATTTCAAAAATTATGAATTGATTTATTCACTACACAACCACCAGGTGGGAACATCGACAAAAACGTTGACAAAATGTCAAAATTCCCCAAGACAATAGGAGCCTCCTACGTTGTTGCCGGATCACCCAGGGGAACCCCCCTCTATACCAATAAGTTTTTATCTATATAAGAGGGTCCGTGGTGCAGTGATGAAGACCGCTGGCGATGGAGCCGAAGATCACGGGTTCGATCCTGGCTCAGTATGAAATTTGGATCCATAGTAGTAGTATGGTTAGAAGGAATTCTGCACTCCATGGGACTAGACAACCAAGGACCGTTTCGCCTTTCGCGCACCATGGTGGTGGTGATACTCCCATAACAAGACCTTTTTACTCGCCTTTTTATAAATACGAGCCAGTTTTTTCTTCCAATTTTGTAGTACCTCTGACCCAAAAATTTTGAGCCCGAGGCTACTGTAAACTCAGTACATGTGGTAGTAGCAGAGTAAGTCCACATTTGGGATAGAGTGTATCCCCCCCTCACTCCCATAAGTTGCAAGTGCTAGTTGAGACTGTTATGACCTCTGAGAACCCCGACTGTTGGAGTAGTCTAAGCTCCTTCCGGTTAAGTTTGGTCATATCCAAACCGGAAAGGAACAGTCTGGCTCTGGCCTGTCTGCAGCTTGGTGTTACGTCCTCTTCCACTACTCACTACTTCTCCAAACCTTTTGCTAGACCAAGAAGGAACTGCGCTCCATAGTAGTTTTGTCTGGTCCCCAGATTCTCATATTTGGGTTAATAAGTTATGCATCATGGTTAAATAAAAAAAATATTGAAAAGAAAAATTGGCGCATAGAAAAAAAAAGGCAAAACTCTTAGAGTGCGTTTCCTGCCTATTTATAAATGTCTAGATTGAAACGCTCATTATTGTCTAATTGAATCTCCCTCTCAACCGCCGTTCCATCATGTTTGTCTATGGGATTAAGGGACCATAACGCGAGATATGACGGTGACAACGCTGTTCTATTGTTCGGAAATGCTTCCGATGCGTAAAGGTTCCCATTTAACTCTGACCTGACCTCTTTCTTGTAATTAAACTTTCAGATACAAAACACACAACTTAAAATGTTTCAACTCAAGGACAGTCCAAAGAAACTATTTAACATATTTTTGTGGCAAATAATTCGACAGCTACTTTGCCTAAATAATGAAAGAAAAATCTCAACAAGAGTTTTTTTCAAGAGCTATCAATTTTGGCTACAGATTTATTTATTTCTGAGTATAAAGAGAAATTATTATTCCAATACCTTATTGGTTGTTGGAATATTACGGTAATAATTAATTAATTGATTAATTAAATCGCTCTAAATAATAGCTACATTATTACGTTCTAATCACGTTATTGATTTCAGACTGAAATAGCAAAACGCTTAAACGCCATAATCGCCCAAGTGCTGCCGTTCTTGGCCCAAGAACACCAGCAGCAGGTGGCCACTGCAGTGGAGCGCGCCAAGCAGGTCACCATGACGGAGCTGAATCAGATCATCGGGGTAAGTCACAAAATTATCTCTCCTTTCTGCTCCCTTCCCATCAAGTTTAATTATTCGCTGTTACTCTATTATCCCTTTTAGGTGTTATTCTATCTGATCTTACGTTCTTGTAGAGTATGTACCTACCTATGTACTTTCTACTTTCTTTCAATTTGATGTATAAGTTGCTTTATTGTTTGATATTGCAGTAGCTGAATAAGTATTTTAATAATTTAGTAATTTAGTAATTTTGTTGAAATTTATCCGATTTTTATAGGAGCAAGTGAAATAAAAATTTTAGAGATATTTTAAGAAGCCTGGCGCGTGGGATATTTTTGGCGATAGTTCAAATTAATGTTGGAAACTAATTAATCATATTTTTCATCGCTAATTACCGCCGACTGTTATTAATTGGCATTTTGAATAGGCTCTCTGTTGTTTATTGACAAATTCAGCTATAATGGTGTATTATGAAATTATGTAAATAACCGTTTCCAGAATAATCTATTAATGTGTGGTCATTAAGTTTATTTAATGACGGGTTAAAGACTTTTTATTTAACTACGAAACGAACTAGTTCACGAGTAGGAGAGACATATTAGAATTCTCAGAGGAAAGTTTTTCTCACCCTCTATGTTTTTTTGGATCGCAGAACACGAATTTGAATAAGTTAGATGGCAAACATTTGACCCTGAACTTAGTTTTTTGTTAGGCACTTTTGGCCAAATTTTTCCACTTTTTCCAGTTTTTGGGTGTATCTCCTGTAAGTAAATGGCCTATATTGGCCTATAAGGAAAGTAATAGTTTTTTCGATGTACAAAATTTCCTACATTTCTGTAGGCCAAAATAACATAGTCCCGGACCCACTATCTTGATTATTGTCACTTTGTTGCACGACCCCTCACAGTTGATGCACGGATTGGTGCAATCGCGGCCTCTTTTTTGCAGCTACATTTTTTTGCGCTAGTATTGGCGGATCTGCATGATTTCAGACGCAACATTTCTTGCTCGTTTCTCATTTTCCTCAACCCCCGGCCATTGCTGCACCTGGTGATACACCCTAAAACTATGCTGTGTGGCTGCAGCAGCTGATGGTGGTGCACTATTTTTGATAAGATCTTAAACGCTGCCGTTCTGGGTAACCGTACATTAACCAAAAATCTCGGCTTTCTGGAGTTGTCTCAGGATTTTTGAACATACCTACAACATCGTCAAGGTGGGGGTTTTTGGTGAGAGTTCAATTTCTCTTGGTTGCAAGGTATTGAAGACATATCACATCCACTCATTGCGTGTTCTTGAATGATTTTGTTTTGCAGAGCGTGCACAGGAGAGTACGTGGTTGGAGGACGTTTCGCTTTTCTGGTTTCAGGAAGAATACGTTTTTCTCGTTGGCAAAAACCGGTGAGGATGACCAACAGGTCGATATCCTCTCCACCACCTCTCAGTAGGTTCAGCCAAAGACAGGGCTTCGTTCACAAATTCACAATGCCGGTGTCGGGTGTCGACATCTTCTGTGGCCTGCCTGCAAGTCATTCTTTGAGGGTGGTAATTTAGGTATGATCATGGAATCAATCTTCTTCTGTTCGTATTGGCCAGGATTTTTTTTTGCTATATGATGGGTGAGTATCATGTTCTCATCGAAGATCGTTTTCACTGAGCTCTTCAACAGTTCAGCACCTTTTGCACCTTCAGGATATCCATCGAAGACAACTACTGTCTGTGGGCCATATGACGTAGTCAACATACGTGTTGCATATTGCAGAGAAGGGTTGATTATCGGGCCAGGCAACTTTGTGTAATAAGAACCGGCTATCTAGCGGTGGAACGGTTGATCTTAAAAAAAATATATGAGAAATGTAGGAAATTTTGCATGCTTTAATTTTGTAAAGAGTGGCCTTGTCGAAAAATCACTCTCTGAGATATAGACCAAAAATTGGAAAAAGTTCCAAAATTTTGTCAAAAAGTGTCAAAAAACAAAGTTCCGGGCCAAATTTTTACCTGCAAACTTTAGACTCATGTTCAGTGACCCAAAAACCATACAGGGTGAGAAAATCAAAACCATACCAAAACTTTCCTCCTGAACCCCCATTTTTTTCATAATATGACTAGCCTATAGTTCCATTCAATTTGAACAAAATAATTTTCTGTAAGACCTCCACGATTTTTAAGAGCCATTGGTTGAGTGATATGTGGGTGGGTAGGGACAGGGGGAATCCGTCTCTCTCTCTCTCTCTCTCTCTTTCTCTCTTTCTTTCTTTTATGGTAGCAGAAAGGTGAGGAAGGTTTCTTTTGACAGCGTCACTTTTGTCATTATTATAGTTATCGCCATGGGTTGGGCGATCGTCCCTAAGAACATCGTCCCTGAACCTTGGGTGCTTTGAAGGTGGTAGTAACTGAGGAAATTGTCGCTATTCCTCTTTTATGGAATATTTTCAGGAGTATCTCGAGATGATCTCCCTCTCCCATCTAACTGCAAGGCGAGTCTGCCTTCTAGTAACCGATAGCAGTATTCCAACCAGGATGATAGTAATATTAACAGTTTACCTCGAGTGTTGATAAAGACTACTGTAGATTTTCAGTCCATCATCCAACCTTCATTGAGGCAGTAAATCGCTCCAATGATGAACGACCGAAAATTTCAGTAGCCTTTTTAGACATTCTGGCGGTAAACGGTTAAAATTTCTACTACCATCCTCATTTGGGGTACTGCTACTGGCTCCTAGTAACTGCTACAGGATGCTGATGTCCATATAAGCCAAATGTCTCAATGATCGAAGACTATAAACTTAATAATTATATTCTTCGATTGGAACGCTTGTGCTGAGGAGTCCTAACGAAGACGGAACAGCGTTGTTTTAGTTTCCAGTCCGCCTTGATTATCGAAATGAGAAAATTCATTTATCTCTTGTGACTTTCGGCACAAAACTCTACTGTCGCGGCCGAATAAGTAATTTAACCTTCGCAGTAATTATTTTTTAAAGGATGGCACTATAAAGCGGCTTACTTGATTATTATGCAGCATTAGTTTTTGGCATCGCAAGTGCAAGATATCGATCAAATTTCGCTCATGTAGCGAAGTAATCATATAGCATGTGGCTCAACAGTTACTCGCCACATGCCATGTCAGTAACACACACGCGGCACAAGCATTACTCCAAACGAAATATTACACGAACGTCTGATTTTGAAATACCGACAGCTATTTAGAACGGACGGTACGTTCCCGGTATTTGACCGCACACAGGACTTAGTCCAGCTACTTGAAATATCGTCTGCATGAAAGGGTACGACTCTGAAGCCCTTAGAATCGTAATATAGGGCAATAAATAGCAAACTCAGAGAAGGCTGATGAAAATAATGGAAAATTCTCCAGGCTCTTTTTTTTATATCTGCAATGTATTATTGAACTATTGCTACTCGGGAACTGGAACAATGAACATGTCGTTTCATTTTGTCCAGTCGATAAGCCTAAACCTCAGTCGTTCCCAGAAATGTTTTTTCCCGATATAAATTTTGGGGTTCCTTGTTTTGAATATGATCGTCTGTTCTCTTCTCTTACACGAGCTAATTAACTAGACAATTTGTATCTGCGAACTCATTGATGACTGAATTCAACTCAGTCACTAAGTTTCCAAAGTTTCCTAAGTTGCAAGTTCCCACCCACTCACTGAGCCACATCACACATGTCAAACTGTAAAGCAACTTGAGATTCGGGAGATGGTCTCTTCGTGGTGAGACATTCAATAAAAAAGTAAATTTGATACTCCTATTAGAAAAAGGCGAAAAGAAAAGCCGAAAATATTCGTCAAGTTCTTTGTCAAGACCTTTAAAAAACAGCAAAATTTGGTTCAACAAAAGATGCAAGGAAGGTGTTGCATCCAAGCTACATGATCTTCACCAGTGGCGAGAGAGCCACGATGACACAAAATGTCACAATTTCATCCGTGCTCGACAGAGATGCATAGTAGACGAAACCAAAGAAACTCGTAACCAAAGAATTAGGAACAAGGAACAGGACTTATCTCCTGCCACATCGAAATCTTTTTGATCGATTACTATGCAGTTATAGCCAGAATTTCACCAGATCCACCATTCCATTACTATAGAACTTGTTGGAGGGATTCTTCATAGTCTTCCGTCGATTTTCATGGAAGAACCCCGTCAATTATCCCTTCCGTAGAATCCAGAGAGTGTCATAAAGCGCATAACGTAACTTCCATTAACTCTGCCATCAACTCAAATTTTCGCAGAGAGCAAGAAGTTTCGATACTTAATAAAGATCTAGAAGAGTTTGGGGCGATAGAAACTACTGGATGATACAATACAGTAGGTTTGGTCCCCCGCACGTGACGTCATATCAAGTGATCAAGTCCAATTTAATGCTGAGAAAACCCTGTCAGTAATTTTCTTCAAAAAAGTTGTTTTGGAGCCCATATATGGCGATGGCGAGAGATTCTCTTCTTCTATCGCCATCTCTTCTATACAAGGCTCCAATCCTACTACCCTCGGAGTACTGTTCACATGTCTGCAGATGAATTCCTAAACCGGCTGAGATTAATTGACTCCATTCAGAAAAGAGCCATCAACTAGATTGGGGACCTGAATTTGACAATACCTTTAGACACTCTCATCGAAGCAAAGTAGCTGACCTAAGTCTGTTTTACAGATATTTTTATGGGAAGTGTTCAAAATCGATTGGTTTGATCCCACCTAGAACAAGGCAGGGTAGAAATACACGTCGAGCCGCAATAGTTCATTAAAAATCTATTCTATTGTGATCGATTGTGATCTATTGTGATTGACATTAACTTTGAAATGGAAGACATATTGGATGAGGTCATAATATCCGAAAATGATATAATTCATCATAATGATACGAGTGTTATAGATCATGAAAGAGGAATCCCTCTTAATTTAAAATGAAAATTAATTCTAGAAGGAAAGCATTTTTTTACTTTTCCCCACAACTCACCTTAAATATATTAGCCAAGCCATTTTGGGAACATTTATTAAATGTGTTCCAGTCCGCACCTATTCCCATATTTTCAAGAGAGTATATTACTTTAACTCATCTTAAATTTATTAGCCATTCAAGAACACTTAAATTCTTAACGACAACGATAAAATTTGAACATGAGTAAGAGTAACTAACGTCTCGGCAATGTGGAGACCAAAATTGGCAATCCCAGTCCCAGAGTTGGAAGGCTACCAGGACCAGGATTTCATTTCCATTCGAGACGGTGACATATTATGATTAAACTTGTTACGCATTATTACTGATACCCAGAAACATGAGCCCATAAATGGGTTCATCGTAAGAACTGTCTAAAAAAAATCTAGCACACGTCTTCGGCAGCTGTTACAGCTACTAAACTAAATAGGGTTGCCTCCATTCTACCGTAACTAATCACAGCCGAACGGAGCATATGACGTTACCCGCCGTAGACCCAACTACCGAAGTATGTTATTGGGGAACATTGAAATTGAAAAACTTGGGTTACATATTGTTACATTGCAGGTTTTACATAACATAATGTACATAATACGTAACAGGATATAGGAATTCCTGTTGTTATAAGAATATGTCGAGCAAAAAGCTGTCTTCAAAATTAGAGGAATTCTTTTAATTTGTATGAAAAAAAAAAAGATTCAGTCAGAACAAGGTGGTAGTTTTATTTTGATAGAAGTAGCAAGCAACGAGTATTATAATGGTATAATGATTTTTTGATAGATAGATAGAGAGATACAATCAGCGTTTTCGATTAATTTTTGTAATTTAGTATATGTATATAGACGAAGCGTGATTATCCCAGTCGTTACTCGCTGAAGACTGAAAGCACTGTTGAAGATGCGTGTACACCCACGGAATCAGTAGATTCATCATCCTCGGGGCACGTGAGGTTAGTCGAAAGAGAAATACCTTCGTTAAAAACTTTTGGAATTAATTATTAATCTCTTTAATCAGAGTTTCAAACATATGCTTCAACCGCCACCTCCACCACTGGATTTTTACTTAGAATAAGCAATCTTTTGGGGTAAATTTAAAGTTTCATCTCTTTAAAAAATCCGTTAGGGTTTCAAAAATATTCTTCAACCGCCACCACCACCGGGTTTTTTTACTTAGAATGGGCAATCTTTTGGGGTAAATTAAAAACTTCATCTCTTTTTATAACTAAAAAGCTAAAATGTATTTAGCCAGGTCATTGAAGAAAATTATAAATTGAATATAATCTCCTTGACAATGACATTTTATGGCCCTTCAAAAGATGTTAAGTACCTAACCACCTGACTGATCTAACCAGGAATGTGGTCGTCTGCAGATTAACCTTTTTCCATTTATTTTGCCTCGATGGCCAGTTTCTTCTGGTTCTGCATACGGTCGAGAACTGCTGTAACTTTGTTTCAAAGGCACCTATTTTTCTTTCCATAGTTGGAGCGAAAAGACTTATTCTTCTTGTAACGTACATTTTGTACGTACCGGCTAAATGCCAGCGACACGGAGACAACGGCGGGCGCGCGCAGTAAGTGAGTGATGGTGGTTTTTAGTGCGACGCAAACACGGCCGGCTGGCGGCCTCGAATTTCGTCGACATCGACTGTCGAGTTCCAACCCGGTACGCAGATATCTGCGATTTCCCCTTTCTTTTTCTCTCCTGGAATTCGCTAGAGGAAGATCGTTTCCGCAAACACCTGGAATTTTTGGCGAAATGGCGTCGTGAACTTTCACGTAAATTATTATAAACATCACCCACGTTTTTGGCTTGCTTTTTCCTGGAGGCAATTCTTTTTCCTGGGTGGCAACTTTTTCTCCCGGACTCAATTTTCCCCCGGAATCAACTCTTTGAAGGAATCCACCTCTTCGTACGGACGCAAGTTTTCCTGGAAGCAAGTTCTCTTCGAACAAGAAGGCAGCACATTGGTTGTTCCTGAGACCAAGTTTACCACCAGCTAAACTTCCACCCTCGCTCCGGAGACCCTACGAAGCTAAGTGCCTTTGCCTACCAAGTTTTAACCGATCAGTTCATTCGGATATACTACACGCTCTTGTTCCTTATATTTGTTAACCGTGCTTAAGAGTCTGTGATATTAACATCTATTTTTTTTTCTAAATATTCATACTTGTGATTTATTTTAATAAAGAGTACCTGTTGTTCTGCTGATCTGCTTGTTATTGCTGACCCTCTTAGACTAGCGACTCAACCCACGACCCTGGTTGTCTTTTACTGTCTCATGCTCTCAACGACTATTTTTCCCCTCTTAAGGGTTAAATAGTTCGTTTCAAGTGGCGCCCAACGTGTCTATCTGCCAATAATTCATTTCAAGTGGCGCTCAACATTTAAGGGAGTTGCCGTCTTTGAGGTTCGCAGTGACTGGTGGTTCGGTGGATATACAGGTGCTCTGAAAGCGAGCGAATGAAACTGGTCACCTAATTTTTAACTTTATCATTTATCTTAACGTTATGATGCTGTATTTTTATCGAGATTAATAGCGTTACATTTTATAGCAGGAAAGCAAGCCAAAAACGATTTTGTTTCCTCCAGGAGGTATTTTAACTGTGCCGTTCTTGTATTTTCGTTACCGAGTATTTCGGAAATTTATCTATTGTCTATTTAGTGTTGGGATCGATTTATCGTTTGTCAAATAGTTCTCGTCCCCTTTTATTTCTACATAGTAAGTATCGCTGACGCACAATGGCTAAAAATAGGCTAGTTCCCGAACTTCTTACTTCCATCCAGACCGCCTACGAGATCAGGATACGAGGTGTCGACGTCCCTGCTACAGCCGAGGAGCGGCGCAAAATTCTGCGAGGCCTTCTCGCACAGGAGGCTGGCGACCGTAGTTTCTCGCGTCCCCAAAAATTTCCGTATACAGTCGAGGAGGACGCAAAGGAAGTTCAGATAGGAGGTCGAGGAGGCGGTCCAAGCGTTCCAAGGAGATAATAGTGCTCCTGACTGTCGTAGAATTACCTGTAGATTGTCGCATTTATTTAACCGCATTTCTAATATAGTTCCGACTAACGCAGATCAGACCACAGCCAAGGAGTCGCTCAAAACCCGTTTAGTTAGTGTGGAGGCAGATTTCGCCATTAAACTCGATATTGACGTGCCTGGACCTAATGCCGCTTCTAGCCCACTTCTTCCATCTTCGGGGTCCTCTTACTTTTCTTCCAGCTCGAAGGCAGTCCCAGTTTATAAATGGGGTATCCAGAAATATTCGGGTAAGGAACCCCTGATAACTTTTTTAGAGAAGGTTGAATCTCTTCGCCTATCCCGAGGCTGTTCAAGGTCTGACCTTTTCTGTTCAAGATCTGTTTGAGGGTGATGTGTGGACATGGTGGCATACAAATTCACTAAAAAAACGTTTTTGTGATTTTTTTCTCGCTCATTAAGATAATTCTGGTCAGCTCGATTCTTATTATTTTTAGTGTTTATGGCCTTTATCTTTTACCAAGCTGTTTAGCCAAACTCGGTTCTTGATCTGATTTCCCTCTTGGGTGGCTCTTCAGGGACTACATTTCTGTGTATGACAGCACGACAACAATTGTAGTATTCTTCGTACCATGAGTCATTCTTCGTGTGATTTCCTTAACGTAAATTGCTTCAGAATTTAGATGATGTCTAATTACAAGAAAAAGTGGAATCAACAATCCTGGTCAAGTGAGGATTCTGTAATAAACGAGTAACAGTGTGGAAATGAAGAAATGGAAAAAAAAAACTGATACTAACTTGTTTTACCAACTAACCAAATGGCGATACTATTGCTTCATGTTCTAGTAACGTATCCCTGAAGGCTTCATCCAAAAATTTTAAAACTGCTGTGTACCTGTTTTCTGTTTTACTGAACGAATTGTATCCAGTTCCAATAGCAAGTACATTTTTTGTAAATGGATTAAAAGAAAAGATAGATAAGAAAGAGGAACAAAAAAGAAAGAGCGAGAGAGATGAAGTTAAAAGATAACTCTTCCGATGAATGATGAAGAACCTGAGCTGAGATACCCAGTGCCATTGCCAATTGGTTTATGTTGAGTGTGCTGGGATAACAAAAAAAAAACAAAGCTGTGCATTTGTGAAGCGTGTTCTTTTGTCCTCCGTATCTTTTATTCAACATGAGTTTTTCTTAAGTGGCGAAAACTTGTTACTACGCAACCTGCCTCATTCCCATTTTTATGTGTCCCGAGCTTTAGTTAAGCTATGTATTATTAGTAAAGGAAGACCCTAAGTTGCATTTTTAATGTAATCTGTCATTTTGCCTTACTCTCTTCTCCTCAACTCCCTTTGTTATGTACGTACGTACCCCTTGTTTCGTCTCTTCATTAACCAAGCCACCACAGCTTTTTTTTTTGTATCTTTTCTCCCAGAGGTCCTATTACCATTGCCCTGGTTACGCGTCTGATGATTTCGTTGCTTATTTTTTTTCCCAGCCACGCTATTGATTCTTCTCAGCATTTTTCTCAACTTTTTGATCACCGAAATTGCATAAAACTTGGGCCTTCACTCATATCTTTCTCTAATTTAAAGATCCACCTCAATTCTCCGTACTAAGTTTGTTGATGATGATGATAATGATTCTTGATGGGTTAGGTTGACTTCTTAGGTTTTATATTTCTTCATTCTCCACCTTTTTACCAGAACTGATGAAGCAGAAAGTTCTTTTTTTTATAATAACGTAAAAAATTGCTCTAGTTATTATTAAAATTAGGAACATTAGATCCTTTCTGACTTGGCATGGCAGGAATCATGGGAATAAAAATTACTTTGACATTTGATGGATTGGATACGCAGACCAAAAAACCGATAAGACCAATTCTTTAATCAAAATTGGTAGTTCAGGACATATTTCATTTCAGGATCAAAAGAGTTAGGTATAGTCAAAAACGTAAATCATTATTGCGATACGATAGTATGTTGTATCACAAGGGAAGAAAATGAGCTTTAGAAGCCCGAAGCGATATTAGATGCACGAGCGAGCGAAGCAAAACGAGGGCAACTAATAGCTGAGGACGTCTAATTCATTTTCTGGACGTGTAACAAAATTCAAAATACGCATTTCTAGTCTAGAATGAGAAGGTGTTTAGATGGTCAGAATTTACAAAGTCGGAAGGAAAACAATCTTTGTCTCCCTAGGGGAGGAAAGTAATCACTTTCGCTTGTTGAAAAGGCTCATTTCTAGGCATGATGGGCGATAAAAATGATTTAATTGAAAGATTTGTCAATATAATAATCTAGAGCATAATTATTCTATTTTTATGATTATGATTGACTGTTATTAAATTATTAGAATTAGATCCGAAAAAATTCAGTAAATTTAATTATTATTATTGAAGTAGGTAGTCATTATATGACTCTAGTTAACAACGTTGTTTATGACAATGTAAGTTTTAACAAGCAATAAAGCAAGGCGTTCAAGTTCTCTTCACGATGCTAGAATTTGTTATATCTGTAATTTAATTTTATGATTGTGTTGTTTTTTGATTTGAATTGGGTGTGTGGTGTTGGTTTTAATTGTATTTGTTGTTGTTTACAGCAACAACAACAACAAGGTCTACAACAGTTGCTTGTAAGTAGATTATTTCGCCTTTCTCTATTAGTTAATTTTGTTTGTGGAATTATACCTATTATCTAATTATTATTATTATTATTGATTATTTGATTTTTCGTTAGAAAGTAATTTTTTCTTCAAACGTCGAAAGTAACGCAATAATCAATTGCGAACCTTAATGAAAGTTCTCAATAATTTGAATTAGAAAGAATTTTTTTGTGTTTTATATTTTTATTTAGTCTATAGTGTTTAGTGTTTAGTGTTTATTGTTTGGGGAGTGCATCTTTATCTACTCTATTTCTATTTACTTCACCATGTTAACTGGTAAATTCAAAAGTTATATATTTCTTATTTATTGTTTTATTTTTTCCCCGATGTAGTATAGTACGAGAACCATTGATAAAAGTGGTATCGTGCATTGCAGACGCCATCGCTTGCTGTAGGTAATTTAGGCACGGGTAGCTATGATTCAATGGTAGGTCATTTGATCGCTGCCCCGTCGACAGGGAAGCAGAAAACAAGCAGCCGCGTATGCAGGGTGTTCAAGTTTGTATGTTCATAACTCCGGCAAATGACAGAACACGGAGAAATAATAAATTGTATTTTTTTATTGAAAGTTTTGCTCTAAAACGCTTTATTCTCGAGATAGATGGTGTTAAACTTGAAAAAATGTTTTGGTGTAGGTTAATATTATAACGTTTTTACTTTATATTTTCAAATTAAAGAGTTCCAAAAATTGTTTGTTCTTTATTTTTTATTCAGTCAAAATCACAAGACACCACAAGTATAACCTATAACAATAATCTTCGACCAAAGTCCAAATAATCAGTTCTTCTACTCACACAACTACTCTTCTCTGATTTCACTTCACTTGTCACAATCACTCTGTAATAGTTCAATCCAACCAAACTGACGCTGGCCGTGGATTCTCGACATTTTTGGACATTTCACTGATGGCTCCAATCGTAGAATGTTATGCCACGTCACAGCCATACCCCTTTCGAATATTGGCGGGATTATTCTGGAGTTCTGTATTAGCAGAATGATCGGCAGAATGTGACATTTCTGTCATGTCGACTAGAATTTTCGTGACGTAGGTAAATCAGCCGACTAATAATTTTTCAAAAAATTTAAACATGCCAGTGCTCCTTCGTTATAATAAAGACCCTCCTAGAGATCTTCATTAAAAGTATCTACTTTTTTTTCACATAGTGACAAAAAATTTCAAAATAATTTTTTTAAATTGATTACTCCAGTGGCGTAGAAGTTTTAGGGCTTGAAAGAAAAAAAGAACGCTGATAACTACGCCACTGGTTTCGTCTGCGAATTTTTTTTGTACTTATTTCCAAATCTTACCCCTCTATTAATATTAACCTATACCAAAATTGAGAAAAAATTCTTCAATAATCACGAAAAATAAGCGTTTTAGGCGAAACTTTAAATAAAAAAAATACAATAATAATTATTATTTCTACGTGCTCGTTTGCCGGATTTATGAATATGAATATACAAACTGGATTACTTTGTATGTAGCCCAAAAATTCCAAAAAATTCAGACAAGCTCCTTGGGCAAAAAATCACCTTTTTGTCTCCTGGTAGGTATTTTTTTCAAATTTTTTCTACCAAAATAAATAGGGGGAAAATTATTTAGTGCCTGGTGAGAAGGAAGCGTTTTAGAGTCAAACTCCAAGAGCCAAAAGTTGCTTAGCTTTGTTAAAAAAAAAGTCTGCCGATTGTCAGAATTTTTTTTTTTTTAATAGGGCACTTAGACACAAATAAACAAATTAGGCTAATAGACTTTTTATTCAAACTTCTAGTGGAAAAAATACAAAAAAAAAACAATTCATAGACCTCCATTGATCCGTTGACGGAGAAGTAATTTTTTTTTGCAAAAAAATCCTAAAGACAAAAATGCTTATTTTAGTCAAAATTTTTGGGCAACATGTAACCGGCTTCTTATTATTCGGACCCTCTCGAAGAGGCATCGGTCACGTGAAATGAGTGGAATGGAAATGCCTACACATGCCTACCTCATCTCCACCAAGCGACATTGTCTGCGGTGCACGATGACACTTTTGTTAGTGGGTTCTCGTAATAGATTTTGGTCAGTAAATGACTCAGTAAATCCAGTAATGCATGATTGAGGATGTGTCTAAAAATTATTTTTGACGTTTGAAGGAAGATTTCATATTGTTTTAGTAGCAATTCAAAGCAATTTTTTTTTCTTGTCTTTACGTACTGGTCGGACTGTTTCTATTTTGACAATTTCGTACGACAAACTTGATTGTTATCTCACCTCAAAAAGGACTTTGAATTCCTATTAAAACAAAATACAGTGTGATTTAGATTAGGTACCCTCAGTTAAAGATAAACGTATTATAAATAGGTAGAAGTGTATCTTTTGACTTGTGACTTCCTTTATTTTTTTTTTGTTTTTCCATTTTTGCGTCTATAATATAAATTACTTGTATCACTTTTTAGTTCTTAACATTTTTTGAATATAGTAAAAATAGAAGGCGTAAATTGAAAGAGTTGTATGAAAAACTCGTTTCTTGGTAGTTATTGCACTCGTGCTTTATTATACAGTGCGCGAGAAAAGTAGGGAATAAATTCGATTGAACGGAAAGTACTGACTTTTTTTTTATTTTAAAAACAGGTAAATTTTTTAATTTAATTTGTTCTTTTATTGCCGTAACATTTTTTTATAGATCAGGAATGACGATATTGTCTATTTTTTTAAAGCCGTTTTAATCATCATAACCTACCCAATTTAAATCGCAACTGTAAAAACCATTCTTACTGGATTTTCGCAGGAAAAATGAAAATATTATAACATACAGATGTCCTATTTAAAAAAAAAAAAAAATAGGCAATGTCGTCATTATAAGACAAGGAACAAAGACATTGTATAAAAAAATGTCACGTCTAATGAAATGAAAGAAAAAATCACTACTTTCCGTTTTTTTAGGAATTCATTCCTTACTTGTAACACGCACTGTAAAATGTTTGCCGCCTTCTTAATTTGGACTGGCGCAATAATAAAAAAACCTTCCTTATGAAACTCGTTCTTTAATATCCCATAATTCGGTTAATAACTACTTGTTTTTATTGAAATGCGGTTAATAATAATAAAATCTTACGGTGGTATAGACAGATCGAGATTGCATGAGCATGTTTTAGTTTACAAGTTATTATTATATTAATTAAATTTCTTGTAGAGGTTTTGGTTTCTGAGTTTATGTATGTCACTATAAAACGATTATTGTTGTTATTATTATTATTATTATTATTGCAAAGAAATCGTAAAAGAGCTGTGCCGTTATTAAATTTAACATCGGTAGGTTCGCAAAATACAATCAAGCAATAATTATTAATATCTATAATTTTTTTTACTCCTCGTATTCAGACATGAGTAGAGTTATAATTTGTGGTAAAACGTGGTCCTACTTTGGACAAACGATTAAGACGTTTGACCACCCAGTCCGAATTTTTTTTGGGCCAACTTCACGTACCTGTAATAGGTGGTAAAATGCCAAAAAAGTTAGATTTTTCTGCAATAAATCGGTAGGATTAATAAAATCGAAATCGCTGAATAGAAATATCAAAAAATTTATTACAAAATGACAGGTAGAATAATTTATACATGGTAGTAATAAAAGTGACCAATAATCTGAATGGTGTAGCAGGTATCTACCAAAAATCCTAAGTAAACAGTCATAAGACTGCGCGTTTGAGTTCAGTGGCACACTTTATAGGGGACTGGGGACTGTTTACTTAGATTTCTTAAGGCTTTACGGTGGGTAACTACCCTCTTCAGATTATTGGTTACTTTTATTACTACCATGTATCAATTATTCTACCTGTCATTTTGTTTTTTTGATATTTTTATTCAGCGATTTCGATTTTATTAATCCTACCGATGTATTGAAGAAAAGTCGATTTTTTTTGCCCTTTTACCGCCAAATTACACGTGTTTTTTACCGCTGGTGGCTGAACGAAAAAAATAATTATGCTGATTCTGTCATTCTATGGTCTTATATTTATTACATGAATCCTAAAAGTTTAATTTTTTTATTTTTAAAATTAACTTAAATTTCGGGGGTGGACATAAGTGATGGACCACCCTATATAAGTGTATATTTCTATACTCTGATCGTTCAGGCAATTTTACAACTCTTAAAACAACTGTAACAGATCAATAATTTTATTAATCGGCAATTAGAAGCCAATTAAAGCCTTATTAAGTGGCTTAGTGCGAGTTTAAAGGATCACATAGTTTTTGGAAAAACGACTGAAGGTAGGTCGTATGAGTACAGTAAAGCACATAAAGTGCTTTTACTAGCCTGTTAGGTGGGGTCGGAGTATTCCTCCATCGCCCATAACAGTTGTCATGCTGGCAGTGCCCGAAACTCCAATAAAGAGAGCTTCCACATCCACACATCCAATAACAGACAACAGAGCCAACCAGAGTACCAGAACAAGCACAGACACGTGTTTCGCCCTACTGAGGCGCATCAGTGTGCTGCATCCTGCATCCGGAGTATCTGGAGGATATGTTAAAGGATGCGTGAACGTCTGGCCCCCTTAAAGCAGGCTGTTACACGGTTCTCCGTGTGGTGTAAAGTAGAGCGACATCTAGCGGTCAGTCTAAAGAACTAACCGTGGGTTCACTCCAAGGTTATTACAGTTTCAGACACCACCAAATGCCAGACGATTGACAATCATGAATAAGAGAATTTCAATAATATTTTGATTTTTAATTATGCAGGGTGTAACATAAGTACTGCGAAAGATTTCAGGGGGTGATTCCTGAGATCATTTTAAGAAAAAAAGTTCATATGAACATGGATCCGAAAATGCTTACCCGCTGAGTTATAGCCCCTTAAATTTGGGACCCTGACGAAGGTTTTTATTTGTTTTCTCCGAAACCGTCCAACATAAGATGACGAAATTTACCACATCCACCAATGTTTTTATGCCTAATAAGATGGGTTAAATCTGGGAGGTGTGGGGTAAAAATTACCCAAACTTTAAGCATTTTAGAACCATGTTCATAATATGAACTTTTTTCCTTAAAATGATTTCAGGAATCACCCCCTGAAATCTTTCGCAGTACTTAGGTTAGGTATGTTACACCCTGTATATGTAAAAAAAAGATTTTTCGACAATTTAATAAAACTTTGACTCTTTTGAACGTCCATATTTAATAAAGATTCCTTGAAGATTGTTAAAGTGGGTTTGAAATTTTCATTTTTTCTGAAAAATTTCAAAGCTCTAAAATAGCTTCCTTTGGGGGTTATTGATTTTCCGTATTTTCAGTGTCCCAATAAAATATGGATCGTGCGCAGATAGATAATCGAAATAGCCAAAGTGTGATTTTTTTTAAATTGACGATTGTTGTTTTGTATTATTACTTTTTTTATTTCATTGAAGCTGGTAAATTATCATCATGAAAAGACCCAAAGTTTAAATTCGCGAAAAATGTTTACATTTTTGGTAGAAAAATCAAGAAATTCATAAACTTACTTAAATAGCAATAAATTCAATAAACCATTATAATGGCCTTGCTAGATTTTCAAGATTATGTTTAAATAACACGAAATGGGAATGGGCAGAGTGCTCTTCTATTATTTTTTTTTTGTTAATTTGAGGATCGATCATTTTTTCGGAACGATATGCGAGTACTCAATTTCGCACTGGGGCTAGCCTTTAACTACCGATTCATAAAATTAGTGATGAAGTAGGTACATTTTATTTGATTATGTTCAAATTTCTGTACACTTACTGTTTGGTTTTATTATGAAAAAACCGAATGAAGTGTAGTACATATAACGAATAACTTTTATAAGTTTCTTTAAATTGGTAGCAGTAGCACTAGCACTACATTAATTAAGTAAAGGAGACGCCTCCAAGTTGCATCAGTTCTAAAAAAAATCATATGACTTAATGATACCTTCATACTATTTTTGCCTATTATACGAGTAGATATGGATTGAAAAAAATGTAGTTTTTTTCCAGGTTCCATATTTTATAATAATCTGACAGCGCTGTAAGTAGGAAACAGGCCTGCGACATGCAATTAAATTATTATCTTTCCGTTTGTAGAGCTTAATTGATTGTAAAAACCAGTTATTTATCGTGGGTAATAGAAAATTCTAATTACAACAGTGAATAATATTATGCAATTTGTAATAGGTGTTCAAAAAGTAACGCATAAACTCAAATAATACATTTTAATGGAAGAAAATGTAACGAAATTGAAATTAATAAAATGAATTATTTTGACTTCTATTTTTTTTTAATTATGGAAAATTGCCTAATGGATTGAAGAAATTTTTCTTCACACAGCCGCAATACTCATCTAAGGCACTTTAATTCAATCCTGAATACTCGTAGTTTATGTTTTCTTATGCGTGGTGAACTTTTTCCATCGCGCCACAAAAATATATGCCACAAACTTCATTGCCCCATTTTTAGATTTTTTTTAAGTGTCTTAAAATTTTTGGCGATTTTCCAGAATTTTCTCGAATTTGCTTCTTGTTTGTTGTATAAGATTATTAAAGCTACTCTACTCCCATCGATAACCGCGAAAAGAGACTTTACGTTAAAAACAAGTAAAACCAATATTTTTCTGCAATGTCATCCCCACTCCAAGAGGTTTCTGATTTTAAATAATATAAAAAGACAAATTAAAAAAAAAACAGAATCATCAAAATCGCTGTTTCTGAGAACTTTCGAGTAAAAGGCTTCATTTACTTTACGCAACTGAAGAAATTGTCTTTAAGGTCTTCAATTCTTATAGCAATTCAGGCATTTTCTTGTGTACCTGTATTTCTTTTCCTTGTTTCTAGAGATTCTCAAATTATTAACGTCAAAGGGTGAACGAGTGAAAAAGGTTTAGTGCGTTCAAAGAGCTATTTAATTATTTATCCCAACTTAGCATTAGCCATAAAAGGAACGATTAAAAAAAAAATTATTTTTGAAATTACGACCTTTTATTATTTATATTAAGTATTTTGTCCACTTGATCATGCAGAGCAAAAGCGCTAATTCAGCTCTACGATAATCCGACACACGAAGTATGTAGTCCGGCGTTTTTTCCTCTCTTGTCCCTTTTTATTACTATCCGGCGTTTTTAACGGGAATCATCGTTTTCTCTACCTGCGCTCTTGGCGATCCGGTCCTAAACAACCCATTTAATTATAGACATTTTTTATTATTGACAATCTGACATTTCCGATAATCCGGCTCTGAAGAGTACAATAATTTCAATATGATGTCGGATTAGCGCGATTGTACTTGTACATATACATATACATAGATGAAAAAGTTTGGAACGTAGGTAATTCATAATTACGTTATAAAAAAAAACGCTCGGACAGGTCAATTTAATTTTTCAAGTAGCCAACTTATGACGTAAAAATATAACGGATGAGTTCACCTATTTTTGACAAATGACGTCATCATAACTTTTTTTAAATGACAAGCCCAATTTGTTTTTTCGTTTTCGATGGATCTTCTCTAATAAGTGAAGAAAAATGATACCTTACACAACCATTTTTTTGGAAAAAGGGCAGGTTTACTTTAAAAAAGAAAACGCAACTTTAATTGAAAATATAAAAATATATAATTATTATTGACCCCAAAAAAAAAACATACAAAAAAACAACAACATTTAGCGCAAATGTTTAAATTGCCCTCCACCAACCATTTGGCATTGACGGTTAAGTATAATACGACTGTAAGCATAATAATTTTGACTAATTGGTTTTGGGGTTAGTTTTTTGATCCACTTTCTAGATGATTTCCTGAAAGATGGATAGGGCGTCGAGGAGCAATTGCAAGGGCCCAAAATTGTTCCCCAGACTTGACTCCCCTGGATTTCTTTCTGTGGGGATATTTGAAATCAAAAATGACATTTTTGAGCGCATGTTACGAAATGCTTATACTCGTATTGGGGAGGGCAATTTGAATTTTGTTTGAAAACGAAAAAAACTGGGGTTCTCTTTTGAAAAAAGTTATGATGACGTTACCTGTCAAAAACAGAATAAAATTGACATATCCGAGCTTTTTTTATTTTTAATATTATTTTTTTATTCTCTCTACTTGAGAATTATGTCCCAAACTTTATCATCACCCTGTATACCCAGTATCGCTCCTAAAAAAAAGGTTTTTTTTCGCTTTACGAAACCGAAGTTTTAATAAAGTTGGGGTAATTTATTTTTTTTATGTGTGTAGGTACATAATTATGTGATCTGTTCAGCCACTTGGGCCGAAGTAAGATATGGCCAAAAAAAATACATAACCAAGTTAAACAAAACATTTTTTGTTAAATCCTTACTCAGAAAATTGTATACTCTGTAATTTAGTAACACCATGTATGTATGCTATATAAAAATTTGAACAAGTAGGTATTATTACCGTAATATTTTTTTCAAATTTGCTCATACAAAAGTTATTTATAATTTTGTTTTGGCTGCATTCTATAGTTATTGTTGTTATGACAATAATTAAGTGAGTAAATTTCAAATAATCCCTAGATAAGATTTAATTAGCGTCGCGAATATACCTGAAACTCATTAGCGTTACTAATGTGAAGTAAGCCCGCATGTTAATTAACCAGAGCATACTGGGTAGATAATTATACACGTAAAAATGTTTATATGTACTTCAAAATTAATTGTGTAGTTAGTGATATTGTGTTTATTTTATGGTAAATAAAAGAATTAAAACTTAGTTTTTAGCTATTATTAAACATAAAAATTCCATGTTACTCATGCACTGCTTTGGCAATCCTTATTTTTTTTTTTTTTTAAAGTTTATTGTAGCTGTAACTGTCGATCAAAAAAAGAGAATTAACTATGGATGTGTGGATGTTATTGTATTGACAGTGTCCTATTATTTTTATCTATATACTTTTTAGATTTCAGTATAGATTTACCAAAAAATTTCAAAATTGATCCAATAAAAAAACTTTTTTTATATTATTTTTTATGACTGTATAAGGTGTTTGTTAACTCGAAATCCAAAATGAAGCATCATGTAAAAAATCTTATTTTAAGTATAAAAGAGAGAATAACTTTTTTCACGGTGAGGCCGCGTTCAGGAAACATTTCTACAAATGTAAAACTACGGCTGCTAAAAATATATATTTTTTAGCAACTGGACAGTCAAAATCGAACGCCTTGTATAAAATTGTATTTTAAGCATAAAAGGGAGGATAGCTTTTTTCAAGATCAGGCCTCGTTTAATTTTTGATATCAAAAAATTTAAAATAAAGGCCGCAATAAAAATCTTTTATTCAGTAACTGAAAAACATTTTTGGAAAAATTTCCTAAACGAGGCCTGATCTTGAAAATAATTATTCTCCCTTTTATGCTTAAAATACGATTTTATACATGGCGTTTGATTTTGACTGTTCAGTTACCAAACACCCTGTAGTATGCCTTAAAAATACCCATCAAAGAATAACTTGTAGATATTTATCTAACACCGTGATAGAAACTACTATGGTTGTTGTGATAGAAAATGACGTCACTTTTTTTGCTGTTATCCATACTGTTCTTGTAAATTTTTTCTAAGTGGTTTTTTGGCTTTTTTATTATCGTCAACATTTAAATTTAATCGTCAACAAGAAATTTAAATTGTTCCTAAGCAGAATTTTTTAATCCTTGAAATTTTTGTATGTATACCACCCCTGATTGCAGATCTCTTATTACAAACTGTCACTTTGTCTCTCTGTTTTTTTTTTTTGGGGGGGGGGGTGTTGCTATTATAGTAAAAATTTCATAATAAACAATTTTACAATTTCTATCCATATGAGGGCGTTCTATGTATTATTTCTAAGCTGAAAGGTCCAAGTCCATAATGCATAAATCGAAATTTCCCACAGGAATCATGTTTTGATTTTGAAGAAGCGATAGTCTCTGAAATATAGCAGCTTTTCACTGAGACCCATTTATCTTATCTTTACCTAAGCCTCAATGCAATTTTATTTTCTATTAAGTCTCTTGTAAATAAATAAAACCACACTTAGAAGAAAATAAATGCTTTTTTCTCTGAGAATTCACATGTAAAAATGGTCTTCGTATGTTTCTTATTATTTCAAAGTAAAGTCATGGAACGTTTGTGGTATCATTTTCATAAAGAAGAACAACTTGAAAGTTGTATGGCATTCATCAAGGTATTTCTTGTGCAGCCTTTCAATTGATTCTTCTACTGATTACTCGGTCTCAACCAAATTTTATAACATTTTCGCCTTTCTTTGAACTTCTCTTCTCTTGAACGTCGACCAAACTCATCATAAATTCTGTTCTGATTTTTAAATTTAATTGTAAACTTTCCCCCCCCCCCCCCCTTCATACTAAATTTTTAAGCACTTTTACAAACAACAATAAAGTCTCTTTTTTATTTTTTGGTCAGGTGCGTTTTCAGGTTGAAAGGAGGGCTGACCAACACTGAACTAAAATGTTAATTTTTTATCAGAAGATATTTTTTTTTAAGAAAAGACTAAATTAATTTAATAGTGTCTTTGTGCGCTTTAGTGTGGAGCTCTTGTTTTCTTGCATATTATTTATTATTGTTTTCATAAATATTTATATTTCGTGAAATTCATAAAAATAACAATAATATAACAACAATAAATAGTCGTGCCACTTACCTAACATATTATGACCATTATAATACATTACCTGTTGTAATTTATCACCAATAAACGCTTTCCTTAACAAAGCATCATTAAGGGACCTTTGCGGATTAACTAGGTGTAGTTGAATTATGGCGTTATAACTAATGGTTGGCAGCGTTATTAATTTTTCTTTTGTTAGCAACGCAAGTTTTGGTACACGAGGTACCTCTCTTTTCTTAGCTGAAAGTGAGGTACTGATTGGCCAATTAATTATCTAAAAAAGGGAATTAATAATTTTTGAAACCACATTTTTTATAATTTCTTGTTGCAGTTTCTTCTGCATGGTAATATATATGTTATACTATACAGAATGGGAATTTTCTCAATTTTCCCTATGGGAATTTCGGAACCCATGACTGATAAAAATGTCTATAGGTATTCGAATGGGGTTCAAGAACAATACTTCTTTCTCTATTATATTTTATGTATAGTTTAATTATTATTATAATAGTGTACTAATATTTTTTCATTATTTATCATATTGTTAACTTCTAAGTCTTAAAATTTCTACAAACGCTAACCTCCCGCTCTGCCCCCGCCAGCAGCAGATCCACGCGCAGCAGCTCCCTCACGGCGCCCACGGCCCGATGCCCCTGGGCCCTCATCCGGGCCTGCCCGGCATGGGTCCCGCGGCCGCTGCGGCCGGCTTGTTGGGCTTCGGGGGACTGGCGCCGCCTCATCCCGCCGCCCCTGTCGCCGGACCTCATTCTCTCCTAAAACCCGCCGCTGCCCCGCCACCGGACATGCACGCCGCTGCCAGGGAACAGGAAAGCAAGGCGCAGCAGGAGGACAGGCTGGTAAGTTTCATATTTTCATTTATCAACTTCAAATTAAGAAGCAATAATTATTATGTTGTGTAACAATAACCTTTTCTGAAGGACACAACTCTATTGGTATAGTAAAGACAGAGACATCGATGTTTCACTCTTTTTTTTTCAGTTCATCAGTCTGACATATTACCACCACAAGAGGAATGCCAATAGGGTTGTGTCATTCAGAAAACGTTATTTGTCATTCAATAAACTGATTGCTGTAATTGATATATTATGATTTGTTTCTTGTCATAATATTATGACTTATTTTTATGAATAAAAGACAAACTTTGTGGCTGGTTTTACGCTTGATCTTGATGAACCGAAAATCAGCCGCTAATTTAGTTGTAATCTCCTAAATTGGCGATTGACATCTAAAATCTGGTTGGTTCCCCCCTCCCCCCAAGAAATTGGATATATCCGTCTATCGATCACTTCACCATTTTGTCTATACAATTAGTTCCAGAAGTAGCTCAACATCTTTTTTACCCCCATCCAGCTCAAAATTACAAGTTGGCCCAGGTTTGGTGGTAGTGACACCTTCAGTTTTTTTTTTGCATTCATATAGGGCAGAAGCAGAGCAGCCTAAATTCTAATTTGGTGAAGATCGACGAATTGCCAATCATCGGGAAAACAGCTTCCAAACTTCAGCAGCTCCCTCACGAAAAGAGCCCTTATTTGTTTGATTTCCATAAAAGTGGTCAAGGTAGCCAGCTCCGTTGAACATCTTTCATGCATGGTAGTACCTACGAGTATCTCTAGAACAGTGACAGATCGTTCATCAGCTTGGAATCGTCAGTCTTTGGGATCTTCTGGACGGAATCCAGTAGCTTTCAATCTGATCTCCAGGGCAGTATTATTCCAGTGATGGCCGGATTTGGGTTTTGTAGAGGATCAACAGTTGCTGAAGAATGTGGAGCTTATTTATTCTGAAAATGGTGCCAAAACTTCTTGAATGCCAAGAACGTGGCCATTCCAGGAAGAATTTGCAGCAACATCGCCAATAAGATTGAAAGATTGGGTTAGCAGAGTTTTTGCCCCGGATTAATGATCAAAGGATGATCAAAGTCGATTTTTTTGAGAAGACAGCTACCTGGGTTTGATCGCTCCAAGCCGGGATTCTCTTAAGGTGGTCGTTGATAAATGATAAGAGAAGTGTTCACTCATTCCAGAATTACAACAAAATTTGGAATAACCAATGATTCTCTGATTCTTTGCGGGAATAATTTATTTCAACTGTTTTTTTATCCATCATTTTGCTTATTAACAAGCCATAAAAATCATTGGAAAGATTAAAATCAGAGCTTTACTCTAAATTTTTTGAAACATTTGTTTTTATTTCTCGAAACGACATCGTCCTAGAGATAAAGCTCTGGTTGCTGTAAAGTGGTTTCCCTTGTAGATCTGTTTCTGTTCCATATTAAAACTCATCTGGTTTGTTCAGGTACATAGCAACTGCGCCTTACACCATAGAAATATGTGCCAATCGGTAGCCACATTATCTTCGACATTTTTTTTTTTTTGCAATAATTTATTTTAGTCAGTAGAAGAAGTCTTGTAAAAATCATGAAATCGGTAATTGAAGGTTTGGTCAGCTTTACACGATACAAAAATTACATCGATTCGGGGTTCTTAAAAAATACGTAGTTGCTTGAAAAGAAGTAAGACAAATTGTAAGCCTAAGAATATCAATGCGTATACCTACCCGGCGATGACTACTACAACAAACTGTCTGGTAAAAAAATTAATTGGTGACAGTTTGAATGATTAGCACGTCTACATCATTAGCAGTAAGCTTTTTAGTTCCAACCTTTTAAATTTCTTCGGCAGCTTGAATTTCGTCTAAAAAGTTTATTGGCGAGATTGCCGATCAATTTTTATGGATCGCTCACAGAGGTTTCTCACCGATACCTTCAAAAGGAATGTTTTGAAAATTGTTGTTTTTGTCGTTGTTATTCCGTAGATTTTGTTAAGTTGTCGTCAATGGTAATGATCTCCGAAACTAATTAGTGTGGTGAAGAAAGTTACAATTTTTACCATCATAGTCTCTTTGTTAGCAGTATAATTACCATTAATCAATATTCTAGATAAAAAAAAAACGATTTCCGATTTTATACAACTTTTACGTTAAAATAATCTTTCAGTCTAGGGGGGACTATGAGCTGTATCTCGCTATAAGGTCATGGGTATTATTAAATTATTGTTGGATAGGTATTAAATTAAATTGTTGCTAAATTAATTTTTATAAGGTATTGTGGGTCGAGATGCAGGTCATGGCGATTCCTAGATTGTTCTTAAATTATTTTTTTATTATGTGAAATTGATTTTATACATATTATAATTAATGCAAATTGGCTATGCAGCATTGCATGTGACGTCTAAATTCAAGAAAATTGAGAAACTCCTGGAACCAAAAGTCAAGCCAAATCGAATCAGAAATGACGATGTGGCGCCGGCGCGCAATATTCATATAATTTTCAGTCCGTAAAGTGACATTTTCTGTACTGTTCTTAATAGAATGATGCGATTTTTATAAAAATTTCTAATTATTAGAGTAAGTGGACAACGAGGATTCTAAAAAAAATTTTTTTTTTGCTAGGTCCTAAGTTTTCATTTTATCTGCTCTTACTTGTTTCTGTAATACTTGCATCAGGTTTGAGTGCATAAAATAATAGAACAACTAAGTAGAGAAACTCTTAAAACCAAAATTTGAGCAAAATCGGATCGGAAATAACGATGTAGCGCGCAAAATTACAATAATCTTCAGTCCGTAAAGTGTCACTTTTTGTACTCTTCTCCATAGAATGATGCGATTTTTATAAAATTTGGTAATTAGGGTAAGTGGACAACGGGGTTTCAAAAAATGATACCATTTTTGTTTAAAGTCGCATCGTTTTCATTTTAATTGCTGTAACTTTTTTTCTGTAATACTTACATCAAATTTGAGTAAAGAAATGGAACAAACAAATAGAGAAACTCCTAAAACCAAAATTTTAGCAAAATTAGATCAGAAATGACGATATGGCGCGTAAAATTACAATAATTTTCAGTTCGTGAAGTGTCACTTTTTGTACTTTTTTCAATAGAATGATGCGTTTGTTTGGCAACCGTCGCCAGACTTTGCAAAAAACTTCCAATTTCACCAGAAAACTGTGACATTGATGACATTGTTACGCCAGAACACTGAAGAATTGACTCAAATCAAGTTAGGCGCACTTTGGGCCACGGAGAGGAACTACTGATTTTCAGAAAAAAATTCAGTTTATTGTCCGTGGCCGAAAGCGTGCCTGGCTATTATTATAAAAATCCGTACTTTTTTCAGCAAATTTTCAGCGAAAAATTTATTTTTTAGTTTTGTCAAGTTGGTAGTCGACAGCGAGGTTGGCCATTATTATAAAATTTCGTTCTTTTTTCAACAAATTTTCTGCAAAAATTTCCTTTTTTTCTCAAGCCAGTGGCGCCGAAGGCGTGCCTAGCGATTATTTTAAAATTACCTGGTTTTTTCAACACACTTAATGCAAAAATATTTTTTGGTGTGTCAAGTTCGCGACTGAAAGCGTGGTTGACCATTATTATAAAATGTCGTACTTTTTTAAACGAATTTTCTGCAAAAAAATTATTTTTTATTTGTCAAGTTCGTGACCGAAAGCGTGGTTGGTCATTATCTAAAATTTAGTACTTTTTTCGGTCATTATATACATCCGCGTGTTTTTGGATCGACCAAGTTTTGATTTGCTCGAACACACTTTGTTTGGCGTTGCTATTAATTTTGTTTTAAAAAACAACAACTGATTAATTTTTATTTAGTGGACTGTATAATTATATTATTGTACTAAATTTTGACGGAGTTAGTAAATGCGTAATTGAAATAGGAAACTAGATTTTACACATTTATTGAAATTAATATCGCTGGTTACAATAACACGTAACACCTGTTGTTTTCAAGGCTGAGAGGAGACTACTGATTCTTGCGTCGCGTTCACCCCGTTCACCCCGAACATCCGTAGGCACACGGCAGGGCAAACCAGAGGGATAAATGCAACTGCGCATGAAGAGTTATTTTTAAATTTCAAATTATTGTTTTCTTAACATAACACCCCGCCTTGAAAACACACGTTTTCAAAAAGAAAAACATTATTTTGTAATTATTACATTTTTAAAAATGATATATAAAGATATTAAACATTTTTAGAACTTCAGAGTTCTGATATTTTAACATTCAATGCAAAGAATAGCTAAATCAATTAAAATTTCAAATTCAATATTTTTACAAATATGTTGAAGTAACATTTTTACATTAAAAATCTGATTAAATTCTGGCATAAATGCAAGCAAAATTGGAAATACTTTCACAACACCACAGTCGAGAAAACACTTATTATTGTTCACTTGATGTTGAAGATTCTTCAAGTGGTAAGGGACAAATTTTTGAGAATGCCCTTTGGATGTTTCCCGTGGCTGTTTTAATGGTAGCCACCCGACTTACACCATCCTTGCCAGTGTGAAGTTGAATTATTCTTCCAAGCTTCCACAACATAGGAGGAAGATTATCCTCCTTTATAATTACCAGTGCACCCTGTCGAAGACTTCCACTGTTGTTCTGCCATTTCGTGCGTTTTTGAAGTTCTGCTATATATTCTTTGCTCCATCTTGTCCAATAGTGCTGCTGCAGTTGTTGGACTTTTTGAAAGTAAGATAACCTTGACTCGGTAATCTTCAAAAGAGATGGATCTGGTAGCGATGACAGTGGTCTTCCAACCAAAAAGTGAGCTGGGGTTAAAGGATTCAAGTCGCTAGGATCGGTAGAAAGGGGCGACAAGGGTCTTGAGTTTAGGATAGCTTCAATTTGTGCTAATAAACTATATAACTCTTCAAATGTTAGAAAAGCATTACCTGCAACCCTTTTTAAATGAAATTTGCATGAACGTATTCCTGCTTCCCACAATCCTCCAAAGTGAGGAGCCCGAGGTGGGATAAAATGCCAATTGATTCCTTCGCTCGTCATACTTTTTGTAATAGAATTTTCATTTGCCTTAAGAAAGGTTTGTAGCTCTTTTAATTCATTTTTGGTGCCCTTAAAATTACTCCCATTGTCAGAGTACATATGGGAAGGCTTACCTCTACGTGCTACAAATCTTCTCAGCGTTAAAACGAACGATTCTGTTGACAAACTAGTCACCAGTTCGAGGTGTACAGCCTTTGTCACCATGCAAACAAATTTTGCATATTGACACATTACATGACGCGAAATTTTTAAGTTGTTTAGTAATGGTAGCTGATTTCTAAAAACTACCCACCTATTATAAATAATCACAGGAAGACTTTCGTCCCAATCTAGCTTTTCCTTCCATATATCTTGCATTATGATTTTTCCGAATATTGTGCAAGCGCTCAAAAGTCCAAGAGGGTCGAAAATTTGTGAAATCTCAGATAGGACCTTTCGTTTAGTGACCTGATCATGAGAAGTCTGTGATATTGAATACATTAATTTGTCACCTTTGCTATCCCACAAAAGACCTAAAGTTTTAGTATTTTCGTTGGAGCCAAAATCTAATACATTTGGATGTTTTTCTGAATTATCAATTAAATTTAAAGGTTCTGCTTCATTGCAGATCCATTTCCTAAGGCTGAAGCAACCATTGGCTAGAATTTTAGGTAAATTTTTACAAATATCTTTGGCAAATTCTAAATTATCAGTACTTACAAGTAAATCGTCTACATAGAAATTGTTTTTAATTATGTCAGCCATATTTGGATTGGACTCTTCTAGTTCTATTCCGATTTGCATTAGACTACGAATTGCCAAAAATGATCCCGATGCGGTTCCATAGGTAACGGTATTTAAATTATAATCTTTTAAAGGCTCATCGGGACTAGGCCTCCAGAGTATCCTTTGTAAGGATCTTTGCTCATCATTTACTTGTACCATACGGTACATTTTTTCTATATCTGCTGATAGAGCATAGTAACCGTTCCTGAACCGCAACAAGATCGAAAATAAATCTTGTTGAATAGTAGCTCCGACCATTTGAATATTATTCAGAGAGTATCCAGAGGTGGTAGTGGCTGAACCATCAAACACCACCCTTAATTTTGTCGTTAGACTCCATTCTTTTAATACACCGTGGTGTGGTAAGTAAAAAGAAATTTCATTGTCTTTTGGAATAACAGGGGACATATGACCCATTGTTTTATATTCAGTCATAAAATTGACATACCGATTACGTAATTGTTCATTATTTTGCAGTTTTCTTTCTAAAGAAAGGAACCGCTTTTTTGCTTGTTCGCGCGATTCTCCTAATTTACTTGCAGGCTCTTTTAAAGGGATTGAAACTATAAACCTTCCATTAGAATCGCGTTTCATATTATCTACATAGTGTTTTTCACAGGCTTTTTCTTCCATTGATAAAGAACGGACATCATTAAATTGCTCAATTTCCCAAAATCGGGATAGCTGATTTTGTACATCAGACGTATCGCTTGTCTGACTTAAGTTACAATGTACGCGATTACCAAAGTTAGTTGGAATGGGACCAGAAACTAGCCAACCTAATCGACTTTTCTGAAGAGTAGGTAAACCGGATCCCAACGTTACCTGACCCACACATAATAATTCCCAAAAATGGGTTGCCCCGAGTAACAGATCTATTTCGCTGGGTTTGTCAAAACCTGGATCGGCTAATTTACGATCACCAAATCCCTTCAAGTTCTTTATATTAAATTCAAAACCAGGCATTGCAGCTGTGATTTTATCTATTATCAAGCAAGATGTACTCAGTTTAAATTCCGAATGATAAGATTGAATTTCTATATCACATTTAAATCGTATCTTTGACATCGACTGACTTATTCCCAATACTGTAATATCAGTTTCACCCAAGGGTAATTTCAATTTTTTAACTAAGTCACTCGTTATAAAATTTGACTGTGAGCAAGAATCTAATAATGCTCTGGCCATATGAGCCTTTCCGCTTGAATCTATTATTTTTACACGAGCCGTTGGTAAGAGAACTTGTGTTGCGTTTGAAGAAACAGCTGTTACTGTTTGAGGAATTTCTTGCGAAGAACTTTCTTCTTCTTTTTCACTATGTAAAAGTATATTGTGACGTTTCTTGCACTTACTACAAGTGTACTTCGAAGTACAGTTTCCAATAAAATGGCCTTTTTTTAAACATAAGATACACAATTTCAGAGCCTTGGCCTTTTCTTGTCTAACCTTTGTGGAAAATTTGAGAAATGTATCACAATTCCATATGGCATGAGAACCCTTACAAACAATACAAGGACATTGGTTAATTGTAACAAATGATTTAGTTCTTGGATTAAATTTATTTCTATCAGCATCCCTATCCAAGTTTTTATTATTCTTAATTTCCAACGTTTCCAAAAAATCTGCTTTTTCTCTAAGAAAAATTTGAAGATCTTCAAAGGAAGGAAGATCATTACTGTTGACCTTTTGTTCCCATTCCCGAAGAGTAACATTATCTAACTTAGAAGTGATTAAATAAATAATCAGAGTTTCTCCTAAGTGTTTTGCCGAAGTTAAGCTATAAATTGAATTCAAATGCTTCGACATTGAGTCCAAAATTTTCCTTATTTTTGAAGAAGATTCTTTTTGGATGTGTTCCAATTGAAATAAAGATTTTACGTGATTGTGTAATAATACCTTTGTACTGTTGTATCTTTCTTTTAATCTTTCCCATGCTAACTTATAATTATCTCCACAAAAATCGATTGCTTTTATTACCTGAGCAGCGTCGCCCTCTAGACTTGCTCTCAAGTAATGATATTTTTGGATATTATCCAACTGATCATTATTATTTATTAAACTTATAAAAAGGTCTCTAAATTCGAGCCAACTCTCACTTTTACCGGAGAATTTTGGTAATTGTATTGATGGAAGTTTAATATTTTGATTTGAGTTTGAAGCAGTTGAATTATTTGAACTATGTACGGATCCTACCTCATCCTTTTCTCTATTTAAATTTGATTCGGAGGGTGCCTTCACTACCTGTGTTAAATCTGAATTTATGAGACACTCTGCTGTAGCCATAATTTCGAAATATTTATTTTCAAATTCGTTTCTATATTTTACATGCTGTGCATCAATTTCTTCACCCTCACCCTCGATTTCAATTTTAATTTGCACTTCATCAAAGTGATGAAGTAGCAATTCTGCTTCATCAAATCTTTTTCGAAGATTGATTAACTTTACTTTAGTTAAAATCTCTCCTATTGTATTTAAATCATTGACAAAATTTGTAAAATTAGTCAATTTTGTTTTAAGAACAGCGCGTTGTTTTTTAAGATTGTCCATATTTATCTATAGTTTTAATCGTCTTCTTTATTTTGTTTTATTAATAAAAATATTGTTTATTTTAAAACGATTAAATTTGAAATAATCCAAGCAGACGAATTAAAGAACCATTTGGCAACGTCGTATTATTTCTTGGAGGAAACAGACATTCGTTTATGCAATGCAAATCCAAAGTATAATAATTATTGATTTACCCAGTGTGAAAAGCGAGATCCAGTATTATTATGATGCAACCCAATAAAAACTACCAACACCAGCAGGTTCAGGGAGAACTTGCCTGTTTACATTACCTTACTGGACTGGACTGCGTGAATACACTTTGATGCACACTACACTAGCAAGTATGCATTTAAGATTGTCTGGAATATTATGCAATGTAACGCTCTTCTAACTAATGGTTAACCTGAGATATTGATTATTTTCTTACCTTTCAAATATTTAAATTTTTCTTTTTTTTTAATTAATTAATTAATGAAATATGAATAACTACAAGTTGAAACCAAATTATAGGAATAACTTTATTAGGATTATTGTATCAATATGGAAAAAAGGAGCTCACTCACCACTTTGCTTTCTTCTTCTAATGTGATGTCGCCGCCGCTTTCCAATTCCAATTATTATTATTGTTATTAGGTATTCAATATTTCATTTTGCTATTATTGTTGATTTGGATCCCAGGATTGGTACCATTTATTGTGCTTCTTTCAAATTATTTACCATTGAAACGTTCAACAAACACTCCGTGATTTTGAACGAATTATTTTGAGTCTCCTTCAGCTATGCGGTTCTGTAGGACCATGTTTTTGGATCGACCAAGTTTTGATTTGCTCGAACACACTTTGTTTGGCGTTGCTATTAATTTTGTTTTAAAAAACAACAACTGATTAATTTTTATTTAGTGGACTGTATAATTATATTATTGTACTAAATTTTGACGGAGTTAGTAAATGCGTAATTGAAATAGGAAACTAGATTTTACACATTTATTGAAATTAATATCGCTGGTTACAATAACACGTAACACCTGTTGTTTTCAAGGCTGAGAGGAGACTACTGATTAGAGATGGACGATATATCGATATCGGTTATTTTTCACCGGTGAAATGAAAATCACCGTCACTAACCGGTGACTGGGTGCAGATTCACCGGTGAAATTTTTCACTGGTACTGGTGCTAGCCTAGCACTGCTAGCGACGCAGTGAACTGTGAACGAACGGTGAACGAGAACGACCGAACGAGGAGCTGTTGACTGTTGCTGCTGCTGAGCTGCTGAGCTGCTGGTGCGGCGCTCAGCGTTCTCGTATCTCCTACTATCGAAGGGACGATGGGAATGGGAATATGGAATATGGGCAAGCAAGGCCAACAGTCAGCACTGCAGTTTGTTGTCGTTTATCATTTCACCGGTGAAAAAATTCACCGCTTAAATCACGGTGATTTTTACTTCACCGGAATCGAATCACCGGTGAATTTAAAATCACCGATATTTCCATCTCTACTACTGATTCTTGCGTCGCGTTCACCCCGTTCACCCCGAACATCCGTAGGCACACGGCAGGGCAAACCAGAGGGATAAATGCAACTGCGCATGAAGAGTTATTTTTAAATTTCAAATTATTGTTTTCTTAACACCGCGGCTCCTACAGTTTCACTATGGCACCTATATAGGGGTGGAGAACATACCTATAGTAACACCAGGAAGGTATTTATTTGCTTTGCAAATGAAAGGGAAGGCCACAAAACGGCTTTAAAAACCAATTTTGAGAGTGCAAAGAAAGTACGGTCCTGACACAAGCGCGAAGTAAATAGCACTAGTCTCGATGTAATTAAGGATGTATCCACTTACAACACAATGTGAGCGCTTCCAAACGTATACAGTCCCGTATTCGCATCATATACGCTTATTCATATCGTGAAAAGACCACAGGAATTGATGTTACGATTTTTGGAATATAAAATGCAAAATAAATGCAAAATTCAAAATAAAAACCGTGCTACCTTTAATTTCGAAGATTTTCCTTGCCCTGAAAGTGGAAAAAAAAAATAGAAATTCGACCGTAGTGCCAAAGAGGCCTTAGTTGTGACCTGACTATTAGTTTGCAATGGCTGTTTTTAGCTTCTTACCCACCCAGCACCCCTATTTCGCTCCTCGGTCCCGAAAAAATTGATGAAACTTAGGAGCCGCGGATGTATATAATTACCCTTTTTTCAATAAATTATCTGCAGAAATTTATTTTTATTTGTCAAGTTCGTGGCCGAAAGCGTGGTTGGCCATTAGTATAAAATTTCGTACTTTTTTCAATTAATTTTCTGAATTTTTTTGTTTTTAGTGTGTCAAATTCGTGGCCGAAACCGTGGTTGGCCATTATTATAAAATTCCGTACTTTTTTCAACAAATTTTCAGCAAAAAACTTTTTTCTTTTTTCAAGTTCGTGGTCGAATGTGTGGCTGGCTATTAATATTAAGTTACAGAAATATAAGCGTGCGGCAGGCTGAAGCGTGGATAACTTGATTTGGGTAAAGAATTAACTAAACTAAATTTCGCTAAATTTATTTAGAACAAAACTGAGGTTATTTACGTGACAGAGATTAGTTGTTGTTCTTATTTTTCTGTTCGCGACTATTCTGGACCTGCTAGAATCTAGAATGAACTAAAAATTGTATGGAACATTCGGGATTTCAGAGATGCGCGCATGAGCGTTTCCGACAGCTTTCATGACGGTGGCATCTAGAATAATTATTATCATGGAAGTATAGAAAAGAACCTATTGTGGAAAAGTCAGATATGTATAGTAAAGTCTTGCGTGCACTTGACAGTGGGAAGACATACCTATAAGAAGAAAATTATTGGTAAATTATTATGAAATCCTGTACCTATAAAGTTAATTCCGAGAATAAAGTCAAAGTCGTGTGTGAATGTATAAAATTAGCTAATTCAGGCTTTTTCGTTTGTACCAATTTGTAAATGATCTTGCTTGCTCTGTCAAATATCGCTCTTATCTCGGATGTCGCATCACAATACAGAACAATAATTAAAAACATGTCGGCAATATCAAACCGTTCAGAAAAAACCTTTTTTTCGTCTAAGAAATAGAATTATGTTTATTATTTTTTTTCATGCGTCTTGAATAGAAATAATGTTTTGTGAATTTATTGCTTTGTTATTTTTCAGAATTCCGTATCTCCGGCAGAACGGGAAAAGTACAGATCAAGATCACCATCAGAAACCGAAACACCCAATAAAAGACTGAAAGAAGAGAAACTGGGTCATGTAAGTATTTTTCATCGCTCTGTAAATTATCCGAAAATTTACCGCCTCTGGTTTCTTGAGTAGTTTCAATTTACCAAAGAAACTCCATAAATACGCAATATGTTGAAGGACCGAAATTGGGTTGTTCCAATTTTCTTCCGCTTATATCATTCTCGGCAAATAGAAATTTCCCGGTGGTTGTTTTTGAAAGAACTCATGGAAGTTTATCTACTTCTTGTCATCTTCAACAGCAAGTAATATAAGTTCGCTAAATAGCACTACGTTTTAGTTTAGTCGGGCCCGAGCATGCTATCATTGTTCCGGAACTGAATTTATTACTTCGGTTCTAATGGGCTACCCGGCGCCATGTTAAGAAATTGCGGTTTTAGGGTTCTTATAATTCGGAACCCCCCGGAGTTTTCCACACGACCCTTGAAGGAAATGTCTGTCTAATCTGACTGTTTTATCGAAGGATAAACTGGAAGAGAATAAATCTTTTTCGTTGAATTTACATTACTGCTGTTTGAGAATAAGTTTTTTGTACTCATTAAAAAAGTAATCACCATGTTACTACCTAAACATATTATTTAAATTACAATACTTACTACATGTGAAGTTTCAAATGGAATTACTTATTATTTCACGTAGAGCTCGCGGATGATGTCATTCATGCACGCGATTCAAAGATCGTTCTTTTTGTTTCATCAATGACTTGACAAGCTGCAATTATTTCGGACTAATGTACACACACATGTCTCAGCTTCACAGTTATGAAATTATGTATGTATTGTGAATCGTATATTGGTTTAAACTGGTTCCGATTCATCCCTAAACGATTCAAACAGCTGCATTAAAAAAAATTAAATTTGGCTTTTGTTGTTTTGTTACATTTTTTGGAGTGGCTTTTTATGGGGTAAGTACGCCATAAATACTTATATGAATAATGAAATGAAGTTTCGTGACGATTCCAGTATAAAAAACATTAACATTTATGTAGTACATAGTTAGATAGTATACAAAAATTGCGCAACAGAGGGCGACAAAATAGCGTGTAGACAAAATTTGCGACAAAATGGCAAGTTGAAAATGCTTCTTGTAAATAAGCGCACAATAATAATTTAAAAATCCTTCCTATTAGTACCTTACCCTATCTTTATTTCGGGGTAGTCTTCTCTAGCGAGGTTGTCACTTTTAACAGCTCCTTCAGGTCCTGTTGGAGGTGCATAGAAGTGTCGTGATAACGAGATGCAGGTCCTGGTCAGGTTAGAAATGATACAACAATAATTATTACAACATTCCTCAATTTTTTTTTTGTATTATTTTATAAAAGGTAAAAGTATCAGTATTTAAGTACATAATTGAAAAAATACTTTGTTGGGCCAGAATGAAAAAAGTATCGAAATTAATAATTTTGAAAATTTTCTACTCACGCCACTTACTAATGGTAAAAACGAATAATTTTTGGCACAAGTGTGCAGCTTGGATTTCATTCTTCTTATTGTGTTAATTTGATTAAAAAATCGTGTTGGTTTTTCCATATACAGGTGTTCAAAAATTGCGTTTTTTACTAAAGTTCAAGACCGTCATTATGAAACGGCTCGACCGATTTGGCTCAAATGCAATACCAGCCCTTGCCTTGCAGATACATATTTAACTTCCACAGATTTCAGCTATATAGGCTCAAACTGCGACCTGAATCGTGGTGAAAAGAATTGGTTTCCGATAACTTTGACAGGTCACCCTGCACAAACTTTTAAATTTTAAATTTTTTACCGAAAATTTCAAGTCCTTCGTGTTTTCTACTCCACTGTGAAAATTTGAGTACAATCCCTTTGAAAACATGTCATAAAATAGATTAGCAATTTTAACCTATTTTCTACTGACGCCACTGGTATACTATTGGCAGAAATGCCAATTTTTTGGCGCAAGTGTATAGTTTCGGACACATTCTTATTCTGTTAATTTTTTGAAAAGTTTTGTTTCGTTTTGCATATGCAAGGGTTCAAACAATGGAAAATTCAAATAGTCGCCATTTTGAAACGACGCGACCGATTTGGCTCAAATGCAATACCAGCCCTTTCCTTGCAGATATTTAACTGCCACAGAAATTTCAGCTTCATTGACTCAAAACTGCAACCTGAATCGTAGGAACAAAAAACAGTAATCTCAAACTTTGGAAAGTCGCCCTGTATAAACCACGTGTATTTCGGAAATTTTTTAACGAAAATTTCAAAAACTTTGAGATCTTTCGTTTCAAGAAATCGCAGGTTAAATAAATCATACCTGCTTCTCTTCCCAACACAAATTGTATTTTGAGGAGGGGGAGAAATCCGAGCAAACACAAATTTTGAAGCTTAAAAGCTCAAAAATGATTGGGATGTGATTTTTATCTGTTTAGTGTATTTTGAAGTAAAAGTGCCAGTTTTCGTGATTCGTAAAACTGGGAAAAAAAATTTATTCAGTGTGATCCATTTTTATCTTTTTTTTTTATTGGGAAGGGGCTTCATTTCTGGGAAAAAAGTTGCAGACACAAGTTTGGAAGGAGACTCGTTTGGAGCCAAAAAACCCCATCCTTAATGATAGAGTGTACAGGCTAGTTGTTTAGCTAGGAGGCCGTTGTTTAGTCATAGCATAAGAAATTAAATGAATATCGAAAAGTCGGTTGTTGGATTGCATTTTAGGGGCTGAAGGTTTCATCGCATGAAAAAAAGTTTCAGACAAAAGTTTCTTAGTTTTTCATGAAAAATTCTAATCCGCATTAAAAAAATGAAACGTTCCTATTTAAGAGGTTAAATTCACCCCCACCCCCTGGGCTCCAACAATATCCCTATCCAAAATGATAACTAAATTTTTTTTCCGGAAATGATGGCGCTTTCGACTTAAAATTTTCCAAAGAATACGCTGTTGGGCTATATGACCATCGAGTCATGGGATAGATACTCTTGTACCTACTTATACAATTTTTGATATCAGAACTGCGATGATACCTACAAGAGAAGAATTTCAATGTTAAATTTATGACTTTTTTGTATAATAATGAGTTTATCAACAAAATAAAATTCGATAGAGTCATAAGCTTCGATAAAAGTGAAGGTTATAATGGGAGTTTGGGAAGTAAGCGCGACAGAAGCATGACGAAACAAGAACACCTGGGGCGATCGTCATTTATTTATAACCCGCTAACTTTATCCGTATCAGTTCGAGATCCCGGAGAAAACAAGCCAGGCACTTTGTCATCGACGTAGGCTTTGACAAACTACGTCCTCCCTACTCAACCCTTCCTGGACCACCCCTTTCCTTGTTGTCCGGGTTAATAAATTGAATTTCCGGGCGAGAAACTTGGCTAACATGGTTTCACCTGGACCATTATTACAGGGTAGGTAAGAAGATTAGGTTAATCCTTTCTGTTACGCTCCTCTCTATTTCTCTTCCCTTTTGCGGAATTTTTCGGTTTAAAAAATAATTCGCAGAGATTATTGAGAGTTTCGGGGAAAGAGTTAATTAATTAAATCGGTTTTTGTAGAATTTTAAATAAATAGGGAAGATTCATTTTAATAAGGGTTGCTGTTATTATATACAGGGTGTTTCAAGTCGATTTAGATCTCGTAAACTGCAATATGTCCGACTACTGGTTTTTCTTTTTTTTATGGCTCTTGTTCCGGTATTTTTAAGTTCTGTCCCAAACGAAAAGTAGTTTTGGAATCTTCTCATCTTTAGTTACAACTTCGTACTAAAGTCCACTTTTTATCTCTATTGGATCCAAAATGGTGATGTTCCGAAAACATAATATCTCTTTTATTTTGTTTTAATTATTTTCTTTCGAGAAAGTAAGCAACATTTCTGTAAAAATACACGTGTATCAAGCTAAATCATAAACTGTAAACTGTTCCTTGGATATTTGGTATAAAACCAGAAAAGTTATATCTGTATTCTGTAGTAGGGAAGCCCATGCCCATGCAAGACCTCATTCGAGTCTGATGAAGGTTTCAGAATGGGAACGGAACGGTCGAGTCGTCCCTCGTCATGGACGCCGACACATGGACGACATTGTCACTGGCTTCAATCAAGCGTGTTTCAGGAGGTTACAGGTCATAGCCATACTTGAGTCAGAAAATTACGAAAAGGACCTGTGGTGGCTTCGTCGATAATTATTTATCCAAACTTATTGAAAATTCCTGTTTGATATTATCAGAAACTTCGAGGTAAATACTTTCAGAACATCTCAAAATTTTGGCCAATCATTACCAATATAACTTTTTCTTCAGACTCGCTAACAGACTAATAACTCCTCATGATAATAAACAAACGTTTAGAAATAACTGCGATGATCTATCTAAGAGACGGAATTCCCTAATCCCATTTATAGAGTATCGATTTGTAGCGATAGCTGTTTGCTCTTTTATAGCGCTGCGATACACCTACATTACAGCGGATCGGGGAGACGGACGGTTCTTCCAATTGTCCAATATCGAATCGAGTTTGCAGTACCGGTAATGGAGGATTATTTTTCTATATAATGGCTCTGAAAGAGCGAGTCGGTTTTGGGGGAGAGAACGAGGACAATGGCGTAGTTTTAATTTTTCACGGGAACGGTGAGCCGTTATTTCGGGGAATACATTGGAGTTTTCAACTCTTTGTTAACTTAAAATGGAGCACTTCATATTTATGTGAAATCAGTAAAAGTAACACGTTTCGATGAGACCTCTCTGTTTCTCTCTCCCTTTAGCGAGGGAGACACCCCCTCGACGAGTATAAAAATGTTACATGGATGAGTCTTAACGAATTCCCCCCACCATTTTGGGATTTTTTTTCATAGCTACCTATCGTTTTGGGGCTAGATCTCGGAACTGGGGGAGAAAGGTGATAACTTTCAATTCTACAGGGTGATTAATATGACTCTACTTTCTTATATGGAATAAAACTCATAATTCGAAAACAAACTCAATTAAGTTAAAAATTGGGTTTTAATTTTAAAGTTTCGAAAGATGAAACCCAGATTTGAATTTAGAGTTCGCTTTCGAATAATTATGAATTTTATTTCATAAGAAAGTAGATTCACCCTGTAGAATTGAAAGTTATCACCTTTCTTCCCAGTTCCGAGATGTGCTCATACTCATAATAATCCGGGCTATCAATTTCCAGCCCAAAAACTGTAGGCTGCCGTTTAAAAAAATATTCCCAAAATGATGGAGGGGAATATCGTTAAGGGTAAAACTTCCAATGGGGCCTGAAAAGATGAAAAAAATGAAGTTGGCGTGTTCAAACTTTTTTCTCAAAACAATGGAAACCCGTAAGTGGTATAATGATCTGATGGCGAAAACATAACAAAGATATTTTTTGTTTTCTGAACGCGCTAATTTTGGTTAATAAGTATTTTTTTGGACATTTTTGATCTCGAATAAGAATATATTTGATTCAATACCTTCTAATAAGACCGCTGTTCGACATAAATAACCGGCCGGGGTTAAGCTTAGGGAGTAAGTAGGTATATGACCTATTTCTCCCTTACTCAGCGCGCGCCAGTGGCTGATAAAACGAGGGGATAAACGATCACATCCGGGACAGACGGGACGATAGCGTGGGTGGAATCAAGTCCGGGACAAGGACGGGATATAAAAGGAAAACATTACACACAAAAGCGCCATCAAATTTTATTCAGATGGTGATTTATGAGTAAACAGTGAATGACACAATGGTATCTTTAGGAAGGCATTGTTTTCCAAAGCCGGCCATAAATAATCCTTTACGTCTTCCCTGTCCCCCTCTCCCTTTCGTAATAACGCACCGTTAAAAGGAACAAGAATGGCGTGGCTGCTATTGCGTAACGTTGAGATATGGTTTGCTAATCATGATGGATCGTTTGCTTTGATATCCGCAGCCAGGGAGGAAAGGCCATATAGACTGATTTTCTCATGCAGTGGCTACGTCGCCGATACACCCTTGATAAGGGACTAAATAAAATAGGTACCCTCAAATTATTAAATAAAAAATTATTTCGCCAATTTTGAAGGCTGTCAATTTTTTTTTGTTTTTGATCCGGCTTTGACCTATTTTGTATGGACCGATCCAGCTCGAAAGATCAAAATATGTGTAGATAACACTTGAATAAAAAAGAAGTGTACGAAATCTGTAAAAAGTTGAAGATTCACTACGATACTCAGCACATTATTTTTGAGACTGTGGGGCAGTTTCTTGACTTTGTTCAGAGGCGCTCCCTGTAAGAATAATAAAAAAGCAGCGGAAGTGCCAACTGCCAATGCCAATAGTTTCATTTTAGATTCTAAAATCGTGACCAAAGCTTACAAAAAGTCCGCTTTTTAATGGATTTTTTAAATTGTTTTTTAAAAAACTTTTAAATTTAATAGTGTTTGTGGAAAATAATTGAGAGACCGATAATAATTTATTGTCAAGTATAATATTACAAGTAACTAGCTCGTTAACAATAATTATTATTGCTCGCCTAATTAATGATACTTTTTTTACATTTTTAATCATTTGCGTAATTACTTCTAAGATGATTAGCGGCAATAATAGTCATATCATTATAAGTAGTTATCTGTTTTTATATCAGTAATAAGGGGGCTGTTCAAGAATGAACCCGCATGTGACAAGCCGGTAAGCCGTAAATTAATAAATGTTCTTAATGCGTATGTCGCGTGTCCACTGTCCAGTTTTATAATAATTTAGTACTTGGATTACATTTTTGGATTAATAAAACATAGAAACATGACAATATTATGGCTTCATATATCCTTTATATTATTACTCTGACCTATGTAAATATTATTGACTATACCATATAAACTGTGACCTACTATATCATAACATCTCTTCTGAAATAAGGGACTTCTCTGAGGAATCATTGTTATTAGCTTCGGCTTCTGATCTTTAATTTATAATTTTTAGGATAATAATTGTGGTCCTTTAAGAAATACGGTTTATACATAATATTTTGTTTAAAGACTATGTACGCCACTGACTGATTGAAAGAAACAATTTACATAATCGTTTATCTGATTGTTGGAATTAATATACCCGCTCCCGTAAAGTTAGCCCCGAATTTTCTGAAAACACTCGGTTTTTTTAGAGGTCTATACAGGATGTTACTAAAGTATGGGGACAAACTTCAGGATATGATTCTTTGAATAGTTATAGATGGCAAATTCATATTAGCATAGATCCAGAAATGCCTATTTTTCAAGATACAGGGTGTTAAACTTTTATTAAAAAATCGTCTTTTTTGAAAATATCTTAAATATTGTTGAAATTTGGCAGTTTAATTTGATTTAGTTAGGGGCTAATTTAGCCCTAACTAGAATAAAAGTGGCGTTCCGGGAGCACCTCTACGAATATTATTTTGAAAAAACCTTTTAAAAAATTACGCCAGTTCCTTTTTTTAATGATTTTTTATTTTTTGTCAGATTAAGCAATTACACAAGTACTTACACATTTTTTTTCCATTTTTTTTTGTATCTTGCTTGGTTTTTGAACTGCTTAATCAAAAAAGGAAACCAAAAAACCATTAGGAAAAAGAAAAAATAAAATTCTTTAATTTAGATGTATTTTTTGTTTTTGAATATTATTAATAACAATAATGAGAAAAATTCTAATTTCCAAAAGACAATTTTCTCAATGTTTCTTGTCTTGTTCCGGTTTATGCAATAAAGTGGTATAAAGTGGAAACGAAAAGAACTTTAAGTGCAAAACTTCGTTTTTGGGGGGCCAACTTCACGCGATCTCTTTTTTTCTCAGAAATAGGTATTTGGTATTGGTATTGGTATTTTAACTAAATGTGAGAGATGGTTTATTAGGTCCCAAACACTGAAGCCAGCGGGCTTATTGTATTTCTCACATTTAGATTCTCCTTGATTAGAAGAGCTCCGTTCCTTTGACAAGGTTTAGCAGCCCGCTAACCAAGGTTTTTCCCGCCAGATGGCTCCCGGGACTGATTGGTCCCAGGACCGCATAGCGCGTTCGTGCGAGTGCTGGACACTCGAATATCACATGAGAAGCTGTCTCGTCTTCTTCATTGCAGAGTCTACAAATTGGGTCTTCTCTGTATATCCCCAGTTTATGTAGGTGTACTCTTAGGTGGCAGTGTCCTGTGAGAAGACCCACCACCGTTCTGATCTGCATTCTATTTAGTTGCAGTATCTGTCTGGCAAGGTTTTGAGAGTCTCAGAAATAGAGTTCTGGTGCGATAAATAGCAGCGTAAAATTAAGCTTAGAGTTCCTGTATATTTTCAAAAATAGTTCTGCAAAAAATTGCAATATTCGAAAATTGGTTTAGAGTTCTGAGTAGCCCCCGAAGAGTTCTATAGAAAAGTCCTCTTCTACTTTACCAAAAATTGAATACCTAAACAATTTACAGTAATTGATGTGTGTGTAGGAGCAATAAATAGGAGCACTCGCTTCCTCTTTCAGGCCAGCCGTTCAGTCAGTTATCTATCAGTGAACTCGAGGAGTTTGCTTGCGGAGGAAACATTGCTTGCACACACGTAACCGCTGATGATCTCTACCGTAGTTCTAGACAAAACATTCGGAGCAAATCTCCATGGACCACAACAAAACATCCCGGAATCAATTATGTTTCAGTTCAAATTTACGGAAGTAAACAAAAATGACCGGACGTTTTGATCGTTCTAGTACTAGAATACTCAGCAGCCCCTGAAAAGGCGTGCAAAAGTCTTCTTCCACTTTACCAACAACTCCCTTTGTAATATCGATTACGAAATAATTTGTTGATTACTGTTGAATAATTGAGCTCTCAGCAAAGTGAAAGAGGACTTTTCTATAGAGCTCTTCGTGGGTTAAGTTCCTAGAACTCTTGAAAACTAATTTCTGGGAATAAAAAAAATCAAATTTTTCACATTTTTGCGGGACAATTTACGAAAATAAACAAAAAATCTAGAACTCCACTTTTCGCTGGTATTAATCGAATCGGTTTCAATTTCCTTAAGGAAAAATGGAGCCGCGTGAAGTTAGCTACCGAAAACGTAATTTTGCATAAAAACTTTTTAGAATAATACTCCTCAGAACTCTGAAAAACTGAGTGTTCTCAGAAAATTCGCGAGCGAACTTCTCAGCAGTCTAATACTTGTGGGTAACTGATTTTCAATATTTTGATGAATGACATCACTTAGGATTTTCTCTCTTGACTGAATTTGTGACTTTTTATTTAGAAAAAGAAGTAGCTTCCTGTGATATACAGAAACTTTTTTCTGTTATTTTTATGACTAAACCAATAATGGCACTGATTGTAATTTTTTGTTTTCAGGAAAGCGACGCAGAGAAAAGTGACCAGGATCTAGTGGTGGATGTAGCTAATGAGGTTAGAGTTACGAGTAATTGTGTATTAGTTAATAATTATTATTATTAACGCCAATAAATGAGCAAAATAAATACAAAAGTCACTTTATTTTCTATTTATAATAATAATTAACCAAGGAAACTATCGAAGTACTAAGTACTTGAATACTTGCTCCTCAAACAATAATTCACATGTCCCAGAATTATTACCCCAGCACATTTAATTAACTTCTATAAGTAAAATATATTTTTGAATTTTTTTATACAAAATGTAAATTTTAGGAGGCAGCGTCTCCTCACACAAATGGTGATCATTCGATGTTGAATAACCAAGGAGAAATACGGGAAAACGGTAGCACCAATAGTGATAAAATAAAAGTGGAAAGGCCTCCTAGTCGAAGCGGGTCATCCTCTTCAAGGAGTACACCATCTCTAAAAAGTAAAGATGTAAGTATACGTGTAAAAAAAGGTTTGCATCAGTGAAAGTAGTAAGTAATTTATTCTTGGTTTATTGTCTCTAAAGCATATTTATTTCTCGTATAGGAGAAGCCCTTGACTCCGGGATCCAAACCTCGAGCCACGACCCCTAATATGGGCTCGATGGTGAGCGGGTCCAAGGTCGGAATGAACTCGTTTGCCGGTTACCCCCCTGTACAGGGAAGAAACCCAGACCACCTGAATCCTTACAACAACGTTTCACCCGCACCATATGGACGCTCACCCATGATGCCTGGCTATGATGCACATCCGCATCCTAGAACACCCGGTCTTACTAATGGACTGTCATCTATTCCTGGAGGCAAACCGTAAGTTGTGGTTATTGTTAATAGGGATTTTAAAGCTTCGTATTTTCATTGGGACCCGGATTTATCTGTGCTACCTGCTTTGTTTGGTTACCGCCTTTCAGCACCTTCTAAATCATGGAATCTATAGAATAGTTAAATCTGCAACTTTTCGACGGTTCTAAAAATCTTTTGGCTAACTCCTCCGAGCATTGTCTATCAACACATTTTTTTATTATTTTAGGGCCTATTCCTTTCATATGAATGGGGAAGGTCAGCTGCAACCAGTCCCGTTCCCCGGTGATGCTTTACTGGGTCCTGGCATTCCTAGACACGCGAGACAGATCAACACTCTTCAGCACGGGGAAGTAGTCTGCGCCGTTACCATCTCCAATCCTACAAAGTACGTCTACACTGGAGGTAAAGGGTGTGTCAAGGTCTGGGATATCAGTCAGCCCGTCAGCAAGAGCCCCGTTTCGCAGCTGGACTGCTTGGTATGTTATGATTTTCTTTTTAGTTAATATAACTTGGTGATCTCACCGGTTCTTGATCTTTGAGAGCACTACTGTTGTCACCCTTACCTACTCTTGAAAAACAGAACCCTTCAAATCGTATACCGACTAAACTTATTTTTAAGAACTCTTCTTTTCAGCAACGTGACAACTACATTCGCTCAGTGAAGCTCCTGCCCGACGGACGCACTCTGATTGTGGGCGGCGAGGCTAGCAATCTCTCGATCTGGGACCTGGCCAGTCCGACGCCCCGCATCAAGGCCGAACTGACGTCGACGGCGCCCGCCTGCTATGCCCTGGCGATCAGTCCGGATTCCAAGGTGTGCTTCAGCTGCTGTTCAGACGGGAATATCGCGGTCTGGGATCTGCACAACCAGGTGCTCGTCAGGCAGTTTCAGGGACACACGGACGGCGCTTCTTGCATCGACATCACTCCCGACGGCAGCAAGCTGTGGACCGGCGGGCTGGATAATACTGTCAGATGTTGGGATCTGTGCGAGGGGAAACAGCTGCAACAGCACGATTTTAGTTCACAAATATTCTCCTTAGGTATGCCCCCCGTAAAAAATAACTAGTTTGTTAGATTGTACTGTAATTTTATTTATATTTATGAGGTTAAATTTTTCAGGGTATTGTCCGACTGGTGATTGGTTGGCGGTTGGTATGGAAAATTCTCACGTGGAGGTTCTGCATTGCTCGAAACCTGACAAATATCAGCTTCATCTGCACGAGAGTTGCGTACTGAGCTTGAAGTTCGCAACCTGCGGCAAATGGTTTGTTAGCACAGGAAAAGATAATCTCTTGAATGCTTGGAGAACGCCTTATGGTGCAAGCATATTCCAGGTAAAATTAACAATGTCCTCCAGTTATAAGAACCCTCCAGAAATCAGATGCAGCTCTTGTTATTGTAGAGCTGCCTTTAAGTCAAGAATCAATCTTTTGTAAAAGCCTTTTGTACAATTTGTGTTTAAAAATTAATCAGCTTTAGTGTGTTTGTGCTATCAATGTTCTGACAGTTCTAATGATGTTTTTTTTTTAATGTTTCAGTCGAAAGAAATCTCAAGTGTGTTAAGTTGTGACATTTCCACGGACGACAAGTACATAGTGACTGGCTCTGGAGATAAGAAAGCGACAGTGTACGAAGTGATATATTAAAGTACTTAATGTGGATTTTGTGCTTAGCCCTTCTCAGATATCAAAGTGGAAGCAGCTTCAGTTCGGACACTGTAATAATAATTATTGTTACAATTTTGTTTCTTACACATGAAGATTTATTTTATAAATAAATTCCACTGTGAAACCTGTAAATTATTATTAGAGAAATGATTATTTTAAGAGTTTAGAGAGTAAACCAGAGTCCCAATTTTTATTTATTTTGTTTTTAGAAACGGAGACGAATAATTATTGTTTGTTTACTCAGAGAATTGTTGATATGTTTGTGAATTAGTTGTCTAACTCAGCACAAGTGATTCAAATACCATCTTTCATTTAAATTTTCATCAATTTCTTGATGTTAATTCTATAAAACAAAGATTATGTAGCATATTTTTCGTATCTAAATATACGCATATTTGGATTGTTGTGTTTTCTTACCCCCTATTTTTGATTAACTACAAATTACACCCTTATTTGGTCCCTGATAAGAATTATATTTATTTTTATTCATTACCTTCTAATAAGAGCTGTTCGACATAAATAACCGATGAATTATGTACCTATTTTGTATGGGCCGATCCGGCTCGAAAGATCAAAATACATCTAGGTAACGAATTGAAAAAAGAAGTGTACCAACATTATTTAATACTACTATATTGCTAGAGGAAGTCTGGAGATGGAGGGAAATACCAGGGTACAGACATATCTTTCTCTCGTTGAATGTACTTCGAGTCCTACGCGCATGTCCGAGAATTGAACACCTCTACAAGCCATCAGATTCGAACACCAGACTCGTGACGCTTGCGTACAACGGGTTGAGTACTCTAAAAAATCAGATAGAAATAGTCGTTTGCTAGCTGTCCCACTGTGTCGGTGACACTTCCACTTAGGGGCACTATCAATTTAGAAGTAATTGAACGGCTAAGTGCAGAAAGGGAAGTACTTCAAAATATTAGTTCTGAGAAAATCAATATAAACTGGGTAGGCACTGCTCTTAATCTGCATCGACGCATTTTTTTTATTAATTAATTGTGCCATGTAAATAAATAATTATTATGAAGAAGAGCGAGTTTCACTTTGTGTGTTACCTTATCTGTGCCAATATTATTTTTTAAATCTCGCAAATTTAAAACTATTAAGAGCAGAAAGGAAAGTATTGTTGTAGTACTTCCCTTTCTGCATCAAACGGGATTTTCTGCGTAGCCTATAAGAACAACTAAATCGCATCGCATGACTTTCTTTTCTGCGCCAAACGATCGGGCTAGGTCGAAACTATATGAAAGCATGTGTAACTCATTTTTCGTTAAAATGTCAGTACTTCCCTTTCTGCACTTAGCCATTCAATTAGATATAAGTGTAAAGGTATGTTTCCACCAAAGGAACATTGAGGAACTTTTATGTAGCCACAAGTTTCGTCTTGCTGATTTTCCTTTGAAGTTTACCACTCGAAATGGAAACCGGCGACAAGAAGGAACAATCTGAAATTGAACAGAAACCGAGTGGAACATTCAGAAAATTTGTAGAACATTTTCGAAAAAAGGGAACAGAAACATAAAAGTTCCTTAATGTTCCTTTGGTGGAAGCATACCTTAAGAATTACAAAATCTGTAAAAGGTGATTTGTAAAATAGAAATCTGTAATAAGTCGAAGATTAACTATGATTCACTCACTAACAGATGGCGCTAACAGTTAAAAATCACTGAGTACCGGGTAAATCTAAATGTATACAGGCTAGAATGAAGCTGGGGATAGTTAAAAAGGGTGCTTGACACTGGATGTCACACTGGTCTAATTGATTGGTGGGGTATGGCAATCAAGACATACCCAGCACATTATTTTTGAGACTGTGGGGCAGTTTCTTGACTTTGTTCAGAGGCGCCCCCTATTATAATAAAAAAAGCAGTGTCTCTACAATCTACAATTTAGAATTTAACTCTTAAATTAGTCTATTCTGTGCTTTAGTAGAGAGAGTCCGAGTCCCCACTCCCTGGATATGAGAGGAGAGGGTCTTCCTTCAGAAGTGTGCAGGCAGGAGAACATTACTTCCTTTCCTGTTCCTAGATTCATTCTACTATTTCTACTTCCCTAAACTAAATTATTAATTAAAAAATTTAATGTTCTCATTCTTCGCAACCCTTTGGGACTTTCAATAATTATGATAATAATTAATGAAGAAAAATTTGACATTTATTTTAAAGGGATTTTTATATTATTTTTTTTTAATAAGTCCCATTTCAAAATTATTGTTTATTTTAATGAATGTCACCTTTCCTTTCAAATTCTAAAATCGTGACCAAAGCTTTCAAAGTAAGCTTTTTAGTTGATTTTTTTAGTGGATTGAAAGAAAGCATTTTTACTACCCGCTCCTGTAAAGTTAGCCCCCTAATTTTCTGAAAACACTCGGTTTTTTAAGAGTTCTATGAAGGGTGTTAATAAAGTATGGGGCAAGGTGATTCTTTGAGTAGATAGATGAAAAATTCATATTAGCATAGGTCCAGAAATGTCAATTTTTCAGGGTATACAGGGTACAGGGTGTTACACTTTTATTAAAAAATCGTCTTTTTTGAAAATACTCCTATCTTAAATATCCTTTACCCAATATTGTTGAAATTTTTGGCAGTTTGCTTTGAGAGGCTACAAGTGTAAATTTTACGAGGCAGTGTTACCACCAGCTTCATTATTCCGGTATAATTATTTTAATAGGTTGAGGGTTTTTTGTTAGTGTTATACCTATGGTGATAGATTTAAAGATTTTATTATCGATACCAATGATTATAAAAAAATATTATTACCTACTGATAGGAGTACTAGGACAATGCTATATTTTCAATTCAATGGACCAATCGTTACCGTAAAAAAAGTATATAAAAATATATTTAGTCAAAAACTCACACTAGCCTTTACATTGACTTTTTGCCGTACGATTCCATTACTTCGGGTCCTAATAAAGACAGGTCATCCGATCGAAGTACACCCGGAGGAATAAAACCAATCAAGTTCTTGGCGTGCTCTTTCAACATCGCCATTCGTTCCTCTTCGATCAACTTCTGTCGTTCTTTAGCTTCATCTTCAGCCTGTTTCAACAGGACCATGTTCTTCTGCATATCCTCAGCGTACTGTTGCCTCTTTTGTCTCATCATTTCTTCAATGTCCTTCCTCAGCTGAATCATTTTCAGTCTTTTCTTTTCAGCAGTCAACTGTTCAAGTTTTAAGTCTTCGGCGTATTTGGCTATAATCTGTTCTTTATATTTGGAATCCTGAATCGATTCTTCTCTCTGTTTTTGCATTCGTTCTTGCATTTGCCGCGTCAGTGACTCCCTGACTTCCAGCCGCTGACGTAGTTCTTTCTCAACTTCCTGCCGGTGTCTGCGTTCGACGGCCTCTTTCTGTTCTTCCTGCAGTAGTTCGATGATAGTTTCCTCTCTTTCCTTTCGTTTTGATTCTGCGGCGTAGATCTGCTTGGCGATATTCTCGGATATCTGTGTTTTACGAGCTTCTTTTCTTTCTTTTTCCAATTGTCTTTCAGTTGTGGCAGCCGCTTTGGAGAGTAGATATTCTTGTATTTTTCTGTTTTCTTCTTCTAATTCTACCTTCATTTTTTGTCGCCAGACTAACTGAGCTTTCTTGAAAGTATCCATCTCTTCCCTTGTTTTCAACATCTTACACCATTTATTCTGAAGCTCTCGTTCATCTTCATCATGAATCCTTTGAACAATGTCGTCGACCATTTTCTTTTCCCGTAAAAATTCTTCATATTTATATCTTTTAATTTTCTCCTGCTGGATCATCTGGTCTTGAAGTTCTTGTTTGTACTGACATTTCTTTTTAATTTCAGCTTCAGCAGTGTTCTTGAGACTTTCCTGCAATGGTATTCGAGCCTGCTGAATCATGGCGTATGTTTGTTGGTCTTCAATTTTCTTTCGTAATTTCTCAGCTTCTTTCTCAGCGATTTGTGCATTTAATTCTTTTGACACATAAGCAGCTCGTAGTTTCGATTCCAACTCTCTTAGTTCTTGACTGTTTTCTCTCAGATGTTGGCGTAGTTTCTGTTCTGCAATTTCTTTCCTCCTCAATTGATCTACAGCCACGGCAAGTTTCTCCTCTTCTTCATTTTGTCTGTCTCTAATCGCACCCTTTTTAACTTGCTCGATCGAGTTTACGTCATTTTCGATTTCTTGTCTTTGGGCATTCAGATACCTGCTGAGATTCCTAAACCGATTCTTTTCCTCCATATGACTTCTGTTGGCTTCGTGCAAGAACATTTTGTTATATTCTTGAAGCTCTTGGGCCATTTCTTCTCTTCTTTGTTTATTTAAAGCCATGATGTTGAAATCGAAAGCGCAGATTTTTCAGGCAAGGAAAATATTACAATTTAAAATATCGGAATTCGGAGTGACGTTCATTTCAAATAATAAAAATTTGTCAGATAAACATAAACAATAATCAAAAATACTGTTCTTATTGAATTTCGATTTTTAAAAACAAAAAATAGAAAAATACACCATATGATATGACAGAACTGAATCCCAAACTTCAACTGTCATTGTCATTTCAATATAGAAAATCTACTATTAGAAGAAGAGTCCCTAAACATCACATAACAGTTTTTTTTACAGAATGGGATATTAGGTGCTACCACTTTCTATGATTAACGGAAACATCGCGAAAAACCTAGACTGTCACCACCTAGTGCCTAGGAAACTTGGTGGTTTCCGAGAAAACTGTATTTTTTGGAGGAAAGTATTAGTTCTTCCTGATGTTTCTTATTCAACGTAAAATAAAGACGAAAACCTCAGATGAGGTAAACTAAAGGATATATAATGTTAAATTGTTTAACGAAGCAAATTATGCTCTGTCCACTGAGTGTTGTCCGTTGTCATGCCACACTGATTCTGGCTAAACAATTTGATTTATTTCGATTTGATTCATACACTTATTTCTAGGTCGAACCAGATGTGGTATCGCAGTTCGTATCAGTGGCGTGTGAATTGTTATAATTATGATTAGAAATAGCTTGTCACCTACCTGCTGGTTGGCGTTTAAAAGAATAAAGCATAACACCTCCGTTTTCTTTTTCTGTAGTAAAATATCCTAGCAATTTAACCACACAAAAGACCACGTCCTAGGGGGGAGTTCAATCGTTTTCCAGGCATTTTGTGTAATTTTTTGTAGTTCGTTGCGAGAATATACCCAGTCCGTTTTTTTTAAACGTTAGAAAAACAAGGCAATAGATTTTTAGGCATTCACGCAATTAATAAGTTACTGGTAGTTTATCACATCGTACAATATCACAGGTAATTCTGCTAATTTCGTATTAAAAACGTTTCAAATAACAAACCTCATTAGTATATTTAGCGCTGTCACTGTCAACTGACAGTAGCCGATGAGTTGGACGACAATCTTATCGTATCAATTTAAGCGTATCAAGACGCGAGTCGTACTTCCGTCTCACTCTCGCTCATCTCTTTTTAGAATTGCTGACGATTCAAACGTATTTCTGACAATACGTCCCAATTTAACTCGATTGACTATGCAATGCAATAGAAGGAGTAAGAAACATAACGAGATGGAGATGATGTATCCTTAGTTATCACAACAGACACTCATGGCCGATTGCACAGTCTCTACTTAAATCTGGACTTAGTTAAGTGACACTTAAATTTAAGGGCCACTTAAATTTTAATAGCATTGCACCACTGCCACTTACGAAATACTTAACTAAGTCGCAGTGAATCTGTCAACAAGGCTAAATACTGATTGTTTTTGTGCTAAAAGTTATGTATAGTGGTACTACTGACGTAAGAATTCTGTCGGTTGTCACTTTGATTGACGAATTGTAGCGGACACGATGCCGGTTATTGACAGTATGACGTCATAGTCATTAGTCAATAAAGGTATAGAAATATTCATTTCGAATATCAATATCAATATTGATTTGCCTTGGCAACCCATGGTCAATGATTTCGAATATTTCCTCCAGATCATCTTCCGAAATATCGTTTTCTAATACAACATCCATTTTCGTATTCTATTTATATTAGTAAATCAAGGGTAGTTTTATTTTTATTAGCCAGGAATGCTAGGATACTGATGAACACACAATAACACGATTTTATGGTTATGTTGATTTCATGCATTATTTGATTGGCTCTTTGATTAGGCATTATTTGCTTCTTCTTATTTTCATGGTAAAATGTTTGTAAAACTACCTTATTTAGGTTAAGTGGGACTTTAAGTGGAAGATTTGCGGCCCTTAAGATAAGTGTCACTTAAAATTCTTAAGGTCTACTTAAATGAGTGGTGCAACGGAAACAGTCGCCCTTAAAATTTTAAGTGACACTTAAGATTTAAGTGTGGGTGGTGCAATCGGCCATCAGTGTACAGACAGCAGACAGACTATTATACTACCAAAGTTGATGTAAGGAACTTAAGAAGAAAGGAGAAAGGAATAGAGGAACAAAGCTGCTTATGCGTAAAAAGCTTAAAGAAAAAGTATTGAAAATTCGATAATAATATTAACAATCCGAAAAGATTAAAAGTACATCTTTTTATAGTAATGTTTTATAAGGTCAATTGAAGGCTAAAAGTTCTCGATGCTCTGGATTGGAGTCTTCAGCAATTTTTTACCTGTGAAAGTGAAACGTTATCTCGGCTGTTTTCCTAAATTACAGCTTTTGCAGCCAGCAGCTGAGCAATTCACAATCATTATTTCAATACATCACAATTTACGAAAAAATAAACATAATATTAATATAATAAAGGCGCAAAATTTTAAGCTATGCCACCCCTTTGTGTGCCACCGCTCTTATGGCGAGTAATTTATCGAAATGTTGCTTTTACTTTTACTTCTCCACTCCCACAGGGAATCATGAACATCACTTATCCTAGTAGCTTACCGAATCTAAGACCAAAAACAACAAAAACTTACGTTGACATATGACATTTTGATTATTCTTTTTACTTTTTTATGTCAAATTATGATTTTGTTTTGGATTCATTTTATTTTTATTACATTACCAGAAGCAAAATTTTGAAACTTTCAAAAATAAATGGGAAAATTAATTTATTGAGAAAGTAAAATGTATTAGAAGTGACGTTGAAAGTGTATACTTGCGTATTTAACGCAGCTGTTGCAATCTACAAATTCTCAGAATTCGATTATTAACATCAATAGAGTCCTTTAGTAAGTATGTAAACATTAAACTATACCTTTAAAGGATTTTTTTTAATCTATAGGATTAAACTAAAAACGAGTAATAAAATAACCGTACATCATGGCAACGTGTTTTGAGAGTAAAAATGATTGAGGAATCTCAGAATAAATGATGTATTGGCCTCTGGTATCCCCTTCTGGTCCCAGTCTAATAAGGAGACACCAATAAGCAGGGTCGTAGACTCGTATAGCTAGGGTCCTCCGAAAAGATTTGAATTTAGCGCTCCCCTAAAAAATATCCAAGAAGGTGTGCCACCAATAGGCTGTGGGTCTGAAAAGTGCACCCCGTGGCACCCGCCCTTGTGGCCAGTCCCTAGCGACCAGGGCTGCCAGAAGGACGACATTTAAACAATTTTTAAACTGCACAAGCTGTAAGGCAAGCCAGTGCGGTTGAAAATTGAAATAAATGGAACGATGAAATGGAAATGAAAGTGGGCAGTAGTAGTACTGGCATTGCAGTAGTTGGTAAAATTTAAAAATCGTAGGTTTTAGGTGTGGAGCATTTTTAATTGACAATTGATTGGTTATTACATTGACAGCCAGCAGTGCGCCATTCCACGTATTTATATAGGTAGGTATTGGGCTATGACGCTAGTAGGAGAGCTCATATTTTATCCAGTTGGAGCGAAAATATCCGAAGTTTGACAGGGGGTACTGATAAATTACCCAGCATATAAAAGTACCTGGAAATCAGGTAACGACCCATCGATCGGCACTAGCAGTAAAATTGACCAACACGACAATAAAATTTAAATTGTTAGATTAACAGCTAGGAGAGCATAAAATGACTGTACCTACCTGAGTTTTCAGTGAAGTTCCCATGGCTCCATTTCCGGTTCCTTTTGATTTACACAATCCTCGTAATAGGATCAATCACCATACATTTGACTAGAGATCTACTTTACAACATCTTTAAAATAAACCACTCATTAGAGTCAAGGTGTCCATGTCCTTATGTTTTCTGGCCAGTATCCAATTTAATTATGGTGAAAAAAATTTAAATGGGCATCCTGTATAATAAACTCTATAATAATCTCCACAAGACATTGAATTGCTATCTGAAAATAAAGTTGATGGTGGTTTACTGGTTTAGAGTAAATAGTTTGGCAATAAAGCATCTAAATATTAATTCTCCAAACAATGTACAGGGTGACACCAAGATAAGAAGGAACTTTAGGCTCTTGAAAATACACCCCTGAGGATGTTTCTTGTTTAATATCCAAAACGTTCAAAGATGGAAAAACTATTCGTGTTTATTATATCTTTTAATGAATTATTTTTTATAGTAAGAGTAGAGATTTACTCGGGGGTGTGGTTTAATTAAACCACCATTATGTATTTCAAATTCATGACATAATCAACTCAAATTCCTTGCTTGTCTATTTTACTTAATCCTGTGGCATGTTATATGTATAAACTTAAAAGTATCGCTCAATTTTACTAAAATAACTCAGTATGGCTGACTTTTGAGAAACCCTGTACTAGTTTTTACTGCATGCTTTCACGTTTTACTAAGAAATGTCATATAAACAATCCATTACTGATCTTTAATCATCAAGCTAAGAAATATATATGTTAAGTTGTAAATACTGGCTTGGCAGTGTTCCAAAAACGACTATCAGAAATAGCTAAACTGATGAACCTGACTTAGAAGTTCGTCATGGAGAGGCTTGTTGATATTGGGCTTTATAGGTATTTTCATGTTCTATATTGGAACTATAGAACTAGAACTAGTGATTTTAATTTATTTCTTCATTAATATTTCATAAAATAAGAAGTATTATTGCAAGTATTTTGGCCCAAACCACTGTTCATTGCATCTACACACATGTATAAAATTCAATGTTTATAGTACCGTTAATTTTGAAGTTTTAACGTATTTATAAACTCAATTTTATGGACACCAACCAAATCAGTAAATACCCATCCAGTCTTATGCTCCATAGTTTTTTAAAGAATCTTTTTTATATTTTTCTGCAGTAGACCGAATGATTCTAAAATGAAAAAACTTTAACCAGAAAATTTAACAGCCTAATATCAACCAGTCTTCATGAATAAACATAATCCTTCGTATTGAATTGGACACACCCGAGGCGGAAGATTTAATAATTCTCACAGCCTAGAGTCCTTCGTGTAATATTTTCAGTGACGCGATTCGAAAACATAATTTTGATGAATCAAGCTGCAAATATTTTGCAGTTTTACACTGATCGAGTTAAGTGAGAATTATAATCAAAGTAACATTGAACATACCTCATCAGTTAAGAAACTGGTTCGTCCACAACTGAATGCATTCATTAAGAAAATACTAGAAGAAAAATATGGCAAGACGTGATCGTTTCGTTTTCAACCGATCATCTCTTCGCAGCAACAGCAGTCGCTATACCGGCAGTCAGACGTCTTCCTTTTCCGACCTGGATGCCCGTGAGAGAGTGAAGGATTGCTGTCGTAAAATTATAGCGTTTCTCTGCACCCACATCGGAGTTGGTGGACTGGTCGTTTGTTACACCATAGTCGGAGCGCTCAGTTTTCCAGAGCTCGAGAAACACCAAGATAACTCTACTCAACGGCTGATCCATACCATTAAAAGTAATTATTCTAAAGTACTGTTTGCTATAGCGGCAGAGAAGAACGAGTTCGACGAGGAAGCTTTCATCGATGGAATGGACGCAGCACTTTTAAAGTATCAGGAGAAAATCGTGGATCTAGTTCGAGGCGGTTATAAAGGGCCAAAAACCGCCGATTGGACTTTTCCGGCCGCTCTGATGTTTTGTTTGAGCACCATAACAATGATCGGGTATGGAAATTTGGCGCCGAAAACGACATGGGGTAAAATCGCGACAGTTCTCTATGCGATTATAGGGATACCTTTATTTGTGTTGTATTTCTTGAATATGGGTGCAGCTTTATCCGGAGGTTTCCGGACGGTTTATATATGGTTGTATCGTTACAGTACGGAACGTAACAGAGACGAAGCGTCCACGAAAAGAATAGTCGTGCCTTCAACGGCGTCGTTATGGGTTTTGATAGGGTATATATTTGCCGGAGCCATATTGTTTTGGAAATGGGAGAGATGGAGCTACTTGGATAGTGTTTATTTTTGCTTTACCAGTATCTGTAAGATCGGTTTTGGAGATCTGGTTTTTGGAGCTGACTACGAAGCGGATTCTAAAGCCGGGAACTACGGGAAATTGGTGGTGAATTTTGTGTATGTTCTCGGGGGTCTTAGCTTGGTCGCGATGTGCTATCATTTGATGAGAGATCAAGTGAGAGCTAAGGTTAAGGAAATAAGTGAGGACTTGAATCAGTGTTTGGAAGACACTAAAATACGTTGTACAGGGTTTTATAAAAAATGTAAAAAGAAAGATAGCATTGTGTGATTGATCATGTCCAAAATGTATTGGTTAAAATGTTGTTTGTAGCTTGATTATGTATTATTATACAGAGTGAGTATTTTTTAAATGTGTCATACATAAGTTTCTATAATGTACTTGTTCAGTACATAAATGCGATACTCACCAAACAATAATAATGGTATTGGTATTCGGGATTCAGTATCATTGCTAGATAACTGAGCAATGTTTTGATTAGATAACCAAATTTAACACTATTTTTGCAACCGTAAAAAATAAATACGTAAGAATAGTTAATGACATTCCAATTTTTTTACAACATATTGTCCTTTTTACTATTTTGCAACATTAACAACATCATGGTTATTCTTATATGTACATGGTATGTAAAAAATCTCTTTTTTCTATTACATTTTAGAAACCCATGTTGCGTCTTAAAAAAACTCACCCTGTACATTAAAATTAAAAGACTTGTATTACGATTTGTACAGTAACAATAAGAATAAAAATAAAAATAAGAGAACTACATATTTGGAATATTTTATGTACAAGAAAAAAGTTTATCTACTTGTTCAGGAATTGTACCCAGGACCTGTGAATAATGGATGCATGCCTTTACCCATTTCACCAATCGACACCTTCAGATTTTGAGGTTCCGATTCTTATTACTTTTTTATATTTCTTTATTATTATTATTATTTGAAAAGACAACTTAAAGCAGTAGTACTTTCAAGTGCCACCCACGGGCATGCTTCTCATATATTTTCTTAACAGATGCTGTTAACAATCGATAACCGATTCCCAATTTTTATAGAATTTCCAGAATTATCAAGTGTTTCTCCTAATTCTCTCGATTGACTGTTGTATTACTGTTTATTTGGATTTACCCGTGTCCGGATTAAAGAGGTTCTACTGAATTTACATTTCATTACAATTTCATTCCAACTTCATATTCTGAAAAAATAGATGCTGTTTTTTTTTCTTTTTCTTGCTGATTCCCTCCCTGATATACTTTATCTCCCAAACGTTTTGGCAAAAATTTCAGATCACAGAATACTTTTTGAAGATCAGGTCAGGTCAGGTATGAAAATTTGAACAAGTCTCTGGGAATCCTCCACTAATCTCTGAAATCCCGAACTATTTTCATGTATCCTCTAATGGTCCTCTCGGTTATTCTTTATTATTCTCGGGAATCATCTGGGATCCTGGCCCATCCTTGGGTATCTGTTGTATCTTGTATCTGTCTAAAGATCAAAACTTTTAAAAGAAATTCTCTACCACTACCCTATACTGTTGGGCATAGTTACTTTGACTTTTGCAAAACATACCAATGATGTAAGTCATTAAAAGGACATTGGCCATATACAGTGATTCAAAATTCAGTGCAAAGATTTTAAGGGCGCATTTACAAGCCAAAAATAAGAAAAATTTTTCATATAATCGTATGTCCTAACTTGCTTCGTTTTCTAGATACAGGGTGTAAAATTTTGAAAAAAAAATCGATTTTTTATTAATTACTCAAAAACCTTTCAGCCGATTTAAATAAAATTTGATGGGTATTCCTGAATGTTAGCCCATCATTCTATGCATAATTGCAAATGTAACTCATAGAAAAAGTGTTTCTTCAATTAGTTACCAGGAGTACCATTTTATTTGTGAATTTTTTGAGCAAAATTACAAATTATTGTTTTTTTTTTTAGAGGTAAATGTCTCGAGTAAAATGGGGACTTCAGCACACACCTATCCTTTGAGGATTACCGGTGTACAAGGTTACAATTCCCGTTCTAACGATTTAATTTATTGTCGACCTCTTACGGGAACCCAGAACTCATCTGTAGTTACATTTTTTGGTGGAGATGTTCAGGTAAATATTAAACTGATAATAATACCCAAAAATTTTGGTAATAAAGAAGGAAAACCTTTAGGGCTCGAGTAGTATGTACTTATGTACATTAAATAAATGATAACAAGTTTGAGCAAGATCTAATTAATTAAACCTTCAAGTTAAATTTTGCTGCTTTATTTTTTTCTATTAAATAATTGGCGCCAATTTATTTTTGCATTATGTGCTATTGTTATTTAGGAAAATTATCCTGTTCGGCTTTCTTTCTTGTTTCTAGAAAAAACTTTTAAGCTTGCCCTTGGAGGATGAAACCTCCCTTAACTTTTATCAAATACATAGGTAGATACTTAAACAAAAATTTATTTGTTTATTATTATTTAGGTATTTATTATTTTATTTTATTTAATTTTGAAAGTTTTTTTCTATATCTTTAATGTTTTTGAACAGGACTTCACCGAAAATATGCAAAGTCACCGTGATAATAGGAACTATACAATGTGGAATCTCGAAAATACGGCAAAGATCCTTCAGGAGCGATTTCCCAATTCACATATTGTTATAGTCAAACCTGTTAGGTAAGGTTAATGAAATTTCTTATTTATTGTCGGTTTTTGTGTCTTTTTTTACCATTGAAGAATATTGAAAACTTTATTGTTAATGTAAATCTTTAATACAATTAAAATTTTAATTTTAAGAATTGAAATAATGATTATAATACTTCTTATAATTTGGGGAATCACCTAGTATATGTATTAACAAGAATAATGTAAAAAGTACCTACCCTTACTTAGTACCCTTAGACATGATTTACTTTATTCTTGATTATATTTAGAAAATATAAAGAAATATATTCCAAAACACAGCATTTTTCAAAACAAAATCTATGTTGCAAAATTTTGACTTATCTTGATAAAAAATATAGATATGGTCTGTCCAGTGAGTGTTGTCTGGTGAGATGCCACACTGATCCTGACTATAAACGATTTCATTTTATACGTTTTAATTCGTACTAATTCTAATTATTATAATTGTACGAATTAAATCTCATAAAATGAAATCATTTATAGTCAGGATCAGTGCGGTATCTCACCGGACAACACTCACTGGACACTGGACAAACCATAACAACATGTCCATGTTTGAGGAAAAATAATTTTATTCAAAAAAAGTATCACTTTTACTCCTTATAAAGCATAATACTACTACATTTTATATGTTTTAAACCCGTGTGAGTACCTGCTTGAAACAGTTATTATTATCTTTTCTAGGATGGAATACAAAACCTTCAGTTGTTTCGAAAATTTCGTTCCTTGTTCTAACTGTGGTTCCCCTGAACATGTTCCGATGAATTATGCCCTTCATCATTTGGAAGCTCTTTTGAAAACCTTATCCGAGAAACTTAGAACAATGAGTGTAGATGAATTAACTGATGCAGCCAAGATTTCTAAAAAAGCTCTGCTTGATGAAGAAAAAGTAAGTGTTATAATTTTTCTTACATTGTAACTACTAAGGAATTCTTTTTTTCAACTTTCACTTTACACTTTCTTTGATTATTTTTGATTAAGCAACATTTTTGACAATGGCTGATGAACAGCTCTTTAATTCAAGGTCGAGCCTGCTGAAAGAACACGAGAGTCCAGCTGTGATCAATCAACTGAAATTGATTTTCAAAAAACGATGAACGATTGGGTTCGTAAAGACATCAAGTTGGACGCCAGTAGTTTAATTTTAATTGGATTCAGCAAAGGTTGCGTTGTTTTGAATCAGTTTCTGCATGAATTTCATCACATTGATGAATGTAACGAGGACGCCGTAGAAATAATCGGTAGAATAGAAAAAATGTATTGGTTGGATGGCGGACACTCGGGAGGGAAAAATACTTGGATAACATCAAAAGAAATTCTTCAGACATTGGGCAAATTAGGTAAGACACCTGTGACATTTCTCAGTGTATTTTTCCCCTTATAATCTGTCGTTATTTTTTTATTATTAAATATTTTATTCTACTGGTTTTGCTCATGTTTTTGATATTTATCAATTTATTTCTTTAATGGATCAATTCATCTTTAATTACTTAAATGATTAAATAATCTGGTTTAGAGTTAAATTATTTAGGATTTATTTAAGCCAAACCAATCAAAACATCTTAAATACTCGTTTTTGTTTAAATGTTGCAGAAAATTACTGAGCATCAAATGCTTTAGTTCCCTTTAATTGATAATTATTAAAAGATTTTGCACACTATAAAAAAAGTTGAGGAATGGTTATGTTTAAAGTACTCCTGATTTTCCATTGAATATTGTTGTATCTTTTTCTGGACACTGTGTTGTAAACTATCAGGTCTCAGTAAGATACAGTCTATTTCAACTCTATTCAGGCTGCTGTTGGCCATGAAAAATTTGCTGATTCTTCTGGTATAACCTTTAAGTTTTTTAATATTGTCGCACCGCGAAGGACGGTGCTTTCACCCTATGTCGCAACTCGTGGGGGAGGGGGGGTGGGGGGAGTTCCCCTATTTCGTAGGGTAAAAGGGGGGTAAGAACAAAAGATTTACAAAAAAAACAAATATATATCTAGTTTATTGAGAAAAATAAACAGTTAAAAATAATTTTGAAAAAAAGAATAATAATAACTCGAATAATAATTGATAGACATACGTTAATAACTATGGGGGGTACTAAAATGTTTACAATGGACTACGGTCCCTACTATCAAAGTCGAGTCCTTCACAGCCGCCACTAGTTTCCAGGGGGGCCCTCTGGTACTATTAGATTAAGAATAAAATAAAAACTCTGAAGGGGAGCTACCTTGAGGAGGCCTTAAGTGTACCTCGGCTACCCTGAAAGTCTCTAGCGATTGCTGAGGACTTTTTATATATTATATGATTTGACCTTAGTGTGGTCAAGAAAGAACGCTCATTAAATACATACACTAAATTTATGAAAATAGAAATGTACTTACATACGCATCATCCTAATGCTTATTAGTACAATTTGTAAAACTGCGAACAGCTTTTGTCCCGGAGAGTCAGCTCCTTAACCAGCACTTTCACAATAACGGCACTACTTTACTTATGACTTTACGGAGTACCCGCTGTCTCCAAGAGTTGGAGTCACACTCCCCCAGAGTAGGAGCCCCTCTGTCCCCTAATCTGGGTCGCACTCTCCTTTTTATTACCTCTGCTGATTAGGTCAGCAAAGTCGATAAACTCTTTTCAATTTACACATCATGCTAGCAAGTTTGAATTTCCCAAGTTTGAAATGATTATTCAAATAATAGTTGTGCTGACTTGAATTATTGCTTGCTAGCAATGATGTTTAATAGTTAAGAAATCTTATTACTTCAGTGCTCTGGTTTTTATGCCTACTTGACAATATTGAAGATTTAAATTAGTTTCCTGATTTTTTAGTAAGTCAGGCAACATTGTTTTATTTTGAGAGTGACATTATCGAAAACAGTCATAACCTAGAATATTAATACTTGTCAGTCTGTCAAATGTATGATAGGATAAAAACAACTTTTTAACAACTCTTTTTAGGTGTTTCATAGCAAACTAGATTCTAATAGAGTAGGAATAGACTTCTTGGCATACACTTAAATTAATATGCTTCCTATTTTGATACAGGTATAGAGATCCAGATCCATGTGACTCCCTATCAGATGCAAGACGATCGTCGACCGTGGATTAAAAAAGAAGAGAAAGCATTTTACGGTCATTTATGCACTATTGGAGCAAACGTTTATCAGACTCTTCACTACCCAAATGAAACGCCAAATCTACATTTGCATTTCAATGTTATAAAAATGTTTCATGAAGTTGTCTAATTTAATTTATTTGTGTTCATATAAAAAGTGATATTCTTTCAATAAATCGTTTATTTATTTTCAATAATTTATTAATAAAAATAAATGGTAACAATAACATAAGTAGAACATTGTGGAAATCAAAAGTGAAATTATGTCTCAATAATATATTCTCTTCATTATCATAAGTATGTTGAGCTATACCACTTTGAGCTAACTATACTAAGGATATAGATTTTTAACATTTTGAAGTATACGATATGAAATTACAAATCAGCCGTTTCGTTGATTCTATTGCACTACTACCTCATTATAAAGTCCATAATTATTACAAAACAATAAAAATTACACAAAAATTTGGCATCAATGCTACATATACAAGTACAAATAAACAGAGAGGACAGCTCTGAGCCTAAGGCATTTTTTTATCAACGATCACCAAGTATTAGCTATAATTATTTTAACAGTATTTGAAGATGGTGTCTCTAGTCTTGCCAATATTAAGAAAAAATCAAGAGATTGATTTCCTTATACCAAATAAATTTCAGATGCACACCTGAACTTTTAATAATTCTACAATTTTCATCAGAAAAACAATACTAATCAATTTCAGAAGCTTTGCCAAAAATTTGAGAAAACTACATAGTAGATAAATAAAATGAAATCCACTTATTTTTTATGACACAAGTTTTATTGGAAGCTCCTAGAAATACAAATAAAAAAATCTGTAATTCTGATTCAGCAATTTAGATGACAACTTATCATAATGCCTTAGTCATCATTATTGTAAACTATGTAAGCAAACAATGGGAAGGATTATCTTTTTTCTTCGTTTGGTTTGGTTCAATCAGATGAGCTATGCCTGAAGAACAACAATAAAGCAAATGTGTCCAAGAATAATCTCCAAATTTCAGGCTTAATTACTGTTGAATAAGAATAAGGTACAGCATAACATTATAAATTAGGTTTAAAATTAAACAATCATCAGAAGAATCAATAACCATAAGGCGTGCATGAAGATGACCATGTCCAAACTACCTACATTATTTTTTATTCAATGTATGAAAATTTGCATACCCAGTAGGTACTCAGAACTGGACAAGCAAACTTCACAACCAACCTCAACAATTCACTACTTGTAAAATCAAGTGAGTAGTGACAACTGACAAGACAATATATCACTGGTTCCACAGCGGCCGTCCTTGTGTATTTTTTTCTTTAGTTAGATATTTGTGTAAAACATAATACTTACATTACAAAAAATGGAAACATTGAAATATTGTTTTATGTTCATACTCATTGTAAAATTGAAAGAAAGTTGCTCATAACAGCAGATAATTACGATAAGTCTTTTATTTACTCCCAGACGCTTTGACTGGACATTTGAGCACTACAAGATTATTTTAATATATTACATCAGATTCATGTTATATCCAGGGTGATACCTAATGAATAGACCATCACAAATTATAATTCATCACATAGCCTGACATTTTTTTGCTAAAGAACTTTTCTCAAAATGGAAAAAAAATTGATTTAAATAGGTAGGGGAGACCGGGGCACGTTCGGACACGGGGCACCTCCGGACCATCATGTTTTAACGTAGTCGGGGGAAGGTAAGAATGTGAGCTTGCGTAGAAGGTTAGTATAATGGTTAATATGTCGACGGCAATACGTTACCAGTTTAGAAGTGAGTTACATTTTTTGTAATAAACAAAAAGTAAGTTTATTTTGTTTTAATATGATGAACAATGCTGAAACACGTTCATAAGGCTTTTAAAAATTTGTGGTGCACATTTTGCAGAAATTGATTAATGTATGTAAGAAAGATATCATTGTTTTATGAATTATCAAGTAGACGCGAGTTCTTAAGGTTAACGTAACTATTTTATGTTTTTATACAACCTGTCTGTCGGGGCAGGTCCGGACATTACTACCGGGGCAACACCGGACGATGTTCGGACCTGCCCCGGACCTGTCCGAAGGTACCCCCTTGAACAAAATTTGTATTTTCAGCCGATAAAACGGTTCGTAACTATCAAAGGAAGACTGAAAAAGGACTTACACCTGAAAATACAATAAGCAATGCCCTAAATGATATATTAAAAAATGGAACTTCAATTAGGGAAGCTGCTATTAATTATGGAATCAAAAAATCAACTTTGTATGATCGCCTAAAAATCTATCGCCAAAGCAATCCTGATGATTTGGATATTTCTACCACAAGGAATGATTCGGGGGTAGAAGGTGAAATTCCACTAGAAAATGAAGAACGTAACGTTAAGGACAAATATGCTACTAGAAAAGTCTTCAATGCCAATGAGGAATCAGAATTAGAGGAATATCAATGTTCGAGCTATCATTTTGGATTGGGGTATAAGTCGACCAGAAAATTAGCTTTCAAGTTTGCAAAAAAACTTGGAAAAAAGTACCCTAAAGTTTGGGAGGAGAATTGCATGGCTGGAGAAGATTGGTTGAGTAGCTTTATGCAAAGACAAGTAAAGTTGTCGCTAAGAAAGCCCGAAAACACCAGCTTAGCCAGATCTAATGCCTTTAATATAGATAATACCAAAAGCTTCTTTACGAATTATACAGAAGTTCTTAAGAGAGCTTCGTACACAGCAAGTCAAATCATTAATTGACGAATCAGGCATCACAACCGTACTGCAAGCACCAAAAGTGATTGCTCAGCGTGGGAAAAAACAAGTAAAGTAGGGCAAGTGGTGAATGTGGAACTTTAGTGACATTTATTGGAATTATATGTGCATCTGGAATGTCCATTCCACCAGTGTACATATTTCCACGAAAACGAATTAAAGATGAATATTTGTTAGGAGCACCAGCAGGGTCGATTTGTTTTGGTTCAGATTCAGGTTGGAGCAATTCGGATATTTTCCTTAAAGTTTTTAAGCACATAAAGAAACACACACACTGCTCGAAAGAAAACCCACTCATTATCATCGCAGACAATCACGAAAGTCATATTGCACTTCCTATAATTTTGTTTTCTAGAGAGAATGGAATTACACTAGTAACATTTCCACCACACTGCACCCAAAAAATGCAGCCACTGGATACCGGACTCTTTGGTCCATTTAAGTCAAGACTGCGAACTTCTTTTGATGAATTTTTAATATCAATTTTTCAATTATCAATCGGTTTTATGATAAAAATCGATTTAATTCCCTGATTATCAGCAGAACCTTATGGCCACTTAATTCTGAAATTTACACTGATTTGGACTTCTTTCCATCTTCAAAATACACCCCAGTCTTAAAAAATCTTGATTCCACATCAAACATTAATTCCCCATCGACTTCGAAGATATCTGGTTCGGCTTATTTCACAAATAATGAAATTACTCAAGAAATAAACAAACAGCAAATCGCCACTTTTGTGACCACGATATTAGAAGAAATTGTAAGCAATGTAATTGCCTATTCAATGAAATCTAAAATAAAAATTATTGATGTCAGACCCCTTCCAGCAATATATCAGCCACCCAAGAAAAGGGGACGAAAATCTGAGCCAGGTGCTTCTCGAATATATACAGATATCCCAGAGAAAAATAAACTTGAAGAAAAAGAGAAAGCAAAGTTAGAAAAGTTAAAAAAATAAGTTTTTCCAATAAATGAGTCTTCAACCTCAATTAATGGTAAAAATCAGGTGAAAAAGAAGATCGATACGAAAAAGGGCAAATTACAATAAAGTCAAAGTTAGAAAAAGAAGAAGAAAAGAGTAAAACTGAAGAACAGCCTTCACCGAAAAATTATGAGGCAGAAAGAATGAAACAAAATAAAAAGAAAACAAAACAAAAAGCTATGTCAACATCAGAATCAGAAGAAAGTATTGAAGAATTAAAAAAAGTAAAGCACTCCTATTCTTCGGACTCGGACATTGGTAGCGACCCTGAAGAAATACTGCCATTTTTACTAGATGACTGATTTGAATTCAGGAGATTATGTCTTGGTACAGTTTCCCACCAAAAGGACAATAAAGCACTTCGTTGGAAAAATTGTCTCCACTTTGCCCGATGACGAATATGAAGTAAATTTTTTTATAAAAACTCATACAGGTCGTTTCGTCCTGCCAGATGTCTCAGACATATCGTCGATTTTGAGGACAGATATAATACTAAAACTACCTCCGCCTATAACCACCGCAGGAACCTCGAGAATGAAATCCTGTCTCAATTTTGGCGTGAATTTTAGTAGTTTTAATGTTCAATAGGTAATTAATAAGTAATATTACTATTTTTGAAATTACAGATTACAGATTTAAAACAAGTTTAGAGTTTAATTTTTTACTTCTTCATTTACCCACCCCACCTAAATGTTAAAATTCGTATTAGCTTTGTGAATTCAATAATTTAAAATAGTAAATAAATTTCAAAAATCAAAGCTCAGTAATGCGCGAACCTGCCCCAGGTGTGTCCGAAGGTACCCCAATATGGGGCACCTTCGTACTTTTGCAACATATTTTTCAAATTTGAAAATATCATAAACTAAATAAATCATAACATATAACAATAAACATATAAATCAGATTTAGGCTTACTCAGGTAACAGTTAAAAAACCAACATTTCTGACAATACTAAAAAATAGCCAAATTATTATTATGTCATACAAACAATCGGGTTTTGAAAAAAACTGTCCGGAGGTGCCCCGGTCTCCCCTAGGTATAACAATGCTGCCAATTTAAATATCACAAAACATTATAAAATTTATATTCCCAACTCTCACTTTGAAGTATCAAGTATCTCTGCATATTGATGATAAATAAAATTCTGTGTATTAAAAATTCTACTGTATATTGGTGGAATTAGTGATGTTACATGTGTTTCATCACTTTCATAGCATCATCTTCAGACATAAATTATTATTAAATTACATTATTGATATAATTACATAGCAACAGTATGGTAACAATATTGATAATAACACAAGCAACTAGATTCAAATAAATTTCAATGGAACTAGATTTGAATTGAATTTCTTCTGGATATTCTGTTTTTGGATATCAATACACATAGGTACACATTTATGACTGTATTATTGATTATATAAATGTCTGTGAATTTCAAGAGAAAATTTATTGATTTACTGTCAATGAAAAATAATCACACTTCAATTTTATTTAGCATCAATCACAAACATACTTACAACCAACAGCTAGGTACTCGAATTTTTGTCCTTTAGTAAGCCAAGAATATCACTAAGGACTAAGAACAAGTTATTCCGAACTGTAGATAATTGTTGCAAATTAAATTAACCCTAAATTGATTGCAATCATTATAAATGTGACACATTTTTTATAAGTATCTAGGTATATGAAAAAACAACTTTTTTCAACATGTTTAAAACTACAGTTTGTTTTATAACTTGGTTTTAGGGTCCGGAATGATTGTATGATGAAAGACACACAGCCTTCTTAGATTAGTTGACTGCTGAATACACTGACCGCTTCCACATCACCATGATGAGTGTAGAGTAGAGAGACCAGAGAGGCCATTACAAACTCATTTCAATCATTCCTTGGGCAAATTATTTTATTCGAGATTTTTCCCTTGCCCTAATGTTTACATACAAGTATGAAAGCTACCAAAAGTAGGTCACGACATCCAGCACATTTATTCTAATTTAACTTGCACCGGTTTATACATGACACTCTGTTCGAATACTCATCAGATCCATCACAACAATCACAAATACCATCGTTGACTCGGCTAGAGAATATTTTCTTTGGGAAAGACTTTTGATTATCACAGTAGAATTCTCCGTTGGGACAAGCACTCGTTCCAGGTTCATCGGTGCCATCTAAACAGTCACAATAATCGTCGTTGACTTTGGTTAACGCGATCATTTCCATGCTGTTGATGCACTGGAAAGTGTTGTTTTCGAAAGGTATGTAAAATGTTAACTGTTTGGGGTGCATTCCTCTGAATGGCAACCTCGAATATTGACTTGTGGTTAATTGACTGTTCCCTGTGTCCCTTGTGTCTCGGGATATTTGAAAGAATATAACCACTTGGTAAGTGATGAAAATAACCGAGATAACTGCTGTTATTTTTAAAATTAGGCTTTTTTTCTTTGGCAAGAAATTACCTAGGCAACTTATATCCAACATAATTTTATGGATAAAAACCTGGCATTTTACCACTTTTCTTATGAGAAGTCCATGTATTGTTGTGCCTGGTAAAGCTGAATTAATTCTCTCACAATTTTTAATTGTGTCTCATGAAAACTTCACAATAATAGTTAACCATGTTCATATACCTACTCAATAATACCATACCGAAACGAAAAATGAATTGATAAGAGGAAAAGATAAAATGTTACACCTGTACACTTCGTATTTCGTAAATGAGCAGCAGCTGCAGCAGCACCACAATCAGTAAAATCAAAATCACAATTCACAATCACCAAAAGTCAAAAGCGACATAAAATTCACAAAACAAAATAATTACATTACATTACATAACCAAGAAAACTAAAAAACTTGACAGTGACAGTGACATATCAAAGAATGGTCTCGGAAGCTTTTCGGCGCATTTAGCCAATATACTTACATGCCAACTATCGACTATTCCATAACCGTAAACCTTAGAAATTAAAACATCCGGAAGAAATATGGGCCTTCCTTGTGACCGCGACAGAAACTGCCATTTTGAACCCCCATACTTACCATTTTGGACAATAACAGGTTTGACGACAGTGTGGACGTATGCAAACAGGATTAAACGTGCTTTTGCATTGTGGAGGTCACGTGGTTTTATGCTTTTATGCTTTCTTTTTTTACAGCAACACCATATATTCAACAGAAGATGCGAGATACATGTCTGGAGAGCCAGTCCCAAGTTTTGTGACGTAACTGAGGTTAGGAAGGTTTTTGTAAATCTTATTATTTTTAACGTAGAAGCACCAGCACCTCAGACACACAACTACTTTTCCTAACACATACTCAGGGCCGGATTTAGAGGTATAGAGGCCCTGGGGCAACAAAGGAGTGGAGGCCCCTAATAATTTTCCAAATAGATTAAACGATGTTTTTTTAAAGTGTAAACGATAAAGTGTAAACTTAAACTGAGCTAAGAAAAGAACCCGGGAACAAACGTAAAATCGCTACACTACTATATAAGAAAATAAATGTTAAAAATTGAAAATGAAAAGAAAAGTTTTTGGAAAATTCTTTTGTGGGGGCCCCTCACTTGTGGAGGCCCCGGGGCTGTAGCCCCGGTTATAATAATAATAATAATAGTCTTTATTGAGCCAAGAGACATGTAGATGTATAGGCCAAGTCACAAACAGAATATAAAAACATACAAAATATAGTCGTAAAAACATTTACACACACTACACTATAACAATCGCACAGTATATTCCCCGCATCACATGGCGTCGGCCATATACTCATCAAGGCTGTAATAGGCTTTCAAAATTAGCAGCCTCCTCAATTCTTTTTTGAATAACGACGGAGAGTTGCATTTAAGTTGTTAACCGGTTAGCCCCGGTTGCCCTCCCCTAAATCCGGCTCTGCACATACTCATCTCATTAACCATTGCCATTAATGAAAAATATAGACTACAAAATTATTATAAAATCATGTGAAGCTATAAACTATTGCTCCGCGCCCTAGTGGACAATGACTATACTTACTTATGCGCGAAATGGACGATCGACTGACTATATTTGGTCGGCCTCTTATATGAAATTTTCGGGATCTTGAGCTTAAGAAATTCAAGTTATAGGTTTTAAATTATTGATTTTTGTTTATAAAACAAGATTTGATTATTTAATAAAAAAAACAGAAAAGACAAACAATATAACATCAAAAAAGTTAGGTTATGTGTTATGTACACTTCTGTTCAATAAATCCCGGAAAAGTTTTATTTTTTAGGGTGATTATGTGGCTTATAAAGTTATAAATTGAACATAATGTTACATTTTAAATGTTTGAAGGTGATTATTTTTTATGATTGATAATTAATAATAATATAATATTAAATTACCTCTTGTTACTGAAATAAATGGCAATAATTGAAGTAGGTATCGCCAAATTATTTAATGAAATCAAGTTACAACCAACAATTATGTTGAAAACTGCAAACACAACCCAACAACAATTTAAAAAAATGTCACAGATTTATATGAACAAGTGAAATTATTGGCAGTTGGATTATAAGAGTTATCTCATTTTTATTGGAACATAACTGTACAACAAAAACACACCCCCTGTTATACAAAGTGTCATATTTCTATTATATCCGTCAGTCAATTTTAACGCATATACAGAGGGTGTTTACTGTTTACTGTAAAGGTTGGACAAACTTCACAGGCTGATGCTTCTTCAGACTAAAATAATGGAAAAAAACTATATACAGGGGTGTTCGCGGACACACTTCCTAAGAAAGATAAACGCCTTCAAAGTTTTTTTTTCATTTGCGCCGAGATAAAGGTGCATCGGGTTTTTAAAAATTAGTTTTGTGTTTCTTGAATAACGCAGGCATCACATTCGGAGATTATTCCAGTTCGCGTGAAGTTTGCTGTTTTTATTGTTTTTGTTAAAATTGTAAAACCCATCAAAATGCGTCATGTTTAAGCCAAAGGATTAAATAAAAAAAATAAAATAAGGATTAAAATCTAATAATAAATAATAATTACTATAGGGCTAAAGGGGGGAGGGGGGGGGCGGTAAATTAAATGCGAGTCAATAATTATGTAGAATAATATAATAACCACACAGTAATGTTAACTGAAACTGAATATGTCTATTTTCTGAATATGTCCATGCGTCAATTTTCGGGTGTCCAATTCTCTATCTTATTATTTGTTAACCCATATTCCCATTACATTGCCCCAGAAAGAAAACTGAGAGAAGGGCCTTATCTTGTGTTGTATGGTATCCTCTTGACCAATCCTCTAGGATTTAATAGCAAAATAAACAAATAAAAGAAAATCTTAAAATGAAGTAAATAAATGGTAAAGAATTATGTGAAATAGATACACGTGTAGGTGTGGAGGGCGAGAAAAGATGTAGAATAACTATTACTCAACCAAATCGATAAGAATGTAGCTGGCTAAATTCACAACGGTGCAAAGGCCGTGTTGGAACGAAAGAAAAGGAAGAACAGATTGGAGGTTGCGTTGCGCATGCCCAGTGCGCTTACGTGCAAATTGCAATTATTGCATTTTGCATTGCAAATTGCATAATTATTATAGCATTGCAATAATAAAAATTAAGAAATTGGCAAAAGAACCAAGAACCAAAGCCGCATTGCCTCTTGCCTCAAGCAATAACAAAAACTGGAACTGGAAAGACATACTTACGAAATTTCACCCCTTTTTAAAGAAACATTAAGGCCATGGCCATGAGTTCAAGTGAATCCGATTATTGTCCTGTAATAAAAGAAGAGGATGAGTTTATCGAGTCTGATGAAGATGGTCCCCTCTTCACAACAGCAAAGCTGAAAAGTGCAAATGAAGGAAATTTATCAATGTGCGATCGATCTTCTGAATTCAACAATTTTGAGAAGAATTCTCCATTTTGCCTGGTTAAGATAGAACCTGAAGACTCCACACCAGGACCAGATGACCTTCATCAAGTGCAGGGAGCAGAAAATTTGGCATTCAAAAAAGAAGAGGTGGAAATCGAAGAACACAAACCGGGCTGGGGGCTGATTAAGAGAGGTGTGAGTAGTAGTAATGTTGAAATGTTGAAGGATGGACTCGTTCAGTGTGAGTCTGTCCGACAAAGTGAGTCACGATCTTCTGAAATTACCAGGGAAGAACAAGCAAAGTATAACTGTGCCCATTGTCCATATAAAACAAGCACAAGAGCTAACTTTTTCATGCATTATAAACGTATGCATTCGAAAAAAGCAAAAGTGTTTTTTAAATGTGAAGAATGTTCTTACGAAACAAAATGGAAAGAAAATTTCATCCAACATAATAAAATCAAACATTCCAAAGATGGAGAAATGTACAAATGTCAGGAATGCTCCTATGAAACAAGATATAAAAGTGCTTTGCCCAGTCATTATAAAATTAAACATTTTAAAGATGTTGAAATGTACAACTGTCAGGAATGTTCTTACAAAACAGACTATAAAGGTGATTTGACCAAACATTATAAAATTAAACATATAAAAGATGCAGAAATGTACAAATGTCCGGAATGTTCATATGAAACAAAATGGAAAAGGAATTTGATTCGACATTATAAATATAAACATTCCAAAGATGCAGATGTGTACAAATGTGCTGAATGTCAGTATGAAACGAAGATTAAAACGAACCTCGTCCGACACTATATGTCGATTCACTCAATCAGAAGAAGCTAACGGTAACAAGTACCAACATGCAATTGGAATGTGAAGAGCTGTAAGTAGGAGTACAGTAGTAATTTGAATGTTGGAAGTGAAGTCTGATCTGAAGTATACAGAGTAAGGAAACCAGTGGTGATATATTGGTGGATTATGAAGTATAGACAAATGGTGTAATATCTGTGAGTAGAGACAAGAGGACAGCTGTTTATTGATTATTTAGATTTAGAGGTTATAAGTTTATAAGTTGTACTTGTGTTGGAGAATAAAGACATTTGCAGAATGTTGTCTCAATAAAAATTATCTATATTAGTGTACGAATTTTTATTTCTGAATATCAGGATATCAGGTGCAAGCATAGCTACAATGCAATGTCGTTGACGGTCTCGAAGGAGTCGAATGGAGGGAGAACGGGTAGCTTGTATTGCGAGAACGGGAAGGCATCAGTATCAGTAATCAGTAGAAAGGTGCTGGTGCTGGTGCTAGTGTTACATCCAGTAGTATGAATTATAAAAGGGTATAGGTACGCGACGATGATTCACTGGGCTTTCCTTGGAATCGTATTATTTTCTAAACATAAATTGTTATCTTATTTAACAAGTCTTTTTATCATCCTTATATTTCGTTCGGCAGAAATATTACATTGTATCGAAATATTTACATTTCAATACCTATTCTGCCCTCATTGTATTGAATGAATATTGCATTCTATTTTATCCTTAAAGTGATGATATTTCAAACAAACTGCCTTGCTAGATGAACACATGTAGGTATTATAATAATTTAATAAACACTTGAAGAAAACTTTCAAAAGCTCGGTATTGATATTTTAGTGTGTTTGCCTTTATGTAACACACGACGTTATGCCTCGACCAGTTCAAAAGTACGCGCGCTGTTATAAAATTTGTGAACAACCAATAGGAGAGCTAGGAAGTGTGGCTTGGCAAAACCTAGTTGGGATATAAATAAGCGCTTCAGGATCTGTGATAGGGTAATTGGCAATGGCAACTGACAACAATTTCAAGAAAATAAGAATAAGAATTTGATTACGTCATATTTGAAAATGAGAAATGACAAGCTGCTCGCTGCTCCCGAACTGAAAGTTTCAGGTTTTTTTAGTAGTGTTGATTGAGTTGCTTTTCGCATTGCATTAAAATTGAATATTTAAATATTTGGAATAATTATAAATATTAATAATATGTATGGCGTGATTTTGTAATGCTGTCTGTTATCAGCTGTGTCTGTGTGATAATTACATATTTTATTGTTTACATTTCACGTACAAAGCAAACGTTGTAGATAACATTTTACTTTTACCATTGTCTCGACTTGTGTTTTATGTATCATTGAATCATTGCCTAATTTCTTCAGGTCAGGAGGGTATTCATTCCAGCCAGGCAGAAAAGTTTCTTTATTTTCCAAACCAATAAGTTACATAGTGCAATCCATCATTTAAATATGTAAAATGGCTAGTGTGGACGAGAATAGTAGCTGGTAAGAAAAACTGATAATTTTTCCACAACAATTTGGTCCTGATACCCTCTAAACTCTTATTGTCGCTAGATTAGACATACATATAAGTAGGCATGACCTAATTTGTTGTTTTAATCTTTTAGGATAACAGACTTGGAAAATGCACTCCTGGAAGAAAGATCCGCTTCTGATATCTACGTTATTTGGAAAGGAAAACCTTTGCCTGATAAGTTACGAGCTGAAGTCTGGCAGGTGTGTTTAACTGCAACTTTTACAGTAATTACAATTATCAACCTGACAAATTTATTGTTCTATGGAAGTACTGGGTCTTATTGTTATTTAGATTTATATGTTGCACATGAATTAGCGGAACTGTTTCAGTTATTTCTAATTATAGCTAATTGACCTAAATTTGCAAATTCCATCCTGGTCTGCACACAAAAATAACAATACTCGAACTGTTAAACAATGTTAGGTAATTGTATAACAGGGATATCGATGGTGAACTGGCAATAAGTCCTATCTCAAAAAAGTAAATTGGTCAGGGAGCGAAAAAAACGTTCTTTTTTTTTAATTTAGAATTTCCGAAACAAGAAAAAAAATACGTATATGTTTATTTTGTAACATATACTTAAATTTAGCAATAAATATTAATCACATGCTGAACGTATAATAGCAGATAGAACAATTTAACACAATAAACGGAAAATTCCTGAAATTTCAGATAGGACATATTGCCAGTTCACCATCGATATATCTTCACGTTAATTCATTCAGAGAATTAGAAACTGCGAATAATATTGAGTTTTACTGTTTTTAATGACGCAATAAAATCAGTAATGTAAACAAAAATTCTAATTTCATTATATAGAATTCGTGACTTCTGTAAATAGGCTTTTTATGTTCCTAACAGAGATGCCATAACAGGATTAAACAGAGGGCTTACTGGTAACATTCAATTCAGGTGGAAGCAGTTATTAATATTAATAACGAGGTCAATAATGGACAAATAATTGAAGATTAATTATAATAAAAGTTTCAGGAATAATATTGTTACGAGGCAGCACAGGAGAATTATTATCAGTTAGAACTGGAGGTTTCTGTTTTTCTTGTTTATCTATACTCTGGCCTTTTGAAATCTAGAATGTGGTCGTATACAAACAAACATCGAATAACGTGTCAGTTGATCTGTCTATTATATTCCAGAGAGGTTCTGGAATTATCTAAGTCCTTCGTAAAGGTCTACTGTACTGTCGTATAATAGAACTTGTCTATTGGTGACATGTGACATTCAGGAACGTCACCTGTCGGGAAATACAGAGTTTTTCTTAATACGATGCTGATATTTAACACGTTCGCTGCCGCTGCATTATCCAATAAATAGCCCCAGGAGCCAGGAGTACTTTTTGATTACTTCAGTGAGCTAGTATGCTAGTCTGCTTTATTTTGATCATACTAGTCGTAAAACACACATTTGCAAACGAAAAAATGTTTTTGAAAAAATCACGCCCCAGAGCGTGGGCGGCACCTGGGGTCAATAATCCTTGCCAGGTGCTGCTCCACGCTCTGCCAATATACAAATACTTCATTTGTATATGCAAATATTCATGTTTTCAACTGATTTTACTATTTTTTGTAATTTTTTAATGACTGCCTAATAGAAACTGAAATAAGAAAATCAGAAAGCACAGAATCTCATCTTTATTATGAATGGAAGAAAATAAAATGTGTGTGAATCAAATTGTAAATAAAAACACGCAGTTGTAATTCCAAGAAATAATATTTTAGTCTCATTCGAAGGTAATAGCAATCATGCTTTCACAAAATAACTACAGTAGTGTATTCAGTTCTCATCCAGATCCCTTATACGCTTATACCTGAAAAGCTATCAAAATGGCAATAAATCAGATAGGATCCTCGCAGCCGAGCTTCAAGGTCGAATATTGAAACCGCGAACGTAAACATATTATTTGATCCCTTTTTTAGGTGCCTGCCACAGCACATAAGCCTATAAGCAAATGCCACTTGCAGAAAAGCATAACCGACTACAATTGTCCAGGTCGCGCTAGAGCGTGGCCGGCACCTGGTTCAGCGCCAGCGCGTGGTCGGCAGTGAATGTGTTAAGTAGGTTTATTCTTGGGTCCATTTTGATAAAAAAAGCTTCTTATGAATGTATGTCCTGAAAGTCTTCTAAAAGAAGAAAGTGATTTTTTATTAATTATTCAACAATCAAAAGCAGTCTCTTATTAATGCTAACGAACATGCCAAGTTTCATCAAAATTAAACAAACGTTTTTGCATAATTAAAAAAAAAATCAATTTTTTAATAAAACTTTTTCATCCGCCTCTAATTCAACAGTCGTTGCAGGAGTCGCAGGAGAGAGTAGTAGTTTAGTTCGGCAGCTATTAGAGTAAAATCAGTAGGAAAATAAAGAAGAAGCCCGGAGATAGATATAGAAGGATATAAAAGAGCCTTCTCCTCCAAAAAGAGTTGTGTGGAGAATTCGTAGAAATGTAGAATAGACCGACTGAAGTACTTGTGACAGTACTAGTTTAAAAAGAACAACTAGTGTAATTTTATAAAGAGGTTATTGTAAAGTAAATAAACAAATACAGAAGTTAATTATTATTATAAACTATTGTAACTTAATTTGTTACAAACAAAGACAGTTACATAAGAATATGTTATTTAAAATTTTAACAAAATTCTACAAAATGGTACAATATAAATTACAGCAGGTATATACAATGAATTTATTGTATATAATGTGAATGTGGCCATAGGAAGTTACATAATACCTATGTAAAATTGTTCCTCATTATTTAAATTTATGCTCACTTATTTATCAAAATATATTTAAAATAGGTAGTTATAAATTATTTATATTGACTTGTGATTATATTGTGATAATAGAGCATACTTGTAACTACTTAGTACTTACAACATTGGAATAACATAAGAAATAATAATTAGTATTATTTCCCTAAAATTCAAGGTTGGGAAAATTGAAAAATATATCAAATCACCAGAAGCATTTAGTCCCCTGTGTGCTGTGCAATAAAATTTACAAAATGTCTAAACATCGTCTTGCTCTGTCTTCAACTCTGCTCTTTTACACTTGCAGAATGTACTAATAGTCACTACTTGTCTTGTCACTCCTCTAAATGAACTGTCTCACTTGACATTCACATTCCAAACTACTCCCCACTGTCCACTTATTACGAGGGGCTTTTCACTCTTAAAAAAGTGTACACCTTATTACCTTTTTACTTCTCATAACCCAATTTATTTCTTTATTTCCTTGTATATTTCTTTGATAGGTAGTATATTACCTTTACATATATTTTTATTACCTACCCATTTTCTATTGCCTACCAAATTACCTAGTTTATTACCGTATTTCCTTTTATAATTTTCTAAGTAGTGGAGAATTTCTAGTTGTTGTTTCCTTTCTATTTCTCAAATTATTTCTGTTCATTCCCTAAGTATTTCCTTTTATTACCGAATTATTTTTGCTATTACTTAATAATTACCCATTATTTCCCATATTGCCTATTTGCTGCTGTCTATTTCTTTTGTACTACCAAAATTGTGTACACCTATTACCTAGAGTGAAAAGCCCCTCGATTTATTAGCCCTCTTCTTCTTATTATTCTCACTTCTCCGTCTAGGTACTGACTGTTCACTAGCTTCATGATAAATAGCACTCTTCTGATATGATCTCTCCAAACGAACTTCCTCTAACAGCTTTTTAAACTACTCTGCCTGTTGTCTGCCATGACGCATCTCTTATACGTAATATATCTGAACAGGTGACAACACTGATGTTCTAGATTCTAGACGGACAATTTTGAAAGTAGAAGTGTTCATCTAAAAAAATTCAATCTTCGTTTTCAATTTAAATGCTAGGTGAAAATTGCGTGCAAACATAAGCGAAAACGGCCGAGTGCGCGCGAGAGTGGTCGTGGAGTGTGGGTAAATCAGCAGATGCAAGGAGCGCTCAGCCGTTTTCGCTAATGTTTGCGCGCAATTTGCATTTTTACCCATTTTTGAGGAACTTCTGATTGCAATTACGCGAAAATTAATTATCCAACAGCGTCTGGGTTTTGCACACAGGAAGTAGCTATCAATATCGACTATCTCGCAAAGAGCAGCCTCCACTACAACTCAAAAAATGACGACATTACAAATTTTTGAAAAAACCCAATTTTTCAGTAGCTCCCTTTTTAATTTTAATTCACCACAATTCGTTAATTGGGACCGTTTATTGTGTTTGCTCTGTCTCTTTTATATTCAAAAAACCTAAGAAATGCGATTTTTGGCACTAAATGGTCTATTAAAAAAAAAACACGGTAACTCGAGTAGAAAACTGTGCAGTTAGGATCTGGAGGCTATTCCGCGTGTGATGGCACCAGCCGTGTTCCGTTACTATTTTTGTCAAAATCTGAGCTCTGTTGCTTGGCAACTGACAAGTAGAATCCCATCTCAAATAGAATCCCTTGAGTGATTTAGAAAAAACACTTGCAAAAGCACAGCCGAAGTTGTCATTGTGCGGATCTAGGTTGAAGATTTAGGGCTGACAGGAGAAAATAAGAAAATAATGCTGAGACGATTTTTTTTTACAATTTTGAAATTACTCACTATGCTGATTAGAAAAGTAACAACTTTTCTGTTAAGTCAAAGTTTGTAAATAGCGAGAAAACTGATTATGGCATTGCTGATTTTTGTACATTATGACAAAAATAAACCACTCATTATGACCAAGTCGAGCTTATTTATGTCCAAAATTGATTGATATCTGACTAAGTTTTTCATTTACAGGTTTGCCTGGACGTAAGAGACAAGGGTAACCAATTACTTCACTTCAACGACGTGTACGATTTGCCTAACCAAACGGTACTAAGAGAAGACTGCAGAAACTTTGTCTCGAAACTAGGAAACGATGAAGAAGAGAAACTGTCGGTTTTATCCGACCTGGAATCGATAATAACCTTTTATTGCAAGAGCAGGAACGTTCAGTACACAAGGAGCAATGGCTGGATCGAATTACTGTTACCGCTGTTAACCCTGAAAGTGCCGAAAGCGATCACATACAATCTTTTCGAAGCCATTCATGACATTTACGTCCCACAAAGTTGTGAGCACACAGACGGCAACGCCTTTCACATTCTTCGCCTTTTGCTGCTCTACCACGACCCGGAATTATGTTCCTTCTTGGATACCAAGCGAATAACGCCCGATAAGTTTTGCTCCGCTTGGTTTCAGTCGTTGTTTGCCGCCACCTGCAGTCTGCAAGTGGTCATTAACATGTGGGATTACTATTTTCAACAGTCCGACCCTTACTTTATTTTCTTTCTGTCTCTAATCATGGTTATAAACGCCCGAGATCAAATCATTTCCATGAAAGAGGAAACCAGGGAAGCCATAATACATAGTCTGGCGAACATGCCTTGCGCTTTAGAGGCCGAAGACGTCAACGATTTCTGTTCTCTGGCCCAGTACTACGCCATAAAAACCCCGATTTCGTTCAGAAGCGATCTGATTCAGAACTCGAATAGTAAAGGAGAAAACGCTACTTCCGTAGCTCAGGCGCTCTGTTTACCGGTGTCTTTGCATGAACTCGTCGATAATATCTCCAGTGAAGCCACCGGTGCTGATGTAGTAAGATTTTTCCTTGTCGATTGCCGTCCTGCAGAGCAATATAACGCCGGGCATTTACCGATGGCATTCCATCTGGATTGTAATTTGATGCTTCAAGAACCGAGCGCTTTCGCCACTGCCGTGCAGGGTCTTTTGTCTGCCCAGAAACAAGCTTTGGAACACAATTCGAGTGCTGGTAAGTGTTTTTTATTTGCATTTGCTCTTTGGGAATTTTTTAGATAGCCCTTAATTGAGCTTACGAGAGAGGAACATTTATAGAATGGTGTATGTAATATACTTATGTAACAATAATTTATCACAATTATTATTTCCCAGTCTATTTATCAACAATGCAATAACCTCAAAATGAAAAAACCACTACTACTTCTTCTTTTTTAGTAAGCAATTCTGTCTCGAATCCTTCACTCTGTCACTTCTGTGTGTATCTGTCTAAATACTCGGCAGCTCTCTCTGATTTATTTGCACAGTAATAATTGTAATTAACCTGGTCTCTTCTTATTACTTAAGAACTGTCTCTTCTCTTATTACATTCCCAACTAAGTACTTTTAGCTTAGTCCCCTGCAACTCTCCAACAACTAAGCTGCGTATGATAACATCCCAAACTAGACTGACTGACTATGCAGGGACAGGCATCACTTGGATATTGGATAGCATGGCAGGTGACTTCAGTGATGTTCCAGACTTACTAAAGCCTCAGTTTATTTTATAAACTGCAAAAAACAGCTGTTGCCACAATGACGTTCAAGAATACCTGCATTGATAGCTGTTAGCGTTGTTTTTTGCATCCCTATATGGGTTATTTTGATCCCCTATAGAACAAAAAGGTGTTCGTGTGATTGAGTACCAGAATATTCTTGAATGTTCTAAAAGGTGCGTGCTCTGTGTGGTTTACTTGTGAGGCCCCAGAGTCGATATAGAATATTCTAAATGCTTATTAACATTGAAGAATGTTTTAGAATGTTCTGGAAATATTTGTATCTTAAAGAATATTAAAAGTGCTCTGTAATGTGAAGAATGTTTGAGGCTGTTCTATAATGTTCTGAAATGTTCCAGAATGTCCTGGAATGATTCCGATAAAATATCCTGTAATGTTCTAGAAAGTTTCAGAATTTTATAAAAAGTGCTCAGTGTGGTTTTCTTGAAAGGCCCGAGAGTGGATATAGAATGTTTTAAATGTTTCGGAACATTTGAGAATGTTCTCGAATGTTTCAGAATGTTTTAGAATGCCATAAAATATTTTAAAATTTTGAAAATGGTTTCATATTGTTCCAAAATGTTGTAGAATGTTCTACAATCTTCTAAAATAATTCTAGATGTTTCAGAATATCAAATAGTGTTCTAGAATGCTGTTTATAATCTTCTGGAATGTTGTAATATCTTTGAGAATCTTCTGGAAATGTTCTATGGTGAAAAATGTTCAAAAGATTCTCCAGATTGTTATAGAATGGTCTGAAATGTTCCAGAATGTCCTGAAATGATTCCGATAAAACATCCTATTATGTTCTAGAAAGTTCCAGAATATTCTAAAAGGTGCTCAGTGTGGTTTCCTTGTGAGGTCTGAAAGTGGATACAGAATGTGCTAAATGTTTAGGAACGTTTGAGGATGCTTTTGATTGTCTGTCTAGAGTGTTTAAGAATGTTTGATGTTATAAAATATTTCAAAATTTTGAAAAAAAGGTTTTAGATTGTTCCAGAATACATATTATAAAATGTTCCAGAATGTTCTGCAATGTTTTATAATTATTCTAGATGTTTCAGAATGTTAAAGATGCTCTATAGTATTCTTGAATGATCGAGATTCTTCTAGAATGTTCAATGTTCCAGAATGGTCCAGAATGTTAAATAATGATTCCGATAAAATGTTCTATAAAGTTCCAGAATTTTGTAAAAAGTGCTCAGTGTGGTTTTCTTGTAAGGCCCAAAAGTGGATATAGAATGTTCTAAATTTGAGAATGTTCTAGAATATTTCAGAATGTTTTAGAATACCATAAAATATTTCAAAATTTTGAAAATGGTTTTAAAAATAATTCTAGATGTTTAAAAATGTCCAATAATGTTCTAGAATGCTGTTTATAATCTTCTAGAATGTTCTAGAATCTTCTGGAAATGTTCTATGTTGAAGAATGTTCAAAAGGGTCTGTAATGTTCTAGAATGGCTCGAGATTGTTATAGAATGGTCTGAAATGTTCCAGAATGTCCTGGAATGAATCCGATAAAGATAAAACGTCCTATTATGTTCTAGAAAGTTCCAGAATATTCTAAAAGGTGCTCAATGTGGTTTCCTTGCGAGGTCTGAGAGTGGATATAGAATGTTCTAAATGTTAAGGAACGTTTGAGAATGCTTTAGATTGTTTAGAGTGTTTAAGAATGTTTGATGTCATAAAATATTACAAAATTTTGAAAAAAAAAGGTTTTAGATTGTTCCAGAATATTATGAATGTTCCAGAATGTTCTACAAGGCTTTAAAATGATTCTAGATGTTTCAGAATTTAAATAAATGTTAAAGATGGTCTATAATATTCTAATGCTCTATATTCTAAAATGATCTAGAATGTTCAATGTTCCAGAATGTTCTATTCTTGTAAATATTCGAGATATGCTTTGGTGCTAGAGAAGAAAGAGATCCCCCCTCTCAGTGACAATCCAAACATTTTTCTGAAGAGTATTCATAGGAGAATCTTCTCAAGGAAACTATGTAATAGAAACTCTATGTTATTGAAACTATGTATCATAAATTGACGTTATTATTGAAGGTTATCGGTTTGTTTATTTATAGGCGGAGAACATCTGTGTTTCTTGGGGTCCGGTCGCAATGAAGAGGACCAGTACACTCACATGGTTGTGGCTTCATTTTTACAAAAGCACACGCAATACGTTTCACTTCTAAGCGGTGGCTACATGGCTATACACAATCATTTTTCCCTTAACATTGACTCGGTGCTTCAAGATCACAATCCGAAGGTAATTATTTTTCAAGTTATGTAGCAGGTGAAACTAATAAATTGAATATTTTCCAGGTATGCATTGTTTGTGCGCCCACGTACCAGGCACAGTTAGCTGAGAATGCAGTCAAGTCAGGACAATCGACCGATCTTTTTGGTAAGATCTCGGCGGCTATGAAGTCTAAATCGGCCGAAGTAAAAGGAAAGTTGATCGATTACATTGTGAATCCCAGTAGTAGTCCAGTGCAAGAGAGGCACGTTTCTAGTACCGATAAAATTGGTAAGAGGTACAGAAATGTCGCTCCTGTTTTTAGTATTGACGACGATCATGATAATGTAGCTAGCGTTGAGGTAAGAATAATTATTACATTCCAATTCTTTGATTGATTAAATCTAAATTTGATTATTTTTGTTTAATTATTATAGAATGTAGAAGAGGAAGTGGAAAGAGAGCTGGTTCAGATCCAGTCTTGGGTAAGGAATCCAGAAGTAATAGAGCATTTCCCATGCCAGGAAGTGAAACTGAACGGTTTCATGTACAAGAGCCATTTATTAGTAACTAATACAGAATTGATAGTTCTGAGAGAAGTGCCAGATAATAAAGGCGTTGCCGAAGTGATAGTAAAGAGGCCATTGTCTGCAATTGTTAAGATAACTGCGAGGAAACGTCATCCGGAATTGTTGACGTTTAAGTACGGAGTTCCGGATGGAGAGAATTTGATAATATCCGATATGGACCGGTTATTGATTCCCAATGCGGAGAAAGCTACAAAGGTTGTTTCCAAGCAAATACTTAAACAGATTCAAGCAAAATAGTGATGTTTTTTATCGAAAGTTCCAAAGAAGTATTTATTGTTGTACTTATCTATTAATGTCAACATTTAGATTATACTATTATAGTAGATACGAATGTATGTTTTATTAGGATTTCGAATATATTTTTTTGCCTTATTTTACAAATCAAAAAATACACTTTACGATGTTAAACATGCACTTGTTTTATTCAGACTTCCCATTTTTAATTGATCAGAAAGGAAAAATGTTGTTTCTGCCATAAAAAAGTTTTTATTACCTCATTTTTTTAACTCGCTTTTATGTCTGTCTGTCTGCTCTAAACAGGCAATCGATTTTAAAGCATCTTCCTGAAGAACTAGAAGCTTGGAACTCTGAAATGGATGACAATGCAATACTAACTCGTGTAGTAAAATCAATTAATGAGGATAAGGGATATTCTCGCAGTTCCAAAAACTCAACTAGTAGGGTGATGTTATTGGTGGAGATTGCAATCAGCAATGTGGTTGATTTATTTGGGGTTTCTGTGGTTTATGTTACTTTTAAACTCGCGTCTCTTAAATAATTTAATTTTTGAAATGTCGTCTTGTGTTGTGTCCCTTTGCTCGACATCGATTTCTCAAAAATAGAGAACTATTAGGAAGATGTGTTCCACATACGACATTTTGAATATGACAAACTAATCTCCATAGGGAACCTGTATTACCGCTTACTAGGGTAGCGCATTCTCATTCTCACAAAAAGTTGGGAATGTCAAATTTGACTTCATAAACATCAGATTTTCCATGAAAATACAGTCACAGAATAGATACAATCAGAAGCTAAACTCGTCGGCGGCGCCTTTGATCTTTTAGAGACAAGCCACACCTCTAGCGGCCATTGCTTCAAAGTAGAAACGCAGGCCCGCCACAGAATATAAATCATGGCGGATCTCTATGCGCCGAGTAGATGCGCGAACTCGGTATTTATATTGAAGTTTATATTCTGATTATACCTATTCTGTGTGATACAGCTGTCTAAAAATTCACATAATTTGTTATTAAGTCCGCGTATTAAAACGCATTTTTCTCAGTAACTATATACGTGTTAGATACTAAAGTCTACAGCTTCATAGATCCTATAAACCCGTAATATGTTTTTAATATCCACGGAAAGAGGATTTCTCAATTTCTATTCGTGTTATTATTTTGTTTCATTTTTCAAACTTCGTTTTTTTCCACTTGATACGCCTGTGACCAAATGTGCCAAAAATATGACATACAGCTGTTCAAACGTAACCTTGTTAAGTAAACGTCAACGAGTATGAATGCGCTACCCTAGTAAGCGTCAGTGTCGGCAATGCAGGTTCCCTAAATCTCCAGCCACTCCGCCTACCGGAATATCTTTGCACCTATTATACTCCTCGGTATCACAGAGGACTCCATTTTTGTAAACAGAAAATAAAAATAAAGACGAAAAACTAGTTTAATAAGACTTCCATATTACTCCACATAAAAATGTGGCATTAGGGTGATGTCCTTTTTCCTTCTAGATCCCAAAAAAAATTACATATGCATATTTCTGCATAAATTGAATATTCTGTTTTCTATTTCTTCTGGGAACTTGATGGAATGTTCGACTATTTCAACCTGGAGAGCTAGACACTGAAGACACTACCTGAGTACTGATAAGTCTAATGATCCAGAACTGGCTGTTATTTGGTCTTGAATTCCTTATTCTTTGCGTCAAAACCAAAACCACCATATTCTACGTTGGTAGTTTCAGATTCCACAGTTACTTGAAGAATTTATTTAGTCAAACAATTTCCCACCAAGCTGATATTTAATTCTGCTCTGCAGTACTATAGTCGTGTAATGGTAGCTATATTGTACTAGAGTTCTGTAAAGTTTAGCTTTGTAAAGTCAAAAGAGCCTTAAAAGTTAAAAGCTTGAAATTCTTGACGATTTCATATAAAAAATAACTCTTTGTTTATGTTTAGTTGCTCAATGCGTTTTCTGAGCGCACCCAGCAGTCTGCCGCTACAAGGGTGCCCAAACGACAAAGAAAAAGAAGATGGGAAATTTTTTCGACATTCACGTAGACTGTATGCATAAGTAAACCCAAGCCAGTAATAAAAAGAAGAAGCGAACTGCTATTGGTCAGTTTTAGTTTTGCCATTGTGTACGAAAATTTGAAAATTTGTAACAATGAAATTCGTAAACCGTGAAACGGTGAAGATAATTCAAAAATATAATTTATAATAGAGAAATTACATTCTGGAAGCAGTGATGCAGCTTCCTAGTGTTGTATCTATTTATTTAGTATTTAATGTAACTAGGTGCAATTAAAGGACTTTCTGATCTGTAATTTTTTAGGAAATTAACCAGTATGAAAATTGGAAGGAATAATATTTAATTATAATTATATGATACCCTTTAATAGGTGTAGCATCATTAATTTAAATCAAATAATGTGATAATACTGGAGCGCTTGATTAGTAAAGCGCCAAGAGATTGCTACCTATAATAATAAAATGAACGATTTGATGAAGTGCAGCTTACCACAAAGTTCCGCGTCCAGATGTCGCCACGTTGACTGGAATAATTCGTGGAGCGAGTACATGGACGGGGAAAGGTTAATCCGAAAACTGGCTTGTCGAGCGTTTACCATGCGCCATTCAGGTGCGCGTTGGAGTTCGCGTTGTCCAGATTCCTCTTCCATTCCTGGCATACCAATAACAGAACAACTCTTCATAATATAGGACCAAATCCGTCCTAATTACCTCCACGATCCATCGGATACGTCGCCAGTTTTACTCCCGGTAAGTACTTATTCGTTTAATTGTAGATTTCATACATTTTACCGCTTATTTCCCCCAAAATAACCCCCAGAATGCCAACAATGTGTCCACAATTCCTATAATACTTTACATACTTGTCATGCTTGCTCTTACGAAGTTCCTACGAATGTCAATCGTCGGTGGTTCTCGGCAGAGCGCTTGATTTTGAGAGGCAATTGTTTAAAAATGTGTATTGTTTTTTTGAAATCGGTGAAGGTGCTATTATTGATCTAGCAGTCTGTGAATCGGTTAATGTCCAGTGAAATATTATCATCGAAGTGGTTAGCATTATTTTATACCGCCAGTAGTAGGCTTTGGAATTGGAAACAACTACAACTGTGAATCGCGGTGTGTGGTGCTGGTGCTGGTGAATCAGTTGCCGCTCAGGACTCGACGACCCATTGTTTACAAGTTTGATAATAATTTATATTGTTGTGTGTTCGGTTTAGTGTTTTCATTATGGAGAAATTGAAAATTGATGATAATCAAGAAGCAGTGTTTGTGCAGTATTTGTGTTTATAAAATGCTCTGAAAGGATTATACTCTCTCACCTCTACGGTTTTGTGTGTTGTTCCGACGGACGGATTGCGCTCTTGGATTATTCATAATTTTATTACTGCCCTGCCTACCACTAATTGAACTCTTCTTCATCGGCATGTACTTAGGTGGGTATTTCTCTTTTATTATTTTTAAATCTTAGCTACCTGTCTTATTATTGATGCTGACAAGACAACCGCCAATTAAAAATTCAGTAGGCTGAGTAATTATTATTAGAAGCACAAAAAAGGGGATATTCCGGGAATTCCCCTTTATTTTTGAATAGGTACGATAAATTATTTTCATGGATCCTTCTTAATAAGTTGAGTAGGTAGTAACTCTAACTGGAGAACTTTCGTTAGAGAGATAATAATTATTAGAAAATTTGAATAGGTAGAACTGCTCACAATACAAACAAAACAAATTTAAGAAAGTTTTGATGCATCAAAACCGCAATTAAATAATTATCTTAATCTGATTGTTCAAAACTGCGGTTACTAAATTATGCAATTAGGTACTTTTAATTATTAATTAGTGACTAGTGTCTACTAGTGCTAGTGCTGGTAATCCTGTACAATCTGTCGCTAAATTTTACCCTACCATACCTATAAATAAAAATAAATGCGTCGTAAGTCAGGTCTTTGGCTTTGGTCAGGGTAGGGTTTTTTTTTCCTTAAAATGGCCTTGAAATTAAAAAAAAAAAACTACCCTGACCAAAGACCTGACTTACCGAACCGGAATTTGGAGGATTTATTTTTATTTATATGGTAGGGTAAAATTTAGCGACAGATTGTACAGGATTACCCTAGTGCTACTAGTGAGTGAGTAATAAGACATCTGATTGTGTTTTATTGGTTAGGTAGTTTCTAATTGTGTATTGAACATCTGCCAAGTTAAAAATTCACCAATAATAATTGGACGAATTTACATTGTTAGGTATATCGAAATTGAAAACAAATTATAAAGAATAATAAAATTATATCTGCCAAAAATTAGCAAGGAAAGGGTACTGGTTGAACTGTAAAGTGGTTAAAAATTATTTACATTACAAGCATCTATTATACAGGGTGCTCGGAAATCACGAATGTTCAAATCAAATTGTGTTTAACCAATAATAATTATTAATTAGTAGCTACTAATGCCGCCACAAGTTCTGTTCCCATACCTACCAAACATTTTTTCCAAAATTCAAAAATGGCGATGTAGGTATGTAGGTAAAGTAGGTATCTAAATTCTTCTTTTTTTAAATATCTATAACATTTTTGTTGTTCTTTTTTTAAAACTGTTCTTTTTAAATTTTATAGGCTTTTATTGTAACTTATTTGTAACTTGCATAAGTACTACAATGTAAATTCGTGTTTTTGTATAATTTTTTTAAAAGTGAATATACCTACTTACGTCCTATACAAAAATCCTCTTTCTTCGTTTCGTATAAATGAGCCTTTTTCGAGAAAAAGCGCTTTAAAAAAAATCATAATTCAGTGAATCACTTAATTACAAAATCACTTGATCACATTTTAATTTTCAATATCACGGCAAAGGGTGCTTTGCTTTAGTAACATTTGCCTTAGGAAAGAAGCTTAACTTTCTGGAATTTATTTCTACTTGCAGAGTTTCAAAAAAATAAAAATGTTTCATAGGAACTTGTTGCATCGATTGTTCGAGTAAAATCGTCCAGGTAAAAATTCTTCCTCTTGTGCAGCTAGAATTTGATCTTGAAAAATATTGAATACAGTTTGTTTGCGCCAAATTGAAACAATGAGTAGGTACAGATTGATGTTACTATCATCTTCAAGATCCTTTCACATAATATGTCAATGATACCTAACAGTACATAATTTTTATTATAGTGTCGCTATTATACAGGGTGTTTAATGTAAGGTTGGTCCAATTTCACAAGCTGATTCTTCACACTAAAATAATGAAGAAAATTTATAAACAGGGGTGTCCAGAAACACTTCCTGAGTAAGTATTAATTAACTGAAAATGTATTATATTATTAGTTTCCATGGTTACGATTATACTATTGTGACTGCATTGTCACAGAATATAAGTACATTGTGTATTTCATTATTAGTAACCATAGCCTCCGTTATTATTTTTATCGTTTCATAAATTTTTTAAATGAAATTCTTGAAACTTTGAAACAATCTTTCTTAGGAATTGTTTCCGGACACCCTGTATATAATTTTTAATTTTTTTCATCATTTTAGTCTGAAGAATCAGGCTGTGAAGTTTGGCCAACCCTTACAGTAAACTTATATCTACGTAGGTGCTTTTAAGTAAGAATTATTTATTCTAAAACACTTCCTATTCACAAACGATAAAAAAATAGTAAACTCGTAAAACGGCATGTGTCCTTAAGCTCATTACCAGGTAAACATGATCGCCCTCAGGAATTGGAATAAGGGTAGTGAAGTCTGGAATATTTACCATTGCAGGGCAGCATTCAGCAGATTGTCATAGGAATTTTTTGAGCGAGGTTTAGCTAAGTGGAATTTCCTTACAGAACGGTAAAATCGAATTATTTAACGGGCAAAAAAGTAGGTATATTACGGGAAAATTAGATGTACATTTGATGCGAATTTATAAAAATTAATTCTCATCTTAAAGCTCATTGGACCTAAATCGTTGTTGTATTGTGTCCCGTATCGTTATGTTCAAATCTTGTGAGCATATAGTAGGCTTATTTCTAAGTCTAAAAAACCCAAAAGTGGCAGGTCTATCTGCATTCGTTACGAAGTTACAGGCCTAAGAAAATAATGTCTAGTAAGTACCAGATTTAACTTTGAAATCACATAAAACTTACTTTATTGACCAAATTTTCAGTTTATCATGTGTTAAAAATGTCCCATTCCTTGCTGAATACCTACAAGCTTGTGCTCGGAGGCCTATTGCAGAAGTGACAGTTCTATTTTTTTTTTTTGCGTATATCTTGACCAGCTTGCTGAATACGCTCCAATAATTGCTCTCCGGTATTTAGTTATATTAACGCCAATTCCGAAATGTGCTGGTGCCACATCCATTTGAATCCAAATGCCATTTAGTATGAGCAGGGGAACCTCTACTAATGGTTATCTCGGTGATGTTTACTCATGTCGTTACCATAGCAATAAATTATCAGCCTTAAACCACAAAACATGTTGTGTGGTTTTCAAAGTTGAATCATGTTGTTTACTAGTCATAATTTTGTTGGGCCTGTAACTTCGTAACGAATGAAGATGGAATACCTGACCTGACCTGCCACTTTTGAGTTTTTTGGGCTCAAAATTAAGCCTACTATATATGCTCAAAAAGTTTGAATATAACGATAGGGACACCCTGTATAATGGCCAATACAAACAAGGAAGAATGAGTTTGATAAGCGCTGAAATGAGTTGAATTTTTGCCGGGTACCTATTACAATGGTAAATCAGAAAAAAATGACTTCTGTCAACTTTTGTTCTCACGGTCGTCATATTGTTTTTTCATGCCATTCGGTACTTACTTATTAGAATAAAATCAAGAAATCAAAAATCTTACCTCTTACCTAATAAATTCAAAATCAAATTTCTCAAGATTTTGTAACTTTTTTTTCTTTTTTTTTTTCACTGAATGTCTAAAAAGCTTCAAGGCAAGCATTTTGATGGCATATGGTGTATTCGGCGAAAATAATTACACACTTATTTTTTATTTTATTTATTACATACCTACACCTAAAAAATGAGAAATAATTTTATACAACTTGTTGGGACCCTGTTGAATAAAATTGAATAATCAAATTCTAGTTGGTACCTAGTCTCTTTGAACCTATGTTTGAACTAGGACATGACCACCATGACCACCATCATATCTGCCCTATTGTGTTCTTATTACCTTGCAATAAGTTTTAGGACACCTGCTGTTTTACGAGTTCACTATATTATACTTACAGGGTGATTCACCGGTTTACGGAAGATGAGCTGTCTGAAAGCTTGGTCACTTAATAATTGCCTCTGCTCCATCTTTCTAAAATATATTTTTAGATTTTTGGCACTTCCGGTTTTAGCGGCAATCATTATTGTTTTTTTTTTTGCCCCAATTAAATTTAGAATGCTCCATATATTGTTGCCTTTTAAAAATTGTCTTGAAAAATCCAGTAAAAATGGTTTTAACAGTTGCAGTTTAAATTGAGTAGGTTATGAGTAATGTCGCAATTTTTCATTTTGAAAACACAGTGTACATCAAAAACGGCTCCAAATTTCACAAAACAGCTTACATGACCCCATTGTAACTTTTTATGTACTATCCTATCCTATAATGTTGGTGAACTTTTCATACAGGGTGATGAAAATATCTAATAATTTTCGTCTCTCTACCTCACTTTTTTATGATTCAAAAACTACTTAATTTTAACCGTAACTGTGAAAACCATTCTTACTGGATTTTTTTAGACAATTTTAAAACGCAATAATATATGGGAGCATTCCATTAAAAAAAAAAAAAACAAAGATGGAGCAGAGCCAATTATTCAAGTGACCAAGTTTTCGAAAAAATTATGTCTTGATTGTCTTGTTTCTTGTTTTCCGTAAGCGTCTAAGGTACCATCGACTGTGAATCACCCTGCATGTGACTGACGGACAGACCATACCTAAGCAGGACCGTTTTGGATATTCGGCGCCCGTTGGCACCAAAAATAATGTCCCCGGTTCATGAGAAAATATTGGCGTTTCCGAGTTGGGCCATATTACCTGATTGCCCTTTCGAATCAATGGGGGTTTTATAATCCTATACAGTTCAATTGGGCCAAAAATTTCTAGGTACCGTTGAAGCCAGTGGAGACTTGGTTGGTCATTTTTCGAGTCATTCTCATGACTACGTTGCCAGATTTAATAGAAATTCCGAAATTTTACATTAAATAAAAATAAATAAATAAATATAATTAATAAATTATGTATACTTGATGTATTATTTTTGTAGACTCTAGGAAATACATAAGCCCTTAGTGCATTCCCAATTTTTTTAAACTAAACAGCAGAAAAATGATACATCAATGAATATAAAAGTAAACGTCTCTGCTATTAGGTACCTATACTCAAATAAGCCATAAAAAGTAATAAATTGCTATGAGTATACTGATATTAGATTTTCAATTGTCTAATAGCGAAAATTGTCACTTATAATAGTCACTCTTATTAGTTCTGAACAAGTGGCAGTTATTCAAAATAAATCTGGCAACGCTGCTATTTAAATGGGAAAGGCCTCACAGATATTTCTTGCCTGGCCAGTTATGTTTCATTATCTGTGATAATCCCCTCAATTCTCGTTTTCACCCAACTGAGCTGTGGCATTATCGAAGAACAAAGTTCTTGGCTCAATTCGGTATTGCCCGAAAATGAAAATATACAGATGGCTAGCAGCAGGACAGTGGCGATTCCTGAAATTGCAAAATGAGTGCTTCAGTGTAGATTCTAATATTCTAAACTTCACACTTATAATGTCTCAAGGAGGAGGGATTTGCCCTCGCCTCCTTTACCCTTTTTGTCTTCATCCCTCGGGGTCCTCCATCTTAAGAACCCTATGCCACCCTTTCCACGGCGAGAGAGGAAAATAATTACCGCGTCCGATCGGCGGGATGGTACCCACCTATGAAATAGGAGGTCTTGGTATATAGTAAAACATGGTCTAAGATGGCCTATCGAATGGGACCGTTTTACCACCCAACCCGATTTTTTTTTTTAGAAATATGAAAATTACTTTTTACACATAAGTAACGAAAAAAAAAACACATTATAACGAGTTTTCTGAATTATCATCCCTTTATTCGGCTTGTTAATGTGGCTCTTTGTAAAGAAAGTGGATGTACCCATGTAGATACGATACGTTATTTAATCACTTCAGATTCAGCATTTAAAGTATCAGGTGGTTATTCTTCAAGTCAGAGCTCTCCCCGACTCTTGTTTCAGATTCCGCCAGAGTGATATTACGAAGCAGGCGAGGTATGTTACCTGCAGATAGATAGATGTTTGTCTCGGCCACTCTTCAGAAATTAATTGTGTAGTCTAGTGCTATAGGATCTTTGTAGTAGTTTTTCCACGTATCGGCCTTGCCGCGTGTAAAAATGCCTCAGTCTAGACTTTGTCAACCCTATCGTTGAAAAAAGGTGCCCAGTATGTTTTTGTTCATGAACGTTTAAAGAAAAATTGGAGCGGGGTTCGTAATAATGAGTTTCTAATTCCATCGACAATTTGAGCTAATGATGATTAATAATTTTGGTTCATTTTGGTCGAGATTTTTGTTTTATTTCTGCAAACTGACAATCACGTTATTAGTGAGGCATCAAGTAGGTATTCAAAAAAGCTTCATGGTGTCCTATTCAAACGAAACATAAACGCGCGCGAACAAACAGGAAAAAGCGCTCTATATAATAGCGAAAAGCGAACACAAACGAATAAGTGAGACCTACTTACGTGCGTGTTTGCTCTGTTCATTTTCGTTTATTTAAGGGCGCGACTTTACCCTAAATCATAGAAAATTTTCAATATTGATGTTTGTAAATCAATAATTTTCGTCTTTTATTTTCGTGTCATTACCCTATGACGTCTATTTTTCTGCATTAAATGAATGAAGAAATTAACTTGTTTACATCGAGTTTGAATTGATCTGCGAACCGCTCATGTGGGAGCTAGAAAGCTTTTAGCGTTAAATGCTAAAATTCTTCATTTTAGTATCCGCGGACGGGATCTTGGAGCGATTGAATAAACTGGAAACATTAAGACAATTTATCGGTTAGGATTTCCGAAAAATAACACATAATAAAAAGCCAAACAGTCTTTATGTAAATAAGCTGTCTGTTTTAGTTCTCATTATAACAGGATTTTTCGGATAAAATTTTAAATATATTTGTTATTATAACCGGAGCTCGAGTCTCGTTATTCGTTATACATAGCCGAATTATTAATATGTAGTTATTATTAGTTGATTGATATTTATTATATCTTTTATTATGTACCTAAGAGTACTTCTATCTCTATCGGATTCTGTCTTAACAAGCGTCAAGCGTTTTATGTACACCGAGTAAATAATCGTAGTAAACAGTGAAGCGAACCAATCGATTGTATTGTAAAATTTATGTGGCGCTGGCGCCTCCTGTATAAGTATTAGCAATTTGATGCGTGTGTAAATAGACGCACAATGTGTTCCAGTTTCCAGTTCGAATGTGGCTTTGTTCATTCATTCCTTTATTTGCACCTGAAGCCCTACCTGTGCGATAAATTTTAGGGTCTTATAGCTAACTACTAAGACTAAACTCATAAAGACTGTGATGAGTAAGCACGGGAATCTTCATGGATGTGACCGAGAGGGTGTTCACTCAATGAAAAAGTGTACAAATAATTATTTCCACGTTACGATTTGCTCTTTATGTCCACTATTTCTATGTGACTTTCACTATTTCCACATTATTTCCATGTTATTTCCACTAATTCTACATTATTTCAACATTATTTACATTATTTCCACTCTTCAATTATTTAAAGTTATTTACATACTATTTCCAGTTATTTACACCTTATAGGTAAGCGTATAATTATTTATACGAGTAAACACCCCCCGAAAAATATGTTCACTTAATGTCCACTATTTCCACATTATTTTCATATGATTTACACTATTTTTACATTATTTTCACTCTTTCTATTATTTACATTTTATTGCCTCTATTTCCAAGCATTTCCACACTATTCTCACTTCTCAGTTATTTCCACCATAGTAGGTACATATACAATTATTATTTTCACTAGTGAACACCCCTGGGAAATATTTTCATTATAATATGTCCACTAATTCCACATTATTCCAATATTATTTCCACACTATTTCCAATTATTTCAGTTATTTCCACAATATTTTCAGTTATCCCACCTTGGTGTAGGAATAATTATTATTTACACGAGTGCACACCCCCCTGGAAAACATTTCCACTTTTTGTCCACTATCTCCAATTATTTTCATATAATTTCCACATTATTTACACACGCATGATATTTATATTGTCTCCAACTATTTCTACATCATTTCCACTATTTCCAGTTTATTTCCAATAATTCCAATTTTTTTCAGTTTTTTTCCAAATTATTTCCAGTTATTTCCACTATAGTGTACAATTATTATTTTCACGAGTGAACACCCTCTCGGAAAATATTTTCATTTTATGTCCACTAGTTCCACATTATTTCCACTTTGTATTTCCAATTATTCCAGTTATTTCCACAATATTTTCAGTTATTTCCACCTTCGTGTTTTAGGTACCTATACATAATTATTTTCATGAGTGATCACCCCCTTGGAATATATTTCCACTTTATGTCCACTATATCCATGTTATTTTCATATGATTTCAACATTATTTTCACATGGTTTTCATATTGTCTTCACTATTTCCACATCATTTCCACTATTTCCAGTTTATTCCCAGCATTTCCAATTGTTTTCAGTTTTTTCCACCATAGTGTGCAATTTTTATTTCCACGAGTGAACATCCTCTCGGACAATATTTTCATTTAATGTCCCACTAGTTCCACATTATTCCAATATTATTTCCACTGGTTCCACATTATTTCCAATTATTCCGGTTATGTCCATCTTGGTGTAGGTATAACTATTTCCATGAGTGATGACTCCCCTGGAAAATATTTCCACTTTATGTCCACTATCTCCACATTATTTTCGTATAATTTCCACTATTTTCACACGATTTCCACATTGTCTCCATTATTTCCACGAGTGAGCACCCTCTCGGAAAATATTTTCATTTTATGTCCACTATTTCCATATTATTTCCACTAACTTCTACTTGTTTCCAATTATTTCCAGTTATTCCCACCTTGGTGTATAGTTATAATTATTTCCACGAGTGAACCCCCTCCCCCCCTCCATCCTGGAAAATATTTCCACTTTATGCTCACTATCTCCACATTATTTTCATATATTTCCATATTATTTCCACTATTTTCACATGATTTCCACATTGTCTCCACTATTTAAATTTTCATTCCACTATTTCCAATTATTTCCAGTTATTTCCACACTATTGTCAGTTATATCCACCATAGTGTATGTACAATTATTTCCACGAATGAATATCCTCTGGAAAATATTTCCATTTTATGTCCACTATTTCCAGTTTACTTCCAATTTTTTTTTCAGTTTTTTCCACTCTATTTCCAGTTATTTGCACCATAGTGTACAATTATTTCCACGAAAGAACGCCATCTCGGATCAGACCTTATAAAATCGAATTTATACTTGACACGAAAAGCTCGATGAAAGCATTAGAAGTGTAAAGTGATGGGCTTATGGGCTTATATCTCCCCAAAGATTTCATCTTGATTTTAATATAATATGAATATATACTCTTTACTCTTTACCTTTAGACTGCGAATCTTGTAAACTGACAATTATCCTGAGGATGGGTTAATACCCGAAACCGGTTGACAAGATATTTATGTAATTCTGATCGAAAATATATACTCAGTGACCTACTGGACATCCTTTGTTTTATTTTATTGTTGAGTATTACTATGGTCAATTTTGCGGTTAATTATTAATACCTGGTCGGGGTCAAGGGTTCAGCACGCCACTTGGAAGTGGTTGAATTGAAACTGGTAACGGTTCAGCTGTTAGTTTTGCATTTCAATTTTTTCTGAAGTTTTGTTTATTATCCTTTTTGCGTGTCTTTATATGATCTTAGCGCAGGTGCGAAAATTATTAACCGCACTGAAGGTTTGCACTTTCAAAGTTTAGACCGTCAAAGCTCAACATGTTAGGTATATAGTTCCATATGATTTGTATTATTTACTGAAAATTTCAAATTAATATCTGAATTGTTCCCTTAATGGGTAACCAATCTGATGTAAGACCGAAAAGCTTGTTCGAAATCTGGACGAAGGACCAGGGCACAAGATACATCGGAAGATAATAGACAGGATTAATAAATATTATGGCTTTAATTATTGTGTAATCACTGTTTACTTTCGTACCACTGGGCGAACCACTGTAACCCGTGCCGGGGATGCGGAAGTCTTCAAATAAATGCGATTTTGCGACTGGGGGCAAGCTTGTACCACAGCCACGATTAATGCGATCGGCCTTTTCAATCGGACCTGAGCCGCGACGAATTTCCACAGCATCTGACGAAGGGTGCTGGGTTGGCTTGCTCGTCCTTGACTCTTCACTTCACTCTACCTTGCTTCTTATCTCTCCTGTTTGGTGTTGGTGGTGAAATGTTTGAAGATTCATTTTCCGCCACTCGCGCCGCGTATATGAGTGTGTCCTCTTGCCGTGAAAACCATAATTTTATAGGGATGGGCAGCAAGGGTCTTGCAAGCAAAGTAAGGAAAGATGGAATTAAGAAAGTGCATTAAGATGATGGAACAATATCTTTGTAATAATATTAATTGGTCGTCAAATTTGGTCTGGACAATAATGCCGGGACATCCTGTATAAATAGATAATTAAAGAGTTCGAGAGTTTTATGGACCAAAGCTGTCATATTTTACGTCACAATAATGTCTTCTAGCTTTAGAGTTTATAAAGCAGGCAAAGTTTGATGAGTTTTAATCGCGTATTTATAGCTTTTTGAACAGGACCACCCGTCGAGTAGATTTGATATCTCCCAGTAAAACTTTCTCCCATTAAAATTTGAAATGTTAGGACGAAGAACAATCTTTTTCCAATATTCGACATAATAAATAATTGAAAAGATAGGAGGTAAAGTCAATAATAAATAATAAAAATAGTTTTTCTGGTTGCTATAATACGACTAACGAATGAGGTTTCCAGGATTATTTCCCCCCTGGTGTTACGTATGGTAAGTAAACAAAACAATCAGGCAAACGAGTCCTGGTAAAAATTTTATGAAACTTGAGGTTAAAAAAACACTCCGAGATAAACATATGAGATAACGTTGAAGAAGCGGCTCTCTAGTAATAATTACCAGTGGCAGAAACCTAAATGAGACAGTTTATTTTGAAACTGTCTAAAATTAACTGTTAAACTACTCGCGAGAAACTCGATTCGAGATGGAAATGATGCACAAATACATGCTCTTTGTTTTTTCGTTTGCGCGTATATTTAGTACTTCTGAAATGGCACGGCGTTGTAAATTTAGATGTCGCCAATAAAATACGGTGAGAAAATAAAAAAATAAGACGATTTTTCCATGTCGCTGAACTAATGAAAGACGAAACTGCACCGAGAGCCGGGAAAACAAGCGCCGAGCGCACTCGCAAGTGGAAAACTTCAATCTACTTGAGTGACTTTGGAATAATAATTATACGAGCGTTAATTCGATATGGGAAATTTCGTGATTTCATGAATTTACTCATAAATATTTAAGATAAGAAAAGTCACTCGTATTTGTAGCTAGGAAGTAGATATGTACATAAAACTAGGTAGGAACGTACCAACCGCGTAAGTATTATTTATACAAACTGAAAACTAATGAACGCGCTCTGTTGAGTCGTGGAAACTTATCTTTTGAGCGCAGTCTGAATTATACCGCGGTTTGCTATGTAAAATGGCGCTTTTAGTTGCCTGAAGTAAATTAACAACCCTAACAAATAAAACAATGTTACTAAAACTATGTACCAAAATTGTCACATATGTGTTTGTGCAGAATACTGAAAACGTCTCCTCTGAGAGGTCAACTTAACTGATCCATATTACACTTAACTTAATCCAAATCCCATTGCGAGGTGGATTGATCAAAATATAGTAGAAAAGTCGATCACTCTCTCAAATTACTGAAAAACAACTATTGAAAACAACTTTTTTGTACAAAGTATACGCGAACTGACTGTTTTGCAGGCGATAAGGGGGTTTATTTCGCGGCCTGAAATTCGGACCGCGGCTGCCAATGAGTTTTACCGCCCGTCCCCAGTAGCAACCGTCATATTCTTTTTAATAAATCACTTCCAGATGCGTTTAAGTCTTCAGATAAGTTTCTTGAAGGTTTCGATTCCATTAAATGTTATTTTTGACCATAAATAGGCTGAAAACCGGTGACGTTTATATAATTTTAAATTCAATTCCGTCGCAAAGCGCCACCGTTTTGGCAAATTAGTCAAATTACGCCACTTGAAAATCGGTGTGCCGCATATACTCGATAGTATGCTTTTTTTGGCAAACAATTGACTTTTTTATACTTCCCGTTTTACCGGAAATGACACCAACTTTTTATTTTTAAATGGGATTTTAGAATTATTTTGAAAAAAAAAATTAGTTTGGCCTGAAAAAAATTCTGACTAGGTGGTGGTAAGTCGATGTCTAATGTAGGACCACTTTTTACCACAAATTATTTTCGTTTTACCACCTTTTTTTTATCGATTTAGTCAAACTTTCGGGCCAACTTCACAATCCTGAAAAACATACGCGCGCCAGATGGTAAAACGTACGTGAAGGTTTGTTCGGTCAGCGCAATTACTAATTACTAAAATTAATTATTTTTAAGTTTTGTTTCTTAAGGAATCATTAAGAACTCCCGAAGATGTGTCATAAAGTTTATGTTTGTATACCTATTTGATAAAACAGTAGTTTGGACTTTTAACGAAGTAAACGAAGCCGATGATATTTTGAAGATAATTTTATTTTATTTGTGATTTTGCGGCCTTTTATAGCGCCACTCACTAAGTGTCTTGGAGAAAATCGTGTCGTTCAGATTATAAAAAAATTTAATTTTTCCCAATGAGTCGTTTGATTCTCATTAAATTTTATGCCTACTAGTTGTAATAAAATTTAACGACAGCAGGAGTTGTGACCGTAAACAAACTTTCAAGACGTAAATTTGGAATTCTCATTTTGCATACTTTATGTCTCAAGCTCGAATAAAACCGACCAGATTTTATGCATTCATAAAATTACGAGTAAAATAACTATTAAAATAGTTGTTTCTGTCAAAATAATAATAAAAAAAAACGTTACCTCTTCGTATCCAAGGAATTTAGAATCAGAAACTAATTGCTGCTTTAAAATGAACTGCTTAACAACGTAACTACTTCAAATGAAAAAAAAAAGATCAATTGAGCTGGACTGCAGCCTTCAATAAGGAAAATATAAAAATGATTGGTTAATACACACACACATGGAATAATCTTTTTATCAGTTCAACACACTAGAAAAAGGATTTGTTAGGAGGTTGTTTCAGTCCCAGTCAAACTGGGAAGGATTCGCACCATTAATTTCCATACCTATTAGAAAAAAAAAAGGGTTTATGTAGGAGAGAAGGAAATCTTGCCAGTTCAGCACACTAGACAAGAAGTTTATTCTAGACCGGTTGAATCAACTCCTCAGCTCTGGATAGAGTGTTTTTATTTACAATACTCCTGAAGGATTCAGCTCCTTACTTTAGAGAAGATCGCTCCTACCGATTCAGCTCATCAGACTGGGCGCACACCTACCGGTCCAGGGTAGTGAAGGACTCTCACCTGCTAAACCCCCTCCATTTCTCCTGTCTTTTTCTCTCTTTTTCTCTGCTCTCCTTCATTCGTACCACAACCTCCGAAACTCCATCATTCTCTCCATCATTCCCTCCATTATATTTGTCGGGTTCAGCCTCACTTTTATTTACCTACCTCTTCAACTCGCTTCTCTCCGCCTCAAATTTTTTACAGAAACATCGTGTGTTGACCATCGTCGACGACCTCTGAATGTTCAAACATTAAACATTCATGGCTATCTTATTCCCTATCCTATGCAGATTTATGTATGTGGAGAAGCATACATGTCCCGTTAGGGCTTGTGTCAAATGGAACCTGAAGTACCACGCTTTTTCTTTATCTATGGTTTAATTTTGGGTATGAGGGCTCTCGTCGAACGTGCGTTCTCCGTCTGCTGCCATTTCTCAATAGTCCCGTCTCTATACTCTCTCTGTATAATGTTGTTACATATCCCGTTCTATATATCTTCTCTCTCTCTCTCTCTCTATCCTCTACCAGAAGGTGAATTGGAATCGTCCCCGCCTGTACCAACACAGCTTCCTTGCTGCGGCGATCTTCAATTTTCTTTGGCATGTTGCTTTATTCTTAACGCAGGATTCCATATATTTGCTATTTGCTGCATAAGTCTGTCTTTTTTCAGAGATGGGCCCTCCCATATTTTTCACAGTAATTTTGTAATTTTTTTCGATTTCCCGCAAACCTTAATCTATCGTGACTCCCAGGTACTCTACTGTTTTTTGCGGTTTGATTCTTTGTCCTTCTAACTTGAATAATATCCCTTTTTGAGCCTTTGGGCTTAGGTTGAAGACGCTCGCCTGGATCTTGTTGTGGGCTATTTTCAGACCGTTTTGTCTCAGAGATAAGTCTCAGAGTATATTAAGCTCAGCATGCCCTGAGAGAAAGAAAGAAAGGGTGACCTATAGAAGGTTGACCGAGTCAACTCCTCATTCCTTGGACAGGTTTCTTACACACAGCCGAATGTTTAATGAAACAGATTGGGAACCGCTGCCTCCTATAGGAGAGTTTTACCCGACTCTGCTCTACTTGTGTTTAATTAAACGATAATTAAACTAGTTTCATATGAGTTATTAGCCGTTGCCTGCATATTGTTTTGGCATTGTCTTGCATCATGTTTTCGGAGACAAAGCTGCAAGTTCTTAATTTTCCAGTACTGTCGAAGCCTAATTTAAAGGCCTCATGGATGGTTTCTTCACTGGTGGCGCCCAACGTGGGGCGCTGATGGTGTTAGTGTAAGGGAAAAAATGATAAAAAAGTGGTAATAAGATTTTTTGATCGCATTAGGTTAAAACATTTCCAAGCCAGGCCACATTTCTCTGATCGCATTAGTAAACTCGTAAGCATCGATTGTGTTCTAAAAAAGTTTTGAGCAACGAAAACGAACATTAAAATGAGCTTACGACGTATCTGCAGTGCGGATTTGTGAGGTATATTTGCCCGATCAGCTTGTGCTTCAGGGGATGTGGGAGAATCTCCCAACTGGTCCAGCATAATTATTATAAGTCGTTGTTTTTCAGGGGATTTTGAAATTTACAACTCGTTACAAGTGTATAGAGTATAATAATTGAACCATACTGCAAAAAAGGGGCTTTATTTTCCTCAAATCCTTGAAACTTGAACCGAGAAAACCCTAGATATAAAAATCTTCTTGAACCTCGCTTATCTTTGATAAATTTTATTTTCACTGCTCTTACGCTGTGTAGGTATTAATATCTACATTTGCATAAGTGAGTCATCTTGATAAGAAACGTAACGAAACAATAGAATTTTCGTATCATTATATAAAATGAGAATGTTATTTACTTATTATACAAATACATAATATTATGTACTTTGAAATAAAAATCAGGTATCATTTTCTTTGCAGGGTACCTATCTATTTAATTTTACATTATTTGTGTTATAGCTCGCAGCTAGCATAATTATTGTCTTAGCTGTAATCTGTAAAGTTCCATTATTAATGAGGTATTTTTTCATTTTTACCTTGTGATGAAAGTGCTTGCATACATCGAAATAATGTATACAGAGTGATTCACGTACGACATATATGTTTAAAAATAATAAATAATATTGCTATAATTAGTGCTCATATCTTCCATTTTATCGTATTTTTTTTAGCTGTGCACCTTTAAACAGTGAAAATTAAAATAAACTTTTATTTATACACAGCCAATTTCTATAATTATTATGATTTTCCTACACTCATTACTTCATGCCTCTCTTCATACAACGAACTGACTGTCCTGTGAACAGAATCATCAATTCCAATCATTTCAACAAAATCACTTCTCAAAGTGATTTTAACACCTCCAGTAACCGTTTGTTTTGTAACGATTGCTTTGATCCCACTATAGTAAGCATTTTATGTCGGCTGCATGGCGCGACATCGGCGGCACCATTCGGAATTAGCTATCTTTCGACTCCGTTCGCTTCCGGTCGTTCATGCACGAAGCTGAATGACAATGTCACATTCATGTCGTGATGGGTGACGTGACAGATCATTCTACCTGCAACTGGAGTCATCCGTGAGACTACCAGACATTTCTAGACTCCCCGGCCAAAGGGTATATAAGAGCTACCGACTAAGAGTCAGTTGTAGTTTGGGAAGTGAATGAAAACTGAAGTAATAGAGAAGAAAACAGGGGAAGTACCTAATTGTGACAAGTGAAGTTAAAGAGTAGAGTGGTTGAAAAGAAAACAGGAATAATGACAAAGGAATAAAATATTGTTACGGGTCTCACAATAATAAATCCACCACTTAAAAGTCTTGCAAATTACTTTATTGATTAATCCAAGTTATAACCTCTAATTCTAATTCTAAATAATCAAACACACTAAACACAGCTTCTTTATAATTCGCTATACTGTCACTACTGGCTTCCTTACTTCACACTTCACTTCACTACTGCTCTGTTCAGCTTCCACTAGTTACTACTGCTCTGTCTTCACTTCTTCAGATTCACTCCACGTCCAATCTAAAACTGTCCCACGCAGCCGCGAGGCTGCTCTTATATAGTTCCCTCGACGGGACAGCGACACAGTAGGTACCTTCTCGAACGTTGCACCGGCGCACCGGCCGTCGATTCGTGGATTCTGGAAATGTCGGATTGTTCGGCGAGCCCACTCCAGAAATCCATAGAACTAACGTATGTCTGTCAATGTGTCACATGACATGTGACTGGAACTGTCGCGAACATGTCATTGACTAACTCAGTATAAAAAAAAGAATGTAAACAAACAAGCAAATCGTGGACTAGAATGTTAAAGGTTAAAGAAGCAATTACTAGAATTTTTCCAGAGCGGTCTCGTTATAATATCTTAAATGCTAAATTACCTACCTACCTGTTCCTTAACGGGGAGCAGCAGGAATCGTTCAACTCAGTAACACTCCTTCACCCAGCTCAGTGAGGTAGTTTCAATCGGGCTCCCTCCAATTAGGATTAATCAAGAAGTAACGGTAGACTTTCATGTGAGAAAAGGGAGCTTAATAAATGTTGGTCAAGGCAGGCTACAAGACTAAGACGAAGAGCTACCACTGACACCAATGGCAAGAAAGAAATTGAAGTAAATTATTTGAAAATTTTGGATTAAATTGAATAAAGAAAACTATACAAATATTGCAAGAGGAGACTTGTCTCAAGGGGGCTTCAGCTACCATTGTAGCAGGTAGTTTCGCCATCGAGGATGGACGTTGCGACGTCTTCCAAGTCTTCCTAGTCACTGAAATCCGGATGATTTTGTGAAGTCCAAGAAGGTCCAGGTGTGATGGCAAAACATTCACCAGTCTGATATGGCACTCTGATTAGGTCAGAAGAAGGTGAAGATTGGTGTTCGTGTCTTCAAATATTTCTGACTTTGTTATATTATCTTAATTTTAATAAGAATTATGAATCATCCTCCCCCCAAATGAAACGGGAGGGGGAGGTAAAATTGAACTTTTTTTTGCCAATAATCACGAATTCGGCGAGGACGTGGCAGCGCTGTATGAATTAATTCACCGGCTCCAAAAACCATTTCTTATCAGAAACTATTGTTTACGCCTTGTAAATAATAAATTTGTGAACATCTACATTTGAATTATGATTGTGTGGTTTTATTTACAATAACACTCCTTCGCGCCCACAAAGCGTTCGTTTCTGGTAGTTTGGATTAATTAATTATCCCGTCAATGAGATAAGTTGCTAAGTTTATGTCTTTCGTAACGTTTTGAATATTAATTTGCCGTTTCTTAATAATCAGTTTTTATGTAGTTTTCAATTCCTAATTACACACTGTCGCAGAATTACATTCTATTTGTATCCGAAAAAGGTATCATTATTGCTCTTATTGCATAAATAATTAGTTAGTAGTGGTTATTATAATTATTTATTGTAAGTAAATAAACCAGAAAACGTTGACATTTTGATTTGAAAAGCAGTTCTTGTAGTACTGCTTAGAAAGGGGGCACCATTCACCATCAAAATTAGAGGCCATATCAAATTCGGTTTCATTTCCTTTTATTTTTTAAACTGCTTATTTAATTTTTTACCATTTTGACTGGGTCACGGGAATGGGAGCGCAGAGTAATTCATGCAGCAGAGAAAACGGGTGCCATGCAGATAGGTCTGTTCTGTAGGTACTTACATATTTGACAACTTTTCTAATTTATAATTTGTGGCTTTTATTTTCCAAAAAAGAGTTAAATTTTCCTTGTCTATGATAAGTTTTAATAAATGATAAAAGAACATTAAGGGTCTTCTCGAGTCTTCTGCAGAATTTTTAGAACTATTGTCTATGGGAATTTGAAAGTTAAAACCATTCTCTGAAGCTTTTGGACCAAATTTTATGAACCCACCAAGATTGACAGGAATATTCAGCAAAAATAACGGGGTTTTTGTACAGCTACCATGAAAACCTCCAAGTCAATAAATTCCACTTGTTTTTGGAGTTTCTAAGCTTTTTTAGTCTTCATCAAAACCTAAAAAGGCTGTTTTAAAAAGGTCGTCTAAGAATTGGTTGGATTCAGAAAGGTGTTTTGGTTTTCTTTATTTTCGGGTGGATTTTAGGGTTAAGAGGTGTTGGTATGTTACGCAACCCTCTGCGTCTGATGACCGAGTACAGCAGAGCCAAAGTTGTGAGACGGAAAATTTGCTTTGAAGGGGTAAATTTGCTTTAGGTGGGTTTGATTTTGGAGGAGTTGAAAAGGGAAGGATTTCCGGTTCCGATTGTGATTTAGGTAAATTTAGATAAGATGGAAATTATTTACATTTCGACGGATTTGGTTGTGAGGGTCCAGAGATGTGAGGTGTCAAAATAGTTGATCCATGTTGACCTTTCATGGACCGATTTCATGTCAAAAGACGCCATTTCTTTTTTTGCCCCGAAAGTCACAAAAGTCATAATAATACTTCTGAGATCAAAATTTTGGGCCCTCTCCGTAGGATGATTCCTCTTCAAACGTTGATCATTTTTTTCACCATGGATTTCCCCTTCCTGTCCCCTTCAAATTCTGGGCCCCAGATGCAGGATCTCTAAAATCAAAGATTTCATCAGTTATGAGTGTTATGACATGCGATTGCGACCCTTAATCAAATGAGCCCCAACTATCAACCCGCTTAACTCACCAACGCATATCAACTCGTTTAAGTCGACCAAGAGTGGCTCTATATTGCTGCCCAGATTGTATTCTGGATCTTCTATTGCTGCTTCTAGATGTCTATTCGCGGAATTCCTCTTTTTTGGAAGTAGCGTTCTAATTCTTCAGTATATTGGACACAGGAGCCTCCTTGCCTTGATCTGGATATTTGAAGGATATTTATTTATGTGGGCTGTTGATTGGATGTTATTTCCTGGTCTTGTATGAGCTCAACTAAAGATTTCTAGCCCATTTTATCAGTTTTTTCACGTTACCCTGACTCAGTCTCTTAGTCAGGTTGATCTCCCATGGATATTCTACTCGTCCCTCGAATCAATTCTACATCCCTCTTCTTTGTAGTTTGTCTTATCGTAGCTTGGGGTTAACAGTATGAGATTTTATTTACAGTAAGCACAAAAAATATAAAAAAAGTTTATTTCGCTTGCTAATTTTCCTTCATCCTGGTCACGGCACCAGCTTGTATATCACACCCCCCAGCATACTCGCATTATTTTTCTGAATTGTTCTGGTTTGGAACTTGGGGGTATGTTATAGTGGAGATATCTTCCCGAATAATGGTTAAAAAAATGTCAGCTTATTTTGTTTCATTATGTATCGAAGAAGAAAACACAAACAACTAAAAAAAATCGGAAGTCGTATATATTCAAAGTAAATGATGAAGATAAATACTAAATAGTAAACTCATGTCTCTAGGTTTTATAAACAGTTTATAACGGTTCTTCGGATGTACCGGCATCTCGTGTATCTTGCATGTCACATTATCGACATGTTACATGTTAATGGCGTCAGTACAGAATACAGGTGTACCATACACAACATACGCTCGCTTTATCGCTGCGGGAATACAAAATAGGCAAATACGCTCCGAAAATAATGAATGAATCGACTAATGTCACGACGAAGAAGAACAAAACAATGTGGGAGAGAAAATATTTTATTTCAAAATGTTGTAAAACTAAATTTTCGATTTGAGTTAATAACATTAATTAATAGCGACCCGGTATCTATATAAAAAGACCAAGTTAATTTTATGTCAAAAGAAAAAAAAACTGAAACAAAACCATTATGACTTAAAAATGTTCTCCCATTAAAGGCATTTTAAAATGTAAATACCTAATTAGTGAAAAATGTAATGAACAGGATGTCACTTTATAACTAAAACTCGATAATGCTGTAAAATTTCGATTAGCACGCTTGAAGGTAAACAAATTGATTACACAGTTTTAACGAGGTAAAACATTGTAAATTTATTCGAGTTTGCAAAATTTGCGAAGAGTTAAAAGGTAATTGATTTAATCTATACAGGGAATATTATACAGGGTGATTCATGACGTGTCGAATCGAAGATACGCATATTTTTAAGCTCACTTACGCGCATGCAACATCGCATGTTGCGGACGCTTTTTCCGTTTTGTTAAACAATAGGTTATTAAAAATAAATTATTGTTATAAGAAGCTTTTACTTACTATGTAGGTACTTAGAAGAGTAAATTAACTTTTCGGCATTTGCTCGCTTACCAACAAGCAGTGAAAACACGTTTTCTACACTTCTTTTTAAACACGTTAAACCCTTACAGTTTCAACTACGCAAATTCCTCTCACACAGAGAACTGGTAAATCAACAAGGTAAAAATCCCAGTAACATCGAAAACTATTAATAATCTACTTTATTTTATACGATCAAGAAGCTGGATAACAAGGACGAACTCGCATTTTTCATATTCGTTATTATAATTTATATTGTTACCAACGAGCTTACCAAGTTCCAGAACCTTATCGGTCTCTTCATAGTCGATCTGAATTTGTAAACATTTCGATGTACAAGTCTATAATTTTTTCCTTGAGAAAAATATTTTGGCGAAGAAAATAAAAAAAAGGTCAGCAAAACTGACTGATATTACCAAAAATCTATTTTTTTCTTTTTTTTTTCTTTGGAGAGGCGGTAAGGAGAAACTTTGTATTTCATAATGTTCACTCTTCAGCGTTGGTTTATTACAATTTACAATTCGTACAACTATTCGAGTTTTTAGTAACAATGTCAAGCTCCTAGGCTACCAGAGCGCGTACTTGCACCTCTCCCATCCCACATTTTCTAGAAAATTGTCTAAATGGTTTTTGATTATAGGCCTGTTGAAGTCCTCCAGCAATCCCTGCAGAATCTACTCTCCACGATCTGCCTAGTAGTTCCAACTATGCGTGCCAATTTTTTTGGTAATGAATGGCACTGGTACTTGGACTTTTTGCTTGAGAATAATATTTATGAGAAGAGAAAAAAATTGCCAGCAAATGACTGACATTGCCAAAAGAACTATTTTTTTAAGAGGCGGCAAGAAGAAACTTATATGTTTCGTAGTGATCATTATTCAGAGTTGGTTTATTAAAATTCGTTATTCGAATTTGGAGGAACAACGTCAAGATCCTAAGCAACCTGAGTCCTTGACTGCTCCTGTCTCATTCCACCCTTCTTTTGAAGATTGTCTATAAGGTTTTTGGTTAAGGGCCACCGCTGTGGAAGTCCCCCAGCAATCTCTGCAAAATCTCTTCTCCAGCATCTGCCTATAACAGTACCAAGTAGGCCTGCCAAATTTTTTGATAATGGATGGTAGGTACTGGTGCTTGGCTTTTTTGCCTTAAGAAAAATTTTATACGAAGAGAAAAAAAGTTGCCAGGAACTTACTGACATTGCCAGAAAAGCAATAGTTGGTGGTAAGGTGAAACTTATGTTTCATAGTAGCCACTATTCAGCGTTGGTTTATTAAAATTCGTACAACTATTCGAGTTTTTAGTAACAATGTCAAGCTTCTAGCCTTCCAGACCACTTGCTTTCACCTATCTCCCATCCCCCACTTTCTTAGAAGATTGTCTACAAAGTTTTTGGTTAGAAGCCACCGCTGTTGAAGTCCTCCAGTAATCTCTGCAAAATCTCTTCTCCACGATCTGCCTATAGCAGTACCAACTAGGCCTGCCAAATTTTTAGATAATGGATGGTAATGGTGCTTGGCCTTTTTCCCTTGAGAAAAATATTTATGCGAAGAGAAAAAAAAAATGAGAGGCGGAGTTTGGAGTAACAATATCAAGCTTCTAGGCTACCAGAGCGCTTGCTTTCACCTCTCCAATCCCACACTTTCTTTGAAGATTGTCTGCAAAGTTTTTGGTTAGAAGCCACCGCTGTTAAAGTCCCCCAGCAATCTCTGCAAAATCTCTTCTCCACGATCTGCCTATAGCAGTACCAACTAGGCCTGCCAAATTTTTAGATAATGGATGGTAATGGTGCTTGGCCTTTTTCCCTTGAGAAAAATCTTTATGCGAAGAGAAAAAAAAATGAGAGGCGGAGTTTGGAGTAACGATATCAAGCTTCTAGGCTACCAGAGCGCTTGCTTTCACCTCTCCCATCCCACACTTTCTTTGAAGATTGTCTACAAAGTTTTTGGTTAGAAGCCACCGCTGTTGAAGTTCTCCAGCAATCTCTGCAAAATTCTTCTCCACGATCTGCCTATAGCAGTACCAACTAGGCCTGCCAAATTTTTCGATGATGGATAGTACTGGTGCTTGGTGCTTGGCCTTTTTTCCTTGAGCAAAATATTTATGCGAAGAGAAAAAAAAATTGAGAGGCGAAGTTTGGAGTAACAAAGTCAAGCTCCTAGGCTACCAGAGCGCTTGCTTTCAGCTCTCCCATCCCCCACTTTCTTAGAAGATTGTCTGTAAAGTTTTTGGTTAGAAGCCACCGCTGTTAAAGTCCCCCAGCAATTCTCTGCAAAATCTCTTCTCCACGATCTGGCTATAGTAGTACCAACTAGGCCTGCCAAATTTTTCGATAATGGATGGTACTGGTGCTTGGTGCTTGGCCTTTTTCCCTTGAGAAAAATATTTATGCGAAGAGAAAAAAAAATTGAGAGGCGGAGTTTGAAGTAACAAAGTCAAGCTCCTAGGCTACCAGAGCGTTCTTGCACATCTTTCATCCCACACTTTCTAGAAGATTGTCTAAATGGTTTCTGTTAGAGGCAACCGCTGTTGTCTCTAGGTCCTCCAGCAGTCTCTGCAGAATCTTTTCTCCACGAGCTACCTAGCAGTAGCAACTATGCCTGCCAATTTTTGTCAAATGTTGATACTGGTACTTCCTCCCCCTGCAGTAGCAAGGATATTATAAATACTGACTAAACTTTTACCTACAGTAGGTGTGAAAAACCCTGACTTTTTTCGAGTACGTACTGTGCTGTGCTTGTTATTTACCTCATTTATAAACCGAACCGGATGGAGCTTGACAACTAAATAGTCGAAGTGCCCATCGGTCACAACTGTATGAACAGGCACTTACAACTGGTGGTAGGGGAGGGGGGGACCCAGTCTCTCCAAAATGTGGAACAGACGACGAGGACACCTATACCGCTACCGCTACATTGGTGTATGCAATGTATACAGTAGCCTCATCAAACTCAATATCTTTGGGTCGCCAAAAGAGGAAGAAATGAAACACCTGTCTCTCTCGTTTTCTCTCTCTCTCTCTCTCATGGAAAGACCTTCTGAGTCCTTGGTGGCCTAGTCGCTTGAGGTGCACAGCCCTTTCTCATCACCATACCATCCTATCGGTCGTAATCGCTCAAAACAAGGAATCTCTCTCTCTCACTCTCTCACACACACACACTTTTTATTTCCTTTGATTACAATGGTAACATAGAAAATGTCAAAAACAATATAAATAAATAGGTATAAAATCACATAAAGTAAAAAATACAAACACCTATAATAAATACACCTAAAATACAATACAAAATACCCTCTTCCTCTTTGGCTTCTATGAACCAGTTGCATTCTTTGTCGTCAAATAAATTGTTTTATTGATATTAACACATAAAAATGTGCACATAGCTTTTATTATTTTCATTAGTTCGCTGCAAAGTAATATTGTGAACAGTTTGTTGTGTTGAGATTAAACATTTATTTTATTGGCGATGAAAAAATAAGAAAAATGTTGATTTGTTACGTAAGAATTTATGTTGTATATGTAAAAAAGTTTATATGCTTCATGAATAAAATAAAATCATTAAATTTCATGGCCGAAAAGAAATAACAAACGCTCCTGAAAATTTATTGTGAAATTAGTTTTTAATATAATCAAGAAGACTCCGATAATTTATTGTACTGTTGAGTTGCTTTTCAAACTTACTGCAATACTTATTAGCGATGAATTAACATTACATAGACAATAGATAATAGTATGTTAGAAAAGGTCAAGAAACTCGCCATCTTATTTTATTATAAATATAAATGCATTAACTAACCATATCTTTCGATTAACAATAACAACAATTTTTCATGTGGCTTTTAATTTTAATTCGTGTTAATGATGATGTTCGCTGTAGTGAAGCTTTGTTTTGCTAATTTCTCGGATCATCCCAAATTCTCTATTTCCCAACAATTGTAGATATGTAAATGATCATTTACTTACGTGGTAAGGTAAGGACGCTTTTCCATTGGATCTAGTCGGTGTATCTGTCCACGGAAGTAGGTGGGCCATGAAGACCGCTATATCTAAAAAATTTCCCAGCACAGAAAAAATCCAACAGAGAATACAGGATCTCGAGGGCCAATTATTACTGATCTTCAAAGATTCCCTGCAAAAACTGCATGGTTGTATGACCGGTTGGCCCGTACTGCTGGAACCAAAGATGTCGTCATGCAATAATTCTTACTCTACAAAATATGATCAAAAACTCCACCATTCCAAAAACCACAACAACCATTATTTTTTTGTAATTTTTTTCTCATGGATTATCGCAGGTTCCATGCAAAAAACTAAATTTTTACCAGTTTTGGGTATTCACATGAGCTAAACAATTTTTTTTCTGAAAACTCAGCGTCCACGCAACATCCGCCATCCATTGACCAGGATAAGTCTTAACTGGATGGACCTAAAGATGATGAGATGGCAATATTTTCTAGAGACCTCTCAGGCGACGTTTCTTATGACAACTGAACCAGTTTCTTCAAGTTTTTTAATCAGTCGCTTAATCGCCATCAGTTTGGTGCGTTTTCTCAAATCAAAATCCACGCACTGCTTCTGCGAAACCTTATAACAATTTATAATGAGTTTTGACAATTAAATTTACACCATATTTGATAACGTAACGGATTTCCCCTCCAAAAGGGTTCGTCTATAAAGTAAATTGAGTCTATTGACTAAGATTTATTTATACTTTGACTGAACACTAATATTTATTTGCAAACTCAGTTTATATTTATTTGTATCGAATAATAAATCGTACGCGCTGTGATGTATATCGTTTTAGATAAACCTTTCTGGAACGCGTTCCCGGAATTCGTTGGCTATGTGTTGATAGTTCTCGTTATCTCTAGATCTTTCAGTTTCTAGAACAGAAACCAGACCGAAGTTTTACCGACCTGAGGGGAAAGGCGTTGTTGGTACGTAACGAAACAACACCGACGCCTATTTATTATTGTCTGCTGCAATAGGAAAATAATGCGAGGGTGAAAGTTTTGATCCTTCAATTGATTTAATTCTATTGTCTATTTTTTTATATTATTATTCTTTTTATGTATTTTTGTAACAATTTCTTATTTTTTGTTTTTTCCAATTATTTTTATTTTCCCTTTTTTCTTTTCTTATTTTCGACTGTGATCATACGACGTTGGAGATAAGTTTCACATCACCACCTATCACCTTATTGCCGGTGAATCCCCCATTTGTTTGAGAAGAATCTACACCTTTTCCCACAAACATACATCCATATGGGTCTTCTTTACATCCCCTCCGAAGAAGAGAGTACCTACTGCAGACATCCAACTTGCTCAAATTTGGCATTTTTCTTCAGAAAATCATTTTTAAAATTCTATTATACGCTGCCAAGAATCAAATTGAGACCGTCATGGGCGCGGGGTGTTTTACTGAAAATATAATCGCAATAAAACACGAAAAAAAGTGAAAAATATGGAATTATAGTATTGTGTCTTATAGCACTAAAATTTCTGCTGGTTCTGGACGATATTTTCTTGTCTTGTTTTCATAAACTGCAACATACATACCTACTCATTCGTATTTGGCAAGCGTCTCTACATACATCTGAAATTATGAGTAATTTGTTTAATAAGTTGCAAGTGTCCAGTGGTGTGGTCGTATTTATAAGACCTATCAAAAGCTGTCTTCGTATTTACCATTTTCTTACCAGTTTTCCGTTAAAGACCATTTAAAATCTCGCTTGGTGGTAGGACGTGTACGTTAATAATAGATGTAACGTTTCGGTTTAACTCTGTTCTCCGTATACACTCGGTTACTTTCTGGAGGTTAAGCTAAATGTCGTCAGAGGCCTGAAAATAGTTTTGGCACAATTATAGCCAGTCTGATCTAATAATCAAGGATATACTCATTCAGTAGTCTCCTCTCATTTTACAACTAGGAAATGAAAATAGATCGTGCATGAACATTATTTAATATTGTATCGTTAACTTCATAAAATTAATACTTTATTAATTAGTGCTATTTTTAGGTCTTTTTGATCTTTCCAATACGCGGTCAGTTTAGCCGGTAAGATTCGCACAGTTATTTTTGGATCTTTCTTTATGGAACTGGTACGAGGATGGTTCAAAATTACGAGGAACTGTTGTACGTAACTAAATTTGGACTGGGAACGATGATAACACCGAGTAATTGTTACTGATTGAACGTTTTTTTAGTTGCCAAAACGAAAGGAAGTATTCTACTTCCACGACATCCATAAATTTAATTATTCAATCAGTTAATTCTATTACAGAAAATAGTATTTTAACGAAGTTCATTGAGCATCCTAACCAACAAAATAAATTCACTTTTACAATTTGAAAAAAATTACTAACGTTATAAACAAAGGCCGCCATTAGCCCAAGAAACTTTATTCTGTTATAGTAGGAATTCTAGTGGCTTGTCTGTGAACGGATCCCGGCAAAACCTTCTGGGACGTTAAATAAGGGAACCAAACAGAAACTGATGGTCCGCTATGTGAAACCCATGCGAATAACACAGAACTGGATGTGTTGAAGAGGGAGGAGCCACTCACTACACCAGCTGGCAACAACATTGAGGTCACTCAGAATTGTAGTATCACTTGATGTTATTGGCGTTTTAATATATTTTCAGGTCAACGGCGAAGTAAGATGAAGACGATGAAGAAAGTTGGAGAAGCTTATGAAAATAATAGGACCGAGGACAGAACCTTGAGGGACTCCACTAAACATTTTCCTCTCAGGTAACAATATTCCACCGACTTGAAGAACTGAGAATGGCTTGTTCTTGAGGAATCTTACGATCCATTTAAAGAGATTACCTCTTATGTCATGGAATAGTCTGCCTGGGTATACGATCAAGCGTTTTTGATAAACTAAAATACTCTGAAATTCTTGAAAAATTATATGGAAAATTATGGCCCCGAAATAAATATAAAAGAGAGTGATTATTTTTGCCTTAGAGCATCTCTAATTCTGTACAAGTAGTAAGCAAGCATACTTTGTCAGCTATACCAATGGAAATTGCAAAAATTTTTGAATCTGGAAGATATCAGAAATTACCACGGTCTTGGTTTTAGCAGGACTTCGACTGCTTTATTAGCAAACTGAAGATGAGATTTCCTGCTCTAAAAAGACATGGAGTAGTGATCCTTTTTGCGTTAGCGCAATTATACAACAAGTAGTAAGCAAGCATACTTTGTCGGCTATACCAATGGAAATTGCAAAAATTTTTAATCTGGAAGTTATCAAAAATTACTTGGTTTTAGCAGGACTTCCACTATTTTATTAGCAGACTGGAGATTAGATGTCCTGCTCTAAAAAGACATGGAGTAGTTAATTTTTTTTGCGTTAGAGCAACTGTACAACAACTAGTAAGTCGTCTATACCAATGGAAATTGCAAAATTTTTGAATCTTGAAGATATTAGAAATTACCACGGTCTTGGTTTTAGCAGGACTTCGACTATTTTATCAGCAACCTGGGGACTAGGATTTTCTTACTCTAAAAAGACCTGGAATACTGAAGTCCTCGACAGTTTGTTGTAGAGGGGTATATGGCAGGTTCCATAACTAATAAGGTGGAAACGGTCACCAGAATCAAATCTTGGAGCTACCTCAATTGCCGGTCTAATGATGCACATGTCCGCATCCTCCCAAGCTTGTCGCACTTCGAATCCGTAATAATTGTGCTCAAGTGCTTCTTTAACATCTCGATAAAATTCTTTTTATTGCTCTCATTGGCGATAAATTGTTTCTACCTCAAAGGTGCCGTGAAAAAAGTTGGGAGAAAATTGATGGAAATGAAAATCTTACCGAGAAATTTCTTAAATTGTTCTTTTTTATTCAAAAACACCTCCAAAATATGCTCCAAAACCTCGAATAGATACCTTAAAATTAACTTAAAACGCATGTTCTTAGTACATATAGATTTATCGAATATGTCGTTGATCTTGATTAATTTGAATTATATCAGTTACAAAAGCGAGAAATGCAGCGCGAACCGCGAACGCGCCAAAGCTCGACTCCAGTGTATTAGAGGCTTCAAATTAGCACGGCAATAAACAGCGCAACTTCGAGCATAGATTGACTCAGATGAATCAGAAGAGCTACGTGTGGAGAAACCGGGCGCAAGAACTTTTGGTATAGCACTTTGAACTTTGGATGCTAATAACTTTTTACCAGTTCATTGGGGGGTTTTACTGGATATAGATTTTTTTGCACAGTAAATCCTGAGGAGCCCAAAGACACCGGAACTATTTCTGCGAGATGATTAGAACGCCAGATGTGAGCGGTTGAAAAATAAAACATAATCCAAGATGGCGGTGGACGGTAAAATTTTGACACTGCGCAAATTCAAAGTTAAGGTCTCCATCGAAGACCCTTTCGATTCAGCAGCAAAAGAAAAAAATTATGTGAAATATTTGGGCCAACTCCTAAATCAACTGGACTAAATAGTAAATCAGCCATTATTAGTTTTCAGTAATCAAAACCATGAAGTCAGCTATTTTATAAATAATGGTAAATGAGGCTAGCATAAGAAATAAAATATCAAGGCTTTTATTTTTTGACGCATCAAAGATTGATAAAAAAAAACTATTTAAAGAAACTTGACCACGAGTTACTCCTGAAACCGGGACTGGTGTGTTGGGTGTGTTGGCAAGGTGATATTTTATTGAATATAATTTCCTTGTGCGAACAAATAACTTTTCGAGACGTCCTCGTATTAATAAAAGATTAGTAAAGAGATTGAAGAAGTTCCCAGTAGCGATGTTTATTTTTATTGATGTTTCTTACACAGTTATTTTGGCGAATTTGCGGAAATTATCTTGAACGGTACAGTTAGCATTTTGATGGATAATTTTTTGGCAAGAGTTTTTTTATTGCTCTATTACTGTACTCTCTTTATTTCAGCGATAATAGTGATCGAGGGACGCTGCATTAGCTTCTATTCTTAGTCGTGGACATGGTGAAACCGCTATGTTTTTATTCTGTCTGCGGTTACTGCTCATCAGTCTTCAAGTTGGAAACTAAAAAAAGACTTATTCTTGTACCAAGTATACTGCAACAACTATAAATTTTTTAAACAGACATTTAGGTGATGTAGTTTTTTTATTTTTTTTTTCGAAAAAGTACTTTATTCTTCGTGATTTATGTGATTGCTTTAGTGGTGTTGAATGCAAGAATCACAATCATTTAGAAATGGTTTAAATTTTTGTAACAGGGTCTAAATTTTCAGGGGGGTCAGTTTAAACTTGGCCCACTATGTTATTATGTTGTGACGTTAATGTTCCTTGGGAAATTCTTCAGTCCGATTTCCCAAAATTGTTTCCGACTTCTATTTTAGTGTTACTAAAGTTGAGTTTAACTGTGTGCCAATTTTGCGTTATATCTGCTCAAAATTGTTTAAAATAATAATAATTGTAAAGTCGTAAGAATACTAAATCTCATAAAAGTGATCCTCAGTGAGAAAGTAGACATAAAAAAAACTCCCAACATGGCTATCACTGAAATATTCCGAAGAAACTGAAAAATTCAAACGAGTTCGCTGTGTTCAATAAATTGCTTTGTGGATATATTTCATAATTTTTTTCGGAGGCCCAAATTTCTTTCTACGCATGGTTACCGAGATCGTTATAATGACCGTTAACAAAGCTCCCATCCTGTATGGCTCAACTCTCGTCCTTCCTGATCCATTCTTGAACCAGCCGTCATCTAGTCTCGAATTGTCGCAGCATGGTAGCCGATTACTCACTTTTTCCTCACATTGTTTCCCAACAATATCAAAAACTTGCCAATAACATAGGATTTATATATCCTGTTCTCTGTTCTCTATCTTATCATAAAGTATCGCTGCTGAAAGTATTCCGATTCTCTTGGCTTGGGAAAATTTCGAGTAAAGTCGAGCAAGCAGTTTTTGGCTAAGGGTCTTCTTTGATTGATCTGATGAAACCTTTCCAATCAGAGTATTTGCAGTGATGTCTTTGTCCAAGGTCTTTTTTTGTAATTAATGGAAAATATCGCTTTTCTTGGATATCTGCTATAGGCAAACATGAGCTGAGGTCCCCTTATGCGTTCGCTGAGCCCCAGAAAACCCACCATGCACGTCTGGAGCATCATATTTGGGATCATTGCAGCTCTGCTTTGTTTTTTTGGGATGCTCGTTTTGGCTAAGATTTTCTTTAATTGATCTGATGAAATCTTCCAGCAAGGGTTTCTGCAGGTCTTCTTTGCTGTGTCTGATCAGAGTCTTTCAATCAGAGAATCTGCAAATATCTTATTTTTTAATTCATGAAAAATATTGCGGAATCCCCGGTAATCCCCATTTGCACGTCCTAATTATCATCTTCAGTATCTGGTTTTGTCTTCTCTGTGAAAACTGGCTTCGGCTAAGGTTGAACAAATTTTCTAGTCAGGGAATCTGCAGTAAGTTTTTAGTTAAGGTTTCTTCGCTTGGTATGATGAAGTCTTCCAGTCAGAAAACCTGCTAATATATTTTGACTGAGGTGTTCTTTTGTAATTCATGTAAAATGTCGTTTTTCTTGGATATCCGGTTATATCATGGACTGGGGCCTCCTTACGCGTTCGTCGAGTCCTCGAAAATCAACCATGCACGTCTGGATCATCATCTTTGGGATCATTGCAGCTCTGCTTTGTCTTCAAAGAATTCTGCATTCAGGTCTTCTGTGCTTTGTTTGATGAAGTTTTCTTTCAGAGCATTTATAGGGATGCTTTAGCTAAAGTCTTCCATCAGAGAAGTTGCGGAAAAATCGTTTTTCTAAAACATCGGTGTGTCTCCCTTGTGCTCGAGCTCTGAGTCCCTTGGACTCTACCATTTCAGTCTAGATAATCGTGTTTTCTGTACATTTGTCTGCTAGAAGATATCTGATGAAATCTTCTAGAATCTTTTAGCTAAGGACGTTTTGATTGATCTGAGGAAGTCTACCTGTCAGAGAATCTGCAAATATCTTTTGGACACGATCTTTTTTTGTAATTCGCTTTTTTTCTGGAACATCGTCTGGCTCAACGTTTACTGGGTAAGCCTTATGCGTTCTCCGAGTCCCCGGGAATCCACCATTCACGTCTGATCATGCACTTTGGAACCTCTGCACCTCTGCTTTGTCTTTTTGGGATGCTAGTTTTGACAAATTTTCTTTAATGGATCTGATGAAATCTTCCAGCAATGTATTTTGCAGGTCTTCCATCATCTGAAGAAGTTTTCTTTCAGAGAATCTGGGGGATTGGGGTTGCTTTAGCTAAGGTCTTCTTCGTTGCTAAATCTGATTAAGTCTTCCAATCAGAGAATGTGCAAACATCTTTTAGACATTTTTTTTTTGTAATTCGTGGAAAATGTTTTTCTGACCCGGGAATCTGCAGTCTTCTGTATCGCTCCTTTGCGCTGATCTTTTTTAATTGGCCTGGTCAATTCTTCGGGCGAGGAATCTGCAGGCAGGGATTTTTTAGATTTTTTTTTCATTTTTTTGCCTAGTCTTATGTTGTCTTTTAGTTAGAGAATGTGCACGAATCTTTTGGCCAAGGTCTTCTTTGCTTAGTGTGATGAAGTTTCCATTTAGGGAATCTACTACCGTATGCTTCTGTGATGAATTCCATCAGTTACGTTGGTTGGAGTTTGGAGTGGTGTCACTTGGCGGCACGAGCGTCTTTAGGCCGTGAGGAAAAACGGGAGGGGGAACTAAGAAAGAAGAGCAAGGTATAATGATAACTGCGAGAAGTCGTCTAAATTTAGCAATGGTTGTGGGAGTTAAGAAAACCTTTCTTAAGACTTTCTGCGATAGGTTCACTGTATCGCAGTGTTCAGCATAACCTACACTATATGTTCCACCATTCTGATCCTCCCTTTTGATGAAAAAATTTACAAAATTTTTTTTACCAGATTTATTAAATAATTAACCATACAGCTGTTCTTCTTTGGACTACAGTTATAGGAACAAAATTAAATCTAAACCTGTACCTGGGACTTAAAAAAATGTATTTTGGAAGAAAAAATAACTAATCCTCCCAGCCGAGCAGACCCAAGAAGTTTGAAGGCAAATGCAGAGCTGTTTCGCTTATATTGAGGCTCGTCAGTTTGCCAAATTAGCAACGCATAAATGAACCGGTCTCATTGTGTCCGGCTGATAAGGCAATCGTTCAAATTCTATTAGTCTTTTCAAGAGGAAGCTTTGCTTTGTAAAATCTTATAGTAATCTGCATAGTACGACGAAGTATTTATTCTAGACAGAAATTAATAAAAAATTGTGCAAAAAACTGGAGCAAAATTATAAGTCTTAAGCTATTGAAAGCCTAATTTGTTTAAAAAAAATGTAACTTCTAACGCTAATATTCATTTTTTAATTTTCTTATTACATTAATAAATTTATTAATCTTAAAAGGGCCTAGGTATCTTGTCTCCATGACAGGCGACTCAGATTATCAGACTCGGAACGGACTGTAGAGTGGTAGACTGTATTATAGATTCTGGGAAGTGAAGAAGTTACAGAACGAGTTCTTCTCTTCGAAGATCTCCGATAGATTTACTAGCCAGTTTCTTCAAACGGAAGGCATTATAGACCTGTTATCAACACCATCTCTCTCTTGTGTTTTCTCCATCTCTCTTCAACTTTCTACACGGGCTCGTATGTTCATCCTTCTCTGTCTTCAGCTCGGGTCAACTACTGTAATTGACCACAGAGATGAGTCACCATCACCAATGGCACCTGCGTTGTTGTAACTTGGAGCTCGTATGTAGGTATCTGTTTTAATGCCCGTTGTAGTAGGCATCGCAATAATGAGCTCTTCGGGAAATAAGTAGAACAAGATCTTATTACTATGTATGATGTTATGTTATGTATATTCGGTAAGTAGTTTGAGGGTAATTGAACGCAATAATAAGTCTTGGCATGGGAAAATGATTTATTATCAATATCAGTGTTATCATCAGGAAGAGATTCAGCAGTGTCTGCGATCTTGAATCAATTATTTATCGAAACGTTGTATTGTAACTGTTATAAGGGGAGCGAATGAAAGTAAATATAGGAAGTGGTAATGTAAATTTTTCGGGTCGTTGCCACTAAGCAATAATTATACATTGTAGTTTTCAAAAGTATGAGATTCTCGTTCTCATCTCGCAGCACCAGCAACTCTAAATACAATTAAACTAACCTCAGGTGATCTTATTAGCTGTTTGACGATTATTATTGTTATTAACCAATCAGGTTTCTTTAATAGTTAAGTACGCTTAATTTGCTTTATGCGCGATTTAAAGCAAGTTTCATTTCACTTTATAACTGTAAAAATCTATCGAACTATTAGATCGATAGTATTTTTCACGAATGAAGTTACGCGCTCTTCATCTAAGATTTTCCAATACTGCATCAAATTGTTTTTAGGGCTTGTAAGTAGAGAAGGGGGGGTCTGGGAAGGGCACATGGGAACGAGCAGGCGAAAACATTTCATAATTCAAGGTCACGTAGTTTTGCAACAATTGAAAATTTAGTGACAGCCAAAAAACAATTTTTTCAAAGATCGGTACGGCAGCTGTACTATAAAAATGAGTCCCGGATGAAGACAGGCACCCAGGAAATTTTTGTCAAACTAGGGGATTGAGAGCAGGATCTTTAGTTTTATTCTAAGGTCCGGGACTCCCCCCTTTGCCTCGGTCGGTGGTGTTTGACTATGTTGGATGGAGTGTTTCTTTCTTCCGCACGGGGTCGCTTCCCCGTGGGCAGTTTCCCAATCTGGGTAGGCTCACGTCTGTTGTTTTGGGCTTGGTTGACGATTTGGCGTTGGGATCGATCTTCACGGTTGAGCCGGTTGCTCGGATGTTTAACTCTCCCTTGCTCTAGATCCGCTCTCAGGCGCTGCTTCGCTTTTCCGAGGGGCGGATGCCCTTGATTGGATCGACCAGGCAAAGTTCGATCGCTTCAACTTTGTCAGCTTGAGTTCGATTGCTGAAGCACTTTCCGTCTGCGTGAAGACGCGTTCTGGTTACATGGATAGAAAAGGTGTTCTGATGGTTCCTAATATTAAGAGTTGGGAGTGTTGGGACTCTGAATCCAATGAGAGATGATCAAGGGAATCAATATAGTATGTAAAGAGTTTTTCAATATTTCAAGCCCTTCTCAGCTGGAACCCACCAGCTGAGAAGGGCTTGAGGGCTTGTGACTTTGAGGGCTTCAATCCCGTTTAGGAATTAAGAGCTTTGGAATTGTGAATGCAAAAAGAGCTTCAATTCCTTTTGAGGACTTTACAAGCCCTCAAAAGCTTTGAAAGCCCTCAAAAGGAATTGAAGCTCTTTTTTGAATTTACAATTCCAACGCTCTTTTATAAAGGAATTCAAGCCCAAAGCCACCCTCAAAAGGAGTTGAAGTTCTTTTTTGCATTCACAATTCCAAAGCTCTCTAATAAAGGATAGCAGAAGAAGCTCTAAAACAAAAGTGTGTGAATATTCTTGCGAATTGAAACTCGCAGTTCGCATCCTGCTGTTGGGAAGACGGAAGACGGTGGGAGGCCTTGAGTAGGGATGTGCGATTTAAACCGATTCTCAAAAGAATCGATCTTTTGTCTCGAGATTTTTTGTCTAATTCACAAAGTCAAGATATTTGGGAAAAATATATTAACAAAGGCTTTCAAGCTACTTTTAAGGGCTTGAAGCTCTTTTCCAAGGGCTTGAAGCTCTTTTTCAGAACTTCTAGTCCGTATAGTGCTTCAAATTCTTTACAAAAGGCTTGTGACTTTCGCTGCAATTCCTTTTCAAGTAATTAGGAATTGCAAAGCTCGTTATGTTTAAACAAGAATTGTGACTTTGAGCTTTCTATTCCTCCTTAACAGGGCTTGGGACTTGTGGTTTGAAGCTCTTTCGTCGAGGACCCAGCTCTGAATATGACCCAGAAAATGGGGAGACCATATAACAGCAAACAGCACCACATTCTAGATGCGGTAAGTCCATTCTTGTGTTGAACATGGATGTGCACTTACTACACGATTTATGTGTCTCGCATAGTGCACTTGGAAGTAAAAATTATTATTTCGACACCTTCCTTTGAATAGGTCCAGGTCAAGAGATGATGCAGAATACAAGCACCTTATCCAGAGTGTATTCGGTGATTAATTTTAAGGTCGTTGGGATACAAGAAAAACCTAACATTAAGAATCTTAGGTAAATCGTTCATTTTGATAAATGATAAGCGTGGATCAGGGATTGAACCTTGCGGAACTCGACTAGGAATAGCAGGAATGGTATCCAACCTGGACTAGCACAATTTTTGTACCTAGGTACATACTTCCGTCAGTCACTTAAGTAGCTTTCCGACAAGGACGATTGATATAAGGCTATAATACTCAGATCAACATATTATGTATGACGTCAATGTGTAGACCGCTGTCAAATGATTCGGAAAGAATTTGTGGGATCGATTGAAACTAAATCGGTTATGGTAGATCTACTCTTAATGAAACCATGTTGCTCCGGAGAAATTCTGTTAAATATAGGACGGGAAATTAAATTACATCAGCACGATTCAAACATGGTCGGTACCTGTATTACCGACACTTTACTAGTAAGCGTCAGTGTCGGTAATACAGATACCCTAATGACTTAACCCAAGTTTTAGTATACATTCTAACAATAAACGCCACTGCTTGTGTGTGATTTTGAATCTAACGAGACCGTGAAGCGAATAGGGATGTTGGAGGGGGGCGGGGGGGGGAAGGATAAAATGCACTTCTTGTTGAACTTTCCTGTAAAATTACCATGGATTGTTGTTCCGCCTGTTAATGTTAATTTTCTTACTTTTTTCGTATTAAACCATTAAACAAATTTTTGTAATAAGCAATGAATTTGAAGGAATATTTCTTGTAGCTTGAGGAATCTACTAGGCATAATTTTTTTTTGTTGTTGAAAAAACCAGGATCGATGGTGTCAACATGATTGGCACGTTGTTTCATTTTTCTCATAGAATAATATCATTAGATCTGAAAACAATACTTTGCATGCAAATGTGTGAGGTGCGGCGTGCGGCTGCTCTAGGTCAATATTTGGTAACGAAATTACTACATTTCTGCATCAACTGACCTCGTCGTAAGAGGACTATTGTTACTATAATCACAAATTTGGGTTCACTTCACTTGCTTTATTTACGTTAATTCAAACATGTTATTGTTGTTATACTTCCACCTCCAGACCTGGTGGGTTGGTTGTTTTCAATTCTTCCTAAGCTGCTACTGCGCAAAGTTACAATACTCACAAGTTGCTGTTGTACTGTTGTAAACAAGTAGGTACTTACTGTCTTTTTTTAATGATTTTACCCAATAAGAAGTTAGAATATGTTGAAATAATTTATTTTCGTTGGATATGGTATTGGTAAGATGGAGCAACAATCCAGAGAACAACCAGAAGCAACTATTATAGCCTTGGATTTTGTTCCAAGCTATATTATAATCCCAGGCCTCCTGGTATTTTGTCACCGTTCCCCAATCATATTTTGACTTGTGTCAAAACACCTTGACTATTTCAGGACAGAAGATCCATCAATGACTGGAGCACCAAAAGTGTTGAGCCTAATATTTGACTTGAATGTTGCTATCTCCACCATGATCTATAAATAAATAAATAAATAATAGCGCATAAGGTGCAATTCAAGTATATTAATTGACATATTCTCAGAACTATCCTACCTATTACACAAATTACAAATATCAAGGTCCGGTTGCACAAACGTTAATTACAGATCTGCCAGATAATTACTGATTTTAAAATGCCCTGTATTATCAAAATGTTGGTCTGACATTGCTGGAAATAAATTCAGCTCCCTTTTAGAAGAGTTAATTACTGATAATAATTAAAAGATCATTCAAAATATTCACCCTATTTTCAAAATTTCCAATTTGAAATCAGTAATTATCTGACAAATCTTTAATTAACGTTTGTGCAACTGGCCCCAAGTGTTTTAGGATTATGAAAATGATCCTGTTCAACAATAAGTTTCTTATCTTGGTTTTCGGAGTCGGGTTCGGGTCAGCAGTTTCTATGTTCGATAAATAGGTGACTCATTGTTATTACTACCTCTTGTGATGATTTATTAATATGCTTCGTGCACATTTTTTGCACCTCAGATTAGACGAATAAAAATTAGTTGGCTCGAGTGAGTGATCATCGAACTCGCAAGCTCGCCTCGCGCTTGAATAATCTTTGAAATTGGAGATGCTTTACCAATGTGGTTATGCAGGCTTTGTAATGTAATATAATATGTAATACCAAATGGAAAAGCTGCATGTAATGATGATTCTACATTATGTAGGTATAAGATGTCAGATATATTTTACCATTATTTATTATTATTGTAGTAGGTGTAGCCTTATCAGGGTACGATAATGAGATGTGATATTTTGGTGCACCATTACCTGCATATATGTTTGTTGAGAGTCTTCGCTATAGTATTTTTCACTTCATTTTGTTCACTAGTCACTGCTGAGTGATGCGGGAATGAACTATTAATTAATTTCGGGTTCACTGCGATACGATTAATTATAACAGCGGATTGCGCATGATTAAAAAAGCGAATGTGAAATCTGCGGTAAGCGACACGGAAAACCGGGTCTAGACACTCTCCTTACGGCTCGAATCTCGATTCTGAAAGTGAACTGCGCCCTGCCCTGCTACGGTGCTGGATATACTCTTCTTCTTCTCCCTTCCCTCTCTTTGCCCTTTTCACTCCCGGTCTAGGTCCAGGTACAGGTGTTGTGATTATACAACCCGACGGACATCCGATGTGCTGTGACAATCTTGAAAATGCTTTGAAAATGGACAGGATTGAATGAAAGTGAAAATGAAAAGTGGGACTCAACACATTGAAACCATATCCCCTAGAGAAATCAAGAAATCCTACACAATTTTTAAAATTACGGCCAAGCAGTTATTTTAGAATTCAATTTTTCAAAACGGATACCATTTGGTTCAAACTCTTAAGAAGCAGTAAAAAAACTCAAAAAGCAAAAAATTGATCCCAGAGCGGAACTTGAACACTCGATCTTGTGGTTCATAGTCAAAAGTCAAGTTACCACATATTTTTTCAAATAACAGACCGTTTTTGAGAAAAAATTAGGAGCTATCTTTCAGCGCTCTGGATCGTGAAGTTTTGCGCATGCGGTTCTGCGCAAATAAATTTAATGACGTTAAAGGGAGGGAAATTTTGTTCAATGTTCAAGTTAAGGCCTCTCCTTTGATATTGTAATATTATAGGGACATATTATAGGGACAATTATTTTTTAAAACAACAGAAAGATGTCAACATTTTTTTATCAACATCCGAATGAAAAATGGCACATTGGGTTTGTCTATTCGGCAGCGTGCGCGAAGTATTTTGCCCACTAGAGCGAAAATCATTTGGGATACCGTAATAGGAATCAAAGTAATGTTTCCCTATCAACAAAGCAACAATCAACTTAACATAAATCGAAAATTTACTAATTTTTGTGATTTTTATTTTGATTTTTTCACTTATTTCAATAATTTTGTCTAAAAAATGTTGTGTGCATCTCGACCGCGAAATTATGGTGCGTTCTCGATTGAAAAAGCTTTCATTCTCGAACGCCAAAGTTCAATTTTTTTTTTAAAAAGGCGCTCGTTTTCAGTCGGCTTTGTGAGACCCCGCGCCGTTTAAAAGAACGAAATTTCAACCCCCGGGACATTTTTCCCGTAAGAAATTTGGCGGCATACATTTTACTTACGACAATTTTCAAATTTCCTTCATTTTATTTCAGGTAGAAAAAAATCTCGGGAAAGGCGCTCGTTGTCAGTAGGCTTTGGCCTGCCGTCGGCTTCGAGCCTTCGATTGCCATTATTTCGGGCCTTCGGCCCTTTACCTTCTATTTTAGGGGATAGCTATCAAATAACGAACTATTTTCACCATCAGTCTTTTTTTTCATGATATCTGTTCGGTTTTTGATTGTAAGTCGTGAATAATGATGCAATAAAACAATCAATCAGACCGCAGCTGAATTGTGATGTTATTTTTTTCACCTCGGGTGTCGATTATTATTGGAGTGTCACCTCCCACACATTATAATTTATGGCATATTAGAAGCTTACTACAGAATTTTAGAGATTCCTTTAAACTCATTCGCTCTGTTGAAATATTTGTTAAATAATGGTTACCCAGTGAAGTCATCGGCCCCCCCCCCCCCTCCCCGAAGCCATTAATCCGGCCCTGCTAAATGTAATAATGAAAGGGAAAATATATTATCAAAATGGCGCCCAACGGGGGACCTTGAAAAGAAATTTAAAGAAATGCCCGTATTTATTATTGCGTTCTTTATTTACATCATCGCCAAGGGTCAACCCTTATCGACCTTTGATAATGAATATTTACAACGATAAACATAATCGGATTCTAGATGTTTCTTGTCAGATCGCATCGTGGTCCGTTCTCTACAACTGAATAAAAATATTATCATAGTTTTTCGACATCCATCGAACATAGCGATAGCAATCATTTCTTCCCCAAAGCAAACTTTTTTTTATTATTTTTATCTGCTGCTTGCTCTGGCTCTGCTCTACAAACTACAAACCGTGCCTTCTTATCTCATTACCGATTATAAACAATAACAGGCCTCCTCAACTAGTAGGCCGGCGAGATAGTTCACCGATTAATGACAGGTATATCGCGGTAGGCGTGGCCGGCCAACCGTGATTTATCTAAACTAGAACCTGTAGTTGTTGACCAGTGATCGTCCATTGTTGAATTCTCACGAACCGTCGGCGAGTACAAAGCAGCTCGACAGGCGGCGGATGGTAAAATATCAGCGGTCCCTAAACTCGATCTTGTGAGACTTGATTGAATTTACACACCGGTGTCCTGTTGTTGTGGTTAAATTTTGGTAGTCACTGATCTAGTGATTGATGATGGTAGTTTTCTTTAGTTTTATGGTCGTGTAGAAAGAGCCGCTGGATCAGATAATCTATAAGAGATGAACTGCTTCTATACTTTGAGGTAGTTTAGTTTAAAAAATAATAAAATGGAAATGGTTTGATGCCCTTATTATTTTTAAACGGTGGTTATTTTCCTATGTTGGTCTTTTAATGATTTATTGGTAACAATATAGAAGGAAGAAAAGCTATATTGTAATAATTTATTTTCCAGAGTTAAAGTATTCAAATTTTATTGTTTGCAAGCGGAAATTGTAAAAAGTTGTCATTACAGTTATTAGGTATTGCTCCCGGTATGCTTTTTAATAAGAGGAGGTAGGCGTTAAAACTAAAAAAAAAAATTATCGTTGCACCTTACAATAGTTGAAAAAGTGTATATACGCTTAATAAATTGTAATGCCATAATTTTTATACTCGTAGGTTGCAAGATTGCACCTGTTTAAAGCGGATTATTTGAGAATTGTCCACCCTAAAAAAAATCGATTTTTTAAATTTTACCGTAACTTTTTTTTGAAAGGTGGACAAACGTGGACGAACCGTGGACAAACGAATGCCGTCTAAGTTTTACAAAAATTCGTCTTGGGGTTGCCAACTTCACTCAGCTCTTTTCGAGTCATGCTCCTATTTTCTGTTTCATCTGTTCCTTTCTATGAGTCATCTGAACTCTAAAGTTTAGATTCAGGTACCAGTTATACTGAAGTTTCAGAATAGTAGGCACTAAGTTCTCGGAAGTGGTCGTGACGTATAAGCGCTCAGTTGGAGCATTCAGTGGCGGACGCAAAATATCAAAATAGGTTCAGACAATAATGAATTTATTGAGAAATATAATTGTAAACTTCCAAATAATATAGCATATAGTAAATAATATAGCATATAGCAAAAATTAAAATAGCAAAGAAAATAGGAAAAAAATAGTACCTTAGTCATCGTCAGAAGAAAAATCGTCGGATGATGGACAACTATCCCGATCACCGTTATCGTTCAAGTTGATAATTAATGGCTCAACCGAAACATCAACTATTGTGTCTAGATCCCACATTCTGTCTTCTTCTTTTGTAGTATGTCGGATGCAGTTTCTCCATGTTTCAGCCGTCACATCTCCTATTGCAGTAGCTAGCAGGCGTTTCACTTCATCCATCTTGAAGGTCACGTTTTGTTTCGCCACTTGGTTTTTTATTTGAGCCCAAATAAGTTCTATAGGATTCAGTTCACAGTGGTAAGGAGGGAGGCGGTGTACAATGATGTTGCACTCGCGAGCCAATTCGTCGACAGCATATCTCTTAAAATGAGGTATTTGTGCCCTTGCGATGTTTAATAGTTGCACTTTTAACATGTTGTCATCAAATGGTATATTTCTTTGAGCCAGCCAGTTAATGATGTCACCTTTTCGCCATGCAGTTGTTGGCGATGGCTCCAATCGTCGACTATGGTAGGAAGCATTGTCCATTACCACGACCGAATTTGGCTCAAGGCTTGGTAAAATTTTTAAAAACCAGCTTTCGAATTTTTCCGCATCCATTTCCTCATGGTAGTCACTAGTTTTCTTCGATTCGAAAAGTAGCAATCCGTTTTCCAAAAAACCCGAATCACTACCTATGTGAGTTATTATGAGCCTCCGCCCCTTGCCCGCTGGCGCTTTTAGTCCTGTGGAAAAACCTTCAAAAAAAGCTTGTCGACGGCTTGTTATTTCCAAATCTTGCCAAATTTTCGAAACAGTATGACCTTGATTCAGCCAAGTTTCGTCTAAGAAATATATTTTCTTCCCTTCACGACGATACTCTCGAATTTTTTGTAAATAATTTCTCCGCCACAAAATTATTTCTTCTCTTTCTATAAGAAGACTTTTTCTCTGCCTTTTCATATGCCTTATGTTCATTTGTCTTAATGTCCGCAATAAGACACGTCGCGATATTTTCGGCATTGCGTCATCCGAATTGATTTCGGCAGCGATTGCTTTTAATGTTGGAATTTCATTTCGGAAAAAGAACGAATGAAATTTTCTCCGAACGGCGTATTTTATGTCATCATCAATGTCAATGCGTTTTCTCCCCCTTGTTTCAATATTTTCAGCTACCTTTTCTGTTCCGCCTTTGGACTCTTTGAAAGTTTTCAAGATTCGGTGTACACTCCTAGTTGACACTTTGGTTAAATCACTACACAAAGCAACTACATCGTTTACCAACATACTTTGATTCCTTTCACGGAGTCCACAATACACGTTGTATATAATAGTTTTTTCTCCTGTAGATAAATTCGTACGACGACGTTTACTTTGGCTGCTCTCGCCTTCCATATTGCTCACAACTTTAAATTTAAACAGTATTTCACTTCGGCACTCAAAGAAGCTTGCTTCTTTCCCGTTTACACCACAGTGAGAACTGAGAAATAAGATTCAGACAGGAAATCTGATGAGCGACCCTTAAAGCAACCAAGCTATCCCCACTAATTATGCACTTTATTGTCGACCGGGTATGGGTTTTTCCGGGATGGTAATTCCGTAAATTTCTTATAGTTAAACTTTTTCTGTATCCTGGAACTCAGTTCATTCCCAAAACAGGAATCATTATTGTATTATTATTTTACCAAATAATTAACTAATAACTAATTATTAACAAATTAGTAAGATATTGATTTTTTCTAGCTTGTATTTCTTAATTGCTTCACAGATTGTCTATGAACAATATGAAATATTCAAAATTTTGTTGTTCCCGAGAGTCGAGAATCTTCTTCCCCCGGTAATATTAATTTTTCTTTTCTGACAACCAGAAAACAGAAAGAGAAAAATATACAAGTCCCGATCGACATCCAATAACAGCCCAAAACAAACAACTTTTCTTTTTGTTCAGGTTATTCCACTGCCGCGAATTCTTTTTCATTCATTTTCATGCGTTTTTTAATTTTTGTGATGCTTCAATAATTCAGCAAATATAAACATAAAAATAAAATATTAAGGATTTAAAGGAGCGATAAATGTTATATTGCAGCCCCTCACGAAAATAGCATGAACGATACGCCACTGAATACGGAGCTGCCTTGGACGGACTGGCAGCATGCTCGATATATATCCATCTTACTTTACCTTACAAGTTGGATCTGCTTATCCTTTGTACTTGTTGACACTGCTGTAATGTTGCCATATATTATATTTTAAGGGACCGAACCTCATTGAAATTCTACATCTTTTGCTATTAAATATCGATGTTGTGAAATTATTATAGCAGAAAAATTACTCAACAAATAAAACACAGTATTTTTTATCCTACAACCATTTACCTGCATGTGAATGATAAAAATACAAAATGATAAAACACCAAGAATTAAAAGCTGGCAACAACGTTTTTACTTTAAGTCCGTAATATTTCTAAGAACTTAGTGCCTACTATTCTGAAACTTCAGTATAGTTAAAGTGTTTGAAGTGTAACAGTCTGGAAAGTGTTACTAAATACTGGCGCTCTTTATTAAACTGACGCATTAAACAGAGAATATATTTTCCAGTCCGTACAGGGGTGGTGCAGGTGTAAATATGTATATAATTCAAAAAATACTTCTTAGTATTTTATGCAAAAGTTCCCTTATTAAAAATTCTGTTTGAGATTTTGACTTTAGTTAAATATTCAAATTCCTTTCTAGAATAATATAAATTTTTGTACCTGAATCACCCTGTATGTATAACAATTATTACTAAAAAATTTAATTTTTAGGTTAAATAAATGCACCAAACCTATCATTTGGTGTTATAATCTTTAAATATTTTTCAAAGTTGAAAGAAGACGTTGTATAAAACCAAAATAACTAACTCGTCATTGAATCAGCTGTATGACCCTCCACTCAATGATATCAATAAACTGAAATAATTTTTTTACAGCGACTTCAAAAGTGGCGTTAATGTCAAAAGTTGACATTTACAATCGTAACAATATTATTTTAATGAGCCTATACATTGTCAGATTATGATCGTCTATTCTTTAGGTCTTGCAAATTGTTCCAATAATTACTCGAAATACCAACGAAATTAAAATTTTTGTAAAACTGAAGTTGTTTCGCGATACATTTCATTGTTATGCAAGCTTGAAGTGAGTGAAGTGACGTTTCCTAACTACTGGTAAACAAGATTACGTTATTTTAAATGTCAATCTGTCAATAGTCACTGCTTTAAAATGATTTACATTTAAATTTATGGTTGTAAGTGAAAATTTAAGCAAATGTTTGAAAAAAAAACAGCTCATAGTAATGCCATCACTACTTCTAATTTTGAAATTTCAGCAACTCGTCATAAAGCTTTTCTTTACACGTTCAGACAACAATTTCATATGACTATAGGGTCATATAACTATAGGCTATTATTTAAGTCAATCACTGCTCGGCATTCTGAGAAATTAAATTCGGAATTTATGCACCTATCGCCCGACTAACTGTTGAAACGCTCTTGGCTTACATTATTGTGTCTGTACAAATAGGTATGTGAATTATTGTGAATAAAGCTGAAAAATCAATAATTAGATGCGCGCAGTATATGCGCTTCAATCAACGCCAGTCGCCAGCGCACCTGACCTGTCCTGACGGGACAGCAAACAGATCATAATAACTAGGTTAGATAATATTTATTCGTGAAAATATTAAACAATATTTAAAATGACTGGATGGTGGTGTGATAAGAAATTACCTCGGAGTTGCTCTGCATTCCAGAATATCCTTTATTGATAATTGAAATGACTGGGAATTTAGTAAAAGATGACAACGCAAATATCAATAAAATAAGTCTATTGAATTTTTTTTTATACCTATTATCCACTCAAACTCCAACACTCACCTGGCGGCTCGTGTTGAAATTTTCGTTCACATTAACATCACTACCTATCACTGCTTCCGTAAATCACACACTGAGAATTACAGAGAAAAATCTGGGTGTACTGCAGCACGTGTTAATATTTACATTAATTTATTGATAATAACGTGCGTCGGAAGATTTATTGATTAAATAAAGTAGAAAAAGGTCAATCAACATTCAAGAGATGCGTATTCGTAGTCTCCCGCATGGTCTTTCGGAGAATTCTGCTTGATTAATATTAATTTATGAAAATGTATTTTTTGACATAAATTTTCGACTTCATAAAGTTTTGTTTTTGTTTCAGGTAAGTGTCGGATTAAGTGAGCTCCAGATGTCCAGAAAAGTGATGCTGCTGGTATGTTCTAAACTTTTAAACTCTTATTAAATTTTGATTTAACAAATTCTCCTTTTTTTGTCATTAAATTTTTATTATATAACTTTTTCGCTCAATGTAAATTAATCCTTGCTTGTCCCGTTTTTTTTTTACAATGTTTTGTAAAATATTCATTCTCGTTAAATAATAATTATGTTACATGTAAATATGTGAAACCTTTTGAAATGAAACAACCGACTGTTGAACTGTTAAAAAAGTGGTATTGTTCAAAATGGCAAGAAACTTTTTACTTTTATTTTAACAAAGGAAGTTCATCATAATTACGCAATAATAATTATGTAAGTTAGAAGCGAAACAATGAATCGTTAAAATCCCCAAACAGCTTATCTTTTTTATTAATGTACCTGCTGATTTTTTTTAAATCATTAATTGCCAGATTTTTTTGAGTTTCGTTTATTAAACAAAATCATGCGATTGAAAGTAAATTTAAATTGGCTAATAGTGTTTTAAATTAATAGGATTATCCATTGTTATGTAAGGTAAATAATTAGCTGTATCTAACTTACTGATTAAATCTTAAATCTAATAAGTAATGCAGCAAAACTACTTTTTCCATCTTTTAATTCTTTTAAAACTATTATTTTTAGTTTCTGTTACATCCGTTTATTTGACAGAGTGCATTCATTCATAAATCATAATTGATGCAGATTATAGAAACGATTTCATTTTAGCATATATTTCCAAAATAACTCGCTTGTCCCTTATGAAACTGTGAGAATTTTGGTTAACTTACCCCAATTCTCAATAATTCTATTCGAGAGGGAGGATATTCGAATCTTATCTATCTCGCCTCGACAGTTTTTGAACCTTGAATCATGCCCAAATTTTTGTATAGATTTTAAGTGAAAAATTATTGTTCGCAGATTAATCGATACAAAATTTGGGAGGTGATATGAGGTAAAAATAAACTTCATCTAATTTTGGGGTGTTAAAATTGAAATGATTTGGGTGAAAATAATATTAGGTACCTACCCTCTCTACTATTAAGTGTTACGTTTCTTCTATATTAGAAAATTCAAGGTTAATTAATTAGCTATATGTGTATAAAACCATTAGTGTACTTCTATGAAAAAAATATTAAACAAAATAATAAATCAAGCTATAACAAATCGAATTAGAAGGCAATGTTTTTATCATTGATCGTGACACAAAAACTAAACATCAACAACAATGATTATCAACAATTATTATGATACAAATTCACTGATATTTGAGTAAACCCATTGTATTAATAATAATAACACTAATTGCTTTGTTCTAACAAGAGAAAGTAGTTAACATCTTGTTTGGTCAGTTTTGCTAACATCCAGTCACACTGTTGTCAAGTTTATAATAATTATATGAAAACTTCTCGTTAGCAAAAGCTCTAATTAAATAATTGGGTGAATCATACTCATAATTATTATACATAGGTATACAGTGTGAATCTCACTTATGGAATAAAAATCACCATTCAATAAGAAATGATTTTTGTGGAAAACGCTGAGACCCCCATCACTTCTTTCCCCTTTTCTTATATAGCGACCCTACATTTTTTTTGTCACAATTCGATGGCTTACATTTTTCTGAATACGGAGATACCCTATATGTGTGGTCTAGTATTAGAAGTTTTAATACAGGGTGGAAATTTAATAACGGAATATTTAAACTAAATAACTTACCCAGAAATTCAAATGTAGTCAAAAAACGTAATAAAAACGTCTATAAGCAATTAGGATACCTAATTTCCATCACCTTGTATAAAAATCTTATCCACATCATAAGATAGTACATAAAAAGCTATAGGATAGGGACATGTACCGTTTTCTGATACTTGAGCTGCTTTAAAAATGGAAAATTCCTATTTTCATTTGTTTATAACTCATAAGCTAGGTACTCAGTTTAAACTCCAGCTTGGAAACCATTCTTTACAAAACATAAAATAGATTTAAAAATTGACCTGTTTCTTTTTTTTTTTTTATTCTACAAATATTAACTAACTGAGAAAATGAATTTATTCGTTTATTATATTGGTTATGATGAGTCAGCTTGTATATTTGACTTACGTCCCTTATCGTGCCCACATCTAAAGTCCTTTCATCGTCTTTAAACATTTAAACAGTCTTACTATAAAAAGTAGAGCTGCAACACTTCAAAAAATGCTAATGGCCTAAAGCTGCATGCTGAACTTGACCCGACCTGAGGTGTGTCGAGCTACCCTCCCCCCCCCCCCCCTCACTCCACGAATGAGAAATTAACTGCACGATAATTATGTGCTAATTTATTATTATCTGTCAGCCTCAATAATAATTATGTGCTCGTTTATTTATATTTTCTATATTTTCGCTACATCCCCCCCCCCCACCATCAAAATTTTATTTGAATGGGTTTATCAGCCACTAAGAAATAATATGTGTAATTATGCGCCAGATGCCGGACTCAATAATTATGTGCTCTTTTATTCATTTTATTTAAATTTTTTTAAATAGTGCGATGTCGAGCTAACCCCCCCCTGACAACCCAGATTCCATATTCTCATATTCTCCAAGAATTATGTGGTAATCATGTGCTCATGAGTGTGATTATGTGGTGCTCATGAGTGTGATTATGTGGTGCTCATGAGTGTGATTATGTGGTAATCATGAGATTATCGGAATTGATTTGCTCTAATTTAAAACTAAAAAAGATTTTTTTTTTTAATTGACCCAATGCCGAGTGCCATTTAGCTGCGACTTAAACCCCACCACCACCACCACCCAGATATCACCGGAAAGAGTTTGTCATTCGTCAAGAAACGTGCTCCAATATTATCCGAAAAAAATTTGCTTTAACTTATTAAACCTAAAAAACCTAAAAAAGATATGAGATTAAAAAAAAATTCAAACAGTGCAGGGTGCCATTCAACGTCGACCGCACCCCCCACCCCCACCACCACCCAGATTGCACCAAAATGGGTTTCTCGTTCGCTAAGAATAATTATGTACTTCAAAATTCAAAAGGTGAGAGATTTAAAAAACATTCTGCCAATGCAGGGTACCAACTACCAATGCCATTCAACGTCGACTACATTTCCCACCAGTCTCACTACCCAGATTGAACCGGAATGGGCTTATCATTCGCTAGGAATTATGTTATCCGAAATTATTTTCCTCTAATTTAAGACAAAAAAGATATGAGCTTTTTTTAAAATTCGGCTAATTAATCGGAATTGGATGCATATGTGATAATTATGTGCTTCAAGATTATATTGCAAAATTACAAAATGATATTGCTCCAACTTGTAAACTGAAAAAGTTATGAGAAATTAGGAAGAAATTAAAAGAAACACCAGGTGGTAGAATTTTGATAAAATTTATTGTTCTTTATGTTCTTGGTATGTATGTATGTGTTATTTTGGCATTGGAACGCCCTCTTCATCAGCCACAGACTTTTGGAAGGTCAGGCGCAAAGTTAGATTAAGGCACACCTGACAAAAAAAAGCTGACGAATTTTTGAACTAGTCGGTGAAGAGAAAAAAAACCACGAACATTTACAAAGAGCTACATACTATGCAGGAGAGACATTTATTTTTTTATTTTTCTTTTTTGTTTTTTTCCCTCTTTTTCGCTCTTTTTTATCTTTATATTTTTCACTCATATATTTTATTTTCTGTTAATTACTTATATTTTATTTTTTTCTTTCTCCCCCCCCCCCTCCCCCCGATTTTTCTCTTTCTCTTTGTTCTTCTCTCTTTTTTTTTCTTTGTTCCTTTTTCTTTCTCTTTTTTTTTCTGAGCCCCATATACAGTAATATAGGATCAAGGATCGGGAGATCGACAACGAGCACAACGCGTCTAGGGGAGGGGTCCATCATGACGGCTTTTACGATAGACAAGACAGGACCCCGGACCCCGGAATCATATGGGTGTCAACGAGTGTATAGTGCACACTGCACAGATGAATCTTAATATCTAATTATTGTACACATCTTCCTTTCTTGTTTCCCCTTTTCCTTCTTCTTTCACCTCACTGTTCTTGGGATGTGAATTCTAGAATATTCGACGAAATATTATTGCGCATGAACACAATAGCGCATAACAAAACCCTGCACGACAAAATAGCAAATTGGCCAATTCGAGAAGGGCAAGTTTTACCTTTCAACAATAGATTTAAATAAATTTTTTGGACAATCGTGTATCTTTTCAGCGAGGGGTCGTGGAGTAAATTTTGCGCCGGAGTAAGTAAAGGAAACTTGACAAGACTTGAAATGTTAGTTTTCATTTCAGTTTTCTTAAACTTGTTGGGATTAGAATCTATGCTACCTTCAACTTCTTTTGTACCTCAACTTTTAAGTACAATTTATACAGTTTATACAGGGTGCTTCATTTTTTTTCAGAAATGTAGAGAGCTTAATGAAAGGAATACTTACTCACGAAAATGCAATTTTTTACGTATAAATTTAAGCTTTCCTGCATATAGTTAATATGTATTTCTATTTGAGAATAAACCTTCATAATTGTCATTCCCTGATCATTATCATAGAAACTGAAACTCTGGTGCATGGTCAAGTTCAATGCGAAAAAACACTTATGCGGAAGGACTCAAGTGCGGCAACTGTGTGTTGAAATATGAGAACTTGCACAGTTTTATAATGTGACGGCATAGTATCTAGTAGTTCTGGGACTCATTTGTTTGGAAACAAATACTGAGTGAGGCAGGTCAACGGTAGTTATTTGGCACTTTAATCGCATTATTATTATAAAACAACATTCCCAGTTCATGATACTCTGTGGAATATCATCTAGTTCAAGGTCATGATAGTTGCGCATCGTGATCTATATTTTGTTTTTCGCCTGTGCGAATTTACGGTTCCATTGACAGATATCGCAAGTTTTATGTTTTGATTCTGTTTGGAGCGTATAAGTTTACCTTTTATAATAATCAAAATATCACGGAGTATTGTTTTGTTTTTCTTCTGAGAAACTTACAAAGATCGGAAGTTTATAAATGCCTTAGGATCAAAATGATTTGTTTTTCTTGAAACTGACCATTCCTAAAATAAAGTTGTTATTTTTCTGAGTCAACCAGCATCTTTCATAAATATCTTTAATATGTGTCCAGCTTGTACCTAAATAAATAAATAAATAAATAATTGTTATGACTTTTAGAAAAATTATATAGCGTGGTCCAGATTTTATCTTTGAAAATTTAAATGGGCGATTACTGTAATAAATTGTGTCACAAAAGTTCTCGTAGCTTTTTTACAATATTAGAAACAGGCTGTTTATTTTTATAAATTTAAGACATGAATGTATATTTATATGATATAGCAGCAATTAAAGAATAAAAGAAGAAACAATCATTATTAAACATATAATTGAATCGACACTGCAAAATAAATGCTTACTTACTACAGAAGCCTAACTCACTGGTTGCCATATTTTCGTTGCCCGAAGATGAATTTTATTAATTTTAATTAAAGTAAAGATATGAGTGAGAAATGACACACCCCTGCGAAAGGCCACATTTCGAAACTGGACCAAAAGTCGATCTGGAAAGAAAATAACAACTAAAAAACATCAGTTGAGTTCGTGGGACTCGTTGGCGAAATTTACAATTCGTTTTGCCCATCACTATGTTGTCATCGAATTTTGTCTATTTTATAAATCTTACTCTCTGTTTACTCTCTGGTTAGGACTGTTGATCTGCAGAACTGTACGGTAATGAACTTTGCGTATGCCTTATGTCAACTTTTATAAACATGAGGAATCCTAATTATTTGCGTACCTATATTCCCAATTATTAATGAAAAAGTTTCAAAAAGGAATATTATTCAGTACCCACACTACTTGTTTCCCCGAACAATAATTATTTTTGGAAACCTCATATAAAGCGTTACCGTACCATAACGAGGTAAACAATGCAAGGTGACTTAGAGGTTGTCATTAAGTTTGAAAGAGCAGCTAAGATTTTCTTAGAGTTGGAAAATGTAAATAACTGTTTCAACTTACTAACACGACTAGAAAATATATAAAACACATGATAATAGGTATCAATATTAATGTAGTTATTATTATTATATTTTCCGTTAAAATCGTAAATTAATTCACTCCCGAAGGTTAAAAGAGAGACAGAGCTGTATTTATTACTCAAGACGCGCCACCTTTATATCATATTATATCTATTTACCAATTTAGAACTTGTTTATTTACTACCTTTCACCGTAACGTAATTTATAACCGTTATGTACAAGTAGTGTCGCCGATAAGGTGAGTCAGCGCAGTTTCCAATGGGTTTGTTTGCGGTCAGAGCTGCTGTTCTTTATTATATGTACCTATGTTCATCTGTATTCTGTGGATGTAGTTCTGCGACTCGATTGACCAAAATATGACGAATAATATTCAAATTCAATCCAAGTTGGCAATGTGTCATAACAAATATTTCTTAATAGAATAAAAGAGACGAGAAACAATGAGAAAGAACCATATTTTTATGACTATTTTCATTCACACCATGCATTTTCGACGCGTTTTGCTACATAAAACAATTCGCCCCGCCGCTATTGGAAGCTGATAATGTTTGGGTGATCTACATGAAACTTCCTATCTAAGGTCCGTGTTCGACTTTAACAACTTTACAAGTCGGTTTTAAACTAACTTCCCGAAGAACTACAGATTTTTAACTTACGTATACGTATAGCACAGAAATGCAGAAATGCAATACTAACTCGCTTTTTTGTCTGTCTGTTCGGCGTAAATTGTCTGTTCGCATTAGAGAGGGCGCGTGGGCGGAGCCAACCGCGCTGCCATAAAAACATGAAGATATTTATTAAAATCGATTGAAAATTTTCACATAGATAAGTACAAAACTATAATGGCTGAAAATAAATATTTATAATATTTAAAAGAACCAAAAATCTCTAACCTACGTATTTAGTAAATTTGATTTTTCTGCTAAACCTTTTATTGCACCAACCAACCTTTAAAACACCCATGCGCTATAAAGACATTATTGCGTACGTTTTCTTTGAATACCTATGCCTGTTGGGTAAGGAGAATCCAAACAGTGTTGTAATGTTTTTTATTACAACACGGTCTTTTCAACACAGTTCTACGGGTAGGCAGCACCTTCAACCCGCCGAGCTACCGCCTCCTCTTTTTGATTTATTATTATTTATTGATATTGGCATTGACAGACGATGTCATTATTTTTGACGTATTAACTGAAATATTTGAATATAAAACATCAGGAAGGACTATAATTTCAATTTAACGTTCTGGTGAATGCCATTGTAACTAAATACAATTATAGCATAAGAGGCAGCTTTTTTTTCCTTAAGAAGTTTTACATTAAGACATTTTACTGTAAAATAATTAGGGGAGCCAATATTTACAATAGTTTATTTTAACAAGGGAATTCCCTATGTCCAGAAATTCAAGAGACACGGTGTATATTTTTTAACATGGCTAAAATACATATTAAGTATATTTGAAATGGTCGAGTCGAGGACAATAGTAATTATTTTGTTTAAATGGTGAAAATCATTTATTACAGAACAGAGGACTTCATGATGAAAAGATGGTCCTTTAATTCTGTGAAAAGTTACGGAATTGGAGATATTCAGCAATTACATCTCAATTATAAAAACCGTCCCGTTTGTTAGATTTTCCAAATGGCGTTGATGGAATGCCTAAAAAGCCTACAACACAAATAAATTTCAACGTAGCAATCCTGGAGCGATCGCTCCGGTCCGGTATGCTCGGAATTTCAATTTGATCCAGCCGGAAAATTTTGTCACTTGTAATTCAACTTATTTTGTCGAATATCTGAAACAAGTCTCTCTGATTTGAGCATTATAATTCAATTCTTTTAATTAAACCGGCAGAAAGGGCCTTTTCCACCTGTTTCGAGGCTCCATTATTGAATTAGCCTCGAGCATTCGACGGTGAAAAGCCCAATTTAGGATAAACACTCAATTCCGTTCCCTTTCTATGTCGATCCGGGGCGAATTCTTGATTCCGCTTTTGTTTTCTTTTCACAATTTTCAGTTAATTTGTCAGGTAATTAGCGAGGTCTCTTCATGGGAACTATTTCGGAAAGACGTCTTTTATTTATCTTTTTTTTTACGTTCACTCGATGTGCGTCCGAGACGAGAAAACTTGAGGAGAGGTTATAAAGATTTCCTAAATTCTCTCTACTATACTTTTTTTATTATTTTATGTTTATTTATTTATGTTATTTATTATGTTTTTATTTTACCACCGACTGGGTTCGAATCCCAGTCTCGTCATTTATGTTTATGTTCCTTTATTTAACTATTTTTAACTTATTAAAATGATAGAAAGAGCTAGTTCTCGAAGGTCAAAAATTACCGAAGTGTTGTGTTTTTTAAATTATTTATCATTGTTTTTATTTATAAGATATTTAAAAATGAGCCCGTTCTTTGTAGTTAGGTACTGTGGAAATTCATTGTTATAGGGACTTGCCAAATAAAGAATTCTAAATTTTCGTTAAAAGTCAAAATCACCCCCATAATTGGTTTTAATTAACCAGGTCCCAGGTCTAATATAATCGACATCATCGTACAATTTTTTTTTCATATTCACCTAGGTATAGACTTCTCTTCAAAATTAAAGTAACCAGAGAAACTTCTTGCCTATCGAAACTTTTGATTAAATGAAATTTTGTTAAAGGCTTCATCAACGATATTCCCATTAAACTTCAACGTTATATCTCAAAGTTGAACAAAATTAATTATTGGTGTAAACACATTATTAGGGGTTTCCCCGCGCATCTCTTCTCAACTTTTGAGCGAGAAAATGTGGTTTTGTGTTCCTTTATGATACGCCAACGGATCAAGATATGTATTATTAAGGGAGATCAAGCAAGATAATCTGTGAAGCCAACCAAGTCGCTTTAATAATAATCCTCCCACTTACTTTTGCACCCGATCTCTGTGGTCGAACCGACCGAATCACCAGCATTGCTGTTATAATATTATTTTCGTCTTAATATGTCAATAAGACAATTCTTTCAGTGGCAATTTTGTCTCCGAGTCTGCGAACCCGCGCAACTGAAACTTCTGATACTTTTTTCTGTGGCACCAGCTTGCATTCTTAATAATTATTAAATTACCGATGTATGGACAACACATGTCTTCCATTAATCATTTCCTCTTTTCGTAACTATAACAGTTTCAAAGTATAGAAAATCTGACTCGAAGAAGTAAATGGGCAAGATCTAGTTCAACAGTATAATATTTTGAGCTTTTTGAGTCGAACTTAGCATAATAATTGGTCCTTCGAGCCGGATCTTAATATAGTGTATTTCGCCCTTAGGATTCTAAAACGTGATTTTTTTTAACTTTTACTGGACAAAACCTTTTGGAAGATGTTATTAACTTCGGGTTAATGAACTATAAAAAATAATATTCGCACTTTAAGTTTTTTTTTTGTAAATTAGCTAATAATTTATGACGATAGTGATAGTAATATTTAATATTCAAGAAAAGTGGCGTCCCACTGCTGTTATTATGAGGTCGACAAAACGATCCGTGTCTAACTAGGGTACCTGCATTACCGACACTTGCTAGTTAGTAAGCGTCAGTGTCGGTAATACAGGTATCCTATTTTTAACGTGTATAGGTACTAATTGTTTATTTATGAAAATGAGTGTGTGTAATATCAAACGTCAATTATTACAGTAGTTAATGATCATATAAATTCAAAATAAAATAAAATAATTAAAAGATTCTTAATGCCGTTTTAAATAGATACGCGGTCGACTAATGAGCGATAGTCTCAGGTCTACCGCAATCTGTCTTAGCGTCTCATCATTTATCTTCTGGGATTCACCGTTTCACCGTTGTTTGAAAGTAGTTCACTGTCGCCGGCATCGTCTGCTATTTAATAATAGTCCATGGCGACGATGGCGCCGGCGCTTCCTTGTTGTCCCAGTTTTCTTTTTTCTGGAGAATCATGGCACTAAAATTGTACAAAAAGCATGTAATTATTTACATAAATTGCAATCCAAAGTTGAAACGCTTAAAAGTTCTTGGCGGCAAAATAAACCGTTTATAATAACTAAATAACTTATGAATGACAATAAGGAGAAAAGAGACTTGCAATAATTGAGTGATATTTCTTGCGGTATGATCAGGTTTCATATAAGTAACTTTTCATATATTTTTATGTCCGAGACAAACTATAATGTATTCCTCATAAGTGGGCGAGTACTATACAAGGGACCTGTCACAGTGTTGGATAGATGGAGGAACAAAATAATAAAAAACATGCAGCGTAGGGGTTACAATGTATCGATGTGTGAAACTGATCGTAATTTCCTATGTCAACTTGAATAATTTTCATTAAATTCAGATTTCATGTGTTACTGTTGGATGTTTGATTTCAGTGTTGATTGGCGAAGCCGGTTGGTTAATCGTTAATTAATCAAGGAAGTGTTGGAAATCGGAGAGAGGCGAGAGAACGAGCGAAAGTGACGGACGAAAGCACCCCCTGAGTTATTAAAGTCTTCCATCAGATTGTTCTGTCAAGAGGTAGGAAATCTGCAAGTTTTAAGTACAGTAGATGGTGGCGTTGTAGAACATTTAGTCCCTTTAATTTGTTTTTTGCCTCTGTTTTTTTCTTTCTAATACCTACTTCTGGAAAATATTTTTTACATGAATAATTTTATTCATTAGGTACTTTTCGTAGAATAGTGTAATTTTTTTATGTGTACTAGTAAGTTATGTATGAATTAATATAATTTTATTTATTAAAAGTTATTTCAATCAACTTATGTATTCCCCTTTTTGTTTGTATATCCGATTTTTTGTTACTCACACAAGTCTCGATTTTTGGGATTATCATTGAGAGTTGTGGGGGGGAGTAAGTAGCCAGAAATAATGTAAAGTATTCGTTATTTATTTTGGAAATTCCTATAGAAACATATTTCATGGCTGTCTATCTATCAATATTAATAATTTTAAGATGGGTTTTCCTGTAATATGACGAATGCACCTGGAGACTTAGACGGAGTGGTTTTAAAGGTTGTGTTCTAATTTATAAAGTTGAAAGTCAAAGTTGAAAATATGATAAATCTTACCACGCCGGATTAAGAAAGAGGGTGACATAACACTACTATTTATAGACCACTCTGGACACGATAAGAAGCACTTTATAGCGTTCTTCTTGAAGCGCCTTCGCCTCGCGAAAACGGTCAAAATGGCTAACAGAGTATCTTCTGAGATCCTTCAACCACGAATTTCAAGCGTCTACCTCTTGAACCTTTTGCCCTTTATTTAGCCCTCGTTTGCCTTCGCGGTCAATTGATGCAATTGACCCAACGAAGTGTAGTGCGTTGCAAGCCGAGCCCCTAAGTCTTCTCATTCCCATGACGCGTGGTTTGACGAGTCAGAAGCCTGGCTCGCCGAGCCAGGGACCCGCCATGGGACCCGCGTTTAGGATCCTCTCCCTCTTGCAGGATATTGAAATAATCTTCGACCTGGTTTCCAGAAATCTTCTTCCCTTTACCGTCTACTATACCCAGTAATGCTGGGTTTAGATAATATTTATTGAACAATTGACGTATGTCAAGTTTCAATAACCTATCTTAGGTGGTTCAAAAAAATGAAGAGAAAGGACATTGTATGGAAAAATTATTTTATTTTGGCTGTATCTAAGTAATTATCAAATATGTTACATTAGTGTAAATATTATGCAGAAGGTTGCAACAGCTGCGGTACCTACTACTAAAAAACTGCATAATTCCCAGGAGACGACATATGTTTGAATATTATTTAAAGAACGTTAAATACAAAAGGTTACTGTGATCGTGACCCCGTCAGGTTACGTAAACCAGTTACAATTAATTTAACGTGAAAGACAATAAGAGCTCACAACCAGAGGAATAAATATTAGCATTTCCAGAATCGAAGATTCGGTAGAGCAGTCAGTGATGAGCGTTCGTGCTTTGGTTCTTTATTCGTCGTTAATCGTTACTACTTTCGACAAAAGTAAACGCTACTTTACAAAAATATAACAGTGATCGGTGATTAGTGATCAGTGATTACCATCACTATCACTACTACTGCCTGAATATCATTAACTCGAGGGTCGTTAAATGGAAGTTTTCGGTCCGATCAAAGACTTCGCCATAATGTAAAAGAACGGGTGGAATTTTTTAAAGAATTTGAAATACTTGTCACGGTTTAATTAACGTTATTAATTCAATGATCGTTTCGGAAAGATAGCCATGATGATTATTATCACGATGCAGGTTTATTTTTCTATCTACGATTTATGATTGTAATTTAAATGATTTAATAACTTATGGTAAAATTATCTAAAATTAGTACAAAACTTTTATTACTTGAAAGTATAAAATGTATAATCCAACCTTTTCAAAAACAAATAAATTTTATACAATTTATTATACATTGTACCATATAGTGATGTAGGGGACATTTCTCCTCTTGAAGCAGGGGACATTTCGTGGGAAAACGTGTTTAATATCAGCTCTATAAGTTTTATTTCTAACAAAAGGACGCTCAGTTATTACACTTCTCCATATGGTGCGGGTTATTTTTTTAATGCAAAAGGTAAATAAACCTGTAGGTATAATAAAAGCAAACACCAAGATGTTGCCAAATTTTTTTTGAGTTGAAATTTTTGTCTGTCATTATGAATGAGGCTTTATTCTATTCGAAATCTCTTTCAGCCACTGGCGGCGATAAGCCCTCCCCCTCCCGCAGCCCTTGCCCTGTGTTCTTTTATTCTCTGTAAAAAATTGGAAACGTCTATACTTTTTATTCTATTCGAAATCGCTTTCAGCCACTGGCGGCGATAAGCCCTCCCCCTCCCGCAGCCCTTGCCCTGTGTTCTTTTATTCTCTGTAAAAAATTGGAAACGTCTATACTTTTTATTCTATTCGAAATCGCTTTCAGCCACTGGCGGCGATAAGCCCTCCCCCTCCCGCAGCCCTTGCCCTGTGTTCTTTTATTCTCTGTAAAAAATTGGAAACGTCTATACTTTTCCAAGTTTTCTGTGACTACATAATGAAAAGCTTTTGGTTAGTACCCCGAACCACCCTTTGAGGGATATTCCGTATCCCGGGAAGCTGCTCGCCAAATTGATTATAATTTCACAATTTTTCCGTGTAAATTCTTTTTTAGCTCGTCACTTTGAAAGTTGATTTTTCGATCAGAAAAAGCCGGCCGAATGACGCCTATTTCAGCCCGTTTTCTCGCCCTGGTACCTACATATTTTTACCGTAGTTGTTATTAATGTCTGTGGTGAGTCTGTGCGTTTTCTAGGAAACACCTAGAGGCGCCATTTTACATCTAGGGAAGTTGAAATTTGGCTCGATTGAAGCGGCGCATGGTCCCACGATACCTATTGAAAAATGAGCGGGATCCGTGTCCGAGAAGTGTTATTTTTTGGGAATTTCTGAATTTTTCTAGTAGAGCCTAGGAAACACTCTCAAGTGTCTGCAAGTTAAAAAAAAAGCCCGATCGGGTTGAAATTTTGCATGGACGTAGCTCGCTCTCCAAATTGAAAATGGGCCGGATCCGAAAATTTTAAAGCCCCGTTCAGGGCCGTATTTGTTTTTTACACTATACCACCAATGCGAATGCGAACTTTTCTCGGTAACGGTACATCGTGAAGAGATTCTATTGACAATGTTTTTTATGGGAAACATGGATGTACAAACTTTATAGAGATTATTTGAATATCGACCTTGAAAAAATTGGAAAATTGCTTTTTTTGACCGATCGAAAAAACAACAAAACAGTGTGATAGAGATCGGCAAAAACTTCGATCAATGGTTTATTCATTACTTTTTTCAATTATTTTCATATTCATTTTTAAATGTGTGAAAAAATTAGTAGAACAATCGAACGACAATTATTTTACTTATCTGCGTGTGAAACATTTTCTACGTTGGTCTTTTATAACAAAGATATGACAAGCTTAAAAATATAACATACCTACCTCCCTAATTAGCGATTGACGATGGTTGATCGGCGCTAAAAAAACTCGTATGAAATCGTCCCTCGCTACGCTCAGGTCGAACTTCATACTCGTTTAAATGGGCTTCGTTCCGCCCTTGATATACAATGTACTATTTTTTGTCCCACCCACTTCTTCATGAGACCAGCCGTCACTGCTATAAATGCAATCTAGGTAATAATAATTATTATTATATTTAATGATTGATGATGATGATACACGTTTACCTGGTTTAGGTATTCAATTTTTCTTCTATGGGAGATTATGTTCATGGAGAAAATGTGGATTACGATAATTGAATTTTTTGAATACCTCCAAGACGATTCGTAATTACGAGACTCCTATAAATAATTAAATAATTTCAAAGACCATATAAAACCTTTTTTTTCGAGTTATAAGGCAACAAAAGTGAAACATTGGCTGTTAACCGTTACCTGTTTTGCATACCATATTCTTTCCATGTAATTATAGTGTATGAAAAAAATGGCGACCTTGAGAAGATATTATTAATACCATTTAATTACTAAAACGTTTCCTCCTCTTAGACGCCATTTTTAGATCCAAAATTATAGTATGCTGTTACAATCAATAACGACCAGTGAACAGTGATTATGGTCTTTTTTGTATTTTTTACTGCCCACTGCTATACAGGGTGTTAATTAAGTTGGGAGCCAAACTTCAGGGGGTAGTTTTTTGAGTGATTATAAGACGAAAAGGTCTTATAAAAGGTGTTATACTTTTATTAAAATTTTTATTTTTTCGAAAATATCTTAAAATATACTTCACCTAATAATATTGTTAAAATTTGACAGAAAAAGCTTAGAGAAAATTACCTACGCCAATGGCCTTTTGTCAATTTGTGTCTTTCAGATTAAGCAATTATTACAAGTAGATTTTTTGTCTGTTGAAGTTTTTTTAAGAACCACTGGACCTGGTAGGTATAGTTTTTTGAGTATCAATAGTCTGTTACTCTGTTCTGTTCACAGAAAGTATAATCGAAATTCGCGGGAAGCAGAGTTAGAGTTGGGGTTAAACTTCTGGGGAGAAATTCCCGGTAGGGCCGTGCGTCGTCGTCATCCTGGAGTGCGTCCTCAGACTCTCCAAGGACTCCGAGATGTTAAGTAAAGGGCGCTGGGAATCCTTGATCACGAGCAGAGATGAAATTGAAAGTCATGTGCGTTGGGGGTCTCGCTATCTTTAAGCAGTAGAAAGCACACCTAGTGGTGTGCTTTCTCGAATTCTGCGATTGTTGTGTTCGTTTTGATTTTTTTTCATTATTCCTTTTTTTTATCATAACAGATATGGTTCTGGAACGGCGAAAATATCCTTTGACTTTTGGAGTTGTATGTATATCCCATCTCGCATCAGTCAACTGGGAAAATTAGATCGTGGATACTAAACATGTGGAATTTTTAGGAACTTTTTGCTAAAACAAAATTGATTGAAGTATATCTATAAAGTAGCTTTTTGAATTTTTGAATTTTGCAAAATTCCAAAAAAAGCGAGAATGGACAACAGCGGCGTCAACATTTTCCAGGACGAAAAGTACCAATCGGCAACACGGCTTCGTATTCTGCTCACGCATGTGAATTAAATTCCGGGCCATGTAAGGAAATAAAGCGAAGGGACACTGACATAATAAATAAAGTCCTGGCCCTATAAACAGAGGAATGGCGACTGGCGAAAATTAATTTCGTGTAATTTTTACACAAGCAGCTTCCCAGCTCCAGACCAGGACTCGCTCGAGAATTGGAAAAGTGGTGATTTAGTGATCTTAGGGCTCTTGTAATAAATGTCGTGCGAGTTCCGGAACTTGATCAGTGGGGAAGAATCTAGATTTAGGGATCTAATATCGCCCTGTATGTAGGGTAATAGGCGATTTTCCATATCATCAAGAGTGGCCCGGGCGTTACATTCGATAGGTCTCTGGAATCTCGATGGAATAATTTTTAGTAAATAATTTTTTATTTTTGCAAGAGTTAAAAGAACTCTTTACCTAACTCACTAAAAATTTATAAATGCAACCTGCTAATTAGGTTTTGTCTGTGGGTAATAATTAGTGCTGTAATAATATAATTTTTTGAGTATAGAAGTAGACATTTTAATTGAATATCAGCCAGCTATTGTTCACAAATTGAAGAATATTTGTTATTATACAATAGGTAGTCGATGAGCAAATAAGTAACAGTTCCTCTTAATTACAACCGGATTACTGATTAGTAGCGGTCAAAAGTGTTGAAAGTAATATTTTAGTTTATGGGAGGGAACGTTTGGGGACGGGTAGTGGAATTGAATTAATAAATAATTAAGGACGACAGTTCATCTTGGATTTTTCCAAAAAGGTGTTTCTGCACCATTTACATATTCCATGTGTTGACGTTTTTTGAATTTTGGATTAAAAACATTCAGCTACTCTGCTGGTGTTGGGAAATGTCTGATTTGATCGAGGGAAAAAGCTCTCCAATATTTTGAACTCATATCACAGTCGGGTATGTCCACAGTTTCATTATTGTTCAACCGGTAAGTTGATTTAACCTCTTTGCACTTCTTTGGAAATTCCCATAAGTCTAAATTGGGATTCACAGAAGGCAACAGAGAGTTGAAGCTTTCTGCACATCTCTAATCAGTAGCACTTTTCTCTCTTCTCATCACTCTCTTCTATCTATAGCGTTTGGCCTTCTCATTCTCAATTTCTTCTTATGATTCTCTTGTTCCTCAATGGCCACTTTGGTTTGCTTTCTCTTTCTTTCAACCACTTTACTTCATCATTCCATGAGCTCAAACTATATCAAAACGTACGTTTCTAAGCAGTTTTCATGTAAGTCTTCTCATTTCCCGATATACCCTTATTTTTTTTGTTACCTCGCTTATCCTGCATCTGTAGGCCACTTTTGCATTTTCTGTCTTGTGCGTGTAATTGCCAGTTGGCGATGTCTCCGCTCCATGAAACACAGCCGCTTTTACCATGAACAGACTTTCCCTTTTTATCCTATATAATTTACCCTGCTGTATTACATAATTTCCCACCCACGTTATACTTCTTTTGCTTTCTATTGCTTTTTCTTCATGTCCCCCACCAATGGCTTTGCAACTTAAAAAAAGAACTTTTCCTTGAACTTCTTGATATGACAATGGTAGAGACGGAACTTTGGTATCTGCTTCCTATCTCCAGATATCCCACTATTTAATTTGTGATGATCAGTTGCGGCTGTGAGCTACCGCGGCTGTTGTGACGTCAGAATTCAGACTTCGCAGCTCTAACTCGCTTATTTAACGTGACAACAAACATGGATAAAAATCTACCTGCAAAAGATATTGTAAAATAAAATCACTGCAAATTCGCTGAATATTTAGCATAATTACATGAATCCAATTATTACTGCTTACTGCTATAATGGGTGGCATTTCTATTTCTGACCGAATGGTTTGCATGTTAGTCATCCTTTAATGTCGACCGTCCTCTTTAACATATTTCCTGGGTTGAAAAATCAAAATCTGTTGTTTCCATATTATTAATGAACCGTCTTAATTCGTTGCGTTAATTAAGAGGGTGGCATATTGATTTGGGTTAATTATTTAAGGGACTTGCAGTCTGATTGGTGGAATAAATTTTAGACACTAATAATAATAATTGAACCCGGGTTTTTGTAATAATTCAATGAATTTTTCTGCAACACCCAAGCAGACTATATGTTTTTTTTGTCATTGTTTCGCGGACGTTTTAATTAATTCGGCTGCCTGATTGGTAGTAATTATGTAAAATTTAACCGATTCTTAGAAAAATTTATATGGACTTCCGGTGACTTGGTAACGACATGGGTGTGTAAAGCTATAAAATTAAATATGTATACAAAAATAATATAAAAATAAAATGGAATCTTTTATCATGTTCGTTCATTTAACAGCAGGTAAAAATGTTGTAGTTGATGTTTGTGAGGTGAGACTTTTGTCTTTCAAGAGTTTAAATTAACAATCTACACTATAATAGTGACAATATCGTTATACAGGGTGTTTGATTCCTAATATTATTAATCTTAATTCGAAAATTCTTTATGACTTTCTTTCGTAATTTAATAAAATTTCTCTCTCAACGTTTCTGAGATCCTAATGACGGTGAGAATTCTCAAGAGAAAGCCACCCTGTATATATCTATAGTGAGAAGAAACTGTTATATTGTCGCTGAAAAAAGTGTTGAATATCTGAAGCGTCTCTGTGAATCTGTCATATTTTTGTCAATTGAATTGGCTATTTAATTTTGATATAATAGAGCAAGAGCGTCTGCTAGACCTTCTAGACCTTCGTTATTTTATAAAAGCTGAAAGTCTCTGTGCGCATGTCCTCAGCACAGGTAGGAACGATGCGCGACTGTGAAGTTTGGATCATCGTGGCTATGGCAGGTAACAGCTAAAGAAGGTGTATTAAATCACTCCTCAAAATCTTGGGAGTATAAAGGATAATGTTTTCAAAACTTCGAAAGCATGTAGGAAATGCGATAACATTGAAAAAAAATAGGCGAAAAATTTCCTGCAACGAATTTTTTTTTCGTTATTGAATTGAAAATATTTATTTGTTTTTTTTTTTTGTTGGTAATAATAAATATTATAATATAATATTTCGGACCTTTTTAAGCAATTTTTCAGTACCTAAAAAAAGTTTGTTTTTTCAGTTTATAAAGTTTGTGGCCGAAAGCGAGGTTGGCCATTATTATGATTTTTTTTTACTTTTTGAGCAAAATTGCAGCAAAAATTATATTTTTCAGTTTATTACGTAGCCGAAGCCGAAAGCATGGCTGGCCATTATTATGAATTTTTGGACTTTTTTGAGCAAAATTCAGCAGAAATGACACTTTTCAGTTTATTAAGTCGTGGTCGAAAGCGAGGTTGGCCATTATTATAAAATGTCTGACTCTTTTCAGTAAGATCTCTGTCAGAATTTTTTTTTTCAATTTCTTTGGTCCGTGGCCGAAAGCGTGGCTGACCATTATTATAAAATGTGGGACTTTTTCAACAAAATTTCAGCAAAAATTATTTAAGCCCGTGGCTGATCATTATTATGAAATGTCGGATTTTTTCAATTAAAATTTCAGGAAAAATTATTTTTTTTTGTTTTTTAAGACGTGGCCGACAGCGTTTTGCCGGCCAATATTAGTAATTTTTTGATTTTTTGAGCAATATTACAGCAAAAATTACATTTTTCAGTTCATTAAGTCTTGGCCGAAAGCGCTAGGTTGACCATTATTATAAAATGTTGGACTTTTTCCACAAAATTTCAGCTTTAATTTTGTTTTGGTTATTAAGTCAGTGGCTGGTCATTATCATGAATTTTTTGAGCCAAATTTAACAAAAAGGATTTTTTCAGTTTGTTAACTTCGTGCCCGAAAGCGTGGCCGGCATTATCATGAAATTTCGGACTTGTTCGAGCAGAATTTCAGTAATAAAAATGTTTTTTTCCAATTTCCCAAGTCCATAGCTGAAAGCGTCGGATAAAAAAAAAAAAAAGCAAAAATAATTTTTCGAAAGTGGGAGAAAGCGGCTGGCTGTGGCGTTTCAAATACGATTTTTTTTTAGTTTACGATAATTTGATAGCAAATCAAATATTTTTCATTAAAACCGTAAATAACGAAAAATGAAAACTGAAAATCATTCGAAGTCCCTCTCCCTGGCTGTGTGGTTGGCCGAAGCGTCGTATAAATTATTTTAAAAAAGGTAACGACATACCCATATCCCCGCCACTGGATTGAACAATTTTTTGTTGGGAGTATCAAATAATGTACTGCAATTAGTACAACTACTGTCAGAAAATTCGAGTTACTCTGATTAGCCGATTTTTAAGTATTTTTAAGTACACCTACTAAGTATTAGGAGCTACTTGTTTAGGAATTTCACTTCTATGCGTGCGTTTCAGGAAAGATCGTCGTCTTATTTGAAAGGCAATACCTAATTGGTTATTTTTATGAACAAGTTTTAAAGAGACGACTTAGAATCCTTGTGTGGGAAAATTCTCCCTGGAAGATGGTGAGTAAGTGGAAAAGTGGGGCGATAACTCCCGCAGCTGGCTGACATCTTTTTCTTTCCGCCGAAGTTAATTCCATGCCATCGGGAATCGTTAACCGGAATTGGCTACTTGTTGCTCTCTGCAGTTCCGCAAACACTTACAGCGGTTCCTTTATGCAGACTTTTATTCTTATTTCTTTATAATGCCGATGTTATTTGAATCTAAATGTGTTTGAGCTGCTCCATTGCGCTGAATTTTTTATAAGCAGCTCCCAAAATAAAATGTTTTGTCAGCGTGGTGATTGGAGAAATCGCGTTTATTTTATTCAGTGGGAAAGAATTATTATTTACAAGGAAACGTTTTCCTTTTCGATTTATCGAACATAATCTTATAATTTCATTAGGAAACTCTTATCGTAGCAAGGTTTTCCTGATCTTTATTCACTGTTGCTTTTATCGGAGTTTCCATGTTAACCGACATGTTTTGCATCAGGTAAAATTGTTGTTAAGTTACTCTACTGGCATGACCGATAGTATGTGTCTTGTCTGCATAGTTAAGACCTCGGTTCCCTTTTTTTTTGCAATAGAAAACAAGTCATAAAATTTTAATTTCTTCAAGTCGAATTCGACGCTGAAACTAAATTTCTTCCGACAGCTTCCATCACGGCTTGAGTGCTTATTTCTGATTTTTAAGCTTCATGCTTTTGTTAGGGCCTTCTACGAGAGAGAAGCCAGTGCCAGTATGTTGCCCAAAAATTCAGAAATGTTTTTTTGGGGGGAGGAGGGGATGAGCATTTTTTGTTTCTATAAAAATGTCTGTAAAACGCTTCCTACTCGTCAACGGATCAATAATATTGAAAAATGATTCGGTGTATGAATTGTTTTTTTTCCAAGAAAAGTAAGCAGTTTTAGGAAAAGGTCTACGAGACAAAATTTGTTTGTTTTTGTCCAAACAATATGCCTGAATTATTTTTTTTCAAGAAAAAAATCTGGAAAAATTTTGTCCATAATTATTATTGTTTTTTTGATAAATAATTATAAAAATCGGCAGTCGTGTTTTTGACAAATGAAAGCAACTTTTGATTTTTGGATTTATTCTCTAAGTTTGGAGTTTTCGGCTTACTTGCTAGTAGTGAATCGTAGCTATACACTTGATTGCAACATCTCCAAGCCGCGTATGCGATGCACGATGCCACTTTTGTCAGTGCGCTCTTTTACAGGTTAGGGTACTAGTCTTTAAGACATTATTGATCTGATTAAGGTTTTTGTGTCAGAATCAAGGCTTGTATTTCAAGTCATGATTTCGCGTTCACACATTTTAAAGTTTAACTTACCGCTCTTTCATTCTCGCTCTTAATTAATTGTCCAAATCAAGCTTGAAACTTTAATGTTGCCCAAAAATTCTGAAAAACTCAGGTTTTGTATGTTGTCCAAAATATCTGAAAAATTCAGACTTTGTATGTTGCCTAAAAATTCGGGCATTGTATGTTGCCCAAACATTCCGGAAAATTCAAGCTTTGTATGTTTGAACAAAAATACTGAAAAATTCAGGCTTTGTATGTTGCCCAAAAACTCTGAAAGATTCAAGTTTTTGTATGCTTGCCTGAAAAACAGGCTTTGTATGTAGCCCAAAAATTCTGAAAGATTCAGGTTTTGTATGTTGCCTAAAAATTATGAAAAATTCAGTCTTTGTTTGTTGCCCAAGAATTCTGAACAATTCAGGCTTTGTATGTTGCCCAAAAATTCTGTAAAATATGGGCCTTGTATGTTGCCCAAAAATACAGGAAAAAGAAACGTTGTTTGCTAGGGGTGGAGTGTGTAAAACGCATCCTACTCGTCAACGGATCAATTAAGGGTGAAGGTCTATGAATTGTTTTTTTTTTCAAAAGAAAGAAAGCAGTTTAAAGATCAAAGTCTATGAAGCAAATTTGTTAATTTTTGTGAAGAATAAGAAATCTAGAGAGAATTTTTTGCTAAAATTAGGTACTCATTTTTTGATAAATAATTCTGAGAATCGGTAAATTCTTCGGACAAATTTTGCTTCAAAGCAACTCTTGGTGTTTTTCTCTAAAACGCTTTGTTTTCGGCTTTGTGCTGGAATCGTAGCTACGCCTGCTTAGAACATCTCCACCAAGCACGGCGTCTGCGATGCACGACGCCACTTTTGTCTACAAGCCATTATTGGGTTGTTTAAGATTTTTGTGTCAGAATAAAGATTTGTGTTTCAAGTCAAGATTTTCTGGCTCACACATTTTAAGTTCTCTTAATTTCGCTCTAATGGTCCAAATCGAGCCTGAAATTTGTATGTTTTCCAAAAATTCTTAAAAATTCAGGCTTTGCCGCTTTGTACATATGTTGCCCAAAAATTCTAAAAAATTCTGGCCTTGCATGTTTCCCAAAAACTCTGAAATATTCAGGAATTTTAGTATTTTTATTGCTAGGTGTGTCTATAAAACGCTTCCTACTCGTCAATGGATCAATGAAGGATGAAGGTCTGTGAATTGTTTGTTGTTTTGTTTTGTTTTTGGTATTTTTTTTCCAAGAGAAGGAAGCTGTTTAAAGAAAAAAAATATGAAGCAAAATTTGTTTTTTGTCTAAAAACTATGTAAGTCTGAATGTTTTACTTATAATTTTTAGAAGAAAAAATATTTAGAGTCATTTTTGGCCGAAATTACTCATTTTTTGATAATTTTGAAAATCGGCATGTTCTTCGTACAAATTTTGCTTCAAAGGCACCTTTTGACTCTTGGTGTTTTTTTCTAAAACGCTCTTGTTTTTGGTTTCCTGCTCGTGGTGAATCGTATAGCTACACCTACTTACAACATCTCTCGGCGTCTGCGATGCACGATTCCATTTTTGTCATTGGGCACTTATCAGTCTTTCAGCCATTGCGTTGTTGTTTAAGATTTTTGTGTCAGAACTCTTTTCCTGAAAATGTTTAGGAATGTTTTTTTTGTGGGAAAAATGAGCATTTTCTGTTTCAAGGGGTGTCTGTAAAACGCTTCCTACTCGGCAACGGATCAATGAAGGATGAACGTCTATTGCATTGTTTTTTTGTTTGTTTTTGTTTTGTATATTTTTTCCAAAAGAAGGAAGCAATTTAAAAAAAATATGAAGTACCTAACATTTGTTTATTTTTGACCAAAATGACTAATTTTTTTATAAATAATTTTGAAAATCGTCAGGTTCTTCAGACAAATTTTGCTTCAAAGCAACTTTAGACTCTTGGTGTTTTTCTCTAAAACGCTTTGTTTTCGGTTTCCTCCTCGCGGGTTAATCCTAGCTACACGATGATACATTTTGTCAGTGGGCTCTCAACAGTTTAGGGCACTAACCAGTCTTTTAGTAATTGTGTTGTTTTAAGGTTTACGTGTCAGAATAAAGGTTTGTGTTTATTAAAGTCAAGATTTCTGGGCTAACAGACTTTAAACATTCTTAATTATTTTCCAAATCGACCCTAAAACACGAATATTATTATGCGTGTTTTTTTTTTCAATTTTCATTGTATCTTTGGATTGCTTTTTTTGATTTACGATAAAGCAATGCTAAAACAGTGATGGTTTTGTTAACTTTCACGGTAAAGGAGTGCAGTTGTCATATAAATTTTTTTAACGAAATATTTTTAAAAAATCCCCTAAATTTTGTGAAATATTTTCAAAGTACATATAACATAATAGAAAGTTCTATTTCCCGGGCGTATGTATATAATAATTGCTTCGATGAATCAATTATTGAGAATTTATTGAAGTTATGATAATCGTCAAAATTTATGGAGGTACTAATTTTTATTTATTGTGTACAGTTAAATTTCTATAAATAAATTATTTATCGATGCAAGATTTATTGTTATTTTCTGGAACTCATCCACTTTCAAGGAATGCCCATATAATAATAAAGCAAAGTTCTGGCAGCCACTCATGCAGCGTGTTTCACATTATTTGAATACCATTTTCATCATCCCATTAGTGAGTTTAATAATTTTACCTGGCAAATAGGTCCCTGCGAATGTTCTGTTCTAATAATTGCTCCAATTTATAGAATACATTGCGTTGTAATCGCAAACTATTCCGTATAAAAGTAATAAAGCCAGTTTCTAGGAAGTTTACGCAAATTATTACATTCGCTTAGTAATGTATTCAAACTAAATGTGCAATCATAATAAAGATAATTAAAAATTATATATTTAAGCGTCTTACTTTCAGTTTATTATTATTTTATATGAGGTAATCATTTCTTGCTTTATTGTTTTTATTATGAGCGTGAAATTATTATTTTTTTTCAATTTATTTTACTCTCTCGTGTAGGTATAAAAAAAAAAAACTCGAAGTTTCTTTTAATAGGTAATGCATATAGGTAATAAATAATAAGATGTACGAGTATGCATGCTTTAATAAACATTTAATGTAAACTCAATAATAAAATCCTTATGCTAGTGTTCCTTCGCTTAAAATTTTCCCATAACGGCAATTCAATTCAGTCTTATTTTTACATCAAAAGGGAATATAGTAACGCGTTCTTCGTTTATGTCGTTGAAAGGGAAATCAAATTTTTCATCCTGCCCTTAAAAAATTGGAAAAAGTGTAGAAAAAATTGTCAAACAACAAAATTCAATATCGCACAAACTTTATTGTTTTTCAAAAATTGGCTAGTGCGGCAGATTTATTTAAGCAAAAACGTTGACAGAAAATACGTGTTGCACTTGGTCATGAAATTTCCAGAAACAGGTAGTAACCAATAAAAAAGAGACCTTCATCGTGAACTCCAAGTTGGTCAGAAATGAGGCTTCGGTGGTTGGATTTTTGGGACATTTTGCTGCCAACCCTACGCAGAAATTGATCATTGTAACCAAAATGATGAAGGAAAGACTACCAATTCCCGAATCCTGAAGCATTTAGATTAAGGAGTTTTTCCAAATTATGGCTCAAAGAAAAACTGCTGATGCAACATTTGTTTTTCTGTCTAATGTACTTTTTTTTAATTCTACTGTTCATCGCCGTAATCATCGGTGTTAGTCGAACGTCGTGAATCCATCATTTTCCACGAATTCTATACATCCTCAATTCTATTCATCCAACCTTGAATGCCTGGGCCGGTATTTTTGGAGACCGCATTTTTGTTGACGGTAATTGATTTCCTACGAAACAAAGATATAGCCGCTCAGCGCAATGATTTTCGGTTAGGAGCTTGGCGTAGTTTGTAAGAACGCCGACTGGGGTTCGAAAGACCCAACATCGAACCCCAGAGTTATCCCGGGACAGTGGTTGTCAGGAATGCTCAGCCCGCTCACCAAATTTAAGTTCTTTACTTTTTCTTGTCATCTGAAGAGTAAAATTATGCAAGGGAACGGTATGTTAGACGGAGATAAGTCATCATCAGAGCGTGCATGCAAAAAATACTGTCACAATCTGGGAGCTCGGTATAAACGAGAGCTATAGCAAAGTTGTTGTTAGCCAGCTCGGAGATCTGTGGTTATTTCAGCTGGAAAAAGTTGTCAAAATACAGTCTTTTGGTGAAATAATTTACCGAACTTTGGCCAAGAATATGAAACTTGAACAAGAGTATACCTATTTATATTCATCCTATCTTAAAAGTAACAGAACGAGACGATAAAGATGTTAAAAAAGCTTAAGAAAAAAAGAAAAAAATTATCTTTACTATGAAGAGTTTTCTCGCATAATGTAGTTCGGAATTTTTCTTATTCAATCTCCATCAGTATGGGAAACTGAAGAGGAAATTCCTTTGATGATGGAAAGTGAATCCTTGTTGAAAAGAACTGCAAGCAAAATTGTGAACTATTATACGTAGATGTCTAGTTTTTATTAGTATTTTTTTAAGCTTTGATCGAATGAAAACTTTCATTATTAGAAACTTACGATCGAGTTATTTTTTTTAAGCAAAAATTTTAATTATTTCTCAGATCAAAATCATGTCCTATAGCCTCTCCACGATTGTATGGACAGGATATTCGTTATTGATTCGTCAAGACATTGTTCACGTAATTAAAATAAAAATTTTAATATTTTCTTGAGCGAATGTTTTTCTTGAAAACAGTTGTTTTTTTAATAACGAACCTTTCGCTCATCCCGCTTCCAGAGTTCCGATTTCCAGGAGCTCTTCCAGATAAAGATATGTCTCCGGGTGTGCATACATCTTATGAGACCTTTACATAACTTGGATGTCACGTAGAGAAGGAGGGAGATCCCCGGAGTCTGACACGCAGGCGCGTGCATGTATATTTGTTAAGCTGAGAGTGGACAATGACCAGTGGGCTCTATTGATTTTCCAACGCCGTTAACTGAAAACAATTCCGCTTATGTCCTCAAAGGGACCCGTCTTTCGCTCTGTCGTCTTTGTTTCTACAAAAGGCAAATATCATAATAATACATGTCCCTCGGATCTAGAAATTCTGGGACGTATACGCACAGAAAAAACGGCATTCCTGATGGTTATTGAAAATGGAAGCAGATGAAGTTTTTTTGTCTGGAATGTTTCATGAATTTTGCTCGAATAAAAAAAAAATTAAAATACAGAATTCTTCAGCTAAAAAGAAGTATGCTTTGTAAAATTTTCGCTCCATGCTAAAGTAGGTATTAGGTGAAAATTAAAAGAGATGTTTTGCTTGTATGTACATACATATACACACTTCTTGAATTTAACAATACGAAAATTAAGAGCATTGTGGGTTTCATCGCCGCCAAGCAAAAATTTAGGGATGCAAAAAAATATTTTTTTTCTTTTGAATAAAGGGGGTAGTGTAGAGCATCGACAAGCCGTATCTCCCATATGAAGTAATGCGGAAAAAAAATAGCACAAGAAGTTGGAGCTATTAATGGTTCGGATTTTATGTGTTAAATAGAAAATTTTCTGCACTCCATTAAGTTTTTGGTGAGCTTGCAGGGCTGTAGGTGATTTGGGACAAAAAAATGTGTCATATTTTAACGCATAAAAGGTGGACGCCAAGTTAAGAACATCTGATCAAAGTCTTTGATGAAACTGTGACGAAACATATCTTGTAACAGATTTTTTGCTATCAAAATGCGAGCTTTTTGTATCGTCTTCGAAGGTGCAATATGCAAGAATTAAATCAAAGTGGGAGTTCCAGATAAAATCGTATCGGAAACTACACACTGCACTGCTTAGAGGCCAGTGAATTTTAATTCGAAGCTCACACATGTTACTGCAACGACGGTAAAGCCTTAGGGAAAGTGTTGAACAAGTTACGCTCTGATGGTTCACCTGGGCCGGTTCATGTTACCGTAATCGCTTCGTGTTTATTTACATTACACGAGCACTGGACAATGTAACTATTGAGCAATTCTGTTGTCTTGATTCAAGCTCTAGACGCCAGGTCAGAACGCTCGAGTCACCTTTCGCTTTTGTTTGGAGTTCCATCTAGCAATGGTCGGAATGCGGTGATTCTTGAAACTGGGAAATTGTTTTAATAAATTGCACTTGAATTGCATACTCCGTTTGTTGCTCTCTTTTTTAGATCCATTGTTTTGCAGTAGGAACGAAAACTTTTGTGATGTTCCAAAGGTGTGTTATTTATTCACGAGTAAACAGTGTAGCGTTTCAGGTATTTTACTTCGCTTTGCCGCAATATATCTTCTCCGTCTATACAGAATTGCAACACTTTCTCACCCTTTGGATCGGTTCCGTAGGATATCCATTCTCATTTCAGTTCGATAACAGAAAATGAGTTTGTACATATTTTGAACAATGAAGTTGCCATTAATAGACAATAATTGATAACAAACTAATGGAAAAAAAAAGTAATAAAACTGTTTTACCACACTTTAAGTCAGCTTTTCATAATGTCATATTGTCCGCAACAGCCGGTTCTTAGATCTATTATTACCAATTTGTTCTATTATACGGACTTCATCATAAAACCCATGGAGAACTCATGCAGAAGAGTGGTAGATTCGATGTACGCGGACTCGGTGAATCAACACCTGTTGCTCTTGCTGGCAGACAAGCTGTCTCAATGTGGTGCTGGAAATCCTTTTCTTTCATGGATAAGATCATATCTGAGAAAGAGAGAGGAATCAAAGAGCTCGAATTGAAGGCAATTTTTCTGAAATAGTGTCTTCCCTGGTGTCCCGCAGGAATCAAATTTGGATACACTTCTTTTCATGATATTTGTAAACTATGACACTGTTCAACAAGAACAGTCTTACTGGGTGGTGCTGAAGCAGGGACATACATAGAGCTAAATGTGGATAAGTGCGTCTTCATTGAGTATTCCCGTAGCAACCTAACCGCACGGTTTGGTTGATTGGGTATAGGACGGAATATCATAGAGAAGTAACAATCTTTACACGATCTCTAGGCTTTATCATGGTCAGAAAACTTCTAGTGACCAAACAACACATAGATGGTGGACCAAACACATTGATGGTGGACCAAGCACAGATGGCGTTTTATCTAAAACTCTTCTTGTGCTTGGTTTAATTACCCGCATCCCAAAAATTGACATTGCTTTACTCAGATAAGATCCCTGCTTGACTTTGGTTGAGTTATTTGGTCCGTAAGGGCAAATTCGTCAAGATACTGTCGCAAAATTTATATTTGTTATTTTGATCTTTGGACTTTTTTGACTTCGGGCTTCATCACCTCACTAGAGTCTGGCCCCTCTCAGGTTGCTGGAATTTATTCAAGAAACCGACAGTACAAAGTATTGAAATAAATATAAGTTTACATTTTACAACAAACTACGCTGTACATTCTCCGCAGTTGGAAATAATAATTTTTGCAAGCGGTTTTCCAATTCTTCTACCGTAAGTTTGTATTTTAAAAATAGTGTCGGCTCCTTTGACGATTTTTCCGAAAACAACATTTTTCTTGTCAAGTTGTTCTATCTTGGAGAATGAAACACAAAATTGAGAATTATTGATTTGTGTGGCTCCTATTCTTTTCATCGATAACACCCCTAAAAATTGATTAGTTTATTAGAATTGCGGAAACAATTATGACAAAGTATTATAGTCGTGCCTGCTTTGGAGTGTGAGAGAATATGTTTTTCTTCTGCAAAATTTTCGCCATAAATCGAATATCCTCCTCTGCCGGTTCCCTCAGTTATGTCACCGGTTTCGAAAAACTTATCAGGTACGATTCTATGTATCGGGCATCCTTTGTATGTTAAACCATTAACGTTAGTTCCCTTACAAATCTCGAGGAAGTTTTGAACCGTTACTGGAGCGTAATCGTGGTAAAGTTCAACTATAACGTATCCTAGGTATTCTCCGTTATCTACTTTGAAATCTAAAAAACATCTAAAGTTTTCTATTAAACGAAAATTCAATCCATTTAATGAATTTCTGCCTACTTTGGCAGACTTTTGCATTTTGGTAATATCCCACTTATCGATTCCATCTTTTTAAGTTTATGGTCCATATTTTCGCGTACTATATATCTAGACATTTTCGACCCATGTATAAAAGTGTCATTGAGAGCTTCATAGCTCTTAATTTGGTCATTTTTGCAATACAGAGAGCGCTGAAATTACAAGTTTTGAAACATATTTTAAATAATCATTCTGTACTTACGGCTTTTTTTATTGTTTTATGTTTTTTCTTGTTTTCTTTTTGGATATAATTCATTTTTTGTGCGTGGTTCCGACTCCAGGTCATATTTTTCTGATGCAAGATCCCTCTTTCAAAGGAACAGTCAACTCTTCCCTGAAAAAATTACACTTTTTACAAGTTTTTGGCCAGAGATGAAATCTAAATTCCTCGATGATCTAACGTAATATTAGTTTTACCGAAGACCTACAGCCACCAGCAGGCCAAGATCTTCGTTAGAAAATTTAGTTGCTGACAAAAATTAAACTTTTATAGAATCATAAGACCAGTACTGTTGAGATGCCCACTTAGAAGACACTTCCAGCTCTATATTTGATCACGTGTGCTGAGATTAAGTACGATTGAGGTAATAAACAGAATGAAGAAAGATTAAGTATTTCATCATCTGACAAAACAAGTCTATGCTCAACAGTTGTTGTTATACTTACTTTCTTAGCCATCCTAATTTTATGGAGCTTCTTTAGTAGTACTGCATTTTCAGTATACATTTCTCTAGTTCTGTGCAAATCACGTGTTCTACTTGAGGCGTGAAGGAGATCCTTTGGGTGCAATTTTGGTGGACTGCTATCCACTAGACTCTTCATGTTGCGTGCCTGTATAAATATTGAAGAATTGTCCAATTATACAATAATTTTAATAATTGAGTCATACGTACATTATACAAATGTTGATTATAATTGACCAAATCTTCTTGCAATACGTTGAACGGCTGAGTTCCAGGCAGGTATCGAGGATTCATAGTCATTTTGAACTTACCGGTTAAAATATCGTGTTTTCTTCCGCCTTTCGCGAATCGTTGCCATAAATATAGGCCAAGATTTCTTCTAATTCGTGCGGTTTGACTTTTAACAATAACGGAAGGCGACGTAACTAGTTTACATTTTGATTTGATTGTATGTACCATTTTTGCTGTACTCGGTAATTTTATATTCTTTCAAATTTTACCTATCGAAATTACACTTACGATTTTTTCTATACACGTCAGATGCTGTCACTGGCGGCGATTGTAGTGGGGATTACTACAATTATTCATTGACAGCTGTATTGAAAATTTTATGAATGCTCCAACTGCCCTATTGACCACTGTTTTGCTGCTTCTGTTATGGAAGTGTAAAGAGTGTTACTTATCCGTAGGAGACTAAGTTATCAACTCAACGACTGGACCCTCTCGGACTATGAAAACTATGGTCTCCAAGAATCATCCATTCCTTTCCTGGCGTTGAAACCACAGGTAATCGTGATGTAATCATAGCAACTGAAAAATTCTTGATTGGGTTCAAAAAGATTCACCAGTGACCGCGTAATGGCGGCATTGATATTAGCGAACTCAAAGTACAGGGTGGAAACTTTGATGATTGATAAAGTATATGAAAAAATTAAAAGGCATTAATTTATGAATTTTTTAATAAAAAAAAAAACGTGTAGGCTAATTTTCGAGCAGCGAGGAAAATTTTTATTTTTCGATTGAAGAAAGAAACTTGAAAAAAATTCACGATGTATAAAATACAGGAAGATATAAATAGGGGACCCGGAAAAAAAAAACGTAAGGAAAGTCTCAATGACCTGCCTCAATTTTTTTTAAGTCAGTTTTGCGAACTTTTAAAGTAAAAAACGATATACACCTTTTTTGTAGGTAATGAACGTCTCTATAACACTGTTTTGTTATTTTTCGATTGGTCAAAGAACTGTTGGAAAAAATTTCGAAATTAATGTGAAAAATGATGGGTGAGCGCAAAAACTTTTTTTTACCGCTCGCCTAATTTTTTTCTCGAGAAACGATCTCTACAAAGTTTGTACGTATATGCTTTCCCTAAGTAACTGTACAAACAGAATCTCTCCACGATGTTCCGTTTCCGAGAAAAAATCCTAAAGCTGGGACGTTGCAAAAAAACCGTATGGCCTTGAACGGGGGAAATTCTGGGATCCGGCCCATTTTCAATAGGTATGTCATATTTGGGGGCGCCAACTTAATCGAGCGAAATTTCAACTTTCTACGACGAAAAGTGGCGCCTCTAGAGTGTTTCCTGGGAATGTCACAGACACACATACGGACAAAATCGGGCGTGTAGACTGCTTTCGGGAAACTTCGGTTTCACCGGTCTCGGAAGTAACTATAGACCCCGATGTTCACTTCTGCCTCTAACTCTTCATCTGATCGCACTTACTTAACATCCTGAACTTAACTGACTGTTCAGTAGCTTTCTGGTACCACCCTCCAAATGATTTCCTCTGGTGGCTTTCAAAACTGCACTGACTCATGCGCGTGACTTGCCCTTCTTGTACCCTGACCGGTGACCATAGTGACGTTCAAAATCTAGACGGACGTTTCATATTTCATATGTAACAGTTCGGGAACCCTTCAGGCCGAGAATATCTGAATTTTATCTCCATAAAATTCCACCTTCTTGTTAATCTAACTCTAATTAATTCGTAATTAATAGTATTCACTGAGACTGGCAGATATTTGACATTACTGTGATACTTTTGTCTCCAGTCTTCATCAAATCAAGCACTCGTGCCTTTGTATGTTTCTAGAAATGAAATCTATTAGGTATCTTTTAATCCGTATAAAACTGGTGTAGCGCAAACGAGGCCTTTCATGTTTAATTATTTTGTATTTCCATTTTGTCGACGTCGGATTAGCTTATGAAGCCTTTCCAGCTTATTCGCGGTTCTTTCATAAGCTTTTTCTCTGTCGATTTTTTTCATGTCTCCATTAAAAGCCGCATTGATGGCCGCGTAAATACAAATTCACATCACTGTTGTAAAAAATGTTTCGTTTTGAGATTTATAAAGGACATTATAATATAGAGAATTTTAATTGATTAATGATTTCTAGAAAAAATGAATTTTATAATCCTACTACATTCCTATAAATCGAAAATAAAAACCGAATTCGCAGGCTCTTATGATAACCAGTGGTGTCAAAACTATCCCTAAAATGCCTCAAAAATTCTTGAGAAAGATACAACATTTTTACTTCAAAGTAAAGATCGTGTTGAAGAAAGAAACTTTCTTCTGGGGTGTGTAATTTGGAAAACCAATTAACTGAATTAATTACTTCCTCACTTACTGTCGCTTACTTATTCGTATACTACGCAGTCTGCAATGAACTGAACTCACTTCCTGCTTGCTCCTCGTATATACACCCTTAGTGTTCTTCTAGAATGCACTTCGTTAGTTGTTCTTTCCCGAACTTCTTTCTAGAGTTCTTAATGTTCTATCCCTTTTATGGTAAAGTAACATATATTAAAACATTTGCCATCTAGGTCTGGCCGATCATACCTTACTTCAGGATATGGTGCTTCGTTCACTTCGGGGTGTTATGCCGTTATCCCTTGTTGGTGGTAAAATTATATTTGAACGAACATCTCAAAAAAGGTCTCAAACGCGTTCGTGAATCGTTTCTAAGACCAAGCTTAACTGATGGCTGTGATGCATTTTTACCTTTGCAAATAACTTATACAAACCAATTTGGCAACATACAAGACTGTTAAATAATATATCAGTATCGGCACATAATATTCTAGCAAAGTATGTAATTCAATATGACAGACAAGAATATCAAAGCTGCTCTGAAATCTAAGTAACTCTCTCAAGCTACATAAATTATTGGTGAATATTTGTACGAGGTGTAGGCAAATGGAGAATCACTTGAAGGATAAGATGTAGGGCTGATAAAGCATTGAAGCATAGGGCATTGAAGCAGCCCAGATGCGCATATTCTTCGTTCATCGAAAATAACGTCGTTTTCAACTTATTTTTTTTGTAATATAAAAGTCTCTTTTTACCTCCCACACACGTGGCAGTGTCAATCGAAGCATACGAATCACATTAGTGTAGCGTTGTCGCTTGAGTTATGTTGTGATCTGGAGTTTGGATATATTTCCACTCTCTTCCATTTTGTTGTACTCCTCACACAACCTAGAGGATATAATAATCCAAAACTCTATGGAGGAACCCCATTTCGCTTGCTTGTACTGTAATTCGGGATTTTTTCACCCATTACCTAACCATAGACAGACCGATAACCACAAGTGACTACCTTGACTATACCTTACTGCTACTTACTGCACCTGCAACTTAAATAGGTTGAGCTGAGAAGCTAAAACAGGTTTTAGGTGGACTTAGTAGCGTAAAAATTTGTCTTCTTAACAGTTATCGACATCCTCCCTTCCCTTACGCAAGAGACACTCCTCCCTTCTTCCCAAACGCAACAAAGATGCTAGGGATTAAGGTTTGCATCCCCCTTTCTCAATATCCCTCTCTTGCATATTTCGGCAACCGTATTGCGGTTGTTGAAATTACTCGTCAGCATCCAGCCGCTGGGAAATCCTATTGCACGATCCATGTTTTATAGAAATAGGACCAAAGGACCTACTCTGGACTCCGAATTAGGCTTCTAGTTCCGAATTATCGTCATTCTTCGGTTTGTACAGCCCTGGGGACTTCAAATTTTTTGATGTGTTTCTCTTCAACAACCGTTGACTTGGGATGATATTTTGCGCATATGCGCATACTCTTGGGTCACTATTGGAGATACTCCTAAAGAATTTTTTCTCCTTCATCATTTTTATCATTCTTCGATTTCAGTGGTACAGGTGAGTTATGCATATAGGCGAGATGTCTACTAGTGTCCTTGACAAGGTATGGTGTGGTTATGGTGGGAAGGGGTTATGAGCCCCAGGTGACTTGGCCACCAAGGGCCTTTGTGCAATTCCATCACCATGGTTGTTCTTCTGCCTCCCAGACCTTTTCAAAGGGTTCCATTTCTTCCTCAGTAAGTGTGAGGACTTGTGTTGTCTGTTACACATTTGGGGCTGAGTTCCCCTTCAACCGCGTAGGTAAGTTGTAAGCTCATTTAGACTGTTGTGACAGGTGAGCTCTCCAACTAGTAGTCTTAACTCAGAATTGACTAGTCTTTAGTCTGGAGTTGTCTCCCAAAAATTTTTGGGAGCATTCTTCAATAATCTCGAGTTTTTTTTTTATTTCGACTTGATGATATTTGCACATCGTCTTTGGTATGGCTGGTGAAGATACTTCAAAATAATTTTCTTCACCATGTAATAGCGATCCTCAATTTCAGTCTAGAGGTGAGCTATGCATACCTATAGGTGAGATCTCTATAGTGTCTTTGGCAAAGTATAGTGTGGTTATGGTGGGAAGGGGTTATGAGCCCCAAGCCCCAAATGACTTGGCCACCAAGGACTCTTTGTGCAATTCCATCACCATGGTTGTGCTTCTATTCAAACCTCTCAGACCTTTTGAAAGGGTTCCATTTGTTCCTCAGTAAGTTTGAGGACTTGTCTTGTCTGTTACACATTTGGGGCATACTGAGTTCCCCTTCAACCCCGTAGGTAAGTTGTAAGCTCATTTAGACTGTTGTGACAGCTGAGCTCTCAAACTAGTAGTATAAACTCAGAATTGACTAGTCTTTAGTCTGGAGTTGTCTCCCAAAAATTTTTGGGAGCATTCTTCAATGCTTATAGGAGAGATAAAGAAAAAGGTATGGTGTGGTTATGGTGAGAAGAAATTATGAACCCCAGACGACTAGAAAACCTTGTTGTCATTGTCCATTGTAGGTACATTGTACAAATTGGATCACCTTATTTGTAAGTATTAAAAAAATGGTTGTTAAGGAAAATTAATTTATTTACGTTCCAAGGAACATGCGAGTGAGTTTTAAGTTGTAAGTTCTGCGAATAAAAAATCAATAAGATCGGCGAAATGTTGCGAAATAAAATCCTCCATGCGCATCTTAGATAGATAGCCTAGCTTTGAAATTTTTTGCTCGATCTACTTTTCACAATAATTAGTTTTATCCTAAGAGAGTTATTACGTACTACACTCACTGGTTTCGTTTTTGTTTCCCTAATAAATACGGAAGATTAAACTCTTTTTTGCCGGTAATTTTTCGCAAACGACTTTTTAATCGTCCCGGCAACCACCGGCAATAAAGAACGTGTTCGTCTATCGTGTCCAAAATGACCGTAGTAGAAGAGCAAGTAGTAAGTGATGCGTATCCTCAACCTCAACATAAGAAGCGCGAATAAAATAAAGAAAGGATCGAGGAGCACACAACGTGACGGTTGAATGATGGCGCGGCATCGCAACGCTCTGTGCAGCGAACTGTGGAAGACAACAAATGGACCGCCTCATTCATACACCCAGAGCCGCCTCCGGCCCATCATTTAGACAGTTAATGCACTCTAAAGTCTAAACTCTAAAGCCATCCACCAACTACAAGATTTACTAATACGAAACGGTAGCTATACGGTTTATATTATTTTAATCGTCGGGACTATTATTATTATAGAAGTGTAAAATAAGCTTTATTGAATCTTTATTAGCTCTATAAAGGAAAGCGCCCATAGATTGCAAGCATGCATTTTTTCCTCGATACTATAGTTGCATAGTCGATGATAAACTTTAGGTCATGCCACGCCTGACCTTATTGTAACTTTGATTATGCAATTGAGTAATCTTACCGTGTGTAGTATCCTTAGGCTGTCTTCACACACCCTCGTATAATAAGAGATGAATCTTATGAATTATTTTAATCACGAGAAGATGACGTTTTGACTGCATGAAAGTATAATTAGGTAGTGGAGTTGAAAAAATAAATTCTGCGTTCTTTTTTGTACCACAAGGCCCGTTTCCATTTAGGCTTGACTACTCTTCTGAACGCAACACTTCAAACTTCATAAGAGAAAAATGATCTATTTTGGACGCCTTTTGAAGTGTCGCGTCCTGAAGCGTGGTCAAGCTTAAGTGGAAATCGGGCAACCGTTCACTCATTATTTGTGAAGTGGCAATGTTAAGGTTACTGGAATCACCCCATGTAAATGCTGTCATACTGTCATGCATTTATCTGAATTTGGTTTTTATTTTTTGCTTTAGAATAAGTAAAAGTAGCCAAAGAATTTGATGGTCCTGCTTCTTCAAAACTCCGCCAGTCTATCAGAAAGTTTAATTTACTCCTAGATTTTTTTTGTAATACTCGTACCCTAAATTTTTGATTTACTACTCAACAAGAAGTACCTCATTTATCGTTTTTTGATAGCCTCAGCTTGTTAGCTGAAGTCTGGAGGTTCCTCCTTTACCTCGATCGGTTGTTTTTCCTGGGTTGGGTTTTTGTGGGTATTTTTCGCCATGGCGGGGGTTTGAGTCGTCTGGCTTGTTGCTGGGTGTATCTTGTTGATTTTGTCACTGTCACGTTTCTTGTTTCACATTGAGTGTCTTTGTCACATTCACGGTAGTTTTTTTTCACAGCTTTCACTGTGAGTGTCTCTGTTACTTTGAGAGGTGTTTCACTTGACTGTGTTTGTCACTTGGGGGGGGGGGGAATTTCAGTATGGGTATCTTTTCGGCTAGCGGATTTTCCTTCTTTTCGGATTGATTCGTCTGAGGGTGTCTTCTATGCGACGATGTCTCTTAGCTCTTCGAGCCCCGTGGCGTTGACTGCCCTCCTGGCGGGTTTGTTAATCGCGCTTCGCCTGATCTGTACGACTTAGGGCACTCTGGCCAAGTCATTCCGGCGTAGGTTGCGATGGGCATCGACATGGTTTTGATTATCTTTATTGTGTTTTTCGGGGTCACATTGTTTTTCCGCCGCTTAGTGGGTAGAGCGACCCGATTGCATGTTTTATTCCTCTCTAGGCCTTTTTGGCTTTTTCCGAAGCTGAACCATTCGTATAGGATCACTCCCAGATATTTGACTTCTTGGTTTCCGTTCCGTTGATTGTCACTTCTTTGGATTTCATTGATTTTTAATCGCCATTTGACAACCTAACCATCGGGTTAGGTTGTCTTAATTGGCATCGTCGTGTCGTCTACGAATTGGGCTATTTCGCATCGCGTGCATGGGCTTGGGGAGTCATTGTGAAAGGTGTGATCGATTACCGACCCTCGAGGGACTTTGTAGTGGATTTGGTGTCTTTGATGATAAGGGATGTCATGTTTTCGTTAATTGTAGACCGGCCTTGATGCCAAATCTTGTGGAAGGCTTTTTCGATGTCAAGGAATATGGCGCCTGTCGACATCGATCTTTTTACGTGGTCGCTTATGTGTTGAGTAATTCTCACTATTTGGTGGACCGGTGGTCGGGTATCACGTTGAGTCTCTCTAGCTCCTCTTGCAGTCTTGCGAGGATGACTCTGCTCTTTGCTCAGGGCTGGGAATAGGCTGATTGGCCTATTAGCTCTTTGGGTCTTTCTTCGGGTTTCGGTATCATGATGATCTCTGCCGTTTTCCAATGCTGGGGCTAATGACGCTGTTGGCGATTTTCACGATTCTCGGATGCCTTCTTCGTTTAGGTTTTCCAGGACCGGGTTTGTAATCTTGTCTCCTCTTCTGTGTTTGAGATTCTTCAAGATTCCCTTGATCTCTTCCTTGTCGGTTTCTCTGAAATCGGTAGATAATCGAGGTTGGCGTTTGCCTCTGTTGTGGTTTGAACAATTTGAATGTGTTTCAGGTTTTCGTTTGTCGCCTTGTTGGGCTTGAACTGTTGTTCCAATTGGGGGCGAATACTTCCGCTTTTTCTTCCCATGATTTTGTTGTCGCTTTCGGGGGGGGGGGGGGGGGTCTCGCTTTGTTTCCTCCTCCTTTGATTGCTTTGGCCATTTGCCAAGAGGTTGGGTTGCTCTAGTTTGACTTCCAGATTTGGTTGTAGTGGTCACTTATCTTTCCTTTAATGTCGTTTGTATGATCTTGTTGATCTCGCATTTCGCTTTCACTATGACGATTGCTTTCAAATATTTATGCAAAACATTTCCCCGGATGTCAAACTGATGTACAACCTTTTCCTCTGATTTAACCTCTGTTGGATCCAAAATGGCGAGGGTGGGGGGGGGGCAAAAAATTTGTCGTGCAGGTTTAAATGTTTTGTTCAGTACACTTTGGCATGCCGCCATTTTCAATCCAACAGGGATAAAAACTGTTGACTTTCGTTATGAAAACTAAAATTAAAACCGAAAAATAAAAATGATTGAACGGCTTATTATACCTAATTATTGTTTAAAAAGCTAATGATTTTGAATATAAAAATTTCTAATTAGAATTTTTGTTTTGTTTCAGGTAAGCTTTGACTGATTGGTGGAATAAGTGTACCTACATGAGGTAATTTGTAGAGTATAAAATACATAATATAATATAATGATGTTTAAGGCGGCTTAAATTTGACATGAATCTATATAAAAAAATTAATTTTGGTAAGCATTATGCCCGGCGTATCCTAATCTTACTTTCATAACATTCCAATGTATACTGATTGCCATGCGCCGTCAGCTATTATATTTTGTTAGTAGTTGCATGACGATAACAGTGACATCCTATTTTTTTTATTTTTTTGTTAATACATATTTATTTTGTAGTCAGATTTATACAAGAATACATCGGATTAGACTTCATTTTTTCGTATTTATATTTGATTTATGATAAATTCGTCACCCCCTCATTTTAATCGCAGAGCTCAGTCTTAGTTGGTGGAAGCTGCTTCACCAGCTGGCTTTAGGAATATTATTATGTATAATGTGTGTGTATTTATTTTATACGGTAGTTCCATTAAAAATTAAAGATAAATACCCTTATCTCGGAATAATAATAGAGGGACTCCAAAATTGAAGCTTTACGGTAGCTAACTGTTAAAACTCGGGATAAAAACTGGTGTGATTTATTCTCATTTTATTGCCCCTCCTATAATTATTGATTGGAATAACAAATATTCCTATTGTGATGGAATATAAGATGTAATAGCTGAGATGTATAATAAAAATTCCGTCTTAAAATTTAAAGAGAAAGGGTTTTATTTTATTTTTTTAATTCAATTTTATCTAATTTATTTTTGAAGTTTTGCTATATCAAGTGCAGACAATTACAACCTTAACGAACTTAGAGGTAACTTTATAGTGCATGTTCCTTCTTGAAGTTCTGATGTATCCACTTAGTAAAGTTGTGGTCTTGATTATCTTAAGAGTAACGTAACAACATTAAAAGTCTGACATATAGTTACAAGCACCCTTATTAGAGCTTACAGTCAATTTATTCTTTTTTTCTTATCAAAAGAATGTTGTATTTTGGTATAAGTACAGGGTGTATCTTTAATATTATGAAAGAATTGAAAGACAAATTCTTTGGTCTAAAATAAACAAAAAAAAATATTTACGTGTGTCCGGAAACGCACCGTTTTTGAGATACGCAAGGTGTCAAAGAAAGATAACTTTTTCAGTTTTTTGAATATATCTCAAGACCGTTTGAGATTCAGACTCAGCTTTTGTACCTTATCAATGATTTTAGCTACTTTTTTAATAGCAAGTCAGTTTTTTTCATGTGCTATTTTCGGAGATCTCAGGAATTAGAGATGTTTTTTGCCCTTCATTTCCCAAACAACGAAAGGCAGGTTTCAAAAACGAAAAAAGGTTGCTCCATAAACGAAAAATTTTGGATATAAATGTAAATTTGCTCGAGTATTTCATAAAAATCATAAAAAATATGATTTTGACTATAAAAAAAAATTGGCGCCTTTGGTTGCTCAATTAATGGTGTCAAGTTGGGTCGATTTGACAGCGCGACTAGAGGGTCTCTCCTCCCTTAGTAGGGAGGAGAGTAGGGGGTTAAAATAATAATAACAGTAATCTCAAGGTAGCGACGGCATGCAGTTGGATGCGCGATACCAATGCACAGAAGGTTGATAGAACGTCTCGAGGTTTGCAATTTGAAAAAATTTAAAACGAGCTCATGGATTGTTTATCTGCTTCAGGTTTGCTGGCTGGAAAACAAACATTTTATTATAAAATGGTAATAGAATGTTCACAAGGAAGTGTCTTTCAAGATCAAGTCTAGAAAAATAGTTTCGTTTGGAAGGTGTCTTGAGTCGCACTATCAATTCTGTGACAGCACGCCAAAAAGGAGATAAATTCGACTTGTAACCCGTTTTTTATGCAGTTAAAATAAAAAGGCTTCTGCTGTAAAAAATCATAAAAATATATGGGATAGAAATGCATAAGATCTCCGGTCCAGTAAATTTGGGAGTTGCCCAAAAATTTCAAATACATTTTTCTTTTGTTGGTTATTCTAAAAGGTTTTCGAAAAAGATGGAGACCTCCCAACGATGCTTTTACCTAGAGCGACAAAATGTGCGAAAATAACAGTGAGGGAATTGATTGAAACCGACGACGATGACATTGATATTGATATTAATATTGATAATGAGGGTGTCAGATGCGCTGCGACCTATTACAGATCTATTGTGCCCCCTCTTCTCTGCTTTTTTGGTGTATATTCCCTTCATTGAAGCAGCCTCTCCAACTCCGCTTCCCTTAGGAATTTTAGGATTTGAAGGGGATCAAGGCCGGGCAGAGCTTCTATCTCAAAGTGGTGTAAGAAAAAGCAAATGAAACTGTAAGAAAATTAAAAAAATCTTGCCAAGAAATTTGTTAAATCGTTCTTTTCTAACAAAAACACCTTTAAATATATATGAATACCTTTATATTAAAGTAAAAAGCGTCTTCTTAGCATATATTTAACGAGTATGTCGTTGATCTTAATTCATTTGCGTTGTATTAGTTACAAAAGCGAGAAATGCAGCGCGAACCGCGAACGCGCCGCACCACGACTCACGATTTAGAGGCTTCATAGTAATTTATGTTTTCAACTCTGAGATGAAAATTGAAGATGTTACTTTAAAAGTAGCGAAACGCGTGTAATATTTCTAATATCCATCAGGCTTCATAGTACTGACGCTTACTAGCGTCAGTGTCGGTAATACAGGTATCCTCAAGTTCCTACCAGCACGGTAGTAATCAACGCCACTTCGAGCGTGGATTGGTGGGCGAGGATTCCACCAATTGTGATGATTTTTTTCTAAATACATACTGGACACTGATGAGACTAGTTTAATATAATAAACCGTCGATGAGAGTCTTAGATAAACTAGAAAAGAGCTACGCGCGGAGAAACTGGACGCAATAACCTTTTAACTTTGGATGCTAATAACTTTTTAGCAGTAAATTGGGGAGTTTTACTTGATATAAGTAGACTTTATTGAAGAGTAAATCCTGGCGTGTCCAGTGACCCCAGAACAATTGCTGTGGGATGATCAGAACGCGAGTTATGAACGGCTGAAAAAAAAACAGAATCCAAGATGGCGGTGGGCAATGCGCAAATTCAGGGTTATGCTAATTATCATCCCAGTTTTAATACATTCTAAGCTAATTCAGCCTTCTAGTCTTTTCAAAATAACTCAAAATTAGACTATTGTTGAAAAAAAAATCTCGGGCAGCAAAACTTCTGATAAAAAAATGAACGCAAATAATCTAAAACAACCTCCTCCTGTATAAAATTGCGTTTTTTGACTTCTCTCCTTTTTGGCTTGCAATACAGAATTTACATACTAGAAAATGGGGTTTATTATACAGGGGAAGGAGCTCTTCTCTGCTCAGCACGCTAGACAAGAAGCTTTTCTAGGATCGTGTCCGAGTCAACTCTTTCAGGACGGTTCATGGTTCTTCTTGATGTAGCAGTTCATACATGGATTTAAAATTATTGTCCGTTTTTGTTGTTATGAATTGCGCTTTAATTACACAATAAGATCGTGTCCTTAACCATTTCGGCACTAAGGGTGCAAGTAATTTTTTTCATGGTTTTCGGTAAATCAAAGAATAATTGAATTCTGTTAGAGCGGATTCTTTTTTATTGCAACAATTTTTGCATCGCTTGAAGGAAAGGTTATTGAAGCCAAGTCCGTACTTAGTAACCAGATTTGTCCTTTAAAATATCGTCGAAATGTGTCCGAAGTTGAATATAACAAAAGTTACAACAAAAGAGTGAATTACGAGACCTTAAGAGATTTCCAAGTAAAACTGAACATATTCCTGCAAACTTTTCTGCTTTATAACGCGATTTTCGCATCCACTCCCGGTGCTCTATATGCAAGCGATGCGAGTATTCGGGAAACTGCAAAAGGCTCCATGAATAGGTTTGACTTACAAGAGGTGATGTATCTACTAACTTTCCCTCCAAAGTGAGGTGCAGTCTTTGTAACTTTGTATTCTATATAAAGTTCCTCTTGTATAGCAAGGGGTAACTCGAGCGATCGCACCACAACAAAGTCAGCGGGGAAATTGGGAGAGAGAAAACACGAGTCGTACTTCAATGTTCATGAAAATCGCCCCCGGGAAACCTGGGCTGACGCTCGGATCGTAAGATTGCCGCCTAATGTCGCCTGGCTACACATCGGAGGCACCTATTATATTGTTTTGTTACAAATATTGTGAAGTTTCCCGAGGCGTTAAGCAAATGATCTGATGGGGGTTTATTATGCTTCTATATGAGCATTAAACAGTTAAACACGTGTTTAAAGAGGTGCTATAAATAGGAAAAGTCTTGATACTCTAAATAACAACTACCACACTGATGGCATTACAGCTCATGTAGAGTTAGTTAGCTATGAATCATATAACGGAAACGGTTCACGACTATGATCTATTTTTATAAGCGGAGGATTTTCCGATGAACATTATGCGAGTTGTAATGTAAATAATAATATGTAATACAGCCAACCTAACTTGTTTCTGCGCATGTTTAGTAGACCAGTTCAGTGAGATTTCTGCGGTTGTTCCTGTTTTTTTTTTTTTTTTTTGCTTTACACGGAAAATTTTGCTGCCTACTGTAGGCATGGCATTTAAGTTGTCCGCTCTACGAGTATATTGCCGGTTTTAAAAAAGAAAGTTGGAAATAATACTCTTTGGTTGACATAATTATTATAACTTACTGATTACAGGTCTCCATTGGAAACTAATTATAAAATATTCTGAAGGGGAGAGAGTCCATTACATACTTAACCGCATGACATATTATGACTAGGGTCTTGAAATAATAAGTTTCAACCCTGATACAAGCAGTTTTACTTATCAACTGCATGTGGAAATGTGCTCTCATAATTACTGAGAACTATTTGTGAAATGTGGTTGCGTGCTTTGACACAGTTTCGCAGCAGTTCCATGAAAAATTCTGCAGTTTCACAAGCCACTATACGTACGTATAATGGCAAATATAGACCATATCCACACACGATATGCTGACACAACTAGAACTAGTTATCCGTGTATAACCTACTCATGAATATATGTGATATTCACATCGGTTTACAGAAATTTCAATTTTTTCATACATTTATGCAACCCCGTGATTTGTTTCTCAATATAAATTAATTCCGTCAACGCGCAATCTAATAATACAAGTAATAACTTGACCGAAACTCTTTAACACCTGTCAACATCATCCAGTAAGTTGAAGTTCACTTTTCAAACAACCGTCTTTAATAAATTAGTTAACCCCGTAAGAGTTTTTGGACCTTGGGCACTGAAAAGATGATAATAACGATGATGGTAACATATGAATGACTATTTCGCTCTTATTGGAGCTCATCGGCAAGTGTCCTACCAGCAAGTGTAATAAGAGATCCAGAAAAAAAGATGAGTTTTTTTATTTTTTCGTCCCGGCAAAGACCCTCATCAAAAGGACCTCATCGAAAAAGCTTGTAGAGAAAACAACCAATTCTCACCAGTCCCTAATAACTTCAAAAAAAGAAAATCAAAATTGTGTTAATAATCACGTTTGATTGCTCATTTGACCTTCGTTTGACACCTCAAAGAAAATATTTGACCACGTCCCGAAAGAAAGTTCTCTTCTTGTTGCATCCCTGCTAACTTCACGTCTCTCTGAAAGCTCAATGTTTTTTCCGGGGGTCGAAACTTGCTCACCTTGTTTGATCATCCTAGCCTAGTTAAAATTCAAAATGGCGACCAGATCCGAGGTGCGCATCAGTCCGCCATGTTGAATTTTATGTTTTTTTTTTTAATAACTCAGCCATTTTAAATTTTTTTCAGTAAAAGTGATTTAATTAAACCTGAAAAAATTGGGGGAGTCATTTGACAATAACTTAGGGTCCCGTTAAGATGGCCGACGGCCCTTCTTAGGAACTTACCTTTTCCTTATGGAGCCCCAAAATAAAAAATTTGAAGACATAAAGTTGAAAGTACTTGAAAAGTATCGATCGTAGAGAAAAAACTGTAATAAACAAAGTTGTAGAAAATTGAATTTCTCACAAGTTGGGTTTCTAGAATTATTTTTGCCACAAAAAATAAAATTGGCCGAGTTATTTGAGAAAAGCAATTATTTTTCATCAAATTCAAAATGGCTGACTGATACGCCCCTCGGATCTGGTCGCCATGTTGAATTTAAACTACCAATGACCTCCTCTAATTTCATGTCAATTTTTTGGATATAATGACTGGGCCATTCTCCAAAAACGAATGCTCGCCGTTGAAATCGTTTGACCACCCAATCGAAGGAACTTAGTCGAAAACAAACGAATTCTCACCGGGCTCGGCTAACTTACCAAAATTTTCAAAATTGTGTTAATAGTCACGTCTTATTGATTATTCGTTTAATCATCATTGGATCACCATATAATATTGTTGGACCACGACAAGAAAAAAAAATCTTAATCGTTTATCTTCAAAATATTTTTTTCTGGAGGTGGTCAAACAAAATTATTCGATTTTCAAACGTGGTCAAACAATAATTATTGTCAAAGGAATGAGCAACAAATGGCAACTAATTACACAAATTGGATTTTTTTGTTATAGCCGGGAATGGCGAGAATTCGTTGGTTTCGCTCATAAGTTTTTTCTAGGAGGTGATCAAAAGGCGTGAGTAATTTAAGACCCCTGGAATGGAACTTTTTTTTTCTTCGCCCAGGGGAGGGGGGGGGGTAAAGTTAGCGGGGATGAAAAAAAGTTTATATTTTTTCCAGGCGTGGTCAAACAAATCTATTCAGTGGTGAAGCGTGGTAAAAAGATGGTAAGACGACTTTTGGTAAGACTTTGGTAAGCAATAAAAAAACCGTCATAAATATTTTCATTTTGGACAATTTGTGAGTTGTCCGGGAATGTTTCTTGTTTCTTGTTGCACACAAAAACAAAAGGTGACCAAACAAAATTATTCGGTGGTCAAAAGTGGTGAAACAGTGGTCAGTCTAATGCGCTACAGCAAATTTGTTTCATGACTTTTCTCGGCTTACTTCACGAAGCTCTACAGAAAATTTAGCCTACATTTTCGAAATGTACTTGTTACCAGTATAGTATGGAAAAAATTCATGTACCGGGTGTCCCAACACTAGTGTCCACCCCCTAAATAAAGCTTAATTTTAAAGATAAAAAATTGAAACTGCGAGGATTTGTGTACTTGATATATGACCACGGAATAACATAATCAGTTTCATTAAAAAAATTTAGTTCGGGCGCTAGCGATAAAAAACTGTAATATGGTGGTATATTGTCGAAAAAAAAATCAATTTTTCTTCAATATATAGGTAGAAATCGATTAATAAAATCAAAATCGCTTGAAAAAAATGTTAAAAAACTAATTATAAGGCTTTAATTAAATAAAATATAATTTATATAGCAATGACAGGTAGAAAGCTGATTTATGATGTGCAATAGGATGATCAATATAATCTGAAAACGGTAGGTGCAATAAGTTTTATGACAAAGTAAATAAGACCCAAATAAATAGAAGGACGGCTCTTGCTGGGCTAGCCGGCACACTGAACCTGCACTCGACAGTGTCGTATTATGGAGTCATGAAAAAGGTGATTATTAAAAAGCTATTAATTTTTTTTAATGAAACTAATATGTAATGCCATTCCGTGGTCCTATAACAAGTACACAAATCCTCAAAGTTGCAATTTTAAAATTAAGCTCCATTTAGAGGGTTGACACTAGTGTTGAGACACCCGGTACAAATACTAACTCGTTCCTAAATGCAAAAATTCATTTTAGACAAGACAGGAGTGCACCACACGGGGCGGAAGGGATCACTGCACTCAGTTTTGGCATGCATTTTGGTGGCTGGGGTGTATCCTATGGCGCAAGCCGAACTCGCAGCCGTTTTCTGTATTTTATTTTGATTTCACTAAAAATACATTTGTTACATAATTAATTAATGTAGAATATGGCCTCAATATACTTTGGATAGAGAGTAAAAAAGTAAACGTTTACTGCCTAGAATGTACGTACACCTATCAGAAATTGGATAATTTTTATGGAACTCATCTTTATGTTGAATTTTTTAGTGGTTTATTGGGGTTTAGGTTCTTGGTTAAAAATATTATTTATTTTATAATAATTTAAGAAATGACACCAAATTATAATTATTGCCTACTTGTAAAATATTTTCACTCAATATTTCTTCTCTATTGAATGTAAATCAATATTCTGTAGTCGTAGCTCATCACATGGTATGCCACCATTAGGGAGATCAAGACTCCAAGACTCAATGGATCACAGAAAGAATGTCGTTTTTTCCATTATATTTGCGTTTTAGTTAGTTCGAATTCGATAAATCATTCACAACCTTGCAAAACGGAAGTTTCGCCTAATGAGAACCAACTGAACGAATCAGCTTTCGAAACGCTTCCTATTAATTAGCGCTTCTTTCTTATTAGGGGACGGAACAACTGAGAGTAATTTAACTTTTTTTTTTTTTAATCGCAGATTAGTCAATTCTTTCGCAGGTAACTATGTCATTTCTTTCTTCATTTACGAAACAGGATATGAACATTTTTTTAACTTTAATTAAGGATATATATTTTTAACTACCTATAGTAAAAGAAAAAGAACTCCGAATAAAATATAACTATGATATATGGTATTATTTTACTATCGATAAAAAAGTAAGTGTGAAAATTGTGACGCTTCAAGTATTGATAATTAATTTGTTATATAAATTATGATAGTTTCACGGCCAAATAATATTTTCTAACGCGTCTAAAGACGTGGGCATCAATATTTTTCCAAATAAGAGTTAACCTGGCAATAACCTGACCTGTCAGGTTCTGTTCAGATCAGGACTTTTTTTTTTCAGAAAAAAAAAAAATTATAAAATTGAAATAAGTGGGTGTCGCTAGACGCTTGTCAGGTATAGTGACGTTTTTTTATTTTATTATTTTTATTATTTTATTTTTTTATTTTATTATTTGGAAATATTTTCTATAAGTAGAAGAAAAAAAAAGCTTATAATCGCTATACCCAGGTTTGAACCCTGGTCCTTTCGAACAAGAGTCTAGGACCTTATCCACTCGACCACGGTCACCTGTGGTCCTACCTCCTTATTCGAGGACTTGTCTCATCAGATACCATCCCAGCTCAGATTTTTAGCGGGATATTTTTTCATGCAGTTGTTTTCTCAAACTTACTTTCATGTGGGCAATTTAACTCGATCTGCAGAAACAATCGCTCGAGCTACGCTCTCGTATTACATTTTCAATCAAGTAAGTTTTCGTAATAAAAACGTAAAATATGTTACCCAATTCCGCGAAATTTCGTCCCTCATTATACGAGAGCAATTAATTTTGTAGAGTTTTCGAAAAATTCATTCAAAAATTTATGAAATTTCAGTTTAATAATGACGTAGCACTAGCACTGTCATGGAAATTAAATTACACATACAGGGTGTCCCAATATTCCATGGACATGGAGCAACCACAGATTACTGAGGTAAAAAAAAGTCGCTCTGACCAAACTTATCTCTATACCAAAGTGCTTCGTTTGTCCGTTAGAGGGCTTCAAAGTCTTTTGAAATTTTTAGTTTTTTTGAAATAGCTCAAAGTCGGCTGATTCCAATTCGATGAAATTTGGTAGGTGAATTTCTTATTAAAAGTACTAACTTCTGATGTACATGATAATTTGACGGAAACCCGGGAAGGGGTGAAACTACCCCTACCCTCCATTAAAATCGATCGTAATTGTTGATAGGGTAGCAGAAACGCTGTTCCTGTTTTTTTGTTTGAAAGATACATCGTTTTAGCCCATTTTTGGTCTCTTACAAAAATCTGTATCTTTCCGAGGTGCTATGTGATAAAATAAATTAGACGATGACACCTTACCAAAATTTTATGTCATTCTTTTAATTTGAAATCAAATTTTCAATTGTGAGGTGATTATTTGATCTAATCTCATAAAAGATGTTTAGTATGGTTCGGTTTTTTTTTTCAGGTGTTTGCAAACGGTTTTTTTCAAACGCATAAACAGTTCACAAAACGACGAGGTTCCAAGAAAAGTTAAAATAATTTTTTTGCGCAGGATGGAACTTTCTAGGGTCCAAACCGGCGCCCACATCGAGCACCTTTTATGAGATTAGATCAAATAATCACCTCACAATTGAAAATTTGATTTCAAATTAAAAGAATGACATAAAATTTTGGTAAGGTGTCATCGACTAATTTATTTTATCACATAGCACCTCGGAAAGATACAGATTTTTGTAAGAGACCAAAAATGGGCTAAAACGATGTATCTTTCAAACAAAAAAACAGGAACAGCGTTTCTGCTACCCTATCAACAATTACGATCGATTTTAATGGAGGGTAGGGGTAGTTTCACCCCTTCCCGGGTTTCCGTCAAATTATCATGTACATCAGAAGTTAGTACTTTTAATAAGAAATTCACCTACCAAATTTCATCGAATTGGAATCAGCCGACTTTGAGCTATTTCAAAAAAACTAAAAATTTCAAAAGACTTTGAAGCCCTCTAACGGACAAACGAAGCACTTTGGTATAGAGATAAGTTTGGTCAGAGCGACTTTTTTTTACCTCAGTAATCTGTGGTTGCTCCATGTCCATGGAATATCGGGACACCCTGTATAAGATGATGATGACACGAACACCTTGGAAGTTCGAACAGCAAACGAAGTAGCACGATCTCACCCCATTGCGGTCTTGTTGTAACTTATAGCCTCGTATCGTAGTAGGCTGAGCTGCTGAACAGAAACAGGCACTGGCAGAGCGAGATGGATCTGAACTGGACACACAACATAAATTACAATAATATTTTGTACCCTGGAAACACACACGACTGATTTTTCTGCCACTTTCCTGATTTTCCTGTCACTAATGAACTGATTGAATTACGGTCGTGCATTGTGTATCAAGGACGGAAAGAAGACTGATTTTTCAATACAAATTTATTATCTAATATTGACTATTCCGTGTTGGCTGAATGATGCTAGGTATGTAGAAAATGTACAGGAGAAGATACCTACAGAGTGAGGCGCGAGAACCTTAGGGCATTTTTAAATGGAGAAGTCCTGGGAGTAGAAGTCTAAAAATTTGTGCGTGTATAATTTCGGTTTTGACAAGCTGAACTAAAATATTCACAACCCCACACCACTTCCGGTTATACCGGAATTTGCCATATTTTTCTTTTTTAAATGGTACACCCTGTATATTATTACATTTTCAGATTGCCTGAAAAAAAGTAATAAAAATGATGTTTACAGTTCAAATTTGTAACGATCAATTTATGAGTTATAAACAAATGAAAATTGCAGTTTTCCATTTTCAAAGCAGCTTAGCTTGAAAACGGGTCAAGATATCGGAAAACGGCTGACATGTCCCTATTCTAACTTTTTGTATACTACGCTGGAGTACCTACGAAAAAAATTTTTTTTATTATTTTTTTTTGAAAATCGCTGATTTTTCATCACTTTCTATACAAATTTCATCAGCACCATTGGATACTACGTGAAAAGTTAAGATAGGGACATGTAAGCCGTTTTCCGATATCTTGACCCGTTTTCGACCTAAGCTGCTTTGAAAATGGAAAATTGCGATTTTCATTTGTTTATAACTCATAAACCACTCGGTACAATTTTGAACTGTAAACCCCATTTTTATTGCATTTTCCAGACAATCTGAAAATATAATAATATACAGGGTGTCCCATTTCAAATAAGATAGTTGATGGCAACTTCCGGTATAACCGGAAATGGTGAGGGGTTGTGAATATTTTAGTTCAGCTCGGCAAAACCGAAATCATACACGTACAAATTTTTAGACTTCTACTCCCTGGACTTCTCCATATAAAAATGCCCTAAGGTTCTCGCGCCTCACCCTGTATATAGGGGTGACTGGGCATTAAGAAAGGGTGGAAAATCTGTATGTTGTCATATCGATATGAAAATTGACAGGTTAGACAACATCGCCGGCAGGTTTTTCGTCTGGGATATCTGTCGTCTTCTATTTTGCGTCTACAGTGTTCGGTGTACTCTCATCTCTCTCCACTCAAAAATCCCAAACCTAGTATCTATCAGCCAACACGGTACGAATTTGTACGTGACAATTTTGATAAATTTGAAAAATCGGATTATTCGGATTGTAGTTATTAAGGTAGCCTCCCACAGCGCGGGACATTCGCCAAGTCACACTTAAAGCGTTCCCATCTTAATAGGGCGTGACTTGGCGAGTCACAAGCCAGGCTCGCCAAGTCCCGCGTTGTGAGACTTGTGAGAAGCCGTTTTTATGGATTTTTATGGAAATGCTTGTGCTTAAAATTGTTTATAAAAATGGAAAACAAATCAGCAGGCCACTCTAACCAATTTTAGTATTAAGGGCTCGATTAAGGACGACAGCACTTTCAAAAATCACCTCAAAACCCATCAAATGCCCACCGATCCTGACTCTCTGAAAAGTGGTTTTCCAAAATTCATCTGCCCACGAGTTCTCCAAAATCGCGTATTTTCGATTTTCAAAACGCTCCTCTAGCTTTATCTTTAAATTAGTGAACGAAATTTTGCAATCTTGGAGATAATTTTTTAATGATTTTCGATTTCCTTTAAAAAGATTCCTAAAGTCGCGTTACTTCTACAGGGTGTGTCCCTTCAAAATTAACAAAAAAATCATTCTATTGGTATCATTGTAGGTAGCAGTTTTCAATCTAGGTGTCTGAATTTTTTTCGGTAGTAAGATGTCCACAATGGTGGAGCCATCTAAAAATGGCGGCCATTTAAATTTTCGAAAAGTTTGCTATTTTTTGTAACCCAGTTTAGGCAACATGAAAAAAAACTTTTTTTTACACTATACGTTTGTGTAAAAAATTATCCATAATTTATAATAATAAGCCAGCGGCTGGGGTAGAAAAAGGGTCAAAACGGCTAGATTTCTATAACCATTTTGAGCATATTTTTAAAGGAATTGAACTGAAATTTTTGAGTAGACAGTCCACACTAAAACCTTTAATAACCTTCAAAAATTTCAAGAAGCAAAGAATAAAAATGGCGAAGATATTCGATTTTTTTTATACATGATGTTTATTTCTCTAAAATTTCAAAATTTCTATTTTCAAAAAACCCCTGTAACTTTTTTCGAATTTCAAGATAGTGTAAAAAAAAAGATTTTTAAAATTAGTTAGCCAGTGGTGTACTTAGGAAAAGGGCACAATTGCTAAATTTCTATATTCATTTTATAGCTCGTTTTCAAAGGAATTGAACTGAAATTTTCACAGTAAAAGACTACGCTAATTATGATATGACTGAACTATAACCTAAATATAGTTCTCATTGCCAATGGGTAAGTCAAATGATATTAAGATTAGGGTTGTTGTTGAGATTGTGTATAACGGCAAAGGTATAACAATATACGACGTAGATGTTAGAAGAATTAAAAAGATTCTGAAAGTTTAGATGAAAGCCCAAAAGTACTCGATATCTCAATAAGAAGGAAGTTGCCAGGCTCCACTTCACCTTTATAATGTAATATTCTTACCTGTCTCGAAGTCTCTCGTTTAGCTCCAACACACGCTCTTTGAAGACTCACCCCAGCCAGCTCTCGGAAACAGAGCTCGGTTTCTCCTGATAACTTTTGTAATTACCTCTCTTAAAAGTTCTATTCAAAATAAAGAACAAGTGGTAATTTATGTTCAAAGCCCTCGCAACCGGGAAACTTCCTTTATTCGCGATTAAGACGAGAAATCTTATACCCTGTGTCATGGTCTGCTTGAGTGGAAAAATGCCGGAGAAAATATATAATTTTCTAGTTAGATAAAAAGTTAGCCTATAAAGTGCCCTCTCGATTGATGTATTTTTATTTGTTTTGTTTTGATTTGTCTTAGGATGTTTTCGATAAGAAGGGTTCTTAACGCTTTATCCGCTGTAGTTGTAGTTCCAAACTTGTTTAAAAATATCTCCCATAGATTAGTTGTTTTCGGACTTATTCATCCAGATTTATTGCTCATCGGAAGATTTATTTCGATTTGTTGTTTTTGTTTATTCTGACTCTACAGTTTATTGGAATACTAAGTATATTTTTACAAACATTTTTGATAGATCTGGAATTTTGTATCTTGTGGGAGCATTACTACCTTGACGAAAATTGCTTCATCATCCAGAAACCATTTTACGAAAATAAAAAAAACTGGAGGGAAAACCATTTTCAAGTGCGTGAAAATCCCGCGTGTCACTTATATCCATCCATCTCCTTCGGTGTTAGGAAATCTCTCCCGAAGATTGGTAGTCTGGTTCTTATGGAATGGTGGCATCATCATACCATTTTCTGTTCAGAAACGGGGTAGGTGATAGTTTTACAATGAGTGGCGATGGTGAGCATTTTTGGATTAATTTTGACAGTTTTTTCGGTCAAATTTGGTTGAAACTGATTTGGAGGACGCGTGGTTGCACGTCATACTGCGAAGGAAACTTCCGTCAATTAGCCTCCAAGAAGTTGTGATTTACTCATTTAGGTTGGTTTTTAATTAATGATTTTTCTATAGACTAGACTCAGGCTCTATTAATTATTTATTACAGAAATATAATTTATTTATTCACCATCACCACTCTAATTATTTACAATTTTGGGATTCATAAATAATAACAAATGAGGCAAATGTACCAGATGATGTCAGTTTTATTTACTGCACGCTCAATAAAATGACATAATCAATTCATGCAATTCAAAATAAACTCTATAACGTCTTCTGATGGCTCTCCATAAAACTAATTATCTCTGCATCACGCACAGTCGAGCTAGGGGTTGAAATGCGAAGGGTGAGAGGGATCAATCGCCGGTAGCGGATTCACCTCGCAATCATTGCATTAATTAAATCACCAATCCTAAATGAGGTACGTTGAACGGCCGGGCATAGAAATATGTGAAATAGAATAAATGCTCCCCTCTTGGGGGTAGGTTTTAGGGAATAGTACTCTTATGAGTAATTATATAATTCAGGTTTACAAAATTGTTTCGAATTTTCTCTGCATGAACAATTAACGCACTATAGAAACTTTTTTTCGCAAAAAGGGCTATAATAGTGGAGTTTATAACAATATTAACGCTGGTCTATTATTATAAATTAAATACTGCTAGAGTGCTAGTTGTTTGGCTCGGTGACATCGCTCTTGGCTCACAACCCAAAGGTCCCGGGTTCAAATCGAAGCCGAGAATTTTCGAGCTTTTTTAATTTTAGATGGCATTACGTGCAGTGTTCATCTGGATGACAATTCAATTGTTTAAAACTCTATCAACAATAATTCAAATAATGGACCTGTAAGAAAATTTTTCCACTTTTATGCAAATTGTGCATTTTCTTACATTATGTACTGCAGTGTATGTTCAACTCAACCTGAAGTTTATAAAAAAAATATTTTTTACACCTGTCCTCATCCCTTAAGCCAAGAACCGCCAGCTCATGTAGATTTTTACCTAATTTGATGTTGTTCTTTGCTTTTTATCTCGTCTAATAATAATTAAGTTATCTTCGTGGAGCTTAATATGTTGGCGTCACCCAAAATTTCATGTTTTCACGCACTTTAATTTAATTACAAAGAATTCAAGTGAGCTCGTCACGCATGTCATTTTAATACTGCTAAGTGAATGTAAGCCTGTTTTATGAAGCTACTTTGTAATTTTAACATGGTTCATTTTATTGTATTTTTTTAATAAGATTTTATCTTCGGACGCACGGAAACGCTGAATTACCTGACATCTTCATTAATTTGAATTCCTTTTCGGCACTCTTAACATAATGTTATAAATTACAATAATGATAATATTTAATGGAATTAAAACTGCTAGTTTTAGGGTAAAAAGTATTACCGCCCTCCTTTTTTATGACGTTATGGACATTTTTGGGGGAAAAAAGCTCGGGCACGTCTACTCGATCTTTTTGGCATCTTTTTAATTTTGATGTACTGAATGATTACCTAATAAAAGTGAGGTACTCTTTTATGAAAAAAAATCATAATTCGGAAAAGGCGGTACAGCAAAAATCAAAATCGAGACTGAAAAGATGCCAAATAAAAAGAAAAATTGACGTGTACCTATATGAGCTTTTTTCTCAATTTTTTTCCTGAATTATTAATTTTATTTCATAAAAGATCACACTTTCAATTATTTACAATTAAGCATCCTATGTATCAAAAACAACCATTTCCGAGGTGTCCTCATACTTGGAAAAATCCCAATTATCGCGGTAGGGGTAAAAATTGATGCTGAAAAGATGCCAAATAAAAAATTTTACTTGACGTGTCCGAGCTTTTTTCTCAAAAATACTTTTTCTCTGGATTATGAATTTTATTCCATAATAAGTGGTAGGATATAGGTACAACACACTGTTTTTATTAAAAAGAAATATTAAAAACAGATCAAATAAACGAAACTTTTAATAACTTGGAGGAGCAACCGAGGGAGAAAAATTCGTTTTTCTTCACATAATATAGCGACATCATTTAATTAGGTGATAATGTAAGAAAAGGGAATAAAAAATAAATTATTATTAATTCTAAGGAAAATGGGAGTTAAGAAGTTGCAGCAAGATTAAATTGTGACTACTAAAAGGAATTTATTCTTAATAATTTTACTTAAACCGGGTATTTTCTCCCTCCCCCCTGAAATAAAGTAGCTAGGAAGCTTTTACGTACTAAACATTAAAGGTCCTCTAAAAGCTTACGAGTTGCTGGTTTCTTATTTGAGTACGTGATTTGTAACTTCCATTTACCTACATACGGTTACGTATTTTCCTTGTGTGGGTTCGCCGGTAATAATTTGGAAAGCCAAAATTAACTGAATTGATTATTTATTACTTTATTAATCGCTTACTTGAATCTACAATAATTATTCACACGGTATATTAATTTCAATTAAGTTTAATTATAATCTCACTACTGCTAGTGCTTTCGTAAATCATACACTGTCTATAACACTACTATCGCCTTCCTATTTAACTCACTTATCATTGCTTCCTTATTCGCGTACTACTTCGCAGTCTACACTGAACTGACTTGCACCGCTCCTAGCTCCGCATATAAACACCCTTGGTGTTCTTCTGGAACATCTTCTAGAACCAAATAACTCCCAAATGTTCCAGGGTTCCGTATCTTCTATTCCTGGAACATTCTAAACAGTAGCAGCTTCCATACACTCTGACAGATTAGTTGTGGAAGTTAGTTCAAATAGTAAAAAATTCTGTTTTTTCGAGATACAGTGTGAAAAAAGAAGAACTTTACAGAAAAATGTTTCGAATAAAAAAATCCCGCGATCAGCCCTACAAAAAATTTCAATTTGATTTTAAGCTACAGGAAGCAATCTTTCCTGAAAGAAAATGTATTTGTGATTTAAAGGAAAAAAATCCGCCCAAGTGTCCTTCTATTCAGTCGGACTTTCATGTCTCGGACTTATTTCAGTAAATTGAGACTTTGCTTTCGCTTGTTTTGCGGGTTACATGTTTCGGCGCTTAGGTCATCTCCAGACCAAATTCAAAGAAATAATTCTCTGGAAATCATAACAGTACCAGGTGGGCAGGGGGGGGGATCATAAAAGTAATCGAATTAAGAAATTCCTGTTTTTCTGAAAGAAATTTCTTAAAACTTTATTCCTAGCTAGATGACTTAACTTAGCCCCTCTACCTGGCGGTGTTACGATCTTTCGCTATGTTATAAATTTCGAACTTGTTTAGATGACAAAGAGACATATTTCTGTTGATTTGGTCTGATGATGACCCAAGTGTCGAAACATGTAACCCGCAAAAAAATGGAAAGCAAAGTCTCGATTTACTGAAATAAGTCCCAGACATGAAAGTCCGACTGAATAGAAGGAGACTTGGGCGGATTTTTTCCCTTTTAATCACAAATACATTTTCTTTCAGGAAAGGTTGCTTCCCAGCTTAAAGTCAAATTGAAGTTTTCTGTAGGCCTGTTCGGGGGATTTTTTTATTCGAAACATTTTTCTGTAAAGTTCTTCTTTTTTCAGACTGCATCTCGAAGAAACAGAATTTTTTAAAACAAAAATTACCTTTGCAACGTAATAAATATGTCATCGTACAGCAAATTAATTGAAATATGGAGCTTGAGAATGAGAGCTTTTTTGAATAGAGCAAAAATTCATTAAAAAACACCATAATTTCGCGCTCGAGATGCATATAACATTTTTTAGACAGCCGTATATTGAAATAAGTGGAAAAATCGAAATAAAAATGAAAATGGCGCAAGGGAGAGTTTTTAATTTATTTTAGTTCCAGGTTTATTGTTCGCTCTAGTGCGCGAAATACTTCACGCAGCTGCCGAGGAGAAAGAAACAATGTGCCATTTTTAGTGCGGATATTGATGAAGAAATGTCAACATTTTTTAAAAGTTGGTTAAAAAATTATTTTTTATCATTAATACGCATGAGCTAAATTTTGAGATCTACGAATTTATCAGAATATTCCTCGCGGTTGCCATTTATTGTTTAATGGTAAAAAATCAAGTTATACGTGCAGTAAAATACTCTGCATATTCGAAGCTTATCAAGAGTTTCATTTACTCTTGCTTTTGTTCTGGAATTGCAAATTGCTCTGCAGATATCAAAATCGATATCAAACTATGCACTTAAAAAACGACTTATAAAGCAACAAGCTCTCCGTTTGTGCGTCTGCAAACCGCTGATACATTCCGCGTTCTCCTCCCTCTCGATATGGGATAACGGGAAGTGAACACAATACTCCCAAACCAGGAACGTTCGGAATGGCGGTCCAGGTACAACACAGAGAGTTGGGAATCCAATCGGCGGCCATAATTAATACACAGTAGCCTTCCCCTCCGCCCCTCGGTCGCTGAAACAATGCACGATCAACGGTCAGATTCCATTGCCGGCTCCCATTCGGCCTGGAAAAACAACAACCGGCCTACGGCGTTTTTGCTGACGATTATTATGTTCGGGAATCCGGGAGTTGCTGTCTGTTTAAAGGAGCTACCACACCTGGTAAATTAAGTGAATTTTCGGATACTTATCGTAAGTATCAGATAGAAAATAAAGCCTTTTTGCAGAAAAATTCTAAATTTTTTTTTTATAATAACTGATTTCCACTATTTTTGATAGAGTTTGTTTATCTATTCAGTCATCAACGAAGAAGAATTAAGCTTTTATCAGATGCGTTTAGTTTTTTGAGTGTATCTTTCGAGGGAAAAAAACGTGATGCTCATAACATTTTGCAGATGTATTCGAACTATTTTTGAAATGGGACATTTTGTTTAAGAATTATTGCTAAGTAAGGTAGGCGCCTCTGAGGTTTATCTGTCAGAAAAAGTTCCATAGAGATCTTTTGTGATTGACATTAGAGATAAAAAATAAAAATCCTGGGAAAGCAATGCTACAAATTAATGAAAGAAGCATTGTGTCAATCAGTTTAAAACTTCAGAAAAAAACTTACCCCAACATAAGGCATAAAATTGACAAATTTCTGTATACAAAATGACCTATGGCTTCTGGAAGCGACCAACAATACACAATAATCACCAAATTGCAGGCAATAAAACCGACCCTTCCTCAATAGACGTACCAACTGATTTTTACCCACAATTGCGGGCAAGTTTAATAGATCCCGTTCTGCCTCAACAAAACCACTTTTATGGATAGTTGAACAATTGACAGGAAGGAACCCGCTATACCCCAATGGTCAGAAGGGCTTAATTTGTACGGGTATCCATGTCCATACTTTGATGACTTTATGGACTCTGAACTATGTCATAAATCACTGCGTCTTATTTCAGTGCTGTGTGGTACAATTTGGTACCTAATTTTACATTGTGATTAACCTACGATGGAAACTAGGAGAAAACCCACCATTTTTCTCGATTGCTTCAAGAAAAAAATTTTCGACTGTCACCTAAAAAAATAATAAGAAATGTTTTTAGGCGATTGTCACAAAATAATTGGTCTTGAAGGATTTAATAACGTTTTTGTAAAATAAAAACTTTTCGGCCGCTTCTACGTCGCTGGAGAAAACTTCATTTTTACATCATGGTAAATGTGGCCGTGAAGTAAAGCCGACCCAGAATTAAAAATGCAAAAAATTAAATAACAAAAATATGAAATGAAAAAAAAAAATTACCTACTTTACCTACTTCAGAGGTAGTCGGCTAAGAAACGTGGTGTGTGCACCTCAACCGAAAATCTTTTATCTTTGTTAGCCTAACCCGAAATTTGCCCACCTGATTCAAATATATCGAAAAGTAAGCACTCTGCGGAAAAATGTTTTTTAAAAAGTGGTTTTATTTGGTCAGGGACCATTTATATACACCGCCCTGCACCCCTACATGGTTTTACTTGAGGGCCTTTTTGCTACACGGCCGCTTTCATCGTGACGTAGAAGTTTTATTTTATAAACGGTATTAAATCTATTAAATCCTAAAACCAATTATTTTGTGACAGTCGCCAGAAAACATTAATTTTTTTAGGCAAGAGTCGAAACTTTTTTCTCGAATCACCGAGTTTTAAATCGGAATTCCAACTTTAAAGTCTGAATTCGTAGTGTTTTAAGTCTGAATTCCTAGTTTATAGTCTAAATTTCTAGTTGCAAGTCGGAATGCCAAATTAAAAGCAGGAATTCTTAGTTTTAACTCTAAATTCTTAATTTTAAATCGGAATTTCGAATTTATATAAAGTCGGAATTCTTTGTTTTGAGTCTGAATTCCTAGTTTATAATCGAAATTCTTAGTTTCAAGTCGGAATTTCGAGTTTATAGTCGAAATTCTTGGTTTTAAATCGGAATTCCGATTTTAAGTCGGAATTCTTATATATAGTTTTAAGTCGGAATTTCGAGTTTAATGTCGGAATGCCGAAATAAAAGTTGAAATTCTTAGTTTTAAGTCGAAATTCTTAGTTATTGGAATTATTAAAAGTCGGAATTCTAAATTTTAAGTCTGAATTCCTAGTTTAAAGTCGGAATTCTTAGACCCGTGAGTAAAAGAAAATGAAAACTTGTGTGGCGCTTCAGCTCCTTCCTATATTTCTATAAAAATACAGAAATTTTGTTTCTCATTATTCAACCCAAAAATCCACCATTGAGGCCACCAGCACCAAAGAATAATTATCATTTTAATTTCATCTTTTTTACTTTTCATATTTTTTATCAGTTTGAAGTCTGAAATCTGCATATAATATCTAATACTTTCAAGGCACCAATCCAGATTATAGTCTCGGGACAAATATTTTGAACCTATGAATGAGTCACGTCCACCTGCACATAAACTAAAGTGACCCTTAACTTTTATATAAGCTTCTTCCCTGAATCATTTATGTCAAATCACGGACTTCGCGAAGAACACAATGGCCCGAGCCCCACTTGTTCTTCTCCGTGAGATCTGTCCGCTCTTTCGGATTAAAATGGGAAATCGGCTTCAGCGGATTCTGCAAAGCATCATTGAATATAAAATGAAAACGATAACGGTAGGGACATGGCACGTATACGCCATCATAAGAACATAGATCACAGAGCCGTTGCGAACTGCAGATATGAATAATAACGGTATAAATGGAAATAGAGAACGACGAACGACGCGTATAATCTAAATGTGAATAATAATCAATGAAGACGGACATTTACATCCACCATAATTATTCATCATCTGCAATTTGTGTATCTCTTATGGTTATGGAGAATAGTAAAGTCACAGCCGGAGAGTACTTTGCATGGCGGTTTCGTAACCGTTTCTCAAGATTAGTTGAGATTGAATGGTAGTAGACCTTGAATTTGACAGGTAGATTTGTATGGGTACCTATTCGTCCGAGGCAGACGGAAATGGGCTTTCTAGCTATATTAATTTGTGTTTCCCATTGGTGTAACTGTGATCGAACTGGAGGGTTCTGTTTAACTTGATAAAATTGATAATTTATATTCTGGTTTGTTAGATTAGGTATTTAATTATGTAAACATACATAATAATTTAGATAGATTATAAACTTACATGAGATCATTATACGTACATATGTATTTACAGTATTCGCACATTAAATAGAGAGAGAAGCAAAATAAATCAGTTTATTATAACAGCGCCTAAGCTTTCTTATTTTTTTCTTTTCAGAGTTTTAATAATAATAATCACGGAATTTTAATTTATTAAAAAAGTAATAGAAAAAATCAGTAAATCTATCTACGCTTGAGTCGTACGTATGTTTTACGTTTTCTCCTATTTCCCCAAATTTATTTCAAGTTGTCCTCTCAAACAGCTATACGGAGTGTGGAAAAAGTCTGAGTACTGTCCAATGAATCTTTAAATTTTAAGTTTTGTCAAGAAATGCAAAAAAAAACCCCCCCATAAATTCACACCCTTCACGCATATTTTAACAAACATAGCAAACTTCGTTCCGTCCTTGTAATTAGTATTCTAATTAATAATTCGTTTGTAATAATTGGTATCATACATAATGTTCGATACACTGATTTCATTTAATGAAGTAATCATGCACCCATATTTCCCTTCCTGGCACACTGTAAGCAACCCTGGAAGAAGAAAGAAGATAGTCGCCATAAACACCTCCAACCCTGGGCATCGTCGTCAGATACGACCCGGTATTAATGAACCTTAGAACACTAACACTTTCCACATCGTTAATTACTCGTCATCTGGAATCGTCAGATATTCCCTAAATCGTGCCATAACTATTAATCGTGCAAAGGTAACATTAAACCTATTAACCACTCCGTTAATCAAATAGGTGCACATTACCATAATTACTCGTCGGTGCAGCGATGTAATCAGCAAAGCCAGACCCACTTATTTGAAGTTTACTGTGTGCTGCTTTTCCAATATTGGGCAGAAGCCCTGGTCCTTCACCCTATGATAACATCTAGATTAATAATAATAATTAATCCACATTAAGCATAACACCCTCTTAACAATTTTAATCCTCGAACCAGTCCAAACATTTGGAGATTTGGAGAGACCTGCTTTGTGTGTGGCGTTCTTTGAAATGTTTGAACAATTATTGAATGGATGGAGGTGACAGTGGACAACTTGAGAGGAAACCCTCACAGGAGCTCTACTACAAGAGCTAGTGATCTTTACTACCCGAGAAATAAATTTTATTACCCTTTCAGATTAATATTAGGTGTTCTTAAAATAAACTTCATGGAATTAGTAGCATATTCCTAACTAGAAGAAACTTTTATGGGTGCAAAAGACATGGTGTTTTGAGGAGGGGTGGCGGTCCATTGACACCCTGATTGAAGCATTGTTCTAAAAGCCGTGTTGGCTGTAGCAATGTGGGTTCCTGAGGTTGAACTTCTGCCGTCGTAAGGCCGTCCTGGTCCAAGCTTTTATAGCGTGTAGATTTTGCTCAGGTCTATGATCATGATGGTGTACCTGAATAGCTAGTTGCAGTCAGTAGAAAAATGTGACAATGACGCTACCATGCAACCAGGTCAGGTGCCGTTCCGTTGCACGTTGGATCAAGTGTATTATTAAAAAAAGAACAAATGGCGACTTATCTTCAACGGAACGGCCTCAGTTTCGAATTGTCAGTTTTAAGTTCACGAGCAATAAATTATGTAGGTACCTAGTAATTCTAGTGGTTAGGTGTGACAATTTTGTTGCATTTTAGTGAGTAATTGCCAATAAATTAAATATCGTTTTTGTCGGTGAAAATGAATAGTAGTTACAACTACTACTGTGAGCCATTATTTAGAACAACAAGTAAAACGGCCAAAATGTCGGAAAAAAGCAGAAAGGTCGAAAAAGTTGTGGGCATGCTGAATTTTTGCATCCAAAATTGGCGTAAACCTCCAATGGAAAGTCCGAAATCTTAAAAAAATTGCGCCATTGACTTATCTCGAATCAGATTGGCCGGGGGGAAAGTTGTATAAGAACAAAAAATGTAGAGCGAGTAATTTGTAACACTTTTTGTCACAGACCGAACTCTCGGTAGTTCTTTACCAAAAAGAGAGAGGGAGCCCAAGTTACAAAAAAAGCCTAAAAAGTAGGGTACCTGTATTACCGACACTGACGCTTACTAGGGTAGCGCATTCACTTGTTGACGATTACATAGAGATGTTTGAACAGCTTGATGTCATGTTTTTGGCAAATTTGATCACAGGCGTAGGTAGCAAGTGAAAAAAACAACAAAGTAAAAGAAACAAAATATTGACATACGAACGGAAAACGAGGAATCCTATTTCGGTACGCATTTAAAACATTAGTACGGATTTACGAGCTGGTGATTTATAAGAAAGAACCTCCATACTGATAGATAGATAGATATATTTCTTGACCAGAAATCTCAGTTATAGATAAATATTGATAGAAGGACTGCAATAAAATATTTCAAAGTTACCTTTAGACAACGCCAACAAGTATAGAACCTCCTGTTTTTGTTGAAACATCCACTACTAACGCAGCAAAAGTTTACCATTTTTTCTAATAATCATTACTTTAACGCCAAATGTGTAAATTTTTGGAAGGTTGTACATACTTACGTTCATGAAAAATCTGGCGTTTTTCGAAGTTAATTTGACATACCTAGCTGTTTGTGCTACCGATAATACGCTACCCTAGTAAGCGTCAGTGTCAGTAATACAGGTACCCTACTAAAAAAAAAATTTACCTCATTTTGACCTCGAAAATTTCAACAAAAGTTGCAGATAATTCAAAACCTACCAGTATTGCCTCAATAGGGCTACAGCTGCCATAGCAGCAGGTAATTCCGCCGTCGATGAAAGATGTCGCTAGGTCTTTCAAGTCACTGAAACCCGGTTGACTAATTTGTTAAAGACCATGGCAGGGCAGATGGAAGGTTGATGATTTCATGCAGAAGGATAACAAAGTAGTTGCCCATATCCCTAAATTAGGATGGCTCTTTGCTCTTTGTGTTGCTTGTTGCTTGCCTCCATTGCTTTCTTGCCTACAATCTTATGTTTTAGGTTTAAGGTTGTCAATCAGTATAAAATATGATATCCATCCCCTAATTAAACGTTATAAAATCTTTCAGGGGTGTTGTTTATATCGGAAATATATCGGTTAGGTTTGGTGAACCATTAATTTTCTAGCCTCGCTTACCTTTGTTATATTATACATAATACATATCTAATACTATATGATTAAAACATTATTAAGACTGAAGTTATTCTAAAAAAAAATGAGTACCTATGCTATCGTAAAAAAAAACCGTAATAATTGTGCAATTGCAAATCGCATGAGATATAAATAAAATCATGCAGCTGTTTTTCGTCGAGAATGTGGATTGATATAAATCTTGTATAATCGCATTGACATTCAATTTAATAGCCATAATCGTAAATTCAAAACTATTGTATACGTAACTGTTATTTACACTCACGTAAAGGCTTGTCTAGATGACGAACGAACCGGTATAATACAATGGATAATTTTTGCTTACATTTCCTTTTCACATGCATAATGCTTCAAATTTAATCGACAGTAATGCAAAAAAATATATCCCAGAAAAATATTTTTATTCTACCTACTCTTATCCTGTAAAAATCACAACAATTATTTGAAGAACTACAAAAGTTTTTTTTTTTTAACAAGGTAATTTCCATATTAGATAGTACTTTAGGAAAAAAAAGTTATATTTAGAACATAAAAATCTACGGCAATTCAAAAAATTATTAAATTATCCAAATCCACAAAGAGAATTGCTCTAGAATTTAGTAAGCCTTCTAAAAATTGAAATAATTATTTTCAAAACAAATTTCTTGCTGCAATATCAACACTTGAACCGTCAAATATTAATTATTTGTCAAGAATTAAGCAAACCAAGACCACACATCCAGTTATAAATGTCTTTGTCAGTCCCCTCGATGGATCAAACTCTCCCAGAACTGCCTTGGTGCATTTCCAGGGTCTCGATTAGTGATTTTGTTCTAGATTGGCTTAGGTTTAGTCGTTGGTGCTTTTGGCTATCCTCGGCTTGCTTGGTCCACATTTTCTGATCTCTACGGAATCGGTAAAGAAATCCCAGATGACTAAGAAAAAGAGACCCGCTTTGAGTAACATAGCAAAAGAAGTAACAGAACCAGCGCTTGGAAGATCCTTTTCTGGCATATTCGGTCTACATAGAAACAGGAACCATGTGAGGGATGCAAACAAATTGTTACTTTGTTCAAAACCTCTTTTTTACCCAAATATGGTCCGAAGCATTTTCGGCGTACCAAGGGTCTAGGCGAATAAATCTGTAACCGCTGATCTGTATGAGAAAATCTATCTGCAGTCTGAAACACGAGTCAAATGGTTATCCTCACTGTTTTTCTTCATGATATCCACCACAATGCGAAGGAGTACACATTGAAGGTGCCTAATTCCCATTTGAAATGACACTGACATGATAGAGCGGTTGTTAGCAGCTGCCAATAGGAAGTCTTGGGAGCTACCATAATTTAATCTCCTCGATAATGTGATTAAACAGTAGCAATGGAATGATACTGTTTACCCCATTTATGTAGAATACGCGCATCTACCATGTTGAGTTCTGATTCTGTTGAGTATAGACCAGATTTCGTGGTAGGTCAAAACCTAATGGAATTTGGGTGATGCTGTTGTCTTGCTAAGTGATTCATTCTTGGGTCCATGCGTTGGTAAGGCCAAACGCTTGTATTGCTACCTTTTGCCGTTTGCCACTCACTTGCCATTTTAGTGGGAGATTTTCTAAAACGTAAGGCGGTTGTGGTTAACTAGCAGTAGTAGTAGCCTTCGGAGCTACCATCATCTGATCTTACGAGAGATTCCTTGATAATGGGTTTACCAGTTTGGTCTTCTCCGCAGTGACAATGGGAAGATGACTGTTTACTCCTTTTATGTAGACTATACGCTTATTAACCATGTTGAGTTCTATTCTATTCAGTATAGATCAGGTTTCGTGATAGGTCCAAACCTGGTGGCATTTGGTCATTTGAGTGATGCGGGGTATGCTGTTGTCCTGCTAAGTCATCCACTATTGGACCTGTGTGCGGATAAGGTCAAACTCTTCTAATACTACCCTGTCCGTTTTAGTTGACAACTTTCTAGACCATATAAGGCGATAATACTGAGCATCCTCAATGTATTTGGGAATCGGCAGGAGTCTTCGGAGATTCCATACGGGACACTCCTCGATAATGGGTTTAACAGTTTGGTCTTTCCCGCAGTCGCAGTGGGAGGATGACTATTTACCCCATTTATGTAGACTATGAGCTTATCTGCTATGTTGAGTTCTAATTCTATCAAGTATAGACCAGGTTTCTTGTTAGGTCAAAACCTGGTGGCATTTGGCCATTTGAGTGATGCGGGGTTGCTGTTGTTTTCCTAAGTGGACTATTCTTGGGTCCATTTTAGTTGGTAAGGCCAAACTCCTGCATTCCTACTCTTGCCGTTTTAGTTTTGAATTGGCAGGTTTCTATTGTTTATGATATTTTCGTACTCCCGTGCAAGGTGTTCGGGACGGAACTTGAGACTCAACTCAGGTCTCGGCCGTGACAAGAAGTGGAGATGGGACATGATGGATAGCTCTTGCATTTCGCGATTTGAAGATGCTGGGAATAAATATGTCGAAGAATATTGGTCATGTTTTGCGCGGAGACAATTGTCACTTGCAATGAAGGGCAAAATAGTAGGAAAATGTAGAGTTGGGTGCAAAGAAAATGTCATGGCTCAGGAACATTAGAGAATGGGCAGCGAAATCGCTAATGTTCTGGAGACAGAGCAACATAGAGAAGAAGAAGAAATATGGGAGTCGATTTTTATAACAAAGCGATTATTTGAGCTTCTATTATCTTTACGAGGGGCTTGTTAGGCCCCAGAGTGGGGGACAGTATTCAGATGCCGGAAAAAAACCAAGAGCCAAGCGGAAAAGGCATAATTCTCGTTTTTAGCTTCTCAACAATTTTTTCAAACATAAAAATGCCAACAAGTACAGATTTGGAACATTTTGAACAGAAAATCACGGTTGCGTCCCTCGTATGGTGCCTACCAATGTAAAGGGAACATCAACGCAAAAGATCATTCAATTGGCTTCAATTCTTCTCTAAGGATCTTACGTATATCACCTCACCATGATCGTATAAAATCAGGCCATCATTCCTGAAAATGCAAATTTGCTCTACTGAAATTTGTGAAGATTCATCGATTTTTACGAAGCACATACACTTGGAAGAATCCATGCCACAGACTTCTTGAAAAATCTCGAGTACAGCAACATTTTTGGTCTGATCCATCAATCATCATTGGTCTGGGTGAGTTTTGGCCGCGTTTACTGTTGCCCTCCATTCAACTCTGTCCGTGCTTCCAATTTCCGCTGTGTTATAGCCATCTTTCTCAAGTAGGATGTTATCGTATCTCTCCATCTCCCTTTACGTCGTCCCTCTGATCTTCTCTTCTCCCCTGATGTAGCATCCTGACAGGGTCCATAGATTTCTCTGAGGATTTCTTCTGAAATTCCATTAGTTTGTTACCTCCCTGTGTGTTCAGTACCCAAGCTTCACTGCCATACATTAGACATGGCCGAATTTTATGGAGACTTTTATGGTGGTAACACTTTCATGGAAACTTTTATTACATACTTCACTAATCCTCATCATTCAAGCTGGGTAAATGATTAGGGATGAATGCTTCAAATTGGATCAACTCTAGTCCAATAATAAGTATCCTGCCGATTTGGTGTAATTAATCGATATCCTCTTTTTCAAGAAGTTGGTGTACTAGCAATTTACAGGATAATATCAGAAATTTATTACGCTTTTAGCCTCTATTCCTTGATTAATGATCTCGTCCACACCAATTGCACTGCTTCAACCTTATCAGCTCACCAGGTAGCAGATTATGACAAAAGTTCTAATTATCTCTTCCGAAAACTGTTCAAATTGCCTTACATGATATAGAGACTTATGCGATGTTAGTTATTAGTGATGAATCATGCACTTTCTACATTACTACATAAAACATCAGAGAGTTCAAAGAAATCTAAATTATGCACATAGGTACATAATTTATATTTGGAAGAGTAGTTTGATGAAAGGTATAAAGGTGTAGAAGCTCCTTAATGTTGGGTTGGTAGAGGTGAACAAGTTGTTGCATATTCCACAAGCGAGCAATCCCGCATTTCTTATCTGGATCGATTAAAATGATTTCATACATATTTGTTTTTGCAAAGAATGCCGCTGAAATGCCACGAAACGTTATAAGTCCTTATGAGGATAAGGATTCGAGCTAATGAATCGAGGTAACGGAATTTTTATTTAATAAAGCATCGATTGTTTTCTCCCCGCGAATTTTTTCGGAGATCTCATTGTCATTAAGGTTTTCTAACTTTATTAAAATCTTCGATCTACTTCGTCTTCGCTGTGTCTGTGTACCACCTTATTTAAGGTTCTTCGATGTTTCAATCTCAGTTGGATAAAGCTAGCCTCCTCGATGTTATGAATGAATCACTAATCACTACCCATGTTTCCATACAACCGTGTGCTTGGGCTGGTTTTGACTTTTATATATAGCAACCTGTAACTCGATGCCATCAAAGACTCATCGTGGAGCGAGACGCCTGCGTAATATCCCTTTCGATGAACAGAGATGGAAACGTAGACAGAAATAAAGCGGCTAAGCTAAGAGGCTTGGTCAGGTGAGTCTTGGAACAACCACTTATACGCTCTTCCAGGTATTGTGGTTGTGTAATAGCCCCGTGCAGTGGCGTACAGTTGATGCTCTAACTAAATCAACAAGTTTTAATTTAGTTTTCGTCAAGCTTTGACCAGATTCAAGACCGAAGAGAATCAATGCAAACTTGTTAAAGCTCCCTTTTCCACTTATTGTGATGACACATCATGTTATCGAAAAGATTATGCCCTTGAGTGGATGTGCATGATGTGCATTAATTAATCAACATCTCTAGAGAGTAATAATTATTACTGGACAATTAAGTCTCAACTAAATACCTGCCTGTATGCCTGATGATTGAAACCTGTTTATCAAAGTAATGTTCAAAGAACTTTTGTGTCCAGGTTGCAGACAAGCTTCATTATTCAGCATTATAATTCCTGGAAGTGGATCATCATAACGTAACTTGGATGATACAGATCTGAAGAAGATTGAACATAATTACCTAATTAACCTTAATGGATGCACTTTGCAAAACAAATCGTTGAGGGAGGCTGTGCTTTCTCTACAATAATTGATTTTTCTAGAGCCGGCTCTTGAGATTAAGGTCGTTCTTCCGTTTGTTCCACACCAATCTTTGGATAATCTTTTTGACCAAAGGATTCATATTTTGCTAGGTAGTTGAAACTTGGTAGGGACTAGTAGGGTTGATTTCTTGAAATTAGGGTCGTTCTTCCATTTGTTCCACCAATCTTTGTGTAACCTTTTTGGCCAAAAGATTTATGTTTTGCTAGGTATTTGATACTTACTTGGTTAGAGACTAGTAGGGATGATTTCTTGAGATAAGGGTCGTTCTTCCGTTTATTCCACACCATTCTTTGTGTAAATTTTTTGGTCAAAAGCTTTTTATTTTGCTAGGTAGTTGGTACTTGGTGGTAGGGTTTAGTAAAGATGATCTCTTTGTGTAATCTTTTTGGCAAAAAAATTTGTTTTGCTAAGTAGTTGGTACTTGGTAGGGACTAGTAGAGGTGATCTCTTGAGATTAGGATCGTTCTTCCGTTTGTTCCACACCAATCTTTGTGTAATCTTTTTGACCAAAAGTTTTATATTTTGCTATGTAGTTGGTACTTGGCAGGGACTAGTAAGGCTCCATAATGATCAAGGAAAGAGTCTTTTTCAGCAGTAATGGAACTCCCTTTTCAAGTGCAATCTCTTATATACAGAAAAAAAAAGGAATGGAGAAGTAAAAAAGCAATAGGGAATAAAAATAGAAAGGGAAAAATTAGAAAAGAGCGAAGAGAAAAGAAAAAGAAATTAAAAAAATAAGAAAAAAGAAACTCTCCACCCTGTATAGTTCAAAGATTCTTCAGGAATGCTTTTTTGCCAGGTGTGCCTCTATCTAACCTTGCTACTGACCTTTCAAAAGTCTGTGGATGATATAGCGAGCGTTCCAATGCCAAAATAACGCATACAAGTGCAATCTCACCGAAAATATTTCTTCGAACTTCTACTTTACTGTTTTCCAAACCAAACCATAACGAAAATAAGAACAATTTTTCTCACGTTTTGAAGTTTATTTTCTTTTGGAAAGCTGCTAAAGTTTCATTTTTCTATCAAAAATTTAGGCCAGCAATTTTGCAACGGAAGGGAGCAGAAGTTTTTAGGTTTTTCTCTTTTCCTACTTACACACATTAAGCGAAAACGTATACACATTTCAAAAAATGTATAGGAAGCAGAATTTTTGCTGTTTGTTGGACTGCAAAATGACCACTTACGCTTACGGATAAGAATGAGCCGCTGTTTTTGCTAATACTCCCAGACCTGGATGTTTTTGTCGGTAGCTGTTCATCGTCAAAGTACCAACGAGCTTACTGCTACTATTAACCATAACGGTTTTATGTTCGTCATCTTGTAAGATGTGAATGGTTCCTTTGCTAGTCTTTTTTGAAATTATCAACCATAAAAATACCTAAGAGAGTCTTGTTTCGGTTGGTTGAATGTATAGTGCCGCCACTCCAAATTAAGTGAGATGGGCTGCCAGTTTTGGCTAAAAAGTTCACGGGGATAATATAAAGAAAACACTCAAATAAAACCCAAATCAAGGTTCAATCCAAATCTTCATCTGACAAACATCTCTCCACGAGCTCCACGATACTGCCCAAAAATCAAACCCAAATCAATGTTCAGTTCAGATCTTCATCTGACCAACATTTTTCCACCAGCTCCACGTTGCTATACCCATCGTCAAGAAGCTCTGCCCAAAAATCAATTCCAAATCAAGATTCAGTCCAGGTCTTCTTCTGGACAACATCTCTTCATGAGCTGCAAGGTACTACTTGCGGCCTAGAACTCCTGCTCAGTCGATATCAAACCAGAAGTCTTACCCAGCCCACATCCAGATGATGGTTCCAGATACCAGCGTCCAGCAGTTCCCTGGTCACGGCCAGCCATAATCCGTATTGATATACCTAACTTGATGCCACACCATTCTATGTGCAACCTTATTGTCTTTATTTGATTCACATACTCATTTTCTTGATCCTCTTTTCTTTTGCCATTACACCTTTGCCCTTTCCTTCATTCCGTCTCATATTACGTAGATCCAGCTTCAAAGGGTGTGCTGTGTTACCGGGGGGGGGGGGGGGGGGGTGCACGATGAGTTTCGCACCGGGAACGGCGGCGATGCGACGATGGGCAAGGAAAAACGTTGGAAGGAAGCAAAGCTGAGGCGAGAGAAGTTAAGAAGGGAAAGCGTAGAGGGTGAAGAAGTAAAGATAGGTGTAGCCTGGAGTCGGCTTAAGACGGTTATAGAAAGAAGTAGAGATAGAGAGAGCGGCGAGGGCCAACTACTGCGCTGGCAGGTAATTGGCGAAGTGGGTGACGAAGCGTTGTCGGAGTGCTTGTGGAGTATTCGAGGGAACTGCTGCGGGCGCAGGCAGCTCGGCGACGAAAGGTGCAAAAGCTACTTCAACCCCTAGTTTTATAGTCGCTAGGGGTTGGTCTTCTCTGATTGGCCGGCAAGAAAGGAAGAGTGCCGACCAATGAGAGCGCGGGCAGGGCAAACGGACTTTCTGCACTTCTGTTCTCGATCCCGGCGCAGAACGGAAGATGAAACGTTCTGCGCCTATACCGCCAGAAAGGCCCCTGGAGCAAAGGGCACCTTAGCGATGGCCTGGCGGTATCAGCTGTACAGTGTTCACCGCCGAAGCCCATTCATCTCAACAAGCCAAGCTGAACCGAAGATTAAACGATTAAACTCAGCAAGGAATCTCAGCTTAGCAGTCTCATCTTATCTCATCTCCTTTTGTTAATCTGATATGAAATGAGGAAACATCGTGCTTTGCACATAGATGTAGAGATACTTACATAATATTTGCTCTATCGCAGATACGATCTCTCGTGAGGGGTCACCCTGACTACAACTTTTGGGTGTGCTTTTAACTTGCCTCTTCACATTGCCACTGTCAAGGTAAAAAAGATACGTCGAACGTTGATTGTTTCAAATTTAATATGAATTTATTATTACCTCGTTATGAAGTACCTCTAGAGGTAACCTACTAAAAACCTTATTAGTTTATGTTCCTATAAAATAAATGTAATTCTATTTTTTTATAGCATCTCCTTTAGAATAGTGGAGTCATAATTTTTTTCAATGCGTCAGCGTCACACTTCCTAGTTAATTTAAAATACGTTAGAAAAACTTCTTGCTACCTGATCCCATCTTAATGATCGTAAAGCTGAAACGAAATGGTTTTATGGATAACAGAATTAATGTAATGCCAATAATGATTCGCATCAAGACGAGTTAATAATTAATATTATCGAGAATTTAAAAGATTCAACTCTTTCCGCTTGATGAACGCTTGAGGAAGTGGGTTGCGATTAAACGCGACTGAAATGATATTAATCGTCCGTAATCTTTCATTAAGATTTAAAAAAGTCGGTAGTAGAATTGCCAGTTTCCATCTCGGCAGCATCGGTTTACAGTTATTTCCCCGTTCTTTATTACCCAACCGGTTGCTGATGATGGTAACTCTAAATAAACTATACAAACTGCTGCCATCTCGAGCCTCGACCCTCCACCAGTGCATGAGAGCAGAGATGAGAGATCACGAAGAGTAAAGAGTAAGTGGGTTGGGTCTTTCGTCTTAATATTCTTCGTGTTGTCTTTGGGATCTGTTATTCAATTTGTCAGTTAGTTTTGCAGACCGTGCGGGGAAGAAAAAATATGGTTAATGAAATAGTTTAGTAATTGATTAAATCTTAAAACTGATATTGATTCAATAATGGAGCTATTGATGCAACCAGGAGAGGAGTGATCCGAAGACTGATGAGCTGAAATAACAACGAAACGTCGATTCACCAGAACTAGATCATCTGAAGTTCAGAGATTCCAACACTCTTATACGGAAGAATAATGTAAATAAAATAATCCCCAATATCTCGATCCTACAGCTTCAGGCGACAATTATTGCCAGTCATCGAAACTTGAGGGAAGTCTTCCTAAAATTTTGCGATAGGACAAATCGATGGTCGCCGTAGTAACGCATCGTCACGGTGTTGAAAAAAAAACTAAGTAGTTGAAAACTCTCGCGATAGTACAAATTTAGCCCTAAGCGACTTTTCGAAACTGAAGGAATATCTTCTTGACAAAATTTTTGCTATGGGACAAAAATAGTCACAATAGTAACAGAATCGTCAGCATAAAAACATTGGTGGCGCTGGAAAGTGAACCTGTTGAATAGTCAGAGTAGCTCTATCCTTCAAAGTTAACCCCAAGCGAGTGCGACAGTTGCCTGTTGTCGAAATTGAAGGAAGATCTTCTTATACCAGAAGCTTTGCTATGGGACAAATAGTCACAATAGTAACAGAATCGACAGCATAAAAACGTTGGTGCTGAAAAATAAACTTGTTAAATAGTCGCTTGACTCGATCCTCCAAATTTAAACCCAAGCGACAGCTACCTTTATCGAAACCGAAGGAAAATCTTCTTGGCAAAAGTTTCGCTATAAATAAAAAGTCACCATAGTTTTTGTACTGTTAACTGTTTATTCGTTTAGTTTATCGGAAGAATAATGTATTAACCCCAATATCTCAATAACACAGTCTCAAGCGTCCATTACCCAATATCGAAACTGAAGGGAGATCTTGCCAAAATTTTTGCCAGGGGACAAATAAAGGGTCACCATAGTTTTTGTACTTTTGACTGTTTATTTGTTTAGTTTATCGGAAAGTATTGACCCCAATATATGACCTCAAGCGTCAATTGCCCGTTATCAAAACTGAAGGGAGATCTTCTTGCCAAAAGTTTTGCTTTATTACAAATAGGTGGTTACCACAGTATGGTGATAACATTGGTGCTGAAAAAGAAACTTGTTGAAAACTCTCGCGGATCCTATGCAAATTTAGCCCCAAGCAACTTTTTGAAACTGATGGAAGGATCTTCTTGACAAAATTTTTGCAAGGGGACAAACAAAAGGTCACCATAGTTTTTGTACTATTGACTGTTTATTTGTTTAGTTTATCGGAAGAATAAAGTATTGACCCCAATATATGGCCTCAAGCGTCAATTACCCGTTAGCGAAACTGAAAGAAGATCTTCTTGGCAAAAATTTTGCTAGGAGACAAATAAAATGCACCATAGTAATAGAATCGTCACCATAAAAACATTGGTGCTGAAAAATGAACTTGTTGACTGCTCGCTCCTCCAAATTTTGCCCCAGTTACACAGTTACCTGCTGTCGAACCCGAAGGAAGGTCGACCTTCTTGGCAAAATTTGCGCCATGTAACCAATAGAAGTCATAATGTATTTTTTCCTTTCTCACATTTACAAAAATTATTGGACTCTGTTAATGATTTTTTACAGATGTTGGTGTAGCCTTCTTCCGAAAGTCTTACCGAATTATCGACATAAATGACACTATCAACTTCAATAAACCTACGTCGATAAATTGAAATAAATTTATTTTAACAACTAACAGTGTACGAAAGTAGTATCATAAATTGTCAAAAAAATCGATTTTAAAGTTTCAACATTCCAGATTGCCCAGCTATGATAATTGGGGCCCAATTATGATAATAGGTGCTCAATTATGATGATGATAATGCTACCAATCTGACCGCGGTTCGCTAGTTCAGGGCTCGTCAGTTCCGCGAATGACTCCTTCAGTATCGGTGATTAAAGATAATGAAAATGATCGAATAGGTAGATATAATAGATGGTGAGAAAATATCGCTTCTGTGGAGGCTCAAAAAATTATAGGCCTCATAGTCTCGTGCAGAAATGTTGAAGAGAGGTTCGTTTGTAGGACTGTCTAATTCTTTTGTTTTCAAATCAGATGGCTTGAGTCTGGATTTTTGTTACCAAATTGTATTTACGGAGGAAGTTCTAATCATCAGTGATGATTTGTCTATAAGTAGGTACTCCAAATATGGGCCTTCGAGGTGTAAGGTGTCATCTTGACGAAGTTATTGTGATTGAAGATCAGATCATGATGTCTAAGGGACGAAAAAAGAAGAAGGGTCTTCACTCTAAAATTTATTTAAATTTTAGAAACAAACTCCCTTTACAACAACTAAGTATACCTACCTAATAAAAAGAATGTTTAATTGTTAAGCCAAATGGGATTCCGGATAACCGAGAGCCTACTAAATGTGCCGCCATCTCGCTTTTGTATTTATTATTTTTATTAAATTTTGATCTCAATCAGATGAGCGTTACAACAGTATTTATTTTTAAAGGGGATAATATTACTTGAAAGAAATATATAGTGCCCCCCCCCCCCCTTGAAATGGCACGAGTTTTACTACGTTTTGATGTAAAAGTGTCAAAATGTCAAAAATTATCAAATATCAAAAATGACGTTGCAGTCGCTGTCAACTTCAAAACTTTAAATGATTAGAGGTAATGTGAGCCCTCATTTTAAAGGTATTTTAATTATGTACAATTAATTGAGGTAGTCTTTTTGACAATCTGTGTGTCAATGAGAACGTTTTAACGTAAAACTGATGTGTAAAATGTCAAAAATGACGTTGTCAACATCATAATTTTTAGAGCCATTGGGGGTCATGTGAATTACAAAGGTATTTTAATTATCTACACAAAAATTTGTTAGTTTTCAATTTTGACAGTCTTTTTACGTTTTTAATCCCCTCTTTGTCAACGTGGACGTTGTTTAACCCCCTCTTTGTCGGTGGGGACGTTTTTAACCCCCTCTTTGTTATTGAGGACGTTTTAAGCTCTTCTTCCCTTTAAATTCTGAGATGAATGAGATAGAGCTTTGGTTTAAAAGCTCTAAATTCAATCACATGAATCTTACTAATTTTTGACAAAAACTGTGATGTCTCAGACTTCAAAGACAACGTTGACAACGTCATTTTCAAAATTTCGAGAGGCATGACCCAAATTTTGACAGTGATTTTACGTTTTTAATCCCCTCTTTGCCAGTGAGGACATTTTTAACCCCCCCTCTCTTTAAACTCTGAGCGGAATAAGATTCAAAAACTGAAGTCAATGGCATGAGACTTTCTAATTTTATCACAACACTGATGTCAAATTTCAAAGATGACGTTACAGGCTTTACTTAAATTAAAGTATAAACACACAGGCCCCTTATACAGGGTGAGTCAGAGCATCCGTACACCTCTTTCTTCTCGGAGACGGTGCATGAGATTTTTTTGAAAATTTGGTTACTTGAATCACTTTTTTTTCACTTACGATTATACCGGAAATAGCTTCCATCTTTGTTTTTGTAATGGAATGTCCCATATGTTGTTGCATTGTCTTTAAAATTCCAGTAAGAATGGTTTTTACAGTTGTAGTGTAAATTGAGTAGCTAATGAGTTATAAACAAGTGAAAATCGCAGTTTTTCTTCTTGAAAGCAGTAAATGTACATCGGAAACGGCTCCAAATATCTGAAAGCGGCTTACAAGTGTACTTGAAATTTTTATACAGAGTGATGAAAATGAAATTCGATTTTTCATCACCCTGTCCTGTATAAAAATTTCAGTTACACAGTAGGATACCAGATGAAAAGTTAAGATAGGGACATGCAAGCCGTTTTGAAACTACTCAATTTAAACTGAAACTGTAAAAACCATTCTTACTGGATTTTCAAAGACAATTTGAAAAATTCAACAATATAATATGAGGCAGTCAATAAAAAAAAGATGGTAGCCATTTCCGGTATAATCGGAAGTGCCAAAAATCTGAAAATATTTAAGAAAGATAGAGTAAAAAAAAACTCGTTCACCGTTTCCGAAAATAAAGGGGTGTACGGATGCTCTGAATCGCCCTGTATAAAATGAGGTCATTACCCCCCCCCACCTTTGTCTCTCATAATTTTGAAGTTTACAGTGACTGCAAAAATTTAACATTTGACGTTTCGACAGTAATACGACAAAAAGTATTAAAATTGATGCTATTGAGTTTTGTTTTTATCTCTTTCGGCACGAAATTTAAAGTAGGGGAGGGTCTATAAACGTCCCCCACTGTAAAATCAATAAAACAAAGCATTTTTGTTATGTTTACATGCAACGCCTGATTTATTCATTATTGATTACCTATTGATTAGTTAAGTATTACGTCACATTAATAAATGAGCTTTATTTGATTCTTACAGCTTTTATTTTTTTGCTTTTTATAATAATTTAGCTTAATTTGACAATGAGGTACTTTACAAGCAGTGTTGTCATTTAATGCAATTCTCACTACATTAAAGCAGAGTATAATAAAATAAACGACAGCGACGTGTTGTAGTATTATTATTGTGACTCATGCAAAAACTGGTTTGAGACCTTTTATTCTCGTTTTAATGTCGGACGGTTTCTTGCAACTTTGTTGTGGAGTAGAATCAGAGGCGTACCATTGATGCGGTGAGCTTCAATAATTAGGTTTTGAGGCCTTTCAGTTCCAAAACAATTTTGAAATTTTAATAAAAATTTTATGGTGTTTGGATGTGAATTGAAAACTTTCAAAGTTGTCAATTTTTGTTTAAAAATTAACGCCTATCGATGGGGCAAAAGAAGATTTGATGCTCTCGGTATTGGTTAATTTTTTGTATGCATTTGAATGATCTGGAAGTGTTCTACGGTATGAGCTCTGTCTAAATGTTTTATTCAAGATAGTGTGTCGTCAATTTCCGTACTATTAAACAGCTGGTATTGTCAGTCTCCTGAATATTTTACATAATATTGAATTTAAAATCACCTTGCCATTGCAGACAATGGTTTAATGCTACATGCTGAAATTGCCGAGACTTTATATATCCCCCTTTTGCGTTTATGGTCTTTACGTAGAGAGCGATCATTATGTTAGTGTGTTTAATTCTACCAGTACATACATTATATGGCTCTATGTCAATAACCTTAAGGTCAAACAGATCTATTAGCATTTTTATAACATGTGCTTCAGTCGTTAAAGCGACTATACTATTGCAATAATGCTAGTTTATGTTTAATTCCCATACAGTCACATAATCAACTTCTTGATTCGATACGGGACGGGGGAAGTAAATAAAGACGGTTTATAATGAAGATTTCTTGTAATTTTACCACTTCTTGATAAAATCAAGGGGGCTTATTTATTGTAAAAACTTACCTTTACCTGTAGGTTATTATTATTAATTAAACCTGTTTAATTTTCTTTAATATAAATTTACGCAAAGAATTTTATGTACCGAAAAAATTATTTAAAAGTCAAAATAATTCAACATACTTGGGCGATTTAAGAGTCGGTTGGAGCAGAGTCAATTAAAAGGATTAAAGGTGCATGAAATGAAACTCGGCAGGTCATAAAAATCGCTTTCACAATGGCACATGAAACTCCGTGCTCTCGGTTTTTGCTTTGAGTTTTATGCTACCCTTTCAGAGGTTACTTGAAGCGATTTAGAAATGGGTTTTATTACAATTAAGGTATTTAAGGTTGCTGTTTATAAGAAGTTCTTGTAGAAGACTGTAACTCTTGACTTTATTTATTTTCTAAATATCCGTTAAGGGAAAAAAGTTTAGTCAGTTTGTGCTCAAAAAAGTACGCATTGTTACTTTCGGTTCGCGCATACTTGAGCTTTTATAGTCTATCGTAGTTTGACGAATCCTACTATGCAAAAACGGCCATGCAAAGACGTGCAAAAGAAGTTTACCTTTTTTGATCTCTCATTTTTACCTGGCTACTTGTTGCAAAATATGTACTAAGAAATAATATATGACGTACTGGTTAAATCTGTAATAAACAAAATATTTCGCCCTAAAGAACTACAGGTGTTAAAATATTGTTATGGGTTTCTCAATAATAAATCCACCACTTAAAAGTCTTGCAAATTACTTTATTGATTAATCCAAGTTATAACCTCTAATTCTAATTCTAAATAATCAAACACACTAAACACAGCTTCTTTATAATTCGCTATACTGTCACTACTGGCTTCCTTACTTCACACTTCACTTCACTACTGCTCTGTTCAGCTTCCACTAGTTACTACTGCTCTGTCTTCACTTCTTCAGATTCACTCCACGTCCAAACTAAAACTGTCCCACGCAGCCGCGAGGCTGCTCTTATATAGTTCCCTCGAAGGGGCAGCGAAACAGTAGGTACATACTCGAACGTTGCACCGGCCGTCGATTCGTGGATTCTGGAAATGTCGGATTGTTCGGCGAGCCCACTCCAGAAATCCATAGAACTAACGTCTGTCTGTCAATGTGTCACATGACATGTGACTGAAACTGTCGCGAACATGTCATTGGGTACGTTCAACTGACGTCAACCGTTGAGTTGTTGAGGTAGCGCTTGCGTTCAGACATACCGCTCACTTACAACCGTTGTTCAACTGTTGAGTATTTTTGCGAGCGTAAATATTTCACGCTCAGCACAGTCAACGTGTATGTTGCGGACATGCGCCAAGTGGGAAGTAAAAGTTGCAAGTAAGAATGCTCCTGATACAATCAGCGACAAATAAATGCTAATAATTACTTCTATAAACTTGAATCGTATCCAGAAACATGTCACATATCTCTCGATGTCAACAATGCGTTCAGACTATTTCCAACATGTTGAAACAACTTACACTCAACCGTTTTGCGCTGCTATTCAACAGTTGACGTCAGGTGAACGTACCCATTGACTAACTCAGTATAAAAAAAGAATGTAAACAAATGAAACGGCGGGCTAGGAGCTCTTCACGAAACAAATAGAATGTTTCCAGAGCGGTCTCGTTATAATATGTAAACTGAAGGGGGTTGTTCCCGTTATACGCTAATAACTGCGTACATTAAGCATATACTTGTGATTAGACGTACCACAACAATCCACTTTTTCCGTCGTTCTATTTCTCAAAATTTACACGGAAAGCCGTAAAAACTTAATTCGGGATTTCGTGACTCTTTACGATACAACGAACCCTTCCCGATTTTTTTTAATCCCTGAACGACCTGATATTTGCAATGAGAAATACATTAAAATGAATATCGAGCACGCGGTACTTGCCGCATCGAATTGTCAAGTTTGCCTACGTGGTGGCGCCACTATATAGTTACTTATTTAGTAAAAAGAAGACGTTTATTTGGGTTCTAGGGCTCAAAGATAATACTGATCTTAAAGCCAAAAACAGTCTTCTTTTTACTATATGTATTTGGCTCGAATAACTCTTCACTTTGTAGTTACTTATTTAGCTAGCCTATTATTGCATATGGCACCGGGTAGCGTTCGTCACAGTTTTTGGCGCCGAAAGCAGGAACCTTGAAAGACAGGGATTTTAGAGACCCAGAAGGGAACGTTTCGGTGGTGCCGCAACCAGGAATCGAACCATGTTTGTTAAAATGATATTATCTCCCCCTTTTTCTTATTTATTAAGCATTTTCTCCCATAAAAAAGTATATCTAGCCAGTGCACATAGATGGAGATTTCAGGGAACTTTTGTCTAAATCTCTATAGAGACCCATCAGGGAAGGGAACGTTTCAGTGGTGCCGAAACCAGGGATCGAACCAGGGTTGGGTCATTATATAGGTACATCCGCGGCTTCTACAGTTTCACTATGATACCTATATAGGGGTGGAGAACATACCTATAGTAACACCAGGAAGGTATTCATTAGCTTTGCAAATAAAAGGGAAGGCCACAAAACGACTTTGAAAATTGATTTTGGGAGTGCAACGAAAGTACGGTCCTGACACAAGCGCCGAGAAATACCACTAGTCTCGGATCTAACTACGGATGAAACCACTTATAACAATGGGAACCGCTTCCAAACGTATACAGACGCGGACTCCCAATATAACCGCTTTCTCATATCGTGACCAGAACACAGAATTTGATGTTACGATTTTTGGAATATAGGTAAATGCAAAATAAATGCAAATTTGAAAATAAAAATCGTGCTACTGTTATTCTCGAAGATTTTCCTTGTCCTGAAAGTGAAGAAAAAATAGAAATTCCACCGTAGTGTTAAAGAGGCCTTAGTTGTGACCTTAATATTAGTTTGCAATTGCTGTTTTTAGCTTCTTACCCACCCAGCACCCCTAATTCGCTCCTCGGTCCCGAAAAAATTGATGAAACTTAGGAGCCGCGGATGTATACAATTACCCAGGGTTGTTTCAATTCTACCTCCTGTAACGGTCAGACAATGTAAAAGTTTTAAATCAACGAAGTGAAATTTTTTTCTTCTTATTTATCCAGCATTTTCTCCCATAAAAATGTATTTCTAGCCAGTGCATACAGATGGGGATTTCAGGGAAACAATAGACTTTACTATAAATCTTCAGGGACCCAGGGAAGGGAACGTTTCAGTGGTGCCGAAACCAGGGATCGAACCAATTGAACTTTGGCGCTTGATAATGAGAGCTTTCATAATTGAAACAATAATCATATTGCTTATTGTTTCTTTGCCGCTAGGAAAACATTACCGTGATTCCTATTACTGTGCACGAAATATGTTTCGCTCTGACGCACTAAAAATGTCAGCATTTTTTGACGGCTGTCTAAAAACGATTGTTTTTATCCAGCATTGTTCCCATAACAAGGTATATTTCAGCAAATCGAACCAGTACATAGATAAGGATTCCAGGTCAGGTCAAATTTGTGTAGAGACCCAGGGTCTTCGGTGGTGCCGAAACCAGGGATGAAACCAGGGTTGTTGTTGAAATGCTAGAATGCTATAGTATCCCCTGTTCTGGTCAGGTATTATAAGATTTTTAAAATAAAAGGGTGAAAAGGTTTCTCTTTCTTATTTATCTAGGAATTTCTCTAATAAAAAGTACGTTCAGGGATTCGGGGTAAACAATAGGCTTTTGACTAAAAAAACCCGTTGACTCACATTTCTCAATCTCATAATTCCGATGAGAACGAAGAGCAGAGAACTCACCTGATGTGGTGGAGTGAAAGCACCCCTACTCTCAACATCCTTCAACCATCTTCAACATCCAAGTGTTTTTTTTTCGGACGTCATTACCCGGTATTCCCTATCATGCAGGGGGGATATATCGTGGGGCTGCCCGTTTTCTCATTTTTTGCACGCTGCCATACCTCCCTCTTTTATGAACGGCTCCTGCGAATGAAAAAAATCACCTCTGTGTTGTCCTCCCTGAATCCGTCCACGCCATCATCATGGAAAAAAAACCAAGAGGCCCAGAAGTCAGAAGAGAAAACCGCGTTTCTACTTTTAGGTAGGAAAAAGGCAAAAATTGCGCAGGGGTGGACAGAGTTGGGAGCGAAGCAAAGAGAGAGAGAGCGAACGGAAGAGGAATATGGTAAAGAAGAGGGTAAGGAAAATGAATAGGAGGGTATTGCCCCCCCCCCCCCCTCCTTTTTTTGTTGTCCTCCACCAGTTGGACCCCGTTTTTATCGATCTATAGAGATCTTTTTTATCTCTCTCATCGATATCTTGAGAAGTAGTGCATATACAGGGTCGGTTAAATTGGAGAAAAGTTCCACAATCTCAAAAGTATCTGAAGCAAAATTTAGGATAACTTTAGTCGTTGCTGAAACATCCTGAAGAAACACGAAAAAAACGAGATTTCTAATTTTGGCAATATCTTTCTTATTATTCTTATTTTTTAACCCCAATTGGATTTCCATAGTCAAGTTTTGTTTGGAAAAAAAAGGAAAACCGAAAATAGGTCACAATAATAAACCAACAAGAATTCAAGTTTTTCTTTATTCTCTAAAAAAAATAATTTGAAAATGTGATTTTTTTAATGGGACAGTTTTTCGGTTTCTTCATGATCGCAAGTCCTTAAAATAAAATTGGTAAGAAGAAGAATCCGTCATCTTACATAATAACTATCACTTATTTATGTGTTTTGCACTGCAGAGTTTTGCAGCTAAGAATAAAGACAATGTAAACACGTTTGACAACTACGAATATCAGATAAATTTAACAACAAATATTCAACCCCGTATCGCTTGAATGTGTTTAGTTGTTATTGTCCCCCACGCCCATTAAAGTTTGCTATGAATTAGGCTGGAAATTACCAGTCAAATATGATATACAGCGCGATCTCGTATAGTTTATGTTACGATCATGTCCATATATTGTATACGCCTATTGTAGTAAAGTTGGCTTCTGTGTTCCATAGATCCGGTATTGTTCGTTGCAGAGTGTAGGTGTCTGTTTTGCCGTCCTATTATTATATTATAAATGTATAGGAACTGGCGCAGTATGGTGAGGTAATTAATAATTGAAGTTTCAAGGAGAGGATAAACTGAAAAGTATGAATGACGCATCGGTGACAGCTCGAGAGCGAATTGTTCTCATCTTTCTACGTTTAGGGAAAAAATGAGGAAGGAAGATCTTCGTGACCTACTTAGATTAAAACCACGTCTACTACGTCATTCAAAGTAGGTCAATAAAAAAATTCTAATTGGCGTAAATCTTCGCTAATATGCGTGATCATTGCTACCAACGTAATTATATACTGGAACCTAATTAATTAACAGGTGTTGTTATATTCCACGTCGAGATTATATTGTGACCCCTGAAAACTGAGATCCGTTGTTGACATTGCACTGAAATTGAAGCAAATACGCTCAACTAACCATTCTAGACACTTCGTATCTTTTATAGCCAAAGTTCTATTCCTAATGCATTGAGGATTCAAGACAACTGCGGTAGCGCAGCCAAGCGTATAAGGTTGAAACTAAAAGATATATTTGGTGAAAAATGGCGAGAGTTTTAAATATCAACAGTAAATAACAAAGGTTGCAATATGTTTATTGACAACAAGTGACACCCTTCGCCGTACGAGGGCGCTGTAAAACATATCATGCCTGTGTTACCGACACTGGGCACCCTATATCGTTTACTTTAAGGAAGAGTCTATTGTACTTAATAGTATTTGATTGAATGATTATTGTCAAAATATTGAGTCCTGTAATTTATTTAATAGTGCCATCAGGTCTGAGATTTCTGCTGCAGAGCTGAAGTTTTATGAAATTAGGACGTGATTAAAAATGAGACCACATATTATAGAAGACTGAGAAAATATGGCTGCCCCGGCAAGGCATCTGAAAAATAGGGGCATTACGGATTAATCACGTTTTCACGAGAAATTGTTGTGAACACATCGGGTTGTCTGTTTCCACAAAAATATCACGCAAAAAATTGTTGATTTCTGCTATAGGCAATATCCAATAATATTTATTTAGAGTTCAATTTAGAACGTGTTGCCAGTGTTTACGTAGCTCTGGAGAATTGAACGGAAAAAATAAATTGAAACGCTTTTGTTATCATGCATATGACACGGAGGCACGGAGCGAAGTTATTATGTATTTGCTTTAAAGCTGCAGTACGCTATATTGATTTGAACGTGAAAGTCCTTCCTGATGTTTTATATTCAAAGATAGATTCTTTAAAGCTCTTCATCTTCACTTGTCTGTCCCTTTCATTTTTCACTTTTTCTGGCTAGTCATGCCTTCCGCACGTGCGCCTTGATTGGGTATATATTGACAGCTGAGATTCTCCAACATCAAGAGGTGTTCTGGATGTTTTGTCTAGAAAATGGATAACAAATGTCTGTATAGATACTTTTCTAGACAGAGTTGGTCATGCTAATTATTGACATTACGCAGAAGTGCAATTTGTAGATCTTATTATAAGATAACTCTAAGGAAAATTTAACAGATACCATTTTTTATTACTCGGAGATCTTATCAGTCATCGATTTGGTAATTATTTTCGAATTCTGTTGGATAAATTTCCAGATGAATTAGAGGATGTGATGGCCCAACAGATTGGCCTTCCAGTTCATCGGATTCAAATGCTTTGAACTGCAATTTGTGGGGTCTCTCATCTCTGGCTTAACGAGAATCGATTGACGGTACAATAGCGCGACACATGTGTGCAGAAAGCATAATAATTAATTAAGTGTGTCCATTGAATTACCTGGTTCATTTGAGCGTCCCAGATCGAAATCCGTATGAACCGAACGCGTTAATAGGGGCTATTTTTTTTAATGCCTTGTCTAAGTACATCAGATAGAAACCATCAAAACAATCATCCTCGTTTTGATACACTGCATATTTTATTAGTAATAATTTGGACATCACTACGAGTAATATTAACTCGCTTTCGGTCCTGTCTGTCTGTCTGTTCACAAATATTGGAACGATTTTAAATTAACTTTCCAAAGAGCTAGAGACTTGCATCTTTTACCATAGCTCAGAACTTGATGACGGTGCTATACTAACTCGCTTTCTTGTTTGCCTGTTCGTCAAAAATTTTGAAAAAAAAAGTTTTTCTAATCGTTTTTTTATTAATATCTCAAACATTCTTTTGCGCATATTGTTGAAATTTGGCAGTGTTATTTGTAGTAATAAGGAGCTCCTTTGGCCCCAAGTAGATAAAAATTATCAAGTCCAGTGGCGTCCCGGAGGACACCCTTACCAGTATTATTGCAAAGAAAACTGTACGCCACTGATTTTTTTTTAATTTTGATACTCTTTCCAGATTAGGCAGCTAAGAATAAAACTTTTACGTCTCCTGACTTTTCTTCATATCTCCCGTCGTTTTCTAGAAAAAATTAAATTATTGGAAAATTGATTTTAATTTTGATGATTTTATTTGATCAATTTTTAGACACGCGTTGAAGCGGATTTTTTTTTCTCAAAAAAAAAGTAAAACAATTTAAGAGACAAAAAAGGTATTTTTAGCTGCTTAATATAAAAAAATCAGTGGCGTACATTTTCTTTGCAATAATCTTGGTGAGTGTGAAAAAAAATTTACAAAATCCAGGCATCTTAAGGACATATGTTTATGTGTCTACTGTCAAGACACCTGAATTTGCCCAGCCGATAGCTAACGAGAAAGGTGAGATGGGGACAACTCAGGAATTCTTCAGATTCGAACGAAAACGTACCAGGCCTCGGAACCAATAACTTGGAAACTGAAGATGTACGCGAAAAACGCCGAAACAGGTCAGTTTTGTTATCGAGGGGGACATTATTGGGGGACAAATTTAACCACCCAAGTCCATCCCCTTGGCGGGGGATGTCCCCTTTACTTATCATCCTAGTGAACATAAATCGAGCGATACATAATTTGAAAGTTTGGATTTTTATTAAATACAGGGTGGCTCAACTAAAACAAAACTGGTCTAATACTTTGGAAACTGAAGATGTACGCGAAAAACGCCGAAACATGTCAATTTATCAATTTAATGTTTGCATTTTTCGGGAAACGTATTAGTGACATTATATCAAAGTGGTCCATACTTTGCAACGAATGGACGGAATTTCAAAAATGAAAAAGAACTGTATAGGGAATCAGAAATCCTTTTCAGCAAGATATCATTTGACGCCCATTCCCGTTTGAAAAAATTTGGGGGATGTCACCCCCGCTTAGAAGGGTATAGTTTGGGCTGTACTTTCTGCGGAAAAAGTTGTCCTTGTCCCCCTCAAACTCTTCAGTTACCAGGTTATTAAGCCTGGCAGGTTTTCGTTGGGCCACCCTGAGTATTATGGAGTATTATGGATAAAATGTCATTTTTAATTTTTTAATTATTATATTATAATGAATCATGTCAACGAACTGAAAGACCATTTGAATATAGACTGATTGCGTGATTGTTTCGAACAATAGAACATATATTTATAAATAATTTAGGATGGATATATGTAGTATGTAGAGGAGGTATATAACAACTAACAACAAAACATTGACGGATAGAACACATGTAAGAGGCATTGTTGAATAGACGACATCATATGCATGAGTCACATTTGAATACATGGGTGCGGAGAAGAGCGTAAAATAAATACAAATAAAATAGTTATAGGTACCTACACGCACTAATTTAGTACACAAGACGATGAGAAGAGAGAGATTGCATAAAGCGCCATCACCATCAATTAACTCTTCTCGCTAAGATAATTACTTATAAATCACTCTTTCCTAATACCTCAAAAAATCAATCTTGTTGCTTATTTACAAATGTGAGGATCCAAATTAACAGGACCTAGATTTAAAAATCCTGCAGTCAAGACATGTGTGACATCTTCACGCTGTCATGGTCAACGATACCGTTGTTTATTCCTCGCGGAAACGGAATCATAACTAACTATGGCGTCTTTCTGTGAATATTACAGTGCTAATATGTTGGCAATACTGGTGCTAGTGCTGAGTAGTGCTGACAGACCAGCAAACCGTTGCTCAGCCTGGTGTGAAACTGTTATGGAGTGCCGCTGATGATTAATTAGATGGAAACCGGCTAATTGCCACATGACCTACAAACAGACCAAGAAGAGATCCAATGATACCCTGGGCCAGTGGCGTAGCCAATGCCAAAAGGTCATGTTTCTGCTAATCAACTCGTAACATGGCGTCAGAATTCTGACATGCTCAAAAATAGAGTAAGATAATATTAATTACTCTTCTTATGATGTGTTCCTCCTATTTAATTTGAATACAGAAAGAAACGTAGGTATTTCGTTATTTTATTTTCTTAACTTCATTTAATTCTATAAAAATGGTATTGTGGTAATTTCACCTTTTTTCTAATTATTTCGAACCTTTAAAATAATAAAAACTGAGCTATGGATCCTTATAACCGAAGTCTGTCAGTAGCTCTGTGACTTTTGTTATGAAGTATCCAATTTTTCGTCCTGGTATGTTCGTTCTATCAAGTTCCCGGGAAGTATGATTTTTTTCCCCTGTAATTTCGAGATTTGTATGATTCTTTTAGAAAAGCATATGCACTTTACACTAAATTTATTTGAGTATTGCGTTTTTTTGTGATTTTTTTTTTTTTTTGAAGAAAATATATGCTCGGAACTTTTTTGACGTACAAAAAAGGTACTTATTGAAATTGAAGGCTACTGAAGCCGTCTCTGACCTAGTTCATGAGTCACCCAGTCGTACCAGCTATACTGGTTCGTTCTTCGAGCAGATTAGATGCTTCAACTGTAGAAAAAAAGGGCATACAGCCTCAAAATGTTCAAAGCCAAAAATGTGGACGGTTAGGTCTCGAAGCCTCTCACTGTCTCAAGGAAGTAACGAAGTCGATAAGCAAGCAGTTTCGTTATATAAACTGTTATAATAAACGGTCACTGTATCAGAAATTTAAATATTTTTCATAAAAGATCGAATAAAACTAGAAGTGTCAAATTATCTTTTTTTTTTTGTTAAATTTTCCTACCAAATAGTTCATTTTTGCATTAATTTACATAATTCATTAGTAAAGTACATGTAGTGCATATTAATATTTAATACGTAAATAATTAAGGGTTAGAGGTAGACAAAATTAATTCAACTAGGTATACATCAGTCTGTTTCGGCTACTACTACATTCAGATTAATTTAATTATTCAGTTCAGCGAATTAATTATTATGAATTAATTATTCCATCCCAAATTCATAAAATTATGAATGAATATGTAATAACAATAGTAAACAATGTCCAGGCTATTGTTAGTGTCTATGTTCAAATGACGCACCTTGAACTATTTTATCAATTTATTACCTGAATTATGACAATTTTAATTGGAAAGTCTTGTTTACATTATAGCAATACTCTGGTGAAATTTCCTATTGATTTCTGGGAGGAATTCGTGTATTGATGTGTGGGAAAAATAATTGGATATCTTATTTTGTTAGATAGAAGTCATGATAAAAATCATGTTCAAAAAAAATTGAAAGAGTGTACTTTCCAACACAGTGGAGCTCCTCCACATTATGTTAATACATTCAGCTGTGTGGAGTAACTCCACATTATATTAAATCTCTAAACTCGCTTTTTTGTTCCTCTTATTCACAGAAAAAGCCCAGCAAAACTTGCAAGATCTCCAGAATTGAACCATTGCTTTTCAAAGAAACATTGCAACTACAAGCGACTTCATCAGAAACTCTGATTCGCCTTCAAAAGTTCATTCGAGATCGAGTTATTTTACTGCTTGGAAGTTAGCAGAAAGTCAATAATGCTTTCTGAACGACACACTTACTCTAACGGTATGGTGAAGACAGAGACATCGATGTTTCAATGGTTATTTCCATCTCATCAGTCTGTCACATCACCACCACTAGAGAAGTATGCCGATCAGAAAGAAAATCAAAAGCTTTAAGCAAAATGATTTGTCGGAAACATAGTGACTTGCATGGCAAATGCCATCTGATGACTGAAAAGTAGAACTTTCAATGTGTCAATCAGAGACTCTCCCAGAGAAATCTGCAATTTTTCACTACCAACGCTGACAGTTCACTGAAAAACCAATTACCTTGCGAATCTCAGTAAACCAATCAGAGATGGAGCTAGCCACAAGCTGTGTTCCTAGAAAGGAAGTAGTTTCTATGAAACAAATTGAATAATAATAAATTATTATATCAATTACAGCAATCCGATTGTTGAAAAACAATAATGCTTTCTGAACGACACACTTACTCTAACGGTATGGTGAAGACAGAGACATCGATGTTTCAATGGTTATTTCCATCTCATCAGTCTGTCACATCACCACCACTAGAGAAGTATGCCGATCAGAAAGGTTTACTGAGATTCGCAAGGTAATTGGTTTTTCAGTGAACTGTCAGCGTTGGTAGTGAAAAATTGCAGATTTCTCTGGGAGAGTCTCTGATTGACACATTGAAAGTTCTACTTTTCAGTCATCAGATGGCATTTGCCATGCAAGTCACTATGTTTCCGACAAATCATTTTGCTTAAAGCTTTTGATTTTCTTTCTGATCGGCATACTTCTCTAGTGGTGGTGATGTGACAGACTGATGAGATGGAAATAACCATTGAAACATCGATGTCTCTGTCTTCACCATACCGTTAGAGTAAGTGTGTCGTTCAGAAAGCATTATTGTTTTTCAACAATCGGATTGCTGTAATTGATATAATAATTTATTATTATTCAATTTGTTTCTTAGCAGAAAATGTTTTCCAACTACATACTTTGAAGTTTCAGAAGTTAAATAACCAGCTTCGTTTTTTTACGTCTATGGCATTTCGTTCGGTTTCCTCTCCTAATTTTGGTTTACATACCTTAGTCGGACTCAACTTCTTCTGTGTTTATGGAGTCCTACCGAAACCGGAAGCAGGAAAGAAAAGTTCGTTCCCACCCTATCACAAATTATGGCAATGCAATTTTAGTAAACACGAAAAATGTCATATCGAGACGTCTCGAGTAGTTTTGCGATCAACTAATGGTAAAACCAAGGCGAGGCAGGTCTTCTCGACATCTCCCAAAAAATACTTGGAACTCTTTGGAGCAACATCCTCAGCACTAGTGTTAAATCGCTCTCTCTAATTGACCAAAGAGTAAATAATGAAACCATGTAAACGATTTTCCTAAGAAAGACTTCCCAAGAAAGTCATTTTGTGGGAGTGATGTCTCTTACCACAATAACTTTTCCAGTGAAAACTAATATTCTATTTATGTTATAATACTTCTCATCTCGTTCTACGCTACTGGAAATAACAGGTTAATTAATTCTTTCATACACCTGAACATCGCCAAACAATAATAAGCCACCCACCGGTCTCAGGAAATCCAACCTCTTAGTGTGGGTATAATAGGAGGAATAATATGTCAAATAGCACTGTTATTATTTACACCAATGCGTGACCGAATAGTAAAGTGACGTGACGAAAGTTCACTTGACCAGAACCCGATTGTAGAACGCAATGGTGTTTAGATTTAGAAGTTAATGAGAACTTGGTTTCTTTATTATGTGTAAATACCCATGAACCGAATGATGGAATCGTCTTCTAGAGGTTTTGCTTTCATTTTTGTTATTGAGATTTATTGAATCTTAAATGTTCTTCTCTTTTGATATTATTGAGCAAACTTTTCGCATCTCAATCGCACTGTGATGTCATTTCTGATTAGAATTTTTTCACCAATTTTTGATGGAAACTGATACTTTGGTGTCATTAAAATTGGATTCGTGTCCAAGAAATTAAGATCCCTAAAAATTCTTTCCCATATTTGGTAAATTTAATCCATCTATACTTGGACGCTTGTATCTCGATTTGCTCTAAAGAGACTTACCAGTTTTTGATGAAAACTGATACTTTGGTGTCATTAAAATTGGGTTCGTGTTCAATGAATAAGAAATTGAGATCCTTTTAAAGGTGAAGCATATTTTATTCTGGATCTGGATTGTCGCAATGACGGAGAGCTCTTCAACATATTATGCCATTTTTTAGGGCTTTCTTAGGGCCACTTTCTTCATCTTCTATTTCACCAGTTGTGTAAAGATGCACTGAAGAAGTTTCTTAAGCTTACAGTTGAGTTTGTGAAAACCGATCATTATATTGTCAATGACAATGTCAATTGTCAATGGTATTAGCTTCGCTCAAGGCCAACTTGGACATGCTTTTGAACCTGGGAAGATTGAATTCCGGTCTATGCTGAAGTCAAATTTCGTTGAGGCTCACTGTGGTTCAACACTGTAACCAAAAGATGACCAGAATTCATCTAAAATTCGAAAAAAAAACTGACAGGTGGATCTGGATCTTAGCAGTGAGGGTGGGTGGTTACTAATTCCTCACTGGCATAATTTTTTGAGTATCTCCTTTTTAATGAACACCTTCTCTCATTACCTGATTGTCTGAATGGTGTTGGTGTTACGGATGAGCCATGTTGGGGTCCACCCATGCAAGAACTTTTTTCTGTTAAAGACCCAATGTGTCTTTTTACGACTTCAGTAACTCCATTGTAGCACCACCGGTTCATAGGATATTGATTACAAGACGTTTCAATAGGAATAAACTCCCGACTCAGATTCGCTTTCACTCTCAAATCCTTCTGTATGTCGATATAGATAGAACATGCAAGTGTAGGTCGTCAGAGTATAAGAGTAACTGATCCCATTCAGCTTACACTCCGTGCTTAGTTCTTATTATCGCCATCCCTTTGAAGAGGAGATATTTACGATGCTAACTTCTGGAAGCTGGCGCTTTTAAATTTATTCGTCTTCTGATTCTCGGTCTTGGTTCTTGGTTGGCAGGATCTAAGAAAACTTTCCTTACATTACGATCCGTTTGAAAGGTAAATAAATATATTATTGAACGTTGCCTTATGTGTTTAAGTTAGTGTAACTCACTGCTCAGATGTAAGCTTATTTTGAATTCAAATCACGTTAAGGCAACTTCAGTTTGAAATAAATGACTTCTCGGTCTCTTCAGCGAATAGAGGATGTTGCGTTATGTGTACTGGTGCGTATTGAGGAATTATGCGTTATTAAATTATCACGATGGTGTGATGATGATAGTGGGTAAATATATTTTCTAAACATGCAAATATTTATGCAGTTGCCTTATAAGTTACTGACAGAAAATTATCCTTATAAAATAATAATTTCAAAAAAATCCGTATCCATATTACATATGCAGCTATGCATTAATAGGTAAATGTGCATAATTTATAAAACTAATAATAAGAGGATGGGTTTATATCCTTAGAGGATATTTCTAGATCCAACTAGATTTTCCCCTTTATTGGTGCTACCAAGCAAATTGACGAATTTTATAATGAACCGCCAAAGAATGCCATTCCATTAGATTTAATCCAACCAGGCTAGTTTTAACAAGGGCCGGCTTAGTTTATAATAACGAAAGCGAGAATGTCATTTATATGAAGTAACGATAGAGTGGACCAGAGTTAACATACTTACCCACTCGTGGGTTGGCATAATGCGGTTCCAAGTTCCAAGAATACGGAGTATAATGAACCCGCAAGTGCTAGACGTCGAAGATTACAGAACTTCATCATGATTATTTGTTATTTTACGACTTAATGTTTGCCAATCAATGGTGTGCGAAAGGTGGACCAGCATCATTCGACTCACAATTATTTCTACGATTTTTATTATTTCTTGCAATTAATTATTCTTGCCTCGTGCTGTTTTTACTATGCTATTATAAATTGATCTTCCAATGATATTAATACATCCAGAAATCGTACGTAGCCAGAAAAACAATTCCCAGTTTTCAGTAATCATGACCGTGATAGTCGATGTTTAATTATTAACGACCATGCAAATTATTTTCGATCCCTAGCAAACAGACTAGGCCAGAATTTTGCGACAAATTCCTTTCCACCCTTTAAACATATCCGGACTGCAGTATTGTGACATCTCGTAAAGACAAAGTTGGTATTTCTGCGAGAAAAAGGGAAAGTTCTCTCCTATCCACCCTCGTGTTGGAACTTATTAGGGCAGGAGACTATTTTTGGGGAGAGTTTAAGGAGACAGTTTCATCTCTAGATACAAACAAGACAACGGGATTCTACTACACGATACCAGCAATAATTGTCCTAGAAAAATGCGCCCCACAACTGACACCAATACTTTTTCGGCTATTTGATATGTCCTTTCAGTCGGCGTTTTGTGTAAATCCTAGAAGTTTACCCCATGCAACCCATCCCAAAAAGGGGAATAAATCTCAATTGGGCCACTATCTTCTGCTTCTTCATCATTAATGTAAAACATTTTTGCCCGAAGCATTATGGGGCTCTGATTGAACACTGAGAACTGATCTCAGTTTCCTTTCTGATAGGTGTTTACATTTACATGTCGTTTTAGATGGATTACTAACACCATCTAACTCGAATGGACACCAACTCAGGAGTACCCCAGGGGCTCGTCGGTGTTTACTCTCTATATCACCCACTCTATTTCTTCTAAGTTTAACATCGAAACCAGATTCACAGTTTCGCCGATGACAGTATACTCTTCATTTTCGGAAACTGTCAAGGAGTGTTCATTTGTGAAAAAATCTGGGCTGACTGATAGTCCTTATTAGGTTGGACGGCAATTATCTAAATGTGGACACTGGCTGTCGTCCTTCTGGCTCAAATTCTCCTCTCTGCGTTTTTCCTATGAGAGATAGACCACATTTTTGGCACATTTTAGGAGTCTTTTATAAGTGACAACATTTTTTGATTAGATTCAAGACCATAACTACACTACTCAGCAGTACTTAATTGAAGTGGAGATTTTCAGAAAATGTATTTTTCTCATAGAAAATTACAATCTGATTTTTTAGCAAGTTATTGCGAAAAAAAAATCTTTTTTTCTTCTTTCCAACAAGGGACCAACGCAGCAAAAGTCAAAGTTGGATATGGGGCTGGATATGGATCCAGCATTGTTGGATCAAGTGATACGTTGGATTTAAATAATTGATAATGGGACCCAACAAGAAGTAGGCTACAAGTATCCCAATGTGTGGCGAGTCGCTCCATAAACAGAATTAAAGAATCTGAAGAAAAATTAAGATAATCAACATCAACTGCTTCTCAAATCAATTCTGTGTTTCCAAGAGCAATGGGAGGTGTGATTTTGGATCAAACTGTTTTTATGCTCGAAGACGTGCAACCCATCCACCATTGACTGGGGCGCATTGTGTAGCTTGGAGGCGAACGATCATCTAGAAAACTGGTTGTTTACAGATGAGCCAAGATTCCGTCTCAGCATGTCAGATGGTCAAATTTTGATACGGAGAGACAAGAGAAAGATATCAGCACGTAATGCTGGTGTCTCATGGTATCGCCAGAAATATTCCCCAGACATAACTGTGTTGGTTGTTTGGGCTGATATGTCTTGCCGTTTAACTCGACTTGATAACCCACCGGAATCATTAGAACAGCTTCCCAATGCGATCAGTGATATTTGATCTCCCCCCCCCCCCCCCCCCAAGATTTCATTGGTAACATTATGGCAACACTGCAAACCAGAGTTGAAGCCTTCGTAAGAGTTCGTTGTGGACGTTTCGAAGAGCAACGAGAGGTGTAATTTCGGATCAAACTGTTCAAAAAAGGTTGCATGAAAAAAAAATTGAATGTCCGAATTATCTAACGTGGCCCAATGATTGTCTCAACTATTTGTTCACACCCAGCGTTATCGGGACTTGGTTTTTAAACCAAAAATCGTTCTATGCGCGGCTATTAGTGGTCCGAATTTTTTTTTGAGTGCCGATATCGCCTCTCCGCACAGGATGGATTATGGAAGCTCATGAAATCACCAGAATGGAATATTCCCATGTTCCCCAAACATGAGCTGTGTTGAACATATTTGGACTGAAATGTTTTTCCGGTAAAAGCGATAAGTGACATTTAGCCGAAGTTACCTCAAGATTTTATTGTGTCAACAAAAGTGACTTCAAGCCCTTGGTATGACAGAAAAAGTTCGCGCTGGATCAACAATAAAGTAGTCCAAATACTGAACGAATAGTTCTCTCTGTTTTGATGATTGAAATCTAACTTTGAGGATCCATAAAATGTCACCATTTTTTACTGGCAGAAGTTTTTTAGTATTTTTTGCAGTTTCTTTTTTTTTTAGGGGTCTTACTTTATAATTTGGAAGCTCATGCGTGTTACCAGATTGGAATAGCCTCCATATTCCCTAAAAATGAACTGTACTAAACATATTTGGGCTGTATCTTTCTGGTAAAAGGGGCTTGACTCCAGAATTTTTAGAACAGCTATCAAACGCCATAAACGACATTAAACCGAATTTACCCCAAGATTTCATTGTGGCAACAATGCAAAACTGAGTTCAAACAAAAACTGACTCTCTGTTTTGGTTGAAATCTAACTTTGGGGATCCATAAAATGTCACCATTTTATTAAAATAAATTGCAAAAAAATCGCATTTTATTTCTGGTTAGAAAAAACTTTATCCACTTCAATTAATTGTTGAGCAGTGTAGTTATAGATCGTAAAATGGGAACACCCGCCCCTGCCGCCCTCAATGATTCACTCCACCATGCCATTATAAGCATTATAGTAACTCAGCTTAGCATAAACGCTCTTGACATGCAATTCAAAGGTCCTGGTTCAAATCTGGACAGCGCCTAGAATTCTTTGAATTTTAGATGATAAAAAAGTAGTCACGTAGGTATTAAAACGTACATAAATACGGTAGAAAGTAACTTTTTTTTACAATGCATCAATATTGAATAGTTATTTATGCAACAAGTGCATAAAGTGGTACTTTTTTTCACGACTGGGAAGTTTGACGAAAAACACAAAATATTAATAATTGTACATAGATCTGGCGCTCTGCTAATAAACTGCGACGTTTCTCTAGTATAGGGTATAGGTGCATGGGCGAACGCCCCGACCGAGCCGGCTCCGCTCTCCGTTCACTAGAACTACTTGCACTCGGCGAGCGTGCACTAACGTGACAAATTTAGCGTTAAATAATGAACCGCTACGGCACTTTATTTCACCCGAAATACTTTATTTCACTCTTCAAGATAATCATACATTTTATGAACTAAGAAACGTCTAAAAAAGTGCATTTTATGAATCACTCGTAGATAATAGTTATTTATGCAACAAGTGCTTAAAGTGGTACTTTTTTTCACGACTGGGAAGTTTGACCGCATGAGCCGCAGGCGAATGCGGCAATCCCAGAAGTAAAAAAAGGCACTTTATGCATATGTTGCATACAAAATTTTATCTACGAGTGACTTAAATTAGAACTAAAAGTTATTATTATAAAATTAAAAAAAAAAAAAATTCCAATGCATTTATATTTTATGTAAATGTTTCTTTGAAGCTATTAACTTAGCTTTTTTCATCACGTCAGTTCATAAAGGTGACATATTGCTTAATATATACTTCTTTAGATTTTTTAGGTAGGTACCTACCTAACAGATTTTGTGCAGTCATATTTGATTGAATAATAATTTCTTCTAGTGCGGAAGATATTTCATTCATGGTTAAATGTAAACATAAAATATATAAATTATATAGCCACACATTTGATTGAAAAATAATTTCTTCTGGGGTAGAAGATATTTCATTCATTGAATCCATCTACAATGGTATCCATTTTAGGTAACTAAAATGACGCAAAACACAAAATATTAATCGTACATAGATCTGGCGCTCTGCTAATAAACTGCGACGTTTTTCTAGTATAGGTGCATGATGTCAACAAGCATTAGGAGTGGTTGGCGTTTAGTATGTAATTCAGCATTCAGTCCGAACGACCGAGCCGTTCCGCTGACTACTTCACTAGAACCGTTGATTGAAGCTAGAACTTGCACTCGGCGAGCGTGCAGTAGCCTGTCAGATTTAGCGTTAAATAATGAACCGCTACGGCACTTTATTTCACCCAAACTACTTTATTTCACTCTTCAAGATAATCATACATTTTTTGAACTAAGAAACGTCTAAAAAAGTGCATTTTATGAATCACTCGTAGATAAAATTTATTAAATAATTCAAGTTAAAATATACCGGTAATTGCAAATATGTTATAAAGATAAAATTCTTGACAATTAAAATTGATGTATCACTGAATTTGGAATTCTTATGATTTTATTGGATCGATACTGGGACTGAAGTTACATAATTTTTGATTGAGTCACCCAATTTAATCATAAACACGTTGGAGGTACTTTTACGACTTGATAAAATGTGATTTTGTCATTCATCCCTTCTCTTCTGTGTTAAAACTTATAGTGGAAAAAGGTGTAATGAGGTTTGATTCTTATTGATATGACACGTATCGTCAATTATTTATGTCGTTATTTTAAGCGCTTGCAAATCTGTTTGAAGGTATCTTTTTGAGTTAATTATATCCTGAAATTATATACTTAGTAAAAAAAAGGGGGAAAGTGTACTTTTCTATTTATACCATTCTTATTTTATAATACTGAAACTAATTATAGTCCAATAAAGTCTAAAAAGTCATACGTATCGATTAAGAATACACATCCTTTTGATAGTTCGATTTATTTTGTTTCATGTACGTGTTTTTATAGTAACCGTCCAGTTTGTCTAAACACTCCATCCCGCATAAATAAGTATACGTCAACATTGGTTTTGAATGAGAATTAAATGCACAACACACAGGATAGAATGTCATTACGTGAATAAATTTTATGTAGTTGTCAGTGGATCTCAAACTGACGTAAGCGGTTCAATTCATTTTTTGAATGATTCCTTCAATAATTACGCTCGTTCACAACTTGACAATTAACTGTTTGACATTTTCTGGTGAAATTAAAAATATTAATTCGGACGGTCAGTAAGACGTCACATCTGACTTTTTAAAGTTAATCCTACTATATATTATTAACCTCTTGTGATTTATGAATTGTTTTTTTTCAGGCAGCACGCTGACATTTAGCACCATTTCATCCCCGTGGACTCCAGTGGCCGGCCCGCCGACCGATTCAAACGGGGCGGGCCCGGACACCAAAAACTTAGATGTCGGAGATGTCAGCGATGTAAGTTTATGTTAAAATTATTATTATCATCCGTAAATCAGATTATTTCCTGTATCAATCAAAAATCAAATTTTTTAATTAATTAATAGCTGTAATTATAAATTATTTGTTCCCTCTTAAACTCTTAAAGTATATTTTATGTTAAATTATTACTGCGCTGGGGAAGCTGGAAAAGTTCTTTGAGTTGATCTTAACGAAATATTGAATGTCAGCGGGTTTTTTTTTATTAACGTGATAATTTCTGAGTAGATTGTTCGAAATTATTGCGCTCACTAGCTAAACGAAATTTAATTAAAAGTTAGCTCGAAAATTATGTTTAAGGGAAGAAACTAAAAATATTTGACATATTACCTAAGAAAATTCAATCATAACTTTGAGCCCCTTTTTTACTTCTATTAGTAAAGTATCACAACGTAACTTCCATGGAGCTTTTCGTATTTAATTATTCCATTCTAATTACTCCTCAACTCTTCAGATCATAAGTCGCGGGCTGAACTTTCAACAGCTTTTTAGTCATGGACTGATGTTAGGTATCAAGTTAAACTTTTTTTGTACTCTCAAAAACTTTTATCTGTTTCTACCCCTTATTATAATTAATGTTTTGTTTTCGTTGTTCCCACCCTGTATAACTCGTTTTATAAACGTGTATGTTTGTAGTTTTCAATAATTTAAACTCGGGAAAACTTTTTTTGTCAGTAAGTGTAAATATTTGTTGACGATTTAATTGAAATGCATATAAGATACCGCTTTTTCGCCCAATTAAAAAATGTAAATATTGGTTTTTGTGAAACGCTTTGAAAATTACGGACGTCTGATTGTTTTCTACCGAATGATTTCTGCTTTCTGTCGGGTTTTCGGTTGAATTTTCACTTCCCAAGGTTATTAGGACGCTTTAAATTAATATTTTATTGCAGACAATCATGAGCTCATCATAATAGGTGGCGCGCCTGGGGCTGTTTATGATATTGTTATATCCAAACATATTAATTTACATAAAATGAAAATATTATGTACAACTGTTATTGAAGTGCAATGATTATTATTTCATTCATTTATCTACTCGATCAATTTTTAATCAAACTGACGTTTAATATTAAAGTGATATTTTAATCGAACAATAATAACTAACAGGCCTTCCGTGTGGGACAAAGAACCAAGTTAAAGGTAAAAGAAGACCTTACCAATAGATCAGTTTGTCTTGATCATAAACGCGATCAGAGTAAGAATCTCACATTCTAACCTGTTAATCTGGAAAAACATTCTAACGCGAAAATGTTATTTGGATTTGGACAGAAGAAGGTACAGAAGTGAAGTCGAGAGTTTATTCCGAATTCCAACATGCTCTACTCTTAGCAGCAGGATCTTGATGTCAAGTTTGGTAAAGGTTTTGGTACAATCCAAATCTGATCCACGGATTTTTTTTTCAAGATAATCGATCGAAAAATTAAGGCTAATTTTGAGAGTTTGTGATGACAGGCATTAATACCCATAATACTCGACACACTTTTAAACGTTTAAAGGCAAAAGCATCACAACAAAATATCGATTTGCCTGAGTCAGAAACGAGGTCGGAGTGAAAAGATTATCGGATACGAACCTGGAAATGTCGTTTTGTCAGAAGGTCCAGAAATACAGCCGAGAAGATCGTTCCAAATTCAACAGGCTCCAGTTTCAGCAGCGGGATCACGATGTGATTTTTATCAAAGATCTTGAGACATTCCAAATATAATCCACAAGTTCCTTTTTTTTTCAAGGTACTCGATCGGAGAATTCAGGCAGGACAGTTAGCTTTATGATGACTCTGAGTCTTATGATCAAGATCTCTGTTATGGTTTTGATGTTTAAAAATGATGAATGAGACCAAACAAGGCTGTATAAGATAATGCAATTACCTTGAAGAGAGGTGCCAGTCGCTTGAAATCCAGGTGCCATATGCTTGACTGTTGCTGCAATCGATGAGGGCTAATCACTTTAATTACCGGTTAATGAGATGAGAGTCGAGAGATTTAGGAAGGAACGCTTTTCTTCGTGAAAACGGGGAGAGGGATGGTAGAAGAAGAGACTGTAAATGCACCTCCTGTCCTTGCTTATAGTTTTGAATTTTACGCAAAGATTAGGCTTGTTGTATGCAACCAACTTTTCGTGTACGAGTTCGGAACAATCTCGATGTGAATTTTGTCAAAGGTCTTTATGAATTATCATAAAATCTTTGACATATAAGTATAACTGGCAGATTACTATCGTGTTCAAAGGAAACAATCGAAGAATTCAGGAAAGAAAGTATATTTGTGATGGCTGAGTTGCCAAGCAAAAGGCCCTGATGCTGCTAGTTGGAAAAGTTCCTCACCAGACTGCATTGACCGCCAACTCGACCGCCAAGGACTCGGCAGAGAAATGCACTTCTCTTAAGAGACATGAAAAATCAAAAATGATGGGAGATAGTATAGAAAAAAACATTTCTTGAGAAAAATGGTCATTATTTACATCCTCGGCTCCTACAGTTTCACTATGGCACCTATATAGGGGTGGAGGACATACCTATAGTAACACCAGGAAGGTATTAATTTGCTTTGCAAATGAAAGATAAGCGAACAAAAGGGCATCAAAAGAAGGTCTTCCTGAGTGCGGGCCTGTTTAGAACAGCGAAAATCACAATAAACATGCAAGGTCAGAGTGTCGAGTGGACGGAATAAACATTAAAGCGGGCCGGAAACTCGTAATATCAACACCGGGGCCGGTCTGGTAACATACGCAACATACGAACCGCATTCAAACGTAGTCGGACCATAATAGCGAGCGATATGTCACGTATTTTGGAATATAAATGCAAAATAAATGCAAAATTCAAGTTAAAAACTGTGCTATTGTTAATCTCGAAGATATTCCTTGCCCTGAAAGTGAAAAAAAATAGGAATTCTACCGTAGTGCCAAAGAGGCCTTAGTGGTGACCTTGATATTAGTTTGCAATGGCTGTTTTTAGCTTCTTACCCACCCAGCACCCCTATTTCGCTCCTCGGTCCCGAAAAAATTGATGGAACTTAGGAGCCGCGGATGTAAACAATTACCAGAAAAATTAATAGGAGGCCGTGTCTCCCTGGAGATGTGCTGGTTTTCTGATATTTTCGAGAAGAGCATCCAAGTGTTTCGAGGTAAAATCTGTTCTTAGAAAAATTCGTACAAACGGCCGATTGCGGCTGAAATATCAGAGATAGAATGTTTGAAGCAAAAACTTTTCTCCGTTGAGCTTGCCAAAATCTTTTTGGCAAACTAATTTAGATTTACGTTTTTTTTTTTGGTATTTTCCATCCTTGGTTTTGTAACGTCCCTTTTGTAGCTTTCCGAAAAAAATTGTTCATTCCTACAACAGGCTTCAATAAGTTTTTGGTGGTTTCTGGTATACTTTTGACGCAACGCTTGAAGAAAAAGTCGAAGCATGTTGACACTGTTAATAGTAGATCTTCTTTCAGAAAATTATTTATAAGAATTTTGTTCTTTTAAAACGTTATGAACGAGTTCATTATAACAATGTATAGGCTACTATAATGTTTATAAAAATTTAATGTTGTCGGTAGTAGTAAAATGGGTACATACATAGTAGTACTAGTAGTAATGCCGTTATGTGGATTAATAAATCAATTTTATAAAATCAAGTTATAAACATGTTTGCGTCTGCTTTTAATCTATAAAAAAAAGAAAATAAAGAGAAGGGCGGTTTATAAAAATCCATCGAGTTGATCGGGCGCTAATATCAAAATCAAATTTTAGATCTTAGAATTCGTTACCTGAATTATGCACGAAATATTACCATAAAATACTTGACTTCATTGTTTGCTGTTTTATTTTAATCGGTTATCCTCTTAACATCCCCTACGTTGTGATAAACATGTCCAAGAAATGTTAAAAGGAACTTGGTGGATACCTTCCAGGTTGCATTTTTTTTATCTCTCTCACCATGGGAGTTTTGGGAACTAGCAGAGATGCAGGTCGGTTAAATTAGAGAAAAAATGCGCCATTTTGTGGGCATCTCGAATCCGTCAAGACATGTAGGTACAAGATATCTATGACCGTTCCTGAAATATCCTGAAAAATCTTTTTCTTTTCAAAAAAATTTTCAAAGCCAACTAGATCCCGGAGTTTTCATAGTCAACTTTTGTTTTTATTATGGCCTCCGTATTTTTTTTCATGTAGCGCGGTATAAAAAAATCAAAGAGTAAAAAATGTCACATTCGTAAATAAAATTTTAAATTTTTTTTTTCGAAAAAGAAAGTATCACAAAATGTTCTTATGTTTTGTATTTCCGTGGCTTTTTTTATACCGAATGCTTAAAATCATAAAAGGACTGATAAAAGAGCCATAAACCGTTGAATAGGAAAACAATTCTGGAAAACAAAATTCAAAAAGTACTGCTAACTTTCAAGATAAACCTGACGGACTTTTTTGTCACTTCTTGTCCTTTAGCAATAATCTTCCATGGAAAAAAAAAAACAGATTTTCAACACCAATAAATATTTGAAGTTCCACTAATTTTCTTGCTAATATTTTTGATTGTTCTTCTTCTTTTTGAGAGTTAATCGCCTCTAGCTTTTACCGAACTATTTAGCCAGTACATATATCTGGATTGTTATGGACAAGTTTTTCATTTTTTTTTAACGCAAAGGTTTCATTTTTAATGCTTTTTATAGATTAAATTTAAAAGAAAAAAATATTCTATTGTTCGCGTTAAGCAGAAAAATAATAATTATTGTTATCGTCTGTTAATACGTGCTGCGCTCTAAATTAAGGAAAATACAAATGATGTTTACTTTTTAAAACCATCTGGTAGACAAAATACGGGAAGGTAATTTGAGTAAAAGCGTTCAACTAGAAGGATTATTTTGAAACTCGATCACCTCACCTTTAATAAGAAGTGTGTAACATATGGAAAATACGAGGAGTCGGTAGAATAAGTTACCTACCTACCTTCCTAATGCTGCAACGATCCAAGAGAAAAGATTTATTTAGTGCTGATTTTGAGCTCTACCTACATTATTATTAGCAAGATTTCTTCACTGCTTTTTGTCTTTTTTAGTTGTAAGAATGTTTGATTTTTTTTACATATACAATCTTTCTGATGAAATATGTAGGAGCTTTCAATAATAATTATTAATCCTACAGGGTGTGAAAATTGAAATCTTCAAAAAGTTATTAGAGTCAAAAGGTGTTTCATGTTCATTTTTAAAAATCCTTGCCGCCTTCCTTTTTACCACGTCCCTTGGTTCGACCTATAACGTCTATGCGCAAGGGCACAGGTGTCGCCGTCGCGTCGCGAGACCGTGCGGCAGTAAGTAGATAACGAGTCGTCACCGTGGTCGGAGTGAAAATATATTCGTATTGTGAACTTCTTCACTGTTCGTCGTGTCCTGTCTTCGCCCCTTCAGAAGCAGGAAAATACATGCCGGGCCCGTGCGAAGCTGTCTACCACATCGAACAACAAGATTATTATTGAATTTAATCAATCAACTGGTTATGGTATTTAGACTCATCACCTAACGTCGTTAAAAAGGTAGGTCAACCATCTTCCATTGTTATTTTCTTCCCGTCGATTAATTCATTAATAATCCCATCCGTTCAAATTTATGCTCCATGAACAATCTTCGTTCATTTTATGGTCCTTCGAGCCGGATTTGAAAAGCTCTATTAACATACAGCTCATTATTTGTAAATTAATACCGTCAAAAAAAAAAAAAGAAATTATCTGTGTTTTGTCTTGTGATTTGCATGGGTAATTTATTTTAAGATCGCATTTGAAATCATACCTATTGATTTCAGAAACAATTAGGGAAAGTTTTGGAAAAACAATTTCTCGACATCTGCAGCATTGCGCTTCTGTTTTCGTTTTCGTAGGTACCCTTATTTACGCACGCAGTAGTGTTTTGTATTTGCCGTAGTGCATCATCGGGTAGTGGTGGTGATAGTGGTGTGGTGGTGTAGCTCGAGCTCGAGTTCGCCCTAGCACGGTGGTCTCGTCTGGTTTCAAGCAATTTCTCGCTGAAATTATTATCCTCGCGAGCATCACCTTTTGTTCGTCAACATTTTCTTTCTTGTTAGTTGACTTTCAAGAAGAAATATTTATTCACTCGGTTGGGTGAATTTTTACGTAACGAATTTATTCCTTCTCATCGAAATTTATTCATAATAGATTGGTCAGAACATAGGTAGGTACTTTTATGTACTTTGTTGTCTCGGTGGTTTTTTAATGATTTTATTTGCGCCCGTCAGTAAATAATTATTATTATTACCGATTGCCTTTGTTTTTGAATTATTGTTTTTTGTATCTCGTTACTACATTGACTAATTAAGGCCTTTATTATTTAATTGGTAGATTAATTGTTACGCCATGACAGATAGTAATTATACTATGGAAAAAGCCATCATTTTGGCTAAAATTACTATTGGAAGGTTAGCTCCTTTGGCAGTCTTGGCTGATAAAGCTAAGGATGACAGAGATGTTTGTTCTGAATTGAGCCAGTCATTTGATGAAGCTTCATCATTATACCACGAGTTTCAGTTAGTCGTTAAGGGAACTTTATATGATGATTCATGCGAGAATTTTGAAACCGTTTGCGGGCAGATTGTCGAGATTGATGCGTTGTTCAGGAGGATCAGGATTGCTCATTCACGGTTTGGCACAGAATTATCGTCGAAACCTTCGCCCATTATCAAAGCTAATTCGTCAGAATCATTGACTCCAACTCGATCTCTTCCGGAGTCTCAGGCAGGTTCTTCCGACGCTTTGAATAGGTCATTGAATGTCAAACTTCCTCGTATTAGTCTACCCATTTATGACGGATCGTTGGAATCTTGGTCATCTTATTACAATTTATTTTGTGCGTTGATACATGAGAATAGTTCATTATCGAATATTGAAAAATTTCAGTATTTAATTTCGACTCTCTCAAAAGAGCCGTTGGCTTTGGTTAAACATCTACCTCTTACGTCTGACAATTATGTTATCGCTTACCAGTCCTTGGTGGATCGTTATCAAAATGACAGGGTTCTGGCCACCTTATATTGGAGATCGGTCTTTGAGGCTTCGAAGGTCTCATCAGAGTCTAGTCATGCTCTTCGGACTTTATTGAACACGTTTGTTGAAAACATCACAGCATTAGAAAGGATCCCTAATTTAGATTTATGGGACTTCACAGTCTTCAATGTGTTTGTTCAGAAGTTGGATAGTGGGACACGCAAACGATTTGAAATGGCATTTGCTCAGACTGAATTTCCTACCTTCGACGATTTGAAACAGTTTGTTAACGATCAATGCCGCGCTTTAGAAGCTAGTTCATTTACTAATCAGCCTAGTTCCACGCCAAAATTGGGTACTGTTGAACGTAAGCCAGTTACTAATGGGTCTAGAAACGCATCTTCGTCTTATCGTCATAGATCTCAGGCGTTATTGGCTTCTTCTGCGGATGCATCAGCGTCAAATGCATCTTCAGTGAGATCTAACTGCTTCCATTGCAAGGGTGCATCACATCAAATTGTGAATTGCCCTTCATTTTTAGACCTTTCGCCATACAATCGTCATTTGTTGATCAAGGCTGCAAAACATTGCAACAATTGTTTGAAACCGTCACATACGATGAAATCATGTACGTCTTCGTCTAGGTGTCAACATTGTTCACAACCACATCATTCATTACTTCACTTTGCCGGTAGCAAGGATAATCCGTCGTCAAGCGCAACATCTAATACGTTGCCTAATGGTGTTTTATCAGATTCACCAGTCACATTATCGTCCACAGTAAATTTGACATCTTCATCCGATACGACTTTGGTTTTGTTGTCCACGGTAGCATTGGAGATTCAAGATCGTTTTGGTAATTACAAGCAGGTTAGAGCCCTTTGTGATTCCGGTAGCCAGTCTACTTTTATAACCGCACGATGTCGCAAACACCTTGGTTTGGCTATCGATCGCTCATCGATACCTCTTGCTGGTTTAGGTCAAACAGCCATTACTTCCTCTCACGGGCGTACTAACTGTCAAATTCGTCCGATCGGTTCGCCAGAGCAGGTTTGTAAGGTTTCTGCAATTGTGCTTCCAACGATTTGTTCTAATCTTCCGGCCGTGCCTCTACCACACACAAGGTCGTTTGAAAATTTACCGTTAGCTGATCCTCATTGGAATGTCCCATCGTCGGTGGACATGCTTTTGGGAGCTGATATATTTGCTCATATTGTTCGTGGTGGTTTTATCGCTGGTGATACTGATCATCCAGCAGCCATGAATACTATCTTTGGCTGGGCATTATTTGGAAATATTTCTTGTACCAGTCCATCTCCAACGAGGTCCTTCTTCGTCATGACAAATCCTTCGCTTGATGATACCTTAAAGGCCTTTTGGAACGTTGAAGAAGTTCCCAACGTCGTTAGCAAATCTCCAGAGGATCAGAGTTGTGAATCGTCTTTTGTTAATGATCATTATCGTAACCAATCAGGTCGGTTTTGTGTATCCTTGCCATTCAAGGAACCAAATTCGTTGCCTTCATTCCTTGATTCTGAGAAAATCGCGGACAATCGTCTCCGTACTCTTGAACGTCGCTTATCCAAGGATTCGGCGCTTCGTGACAAATATAATGAATTTCTGTCGGAATACATCGCATCTGGGCACATGTCTCTTTTAACGTCAACCCCGTCAGATTCGAATTGCTATTACATTCCCCATCACTGCGTCTTCAAGGGTGAGGGAATCTCTTCAAAGATTCGAGTGGTGTTTGATGCGTCGGCTAAAGCGTCAAATAATGTTTCACTTAACGATGCATTGTTTGTCGGGCCTAAACTTCAAAATGACATTTCTGTCATTTTACTTCGTTTTCGTCTTCATGAATATGTGTTCACTTGTGATATACGACAGATGTACCGTCAAATTTTGGTGACAGAAGCCCATCAATCGTTTCAATTAATTCGGTGGCGTTCGTCGCCCGAAGACCCTATTGACACATATCGTTTGAACACTGTCACTTATGGAGTGTCCAGCTCTCCTTTTCTCGCTATTCGTTGTCTTTTGCAACTAGCGCAAGAGGGCGAACAAGATTTCCCACTTGCCGCGCATGCGATTCGTAATGCATTGTACGTTGATGACTTTGCAACCGGGGCAGACGATCTTCAGACTGCCTCAGAGTTGAAGAGGCAACTCATTGGTTTATTGAAAGGGGGTCAATTCGAACTTCGAAAATGGGCTTCGAATCATCCTGACCTTTTACTTGGACTACCTGCTGAGCATTGTCAAATTCATGCATCGTCGTTTGATTCTGATTCTGACACAATGCTTAAGATTCTTGGCTTGCTGTGGCAATCGTCTAGTGATTCTTTCTCATTCAGCGTTAAGCAGATTGAGTCACCATGTACAAAGCGATCTATTTTATCTGAAATTGCTCGCATATATGATCCTTTGGGATTCTTGTGTCCTATCACTTTTTTTGCGAAACGTCTCATTCAGCACTTGTGGTCTTTTGGATTAGACTGGGATTCTGAACCCCCGTCTGACGTCTGCGAACAATGGAAGCATTACAAATCGTCACTTCCTGTCATATCTGAACTGAGCATTCCTCGCCGTTTGAAGCTTGTTTCATCGACATGCCAGCTTCACGGATTTTGTGACGCGTCTGAGTCTGGCATGGCAGCTGTTGTTTATTTTCGGTGTGTTGATCCAGAAGGGATGGTTCATGTGTCTTTTGTCATGGCCAAGTCCAAGGTCGCCCCGTTGAAGCGAATCTCTATTCCGCGCCTTGAACTATGCGCAGCGGTTTTGCTAGCCAAATTAATTGCTCATATCATTCAGAATTGTTCTGAAAGCGTCGTCATCGAGCAAATATTTGCATGGAGTGATTCGACAGTCACTCTTTCATGGATCCGTTCGTCTCCACATAAGTGGAAAACGTTTGTGGCTAATCGAGTCACATATGTTCAAGAAAGAGTTCCTCCCGATCGTTGGCATCATGTTCGGTCGGCTGAAAATCCAGCTGATCCAGCATCACGTGGTCTTTTTCCCCGCGAACTTTTAATAAGTTCTCTATGGTGGGCGGGGCCGCATTGGCTTACGGAATCTCCGGAAAATTGGCCTTTAAATTCATCGTCGTCCACTGGTGTGGATATAAATGAAGAAGCTAGGGTTGTCGTGTTACACTCTCATGTCGTCACGTCAGATATTGAGATTTTGCTAACTCGATTTTCCTCTCTACGCAAAATACAGGGCATTGTGGCTTACTGCCTGCGTTTTCTTCACAACGCTCGTCATAAGCCCAAAATTGTTGGTCCGTTGACAGATGCAAAATTACATCAGTCTTTGTTGTTAATCGTCAAGGCGGTTCAGGCAGCTATCTTTCAGCCAGAACTTGCCAAACTGCAAAGTGGACAGCCTTGTAGTAAATATCTGCAAAAATTGTCTCCCTTTATAGATAATGCGGGTATTCTTCGCGTCGGTGGTCGTCTGGCAAATTCGTCATTGCCATTTGGTACCAAACACCCTGCTTTGCTTCCAAGTCGTCATCGTTTGACTGAACTAATAATTTTGCAAGTTCACAATCGTCATCTGCATCCAGGGATTCAAACAACTATGTATCTGATACAACAGAATTTTTGGATTCTCGCCTTTCGTCAAACAATCCGTCATTATTTGAAAACGTGCAACCGTTGCTTTCGGGTTCATCCACGTTCTCTTACACCCCCCATGGGCAATTTGCCCTCGTTTCGTGTAAGTCAGGTTAAAGCTTTTAGTTGTGTAGGTGTGGATTACGGAGGTCCTTTTCCCATTTTGATGTCACGTCATCGAGGCGCTCGTACCCAAAAGGCTTATTTGTGCTTGTTTGTTTGCGCTGCAACAAGGGCCATTCACGTCGAAGTCGCTTCAGACTTATCAAGCGAAACGTTCCTCGCTGCCCTTCGTCGATTTATCGCTAGACGAGGACGTTGCTCGTTTCTTTTCAGTGACTGTGGCACGAACTTTGTCGGTGCCCATCGTTTGCTCGTCGAATACATGAAATCCGCTGTGGAAGCAGAGTCCATCGAATGGCGCTTTAACCCGCCTTCCTCGCCTCACTTCGGAGGGTTATTCGAAAGTGGAATTAAGTCCGTGAAAACTCATCTGGCCAGGGTCATTGGTCAACAAATCTTAACATATGAGGAACTCAACACTCTTCTTGTTCAAGTCGAAGCGGTGTTGAATTCGCGTCCGTTGTGTGGTGTCAGCGCTGATCCTAATGACCTAACCGTTCTCACACCCGGTCATTTTCTTACTCTTGAAACCCTAACAGCACCACCTGATCCAGATCTATCCCATTTGAAACTTTCTCGTCTGTCTCGTTGGCAATTAGTGCAACGTTTGCACTATGATTTTTGGAAACGGTGGAAGAACGAATATCTTCATACGTTCTATCAACGTGGTAAATGGAGTAAGACCAAGACATTTGATGTTGCAGATGTCGGGACATTGGTACTGATCAAGGATGAACTTGCCCCTCCCCTTCAGTGGAGGCTTGGCAGAATTGTTCACCTTCATTTTGGGTCAGACAAAATTGCTCGAGTCGCTACACTTCAAACGAAAACCGGGCTCCTTAAGAGACCCCTCGTTAAGTTGTGTCCTTTACCGTCACAATAAGCAAGACACAACACATGTAAATAGTTAGAATTCTAACTTCATTCGTTTCTTTTTTTTTTTTTTTTTCTCTTCTCTTCTCATCAGAAAATTACTTTATTTTATAGTAATTTTGGTGGGCGGTATGTTTCATGTTCATTTTTAAAAATCCTTGCCGCCTTCCTTTTTACCACGTCCCTTGGTTCGACCTATAACGTCTATGCGCAAGGGCACAGGTGTCGCCGTCGCGTCGCGAGACCGTGCGGCAGTAAGTAGATAACGAGTCGTCACCGTGGTCGGAGTGAAAATATATTCGTATTGTGAACTTCTTCACTGTTCGTCGTGTCCTGTCTTCGCCCCTTCAGAAGCAGGAAAATACATGCCGGGCCCGTGCGAAGCTGTCTACCACATCGAACAACAAGATTATTATTGAATTTAATCAATCAACTGGTTATGGTATTTAGACTCATCACCTAACGTCGTTAAAAAGGTAGGTCAACCATCTTCCATTGTTATTTTCTTCCCGTCGATTAATTCATTAATAATCCCATCCGTTCAAATTTATGCTCCATGAACAATCTTCGTTCAAAAGGAGTCTCCCTAAAAACGTTATTTATAAGAGCTGATGTTATCGAGAACAAAAAATCTATGAATTAAAAAAAGTTGTTACCCACTCGTTTTGTTTCTAGTGAGATTTGAGTCTTCAAGAGCTTTCCACGAAATTAAGATTAAAAATTGAAGATTGGTGGAACCATTTTTTTTTTCAAAAATTGTGACTGTTGACGTGACTTTTTGATGATGTAGGTACCTACCTACCAACCTACCTTTCAAAATATGTGTTAATCAGTGAAGAGGAAGAAGATTTGAAATTTATTAGGATTTAGGTTCCAATTGAAGATGTAGAAGGTGAAGACAGAGAAACTCCAACAGTGGCAAATGGCATCGAGATAATGCGGTATTCTTTACACATCAAGTACGGCCTGGGCGTGTTCAATATAGAGAGTTCCAAAAAAGAGGAATTATTATATTATGCTGCACGCATGATCATGATAATCGTCCTTTATGGCAGCCTTATGAACTTTTCAATTTTGGCAGAAAAAAACGTGAAATTCGTGGAACATAATATGCCGTACTATTTTTTGTTTCTCAAAGAGATTTGCGAGGCAGAAGATTTTCCTCTGAGGAAGAGGTTGAAATCGCAGTTAACGATTATTTTAATGGTCTTGGTTCTAAAAAAAGAGGTTGCATGGTTCCAAAAAGAAAGTTTCTTTGGAAGCTTTCAAGCGATGGAAAGAAAGTGGGGAAATGCTGAGGGTCATATTTAAATAATTAAAACCCTAAAATTATTTACCGAATTTGCTTATTATCGGGAGTAATACCACGAGAGCTTAAATTTAGCGGGATATTTTTATGCAGCTGGTCTGGAATACTTGCATTGGAAATTTAACGACAGCTGTTGGAAAAATCATGAGAGCGCTCTTCGAGTGATTTTTTTCTGCAGATTCTACAAGTAGTATGAGAAAACAACTGCATATAAAAATATCCCGCTAAATCGTACGATCGAGTTGTATTTGTTGAGACAATTCTATCGAATAATAAGGTACTAAACGTCATTTAACAGTGAACAAAACTTGAAATTCCTTTTAAAAAGACAAATATTATTGTTAAAAACTCAATTTTTGTATTTTATGTTGATATTTCTAATAAAAATAAAATGGCAAACGGTAGGTAGCTATATCAGCTCTTCTGGCATTCATTTATAACAGGCGTCTGTGGCCGAGTGGATAAGCTGTTGTTCGAAGGCACCCTGGTTCAAACCCCGGTAGGGCACGGGAACTTTTTTTCTTACATAGGTATAAAATATTTACAAATAATAAAATTAATTGTGAGTTTTAGTAATTAAGTGCCAAGGAATCGAGCCATTGCCATAAATTCATCCACTTGCATTTTATCATATGGATCAAATCATATGGATGGGTGTAGTAACGTATGAGCGGAATTGTCAATAATATCAGCTTGATCTTCCTATCAGTAACTTATTGTTGATAAAATCTGTCTTTTGAAGGTTTTGCTGAGGTGGAAAAGAAAAAAAAAGGAGTTATGCGATAAAAAAATAAATTAGTTTGATAGCGTCATCATTAAGGCAGGTATATTATAAAAGATAAAAAAGCCATATTGATAGTAAGCTTATCTACAACGGAAATATTATTTATTTCTATTGTATAATTATGTGCAAATTACTGTTATCGTTAAATTAATTTTTGTTGTCAGTAATAATGAGCATTGATGCAATTATGCAATAGTTTGGTTGCAAGTAACTAACCATTATTTCTAATCGATGTATAAATAGTCGGAAAAACTACCCATGCAATAATTCGGAATGGTCATATTGTCCCCTCCCATTTCCCCCGTTTTCGAGGGTGCTGAAACTGAATCCGGGATCAAATTAATTTTTTATCTTGGGCAACCCCTCAAAATTGTCCAAAAACCACATTTGAATAAAGAATTTATTAAAGAATAAATAATTTTTCCTAATTATTACTAATTAATTAGTAAGGTATTTGCAAAATTTAAAAAATTTCATTAATATTGACGCGGTTGATTTTTGCCGCCATCTGTATTCGTATCAAACATGCAAAAAAATCACTTCCAGACAAGTATGTTATAGAAAGACAAAAACTAGAGCTTTGGCCGTTACATATTTTCGCCCCGCTCGACCACTCTGTATTTAAAATCTAAAAAAACCTTCCCCCCCCCAATGTATATTTTTTTTGAAAATTTTTAACTTTCGTCCAACAAGAAAAGTAAAAAAAAAGTTATAAACAAAAGTTATTGGATACGTCCTCCTTAACAATACAAGCAGTAGCATTACCGAGATACATGACTTCGCCCCTTTAATTCAAGATGACGACCACCCCTTTACAAAAATAAAATATGAAACAACCTCTACAGTTTTACTCATTGTGCATGATTATTGACGCAACATAATGATTATTTGCTACCGTTTGAAGTGTCTAAAAGACAAATTATACCAAAAATTTGGAGCTAATGTATTAATTATTGTGGTATTTTTCAGGATGAAAAGGATATGGCGGCGGCCGACGCGGAGGGAGTGTGGAGCCCCGATATCGAACAGTCCTTTCAGGAGGCCCTGGCCATCTATCCCCCATGTGGGAGGAGAAAAATAATCCTCTCTGACGAAGGCAAAATGTATGGTAAGTATTACAACTTTACCTTTTTTAGGCTGAGTTCATTACATTGTAAATCATATTTTGCTCACAATTACTGCAAAATATTTATGCAAAGTTTGCCAGGAAAATGTCAAAACTAATATGAGTAAGTTCGTGTAAAATTAAATAAAGACAATTAAGTGACTGGCACTGGCACCAAAGAGTCATCACCAGTAATGAATTAACCATACCAGAAACCTACAAAAAAAAAAAAATGCTAACGATATGTCTTCCACCTCATCCAATTTACTCAAAGTCCTGGACTGCATGAGCTTGAGAAAAAATATTTCTCGGTATAATAACTTTGTGGGTATGAGAAAAATCTCCTGAAGAAGTTAGAAGTCTTCAGAAGTGAAAACAATTATATATCGCAGCAGATGCTACTTCCATGCATGCATGGCTGAAATGCGTGATCCTCGGGAATAGTTCTCACTTGTTGGGTTGGGATTCCGCTCCAAAGTACGCCCTAATTGTGGAAAATGAACCTGGGTGTCTTATCGTTAATCTTAATATATTACTGGAGATTTTGACGATCTGGAATACCGAGTGTAATTTGTGGTACTGTAAAAATTTTACCTTCTAAAAATGGTCTAAATGAGAAAGAGTTGTCTGAATAATTATCCCTGAACCACAAATATCATTCTTGAACGGTTTGTCATTAGGCATTTTCTTCAACACTGTGCATGCGTGTATAATAAGTACATTATGTGCTTTCGGTATCCCACAGCTTCAGTGTAACCCTTTGGGAAATTTCGATATTCTCATCGTGGAATGATTATAAGTAGAGTACCTGTATTACCGACAAGTGTCAGTGTCGGTATTACAGATACTCTAATAATACCGACATTGCTTGTCGGTAATACAGGTACCCTAATTTTAACCACTTCAGAATAAATTAGAAAATTGCTTTAATTGAAAGCTCGAATTTATATTTCATTGACCTTAAAAAAAAATGATTATACGTATAGATAAAACGTCCACAAGAGTCTAATTTAATTTAATGTTGAACTTCCAGGGTAATATAATGAAACCTCCAGATCATAACTTTCCCATCTGGGACGTGATAAAAAGTTCTGTTCTTAACTATAACTCTGGAAGTGGAAGTCTTGAAACCATATTTGTCCATGAAAGGAAAGATTAAAATTCTAGAATTCCCATAAAATGTATCGCTTAATTATTATAAGTAATCAATCTCATAAAATAGAGCAGAGAGGATGCTTCTATTCTATTAGATCATTAATTCCTCTATTAGAACCCATTTCATGTTTCCTGGGCCGGGATGTAAAACGAACTAATTGCCACTCGTCCTTTGGGATTTGATGCCGTTGTCCATAGTACAGGGCGCATGAAGGAAGATATTGACCGTTTCCGGGAGTGTGGGGCTATCCGACAGTGTCCTGTGTCCACTAGGCCGAGAAATGGGACCGTAATAGTCCTGCAGGAATCGACAACCAGCGGCGTGGCTGCTGAGAGATTAGGATCACCGTAATCCTTAGAAGTGAATCCTTAGAAAGCGCAATCCTCCCTCAGAGCCGTTTCAATATTACCGGTGGAAGAAAATTTCGAAATATTGCAAAATTATGTTCTATTATTATCACCATCTTATTCTAATTCATATTAACTAAACTGTATATCTTCATCCCTTTTAATTATTTTCGAGCTATAACAACCAGGTCGTAAAGTTTTGAGAATAAGGGCAAAATTAAATTAATTGATCATTATCAAGGTAATTCAGGAGAAATTGAAAAACACTTATATACGCCACTGGGTGTGGTGGTGCACGTATTATCAAGCACATGCACGGGTGAACAGTTTTCGTAACGTCCTTATGGCGCTTTTATACCGACAATCAACAGTTGCAGTACGATTATTTGAAAGTATCAATGGGAATTGGTTTCCCATAACAATTGATACGAATTGTACCACAGAGAAATAGCTACAAAGAGTAAGTGAGGTTTTGGATTACGGTTAACACTTCTATATTGGAATTAAAATTTACGAGTCCCTTGTGGTTTGTGGTGTCGGTGTTTGATTGCAATTTTATTCCTTTATAAGTGTCCGTTCTGGCAGAATTGGCTTTTTTAAGAAATGGCTTACCACTGCCAGTGAAGTATAAAATAAATTTTTTATTTGTATAATCGGTGAGAAATAGTGCCTGGATATGGGTAGGGGTAGTACACCAAGGGCCCTTTTCGCCATTCCTGTACTCTGGTGGTGGTGGTGTTGCTAGTCCTACTGAAACCTTCCTAACCTCAAAGTTTAAATAAAAATAGTAGTTCTTCCTCCTATGGCGATAGTGATGGTGCCTGGCCCAAAGATATTGAGTCCAAGACTCAGTGTACTGTATAGAAGTCCTCGTCGTCTGTTTCAAATTATAGCCGTTGTATTTGATTTGCGTGTTCCACATTTGTGACCCATAGTGCAAGAATTCAAAAATTTGGCTGTGCTCAGAATGGACAATTCAGCTCTAGAAAAAAAAATGGGGGAAATAGATAGAAAATCTGCTGCGGGAAGCCATTTTAAGTTCTATGTAGAAATGGCGCAAATATTTGAATGCACGAAGAAGTGGGGGATAATGCAAACCGTTTCCAACCCCCTCCCCCCTTGTTTTCACATTATTTGGGTTGAGCTTTGTGAGGCTTGGTCATTGATGTTTCGCACTCACTACCAACTACCCTAGTGGACCAACTCTCTCCCATTGTGTCTTTTAAAATTAAACCCTCTTCCTTTTAAAATGTCATGAAAGAAGATAAGCATAATATTACAGTCAATTTGTGCTCAAGAGGACCCCTAGCGGGCAAGTGGTGGGTAGTTTTGAGAAAGCTAATGAGAAAGGTGTTTTTGCGGAGTCAGCGTATATAGGTACGCCAATTTTCAATGTTGCTTCACGATTCTGATCCAGCACTGAGGGGATCATGATTCTGAGGGCTGAGGGGATGCCTGACCCCAAATTTTTGCGTCACGATTCTGATTCGTCAACCCAAAACAACCATGCATAATGGAAGAAATCAAAACTACCCCTCAACTTTCCTGGTGATCATAACTCGTACATAAGGAAGTTTCGTGCATGCAACAGACCTCGTCTTAGCCTAAAATATTAAAACTACAAGCAAGGACCCCTTTCTCCCACCACTCTTCCCTGCTCGCGAAGAAAGCGGGAGAACAACGTTTGGGCGACAACTCGCTGTCTTCTCTGGAAGCAACCACGAAGAAAACAACGGTCGTGAAAACTCTCTCAAGGCTCAAGTCGGAGGCTATTACGGCCCTTCACTAATCTCTCTCGCCCTGACTCTCTTTAACCGATAATTAAAGTGAATCGCTCGATCATGGTGTGCAGCACTCTCGGAACTATACTCTCCAGGTTTGCATTATCTCTTACTCCGTTGTTTTGGTCTCATGCTTTTGTTTAAAATCATAAGAATACGGTACACCTGGTAAAGACACTGAGAATTTGGCCTGAATGGATTAATAAGAAGATTTCAGAAAACCATCTGATAAGATCGTTTAAAAAATTGGGTTTTATAATGGGAGAATTTTTCACTTCTCTTGTCCTTTAAATTACATATCACGAAAGTGAGATTCCTGGAAATGAAGATAATTTCAAAATGAGGGGATTTCAAAACAACTGATCCAAAAAAAGCCTTAACTCATATGTCTTATTTATCAAATTTTAATTACGGGATAATTAATTTATGGGAAAAATAATTGACAAAAAGGCATGGTTGGTTCCCTTGATGGTTATTGGTTGCGTATATTACATGCAAATGCGCCTTTATTGAACCCCCGAAGTAATAACACTCCTGATTCACAATTCACACGCTCTCCTGTCGCTTTGTGGACGTCCCCTTCGGCCGTAAACCAATAATGTCCGGCACAACACTATATCCTCTCCGTTCGGAAGGTTCAGGAGGAAACACCAAACCGATATTGCTTACGGCATGGTCTTTCATATGTCTCTACAGGGTGTGTATTTTATGACGCTTTCTGGTCGAGAGATCCCGGATTGCAGGGACTTCCAGTGGGGGTTCCAGTGTAGAGGAAAAATTGTTGGATAATAAATTTATGAACAGCGGAAACCTATAACTTAGACGTTTTTAGATAAGTAATGTAAGGGAAAATTCGTGAAGAATGGGCAATGTTTTCTAACGCATCCGAAGGACTAATTCTCCAATAAAACTCATGGAAAATGTTTTGCTAATATAATATGGAAAAGGAGCTTTTTTGCAACAATGCGTCATAGACCGAATTTATTTATATTTTTGGTTACCTTGAAAGAAGTAAAGTATCCTAAGAGGTGGACATCCCAAAAACGCAAACCATTTTTGGGAATAGTTCAGGAAGACGATTAACTCAGTTCGTTGATAACGATAGATCGTGGTAGTGTTCTGAATAATTTTTGTGCGGGAGGCGGTGATTTTATGCTTCTTGTTATCAGGCCCGATACGAATTTACAGTCAACGTACCTGAAAAACCAGATGACCTTTTGCTTACGTTTTTTCGATCGCTTAAAAATCCCTCCATGTGTTTCCATGGCGTCTTAATGTGCTTAAAGCTTCTAGGCGTCATCCCCCCCCCCCCCCCCAGTAGGAGAGAATTTCCCCCCAGTAAAATTTTTAATTATTCATGTTTCTTCATTACATCTTCAACTATTTTTTAGATTAAAGATTTTAATTTTTTTACTCTATTCCGGAGACTAACAAGGAATCTAGTCGACTTATTTCATTATTCCTATAATTAATACATCACTTCTATGTAGTGCTAGTACTAGGACTAGGAATTAATGTGTACACGCTGCCCATTTGCAAATGAAATGAACCTCACGAATGTTACCTATACCTGCACGTCGCAGTTCAGTCGGTAAAATGAAGGAAGTAAAGTTTTCCGACGTTTAGAGTGGAAATAGAATCAAGTAGCGAGTGCATTTATCTTCATCAATTTCAGGAAATTCAGCCGGTGGTAGCGGCTTATAAAGCTCCGAAAGCTCCCGACTGGTAGATTCTTATTTGATCTGAGTAGGCGTAGCGCTTATTTCCCGAGGCAAATTGCCTACTACGATTGGAATCGGGCTACCGAGCTACAGGTGGCAACATAAAAAGCTCCACTCAGGGACGTTTATAGCAAGGACCTGACATCGCTTTCCAAAAAAGGAAACTATTTCAATTTTCTCCTATATGTTACAGGTCTCATTGTTATAAGTGTAATTGAGACGTTTGTTTTAATTTTTGTATTTTTGAGGTGAAGCTTTTTTTTGTCCTTATAGAAGAAGTAAATGAAATATTTTCTCTACCTCCTCAGGATTTATCACAATAATTGACTGCGATGAGAATATTACTTTCATTTTGTGGTTATGATTATAATATGTGACACTTTGATGCGATTTTTTTGGATTGGAGATGAAGCACAGTCGAAGATATGTATGCATGAAGCAGTACCCATATTGGGGGTATTGCGGAAATAGGACGTAACAAAATGCAACCACATAAACAAGTATTACGAATAAATGTAGCACTTTGACATTCAAATTTAGATAGTCTTGAACGTCGAAGAAAAATAACTGACTTGAGACTGTTTTACGCAGATATTTTTATGGGAAATTCACGTCGAGCCGCAATAGTTCATCCCTATCAGGTTCAGCTCGTTACACCTACTACCACTTTATATCAGGCTTCTTTCATGTGCAGACCCGCATCCCTTTGGAATAACATTCCAAGGGTAATATTTCCTGACGAATACAACTCGTTATCTCATGCACCACTCCCAGAGTCACAGGGATTCCCCTGCAGTGCATGTGCCTTTTCTTTCTCTTTCTCTACTTACTGAGGATTGGTCCGAACTTAAATCTTTCAATAACGTTGATGAAGCTTGCTCCCTGTTTTACCATAAAATCTATTCAATATTTGATCAATTTGTTCCAAAATATCGTAGAAAATCCAATACATATTCTTATCCTCCGTGGTATACTAATGAAATTATACAAGATATCAAACTCAAACATAAGTGTTACAGTATCCATAAACGCACGGGTGACATATCTAGGCTCCAAAGATTTAGGGAACTTAGAGCGTTGATCAAGGCCAAAACGAGGAAAGCGTACACGGACTATATTAATAACCTGCAAAATAACCTCATTACTGAGCCAAAGAGATTCTGGCAATTTATACAAAGTAAAAGGGGCAGCTCGAGGATTCCAGGTACATTATATGATGAGGGAGGTTTAGTTTATGATAGCCCCACTGACATTGTTGACTGTTTTGCCCGTTATTTTAGCGGTGTGTACTCACCACCCTCAGCTGATACTGCTGTCGGGAATGATGTGGTATCTCCGTCTGGCTCATTGTCTGTGACTGTTCCGAGGATATCGGAGGAGGATGTTAGCGGCGCAATAGGAAGACTGAAAAATAGGGCAACTGCTGGATCTGATCAAATACCTAGTTACTTGATCAGAGATTGCGAACATGTCTTTCTTGAGCCTCTTCTGATTATCTTTAATTTGTCTTTAGAGACCTCAACCTTTCCAGATATGTGGAAGACCGCCAAAGTCTGTCCGGTTCTTAAGAGTGGTGACCCTCAGTTTATTTCTAATTATAGACCAATCTCTATTTTGAATAATTTTGCGAAGGTCTTTGAGATGGTGATGTACTCCTTCATTTATCCTGCGGTTCGTCAATCGATTTCTCCTCAGCAACACGGCTTCATGGATAAACGCTCTACGGTGACCAATCTCGTGTTTTTTACTCAGTTTATAGCTGATGCCCTAGACAATAAAATGCAGGTGGATGTGGTATACACTGATTTCTCGAAGGCCTTTGACCGAATTGACCATAGTATTCTATTAAGAAAGCTGGTGTGCTTTGGTTTCTCTTCTCAATTAGTGTCCTTGTTTAATTCTTACCTATCAGATAGGCATCAATATGTAATATATAATGGTCATGTATCAGAACAGTTCACACCCACGTCTGGGGTACCCCAGGGTTCAAACCTGGGACCCCTACTATTCTTATTGTTTATCAATGACATCACAGATGTCATTTGTTCCCATAGCCTTCTTTTTGCGGATGACTTGAAAATTTTTTCTGTAGTTAATAACGTCAGTGATTTCCGGGCGCTGCAGAATTCTGTTGATTGTCTGGAACGGTGGTGTGTTGATAATAATCTTCAGATAAATGTCAACAAATGTCGAGTGGTCACCTTCACCAAGAAAAACAACCCTCTTGTATTCAGCTACACTTTTAATTCTACCAACTTTATCCGTTCCAACTCCATAAGGGATCTTGGGGTCATTTTTGATAGTGGTCTTTCCTTTACTGAGCACATTTCTAGTATTACCAAATCTGCGATGAAAATGCTTGGATTCATAAGTAGGAACTGTAGAGATTTTAGAAATATTAATTCATTGAAAATTCTTTTTTACTCCTACGTTAGATCCAAATTGGATTATTGCAGTATTGTGTGGTCACCCTACTACACATGTCACATTGGTCAGGTCGAGCGTATTCAGAGGAGGTTTTTGAAAATGCTCAGTTATAGGGTGCATAATGAGTTTCCCACTAGAGGCTTTGATCATGACTTGCTGCTGAAACAATTCGACTTCATGTCACTGGAGAAGAGGCGGAAGCTAGTCGCTGTTAAATTTTTATACTGTCTCTTCCATAACCGTATCGATTGCTCATCAATACTTCAACTTTTTAATTTTCATATCCCTCGCTCAAATTCTAGAAATGTAAAAACGTTTGCCTTGCGCATAGCAAGGTCAAATGTACTTCTAAAATCGCCGGTGTACGTTATGTCAACCCACTTTAATCGCATCTCTAGTTTTTGTGACCTAAATGCCAGCTCCTTAACTGATATATTGCGGGTTGCTGATTTGAATTTTTAGATATTGTCATGCTTTTGTTGGTGGGGTGAGGGTTATGTATAACTTTATTTTCTTCGTTCCCTAACTTGCTTTGTATATTGTTATATTGTTAAATATTTTATAATAGATAGTGTAACTATTTTAATGGTATGATGTTTTTGTCTGCACATATTATTACTAATCTTTAGATATTGTCCTGTTATTGGATTTGTTGTAAATCTGTTGGGCAATAAAGTATTATTATTATTATTATTATTTTCGATAAAAAAAATTAATGAACTACCTACACTTGTCGGTAAAAAAGTAAAAGTGGAAATGCATGGACCGTCGGGGGATCGAACCTCGGTCTTCTGGTTGCTCGCCAGAAATTATAACCACAGAACTAACGGACTTCCTGGTCCTGCTAATCATCAGTCATTTAAAAGTTTTACAAGAAACTTCCAGCTTCACAGATTCCCACGGATTTGAAAACTCTACTCGGGTTCTGTCTACATTTTAACGTGGGATATGTGCAGTTTAGTACTAAGAACATACAGGCTTATGAAAAATTGATACCACGTCAAACCATTTCCACGCTCAACAATAAAATTTCTTGTTGCCTGCTTGAGGGACTTGGTATGGTGGGAAAGGGTTGTGCACGCCAAGCGACTATGCAAAACCTAGCCTAGTTCCAAACTAGTGCCCTTTTCGCCATTCGCAAACTATGATGGGATTCCTACTCAAACCTTCTTCAAATTTTAATACAGACCAGAAGGTCTTTCCATTCCTTCCTCTTGTGCCTACCAAGAACAGTCTACAGCCTGATGTTGTCTGTTAATGTTTCTTTAGACCTTTTCGGTCCATTCCTTGATGGCCTCTTTTAGAAGACTTTTTTTTTTTAGAAGACCAAGTACAGGCTAACCTCTAAAAGAGTCTTGTTTCATGTACGATTTAATTTTTTTGGGGGAAATTCTGATCTCATATGTGAAGGAGCCTCCCTCCAAAACTTGTGAAGATATTTTGGTCATATTGCATTCATTAAAAAATTGTAAAAATGTGTGTTGTTTCATAAAATCTTTTACTGGATCCCAACCAAGATCGAAATTGACAAGATCGACATGGAAAATTCTCATATTCAGAGAGAAGCGATGCGCCATCTCCACTCCCTGTATCCTCCATGGCTCCCAAGCAGTTGCACTCTTTATGTTCCCTTTTATATCCAGAGCTCTAGACCCGCAAACATCTAAGAGTATAAGTTCAGCTCAGAACTTATTTTGGTTTATTGGCTTATTTTCCGCAATTCAGAAGAAATAGTTTTTCATAAGATTTATGAAACAATACTGAAATTTCATAATACAGGTGTCGTATAACGTTCTACCACAGATTCCTTAGTAATGACGATTTAACCAAAATTATCTTTCTCCAAAAAGGCACCCTTTCCAAGATACAGCCCTTAAAAGGTCATCTCTTGTCTAACAATAACCAGTAGGTCCCACCTACTTCTATGCACAGTAGGGAGCACTGCACTCAGTTGTTGGCATGAATTTTGGCTGCCGGGGGTGTATCCTATGGCGCAAGTATGTGATCAAAACATCTCATGTCTTTTAATTTCAGCTACTACAGTAATTGAATTTCTGTATTTTGATAAATATACATTTGAGCCAATACAACTCTTGTAAGAGTGGGTATTTATCTGAAGACATCAAGATGTCTCGAAATTAAGTTTCTAACCTCCTAGGACACAGTTCTTTCAGAATCGGGTAAATTGTGCGACAGTGGGTAAAATCAATAAACCGTTTTAATTTATATATTGAAACCGTTAAACAGAGAAAGCTATTAAATTATTAAAAGCTTTTATAAGTGATCGATTTTCTGAATTTGTAGTAGTACCTATACATAATTGCAATTACAGCGTAATTTATAACTCCTGTCTGTCCTAGTTACCTTGAGGTAAGGTAATCGTTTTCAGATATTCAATTTAGTAAAATTACATGCGAACGAACGCCCAACGGTATATATTAATTTAATGTATCTTTGATGGCGATTAAAATCAACGATTGAATTTTTTTCGAGTTTTTGCATGGTTCATTAATTCAATATATAAGTTAATTAGTTCTGGATAAGCTGTATATTGAAAATTTGACGATCTGTTGAGGTTCCGAGATGAAACTTATTCATGACTTTGTTGTTTTACTCATAATAATAGTGAATCAGGAGTATTTGTCTTATAAGGGAGAAGGGGAATCCCATACCAACAAAGTATGAGCTATTATGGTTTTCTTGAGAATTATTTGTCTTATAAGGGAGAAGGGGAATCACATACCAAGTATGAACTATGATAGTTTTCTCAAATATCAAATATGTTTTTGTAGAAAAATTAAATTCAAATTCAAATTTGAAGCCGGCGTTGAAAAATTGACTATGAAAACTTCGGAATAGAAAATGTGGTGTAGTTTTTTCTTGCGGTGATGATAACGGGGTGCCTACAATTTTCTTTGTTGATTAAAATTAAAGGTTCTGATTCCATTGAGATTTTGAGACATTGAGTAAACGCTTGTCTTACAGTTGTTATTACTCCCATCCCCATCACGCGTATCTTATTTAATTCTTTCTGTACCGAGCACCATCAAATTCTGAACAGAAAAAAAATTGGAAAGTTCTTTGGCTCCTTTTTAAGTTTAATTTTAACACCAACGTCATTTAAATATATTTCTGAACGAGAAAGTAAGCAAACCGCTAACGTCTCTCTCAATATTGTTTCCCTATTCCACTAAACATGTATGCTATGCGTAAATTAACAGTAACAATTCCTTACTAATTACTTGATGAATAAACTCACTTTTCTCAAATTCTATGAAAATAGCGAAAATATATTTTTATCGTTTTGTACGTTTGATCCTTCGAGCCGGATCTTATACACTTTCTTTTCTATTAAACAATAATAAATTCTATAACGAGTGAGCAATGTGAAAGATTTTACTGTTTCATATTAAAAATTAACTTTAACACATGAATTTACTGTAACTTTAATTAGATTAGTGATTAGTCCAGATTTAAGGTTAGAGTTTTAGTTTCGACTTTCAAGTTTCGACATATTTCGACTGTGCTCTTGATATTTATTTGGCAAAGCTGGAGCTTCGTCGATTTAGAACTTTTTAAAGCTTTAATAATTTTAGATCTCTTCAGTGAATCCCGTGTATAAAATATTAACGAAGTCAAAGAGCTTTTCCCTTTTAAATTCTTAAATTGCAGAGTGAAACGCCGATTTTTCACTATTAAGATTGCTGATATTTTGTTAATGCCAAAAAATATTCTGCTCATTTCGTTTGTTTTCTATTTGGGAAAAGTTCAACTGAACAATTTCACAATTTTCTCAAGGAATTATTTTTCAAATTGTTTACTTAATTTGTCTCCACAGTTGTAAAACAGTTGCAATTGATTATATGTAGTATTTTTATGATACCATATCCTGTTATACCTATGTTGAAAGCGGTTCAAACAGCGGAATGATAGATTAATCATCTTTAACGGCCGATGACCGCTAATATAACGACGTAGGCCGCAACATAACGACACGGCCGTAACATAACGACCTAGACCGTTAAAAATTACATGCATGTAATTTCTGACATGCAATCAAAGTGACAATATCAGTGCGAGTGTCACCTACAAATAATAAAGAAATTAGCTGTTCAGGTTCAGGTGGCATTTTCTATTCTTTTTTTGTCTTAGTTTGCAGTTGTTATTTTTCATTTAATATAATTGATTAATAATTCAATCAATTCCGTCATTCATTTAATAATCAATTAATCAATTCCGTGATTTTTTTAATACCGAAGAAAAATATAGTTGCCATTGTTGCCAATAAGAAAAACAAAAGTTGTCTATGATAACCCTGGGATCTAGTCGGCTTTGAATTTTTTTTCAAAAGGTCAAATGGATAGCTCTTGACGACTTATGCTAAGCTACAAAAATAATAAATTAATTTCAAATTATTAAAAAGATATGACGGAAATAAGGAATCTCGATTTCATATTTTTTGGGGATTTTTCAAAAAAAAAAAAATACCAAAATACTACTCACAAAATAGTTCTAACCTTACCAATAACGCAAATAACAGCAAAAAATGCACTGTGGTTGTTGCACGATGGTGCACCAGCGCATTTTAGGGTGGTTGTTCGTAGCGTTTTAACAGTAAAAGAGATCTGTCAAGGTGGGTCGACCTTACTTGTGGCCTTGATTCCCGGACTTAAGTACCCCCCTGGATTATTTCCTATGGGGCCATCTTACTTTTAAGTCGTTGGTTTACACTTCTCGAATGGAAAAAGTGGAAGATTTGAGAAGATTTGCTGGGGGTGTAATTCAATAAGAAACGACCCTGGCCGTTTTTTAAAAATGTGGGATTGTAGAAAGTTTTATTATGGGATTTTTAGGATTCATCAGGGAAACGCCTTTTTTATGTTTTTTTTTTTGTTGTATTTCTGTCTTTTAAGCCCACATTTTGACAAAAAAGAACATTGTAAGCTCACCCTTAACTCTAAAATGGCTAAAAAGGGCTAAGTTTGAAAAGGGCTTTCTTGATACTTCTTATAATTATATTCCTCGAGTCTGATTCTTTATAACATGATCATTTTCAATTATTCTCCAAGATTAATTAATTATATAACCATCCTTTCGACCCGCATATATAACAGCACACCTGCGTTAGTGTCACGAGTACCTAGCTAGGATATATCATATAACATGGTAGATTTTTTTTACGGGGGGGGGGGGGGGGAGGGCGGCTCACTGATATGTTCACTTCTTATAGATGAATGTAACTTCTGTCTACTGATAATCTGAATGGATATAAACAATTATTCTTGAGCGGAATTATGCCTACTGCAGCCTCAGGCTTGGTAAATTAATTTAGAGAAGAGGTGCAGAATATGGAGAAGTAGTTTACCTATTGTGTACCTACGGAAGGTTGTCATGGTTTGGAACAAGAAAATGGTTTTACTGTCCCTCTGAGCGTTATCCCCTTTCAAATACAATTATTAATAATTAATGCGTTGTGGCTTATGACATGACTAAGTACTTTGTCTTTTTACTGTAAATGCCAAAGGCAGAAGATGGAAATCTACAGATCACTTGGAAACTTGAAAATTATGTTTAAAGTATTATGTTGATGTATTAGTAAAACAAAAATTAATCGATTCAGTAATAATTAAATAATTAAAATTACAATAATAGTGAGGTTTGAGCTTGTATTGCAGAGCTCCATATATGAGAGAATGCGGCTTATCAGGGAGATTAATCGTCCTGTATATTCCGCCACCGATTGTTAGATGTCGCTACGATTGTCAAGTCACTGAGTATCAGATGATCGGAATATACAAAACGTTTTGTCTCCCTGGCTAGCGGCAAACACATCACCGGTCTCTGTCTCTGGTGATATGGCTGATGAGTCATAAGAAGAATAACGAAACGAGCTCAAATTATATGCATTCGCCGATGGCCGATAACTCATACATACTTAATTTCAAAAGAAAAATGCTTAAAAGATTTTTTCATTATTATAATTTTGCTATTTTCTGCGTTATGATTAATGTTTTTCATTTTCCTTCTTTCGCTGCTTTGAGATAATTCCGTGACGAATGTACCCGTGAAGATGATTCAAAATTTAAACCGATCGAAGCAAAAAAAAAGAGGCGAAGAAATTCTGTAATACCTGACACTAATACTTGAACAGATAGGGAAACAGCGAGTACAAGAAATGAAATAAAAAAGCAGGTAACAAACGTATAGAGGGATTATGAAGGTGATCCGCGGAGTGAATGAGGCGCAGCAACAATGGATCGGTAAATGGAGGCGGCGTCGAGACGTCCATGGAATAGTTATGGAAAACACTGAAGAGCATTAGGAGATCGTAGTGGGGCCATGCGATGCTTGCTAGATTGGCAAGCTCTTCATTCGGTGACGCGCTCCTAAGCACGGCCACCGCGATAAGCTCTATACATGTTGACAAGGACTTCAAACAAGAAAAGGATTCTATCGCTCCTGAAATTATTTTTTTTACCAATCTTAACTTTTCTTCTGGCCCAGTGATTTTTTTTCCAAAATTAAAGTCTGCTTGCTTTAAGAATTGAGATGAATGATTTCTTTTAGATATTTTTTCCTGCGCATTGCATTAATTTTATTAACTGGAAGAGTCACTGAGAGGGGGGGGGGTTCATTGGGTTCCTTCATTTAACCCAAGCCAACATTTCAAAGTATATCCTGGCGGCAATTTTTTTATGTTAATTTAGCAACTATTACTTATTCGACGGTTCGCTTAGTTTCATCACCCTGCTACCTACGATCAAGAGCTTAGTAGTACTCACAGAAATAAGACACCCAAAACCATGCAGGGTGTAAGGTATAATATAAGGTGAACTGACTTTAGTTTTAAACGGTAGCAGAAATCGTCACGTTACCCAGGTGTCTTGTCGCAGTCAGTCGCACTGCTGAGTTCTGAGTTTCTTCGTCCGACGCTCACTGTTAAAATATAGCTCCCGTTCGCTCACCTTATTAATTTAACACCGTGCCCAAAACTTTCTTCAAGTTGGTGATTTTTATGTAATTAGGTATCACTTAACGGCACCGGTAAGCAAATTTTGTCATTACAAATTCGTCATCATCATTACTATAATGTGTAATAAATCCCTCAACTCATTAAGAATACTAATGATTTTAAGAAATCGGTTTTACCCTTTCACCTACAACGTTCTCGCCATTAGTACATTTTATTTTTTTCAAGTCCCTACCTGCACGCCACACCAATGAAAAAAACTAATTTAGTCAAGAAAATAGGAACCTATCTGTCGGCTACTGAAACCTCATCTCCTTCATCTTTTACACCCTTGTTCTTACCCTTCTTTATATTTTCTTCCTCTCTAGTCGTCCCAACCCTTGCAGGAGCGCTCGTTCACTAATTGCACATTCTTGGCATAGTTCCCGACCCTCGCTACGCCAGGGACGGGGGGGCGATGTGATGGAAAGAGGGGCAGTGACGGGGGAGACCCCTCGTCCTCATCCCCGACCCTCTAACAGTTTAACTCTGTGATCGTCAGGTCGCGCCACGACGCTCGACTAGCGATGGGATGGTTTCGAGAGACGGATTTGTATAAACTCTGTTAAAAAGTCCCAGACAAATAATTCTTATCCCTGTTATCTTTAAAAAACAACATTTTTCTTTTTTGATGCGATTAGAAAAACGATTTATTTCGCAATGAAAATGTTAGGGGTGTCAAAAACTCCTGCTGCAAAAAATTTGTTTTATCTTTCTGATAGCAACCTTCTTGGAGTTCGTCGTCATGACTCGACGGATTGGCGATTGAACTTTGATTGGGCCAGTATGCGACCAAATCTTTTTGGGAGGCTGAATTTTTTTTTTGTTTCCATATTTTGGAGTTATTTACAATTATAAATAATGAAATATCAAAGGTTTTATCATGAGATGTTAGACCACATTTCGCCATTAAAATCGCCATTAAAACTAATAATTTAGTACTTACTAATAAAATTACTCATATCGTAACGCACCTCGATACCGGTAACGGTTACAACACAACAGTATCATTCCCTCATCGCTACTGCTCACCCTCCTGACTGCTTAGAATTTCACCCCCTCCCTTTTCGGGGGTTAGCGCCGTATAAATAAAGATGTGACAAGTTAACAATAAAACCCTCAAAGAGTAAATATGGCGTAGGTGAACTGATTTATATAACGCCCGCGTTCATATTCTGGCTTTTCTTTCGCGTAAGAGGGGATATATATCAAATTCAGCGCCACTGCGGTGACGTTTATTAAAAACGTCAGTTCCGGTTAATATACAGAGCCGAAGGCGGGAAATCTGGGCAAAAGAAACGAATTAACAGTGTTGCCGAACTTTCGAGTCAGGTATTAACAGTTGAGTAGATTTGGCATCGTGGCGTTCTATTGATAACAGTTATTATTATTGATAAATCATTAACGTGCTATTTTGTGTTACCCATCAATTATTATTGTGGATTAAAATAATTAATTGAATTCATCCACTAAAAGTATATAAGGTGAAAAATTCCTAAAAAAAACCTTGATTTAAATGGCAGTTTTTTCCATTGTGTCAACCGCAAATTGCGTTTTTCCCTTTTTTCCATGAAGTTTATGTATAAATACACAGGGGAATAAAATTTACATACGCTTGAATGAAAAACGTTTTTTAATTGTTACATAAAACAGAGAATTATTCAACATGTATAACTTTAATCTATTTGCGTGTCGTTGTGCATGTGCGTGTGCTGTAATACTGTAAGCCCCCATTCATTTACCTCTGGCCTCCTCTTTATCAATCAGTTATATTTATATGGAGCCGTCCATCCCTTTGTAATGGCATTTCATCCAGCTCACAGTTATAATTAAATAGGCATTGTTCCCTAAATTGGCTTAATCAAGGGTTATATGTGGGAGGATCATTCGATAAAATGTGGTAGAAGAGAGATTGTTCAGTCCATGGAGGAATCATGGAATGAAGGAAATGTCGTTTATTGTGCCGTTATACCTAGTCAAAGATATTATTTCTGCAATTCCAAAATCGCATGCATTTAGTTAGATTGCTTATTAATATTCTTCAGAACTTGCATGAACAATCACATGAAAACAAATATTATTTAGCAAATTTTAACATAAGTAGTATAGGTACATGGTGGATTTTGTTTGACGTTTTGTTAACTGTTAGTTAAAGTTTCTTTTAAGTAAATAACCCCTGAGACCACATGATACAGTTCTCATATCCAGTATCAAATAATATCCAAATATAATCGCCCTAAAGTAAGAAAAAGTCATTGGTAGCCTAAATTCAAAATGGCGACCGAATCCGAGGTGCGCATCATCCGCCATTTTGGATTTTTTGAAAAATAATAGTTTTTCTTGAATAACTCCGCCATTTGAATTTTTTGCTAAAATTGTAGAAACTAAACTTGCAGGAAATTCAATATCCTACAATTTTGCAAAATACAGTTTGTCTCTACGATCGATATTTTTCCTATTAAACCTGAAAAAATTGATAATTTTCATCCCCCCGTACCTGAATTTTAAAACTACCGTAATAGGATAGTACTCTTGAATCGGCCAATCTAAACTCCAATGGTGAAAACCACCTGTATTCGATTTTCTCGGACAATTTAAGAATATTTTATAAAAATAGAGGCTGTCTCCGTTATAATAACGAAGTAAGCGTCAAATTCCGGTATTTCCGGAAGTGCGGCCATCTTTAAAATAATTTTCATCATTTAATTTCTCATGGTCATTTTTATATCTTTAAAAGAAACCGTAATGTACAAAGTTTTAGGAAATTAAAGTTCCTACAAGACAAGTTTAGTTTCTGTAATTTCCACCCAAAAAACTGAAAGTGGCCGAGTTACTTGACAAAAACATATTTTTATAAAATTCAAAATGGCGGACTGATGCGCACCTCGCATGTGGTCGCCATTTTGAATTTAGACGACCATCAGTGACCTCCCCTGTCCGCTAAACCACTTTTAAAAAGGAGCTGGAACATCATAGAAAGCGCCAACGGGTGCTTGGGGCCGACCTTGTAGAATTTGTAGAAATGATGATTTCTGCGAGAAAGTTGATTTCTGTTCCTCATTTTGGAAGGAATTCTTGAGGTAATTTTTGATGATGGTTCAGATGTTCTCAGAAACACCTGCCAGATATAGGTTAAGGTCTAGGTGAGATAAATTCGGAATTTTTTGAGTTTTTTTTTTAGAGAAGATAATACGCGTGCGTGCGATATGTCTTAATCAAGGTAAAAGAAAATGGATGCTTCCCCTTGGGGTTAAAATGTATCTAATACTCATGCGTACCTTTGCCAATTTTTTGTCTTCTTTACTTACAATTTACTTACTTTTTACTTCTTTACTTTTTGTCTTCTTACTGATGCGGAATTATTTTCTACCAATGAAAGAGAAGCGGGAAATATGGAACTTTCTCTAAGTAAGGTTTAACTTTCCTTACAATAAAGAAATCTGTAAGGATGGCTAGCTCTTTTTTTTAAGAAAAAGAATTGAAGGAGGCACCTGTTTATAATCACCGGAAGCTTTAAACGGTAGCAGAAACCGTCACGTTACCCAGGTGTGTTGTCGCAGTCAGTCGCACTGTCTAGATCTGCCGAGCGCTTCACTCAGGCAAGCGCTAGCTAGCATAAACGCGTGCTCTTATGTTTTATTTTTATTAATATTGAAATGTTGGTATACCAATCGATGAAATCCCCGTGGTAGTTTCCTCGCAACTCCTACAATTATGCACAACACACTTTCTACCCATTTTTGCTTATCACTTATCCAGAAAAAAAAAATACACTAAAATAGAACCATGACATGTTGAAGGGCCAATTTCTACGTGTAAGACTAAGAAGTCAGGCTTAGGCTCACCTGGCCTGGTTTCTCATACACTGACTATGAGGGTTTCGTCCGACGCTCATTGTTAAAATACATTTTCCCTTCGCTTAGCAAGGTAGGGAAAAACCAAGAAGGGAAATTATTTTTTATCTCCTGATGCAAGAAAGTCCTGATGGTCTCCACGACAAATTATCTATTTTATTGATGTCTCGATATTCGGTACTCACTTTTTTTCAGTGTAAAAGGTATCTTTTAGGCACTATTACTCATGAAACTTTTTCTAGCGTCATTATTCACATTACATGTATGTATTACTTTTTTCATAAGACATTGGCTATTACATTATCCTATTTATACAAGAGCTTAATTCTTTTTACTCCCAATAGTAGGTAGGTATAATACGCCATCTGCCCATGTCAATAAAATGCCCGGATGTTTAAGTGCCCAGGTTCGGCTGCACCCTCTACACCCCTTTATAATAGTGTATTATGTCTTTGGTTGCGCTAGGTTAAAATGGTATGTGAGGGTAGTTTGCCGTTGCCAAAATCGGTGCACTGCACTTGAATTAATGTGAAGAAATATGGGAATATTTTACATGGAACAAAGGCTACAAACAATACCATTGAGTATTCTACATTAAATTGATCAAATAATAATGTGTGGGAAGAATTGTTATAATGCGAATAAACAATACAGTTAACGGTGCATAAAATGATTGCTTCAGAGAAATGCAAGCGGTTGCAAATACAATTATTGAATGGTTGTTATATTTTCTCATTGTAAACAACTCGCTCATAACATAAAGTCCCGCTCAAAAGACCAAAGGTGATCTCAATTCTCAATATTGCTGCATGGAATATATCCGATTCGAAGGACCAGTAATAATTTCAATGTTGCATAATACTTTATCCGGCTCTAAGGACCACCTGTTATCTAAAGTCAGCTAGAAGTTAAAATTCATATAGTTATGAAATTATATTTGGAATTCAAGTCCTGAAATATGAAAATTGGCTGCTGACGCATTGCTGAATTAAAAAATAATTCGAGATAAGTAATTCCCCAGGGCTTCCAGGGAAATCTTCGCTAAACATCTCGCTCTCAAAGTTGATAAATTTTGTTAGCAAGATAAATGAAATGGGCCGTCTCACCCTTTAGGATATGTTTTAGGGACATCAAATCGAACATTCCCATAAGTTATGTGTACTTGTGACGTTGATTGTATTCGTGGAGAAGCTATTGTACAACCAACAAACTTATCATACCTAAAACTTTTAAATATGAAGTTGGCAGGTTGTGATGAATCATGTCATGAAAAATGTAACGATCAAAGTTTTCATTACTGGCTGGAAAATCCTAACAGGCAATAGAACAGTTATTTGTTCAGTAAGCCGAGAAAAGTTTTTTTATACGAGGCACCTGGTTTTCAATCGAGGCAAAGCCTTAAAACTCGCATAATATGGAAAAACACTTTGTCTTCTTTGTTGCCCCAGCATATTGTCTTCTAAACATGAAATTTAATTTAAATTCGGTTTTTTCTTCTCATCCATGGGATACGATTTTCGAGTCCATTAAATATCTTCTGACTATAAAATAAGATTTACGAAAAAATAATAATAATTTTTTTACAGGACGAAACGAACTGATCGCACGATATATAAAATTAAGAACAGGGAAAACAAGAACAAGAAAGCAAGTCAGTTCACACATCCAGGTTTTGGCGAGGAGAAAACTTCGAGAAATTCAAGCTAAACTGAAGGTGGTAAGTATCTATCAGTTTCGTGTGTTTTTTTTTTACTTTTGTTTAATTCGAATATAATTAAATTATTTTTTTTGATACTCATGAGGAAGATTATCAAGACAAAACAAAACATTGAGTTAGGCCTAAAACTGGGCAGCTAATAAACAGATATTTATACATTTTTACCATTGTAAATGTTCCATATTTTTTAACTGTTAATAAATATTTAAAGGTACATACATATAGATGGAACTGAGGCTGCTTTTTCATCAAAGTACCATTTCCAAAAATGTGCTTCCCTGCAAAAAGTTGAAGAACAATAATTTGGCCGACCAAATTTGCCCAATGAAAGAGCTTCCACGCACTAGCGACCTGGCCGCGGCAGCTAGGTCACCTAATTTTTTGGACTCATTTTTCTTCAAAACAGTCTGTCGGTGCATTGTCACTTAGTATTGATGAAGGAATTACGTTATAATGAGCCACTATACCAACTGATGCGTAGTAAAACGCTCTTGCTCTTTAAATTTCACTTAAACAACTGGCCGCGCGGCCAGGGGGTCGTGTGTGCGCTGGGGCTCTTAATAAAGCGAACATTTTATTATATTTCGGTAGTATAATTATTAATTAATAATAAAGAAAACCGAGTGTATGTGATGAGATCGTAATTTGTATAACGAGAGTTAAATGATAACAGAGTGTTATCATTAAATAGGACCACGCGGCCAAGGAGAAGGCCCTGCAGACGATGTCCAGTATGTCTAGCGCCCAGATAGTGTCGGCAATGCACAGCAAGTCGGCCGGAATATCGGCCCTCGCGGCCTGTCCCCCCGCCTCGGCTTCCTACCATCCCGTCTCGGGAGCGGTAAGTCCCATCCCGAATCGGCTGCTTCGCTAGCTGTAGCATCGGCATCATCTCCCGTATCATGCTTCAGATCATCAGATCCTTAATCTTTTGCTGAACGTCTAGCTTGTTAGATGGTGCAACTGTCTGATTATTTCGATGCCTCAAGTTTTATTGTTCCCAAACCCTAACCCTGTATTGTAGATATTTTATCTTCTCGATTCTGTCAACTTTTTTTAAATAATTTCTTTACAACATCCTTTTTGTTGCGAATTTGACGATTTTTTATTTTTGTGAAAATTCTAGTTACAAGTTACAATTATTGAGGAAGAAAATTCCAGAGTTTCCTCAAGTGGGGCTCAAAATTGTCGAATTTCAGATTTTTTTGTTGTTTTCTACTCTTCTCCAATAAAATAGTTCCTATGCCCTATGCTTCATCATTTAATAGAACTTTTGAATTGTTTTACGCATAATTTTTATTTTTTATAAATTTACTAATTAACCAGTGCAGGTACCTACATAACTCTTTACTTTTGCTATTGTTATATTGAACAGCTGCAATTTTTTACTAATACAACTGAACTTTTGTGTTTTAAAGCTTACTTGCTGTGTGTTGCGGCCAGTACTTACTCTGTAGTTGACGATAGCAATAATGCTGGGCTTTTAATTATAATAATTTGTGATATTAATATTCCAGAACATTTAAATTTGTAACTAAAACATCAGATGACATCAACAAATATTAATAGTTTGAATTTTTGCAGCAATTCTGGCAGCCCGGACTTCAACCTGGAACTTCACAAGAGTAAGTAAAATTCATGTTAAATGATCATTGATTGAGTCATACCAAGAAAACTTTCTAGCTAATGTCTCACACTCAAACAGTCTTGAATGCCATAAAGTTGCCAGGACATTGTTGAAATGACAATTTAAAATGACCGGCCCTTTTTTTGCAGTGTGAAACCATTTGCTCAGACGAGCTATCCTGCTGGAAAACCTGCAACCGCTGTATCGTCCGGTGAAGTTGGTGCCCTGCAGGCAGCTCCTCCACCGGTGTGGGAGGGACGAGCTATCGCCACACATAAGCTCCGACTTGTTGAGTTCTCCGCTTTCATGGAGTCTCAAAACAGAGATGAAGCTGTAAGTTAATTAATTCTCTATATGACCTTGTAAGTTTCACTTTAGTTGCGATTATAATCATATTAATCTTCATTTTGGATTGGTTATCTTTTGTGAATTGAAGATACCAATTTTGACATTGTAAATACTTTTATTAGAATGTCCACCAGTGATAGGTATCTCACAGTATCATTTGATTTCTTACCAGGGTACTTTATTTTGCAATAGGGCACTTAACTAGCACTTAATCATGACAGTGCTCTAACTTTTTTGTTATTTGGCAGATCAGTTTGTTGTTTCTTCAAAAACTCTGAGAGCACTTAATTTTAAATTTGGGCACTTAATTGCCATTTAATTCGCACCTAATTATCCATTCAGAATTATTGATTTGAGACCTTTTGTCTCAATTGATTGTTTGATAATGGGTGAATATGAAAAAAAATATATGAAAGATACAAGAAAAAATCTTCTGAATTGAAAGAAAACATTTTGTGAAGAAAGCAAATTTCAGGAAACATTCTAAATTTCCAAAATTGTGTAAAAAAATCTTTACTCCCTGTAGATCACAAATGAAACAGAATCGAAGATAAAACAAAATGCCCTTACTGTTGAATGAACTATCGACTGGTAAAGTTTGATGCCACAACTCTGGCACATCCTGTATGTTATAAAAAATGGAGATAGTTTGTTTTAATTATATTATGCTAATGATGAGGCAGAATGCTAGATCTGATTATTTTTCTTTTTTTTTTCAGTACCAGAGGCATCTGTTTGTACATATAGGAGGACCAGCTTTAACATATTCTGACCCCCTTTTAGAGGTAACTAATTTTTCTGTATTTCAATTTTCCTACAGAGTGCATGATTCAGAAATTACACAATCTTTATCAATTTATATAATCTACTGCCAGAATAAAAACTAAAGCTGACTAACGATAAAGATTGTATGAGTTCTGGAACATTGATTGTAATTCTTTTCATTTATTTTTCTAAAAGACTTCCTATTTATGTATAGGCAGTGGATGTGAGGCAGATCTACGACAAATTCCCAGAGAAGAAGGGCGGTTTGAAAGAACTCTACGACAAAGGCCCCCAGAACGCTTTCTTCCTCGTCAAATTTTGGGCGGATCTTAATTCAAATATCCAAGATGAGACGGGGGCGTTCTACGGTGTCACGAGCTCGTAAGTATTGAGAGCTTCTAAATTGTGCCAGAGAACTAATCCTTTATCATTTTTCAGATACGAAAGTAATGAAAATATGACCATAACCTGTTCGACCAAAGTGTGTTCGTTTGGTAAACAAGTTGTGGAAAAAGTAGAAACTGAATATGCTCGTTACGAGAACGGCAGATTTGTATATAGAATACACAGGAGCCCCATGTGCGAATATATGATCAATTTCATCCACAAACTCAAACACCTGCCGGAAAAATATATGATGAACAGCGTACTGGAAAACTTCACAATATTACAGGTAACTTTCAGCACATTTGAATAATTGCCAGTAGATACCTTCTTGTTGATCTGCCCCCAAAAACCAAACTTGTTTTTTTATTAATCTGGTGAACTAAGCTCCCATTACTGCAATGAAATTATTGTTGATTTTTTGCATCAACGATAGGTCAAGATATTTCCGTTTTTTTGGAAACTATAAGTATAAGTGTACAACCTTTTTAAACGGAAACTAAAGTTGAATTATCGGAATTGATGTTATAGTAATTTTTTTGGACATATAAGACTTATTTTTGGGAAAATTGTAGTTACTTAGTTGGTATTGAATCACAGGGTCGCCAGATAGGTAGAGTTCAACATTCTGGTTGTTGTCCCTAAGCATATCGAATTTAGACCCAAAAAAGCCAATTTTCAATCATTTTTGAACATGAAAGCAAATTAAGCTATTATAAAATCTTTGAGGCATGTTTTATATCAAAAAATGTTCAGAAATGGAAGAAGAATAATGAAATAGCATCATAGACGAACAGTATCTAATCTGTTTTTGTTCAGAATAACTATTTTGTTACTCTTCCTCTATTAAGGGCTTAGTGTTACAATAGGAAATAAAACCGCTCAATGAGACAATAATTTGGGGGGATTTTAAATAAATTTGAAATAAACTTGACACATAGAATTTTATCTATTCTTTTCCGTATTGGCTGAAAGCATGAAAAAAATTGAAGTAACCATTTGGAATCTAAATCATTGGTGGGAAGAAATATAGGTTGATTGTTACAATGAAAGCTGAATACCGTCATTTGTTTCCAGGTGGTGAGCAACAGAGACACACAAGAAACGCTGTTGTGTACAGCGTACGTTTTTGAAGTGTCGACAGGAGAGCACGGAGCGCAGCATCATATTTACAGGTTGGTGAAAGACTAGCGGCTCTACACGTGCTCAATCAGCGTGGTTTTATCAAATTTCAGTGCCTACAACTTCACAATATTAGTATTATCGGTTATGAATAGTGAATATAGTTAGTTAGTAACGACAAGCCAAATTGCCATTGAAACAGTGGAATACAGTTTCTGATTGTGTTCGGTTGGTTTTTTTCTTTCTAAGCTGATGTGCCGCTTTGTTTTAGTGGGATCTATACAGGGCGTTCGATGTTCGGGAAGATTTGATTGAACGAGAATCAAATTGTACTCGAGGTACTCCCGATTTTGAACGTCCTGTATTATTTTATTTTTAATAGATTTGTTCCATGTGGTACTTTTAGTTGTTTAGCGTAACTTTTTGTAATGGCAGATACTTTTGTCCTAAACAGAAGGAGGTGAGGGAGTGTTTTCTTCTCTCATTGACTTATTTTGCAACTTACATTTAAGCAGCTAAATGAACTTAATTTTTTAAAAATTATTTAATAGATGTTAGTCTATTTAATAATTCTAAATAACTTTATAAGTGATATTTAAATTTATATTTGATTTAGAATTCGCATATATTTTTAAATTATTTATTCAAATTATGAAAATTATATTTACAATTAGTCTGGTTTTTGTGAGAAATGAAAATCGGATTCTTGGCAATTTAAAGTAATTTTAATATTTTCCCTACTTTATATAAGATAAAGTTTGCTATATTTGTGATGACTTAATATTTTATATAGATTTTATCATAATAATTAGGATGTCCTCTGTCATTTTGTTTTAATTTTATATTTGTCAAAATTTTTAATTTAACTCTTTTTTTTATAAGATCGACGATTAGGTAATAGCAGTTGTTTATTTGGTAGGCTGTTATTAGCCAAGATAATAAATTATTTATAAAACCAAAATATTTTTCAAATGGTATAGGAAAAAGTATGATTTCTATATTTTCACATTTATTTAAGTCTCCAAAAAGGGAATCTTGCATTGTGCAATTCAGATTTTATTAATTATATAAATGTAAAGGTATAAATGAATATGAAAGTATAGAAATATGATATTATGTATAAAAAGTGGCAATTTTTTGATCTCTGACTTAGTTTGTTGCAAATATTTTTGCAATTTTTGATAAGTGTTGCAATTCGGTAGCTTTTAATAATTCAGTATAAGGTTTTCTTTCTGCTTTTCTTCTAACATTATTTCCTTATTATTGCTCAATGTTAGAAGTCGAAATTTACTGTTTTTATTAATGTTCCTTTAGGGGAGTGGTTGTCGAAATCTGAATCTCCATTCAAGATTATTCGTCCCCACGTTACTACCAAAGAAAAATCCATAATTTAACATACCACTTATTAATGACTGATCTAGGATCTAGGCATAACACAGTCCAATTCTAAATACATATGGGAATAACTTGTAAATAAATTTTGATCAATTTTTAATAATCATCTCCCACGATGGTGATAAGTTCAGTATAGTTTGTCTTCAATATAATGGTCTTCCAGAATGGTCTTAAGTGGTATTTGAAATATGATTTTATGGGTAGAAAGAAGGTGATTATTTGATATTGAATGAAGATTTAAATTTCAACATGAAGACACAAAACTGTATCATTTCCTATGATAAATGAGGCAAGCTAAAATCTTTTAATTGCATAATATGAGTAAATTAATGATTCCTATTGATTTCATTTTGTTAATTTGTCTAGGTCAGTGATATACAGTCAGTAGAACTTTGAATATGAAATAAGGAGACTTTGAGCGCATGTATTGTCCCCTTCTTTTTTACCCACTTCACTGTGAAGAAATTGACAACAGCAGGTTAATTTATGGTCGGTGTAAGTTGCCTCTATCTAGTCTTCATTTTTTTTTTGTAATTTTAATTTTGTATTTTATTAATCCATAATAATTGGAATGTCTTACTCAGATAATTGTGCCCTCGTTTACACAAAAATTCATAGTAAGTAACCACATCTTCGCAAGTCTTCAGGAGAATGTTTCTAACATTCATGGGCTGCAGTCTGCAGTAGTACTCAGTTTGAGTTTAAGTTGTCGAAGTTTTTGTCTCTTAACCTATTTGTTTTTCAAAAACCATTTCATACATTTTGCTGTAAAAACTTTTGGACCATGGAGCGAAGAAGCTACAAGAGGCAATGATATTTTAGGAGAAAAAAAAAAGTTTTAACTGGAGAAAGAGGTCAACTCTTTTTCATCTCCAGGTGTCTCTTGTCTTGTCCTGTTGTTATCTATTAAATTAGGATTTTCAAGGGCTCCTTACCTTGGGTAGGTTTTATTAATCTTTAAACCCCAAACCTAAAATTGTTAAAACCTTGCCTGGTAATTTTTAGTTGGATAAGTACCTACTAAGTGTTTTTATTCCTAAAATCCATTTTCTATTGGTACAATTTTCTTATTGATTATGCTTTCCTAGAATTTTTAGTAATTTCCATAGAACCTGAATAGCTTGGATAGGCTGAAAATTAATCCTTAAAAAAGTAGTTCATAGACATTGATTCAAAATTTCTAACATTGGTTTAGTTTATATTTTGACACTTGAACGAATGACTGTATACCTCATAGGTGATCCGAAAATAGCAGACAAGCTCTGCAGTAAGTTGTTCAAGGCCTCTCAGGGAACCCACAAAAAGTATAAATTGTTTACTGTTTTGAGTGTATTGTTTTATTGTAACTAAAATTTTGACACTTAAATAATTGACTGTATATGTCATAGGTGTATTCTGGTCATAGGTGACCAGAAAATGGCAGACAAGCTCTTGAGTAAGCTAATAAAAGACAAAAATTTTAGTTGGTGTATAATTTCATATAAATTACAAACTAGCAAATTGTCAAATTTATTATGAAATAAATAATTATTCATACTCTTGTGACCTAAAATTTTTTGTCTTTTATTGGCATATTGTATAGTATACTATTATGACCAATCAGATGAGATTTAGATTAGATTCATCGTGAGTGGGCCATTGTGACACCTCCATTACAACCGTAGGTCTATTGTGGCTCACATCTAGTTGTGCTACATTAACCCCACCAGGTCAGTCTCAGGGGAGATTTGTTTCTCCTCCTGCTCCTGCGGAATCGAGCTGTTTCTTGGAGTCGGATTAGAACCGATCTCCACAGCTTACCAAGCATATTTTATATGTTTTACACACTCCATGGATGTCCCAGGAGTGGCTGGGAAAGGTTGGTCGAGAGCCCGCATGTGAGGAGTAAGGCTCAATACAGCAGTACTATGACCAATCACACGAATCTTGAGTAACTTGTTCATGAACTCTCAGGGAACCCCCTAACTTCAATTAATTCCTGTATTTTAAGAAACTTGGGAAAATTTCAAAATTTAATTTTTTTAGATATATTTAGATGGAATATTTTTTTCTAGTAGTTTTGAAAAGTTTTTTACATAATCCGGAAAATATCAAGTTATATCAAGATAACTTTTGACCATGTCAATGTTTGTTACACCATTGAAAAAAAATATTGAATGGATTGACTACTTCAGGACTGTATTATGAAAATGATCAACATTAAAATTGATTTTTTAATATATTCATAAGTGATGAAATATTTTTCTGGGTTCAATGGGAGGTCACCAATAAATGTAGTATGAAGCTTGTCTTCAATTTTTATGTCATCGGTATGGGGAGGGGGTTTTATGTTTACTCAAAATTGATGTATAAAAAGGAAAACAAAAAAGATTAGTACAACATAAAGTATAGTGCAATATAAAAATAGAATAATCATGAAATGGGCAAGAATAAGGAAATAATTACTTCCGAGTAACAATAAAATGATAATCGCGAAAAATGACACTGGCACGTGTTTGTTTTGAATGTGACGAAAGGTGTGAAATAATTAATATTTTTAGATTTGGACTTTTTAAAATGTTATTCGATCAATATTATTATAATATAGCTATTTTGTCCAGTTTGTTTATAGCACATAAATCTTCCATTATATTTATTCTTAAAAAGTCTCTAAAATTATGTAGGTACATAAATTGGACATATTATATAAGAGTTATTACCTATTAGTAATGAACAAAGAGAGGAGTGCTTAAAAAATCATGAATCATTTTGAATAAATACATAAAATGAATATTATATCAAACGATTCATGATTTTTTAATCGATCTGTTAACATTTGAACAATACATCTTTACAATAAAAATCGTTCTATGGTAACAAAAAGAAAATCCATATTTTGAATTCAAAATAAAGTGTCAGTGTAAAGAATAATATTGTATATATTTATAAATGGCTGCTCGGCTCTGAATATTTTTATTCTATAATGTAACGTTAATAACGAAAGTGTGCTATATTATATTCGATGAGATTTTTTATCCATATCTTGAAATGCCATATCATTGGTGAATTTAATATTGAATCTTTTACTTTTGCTCTTGTATGTGTACAGTATTTTAAATCATGTTTATAATTTGTATGGAAATTATAATAATTGATATAAAATTTTCGTTTTATTTACCCATTTTTAAGACACGCACCCCTTCCAATTATACCTGAAGATTCCAATAATACTAATAGTAGTAGTAGCATACTATTCAACAAGTTCATAATGATGGCTATATGAAGTATGTAACATCTGAGTGGATAATAGCCATTATGCACGAGTTGAATACTACACTTAATCTATGACTATACTTAAATAAAGACGTTTTACTTACTTTACAATTAAATTATGATAAATATAGGTACAGGGGGTCAGTGTTAGGTTCTCTCTTCCCTGAAATTTAAAGAAAATGAAAAAACAACTAAACTACAGAAGAAAATTAAAATTTTGTTGAGGTAAAAAAATTTAGGGGAGAGATAGAGAGAGAATCTGACAATAACCAATGATCTACCTTATCAGATTCTGTTCCGTTTCAGATAATCTTTATTGAAAAATACAGGGTTATGCACGGTATACGCCACGGAAGATTATGGCCGTGTCTCTGGATTTTGGGATCTTTTTATTTTTGGAGTGGTTAGAGACCCGACAGAGGTACGTTTTAAAATTATATTCATAATGTACAGGTTGTCCCAAAAGCATGAAACATATCAAAGTTATGTTTTTTTAAATGGAATGCTCCTATGTTATTGCATTTTTAGAATGCCTGAGAAGAGAAAATAAGATTGGCTTTTACAGTTGGTGTTTAAATTCAGAAGTTTTTGAGTTATAAACAAGTGAAAAAAGTCATTTTTGAAGTTCAAGGCCCTGTACAACGAAAACGGTTCAAGATAGAGAAAAACGGCTTACATGTCCCTATTTTAACTTTTCATGTACTATCCAATGATGTAGATGAAATGTTTATACAGGGTGATAAAAAATTTGAAAAATTCTGAGATTTCTCCACGCGTCGTCAAATAAAAAAATCAAAGAAAGTACAAATGTTTCTATACCATAGGATAGTACATGAAAAAGTAAAATAGGGACATGTAAGCCGTTTTTCTCTATCTTGAACCGTTTTCGTTGTACAGGGCCTTGAACTTGAAAAATGACGATTTTCACTTGTTTATAACTCAAAAACTTCTGAATTTAAACACCAACTGTAAAAGTCAATCTTATTTTCTCTTCTCAGGCATTCTAAAAATGCAATAACATGGGAGCATTCCATTTAAAAAAACATAACTTTGATATGTTTCATGCTTTTGGGACAACCTGTACATTATGAATATAATTTTAAAACGTACCTCTGCCGAGTCTCTATCCACTCCAAAAATAAAAAGATCTTAAAATCCAGAGACACATAATCTTCCGTGGCGTATACCGTGAATAACCCTGTATAATGTAAAAAAAAATGCAACTACCTACTGAATCTGGCAACACTACATTATAGATAACTATAATCTGAATAGTGACATGCCTCTTATTACCCTGAAAACTGAACCACTTAATTTTTTGACTTGTGTAGTTTTTTTTTATCTTTTACAACCTGACCATTTATGAGTGTTGCCTACTGAAAACTTACTTTCTCGTCTCAAAGATGGATCACCTGTTTTACCAGCTTTGAAGAGACAAATTAAACAAATGCTAGAAATGTGCATTATCCAGGTTTATCTAATTGTTTATTGAAGATCAGTAATAAAGAGGTAAACAAACATTTGTGGCATCAGTTAACTACAGTTTGTATAATTTTCCTGTCTATTCCTGGGTCTTGTGAGGAATAGTTTGTTTTCTTGAAATTGAAATTTTTTTTGCTAAGAAAACAAATGTGGAAAAAATCTGTTTAAAATAGTTAAGTAAAAAACAATTAGACAATTTTCTTGTAACGCATTTGTAACTTACAATTAACCATCCGACCACAGCTTTCAGGAATGAGAATTAACTATAAAGTCACTATATTGAATAGAGATACCTAGCCTGTTTTTTTTTTTGTCAGATCACTACCAATCGGAAAAAGAGGAAAGATTAGCTTATTCCCTTACTCTTGAAAAAAAAAATTTCTATGGAGTAAAAGTTCCTTCCATGTAGCAAGCACGACGAAAAATTATTTTGAATCAACATTATGTCTATATCAAATTTCAAAATTATCGGCCAACTGAACTATTTTAATAATTTTTAAATAAAATCTTGGAATGTTGTGAAATAAACTTGAAGACTAAAAAATCATAGTCGGCCAATGCTTTTGAATTTAATGTGTTGGTACAGACTTACAGAGGTCTAGATGTTGCTTCTAAACCGCTTTTTTTTCAAGGAACTTAACTTATAAAAAAATATAGTCCTTCCAGATGTTTTATATTCTAAGGTAAATTCCCTAAATTTTTGATTGACATGATTGTCATTTTCATTCAAGTCAATTTGAAGTTTAACACTGACACCTGACACCTCAATGTTTTGATAACCTCCCGGAATGTTTCTGATTTCCATTTTCCAGCTGGTTTTCCATTGGAGTTTTCTTTATTTTCCTAATTTCCTGCCAGTTTAACAAAGATGGCTGCTGCTAGTGAAGGTTCGTCAATATTTCCAATTAATAACAGTTTTACCTCTCATAATTCCTCAAATTCTGATAGAAACAGTGTTCAGAGGTCGCCCTCATTGTCTTCGGTCAGAGAATTTCAGTGGACTAATTTGTTAATCAGCAGGACGGCACCTTTTCAAAAGAAAAATTCAAAAGGTGAGTGGGCTGCCAAAATATTTACATTCATTCTTGCTTCACGCTTTCTTGTTATTTTGATGTTTCGTGTGTCGTGTGTATTTACATTACTTTATTTGCTCTGTTCTCTGCTTGTGAATGCTATTGTTTTTCCATTCTTAATTTGGTGAAGGCAGTTGTTTTTCGATTCTAAAAATTAGAGCGAATAAAAATAATAATCTTCTATCTAAATTAGATACACTGCTAATTGGAAAAATAAGGAATTTACCCGTTATTTGCATTTTCCCAGGTAACCAGCTTACAATTTTTTTAAGCAAAGAAACAAGAAATATAGGTGACCTCAACCATTTCCATAACACTTCAACATTTGCATCTATCACAGCTGTTCTTAACACGTTCAGCCCCGCGAGGCATTGCGTTGATGCCTCACAGCCAGGAAGCACTGGGACCGCGAGGCATCAATGTGATACCTCAGCATGCTTTTGCATTCACGACCTTGTGGTATTATATGGGTACACACTACAATGTTAAATCAATGGAGACTCTAATATACCGGTCTGGGAGACAACTGGGAAGTAACCTTCGTAAAAAAAAAGGGTAATATCGTATATTCGTATACCTCTATATCCACTATAATAACGAAACTCTTATAATTCAAAGAAACAAAAATTTCATGCGGTCCGGAAAACTCTAAAAAATGTTTGTATGGCGAGGCTTAACGTGTTAATGATGACACCTTATAAACGGAGAGTATAAGTACAATGGAGTAAACTAATAATAATTCGGTGATTATTGAAATGAGCGGCATGGGTCTAGGGCGAAATGGCTTATACTATCGGATAGCTTGTGTCTCTAGGAGTATCAAGGTACCATTGAATTTTTGCGGCGGCAAGTAATAGTCGAGAAATAAGGCCTGAAAGTGTCATCCTTGCCCTAATACGTGTATTCGTACATATGCGCTCGAACAGGAAGCTCGCTTCTCCGTCGGATACACGACGATGGAGACTGGAGAGCGTTCTTCCTGCTGTTCGAGCGCACATGTACGAATACACGTATTAGGGCAAGGATGAAGCTTTAGGGCCTTATTTCTCGACTATTACTTGCCGCCGCAAAAATTCAATGGTACCTTGATACTCCTAGAGACACCTAGAGACTCCTAGAGACACCTAGAGACTCTTAGAGAATTTTTACTTCATCGTGAATGAAGATGACCAGAAACTGACATAACTCAGAGCTCAGGGTAATAGTGCTGTATCGCGACAGTTTTACCCCTACGCTGGTCTCCCTCCACTGTCTCTGCTTGCTACTCTCCGACACGTTCTCAGCGTTGCCATATGCAAGCCCTTCTCCTATTCGTTCTGCAGACAATCCTGCGCGCTTCCTGCCCGCTTCCGCACGAGACCGTAATAGTAGCTACCGGTTCCGTCAGGTCTTTGGGCAGGGTAGGTTTTTTTTCATTTTACGAACATTTGAAGGAAAAAAAAACGTACCCTGACCAAAGACCTGACTTACTGCAGCAAATAAGTGTTTTAAAATATTATTTGTAACCAAAAATGACACTTTAAGGCCATAGGAGAACAGAGACACGGATTTCATGTGGCAACGCTGAGAGCCTGTCGGCTCGGAGCAAGCAGAGAAAATGGAGGGGAGCCAGCGTAGGGGTAAAACCGTCGCGATAGAGCACCTTTACCATAATTTCTTTGGTAAATAAATACTGAAGTGGTCAGTGGTCACCAGATTCAAAGGGAATTTACACATACACAGTACACACCAGCTGAATGACGAACAGTGTTGCCAGATTGTACTGATTTTATGATACATACCGATTTTTACTTCATCATGGATGAAGACGACCAGAAACTGACATAAGTCAGGTCATAGGTCATTGTTAGGTTCCTCCAACCCTGAATATCTACGCCACTGAAAGACATCTATAAAACTTGAAATAGCCAAATTAGAGACCTTAGTTTCTTTATTGTTCATGCCAAGCTTCATCAAAATCGGTTTAAGTTTACACGAATTATAACCAAAAACTCTTACAGTGTTTTTAACAACTTTGACACCCGGTATCTTTAAAATAAAATGTCATTTTGAGCTGAAATTTATTTTTTCTACTTATATTTATGAGAGGAATTACCCCATTAAATTTGGACCTATACCTCTTGAAACACCCTGTGTGACCAGGTGATGAAGACAGTTCTAAAAATGTTACAAATAATGTCCCTATAATTGACATATTCTGGAATTACTTTTGCAGTTCGTTCTAGTCTAGAGACTGCCGGAAAAGCTATTATGTCATGTGACAAGGAACTGTCATGGTGAACACATCTGAATACGGAATGTTCCATATAACCAGATTCCCAGAATGGAAGAAGAAAAAGAAGAACAGAACAGCTGATTTCCATCTCCTCGGATTGTTTACATTCAACTTCAGTCCTTATTGTTCTCAATGAAACCGAGCATGCTATGAGAGGAAGGAGTGTATCAAAATAGGTTAATTAAAAAAAAAAAAACTATAAAATATTTGTGTTCAAAGAGAAGTTGCAAGTAGAAGTAAATGAAAATGTCTCGGAAATAGTGGATACAAAGTGGAAATCGCGGATATTTTTCATGCAGTCAACCATATTGGTTAAAAGGCAGCACTCTGAAACTTATGGTATTATCTACGGAAATACAATCCAACCAGGGGATGACATATCTCAAACACAGTTTATTTAGTAGTTTTAGTACTCTGGTGGTTTCATAAAAATATAGTGAACTGTCTAAATGGCTTGGAAATGAGCTAAAAGATATAAATCTATGAAGATTTTATGTCAGGACGTGATTACCCTATTACCCACATATTATCATCCAACAGTAATAAAAGTTTGAGTGGTTTTAGGAAAATTGCAAATAATTCAAGTTGAATGAAAAGTAGGATTTGAGGATCTGTACAGATTGATAGATTATGATACTGTACGAATTGTCCAACAAAATGTTCGTTTATAAATTCAGACTCTATTAATTGTTTATTTTACACACTACACATTAGTCTAATTATTTATTTACACGTAAAGCTTAACATTATTGACATAAATTATGGGTAGTTATGTCACATAATTAAAAATTAATGAAAAAATATTAATATAAATTTAATAAAACACCCACATACCCAATATTGGTACAATACATACATATTAGTATTTTTCAATTGCTTTATAATATGATAACTAAAATTAACACCATATCAGCTTTACTAGAAATGGTCATAGAAATAAAAAAATCAAAGATAATTTCCTGCCTCATGAGAAAAATCTCTGCATAATACAAAATAAAACTCATTTTTATAGCTAATTCAAATTTTTACTGCTTTTTATTACACTGGCTGAAACATTTAGTTAACATAGACTTTTCATGATTATTAGCTAGCGCTAGCACACTATTATAAATATTATCTCAAGTATACAAACACAATAATAATTGTTCAGCCCCAATAAATATTCCAGGTACAAATTAGCTTTGGTACTGATGTTTCACATTATTTGAGATTTTATGTACATGCACAAATTATTTGCATCCCCAAAATGACATTTGATAATTTTTGTTAATTGGGTGAAATCCCTGAAAGTTATTAACAGTTAAGTTAAGTAATTCAAAAGGAAAGGATCTAGATTCCTCTATTTACCAAGTTCCAACAGATGTCACCACTATTCAACTATTGATTTTCCCATCCAATCCGAGCATGCTCAATCTGCACACCTAAAAAATCAATACTTGCACATTCTCGATTAGTAATACCCTTCCTTAACTTAGAACCTCAGCAGTTTTTTTTATCAAATAAAAAACAACACCAAGGGGTCAACAAACATTCTTATTTGTCGCCATTAATCTTTTGTTTTCCACCCCCGTTTCAAGCATCACTTCCGTATGACATTAGCAGTAGGCTCGAATATTCCGTGTTGTTCACTGATGAATTGGGGGTGAAATGAAAGTCCAAGAACTACCGGACGGCCCCAGTGCCATGGAACCAGAAATGGCCGGAGCTCAAGACACTATCTATCTCTGTAATTTTCGAGTTTCTGTAGACGGCGAGTGGTTATGTCTTAAGGAGTTGCAGGATGTCGAGTTCAACATGCAAGACTCCATAACCCAGGCGGTTTCCACGCCTTCTCCCGAGATGCCCATGCAGCCTTTCGGTAGGCGTCCGTCCCGGCATGAACAATTAGGACTACGACCGCTGACTGGGGATTATAAAAAATTTTTCTTTTCCAGGACGAGATCCTGCCGTTATCGAGAGGAGTAACCTAGTGAATATTAGTAAGCTCGTCGTTAAAGAACTGATCGAACAGTCTTTGAGATATGGACGAATGCTCGATTCAGATCACATGCCGTTGCAGCATTTTTTCATTGTTTTGGAGCATGTGTTGCGACATGGGTTGAGGCCTAAGAAGGTGTGTTTTTCATATTGAATTTAATTATTTTTGGACAATAACTGTGATATTTATTTTAGGGTCTTCTTGGACCTAAGAAGGAATTATGGGATATTCTACAAACGGTAGAAAAATACGCACCCGAAGCACAAGATATAACAGCAAGTGTGAGAGACTTGCCTACTGTAAGGTAAGTGAAAAAGGTGTTTTAAATGAATTAAAAAAAAAACAAACCTGAACTTAACATCTTATAATATTTTTTACCAACAGTACACACATGGGTAGAGCCAGAGCCTGGTTGCGGCTAGCACTCATGCAGAAAAAACTAGCCGACTATCTGAAAGTTCTAGTGGATAACAAAGACGAGGCTCTAGTCGAATATTTTGAACCAGAAGCGCTGATGTTGAGTGACGAAGTTATTGTGATAATAGGCCTCTTAGTTGGATTAAACGTCATCGATTGCAATCTCTGCGTGAAGGTAAGATATCCGCCAGGTATTTTTCTCTTTTTCTTTGAAAATAAAATGTATCTTCAGGAAGAAGATTTGGATTGTCCGCAAGGTGTAATCGATTTCTCCTTATACCTGCGATCGTCGACACAAGTATCCACAGATTCCAGTAACGACGATCAAGGTGATCACATGACGGCAGTGTTGGACCAGAAAAATTACATCGAAGAACTGAATAGACATCTTAAGTAAGTTATTGATAAACTGGGATTACCGAATGAAAGATGATTCCAAACTAATTTTTCAGCGCAACAGTACAGAATCTCCAAGCGAAAGTCGAATCCCTTACCACAACAAACGCACTAATGAAGGAAGATCTGGCAATCGCCAAGAACAGCCTGTTGGCTCTTTATGAGGAGAACAGAGCCTTGCGGCAAGAGCTCGGTCGAGACATGGACGGACCTACGTCGACGGGAGCTCTTCAAATAACCGAAGTCGACCTGCCCGGTAACATGGGGGAGGCCGAGGAGCTGAAACAACGACTGAATGAGGAAAGGAAACTCAGGCACGAGGCTGATAAGGAGCTGGAGGTGCAAGTAAGTTGAGGTTTTCTACATCGTTTGTGGTAGATAATAATTATAACAAATAGCTAAGGTGATTTTTATTTCCATAGACTTGTGCAAAATCAGAAATGGAATCGAAAGTAAAGTTCTTGGAAAAAGACATCCACGACAAGCAGGACACTATTACATCACTGAGACGTCAATTAGACGATATCAAGCTGATCAATTTAGAAATGTACAAGAAGTTACAGGTATGTAAAACATTTATCATTACACCTTATCATTTTTTAGCCACATATGAATGAAGTAATTAAAATTCCTTTCCACTTGTATCGTATTGGCTGATCTTTTTGTATGTCCAACCGCTTTCCGACAAACAGGAATGCGAAATGGAACTGACCCAGAAGGGTGAAGTGGTAAGTCGTCTTCAAGCCAAAGCCGGCCAGATCGGCAAAATATTGAACAATTTGGAGAAATACGCCAAGGAAGATAAGAAAAACGCAATCGAGAAGAGAGCCGGTACCGAGAGGAAAATGTCGATGCATGCCAGAGCCTCTGATAGGGAGAGCGTCACTGTTGCCAAATCTCATAGTGTCGATTGTAAAGATATAATACAAGAGATACCCAAGTATAAGGAGAAAACAGTTCCAAAAACCGAGTCGACCGATTCCTTTGTTCACGTCGAATCGGAAGAGCCAAACGGTCAGACTGGTACCACAGATAATTAAACGGTCAATGTAATTTTTTAAGTTGTGGTGGTAGTGTTGGAAATTTTGGGGTGTTATTCGAAAAATTGGATTCCGGTAGATACTCATTGGCTGTGAATGTTTTATTATTTTGTGGAGATAGGCAAAGGTATTTCACAGTTCCTGGAGGAGAAACATAACGTGTTTCTTGAGAATGTTGTAAATCAAATTGTAGAGATTTTACCACTCAATATTTTTGAATGAATTTATAATGAAAAAAAAAGAGAAATTAACATGTTTGATTGAACCCATCTCTGATGTTTTGTAACTGCTATCATAATCTTGTGATATTTATTAGATACTTCAATCTGCCAATTATATTTAAATGCCACTTCAATTTATATTATTGTTGTAATCTAATTTAATAGTAATCAAAGTTTTAGTCTTGCTGGATTAAATTCAGGTTCAAAGTTTTATAAATTATGGCTGTTTTCAGGATTGTGAAGCGTCGTTAAAACATAAGACCCAGTTAGTGAGCAAGTTGGAAGCTAAGGCCCAGTCTATGGCAGATGCTATAGAACTTATTGAAAATAAGTAGGTATTGAATCTTATATTAAATTTTATTCCATCATTTATTATCTAAGTTTTTTGAGCCTTAGCTTTCTAATATTTTTGTATATGGTGGTTTATTTCGTTCTCATTTAAAGGTGTAAAAAAGGTTGGAGAAAACTTTTAAAAATTGAAATAATGAAAATATTCAAGCTTAAGCAATTAGAAATATATTTAGTAAGGGGAACATCACAACATAAGGAGACTGTATCTGTTGTATGCGAGAGATAAAATTAATTATTTTGGAATAAAGATTAGTGTTAGGCTGCCATATTTATCTGTGTAAGCTTCCGGCGAGTATGAAATGTATCGTTCGAGAGAAGTCAAAAGCACATAAAGGTGACAATACCCCGAAAATCTGAAAAGTTTACAAGGGCACTATCACCAGAAGTTTTTTTTTTCAAATTTTTTACTCTGACACCACTTTCAAAGACTTAAGAGCACCCCATATATTAATGTTATTGAGTTTAAGTTAATAATAATTGATTTTAATTATCGTTAAGCTTGATCCTATAGCTTTAAGAATGTAATTATTTATTATGTATGACATACTAATACTGTATCATGGAAATATTGGCAAACCTTCACTACAGCAGCTATAAAGTGTAGTTTATTATGATACTAATTACTAAATACTAGTAAATAGATAATAAAGTAGCTGTAAATAAATAAATGAATAAATAGACTTTCTACATGTTATTATGATATATTCTTTTAATCGATGGGAACATTGTAATACATTTTCTTAATAATGATCAATCTACCCTATTAGATTTATCTTTGCAGGATTTTTGTGAGAGTTCTGGGATTATTATTACTTTCAAACATCCTGTAGATTTTGACTTCCCTTTAAAGCTTTCAATTATTGTGATTTTAAGTTTATAATTATTATTACTGTTGAATAGTTGAGTAACTGATAAATCATTTAATGCTGTGTACTGTTTTTTTTTTAACTCGTTTAGCTTATTAAATAAAATAATTGAAAATGGTACGTTTTTCTATATCCTGTTATGTCCTTTTGTATTTTTCTTTGTTAATTAATTAATTTTGTAGTTTAGGTTTGCCATTATTTTCCTGGTACTGTTTTGTTTATTTTATTTTTTTTATTTCCAGTTGATTTTTATTTAATCATTTTTTTTACTATTTTTAAACAACTCTTAAATAGACTAGATATACTTGAAAATTGCTGTAACTCTAGAACTCAATTTTTTTTCTTCAGAGTTATATAAGAATAATAATTACTGTTTAGCAATTATTGGTGAATGCTGTTTTACAGAAAAGTGCATATTTTTTGCAAAAAATTGCTGAAACCTGCCTTCAAACCCCAACTAAGATCGCGAAAATCTTCAAGAGATAATTTTGGACATCTTTGAAGCCTCAATTTGAATGCTTACTTTCCTCCCCACCATTTTGATCATTTTTTTAATGGCAAGCCACCGGTTTTTGGCTGGAAATTAATAGTGCAGAATTCTCTGAACGAATGTGTAGTGCTAAATTTTAAATTGAAAGTGTGGTACTTTCTTGAGGAATAAAATTCTTAATTCAGATAAAAAAGGTTTCGTTTGTGATTTGTTAGAAATCTTTTCATAGCAGATATAAAGTATGCACTTTAAATAAGAGGAACAAAATTTGTCAAGGTCCTTTTCACCAGTCCGGCTGTGGTGAAGGGCCACCACCATCCCAATCGATTGTATATTTTTCATAAACATTCAAAAAGGAATCTGAAGGGCTTTAATTTCACACCATCACAAGAAATCTGACATAATTTATTCAGTTGTAGTATTTCCTTGGAGCTCTATTTATACCTACTTCTGCAGAAATTAACATTTTAATGTTAGAAATCAAAATTATGGTGCAAAACTGCAAAGAAATTGCAATAAAAAACAAGACTATTTGATTCATTTACCTTTGTACCTACTGTAACAAAGAAATTGCAATAAAAAACAAGACTATTTGATTCATTTACCTTTGTACCTACTGTAATTATTACTAAAGTTATAATTTGGTGTTTTGTAGTTTGTCATTTTGTTTCTCTTCTCATTGCAGTAAATATATATTTTTTGAAAAAATTACTCAATAATTAATTACTGGATTAATTGTGTAATTAAAAGTGTTCCTAACAACTTTTGACAGATGAAAAGCTATCCAGAAGAAAACACCCTGTATCACCGAACATATCAAAATAGATATTTTGTTAAAAGGTTAAAAACACATTACATATTAGGTACTAGTCCAAATATTTATTTGAACTAAAGTTCAACACTACTATTTATTGTGATTTATTTGAACAAGAAGTTCTAATATTTAATAATAAACACAGTTTCTATTTATTTGACACATCTAACAGCACAAAAATACATAATATGAGTTGATATTACACGAGGACTCAAATCAACCTGAGTACGTAGTTACATCCAATATTTCACCTTTGATAAGCTCCACAATTCTGTGGGAGCCCATCCCCAGGAGTCTGCAGTTGTTCTGAAATAGGTTGAACTCAAAATTCCTACCCTGACCTGAATGAAGCTCCATTGGTACCGGTACACCAAACCAAGAGATCCATTCCTTAACCAAAATCTTGGCAGCAGATTTGGTAACTTTCTAGGAACGGGTCGGCTACATCGATGGTAATCCTCTTAAGTGGGCTACTCACATTGTATTACCCCATTGAGGCTCTTTTCCTCCTCTAGGTTCCGTTCCTTGCTGCATAGATTATCCGTCGTGTATCTCCCTGAGTACTTCTGAGGCTCGCAATCTGATATCTCTTACACAGGGTGTCTGTTTTCTGTCTTAATTAAAATGAGAAAAATTAAAATTTTACTTTAACCATCTTTCTTATATTCATCTATAAATAAATGTCATAACGGATATTATCCCACAGGTATAGAGAGAGCGAAATGCAAGTTTTAACGATGGAGCAAGAACGACAGGAACTATCGATTCAGGCGTCCCAGAGCGAGGAACAGGCGACAAACGTGGAAGGTGACCTGAGGGTGGAGCGGGAGTGGCGCAAGTCACTGCAAGAAACCTTGAAACAAGACCGCGACCGGATATCCAAACTACAGACTGAACTTGCACAACTCAAGATAGTGGCTCAGGTAAATCATAATCGCATGAGTCCTTTAAAAAGGTGATTTTGTTATCTTGTTGTCTACTTCCAGAAATATGCGACCCTGCAAGAAGATTATTACAATTTGAAAGAGCAGTGTCTGGAACAGGAGCAGACCCTGGAGGAGCTGGGATCGCAGCTGAGTTCTTCGAAACTGCAAATATCGGAGCTGAAAGAGGAGTTCACTAAAAGTAAAATAGACGGTGCTTGGGTTAACGATAAAACTGCAACGCATTGTAAATCTTGTAACAAAGAGTTTAACATCACCAGGAGAAAGGTAGTAACTGGATTTATGAAATATTTTGCAGCAAGTTTCTGCAAGCCCCTTAATAGAGTTATGAATAGTTTTTTTTTCAGCATCACTGCCGAAACTGTGGTGGTATATTCTGTAACGCCTGCTCGGACAATTCGATGTCGTTACCGTCGTCAGCGAAGCCCGTGCGGGTCTGTGATGAGTGCCAGGTACTACTCATCGGTCGTTATTCAGTGCTGTGATCTACATAACCTCTGTTTGAGGCTTGTACTATAATATATTTAGATTAATTATTAATGTATGCTGCTCAAAATGTTTTTTTTTTTGTCAAGACCGGTTGGTTATTAAAACTCATATTTGGCAGATTATTAGGCCAAAGTTTACATAAAAAATCCCGGTGATTTATGATACCAGTGTCGATTGTTGGAAATTTTTTATTAATTTATTTTTTTAATGTTAGATAGGCAAGAAGTTGAAAGAAAAGACTCGAGTAGATCTGGAGTCACAACAATTAATGGAATTGTCATTTTCGCATCCATGACATGCGAAAACATGCCAGTTTTTGCATCCAAGACAGGATTTTGAACTGAAATCTGAAAACTTGACATTCATAAATGTTTTCAACAAAGCAAGCTCTACAAGTTTCTCATTAAGTTAATTTAATTCTGTTCAAATAAATCTGGGATAGTTTTAATTTTCTAGTTTAAATGTGGCTTTTAAATTGAACAATGTATCCATGCTGGTAGAGAAGATGACTATTTCTCATTTTTAAGTCGATTCGTTAGGATCTTCTTATCTTACCTATCCTTACATCAATCAATTATAACGGATTTCCTTTTGTTGACTATCGCCAAGAGATTTAATGCAATCAAATTATAACTAACAACGTGCTGAAACTCACAAACACAACACATCAAAAAAGTTGTCCCAGTTTTATATGAACAAATGGAATTGAGAGATGCGTTACAAGAGTTGTCCCAGTTTTATTTGAACACAACTGTACCCTGTTGATAGTTTGAGTTGTAAATTTATATTTAAGTTTAAAAGAATTTTTTAAGGGTCTGGTGGATTATAACTTGCTCCAAATTTTTGATTGGAACATTAAATTATAACCAATATTGACGGTATCTTGAAAAAAATTGTGGATTAAACACAAAATATCCAAAAAAATTGAGTTGAAGTATCATAAAATCAACCAAAAATTACAGTTCATGTCTTCTTCTGCTTCGTTTCTTCTAATGCCCTTAGCACACTTGTGAATTTCGCCAGCTCTATTCTTCTGTTTTTGGTTGTGAAAGTCCCATTCATCAATGTCTCGAATTTTTTATTTTATTTCTAAGTTTTTCTTCTTAATATGTTGTTTTATTTATATTTTTTTCATTTTTATTTTTACTATAACAACAGAAGAGTTAATCAACACACACAACACAGAATAAGACTCTTCTCTCTCTGGGGCAATGACAGTTCATGTCCAGTTAAATTCACTAAATTGGCAGATTCATAGAACTAATATCTATAACAATATTTGGTGAATTTGGCAATGGTTAGTTCGACAAAAGTGTTTCAGTTTGCCAATTAGATAGCCTTAAAACCTTTGATCGCTTGTTTTACTTTTCATAGACATTCGAAAATGAATCTGAAAAGTAATGCTGGCCGAGCTGAGTTTCAAACCCGCGATCTATGGCTCCGTAACATTTCTTTTAGTTTTAAGGTGAGCTTTCTTCTTGTGTAGAAATTTTCCCAAAGTTCGGAGTGAGTTATAATCCACCAGAATATTTTTTTAATTTATTATTTTTACTGTTTCATAATAATATACTTTCTCGTTGATACCATCACAATGGCATGATTATGAGTGATAAAAGTTCTTTGTCTTTACCACATCTGTATTTCTCTCTCAAAGATTACTATAAAACTTATAATAATTAAATTATGGGTTAAATGATCCAATTTTTGAGTTCTCTTATTCAAAATTTCTATTTCAAGACCAGAAAAACCAGTGCTTGGAGAGAAATTGTAGAAATATTCCACTCACAGAAAATCACCCCAATACTAATTTCGATTTCTAGTCTGAGTAAAGTTTATGTCTTCCTAGATCTAGAAGATTCCAGAACATTAAATTTTATTGTTCATTTCCTTTAGTAAAACTGTAATTTAACTAAATGATCTCTGAAGTGAAATTAAGTACACATACGACGCAATTCCCATTGCTTTGCTTTAATGCTCGAACCTGATCGGAAATTAACATAAATCCGTGTTACTGGATAAAAGTTGAAGTGAACTGTCAAGGATCGAACCTCGGTCTTCTGGATACGCGCCAAATATTCTAACCACTGTACGAACATGCTTCCTGCTCATTGCACCATACAGTCATACCGGTAATTTGTGTGTGTCGAGTTGAATGAGTATGCACGCTACAAATTGTTGGCTTAAAATTTTTTACAAATTTAATACATATTTCCATTGCTTTAATTTTCCAGTCAGCACAAGCTTTAATATTAGAGCAAAGCAATTGGAACATTATAATTTTTCTGGAACTGGGAGTAATAATTCAATTTTATCCTGTTAACTAAAACTTATTTTTATCATAGTTTGACTATTTCATATTTTTGTATTTTTTTTTTTTTTTTTTAACATCCGTCCAGCAAATCATGCGTAATGTAAAGAATCCTGCCTGAAAATTATTGCCCAGTTACCTATGCATGATTTACGAGCAAAAACCTAGTTGTTATGTGAAAATATGAGTTTTTAAATACCTATAAAAAGTAAAGTCCGACTAAGTTTACCTACACAATGATTGGTGGCTTTTTTAAGTGATTGAAACATTTTTTTGTCGTTATGAGCTCATTTTCATTGGAATAGGCTTATATCCAGTTGAACGAAATTACAGGAGGCACTTTCACTTCAAATTGTCTATAAACTTCAAAATGACAAATTAGCTTTTATAATTATTATTCAGTTTGTGAAATAAAATAAAAAATAACAAAAACGTCACCATAACTAACTTAACCCTTAGTTGGTAACATACTTTTTTTCACTTTATAAGTAACATCCGTCTCTCAGTCGGTGATCATATTACAGTTCCAGCATTATAGGTAACATCCGTCGCTCAGTCGGAATAGGTATTACAATAATATGTATAATTACATATTTATTCGAATGTATTCTAGTAAACACAAATATATTTTATTAAAACAAGACTTATTTCATTTTTATACATTTTTTTATATATTATACCTTTTCATTCACCATACTTTCGACCAACAGCCGACTGAGAGATGGACTGAAATATATCGTTCTGAGTAACACCCGTCTCACAGACGTATTTTCGCGAAGGCGGCTATGGACTTTTTGGCAACCAACTAGAACATATCTAATACGAAATTTTTGTACATACATTCGTTTGGATTCAGCGCAGCATCAAAACTTGGCATCCGCCTCAGAGTCGGATGTTACCAACTAAGGGTTAATCAGTTTTGTTACCAATCGTTCCCCTAGAATTATACTTCTTGGGGAAGTCTCGCCCGACTCGAATGAGCTGGGACATCTGTATAGTTGTTTTCTAGAAATATATCTAGAACAATAATTTATAAAGTAGTTCGAGCTAGATTTCCGTATTCCCAAACAAATTTTTCAAGATGATTGCAAAATAAATATACATCTCTTTTTAATGCATATAAACTCCTATGTTATGGGTTAAATTCGTGCTATGGGCGCTACAAGAAAAGCACACAGGTCATTAGTGTGCACGACTGTAAGCACTGCACTTATTAAAGATTTGTGACTGTGTGCTGCTGCAAACTCATCTAGTGAATAAGAAATGTTTAAATGTGATAGTTCTGTTTCACTCGCTGATCTGAAAGTAGTATCAATCGATAGCTAGAGTCTGCTGTCGCTATATGCGACGAACCCAGCTAACGTGTTAACTGTTTATCTCCATCCCATCAATTTAATTATTTTAGAAGAGCCATTACCAGGATGTAAAGTTTTGGGAATACGAGCAATGAGTGACTAGTGGTAGTGAGTCATCCATAAGTTGCTGTTTATGGTTAGTTAGTCTTGAGATATAAAAATTTGTAATTTGTTTAATAGAAGGTTCAATAAATCAGTGGTCGTACTTGCTGTTGTAAGTAGTGTTAGATTTTTTGGTTGGACCCAAATAAATACATTAAATCCAAGCAAATCTATTTTTTTCTCAAAAAAAGATTTGGATTTTTAAATTTCTTTGGAAGCTTTGTACAGTATACATAAAGTACAGCTGAGGAAGGATATTAATTGTCATGGATGGTAGATCACCACTTAAAAGCATCACAAGTGATTCAGGACCTTCTGTAACCTGTAAGTAAGCCTATGCTAATGAGGCTCTAAAATTAAAAAAATAAAAAACATTTTGAGCAGTCATAGGTGATATTATACCCTCATTTGCGTACCTATATGATCGTTTATATCTCTTTGTACAAATTTATATTATTAGGTTTATTACGTACATTATGAAAATATCGAAATATATTTATACATTACATGTTAAAGGTAGTTTTATTTAAAAAAAATACATAATTGTAATAAATTTATTTTTTCTTTGTTATTATTTATAAAAACATACATAAATTTTTTGGTTACATTTTCTGATATTTTGAAACCAGAATATTCACCAAAAATTTGACTCAGTAAAAGAATTCTCAACTATTACTAATGTTTACTAATAAGCTGTTTTTCTTTTCTTTCATTTTATATTATTAAAATCAACTCTGTTGAGATTGAACATGACATTTTTATTCCACTTTAAGTAAATTATGTAACTAACTTTAAATCCCTAAAGTTAAATAATGTTCTTTGAAACTGCTGAGTAATAATACAATACAATATAATGATTGTAAAGGCAATATTAAGTTAACGAATTATAAACTAGTTTTGTACATTTTAAAATATCTACAAAAAATGTCTTGTAGTACAGATCATGTCTGAAAAGGCACACTTTAATATCGCACTTTTCTACAATAATATAATAATAACTAAACTCGAATAAAAAATTAAAATTAATTTACTATAAAAAAATATAAAAATTGTATAAAATCACAATAATTATTATTCTGGACGGAATGGTTCAAAATGGACGGGACAAGACAATTGATATTTGTATTTTTTTTTTTTCAAAAATACACACATTTTCAATGTAAGGTGGATAAGTCGCAATCTTTTTTTTCGATTTGAACTTTACACTTTCTTAATTTCATTATGTTAAACAGTTCAGATATTCACCTCACATTAAAAATAATTAAATAATTTCGAAACATAATTTAAATTTATAAATACTGAGAGTTTAAAAATTCACATCAAGTTTATCAGAGAGCATACAATATAAACCCCAAAACCGATGTAAACATTAAATAAAAAGAAGACTTGATTAATGTTCCTGAGTTACACCTGTGATCCAGGAAGCAGAAGCACCATGTTGTATTATCATAGTAATCCCTAAAATATAAAAAAATCAATAATACATTTTCTCAGCTAAATTAAAATAAACAAATTAGTACATATGCCATTGCTGAGTGCTGATAATACTGCAATAACTTTCTCATAGTTCTTTAGTTCTCGTAATTAACTTTATTTACTGATTTATTGTACAAAAATCTATTTCTTGATAATAAAAAACAATAACCAATCTTCTGTCACAAGAAACAATTAACCTAAACTCTTGATTCTTGTTTATAACACTCTGGACTCTTTTTATCTACACCACAGAGAACATCGTTTTATTTCTCTAGTCGACATTAGTTAACCAAAGCGGTTAGAATCAGTTGTTCTCTATTGTAGATAGCAATGTTGTCAGATCCACTAATATACCCGAGACTCTCTCGAATCTTGACAATAATAGTATAATTTTGAAGTTTTTGTCAATAAACTGTGAAAATTAATTTTGACAGTGGATGTCAGCCGGGCTATCTCTTTTTAAGTTTCTTTTCACCGATTTGATCGGTGAAAGTTGTCAAGTTTCCATAAATTTAATTATTCAAAATGCCGTAAATAATTATCATCCACGAAAAGGGTAAATGGTCTGTCTGAGGCAATAATTTAACAGCTTTTAGAGATATTTATTGGGGTAAGTAGGTCTTTCTCTGTAATGAGATAGTTATTATTGTATGGAAATTCTTTGATTAAGGTTAAATGAACGTGTCCAATTACAACAAACATAACCTAGATCCTTTATACTTGTCAGTGCGCTATCAAATGTATGATACCGGGTTGATCCTTCTCAAGATCCATAGCCAACTTGATCCGAATAGAGTTGGAATATACTATATTGGAACTTACCCTGTCTACATCAATTATTTCTGTTTATAAAAAAACTTACCTCTTAATATCCAACTCTTTCACTGAATTGTTGACATAATGTGCAAGTTTCTCGTCAACAGCTGCAGGCCTGCAACCTTCATAATGGTCCGCTGGTACATCCGTTCTAATTGCCCTCACAGAGCTCAGACAGTCGCGTGTAATCATTACATCTCCTGAAGAAGAAAAATAGCAATGGAAAATGTAAGTAAAACATTCAATGGAACAGTTTTATTTAGAAATAAATCAAAAAAGAGAAATCTGACATGAACATCCTGTACGTATAGTACATTTTAAGGACACCTCTCATTTAATAAATGAGAGGTTTAACGAGACAAGGACCTGATCACTCAAAGTCTAACTTCCTGAAGAAGGTTTTAACCGTTCATTTTCTTAGAATGCAAGAATATAATTGTGTCAAATGTCTGGGTACTGAGATAGAGGTCGTTTGTTAGTCATTCTTTATCCTCCCTACCACATCTTTCAAGTCCCATGAAGATCGGACACACTCCATGAAAGAGGTCACCTAATGAGAATGTTCCCCTATCTTTCTTTAACTCTAACCCGTACAAACCCCAGAGTTTAGGTTTCTGGGTTTATTATAGGGTCGGTAAAGGACAAGAGGAGAAAGAAGAGCTCCCTATAGCTAAATAGAACTTAGAAGTGGCTTCTTAATTTAAATTAAAACCCACTTGGTAGTGTAGTGTTCTTTGAAACTTTTCTTATGAATAACAGTTATAATAATCAACCAAGTGGCTTTCAATATCCACAAAATTCATGCTGTTAGATAATATAATTTGTTACCGTCTCGTTGTTCTATAATCTTGATGCAAACATCATCTTCTTCGGGACATACTTTCGTCCATAACCAGAGCCAGTTCAGGGGTGTCCCACAGCCAGGTTGGGTGGATACGCACTGGTAACACCAGATTGCATTGCCTTTTAGGAATAAAATATTCAACAATAATTTATTATTATTAATAAAAAGTAAATAAATAAATAAGAATGCTTGTAACCAACCACACCCACCACAATAAGTGTTCGTTTGCAAGAACAAAATTAATACTTACAGGTATCGAAGATTGTTGTAGTAACAAATATTAACAAAATAATGTACTTCATTTTTCAAAATTTATTAAAAAAAATCATACCACCGTCGCTAATTATTACTGAGTAATATCTAAATGACTCATTTCGGAATAATAGCAACAATAAATTTCACAACACAACACATTCAACACAACCTGCAACCTCTGCAACCCTGTTGAACTTTCTTTTCTTCTTCTTCCTTCTTCGTCTCTCCGGAGAGAGTTCTCTTGGCCTTGCTCTTGCGCAACTCAGCCAGCGCAATGTACTATTTCTTGACTGTCTCCTGCGCCTGCCACTGGCTCTTGCCACTGGCTCACTTCACTGGCAGCAGTGTGCCTAGGGAACCTGGATTACCGACACTAACGCTTACTAAATACTACGCCCAAAGATAACATACTATAAAGAGACCGACAGATCGACGGATGAAAATGAATAGGTACACTGTAGGGAACCTGCATTACCGACACTAACGCTTACTAGGGTAGCGCATTCACTCGTGGACGTTTACTTAATGTTGTGTCTAATCCTAGATGATGGAATTAATAAATAATACTCAGATAATAGTTCACAGTTTATTCGACTCGTATCAAGATCACGACGACGACACTTTTTCAATGCTTTTTCCCATCCTCTCTAACCTAATAATAATACAATAATCATGGAGCCAGCGCTCCCCTCTCTATTCTTCTTATTCCACTTTGGGCTAAGCATAAATACATTTACCAGATACAACACTTAACACGGTTATGTTTGAACAGCTGGATGTCATATTTTTGGCACATTTGGTCACAGTCGTAGGTATCAAGTGGAAAAAAGCGTAGTTTGAAAAATGAAACAAAATAATAACACGAATGGAAATCGAGGAATCCTTTTTCAGTGGGTATTAAAAACATATTACGGGTTTGTAGAATCTACGAAGCTGTAGACTTTAGTATTGGGTATAATTTTTCACTCGATATTTAACGTATAGTTACCGAGAAAAAGCGTCTTGGTAGTCACATGAACGGTAGTGTGATCTTACTATGGTAGGATTAACTTTAAAAAGTCATATGTGACGTCTTACTAACCGTCCGAATTAATATTTTTAATTTCACCAGAAAATGTCAAACAGTTAATTGTCAAGTTGTGAACGAGCGTAATTATTGAAGGAATCATTCAAAAAATGAATTGAACCGCTTACGTCAGTTTGAGAGCCACTGACAACTACATAAAATTTATTCACGTAATGACATTCTATCCTCTGTGTTGTGCATTTAATTCTCATTCAAAACCAATGTTGACGTATACTTATTTATGCGGGATGGAGTGTTTAGACAAACTGGACGGTTACTATAAAAACACGTACATGAAACAAAATAAATCGCACTATCAAAAGGATGTGTATTCTTAATCGATACGTATGACTTTTTAGACTTTATTGGACTATACCTACCTGACAAACTTCCAGGTATACGGAAATTCTGAGCCCCGTATATTTTCTGCAATCAAAACTGTCTGCTGATCGGTGGATTTTTTTTGTCCAGAAAATCCCAGTAACAGGCAAAGTGTTGATAGAGGACTATAATGAGTTTCAAATATTAAGAAAGTTACCTTTAGGCAACACGAACAAGTAGAAAGCCCTCTCTTTATTGTTAAAACATCCTCATACCATTTTTTTTAAATACGCGGACTTATTATATTAACAAATTATAGTGTCGGTAATACAGGTTCCCTAGTCATAAAGCTCATCCTTCCAAAGGGTACCAACATTATAATTCAAGTTTTCCATAGCCAGCCGTAATTTAAAAACATTATATGAAATGGGTTGGGTTGAGAGTGTTGAGACACAACACAATAATTATTAATGATTATTGTTTTATACAGGATGATTCAAAATTCAGTGCAAAGATTTTAAGGGCGTATTGACCAACCAAAAATAAGAAAAAAATTTCATATAATCGTATGTCCTAACTTGCTTCGTTTTCTAGATACAGGCTGTAAAATTTTGAAAAAAAATCGATTTTTTATTAATTACTCAAAAACCTTTCAGCCGATTTAAATAAAATTTGGTAGGTTTATTATTTGTCGTTATAAGGAACTTCCTTTGATGGGAATAACATAAATTTATTAATTCCAGTGGCGTCTCAGGGAGCTACCTACTTGAAACTTAAAGGTAAAATTATGGTACGCCACTGCTCTTTTGACAATTTATATTTTTTTTAGGTTAAGCGGCCAATAATGTAACTTTCTTGCCTCCTGAGATTTACTCGTATCAAAACCTGGACCAATTAAAACAAAGTAATAAATTCACATCGATTATTGAGATTCATTTAATTTAATTCAGGTAGCCCCCTGAAACGCCACTGGAATTAATAAATTCATGTTATTCCCATCAAAGGAAGGCCCTTATGACAACAAATAAGCCTATAAAATTTTATTGAAATCGGCTAAGAGGTTTTTGAGAAATTGATAAAAATCGATTTTTTTTTTGAAAATTTTACCCCCTGTATCTAGAAAACAAAGCAAGTTAGGACATACGATGTTATGAAAAAAACTTATTTTTGGCCGGTAAATACGCCTTTAAAATCTTTGCACTGAATTTTGAATCACCTCTGTATATACAGGGAAGTCTCTTATTGATTGCTATTTTAATTAGTATTTTAGTTAATTACTATTTTAGGCTGTTCAGATTATTATAAGAATAAAATCTTTATAATATTTCAGGTTAGAGGGTGTTAATTCAAAGAATTATTTTATTAATCCTAATTATATTATTTTAAATTTTTACAAATTATATGGATAGACAATAATATACACATACTCCAATTTAAAAAAAACCAACACTAAAACCAACACAACTATGGTACCTATGTTTAAATTAATAATTAACAGACAAGCTTATTCTTTATTCCCTACAAGCAATGACCCAAATTTTAAGAACTATACAATCACGGTTTGGTATTCGTTAGCTTCTTCGGATTGAGTGAATAGACTTCAGATGTCGGACGAGATTATTCCTGATTTTCGTTTCATACTGATATGCACTACATTTTTTGTACACATATGCATCTTTGGAATGTTTACATTTATAATGTTAAGTTAAATTACGTATACTTTTTGTTTTTTCCTGCTTGTTTCATATCAGCATCTTTGGAATGTTTACGTTTATAATGACGGGTGAAATGATGTTTATATCCTGTTTGATATGAGCATTCCTGACATTTATATATTTCAGGATCTTTTGGATGTTTACCTTTATAATGTTTGGTCAAGTGACTTTTACATTTTGTTTCAAATGAGCATTTCTGACATTTGTACACTTCTGCATCTTTGGAATGTTGACATTTATAATGCCTGGTCAATTCACTTTTATATTTTGTTTGAAAAGAACATTCCTGACAGTTGAACAGTTCAGGATCTTTTGAATGTTTAAGTTTATGATGTTTGGTCAAGTACCTTTTATATTTTGTTTGAAAAGAACATTCCTGACAGTTGTACATTTCAGCATCTTTGGAATGTTTACTTTTATAATGACTGAGCAAACCTCTTTTATATTTTGATTCATAAGAACATTCCTGACATTTGTACACTGCTGCATCTTTGGAATGTATATGTTTATGATGCCCGATCAAATCACTTTTAACATTTGTTTTGTAAGAACATTCCTGACATTTGTATATTTCTGGATCTTTGGAATGTTTACGTATATAATGTCGAGTCAAAGCACTTTTATATCTTGTTTCAAATGAACATTCCTGACAGTTGTAAATGTCTGCATCTTTGGAATGTATCAAGTTAAAATGGCTGATAAAATTAAATTTATTATTTGTTTTATAGGCGCAATGCGCACAGTTATACTTCAACTCTCCTCCGCTCTTACTTTCAGAAGATCGTGACTCACTTTCTTGAACAGATTCACACGGAACGAGTCCACCCTTAACAATTCCAACACTACCACGACTCCCGATCAGCTGCTCCCAGCCCGGTTTATGGTCCTCGATATCAATCTCTTCTTTCAAGGCCGACATCATCGAGTCTTCCCGTTCTTGTTTTATTGGAAAAGGTGCCTCAAAATTATTTAATTCAGAAGGCCCGCAACCAGCATCCTCCTTTTGTTCATCTTCACATTTCAACTTCGCGGAGATGAGTAGGGAGAAGTCCTCCTCGGACCCCTTGAGCTGTTCATCCTCATCTGAGGCTTCCGTTTTGATGATAATTTTCTCTGCCTGTTGATGTTGAAGGGGACAATAATAATTACTGCCGTCATTTAAACTCATGATGAAACACTCAGCTTGCACTACTTTTCTTTGAAAATGCTGCTGTTGCTGTTGCCTATAAGCCCAAGCCTAATCACAGAATAGAATTACTGATACTGATGACCGTGGTGATGATGACTGGACTCTGACTGGAACTGGGACTTCTGACTTCTGGACTGGACAGGATAATGGACATCAACACAAAACACAATCTGATATTATCTAAAGTTCTATGTTTCGGGTAATAATCACTTTCGTGTAAGTATTTATTAATGAACACACGTCAATAATTCAGTATTTTTCAGATTTAAGGATTAATTAGAATAATAAATATACTTCACGTAATCACGTAAAATAAAAGTAAAACTGCAATGCAAAATGCAATAACTGCATCAGCAATCACTAATCAGCTAATCAGCATCAGCACAGGCATCAGCATCACATCACAATTAATTACGAAATGAAATTGCCTTGCCATTTATTTTTATTTTGTAGATGACAATGGGTACGTTCACCTGACGTCAACTGTTGAATAGCAGCGCAAAACGGTTGAGTGTAAGTTGTTTCAACATGTTGGAAATAGTCTGAACGCATTGTTGACATCGAGAGATATGTGACATGTTTCTGGATACGATTCAAGTTCATAGAAGTAATTATTAGCATTTATTTGTCGCTGATTGTATCAGGAGCATTCTTACTTGCAACTTTTACTTCCCACTTGGCGCATGTCCGCAACATACACGTTGAGTGTGGTGAGCGTGAAATATTTACGCTCACAAAAATACTCAACAGTTGAACAACGGTTGTAAGTGAGCGGTATGTCTGAACGCAAGCGCTACCTCAACAACTCAACGGTTGACGTCAGGTGAACGTACCCATTGAGAAGGCAACGACAGATTGACGTTTTGTCAATTACATTGACATTTTAAATCAATGCTAGTTGAACATCCAGCCGCTTGGGCGATAGTAACTTCCGGTGCCAATTTTCACTTTTTAGTGGATGCTGTATGTATTACTATTATTGTCTAGTGTATTTGGTCCGGTACTGAAGTCAAATTTATGAAAATTACTGGAACATCTTCAAACGTCGAAATAAGCTACGTCGATACGTCGCGACTTTACGTCATTATTACTGGCGAGTCGCATCACCACACTGACGTCAGAGGCTGCTTGTGCTGACATACCTTGTTTATTTGTATCATGGTATTCATGGTACTGACACTGACTAGAAGAGAGTTTTCTTGTCCTTACTGTTGGGCAAATGTATTATTTCATCACTGTTGCCACTGCCACTGGCAGTTATTTACTGTTCTCATTAGGGTATCTGTATTACCGACACTGACGCTCACTAAGCGATAGTGTCGATAATACAGGTATCCTAGATTTCATTCATACACACACACACCCACACACGCCACACATTCATTTTGTTGTGTGATTTGTTAATTTTGTATACTTTCAGTCTTTCAGAAGGGCCTCTTTGTAAGTAGGGAACCGACGACCGAGAGCCGAGATAGAGGCTATTGATTATGTATTACGTCTTAACAAACAGAGCAATTGGGAACTATCAACTTTTTATTGCATGAATCCTTCAAATGAGCATTAAGGATGAAAAAATCGCGGAGTGCTAACTGTAAAAACTATTCTTATTGGATATTTTTAGACAAATTGAAAATCCAAGTAGGTATCTGTAGGTGCTGCCACCTGCTTGGTTATGATCAATATTGACTCTCGTTATTGTTTATGTTGCCGCCTGGATTCGAAATTTCAGATTCCTAGATAAACTGAAAGTTATTTCTATTGGGGGCTTCAAAATAATCACCCTATAGGAATAGGTAACACTATTTGTTTTTAGTGAAATTTATCTAAGATTAACTGATATAAATAAAGTAGAAAGTAGGTAAGTTTCGTAGCAATATTTTTAAAATGCAATCACAACATTCTTTTACACTCGCCATAATAATTATTGTACTAATTAATCACTTGTCACTCTTCTAACTCATGACTGAACTTCTCTCTTATCACATCCCAAACTACACTCCACTGTTCACTTTGCTAGTAAGTTCACATCAAGTAGGTAATGGACGCCGTCAGTGTGACGTCATTAGGCTGGGCTAATTGTAAACGGTTCCAAATGAACAAACCGTTCACGTACCCGTTGTTGTCAGTTGTCGTGATTTAGTTGAAGTTTATTTAAGTTCACGTGGTCCTGAAGTTTGACTTATTGAGGTTGTTTTCACAGGCATTGACCTGCGACCACCATCAATTGAATTGAACTAAGTTATATGTTAGTTTTCCGTGGAGCTCGAGCCGTGTCTGTCGGTAGTTTAATTTTTATCACTGAAAATTACGCATTTACAAAGTTTACAGGGAAATTGGCACCCCTGCAACTGTCAAATGCTTATTTGGAACCATAGCCATTTGTGACGTCATCATTGACGCCGTCTATTATGTGATCATCGAGAGCCTTATTGGTACTTTCTAGAGCATGAATAGAAGAAGAAGATTCTCCTGGTTATATTCTGGAACGTCAACAGTCAGTCAGAACAATTGATACGTCCAGGGCCGGGCCTAATTTATTTTGTCCTCCCCACCCTTAAGAAGAAATACCTACCTAAGGGAGGGCAAACAGCAATTTTTTACCTGTAATAGGTAAAAATTAAACACTGATAGAAATATGCATTTTTTAGATTAGGTAAGTTCTGTTGCGCAATTTTCAATTCAACATTATTCTGCAAAGATATGTTGGCATTAGAGCCCTAGACCGAGGAGTCTGAGGGTACGGGGAGTATCCCCCGGGAATGAGGGCCGGGGGTTCGAGAGAATAAGAAAATATGAAAAAAACGCCTCCTCGGCTGTACTGATAACTAATTCTATTTTGATATTTTTTTGTTTTTGTATGAGTTATGATTGTATTTTTGCTTCCGTCCACCGTCTCTATGAACTTGCCGCCTGCGTGCGGGCACGCACACCACACCTTCATGCATTCCAAAAACTGACAGATCATAGAAATATCACTACCTAACAATGAATAAAAATTATGGTCAAAATCTTAGTTTCTTATAACTTGTAGTGTAGGTAAATCCAAACCATATCTATAAGAGATTTCATGTTATCATTATGTAAAAAAAATACGAATGAAAAAAAATACAACTGGCGGCCATCATTCCCTAATAGAACCGCAGGTCCGCATTAAAAACTAATGAAATTGCTTTGTAGAGAAGCAGACATGCAGGAGTGTACTAGATATTTTCCGAAAAAAATATGGATGAAAGATTAACAGATCCATAAAATTTAGAAAATTCAGAAAAAAATAATAAAATTACTGTTTACATATAAATAAATAAATATAATTAATTCCGATTTTTATGTGCCTGAAACCAATTCATTTTTGATTTGTAAATGCAGGTAATCGCGTTTCAATTGAAGGTCTTTTCCATTGAAATGGAGTGAAATATGCGACATGCCCTTTCGCCTTAGTTCCTTTCTGTTTTTTCTTTTCCGGCTTATGTTTCTTAGATTGCTTGAAATCTTCCAAATTTTTTCTAATTGCTCGCACCTAAAACACTTTTAAAAGTGATTTATTTGTTCACTTAATTATTTATTAACATCATCCTACATGTTCAGTTTTGATGGCATATACATTTTTCAGTCTATCTAGTTCCATGTTCAAATTTTCAATTTCTTGAACAGAATCCTCAAAATCCTTAAGAAGAGTATTTTCGGTTAATAATCCCGAGTTCTCCCTTAATTTCTCATACTCAGCTCGGTATTTGTCTCTCATTGTTCTACATTCTACTACATCTTCTCTGATCTGGAACAATAAATCGATGATTATAAAAAAAATCAACTTAAATACAAACGAAGCCAAATTTCTTAATAATTAACGCACCGCCTTTAATTCCATTTCACTTTCTTGCTCTTGTTGCTGCAGATCTATTATATCAACAGCCAGAGCTGAACATTTCTCTCTCATGTGCGCTAAACATTGCATTGCATCCCTACATCGAAGTCTAAGCTTGTTCAGCTCATAATCTTGGAGTTCTAATTTATCTGCTCTCACCCGATTGTCAATTTTCAGCTGCTGGTAGTCGTGCAAGGTGAGCTTGGGGGTGATATGTTCTATCCGCTCTAGAGCTTCCTCTTTTTCGGTCACCATATTGCGTAGCTTGATGTAAGTGAGACGTAGCTTAGACATTTCTTTTATCTTGTTGCTTTGGCGACGAATCAGATACTCCACGAACTGAAATCACATTTCACAATGATTTTAAAAACCTATGCTCTGAGAGACCAACCAGCTAGCCAAAACTACCACCATACATCCTAGCGATCAAGAAAAACAGTTGATTATGAATATACAGAAGCCAGGACACCTAAACTTTATATACGGACTGACGAAGATACACAAACATAAACGTGCCTCTTGGCCCATTGTCAATGTTATTATTGGTTCTCTCACATAATATTCTCTGGCCAAATATCTGACTAATCTACTGCAGCCATATGACGGATCCTGATCTCAGTTGCTGACAACTTCTGCGTGCAATTCTTTGAAGCCACGGCTACTATTGGCCGTGTTGTAATCTTCTTGAGGGTACCATTACGTAGATGACACCTTTCTCATCTGGAATCATGCAGTAAAGGGTCTGGATGAATTTCTTCACCATATGGCATGCCAATGGCAGCTTGGAACATAATGCCAACTGAGAACCAACACATATTAGAAACCTGTATTTAAACAAATCCAATCATCATCCAGACCAGAAAATGGCGGTAATGAAAAATTTGGTGGATCGTGCATCCCGCATTTGTTCGGGCTCTCCCATCTAGATCATGCTCTGTAACTGTAAGCGAATGGCTACATATGATTCAATAAGTCTTTTTTGTTTCAAGATGTCAGTTCAATAAGAAAAGCGTTACGGGCCAGGACACAGCAATTTATGGTACCCAGCGCAGAACCACCAAGAGCTTTGGAATCTGCATTTATTTTTTTGCTCAAGAACGTTACCGGTCGAATAGGAAAAAACTCCTACAGCGCCGCGGCGTCATAACTATCGCTAAGTTTACTCAAGCAAGTGCGCAATATTCTTCAAATGACTCAGCACCTAACTCAGCAAATTATGACATGGGAGAGCTGAAATTTTGGAAGGGTCAAAGATAAGGGGGTACCCCCTCAGAGTGGAGGGGGTAAGATGACAAGCTAATTATTGTCGTAGAGCATGCTCTGCTGCTTCAGGATGAACAAGTCATATACAGGGCGTCCGTCTACAAAAAGCGTATTCTTTGGGCAATTTAAGGTCGAAAGTGCCACATACCACTTTTTTCCAAAACTAAAAAAAAATTGTCACCGCCACAATAGGACAAAAAATCACATGTCTACCAGATTGGTTTACTGTTAAATTTAAAATTGCTCATAACTTCTCATAACTTCACTTTTCGACGTAAAATTGTCCAAAGAATACGCTCTTAAGCTATGACCATCAAATCACGAGAAAAGACTGAATTCCTGTTCACCACTAATACACTACCCGCCTCGTTACACCGTAAGCGATTGAAATTTTTAAATAAGTATATCCAAATAATTCAAATGATTTCTACAGGAAGGAATGAAAACTCAGAGAATTTAAATGGCATCCGGTTCTACGTCAAACCCTAATGACTCAGCAAATGATGACACATCATCGGAGAGACCAACCCTTGCAAGGTCGGAGAAAATAATTATTGTGAAAAAAGATTAAAAAAAAGAAAAAAAGAATATGATCTGCTATTGGGACAAAAATAGCGTAAAGGAAAATTGCATCGAGATTCTTTTTTTTTCGGTTTACCAATCATGTTATCTTCACTGCCACCCTGCCAAAAGTAATGAGAGCCACTTATTGAGACGAAATAATTTACCTTATCCGGAATAGGATTTCCAGTTTTTCTATTAATTAAACCAATCCCAGTGTCTCGTTCTTTATGAAGCATTGCTTTAGTGAGGTCCTTTATTTCATTTAGATTTCGTTCCTTAGTGTCTCTCATATCTTTAATTTCGTTACGGGTCACTTCAGTTTGCACTTCTTTTAACTCTAATAAATGACCAAATTTGTTCAGCAGTTGCTTGTATTTCTGCGTGGCATCGAACGACGTATAGTATTCCTTGAAAACATGCTCCATCTAAAATTAACATTTCAAAATAATGACAAGCATTGTAATTTGGAATACCTGCTAGTCAAGCCTTACATGACGCTTTTTAAAATATTCGACCATTTTCCTCTGATATGTGTTATTCCTAATTTTCTCTTTGTCGTGAACATCCTTTATGGATATGTAAGTAGCGTAATATGCAGATCTGTCGATAATTGAGACTTCTTCTTCTTCTTCCTGTTCCTCTTGCATTTCTTCCGACCATTCTTGTTCTCCTTCCGTTACGAGTTTCTCCACTTCTTGTTCATCTTCCAGCTTCTCCGTCTTAACTATTTCGGATAACTTTTGATCCAGATCTACGTTAGGATAAAATAAGAGATATTAACTAATTAACTATCATAACGGATTTTTTTTTAACACAATTTAGTTTTGTTATATTGACTAGAATTTTCTTAGAAAGATCGCCTAAGAGTATAAAAATTGTATCCTCTCAAGACGCCGCTCATTGTTACTCTCTTCATACAGGTGCCAAACCTGATCCGCGGGACCCAGATTTGATAGTCTTGAACATCGAAGAAAAGTTGACTTGAGCCTGTTTTACAGATATTTTTATGGGAAGTGTTCACAAGACGTGCCCCGTTTGATCCCACCTAGAACGAGACCGGACAGAAATACACGTTGAGCCGCAGTAGAGAGCATCCCTATCAGGTTCAGTTCGTTACACCTTGCACCACGTTATTTCAGGCTTCTTTCATGTACAGAAACGCATCACTTTTGGAATAGCTTTCCACGCGAAGTGTTTTCTGAGGAATACAACCTGCAACGATTCAAAGTGAACGTGAATCGACATCTCCGCTCATGCACCGCTTCCAGAGCATCATAGGGATTTCCTTGTAGTGTTTTCTCTTTTCAATAATAAAAAAAAAACTAGTAAGATATTTATATAGTATGACCAGAAAATATAGTGCGTTTATTTTCGGTTTAAAAAGTAGTTCTTAATTCGTTCTATAAAAATTAATTTTTCTCAATGAACTCATCAGTAGGTATAGGGGATGATCTTAATAGTAGAGAGGGTCTAACTTTCGAACCGCCTTGGACTCGAGAATTTTTTATTTTTTTATTTTTTCATAAAGTTGGACCCCCTCTTCATTTTGGTGGCATTTTCAAAAATTTAATCGACACCCTGGCGGAGAAATGTGCATGCGAAGACATCGGCAATGGGTTTTTTGCACATAACTCGCTTAATTCAACTCTGAGCATAGTAAATATCCTGTCGAAAAATGAAGAGCTCTCGAAGACGCGTAATTTGAACTTTGGTCCAAATCGGTCAAACGGTTCTCGAGATATCGCATTTTCAATTTTAAGGCCCTTTCTTCAGGGTTCCGCCGCGGTGCGAATACACCACCGTCCGTGTTCGCGTGTTTTGCATGGAAAAAATGAAAGAAGGGGGTTGGGGTAAAATTTTTTTCGTCACCAGACGGGAATTTTTTTTATCTTTGATTTGAGCCCCAGTAGACCTCGATCGGACCATTATTAAGGTCACAGGGTCACCAAACGCGTTTGGTCCTGTAGAATGGCAAGGATTAGGGTTAGCGGGTTCCGCTACCCGGCATTTTTTAGGGCTAAGTGTCCCCTTTCAAGATTTTCTTACCCCATGTCGCTATCTCAATTAGGGCCTGCACGCGAACGTGATATGTAAATCAATTAATCTAGCGTGTGTGTCTGTGAGAGAAGAGAGAAAGGAGAGGGAGCGCTAGGCTCCGCCCCCGGCTCTCGCTGCTCCGCGGCTAGATTAATTGGTTTACATATCACGTCCGCGTGCAGGCCCTAATTGAGATAGCGACATGGGGTAAGAAAATCTTGAAAGGGGACACTTAGCCCTAAAAAATGCCGGGTAGCGGAACCCGCTAACCCTAATCCTTGCCATTCTACAGGACCAAACGCGTTTACCCCCACCCCCTTCTTTCATGGCAAAAAACCAGTTTTAAGAAAAAAAAGGGGGGAGGGAAATCGGTTTTTCTGCGGGCATCTTGCCAATATTGGCGGAATCGAAAAAAAAAACCATTTTAAAGTAGGCATTCCAAAGTGTCATCTCCCATTGGTTGGGCCCGAGGCCCCAATATTAGCGAAAGTTATAGCAATTTGAATTTTAATTATGATTTCCTCTCCCCCTCCCCCTCTAATCGAGATAGCGACTTAAAAATTTCAGGCATCATTGAGGACACTGCTGTCTGTCGATGAAAAAAAAATTAAGTCCCTAAGTCGATTTTTCCATGCAAAACACGCGAACACGGACGGCGGTGTATTCGCACCGCGGCGGAACCCTGAAGAAAGGGCCTTAAAATTGAAAATGCGATATCTCGAGAACCGTTTGACCGATTTGGACCAGTCAAAGTTCAAATTACGCGTCTTCGAGAGCTCTTTATTTTTAGAAGGGATATTTACTATCCTCAGATTTGAATTAAGCGAGTTATGTGCAAAAAACCCATTGCCGATGTCTTCGCATGCACATTTCTCCGCCAGGGCGTCGATTAAATTTTTGAAAATGCCACCAAAATGAAGAGGGGATCCAACTTTATGAAAAAAAAATCAAAAAAAATTCTCGAGTCCAAGGCCTTTTTTTTTACAGACCCTCTCCACTATAATTTTTAGAAAGATAATCAGCAGGTAAATATTATTCATATAAATTACCGCATGCTATCTCCAGTAATTGGTCCTGGTATTCGTCTTGTGAAATTAATGCAGATTCACGTCCTCTAATCACAAGTTCGGGTGAGTGGGTGAGTTCTAATGCAATTTTAGATCTAGCCATTGCAGACATCAATACACTGACTGACGCTTTCATATCTGTGGAATAAAACATAATAATATGGGAAGTTTTTAGTGAAATTGAGAATCTCAAACTTAAAAAAAAATAAAAAAACATATGAAACCTGCTTTAAGCTTCATATTGGCTAATGAAAATTGTTAAAGATGAAGATAATTTTCGAGAAATTTGGGAAGAAGTTTTTAATTTGTGACGTCATTTTACGGCGTCATAGCCTTAACTTTGACAAATAAGATTTATTCAACATGTAAATTCAACAGCTAAGTGTGTGCCGAAAATGATGTCAAAAATTGACAACTTTTGCCTGAATTTATCAAAAATGGCTTAACAGACTTATACAATGTTACCGTAGCAAAAGAAGCAGCTTTTCAATCGTATAAACAAATGATCCACTGAACATTTCTCTCTAAAACAATTAGGGGGAGGGGGCAATATTTTCCAAAGTTCCATTTTGCATGTGATTTTCTTATGTCTCCAAAACAGATTTACACCATGTATAATTTTTACTAACGTCATCAGCAACGTTGTTATTGTTAATAATGATCGGGGACCTATCTGTCATATGCATATGTCATTATTTCCCTGGATTGATTTGAGGAATTTTCATATTTTGACATTTTTTATGAATACAGAGTGGGGCCAACTTTAGGACATTCAAAAAAGGAAAAAAGCAATAGAAAACTGAAATTTATTTACGTTTTCGATTTCAATAACGAACTGAACTAAAATATTTACAACCCCATATCACTTTCGGTTATACCAGAAGTAGCCATCACATTTCATATTTTAAATGTTACACCCTGTATGTTCTTACATTTTTTTTAATCGAAATGTTTTTTACAGTTTTAGCTTATAACAAGTAATTTATGAGTTATAAACAAATGAAGATCGCCATTTAAAAGAAGCCAGTTTTTTTTTTACCATATCGTAACTGTTCATGGACTATTCTATGATACTTATACAGGGTGTTACAAAAAGGAGGTCAAGTTCTTGGCTAGATTTTTTGCCAAAAATAATAACACTTTCATCAAACCATTTTTCTCATAGGTAGGCATCCCATTTTCAAGATACAGGGTGTCAAACTTTGAATAAAAAAAGGTTTTTATCAATAACTCCGTTGTTTTTCAAGATATTCACTTGAAGTTTTGCATAGCTTGATTTCTTATGCAGACACACATTTTGAAAAAAAAAATTCAAAGAGAGTCTCCAAGCGCGAGCGCACGAAAGGAGGTTTATGGCAGACCTTGACCCCCCCCCCAACATTTTTCTGCGTACGCCTATGGCTCAGATGTGTGGTTTTTTCGTTTGTTACGAGATATAGCAACTTATTTGGGTGTGTAAATGCATTAAATTTTCTTTCTTACCTGATTTTGACTTTAGTTTTCTATCAATCTGCTTGCTAAGCAATGTTTGACTAGATGTTGTACTCGCTACAATTCCGAAATCTGAAAATTTCTAAAAGCTTAGTCCTTGTAATTGTTTTATACATAGGTATATACAGGGTGTACCAGAATAAAGGGGACCAACTTCTTCGAAAAAAAAATAAATGACCACAAAAAAATTGCATTTTTTTGTATAACTTGCTCCAAAATTGCTTAATATTTTTTTTATGAATTTTTTCGTGTCGTTTTCCCATTAATTAGTTTAGTTTAATATAACAAGCGATAATTACATGTTTGTAATTTGAACCAGAGACGCGCGCGGTAGACAGGGCTCCAACTTTCTTACCCCCCCCCCCCAATTTTTACGCCACTGGATGAATTTTGGTTTCGATATTATTTTACAAAAGCTACACATTTCTAGTACAAAAAAGGAAAAAGGTTTGGTAGGTAAATTCTCAACAGTTCTGGAGATATGTATACGATTTAGACATTCGAGAAGGACAAAAAGTTACAGGTTTTTCGGAAATGTTTTTCAACTTTTGAAAGAAAATTCAGATTTGACGTGACGTCAAAAATCCCAGTCACGTTTCCTGACACTTTCACTTATTTAATTGTACATAAATCTTAAAAACTTTTGAGAATTTACCTACCAAACCTCATGCCTTTTTTGTACCAGAAATGTCTAGCTTTTGGAAAAATATGTCAAAACCCCCAATATGTAAAAATTGGGGAGTAAAAAGTTGTACTATCTACCATACGTCCCTGGTTCAAATTACAATTATTGCTGTTAAATTAGACTACCTAATTGATAGAAAAACACAAAAAAATTCATAAAAGAAAATGTAGTTTTTTTGGTACATTAACACTTTGTAACTTCGTTAATAGTCAATTTAGGAGGTAGACACTTATTTTGTCTTAAATTCAAGTAAATATTCTATCTTGGAAGTTTGTCCCCTTTATTCTGGGACAACCTGTATAAGATGAATGCCAAATATATTATGATTGCATGTGGCAACATTGGACCTTTTAGTATCAAAATTAATAATTCCATTATGTGACGTTTCTATGGAAATTGTTTCGACAGGTCGATTATGTTTTTAAAAATGTAATCTTCTGACGTTGTGTAATATTTTTATGACGTCATTGGTTTTTGTGCAAAAATTACGTTTTTGAGAGAATATTTTCCGCCAAAGGGATTTTTTTTCGAGAAAAATACACATCCTAAGGTCTTCGAAACAAAAACATTTCTTCAAAGTTTCAGACGTAAAAACCTATAGTTTTAAACTAAAAAAATATGCGATATCAAGTTTTCAATAAATTTTTATACACTATAAAAATTCAAAAAATTGCAGTAAATTTTAAAAATCCGCAGCATTTTTTGAGTCTACTCATGTGAAGTTTTGTGAAGCATGTAGCATGATCTTCTTCCTAGGAAGTCCTTATCACAAAAATATTCATTATTGCAACGATGCATCACAAGTGGGGGGTACTGTTTAATAAAAAAAATGTTGATGACGTCATTGATTTTTTTTACCAATGACGTCATAGTTACATGGTATACGTCAGAAGATAAAATTTTAAATAAAAAACTGACCTGTCAAACTGATTTCCATAGAGTAGTCATAATAACGGAAGTATGAGTTTTATTTTTAACTTTGTACACACTCCCTGTATACTGGTAATCAACGCCCCGAGAGTTATACAGGCTGATCAGTAACTCGCGCACTCAGAGCATGCTGCGGTAAACTTCACTTTTTAAGAGTGGTAAATTTTCTTACTGCAATGTTGTAAGTTCTTTTTTTTCCATAGATATGATCGTTTCTATAAAAATAAAAGTGGCATCACTGCGCTGAACATGTGAATAAGTTCGGGTTAGATGGTATTTTTATTATTTTTATTTCCATAGAAACGAAGGCATTTGAATATTTTATTGTAAGTTGAATTTAGGCGGTTGCCAAACTTCAAATTTCGTTCAGACTTAGGTAGGTATGGTATCAATTTACAACATTCTCAATTCCTCTATAAAGAGGTTTTGTGGGAAAAAAATTGATGAATTATAATATGGTATCCGTTTTAGACATTACAGTAACCTGAATTTTTCATTAATTTTTATCACGGTTATTGAAAAAATTACCTTTAAGCTCAGACGAGGGAAACTCTGTAACTTGAAAACCAACCGTTGGATTCAATTTTTTTTGCAGAATATCCTTAATTTTAATAGGCTCTATAGCACCCTGTATTCGGAGTGCGCGAGTTACTGATCACCCTGTAAATGAGAAATATGAAAAGGATGGTAGAAATCAAAATTGGAAATATATCTTCAATAAAAAGTTAAGACTTTAGGTGCTTGGGTATACTCCCTTCTGGTAAATAAGGATGTCGAATAGTAGACCGGAGGGGGTCTTGGAGGAAAACAATGAGGAACTTCATAGGTAAAGTTTTTTTAGATTTTAAGACAAGTCTGACTGAAATAATTGTGAGTGTAATAATCCTTTTACATGGTAGTTCTCCTTCCTTTACTTGTCTATCCTCTTCTTCCTCATCATCGTTCACATCTTCAATAATACTGGCCTCTTCCAGTCGAAGATCAGGTTGATTATAGAATATGTCTGCATCATGTTGGGGAAGTTCTATTTTTCTGAAATCATCTTTGCTGTCGACAGGTTTGATAACTAAAAATAAAAAATAGTCTTTAAAGTTACCATTTTTTTCAAGTCAGAACTCTGGGATCGGTGTAGGTAGAGCAGCGGCTTAAGTCGTTTATTAGGACTGCCACCGTAAGGGTTCAAATCCCAATCTCGCTATGGAAGTTTTTGTTTGTCTATTTAACTATTTATAAATTTACAATCATTTTAATTCTATTGGTTGTAAATCGCATGTTAGTAGCTACTTACGTTGATTTTCCTCCTCCTTGATGGGCGAGTTGATAGTAACAGATTTATGATATACAATTTTATAAATCGACGATTTTTTGTGGTCTTCTTCTTCTGTAATAACTTCAGAGGATATACTTGGATGTCTACTGTTTTGTTTAAGTTTTTCTTCATTTTTTTGCTACAAGTCAGGGTTTAAAAATTTTAAGAATTTCAAATGTAGTTTCTGGCAGTATGTAAATTTATACAAAAAAAAAAACAAATTTTCCATATGATGAAACACATATGATGATACACATAATAATGAAAAATATAAATAAATAAAAAGAATAAAAACCTCCCGAGACACGTCAAATTTCAGCCTTGGGGAGACGTTATACAGGGTAGGTAATTCACAGTCGATGGTACCTTAAGGTGCGTCTCAATGATGCGCCGTGCCTGATCAAACATTGATTTTTTGTTGGTGAGGAGAGTAAGCTGTGCGTGAACGCATAGGAACGCGCATGAACAAACACGATCCGTCAGGTCAGTAGAAAATTTCGCGCTAAGTTTCCTGTCCACACCATCAAAAATGCAATGTTGGATCAGGCGCAACATAATGTTCAGTTTTTTGAACATATGTCAGCAACTACTAAAGTTGTCCTAATTTTTTTTCAGATTCTTAATAAGTATAAAATTGTGCAACTTTTGGCAATACTTGGCAAGTACTTGCCAAGTACTTTCGTTGTCGGCAAACTACCCCAAGTCAAACATCGTTAAAATGTAATTTACTATTTACTTACCGAGGCCTCGTCTTGTGGATTATCGAGTTTATTTTCATCCCCTACATCCATATCTTAGGATTTCTGTTAAATTCTTGTAGACATAAAAGGGGAGGGATTCACTTCATTCGAATTGGTTGATGTAAATATATCGTTACAAAACGCACAAGAGGAAATATTTAAAAAATCTTGAATAATAATATTATCTAATTGAAAAATATTCTTATGAATAAATTCAAAAAATGTCCATTCAACGCACTTGAACAAACTGACAGGTGTCAAACGTATAATAATAATAATTTTAACAACATTAATAGAATCAAAATCTCATTAAAATGTCATATAAGTTATTAAATATATTAGAATTTACTGCGGTGTGGTAGGTACAGTCGAAATAAACAAAAATTTCACTGAAAATGGAGAAGGCAGAAGACGGTAATTTGGTAGAAGTTGAAGATAAAAATAGAAAAAGTAAATCTACAGTGAGAATTGTCGCTGCTCCTTCTTTGGATAGCATAGACGATGTAAGTACTGTAGCGTTTCCGAAATACATATACGCGATTTTAATATTACCGTTTTCCCGTTTTTCCCAGACTGGGTCGGTTGATATTGATGCCTTCAGTGTCATAGCTCATAATCACCGGTTTTCCACCTGAGAATTTATTGTGCTTTCATTGATAAACCTTTCTTTGTCCTCGTTGTCGAAATGGGAGCTATGGCATTTTTTCGTGTGACTGACCACACTATAAGAAAGTGACACACAACAAACCACTTCAACCCAGCTTATCCGCCACAACCTTCCCTAAAAGTTCATGAAATAGTTGTTCAATAAGGTCTCGCTAGTACTTCCTGAACGCATGATACAGCGCAACATCCTTCGTTTTTGCCAAAAAAGCAAGAGTGGATTTGTTTCTTGTAGTAGATATCTCATAACGTTTGTAACGGACTTCTTCCAAAGTCTCCTCCAACATATCAGGTATCAAAAGCAATGTTGTTATGACGTAATTTTTTGGGATTCTCCGACGTTGAATTACGAATTTTTTGACGCGAGAATGACGTCTCAATGACGTCATAGATCAAGAACGTCATTTATTCACCTAAAAATAACGTAAAAACTACCAAATTAAACATGTATTCGGTTTTTTGTAGAAGATATCTCATGACGTTGCTAACGGATTTCTTTTAAGATTTCTTCCAACTTCTACCCTCCCAAGTAGCAAAGGAATGTCAATATGACGTCATTTTTTGTGTTCTCCGACGTCGAATTAAGAATTTTGTGTCATGAAAATGACGAAGGAATGTCACAGATAAAAACGTAATTTATTCACCTAATAATGACGTGAAAGAAACGACGTAAAATCTACCAAATTTAACATGTATTTGCTTTTTGAAGTAGAAATCTCATAACATAACGTTGCTAACGCATTTCTTACAAGATTCCTTCCAAATTCTACCCTCCCAGGTAGCAAAAGCCATGTCCATATGACGTTATTTTTTGGTGCTCTCTGATGACTTCGAATTACGAATTTTTTGACGTGAGAATGACGTCCCAATGACGTCACAGATCAAAAACGTCTTTTATTCACCTAAAAAATAACGTAAAAACTACTAAATTAAACATGTATTGGGTTTTTTGTAGAAGATTACGTTGCTAACGGATTTCTTTCAAGATTTCTTCCAATTATTTCTATCATCCCGGGTAGCACAGCCTTGTCAATATGACGTAATTTTTTGTGTTCTCCGACGTCGAATAACGATTTTTTAACGTGAGAATAACGTCGTAATGATGAAGAAAGGTCACAGATCACAAACGTCATTCATTCACCTTAAAATCACGTAAAAAACCGACGTAAAAACTACCAAATTAAACATGTATTTGTTTTTTGTGTTAGATATCTGATAACTTTGTTATCGGATTTCTTTAAAGATTTCTTCCAATTTCTACCATCTCAGGTAGCAAAACAATGTCAATACGACGTAATTTTTTGACGTTCTTCGTCTGATGAATTTTGTGACATGAAAATGACGTCGTAATGACGAAGGAATGCAAAAGATCAAAGACGCCATTTACTTATTCACGTCAAAAACCGACGTTACGTGGCATCGTAAAACTGAGGTGGGTTTACGTCTTTTCGACGTCACCTATTGGTTGTCTTTGATTGGGTGAGATATCAGGTGCTTAAGCAACGTGTTTTCGACGTCACTTATAGGTTGCTTACGTCAGTGACCAATTATCACCAAAATATGACGTCATAGTCACATGTCATCACATGCTCCTGCTGCCTGGGTACTATAATGTTGCCACCATATAAAGCAACGAGAAAGCTTTCTCCAGCGTCTGCGATGGCTGTGATGTTTCGTCAGGACCTTTGAAGATGTTTTATGGCACTAAGTCCTGTTTTTTTCAGGAGAAGGGAACAACATTTTATTTTTAATTGGTTTAAGATGAACAATGTCTTTTCGCAGTGACTAAAGTCATGTATAAGCAGAATTTTTTCAGACACTTCTTCACGTTTCAAACTATTCGCGGAATATAGTCTTTGAACAGTTTTGCCACTTTCTGGTTCTCCTGTATAAAGTGAAGAGTGGCTGATGACAGATGTTTAAGAAGAGGGGCTTATGTCATTTAAATTATTTTGAGCATTTGAATTTTGTATTCTCAATGTGAATGAATTTTTTATCCATTTTGAAGTTTTTGGGTTCATAAGGTTGTATTGTCTTGGAAATTATCGTGAAAAGTCTAAAATTTCATAATTTTCTTACAATCACCTCTTAGATAAATACTCTATAAAGCTTTGGTCGTGAACAGGATGATGAAAACGAAGACTTCGCCATGCACGCTTCTAAAACTGCCGAAGTACAGGAAAAGCTTGCAAGTGTTGGATATATTCTTGAAGAATTTTCCGCTTCGAACGATCTCGAAAATCTGGAGAAGCACGAATCACAAGAAGAAACACCATCTTCGCATCACGAAATGACACTAACTTTTTCGTCATCAGAAACTAGTCTAACAACAACAGCGAGTCTTACAGAAGGAAAACCGGTCGACAATGCCAAGAAAACTGAAGGAAAGAGAAGCTTTTACTTAGCAGCGACAACTTCGGTTGAAGAAGAAATTGAAGCTCGTAAGAAACCAAGCAAAATCATGTCAGAACCCACGAGAGAGCGTGAATCAAGTAGTATTGCCGGATCTTTAGACTCGAAAGCAGACACGGAGAGAAAAATTGGTTTTGTGTCTAATGCCAATATGAAGGAACGTGAAACTGGTAGATACCAATTGATTAAGATTTCCAATTTTTACGTTTATTGTTTTAGGTAGAGGACTTGATGAAATGAAATCACTCATGATTACCGACGAATTTGTGTTTAGAAAACGAAGATCACATTTTGCTAAACGAGAAGGTAGGTATTCAACAGTTTTAGTAATTTTGCTGGCGGAAGTCTCTTTCAACAAATTACTCACAAAGAAGACCCCCATATTGTTTTGAAATAAAAAAAACATGTTCGTGTAAAGGGCAGTATCAGGCGTCAGAATATGCGCCCCAAAGAATGACATTGGGCAAAGGGGATGTTTGTTGTTGAACACACAGAGAGTTTTGCCCAAAATGAGGTATCATACTAGATGTCTTGATGTCCTTTATCCCGAAAGTCAACCCTGCCTCGCGAGAACTTGCCAAAAAGGGATGGCAGAAGAGGTAATTACTCGCCCCAGTAAGTTCCGTGTATTGCGCGAAATGAGGCATCAAATTGAGTGGGGTGCAGGAGAAGTAATTGTTGGTAATAATTTCAACCAAATTTCTCAATTTCTCAGGCCGGTACTCAATTGATGGCAAGGAGTCTGTTAGATCTCCAAACATTTCAGAAGCTAAGTTGAGTCACCTGCATGAACGTGAAATTGAGCCCGCTAATTCTGAAATTATTGAAATGCATCTGTTGAATGATCTGTTAGTCAAGGAAGGTAAGTGTTCATGTCAAACTAAAGAGTTAGTTAAATATGTTCCCTCATAGATGATCTAGAAGTAGAAGGCAAAGAAGATCAATTGTTGCGGGAAGATGACAAGATAGCTTCAAAAGACTCAGAGCTAGTAGAAGAAATTTATGTGCCAATTGATCGCGAATATTTTTACAATATTTATAAAGAAACACATCATCTTCTTTTACTCGAACAACAAAAAAATAGCTATCTTCAAAAGCTCATGGTTGGATACTTCAGGAGAAGAAGGGTAATGCACTTATATTTGTTTATCATTCTTCCTAGGAACTTCTTGCAACAAAAATGCTCTTTGGAACCTGAATAAGTGTATCATGCCTCAAGCTCAAGAGGGATGTCATCCAGCACCTCCAATTAATTATATAAAAAATAATTCGTTTTCAGATGGAATATGTTTTAAGAGAACAATATTTATCTTCGCTTGAGGACAGCCATAAAAGATACTTGGCGTCGTTGGACCAGTTTGGAGAATTGCTGGAGATTGAGAAAACACAACGAGAGTTGCTCGGGAATGAAGTGAATGACTTAACCCAATTAAGAGATAAAGAGAAGGGCCAAGCTATGAGCAAATTTAAAAGCTTTCAAGCGTTAATACGTAATACTGGACATGGGCTAATTTTCACCAAAACTGGGGTTGAATTATCACAAAAGGTATTAACTACACTTTTAGGTAGTCTTATTATGTTAGTTATTTAGTACTTCACCCAGAGCTGGGCAGGGCTTGAGGGCTTGTGACTTTAGAGAGGGCTTCAAGCAGTTTCAGGAATTTAAATTCCATGACTTGAAGCCCTTTCTAAAACAAATGCTTGTGGATTTGGGCTTGAATTACTTACTATTTAAGAGCTTTGGAATTGTGAATGCAAAAAAGAGCTTTTGAGGGCTTTCAAAAGGAATTGCAGCTCTTTTGCGTTCACAACCCCAAAGCTCTTTGAAACAAAAGTGTGAATATTCTTGCGGGTTGCAACTCGCAATTCGCATCCTGCTGCTGGGAAGACGAAAGACGGTGGGAGGTGTTGAATCGATCTTTTGCCTCGAGATTTTTTGTCGAATTCACAGTGTCAAGATATTTGGGAAAAAAATATATTAACAAAGACTTTCAAGCTACTTTCAAGGGCTTGATGCTCTTTTCAAGGACTTGAAGCTCTTTTGCAGAACTTCCAGCTCATATAGAGATTCTAATCTTTAACAAAATGGCTTATGGCTTTCGCTGCAATTTCTTTTCAAGTGATTTGGGAATTGCAAAGTTCTTTAGTTTAAAAAGGAATTGTAGCTTTGGGCTTTCAACTACTTTTTAACAGGGTTTGGGACTTGTGGCTTCAAGCTCTTTTGTCGAGGGCTTTGCCAGATGTTACTATTTATCAGGTTTCTATCTAAAAAGGGTAGCTGTAAAACGCCTCAGGGGTGGATTTTGAAAGAAAGATGGCTACGTAATGTTTTACTATTGCAGTATTTGGAGCAGTTTTTAAAACGGCAAGAAATTTCGACAGGCGAGATGAGTTCGATGCGTTCCCTACTCATTCGACTGATACATGGAGTTGCAGAGAAAGAGAGAAAAATACAAAAAATAGAAAGAGTTGACGAGAATAATAAAAAATTGACACTCGGTTACTACGAAAAACTTAGATTACAAAACAGACTAATTACCGACAAACTGGACGAGAGAGATGAAGAACAAAGCAAAACGCGCGCAAAATATTGCGCTGCACTTCAGGAACTGTCACATTACAGAATGGTTAAGCAATCGAATGAAGAAGATATGGATCGTTTAGTTGATATGATAAGTGTACTCGACGAAATAACACTTTCCGTAAGTTTGTTTCATTAATTATGTACTTTTATTAATGATGTCCCCTCTATTATGCTTCCTCTGGTATGGAATCCCATTAATGAAGCACCCTCTCCAAGTCCGTTTCTCTTTTCTATGCCTAACTTCCTGAGGTGTTCCTTGAGCTTACAGTGTCCCGTCAGGAATCCAGTCAGTGTTCTAAGACGTCCCTTACTACGAGGTTGAGGATAATCTGAGACCTCCCTCGGTTGAAGTTCACGAGGAGCTATCTGGCTTGTCTCAATCCTCATAGGTTCCTTCAATAGATTTCTCTCAGTTTTTCTTCTTCCTTTCGGAGTTCTGCCTTGAAGCATCCTGGTCCTGGTGTCCATTTGAGGCGAATTTTATTTTTCTTGCCAAATTCGCGACAAGTTTTTCTAAGCAGTCCCAAGTCATTTTGGGTCTGATGGTAGAAGAGCTCAGCTCAGCTTTTCATAATTTCTGTCTAGGTTTCCATGAGAGGATGTTCCCATGGATCTGGAGTACTTGATACGCGGTCCAATGAGTTCTTCCCCGGTTCCCACGATGGTTTTGGACGTCTGCATACCATTTAATCATACCTTCTTTTAGAGTGCAGTTGAAAGTGCTGATCCATTCGTCTTTCGTAGACAGTTCTGTGATGAAGTTCCTCTCAAACTGAATTTCTTAATAGTTCTGTCTTTTGTCAATGTCAAGAGCTTCTCGCAGCCACTTAAAGGTTGAACTTCTCTTGACATACCTAATTGATTGATCAAAGACTGCCATGTCGAAGCAATGCATGATATTCATCTAACTGCCACAACGGCCAGGGTAAACTGCCTGATTCACTGGAGTTCAGCCTTCCGCGCTCCGGCGCTTGCCAGTGTTGCCACGATTAACACTCGTTTTCCATTTCTTCTGGATTTACCTTTGAAAATGCATTTTTAAATATTTTTTTACGTACCTAATGTATTTTATACTTTTGTATTGGGGTTCTGTCCATCTATACTTTACCAACATCACTAATTAATTTTAGAATAACGATGAGTCAGTCAATTTAGTTGATATTAAGTTAACTTAACTTGACTTGTTCCAGATCAGAGATACATTGAATGATAGAAGAATGGAGCGTGACAGGTTTAGAAATGCAGCAAACAAACTAAAAGGACAAGCCGGTCTCTTAATATATCCATTATTACTAAGAGACATGGAAGATTCGATAAAAGAAGTGGACGAACTGAAAAATGAATTAACGGAAATTGAGACGGATTGCAAAAGCAAGCAGACACAAATTAAAAACATTAGGAAGAACATTGAATTTATAGGCGCGAAGGGTAATGTGATGTCTTTAAAAAATCGGTCACCCAAAGTAAATATCTCCACACAATCTCTGTGTAGAGCCACTTCGCCAAGGCGACGATCAATTATGTCAACCAATGTTAAGGAGAATAAAATAATGGATCCTATTATACCTTTCAAATCTCTAACGTCAATCCTTGATGTCGATCCCATTGAATCAATCACATCTATTAGATGCATACATAGGTAGTTTTTAGGGATGAACTTATAGGTAACTTTTACCTGACTTTTACACGTATTATCTCATTAAGATAGTTCTTCGTATACCTTTTTCTCAACCCTTATACTGGAGGTAGAGGTAATCTTTTCAATCGGGTAGGCAAGATATTTCCATCTCAACTTATGCTTTAGGTACCTATACTGACCCATTCCGTACTTCCAAAACAAGAGACAACCATTTGCTCATTCTTACTTCCTCCAAATTTTGGGGAAGTACCTACCTCTAGCTTGAATGGACTGTTCTTTCTTTTTGTCAAAATATTTAGATTGGTTCTTTGATGAACAAGCACCACAACCCCAAACCCTGCTCACAAAAACACCACTATAATTATGAATCTTCAAAAGGTATCTGGGGTTTTTAAGGGGTTTATTGGTACACAACATTCAATTCTTCTGCTGTCAGGGCTAAAACAGCTTGATTAATCGCGGAATTGATACCTCTGATGATTTTTGATAGTTTGACCGTTTCTCCATTGGTATTGAAGTAGCTTTTACACAAGAATGTGGGGCTTCCATTTTTGCTTCTTTCAAGGGTTTCCCTTTACGAGGTAAACCAACTGTAGCTCGTCCATGACAAAGATTATTCCTACCATTAACAATTTTTCCATTTCAAAATACTTCAAACGATATATCATGTAATTTGATAATAATGGTAACAGTAAATGTGATAGGTAGTACGTGTTGAAAAGTCTGATTACATACTTTATATAAATAAGTATTTATGTAAAGCCTAAACATAAATGTATATTTTTAATTTTATATTTTTGCTTATGATATTTATATATACAGGGTGTCCCAAGATTTCTTTATCAAGGGATATCCGCGTTATTTCAAAAAATAAACAAATGAAATTCGGGAAATTTCAACCGTACCCCTAAGTCTTTGCAGCTGCACCCTCAATGCCCCTTTACGCCTTTCCACCCCTAAGTAATCATCCCCTACTTTTTTTTTTCAAATGACACTCCCATATTTTTTTTGCTCGACAGGATTGTTGACTTCTTTCTGAATACAATGTCACACGATTTCTTTAAATCGGGACATATCTAGCACGCTAAAAACAATATAATATCATAACAAACGAGGGTTGTCAAGGAATAACAATTAACATTTAATATGACATTAAAATCACAGAAGCAATTATTATTATTAACGCCTAGTCCAGTAACACCGGTATTACTAGTTAAGGTGGTTGGAGGAAACATTAACACAAAAAACAAGCAATTGCAACTCCTTGACGATCCTCGTTTGTTATGATATTCTATTGTTTTCGGCGTGCTAGATATGTCTCGATTTAAAAAAATCGTATGACATTGTATTCAGAAAGATGTCAACAATCCTGCCGAGCAAAAAAAATATGGGGGTGTCATTTGAAAAAAAAAGTAGGGGATGATTACTTAGGGGTGGAAAGGCTCAAAGGAGCATTGAGGGTGCAGCTGCAAAGCCTTAGGGGTATGGTTGAAATTTCCCGAATTTCATTTGTTTATTTTTTGAAATAACGTGGATATCCCTTGATAAAGAAATCTTGGGACACCCTGTATATTTATATTTTATTATTATTTTACTTATCCATAATTATATTTATATATTTTATAATTTATAGTAATTATTTGAGTCTCCCCTTCTGGTGACTATTCTATTATAGCATCCCATCCAATTCAGGTTGTAGGGGGTGAGCGAGAGAAATGTTATTGTGGCCAAAAATGTATAAGCCAAGAGAAGCAAAAGATAAAGGTAGCAAATTTTGAAAAGATAAATAATTTCTCTCTCATACTTCTTAATAGAGAGATCAAATTGGCAGCCAGATTATTCTACCCCAATGCGAATCTCTCTCCCTACTTTAAAGGAAAGTTTTGGGATGCCAGTTGACTTTTTAATTTGGAATAATTTTGATTTAATCTACGAAAGTAAAGACCTAAATTTTAAAAAGCAATAAAAATTAGCTTTTGTTTGTTAGTCTCTGTTATAAGGACAACTAAAACTTATAAACTGTCTGATGGTGTTCCAAACGGAAAGTTGGTTTCACCCCCTTTTTATTAAGGGCACTTCGGGGATAAAAAGGGAGGTAAATGTTAAGGAGAGCGGCCACTCGCATTGACTTGCGATTTTTACACTATTCTGTTGCGATTTTTATGTAGTTTCACATTTTGAAGGTGTTTTTTCCCGGTGTTATCCCAACAAACATACGGGACCGTGGAGCGAATAGGGGTGCTGGGTGGGTGAAATACACGCATTAGATTCTATTTTCGCTAGTTTTGAGCACTTCTATTAAGGTCACTTTAAAACTAAGGTCACTTTTCTCTAACAGAGAGAGACGCTTCGTTAAGGTCATCCGAGCAGAAAGGCATCACCGCTTGCAGATAGCATCCTCAGTCCGTCCCTGCCGCCGTTTAAATTTCAATGCGTACCGTTGCGCATAATATTGCACAATAATTGCACAATATTACATCTTTTTGTGGTAGCGGACTAGCCTACTTCCTCTTGTCCCCCCCCCCCCCCCTATCCTACCTCATTTCCCCTCCCATTGTTATGTCCCATCCCAAGCAACAGAATACAGTGCATTACGAGAACGATTTACGCATTTATGGAAAATTAATTATACACTCACCTGATGTACATAATTCCATAATATTCCGGTTACACCATTTGACAATTTGTTAGGGCAAGGAAAAACTGTCCCGCTCGTCCGCAAACAAAACATACCCCGCTCCATCACTTATCTCACACCCCGTACACGTATTATAATCGCACTGCATTTTTTTCGTTTTGATAGGTAGATACGATCGCTTCGACCTCCAACTTTAAACTAACACTTTCCGATACGATTGCGAGTCTCTATTAAAAGGCACAAAAAGGCACAAATGGAAATGTGAACGTATTTTAATGTAGACCGTATATGAAAGGAAAGGTGAACAATCGTAAATATTATGAATATAAAATGATCCGTCCTCCGGCGTGAGGTAGATCAGAATGCCACAATGCCAGTCCTCTCTCTCTCCTCCGTATTTGATTCGTCTGCATCAGCAAGCGACGTTCCCCACCTCGGTACCGCGGGGAAGTCCCTGCCTGCCTACGAGCGTTCACGTCGTTCAATGAGCCAGGCCAACTTTAAACTAACTCTTTCCGAATTCCAATACGATTGCGAGTCTATTACATGTTGAATGTTTCAGTTGCTCTATCGCGACGGTTTTACCCCTACGCTGGCCCCCCTCCACTGTGTTGAATGTTTCGTTCGATCTCGATTCATATTTGTTTATTTACGTGTTTGAATTTATTCCCATTTATTTCAAGGGTCGCCTTCCGCTTCCCATTACCCATTCCGGCGTTGGGTCGCCGTCTAACTCAATGGCCTTGACGCAACCTGCATCCTCCGGCGATGTCAGTGACCTTAGTCACTACGGCTGCTACTAGTGTATTACCTATCTACTGCCAGATCCGTATTAGATATAATTTTCACACGTTTTCTTCTAGACCCTATAACTCCCTTATTATACATTACCGGCGGATAAGATTTTTACCACGAAGTTCCTAGTGAGTAGACCTATCGCGTGGTATATATAGTATGTTGGAATGCGAGTGGCACCTGTTCTTAACAATCACCAAAAGGGAGCTTTACTTACTGTTGGTGGATACTTGGATTCAAATAATTTGGATAACTTCCTGGTGTTGCGAAAGCAACCTCTTGTTTCTGCTTCACGTTCCAGAAGGTGAAGTGGGGTGCCTGGAGTTAGCCTTGTTAGAATGGAGCTATTTCGGGTCCGGTGATTATAGTCGGCCCGTGACGTTTACTGTTAAAATAAGTCTTTGCCGAGGTAATTGAAATTCTTATAATCGTAGCTCGAAATTTAAAAAAAAATCCTCGCAGTCCTTGGCAAAAGAAGCTCGATTGCCGCGCATTTAAATGTAAAACTTAAAACGTAGATTCCCGAACGAAACCAAAACTCGTTGGCCTTGCGGTCCCGGACTTAAATTTAGTTAAGATATACGTTTTCAGAAGCGAGTCAACTTCTATTTACAAAGATAACAGGCACGGGAAAGATGAAAAGTCCTCCGTCGTCTCGTACCCGGGCCTGTCTGTCTTTCCAAGCTTTCTTCCCGGTCCCCGTTGTAGGTCACGACACTTCTCCAGACCAATCAGAGAGCCCCAATGTCATGCTACTTCCACGTCCTCGATATTGCGAGAATAATCTACCTGGCGTCACCCTTTGAGTTCCAAATCATCGTGTTTTCTGCAGTCGCCGCACTTGAAAAAACTATCGTTTAGGGCATTCATTAAAGGTCTGTGAATGTACACGCAATACTTTTCGGAAAAAGGTCGCTACAAGTTTTTTCTCGAAAAAACAATTCTATTTTCGATGTAAGGTTGTAACGGGATTTTCTGCTAGGTAGAGGTGAGTTCCCAGGAATGGGTAATTGCCCCTTTTTACCCGTGACAAGTCGATTAAAAATTATAAATCTTTATTTACAAGTATTCTATTTACACATATCTATATTTTTTGTCAAGCTAATATTGATAACCACTGTATCCTATGGGCCGGCTCTCGTCCTCCACAGTCCGTCTAATTGGTGGTAGATATCCGCGTCGGGGCGCGTACTAATGCTGATTGGTCGACCGACAGAACGGTTCGCGCCCGGCCCCTCAACGCCAGTCACCCGCTCACCGTCGCACAGTGCGTGTCGGCTGCTGTAGTCTCCGAACACGCGTCGGAACGGAGTCTGGGAGAAATATTCTCCGGCGGCGAGGCTATCTGAAACAAAGTCCGTTCCCGATGCCTCAATATGACATCGGGACGGCTGTTACTGAATCCGGCCCTCAATACAGGCCGGATAGGGACTGAAGAGATTAGCCGGTACTTCAACGTAGCGCCGACTGATTGCCTATACTGAATCGGTTGCCGGCCAGAGCTCACTCCACTCTGGTCGGTCTGCCGATGTCCGGTTACAGTTAGGTTCGACTCATTTCATCGACCTACTGTAGCCGGCTATGTAAATGGGACAGGGTGCACTCAATACATGCCCCTTGGTGACCTCCGAGCTCAATTCACAGGGAGGGAGAGTGGTTCTCGAGTCAGTACCTCGGATCCTCTGGTTGGCTTCTTAGTTGGCTCTGTTTATATAGCCGGTGCTGGAGGAGATAACCTGCTAATCACTGTCGCAAAAACTGTATCACTCCTGATAAACCCCTCAAATAATGAAATAAATAATAATTACCAACGAAAGCCTTGGATTTCGTTACAAGGTTAATTTTAATTAATTAATTTTCGATTTAAGGCTAGGTTCAGTTCTGAGTACCACGTTATTACTATTGGCAATTATAATTATATGTAAGACCACCAGTAAGATATGCTGACAATCTCGTTCTTTTCTGCTCAAGAAAAGTCTCAGCAACCACATGTCAACCTATTCCAACAATCTGCATGAAAACGAGCTATCTCACTGGGCAGAAAAGGTTTCAAATTTTCGTCTACAAAGCCAAAATACACTAAAAGTTATAAAATTTAGCTTCAACAGAAGGAGAAACAACCAAACCCTCGACAGCAGATTAACACGGAGAAAACACATTCAGAACATCAAAGAAACTCTAGCAGCCAAAATTATAAAGGCTCATTAGGCTAATGGGCATATTTCTGTGCTCGTTTTTGAAGCTAATAGCGACCTCAAATGACTTTTATTAACATTTTTGTAATAACTTTCATGTCAAGAATAGATAAATTTATAAAATTTGCACTTAGACTCGATACCTTCTTCAGAAATGTCCACAGAAATCCTCCCGTTAACTTGATGAGCCTTAACCATCCTTAAAAGCTCTAGCAAACCTTCAATGGGGTAAACCTTTGAACCAGCAAAGTTGACTTATCAGAGTTGGACCCCACACGGATCATCCCTCGATTAAAATTGCTGAAATTCAAATATATTTACGGCGATCAAAAGCCTCAGTGGGCGTGAAATGAATATGCATACAGGCTATTTTTTTTTTTTTTTTTTGTTCGCCAGTTGCTAACTTCGTTTATTATTGGAGCTACGATTATAAACTGGAAGATAAAAAATAAGCTATTTAAGCATTGCACCCATGATATTTTGACTATACACTATAATTTTGAAAAATGATTTTTTTCAAAATTAATTTTTTCTTTCGCCCCCTAGCGCTCAAATTAGAAGCTCAAAACTATTTTTCAACGAATTCTTAGGGTCACTTCTTTAGAAAAAAATTTGCCTCTGGTTGTTGCACGACGCGTAGTTTCTGAAGATTGTAACGAAATCCGAGTCTTTCGTTGATAATTATTATTTATTTCATTCTTAGAGGGGTTTATCTGGAATGATACAGTTTTTACGACAGTGATTAGCAGGTTATCTCCACCAGCACCGGCTATATAAAGAGCACCAGCTGAAGACTCGGTAGAGTACATCGTGAGGAATTGACTTGCGAACAACTCTCTCTCCTGGGTGAATTGAGCTCGGAGATCAGCTGGGGCATGTAGTGAGTGCTCCATACAGTATACGTAGCCGGACACGGTGAGTCGATGAACTGAGTTGACCAAACCGTAACCCGGCGTCGGAAGCGCGACCAGAGTGAAGTGAACTCTGGCCGGCGACCGATCAGAATAGGGAATCAACCGGCGCTGTATTGAGATACCGGCTGATCCTTTTCAGTCCCTACCCGGCCTGTATTGAGGGCCGGATCCAGTAACAGCCGTCCCGAGGTCATATTGAGGTATCGGGAGCGGCTTTTGTTTCAGAGAGCGCCTGCCGACGAAGGTCATCGCCCGGACGGCCCCGAGACGCGTATCTTGCATACGGTCGGGGACAGCACAGACCGTGCGACATCGGCGGCATTACTGATGGTGAGCGGCGAGCAGCGAGGACACCAGCAGCAGCAGTACCGGAAAGGCCAATGGTAAACGAAGCCGCCTTCGACGCGGTTATCTGAAGCCAATCCGGTCACTCCCCAGTACGAGGGCTGCCCCCTTTCTATCACTCAGAGGACGGAGCAACCCTAAGATCAGTCGTATGAATAATAGTACTAGATCGATTTATTGTAAACATACTTCTTTTGTAAATAAACAATAATAATTTTAATCGACTTGTCACGGGTAGCAAAGGGGCAATTATCCATTCCTGGGAACTCACCTCTAGACCCACAGAAAAATCCCGTTACAAGATATTTCCGGTGAGCGTATTAATGGCTCACCCGGTACTGGAGGTTAACACAATGAGAAAATTGGAAGAAAATTTTTTCCCTCAATTGGGGGGGAGGGGTTGCCTAGATGCCCCCAGTAATTTTCTTCCATAAATACTTTTTTAAATTGCTCTGGCAAATCTGGACAAAAGGGCAAAAGCCGCTCATCGCAAAGCGCTAAACCCCTGCTTGAGAAGACGGATTTTGAGAAGAGGACTTGCTTAAAAACCTGCTTTTCTTCCATTTGGGAGATACAAGCCATATCTCTCTAAATACAGGGTGTACCAGCACGATTTAGACAACGGTAAGGGCCGTGTAGGTCTCGTCAAGATGAAACGTTTTTTTATTTGAAGTTTTTGGATTTGGACCTTCGTTGCAGAAATATGGACTTCCGGTTTTTAGTTTTTTGGCTCCAGTTTCGGCATTTTTAGGTTCTCGCCCAAACTGAAACTAGTTTTGGAAACTCCTTAGCTTCAGTTTAAACTTTCATATTGAAGTCAAGGTTCTATCTATGTTGGATTAAAAATGGCGACATGCCCAAGACTTTAAATTTTAAGTCTTTAAATCAATTCAAATTGAATCAAATTGAAAAATTAAGATTTTGAATCCAACAGAGATAGAACCTTGACTTCAATATGAAAGTTGTAACTGAAGCTAAGGAGTTTCCAAAACTAGTTTCAGTTTGGGCGAGAACCTAAAAATGCCGAAAATGGAGCCAAAAAACTAAAAACCGGAAGTCGGCCATATTTCCGCAACGAAGGTCCAAATCCAAAAACTTCAAATAAAATAACGTTTCGTCTTGACGAGACCTACATGGCTCTTACCGTTGTCTAAATCGAGCTGGTACACCCTGTATATGGCGATTCATACGATTTTTTTTTAAGTTGCGATGTAAACTTTGAGTAACAAACTAGACACTTTGACTTTTATTAATATTATTACCATCATAAAATACTGTTGCAATAATACAGAAATACATCATTATTCCACACTTAATCTAAGAGCTTATACAACGCTGCCAATGCCTTTTTTAGGATGCGCAAATGGGAGATTTGCTTCTGCAAAATTTTGATTTTACATTAATTTATTGATAGAGGAAATAAATTTTGATAAATTATTAAATTTATTTCTCCCTTTCATTTGCTTTATTACGGACTTACGGAGATATTTTTAGTAAAAAGGCACGTTAAATATTAATAATTACACGTTAAATGTCAATACTCTGGAATTAATTAAACTTATTATCTACAGCATATAGAAAAATTTGCCCATATACAGGCTTTATGGGCAAGTTTACTGTAAGGTTGGCCAAACTTCACATGCTGATTCTTCAGACTAAAATAAACATAAAATTTTCCATTAACGTGTGTCCGGAGGAAATGCGTCGTTTTTGAGATACAGGGTGTATTTTGAGGATTTCGACGCCCTAATTTCTACGCCACTGGAATAAATACGATTTTAAGCAGCGCTTTTGAACCGCCCATGTTTTCTATACCAAAAAGGTACTCTTGGTTGCCGGCTCTAAAATGAACCGTTTCCGAGAAAAATGGCATTTTATGAGAGAAAACATCTTTTTGAAACGATTTTTCAACAGCATTTTGGAAAAATGAAAGTAAGTGAAAACGTATTCCTATAATTAATGTTTTCTCTCATACACTGGCACTTTTCTCAGAAACGGTTGACTTTAGAGCTGTTAACCAAGAGTACCTTTTTGGTATAGAAAACATGGACGGTTCAAAGGTGCTGCTTAAAATGGCATTTATTTCAGTGGCGTAGAAATTAGGGGGTCGAAACCCTCAAAATACCCTAAATCTACGCCACTGATTTTTTTTAATAGTTATTTTACGGCGAAAATAAGGGGATCAGTGATCACATAGTGTGTAAAAGATGAATATTGTATCTCATACGGTTCCCGAAATATCGTCAAAAAACTGGAAAAAGAATATTTCTTCGACACACAGCTGTATCTCAAAAACGGTGCATTTCCGGACACACGTTAATGGGAAATTTATTTTAGTCTGAAGAATCAGCATGTGAAGTTTGGTCAACCTTATAGTAAACACCCTGTATAATCTACAATTCTATGAATAATCATATTGTAGATTGACAAAGGGCCAAAGTTCTTTTAAAAGTCAGCAAAAATTAGCTGACATTTTCAATAATCATCTCCTCTTCAAACAACATAAATAACAAGTTGGCGAGAATTTTAATCTTATATTTCATAAATTAATTACATAAACCTATTACCATACTATAGAGGACGTTTCACTGGCCAAAACACCATAAAAATTTAAATTTAATGGTAAACATTTACGATTGAATTATTCAGAGAGAAATCGCATTAAGCTGCTTCGGTTGCTACAGCTATATTTCAGATCTGTTAATAAGCCATCATATTCAAGAAAATCCGCGGTAAAAGTTTGCGATATATGACGTAATTTTTGTTGTGACGTAATTTTCGTCACAACAAATTTTTTTGGTTGTTAAAGTCAAGGCAATAATGAACATGACGTCACAAATTGAAACCTCTTTCCCGATTTTCTCGAAATTTCCTTAAGAAAATTAATCTTAAAGATTTATTAATTTAATTAACATTTCTCTCTAACTCTAAACCATATAGAGAAGCTAATAATATTATTAAATCCTAAATTTTCACTATATTGAAATCCATAATGGTGCGTCTGCCAATGAAACACCCTGTATATAATTTTGCATTGACATTTAACATAAATATATACACAAATCCGTAGAGGTCAGCATGACTAACAGAATTGTCTATTGATAGCTCCCATCGGTGACACTTCTTCTTTCTGTGTCTACTAAACAACAATAGACGAGGTTATTCTTTCTGGAGCTCGTAGTACGGAAAGGAAATGTCGTCGTAGAGAGGATCTGATGAAGATATCACTTCCGTTTCGGCCATATTTATCCCTAGAGAATTGGGATTCAGATCTGTGATTAGAAAATCGCTGCCGAGGCCGCATTCTTGGACCAGTTGCTGTTTGGAGACCGGTGGTCCCAGGAAATCTATAAAAGTGGGAATAAGTTTTTAAAAATAATAATTCTAAATAGATCCCAAAATTCACCAGCTGGATGACGAAAAAAGTTAAAGCAAAGCTGAAGAAGTAGTATCAATATTAATTGTTATAGTCGCGATATAGGAGCTTCCTATTGAAACCATGAAGGAAATGTCTCGCGTCTTTCTTTAAGAATAAGTTGCGTTGTTGAGGGCTGCAAGTGCAAGTCCAAGCAGTCTTCTTTGAAGGGCATTATAGAATGAATCTAAGAGCTTAGAGATAAAAGTACAGGGTGTCTGCTAACTGGCAGTCTATGGAAACAATCGACAAAGATGGCCAAAACTAACGGAATAATGGTCAATAGCAGACCTTGCAGCTTTATTGCGCTATAGAAACACAAACCAGGGGGAGTTCCTCCTAGTAGCGTCGGCGTACCTGCTCGTAAAAACCAGGACCATCATGTTTTTCCAAAATAGGATGCTCGAATGCAATACCTCGGGGGGTACCAGTATTAGTCGGCTCACCCTCTATGTTTTTTGGGTCGCTGAACATGACTTTGAAGTTTGCAGGCAAAAATTTGGCCTAGAACTTAATTATTTGGCACTTTTTGTCCAAATTTTGTAATTTTTTCCTGTTTTTGAGCCTATATCCCAAAAAGGAAGAATTTTTTCGACAAGCCCATTGGATACAAAATTAAAATCACAAAATTTCTCACATTTCTCATTCAAGACGGTTTTTTTGAAGACTAATCGTTCCGCCGCTAGAGCGTGCCAAAAAATATATTCTCGGACCCATAACTTAAATGAACACTGAATTCTTTTAGAGGAAGTATTGAGAAAATCAATTGATTGTCACGTTGTTGCACGACCCCTCACAATTAATGCACAGATTGGCCATGCTTTTTCTGCAGCTGCATTTTTTGCGCAGGTCTTGCCGCATCTGTATGATACCAAAGCAACAGTTCGGAAGGAGCAGGGGCTCGTAGAGAGGTGATCGAGTCCAGGCAATTTCTTGCTCGTTTCCAACCCCAATCTTCGGCATTTTCATCAACCCCCCGAGCCATTTCTGTACATACTGCACCCAAACACTATGCTGTGATGGTGCAGCCTCTAATGGTAGTAGTGTAATTTATTTTTGATGAAGTCTTATAAAATTTATGAAAAACATTAATAGACGACTTATTACACAAAAAACAACACAAATTAGCCATAAACCTCATTTATCCTCAACAAAACAATGAAATCAGAAAATATTCATCACTAACGTACTTTGGAAACATTTCAACACAAATATCAAGGATAATTTCTAACACCACTACATTTAATATTTCATTCAAATCTTTTATGAGTAATGGTTCTATATTGCTGAATGCAAAGGAAAAGTTATCTAAATTACAGAAACCTGGAATTTATCGATTAAACTGTTCTCATTGTAATTCAGTTTATATAGGACAGACTTGTAGAAATCTAGAAATTAGATACAACGAACACCTAAACTCTTACAGACTCAAACATCCAGAAAGATCAAATTTTGCAAAACACTTAATAGAAAACAATCACACTCTAACAGCAAACAACAAAATTGAATTACTACATCATTGTGATCATTATTTTAAATTAAATTTTCTTGAATCTCTAGAGATCCACAGACATTTACATAATCAACAATACACAATAATAAATGAACAGCTAGACACATATCGTTCTCCACTACTTGATTTTCTTCTTGATATCAACAACTAAGAAGATTCTGAAGAAATACATTATGATCTAGTTAGTTCTCTTAAAAATTCATTTAAATCTAGTTACTTGTTTCATGATCACTTAGGTAATACTGTTGCTATGTTACTGTATCAATAATTTTATTTACGTCTGAAGATGCTACATGAAAAGTAGCGAAACACGTGTAACGTTTCTATCATCGATCAATATACAGTAGAATTTTATAAAACATTAGTGTTTTATTCATAATCAATGAAGTCTTATAGTTTATTTACCTCAGACGGTTTATCGACAGTTCAATACTTCCTGTGTAGACGTACATGTTGACCAGGAATATCTGATTTCTGGAGTTGCGTCAGGATTTATGAACACACTTACAACATCGACAAGGTAAGGGTTTTTTGGTCAGCGTTATCAATGATAAACTTCAATTTACCTTGATTGTAAGGTGATGAAGTCATATCAAACGCACTCGTTGCGTGAAGAAACATGATGTCGTGTCGGAGGACGTTTTCCTGTTCTGGTTTCAGAAACAATACGTTTTCTCAGTTGGCAAAAAGCGGTGAGAACGACCAACAGGTTCTCGTTCTCTTCAACCATCATCACAGCCTCAGTACGTTCAGCCAAAGAGGGTTCGTTCACAATGACGGTGTTGGCATCTTCTGTGGACTGTCTCCAAGTCATTCTTTGAGAGTATGGTAATTTGGCCATGATCATCAATTTTGTTTTCATGTTCGTGTTTATTTTTGTCTTATGATCGGTATCATGTTCTCATCGAGCGTGGATCATTTTCATAGACGTATCTAGTCTTCCAAAAAACGTCATATATGATAATGTAAGAAATATTGTCCGCTTTAATTCTGTATAGAATGGGCTTGTCGAAAAAACGCTTTCTTTCTGAGATATAGGCCAAAAACTAAAAGAAGTGCAAAGAAAGCAAAATTTTGTCAAAAAGTGCCAAAAAAAACAAGTTCCAGGCCAAATTTATGGCCTGGAAACTTCAAATTCATGTTTCCAAAAACATAAAGGGTGAGAGGAGAGGGCCCATCCTGAGCAACCGAGGCGTTGACACCCTCTCCCTGACAACCTCTTCCTAAGGGAGTCACAGGGGTGGGGGTAACCGACGCCCCGTCTCCCCCTCCCCCCGGACATCGTCCTTTCCACAAGAGGATCAAGGTCGACTCCCCAATACGCACGGGCCGCCAAAACGATGCATTTACTCGGAATCGGGTCTAGCCAACGCTGCCTTGTACCACCACGACACCAGCTGAAGTCGCGCGCATCGGGGGTGGGGGTGTTGGAGGCGGCGAAACGTCGCCACCGCCTGTGAGTGTTCGCCCTGTGGATCAAAACTATAGCAAAACTCTTCTTTGAACCGCACGTTTGGCAAAATCCCAAATCCTCTCTGACGCATAATTTGGTTACCTTTGCGAAACCAACAACGACAGCCCATGGCTCCACCTCCATACGTAAATCCTCATTTTATCAAGGTTTTTCCTGCAACATTTAATAATAACCATTCGATGATGTTTTCTCAAACCTCTGCCACACCTTCATCTAATTCTTAGTTAAGAAATTGTAATGTGGGAGCACACCCATCCAACAACCTCAAGTAATGGCCACCACGAGGAAATAGGTCAATCGTCACCGACCGAAAGAAAAGAGAGAAAAAAGAGGGAGGTAAGACACGGAACACTCGAAACCAAACTCGGATCTGACTCAAGGCAAAAAGCGCTTCACCTCGCATAGTATCGGCACGTCAGTGATCACTTCCTGCCTTCCCGCCCAGTACGCCCCTGATAGAAGGGACGAAAAAACAAATCTCAGAAAACAAAGAGCAGAAAGAGGAGACCTCACAAGGCCATATACCAAAAACGACTACAAGATAACAGAAAGCGTGTGGTGTTTCTAGACAATATTAGGAACCAATCGCCCCGTATGGATGCTTTTCTTGCATGAGACTGCGCTTTAGTAGAGAGCCATAGAGGACATTGGGCAATGAGCATGGATCCGAGCGAAGAGGTTACTTCTTCGAGGAGGGATATTTGAGATGACGACGGGAACCATGAAGAATAACAGCAGGGCGAGGATCGACTGTATGTTGATTAAGTCGACGCTCCGAAGGAACTCAATTTGGTGAGATGGCCGAAGGGTGCGGAAGAGTAGGCAAGATGATTATACGTGAGTACAGAAGAGTATCATATGACTTATTAGCAGAGTAGCAGGGAGAGATTAGCGAAAAAGAAGAAGTGATTTTGGTAAGTAAACTTAGTTTGAAGGGATCATTTCCACATCTATAAATTTTTTTCTATCAAGAGAAAATGGCAGCTGCTGCAGGTAATAATACTATAACGAAAAAAAACAAGTAATTATATTGTGGTCAATAAGTAAACTAAATTATAAAAAAAATTGCTGGTGAATTTTGTTTTATGGGATGTTTCTAAACTTACGTATTAATTTATATTAAGTACTACCTAATAGATTGGCCTTTGGCAAAAAATCTAATTAATAGACTAATTATTATTCTACGACATACCTAAGGACACTTTTCAATTCGCAAGATATAAAGAAGTGAAACTCTAGATTAGGTAAACAGCAAAACAGTTGTGATGTGCAGATGGGAAATGAGTGGATGAATCTACGAGTAAAGTGAGCAAAAAGTAAAGGCTACATTAGTTATAAAATTGTACCTCCAAGTCCATTCGTGATGTCAATTACGTTCACGTACTCCACTTGCATTTCATCGCCTTTTTGGTTTTCATTTTGGATTATATCTACCTGCAAAAGGTTAACGGTTTTATGTATTAGTTTCGAAAAGGCAAGGGTTTCCAAGCAGCTGTCTTTCTCATATGCCTCATTAGTATTTGGAGGACTAATACTGTTAAGATTCCTTCCCAACCTTCCTACCAAGTTAGGCCCAAAATAAATTTGTTCCGATTTTTTTTTTGTCTTGTGCCTCTTGAGTAATGGCATGATGATGTAAGGCCGTGCCAAAATATTATTTCGTTATCAAACTGATGACGTTACAACAATTCAGATAGCTTGGGCGAGTTTTAATATTCACTGGTTAAAAACCAAATGATAACCCATCAATCATGCTCCCATCATCACTAATTGATTCCATCAAGTTTTACTGATGAGTTTAAGAACTCGCCCCTTCCCAATTACGAGTACCTACCCCTTGGTCTCCCAATTCGATAAATAAGGAAATTGCAAAATATCAAAAAAAAACTTACGCATATGTTCTCATTTTCGGTACTGTACACTTCTCCTAGAATGCTCGCTGTGGCTGCCTGGAGCTCCCTATCGAAAGCTTCCTGTTCGGAGTTTCTATTGTCTTTGTAATTCGTCTGAATAAACTGCTGCATTCGTTGTCTCTGTTAAATTAAATCGCAGACTGTAACAATTTTTTCCCAGATAAATGAATAAAATAAATACACTTACGATCTGTAATGATTTTTGATTATCTCTCTGAGCAATTGTCCAGAGATGCCCGGCTCCGCGGACGGCTTTGTCACCTTTTCTGAAATGGGGGTTGATGGAGAGATTGTGCCTCACTGAATTTTTCCATCTATCGTCGTTCTGTTTGTAGAAGGGGAAATGATCGCTGTAAAAGACAGGTTTATAAACATTTCATTCAAAATAACATACTATAATAAAATACAGGGTGTTAAATAAGCATGTATAGGTACAATAAATTTGACATCCGATTATTTTAGTTTCATTTAATCACGATTATTTAGACCGCATATTATGCTTCGTTCAAGATACAGATACAATGTTATTATTATTATTTTTTTCGTATATAGGGTGTCCCATTTTAATGTCCCACCCCGGATAACTTTTGTCAGTGACCTTGAATCAAAAATTGTTTGGTACAAAAGTTGTACAACTTGGAGGGGGACATTCGATGGCACTAATACTTTTGACCTTGGGTACAAGGTTCAAAGTCATTCAAGGTCAACTTTGTTTTTTTAAATGGAACTTCCTATTTTTGACATCGGCAATCGATTGCGCGTGAAAAAATATGAGACTTTTGTCTGAAACTTTCTTTCTGAAAACGAAAATTTTCTCAACTAATTTAGCCTTCAAAATTGAAAATCTTAAAATTTTTGAATTTTCAACTCGAGAATGGTGAGGTTTAGAAGAGAACCACAAGTTAGATTTTTCATCAAAAAAAGTTTAATTATTTCTTTGGTACAAGAAGCTCAAAATTAACAATTTTTCATCAAGAAAAGTTTAATTTTTCATTCGGTACAAATTGCTCAAAATTAACGAAAACTCTGTTCTCAGCGCCTGTGTTCAAGAAAATTCGTGACGGTTCCTTGCGCAAATCCAAGCACTTTTTGTCTCTTGCGGATTTTCTTACAAAGCTACCATTCTCGAGTTAAAAATTCACAAAGCTTAAAAAAATTAATTTTGGCAGCTGCATAAGTCGAATTAATTTGCGTTTTCAGAAAAAAAGTTTCAGACAAAAGTCTCATATTTTTTCACGCGCAATCGATTGTCGATATCAAAAATAGAAAGTTAAAAAAAAAACAAAGTTGACCTTGAATGACCTTGAACCTTGTACCCAAGGTCAAAAGTATTAGTGCCATCGATGGTCCCCCTACAAGTTGTACAACTTTTGTACCAAACAATTTTTGATTCAAGGTCACTGACAAAAGTTATCCGGGGTGGGACATTAAAATGGGACAGCCTGTATAAATATGAAATATCGTTTAGCCAACTTTGTTGTAATTTGGCAGTGTAATTTCGTAGTGGTTAGGGGCTAATTAAGCTCTAACTAAATTATTAGGTCCAGTGGTGTCCTGAGCGGCACCTTCTCGAATATTTTTGGAAAAAAATGTACCTACGCCTCGGATTTTCTCGTAGTTTTTATATTATTTTTTTAATTAATCAGCCAAATATATAGTTTTTTTGTCTGTTGAATTTTTCGTTCGAGGTTCGTTTTCGAAATAAAAATAGAATCCACTTAATTGCATATCCCTGGTACATAAGAAAGATACTAATAAAAAAGGAAAAATAAAAAAAAGTTAGGTGTTAAGAAATAAATTTAGCGTTTATTCGTTGCTGTTGTTCCATATTATCAATAAAAAATAATATTTTCCTATCTTAATTATTTTTCACGTGGTATCCTATCGTGTGGATGAAATTGTTATACAGGGTGATGAAAATTATCAGATTTTTCATGAATTTTATCAGATTTGTCATCATCATCCTGTATAACAATTTCATCCACACGATAGGATACCACGTGAAAAATTAAAATAGGGACATGTTTTCTCGATATCTTGCATGAGCCGTTCTCGATGCATGTAAGCTGCTTTGAATGTGGAAACTTGCGATTTTCATTTGTTTATAACTCATAAACCACTCGGTACATCTTTGAACTGTAAACCGCCATTTTTATTGCATTTTTCAGGTAATTCGAAAATGCAATAATATACAGAGTGTCCCATTTAAAATAAGACACGTCAAGTCAACTTCCGGTATAACCGGAAGTGCCGCCATTTTGAAAATATTTTCCATCGATTCACCTTTGTGTAAAACCTTTTTATACAAACTTTCAGATTTCTGTAACGCTTAGTTTCCCATATAGGTACATCTAACTGACGCTTCGTCGTGAAACACCCTGTATACAGACAGAGTGAGTTAATAAGGGAAGTAAAAAAATTACAAAGTTTTAGCTTTTCCAATTAAGTATGAGGTATCGATTTAGTGACTTATGGAAAAAATGAAATCTGCATGCAAGTCTCCTAAAAAGCAATTTTTCCACCATTTGTCCTTAATTTTTTTTCTCCGAACCTGTTGCGATATCCGAATACTTGTAAATTTCATGGTACCTACCAGGAACCATGAAATTTTCATAATCCTGAGTGTAATAAATATAATGCAAGTAGGTAGGTACTACGTTATAAATAAAATAAAAAATTACCACGTTCGTAAATGAAACAAAAATCTTCCCCTTCTTGTGCATGACCCAACAATAATATTTTTACTAAAATTAGAAATATTAAAAATAAGTTATGAAGAAAAAAAAAAGTAAGTGCATCGGCCGGGAATCGAACCCGGGCCGCCCGCGTGGCAGGCGAGCATTCTACCACTGAACCACCGATGCTACGATTATTACCATGACCTCTCAGGTACATTCACAACGGCTGTGGACTCTTTTTGCAGATTCAAGTAGGTATATAAAAAAAATAGAAATAGAGGAGTTCCGAAATGATGAACACGGACAGCACCACAGCATCCATTGTGAATTAAGGCTTCTAATCTTTTTTTTCTTCACCATCATAGCTGCCTTAAAAAGATATGACCAATTTTGTGGGAAAAGAAGTGACAACACTGCACTCATCATTACAGTTTTTCAGCAAGAAAAATAGTGTCGAGGTTTCTACCCAGATTTAGATGTTACCATGGAACGTTTCCAACAATAATATCGTTGTGGGTTCTGGGAGTAAATTTATCCCAATTTAGTCATTTTTTTACACAGTCCCAATTTTTACACAGCGATGCCATATTGTCAAATTTTATCGAACTCGAGGAATAAATAAAATTTGAAAGTCGTGTTACAAATAATAAAAAAAGCATCACACTATTTTAACAATTATAATTGTGATGTAACTCCATGCACATATATGTGCATGGAGTCACGTTTTTTTGCCAATGGAAGCTGTTTAAATTTTAATGCCATTTCAATGTTAGAAAAAGTAAACCTTATTATCTCAGTAACGAAGCCGAGGAAACAATTTTTGTTTTAAAACAATTTTTCTGAACATCCGGTCTACAGCACCCTGTAACCGTGTCCCCTATTTCGGGATCACGCAGTATAGTACTAGGGTGAAGTTAGCAACGAAAACTTAGCAACGGGAGTGGCTAAACATCCGGCTGCGGCAGGACGATAATTTAATTACATAATCTGCTATTATTGCATGAACGGGGTTGATCTTTCTCCTTCTTTTGGAAAAATAAACACCCCAGCAACGCATCAAGGGCAATTTTCTAGCCCAAAATCGAAAATTACAACACCTGAATATGCGGATTCGGAATTTCAAAAAATCACGGTGGCTGTTCTGGGCCCGGACAAGACGAGTTTTCACAAGGGGATGATAGGGTGAATCTTTGTCCTTGATTTGGAAAAATAAAAACCACAGCGAATAAGTAAAACTACTTTTTTAACAAAGCTTCAGCGTTTATTCAATTGATTACAATTTCCATGTCTAAAGATTTATTTAGTCCAAAAATTTCCGAAATTTGATATATTTAAGCTCTAAAGTTCCTCTAGAGCCGAAAAATAGCCCGATACCTTATTTTTAACTTGAAATTTTTTGAAATTTACCTATCCACTTTTGGATGTTGATTAATGTAATTTATTTTGGAAAGAAAGTATTGAATTGAAAAAATCTGGGACAAATTTATCTATACTAAAAAAAATAATGGCAATTATCTTGGAAGTAAAGGAAAAATAATCATAATTAATTGGTCACGCATACATACATTGTTTAATTCAAATAATATTGATCATATCTATAGAAGGCTTAAAATGGGCTTCAAATGTAAACTCCTAAGGCTACTGGTAAGAACAATTCACATCATATAATCAAAATTTCATACTATGTACCTTATTGCTAATCATATTTTAGATGATCCTAATTTTCATTTTTTTGCCATAAAACCTCGCCTTGTCCGGGCCCAGAACGGTGACCGTGATTTTTTGAAATTCCGAATCCGCATATTCAGGTGTTGTAATTTTCGATTTTGGGCTATAAAAACCGCCCTTGATGCGTTGTTGGGGTTTTTATTTTTCCAAACCAAGGACAAAGATCCACCCTATCATCCCGTTGTGAAAACTCGTCTTGTCCGGGCCCAGAACAGCCACCGTGATTTTTTGAAATTCCGAATCCGCATATTCAGGTGTTGTATTTTTAGATTTTGGGTTAATAAATTGCCCTTATTGCGTTACTGGGGTGTTTATTTTTCCAAACGAAGGAGAAAAATCAACCCCGTTCAAGCAATAATAGCAGATTATGTAGTTAAATTATCATCGTACCGCAGCCGGATGTTTAGCCACTCCCGTTGCTAAGTTTTCGTTGCTAACTTCACCATACCTATCGGTATTAAGAAAAATTGTGTCTTCTTACGGAAAAACCGTTCGTCATCTCGAAATAAATTCGAGAAACCATATTTTTCTCAGAAACGAACGAGGATTTGAAAAATAATTTTAAGTAAGTGTTTTTATTTTTATTTTAGCGTTGGTAGGTACTCTTATGAATCCAAATCAAGCTATAGCCACGCTTTGGCCAGCCAGGCTTTCGGCCAGGGAGAGGAACTTGGATTAATTTCCACAAAAAAATGTTCCGTTATTTACTGCTTAAACGGAAAATATTTTGTTTGTTTTTGTTGATATGGTTTGTCCAGTATACGAATTAAATCTCATAAAATAAAATCGTTTATAGTCAGGATCAGTGTGGCATCTCACCGGACCACACTCACTGGACAAACCATACTAACATTATTGTAACAATTCGGACCTTTCTCGGCAAAGTTTTCAGTAATTTTTGTTTCAGATTATGAAGTCTGCATGAGGCCGAGAGCGTGTGGCTGGCCATTATTAGTATAAAATTTCAGACTTTTTTTTCGGCAATCAGCAAGAATGATTTTTTCAGTTTAGAAAGTTCAGGACATATGATTTTTTCAGTTTCTAAAATTCGTGGCCAAACGCGTGGCTGGCGAGTATTATAAGATGTCGATCTTTTTTCAGCAAAATTTCAGCAAAAATTATTCTTTTCAGTTGAGTAAGTCGGGGGTCTAAAGCGTCGTGGCTAATAGCCAATATTTTTTTTTTAGACTTTTTTCAGAAAAGTTTTCTGCAATTTTTTTTCTGCTTATTAAAAGTTTGTGGACGAAAGTGTGACTGGCCATTATTATAAAATGACGGCCCTTTTCAACAACATTTCACCAAAAATGAATTTTTCTGTTTCTTAAGTCCGTCGCCAAGTTTCTTAAGTCTTGTCATATTATTATTATCATAAATTTCACACTTTTTTAAACAAAACTTCAGCAAAAATATTAGTTTCAGTTCATTAAATCGTGGCAGAAATCGTGGCTAACCGTGGCGTTTCAATAATCACGATTTTTTCAGTATACCTACGATGATTTTTATTGGGTGAAATTTCATAATATTATTATAAAAAAAATTCCATCCAAGACTTCGAGATAATGAAAAAAAAAGCTGAAAAAAGGCCCTCTCCATGGCCGAAAGTGTGCATAGCTGCCCGAAGCATGACTAACTTGACTTGGGTCGTGGTTAAATTAGACAAAAGCCGCACGTTTTAGGAAATATTGAAATGGCATTCTTCAGGTTTAAAAAATGTTTACCATTACCTAAGTATTTGATATGGGGTAAAATAAAAATTCCTTATTAATTATTTCGTTTCTATAAAACAGCCTGCATGAGACTTAAAATTTAATAAATCATCACCCTGTATTAAAATTTAAACCATACATAATAGCAGGACACCCATGTGAAAAGTTAAGATTGGGACATGTAAGCCGTTTCAGATATTTTTAGCCGTTTCCGGTAAGTACACACTGCTTTCAAAATGAAAAATTTTCAAAACTCAAAATTGAACCAAGTCCCACAAAAATTATGGGACCGTTGCCAGAATTTCTAGTAACCCTGTAGTTTAGTTAGAAAAGAATCACTAAAATCTCACTGATGTATAATTTTTATAGGTATCCAAGATTATTAACAATAACTAAAATTCCCAATCCCTCCCTAAAGACAATTGCAACTTAAAAAACAATTTTGAATCATATCGACTTTTTTACGAACTTTTTGAGAGAAAGCCTCATCCTCAACTACAAATTGATATCACTTTCACTTAAGATGAATCATATTTGAAACTATTGTGTAATCCAACGAAATGTTTCAAAATCCCTGCAACAATCTTTGCACGAATAATTTGATGCATTCGTGACTAAAAAATTCCTACGCCATAAAACCTAGCGTGAATAAAAAAAAGTGCAGCAGTAACGATTTTTATGCAAGTAATAAATTACTTTTGTTTAGGGGACAAGATGCCACTTCATCTTACCACGTGAATTTCCCGTGCCAGGCACCGAAAGTTGTTCGGAAAACTTGTGGCGTTTCTAGAGTTATGAAAATGTAACTTTTCCGAAGGTACAAAACTGAGCAATTAGATCATTTCCAATAACTATAATACCTACCTATACCTACGACTTAGATCATGACTGAATATATTTTCTCTATGCAGAGAACTTTTCCTAGAAAATACATAATTTATTCACATATTTTATGATAATGCCTCTTTTTCCTGACAAAATTTCCACATGCATACGTTGAAAATAATTAAAAATCCACCCTTATTCGTGTAACTGTCCCCTTTGGCACCTGTCCTTAATAGATATATTTATTGCTGCTATTAACGGTATCATGTATGAATATCGTCAATGTTCGGGGGGTAATCATTCAAGTGTGACGATCATTTAACCAAGTTAATTTTGGAAAGGAAGTCGTTGTCCCGATTATAGCAGTGATACTTGGGATGGAGGAACGGTTATAAGTAACAGTTACTTCAAGTTACCATTAGTCTTTATACTTTTCCCAAAAAATACCCACTCAATGCACACATTTAATTAGCCCTCGAGATATTTTCTTGAAATGGTTGTGTCCAAAAATCTCTTTTTTCTAATGTAACAATCTAAATGTTTTGAGTTTATAATAGTGACGTAATTTTTTGCTAACTTAACCCGAATGGTCGTAGGCAACGCCATTATTTGTTGTGGGATTACATTCATTGTTGGGAAGCTTGAAGCTGAAGAAAAAACAAGAAGCGCTGCAGCAGAACATAATTTAGGTAAAATAAAAGCTGCAATAACGTCCATATTATAAGATCGGTAAGAGTTAATATTTTAGTTCCTCAGAATATTTCAACATCCTCAAAACTTCGTTTAAGACGTGAATCTTCTGCCCATGGAAGCTTTCTTCGAGTAGGTACCTCCACAAAATTAGGGAAATCGAAGACAGACTTGCTAAGGATTTCGAAATACGTTCAGATACTGGAAGATGGAGATCTTGACGCCCTGGTAACTTGCCAACGGGAAGAGGCTGAGACAGTATAACTGTAGGTACAGCGCTGAAGAATTTGGGTATGAATCATATAAAATAACGCGATCCCACGTTACGTGATATTTTAGTTCCTTAGAACATCTCAACATCCTTGACACTTCACACATCGCTTAAGACGTGAATCTTCTGTCCATGGGAGCAGCTCTCTTCGATTAGGCACCTCCACGAAATTTGGGAAATCGAGGACACAGACTTGCTCCGGACGAGCGTTCAAATACTCGAAGAGGGAGATTGTGACGTCCTAGAAACTGGGAAACGGGAAGAGGCTGAGATGGGATAACTGCACATGCAGCTACAGAATTTGGGGATGAATCAAATAAAATAACGCGATCTCACGGTACGTAATATTTTAGTTCCCTAGAAGTCCTAGAACATCTCAACGTTCTTAAAACTTCACACATCGCTTAAGACGTGAATCTTCTGTCCATGGGAGCAGCTCTGTTCAAGCAAAAATTAAATAATTTTTTTTTTCTTTTTTCTTTAGACACATAGTAACGGTTAGCATAACAACTAGGCATATCAGTGATCACATCACTATGCTGGGGTTCACGATGGGTCCTCCGTATTATCCTTCGGAGGAGCCCGTGCCTGGCACCGGGTATTGATGGTAATCCTGCAGCTTAGCAGGAAATCGGGAATCAGGTGATTTCATTGTTCCGCCGCAGCAGCACGTCCAACCCGTTATCGGAGGGGTGGAATGTGGAATGGCCGCACGATTGTCGTGACTGTCTTTTTCGTTAGGTAGGTACGCTTGATTCGATTGGTTTATGTTTCCCGTTTCAATGAATATTGATGTTTTTTATTATCAAAGAAAAAACTGTACGGCAAATTTGATTCTTCATTATTGAGAGAGTTAACTTGGCAAAAAACCACAAAAAATAATTAAATTTTTGAGAACAAAACTTTTATGATTGGCTGACCTTATAGACTCGTCATCGTTTTTAGAATACGGGGTGATCGATTAAAAACCGCAATTTGGAATATTACGTAAATGGAGAAAGAAAAACGACCACTATCTGAAATTTTGGTTATTGAAATTTAAAACGGCTTACATAAATGGCCCTTTATTAACTTTTCATTCTTAAATTCACGTACAACAATTATTATTATTATTAAATTTTTAACTTACGATATCCAGTTGTAAATCCCTGAGACGGTAAGTTCACCCTTCTCGCAGAGAGCGTGTTCTATAAGCTCGGTGTATGTAAACGGGGGTTTCTTGGGGCCCGAGTAGCGATACGAGTGTCCTGCTCCACTTCCTCGTGAGTCCTCTTTTGATGGTGTCGGTTGGTTGACCTGCAATGGTTCTCCTCCGCAATTCTAATAATAACCAAGGAAATGATGCATTATTAATTTCAAGATCCTTAAGCTGCGTCCTCATCTGACGAACGAGCATAAACAAACACGAACGAACACAAACAAGCATTACGCGCAACGATTCGCCAGTTGTCGGTGACGGTACTTCAAATAAAATCATCCAATCATCCGTGTCATCATTTCAGGCTGTTTCGGTTCGTTTTTCGTTTGTGCTCATTTAAGTTCGTAAGCGTTCGTTATTTGACTACTTGCACGTTCGCTCTGTTTATTCACGGATGCTGTTAGATGAGACGCCCTTATTGCAGTTTGCGGTGTGTACGCTAAGTGAACTGATACATTCTGATTTAGGTGTGTGATCAAAATGTTTTTTTTGACTTACATTGCTGAACGAGTTGAACTGTTTGGCAAAGTCTTCATCTTGGTTGAGAGAGGGTTCGAAGTTGTCGATTGACACGACACGAATTTCTGAAACGGTGTCGGTCTTCTCATCTAGAATAGAGTAAACTTTGAATTATTTACATGAAACATGTTATGCGAAAAAACAATCAATTGGATTCACCCTAACAGTCCTCCTCCTAGGAACTTTAAAGGGCTATTAGATCGTCTGTCAAAATTTTCTGTGATGTAAAAAAATGTAGGGACCTTAGGTCTGTGCTGGGTAATTTCTTGAAGTAAGTAAGTAACTAAAAGTACTGAAAAAAGCTCTTCTTGTCGTATGTTCTCCTTTAGGGTCGTCAAGACAATTCGCTTCGTCGTATAGACCAATCGTTACTTCAAAAAACTCCAAAGAAAGACGGGTTCCGTGCAAAAAGCCAAATTATTTTGTCAAGCGAGACATGAATAAGCGACAGCAAAAAAGTTATTCGCTAATGTCGAGTTTTGGAACTGGAACAACATTTTCCCCAATCTCACAACAAAACTGACTCCCAAGACACTTTTTTGTTGCCCAGTTGAGTTTGGACATCTGCAGTCACGAAACAGCGATTGTCTCTGCTACTGCAGTGTCTCCTCCAAAGAGTACAAGATTATTACTCCTCAAGACACTGCAGTTTTTGCCTTGTTGCATGGTGTCACATGACAAGGAAGCTCACATTGAGTCAAAACCACCAACCGATTGTTTGACAAAAACGTTGATACAATCATTATTCATTATCTAGATACGATTTTTTCTTCTAAATCGGGACCATTGAGCGAAATTTGGGTGCTGGGTGGCTGAGAAGCGAAAGGGGTACTGAAAGGAGGTATGTGGTGTAAAATATTATTTTAACAACAAATCTGACAGGAATGTGCAGGATGTTACATAAAATGTGACCGGAGTGACTCAGTGAAACAAAATTTTGTTCACTTGAGCAGAATACCACAAGAATCAGTGCCACCATAAACATCTTCAAGCTTTGGGAACACCAGTACAACACATCCAGACGTTTGGGAACGCTTTCTTTGTTGCTTTATATAATGGCAACATGAAGAGGAAGTCTGTTTGGAAGAACCCGCTGTAACGTTTTACCAAATCTGCTACAAAAAGTTAATTCAGCTTGCATCTTTTTCACGTCGGTGCATCAGCAAATCCAACAATTGTTGGTATGGAATCAAAAAAAAAAAAATCCAGAAGACTGCATGCAAGGTAGCAATGAAAAACGATCGAAGGCCTCGCAAACTTGTCAGCAATGGGATAAGAGCAGCAAACCCCGAGATTTTATTCAAATTGTCAATTTCATGTACTTGAAGGAATGGATACGAGGGAGCACGTGGTTGCAGGAAAACTGGGTTGAATTGCTCTTTTGTGTGTCGCTTTTGCATTGGTCGATCATGAGAAAATGTCATGGGGGGAAAAATTATGCAACGGAAGCACAATAATGGGCTCTCAGTATCACCGATGGAGATGACATATTGAGAACGTATCCCAAATCTGTTTCTTCCTTATTTGTTTGAGCCTCTTAGTCACAGTTCGTCCATACTTCTTAAAAAATAAGGCCCAATTACCCCAAAAGTTGGAAACCGTACACTACACGGTCACTTTTGGGGAGTGAAGAGGTCTCTCGTGAAGTTGCCTTGGGTTATTTTAAGCTTAGTACCGGAAATTTTGCTTATTCACCGCTCGCATCTTAGCTTATTGTGACTTATCATACCTAGGCATTTCAGCTCTGTTACAAAGCTTATGGGCCTCTCTATAAGAAAATCAATGGCAGGAAGATGGTCAGCAGCTATGTTGGTTCTATGATGGCTTTAGTTTTTCGTTGGAAACATTAAATCCTGTTTGCTCGGACTACCTTTCAATATTCCCTATAGTTTTTTTTGCAGGATTTCGTCAAGGGTGTCGGTGTTTTTGCCTCTTGCGAAAATAACGATGAGGTCATCGGCACACATTCTCGTTTTCATTGGCTTCTTGATATCGCAGATGATATCGTTAATGACCACAAGGAATAGGTTGACGCTTAGTAGCGACCCTCGCAGCAGCCCGCTTTCGAGTTATGATGTGTGTGTCTGACAGGATGCCGTTGCATCACTTGCATCGTACCTTAGCGAAACTCTCGGTTTGCAAAGAAGTTTTTGATAAAGTAGATGGAGTTGCCATGCCGTCAAGATCCCACGATAGTTTGTGGATGTGGAGAACCATGTGTTCTCAGGAAGTGTCATAAGCCTTGGTTTTGTCATGTGAGATAGACAAGCATTTTTGTTTCAGGAATAAGGCTTTTCTTGCTTCCATTTCTAGGTCGATGATATTGTCAATGTATAGCTTCTGTGTTTTCTGGAACCGTTTTGTTCTTCCGGTAGTAGACCTCTGGATTATCGACTCTTTATTATTTGCTCTAATGTTTTGCACATAGTGCAAGTGAGAGAGATGGGCGATATGACTCTGGTCAGTGGTAAAAAGCCACTGCTTTTTAAAATGCTAATGACCTTAGATGGTGTGAATGTATCCAGGTCTCTTGAAGAGAGAAGTACTCTTCCGAACGTTGAGTATCTGGTTCTTCCCAAGGCGGGGCAGTTGCATAGAACATGCTCTGCTGTTTCTACATCCCTCAGACACGGGCGATATTCTGCTTTATCTGCTAGATTCATCCTGTGTAAGTGGTGGTTCACTTTATAGTGTCCTGTGTGTTTATAGGCCTATCAGGGCCCTTAGGCCAGTCCTTTTGAGCTCCAGTAGCTTTTTGGCTCTGTTTATCGATGGTCCCTCAATGAAGGTCTTAGAGTGAGTTAATCCTGGTAGACTTCTGCCCAGGTGTCTATTGTTGTTTTGGCAATATTTGAGGCTATGCCAACAGCGGGTTCTGGTCCTGTAAATTTGGATTCGGTTCCTCTTCTGGCCAGAGAGTCGGCTATTTCGTTCTCTCCAAGGCCGGATGAGTGACCTGGGATCCAGACCAGAGTCAAGTTATTGTTTTTATCTACCTCATTGAGTGCTGCTTGACAGTTCCATACTAGTTTGGTGTTGCAACGAATGTAGCAAAGGGCTTTCAGGGCCGCTTGGCTATCTGAGAAGATTTTAATTGTTTTCCGCGTGCAGTGCATTTCATCCAACATCTGTGCGCTGAGTACAATGGCATAAATTTCTGCCTGAAATATTGTTGCATAAGCTTGCGACGAATTCCCTTCTTGACCCAGCGTCGTACGCTCCGGATCCAACTCCCGTTGGGGTCTTGAACCGTCGGTGAACCACGTAAGGTCTGCTTTGAGGAGGTCTTTGAGTCGCGCTTGGGATGACGTTGGCGTTATACTAGCTTGTGCTTGAGATTTTTTGGTAGGCATATGGCGGCTAATACAGGAAAAGGGGAAATGAAAAATCCCTAATTTTGGAATAAATCTCTTTTATTATATTCACGATCTGAAAATCGTTTTAAGAAAAGCTGTAGCGTTTGAAATGATGAACATTTTCATAAAAAAGCAACCGATCAATCGGACTAATTAGACCCCCCCCCCCTCCCCAGTTGATTATTTCTGACCATTAATGTTTAAGGAAAAAAAATTACTCAAACAATGTTTGGTTTGCTGGGGGAAATCGTTTTGACACAATAAAATACCCCCCTCGACAGACGCACAGAGGAATCGACTGTCTCGCAAAGTTTCTGCACTACAACTTGAAAAATGGCGACGTTACTAATTTTTGAAAAAAAGCTTTTTTTGGGTTGTTTCAGCTCCCAATCTTCTTCGTATTTGAATTCTCTATACAATTCGTCAATTGGGATCATTTACATTGCTCCATCAGTTTTTCTTTTATAAGCAAAAAAAAAGCGATTTTTTTATTCTAAAATGGCCAATAATAAAAAAGAAAATGGTAAACTCGAGTAAAAAGCATGGGAGTTAGGATCTGGGGGATCTACCGCCTGTGATGGCACCGGCGGTACTCCATTACTATTTTTGTCAAGAAAAAACCTCGAATTGCTTGGTCTGATAGATAAGAAGATGTCAGTTTGCTTTAAATTTTGGTATCATCCGTGAAAAAAAAACAAAAACAAAAAAAGTCCTATTTCTAAGCGATTGTTGATTAATAAATAAACAAACTGTTGATTTGGTAGTTACCTACCTACCCAGCTGACGATAATAATTTTGAATAAAGTGGATAGTTTATTTATACCTGGCACTGGCGGAAGTTCGTGAATTTTATAATTCAAGAGCCAAGACAAATTCCCGTCTTGGCAGTCGGACTCGATTCCGCTGTCCGACCCCCTGGAACTGGGAATCACGAAATCTTGACATTCCCCCTGGAATATGGTCTGCTCGTAAGTCTCATTATTTGGTTGAATTGTTTTCAAATCTTCGGCGTTTACATTATGCATTTCCGCTACGATGCTCGGGATGATCTTGTCTGAGATGTCCCAGCGTCCATTTACCAGTAGTATCTGTAATAAAATAAAATAGCTCGATTTAAAAAACTCCATTTTTCAAAATTGGCACGTTTATAATTTAGGCGTCAGTCGAGTGTGTGAAGTAGCGTAAACAATACACATGGCTCAGTGGTCTAGGGGTATGATTCTCGCTTTGGGTGCGAGAGGTCCCGGGTTCAAATCCCGGCTGAGCCCAGTAACTTTTTTTTACTTTTTGATAATTAATTTCTTTTAATAATAATAATATTAATTGTCATAATTTGTCAAAATTTATAATAATTATTATTATTCCAGTTACTGAGCATAAATGAGCATTAAATAATATACCTACCTCAGAATTTTTTGTTTCATAATACCCATCGTCTTCATCTTTAGCAGAAAATTTCATTTTCGGAAAAGTGGAAGATATATCACGAATAATTTTACGGAATCTTGAATGAGGTTTACCACTCGGTTGTACGAAAGTTTGAGAGACGGTCCTTTGGGCCCCGGTAACATTACAGTAGCTGATTGTTTCGCTTTTTATAATCCGCTCGCTCGGCTGTTGTATGTTGTTTTTAATGATTAAGTTATTACTCTCCATTCCGCCCTCGTTTTCCTCCCGAAGAATTGACGTTCAAATTCAATAAAAGGTGGGTAAAAACTCTAAAAACTCCAACATAATTATCGGTCTTACTTAACTTGAGAAAAGAAATTTTTCACAAAATACTACTCCGGTTTCAAAGAAAATGAACCGTTGATTTGACAGCTACCAACCAACTACGATTTTTTTCATTTATGCAATTTCAAATAATCAAAGAACAATGGATTTCGACTCATTTCATCCCTCAAAACTTTATTCTTTTTAATGAGAGAATTTAGAGGAATGTTGTCATTTATTCCACCAAAAGCTTTAATTGGAATTATTGTTGCTCAACGGAACCCTCTTTTCCCCTTTTGATGGATTTCCGGTGAATCCTGGGATCCACCCTTCAATTTTTTTTTTATTTCAAACTTCCAACAAATCCGAATGATCTGTAACTCTGGTTTAAATAAGGTTGATTAGAAGTGAATAACGAATCATAATATTATTACACATCGTGATAGAATAATAATTATAAACCATAATATGTAAATCATCTTAGATCTTGGACAATTCTTGAAAGAGATTTCTAAATTTAAACGAATCGCTAAACACATGGAATAAAAATAAAAAGTCAAAAACTTGACAGAAAGACGTAGGTAGGTTCTAGGTAGGTAACTTGAGGTTGAAGGTTGAAGCTTCAGAGGTACATCAGTTTAACTAAATATTGTTCTAAAGTCCATCGGATGAGTCTTTAGAATGGTTACCGCGAATATCTAAGAAATTGAGCGTCGTACAGTCTCAGGCAATTTTTTTTTAAGTAAGTTACTTCTACAGGGTGTGCATTCAAAATTCGAAAAAAAAATCTTTCTTGTTATTATTTCAGGTTTGCTGAATTTTTATAAGAATGAGATATCTCACCATAAGGAGTGGTGCCTTTGATCAACATCAATGGAGCCGTACCAAAATGGCAGCCATTTTAATTTTCATAAAAATTGGTAGTTTTTTTAGCCCCGGTGTTCTATAGAGGGTGAGTCAGTTTTTTGTAGCAGGACTTCACCAGTTTATAGACAACTGTTTTAAGGAATAAAAGTTCCCATAAACGTCCGGAAAAGCTTAGAAAAAAAGTTACAGGGTGTTGAAATTTTTTTTTTACAGTTTTCGCATCATAAACTTGGGCATTTTTCAATATTTTAATTTTATACCGCGAGGTTATTTATTATAATTTAGAGACCACAAAATGAAGAAAAACACGGGTGAAAAAATTCATTAGTGGCGTAGATATAGGGTATGTGATCCCTTTTTCCGCCAACAAACTTCTACGCCCATGACTTACAATAAGATCGTATAGTTATCAGCGTTGGATTCCCATAATATGTGTCCCATAATATGTGGACAATCTCCCGGATTTGGGTAATAATTAAGTAAAAAAAAATAAAAAAAAATAGCCATAACGTTTATTCATAACGAGCACTCCTGGGAAGATATTACCCCTTAAAGTTAAGGGTTGAAAACCTATTTTTTACAATAACTTTTTCATTAGTTGACCGATATTTTTGAAATTTTGCCGTGTTATTTTTTTTTGTAATTTTTAACCCTTTAACCCCATATATACAGGGTGCACCATGTATCCTTCTCTATATTGCTATCTCTTAACGCTAAAAGATACAGGGTCGGTTAGACAAGTCCAAAGAAGCGCAATTTTGTGGCCATCTCGAATCAGTCAAGACATACAAAATATCTGTGACCGTTCCTGAAATATCCTGAAAAAACTGAAAAATCGAGATTTCTTATTTTTGTCATATCTTTTTTATTATTGGAGATTAATAAATTATTTTTTGTGGGCTTACATAAGTCGGCAACACGGTGTAAGATTAGTTATCTTACACCGTGGTCGGCAAGCAACCCATCTGAAATTTCAAAAATTTTCAAAGCCGACTAGATCCCAGGATTTTCATAGTCAACTTTCGTTTTTCTTATGGTCACCATATTGTTTTTTTTATGTTGTTCGGTATAAAAAAAATCATCAAAACTAAAAATTGTTAAACTTCAAAAAATAAATTAAAAAAATGTTTATCTTCTTTTTTCTTTAAAAAAGACAACTTTTTAGACCGAATTTCATAGATAAATTAAAAAACCATAAGGCAAGCACTATTTCGGCGTATTTTACAAATGTTGACGTTTTTCGACGATTTTTTTTTCTTTGAAAAAAGAAGAATAAAAATTAAAAAAATTTTTTTTAAGTTTATTAATTTTTGGTTTCCATTATTTTTTTCATATCGAACGACATAAAAAAATAATATGGCGGCCATAAGAAAAACGAAAGGTGACTGTGAAAACTCTTGGTTCTAGTCAACCTTGAAAATTTCTGTAATGACAGATGGGTAGCTCTTGACGATTTATGTAAGCCTACAAGAAATTATTTATCAATTTCCAATAATAAGAAAGATATGGCAAAAATAAGAAATCTCGATTTTTCAGTTTTTTCAGGTTATTTCAGGAGCAGTCACAATATAATTATCTTGCATGCATGTCTTGACGGATTCGACATGGCCACAAAAGATAGCAATATAGAGAAGGATACATAGTGCACCCTGTAGATTAACATTATTGTCCGGTGGTGTCGGTGTACAAAGGAGACACCCTCACCAATATCATCGCAAAGAAAAATATACGCCACTGGCTTTTTTTAAAATTTTGTTATTTTTTCAGATTATGCAACTAATCAATACAACTTTTTTGTTTCTGAGTTTTTTTGTATCTTGGTTCGTTTTCGAAATAAAAAAATTTCATCACTTAATTTCATATCCCTCTGCTGGACCACCAAAAGAAACATGGGGAAAAATAAAAAAGTAAAATTCATTAGTTTCGATGTAAGAAATATACTTAATTTAGTGTTTATTTGTTGTTGTTGTTACATAATTGTATTATTAATAAAAAGTAATAATAATAAAAAAAATCAACAAGAGTTTGTGCGGTCCAGAAATATGCAATTTATTTATTTTTATTTATTTACACCATATAATATGTTACAATTTAATATTCATTCTTTACATTTTACCAGAGATCGCAGAGAACAAACAATTATTATCAAACAGCAGCCTTCTTTTTTTTACCCAACAAGGAGGAACACTATGTTCCCGTACGCTGGCGTGGTTCATAAGAGTGTGGCAATTAAGTAGATTTTATTTATTTAACCCAAAACTAAGCAAGAGACGAAAAAAATTTAAGATACAAAAAAGTTGCATTATTAGCTGTTAAATCTGAAAAAAATATAAAAATTCAAAAAAAAAGTCAGTGGCGTACATTTTTCTTTGCAATGATATTGGCGAGGGTGTCCCCTGGTTGCCACTGGACTTTAATTGTAATCTACATGGGGTTAAGGGGGTCCTTATTAACACAAATAAAACTGCAAAATTTCAAAAATATCGGCTAATCAATGAAAAAGTTATTGCAAAAAAAGATTTTAAAGCCTTCACTTTAAGGGGGTACCTACCTAATATTTTCCAGGGGTGTCTTGTAGGTATAGGAATAAATGTTATAGAACCTGCATTAATTAAATCTTTTTTTTTATATTTATTTTTATTTAATTTACCCAAATCGGGGAGATTGTTCACATATTATATTATGGAATTGCATATATGCTGTGTAATTCAGACAGTCATGGAAAATCGAACTTTAATGCACCATAAAACATTAATTTAATTCAAATACCGATTTAATAATTTAAATAATTTTTTTTGTTATTTAAATGAATTTTACCTGAATATCAACTTTTCGCCTTTTGAATTTTGATAAAATACCGAAATATGAATATGCCTTTTAATTACTAAAGCACAAATAATACTCAAAATTTAGAAAGTTTCAACAATGCAAATAAAAAAAATGATTTGATTTTTAGCAGGTTTGTAAGTTATTTATAAGATATTTTTTACCTATAAAAGACATGCATGATTTTGTTTTTATTCAGTCAAATTATAGTCGAGACTACCTACTCATCTGAACAGCGAAATAAATTAAAAATTAAAATATAACTTTCCAAAACGAAATATATTTCTGTGAGTGTTTTCATCTCATAAAGACTGTAGATAACGTGATTTAATAAAAAAAAAAATAAAAAATAAAAAAAATTACTTACCTTAATTTGTAAATGGGTATCTACTCCGTTTTTAAATTAAATAATAAAAAGATTAAACAATCACTATTAAACCGCAATCACTTTTCACCGATCAAAATATTTTCGCCTAGAAATCACTTCAAAAGAGCGGATGTTCCTTACATTATTTGAACTATGCAAAGGCGCAGAGTAAACATGATTAAACTATTTCATTTATGGCGCTAACCCTCTCCTTAGGGCGTGCGCACATCGCATGTCATGCTCAGTGCCCAGATTACCTCATGATTCTTTTATTCCTTTTTCCTTTCCATTAATTTTCACAACTTTTGATAATTAATAATTACAAGCAGTACACACATATTCTAAAACAGTATAGATATAAGTGGTTACCTATATACCTATAACATGGAAATAAAAATCCTCACCATGGAAAATTAATAAAAACAAAGACTATTATGAAATAAATGGGTATTAAATTTGTTGAATTTTTAGTTAATCACAACAAATCCGGCAACGTTGTAAGAAATCTCAGAATATAGGTAGCAAAAGAACGCATTATCAGATATTCAAAGGTTACGTTTCATCATTTATGTGAAGTCTATCGAATCGTAAGAAATTTTCATGGTTTAGTGGGGTAAAGAATGATATGACGGATCAAGATCTTAAAAGACAAGACTATTTTCATCACTTTTTGACGGCATTTTTAATAGTTATTAAAAGCGCGGCCATAATGAAAATGACATTATAAATTGAAAAAGCTTCCCAGATTTTCTCGGTAATGGCTCAATAAATTTAAAATGCACCAGCAGCAGCTTTATTTCAATCTTAAAAGTAATTTTCAAATTTATTTACGCATTCAGATTCGAGCTATAGGATTTAGATTTACTGACCTGACGAGTAGGGAACCTGTATTACCGACACTGACGCTTACGTAAGCGTTAGTGTCGGTAATGCAGGTTTCCTACTGACGAGATGTGATATGCGCACCCTAGTGAATTGCTAAACAAACAGTAGAGTAAACAGCAAAACAGTTATGCCGTATAATTTTTTTTCTATTCTTCACGCGATTCTTTATCGGTAAAGAATTCATTCTTTACACGGACATTATTATAAGGTAAAATTTGTAAGAAATGTAAAGAATGTGAACAATTCAAAGTTTTGACTTCTTTCAACCAACTATACTATAATAATCTATCGAAACAGATGGTGAAATTACAATTTCCATAAACATTAAATAACTGGTTTTCTATTATTTGCATTCTTTACGTGTTCTTTACATTCTTTACGTACTGTTTACATGCGTACGCATTATTTACGTGAAACCTAGGGAATGAATTCTTTACACGTAAAGACACATCATTGCAGCAGCCGAATTATTCTTTTCTACAATTTACCTTTCCTTAATTTAAAATTTCTTTTAAATTTCCAGAACATGGGCAATTTTAGAATTTTTGAAACTTAAAGATTTTGAGCGCAATTAAGGTGAATATTCTAAAAAGATAAATATCATTAGTCAAATTCAAATTGAATGTCAATGTCAAAAATTGAAGGCCACTGTTGCGAACTGACCAATGAAAGCAGATGGAAACTAATTATTTTTTAATCTTTTATTCATGATAATTTTTCATTTCATTAGTCATTATCATTAAGATGTGCGAAATATAATGCAAAAAAGATGATAATCATTTTCACCTGCTTACGTTATTAAACGATATAATTAAACCAATGTAAATTTTGCAATAATTGTGGTAATTATTTCAGTGCAATCTAATAAGAGAATCAAGGAAACTAAAGAAAAAGGTGAGTAAATAGAATCGGGGTTCCGAAGGTTATGACATTCATTCTTCAATGTTCGTCCACATTATCAAACTTCACTGTTATTATTGTTCTTTCTGTGTTTGACCTGGTTTCATTTTCGAATAAAGCTCAGTGTTAAAACTCCTGGAAAACCGCAATCTTCAAATCAAAATGGATATTGACTCTGAAGGATCCGGAAATGGAACTATTGAGTCCTCATTGTTGCAACAGTTCAGCTGCATGGGGACCACAGACAAAGAGGAATTGGTGCAACAACTGCAAAAACTTCTTGGCAGTAATTTGAACTATTCCACAGCTACCTTTTTCTTAGACATGAACAATTGGTAAGAACGAAATATCGATTAAATATAAACTGATTTTGTAACAATCCGCATGCTTTTTTTTAGGAACTTACAGGCAGCAATTTGTTCTTATTTGGATATCGAATCTCCTTCACCTTTACCTTCGATGTCGCTCATATCCGATCCGCAGGCTAGTGAAACTGATTGCATAGAACCTTGTACTAGGTAATTTGACATTTACTGTATTGTGAAACAATTTATTTTTTCATGTCGATTGAAGATATCGATTCAACTTTGACTGATTGATTAACCCCAGAAGTTTGAATGGTAAAAAAGCTACAATACTACTGCCAAGTACCAACTACACATGCATTAACCATATATTAGATGGCAGATCTTATAGGGAACATTATTGCCAGTTTTAGTTTAGGATAAGCATGTGGTACTGAAAATTACTTAAATTTTGGGGTCTGGTGACATTTCAAGAAAATTGTGTTTGAAATATCATAAAAGAAATTAGACCAAAAGTCACAGTTCATTTATCAACTTAAATTTAATAAATTGACATTAATAGAACAGAATTACAGTGCTTCAGACGACAGTAGAGTGTCTAAGATTTCCGCAATGATACCAATAAGAATATCAAGCTGAGTTTGGCTTTAAGAACTGTGTTGTTTTTGTAATTATTATTATTACGCAACATGTAAATTCATGAACTGATTCATGTATAAGGTCTCTTGTAATTGAAAAAAATCATATTCATGCATCAATCTTTAAAGTAGCAACAGGGTGAGTGGGAGATGCTTAGGCCCTATTGTCAGCACTAGCACTGTGATAAATAGAACCACTGTACATATTTTAGAACTACAATGAAGATTTTCATTCTGCCTTTGTTGTGCAACGTTGCAAGATTTATTTGCACCCACTTATTATGTTCAATACAATTTTTTATTAAAAATGTAGTTATTACTAAATCGGCATCCCTAGTACTGGTTGAATAAAAAGCTTATTCTTTAGGGTTTATATGGCCTTTAGCTTTTCATCAGATATTTAGCCAACGTAAGATGCTAAAATGCGACCTTTTTACAATACAGTGACAATCATTGATGACTGACACTGCTGTTTTGGATTAAAAAGAATGGAAATTTGTGTTTATAAACAAAGAATTATGGCTGATGGGATTTTGTTTGGCTAATTTTTTCAAACTTTATTAATCGTTACAGCTTCCAAAAGTCGTGGCATATTAGCAACAGCGGCCAGGAAACTTGGCCCGTGGGTTGTTACGCTCGCTGCGCAGACGGGGCACTGAAACTTGAAGGAAGTCCAATTCCCGTTCCGTGTTTGGGTCCTGGTGATACGTTCGTGCTCACGGTCGCAATGATCAGCCCCAGCTCACCCGGCACTTATCAAAGCAAGTGGAGGCTATGCACTTCTAGTGGAAGCTACTTCGGAGGTATGTTGACAGCAGTTTACATGTTTTTCAATGTTAGATATTAGACAGTATTGTAGGAACTATCTCTGTCTCGTAATTATTAGGTTAATTTAGAGATTTTTCTTGCAATAATCTATTTATTAATGGTAAACCAGTAATAAACAATCTTCTGTCACAACAAACTATGAGTTTAAACTCCTGTTTATAACGCTTTTTATCCTGTCAATGTCTTAATTCAATTCACTTCACTTCCTTTATACCGTTGGAGCTCTCTAATGTATTGTTCTTACTTGACTGACTCTAATAGCAATAACATTCCAAGTTGGATAGCGAGCGGTCTAGAATCGTCTGTTCCTATTCTGGATGGCAGTGTTGTCAGCTCCACTATTTTTTGTGAATATGTTCCTGAGTTTGGAATGTGGATATTTATAATATAATGTAACCTAAGTCCAGAAGAAACCCTAGCTCTTTCTAATATACAGGGTGTTAGTTAAGTACGGGGCCAAACTCCAAGGGGTGCTTCCTTGAGTGATTTTAGAAGAAAAGTTCAAATAAACATGGGTCCGAAAATGCATATTTTTCAAGACACAGGGTGTCAAGCTTTTTTTTTTCTCGAAAACAAAGCAAGATATGAAAAAAACTCAAAAGATAAAATAGTTGTATTTCTAGTTGCTTAATTCGAAAAAAATACAAAATTAAAAAAAAAGTCAGTGGCGCCCAATTTTTTAATCAAAAATATTAGTTAGACTGTCTTCCGGGACGCCACTGGAATTAATAATTTTAAATAATCTAATTGGGGCTAAATTACCCTCTTGTTATTACAAACAGAACTGCCAAATTTCAAGAAAATTGATTGAAAGAGTTTAGAGATATTCACGAACATTCAATTTTTTTTTTAAAGTTTGACACCCTGTATCTTGAAAAATATGGATTTTCGGACCCATGTTTATTTGAACTTTTCTTCTTAAAATCACTCAAGGAAGCACCCCTTGGAGTTTGGCCCCGTACTTAACTAACACCCTTTATAAGCACACATTCCCACTATTTTTTAGTTTTTTTTTTTTTTGATTTCTAGATATTTATTTAATTTTGCTTCTCAAAACAGTATATCCTTTCTTTATTTTTTATTTTTTGGTGGGATGGGGGAATTTATTTTAGAATCTAGGCTGCTATGATCTTTTATAATCAGTCCTAACCAATTACATCAATGCTAGAAAAACAATCTCTGCTCATAGCACTCTAGATTGGAAAAAGCAAATTACCCCTTCTTAAATAAGAGTCACTTGTGATATCAAATTCAATTATGGATAAGCCAAAGGATATTTACAAAATAAATAAACAATTGAAGCCCTTAGTGAAAAAAGGGCGAAAGTCACAAACTATCTGAAATTGAGTTTTCTAGCCCAAAGCCTAAATGTTTCATAAATAATGGTACTCAAGCCATAATAAATTTCATTCAACTTATTTCCAATAGATGGGGTTACAATAAGGTTATAATAAGATACCAATATTGCTTATATTCACCTATTGTGGCTTGCATCTTTTTACAAAAAATATTTGTTATTAAGTTCCGATAAAGGGAATACAAGCGACAATTATTTTTAAAAAACTAAAAAAAAACTTGCAATTTTTTTGATGTGGCTTATACATTTTTTTTTTCAAGAACTTCAATTATTGGTATAATTTCTCACAAAAATTTTATTTGTTATGGTATTCCCTTTTCTTATTCTTAATTTTATTAAAAAAATGTATACCATAAACAAAATTTATGAATTATTTTAGAGGGCACTCTCTCTCCCAGTTGGGTTCAGTTGAAAAAAGTTGTTTTTAATTTATCTTGAATCAAAATTTGAAATTCTATAGAACAAATCATTTAATTTATGACTTGTAACTTGACCAAATGTTTATTTTAAAAAAAAATTACAAAAACCTACCTTGAGCTCTCAGATTTCTAAAATTTGTTAAAACTACACTCTAATAATTTAAAACTAATACTAAATACAGGGTGTCCCAATATTCCATGGACATGGAGCAACCACAGATTACTGAGGTAAAAAAAAGTCGCTCGGACCAAACTTATCTCTATACCAAAGTGCTTCGTTTGTCCGTTAGAGGGCTTCAAAGTCTTTTGAAAATTTTAGTTTTTTTGAAATAGCTCAAAGTCGGCTCATTCCAATTCGATGAAATTTGGTAGGTAAATTTCTTATTAAAAGTACTAACTTCTGATGTACATGATAATTTGACGAAAACCCGGGAAGGGGTGAAACTACCCCTACCCTCCATTAAAATCGATCGTAATTGTTGATAGGGTAGCAGGAACGCTGTTCATGTTTTTTTGTTTGAAAGATACATCGTTTTAGCCCATTTTTGGTCTCCTACAAAAATCTGTATCTTTCCGAGGTGCTATGTGAGAAAATAAATTAGTCGACTATAACTAAATTTTTATTTCATTCTTTTAATTTGAAATCAAATTTTCAATTGTCAGGTGATTATTTTATCTAATCTCATAAAAGATGCTCGATGTGGGCGCTGGTTTGGACCCTAGAAAGTTCCATCCTGCGCAAAAAAATGATTTTAACTTTTCTTGGAACCTCGTCGTTTTGCAAACTGTTTACTGCGTTTGAAAAAAACCATTTGCAAACACTGTAACGTAGAGACCCCCGGGGCCGTTGCTCTGCGGCGAAAAGCCACCTTATGATCGTCTAGTTTCCCTAATTTCTCCTAATAGGACTGTTGTGTTTTCCTACGTTGTGTTTACCGCAATTACCGTAGTCGCCCCTGCTCTTTGATTGAGGTATGCCAGGATTAGTATGGCCGAAACGGATGCGCAAAGAACCTACTGGGATTTTTCTTTTGCCGGAAAAGCGGGGAATTTTACTGAGACTCGTTGTTAACTGTTGGCTTCCTATCAGGGAGTTTAAAAGCGAGTGATGAGCGAGAGAATTCGTTTGTAAGGGCGTAAAGTGATGAAGGGCGAGATGGGCTGTGATTTTGCATAGAGAGTACAAAAAAATGGAAAGCGAAGAGGGATCCCTTTCATCCATCTTTCAAACTATAATCCATTTCGGATTCCACTCTTTTACACACCTGTGCTTTCTTTTGGTTTTTGTTTCGTTTACAGGCTACCCGGTATATGCGGGAATGTCTTATTATTTCGTTTTGCTTTTATTTCGGTTACAGACTATCCGGTATTTGCGGAAATGTCCGTGGGTTTAACTATTCAACGATTTTCCTTGCCTAATTTCCTTTTTCTAGTTTCTTTGAATTTCATTTCAAGCAACTGCTTGAATTAATTAAAGAAGACAACCACTTTGGGTTTCAGACGATCCGGGATAATGCGGAAATGTCTGAATGATTTACCTATTCGATGATTATTGAATTCTCATTTTGTATTTTAATGAGCTCTACTCGTTGACTCGCTCTTCCTTTCGTTTGGGACTTTTTATGAGCGTTTATTGTTGTGGGCTTTAACCTGATACACAGGCACACTCCACCCTACTTTTATGATCGCTTGTTGGTTGAGACTCTAACTTGGCTTGGATGTCGAGAGCAGTGTTGCCATGTTTGTTTGATTTGCTACCTCCTCTTTAAACATTATACGAATTTCTATCCAATTTGCTTTTCTCTTGAAAGCGGTTTTCCTGAATTAACGTCATACTCATGATAGTTGTTTCAACTCATTTTGTTTATTTGTTGTGTTGTCGTTTTGCCTCTTTGGGCTGCCTTTATTTGGCCACTTTTGGACCGTCAATACCTATTTGCCCTGCGGCTACCTTTTTGTTCTACCTGGCCTCGTAAGGCGATGAGTCAATATACCTTATCATTTCGAATACGACGTTCTCTGCGATTCACAGTTTTGTTTTGCTATTTTAAATGTGATGACCAACTGACCAAACTAGGCCGCTATTCTATAATTATTCCTCAGGGTTCCCGTGGGCTTGCCTGGGTAATAATTGAATGCTGGAATTTTTATGAGTACCTATATTGGAGCCGGTGGGTTCTATAATCGAGACCAACCATCGATTTCACCGTGGTCCAGGTTTTTACCCCTAACACCTGTTAGAAAGCAGATAACTCAGTCCAGACTGGCAATAACATTTTATAGCAATTTTCTGCGGAGTTTGTTTTTAAATTTTGATTGGAGTTGACATTCGTATGATGTGCTAAAGGAGTTTTGTTTTTGATTGATTTTGAATGGCTTTTCACATACTCGAGACTAATTTGTTTTAGGTTGCTTTGAATTCCTATTTGCTGAATTGCCTATACTACAACGGCGGGTGCTTTTCACCCCGTTGTGTTCTAACGATTTTCACTTTCCGGTACAACGGAGGTCTTCACCTGGACATCGAGGTGAATGCCTCCCCCGGGTTTTAATCGATTACCTATTTTAACTCCTAATTGGGGTTGTAATGGAATTGTATTCCCTGATAATGTTTGCGAAATAGTCGATGCTACATCTGACAACGCTGCCCTGTTCTATCTGGACCTGTGCTAACCGGGGGTGCTCTGCTATGTGATCTTTATTTATGGTGTCATATAATGGCGAGAAACTCCTTTCACTTTCTAAATCGTTTTTAAAGGGACTGCTTCCTGCCTAACCATCTGCGCTGTTTAAAAACTCGGACTCTTCGAAGAATAGGATGATTGAATCATGGGCCGTTTTGTTTACAGATCATTAATTTCTGATCTGGGTCTATTTTCGCTCCTAGCTCTATCTCAATTTCCTATGCGTGAATATGTAATTATTTATTCCTGTTTCCTGCCTAACTTGGTTTATTTCTAATTATTGACGTAATTGCGTAGGTACCTACTGTGGTGCCGCCTAATACCTAGTTGATTATTGTGTCTGATTTAAAATGGGACTTGCGCTCGCGGATTTGGTGAATCTGTTTGATTATTTATTTATTTGGATTTTGTTTTGAATAGATATCTTCCCTAACTATTTTCTCAATGGATTTTCCCTAATTTGTGAAGGAAATTCCTTCAGGATATGCGCTTTGCCATCTACTAGTGAATTGGTTCGAAGAGAATTTTCCAACTGCGAATATTGAGTTCGAGATGCGAATGAAGTATGTTTCACTGGGATTTCCCGGGATAGGTAAAGGAAACTCGACCGGAGTCCACTAAATGCCATCTCTAGCCGAGTTTTATTAGAATTGTGATTAGAAATTGGCGTGAAACGATTGTTTTGGCCTTTTCGGGTTTTCAACTGGAATTTTTCCAAGGTAGATAAAGGAAATTCGACCGGAGTCCACTAAATGCCATCTCTAGTCGAATTTTCGGGTATAGATAAGGATTAGGTATCCCGGAGTCCACAATATGCCATCTCTGGGTACCGTATAAAGGGTTAGGAAGTCAAAATTGATCTGAGAGCGAGTTGCTGGAAGACGTCTGCTTTTATAGAAGCAGTCGCCCGCTTTCTAAACACCGCGCAATAATGAACCTTATCGACACTGCTCTCATTCTGTGATTTAGTCCTTAATCGTATCTCAATTGTCTTGAGATTTGGCGAGTTGACCTCGCGGCTACCTCACTAATCTGTCCTAAACCTGCACTATCTAAATTTTCCTTCAAATCGGTCAACGCGTTTAGGTACTTTTCATTGTGTCGACTTACTAATTATTCTCCTGCTTATACTTCATAGCGTCTTTTCACCTACTTGTTGTCTATGTAGCGTAATGAACTTTCGGCGGCTGTCATATCTTAATTCGCTCTATCAATACGTGTAAATTTCATTATCGTGGGCAGGATACCTAATGAGTTTCTATTGTGTATGCGAGGTGTTATTGTTTACTTTACAAATCTTTCCACCCGGCCGGCGGTCGGTATCTCGTTCACGCAGCTAGGGAATGTCCTTCCAATACCCTGCGGCAATATTCGGTGTTGGTGCGTTGCTACCCTAGCTCGGTCGTTTTAGAGGCTGGCTTTTTACCAGAGCGAGAACATTTCTGTTTATGAATATTTAATGTGCAGGCAGGAATTGTTTCTATTGATGCAACGGCGCGTAGCTGTATTTAATTTCCTAACATAATCTTTGCACTGTTTGTTTTTTCGATTTGAGCTGATTTAATGAGGCGAAGGAAATATTTTCCTTATCATCTTACCTAGGTGCGATCCATTTCAACACCTGAAAAAAAATCGAACCATACTAAACATCTTCTATGAGATTAGATCAAATGATCATCTGACAATTGAAAATTTGATTTCAAGTTAAAAGAATGAAATAAAATTTTGGTTAGGTATCATCGACTACTTTATTTTATCACATAGCACCTCGAAAAGATACAGATTTTTGTAGGAGACCAAAAATGGGCTAAAACGATGTATCTTTCAAACAAAAAAACACGAGCAGCGTTCCTGCTACCCTATCAACAATTACGATCGATTTTAATGGACGGTAGGGGTAGTTTCACCCCTTCCCGGGTTTTCGTCAAATTATCATGAACATCAGAAGTTAGTACTTTTAATAAGAAATTTACCTACCAAATTTCATCGCATTGGAATCAGCCGACTTTGAGTTATTTCAAAAAAACTAAAATTTTCAAAAGACTTTGAAGCCCTCTAACGGATAAACGAAGCACTTTGGTATAGAGATAAGTTTGGTCCGAGCGACTTTTTTTTACCTCAGTAATCTGTGGTTGCTCCATGTCCATGGAATATTGGGACACCCTGTATACAACATCTTACAATATTTTTTTTTTAACCTCTCTTTAGTCTTCTATTCTCTCTCTCTCTCTCTCTCTCTCTCTCTCTCTCTCTCTCTCTCTCTATCTCTCTCTCTCTCTCTCTCTCTCTCTCTCTCTCTCTCTCTCTCTCTCTCTCTCTCTCTCTCTCTCTCTCTCTATCTCTTGCTGTTTCTCCCTAGAAATTTCTTTTTCTAGTCTTTTGATTCTCTCTTTCACTCTCTGTCTTTCGCTGCTTCGCTTCACTTTTTCCTGATCTTCTAATTCTCTCTTTCTCTGTATTCGTCTCTCGCTGCTTCTCTTCTTCTTTACAATTATCAAATTTCCTTAAACCTGTCTCTCACAGGTTCTCCAAAATTATTTTCCTCCTTCCTTTTTAAATATAATTTTAAGTTCCAATTTCTCTTGATGTCTTCTAAGTTTCTTTCACTTCTTTTCAAGTTGATTTTCTCTATTTCTATAAACTAATTATTCTTCTCCTCTATTTCTTTCTGACAACCTTTTTTTTTCTTTATAATTTATTCCCTTCTGATTTTTTTACGTTCTCATTGCTATCTTTTTGTTCTTCTCTTTTGTGCTTCCAAATAATTATTTTCACCTTTTTTTTACTTTTTTCTCCAATTACTCTTCTAATTCCAATCTCTTTTATTCATTCTCCTCGTTGCTATCAACATCCTTCCTCTTCATTTTTTCTTCTTTTTCCATTTTATCTTGTTTCAACATTTCCTTAGTAAATAATGAATAAATATTAAAATAACTACAATTAACTATTTCTATCTATATTTTAGAAAACTACCATTCAATACTCTAAATTTCTGTGATTTATATTAATTTATCTAACGAACTTAATTTTGATTTTGAAATTTTCAAACCTTTGAATAATTAAAAGAGGTTGCCCCACGTTGGGCGCCAATTGTTGTGGTATTCCTTTTCCCCCTTTCTAATTATTATTAATTTTATTTTAAAAATTCTATAACATAAACAAATTTTTTTTATTATTTTAGAGGGCACTCTCCCCAGTTGGGTTCAGTTAAAAAAAAAAAAATGATTCAAGTTAAATTAAAAGCAATTTTTTTAACTGAACCCAACTGGGAGAGAGAGTGCCCTCTAGAATAATTAAAAATTTTTGTTTATCTCATTAATTCACTTCTACTTCAACCAATTCACTGATACCATCGTCACTTTTATCTTTATAAACACTCTAAACAGATAATACTAAAATATACTGGTAGTTCTTCTCTGCTTCCTCTAACCCTATCCCTATAGACTCCCCTATAGCATTTACATGTAATGAAAAAAGGGGGGGGTAAAAAAAAAGTAGCGACATCTATTATCTTGTACTGTAAACTACACAAAACCGGATATGAATTTAAAAAAATCACGGTAATACCTAATATAATGCAAGTGTAATAGACATAATAATATTATCTAGAGTTTTTGGTATCAGATGATAATAATAATTATCACGTTCATGTTATTATCATTAAATAGTATTTTCCTACAGACACTTCACTACCTCTCCAAGTCTTCGATAACATCCTAAACTAGACTGACTGGTTATACTCAGACAACTTCTAAGTTTAATTAAGAAGAGAAAATTTTTTCTACTAGCAAATTTCATGAGTTTGTAATTTGAATTTCAGATCCAATGTGGTCAATCATAACAGTTGTGGAGGAAGGCGCAATGGCGTTGACTCAACAGTTGTCACATTTTAGCGAACTGGGATCATCGCAACTCTGCAATATTCCACATAATCCTTTTGAAACGCACGTCGTTCATCAGAATCAGGTCGGTTGGCATGTTTACCGTTAACCGGATTTTTTTTTAACTTTAATTTGATTTCAGGACGGGCCGTCTCCGGATGTAAATAATCAGATGTCCTAGTCTGCCGTTAATTATTTATAGTGCCAAGACAAGAAATTGTACAGTTGCATGCACAAAAAAGTCACTTGATTTTGTAATTACTCTTTCAGACGAATGAAGGATGTTTCAATACTACCACTCATCCATTAGGGGTGGAATAAAATAAAATAATCTAAAAATGTCAATGTGAGCGTAATAATTTAAATATTAATAATAACAATAAACTCTCTGTAGACTCGGCTCGAGCTCATTGCATGGTGATGGAGCAATTATTTATTTAAGAAAAAAAAATTTTTTTACTAAAAAGAGAATGTTATTGTTTCTTTCTAGAGTGAATATTTTTGTATGATATTTTAACTCTCTAGTCTCTATGAATGGTCCCTGTAAGGTGGTAGTTTTGTAACACCTATTAAAAAAATATGCTGTGATTTTATTTGGTAGATGACTAAAAATTATTGTTTGGGAAATTTTATTAATTAATTTATAATGTGATGATTTTGTGGTTGTGATTGTACTTTGAGTTTATAGAGGTTATGATATACATATATTTTTTTTTGAGTGATTTGTGTGTCACCAAAGGTGCGTTGCGTATTAATGAAGAATTGTTATAAGTGACTTAGTTATTATTAATATTATGTAAGTACAAAGTGTAACTATTTTTCAAAGAAAATTGATAATAAAGTTGTTTGGTAATTGATATAATATCTGTTTCTCCACCAATTTTTTTTTAATTACCTCCAAATTATTTAAAACAGGTCTCTACAGCTATATAAAATAACTATAATTAGAATACAAAATAATATGGCATTTCAGTCTTGTAAATTGTATTTATGGCTTTGTTTTTTTTTTTAATTTGTCTCCATTCAATCTCCTATCGAGTATTGAAATTTCTATGCAAGAATAGACCAGCAGTGCTGAAGATGACTGCAATATGAAATGAGATCATCATAATATAACACCTTATTATGTCTGGGGATCACATGTGATGTACTTGATGAAAATACATATTGAATAGTGGTGGTTCTAAGACGGATCCCTGAGGTAATCCAGATTCCAGAAGGTACTTCGATTTATAACCACTAACCAACCACACTGGGCACAGCACACTGAAACTTATTGTTGCCTTTATTAAGATTGTAAAAGATGATTCTTTTAATCGACATATTGAATAGTGGTTGCTCTAGGACCGGTTCCTGAGGTAATCTAGAAGGTACTTCAGGTCATGCCAGATTTATGACTACACTGGGCACAGCACACTAAAACTTATTGTTGCCATTAAGTTATTCGTCTTTAAGATTGTAAAAGATGATCCTTGATGAATGTTTTATATAATATAAAAAAAAACAATAATTATTATTGATTAGCAAAAAAATTCCAATTGTTTTAGATAGGTATTCCTCTTTATTGTCTCTGACAAGTTATCTGATAAGATGAGTGACAAGCTCAAAATTATAAAATGTAAAGAAGTTAAACAATTTATCGAAATATGCTGTTTTTTCGTTTGATTTTAATTATACTGTTGGTCAGTTTCGTGAAGAACGATTTAAACCAGTTGATGGGTTTGTTGAGTAACAGTCAAGCAAAGGAGTGGTTAAAAAACATAACTACAAAAAGTGGATCTTCAAATCCTTACTGTCATATTTGCTGCATGGATATAAGTTCTAATGGCATTGGAAAGTTGTGTGGCTATCACACCATGTGTATATTTAAGGTAGGTTTCATTGTTGCTTTCAGCAGGGCTATAGACGAACTCTGCCCAGTGATACTGTTTAAATTGAATTTTGATGTCTCTCTAACAATAAATATCTGGTTGAACTCCCAAGTCGATTGATAACCTCTTGTTTGGATAAAAACTCCGATGAGTTACACTTCTCATTAGATGATGAACGTTTGATAATGCTTAAACTCTGAGCTTAAACACTACAGCCCTACAGTCTTTAAATTTCCTCTAGGGGTGATAAGATCAACTTTTTTTATTTACAATTATGCTTTTATTGTTTTTGAGAGAAAACCCCAAGCTTTATCCATAACTATTGAATAATTAATTATCAAGTCACTAAACAACAATCATTCATTAAAATTAAATCTAATTGTTGTTATTATAATAATAAGAATGAAGATTTATGTAATTATAAAAGTCACTATTATGATTCTTCATTAGAAAAATAATCTTCACATCTAAACATTTCTTGTGCGTCAGTTGGTTTTTCAGGATTCTTTTTGAAAAGTGGTTTCATAAGCATATTTGTCACGCTCGTATCTGCTACTCCAAGAAGTTGCTCAGCTTTTTCTATATCGAATTCTAGAGAATTGAGATTTCCTTTTATGTGATTCACCAGTTTTTCAATGGTGTCAACTCTGGAACAGAGTTCTAGTAAATCGGTCCGGTTTTCCAGGATAGCCCCGATATTTTCAGTTGTGGTGTTCTCTTCGTTGACGACAATCGAAACGATCGTCTGATATTCTTCTAGCCTCGCTTGCATTTGTTCCAATTCTTCCATAAGCGGTGTCAATTTCTTCTTAATGTCGACATCGACACATTTACTGAAATCGGCAACACTTTGTCGAATTGCTGCAGGATCAATTTGTGACGTCATTCTTGCAGTGGTACTGAGGCTCAGCTCTAGGCAGATTTTTTTCCTTTCCTCGATTTCCTTTTGAAGGGAAATCTAACTATAAAACAGGGAAACAATCAAGCAGTGTTTAATATCCTAGTTTTGGTGCCCTTGCCTCGACACGACACCCCATCATTTTATTCATTTTATTTACTTATTTGTTTTTTGTTTTATTTATTTATTTCTAATTTTTCTTCTTTCTTCTGTAATCAGCTGCCAGAGGCCAGAGGCCAGACTTGCAAACTTCTTCTTTTTTTCTTAGATGGAGAACTTATTAGCCTTTCTATTTGAGACATTCAGTCAGTGCAATATTTTATTTTTTAATGGACAGGTTTCATTTTCATTTCATAATAAAATTGTTAAAACCACTTTGGCGGGAACCGTAATTTTTGAATTCCTTTACTTGACACTTTTGGAATTTACAATTGAAAATTTGGACATTGTTTGAAACTGGCCTAATTTATATTCTAATATTCTTAATTACACATTTTAATTTATACCTAATTTACTGTTAGTTGTGGTGTTTCGTCTTTCTGGGTGTCTAAGTACCCATTCTAAATAACTTTATTAATACGCCAATTTTCAAACCCATTCTGGCGGTCGTAGCTTTTTTGGACGGAATAGTCTTTCCGGCTGTTTTATATTCTAAGGTGGGCGCGTTTCTATACAATCCAAGTTGCTCTTTATTATAAAAATGATCGATGCTATCTCTACGGAAACTCAGCAAGCGCATTAAACGTCCACTTGGGCTTTACCACAGCCATACGATATTTATTTATTTATTTATTTATTTTATGGACAGGAAAATTTGACTGTTGAACAATAATGATTTAAAAATATTAAAAAATATTTAAAAAATTTGTCAAAACAACTTTGACAAACAAATTTATTAAATGAAAATTATTAAAAAAAAAATATTGTTATTTCGGTTTAAAACCAAAAAGGTGATTTCTTAAAATGTACGTTGAACTTTTTAGAATTTTGATTACATTTTTCATGTAAATTTTATTTTTTAATTTATTATGTAAAATTTATTTAATCCAAAAAATTTCCGAAATTCAATATATTTTTTAACTAAAGTTCCTCTAGAGCCGAAAAATAGTTATAACCATAAAAAAATTATATTTTAATCTTATTTTATTAGGTAGGTGTAGCGTGTAATATGATAATACCTGCTAAACATTTTAGGAAAATATGACTGGTCCAAATTGCAGTGGCTATATAGATATCGAGTTTACTAGAATCGAAAAGTTAGCAATAGTTGATGTCCACAACACCGTAAGAAATCTAGTAGCCGGTGGTTTAGAAAAACGGGGATCCCCGGGTCCACAACCTCCAGCTTCAAATATGAGAACCATGGAATGGGACGAGGAACTGGCCACTGTGGCGCATCGCTGGGCACAACAATGTTTATTCGTTAATGATTTTTGCAGAGATTTAGGTGAATATCAACGTTCTAATAATGTAATCATATCTGATTGTTAATCTTCGCAGAAAGGTTTCCGGTTGGACAGAACATGGCAAAGGGCAAATTTACTAGAAGTGACGAGATATTATTAATAAAAGAATGGTTTGATAATGTCCAATATATAAATGAAGATATTATAAAGAGCTATAAAGTGTGAGGAATTATATTTAAAGATTTTTTGTAATTCAAATATGGTGAATATTTTTTGTCGTTATACTAATCTTCACCAAGCTAGATGGTATGACGTTAATGAATGCTGCCAGATTTCAGCTATTGCGCTCACCATAACTTTTATTGTAATTTGAAAGTCAAAATTTTGCACAAAAAGCTGACCCTCGCGCATTTGAAAACGACACTTCCTAAAATAATTTATTAAATAATTTGAAAAAGCCTAAATCATAGACAATTTCAAATTATAGGATTGCTATCAAAATAAACAACCGATTGTGACCCAGTTTCTTACTAGCTTTGTGAATAGAGCACCTTAGTGTAAATTTATACTTACTTTTATTCTTTGACTTAGGCCAGAATATGAAAATGATGAACATATACCCCCTTACACACAGATTGTATGGGCTGACACTTACAAAATTGGTAAGCATTTGGAAAATATATTTATACGATCAGAAAATAAAATGTTCATACGTATAACTTTAAAAAATTTATATTTCAGTTACAGCCGATATTATAAACGCTGGTTAAGTAGAAAGTTAGTTATCTGGCAGATAACACTAACTCCGAGTTAAGTTTCCGCGTGCGTATTATAAAGCAAGATTTCCCCGAGCCTAGCTCGTGGTTAGTTATCGCCGGAAGTCGGCCATATTTAACCGTCCACTCACCACGAATGTCAACGAAACAGCCAAAACAGCCATTGACGCTGAAGAAATGACGTGAGTGACACTTGAAATAAATAAGAAACGTCGTCGGTTGGCTTAAATCTGACAGGTCTGAATTTAATTCGTTTTCGTTTCATTCGTATCGTATTATGACAAGGTTAGGTTTTAGAAGATAAACATTTTATCAAATCAGCATTTAATATTACTGTCTACCGTTATGTATTTTATTGTTTGTAATCAATATTAATTTCAACACACAGCGAGTGATAATAAGTGAAAATTGAATCGTGTGAAAGTTGGATCGTCTGTCTACGACACATAATAAATCCAGTGAGCGTTTTCAAGCCGTGTTTTCCAGTTAAGCTAATCAAATCAATCTCCTACTTAACACTCATCAACGACCAACGGAAGACTGAAGACTGCATAATTATAATAATAATAATTCGTAAATAATAATGTCAGGCGAAATAAGAGACGGCCAGGGCTTTGCCTCTGCCTAATGCGTCCGCCCAACCCAGTCCAGTGTCCCAGAGCCAGTGCCCCAGTGTCAGTACACCCGTGTCCGTCGGCCGTCGGTTCCAGTTTCAGACCAGCGCTATTCCAGGTCAAAAATTATTAAAATGAAGTAGGTAAACCTAACTTGGTTGAAAGCAGTCAATAGTCAGTACCTACCTGCTACCTAAGTACATATTTATTTACAAAAGTGAATTTTTATTCCACATTATGGGACATATACTGGAAGAATACTTATGTACCTACCTACAACGTTCGGTTCGAGTAATAGTTTTTTGGTCCATATTATGGAAAGAAGGGTTTATAAAATGTACCTACCTATACCTATTTGTTGATCGTTAATTTGTTATAAACTGAATAAATTTATAGCTTTCAATTTTCTGTTGTTTTATTGTCGAATAGATTGAAGAAGTGTCTAGTCTTTAATTTTCATATCTCAATATCGATTTTTTATTAATCAATCTACCTACCTATACCTACCTACCCTTTAGTTAAAGTGATATAATAATAATTGTGAAATTGTAACCTGGCTTTTTATTAACTAGGGCAGTTGATATGCTCTTTACTAATTCTCTATTTACTTATATTATTATACCTACCTACCATAAATGAATAAAAAAAAAAATTAATTCATATCAGCAGATTGAAATGCATCCATAATAATATTATTATTATTATGCACTTATTAAAAGTTATTTTGAAGTTTACATTGAAATTATTTCATTATTAGAAAACTCACACTCAAAATTTTATCAATTAGGGAGGATGTAAACCTATAAAAACTAAGATCCAATAAGAATTACCTTAATATTCAACAAAATAATATGCCAGTTTACCACTTTAACCGGCGGAAATCTGACGGTTAACTTTATCGGCCAGATAGGCAAAGTTAACCGGCTACTTTAACCTAACCAAGATAAAAATAGCTTTATAAAACCGAATAGTAAGGTTATCTATGCAAACTCCGAGTTAAAGTTATCTGACAGTTAAAAAGTTAACCTTGAGAGCTGGAAAAAGCTTTATAATACACCTGTTGCTCTTTTAACTGGCAGATAGGGACTAACTCCGAGTTATCTTCCTTAACCAGCGTTTATAATATTGGCTGTTATTAATTTATCATAGTCTAATGTTAGTGTTAAACAAGCGAAAAAAGTCTGACATCGAAGCCAATTTATTTTTCAGGATGCTCAAGAGCTGTGTTCCAGCAACATACCAGTGATCAAGTAAAGTATGAAGAACATTTCATTTGTAATTACGGGCCAACGGGTAATATTCCCAACCAACCTGTATATAAAACGGGCGAGCCTTGCACATATTGTCCAGTTGGAACAACTTGTACTTCAGAATATTCAAATCTCTGTGGCAGTGAGTAGAGAGGCTTTAAAATATTTAATTGAAATTATATTTAATTGATGTAAAATACAAAGTGATTATTACTTTTACAGATTCTTTGAAATGGACTCCAAGGAAACATTTGAAAAAAAGAGAGCCATTTTTGGAAAAATCTGATGAAATAGCAAATGCTGGTGATCCTACAATGTTTGTTAAATTGTTGAACAAAGTTTTATTATTGTTTTTATTATTGTGCGATTTTCTTCACTTGGCTAAATAATAAAAAGCTTCGTAACAGAGTTTCTTACACGAACCTACATGTATATTTATATTAGGTGTCTAGGCGGTACTCCCTAGTATGATTCTAATTCATGGATGTTTTTTAAGATCAGTTAAATGATTATTGAAAGACGTGCACACATTTTAAATTTTTCTCAATTGTTTTTTTTTCTTTCATTTGTAAAACCCTTCACCTAAAGAAACAACCAGTGATGCGCCTCTACGCGTAAAGAATTAATTTCCTACGTTTGACGTAAATAATGCGTACGATGGTAAACAATACGTAAAGAATGTAAAGAAGGCGTAAAAATTAAATAATAAATAATAGAAAATAGGGTTATGTTATAATTATGTTGTTTTGGTTTTGATGTTTTGTTACTTGAATATTTATTATTGTTTATGTAAATTGGAATCCCATCATCAAACACGATAGATTATGACTTGCAGGAGTCAAAAATTTATTTACATTCTATCGTGTGAGCAAATGAAAACATAATTTAGGTAGGCCCTGGAAAAAAAATTCATGTCTTAGATTGAATCCTACGATAAAATCACTGTCATCTATTTTGAATGTCTTATTTTTCTTATTTTGTGATTTTGAGTGGTCTGGGGTGCGTTCATGAATTACAGTTTGCATCATACATGAAAAACTCTGGATGCGTTCAGAAAATAACCAGTTCGCTTGATTGGATAAAAATCTAGCTTCGTTCATAAAGTGCCGATGACGACGCTTGAAGTGCAATCGCAGAGTTTTGAAGAAATACATGGGTGAATCAATTCTGTGCATAATATTAGTAAATTACAAAAATTAGTATTAAATTTAAAAAAGTGTGAATCTGACAGTTACACATAATCTAGTACTTTTGAATTATTATTTCCTTTGCTTTCTCTTTCGAATAACGTTAATAAAATGGAACAATCCGACGATATTCCTGAAAATGTAAGGCATCACTCTGGTTGTTAAACATAAACGTCAGTTTCTGTTTATGAACGCATTCCACCTTCAGGGCCGTATTTGTGTTTTTTAAACCGTACCACCTATCTGGACTTTTTTAGGTAAGGGTGTGACAAGGCAAGATTCCGTTGGCACAGGAATCTTAGGAGAAGCATAGACATACCAACTTTATGGGAATAGTTTTTCGAAAAAAAAATTGGGCGAGCGACTATCCGCCAAAAATTTATAAACATTATTTCCAGAAGAGTTTGCCCTCTTAAAAAATGGCCACCACTAGAGCCACAGATCACAGACCTAACGCCGTGTCCTAGCTGCATCCGGGTAATGCGTTGCGTGCGATGCGGGGAACGCACGCAACGCAAACTCGCACGAGAAATTTTGAGTGTGTCCTAACTGAATGCGTGCGGTGCGGGCGAGAAAATGGTTTCCAATCCAACTATTTCTGGTGCAACTTCAGATTAAATACGTTTTAATTTGGAAACCAGTAGGTTGTTGGAGCTTGAAAGACTTGAAAATCACAGAAAGAAACATGTTACTTAAGAGAAAGAAACAATAAGACGCAAGTAATCTATAGAAATAGGTATAGATTTGATAGATAGATAAATAGCAGGTAGGTTAAATATAAAAAGGTCTACAATAGAAGTTAATAGACCTCATACTTACTTTAAAAACCTAAATTCGAGACATTTTCACATTCCCAGTGTACCTTGACTCTTGTTCTTCTAAAATAGATTTCTCTTATTGCACAAAATGTTTCGCTTTGGCACGAAGGCAATCGAAATTAAAAAAATTTCCTGTCCTTCGCAAAAATCGCAAGATTTTGACAGATGAAAAACTAAATATTTCAATTTAAAACAATGCGTGCGTTGCGGTGTCGTTTTATCGTACGACTTTGCGGGCAAACGCGTCTACTGAGGACACTCCCATTGCTTTGCATGTGTTTTATTTTAATCGTTCCCCGCAACGCACGCACGCAACGCACGCAACGCAGTCCCCGGATGCAGCTAGGACGCGGCGTTACTTTTATCATGAGCATGAGTGCATAATAGGAAGAAAGTTCCTATAATATATGGTGTAAACATCTCTGGATTTATTCCCATTTTCATTGGTTATGTTACTTTATTCTTGTTTGATTTTATTTTTATATCTTGTGGTGGATTCTTTCTGGCGTGTGTTTATGTTAAACCCTCAGGTGCAAATACTTAATAAATGACTTTACTATAATTAATAAGTAGATAGATAATTCGATAAGTAATAGGGCCTTAAACATAAATACCTACCATTTTACGAAGGGCAAACTGCAGACTAAGGAAAACTATTATTAGATATTAATCCTTTATTGCTTTGGCTTGAAATGACATTTTTACGGGGTTTGCAGTGTCAATAATCCAATAAATTTCACGGTATCTGGAACAATCTCCGAATAATTTATGTCCGCGTTATTCAAGAAATACAAAACTAATTTTAACAACCTGATGCACTTTATTTCAGAAAATGTCAAAATTATTATTATTTGACAATAAAATTGGAAAACAAGAAGAAGGCAATATCAGAATGAGTTTACGATTTTACAAACCAAAATTTTCATTTTACAGTTTTACAGATCCAATCTAAGACATGAAATTTTTTTCCAAGGCCTACCTAAATTATGTTTTCATTTGCTCACACGATATATATTTATATTCTTTACAATCTTTACCTTATAAGAGGTCCATGTAAAGAATGAATTCTCTACCGGCAAGCCAGCAAGGTATCGCGTAAAGAATACGGCACATCACTGGAAACGACGGTTTATTTCAATAATTAACGGTTTTTTATGGTAATTAGTCACTGGACTGGTAATTACAGCCACATTTAGAACCGTTTTCAGTTGGAAACTCCTCCAAATTTATTTTGTAGTTTACTTAACGCCGTTAGTGGCGTAATTTTTAATATTTTTGTCATGACATTTAAATGTCATCTGTCAAAACTGACAGTTGAAGTTTAACTATACGTGGTTGTCATTATGTTATGATGAAACATGAAACATCAAACCAAAATTTTGATTCATCTTTTCAACTTCACTTCTACCAACAAGTAATAATTTAATTTAATAAATTACCAATTAAAATTATCTTCTTTCAATTACACAGCTCCAAGGTTTCGTGTGTGGTGTGTGCGTAAAACTGCTATTGGCCTGACATCAGATTTCAGTTAATATACAATGGCTGATCTAATAGCAGTACCGCTCAAAAAACCAACCGAGGTTGATATTGTGAAACCTCTTAAAAATTTGATTCAATCAAGATATTCCACGGCAGACACTCCCGAAGATTGTACAGAGGCGATCAACGAATTATCCAAGCTACGGAATAATGCCATTTGGAAGGCATTTGAAAAATACGAGAGCTCGCTGGAGATTATTTACAGGTATGATTCATTCATAATAAACTACAGTGTGTGTTGTCATGTCACTCAAGAGTCAAGACTCAGGTTCTAAACTTGGTGTGGATGTTTTTTTATTTTCCCAGCATTTTCCACCTTTCTGATTTAATGTAATGCAATGTCTTTTTTTTTAGTTACTATGACCAACTCGTTGCCCTTGAAAGCAAAATACCCGCTCAGGAATTGAACGTACCCTTCAAATGGAAGGACGCTTTCGATAAGGGTTCATTTTTCGGATCCAGAATCAGTTTGAGTATGTCTTGCTAGTCCAGAGCTAGTTTTGTTTTTTTATTTGAGTTTTGTCACATTTCAGCTATTCCATCTTTGAGCTATGAGAAAGTTTGTGTCCTGTTTAATATCGCTGCTCTACAAAGTGCCATTGCCGCTCTGCAGAGTATCGAAGACGACGATGGTCTTAAGTTGGCCGCCAAACTTTTGCAGGTAAAATGCTATAATAATTGTATTAAATGTGCAATATATTATTGAAAGGAGATTATCAAGTTTCTATAATCAGACTCTATGAACACTTTGTTGAAGAATCTCTATATTATGTAATCTAAGGCCTCCTTTTCCTGCAAGGAAAAGGGTCTGGTATAATAGGCGTGATGGGTAGGTAAGAAGCTTTAATTTTCCTGTACAATCTGATTCTACATGACCTTGCTTATGACACGAAGAACAATTTAAATGTTTTCGTTTAAAACAGTCTGTACCCTTAAAAATACCCGGGATGTCCCTGTCGCTGTCGTTGCGGTACGTCGTCTTGAGTGATCTGTCCTATGCACCTGTGACGATATAACCTCTTGTCGGGTTGGGTCCATACGAGTCCCAAAACTTTTGGGGCTATGGAATGATAAATTTTCCGAATTATTCTTTGATGCACGCTCTTGCATCTGGACATTAAGGAAACATCTATGTCTTCTAGATGGATGCAAGGGATAATTCTTGAGATATAAACTGTCATTCTGTACATTTAATGACAGAGAGAAAGAAACAGAATCGAGAATAATCGACAGGTCGTAGGCCAAATGGCTTAACCCTCAAATTTTGTGAAATTGAGTTAAGGATGTAGATGGTTTCTAAAAGGCGTATTCCACATAAATTCAACAACTGGCGTAATCCACAAATGTAAACAAAATCCTAAAACAGTAATCACCAAGATTTTCAACAATAGCAATCCATAAATGTATATTCTATTCAGTTTTATTTACCTCCTGAAAAATTTACGAATTGTTGATTACGCCATTTAGTCTAACACCTGTCGAATAACTGGCTTTTTCTATAGATTTCTTGAGGCAATTATATCAGGTACAAATTGTGATTTCATCATTAGTAGAAATGAGATACGAGTCGTGAGAGCACAGAAACTGGTGGAAAACGTTATTTTTTTATTAGACAACTTATTTTACATCAAATTGACAATCCTTTCACATTATTTTAATAGTTTTATTTTTATACAATTTGCGGATAAGTCCATTTTTCTAAACAGTGTCATAATATGCAGCAGAAAGATCTAGTAATACCTATTGCTCTAGTTTTCAGTTTTTGTTGGAAACCAGATTAAATGAGTTGCTAAGCTAGTCATTAACAATAATTGAAGAAGGATTACACACTGCACACTGTCTCTGATCTGTCAGAAAAGTCTATACACACCGGGTGACACTTTACTCGGTTGTTTTCATGCATTTTGGCTGCCTGGGGTGTATCCAATGGCGTAAGCCGAACCCATCGCACTCATTATTTTGATTTCAGTCGAAAAGTCTATGCTTAACATTGATGCCAGTCGACTATCGGGCTGCTTTCAGTCGAAATTTGAGGCCTGGAAAAGTTTAATGAGCTTAGTGACATTTTGTTCAAAATCACGGTTTATCCATTTAATCAACACCAATGCCTAGACATTGCAGCTAAATGTATATCCTGTTAATAAGATATGGTGACCAAAAGTTGGTTCTGGTGATCTGATTGTTTCTGAAGTTGGTAACAGATCTATTTGGCATCTATTCATTTTGGTGCTTGGCTCATTTGACTTTTTCAGGTTTCAATTTATCGTTCCCGTTTTAGCAGGCAATCCAAAATAAATAGATTCATTCACACATAAGCGTTAACATGTTGGTGCCGGTTTTTAATAATACATGCAAAATAATAACTTATTTGATATATTATAATGATAATGATACATATAAAGAAGCTTTTTAATAGAATATTTGTTTGTTTGAGTAACGCAAATAGTCTTATCTCTTGCAGTGTTTAAATATTAATTCTTATCAAACTGAAAGATACTTCTGAATAACTCCTTATCCAGAGCTATTTTATTGACTTGGACCTCAGCTTTCACCGTCTAGATCACTGACCCACTTATCTATGAATTTCCTGGATTTAGCTGGGGAATCGCTTGAAAATTGCAAGAAAATTAATTCAGCCTGAGCAGAAATATTATTAATACTCCCTTTGTACTTTTTGACAGACAAATATTAATAGTACAGACAATAGTACAGTAGAGTCCCGCTAATCCGAATCATATCATTTTACATGGTTGTTCAGAGTAGCGAATATTCAGATCAGTCCGTTTTTCGCTATGTGTGTGAATTAGTGAATATCTATAAATTATTACTCCAAGTGTGTGTGGATTATTGAATATCAAGAAGAAGTTTTATAGAAAATAAGTGACAATGCATGAATCAAATCATATGTAACAAACTCGCACAAATTTAAGACTGACTGAACAGAAAGATGCTAGAATAGGCATTTTCGAATGGACCTTTTCCCCTCATTTGGTAGTTTTAGTTTTTATTTCCTGGAAATGCTGCTGGGCAAAAAAATCCGGACAGTTGTGATGTTTTTCCATTGGTAGACTAGTTGATTGGTTTGATTAAAAAAAATTGAAAGAAAACAGATAATGACTTAAATTCAAAAAGTAAAGGTGTCCGGATTTTTTGTACAGCAATGTATCTCATGCACACAATTTTATTATTTTTATCGATTGTATGCATGCAGAGGTAGGCTGTTCGAATTATAAGGATATTTTGGGACGACTATTCGGACTATGAGGATTAGCAAGGAGTCGGATTAACGGGACTCTACTGTATGAGTAAAATATTTTTTTCCAAGAAACTACATTACACAGGGCCACCACCTTCAAAATTGGCAATAGGCCTAAAGGCATTAGAAACTACAATTTGCAGATTACTGTTTCTCATTCCGCGAAATAGAGGGGAGAAAGATAAAAGAATTTTACATATTGTCACTATTTCTTTTAGACTCCTTTTTGAATATTTACCATAAACACAGATCACATCAAGTTTTCTGACACTCACTAGTAGTGTAACATACCATACCCTTGGCCTGATCCTGATGATCATCTAGAAAAGTGGTTGGAATAGAACCTTTTATTTTGAGTTATGTCATGACTTATGGAGGTAACCCTGTGGGTTCCTGGATAGGGTCGATAGTGAGTTAAGGTGGGGAAAAAATGCAGAAACAATTTTCGTACATGTATTACTACGATTCAGATCATAACTTCATTTTATATTTATTTACAATTATTATTGAACATTTCCTTTATTTATAATTTCATGGTTGATTTTATTCTTTAATTTATTACAATTCAAAGTGAGATTTTACGGCAATTTTAATGGTGTCATTCAGTCGAGTCCGACCGTATAATTTACGACTTGGACTCTGAAGCGGACCATCCACCTACGATAAACGATAATGACCCTCTCCAATGCTAACAATACTGTTACTCATTTTACCGAACCGGCTACTGCAGTTGTAAACTACAATGCATAGAAAATCCCTTCACTTTTCTTATACAATAACGCATGATTTCACGACGCGTTCTGAGAAAAAAAGTTACCATTATTATGGGTTCACAATAAACTGAGCTTCGATAAGAAATATCTCTCACAGCATATATTACCTGTGTAGAGACAGCTAGAGAAGATCCATCCGCTGCATATATTACCAGTTGAGACGAGGGGGTAGGGAAATGGTCAACAAGTGAGTGCGCTCATTATACCATTCATTACTCCTTGTTCTATTGTTTCACATTTCTGGGACGCTCTGTTTTTACTTACATATGTCATCAGCGTGAGGCGAGTTTGGTAGTTATTTTCTAATAATTGTCTTAAGGGTGACATTTCAATATGTCGCTTTCTATAAATTTATTTCTCCCGAGTTTCTACATGAAAATTTGACGTGATTTTAGACTCGTTTTAGTAACTCTATTCGTCTCTTCTTTAATTATTATTATGAATTGGTTTTCGTGTTTCGTAATGCTGATTGGAGGTAGATTTTCTCCAAAGAAAAATGTACCCGGGGGGTAGTACATTACACTAGGTACAACTAGAAAACTGTTGCTGAAGATGCAGCCAAAAAATTTACATGCTGTCTAGGTCTTTTCCAACCAGTGGAAAAACACTTATCATCTTTAGAATCATTAAAACTCCTCTGAGAACTGGAACTGGATGAGATGCTATAATGAAATAGTCACCAGAATGGGAGGCATAAAATATTTTCTAGGTCGTAGTGTTATTCATCCCCATTAATGCACTACAATACAGAATACAAAAACTACTTGCCATTAAAAAAATCACATTATTTGAAATAACTTGGCTGTATTATAATACTTGTTTTACATGTTACAAAATTGTGTTTTTAACTGATTCGTTTTCCAGTTTGCAGAACTTGTGTTTTTTGTTTTAGCAATCGTCTGGTATTTACTATTACTTGAAAAATACCGTCATGCTAGCAATACAGCAAGATCCGACACCCGATCTAAATCCGGATGCTTTGGGAGCTCTCTCAGCTTTGATGCTTGCTCAAGCTCAAGAAATATTCGTCCACAAGGCAATTCACGGTATGCTATTACTCAATAATTATTATTGTTTATTATTTATTATGTTATTTATTAGAGAGAGATAAGTACCCTAGTACACTTCTGCAGGAAATAATTTATAATATTTTTTTAGTTTTTGTTGAAAATTATTGTCCGATTTAGCCGAATTTTTATTTAACGACAGATTGTCTCTTCCAAAAAGTTAGGGCCGGTTGCACAAACACAAATTAAAAATTTTGAGATAATTACTGATGTTCAAAACTTACCACGTAAAGTTGGTTGCATACAACGAACCTCGTCTTTATTCAAAATCACAAGGCAAGGGCAGCAATAATGCAATACCATCCTATCCTTTTCCCCTTATCCTCTCTCTCTCTCTCTCTCGCATCCCCCTGGACAACAGAGAAGAAATTAACTCTCTTCTCTTTCAACTCTCGCCACGAAAGGTCGGGGAAACTCTACTCAAGACTCTCAAGTGACGAACACCCTCGATTCGTGTCGTGTCTCAACAAAAACTCTCTCTCGTGCTTCGCGAACATTTCAAAAATAAAAATAAATTAACCGCTCTCTTCAACTCGGTAACCGATAATTAAAGCAAGTGAACTCAAGCAATCCCGTGCACGAACACCAGAAGGACGACTTCAAGCCGCCAGCACCTATACTCGCCAGGTAATTTTGCATTTTCCTTACTGCCTTTGCTTGGTATTTTCAATTCAAAAGAACAAAGAAACGGTTCAACTGATTTTAAATTGTAAATTTTGAAAATATGGCGAATATATTTAATGATTTTTAATTTTTTTATCAGTAATTAACTCTTCTTAAGGGAGTAAAACTTATTTTCAGCAATATCAGACCAATATTCTCATAATACAGGGCATTTTAAAATCAGTAATTATCTGAAAATGTTTAATTTACGTTTGTGCAACCGGCCCTTAGTGTATTAGTGTTTTCGTATGGAAAACAATTTTTTTTTAAACAGGGTAGAGCATAAACATTGTGTTTTTCCTAAAATTTGAAACACTCTGTAGAGTTCAACAATAACAATATCAACTTAAAATTAAAATTAAACTCTAGCCCAATTTTTTTTGAATATGTTGTTTTTTGATTTACTGTTTTATGTTGGCTACTACCACAAGAGCGACACAATTTTATAGCCGATTCTATTTTACAGATAATATGAAAGATTCTATAGTGACCAAATTGGCTTCAAATTGTGACGATCTCTACAATGAATGCTTGAAGATATTCCAAAGAGATAATTTGAGAAATATGTGGGATCGAGAATGGTTGTCCACCGTAAGACTATCAGAAGAAAAAATATTTTCAGCATAATAATTTTCCTTTGCCCTGTTTTAGATTTCCGGGAAACAGGCTGGATTTCACGCCATCGCCGAACTATATCAAGGTCTCGTGTGCAAGGCGAATCAGAATATCGGGGAACAAATTTGCAGGTTTCAGGTAAGAAAATTTACAAGAAATTCAATTTGTAATAAATCTAATTACGCGTTATTATTACAGCAAGCTGTAGACTTGTTCAAAGCGGCGAAACAAAGATCAGGGAAACCGGGCCTCTTCGATAGCTTCCATAATAAAGCGGAAAGATTTTTAGCCGAAGCTACTAAAGACAACGATTTCATTTATCATGAAAGAGTTCCCGATATCAATTCTCTGGAACCTATCGGCAAAGCTCAGGTTGCCAAAGTGCTGCAACCTTCTCATCCGATGAGTCAAAACTTCAGAGGTATCTAAGAGAATTTAATTTTTGTCTTGTCGGTGTTATAAATTTTTATAAATTGCAGATTTCTTCAGTGAATTGGTTCCTGTAGCGGTGCACCAAGCTTTGGCGTCATACGATTTGAGAAAAACGGAAATCGTTAACACCGAAATTGGTCGTCTCAGGGAATCCACTCAAGTTCTTAACGGGTACTGAATCTAAAAAATTGTCTGAAAAAAGTAATTAATTTTTTTTTTTTAGAGTGTTGGCTTCATTAAATTTACCGGCCGCTATCGAGGTTACTGATGGCAGTAACAGTCTTCCACCTTCCATTATTGAAAAGGCCAACTCTGTAAGTCAATTAGGTGGCATTATCGAATTGGAGAGGATGATAAAAGAACTTCCGGAGCTGTTGAAGAGGAACCAGGACATTCTCGATGAGGTGAAGTTTTCTTGTTTTTGGTATCTTCGACAGGTCATTATTTTAATTTTTTGTGCAGACGGATCGCATGTTAAATGAAGAGCAAGAAGCAGATGATTCTTTGAGGAAGCAGTTTAAAGAGAAATGGAATCGAACACCGTCCCAGAAGCTCACAGAAATGTTTCGATCGAATTCATCCAAATATCGACAGATTATAAACAATGCCGTACAGGTTTGTTTCTCATTTAGTTTCTATCGATTACTAAAAATAAGACTTCTGTCCTGAAACGACCCTAACCATAGTGAGTCAAGGGGCGACGATTGACTTGAATTAAAAAGAAGAACCCTTGACGTTTGAAATGTCGACTTCTCTGGCATGAATATTAATAATTCTCGCCCTGAGCGCAAGATTTGAATTTGAGATTATCCCTCCTTAAATGTATTTCAATGTTTGAATTTGAACTGATTGTAATAATTTCTCCCCCCTGTAGACCCTGTAGACTGAAATTCTAAAAATCAACCAAAATAATAATACAGTTTTGCTACCGCTTGAGTAAATCGTATTTTTTTTTAACAGGCTGATAAGACAGTGCGCGAGAAGTTTGAGAGCCACCGTACCGGTATGGAACACTTGAGCAGTGCACCCGATCAAATTGAAGCGGCATTGCCGCATGGGCAAGGTGGTAGTGTCGGTGAATCGTCGTCTGTTGTCACTCTGAGACAGCTAATGGAAGAGGTTGAAACCATTAAGGCGGAACGTGATGTAATCGAATCCGAATTAAAGAGCGCCACCACCGACATGAGGAGCGTTTTTTTGTCCGCTCTCTCCAAAGACGGTGCAATTTCTGAGCCTAATATTTCCGTGGAAACTCTCGGGCAGGTCTACGGATCTCTTCAAAAACAGGTCAGGGAGAGCATCGAGAAGCAGCAAGACCTCATACAGAGAATACAGGTAGATAAAAAAATTTATCCAATGTAAACTGTTAGTTATGATTTTTTTGTTGTTGTTGCAGGAGACCCATTCTCAGTTTGTGAACGAGCGTGGTAGCTCTGCCGGCGGTCGTGAGGCCATGTTGTGCCAGTTGGCTTCCGCTCACGATGCTTTCCAGGAGCTCTTGAACAATTTACAGGAGGGTACAAAGTTTTATAACGACCTCACTCAGGTTAGATAGTGCTAGGTTCAGTTTCGTTCAAGTTTCGGTGGATAATTATGTTTTTTTGCAGTTGCTGGTGGCTTTCCAAAACAAGGTGAACGATTTCTGCTTTGCTAGAAAGACGGAGAAGGAAGAACTGCTGAAGGATTTGACACAACAGTCCAGTAGAAGTGTTCCACCTCCGACTCCTTCGCAGCCTTCTTTTCATTCCCAAGACTCGACTGGTAAGTGTTCTTTTTTACTTGTTTATTGTATGTTTATTGTATAATATTGGTTGAGTACTTGCTTCAGTTGGTTCAAAATTGCTAGAAATTTGTTGAAAATGGACTGAACACTTTATAGAGAATCAATTTCCTTTCCATTTCTAGGTAGTGGTAATAATGCCACACCACCTGCCACCCCTCCGGGAAGTGCTCCACAACAGGTACCCAGTGCACTGCCATATCCAGTATATGTGCAGGGTATGCCGCTGCCATACGCTGCCACTGCTGCTACTCCGTATCCGTCTTATGTGCCACCACCGATGCCTCAGGGATACAATCCATACGGTGGCCAGCCCTATCCAGGTAAGTTTAAAAAGAAATGTCTTAATATTATAACAAAAAAAAATTGATGGCTCCCTCTTTTTTCCACTGTTTGTTGAGGATACAATTTGGAGAAGGATGCCCGAAAATGATTCAAAGCAATAAACAATATTTTATTTGTTACTCAGGGATATTTAGTCTTGAATTATTAACTTCCAGCTTGAATATCAATTATGAACCATTTACTTTTGTTTGTTTAGAACCAACAACTTTAAAAAATTATTGCAAGAGAAACTTCATCTTTCTTTGAAAAATTGAAAGACTGTTTTATTAGGAAGAAATCTTTATGTTAGAATTAAAAGGACAAGTTTGGCTAGTCTGTTTGCATAAGTTAAATTCATTCTTTATGGTCTCATACCTTGACTTGAAAGATGAAAAAGATAAAAAATGAATAGGCTAGATTGGTTTTCTGTCTATCAAGCCAATTTTTTACTGCTATGAGCATTTTATTTCCTCTGAAATATTGACCATAGAAAATTCTAAATTCATACCACTTGAATTAAAAATTAATTTAAAAATAAGTTTTTAGAGTGATAAAAAGTTTTTCACAAAGTGTTAGTTGTGGTAAGTTATAAGTTAGTGTTGTGAAATTGTGGGTCATTGTTGTAAGAGTGACTTTGGTGAAGTCTGATCAAGATCACAGGTCTTTTCCTCCATTTTAACACAAGAGAGATCAAAAAGTGGCACCTAATCAACTAACCTGTTAAAATATTTCACAAATTTTGTTACGTCAGACTCAACTTACAATGCTCGTCTTTGTTTGTCTGAATAGCTTCACAGAATTACCAAGGAGGTTTTCCTCAACAAGGTCCCGGGTATCAACAATACCCGACAGGCACTTTCCCAAGACAACAGCATCCCGGTGCTCCCGGTGCTCCCGGTTACCCTCAGCAACCCGGTGCTCCCGGATACCCTCAGCAACAACAACGCTTCTGGTAAAACACGATATCAAATAATATTATTTATAAATTGTAGGAGTTGTTGTATTGTAAAGGCAGTGGTGTACATAATAATATAATAATAGGGGGTTATTACTGGCTTGTTGACAGGTTTTAAGTAAGATGTTAGCTCATTTTGTACACTACTGCAAATTTATAGGTACATTATTATTGTTATTATTAATTACATGAATATTTGGCTTTATATTATATTTTTTCCAAGCACGGCTTTGCTTTTCGTTTCATTTATTACTATACTAATTCTGAACGAAGTTGTTGTAATGTAAGAGCAAATCATAAAGTTGAATTATTTTTATACCTTTAAGGAACTAATAAGTTTAACAGTTATATAGTGCCTGTTGTATTTGGATTATAATTGTACTTTTAATCAAATTATACGGTTAAAGCTTTATATTCGTTTGATTTTTTTTTTTTTTTTTTAGTTTTTTGGTATTATGACATGAATTTTTATGGTAGAATGTAATTTCAATCAATTTAAATCAATCAAACTTTTATTTGATTGATTTTTTTTCTTGAATTTCTTGTTGCTATCAGTAGAAGGTCATATAAAAAACCGCGAAACTCAGATGAAAGGTTGTCTTTATTAATGACTCCTTCAAGCCTGGCAAGGATAATCAACAGAACTTCGAAAGTACAGTCCTTTTGAGAGAAATGAAAACTTCTTGATTTTGTTATCGTTATACGTGAGTCATCAGAAAATTTTGAAGCTCAAATGAAAAATTATTTTTATAGAAAAAACTACTTCAAGCTGGGCAAGGATAATCAATAGAACTTCAAAAAGTACGACCCTTGGAGAGAAATGAAAACTACATGATTTTGTTGTTGTTTTAAGTGATTCATCAAGTAAATCCTGAAGCTCAGATGAAAAATATTTTTATAGGAAAAACTCCTTCAAGCCTGCCATCCTTTTGAAAGAATAATTGATGACTTTACTTGATAGGTTGTTGCTACAATAAGCCTGGAATTCGGAAGCTCAGCTGGAAGATTATTTCTAAAAATACTTCTTCAAGCTCCCAAAGTGGAATGAGAAATTGAAGGAGAGAGAGACACAGCGAGAGAGGCAGATAGAGAGAGAGAGAGAGAGAGAGAGAGAGAGAGAGAGGAGATGGTAAACTAAAGGTTAAGCATCAAGCATAGTTTGTTCAAATACACAAAAAAAAAAAACAGAAATTGCAGGAATCTACAGAAGGTGACAAATTGCTAGAAACGATTGGAGTGGTAGCGCACTCATTTGGGTTTTATAATTTGTAACAAGTATAGATGATTTAAAGTTTATTTTGAAAAATCAGAAAAATGCATTTCAAACTTGGCAAACATAATATTTCCAAAAAATGATTTCCAACGATTCCGTTTCACATATTGATGCTGAAACTCTGCTGATTATTGTACAGTTAAATGAAAAAAAAGACTTCAAGTTTAATTAAAGTAAATTAAAAAATCCCTATTGAAACATGGCACCTGAAGTATTGGTCCTGGCAACTGATTTCTTGTTTTACCAAGGTAGGTACCTATTGTTTTACCTATTGTAAAGGAATCTTATGCTCAAAGTAACATATCAGTAAGGACCTGGACCAAGGCTTTTACTCTTGTCAGTGTAGATGCAGTCCACTGAGATAAAACTATAAAATGAATAGAATTTTTTTGAGGTATCCATGAAGAAGATGAAGAAAAAGATCTTTTAAGTAAACAAGTCTTTATTCAAATAGATACATAATTAAAACTTATAACAAATAGGCGGCATCTGTTGGGCCTCTTCGACGTCTAATGTATACATAACCAACAAAACTTACTGCAGAAACTAATATTAGTACGAACAATACATAAAGACCTACAAGTAAGCCGTGAACACCGTCGATTCGTTGAGTCACCGTGTGATACATATCGTTTTGGTAGTATTTATCAAGTGCAATTTTTGCTTTTTGTATTTCCTCCTCACCAATTCCCTTAAGCTCACCAAATAGATGAATAGGATTTAAGTTCTTGTCTGCAGCTTTTTCGATATACTCTTCTATGTTCTTAATACTAGTAGTATTTCCCGGTGGGCTTGCAACTGACCTGAGATTCATTTGTGTAAATTCACATTCGACACCTCTGGGATCTTCAAAATTATTTACTGCGATCTTCTTTTTAAGCGCAACTGAATGCAAAATTGATAATGCATTGCACTGAAGATTATTTCCATTTAAATTGATTCTATTTATTTTATGGCAAGTTTGAAGAAGGTTTTCAAAGTCCAAATCGGAGATATGGTTGTGGCTGAAGTCCAAAAATTTCAATTCTTTCAAAGGAGAAAACAGTTTCTCGGGTACTTTAGAGAGGGCGTTGTGGCTTATATCTAGTTCTGAGAGATTTTTGAGAGGAGAGAAAATACCAGCTTCGAAGTCGTTGATCTGGTTATTAGATAAATTTAATTTTTTCAAATCCTGATTGTTAGAGAAGAAATTAGTTTCTAAGTAAGTTATTTTGTTATTCTGCATTTCGAATGATAATAGATGTGTCATTGTTTTTAAGAAACTCGCAGGCGGGTTGGTGTATTCATTGTAGCTCATATCAAAAATTCTTAACTCAGTCAAATGACTAATGTCACTAATAGCGGAAATTTTGTTGTTACTAATGTTTAGCGTCTCTAAAGAAGATGGAAAATTGTTACTGTCAAGTTCGTCTATAATATTAAAAGACAAATCTAAGTACATCAAACTTGTAGTGGAATTGTCTAATTCGTTTTGATTGAATTTCTGTATTTTGTTATTATTGGCTATCAGAGATTCCAGATTTGACAATACCTTTAAGGAGCCGTTGAAAGAAGTTAACCCCATAAAAGACAAATCCAGATACTCGAGGTTATTAAGTGTATTAAAAACATTAGCTTCCAATATTTGCAACTTGTTTCCATTTAGAAGCAACTTTTGCAGCTTAGTCAACTGTTCGAAAGCACCACTATCTATTCTTTCGATTTGATTGTTACTTAAATCTAATTTGAGGAGATTTTTCAGGGGACGAAAGGTACTATAAGAAATAGCATGAATACTGTTGTTTGCTAAGTTAAGTTCTTGTATTTTGCTTAGATAGAAAAAAGCATCATCAGTGATATTTTTTATGTGGCAGCCGGTAAGTTGTGCTCGCTCTACGTTAATGAAATCCGACAGCATGTCAACTTCTAATGTCTCTATGTTACTATTTTTAATTTCAATAGAACGGACACTGTATATCACATAATCATTTGGGTGTCTTTCAATTTGCAAGACGATGGCGTCGTTTGTTTTTAAATGTTCACAAGTGATAAATCTGTGGTCAATAAATCCTCTGTAGTAAGGATTTGATCTATCTCCGGTCCATTTTGCTTGTATGGCGCAGTTAGAGGTGGCCTTTGCACATGGAACCAAACTGCAGAATACCAGTAGAAGTTGCAGACATATAATGCGATTGTAAATTCTGAAACAATGTTTTTAGGTAAATACAAAAAAAGCACAATAGATTAATGTTTAGCTAATAAAACTAACCAAAAATTAAGTAGGTACATACTTAGATTCAAAGATTCTACACTTAAATTTTGTATACATAGGACCCCACAGACTCCTTATGGAAATTAGTTAGGTTCAAATTTATTATAACTTTGGGGATCGGTGGTAGTGTTCGATGAGTAAATCAGAAGTCTCCAAGGGCATAACCCCCCAAAAACTTCTGTTCTCTGAAGATGGATTTTTGGACTCGTGGACTCATGACAGTCCTTTTTAGTTACAAAAATTACCGTAAATTGAACACTTTTTCCTGGTTTTCTCGAAAATGGCCGCAGATTAGAAAATGTAACTGCAGAAACAGAAGTAGTTCAATTTTAACAAATTAATCAAAATTTGATTAATTATTAATTATTTAATGGGAGGGTAAAGTGCAGTTTGTAAAATTATTTTATACACAGGTTGGCCCAATATCGCTATACGCCATATATAACTTTGTTATTTTAAATAGGACACCCTCTATATTATTACATTTGCATATTGTTTGAGAAAAGTAAAAAAGAATGCTTTGTAAATTTGAAGTTTGTAATGAGCAATTTATGAGTTATAAACAAATGAAATTGGCGATTTTCCATTTTCAAATCAGCTTTATATTGAAAACGGTTCGTGATATGGAAAAACGGCTTACATGTCCCTATCTTAACTTTTCAAGCGGTGTCCTATTGGATGGATGAAATTTTTATACAGAGTGGTAAAAAATTTGATTATTTTCATCACCCGGTATAAAAATTTCAGCTACATGATAGGATACCAAATGAAAAATTAAGATAGGAATATGTAAGCCGTTTTCCTCTATTTTGAGCTGTTTTTAAGAAAAGCTGCTTTGAAAATGGAAAATCGCGAATTTCATTTGTTTGTAACTCATAAATTGCTCATTGCAAACTTCAACTTTACAAACCATTATTTTCGACTTTTCTCAAACAATATGCAAATGTAATAATATAGAGGGTGTCCTATTTAAAATAACAAAGTTATATATGGCGTATAGCGATATTGGGCCAACCTGTGTATAAAATAATTTTACAAACTGCACTTTACCCTCCCATTTACAGCACTTTTCATTTCGATATCTTTATTGGTATAGGTGTAATCGAGCTTTCCATCTTAGGGGACTCACCCTGTATAAGTAGTTGGACTACTTAATTTTCAATCGCAAAAACACAGAGACATGCTTTATTAATGGTAAATATTTTGACCCACCTTTTGTTATTATCCATTTTTTATCTTTCAGAGAACTTGTTTACCTGCAACAAAATGGAAAGAATAAAATTCATAAAAATGATACTCAATTCGAAGGATAATAATATTATCTTAATTAATTCTGTAACAATATTATCTGTCCCCATTTCAATGGCAACTTATTATTTTTTATATTATTGTATGAAATACTATTGTGTAGTAGGAACAATATTTATCAACTAGCAGCTATGACTCCTCCGAAAGCTGGAAAGGAAGATGTAATGGAGGCCACGGAGTTAAGCGTACAGTTAAGAAACCATCACAGTGTTGGACTTCTCCAGGATTAACTCTTTGTTAATCTGGGCCTCTGAACATGAATTTGAAATTTACAAGCAAAAATTTGACCCGGAATTTTGTTTTTTTTGGCACTTTTGGTCAAATTTTGCATTTAAAAATTTTAAAATTTGCAAAATGAAACCATTAAAGAACATGACATGATGTTTCTTCACGCAATAAGTGCGTGTGATATGACTTCATATCATTTTACAACTAAGAGAAATTGAAGTTATTGAAAACTTTCACCAAAAACCCCCATCTTGTCGATGTTGTAAGTGTGTTAAAAAATCCTGAGGCAACTGGGTTACATTAATTTCAAGAATGCCAGGCTCAGCTTTCAAGACCTCATCAACAAATAGCTGCAGTACCACCATCAGCTGCTGCAGCCAAACAGCACAGTTTTAGGGTGTACGACCAGGTGCAGCAATGGCTGGGGGTTGAGAAAAATGCCGAAGATTGGGGTTGAAAACGAGCTTTGCTCGAATTTTTGCATCTGGTATCATGCCGATGCGGAAAGCTGCGCAAAAAATGTAGCTGTAAAAAATTAGGTCATGATTGCACCAATCTGTGCATCATCTGTAAGGGGTCGTGCAACAAAGTGACAATCGAGACAAATCAATTTTGTCGATTTTCTTTTGCATAGGGTGGGCCTTGTCGAAAAAACCCTTCCTTTTGGAGATATAGGTCAACTGAAAAACTGAAAAAGTGCAAAAATTCTTCCAAAAAGTGCCAAAAAAAGTTCTGGGCCAAATTTTTGTCACCAAGCTTCAAATTTGTGTTCCAAATTTGCGACCCAAAAACATAGAGGGTGAGAAAATTAAAACTCTAGTAAAACTTTCCTCTGAGAATCAGTTGGCGGCTCATGATGCAAAGCTCGAAACCAAAGAAAACAGCTGCTGGCCGAAAGGTGACTCTGCGGCTGCAGAGAGACTCGATTGTTCATAAAAGAATCCTCACCTCCAGTTGGCGAGAATTCATGTAAAAATCCTCACCAATTAATAATAGTCGAAGCAAATTCATCCAATTAATGAGGATGAAACAGACTATTAGGATCCCTAGCACTATGGGAGGTTTTATTGTAGTAATTTAGACCCAGCATCATAGAGTATCATAGGGTCTGAGGCACAAACTAGGGCACTGGGTAATAAATGGTAATCCTCTTATGGAAAAAACGTCTGGTTTTTAAAAAAGTTCGAGTAACGAGTCTAACCATGCATTGTTTTAGGAGTGGAAATCGAGAAGGGCGCTTGATGGCCTGGTCTCTTGAGGAGCAAAACTCTTGCTCATTGTATCCATAACATATATCGACCATTGTTGCGACAAAAAAGAATGATTGATTAAACTGAATAAGAAAAAAAAATGACTCATTTCTAATAAAATTTGAACTTGTCAGCTTTTTTTTTTGATATTCTGTCAAAGCAAGACTACTTTATAAAAAAGGCAAGGAAAAAATGACTGTTACTGATTTTTTATTGGAGTCAGATTTTTAAGTTAAAAAAAAAATTGAATTGTTGAAATGAAATTTTCATTCTTTAACGTAAGATGAAAAAGTTACATACATATATCGTGTGAACAAATGAAATTGTAATTTAGGCCAACTCAGAGAAAAATTTCATGTCTGGGATTGAATCTGTAAAACAGTAAACTATTAGAAATCGTTCATTTTAGAGATTTACAGATTCAATCTCAGACATGAAATTATTGTTCTTCAAGCCTGCCTAATTTATTTTTTAATTTAGTTAATTATTATTAAGTACCTAATAATTATTATGAACTTAATTATTTATAGGGTAAGATATACTTTCTTGAATATTACAATTATTATTATTATTTTACCCAAAAAATATTTGCCCAATTAATTACAAAGAACCAGGAGCATTTCTGGATTCTGGTTTTTAAGTTTAGTTAATAATAACAGTAGGTATCATTCACCGGAAACATACAAAAGTGGTGATCATTTTTGACCTATATTTCTACGTTTAATTAGTGTATTTGGTTTAATTATGCTTAATCTTGCCAGTTTTTTAGTTTTATTAATAAATGGAAGGAAAATTACTTACCAGATTTAATTGCACACTACTTGAAGACTATTTGCAGAACTGCACAAAAATAAATGATACAGAATAGCATCGAATCAGCTGTTTACGCAGCTTTTCCGTGAAGTGATCGCCAGAAGTAATAAACTTTCATTTTAACAAATAGATAGCTTATCAAAAAATGTTTATTTATGAAATATTAAACTTGAATATTTGCCATTACAATACATAATTGAATTAATAATCTTCACAAGCAAAATTCAATATTTCAATAATTTAAATCCAGATTTTTTTAATGAGCTAGTTACAATGTCGGAATGACTCCTGTATAAGGAATCTGATACTCAACATTTGTTAATCCAGACTGCGGATCTGCTAAATGAAAATAATCGCAACAATTAGAAACAATATAATAAAATTTGATTAATTACATAACGATAACGTAGGTCAGTTTACATGTTTCGGACTAAGTGATTCTGGTCGGTTTCGGACAACTGGGTGGATATTTTTTGATTTTATAGGATAATTCATTGAGTATTTTTCGATAAAATAAAATGGAAAATTTTGACAGACCATACTAATTGAATGTCGTGTGATATTATAATAGGAGCAGCAATGACTAAATTAATTTAACTTATGTAATTACCCATATTTTGGAACCTAATATGAATTTTTCAACAATACTCTTTTTACTACCCTTCCAATGAATTAGGTAGTACTCACCGTTATCATGATAAAATCAATGAGCAATTACTTGAATAATTATTGACATACCTTCAGGGACTACATCTGTAAGTATAAAAAAATCTTGAAGAGATGAGTTTTCGAAAAATGAAGATCATCAATTTTGCGCTGTTATGACTAATCGAGTGCAGTGACTGTAAATAACTGAAGGTTAGGAATTAATTCTGATAACTGAAGATATCTGGGATAAGTTAAGGTGCGTAATACAAAAAGAATAGTATTCAAGAGAATTTCTCAATATTTTTTTGGCAAAAGTCACCACTTTTATTTCATTGAGTCCTGGCTATTATAATCGTCTGGTGGTTAAACCATTAAAATTGGTCCAAGTGGATACTCTAGACTAGGATGTTTTTGTTTATTCTGACCTCAAATAGACAAGTCTTTTTTTGCCTCACTCAATTAGTTCCTTCAGATTTGATTCAAGGGCGTATCACTCCTTTTGACCAATCTGACTCCCTATCATATTCAGTTTGAGTTGGATCGTGGTCTTGTATTCACTCAATTTAATTGTTTTCTTGACTTTGTTGAAAAGATTCTGCGTTTTCTGCCTCACTTCCGCAAATTTTGGATTCCACTAACTTACGTCCACATTTTCCTCACTTTTACGAAAGGTTGTCTGAGTGAAATTATTGTGATAGAAGTTGGCAACGGCTTACTGAAGTTCTTCCGTCACTCTCAATATCGAATATGCAAACTTATGTAGTTTTTGACATATTTGACAGGGTTTTCCTTAACTTCGCCCTGCCCTCCCCCATTTCACATGTTACACAGTTTACTCGATCGGTATTATGAGCAAAACCATTATTATAATTACCACATTTTGACATTTTTACAACTGAGCGACCTGTTCACCACAAGAGCAGAATGAAGACTGAAGATTGAAAACTGAAGACGAAGAGAGAGAGAGAGAGAGAGAGAGAGAGAGAGAGAGAGAGAGAGAGAGGAGATGGTCAATATAAAGGGCAAGAATCAAGCATGGTTTGTTTAAATACACCAAAAAATTGGAGAAATTGCAGGAATCTACAGAAGGTGACAAATTGCTAGAAACGATTGTAGTGGTGGCATGCATTTGAGTTTTATAATCTGTAACAAGTTAGATGATTTAAAGCTTATTTTGAAAAAAATCATAAAAATTCCTTTCAAACTTGGCAAACATATTGTTTCCAAAAATGATTCCCAACGATTCCGTTTCACAGAAAAATGCGGGGGTCTGGGCTTAATCGCCTGAACCAAGAGGAGACAACCTCACTAAAAAACCTAAATCCTAAGGCGGGGGTCCAGGCTGATGGGATGCGTGACTGGATAGAAGACCAGTCCTACTGGATTCAACCTTGGGGCACTAGGGGGCACCCCACTGTATCAATCCCCTCACCTTTGCATGCGGGGCTCTGCATAGGTGGAACACCTTTCCCTTGCTACTCGTGGGATCAACCATGGTAAGAAATAAAAAAACAAAAAAATTGCGGGACATCACCGCAAAACAGACTGCTGACCGAGCGGGGCTTGTCACCCGTCATGATAGTCGGCAATCTAAACAATCCTTGAGCTCGAGACCACCTCGAACGCAAGAAGAAAAGAAACCGGAGACAACATCCGGACCAGAAACCAGGAATCCTAGGAAACCTGGTAAGCTACCCCTCCCACTCCCGGGCCAGCCAGGAGGCATTGACGACCCCAGAAGAAGGGGTCTAAGTGGGGCGAAAGTACGATGGTACCTGCGCTATCTTCAACAGGGCATGTCACCTGATGAAGCCAGGGATAAGGCCATCGGAAGAAAAGCTGAAGAGACATCCGAAGCTACTTCGCAGCCAAAGAAGAGGGACGCCAGTAAAATCACCCCCCCACTAGGGCACAAAGTAAAAAGAGCTAAGACAGTGGCGGGACCCCACACCGCTACAGCATCAACGTCAGCAGGGCCAAGCGCCAGCTACGCGAATGCCGTCAAAGCTATAAGGATAGCCATACTCCCAACAAGCTATCCAGAAAAAACGCTGACAACAGAGGAGCTTACCACTCTGGAGGAAGCAATTGTAGAGGAGATGTCGCTGGGAGCAGCATGCAAGCTCCAGTTCGGAGGAATCCACTTCCGATCAAGTATGCTACTGGTGGACTGCATCACACCAGAAACGGCAGAGTGGGTTAAGGAGCAGACTCCTAAACTCAGTACGTGGAAAGGAGAACAGTTGATGGCGTGCCTGGGAGAAGACATCCCAAGAGCACACAACATCACTGTCTTCTTTCCAAGAAGCCAAGGACAAGATCCTAAGAAGCTGCTGAGCTTAGTCGAGGCACAAAATATGGAGCTTCGCACCCACTTGTGGAAAATCCTCAGCAGCAAAGAAGAGGGCACCGGGAAAGTAATGAACATTGACATTGACAATGACTCCCGGGAAGCAATAAAAAAAAAATGGACACACTATCTTCTATAGGTTCGGGAAAATCCCCGTCCACGGCCTACAGAAGAAAGAAAAGGAAGCCATTGATGTGACGAATAAGGAGGCAACCCCTCCCTCAGATCCAACCATCGTCACCGATCAAGGTAATGTCACCGAGGATTCATCGGGAACCTATGAAGAGCCTATGCTCATACAGGGGGCAAGCACTCCAACGCAAGAAGACCAATGTCCAGTATAAGCACAGCAAATGTCACCAGCATGACCCAGTTCAACGCCCATCACGCTAGGGGGGCATCAGCCGTCATAGCTCGGGCGTTCGACAGGTCATGCCTGGGCGTTGTGCTTATACAAGAACCTTGGATATACAAGGGGCAGGTAAGGGGCCTACCCTACCACGAAAGGATTGCAAGACAATTTGGGATATCAGAAGTGATACCACAAGGGCCTGCATCCTGATAAGTAACAACATTAAATATGTATGTCTATCAGAATTCATGACACGGGACCTTGTGCCAATCCGGGTCAACATCACCGGAGGCACACACCGTAGCATCATAGTAGCATCAGGGTACTTCCATGAGAAAACATCAGCACCTCCTATGGAAGTCCAGAAACTAGTCGAGTACTGCAACGGGCATGGGCTACCGCTCCTACTCGGCAGTGATGCCAACGCACACAACATCAGCTGGGGCAGCAAGTATACCAAGAAAAGAGGTGAGCAACTGCTTGAATTTTTACTTGAATCCAATTTAGATGTACTGAATGTGGGGAACACACCCACTTTTGTAACTAAAAGGAGTCAAGACGTAATAGACATTACGATCGGTAGTCCGAGCATATGTCAACTAATCAGAGACTGGAGGGTATCTAACGAACCCTCACTCTCTTATCACAGAATAATAGAATTCAACATGAGGGGACTCTGGCAAGAGAACACCCTCATTAGAAATCCAAGAAACACCGACTGGGACACATTTCACACCAGCCTAAGAGAAAATATAAAACAAACAAATTCTAGAGTCAAAAACCATCTAGAATTAGAAGCAACATTAGAGCAACAACGAGGAAACTTGGTATAGAAAATGATGGCGTTTGCAGACTCTGCAGGGAAGAAAACGAGACGCCTCGTCACCTATTGATGAACTGCGAAGCCCTAGAACGTGAAAGAAACGATGTTCTGGGCCAACACCAGCTCAACGGAAGGGCTTTGCCCGGCCTTGATCCCCTTCAAATCCTGAAATTCCTAAGGGAAGCGGAGTTGGAGAGGCTGCTTCAATGAAGGGAATATACTCCAAAGAAGCAGAGAAGAGGGGGGACAATAGATCTGTAATAGGTCGCAGCGCATCTGACACCCTCAATATCAATATCAATATTCCGTTTCACATATTGATGCCGAAACTCTGCTGATTATTGTACAGTTGAATGAAATGAAAATACTTAATTGAAGAAAATTTGAAAAATCCCCATTGAAACATGGCACATGAAGTATTGTTCCTGGCAACTGATTTCTTGTTTTATCAAGGTACTTATCCATTGCAATGTTTTGAAGGAATCTTACGCTGAAAGTAGCTTTGTGCTCTAACACCCAAATTTGCAAAAATTTGATCCTAATGCCCGTATTCACAAACGATAATTTCCTAAATAATTACGTAATCAATTATACCCATCTCACTCTATTGCAAAAAAAACTGCATATCTCCATCTCACTCATTTAATTAATTACGTAATTATTTAGGAAATTATCGTTTGTGAATACGGGCATTAGTCTTTAATCGTTCAGAAAAAAATTGAGAATACCTTTAAAAAATTACTTGGTCAATAAGATGATGTGGTTTGCATGATTTCACCAAGACCTAGTTAAAAATCACCAAGATATTGGTGTGGTGATCTCTAACTTTTTATAAAGTTTCAGCTTGTGAATCAACAAATCAGTAAGAATCCAGTCCAAGGTTCACTGTGGTAAAAAATATAAAATGAATAGCATTTTTTTGAGGTATCCATGAAGAAGACGAAGAAAAAGATCATTTAAGTAAACAAGTCTTTATTCAAATAGATACATAATTAAAACTTACAACAAATAAGCGGCATCTGTTGGGCCTCTTCGACGTCTAATGTATAAATAACCAACAAAACTTACTGCAGAAACTAATATTAGTACGAACAATACATAAAGACCTACAAGTAAGCCGTGAACACCGTCGATTCGTTGATTCACCGTGTGGTACATATCGTTTTGGTAGTATTTATCAAGGGCTATTTTTGTTTTTTGTATTTCAGCCTCACCAATTCCCTTTAGTTCACCAAATAGGTGAATAGGATTTAAGTTATTCTTTGCAGCTTTTTCGATATACTCTTCCATGTTCTTAATACTAGTAGTATTCCCCTGTGGGCTTGCAACTGATCTGAGATTCAATTCTGTAAATTCACATTCGACACCCTTGGGATCTACAAAATTATTTACTGCGATCTTCTTTTTAAGCGCAACTGAATGCAAAATTGATAATGCATTGCACTGAAGATTATTTCCATTTAAATTGATTCTATTTATTTTATCGCAATTTTGAAGAAGGTTTTCAAAGTCCAAATCGGAGATATGGTTGTAGCTGAAGTCCAAAAATTTCAATTCTTTCAAAGGAGAAAACAGTTTCTCGGGTACTTTGGAGAGGGCGTTGTGGCTTATATCTAATTCTGAGAGATTTTTGAGAGGAGAGAAAATACCAGCTTCCAAGTCGTTGATCTGGTTATTAGATAAATTTAATTTTTTCAAATCCTGATTGTTGGAGAAGAAATTAGTTTCTAAGTAAGTTATTTTGTTATTCTGCATTTCAAATGATAATAGATGTGTCATTGTTCTTAAGAAACTCGCAGGTGGGTTGGTGTATTCATTGTAGCTTATATCAAAAATTCTTAACTCAGACAAATGACTAATGTCACTAATAGCGGAAATTTTGTTGTTACTAATGTTTAGCGTCTCTAAAGAAGATGGAAAATTGTTACCGTCAAGTTCGTCTATAATATTAAAAGACAAATCTAAGTACATCAAACTTGTAGTGGAATTGTCTAATTCCTTTTGATTGAATTTCTGTATTTTGTTATTATTGGCTATCAGAGATTCCAGATTTGACAATACCTTTAAGGAGCCGTTGAAAGAAGTTAACCCCATAAAAGACAAATCGAGATACTCAAGGCTATGAAGTGTATTAAAAACATTAGCTTCCAATATTTGCAGCTTGTTTCCATTTAGGAGCAACTTTTGCAGCTTAGTCAACTGTTCCAAAGCACCACTATCAAGTCTTTCGATTTGATTGTTACTTAAATCTAATTTGAGGAGATTTTTCAGGGGTCTAAAGGTACTATAAGAAATAGCATGAATACTGTTGTTTGCTAAGTTAAGTTCTTGTATTTTGCTTAGATAGAAAAAGGCATCATCAGTGATATTTTTTATGTGGCAGCCGGTAAGTTGTACTCGATCTACCTCAATGAAATTCGACAGCATGTCATCTTGTAATGTCTCTATGTTACTATTTTTAATTTCAATAGAACGGACACTGTATATCACATAATCATTTGGGTGTCTTACGAGTTGCAAGACGATGGAGTCGTTTGTTTTTAAATGTTCACAAGTGATAAATCTGTAGTCAATATATCCTCTGTAGTAAGGATTTGATCTATCTCCAGTCCATTTTGTTTGTATGACGCAGTTAGAGGTGGCCTTTGCACATGGAACCAAACTGCAGAATACCAGTAGAAGTTGCAGACATATAATGCGATTGTTAATTCTGAAACATAATGTTTTTGGGTAAATATTGAAAAAAAATGCACAATCGGTTAATGTTTAGCTAATAAAACTAACCGAAAATTAAGTATACAGGGTTACTGGTAACTGGATACATTCCTTTGGTGATCTGATAAAACAAGAGGTAAGAAGTAAATTAACCCCAACATGCACTATACAAAACTCAATAGATTTTGAGATATTTCAATTTTCAACTTTTCTTAAAAAAAATGGTTTCAAATGTCTTGAAATGTAATTTTCAAAAAATCTACTTTAACTTTTTGATTTTTTTTTTTTGCTGGAATACTTGTCCAATACTATGCTTCCTTCTGGAATAAAAAATATCCTGAGGTATTTCGATCGTGTGAAAATTTCAAAGAAAAACTTTCACAAACTATTTTTTTTAAATAAGATTTAAAAGTTTTTACAAGTTATTTTCGCAAAATTGTCAAGGCAACTTGCGTACAAATTGTTTTAAAAACTTCCCTAGTGTAGTAGCTATCTAACAAGGTACGAATCTTGTACAAGAATAACAGAATCTCCCCGCTATGTACCGTTACCGAGGAACAAATCCTTAAGTCGGGACGTTTTAAAAAAAATACGGCCCTGAACGGGGGTCTTCAAATTCTCGGATCCGGCCCATCTTCAACAGGTCGTATTTGGGGGTCCCGAGCTTCGTCCCTACCAAGTTTCGTCCCGATCGGTAAAACTTTCAGACACTAAGAGTGTTTCCTAGGCTATTCCCGAAAAATCCCGAAATTCCCGAAAAAATGACACTTCCCGGGAACGGATCGCGCTCATTTTCAATGGGCATCGTGCCATGGTGCGCCTCTTCAATCGAGCCAAATTACAACTTTCCCACATGAAAACTGGCGGCTCTAGAGTGTTTCCTAGCAAAGTCACAGAAGTTTCGTAATTATACGTATTCTTGTGCCCGAAAAATGTCTGTCTGTCGGTCTGTCTGTCTGTGACTTTGCTAGGAAATACTCTAGAGCCGCCAGTTTTCAAGTGGGAAAGTTGAAATTTGGCTCGATTGAAGAGGCGCACCGTGGCACGATGCCTATTGAAAATGAGCGGGATCCGTTCCCAGGAAGTGTCATTTTTTCGGGAATTTCGGGATTTTTCGGGAATAGCCTAGTAATAGCCACTCTAAGTGTCTGAAAGTTTTACCGATCGGGACGAAACTTGGTAGGGACGAAGCTTGTGACCCCCAAATACGACCTATTGAAAATGGACCGGATCCGAGAATTTTAAGACCCCCGTTCAGGGTCGTATTTTTTTTAAAACGTCCTGACTTAAGGATTTGTTCCTCGGTAACGGTACATAGCGGGGAGATTCTGTTATTCTTGTACAAGATTCGTACCTTGTTAGATAGGTACTACACTAAGAAAGTTTTTAAAACAATTTGTACGCAAGTTGCCTTGACAATTTTGCGAAAATAACTTGTGAAAACTTTTAAATCTTATTTAAAAAAAATAGTTTGTGAAAGTTTTTCTTTGAAATTTTCACACGATCGAAATACCTCAGGATATTTTTTATTCCAGAAGGAAGCATAGTATTGGACAAGTATTCCAGCAAAAAAAAAATCAAAAAGTTAAAGTAGATTTTTTGAAAATTACATTTCAAGACATCTGAAACCATTTTTTTAAGAAAAGTTGAAAATCGAAATATCTCAAGATCTATTGAGTTTTGTATAGTGCATGTTGGGGTTAATTTACTCCTTACCTCTTGTTTTATCAGATCACCAAAGGAATGTATCCAGTTACCAGTAACCCTGTATATCTACTTAGATTCAAACTTTCTGCACTAAATTTCTGTATACATAGCATATATAGGACCTTATACCACAGAATCCTTATGGAAATTAGTTACGGTCAAATTCATTACAACTTTGGGGATCGGTGGTAGTGTTCGATGAGTAAATCAAAAGTCTCCGTGGGTATAACTCCCCAAAACATAATGTGTGCAGGGCACTCATGTTGCCGAATAATTTTCAGCTTGAAATTTTACTTCGAACTTGGACATACTTTCAGAGCGTTGATACAATTTTGAATTAATCCAGTCCCGGTGATTGTAGCTATTACTTAATTTAATTAATAGATAATTTAAATAATGAAAAAAAAATCGAAATGAATTTAGTAACATAATGAAGACAATTTGCACATTAATTAGTTTGTTATTCTACAGAACTTAACACAATATTTGAAAATCCTTCAATATTTTAGGGTCAACGATATTTTTATTGTCCTGCTGAACCCACATTCAGGCACTTTTCGATTTGTTTTTTTACCACGTTTTTAGTCGCTTTCTTGTCTACCTGTCTTTTGTCTGCCTTATCTACACAAATCTTGCAATAGTTTTTAACTCAACTTCCCGAAGAACTAGAGACTGTAAATTTTAAACATTGCTTAAACCTGAATCACAATCCAATCCTATTTCGCTTTCTTGTCTGTCTGTTTGTCTGTTCGGCAAAAATTTTGGAAAATTCCAAGCGCCTTTAAGAGCACGCGTGAGCGGAGCCAGCTACAGGGGTGGTTTCAACGAGAGTGCGCATGGGCCGAGCAACATGTCTTTCAGCTCGTCTAAATTGAAATCATAGACATACAAAATTTTTAGATTTCTACTCCCAACACTTCTCCATATAAAAATGCCCTAATAAGATTCTCGCGCCTCACCCTGTACCGGGTGATCCATCACTTATGTCCACCTCCGAAATAGCTAGAGGTTAATTTTAAAGATAAAAAATTGAAACTTTGAGGATTTATGTAATTAATATAGGACCATATAATGACATAATCAGATTAATTTTTTTTTTTTTAGTTGAGACATCAGCGATAAAAAACTGTAATTTGGTGTTAATGTGACCAAAATAAATTCAATTTTTCTTTAATACATCGATAGAAATCAATTAAGAAAATCAAAATCGCTTAAAAGAAATATCAAAAAACTAATTACAAGCCTTTAATTAAATAAAATACTTAAAATATGGAAATGACAGCTAGAATGATTGATTTACGGAAGCAATAAAACTATCAGGATTTTGAAGGGCTGGTATAGCACAAATGTTAAGTAAACATATCCTAAGTAAACATTCATAAAAGAAGCCCCATTCGAGTTCAATGGCACATTCTTCTGACTGCTTTGAAGATTATTTATGGTAGGTATCTACCCTCATTAGATTTGTCAGTTTTATTGCTCTACCATATATTAATCATTTTACCTGTCATTTCCATATTTTAAGTATTTTATTTAATTAAAGGCTTGTAATTAGGTTTTTGATATTTATTTTCATCGATTTTGAGTTTATTAATCGATTTCTATCGGTGTATTAAAGAAAAATCGAATTTATTTTGGTCACATTAACAACAAATTACAGTTTTTTACCGCTGATGGCTCAACTTAAAAAAAATAATTAATCTGATTATGCCATTATGTGGTCATATATTAATTACACAAATCCTCAAAGTTTCAATTTTTTATCTTTAAAATTAACCTCTATTTCGGGGGTGGACATAAGTGATGGACCACCCGGTATAGTAGGTACCATGGTGTAAGATATGGTAGGTACCTACTAATTGTCAATAAATAATAATTGGTAAAAATAATGTTTTCTCTCATAAAATGCCATTTTTTTCCGGAAACGGTTCACTTTAGAGCTGCTAACTAAGAGTACCTTTTTGGTGTAGAAAACTTGGTCAGTTCTACAGTGTTTCTTAAAATTACATTAATTTTACTGGCGTAGAAGATGGGGGGGGGGGGGCGGGGAGTGGAACCCTCAAAGTTAAATTTAAACTCCTAAAATTCATGTTTTCTTTCATAACATGACATTTTCTCCTGAAACTATCCACTTTGGAGCTGTTAATCGAGGGTACCTTGTGGTGAATTTTACAGTGTGCTTCTTAAAATTGCATTTATTCCAGTGGCGTAAAAGTTAGAGGGGGGGGGGTTGAAACCGTGAAAGTTAAATTTAAATTCTTAAAATTAATGATTCACATTAGAGCTGTTAATTAACCTTTTTGGTGTAGAAAACATGGGCAGTTCTACAGCGCTTCTTAAAAACGTAAGTATATTTATTCCAGTGGCATAGAAGTTAGGGGGTTGAAACCCTAAAAGTACTCCAAATCTATATGCCTTTCAATTATTTTAAAAGCTTTATTTTACCGTGAAAACAAGTAGATACACAGACCTACGACGGTTCTCGAAACATTGACAAAAACAGAAAACAAAAATTCAACTTTCACCACACCTGTCTATTTCAAAAACGGCACGTCTAAGCATATTAGTGTGTAGGTAAAAAAGTCTTTTTTTACCTCACAATCACCTCCTTTTCTAGGTACATGCTATTTTTGGCCCCCCTGTATATTATAATAATGTCGTATTTGCTGACGAAAACCCACATTTTTAGAAATATAGTATCAACATCAAGATTAAACTTTTATGGATCATTATATTTCTAGAGATAGCTTGATTAATAAGCTACTTTTTGGAGAATTTTTTGTAATTTTAAATCATTTGATAGATTGACAAGAAAACAACCTAAACCTGCTAGCTTGGCGTCCAGAATTAATTTAATTAGATTTTAGGGTCACCTCAACTTAAACCACTGGCTTTATACTTCCGAATTGAATCTGTCGAGAGATTAAGGAATCGTATTGTCGCATCTTGTGATTCATCACATTCTGGGATTTTGCGAACGTGTTCGCCAATGAATGCGTCGCAGGATGGAAGGATTTATTGCAGTCGATTCAACAATTATTATTACCTTAACTTTGTTAATTAACTGTTCAACTTTTGTTATTCGGTCTTTAACTCAGGTCTTTAAAAAAATGCCAGTGTCCCATATATTTGAGAAAATTTGAAAAATAAAATGAAAACTTAATTATATCGATCCTCTTTAGACGAATGTATAATGAGGAATGATGAGGAATAAAATGGGCGCCTTGAAACTCCACAAGAGATCTCCTATTTATTTTCATTTTATTTTCTACAAGGCTACTAAAAAAATGCCAAATCTATTAGTAGTTGTTTACTTAATTTTCAATCGCAAAAACAAGAGACTTTATTAATGGTAAATATTTTGACCCACCTTTTGTTATTATCCATTTTTTATCTTTCAGAGAACTTGTTTACCTGCAACAAAATGGAACGAATAAAATTAATAAAAATAACACTCAATTCGAAGAATAATAATATTATCTTAATTAATTCTCTCTTTATATCATCTGTCCCCATTTCAATGGAAATTTGTTATTTTTTATATTATTGGATGAAATACTATTGTGTAGTAGGAACAGTTTATCAGCTAGCTGTGACTCCTCCGATACAATGAGAAAGAGATGACTGTTGTTAGTTGTTATCTCGTTTATTAAGAGGAAATTACACACATAGTTGTATTATGTGATCATTTACTGATTCCTCGTCATATCTGAAGGATATAAGAGGAAACTGTGATAGTTTTAGAGAGATGATAATATATTTTTTTACAATAAAAAATCTCATTTTCAAACATTTTTAGTTTAAATTGAAATTTTTCGTTCCTTGTGCGACTCTGTGCCTTTTATGATTTTAATGACATAAGGTTATCAAGTTGACACACTAATGAGACTGATAATTTTAAAATAATTTTGACCAACGTGTTTGGAAAGTGGTGAGAATGTTTTGAAACAACTTGATATGAGTCAAGAATTACTAGATCAACTTTTTTGAGATTTCTGATATGAATACACTTGAAAGGCGTAGCCACCCAGAGAGAATTTCGTCGCTCTTTGAGTCTTTATTCTCCTCGCACGTTACCGGAGTACATCTTCTAGACAACAAAAGATTTTACAAAATAATATCATCCAAATATCTTGTACGAATAAATTTGATGAATTTCATTACAAGAGGCTCTGTCTTGTTAGACGACTGCGCTTGGACCTTTCACTGAAGAGGTTTGGATATTAGAAACGAAGGTGTGGTGAGCTTATGAGCACAAGTTGCCGATAATGTTGTCGTTATCGGCTTGCGAACAGATAAGAAAATTTTGATTCGGGAGGGAAGGGGCGTCTGCACAGTCACAAAACCGCTTTATTTCTATGTCAGCTACAAAGAACAGCAAAACTGACAGGTTAAAAACAGCAGTTCAGATAACAGTGGCAAACAGACTATCCAAACTACAACGGCTCGCCAGTCTGACCATGAGAACCACCACATTAGCTTCCCTTAACATAATTATGGGAATAGCTCCGCTTTACATTTTTTAGATAAAACAATAAAAATCGATAAAATATCTAGTTACCTACTTGAAAATGAGGGATTTTGGAACATGAAAAGGCGAGGGAATCAAGAGGTGTACTAATCCAGAATAGCTGAGAAAGGGATGTGATTTTCATACAAAAAGGTCAGTATCAGAAGTGAACAGGAAGAGGACATTTTCCCTCCGAACCACCCATAAAAAAAGCGAAAAGAGATGGCTCTCGGAATGAGAAAACCTCGGAGAGACTGTACTTAGCAAGTTCAGTCTTCAGCAAAACTTTCAGCAAGCTTAACAAGGACAGTCCTCCAAGCAGAGGTATTTGTCATCAAACAAAAAGCCAGAAAGAAAGATGTAGCGGAGGCCACGGAGTTAAACCAACAGCTAAGAAACCATCAGAGCGTTGGGCTCCCCCAGGATTAATTAAACTATGTTTTTTGGGCATCTGAACATGAATTATTTGAAGTTTGCAAGCAGAAATTTGGTCTGGAATTTTGTTTTTTGGTAAAATTTTTATTTTCTTCTTCAGTTTTTGGCCCATATCGCAGAAAGGAAGTGATTTTTCTAAGTTGAATTTATGCAAAACTAAAGTAGCCAAGATTTCCTGCATTTCTTATAAATAACGTTTTTTTGAAAGACTAACCGTTTTTGAAGACTACATCATTAATATGGTCCACAGAGAGTATTTGTCTTCGGTGGATATCCTAAAGGTACAAAAGGTGTAACAAAAAGTGCTCAACTGTTGAAGAGGTCTCTGAAAACGATCCCCGCTGACATTCTCTTCGATGTGTATATGATACCGACCATGTAGCAAAAAAAATCGGCCAAAACGAACAACAAAAGAAGATTGATTTCCATGATCGAAATTTCCGTGAACGAAATCCGTCTTTGGCTGAAAATACTGACAGGTAGTGGAGAGGACATCGATCTATTGGTCGTCCTCACGGGTATTTGGCAACGACAAAACGTATTCTTCCTGAAACTAGGAAAGGAAAAAGTCCTCCAACCACCCCATAACCACATCCCCCAACTAATGTGCAAACTTTGCAAAATAAAACCATTAAAGAAGACGACATCATGTTTTTTCACGCAACAAGTGCATGTGATATGACTTCTTCACCTTACAACCAAGGAAAATTGAAGTTTATTATTGAAAACTCTCACCAAAAACCCTCACCTTGCCAATGTTGTGTGTTAAAAAAATCCTGAGGCAACTGCAGAAAGCAGAGATTCCTGGTTAACGTGTACAGGTACACAGAAAGGACTGAACCGCCGATAAACCGTCTGAGGTACGTTAATAATTGTAAAAAGGCAGCTTTCAAGACCTCATCAAAAAAAGTTGCAGTACCATCATCAGCTGCTGCAGCCACATAGCACAGTTTTAGGGTGTATCACCGGGTGCAGCCATGGCTGGGGGTTGAGAAAAATTGAAGAAAACTGAAGATTGGGGTTGGAAACGAGCAAAAAATTGCCTAGAACCAATCACTTCTCCCCGAACTGTTGCGTCTGGTGTCATGCAGATGCGGAAAAATTGCGCAAAAACATGTAGTTATAAACATGTTGTTACGCAAAGCTGGAAACCTGGGAAAAATGCTTCTGTCCGAAATCTGAATCGGCGCGGAAAAAGTCTCCTAATAAAAAAAAAATAAATAAATATCTTATGTCTGTGGTAAAGTCCAAGTGTCAGAAGTTTTCAAGTAGCCCAAGGGCCTCTGACATAACTTAACGACTGCTGTGAAGCAGCCGGGACCCCCTTTTTAACGTACCTCCTGGAGCACAAATAAGTCTCCTAATAAGTGGTCATAATACATATTGGAGAATCGGCCCAAAACAGCTTAGATGAATATTGAGAGTCAACCCCATAGAGAGACTCGATTGTTCATAACTGGCCAACATAATCAAATCGAACCGACATGACATTAGACCCCTGGATGGAAGAACCCTCACCAATTATTAATAGCTAAAGCAGATTCATGCAACTAATGAGGATGGAAGGGGACTCCGATCTGTCCCAAAAATATGAAACTATCATTATAGATGAATGCGAGGTATTATTGCAGTAGTTTTGGACTCATCATCTGAAGCTCAAACTCCCGGGTACTGGGTAATAAATGGCCCTGCTTTCATGGAAAAACCTTCCGGCCTTTATAATAAAAGGTCGGGGAAGTTAGCGTCTAACTAGGGAAGTGCATGGTTTTTGGATTGGCGAAAAGGGGCTTGATGGCCTAGTCGTTTGAGGAGAAGAACTCTCTTCAATTATTTATAACCATAACATGATAATGGGTATAATAACCGACCATAGACGTGACAAATGATTGATTAAACTGGCAAGAAAAAAATAAGAAATTTGTAATCAAATTTTAACTTGGCAGATTATTTTGATATTCTGTGAGAGGAACCGTCTAGCAAGGTTACTTCCCAAAAAAGGTGAGGTAAAAAATGAAATGTTTCAGATTTTACTCGAGTTGTTTTTAGTTAAGTTTTTTTTTTTAATTCTATCTTCATGCTTGACATCATTGGTAAAATTCGTTCATTTACAAATTATGCGGTTTTCGAGATTGCTGAAGATAGACGAAAAGGTTAAGTTGCAATGATAACTTAAGATGAATGAGTTACATGCTTATATCGTGTGAACAAATGAAAATGTAACTTTAGGCAGGCTGGGAAAAAAATATCTGCGGTTGAATCAGTAAAACAGTAAACTACCAGAAATCGTTCATTTTAGAGTTTTACACATTTAATCTCAGACATTAAACTTTTTTTTTTTCAAACAAAGATTTTTAAATTTAGTCAATAATAACAGTAGGTATCATTCACTGGAAACATACAAAAGTGGTGATAATTTTTGACCTATATTTCGTACGTTTTATGCTTAATCTTCCAGTTTTTTAGTTTTCTTAATAAATAGAAGGAAAATTACTTACCAGATTTAATTGCAGACTATTTTTGTAGAACTGCACAAAAATAAATGATACAGAATAGCATCGAATCAGCTGTTTACGCAGCTTTTCCGTGAAGTGACCGCCAGAAGTGATAAACTTCCATTTTAGCAAATAGATAACTTATCAAAAATGTTTATTTATAAAATATTAAACTTGAATATTTGCTATTCCAATGCATAATAATTGAATAAATAATTTTCCCAGGCAAAATTCAATAATTCAATTTAAATCATGAAGATTTATCAAGGTTGCGCTGTTACGACTAATCGAGTGCAGCGACTAAAAATAACTGAAGGCGGGAAATAAGATATTCAGGATAAGTTAAGGTGCGCAATACATGAAGAATAGTGTTTGAGAGGGTTTATCAAATATTTCTTCTCTTTGGGCAAAAGCAACCACTTTTTATTTGATTGAGTCCTGGCTATTACAATAATTGTCTGGTGCTCAATGGTGCTCAAACAATGATATTTTGTCCAAGTGGATACTCTAGACTACCTATGACAAATTTGTTTTTCTGCATTCAAAGTGACAAAGCTTTTTTTGCCTCACTCAGTTAATCCCTTCAGATCTAAGTTGAGGGAGTAAAAAAAGAAAATTTCTTTTGAAACTCAGTTAGAATTGTTTTTAAAGTGGAAATTTTATTTCTAAAAATTGCATCATGAAATTTTCGACGAGTAGCCTACTTAACGTTATCATCAAGTAGGGATGATTCTCTTACGACCAGAAGTTACAGCTTTATTTGGTTTCGCAATACCGGGTTTCTGGATAGCTCTGAAGACTGTACAAATAGCAACATTAGTTAAACTAGCACACAAAGTAACACTAACATATCTGGATTTCTATCCTTGAGATCCTTATACACATTATTCACCAACCATTCCACGCTCTTATTGTGTATTGTGTTAGAACGTGGCGTTATTTCGTTGGTCACACACTAGAATTTCCTGGTAATTCCATTTAATCAAAAGCGAGAAAACGACACTTACATTATGTTACAGAATAGCTATTGGTTGAAACTAATATCCTATACTTGTTCCAGCTATTCACTAATTACGTAATATTGCCTCATCACTTAAAACTTGGAATATGAAACTTGAAACTTGAAAAGAAGCAAGCAAGAAGGCAATTTACACGTTATGAAATTTTCAAAGCTAAAAATCACATTTCTCATTTTTTGCTGCCAATGATTACTTAATTCTTAAACGTTCGATTTCGAGCCAAAAATTCATAAAGATAAGCGCGAAGCAAATAAGAAGACGGATTTTCCGGGTGTTTTATTACGCATTTGTTTTGCCATGAGCTTGTAGAGTGTTGCCCCTTGGAACGATGTTTCCACATCCTGACAACAGTTTCCTCCACGTACTCCTTCCTTACGTCCCCACCTTACGAAGATTTGTCTGAGTAAAGTTGCTGTGATGGGAGGTGATATTGGCTTCCTGAAGTTCTTCTGTCGCTGCCGATATCTCCAGGATGGAGAAGACTGTTGATTGCCATGTTGGAACGTCCAAGGCTTATGGACTTCAACTTAACAGAGTAAAATGTGCTTATGCTGTTCCTGTTCTCGAAGCATTAGGGCACAGAATCCGTTTGCTCCGAGACATGCTACTCATCGAGCCCTTTACTTGGACTCCTGCTGGCGAAAAGGCTTATTTGGACAAACAAGCAAGTCGTATGATACAGATGTGTGATTTATCGTTGAGGAAGAAACCTTTATTGACAAGAATGTCTTGGTACGTTTGTACAAAAAGAGAGTAAGGACTGTATAATTAGAGGTTTCCTTCTTAGCCCGTCCAAAAATTCTGGAGAAGGGATACAAGATGGTCATGGAAACTCAGAACGTTAATTTTTCGTTTCACTGCTCCTACACGACAGATGAATATAATTTTTTGTCTAGAAATTATACAAATAACTTTTATCAATAATAAAACTAATAATATCTAAAGACTTAATTTATTTCTAAAGTACAAAATAGTCAACAAATAAATAAAGGCTATTCATATTTACAGAACTAATAATAATAATTAATAATTAATATCGAACAGGGATTTTAAATTTTTCCTTACTTTAACTTTCGACTTATTCGTGAATAAATTTAACTTTATGTCATCTTCGTTTTCAAATGAGTCATTTCTAATTTTGTCACTTTTTAATGAAGCCAGGCTATTAACTACCGCGTTTCTGTTCGGTATCCCCCTGAAACTTCCATTTCTGTTACCGATTACGTCTTCATATAAATTAGAAATGGAATATTTCTGAGAAATATTAGACAGATTTAAACTTCCACCCTTTCTAGCGTACGGTTTCTCTCTCTTTTTTGATGACTCCAAAGAATATCTTCTAGCCGGTTTGAAGAATTTGGAGGGATACTTGTCGATAATTTTAACTTCTTTCTTTGAACCCTTTTCGAGGTTTTTGAAATAGTTTACAGCTTTTGTAAAGTGATCCTTGAATGATTCATTTTGATTTTCTTCGCTCTGAATCTTCTCATTTGGCTGCGTTTCCACTTCAAGATGATTTATTTTGTTGGGTAAAGTTTCTTTAATCTCTTCTCTGTTTACGTTGTTTGAAGATTCTGAAAAAAAGTCATTTGAGATAAAGTTTAGACTATAATAACATTCTTACCCACGTCATCGAATCTTTTGATTCTGTCAGAGAGTAGAGGTCTTCTAACTTCCATTTTGGGTGATTTTAGTTTATATTTTTCTTTAAGAGAACTTTCAGCCCTTTTCTTTTTTACGACTTCTTCTTCTTTCAGCAGACCGTCTCTGTATAGTTGTCTTTTTCTGTCTTCAATCGAACCAAAATCGATATCTTCCAATTTGGTGATTGATAATTTCCTTCTTATTGATTTAACAGTATTAAACTTTTTATTAATTCTGAGATCATCAACTGATTTTGAAAATGAATGATTTTTTTCATGTAATTTCGGGAAGTTTTTCGACTCTTCGACATGCTCATCTAGTGACAGATCTGATGCAGTTAGATTAGTCAGACTAGAATTTTTTGAGGATAATTGATCCCAATATTCTTTTCTTTTTTTGACTAAACTACCAGGCGAAGATGCGCCAGTTTTATTTATTTTACCCGACGATACGTCGGGCATGCTTTGGGTGAAATCTTCATTTTTCATGTTTGTTTTCAGCATCCCTAAGATTCCCATAACTCGTAAATCGGTCGTACTGTTAGTAATTTTTTTCAAAACGTCATTTTCGCTTGTGGAAAACGAGGACTTGAAAGTTTTTCCAGGTTCTTGATAAGCAAACATTTTTCTTTTCTCGTTTAATGGCAATTTTTCAAATGGCTTACTAACTTTATCTACTTCTGGGACAATATGACTGGGGCATATTGGGGAAGTACTACTACTATTTTTATAGGATTCACTACTGGGGAAATTAGGGATTTGTGTTTCTAAGATAATGTTTTCTAGTTTCTCTTTTTCATTATTCTTAAGGATGTTGAAGTTCTCATCATATTTATCGTTCTTCGAATTTAAATTATTTAATTTAACGTTCAATTCGTAATCAGTATTTTTTAAATTGTTGTACTCTTTTTTATTTAACTTATTACAAGAATTTACAATATTTTTAATGTACTTTGTGCATTCTTTGTTATTAGTTTGGAAAATATTACGAATGTCACTGAAATTATTTTTGCTGTACAGATTGGAATTTTGAATAGTCTTTTCTAAAGAATAGGAGTTTTGATTTTTTAATTCCATTTCAGGAGATTTTTCATCAGTCTGAACCGGAGATATCGTTTTGTCAAAATCGCTTTCTAAAGAATCGTTAATTTCTTCATCTTCTTCACTAATTCTTTGACAAAGCGTATTCCTCTGCAACTCATTTGCAGGAACACTTTGTGTTGAATTTTCATCACTTTTACTTTCGTCTGATTCTGTTTTTTCAGATTCTGCATCTTGATCATTATTGTCACTTTCATTATTTGGTTTCATTGCCATCTGTGCTGCATTCAGCTTTTTCTCAGTAGCTGTCCTATATCTTTTAAAGTAATCTAAATTAAACGCTCTCGAAAATCTCCTAGGCGATTTCGTTATAGCTTCATCCATAAAATCAATAATATTTGATATAATTTTCCTTTTGAATTGCTTATAATTTTGTTTAATCTCTACATCAATATCGAATGTATCTTTTATATCAGAATTACTTTTTATTACATGAATACTAAATGGCGACCCCCTCAAAATCTCCCCTTCACAAATCAAGTTGATTTCATAAATACCGTTATCTTGGGGGATATAACTGACCTTAGCTCTATCTTCTTCCATTTCCACTTTCATTGGTATATCATTTTTGTCGGAATTGTTGGCTCTAATAAGATATGAAGCTAAATCTATGGACATTCTCTTGAAAAAAGACCCTCTTTTTTCTTCAGCTCGCGTCTTTTCAACTTTGACATCGGGTATGGTTTTGAGATTAGTGAAAGGCGAAACGGTAGCTTTTCCGAACGTGCCATAAGGACCTCTAATGTAGACCAAGACACCACCAAGTATCTTGTTGCGAGAGTTTGAGTATAAGTAAAACGAGGCCTTTCTGTGTTGTTCCGCTGTAAACAAACCCATTCCTCTGGCGACGTACTGAGAGGAGTACCTGATTTCTTCATCTTTAGATGGTAACTTGTTGATGGCTTGTTGAAGGTCTGACAAATAACTCAGGAGAAATCCCTCATGGGAAGATGAATATTCCGTTTTGAAGTCTTCCTCTGTGAACACCTGGAAATTTAACACCTGTTTAATTACTATATTGAACTTTTTGAAATGATTGTTATTTGATGATGATGATGAATATTAATGGAGAGTAAGATAATATTTAGTGATAAGGGAAAATAATTCACCACCTAGAGAATAGCCGTGGATGAGCTAAAAAGCAATGACCCGATAGATGACCCGGAGAACTTGATCATTAACACCTAACCTATACCTCTCTATAAAATGGCGTCGACAAGTATGCACTGTGCGATATTTACACGAATCGTTTCGAGTCTTTTTCAACAAGAAAGGGGAGGGGGAGAAAATACAAATTCTAACAGCACTTCAGCAGAGCAGGCTGAATCCCTCTGAAAAATTCCAACCTATAGCGTAACTAGCCTGGCATATAGAAAAGAGGGGGGGGGGGTTACACATTTTACACAACAAAACAGTGGGTATAGTAACATGAAATTTTTTTGCAAAACTAGGCATGTTACCCTGTTTTTTATGTTTTTCATCATGAAATATAATTTTTCTCTGAAACGGTTCACGTTAGAGCTTTTGACAAAAACACCTTTATTATGTAGAACACATTGGCTTCCAATAAAGCTAAATAAGCTTCCAAAATGTCAATTTTAGCCATTTCGGGCAATTTTAGACCTCCAGTAACTTTTGATTTAATACAGTGGATACAATAGAATGTCCACACTTTTTGATTGGATAGCCGCCATCTTGCATGTCGGCCAATGGAGATTAATGTGTGGCTGATAGGGCACGTCAAGTAAACGATAAATTCCAGTTTAATTTGTCCTAAATTGAACATACAATTTTGCGAGTGAAAGGAGTTTAGAAATTGTGAAAAAAGACGATCCAAGCGATAAATAACGACTTAAGGCCCAGTTATACGGTGCGTGGTTCGGTGAACCACAGAACTGGTGCGTGGTTCGCAGAGACTTGCACTTTAGCGAACCAGGGGTAGTCACACAGTTCGTGGATCGTTTAGTTTTCTTTCGCAATCGGTTCGCCGAGACAACATGGAACCTAGTTTGTTTTACTGAAAGCAAGTTTGATAATGAAATCGTAATTGATTCCGGGCTGTTGTGCCATGATCCACGGAGATTTGCTCCGAACGTTCCGTCTACAGATGCAGTAGACATCATCAGCCGTTACGTGTAGAGAGCTGGACATGTATTGTGTGGACATGACTGAACAGCTGGGAGAGCGCTACTATGTATAGGATGATGGTCTGGTGACGTCATACTTCCTCCGCTAGCTATCTGCACTGTAGCAACGGCCGATCTCTCCAATGATGTCATAGATTTCTGAATCAAGACGACGACCTTTTTGAGTGTGACTTAACGCCGGATACAAAATCCTCTGCAGTTTCACTCCTCCTCCTGCCTATTGAAATTATTTGCATGTTTATAAGTTTTAATAGACTAACGATGTAAACGGGTGTAGTGTGAGGTAATAGACAGCGATTTTATTTTATGACTACTACACCCATCTACTCGTGATGCTATTGAAATTTATAAACATCCAAGAATGAAACTACGGAGGATTTGGTATCCGGCGTTACATCTGACCCAAAAATAAGTCATCGTCTGACTGAGGAATCTATGTCATCATCGGAGAGACCGGTCGTTGCTCTACGGTGGAGATAGCTAGTGGAGGGGGTGTGACGTCACCAGACCATCACCCTATAAATAGAAGCGCTCTCCCAACTGTCAAGTCACGAGAAGACATCGACGCCGAAGACTCCGTATGGTATCTCTCGTGCTTGTGGCTCCCGGATGGAGTAGGGAAAAGCAGGCTACCGATCAAGGGCCGAACCGAGTAAGTCTGCGAGCGGGCGAGGGAAATGCGGACCAGTGGGTCGCCCAACGCCGAAAGGGCGCCGACGGAAGACCCGGGCCTCGTTGCTCATCGGAGGGGCGAACTGAGTAACTCCTCCGGTTGGCTTCAGAACCGCGGGCTAGTACCGGGGCGCTATACAAATACAGCCGAAGACACAAGACGGGAGGCGAAGACCTCGCCAGACTGCTCAGCAGTCGCTGCAAGAAAGGCAGCATCAAGAAGGCCAAACCAAGAAAACCCTGGCTGCAAAAGAGAAGCAGTCCAACGTCCAACTGTCAAGTCAGTTATCAGTGTATGCGACTACGGCACAAATGCCTGGGATCAATTACGATTATAGCATTAAACAGTAGTATAGGAAGACTTGCTATCAAATATCTAACTATCGAAGATTACATTTTAATTTCCACCTGCGTGCAATACAAGACACAATTATTGAAGACACAATTATTGGATAAAATAAATTCTAAAGGCCCGGTTACACGGTCCGTGGTTCGGCGAACCTGTTTCGACGAGCCGCGAACCACGCACCGTGTGACATAGGTGGCTCGCTATGGGCTCGCGGTTCGTGGTGTGTGGTTCGCCGTATCCATCGGGAGTCGGTAAATTTGCACAGAACAAAGCGGGCGAACCGACAGGTTCGTGTAGATTTGTCGTCGGTTCGTGCTGGTTCGCCATGCTGCGAACCAATGCTCAGTTTTGCATGCAGGCGGGAATTAAAATGTAATCTTCGATAGTTTGGTATTTGATAGAAAGTCTTCGTACACTGCTTTTTATTGCTATAAGGAACTTGTACCGTGGTCCATGGAAATTTTCTCCGAATAGACATCATCGACGATTACGCGTACATTGATAACTAATTCATTCTTGGACATTTATTTATAAATTTCAATAGCATCACGATATAAATGGGTGTATTAGTGTGAAGTAGTGGACATGACTTTCGTTTCTTCAAAGCAAATGGCATGGTGATCCTGAAGCACGGCGTACTCCGCGACAGCTAACTTGTCATTCTGGCCCAGCCGGCAGGAGGATTTCGTATCCGGCGTTAAGTCACACTCAAAAAAGTCATCGTCTGATTCAGAAATCTATGACATCATCGGAGAGATCGGCCGTTGCTACAGTGCAGATAGCTAGCGGAGGGGGTATGATGTCAGCAGACCATCAGCCTATAAATAGTAGCGTTCTCCCAGCTGTCCAGTCATGTCCACACATGTCCAGCTGTCTACACGTAACCGCCGATGATGTTTAGCGCACCTGTAGACGGAACGTTCCGAGAAAATCTCCACGGACCACGGCACAACAGCACGGAATCAATTATACGATTTCATTATCAAACTTGCTTTCAATAAAACAAACTAGGTTCCATGTTGTCTCGGCGAACCGATTGCGAAATAAAACTAAACGATCCACGCACTGCGTGACCACCCCTGGTTCGCTAAAATGCTCTGCGAACCACGCACCAGTTCCGTGGTTCGCCGAACCACGCACCGTGTAACTGGGCCTTAAAACTGAGCATTGGTTCGCGACATGGCGAACCAGCACGAACCGACGACAAACCTACACGAACCTATCGGTTCGGCCGGTTTGTTCTGTGCAAATTTACCGACTCCCGATGGATACGGCGAACCACACACCAGGAACCGCGAGCCGATAGCGAGCCACCTATGTCACACGGTGCGTGGTTCGCGGCTCCTCGAGACAGGTTCGCCGAACCACGGACCGTGTAACCGGGCCTTTATAAACACAATTAATGTGACAAATTATATTGATGTGAAGAAAGGGAACACTGAGATAAAACTAAATATTTATTATTATTTAATCGGAAAAAGATAAAACTAAGTCTTCAGCATGTTTTGGTTAAAGAATTCTTGTTATTCATTTTATAACAAACTTCAGAATTAAAACAACTGCACATTATAGTTTATTGTTATTATGCTGTTGTAGGAGATAAGTACTCTTGCAAGCGTTCAGATAACATACCTAATAAATTTTTGTGATTAATTTCGATATTTACTCATAAAAACATTATTTATTTTTAAATCATATAATAAACAAAATATCATTTTACATTAAGTAAACTTTCACCAATCCACTATATGCAACCAATTATTAATGAACTGAGATAGAGAACAACCTAAAGTAAGAGAGGAAAAATAAAAGAATGAGAAAGGAATAATCAGACGTATGAAAAAAATTATACTCACCGGCTCGACCCCAAAATACTTGAATCCAAGGGCCTGACCATGGGAGGGGGGCTTCTTCCAGTGACGATGCGGATTAGGGCACGCTCCAGGAATGGCACTGTTGATGAGTGTGCAGAGTAGAGAACCGTCTCTCCAGAGTTCCCCGAGTCCCCCATTCAACGTCTGGCACTGGGAGGACCATGTGCGGGGAAGTCGCCCGCCCACCCATCGTATTAGCGACTCCCTACGACTGAACGAAGGGCAGAGCACTGGAAAGGAGAAGATTTCTTTAGCAAAGTCTGGGGCTCGTCTGGATTGGAATGGGGACTTGTTAGGAAAATTCTATATTTCATTATTTACTTTTTTTAAAGATTAGAATATCGTCATAGGTAAATAAGATACATTTAAAATCAGAAATAATTTTTTTAGTGTTCAAAAATCATATTTTTACATTCATTATTGATTATTTGGATCTAATTACTTTTTTGACATTACAACTATACAGTGAGTGCCAGAATTAGTGCCATAAATCCGACAAAATGAAAAGTAAAAATGTGAATTTTATAGCATTTTCTGCTATAGTACGGTTGTGATATTCTGCCTCATCAAATAAATAAGAAGTCGTAGCTTTAAGCCACTCTTTCCTCGAGTTGGCGTTTCAAATCAGCCGCCTTCAATTCTGTTAATTTCACTTTTCTTGATGCCATCATCACTAACTTACAGTTACTTCAAAGTCTTTGTTTGGGAAATTATTTAAAGTTTTACAATCGACCCCACACCTGACACCAATTTGTAAGGGATTTTCGTTAAAAGTGTGACATTCGAAAACCGTCTGCTCTTCCTCTCTTGCTTAATATATCTGAGACTTCCTCTGCCTACTCTCTGGTGCTTTCGAGTAACAGTCTGGAAACTCAGACAGTGCACCGCCCGCTCGCCACATTCTCCCGATCTCGAACGTCGCAGGACTGCTGATTTTATCGCTTTCCAATAAGAATTGGGATTAAATTAATTAGGTACGTGGTACGTGTAGCATCGCCTTAAGTACATCAGCTTTATTTCTAGATCTAGAATTAAGCTATTCAACTTTTCCGACCATTTCTGTTTAGGTATCATCACTCCAATACTTTACAGTACTTCACGCCATTGTAAAACCCTACTGCCTTTCTTGATCGATGGGCCATAAAATTCGCACAGTTCAAAATGAATTTTAGTAAGGCCAAGCCCTTTAGAATTGAAAAACGAATTTTGTATCTCAGTTTATACAAGATGACTCATATCGGAGAGGTCGGTATTCTACCAGAGGCTACTGACACCTGGATCAAAATGTTTATTTTTTTTTCTACTGATCCGAAGCCCTGCTTTCGACTTAAAGTGGGAAAAAGAACTTCACTCAATCGCTAATGGACTCATGCTGTGTATAATCATAATTAAAGTTTTTTTTATGGGGGGAGAGGGAGGAAGGGAGGGAGGTTTAATCCAGAACGCTTGCAGTGGTTGAGAACGGAAGGACTGCCGTTCCATTCCAGGTGGCTCTATTGGTTAATAAGGTGAAGTAAGCGTTCCATCCGCCGTTCCGTTTTCTACCGTCAGCGGCTTATAACCTCGCAACCCCGGCTTCGTGAATTTAAGTCTAACTGCCTGTTTAATTCCTTCTCAAGGTTTTCTACCCACGACTGTCCTCGCTAATTCTATAATTATATAACTGTCAGGAATTGCTAACATTTTCTGAATTCTCTTTCTCTCTGACTCTTTCTCTGTATGTTCAGCGTAATTCATTAGAAGCTTCAAATCGACCACTTCGTCATGAATATTTAAAGTAAAATTCTACCTTTCATGTCATACCTTCATGTTCAGGTAACTCCGCCACTGGCCATCCAAGTTCTCATCTGCAGCTTGGGCTAATTTGATGAAGTGCAAACTGAACGATATGCTCCCTTGCTCTTTTGGCTGTTTACCTCAAACTTCAATTTATACCGAAATGATTAGGCGTGGCAAAATGGCTACTGCTTGATTAATAATTCCAGAACTAATTTCAGCAACGTTAATAACGAAGTCACTATTAATTTAATATTTCATAACAAGAACAACTTGTTTGCTACCTTTCCTCGCAAATTGATATAAATGGCAGTTACGATGTTGTCACGTCGTTCCAGGTGTAGGGTTCATGTAAACTTTGCAATTAATATAACTAGGAGGAATCGAGAAGTGTTCGACAACATCGCTCCAGGAGAGGGTGTAATTTTGCGATCTTGTTTTGGGAGTAGGCGTCTCTTTTGTACGGCTTTGCAACCCTAAAACAACCTATGTTCAGGACAGTATCGATTTATGGTCTAGTCTAGTCGAAGGCAATTGAATTATATTGTATTAGGGTTATTGTGAAGCCATAAATGTTGGGTTAGATTATTATGTAATTGCAGCTTGCCACAAATTAATAACTCACCTCAATGGGTTTATTTACTATGCGATTTGCTGGATGAAACTTTGCCTAAGTATATATAAGGGTAGACCAGTTTTTCAGTAACCTACATTATTAAAACTTAACCAAATGTTGAATCTGAATTCGTTTCGAAATGAGGTCGCTTCAATTGGATGTGAATTTTCAAGCGTCCAGACGTGTAAATTATGGAAGTTCATTAACAATTCTCGTTTAATTCGATTCATGAGTTAGCCGCAGATTCCAACAGGGCCGTCCTAAGATATTCGACGCCTATGGACTACTAAAAATTATGCGCCCCTAATCGTAACAAAGAATCTGCTCCCAAAAAGCTTTCTCCCCGGTGTAATACCCCATTTAGTTTCTTGGTTCGAATTACCTTGGATTCCAAGAATAAATTCTGGACCGAGATTCTTTGAGGATTCTTGCATCTCTCTGCGTGCTCGTTATTTTAGGAGTATCGATAAGTTCTTCCGGCGTCTTATTTTTGAACTCCGTACAGCTAACCAGAAATTGTTTTAACTGCAAAACGTTTACCCGCAAAAATTTTACTAAACCCCCCCCCCCTCCCAAAAAAATCACTAAAAAACCTTAAAGTAAAGAACAAAATACAACCTTTCATTTTATTTTCAAAGTACAATTTTCTAAAGACTCTCAATAAACGATACGAGACTTAACGCCCTAAAGAGAATCACCCACATCATTTTAAGGGTGAAATTGTACAATAATACTTCTACCTCTTGCAAGTCTCATAACGAATTATCCTTGTAGTTTTGTATGCAAAGTTTACTAAATGGTGTAATTAGTTTACCTTACCTGAAATGCAACTGCGATCTATTTGGAGGAGAAGTCTGGAGAGTAGGTCCCTACGGCCCCATAGAATGGCAAACCCAGCTAATGGAAGGAGGATGTGCAATGCAATGGAATAGCTTCCGCCCCAAAACACATTATCTACCTCTTCTGAGGAATTATCTATAACAATTAAGATATGTATTAAAGATTGTTCATTAAAATATGGTAAAATATTTTATCTCTTCAAATTAATTATTAAAATAATACCTGCAAGAATTTTAACAATTGAGTAGGTATCATGTTCTTGAATTAATTGATATAATTTTATTTAAATCGGTCTTTCTTGCGGTAGGTACTGGATGGTCATAACGATTTGCTATGTTTTAATTGAAATGATCGGTTTTTAGTTGCAATTTTGGTTCGACACTTGTCTATTGCAATCATCTAAAAGTTTATTTATACAGCGTGTCCAAGTTTTTCCCACAATTATACCCACCGTCAACTTGAGAGCAATTAAAGAAGAAATAAGTGACATTTACGGAGAGGAGGAAACGAAAAACTGACCCTAGAAGAGATGACAAGACTAAATCCATGAAACGAAGAACGCGAGTTCAAATATTAGAAAGGTGCTTAAGAGAAACGTCTACTCGTGGAATGATGACCTGGAGAAGACTAGAATCGAATCCGAAAAAATTAGAAAGTGCCTAACTCGAAGAAGGAGAAAAGGTACCTTGGACGAAGGATCCAGCAGATTACTAGCTGAACATGAACTATGAAAGAAGCAGTACAAAAAACTTATAAGAAAGGCAAAAAAGTGGAGGACATCATCATATTGGACATTATAGGGGCACTTTTCCCGCCGGATGAAACCAAGACACCTCAGGAATATAGGGTGAGAATATGCCTAGAATTTACACTGGATGAGTTGAAGAGTGCGATCACAAGCACAAAAATTGATAAGACCTCTGGAATAGATGGCATAACACAAAAAACTCAAAGAACGTTAAAAATATCCATAGAGACGGAGCCAGAATACTTGCAGAAGATATTCAACGAAATGCTGAAGACACGAGAAATCTCCAGAATATATGGAAATAAGCAAAGATGGTCCTGAGATGGAAGGGCAACGGGGTTCTAGAGAATCTGTCGTCTTAAAGGCCGCGAAAAAGGCGTTGGTTGGAATACCAGTGTTCCTGAACCTCAGGAAGGTAAGGTAATTGGAAGATACCTCTACGAGAGAGCCCTAGTAGAGAGAGGGGAGGAGGAAAAAGAGGTAGCAAGGGGTGTTCTACAGGGCTCCATATTGGGCTCCACACTGTGGAACTTGTCATGTACAACGGAGTACTCAGGGTTCTAATGCCTCATGGGGTGAAGTTGGAGGCCTTCGCGGACGACCTTGCAGTGGTGGGTAGCGTACCCACGGTGGGCCCATTGATGGAGAGAGGAAACGCCGCTCTGAGAAGATTATAGGAATGAATGAGGAGCACAGGTCTTAGTCTAGCCGCCCAGAAGACCATGGTGTTCACCAACTCTAGAAAGGAGACAGAAGCCACTTTCACAAAAAATGATAGACAGACAGGTCGGAGTTGCTGTCCAGAAGGTCGAGAGAGTGGCCTCCGCACTCTCAATCGCAATGCCGCGAATTGGTGGACCTACGATTGGGAGGAGGGAGCTACTCGTTGCTGAGGTGCATTCTGTGTGGTGCTGTACGGAACACGATCTAGCATGGAGCGATGTAATTAAAAAAGAACGTGCAGATGCTTCGTTGCATACAAAGACAAGTGCTGATAATGGCATATAAGTGTGGCCATAGAGGCACTGCTGGTGGGGGTAGGAGTATTCCCAGTCGAGGAGATGGTCGATATGCGACTTGAGAGCTTTTGGCTAAATTACGCCCCGATTAAGAAACCAAAAAGCCAAAAGCCAGATTAGGCAGGACGCGATAGATAGATGGCGCCAAAGATGGGCTCAGTGTCATAATGGAGAGTGGACTAGGGCACTTATTCCCGATACGTGGTTGAAGCAAGGAGACGAAGGATAGATGCTAACACAGCACGGCTATTTTGGGCATACCTGAAGAGAATTGGAAGGGCAACAGAGGACGATTGCATGTATTGCGGCGATAGGATGCTCCAGCATATATTGTTTGAATATGGAGACGGGGAGATCGGAGAAGAAACACAGAGCAGGTCAATATTCGAGACAGCATATCCCACAAATGCCTGGATCCCACAAAATCACTTGGAACGAGGTTTACGCAAAAATTTGGTCCGCTTATCCTCGACGATAACGAAATGTTGCTTCTGGAAAGAAGTGAACTTGTGAAGAACTTTTTGTCTTTAAGTTGGCAAATGTTATACTGCAAATTCATTTTCAGTGTTCCAAAAAGTATCAGATCCAAAAGATCGCCTCTTCCTTTTGCCTGCAAATGTCGACTGAAGATATTTATGTATGCGTCCAGTTCTCTTTTAACTTTTTCCTCTTGAAGCAACAAAATATGAAAACTTATGAGATTGATTTCCAAATAACTTTCTCTTCCTGCTCTTATGAATGAAAGATTCATCCAGAAGTTAATATTTCTATTTGCATTAAACTCGTTTGCATCAAACAACGAAAGCGTAGAAAACTGAAACTGCAGCGATAAGTTTGAATATGAGGACGAAGCAGGTGCATATTGGAGGTTATTGGAGGATAAAATATTACATCTTCCAGCGACCGACAAAAACTGTGTATTGTATACCTTTCTTAGAACTTTGTGTAGCAAAAAAGTCATGTTTCTTGATGGAAAATTTAACATACTAGGTTCCATTCCATTGGATATCTTAAGAATATTTTACGAAAACTTGTCGCGATAAACGTGACATGATCTCAAGTAAAGGATCCTGATGCTATGTATTATTCAGTTGATATCGGAACGTGTTCTAGCACCATTTGACCTACTTTCTGAGAAACTAAATAAAATAAAAATAAGTCAAATAAATAATAATGAGCTGGTTAAAACTGACACAGCACGACTAAAAATCAAAGACAATAATTAGACAGGGAGCAAAACAATTCAACAATTCTAAGAGAAAGTGATTAATAAAAAATCATGCGCTTGTTTTTGGAAGGTCATGCAATATACAGGCAACTATTACGGGTAAATTCACTCCTAGAATTTCTAAAAAATCCATGATGATTCGTAAGCCTGAGGGAATATCTAGGACTGCAAAATTTATCGGGGGGTGTTTATAGGTTGAAGAAAGATGACCAAATTCTAAGAAGACAATTTTTAAGATGTCTTCAAGTCTTCCAAGAAGTTAGCACCCACTCGGCAGGAAAGCCAAATAGTACCTATACCACAGCCTATACCCAAATTTCAACAAGAATCATGGTTTAAATAGAAGACCATTCTGAAGCATGGTAGCAATTCTTCCTTCATTTCACACCACAATTATTTATGACTAATTTCCTATGCGCAAAATCTTTTATTGATTTTTGGATTTATTATCAACGTCATTTTCATTCTAGCCGTGGGGTCAATTAAACAGCCAGTAGCATATCAAGTATAGGAACCCGTATATGGGGGTTACCCATATACGGGTTACACCCTAGTTACCTTCAAACGGCTAACCTAACAGACCAATAATTAAGACCACCACTCCTTATGATGGTTGATGGGTCCCTCGAGCCACGGTTATGCATGTTAGTGAAGATGGTTTCAACAAAGAAATTATGTGTTTTGAATGAGTAGTTGAGGGGAGAATCTAAAAAAAACATCGTGAAATAATTGTCGGAAGATCTCTGCTACCTTACTCGGGAGGAAATTTTCATATAAGATTTGGTGTAGGAAGATTCCACCACGTTTAAGCCACGGTTACCTATAGTACGATTAAGTTTAAAAAGTGATATGTATCGATTAAGAATACACATCCTTTTGATAGTTCGATTTATTTTGTTTCATTTACGCGGTTCTCATAGAAACCGTCAAGTTTGTCTAAACACTCCATCCCGCATAAATAAGTATACGTCAACATTGGTTTTGAATGAGAATTAAATGCACAACACAGAAGATAGAATGTTATTGCGTGAATAAATTTTATGTAGTTGTCAGTGGCTGTCAAACTGACTTAAGCCGTTCAATTCATTGTTTGAATGATTCCTTTAAGGCCGGTTGCACAAACGTAAATTAAAAATTTTGAGATAATTACTGATTTTAAATCGTAAATTTTGAAAATATGGGAATATATTTCAGGCTTTTTCATTTTTTATCGGTAATTAACTCTTCTTAAAGGCAGTAAAACTTATTTACAGCAATATCAAACCAATATTTTGATAATACAGTGCATTTTAAAATCAGTAATTATCTGAAAATTTTTAATTTACGTTTGTGCAACCGACCCTAATGAAAAATCTTAATTCGGATGATTAGTATGACGTCACATATGACTTTTTAAACTTAATCGTACCATATGATAGTGCTGCCATACTACATCGGCCGCTGCCCTAATAAAAAGCTGTTCGTGCATTTTTAGCTATTGCGTAGATATAAAATGCAAGGAAAGCGATTTATGGCCGATGTAGTAGGGCACCGCTATCCTAGGATAGCATTTATTAAACCGTAGCATTTATTTTAGTATGCAGATGAAGCCTATGATAATATGTACTTATTATTGAATGCATATTTTTATTATCTGAATATCATAGCCTTTATGAGCTTTATTGTTTGAATAAACTTCGGATTGCTATAACCTTTATAATTCCGTTTTGTCTTAATATTGTCTGACAAGGGGATGAAATATTCATTAAATTTTGTTGGAGTATCTTGAAGTTTACTAACTTTTAATACGAAGAATGTAGCTTTATGTTAATAATAAAATGGGGAATTTAAATAAAAAAGAGTATAAGCTTCGAGCCTGTTGGCTAAATGTTGTTTTTTTCGCGGTTGAGATCTATATTTGATTGCTTACTATATCTGTTTATTAAACAGTACAGTAAGTTGCTATGTTTGTTTACACTTGCTCGTCGGTAGGCATGTAATTTATCAATTGTGGAAATATTTTACAAGCAAAAAAGGAAATAAAGTACAAGAAAAAAGATTACTGATTTGTTGGGGAAGTGAACCCAGGACCTTTAATTGTTGTATCACGGAACCACGCCTTTAACCGTTTGACTAATATAATGGCTTCCCCTGAAATTACTTTACAGCTCACTTTGTTTCTCGGGTGAAACTAAGTCGATTTCAACTTCCCACCAAAATATTTCTCTGGACGTCGATATAAGTCAACTTATTTTAGTCCAAAGTTGCTTGGTTTGGCCACTAGTGTCCGTATTCATCAAACTTCAAAATATAACTCTGGGGTTATATTTTGAATTTTCTGACAGCTGATTGGTCTAAAGCTCAAACCCTACGAACGCTACGAATTTTCAACCAATGACATGATCCAAAATATAACCCCAGGGGTTATATTTATTGATGAATACGGGCCTAGGAGATGCAAAAGTGTACATTCTTAAATTGATATTTGATTATAAAAGTGAAACCGCTGAAGCAATTTTGATGAAATTTGGTATGACGTGATGGCTTTACCAATTTTTTTACCAAATTAAGTTTTTATAGCCAAATAATAATTTCAGAATTGACACTTTGACATCTCCCAGCGGCCAAACCAAGCAACTTTGGACTAAAATAAAATAAGCTGACTTAAATCGACGTCCCGAGGAATATTTTGGTGGGAAGTTGTAAAGTCATTGCAGGGACATCCTATGTTTAATACCTTGATTTTTTTAAAGCTTTTTCATCAACACGAATTTAATAATTTGACATAAAAAACTCAAATATTAATAAATACCATTATAATAATATACAGGGTGCACCATGTATTCTTCTCTATATTGCTATCTCCTGAACGCTAAGAGATACAGGATCGGTTAAACAAGTCCAAAGAAGCGCAATTTTGTGGCCATCTCGATTCCGTCGAGACATACAAGATATCTGTGACCGTTCCTGAAATATCCTGAAAAAAACTGAAAAAAACGAGATTTCTTATTTTTGTCATACTTATCTTTTTTATTATTGGAGATTAATGAATAATTTTTTGTGGGCTTACATAAGTCGGCAAGAGCTACCCATCTGACATTTAAAAAATTTTCAAAGCCGACTAGATCCCAGAATTTTTATAGTCAACTTTCGTTTTTCTTATGGCCACCATATTGTTTTTTTATGTTGTTCGCTATGAAAAAAATCATAAAAACTAAAAATTGTTAAACTTAAAAAAATAAATTAAAAAAATTTTTATTCTTTTTTTTTCTTTACAAAAAAGACAACTTTTAAGACCGAATTTCATAGATAAATTAAAAAACCATAAGGCAAGCACTATTTCGGCGTATTTTACAAATGTTGGACGTTTTTCGACGATTTTTTTTTGTTTTTTTTTTTTGAAAATAGAAGAATAAAAATAAAATTTTTTTTTTTGAAGTTTATTAGTTTTAGGTTTGCATTATTTTTTTCATATCGAACGACATAAAAAAATAATATGGCGGCCATAAGAAAAACGAAAGTTGACTGTGAAAACTTTCTAGTCGGCTTTGAAAATATTAATTTCCAATAATAAAAAAGATATGAGGAAAATAAGAAATCTCGATTTTTCAGCTTTTTCAGGATATAGCAATATAGAGAAGGATACATGGTGCACCCTGTATAAAAAATTAAAATAATAAATTAAATTAAAGGACTTATCAATCTCAGGCAATAATTGGCTTCGTCGCTCCGCTGCTCTTCAATATAATTGTCTTCGATTGGTGAAGAGTCCTTCCCATTCTTAATAGCTATACTTATTATTATAGCAGGTTACAAATAATCAACTATCTGTTACTGATTATCTTAATTATTAAGTACTACTTAATTAGAGCGCAAAATTATCTTGTTACTACATCAAGAATTCACTTAAAGAAGCTATTGGCTCTTTGATTAGGTGCCGATTATGAATTAAAAGGGGGAAAAAGCGGTCAAATTAGACGAACACTTTCCATAAACATATCTATCTATTAAGAATCGGCATGCTTACATAATTTTCTGTTTGGATATGGTTTGTTCAGAGTTCAGACATGTTTAAACTACTTACGACTAGATGACGAACTTCCTACTCTGTACTCATGAAAAAAGTGAGGCCGCTGCCTCTAGTGGCGACCAGTTTTTAAGAGTGTCCTCCGAAAAATATGTTGTTAGTTTATTTTGGTCTTATTATTTTTTTGAAAGACTATTCCTATATTATATAGTTTGTACGTCTATGCTTCTCCCAAGTAACTGTGCCTATACATAATATCGCCGCGTGGCACCCCTACCGATAAAAAAACAGATAAGTAAGTGGTATGGTCCAAAAAACAAATACGGGTCTGTGCGGGGGCCTTAAAATACTAGAATTTGGCCCATTTTGAAATAGTCGTATTTGGGGGTGCCCCCTGTGAAATTTCAACCCGATCGGTGAAAATTTAAGACACTCAGAATATTTCCAAGGATATTCCATAAAAATACCTAAAAAATAACACTTATTCCAGGGAACGGACCCTGCCTATGTTCATTATATAGGATTTGTGGGATTGTTTCAATCGAGCTAAATATCAACTCCCCAAGATTTTATCCGTCACTCGGTGTGTCTGTCTGTGCGCGGTTTCCCTGCTCTAAGAAACACACTACAGCCTCCATTTTCCATCGGGGGATGTTCAAACAACGGCCTCGAAGTCTATTGAAAATAAGCGGGATCCGTTTCCGGGAAGTGTTATTTTTTCGAGAATTTCGGGATTTTCGGGAATAGCCTAGGAAACACTCCAAGTGTCTAGTTCTGAGTTCAATTATTCTTCAAATTTATTGGGGGTGAAAACCGATACTTAGACCTAAACAGGTAGCTCGCAACAATGTGTAGATTGAAACGCAGGTGAGGTTCTAAAACTGTTTCCACTTTTAAAATCCATTGAAGTATCGTTAAAATACCTATTATCGGAAAATGTTTCAGAACCACTTGTCAGCCTGAAGCATGCTATATTATACTACAGGGTGCACCATGTATCCTTCTCTATATTGCTATCTCCTAACGCTAACGGATACAGGGTCGGTTAAACAAGTCCAAAGGAGCGTAATTTTGTGGCCATCTCGATTCCGTCGAGACATACAAGATATCTGTGACCATTCCTGAAATATCCTGAAAAAACTGAAAAATCGAGATTTCTTATTTTTTCCATATCTTTTTTATTATTGGAGATTAATGAATAATTTTTTGTGGGCTTACATAAGTCGTCAAGAGCTACCCATCTGACATTTCAAAAATTTTCAAAGCCGACTAGATCCCAGAATTTTCATAGTCAACTTTCGTTTTTCTTATGGCCACCATAGTGTTTTTTTTTATGTTGTTCGGTATAAAAAAAATCATAAAAACAAAAAATTGTTAAACTTCAAAAAATAAACTAAAAAAATTTTTATTCTTCTTTTTCCTTTACAAAAAAGACACATTTTTAGACCGACTTTCATAGATAAATTAAAAAACCATAAGGCAAGCACTATTTCGGCGTATTTTACAAATGTTGACGTTTTTCGACGTTTTTTTATTAGATTTTTCTTTGAAAAATTAACAATAAAAATTTAAAATTTTTTTTTTGAAGTTTATTAATTTTTGGTTTCCATTATTTTTTTCATATCGAACGACATAAAAAAATAATATGGCGGCCATAAGAAAAACGAAAGTTGACTGTGAAAACTCTTGGATCTAGTAGGCCTTGAAAATTTTTGAAATGTCAGAAGAGTACATAAGCTCTTAACGGCTTATGTAAGCCTACAAAAAATTATTTAATAATTTCCAATAATAAAAAAGATATGAGGAAAATAAGAAATCTCGATTTTTCAGTTTTTTCAGGATATTTCAGGAACGGTCACAGATATCTTGCATGTTTTGACGAATTCAAGATGGCCACAAAACTGCGCATCTTTTCTCTAATTTAACCGACTCTGTATCTCTTAGCGTTCAGGAGATAGCAATATAGAGAAGGATACATGGTGCACCCTGTATATGCATTTTTCTGTTTCTTTCTACTTTTATGGCTTTCCGTATCCTTAAAATGGTTCTACTATACTGACACTATGTCTTACCACATTACATCGCTTGTTGAATTTTTACTTCAAGACAAACTTCACAAATCTGCCAAAACATATCAAGAGGACCGAGGGGTATTGTCATTAGCATTTAAAAAAATTAATCCCAGATCTTATTCACAACAGGGTCGGATTTTAAATACAAGTGGGATAATTTTGACACAGCATGATAAGTCTACTGATTACTGAAGCAGCCATATGGTTAAATTTTCTTCAAAAAGTAAGTATTAATCGACCGACATCCACGATCGGACGTTAATTTGTGGATATGCCTGGTACATCTCTTTGAATTTGGTTCTATTGTTATGCATATAAGTATTAAATAATTAAATAAATTAAGACTTGCGTCATTTTATTATGATCAAGATAAGCAAGACAGTGGGTAATCTTCGCTTATTAGACTTAAATACCTATATTTATAGCCTCTAAAATAGATTAAAATCAGCATCAAGTATTCTATTATTATCTCTGTAGGTATAGGTATCTGAAAATTGTTAGAAAACTAATAAACAGAGAGGTTGACGGTGGAATAATTAACTACACAGTGGTTAAGCGCAAATAATTGCTCAATTTTTTTTTAACTTTTCTAGGATTACTCGTCGTTTACTATCTAAATAAAAATTTTTATATATTACATATTCTGATTAATTACTGATTTATACAACCTGTTTTATAAAGTATAAAATAAATAAAAAGGTGCTATGTTAAAATTTGAAACTATCAATGTAACTTATCTGCAAAGTTTCACCGAAGTTATTGATATAGTTATAAACGCGTATTCACAAACAAATTTGAACAGCTTGATTATGTTATCAAATGTCTCTATCTCATGTTAATGTTAAGCTAACGTACTATATCACCATCCTCTATTTATTTATTTTTTTCGGTCTAAGATACGGGTAAGTATAATAAACTTGCCGTCTCAATCCGTTTTTGCAGTGTATTTTGGCCGTGCTTCGTTAAACTCGACTATCTGCCAGCATTGAAATAGTCTATGAACAATAAACTCCTGAAGATAAATGAACACACGAAACAAGTCTGGTAGCCATCAATGACAATAATTCAAGCAATCATATATAGAGTGTTTTATTAATCATGACAGAAAATTATTGTGAAAATAAAGGTTCTTTGATAATTTCAAGTTTTCATAAAGAAAATATTTTTCTCATCAAGCCTCCCCTGATAAGTAACATCCCCTTGAAATAGGGTAACAAATTAACATTATTCTTTTTCTTTCCTTAGAGATACCATCCCATAGAGATTCTTTACGGGAAATATTTCAAGATTTTTTTAAATTTTAAATTCACACATTAGGTACCCAATTAATAAAATTATTAGAAGGGGGATTTCCATGTTTTTTTAAGCCACCCGTTAGAAGGTACCACCCCTTGAAATGGGATAACAAATTCACGTTTATCTATTTTTTTTGTTACGACTGGAAGTACCTACCTAAACAAAAAAAAATTTGACAATCAAAAACAATCACCACAAAGTCTTCATAATATCATAATTCAAGAGGATGGAGCATCCTACGACCATACTACCCCATAGCGCTTTTTTTATACATTTTTGAAAATTTTTTAATTTATACTTTCGGGGCTCAATTAATTAGATTATTAAAAGGGGAATTTTTATAAAAAATAATTTCTCATGCCCAACCTGAGAAGTTACAGCCCCTGAAATGGGGTAACAAATTCACAATCATCAATTTTTTATGAAACGGAATGAAATAAAAAAAAAATGAAAATTTGACATAAAAAACTATAAATTTAAAGCCTTCATAATAATATTATAATTACATTTATCCCGCTATCCTGTTAAGGGGTGGACCGCACAACGACCATACTACCCCATACAGAGCTTTTTAATAATTTTTTGAAAGTTTTTAAATTCATACTTTGGAGACTGAATTAATTAGATTATTAGGGGAGTACGGAGGGAATAAGGGGAGTTTTTATAAAAAATATTTATTCATATCTAACCTGAGAAGTTACAGCCCCTGAAATGGGGGTAATAAATTAGTATTTATCTATTTTCTCTAAAACGACTTGAAATAAAGAAAACGAAAATTTGACAAAAAAAATTACCAATTTAAAGCCTTCATAATAATATTACAGTCTTATTTATTCCGATTTTTTGTTAAGGGTGGACCATACTACGACATACTACCCCATAGCGCTTTTTTTTTGAATATTTTTTCAAAATTTTTAAATTCATATTTTAGAGACTCAATTAATTAGATTATTAGGTGAGTGAGGAAGGAATAAGGGAAATTTTCATAAAAAATATATCTCAAGTCTAACCTGAGAAGGTACCTCAAATGGGGTAACAAATTCATGTTTGAAACAACTTGAAATAAAAAAAAGAAAATTTGGCAATAAAAACTGCCAATAAAAAGCCTTCATAATAATATCACAATTATTTATTGTAAGAGGGTACTACGACTATACTACGACCCCTATACTATATACGACCATACTACGACTATACTACCCTACATAGAACTGTTTTATATTTTTTTTGTTAAAATTTTTTAATTAATTTTTTGGAGACTCAATTAATTAAATTGTTAGGGGCGTATAGAGGGGAAAAGAGGAGTTTTCATAAAAAAATTTTTCTCAAGTCTAACCCAAGAAGTTACAGTCCCTGAATAGTGAAATGGGGTAACAAATTCACATTTATCTATTTTTTCTTAAACAAACTTGAAAAAAAAATTGACAATAAAATCGACCAATAAAAAGCCTTCATGATAATACCTATCAGAATTTTATTCATCCTGCTTTCCTGTTAAGGGTGGACCATACTATGACTATGACTATTACTACACCATATACATGTTGCTTTTTAATTTTTTTTTTTGAAATTTTTTTAACTCATACTTTAGTGACTCAAATAATTAGATTATCGGAGAGGAACATATTTACATTTATCTATTTTTTCTTAAACGACTTGAAATAAAAAAAGAAAACTTGAAAGTCAATAAACTAGCACCCAAAAGTCTTCATAAAATCATAATTTTATTATCCCTGCTTACCTGCAAGGGAGTGGACCATACTACCGTATAGAACTTTTATATTTTTTTAAAATTTTGAAATTCATACTTTAGAGGATCAATAATTCATTAAATTATTAGAAAGGGAGTTTTCATAATATTTTCTCAAACCTACCCTTAGAAATTACAGCCGCTTGAAATGAGGGAACTTGAAATAACTAAAAATAAAATTTGACAACAAAAAACTTTCCTAATACCTAGCATAATTTTATCATTAAGTTTTCCTGCAAGAGGGTGAACCATGACACCACTTGGATTTTTTTATCCAAGTGGTGTCTTATTGAACTTTTTTCTTGATCATTTTATGTTTTATTTTTTAATTATTCACATAGGCACAATTAATTAAAAATTGAGATATGGAGTGATCAATTAAGTCTGAGACACTATACATATAGACGTAACTGAATAATGATGTCTGCATTAAAGATGCTATTAATCGGGATAAATTGAATATGGATGAATTTACAATTGTTCAAAATAAGAAAAATAAATCAAGAAATGCTAATCCACCTGTGATTGGTCCCGAATCCAGTGGCTCCCAAGAGTATTCCTTGTCAAATAGGCCTACACAAGCTGCTAACATTACTAAGCGATTTTACAAACGACCTATTAAGTTTGGAACTGGAGCAGCTGACAACATATTGATTCCTTTTGTACCGAAATCGTATATCCATGTATCCAAGGTTAAATTGGACTGTGATGCTAACCAATTAAGGAATTATATTACCTCCAAAGTACCTAACATCGAGGTGGATTGCTCGGAATTGGTCGTCAAGTCAGGGTGCTACAAAAGCTTTAAAGTTGGAGTACCAGCCGACATTAAGGACAAACTATTGAATCCAGATTTCTGGCCCCCACATATTGCTATTAGAAAATTCATCGATTTTAAGAAGAAAGTATCTCCTGGCAAAACTGATAGTTCATGACGGCATAGGTGCCCCCCTATACCCGACTGTAACGCAAATATTTCTATTTTTTATCAAAACGTGAGAGGGCTAAGAACGAAGCTCAACGACTTCTACGATGCAGTTATTTCCAACGATTATGATATTCTTTTGATCACAGAAACATGGCTAATAGCTGAAATCAGTGACAGCGAATTGATAGATAACAGATATTCGGTTTTTAGAATGGATAGATCAGTTCAAACATCAGAAAACGAAAGAGGCGGTGGAGTGCTTGTAGCGGTGAGTAATAAACTAGGAAGTTGCTTGTTGTCAACAGCATTAAGAAATGTGGAACAATTGTTCGTAAGAGTTCAGGTGAAGAGTGGTGAACTTATTGTTGGAGCTGTATATCTTCCTCCCAGATCGTCGCTTGAATTGTATGAGCAACACATGGAATCAGTCTGCAGTTTAGTTGCAACTAACAATAATACGCCCTTTATTATAGCAGGCGACTACAATCTATCTAGCTTAAACTGGCTTCCTGAAATGGATTCTTATGGGTTTTATGCTGCTGGTGTGACTACGGAATCAGAGGTGTGTATTTGTGATACCTTTTCATCAATTGGCTTCTATCAATTTAATGACATTGAGAATATTAACCACACTATTCTAGATTTGGTTTTTTCAAATCTTTGTGATCTTACTTTGTGTAAATCGCCACCTATGACTAAATGTGATGATCATCATCCCCCTTTTGAAATATCTGTTCTTACGTTTAGCGACTTGACTGACTCATGTGAGTATTATCGTGATTTTAAGAATGCGAACTATGACCTTATTAATAGGACCTTGTTATCGATTAACTGGAATTTCTTATTATTGATTGATAATGTTGATCTGGCAGTGGACAGTTTTTATAGTATATTATACGATGTAATTGATATGTTGGTAGATAAGCGTAAGGTGTTTAAATCTAGTTACCCTCAGTGGTTCGATAATGAATTAATTCAGTTAATAAATCTAAAACATAAGGCACACAATAATTATAAATCTTCATTTAGCATGGAAGATTATGCCGTATTTGCGGAGTTGCGTAGTATGTGTAAGGTGGGTACTCGGCAAAATCATAAACAGTTTGTACGCGATGTCGAAAGCTCAGTATTGAGTGACACCAAAAAATTTTGGAGGTTTGTTAACTCTAGTAGAAAAAACTCCACAAATATCCCCAATGTAATGCATCTAAATCAGGTTAGCGCAAATGAAGGAAAATCCATTTCAAACTTGTTTGCTGAGCATTTCGGCTCGGTTTTCGGTTCGCAGGATTTCCCACACAACAATGACGTCATTAAAATCGCAGATAGCAGTTTTTATTGTAACAAACTTGAAATCTCTTACCAGGAACTCTATGCGGAGATAAATAGAGTGGATAAAAACGGTTCAACTGGCCCGGATCTAATTCCTCCTATATTTGTAAGATCATGCTCAGATGCGCTGATCTGGCCTCTTTATATAATTTTTAGAAAATCTCTCATCACAGGTATTTATCCAGAATACTGGAAAAAAAATTATGTTATACCAATCTTTAAAAAGGGAAATAGGTCTCATGTAGAGAACTATAGACCCATATGTGTTCAGTCTTGCTTCCCGAAAATTTTTGATAAAATAATAACTGTTAATATAACTCATTTACTACGCAATATGATCATCGATGAACAACATGGGTTTCTATCTGGTAAATCAACTACGACTAACCTCTTTGTATACACTAATTTTATTGCCAACTCATTGGAATCGGGTGTTGCTGTAGATGCCATATATACTGACTTTAGTAAGGCGTTCGATAGTGTCGATCATACAAGACTTCTACACAAGCTTAAGTGTTATGGAATGGGTGAGCCTCTTCTTTCCTGGCTTTCATCCTATCTGACTAATCGAGTTCAAGCAGTTAAGGTGAAAGGTTTTATTTCTGACTCATTCAAAGTAACTTCAGGCGTTCCTCAAGGATCTCACTTGGGACCAGTATTATTTCTAATTTTTATAAATGATATTAATTACAATATTATGCATTCCAGATTTTTATTATTGGCAGATGACTTGAAACTATTTAGGGTAGTGAACTCTACTGAAGACTCACTAAAGCTGCAATCTGATCTTGATAGAATTTGCAATTGGTGCAAAGTTAATGGCTTAAAATTAAATATCGAAAAATGCAAGGCTATACGTTTCAGTAGAAAAAACCCCGAAGATAAATTATTTAAATATCGAATAGACGGTAAAATTCTGGAAAATGTCAATAATATAAGAGATTTGGGAGTAGTTTTTGATTCGCGTCTTACTTTCAGTCTTCAGGTCGACTCTGTGATTTCTAGATCAAGAAAAATGCTGGGTTTTGTGAAAAGAATTACTACGGATTTCCGTAGTACTGCAGCTATAACAAGAGTATTTTCCTCTCTGGTGAGAAGCATCTTCGATTACTGCTGTATTGTCTGGTATCCTTTCTTCATTACACCTATTGAGAGAATAGAGATGGTTCAAAGATCCTTCATAAAATATCTCTGTTTCAAATCTGGGCTGCGCTTCTCACATGATTTGTATGACATGTATTTATCATACTTCAACCTTGTGAGGATCAGAAAACGGCATATTTTTTTCTGCGTTTGTTTCTTTCATAAGGTAATGAGTGGAAAATCGAACTGTGAGATGTTACTTAACTTGTTTTCACTACGAGTTCCTGCACATACGGTAAGGCGTCCTAACTTGGCGCATGTAGGGTTTCATAGAACTCTTTATGGACAAAACTGTCCAGTGGATAGATGTGCTATTTATTACAATTCAATTGAAACTGAATTGGACCTGTCTGACCCGGTGGCTAGATTTAAAAGGATAGTTAAGAACATTTTGTTTTAGATATCTATTGTTTATAAATTGTGTAAATTGCTTCTGGCGTTAATAAATATTATTATTATTATTAATATTTTCAATGGGGCTTACCGTTTAAAATCTTTTATCTTTTTTTGAAGAGTAGATCATGTTAAAATAATAATTATTGATGTTGTAATTTTTTTTTAACAACAAAATAGCTTTCCCTCGCTAAAAATTTCAAGTCATCAGTAGCTCTTTCATTTTGTACATTTACACGATTCAACTCCTGATAAAAGTAAAGAAACAAATTTCAGGCGTTATTATTATTACTTTACTTCTCTAATCCCTCAGTGTCTTAAAGAATAAAGAAAAAGCGTGAAGCACTTTAGCAAAATTAAGCCAACATTACATCGAATTAAGTCCCCAAATCTCAAAGCAAACAGAGTTTCTTTGTTGAGCGAGCCCGCATAATTCTCTATCCTGTAAGTTCTAATCTCGCACACAGCTACCAACAACTGCAGGACGAAAAACTCCCGGGAATGAGGTTAAATCAACATGAGACGAATAATGGTAAGGGTTCATTTGTTACACTTGCTTGCTTATAAGAGTATACCTACACCTAACTAATTTATAAAAAACCCTTGGGAATAGATTCAGGGAAGCGTATTGTAGTGTAAAGAAATAATTTTAAGTAAGTACGACGCAGGTGGCCGAACTGGCTTGATTCATGGGGCCACTTGCCTAATTATTTGGCTACATTTTTTTGAAAATCGTCTCTAATTTAAAAAGTCTTGAATCAAGTTACCACCCTTATTTTAATCATTCAGATATATTTTAATTTAAAACCAGATTGCTCACGACTATGTGAGGATGAGAAAGTGAACGCAATTAGAAAACGGAAGAATAAATTAATAAAATTAGAGGCAGAATTTGATTTAATCTTCCAGGAAGGAAAACAATGCCCTTAAAGTTAGGACTTGACACAGTGATCTAATAAGCTGATCCCTTTGAAGTCAAGTTGGCAGTGCTTTAATCTCGGCCTTCATTTGTTTCACCTCCTAATTTATAGCTCGCACTTACCAGCCAACTTTGTTTCCCTTCCTGCCACAGGAAGCCCCGCTTTAAGTTCTTTTCCTTTGGATTTACAGCTCTAATAACTTCCAACCCTAAAATATGGTTACAGGTATTGATTTTACAGATTAGGTCCTCGAGTTGTTTACGTGGGGAAAATTTCACTCCACTGACAAAAATCAATTTTAAACTTTCGGTGCTCTGGAAGATAAAAATATACCTACCTTTATGTATTTCCATGGGTGTAACATAATATTGAGATTGACCCATATTTGCTGTTATACATCATTATTTTCGGCTTACGCTATTTTGATTTACTTTTGAACTGAAAACGTTTTTTCTTTCGCTTCATTTACATCGCAACTAGTGGAAAGTTGATACAAAGGGCCTTTAGCGCGACTATCGATTTCAACGAATATATTTCTCGTATGTAGGTAATTAGCAAAACAGAAACTGTAACAAGGTATGGGAAATATGATTATTATTTTTTATTACCTCAAATATTTCTTGTTTCCTTTAGATTATTATACCGAGTGACGCGAAAAGATATTGACATCCATAAGATTTATTTTCAGACGACACGTTAACTTGGTGCTTCATAACAGAATGTCAAAAATTCATAACATTAACAGAAGGATAAGTTCCTGTAACTCAACTGCCTCCTAGACTTCAAAGGAAAGTCAAGGTCCTTGCGAACAAAGGAAACTATTGACAATGTTGATGATGCTGGAAGGAATCTTGATTCCTAAGTCACGGAGCGACTCCTTATACAGGAAGACCTATTATAAAAAACTGTTTCCGACAGACCTTTGCGCAGATTTCTCGAAATGGACATTATTTGGCTGTCGCTTATATCATCTCCAGATCTTAAGTCAGTTTTCTTCTGTATAGGGATACATAATGAAAGAAGTCTTTCAGACACGCTTATTCATCAACTTACCATTAAGTTTTTACCACTAATATTCCTACAGACGTTACAAAAATTTACAAATAACTACCAGAGATATTGAAGAATACCTCCTGCTGATCATTTTAAAAAGCATTATGGTATTTTTCAGTTAGACTGTTGCTTGTGACTTAATTGAATACATATTTGGTAAAGTTCTCTGTTAAGGTACTATAACAACGTTTTACCCAACAATACATTAATAATTATTACTTTTAGACTTTTCTGTAGAGTTGATACTGTCAAAATCGTGTGTTATAAATGGCGCCCAACGTGGGGCTGAACAAAGAACTGCCGATATCTGAACACGATTTTGACAGTTTCACTTTAACTCAAAATTTAATTTCGACTTAAGTTTTATTCTAAGTTGGAGCAACGAGAAAAAACTTTGGGCTTGAAAACAGATCATCTCAGCTCAATTTATCAGTGTATTAGTGATCTTTAATCAAAAAATGCAGAATTTCAATTTATGCTTGACAACACTGTTCCTAGATCGTGAGTAAGGGATGTGGCACATAAATTCCCTATTGAAACAACCTTTTACCCAATAATCCATGAATGATCACTTTTTGACTTTTTTTGAAGAGTGTGATACTGTCAAAACAAAAAAGTTAAGTTAATAAATAAATGCAAAATAACGCATTATTTCTTTTTAAAAGTCGGTATAAATGGCGCCCAACGTGGGGCGCGATCAAAGAATTGCTGATACCTGAACACGATTTTGACAGTATCACACTCCAAGAAAAGTCAAACAGTAATAATTAATGAATTATTGGGTAAATTGTTGCTAGAATTTATGAAATTTATGAACTGTGCCACACCCTCCACTTACGATCAAGGAACAGTTTAATTAAACATAATTACATTTTTTCAATTTTTAATAACCATTCACTAATACACTGGCAAATTGAGCAGATATTGAGCAGTGCTGTTAAGCATAATTGAAAATGGTCAATTTTTTTTATTAAAATTCACTAATACACTGATATATTGAGCAGAGGTCATCTGTTTCCAAGCCTGAAGGTTTTCTGTTTTCTGTTTTCTGAACTGGAGGTCAGAACGAAATTTAAGTCGAACGTAAAATTTTGAATCAAAACAAAAAATGGAAATTAATTTTATAATTATTATTGATACATAAAAACTAACCTAATTTTTGTTTCGCTTTCCGCATTTCACAAGTTTCCGCACTAAAGCACTACTAAATATTTTCTTATCTAAAACAAAGGAAAACTAAGGAAAATTTACGTTTAGATTATCTTATCAAGACGACGTCTCATAATTCATAACAACGAGTAACTATTTTACACTTACAGGGTAGCCAATTAATTTAAGTCAATTATATTAGGTTTACTCAATTTGATAAAATATTATTTAATTCTTTTCTAAATAATTATTTCTTTCTTAAGCTTCCAAAGGGTATGGTGGTATGACGAAAAAATACCAGTGCAGGTCAAATTGCAGTTAAAGTTGAGTAGGAAGTAAAATTTCTTTTCTATTTGTATTTCAAGAAGTCTACGCGATAGTGAAACGGACCTCTAAATTTTTAAATTGAGAAAGGAGGAGGCAGCACATCGCTCATCCACAATATCGTAAAAGTCCCCTGCGAAGGATAATCTGTGACTCTTTATTAAACTGGGGTTAATAGTTTTAGGAAATATATTTTCTCAGGATTTTATAGTTTATCCAAGGGTAATAATTCTACTGTAATGATTGCTTGTAGTAACTTTTTTTATGACCTTGAAGATAAAAGCATTAGCAGTATTTCATTTAACAAGCAGTATGTAAGTATAGGATATAATATGGACTATCTTACATTAATGTAATGTTTACCATTTACACGAGCCAAAGGTAAGCGTTGTAGTTGAATCATACGACTTACATTCACATGCATTATATGTGCGAGTTAAACGTAATAACGGGTGTTCATTTAGTAGCACTAGCACTTCCTCAGTTGGCTGTGGTAATTGCGGGCCAAGTTCGAACTTAATTTCGCTACGCCGAATATTCCGAGATATTCAATGAGTAGAATTTATTCGACTGTATGAATAGCGCTATGTAGTCACGGTTACTTACTGTAACTGTTATTCATTTATAAGTTATTTTAAAATAATTGTAATTTTACTGTAAGTTGTTTGTTTTAAATTATCGCCATTTCATCCATCAGTGCAAAGCTTTTAGTAGATATGATACAAATTGTCTGAAACAGTGTTTCTCTCTCACGAGTATCTTTAATAACGCTGCACCGTAACAACTATAACAGCTTAACCTGACATTACTGACGTTTCAAAATTGATTTCAAAGTAGTTCAATTTGCATCAACAGATATTTTAGGCAATACGGTTAGCAATATGAGGAGGATCTTGTTCAGCGAAGGACGTTACTTGAAGGAAACCACAAATATTGCGGTGATAAAATAGTGGACTTTGTTGAAATCCAGGTGTAGCGTACAGTCTTGCATTAGTTTCGGGACAACTGTACATAATTACTAAATCAATATTCTGATGAATGAAAAGGCAAAGCTCAGCCTCTTTTGGGAAGTCTCTTGGATATTTCGATTAGGTACATTTTTATATATTTTATTAGATTCTGTACATGAGAGCTATACAGTGTGTCTTTTATTTCAGAGCTCACTGTTATGGGTGTCTTGTAAACAATAAGATATACAGGGTCGCTTAAATTAGAGAAAAGATGTCCTGTTTTGTGGCCATCTCGATTCCGTCGAGACATACAAGATATCTGTGACCGTTCCTGAAATATCCTGAAAAAACTGAAAAATTGAAATTTCTTATTTCTATCATATTTTTCTTATTATTGGAATTTATATAAAAAAAAAAATTGTACAGTTACATAAGCCGTTAAGAGCTATCCATCTGACATTTCAAAAATAAAATTTTCTAAGCCGACTAGATCCCAGAGTTTTATCATAGTCAACTTTTGTTTTTCTTATGTACGTCATATTGTATTTTCACGTCATTCTGTATTAAAAGATTGAATCCAAAAATGTATCACATAAAAAAAAATCTACAAAATTTTACTGTTTTTAAAAAAAGTAGCCTTTTTTCAATCGAATATCATAAAAAACCAAAAGTCAAGCAATGGCCACGTCATCATGCGACGTCATAATGCGACGTCATACGACGTTTTTCGGTGATAAAACTTTATTTTTGTTTTGAAAAAATAATTAGCGTTTACGGGATACCCATTGTGAGCTTTCAAATATGGGACATCCTGTAGATAGTGAAATCAAATTATATCATAGGAGTGAGGCAGCACGGGACGTGCACAATTTGAAATAAGATGAGAGAGAGAGAGAGAGAGAGAGAGAGAGAGAGAGAGAGAGAGAGAGAGAGAGAGGGAGAGAGAGAGAGAGAGAGAGAGAGAGAGAGAGTAGATTAGAGATTAGAGCAGTGGCTAATTAGAAATTTTGGGATCTCCTGCAACATTTGACAAAGGACCCCTTTTATCACGCAGTGGGTGTTCGTTGAAATCTGTAAACATGAGGGTGTTGCATGAAAAGATTGACGGATCCATCAGGTAGACAACCGGAAGCTGGGACAGGGAGGTTCCGGGGTTTCTCATGAAAATTTTTTTGCAAAATAAGGCTTAAATGCAAAAATATAGTATTCTTTGAGTTATTTTTTGTTAAAAAATATTATTCTTATAACCGTAGTTCGCTTTTTTTAGTCTCCATTATCTTACTCAATAGCCAACGGGCACGCATCATCAGCGCCCCCTCGCGCGGAGGGGGCTAGCGGTGTATGGATACGCCACTGGATTAAATCATGGCATACGTCGAGAGGAAACTACACCAGAGGTACCTTTTGTGTATTTAAAGACTGAGAGACGGGAAATCCAGAGAGAATCGTTCTTGATAAGCAAGACATTAGATTTGTTGAATATACAGGGTGTAGTAGAATAACACTTCAGCATTCGCTAGAAAATGTCATGTTAAGGGAAAAAGTGTAATACAATATGCATCGAAAAGTTCTTAGTTCTCGAGAGTGTCAAGTTATTTGAAAGAAAATTAATTTTTTTTAATATTATCTGAAAATTGGCGCAAAGGAATTTCTCAAAATTTTTCACAGCAGCAATTATTTAAAAATAAAGGTATAATCTCTGTCACTGTATTCAATAATGTTTCTTTGGGAGCTACTATGGAAAATTTTGAGAAATTCCATTAAGTCAATTTTGAGATAATATTAAAAAAATCTTTTTGAAAACCTTAACGATGTCTGTTAAATAAAACTTTCTTCCTTAAACTGACTTTTTCTATCAAATACTATCGAATATCACTCTATCGTTTACTGTACCGGGACACTTGTATATTACAGTGAGGGACGAAAGCAATGACTTTTAAATTTTGAATTTTAAAATAAACCTAAAAACAGGTCAATTTTAAAATATAATTTTTTTGTATATTGTCGTAACTTTTTTTATCCAGGCTGTTTCTTGTCACAGTAATGACGACATCGCCTATTTATTAAATGATGGGGCCATCCTGTATTATTGCAAATAATAGATTCAAAAATTCTTATGAATTTTCAAATAAATTAGTTTAAAATAAGAAGAAAAACTGTTTCATTTTAGTTGGGCTACCCTGTAATATTTACTTTACATTTTAATTCAAATTTAAATTTTAAAGTACTTCCTGATTATAAACAGTACTTTGTTTACTGGAGTAGGAAATTCGAATTAAGTACCAGAATCTGATAACAAATCCACGTAAATAAAACATGTAAGTCATGTTGGTTACTTTTTCATTCTTATTAATTTCTAATAAATTTTGTAAAATTTATTTGAATACCGTCAAAACTTAATGTTAATAATTCCCGAGGATAGCTTGCTGTTTTTGTTTTTAATAGCACGTTATAAATATCGGCTGTTTTGTTAGTATCCTTGAAAAGTGTAAAAATGACTTTCTGTAATAAATTATCTATAATTTCTATGCAGTAGTTAATCCTAAAGTTTTTTACCATCATTATTTGTAATAGGCTAATTTAAAATAAAATATACTTCATAGAAATGAAATGACATCATTTTAACATTCTCACAAAATTAATAACGACTTTGAAAAGTGTAAGTTTTTATTTTAATAAAAAAAAATTGTCAACGTCAACACGAGTAAAAATGTTAATAAAGATGAAAGTGAAGGTTACGAGGTCGATGGTAATTTAGGGATGGTTATTTAGTAACGTTTGTCGTATCCAGTTTTTTGCACGATAGCTATTTTGCAATTCCAAGAGAGATAAATGTTCCATAGAATGTTAAAAAATGTAAAAAGAACAAATATTACCTACCTAAAAACATTAAAAATTACAGTAAATATTACGAATGCTTTGATTTTTTCTCAAATATTATTTATTAATTAGGAACCTATATCAATTATTAATCAATCAATCAACTAATTATTGCTCATGCAAATATTCATTCACCCAAAGCTGATCATTTATCTGACAAGCGTTTGCATTCGTTGACATTGTCGGAGAAATTTGGTAAGAGGGAGTTCTCGCTCCCACAAGTGACAAAATTTGTGCAGCAATGCGAACGAATGCGAGCGTTTGTTCTTATTAACATTTTGATGTTTCTACCAAAAATTAGTAGCAAAATTTTTCCTTAATAATTTCTTAATAACCAAATGAAATAATAAAAAATCATAGCAATATCGAACCCTAAAATTTAGCCTGAATTTTATTGGGGATAATTTTCGATTTGTTTTTCTACCTTATTTGATCTGAACTAAAAAAAAACTATCAGCAAATTTTCTACAGGGTGATATGTGAAGGCACGCAGAATCACTCCGCGGTTTTCGTACCCCCGCTTTCCAAAGAAATTTTTCTTGTAAGTTTTGATGAGCTTTGAAGTTTGATGTCTTACCCCGGGACGGTTAAACACCTGTTTTGTCGGGGTTAAATACGTGTCTTTACAAGGTGATCTGGAAAAATCAGCTGTTTGTTCTTGAAGTGAAAACTTTTTACAAAATTTTTGGGGTGCAACACTTTCATTTTTGAGTAGTGTAGGTAGTTCTCGACGGTTCTCGAAAAGCGTCTTTAGAAAGATCGTCTCAACCATTGAAAATTGCTAAAGAAAATCGTCCAACCAAGTGGTCTGGCGATTCCTCACGACGAAGAATTTGGCATATACAGGGTGTTTCATTGGTGGACGCACCATAGGGATTTCAATGGTAAAAATTAGGACTGGATTATTGAAATGGGTTTTAGGGAGACATGCTAAAGTGAAAATTTGTTAAGATTTTAACTCTGTTTGAGCCCTTTTCTAGAAAATCGAGTGTGCAATATGTGACGACATATCATTGTTTTCAATTCGTTGTGACGTATTTTTCGTCAATTATGTTATTTTTAATTGTTTTAAACAGAAGGCAATAATGAACATGACGTCACCTAGTTAAAATTTTTCGATCTTAATAAATGAGTAATTTAACTATAACTTATATTACTTATTTTATATAATTAATTAATTTCTATCTGAAACATACAGGGACGCCAATAATAAAATCTGTTGGGCAATTTTTATTATGGGGACTTTACTACGATTCCAGAGTTTTCAAGCAACCAATAAAATAATGTTCTAATCATAGGACATCTTTGGGAGCTGAGTTTTTCTTCTAGTGTATTTATAATAAAGAAAAATACATTATTGATGTTTTTCGATTTTAAAAACGTCCCTATAGCTTCATCTTTCAAGCTTATTGAAAGAAATTATGCGATCTTGTAGAACTTTTGGAGGACTTTGAATTTTCGTTAAAAAAGTTTCCTAAAGTCGCGTTACTTCTACAGGGTGTCCCTTCAAAATTCGAAAAAAAAAGTTCTTGTGGTATCATTTCAGGTCTCAGTTTTCAATATAGGAGTCTGAAAATTTTGTGGGAGTAATATCGGGTGTCCCAGACTTAATTGACCAGACCATATCTCATATACAGGTTGAGATAATCGAGCCGAATAAAAGGCATTTTATTATAATTTTTTCAAGCTGTATAACATGACAACACGAAAACAACCCCCACTCCAACATCCCCTAAGTTACAGCCTCCACCCTTAAAAAAATGAATAGCACCCTGTATATATTTTTGTATATTCAAAACCAGTATTCGATTGTCTATTCAGATGATTTTTCAGATTCAAAATTGGTTGAGAAATAACCAAGAAAAGGTTCATCAAGGTGGTCATGACTTTTTATCTGAACTTTCTCTGAATGACTTTAGCTGTCAAAATTTATCATAATTTTGGTCATAGTTTTTATTCAGCAGGTCACAGTCATCATTAAGATTCATGATAAAGTACTTTGTCTCTTGTTTTATTTTTTAAAATTTCCCAATAAATCAGAATTATTAAATAAATAGTTTGGACTTTAATTATAATAATAACTATCACCTGCCTGTTAAAAACTATGACTAAATATTGATAAATTTTGACAGCAAAAGTCATCCAGAGAAAGTTAAGATAAAAAGTCATGACCATCTTGATGAATAATTCTTGGTTATTTCTCAACCAATTTTGAATCTGAAAAATTATCTGAATAGACAATCGAATACTGGTTTTGAATATACAAAAATATATACAGGGTGCTATTTATTTTTTTAAGGGTGGGGGCTGTAACTGAGGGGATGTTGTAGTGGGGGTTGTTTTCATGCTGTCATGTTATACAACTTGAAAAATTATAATAATATGCCTTTTATTCGGCTCGATTATCTCAACCTGTATATGAGATATGGCCTGGTCAATTAAGTCTGGGACACCCGGTATATCTATAGGGAGTGGTCTTTTTTTTTTTTTTTTTCATTTTCATTTGAATTTTATTTTCGTAAAAATTTGCTTTTTTTACCTCGTGTATTAGGTATATTATGCGAGATAGAAGAAAACTCAGAAATTAAATTAAGAGGACAGGAGGAACCATGCATGAGTAAGAAAAGGGAGTAAATTTCAAAAGTTTTATAAGAATTTATGAGCGCATTTTTAAAAGAAATGAGCTGAAATTTTTGAAGAAAACAAGCTATTATGACATGACTTTGAAAAATTACAATAATCCAATTTTCAAAATGGTAGTTTTCATAATTAAAAAAAGAATTCAAATTCAAAATTCATATAGTTCATTATAGTTTCATATAGTGGGTTGGGTACTTGAGTAGAATAAAATTTTGGGTACTGCATACCTCTTAGAGTACCAATAGAATAGCCATAGTTTTTATGGCTACCCAAAAACTACTTCACTTAACTAATTCTTCCTCATTCTTCACGACAATCAAAAATCATAAAGTGGAACCTTTTCCTGATGGACGTTACGTTTTTGATGAATAATTTTTAAGTAAATTAACTCATTCATTATTTATTATTATAGGTAATTTAGTTTTATAATTACTATTTTTTAACTTAATTTTTCTATTTTATGTCAGTTCGTAATGCTATGTGTGAAATTTGTATTAAGTACTTTTATTTGTTTGTTGGAGTTCCCCGATAAATATAAGAATTGAAATTAGCTGACTTATTTTTATGTCGTTGTTTGCTCTTTTTTTCCTACCTATTTACGTATATTCACCTTGTGACATTGAAATTTTCTTGCATCGCTCCCACAAACAATTTATATTAATTTTCCTTCAACCCAGTTAGGTATAAAAAAATTAGACACCGATGTTTACCTTTCGAATTAAACAAATGATAATATTTATATTTTGTATCTAAAACGGTTTGCTAATCGTTTTATGAGGATATATTTACATAATTTTTAATTACTCATCGTCTCTATCTAATTCTTTACATAATATAAACTTCCTTGAAATTTAATAAATAAAGGTAATAAAAATATATTGATTTAACACTCATAAAATATATCTACCATTCCTAAATATTAATAAAATTTTTTCTTCATTAAAATACAACAAACTACAGTTTTAATGTGGTTTGAAGTTATTCCTAGCAACTACAAGAAAAGGTGTCAGATCCCAAGAAAGGGAAATTCGACAAACTGCTATGAAAAGACAATAATGTAGTTTAATCTAGAAATGTTTAGTCTATTTTTTATTTCAAATTAACATTTTATTCCACTAAAGGTACAAGATGCTGTATTTCTGTTTGAGGAGGATTATTTGTAAATGGAGGAAATTCTGGATTGAGTTCCAAATTTAGTTCTCCTTCAGAATTATTCAATGCAGAATAACGTTGAATCAGGGGTCGTGTCTCCCTAGAACAACTAGGCCCTTGAATTTACTGTCTGAATCCGTTATTCCTATCAATTATTCTCTAAGTCTGAGACGTCTACTTCACTCAATCCTATCTACACCGTGTATCTGAACAAACTAAAACGGTAAGGTCTCTGACTTCAAGAGGAGACGTGTCGTTAGAATGTTTTTAGTCAGGTAATTGCATAAATTTGTTCTTTCGTTTCTTTTATTTCCACCGCTATGCAATTGATTTTTTATAGATATTTATAATAATTGCAAAAATTCATGACGTGGTAATAGTCATCCTTTGGTAGGTAATATAATAATTCCAGAGAAAAAAAAACAAGTCCAAAACTGACCCAGTTGTTTTGAGTCACAACTTAATGAAAAAATGGGTCAGAAAAAAATATTCAAAATTGCACCAATAATTCATAAAAAAAAAAACATGGACATTAGATTCACAGGCATTAAATTCGTCAATTTAATGAGAGAAATAGATAACAATGCTTGGAGCAAGAGATGTCAAATTATAATCGAAGAATTCGGAAAACAAAACCCGCCACTCGAAGGACACATTCTAGAAGACCAAAACAATAAACTATTCCCAAAAACAGGTAAGAAATCCGGTGTCTAGAGATCTTACCAGATAAATGCAAACGATCTTAGTAGAAGAACTGGATAGGACCATAAGCAAGATAAAAAAATAAGGATACACCCGGCCCAGATGGAATCTTTGCAAAAATTATTCAGACCATACCTAGAAACAATAAACTAATAACATTGCACCTGTTCCATACATTTTGACGAAATGCCGGGTTGTCCTGAGTACACTGGATGCCATAAACCAAGTGCCATACAAATACAGGGTGCGCCAGAGAAACTTACTTATTTGGAAATATTCCCGAGCGGTGAGTTGGGCGGGTAGAGGGGAGAGAGGGGGCTCATCTGGAGGGGGAAGTCACCATGTTTGTTTATCTCTCTAATCAGTTGTCATCATGCTCTGGTCTAGAGAGCAACGCGCATTCGCTGTCGAGAGCTTCTTTTCTAACGGTCGCTCACTTGTTGCTACACAACGTGCCTTCCGCGCTCGCTTTGAAATTCCTCCTCACAGACTCGTTCCTGGCCGCAATTCGATTCTGTCGTGGGTTAACTCATTTCGGGAGTGTGGAAGTGTCGCTAAACCCAGAAATGGACATCAACGGACTACCAGAACTCCGGAAAATATCGAAAGAGTGAGGCAGTCAGTTCTGCGTTCTCCCCGACGTTCGGCTCGCAAACACGCAGCTGCTCTGAGAATTTCTGACACCACTGTTCGACGAATTCTCCATAAAGACCTTCAATTTCATCCCTATAAATTGGCTGTTGTGCAAGAATTGACTGAACGCGATTTTGTTGCCCGTCAAAATGCATGTGAAATGCTGCTTGACAACCTGCCTGAAGACGCGGTCGTTTTTTTCAGTGACGAGGCTCACTTTCACATTTCCGGCTGCGTCAACAAGCAAAACGTGCGTTATTGGAGTGGTGAAAATCCGCGTGAACTTCACCAGAAGCCACTTCATTGTGAACGAGTTACTGTCTGATGTGCGATATCTGTAATGGGAATAATTGGTCCGTATTTTTTTGAAGAAAACGAACGCGCAGTTACCGTGAATGCAGCTCGTTACAGGAACATGGTGTAGGAATTTTTTCTTCCAAGCCTCGAAGAAATGAACGTTAGGGACGTGTGGTTTCAGCAAGATGGGGCCACAGCACGCACAGCACAATTCTCAATGAATTTGTTGCGGCAACATTTCCCCGACCGCCTCATTTCTCTCAGAGGCGATCTCCCATGGCGGCACGCTCTCCAGATTTGGCTCCATGCGATTTTTTTTATGGGGTTATTTGAAATCCCTGGTTTATGTCAATCGACCACGGACCATAGCCCGCCTCAAGAACAACATTCGCGACGCCATCGCCAACATACCGATTAATATGCTGCAAAATGTGGACACGAACTTCAAAAATCGACTTAATCAGTGTGTGCGCAATGGGGGTCGCCATTTAACCGATGTCATTTTCAAGACTGTATGAAAAAAAAATTGGGATATTGTATTCTCAAATAAAAAAAGAATTAAAACAATAACTGAAGTACTTTTATTTTTATTGACCTTTCAAATAAGTAAGTTTCTCTGGCGCACCCTGTACACAAGCTTTAGCCTAATAATTTTAACTCTCGTCATTAGAAACTCGTTTAACTCAGAAGACTGTTGATCATCCAGGAACTGATAAGAAGAAAAATAGACGTCATAATGAACACTCTGAAAAGCTACCTGTCCGACAGATAGGAAACTTTCATTTGCCTTATCATCTCTCCCTGCTTTCCTGAAAAGCTTTATCAGACGTTGTCAGTGTTCCCCTTCCCACAGATCCCTGGGATCGAAAAGTTCTGCATGGGGAGCTTGACCATACGTTGACCATAAACTGGTATCTTAGAATCATTAGCAGCAAGCAGGAAACGTTGGCGTATTACGTCTGTCATTAAACAAAGGGAGCACAATATAGAAACATCTGCACCAGTATCTCCAAAGACTCTATGATACTAGCTCAATCTTGGTTTTCACGATTATGAGGCGGGGAAGACGTGCGAAGACGGGGAAAACGGCTCCTACCCTCACGAAAATCTCTGTGCACATGGCGGGAATCTCTGAAATCAAGGACGAAAAATTTTGCCGCCTTGTGACTCTAGTGACGTCTAGAATTTTGTCAGCAATGTCCGCTTGTTTGCCAACGAGTAGCTACCGGTAGGTAAACGTTGTAACCATATTTGTCGAATTAAATTAGGTAAATTTATTAGAGGTCTTGCATTTCTCTAAGCAGATGTAAAGGTCTACGATTTCTTACTTCAATTCCTCCGAGAAATCTTTTAGTCCTCTGATCATCGCTAGCGTTGCATCGTTAGATAAATGACTGTTTGACCAATATTTTGAGGATCTGTAGATCGAAAAATATCAGCGACTAGTTCGAGGGCCTCCATCGAAGTCGTCTCTTGAATAACTCGTGAGACCTCAAACTGTGACTCTGACAAAGCGAACCATAGAGTTACTTCAGATGACCAGAAAAGAGGCGGATTAACTGCCACAACACTGACCTGAGGGAGGTTTTGATGAGTTCGTGGAGCTGATTAAGCCTGTTGTTACTCAAGTTTTAAGGCTTCTACTTGGGATCGTAGCTTCTCCATGTTGATTACGTTGACGTCACCAAATGTTGCGTTGGATTTATTTGACTGAATAAAAGTGTAAGCGCCCCGGCGGGGAATCGAACCCCAGCTCTGATCATTTCCCGTCACCAGCTACCAGGCTAACTACAATTAGACAGTCAGATTGGCTGTATGAGTTTTCTCCATTTTGGATGAGCGAGAGGGTGCTACACTGGTATCTTATCCAAGCGGTCAAACGGTTGAGCCTAGCCTCCATGCCCCTGGCATCACTACCTTCTGGCAGATCACAGGAGAGATGTACCTCAGGGGTAGTTGTACCCCCTACCGGTTTATGTTGTGGTAGAGTCTCGTTAGTGATCCCACGTTGCCCAGTCCCACGATCTTGGATTTTAGCGAGTTCTCGTTCCCACACGTGACAAAATTTGTTCAGCAATGGGAATTAATACAAACGTTCGTCAGATGAGTGACCGGTTTAAAGTTGATTGTGCGATTAAAGCCTGAAAAGCGACCAAAATGTATAAAACGTCCAAGTTCTAAAATTAATAAACGCAAACATAAGTTTGCAATGTAGTCAAGAAAATCATAATATTGATCATCTATCAGTACAACAATAATGATTATTGTAATTTGTCGTAAAGTGTAAATAATTTTTGTAATTTAATCAAATTTATATCAAATTGTATATTCAACTTAGAGCAATCAATATTTGACCTTTTTCAATTAAACATGCAAATTATTTGCTAACAACAGTGACGAAGATGAATGAATGAATTTTTTCCGAGTAGATCAATCATTCTAAATTGACGCAGGAGTATTTACATCACTGCTGCTAAGCCTATTGTAAACGTGAACTGGAATAAATTTCGTATACGCAGGATGTAATTTTAAATTGATAAAGTGTGACGATAATTAACATTTAAGGATGTTGTAAAAAATTGAAATTATTCCTACATTCTTCAAGCTCAATTACTCGTTTACAATAAAATCATACCAGGTACTCTGTGTCTGCAATTAAATAGGCGAATTCGTGATTTTACAAGAACATGAATTAAAAAAAAAAGAAAAACGACAAAAATGCATTTTAGCGAAAACACCATTTATGGTTAGACATTACTCATATAGGCCCATTGAGAAAGTGGCCACGGAGTGGAGATTCATCAAATCTCTTACATCTGACCTGACGGCAATTCTCTTGCCAGAATTAGGTAACAGGAAAAAAATAATTTTCCATATTCAGTGTGCAGCGATCCAGATCAGGACAATGCCATATTAAAACCTCAGCTTTCTCATTTATTTTCAATTTTCAAGTTTTACACAAAAACGGGCTCGACGACCTTTTAGCTTGATGCAATTTACCATAATAATTCCGGTGAAATTAACTGTCTGAATTTTACATGCTTGAAGCACACAAGCATGTTTACCGGCATTTAAAAGTAAATTATAATTGACCATTTTTCATTCATGAGTGAATATAAAGAGGTTTTTTCACTATGTTGATACTTCCTCGTTAGAGAACACAATGCAGAGTAATATCGGTATCATAAATTAAAATTAAACAATAACAAAAACGTTGTGAAGCAAATGCCTGTGAAAATGTTCAGTACCAACCGGCACTAAAAAACGTATGTTAAGGCTTCGTCCTTGGACTCGTCGTAATGATAGATTTAGTTTAATTCGCGCTTGCAATAAAAATTTTCATGTAACTTACTGAGTTACTAAATACCATAGCTAGATTTCCTATAGGTGATAAGCCTGATGGTAAGGGCTATAAGCTTGATTCTTCAGTTATCCAAAGAGAAAAAAAATCCAAAGGATTCCAGTCGGGAGACCTAGCAGACCATGCAATTCGCCTGAGCCAATTCTACCTGCCCCCAAGATGAACAGAATTTTTTCCCCGCATTCCCTGAGTTTAATTTTTATGTTTCTCTGTTTCATTTCGTATTCGCTTCAACTAATTTAAACAGTCTAATGAGAAATTAACATAAATATATCAGTGAAATAGAAAATCCTTAGAAGAACAGATCTTTAAAACGCAAGTGGGTAGTTTATTATGCCAGAGAAGACAGGTCCAGCTTAAGTATCTGAAAAAATATATTTACCACTAATTAAAGCCATTTCAAAATTTATGATGGATACATTTTAGGGCAGAAAACCACTTAACAAAAAGCAAAATTAAAATTATGCGCTTAGTTCAAGTTAGTTCGTACAGCTGCACTGCCAGTTTCTTTAATAGATAAGGGCTTCAACAAATCCAGGACCAATTGCGTTATGTAAACTGAGAATGTGAGTTCTGTGAGAAGTGAAGCTCTGGACCGCAGAAGTCAGGGAATATACGGACAGCCAAAAATTAATCCGGAAGAATATGACGCTCATCCAGTGATGGGGCTGTGCAAACTAGCACAAGGCACCAAACTGAGAGCATGGGTGACATGAAGCAAAAGGCGTAAGCACAATAAGCCCATAAGGCTGAGGTGCTTTCGGCGATCTTATATCGGACGGCCCTCGAAGGAGAAAAAAGAAAAAAAAAGAAACCAGATAAATGTGCATTTACTGCAATTCAGAAGAAAAATTATTGCATTTTTGAGGTATTTCAGGCAAACATCCAGCGAATAGTACAACCGAGGGGTAGTCTGTACCAAAAAAAATAAATAAATAAAATAAAAATTGGATTGCGGAAACGGTTCGTTGGTATCATTTCTTAATTTTTAAAAAGCTACTCCCATACAAAGTTTCCTTCGTCGTTCAATGAACCTAGGAAAGGTTCTTCAGGAGGGTTAAAGTATTTTGATCACCTCCTGCCTATAGGCCCAGGTTAGGCCCAAAAAATTTTCACCAATATTGAATTGTGTGGCCCCCATCAGTCTTGTTCAACTCGGGAATTTGGTACATAAGTGGTAAGTCCTATCTGGCATCACTTAGCTCGCGTTTCTCGGAAAACAAACATATTTTTATTTGCATAAATTACTTTTTTATTGACAAAAATCACTGTTCGTAGAGGTAGTTCCATCCCTCCAAATCATGTTGCGCGGAAATTTGTGTTGTTAATTTATTTTTCTTAGAATCTTGTTAACTCTACTTTTAGATATACTTACCTCATTTAGCCACAGATCCTTAAAAAAGCTCAGGATTGAGGTGAATTTGTGCTAAAATTGTTCACCATAAAGACATGTTTGACATTATGGACCGCAATCTTAAAAATTCCAAGATTTCCAGAATTATCTCCAAAAGCTTGAGAAATGTGAGCTTTTTTCAATGAACAAAATTTATTCAAGTGAATAAAATTATTTAAGTGAATAAAATAGCAAAACTCTTGGTTTGGTAAATGAGCGACCTTAAAAATTCAAAGATTTCCCGAATTATCTACAAAAGCTTGAGAAATATGAGCATTTTTTGAAATTAACAATTTTTCGTTTTTATCAAATATTTTGGTTGTCCGTGCAGATATTTTTAATCTAATTTCATAATATTCAAGTTAATAAGGTTACAAAACTCTTGATTTAGTAAATGAGCGACATTAAATATTTAAAAAATTCCTGAATTATCTCTAAAAGCTTGAGAAATATGAGCTTTTTTTGGAATTAACAAATTTTAGTTTTCATCAAATATTTTGGTTGTCCTTGCAGATATTTTCGATTTAATTTCAGAATATTCAAGTTAATAAGGTTGCAAAACTCTTGTTTTGGCAAATGAGCGACCTTAAAAATTAAAAGATTTCTAGAATTATCCCCAAAAGCTTGAGATATGTGAGCATTTTTTTAAATTAACAAATTATCGTTTTTATCACATATTTTGGTTGTCCTAGCAGAAATTTTCGATCTAATTTCAGAATATTCAAGTTAATAAGGCTGCAAACTCTTGGTTCGGCAAATGAGCGACCTTAAAAATGAAAAGATTTCTAGAATTATCTCCAAAAGCTTGAGAAATGTGAGCTTTTTTGAAATTAACAAATTTTCGTTTTCATTAAATATTTTGGTTGTCCTTGCAGATATTTTCGATCTAATTTCAGAATATTGTATCCAGAACCGTTTAGAAGTCACTCATTGACATACCCGTTGAGAAGTCAGCCAATTTTTATGGAAAAATATGTTCAGTTTTAATTAAACAAGTAAATTTTAATTAACCTGATGGTGACTAGGAGACGACTCCTTGTTCTGCATTTTTAATTATACCTCTTCTAGGTCTAGGCAGAAAATAATGCTTGGTTTATCCGTAACCGGACCGTGATCATACTAATTATAATCAACGTCTTAACTATCAAGTCTCCTGATTTAATTTCTCAACAAAAGTTCTATCTGAAGAATTACATCTCGGTATAGATTTCACCAGCATTTGTTCTTATTCTGTCTTATCGCATTTTCTCCAGTCTATTTGTTCCATAGCTTTAGCTTTGAATTCCAGCTTAAATTTCTTCGCTTAATAATAAATAATAATAACTGTAAAATAGTAAATAGGCAATTGTCTACAGTTAACTTCTTAAATTTCTCAACCTTTATAATAACTTTTTAATTGTTTAATATAGTTAATCATATGTTTTATCTCTCCTTTTATCTTTGAATACACAGTTCGATTATATTCGATTCGGTTCGATTGAAGGTTTTCTAGTCCTAGAGTCATTTAATCTTTTTGAAGATAAAAATTATAATTAGGTTTTACACAATGACGGCTGTTATTATAAGAATATAACAAGCCTGATTTGGTGGATAATTTCTCAAAAGCTTTTATTTGTCCTAATTTTTTTTTTAGTAGAATTGCTATCAGTAAGTAGGCGTAATGATACAACTATAACCATGTAATAATATATCTACACAATAATATGGGAGATTTTTGAAATAAATATTGCGTTAATCAATAGGTAGGTATCATGCGGTTTGAAAAAATAAAAATGTTTCTCAGTCATCTACCGATATTTTCAGGGTTCCACTTTTTCAAGCCTGTTGAGTCTGGAAATGGCAGAGGGAAAGTTCCATTATTTTTAACCAAACAGCTTGACATACTTTTTCATAAGACCCTGTATGGACAGAAACAGAAAAATCCCTTCGGTGTGTTCCTCAATGTACGATTTTCAATTATAATTTAATATCCAGAATCACCCCGATGCTTTATTGAGTTAAAAATTTTTAGTTTCTTAGAATCAATTAGAATACTTAACTGCTGAAAATTAAATAATTTTTCACTGAAATTTATTCAATTGGTGCTGAGTTATCATAATATGACATATCCAATTAGATTTCAGTGCTTCATCACAAAACACAAATTATATTAATTTGAACAGTTTGTAAATTTGGAACGAATCGATTATATCATTTCAAATTGCCTGCCTGCTTTATGACCATTTATTTACTTTCGACTTATTTACATATTCATCATTAAATATAATGATTAGCTTTTGAACTTTTTCTATGGGATTATTACTATGTTGGTCATTATTGAGAACTGAACCATTAATGTTGGTGTATATAATCATTATAATTAACGTTATATTTTATATGTGTTACTTTTTCAATTATGGTAATCATACAGGAAAAATAATAGCGAAACAGCTTCCATCATCATTCTATAATCACATTTAATTTATGTGCAATGCTGATGAATGATTAACCTCATGAAAACGTTAGTGTTAGATTATTTTTCTTCACTATTGCTATAAAGCTTTCAAAATAAAGTTTTCAAAGATACCAACTCTCTCGCATTGATTATCGAATCCTACAGAGTGCGACATGTTCTTAGATTAGATTAGATTTATCGTGAATGAGCCATGGTGATACCTCCACTAAGATCGAAGGTCTATTGTGGCTCACATCTTGTCGTGCTACATTAACCCTTATTGGTAATGAATGCATCCATGTCCCCCGGTGTGAGGAAGTCTCTCCCGAAGGTTTGTAATCTGGTTCTTCCAAAAGCGGGACACTCGCATAGGATGTGTTTTGCTGTTTTGTCATCCTCCAAGCACAGGCGGCATTCAGATGGTTCATTTTGCAGTGCCCAGTATACAGGCTGTCCAAAAAATGTCGGAAAAGCTCTGTTGTACTTTGTGGGGAAGCATCATCGAATGCAAGAAAAAATAATGTAAGAAATCTTAATATGTTTTTTTCGAGCTTATTAGCCAAAAACTGAATCGAAAATTCGGCAACATGAATAAAATAGGTGCAGGTGCATAGATTGGTGAACGGTGTGGATAATAAAATGATGATCCGCAACTAACCATTGAACCTTGCACCTATTTCAAAAATTCGTTGTCGTACCTAGACATACCTACCTTTACATACCTCATTAGGAAATTATTAAGAATGCTTAAATCATGAAAATTGCTTATTGTTGTGAATGTTTATTAAAGTTATTGCTTAAAATTTTGTCCTTGTCCGTCCAAACAAATCTGAGCTCGACACTCAAGGTTGATCTGCACTCGCTGTAGCGTTTGAGGCATAACGGAGGCAGCAGCATTTCGAATTCTCACTGTTGGGTCTAGCTTATTTTGGCAGGAGTGCGATAAACAGTTGACTTAATGTGACCCCAAAAGAAAAAGTCAAATGGGCTGAGATCCGGGGACCTTGCTGGCCAATGTATGTTCATCTTAACCAAGTTCTCACTGGACTAGGAAAATGAGCTGGGACACAGTCCAACTGCATTCACATATCTAGTTTTTCTATTAGGGTAAGGTGGTCTAATCGTTCCTGTAGATCGCTGTTCAGAAATTTCAGAAAATTCTCTTCATTTAACCTTTGCGGCAATATTATAGGTCACACAAGCTTATTTGCTATAGAATCCCAGCCCATATACATTAAGCCAAAACGATGTAGATGGTGATGCTTAACCAACACATGCGCGTTTCCCAATGAATACGATGATTATTGTGCTGATTAAAGAAACCATCCCGAGAAAAAATTGCTTCGTCGGCCCATAACACACGAGAAGTGAAGGCGTGCTCTGCTTCTACTTGTTTTTCTATCGGTCACAATAGCCAAACTGCTAGAGTTTCGGTCAAACGATCTCTAAAGTGCAGCATGACTTTGCTTGGTCAGTACTTAGATGGGTGACCAATAATTATAGTAGTAAAAAAAAGTTCCGTGACCGATCGTGCTCCGGGAGGTACGTTAAAAAGGGGGTCCCGGCTGCTTCACAGCAGTCGTTAGGTTACGTCAGAGGCCCTTGACGCTACTTGAAAACTTCTGACACTTGGGCTTTACCACAGCCATACGATATTTATTTATTTATTTATTTACTTGTCGCAATAATCAATGTCAAAAGTTGACTCGCGGTTCAAAATCGTTGGATAAAAGAGTCTGAACCTTGATGTGGTGGTAAGGGTGTTACCCCTCCTTCCGCCGCTAAACTCCATAGGCTTTGTGTTAGATCCTCTGGCAAAATTTCCAGCACTTCTTTCTCATCTGAGGCGTCAACGCAGAACGTGGGCGACCGCGGTCTACACTTCCATTTGGAATCAAATGACCAGTCTCTAGCAACCTTCCTTCCAATCAATTGTGTTCAATCAAAAGTGAAATCCCATGGAATTCACGTCCCCAAGATCAACACCATCTCTGTGTAATCACGATTTGTGTACATTTTTCTTGTCAATATTGACAGTTTTGATCATTGTTGAGCACATTTTAACAGTACTTTGATCGGTTCACAAATTCTCACGAATTACTTGTTCACATGTGGTACCAAAACATGTTGCCAAATGCATTTTCACACCACCTTGATGAAAAAATCAGATATTTGGAATAAAATTGAAGAGAAAATTCGAAGGTTTGAGCGGTTTTCTAATAAAATAACCATTAAAGACGCCTAATTCTTTGTATAACATTTTGCTCAGTACTCAAAAATAAAGAAGTTGAGCCCTCAACTTTGCCTCTTCATATCGCAGTCAATTGACGAAGAGAGCTTATCCGCCATTTTTAGGAAATCCTGTACAGGCCTATTATAGAGCTTTCAGCTCTTTCCTGTTAACCACCAATATATGTAGTTCTTTGGTCCTTTTCTTTCGAGGTACCCTGTATACCTAAAAGCGAGGACGTCTTTGGGCTGGATCACATTTTGGTGAATATTTTCGTTAATTAGAAACCGATTTGAATTTTTTTTCTTTTTTTATTCGGGATGAAAAAACCTATCAATCAAGATATCGTAAGGGGTACCTTGCCATTTGAATTTTTACAGTTGGGGTAACTACCCCTTGGGAGGGAGAGGGTGGTGGTCGAAAAAGACATGCTCGGATGGCAAATCAAAAATAACAATTGACGTTTCCGAGCAAAAAAAAAACGTCTTCATACGATTTTATTGAGTTTATCCGTTACTTTTGGGAAGCACTGTATAAATGAATATAGAACCCTTTTTGTGCGAGGTACCGGTGCGTAATACTTATTATTCCTGTTTCGTAGGTGTGAAAGAATTAATAAAAAAGTTTGAAGACAATGTCATTGCAATTAAACGGCTTCAATAACGCTTCTACCTTATTACTACTTTTTCGAGTTTATCTAGTTTAAGTCCTGGGTAAAAAACCTGTGGTAGTAAATAAAAATAGCTACCTACCTATGGAATTTTTTTTTGTAACCAATATGTAAGTAAATAATATCTAATACATCAAAAGCTAGACGGCTTATTTTCATAATTATGTAATTAATATTCAGAGAGAAAATAAAGAAAACATTTTAATAATCAGGATTTACCTGATACCCTGCCCTGACACCTTTTTTTGTTGCTAATGACACGAAACGATAACATACCTTGTGCGAGCTATTACATGTTTTGCAAGATATCACGGAACTTAATATCGTTTACTAGTTTTTACTTAAAAAAGAAGGTCGTTAAAAACTTGTGTTATTGTTTTTCATTGTACCTACTATTGAGATTAATATCACATTTATATAAATAGTTTTATTTATAGGTTTATCCCATTCCAGATGTTTTTTAATTCAAGTTGGCTGTGCTACTTTTTCCTAATAAAATTGGGTACCATGGATAGTCGATTTAAGCTAAAAAAGTTCAAATGACTTCCACTGTGTTCATATGCCATTAGGAATAATCTTTATAACAAAGAACACCTAACATAACTTTGAAATATGAAAACAATAAATTTAATAATATGTGGCTTTGATTGCTACGGTTTAGTAAAAAGTATCTAATTATTGGTCTTTCATTATTAAAGTTTTAACTTCAGTCAAAGATTCCATCATATTTATCCATATGGATTGGATACCTCTTCATATTGGACGAGGTATCCAAAAGATTATTTGACAAGAAAGATGGAAGAGGAGGTAAATCTATCAATCTTCTTCGATGAACTACTGCAGGTAAGCCACCAGTTCAAGTATCTGAGTATCATAATAGATGCAAAACAGACCAGGGACCTGCAGAACATCATAGACAGAAGCCAAATGGCACTGATGGAGTGCAAAAGGTTATTTGGTAAAACGTGGGGGCTAAAATAATTAATAGTACTCCTGTATATTGTATGTAGTCCCTTATTAAAATATGGATGTCTGGTCTGCTGAGCTTAAGGTTAGTTAGGAACAAGCCGCTATATAAGTCGAGTCTGGCAGTCCTAGGTATTTTAGCAACAGTCCTCAATATCATCAACGTCAGCACTGGAAGCCATACTTGACCTACCACCTATAGATTTTTCTATCAAGAGCGTGGCAGGAATAGGAAGTTAAAGGCTGAAACAAAATTACTAGTACTGGGTTGATCCCGGAAGAACTAGGAACTTCAAAATAGCTGATTCTATCGCGGGTTCCGGCTCGAAAATGCGATCTAGTGGCGAAAGAATGAAAACAAATTGAATACCTATACCTGGAAAGATGATTGGACTGCTACACAGATGTCTCAGATAGAGATAGTTCAAGCAACTGGAATTTATGGGGTATCCGCGATGAGTTCGTGGTATATATTATTGTATTGTATAATATGTCAATGAGGACAAGCAATTAGTATGTTGGGGAGAATATTAGGAGGAACTAAAATGGTAGCTATAACTTGTAATCCTTTGCCATGCTGTCAGATCAAAGTTGGTCATGGAGTGCTTGGAGGACCTCCTTGATTTAGGTAGACAAAATAAGGTGATTTCTTAGTCGTTTGGACACAGAGGGGAACTGGTAAGGAGGCTCCTGCAGAGAATTTCTCTGGGCCTGAACCTGTATTCCAAAAAACATAATGCGTGGCGCAGTGGCCTAGTTGTAGGGACTGCAACAAAGAGTATACCACAGCCATCTACCAGGGTAATGCATGGCAAGTCACCTGATAAGAAAATCATCTGAGATCAGCATCATGTCCACTGATCCTGACTCGTGGATGACGGTAAAATCGTTTTTCTAAATTCAGCTCTCCACGATATAGAGGGTAGGGTGTCCCAGACCCAGACTTGTTGATCAGACAATTATCTCATATCTCAGACATATCTCAAAACAATCGTGTAGATTGTTCGAGATAATCGAACCAAATAAAGCTATCTTACTATAATTTTTTAAGCTCATAACACGACCTTATGAAAACAACTACCATTTCAAGAATCACTTAAGCTACATTAAAAAAATATATACAGTGTGGAACGCACTTATGGAATAATACTATTCAGAGAAAAAATGTTTTGGAAGAAAAAGCTCACATACCTCAACTTCAAATTTTGATTTGGCATTTTAGTGTATTTTTTATTTTGAGCCTCAATTTGAATTTTTACCCCTCCCCACTCCCACCATTGTGTTCATATATTTTTTAATTAGGACACCCTCTATATTTTTGTATTTTCATATTTTCTGAGACAATTTAAATGTCCTATCTTCACTTATCACATATGGTATCCTAACTATGTGGTTTAAATTTTAATACAGGGCGATATAAATTATCAATCACCCAGTATAAAAATTTCAAGTACAGTGTAAAGTAACACATGAAAAGTTATGACAGGGACATGTATGTATTCAAAATGAAAAATTGCTATGTTCATTTGTTTATAACTCATAAATTACTTAATTTAAACTGCAACTGTCAAAACCATCCTTACTAGATTTTCTCAGGAAATATAAAAATACACAAATATACAGGGTGTTCTATTTAAAAAAAAAAATGACCACAATGGTGGGAGTGACAAATTCAAATTGGAAAAATTCAAATTGAGGCTTCAAAGATGACAAATAAAAATTTGAAGTTGTGTGTGCGAGCTTTTTTTTCCAAAATGTTTTTCTTTTAATAATGAGTTTTAATTCCATAAGTGTGTTCCACACTGTATAAATATGTTGTTTTTGAATTCTGATATGTTTGAATTTTAGGAGCGTGGTACTTGAGCAAAAATTTGAGAATTATTATCTGTTATTAAGCCATTCTTATAATAAAATTAAAAATACTTAAATTAACGTACATACGTATAGGTATGCGTGCTTAAAAAATTTCTGGAACGCAGTAGTTTTGATAAGAATAAAAACACTTGTAATGTTCAAAACGTGACGTAAAAGCTCAATGTATAATGTCATAGAACGACATTGGAACGAGGGAGTATTATGAACATAATTAGTTGTCTCACCTCATTATTTTCAATAGCAAACCGATATAACTTTAATTGTTTTCGTATAAAAAAATAACACGTCGTAAGCAATAAGTGCTAATGTTAAATTTTGAAGCAAACATGGGAGGTTTCCTTTTTTTTTTTTGACTGACGGTTATTTAAAAACTAGAGGAATAAGTTTTTATTGAATTTTCCGATGATGTTTGTAATTTTCTTAATTCATTTCTTGGATTTTCGGTTTGTAGTAATCAGTTCAAGAAATGTTAAAAAAAAATGAGGTGATTCTGATTCCGGCAACATTCTTTCGATTTTGGAAAATGTTCGAAGTTTTGAAAAAAATCATGGTAACGAGATCAGGAAATGTTAACAAAAAAACATTTTGATATGATGTTGATTTAGGCAACCTTCTTTCGATTTTGGAAAATGTTTGTGGTTTTGAAAAAATCGTGGTAATTAGTTTAAGAAATGAAAAAAAAATTTGAGGTGATTCTGATTCAAGCAACCTTCTTCTGATTTTGGAAAATGTTCGTAGTTTTGAAAAATTGTGGTAATTAGTTCCAGGAATGTTGAATTTTTTTTTTTTTGAGGTGATTCTTCTGATTTAGGCAACCTTCTTTCGATTTTGGAAAATGTTCGTGGTTTTGAAAAAACCGTGGTACCTACCTAATGAGCTCAAGAAATGTTCAAAAAATTGACTTAAGCCCAGCTATTTTCATAGTATCGTGATTTTCTCTAAAAATGTCTCAAAAATGTTAATTATGTTCCGGCATAATAAATTTTTGGAGTGGACACAGCACCTCTGATGTTGTCAAATGTGAAGACTATTATTAAGTATTTGTTTATTATTATTTACCATTTATTATGAGACTGAAGAATACAGAAATATCTGATGATACCTACCTACTAAGTTCCTATCCAAGTTATTGTATCAATTTTTCATTCCAAATTTTTGTAATTAATATAAACAAAATGTAGCTCACCAAAATTTTCGTTCATTCAAATATTTTATCTCCACTTATTCAAACTGAAGTTGTTTTACTGACACTGCTAAAGCCCACTACTTGGAGTTCATCACATAAACTTTGAACAATTTTTTTTTAACCGAGGAACTAGAAGTCGTCCAATTTCCACTTGTGAGTAACACCTACTCTTGCTTTGGTATCATTTCTCTCACTAAACTAAGTGATATTGAGTGGACTTTTACCTGCCCGGAACTTAGTTTGTTTGAACGCGTGCGGTTTGAACGAAGGAAATCATAGTGCATATTCACCGATTGACGACTAGAAAACGAATGCAAGCGTTTCAGTTTATAAGCATGAGTTACACAGGTATTTACCGGGCTTCCTTCTATTGGATAAATAGTTACACATTATATTATTGTGCGGAAAATATTACTGAAGTTTCAGCAGCGCTCACCTTTCCTGATGGTATCATCAGCATTTTAAATAATTTATTTTGTTATAATAATTACAAAAAAGCGACCTAATAATGGGTACTTAATGTTAATTTAGTTTTAGTCCTGATTTATGGATTTGATAAAAATTTAATAACAAAGTATCGATGGTTGTGCTGAGGTATTTACCCTTTTAAAGGGCGTTTCAAGTTCAAGCCTAGATATAGGTACAATTTTAAATTTTCCGCTATTTTCGAACTGTCAAATATGGAATGTTGTTGGAAAATACTGTAAAATCAATTTTAAAAATAATTTTTTTCCTGGATTCCTTAGACTTTCAGGAACATTCAGCACCACTAACCCCTGCATTAACTCCAAAAATGAGTAAATTAAGGTTCGTTCCTCCCTCCAAAAGCTGAAAATTCAAAATTTCATCTCGGAAATCGGAGATTTTCTGGACCGCCGAATACGAATCCGATAATCAAAAGCAAGTGAGGGGTGGTTCCAACCCTCAAAACCTCCCCAAGAAGTGGTAGTGTAATAAAAAATAAATATTCCGCTTCGGGAATCGTCAGCTTAAATGAAATTATTCATAGCTTAATCAGCTATCGAAAATGGAAAAAGTGGGATTTTTCCGGGATGGTTTTGAGGGGTTGGAACCACCCTTACTTGGTTTTGGACCTCGAATTCGTAATAGGCGGTCTTCAAAATTTTCGAGAAATGATTTCCGAGCTGAAATTTTGAATTTTTTATTTATTTTTATCACTGTTACTCTTTGGGGTGGTTTTGAGAGGTTTAAACCACCCTTACTTGCTTTTTGGATTTGGGATTCGTGATCAGTGATAGTAGCGTGTGTGAGTCGGAAAAAAACCCGAAAATTGTAAATATTTTGAGCCGGAACAAGATTACTTCCTCCTCCCCCCCCCCCCCCCCCCCGTTTTCGAGGATGCTGAACACGATGCCGTTGTCAGAATTTCTCTTTGGGGTTGCGCAACCCCTCAAAACGACCAAAAACCACCCCCTAGAGAGATAAACAGCGCTTTAATCCATTTCCCTGCAAAAAAACCTTCCCCCGTTTTTCTTGTTCCGGCTCAAAATATTTACATGTTCGTCCGACTCACACACGCTACTATGACCAAGAAAACCCCCGACAGATGATTTTCTAGGTGAAATTTTGAATTTTTACTTGAACTTTTTTATCACGCTTTTACTATTTGGGCTGCTTTGGGAGGGAGGAAATTACCCTAATTTTGGTGACTAATTTTCCTGAAAGTGTAAGGAATCCAGGAAAATAGAATTTTTTAAATTGGTGCTGTTCCTCACCACTTTTCTAGATTTCCCGGCTTATTTATTGGACTATGTCATTTTATTATGGGAAATGAATCAAGCAGCGCTATACACAAATGCTGTGACGCGTACATTATTTCCACAGCTGCGTTGGCTGTTCATTACATTTGCTCTTTCGTAACTTCTCTCTCGTTTTTGGCTGTCATCATGCCGTCTATCTATCCCTCAAACGCTCGTCGATTCTTTTAATTTTTTTACCAGCAGCCTCCCCAATGGTGTCGACTGCCAGCTCTTCCTATAGCGTTGAAGTTACATAAAGATTGTCAAAAAGTTACAGTTTTGTGCAAGATTTGGTATCGTGGGGTAACCGTGAGATAATTCAAAATTATTTTAGAAGTGTGGTACCACTTTAAATTTATTAAGAATCGTGAACAACTGTAACGGTTTGTTCGTAAACAATTTAGTTCTGGATTCGGGCCCCAATTAGTCCGCTACTATGTTTTAAATAAATTTATTTACACAAAATAGTTATATACAAAATAATAGAAATGAAATAATAAAAGAGCATATTGTTATAGAATGCTGGCTTTTGCTTGGTTCCGTCTGATATCTCTCCTTGCCGGCTCAACTGGGATTGGCTATGGTATTTGACTATTATAAAGAGATATCGCTTCGGGCGTTTGTCGTCGTGCTGGCCTAACTGCTGCTTCAGTAACCCATGACCCATCAATCTAGCGTTAGAACCTCTTCTTCTGTCGTGTAGCTCGCGATCTATCTTCGTGCGTCCCGTTTGCTCGCTTCGCTGGAGGACGGGGATGTTGCCGCTCCTAGTTGACTCTCAATGCAAGTCAAACGGAGGGATTTGTTGATTAGATCTCGTCTCAATACAACGATGGCCTGGAAACTGGAGATGATTCTCCGCGCAGAGTTCTGACTCAATACATCAGCCTCTCCCCCTCTGAGCACTCAATGCATGCACTTCGACTGTCCTTCTCCTCTAAAGGCTCAATACACCTATCAGAGGAAGGAAATGCTCGCTGGTCGGTTCCCGGCTTGCTTTTCCCTGTCGGTTGCCCGGCTGGTGAACTCAGTGCATTCACCACGAGGTGTCTGCTTCTGCGAGGCTCAATACACCTTGCAGGAATGGAATGTTTATTGGTCAGTACTCAACTAAACACTGCCAGTACTTCCTACGTACTCCACTTATATAGCTGGTGGCAGGTGATAAGGTCGCTATCACCGCCGTAAAGGCCTTCCTGTTCTAAATTGATAAACTGAAATTTAACTGTCTCTATTTTTGATTCTACAAAACATCAAATTATGCTATCAAATCAGCAACATCGGCTAAATTGTAACTAAACAACATTCGAGCTTGTGTTTCGAGTTTGTTTTAAATAATTTAGACTTATTCTCATGTATATTACCTCTGTAAAACATTTATTAGGATATAATAATTGACACATTAACAGAAAATCAGAATTAGCTCTTTGTAGGCCTATCCGTAATCAAGTTTACAAAGGCGTTTCTCAATTAGCGAACAGAAACAACAAGGACTCCTTAATTCCCTATCAAACACCCGCATACATATATAAAGGGGGCAGCAACCCTAACCCTTGCTCGATTGTGATGAGATACGATTAACAGTTCTTATTAAAAGTAACAGTTATCGAGGTAATTTGGTCTTGATATTTTTTCGAAAAACACCACTTTTTGGAATTTTGAGTCACCTTTTTAGGACTCAAGAAATTGTTTTAAGACAAGTGATGAATATTTCACCAATGATTATAGTTTCAACGGGGCTATTCCACTCCAATAATTTGATACGGATCTAACACTTTAAATTGAAGGAGCTTCAAGATAATAATATTTAAGAACTATTATTAATGTATTAGTTTCTAGGGGTATTATTTAGTATGCGTGATAATAACTACTTTTCCTCATGCTTCTTATAATAGATACTTCTTCCGATTATATACACACTGGTTGAACTCCGGTTCAATAGATATTGAAAGATTTTATTACCTCAAATCCTGTTTAAAGGGTAGTGCCTCGTCACTGATATCTAATATTGAGTGAACCAATGCGCAAATTAATTTGAGGCTTGGAATATAGTTCTCAAAATTATTAAAAAAATAAATGGCGTGCAGTAGAAATGGTTTCAATTAATTGCATTCGACAAACCATCAGTCACCGGAATTTCCGGGACTTTTATAGCCTAGCGACATCTAGTGTCGATGGCGGAACTATCCACTCTACTAAAGGGCGGATTTAAATTCACCAGCCGCCCCTGAAAAGACGATAAAGAGGCCGAAACAGTCTTGTCTTCGGATCCAGATAGCTTATTATAAGCTCTGTTGATTTTCATGGAGCTTGATGTTAAACTAGCTGTGACTCAATAATCCTTTTATTTCTCACTCAATACTCAAATTTTACCTACTCCAACGCGTATTATTTTATTAACACCAAATTATAGAGCACAATAGACCAAAAATGATAACGAATCGTTCCAGTAACAGTTACCGATAACAGAACCGCTACTGCAAATACAATAAACCATTCAGCACCATCATCGCATTTCCATCACCATCCCGATCGAATGCATCAGGGACAACTTTGATGATGTTAGCCGCAAGCTCCATCCCCAGGCAGGGGGCTGTCTGTGATAAGGGTAGCGAGCCGTGAAGCGATTAGCAACCCCCGGGCGCGATGTGTCAGCAGCCGGGGGGATTGGCGGAAGAGGGTGATTGATGCGGAGGGTGGGAGGTTCCCTGGAGGACACTGGATAGTCCTGCGTTCACGCTGGGGATTGTAGGGGCAGTTTTGTGTATTTGGTCAGCATAGGGGTGGTTTAACTCGGAAGAGAGGAGTTCAGAGATGTTGTGTACGACAGAAAATTAACGCAACTGTGGTATAGAATTCCTAGTGGGATAAAAATAGGCTTACAAAGAAACGTTATAAAATAATGGATCTTCAATTTAAAAACTTACCCAAATGATTCATAATCCAAAACCCTGACTCTTAAATTGGACAAAAGTACGTTTTATGGGGTTGTTTAGTTTTAGAGGGTATGCGTTTTATTGTAGGGACTTAAGATACCTATAACAGTTTAATTTTATGTCTTTCATTATTGAACAGCTTATATTAACACCGAAATACGCCCAAAATTAACACACTTTAAGCAATATCAATCTGCGTTTATGTGAATAACACCGTTAAGTTTCTAGTAGGAGTCGGTGTTATAATAGTCATCTGACACAATTATTATTATTAACGCTGAAAATTAAACTTCATTAGGGACAATAATATCGTCCACAAACTAATCCCTATGAGCAGTAAGGGCATGAGAAACTCAATTCTGGACTCTAACAACCCACTCCTCAATGAGAAGTGTCGAATAATAACGACAAGCTGGAGTTATCAGTACCTGGCCCTATTTAACCACAACTTGAATCAGGTTATGACACAGAAACATTTTCAGATAAGACGGATAAGTTATATAAGTAAGGATATCATAACTGGGTCAGTAAATTAGAGTGCAAAGATAATAAGCAAGAATAAGGAGTCAAGGCTGGATGGTTTCGTGTGATACCGCAGGCAATTAAGAAGACTGGTTAATATGGACGTAACTCAACATTGTATGCTTAGTAGGCTGTTGCAAGGAATTGATTAAACATACATCACTTCTGGATTTTTTACATATAAAAAATGGATAATGTGGGAAGGTGGAAAAAATGTTTACTCCATTAATTTAAATGCATTGCAAGTCAGGTTACGTGAACTATATTATTGTAAAGAGGATCAACCTCAAATCTGCATGGACTATACTATACAGGGTGTTTCAGAGATATTGATTTTGAGGAAAATTTGCACGAACAATAAACAAACAAAGACCTTTAGTTTGCTATTTCAAGTCTTGCAGACGTCTTCCAGTGGCGTAGATATTCATGGTTGGAGCCCCTTTTCCCTCATTATCTTTTACGCCACTGATTTTTTTTGCAATTACAAAATCGTTATTCAACATGCCCATGCATTTTAGAACAAAAAATATTGTTTCATTTTTTCATAATGACCTGAGATATTTCAATTTTCTCTGGTATTATTGGGCCATTTACATTGCAAAATTACTGATTTCAATAATACGATCTACCAGAGTTTTTATGCTGTTTATGCTGTACTGTATAATATGATGTAACAGTATATGCTGACTTATGCTGTATCTCATTTTCACAGATTTATGATTTTTTTTTGCAAATTTCGTCACCAAGATCAGAAAGTGTAGGATTTCGCGGCTCCCTTCAACTAAAATCATAATTCATTCCGAGCCGTTTTGCCGTGATCCACGGAGATTCGCTCTGAACGTTTTGTCTATAGCTGCGATAGATATCCTCAGTCAGTGGCTATGTCGGATTCCGTTTAAAGTGTTCATCGGCAACTGGCTGGATGGATGGAAGAGCCCTCCTATTTATAGGTAGATGGTCCGTTGACGTCATACCCCCACCACCAGACGTCTCTCCTTTGATCACAGCTAAGGGAGAGTTTTGGTTTTCGTATTCATTTTAAATTCTGCCGCTTATCCTTATTTTACTCCCTTCCCCGTGGGTTGACAGTCGTGTAACAAGAAACATCGTACTGAAAGGTAAGGTCAACCATCTCCATTTTCATGCTCATCTGATTAACTTAATAATTATCCTGTTGTGGGGGTAGCATGAGAGAAGAATTATAAAGATCTGCGGGACCTTGAAATGGCAGGTCAATAAATTTTGTAGAGTTAGATAATTTTTCTCTCACCACCTCAATATAGAGAGATCAAGTTAGACCCAAATTCCTACGCTAACGTGACACTCTCTCCCAATTTCATTTGTACTAAGCTCAAAAATTTAATAAGTTTTCAACAGATATTTCAAAGGGCTTTATAGTAGAGAGGGTCTAACTTTCGAACCGCCTTGGACTCGAGAATTTTTTTTGATTTTTTTTTTCATAAAGTTGGACCCAGGGTTCTTCATTTTGGTGGCATTTTCAAAAATTTAATCGACGCCCTGGCGGAGAAATGTGCATGCGAAGACATCGGCAATGGGTTTTTTGCACATAACTCGCTTAATTCAACTCTGAGCATAGTAAATATTGTCGAAAAATGAAGAGCTCTCGAAGACGCTTAATTTGAACTTTGACTGGTCCAAATCGGTCAAACGGTTCTCGAGATATCGCATTTTCAATTTTAAGGCCCTTTCTTCAGGGTTCCGCCGCGGTGCGAATACACCGCCGTCCGTGTTCGCGTGTTTTGCATGGAAAAAATCGACTTAGGGACTTAATTTTTTTTTTCATCGACAGACAGCAGTGTCCCCAATGATGCCTGAAATTTTGAAGTCGCTATCTCGATTAGAGGGGGGAGGGGAAATCATAATTAAAATTCAAATTGCTATAACTTTCGCTAATATTGGGGCGTCGGGCTCAACCAATGGGAGATGAGATAACACTTTGGAATGCCTACTTTAAAATGTTTTTTTTTTCGATTCCGCCAATATTGGCAAGATGCCCGCAGAAAAACCGATTTCCCTCCCCCCTTTTTTTTCTTAAAACTGTTTTTTTTGCCATGAAAGAAGGGGGTGGGGGTAAAAATTTTTTCGTCATCAGACGGGAATTTTTTTTTATCTTTGATTTGAGCCCCAGTAGACCTCGATCGGACCATTATTAAGGTCACAGGGTCACCAAACGCGTTTGGTCCTGTAGAATGGCAAGGATTAGGGTTAGCGGGTTCCGCTACCCGGCACTTTTTAGGGCTAAGTGTCCCCTTTCAAGATTTTCTTACCCCATGTCGCTATCTCAATTAGGGCCTGCACGCGGACGTGATATGTAAACCAATTAATCTAGCCGCGGAGTAGCGAGAGCCGGGGGCGGAGCCTAGCGCTCCCTCTCCTTTTTCTCTTCTCTCACAGACACACACGCTGATGTAGATGTAGATAATTGCAGGAGATTAAAACTTTGTTGTTTGTATTCCAAGATGTAAAGAAAATAGGTACAAATTTAATTATCATTATTGTTAGGGGTGAAGCAATGACATCGATTATTCTCAGTAGGCAGTGAAAAGTACCTCTGAGTGCATGTTAAATTCCATTTTTTTTGCATGAAAACATGAAAGCGCGCTTACTCGTGCATTTTAAGAAAGCAATCAATTTCTCATGCACGAAGCTGATCCGACGGACTGTTTCCTGAATAAAGAAGAGTATTTACCGAAGAAAGCTGTTACATTGATAATTTGTGAAATGCCATTTGCGTGTCATATATCTGTTGGGCCACTGGCGTGTCTTCACAATGAGGAGTTTTCCTTATAAACGCGTCAATTAAAGAAAGTCAAACAGCTTTAAAAAGTAATTATCGAGAGTAAACTGAAATTATAATTAAGAACTACCTAATCAATATTGTGATCAGTGGTTCCCTAAGATTTTTATAATTATTTAGTCCGCTGAGATAATCACACAAATCCAATAAGAAGTTATAAATTAAACTCGAAAAGAGAAGATCCAGCTCTGCAGTGGACTTCGATTAAAAAAATGCGATAAATAATACTTCGCCAGTTGCGATTTAAGACAATTTTAATTTTTTAAGGGAAGCTTTTCTTGACGACTCACTCTAAGCAAAAAAGAAGAAATTTGTCTATTACACAACTTTTGGCAATTGTCCCTTTTTGAAAGAAACGACCACTAAAAGTAGTCTTAATTAATAATTATAAAGGAAGTGTCTCCAATTAAAAATTGGTGCCAATATTTTTATGATCAACTAATTAATAAGTCAATTAGTTAATGATTCACTTAATTAATAAACTCTTATATCGACTATTTATTGAATGAATGTATTTTTTTTAGTGTTTTTTTATGTTAATGCTCTATTTTATTTAATATACTTCCTCCGGTTGAAGGACACGAGAGGAAGTAATCATTTAGTCGGCTTTACTGACCTGAAAATTATAAAATTGAAAAGGCTTGCTTGCAGTTTCTTACGCTGTTAGCGGTTACCATAAAGTGGTAAAGAAGTAGAGGTAGGTATGAAAAAATTGATCTAGAACCATCATGTTTATTTTATATGCGTAATTATACTTTGAAATTACTTTTATGATCATTTCTTTGATATATGTATCAGCAATAAAAGTAGGTGTACTTGCTTGCTGTAGGCATTAATAAGCTAATTAATAATTTTTGTATTATTGTTTCTATCGGCTTGATTGAAAGAAAGTAGGTTGCCTAACGAGGCATAATTTCCTCATGTTTACTAAGTACTTTATGTTTTTTTTTTTATTAAGATGACCTGTCCCTTATTTTAGAAGTCACCATGGGTATCTCCTAAACTCTAAGAAAAATAGGGTCGATTAAATTAGAGAAAAGATATTGTTGCCATCCAGAATCATCAACACATACGACTGTTCCTGAAATATCCTGAAAAATCTGAAAAATTGAAATTTATTATTTTTGCCATATCTTTTCTATTGTTGCAGATTAATAAATAAATTTTTGTAGGCTTATATAGGACGTCAAGAGCTATCCATCTGACATTTCAAAAAATTTCAAAGCCTACTAGATCCCAGAGTTTTAATAGTAAACTTTTATTTTTCTTATGATCATCATATTGTATTTTCATGTCATTCTGTATTAAAAGAATTTGGGAAACCAAAAATCTATCACATTAGAAAAAAAATGCTTCTAAATTTTATTCTTTTTTTTAAGAAAAAAATAAATAACGACTTTTTTTTTAATTAGATAATAAAATTTAGAAAATTTAAGGGGCTGTAACTCCTACTTACACTAAGGTTTTTACTCTCTATGCTTTTTGTGAAAAACCATAATTCAACGTATTCTGGAGTTTCAAATCAAATGAAAGAATTTTTTTATTAGGACTTGCAATTCAAAATTAAATGCGTTTATGTTTAAATTTTCTTATTTTTTGTTTTTTTTTAGAAACTTCTCAGACGATGTTATTAATAGGTTGCAATTACATTAACATGTCTTGGATGCAATTATCAACGTCACAGATGTTTTTCATTCCAGTAATTGAAAAATAATGTTTTGAAACATAACCGATAAAAATTTAATTTAGAGAAACTAAGCTAGTGATAGCTGCATAATTACCAGTATATTGACGATCAAAGGCACTTATTATCTTACCTCTTACCTAACTAAGTAGGCATATAAAGTGAAACTGCATATTAGAAAACCTGTGAATATAGTGAATATATTCAGAGATTTGTAAAGAATCAGGATAATAATAAAACATACTGAAATAAAATTACCATTTCACTGAATTTTTGCATGAAATTTATATGCGCTTATCCACCTATATGTATACAAATTATGTTAATTCAGATACATTTTAGCTACAGCGGTATATAATCTGCATCTACCTACTTGATCAAATTTTCAATGGTCATCAGATAACGTCGAAATTTTAATGCTTTCTTTATTCAGTTAAGTAGGTGCAATACTTAAAAAAATGGTCTTAAAGCCACTTTCATTGGTCACATATTATTTTCTCAGCAACGCAACCAATGCGTGAAATGCTCGCTGAATCCATTTCCTATTTTAAACAGCAACAACTGTGGTCATTTCACGCTTTCGTAGCTCTGGTTGTGTTTAGATTTTAGAAGTAACTACTCGTAATTAAAAAATTCTTAAGCCGATTATGTGCACCTACTTCCGAAGTTAATAGATGTAACGACGACCTTGATATTCTGGCGAAAATCGAATTGGCTATTTCTTTTAGGTCACACATAAATTATTTTTATTTTATTTTGGATAATTATCTTGTTTATTGGCACTCACAGGAAGCATAAATTTATTTTTATTTTCCGGTATGCTGTAAAGCGTTCAGGTCACGCAGGTATTCAAACAATAAAAAAAGAAACAAATATCTTGTCATGTAGATATTTTACTTTTATGGTGTTTTGTTTAAAACATTTTTCCCAGTTACGGGGTGAAAGAAAATAAAACGTAAGCGCCACCCCGGCATTTTTTTTTATTAGAAATAAGGGCGCACCAACCGCGTAGCTATAAAGGGGTTTTTATTAATCAATACAGAAAATTCAAGTGAAGAAGCGTGGTAGATTTTCAGGGGGGTTTTCTTAAAAATTTTTTTCTCAATCCCCCACTGCAAAGCCTACAATACACTATTGAAAACTAACTTTACAAAAATCACCTTAACTCGTTGCACCCAAACCAACAACCATATCAAGCGGGAAAATCTACGGAGACCGACCTGTATCAGTTAACAAGAAAGATGAGGGGTACACTGGAGTTAAAAGACACAACAATTTTTGCCTTTGTGGATACAGAAGGAGCTTTTGATAACATTCCTCACGAAGAAAGCTCACAGCGGAACAAACAACACAGTGTCCAAATAGATATGTGAAATGTTAAGAACAAGAACAGCTGAAACAAAAATGGGACAAAACACCATCCAGACCAGCACACCTAAAGGCTGCCCTCAAGTTGGAATACTATCACCTCTGGATGTGGAGCCTAGTGGTAGATGAACTTCTTCGGAAGCTATCGAGCCAAGACATCAATCGCTAAGGTTGTCGATGACATAGTCATAATAGCCAGAGGAAAGTTCGAAGTAACTCTATATGACATAATACAAAGTAGACTAATGCCCGTATTCACAAACGATAATTTCCTAAATAATTACGTAATTATTTAAATGAGTGAGATGGAGATATGCAGTTTTTTTGCAATAGAATGAGATGGGGATAATTGATTACGTAATTATTTTGAAAATTATCGTTTGTGAATACGGGCGTAAGCATCGTAAATAGTATATTGTGAAAGTCGAGTGTCACAATTCACACAAAAGTGACACACAGTACTTTTCCTACCACCACAATTTAATTAGATTAATTATTTAACAAATTTAACACATAAATTATTTTTTCTGACAATGCTCTGCTTTTATGACCTTTTCTCCAATTTATGAAATGTTTATAAGCAGATTCGTATTTTTCTCTCGAAACTACAGGTAGCAAATTCAAAGAACACAAAGCTGCTTGTTTTCTGACTTCAGCAGGTGGTGTATTTTCTGCTTGAGATTCAGAGGAATCACAATCCATTATAATAGGTAACTAAAGTTTATTTTTTCAGACTACCTACCTAGGTAGGTATTATTTTCAATTCTACCAATGACTTTTTAATATTACAATTATACAGCGTGTTCAGTTAAGGGTACGGAGCGGCCATATCTCGGTAACTATTGGTTCTAGAGTCTCAAATTAAAAATTTTCCAGACATAAGTGACCATGAGAAATTCAAGGAAAATATTTTCAAGATGGCCGCACTTCCGGAAATACCGGAAGTTGACACCTAGTTCATTATTTTAACGGGAACACCCTGTAAAGTATTATATTTTTTAAATGTCTGAAGAAATCGAATACAGGTGGTTTTCACCATTGGAATTTAGATTGAGCGGTTTATGAGTTATAAACAAGTGAAGATCGAAAATTTTCAACTTCAAAGCAGTGTAGAACTAGAACGGCTCAAGATATCTAAAAACTGTTTACATGTCCCTATCCTAACTTTTCACATTGTATCCTACTATGTGGTTTAATTCTAATACAGAGGGGTGATGAAAAATCGGATAATTTTCATCACCCTGTATTAAAATTTACTCTACATAGTGGGATAAATCATGAAAAGTTAGGATAGGGACATGTAAACCGTTTTTAGATATCTTGAGCCGTTCTAGTTCTACACTGCTTTGAAGTTGAAAATTTTCGATTTTCACTTGTTTATAACTCATAAACCGCTCAATCTAAATTCCAATGGTGAAAACCACCTGTATTCGATTTCTTCAGACATTTAAAAAATATAATTTTTTACAGGGTGTTTCCGTTAAAATAACGAACTAGGTGTCAACTTCAGGTATTTCCGGAAGTGCGACCATCTTAAAAATATTTTCCTCGAATTTCTCATGGTCACTTATCACTGGAAAATTTTTAATTTGAGGCTCTAGGACCAATAGTTACCGAGATATGGCCGCTCCGTACCCTTAGCTGAACACGCTGTATACTGTTAAATCATTGAATTCTACCGACAATATTATTATTATTATTTATTATTAGACTCTGTATCTAAACTAAAAATAAAGTGACGTGGAGCGTGGAGACGTGGTAGATATGCAACTTCCACACAACGCAGGCGCAGTCGTGGATTGAAGTTAGAGGTGTGCGAGCTTTCACGTTCGTGAATTTGATTTGAACGCTACCAATGCTGTTATTAGCGATCAACTCGTAAATTTTAATAATTACGCCACAAGAGTAAGTATAGGTATTATATTTTATAGTCTTGTCGGGTTCTATGTTATCCCATTTGTGTTTATTTTATTACCTTGAAGCTTTAAATGAATAGTTATTCCATTAACAAGAAAAGTAACAGTTGAGTTTTCAGTTACCGCCCATCACTATTGTTTACATTAAAACTGTACGGAAACGATTTTTAGCTATGCGTTATGTCACTTTGTCGCACAGTTTTGAATACGTGAGAAATCTGCTAGTTTGCGCACAAAAAACAATGCGCAAAGTAGTGTTTTGTATAGTGGTCGTAGGAAAAAGATGTTGCTTGTCAGTTGGGCTGAACATAAATTCAGCAAAGGCCGCTATAATAGCATTTACAAGAAAAATAAATCTTCCTCTGGAAATAATAAGCCTACAATGAAACATTGAATGGAAGAGGTTATCTCTAGGATCTCTAGATATATCTAGATCTCTAGGAGTTACACTATGGACAGCAAGCTTCTTTGAAAAAAGTGTATGGAAAAGAAGGTCAGGAGAGCCAGTCGAGCCCTATTCGTGTGTAGGAATATTGCAGGAAAGACCTGGGGATGTAAACTGGGTACATTGAGATGGATGTACACCATTATAGAGAGACCTATAATCACTTATCGCGCTGTGGTTTGGGTAGACCGAACCATGAAGAAGACTGCGAGGAATATGCTTGCAAAAATACAAAGACTTGAGTGGCAAAGACACAATGGTAATGGAGTTAATTTTAAATCTCACACCACTACACCTAGTGGTGTAAATTTGCGCAAAAACGGCTTATCATAGAATGGCTAGAGAAGAAGCAGGATAATATTCATTGGGAGAAGGGAACAATACATACCTAATGAGATACACATTACTAACTCTTCTAACTCTTCTAGGGACCCAATCATTGTAATATACCTACAGCTTTGAGAAAAACTTTGTAGCACAGTTCAATAACAAAAAGGAATGGGACAATGAATCCAAAAAATACAATCTCAAACAGCATACCATAAAATGGTACACAGATAAAATGCATCAAAAAAACATCAAAGGAACAGGTGCAGGAGTCTCCTGACCCGGTAGCTCTCGTTTGGGTGCCAGGACACATATAGGTGGGTGTAGAGGGAAACGAAGAAGCCGACAACCTAGTAAAGCGAAGATCATGAACGCCGCTCATAGGGTCAGAACCTTTTAGCGAATTAGGAGAAAAACGACAAAATACAAGAAACAAACAAAATACAAGAAACAAAAACAAGACAAAACAAAGAAAGCCTCTTCTTTCTTTGTTTTTGGGAACCCAAAGAGAAAACCTCTGGAAAGACCAAATAAATGCTTGGAAAATACAAACAAAAATATTGAAAGCCAGTGTCAAGTTCAACAAAAACGGTTTGGGAATTCTGACGAAGTTTTCTCATCGAGCATTCTAAGCTCGGAGCACACTTGCGAGATTGGTCTACAAAATGACCAAACTTGTAGATTCTGCAAGGATGGGGGGGGGGGGGGCGATACCCCAGTACATCTCCTGGTCGAGTGCCCTGCAGTACAACAAAGAAGACCCCGCTGTCTAGGTCTTTACTAATCAGCGGAAAAATACTTAATCATCTTTAAAACCATCGAAACTTCTTAATCACCTCTCAGAAGTGGAACTAGATGGAGTGCTATGATCGAATAGCCACCAGAAGGGGTCACAAAAGATCTTCTAGGTCATAGTGTAGACACATACCATTAATACAATACAACTTTACGATAATTAGGTTAGGTTGATATTTTGTCAGTGTTATCTTCTTCGAAATAATCTTTGCATGAAGTTCGTTATTAAGGTCTGAGGTTGAAGAGCGATTTCTTTTTTGATGATGGAAGAAATTTATACGTATACGTATACGTCTGGTGAAATCTGGATTTGTAAAAGGTAACTTCAAGAAGGAATTCATAAATTAAGTTTTTTAGATTGCTACATATTTGATAGGTACTCCAAGAGTGCTCAAGAATCAATTCAAATCACTTCTTGAAACAAATCTAAAGGCGACTTAGAAAGAATTAACCAATAGCAGTCAAGGAGGAATTCTGCTCCTATAAAGTGAATGAAGACCTTTATAAGCATTTAGTATTTTTGAATAAAGGAAATAACTGTACTTAATTAAAATAATAAGTTTTAGGTACTTACATCGTTTATTTACGTGTGTAATAAGAGAACGTAATTATATTTTTGTATGATTCACGTCTCAAATTCTTCATTAGATATACATTGCAATATAAAACATCCTAAAGTGTATTAGATGGGTATATTCATATCTCAACGGATTACCTAAAAGCATTAAAACATACTTTGTGTTATACGCGTTATAAGTAAGTATAATATTTTATTACAGCAGGAACCTCAATACATTCAGGAGCTTAGAGAAGAATTTTAACGACGCAAGCAGATTAACCAGAAATTCTGAACGTTATTTATTTAATATTTAATAAGCCACCCCAGGAAGAGTAATAATTAAAATGGAAAGTGAGTGCATTAGGCAGGAACGGCTAATAATAAGCTAATTACGTCCAGCTCCATCTAGCGACCTGGGCATTAGTAATTCACCCCCTCTGTCGCTTTACACGCATATTAAAGAAGTTACTCCACGTTTAACGGGATTCCGCGGCTTTATTGTTTGAAATATGGCACAAGTTTTAAAGATATTAAATATTTGCTGTGGTTCTCAACTTGTTGGACTTATCAAGATTAAATTCATGACGCGTTTAGTGAAGTTTTATTCCGAACTTTCAATATATTTCAAGAGGACTCCTTCAAAGAAGCTCGATAATTCATTTCGGTTTTAGAAGAGTTTTCTCAAGAACCAACTAGATGCACGGTAATATTATGCAATCTTTGGTTGATGTAATATGGTGGTTTTTTAACTCAACTTTTTTTTCACTTCTTATTAGACTTTTAATAATTGCTAATTTCCAAACGGTCCAGCGCCAGTTTCCACCTAGATCGCTAGGTCGAAAAAATTAAACACAGCGACCGGCTCTTTCAACTATCGCTATCTCTGACCAGTCAGGCAACTCCAATGAAGAATTTACTAATCTAAAAGATCAAATAAGATAGCAGGGTGATGTTTAGCGGAGGTCAGTCCAAGAAAATCTAAGTTACACCAAAGGAAACACTATTATGGCCAGAATGGGGGGGACCAACCTTGTGGAATACCGTATACGATGACATCCTGAACGATCTCACCATTGTTGTCGAAGCGGATGATAAGGAGGACTTGATCTAAAAGATGACGAGATCTTGCACTCGGTCAACCTATGGATGAACGGACATATCTTCAAATAGCGCACGAAAAAACAAAAGCAGTGATTCTAAACAGGTTCGGCAAAGTGAGAGACATACAGTTTGAACTAAACATGTGCAGGATTGTTCCTAACCCCGAGATCGACTACTTGGGAATAGTAATCGACCAAATACTGACATTTAGAGGAAACATTAGGAAAGTTACCCAGAAAGCAACCAGGGTAGCTATAGACGTCATCATGCCCAACTTAAACGTACCGTCATCAAGCAAAAGAAGGGTATTATTAGTGTATTACTGTATGAATAGTCCAATCAATAATGCCATATGACATATGACCATATTTGTACCATATGACATTAAAGGTACAAAGACTAACAACCCTAAGGATATGTTGAGCCTATAGGACGGTGTCGAACGAGGCTATAGCAGTTATTGAAGGGATTATCCCCCAAGCGGAGACCACGGGCAAAAAGTTCTACGACTATGAAGAAGGTAACAATATGGAGCCGGAGGACGCGACAAAAAAATGGCAGAGAATGGGGAGTCTCCAATACTATGGACCAGACGCCTCATCAACAATGTAAAACCTTGGAGGTAAACTCTCCGTGTTTTCGTGACCTTACCCAGTGCTTAATGAGACAGGCTGTCTTCAAGATCTACCTGAAAAGAATTGGGAAGACGACAACTACTACCTGTGACTACTGCCAAAGACGAAGACATAGTTGAACACGCCCTCTTTAAGTGGGAAGGATTATAAGGATATAAAACCTTATGATAAAAACAAGGTAAACTGGAAATTGGTGGAGGAATATATCAGTGGAATAAGGGTGTTTAAGAAGAGAAAATGGACAGGATTAACCGAAGGAAATGAGACGAGATTAATAAGATAGGGACATTTTGATGCAAAGTTCATTCAGGACGGTTCCAAGAAGTCTTTAAGAAGTAGGAGGAGTTCTGGCACTACTCTGGGAGGAAAGAAACATCCCAGAGTGTCGACTCGCTACCCGTTACCAATGCAACAACACTTTGTTGCACAATATAAGTTTTGTTGCAGTCTTTTATTAACTTTAAAAACGATAACACAGACTTAACTAGGTGGTTAAGGTACTACCTAGATCAAAAGCTCGGTCTAGAACAACCAAGAAGTTTGGAAGTTCTGGGAGGCAGCGACGTAACAATACAATCAATATTTAACAATACAATCAACAAAGAACACTGTTTATTGCTTTGCACAAATCGCACTCCTTCAGACCATTTCTTTGTGTTTTGTTCAGCCAACCATGTAACCAGCATGTCTTTCACATCTTGGTTCGATCTCTCTACGGACGCTTGAATTAGGGAATGGCGAGATTTTCCACGGACCAGCTTCAATCCATTGCAGTAAGAGTTTTACCCAAACTTGGGAAAGTCGGTACGCATTCTGACAATCGCAAAAGGTTCAGAACACGTTCTACGGCGCTCATTAAGCGGCCAGAAAGCAAACTGCAAATAGTCACTGTACGGTGTAGTGATCCAATACTTATCTTTCCATAACGAGGTAGGAGATTCAGTTGCAGTTTCATCGCGTAAAAACAAAGTCGAGCATATAACATTGCGAAACTATCTAATTGTTAGAAGAAGTGTCGAGAAAACTGGCAATATCAAGAGATACAACTCTGTAGTGTTTCCTTCAAGCAGTTTTCGTTCAACTCCTTTAGACTACTAATTGTGGGGTAGGTTGAAATTAGTGCTGTAATCAAACAAACCGCGATTCTTAACCCATTTTCATTAAAAATAGAGCGCTCTATTCCTATTCCTGATATGCTTCAGTGAAGGAACACTTAAATTACATGCACCTCAGTGGGCAATGGTGTGTAAATTTAATATAAACTTGAGATGTTACACCTTACCTCCGAAGAGAATATTTAATTTTAGAAGCTAACAGCCACTCTGATGCGCTATCCGAGATTATAATTATAATATAAGCAAACTAGTCTTAGGGTCTTAGGTCATAAATGAGGCGGCGTACTAGATAAATATTGAACATAAATTCTTCGATTATTAAATGTTTCAAATAGAACAAAGTTGTTAATTCGTGTTTACATAAATGAATGTAAATTAACATTAACTCTCCGTTATGTAAACAGCCTTTATTTTTTTACTTTCATCAGTACCAACAACCATCATAATGACTTATTATTGTTTCTCTTTTCCCCCGAGGTTACAAACGTCCATAATATGACCCGAACAATCGGCAATCGTTGTTAACAGGGCGATTTTCTTGTAAATTAGTAGATTTATGACGTGATATAACCATTAAAAACATTTAGCTGATCTCAGAGAATATATGACATTAATTAAGGGCTTTCAGTAAAACCATTTAAGTCGAATCATCACTTATGTATTGAATAGTCGGTATTTTCGACATGCTCCCTTGACTTTGATTCCAATTTCTAACGCCCTTACTGGGTTTTACTGAAACTAGGAGATTTATCAACTAAATTAATTACAATCAACGTCTCTTACGGTCTGGAACAACCCTCAAGGCTATCCCGAATAACGCCGTCCTCCTTTTCTTGCTTCTTGCGGCGACAATCTGTCACAGGATGCGATATTTCACCTTGAGATATTGCTATAATTCCTCATAATTGAATGATTCGATGTTCTGACCAATTTGCCCTTCCAATCTTGTCCGCGATGCTATATTAGATGTTATTTTCGCTCTTGAGGATCCATTGGCGGAGAGCGGAAGGTCTGTTTCTACGCAGTTTTAAAACAATTCACTGGCTTTTGCAGCATTTACCACCGAAAATGCTAAGTCAACACCTGAGTCATCGTTTACGTCATCAACAATTAAATCTTCACGGAGAGAGTGAAGTGAAGAGTGCCCTAGGTGTTTTCATAAAGTGTAAGAAAATACAAAATCAATAAACACTTTTATTTTTATTATCAACTATTGCCAAGTCAGTGAGCCGCCTACGCCAGGAATGGAAGCACTCCCTCTGCCCACGTGACCACTGATGACGTCATCCTATTGTGCTTACTGTTAAAATCAAAGTTTACGAAGAAAACTAGTTCTAGAAAAGACTACTGCTGCGAAGGTCGTTAAGTTCCTTTAGAACAAAGTGTTCCTAGTAATTTATGGTACACCATAGACAATTGTTGACGATTATGGGCTACAATTTCCAGCTAGACAATATAAGAACTTGTTAAAGAATAACTATGTTCAAAAAATTGGTATATTTGGTATAATGCCAGGTATCCCGCACAGATGAACCCAAGTGGGTGTATCAAAAAGGTATTATTAGGTTCAGCGATTATATTCTAATGTTAAAGAAGACCTTAGTACGTGGGAACAACATCTCGAAATAGCACAAGTAGTTTGAACAACAGAACAATTGCACACGAGATCAAAAGTTTCTCATGTATTCAAAGTTTCTAGTGATTAGTTTAAATTTAGTTCTTAGACTTACGATATTAATAAAACATATATTTTTGCGTTTGATACGCCAATGGCTGTCTATTCAGTCCCCCCGCAAGATATCTCCCTTTTTGCAACATATGGCCCGGCTGGACCAGTAGGGTTCATATTTCACGTGTGCAAGCCAAAAGTCGAGAGCAAAGGGAACGAAGCGGTTTTACTGCAAATTATTTTACCTCCTGGTCGGCTTGGGGCTAGACGTGACTAGAAAGTTTTTACTAAATTTTTAACACTTGACTGAAATATGAAATATAGGGATCCGGTTAAAAGGTCTCTGTGTTGTACATTTAAAAGTTTTATCGCCCGTTCGTTTATTTTTCAATTAAATGTAGGAGTAGTATTGATTTCATAGTTATTCGTTTAATTGACGGTGACTCGTGTTTTATTTATTCATCATCTAAATTTAATATAATACAATTTAGCTCTCTAATGAGAAATATAAATTGATAAAATAATTCAAATGTTTTTTTTTATCATCAGTTTTTTAATTGTAATAAACGTTATTTAAAATTTAAGAACCTTAATACAAACGAAGATAAACAGCTACACATAATTAAAGAAAATAGCGAGAGGAGTCGAAACAACAAAAATATTTATGTTTATTCACTTAAGAAATTGGATACAAAATAAATATTTCATGTTACCTAAGCCCGAAAAATCAGAGGAAAGCAATGTGTATTTATATTTCTGAGAATTTAGGTTGTTATTTCCTTCTTGTAAAAGTTGAACCGTTTCAATGCTTTGCAGACCAAACATCTAATCTTCTGCCTCTTATTAAATATTATATCCGAACTTCCGAACACTTACTCAAGGATAATTGAACAGAAAGCTGGGTTATAAATTCTTGTGGGGAAATTTGTGTAAGAAATCGTCAAATAAAAATTTTCGAAATTTAACAATAATTATTGAAGAAATAAACTTTTTTAATTCAATTTTAAAACTCATTAGAATGGTTATGAAAATTGGATGGAATAGCAGCCAGAATAACTGCCAGTATTATAAAGGCTTATTAAGTTAACTACTTAATGGGCCTTTATAATACTGGCTGTTAAAGGTTCATTGATAGTGCGTAATTCAGCACAACACATACGAGTATTGCAGCGTGCGCTTTTCCACATCTGTTTCGAATGAATTTTAGAATGGTAAAAGGCGCGGGATAATGGACCTGATTGGAATGTTTACACTCCGCTGGTTTTATATTCTGAGGCATTGTAGCGAGGTCGAAGGATGAGTCTGTCAGATTCCAGTCTGCCATATGCCAGTCAGAAGGGCTACACGTCAGAGTGGTCGAGGATAACTGAATATGCGCTAATTTATTGATTAGGTAGTGGGAGGTCGGAACCCGACGAGATGTGCGTCTCATCTTCCTTTCTGTCTGAAATACTGATGGTGTGAACATGGTTCAATAAAGTGAATTATTTAGTTAATTGTTTCGTGTAGTGGTTTGTTTAAACTCAGGTATGAAATATTTATTTGAGAGTTCTTTAGCAAAGCTAATGTTCTATGTTGTCTCGATTACGTGATTTCGAAATTGAAGCAGAAAATGGATCTTAGAGAAGCCCGACTTGGATAACAGATTCATTTCGGTAAAAGAAAAAGATGGCGTTGGTCAATTTCAGATAGTAATTAGTTAAATTTCAGGGTCCTAGTTCCAGGCTTTTGTTGCAGTTCAAGCTCTAGTTTCAGGCTATGATATTAGTCCGGACTTGAGCTTATTTGAGGATCTCGCTAGGGTAACCCAGTTCCAATTCCTGAGTGCAGTTTGTCTATGTAACAAGTTCAGATGGATGGCCTCCTTTTTTGGAAAAGTGAAACCAGTTTTTATGGGTCTGGACCGGTGATGGTGGTCTGATATCATCAGTGGTGGAAGAAGGAAGCTTTGTTCTACATCCTGCTCTTGGAGCCTTTATCCACTCAGTTTTCAACAGGAACAGCCAGTTTGAATCAAAAGGTACCTACCTTATTGTGTTTATAATTAATTAACTCTTATGTTCTCCTAAACCGAAGAACACCTAAAACCAAGTGACGTTAATGGAGCGAATTTAAATCTAATTGTTGTTATCTTTGATTGAAATTAAAAATACCTAATAGATATTGCAATCTTGTATATGGCTAAACTTGTTTATACCAAGATGGTATAAATTATTTTTTTTAGTAGTAAAGTAAATTTTAGTTTTGTAAATCTGTTATTTGGCCAAATTAGGTAAGGTTAAATGTGTAAATTTTGGTGACCGCCTATTGAAGGTGATACTGTGGTCTTTTATAGACTAATTGCATCTTAAAATGAATGATGATATTTCCTTTTGATGTTATGTGTAATGTTTAGTAGATAAGTGGAACAATCCTAATTTTAAGTATATAATCTCACGATACATTATTATCAATTCCTGGAAATTTATTTTAATTGGAATTTACTCCAATAAACTGTTAATTGTTAGTGTGTCTTTTATTTTAGTGTTTGTGTGACCTGTAATTTAAATAATCACAACGTAGGGCAGGTCAAGGTTTTTGGAAACTTTTTAGAGACATTATTGATCTAGACGATCACTGAAAAATTTGTAACTTCCTTATAAGATCTCTAACACCCTCTGTTCCGCTTTGGGTTCAAATAAATTTGAACGTACCCGAACGGAGCCAGAGGGAATAGCATCCTCTGCTCGCACATTTTTCTTTTGGCATATTTACTCAAAATTTAAAAAGGGAGCGAGTAGTAAAAGGCTACAGTATCAAGTCTGTGTTATTTGAAAGGTCTAACAATCCTCCTTGCGAAGATAGGTGAAATTATACAGAAATTGGTTTACCTCCTTACTTAGACTTCATTGCTTCGACTGTCGAAAGACAGGTCATCTACACAGCGATGTCCTCCGACCAAGACCCAAATCATAATTTTTACCAAGATCCTCAACATAGATTGTCGACGAAGACCCAGATCTTCGAACTGTTTCAGGTCAGTACAAGCAGCTACAACCAATATCACCATAAGCCAGGATAATTTGCAATCGCCGGTTGACGTTTAAAAAAAACATTAGTGATCGAATAGAAGAATTTGAGATGTGGTTATACAAGAATGACCTACATAATAAATTGGGTGGACAGGATAACAAATGAATAAGAAGTACTGGGAAAAATGGGAAAGGAAAGATATTAAACACAATAATTAAACAGGGAAGTTGCAATATCCGGGCTATATGAAGAGGAACGAGAAGCATGTGTGTAGTGTTACGGAACATTATTCAAGAAAAAAAAAATAAACGAAGAACACGCATTTCCTGGCTAAGAAACTTGAGGCTGTGGTACAACTATTGAGCTGTTTAGAGTTGCAACTTCAAAGATGAGAAAAGTAAGTGATGATAGTCAATCTTCTCAGAGGAGATAGCACTTGAAGAAGAAGAAAGTTGACATTTATCCAAACTCCACGACATACCTGTTTCACTACTGCGAAATCTAACAGTATCCCTTTTCATGGTCAGTTTGATGTACTGGAATGAAACTACCACTTCAATCTCAAATGATTGTGCCGTGAACCACACAAAAATATTTCTGTTGACTAAAGAAGCTCTCGCTAAAGCAAGGAAGCTACTGGGGATATACGATATAAACTTGGATATTTGGAGAAGCTGAAATAAAAGCTGTGGTCTGACGAATTGCTTTATTGAGATAGAGATTCTTCTTGCAGACATGATGATATATGATTTCATAGCTGATTTTTTGGCACTAATGGTCCAGATGCAACGTTGCCAGAAAAGGTAAATAGTTTTTTCTCTCAACATCTCAAAATAAAGAGATCAAGCTAGGTGCCGAATGACTACTCTAACGTGACGCTCTCTCCCCACTTCAATAGAAAAGGAAAAAGGAAAGGAAACTTTTGGAACGCGAGTTGCCTTTTTAATTTTGAAAATAATTGATGTATTTTTAAAAATTATAACCTAAGCAATAAAAAGAACAACAAAAAACAATGAAAACGCTCTTCACTTGCATTTTTTCCTTATGTTTCTGATAGTTCGAAACTTGCAAATAGACAACTGCAGGTAGACACTAATTCACTCGAACTGTCTCGTCAGATGTAAACTTCACCCCTTTTATTAGAATGGTTAGAATGTAAGATAGCTCTACTTACAGGTGGAGTTACTGGAATTAAAATAAATTGAACATGTGAATGAAACTTGTATAGTTGATGTGAACAGCATACAGGTTGTTTCTCTTATACGATATAAAATAAATGTCGTACTGGTTGTAGATTTTGTTGCTCGATTGAATGATGACGTCACGGGAACAATTGTATCAATAAATTAAGTCTTTCAGAATCAAAGTTTCACAGCTTTCGATGTTGTATTTAATCGCTGCTGGGAAGATGGATTTAATCGAAAAAGATTATATACCGAGAACACTTTTGTTTATTCGTGCATTATGATTCAATATTAAGAATTTCAATATTTCCTAAACGAGAACTGATCTTGAAAAAAAATCATTTTGACTGTTCAGTTACCAAACAGCCTGTATATTAAAGAAAATTAGTTTTCTTTATTAGTATTCTAGAAAAACTATATTGATGATATCAGAACCATTGAGACAGTATATAGGGATTGCATAATTGATATATTATTAAATAGCTATGTAGTCATACAAGTCACAGTTTCACACTTTTTATATTTCCGCACAAGTATGTTATATTTTATTTAAATGCATTCTATTGTTTGCGCATAGTTTATGCAACGTCCATCACTTTTATGAATTTCATAATTCGTTTTCGTGCACATTGTATTAGAGACTCCTAAATAAACACGAGGCTTTGTTTTATGTTGGCAGTGTGTGAAGAGTAACATTTTTCACTTCATAAACAATTAAATGTGCATTTGGATCATGTCAGTGAATAGATCATCAATTATTATTATTATTTTAAAATAATAGTTATATTACTCAATTGTAGTAGTTAGCAAAATCTATATTATAAGTAGGTAACACCTATTATTAATTTCTAGGTCTATGCCTACATATTTTAGTTATGGCAATAACCCCTTTTATTTTTTGTTATGTTTTTATTATACATTTTTTAAATATTGCCTGATGAAAGGACGAGTTCACCGAAAAATTATTCTAAAATTTTTAAGTCTAACTAAAAATCATCCGAAAATCTCTCAATTGAAAGCACTAAAGCACTTAATTTTTAAGTTGATTCGAAAGGATCTTCGATTGAGACCTTAATTCTGAATTTTCGTATTGTCCAAATTATCCTGACTCGTCATCTGGGATTTTTTTAACCGCTCATATCTCGCGTTTTAATCATCCCATCCCACAGCAATCGTTCCGAGGTTGTTAAACTTATGGCATCAATTTTTTCGATCCTCCCATCTGTCTCTCCTAACTCTAAGACCATCGTCATCCTTGGTGAAGACACTGCTCACCTGGGCCTGAACAGCAGGTGTTCTAACACTCCTGAAGAATCCTAAATCTTCCATTATCAAAGGGTTCTTTAGGACTGTTGAAGTATTTTCATCCCCTCCTGTCTAGGCCCAAGTAAGCAATGCCTCAACACAATAACACACACATATGCAAACAACATACCCACTCAAGCACACAAACGTATATTTTGTCAAATGTCTCAAATCATATTGCTGTAATTCAATAGAATTGAGCTACAAGTTTGAGTAAACAATTAGAATAAAGAGCGTATTCTTAACGAATATGTCGTTGATTTTAATTGGTTTGCTATTCACTACTTTCAAAAGCGGGAAATGCAACGAGAATCGCGGACGCGCCAAATCGCTACGCGAGAGTAATAGAGGCTTCAAAGTAGCTTGGTAATATACAGCGCAACTTCGAGCGAGGATTGGCGGGCCAGAAATTAATCAACCGGGATGATTTTTTTTTAATAGTAGAAATTGAGTCTAGTCTAGATATAAATTGTCGATGAATGATCTCAGGTGCACTGAAAAAGAGCTACGCGCGGTGAAACCGGGCGCAAGAGCTTTTTGGCACAATAACTAATAACTTTTTACCAATACATTGGGGACTTTTACTTGCTAGAAATCTATTCGAAGAGTAAGTTGTGACGAGTATAGCGACCCCGGAACGATTGCTGTGGGATGACTAGAACGCGAGAATCGCGAGATATGAGCGGGCAAACAAAAAGAATCCAAGATCGCGGAGGATGGGGTAATTTGGGCAATCCAAAACTTCAGAGTTAAGGTCTCCAACGAAGACGCTTTCGAATCAGCAACAAAAGAAAAAATGTATCTGAAATTTTTGGGTTACGCTCATCTCCGCTTTCCAATAATTTTTAAGTACTTAGATGAATCTCGAAATTTAAAATTTGCTGCAGTTGTTTTTGATTTTGACGATTTCGTCTTGGTGTCGTATAGTTTTTCTGCTTACTATTAATAATTCACATCGAAAATCAAAAACAAAATTGTGTCTGCCAAAAATTGGCATCACGTGGCAAAAATTTTATTTTTCAATTTAAAAAAAAACATTGTATTGCTTTGTTTGATGGAATACTAATTTTTCCCAAATCATATATACAGAGTAATTCTTATTTATGTACCGCGAAAATATAATTTTTCTAAATAGTGAAAACAAGATTTCGACTTGATTTCTTTACAGTGGCAGATTCTAGCTTACTTGGTAGTTTCAAAGTTCATAAACTTAAGTTTTGAATAAATTTCAAATTAAAAAAAAATATATTTTTTTGTATTTTTTTCAAAATTTGTCACAGGTAGGTAGAAACCACCTGCTTCTTTAGAGTTAATTTGATTTCCCGAGTTGACATTTTCTCAACACGTGACTAATGTATCATCTTCATCAGTTAAGATGCTGGGATTCATTATTCGCAATACTAGATCGTTTCAGAGTATTCACTGTTTGAAGACTTTGTATTTTTCTTTTGTCAGATCCAATAGAATATGCAATGATGGTTTGGTTCCCTTTATATAATAATAAGGTTTGTTTATTGGAAGCTGTGCAACGTAGGTTCCTCAAGTTTTTGTGGCTCAGAAAATTTCATAGATGCCCACATCAGGGCTTCCCGTATGAAATCCTTCTGCGGACGTTTGAGTTTGAGTCACTGGGTGAAAGACACAGAATTTGTTGCTTAGTATTTTTGTTTAAATTGCTACATGGCTGGATTGATTCCCAATTGCTGCTGGAAAGCATCGATTTATTTATCAGTCGTCACAACAGTAGATCCCAGTGCCTGTTTCGCCTAAAAAACCCGAAGACCAGTGTTCTGTTAAAATCACCCTTATATAGAACCTGTTCATATTACAATGCTATAAGCCGCACGTGCGATGTGTTTTTTCGAACATTTAATTCCTATAAGAAATCTGTTGTCGGCCTATCATAACAGGAAGTCTTGATCTAGGTATAGTTATAATATGTGCCTGGTTCATTAATGGGTCTCAACTCAACAAAAGTTTATGAAAATGTATGCTTTAGTTCTATTGTTTGTGTTTTAGGTTTTATATTATTTCGTTTTGGTTTTTATTTTTTGAGCAAATATTGTTTTTTTTTTGTCCTGTAAATGGATATTATAATCTGTTGGGCAAATAAAGTTATTATTATTATTTTTTTTGTGATGACTTCCAAGTTTTGTTATTTAATACAAGGTGGACCATGGGAGTGGGAAGTTTTGAAAATGGCGTTTTTCAGTAAGTAACTGTATTTAATTAAAACAAAGTATAACAGTAACGTAATAATTGTAGGCAATTTTTATTTCTTAAAAATTATGCCTGCCAAATGGCCTCCCCTTCTCTCTATACACTCTTGAAGCCGAATGTTGAAATTCTGCATCACACGACGCAGCATATATCCAATGGAATATTGGTGATTTCTTGCTGAATTTTCATTTTTAGCTCTCCAATATTTCGTGGCTTATCAACGAAGACCTTGCTTTTTAGATACCCCACAAAAAGTAGTCGCATGCTGTAAGATCTGGCGATCTTGGTGGCCACTCAATGTCTCCGTGTTTCGAGATCACGCGACCTGGAAACAATCTTTGCACGGAATCCATTGAACTTAATTAATTAATAATTAATCCATTGAGCAATATTGAACTTAATTCGAAATTGCCGCTGTGCTGCGACAACACAATCATTATTTTTGTAGTATGATTTAATCGCAAAAGAACGTTGTTCGCCGGACCAGTTTTCCATGATTACTAAATGGCATAAGGTGACAACTAGTATGTCAAACAAATCCACAGCACCCCATGCATAGTAACAAAATAATAGCATTTTCAAAACTTCCCGCTCCCGTGGTCCACCTTGTATACCTTGTATAATACAGTTGCTTAGCCATTTTTTCAAAGCAAAAAAAGTCAAAATTCGAGATCTGCATTACTTAGATGGTATCGACGTCATCAAGCCCGAGTGCCTTTTGTGCGAGGGAAGGATGTTGACTGATGGTGACCGACAGTTAGGCCATACAAATTTTATTTTCCAATTACATCGCGAAAATGTAACCAAATGCAATTTTTTTACATATTTATTGAACAGGCAGGGATTCTATGATATCTAGCAATTGCTGCATTGCTAGATATGCTGTTTGTAGTGTATTTGTCATTATAAGTTTCATTACAATTTTGTAATAATTGTATAATATGTATGTATATGTAAAATTATGTAAAAAAAATAAATATGTAAAAAAATTGCATTTGGTTACATTTTCACGATGTAATTGAAAAATAAGATTTGTATGGCCTAACTGTCAGTCATCATCAGTCAACATCCTTCCCTCGCACAAAAGGCCCTCGGGCTTGATGACGTCGATACCATCCAAGTAATGCAGATCTCGAATTTTGACTTTTTTTGCTTTGAAAAAATGGCTAAGCAACTGTATTATATTAAACTTCATTTTATAATTATATTAAATTTCATTAGTAAATGGATGAGAGAGTAAATGTGAAAAATCGTAAAATGGAGTTTTCCCAAATAACTCGAAAACAAAAGACGATAGCTAATTGTAGTTTTCACCACTGACGTTTTCAAAAAAAAAAAGAGAGGATGCTCTGTTCCTTTTCCTGTATCTCTTATAGCTATGGAGATTTCCTATTAAAACGTCTAAATTTGTCCATCCTGTTCACTTCAATAGCAAAAATTACAAGTTTTCACTAAAAAATAAAACTAATTATTAAATATGAAATTAACAGTATTATAAAAGCACATCAAGTTAACGGGCAGATTTATTTGGTCGGTTCTAGAAAAAGTATCGACTCTGGATGGAAAATACAGCAATTTAGTGATTCTTCCAATTATCGCAGTGAAAGGGATTACAAAATGTCAATAAAAGTAATTTGACATCGATATTAGCTTCAAAAACGGTCACAAAAATCTGCCCATTAACTTATTGGGATTTTATAATACCTGGCTAGTCTAATCTTTGCCAGTGTACCATTTGGAAGAAAATTACTGGGGGACATCTAGGCCACCCACTCAATTGAGGGAAAAATAATTTCTTCCAATTCGCTCCTTGCCCTAACGTCCAGTACAATCATTAAAGAGACACAAACTCTGTCTCACAAATTTGACTTCCCTGTCAATTTTCAAGTTAAAATTGGCTTTTTGATTTTTCCTTTTTTAAATTTTTTTTTTTTTTTGTTGAGTTCCCGAAAGAGATCTTCGTGAGGAAAAAAACTGGATAAAATATTTTTGCTTCAATTGAGGGGGGTTGCCTAGATGCCACCTAATAATTTTCATCAACATTTTTGAAGTTTTTTGGAATTGCTCGGGCAAATCTGGGAAAAACGTCGTAAAGGGGCCAGACCCCCTACTCGACCAAACGGATTGTGAGATTGGTACTCGAAATATACAAAAACCGTATTTTTTCCGTTTATTTTGGGAGATACAAGGCATTTTTTTTGCCATCTCTCAACCTAAATATCTTTTTTTTTAATCCAAAAATTGAAATATGTAATCATTTTTCACAGTTAAAATCAAATCGAAATAATTTTTACAAGTTCGAAAAATGTTATTTCCTCGTGATATAAAAGACACTTTGTTTATTGTTCCTTTATTGATTTTTTTTCCCCAATGGAGCAATTTTTTTAGCATTAGGTACTACTTATTCTGATGTATCTAATAATAATTAATTAATTACCTACATAACAACTAACTGGTCGTTCCTGTTATTTCATAAGCAATGATAACCCATCACTACCTCCCGCTTCTGTGTAAATTACTTGTTATGACTGCAAAAGTGCATTTTTTTGTTATTTTCTGTAATGGAAACGGACCATGCAGAGGCGTTCATCTGATAAAAATGCTACTGTTTCCGACACTTGACTGGCACTTTCATTAATTAAACAGTCAAGCACCATAGAAGTGACGTCTGAAAGTGAGAAATATGGAAATGAAATTCCTCAAAATCCAATAGGATATTTACAGGAATCACCACTAATGATCAGTTGGGACGTGCTAAGACTTACGTCTTCTCTTTAGAGGCAAATCGAGCCTAGCAGCTATGTTGTCAGACTTTTCTTTTGTAGGTATAAATTTTAATTTTAACTATAAACGTCTCTACTACGTCATAAAGTTTTTATATTAGACGATTACAGAATAAATAGAAACACATTTAAGAGTCACTCTTTTTGAAAGCAGATACTTATTCTTCATGCGTTTTTATTCTGCGGTAACTAGAACAGCGTTGTTTATTTACGACGCCTGATAAATAAAAATGAGAACCGCTCATCCATGAAAGAATATTCAGATATTTACCACATAAGGTTTATCATATTTCTTGGTCACCACATTCATGTCTGCTTTTCTTGTGGAGAAAGCTATTGAACTTTTATTTATATTTTAATAGAAATTCACGTAAAGCTACCCATTTACAACTTTTTCTGTCAATTCCCAAAAAATAGGAATAAATCGAGGGGTGTTGAGTTTCCCTCAGTCGAAAAATTTTCACAGATATGTATCTGTCGTGGCATTGTGACCAGGAATCAAGACTAGAAAAAAAGACTAGAAAAAACGCACCAATAATCAATGAACTTACCACAGTTTTGATGATTCTGGTGCTTTGAAAGATATTGCCAAATAGATCATAAAGATTGCTGAAGAAACGTGTTAGTCTTTCATTTGGCTTTAAAACTTTTGGCAATCACTTGACGTACCCATTCACTTTTAAAGTATGAAGTCGCAGAAAATCTGGCAGCAATGTAATGCAGTAGGGAAACAAAAAGTCTTATGAGTCACGTCACGTTTGTTCCAGTACGGAATCGAAGCAGAAGGACGACCCAACAATAAATGATGTTAAGATGTTGGGGTGTGATAGTTTTACAAATAGCAGGCAGAATTTATTTTGTCTTTTCTAAAAGGAACACGGTGTTGACGTTGCAAATATTTACTTGATTGATTGCTTCTGTAGAACTAACATATTTACTCTCCTTCTACTTTTATTTAGTGGCCTTAATTCGTACTGCCATCAAAAGTGACAGTATAGGAGTGTAGGTAGTTAATATCTCCAGTTAATCCTTTCTATATAATATGAGCCTTCAAGATAGTGTGAGAAAATGAAAATTACGATGCCACTGACGTTATGAACTTTCATGTTTCATGTTCATGACTGTGAAAATAGATTTTCTAGTTATACATTATTTCATTAAAATTTACCTAAAAGGTGAAATAAATCTTCACTCATCAAGTTAACTCAATTGTCATAAAACTAGAATTGATGAACAATCATAATTCAACCCTCTAGAATGCATTAACACGGAAATGCAGCTTTATGATGTGACTGAATTAAACTATAAACTTTATAGCAGAACATAAATACTCGTTTTGGTCTTTTATTCAATTTTCACTTTAAATTAAAGCACTCGGATGATGAAAATTTTGCATTTAAAAGCAGCCATTCCGTCATAACACACATAATAAATAAAACAAAGGGTGTTCAATATTGTATCATCCAACAGAGCACATTTTATAGTTTTATGAGCCCTAAATAGAATAAGCACTTTAACTGCTTGATCCAAGTTCAAATCGGGTCCTAAAATAATACAAAAGTTAATAATAATAATCGCGACATTACACTATAAAGCCATTATATGGACACATACAATAATATTATTGTCAATTATCATCATCACGTATGATTGGTGATAATAATCTGGACAGAAAATTAATTTTTATATGAGTAATCAATATGAGATCTCGACAGTTGGGAGGGCTTGGGGTGAATTGGAGGGAGCAATGTGTGTTGCATAATTCACCGATTCAATTTAAACTGCTACAGAAATAAAAACAGTCGGTGTGATTTTTAGTCACAGGCAAAGTTAATAATTATGAGAATGTTCAGCATGTCAAATTATAGATCCTAAATTGTGTCGTGGAGCAAAAAGCCCCTCTTTCCAAAAAAATCAAAGACCCACTAATGTTTAGTAACAAAATTTCAGGAATTCGTGAAGTACCCTTTATAAAGGCTTTCGAATGGTCCAATCTCGGTAAGTTTTGCCAGTGCTGGAGGACTTCCCTCTCAGCCCAGTTTCGCATTGTTATTTTGGCAATAACTGGTGATATGCCAAATGCTGGTTGTGGTACAAAAAATTCGGATTCGCCACCTTTCCTGGCCAGAGAGTCGGCAAGCTCGTTCTCTCCATATCCAGGATGGCCCGGCATCCAGACCAGAGTTACTTCGTGGCTCTTTGGTAGAGCATTCAAGGTTAGTTGACAGTTCCAGACCAACTTGGACTTGCAGTAGCTGGAGCTAAGAGCTTTTAGAGCTGCTTTGCTGTCTGAAAATATCTTTATTGATCTATGTTGACAGAGCATCTTTTCCTGCAACTGCGCATAGAGCTCTATGGTATAGATCTCGAGCCTGGAAAGGTCCAGGCTCGAGAAAATTTTTTTTTCGAGCCAGCGCTGCACACCAGAGCTCCAGCTCCTATGGATGTCTTGGATCCATCGGTGAACCAAGTGAAATCTGCTTTCAGGAGTTCATTTCTGTTGTCCTCCTACACGTCTCTTCTCGGAAGAAGTACCTTGTAAGCAGAGCGGTTCATGATTGTCATAGGCATTATGTTCGAGGGCATACCCAGTAGACTGTGACTTTGTATGTCATCCAGTAACTTGGTTCGCTCCAAGTTATAAGCCTTTGGCAAGCTTCTTGCCATATGCTGCCAATGGCACCACAAATCGCCAGACAATAAGCTTGTCTACCTAGGCTAGAGAGCTTTAATTTGGCTATGGCCCGCTGGCATTTTGACCACCTTTTGACATTATAGGTCTGACGACCGTTGCGTACAGCCAGTATATTTGATGGGTGGGATTACCCATGCTTTGCCACAGATCCTTTGACACGTCCTTAAGGAGAGTTTGGCTCTGTGTATAACTTTTTCCACATGGGAGTTCCAAGTAAGCTTTTTATCCAGGATTACTCCTAGGTATTTGGCTTCCTCCGCAAATCCGCAAATCTCAGAAGAGTTGGGCGTTAAACAGTCTAGCCTTCTCTTTTTGGAAAATGGTACTAATGACAGTTTTGCGAGGGTTGACCAACATGTGTTCCCTCTCACACCACTGTAAGTTACCTCGAGTCTTTCTGAAGGACCCTAGAAATGGTCGCTTTGATCAAAATGACCAAGTCATGATTATATGTCTGAAGGGATCATGAAGGGAATATGACAAGAAGGGACCAGAGCAAAGGGAAGAGGACTTTCTTATGGTGTCCATAATAAAAAAGTTTATTATTGATTTTTCGCAATCCTAAAATGCTATTTTAGTAATTTGAAAATGATTTTTAGGTTTCTTCTTGAAAAGTTTCTTAATAATGTTTCAGTTTAATGACGGCTGGCTTCATTAGTAATTAAATACAAAAATAAAAAAGTAAATTTCGTATTTTTTACAATATTTTGACAACTAATAATGAGAGCTCAGATATTTTTTAGATGACTAATCAGCACAAAGATAGGCAACTTTGTCCCTACTTAACCGACTTTGTATCTCTTAAGTTAACTGAGATCCCCGTACATTTTCTCTAAAAATAAAATATGACAACCTGGATATGATATTTTGTTAAATACAGGTAAGTTCTCAAGTTGAAAAACATTTTTTTAAGTTCCGCTGTAGTAGACTTCACAGAAAGAGAGATTTTACAAAAATATAACAGAAAAAACTTTTTCAAGATGGTTCGACCTCTAAAAATCAAGGATCGAGAAAAATACTAATTTATGTAAAAATGTTACTTTTTGTTGGCTCGAGTAGCTACCTATTGATACTTAATTAATAATAGCTCAATATGTTTGAACCTCTCTGTATATAAATATAGGTATATCCATCTATCTAGTAGACTAACCATGTGGCTTATCTCGTAATATATCACGCACGATTGTATTAACCCTAAGTGAAATCACCTATTAAAACCCTACACTATTCCCTTATCTCTAAAGCATTACATTAATCCAGTACAATATTAAGTGACAATCCTACCCCATTTTGTGCAATCATTTACACTTAAATAGGTACATTAGCGGTTAGTGACTTTAGTGATTTCATTACTTTTATTGTTCTTTTTGCTACCTATAATATACTCTTAGCTAAGTCACGAAATCAGCAGGAATTTCTGCACCAACTTGCAAAAACCTTTCTATTTCCTTGAAGTTCAATTTTGAAAGAGTGGGATTCATAAATATTTTTTCTCAAGTCTCCCCTGAGAAAGAAAAGCCCTTAAAAAGGGGTGAACAATTCACCCTTAATAATTTTCTTCCAGATAGACTTGAAATAACTAAAAGACACCTTGAGAAAAAAAAGAATCAATCTTCCGTTTGTCCCGCTCAGTTTGAGAGTTTTTCTGAACCAACTTGAATGATTGTTTTTTTCAGTTATGATTTAAAAAAAGTTAAGCTGGTAATGTTTTTATGGCGTTAAAGTTTATTTACGTGTGACTTACATCGAAAGTAGAATTGTTTTCTCGAGCTAAAATTCCTAGAGACCTTTTTCTGAAAAGTATCGCGTGTAAATTCACGGACCCTTTGATCAGTCTAGAAAACATCACTTGGGAGGTGCATCGCGCGCATTAAAAACTACGTGGAACCTGGAGGTTGACGTGGAAGTCCTTATTTGGCAATAACGACGAGAAGTTCTCAGTATTGGTCGAGGAGGACGCGTGACCTACTACGCGGAAAATCTGAATTGAAAATTTATCTTAAAAAAATTTGAGTCCGAGACCGTGAAGACCAACGACGGTGAAGAATTTTCTTAAATCTGGAGCTAAAATTAAAACGTATCGCTGAGTAAATAGGAGCGTTTCCGGCGAATTCTATCTTATGTTACCTTATACTTTCCGATAGCGACCAAACTCAATATCAAATTCCGTGTGACGGATTGAATTTCAAAGGACGCTCTTAATAATTAACGTTAATTTCCAGAGAAAATCACCCTTTTCAACAGTAGCATTTTATAGCATCACTTTTCCCCCTAGCATGTTAGACAAAAACACTTACATGCAAATACAAGATAAAGTGGTAAAGAGCCCCTGGCGCTCAGTCTCAACTAGCAATCAACCACGTCATCAGTCTCTCTTCATATACATAGTAAGCATCAACGTGTAACGAAGGAAGACTACCGAAATTGAACCAGAACTAACTGGTTGTTGGTTTGTGAAAATGACAGGAACATTCAAATTCTAATTCTATTCTAGCACAGGAATGCCAGAATAATATTCCCTCGCATGATGGCTGTGTCTAGAGCGATGCTATAATAACGCCAGTGGAACATACAGAAAGGTCGAGAATCCACGTCCGGCCGGTATATAAGGGTGCATAGCAGTACCTACAGCCAGTTTTATTATTAATTAGTTTAACGATAATTGTATAAGAAAATTCTTAAACATTAAAATTACGAATACCATTACGTTCTATGTAGGTATATTGATCAAATCTACACTTCCAGTAAAATCTAACTAGTAGAAACAGCAGATTGGTTATCTGATTGCTATAATACTAGCAGAACTAGAGATCTCGGATTCAGCGTTAGATCCGAAAGCGTCCATCCCGGAATCCGGAATCCGGATTCAGGATTCAGCTCTCGACTCTCGAGGTTGAGGATTCCTGTCTCGACAATTACTTATTGTCTCAAGATGTAAAATCATCAAGTCTTAATGTCACATTTGCATTTAGATTAAACAGGCAAACATTGTCGAGTGACGAGCATGCCGTCTCGCATTCAGATGCAATTCACAGTATTTACTTGTTATCTCCTGCATATTGAATACGTTTTGTAACGTGTTACGTGCGAAATTATCCTCTACTCTAAATCATAATTATTTCATACCTTTATAAATTCTGATTACAAATCAGGGACGAAAAGCGTTGCAATATTCATGACCCGTTAAAATTTGAAAAGTTTAATTCTCTGTCGCATTGTAAATGTTATTATAAGACCTAGATTTATGGCATATTTTATCTCCTGCACTTTTTGTATTACAAAAAACTAAAAAAAGAACAACTGAAATAAATGCTTAACACTTTTATTAAATAAAATCTGACAGAGCGTAACAGCTAATAGTAAAATAGAATCTATTCTAGACTTGGTCAGAGAGCTCGTCTAGATCGGTAATTTAGATCGATAGATTGCTAATAAATTAATTGAAATATCCCTAAACGAAATTCATGTTTAATGACATGTATATTGTTCATTATTCACAAATTATTATTATTCGCATTGGACATGATTTAATTAATATTTGGGCAACTTGGGACTGCTATTCCCTTTGCGCATGCAGCCAATCAGCCGTGCATATTTGCAGCCGATTAGTTCATTTGCGCTCAGGCCACAAGGGAAATTATATTTCCCAAAATAAAAGTAATAACACACAAACATGGCTGATCTTAATTAGCAACCGATGAGAAATGCTTGTACGTATCGTTCCGTAATAATTACAATTTGAGTCCTTTTGTGGTAGTCGTGATGGGGTGGTAATTTGAAGCTGAAATCCCAGTTTGAGTCGTGTTGGGTGCGAGATTAATTGAGAGATGGAGAAACGGTTTTAGTCACCAACTTTTTGTTTTGTTTCATTCCTTCAAAGATTAAGTTTTTTCACGTATTAGAAGCCATTGTAGTGTGTTTTTCTCTTTTATTAGCTTTTCCTCTAATATCAATCGATTTCTGTAAAATTAGGGAAGATATTTTATTTAATTTGGAACGTTACCGTTCTCGTAAATGTGAATGGTGCTGAGAATATCAATGATCCTATTTGCGTCCTGATATTATTCACTTGGTTTCTGTCCTCATCGTATGAATGGGTAATAGCTACAAGTATTGTAAGTCATATACCGGACAGGGGTAGAATCTTTGAAGCGAGAGGGAATGATGCCAGTAACCTACGTCAGACGAAGAGAGAGAGAGAACAGCGGGCTTCGAAGTTTGAACCGAGGGCGAATCATGCAAGGCAAGGTTGGCAAGTGAGGTTATTTGTCGTAGATAGTTCAGGGACTTATCTGGAATTTATCGGAAATTTACCTAGGAAAGGAGTTCTAGGAGTACCTGTTCTTGTATGTAAGTCCTTTAAGGGGTTTTAGAGCTGCTTGGCTGTCTGAAAATCTTTATTGATCTGCGTTGGCAGTGTCTTTATTTCTGCATCTACGCTCAGGACTCTATGGCATAGATTTCGGCCTGGAAAGTTGTTGCTTGAAAAGACTTTGTACTTTGAACCAGTGCTACTCACCTCAGCTCCAGTTCCTATGGATGTCTTAGATCCATCGGTTAACCATCTGAAATCTGGTGTTAGGAGTTCATTTCTGTTGTCCAATACCAAGACCGCAAAATCATCTTTAGAGCACTGAGAAAAGGATTTTCATGATTCCTAAGACGTAACACGGCCAAGGCAAAGGAGTCTTGAAGACCGTTTTTTCTTCATTCAATTGAATTGAAGAGGGGATGGAGTTGGCATCGGAAATTACCATTTGCACATATTTTTGTACATGAGCACGCAATTAGAAAAACCAGCTGCCCGCAGACAGCTTACCATGGCATCGAATTTTTTTTTTCTTTTGTAACTAAGAGTATATTGGTTGGGAAGAGTGTATTGGTTGGGACGTAACATCTTTGAATTGAAACTTTTGGTATACTTCTATTCGATTAAATGCTTCTTTAGCAAGTTTTTCAGTAATTTCGTTGCCTGGGATACCTCTCTGTGACCCTCAAACCAGGAAAAAATTATTCGTCGTCCTTGCAGTTTCAATTCATGTAAGAGATCGTTCATGTTGCATAAGCAGTTGGATGAAGACTGCCTAGAATCCTGTTTGTCATAGCCTTAACGGCAGATCTGGAATCCATGCATTGTGGAAATTATTAGATGCTAAACACTTCAAAGCGTGATGGCAAAGCGTTCTGCAGAGAAAATGAACCAGAAATCTGGCCTTTTCTCTTGAATGTTTATTCTGTTGTGGGAGTAGATTATATCCAGTCCTAAGAGCCCTTTGGGAAGACTCGGAATACTAGTATATCTCAAGTTAACCGGTGTGGCGGTCTTCATGGAGCGGATAAGAGCCTGATTAAAGGTAGGTATCTCCAAGTACGATGGTAATTGCAGTCTGCACGAAACCCAAAGAAGGGGAATCAAGGTCAAAAATGAGTAGTTTATCTCGGTGAGGGAGAATGCTAAGCAGGTTTGATAATTTGGTTTGCACTTCTGCAAGAGGAGGAATGTTCTTCTTCATCCAGTATTTATCAGTAAGATTCTCTAGGGCTATTTTTAGGAATGCTTCTTTTGTAGAGTTTATAGGGAAAAAGTGTTGTATGACAATATGTTTTATTGCCAATGATGTTCACCTAATACACAGAAGAAGTTCCTGTGATTCAACCAAAATCGCAGGGATGGACGAAGATTTAAATGTACCAGTACATATTCTCAAAGCGTTACATTGAATCTTGTCAATTTTTTTGTTACGATAGTTCGCTGATGACCCGTAGAAGACAGATCCATAGCCTCTGATCGAATGGATGTATGTTCTGTAGAACAAAAAGGCTATTTTGGGTCTTAACGGTGTAAAAACCAAAGTCATTTAACGTTTGAGTCGAGAATTTTAAGAATTTTTGAAAATGCTATGTGTGTGAACGTTAAATATGAGTGGGCTAAGGACCGATACCTGCTTAAGAACCGTTTTTTGAAAATACAAATTATACATTTTATTACCTCAAGTGAAAAAAAAAACTATCAGAGAACATCAAATAACTCAGAAGAATAACTTAAACAGTACATTTATATGGTTGACTTGGCTAGAGGCCAATCACGCTGAGGTTCCCGGTTCGAACCTGGCCTGTCACTTTCTTCTCGTTACACAGTTATTTATTATTTATTATTCATGCAAAAAAGTAATACATTTTACGCGTTAATGGAGGGGACAAACACATCAAGAGCTAAAATCGTGCTTTTTTCTCGTGTATAACATAATTTTTGTATAAAATAATTATAATTGGTGAAAGTATCAGGGTAAAAAAACACACTTTTTTCCTGCCCATTTTTTACCCCGGTGAAAAACAGCTTCATATAATAAAGTCGCATTTTTATACCTGAAAAAAGAAGAAACAAATCAAGCTTTTTTCCCGTCATAGAAAAAAAAAAATCGAATAAGTAAGACAATGAGTCGCCTTCTCAAAAAAGTCTGTTGGGGATCGTTGTCGAAGTCCCCTAAGGTAGCACAACAGAACTGTTCATCCATCGGGGGAAACTACGAGTATCCCCACTTAATATCCTCAAAAGATGATTGAATAACCCCACATATAGACAAGTCCTTGTACTAACCGCGATAAACCATGGATTCATTGACGGCTAAGGTAAAGGAGAGGCCTGCACCTTTCACTCTAGCACCCTCCCTGTCCATGTTAAGGGAGGCTTCCCCGGCTAGCCTCCACTTTCTCGCTGTGTTATTGAATAGTACGTTGAGTGTTCGAGTTCCGTCTATTGTCGATTGCACCCCGCCCAATCGTAACGGGGGTCTCTCATCATCTATAAATATCCCTGACCCTACACTCCCTATTGCATTTAGTTTTATGCTTGTCAGATATCATTTTAAATTACATATTTACAATAATTCGTTGATTTCTGTTAATAAATTTCTTCGTAAGCCTTTCCAAGCTTTTTGTTTATTTTATTTCCATAATTTCTTTATACATATTGTAACGAAGAGGACTCGGGCCCCATCGTCTGTCGCGAAAAGCCACTGTGGTCGTCTATTTACCTGGGGGTTTCCCCTAATAGGACCGCTGTGTTTTCCTCGTTGTGTTTACCGTAGTTTTTACCTTAGTCACCCCTGCTCTTTGATTGAGGTATGCCAGGATTACTATGGCCGAAACGGATGCGCAAAAGAACCTATTATGACTCATTGTATCTCGGTTGATTGGGATTTCTTTCGGAAAAGCGGGGAAATTTACTGAGACTTGTTGTTAACTATGGACTTCCTATCATATTATGTCTAAAAGCGAATGATGAGCGAGAGAATTCGTTTGCAAGGGCGTAAAATGGTGAAGGGCGAGAGGGGCTGTGATTTTGCATAGAGAGTAAAAAACAATGGAAAGCGAAGGATGAATCCCTTTCATGCATTTTTCAAACTCCTATCCATTTCGGATTCCACTCTTTTGCACACCTGTGCTTTCTTATTATTGCTTTTGTTTCGGTTACAGACTACCCGGGATATGGCGGGAATGTCTGTCTTGTTTGCCTATTCAACGTTTTTCTTTGCCTTGCGAGGTTCATTCGAGTACAGGGTTGCCACTTCTCCTGAATTTTGATTTCATATCTTTTATAAAATCGTTCCTTCCGATTCTCTTTTATTTAATGATTTTATTTTCACAGTTGATTTACCTGGGAGAGTGAATATTTTCACCTCCGTTTATTTAATTCATAACCTGGGTGATACTGTAATTAGTTATCACTTTGCATACCTTGTTGTTATTTGTCTTGTTCTACCTTTTATTGCATCCGTCGATGTTGCCTCGTCAGGCGACCTTTATGTCACATATGTTACCTTGCCCTTAGGCATTTGTCACTGTTATACCTTTTATTGCACCTGTCGATGCTGCCCCGTAAGGCGACCTTTATGTCACATATATTACCTTGCCCTTAGGCGTTTGTCACTGTTATACCTGGTGATTTAACTTACTCGTCATTCGAGTGCTTTTCAGATTGAAACCTTGATCAACTGTATTATTGTAGATTTTTCTACACACCTTGATTTATTACCCAGAGCATGTTGGCTCCGTTCTCTCTCTCGAAGATCTTTGTTCCTCAACGTGATTATTAGCTGACCATACTACAGACCACGACTCTTTAACCATTAATCTAGTTAATGATTGAAAATGCTGGACTTTTGTTTGTCATTCGTGTTTAGGCTTGTTTACAGACAAATTACTTAATCTTTTGTATCGGTACCAGCCACCGGTCTGCCAGTAACACGAGTACGTCGGCCTATCACTCTAAAGAGCGTAGATAGTATGATGAGAAAGATAATAATAGCGTTTGTCACATAAGATTCAGGTGTGTATAAAATCTGGTTAGAAGAGATTCGGAAAAACGACCTTATAATGATCAATTTGGTTTTTGACTCTAAATTGGCTTTACCCATTCTCGAGGCCAGTCTAATTTTGGCGATTTTGATTCTCTATTCGCTGATTTGCCTATCCTACACTGCGGGAATTTTATTGCCCCGTGGCGTGCTACTATTTCCACTTTAAAGAGTCATGCTCTTTTACCGTTTACCCGAGGTCTCCATCTGGACATCGAGATGAATGCCTCCCCCACGTGTGGTAATCGAGTACCTATCATGAATCCTAATTGGGTGTTGTAATGGAACTGGTATTTCCTTATAATATTTACGAGTAGCAGTTGCTACATCTGACAACCCTGCCTTAGCTTGCTTGGTTCTATCTGAGAGTGCAACCTACTGTTGCGAGTTCCTGTCATATAGCGCCACACAATGGGAAGAATGGCTCGTTTTCACTTTCTAAATCATATTATTTAAAGGGACTGCTTCCTGCCTAACATTTGCACTAAATAAACTCGGACTCTTGGAAAATAGGATGATTGAATTATTTCTAATCACAGGCCGTTTTATTCACAGGCTATTAATTCCTGGGTTTGATTTTCCTACTTTCCTTCTGTCTCTCTCTCGATTTCCTATTTATAAATCATTTGTTGTTGAGGAACTGCTTCCCGCCGCGGACTCTGTATTGGTTAACGTGACTGAGTAGGTACCTACTAGGTATTTGCTGCTGATGCCGCCTAACTCCTAGCTGATTATTTTACTTGGTTTAAAATGGGATCTGCGCTCGTGGATTTGCCGAATCTGTTTGATTATTTATTTATGTGGATTTCATTTCGAAGAGAGATCTTCCCTAACTACTTTATAATTGGGTTTTCCTGGGTTTAGGAGGGAAATTCGGCCGTAGTTCACACAGGCGTCGTCTCTGGCTGAACTATCGGGTTAGAATTGTGATTAGAAGTTCTGTTCGGGTAATATCTTGACACTAACCAAATTGGCAATGGAAATTCTCAGGTAGATGATGGAAAACTCAGCCGGAGTTCACATAAACGTCGTCTCTGGCTGAATTATCGGGTAAATAAGTGTGATTTAGAAGTTTGTTCGGGTGCGAGTTGAGCCTAACTAAATTGACAATAGAAATTCTCAGGTAGATTAAGGAAAACTCGCCGGAGTTCACATAACGTCATCTCTGGCCAACAATTAAAGGGTTAAGGAGTCAGATGCGACCTGCTTGGAAGCTGATCTTCATCTGTCTTGAGCTGCGGTAGGACGTCTGCTTTTATAGAAGCAGTCCCCCGCTTTCTAAACACGACCGTAACAATGCACCTTATTGGTATTGCCTTATATCGTGATTTGTTTCTTGTCATATTTCCCTAATTACGAGACTTAGCGATTTGACCTCGCGGCTACCTTACTGAATTGTCCTGAACTTCAACTACCTAAATTTTCCTTCAAATCGGCCGACGCATTGTCGTCTTTTCATTGTACCTAACTATTATAATTACACCGGCTTAACTTTCATTTCGCATTTTCACCTACTTACTGTTTCGGGACCATGGTGGATTTTTGGCTATTGCAGTTTATTAATTCGCCCTATGGTTTGATTAAAGTTTCATTACCGTGTGTGTAATACCTAGTGACTTACTTACTATTGTCTTTGCATGGAGTTATTGTTTGATTCATGATTCCACAAAAATCTTACACCCGGCGGTCTGTTTCTAGGTGATGCCATTATTCCGTCACGCGGGTCGAGAGTGTCTTTTACAATACCCTGCCTTACCATCTGGTCAACTTCTACCCTAGCTTCGCCGTCTCTTCGATGTTGTTAAAAGTGCTGGAACTCCACTAGCTAGAGCGCTTCTATTTTATGAATATTTAATGAGCTGACGGGGATCGTTTACTTGATGTAACGGCGGATGGCTGCGCTTTGATTTCCTAACAATTTTACCTTTAGGTATTTACGTACCTAATGCTTGCACTGTTTGCTTTTTCGATTTGGGCTGATTTAACGAGGGAGATGAAATAATTTCCTTATCATCCTACCTAGGTGCGATCCATTTCAATATCACATATCAAAAAGCATGAAAAGACATGAGAGACTTGATTTTTCAGAGCCTAAGCCATATGTACTCTCTGTAATAGTGGTAATATATCGGATGTCCCATTAAAGTTGGTCAAAATTAACGGAAATTTTTTTATACAACAAAAAGTTTGATCTATAACATTTTGATCTATTTTTCGATATAAGGGATGGTTAGTGGGGGAAAATTATTGTAGACCAAAAACGATAACTCTTTATTGCTTCATTCAACCAATTTCAAATCCGGGTGTGTAAGTTTGGAAAAAATGGCGTTTTTTCGATATCTGAAATCAGCGTCGTTTGTCCGTTGACTGGGATTTAGAGCACTTGGCGATGGGCTAGCTTTCGGGAAAAAATCATCTTCACTAATGACTAATGAGGATCATAAATAAGTAGAATTGTCAAATTTGGAGTGACAAAAATCTACGGGAGATTCAATAGGTAGGCTACGAAACCACCCTACGAAAAAGTCACTGTTTGGTGTGGATTTTAGTCCAATGGTATCATAAACACTTCTTCAGCGCAAGAGGTAGCGCTCACTGTCAATGGACGATAATAAAAAACTTTTAGTTGGCAAGGATAGGTGGCGTTCTTCATCATATTAGGCCCTATTTATGCGAAGATGTCGTTCAAAATTGGGCCGCTAGTGTACTGCACCTACAGCAGTGTCGCGCGGCGGGGCGCATTTGGCTAAAATTATATTATTCCACACAAAATGTCATCGAATGTACTTTTGAAAAATAAAAAATGAAAACAGTTGTGGTAATATCACTCGGGAAGTTGGTGTTATTTTCATACCGAAGAGAAACTTAATTTTTCTTTGGAGATTATACACTCTGTATCTGGGATACGAATGATTTTGACTTAGAGAATCTAGCATTAAGGTTTACACACAGTACCTATTCCAAAAATTATTGGGGCTGTACCTCCTTGGGGGCTGCCTTTATTTATAAATATTTTGTGAAAATCTAAGCTCTAGTCTTGATCCAAGAAACATGTAGGTATGTGGCTCGTTCACTCAAACTGAATGAAACTAATAGTTCAGTGAATTAGTTTGAATATCTGGAAAAGTAGTGATTTCTGGGTTTTTTAGACCTTCGGGAACATTTACCAGCACTGACCCCTGCATTATCTCGATAAATGTGAAAAGTAGGGTAATTTCCTCCCTCCCAAATCACCCCAAATAGTACAGTGATAAGAGACTTATGAAAATTCAAAATTTCACCTCGGAAATCATCTCTGGAAGTTTTCGGGGTCGCTGACTACAAATTCGAGGTTCAAGAGCAAGCGATAGTAGTTTCAAACCTCTCAAAACCCTCCCAAATAGTAACAGTGATAAAAAATAAAAAAATTCAAAATTTCACCTTGAAATTCGTATCTCAGCTAGGATTTTCGGCGTCCTATATTACAAATTCGAGGTTCAAAAGCAAGTGAGGGTGGTTCAAAACAAACCTTTCAAAACTACCCAAATGTTAATAGTGATAAGAAAATTATGAAAATTCAAAATTTTACCTCGGAAATCGTCTCTCTGGGTTTTCGGGGTCTTTGAATTCAAGTCCGGGGTCCAAAAGCAAGTTAGTGTGATATCAACTCCTCAAAATCGCCCCAAATAGTACCAGTGATAAAAAATGAAAAAATCAAAATTTCACTACGGAAATTATCTGTAGGGGGGTTTTCGGAGTCGATGATTACAAATTCGAGGTTCAAATGAAAGTGAGAGTGGTTCAAACCTCTTAAGACCACCCCAAGAAGTGGAAGTGATAGAAAAATTAATATTTCGCCCAGGAAATCGTCTCGTGGGGGCTTTGGGGTCGCTGATCAAGAATCCGAGACCGATAATTTAAGTTCCCAATGCGTGTATTTTTCCGAAAATTTCCGAATTTTTTTTCACTTTTTCCGTATTCGATAGCTGATTGATTTGTAAGCTGAAGAATTGCATTTAAGTTGACGAGTTTCGAGACGACATATTAATTTTTTGTATCAGTACTTTTTCTTGAACGGTTTTTACTGGCTGGAGCTATCCTTACTTGCCTTTGGACCTCGGATTCGTAATCAGTGATTTACGAGGTGAAATTTTGGATCTTCATAACTTTTTTTATTACCGCTACTATTTGTGGTGCTTTGGAAGGGCGGAAATTTAGGGTTGAATACCCTAAATTTCTAATTTTTCATGGTAATGCAGGGATTGGTAATGATTAATGTTCCTGAAGGTCTAAGGAATCCGGGGAAAAAATAAATTTTAGAATTCACCAATTTTCCAGATTTTATGACTAATTTACTGGACTATAAGTGGACCAAGCAAAGTGTCTCCCTGTGAAATGACATACAATGTGAAACAACCAGATGGTATGAATTCAAAATCACAATTATCTATTGTTGTGCACATTTAAAAAAAATCCAGAGACAGGTCGATTTTGATTTCTGAAATGACATCCTGAACGGTAAAAATTTCATCCCTTAACTCATCCTCCCATCTAGAGGCAGTTTCACCCTCTAAATTTTTAAATGAGAACTTGGAGCTTGTGATACCTCATTTGAAAGGTCCTCCCTTTTTATTTAAAAAGCTATCGATTTAATATTTATTACATAGATAGATAGATAGATATTTTATTTTCCACTTGTCATGTACATAGATATTACATTTATGGAAGTCAGGTAAATATTAACAACAGAATATATAAATTACAACCTAACGCTTTGAAACGAGCTATCAAAGATGGAGGCACAGCAGTGAATTACCAATTAGATGGTCCATTTAAAAATTCCTGCACTGAATAGAAGACATTGGCAGTCAAATATCCTTTAATTTTTCTCTTGAAATGGTAAATATTCAGAGATTTTATTTCATGTGGTAGCTTATTGTAGCATTTGAATAATAGACTGTTTTTATAAGACATGCCAAGTCTGTATTTTTTTGATGCTATGTGGTCCGCATATCTTGTCTCAATACCGCTGATATGATAATTTGTTCTAAAATTTATAATGTTTTTATGAATATACACCAAATTTTGCAGAATATAAATACACGGGAGTGTTAATATCTGGAGGGATTTGAAGAGCTCACGGCAAGAATCTCTAGGACCCTTGTCTGCTATAACCCTGACCGCTTTTTTTTGAATTTTAAAAACTCTTATACTGTCTTTAGCACCTCCCCACAATAACGTGCAGTAACTAAGGTAGCTGTGGATCACTCCAAAATATGCAGTTTTGACTGCATTGACATCTGCACATTTTCTTATCTGACGTAATACAAATATATGACGAGATAAGGTCGAACAAACCTCGTCTATGTGGGGTCCCCATTTAAGGGAGTGGTCCAAGACCACCCCAAGTGCTTTGATAATTTGTTGTGGCTTATATTTTGGGTCAACTGAGAATGTCATAATTTGAGTTTTTTCTTTATTAAGTTTTAATTTATTAACTGTGAACCAGCTTTCAGCTTTTCTTATCGCTTCACTAACTCGAAGGTCTGTCTCCGCTGCATTACAACATGTTATAACCATAGTAGTGTCATCTGCGTACTGCGTAATGTTAGTTCCCTTCATGTGTTCTGCGAAATCGTTGATGTAAACAAGGAAAAGTGTGGGCCCCAAGATTGAGCCTTGAGGCACTCCACAACACGTCATCAAATCTCGCGACGAAACCTGATCTACAAAATCTACAAAAATAAATTCGCTTGCTTGACGTATTTCTCTACACAGAAAACTAGAAGAAAATTTCCAATTATCCATATTTCTGAAGGCATTTTTATAACTCAATATAATACTGGCTGATAATAATAAAGGGACTTCCCCGTCTCGATATCGCTCATAGAATCTCTTTATAACGAAAGTCTCGAAGAAAAAAAAAGCAGACACGAGAAGATGATAATCGACACTCCAAATATATTATATTTGTATGAAATTTCTCAAGTTCATAAAACTACCCCCTTCGATCGGTTGAACCTTTCCAATACATTACCCCACCCCGTGACCCCATTAAACCCACTCATACCATGAATCAATGTAATCCACTGGCATAAAACTGAAAAACAACGCCCGCTCGGAGATTATATGGCCGGCCGCTATCGTAAAATCGGGAACTGCACCGGCAGCTCGGGATAACCCGGGCAGGGATTTATGTAAATGGGCGCCGGGACAAATTGTTGATAGCATCGACAGGAAATCTACCATCCAGCCCCCTCCTTGAAGTTAAGGCATGCTTCCCGGGAGAGAGCCTAGAAGGATATAGTAGCCGCCCACTTTTAGATGGGGTCTTTCGAATACTAATGTCTGAGACAAAGGAGCCAGTCGTTCGTGGATGATATCTGATGAATGTTTGGGGATAAGGAAGATGTTTATGAAAAGTCGGTGAAAAAAGCAGGGACGGATAGGATAATCGACTTCTTTATGTTAGGGGAGTTGCTGGAATGTTACTTGAATATTGTCTGAGAAAGTTTTTTTACTATCCTGAAGATGCCGTGATAGAAGTTGTATAAGTTATTGTGAATTGGTTTTAGATGGACTGGGGAGGAATTTTGTCAAAATAAACTCAATATTTAGTCATAGATATAAAAAATTCAAGTAAACAGACCTCTTCAAGTCTTATAAAACTTACTAAATTGGTAATAAAATTTGTTTGTTTAGGTTCTATCTAGGTCTGTTTAGAAATTCTTGATTGTTTGCTTGATTTACTTTTATTTGCATGGAAACTGATTATTCTGAGTAAAATGGGAAAAATTGATAGATGCATTTTTAGTATGCATACAAAACAGTTTTTGTAATACATACTGCATTGCGTTATGTAACTTTTATAATTATTATCCATTGTTAGTCCAATTGATTTTTAAATGGACTATAAATTGGGATTTGATAATTGCAGAATAATCAAAGCCGTTCACGTTTAATTATATGAAGCGCAGAGCACAGCTCTAATTTGGAATTTTTTGTTCCTGTCCTATTATTATTCTACAATGATGGTAGTTTGCATCATAAAAGCTTTCAGAAATAATATTATTTTTTATTTGAGTATTTTTGCCAGTTTTTTTTACGATTATCAGTGCTACAATAGACACTCACTTAGAAAAAAGCACCCATGTAAAGGGAATATTACCAATACTAATAAATAAAAGAAGAAATAAATATAACATAATAAAATATATACTCTTCTACGTTTCAGCAGAAAATACGTGCACTGTTTGAATTTCGCGGCTCCATTTGGATCAACTGATGAAAACGTCATTTTCCGATTGCAGATATCTTCATTTGTCGAGTAGCTAGCCGGTTTTTAGCGTCCTGGACGTCTTTCCCCCTCAATTGACGCTCTCACGTCAAAAAAATCAACACCTTAATGCAGGTTTCGACGTCTCAGCATCAGGGAGCTTGTTGAGGAGTGTGGGGAATCAGTTGGATCTTATCACAAGATTTTGACTGAAAAATTGAAGTTGCTGCGAAATTTGGGCCACGTCCGATGATGGCCGACCAAAAATTTAATCGCGTCCATGTTTGTCAAGAACTCCCTGAAGAACCCACGGCGTGTGTTGCAGAGATGGGGGGGGGGAGTTTCATGGCAAAACGATTCTGGAGTTTTTACTCCAGAGATACTGGAGAATTTACTTATTAATTGATCAGCCGCATTCTTGATCGAACCCACGGAAGAGAAAAACGACGTAACAATTTCTTCGAGGTTTTTTTCCGGTAATTTTCCAGTAATTTAGCAAACCTCAGCTGCCCTCTAAAAGCCATTTATGTTGATTATCTATTATAAGACTCCAGTGCAATATTATATAGACCTCAACTTTTAACTTTGAAAATCATGACACTTATCGCTAAATGACACTAAAATTGCTCTTTTCTAGAGAGGAAATAATTTTCCAAGCTATTCCGAGTAAATATACCGTTAAAATGGTTATATGATCACTCTAGACTTAGTTTTTAGTGTAGTTCGTTTGATATTAATTTGTGTGGAACTCTAATTTAGCAAAATAAATACTCCCAAGCCCCTCGTAGTCTCGCTAAAAAGAAAAATCTCTGTTTAGAATACCGTGAGCCGTTGACGTAAGCTTAACAACGTTATCCCGCCATGACAAATCATCACTCCTGGGACCTCTTTAACTCCCACTAGCGTCAAAGTGCGATGTGCCAGTCAAGGCCTGACTTCAGGATGCAAGTCATTCCCTTAATCGCTAGTGTCGCAAGGGAAGGCCAGGCTATGATAAGTCAATTGTGAGATTAATCGATGTCGGCGTTATCACCGTTTTCTCTTCAGAGCGTCCTGGCCTGTATCCCTTGTGTATCGCAGTGTGACTAGATAGCGGGCTCCTAAATAATTACCGCAAATCCATCCCTGTCGCTGTTGGAGTCTCTGATCGATTGCTGATTGTCAATTGCATGGATGCGTGATTTGTAAATAAGTTGCACAGCAGCGATATTACCAAAGAGTACAAGGGGTTGAGCAGAATTAGCGATGAAAGAGGTGAATGGGGGAGATAACGGATAACGGTATTAAATGGTCGGAAGGTTTGAGTTTTTATTTTCAAAAGTTGGTGTAGAGACAGTTTTAATGTTTGTGATCCGGAATTTATGTGTGCTGATATTTTTTGTTATTGGTTTAGTTAGAATTACCTCCATAGCTGTCTTTTTTATGGCCTGGATCACGGTAAATTGATTAAACGGTTATTTAAAAATTTTTGGCTTTTATATTTATTGTTATTTCCGTCACTTGTGATTGTACAAATTACTGCGTGCGCTTTGATATTGATCTTTTTTACATAGTTATTTCCATTACAAATGAAGCGTAATTTGCGCTGCTCTTATCATATTTTTGATTTAAATTTTTATCTGATAATAACGTTATTTGTTCGTTTCAAATCATGATTGGTTCCTGATTGTTTTGCCGTGGGCCTTGTAGATTTGATCAGAACATTTTGTTCAAAGTTGCGGTAGAAATCGTCAGCGGTTCAGCTAAACTTAAATGCGGGCTTCATGGTACTCGACAACACCCCAATATACCTGCATCCGTTTTGGATAAACTGGAACCGTTAACAAAAATATCTATCCACGAATTACTGAACTGTTATCACATAAATGTATCGCTTTTTGCAAAACCTATCAACCTCATCTTTTGGGAGGGCATAGGTACCTTTGGTACTCTACAAACAGTCAAGAGAAGCTGGAAGAAAATTTGTTGAGGTGCTATTCACGTTACAGAAGTTTCCCTAAGCCATCAAGATTGTCATATCCAGTGTGAAGGTAATGTTATTTCCTGGAAGTTGGTATGATAGATTTTAATCATCAGAGAGGATTCACCATCTTTTCTGATAACAACATTATTTGGCCATTTGAAATCATGATTGGTTCCTGATTGTTTTGCTGTGGTTCTTGAAGATTTTCTCTGGACGTTTCGTCCACAGCTGCGTTAGATATCATCAGCGGTTCATCAAACTAAACTCGTGGTAAGAACCCAATCTACTTGCATCCGTTTTGGCTGAATTGGAACTATTTTCAAAAATTCTATTCACTGAACTATAATTATTGCTGGCGCCATCTCTTGAGTGCCACTGCTACCTCATATATCATCATGTAAAACTCTTTCGCCTTATTGTACCCTTCAGGACGCCTTTGGTAGATTTGTCTTATCTTATCTTGAAACAGTGTCAAGAGAAGCTGGAAATAGTATATTGTATACCTAGGCGGTAAAGTGGCACTTTTCAGGCCTCAAGAAAATATGGCCAGGCGAGGCGCAGCCGAGGCTGGCCACTTCTTGAGGCCTGAAAAGACACTTTACCGCCGTGGTTTATACATAATTTTTTATCCTACACAATAATAATAATAATAATAATAATATTTTTTTTTGAAAAAAAATTGGTTTGAAAGAAAATTTATTTCTTCTGATTCATGATCCGTTAGTTCCATTGTAATTCAAATCTAATATCTTCAATAACTTCAAAGTTTAAATCATCAAATCTTCAATAATTAATTTTTAATTTGCTGGATCTTGCTGGTCTATTGACATTGACAGATTGACATACAGCTAGCTTGCTTATTGCTATTAGTTCCCTCTGGAAATAGCAATAATTGTAATTGGGTGGTCTTCTAGTGTGAAAATATAAAAATAATTTTACCGCCTAGGCAGGAAAAGTGGCACTTTCTCCGGGGGCATGCAGTCGAGAAAGTTCAATTTTCTTATGGGGTAGGATAAAAATGTTATTTCTTGGAAGTTGATGTGATAAATCCTTATCAGCGGAGAGGTTTTACCACTTTCTTGAGAAATATAAATTTTTGATCCTGCTTACTCTTCTCATCAAGCTCGTCATCCTGGTACTGTTATCACCGATTCGAGGCCAAATGTTTACTTCCATTTCGTAAAAGTAGAGAAGACCTTGACTGCAGAGCGTGTTACTTTTTACGGGAATCCCCATAACTGCTACTGCACATCAGGATCACCCAGCAACACAGACAATCACCAATTTTAAGGGAGTATCTTAGTAAAATTGGTTTGCTTCCTTTATATTTGCATTTATTGTGTTTCAACTCGTCATTTCACCCCAGCCCCCTATACCTTGCTTTGATGAAATCCTGGTGATTAATCTCAATCATAGAGTTTAAGGACTTTCACTGAAAACGTGGAAGTGACACTGTACTGTGCTATATGCAGTTTGAAAGTTTGTGGGAGTTCCTTGAGAAAAGTACCTTGAGAAAAGGTCTAAGGAATTAATATTACAAACTATAATAGTTATCTGCAGACCTACCAATACTCCATGGAGGGAGGATTTGAAATAGCGGATGAGATTACCAGCGTAAATATTAACACTTTACACATTCTCGCAAACACCTATACGCCATTATCTGAAACCAAATTGCAATTACAACAGTTTGTTATTCTGTCTCAGCACAACGTTCTCCCTGGTTGGGCTGTGAGTTTGTTTATTAATCTAATGAGCTGGATGCTTGACTAAATTCTCTCGAATCGCGACTAATGTAGTTCTAGCTCCTGATTTCAATATTTACGTGATTTTTTTCTTAATGTAAATACTTCCAGTCGAATTGAATTTATTTCCTTTCAATAATTCAGATATAATTTCGCTCTGTTTGTAGTAGTAAAATAAGGAATTTTCAGGAATGGGATACAATTTTAGGAGTTGTTTGTTAGGGGACAATGAAAGATGAAATTTTAAAAGTTCTCGACCTCCACAATTTTGTATTTTTCCTCACTGGTATCTGTGACCGTTCCTGGAATATCCTAGAAATATTGAAAAACTCAATTTTTTTTATTTTCTCAATAACTCCTTTATTTTGTGGTATACCTACTTAATTGAAAGTTGATGTATTGACATTGCTTGACATTCTTCTACCTTTGTTTTTATTTTGGACGCCATATTGGATTTTTCTTTGAAAAAGTAGTACAGAAAATTATTTTATGAACAACCGTACACCTAATTATAATTTTTTTCAAACAATATGTTCCATGTTTTTGAACAGTTTTATCACTCAAAACGTCAGATAGAAGTGACAGTTTTCATTTCAATGACTTACCTACAATATGGTAGCAAGGGGCGGAAATATCGATTTGTTTAATTATGGCGACGTCATATTAGTCACGTATTTTTTGTCATGTTTACCATCTAACATATTATGTGAAGAAAAAACGTACCGTTGTACACTGAATAATTTTTTGTGCTTTTTCAAAGAAAAATCCAATACGGCGTCCATAAGGAAAACAAAACACCAACTTTCAAATTGGAACTTTAAACAATAAAGTAAAAAATGGAGTTCTTAATTTTTTTCAGGATATTTCAGGAACGGATACTTTGTATGTCTTCACGGATTCAAGATGCCCCCAAAATAGCGCATCTTTTCTGATACTAATCAACCCTATACCTACTCTTGACGTTTACGAGATATCCACAGAAAAATTATTCAAAAGTGGAAAAAAATATACAGGTTGCTCAGTTTATCCGGAGATATGAAAATATATCCAAAACTACGCATCGGCTCAAAATAAGTCGCGCATGGAAATTGTTCCTCTGTAAGGGGATATTTTTCAACGTTTTTTACTAAATTTGGTTTTCCTCGATAACAGCGCCATCTGTCATGAACCTAAAAAAATGTTACAGACAAATTCTATGTATTTTCGGTAGTAAAATCCAAATCTGCTCAAAAAATAAGGGTTGCTAACCAAAATTCAAATTTACCCCGCTTCCCCCTCTCCCCCTATATGGGGGAAGAGGAAGGAGGGAACATTTTCATATGTATTTTTAGGCGTATGAAAGGTCGCCATTTTTGAAATAGTCTTAATCGATAGTTCCTAAGCCTTTGTAGCTACGTCACCCTCTCTGATAGAGTAATCGTGATCCAACTGAGAACAACTAACAACGGTGCACATGAATATTGTAAAGGTACATGCCCCCTCAAGGGAGTGAAGGAGAGGAAGGAGATGTCATTGGGCGATACGGGCTCGGAAGCAGAAATGATGAGGGGACATGCTTGCGAGTTTTTGCATGGAACACAACATGATGATAACGTATACATTTTACAAACTCCAAAATAGATGACTGTATACAGGGAAATCTCCGGCTGACTCCTAGGAAAAAGTAATCCGAAATCAAGTGACTACATCTGCATCCATCCGGTGCCGATGTACCAAGGGACCACAACCTTCTAGCAAGGAGGATAAGAGTGAGCGTGAAAAAGAATGCCAAGAAAAAAGGACGAAGGAAGAAACAGAATAGACAGAGGAAAATTGAAAGACGAAGACACCAAGAAGGAAGTTTTACAGCTACTGGAAGAAAAATTGGAAGCCTGTACAGAAGCACTGGATAACATCGAGGAAACATGGAACAAAATGAAGACAATCCTGGTAAGAACGCAAGAAACAAAACTAAAAGAAGGCAAGGATAACAAATAAGATTTTGAACCTCATGGATGATCGGTGAAAACATAAGCAACCAAACGAGGAAGCGTATCAAAGAGTCAATAAGAAAATTAAAGGAGGCAAAAGTTTCATCTACATAAAAAACTGAAGGAAGTTCCTGGAATCAGACGTGCCCAAATAGTGGATAAGAATGGAAAGAGATTGATTAACTTACAAGAACAATAATTGTAAAAATAGAGGTAATACATAGCGGAGCTATTCGAGGATACCAGAAGACCGCACCCAGAGCTGGAAAAAAGTGAAACAGGGCCTCCAATAACAAGAGAAGGAGTTCTAAAAGCCATAAAGCTTGCGAAAAATGGAAAGACAACAGGTCCAGATGATATCAGTGCGGAGATACTAAAACTTCTCAAGGAAGACGGCATTGAAGCAATCACAAATATGCTGAACGACATTAATCTAAGAAACGGAGATGATACCAAATGACTGGATGAAGTCATCCTTCATTATGCTGCAAAAAAACAACAGAGCAAGCCATGTTCTCAAAGTAGGTATTCCTTCCTGTATTAGATTGCAGGGTATACCACAAACTAGAAGAGATAATTGGAAGCATACAGCTTCAGAAAAGGGCTGGGAACAAGAGAAGCACTTTATGGTGTACAGGTACTCGCTTATGATGACACGTTATGATGTTCAAGACTTCAAGATTAAGACTTCAAGAAGGCTTTCGATCGAGTGCAGAATGAAAAAATGATGGAAATATTAAAAACGTCCGGAATAGATGACAAGCGCATCCGCATAATTGCAAATCTATATTGGGGACAGAAAGCATCTATCAAATTAGAGGACCAGTGGATATTGAAATAATACTGGGGGTAAAAAAGAGCTCTATTCTGTCACCTTTGCTGTTCAACACATACTCTCAACGAAGCAATAGGAAATTGCAAGGCAGGAGTTTTCATAGGTGGTAAGATCATAAACAACATCAGATTGGCCGATGATACTTTGATATTGGCAAACAGTATGGATTTCAACTACTCGTAATCATATCACTGATACATGTGCACGGTACTGTCTAAAACTCAACACAAAGAAATCGAAGTACTTATATGGTGATCAGCAAGAACTGAAACCCAATAGATAGTGATTTGCAAACCAATGAAGAGAGTAGAGAAAGCAAAAAGGCTTACCTATTATGGCAGCAGCATAAACGATAAATGGAAACCAGCAACAGAAATAAAGATAAGAATAGAACAGGCAAGAGCCTCATTTGTGAGCCTCATTTGTGAAAAAAAGACTAGCCCTCCGTATCAGTATGGTTCGGTTTTTTATGTATTTCCTGTCCTGATGTATGGTTGAAGCCATGGACTATCATCGGAAGAATGGATAAGGAACTAGAAGTTGAAATGGCAGTCAAAAGACAAAAACTCGAATATTTCGGACACGTCCTGCGTAATCCAGAAAAATAATATGTACTACATGTGATCATGGAGGGGAAGATAAACAGTAAGAGGGGTTAGGGAGGAAGAAGAACTTCATGGCTGAAAAACTTGAGAAATGGTACAACAAAACATCAATAAAACTGTTTCGTGTGGCACCAATAAGATTATGATAGGGAGGCCTTTATATGCCGTCAACAAAATTTGTGGTCTCTGGCATTTTTTGTTCTCAATAGTAAACAAGAAGCTGCAGAAAATCAGTTTTATGTTAATTCTTTTGAACACAATATGCAGAATATACCAAATATAAAGTTTATTGACTTTCAAGTTTAAACTAACTGAGATAGATGCCATTAGAATAGAAGTTCTGAGACACCCGGTATAATAATATAAAGTTAAGTTTATTCATATTTTCCAGAAATTACTAAAGGATGCACCAGTTTTTTTGTGCAATCAAATTGTGAGCTTCCCATTTTAGAATTTTCTTCTAAATACTATAATAGTCCAGTCGTGTAGCCTTTATCTAATGGTAATGTCCCATTTGGTCAATTTATCCCCATGCCAGACCTTTTAGCAACCCAACGCTGTAAAAGTGAGTAAAAGCGGCGAACAACGACCGAAATTTAGTATGCAAAGAACGGCACTCAGCTTGATCCCTAATCAAGATTCTAGTTACTTGCTTGAACGATTCAGCTTTACAACAGTCAATGCATGATTCTAAAGCCACCAATTTGAATTTTTACCGAGGACTAAGCCCCAAAACAATGTGTATGACTCTGAAATCCAAATGCAAATCTAGAAACGAGATTACCACGAGATGGGCGGTACTCGCAGTTGCATATTTAAATCACGGTTGCATACAGCATCCACAACGGAGACATCGTAAAATGAAGTTTTATGACCAATGAAAAAGAAATCCGCTAGCTCGAACGAGTTGAATTCTCAATAACAGGACACTTTAACGCGCATTTTGAAAAACTCATGGAGATGGATACAAGATATTGTGTAGCTCTGTGAGGGGAAATTTTATTGCAGGAGTAGAATGCTCCATTACCTATTAAATTTTGTAAACCATCACATAACTATAAATCTTATTTACGTACAACGTAGGTACTATAGAAAGTTTAAAATAATAATCAGGTAAGGTTTAGGGGTACATTCTTCCTTTCCTTGTCTACTCAAGCCTCTTATGAGGTGTTTATTTTTAAAGGTATGCAGCTTCATTTTGCATTTTTAATATAGGTAAGTAATAATGATAAGATGTTCATAGATATTTTTGGATATTATCCTTCAGTGCTCAGATTTTGTAAGAAAAAAAAACGAAAGTAGTAAAGGAAATAAAATTAACACTGGAGGAATGAGAAACAAATGGGACGTACTTATATTTGAAAGTTTTTTGATAAACTTACACATTTTGTGCTCGACTCGAATACGAACTCTGGTGTGTATCTGTTTCATAAGAAAGTAAATAGGTGACAAATCGTGATCCGATAAGTGAGAAAATGTTCACTTTTTCCACTGACGACTCGGCGAATCGACGAAACAACAAACTTTCTTATGACCAGTTCAAATATAAATTGGCCGTGACAGCCTCATGCAGAGAAGCGAATGGGGGATGGTGCTTCCGGTAAGGACTGGGGATCATCCTTGGATTTCAGAAGCAACGCGCTGCTTTTATCTTGTCTGTTCAAATTATCTATCAAGTTGATTCTACATCGATCGATATGAAGGAAATGCGGAGACAAAAATACAATATAAAATGTGCCAATATCATTTTAAAATATCAACTTATGTTCCAGGAATTGTAAACTTTTCTTTCGATAGGTTTTGAATAAATAATACGATCAATGAAAACTGTGGTAAAATTCTAAACTTGCGTGGCATTGAGTATCTAAGCAGGGGTGAACAATAAATTTATTGCAGAAGTAATTTCGGGAGGGAGATGCCTAGGTATGCTCTTACCTATAATAGTATATTCGAAAAATTACCTAATAGTTGTAATTGTAGCCAACTTTACTGCATATCTATGTATTGTAAGGCTGCAGGACAGCATCAGTGAACTTAGAAATTGCGTTGCGTAAGTAAGTTTTTAGTACGGTTTCAACATTACCTTGCTGAAACATTTCAGCTTCAACATTACTTTATTAGCTTTCTGCACTCATATAGGATAAACAACAAGAGGCTTCCTTGAATCCAAACTTGCCGGTTGCCGGAAGCTTTTGCAATGTTTTATATCCGATCCAATCATTACAAGCCGGTTTAGAAAAATCCTTTTTACTCTATGCAATGTTCTGAAATAACTAACAACAAAACCAATCATGCCTTAACTAGCCAATGCATGCATAAATCTCCCGTTTGTGATCTCTTTCGAATGGCACCCAAGTGTAACAACCCTGGAATAAAGGCGCAGTTCATATATAAATATCGCGTCCGAGTTTGCTGGAAAAATAAAGCGCGCTTTCCCTCCCATCCTTCCAATGATCGTTATTTATAGATAGGTAGGTGTGCTTTAAAAATTCTACCCGACAATTTTCAGCAACCGACGACCCTTTAACGGTCAGAGGCGGATGCTAGGAGATCGTTCAGGTACTATTCATCAATTGTTACAACATCTATATGTGTAGGGGATCCTCATTTTTTATATCCATGTATAAATTTTTCACAAAGTCAGTGGAGCTTTTAAGGAGATTGTTGACTATGAATTCTTATGGGCTGCTATTTATAGTTATATGGTATAGGTGTGATGATATTTGATCTTATTGTTAATTCCTTTTTTCTCACTTAAGTGAATATACCCTGATGATTTTAACTTAGGTCTACTTATTCTTATTATTGAGTTTAACAAGGTGATCAATTTTAATCTATTCGGTCGATTATCTCGGAGAAGCAGCATTTAAAACGGTTACCAACACTAGTTGTGTAAAGTACGTTTGGGGGAAAGAATCTCACTCCCACCCTTATCCCCTAGATGGTGAGGGGTTGGGTAAGTGTAATTTATCAAATGGAAAATTAATTTTCTAAAAAGACTAAAAACCTTGCTCAATACTAATGATTGCTCAATTTATTGATAACTCTTTAAAACTTAGATCAACTTAGTCTTATTAATAGGTTTTATAAGGTGATTAATTCTATTCTAGCCGGTCAATTATCTTGGAGCAGCAGCATTAAAGAAAAAGTTGCCAACTCAAGTTATGTAAGGTTTGTTTGGGGTAAATAATCCATTCCCCCTGTCACCTCCAGGGGAGCGGTGCTGGGGTAAGTGTAATTTCTCAAATGGAAAACTCCATTTTTTTTCTTATAAACGATCATACAAACTAACATTGAATAAATAAAATGAAATAAATTAATGATTATATAAAAATAAATAAATGCAAAAATAAATTAATCCCAAATACTCAAAAACCTTGCTAATACAAAAAATTCCTTGATGATTCGTTAACTTAGAACAACTTTTATTGATTTAAAGTTTTATAAGGTGATCAATTTTAGTCTATTCGGTCGATTATTTCGGAGTAGCAGCATTTAAAAGAAGTTGTCAACTCAATTCTGTAAGGTCCGTTTGGGGGAAATAATCTCACTCCCACCCCTATCCCCTATATGGTGAGGGGTGGGGTAAGTGTAATTTATCAAATGGAAAATCAATTTTTCTCAAACATGATTATACAAAAAATAATATTGAATAAATAAATAAATGATTAAAGTGAAAAAATAAATAAATGCAAAAATAAATAAATACCAAATACTAAAAACCTTGCTCAATACAAATGACTCATTTTCATGGGAGAGGGACACGCATCTTCTGCACGGTATCCATACGCGATTTTTACCATGAGATGCCAAAGATCCTCTTTTTTCAGCAACGGATGAAATGACATTTCTTTCACAGCGGGAAGAAAAAAAATTAATCAAAAGTTGGATATTTTCTTAGACTTATCTGGAACTTACAATAAAAAATGGGGGTTTGGTTTGGAAAATTACACTAACCACAACCTCCGAGGGGAGATGGTGGAAAGGGGGATGATTTTCCCCTAAACGATGTCCCACCGGAACCCTTTTTTATTCCAACCTTTTTTTTTAAGCGTTTCTGTTTCGAGATAATCGACTGAATAGATTGAAATCGGACACCGGCTGGTGGATTTGAACTGAAATAATTATTGGACACTCCGGTGTCGTGGTCTAGTGTAATTTACTATTAATGCTTTGTCCAAAATTCCGGGATAATTGCGACGAATTTACAATCTGTCTGGTTTGATTCACTCCTAAAAAGACGGCAATCAAATCAAACAAAGAAATGTATATTGATGGAGAACATTTTTTCAATGGAGAACAAAAAAACCTTCTTGCGCATCAATCGCAGATATAGTGTATTTTTATGCGATTCAATAATAAATATTTTCTTCCTATTTTTTTTTTATAATGAATATAATGGAAAAATAATCCGATTTTTTTGGGGGGAAAATCACCTACCTACCAAAAAAAAAAAGAATGACCCTCTCGTGGTTTCGAACCCGCACCAACAGTTTACTAGGACCCTTGCCTAACTAACTGCGCCAAGGTGGATTTCAAATTTGTAGCGATGATCGGGTAGATATATGTAGTACGTCAGGTACCTACACCTCTTCTACACCTACACATTTTATTTTTTAAACTGGTCGTATCTTTGTTATTAAAAAACCAATTTGAATACTTTTTTCACCTGCATGTAGGTGATTTAATTGTCGTTGCGTTTGCTCTTCTAATTTTCAGAACCATTCATAATTGAATGTGAAAAAAAATTAAAAAGAAATTGCGAACCATTTCATTGATTTAATAATTTTATATAAGTGTAAGCTAATTTTGCACAAGCGAAAAACTTTTTTGTTTTTCGTTTAAAGTGCTACATTAATCGAGGCGAATTGAAGCTAAGACATCAAATTATATGTTAAAGCAAAAAAAATGGAAAATATCTGTTCAACTTCTTCAAAAATTGACTCATAAACGGTTATAGAATTGACACATTTTCACCCTTTTTCCTACCCCCGACACTGGCTTATTAATGGAAAATATGCTAATTTTATTGCATTAACTCAAATTTCCGATAATTTTCTTCAAATCCTGTTTTCAAAGATTTGATTTCAAAGTTTTTTTGCCATCTTGCTCATACGGGGGCTCAAAAAATTGGAAATTTTCCGAAAATTAAAATGGCTGCTATTTTGAAACGGCTCGGCCGATTTTGCTCAAGTGCAATACCAGACCACTCCTTGTGGACATCTTACTCCCACAAAAATTTCAGCCTCCTAGATTCAAAACTGCGACCTGAAATGAGATGACAAAAACCGGGTTCATGGAATTTTGAAGGGACACCCTGTAGAAGTGATGGGACTTTTGGAAAGTTTTTCAACGAAAATTCAACGTCGTTCCAATGATTTACAAGAATACAAAATTTCGTTCACTAATCTTGAAAGTTAAAGCTACAGGAGCGTTTTGAAAATCGAAATTTCGCGATTTTGGAGAAATACATAAATATATTTATAAATATATATATAAATATATAATTGATACCAGATAGTCGTGACTCGACTAGTTACCCAATAACCACTGCTCTTTGTATAAATATATATATATATATCGTGGGCAGGTGAATTTTGGAAAACCACTTTTTCGTGATCTGGGGGTCATGATCGGTGGACATTTGATGAGTTTGGGTGATTTTCGAAAAGTGATGTCGTCCTCAATAGTGTATTTTTTGTTAAAAAATACACTAAAAGACCAGAATAAAATGGAGGTCAAGTGAGAAAAAGAAACAGTGCGAGAAAGAGTTCAAGTTGAGCTTTACGAGCTTACTAAAATGAATTGAATTTAAAGGAAAAACAGCAGGACGACTGGAGTTGCAATGGTATTTATAGATTCTGTGAAAGCGTTCTTGTACAGGGCAACAAATCTTCCAGGTGTCTGGTAAACAAGTAAATAGTTAATGTGATTGATAGAGAATTGGTCTAAAAGAAATTATAAATCTACACTGACCAAAGCAACAATAATAAACATGAGTTAGGTACAATTACACACAAAATGTATAATAAAAGACTACAAAAAACCAGACCGCGAAAATCATTGCTCTAGGTACTTAGTAGTTCTCCTCTTTGTGTTAAAATAAACAACATTGTTCTCATGTAGCTAAAACGGCATAACAAAAGTTTAAATTGTTTTTCAACCGTTCGAGTATGAAATATAGTCCTTTTTTTATCATCAACATGAAGTTATAAACTTTACTCATAAAGCTGACCAATACGACGAGTCTTCTCTGCGCGTTATTTGATGTGACATAGCAGCTAAAGGGATGTTATATGCACCCCGATAACACGGAGCCCTAGAATAGGTACAACCTTTGAGTGTATAAATGCTGGGGAGGATGTTCGTAAAATTAACATACCGAATAAAGAAAATATCTTTCATATAAGTTAATATTTACTCTATCTCTATTGTCTATAATCATAAGCGAACTGTTTGAATTACGCGGTTCCAGTTAGTTCCAGGGAAATCCGCTTCCAGAGAAAATGCCAATTATCGCAGAGATCTTTATTTGCTTTTGAGTATTTTGATTTTATGTAAAGTATGATTTGTTTGTTGGATTTTAAAATGAATGACTTGAAGGAGCAATCTGTTGTGAAATTTTGTGTTAAGCTTGGAAAATCTGCAACTAGGCCCAACATGGATTACGGTGATGTTGCTATGTACGGCAAGTTTTAAGTGTCATGAACATTTTAAAGGTGGTCGAAAATCGATTGAAGACGACGGACGTCTGGACGTCCTTGCACCTCAACTGACGACTTACACCCAATAAAATCAACACTCTGGTGCTGGCAATTCGACGTCTGATCGTCAGTGAGCAGTTGGATCTTGTCACGAGACCGAAAAATTCAAGATGGAACGCGTTGCTGCGAAATTTGTCACGCCTTATGACCGATGTTTGTCAAAGAATCCTAACAGGCGACGAAAAATGCGTTTACGCTTATGACATTAAAACCTCGCGATCGTCCCAGTGGGTGGGTGAAACTTCCTCCAAATCCAAAAAAGCTGCCAGGCTCGATCCAATGTCGAGGTAATGCTGAAGGTTTTTTTTTAATGTTAAGGGTACCTCCTTCAAGGGTCCACGGTGATCAAGACTTACTGCATTGACATTCTGAACCGTTTGAGGGAGAGGTACGGCATTTGTCGGAAAAGGCCAGAGATGTAGAGCAGTGGCGACTGCTTTTGGACACATCAACGTTCCAGCCCATTCAGTCATCCGAACTCGTAAGCTTTTGTTAAAATATTCAATCACTATTCTTCTCCGCCTCCCTACTACTTAATTACAGAATTAAAAAAAATCCTAAATAATGATAGCCAATTATTTAAGTAAAGATTTAATCCCTGGTTTAATTTAACTTCCATAAGAGACACAATAACCTTGACTTGACTATTTTCTCTCATGAATTCTGAATTTTCTCTCATTCTAGTTGAAGGAAAATTATTGGCCCCATTTTCTTTTTAAAAGCGTTAAATTCAAGACTTATCTTAATCAGGTTTTAGATCCGTTCATCAATCAGTATCGTGACGATGGAAAACATACTTTCAGCAACAACAGAATTTCAACGATAGCTGTTTCATGAGTAAAAATCGTTGTCCTCCACCCTCTTACGGTTTTATTACGCTAGAGTAGTTCATAGTTTCATTAAAAGATTATACAGGGTGCTCATTTTTTCTGAAGACGTTCAAATATATGAAATAATATGCATCGAATCAAAAAAGTGGGTTATTAAAGTTGTTCGTCTAGAAGGGAAATGTGCAATGATAACATACTCGACCCCACTACCTCCACCCTTTAGGCGTGAAACGAGAATCTACGTTTTTCATCGTAGGTTCCGATTTTATGAGTGAAAACATGTAGGAAATTGTTCCCCCTTCCCTCTCCAAGCAAGTGAAGTGGGAGGGGGGGGGTAAATTTGAATAGATGGCACTGTAATCGAGGAAATTACGTAGTTTTTCTTTCGATTGTCTTTATACCGAAATAGAACCAAAAGGATCCATTGAAAAGATCAATAAATCAATAATAAATTTGAGGACAGATTTTTACATAGTTTTAGCCATAAAATCCCAATCTGTACCTATTAAAAAATAATTCTTGACTCAAATTTCAAATCTACCTACACGGAGGGGGAAGAGAATTTAAAAGTTGTTTCCCACATTTCTAGGGGGTGTGGTAGGTTAGTCGAGTTTGGTATCGTTGGATGTTCCCCTTCCAGAAAAACAACTTTCATTACTCACTTTTTTTGATCACATGGCCTTGTTTCTGATATATTTGAATGCCTTCAGATAAAATGAGCACCCTGTATATTATAAGGGTGTGTCATTAAATAGACGGCATTATTTAAAGAAGCTCATTTGCTAATATAAGGAAGCGTTTAATTTATGCATTGAAGAAAATGATTAACATCTCTAACATATTTTGTAACACTATCTATATTCGGCGGCTTGCGGGAGCTACCTCTGTCTCGAGGGTCTTATTAAATTTCCACTTAATCACGAGGAAAGATGATTAATTAAATTTAAATAAGCTTCCCTTCAACAGGATCCATAAGGAGGCGAACCAACCAGATTAAATGAAATAATACTGACGTAGGTTAGCACCTTCTATTTTTGGAGACCTTCTGATTGTATGATCTTTTCAATTATCATCGAGGTAGGAAGAGCAATACCTGTACCTACCCTTATCCTAATCAATGATTTGAAGTAGTTTTTACCGAGAAACTTACATGGACTGACCATAGAAGTGTGTCTTTATTCAACAACACTTTAATCGAAGATCCTTCGGTAGTCAACAGTTTTGAAATAGGAAGGAAAATCTGCGTACAAGTAAATCGCTTAAGAACAGGACACGGTAGATGTAATTATTTAATTTTACATAAATGGAATTTAATATCAGTCAATGAATGTCCTTCAACCAAGTTTGCTTGAGCTTTTAAGAGCTTTTAAAGCAATTCATGAAATTTCCACAGAAACAATAGACTGGTTACAAAATTTACAACTCTTGTAAACAAAATCTACATTAACAGCTAGATAACCTCAGTCCATAGATGCTGTGTCTAGGTTTTCATGGGGTTTTCCCTAGACTATATCTCACCAAGCAAATGCTTCACCATATTGTGTCCTGTAGATCGTTCTTTTCCCCATGATTGACGAAAACAATGATATGAAATATATCATATAGATACATATATCTAGTGATTTTCAGAGAAGGTCCATCATCCCCGTTAGTCTGGCTCATGTAAGTAATTCGACTAAATTAGCTATAGATTGACTGAAAGGTGTCAAAAGAGTCAAAATCTGTGACCACAATTAGCACCTCCGGTTTACCAGATGTATCCATTCATAACTACATTTTAAAGGTACATTTCAGGCTTTTAAACTATTCCAGCTTTTGCAATGACCAGATAGCTGAACGTGCTGTAATATAATAGCTACGCGGTAGAGATAGCGAGAATTTTTATTTGAAACGTGACCTCCAGCAGACACCTTGTGCCAACTCGAGGTAATTTTATCGACATGCAAAAATTCCCATTGCTCGGGGTAGTTTTCTTGAATCATCTCCTCCGCACGTACATATGATTTTATGTGATAATAATTACAATAAAACGACAAAAATTACTTTAATGAATATTTTTGTACCTATGCACATTTTGAATAGAAATGTTCAGGTAGGAACGTTTTTGTTCAACGAGTATTTTGATCCCATTTCCATACAGCCACTTACTCTAAGGGCTCGATCGTATATAGGAAGGTATATAGCGCGTTTAATTTGTAAAACGCATATATCTGAATTTGCCGTTTCAGAATTGCCTGTTATACTTCCGGCTCCCTCTGAAAAGCTTTTTCAGGCCTGAAAATGACCGGCTCCGCTCGAATAGACCAAGGATGTTTCAGTGGAGACTAGGGGATGTAATTTGTATTGTGAATAACAAAAAGTCAATTGAAATGCTTCCTTCCTCTTTTCTTTTACCAATTTGACTTGAGCTTTCTCCATCACATTATAACAAATTCAAAGGACTAATTCGAGGGTCTACTTAATTTAATTATTTTTGATTTTATTTTCAAAATAAAATCTTCTGCATTGAATGATTTAAAGTTTCAAAATTGTTTTAGTGTATTTTTTAATAAAAAATACACTATTGAGGACGACATCACTTTTCGAAAATCACCCAAACTCATCAAAAATGTCCACCGATCATGACCCCCAGATCACGAAAAAGTGGTTTTCCAAAATTCACCTGCCCACGATATATATATATATATATTTATATATTTATATATTTATATATTTAAATTATGAATGTATAATTTTTATATATTTATATATTTCTCCAAAATCGCGAAATTTCGATTTTCAAAACGCTCCTGTAGCTTTATCTTTCAAGATTAGTGAACGAAATTTTGGATTCTTGTAAATCTTTGGAATGACGTTAGATTTTCGTTGAAAAAATTTCCAAAAGTCCCATCACTTCTACAGGGTGTCCCTTCAAAATTCCATGAACCCGGTTTTTGTCATCTCATTTCAGGTCGCAGTTTTGAATCTAGGAGGCTGAAATTTTTGTGGGAGTAAGATATCCACAAGGAGTGGTCTGGTATTGCACTTGAGCAAAATCGGCCGAGCCGTTTCAAAATGGCAGCCATTTTAATTTTCGGAAAATTTCCAATTTTTTGAGCCCCCGTATGAGCAAGATGGCAAAAAAACTTTGAAATCAAATCAACAGGATTTGAAGAAAATTATTGGAAATTTGAGTTAATGCAATAAAATTAGCATATTTTCCATTAATAAGCCAGTGTCGGGGGTAGGAAAAAGGGTGAAAATGTGTCAATTCTATAACCGTTTATGAGTCCATTTTTGAAGAAGTTGAACAGAAATTTTCCATTTTTTTTTGCTTTAACATATAATTTGATGTCTTAGCTTCAATTCGCCTCGATTAATGTAGCACTTTAAACGAAAAACAAAAAAGTTTTTCGCTTGTGCAAAATTAGCTTACACTTATATAAAATTATTAAATCAATGAAATGGTTCGCAATTTCTTTTTAATTTTTTTCCACATTCAATTATGAATGGTTCTGAAAATTAGAAGAGCAAACGCAACAACAATTAAATCACCTACATGCAGGTGAAAAAAGTATTCAAATTGGTTTTTTAATAACAAAGATACGACCAGTTTAAAAGTGAGGTGTAGGTACCTGACGTACTACATATATCTACCCGATCATCGCTACAAATTTGAAACCCACCTTGGCGCAGTTAGTTAGGCAAGGGTCCTAGTAAACTGTTGGTGCGGGTTCGATGAGGGTAATTCTTTTTTTTTTTTTTTTTTGGTAGGTAGGTGATTTTCCCCCAAAAAAAATCGGATTATTTTTCCATTATATTCATTATAAAAAAAAAATAGGAAGAAAATATTTATTATTGAATCGCATAAAAATACACTATTTCTGCGATTGATGCGCAAGAAGGTTTTTATTATTTACGCAAGATTTACCGTATTAAAATATAAAGTTGATGCAACGTTACTGAATTTTGTGTATAAAGTTTTCTGAACTTTGCTAGTGCTTTGAAGCGTTGCAGTAGGTACAACATTATTGATATGAAAAATTATAATGAAGTTTTGCTACAATATTTTTCTTTCCAGTGGGCTGTTAAGAACCACCCAGAAATCGGGAAAAAACTGTTTAAAAAAAATCCCATTACGATGACATAGACACAAATTAACAATAATATCCCAAATCTAAATAATCAGTTCTTCTTATTTTCGCACACCACTGAACACAAATATGTTCTACTCTCTGATGTTTTACTTCACGTGTCACAATCACTTCACTCTGCTCTTAACTTTGTGGCCTTCCAATTTCAACTGTCGTCCAATCAAAACTGCTGCAACGGTGCTCTTATATACATGCCGGTCGTGGATTCTCGACATTTCTGGACATTTCATTGGTGGCTTCAGTCGCATAGATTTATGTCACGTCAAAGCCACACGCTTTCGAACCTGCACGGAATTATTCTAAAATTTCGTATTTAGAATATGACAGAAAACTAGCCGGCTAGCAGTGTCCCTTCCTTGTATTATATTTTTTTAATAATGGAGAATGGAGAGGAGGAATTACTTCATCCCATAAAACAAGTTTAACCACAAATCTTTACAGTAACATATTAAAATCCTTCCCCTTTAAGGAACAAATGATTTAGAGCGACTAAACCCAACTAAGAAATCCGATTGAATTTAGATAAACCCCAGCACTGAATCTATTCTTCTGTTCACATAGTAAATTTAAATCAATTGTCTTTACTCTTTTGTTATTCTTGCTTTTATTACTTCCTCACCTAGCGACCATACGATCGTTCTCTCGCCGTTTCTATCGAGTAAGCTGAGGCCGGATTACACACTCCAAGGCCACTAGATGGAGAGGATCGACTTTCAGGGCACCCTTCTGAAGGCGTAACAGCGACCTGATAGCATCTTCTCCCTATTTGGCACTACTCCCCATCATCGCGTTTCCGCTTTCAATAAGTTTATCTAACGTCCTACCAACGCCCACGGAATGAATTGACATTGTTGCCGAGCTGGATTATTTGCCCTTTGATTTCAATTCTGGGAGAACAGGGGGGAGGCTCATTTGGGCATCTGATTGACCATCTTGTTGAAACAAAAGGCGTAGTCGATTAAGTAAAATATTGCTTCCTATTTTATTAAGGGAAAATAAACTCTTAAGTGTTGCTGAAGTAAAGGGTGAGTTTTTAAATACCATGCTAACGTTCAACAACATATCGCAAAAATGCCAACATACCGTTTCTAAAATAATGTTGGCAGTCATCTCTCATGTTTCTAAATAACTGTTTAGGGTGGATCAACGTTGACTCAACGAAGTCAACACTTGTTAATCTTGTTTAATACTCAACGGCAGATGATATCGGTGTTATTGACATTTGTTCATACCAAACTTGTCATTTACAGAGTTTTCCAGAAAAAAAGGGGAAAAACTACGACGGTAGGATCTTTACATAATTTTAAAACAAAAAGTCTTAACGAATTCATTCTCTAAAATTGGTAATAAAGAAGCTACAGGAAAATGAAATGTAAAAAAAAATATTTTTTTGTATAACTTCAAAAAAGTTCAATATTTTTTTTATGAGTTTTTTGTGTAATTTTTTATTATTAGTCTAATATTTCAGAAAACTTTATCTTTGTTTAACTTGAACCAGGTACGTAATTACGGTGGATAAAGCTCAAACTTTTTACCCCCCCCCAATTTAAAAAGGTACACATTTCTGGTACAAAAAGTGCGAAAGGTTTGTTACTTATGTAAATTTTCAATAGTTTTTGATATACAATTAAGATATTTGAGCGGGGCAAATCTCTTGCAGCGAGTATTATAAAGGCTCATTAAGTTAACGGGCAGATTTCTGTGTCCATTTCTGAAGAAGGTATCGAGTCTAACTGGAAATTTTTTAACTTTATCTATTCTTGACATGAAAGTAATTACAAAAATGTTAATAAAAGTCATTTGACGTCAATATTAGCTTCAAAAACGAGCACAGAAATCTGCTCGTTAGCCTAATGAGTAAATGTTTTCGCAATATTAGCCTAATTAACAGAAAAACCCACAAACAAAATTCACAATAAATAAAAAGTCGTTTGAGAGTACAAAAAAATGTATTTTTTTTTTAAATTGAACCCCCTGTAGCTTTGTTTTAGAGGGTAGGTTCATTAAGACTTTTTGTCTTAAAACTAAGTAAAATTAGGTAAATATTCTAGCGTCGCAGCTTGTTCCCTTTATTCTGGGGCACCTAAAATATACGTCAGTGTCAGTTGTCTCAACAGATCGTTTTAGAAATGACCTCATCAACTCGATTATCCAATCCAAACTCAACAATGACAGCTGACATTGATGACTTGTTGTCCAACGTTGAGTATTTGGAAACTCACCCAATCTTTGATGTAAATGGGACCTGAACTTAACATTCTTTACTGGCTCTATGATTTCTTTAAAGTTTAATTTGGCTTTAAAATCGTTAATACTTAACAGGGTTCGATCATGTTTAAGATATTATTGATTTGAGAGATGCAGAATGGCGTGCTCAGACTTTTTCTAAAATATAAATGCTTGAGAGTTTACTACTAAACACTGTGATCTAGTAGGCCTTGGATTTTGTAGTAGTAGGCCTTGGATTTTGTAGAAATGGGGAGCTTTTACTCCAAAAATAGAGTACATTCAGCTTCAAAATTAAAAAAAATGCCGTTAAAATCGTCACTGTATCTTAATAACTGAGGGCTCTAAATTGTCACACTTTCACCTTCCATTACGCAATTGGGCTGACGACGTTCTCTTATATTTTGAAGCATTTCTGGACCGATTCTCCAACATTTATTTTTGTTTGTGACTCGCTGCGATGATGAAAACTTTCGATGAAGTCAAGGTATGGCCCTGATGTAAGCATCAATTTTGGTTTTTGAAGTGCCCCACCTCACATTAAGAAGTCTAAAGGAGAAATTACTAAAATTGAAAAACTGACACTGACATTGCGAATAGTGAAGAGAAAAACTTTTTCAGGGTGTAAGGTGCGCTACAGTGAAATAAATAATAATTGTGTTGTATCGAAACATTTCGGTGTCAGATTAGGCAAAAAATCTTTTTTTGTATCAAAAGACGTGCAATATTGTCAGATTTGATCCCTGAAATTTTCAGAGTTTTGAACACTTCTGGCACTTGGTTCCATACTTAACAGCTACCCTGTATATAGGAAAGAGAGTTGGAGATAAAATAGATCCCTGGGGTACGCCGGCATTTCCCCAAAAGGTCTCTGAAAGAACTAAATCGATAACAAAAAAAAACAGAACAAAGAATGCTCAGAAAATTTTCTTATTACAATTATCGGTGCGTGTGTGATAAATTTTAAGACAACAAAAATTTTTGACGGTTTAAATATTAAACAGATCTATTTTCCTAAATCTGACATCGTTGCGCTTATACATCCCCATGTTGGACGCTAGAGGCTTATAATACCTCGATATGCTCCACAACTAAAAGTTATATCTAGATCCTCCAGTTTATAAGCAATTCTGTCATCCTTAAACTGGCTTTATACCAGTATACATAGGTAGGCATACAGGGGGTAACATCCCCCGACTTATTATTTAATAATTACTCGCTATCTGGGTAAGCCATTTGAATATGCCGGAATAGGTGGTGAGATTTTGAGGAGCAGCTAGGGAATAAAGACCCCTTTATTAATAATACAGTCGTTTCTAAACTAGTTGGCCTTGCTTGTTCGAGTTTTGAATTTTAATGAGAGTAGGAAATTTAAAAATAGAAATAAGAAATAATCATAAAATTACTCTCTGAAAAATCCGAAAACTATAAATAATTGCTTTTCGCCAAAACGACTAATCAAGTTTTATGCTCATGGTAGTGGTGGGGGAAGGTGATTAAACCTAACATCATCGAATACTGTTTAAAAAAAAGGACTCGCACCTTATTATTTTTCATTCTTCCGTAGAATTTCTTGGAAATTACCAAAAAAAAAATTGCCATGGAATGGAAAAAACCTTTCAGACAAGTTTTACCGGAAAATTTGATTCCGCAGCTCTAGGTACTCATTTTAATGTTGTCCCCTGCCTCACCCCAAGGTTTGGGGGCGGGGAGGTCGCGTCATTGCACAGCGTTTTCAAAATAATTATATTAGGTTTATGTTTTTTCGTTTCTTAGTTCCATCGTACTGTAACGTGAATACGTCACCTGTTGTCCTCCTTGCAAAGCTTCCCTCGTTTTAAAGAGAATTGTAAAATTACAGTTCCCTACAACTCCCTATAATATAGATCGCATCTTTGAACTGACTACCCACACTGTATTCCGGCGCTGGTACTGTCTGGATAATTCACTACTAGATGGCATTGCACGTTTCGTTTCACTTCGATTTTGAGTTCCTTTCAGGAACCAAATAAGTTGTCGTTTCAGTCCGATCCTGAGTTCCTTTCAGGAACCAAATAAGTTGTCAACTGTCAATCAGATTTCAGTATCTGCCCATGACATTTCTCCTTTCACCAACCGAAGGCGGATTTCCTCTCAAGTTCACGGAACTGAATTCACTTCCTTTTTATCTGTCGACCAGGAAAGATTATTCTCTTAACCGTTCCCGTACGAGGCCTGTTATACAGGGTAAGTCGCCATTACGGATATTCTGAAGATAGGTTTTAATTCGATTATTACTTATTTTTAGCTTCGGGGATTTTATCTCAACATTACCTTATACCTTATCTTTACCTTTTACCTTTGGTAAATACCTTGCCTTCTCCGGTATTTACTGATCTGGATTAATTGCCTTTTTGTGAAGAGGAAGCCATCTTGAACTGGGAGACACAAAGGGAGCGTGGCCCATTTTTGTTCTTCAACTATCTGAAGGATCTTTCCATCGTTTTCTTTTATCCATGGTGAAATAAATCAACGTTTCGAAGATCTTCTAAAACAACAGAACATTTTCCCGGTGCTAGTGCTGTCTTAGGACTTTTCAACCCCAGGAGCCTCGTCAGGGCGCGGTCCATACACCTGCTGGTTTTCTTCTGGAGATTTCAATGCTCGATTAGACATCACCCGCATCAAAGCAGGCAGCCTAAGTTAGAAAGTCCAGGAGTTATTAATATCCTTTTTACTGTCAAAATAAAGACAGTTTTTTTACCTCAATCAGCTTCATCCCGGAAACTGTAAGTGTTGTCTTTTATTTTATTTCACCGATCATGACGAGGAAGGACTAGAAGATCAGTGCTAACTTAGTAAATTAATTAATTACCACTCACGAACTTTATCTTTCCCGATATAAATGATATCGGAAGTATCTTATTCTTTTGTACACAGCTGTGCAAGATAAAGGATCCTTTATTTTTTTAAACAAACTGGTTGTTTAAACTTATATCAATTTTAAAGCTTTTAAAATAAGACAGGATAATTATTTGATTTTAAATTAAACAGGAAATGTAAACCATAATTTGCTCATTAAACATCTGTACATTTTAACTTATTCTTTGAAAATCACATTAACATCTTTATAACCCTAAATCTACTTTTTATTAGTTCTTCATAGAGTTTAGGTAGCACAATAAAAATGAGAACTCGAGCAAATCGAGTTAATAAGAACTGAAGAACTCTTTGGCATCCCTAACCTACCTTAGATACCTATATATAGGGTGTACCTTTTTAAATAATTAAAGCAGCAGAATAACTAGCACTCTGATAGTATTTGATTCAGTTTTCAAGTTATTCAACATCATTATCTTCAGAGAAATTTGTCGTGAAAGTTTCTTTTGCAGTATTATCGTTTTGCCGAAACAACATTTTGCCCTTCGCTTGCACTGCAAGCTCTCGTTACTGCTACTTTCGACATTCCCTGAATTTATAATCTTATCGCCCAAGCTGCAGTACTTTTCTCTAGATATTTGACCGTTTCCAGACTTTTTTGGACACCCCTTGTAGATGTGATGGTCTACGACGTGTTACAGTAATTTTTTACTAGAAAAATTACAGTCTCTATCTCTAGACGGTGAGAGAAATGATCCATTGTGATTGAATAATGGATCGATTGAGGAAAAGAAAATGCACGAAAATGCATCTCAGTCTTATTGCTCTTCTTGGAACTCACCATTGTGTCAGTTGGATCTTTTTAGAATCCTTGATTTATATATCCAGTATCACCGCAGATAGAAAAGACCTATTATTTTACAATGAAAAATACCGCAGCGTTCTGTTCTTTTGTTACTATTGTATTTTTTCATATACGTTCATATGTTGCATCATTACATTTTATTCTGCAATATACCTACTGCTACACCCTATTTATCTGGTGCCATTTTTATAACGTCACGACTTAATACATATTGCGTCAACACATACAGATATAAGCTGTCATAAAACAACCCCTTTTATAACCTTTTATATTCTTATATAACTCCATGAGCGACACTATATTACGCCTTATGAACCGCGCTCATACCTTACTCAAACACAAAATCCAAAATTCATCCCACAACAAAGAAATCTAACCATCAGAAAAGGCGAGTTATTAAAAAATAAGTGATGTAATGATTATATTAGGGTACATGCAAAACGTTGATAGGATACCTCCTCGTACATAAAATGTATCATGTACAGGGTGGTCTATCACTTTATGTCCACCCCCGAAATAGAGGTTAATTTTTAAGATAAAAATTGAAACTTTGAGAAGTCATGTCAGATCAATAAAGGGGACCATAAAATGGCATACCTAATTAGTTTAATTTTTTTTTGTTGCGCCATCAGCGATAAAAAATGGCCAAAAAAATCGCTTAAAAAATATCATAAAAATAATTATTACAAGAGAGATAGAAGATAGAAAATATGGAAATGAGAGGTAGAATTATTGATAAATCATAGTAATAAAAGTGACCAATAATCTAAAGAGGGTAGTTACCTACCTAAATCCTTGAACACCTAGCAAACAGTCCCAATGTAGTGTGCTATGTAGTCTGAATGAGCGTTCTCTTATTAACTTAGGATTTATGGTAGATATATACCCCGTTCAGATTATTGGTAACTTTTATTACTACCATATATCAATTATTCCACCTGTCATTTCTATATTTTGTACATTTTATTTAATTAAAGCATTGTAATTAGTTTTTTGATGTTTCTTTTCAGCGATTTTGTATTTATTATTCGAGTTCTACCGATGTATTAAAGAAAAATCGATTTTTTTTGGCCACTTTACCACACAATTACAGTTTTTTTACCGCTGATGACCCAACGAAAAAATTTGTTAAACTGATTATGTTTTATATCCCTATGATTTTATATTAATTACACGAATTTCTAGAGTGGACATAATTGATGGACCAGCCTGTATATTGTAATAGAGCAGTGAGTTTACACTTTCATCTTCTTTATATTTTTTTTAGTTTTTCGGTTCCTGGTCTTTAACATCCGATAAAATAAATTAAAAAGTATTTCATTCTGTAGGTAGATATTAAAAATTATTCATTCAGGGACGTTTATTATTATATTGTTTTCGAAAATTAATTTTCTAATACAGGGTGCACCATGTATCCTTCTCTACAGGGTTATTCACGGTATACGCCACGGAAGATTATGGCCGTGTCTCTGGATTTTAGGATCTTTTTATTTTTGGAGCGAATAGAGACCCGGCAGAGGTACCTTTTAAAATTATATTCATAATGTACAGGCTGTCCCAAAAGCATTAAACATATCAAAGTTATGTTTTTTTAAATGGAATGCTCCTATGTTATTGCATTTTTAGATTGTCTGAGAAGAAAAAAGAAGATTGGCTTTTACAGTTGGTGTTTAAATTCAGAAGTTTTTGAGTTATAAACAAGTGAAAATCGTCATTTTTCAAGTTCAAGGACATGTACAACGAAAACGGTTCAAGATAGAGAAAAACGGCTTACATGTCCCTATTTTAACTTTTCATGTACTATCCTATGGTATAGAAACATTTGTACTTTCTTTGATTTTTTTATTTGTCGACGCGTAGAGAAATCTCAGAATTTTTCAAATTTTTTATCACCCTGTATAAACATTTCATCTACATCATTGGATAGTACATGAAAAGTTAAAATAGGAACATGTAAGCCGTTTTTCTCTATCTTAAGCCGTTTTCCTTGTACAGGGCCTTGAACTTGAAAAATGACGATTTTCACTTGTTTATAACTCACAAACTTCCGAATTTAAACACCAACTGTAAAAGCCAATCTTTTTTTTTCTTCCCAGGCAATCCAAAAATGCAATAACATAGGAGCATTCTATTTAAAAAAACATAACTTTGATATGTTTCATGCTTTTGGGACATCCTGTACATTATGAATATAATTTTAAAACGTACCTCTGCCGGGTCTCTATCCACTCCAAAAATAAAAAGATCCTAAAATCCAGAGGCACGGCCATAAACTTCCGTGGCGTATACCGTGAATAACCCTGTATATTGCTATCTCCTGAACGCTAAGAGATACAGGGTCGATTAAATTAGAGAAAAGATGCGCAGTATTGTGGCCATGTCGAATCCGTCAAGATATGCAAGATATCTGTGACTGCTCCTGAAATATCCTGAAAAAACTGAAAAATCTAGATTTCTTATTTTTGACATATCTTGCTTATTATTGGAAATTGATAAATAATTTTTTGTAGGCTTACATAAGCCGTTAAGATCTATCCATCTGTAATTACAAAAATTTTCAAGGCCGACTAGAACCAAAAGTTTTCACAGTCAACTTTCGTTTTTCTTATGACCGCCATATTATTTTTTTATGTCGTTCGATATGAAAAAAATAATGGAAACCAAAAATTAATAAACTTCAAATTTTTTTTTTTTTTAATTTTAATTTTTATTTTTTCAAAGAAAAACAAAAAAAAATCGTCGAAAAACATCAACATTTGTAACATACGCCGAAATAGTGATTGTTTTATGGTTTTATTAATCTATGAAATTCGCTCTTAAAAGTTGTCTTTTTTGTAAAGAAAAAAGAAGAATAAAATTTTTTTTAATTTATTTTTTGAAGTTTACCAATTTTTAGTTTTTATGATTTTTTTTTTATACCGAACAACATAAAAAAACAATATGGTGGCCATAAGAAAAACGAAAGTTGACTATGAAAATTCTGAGATCTAGTCGGCTTTGAAAATTTTTGAAATGTCAGATGGGTAGCTCTTGCCGACTTATGTAAGCCCACAAAAAATTATTTATTAATCTCCAATAATAAAAAAAGATATGACAAAAATAATAAATCTCGATTTTTCAGTTTTTTCAGGATATTTCAGGAACGGTCATAGATATTTTGTATGTCTTGACTGATTCGAGATGGCCACAAAATTACGCTTCTTTGGACTTGTTTAACCGACCCTGTATCTGTTAGCGTTAAGAGATAGCAATATAAAGAAGGATACATGGTGCATTCTGTATTGTAATTTTTATGCATGTATTAGTTTTTTTTAAAGGAACTGAATCGATCGATATCAACAACTACTATTATTATATTGCTTTATAAAAACACCAAACGCGCCGGACAGCTAAGCAGCTGATAACGAGCGAACTGATAAGAAGCTGCTATACCTGCACTACCTAATAATGTTCCTGCTCTACTGTAAAAAGACGTCAATCGCCGTCAGGTAACATCAGTCGGACAGCTCACGCGGTCACCGCGAAGATTTAATTTGAATTCGTTTTTGGTTTCCTAAATTTCCGTATTTTATTTCTTATTTTTGTGGGTGCGTTTGACGTCATTCGGTAAGAAATTTTCTGTTTTAAAAAAATAAAATTTTGATATCTTTTTTAATATGATATTATGGTTTCCTTGATTCTTTTGATCGAAAAATTATTTATTAATTTGCAACAATAGAAAATGTACTTGTACAAACTTGTGTCTGGGTGTAATGAGCTAGTTCTCGAATCCCATAATTACTGGAGTGGAGCGACTTTGTCTTACCTACGATAGTTAAGACCGATTCTCCCTCCTTTTTTTAATTAAAAAAGGACGAAAAATCCAATCAATTATGCAATGAAAGCGGGAAAACTGGAATTTTGTGTGGGTGCTGGGTGGGGGATGGGGAGTCTAAATCCAAAAATACGATCTCCTACCCTTGAGGAGAAGCCACCATTTTGGTTTTAGGGGAAAACTTTGTTTTTTGCTTTTTATCCAAGAAAAATTTCTCTACGTAACGGGTGAGCAACTAAGATTGGACGCCAACCATATCTCAAGAACGGCTCGTCACACAGCTTTAGAGTAAAATTTTTTAGGAGGAAAGTGACCCCAAAAAATTGCTGGAAAATATTTTTGAGCTTCTAAAACTACCGCTAGGGGGCGTAATAATAATGGCAGAATGGAAAATGGGTAGTTTCTCAGTATTTTTTCAATTAATGGTGTATTCAAAACACATAATTATAGTCTAATCCCCAAATAATTTGGGTTTTTTTCTAATTCGAAACTTTTTATCATAACCTCAAACATAAAGTGGTGGGAGTAAGTCAAAATTTTGTTCATTCAAAGGTTGATTATTCCGGTTAACCTCAACGGAATTTAAGAAGCCTAGGCTCGTTACAAAGCGTTTTGCTTCCTCTGCCGACTACATTTTTCTAATTTTTCATTTTTTTTACCACCGCAACCGCTAGAGGGCGTTATTTGACATGTAAACATGGAAATATGTCGATTTTTCTTAAAAAAAATTAAATAGGATGGTATATTTATTTTTACATAGTGGAATAGAGAATTATATGCTTAAGGTTTTATAAAAAACGCAGCTGAATACCTTTCGCCCAACTGTAGAAATCTGCCAGAAAGTTGATGTTATGAATTTTTGGAGTTTGGCCTCCGCACGGATCAAATTGAAATCATCCCACGGTTAAAAAGGCTGAAATTCAAGCATGTTTATCGCGATCAGAAGTCTCCTTGAGCATGAAGTGAATATGTATACAGGGTGATGAAAAATCGCCTATTTTCTATTTTTTCTGTTCACCATTGGTAACCTTATTATTATTGGAGCTATAAAGTCGGTTTGAATTAGCAAACATGAAGACTTTTTATCGCTTATTACAGTGGTGAAAATAGAAAAACAACAAACAAGACGTGAATTTTCAATTGTTCTTCTGTTTTCACCACTGTAGGTAATAGGCGACAAAAATTCTTAATGTTTGCTAATTGAACCGACTTCATAGCTCCAATAATAACGAAGTTAACAATGGTGAACAGAAAAAATATAAAATAGGCGATTTTTCATCACCCTGTATACATATTCACTTCACGCTCATGGAGACTTCTGATCGCCATAAACATGCTTGAATTTCAGCCTCTTTAACCGTGGGATGATTTCCACTTGATCCGTCTGGAGGCCAAACTCTAAAAATTCATAACATCAACTTTCTGGCAGATATCTACAGTTGGGCGAAAGATATTCAGCTGCGATTTTTATAAAACCTTAAGCATATAATTTTTTTTTCCACTATGTAAAGATAAATATGCCATTCTATTTCATTTTTTTAAGAAAAATCGACATATTTCCTTACATGTCAAATAACGCCCTCTAGCGGTAGCGGTGGTAAAAAAAATGAAAAATTCGAAAAATGTAGTCGACAGAGGAAGGAAAACGCTTTGTAACGAGACTAGTCTTTAAATTCCATTAAGGTTAACCGGAATAATCGACCTTTGAATGAACGAAATTTTGACGTACTCCCATCACTCTATTTTTGAGATTATGACAAAAACTTCCAAATAAAAAAAAAACTAAATTGTTTGTATTGACTACATGTATTTTGAATACACCCTTAATTGATAAAATACGGAGAAACTACCCAGTTTCCATTCTACCATGACTATTACGCCCCCTAGCGGTAGTTTTAGAAGCTCAAAAATATTTTCCAGAGATTTTTTTGGGTCACTTTCCTCTTAAAGAACTTTACCCTAAAGCTGTGTGACGAGCCGTTCCTGAGATATGCTTGGCTTGGCGTCCATTCTTAGTTGCACACCCGGTACAAATTTGTATCATGCAATTTTCTCATATTTGCAATAGTTAGTTGTTAATGACAGGTAATTAATTAATGAATGAATTGATTGATTAATGGCCAAAAGTTCAAGAAATCAAAAATTGATGCTTATCGAGTTTTTTTGTGAGTTCTTGCTCTTCACAAGTCAATTCTCATATTAGCTTTTTAATCGCAGAGGTTATGTGGAATTGGCTTTTTTTTCTTTAGGGTGATTTATTTTAAGCAGCCATATTTGAAATATTTTAATCATTTGAGCACCAGTGCTTAAGAAAAAAAAATTCAGTCAAACAATGTTTGGTCTGGAGGGGAACATCGTTTGGACACAAAAATCACCCCCCCCCCATCCCATCCTTTCGAAAGGGGATCGAGATTTAGTTTCAAAGTTTGAATATGAACTGCCATTTTTTTATCGAGGATTAGAATATTCCGTGAAAGAATATCAAACTTTTATTGCCTGAAACATTTTTTCAACCGATGCCACTTTCAACCGATCACCCACCTTAAAAAAAAATAATTCATTTTATGAATTATTTCTATTTTATTCATTATTTTAAAATTATCGAATTGTCACAGCTGTCAATTAAGTAGTTTTTATGATAGGATGAACTTTTTTGACAGCTGACTGTTACCTAAATAAACGAACGTTTCAGGCAATAGTTTGATATTGTTTCACGCAAAATCAATATCCGCGGAAAAAAGGCAGGTCCTATTCAAAATTCCAAAGTCACCCCCACCCCATCACGATGATTTTTGTGTGTGAGGGGGGGGGGTGGTGATTTTTGTGTCCAAACGATGTCTCCCTCAAAACCGAACAATGTTTGACTGGACTCTTTTGTGACACTAATTTTTTAAATTATAAAAAGAAAAATTACTGGTGGTCAGAAATAATTTTTGTAAAATAGATCAACCTGTATATGGTAGAAATTCCCTTGAAATTGGTAAAAATAAATTTTGGGGCATATTTGCATTTGGTTTTAGATTAAAAATTATATGAATCGAAATTTTCTAAATTAGTTTTTTAAGCAGAATAAAATAGCAACCGAACCTGCGATCGGAATGACTTTGACGCGCTACTGCGTAACAAACATTAGTCCGATTGATCAGTTATTATTACGAAAATGTTGATAATTTTAAGCGCTACCAGTTCTGTTAAAACAATTTTCGGATCATAAAATGGGAGTTCAGGTAAGCGATAAAAAAGGAGTTACTCAAAAGTTAATGATTTTTCATCCCCCATTTCCTCAATTTTATTAATTACCTGTAGCTGATTAACTATTTATTGCAAATATGAAAAAATTGCATAAATGCAAATTTGAGGAGCATTTTTCTCTCTCTAAAGTAAGTTATTGCACTTTCTTTGATAAAAAATTAATTAACGTCGTAAAATGCCTAAAAACCAATTCATCCCCTTAAACCAAAATGGTAGCTTTTCCACAAAGGGTAGGAAGTAGCATTTTTGGATTTAGACTCACCATAGATCACTAAACACACCCACACAAAATTTCGTTTTCTCCGCATTGAGTGCATAATCAAATCCTAATTTTTATTCCGGACCAGAACCACTCTACATATCCAGAAATATAAAATATTTGGGCTTGATATTTGTGAATCGCTTGGAATCAAGAAACGTCTAGAAGATCCAAATACCATATTTTACCTAACTAGCAATTATTCGTACTGTCAACTTATGTAGTTATTAGATTGTTTCAAGTGACAATCCAGCCATCAAGATTGACAAAACATCAAGTCTTCAAATGAATATTGACAGTATCAATACCTAAAACATTAATGTCTGAGTAAATTCTGATTTAACCATATTTATTGACTATATTTTGACAATATTTGTATTGATCGTCTGAGGGCCGCTTTATTAGACTTTGAAGATAGTTTGAAAAAATCGATATTATTATTAGTCTGGAAGAATGAACTGAATTGGGGCTTAAAATATGGACGATTTTATGGATTTACCCCCTCCAAAATATATTTTTTTAATGAATATGAACTTTACTGAGGTAAGAACTTTTGTTGCCTAACTTATACAAACGAAGATGGCAGTTATAAGATTTATGGGATATTTCGGGATGTGTATAGGCAACGTGTGTAGGTAATGTAGGTAGGTGATGAGATCGATGATGACGTTATCAAACTCCGACTCGGTATCACTAATAAGTACGAAAACATGTATTGTGTCAAAATCTCTGATATTATGCATATTAAGTAGATTTTGATTCTGTTTTAGTGGTAATTTGTGAGACAAGTCCAATTGGCAATATGAACATTATTGAATTTCTCAAATACGAATATCCCACAGAATCATTAAGATGCAACTGCTATAACGCTGCAAGTAGAAAATAGAATTTATGTATAAGCCTAATTACATTTCCGAACTCATAACAAACATTTTGCGCGAATGTTAGCAAGGTATGGTAACCTATTTCTCTCTCGCTACTATAACGCCACTTTCCAACTCCCATCAACACCCAAACTACGCCGGAATCCCGACGGCATCCAGGAGACAATGACTGGGATAATGGACGGCACATTGTACCTCAAGGCCTCGTTGAGAACGCTCCACAGGTACTGCGCACCGGGGGGCATATATGAGCCCCACGTTGGGTGTCAACCAGTCAACAACCTCTCTATAGCTGCCACGAGAACTTTTCTGATGCACGTCACGTCATCGAGGACGAAATCATCCTCCCACTTTCGTTCAACCCGATGAATGGCTTCACTTGCACACATATGGTTCACTTTCGAGTAATAAATTTATTAATAAGATTGCATTATGGAACCTACATATACAGGGTGTACCAGAGGACAGTTATAAGTAACCGTTAGAGCAGTTTCATGACAAAATAATGTTTTCTGAGGAAGATACTTTACCGAAGAGAGATAAGAATGTCAGGGATCTTAGAGACCTTATTAACTTTGAACTCATAAAAGTCTCTGAGGCCTTGTTTCTGCTAAGACCATCAAAACTTTACCATCAGTTTTTAATTTTGGTTAGATTATTTTATCCCCAGTATCCACCAGAAATTCTCTTGCATTTCCAGAAATAATCTGCATTATGTAATTTTTTTTGGAATTATATTCTTAATTGAAGGATACAAAAATAACTACCTCGAGCACTGCATTTTTTGAAGGTAATAGTGAGCTTCAATTACTTAACTTTTTTTGAAAATTTTTGTTAAAAGTATGAGATAATTTTGACAAAAGAAGGGATGAAATGACGAAGTGACATTTTATTAAAAAAACACTTAAAAGTATCAAAATTTTGCTTGCAGCTTTTGATTTTGATGTATGTGTTGCGTCCCACTTCTTATTCTACATTTTTTACTTCCAGTCAGTCTTCCGTCGGGCTGTATAACGGCAACACCTGTACCTGAACCGAGAGTGAAAAAGGGCGAAATGGAAGGAAGGAGGAGTATCCTGCAGACCAGCAGGACGCAGTTCATTTCCAGCCTTCCGCGTAGCTCGTCGTGTTACATATCAACGCATTTTTTATCTCCACCATTCAGCTATCCAAGAAGTTACGCACCCTCGATTTACAACCAAGACTACTTCAAAACGGTAAGTTTGCACGCATTCCTTAAATAACTCGTATTTCTGATTGTATCTTTATTATTCATTTGGTCGTCAAGACCCATATTTTCAAATACCGCATTCTTCCTAATAAACGCAAACACATTTTGGTCCTTCGATCAGATTTTGAGTTCTTCCATAATCAAACGTAAAACAGTATGGAACCATAAAAAATCATTAACTAATAATAATTATCACCTTTAATGATGGATTAAAAACATCATTATTTGATTGATTCACTGCTCTCGATTTTAATCATATTAGGCGAAGCGGAAAAAACTTGGACACACAGCGACACCTTGTATAGAATAGCGGCTGGTAAACATGCTAATTTTCTCTTAAGGCTTGGGAACTTCCACCCCATTACTCACGTTTTCCGTAATAGAATGATGAGAAACAGTCTCAGTCGAGACAAATTACGGTTTTCGATCAATCGGACTCGGCTCGGCTGTAATTGCGGGATGATTTTGCAATTTTTGCATTTAGATGCATGCTCGGTTGGTCGCGATCCGCAGGAATAAATCACGGAACTCAATTTCCCGTTCCAGGGCGCACGACATTAATCTAGAAACCTGCTTTTAATAAATTCGGATCAAGTATGAAAAGCAAATAGATTTAATTTATTTGCAGCGAGATTGAAACCCGTCTGATCGAGGAGAGGCTCACTCTCCGGTTTTTATGCTGTGTTTGTCGAGCTACCTCTCGGTTTCGTACCAGGTGAGTGCCTAACCTTCCAACCTTGCCGCATTTTGTCTCCTCAAAATGAGAGAATTTCAAGCAGAATATAATAAGTTTTGTTTGCTAAAGCTTAAAAATAGGAATTTGCAATAATTATTAACAGTCGTGCTATCAATTGCTGTAGTTGAGGAAACAAATTCTTCTCTCACTATGACGATACGTCTCCTTTTTTTCTGTAATTTAATCGACGATATCTTTTTCTAGCTATGTTTAGAATTGTTTCGTCTTCTAAATCATTGCATTAACCTCTGTACTTCAGAAACTCAGAAATCGATTCTTTGATTTCCCATACTACCATACAACTGATGATGGTATTCCTTTAAGTTCTTTTCTTCTGGTGCTATAAATGTTCGAAGAGGATTGCTATGTATATATTCGGGTTGTCGTAGAGTATATACCATTGGAAGTTAACGTTAGAACGAGAAGAGAGAGAGCTGGGCCAATGGCTTAGTAAGAAGTTTTTCATCCATACTGAATAAAGCCTTGGAGATGTTGAAGGGAAAATCACTCATAGTATGGAAACCTCCATAAAGTTCTTCAGAAAAAATCCCCCCATCGTATGGATGAGCTATCTTTCTTGATATATTTCCCAACAAACTATCTAGGGCTTCATTGAAGATAGCTAGGATAATCAGTAAGGTGACCATCAAAATTCTGTAAATTCTTTAGCTAGAGAGAGTTGATCCTTACAACTATCTAGGAACATTCATTAGTGAGGACTGGAGCAACGCTCAGGAAACACTCATCGGAAAAGCCAGATCAACCTTTAACCGCATGAGCGCCTTCTTCAAGACTCCTGCGATGCTACGTTTTCCCGTTCTCTTTATTGGTGCAGAATCCTGGACACTCAAAGAAACCACAACCGAAAAACTGAACGCTTTCGTGATGTGTCTGTACAGGAGAATCCTGAAAATGCCTTGGGAAGCAAAAGTGACAACAGTCAAAGTTTTTAAGACAATGAAAAAAGACCTGGAACTCTGACCTTTGAATTTTCTTTCTATATCGTGGGATCTATCCAGAGGCAACTTTCAGGTTTATCAATGCTCTGCTGTTGCCCTAGAGAGAAGAGTGGTTTCTTTTGCTGTGTTTTGTCCAAATACTAAACTCTTAAAGTTACTTACAAGCACTACAAATCGCCAGGATATCAAAATCTGGCCAAATCATATCACAACTTGAGGGTCGCTGTATGCAAAAGAGTGTCAAAGCCATACAACTAGAAGAATAAGAAGAAGACCTGGAACTGATGACTACGATAATCATTATTAAGTCCCGCAAACTTGAATACCTACGTCACATCATACGAAACTAAAGAAGATACGGTTTGCTTTGGATAATTCGACAAGGAAAAATCTTTGGAAGAACAGAACCACTATGACGCAGGATAACGTGGCTAAATAATTTCAGGACTTGTTCAACAGAACATTCTCGGAGCTCTTCCGGATTGCTGCAAAGAACGTCCGGATCGCTATGATGATCGCCAACATTGGTAACGGATCGGCCTCTAAGATGAACAAACAAGAAGAAAGTTATTCTACGTAGCTGCTACTCATCTCCAGGTAGCTGCTACATTTGAAGGTCATCCTGATGGCCATTCTCAACGAATTCAAGCATCACGTTATAAAAACAAGCGGAGAGCAGACAGAAAGAAGAAACGGAGTTTTTCAGGAGTAGTTTTTATTACGACTTCGACGACTTACCAACACCAACGGTGAGCCTGCTATAAAACGACGGCTGCTAGTTTGTGCTGGTAGTGGGGTCTTGGATGGTTTCCTGGGAACGAGTCGAACTTCTGATACAAGTAGTGATGATCAGAACTCTTGCTCCCTCCTATCTCTCAGGCGAGCTGAGCGGTAGAAAAATTCTCGCATAGACGGATGTACTGAATATGCGAAGCTCTGGTACCAGTGGTGTTTTCCGCCGGGTGCGATGAACAAGCAGAAGGTATCCATAGCTCTGCCTCGACGGAGAAAGACATCGTAATCGGCCGGAAAGGGGAGAGGGGCGTTACAGACCTGGACGAAGACCGACCGTCAGAAACTTCCCCTCTCCGGAGGAATTCCTCCCGAAGGCATTGGGTAGGGCCGAGTTATAAGAACCGTCACAGACGAATTTGCATTGATCGATTTAGCGTGTAATTTGACACCTTCTCTGCTTTGTTAATTCCTGTAACGTAACTGTAAACAGCGTAAATTAATGATAATATTATTATTCTGACTTTAGGGCTAGGAACCTCCTGTTTTACTAGAGAAAAACCCTTTACAATATCATTTTACATTGGGGTATATAGAAGTAAAATTTATTAAGGTAAACAAAAAACAAGAAACAATAGATAGCTGTTAGTTAATAGAAACCCTACTGGACTTTAAAAGGTAAACCACGTATCTAAATAAACCAATTTATTGTAATACTAAAAGCTATTGAAATGGATCTCTTCAACTTTACAGTTGTTGCTGTTACGTCAAGATAGTGCTATTTTGTTTTGAGGCAACCATTTGAGTAGGTAACTTAATCTATCATTCTACTCTCGAGAAGATTTTTTTGCCCTATCCTTTTTTGCGCTATAAAAAATAAAATAAAATGGTTATCCGCTTTCTAGGTGGAGTATATTCACATGAGTTTATATAAAAGTAATTTGCATGCAAATCTGGCAATGTGGACGATCATTTGGAGTATTCCTGGACGTTGCATAGCCTCATCTTCCTAATGGACAGGCTTCTGGATCTCTGATTGCCGGAGTTTCATAGTTGGCTGCTCATCCGATATAAGGCTCGCTCTTTGTTCACTTTATAATTCCGCAACACTAAATCTCTGCCTGGTAAAGTAAACAATCGAGAGACGTCGTTAGATTAATTGGGTGCTCTTGTAAAGAAGGATTTGGTAATAATTTGGCTTGAGAAAGATTGAAGGGAGTAGATATGCTCTTTAATTTGTTTTTTTTTCGCTCTTTTCTCTTTTGTATCAGGTGCCTTGAATTTCTCGATCAATGGTTTCTTGTAAGCATGGATTAGTAACGTATTTATTCGCAATTCAAGTAGCTTCTAAATGAGATATTTTTCGTACAGATCAAACAATTTTATTGTACGTTATAACAATTATAAATCATCAAGTTCCTTTTTAGACGGAAATAATGAATTTAAATCTTACATTGTTCGTTTTGAATAATAATATTCAAATATTTGTTAGCAACGTGACCATTAAGTACCAATAAAAAATCGTAACAAATAAGGGATAGCAGAAAATATATCCTCGAAAATCTTTACAACATCAGCTAATTGGAATTTTTTTATACCAAGAACCAAAAATGAATGAAATACCCTTCTAAAAACTTCCTAATCTGAATAGCTCCCTTGATGTTGTTGTTCTTGAAAAAAATACCTTGAGATAAAAACCGCCTTGCTACAGCAGTCACCGTATAAAAAATTATAACATGAAAGGAGGTCACGTGATTCTTGATTCGAGAGGTAATTTATTGTCTCTGCGACTGCGTTTAATCATTTTTAGGTTTGATTAAAGTACGATTTGTCGCAGATTCGATTCGTCAGAAGCACACCGAGTAACATTTTTGTCAATAAATCCCTAGTAGTATTTGGAGGATTTGGGGGTGCATGATCAATAATTAATAGGTACCCCTCAACCCAAGCTACAGAATAGTTGGCATGCAAGTTAACCAAAATTAGTAAAAATAAAACGGACTGGGAATGCATCATAAAAAAAGGTTTCTTAATGCATTGAAATGCATGCAGGTCGTGAAATCAAATCCTGGATGACATTAAATTTTTACACCTCTCGAAATGGGCCAAAAACCACCTTCAAAGTTACTTTCGCCGCGCACTCCCTTTTCCGTATTCGTTGTCTTGTCTCGCTGATTGTGACTCCTTCAAGTATAACGGCAAGTTCTTCGATCTTTCCATTTGTGGAGAAGGTGATTTTTTTAAAGATCGGTGATAAACAACCAGGATTGATACCACAAATACAACAAATCCGTTGATTCCAACTTTGTCGGGGATCGAACATTGATTTTTTTGAGAGAAAATATTTTTTTCATTCCTTGAGAAGGTGATTTATTTTGAGAAAGGTAATTGACAATCAGGACACTAACAATCCCTCCAGACTTAAATTTTTTTTTTTTTGGGAGAAAATCTTTCCATTAATTTTTTTCAAAATCGGTGATACACAAGGCAGGATTGTTACTCAAACACCATTATCCGTGGATTCCAGCCTTCTAGGGGGTCGATCATTGATTTTTTTGAAAGAATTCTATAAAATTAATTTTTTTGAGAGAAAATATTTTTTCCATTTATGGAGAAGATGATTTACTTTTAAGATGGGTGATCACAACCAGGGTTGTTACCCCAAACACCATTATCCGTCAATTCCAACCATTCTGGGGGTCGAAAAATAATATTTTTGAGACAATTTTTTTTTTGATGCCTTGAGAAGGTGATTTATTTTGAGAAAGGTAATCGATAATCAGGGCTAGGGGCTCTCTAGCTCCCGCTAGGGGCTGAAAATGATATTTTTTGCGAGATAAAACCTTTTCACTTGTGAAGAAAGTATTTTTTTTGAGATCGGTGGTAGACAAACCAGGGTTCTTACCCTAAGCACCATTATCCTTCGATTTCAACCGTGTGGGGGGTTAAAAATTGTTTTTTTTTTGAGACAAAATATTTTTTCATGCCTCTTTAGAAGGTCATTTCTGTTGAGGTAATCGACAAAAAAAGCTCTAACGATCCCTCAAGGAATGAGATTTTTTTTTAGACAAAATCTTTACATTTATGGAGGTGATTTTTTAAAAATTAAAAAAAAAATCTCCAAACAGCATTATCCGTATAGATTACAACCTTGTAGGGGCTCGAACATTGATTGTTTTGGAAGAAAATATTTTTTCATGACTTTTTTGAGAGAAAAGGCTGGAAAATTATCTTTTTTTAGAGAAAATATGTTTTTCAGGCTTTGAGAAGGTCAATTCTTTTGAAAAAGGTACTCGACAATCAGGGCTCTAACAATTCCTCGAGGGGCTGAAAATTTATTTTATTTTTACGAGAAAATCTTTCCATTTATGGAGACCAGGGTTATTACTCCAATTACCATTATTCATCGATTCCAACCTTGCTGGGGGTCGAAAAATTATTTTTTTGAGACAATTTCTTTTTCATGCCTTGAGAGAATGATTTATTTTGAGAAAGGTAAGCGACAATCAAGGCTAGGGGCCTTCTAACTCCCTCTAATGATTGAAAAATTACCTTTTTTTGTTCGAGAAAAAACGTTTCCACTCGTGGAGAAGGTGATTTTTTTAAAGATAAGCAATAGATAGGTAACAATCAGGGTTGCTACAATCTTGGCTGTTGTGGTCATCTTGTAAAAAAAGTCATCTTAAACAGTCAAAAGGAAATAATTTACTCTTAAAAAAATCAATTTTAAACCCCTTAAGGGGTGTAATCCAGGGGTTATGATGTTTGGGGTTACCTCGCTTGATAACTGACAATATAATCGAGGGGGTGACAATAAGCCAGAAAAAGGAAGTGAAAAATTTAGTGTGCCGAGAGTTGAGTTAAGGGTGGTTTTAACCCAGTTTCGATACCGGATTCGATTTCATAACTCCCGAAAATGGTGGGAGGAGACAAAATTAACTCATTGCCAGATAAATATATCCAAAGATATTGCAAGACTTGATTTTTTTGATCATTTAAAATTATCGGTTGATTCCAATCCTGTATGTGGTTGAAAAATGATTTTTTACGAGAATATATTTTTTCATGGTGGAGAAGATGCCAGGGTTGTAGCAGGGACTAGCAAAGATTTTTTTGAAGATAAGTGATAGACAACCAGGGTTGTTACATTCTTTGTTGTAGGTCATTAAAGAAACCATCTTAACCAAAAATGAAAAAGTAATTTTATAACCCTTACGGGGGTGGAATCTAGGGATTGTGGTGTTTGGGGTTATCTCACTCGATAACTTGACGTAACAATCTAAGAGGTAAAAATAAGCCGGAAAAAAGAAGCGGAAAATGGAGTTAAGGGTGGTTTTTGTCCAGTTTCGAAACCATACTCGATTTCAACACTCTCGAAAGCGAAGGGAGGAGAATAAAGAAACCCACTGCAAGACTTTTTGCGAGAATATATTTTTTAATGCTGAAGACGGTGATTTTTTTTAAAGATGATCGAAAGCCAGGGCTGTAGCAACACCTCAAGGGACCGGAAAAGATTTTTTTGGGAGATAAAATGTTTTAATTCGTGAAGCAGGGGATTTTGTAAAGATAGGTGATAGACAACCAGGGTTGTTACAATATTTGTCACGGTCATCTTAAAAAAATCACCTTAACCAGACATGAAAAAATTATTTTCCCCCATACAGGGGTGGAATCTAGAAGCTGTGATGTTTGGGGTACTCTCCCTTGATGAACTTGACGTTTTATTAGAGGGAGGACAATAAGTCAGAAAACCGGAGTGGAAAATGGAATGGGAAGGGGATGTGCAAAGGGGAAGTTGATTTAAGGGTGATTTTTGGTCAGCGATTTCAGCACTCTCTAAAACGGGGAGGGGGGGGGGAGACTAAATAAACCCATTGCCAGTTAAAGCGGGTAAGATCTCTTGTTTTTTTATTGATTTGAAAACTTTCACAACTTTTTTTGATTTTGACAACTTATATTGATTTTATATTTCAGAGATGACTTATAAAATTTAATTAGGCAACTGAATTATGGTGTCTTGACAATGTCTTGACCAGCGCTACTTATTTTCATACTAAATAGTATTCCTGAAAACTTTAACGGGCTAGACTAGAAAGACGCTTCTTGTATCGTATCATAAAGGCGATCCTCCTTAATGGTTAAAAAGAAAAACCGCCACCTTAATCTATTCCCAATTATTCCGAAAACACCCACCCCCCTTAATACACATGCTATCTCGCGGTCCTTCTCCGCCCCTGCGCAGGCTCCCGACTTGGTCCAGAGCAGCGTCGCGGCGCTCACCCCGTAGTCACTGGCGACGCTCGGGGCTGAGACGTCGTGTTGCCGCTGTCTTCGAGTGGACAGCGACCGTGACTATCTTGCGTTGCTTATTACCGTGACTTATTACCCGGTATATTAGGGGGTTCCAGTAGATAGCAGAATATAGGGCGTCGGAGTCTTAATATCACGGCTGATAAATCCAGCTGGTTTCGAGGGTGATTTAGTGAAAGTTTGGAGGTGTGATTAGGTGAGTATGGGCTGTTAGAGGCCGGGGGTTTGATCTTGATTTAAATCTGGGATCTTAAGATGTTGATTCTGTTTTATGCTTGATGAAAACTTGAATTAAAAACAACTTAATTTTGTTGTTGTGTAGTTAGTGTACAGTTGAGTGTTTATTAAAGGTTATGTTATGATAAATATATTAATGAATATTATATTGGGATACAATAACACGCTGTGTTTATTTTAAATTAAAAATGTTTGAAGTACATAAATAATCAAGAAAATAAGTTTTTAAAGTTTTTTTGTTGACTACAATTTTTATAACTTATTACTGAATTAGCGTTCGTAATTTGACTTTGATCAAATAATTATTTATTAATAATTATTGATCAATGATGCTATAAAGCGGTAAATAGAATTCCAAATAAAATATTTCTGCTTTTTTAGGGAAGTATTGTATTGTGTATCACGGGATAATATATAAAATTTTATAAATGCCAATAATATAACATAATATAAAATAACCCCTAATTACTGGGTGGTGAAAAAGCGATATAAGATCCTATTTGCATTCAGTTTATTAATTTATACCATAATAATGAAGTCGAAAAAGTATATTACAATACTAGTGTGGAAAGTGACCCATTTCACACGAGTAGGAGACTGCTATCGGCAGCCGAGTGCCACTATTCCACGAGCGAGGAATGACACTTTCCACACAAGTTTACACTATTTTTATTTAAATTTTACACAATTAAATTTTTTTTTATTCTTTTATTTGAAAACTTTACAAAGAAATTTAAAGATTGAATTAGGAAAAACTCATAATAGCAAGTATTTAGAATTGTACAAATTGAAAGTAGGTCATATTATTATTATTATTATTAGGGAACTATAATTTTTCTTGTAGTTATAATGGAGTTTGCAACAAACAGAGATATTTGTCTTTGTTATTTACCTGTACCTACATTTCGTATATCGAGGATAGCTACAAAATTAGCAGCAATATGAAAGTGTGCTTTCATTAAAATTATTATTTCGAAAACGTGAGATATACTTTTGGATCTTGCTGTTTTGGGTCTACATCATTAAACTTTGTTAGTATTAAAAAAATCCATAAAAAACTGCCTAATCTAAGGGGCATAATAAACTAACCTAATGACATTTATAATTAATATCACTCTCGTGTGATATTTTACTTTTCAACTCTAGAGTGATATTTATCATTTTCGCAGGTGATCGTCAGAAATTAGTATACATATTCATATTACCATTACAAGAGTTGAAAGTGACCTTTTCCGCAAGTGGGAAATTGTCTTTCAACTCTAGATATTGGACTATACTTTATCTTTATCTTTATCTTTATCTTTATCTTTATCTTTATCTTTATCTTTATCTTTATCTTTATCTTTATCTTTATCTTTATCTTTATACTTTATCTACTCACAGGAACAAATGATTTTATGATGCCAGACTTACCTGCTTGCTACCTAACTTTAGTACCTAGCTTTTCATTTCAGATTTACTAACAGCGGGTATTATAAAGGTTCATTAAGTTAACGGGCAGATTTCTGGAAATTTGTACAAAAATGTCAACAAAAGTCATTTGACGTCGATATTAGCTTCAAAAACGAGCACAGAAATCTGCCCGTTAGCCTAATGAGCTTTTATAATATTGGCTGTAAGTAATCTGAATAAAAAAATTAGCTAGTAATCTTTTTTTTTTTGACTTCTGGGGTAAAGTATTTTCCATTGCAATTTTAATTTGTGCTATTATTTGAGATGTTTTCCATGTCAGTTTCACTCCCTTTCATTTAATATTTGATATTGAAACTAATCTTTTTTCCAATCTAATAACCTAAAAGATTAAGTACACAGATTACACTTACTGCGAATATAAAACATCAGGAAATACTACACCTACCGTTCAAACATCAGCTGAGATTGCAAGAAGGGGTTTGGATATGGCGGACTCAACACATCCGTTATTCAAACCAATAATATGACGCACTGAACTAATAAAGAGTGAAACTGAATGTCTGAACGACAAGAAGTATCTATTAGATGTTTGAAAATTGCATCTTACATCGCAATTCAGGTTCAATAAACCTGTCAATTGATTTATTATACCATTATAGTCCTTCCCGAGGTTTTGTAATCGAATATTTTAGTTAACAAGAAACGTCAAATAAATTATAGCATTATCAATGTCAATCAATAATCGAAATCGTGATAGAACTATCGCGATAGTTACTGTCGCGACGCGAGAGTCGCTTTTCCAGAAAGCGATTACAGTGATTACATGAGGAATTGGATTTTATTGCAGTATTATGATAATAAAAAAGACTTTCTTAATTATAATAATGTCGATCATTCCGCTGGTTGATAGTTATTCTCGCGCTATCGCGATAGAACTATCACACTATTAAGACCCGTTTTTACGATGATAGTCAGCATGACGGTTGCTCTCATGACATGCAAAAAAAAACACCATCTGGTGAAAACGAAAAGTATTTTTGGGGAACGCCTAATAAGCAGATTTTCTGATTTAACTGTCCTTCACATTAGGCTAATTTAATGACTCTGACTTTTACCTTTGGGATTATCTCAACGCGACAGCCTATGCGAACATGCCAGCAACAATCCAAGAACTCAAGAACAACATTCAAGATGATTGTCGAGAATGCAATCAGAAATGCAGAAGTGAACATATTCTTGAAAGAGTCTTGCCTTTGTGAAGCTGAAAACAGAGGTCGTTTGAGAAAAAAGGATTTTTCTTACATACTTGATGTGTAGAAATTTCCCAAGATATTATTTTATATTTCATAAACAATAAAAAAAGTTATAAGCCTCTCAAATTAGGTCATGATTTCAAGGCCCAAGAGCTCAAGTTTACGAAAACAAAATCAAAATCTCCCTAAATTTTTGAAAAAAATGTTCTTTTATAATTTTCATATTTTCAAAAAAAAAAAACAGGTTACTATTTTCAAAAAAAGTTTTCAAGCCTGCAGAAATTTTTGGTATGAAATAATTTTTTTCCCTGTTTGTCTCTCAAAATACAAAACTCCCTTCGGGGCCAAGGCTTGATCATCTCAGTAACTTTGCCGTTCACTGAGTGCCAATAACTAGCACCAACTGCTGTCAATAATCTATCTGCTTATTACTATAATCTTGCAACAAGACAGCAGACAGATTTGCGGTTTAACAAGCTCTTCAGAAATGCCTGCTAAAGCTGGTAATTAATTCCTAGTTATTACGGGATGTGCAATTATGAGGTACAGTACATATTGTTGAAGATGTCCTATGGCAAAGTAATGTATCTATGGGTATGAGTGTGGGTATCAAGCAACGAAAGGTATTTTACATATCTTACTCTTATCTGCATATCTATCTATCTCTGTTGAAATCAAAATTAGTTCCTTAACGAATTGTGTACGTGTGAGGCAAAGGAAAAAATGGATAAGTTCTTGTAGGTCAAAGTTTTGTTGAATGAACAAAAATGAGGCAGCTGGTAGTAATGGGGCAGATCTAGCGTGAAAAACTTCCAAAAACGACTCTCGGTTTTTTGATTTTTTTTGTTTTGGTCAACTTAGTGGACCAGTCTTTTTATGTAGCCAATTTGGCGCAAGTCTCGGAGGTGGGAAAGGGGGGGGGGACCAGGTATAAAAATGGGGGGAAACTTTTTTTGCTCCCAGGTTAGCTGGGAGTCGTCGGACAAAACATTTTTTTTTGTGGAAAAAAAGAGATCTCGCGAGAGCGCACAACGTGATGGAGTGGAGCAATCGCGAATCCGTTCATTACTCGAGATTTATCGAGATATAGTAGGATTAACTTTAAAAAGTCAGATGTGACGTCTTACTAACCGTCCGAATTAATATTTTTAATTTCACCAGAAAATGTCAAACAGTTAATTGTCAAGTTGTGAACGAGCGTAATTATTGAAGGAATCATTCAAAAAATGAATTGAACCGCTTACGTCAGTTTGAGAGCCACTGACAACTACATAAAATTTATTCACGTAATGACATTCTATCCTCTGTGTTGTGCATTTAATTCTCATTCAAAACCAATGTTGACGTATACTTATTTATGCGGGATGGAGTGTTTAGACAAACTGGGCGGTTACTATAAAAACACGTACATGAAACAAAATAAATCGAACTATCAAAAGGATGTGTATTCTTAATCGATACGTATGACTTTTTAGACTTTATTGGACTATATCACCGTTTTGGTTCTTAGTTATTTTTGCCAAAACGGGGGTCACCGGAAGTAACCGAGGGAGTTGGAGGTATGATTCAGTAAGTTTTTGCCCAATATTGCGCAGCAAAAAACGTAATTTTCTAGGATTAGCCGCCTATCGATTGATTTTTTTTTTTTTTTAATTAACACTAGGAGGCCAAAATAAATGTTTCATTTTTTATCATGACGGGAGAGGATGGAAAAATTAATAAGAATGGTTTTTACAGCTGCAGTTGAAATTGAGTAGGCTATGGGTTATAAACAAGTGAAAATCGCCATTTTTTTTTCATTTTTAAAGCAAAATCTTTCATTTTGAAATTAATGTACGTAGGTACATCGGAAACGGCTCAAAATTACGGAAAGCGGCATACATATCCCTATCTTAACTTTTCATGTTGTAATACTAATAATATTTCGGTATAAATTTCAATACAGGGTGATGAAAATTATTAGATCTAGATCATCCTGTATGAAAATTTGCATATGAAAAGTTAATATATGGACAAGCCGTTTTCCGATATCCTGAGCCATTTTGTATGTATACTGCTTTCAAAATCAAAAACAGAAATTTTCACTTGCTTATAACTCATAACCTACCTACTCAATTTAAACAGCAACTGTCAAAAACATTTTTATTGGATTTTACCACCCTCTCTCTTCATGATAAAAAAATCAAATTTTTTTTACATTTTTTATTTTGATCGCCATTTGTTGATTTTTGAAAAAAATCCAAGAAAATTAGGTTTTTGCTGCGCGATATTGGGCAAAATGTTCCCCTCCCCACCTTCGCCCCCACTACACCAATCCTCACAAAATTAATCGAAACCCTTGGGAAACATTCATTCATAGGGGTGATTTTTTTTCGCCTCTGTAAACTCATTGCCTCCCCCTGAATTATGCCTCCAACTCCGTCCGTTACTCCGGTGGCTCCCGTTTTGGCAGAAAAAAACAATGAACCAATACGGCGATATCTCGATGAGTAATGGATTCGCGATTGCGCCGCACCTGATTGTGCGCTCTTGCGAGATTTCGGTTTTTTTGCCCGACGACTCATAGCTAACCTAGGGGCGAAAAACCGTTTCCCCTATTTTTATATCTTATTTTCTCCCCCCTCTTCACTTCCGAGACTTGCGCTATATCGTCTACATAACATGAGTGGTCCGCTAAGTTTACCGAAACAGAAAAATTCGATCTATTAGGGCACACTTTTTTTGAAGCTACTTCGTCGCAGCTAAGAGAAAAGCGATAAAAAAAGCGTAGAGACTGTAAAAAAGTTGTTTGAAAAAAAAATCCTAATAATTATGATTTTTTTCCAACCGAAAGTTTCCGAAATTTTAGAGTACCTAGTAAATAATATGGCCCAGAAAACATCCGCCTATCTCCAGTGGTTTTTACTGAGGTTCGTGTTGAACAAGCCCACAAGAATGGATCAGCTCAATTATAATTGGTCAGTAAAGCAACGTCGGTGGATAATAACAGTAAGAAAAAATTGGATAATTGGAATGGAATGCTAGGATGATTTTATTACAGGAAAAGTGTGTTTAGTAAAAAATAAGTTTTGTTGAAATAAAGGCATAAAGCTCTAAGCAGTGTAGCCTCTGGAGTTAGTATACCGAGAGGGCAATTTTTAAACTTTTTTGAGGCTTATTTATGAAAAAAAAATTATTCAAGTGCAGATAATAGCAAAAATACAGAAGCTAAGGAAGAACGAATATTAGTCTATGATTAATATCAACAAATTTCAATTTGGAATTTAGATGTAGATCACTGTAATAATTCAAATTGTGTAGTCGGGAGAAAGGCTGTTAGCTATTGGGGGATGAAAAAATATGATACATCCATGACGTAAATAGATGTGATATTCTTTAACAATGAGTTTCCATGCTAAACTGACCTTAGGGACAAATATGTAATATGTATAAAGAAATATTCACATCACAAGTCCACCCTTAATTTATCAACCCTGTATGAGCCTTGTCCTTTCCTAGGTACACATGCTAGGAATTTCTGCATGTGGAATTACGATCAGGTGCTAGTGGAAATCCCATTTCGGTAGAGAAATCTTTAGAGATGGACATTCCTAGAATGTACCTGCATGATATTTAATCTGATGTTTCGGCAATAATAATTGGTGGCTGATTTACAGATATAAACAGAATATTAACAGATATTTACTGTTGCTCGGGTATAGATTAAAAAAACTAGGCCTATAAGCTTTGGGAAAAATATTTATAAAAAATTGCAAGCTTTCATTATTCAGTCCTGCTGTAGATTCAATTTCCGACATGAATCATTTTTATTCCTAAGCCTGCCTAAATTACCGTTTCATTATTTGCTCACATGCCAGGTTTCGGTAATTTAAAATTTCAGTCAAGCTTCTTCCGCGTCTCCTTTTCGCATTTCCTCTCTCATCTAATTTCTCTTATTAAGCAGAGAATTTTCACCTGGTGTAGGTATTTCCGGGACTCTACACTCGGTTCCCGAATCAATTGAAGACTCGATCCTTCGACTCGAACAGCCTAATCCTCAGATTTATTAAATGTATGCAAGTGAAATCTCTCGACTGAGAAATTAATCTCGAATGCAAGAATTCACTCGATTTAAGAAATTTGAGAAAAAAAGACGAGGGAAATATCAAAATCGAGGTTTGTTGAAGAAAATTAACGCTAAAGTGAATTCAATCACGAGATTCCCGACTTTGATTCAGTTAAAGTTAATTTAGTTTAAACAAGGTCAGTTGAAGCAATTTGAGGGGATGTTTGAATTGATTAGATATTTTTTGAGGTTGTTAATATAACTAAGTCATCAGCATACAAGAGTTGTTTGAACTGAATATTTAACTTTAGATGTTGTTATTAAAGAGTTCAGAAATTACCCTTGAGGGTTGATACTTTCTAACACTATTTTTCACTCTTCTACATGCAGTCAAGACACAACAGTCTCCCAGTACTCTGTAACAGTTTAGAAGATATACAGGGTGTTTCTTAATAACATGCTCTAACATCAAGATATGATTCCTCGGGTCATTTTATGAAGAAAAGTTTTTTTTTAATTTTTGGGTTTTCAAACATTTTTTTTTTTATTATCTCCGAAAATAGTTTAGATGTTTTTTCAATTTTAGCATGACTTAAAGCATATAAAACCACATATTTTAATAAGAAAATATTTTCCATTGATCCCCTCTGATATTTTCTGTTTTTAAAAATAAATTAAATATTGTTCGCTAATTTTGTTAAATTGATATAATTTTAATTTAATTGTTTTGGTCAAGAGTTAAGTCCGACGAGAAAACCGCAGAAGACCGTTTACATGTAGAATTGATCAGATTAATAGAAAAAAATCCGTATGGCCAAATGTCAGTGACGCATCAATTTTTTTTTTTTTTTTATTGATATGTTTGCAGGGACGCCACTGGGGGATCAATAGAAAAACTTTTCTAACTAAAATATGTGAACTAGGTACTTTCGTAGATACATTTTGACAGGTTGACCAGGGTAAAAAATTCATTTACCCGTGCTCAGTCACCTCGAAAATTTGGGGAGGAGACTAGGTGACAGCAGGTCGACTTTTTTGCGGGAAAATTCCCCACCACCCCGGGGGTGTTTACAACCTTGATTGTCGCTTCTCTTTCTTGAAAGAATCACTTTCTCCAAGAATGAAAAATTTATGTTATCGCAAAAAAATTAAATACCTCATATGGATGGGGTCAAGGACTAGTGGTGTTTGGGGTAATCTCCCTTGAGGAACTTGAAGCTATACCCGCGGCAGTGATAAAGACATTACGCTACGAAGGATACTTGAAGGGTGGTTTTTGGACCATTTCGAGAGGTTGTGAGGGTTAAAAAATCATTTGTCAGCTAGATTTGGGGAGAAGACGAGTATATGAAAGCATCACGAGTTATTGAGTAGCTCTTTCTACTTTTGAATACGATTAAATTATAAACATGTCATTTTGAAGTCATCTTAAGATTTGTTTTGTAACTTGTACACAAATTTACTATTTTCAATATTTGGCCGCAAGAATTTTTTGAGTCTTTCTTGGATTGAAAATCAAAAAATTAGATCAATTTTGGAACTATGTAAGTTAGTTTGAATCACTGTCAGTAGTGATCACCCGGTATACCAACAATACATCATAAAATTTTCTCCCCTCCATTATTTGCCAAGCCCTCTCAATAAAATAGTCTCGTATACTTGTTTGTCTTTTGAATCCTAGTCGCTCATAGAGCACTAAAGAAAACATATGTACAGCGCCCCCTTTGAACATGCCGTGCATTGTGCAGCCCCTATATATATATTCCCTCCCGTCCCTACTTGTACCCCAATTAAGGCGCCCCGGAAGACTGAAAGGACTGAATGTATTAGCGCAGGCGGCCTCTTCTGTTCCATGGCATTGTTGTTTGTGAGACAATATTCACCATTTGCCGAGCTATAGCTAAACGGGAGGGAATTCGCAACTCCGTGGAATTACGCCAATTGGTTCGTCAGTAACGCGACGACAGTACTCGGAGTCTGGTTTAGGACCTGAATTTTTAACAGTTTGCTCTTGTCATGAGGAAATTTATACCGCCTCTGTAAATTGAATAAACATTACTTTATTTTGCATGAAGAATACACTCCTTGAAATGGAGATACCAGAATAGGAGACAAGTTAATTTTGAATTTAAATATATACGCTGTTGAGACGGTAGATTTTTTCACAATAATTTTTTCAGCGTCTGTCTAAAACTCTAGAATGTCACACTATACAGGGTTATAAAAGTGAAAAACTAGTTCCTTTTGTAGTATACGGAGTTATATTTACAAAGAAATTCCTCAAGTTTTAATAAAAAACACTTACAAATGAAATTTCTTGTGTATAACTTAAATATTTTGGAGGAAATTCATCGTTATCTCCAAAACCTTTCCGTTTCTGTCAAGGTTGTTTTCGAAATGAGTTTTTACTTCAATAAATCTGAGCACAATTAGCTAGGTTCCGGGGTACTATTTCCCACCGTTGCCGCTGCGAAAACCGCACAGTGCGTCGCACAAGGCTCTAGTTTCACCGATGGCCGCCACTGAGGCGCTACTGTTACATTTAGCCTGATTGACGGCCGGTCATATCGCGGTAAAAATGGTAAAATGAGGACTTGATCAGCTGTTATATTCCTAAGTGGCTATTATTTGTAAAAAAAAAGATTTTTACTAAAATTGGTTAATAAATAAAACAACAAACTTGAAATCAATGCAATTTTTAAATAATTTTCATCATGAAGCTGTACTTTCTTCACTACCTTACCTCGCTAGGACAATAATCGAGTCGATTTTTAATTTAATAATTGGCACAGAATCACCGTTTTTATGTACTTCTCCGAACATTCAAAACCATGATGTTTGAAAACCAAATTTGAATTTAGGACTAGAAAGAACAATAGCGCCGGGCGACCGCCGGTGGAACTTTAATCACCGCCTGGGCGAGTGTGCCACTCGAGAGCGACTTAAATCTGTAAGCCTTCTCATTTATGGAAAACTATAGTTGGTCAATATTTTTTGACAACGTTAAACCTTATTTATTATATTTATACACATATTTTCAATGGATCTGTACACACCGCCAAGCTATAAATAAAGTCACCTATAACCAATATACTCACTTTAGCGCTCACCGGCTATTATTAACCCCTCGACAGTCAATTAGGAGTGATTTGGCGGGACCGCAGCGTTCTCTGGTCAGCATTCAGTGTTGGCAACCGCGAATTAGCCGGCCGTCTCGGTGCTTGACTGACCCGACTACATCAATCCCTTCCCGGACGGATGCCGGAGTTACAATGAGGCGATTCAAAATTCTCCGGGTTAGGAGTTCTAGTTCAAGAACTCCTAAAGGTTGTTAATGCGACTTAGCTGTAGGGAGAAGTATTGTGGCACCCTGAAACTTCCTGAAATCGGATTAGTGTTTAACGGACTGTTTAAACATGTCAGATCTTCACAGATTTTAATCGCTTCCGTTCTGTGGAGCAAGTTAAATAAATAATGCAGCAAGTTTTAGCAAGTTAACGTGATTATAATAATTTAGTTGCACCTATCAATAAATTGGAGACTTTAATTGAAATTGTTATTTTTGGGGTTCATATACAAAACCGGAGAGGGTTGGTATCATTTGACCAGTAACTATAATCAGAAACAGGTGAATCCCATCCAGGTTGTCAAACGCAACGTTGTCATATTTCAGAGAGAAATTTTCTCTGTTTTTCAGTTCTAACTATTCAGTACCAAGGCCATTAAATCGATGAGGTAAAGAATAAATGAAAAAAAAAATCGGCTGAAATTCACATATAGGCACGTTGAGAGCGTTGTGAATTGCGAACCGAAATCCGTTTTTCGATTTCGTGCATAGTTTCTGAGAAAATGGCGTCAAAATATCAGATTATGCGGAAATTTCGTGAACACGATCAAGAAAATAATTTTTACCGCTTCGGAAAATCAAGATGGTAGGGATTTTGTAATTATACTGGAACGAAAAGACTCCGAGCTACGACACCCTTGTGAAAAGTTTTTGAAAAACGAATTCAAACTGTCATTTTAAAAATGTCAAAATCGAAGAGTTGAAAAAAAAACACGTGTTTTTGCACACGAAAAAATTTAATTAAAATATAAGAATCAAGATGGCGGCCAGATTTTGGTTTCGTCGTACAGGCAAAATGCGCAGCAATGGTATATCAGTGCAAGAGCTACCGGAAAAAATCGCAACTGTCATTTTTCAAACGACAAACTCGAAATTTCGTCGAAAAAAATTGGCCATTTTGAAACGCGCTGTAGCTCCGCCTATTTTGGAAAAATCACATAACCGAATGGTGACACCTTATTTCTGCATGCTTTGCCTATCCTTGGTACTGAAATTCGTTTCGCTATCACTTATAGTTTGTATACAGGAAGCTTTACAAAATTGCTCCGAAATGTGAACTTTTAATTAAAAACTGCAAAAAAGCTTCAACTTCAATTCAACTAAATCAGGCGCCATTTTGTTAAAAACGATTGGACAGAGTTGGCGGGTACATCAAAATGACGGAGATACATGTGGCCTTGACATGCCGTTGCAAGTTTATCTAAATGTCAATTTTTTTCAAACGTCAAAGTCGAAATTATGTAAAAAAAGTCGGCCATTTTGAAACGCCAGTAACTCCGACATTTTCTGAGAAACGTTTATAGACTGGACATGCCACCGTCTTACTACATGCTTTGACCATCCGCACAAGCAATTTTTGTTTAAATTTCGCGAATATTTCCGACGCAGTAAGTTTTCTAAAATGGCGTTGATTTCGCATTTTCTTCTCAAAAAATCACCAAAAAAGGGAGTTTTTTCGGTCGCGATCTTTAATAATTATCGTATGGAAAGTCGAAATTGTTTCGTTTGAGTACCGATGGATAGCCAAGAGAAGTATATTTTGGCACACAAAGTTTGACGTTTGTCAGATTTACCATCTGTCATTTATGAACTGTCAAAGTCAAAATTTGCATTTTTTTCATCGGCCATTTTAAAGTAGCTGTAAAACGGCCATTTTGTAAGATATCGAGATTAAACATAGCCTATCCACTAATTACATGTCTCGACTATGCGAACCCGGTAACCATTAGTCTCGATGCCCAGCGCCTTCAGAGGAGATAACCCCCCCCCCCCCCCCCCCGTAAATGTCTACAAAAAACTTGACCCCCAACTTTGATCCGCCATTTTGTCTTATTTGGTTATTATTGGAGCAAGAGGGAGGCTTGTTCAATAGTATAGCTCAATGGTTCTTCAAGATTGAAAAATCAAGAGATTTTTTTCAATCTGTTTGTTATGTTGTTATGGAAGGCATTCAAATATCCAAAATATTCAAATATCTGATAGAAATGTTCAACAAGAGCTGCGATTTTATCTGTATGCCATATTCGTGTTCATTTCAAGAAGACGCTGGGATTAAATTGAACACCTTCCATCTTATAAGCTCTCTGCTTCTGTCTCTATCTCTTTCTAGTCGACATAAATAGTGCACATTCATAATATAAGGTAATATTATGAATTTTAAATAATGAAACTACAAGGGAGGTACGTACGTTCATCTCAAGCGGGAATTATTTAGTGCTATGAATTTCCATGCATTTCAAAGAGTGCCTCATAAGAGAAACTCTAAAGCAGTGTGACCCATATATAGTCCTACTTATTCATAAACAACCTTACCTTCATATACCTATCCGTATCTCAATATAAGGAGAGCATGCATACACATAGAGCTATTCCAGCCTCCCTGGGGGGAACTTTGACGCTCTATGGCTGTGAAGCCGTCTGAGGAGGGCTTTCACAATTTCTGTGTTTTTAGTATGCTCTTACCTGACTCCTATCTAAAGTTTCCTCAAAGCGGCTGCCAAACCAGATCCTTCTCTTGATGGTGTAGAATCCAGATAATGGTATAGTATTCTAACCTAACTTCGGAAATACGTGCTCTGACGGGTGTAATGATGTAGCTTGCTTTATATTGTATAACTAAAACTTTATCTTTGTTTCATTGTTCAAAGTATACGGTAAGTGTAAGTGAAAGTTTCTGTTTTGTATTTTAGTTATGTGGCAATAAAATGATTTTACTAACTTTAGTCGTAAGTTTGTTAATTAATTTCGTAATTTTGTTAATAACTCGAAAGCAATAAGGCAATATAGTTCGAATTCCTTTATACATTAAGCCAGAATAATTGCATAAATTATTTGGGTAATAGATGAAATCCTCTGGAAACTTTTGCTAACATTTGGAATGTTACTATGTATATTTCATTAAATTTGATTTAGTTTTGCTTTAAGTCTACGTTGATTCTAATACAAACTCGAATTATCTAACAGAATAGGAGCAAGTTAAGAAGCGTTAGGAAGAAATAATTAATACAATGAATTTGAAATCCTCAAGCTATCCCATTAAAATTGCAAGTTATTAAACAATTCATCTGTATGTCTCATCTTGCTCTCTGATGAGGCAATGGATTATTTCGTCAAGAGAGCTGAGTCTACTTTTTTCGGGAGAGTCTGCTTCTTTTGTTTTTTTTTTAATACGAAGGGAGTTGCCTTTGAGAATTGGAAGAAGTTTGAATGTGTTCTTATGGCAAGCTCCATGATCGCTGTTGGTGCAATTACCTGCTATTTTCTGCGGGAACGTTTTCCTTTTATTATGGAATTTAAAGGATTACTCACCCTCTTTTTTAAACAAACCCACATAAAGTATTTAGATGATCTGAGATCTGGAGGCCGTGGTGGTCAATAAAATTGAAATCTTCTCTAAATGACTCGTTCTTCATTATATTCCTTAAAACTTGCATTGTAGTTTCATATGGCAAAAGGATCCATCTTGCCGAAACCACATTTAGGATCTATTTCTGCTAATACACAGTTTTTTGATCATGGCTGGATATCGTTTCTTGTTGGTTCTCATTGCTGTTTATTGACAAAGCCTATGAGGTAAATGTGGCGAACATAATCAGATTCTGAATAAAGTCAGGGTTCTCCATTGCAATTTGCGGAAATTGAACTGATTAAACTGAACGTCCCCGAAAAAATTCAGGTTCTATTTATTCATGTACCAGTTGATTTTTTTAGGAACAGATGTAAACTGTTAAAATGTGCTAAACTGACATGTGAGTGTCATAATACGCAGTTGGGTAAATCATCTCCGACTCGAGGTTTCGCCTCTTCTTCGACACTTTGTCGAACACGTGTCTCTGTCATTGCTGATAGTTGTTTCCTTGCAAGCGGAAGATCACTTATGGCCATTATTAGACATTGCAAGTCACCAAACACTTTTTGCCTTTAAGAAAAAAAAAGAACTTGCGCCTAACTGCTCGATGTAGACTGCAACCAACATTATCCTGTTAGACCAAAAGAAAAATGTGGGATATCTTAAAGTTCGATTTTCGATGAAAAGTGCTAAGGTGAGACAAATGGTTAAGATTGGGCAGTCACTTGAGTACACTGAGGGATTGAGAGCTTCAATCTGCCCTCTGACTTTACGTTCGTTCAGTGAGACGAATTCTTCACAATGACTTCCATTACCATCCATACAAGTTAGCGATTGAGCAGGAACTCTAAAAAAGCGACTACAATAATTTCTATGAGGAACACATGTGAGGTACTTGTTGAAAACCTTCCAGATATGTCAATGGTTTTTTTCGTTGATGAAGTCCTTTTTCATCTGAGGAGACACATCAACAAGCAGAGCATGCGCTTCTGGGCTGACACCAAACGCCGAGAATTACACCAAATGCCTTTGATTTCACCTAAAGTCACAAAGTCACAGCATGATTGTGATAATGTTGAAGCAATTTCTTTTCCACGACTTGATGATTTGAATTTGGACATTTGGCTCCAAAAGGACTGAGTACCGGCTCAAACTCCAAGGGCAAAGGTGGCTGATTTGAGACTGATCTCGATAAAAGGCGATTTCGAGTAGCCACCCCGCTTCCCCGATTTGGCACCATGCGATTTTTTGTGTGTTTTTTTTTTTGAAATTCCACTTTTAAGCCAACCATCCAAGCACCCTATAAAATCTACAGGCAGAAATTACCTGATATGCTGGTAATGGTTATTAAAAACGACAAAAATCGGGTTATTCAGTCTATGGACAATAATAGGGGATGTCACCTTCCCAAAAAATAAAAAATTCTGATTCATAAAATGCGTTTTAGTGTATTGCGTTTTGAAAAACGGAAGTTATGCTGCAGCACCTTGTAAAATAAGAGAATAGAAGACATTAAGACTTCCAATAACGTTGTAAAGTTGCCAATTTGGTGATGAGACAAGCAATTTAAAGAAATTTTTCCAGCTTGAAAGAACCAATAATTTATTTCAATCTAAGTCTATTTTTACTACTCGAATGCAAATTAAAAATTTCTCTTCTTACGTCATACTATCAGACGAGCCAACACTGAGAAACTCGTGATCTGGGGTCAAGTTGGAGGTAAGTGTGAGATAACGCTCCCCGATTTAATTGATCAAATGACTGACTTACAACTATCCCCCTTGAGGATGCAATGAGTACAGCAGAAGATTGTGATTTTGCACAGAAATTCTCGAAGGGAGGTGCCTCTGCATCAAAAATGGATCAAGAGGAAAAAGTGGGATGATTTAATTTTAAACTTTCTCTGATTCAGTCTTTTTCGCTAATTGAATGCAATTGGAGAAAACAATGTCTGTTGCATTACCAGATAAAGCTGCGTGCAGAATTTATAGATTTGGATCGAAAAACAATGGGCCTGTATTTATAAATTTGGATAATTAATGCCGTTTTTTGGGTTAATTTGCCACACATACGGCGTATGAAGGAAGGAGTTTATAAAGACCACCCTAAAAGCCTTATCCTTATGTATTCTTTGTGTACAAAAGGAAGGAATTCTAATAAAACTTCAGCTCTCCCTTCGCCTCTACCAAAGACGACATTAAAACCCGATGACCCGAATCGTCTAATCCGATCTTCCTTCGTTCGAGTGTAAACTGTAAGCCGAGACCGTAAACGCAGTTTTAAAGTTCCAACTGCCGATTTTATGACATTCCTGGATATTTACTGTGTCGACAATGACGGGCATCACGTTTACTTTGTATCGCTTCCTGAATCGATTACAGGACTTCGTTAATTCTATGACGGGAATAAACTTTTATTGTTTCGCTGCTTTTCATTTGAGGCATTATTTGAATTCCGTAATAGCTTTGTAATTCGATAGTAATATTTCATTCATTCCCGTCGTACCTTTCTGATTGCGGGATACGAATTTCCCTGCAGAGATTTTAGAGCAGGATTTTATAATAAAATGTCGTTAGAGCGATTTTTAGAGTGATGATGAAATTGTCATTACACGCTTTTATGTTAATAATTATGTTTCTGGAAAGTATCTACAGAAATCGGTTTAGAGTTGAGTTGCCTGTAAAGCAAATCTCGAAATGACATTTAGTGGAGCAGTAGAAGGAGAAACTTGGAGACGTCCTCTGAGATGATGCAAGATTTCCTTCATTAAGATTTATGCCTTATTCAGAAGCTTTCAAGCAGAAATTAAGCAAACATCAAAAACATGTTCTTCTTTGATTAAATATAAGCCGGTGAAACTGTTAAAGGCTTTGAAGTTTGAAGTACATCTGTGAAATGTATTACTCACTATTTTTATTAGAGAAAACTTTATTTAAGTATTTGATCACGGTTATTACCTACCTAGTTTTCTCTAGCCAATATGGCGTTATCTTTTCGCTATCATAATAATATAAGTAAACATTGTAAGGAAGATAAATTATCTGCCAAGTTTATTTTTTATAATACGAATTAGAGAGCCTTCAAATTAAGTCCTACTTCAAGTTAAGAAAATTTACAACTTCTGAAAAGTAATTTCAATATTGTCGGTGGGATGGCCTACGTTTCAACTTATTAACTTTAAATTTGAAGCTGGATCTAGTAGAAAAATCCAGAATAACCATAAATAAATTGAACCTTGAAACGATGTATGAGATTAGATTAAATTTGTCGTGAGTGAGCTGTTGTCTCCACTGCGACCGACGGTCTATTATGGCTCACATCTAATCGTGCTACATTTACCCCAACCTGTTTAAGAAAGCTGACTACCTTGATTATTGGGAACGTATCATGTCCTCTGCCTCCTGTTGAACTCCAGTAGCTCTTTGGGCCTTTTTTCGACGTGCCCTGTATAAAGGCCTTCGAGTACTCCAATCTTGGTAAGTTTTGCCAGTGATGGAGGACTTCCCTCTTTGCCCAGTTTTGTATTGTTGTTTTGGCAAAATTTGGTGATACGATATTGGTTGCCAAAATGGTTCTGCAAAATGACAAGAACCGATCAAAGTTAGTTCGTTGCTCCTTGCTAGGGCATTCAGAGTTAATTGACAGTTTCAGCCCAACTGGGACTTGCAGTGGCTAGAGATCTGGGCTTTTGAAACCGCTTGGCTATCTGAAAATATTTTTATTGATCTGCGTTGGTAGTGCATCTTTTACTGCATCTACGTAGAGCTCTCTGGCATAAATTTAGGCCTGGAAAGTTGTGTGAAGGCCCAGGCTCGAGAAGGCTCTCTTCTTCGCCCCAGCTTCACTTCCTGTGGATGTCTAAGATCCTCTGTGAACCATATGAAATCTGCCCCCAGGAGTTCATTGCTGTTCTCCTCCTACACGTTTCCACACTTTTTTTTTCAAAATTGTGTTCCATTTTTGGAAAAGCACTTTAAGTAATTGAATTTTTTTCACTGAATATCATAAAAAAGAAATGGACATAGCTTGGCCCCTTTTTTGTATTTTTGCAGTAAATATTGAAAAAAAAAGTGACAAACTACTTAATTGATTTTATTTTTGACCTATAAATTGCAATTTTCTTGTATAAAAGTCGTTGGATCAAGTTGAATTTCACAAGTAATCTGCAACAAACTTACTGAAACGAGGTAAGGAAATTTTAAGATTTCACAATTCAAATTATGTTCAATTCGTTCTAAGACTAGTCCCTAATGCAATTATCAGTCGATGTCGGAAATTTCAATTAACTCCTGCACGGAGTATTTGCGAGATATAATTGAATTTCCTGATTCCATACAGCTGTGTAATTCTTTGTTTATTAATTTTAACTAGTCAGAGGCAGTAGTAGAGCCGTCTGTGGAATTGCAGGCTTTTAATTCCCTTTGTAAATGCCTTCGTCCTGGATCCGGAGTTCCGAGATCCCTTCGTCTTTGTCCCCGTTCCATTAAGTCGATTCGGTCGCCAACTACAACAGATCTCGACTTGTCTACGCTTTCTAAAAGCTCAAAGAATCGCCCTAAGTAGGTGTTTTTTCTGTTGGAAAACAAATTCTCACCGCTTTGTTTCAGAACACCTGTAATTTCTTGTAGGGAATTGATTTGGGGACGACACTACCTTGAACAAGGTTTCAGACAAAGACGAATGATAGGGTGTGGATGAAAAGAAAATAAGAAAAAAGTCTGCTTATACGAAACTGCTCTTATTATTACGCGTTACATTGATTATGATTACATAATAATACGTAGCGCGCATGACCTTTATTTTTTATTTTTTGTTTATAATCATGTTATAACGTTGTTACGTTATAATTTATTAAAATATTTTTTTTGGATTGTGTGCTGAAACTTTCCCAATTAAAATATAGTCTATTAATGTAATACTCTCAGTTTCCTTGGTCTACCAGATTAAATGTGCCAAAATGCTTAGACAGTGAGGACGTTTTTAACCCCCCAGCCTTTTAAAATGGCATCAGGTCATCGTGGTAGATTGGGTGATGAGACCGATCCCCGAGGGCTCTTTTCATCTGTGTATGCGTGTGTGTGTGTGTGTTTTGCCCTTTTTTGTTACAGCGTGTATGTTGCCTTTTTTGCGGCGAGTGTGTTGCCTTTTTTATTGCGGCGTGTTGGTGTGTTTATGCTTTTTTTTGCTGCTGAATAGCCATTGCTGTTATTTTGTTAGTCGATTAAGGTCTTAGCGTGTATAACGGTGATAGTGTCAAAAAACCTTTTGGATTGATTTGGTGTTGATGATAGTTCTGTGTGTTGCAGCAGGAGGTATTGCAATGCTGCTTCTCGGTAACTTGTTAGAGGAGGGAAAATAGGGGTTGCTTTTGTCGGTTTTGTTATGTTTTGTCAGTTATGTTGTTCTCCAGTTTGATGGATGTGTTCCTGCGCAGTTAGCACATTTGGCGTCGGTAGTTCTTGGTTTCGTACACATGTGCGTGGAGTGTTCCCCCGCGCACTTGAGGCTTTTATAACCAGCCTTGCAATTTATTTGGGCGTGGCCATAGCGTTGGCATCTGTGACATTGTCCGTTTTTTGTTGAGATTTGCATGGTTTGGTCTTTATTGCCAGTCTGCATAATTCCGTTGGTGTGTATAGTGATTTGTATTCTTGGCCAATCTCAACGAGTACCATTTGTAGGTCCTTTCCGTCTCTACCCTTGATTAGGGAGATGGCTTTAGGTGGGTCTTCTTCGTCCGTCAGGTCGTCTAGTGTCAGGTACGTAGGCACTCCTTTGAAGGTTATCTTCAGGAGTCGTTCGTTTCTTAGTCTGTAGGTGTGGTATTGTGTCTTTGTTTCATCCAGGAATCTGTTTAGGTTCCTGAAGTTGGTGGTCGTCTCGATGTAGATATTTATTCCGTCATTTGTCGTTTTGGCCTTCGTAAATTTTATACCTCGTCTGTTCATTTCATTGGCTTGTTGGGTCCATTTTTCTGGTTCTCGGATAGGGAGTTAGTTGTGTTTTCGTCTACCATTTCTGCTTCCTGTTTCTTGGCCGTCTGCCTTGTCGAGTTCTCGAAGTTTTTCTCCCACGTGTGCTAGTATAGTTCTCAGCACGGCTGGATCGTCGAACTCGGCCAGGCTGTGAGACATGTTGACTATGTGTTCTGTGTTCAAAGTGTGTCCGTGTGTTTGGTAGGTGTGTGATGAGGAGCCTACCGAGTGCTGCTGGCTATCTGCTGACGGCTGCCCTGGTCCTTCTCACTAGCCTGAACACCTGTGTCACTATCTTTTATGCGTTCACATATTCAGTTATTCACTCTGTTGGTTCGATGCGTTCGCTACAACGAATCGATTTCAACCGTATGACCTCATTTTCAAGCTGGAGGTGTTTCAATAATCTACAAAATGAGACTGCTTTCCAATTTTAACAGTTCTGTGTGTCAGTGAAGACGCTTATACTTCATAGTTATAAGTTTTATGTCAAAAATTAATAAGATTCATGCCATTTTAGTTTAGTTTTTGTATCAAAGTTCTACCTTATCGGTTCAGAATTTAAGGAGGGTGAGGGAAATGTAAAAGGTCCCTAATCGTTTTGTCTTCTTAAACAATCTAATGGTATGTTCTTTAAAGAGCGGAGAGTGATATGTAGGCGAGTGTTGGAAGGTATGAGTGAAGAATAGCTATTCTTGTCTGGTCATTGAAGTTCTGGTTGTTGGATAGTATACATATCACTAGGTTCTGGACAATGATCATTTACCTTTGAAAACAATATCCCATTCCGAATATATTATAAATAGATAAACACAGTAGGCATAGAAGTAATGTAATATCCATAAAGTGTACACTGCGCATGCGCTCTAGTTGACTTTTGCCGTGAATAGGAATGACGTTTATAATATTGTCTTGCCGGAGGCTATATGCGTTATCTTAACATGTTGACGTCATGCAGTGAGTTCCGAAAATGAGTTCTCAAAATGCCGAGCTGTGATTGGCTCCAAGCGGAGGAAACTTGAACTTTCCCGCATCGCATTGGTAATGTTAATGTACGTCATTAGTTAACTGAAATTATCAGAATAAGGAACGTATTACTTGATGGTCGAAGAGAACAGATTTATTTTAATGCACGTGCGAAGCAAGCAAAGTGCTTCAAATAAACGATTATAATTTTCACGTTTTACCACAGAACAAGCAACTAAATGCAAAGTTTACAAGTTTGCATATTCTACTATTAGGTTAAAGTACACCATTCAGATCTGTTTTTCTTGTATACAAGGCACGATTTATGACTTTTACGGAACTAACTTCCAAAAGTTTTAATGCTCTTTGGTTAATGAGCGTATAGCATTGTTAAATTCCAAGTCCAATTTGTAGTGCTGTTGCTAAAAGTTTTGGGCATGCTCGTATAATAATAAACAGAGTCATTGAATGCAGAATTGAATTACTAAAAAAATTCCAAGTAATTTTTAAGAATAATAATTACAAAAGTAAGTCTTTATCTTGATCAAGCACTTTACACGAACCACTCTGTTTTTTCCACCATCATTACAACCAGTGGTCGAATTTCATCCAAAACATGCTAGCGCATCGCATCGATAATCCGGAATGGACGTTTGCGATTTCCAGTCACGTCATTACCGGAAGAAGCCTGCGACCGGTTGGATTGCTCTCCTGTAGATTCGTGATCTCCTTTTCTCTAGTTCTCTAATTTAGAAAGGCAGTGGAAGAATTTACGGTTACGTGCTCTCATTGGAAAATCAGAAGCGGTACAGGACGCCGGTTATTAACTCGATAATATTCCCATACTTCCTCTTTCTGCAGGGACATGCCAAGATTTTTCTTGTGATTCTACGAGTGTCTCTTAAATTTTATGTCAAGAAATTTGTCACTCTTGATTTAGTATATTGTATTTTTACTTTAGCTTTACCAAGGAATGTGAAAAATTAATACAGCGGCGTCTACATTCTCTTATTGCCAACAATAGTCCATCAGTCCAGAAAAAATCCGTGGTGGGTGTAGTTACTTCAGCCAGTAAATGGAAAAGCGCTCTATTTACTCGACTGGAGTGGGTATTACTAGAATATAAAATCGCTAGTCTTCACAAAGAGAATTGCTAAACTTCAATACCACCTACTCGGTTTTAGTTCTAGTACGAGTTACTAGCATCCTGTAAAGCTCCCTTAAAACATTTTTACTAAAGAAATCCCATGTGTGAGAGTGGAGAGAACTGTTCTTGTTCTTCGGAAGTGCCACGATGGGCAGTGCTACAATAGATGTTCTTTATTTTATCTTAGTCATCCGTTCCCTCTTCGCAGCTAAATTGACTTTTCGATCAATCGATCAGAGAAAGTGAATTATTCCTTCAGTTATGGTTTCTTTTATAATCGGCTACTTTTTTTCGTGGTTTGGAGTAGTGTACGAGTATGGTGGAAGCATATGCTGCTAGAATAAATCCGTTTATACTACGAACACGTCTATCAGTTTCATTTAATCATTATTTCATTGATTATTTATATATTCTGCTTCATCTTACTTAGATCGTTGGGATCTTACCGTCATCAATCATCTCCATCTCCTGCAAGTTCAGTCCTTTCTGTTCTATTTTTAATAAGAGCGTTCCATTCTGGTAAGTCATGGCTCGCATCACCCCCAATTAAGGAGGCGATTTATTCATTTCCGCAGTTTCACTGCTGGTACTCCTATAAAAGCTTCCTTCATTTTATTCACCACATGTGAATCTTGTGGTTTATTTCCTTTTGTAGCTACTCATCTACCCTGACGTATAACCGCAGATATTCCCACACCTCTTCTCGTTATTTTGCTCTCACTAGCGCTGCGGCTTTCTCTCATAGAGCACACCGAGTGTTTCTATTTCAAAACTATCCAATTTCAGTAATTTTACATTAAACTAACCGATACATTTTCAACAAGAATATTGCCAAAATTGGCTTGCACCCAGTTTGGTCATCTTTTCGTAAAAAATTGATCTTGTTGATAAAAGATTTATTATCGAACATAAAAGACATTTTTGAACGACAACCAAAGATGCAGTTAATGCCCCCTGCAAACTAATAAAAAATTTAATTGATCGGTTTTATTACGGAATCCAGTAGTTTTTGCGACAGTTCCATCGGAGGAAAAAAGAAAAAAATATTACTTTTGCGTGAAAAATTTTGATTACAAAAATTATTAGGACGACAATTGCTGGAACTTTTTTTGAAATTTTCCATTGTTCAATCTACAAACATGAACCGTGAGAAATTTTACATTACAAATATCCAAAAATGACACTTTTGGAGGTGGAAACGGTATTTCTGATTCTACAAAAAAAAACAACTGCTAACCTGGAGCGAAAATAGTTTATAACAAAAGTTGTAAAAGTTTTTTGCGTGCTTGTTACGAATTCAGATGGCGTTAAGAGTCGATCAGTCCAATATTTTTGAAAATTTTTGAATTTTGCTGATAAATTTTTGTTTTGTTGCCATTTTTGTTTTTTAATCTGATAGCAGATTCTTAATCAGCGATTACCAAAACCTCAAAATCATGTTCAGAAAATTATTTTTCCCGGATGCCTTAGACCTTCAGGAATATTCATCACCACTAACCACTAACCTCGAAAATTGAGAATTTTAGGGTAATTTTCTCCCTCCGATATACACCAAATAGTAGAAAGTGATAAAAAAGTAATGAAAATAAAAATTTCAGCTCGGAAATCGCCTCTCGTGGATTTTCTTTTCGGGGTCGCCGATTACGAGTCCGAGGTCCCAAATCCAGTAAGGGTAGTTCCAACCCATCAAAAACTACCCCAAGAAATGGTAGTGCTACAAAAAATTAATAGCCTCGAAAATCATCAGCTAAAATGAAAATCTTCAGTTTACAAATCATTCAGCTATCGAAAACGGAAAATGTGAACATTTTCATCGGAATATTTTTTTTTTATCACTGCCACTTCTTGGAGTGGTTTTGAGATATTCGAACCACCCTAACTGGCTTTTTGACCTCGGACTGGTAATTGACGAACAGGAAAATCCCCGAAAGGAAATTTTGAATTTTCATAACTTATTTATATCACTGTTGTTGTTTGGGGTGGTTTGGGAGGGAGGAAATTTTCTCATTTTGCAAGGTAATGCAGGGGTTGAAGTGCTGATGGATGTTCCTGAAGCAGTAAGGAATCCAGGAAAAAAAAAATTTATACACGGTGCTGTTCCACCACTTTTCCAGATTTTCCGGCATATTTACTGAACTTTCTGACCTGTCAAATTGAAAAATTTTTAAAAATATTTGCACCGGTTGACTTTTGGCGCCTTCTGAATTTGTCCACGACAGCAAAATTTTTTTCAAGAACATGTTGTAGGAAAACCCAAAAGTATTTTCACATCCGATTGATCGTTTCATTGTAAAATTAAAAAACAACCGTTCCTACGATCAAACCTTTTGAACAATAAGAAATTTGGAAACCTAATCGAGATACATGACTTCAATCAAATAAATTCAAGATGGAGGCACACCTTGCGGGATTCTAGAGGGGGGAGGGAACTTAACGGGAGTATTCTGGCGACACCCTCTACCTACCATTAAAATCAAATCAAACTTCCAATTAAACGCTATTTCAGCCCTTTTTTCGGCTACTTGACTGAACTAAAATGTTATAAGGCAATCAGAGAAAAATTTAACCTACCAATCATTTAGAGATTGAATTTCCTTAGACGCATGTTATAACACATTAACATGGTAATAAAATTCTGGGGAATTTTCATAAAGGTAGAGAATAAAACAATATTAGGTCGGAATGGTAAAATGTGATTCCACGACATGCATCCCTATTGCCATAATTATTTAAGTTGGTCAGGTCACGTAAAGAATTTATCATGGGGAATCTGAAGCATTCTTCGTAGGTTATGATTTCCCAAGGGAGCTGTACAACGTCTAATATCCCGCTCACGGACACAAGACTAGATACGTGAGTGAGTCTGTGTTCTCCATATGTCACCGAAACACTGAAGGAGCCGTTAATAATAAGTAACCGGAAAGTAACAGTTACGATATATCCTAACGTTCAGTAACAGTAAAGCAGAGAAGTTGAGAAAAAGAAAATTCCGGGTTGTATAACGAATTAAAGACGGTCCATCCCTAGTATGAGGTCTGGTGCTGAATATCCCTTTGTAAAGGGAAAGGGTCCACTGAAAGGGACTTATATTGGTCGAGGAGCGTGTTTGTCATGGAATTCTGCACTCAGCAATGCCTTTTATATAATTAATTCCCAGTTCTGTGGTGACCAGATTGAATGATTTTCTCCCGGAAATGAGACAGACGCTTGTACGGAACTTACGGAATTGTTTAATTAATTCTGGGTGTGGTTTTCTAATCGATTGATTGCTATCTGGAATTGGAGGTGTAATCTGATCAATTTTATTCAACGCTTTGATTGTTTTATAGATAATCGTAATACTTAAGGCTTCATGGAATAAAATAATTAAAACATTTAGATTTTGCACAGTGTAGCTAAGGATAAGTTGCCTTACACAGGATGCCTTGAGAGGAACTCCGTATAAGTATTCAAGGTCAAACGGCACTGAGATATTGTTAAAAATAGTTTTTACTTGAACCATAAATTTGTTGTATTATCATTAACCTCCCTGGGGGAGCTTCAGAATCGAGCACTAAGGTCATCAGACTCATAAAATTTTAATGGCTGCTAGGTAACTTCAAACTATGGCTTCGGCACTTTAATATTTATTTCATAATCATTATATGGGAAAAAAAACTTCCGCGAATCACTAATTAGCAGCTGTGATTGACGGAACCAAAATATTCTAAAATATTCGAAAAAGAGATAAGTTATTTGAAATTCGTGCCAATTAAAAATTTACGTAATATCTACTTTCATTTAGGTCTTTGGTACGTAAGTTAGAAGTAGATTTTACGTAAATTCGACTTAACCTCATGGGTAAATCCCATATTTGTGAACTAAGTGACGTAATTTCTACTCACATTTAGGCCGTTGGTACGTAAATTAGAATTAAATAAATTTAGATAGGTGAAATAAAATTTTTGACCTAATTTATGTCAAATTGAGGTAAATTTAACATTAAATTCTCCTTGGGATGAATAAATGGTAAGGCAAGTAATTTCTTCCATTCTTTTACACATAATCCTTTTATTGTTTTCCTTTGTGGTATTTGTAATCCCAGCAAGAATATTCCTAATCTCTCCAAGGAAAATATTGTGTGTTTCATGATCCGATCATTTTAACGACTGTTTCAAATCCCTAAAAGAATCTTTTTCTAATCTTCTAAAAGGAAATATCCAATAGGGACGGCCGTAATCCACTAACGTTCGTGATGTCACTTGCAGCTTGTCCTGGACTAGTATTTCCAGGGGACTCTATTAAAGTAGCCGTTTAATTTAGTAAATGGCCATTATCTCTCTGGATAAACTCCTGGAATCTTTGTTATGGCGTTAATGCCTTCACTTCTGGGAACTTGCATTGTTGCCGATTCTCCTGTTCAAGAATCTCAAGACACATCAAGGACTGAGAGGAATTTTCTTGCGCGCATCGGGGCACCCTCGTGAAAATATTCTATACTCTAATATTATTATTTATCAATTATAAGTCGTTTCTTTCGTTAGGTAACCTTTTTCTAATATAAACCGTCAATACCGACGAAGGGTGCTATCAAAATCATACTAAAAACAAATTTGCAATGAATTTCGATTTGAGTGATTCTAAAATATTTGACTTTGTATATTATACAGGGTGTCCCTGAATTGGTGTTACAAACTTAAAGGGGGGATAGTACGTCCAAAAAAATTCAAAATTTTTTTTTTAAACATACCCTTTAAAATGCACCGTTTTTGAGATACAGGGTGTTTAAGTTCAAAAAATTAATTCGTTTTTTGCGGATAACTTGGGAACCGCTTGTCGCACGGATACCAGCTTTTGTACAAATAGGAACCTTAAAAAAGTAATAATTTCTAATGCGAAATGATTGGCTTTGCATAAAGCAGTGGCGGTGATTTTGGGGTTGACAAGGTTTTTTCGCCCCTATTTTCTACGCCACTGGGAAGACAGCTGCTTTGGAAACATTTTATAAAATTTTGGAGTTTTTTACGCAAAAAATTATTCTTTGTATTTTTTTGTGAAACTAACCATTTTTGAAAAAAAGGGCATTTTATGATCAAAAAATTTAACTCAAAGACACAAAATTTTAGTGAATTGGAAAACAATTGACACCATAACGAAAGATAAATTGAATTTTAATTATTGTTATTAACAAGATTCAATTTAACAAAACTCTAAGTATTTTAATTATAAGAATATTTAATTTATATTCTTAATTTAATTAAGAATATTATACTCTTAATTAATTTAATCTTATTTTTAATATAAGAATATTTTTTGCGTAAAAAAACTCCAAAATTTTATAAAATGTTTCCAAAGCAGCTATCTTCCCAGTGGCGTAGAAAATAGGGGCAAAAAAACCTTTGTTAAAAAAAAAGTTAAAAATTTTTAAATTGTTAATACTTAGAGTTTTGTTAAATTGAATCTTGTTAATAACAATCATTAAAATTCAATTTATCTTTCGTTATGGTGTCAATGGTTTTCCAATTCATTAAAATTTTATGTCTTTGAGTTTAATTTTTTGATCATAACATGCCCTTTTTTTCAAAAATGGTTAGTTTCACAAAAAATTACAAAGAATAATTTTTTGCGTAAAAAACTCCAAAATTTTATAAAATGTTTCCAAAGCCGCTATCTTCCCAGTGGCGTAGAAAATAGGGGCGAAAAAACCTTGTCAACCCCAAAATCTCCGCCACTGCTTTATGCAAAGCCAATCATTTCGCATTAGAAATTATTATTTTTTTAAGGTTCCTATTTGTACAAAAGCTGGTATCCGTGCGACAAGCGGTTCCCAAGTTATCCGCAAAAAACGAATTAATTTTTTCAACTTAAACACCCTGTATCTCAAAAACAGTGCATTTTAAAGGGTATGTTTAAAAAAAAAATTTGAATATTTTTGGATGTACTATCCCCCCTTTAAGTTTGTAACACCAATTCAGAGACACCCTGTATAATGATAATGCTCACAATGGCTTTATGAAAGAGGGTTAATTACTTAAATGAATTTGGCAACAAAGTTACTTCCTTGTAAAAAAGAAATTTCCTTTTTATGCTCCCGTGAGGACAATATTCCTTCTCTACGCTACCGAGTTTCTAATTACGCTTTGCATGGCATTCTTTGTAAAAGTGGATCTATATTGGAAAAATTGTAATAAAACTTCACGATGGTAACTATTAAAATTTCATTGGGAAATTTATGAACACACCACATTCATTTCAAAAGTAATTCAAAACGTCGCTGTAAATTAAAATTACACCTCTGCATAATGTTATAATGTTTTAATGACAATGGCCATAAACCAACTGCATGACGAGGTAATTTAAGAGGTGAATGGTGAAACTGTAATAATAAAAGGGAACGAATACGAACGAACGACCTATTTTCCAGGAGCGGTGACGAAATTTCGAGACTTTCCATATGCGGTTAGAGGGAATATTCCACATAAAAGGGAAACAGGCTCGTTATCAAGGCCTTCATGTTTATTATGCATTTTCTTAACTGAAAATTCTAAAGGTTGAAATTTTAATACCCTTAAAAGGGGTAGGGAGATCCCTGATGCTTTCGGCCTTTCTAAACCGGGATCTGGAGTTATTAAGTTTGAAATTGGAAGGCAACTTTTAATAACTCTTTTTCTTTACCACGGCGGCTTTATAGGCTGAAAACATTCTCATTATGTAGGCATTATATTATGTAACTTTATACCTGTATTTCAAGAAGCATCTTTATGCTTGATCTTGCAGTGAATGAATAATCCAGACAGAGAAATTCCTAGTGTTTTTTGTAAGTAGAGTAGCAAAAGCATAAATTAAAGGACTTCTAATTATAAATGAGTAATAATATAAGCAGACGACAGAAACGTGCAAAAAAGTATATGCTTGGAAATATATTTTCTAAGAAAGCAACCTACTTAAATCCTTCTAATTGGATACTTTAATTAGTTCTGGATGAAAATCTCAGAAAGCGCGCCAGAGATTATGTTTCAGAATGGTTCAGATGTAAGAATAAGAAAGTACTACCATTAACTTGATTCAAAGACTTCAAGTTTAAATCGATGTCTCTCTAAACAAGAAACACGTAGACATTTCTCTATGTATTAACACGGTTATTATAAAAAAAGATCTGTAGAGTTTAAGTCAACGATTAAATAATTTAAAAATAAATACAAAGATGCACTTGAGCTTTTTTTTTTGAGATGAGGATCTCCAGAAAGGTCGAAACGTGTTTTATATGAAATAATCCATTAATCACAGGGAAGGATAAAGACAGAAACGGTTCATGAGAACTGGTATATAAAATGACCAAAACCTGACTAAATCAACTCTCTAGCTTCCTAGCGAAACTTTGGACTCGGACACAGTCGACTTCAAGTAGTCCTGCATGATGAAGAAGTCTGAGAAGTCAAAAAACCAAATCAGTTGAGAGATTGTAGCAGAAGTGGTGCCAGATAGACAATAGGGAGTATACCTGAACGCTTATTCCTGAAACAAGGTCTAGGCTGGCGAGAAGAGGTGATGCGGCTGTGGACCACTATACAGTATGGAGGAAAGCTAGGACACGCCTCATCATCCGCTGTTCTTAGGCGAACGCAGCTGAAGCTATAAGACAGTCTATGAACACAGGCAAATCCCGGGAGGATTGGAGGACGATAATTCAGTATGTGAGCTCTGTAATGAAGACAAAATGCCAGGAAGAGATAGCGAGAGGAAAAAGAGAGTAGGAGAGAAAACTTATTCGACATAAAGGGATCCCCAACAAGGCGAGATCAGAAACCGGGAGGAGTTTTAGCCGGTTAGAGCCCGGCACTACTCTATATAAGTAGTAAGAACCATACCCAGAGTATCCATGAGGGATTTCTCCTCCCACAAAAAAAGGCTGCGTTACTTCTTGAAAATACTCAATAGACCATACTCTAACATCACTGTAGCTTTAGTTTTCAGATCATGTCTTGAAAAACCAACTTGGTTTGAATCTAAAGAATATTTTTCATAAATCAGGGGACGATTATCACTTCAAATAAGCTTGAAACAAAGAAGACATCGATTTCTTTACCAAAAACTGCAATTTAAGGAAAATTAGTTGTTGCCGCTATTGCCACAATGGCAATATACCCTGTAAAATAAATAATGAATAAATATTTAATGAATCTGCTTAGTAAGGCTGTATAGACAAGCATAGACAGTGCAATACTAAACAAGCCAGAAACTGGAGAACTTCGCAAGTTGGGCTATCAAACTGGCATCGGTGTGGTAGTTTCGATGCAGCACCAGAGAAACAACCTCAAGAAGCAGAGTAAGTAAGTACGTTGATTTCATCATGCGACAAAAACAAGCGAGTGAAAATCAAAGACATTCCGTGGCAGATCTTACGTGAAAATTAATGGAAACAATGTGCCATAGATTGGAGACACGAGCATGCTCTTTTTGCTAATCAGCTTATTGCCGTTGAGAAGTATCCTGGAATTCGACCCACCTAGACTGGGGATTGGGAATATGGGTTGCCTCATATTAGATACGACTATGTTTGATTCTAGCAACAGGAGAAAATTTTACTGTAGTTTATAAACTTTAAAGTCGGACTTGGTCACTTAGCCGCCAGACGAAACGTTTGTATACAAATAGCAGAACAGTTAGCAGAGAAGAACCCTTCCATCATATACAAGGAAAAATTTTGGTCCCTTGTCAGTCTATTTTAATTCATTTTCAATGGGGACGACTTAAGTAAATAACAGTTCTACCTGTTCTACCTCTTAGAGACCTGGATGTGCCGTTTTCTGGACGCAATGTTGTGTAGATCGAGACATAAACTTTCTTTTAGGAGTTTTGAAGTATTTGTTATTTCAAGATGCCATGTTACAAGGTATGGTTAGTTTCTTGAACCTTATTCTTGATCTGAGTTCTATGATCCTGGTACTTGATCAAATTAATGATCAAAAAGATTCACTTACTTTTTGAAAATTCCCAGAACCTGCAATTCTTTACAGATGTTTACTGGCCCATACATAGATGAGTTAAGTCGTCATAGACCTCGCTATAAACTCTTAATCAAGAGATAAACACTTTATCAACCCGTTATGGGTCAGAAGCTTCAGTTGTTTTTCACTGGATCTATTCTTATTCAGTTATTTAATTGCAAAAAACTGGAAAAATATAAAGAACTGACAGCTGCTTCAGCACATTTTTTTTAAGATCGAGTAATATGAAATTTCATTCTGAAAATGAGGATAAATTAGAGAGAAAAAATAGCGGAAAACCGGGAATATATTCTAACATTTTATCATAACTAATAATAGCTATACCTACTTTATTAATAATTCGTATAATGTTGACTAAAAGCCATCTATTAGCATAGAAAATAATTATTCATATTCTATAATGTTATACCTACCTACTGACATGAATTAATTAATTCATCCTATGTAGCAACGTCACTCTTACGGAACATTAATTTCACCCCGCGATTCTCTAGCGCAACAAGAACTGGCATATAAAGGACAATATTGCGGGGATCTGTGAATTAATCATCCATAGAATAATGAGGGTAAGAGTGATGGTTAGGGTTAGCAATTAGCGTCCTAACCTGGTAAAAACACCGTTCATAGAATAGAGATATTGCGTGACCATAGAAGTGATAAATAGGAGAGAAATGGGCACCAAAGCAGACACGGGAAAGATGTGATATGGCGATGACGTGTCGTCAGCATGATGCGGAACTTTCTCACCAACTATCACTCACTTTATCCTGAATAAGACATAAGTAATTGTTGCTAAAATTGGAAAAACCACCCTATCATGTTTGCTTTTCATTTCTGCACCGCGCGGATAGCCCGTGAAATTAAACGTAATATTTCATGTCAGGAAATGCATAAAAAGTTCCCTATCGGTAGAGGGAGTTTTAAATTGGATTGTTGAGAGCTCCTCAGTTTCATGTTTAGATACATAAAAACTTTATTGTTGAAAAACTTCTTATTCCATCTTGGAAGAGAATTGATCGCATTGGATAGGAATCTGGACTCCCATCCATTATCCACTCCGCGATACAGATCGAGGATACTACTCAGGGGTGACTCGTGAAAAAATCTAATCTGAAACGTACTCCCCGTTTTTATATTGGACTGTAAGCTTTGATTGCGATTCCAGAAAATATCAAAAAGTTGCCTTCTGGAAGGTTTTATTATTTTATAACCATTTTAAGATTCACAATTATCCGTTCCTTAAATATCCTGAAAAAAACTGAAAAATCGAGATTTCCTATTTTCATTTCTAATTTATGACATTTCAAAAATTCCAGTTTTCATTTATGAGTTTTCATTATCAACTTTCGTTTTTATTTTGGCCACCATGATGTTTTTTGTGGCGTTCGATATGAAAAAAATCTTGTGAACAATATAGCAATATAGAGAAGGATATATGGTGCACGCTGTATATATCAACGTCAATCGATTCTCAAAAACATGTGGGAGTTTTATGAAAGTTGGACTACATCTATCCTCACGTTGTATTTGTGGCACCCTAAGGACTGCGTATGGAAAGAAAAAAGCGCTACGAGAATACAAACGTGTTTAAGAATAAGAAAAGCCTTTCACCATGAATACATAATATTGAAAAGACCCACAAAGAAAGCCCAACTGTTTTAGTAATCTTTTCGTCTCTTATCATGGGAATAATATTTTCTGTTGCACGAAAACTTAAAGTGTTTTTTGCAGAATTAATTATTCTAGGGGTATTAATTAACTATGTGGCCGAACTTCAAGGGGTGATTTTTGGAGTTTTATAAAGGGAAAAGTTCTAAAAATACAAGATACAGGGTGTCCACTTTTTATATCATTTTCTTAATTGCGGGTAACAATTTTAAAAACAATTAAAAATGGCCAGAATATATGGACTATTTATATGAGAAAAGTAAGTTCAGAAAAAAGTAGGTACATCCAAGCTATGGATATTTTGGTAGTTTTTATTTTTTTAAATTCGGGGACAGGCATTAAAGTTGTTTTATTTCAAAAACGTAGCGAGATACTTTTTTTTTAAATAATATCCGTTTACGTGCTTTCCGAGACGCTACTGGAGTAAATAATTTTAATCAAGTTCGGGTTGAAGCACCCTCTCTACAATAATAATTGTAGATTACACTGCTGATATTTAAGATAGTCATGACAAAAAAATTTGTTTTACTTCTCGTTTAAGGGTTCTTGAAGTTTAGCTACATGCGTAATTAACACCCTGTATATTGAGAGATAAGAAAACGCCTATTTTCTGCAAGCTGTCCCGTAATTATGTGCCCAAAAGTATATTGTGGAGGGTAGAAAAATAATTGCAAATAATTCAGAATTTCTTAATACACATAGGGTCTCAGTGGCTTAGCCTAGGAGAAGGGGCTTGCACCCCCTACTAAATTGTTTTTATAGGGTAGTTTTTGGGGGGAGTAACTGTTTTAAGGGCTAGCTATAGTTTTAGATTTAATACAAATTTTTATTTAAATAGATTTAGACCTTAATACAAAAAAAAGTTTCTTCCTTGTTATTTTTGAAAACATGTCCGTTTTCGAGATAATTAACTTCAAAATTTTAGTTTTATTTTTTATTTTATTTTTATTAATTTATTTATTATTAATCAATTAATTAATTTAATTTATTAAAAAAAAATAACAACTCCAACCGCTAAAAAAGTTAGGGTGAACTAGCGCCATTCACCCCCCCCCTCCCCAGAACAACCCCATAACAAATGAATTTCTGATTCTTTACTACAGGGTTTTTCTAATAAAAACCGACACGGAGCAGGGGCGTAGAGGAAACCCAAAATAGGGTGATTTAACGCAATTTATCTTTATGCTAAGTTGCACCCATGAGAAGTTATAGCCCTTAAAAAATGCGTTTCAAGTTTTGGAAAAAAAGCAATATCTCAGTTATACTTGAGCTTAGAAAAAACAAATTTGGTACACGTTATTGTGAGTATATCCCTAATAATCCGCTGGTCGATTTAAGAAATGATTACTTTATTATATTATGTGGAATTAATTTTTTCAAACTTTTGTTTCTCTTATTATTTTTCACAAAGCTTTCTCGTTTTCAACAAAAACCTGAATAAATAAAAAAAGTACCTATTGCAGTTGTGTTATTAGAAATCATGGAAAACTCAACAATTGACTTTTTAATCAAATAATTAAATGTCAAACTTGACGATCAGGAAGAAAAGTTGAAAACGATAAAGATTATTGAAAATTACTTTTCAAATTTTTTTATTGTTATTTTGAATTTTTGATAATTTTACATATCACAACTGCAATACCTTTTCTTAGTTATTTGTTTTTTTTTTTGTTAAAAAAAGGAGATTGTTTTGAAAAATTATAGAAGAAAAAAAAATTAAAATCATATTCCCCATAAAATGAAGTAATAATGTTTTGAATCGGTCAACGGGCTAAAAAATTATGTGACCTTTTAAGGGTGCATTCCCCTATAAACTCTATAAAATGTTACAATTTAACGCTACTTTCTGTCGATAAATGCTCTTGGTACACTTACAACGTGTATCAAATTTGATTATTACAAGTTCAAGTATAACTGAGATATTGTTTTTATTGAAAATTTGAAACACCTATTTAAAGGCTATTAGCCCCTTTCAAGCCCCTATTTGAATTCTCAGGGGTTCAATAACTTAGAATAGTTGCTTTAAGTCACCATATTTTGGAATCCCCTACACGCCCCTACTCTGTGTCAATGCTTATGACACCCTACAGTAAAGTGCTGCGTGATTAAACTAGCAAATAAAAAATTTTATGATTCCCTCTCGTTTTGAAAATACAGGAGAAAAACCATCTTTAGATAGTAGCTCAGATGTATAGCCCGCATTTTTGGTTCATTAGACCCTACGATTATTGAGAAACCCCTTACTATTTTCAAAGTTTCTGCCTCGCTTAATACTTTTTGGCACATAATTACCTACGGGACACCTGTATAATGTCGCAAACATAAAAAAATCAGTTTTTTTTTTACTTAATTAAGTTGTTCATGGATTTAATTAAGCGCCGGAAAATAATAAAATCGTCCCATATTCTATCGTATTTCTAAGTGATTTTAGGAGTTTATTGAAAAAACTGGATCACCAGGAATTCATTGAATAACCAGCTCAAAAATAGAGGGATTTAATTAAAATCCTGACACGCTTCAGATACCAGTAAGAGGAAGGAAGCAAATAATTTCATTAAGTTCTGTTATAGGTAGATTCAAGTTCAATTGAACGATTAAAATGGTGATATGGTTCGACTTGGTTTGAAATGAAATAAGTTATTAGGCTGACAGAAGTTTTTCTTCTATAGTCAAGAAATCATTATTATTAGATACATTAGAATTAAATTTATTAAAAAAATATCAAACTAGAAAGATTTGTTTGAATAAAGAGTGATCATAATTTATAACCTGAGACCCCTGCCATATGAATTATTTTCGGCTGTTAAGGTAAAATGAAAAATCACAATAAACTTAAAATTATTGATCTAGACACCTTTTATTATTGATTTTGGCACTAAGAACAGGAATGACGCTTAGAATTGCACAGTAGGTACCTACTTTGTTTTGTTTTTTTTTTGCACAAGAACCTGGTTGTTTTACAATAATTATTTTAGCAAATACATTTTTTAAATCCTTGTCCACCAAACACAAAAAAATCTAGACAGTCAATCACTTTCTTAAAGTGTAGGTACTCTTCTTCTGGTACTTGAGATTGCGCGGAACTCGCTCCCTATGAATGAAAATTTATACCCATCCATAAAACACTGAGAAAACATACTTGGCTGACGAGGTCAGAAAACCAAATCGCTTAAATTGACCCCAAATGTCCGTTATTGAAAATGTTATTGAAGAAGAAAATTTGAAAAAATGAAAAAAGAAGTAAGAACTTGCATTATCGATAGAGATAGAAGCTAAGGGAGGAAAGCGTGATCTGAAAAATTGAAAACTGATCAGCTCAATTTTTTTTTGAGCTCAGTTTAAATTTATTTCCTCTGAACCATGCGGAAGCTATTTTCTGGGGATTCTGAACTGATGTCTTCATTTAATTTCATCCTAACGAAAATATTTATATCGTCTGCATGGTTAAAGTGCAATTTTGGGACATAAGTCGTTAACGAAATTCGGGAAAAGAATCGGTCCGGTAATATTCCCTGTGGTACTCCAGATAATACTGGAAAAAAGTAATCTAACCACTCGGCAATCGAACAGAGCCCTATCTACGGGTTGGATTACTCTTTGTTGAAGGCTGTTAAACCAAACAATGGCCTTCTTATGTTATTCCTATATTATTGTTCTAGTTTCAGAGTTCTAGTTTCAGAAAAAAGCATTCCTGGAACACAGTGTCGAATATTTTAGAGAGGTTTAAAAGACACCCTGCTATGCACAAGTCATCCCAAGTCATCCCCCATGTTTCCAGAAATGAACTCTGTCGTTGTTTTAAAGCCGCCTCGGCAGATCTGTTACTCGAAAAAAAAAAAAAATGCTGGGAGCAGAACAGGATATTCTTCTGGTTCGATACTAAGACCTAGGGGTTTGGAAAGACCAAAAACGGTAAGAATTCACTAAAATTTAGTGCGAGTGAGAAAACCTGTCACTCAGTCAGCTTTCACTGGCAGAACAGTCGCCTAGAAACCCTGTTCGGAATAATGCATTGGCATTGGACATTTCTAACTTTCATTAAGAAGGATTTTGCATAAAGACTTATCATTCCACCCCTACAAGATTATGATGGTCCAAGAGTTGAAGCCTTTCGACTTTGAAAATCCCATGAATAGCTCCCAAGAAATGTTGAATCGAATCCAAGTGACGAGGTCCACTTCCATCTCTCTGGAGCGATTAATAAACATAATTTCCGGTAGTGCGCTGAAAATAACCCAAGGTAACTTCACAAGAGACCTTTTCACTCCCCAAAAATTACCATGTGGTGTGTGATTTCCAAATTTTGGGGTAATAGAGCCTTATTTTTTGAGGAGGATGGACGAACTGTGACTATCAACGCTCAACGTTATGCTTTCATGCTGGAAAATTTTTATAAGCTTCAGCTAGATGAAATAAGGAAGGAAATAGATTTGGGAGACAGATGATTTCAACAAAACGGGGCTATAGCCTATACTGCTCGAGTTTTAATGACGAAACTATGATATATGTCCCCTGCGCGGTCTCTCTGAGGGGTGACATGGAGTGGCCCACGAGCTCAACTAATTTGAGCATTTGCGTATCTATGGGGCTACCTGAAAGAAAATGTTTCTAAATATCGGCCTCACACATTGGAAGATGTCAAGAATCGAATTCGCGAGGATATCGCCGCTGTACCCGTCGAGTCGTGCCAAAATGTGGCAGGAAACTTCAGAAATCGCCTTCATTATTATATCGCTGTGGGGCGGGGGCATCATATTTCTGATATCATCTTCAAAACTTAAACCAATAAACGAAATGATGAAAAGAATTAAATAAAATAAATAGAATTTAGATAAGTTACGCCGTTTTTCCTTTAAAGTTATTCAAAACTAGACTACCTTTTTTGCTCCACCCAGTATAAGACAGAAATCTTCTTTCAGAATTCTAAGAGATTAAATGAGACTACTAACAAGTGAGATTCTTGTTTTTTTTTCTTTATTTAAGAGACAAGACATATTGGTCTGTTGATGTGCGCCCCTGTCATGCCATTCATTGTTTCTCTCGGATAGAGATCACACCACAATCCCCTTGGAAGTCCGCATCGGATTGTTATTAACCCAATTTCCCTTTCCTGGCATTCAATTGACCATTTAGTGGAATTAGAGAACGAGTAAATCTTCTTCCACCTTTCCAGTTAAGATTATCTTAATGAGAACTCAAATATTCAACGGCGTAATCGTTCTCTTTCGGTTACTAAACTTAGGCTTAATTCCCTCACTGAATATTACATCAGTGAGGCGAGAATGTCTATTGAGGAAAGTCATTTGCACATCACGTGATGGTCGAAAGTAATGATTGCGTTTCCGTGCAGTTAGTTAAAAATTCCGCTCAAGTATAAAAGGCTCTGAAGTAACACTTCCAATCCAACAGTAAAACTTAATTGAATAAATAATTCACTATTATAGCCAGTGGAATTTGTTCTTTCAATTAACACTCTTACCCGTTGTCTCTCAATGTTCATTTTTGATGCTAACATTACTTGTTTCCCTATTTCTGCTTCATCCAGATAAACCTGTATATTAGCTAGAGAGCTTTGTTTTTGCCTGCTATCTTTTTGACCACCAAGCGGTACTGCCATACGCAATCGTAGGTCTGACGACCGTTACATAAATCTAGTAGGTAAATTTGTTTGGATCAAATTCCCCATTCATTGCCACAGATTCTTTTTGCCACGTCCACAACGAGAGTTTCTATCCAGGATGACTCCTAGGTACTCAGCTTCCTCTGTAAATGGAACGGTTTCTCCCAGAACAGTTGGCATTAAACCGTCCAACCTTCTCTTTCTGGAAAATGACAGTTTTGCGAGGGTTGACTGATATATGTTCCCTCTCTCATCACTGATAAGTCACCTCGAGCACTTTATGAAGGACCCTAGAAATGGTCGCTTCAGATCTTCCCTTGATCAGAATGACCAGGTTATAAGCATATTATGCGTGGACGTCGACACTCTATAGTGAGAGAATGACTAGAAGGTCAGAAGGTCATGGACAAGAAAGGACCAGAGCAAAGGACAGACGATTTCTCTCTTCTTCGATATCCCCCCCCCCCCAATTGTACATACTTGTTGAAAACCCACTTTCTACCTAAAAAGTCGGAGCATTTTTCCAGCACAATTTCATTGGGTTGTTGAAATTCTCTATTTACTAAGAAAGAATTATGATGATGGACTTATAAATCGAAACTTCATAAACGACTACCTCCAGAAAAATTTTCCTTTCAAATACTTTTTATAATTTTTACAGATTCCGAATTATGCCTCTCAATGCTTCTGAAAGCTTTGTGAACGAACAAGGCCTTCGAAATACTCTAAAATCTTCGTTCGTTATAAACTTGTGACTATTGGCGCTTCATGTTTGCATTGTCGAAACATTTTCCTTGTTACGAATACAATAACTAGGTAGCTTTTTAAAATCTCGCCTGCCTGATGTGAAAGTCGTACATATTCATATTCCCGGTCCCGTCTATATGAAATTTCGAATAATGGATAAGAAAGCCATATCGATACAAGACATCTTTGGTATTGAAATATTTCAACTGATAAAGTTAATTTTCCACCCAAGCTAAAGCTTTCTCGATATTCATATTCCAGGTTTCATGGAGATACGAAGTCTGTCTCTCCGTCATCAATCACTTCCTTAACTCTACCCGAATCTCAAGACAGAATCGCGTATTTTCTTCATGTCTAAGGTGATAACATGTCTAAACTGCGAAAGATTTGTACGCGTTCTACTCGACATATTATGTAGATCTAAAGACACCTTTCACGTTGGAAGTTTTATCGGTAGAGAGAAAATTGCTAGATAATTCGCACACAAGATAGGTGGCAATGTAGATCTGTCTAGATATCAGTGAGCTCGATAACTATTGCCTTCTCAGGGCAATGAATCATCTTTACATAGATGTCAACAGTTCAGAACTTTGCCAATTTAAGTCTGTAAGTAATGCTCTCTCTGGAGAACTTGTACATTGTACATGGTGATCTCAAAATCGAGATTTAAGTGGAAACAGCCATATATATTCCGGCACACTATTAGTATTCCTTGATAATATGAATATACTGGAGAGACGTGTTAAAATTATTTATGAAAATTACTACTTGTGGTTTACCTCGGGAGAGTTTTGGCATGAACAATTTGATTAAATTCTGAAAATAACTTCACATAAAATGTTTTAGTTATTTTTTCCCGGCATTTTTCCATACATTATCTTATTATGGTACGTGAAAATTGTATCAGAAAAAACAGTAACAAAATGCTATGGTTGTTTGGAAGAAACTATGTTCCCTTCTAAACAGATATCTGCGAAGAGGAAATTAGTAAATATAAGATTTATGTTTTCAACCCTTGCTTTGTAGAATCTCTGCATACTGATGGATAATATAAAAGTTACACGTGTTTCGTTACTTTTGAAGTAGCATCTTCAGACGTGTGTAAATAAAATTGTCGATATATTAACATAGCAACAGTATAGTAATCTAAGTGATCAAAAAACAAGTAACTAGATTTAAATGTATTTTTAACAGAACTAACTAGATCATAATATAATTTCTTCAGAATCTTCTTAGTATCAAGAATAAAATCAAACAGTGAAGAACGATATGCGTCTAGTTGTTTATTCATTACCGTGTACCTAGTGTTGATTATGTATTTCTCTGTAGATCTCTAGAGATTCAAGAAAATTTAATTTAAAATAATGATCACAATGATGTAGTAATTCAATTTTGTTGTTTGCTGTTAGAGTGTGATTGTTTTCTATTAGGTGTTTTGCAAAATTTGATCTTTCTGGATGTTTGAGTACCTACAATGAGAACAGTTTAATCGATAAATTCCAGGGTTTTGTAATTTAAATAACTTTTCCTTTGCATCCAGCAATATGGAACCATTGCTCATAAAATATTTAAATGAAATATCACATGTAGTGGTGTTAGAAATTATCTTTGATATTTGTGTTGAAATAATTTCAAAGTACGTTAGTGATGAATATTTTCTGATTTAATTGTTTTGTTGAGGATAATAAATGCAATACTCAGCCATTTTTTCGTTGATTGGAAAGACATCACTATTCGCGGGTTTTATACAATTCAATACGACGATATTGAACCACAGAGCGGTTTAGACTTCGTCCTGTTGAATTGTAAAACCAGCAAGCAAATGATGGGGTCTTTTCAATCAACGAAAAAATGTCGGAGTTTAGTATTTCGCTCACTAGATGTCGCCATGAGTTGCATGTCACGGTGTTCCGTGTGATGTCATGAAATTTATACCCTTTTATAGTCCTTTCTAGGATATGCAGGACAGCTTCGTTTTTTTTGAAATAGCTAGATTCTCTATGATGAGCCATGTGATCAGATTATTCTTCTTTTTAATAATATTTTTTAAGGAATTATAAGTTCATCAATCAGCAACGACTGAAACCTGAAACTAAAACTAAAAAAAAACCAGACAAAAACAACTTTTTTCGTTTATTTCCTCACAACTTGATCAGAATTCAACCTACAGCAGATCATCAGATGTATAATGCAAGAAAAATAATGTAGAAGTCAAATTTGAAAAAAATCTGTACTATGGTATTTGAAAATATAAGTTACGATCACTTTCGGTTGAACCGGAAGTTGCAGAAAATCAGTTTTCTGCTACTTTTCTGCAACAGAAAATCGGTTTTATATTCAATTTAAAGCCATTATAAAGCCTAAGAACCTATGTTTTTAAAAAAATACTTAATACTAAGACTTGTCTTGTGACCTTGGCATGGTCTTTAAAAAAGCTTCTTGTTGCGAGGAGGAAATATAAATTTGTTTAGGGGAAATTTACCGACCAGAAGTTTAATAGACAATCGATTATAAGAGAGCTTTATGGAGTTGTGAAACGATCCTATTACATACTTAAAAGACTTAAAATTTTGACACCTCACTAACACCAGCTGCTGACGTGGTTGGATTATTTATTATCAACGAGATTATTTAATATGTACTACGTAAATTTTTATAGACACAACTGTCAAAAGTCTGCATATTATACAGGATCAGTCGGGATGAATATATGAGAGTCCAGGATTATATTATTATATGCCACCTATAGTGGAAAAATTAAATATTAATAACTCAAAAATATAATCAACACTGTTTGTATACCTAATCAAAATTAATAATTCAATATACAATAAAGTTTAATTATTATATAAATTAATTTATAAACACAACACGATGATTGCTAATAATACAGTTGTTTTTTTCAATGTTGCTATGGTAAATAATTAAAATATATGTATAGTAAATGTACAGGTTTAGTTACAAACTCAGGGTGTTCCAGTTTGTATGTTCATAACTCCGGCAAACGGGAGAATACGTAAAAATAATAATTATATTTTTTTCTATAAATTATTGCTGTAATAAAACGATTAATTTTTAAGCTACTTTAATTAAAAGTCGTCTCTTTCGAAAATATCTCAAATATAATTTACCTGATATTGTTGAAATTATTTGACAGTTTCATTAGCTGTAGTAAATAAGGGGCTAATTTAGCCATAAATAGATTAAAATTATTAAGTCCAGTGGCGCCAACCAACTAAAAATAAAACTTTTATGCCTCTTGACTTCTCTTCGTATTTTCATTGATTTTCGAAAGAAAAAATAAACAATAGAATATACTTAATTGCATATCGATCATATTGTTATATTATATTCATTCCCATCAAGAAACATGGGAAAAATGAAAAAATAAAATTCCTTACATAAGATATTGTAACGAATTCCGAGGCATTCGTAGTTAATTATTATTTATTTTAATTAATCGAGGGGTTTTATCAGAAGGATTCAGTTTTTACAGCGGTGATTAGCAGGTTATCTCGCCAGCACCGGCTATATAAGCAGACCCAGCGAACAAGCAAGGCAGAGCTTCCGAGGTATTGACTCGCGAATCATCTCCCTCCTGGTGAACTGAGCTAGGAGGCCCCGAACAGGAGGCATGCATTGAGTGCGCTCCGCCACATTTCTCCAGCCGGTAGCAGTGGGTCAATGAATTGAGTTGCATCTAACTGCAATACGGCAACGGGAGATCGATGAGAGTGAATTGAGCTCCCATCGGCTGCCAGTCACAGCAGGGTAACAACCGGGACTGTAGTGAGGTCCCGGGCTAGCCCTTTCAGACGGCGCCTGGCCTGCATTGAGGGCCAGACGTCATAAGCGTCGGGATCGCAACGTATTGAGTTGTCGACCCTAAGCTATTACTAATACCCACCTCGGCATTCCGAGAGTGGGCTTATGTTTTCAGATTGATGCGTCCTCGAATAATAATTCCCAGAAATCGCCACGGCGCGTATACCAGAGGCCGCGGCCGCTACAAACACGACACGCAACGGGCGATGGCAGTGGAGTGACTGCCGTTGCGAGTACAAAGCCGGAGATAGCCCGTCCGGGCGACCAATTGACGGAGAGGCGCGCTCTGACGCCGATATCTCCAACCAATCAAGTGGACCGCCGAGGGAAGAGGCCGGGCCCGTATTGTTCAGGACGCAGTGCTAATATTCAATCATTACAGATATGTGTAAATATGTTTAATTGTAAATAAATGCTTTTATAATTTAGACTGAATTGTCACGGGTAAAAGGGGGCAATTATCCATCCCTGGGTAATCATCTCTACCGTACCGAAAATCCCGTTACAATATTAAGAAATGTATTTAATTTAGTGTTGTGGCGTAGCCGGGATAGTTGCGGTATTTTGGCACAATTATTTAATTTTGAAAATATAAAGAAATTATTAATTAAATTAGGTGCATCTTTCACAATCTATGCGAAAAACTATTATTTGCTGAAGAAGTTAATAAATAAAATAAATAAAATTCAAGCGACCACACTCCAGGGAAAAGTTTGATTTTGAAACCCGAGCCAGGGTAGTTGATTTGGAAAGAAAGTTAAGAAACCAAAAAGTCAGTGGTGTTTCGGGAACCGAAGAGAACGGTCAGGGTTCGGCGTTGTTAGTTCGAAATTATTTAGGGCTAAATTAGCCCCTTAATTAATTAAATGAAACTGAAAAATTTCATATTTTCATATCGGGTAAAGTATATTTAATATATTTTCGGAAATCACGATTTTTTTAATATTTATAGAAGAAAATACGATTTTTTTTAGGATATTTACACAAAACCCCTTTTTATCTATCTTATAAAACCTCATCAGTCAAGTTCTCTATAAAGTATTGAAAAACTTCTGAATTTTTTTCACTTGAGAGGGTGAAACACACACTCCTAAAGTTTGAGAGTTTGGGGCGCATTTTTAAAAGTAGGCATTGGCAATATTTTTGCAACAAAAAAATATTACAAAAATCGCAAAAAAAACCGTTTTGGTAATACGGAAGAGGAACCAAAATGACCAAAACGAAATGACTCACTCCCATCAAACTTTATTAAATAAAGCTCCACCCACCCCAATTATAAATTGGGGTTAATTAAAAAATAAATTCGAACATCATTGGAAAGCTCTTGAAAAATGCTTACCAGTGATACCAAACATACTCCATAAATATGTTTATTATATTGATACAAGTGAATTTGATTTCATTTAAAAGAAAAAATAACTTTTTCTGAGACAATAATACTTTTGAAAAATGGTTTCCATTACTATCCTTGCTTGTCGGATGGTCTCTGTTGTTAGAGATCGACAATCTGCTGTAATCCTCTGTCGAAGTTGCTCAAATAAATCTGGTTTGGTTTTATTAAGAACGGATTTCAAGTGACCCCACAAGAAAAACTTCATTGGAGTCAAGTCGGTGATCTAGGAGGACATTCACTAGGTCATCTTCTGCCAATTCATTGATAGGAGTAATGCTCATTCAGTCAAATGAGGAGGTGCCCCATCTTGCTGATGCAATGTGTTGTCTCAAAAAAATTGATTTGCTTAAAAAAGGTATTTTTTCTTTTAAATAAAATCAAATTCACTTGTATCAATATGATGAAAACAGATTTGGTATTTGGTAGAATGGCATGTTGTTTGGTATCACTGGAAAGCATTTTCCCAAAGATATAATCACAAGCAGGGGGTTTCCATTGAAAATTTTATAATTGGGGTGTGTGGGTCCTTAAGGGTTAATGGAGGTGAGTAATTTTGACGTCATTTTTTACGTCATTTTGGTTCCCCCTCCGTATTACCCAAATGGTTTCATTCGATTTTCGATATATTTTTTTTTTTCAAAAATATATCGCCAATGACAAATTAAAAAAATTATCATCCTGTATATTATACACTGTCCGTTTTTCGCGTGCCACTATGGGGATCTCGTTTATCTTAAGAGATACGAAGTTGGTTAAATTAGGGCAAAGTAGCGTATTTTTGCGCTGATTGATAATCTGTAAAGAAATTTGAGCCGTTATCATTAGTTGTCAAAATATTTCAAAAAAACTGAAATTTTCAATTTTTGTTTTTATTTTTTTATTCAAAAACCAATCAAGCAAGCCATTTTTAACTAAAACATTGTTAATACACTTTTCAACAAGGAACCCAAAAATAATTTTACACTAGCTCTTGCACTATAGATAGAAGTAAATCGATGGTCAGCTTTTTTTTCTTATGGGCGCCATATTGGATTTTTCCATTTTTAGATTACGTTAATTTTTCTCTTTACAACGATGTATCACACATGTTATTTCATTATTGAATGTTTGGCGAAAATAAAATTTCTCATCTTGTGTGCAGAGTGCTTTGAAGAAATGTCAAGGGTCTTTTGTTTTCAACAAAACTTTGACAGTTTGTAAATATTATTGTGTTGTCGTTACGTTTATAACGCGAAAATGCCTTTTTCAAGTGAAGAACAAAGAGATATGCTACAAATTTATTACACTTCGCACAATCGCACCTAAATGCCTACATCATCGCAGAAACGTATTTGCACCGTTATCTAGAGCGGCAACAACCTTCTTTGAGATATTTTTCTCTGCTGCACACTGCACAGAAACTTGGGCCAAAATGGTTCGTTTAAAAAACCTAGACGATATGCCGATAGGCCCAATGAGCATCAGCAAGAAATTTTGCAAGCGGTAAGGATACGATTTGAATACGATCTGGTTCCAGCAGGATGGGGCGCCGCCTCATAATGCTGGTTATGGTGAGATAATTCTTGTCAGAAATGTTTAGTAATTGCAAATAATGGCGACGAACGGTCACCTGACTTGTCCGCATTGGACTATTTTTTGTGGGGGACAATGAAAAATAAGATTTATAGAACATTGCCAGCCGACGTCGATGAACTTCGACAACGAATTGTTACCACACTCAGGCACGGCATCAGAAGGAGAGACGTGTTGAGAGCTGTATCGAATCTTAGGAAAAGGGTGCAATTGTGCTTGCAATTACAAGGGGGGATTTTTGAACACATGCTGTGGCATTACCTGTTGTTAATTTATTTGTCTTTGTTAACCATTGTTTAATTAATAATTTTATTTGAAAAGTGTCTTTTTTCTCGATTAATAATTCAATGTCGATGCAGACGACTGGTCGAATCGTCAAAGTTTTGTTGAGAACAAAAGACCCTTGATCCTTCAAAGCACTCTGCACACAAGATGAGAAATTTTATTTTCGCCAAACATTCAATAATGAAATAACATGTGTGATACATCGTTGTAAAGAGAAAAATTAAAGTAATCTAAAAATGGAAAAATCAAATATGGCGCCCATAAGAAAAAACAAAGCTGACCATTGATTTTCTTCTATCTCAAGTGCTAGAGCTATTGTAAAATTATTTTTGGGTTCCTTGTTGAAAAGTGTCTTAACAATGTTTCAGTTAAAAATGGCTTGCTTGATTGGTTTTTGAATAAAAAAATTAAAACAAAAATTGAAAATTTCAGTTTTTTTGAAATATTTTGACAACTAACAGTGACAGCTCAAATTTATTTTCAGATTATCAATCAGCACAAAAATACGCTACTTTGCCCTAATTTAACCAACTTCGTATCTCTTAATATAAGCGAGATCCCCATAGTGGCACGCGAAAAACGGACAGTCTGTATATTATAATAATCTGAACATTATCAATTAATTAATTCATTTTAAGCGTGTATACAATAGGTTACAAATACGCTAAGTACCTATACCAAGCAATTAATATAATACACAATTAATGTTCATGACGTCTGTCACGTCCTTTTCGGGACAGAAAAGTTCAAATTTCCAACGAACTTCGTTTGTTTTTGTCACCAGCTCACCAACGTTGGTTATACTCCCGGCAACGAGATCAAAGGTGACCATATAGCATGTCATAATCGAGGGTTTGTACGAGCAAATGCAAGAATATTTTGTCGAGTTTTTAACTTTTATTTAACGGTATGACGGAAAATATATTCTGGTCATAATTTTTATCCGCTTTTATCTTAGATATACGTCCAAAAAAAGAGCTAATTTGTAAATTAATGTTCTCCTGATCTCCTTTTCAAGTGGGAATGGGAATGGGAATTTGTATGGTAACATTTTTTTATCATCAACGAGCGTTTTTAGCAAAGAGAACTTATAATTATTATAAATCTTGCATTTCAAGGATTCTTAATTAAGCAGTGACACTTAAGAAAATTAATTCCAAGCGAACCGCTTTCCTATAAACTAGTTATTAATTAATCTTGAGCGGATAATAATTCATCAAAAAACTTCACTTTAACTTACTAGTCACTACCTAATGAGACTCTAAACGATTTTTTTTATTTGTTTACTATAATGCGTTGTATCTAACTTAAATTCAAGTTGACTGTGATATTTTTTCTTAAAGTTGTAAGCCCTGGAGAGCCAATTTGAGCTAAAAATCTAGTGCAAATGACTTCCACTAGATATGCTCATATGCCATTATTTAGGAATAGGTAATTTTTGTATATTACAAAACTGAAAATTTAATAATATGTGGCTTGATTGCTATGATTTAGTAAAAAGTATCTAATTATTGGCCTTCCATTATTGAAGTTTTAACTTCAGTCAAAAAGTTCATCACATTGAATGCCTTTGCAAACCAAATTTATGTTACAAAATTAATGCAAATTCGAGATAAATTATTATTGAAACAAAGTTATAACGTACTAGCTTATATGCACGTCCCATAAAACAATACAACAGTTCTCAGAAAAACGAATACTTCCCGTTCTAGCACAACCACAAAGCTGATCTGTCAACACTCTAAACTTTCTGCTTCAAATGGAGAAACATAAACAAAAACAAACACTGAATAAGAACTTATATCCTCTGTATCTCGCACGCATGAAAGGGCACATGTAGATGATAAAGCGTCTCTTCCGTCACCCCCACTTGCCTTCCTGCACCCCACTATAAGGGTTACTTCCTAAACCCCCATACAGGGTTGTTTCCTGCATCCCTCCGGTTATCATTGGTTGTTATCGTCGCGAGCACGTTCTAGATATTGGGGTGAATCCGGAACAGAGCCGGAAATAAGATTGTCAATCACTACCCCTTCAAGTCTGTCTTTGCCAGAACAGACGGAATTCAATCACGTTTGATACAGGGGTGAATCCCGGGTTAATTGTTTATTGAAATTCCTGGTGATCTATTGAATATTGAAAACCAACAGATCGTTTTAATATAACACCTTGGAAACGTTTACGCCCTTCATATACCAATATTGTGGAGTAAAGGGAACATATTGACTGGCGGTTATCATTTGTGGTAACGGAGAAAATTGGCACTTACTTTGCGACTATGGGAGCTATTAATTAGTCAATTAATTACACTTGGGTGGTAGAAAACAGGTTGATTTTCGTTGACATGACGTGAAAGTCTTTAAAATTTGTTAGATGAATAGTTAGCCATGCAATATCCACTATCCTTTGTAGGTACATAGGAGTAATCCTTATTATGTAAAAAACCACATTTTCCCATCGTGTGACGAGTAATCAAGTAATTTGGGAATCCCCGTCTGTCAAATTAAGAACAAACGCTGAAACAAGCACAATCGGGAGAGTCAGAGGCAGAAGTTGCATTCGAAAAACATCGAGAGAATTTGACGTTAGTAGTTTTTAAAAATGTTAGAAAGATACTTCCCAAATATCTTTCACTTCGCCAAAAACACTATTTGCCTACGATTTTTTCACTGCTGCAATATCCAAGGACGTCAATGTGACGTCATATTGCTTGCTTTGTGTTTTTTTAAGACTTTCGGTGAAAAAATATTTTTCGAAAAAATTCCAAAAAGAATAAAAAACACTTGAACCATTTTTTGTGAAAGTGATTATCTACTAATATTGTTGTTTTTTTCATAACATTTTTTTTATACTCAATAATATCAATCAATCATAAACGAAGCCCTACAAGATGTCAACTATAACTATATACATTAATTTCTTTTGCAGGACCTCTTCTAGAAAATTCTGGATCCTCTCTTTAACCGGTAAGTTTTTGTTTATTTATTCTTGAATTCATAAATTTTGTCTTGGATCTCGAGCTTCAAGCAAAATAATAGGAAATTTAACGTCCCTTTGAGAAATTTGTGAAAAAGGAGTAAATTTAATAATTAACAATACTGAAAATTTATGCGTACTCAGTCAATATTCAATCGAACTGTCAACTCATTTAGTGCGGTAAAGTTTTCTTACGATAATCTTACATTATCACAAGGCGAAAAGGAAATCATTTTCATAAGATAGTTTCGATGACCTTTTTACTAAAAATATCGAGTATAAATACACAGACCTTAGTTTACGTGAAGAGGCAATTTTAGAGCGCAGGTCGAAAGATAACGTGGAAGTTAGTGGTAACGTGGAAAGGACGCATGCAGCCCACGCGAAAGTTTAGACAATAAACTCTAGGGAAGGCGAGGACGCGATGAAGAAAGGAAATCCTGGATGGCGGCTAGATAGAAGGGCACAGGCGTCGAGAGGAGGAACATCTTCACGTGCGACCGTCGCTGCTCTGACTCCCGGAATAATGGAATAACGTCACTTGTTATTATCTAGCTACCTTACCTAAATTTTTTATGTTAATATCTACCTATGCCTGTGTCTATCACTTTTTAGACAATTAATACGAAAGTGCTTTTCCCGTTTGTAATCAACAAGTTAATATCAAACTTCCGGCGTTTGCGATTTCCAACATCAGACGTCTCGTGTTATTTTTAAAAGGCTGTTGAAATCAACTTTAAATAATTTGTGATTGCCACCACTCTCTCTAATGACCAGCTCCAGAGTTTTTCATCTAACTCCTGAGTGAAAGAGAACCAACAAATTACCTTATTAAACAAATGAGCCTATCTCCAGTATCTAACCTCGAAGATTCATGAATTGTTTTAATTAAAAACAAAGACCTGAAATTGGTGAAGTGACAATTTAGCGTGAAATGTGTGAAAGGGGGCGTTCTAGTATTATTGCAGTTGTATCTTAGAATAGTTTCAAGTCGGTTTCTAGTTACTCAACTTCATAGTAGAGCATCTAGAGTGACTATAATGTCCGTAGGTATTTCACAACGTCGATAGTTGGATGGCACACTTACTACTAGAGATAGGAGAGGATGTTATCGACTGGCAAGGCAAGTCAATATTTACATCACGGCAACTATGATGGAGATCGCCTTTCCCAAAGACTGAGACTAACAAGAAATTAGAGATCCCGTTCCCGGCCATCATAAATTAGTAAACCGATATGTATGACCCAGAAAGCGCCCTGGAGATTGCTCGGAGATTAAGTCATCCCCTAATTCCTGCTAATTCTCTCCCAATTGAAGGAAACTGGCTACTGGAACAGTGGTGTACCAAGTCGATTCGGTTAGAATGGACGGTTTTCATTCTTTTTTTAGAAATGGTTATTAGTAAGGCCATTAATGGCTATGATTTTATATGATAATAAATTATTAAAAAATAACGAAAAATATTTAGAAGTCAAGTTAACAATAAGTTTTTTGACTGGCTGGTAGACAATTTTGGTAGACATCATTAGCGGTTACGTGTGCGCAAGCGACTGATTGATAACTGATTAAACGGTGGGGAGAGCGCTCCTATTTACAGGGTGACGTTCTGGTGATGTTATGCCCCCCTCCTCTAGCTATCTACACCACAGCAACTCTCCGATGATGTAATGAATTCCTGAGTCAGACGATGACTTATTTAGGTGTGACGTAACGCTGGATACCAAATTCTCCGCAGTTTCATTAATTCCTCCTGTCTGTTGAAGTTATTTGGATATTTATAAATTAATGATGTGAAGTAGTGGACAGGATTTTCGTCTTTTCAAAGCCGAGAGCATATGGCGTGATCGTCCTGGATGGCGTGATCGTCTATCTAGCCCAGGTGGCAGTTTCTCTTGTGTTCAGTGACGCTGGTGTTGACGCTGCGTTTGGTTGTGCCGATGTATACAGCACCAAGGAACACCACTGGAGCAAGGTGTTTTATAAACTCCAGAGGAAGAAAGTGGATCTTTAGCTGAACGAAGATTATTGTGAACTTGTTGTGTGACGTTCTTAAGGTAAGGGCTCGCAAAACTTTTGGTAGTTGTTCCTTGGGTGTCGTGAGATGTTGGGTTCTGGGTCGTAAGGGTCTCCTGATTTCTTGAGCGGTTTAGCCATTCGCATACAGAGCATTATCAAAGTGGGCGGGCTCTTCTTTATTTTTATATTAAAGAGTTTTTATTACTGGTCGTTTTTTCCCTGGATGATGGTTGAAGTTTTTGTGTAAATACAGATGCTATTTTGATTCCTGTTAACGAGGACATCAAGAAATTGTAGTTTTTCATCTTTTTCTATTTCCATGGTGAGCGTGAATTGAATGCGGGGGTGAATAGTTTTAATACGATAAAGAAATTTCTCATACATACAAGAAAATATAAAATTCATTTATAGAAAGCTACCATAAAAACGACCCAATGTACCTCATTATTTTTCAGACGAAGGGATTTTTTCTCCCCTTCATCCATTCACGCTCCTCGAACTTAATATCAAAGAATAATATAGAAATACGATATAGATATTTGAAAGCAACGGTATGCTAATAACAAAGCATCCCTTTGTTAGGACCCGTAACAAGCCTGTCTTTTTCAAGCCTCCTCCAAGACCATATCCAACTATAAATCAGTTCAGAACGATCCTTACCGGCACCTCCTCCCCTGTGCCCGTGATAGGATATTCGTCGACCTCCCAAGTTATGTAAATGTGTTTGTGTGAAACGGTAGACCGTGCAGGGCGAGATAGGAGGCCCGGAGAGTCATTAGTCGAGCCCTTGAAGTGAACCTTGAGGGTTTCCCTTCTCTGCTAAACTAATTATTATCTGACTCCGTCCAGCCCCCGATCGGGTCCAGGTGTGGAGGTGACAGTGTTGTGTACACACGTCATGTCTACCAGCCTCTAACCGTGTCTTAGATCTGGAAGGGTGTGTTTAATAGGATTAAAGTGGAAGGGTAGGTTTGCTTAAAAGATTAGTCATATTATTGACTGGGTAGCAGTGTAGTTTCTAGGAAGTTATTGGTTTATCGTGATGATTTTATTGATTAGAGGGGTTAATAGTTAGTTGACCTTTAACAAGTTAACAAGCAGAGCATGATGCCTAGCAAAATCTACCGCTTAATTCAATTATTATTATTATTATATATGTTTATAATATTGAATAATAATAATTAATATATCCTAATTTCAGTAATATAATATAATGTACATCCATTAAATATACAGTGTGTCTAGTTATAAAATGTTATTAATTTTTGGTTTCCTTAGTTTTTTGCACACCGAGTGACAGAAAAAAATAATATGGCGGCCATAAGGAAAACAAAAGTTGACGATGAAAACTCTGGGATCTAGTCGGCTTTGAAAATTTTTTAAATGTCAAACGGATAGCTCATGATGGCTTATGTAAGCCTGCAAAAAATAATTCATTTATTTTTATTAATACAAAAGGTATGGCTAAAATGAGACATCTCATTATTTCAGTTTTTCAGAGTATTTCAGTAATGGCTGGATTAAAAAAAAATAGTTTCCGATTCTCAATAAGCAACTTTTCTTCCATTTAACCGATTTCGTATCGGTTTTCGAGATTTCCATGTAGGGAGATGTAGCGAGTTGGGCTAAGAATTTTATTCCTCGATAATGCCACAGCTCAGTTGGGCGAAAAACGATATATGGGGGGGACTTTCACAGAAAGCAATTAAATATAACTGGCGGGCAAGAAATATACCGGCGCGCCTTTCCCATTTAAATAGCACTGTTGAAGATTTATTTTGCATGGCTTCTACTTGTTCTTCCGAGATCGATGAAATCGTAAATCGAGGAAGTATACTGAGCCTACCACCCGATTTTTGTCCGTCAGTAGGTCGGGCGTTCTGTGACGATCCTAGGAAACACTCTAGAGGCGCCATTTTTCGTCCTAGAGAGTTGAAATTTGGCTCGATTGAAGAGGCGCACGGTCCCACGATGCCTATTGAAAATGAGCGGGATCCGTTACCGGGAAGTGTAATTTTTCTGGGAATTTCGGGATTTTTCGGGAATAGCCTAGGAAACACTCTAAGGGCCGGTTGCACAAACGTAAATTAAACATTTTCAGATAATTATAGATTTTAAAATGCCCTGTATTATGAGAATATTGGTCTGATATTGCTGAGAATAAGTTTTGCTCTCTTTAAGAAGAGTTAATTACTGATAAAAAATTAAAAATCATTAAATATATTCGCCATATTTTCAAAATTTACAATTTAAAGTCAATAATTATCTCAAAATTTTTAATTTGTGTTTGTGCAACCGGCCCTAAGTGTCTGAAAGTTTTACCGATCGCGACGAAACTTGGTAGGGACGAAGCTCGGGACCCCCAAATACGACCTATTGAAAACAGGCCGGATTCGAGAATTTTAAGGCCCCCGTTCAGGGCCGTATTTTTTTTTAAAACATCCCGACATAAGGATTTGTTTCTCGGTAACGGTACATCGCGGACAGATTCTGCAAGTACAGTTACTTAGGGAAAGAATGGACGTACAAACATTGTAGAGATCGTTTTTCTAAAAAATAATTAGGTGAGCGGTAATCGGCTCTCAAAAATTGAGGACACCGTATTCGCATGATTTTTCGACTAATTCGGATTTTTTTTCAAAATTTATTTGACCGATCGAAAAAATAACAAAACAGTGAGATAGAGACGTTCGTTACCTACCAAAAAGATGATTATGATTTTTACGTGACAAGTCGGCAAAAGTGACTTATTCGAAAAAAAACAAAAAAAATCAGCTTTGGTTTAAAATAAAATAAAAGCCCACAAAAAAATTTTTTCTCGAAAACGGTTCATCCTAGCGAAAAATCAAATCAAACCTTTTTTGAACAATTCTTCAAGTGCTATTTTTTTTATTTGAAACATTTTCATGAAAAATTCCCTGTTTGGGAGCGGCAATTGTTTCTTCAATAATAACAATTGACCAAATGCTACTCTTTATCGCATGCTTTGGAATTTTTTTCGAAATATTATCGACCGATCGAAAAATAAATTAAACTGTATGATAGAGACGTTCCTTACCTACAAAAAATATAGATATAGTTTTTTTCCTAAACCGTTGGAAAAACTGTCGAAAATCGGAAAAACTTCGGCAGGTCATTGAAACTGTTCAGGCGTGTTTCAAATATAACATCTTCGATTGACGACACAGTTGAACTTTTGTCAAATTTTTATCTTCAACACTAAATTTGAAGTTTTGGCTTCATTTCATCTCGATTATGTTGGTACTTTAAACGAAAAATAAAAAATTTCCTCGCTGCTCGAAAATTAGCTTACACTTTTATTTTTATTAAAAAATCGATACATTAATTCTTTATTATTTTTTTTGTCTTCTTCTTTATGCACGATTGGAAAAATTAAAAGAACAGTCGCAACGACAATTAATTAACGTAAATGATTGTGAAAAAATTATCCACATTGGTCATTTAATAACGAAGATATGACAATTTTAAGAAATTTGTCAATAATACGTTTGCTGCATTTCGCCGTCGTCGGGAAATTATTATGGTGTTTTGACGTGCCGGAGCGCCGGCTCGGTCGTTTGTTGCCCCGTTTTCATTAATTATTATTATAACAATGATTATGCGCTGATCCTGTTCGGGCTAATTTCTGTTTTTTCTTATGCATTTTTTAAATAATTGTTTTTACAATTAATTGCGATGTACTATTGGTCTTTCACTAATAATTTGGAGTGATTATTATTTTTAAAATTTGAAAAATGCGTCGTGAAAAATAGAGTAAAGAACTTAATGTCATATTACGTATGCGGAAATTCCGTGAACGCGACCGAAGGAAATAATTTTTTTCGATTCGAAGAATCAAGATGGCGGCCATTTTGTAATTTTAACGTAACGAAGAGACTCCCGGCCACTACAATCCGGTGAAATATTTTCGAAAAACTACTCCTAACTGGCACTTTTGAAACGTCAAAATCGAAAAGTGGAAAAAACACGAGTGTTTTCACACGAAAAAACTTAATTAAAATCGAAGAATCAAAATGGCGGCCAGATTTTGGTATCGTCGTAAAGGTGTAATGTGCAGCAATAACATATTGGTGCAAGAGCTATCCCGGATAACTGCAACTGTCATTTTTTTTAAACGTCAAATTCAAGAATATTGAAAAAAATTGTTTTTATTTTTAGCAAATGTCATTATAGTGACGGTATAAATCGTGATTGAATTATTTTTGGCGGTGTCAAAATAAAGGCGTTACTTGCGATTCTCTTCTGGCTATGCAGAAAAAATGACAGCGAATTCTAAAATGTCACTTAAAAAATGTCAAACTTGAAAAACAAGAAAAAAGTATCTATCTAATTTTTTTTTCGACAAAAAAATTCGCGACGACCTTGAAATTCGCCATATAATTTTTTCCGAAAAGTCACAATACAGGCAATACTGTTAGCTAGCACGTGGCTTTGAAAAAAACTCGGAACAAAAATCTAAACTGTGACTTTTAAACGTCAAAGTTGAGAAATCGCGATCAAAAATCGGTCATTTTCGTGGAAAATGGGTGTTTCGAACACACGAAATAATTTTTTTGAATTTTGAAAATCAAAATGTCGACCATTTATTAATTTTTACGTAACGAAGAGACTCTAGGCTACGATTCTCTTTTGGGAAAATTACGAAATTAAAATTTGAACTGTCATTTTTGAAACGTCAAATTCAAAAGTATTGAAAAAACTCGTTATTGTTTTTAATAAAAAAAAATCATAATGATGGCGTGAGTCGCCGTTGAAATATTTTCGACGCTGTCTAAATAGAGACATTACTCGCGAGTCTCATTTGGCTATTCTGAAAAAATGACGGCGAAATCGAAAAAGTCACTAAAAAATTGTCAAATTTGAAAAACCTCAAGATGAGTCATGGTTTTTCGACAAAAAAATTCGCGGCGACTTTGAAATTACCGATACATGTTCTTTTAAACAGTCAAAAGAAAGAAAATAACCTCAGCTGGAACGTATTCTCGAAAAATCGCGAGAAAAAATCGGCCATTTTCAAAAAATCACAGTGCTACTGATCACGGTGCCGTATAGCGATCTAGAAAAAAAGGTAACACGAAAAAAACATGAAAAATTCTAACTTTGACGGGGATCTACTGAAAATCCGACGCCGCCGGCAGGTCAAGGTCTCGGAAGACTTGTTCAGAACTAATAACGAGTGACTATTTAAATAAGTCTTATCATATTTACTGTATTACTGTATATCTTGATATTGTTGAATAGGATTGACAATTATTATTTTTTATAGCACAAAAATCATGACCTTTCTTTCGTGTTTTGCATATTTCTATGAACATTCGCCATATTTTTTAATTTTGGCAATGCCAATGAATTTCTATTAAATATAACAACGTAGTTATACAAGAAGACGAAAATAACTCGTATCAACCAAATCTCCACTCTGACTTAACGTTTCCTGGAATTTTCTTGGTCCAACTGATCGGTAAGAATAAAGGGCCCCCCATAAACTCGAATGGTCACTCAGGTAATATGGCCCAACTCGGAAACTCCCCCCATGTACCACCTCTGTTATCTCGGATACATTTTATTTAGTATCGAACAAAAACACTAGGAAAGTCGCCTAATATGAGGACAGTGTCTAAGATAGGCTACCTTAAGATTTCTGTCTGTGAAAGCTTGAGTTGCCGCCCCCTGCCATTTTACTTCAGTCTTACCTAAAATTGTATAAGTACCGTTTCGAAATTTGTCAGTTGAACACGAAAATAAGTGTTTTTTCGAATCTAAAAGGTAAGCTTATTTTGCTTAACACGAGCTAGGGACTACGGATAATTGCGCTATAAGTTTAAAGTGTCATAATTTTAGTTTTTGTTGTTACTTTTTCATTGTTTTTCTTGAAGCAATTATGCGCATAATATAGTCTATGCTTAATGTGGGGTACCCCATTTTTAAGGGATAGTATAACAAGAAACCATTTTCGTATAATCGAAGTGTTTTTAATTGTTTTAGATGCCAAAATAAATTCCAGTTATCCGCATATAATTATTAGTGAATACTTGTTGGATATCAAAATTTAATCAGATGATTGGATCCAAAACTCAAATATCATTAGAACAAAACTGGAAAAGAGAGTGACTTGATTTATTTTCAATTATCCCATTAAATCACCACATATCTGACGTAACCGCGCGTTTAATGGGCTTGTAAATCCTTATGTCGATAAATCGGATAACAGTTTAATTTCTCTTTAATTTCCGTGGATTAAGGAAAAACAAAGACCATCTGATGGAGCCCGAATCCGCAATTACCTCTGAAAACAGCTCGAAAAGGGTGGCACATATGGCCGGCACTGGTCGAAACAGACAAGCGACCAGGGCATGGACCAAAAAGACAATATAAAGAGAGATTTATCGCAAGCCACGCTCAAGGAATGTACAGTTACTGGGGAGGAGATTACAAAACCTCACTTGTGTCACACATTTTCACAATCAACGTAAGCTTCTACTGCTTTTTTTTTGTTACACAACTCCAGTATTAAGACAGGAAAATATCAGTCGATGTTCAATTATTTACGTTGTAGAGGGGTTCGCTTTTACTTTCATTTTTCAAACACAGATCGTCTTAGAAGATAAAGAAGATAACTTAGCACCTAATGTACGTTGAGATTTTTTTTAATTACATATGAAGCCTATAAATATTTATACGTTATAGGTATGAGGGGACTTTTCAGATGAAGTCAAAAGCTGGCAAGGTCCGGTTTGAGGAGGTGAGGCTAGGGCTAATTTTTCAGGTTTGATCTCGATTATTTTGTAAAATTCACAAGGTTCAGCCGGCGCGATTTTTAAGGGGCCCGGGTAAACTCGATTTTCTTACAAGGTCAGGTCAGCTCGATTTTTTATTTTTTTTGGTAAGATTCGGTTTGATCTCGACTGTTTTGTAAGGTGCGGTCTCACAAGGGCAGGTCAGCTCGAGGGTTTTTTTTTGGCATAGTTCGATCAACTCGATTTTTTTTGCGAAGGTCCGGTTTGATAAAGTCCGGTGACTTCGAGTTTTTTTGTAAGGTGCGGTTTCACAAGGCTCGGTGAGCATGATTTTTTTCAGCGCTTCCGTCAGCTCAATTTTATTTTTTTTGGAAAGGTTCGGTTTGATCTCGATTATTTTGTAAGATGCGGTTTCACAAGGCCAGGTCAGCTCGAGGTTTTTTTTTGACATGGTTCGATCAACTCGATTTTTTTTGCCAAGGTTCGGTGAGTATGATTTTTTTCAGCGCTTCCGTCAGCTTTTTTTTTTGCAAGGTTTGGGTTGATCTCGATTATTTTGTAAGATCCGTATTCACAAGGTTCGGCCAGCGCGATTTTTAAGGGGCCCAAGTATAAGCTCGATTTTCTTACAAGGCCAGGTCAGCTCGAATTTTTTATTTATTATTTTGCGTGGTTCGATTAACTCGATTTTTTTCTGCAAGGTCTGGTTTGACAAGGCACTTTAAATCACTATAATTTTTTTTACAGATCCGGTTAGCTCAAAAACGGACTTTGTTAACAAAAAAAGTTTTGTAAAATCGGATTTTCATGAAAAATATTTGAGCTCAGACTGAACCTTGTCAGCCCAGACCTTGGAAAAAGTAAATTATTTTTCTAGTCGAAAGCACCTTCCAAAGGTCTAATGTAAAAATAACTATCGAAATAACGTAGGGATTTGGGTGAAAATATTCGTTTATTATTTCGTATTTGTCCTAATAAAAAGTATAATATATAAAAAAAATTGTAATATAAAATATTTAGCAATAATATATTTAATCTAAAACCGCATATTCGGGAAGGTGGAAAGAACACGAGCACTTACGCATTTTTCCCGCTGCAGGGTCAAATTAAGATTTAACTTTTTTTTTGTTATTCTAGAGCAAAATATTTTTTAAATGTTTATTCGAAGTCTGAGGCGCTATTTTGTTTCTAGCATCATACTATCATTTCATTTTTGGATCCTGAATCAAATGTACCAAAAAATTAAATACTTTTTACATTATTTTACGTTATTCTACGTATTTTACGTTATGCAAAAAAAAAATCGACAGCTGATGGTGATTTAAATAGTATATTATTTTATACGGAGGGAAAGTGACACTTTTCATGGCGCGCTCGTGTTTATCAGCCGAACGAAGTGAGGCTGATAATAGAGAGCAAGCCATGAAAAGTCACTTTTCCTCCAAATAAAATATACTATTTTTTCTTCAAACGTGGGCAAATTTAAGCAAGAACATCATTTTTAATTGAAGGAAAGCGAATTTTCAAAAGGTTTGGACTGGTATAAGTAGGTGAGTATGGAGTATGGGCTGCTTCTATAGAAACGCGGCGCTGTCAAATCGCGACACTGTCATCAACGTCAGTGAACATCGAGAAATTATTATTGAAATTATTAAAGAAAAATAATAAAATAATAATTATATAACTAAACTACTAATCATCGCAAAATCAAAATTAAAAACGTTATAAAACTTTGTAAGTAAGTTATAAAATTAATGATAACATCTACCTACCTCTTGCTAGACCCTGCTTGGTCAATTTTTTCATTTTCTGTTAATGATGATGCCAGTCAGTCAGAAGTTGAATGTTAAATATGTAGGTCATAACTGTGCACTAATACTTACCTAATAATAAAAATATAAGATGTTGGATTCCTTTATGTACCTAGGTACCTATATGGTTATAATTATTATCCTTGTGTTCAATATTCAAATTTCAATACGGAATAATAATTATTTTTGCTTACCTCGCAATAACCCAACTTTTTTTCTGACGTTTGAGCCGACTGAGCCGAGCACGAGCTCGACTCGACTAAAGTCGACTGTCGACCGTCCGGCTTCGGGTATAATTATGACGTTTCACAGAATTACTTCGTTTCGGTGTAGATTTTCCAAAGATTATGTTTGATTAATACCAAATTCCTTTTAACCTTATTAGATAATAATAAACTAGAGAGTTTTCATATCTTAGGTTGAATTTTATTGATGAATATACGGGCCTAACATTAATAAAATTTCAATAGTTGATTCTTAATACAGGTAGCTATGTGTTTGTATGTTGATGTTGCTATGGCACCACTTTAGCTCCGGCGGAGGTAAAGTGTTGCTTGGCAACACTTTAGCTCCGGCGGAGGAAAAGTGAAACTTTGAGACCGGCTACTGAGTCGAGTAATGTCTGATTTACTGACGTTTGAAGAAAAAAAATATTATTAATATTTGGATTAATCAGAAACATAATCAAATGCAATTAGTAGATCGGTGGACATGACGTTATCTACCGGTAGTTATGTTGATCAGTTAAACATTGAACTAAGATTTTTTTTAACTTTCAAAAAACAGACACAAAAAATACTTCTATTAGATAAAATTATCAATAAATATTATTTGCGTTAATTTAAAGCATTACGTTGATAGAGAATATGATACCATCAGATGTCGACATTTTGTCAATCTTATTTGTTATTCTATCAGAGAAAAATGTATCCCTGATTTTAATTTTGCTCTAATTGCTTTTAAATTAAAAATAAATTCATAATTATTGGCGCCTTCAAAATTATGATGGGAATACCAAAAAGAAAAAAAAAGATCTGCCATTCAACAATGCAATATAATTCCTCTGCTATAATACTTAAAATGACATTAGTTTATCGTATTGTATTGTTAGCTTTGACGGTTGTGAGCTTAAAGCGATATTACTTTTAAAAGCATCAGGTATTGTTTATCTGCAGTAATACGTCTGGTGAGAAAGAAACAAAACTGCAAAACTCTGCTGTATAATCTTAACCACATCTCTTTACTTTATCTTCACAGCGCTGCAGTGATAAATACAGATTAAATGGGTGTTTAATGATATTATAGTTCTTTACTGCTGAATATTTAGGTACTCATTTATGCGTACATATTTAAATACACCTCCACCACAGTGATAATTGTCAGAACTATGCTTTCCAAGACTGTTAGCAAATGTGGCTCTCTACCACAACCACATTATTTGTTCAGGTTCTAGTTTAGTTTACGAGTTTACGTTTTTAGGTTGCTTAGTGAAGTTTATCTATTGGAAGTTTAATTCTGCCCATTGGACTTTTTAAATTGAACGGTAAGTGTATTTAAAATAATTCGGTACCTTGGTTTTCGAGAAGAGATTACTGTTGAAAATTAATTTTCCCGTTATTGTATAAAATATATTTATTATTGAGTTTTAATAATTGATATATTATTAGGTATATAAAAAGGGGGCATTTAATAATTTTGATTTTTTGTCATTGTATTGAAAATGCTTCAACTAATTTGTTATTATATATTTTATTTTTTTAATTGTTTTTTGAATTTTGTTTGTTTTCAATCAAAATACGAAAGGAACTTTTACTCTATGTTTGATTTTTTTAACTTCTGCATGGTTTGTCTCCTAAAATAACATCAATTTTCAACAACCTCATTCTATATGGATTAGGTGTATTTTTTAGATATTCATTTATTAATTCTAGAGACAAATGTTTTTTAAAACTAAAGTTAACAAATAATGAATTAACCTATTAGTCCCACCTCCAACCCCACTATAAAATTTTTTCTCTTCCAAATTAAAATGTGCTCATTTCAAAAATAATTTACCTATTTTGAAAATTTATAAAGGTCGTAAAATTTAGTTCATATCTACGGATTTTCATATAGATGGGGAAAGTAGTGCAGTTTTATGAGGTGCTCGTAAGGGAAAAATTTTCTGTCTATTTTATGCACCAATAAAACAGCGCTATATATTTTTTTATTTGTGATGTCATTTTCGAGTTATGACATAAACCTCGGTTTTTTCAAATGTAAAAACCGTCATCATTTCTCCATTTTCAGTAAAAACAATATCGAGTTTCATATGATTGTATTTATAAAAAAAATCTATTTAGTAATGGCATGACCAACTATGACTTAAATTTAAAAAAACACAATTTTAAGTCATAACTCAAAAATGACACGATAAATAAAACAAAACATAACTCCGTTTTATTGATTATAAAATCGTTTAAAATGTTTTTCTTTACTATTTTCCTCTAATCCCAATAATAGGAGTGTTATCTCAGTATAAAGAAATTCCCGAAATTCAGTTTAGGTACTTTACGTCAAATATCTAGAAAGAAACCCATGAAGGTTTCTGATGCGACATCCCTGTTTTACGACATCCCTGTACTAAAACTCCCGAAAAAAGAAACTCACTCTGTATTTGTATCAATGAAAGTGCAAAAAAAAATCATTATCTTACTGTACAACATTTCTAACTAGTTTTGGTCTTTTATTGTTATTTTTTTTAGATTTTTGTATTCTTTGACATAGATTCTGTCAGCCAAGTCTTGTGGTGAAACCTTTAAAATTTTGAAAATTTAACTATGGCTCTAATTGCATTAATATTGTCGGTGTTACCAGTTAGTTGTATGTTTTTTTGTATTGAATTGATCCAAAAATTTCAAAATTGTGTAAAGGTGTCCCAAAACTCAACGTCATCCGTTGAAGGGCTGATAGGATATGCCAACTCATGAACCAAAATATCATAATATGATCGTAGTAAAAAATGATTTCTTTTCGATGTAATTGTACTTTTATGAATTGCGTAAAAATTAATACTTTAGATCAGTTTTTCGAGTGCCACAGTTACAAAATTCCATACCTTTACATTCTAAATTTTGTTACGCAATGCTACATAGCTCTGTTATTATTGATCAAGTGCCGAAGAAATATTCCAGTGTCATACTTTTAGGAAAATTTTTATTTTTTTTACATGATTGAAAAAAAAATCTCATGACTAAACTTTGGTAGGTACTTCATGCATGAAAAAAAATTACCCATGAACATAGTAGGTAAGTTATCTCAAAAAATGGATAATTTTTTCTACTTTCTGAAATGGTAATATTTTCTATGTTTTCCTTTACAAAACAAGGTATTGGTTATTTGACTACAAAAGCATTGTGATTTATCATAGCAATAAATAATCTGAGTTGTTTACACATAATAATATAGGCTTTAATGATTACGTGTCCTAATAAATAGGGCAATAAGGAACTCTAAAAAGAGCGGGTTTTTTTGCACGGATCCTTCAAATTGTCATTAAGAATCAAAAAATCAGGGAGTGCTATTAAATTAAATGGTGGAAATAGGAGGTAGGGGTGAAACTGCACCCCTTTTTTAAGTACAGTTAATTTTTTTTTTATAGTTTTATTAAATAAATTTCTAATACATTTGAGTACATAAAATAAATAACTTCGGATACCTAATACCTACGTAAAAAATAATAATTTAAAAAAATTATTAGCTGTACCTTTGAATTCATACCATTCATACAAGTATTGATTTTTTATTCACAAACTACTTTAAAATAGTTTTTCATCGTCCAAAAATCAATTTTTTTGTAAAAAAATAGACCCAAAATGAAATCAAAAAAAGCTCTATAATTTTTTTAATGTCTAAGCTAGAGCGGCTTTATCTCAGTCAGTTTTTATCAAAAAATAATTTTTAACTCAAAATAATCATTTTGAAGACAATTATTTAATCTGCTTGTTTTTCTGTCAAGCAATGCCTATAGGTACATATCTCCACTGTGAAAAACGTTATAGGCAAAAATAAAATAAAAAAGAAGCAAATAAATAAAAATTTTGAAGTTACCTTTTTAAATATTTTTGACACAAGAACTTTCTTCTAATTTTTTTAAATAAAATGTTTCGAGGTAAAATCATATTATCTACAAAAAAATTCCTATTAAATTTACCTGAATTTTGCTTCGTTTTCGAAATATTATTAAAAAGCTGTTTCCCCAGTTTCACCCCTATCTCCAATTTCCTCCCACTAATTTAATAAAACTTCGTGATTTTTTAATCCTTAATGACCATTTGAAGTACTCGTGCAACCTCTTTTCTTTATTGCCCTTCTTATTAGGACATCGAAAGCCAATTATCAATTTTAAACAACTCATATTACTTATTGATATAATTTCACAATGCGCTGCTTTTGTAGTCAAATAGCAATTTTTTTCTAAACTAAAGCATAGAAAATATTACACCATTGAAGAAGTGCCAAAGTTTATTAATGAAAAAAAAGTTTTTTCTATTAGGAAAAAAAATAAAAAATTTCCCTAAAGGTATTACACCAGAATATTTCTTCAGTACGTGATCAATAACAGGGCTATGCAGAATTGCATGACAAAATTTAGAATCTAAAAATATAAGTTTTGTAACTGTGGTACTCGAAACACTGGTCTAAAGTATCGATTTTCACACACTTAATAAAAGTACCTTTACCTCTAATAGAAATAAGTGTTTACTAAGATCATAATATTATGATATTCTAGTCATTGATGACGTTGATCAAGGGATGACGTTGAGTTTTGGGACACCTGTATAGTGCATGCAGCGTGATATTTTTTGTGTGCCAATCGAATAAAATATCATCGATCAATTTAACCAGGTGGTAATTTTTTTGTTGTAATTTTAGTGTAAATCACACTTTTTATAACTGGGTAATCAAGGAAACAAAAGTAACACTTAATACACTCATTTTCAAGATATGTGAGTAATTTTAAAAAAATTGAGAAAAAAATGTTCCCAAAAGAGTGAAAAAAGGGTAAAAATGGGTAACTGTGGCAATTATACAGGATGGGCCATCGAAAAGGTAACAAGCATAATAATTTGGAAAGTGAAGATGTATGCGAAAAACGCCGAAACAGGTCGATTTTGTTATCGAGGGGGACATATTTTCGAGACAAATTTAACTACCCAAGTTCACCCCCTTGGCAGGGGTAGCTACCCATTTGCTTATCATCATAGGGAACAGCTATCGAGTGATACATCATTTGAAAGCTATTTGAATTCTCTATACAAACATATCCAACATTTTGGGTTTCGCTTACATACAGGGTGGCCTACATACAAGTGATTAACGCGAGTTACGTTTTCGTTGGGCCAGCCTGTATGTAAGCGAAAGTGATACATCATTTGAAAAGAGACTTGAATTATATTTACAACGATATCCAACATTTTGGGTTTCGCTTACATACAGGGTGCCCTACATACATGTGATTAAGGCGAGTTACGTTTTCGTTGGGCCACCCTGTATGTAAGCGAAACCCAAACTGTTGGATATCGTTGTAAAGAGAATCCAAGTATAGCTTTCAAATGATGTATCACTCGATAGCTGTTCCCTATGATGATAAGTAAAGGGGAAGCTACCCCTGCCAAGGGGATGAACTTGGGTAGTTAAATTTGTTACGAAAATATGTCCCCCTCGATAACAAAATCGACCTGTTTCGGCGTTTTTCGCATCCATCTTTACTTTCCAAACTATTCGGCTTGTTACCTTTTCGATGGCCCAGCCTGTATAGCAAAAGTATTGTTATTGGAGGCTCAAATTTTTTCGTGATACGATACAGCTATTTGCGGTGTCAACTTTCAAAAAGTGGCCATTTACTGACATTGTAGAGGCCGTTTTTTTTAGAATTTATATCTAATATTGTCTTTCGGGGGATTATATTTGAAAAAAAAAATCGCCACGATATGATGTTTGTTGCTAGATAAATCATTGTTTTGACATGAAAATCGAGTACTTATTATCTCAAAACTTAAAAGATTAAACAAAAAATCATTTTTTGGAATAGTTTGGATATCATTCGATAAAGAATTATCATTCGTACTCACGTTAAAATGGCGACAGGAATTCCAAAAAACCTCTTTTGTATCCCACACACACTGTGAATAACAATTACTACAAAATTTCAAAGGTCAGCAAGACTCTTGCTGACTTTCAGAGTCGTCATCAAAGAAATCAAAGAATAAAAAATCACAAAAATCTATTCGAATAATAAAAAAATTTGAATCAAGCACTATAAAATTAACAAAACCTGCCAATTTCTTGTAAACATCGTCTTCGAGGCCAAGTTTCTTGGTAACCCACTTTATTTATTTTCAATTTAATTGAGTTGATTTAACAGTTAATCAAATTGTACATAACTGATACTTAGGAAAAAAATTCAATAAATTTATTCGAAATAAATTAAAATTATACAAAACCTGAAACGATGATAACATTTCGAAAGTTCAATACTTCTCTAAAAACGTAAGAATGTGAAGCTAAAAAAAATTAAAAACAATTTTGATTTTTTATTAAATTACTTAAATTAAGTTAAATTACTCTGTCAGAATTGGTTAAAATCCTATACATCACACAAAGATTTTATAAAGAAATTATAAAAGAAAATTTTATGAAATAAATAATGATTTATACTTAACAATAGATCGATAAGAGGATTGTTGAAAAAATTTTGGCGGTCTAATTTTATAATATTTTTTGAAGATTTTTTGAAAGCTAATGAAAGTACCAAGTTTAGTTTACGAAACTTAAACGATACTTTTCTTCAAGATATAAAATTCCTTCAATTGAAAAATGGGCAAATTTTTTGTTTTGGTTATGCACACAACCTAACCTGTATTTTCAAAAGTGAAAAAATATATGGAAAAATAATATGCCTAGTTTTTTGTAATTAATTATTGTCACTTTTTTTAACTTTTTTTACATTTTTTTTAATATGTAGGTATTATGCTACAGATGTCTTATAAAATTTTCAACAGTGCCCTTATTCTCAAAACTTTACGATTCGATTTTATCTCGAAAGTTTATTTAAATTAATATGATGGAGATATTTAATTATTATTAATGTTACTAATAATTATTAACATGAAATCAAAATTGTGTATAATTTTTCATCTCCATTATTTCGAAGCTAAAAATTTTTTTCGGAAAATTTCAAGGTGATTAGAGTTTGATACCAATTAAGGACGAAGTTGAAAATAGTATCGATTAAATTTTATGTCCCAGCCTCGCGCACCCCCAACCTTGAACCCCACCGTTCTTTGTAATGCCAAATAGCACTCCTTCTACTTATATCTCTTTGAAATCGATTAATTTTTACAATAATAATAATAAAAAAAATTGAAAACGACCAGATATCCGAAAACCGCTTGCTTATAAACAATTTCGAAAATATTTCTATACCATAGAACTGTATGTTGGTACTTGCATGGAAAGTTAAAGTTAGGACATTTCAACTTTCAAGCGTTTTCCGGTATCTGTAGCCGTTCGTATTGGCAACTGCATGCTTTGAAAATAGTAAATGGGAATTTTTACTTGTTTATAACTTCCGTAAAAATTCATCAATTTCAAAACAAGAAGAAACGATGTACTTATTTCAAATGAAATTTTCTTTAAAATGACATATCTTGAGAGGAATTATATGAAATTCCAAACCGGCGGTGGCTGGAGGTGAGAGGCTGATGAGACCAAAATTATGTCAGAAATACCTACATTTTTTTCAACTGGAAAATCCTTAAGATTTCTCGAAAACATTATTGATGAAACTATCAAACATACTTGTCAAATTTTTTAATAATTTACCCTAAATTATCTCCAATTTTATTACAGATTAAATCAACGTACAATCAATAATGGATATCCTCGTGAGACGTCGATTACATCCGTTAACAAAAATCCTTGAAAACAAGTTAAGTTTAGCGGAATTGCTAAAATACACTGAAATTTGTCCAGATTTTCACTATCTAACGGTTGCACACCTAGAACGAGAAAAACTAAAGAAATGGAACTGGGAAATCCTTTTTGATTCCTATGTGATTCCTCTGAGTATTATTGAACATTTCCAAGGCGTTCTCGATTGGAATATGGTTCTTCATCAAAACCGTATGTCTTTAGCGTTCATGGAAAAATTCCAGCGCCGTATCAACTGGATTGAGGAAGATATTTACCAAATATGCTCTTTTAACGTCTTGAAGAATTTTACCAATGTTTATGATTTTCAATGGACTTATTTTTGCCAGCATGTTGATATTCCTGAATATTTTTTACGTGAAAATCTCGAAAATTTGAACTGGAAAAACGTAGGCATTTATCAACAGCTCTCCGAAAAGTTCATCGAAGATTTCGAAGCTCGATTAAACTGGAAATCTGTTTCCAGTATGCAACGTTTATCTACGGACTTTATTGTTAAGCATAAGAATCTACTAGACTGGGAATGCTTGTGCCGATATCAGAACTTGGACTTATTTGTTTTGAAAATGTATCCGAAAAGAATTAACTGGAATAGTGTATTGGAAACACAAACGTTTTCAGAAGACGAACTCGAAGAATTCGCAATTCATTGTGACTGGGATGTGATAATTCGTACCCAAAAGGTGTCGGAAGACTTCATCTTGAAGCATTCTGATAAAGTCAACTGGAAACTGGTGTCAACCCACGTTCAATTGTCAGAAAGATTTATTGAAACCAATTTATATCGACTAGACTGGGTAGAAGTACAGATAAATCAAACTTTGTCAAAACTATTTCTCAAAAAATACTTTCATATGTTCGATCTGAAGGTGCTCAAAGAGAATAATAATTTACCTTTTGATTTCCTCCTAAAAACTTATAGTGGAAGGGGATTCGCTTCTATTCAGAATGCTAAAAATTATGACAATGCCGAAGAGCTAGAAAGTTTGATCAGTCCCTTTGATGAAAGTAAGCATTTTTGGTTTATCATTAGCCGTTTGGAGGATCTCCCTGAAGATTTTATTAGCAAATTTAGGGATAACATTTTATGGAGCCTAATTCAGAGAACTGGGAACTATTTTTCTGAAGATTTTATTCGCCAAAATGACGCTTATGTCAGCTGGGTAAATGTATGTACCTTATCAGACTTATCTGAGAGTTTCATGCTTGAATTTAGCGATATTATATGTTGGCCCCTAGTACTTGTGAATCAAAATGTTTCTACTGACTTTATACAGTACGCGGTTAACCATTTTGTTGAACTGGTTGAAGTTTTGGAGTTTTATCATACACTCTCTTATTTGAAACAACTTCACATTTTTCATTGTAGTAGAGGTGAAGACTGTGAACATATCAAAGCTACATCTCTCAGAATGAATGAATCTATTAAAGCTTTTGTGAAGGAGGGAGATGACTATTGCCGCTATGTAAAGGTAAAAGATTATAGAGCGCAAGTAAAAAATTATTGTATTAAGGAATCAAAATGTGAAGCCTTTAGAATCCAGGTGAAGTCATATATTTCACATGCTTATTATTATTATCATCGAAGGAGTAAACAATCTAAAAAAAATCGTTTTTGATTTGATTTTTTTTGTATTTTATTTTTCTAGGGATTATTATCCAATAACTTTTATATTTTTATGAATAACTATAGAAATTTTTTTAAGGTATTTTTGATTGATGTTTTTACATGTTATGTTATACATGATCTCAACGGCGTTTGTTGAGCTGTTAGTATGAGTAGTCCAGTGAAATTTTTACTCAGAAGGTTTCTTTTGTAACTCTGGTATAGATTCACCAGACGTTACATTTCAGTTCAAAACCATCGTGAGAAAATTTCCTCTGGTCTTGAGATCATATTTTTAAATTATATGTTTAGCATACTTGACGAAAAATCAAAAACCTAGATTTAAAGAATGGATGTATTTGTTTTTATGTTTACCTACCACTTTAGAAGCTGCTCAACCAATCTATGTGTTTATGAACTTTTTAAATTATTATTGTGTGTAGTAGTTTTAGTTATAATATGATTTTCTTATGTGTGTAGTGTGTACAATTATTTTTGTTTTTATGTAACTAAGATGATAATGAAAATAATTATTGTTGTAATAATCTGACTTATTTATAAAGTAAAATAATGTGAAATAAAAATATGTACCTAAGTAAAATGGTTGTTTATAATATGTAGAACTGAATTTAGGTGAACCCCCCCCCCTCCAAAAAATCGATTTATGATTCGATTGAAACAAGTTTTGTGCCCAAGATTCAATCTGCGTATACAGGGCTCCTAAATAAGGGCGAAAAATATTAGCGGGTGATTCCTTGGCTTATTCTAAAGCAAAAAGTTCCTAGCAACGTGGACCCACAAATGCACCTTTTTGGAACACAGAACATCAAAGGAGACTTTTTTTCCAGTTTTTTGATGATATCTCAGAAACCGTTTCAGGTAGAGAGCTCAATTTTTGTACATATTATTTAACCATTGATATTGGATAATTTTTTAATGCTAGCTAATTTTTTTTATATTCCCAGTGGCGGAGTATTTGGGGTTTTTCTGCTCTCAATTTCTACGTTACGACATTGAAAAAATTGAGATTTGAAATGCGTATTTTAAACCGCCAATATTTTCTACACAAAAAGAAAAAAAGGACAAAAGGGTAAAAAAACCTTATTTTGATTTGACTAAAAAACTTAGCTAAGTTCTAAAATCTAAGCCGATGCCACATAAAAAATAATTGGTATAAAAAAAAGGTGATATCATATTGATATGACATGCTTAAAAGCTCAGGGTGTTGTATCTAAAACGGTTCCCGATTTACAAAGCGATTTAGAGGTATATAAATAGGGGGCGGAAGTTGTAAATACTGCTAAAATATTAAGAAAACTAAATTTTTTTTCGGAAATGTCTTTTAACCGAGATACAGGCTGTTTAAGTGACAATCTGCGAAACTGTTTTTTTTATTGTATCTTCCTACAGAGTGGACTAATAGTTCTGAATTTTTGTATGCATGTTTTCTATTTAAAGGCAAGTATTTGTAAAAATTCTGGGTATAGCAGAAGCACTCATTGGTGTAGAATTCGGGGTAACCTTTTGTCTCATAAAAAAATTCTGAACTGTTTCTTCCATTTTTTGGCATCCTAGTTCAAATTGCTATAAAAAGGGCATTATATTTATAAAATTTCGATATAAGACTCCGGGAAAAATTCAAAAATAAGGGGTTTTAACATTATTTTTAATTCATATTAGTTTTATTAATAATTAATAGTCCTACGCTCGTATTCACAAACGATAATTTCGTAAATAATTACTTAATCCTATATCTCCATCTCATTCTGATGCATATAAACTGGATATCTCCATCCCATTTATTTTATTATTTACAAGATGTTAGGTGAATACGGGCATTACATAAGTACCATAAAGTGAAGGGCTTGCCGATAAAGCTAAAATATTAGGAAAATTCAAGATAATTTTTTTTACTACTGTTGGAAAACCTTTTTATAAATGACACTTAAATATATCTCGGTTAAAAAACATTTTCTGAAAAAAAATTATCAAAATTTTCCGAATATTTTGGCTTTATCTGCAAGCCCTTCACTTTATGGTACTTATCTTAGACTGTTAAATAAAAATAATATAAATAAAAAAAGTTAAAACCTCTACATTTGAATTTTTCTTGAAAACGGTGGCGCCTCATCGAAATTTTATAAGTATGCCCTTCTTTATAGCAATTTGAAGAAGCATGCCAAAAAAATAATAAAAAAATTAAAAAAAAACTTATACCTATAGAATTTTTCCAGGTACAGCTTATCAAATAGAAAAGTACATGGAATTGAAAATAATTGGTCCACTCTGTAGGAAGATACAATAAAAAAACAGTTTCGCAGATTGACACTCAAACATCCTGATTCTCGGTTAAAAAACATTTTCGAAAAAAAAAAATTATTGGAATTTTCTTAATATTTTATTTATTTGGTGGCTTTATCTCCAAGCCCCAAAAACTTATGGTACTTACCACTGAATCACCTTGTATACAGGGTGGGAATACTACCAATCATTGGAATCTCCTAAACGCTAATAGATAGAGGGTCCGTTAGATTAGAGGAAGCTGCTTCATTTTGTGGCCATCTCGAGTCCGTCAAGACATACAAGATATCTGTGACCATTCCTGAAATATCCTGAAAAAACTGAAAAATCCCGATTTCTTATTTTTGCCATAAATCTCTTATTTTTGGAAATGAATAAATAATCTTTTGTAGGCATACATAAGACGTCAAGAGCTATCCATCTGACATTTCAAAAATTTTCAAAGCCTCTTCTCAAAGATCTTCAAAGAGTATTCATAGTCAACTTTTGTTTTTCTTATGCCTTATGGCTGCCATATTGGATTTTCATGTAATTGTGTATTAAAAAAAATTAAAGGAACCAAAAATCTATCACATTAAAAAAAATATTCAAAATTTTCTTCTTTTTCCAAAAACAAAAAGAAAATTTTATCACCAAATGACGTCGTCGTGTGACGTAGCAATATGACGTGACATTGCTTGACTTATGGTTATTTATGATATTCGGTTTAAGAAAGGTTTTTTTTTCTAAAACAGAAGGAGAAAATTTTGAAGAATTTCTTTTTTAATGTGATAGATTTTTGGTTTCCTTAATTTTTTTAACACAGAATAACATAAAAATCCAATATGGCGGCCATAAGAAAAACAAAAGTTGACTATGAATACTCTGGGATCTAGTTGGCTTTGAAAATTTTCGAAATGTCAGTTGGATAGCTCTTCACTGGTTAAGTAAGCCTACAAAAAATTATTTAATCATCTCCAATTTTAAAAAAGATGTGGCAAAAATAAGAAATCTCGATTTTTCAGTTTTTTCAGGATATTTCAGGAGCGGTCCTAGATATCTTGTATATATCTCGACGGATTCGAGATGGCCACAAAATTGCGCAACTTTTCTCTAATTTAACGAACCCTGTATCTCTTAGCGTTTATGAGATCCCAATAATGGGTAACACAAAAAATTCCCACCCTGTATATTCAGAAAAATAGAAAAAAAAATTTTTTTTGACACCGTACCTGAAAAGCGGTGCATTTGCGGACCGCTTTTATAGTTATTAGGAATTTTTTCCTTAGAATGAGCCAAGGAGTGACCTTTTCAAAATTTTCGCACTTATTTAGGATAACCCTGTATACCACTATATACAGTGTGTCCCCGGATAGGTGAAACGACTCTTATAAAAGATCAAAAATTCTTGGTTGATGTTTACTGTTTATAATCCGCTAAGCGGGAGTTGATATCAATTATTTTTGTTTCAATAGAACACCCATACAAAAGTTGTATAAAAAAATTTATATAAAGGTGAATCGATGGCAAATATTTCGGTTATACCGGAAATGGCTACCAACTTTATTCATAAATGCTTCTAGGGGTGCAGCGCGTCGTCCCCCTCCCAAACCACCCCTTTGGTGAAAAAAGTATGTTTTCGCTAATAACTCGTTAGTCGTTGGATATACCTGTCAAAAAATACTTATTAATAGAAAGGAAGCTTGAGTGATTTCCTAAAAGAAAGGTATTCTGTAATTTTTTCGTATACGTCATAGATTTCGAGTTTTTTTTAAGTAAAAAATTTTGTATTTTTGATGCACGCGAATTTTCGTTTATTTAAAATTGTTGCAAAACAGTAGGTACAGTAAAACTAAAATAATGGTAGGATTGCTGAAGATGTAGTGAAAATATTAATAACCATTTTTATTGTAGTTATTTTGGCATACCATTAAGACCCCTTTATAAATTTAAATACAAAATATAATAATCAAAATAATAATATTTTTCTTAAGAGAAATATGAGAAAAAAAATAACAATACGATTGCCTCCTATAAACCCTTAGAGGTCCTTGATCAATTTCTTTTCCAATGAAGGATCGAGTCTCCAAAAGGGCTTGGAACAAAGGCTAGCTCTAAAAAGCTATAAACAGGTCGTGTTGCAGTACATAGCAAACCCTGCCTCTTAAACAATATCAATGTGACAGGACTATGGCACACCCGCACACAAAAATACCGAGGGGTTACTAGAGGTGTTAGCAAGGATTGACGTGATTTTAAAAAGAAAATAATCGTGAAAGTAGAATGTGGGAAAGAGCTTTTGTTGGAAACACTGTCATATCTTCGCGAGGTTCGTGTAATAACCGTAAAAATTGTTTATAAACGAAAAAAGTGTCCAGTGAGGCCGAAGTCTTGACAGAAAATACGCATTCATGATACATACAGAGTGTTATTAATGTATGGAATTAATTGGCCATTTATCTCAGCTGAGCAGACTATGAAAATTATATTATATGGCCTCAACTTTGACTATTATTTTTTATATTATAACCCACAAGAAATTCCCCTACAAATAAGAGAATTCAGCATTTTTTTATAATTAATTGAGTTCTATAGGGATTTTATGGTTTTGTGAAAAAAGTTCTCTAGACGAATATGCTCTATGATAAATTAATCACGAATAAAATAGCAAATTTGTCTACATATTCAGGGATTATAATAATAATTGATATGTTTTATTATCACGCTGCTTGCTCCATGGAAGTCCTTCTATTACGAGAAGAATCATAATCGAACAATATGCCAAACTTTGAGTGGAACCTTTATGACGTTCAATGGAAACACCCTACATCAGTTTGCTTCCAAAATAGACGCATTAGTTGAGAAAATGATTGAACCTTCCATTCATAAAAGAGAATGTAACCGCGTGAACGCATTAAAGAGCTTTCGTGGTACATTTTTGGCATTCAGCGTTGAAACGCTCGGAAACATAATTAAATGTCCATATATCGTTTATTATTTGGGCGAATGTCTCATTTCAGGAAACGCTAACTGTATGGGGAGAGAAGTGAAGTTGATTGCAACATATGAAAATTTAATGGAGTTTGTTGGTGAATATTGCAACAGTGGTAGGTACACTATAAAACAATAATGGACGTTGTGCCGGGGAGTTCGAGTTTTCCTTTCAATAAATAACGATTGGTCTGGAACAAAACGCTACCTCTGCTGGTATTTTTTACTAAATTTGGAGTTGCAAAGTTAAGAATGCCGGAATGGAATTTCTGTGTCAATACAAACTTCATAAATTTAAGTTTATTCGTTCTAGAATGGACGATAATAATAACACATTTTCAGGTAAGTACTTATACTTACATTTCAGTTGCTACCAATTATTGCGTAACTGGTATAAATGAAAGTAACAATTTTACAGGGTGAGTCTTTAATCACGCATTGAGGGGCAAAAAAATACCTACGGTTAAAATTTTATGAATGCAATTAACCTAATTTTTTTTTTATTGATGGAATACCAGAAAACTGTAGTTAATTTCGTTGCATACCTTGTGGCTAACCATACCTCTGTACATGGACATTGTCTAATAATAATAAAAAATTCCATGTTAACGAAATAATGGATTTGTTACCTATTATTGTCAAAGTATTTTGACGTATTGATATTGACGTATTCATTGCATTATTAAGCAATGTCCTATATACAGGGTGTCCCATAATATGTGGGCAATCTCCCGGATTTGAGTAAATTTCGTAAAAATAAATGAAAAAATAGCTATAAAATTAATTCCTCAGAGACACCCCTGCAAAGATATTAGCTGTTGAAGTTGAGGGTTGAAAATCAATTTTTTGCAATAACTTTTTTATTTCTTGACCGATTTTGATAATTTTTTGTGTTATTTTGTATTATTTTGAACTGTTTAGAATAGTGTTTCTTAATCTTTGGTAGCACATACATAGACCTCGGGAAGGCATAACCCCCTCATTCACTTGAAATAAAACAATAAAAATAATAATATTGCAGTTTTTTAAGGTTAATTTTCTTTTTATTTGACATTTTTTACATAAAAAATGTATCTTTATTTATTTCGATATAGCGAACCGTTATCGAGATAAACGTCCTTCTAATAGGTGATGCGTCACAGGAACTTTCTAAATTTCAAGTAAATTTTAACAAGATGGCTGACCTATGACAGTAAATTGAGCAGGAAACAAATAATAACTTAATTAAATACACGTCAGTGTCAAAAGATTTCATTTCACGCAGATTCAATTCTAACTGATTTTGTGCGTATTCAGCGTTTTTGTAACTCATTTTAAAATCAGTTAGAATTGAATCTGCATGAAATAAAATCTTTGACACTATTTGACGTGTATTTAATTAAGTTATTGTTTTGTTTCCTGCTCAATTTACTGTCAAAGATCAGCCATCTTGTTAAAATTTACTTGAAATTTAGAAAGTTCCTGCGACGCATCACCTATTAGAAGGACGTTTATCTCGATAACGGTTCGCTCTATCGAAATAAATAAGGATACATTTCTTATGTAAAAAATGTCAAATAAAAAGAAAATTAACCTTAAAAAACTGTAAAATTATTATTTTTATTGTTTTCTTTCAAGTGAATGAGGGGGTTATGCCATCCCGAGGTCTATGTGTGTGCTACCAAAGATTATGAAACACTATTCTAAACAGTTCAAAATAATACAAAATAACACCAAAAATTATCAAAATCGGTCAAGAAATAAAAAAGTTATTGCAAAAAATTGATTTTCAACCGTCAACTTCAACAGCTAATATCTTTGTAGGGGTGTCTCTGAGGAATTAATTTTATAGCTATTTTTTCATTTATTTTTACGAAATTTACTCAAATCCGGGAGATTGCCCACATATTATGGGACACACTGTATAGAGGTACGGTTAGCCACCCGGTATGCAACGAAATTAGCTACAGTTTCCCGGTATTCCACCAATGAAAAAAAATTCTGTGATATTTGGAATTTGAAAGAAGCTGACGTAGTCTTTTAAAACTGTCAATACTCAAGAAGTTGAGTTCTCAACTTTACCTCTTCATATCTCCGTCAATTTACCTACAAGAAATTTTTTTCCTATTTTTCCTGTGCTTCAACACACGAATTGACCCCTAGAATGTACCGTTGAGGAAATGCGTCATTAAAGATCCAGCCCGTATAAAATGAAGTTAATACTGAGAAGTAGTGGATATAATTTTGGTCTTTTCTTTTCATATTGTGGCCTGAAGCATCCTGAAGCATCCTGAAGTATCCTGAAGCATATCCTGAAGCTAAGCGCTCACCGACAGCTGACTTATTTTAACCACGCGACAGTTTCTCTTGTGTTCGATCTGGGCAATTTAGTGACGGCGAAAAGCACTTGACACCCCCTCCCCTCCCGTGAATTTTTCAATATGAGATTTATGATATAGTAATATCGTAATAAAATATGACAATCATTAGGTAGCATTACCTCTCGAGTAAGAAATCTCCAAGAAAAAAAAAATCATTAAAGTATAATCAATTTTGGCAAATGACTTCCGGAGGGTCTGGGGTAGGGAGTATCCCCCCGAGAAAGTTTTTTTTTTCAGAAAAATTGTGTAAAATAGTATTCGTACTTTTAATGTGAGTTTCATCATGTCATCACCGCATTTTTTTAATGGTGTAAGTTACACTACTCAAAAATGAAACTATCGCGTCCCAAAATTTTGCCTGATTTAGCTTGGAGATAACTTGCGGTATTCCTAAGAGATTTCGATGTCTTCACATCAGCTGCGCCCTGCAAAAAAATCCTACGTTATTTTGATTATTTTGATCCCCCAGTTTTGAAAATAAATCTAGACGGTTTTGAAATTTTCGGTTTAACACCTGTATCTACAGGGTGATCTAAATAAATCAACTGTTTGCTCTTGAAGTGCATAACTTTTTTCCTCGCCTAAAACTTCAGGCAAGAAATACAAGGATGAAAATTGACTCAGGACAAACAAAAATAAAAAATTGCACAAAAAATGACTGAAATTTAAATTTCTTCCGAAAACAGGTTTTGGGAGAAAAATCAAATGAAAATCAACTTATCTTCAAACAGAACTGTTTGGTTTGGAGACAATAAATAATGTTGATAACAGTAGCCAAATTACTTACAGCTGCCAGTTTTCAGAGAGAATCAGCGCTCTTTCTTACCTGACAATGGTTTGTAGAAACAATTTACAAATTAAAAAGCGTAGAGGGCGGAACTCCAATGACAGTCTTTTTAAACATAGAAAAAAAATTACAGGATAGTGTTATCTTACCCATGAGAAAATTTAAACAATTCTGAACGTTCCTAAACATTTTTTTACAAGCGATGAAAAATTTCGGGCAACAGCGAGGGACCCTACTGCAACTGGGCCCCCCAAGCGACGAGGTACTAAAAAGACCTAATCGCTAAAAGAGCGGAAGCATTGCTTGCGCACGCATAACCGCTGATGATGTCTACTGCAGTTGAAAAGCACCCCTGCTGCAGTCTCTAATGTTTTATGTTTTTATCCTTTTTTAGTTTCACTTAGAAAATACCATCATTACATAAAAGTGTCAGACGTTTGTGAAGAGAAATAAATAATAGGTAATTTAATTTATATGTTTGCGCAATACACTCTTTCGAATCTCAGTTATAAAACCGAAATAGATGACCCTAAATTGAATTTTTACAGCATAAGTGCCTCTTAAAATTTCAGTTCACAATTCTAGTTTCAATTTCGTTATAGTTTGCGTCTAGGTACATTTACAGGAAAATTTCTACAACAATGCATATTTTATTATGCAGATATTTGAACCAATTCACGGATGGGAACCGGCAATTTACTCTCGTCTTTCCTATTTTATTAAAATCTCACTCCTTAATTGATGAGTTTCGCTTCGAAGATGGAGGGCGGCGTGAATAAATTTGGACTTTTATAGGGACGAGAAACGCTCGTTTATTCGCTCTCTCCCCGCTAATTAACTTAGGAGGATATCTCATTTATTTATTTATTGTTGTACTTACAAACCAAATCATACTTGTAAGTTGCTTAAGAATTTAACTGAATCTCTTGTATAAAGACAGGTCATTACTTCAAAGTTTCTGCTTTAAGCGAGAGAATTCCGTCAAATTTTAAAAATTATTTCTTGTTACACATCCATTAGATAATTGCTGTATTATTAGATTTCTCTAAATCAGGTTATTATGTTTTGTCGTACTATATAAACTCAAGATGTCTCTCCAGCTCCTTCCATTGTCTGATAGTAGTTGCATAGCTTAATTTGGTTTGCGAGTCTGTAAATTGAAGTTGTTGCGGCAATCATGAAGAAGATGTCTGTTGTTACTCCTTTTTTTTTGCTTAGTCATTATTTGCTTAAAACTACATTACTATACTTTTACAGTAACGATCTGAAGCCAATATCTCAACTAAAAATTTCCAACCTGACACTGTTGAATATAATAATTCAAAATTGTGACGAAATCTCTATCTAATCATAATTTTGGGAGGGAGTGCTTTCTTGAGGTTTTTCGAAAAGTTTTTTGAGGGGGATCGAAATTATTTGTATTTTTTTATAATAATTATTAATTGACTCATTGAATATTGACACCCTTGGCATTATTCCTAAAAATATGGAGCATCAGTTCAACATATCACTTGGAATGGTCGACTTGAATCTTACTTTAAAAAACTCCAGATAAAGTGTAATGATTTCAGATTAGTGAGAATTGATGACAAGATTTAAGGGACCAGGGGACTGTTTCGTAAAAATAGTGACGAGTTGATGGATGACAAGCTTACAATTCACATTTTAACAATTTGTCTATTCAGGTTTCATAAATGTTTTTAGTTGACAATTTTACTGCACGTTGACGAACCATTTACTCGTCCAGGAAAACTTAAAATCATTTGACGTTGATTTTTTTGGCGTTAATTTGACAATAATCTGACATTTTTTATGATTCTTAAATACCAACAAAATTTATTTTGACATGTTCATGGAATTGTATACTTTTAGCTCTACAGTGCAACACTTATTGTCTGAAGGGTGGGGGAAAAATATGCATAATTACCGTACGTGTACTGCTTGGAGTCCAGTAAATTATTCGTGAAATACTATTATACAACCTGAAAAAAAATTCTTTACACCCTCAGTAACATTCATCACCATTAACCACTGCTTTTCCTCCCTCCCAAAGCACCCCAAATAGTAAAAGTGATAAGAAAGTTATGATAATTCAAAATCTCACCTCTAAAATCGTCTTTCAAGGGCTTTCAGGTCCAATAACGAATCCGAAGTCCAAAAGCTAGTGAAGGTGGTTCCAACCCCTCAAAACCTCCACAAGAAGTTGCAGTGATATAAGAAATTAATATGTGCTTCGGAAATGTCAGCTTAATTTCAATTCTTCAGTTTACAAGTCAATCGGCCTTCGAAAACGGAAAATGTGAACATTTTTATCGGAGTTATGTCGCACATCGTATTGGGTATTTTTTAATTGGACCTCGGAATCGTGATCGGCAACTCCGAAAGCCCCCGAGAGACGATTCCCGAGCGAAATTTTAAAATTTCAATACTTTTTTATCACTGGTACTGTTTAGGGTGTTTTGGGGAGAAGAAAATTACCCTAATTTTCACATTTTTCGAGGTAATGCAGGGGTTAGTGGTGATGAATGTTCCTTTTGGTCTAAACAATCCAGGGGGAATTTTTTTTTAATCAGTGCTGTTCCACTTTTACTTATTTTCTGGCTAATTAATTCCTTTAATTGGCCTATTGTTGAGAAATATCTTGCCATTTTGTGGATTTTACATCATAGATAGTGAATGACAATTTGTTAACAAAATAACTTTGCGATAATTAATTTTATTGTCCATTAATATTGATGAGTTGTGGTGCTCCACCAGCCTCGACGATTAAATTTGTATGGATTCTGCTGTCAACCTCTATAATTATTCTGATGCGGAAAACAAATAAAATTGTAGTCGACGATGAATCAAACAATGACATCTTTAAAAATCCAGCTCAGGGAAAAAAACATTTAAATGTGTTAAGAAATGGTATTGCCACTTCTTAAGTGAATAAGTGAATAGTGTTAAGCTAAGTGAAAAATAGTTAGATAAATAATTAGTGTGTAGTGTGTAGAAATAACTATAAGTATTTTTTTAATAAATAATAAAAAATTGAGTCTGAAATTCTTTTAGAGACTAACCTTTCATTCAACGTAAATCCGTTACGATAATAACAATTCTCGGGCTATGCAACATGATATGTTTGTATAAAAGATAACCGGGATGAAATTTTTTTTAAAGGTATTATATCAAATTAGCCGCCTCGAATCGATACCATTTTGGAACCAAAGCATGCATCTAGATAATCAATCCATCTCTCTTATATAGGCACTAGCCTCAATAAAAGCGATACATAATATACCATATGGCATCCACGATGTCATAAATTATGATTGATTATGAAATAAATATACAGGGTGATTCAAAATTCAGTGAAAATATTTTAAGGACGTATTTACCAGCCAAAGATAAGAAGTTTTTTCATATAATCGTATGACCTAACTTGCTTGGTTTTCTAGATACAGGGGGTTTAATTTTGAAAAAAATCGATTTTTATCAATTTCTCAAAACCTCTCAGCCGATTTAAATATAATTTTATAGGCTTATTTGTTGTCATAAGGGCCTTCCTTTGATGGGAATAACATGAATTTATTAATTCCAGTGGCGTCTCAGGGGGCTACCTGAATTAAATTAAATGAATCTCAATAATCGATGTGAATTTATTACTTGTTTTAATAGGGCCTGGCACAGATTTTGATTTTTTTCTTGGAAACAAAGCTAGATATGAGTAAAGCTCAGGAGACAAGAAAGTTACATTATTGACCGCTTAATCTAAAAAAATATATAAATTTTCAAAAGAGCAGTGGCGTACCATAATTTTACCTGTAAGTTTCAAGTAGGTAGCCCCCTGAGACGCCACTGCAATTAATAAATTTATGTTATTCCCATCAAAGGAAGTTCCTTATAACGACAAATAACCCTACCAAATTTTATTTAAATCGGCTGAAAGGTTTTTGAGTAATTAATAAAAAATCGATTTTTTTTTTTCAAAATATTACACCCTGTATCTAGAAAACGAAGCAAGTTAGGACATACGATTTATATGGAAAAAACTTCTTATTTTTGGCTGGTAAATACGTCCTTAAAATATTTGCACTGAATTTTGAATCACCCTGTATTGTTTCTTACTTTCACATCAGAATATTATATTCACATGCATTTTAGAACTCAAATTCAGTAGCATAAAACTGAAGCTGGAACTTTTTAACTTGTTTAGGTATAATAGTAAAACAAAAGTCCGTATCAGCTTCCACTATTTCAATTTCGTAAAACTTTAAAACGTTTTTTCTATCAATTTTCCTTTATCCAAATTACAGGAAGTAAATTATGAATTAGAATAACAAATTAATTGTATGCAGTTCTAACTTTAGTTCAGTACCTACTTTGCAATTTGCAATTTAAAAATGCTAAAGTAGTTCTGCTGTTGAAGCAAGTTATGGAAGCATAATATTCCGAATTAAAGTTACATCCTTTTAGTGGATAATCTACTTTGTATAAAGGATGATGTATTTTTTACAAAAATGTTATTATTACCTTCTTAGTTTTGAAATAATTACTATTGAATTGTTCATATATTTATATACTCTGCTTAATAAGTTTAATTATATTAAAGTAAGGGAGTTCGCAGACCAAAGCGGGATAGAGAAAATGCGTCCTAGTTTTATTCTGTACCTACACGAATAAAGAATTTATTTTTGCTTGGACTATACTACGTACCTAATGACTTCGAGAGGATTTTCTTTTAATTACGTTTTTTTATGAGCAGAATCAACCAATCGAAGATTTCGTTAGTCGTTGTAAGTCTAGACGGTGTTGTTGCTGCTACATTCCCACAGATGTTTAGCTAGTAAGGCTTGGACTCCAAGTGGTCAAATTTCAACTCGAATGTTTGTGTCATTTATATCTACCTACAAATTCGCTTATCCTGGAACATACTGTATAATATATAATTTTTGGTTGTGTGTTTAATGGTAATTATTATTGCTTGACGTTTTTATTGCTCATCAAACTTGTAATTTTTTTTAAGAACGTGATTTTTCCTACTTTCCGTCTCTTTCTTTCTATCTAGCCAGCAATTGCAATTTTAAGATAAATTCAATGTAGCCGGATGTGACCTGACCTGCACTGCTGGATTTAAAATTGCTCCTATTTTCCCCATCAATAACCTGGAAGTGGCCGCAGCTGCGAGACCTTTATTTAAAGCTAAAGTGTAATTCATAATCACCTCTATACTCTGAAACTATAAGAAGTTTCATACAATATTGTTGGTAACTTTTTGAAAAAGGTAATTTGGATATTAGTTTATTTTTAAATTTAATTAAAATTAATGTTCTTCATGATTGCCATTTTCGGAAGATCTTTGTAATATTGAGCAAGAACTTGAGGTGAATAATTTTAGCCAGGAATTATGATAGGGTTGTCGGGTAGAACAGGCTAGAGGTTAAGTAATTATTCATCGTCTTTGCGTGTACTTAGGTCGAGTTAGGATTGGCGTAATTGTTTTTCTAAGGGCGCTTCAAATATTCAGTCTCTCAGGATGTGTATAAAAGTATTCCGGTAATTCCGGGAAAAATTACCGCCTTCTTTGTGAAAATAAAAAAATTGACCCCTCTTAGAATTCAGAGAAGCTTCATTGGAAAATTAGCAGCCACTCTGATGTCGTATTTACAGAATTAGACTTTTACAACATGAAAGAATTTTAACTAGCGTCGAACAATTAAGTTGTAAATTGGGGCACTTCTCTCCAACGCTCATTTAAATGTAAATGTCTCGATTATGCAAGAAAAAGCATTCAGTATACACATCGAGAGAAATTTTATTTAATAAAAAAGTATTATGGCTATCAGGGAAAATGTGTTTACCTATAACAAGCTTTCAGTTATTCATAACGTGGCTCTGGAAATATATCAATTTATTTTCATTACTAATTTTACAACCGAGTTTTGAATGAGAATTTTTATGCTGTCTTGGTAACCAATTAAAATTTCAGATTTTACAGACATTTGAGTTCGTTTAACTGCTCCAGAATGAACATTAAAAATGTTCACGTCCATTTTATTAGCCGATCGATTCGTTCTCTTTGCGAAGATTCTTCTAATTTTAATGATTTATCTCTTTTCGCATGAGATGTTATTTGAAACTTGTCAAAAAAATATGGAAAAACTTTTATGAAATGTTGATAATATTTGAACGGTAGCATAAAACAAAGACTATAAGAAGTATTAGATGATGTAAGAGTAAATTTTTTTGTATCATAAAAGTTTTGAAAAGTGTTGAAAGAATCGCCATATTTCTTCCGGAACGATTATTTATGACCCTTCAAAATGGAATTGGTTAAAGGTACCTACGCAGGGATTATATAAAAGAGTGATTTTTTTCAACTGCTTAAAATGCATTAGAAGAAACCACTTCTTTTCAAAAATTGCTTTACGTAATTACTTCATAATGTATAAGCCAAACCATCTCCAAGTTTATGATTATTATCAGAGGTGACAAAAATGTATCTACCAGTAGGATATTAATTAAAATACATTAGGTAGCTTATTAATCCCAGAAACAGGATGATCTTTTCATTTTCAAATTCTACCTCAACTCAATGTTATTCAAATAGGTAGTCAAAGAAACCGTGGACTTACGTGACATTTTAATAGGGAGATGTAAAGACTTTAACAGTCGAAAAGGTGACAATTGCTCTGAATTTACTAAATCTTATCCAGGAATATTGTGGATGGCTTATTCCCGGTCTTCTTGTCGGGAAAAAATATGTAATGATTATGAATTTCACGCATCAGTTTCTCTCGTTTGAACGGGAAATCAATAAAGTAGGTAAATAGTTGTTTAATTTAATGAGTTTTCCGTATTAACTTTAAAAACCAGCCAATATAGTGCGTCGCTGTCCCATAGCGTAAAATACTAGCGAATAAATAAATAATAAACTTGCTTAATTGAAATGTGCATAATTTGTATTCCCTTTGCGTGGAACATGTCACAACATTCATGCTGTACACATACCCAACTACAAAGGCAAAATTTTAGGTAGGTATAAGTAAAGAGATAATCCTGACTGGATCCGAGAGAAGCTACACAAAAAAAAACCATAGAAAAAAAGCCAAAGCGGCAGATGTCTTGTTGGATAATTATGACAGTACCATAACACTATACATATTTCATTCCCAGCTTCCATGGAGTGGGAATTTCAACCTAATGTCGAATCTATAGGGTGTTCAGGAATAAAATTTTCAATAATTGGTTACTCACCACGGATGGTAGATGTCTTGCAACTCACTAAAATCCAGTTGATCATTATTAAATATAAGAATTAGATCCGCCAGTCTCTGATATGTCCCGCTCACGAGTTCAAAAAGAAGAAATAGCTGTCGGTGTCCTCAGATCTGGTTAGCTCTGTTTCTTGATTCGCATACGAAGCTCAGTTAAATGAGCCAAAAACGCAGTGCTTTTCTTTTGTGAGTATAATATAGTATTGATTTATATTTATTGTACAGGATGTCCAAGAATAAAGGTAACAAACTTCTAAGGTACAGAATATTGAATTGATTAAAAAGTTTTAATGAACCTTATGACATTGAAACGAACTATTTAACCCCTAGAGGGGAAAAATAGTCGCTGAGAGCATGAGACACGAAAAACAAGGGTCGTAGGTTGAGTCGCTAGTCTAAGAGGGTCAACAATAACAAGCAGGTCAGCAGAACAACAGGTACTCTTTATTAAAATATAAAATATATCACAGTGATTAATATTACACTCTTGAGCACGGTTAACAGATAATAAAAAAACAAGAGCGTGCGGTGCTAGTCGAATGAATAGATCGGGTGCTAATAGGTTACAAGGCACTTATCTTCGGATGGCTTGGCTCCAGGAATTTGCTTGGTTTGAGAGGTGGGCTTGGTATCCAAGAAAATCTTCTGCCTTGATACGTGGAGTTCTTCTCGGTACGAAAAAGATGGCCTTCAGGGAAAAGAGTGAACTCCAGTGAAAAAGCTGTAATTTCATGGATATCAGAACCACTCTAGCATTAATGAACGGTCCGATCGAGTCTGCTTGCCGAGGGTACATAAAATGATGTCCCGTCCTCAAGATATGTTGAGATCAAACATGTGATCGCAAAGTTTTACAAGCGGAGCGAAACTCGATCGGTTTTAGAAGCTGTAATTAATTAGCATACGGTATTAAGAAAATATGATCTGTATAATTCTAACACAATTAAGAAAATCATTTTACGATACTCACCAAGCCAAAAACGTAGTTGATTCTTATAATAATTAACGTGAACTCACTCACTCACTGCGCGCGCCCGCCGTCGTCTCTGTGTTACCGGCAACTAGCCGGTACGTACGAAATGTACGTTACAACATAATTTTCAAAAACCTACACCTCTCTGGTACAAAAAGTATTTAGGGTTTCTTATGAAAATTCTCAACAGTTTTTGAGATATGCACGATTTAGACATTCAAAAAGACCAAAAATTATAAGTTTTTATGTAATCTTAAAAATTATAAGTTTTTATGTAATCTTTAAAAAAAATACAGATTTGACGTGAGGTTTCATCTTCTCCAAATTCCCCCGACCACAGAAAATTCCTTGCCACGTTCCCTAGAGCTACGAGCTCAACTTTTTTTTTTGTTTCAATTTTTATGTGCAAATATTACTGAGCTTTCCCCTATTCAATTGTGCATATCACAAAAATGTTCAGAATTCACCTAGGTACGAAAAATTATGCCTTTGCGATTTGAAATGTCTTTTTTTTTTTGGAAAAATATGTTAAAACTAACATTTATCCAGTTGCATAAAAATTGGGAAACACACAAGTTAAACCAGTATCTACCGTACGTTCCTGGTTCAAGTTACACATATCAGGTAATTATTGCTGTTCCATTATACACCGTGTTTTATATTAAGTCGGCACTATTGCTAACTTCGTTATTATTTAACCTAGAAAGTCGGTTAAATTAGCAAACTAGTAGTATTTTTGCCGCTGAATAAAATAGCGAAAGCAGAAAAACAATTGAACATCGCGTTTTCGAGATAATTTAAAAAAATGTAATTTTTTTAATGGAACACCCTGTATATTTTTAGATGGATCGGTTGCAAATTTTTTTTTAAAGGGAAAAGTCTTTATACACTATGATCCTAAAATAATAAATTCATTAATTATTCATTATTTTATTACTCCCAAGTAGGCTGCGACAATTATTGTAATTTAGTGTACCTACGTAATGTAAGGTAAAAAAATTATGTCGTCCTCAATAGTGTATTTTTCAATAAAAAATACACTAAAAATAAGAGTTGTTACCTTGAAAAGGATTTAATTTTACATAAACAAATAACAGAACTTGTTTGTGTGTAAAATTTTATTATTTTAGGATCATAGTGCATAGAGACTTTTTCCTTTAAAAAAAATTTTGCAACCGATCCATCTAAAAATATACAGGGTGTTCCATAAAAAATATCCATTTTTTTAAACATATCGAAAACGCGATGTTCAATTGTTTTCCTGTTTTCATCGTTTTATTCAGGAGAAAAAATACTACTAGTTTGCTAATTTAACCGACTTTCTAGGTTAAATAATAACGAAGTTAGCAATAGTGCCGACTTAATATAAAACACGGTGTATAGACTTATAATAGGAAAACGACAGAAGAAATTTCAAAGAAAAACATTCAGCCGTTTTGAAGTTATACAAAAAAAAACGTATTTTTTTTTGGAACATTTAACACCGTGTTACTTTGTTAATACATACTCAATTTAGAAGGTAGGTTCATTAAGTCTTTTTGTCTTAAAATCAAGTAAAAATTCTAGCTTAGAAGTTTCTCCCGTTTATTCCGGGACACTCTGTATAAAAAATATCGTTTTCACTTCCGAGATCCATGTCCCAGCGTCAGGAGTTCCTCATGGCTCAAATCTTGGACCTCTCTTGCTCAAAGTGGTTAACCTGAGACTTTCTTACAGATATTTTTATGGAAAAATGTTCAAAAGACGTGGACGTGGCCTGTTTTTTCCCACCCAGAACCAGGCATGACAGGACTACACGTTGAGCTGCGTGCAGAACCGTATCACTATGGAATAGCTTTCAAGAGGTGTGTTTTCTGAAAAAAACCTGCCACGATACCTGCCATTTCCATTAGAGTGTTATAGGGATGGGATTCCCCTGCAGTACATGGGCATTTTCAACAATAATAAAAATACCTACTTTAAAAAATTATTTTGCCGTTACATTGCGGGTTTTCTGGAGGTTTTCAGTCATATACCAGAGTAGATGATTGCCGGGCGTTTTTGGCTGATCGATTCGCTCTTGCCTTAGCATAAGTAGGTACTTCAAAAGAGTTGACCCCAAACTATAAATTCTCCCCAAAGACATTCTCTTCGATTCAATTCCACTCTTGATCCTGTTATCCCGAATCGGTGAGATGGTTAAAGGTTTGAGAATTTGAAGAAGTTGGAGAAATTTTGGTTTAAGAAAATCATCACTTCCCATTTTTAAACGTTGAATTTTCTCACTTTATAACTTCCGTCACGCAGTCGCAAAATTGAGAGCTTCGAACTCAATCATGGATTCAACCCCCTCCCAATTCAGGACGCCCAAATGTAAGATCTCGAAAATCAAAAATTCCAATTATAACATCTCATTAAATTAAGACCCCTGATCAAATGAGACCCCAACACTAACCTGTACAAGGAATTAACTAAGGTTAATTCAAAAAACCATTTAACGAAAAAAAATTATTGATAAACTTTAGGAAATAAGAACTTCTTTTTTGTAAGAATTGTGGATAGTAGGAATGTGCAAATTAAATTTTTCCAGAAATACCACATGCACATGAAATGGTCGTTGTAAAACTAAAACATTCCATATTTTCAAGTATTTATACATAATATATTACCGTTCACACCCTAAACACCGGTCACGCTATCAATCCAACACACAACGACCTGTCAAATGCAACAACCCCTAAAGGAATTACCCATTCCATCCAAACATTGTCTGAGGGTGTGTTTGTCGGCGCACCCTGCCAGTGCATGCAGGAATATCCCCTTAGCCTGGAGGTAAATAAACGATAGGAGGACGGAAACACGACTGGGGCTAGATGCAGGGTCTATCCGTGCGAAATCATGAGTCTCTGGATACTCGTAGATGTGGTCAGAGGGTTGACCCGTGAGTGGTTTCTTGAACGGCCTCAATAAACATTTTATAGGTTCGAGCTGATTTGTATAAGAAACGTGGGTTTAGAGGGGTTGATTGAGTGGGATAGTAGCGATAGAATATTGGAAATGCAGAGCAGATATGTGTGTGCACATCCAGGGCTAAAAGCATTGAACACGACTGTGATACCTACCTATGTTACTTACAGGAATGTCGAATTTTAAGAAATATCTGACTTAAATTAAATATAAGGTGATTTAATAATTAATAAACTACCCTTATCTTGAAGTATTTCGGAAAAAAAAATTGTCATGAGTTTGTTGGAAAAATTTTTATTTCTTTTCTTTGCTGTATAAATTGTATCTGATTATTAAGAACATCTTCTTTTAAATTTTGGTCAACTTAGGCTACAAACACCAATTGTCAAGTATAAGGGTTCTTCAACTACTTTTGCGCCTCATGGCGTTTGTTTTCCATAATAACAATAACCCCTAGCGATCTTAAAAAAATTACACTGTTGTGAAATATTAATAAAAGGTCAATGGGAAAATCATTTTCCATCATTTTAATGAAAAGCTCTAGGTGCATCTACTGGTACCGCTAACTGCGAACCGACACATCACAAATTCCATAGAGACGTTGATAGTGCAACTATACTTTAATGAGGCACCAAATAATGCATTGCATTGCAAGTAGTAATAAATAATTGAGTTAAAGCTGCTGCTGGTTATGTGCAAATGCGAGCCGAACAGCTATCCAAGCCTGCGACAATGAAGTTATAACCCGCTTATTACCAGAGGATAGCAATAACTAATCCTGTTTCCTGTTTCCAGGGTGCGGTATGCTCTGAGCTAGCCAGGAGTGCACCATGGAGTTTCCGATTGTGTTTTTGACCGCGTTCCTCCTGAACCAGCCAGCCATGCTGCTAGCCGAGAGCCAGTGTACCATGTAAGTACCTATGAAATTAGAAATAAAATAAATTAAATATAACGAAATATTATACTTTATACAGGGTGAGTCACCTAAGATAAGCTCGATTACTCCTACACCGTTAAAAATATCGAAAGGAACCAAAAAGCACTGCAATTGGAGGGCCAAAGTGAAGTTTATAAAATTATTTTCGGGTATACAGGTTGACCCAATAACGCTGTACGCCATTCAACTTTGTTATTTTTTGAAGGACACCCTGTATATTGTTACATTTTCCATATTGTCTGAAAAAATGTAATAAGAATGTATTTTAAAGTTGAAGTTTGTAATGAGCAATTTATGAGTTGTTATGGGTTTCGCTTAGATCGAGAACTGCTCAAGATATCGGAAAACGGTTTTCATGTCCTTGTCCTAACTTTTCATGCAGTGTGGATGAAATTTTATACCGGGGGATGAAAATAATCAGATTTCTCATCACCCTGTATAAAAATTTTAACCACTAGAAGGATAAATGGTCAAATTTCTAACGTATAACCTACTCGATTTAAACTGCAACTGTGAAAACATTCTAATAATATACAGGGTGTCATATTTAAAATAACAAAGGTGTATGGCATACAGCGGTATCGCGCCAGCAAGTATTCCTAAAAATAATTTTACAAACTACACTTTTTGTCTTTTCGTTTGCAGTGCTTTTTGGTTCATGTCGACATTTTGAACGGTGTGGGTGTAATCGAGCTTTCCGTCTAAGCTGACTCACTCTGTATTAGAATTTTATTATTATTAAATAGAAAGAAAATACTTCCTCACTTCACTTACCGTATTCCCTAAACTTCACGGTTTGGTTATAGTAAGAAAATAATTAAATGGAACTTTTTGGCCACCTAACTGATTACTGGTTCCTTAAAATATTAGAAATTTTGAGAATACTTGTGTATGTCTGATGATATCATCTGTAAGAGCGATGCAACACAATTACGGGTTGAAAACATGATAGTAGCAAATTAATAAATAATGTAAAAGTTACGTCATAAGTGTAACGAAATATGAAAAAACAAGCGGATGAGAGCAAACAAATAGAACGAACAGAGTTTTTCAGGAGCCGATTTGTAGCTATCAGGCCCCACGCAGTGACCGGGAACAACTCAATCGCTCTTTAGAGTCTTGATCGGAGCCTGTTGCTCCTTCCACTTATCAGGAGAGCTGAGCAGATAATTATGATAGTCCTTCCCTGGGCGGATGTGTTAAATCCGCGAGGCACTCATACCAGTCCTGTTTCCTGCAGGGTGCGATGAACCCGCAGGAGGTTCATTCGAGAAGATCATTCACAAAAAAAAAAGAATTAGCGACTCTTTCTGAGAATTATTCTAAACCGTAAATGTTTTTTGGTGTTCATTATCTCAACAGCTGTTAACAGGAAACAAAAAACCAATCCAGAGAATTACAACCGGGACATTTTGAAAACTCTCTAATAAGACCAAACCGACTAATATATCGGTAAATCTATCTCATTGAAATAATCATTAATCAATAGATTTGGAGAAGGTCCACCTTGTTGTAAGGTCACCAGTTATTTAAATTTTAAACAAGACAGCGTTGAAAATGTTGTTATTTCATGTAGGAGGTGTTCAATAAAGTCTTGAGAACTTCTCGCATTGTTGCCATTATCGATTACTTACAACTCCATTAAAAGAACATTGCAAATTCCACGCCATACCTGATAGAAAATCGTGGCTGGAATCTTCTTCCCTCTCTTGTTATACGGGGTTTGTCTAGTCAGTCTAGTCATTACTAGTAAGCCACAAAAGTTTCTAGTTCCATTCTATACAGCTCCATCTATCAAAATAAGATTGGGTCTTTTTTCCCTTTTTTCCCCTAGCTACAAACAAAAAGCTGGGCACATCAAAGGGCTTCCTCATCTGAAGATTTACGGCTACAGTAGATATTATCAACCGTCATCTTGGGTCTTTAACTTCTCTCTAGCTGGCTCTACAACACATGAGCTCCATTTTCCCTAAGATCTGTAGTTGTATCATTCTGTTTGCTTTCCGGTGTTGACATGAACGATGTTCCATATTGGGTTGACTCTTCAGCACTTCGGAAAGGTTGATGTGGTGAACGATATTCCACTGTTTGGGTTTTGGATCGATCTTAGATGTTGAAATGGCGATCTTGGAACCTTCGAATCGTCTCTCATTCACCAGATTATCTCATCAACGCTGCATAGCCTTGTCCGGGGATCAATTTTCTGCTTTGTATAGAGTACCCTCCGTTAAATCGTTTCTTCGTTTGTTTGGTTGGTTGGCTCCTCTGTAACTGGATCTGTTGATGAAGATCAATGAGGAGCAACAACCGGTCAAGCCTAATGCAAGTTTGTTACTGTGCTCGACAACTCGTTGCAATTTATCTTGATGATGTTGATCTAACGTCATCGCAACACACCTGATTATTGAACCCTGCCCTCAACGGCTCAGCCACGTTTGATCTCACCTGGTAACACTCTTGGAAACCGGTTCACTATACACAGCCTTGTGATAAAATTCTGTGCAGTCCTGTAAGACTTGTCTTAGAGGAATCATGTTCTTAGGCTATGTTATCAGTTCCAGGAAAACCTTTTTCAAATAATTGGAAATCGACAGATTTAAGATCCAAGTTATATTGATTTGATCTGGTAGAAACTGGCATTAATAAAAAATAGAGGTCTCACTTACTTACTTTAATGAGAAAATTGCCGCATCTTTAAGGGAAGAAAAATTGAATAATTTCGCCTGGAAAATTGCTAAATCAACTACACTGGCAGGAGGGTTAGAATTCTATCAGCCTATCTAGTTCCTATCGGCCGACATGGGAAAACGTCAGCCACTTAATTTCTCATTTATCAAAGCGATTTCTGAGTTAATAGTTTTACCGTTTCAAAGCTTCAGTAACTTTTAGATTAAAAATTATTCGTCGAGCTCATTCAGCGCTGGTGAATAGATGTGGTAATCGTGTTGCTTACAGTTAGGCCCTTGTAATACGCAGTAGTGCTTAGGTGATTTTAAATACAAATTGTCTGAAACGATCGGTCTCATTTAATAATTTAATTGACTAGTAGATTCATTAGGAAGCTTTATTTTTACTCGAGTAGACTGGTTGAATTTTTCCAGTTATGTAACCACTTTTGGGAGAAGTTAATGCGTGTAAGTATCTTTATCTTTGGAAGGTAAGTGTGTCACATGTCAATCAATTTATAACTTTTCTTTGCCTCAAAGTTCAGGATAGATTCATGGCAGAGTATTCCTTCAATTTCTGAATGTGTATCACGTCAAGTTGTTGTTCAGTATAACACAGAACTGTCTTGAGAGCTTCTTTCCATTTTTAGTGGGCCAATTTAGGATGTATTATGTTCATACTGTTTTCTGCCAGCAGTGTGCCAGCAGTCCCTGATCTGATTCTCTCTCATCGACTATATGCATAAATTGAACAACTTCGTCCTCAAATAGGAACTCGACATCTATCAAGGATTTGCATTTCATCCACTCTTGAATGTCAGGATGTCCGAAGTTTTCAACTCCAGGTAGCTGCGAAATTAGGTAACTTTTCGCTTAGATGATTTCTTATGTCTATCATTCTTGACCACAATATTTTTCCCTTTAATAATAGTAGAGATTCTTTAGAGACCTTTATCTTCATGATGTGGGATTATACTAAAAGGATTATAATGCGTATATTAACGAACGTTGTTATCGATGCTTAGGTATCTACTTGTAGCCGATTTCTGAGGTGGCTATTGCTTTTTACGGGATATTTTCTTAATCGGTTGCAATATTCTTTTTCAAGGCTCCAGGTTGCGAGACTTTTGACATACTTACATAAAATACGAAGTTTGACGTAGCCCCACAAGAACAAAATTTTTGTGAGTAAAATATTAATCTGTACAGTTTGCCGCTATGAAATGTCACATGCGCATTGAGAGTATAATTCTCCATAGGCTGGAAATATTAAAAAAAAAAATGGTGTTCGGAGTAAAGTTTTGCTATAGTTTATGTTTTATCATCCTCTGTGTTTTTTTTTTTGGATCGCTGAATATGAATTTGAGTTTTGCTAGCAGAAATTTGACTCGGTTTTTGTTTTGTAACGAAATCCAAGGCTTTCGTTGGTAATTATTATTTATTTCATTATTAGAGGGGTTTATCTGAAGTGATACAGTTTTTACGGCGGCGATAAACACGTTATCTCCACCAGCACCGGCTGTATAAAGAGTGCCAACTGAAGGACTGACCAGAGGATCGTGAGGAACTGACTCGCAAACAACTCTCTCTCCTGGGTGAATTGAGCTCGGAGATCAGCTGGGGCATGTAGTGAGTGCACCCATCCAATTTACATAGCCGGCTACAGTAGGTCGATGAATTGAGTTGACTCTAACCGTAACCCGGCATCGGAAGCGCGACCAGAGTGAAGTGAACTCTGGCCGACAACCGATCAGAATAGGGAATCAACCGGCGCTGTATTGAGGTACCGGCTGATCCCTTCAGTCCCTACCCGGCCTGTATTGAGGGCCGGATCCAGCAACAGCCGTCCCGAGGTCGTATTGAGGCATCGGGAGCGGCTTTTGTTTCAGAGAGCGCCTGCCGACGAAGGTCATCGCCCGGACGGCCCCGAGACGCGTATCTTGCACACGGTCGGGGACAGCACAGACCGTGCGACAGCGGCGGCATTACTGATGGTGAGCGGCGAGCAGCGAGGACACCAGAAGCAGCAGTACCGGAAAGGCCAATGGTAAACGAAGCCGCCTTTGACGCGGTTATCTGAAGCCAATCCGGTCACTCCCCAGAACGAGGGTCGCCCCCTTTCTATCACTCAGAAGACGGAGAAACCCTAAGATCAGTCGTATGAATAATAGTACTAGATCGATTTATTTTAAATATACTTCTTTTGTAAATAAACCATTTTAATCGACTTGTCACGGGTATAAAGGGGCAGATATCCATCCCTGGGAACTCACCTCAACCCACAGAAAAATCCCGTTACAGTTTTTGTACACATTTCCCCAAATTTTGTCACCTTTTCCAGTTTTTCGACCCATTTTCGACAAGCTAATTATTGAATCTATGCAAAACTTAAATAGACTAATTTACTACATTTCTCATAAATAAGGTTTTTTTTTGGAAGACTAACCGTTCCCTCGCTAGAGGGCGCCAAAAAACATACTCCCATTTCTATAAATTCACTGTTTTCCTGGAAATCGCCCTTACGAAGATCTTCGTAGGATTATCTTCGATCTGGAACCGTTCTCCTTGTCCTCATTTGAAAATTATCTAAGAAAAGGAACCAAATCTCCTCTTCACACAAAACCATTTCAGCGAAAAAGGGCCATATGTTATCGACGGTAGGTTTTCACTACACAAAGTTGTCTGGCTCGAGAATCAATCCTTCTCTGTAATATGCAACACGTATGTTGACTACGTTCTATAGCCCACAGACAGTAGTTGCCTTTGATGAACATCCTGAAGATACGAACGGTAACGTGGAACAAAAAGTGCTCAAAAACAATCGGATTGCTGTAATTGATATAATAATTCATTATTATTCGATTTGTTTCATAAAAAGTGCTCAACGAAAGTATTGAATAGGTCTCTGAAAACGATATCCGCTGACATTCTCTTCGATGAGAAAATGATACAAAAGAGGATTCATTCCCATGATCATAGCCAAGTTACACTCCCAAAGAACGACATGGAGACAGGCCACAGAAGATGCCGACACCATCATTGTAACGAAGCCCTCTCTCTGGCTCACCTTACTGAGACTCTGGTGATGGTTGGAGAGGACATTGACCTGTTAGTCATCCTTATGAGTCTTTTCCCCAACGAGAAAACGTATTCTTCCTGAAACCAGAAAAGAGAAACCACCTACTCTCCTGTGCACACTCTATGCAAAACAAAACCGTTAAAGAACACATCATGTTTCTTCACGAAATGATACGTGAAGTGTGATACGACTTTAGTATCTTACATACAATTGACGCCAAAAGAAAACAAAAAACCAAAAGAAATTGAAGCTTGTGAAAGTTCTAGCAAAAACCCCCACCTTTCCGATATTGTAAGTGTGTTCAAAAACCCTGAGACAACTCCAGAAAGCAGGGGAGAGATTCCTGGTCAAGGTGTCTGCTGCAGTTCTAGGATCTATCATCACCACGTGTGGAATGGCTGGGGGTTTAGAAAAATGTCGAAAATCGGAGTGGGAAACGAGCAAGAAATAGCCCGGAACCGATTACCTTTCTACAAGTCGCTCCACCCGAACTTCTGCGCCTGGGCGCAAAAAAATGTATCCGCAAAAAATCGGGCCTCGTTTGCTCCAATCCGTGCATCAAATGTGAGGAGTCGTGCAACAGCGTGACAATCGAGACAGATTTCATAAACTCACTTGAGAATGGACCATTCGACAAAATTTTGATAATTTTCATCATTTATAAGAAATGTAGCAAATTTTGTCTGCTTTAATTTTGTATATTTTGTATGGAATCGGCTTGTCAAAAAAAAACGCTGCCCATCTGAGATTTAGGCCAAAAACTGTGAAAAAAGTGCCAAAATTATGTCAGAGTGTAAAAAACAAAGTTCCGGGCCAAATTTCTGCCCGCAAACTTCAAATTCGGGTTCACCCAAAAAACCGTAGAGGGCGAGAAAATAAAAAATTTAGCAAAACTTTCCTCTGAGAATTTTTTGCGTGGGGGTCATGGTTCTATCGTACTGGATCCATATTTCTCCTACTCGTAGATCCATAATCTTGAGATTGCAGAAGAAATTCAATAAACGTCACATATCGCCGAAAATGCCCGATTAGCGGAATGAACCGACCGAGCATCGCGTACGCGAACGAATTTGGCTAGTCAGGACATGTCATTAAAGAAAGAATTTGTTCGTAGATGCGTAGTCAAGACGATGTATTCGTTATTAGTAGCGTTCGGACCGTTCACAGATAATTTTGGGTGATAATGTGTGATATTTTAGGACCCACGAGGATTGTGAAACTTCAATGAGGAGAGGTTGCAATATGATGTTCAGCTTACATCTCCTAAAAGGCGAGCAATATGGAGGTGGGCTAATATTAGGAAAAGTAGTGATGATGCTCACTACTCAACAAACTAGAATAATCAGTTTACGCTAAATTGTTAACGTAGTCAACTGCTTGTTCCACTTTCTGTAATAAATTAAAACTATTACCTAGCCCAGCTTAATATAGACGAACAAGTATTTTATATGCAATGTCTGAATTTTGTCTGACTCTGGTAGATTCACAGATAGTGCGGTTCAACCGAGAGTCAGAGCGTGCACCTGTCGAGACCTCGCTTGCTAAATTTGCGATAATTTAGGACAGAGGTGCCGGAAGCCGGGTTGAATCAGAGAATTTGCATACTAGTCCCTAGAAGCGACTGGGAATCGATGGGGAGCAGCGGGAGTCGTAGCCTCCAGGTAATGATTCGTCCGGGATTATTTAAATATTCAAATTTGCAATTAATTCTCACTCCTTCCCGAACGGTATTCATCAAAGTCTCCCATCAGTTAACGATATAGTCGATAGGTATACGATAACTTACTCGCTCTCGCTAACCGTACGTTCGTTGATAATTTCATTCCATACGCTGGCGTTGTAAAATAGAAATTTACATTGAAAATATAACGTTTAATTTTTGAATGCTCTTGAATATACATCCAATAATAATTGTTATTCTGTTATTCATTAATTATTTCTACAGCATACCTGTTCATATTATGGTGTGAGCAAATGAAAAGATAATTTAGGCAGGCTTTGGAAAAAAATCATGTCTGAGATTGAATCTGTAAAATTGTCGAATGAAAGATTCTGATTGTTGACAATTTTACAGATTTAATCAAAGAAATGATGTTTATCAACGACGAATCCGCTATAAAAGGTAGCCGAGCTATGAACGGTGACCAGGAAACGACTCGACTGCTCCGAGTCTTGATCAAAAATCCTGCCCCCTCCTTTCTATCAGACGAGCGGAGCCGATAGGAAAAGGCCTTGCTTTTATGGATGTGCTCAATCCCCGAGGTGGTCGTACCAGAACTGCCCCCTTTCGGGACGCTCCTCTCACATTTAGATGACTTTTGTAGTTGATGAATACTTGCTGGGTTTTTAAGTGTGTACTTTATAAAATAACGATACGCGATTTTAGGTATCAACAATTCTTTGATAATAAACATAATAATGAATCAAATTACAAGCAAGTCTATCAGGACATAAAACTCCGAGGGTGTATCCTGGGGATCAATCTTCTCCTCTCAGCTGTCTTACATGTATTCCTTAGAGCAATGGCGAATAATGGCGATGTTGCCTTACTCACTCTGAAATCGACAGCAGAGTTGTCAAGTACCACGAAAAAACCACGCAGTAACAGTTGTGAGTATTCGAATTTCAACGTTAAACTTACAAAAATGTTCTTTTTTAGAAAAGAACCTTCAAAATGAAGTTTAAACATGGCCTTTTCATGTTTTCAAGTATTTATAGAGTTAAAGAAATAAGAACAGAAAAATTTTTTGAAAAACTTCCGAAATTGTTCCAACCATTGAAAGCAACGTTGCTTCTTTTGTAGCGCAATGCTCATTCGTTGGAAAAGAAAATGTGTCAAACGGGATTGCTCCATAACACCGGTAATTTTTTGACCATGGGTGTCAGAAAACTCAAAGCTGTAATACCCATACTCCTGAAGTTTCTTGTCTGACAGGAACAAACAAAAATCAATGCTCGAGATTTCGGTTTTTGAATTTTCTTTAATCTGCAGTCTTTACCGCGTATCAAGGATTGGAGGAAGTGGAGTGGAGGTAAGATGCTGCATATGTATCTGCACAGTTCCTCTCATTTCAAAAATAAAGTTCAAAAAGTTTATTCTAGCGCAAAATGTCTCCCTAAAAACACCTTTCTAACGATGTATCACAAGTAGGGGGTTACCATTTAAAAGAAATGATGATGACATCCATCGCAATATCTAAGGATTTAGATTTATTTTTTGAATCAGACAATAAGAATGAATACATAGCCAAAGCTTTCTCAGGACATCTGTTATCTTATTAGCTGATCGAGGAGCGAATGTTTCTATGACTTTCCTTAAAGAGACCTTCCCAACGATGTGTCACTAGTAGGGGCTAAAAAGAATGGCTAAAAAGAAATGACGTCATCAAAACCGGGTTTAGGTTTATTTTTTGTATCAGACACTATAAGAACGAATACATAGCCAAAGCTTTCTGAGGATATCTGTTATCTTTTTAGCTGATCCAGGAGCGAATATTTCAATGAGTAAGTGGATGAACGATAGCATTCTACTTCCGCGGCTGAAGGATGTGTGTAAAATAAGAGAAAAATTGTTAAAAATGAGACTAAAGACTACCGTTGAGAATGACGAACCTGTAGAAGATAGCCAGGCTTTACGTCGTCATTCTTATCAGAATCTTCCTTTGCAAATTCGAGAGAGCGACACGCGCAAAATTTTCCTCGAAAAGTGTGTTTTTTTCTTGTCGCTTTTGTAATTTTTTTTGGTAACGTCAGGAATTGCACACAATAGACGTATTATAGTATCGAACACCTATATCTATGTCGATCAAATTTCAATTATTGTCACATTTGATGATCATTGTGATTGGACAATACCAGTGCACAATTCAGTACATTATCTTCTGTTCTGGTGCCCCCATTGATGATGACATTTCAATAATACGGCAACCAATTCGATGTCCCGACAGGACCATAACTCTATTCAACCAGCGGAAAACAGTCCATTCTCCCGCCGTAAATATGCCATGAAGTCGGAATTGCGTTATATCGCAGTTCCTAGTGTTCCCAGTATTACTCTCATTACACCACACGGACCTATACGTATCTATTATATTCGCATATTACGGCAAAATTTGTTTTAAAGTTGTCGTACTCTGGAAACAAGGACTCTGAAACTCGAACTGGATTATTCAAATGCAGCACGATTAATAAAACATCATTGCATTGCAATCCAGTTTTACATTACAATTTTAGATGAACCTATCTAAACCCATATTTTACATGAGTATTGCATGGTTCAAAAAAAAGTTGTTTTTTAGGAGGGAAATTACGAGTTCGGTCCAGGAGTACACTGGACAATATCGTGTATCGCATCCAGAGTCCTTTTCGATCGTTACTAACACTCCTTCCGTCTTCCCCCCTTGCGCAGTCACACAGTGGTGCATAGGTGATCCTTAAATCTGATGGTCGAATCTCTCGAGCCATCCTGCGTGATTACTTGCATGAAAAAGAAAAGAAAATTGATTTATTTGAATCCTTGTTTACTTGAACTTAACAATTTCGTATCATTACATCATTTCCAGCGTACTTATAGTTTAATTCAAGTCTCTGAAGTATTCACGTTGCACATATTCTAGCTCTGCGAAATATATCGTAATATAAATTAAACTTCAGTACAAATATAGTAAAACAGACATACCAACCTAGTGAAGCAAACTGATTCTAAGACTCGCTGCGAAATCGAATATCTGACTGAAACTGAGCCATCCGAATCAACCGATTCTCTGGATTCTACTGGAAGTAGGTTTCGATTTACGTTTCGGTGAACTTTAAGATAACTTCAGGGTAGCGCTAGCGAGAATCGAAAACCCGCTTGGAAATAAACATGTTATTTAACCTCAATGGTCACTTCCTGTCTACGTGTTAAACCTCCTTTGTGTCCTTACAATTCCATAAGGATAACAGAGTCTAAACCTGTCTAGAACTAGATTGGATCCGGCCAACACAAGGACTGAATTCGCCTTCAGACACGCTATTGTACAGATTCGTGCAGTTCCCGTTCATGTGAGAGTGGAGAGGCTGCGATGCCTATTTAGATAGCATTCACGACTCACTCTACGTCTGCATGTTACACGGGAGGATCATAACCGGGAAACGGTGTTTGTTTAAGCAGAATAAGTGTAAGATTAAAGTTTTACCCCCATTTTCGGATGGGAACTGAAACAAGCGATGTTGTAATGTAAGTATTTGAAAACTCCAAGTAAATTCAGTATTGTTATTCGCATGGCGTAGTTTCGAACATAACTGTTTGTCTTCTAGTTTGTGGGAGCCAAATCAATTTACTCAGTTGCCCTACACTCTGTGCTACGGCTGCTGCGACGTGAAATGTTTAACTGGATGTTAAATTACGAAATACGGAATTTGACATTAATTCTTGTCTAATATTTACAAACGTGAAAGTGATGTTTGTTAACTTTAATATATTATGAGAAGATTAGTGTTGATTAGTGTTGAGTATGACTGGAGGTTAACTGTCCACTTTGAGATGAAAGCGACAGGACCAGATATACTGATCCATGAGGTGAAGATAGTTATCAAACAGATGAAAGACAGAAAAGCAGTAGAACCAGACAATTTGTAGAGGCTGGGTTTTTAAAACTGTTGGATTGAGGAACAGCCTGGATCACAGACATCTTCAAAAAGTATACAATTCTGGAAGTATCCCTGAAAAATTGCTGCAATCGGAATTTATATAACTACCCAAACAAACCTGGAACAAAGAGGTGTGAATACTGCTTAAACTGTTTCTTTAAGTCGTTCACAGAAGAATACATAACAAGTGGAAAAAAGCACATGTCTCACAACCAATTGGGGTTCATAATGCGTTTGGCACCAGAGAGGAACTTCTTGAAGTTCAAGTCCTAATCCAAAGATTATGAAAGAGCTTTTGATCACGTTCAACCTCATAGATTGATCATAATTCTGGAAGATGCCAATTTGGGAGATAAAGACATCCTAAAAATCTCATACTTGTACTGGAAGCAGACAGCATGCGTAAGACTTGACTGAGACCGAACGTGATAGGTGAAAATACTGTGATGGGTCAGAGGGGGCTATATCCTCTCATCGTATTCCGAAAGAATTTTTAATGAGGTCATTTTATAATGGAGAAGAGGAGAGTATTCTTTTAAACAGAGTCAGGCTGAATGATATCAGACACGCTGATGATACCAAGGTGATAGGGGACAGTCTAGTTTCTAGACAGTCAAACATCTCACGGTTTTAGGTAGGCACTTAAAGTTACGCAGACTTCTACGGACTTAATTCAGTGATTTGGGAATTGAATATAGCAAGATCTAATGGTTGGAATTACGTGGGTACTATGCCCATCTTAAATCATTGAATTTTTATCACTAACCTTTCTGGTATTAATTGAGAATTACAAAGCTTCTAGGCTTCCATCCACTCATTTTTCCTGACTGCTTGCATTTCTGAAAATATGACCTGTTCTGGTATCCATGACATCCAGAGATTTTTCTTGCTTGGAAGAATATTAGTCGAGAGGTTTTTTACCCCGATGCACCAACAACTGTCAATATGGTCGCATTATTCTTACCAAGACCACTCTCCAGAAAACGTTCTACTACTCCGACAACAACTCTGGCTTTTGTCGGATATACAGGGTGTACCAGCTCGATTTAGACAACGGTAAGGGCCGTGTAGGTCTCGTCAAGACGAAACGTTTTTTTATTTGAAGTTTTTGGATTTGGACCTTCGTTGCGGAAATATGGCCGACTTCCGGTTTTTAGTTTTTTGGCTCCAGTTTCGGCATTTTTAGGTTCTCGCCCAAACTGAAACTAGTTTTGGAAACTCCTTAGCTTCAGTTACAACTTTCATATTGAAGTCAAGGTTCTATCTCTGTTGAATTCAAAATCTTAATTTTTCAATTTGATTCAATTTGAATTGATTCAAAGACTTAAAATTTAAAGTCTTGGGCATGTCGCCATTTTGAATCCAACAGAGATAGAACCTTGACTTCAATATGAAAGTTGTAACTGAAGCTAAGGAGTTTCCAAAACTAGTTTCAGTTTGGGCGAGAACCTAAAAATGCCGAAACTGGAGCCAAAAAACTAAAAACCGGAAGTCGGCCATATTTCCGCAACGAAGGTCCAAATCCAAAAACTTCAAATAAAAAAACGTTTCGTCTTGACGAGACCTACACGGCCCTTACCGTTGTCTAAATCGAGCTGGTACACCCTGTATAAGTCAAGAAACCAGTCTTGACAAAACCCCATTTCCATTTATTTTCAAACTGGACGCGAGAATGGTTCCATGTATCAGTGGACTTGCCGTTGGTCTTCCGTAGGAAGAGCTTAATCGTGAAATATGATAAAATAAGAGCTGCCTCTTTTGTTGTCCGAACTTTTTTTGAAATTTTTGAAAATACAATTTTTCATGTAATTGCACACCCATGTGGTGTAATTTTTTCCTATTACCAGTTTTTTTTTGAAGGGGCAAGAGCACACCTTCCTACACCAAAATAAGTGACCGAAGGAATAAACGATAAAGTCAAAATTATCAAACTTTATAGAAAACTTGTGCGTTATTGTACATAAACTATACTTTGACACGACAATGATAAGATGCATTTCCGAAGTATTTAAATCACTTCCTGTACCACATCTGCAATTGATTTTGTCTCTTTATTTTCTTCTGCAATAGAAGTATGGTGTACATGAGAGCTTCTGCCGTCGGAGGACACCCAGGAACGTAGAAGTCTACCGGCACGATTCTATCGACTCCCCTCACCACAGAATACGAATAGTGGTAGTAACCTCCTCCATTGGCGCAGCTTCCCATCGATATGACCCATTTGGGCTCGGTCAGTTGGTCGTACACTTTACGCAGTGCTGTTGCCATTTTGTTTGTCACGGTTCCTGTAAACAATTATTCTTAATAAAATCAAATTTACTTAAATAGAAAACTAGGAGCAGGCTGAATTTTTTTTTTTTTTTGACGGTCAATAAATCAGAAACTGGCATATCAAAGTCTGTGATTGAAAATGTTCCATCTTGAAAAAATTTTGGATTGATTTTATGTCGCTCCCTAATTATTTTTGGGGAAACGTGTGAGAACAAAAAATGAAGAGCTCTACTAAACTTGCAACATTTTTTATCACAGGCCAAAGTCTCTATAGTTTTTCTCCCTAAAATAGGTAGGGGGCGCTGAAGCTACCAAAAATCTAGAGAACTTGCAATACCGACACTGATGCTCCGCGTAAGTGTCGATAAAACAGGTACCCTACAAAAATTTAGGAACGCTTGTTTTTGTAGACGTCAATCTCGGTAATATTTCCTGAAGACTTTTATGGAAAAGCCTCGTATACCAATATACCTTCATAATCTGCTGTCCTCGTAAGATATCTGATCGCATTTTTCGTCATGTCAGTTCATTTAAGTATGCATGGCTCTATGAATTTCGTATGAGTCGACAGATTGCGTTCTTGTTTGCCTCGCGTTCCCTCATTAAAATTACCACATGAAGCATATAACTATTATTTGAGCAGATGTAGCAATATAAACGAATTCATCTAGTTCCCGTAGCGTCTTATTACTTTACTTACCGGCTACGATCATGACTTCGGTCTGTCTGGGCGAGGCTCGGAAAACAACCCCATATCGGTCCATGTCGTACCGCGGGGCAGCGATGTGCATCATCTCAACGGCGCAGCAGGCTAAGCCGAAAGTCATGGGCCATAACGAGGTTTTGTGGCCCCAATTGAGCAAGTCATCCAGTCGGGCCAGTACGTAATCCGCCTTGTCAGAAGTTTTCTGAAAAGGCGAGTATGGTCGCGGGGGATTAGATGTCGAGGGAGACGGTTTGGTGGTGGAGAAGCCGCGACGGAATATGGTGTTGAATAAGAGACGTTGGCTGAGATGAATCGTCATAACGGGGCTGATTTGAACGTTTTTTTATGCGGCGAATGAAGTTTGTCAAAATAAATGTCATTCAAACATTGAAGTTGAAGTTGTTGTTGACATAAGTATCTAATTTCGGGAAATACAAAATTGCCGTAGGTATTATAATTTTCGAAAATCATAAATCTCCTCCTAGAACTGGTACTGGATGGGGTATGGGGTGCCATAATCAAATAGTCACCAGAAGGGGAGAGACAAAAGGTCTTCTAGATGTAGTGTAGATACATCCCCATACAATACAATTCTTGGTTCTTCTCTGAAGAAATCAACCATGGCTCCTATTACGACTACGTCTAGGGTGCCAGCAGTCCGCGAGAAGCTTTACTTTTCTTTAGGTAGATTTCCATGGTCCTCAACGTTGCCAAATTCTATAATTATTCTAGTTCCATTCTTCCTTTGACTCTTAAGAGGATAGAATCCGAGACCACCAATATTGAGGAATTAATTGGACACAACAGGTTATTACTGTGTTGGCCACGTTTCTCGATGCTAGTTACAGTCCAACCATGCATCCATCGACTTAAGGGTATCAATAAGAAAGACAAGAAAAATCAATGTGAAGATCTGATTGTGTAATAATATATTTTTGTCACTTTTAGTCACCTCTTAATATAACCGCGAACCGGCAACATCACTAACCATCCAAGTCTCCGTCAGAATAAAATTTGCATCCCTTCAGACTTCTTCTTAATTGAGAGCAGATATAATAACCCGAGGGAGCACTGGTGAATAAGAGGTTCGAGTAATTCGAACCCCTGATCACGAATTGTGTTCATGATAATGTAAAACTTGTATGCAAGCCGGTTGCCTTGCAAAAACCTGACACTATTTCAAGCAAATATCATTAAAGCTAGGAAATTGTTCTGCAAGGTAATAAGTATTGAATCGATTCATTTTTTTTTTTCATTTGAATTATAATTTTCTTCGCCGATCAAAAAGTGAGCCTGTTTTTGAATACAAATCTTTGATCTTGGAGAATGGCTGCTCCCATTCCATCTACGGTCTGGCTATGCGTCATAGAAATGCACTCATGGTCACGATCTGGTTCAAGGAATCATAAATGTTTCTTTCATCATGTTCAAAACAAATTAAGAAGCGCCATGTCCGTAAACTTATATTCCTTAATGAATTTAAGCTGAATTTTTAGACGTTACAACGCCGCTTTCAAAAATTAGGTCACTGAGGAGTAAATAAGATTAATACCGCATCTTATATCCAGCAGCTCCATGCAGTTAGCTGCAAGAATTATGTACATTTTTATGAAGAAGCGACATAGATATTCATTATAAAAGCGTTACATAAAACAAAACGAAATATTTCAATAAAATACAGACAAGAATATCTGGCTCTAAGTCATAAGAGAATTTTCAGTTCTAATTTATTAAATTCTGCGTAGATCAAAAGAAAATTATTCTTTAAACACTGACGTCTTGCAAATTTAGAGCAGCTAGCATAGTCCCGTATAATACCAAAAAAGCTTTGTTCTCCGCGAACGAACCTGAACCTTTTGTTTTAACATAAACCCTACAATACACTTTCCCAGGATCCAATAAAATTTGCCATCTATTCTTATTCTGCTGCTCATCCTAGCAGCACTTAATTAAGCGGATAATGTAGGTGGCGTGGAAAAATTAGCACCGGAGACAATGGAAGCTCGGGGCATCACAAAGCACACGTGATTTATCTGTTTGCTGCTGTGGAAACCAGCCTTTCCCAATGGATTCTCCACTATGGATATGGGGAACCGACAGCCCCTCCATATGGAGGCTGAGGGGCTTGTTAAGGGTCACTTGCGCCACGTAACCGCCGTCTGGAGATACATAAAACATGAACTCATCGTTATGGAGCGCCCCGAAGGAAAATACGTCGCGGTTCATAATTCAGTTAGTGAAACGGAGACTATTCTGCTGGGCCTTAAAAAGGAAATTTCGGCGTTGTCAGATTATCTATTTTGTATTTATTTAAATACACTGTAACATTCGTTTTCTCGTTAATTATTAATTCAAATCCTTCTTTTTAAATTTTATTCCGTAAATCTAGCTTCAAAATTCAAAAAATTGGCATCATAGTAGATAGTGACCTCTGTCAGTATAAAGAGAGAAGTGACTCTAAGACCTGTAAGATCGGCGTTAGAGAAAAGAGAGAAAAGGTTTTATTCTGAGACTCGGTCACGTCGAGAGTAAATGGAACAGCGCTCGGTCTGCATGCGATGGATTAATTTGTTTTATTTTTTCTTGATTAGTTTCATTTTTAATTCTAACAAGTTCAAGTTATAAGTGAATCGAATTACCCAGAAAATTAATTAGTTGTGACCCTCTGCGTCGATTAGAGCAGGTACCATCTAACACAGAGGGTCCTAGGAAATATACTCGTAAAGTGAAGTAAATTTTAATTATGATTTGATGCACTTATGAAGTTATGTTGAAGAGAATTAATTAAAAACAAACTATTTTTGTTTTTTTATAGCGGAAATACAACGCAGGCTTTTTTCTAAATTTTAATTACTTATGTACTGGAGACGAGCTGCACCCCCTGAACAGATTTTTGTGGATTTATGTTCAATAACTTTTCACTAACAATAATTTTATTGAAGGAAAATTTTAGATTAGTTTTTTTATAAACTTCTGGTACATTTTTTACTTTACCGATTGGACTAGTCATCTCAAGGTTGAGCTTAAGGAAAATGGGTAGGCCACGTACAAGTTAGAGGTGTCTTGTATGAGAGGAAGGGGTGGATTGATTGAATCAAGTTGAAAAACTTCAAGAGAATTTTATTTCATCAAATTCAAATCAGTGAACTGAAATCGTAAATGAAAGTAAAGTAAAAAAAAAACTTCCAATTTAAAGCGAAACAGACTAAGATAATTAGATTGGAATTATTGGAGGCCTCCAGAAATTGATTCGCAAGAGAGTATGGCAACACGGTGGAAGAACACAGAAAGGGAACACCAGTTGTATGTACAGAGGCGAGGCGACGTTGCGACCAGGAGCAAGTTCGGCACCCGGTGATGTTTTTCAGGCAATTCCAGGGATATTTGGCCCACTTCCAGTAAACACGACAGGGAGACAGAAAGCGTTGAAGTCGAGTGGCGATATCCCTATGGAATGCATTCTTCTTGTCATTTTATAAGAAGACACTTGCTGCAAAAATGAGCAATAGATTTTCGATCTTTGCTTGAATATAATACCCTTAAAGTGTATGCACTGGATTCCAAATTACGTAATACTGACAAGAATCAGGGAGAAGTATTATAATGATAGAGATAAATGGAAGTTTTTTCATATTGTTGAGATTCTCGTCCTGGTTTCGGATGTGAAAATAACTTAGTCAGACTTTACTGCTTGTTTATTTATAATTACGGAAATTATTTATTTATCACACTATCCTCCTCCTAAGTGCCGTCTCAATGGAGATTGGCGACCATTTCGGCGAATCCATCTCTGCTCTTATAGTAGCTTGATTTAATAGTGCATTTCCATTCGAATGGATCCAGTCGCTAATATTACGGAGCTATGACCTTTTTTCCTTTCGATTCCACTCCTCTCCTCTATTTTCCCTTCCAGTATCAATTAATGCAGTTGTCCAAATTCTCTATTGCGCATTATATGGCCCAGATAAGCCGTCTTTCTAATTTTGATGGTACCCATGATCGTGTTTGCATTTTTGATAGTATTTTCTCGTTAGTTATTTTGCTTGTACACTTTTGTCTTTACAACCACGTCTTGAATACATTCAGTTTTTTGACATCTTCTTGTTTGCGTGTCCACGTTTCGCATCCGTAAAATAGCAACGACCAAATGTATCAGTTTAGGGTTATTATTATCATTGTTAATGATGGTTTTATATGACTTTTTTTCATATTCATCATTGCTGCTCGTGCAATTTCGATTCTTTTTCTAATTTCTTAACAGTGGTTCAAGTGACTGTTTATCTCCCTACCTAGATAAATATAATAATAATAATAATAATATGTTTATTTTTGAAGAATATTACATTCTTTATAACTATAATACTATAATATAATACTTAATTAAATCTACATTAAATCAACCTACTTTCGTATACATTTTTTTCCTATACTAGCTAATTATTTCTTTTTGCTTATTTTGCACTATCATGTTTTATTTTTATTCCTAATACCTATGTTTATGTCTAAGATCGCGTGGTCAGTAATTTTATCATCGTTATTGTTGTTTACAATATCCATTTCATAACTATACTTATGTGTAATGTTTATCAACAATGCAACAATCTGATAGTGTCCTACTTTCACTTGTCCCTTGATTTCTACCTAATATTCACCATTTTCTTCTTTTTCTGTTCTATTTTCTTCTTGTATACACCACAATTTACATCAAAAACATCATGACTTACATCTATATTCAAATTCAATTTTCTATTCACCTCAACACAATTGATACATTTCTTCTTTTTTTCGCAGTCTTTTGATAAATGTTCTCCACTGCATCTGAAACAAGCCTATAGGTTTGTATGTTTTTCAAGGTCACCCCATTTATTATGATGTTGATTGGTGTTATTTGTTGCTGATTTTTGCTAAAAAGAATAGTTTTAATTTTATTCGTATTTATTCGTATTTATTTGCAACCCACAAATGGTTTTCTTTTGTGAGTGTATTCATTAGGAGTTGCAAGTGTTCTTCGCAGTCTGCTATTATGACCGTGTGGTCTCGTTCGCGTATCTTTTGTTGTTGATTACGTTTAAGTTTACAGAGCCCAGCAGTTTCTTTGATTTTTTTATGAGGGTCTCTTACTTTGAGTTTAACTTGCAACTCTCCACTTCCTGACGCTTTTCTTGTATCCATCTTTCTTTAGCGTACATTATTAGTTTCTCTACTTCTGTATTTAGTTTTCTGTACGCGTCTTAATTTCTGTTTTTCTTTCTGCGTCTTTCCGCCATCAGTTGCAGTTTTTTTGTTGGCGATCCACGGTTGTTTTTGATTTCTACCTTCTTTGCCTTTCTTTTCTTCTGCCGCCTCAAGAACTACACTCTTGAATTTATTCCATTAGGTTCTACATTCTCTTCTATCGTCTTTTCATCTGTGGGTGTTATTGTCAATATGTTGAGTGGAATCCACCGATTTTTCGTATGAAATATGTGTCTCTTGATCAAGTTCTGTCCAAGCTATTTTTTTTTTTTTTTTTGGTTTTGCTGTTTAGATTTTTGTGAGTTTTATCCTTATGGCTGCAGCTACTGGATTGCACTGGACTGCGACACTGTTTTTATTCTCATTACACAAGAAAAGGCTTTTTCAGGTTATGGTTGTTGTTTTGTAATTGTTACTTTCATTTTTAAAGGGAGTGGATAAATTTATTTTCAGTTTAGTTCTGCTATTGAAGTATCTTGAATTGTAAAAAGTTTTAGTTCAGGTATATCAAACTTCCTCAGCAAATTGTGACCTGAAAACATTTTCAACATCGCTAGTTATTTACAGTGAAAGAATCGTCTACCACGTCGACTGCAATGGGTATTCATGCAGCGCTCTTGCAACCATTACACTTTTTATGGCCACATATCGCAATTCTTTCACTTGTGCGAATTATAGCCCATTAAACTTCTTACAGAATGCAATATTTTAAAAACATCATCAAAAGACTATAGGTACTTACATGAGCGTAGTACTAGTACCTTATACATAGTATCACGTTCGTGCTTTTTAAAACTCTAACGCCCGTATTCACAAACGATAATTTCCTAAATAATTACGTAATCAATTATCCCCATCTCATTCTATTGCAAAAAACTGCATATCTCCATCTCACTCATTTAAATAATTACGTAATTATTTAGGTAATTATCGTTTGTGAATACGGACATAAATCTCTAAATCCTCTCTGACTACATAGTTAACTACGTAGAGAAATGGATATTAGAGCAAAGAAAAGTTAGTTGTTTGGTTCTCAGAAGCTCTTGCTTTAGTTATTTAATGATGCAAACTTTATAATAACGCGTATTACTCTCAATTATTTATGGTAGCTATGAGCAAACATAGTTTTCTGTATTTAGAAAGCTGAATGGCGACAAAAAACATCTCAACTGAAACCTCTGAGATTTTTATTGCTAGAAGAGTTTCTTGAAAGTCCTTCCATTCAAATTAATGGAGACTATTTTTGAAAAATAAAATCCATTAGGATCCATTAGAGATCCATTCCGAACTATAAAGGACGTAGATTTTAAATGTCAAAGTCCCATTTTTCAATTCGGAAATTAAAGCCATTCATCAAGTTTTCCCTCTGGTTAAGGAATGAAATATAAAAATAAAGTCACTGAGATTAATGATTATGCTTTGAACTACGTTATTTCCCACTAAAAGTAAGTTTAGATCTTATTTTGGATTAAAATCTTTAGAATTAGATGTTACTAGAGGTAGGAGGCTAGTTTCTGAATTATACCGAGCGGGAATAATAATTGGAATTCAGACTTTCAAGGCAGATTACAGACGAGAAGTTTATGAGAAAAATTCGGTATATTTTTGAACTTTTGCCTTCAATTATTTCATTTTGTTTTTTTTTTTAAGATTCGGATAACTTTAGCAAAGAAATACGTTAATTCTCAAAAAATGTGACAATACTACTATCGTGGTACACGTTGATGGACAGAATTTCTTTTTCGGCATTATCCAAAAGATTTTTGACTGTTAGCTCTCTGATCACGTTTCTTCTTTTTATTTTGTTATGATGAGAATTCTGATAATTCTCATTAAGACCAGATACTCGACACTTTGCCAAGGAGTGACAGTCTTCCAAAGCCCCACTGTCATGCCACACCAATTATAAAAGGAGAATAGCAAAAGAAATAATTCAGTTCTCTGGAGAAGTTTACTCTGAAAAAATTGGAAACTGACTCCTCTCATCCGCTCCATCCACTATTATGGGTAATGACTAATGACTCCCAAATTTGTGTTCCTAGCCGTGAGGAATTGACTCTTAGCTGTCCCCGTTCCTTTGTAATGTAGTTTTTATAATTTAAAGTTCTTCTTCTCTTCTGCATCATTAGCTATTGTCAAATCAAAGTTATCTCTCTCTTTTTCTCTCCCTCTCTCTCTTTTTCTCTCTGATCGGGATTTACTTAACTTAAAATGGAATCTGGTTGCCATTTAATAAAATGAGATGGAAATAGAGCGAGCCCATATAAAATTTTAGTTGTTTCATCGCAAGCAAACCAAATTTACAGTTAGTCTTAAATCAAGAGATGTAAGGATATCAATGTTTCGCTTATATTAAAACTCATCAGTCTGCCATATCAATCAATAATACTTCATGATAGGATTGCCGAACTAATTGCACAGGATTTTCAGTTTTGTTCCAAAAGTCTAGGTTATTTCCTGTTTTGATCGACCATCGATGTTGAAACAGGTATTCTGGTTTTGAACCCTTGCCTGACGTTAAGTGGCTTTCCAGCGCTATTTCTTTAAGGGAAGGTTTTCCTAGTTGGATCAGCTTCATAGTTTAAATAAAAAGTGTCTTAAAAAAATTCTCTAAACTTCAAATTTGTTGCATTAGTAGAAGTCTGCGAACGCATACATTTGCTGAGCTTTAAAATGAAAGAGCATTACTTGACAATGCTAGATGACCCCAGGCCATGGGCCCCATAATGTTCTGATTAAAAATGACTGTTATCATCGGTCATTTCAGTTCACAATCACAGTAACAAACAGCAGGTTCGTTTTGACAGATTCGATCCGGTTTCCAGAGGCGGATCTGCTGTCCAGATCACCCAACTTCGAATCGCCTTTTCTTCACCGAATTCTTGACTTACCAGCGTTGGATTGCATTGTCCAGGGAGCAATTATCCGGTTTGGAACGGCTTCGCTAAGTTGTATCACTTCTTGTTGTTGTAGCAATGCACTTTCGTTTTAAAACTCAGAAAATGTATGCGTTCACAGACTTCTACTAATGCAACAAATTTGAAGTTTTTTTTTTTTTTAATTTTTTTGAAGACACTTTTGATTTAAACAAGTGTACGATAGACGTTTTTCAAGACAAGCATCATGACAATGTTGTGTAGACATTCAATTAGGCGCATAAGAAACATCTTGATATTTGTTCATGCTTAAGCAATCTAACGCTGGTTACCTTATATCGTAAATCCAGGAGTTGATATTTCAGAAATTTATTTGAAACACCGTGTATAATACCTAAGTGCAATACCTATGGAGTTTGATGATGCGAATAGTGCCGTGCAATAGACATACGCCGATGGCTTATTCAGATATTCAAAGCCAAGTCTCGTATATTTGGTATTCCGTCGTGGCGAATTTCAGGATCAGGGAACACAAATGCTGTTATCCATCTTCGATTCCCGCGGGAAACGTTTCTCCTCGACAAACCGCGTTCCGGGCACTCACATATGCACACACCATTGTACGCAGAGAACGGGATCTGGAGACAATTCCTCACCGGGCAAATGCAGTAAATCTCGGATTGAAGTACATCAGATGCCTGCTGAAACATTTACCTCGTCAAACTAAGCCGATTCCGGTGTGAATGGTTTCAGAATACACTTTTTGTCTCTGAAAGGTGGAAAAGTGCAGGAAAAATGCATTATGTAGCAGGTTTTATTTTTATCGCTTTATTTGGGTACTAGAGTTTGTATCGCATTTCAGGATGTAACTTTGATCTTCTGAATGGCGAAAGGTACGAGGTCGATTTAACTGTATAGGAGGCTACGAGCTGTGCAAACAAAAATAAACTTTAGTGAGGTAAACTATTAAAATTCTTCATCGCTTTTATTTATCGAGCTCGTTATTTCAGCTGAGTGTTTAAGTGACATCCGTCTATTTATTCAATAAATTATATGATCATATTTTCTGGAAAAAAGATCTACAAGAGAACTTTTCCTGAATATTTTTTTTTGTTAGTAATCAATTATTGCTTGTATTAGGAGTTCTAATAAAGTTACAAGGGGTTAAATTGTATTTTTTATTGATACTACTTAAGTTCTATCTTAAATCTTCTAAGTTTACATACTAATATACAGGTTGGTTAATAATTCCATTCTCACCATTGGGATATAGGAAACGGTAAAAGATATAGTCCAATAAAGTCTAAAAAGTCATACGTATCGATTAAGAATACACATCCTTTTGATAGTTCGATTTATTTTGTTTCATATACGTGGTTTTTATAGTAACCGTCCAGTTTGTCTAAACACTCCATCCCGCATAAATAAGTATACGTCAACGTTGGTTTTGAATGAGAATTAAATGCACAACACAGAGGATAGAATGTCATTACGTGAATAAATTTTATGTAGTTGTCAGAGGCTCTCAAACTGACGTAAGCGGTTCAATTCATTGTTTGAATGATTCCTCCAATAATTTACGCTCGTTCACAACTTGACAATTAACTGTTTGACATTTTCTGGTGAAATTAAAAATATTAATTCGTACGGTTAGTGTGACGTCACATCTGACTTTTTAAACTTAATCCTACTATACAGGGTCGGTTAAATAAAATAAAAGTTACACAATTTTATACTTATAAGGAATCTGACAACCTCAACTTTGACATTTGATACATCAGTTTCAGGTCAGAAAGTATTAAAATTGATGTTATTGAATTTATCTTCTGTCCAAAGCTCTTCTCGGTAAAGGACACTCGGTAAAGAGTGTCTTTCTTCTATTTTGGTTCTTGCTGGTGTGAACTGTTAAACTATGATGGGGGTAGTTAGTTTCTGTCCAAAGTTCTATCTCCCTCAGCTTAGAATCTAAAGAGGGGGGGGGGCGGTGACTATAAACATCCAAACATCTTCAATGTAAAGGGTTTTCCAATAGAAACGCTCTAACTTTGACAACACATAGCAGTCATAGCTACAACTGTCAAAGTTTGAGGTTACAGTAGCTACAATAGTTAATTTCCGTGTGCTATTTGATTTTTACGGTGCACACAATCGTCCTGTTGAGTGGACTATTCGTCCTTTGGTGGAAAAATTTAAATTCACCGGTTCAGTCAACAATCAAACAGGACACGTACTTCGTCGTAGTGTGAGGTCTGCAAAAAACCTTGCTGCACTAAACGAGAGTGTGCAGGATAACAAGAGGCAATCAATTCCACGTCGCGGCCAAAAACTTGGCATTTCGCTGACTTCTACTTGTCGCATTTTTCAACCGGACTTAAACCTGTTCCCTTACAAAATTCACTTGACCCAGGAACTAAAGACCAACGACCATAGATAGTGTCGAGCATTCTCTGAATGGGCTGTATTCGCTAGCTCTAGAGCAGTTGGATTGGAAGTGGACCCGATTTTGGAACGAAAATAAACGTCAGCATTAAGGCCCATTTTTTGATGAATGTCAATATTAGCAAACAGAATTGTCGCATTTAGGGAAATTGCAATTCAAGTGAGACACATCAGTTGCAAATGATGCCAGAAAAGATCACCGTCTGGTGTGGATTTTGGAAAATGGTCATATTAATGGTAAAAGGCATGGTTCCAGCAAGATGGCACTACGTGCCACATAGCGCATGCAACATTGGATCTTCTGCAAGATAAATTCCACGTCATGCTTATCTGGCGTTTTGGAGACGTCAACTGGCCACATGATCATGTGATTTAACGCCGTGAGACTTTTTCTTGTGGGCTACGTTCACGGATCTATGTGAATAACCCGCAGATGATTAATGCCTTAAAAGTCAACATTATATTATCAGATGGACGATATTATATCCCACTCATAATGTAATCAAAAACCCTTTCAAATGAAAATTTTAACTTGTTTTACTCAAGTTTGAAGTTCGAGTGCCCTTAATGGAAAAGCCGAGGGAAAAGCCCTTTATAACCAGCAGTTTACCATACTTTTATTGGCCTTAAACCACTTGGAAATTTTGTGACAAAAGAAGTGTGAAAAATTTTTTACATGTCACTGGGTCGTGTCTCTTTTACTGACCTTTGTAGCTCTTTGGTTTCATAATGGTGTCGACGGTGATACCGCTCGCTGCAAGACATTTTCTCCGCGAGATGAACGTTCAAGTCATTGCCTCTACGATTTTATACGAAAATCATCAAACCTACAGATTTAAGAAATATTATGTTATTTAATAAGGCACCATGTTGTTAGTACAAGTGTTTCTAGACACGTCTGCCTGTTGTTGCTCCGGCGCTTGGGGCTCCGGCTCAGCTCAGCTAGCCCGCTCGGTGAGGCAAGCTGTTACATTGCAGGGCAGTGTATGAACCTAAGTTAAAACAAGACTGCAATGGAATGCGATCGTACTATATCGTTTGCTGTGCAAAGTTGTTCGTTTTATTATAATCTTTAATGTGTTGTGTCTATGAAGGCGTTCGAAGTGATTTCTTGTTTCTGGTCTTATGTGTTTGGCTCCAACTGGTGATTTTAATTTAATTATTTCACTGTGATTGACTTCAACGAGTAATCATTTTACGGCATTAGGAATGTACCTTATAATACTTGTAATGTATAAGAAATAGTCGTATAGAAAATACTGTTACGTAGTTGCTCTTATCATTATTATTAACACGAGCAAAGTGACAAGAACAGCTACTTATAACTTATGAAATAAAGAAAAATAAACTGAACAAGTGAATACATAAATGTACGTTAAGAAGCTTGAGATAAAGAAGTAAAATTCATATACACGATACCGGAATTGCTAAAGATATCCAAATCCCCTGAGCAAGGATGTCGCATCGTATATCCTGTAACGTCTCGCAAAGACGTATAAATAATAAAAACATGACCCCTGAGTTACATACAACTTAACTTAGGTACATCATGTCATTTATAAACATATCAAAAGAAAAAATGTGAGTTAATAATAATTTTTTTATACACACGTCTACAGCAATAAAAAAAATTGTAATCACACACTTCATCCTTCCTTTATAAAAGTAAGCATATTACTCACTTTGTTTCTGTGATCCCAATTTTTGTAACGCATCAAAGCTAATATTTTGTGATCCTAATAACAAGCTCGGATGAAAAATTGTATCACGAAGTGAGATGAAATATCGAGGTCGACTTTGCTTCATAATTACATTTCTTTATATTTATAAAAATCATGTTAAAACAAAACCCAATTTGAAGTCCTCCATGTGAAAGTGTTTCCATAATAGATCCTTTTGATAAAACTTGCGTAAAATTCAAAATAACATTCTGTAAGGCAGCGTTCGTACTTGAAATAATCGGGAGGAAAAAGCTCCTGAAAACTGTGTTTATACCCATATTCATCCTTAAATAAGGTCATTCCGGCTATCAATCAGGGATGGGCACAAAGAGAATTTATGTAAAGGATTCTAGGTAGCAAAAAATCCGGAACTCTTTCAGTAGACTTGAAAGGGATGAAAATAGCAAAAAATCTCAGGGAAAGGCTATTATGTTTGTAAAGATTTATTGTAACGACGACTTTATGGCAGAATAATCATAGTTTTGTAGATTTATAGCGTTTTAGTCAGGTTATATGACCGTACACACCTCTTTTACTTTATCAAAGGACTACTCGAACTCCATCTCAGATGAAAAACAACCTAATTTCGTGATTAAATATGAAATATGAGCACTTGTGCTTAACACATCGTCATTTTAGTGTATCCACAGATCCCTTATTCTACAACTTATGGCACAAATTGTGTTACCAAACTGATACTAAAAAGAACTTGTGTTTTTACAAAAAGATATTTATTATTCACATTATCATCGGAAGGTTCAATAAAAATCTTAATTTATATTACATGGGGCAATTTCTGCCAAAAGAGTAATAATAATTAATCAAGTTATGATTCCTGTAGATTATAATAATTAATTAAAAAAATAGAAGAACATTAAGAATGTAGTAAATCTCATCAAATTACTTTTATGGTGGTAATGGCGCTAAAATAACATCGCGTTACCCCTTACGAGGTTCTTAAAACTCAACCTTTGTCTAAGGAAATGTTTTAAGTGAAGCTAACCCGTCTACTCAGAAATCTTCTTACCAATGGTGACAATAAAATATTTTGCAGAATAGACGCAAGTGACGAAGGTAGTAGGCGACATTTTCCCAAGGAACATAAGTTAATCCACATTAGGACCTTTTTCGTCATCAATTTCTGCAGGCTTCAACATAAGCAAGTCGCAATCTGAAAGCTATACCGTTTAATAAAGTTCCACGTGCTTCTAGAAATACGTTCATAAAAGCACCGAATTCTGGGCATGTATCCCAATTTACGAAAGCTTCAGAGATGTATGAAGGTTAAATTTTCAACATTAGTGGTCAGCTACAATTAAACCACTTAGAGAGTGTGCACAGCTTATGCACATACCAGCAAGCCTTCTTGTAGTGTAACAATTCACCATGACCGATTGTCCATTTTTATATCTGTCAACATTGTAACAAATTTGTATGACTCAAGTAATAACAGAAATTGACTAAAAAGATCTCGTAAGACGAGTTGCGATGCTCATTAAATCTATGCGAAGATATACTTTATACTTTGGGTGGTGTCAAGACAAAATTCATCCAAGTAACTAGTTGCATGGACCAAAACTTCCGCGCCATCTGTTGTTCCTAAACCAAGCTGATTTGATCTCGGTTTTTCACCCAACGACGCTTTTACTCGACTACTACTTATGACCTTTCCTGGTAATATAATGAAATACAATTTAATGGATGGATACAGAATTTTAGTGAGAGGGACAGAAAAAAGGGGCAAATAGTTGGACTGCAAATGGAGGCGGAGGAACGAGTTGCCTCAGAAATTTGTCTTAAAGGAGCTTCTTGAGGCGCGAGACTTAACGAGCTTGGCTACTGACTCGCCAAGTTAGGTGTCATGGGAATGGAAAGGCTCAGGCGCTCGGCTCATGACTTCGCTCAGCATTTCTCATACCTGACCTGACTTTTGACTTAAACCAATGGCCTGGCAAATCTATGACTTCACAAGTCTCGCGACATGGGAATAGTCGGCTTCAGAAATTCAGCAAACGTTACTATGGAAACTGTCAAGTCGCAGCCTTCACCGTTATCATCTAGTGACGATTAAAAAACCTATTTTCATGCTACCGGTGCAAATAATACTTTTGCTTAATGAACCGCGTCAAAAAAATGAGTAAGGATTTGTAGGCGACTTTAGGGCATTAAATTGAAAATCAATATAAGTCTTATTTTGGGAACAATAATGCTAAATATGCACCCTCCATTCTTCTAATAAAGAAATTCAAAAGCTTTACATTAGGTCTTTCTTTAATGACATATGGACTTAACTAAGGGCTTTTGATCGTGGGAACAAAGTAATTTGAAGACATCATTCATGATATTTATAGTCCATTTAACATTTCACATTGTGAGAAAGCTAAACAGAGACAAAGAAAATTCCAATATAAGAAGTACTTTCTATAGAAAAGAGGCAGTAATCACTTAGGTATTGTGAAGTCGTTTTTAAAGGCAGGAGCACTAGCTATAAGGAGATTGTTTTCTGGACATGAAAGGAAGTTGAACATCGATCATTTTAAAGCTTTAAACTGTTCTCTTTATCCATTACCTTAGAGAAAAGAAGCTTTTTATTGGTCTTACGTCTTTCCCTCGTCCAACTTCTAGAGGATACACTCTTTCCATTGATTTAATGCTCAAGTTCTCCCGAATTCAGCATACGGGAGATTACCAGGACGAGAACAAAGGAATGTCATATGGAATACACTGCTCTGTTTTTGAGTGACGTTACTCTTATATTTATTTGAATTCAGACCACATTCTGGCATTATTTATTCCTGAAATGTTAAGGAATAAATTAAAACTACCTTCCATCATCCAATTTTTTTCTTTAAATTATAGGGTGATGTAAATTATACAGTCATCTACTTTGAAAGAAGACTTATTAGTATACTCTACATTTTTGTACAGCTGTAATTGCATAAAATGGATCTCTACAAAACTCTTTCACCAAAAAAATGTTTGCTTCGGAAACGTTTTGCATTCCTTTAATGTAGACACTTCACTTATTATATAGATTCTCCCAATAACTTTGTCTTTCTTTGTGACATTAATCGTTAATTTCCACTATTTAATCCATGCAATCAACCTGCAACCCTTCCATAATGACGTTACATAATAATTTAATTTCATCTATAGCTCAGCATCCAATTTTCCCTGCTAACCGTTCTATTATGATAATTCTCGAGGGTTTCTATTGTTTCAGCAAAAAGTTTCTACTCCCCTTAATTACCTGCCTACAGTTATTCCATTTAAAATCGCATAAAATATTAATTAGAAGGAGAATAGAACTGCTGAATATTGAATGATGACAATCTTGCAGCAGATTACAAAAGGAATATTATTGTCGCTCCCATCGTGGTCGTTTGATACTACATTCTTTTATAGCAGTCAGAGGTGAAATTGACGTTTGTGACTATTAATAGCATCATTTAGAGCCCGCGGGTCATCTGACAGAACCAGAAAAGTCTTTTATGTTACCACTGTGCAATCTCAAAGGAATGCTTTGTTTTGAAAATAAAAACAGAACGAATGAAATATTTATAATATGTGACTTTTTATTATATGGTTCGGTAGAGTGACTGACAGTAAGTAATACACCCTTGAATCGCGAATCAATTTAGCAAGAGTAAACGTGACTGGAATGCAATAAGGACTATTATTGTAGTAGTATAGGAACTTCCTTAGTCCTTCGATTATCCTTTTTTTGCTGTGTTTTCTCGTTCGTCCGATTAAGTCAATCCTTTTTACATATAAAACAATAATGTTATCCAAAATTGTATAACACAACATGACGTGTGTTCGGTTTTTGTTGAGTCAGCCTGTAATGATTTTAAGAGGATGAGTATTTTTAGAGCAGAAATCGTTCTTTTCAAAAAAAAAAATAGTATTATAAAAGGGCTATTTAGATCAGTGATTAGTAGTAAAATTTCAAGAATTCATTGTAATCTGGGTACGCCACTGGATTCATTATACCTACCCCAAACCCCAAAAACCTGTTGAGTATTAAGGATTTTTCATGCAATAAAAAATTTCATGAATTCGTATTAAGGATTGTTTAAGTAATAATCTGGACACGCCCCTGGATACACCGTCATTCAAAACGTTACTATACTAAAGACCCATTTTCGCGATGATAGTTCAGGGTGAGAGTTGTTCTCGCGACAGAAACTCTCAGTCCACTTGTCTCCTGTATATTGGTTGATAGTCACTCTCACGCTTCCGCAGTAGAACTATCACACTATCTCGTTCGACGCGATAGTCAAGAGCAACTGTCGTGAGAGTGAAAAAGCTCAATATTCGACGGATCCTGTCGAATCAACCCACCCGTCGGAGCAGCTGGTCATCAACCAGGTGGTCAAGTCTCTTCTTTGGTTGCGGGCCTGGGATGTGGCAGCACTCCGACTAATACTATTCCATCTTTCAAGCAGGCCCTTCTCAGAAACAACACAGTTATTGTTCGGCCCAAGAAAGTGCAGAGCAACTCCACAACGAAGACTGATCTTCTTCGCTCGGTCAATCCTGCGTCATCCAATTTGTCCTTAGTGGGAGTACGACACGTCTCCGGTGGAGGTGTCGCCGTTAGCTGCTCCTCGCCTTCGGAGGTCAGCAGGTTGGGAGACCTGGCTAGAAGTAAGATGTCCGATCTTTATGAAGTGAAGGAGGCCCAAAGATTACATCCAAGGCTTCGTGTTGTTGGGTTCTCCGAACCGTGTAACAAGGACATACTTATGACGTACCTGAAGAAACAAAACCCGATGATCTTTCTTGAGGACTCAGAACTCAGCGTCATTTCTACTAAGCCGTTGAAAAACAAGCAAAGTTTGTATCAGTCTTTGCTCCAGGTCGATGTGGCTACTTATCACAGAGCCTTGAGTGCAGCTAGGATTTTTGTCGGTTATGACAGCTGTTCGGTTCACGATGCCATTGACCTAGTTCGCTGCTTCAACTGTTGTGGTTTCAACCATGTCGCTAGTAACTGCAGGAACAAGACCGTATGTCCCAGATGCTCTGGAGAACATCAATTGAAAGACTGTAACTCGCAGGCACTCAAATGTTTCAACTGCACTAATGTTAAAAAAACGAATCCCGATATTGATGCAAGTCATGCTGCTTGGGACCATAAGTGTATCGTTTACGCTAGAAAGCTAGCATTCTTGAAATCTGAGATTCTTGGCACAGGATAGCCACCACAGTCTTGTCCGAATCCTCCCTCTCTTACACATCCTCTTGATAAGAACATTAATATTTTCTACCAAAATGTAAGAGGACTTAACACAAAAACTTCCATATTTTACAACTTCGTCTCCTCTTGTCCATATTACCAGATATTTTCTATAACTGAGACATGGCTTGGTGAATCAGTGAGTGATGCTGCTATTTTTCCACCTCATTTTTCCGTTTTCCGTAGTGATCGGTCCAGAGGAGCCAACAACCTTTCTCGAGGAGGCGGCGTTTTGCTGGCAGTGAGACCAGAACTCACTGTTCGTCCCCTTGATCTTTGTGAAATTAATAATGCTTTCAGTACTACAACAATCGATGCTGTATCTGTCCTTGTCACCCTTGAAAATAAAACCAACCTTTGTGTGCTTACAATTTACATTCCGCCTAGTACTAAGAATCCTGAAATTTTAATTCTTCATGACACAATTGAGGCAATTCATGCTGCTATAACTACTGAAATTATCATATTGGGAGACTTTAATTTGGCAGAATACGTTGATTCTCTTCGTGGAGTTCACAGCAGACGTGTTGATACATTGAATGAACTGATAAACCTGCTGGACCTAAGGCAGTGCAACTTTGTCACAAATTCTCGCGATCGTATCCTAGACCTAGTCCTCGCTAATACACAGTGCTCAGTTGAACATGCTCCTGAATATGCGGTCAGAGAGGATGCTTATCATCCATCTCTCTCGGTATGTCTAACGTGCAGTGCTGCTAAACCTTTACCTAGGGCTCTTGGAAATAATAGCTACTCTTCTTACAATTTTAGGAAGGGAGACTATCCTTCTTTATATAATTATCTGTCTGAAGTGTCTTGGGACTCAGTCTTGCTCTGCGAGGATGTCCACTCTGCTCTGGCCAATTTTTATAATGTTGTCTACAGCGCCTTTGATAAGTTTGTACCCAGGTCTTCACCCTCAGCATCCCATAAATACCCACCTTGGTTCAACAAGAGCATCATTGGGAACATCAAGCGAAAGCAAAGGCTCTGGCGACTCTTTAAATTATCTGGAGACAACTCTCACTACGACCACTTTAGGTTGCTTCGTTCCCAAGTTAAAAAAGACATCTACTTATCTCACGCCACCTACCGTGCAAACATAGAATCCAACATTCGTAATGATCCTACAAAGTTCTGGTCCTTTGTAAACAACAAAAAGTCGTGCAACAGTATACCGCAGCATATGGTTTACTCTGGGTCAGAGTTCAATGGTATTGAGGAGTCAGTACATGGCTTTGCTGACTTTTTCGCCTCATGTTTCTCAAGTACAAACCATAACACACCCGACTCTTCCCGATCACAAAACGTGCAGAACACTGTCACCATCGATATTCCCTATCTCTTAACCGAAAATGAACTCCTCTTTGCTGCCAGAAAACTTAAGCCGAAACTCACTGCGGGCCCTGACAGGGTTCCAGCCTTTATAGTTAGGGACTGCTCCAGAGTCATGTCAACTCCCCTTTTGCACATTTTCAACATCATTTTGAAGTCAGGCGTCTTCCCAGATAGGTGGAAATCGACGAAAATTATCCCTATATTCAAAAAAGGAAAAAGATGCGATGTTTCTAACTATAGACCTATTGCTTTACTCAGTAACTTTGAAAAACTTTTTGAGTTCTGTGTTTACCATCTCATCAGTGAACCAGTTGCACACCGACTCTCTAACTCTCAACACGGATTCATTAAAGGAAGATCCACCATCACCAACTTGGCCTCTCTCACCCAGTCTATTTCCGAATCACTTGACGCTGGACGCCAAGTCGATGTCATCTATACGGATTTTAGTAAAGCATTTGACTCGATCTCCCACAGCGTCCTCATCTCGAAGCTCGACTGCTTTGGTTTCTCACAGCGCCTTGTTAACCTAATAAGAAACTAACTGTCAAACAGATTTCAGTATGTCGAACTCGCTGGTTTTCGCTCGCATCCCAGCCCTGTCTTTTCTGGTGTTCCCCAGGGATCAGTGCTGGGTCCCTTGCTTTTTAATGTATTTATTGATGATATCACGAAACATCTTAAATGTGGGTGCCTTCTTTACGCAGATGATATGAAAATATTCTCTGAAATCCAATTGACGGACAGTGTCTCCCCGTTGCAAACAGACTTGGATACCTTAACATCTTGGTGTTCCAAAAACTCTCTTAAAATCAATATCAATAAGTGTGCCATTGTCTCGTATACGAGGAGCAAGTCCGGGGCGGTCTGTAGTTACACAATCGGTGGTGAGGTCATTCCAAGGGTTGAGTCGGTGAAGGATTTGGGTGTCTTCTTCGATTCAAAATTGACTTTTTCACATCACATTGCTCATGTCAACAATTCTGCATGTAGATCCATTGGAGCGGTCATAAGGCATTCCAAAGAGTTTTCGAACATCGACACTTGTATTACCCTGTTTGTGACACTGGTCCGACCTGCTCTGGAGTACGCTTCAGTGGTATGGTCCCCCAGCTCACAAATTCACATAAACTCGCTTGAAAATGTTCAACGCCGCTTTCTAAAATTTCTCAGCTACAAGATCACCTCTGTTTATCCTCCAATAGGTTACCCCCAAGACTCACTGCTGAACCAGTTCTCACTTCAGAGTCTGAAAACCCGCAGAGAGTCTGCAGCGGTCTTGTTCTTGCATAAACTGGTGACATATTTGATTGACTGTCCTAACCTTCTGGCTCGTTTAAACATCGCTACCCCAAGACTCAAAGCGAGATTTAGTAATACTTTTTACCTGAGTCATGCACGCACAAGTCTGATGCAGCACTCTCCAATTTATAATATGTGCTCTCTCTACTGCAAATTTCAACAGACCCTTGACATTTTTTCTGCATCGACCGAGGAAGTAAAGGCTGTTCTTTTAAAAACCTAACAGGTTAATTAAATTTGTAATAATACCTAATTCTGTAAAATTAATTTTATTTGTTCCGCTATTTTTAGTTAATAATATAAATACATTTCTGTATATTAGTTACCTTCTGCATATCCATTCTGTAATTGGTCTCCTGACTGTTGAATGGCTAGTTAATAAATAAATAAGTTAATAAATAAATAAATATTCAAAATTTCCTGAAAAAACGACTATCACGACAGTAACTATCACGATTTCACTATCATATTATGAAAGTGCACCTGAAACAAATTAAAATTTAAAGAATTTATATTAACGATTAATACAGTGGCGTGCCCAGATTTTTTCAAAAATCTCTAATATCGATTCTTGAAATTTTAATTTTTTCCATAAAATTGTTAATACTTGACAGGTTTCGATAAAATTTACTATTATGTCGGTTAAAATGGCCATAAGGTCATTGATAAAAAATTGAAAGGTTGCCAGCTTTCAAGACAGAGGATAAATTACTCGCTTTAAATATTAGGACAGGCAATAAATTAAACAAAAAGCAACTGGTAATAATTATCAATCTTCCACGAAGGAAAATATATCATAACAAAAATTAACCGACTCATCAACCCACTCACATTGGAATTTTTGGAATAAGACGAGAAATTGAAAGTGAATGACAAGAATGAAATTTGTATAAATAATGCAGAAATAATCCATTTTGATTCGAATTGATCCGACTACATCGCTCGGTCTTACCACCTATAATCATGACATAAAAGTACATACTTGTATGTGCTTTCCGTAATTAAGGTTGCTATAAAGATGATGTCATTCATGAAGTCATGGTGAGTTTAGCTAACACGACCTATAGGGTGTCGTTTTGGGGGATGGTGAATCCAGTGGCGTGCCCAGATTTAAACACTGCTCTAGTAGGCCTTGATTTTTTAGAAATGGGGTGCTTTTTGCTCTAAAAATACACTTCTACTAGCCCCGATACTAAGTATCCACCCGATAAAAAGATTAAGTATCCAGGGTTGTATCACAAGGACATTTCAAAGCGAGTATCTCTAAATGTAGGCGTGACTGATATTTGCATATTTTGCAAATTGATACTTTTCAAAATAATCTAGTAGCCTGAAATATTATTTGTCATCTACCATTTTTGGTTCTACCAGAAGTCGTCATGAAATCTGTTATTCTTATTATCAATATTATTACATTATTCGATTTTGCGTCAAATTATTTATATCAAACATCAAACCAAAAAAATCATTATTTTTGGGTTTTTCGACTTTTTTGAAAAAATTAAGCAGATAAGTTCGATTTAAAAAATATGAATATCCCGGTTATTTATGAACTTAAAGACGTACGTACTAGAAAAGATTTGATCGGCCGTTCAGAAAACGAAATACTATTTTGACTCCTTTATACAGGGCGTTTAATGACTATGAGCAAATAGTGTGAATTAGAATGTTGATAAAACAAAAATTTTAACTTTAAAAATAAATAATTAAATGTTTGACCAAAGGGGCGATGGGCTTGACTATGCAAAGGGGCCAGGATTATAAGACAAAAAGTTCATATAAACATAGGTCCGGAAATGCATATTCCGGGTGTTAAAATTTTATTAAAAAATCTTTTTTTTTTCGAAAATAGGTAGGTATCTTAGATATATTTTATTACCTAATATTGTTGAAATTTGGCAGTAGCAAGGGGTTAATTTAGCCCTAACTGGAATAAAATTATCAAGTTCACTGACGTCCCGGGAACACCTCAACAAATATTATTTTGAAAAAACTTTTAAAAAAAGACGCCAATAACCTTTTATTTCTATTTCATTCCTGAATTTTTGTTTTTTTCAAATTAAGTGATTAAAATTGCAACTTTCGTGTCTCTTGAAGTTTTATCTTATCTTGATAGTTTTTGAAATAAAAAATAGAATCCACTAAATTAAAAATCTCTGGACCAACCAAGAAACACGGAGAAAAAAATTCGTAATAAGATGTAAAGAAATTTCTCAATTAGTGTTTATTTATTGTTTTTGTTACAATTATTAATAAGAAATAACAAAAAAATAATAATTTCCAAAAAAAATCCCCATGTTTCTTTCGTGGCTCAGAGATATGGAGAGATAAGTGTTTTTTTATTCAAAAACTAACGAAGATACGAAAAAAGATCAAAATACAAAAAGTTGTATTTTTAATTACTTAATCGGACAAAGAAAACAATTAAAAAAAAGTCATTGTCGTAAATACCTTTTAGTGTATTTTTTAACAAAAAAATACACTATTGAGGACGACATCACTTTCCAAAAATCACCCAAACTCATCAAATGTCCACCGATCATGACCCCCAGATTACGAAAAAGTGGTTTTCCAAAATTCACCTGCCCACGATATATATATATATATTTATATATATATTTATATATTTATATACATATTTATATAATATCCTTTATTAGTCATCGACTAAGTTAAAACAACGATTACACAACTAGTGGGGAGTTCGATGAATAGGGCAAAAAAAGAGTACTCTGGGTTTTCTTGAGCCAAACGTTTCGATTTATTTTTAAATCATCTTCAGTGGCTAGTCTAAAAAATACAAAAACAGGAATCAAACACTGAACCACCCATTAGGGCTTGAATCATATCGATCATATGCATTACTACTCACAAAACATGAGGTTTTTCTTAAAATTTGTTCCATGAGAACCAAACAACATCTAAAGCAGGTAGGTAAATTACATTTTTTTTACATCTCAATTACTTTAAGAAGCACTATCAACCAGTCCTGAAAGGCACATGCCATATTTGGGGCTCTTTGACCTTTTGGTCTGAAACAACCGATCTTAAGGAACAATGACATAGTCTCTCGTAAAAGCAACACTTAAAAACACATTCACAATTAAAATTTGTTGTCACACAGCAGTTATTAATTTAAGAAATCATTTTCTTTAGTTGGATGACTAGATTGAAAGTTACATGTGCAATTCTTTTTTTATAGTTTAAATTTCATTTCAGGTTAAGATGGCAGCTTACATGGTTCTTCTTTTTAATTAATTCTGAAACAATTTTTTTAATGGCCTAGTTGTCCTGAGTTACTGTTACTAGAGGGCGAGGAAAGGAAAAAAGAAGACAGGGTCTATGTGTCATGTCAGACTGAATGTATGAATGAAGGTTGAGGGCTGTCCGAGTGACAGTTGACATCTATACAAAAGTTATTTCCTTGTTAGATGCGTCTCTCTTGTTGCCGGTTGGTATGCTAGGTTGTCAGGTTGTGAAGATTTTCTTGTGTTATGGGGGATTTTTTCTTCTGATGATGTCACTGGTTGTCTGGTAGTTTCTTCCTATCTTCTCTTCTCTCTATATCTGATTGGTGTCCCAAGAGATAGTCATTTAAATCAAACTGGTGTTGGGTTGTCTTCCTATGGGGGGGTCTGTGTTGGTTGTTCTATCCCTGAGTTGCTTGTCTTGTTCCAAAAGAAAGGAGTAGATGTGACTAAGGTTGTCTATGTCAGTTCTTTTGTTGAGCCTCCGGTCTTCTTGAGCTATTCTACACATTTCCTTGAAGCAACGTTTTGTGTAAGAGGTTTCCTTATCTAAAATTTGTACCTCATTGTACGCTGGCTCATGTCCCGTAGAGATAGCATGTTCCGCCAGAGCACAAGTTTTCTTTTTTGTTCTTTGGTCACTCTTGTGCGATGTGAAATATATATAAATATATATATTTATATATATATATATTTCTCCAAAATCGCGAAATTTCGATTTTAAAAACGCTCCTGTGGCTTTATCTTTTAAGATTAGTGAACGAAATTTTGGGTCCTTGTAAAATTTGGGAATGACGTTGGATTTTCGTTGAAAAACTTTCCAAAAGTCCCATCACTTCTACAGGGTGTCCCTTCAAAATTCCAGGTATCCGGTTTTTGTCATCTCATTTCAGGTCGCAGTTTTGAATCTAAGAGGCTGAAATTTTTGTGGGAGTAAGATATCTATAAAAACTGGTCTGGTATTGTACTTGAGCAAAATCGGTCGAGCCGTTTCAAAATGGCGGTCATTTTAATTTTTGAAAAATGTGCTAATATTTGAACCCCTGTATGAGCAAGATGGGAAAAAAACTTTGAAATCAAATTAACAGGATTTGAAGAAAATTATTGGAAATTTGAGTTAATGCAATAAAATTAGCATATTTTCCATTAATAAGCCAGTGTCGTGGGTAGGAAAAAGGGTGAAAATGTGTCAATTCTATAACCGTTTATGAGTCCATTTTTGAAGAAGTTGAACCGAAATTTTCCATTTTTTTTTGCTTTAACATATAATTTGATGTCTTAGCTTCAATTCTCCTCGATTAATGTAGCACTTTAAACGAAAAACAAAAAAGTTTTTCGCTTGTGCAAAATTAGCTTGCACTTATTAAATCGATGAAATGGTTCGCAATTTCTTTTTTATTTTTTTTCACATTCAATTATGAATGGTTCTGAAAATTAGAAGAGCAATCGCAACGACAATTAAATCACCTACATGCGGGTGAAAAAAGTATTCAAATTGGTCTTTTAATAACTAAGATATGACTAGTTTAAAAAATAAAATGTGTAGGATGAAGTATTGGACGTACTACATATACCTACTCGATCATCGCTACATTTTTGAAAGGCACCTTTAACTCAGTTAGTTAGGCAAGCGAACCCTTGCCTAAATAGTAAACTGTTGATGCGGGTTCGAAACCACGAGAGGGCTATTCTTTTTTTTTGGTAGGTAGGTGGTTTTCCGCTTTTCCCCCCCAAAAAATCGGATTATTTTTTCATTATATTCATTATAAAAAAAAAAATAGGAAGAAAATATTTATTATTGAATCGCATAAAAATACACTATTTCTGCGATTGATGCGCAAGAAGGGTTTTTTTAAGTTTTCACAAAATAATATTGGTTCAGGTGCTTCAAGGGAAGTCACTGGACTTGATAATTTTATTCCAGTTAGATCTAAATTAGCCCCTGGCTACAGCAAATGGAACTGCCAAATTTCAACAATATCGAGGGCGTCATATCATAAGGTCGTAATCGCCATTATGGGCGGTTTTTGTTTTTTCTTGGGCGTATGTTATGGGTGAATCAATCCCCATGCCCATGATATATCAGAAGGGCGTGTGATTAAAATTAAAACCAGTCGCTGGGTTTCCCGATCGTTATAAGGCGTATGAACTGAAACGGTTTTCTACCTTACCTTCAGGATAAGACACGCTCCTGCGTCCTTGTGTACTTACGTGGTAGGTTTATTTACCCTGGTTCTGGTTCGAGATCAATGGGTTTGGTTGGGAAGGCTTTTTACTACTACAATAAAACTCGAAATTTCTCACATAGCTCGATATATTCCTCGATATATTCAGTTTTGAGTAACAATATCTATCTATCAAAGTTGAATATTAAATAACAAGTTTTATCACAAATCAAGTTGTATGAATATTCACGCAATTTATGTTTCTTTTCTTCGAGCTACATGGAGGTGAAGATGGGTGCTAAGTGCCAGGAAAACCCCTCGGAAAAACCTAGCCCATCTATGAAATTACAATTTCTTTATAATTCAAATGAATTGCTACACTGAAAATGACTCATTGGCGGTCCGTGGCTGGTGGAGGACTGGCTCCGTGCTGATTAGCTTCCCAATGGTCATACTGTAACAAGGGAAAAGACTGTGCACAGAATATCGTTTTGGCATACAAGTTTCTATTTTAAACACGTAAAGAACTGTGCAATTTAATTATCTGAGTACCTGTACTGAGACTACTACTCGATTAAGTAACAGGACTTGAAATTGAAGCTTTACTTGAAATTTAATACTGATCTGGATGTTTTGTCTTTTCTGGATGGTCGTGTGGTTTGACACTTTTGAATGGTCACAGCGGCGTACACTGTGCGCCTAGGTACGACATTATGGTGGATTACTCTAACTTAAACTCTAGGTGAGCTCTTAGTTTGGATTGATCATATTGTAATAATATTTTATGTCATCGAGATCGGAGTTTTGCGTCTAAATCGGAATTATCCCTCGTCGGTACCTGTGTTAGACAAAGAATGTATATACGTAGTCGTACGTATTAGTGTATTTTTTAACAAAAAATACACTATTGAGGACGACATCACTTTTCGAAAATCACCCAAACTCATCAAATGTCCATCGATCATGACCCCCAGATCACGAAAAAGTAGTTTTCCAAAATTCACCTGCCCACGATATATATATATATATTTATATATATATATATATATATATTTATATATATATATATATATATATATATTTCTCCAAAATCGCGAAATTTCGATTTTAAAAACGCTCCTGTGGCTTTATCTTTTAAGATTAGTGAACGAAATTTTGGGTCCTTGTAAAATTTGGGAATGACGTTGGATTTTCGTTGAAAAACTTTCCAAAAGTCCCATCACTTCTACAGGGTGTCCCTTCAAAATTCCAGGTATCCGGTTTTTGTCATCTCATTTCAGGTCGCAGTTTTGAATCTAGGAGGCTGAAATTTTTGTGGGAGTAAGATATCTATAAAAACTGGTCTGGTATTGTACTTGAGCAAAATCGGTCGAACTGTTTCAAAATGGCGGTCATTTTAATTTTTGAAAAATTTGCTAATATTTGAACCCCTGTATGAGCAAGATGGGAAAAAAACTTTGAAATCAAATTAACAGGATTTGAAGAAAATTATTGGAAATTTGAGTTAATGCAATAAAATTAGCATATTTTCCATTAATAAGCCAGTGTCGTGGGTAGGAAAAAGGGTGAAAATGTGTCAATTCTATAACCGTTTATGAGTCCATTTTTGAAGAAGTTGAACCGAAATTTTCCATTTTTTTTTGCTTTAACATATAATTTGATGTCTTAGCTTCAATTCTCCTCGATTAATGTAGCACTTTAAACGAAAAACAAAAAAGTTTTTCGCTTGTGCAAAATTAGCTTGCACTTATTAAATCGATGAAATGGTTCGCAATTTCTTTTTTATTTTTTTTTTCACATTCAATTATGAATGGTTCTGAAAATTAGAAGAGCAATCGCAACGACAATTAAATCACCTACATGCGGGTGAAAAAAGTATTCAAATTGGTCTTTTAATAACTAAGATATGACTAGTTTAAAAAATAAAATGTGTAGGATGAAGTATTGGACGTACTACATATACCTACTCGATCATCGCTACATATTTGAAAGGCACCTTTAACTCAGTTAGTTAGGCAAGCGAACCCTTGCCTAAATAGTAAACTGTTGATGCGGGTTCGAAACCACGAGAGGGCTATTCTTTTTTTTTGGTAGGTAGGTGGTTTTCCGCTTTTCCCCCCCAAAAAATCGGATTATTTTTTCATTATATTCATTATAAAAAAAAATAGGAAGAAAATATTTATTATTGAATCGCATAAAAATACACTATTTCTGCGATTGATGCGCAAGAAGGTTTTTTGAAAGCAAGTGGGAAACAGCGCTTGGTCCAGGTTTCGTCAACGTTCTGAGATAATCTCGCGGGAGTTGCTTTACTATCCAGTCAACGTACCCCAATACGCGACTCAAGAATAAATACAACAACCGGAACTGGAATAGGGCCCGAAAATGCGTAGTTTTCCGGTGATCATCGTTGCAGGTAATCATTGATCATTATTTTCCAATTGCCAGAAAGTTCAGTGGAGTTTGGGATTTTCCATTGTCAGAGAGTTGGCATGAAGTTGGATTTTGGAATTTTCTGTACCAGAATGTTGGCAGGAAGTTAGATTTGGGATTTGGGGAGAGAAATTCAGCTTAAGATGAGGCGGAGGTCGCCATTGCAGAAAACCTGGATGCCCGAGAGAAAGGCGGACACCTATTTTCTATGACATCCGTCTATGTCACGATCACTTCTTTGCTCCACTCCCAAATTATGTGTGTGTGTGGGTGTGTGTGTGTGTGTTTTATTTACCTCAAAATACGGGCTAAATTCTGTACCGTCACAGTGGTAATATCAGAGAAGCGTATGTAAATTCCTATGACTCACTTACAAGTTTCCATTTTGTGTTAAGTTGTTTTTGAAATTTTCGAAACTATCAATGAAATTATCATCAAAGCGTTTCTCAAGCGGAATAGTATATTCTATATCAAGGGCGGAAAGAAGTTCATTTCAACGAGTATGAAGTTATCGGGCCGAGCGGAGCGGAGCGGAGCGTAGCGTAGCAAGGGTCGATTGAATACGAGCTGAAATGGACTTCTGATCCGACCGAGATATAGACGCTATTTTTTAGCGCATCGCGTTAGAACACTGAATACTTTGGCTTGTTAGCTTGTTAGCGAATATGTGGTGGCGTACAAATTAATTCACTGTCAGTGTAATTTTCCTGTCTAGCGTTCATTTTGTTTCTTTATTGACGAAACCTCAGAAACTAGTAACCCCCGTTAATCGTTATAATTAGATAGGTACCTACCTGTTATTATTATATTTCCAGCTCGTTTAGACTTGATTGAAATATGCGTTATTGAAATATGATAACACTATCAGTAGTTGCTATAGTAACTCCTAAATCTGTCCGCCCTAGGGTCAGAAAAAACGTTCGTTGCGGGCTGTAAAATTTTCTACGCTTGGAAGCGAGCTGCTGTTGCATGCAGGCTGCAATATGCGTCATTCCGCCGGCTACTGAGCTAATGAAAAATCGTCTTTCAGAGGCGATGCGCTAAAATAGTATATTGTGAAACAAGTGCGGAAAAGAGAAAATTTCTCACGAGTGTGAAACAATTGTGACACGAGACGAAGTCAACGTGCTTCACACAGTACTTTTCCTACGACCACAATTTAACAGATTAATTATTTAACAAATTTAACACATAAATTATTTTTTCTGACAATGCTCCGCTTTTATGACCTTTTCTCCAATTTATGAAATGTCTATAAGAAGATTCGTATTTTTTCTCTCGAAACTACAGGTAGCAAATTTAAAGAACACAAACCTGCTTGTTTTCTGACTTCAGGTGGTGTATTTTCTGCTTCAGATTCCAGATTCAGAGGAATCACAATCCATTATAATGATAGGTACCTAACCAAAGTTTATTTTTTCAGACTACCTAGGTAGGTATTATTTTCAATTATACCAATGACTTTTTAATACTACTATTATATACTGTTAAATCATTGAATTCTACCGACAATATTATTATTATTTATTATTAGACTCCGTATAAACTAAAAATAAGTGACGTGAGCGTGGAGACGTGGTAGATAATAACAATGATTTAAGAGAGGTTAGTATATCATTGATATGCAACTTCCACACAACGCAGGCGCTGTGCGTCGTCGATTGAAGTTAGTAGAGGTGTGCGAGGCGAGTTATTTTCACGTTCGTGAATTTGATTTGAACGTTACCAATGCTGTTATTAGCGATCAACTCGTAAATATTAATAATTACTGCCACAAGAGAATAATGAGTAAATTTTATAGTCTTGTCGGGTTCTATGTTATCCCATTTGTGTTTATTTTATTACCTTGAAGCTTTAAATGAATTGTTATTCCATTAACAATAAGTAACAGTTGAGTTCTCAGTTACCGCCCATCACTATTGTTTACATTAAAACTGTACGGAAACGATTTTTGGCTATGCGTTATGTCACTTTGTCGCACAGTTTTGGATACGTGAGAAATCTGCTAGTTTGCGCACAAAAAACGATGCGCAAAGTAGTGTTTTGTATAGTGGTCGTAGGAAAAAGATATTACTGTACCAGAAAATAATACCTACTTATGTATTTGCTTTTAAATAAACTGGAATAATAATGCTCCTTACCTACTCACAAGATCCTTCATCTTCATTAATTAATTATATCATTATTTTAAACTAACCCCTTGTCGTCAGCGGAAATATCTACTTAATAATTATTCTACTGTGAAATGATTTAATTAACGAGGGAATATTATATCAACAAGCTCATGTTCCTTTTCCAGTCTTCTTTAATTAATTTTTTTTGCATTGTGAAATGCTAGACGCATTAGTATCATATCTTTTCTGGTTTAAATTTTTTAATATAAATCAAGTGCGTAGGTAAATTAAGGAAGATTCAGAAACATCCTGCACATTTTTCATCAATATTAAAGAATGTCATTGATTATTTGTACCTAATTATTCCTTGCAAGATATTAAATATTACTGCAATATCTTATTACGGTATTGCACTAATACGTTGCAAAAATGTTTAAATATTTTCTATTATATATAATATATCATTGATGAGTCTTTTCTAATTAAGCCTTAAAATATATGTGCCCTAAAATTCCCCTATAACGAGTACCTACCTGTATAAATATGAACACATTTACATTTTTTTTAAATCTGATCCATGTTTTTTACGGCAGCTCTCTTTTATGATTGTCCTGATAAAAATGCAAATAGGATTACCACCACTGCCTCTGAGGGATATGTGTTACGAAAAGCTACCGTTCTGTCAGACAGGGTACAAAAAATAAATATAATCATGCACGGATTTAATTTTGTAATTCACTCACTTTTGGTGAAATGAAACACCCACCACTATACCTACATTCATATCATGAATATTGCGGGTAAATTTTTTTGTATAAAATTTTAATGTTTTTGATTCAATTTCTGCTCTTCAAAGTGACAAAGTCAAAAAAGTGATCTAAAGAGCGTTCGGAATCGAGCTCATTAATACACAAATTTAAACCGCATGCGCAAATTCGTTTAGAAAATTTACCGCTGAGCCAACGAGATATCTTATCCTTCTTTAATAATTTTATTCGTAAACAGGGTGGGTATTTTTTGTACCACCCATCATTGGAACCTCGTAAACGGTAAAAGATACAGGGTCGATTAAATGAGAGAAAAGATGCGCTTTTTTATGGCCAATCAATTGGAGGTTTTTGTAGTATAAATAAACAATAATAGCAGAAAATTATTTTTATAAACTATTGTAATATCTATAGCTTGTTATAAATAAAGTGAGCTATGTAACAAGATTATTATATATTCATAGTGATTATACACTGTGTCTTATAAAAAAAAATTAATTTAAGACCTGCCTAGACGTGGATGTATCTTTAGAAATAACGTTCACAGCGAACGTCCGCAGTAACAAAAATTACACTTATCTTGAAAGTTGAGTGAGACAAATGAGCCCACTTTCACATGTAGGTATAATGTAAATTTTAGGGCTCATTTAAATTCAGTATAATATCTACACGTTCCTTTATTGCTTATTTTAGAAATGAAAACACTGCAACCTGGCAATAATATTCAAACAAAACACTAATACATTACTTCCGCCGTTATAAAGCGCCTATTTCTTCTAAAATATACTGAAACTTCTCTCATTTCCGGCATAAAGCATTAACCCATGCAGTAAATAATACTACAAGGTTAGTAGTTAAAGCCATTTGTCCCCACTTTTTTACGTATAGTGAATAGTGACAGGTATCTGACAAAAATAAAAAATTCAAATATCTACGTCTGTTGAATTTGTATACATGCTGGTAAAACTATGAAAAATTGTAAAAAAAAGTCCTAATTTATTTTTTGCACATACGGGACCAAATTAGTATCTTCTTTAGAGAACTAAAGCTTCACTTTTTAGTCCCCGAGGATGGAGTCCGTGGTGCAGTGGTGAAGACCCATGAATGGCCACGAAGCCCTAAAACGTGTGTCTTTGAAGGGAGGTTTCTTTGGAAGGAAGCCCTAGATTAATTTTTGTACGTTTTGGAAGATGGCAGTGGCCAGTGGGATTGGCGAAAAGGGCTTTCTTGTCTCTTGGAGTACATCGCCCCTTCCCTCCATACATTTTTTAGTCCCTAGGAACTGTAAATTTTTTGTTTCAATGTACCTTAAATTATTTTTTTATCCAGACTTCCAGACTTCTTTCTACCGTTATAATTGTCTTTGATATGTAGTACCTTTGACAGGGTTTCCGTGCGTTGACTTGTTCACAAGCTGAACCATTTTTGTGTGCTTGGTTTACCACTAAAGTGGCTGGAACACTTCTTGACATCCAGAACTTGCTGTACAAGAGTTGGATCTCATTTTTCTTCAATGAAGGAAGCTGGTACGGTTTCTCAGACCTATATGTAGGAACCTGTTTCTTTATGTTGTATATTTCCAATCTTTCAATCTTTATTAAGTCAAAACACGTCCTCTTTTTTACGGTAGTCCTCTTCCCAAAACTTTAGTAATGACTCGGCTGTCATTTGTAGCTGGTGTCGAAATTGGCTCCTCCTTCTCAGTCTCTGGTAACGCATGCCGTGACTATGTAGTCAGTAGTCATGGCATAGGAGTCGGTGTTCCTGTTTACAATAACTCGGTCTCCTGGTATCTAAAAGTATGTCAGGGCCTCTATATGTTTAGTCCCAATAGTCTGTCATGGTTTTAACATGTTCGGACCGTTTCCTGAAGATTTAATAGGTTGCTGTACTTGAATTAGCTGGCTAAAAAGACTGGCAACCCGCCTTTTTTTGGGTACAAGCGACTTAGCTTCCCCCAACGCTTGGCGCTACTGGATCGCCAATTTTTTGCATATAGGAGGGCTCGAGGAGGTCTACTTACCACTTTTAGAGCGGTTGCCGAACATTTGAGGTCTACTTACCACTTTTAGAGCGGTTGCCGAACATTTTGGTGTCTATATCTCGTTTATGTTTTCTCTTAGTAAGAAGGGTTTTCGGGGACATCAGTTCAACTTTTAACAGGAAAGCTTTAAGACTCAGGTCAGACAGAATCCCTCCCTGCAGAAAAATTTATTTCGGTGTAATCCTCATGTATTTTAATCACAGAATTGTCTACCGAATTCTTAGATTTAGCAGGATTTAGCTATAATAAAGAACCCTCTGAAATAGCGCTTTGAGTTCAACTACGGGAGGAGTATTCCTCCCACGAGATGGCTTCGTCAGCGAGTAATTTTTGTATTACTAAGCTTTCACCTATCTGGTTAAAAATAACATATACGTATCTCAAAAACTATTAAGAAGCTACATAACCAACTTTATGCACTTTTTTTACCAGAAATTTTAAATTTTGAAAATAGTCAAAACGATAATTTTTCCAGTGGAGTAAAAATTGGGGGTACACGTGTTAAGTGGACCCTTATCTACCGTACGCCCCTGATTAAGGTCCATACACGTGATTATTGCTATATATTGCTGTAATATTGGGCTTTAATAGAAAAACGACACATAACATATTAAGCCATATTGGAGTTATACAGTGCTTCCCAAAAGTAACGGATAAATTCGATAAAACGGAGAGGGCTGTTTTTTTGAAAAAATAAAAAAACAGGTCGATTTTGTTTTTGAGTTGTTCAGCTTTTGACATAATATTGGGGTATACAGGGTGATGCGCGAAAAAGTGGTGACGTCATCTGTATTTTTTTTAAATGGCAACCCTTATTTTTTATTCCATTTTTTTATACTTCATTTAATTGCCAGTATGGTAATGTAATCAATTTGTAACCTTAAATAAGGAATTTTCTGAGAAAACAGCTTGTGAGTCGACATTGTGCACTTTTTACTGATGTGAAAATCGGAACATTAGCGATAAAAATAAAAAAATATCAAATAAAAATGACTGTTTCCATGGTAATTTTATAAGATCTGTCTATTAAATTAAGTGTATTAAATTAAATCTGTTAAATTAAATTAAATTAAATCTATTAAATCTGTCTATTGAATTGAATGTCTCCAAATTAAGTTATTTTCACAGAAATTTCGTCGTTTAAGGTTACAAAATGATTACATTACCGTATTGGCAATTGAATGAAGTATCAAAAAATGGAATAAAAAATAAGTGTTGCCATTTAAAAAAAATACAGATGACGTCACCACTTTTTCGCGCATCACCCTGTATACCCCAATATTATGTCAAAAGTTGAACAACTCAAAAACAAAATCGACCTGTTTTTTTATTTTTTCAAAAAAACAGCCCTCTCCGTTTTATCGAATTTATCCGTTACTTTTGGGAAGCACTGTATACACAAAAAATGTCTTTTTTCCTTTAACACCCTGTAACTTCGTTAATTTAGTGAATCGGTTCATTAACTCGTGAATTTTGACCCCTTTATTCAGTCAGGGACACTTTTATAATATATTCCAACGAAGGATATACTCACATGAGTAGGTAATTTTATGAGAGTTCTCTCTGCTCGAGATTAATCTGTACCTAAGGTTAATGCTATTTTATCTATTTCAGAGGTTTCTCGGTGGTAGCTCCAGAATTGGCGGTTCCTGGCAAAACCACAGCAGTTCTGGTCACTTTGCATGGTCCCACCAGTCTGCTTCCGGTTAATGTAACCCTGAAACTTACTCCCAGTGAGGAAGATTCCGGTCAGAGGCAGCAGATAGAAACCACCCAAGAAATAAGTGGTAAGTTATGATGTTTTGTGTAAGAGGCATGTTTCTTTCTGTTACTTCTTCTATACATACCTATCAGACCTAAAAAAAAATGATTCTGTGAATCTCGATTTTGACCCAGTAGTGGGGAACATTTTTTTAGACTTAGAGCATCATTTCGATATCTTTTTCAAGAGCATTAAGTATGTTGGTTTACTAAAACATTTTTATATAAAATTACATAATATCCGCAATATGAATCAGCGTCAGAATCTCCCAGACTAAAGTCAGATCTAATGCTTCTGAAACTAATATTACAGCGGGCGAAGGCAAGTGGTAGGGTGTAATTACTGGGAGAATTCAAGCGTTGCCGATTAATTGGGGAAGTTGCATGGACATACTGAATTTGTGATTGGGATTATGCTCGGTAACAAACTGTCCACTTTAGGGGGTTAATAATTTAAACAGGAATTGATTAAACCTTGGTTCGACAACAGGGTCATCTCAAATTACGTGCGTCATGTTAACTTCGGATGAAGTTGTCATAGAGTAGCCACATGTGTAGGTATAGACTTAGTTGTCATAAGACCCAACTCCAAGTTGACTTTCTACTTTGTTTTCGTAATGTAACATTTTGCTTCCTATTGAATTTATCTTATAATGAAATAAAGTCAAACTTTCAAGGTTGTCAGATTTATTGATTTTCATGGGGAATGGGGCTCTTGATTGGGTTTTTTTATCCTTTGTGCTGGGCTAAATTCTAAATTTGTGAACAACTACACAGATATTCTTCAAAGAGTCATAAAATCAACTGACGCATGCGCTTAAGGGACTGGTATAAATTTTACGTAAGGGATTACACTTATTGTTAAATACCTTAATGGATTATATTAAATTGAGTTGAGTAAACAGCAAGCTAAATCGTCAGAAATCTAATTTAAGTTTAACTAAATAGCTATAAAGTCACCTTCATACATCAAATCGTAATCAAATCATTCATCCACTGAAACGTACATTTAGCTTCGCAAACCTACCCCGAACGGCAACGTTTGTAACTTTTGTCATTTCACCGTAACTGACAGAATTCATATTTGTTATGTTGCTACATTCATGGCAAGAAGAGCAATATCAATAATATCCGGGACGTGAGCTGGCTGCAGCAGATGTCAACCAATTTCAGGTAGATGGAAAACTAAGTACTCAGTGGAGGAATTGTAACAGATATTGAAATGAACTTGAGCACTTTAAAGTTCAAAGAGCGTTTAATAATAAATAGCAGCCACAGCCAACTTAACGTTTTAACGGAGATCGGTGAGTGAAGCTAAAATGTTTCAAAGTTATCTTTATCAATCTCGGCAATTCAAGGAATTCTCTAATCGAATCTCATGAATACCAGTCAGCGCTTGATATTGATATTATGATATATCATAATAATGGCTTTAGATAGGATATGAGTTAAAAAGAGGCGCAGGTTTTCTGGTTTTCCTGGTTTCCTCATCTCCCAAGTTAAATTCCGTTAGAGGAGTATAGAAATAAAGTTAGTGAGGGAATGTGGCAGGAAGGAAAAATAAACTTCTTCGGCCATAAGCACTGAGGTTACTGGTATAACGGAATTAAGTTGATTCAAAAACCTTCATGGTTATTTTACCTAAAGGAACTCCACCATTAGTTTTATTAATCTTGGATAAGTAGATTCAAGAATACGCGAGCTTTTGTTGAGCAAGGGCAATTTTACTGCATCTCGTCGAGTTTTCCATTCAATGCGGTTGAGACCGGCACTTGATTTCAGCGCAAGCACTTGATGTCTACTAGACAGTCTTTTGGTAGTAACATCCTACAAGGCAACAACTCTCAGGGGGTACGTAATTAAAACTTAACCGAGCGTCATATATGACTGGCGGATTGCTCTGCTCTTATACTGCTTGAACCTGAATGTAAACTCTACAGGATGTTTCAGCCCTAATAAGTCTATGATTTAATATTAATATTTTGATTTTAAACCAAAAAGCCAACCAAGAGATCGTGTCAGAACATTGACTCAGTGAACTCCCAATTTCTTGGTGACCATGTAACTGGGAAATATTTTTCCGTTTTGTATCCAAAATTGGGTGAAGCTGCGTAAAAAATTGTGTGCTGTATCAAGCGACGCTATGACACCATCTTGAGCACCGCCAAAATGCTGAAACTTTTGAAACATCCTCAGGGATGATGGAGGTTAAACTGGCAACTGGATTGATGATATAAATGCCTGAGACGTGGGTCTAGTGGACAACAGTAGTTATTAAAACGGCAGTAAAATACCCTCGCGACGTGCGAGGGAAAAAATCAAGCTCCGAAAAATACGTGCTCAACGCCAAAACTTGCAAGAACCAGAAAATCCAAAATCAAAACGCTGAAAATTTCATATGCATTAATATCTAATACAATATGTTGAATTCCACCGAATTCTTCACACAGGATAATTAATAATAATTAATTAATTAATTAATAATAATAAGTTAAATGACAACAACTTACCGGATCGTACACTAAGGTATATTTAAATAATAATGAATAAGATAAATTAGAAACGTAATCTGTTCCTCGTTCAAATGTCAGAATGAGAGAAGGTGAAAGTCGCTATTATTTTTTATCAATTACATAGCACCACTGTTACGAACTTAATCCATCTTCAACTTATTTGTTGATTAATCCAGGCGAAAACACAATGTATTAGGTAAATAAAACAGAAAATATTTTCATTTCGGTGACAAAAGAAGCTTCGTGCTCGTGAATTCTGTCACGTAATTGAACTCACTCTGTATCCACATTTGTTATATTTGAATAAGGGCTCATACATAAATATTTCCAAGAGGACAGGACCGTCGTCGTAAAAATTTAATTTTCGCTGTTTACTGCCGGGTTGAGTTACAACTTCAATATAAGAAGCAAGGACGCAGTTGGTGGTTAGTTCATCTGTTTTGTTGTGGAAAGCAGAGTCGTTAGCAGAGATATTTGAGCGTAAATTTCATTCTCCGATTCACCAGGAAGTATAAAAACAGAAGAATTGAATTAATTTAGAGAGGAGTAGTTTCTATAGCCTTTTCGACACGTGTTGTTGTTAACATAATGAGAAAATCAGCAATATTTCTCCTTAATAATGTTATGAGCCGAAAGTTTAATGAAAATTTAGAAACGCAAGAAAAATTTGGATATTATTGTCGGGAGATAGAGCAGACCGTGCAGTTAAACCTAATGATATTGTAAAATGGCTCATACTCAATCAGGTCACTTAGAGGCTGATGATATTTATTTAAGAATTATTCTTGGTGCGTTGATGTATTCAGCCTGAGTTCACCAGATACCATTAGCTTTAATTAAACAAAGTAATTAGGTATGCCCCTTGGCTAGCTTTCGAAAAATCTCAAATGTTGAAAACGTAACGCTCAGGCACAATATTATCTAAATATTATGTTTCATTATTTTTTCTGAACTATATGATTTTAGGGACTTTTTCTATATTTTTTATTCCCAAGCGATTTTCTGGAGAACAAGATCTTCAAATGATTCAATCTGGTCGGATTTTTTTTTCGTACTATCTTGTAATATTCTCGGCATAGTCCTTCAGTTGACAAATCGTCACGATCTAGGACGATAATGGATTTAATGTGTCATAGTTCCATACTGTAAGTTGACATTCTTGAGCTTTTGAAGTATTCATGGTTCATTGGACATCTGCGTTTCTATGAGTCTTTCCAGGCTAATAAGGATCTTATAGTCATTGCCGTACCTGCTCAATCCATCACAAGACTTAGGAGTCCTTCAGGGTTTTTTCGTTGCAGTAATAACTTTCTATTCTCAACCCTTACCAAGTTTCTTTCATAGATATGAAAATGACTCATCTCTTTCAGGTTTAGCAAGAAGTTTACTGAAATACTCATGTGCGACAATACCGAATCCATTCCAGTTTTAGTGAAGTCATTGACCAAAATGAATTGCCATTAAGCTCTAAGTTTTCCACAACTAAACTAGAACTAAATGGTGTCTTTACTGTTGGAAATGGATCTAGGTTCCTTGAACCACTTTTGAAATTGATGTTGATTTCAGTGAGCCAGTGTAACGAGTTTCTATTAATCAGTAAACTTCTCGACAAATCTTCGATATAGCACCTTTATCAACCCAGGAACTTCCTACATACATCTAGTTGTTCTTCAGAAACTTGTCGTTCGGATTCCTTGGACAATCATCACATGCCACAAAAATATGAACTGTTATTGAAACAATTGAGCTGTTTTTCTCAACCATTTCTTTTGGTTGATATTGAGTCAGCTGAAACAACAAAACTCAGCTGTTCCCCAAAAGTCTCCATAAATGAATTGTTCCACAACAGTCCGAGTAATGATCATCACATCGCTCAGGTAGACTAAACATGTCTAACGTGTCGCTGCTCGCAAAAATCTTCACATTTCGCAGGTTCTTGCAGACTTCTCATGGTTTCTCATGGTTCCTGGAGAGTCGACTATATTTTCTTCATCATCTTGGTAGAGTCTACCTTGAGTTTTTTCTTCAGCTCGATTGTCAAAAAACATGTAGATCGGATTGTAGTTTATTGAGGGCAAGTGATATCTCTTCGTTTTAAGTGTTGAGCCACTTCTTTTTGGGGCATTATCATATTGAAGTTGATTCTTTCACAACGTCATCCTCTAACGTGGTCTCTAGAATTTTTTAACCATCTTCAAAGTGGTCATCTATGTGGTAGTGCTCTTAAATTTGCGATTATACTTCTTGTTTGATAAAAAGTAATCTTGGCGGTTGTCGAATTGGAGCTGCATCTTTGATGTGGATGCCATGCTGGACATGCAGAATTGGTTCGTCCAGTGGTTTTTTTTTTACGAAGTCCGCGCCAGGTCATCCTTCTGCTTTGGTAAGATGTTTTCACCCAGCTGTGAATGTTTCAAAGCCCCATTTCTTGCAGCATGGTAGTGTTCTCAATCCATTTTCTTCGTAGATGCATCTTGATTTAGTAATATTTCCTGCTATAACAACTTGACTTGGTTCAAGTAGGTAGGACTGGAATCGACATTGTTTTCTTCAGGGTTAATGAACGACTTGGCATAGAAAATTATTTTGCTAGTTGTTTATATGGTACCAATTCTTTTTACCGCTCTTGTTCCGGATGAGTTGGATGAGTTGTGGCTTTCACGTTAACTGTTTCCGCAGTCATCATCTCAATTTCTTATGAAGGTCGTAACAAAGTTTGTGTCATAATTGCTTCATCCCCCAGTCTCAGTGCGTTGTCTTACGCTTAGGCTCAAACCTCTTTTATCCGTGTGTTCAGGACGAGCGTTGACGGTGTCGGAAATCAGAATCTTCTCTCGCTAGATTAGCCATCCTACCCAAATTTCCATTTCAGCTTCATTATTTTACTTTCTTCATCTTTCCATGCTCATTGCTCAGTAATAATGCAATAAATGCCCAATTACTTATCTTATCTGCAAATGTTCATATTGCTCTATATCAGGTGCCTCCGATCTTGGTCTTAAAATATGAGATACAAGTCGTGGCGCAAAAGTCATGCCCCTATCGAAAGTCGCTACCATTTTGTTTTCAGTTGACATTTATCTGTAGTTTTTCGACAACTGCAAAGTAGAGACGTGATAAATTATTAATAATACTCCAAGAACAAGCGGAAATTGAAAAATTTTATTACCAAAACAATTCGTCAATCAGAGAAGTTTTCGTCAAAAATATGGCCGGCGTCTAATTATTCCAAATCCGAAAATAATATGGAACATTGTCAGATGACTTGAGAAAAGAGCTACGCGTTCCGGGAGGTCTCCCACAAGCCGATCAAGAATAATATTGACCTAGTGAAAGAAGATGTTGAGGCAAATCTTAATAAAGTAAGACAACCCCAATTAGGTATTTCCCGTCGATCACTCCCACGAATTTTGGTCCTGGACTTGAACCTGTACCTTTAACGCCTAAAGCCTGTAGAGTTGGAAAGGCGTCTGGAATATTATAAAGCTATCATCAACCTCGAAAACCAAATTGCAGATTTTCGGAGAAGAATCATCATGAGTGACGAAGCACACTTCTCTCACAATGGTGGCGTAAATAAGCAAAACCACCGCTACTGCATGGGGAAGCCAAAATCCGCGAATCATTCATGAAACTTCACTTCATGCGCCAAAAGTGACCGTATATGAAGCGCCGTCACAGAAATCAGACTGATTGGTTCGTATTTTCTCGAAGATGATCTGGATCTTACTGTTAATGTGAATAGCACCGCAAATTCAAGAATTCGATCAAGAAGTCATGTGGTTGAAATAGGATGGTGCCACAGTATATACAGCCTGCCAAGCCAGAGCTGTTCTAACCGAAATGTTTCCTGGGCGGCTTATTTCGAAACACGTCGATTTACCATGGCCGCCAAGTTAACCCGATTTGACTGCGCTGTACTTCTTTTGTGGAGTAGTTCACGGATCGTGTATACGTGAATCGTAACAAGAACCATTGAAAATGCGCTGAACAGCTTGTTCTTGCATTGTCGTTGAAGGTGGCCTTTTGGTTGACATCATCTTCAGCAATTGATGTAACATAAATTGGAAACTTAAAAAAAAATGTTGCAATGTATCTTTTTTAATTAATTAGGGATGACTATTGCGCCACCCAGTATCCCTAATAGTACTCCTATTAATAAAAAACATCTCTGCTTAATATTAAACCACTAATTTTGATAGCTTACAGTTAACTCTAACTAATTGTTCTTAAGGTAAATTAGTCTAAAGTTGGGAGGGAAATTTGGGATTTAGGCTAAACTTAGTTCTAATCTCGCCCTTAAATAATTCGGTACAAAGGGGCATTATTAAATTTATTCCAGCTCAAGTTTCTTCAGGGTAGGTGCATGCTACTTCCGAATGTTAATTATTACTGTTCCTTTATGTGTTGTAAATAACTAACAAGATACACAAAAGACATTACCTGAAGACGCCTCCTGAATGAAAACTTTATTCTAGTATTGAAAGTAATTAACCCTTATTAAATCTCGGATAGCTTTTTAGAGGTTTTTCATCAATTTATTGGGCACTTCTATAAATACAAAAATGTAGAGACAAAAAAAGTTAATTATTGCAAATAAGCTCAACTAACAATATAGAACACTTTTGTACCCAATGAGTTGAAGGACAACTTCAAGCGAGTAAGGGTGAAACTAAAATGTAAATTTTTGGTTTTAAGTGTAAGCCGATAAATGACACCATTTGCAGTATGAGGGCGCTGTAAAACCTGTCGCGTTAGGGTACTTGTATTACTGACACTGACGCTCACTAAGGTAGCGCATTCTCGGTAGAACAAAATGTTGGGAAAAATTATGTCAGCGTATTTACTAAAAATTAAAAAAGGTATACTTTAGCCACGTTAGAGGATATTTCATCAATTAAAATCTTCCCATTGCCTAAAAGTACTTTACATTTTAATGTTCTATTATGTCGCTTGATTTAAGGGAGAGTTATAGTTCTTTCTGGTTATAGCTCTTCTAGGTCTAGTCCAGCTTTTTGATTTATAAAGCGCCAGGTAATAAACATTAGCTTTTTATTTAGGTTTATCGCTGTCAAAAACAAGCCAATTTAAATACGCTTTGAAGTTAAATTCACAACATCGATTACTAGTTTTCCTTTTAAAATTCCATTGATATTCCGTCGACATTATGGACATAAATAACCTACCCCAACTAAATTACAAGCCCCTCCAAGGTAGTTTTAAAATTCAAACCAGTATCCCCTAACCCAAATATAAACGTTTTCAAACCCATCAACCCTTACAGGTGTTAGAGAGGATAAAAGCGCCGACCTTAACGAACCTCTGATCGACGCTGACGCAAATTAAATCCCGCTCGATTAGGAGTCGGTTAGGGGCTCGACCCCTCGGGGGAGACGTCCGACCCCGTCCGTCTAGTTTCACGGGCCAGCGAGGCGAAAGATTGTCGTTGCGTCGACTCACGCTTGTATGACTCTTTAACACATCAGACTCCGGCTATTCCGGGGAGTGAGCCGGGATTGAATCTATGGGGTGGAGGGCGATGCAGGTGCTAGAGGCCGCCATAGGTTCATGCACGAATGGCTAATGGAGATGGTTATTTGATTTAGTCGATGCGAGGTGGAATTTGCTTGCTGTTTCGCCGGGAAATGGAAAAATATTACTTTAATTTTTAGGGATGCGCCACAGAAAGGCAAATCGAAATCATTCATGAGTGTATTCGGATCGTTCACTGAATCTAATATGAATTTTGTCGAATAAACGATTGATTTATTTTCGCTTTGATATTTTTATATTACTTACGGTTCACGCTTAGAGGATCAAATTAAACAATTTTTAGATGTATTAAGCCGCTTTTTTCTTCGCTTCGAATTTCTATGGTCTACGTACGTAATATGCCTCGTACTTATAAGTACTAAAAATTGAGAACATAATTAAAAAAAATTATATAATAAAAGAGTTTTTCAATAATGATTTTGTGATGGATAGGTGTCATGGTCCGGTTAAGATTATTTGCAAGGAAATCTTACTTTTCAAAGAGTGAATATTTTAGAGTCAATTAATTAACTAACTTGTTATGAAAACAAGTATTTGTAATATTTTACTGGACACACATAAATAATGTTTAATAACAAGACGGTAACCCTGCCCGGTATACCAACCTTGCAGTAATGCTGACTAAGGGTAAACAATGTGTTGGCATTGACTCAGCCATATATAATGGATGGACACTCTATCCGAATAATCAATTACATGGCGATCTTACTTGTTTATCACATGGCGATCCTGCTTATTTATCACAATTTCTTCAAGATTTTATTTTTTTATTTTTTTAGTAATTGAGAAAGTTTTCTACCGAACGACGTCATATTGCTTTCATTATGGTTTTCCAGTGAATTGTTTGATTTTTGCTTTCCTAGATCTGCGACGTAATGTATTTCTAGAAACGGGCGTTTGATTTTTGGGATTTCATTTTGTTAATAGCAACCTATATTAGCAAACGTAACTCTGAATCATTCTTTTGTTTTGATTTGAGTGGGTGATTTTCCTGATGCTAGTAAAATTTCCTAAAAAGTAGTAGAAGAAATCTCACGGGAACAATTTTGGTGTTCAACATACAAAGTTTAGTCATGTCACATTATGCGCATGAGCAAATTTTCTACTCGATTCAAAAACTCGAATAAAAAAAAATTATTTATTGAAATAGGTTAACTGACAAGGTAACTAACTGGTTTGTTCTCTCTTACTTAGGAAATTATTTAAATTCTTGAAGGTTTAATTATCTTGGATTTCGTATAACTTTGGATTAGTCTCTTCCACTGAATACCATCTGAAATGGTTCTTGGAGGAAATCATGACAGACATAAAATGAGAAAAATAACTGCAAGAGTCTTTAAAAATAAAACTCACGACTTCAAATATTAATAGTAGCAGGAAGTAGAAAAAAACACTTATGCATTCAGTAGGTTCACTCGAGCGATAATGTCTAAATGCGATTACGGCTTAATCAATCGGAATTATAAAAGTATTTTGCGGGAAATAACTTATTAACTTCAAATCATGGAGTTAGAAACACGAAAAATCAATGGTACTTCTCGAGCTTCTTCGGGTTCCTGGGTACCTCGCCTCGCGTCCTCTCCCTTCAGCTAATCAAAACGCCAGATCATCAACATTACCAAATAAGGAGTTCTTCTGTCTGTACTAACCTATATGACTTCAAATCATGTCACCTTCGGCCAATAATAATTCAGTCTATACATAATATTGCGAATATTTTCCTCGCGTCGAATGCTCAAGGATTATCAAGTGACTTCTCCCAAGTTGAGCTTTCTAAATCGTCCCTTCATATTGCATTTTTCTTTGTCTGTTTTTTCTTTTATTTTGGCTTTCTTTCATGTAAATTTTCTTCTGAAATTCCATAGGTATCAATAGATTTTTGTTAACAAAAAATGTTCAGAGCTCAAAATAGTTTAAAAAATTAAAAGCAAAAAAATTCAAAAGAATGATATTTTTGAGCATACCAGGCAAACTTTCATCTCTCCTATAAGAACGTTGCTTGGAGTGAACGCGTCACATAAAAAAGAAAAAAATGGTCCTATTTACTCCTTCTTAATCCGAGATTGCTGACTACAATAATATGAAAGATATCTATTATCATAGATCAAGTACCCACTCGATAATCAACCAAACGAGATTTGATGGCACAAATTTTATTACATAATCGTTTCTTGGTACGTGATTACGTGCTTGAATTCACAAGAACTGGTGCACTAAAATCCGGTATATGCTCCAAGGCAGAACTAAGGTAGTATTCAACCAATTGTAGGAATAGAGCCCTCATAATCGTATAATAGAACCATTAGAATACGGGTAGCAAATGGCTCAGCTCTGGTAAGTAGGTTAGTATTATTATTCCCGGTAATGACGTTCACTACTCGACATTGAAAGCTCGGAGATTGCGAATCGAGCTCATGCGCTGCTAAATCAAGCTTGTAATTATTACTCGGAGCCGTTTCATATCTTGCTCAAGGAAACACTCCCGAGATCTGCCACCACTGAGAGTCGTTTACGGGAGAGATAAAGGGATACGTGCATGTGTTTGTTCTCACTAAAAGTGACTAGAGACTAGAGAAAGGGTTGCTGGAGAAGGTGCGAAATTATCGAGTTTTATTATTGTTATATCATGGAAGAGTTTGTAGCCAAAGTAGTGGCCTTATTTGTGCTAATGGACATTTAGCAATGGCTTCAGAATATGGATTTACTGGAACCGTCATCGTATTTATATACGCTTCTCAGCATATATGATTAAATTAAATGATATTTCTTATATTAATCAATTTCCTATTTAGCCTATTCTAAAGAAAGGCAAAAAGACCACACCAAATAACTACCGACCATCAGTCAGTAATATCCAAGATTATGGTAAGGAAGCTATTAATTAACACCTTTTAAAGTACTTAAAAAGAGCTAATATAATAATCAACGACCGCCAGTACGGCTTCCGAAAACAGAGATTAACAGGAGATCTCCTCATCTTCACAGAACAGTGCGCGGTCGAGCACCAGGAAATTCTTGAGGGGTTGCGCTTGATATTTTTAGAGCTTTCGACCGTGTCTGGCATAATGTATTGTTGGCAAAACTACTTATGGCTTATTGCATTCCCAAGTACTTCTGCTTGTGGCTTGTGAGTTGTCTCGAAGATTGCTCCAGTGGCCGTCGATGAAGTTCTCTTCTATCAATGCCGGCGGCCTCAAGGATCCATTCTATGACCGACTATCTTTCTCATATTTATCAACGATTTTCTTGAAGCCACATAAAACCAGCATCTGTTGAACATTCTCGTAGAAAGCAAGAAGTTTTAATACTTAACAATGACCTACAACAAGAGATTCTAGCCTGAGGTGATATAAACCAACTTCAATTTAATGCTCGAGAAACCCAGACAGTCATCTTCTCCAAAAAGGTCAACGTTTGGTGATGGCGGGATACTCTCTTCCTCCATCGTCATCTCTTCCTTTACTTGGCGTGAGCCTAGGAGCGGACACATTTTGGCATGACCACGTTGCACTTCTGGTAAATACTGCTTCTTAAAAACTTGTAAACCCCAACAGCTTCTCTTATACAAGGCTCAAATCCGACCGTCCTTGGACTACTATGTTCACATGATGTTTGGAGCTCAGCTCCTGAACATACGCTGAGATTACTTCTGAGACTGCATAATATTAGGATTCCATACAGAAAAGAGCCATTATCCGGGACCATGGATTTGACAAAAAAAATTTATACTCTCGAACATCGAATAAGTGGCGGACCTGATCATGTTTTACAGATATTTTTATGGGAAGACTTCAAAAGACAAGGCCCGTTTATCCCACCTAAAACGAGGCCGGGCAGAAATACACGTCGAGCCGCGATAGTTCATCCCTATTAGGTTAGGCTTTTATGTATATGAACCGCATCACTTTGGAATAGCATTACAAGGGTGGTGTTTCCTGAGGAATACAATCTGCAACGATTCAAAGTCAACGTGAATCGATATCTGCGCTCATGCACCGCTCCCATTTTCAATAAAAAATACGATCTACCATATTTTATTAGATTCATGTAAAGCTAAAGCAAGTTTAGGGAGAGCTAATACTCTCCATAAAACAACATTATTATCGTCAAGAAACGATTTACGATTTGGGCTTTCTCTCCGATTCCTATTCCCTTGTGGAAACGTGGTCGTTATTATAACATTGCTTACAGTGTCCCTTAACGGTTTCGGTCCCGCGCCTCGTTTAACAAATTTTGCAGCGGTTTGTTAGTTAACAGGATGACCTGGTATATCAAGCCTTAAGGGTAAATGCCTTCTTGTCCTTTTCGCTTTCACCTTTCCTTCGATTATGAGCGTTTCTATGGACGCCTCGCCGAGTAGCTTCATGAGGCAGTAACATCGACATTCAGGAACGATTCTGCTTAAAGTTACGTTTACCAAATATATTTCCATTGCACCGTTAACGTTTATCAGCAATACAACTTCTTCGGTAGCAGAGCAATTGTTTGGGTTTAACAGTTAACAAGTATAATCTCTTAAATAACGTAATATTTTCTTATCTTGTCATATTGTTTTAACTTGGATCCAATAAGTAGTTTTACACAGCGTTTTCGTTAAATATTGACGTCACTAGATTCTTAATTGGCTATTACAAATGGCAGATGTGATGATGTCGTGTGCTTTAATCTTCCTAATTTAATTTGCTAATGAGTCTCTTCGATAAACCGTGCACCGAGGCACAAGTCACTCTTGATGTATTACAAAACGGGTCCTAGATGTCATCTTCAATGTCGAGCTCCTCCACTATAGAGATACGGAGTAAGCATTCTTATTAACCAGCAAATCATCTCTTATTAGTGTTCTTGATTGTCATTCCTACCGCTAGCTCCATGGTTGGAATGCACCTTAAAGGGATGCGAGTAAATCAAACAGCATACCTACACTTTAAGTTCGATTGAAAATCACCCTCAATAGTTATTTCTAGAAGTTTTCCAGGAGGTCATGCCTCGGTGATCAAATGTCAACAAATTCAAATTTTATAGAAATATGCACCTTTTTCAAACTCCATATTACTATTATAGAACAGAAGAAAGTCTGTTGTTTTTCAAACATATTTTCTTTTATGACGAATGCAAATAATAAGTCATAAATTCTGACAAACGTATCGCAAGAGCATCGCTTCTAATATCTTCTGTTTATTGTCGAGTTTCTGCTTTTGTTCGACCCCCTCAACATTATTCATTAGCAATTATTAATCTCCCAGACCGACTCATCAGTTCTCTTCCTAGAGATGTATATCGGGACATACAAACAATGGAAAAATTTCCTTTGTTATATTTTTTTGATAATTTCCTGCTCCGATTTATTTTTGCGGACTTCGGTACATAATTTTTATCCGAAGCGATCCACATCAATGTGTTTTACAAACATCAATAATTAACTTACAGATCACAATAATTTTTTGAACGAATTTAAGGCAAGAATTATCTTCAATGCCAATCCAAGAAGATCGATCAATAAAATTACACGGCCAGTAGGTGTTTACCTACTTCGATGCACACCAGGGGGCTATCCTCAGTTTTAGGATGTATTTTGGCTGCCTGGGGTGTATCCTATGTCGCAAGCCGAACCCACAGAAAAAGCCCCTGCTTTGAACTTGTCATGTCGTAACTGATAAATATTATTACAAAAGATAAAGTTACATTCATATAAAATGCTTGTAGATCAAGAACTAAAAATGTAAACTACATGAAAAATGAATCGACTATTATTTTCAAAATTTTATTAATCTGACTTAGAAATCATGAGCAAATTTTGCTAAATCCTATACTAAATTTTAGGTGGCTAAAGCGTCATCTAAGACAAATTCGCCTTTGTCTTTGAATGGCCGTTCGAAATAATATTTCAAAGGTACTGACGAAATGCTGATCGTAACTTCCAAAAAGCTCAAAAAATCCTCCCAACCTCGCATCGCAATTAAATTTCATTCACATTCTCCTCAACCCAATCTGCCGTGGAATACAGCTGACCCCTACTCGCACCACCCTTGAATAGCCGCAAAAAATATATTTCGGCCGTGCCGAAGAAACCCTTTTGGAACTTTAAAAAAATCTCAAAAATCCTCCTAACCTTGTAGCGCGTGAAATTTCTACACATGTATTTCGAGGTGGCCTGAGGTAAATACAAGTGACCCCTACCCGCATTGCTACTGGGTGCTATCCAAAAATTATATTTCAGTCTTGCCGATGAAACTCTGCTTGTAACTTCCAAAAATTCTCAAAAAATCCTCTCAACCTCGACCCCATGAAATTTCGTCACATGCATTATGGGTTTGCCTGCGGGAAATGTGCTGCTAGTGACCTTTGCCAGCACTGCCCTTGGGTAGTCGCAAAAAAAATTCGATTTCGGTCGTGCCAAGGAAACATTAAATTGTAACTTTGAAAAATTACCAATAAATCGTCGCAGCTACGTAGTGAGGTGAAATTTCGTGCCTTAAATGAAAGTAGCCCCTGTACGTACCGCCATCCATCGTCGTATGGCCGTTAAGAAATTTTATTTCGGTGCTGACTACGAACCCCTAATTGTAACGGTCAAAAATTCTCAAAAATTCCGACCAATGTCGTAGAGTAATGACTGCGAGTGGCCTGTGATGAATCCAAGTGACCCCTGTCAACGGAGTCCTTTGTCGGTCGTAAAAAATTCTATTTCGGTTGTACCCAGGTAACGCTGATTGTCACTTTCCAAAATTAAAAAAAATTCTCCCAACCCCGTACACATTTATAACATAGAAAATTTCGTACACATGTTCCCTGAGGTGGCCTTCGGCGAATACAAGAATGCCTGCCCCCCCTGCATACCGTCTTTAGATGTGTGGTCGTAAAAAACTCTATTTCGGTCCTGCCGTGAAAACGCTGATCTTAACTTTCGTAAATTCTCCTGAAATCATCCCCCATAGCCACGTAACTCCTCGAAGTTTCGTACAAATCCACCTGGAGTTGATTTGCAGTGAATATACACCAACCTACTACAAAATTCTTAAAAGAACCTCCCAACCCCGCGTAACCCCGCGAAATTTTGTGCACTTGTACCTGGAGGGGACCTGCGGTGGAAACAAGTGATTCCTGACTGCACTGCTCATGATGGCTGCATAAAAATTTATATCGGTCCTGTCTAGGTCTAGGAAATGCTGATTGTAACTTTAAAAAGTTTAAAAAAATACTCTCAACCTCGTAGCTTCGTGAAGCGTACACATATTATATAATACCTCTAGTTAGTCCTGCGGTTACAAAAAAAATTCTGCCGGAAATTATAAAAAAGTAACGGTTTATTTAATGTGCTTACTCGATATGTTAAGAAAGCGGTTAGCAACCGTAAACCGCTTGGTTTACTTTAAAATAGAAGTCCAAGAAAATAGAAGTGACTTTCATAATTCGTACGCGTGTAAAATGCCTTTAAATAAACACTTTGTAAGGTGATTTTTCTAAAAAAAACTTCCCGGAAGAAGAAGTCCTTCCCTGGACGCCCCCTTCTACTTGGGAATACTCCGTACCTCCCAGACCCCCCCTGTTACACCATTATGCGAGTTACTATGAAGAAACAATTAAATTTATATTAATGAAAACTATTTGATATTTTACTAAGTAGGTACTTAACAAAAAAAAATGTTGGTATGTCCGGGTTCTCAACTTCAAAATCGTTGATTTTCAACTTTTTGTCCTGGTCGCGGGACTTTAGAGATGGCAATCCTATGACATTCTGATTTCCTGGTAACATTTGTGGCCCTCCACTAGCATAAGGTTGCCGACCCCTGTGTTAAGATGTTAAAATTTATTTTTATCATGGTTCTATCAAATATTCAAATGCAGCCAGATTTTTACGTTTTTAAAAATCGTTTCCAAATTTGGTTTGGAACCAATCTTTGGAACCCAACAAGTTTAATATGACAGATAATAAGGCAAGTATTTTGGCATCTTAGCAGCGTTCCCAGATTTATAAACTTACAAAATTCAGTCAAGTTAAAATAAAGAACATTGTCCATTTCTACCTGTCAACAGAGGTGTGCCTCAGGGTCCGATATTGGTACTACTAATATTCACAATTTATATAAATGAGAGCCCTGATTTCATGTATACGTCTTCGGGTTCTATTTTCTTTGTGAATAATGAGACGATTGTAAAATACAGAAAATTCGGAATGTTACCGTCAGTAATATCTTTACTTGTCCCAGAATAACGTCCTGAATTCGTCAAAAGCCTGGATAATAATAATTATCCTCTGATTTTAATATCTGTAAAATATGTGGGTAAAGCAGTATAAAGCACCTCCGCGTAATGCGATTATCACTACAACATACCGAACTAATACCTATCAAAGACTTTGTTTATAATGTGTGATGAGAGTGAGAGTACCTACATTCTTTATTACATAACTCTGTAATGACTTCTCTTCCTCGATGCAATGTTTTATTTGAAATCGACTACTGCAATAATTCGAGCATTTACGATGTTATTATTAGGTTAGATTTTTCCCAATTTTACACAATGATCATTTGAAAAGTAACGACTCAATTTTAGAAATTTAAGACTATCGTAAAGTACCTACACTTGCCGGAATTTCAACATTAACAACCCGCTGTTACCACCCCTAATCTCATAAAGTTTTATGCTACACAAGCTGTATTTTTAGATCGCAATTACATTTTTTAATGGAGTCTGGTGCCCAAATAGATGTCCCTTCTTATATTACTTTTGCGCTAGTATGGTCTAATTATTGCTAGTCGTATCTTATTATTAGAGTGAAAATTAGCAGAAAATTATTATAATACTAATACTCATCAAGAAAGAATTGTTTTTATCCAGATCGTTTTTTATTTGTTTTTTAAATTTTTTTTTCGTAGTCATAAAAAGAGGATCGATATGTTTCCTTACCTTTTTGTCCTACAGTCCTATACTTACAGTATATACTTTTATAATTAAACCAAGCAAATAGAGGTGTTTTCTTGACAAAAATAGTAACGGAATACTGCCAGTTCCATCACACGCGGAATAACCCGCATATCCTAACGACACAGTTTCCTATTCGAGTCTACCATTTTTTTTAAATTATTATCAATTAAGTGCAAAAAAATCGCTTTTTGTACCTATATTTTTGCTTATAAAAGAAAAATTGGTAGAGCCGTGTAAATGGTCACAATGACAGAATTGTAGATAATTCAAATACGAAGAAAATGAGAACTGAAGCAATCCGATCAGTTCATTATTAAGGGAGAAAACTCCACAACGTCGAAAAAATAACTTTTTTTTTCAAAAATTCTTAGCGTCACCATTTTTTGAGTTGCAATGCCAGGCTCTTTGCGAGATAGTCGATATTTATAGGTATTTCCTGCGTGCAAAAACCCAAAGGCTGTCAGATAATTAGTTTTCATATAATTGCAATTAGAATTTCTGCATACTCTATTTTGCAGCGAGGCTTAATGCTCTGGAGGTAGTCCTATTCGAATGTAAGTCCTATTAATGTTCCTATTTTTTTTTTGGGGGGGGGGGGGGGTTCTCTCTTAAGAATGAACCGATCAGGTTGCTTAAGCTCTCATTTTCTTCGTATTTTAATTCTCTACAACTCGTCCATTAGAACGAATAAGCATTCCTCTATCAGTTTTTCTTTTATAAGAAAAAACACAAAAAATGTGATTTTTTGCACTTAAGTGGTCAATTAAAAATGAAAATGTATTAAACAGATTAGGAAAGCAAAAGTGTTCAGATATAAAACGACAATCTTTGTTTTCCATTTAAGTGCTGAAAATAGGAAAAAATTACACGCAATCATTAGCGAAATGGGAGAGTGATCGAGGAATGGGGGTAGAACATCAGATGACAGTTATAACAGCCCTTGTATTATGCCTTCTTCTTATCTGTTTTGAGCCTGCACTAAAATTAAAAAAAAATTCGTTACGAATTTTAAATAAATCGCTATTTTTCGTTTTTTTTTGGGGGGGGGGGGGGTTCTGTCTTAAGAATGAACCGATCAGGTTGCTTAAGCACATCACAAAAAATGTGATTTTTTGCACATAAGTGGTCAATTAAAAATGAAAATGGGAAACTGAAAACTGAAAACTGTGCGGTTAGGATCTGGGGCTATTCCGCATGTGATAGCACTGGCGTTGAGGATATAAATGACGAATTATATCAATTCCTGGAAAAGGTGTTAATATTTGACGTTTGTTAATTGATGTCATCATCAATAAATTAATTAATTACAAGTAAACTAATCATAAGTAATAATACAACATATCTACAATAATAGGTATGATCAATAAACAGAAAACAAGCCTACTTTGTGTACGTAAGCCCCGAATTGGGCATTCAGAGGCAATTCTATGAAATAAAAGCAACTTCCAGCGTATATTGGCCGTGGAGGAGTCCAAACAGGGAGAGTGAATAACTAGGTCAGCTGGGACTGGGAAACACACTGGGAGCCTGCTTTTTGTTGATTTCAGTCCCAGTTTACTGTTATGTGTTCTCTCGGCCGGCTTGGCGCTATTTATCAAGAGGAAATATAGTATTTTTATTGCGTTTTGTGAAAAGTATCATAGATTACAGTCAGTTTATTTGAGTATAATATTAAAACACATATTTCAGTACTACACGAATTGTAACGTTTGAATCAACTTGGCTAACGCGAGCACGCTTTTGTATAGGTACAGGGTGGAAGTCAGATTAATTTGAATATGCAATTTTGAACAATATTATTGCAGTGAATATTTGATATATATTTTTCTGTTAGCGATAAAAACATTGATCACACTTGTGCTTTGTTAATATAAATAAATAAAATAATCAATAAAACAATGACAGTTTACAAATCACGGATACCGACATAGCCAATATAACATTGAACTAGACCACCAAGAGCCGTTCCCAAACCATTGTGGGCCATACTTGAACCTTCTTGACCTTTAAATAAGGTATAGAAGGTCTTTCTTTAAAGAGGAGTCCCGTTTCTTCCTCTTGTAGTCTTTCTGTGACAAAAATGTTGAGCGTGAGGCTCAACAACTCGCATACGCCTATGTAGTGATAGGAGTCCTCGTCGAGTGATAGGAGTCCTCGTCGAGTGTTCCAAATTTGGAACATGAGCACCTCGATAAGTAGCCTGAGCTTCTTCCGGCTCAGTTTGGTCACGTTAGACAGTTTGCTGCAGCTATTCGAGCTGTCCAGAAACAGTCTGGCCTATCTGCAGCCTGCGGTGTTGTCTCCCAGTACTTCTCTAAACCTTTTTGGGTTCAAGTTTTAGCCTCTTTTAGAAGACTTTTGGTCATATCAAGTACAGATTTTAGTCCACAAAAGTTTTTCCTGGTACTAGCTCCGCATAGTGATATGCCAGGTAGTTGCCTGGGATCCCTAAATGTGCGGTAACCCATACAATCTGGACTGATCTCATGTCAAACAGCCTGTTCAAATCCTCGGCAATTTCCTGTTGCAATTCTTTTCAAGCAATTCCCTCAATCCTGTGTGAGCCCGCCGCTTTCGTGGCAGCCTGACTATCAGGGCGTAGGTATAATTATTATTGTCTGTTTTTGGCTTCTTTTTCTTGAAAAAAAAAAACTTTTCCATACTGGCTGCCTGTAGGATTGCGTAAACCTATGACATTTGTCAGAGTTTGTAGTGATCGATCCAAGCGAAAAAAATCTCCCTGGTTCCCCGTCCTATCAACACGTTTCCTTTTGAGGGATTTGCATGAAATTTTTCTTCTTTTCCCTATTTTCCCGGTGACTCAGGCAACTCTAAGGAGTGAAATGGGAATCTCCATTTCCGTGAACCTGGATCTCGGTGTGTCCCTTGTATGGTATACCGTTAACTCGTATTCCTTAATATGCGGGAACCGTGCTGCACCGATTTTATGTCAGTCTGCCTGTTCAGCTCCTCGGCACACTCCTGGATCAACGGGGAAGCTACTCCTGTGTGAGCCCAGCGGTTTTGTGGCAGAATGACCATCAGTGCCAGTGCGTATAATTGTCTGTTTTTGGCTTCTTTTTCTTGGAAAAAAAACTCTGTTCGATACTGGCTGCCTCCAGGATCGCATAAACCTCTGAATACAGTTGGTACTGTCAGGACTGCTGTTCCTGACCCGCTAAGTGGAGTCCCGCTCCAATATAACCATTATTATTTCTGGAGCCCTCTATAAAGTAGACTAGTCCTCCTGATTCGAAGCTTTCGCTCCATTTTCCCACTTTTCCTTTTCAGGAATGAGCAGGTCGTCTCTTCCCGACTTTTCCCCGTGACTGAGGTAATTCTTAAGTTTGAGATAAGAGGTTTGGATAAGAATCTTCATCTCAGTGACCTTGGATATCTCAGAATGTTCCTTGTATCATCCGCCTTTCATCGTTCCCGAGTCTCTCATTCTTACGTGGGCTGCCATTGCTTCACTTTTTATCCAAATGGTAAACGGCGGTAGGATCACGATGACGTTCAGGACAGCTGATGGGGTAGTTCTCATTGCACTGGTTACTGACAGACTAGTGCGTCGTTGTTGTTCGAGCAGCCTTTTTGTCACTGTTGTGTTTGTGGCGCTTTTCCACCAGACCACTGAACCATAAATGGCGTATAATAATAGGTGAGCGTTAAAAAAAATTGACAGTATGAGGGAAGCGGGAAATTTAAATACAATAATAATTATACAAAGTGAGCTGCAGGGTTTGTTGGATAACAAGGGGAATATCTAGGAAAAGTCTACTATTGAGCAGCGATAAAAAAGAATTGTTTGAGATAAATTTGATCGAGTTTTTTTAATGTGGCACTTTATTAATGATTACTAAATTCGATAGAATGCTGGAGATATCTTTGTTTGAAATGCATTACTGACACTAAAGCAAATACATTTTATTTGAACTAAAAAAACTCAATTGAATCCATATAAAACCGTAACCAGAGTGGCTGAATAGATTACCAGATATTTTAAGTGCTCAGGAACTTCAATTTTCTAGAGAGTGTCCCAATTAGTTTTGGATAATGGATAAAATCAAAATGTACGTCGATTTATCCTGGATGAGCACCCGATTCCATTCTATCGATTTGCGAAAATCAAACAGGCATTCGAACAAAAAAGCACAAATGGGCGGCGATAATAATTGTGCTGAAACCTGATCACCGGCCAGTTGTTAAGCTAATACCTTCTTGATTGAATTTGTTTTCCCCTTTTCCATTCTTTAGCCGAAACAAAAATTTCCACATTTGGTTACCAATACCAGGCCCCTGTAGCTAAGTAAATAACTTGAAAATCAACAACCAGTGATTAGTATTTTCCTCTAAATTAAATGTTAACTTTATAAAAAGTCTTCACTACTGTGGGGCCTTAAAATTGATAATTGCCTTATACTGGAGTTACTTAAAAGTTATAATATGAAATGTGACACTTGATAAACATTACCTATGTCCTATGTCATATTTCGGATAGATTAACTAGTTTAATCTTTGATGATACGAAATGACGTGGACTGAAGTTTAAAGCTGTAATTTGAAACTCCACTAGTTGTTCTTAGGGTGCTAGTTGTGCAAGATTGAGTGAACCGTTTCTTTGTTCTTTAGAATTGAAAATACCAAGCAAAGGCAGTAAAGAAAATGCAAATTACCTGGTGAGTGTATAGGTGCGGGTGGCTTGAAGTCGTCCTTCTGGTGTTCTTGCACTGGATTGCTTGAGTTCACTTGCTTTAATTATCGGTGAAGAGAGCGGTTAATTATCTTTATTTTTGAAATGTTCGCGAAGCACGAGAGAGAGTTTTCGTTGAGACACGACACGAGCGAGAGTTGAAGAAGGAAGAGAGTCTTGAGTAGAGTAGACCGACCTTTCGTGGTGAAAGTTGAAAGAGAAGAGCGGGTGGTTAATTTCTTCTCAGTTGTCCAGGGGGATGCGAGAGAGAGAGAGAGGATAAGGGGAAAAGGATAGGATGGTAGTGCATTATGCTACCCTTGCTTGAATAAAGACGAGGTTCGTTGTATGCAACCAACTTTACGTGGTTAGTTTAGAACGTGGTAAGTTTAGAACATTGAGTTTGAGGTAGAATCACACAACTCGCAAACACAGAATGCTAAACAGTTTCCAAGAACCTTACGAGTGAAATAACTTAAAAATTTCTTAAACTTTTAATTTCAAGTTCATTTTCAAAGAATATTGGAATTGTGATATTTTACTGAACTGGCAGAGAAGTTTTATAAAACTTATTGATGTAGAATTTTCACCCTTTATGTTTGTATAGGTACGTACCTAGACTTCTTAGAATGGGGTTAACATCCAAAACTCCTCCTTTTGCACAGATCGCAGTGTCGAAGATTAGTTATTTGTACACTGAGACCGCGATCTACAACTTAGATCCCTAGAGAATTATTGTCGCCGAGGGTGCGATAGCGTGTGATGCAATCATAAGATAATAATTCTCAAGGAAGCAAAGAAGTCTGCGGCCAAGGTACTTGTTCAAATGGAATGAAAAAATATAAAATTATACGTTTTATTTTTATTTTATTATTTTATTATGATAAGAAAAACATACGATAATAGCAGACCATGAGCGCAAGAGTTAAAAGGTATATACTGGTGACTGGCCTGGAAGATTTCATCAACAGTTAAATTTGTTGTACTTGTTATGAATGATGACCGTTAAAACTTATTGGCGGCCTAGGTCACAAAGTAAAAACTAGAAGATTTAATATTTTTCTGTTGATTTATTGAGTGGTTTTTGTCTCTTTAAGATCTCTTCTTTTACTTTAGAGTAAACAAACTTTGAAACCAGATTAATATGTAAATACATAGGTGTTTATTTAATTTTGATCCATAATGTCCATAATCAGTTATGTTGCTTTACAGCCATAATGTTTAGATTAGAATTGTTTCATTGCTATAGAGCTCTACGAGTATCAATAGAGTTAGCAAGCATTTCACAATTTAAGGAACTCTCAAAATTACTTTAGGTGTTATAGGAATTTAAATCCATAATGGAGTACCTAGCAATTTTGTAAAGGTTGGTCTAGACCAAATACACGATTACTCGACAATGAAATATTTTATTTTTAAACACTTCTTGTACAATATGACGATTAAATCTTCCAGATCAATCATGATTAATCAAAATAAGTGACAAAAGGCTACAATTAAATATTTAAATTCGACTTTTCATAGCCAACATTAGTTGATTAATTGAGCAATATGTGAACGTCCCTAACATCATTTTGCAATTCCGGCAAGTTCTAGAATTCCGGGGAATTGCTCTCAACTAATGCCATCTAAATCCAGGAATTTGTTTATGCTAAGTTTGAATCCCAGTCGAGTAGACGTGTCGTTACGTCTATGGATATTTGAACAAGTAATTAAATACACGTTATACCATGTACGATTTGCAATTTACAGACTTGAATTAATTAAAATCTTGTTTGAACATTTCAAACTTACTCAATTTGTCCTCTTAAATTAGATTAGGCGGCCTGGTTTGATTACTGATTGGGAAAGATAGTTTTTGTCAAAGCATTACAAAATTGATTGGTTTTATATTTTTTTTAATCGTTGAATTCAGAGAATGTGCTAATCCAGTAGGTACCTAACCTATATACGGGGTGATTCTACTTCTTGTGACTCCGGTTCAAGAGGTTATGAGGTCCCACAAATTGGACTAATTCAAAAAAGTCAGAACCTTTCAATTTCACTCGAAATTTTCGAGATTCTGATTGTTGCCAGTTTTATAGATTAAATCTTAGACATGATTTTTTTAATATGCCTTTAGAGCGTTTGCATAGGTACAATGCGACATGTCGGATGCGGTAATTCCGAAGTAATCCAAGGCAATACTACGCAAGCTGAATTGTGAGTGAAGTTATATACACGACCAATTCAGCCACATGCTGCACAAAACTCGTATCTCTTTGGAAGACCATAGTTGAATAAAAAAACCCTTTGTTGAAACTGAGCCCAGAGTTGTCATTGACATTGTGCAGCCAAGAAGTAAAAGGTGATTGTGAAATTGACAGACTAAATTCAATTCAACAATAATTAATTATTGAAAGAAAAAATGCAGTTTAATGAAGAATATAATGACGTAAGTAGGTATCTACCTATTTGGTCAACTTCTATTTTCAATATTTTTGCAGAAAATTAATAAGGACACGGTATTAATCCAACATTTACATAATAGACTGAGAAAAAAGAATAGGTAAGTACTTATACTTCTCCTAATTAAATAGGCGTGATGCTGGATTGGCGTGGATAACTTCTTTTACAATTCAACTTACGTATTGCCTCGGGTTACTTCGGAAATGCCGCATGCGACATGCCGCGTGAAATATCGAACTGTGTGAAAATGCTCTAATAATTATTATGTTTTCATATGCATACTCCCACGATAATAAAATAGTTTTTTTTTCAATAAACAGCTGAGCGGATTTTTAAAATTTGAAAAATTTGAAATAATTTTACTCAATAAATAGTAACAAAATAACGTATTAAAACAAATAACGAGTAAAAGAAGAATAATCTATAAAAGAATACAATGATCAATTCAATTATTATTGCTAAGCCATTTCTAGAAATGGTGTCATATTTTGTAACAAGTTGAAGTCAATTTGGCGTCTTTCAAAGATCGAATTTTATTATTTTGCAGCGTATGGCGAAAAATACATTTAAGAATAGTGATTGTTTTCTATTGAAACTAACTCCATTCTCCTTCTTCAAGCCCCGTTTTGTCGTCTTTTGGACAAATAAAGAGCCACGTAGTGTCCCGAAGGAGTCCCTTGAGTGGCATTTGTCATCCCTGGATAGTAATTGGGTAGCCAGAAATTGAGTTTACCTCAGTGGAAAGCTCTATTGTAAGAGACGGGAACTACACTTAAACACTGCTTTGTTATTGTTATTGCAGTGGACACTGGCTTCTTATTGTATACTTTGTAGAGCTACAGCCGGATTTCTTAGTTCTTATTTACTAAAGAAGTTTTCTATTTTATTATTAAACGCTAGTTCATGAACTACCTACGTAATCCAAAGTTATTATTCCACCGGTAACTTCAGGTAATATCATGGATACAAAGTTTGCTTCATTGATGGTATTTTCTCTGAAACTGGGAGTAATGAACAATAATTTAACAAATAAACCCTCCAGAGTAACTTTGGAACGGCATCATAATGATAATTTAACCAAGTAAGTAGCTGTTATAAAATTTTATATTATGACACTTATGACACAAAACGTATGGCAACTTATAGTATTTTTCCACTGAAATAATAAGTTATTTTAGGAGGAAAGGTACTAGAGTCAATTTTGGTAAGGTGAAAAGGTATGCATCTTAAATAATCCTAAATGTTTTGTTCTTTGAGCTTACAATCCTGAATGAATGCTGAATAAAACTTTTCAATATTTGTAGATAGTGTAACCCTTCAATAGCGTATAATTTTATATTACCATTAACATTAAAACTTACCAGGCTTATGTTTGTCTAGTAGAGTAAGAACATTATTTTCAATATTATAAAAATAATTAATAAAAGGTTAATTAATAAAAACACAAAGGAGATAAATGAAACTTAGACATCAAGAAAATTGTACGTTATAGGTTGCATTACAAAATTGGCGCCCAACGTGGGGCTTATTTATGTAACGCTAACTATAGCATACAATTTGTTATTTTTACGATTAACATACTTACCAGGCTGGTAATAAAGAGCTCAATTTTCAATATTATAATAAGAATTAATAAAAGATCCTGGGTTTAGCAACAGGAGGATAGGAGATCAATAAAATCAGATGTCAAAAAAAAATACAACTTTAATAAACTAGTAATCTGTTCACTATGTACATTTTGTGGTGCCACCACTAGTAGTAAATACCAGGGCTAACAAAGATCTGGTAAAACAAGCCACAAAAGTAAAACGCTAGTTGGCACAAGGTCACTTCTGTGGTCGACTTCAGGGTAATGATGCCAGAGGCACGGAGGCTGGAGTTTAGGAATACGACGGCTTGGACGAGGTACCTACCACTATAAAAATCTTCCCAGTCCAAGTTATTTGGGTTTATGTGTACGTGATCAAAAGGGTGCTCGACAATTAACAACAAACCTCGGGAAACCTAGCGCATCCCGTTGTATGTTGCGTCATACAACCATCAGGATGTGATGGCTCGGTAACTTTATTTGCCTCATACTTAAAAATAAAACAGACAAGCAACAACAGCGTGCTTTGAAGCAAGCATCTCTTTGCAGACTTGACTGCTGGAGATCTACACATACTCCTTATATGGAGGAGCTTCTGGATAAGTACCTCGAGGTCCAGAAACTTCAGCTTATCATCTTTTTTAACGAAGAAGACGAGACAACTCTTGATGGAATATTTGTCAGTGCCATCACTCACACGAACTTGGTTTTCTCCTCCTGATCCTTGTGTGATATGTCGTCGTGTTTATGAAAAACCTCAATCAAATCGCGCCTATTTATTAGAATCCTTTTGTCTTCTTAATAAGATCAACGAATATTGGAGTATTTGTTTTTAAAACACGAATGAGTTACCAATTGTTATTGTAACACGTATAAATAATATCGTCATGGTTGTTTAATTTTTTTGTGCAGAATTTAGCACACTCATTCCACTCCGTGATATAGAGATGGACCATTTATTGAAAACGTAATCGGTTATATTAGCCTATTAATAGCCTAGAATGTCTAGCCAAACAAAAACACTGAAAACAGCCGAAAATTTCATGAATATTGATTGCATTGAAAGCACTAATGCAAAACAAAACCATTTAGTAGTAACACAAGTTGATTTTAAAATTCGATCGACGGAAATTTTAATAAATCGTAAATGTTTTTTTTTCGCATGAAAAGCGTTGGCTATGTAATAGAATACAGTTTCATACAAACAACTTCTCTTGTCCATCTGCGACCAAAATCCTCGAACAATCAGACTTGCAGTCGGGACATGTTAACAACTGATGACCATAGTCATTCAGCTACCTAAGGGTAGGTAATACCGCAGCAGGGTGTAAATTTTCTCAGTGAAACGGAATAAACTTTGTTCGGATCTGGGAAAGTATTGTAACGGATTTACGTTGAAAGATTCGTCTATAAAGTACTCTCAGGCTCAATCAATCAAGTATTTATTAAAGCAAACTTATAGTTAACTTATAATTAATTTCACACACTACACACTAATTATTTATCTAATTATTTATTTACGATTAGCTTAAAACTATTTATTTAACATAAAGTAGTAGTATTTATTTCTAAACACATTTAAAAGCATTTCGCTTATAAAGACTGAAGACTCTACCTCCTGCAGATGATTTGTAATGCAATCCGAGTGGTGGAAATATTTTAGACCCACAATTAATAATGCGTATCGTATATGTTTTCGAGGATACAAACTATTCCCGAAAATCGAGTTTTTTTCCTTGGAAAGTGCTGCAATTATTGGCCCAAAAAATATGAAAATATGGATAAAAAATGGATTTTTGCGAAGCATGTATCTCAAAAACCGTTGCAGATTTCGGGATGCGGCTCAAGGCATTCGGAAGAGGATCAAAAAACAAAATGAAAAAGGCTCTTTTGCCTATCAGTCTATTTAGCCAAGTTACCCATTTTCTGAAAAATAACCAAATCGTGTTTTTGAGGGCTTAAGGATTTATATTAATATCAGTGGGGATTTATTGATATTTCCATTTTTGGTGGCGGTTTTTTATTCTATACAGGCTGTCCCATTTTAATGTCCCACCCCGGATAACTTTTGTCAGTGACCTTGAATCAAAAATTGTTTGGAACAAAAGTTGTACAACTTGGAGGGGGACATTCGATGACACTAATACTTTTGACCTTGGGTACAAGGTTCAAGGTCATTCAAGGTCAACTTTGTTTTTTTAATAGAACTTCCTATTTTTGACATCGGCAATCGATTGCGCGTGAAAAAATATGAGACTTTTGTCTGAAACTTTTTTCTGAAAACGCAAATTTAATCGACTTAAGTATGCAGCTGCCAAAATTAAAATTTTTAAGCTTTGTGAATTTTTAACTCGAGAATGGTAGCTTTCTAAGAAAATCCGCAAGAGACAAAAAGTGCTTGGATTTGCGCAAGGAACCGTCACGAATTTTCTTAAAATTTTTCGATGCACTTATCGGTGCAACGAAATTTGCATTGTTGCATTTTTTTCAAACGTTAAAATTGAAAATTTCAAAATTTATACCCCATTCCTTATCCCAAAAAAACTCTCAAAAATACACTATTTACATGTATTGGCTCCCTTAATTTTGAGCTGCTTGTACCAAAGGAATAATTAAACTTTTCTTGATGAAAAATCTAACTTGTGGTTCTCTTCTAAACCTCACCATACTCGAGTTGAAATTTCAAAAATTTTAAAATTTTCAATTTTGAAGACTAAATTAATTGAGAAAATTTGCGTTTTCAGAAGAAAAGTTTCAGACAAAAGTCTCATATTTTTTCACGCGCAATCGATTGCCGATGTCAAAAATAGGAAGTTCCATTCAAAAAAACAAAGTTGACCTTGAATGACCTTGAACCTTGCACCCAAGGTCAAAAGTATTAGTATGCCATCGAATGTCCCCCTCCAAGTTGTGCAACTTTTGTACCAAACAATTTTTGATTCAAGGTCACTGACAAAAGTTATCCGGGGTGGGACATTAAAATGGGACACCCTGTATAGTAGTGATGAAGTTCCCGTATGCGTTGTCTGGGGGTGGCAAATGAGAGAGGACAGGGAAGTGAAAATTTCTGCTTTGCTCTACAAACATAAGGGTTAGACTGGTAGTCGAGGGACCTTTTTGTTGGATGCTCATTCGAATACCGCAAACCACAAACCAATGGTTTTCGAGATATTTTGCAAATTTTTGGGTAATATTTCCCAATTCTTGGGCCACTTGATCACACTTGCGAATGGCAAAACTCCACTTTTTGGAAAGAACGACCTCAAAAACACATACTCCACCCAATTTTGGTCTTTGGCAGAGTTTTCTTTTTTGGATCTCGATGGTTCCACATCCGGGCTATAAAAAAGAATCATAATGCGCTTTTACTCTTAAAGTCGACGAGTAACATTTTTTTTTGTGAATCAGTTAAGTTTCTATGAATTTTTATATCCTGTTCTCCTTTCTAAGTTTTTTTATTCCCTATTATGTAAAAATGCAAAATATAGTTTCGAATGAAATTATAAGAAATAATAGCCCGACACTTTCAACCACGCCACTGTGACTGCAAATGCCGACGTCAGTTCTTCAAAGCAAGTTTGATATCCAGCCGAGAGAGAGTATGGATTACACCGGAATATCCGAAGAAAAATATCCCTTTTCCATTCTATTTACAGTCTAAGCGTTTTTGTTTTTACAACCCTTATCTAAAAGCACTCACTAAGAAATCTCCCTTGGACTTAAATCTTTCAATAACAGGCCAACCACTTAACGGATGTTCCCTCAAGGGAGATCGCTTACCCATTCCAGGGATAAATCCGCAATCATGATTTTCCAATACTTCCACGGAAAACTGCAGCGGAAATTTCTCCGTGTATTTATAATACGCAGCGAGATCAAACAAATTACGGCAGATATTCGGAATTCTTTGTCTAAAGTTTTCTTTAGATCTTAAATGTCATTGGCAACCCGTTATTTCTCAACAAATGGATTTAATTAACCATCTTTTACAGGTAAAGAAGAATCTTAGTTGACCTACTGATTGGTTTGATAATGGTTTTCAAATAAATTTTATGTCCTCATTTTGCTTGCTGGCAACTTAATATTATACGTCTTCCAAAACATTAAATAAAATCTGCCTTTTATTCATCTCATTTTTCTCAGCTGGTTATTTCGGCTTAAGCTTACTTTTTGCTTATACTTCACTTTTTTTTACTTTTCATCGATCGGAAGGATATTTCTCTCCGTTAGGACTTTAGGGCACCTTTATCGAATACACCTTCAGTGTCTATGAACACATTTAATTCCATTCCTTTTAAGGATTACTTACGTACCGTTTCCGCTTTCTTAACTCTTAGAAAGTAACGGTCTGCCTAGCACGATAGCACGCTTTCGCTACCCCAACGAGATAACTTCTTATTCAATATGACATTTTATGTTTCAGTTCAGTTAATCAATTTCTGGTATTAGATAATAATTGATAGAGATCCCCCAACGAGCGGAAAATGATAGGTGGCTATTATCCACAAAAGTTCGGAACGTTTGAGTGAATAATAGCTCTATTCTCCGCGAGATGAAGACGCTTTTTTCTCTTCGACTTTTTGAGAAAATCATTAGTTTTAAATAAATTATTACCTTTTAATAGATCTCTTTAATAGATTACCCTCTTCACTAAATTCCCAGTTATTTTACACTGGGTGGTCACTTTCAACTGGCTTACCATTGGTATCTCCTAAACCATGAGAGATACAGACTTCAGTAAATTACAATAGTTACTAAAACCGCTGACTTTATGAACGAAGTATCATAATATGTGGATTATCCTATTTAAGATTTCGAAAGAGTGGGGAATGAGGACGAGGGGGTCAGCTGCGCATGCCACTTATATCAAAATATATCTTCAAATTCAAAAAAAAAATCGACCTCTTTCGGAATATTTCGTAGTTATTGACTTAATTTTCGAGATATACGTTGTTGTATTTTTTTAATCACCCTGTATAAATAGCGTCCTGTGTGTAGGTCTCCAACAAATCTACGATTGAAGGCATTAGACATGTTTTAATACTAGTTCGCCAGTCCATTACTGAGGATTTGAATCCACTTATCTTTAGTGTTATTTATTGCGTTCTTTCACAACAACTGGGCTCTGGAAATGTGCCCGCATAATCAGTTCAGACTCTCTAGGCTAGGATGTCACTGCTGCTTCTCTTCCTTCGTTCTTTGAAAATGGGTCATCATCTCCATTATTCATTTTATGTCACTATACCATTGCAGCGTAGTCCTTTATATTTACCTTCCTCTTTCGGTGAACATTTTAAACTGGCGTTAACATGTTTGAAAGCTGTGAACAAATTCATAAACCAGAATCTTCAAAGCCAGATTCTGGAATTTCTAGTCCCATCTCGATGATATAATTTGGAATGTCAAAAGTAGACAAGCAAACCTAATTTTTGCCACGAAGCCTTGACAAAAAATATAGCAAAAAAGGAGATTATGTATTTTATAATATCCAATTTTTAAGCGTTCATGTTTTTGTCGCATACCTTTCTAAATAAGATTAGATTAGAAGAGATTAGATTAGATTTATATTCATCATGAGTGGGTCATTGTGACACCTCCACTACGACCAAAAGTCTATCGTGGCTCACATCTAGTCGTGCTACATTAACCCCAGCAGGTCAGTCTCTATGAGGAGTCTGACCATGTTGGCTATTGGTAATGTATCCATGTCCTCCGGTGTGATGAAGTCTCCCCCGAAGGTTTGTAGTCTGGTTCTTCCCAAAGAGGGACACTCGCACAAAATATGTTTTGCTGTTTCGTCATCCTCGAAGTTCGTTCAGTCCATATCTAGAATGGCCCGGAATCCAGATCAGAGTTACTCCGTTGTCCTTGCTAGAGAATTACTTACAGACTAACTTGGACTTGCAGTGGTTGGAGCTAAGGGCTTTTAGAATCGCTACAGAGCTACAGAGCTCTATGACATAGATTTCGGCCTGGAATTTCGTTGCGTGAATGCCCAGGCTCGAGAAGACTCTCTTCTTCAAGACAGCGCTACACACCCCAGCTCCAGTTCCTGATGGAGATGTCTTAGATCCATCGGTGAAACATCTGAAATCTGCTGTTAGGAGTTAATTCCTGTTGTCCATCCACATGTCTCTTCCTGGGAAAGGACCCTTAATTAAAACGGCATAAAACCAAACTACACGGAAACCCATTTTGCGAGGTGTTTTGCAATAAAAGAAGGTGAGCAATCCTGAAATAAGACCTAGTCCCTGGTTGGCCGCTAAGCTCTTCTGAAGCCCTGCAGATAAATATTTGCTCTCCGTCACTTTAGGTGATAGAAATCCTCTTTCTCCTTCTCTTCGCCAAATAAAAAATATAAAACTAATTTAACTATTTTACATACGTTTTGGATTTTGTTAATTGTCAAGTCCACATTAAGTCCCTCTAATTTAACAATGGAGTATTACTGATTGATTTGACGACAATACGACTGCTTCTCTCTGCTCTGCTCTCAAATCACTAATAATGATGATGCTATTGAAATGGATCGCACCTAGGTAGGATGATAAGGAAAGTATTTCCATCCCCCTCATTAAATCAGCCCAAATCGAAAAAGCAAACAGTGCAAGAGTTAGGTACGTAAATACGTTACATCAAGTAAACGATCCCCGTCAGCTCATTAAATATTCATAAAATAGAAGCGCTCTAGCTAGTGGAGTTCCAGCACTTTTAACAACATCGAAGAGACGGCGAAGCTAGGGTAGAAGTTGACCACATGGTAAGGCAGGGTATTGTAAAAGACACTCTCGACCCGCGTGATGAAAAGAAGAGCTGACCTAGAAACAGACCGCCGGGTGGAAGATTTTTGTGAAATCATGAATCAAAACAATAACTCCATGCAAGGACAATAGTAACTCGTTAGGTATCACACACACGGTAATGAAACTTTAATCAATCCATAGGGCGAATTAACAAACTGCAACAGCCGAAAATTCGCTGCGGTCCCGAAACTGCAAGTAGGTAGAAACGCAAAATGAAGGTGGAACCGGTGTAATTATAATAGTTAGGTACAATGGAAAGGTACAGAACGCGTTGACTGATTTGAAGGAAAATTTAGGTAGTTCAGGTTTAGGACAATTCAGTAAGATAGCCGCGAGGTCAACTCGCAAAGTCTTAAGATTAGGGAAATATGATTAAGAAATAAATCACTATATGAGGCAGTGTCAATAAGGTGCATTGTTGCGTGGTGTTTAGAAAGCGGATCACCGCTTCTATAAAAGCAGACGTCTCACAGCAACTCGCTCTCAGACGAAATCTGACTTCCTAACCCTTTATAATACGGTAATCCATATAGTGGACTCCGGGATACCTAATCCTTATCTATACCCGCAAATTCGACCAGAGATGGCTTTAGTGGACTCCGGTCGAATTTCCTTTATCTACCTTGGAAAAATTCCAGTTGAAAACCCGAAAGGAGCAAAACAATCGTTTCACGCCAATTTCTAATCACAATTCTAATAAAATTCGACCAGAGATGGCATTTAGTGGACTCCGGTCGAGTTTCCTTTACCTATCCCGGGAAATCCCAGTGAAACATACTTCAATCGCATCTCGAACTCAATATTCGCAGTTGGTAAATTCTCCTCGAACCAATTCACTAGCAGATGGCAAAGTGCCTATTCTGAAGGAATTTCTTTCACAAATTAGGGAAAATCCATTGAGAAAATAGTTAGGGAAGATCTCTCTTCGAAACAAAATCCACGTCGATAAATAATTAAACAGATTCGCCACAGACCATGAGGCTCGGGTCCTCATCGTTACACTATATAAATATTCGCTTCATTTCTGCACTGAAGATGATATTTTCAGTCGAAACTAATTAGCCATATAACAACCTACCTAAGATTATAATAAATCAATATAACTCATAAACAAGCAACAAACAACACATAAGAAAAATTGATTGACGAGAAGGCTTAACTCGGAGTCAACTGTTCTACAATACGTGACTACAATGGAAGTGCGTAAGGGCCATTGAGGGTTGTAACATGACCTATAAGGGCCTGTCTACCCTTCGATGTCGTGTAAACAGGGTGTGATAGATGTGGCTCGTCTCGGTAACTGTCGGCCAACTCAGAGACAGGATCAAAAGTAAACGATCCAGACTGACTCGTCCCTGTTTACTATCCATCTAGGATTTGCTTGAGAATATCAACAAGATGCTGTCTCTGCTTGTGGAGAGAAATGTGTTTTGGGTCATCATATCCTGATTAATTTCAAGACAGGGATCGTAGCATTAAAGGTAAGTGAGATCAAGGAAGATCATCTATCAAGAGAAACGGAAGGCATCTCGGGGCAGTAATCTTAAGAATCGTTCTTATTTATTAGGACTGTTATTAATATTATACTGATTACCGAATTATTATTATATTATTATATTCTTTCCCTGGGTACGATTTGCCTTTCTTGAGATATGGTCGTCTGTGAGGTGGACATTTTTGAATTCTAACTATATGGATGTAGTGCATGCTAACAGAAGTCCAACATCACCAGATGAAGAGTGTTCGTTTTTCTAATTAAGAGTTCCAAAGTTCGCAATGTTATGAATTTTCGTTCAAATTTTCAATGTAGTTTTCTGAAATTTTAACCGTCTTAAGGACGAAGTTGCTCTGTAGACTGCACTTTTCAAGACAATTAAGGCCAGATGTTCTCACTGGCAATAATTTGTGATTTTAAGGAATGAAAACTCTCCATTGCTCCATTTTTGTGGTCTTTGGTTCAGCTTCCAGTTACAAAGTGCACCTCAGGAAGCATAACATTTTTTTTTTCCTATGGCGCCTGAAAATTACTCATATTTCAACTCAAAAGCATGACTGGAAGTGATTCTTTCTCTCCCTAGGGAGGCAATTTTGTTTTCCCCCCGCTTTCATAGATTCTAACAATCTAGACACTCTTTTATTGATGTGGACTTGATATTTGTGAGTTTTGAAGTTCCACGAGATTTTATTGAACTTCAGAATTTAAAAAAATCATAACTTTTTTCAAAAAAGCTATTAAAAGAAATAGATTGATCCAATAGGATATTCATATCATTATAATGGGAAAAAATTATCTTTCAAATGTAGAAAAATCGGAAAATCGAATTTTAGCCCTATATGAAATTTTTCTTATAATTTTTATAAGTAGTTAATCCAAGGGATAGGTAGTACGATAAGAGCTCCGTGACATCCAATTAAGAAGGACTCTAGATCTATTCCCATCGCTCAAAAAAGAAAAGTTAGTTTTGGCTAAATACTAAAAGGAGTGAAGACCTTTTGGAGAATTGCAGGAAAATTGAAATGGAACTGAAGAATTGGAGGAATCTGAACTAGACAAAAATATAAATTCATGGCACTGTTAAAAAATAAGTAAATCAATTCATTCGTTCCTGCCTTTCTGTCTGATACATCTTTCCCTCATCTGGCTTCTAACAAACTAATACCTTTCATCTTTTAAAATTTGAATGAAAAATCTCATAAAATTCTTAATACCTGACACTCTACCTTGACAGATCATACCCGGACATTCGATGAGACATCACCTGCTTCTAACGCGATTTAGCATGTCATCTCTTGAGCGACGGAGGCAATATCCTTCTACGATTTGTTATTTAACTTATAATAGATTGCTCATCGATCACACAGGATTTAGCTTTATTCTCGCTTTTTGAAATGTGTCTTCTTCTTAGCTGGTACGCATTAACACTAATTCTCACTTCTTTAATTTTTGTTTGTTAAAAATGGCATGCCATTTTTAGATTTTGACTTGTAAATGTCATACTTTTATATTTTCATTTTACTAAAATAATTTTTATTGTATCTATTTTATTAATTAAATATGTGATCAAGGGATTAATCAATCCCGAAACGTAAACTATTTATTAATAACTACAAGAGTAAGCCTGAGAACCTAAAAACCAATACAAGAATAATAATATAATTCATCTATACGGCAATTGGTTCAATATTTACAATTTTCTAATGATGACATAGGTAGGTACATTCCGCATGTGGTAAGAGAATAGATATCACAGATATATATAGCACAGCTCAGCCTATGAAATGATATTAAAAAAAAAAAACTGTACCTGTAGGAGCCAATCACAACTATGCAGATGAGGGTGTAACGGGATTTTTCTGTGGGTAGAGGTGAGTTCCCAGGAATGGATAATTGCCCCTTTGTACCCGTGACAAGTCGATTAAAATTGTTATGGTTTATTTACAAAAGAAGTATATTTACAATAAATCGATCTAGTACTATTATTCATACGACTGATCTTAGGGTTGCTCCGTCGTCTGACTGATAGAAAGGGGGCGGCCCTCGTTCTGGGGAGTGACCGGATTGGCTTCAGATAACCGCGTCGAAGGCGGCCTCGTTTACCATTGGCCTTTCCGGTACTGCTGCTGCTGGTGTCCTCGCTGCTCGCCGCTCACCATCAGTAATGCCGCGGCTGTCGCACGGTCTGTGCTGTCCCCGACCGTATGCAAGATACGCGTCTCGGGGCCGTCCGGGCGATGACCTTCGTCGGCAGGCGCTCTCTGAAACAAAAGCCGCTCCCGATGCCTCAATACGACCTCGGGACGGCTGTTACTGGATCCGACCCTCAATACAGGCCGGGTAGGGACTGAAGGGATCAGCCGGTACCTCAATACAGCGCCGGTTAATTACCTATACTGATCGGTCGTCGGCCAGAGCTCACTTCACTCTGGTCGCGCTTCCGATGCCGGGCTACGGTTCGGTCAACTCAGTTCATCGACCTACTATATCCGGCTGTGTATATTATATGGGGCACTCACTACATGCCCCAGCTGATCTCCAGGCTCAGTTCACCCAAGAGAGAGAGTTGTTCGCAAGTCAATTCCTCACGATGCATTCTGTCCAGTCTTCAGCTGGTGCTCTTTATATAGCCGGTGCTGGTGGAGATAACCTGCTAATCGCTGTCGTAAAAACTGTATCACTCCAGATAAACCCCTCTAAGAATGAAATAAATAATAATTATCAACGAAAGCCTCGGATTTCGTTACAAGGGAAATCGCCGTATCGAACGCCTTCATGTAGCACTGGCATAGTAAGATGATAATGACATCCGCACTTTCGAACAGCAAACAAAATAGCTTGATTGCACTTCATTGCAGTCTTGTTTTAACTTACGAGATAAGTTAATTTATCCTACCCCCTTTCTAAACAATTCCCCTTATATTTCCCACAACTACGATGCCACCACTGAAATAGTTTCGGAAAAGTAAAACTGTACAAATTTTTAGACTTCTACTCCCAGCACTTCTCATTATAAAAATGCCCTAAGGTTCTCGCGCCTCACCCTGTAGATGTGTAAATAATTATTATTTGTAAAAAATTTATAAACTTATTATTTCTCAATTAAGATTTCCGTCGCTTTGCGAAAATCTGTCACATCCATTACCAAACCCTAATTTAGTTTGGTATCAGTTGTTACGTTTAAGCTCTCCGAGTAACTCTGGATTGTTCAACCGCTTAATCCGGATTGTATATTCACGAAGACTTGACGGAAATCATCCATTAATTGCCATTGTTTTCTATCCATGATTACGTAATCATCGAGTTGATAGTCGTAACTGTGTTAAGAGAGAATGTGATGCAGTTTGATTTTCTAAGGAAGGTCACTTCTTTCTGATTTTTTGGTTAAAAGTGGAAACTTTGATATAGCAAAGAATATCAGTGCCATAAAAAGACATAAAAGGGTAGTTTAACCTCGATCGTGTTACCTAAAAGAACTTCTTCATGATATCAAAAGAATTAATCAATATTTCACAACAAGAAAAATGAAGGGTTCATCAGGACCAAATTATGGATATTTGTCGCAAGAACTGTGTTGGTTCGTTCCAGAAAAACTTGATTTGGAGGCCATTGACAGGAAGACTTTTCGCTTTAGTATTACTAGGTACTAATTACATAGGTCACTCTTGAAAGCCCTGAGTGTTTCTTCTAGAGGAATTTTTTTTCTAGCGGTGAAAATCCTTTACGGACACCTGCAGGCAGGTAGTGTGGGACTCTCAATAAGTTGAAAACACGCTAAAATCAACCCTCCTTCCTTACATGTATCACGTCGGAACTATCCGTGGACATCAACGCGACTTCAATGCGATCATGGTCTTTCCAAACACGACATGACCTGTTCTAACCTGTGTTGTGTAATAATCTACATCTCCGCATTCCCTGTTGCACCATTTTAGGACGACATTGATATACACTCGTACTTTTGTTTTTTCCCTCGTACTTCCTTTACAAGTTCTTGCCATTTCTCCATGATCACCTTTTTTGTCTCTGCCCTTCGTTCTCGTCCTTTCTGAGTACTTGCTGACGCTCTTCTATTTGTAACTCTATACGTGGTGGGCCCGCTATCTATTTATCTTTTCCAGCATCTGATGGTAGTGCTCATACTTCATCGTTTTACCCCAGATCTCGACTACTTAAAACCAGTCTTTTTCATGTCTTTGGTCCTCCAACGTTCGACACGATTCTTGACAGCTTCATGAAGATTCTGTTTGCCTTTACGCATATTTGTCTTATATGCTCTGTCATGCGCACATCCTTGTCTATAATCACTCCCATGTCTTCTAGAGGAACTGAATGCACCCGCATCTATCGACAAGTCATTCGATTGCTTGGACGGGGGAAGAAATCATATATGGAACCTAAGTGGACCAATTTTGCAACTATCGGTCCACATGTCCGATCTAGTCTTCTACACTCCTGTTAACTTCTTTCCATCTTCTGTAACTAAAGCTGGCTCATTATTATGCTAAATGCTTTGGACTTAGGCTAAACGACAGCTCTGCTTGGAAGATCAATCAAAATGGAATATTCCTTTAATTAGACACTATTCCTTTGATTATAGAGCAGATATGGATATATTCCTCTGAGATAACTACATTTGATTTAAATTCAGTAGGGCTGACAAGTTGATCAGATTTTATTGACTTCTATCCTTTGACGAAAATAAACTCTTTGCATCTTTATGCTAGTTTATCGAAGTATCTGTAAATGTGATCATAAGTTCTTCAAAAACTGACAATACAGTTCTATTGTGTTTTAAGATAATGTACCTGTTAGCCTTCCATCATGTTTCTTTAAGGCTTCTGTCTTCATGTCTCTGTTGGATTCTTCTCTGTAGATGGACAGCTTATGGAAGCAACTTCCTCCTCCTGTTAGGTTAGTAGTTATCTGATATTCAACTGTTAAGAAAATTACATACTTATAAATGGACAACCAATTTAAAGATATTGAAGTGGTGGTGCTGGCTGAAGCCGTGTCGTATAATTTCTTGAAGTTCAAAATTTACGATTTTTTTGAGTTAAATCACATAACTAAAGACAAGAATATTTTATATAAAATTCTTTCTTCGTTGCCTGCTTAACATCGTGAAAGCGAGAACTGAATTGTTCTCACATAGTGAAGCGAGTAAAAGCTTCGTACATTATATAAACCCAGCAGAATACTATACATTTGGGACCCACTACTCCATTTACCGTTTCGAAAGGTCCAATTGAAACGGCGAGTCAAACGTGCAACCTCATCCCCCTTTCTTATTCCAATGGGATACTTTGTCCCGGTCAGCCAGTAGTTGCTCTCGTTTCCGGGCAGCGGGAACATCTGTACTCCCTGTTTCCGGGATAGGATGCAAACTGTCACTTTCAGGAAACACTCCAGTGGCGTGGTACCAAGAAACGCCGCCCTTGCGCGGTGAAAATCGGGCCGATATTCATTCCGATACTACCCGTCACTGAGTTCTACGATTTATCCCCGCTTGATTCATGCACAAGTTCCGGTCGAGATCAGCAGCGGGATCAATTCAAGTGGGAGTGAAACGATTTGCTAAGGAAATGCACCCCTTTAATGGCTTATCTAAACATCGATTCACCCCTGTATTGACCCCGATAAGGGCGCTAAGAGCCGTGCCATAACCGAGGGAAGGTGAGAGGGCAGTAAAGGCTATTTGAATATACCCAACGGCAACGCAATTTTATTTCAATTTTCAATTTTATTTTCTTCAGACTGTTGGATATATTTTTAATGTACCTACCTACTATAAAGGTAAAAAGAGATTTATGAGAAGGATAAACCCTCATTAATCTGTAGGTTTTTGAAGATTTTTTTATCAAAATAATAAAAAATGGGATATTAAAAATCTCTGTATTAAATAAAAAGCTTGATGCTTTGATATTACCAGAATTTTATTTCAGATTATAAAGGGTTTTTTGAATCTTTTGTTTGTTTGTGGCAACAGCTTGCGAAAAAATCCATAGAGAGGTCAATTTTTATTTTTAAAATCATTATTTAGACGCAAGAAACTTATACCCATTTCAACTCTCTTTGAAAAGTAAATAACCCTTTTATTTTATAACTAACCCTTCCATTTTTTTTTCAAGTGGTAAGGGGGTTGTGTGACGTTGTGTGATATCATTTGTTAAAAGTAGTTCAATTATCTATTTAGAAACTCAAGCTTTGTAGTTTCTAAAAATTACTGACTTTTTTAGAGCTAGAATTGTTGTTAGAATATTTTTTATGTCGAATACAAAAGAAAATATATTTTAATAAATCATTATTGTGAAAGAAAAAATCAATCTTTCATGGTAGGTTCTTTTTCAAGCTTTTCTTCATTTTTAAATTCCTATTAATTTGTTTTCAGATAGAAAGTTTCGGAATCAGGTAAAAATGAAACTTTGCAGTTGGAGTCCCCTCGATTTTTCACATTGGGAGAAATATTCTGAAACCGCAGGACAACTAACGATTAAGTTACATGATGGCCGAATTTTTGTCCTTTCTTCTTATGTTCTCATCCTCTCGAGGATCCCTCTTGTTTTGCTGTTTGAAAATAATTTAAAAAAAAATATTTTCTATTCATAAAAGCATTTCAATGACTAATTAATTCTAAATTTCCTAGAAATTTCCCTAGATCAATTAATTGATCTTTTTCGAATTGGCGCCTTTAAAGAATCATGCTTTATACTTTATACATGCAATAGGGGTCATTTATATGAGTAAAAAAGTTTATATAATTTTGTGTCAAATTTTGTATAGTTACGAATTAAGATCTGTTGGTTATTAATTAATTAATTAAATAATTAATTAATTAAGAAAAATGCTACACAAACTGCTAATTTTGATATTAATTACGAACATGTTTACATGCAAAAAAAAAGCATTATTTCGAGATAAATAGAATGAACTTTTTTACTTGTAATGATCGATACTGTTGCCCCTTGAAATATTTTCCATTTTTCCTGAAACACCCTGTTTATATTAAAAAATTTCATGACACCGTCAAAAATTTTCTTAAAATAGAAAGAAAAAGTATAGGTAATGGCTTATTTGAGCATCCATGTAACTATGGATATTTCCAGAATGGCCTTTTTCAAATATTCGAAATTAATTGTTAATTATTAATCATACAGTCGAAGATTATTATAACAAAAAAACAAACAAAAGAATTGGCCTGCTTTTATTTGCTTTGCTCTTGTTTGCTAATCAAATCACATCCTGTCATCGTATTCCATTAAAAAAAATCAAACATAATTTTAATTATTATTCCGTACTCACTTTATATTTTGAATTATTGTCATGAATTCAGTCTGAATCTGGAATGCAGGAAAACAATTTATTTTTTAAATAAGTTAAGTGGAGAAGAGCGGAAATTGCGCGAGATTTTATTTAAGGGGAAAGTAGAGAGAATTAGAGCAATCTCTCTGACCTTTCCATAAATTAACAATAAATAACAGGACAGTTAATCTTTAATTAAAATTGTTTTAAAATAACATTTTTCACTGGACGGCAATAAATTCTCCCCCAAACACTTACTGTATTGTATATTCCTAACTCTAAACTAAATCAGGAGCTACTGGGGAAGGAAGGAGTAGGATCAAGCGGTGTTGTCAAATTTCATTTAAAAACTTTCAATAGATGGGTTGTTATACTCATATAAAATAAACATGGACTCTATCATTTTCAGTTTAAATTAAGTTGTTATTATTATAAAGTTTTCAACAATTAAGCTTGGAAAATATTTTTAAATCGCTTTCAAAAAAATATCATTTGCATAGTGTATTTATTTATTTATTTAGACAATGAAGCGTAAACATAAAAAAAATTGTTCAATGTCAATGTGGAAACCTAAATGCATGGGCAAATCAGAGCGAATCACATTGATACAGGGTGGAAATGAACAGGTGCAAAAAAAAACTACGGGGTGATTCCTTGCTGAAAATTTAGCAGATTTTTCAAATGAAAGAAAAGCGTTCGTGTTGAAATTCACCCCCTTTGAGAGGGAGTCAAAGAAGTAAATTTTGACTATTTTTCTTACATCAGGCTTACCGGCATTCTACAACGTATTTTGAATAGTCTGATTCGTGCTACATAAAAAAGGTGTCTTGTTATTTTTTCGTGAATTTAATCATCTTCAAGGAAAACAAAAAAGTATTCAAATTAATTTATTTCTTTAAAATTTCAACCGTATGGAAATCATGCGATGTTAATTTAATACAATGTAAATTGTTTTTCTTGAAAAATTTTTTTTTTATATAATAAATCAAATTATCTAGAATGCAGTTTAAAATATACAGCTGTAAGAAAAAAGTTATAAGGGGGGGGGGGGGCTTTTCTGCCTAATAAAACACCAGGGGAAAATTAACTAATTGTCACTGAATGTATTTTCTCAAAACCACACTAGGACTACTTAATTTCCGTCTCTGTAACTTGTTCCGTATTTAAGAAAAAAATTAAAAAAAATTTTTTGATATTCATTTTCATGATTGAGTTTTACAGATCCAATCTCGAACATCTTTGCGACAAACTCGGCCATATCTCGGAAACTAATGGGCCTAGATAGTTGGAAAAAAATCATGATAAAAGTGCGTAGTTGAAAACTAAAATCCAATTTTTTCCGAAAATTAAATTATTAAGGTATTAATAATAATATATAATAATAATAATAATAATAATAATAATTTTATTTTTCCACCATTATTTAAATGACATTTGGTTGGTCTACAAATTGAAAGAAAAAACAGACATACATATAATAATATAGAAATATGAAGAAAAAAAAAACAAAACAAGCACACTACGCTTGCTTTACAGAATAGATCCCTATCTTAATATACATCTAGGTACAATTTGATGTTTGGAATTAGTTTTATTTTTGATTGTTAATAGTGTTAATACATAGATAAATTATTACTTACTTACTTACTTATTAAAGTATTACTTTTGGTAACATCGTTAGAAAGCTTGGGCAAGTCTGCACTATTTTTGGTATTCGAGTAGCAATCTTGGTAAGGGTGGGGGCAGCTGTTGTAAAAGTGTATTATCAAATTAAAGCTTGTTTGGAAGAAAAATATAATCACTTTTAATCGTCATTTCCAATGTTATGTCGTAGTTCCTAATAAAAATTATAGAGGGAACACTTATTTAATTATTGAAGAAATTATTGAGTTCGTGTTTATCACCCAGGTAGCAGAGCAACGTCAATATGACGTAATTTTTTGTGGTTCGGTGACATCGAATAACGAATTTGTATCACGAAATCACGTAGGAATAACGTCAAAAAACGACGTGAAAACTATCAAATTAAAAACGTAAAATTGACCTAAGAAACACGCAATTGTTTCATACGCATGAACGAATAATAATTATTGTAGCTCTGGTTTCAGTTTCTCAATTTACTTTGTTTTAAGTTTTGCAAAAAATTATTATCAGAATTTCTTCTTTCGAGTTCCATGTGTATGTGACGTTAAAAACATGTTACCCTTGGCGACGTCGTAAAATTTACGTCTTTTGGCATATTTGTCAAAATATGCCAAATTATGGCATATTTGTCAATGTAGTGTTGATGCCCTTTATATTTTACCAGCTATTGTCCAGGACATTATTCTTTTTTAGTTATGGTGAAGCTGAAGCCACCAAGGTACTAACTGAAGAGTTTCTGAGATTTCTCATCCCATAATTGGACTCTAATTTTATTCTTTGGGAACTTCTTGTAACTTGTTGATGAGTTGTTGGAAATTGGTGTGGGTGGTTAGTAGAAACATATTGCACACACAAAGTATAAGACTTTTCACACTTGAGGGCAATTGCAAAGCTTCCAGGAACTTGAAAGACGTGTTTTCGACGTCGCTTATAGGTTGTTGTCGTGTTGACTGGTTACTATGTAAACAAGGTATCAACTGATTGCTTTTACAGAATTTGGCAACTATTACTTTACACGTTTTCCTTGAAACTTTGATCTACTTTCCGTTTATGACATCATAGCTATACCGTATGGTTTAATTTTGCGGAATAAAAGCAAAAAAACTGTTATTGTTGCAAATTGTCTTCATCATAATTTTTATTAGAAACTACTGGGCCAGTTGCACAAACGTTAATTAAAGATTTGTCAGATAATTACTGATTTCAAATTGCAAATTTTGAAAAAAGGGTGAATATTTTGAATGCTCTTTTATTATTTATTAGTAATTAACTCTTCTAAAAAGGAGTAAAATTTATTTCCAGCAATATCAGACCAACATTTTGACAATACAGGGCATTTTAAAATCAGTGATTATCTGGCAGATCTGTAATTAACGTTTGTGCAACCGGACCACTATGTATCACTAGATATGACGATTAAAAGTGGTTACATTTTTCTTCCGAATAAGCTTTAATTTTGGTGCATCTTGGACCAATGGTGCAGACTTGTCCAAGCTTTCCAACGATGTTATCAAAAGCATAAATTAGTAGTTGAATTTTCGGAAAAATTTGGATTTTTAATTTTTAATTTTCAACTGCGTCCCCTTATGGCGAAATGCGGTATCTACTTGAGAATAATTTCCACGATTTTTTCATGGACACTTTAATCATGAATTTTTTCAACTGTACATGCCGATTAGTTTCCAAGGTAAGTTATAAGGTCCGATGGTCGACCTTATATAACGGGACACCCGGTATATAAGTTTCGTAACTTCCAGTTTCTTAATCTTGAACCAAACTTTGAGTTAAAATTTTAATTTCAAGTTCTTTCTAAAAATAAACTATTTATCTTTAATATGGATAAACTCTTTAATATGGAGGATACTTTACAAATATTTACTTCGTAAATCTGGCTCCTTCGAACTTTGATAAGTCTTCTTGAACTGAATTTTATCTCCTCAGAATTTCAAAGAGTTGTTTGACCTTTGACTTATTAACACATTTTTGTGATTTGAATATAGAAACATAAAAAATGTTTATATTATTGTTATTAATAAGAATATACAGGGGGTTTAAAAATTCGAATATTTGGGAAGGGTATAGTAGGGACCAAAACAACTCCGTTGAGTCCGCAAATTGACGGTTTCGGAGATATAGTGCATTTATGAAGATATGAAGATATGGAGATATTAAAATTTTTATTCTACGGCCTCCTCCTATTATTTTTAAATTTATTTATGACTTTACTGAAAAAATAATTATGACGTCATCGAAAGAAATCTTAAATGATACAGGAACGTGTTTCAACCCCTCTCAATAATAAAATTCACAAATAAAAGTCACATTAATTAAAGGACAAAAAAATATTTGCAGTAAATGGTCAAACAGAATACCTTCTTGTGCTTGACAGTGTCTCAACCGAGACTCGAACCTACACGAACTGTTCTTGTTGAGCATGTTCTTGTTAAACTGTTTTAGGAGTGATTTGTTAAATATCTGATCGGGTCTTCTTTTTTTAAGTCTTCCAGATTTCTGATTTAATTGTTGATCATGAAATTGAATAAAAAATTCACAATAAATACTTAAATTAATATGAAGAAAATGACTTCATATATTTCCCTAACTAAACTAACAAGAGGTGGAAATTAAATCACTAAAAATGCCCATTTTGAAACAGGAATCTAGATAATCTGCAAAATTTGACAACATCGTCTGCAGTGATATTCGACTGATGAACTACCGTTAGCTAATTTCCTCGGCCTCTCCTGTTCTGGGGCTCTTTGCTCTCACAGTATTATTGTAATTTCCTGGTTTCCAGGCCCAAACTACAAGTTGGAGAATGGGGGAAGGGAAACGACTATTCCCATGTCAGTTCTCCCTGTCTATAACCGGCGTTTGGAGGGATGACTTCCTCCCCATGGACTATATTTTCAATCATTTACACCAAACATTTGATTATTTGATTTGTGCGAATTCAAGACCAGCAGGTAGGACGATATTAAGGAAGCACTGATGTTTTTGAATTATTAGAATGGAAATTGTATTTCGAATCAAATTACGCCCAAGTTCGGTAATAGAAATTTAGCTTAAATTTATACAGAATGATCTAGTTTTTGCCGGGGAGAACCCATGATTTGATGATCCCCACGTAAATGATGGGGATAAATGACGTAATGGGTAAATGTTAACTAATTTTATGACTTTTTTTCATAATTTCAGTTTTTTTTCCCAAGTCTTTCAACAATAATTCTCCAATTACCTTTTCTAAAAATGAATTGAGAATTTATCACACCTTGATGTTAATATAATTTTCAGTAATACTTTTTTCCTGGATCGACATCATCATACAAGTTAATGAGGGGTTGAGAATATTTTGACAAATAATTATCATCAAATTCTGGGAATAAATTTGTCACAGATCGAACCTTTAAACATTCATAAATCACCTGAATGGCCACTATGTGTGTCACATTACATTATCAAGGGATTTCAATAATTTTATCTATTACCATCTGAAAATTTATGGCGGAGAATAATAGTGGAACTAGCAGAAACGTGTCCACCTAAGGCCATACAGTTATAGACAGAAAACAACCACGGTAACCCGGAATTCCCGAGTGGGAAACAACAAGCTCACACTTCCAGAGTTTAATTTGTTCCGCGTAATTCAAGCTTATTTTGGAGGTGTGTAATACTCTACTAGCCATAAACAAGACCGCATATACACGGTACGCGACAGTCCCCTTTATATGTGGCGAAACGATGCAGTATTTTCTTGTTCTTTTTGGTCTGTGTGTGAAACATAATTTCTTTGGAAACTTAGAGACTTTTTCGATGTTACCTCGACTTCTAATCTACTGCCATGATATATAACCAATTTAAATTACGCGACTTTCAATTAATATATACAGGGTGGCTCACCCGCAGAAAGACATGGCTTAAGAGTAAGGGTAGCTTTTCGAGACGATTCAGAATCTGGCTTTTAATTTTTTTTTTTTGTTGAAAAATTTTTTGTCGAAATTTTTGATGAGAAGCATCTTTTGAACGAATTATTGGAATTTAATTTTCCGCCGATTCGAAATCTGCAGGGCCGTACTCAATTTTTCCGGTCTCTTTCGGTTTAGTCAAAAATTTCTTTCTCTATGCATTTTCTTCAAAGTTTAATTTCATTTTCAAAAACTATATGAAAAATGCTACAATTGTGGAAAAAAATTGCTTGGTATCATTAAACTGAATGGAGAAAAAATAAAACGTTTTTTCAAGATTTCAATTATTCAGGGTTGTTAATTATTTTCAAAAAATCAAATGTGATTTTCTAGAACTTACGTTTCCAGTAGTTATTTCAAATTAAGTCGCTTGTTGTACAGATTTAGACAGGCTAGGGACGAGACCGTAGTAGATTTTTTCGAGCTAAACATAAGCTTAACATAAGGAAACCCTGAGCATCACTTCAGGGTTTCTTCTTATTTGATTGCCTATCGCGGTAATCATATCAGAACAGAAAACAGGAACGTAAATCAGAGAGGGTTGATCTTCCAACACGATGGGGCGGTGGTCCATTTTTCCTGGACTTTCCGAAACCGACTTGACACAATGTATCCCAACCGATGGATAGTTCGTGGGGGTTCCTATGCTTGTCCCTATGGAGGTCCCTATTTTTATTTTTTTTATTTTTCTAAAACAGCACTAAACTTTGAAGAAAATGCATTGAGAGTGAATTTCTTGTCAAAAAAAGAGACCAGAAAAATTAAGTACGGTCCTGCAGTTTTCGAATCGGCGGCAAATGCGGGGTATTGAATATTATTGGTAGAGCATATCTATCAAAGTTCATTTAATTCCATCAATTCGTTCTAAAGTCACTGCTCATCAAACATTTTGCCAAAATACCTGACTCGCCTTGGAAAACTACCCCTACATTTAAGCCATATCAGTCTGCTGGTGAAACATCCTGTATACCTAATGTAACACAGAAATCACATAATGTAATATCTAGATAGTTCAGTTATCAAATTCATTCTTACTTTCATCAGCGTGTTACAGCGTGTTACGGCTCTAAAATTAAGTTTGAAAAATGGCGTCCGTGTTAATTAGATGAAAGCTGCCAAACTTGCATTTTTTTATCAATGACGTCATGGCCACTTTGGCTGAAATATACCATACATGAAACATTATTTCCAATAACTACGAGTAAAACAATTTCTAAAATATAACTTTGATATAATTTTCCCCGCATCAAAGTAAAACTTCTATAGAAAAACTATAATTCTTTCAATTAACCCTAACGTTTAGTTCTGCCCTCTTTCCTGTCCGTTTAATTACTAACCCCAGCCACGTTGAAGAGATCAAAAGCGCCGTTCCTGTACCAGACGTGCTTACCCTGAATTGGGCCTTTTCCGAAGGCTCCGTGCTAATCCTCGTTAAATTGTGGCCCTTAATAATGGTTCCTGCCCTTTCGTCCTAAGAATACGCTCTAAAATCTAAAACATACCTTACATTCACCTGGTCCGTTACTACGGTTAGACTAAGGGCTTATTATACTACAAAATTATAACATTAGTTACACTGAAAGAGTGACAAACTGTTATGATATTCTGCCTTTTTCTTTAGTAGATCTTGTTATGTAATAATTAATTTTTGCAATTATACCAGTGAAAGTAACGGTTGACTCTCATCCTTCCTCTTGTCGCGCTCATTTTCGCGTGAGTCAGTGAGGGTATTATGCTAATGCAATACACTCAGTATACAAGACTGTGTAATAACACGCTGAATTACTACTGTTAGCAGTAACCAGGGGCCTATAATACCGCTACCGGAGTAACTTCCTCTGTTTTATGTCTTAATTAGAATTTATGCCCCACATTCGTGATAGGGTAACATGAAATTACTATATGGAACGCGGTAAGGGTAACTAGAAGAAAATCTAAGATCTATTACAACGCTTCTCCCCATATAAATTTTTACAATTGATTATCGTAATTAAAATGTAATTTTATTACGGATAGAAATACTTTGTACCGGATTTTTTAATTCTAAAAGTTGCATACCACGATCCGAACCCTCTCTCCATTAAAATTTTAGAAATAGTTCACCTAACTGCCTAATAATTGTCATAAAGCGATGTAAAAATAGGAAAAAATCCTCCTCCAAACAAAAATTGATGTGCAGGATACGAGTATTTCTCTACAGAGTCGCCATTATGTATCACCAGAAACCAACTAAAACGACCTCACAAACCTGATTGGGTAGTGTGTTCAACCGACCTTGCTCTCAACAATCTTGTGAGCAAGATATCTTGATAAAAAAGAGACTGATGTGGTGGCTGCCTAAGTGGGACACAAACAAGATGATGCTGAGACATCTCTGGGGAGCAACGGATTTGGGATGAGAAACAAGAAAGGACAATTTGATTTTCTACAGCAAAACATCTTATACGTAATGAACAGTTTCTTCAAGAAAACCTCTCAAAGCAAATGGACGTGGGCTAGTCCCGACAGTGTTACTAAGAACAAAATCGATTTTATATCACGAACAAGAAAAATTTAGTCCAGGACGTCACCGTTCTAAACAGGTTCTCCATAGGAAGCGACCATAGAGCTGTCAGCAAAAATCACTAGAGATACAAGAAATGAAAGATGGAAACTAACAATGTAGAAAATCGTTACCAGAACGCAAACCAATACGAAAAACTCCTGGCTACAAGCCTAGAAGCAGCCGTAGCGAACGGAGGGGACATAGACATTGAGGAAACAAATAATAACAGCAATGAGGGAAGCGGAAAGTAAATGTAGAGGGACTGGAAGTCCGAAAAGGGAGAAGCTAAGCGATGACACAATGAAGCTGATGGAAGAGAGGAGAAATTTGGAAGATAAACAGTCAAAAAATAAAACGACGTTAAAGAAACTTAACAGAGAAATATTTATTAATACTTACACAATGTTAAAGAAATAACAATAAGGGTAATAGAGAAAAACAAGGGCACAAAGGAAAAAACTATCATAGAGAAAGAAACAAATAACTACAGCCCTTGCTGACTGCAGAATTGATTACCACTATGTCAACATTATCAAACATGTGTTTGAAAATGCGAATGTTTACATAACGCTCCATGAAGACAAATCCGATTAGGGAGAGATAATCATACATGCGAAATAGAAAAGAAAAGTCTGAAGACACTGACGTGAACAAAACACATGGTCAACAAAGTAAGAGTGGCCCAGAGAAGCATGTAAAGAGTGATTCTAGGTTTATCACTAAGACACAGGTTCCTAAATACTGAGGTGAGAAGTCACGAACAAACGATGGCAGGTGGACAAGGAAAATAATAACCGAATGGAGACCATGCTTATCGAAACAGAGGCAGACCGCCCACACGTATGGTCAGATGATCTTAACAGCATCAGCACAAACTGGGTAAACGCAGCGCAAAACAGAGAGGAGTGGAAGATTTTAGGGGAGGCTTTATGTCCAGCAGTGGACGACTCTGTAGCTGATTGATGATGTCAGATGGATCTAATACATCCATAGGAACTGAAGGTGGGTTGTGTAGCGCTGGCGCGAAGAAGAGAGCTTTCTCGAGCCTGGGCCTTCACGCAACAACTTTCCAGGCCGAAATCTAAGACATAAATCTCTGTGTTCAAATGCAGGAAAGATATACTGCCGACGTAGAATCATTTTCACAGGATGGGTTTGTCGATCAGCGCTAAATGACCAATGCTTGGAAGATGACGAAACAGCAAAACACATCCTATGCGAGTGTCTATGCCCTCTGGGAAGAACCAGACTACAAACCTTCGGGAGAAACTATCTCACAGCGGATATGGACATATTCTCAATAGTCAAGATAGTCAGCCTGCTCAGAGAGGCTGACCTGGATGATGGCATGATCAGATGTGAGCCACAATAGTCCTCCTCCAAACTAACAATGATGTGTAGGATACGAGTATTTCTTTACAGCCAGTACGCCATTATCGCCAGAAACCGCCCTGTCAAGTTTTTCTTGGGCGACCATATAATATGTATGCATATACAGATTATAATACATATTTAATAAAGGTACCTATACTCACCTTCAGAATTATACCTTGCCAATTTCAACCGTATGAAACCATTGCTAAATTATAAGGGATTGAGACAATATTTGAGCTGGAGGATTGGAATTTGTTTACGGAAATTGCCCGCATTCCATAACTAAACCATTCGTTGATCGACTGCTAAAATAAATACATTGAAGTAAATACGTTGAAACAGGAGGTAGAATAAATAAATAAATGCGCAGAAGTTCCAAGAAAGCCCCGGATAATTCAAGGACTTTCCGAATAAAAAATAAATTATATCAGCAAGACTTAGAGGAATGAAGGCAAGGATCCGATGCCGAGATTATAAAAAACCGATTAAGGAAATTAATAAAGTTTGGGAAAGCTCGGTTTAATGAGAATTCTATTTGGAATCGCGAGAAGATGCTAAGCGTTTTTAACAGTTTATATGTAGGTATAATAATAACAAAAATAATTTGCAACCATGAGTCGGCACCCCCCCCCCCCCCCCACCCAATTCCTTATAGAATTTTAACTTCGAAGGAGTCTTGTGTCTCTAGGGTAATAGCTTCTCTATAGTGTTGGTAGTGTCACCAACACAGATGCGGCTACTGATTTTAGATCCCGGAATTCCGTGTAAATTTACTTGATAAGTAATCAATTGATGCACAAGGTAGAGGATCACACTTGCTGATGTGGCATGCCAATGAGTTCCCACAGGAGCGAAATATGGCCATTCAGGGTTTCATCAGTGTTTTTGTCCTCCTTTGGCATGAGATCAGTCTTTTCCACGAGCCCTAGAACCCACGAATTTGCTCTAACGTATTTATTTCCAGTAATTAACAACTCACATAAATAAATAATTCAATGATCTCGTATCGGTTCAGATTTTAATATCTAAGAAATAGCTGCAAGCTTGCTCGTATAGCTCAACTCCCACACTGATGAAGGTAACTACATCGGAGTCGTTACAATGGTATTTCTATGTTGTAATGAGTGGAAAACTCACTCTCTCCCTCGCCGCACGAATATACCGCTTGTGCCTATTGCCTGTTCAGAAACAGACGGTCTCCAGCTGCTACAATGAAATGATCAACAAAATGTAACAATGCAAATAGAACCCGGCTAGCCTGGAGATATCCTTTAATGAAGGCAATTTCTGGAGTTTGACCTGGAGTTTGAATGACTTTAAATTTTCAGAAGGGGCTCTGCGGTCGAAATCATCAGTCATTATATAGATTTTATGTTACATGGCTTTTGTTTCAATATAACAGCTGTAATTTTACTAAATGGGAGATTTGGGGTTGCTCAATCAATTGATTTTTTTTTTAATAAAGGAATCTTGAATACAAGAACAAGCATAGCTAACAAGCGTGTTTTATATATTTTTTTTAACTTAAGGAATGTTGAAGAACTTCTCTAAATAGAAATCAGTAAATGAGTTAATTTTTTTACTCAGGAGAAGTAGGTGCAAGTTCCCGATGATTTAATAAGCACTTTTTTGTTCCAGGACATGGTATTGTACCTTTGGAGGTTCCGGCGGATGCGACGGGAAGCTACATGCTACAGACACTGGTCAATTGTACAGGAGAAGAAGGTGAAGAATGCGATCTGCAAAGTACATCGCAAATGAGGCTCGTCGGGCCGGTGAGGGATGTTATTATTCGGCCAGCACGACATGCGTACAGTCCTGGAGAAACGAGTAAGATTGCAATATTTAACATTAGCTATAACGGTTATTTATAATGCAGGCATAGATGCAGACAAAGCAATAATTTCAATTCTAAGAGTCCTCCGGTGTGAGAAAGTCTCTCCCGAGGTTTGTAGTTTGGTCTTTCCCAAAGCGGGACACTCACATAGGATGTGTTTTGCTGTTTCGTCATCCTCCAAGCAGCATAGGCGACATTCAGCGCTGATCACTAAGCTCATCCTGTGCAGATGATGGTTCGGTTTGCAGTGCCCAGTATATAGGTCTGTGAAGGCTTTTAGTTCTTTCCTGTTAAGCTCCAATAGTTCTTTGGTCCTTTTTTCGACGTGCCCTGTATAAAGGTCTTCGAATAGTCGAATCTTGGTAAGTTCTGCTAGTGCTGGACAACTTTCCTCTCAGATCAGTATCGTGTTGTTGTTTTGGCAGTATTAGGTTATATCTCAATGCTTGTTTTTGTCCAATTAATTCGTATTCGGCACCTTTTCTGACCAGAGAATCGACAAGTTCGTTCTCTCAGCATGGTCCGGAAAATCCAGATCAGAGTTACTTCGTTGCTTCTTGCTAAGGCATTCAGAGTTAATTAACAGTTCCAGACCTACTGGAGCTAAGAGCTATTAGAGCCACTTGACTGCCGGAAAATGTCTTTGTTGATCTGAGTTGACAGTGCATCTTTTCTTGCATCTGCGCAAAGAGCTATGTGGCACAGATTTCGGCCTGAAAAGTTTTTGGGTGAAGGCCCAGGCTCGAGACGACTCTCTTCTTCGAGCCAGAGCTCAGCTTCAGTTCCTGTGGATGTCTTCAATCCAACGGTGAACCATCTGAATCCTGCTATTACGAGTTTCCTGTGGGCCTCCCACACGTGTCTTCCTGAGAGAAGAACCTTATAAGCAGAGCGGTTGCTGATGGCTTCGTTTGTTTAATAAATTGAATAATGTCGTTACATATTCTTAGGTGTTCAAAATTTTTGGGGAATCTATGAAAAAAAAATTATCGAGCAAAATTGTTTCAGGATGTAACACTTCTGGATCAGGATTGTGGCAGAGAGGATGATCTCTAACTGGCCCCTAGACCTTAGTTGGTCCCTATGTGTCTCATATCGAGTGGACAAACTCTTATCTCTTATACTATTACCTACACATCCTCCAACCGCACTAAGAATGGGTATTGATTGGATTCGCCCAATTCTCGACACATCTTTTACTGATGATCATGTTAAGGGTGATTTGATCTTAGCCTTTCATATTCTCAAAGGTCGCTTTGGTGTAAGCCACTCTTAGCAATTTTTCTCAAACAAGTCTCTGCGGAGACACATCTACAAAGAGAGATTGGAGATTCACAACTAACGACAAAGCAGCATGGCTTTGCCCTAATAGGATTTGCAGTGCTGCGGAATGCTCTACCTCGGGAGGCTCTCAACGCTTTCAAAAAGCTGAATTTAGTTCATTTGAATGTTAAACCATTTAAATGTAACGAACAAACTCTTCTACCACGTTCCTCTAGTATTGTTAGTCAACTATATAAAAAAAAATTTAAAAAATGAAACTGTCTGGGAATTTCTCGTAAGCATAATAAATTGTGAAATTGTCCAAGTGTCAGTTGTCAATCTCCAGTTCAAGACTGTTTAATTAGAGTGCGTGATCCCAGAGAACGCTTTGGAACACTAACAAGCTCGCAAACCAAACTTTCATGTGTTCAAAACTTAAATTACGAATAGTGTAAGACGATGTGGCAATAGAAGTGACTCGCCTAACTTTAACCTTACGTTGTAGAGTTAGATTACTATTTGCTGTATGGTGCATGTCAGTGGGCACTGGATTCTCAATGCGCACTTCAAACCTTAGTTAGACAAAAGAGGCGTATCTGATTTTATTAATTGAAAAAGACGTATTTACTTACTATGCTAGAACTAAATGGCGTATCTGGCAGATTTCACACGCAGATACGCCTTTTACTGTTAACAATTTGGTATACGATTGCGCGGTCTTCTGGAAGAGTTTTAGGATATTAACTACAATAGACGTATCTGCCAAGAGTGGTAACTTACGATAGCTGAAAAGGGCGTATCTATCAAAAGTCATGTTTGCAGGAAGGTAACAGAGCTCAAACTCACAGTAATTTTTGTAATTTTTATGATTATTACTAGGAAATTAAAAGTTCTGTTCACATAAATGATTTCATGGCATAACTGAAAATCTTAAATGTCAGTTTTCTAAACTTCTATATTTTTGCAGATACGCCCTTTTGAATTAACATGGCAGTATAGGTTACAGGGAATGTTTTACAACAGGACGTCGTAAAGCGCGAAATATGTCAAATCTGAGAGCGCATTTTGAAAAAAAAAAATGACAGCTGTCAAATTTTGAAGTGCCCATTTTGAAATGTCCAGAATAAAAATTAGTTGTTGACAAATGACGAAAACAGGTGGCGCGTACGTCTTTTTGTAGTTCTATGCTTTTCCTAAGAACCATTGTTACCAGACCGCGATGTACCATTACCGAGGAAAGTCGAGATAGGTAATCAGATGCAAAAAAAGTACGGCCCTGAACGGGGACCTTAAAATTCCCGAATCTGGCCCATTTTTAATCGGTAGCATTTGGGGGTGACGAGCTACGTCCCTGCCAAATTTCATCCCGATCGGTTCAATTTGGCAATAAGGATTGCACTTGGATTGTTTCCTAGGCTATACCCGAAATTCCCGAAAAAAAAGGATTGATTTTCTAATACCGGATGACATGAAAAAATGATATTTTTTATATTTTCTTTTATACAAATAAATTTAAAAAATAATTTAGTAGCCTTACCTAGTGGTTGACTTAAATCATACAAAAGCTCATTCCAAACTTGTCGCTAGGTAGAAGTAAAGTTATTTCTTCGAGCGATCTTTCTTGATAATATACCAACTTTACGAGAACTGGAGAAGTAAAAGTTTCTGAAGCATCAAAATGTGTCTTAGACGCTCACTATTAGTTCTATGAACTCCCTCGAAATTAGCTTTTCGACGAGTTGCGTGAAGCAACCTTAAGTACTTATTACATCCTCAAATCGCGGATTTTCAGAGCCGGAAGTAAAATTAGACCACTTCTAGTGTTGTTTCTTTCGTAACTTTCTATTACAAATCTTCTTAATCGGGCTTAAAACTCCAAACTTCAGTATATATATCCCCACCTAGCCCTACTTTCGTCGCTGTGAAGTCGATATACAAGTATAAAAGAGTTGAGATAATACTTATTCTAGGGGAGAATTTAGAAATAAAGGGTGAATCTGATTATCAAGGAGTGAATAATATTAGCATAGATATAGTGAGGGTGGAAGTTGAAGTTTTACTCCATTTCCATTTGATGAGTTTTACAGAGATTGGGGATGTTAAATTTTAGGATTGGGATTTCTCGAACGGGTGAAAATTCACTCAGACTGCGATTATGCCCGCTGCTTAAATATGCAAATTAAGATAGTGTGTGATATGTGCATAACGTTATTGAATTATTATTTTGGTTTCAGTATCCTTCTGGGTATTAGCTCTCGACCACGATCTTCAGATTGCAGCCGGGGTTATGGGAAGTGTCAGCGTTAAGGATCCAGCTGGAACAAAAGTTGCTGTTTGGGATCAGGTTCAATTAGACGAAGGTAAGTGAATTAATTTATTTATAGATTGCAGATCTCACAATAATACAGCAAAATTTATGTATCAAAAATAGTGTCGCTATGTTCGGTTTGTTCCCATTTTGAAAAAATTCCAGGAATGCTTTCGGTAGGTAAAATCAATAAGGTACAGAGTGATATTGGCATTGGGAGAGTAATAAAAAGGTATGCATCGGATCAAAAAAGTAGTTGATAAAATCTCTTCGTCTGTAAGGACATCCAAGGATATTATACTTAACCCCCCACCCCCACTACCTAGGTGTAGGGGGCAACTTTGAAATCTCATACAGGAACCCGTATTTTTCAGGGTTCCTAAAAAAATTACAAATTTACCCTCTGTCCCACCTACAGAGGGGAGGGGGGAGCTCCATTTCCTACATAATTTCAGCCGTAAAACCCGAATCTGTAACAAAAAGTATAAGAATTCCTATTTAATATTTCAAAGGAGGCTCTCTCAACCATTAGGGGGTGACGGTGGGAGGTCGAGTTTGGATGTCTCCCCTCCAGGCGTAATTTTTATATATTTCTGTCTTTAGATAAAATGAGCAGCCTGGATATCTGAATAATTTACAGATTTTTAAAATATCTAAATATATGTTATCCTTAGAAAGGAGAAGGTCTTAGAAAAATTGAGTGAATTATGCCCGGTGGAGACAACTTTATAAAAATTATACTTACCTCGTTTATCTTGTAGAAACTTGATCTAAGAGTAAAAGTATAGAGGGAAAAGATTATGGATCCCAAGCGACTAAGCCTCAAGGCCCTTTTTATCACTCCCGCTGACCACCATTGGAAAATAAATCTGAAAAACAGTAGACCCGAGCCAGGAACTAACTCACAATCCTAGGCTCCATTGCCAGCAGTTTACACCACTGCACCACACACCCTTTACCACTATACCAAGGAGCTCCTGAACTTGGTCTAAAATAACTCAGTTAGTCATTCCATTGAATATTGAATGCGCCTATTAAAAGACTTAATCTTCTTCCAAAGCAATTTCAAATCATAATCCCCATCAGAGCGCAAAAAATTTAAATTGACAAGCAGATTTCTACAGGAGTGTTATCTATTTACCTCCAAGAGCCCCCATGTATCATAATCACTGAAGATGAGCATTGTGCAGACCATCCAATAACCACCAAATAGGTTCAGGCTTCTTCCCAGTGGCTTTGGCAAGAATCTGTCAAGAATTATAATTCATTTTACGTTGACTAACATTGACTGACTGATGATTAAAAAATTTAAACAATAAGGATTCAAATGGTTTTCAACCCTGGACTTGAAAATTGGTGTTCGGAAGATCATCAGATGTGAGGACTTCAAAGATCTTTGGGAAAAATAGGACCCCCTCAGACCACAAAACTATCTGTTGAAAGGGGTGTGGAATGGGAGACAGGTACTGTCAAATCTTGGGGACGATTCAGGAGTTGCAGTAATTTTTTAGGTTTGTTTAAGACGTGTTTTTGACTACCAAAATAAATGGACTATGTTAAATGGCGAACTGAAATAGGAAATCTGTCATAGAAGATTCGAGCAGGGCACCAATAAAATTACATAAATTCTCACCTGAGCTGATCTGCACCTACCTTTGATGTAAATACTAAATAAGGAGATAAAACGGAACAAGTTTCCACTGCGGAACGCAGAATCAATTCTTCTGTCATCTGCTCGGCAAATTTATTTATTATCGATTCAGAGTGTCGCTACAAATACAATATGTTCAGGAAAAGGAGAACTTCGAAAGTGATGAGTATGAAGATGGCTCGTACGTACTAGCTACTCTCAGCCGTTAACGATCCAACGGGATGGTAAATTTTAGTAAGCTTTATCAAGATCATTTAAGGTCTCATCTCTTCAGATATTATCAAAAACAGAAAGTTCTGCCAACTGACCCTAATCAATTTTCAGCGAAGCTATCGAGGATAGAGCAGAGGGTATACTTGTGAATGTAATTGTCGTCAACAATCTAAGATACACTGACTACACTATCATATTAGCAACAAATAAGGATGATTTACAGGATCTCTTATCCTCAGTAATAGATCATAGCCTACAAATGGGTCTACGATCAAATATAAAGAAAACCAAATGGATGCTGATCAGCAAAAACAAAAATATTTTGTTATGGTTCGTAGGGCCTGTGCTTTATCTACTTTTTTTTAATTTATTTTTCTCTTTGATTCCCTTTTACCATAAACAATTTATTTATTTAGGGGGCCTTTCTTTTTTAAAAACTAATAAAAGTTTAGTATGTATGAGACCTCTATGACTCAGAGTCAGTTCAAGTATTTTTTTTATAAATTTTTTTTTTTAATTTTCATAACCTATAAACTCCTATTGAAACTCAATTTAAATTTGTTTGGGTTTTATTACAATAAGAAATTTTCCCAACAATAACACTTACAACAACTAGCTTAAAAATAACTTAAAATTACTCACAGTTTGTTCCCTTATTGAATCTTCTTCGTCACTGACCTTCTGTCATTAATTTTTGACAGAAGTCCCTCGTAGGTTAACGAAAGGAATAACCCACGGAATCAGCTGTTGAACAAAGCTTGAAGTCAACTCTAGTAGCCTTGCTGTTAGTGTGTCAGCAATTTCAATGTAGATCTCTGCACAGATATATCCAATTCGCTGCTACGTTTTTCTATCTTCTATGTCAAAATCGCAGAATCCAAATCGCTGCACGGCTGTACCCAAATCAAACTGCAATTGTCAGCTACCTGCTAGCCAAATCTCTGCACGGCTGTATCCAAATCAAATGCAGTTGTCAGCTACCAGCTAACCAAATCTCTCTTTCTAACCTATACGTTTTTGCTAGTAGTCAGCTACGGCCTCTGTTCTTTACCAAATTCTTGATGTTCGAAATTTTTCTAGATGTTCACGATGTTTGGTTATGATTTAGTGGTCTACACTGCTTAACTTGTGTTTTAGGAATCTCCTCAGATAATCGTTGTTTTCGTATTTATAGTTTTTCTTGTAACTATGGAAATTCGATTGTTATCTGCTTGACAACATATTATTTCTCACTATGACAGCCAATAATATTTGTACTTTCCTTCCAATCAACATCTAATATGTAATTCATTTCTCTTCTTGAGTACAACACACAAAATCCTCTTTGGACATGTTATGTTTTTCCCCTTCTAACAGCCAATTTCCCTGCTACTAGAGTTGGTGTTCGTTTCTTCAAAATTTTGACTTTTAATCATTTTCTGCCTGTCATTTCTCCCATACACTCTAGCTAGCTTATTCTAATTATTCTAATTATTTTACAAAAACTATTCTATGACATTTCACCTTATTATTACATTATTTTCCAATCTACTGTCCCAAACAAATCTAAATATTCTGTTCCAATAGAAACTTTTTCTAAAACCAAAGACTAAAGACTATTTTTCAAAAAAAAAAACTATTACTACGTAAATAAGCTTAATGAGCTTTTTATAACAATATCTACCAACTGAACCGATATCGGGGGAAATGGAGAAGTGGTTGAGAAAGTGCAGTCATACAAGTATTTAGGCTGCTGGATGAATGAAAAATGGGATCTAACCCAGGAGATAAAAAGCAAAATAGAGCAGGCAAGAACATCATTCAAGAACGTGCAAAAAGCATTAACCAACAGAGCTTTAAGAATTGCCTTAAAAATACACTTGTTGCGTTGCTAGGTCTTCAGTATACTGTTATATGATATGGAAGTTGGACCCTCACTGAAACAATATGCAGGAGGATCTAAACATTCGAGATTGGCCTATCGAATGGTGCTAAGGATATCGTGGATGGACAGGGTGACAAACGAAGTGGTTCTGCAATAAATTTACAAGGATAGGGAGGTACCAAACACCATAAAGAGAAGAAAATTGGAATACCTTGCCCATGTGATGAGAAATCCGAAGTATAAGCTGCTCCAAAAAAAATCAGGGGAAAATAGAGGGAAGACGTGGATCTGGCCGTCGAAGAACGTCGTGGCTCAAGACCATTCGCCCGTGGTTTGGAGTGAGCACGACGAAAGCAACAATTTATGAATTCTAAGTCTAAGTTGTCAAGAAATATAAATTTGTGAACTCTGTAGATTTGTATTTTATATTATCAAAATAACAGAGGCTTCATGAAGCTTCTTGAAAACTTGGGTGCGTAAAAATATAACATTTCAAAACTAAAATGACAATCAATACGCCAACTTTATGAAACGATTTAACAAAAAAATTATCAATTTTTTATTAGTTCGCCCAGTGAATTAGTTGTAATTTAGGATTAGGATTAATGAAAATGTTCGTCTATGATTGGTCATAAATTATGCGTATATAATATATCTAATGAAATAATGTTAATCAATTCGATTATGTAGGTGGGTAACTATATTGTTACATCAGTAACAAATCGCATTATTAATGACTGAATTATTAAACAATCCATTAAAATTTATCATAAATACAGCCTGTATTTATGGAAACCCTCGTAATCTTCTAATGCTGATTGCTGATTCTCAGTCTGGAATTAGGTTTCAGTCTCAGTTTCGCATCGGGGAGCTCCTGTCGTTCTAAAGTGGACTTTCTAAATTTCATTGAAACTCTCATCTCGGTTCAGGTTTTTGTATTTATGAACAGGCCCGTTCCATCAAAAATATTGACTCCGCTCCGGCACTTCCTGCTAAAACTTCGCTCTATTCTTTGTTAAAAAGAAGACTTATTAAGCGTCATCGCCTTTTATTCTATCTAAAATATCCCATTGTTATTTATTATAAAATAGGTCAAAATATAAGAGAATTGAGCCATAAAATATAGATCATGTTTATTCATATTTAATAGTTTTGAAGCTTCATCGCCTTAAAAGCTTATTGGAGCTTCATCGCCTTAAAACTATTCTGGATCATGTTGGGATATAGGTACCCGTATTATAATAGCGCTAACAGAAAAGTAGTGTCGTAACTTTATCTTTATTGCAGTTCTATATTGCTTATGAAACTTTTAGGTTGTGCTGAGAATTTTCCTTTCCCCCTGATACTCCTATCAGAATAAGACATCATAGGGGCGTTTACAACTTATCATAAAAAGCTACCTAGGTGATTATTTATTTTTTATTTACACTCTTAATACAAATCATCCCATTATTAAATTATTCGGTGATGCCTGAAATAGAAATCGTGTTTCTTTCTCCAATACCTTCCAAACATTGCGCTTTTAACCGCAACATCTTGTATTCCGGAACACGTATAGTGCATTACAAGGAATGAAACAGCAGCTATTTGTATTTATAAACTCCCCTCTGGAGACTCCTAGGGTACATGCTTTCTGTTTGCGAATAGCTTACTTATAAGAGAATTCGTGGAGACTTCAGGAATTCGGGAATCTATAAAGCAAAGGAACGGGATTAAAGGAAAGTCACCGCATCCATAAACTTTGAATTTAATTTAGAATTGATGGTTTAATTGTACCGGCTGTTTGATTAGCAGCGGTTTTTGAGTTTGATCAAGTTTCCAGTAAAGCGAGCAAGTCGCTGTAAGGATATCTTTGAAGAGATGAAATTTTCCAGAAAAGGTTTTCAGTCTCATTAAATTTTCAAACTTCTGACGGTAAATACACGTACATCGTACAGATTGCTAGTTTTTTAATAACTAGTTTTTATTACGTTGGTAATAAACACACGGAAGCACTCATAATGTCAACAGAAGTTGAAATTTTTTTTTTCATTTTTAACAAACTCAAAATATTTACTCAGCTTGAGCTCAATAATAGATTCCAAGTAGTAGCGTAGAAAATGATGGATGGACTCAAAAAACGGCGATCCAGCTTCCAGGGACAGACGAATCATCTCCCAGAAAAAGATAAATCAGCTCTCAAAGAAAGCTATAAAATCACGGCTTAATCACTGAATGTTCATAGGGAATCAAGAGCAGCCAATCGGTTTCTGTATGGATATCTTAAAGTCCAACTTGTCATCATGCAAACCCGAGTGAAAATAATTTATACCGGAATTATTCAATTTAATAGAAAAATATAGTAATTCACATGCTCAATATTCAAAAATATATTACATGGAAGATATAATGTAAGAAAAATTATCTGAGTTATTGTTTCTGTTTCAGGTCCCCTATCTTTCAGTTTGCCGCTGTCACCGCTGGCGGTACACGGCCGATGGACCGTTCAAGTAGAAGCTGCAGCGACGGGCGGTGGCGGCGAGTTTCAAGCACCCCTGGAAGTGGCTCCAGGTATAGCAGGTGGCGGTGGACTGCCCGATGTGGCCGCTGCAGAGGAGCACTACGTAGAACTACGGTTTGGTAGGGAAATGCGGAGACGTTACAAGCCAGGACTGCCTTTCACTGGAAAGGTAGGTTTAATAATAGGAGCTTTTCAAAATACCTTTATAATCCTTGTATCAAACAATTTTCTTATAGCATAGTCTTTACTTGCCCTATTATAAGTTAATTTTAATTAAAATCAAAAGATGAAAGTATTTATATAGGTACTTTAGGAGAAATTAAGAAAGTAATTTCTGTATTAAGTATGTGAACATCAAAAACCCTCATAAAGAACCCAATTTGGAAAATCTATTCATATAAAAGTCCTTTGAACTTGAATACTAAACATAAACAATAGCTTATTGTCAAACTTGCTAATGGATGAATTGCTTCTTGAGTCTTATGAACTGATGAGGTGGTATACATCAATCATCATAGTAAAATATTAGTAAAAATGAAAAGTAATATTTTTTTCCCTCTTTGTATCATCAAAATTTTCATCTGCAGCAGATCATTGAAATTGAAAGTGTCAGTACAACGAGTCTTCTTTGGCTCCGGCATTTTCGAAATTCAACTCAAATCGCAGTCAGGATATTATTCTTCTCGCAATAACATGCACAAATTGAGTAATGCTTCGCTTTTTGATTGATTATACAGCTTTGAAAATAAGTACAAGCTTGTAAACTGAATAATACCAACAGTTTGCAAGATTATTCGATGAATTACCAACAAAACAAACAAAAATAACTTGAAAACACTTTTCTCTAGGAAATTCGACCCCACGTTGGGCGCCAATTTAAAAGACCAGATTTATTGGAAACAGATAATTTTACAAGTTATTCTTGTTTTTGCGTCGACTTATTTTCTAAACATTCTAACCTAACTTCAATCAATCTTCGTTACTAAGGTAACTGCATTCCCTGTCTACTACTTCTTGCATTAACGCGTTGCTGATCTGCTGAGCGCATTCGTGCCGAATTCCCATAAAAATTATGAAATTACAGAGTCCTACGTGAATTATTTTAAAGTTCATTAATAAAGTTAATATTAATTAACTTTTTGGTTGATAATATCACGTCCCTGTTTGACAGGCATGCGCCCTATATTTCATCCAGAGTCTCTAAGCCGTTTTCTCCCTGGTTGACTCCGAATATTCGTTACATGATGAAGTTGCGTGATGATGCTCTTTCAAATTACAAGCGCACAAAAAATTTGACTGACTATGCTTATTATAAGGATCTCCGTAATACCGTGCTGAGCGCCATAAGAAAGGAGAAATCTGCCTATCTTACGTTCCTATCCAAGAGTCCTAACCCTAGAAAATTTTGGAAGACTTTTCACTCTTTAAATGTTAAGCCTGAGCCTGCAATGGAGATTCCTCATGGGTTGAGAGATCCCGCGGAGGTAAACAGGTACTTTCTATCGGTCTTTACTCCTAGACGTAATTGTCCTCAGACTGCTGATTATTATAGAGCAAATAGATTTAGTAGACATCTTGAATTCTCTTTTGTCCTTCCTACTGTTGAAGAGATAGTCCACATTATAATGGGTATGAAATCGGGTGCTGTGGGAGTTGACGGTGTGTCTGCTAGGATGCTACAATACTGTTTGCCAACTGTGGGGCCCTATGTTACACACATCATCAACACATGTTTATTGCTTGGATATTTTCCTGAAGCCTGGAGGCGTTCTATTGTTGTGCCTGTGCCCAAGGTGAAAACTCCTGGGGCCCTTAGTGACTTGCGCCCTATAAGTATCCTCCCAGCTTTGTCTAAAATTCTAGAGAAAATAGTCTCGCGTCAAGTTTATGAGTATGTTATTGGCAATGAGATAATTCCTGGATATCAGTTTGGTTTTCGTAAGGGATATAGTACTACTACACTGTTGTTGAACATCACTGATCATGTCATAAGATCGTTGGACGCAGGATTGTTTACTTCGGTTGTGCTACTTGACTACTCGAAGGCATTTGATACGCTCGACCATGATCTTTTATGTGCCAAGCTTGAATACTATGGTTTTGATGTGTTGTCATGTGCTTTTTTTCAGAGTTACCTAGATGCACGCTCTCAGGGAGTTAAGGTTGATGATTCAGTGTCTGAATTTTCCCCGGTCACTTCTGGTGTACCGCAGGGTTCGGTGCTGGGTCCCTTGCTGTTTTTAATATATGTCTCTGATATTCATAAATCTTTGAAGTATGTGAATATTCAATCTTTTGCTGATGATACTCAACTTTATTACTCGTTTAAGCCCGAACACTCACGATCTGCTTCCGATTGTATTAATCAGGATCTCTTATCAATAGAAACCTTTTCTAACGCCCATAATCTCAAACTAAATCCTAAAAAATGCAGTACTCTGATTTTTAATCCTAATTTTGGTACTGTTCATGACATACTTACCGAATTGCATCTTACTGTTCAGGGGCATCCACTCAGGATTTCACAGGGTGAACGAAACCTGGGTATAATGTTTGACTGTAGGCTGCGGTTTGAGGAACATGTGTCGTTGTTGATTAGGAAATCATATTTAGTCTTGAGGCAATTATACAGAAGCAGGAAATACCTTAATTTTTCTTTAAGAAAACAACTCTGCGAAACTTTAGTGCTGTCAATTTTAAACTATGGGCTAATTTTATACTACCCGTGTCTGTATCAGGTCACTAAATATAGGTTACAGAAAATACAGAATTATTGTTGTCGATTTGTCTATGGTCTTCGGAAGTATGATAGGGTGTCGGAGAAAATTAGAGGTCTTGGTTGGCTGAGGGTGTCTAGTCTTTTTAAACTGCACATGAGTTTGACAGTTTTTAGGGTCTTATCCACATCTTCTCCTCCTTGCCTCAGACAGAGACTGATTTTTAGAAGCGAGATGCACAGGCGAACCATCAGGTATGGTGGCAGTCTGGTGATTCCTAGATATCGCTATGCTGTGTTTCAGAGATGTTTTTCATATACTGCCGCTACTGCATATAACGAAGTTCCTAATTCTTTTAAAGGCAGCACATTGCAGTATCTGAAGAGACGCTATAAGTCATATCTTCTCGTTAATGATGGTTAGTAGCGTTGACCTGTATTATTATGGTGACTGAATTGCCCCTCAAGGCTCTTATTTATTTATTTAGGTCAATATTTATTTATTTAGGTCAATATTAAGACTATTATTTTATTTAAGGTTAAGTGTTAAATGTTCTTTTTGCTTTGGGTTTTAGGTACTCGATAGGTATATGTTATTTTTCAGAAATATTTTTGTAAAAAGAAACGTTAAGATTAAGTTTTTTTTTAAGGTTAAGTAGAGTAGCTTTAAGCTAGACTTCGCCTTATAGGTCATTTAATTTAGAAATTGTAATATTTACAATTTTCAAATAAAGGCAATTTATTATTATTATTATTATTATTATTAATTACTCGCTCGTATCCTTCAGCTTGCAATTTTTGTTTCTTGAAATTAAGCACCCTGCTAAAAATTAATATTGTAGCGATCGTTAAGGTAGCTAGCTTTTGTCAACTCGTTGCTATGGATGCTGTGATAAGAAAATCCCCAATTAGCTACAGAGCTCAAATTTAACTGAGAGTAAATATTGTTAGAAAAGCAAAAAAATCCATCTGTGAATAAAAACTTTAGCACCTACTTTTTCTGGCTGAAATAACTGAAAAATCACTTTATTTTTATTTCCAATTTCAGGTGGAAGCGATGAGCACAGAGAAATCTGTAAGAGTAAGGGTCAGAGTTTACGATAACACGACTTCGATCTACAGTCAGGATATTGAGATATCAAACGGCGAAGGAACTTTCACGGTGCCTGCTATCCTGGCAGACAGCGACGTCATTACTTTACAGGTATGGACTTATAAAATCTGTTTCAAAACTTATAAATTAACTTTATATATCAATCCTTGAAACTTTATATTAGAAGTGACTTTTTTCTTTTTCCTTCTTTTTACATCATTTCTTTATTTTTCAACTTCTGATTATGAATACCATTATATTGACATGTTTTGTTTTTATAAGCCGCACTAGATTTTCGTATCTTGTAACATGTTAAGTTGGAACGGGTTGAAATAACATTGAAAGGCAACGTGGAAACTAAACGAGATGGATTTGAATAATTTCCATGTCTATAATTTATAAGAATATTTTTTCGCAATTGATTAGCTAAACCATGCAAAATTCATGTAAAAATGTAATACAAAAAAAAATCGACTTCTTGGTAAATTGAGAGAGATTAGGGCTCCCAAAATAAAAAATTTCTTGTGGGCTTGAAAATATTTACCTCTATAAAATTAACATCCAAGGAATTCATATTTCCCTGCCTCTAATAAGAATTTGAAAGTTTCACGACAAAATTGCATTTTGATTTTATCACAAATACCAAGCCTGGCTGAACATTTTAGAGTTTTGAAGAATATGCAGCACAAGTATTTAAGCAACTTAAATTGAAATTTACAATAAAGCTGAGGAAGTTGAGATTTTATTCTCCCGCTTTCATTATAGACACCTACTGAGAAAACTATTTTACATAATAGTGCAATAGCAGATACTAATAAAAAATCTTATCTTCTTTTTCAGGCCGAATTGGTTTCTGTAGAAAGCAAGGAAATAGAAAGCCACTACGTATTGGCGAGAGAGCCGATCCAGAAATGGAATTCGACGTCAGACTGCTACCTCTTAATTGAGGGGGTTGAACACACATTACAGGTGAGTTATAATACCATTCTCTAGCCCCAGAAATTTACTACAAAGCGTTCCAGAAATAAAATAGTGTACTAACATACCTAATGGAAAGTTAATCCCTCTACTGGAACAAATTATTACTTTTCGCATGAATTTACCATCATTTCAATTAATTATTCTGACGTGATATACGGATTATACCGTCCGAGCTAATCAAATTCAGATGGACTGGTACTCATACGTAAAGTTTCCTATAAAATGGAAGTTATTAAAGTCCGTCGTATAATTTACCCGTGCCGCTTTTTAGAAAGGTTTTGATAATAAAGCTCTAGAATTTTAATAAAATGGTCCTGGTATAGCCTAGAGTCCCTTTATGAGATGTTTAACGGGATGTTACAGGTGTACGAGCCATGTTTTATGGCGTCATTTTGCAAGTTTCGGACCCACGGTCTCGTATTTCACGCAGCGTCGGTCTCCAGCCGGCAAAGAAAAATATTAGCATAAAATTTTTGCGCTCTCATAAAAAGCGTTTTCTCACTGGAATGTATTTAATAATTGAACAAGTTTTAAAATAAAGTAAAAAGTGTCAGGATTTCTTTATCAAAAGGAGTTCTCAGAGTTTGACTATACCTATAGAACTGACTTACCTATATGAATACATTAAATTGATTTTTTTAACGTTCAGCTTGTTAAAAATGAAAGGAATTTGTTGGCTAATTCTGAGCTTTTTCAAAGCATTTGAGTTTCTCATTGCGGCAATTTTAAGACCTAATTATTTTTTTTTAACTTGGTAACGCGAAAGTAGCTATGGCTTGGCAAGTTTTACGGTCTTATACAGGGTGCACCATGTATCCTTCTCTATATTGCTATCTCCTGAACGCTTGAGAGATACAGGGTCGGTTAAATTAGAGAAAAGATGCGCAGTTTTGTGGCTATGTCGAATCCGTCAAGCCATGCAAGATATCTGCGACTGTTCCTGAAATATCCTGAAAAAACTGAAAAATCGAGATTTATTATTTTTGCCATATCTTTTTTATTATTGGAGATTAATAAATAATTTTTTGTGGGCGTACATAAGTCGGCAAGAGCTACCCATCTGACATTTCAAAAATTTTCAAAGCCGACTAGATCCCAGGATTTCCATAGTCAACTTTCGTTTTTCTAATGGCCACCATATTGTTTTTTTATGTTGTTCGGCATAAAAAAAATCATAAAAACAAAAAATTGTTAAACTTCAAAAAATAAATTAAAAAATTTTTTGTTCTTAATTCTTTAAAAAAATACAACTTTTTAGACCGAATTTCATAGATAAATTATAAAACCATAAGGCAAGCACTATTTCGACGTATTTTACAAATGTTGACGTTTTTCGACGATTTTTTATTAGGTTTATCTTTGAAAAATTAAGAATAAAAATTTAAAAAAAAAATTTTGAAGTTTATTAATTTTTGGTTTTCATTATTTTTTTCATATCGAACGACATAAAAATATAATATGGCGGCCATAAGAAAAACGAAAGTTGACTGTGAAAACTCTTGGATCTAGTCGGCCTTGAAAATTTTTGAAATGTCAGATGGACAGCTCTTAACGACTTATGTAAGCCTACAAGAAATTATTCATTAATTTCCAATAATAAGAAAAATATGGCAAAAATAAGAAATTTCGATTTTTCAGTTTTTTCAGGATATTTCAGAAGCAGTCACTGATATCCTTGCATGGCTTGACGGATTCGACATAGCCACAAAACTGCGCATCTTTTGTCTAATTTAACCGAGCCTGTATCTCTTAGCGTTCAGGAGATAGCAATATAGAGAAGGATACATGGTGCACCCTGTATATACAGAATGTACCCAATTTTGTTTATCAAGGGATATCCGCGTTATCTCAGAAAGGAAAACAGCAAAATGGCGGGCTGATGCGCTCTTCGGATCTGGTCGTCATTTTGAATTTAGAGTACCAGCAGTAACCCCTCCTCCCTTTCAATAGATAGAACAAGAAAAATCGGCAAATGGAAAATAATGACTGGGCTATTAATCAACCAAAAACAATAATAATTTGAATCATTCAAAAACCATTTTTTTTAAACCAGTCCGTTTATTGCATTCTGTTCTCTTGTCTGCAAGAATTATTGATTATTTAACATCCATCTTACTTATTTAAACTATTCAAGCTGCTAGTAGAATAGATAACAAATATGGCTCGTATATTAAATTCTTAAGATTGATCACACGCGATGCATATTCTGGTTTACACAAAACTAATGGGGATGATATTTCATAGCCGGACGAGGAAGCCCATGTTGCGATCCTGTCGACTTGTCCATGTGAACGGGACTTACATTATGTGATTACAACAGACGGGAGGGTGACTGACTGGGCGCAGCGTCGTTATGAGGACCCCGTCCTCCCTCTGCAATCCAACAGCAATCCTGGAGCTATATGCAGGCTACACTTCAGGTCAGTATTATAAATTGAAATATTCAAATAGAAATTCCTTTTAATAGCTCGTCCATTAAATCTAATAACTCTAGTAGTAAACGGGAATTCAATATTTAAGTACAATAATTTATCCCTTATTTATTCGTCAACTCATTTTTTATGGATTCGTTCACCTTTGAGTGTAGTAGGGTTACAAACGTTACAAAGCGTTTTTTTGTCTATTTTTCCCCAACTTGACTTTCACAAATTTATACACGACATCAAAATATCAAACGTAAATTTATTTGTTTCACAAATAATGTAGTTGATCGTATGCGAATTAATAATTCATTCAGAGGGTTCAAATCGCTCTAAAACAAAATATTCAAATAAAACAAAAACGTTATTTATTGTTATATTTACAGGAAATCTATGACGGGCGATCTGAACTTACGGAATTCGTCACCGTATTACGAACGATCACTACTCGTTTTAAATATCGGATGCCGACTTTTGTTTGCCCACCTAATTCACTGAGTCAATACCTCTGTCCTCGTTCGAATCCGACTAGCGGCTAGCAAAAGGGGGCGGTGAAAGAACGTCAATATCGCTCTTTCACTTCATTCCAATTTCCTGGTCAAAACCCGGTTTTTGTATTGGGGAGGATAAGATAGTTACCAAGAAGAGTCAATTCCTCTTCTTCGTTTGAGGATAAATCCCGATCAATACTCGAGACCTCGGGGAAAGAGGGGGATGAGCTATTGTAACGACACGACCCCTGGTCCGTTCGTCTTTAGCGAAAAGCCACCGTGTGATCGTCTATTTACTATTCGGGTACTATGTGACCCTAACCAAATTGGCAATGGAAATTCTCAGGTAGATGATGGAAAACTCAGCCGGAGTTCACATAACGTCGTCTCTGGCTGAATTATCGGGTTAGAATTGTGATTAGAAGTTCTGTTCGGGTGCGAGTTGACCCTAACTAAATTGGCAATGGAAATTCTCAGGTAGATTCAGGAAAACTCGCCGGAGCTCACATAACGTCGTCTCTGGCTGAATTTTTGGTTAAAGAAGGATTTGCAGGCCGGAGTTCACATAACGTCATCTCTGGCCAACAATTAAAGGGTTAAGGAGTCAGATGCGACCTGCTTGGAAGCTGATCTTCATCTGCCTGGTTTGCTCTAAGACGTCTGCTTTTATAGAAGCAGCGGTTGGCTTTCTAAACACCACGCAACATAGCACCTTATTGACACTGCCTCATGTCGTGATTTATTCCTTAATCATATTTCCCTAATTACGAGACTTAGCGCTTTGACCTCGCGGCTACCTTACTGAATTGTCCTAAACCTGAACTACCTAAATTTTCCTTCAAATCGGTCGACGCGTTCTGCACCTTTCCATTGTGTCTAGCTATTATAATTGCACCGGCTTAACTTTCATTTCGCGTTTTCCCCTACTTGCCGTCTAGGGATCGAGATAATTTTTTGGCTGTTGCCATTTATTAATTCGCTCTATCAATTCGTGTAAATTTCATTATCGTAGATGGTATATCTAACGAGTTACTATTGTCCTTGCATGAAGTTATTGTCTGATTCGTGATTTCACAAATCTTTCCACCCGGTCTGTTTCTAGGTCAGCCTGTCCTTTCAATAGACGCGAGGCGCATTTATAAACACATCTGGCAATGGTTTATTTACCCTTGCGGTGGCCGTCTCTTCGATGTTGTTAAAAGTGCTGGAACTCCACTAGCTAGAGCGCTTCTATTTTATGAATATTTAATGAGCTGACGGGAATCATTTACTTGATGTAACGGCGGGTGGCTGCGTTTTAATTACCTTACCTAATTCTTGCACTGTTTGCTTTTTCGATTTGGGCTGATTTAATGAGGGCGAAGGAAATATTTTCCTTCTCATCCTACCTAGGTGCGATCCATTTCACTATAGATGGCTGACTGGCTATTATGGGTCAATTCCCCAAAACAGCCTGCTTCTTTTACCCCAATCTGGTGCTTTTATCTGAATCTCTGTTCCTTTATATATGTACTCGACGTAAACAACAACTGATAATGAACACGAAAACAACTTCCTTACCTTGTCAAAGGTCAAAGTTTCTTTTTCCTAGTTTTGGTCCAGAAGTCTGGATAATTCTATGTTCACACATTAACATATTAAAGATCACAATGATAGAGGAAATTGATGAGCTTATTCATAACCACAGGACAGTTCTGGACCACTTTCAAACACTGTCTTAACCGGTGGATAGGACCAGGAGTTAGTTAGTAGTATTATGACCTGCTAGATCACCGGATATAGCTTCGCCAAACTTTATTAATAGGATATTTTGAAAATATATGCTTCTAAAATTCACCCTGTATAAAATAAGCAGTAATCCCTTCATATACTTTTTTACCACACCTCACAGCTCTAATAAAACTCAAATTCTAGCATCGTCGCCTACTAAATAGCATCTAATAAAAGCAACTCGCTTTGTGGCCAGCAGTAGCACGATAATGACCCTGCGTCCCCTGTGCCGGTCTATAAAACTCTGCCTTCTTATTAATTAATCTGGAGACGAGAAAATATCTAGAATTTTCATCAAGCTCTTGAAGGGTTCTGTAAATAAAAGCTGGAACAAGAATATAAGTACCTATGTATTACGTCTGGCATCTCGAGAACTTTACTAGCGAGAGACTTAATTTTATCGTCTGCAGGTGAAACAATGAAGAATGGATTAAGAAACAAGAAGCTGCGCTTTCAAACGTACGTTTCTCCTTATTCAGTTTAATATCTCCGCTGTGACAAAAAATCCTCAAAAGGAAATATCAAGAAAAAAATTCACTGAAATTAAATGAATGAAAGAAAAAGTAAGCAAACTTATAAAAAATCAAAATTTGGTAAAAAAAAACTATTTACTTGTGAAGGGTCCCTCGGACAAATGCCCTAGGATGGAGGAATAAGTCTGAAGTCAGGAAAGTGACTCCATTCCACTTTTATGAAAAGTTTTTGTGGGATTTCGAAGTTGCATTTAGAGTTCGTCACTTGGGTGAGAGAAGAAAAATTGTATCTCACTTGGTTACCTTTTTAATAATAACTTCAAAAAAGTGGAGGTCTTTCTGCCCAACTCTGTATAGTCCAAATAATTATCTTGATCCTCAGGGATCAGGATTACAATTTAAGAGATCGTGGATATCTCTAAAAGGAGTTCTATCTTTTGTACGTTCTGGCTTAGAAATAATATTTTTATAATTATGTTGAAACCTCGATATTAAAATCTGAACAGGATAATCTCTACTACATCTCTACCTATCGCTTGTTGCTTCTTCGAGAGTGACTAAAGAGCGCCTCATTTCCTTTGATATGAGTTAATCATCAAAGTCGAGTTGGTTTCCTCCTTGCACATCGATGGCGCCGGCAGTGGGACGTGTAGGCAAAGCTGAAGACTCTTTTCGCAGGTGCAGCCTTAATCAAGTTCACATTCCAACCGGGTGTGAAATTAGCCCTTGTCTCCGAACAAGTTCTCGAGGTACTCGTTTCACGCTTTATGATTTACGTGCTTAGCCAACGTTCATAAAATTCCTGAAAAGGAATTTGCGACTTATTTGTTTACTTTACGAAGGGACACGTCTAGTAAATAGGTTTTACAGGAATAATTCCAATTTTCTGTTGATTATGAATCACACAACATGGAGACTACTTTTTAGTACATTTAATGGTATTTAATAAATTTGACCTAGCATACAGGGTATTTCATTAATGACTTTTTTTTTTTCAAATAAACTACAAGAATCATAATGACAAGACCCGTCAGCCTCAGCAATGCAACCACCTAACAGGGTTTCAACAGAGCCAGCTTATTGGCCCAGAAAGCTAGGTATGAACTTCTTGAAACTGGGAGACAGTTTGGTTGCAATGTGACGATTGTCGTGCGATAGTAGGGGATACGTTGAAGGAGGCCACAGGTAATCGAAGAAATTTATCTGAGAAAAGATCAGCGGATAAAAGAGATCGCTTCAGCACAACTCGATAAGTAATAATTGAAACCTCCAGGACTGGTTCATATCAAGGACGCCTAAGCTGAAAGAGTCTTTCGGCTTATGATCATCGTAGAGAGTGAGACCATTTCGTGAAGAACGGTGAAATAGTAAAATAGAAAAAATTATGGCCAGGATGATTTTTGATACGAGTATGTTGTTGCCGGGAAGCCAAAATGTAGAGTACCAAATTGACGTACGGAAAGCTCCCGTATAAAACCCGTCATTTTGAAAAAATGACATACAACATTCCGATTGGTCGGAGGAAAATGTATGGGAAAACGTTCATAAAATTTAGAGCTCATCACAGGATACACTCTCGTTAGTCTCCCAAAAAGATAGAAGGTGCCGAAGTTACCAAAACTCATTTTTCCGCAAATTACGAGCACTATTTATTTGGTTCTTTAGGTACCTACCATCCCCCCTCTCCGACCAATCGGAATCGAGATAAATCAACGCCACCGTTTTATTCAAAATAACGGATTTTTCACTGAAGGTTTTGTTACGAGAACTTGGATTTTTCCCTTAGGAGCAACATTATTATAAAAAATTCAGCCTACTCCACCCAATTTTGGCTGATGTACTAAAATCTAGATTTTTATATAGGGGTGACGTACTTGCGGTCAGCCTTTGATGGTGGTTTAGGGGATAATACGCGATAGAAACAATTCATCGTTGGTCTTCATTGAAGACATTTCAGAAGCTGCTTTTTCTATTGGGAATGTGTTACAGCCTTTTTGTCTTTAATACCTTCAAAAGCTCACTAATTCTATTGAAGACCAGTGCGTCTTCACATGCAAGGACCCATACAGTTTTTGGAAGAAGTCAATGGTAAAATGTTGCCAATGCGTGCGTAATCCACCAATCTATCCCCAATAATTGAGCATGTATTGGATTTGATGGGATTAAATTTTGTGCAATTATGTCATCCCGCTAGCAACTTGTAGGACCTGCATTAAACTTTGCAAAAAAAACATGGAATGACCTTCTGCCGCTTGCATTATGTGATTTTGGTAAATCTAATAATAATTACGAAGACACTTTTCATTCAGTCAAGCTTTAAAAGCTAAGCAAAGGTAACCTCTTAATTCTAATAAGTAGACAAGAAGCTCTCAGTTCAATTCTCTCATCAGTCATATGTTATCCACTCAACGTCAACTTAACCGTTGACGCAGTCATCGTCTGGGTTCGAATATATTCGTCATTTTTTTTACACTAGCATGCTCCTTGCTCCTTCAATGCTTGATAATTAGCAGAAACAGTATCATTTTCCTGCCTAGGCAGTCTACTTTTCTCTTTTCGCATAATTGATGATCCTTTGCTTATGAAATAAATCCCGTATAGTCCTGTAAGCCTATGAGATCCAATATCCGCCAGCTTGATCCTCGCAGACATTGCATAACTAATGATTTAGAGATGCAGGAGTGAAGATTCGAGGTATAATTGAAACAAACTTGTTTATACCAATTTCCTGTTAGTATTTGCCTTGTTAATTGGATCTGGCTTTCACCATTAAGCAAACCTACCGAGAAAAGCGAGCCAACTAAAAGCCCTTGCTCGGATAGCCCATATAATACCTCCTCTTTTCACTACGGGTATATCTAGGCCCGGCTCATGGAGACAATAGAAGCTGTTCAGTGTTCAGGGAGGTGGACTAGAGTGGAATCTAGATTACAGTCCCTGTAATAGATGTAACATGGTGATGCAAATTAGGATGTTAACTAAAAATAGTATTTGCTCTATTTTTTTACATTAACTTTTATACTTTTTGCAATAAAAAGTTGAGCTTCGTGGTAGGTACATGTTCCATCCCCGCAGTAGAGATACTACTTTTTAATGGCTCTACTTTTGTAATTGTTGTTGTTACTTGTTGAAGCTTACGATATTACTCTTTGTTTAGGAACTACTAAACATGTCTCCTCGCAACCAAAATAAATTGAGCAACAGAGACATAATATAATGAAGTTTTCTAGTCTTTCTTTCTTGTCACGGTATAGTCTCCAATTTTCTATTCAGGAAATTTTAAAGGTAAAAGTGGTATTTTTGAAAATTGGTGATGACCAGTGATTTTTTTTATCTACAGGAATTATTGTTTGTTCGATCAGAGATTTCGATTTTGGTTCATCTCAAAAATTTCCTTCAGAATTTTTTTTATTTTGTTCTTTTCCAGATGTGTCTGAAAATTACCAGTTTATTAAATATACGCACCTGCTCTTCACAGATTTACAGGAAAAATCGGTTCAAAGTTTTTTCTGAGCTCCTACCCAAAAAAAAATTCTTATCCTTTAAAGTGAGCTTCCAATAATCTAAAAGGCAATCTGTTCATAAAACTACGATGAATTTTTTTTTTCTGCTGAATTTGGACATTGGCCCGAATAACACAGCAGGACCGGTATTTCGTAAACAGACCGGGGAAATCTATTTTTATTTTTTTTTTCAGTCGATGGAGTCGGACCTTCCCTGTCTTTTGAAATGTGTCTTAGGTTGGGTCGGAGTGAGGGGGAAGGGGGACACGCTTTTAAAATTTACTGAAAATGAATTTTATCGGAAAAACGGGTATATCTGAGCCGGATTTGATCTGACAAAAAAATTATGGTATCGAAAATTGAAGAGCTTCACTAAACACGGAAGTTCGTTCCGACCGATATCGCGAAATATTGCGATATTAAGGGTGCAAAAATGAATAAAAATTACTGACTTTTGCTCAGCAGGTGGTGGAGTTAGGGCGTCAAATTTTTGCGAGAGGAAGGGTGCCACCGAGTACTTTGACGGGCCAGAGGGAGGGGTTGGTGGGCCAATTAGGAGGGGAGATATGGGGGTGAGAAGAAAAATACGGAAACGCTCGTAAAAAGTTTATTTATTGACCTACAGAGACCAGGCACCGCTCATTTTCTTCGTTTTTTTATCTACTACCCGGTAGTCATGGCAAAAAAATTTAATTTTCGAATTTCGAAAAAAAAATTATTTTCGCAAATGCGCGCTTGGCGCGCAATTTAAAAAAAAGTCATTTTTTTCTCGCGTTTTTGGGGGTGAAGGAAGGGGATGAGGAAAATTTTTTTCACCACTGAACGGCATTTTTTTTATCTTTAATTTGAGCCCCACTTGAACCCGATCCGACCATAAATAAGGGCACAACGAACCGGCAAAGTCTAGGCTTTATTGCGGGCGAACGGAGAGGGGTGGGGAGTTCTTGTTAGGCTCATTGGAAAGAGAAAACATTTATTTATCTATTTGTTTTTTTTTCGTGCGTATCTTGCCCGCGCGCGCGAGTTATATACATGAAGATCTCTCTTTAAACCGGGCGAGAAAGATACCCGAACAGTCGTAGGCGGAGCTTACGCTCTCCGCTTGTCTATACTCCGGACAGTCACGATCGGCCGGGAACGCGCGCTCGGAATTTATTTTCGTATGCTTGTTCGCTCGTACCTCGCTCAATTATGGATCGATTTTGAAAATTCTTGCTTGCTTTTGATCGCTGAACGATCGGGAATGAAAAAACACATCGAGTTTCTGTTTTTTCATTTGCTGGCGGGTCGATTTTTCTTACATTTGGGCCGTTGTTGGCCTTGTTTTTCATTCTCAGTCGCGCTCTCTTATCTTGATAGCCTCCTATTGTTTTCCCGGGATGACGCGCCGGGTTCACGAAAACAATAGGCAGGTACACAATAGAAAGATGTGCTACACAAAAGACTGCATCTCGATCTATTCATGGTCAAGCGAGTGCAGCACATGGGTGCTTCAGGTAAGATAATTATTTCGAGAATGGATGAAAGAGTGTTTTCCAACTTTCTCTAGACTTTGCCGGTTTGTTGTGCTCTTATTTATGGTCGGATCGGGTTCAAATGGGGCTCAAATTAAAGATAAAAAAAAGCCGTTCAGTGGTGAAAAAAAATTTCCCCACCCCCTTCCTTCACCCCCAAAAACGCGAGAAAAAAAATGACTTTTTTTTAAATTGCGCGCCAAGCGCTCATTGGCGAAAATAATTTTTTTTTCGAAATTCGAAAATTAATTTTTTGCCATGATTACCGGGTAGTAGATAAAAAAACGAAGAAAATGAGCGGTGCCTGGTCTCTGTAGGTCAATAAATAAACTTTTTACGAGCGTTTCCGTATTTCTTCTCACCCCCATATCTCCCCTCCTAATTGGCGCACCACCCCCTCCCTCCGGCCCGTCAAATTACTCGGTGGCACCCTTCCTCTCGCAAAAAATTGACGCCCTAACTCCACCACCTGCCGAGCAAAAGTCAGTAAAATTTTTATTCATTTTTGCACCCTTAATATCGCAATATTTCGCGAACCAGTTGAGCTAAAGGGTTCAGGTCGGAACGAACTTCCGTGTTTAGTCAAGCTCTTCAATTTTCGATACCATAATTTTTTTGTCAGATCAAATCCAGCTCAGATATACCCGTTTTTCCGATAAAATTCATTTTCAGTAAATTTTAAAAGCGTGCCCCACCTCCCCCCCACCCCGACCCAACCTAAGACACATGTCAAAAGACAGGGAAGGTCCTACTCCATCGACTGAAAAAAAAAAAAAATAGATTTCCCCGGTCTGTTTACGAGCTGTTTATTTTACCGGTTAGAATTATCCTAAAAGAACGTCTTGGCTAGGTTCGAGGACAAGCTGAATAAATCCTTGAACGTTTTGGAAAGAATTGCACAACAAAGCGTCAAAATATTTCTTATGGAGAAAGATACTCTTGTGTAAATGGTACTTTCTTCTAATTTTTGGTCAGTGGTGGATCCGCAGAGATTCTTAAGCAAATTAAAAACGTGTAGCAATCAATTAAATAGTTTGGTGCTTTGCATCATCAATGTGCCAAATTTTGGCCTAAGAATTCTAAAAACCTGTCACAATTCGTCTAAAAAACTCCTCCATCTTCGATTTCCAAGTAGAAAATGGAGTGCTAATCGGCTTTATACTGTGACCTACTGTTTTAAATGCAAGAAGTGTCATCATCTTTTATGAATCGGCCTTTATTTTTGTTCAAATGATGGATTACTTCAATATAGAGCCCAAAATATTTGCGAAGCAAATCTTTCGCGTAAAAAAATGGAAATATTTTTTTCTAAATGAACATTTCTTTAGGCTTTCGTTTTTCTTGCCCTCTCTGGAGGGTTGTAATCCTCCCTTCTCCCTGACGACTCTCGCAAAAGTCTCATAAGCACTTAAAAACATTCAAGAATAAAAATTTTAACCAACAGCTTCACAAGAAAAAACCTTACACCAATTCGATCATGTCTCGACCTATTGAAACCTTCAAGAGTATTGAATTAATTTTTAAGAACCATTTCATCCTCTGATATTCCTGGCCTAAACGGTCACTATAATCGTAAACAAGGCGCGAATGAGAAGGCGAGAAACGGCTTGATAATACCCTTACCCTGCAACTCCTTACCGTTCTTATGATCTTTCCTTTGTTTGCACTGCTATACTACTATATTTGTTCTACAAGCTACCTTATATCCCCGTTTCAGGAGATTCGAGAATTGGATGCAGTCTCAAATGAGACGTGTAAAAACCCGCCCGTGTAGTTAGATTAAATTTTTAGCGCTGCTTGTTTAGAGGCACTCTGCAAAATTGGAATTCTTCGTACCTACGTCGTACTTCCCTGAAACAATTGGAGAAGTTTGTAATGCCAGTGCGATTTTGTTACAGTTTCAATGTGAGGTCTATCATGGCACCAGTGAGTCAACTGTTGGTGTACTACGTCACGTCTCAGGGTGAACCAGTCAGTGACGTCATCAGCTTCGATGTAAAACTACTCAACAGACAAGTAAGTGATTTTTTTTCATTACCAGAAATAACTATTCATAGATATTCTTTTAAATATCAATTTTTTTTCAAAAAAAAAAAAAACACAAGCAAATGGGTGATAGAGCAAAGACAGCTTCAATTATTATTAAGCTTGTCGATGTAATCCTGTTAATGTCCAAGATGTCATCCTTTGGACACGCCCAGTTGGGTTCGAATCCTAATTTGTCTCATTACGGGCTACAATAATATAAAACATACCACAGCAAATCATTGATCTTACAGCCACGCTTTACCATGCGGTTGTCTAAGCATTTGTGGTACAGCCAAAGCCATGGCAATTCAATATCTGTAGCAGGTACACCACAATACTACGTAACATGTTCTCTATCCACCTGTTGAAGATGAAATCAACGCCTCTCTCAAGTCTTGCGTTATACATCGGATCGTCGGTAAACTGGGATTTCTGTAATTAAACAGTTAGACAAGAAAGTCCTTTCTTAGAAGCAGATATTGTTTTGATTGAAAATATTGAGACGGTAATGCCTTTACATCGTTGGGAAAATTTTCCTGTCATTTTTCGATTATTTGGATTAATAATTTGGTTACATTTCCATTTTCTGAATAGCTATACCCCACCCCGTACTAACAACTAGTAACTATATCCCATCTACAGCAACATATCTATTGAAAATTATTGAAACCCTATCATAGGAAAGCCAAATTAGGTAGGTATAAACTTCTAGTTAGTTAGCCTTAAAGTTCGTAAAATTACCACCACTACCACGCCATCAATCTTTGGAGATAATAGACAAACATTCACACATTCATTAGACATGAGACAATCACCCCGATCCACCCTGGATGATTCTCACCCCTTATCTCTTCCGCTAACTTGCACATGGCATTGGCGCGAGGAAACGAAAGGGATGAACTTGCACTGTTGTTAGACTTTCAGTCATGTGTGACTTCGGATAGATTCGAAACACCAAGTTAACTCACCTTAGTTCCGATACGATTGTTTTAGTTGCAGTAAAGTTGGGTTGATGTTTACTGCATGATGGTTAGATAGACGGAGTGTTTAAAAATTTTGTGACCTAAAATCGATAATAAATTGAAGACTTCCATTATAATAGCACAAATTTTTTCTGCGTCATTGATCTTTCATCAAAGGAAGTAACGTCTAGTCTATCTTTGTTTTCACCATAACGTACTGAAATTAAATCAATTTTATGTAATTACCTAACAATCGAAGAAATACTCAGTAATATTAACCTTGCTCTACGGTAAAGCTCTCGGTGTCAAATTAAACAGGCTTCCTACAGAATCTGGCAAGTCATCATCGGTTTGGCAAGTGATTTGCCAAGTCACAAGTCGAGGTATGTGAAGTCACAAGCCGAGCTTTCCCAGTACTACGACGCGTGATTTGGCAAGTCATAATCCAAGTATGCCAAGTCCCAAGTAAAAGTAAGAGGATCTCTATGGTCCTATAGAATTGGCCCAACAACTCAACCCCCTCTGGGCTATAACAACCGATACCTGTGAGATGGGCCAGGGAATCAATTTCTCACAATCTGTTTGGCACGTCTCTTGAGTAGTGTAGGTACTTTTAAATGGAATCTCTCGATTTCGACGTTCTACTTTGAAGCAGAGCCCCATTGTCTAGTATTCCATAATTGGCATTAGTAGTAGTTTCCGGTCAACTAACCAACGAAGTCTTCACAGGTCTAGTCCCAATTGTTTTCTCTTCGTGAAAATTTGCTTTTTCTTTAGCAAAAGTAGCTGTCGTGACGCATTCAGTTGATGGTAAATCAGTTGTGTAGAGCAAATTGATAAAGGGACCCATCACACTACCCTGAGGGACTCAGCATTGATTGGGTACGTTTGGGGATGAGATAAAAATTGAAATGAAGTAGGTTTGTTATTTTTGTCAACAATCCAGTGTGCCAGACTTTGTCGAAATCTTGGATGATATCCAAGATAGTCGCCTTCCTCTTCCTCTTCCAGTTCGTGAGAAATTATGATGGTTTAAACGACGGATTAATATGTACCTAATCAATGGCTGCGCGTTCTCCCTTGAATCTTAAGATTGGTAATATCCGGTCTTGTGAAAGTCTTTAAAACATTTGCTAAATTAGACCTAAACTTCATCTAATGGCTTAACTGGTTTTGGTATCAGGGATATCGCAGTTACTTTCCACTGGGTAGAAACAGGATCTGTTCTCAGAATCACCGCCGAGAATCTCCTTCCCCGCCGTAGTAACTCGAAAAGAAGGCGCTCACTAGATTGGGACAAGATTTTCTTGGGCTTAAAGGGGCTTTGGCCTGTGTAGCTTGTAAAAGGTTTCTTTAAGAAAAACAGGAGGTTCATGGCTATATTATTTTCACATTTGGAGCCAATTTTTTAAGGGACTTTTCTTTATAAATAAAACGGAAGGTTCATGGTTCTAAAACGCCACACAATCACTTATAAATATTTTACAATATTTACTCATATACCTCAAAAAACAAATAAAATACTGGATCTGGCGAGGTGGAGTGCTGAGGGTACCTTAGATTACTGGTGCTTGGTGAATCGGAACAGACCGGCTGCTGGTGCCACCGTCTTCAACCCGCCATTCACTGGCTTGTCAGGCCTTCCTACTCGTCCTGGTTGTTCGCGATGGTCTTCGTCCTGAGAGACCGGATTAAGGGTTTCTCCTGTCAACCCTTAATTTGGCTCGTGTTTCTTCAATAAGGCCCTACTTTTGTTGAGTTTACATCTCCCAGAATGATATTAGACAATACGTCATAGCCACTGACGTCATACTTTCTTAAATGGATCCTATTTTTTTTAAAGGTGTATGTGAACATGGAGGAGAAAGAGTGGTGGCTGCCTGGTCAAATGCTGGACTTGGAAGTGGTGGCCGAGCCATCGTCCTTGGTGTGTTTGTTGGGCGGCCGGGCTGCTGGAACCGGAGATATCAAGTTCGATCCAAGAATCAGGTAAGAAATGCGTTAAATTTCAATACCCTCAAGTTTCCCATTCCCAGTTCGTGGTCATGAAAACTTGCTTTCCTGAATCTGATTTGCAAAGGTAGCCTGTGAAAAACTGGAGAAAAAAATCCAGAACTCATCAACTGTTCCCCAAATCTCAAACAGATTAGGAAAATTAATAGTGCATTGGAGTAAAGAGGGCTTCCCACTGCGCGGTACTTAGCGAGTTTCGGTCGTGACTCGCCAAGTCACTCGAGAAAGCTCAATCGGCTTGGCTAATGAGCTGGCTAGCCCAGCCCACTATCTTGCCAGACAACTATCTTAAAAGATAGTTAGAAAAACAATGAATAAGAAAAAATTTAGCGTTTAAAACAAATGGGTCATTGTATTTTTTTTTTCTTGTAGTGAAGAGCGAGAACCAGCTGTTCCAGTGACCGGATCTGTAGACTTCCTCGAAGCAGGCGTATCTTTCTTCCAGCGGCAATGCGTACGAATGGGCGAAACCGGCATGTCTGCTGTTTCTTATCGGCAACGCGGTTCTGGAGCTGGACCCTCCAACAGGCGACGACCTCCGGAGAGTCTCGTTGGCGGAACTCCTTTCGAACAACTCTGGATGTGGCGATGCTTCAACTATACGTGAGTGATCTTATTTGTTGTATTCTTGAATTTGCTAAAAATATTTAGACTTCCTATTGAAATAAAAATTTGCTGTTTCAATAGATGGAGTAAGAATTCAGTTACCCTGAAATTGTTAATTTCACTACCATCCACTAGATGAAATTGAGCGATATAAGTCACTTGTGATACATAAAAGTAGGCGAAGAAGACTTCCAATTATTGTTTCCTTAATTGTATATTGACGAGTCTTAATAAAGGAGAACCGGTGCCGTTTGTGTATTATTTTTCTTATTAATTTTCAATATTTTATTGTTTCTCGATGTTGGGATAACACTATTATGAGCAACGGCTTGAGAAATCGTGAAGTGAACAATATTTTTGTTGCAAAATAAAAATACACCAAGGCGCAAGTAGAAGAAGAATAATTCATGAATTCCGATATGTAAGTGCATGCTGTGTGATGTCATCAAAGGGAATGCTATAATACATTTTTAATATCAGTAGATCCGTAAAATACAGCAATGTATACTTGGCCACTTTTATATCTGCTATCGATCATATATTTTAGGACGTCTCAGTGAACAGTGAAAGAAATCACAGTGGATGGTAGATAAATTCTCAAATGGAAAGATTCCCGCATTTTCGTATTTTCACGATCGCAGGATATTTGAACCTTAAATATTAGAATTTTAAACTCATGTTTTATGCATGACGTAATTTGTTTTGGTAAACTCTTATAAAATATCATTTTTATGCATAATTAGAAGGATTCTACGTAACATAACAGAATTTAATAAAAATATATGGAAACTTATATGGTCCGGGATAACGACGCGCTTCTGGAAGGAGATTGAAGTCAAAAATGTGACGTTCAGTAGGTAAACATCCTACTTTTACATTATTCCGCCGTACCGAATTCCATTATAACAGTGAATACATCAGGACGGAGATGAAACTGAAAAATTTCCTTAAAGATTATTAGATAAAGTGTCAGCGGCAGATGGCCTGAATTCTTCTTTATTAAAAACTAAAGAAACGTTCCCATCAATCTCTTGAGCGCCTTAATCAGGAAAATCGGGAAAGAGAAACTGGGTTACACTCGACGTATAGGTATAGATACTCTTTGAGGAATAATGATGAAGGAGGAATAAATATTTGACTGTTCATCGTTTGAAAATATTTGTCTTCAATATAGAACAGTCATGGTAAAAAAAATGAAACTTTCTCGATAATAATTTTATTGAGAGCATATAATGTTCATAATGTTGCTTTCATTATCTCTCTTTCTTATATGCACAGTCAACATATTTAGAGATTGATTTATTACTGGAATTATTCATTTCTCGCTTGTATAACAATATTACTGTTCTTTCCTCGGCTTACATTCGGTGACGTAAACGTTTTTTCTTTTCTGAGTTAAAATAAAAGAGGACATATTTATTTTCCAGAAAATGATTGATTACGACGTGAATTATTTTAGGATCGAATACTTTGTGCGGCTCAGAAATTTTTTTTTGTAACCAACAAGCTTCGCCTAGTTTTTTTTTCTTTCCACTTTTTTTCTTGAATTTCAATCACTGTTTTTTAAAAGAGCGCATCAACTGTCGATTTTTGCGCAAATGTATATAATTAATCAAAATTTGAATTCATAGCAATTAATTCGAAAACTAGAAAAGTAATACCAAAAATGGCATCGTGCATCGCAGACGCCGTCACTTTCTACGATTCTAGCTCATTAGCAGGTCACGTGACCGCTACATCTTTGAGAGGGGAGTCGAAGACAAAGAACGATTAAATTTGCCCAAAAATTCTGAAAAAATGTAGGCATGATCCCCTGGATAAGGTTAACAAAATCCAAGAATTCTTAACCTTGTATGAAAGAGCTAGTTTCGGATGAAGAGAGAGTTTTGGAGAACACCAAATTCTCCCGCAAAAAAAAAATCTACCTAAAAGTTTGATTTCTACTCCTTAATTTTTTATAAGAGAAAGAATGAAAAAAAGAGTTTTTCTCTAAAGTGTTTGCTTCACCCGTGAAATGGATCGCACCTAGGTAGGATGATAAGGAAAATATTTCCATCTCCCTCATTAAATCAGCCCCAAATCGAAAAAGCAAACAGTGCGAGAACATAGGTACGTAAATACCTGAAGATAAAATTGTTAGGAAAAACACCCGCCATTACATCAATTAAACGATACCCGTCAGCTCATTAAATATTCATAAAATAGAAGCGCTCTAGCTAGTGGAGTTCCAGCACTTTTAACAACATCGAAGAGACGGCGAAGCTAGGGTAGAAGTTGACCAGATGGTAAGGCAGGGTATTGTAAAAGACACTCTCGAAACGCGTGACGGAGAAAAGGATGACCTAGATACAAACCGGGTGAAAGAATGTGAAATCACGAATCAGACAATAACTTCATGCAAGGACAATAGTAACTCGTTAGGTATACCATCTAAGATAATGAAAATTACACGAATTGATAGAGCGAATTAATAAATGGCAACAGCCAAAAAATTATCTCGATCCCTAGACGGCAAGCAGGTGGAAATGCGAAATGAAAGTTAAGCCGGTGTAATTATAATAACTAGACACAATGGAAAGGTGCAGAACGCGTCGGCCGATTTGAAGGAAAATTTAGGTAGTTCAGGCTTAGGACAATTCAGTAAGGTAGCCGCGAGGTCAAATCGCTAAGTTCCGTGATTAGGGAAATATGATTAAGAAATAAATCACGAGATGAGGCAGTGCCAATAAGGTGCATTGTTGCGTGGTGTTTAGAAAGCGGACCACCGCTTCTATAAAAGCAGACGTCTTAGAGCAAACCCACACAGATTGAGATCAGCTTTCGAGCAGGTCGAATCTGACTTCCTAACCCTTTAGACGGTACCCAGAGATGGCTTTAGCGGACTCCGGGCTACCTAATCCTATCTAAACCTGAAAATTCGAATCCAGAGATGGCATATAGCGGACTCCGGTCGAATTCCCCTTATCTACCTTGGAAAAATTCCAGTTGAAAACCCGAAACGGACAAAAATATCGTTTCACGTCAATTTCTAATCACAATTCTAAATTTCCTCAATAAAATTCGAATCCAGAGATGGCTTTAGTGGACTCCGGTCGAATTTCCTTTACCTATCCCGGGAAATCCCAGCGAAACATACTTCATTCGCGTCTCGAAATCAAGATTCGCAGTTGGCAAATTCTCTTCGAACCAATTCACTAGTAGATGGCTAAGCGCCTATTCTGAAGGAATTTCCTTCACAAATTAGGGAAAATCCATTGAGAAAATAGTTAGGGAAGATCCCTCTTCAAAACCAAATCCACATAAATAAATAATCAAACAGATTCGCAAAATCCACGAGCGCAGGTCCCCTTTTAAATCAGGCAAAATAATCAGTTAGGTATTAGGCGGCACAACGAGTAGTAGGTACCTACGCAATTACGTCAATAAATAGAAAGGCCCCGGCAGGAAAGAGAAATACTTCAACAAATAATTACAAATTCACGTATAGGAAATCGAGATAGAGCTAGGAGTGAAAATAGACCCAGGTCAGGAATTAATAACCTGTGAATAAAACGGCCCATGATCAGAAATAATTCAATCATGCTATTTTTCGAGGAGTGCAGATGTAGAATCACGCAAATGTTAGGCAGGAAGCAGTCCCTTTAAATTATACGATATTAGAAAGTGAGAGGAGTTCCATAACTATTGTATTGCACCATAAATGAAGATCACATACCAGAGCACCCTTCGATATAGTACAGGTCTAGATAGAACAAGGCAGCGTTGTCAGATGTAGCATCTGCTACTTCGCAAACATTATCAGGAAATACTAATTCCATTACAACAACCGATTAGGATTCATAATAGGTACTCGATTATCCCACGTTGGGGGAGGCATTTACCTCGATGTCCAGGTGAAGACCTCCGTTGAACCAGTAAAGAACATGACTCTTTAAAGTGGAAATCGTAGAGCACAACGGGGCAAAAAGCACCCTCAGAGCAGGACAGAGTAAAGTAAACCACAGCAGGGTTGTCAGGTGTAATAACCGCCCTCACATATCACATATCCAATAACCGAAATAAATCTCGGATTATAAATCACAAATCAGCAAATAGGAATTCAAAGCAACCAAAAACAAATTAGTCTCGAGTATGTGAAAAGCCATACAAAATCAATCAAAACCAAAACTCTTTTAGCACATCATACGAATGTCAACTCCAATCAAAATTTAAAAACAAACTCCGCAGAAAATTGCTATAAAATGTTATTGCCAGTCTGGACTGAGTTATCTGCTTTCTAAACAGGTGTTAGGGGTAAAAACCTGGATCACGGTGAAATCGATGGTTGGTCTCGATTATAAAACCCACCGGCTCCAATATAGGTATTCATAAAAATTCCAGCATTCAATTATTACCCAGGCAAGCACACGGGAACCCTGAGGAATAATTATAGAATAGCGGCCTAGTTTGGTCAGTTGAACGTCATATTCGAAATGATAAGGTATATTAACTCACCGCCGTGATCGGTCAGGTAGAACAAAAAGGTAGCCGCAGGGCAAATAGGTATTGTCGGTCCAAAAGTGGCCAAATAACGGTAGCCCAGTGAGGCAAAACGACAACACAACAAATAAACAAAATGAGTTAAAATAACTATCATGAGTATGACGTCAATTCAGGAAAACCGCTTTCACAATTGAGAAAAGCAATTGGAAAGAAATTCGTATAATGTTTAAAGAGGAGGTAGAAATCAAACAAACATGGCAACACTGCTCTCGACATTCAGGCCAAGCTAGAAACTCGACTAACAAACAAGTGGTCGTAAAAGTAGGGTGGAGTGTGCCTGTGTATCAGGTTAAAGCCCACAACAATAAACGCTCATAAAAATTCCCAAACGAAAGGAAGAGCGAGTCAACGAGTAAAGCTCATTAAAATACAAAATGAGAATTCAATAATCATCGAATAGGTAATAGACAGACATTTCCGTCATATCCCGGATCGTCTGTAACCAACATGGTTGTATTCTTTAATTAATTCAAGCTGTTGCTTGAAATGAAATCAAAGAAAATAGGAAAAGGAAATTAGGCAAAGAAAATCGTTGAATAGGTGAATCACACAGACATTTCCGCAATATACCGGATAGTCTGTAACCGAAACAAATGCAAAACGAAATAATAAGACATTTCCGCAATATACCGGATAGTCTGTAAACGAAACAAAAGCAAAACGAAATAATAAGAAAGCACAGGTGTGCAAAAGAGTGGAATCCGAAATGGATTAGAGTTTGAAACATGCATGAAAGGGATCTCTCTTCGCTTTCCATTTTTTTTGTACTCTCTATGCAAAATCACAGCACCTCTCACACTTCACCACTTTACGCCCTTGCAAACGAATTCTCTCGCTCATCACTCACTTTACTCGCTTTTAGGCATCTGATAGGAAGTCGACAGTTAACAACAAGTCTCAATTAATTTCCCCGCTTTTCCGAAAGAAACCCCAATCAACCGAGATACCATGAGTCATAATAGGTTCTTTTGCGCATCCGTTTCGGCCATAGTAATCCTGGCATACCTCAATCAAAGAGCAGGGATGACTACGGTAATTACGGTAAACCCAACGAGGAAAACACAACGGTCCTATTAGGAGAAATTCGGAAAACTAGACGATCACACGGTGGCTTTTCGCTACAGACCCTCGGGCCCGGGTTTTCTCCGTTACACCCGAAACTAATCAATAAAACGCTATGAAAGTCTAGATAAGGTAATTTGTTTTTTTTGTTTACTTTTCCCAGGAAAAGACGTTGTTTTTGAATAAAAAAGATGTGACTAAAAAAAAAGCGTATTTTTTTCAAAGATTTTTTTACAGAATTGTTTAGCAACATCTAATCAATTTTTGTTTTCGGCTCCCTCTAGAAGAGACAGCGGTCACGTGATCTGTCGCATGTGAGCTACACATGCCTACAACATTCCGCTTCCGCTCCCACCTCCCCATCCGGCCTGAAAGACTCTTTGTTAAAAAAACAAAATTTTGCAGTGTTGTTCATTGTGACAAAACATAAATTTAGCACAAACTAAATGATAATAATGAATTCCAGTGGCGTCCCGGGATGCACACTCACCTATATTACTGAAAACAAAAATGTAAACCACCGACTTATTTACAAATTTTATATTTTTGTTCTGGTTAGGGAGCTAAAAATACAAAAAAAAAAATTAAAGCCGCCTGAATCCATGTGGAAAAATCTGTAAAGACGTTAAAATTAAAATCGCTTTTTCAATATGCATTGGAGCGTTTTTAATTTTTTTTTCTCGAAAACAAAGTAAGATACGAAAAAAAATCCAAACACAAAAAAGTTGTATTTTTAGTTTTGGGGGAGACTGCTCCCCGGGACGCCACTGCAACTCATAATTATTATCTAGTTAGTGCTAACTTAGCCTGTCATCACAACGAACAACACTGCTAAATTTCACCAAAATCGACAAAAGGATCTTTTAGATTTTTAATAAAAAAACGATTTTTTTTAGCTTTCACATCCCTTTATCTCGAAAAATAAACTTTTTTGGACATTTTTTCAATGATTTTTTTGATATCCCCTATTACGCCGAAAAATTATGAATAGTTATTCTGTATACACCCTGTATACTCAGAGATATTTTGTATAAGTATAGGTATGTTAGATTTTTCGGAAAATCTCTATTGAAAAAGTTGCAAAATAATTTTTAATGTTCGTAATAAATTTTCGTTTATTTGTAATTTGTCTTCGGCCTCTTGATCATGTAACCCCCAAGCCTCTCCTCCCCCCCCTCCTTGAAAACCCAACTTTTGTTAGGTCAGGTCACATCGTGTACATGAACTGAACCTATGCTGCCATTACAACTTTCCTCATTTAAATATTTTCGTAAACCCGACCATCATGTTTGTGGTAGAGGTCTGTCATTCTGAAACGTCAATTGTCCCGTAACAGTTAGGGTAAATGTGCATTCAAGCTCTTCACCAATACCGGTCGCAGTTCCAGTTCGAGATATTTTATTATGAAGAATTCCTTTAAATTTTGCTTAAAACATTCTTAAATCTCTCCCTTTTGTGTAAATTGGGTTGGGTGAGTTTTTATACCTTTTTGCATAAATTTGGAAACTAAGAAGTATATTTAGCTCACTGTACATCTGTACGCATCAGCTTCAGGTCAGCAAGGGGGTGCTTCAGGGAGGAGTACCTCCCCTTTACTGTGGATCCTCCATGTTGACGACCTCTTGGCAATTCTCTCTTTATGGCGAGTTTATGTCCAAGCATATGAATGACATTGTCATTCTGATTAAAGAAAACTCTTATTAGGCGACTATATCTAATATTTATTGTATTTCAAGGAGTTTCACAAATAGCCTATCATTGGTGCGAGAGAGAATAGGTGTCTGTTAATCCCCGCAAAACTCTTATAAGACCGTTTACCAGAAGAAGAAGAAGAAGGTTGGAAGGCCTATCACCACCCACTCTTCTAGGAGAAATTATATCATTTGCGAAGGAAACTAAATATCTTGGTGATTCTCTTGATAGAAGGCTACTGTGGATCTCTCATCTAGAAAGGACCATCTACAGACCAAAGCTCTCCTTTTGGAGTTGAAAAGAATCTGTGGAATCAGCATTGGTCCCAAGAAAATACACTGGCTGTATGTGATGGTCATTAAACAATTGATCGCATATGGATGAGGAGATTGGTGGTTCAAAGGCTTACAAGCCTTGACCAAAACGAAGCTTTCAAGTTACAAAGAGAAACATACTGGCGAGGGAATATCTCTCTCCAAGAGACCTGGATATATTTCAACTTCTAAAGCCATCGGCTTCTTAAAGATGGGTGGCCTGCTAGAAAGTATGTAAAATGCTTAGATGTGATGTGACCCACAATAGACCAACTTTGTGAGTGAGTTGAAATCAAGAGTTTTCTTGTGAAATATATACCGCTTTATGCGTCAATAGGTTTGATAGGATGAAGTTAGTTAACAATTTGAAAGACAAATGTTTCACAAAAAAAGCTAATAAAAAATTGATTCAAAAATAACACGACAACCAATTAAAATCCTGCCAATACGAAAAAAATTATAATGGATTCCCGAAATGATATAAACGCAAATAAACAGTCCTTTTTTAATATAAATTCAAAAAACAATAATTAAAATAACATAAAAACTTCCAGTTATTTGTTAACTGTAAAAATAACCGAACTTAAGTGTAAATCTCGTGCAAATTAAATTTCTCCGTCTCTGAGCTCTCGTTTGCGAAATTAATTGCAACGCTCCAGCTCTAATTGAAACAAATGATTTTTTCGTTAGAGACAAATGAGGAATCATCATTGTAACGGACTAGCCTGCTTTCTCAAGATTCATTTCTTCTCTTTAGTATTTTCAAACTCCCGGAGACAGTGTAAATACAGGGGGCTTAATAAATGCCCTGCGACCCTTCAACTTCGAACTTCTTATTACGACTTCAGTATTCTCATTCTTCGACTTCGCTAGGCCAGTCTACGAACGAATACTACTGCTACCAAACGGCGCTTACAATTATTTATGCTTCGCTTTTAATTTAAAACTTATTTATTAATGTCCTAATACATTTTTATATTTTTCAATATTTATCTTTTATTAAGCCACGGTCTTATAAACCACAGAGTCAAGAGTAGCAGCTACGGTAGAAATTTAATCTCATGAGGGAACACGTATAATATGTATTCACAAACCTGTTATTATCGAAATGAGTGGCACACGCAATATTATGTTTTGTTTGATAATTTACATTAAATTGTATCCTAGTTACTGATATTTATCAAAATAAAAAAAACAATAATTCAATAATATTTTTGATTTATTGATATTAACAGGCCATGTTGTTATTATTATTGACGTTTAATGTTACCTGATGTAACCTTTGAATATAAAACATCAGGAACGATTATAAACTGACGCTAAATGAGTGATTTTTTTTGCTTAAGAAAATGATACTACACCTGCCAGTAGTAACAGGGAATTGTTACGGCAGTGGTTGCATAAACATGATCCTCATTAAAAAAGTAATTGCGGCGTGTAATGTTGCTTTTCGCGATCCTTTATAGTAGATGAAAATTATGACCTCATTAAATACGCCATCAACTTGTTTATAACAGTTCTAATCGCGTTTAAGATCCATAACAACCTCGTTGTCATGGAGTATTTCGAAAATATTAGTAATTCAGTAACAAAAACTGAATTTATAGTTCAGTTGGTTATGTTCTAGATTCCCGTTCTTGTATTATTAGACTTTCAAGTCAAATAATTAACGTTGTTAAGAAAGGAATAGGTTTATGATTGATTGATTGCTTCTTAATAAATGTCATTTATTTTAACTTTCAATTGATATGGATTTAATCGTGTTGATCGAATATGACAGATCACGACCAGTATATTTTCGCTGACGAGCAAAATTCCTTTTAAATATTACTATAATAAATAAATAAGGGACAAAAAACATAGTTCAATCCCAAAAACTCTCCGCCAATTGCACATGAAAAGAAATGAACTGGTGTTAAGAACGCAGCTGTTACGGTCTTGATTTTTAAAAGGTGCCAGTCGCTTGAATTCGCTGCTTGGCTGTTGCTGCAGTCGATGATATGGCGAATCACTTTAATTACCGGTTAATGAGATGAGAGTCTAGAGATTTAGTTTAATGAGAGTAATTTAGGTTGAGTTTGAGTTGAGTAATATTCACGAAGGGCCCTAATGGACACCGGCTTGAATGAGGGAGATTTCATCACCGATCTTGACTTCTTCGATGTTGGTAGGGAAAAGTGTCTGCCTCGAGTCCAGACGTGTGAACGCTTTTCTTCGTGAAAACGGGGGTGAGGTTGGTAGGAGAGGGGACGGTAAATGCACCAGTACTGTCCTTGCTTCCGGAGATATATTCAAAAAAACTGGAGAAAATATATTTTTGCCAGTGTACCTATCTCAAAAACGGTACGTCTGGGCATATAAGTTTATAGGAAAAAAGTCTTACAGTGGGTAAAGGCTCATTAAGTTAACGGGCAGATTCTAAGGCCGTTTCTAAAGAAGGTATTGACTCTACATGGAAAATATTTCATTATAGTTATTCTTGACATGAAAGGGGTAACAAAAATGTTAATAAAAGTCATTTGACGTTGATATTAGCTTACAAAACGAGCACAGAAATCTGCCGGTTAGCTTAATGAGTCTTTATAATACTGGCTGTTATTTTTTCTGTTGTCGTATTTGCATTGTAGCTAAGTGTACAGGTAACTCAAATTTTAAATTGTTCTTAGTATTGTATTGACGAGCAACCAAATTTACTATTTGAAATAATCTGTCTTCTTTCTTCAATGATAGATATATTTGACATCTATCCTTTACGGCGTTTACGGCGTTTACGGCGTTTACGGCGCTAATGTTTTAAACTTCAAATTACACAATTAAATGTTTCCGTTCATATTTGGATAGCCGCAACTGACTTACCGCCGGTAAGGGAGATCTTCAGGATCACCTCATGCCATTTATAGGTTGATACTACCGAGGTCCTAAGATAATTATTGAATGTTGAAACGAATTATTTTACCCTTAGAGGGGAAAAATAACCGTTGAGAGCATGAGACAAATAAGAAACAACAAGGGTCGTGGATTGAGTTGCTAATCTAAGAGGGTTCACAATAACAAGCGGGTCAGCAGAACAACAGGTACTCTTTATTAAAAAAAATCACAGTTTGTTATTATCACAATGAAATCTTGAGCATGGTTAACAAATCAAATAAATAAGAGCGTTGAGATCAGCAGAATGAAATGGTTTGGTTAAAATGGGCCAGTGAAGGACACTTATCGTCGATTGGTTTCTCCCGCTGGAAGATGGAGGGTTTAAGCCGGGGGTACTGGACTTCACAGGATCGGCTGCTAGTTATTGGTCTATGTTAGCTGCTACGGTGGTAAAATCGGCAGCTCCGGTAGTACAAGTGTGTTCCAGTAGATAAGATGTGCTTCGGTAGACAAAAAAATGATCCAGTCGGAAAATGTGCTTCGGTACGAAAGAAAAATGTGCTCCAGTGGGAAAAGCAATGTGCTCGAGTGGGAAAAATTTGTCCAGTCGGAAAAATTTGTCCAGTCGAAAAAAAACTCCAGTCGGAAAAGCTGAAAGTTCATTACGTATCAGAGACACTTTAATTGTATTAGGGGTCCGATCGAGTCTGGCGTACATAAAATTACGTCCCATCCTCAAGATAAGTAAGATCAAAATGTGATCGACAAATTTTACATGTGGCAGCCATGAGCGAAACTCGATCGGATTGATTGTTGTAATTAAAATTGCATATTGCATTAAAAGAAAATATGATCGGTACAATTCAAGCAAAAATAATGAAACCATTTTAGGTCACTCACCAAGCCAAAAACACGGACGATGTTTGTGATATTTTAACGGAAAATTCAAGACGCCATTACAGGTGAATTATTAGAGACAAGTGTTTTCGTGAAAGCGGTGTTCCTTCCGCAATTTCCAGAAGAGAAAAGAAGGTGGAATCTCAGGTATCGCCGTACTCGACCTCCTCGACTATCGAGGATCGAAGTTCGACACTCGAGGTCGACGAAACTCGAGGGCTCCAGCAAGGCGCGTTCGCAACGCCGTCGACCGACCGAACTAAAGGTCACCATCACTCACTCACGCGACGCGCGCAACGCGGTTGTCTATGGGTCACTGGCATTTAGCCAGTAAGTACAAAATGTACATTACAATGTAAAATTTTGCAGTATTGTGGAGAACATACACTCGTAAGTGGTCGGTTTTCATGCTGAGGTTCCCAGTTCGAATCTGGCTTGTCACTTTTTCGAAGTTTGGTTTTTAGACTAAATGCATGGAGATCTCGGTTATCTTAAGAGATAGCTCTATTCGTTGATTAAATATGCTAAAAAAAATTGGAAAATTGAGATTTTTTGCGTCACATTCCTAGATATTTGACATGTAAAGTGTCTGCAAGGCAGTCAGTTCGCGTACGACATTGGAAAAAGATAAAATCATCTTTTACTTCCAATAATAAGTAGGTACCTATCTATAAAATGGGTTCAGCAAAATTTGATAAAATATGATCACACTTGAATGATTCCATATGCAGTTATTTAAATTTATTCCTGGGAATATTTCTGCAGGAACTGGCCTTGAGATGCTTCCCTGCATTTCCAACTTCAGAGATCACCGTCCATAGTCCTACACCCCCGGAGAATAATGACGCAATTCGTTGTAAGATTAAATTTTTGCCGACATTTTAAATTGAAACTGCCAGAACCAAGAACAAACTAAACCGAGATAAGAAGCCTTGATATTACAAATCATGGATTATTTTTCCACTTTCCTGCACCTATTCTACTGTCGCAGCGCGACAGAAACGGAAAAAACGAATCGAGTGAAAGTGTTGAAGTTGCTCCTGGAAACAGTACATTTATTAAATTGATATTTCGTCGCATAAATGTCCTCGGCAGAATTATGTGGGGACAAAGTAATTATAACTTTTTTCATTATCGCAACTAGGATATTTTTTAATTGAATTTCACGTTGTATTTTTTGCTGAGTGGTACTTTCGTCTCTATAAATATTTTTACAGCGGAGTTGTTTTTATATTCTTCATCGGTTAGTTACTGTACAGGTGGTGGGAGTATTATTGCAATGGTTTGAAAATTAATTTGCTAATTAAATTGATTTTTTTTAATTAGGCAGATACTAAATTCCACAGCCGTAACTTGAAAAGTTAACATTTTATGCCAAGAAATTAATAATTAAATGTTCAGGTTTTTTTAGAATTTTCCAATTTTTTTACTCAATTAGTGTGCCTCGACTGCATGGGTCATTGGCACAATTATAAAATGATTAACACATAATTCTTAATCATGCTATTATATGAGACTGTGCATTCCAGCTAATAACTGCGGCTGTATTTCCGGATGAGCCGAGGCTTTCCTTGAGGTCGTTCCCCAGCCTGTGGCGCCGGCACGCTTCAGCATATTGTGGTCATTCTGTCAGGATTTGTTTAACAGTAAGGAGGGTATTGCACTCCACGCAAAATTATGTGCAGCCAGATTCCATTAAATAGCCATGCGTGGGGCGGGTGTGTCCAATTCTCAACCTGCGTATTGACAATAAGAGTTTATTCTTGGTTTGAGCGGATAGATTAGCCCTTGTTTGGATCCAGTTATTTTGGCGCTTTACCAAGACGGTTTTCTTCAAGGGGTTACTTAGATCCGTATGGAGTTGAATCTCGTTAATGGACAGGTCAGAACTTGAAGCTTCACGAGCGGCTCGATCAGCTTTTTCGTTGCCAATGATACCGAAGTGGGGTACTCAGACGATGGTTAGAGAAATATATTGAGTGGCAAGTTACATGCACTCGTTGGGTCAGCGGGTTTTGCATGTACATGTTGCTTATTACGAGGAGGGATGATAGTGAGTCTGTCATATACCGACTTTTTGATTTACTCCTGTTATACTTTTGAGTATCAAAAGAATCGTATATAGCTCCTTTGTATATATACTGCAGTGAGAGGAGACCTGATGTCCTGAAGTGATGATGTTTGACGTAGTGACAGCGCGGCCAACTCCACTTTCGGTTTTACCGGCGTCAGTGTACCTATAGAATTTTGCCAACTCTTTAGAGTGGGTGAGTTCTAAGAAATAACACTTCGTTCCAAGGTGGTATGATAAAAATGGGGTTAGAAATGGTTTTACTAAGGTTATTGTCTTTATAATAATGGTTTTAGGGTTTTTGGTTTTTATAGTAGCTTTTTTGGGGGGTTATTGGGCAATTTCGGCGATGGTTAGTTTAGTTTAGTTGTATAATGAGCGAGTCGATCAGCGACACCTCCACTGCGACCAAGTGGTCTATTGTGGCTCACACCTGAGTGCTTTACATCCATTCCAGCAGGCTTACCAGATACCTTTTTAAAAAGCTAATGACCTTAGATGGTGTGAATGTATCCAGGTCTCTTGGAGAGAGAAGTACTCTTCCGAACGTTGAGTGTCTGGTTCTTCCCAAGGCGGGGCAGTTGCATGGAACATGCCCTGCTTTTTCTACATCCTGCAGACACAGGCGACATTCTGCGTTATCGGCTAGATTCATCCTGGGTAAGTGGTGGTTCACTTTAGAGTGTCCTGTGTATAGGCCTATTAGGGCCCTTAGGTCAGTCCTTTTGAGCTCCAGTAGCTTTTTAGCTCTGTTTCTCGATGGTCCCTCAATGAAGGTCTTAGAGTGAGTCAATCCTGGTAGAGTTTGCCAATACCGAAGTACCTTATTTTACGCCCAGGTGTCTATTGTTGTTTTGGCAATATTTGAGGATATGCCAAAAACCGGTTCTGGTCCTGTAAATTTGGATACGGTTCCTCTCCTGGCCAGAGAGTCGGCTATTTCATTCTCTCCAAGGCCGGAGTGACCTGAAATGCAGACCATAGTCAATTTATTGTTTTTATCGGCGATGGTGGAGGACAAGAGGAGCTGTTCTCGGCGAAGCGAAAGTGGCAGTTTGTGTGCTTCGACGTAAAGAGACTCGATCGGGCTTGCTGTGAAGTCTCCAAGGCAAATTCGGAAAGCTGTGCACTGTCTAGAGTTTTCAGATTGGTCTCGCTACCAGTGGCGTAAACCAGACTGCCATAATCAAATTTTGAGCGTATCAGGGCTCTATTATATTCTGAAAAGGGCTTGCTCTTCAGCTCGCCACTGATAGTGTAATAGTACGTTAAGGATATTCAGACGATCTAGTAGCTGCGCTGGAGATGTTGAATGTGATGTCTCCAAGTTAGTCTACTATCGAAGATTAATCCACATAGTTTTATGTGTGATACATGGTACCATACAATGTGATAGAAGGAACGGCTTTACTGCTTCTTCTGCTAAATTTGATAACTATAGCCTTTTTGGATGAAAAATTGAAGCCTGTCGTCTATGACCAATGAGTCAAGTGGTCTATGCAGTGTTGGAGTCATCCGCATACAGTAAATGTTCAACTGGAGGTCTAAAAGTGGAACGAATATCATTAATTGCTAAGATAAACAAGATAGCGCTCAGTACTGAGGCTTGAGGAACTCTGTTCTCAAGTATCAAATCATAATACTCCTTCCCATTCGCAAGCACTTTGTTGCGAATATTCTCAAACTTTGTTATAAAAGATACCATAGTTCCTGATAAGTTTATTTCTTCTAGTTTCTTATAGATAACGCATCTCCAGGTAGTATCTCCAGATTGCATCGAATGCACTCTCTAAATGGAAAATTACAGCTACAGCATCTTGTTTTGCCGTGAAAGCGTCGGCTATATCTGCTTGAGTTGTCGTGCTGGGATGGGGTCTACATTCCAGTTTATAATTTTTTCCAGAAAAATTTTTCGGATTAGTTGAAATACTAATTTTTACTAAAGCCTTTTTCAAACGGTAGTATGATAGATTGTCGCTACAATGTCGGGAATTTTTTATTTGTCCATATTTTATTGTACAGTCCCAGTAGTTTATTAGGGCTGGCTGCTGGAAGATTCTTGAGGAAAATAAAGGGGATGCCATCTAGACCCGCGGCAGAATTTTTGCAGGTCTAGCAGGGGGGGGTAGAAAGCTCTGCAAGTGAAAAAGGGTGTTTCAGTGAATCAGAATCCGTTAATACGATTGATTTAATTGGGCGAGCAGGCTGAATTAACAGGAATATTTATATTTCTGCTTTTTTCTGAAAGTACTTCGCAAGGATGTTGACTAATCCTCAATTCTCCTAAATTTTCAAAAACTAAAAAGAAATATCAGAAGTTTTCTTATTGTATCTAATAAAAATTAAAAATTGGTTGTCAAATTAGTAATTCGTCGAAAGCCAATTTTGAGCTCTTTAGGACTAAGGTTTCCAAGTCATGCAGCAGGACAAAGTCTATACAAAACATGAAGAGGTTCAGCAGATGACATAATTTTTATTTCGTTAAAGGTCACAATGGTGGGATAAGGACTTATATCTCTTTCACCATAAAAATCAACACAACAAACCTCGGTGAAGATAAAATATGGCAACGTTGGCAAATGAAGTAGAAAGATGAAGCACTGCCATGATACCAAATTATGCCGTCGCTTGAAAAAATCTAATTTAAATTCTCTAAGTTGGATTCATGATTACCATGACACTTTTTTTTGTCCATACTACTGTATTGCGGTAATGTTAAACCAGCTGTCTGTTTTTAGTATCCGGAAAAAAATGTAGAAATATATGAAAAATGTATGCTCAGATAATAAAAGTTTCCAGAGGGAGAAGTTTGAATGAGCAAAGACTGTAAACTTATTCGTAATCTATTTAACTTCAGTTTTCAGTGTAAACTTTCGAGTTTATTATGTTTTCATGCGGTAAATAAAAATTGATCAACAAGGTAAAAATCGCTGAAGCACTTGCTTCCCCATAACCGGGGTAGTTTTTGTTTTCTTCTAGAAGTATTATAATAGATGTGTTTGCTGCTTAGACAAGCTGTAAATTTATTTACGATCTGAATATGGAAATATACAATGGAGAGGCGGGTTCGCGTTACAGTAAGATTAACATCAACTAATTTTGCCTCTCCATCACTTGTAATAAAATTGTAACTCACCACAGAGCTAATTTTAATCTAAAAATGTATTTTAAAAGATTTTGTATAATGCTTACCTACCTACATAATCATAATCATTTTTATTTCAATATCACTCAAAATTTGCTCATGTTGCAAAGGAATCTTCACAAAATGGATACCGAAAACAAAAATTATCCAGGACTCTACGAAAACGTGATCAATAGCTGGATATGACTATGATAACGTTGGCTAAAAAAATCCGAAACATATACATACATCAGTTAACCAAAGGGTTTCTTACATCATTGCCGAATATCATTGCATATATTTTGGGAGCATACTCCCTTATTTTGCTACGATAGTCCTTATCGCAAGTCATTGTGTTATGAACGCCTCCCTAAGACAAATTGATGTTAAGCATTATCGGCATCGTTTATCAAATTCAGTTGTAGATTAATTCTAATAATTATTGTCCGATTGTCCCCGTATACCTGATAAACTCCCACCTAACAACTATACAATATAATATCCAAATGTTTTATGGCTGGGAGGAGCTGATTTAGTTTGTGTATTGAGTATTTAGTCCTGAATTAAATTTTCATGTTTATAAAACTTTATTCACCGATTTCCTAAACCAATAGCAGGAGTCCAGGTATATTTTTCCTCGAACCCAAATCCGCTGAAAGACCCGAATAGTAGTAGTATGTTTCCTGACCTAAAACAGGGAGACTGAATCAAAAAATGGGAAATAAGTTTTTTCTAAGAATCCTAAAGCTGTTGAAGATTTGGGGATGTGACTTTCAGAATTCGAAAGGGGACCGAAAATTAGGTGAATAAAAGGGTTCCTTTCACCACCCGTCTCTCTCGTATATTAGTACAGTCACTTAAGCCGAAAATAGGCTATTTGCTTAGAATTCTTTGCACCTCCATCGATTTTTATGAAAATTTGTGATCAATATTTTACCACTTCAAAAATGACATGTGCTCAACTTGCGCTTTATGCATTTTAGTTAAGTCAAGTAAAATAAATATTCTCTTCATTTTGAAGCATAATTTATGATTTCCATCAATTTTTCAACCCTTAGAGACCATCCCTTATGTTGAAATAAGTATTTTCCCAAAAATATATCGGTTTTCCGTTATTTAACCTCAAATACTTACGTTCGAGTAGTGAATTCCAAGTGAGTAGGTACTGTAACGAAATCCGAGGCTTTCGTTGATAATTATTATTTGTTTCATTCTTAGAGGGGTTTATCTGGAATGATACAGTTTTTACGACAGTGATTAGCAGGTTATCTCCACCAGCACCGGCTATATAAAGAGCACCAGCTGAAGACTCGGTAGAGTGCATCGTGAGGTATTGACTTGCGAACAACTCTCTCTCCTGGGTGAACTGCGCCTGGAGATCAGCTGGGGCATGTAGTGAGTGCCCCATATAATATACACAGTCGGATACAGTAGGTCGATGAACTGAGTTGACCGAACCGTAGCCCGGCATCGGAAGCGCGACCAGAGTGAAGTGAGCTCTGGCCGACGACCGATCAGTATAGGTAATCAACCGGCGCTGTATTGAGGTACCGGCTGATCCCTTCAGTCCCTACCCGGCCTGTATTGAGGGCCGAATCCAGTAACAGCCGTCTCGAGGTCGTATTGAGGCATCGGGAGCGGCTTTTGTTTCAGAGAGCGCCTGCCAACGAAGGTAATCGCCCGGAGGGCCCCGAGACGCGTATCTTGCATACGGTCGGGGACAGCACAGACCGTGCGACAGCGGCGGCATTACTGATGGTGAGCGGCGAGCAGCGAGGACACCAGCAGCAGCAGTACCGGAAAGGCCAATGGTAAACGAGGCCGCCTTCGACGCGGTTATCTGAAGCCAATCCGGTCACTCCCCAGAACGAGGGCCGCCTCCTTTCTATCACTCAGAGGACGGAGCAACCCTAAGATCAGTCGTATGAATAATAGTACTAGATCGATGTATTGTATATATACTTCTTTTGTAAATAAACCATAACAATTTTAATCGACTTGTCACGGGTACAGAGGGGCAATCATCCACTCCTGGGAACTCACCTCTACCCACAGAAAAATCCCGTTACAGTATCAACTTATTAAGAGTGATTATAGGTGAGAAAAAATGGAACCTCTTAATTTCTTCTTCTGAAAAATACTCGCTTCAGATAAATGATAAAGTCACTGTTATCAGTTATTATTTATTCCGAATCTGTGTGGGTTGTTCCTGAAAACTCTTTATTAAAAGTGAATATTGCTTCATTTTCATCTTAAATGTTTTCAAACTTCCCGAGTCTGCAAAAAGGGCATAGCTTGCGTTCACTGCGCTTGTATAAAAACCTTCGCTTTTTCTAGAAGAGTTTGCGGTAACTGTTATTTACGAATATCAGGATTAACTCCTGCAACTGAAAACGTAAACCACATTGCAGCATCTTCTACCGAATAACTGATGGATTCCTTTAATTACATCATTCGATAATCTGATGAGTTGAAGTTTTCCTCGGCGTTTTAAACAATTCTGATGAGCTTAAGAGGAAATTCACTTTAAAAAATCCAATTAACTGAATGTTTAATTTACATTCATTAAGTAGTTTCTGATGAGCTCCGGGAACAAACTTTAGCATCCCGGTGCATACTAATTGATAATCTACGGAGACAACTTTCGTATATATTTAAACAAAGTTCTCCCGTTTTAATAAAGGCCGGATCGATCTGTTTAAAGTATCTCCGAATCAATAACGCTTATTACCTTGAAGAAAGTCATCTGTTTGTTTAGTAGTAAAATACATCAAAGTGAATATCCAGACGGGGTTTTTTCTCAAAGTTGCTAGCAATTGATTCATTATCGTTCAGATTTTACAAGTTTCAACTTTTTTTTTTAGAAACTTCTCAGTACACCTCTGCGTCTGACAATGATGACAATAAAGAACAGTATACCTACCGATATTGGAAACTCCGTTTAGAATTTTTTTAATGATCTTCACAAAAATTTTACAAAGAAACTCTTTATCAGGAACATCCAGGATTAAAACAGTACCTATGTACCTACTTTAAATAATAAAAAATATTGTATTTAAAACTGTAAAACTAATGGAAGTCTGATTTTGATATCTATTCACAAAAGCTATCAAGTTTCATAGTCCAATTCAGTGAAGTTGGCACACCTAAGTGCAATAATTATTGTCCACGTTTGTCCAACCAATTCGTTTGTCCATGGACGTTTCAAAAAACAGTTATGGCAAAATTTAATTTAAAAATTCACTCCACTCCCTCCCATAAACATAATTTTCAAACGGGATACGTTTTTTCAAGATTTGTACACGTTTGTCTACATGATTTTTTCATTTGTCCCCCTCCCCCCAAGAAATGACCAAATTTTAAAAATTGGCAGCAGTACCAAATTTAAATTTTTTGAAAACTCAAACGGCATTTGTTTGTACACGATTTGTCCACTTCCGTGAAACCAAAATTTCCGTTTGTAATTTCTCCAACAAAAAGTTGCGACCAAATGAAAAAAATTACTGCAGCATCAAATGTGAATTGTTTTAAAAGTACAAATGGGCTCTTAGGGGTTGCTGTCAATTTGTTTAATTTGGTTCTATCTTGGGGGGAAGGGGGTAGACAAACGAAAATTTCTAGTGGACAAACGTGGACTAATCGATGACAATATAAAAATATATGAAAATTCGTATTCGGTGCTAATGTCTTTTTTTTGGAGGAGCAGCTTTTTCTTGGAGGGTGGACAAACGAAAATGTTGCAACGAAAATTATTGTTGGGCAATTGTGGATAAATCGTGAACAAACGAATGCCTTGTGCAGTTTATAAAATTCATATTTGGGGCTGCTGTTAATTTTTTTTAATTGTGTGGTAACAAACGTTTACAGATCTTGATCAAACGTATCCCGTTTAAAAATAAATGAAATATGTTCACGGGGGTGCTGGTGTCATTTTTTTTTATTTTTCCATAACTTTTTTGAAGAGTGGACAAATATCAATTTTGGTTGGATAAACGTGGACAAATCGGTGGCAACCGAATGATGTTTCCATTTTATAAAAATTCGTATTTGGTGTTGATGTACTTTTTTTGTCGCAACTTTTTCTTGAAGGGTACAGAAACGAAAATTTTGGTGGGACAAACGTGGACGAATTGCGTATAAGTGAATGCCGTTTGAGTTTTATAAAAATTCGCATTTGGTGCTGCTATCAATTTCTTAAATTTGGTCATAACTTTTCTTTAGGGGGGGGGGTCTTTAGAGGGGTTCTTAAGGGTCATAATTTTGTTTTGAAATGTGCAGAAACAGAAATTTTGTTTTGACAAAGTGAAAATACGATGCTTTTTAAAAAATTCCATCATTGGATCATGTTCGCATTTTCAGAAAGTTTAATTTCTGATAACCACCAGGAATGGTCTAAAATTAATTAGGTCAAAAAAATTATGAAAGATAACAATAGCGAAAACTGTCTTCTCAACAATTTGTATTACCAAGAAACTTGTACACAATAAAGTTGAATGTGTCCCAAAGAACAAAAAACAAAAATTGCTACCCAATCGGACCTCCCCAGTGATAACAAGATGCAACAGGATCGCAAGCACAGGAAACATAATTTTATAAAAACGTGAATCCGTGAAAATACTGATATGGTTCCCTGAAAACCACAAATACCTTCCAGAAAAAGCGTCTACCGAAATTTAAATATGAGTATATGCGTTTACTTAAACCTCCGTCGTAAGTCAGAGAAACCGGTAAAAGTATTTTCTATGCACCCCGTATAAAGCTCGTTTCATCAATCTAAAACATTTCTATCTATTTTTATAAACCCTCGGAACGAAACCACCATAAAAATGGACTAAAAAGGAAGTCGAAAACCGTTTAATCGCCTCTAAAATCTCTTATGTCGTTAATTCAGGATCCGCAGACCATTTTCTGATCCTCCTAAACTCGTAAACAAAACAAATATATCACCCCCAGGGACATAACAAACCACAACATGCATAAATCCAAGAGACCACCCCCTGAGGGCGCGTCCACCCTGGGGGGTGCGTGAAATTATATAAGGACGTTCTCAAGGAAGCCAGTAAATTTAAACAAACGTCGCGACGGCCTCTATAGACGTATGTGGTCTAGTAAATCACCGCGTCCCATTTACCCCTCTAATGGAGGTTCGGAGGGGTATATGGACCCCCCTCTAATAGTGGTGTGAGGACAGTAAGGACTGTCGTAGACACTCCCGTTTGTGCCGGGGCATAAATAAATTAGACTTAAATGGGGCATGCACTAGCGGTTCACCGGAGCAACGACGTGAAAGTTGTGTGCGGTTAGTAGAAACGAGGATCTTCGAGTCGTACGACCAAAAAGTGCTGTTGGAGTTTGTAAAACGGGAATCAGGAATAAGCTCTTAAATTCCAGACAGAAATAGAAATGCCGTTGTGGTATCAGAGCTCGCAATGCAAATACTTCGGACAATGTGTGGTAAAAATTACGGAAAATGGAGACATGAGCAACTTCAGTGAAAGACAAATAAATTCAACTTCATAAATGTTATTCAAAACTTTGTTTGCTATTATGAATTAAGTAGAGATTCTAATTTTACCCAGTACTTCCAACTTACATAATAAAGCTTTAGTTACATCTCTTAGTGATTTTTTTTCTATATAATATGAAGACATAATAAAGCAATAATATCTGCCAAACTGGCAAGAGAATTGCTCAAATAAAAAAAATGTCGTTTTCAAACAAACAAAAACATATTAGATCTTCAGACCACCTACGGAAACACATTCCCCGCTGTGCCCTTTTCCTATCATATTTTCGCCAAACGCTTTCACGTTGTTTTCTGCGCCCTGTTTACCAACCCCTTAATAGCCCTTCTAGCGTTGGGCTCTAGACTCTCACTGTATATACCAAACAAAACCGTTACGAAATCACACTTCACATTTCCCTATTACTGTTCCAGATCCGAAGTAGCAGCCAGTGGCGTGCGTGTCGCTGCACCGCAAGAAGCCGGCCGTTGGTCACTCTGGGCACTTACAGTGGCACCCGGACAAGCCGGAGGGCTTCGGTTTTCGACCCCGTTAGCTCTGCAGGTATTTCGACCTCTCCAAGCTGATTTCCGACTGCCTCCCAGCATGAGGATCAGGGAGACTTTGGAGGTGGACATCAGGATCGGGAATAACATCAACCAGTGCATGGATGTAAGTTGTCGGTTAGATACAGTTGACCCATTTGTTCTTGAATCACCTTGTAAATTCTTTATAAACTCTGTGCCATTTAAACCTTTTTTTTTAATGATTGAACTTTGATTTTTTTGGAGCAAAAAGCGTATCATTTCTACATAGTCCAAAGCCTAGTGGATTTAAAATTTCAAGATTAAGAATTTATTTAGAAAAAATCTGGGAATGCTACTGATTTTGCTGTACAATCTTAAATACTTCTTACCAGGTTTCGATAAAATTTAGTAAAGTGTTGTTTTGAGAGATTGTGCAATACTGTGATCAATAAAGGCGCAATCAGGCATCGATAGTACTCAAAGCCTCCTCACCATGTTTAGAAAACCATTAGTGTATAAGAACTTCAGTAGATAAACTTGAGACTTCAACTCTACGACTTCAAACTCTAAAAATAGTATGTAGATCTTAGAAGTGTTGTAGTCTTATTACAGACACTTTGAAATACATTTGACTAGTCATGCAACATTTCTAGTTGCTAATGAGTTGTATTTAAGATGCACTGGGACTGGGAGGAAACACATCGCCGGGAAAATATGCATACCCACTCGTACGTGTTAAATTTTCCCCTTTTACGATCTCGCAACTTCGTAGGCATAACATTCTGAATATATGATGGTATTTTCATGCTTTTTATTAAGTTGGAACAAAAACACGTCGAGATCCAAAGAGACGGGGCTGCTTGATGTGATAATCTAAGAGGCCGTGTTGCCAAATTATTAGGCCATGCAAGATGTCTTGTTTTCTTATAATATGAATTTGTAACAATATTATTGAATCAATTATTATGGATTGAATGATATTGTCTGAGCCCAGGTAGCCTAGTCATAATTTTTCGATTTGAAGTTTCAGAGTTATATTTGGAAAATTTGGCAACATGTTTAATAGGGCCGTTATGATTCCATAACAGCCTCCGCGGTTCGTAGTGACAGGTTGAAGAATGCGGCCAGTGAAAACTGTTGATAATTTAAATAAATGGCATTTTCCTTGTTATATTACTATTTATTGTAGGGCCGCGTTCAAAACAACGTTCACGGCAATAACTCACAAACAGCTCGGTGTATGCAGCAACGGGCAATGAGAAAAACCAAGGGAAAATATAAATCTAAATAAAGTTTAACTACGGAATGCGAATGCATTTAAGTACCTAGCGAAGAAATAACGATAAATTGACGACAGAAAAGATGTATGCACATATGATTATTTATCCCTTATGCAAAGAAAAATCTAAAGTAGACGGACCACAGGGATGCATTGGATGAATAATATTTATTATAGACTTTTCATATCTTCCATGTTCCAAGAGAGATTTCGTTCTTTACATTATTCAAGAGAATATTATGTAAATCTGACTGTATTTTTTGTAATATGAGAAATGCATTCTATATTGTAAGTTGATTGAATTTAGTATAATTCGAGAAAATTTTTATTCCCTAAATCCGATTTAGATTACACAGATTACCGACGGAATAAATTTCCTTGTCTTCTCTCCTTTTTTTCCTTTTTTCTCCTTTTTTTTTCTCCGTTTCCTTAGTCTTCTTCTAGGCATCTTCTAAGTATCACACTTAGGACACCCTGGCATGGTTCTTCCCCACCAGAGTAATGGCGGACTTCTACCGCCTAAAACCCCATTCGGGCTCTGCAAGCACACTGTAACTTACTTCCCGTTTATTGTTGACTTAGTTTCCCCGAGCTCTTTTTGCCTTCTCTCCTGCTTCTCCTGCTCCTACTTAATTTCTCGGAAAAAAGCCATGATGCTCTTCCATTCCTCTTTCCCTGAGAGCATCGACTCAACAAAATTGCTGAACAGACAGACACTGCATCGTGTCATAATAATCGACCTCTCCTCTTTCCCACGGTCCGATCTCCGCGATTAGGCTTCTAGTCCAAGCTCCATTAAGAGTATTTTGCCATTTCATCTACCATCGGCCATATCCTTCCTGAGTCTCTTCTCTTCTTCAATGGGCAAGACCTCCGCTATCACCTGTAGAGCCACGGTGGATATTGTACCATATCCAGATGTCACCACTATGAGCAGCTGTTGTTGCATTGATTGATACGAGGGCTTGCCTATGTCTATTGATCCGGAGAATCGGGTACCGCATACAGCACCACCGAAGTGACAACCCCTGGGCGTTGATTCGCTTGTCTCGCTTTGGCTCTTTTTTTGGCGTCCACATTTTCCTCGCTTTGGCCCTGACCTCGCTCATATTCTCTCCGAAGATCAGCCTTCGGTTAAGAGTGGACCTCAAAGATCGTACTAAGAAGTCTATGCTTTTTTTTTTCAAAGTTGGTTACAACCATTGGGTCGATCTTCTCCGCCGCGATTTGTAGGCCCACTTGTTTCAGTCGCTTGTGCCCTATAGCAACGATTCCCCTTCGTTGAGATATCCTGGTCTGTCTTGCGCTTCACTATTAGTACGATGTCGTCCGCGTATACCGCGAGTTTTACCCCTTAGACATATGGAGACGCAGGACGCCATCGTACATGACATTATGTCGGTCCTCAGGATCGAACCCTGTGGGACGATAACTCTGTTGGAGAAGTAGCTGCCAATCAACCTTCTCAAGTAGCCCGAGATTAGCAGTTCGTATAGGGCACTCGCTATCTGGTCCCACCTCGCCGAGTTGAAGGGTCTCCTTTCCCTCTCGAACCATCAGGTGTTCGGACTTCCTCCAGTATATTTTATATGGCTGAGGCTGTACCGGGTGGTCCATCACTTATGTCCACCCCCGAAATAGAGGTTAATTTTAAAGATAAAAAATTGAAACTTTGAGGATTTGTGTAATTAATATATGACCACATAATGGCATAATCAGATTAATTTTTTTTTTTTAGTTGAGCCATCAGCGATAAAAAACTGTAATTTGGTGTTAATGTGACCAAAATAAATTCGATTTTTCCTTAATACATCGATATAAATCGATCAAGAAAATCAAAACGATGCATGAAATGCAGGTCAATGAGTATAAAGCACATAAAGTGCAATTACTAGCTTGTTAGGTGGGTTCGGAGAATTACTCCATCGCCCATAACAATTGTCATGCTGGCAGTGCCTGAAACTCCAATCGAGAGGAGCTTCCAACTAATATCCAACAGCAGAGCCTTCCAGAGTACCAAATCAAGCACAGACACGTGTTTCGTTCTACTGGAACTCATCAGTGTGCTGCATCTGGAGTATCTGGGGGATGCTGTCGGATAAACGGAAGCCGGCACCTCTTAAGCTACGAATTAACACGGAACTCCGTGTGGTGTAAAGTAGAGCGACATCTAGCGGTTATTCCAAAGAACTAACCGTGAGTTCACTCTAAGTTATTGCAGTCCCAGACACTACCAATGCCGTCGATTGACAATCATGAAGAAGAGGAAAGGCAAGTATACTCAAGGATTAATGCATGAAATGCAGGTCAATGAGTATAAAGCACATAAAGTGCAATTACTAGCTTGTTAGGTGGGTTCGGAGAATTACTCCATCGCCCATAACAATTGTCATGCTGGCAGTGCCTGAAACTCCAATCGAGAGGAGCTTCCAACTAATGCTTGTTATGGGCGATGGAGTAATTCTCCGAACCCACCTAACCAGCTAGTAATTGCACTTTATGTGCTTTATACTCATTGACCTGCATTTCATGCATTAATCCTTGAGTATACTTGCCTTTCCTCTTCTTCATGATTGTCAATCGACGGCATTGGTAGTGTCTGGGACTGCAATAACTTAGAGTGAACTCACGGTTAGTTCTTTGGAATAACCGCTAGATGTCGCTCTACTTTACACCACACGGAGTTCCGTGTTAATTCGTAGCTTAAGAGGTGCCGGCTTCCGTTTATCCGACAGCATCCCCCAGATACTCCAGATGCAGCACACTGATGAGTTCCAGTAGAACGAAACACGTGTCTGTGCTTGATTTGGTACTCTGGAAGGCTCTGCTGTTGGATATTAGTTGGAAGCTCCTCTCGATTGGAGTTTCAGGCACTGCCAGCATGACAATTGTTATGGGCGATGGAGTAATTCTCCGAACCCACCTAACAAGCTAGTAATTGCACTTTATGTGCTTTATACTCATTGACCTGCATTTCATGCATTAATCCTTGAGTATACTTGCCTTTCCTCTTAATCAAAACGATGTCAAAAAAATAAATATCAAAAACCTAATTACAAGCCTTTAATTAAATAAAATACTTAAAATATGGAAATGACAGGTAAAATGATTGATATATGGTAGAGTAATAAAACTGACAAATCTAATGAGGGCAGGTACCTACCATAAATAATCTCCAAAGCAGTCAGAAGAATGTTCCATTGAACTCGAATGGTGCTTCTTTTATGAATGTTTACTTAGGATATGTTTACTTAACATTTGTGCTATACCAGCCCTTCAAAATCCTGATAGTTTTATTGCTTCCATAAATCAATCATTCTAGCTGTCATTTCCATATTTTAAGTATTTTATTTAATTAAAGGCTTGTAATTAGTTTTTTGATATTTCTTTTAAGTGATTTTGATTTATTAATTGATTTCTATCGATGTATTAAAGAAAAATCGAATTTATTTTGGTCACATTAACACCAAATTACAGTTTTTTATCGCTGATGGCTCAACTAAAAAAAAAAATAATTAATCTGATTATGTCATTATTATGGTCCTATATTAATTACACAAATCCTCAAAGTTTCAATTTTTTATCTCTAAAATTAACCTCTATTTCGGGGGTGGACATAAGTAGTGATGGACCACCCGGTACAGAGTAAATATGCCTTTCTGAAGTCGTACTGGTACGGATTAATGCCTTCCCTCTATTCAAGCTCGACGAGAAGTCTCTCCAGAAGAATTCTTTCCAGGATCTTATCGAACGTGGGTCCTCGATGTTATCCTTCCCCTTCCATACCAGGGTAACAGTGCCTCTGTTCCATATTCCTGGGAACAGGCCGTTCTTCAAGAGATTGTTGAGCACCCCGAGGAGGTGGCCGCAGTCAGCGCTCAACCTCATTGATGATAATTCCATTTTCACTGCTTTAATGAATTTTATTATTATCTTTTTACGCTCGTTTAAATATTTAAGTCAACAGTTAGGTAGGTCTATTGTTTCATGTAATCTGAATAATCCGGGCGCGTTTGATTATACAACGAGGTCATTGATTATTTCAGTTCCTTGTAATATTTCATGACGTCGTGTTACCCAACTTGGATAATCTTATTAATAATACAAAGTTTTGTTAGGTACTTAGACAGTTTCTGGAGTGATTGCGTTTACACGAAGTGAACTACATGCTCGTGTATATAATTATTATGAACACCTTAAGAGTGTTTTGCTATAGCTGTCTAAACGTCAGACTGAATTACTGATAAATTTTATGAAATAAGATGTTAAAAAAAAAAATTTCCTTTCCTCCTTGTGGTGATTATAGTCCCTGCAATATTTTATTTGAAAAGCAATTTTTGAATTAAGTAGCTTGAGATTCAGCTCCAGATCTGGCTGAAAGTTAAGCTCATAAGTAGAATATCGATAGAAATGGTATTTATTACATCTCTAAAACATTCAAGGGTAGATATAAGTTTTGATAAAGCTATAAAATTTTAATCGCAAAGTTCCGAACTTTAAACTCATTTGAGACTTTGATCGTTTAGAGAGCTTATGGCAATCTCGAACTAATTCAAATCTGTCCCTTTCCCGCTACAATTCTCATCCATGGCACGAAACCCCTTACACAGCTAATGAAATGACGGTGGAATTAGCAAACAAACATTAAGGGAACGATAGAGGGGTTTTACTACTATTAACAGATCGAGTATTATGTACGAAAATACGCACAAACATTGAATTTATAGACACTCTATAAGGGGATCATTAACCTTGGCAAATTGAGAAAGAGCTAAGGAAGAAAGGCTTAAGAGTAGAAAAGTTAAGGTGGGAATTTTTTATGCTCAATTTGACCATCGCAGATAGAAGCCATAGAACAGAAAAAAATATTTGTCAGTAAATTTGCAATACCATGACAACAAGCTCCAAAATTAACTCAAAAAGATGATCGATAAGCATTTGTTGAAGATTTATTAGGTATAACTTTCCTATTATGGATACACTTTAACCTCAGGCGGGTTTCCTAGCAACGTACATAGAAACATATATCAAAACTGTTACATATGATTAAAGTATTTTTCTTTCAGTGCATCCCATTTAATGTTGCAAACATTTTTGGATTTCCTCAACATGGGATCACGTACACGCTGTCCACTGAGAGTTGTCCGTTGTCATGCCACACTGATTCTGACTAAACAATTTCATTTAATTCGATTTGAATCGTACACTTATTTCTAAGTCGAACCAGATGTGGTATCGCAGTTCGTGTCAGTGGCGTGTGTTGAGGAATAATGAATATCCTACAAGTATAATTATTATTTCGACAAGTTATTGACGAAGTAGAGCCTTGCAACTTTTGCAACAAATATATACAGGGTGTCCCATAACATGTGGGCAATCTCCCGGATTTGGGTATATTTCGTAAAAATAAATGAAAAAATATCTATAAAATTAATTCCTCAGAGACACCCCTACAAAGATATTAGCTGTTGAAGTTGAGGGTTGAAAATCAATTTTTTGCAATAACTTTTTTATTTCTTGACCGATTTTGATAATTTTTGGTGTTATTTTGTATTATTTTGGACTGTTTAGAATAGTGTTTCATAATCTTTGGTAGCACATACATAGACCTCGGGATGGCATAACCCCCTCATTCACTTGAAAGAAAACAATTAAAATAATAATTTTACAATTTTTTAAGGTTAATTTTCCTTTTCTTTGATATTTTTTACATAAAAAATGTATCCTATTTTATTTCGATAGAGCGAACCGTTATCGAGATAAACGTCCTTCTAATAGGTGATGCGTCGCAGGAACTTTTCAAATTTCAAGTAAATTTTAACAAGATGGCTGACCTATGACAGTAAATTGAGCAGGAAACAAAACAATAACTTAATTAAATACACGTCAGTGTCAAAGATTTCATTTCATGCAGATTCTAACTGATTTTAAAATGAGTTACAAAAACGCTGAATACGCAGAAAATCAGTTAGAATTGAATCTGCATGAAATGAAATCTTTTGACACTGACGTGTATTTAATTAAGTTATTGTTTTGTTTCCTGCTCAATTTACTGTCATAGGTCAGCCATCTTGTTAAAATTTACTTGAAATTTGAAAAGTTCCTGCGACGCATCACCTATTAGAAGGACGTTTATCTCGATAACGGTTCGCTCTATCGAAATAAAATAGGATACATTTTTTATGTAAAAAATATCAAAGAAAAGGAAAATTAACCTTAAAAAATTGTAAAATTATTATTTTAATTGTTTTCTTTCAAGTGAATGAGGGGGTTATGCCATCCCGAGGTCTATGTATGTGCTACCAAAGATTATGAAACACTATTCTAAACAGTCCAAAATAATACAAAATAACACCAAAAATTATCAAAATCGGTCAAGAAATAAAAAAGTTATTGCAAAAAATTGATTTTCAACCCTCAACTTCAACAGCTAATATCTTTGTAGGGGTGTCTCTGAGGAATTAATTTTATAGCTATTTTTTCATTTATTTTTACGAAATATACCCAAATCCGGGAGATTGCCCACATGTTATGGGACACCCTGTATAATGCAAGTAAATAAGAATGATAATAATTATTGTTATCATCATGATAGAAATATCATGTCACCTACCTGCTGGTTGCCGTTTAAAAGAAAGAATAACACCTCCGTTTTCTTATTTGCAAGTAAAATATTCCAGCAATTTAACCACAAGACCACGTACTAAGGAGTTCAATCGTTTCCCAGGCAAAACAAGGAAATAGATTTTTAGGCATTCGCGCAATTAAGTTACTCATAGTTTATCACACCGTACAATAACAAAGGTATTTCTGCTAATTTCGTATTAAAAACGTTTCAAATCACAACACAAACCTTATTATTAGTATATTTAACGCTGACACTGACATTACTGACAGTGGCGACGACAATCTTATCGTAATATCGTATCAATCTAAGCGTATCAAGACGCGAGTCGATACTTCCGTCTCACTCTCGCTCATCTTTTTAGAATTGCTGACGATTCAAACGTATTTCTGACAATACGTCCCATTTTAACTCGATTGACTATGCAATGCAATAGAAGGAGTAAGAAACATAACGAGATGATGTATCCTTAGTTATCACAACAGACAACTCTCAGTGTACAGACTTTACTTTGTTTTTGCGTGATTCTCAGCAAGTTTATCTCTGATAATGACATTTTTCTATCTTAGGTAAAATTGCTATTTTTCAATAATATGCTGTTATTCTAAGCTCTGTAATTCTTGTTATTTGAATTTGAGAGAATTAAGACCCCTGTTATGCAATTTCTTCAAAATTATGTATCCCGTCCCCTGTCTAACCCTCAAGTCAGATGGCTCATCCAAATTAAATTTCTAAAGTACAGAAATCTCCCGAATGAACTTCAAAGTGAAAATAACTTCTTTGATTTACCCGCCCTGTATCTTGGACCAACTTTCCCACATTATTAGATTTTCCTTTTGTCCCGCAAGGGAATGGGAAGTTGCCGTGACATTTCCGATGTCGTTCCAGAGCACTCCTGACTTTACAGTTACATAAATCGTCCATGTTATGACGGCAGTTGTTTATTAAGTTTCTACCGCTCTACTTGAAGGAAAACTTCCCCAGAAAACTTCTTCGGTCGCCTCTATATCGATCCGGAGGTAAATTAACCGAACTTGCCCGCTTTTCAATGGAACACTGTAACTGGATAGCGCGGAACCCTAGACGAGAACCTACCTCGCGAAGGCTGTTGAATTCTTTTATTGCACTCTCTTTCAAGCGTAACTCTCAAAGGGTGTAGAATAAGAAAAAAACGTCCAATTATTACAGAAAGTATCAAACACCGTCTCTTTTGCAGGTTACTGCGCTTTTAGCACTAAGTGAAGGAGCGCAATTTCTAAGCAATGGTTTGCTATACGTAACAGAAAGGCTTCGTCTAGGACCGCATGGAGCTACGTCCCTAGTCGTACGACTTCTCGTAACAACACCTGGAATAAAAAACATGACAGGTATGTTGCAGCAGTTGTTGTTTTGACCTTAATAATATATTTTCCGTTGTTTTAGTCGAAGTAAACGGGTACACAAGTTCTACTTGCGAAGGCAGTGAAAGACCTATAAATAGCAGCTTGTCGGGGGCTGTTGTGAGATCAGCTACTGTTGAAGTTTATCCCGAGGGAACGTTGAGAACTGATACGGAAAGCGCTTACTTCTGTGCTAATGGTAAGTAGGTATAAATGAGCGGCAGTAATAACTTATTAATTTTATAATTTTATTTCTATGAAACAGTTCGGTACAATTTTAATGATAGACTAGATTCTGCTGTTGGGAATCTTGAAAGTAGGTCATCTAGAAATCTCTAATGATGAATAAATATTCTTTTAAGAAGAGCGAAGGAAGTAAAGATCGTATGATTTCTAGGTACCTATATCAACAAACTGACATCATATAAGAGCACCAGAAACAAAATGTCTCATTTGAAATTTCGACATATTATTGGGAGGTGGTTTATTGGGAGGAGGTTATACTATGCAGGAGTGACATTTATTATTCTTATTATTTTCTTCTTCCCTTCTTTTCTTATTCTTCTTTTTTCCCATTTTTTCCATTGTTTTCATTTTATTTTATTATTTTTTACTCATATATTTTTTTATTACTTTTGCTTTTTTTTCTTTGTTTTTTACTCTTCTTTTTCTCTTTTTGTTGTTCTTTTCTGTTGTCTCCCTGTTTTACTTTTATTCACTTTTTTTTCTTTCTTTTTTATGTGTTCCTCATGTATAGGAACAGGCATCGGAATACTTTTAGCTGTGAAACCATTAAAATTATAAAAGGTTAAACTGTGTAGAAATAAATGAAATAGTCACGTCAAGAATATACTTTTTGTATGTGCGTCAGTGTAAGGGATGAGATATTTAATTGAAGAGGTTCATTGAGAATCTACCTGTAGTAGGTAGGTACCTATTTACTTAACATTCAGGTAAATGGATCAAGTTTGTTGATATATAATTTGAGTCGCTCTGTATATTTCAATATAAGTACCGGAATTTCGTATGAGCCTGGAAAGGAAAAGCTGACCTTTTTCTTTCGCTCCGACCCTTAGATCTTCTCTTCACGTTTTCACAATAAACTGACTAGCGACTGGAGAGTCGTCACAATTTCTCTTGACGGTATTTTTAGCTTTTCAATCTGAATAATTCAGTGTCCGGCGCTTGAGTTTCTCCATCTGCATTGTCGTCGCATCAAGCAGCTCATCCAATTCCGGGAACTCATTTGACAACCCGTCACACAATCACGATTCTCGCCGAAGAAAAGTTAGAGTCGCCGCCCGTAATCACCTTGTCATCTCATTTCCAGCAGTCCAAATTGCATCAAATTATCTTTATTCTGTTATTTCGACTCTATTGTTACAGCGAGGGCTCCGCGAGACAAAGTATGATATTGTTAGAGACCTACTTAGTTTATAGTAGGGTGGATGTTATTTAATAATTAGTATCAACTACATACATACCTACATTGCCTAATACAATACAAGAAGTATTCATAACTTGACAATGATTCTCGAAAAACTATCTAAAAAAAAAAAAAACTTTTTTAACATTCATTTTCCAAGTCCCCAAACAGGTCAATTTTATTTATAAAAGCGGATTATATTTTGAACTATGACGTCATCATATTTTTTAACGCAACATTTTTGTCAGAAAACGATTCTCCTCTTCTTCATGAATATTACACTAGTGGTTTATAGCTGACCACTGAAAAGATACAGGATGTTTCGTTATAAATTTAAAACCGTTAAAAAACGATAAATTTTGAAATGTAAAAAATTTCACTTTGTTAGTAGTAAAAAATAAGTTTTAATTTTAAATGGTGACTGAATTGAGTTGTTTACCGTTCTTCTCATTGAAACTGTTCAAATTCTCGACCAACAACGTCCTGGCACTGTACAACACGGTGTAAAAGGTTTCTGTTACACGCTGAATGACATCCGGAGCCCATTTTCCATTTCTAAGCGAATTTGATGCGTAGATCTTCTAAATTGATGTGAACCCTTAATTTTAACTTTTAAGTGCCCCCCCCCCCCCCCCCGCCCCAACGATAAAATCTATGAAAAGTCAAATCGGATCTCGTTGTTCCATTGAGAAACAGCCCAACATTAATACCAAAATGAGGAGGAGCTCCATCTTGTTGAAACCAGATTTTGTCGTGAGTGATATTATTATCGCCGTTAAAAAAAGCAAGTGCTAAGATGGAAGGAGTTATTCATACAAAAAAGTAAAAACAGCAAAATTTTCATGAAAAACAGTAGTCTCGTTACTGCGTGTGAGATTCTTGGGTTCATGAGCATTTTTTTGTGACCAATATCTGAAGTTATGGCGGTTCACTGCGCCATTATATGTATAAAAAGTCGCCACGTCCGAGAAGTAATAATATTCAAAAAATTGAGCACCTCGTCACATCTTAACGAGACTTCTTCACAGAACTGCAGTTGAAGGTCGGGATCGTCCTCCATTGATTCATGTATCAAGTGAGGCATTGTATGGATGAAATAATTGTATGCTCGGAAGTCTGACGACATTTAAATGGTCAATATTATGATGTAGAGCCATCTGGCTTCTAGAATCGTGTGGTCTTGAACTTCAAGAAGTTCAAGAATTTTATATTTTATGGGCACAGAAAATAGAAAACTGTAGCTTTGTTATAAAACAGCAAAAAAAGTATTGTTGTGTATTTTACTTCTGTAGATTCGCCCATAGTAATTTGGAAAGCCTAAATTCACTGGTTTAAGCACACTGTCTAATATCTCTCACTTATTATCGCTTTCTTATTCGCTTAGAACTTCGCAGTCTACACAAAAAACATCTCTCCTAGCTCCGCTCATACAGCTTATATAATTATTCTTATAACCTGAAATATTAAAATATCTCGGAAAGTAAACACTATCCGGAAAAATATTTCACATTAGTGGTTTGGTTCGGTGAGAGACATCGTTTGAACACAAAAACCGCCCTGCACCCCTCACCCCTCGCGAGGCAGTGAGGGTAACTTTGAAATTTTAAATAAAAACCTCAGTTTTTTATTTATAGTTTACATATTATTACATATCGGTTTACGAATTCCCAATCAAAAATAAGGGCTGTTAGTAAAAATTCTAAAGTTACCCCCACTCACCCAGCAAGGGGCTTTCTGGTACCGGACGGTTTTTGTGTTCAAGCGATGTATCTCACCGAACAAAACCACTTTTGGGGAAAACATGTTTCCACGTAACGTTTACTTTTCGAGATATTCAATATCAAATTTCCTAGGGAACCTGCATTACCGACACTCCGACACTGACGCTTACTACGTTAGTATCGGTAATACAGGTACCTCAAAATGTCCTACATTACAGCATCATCTATGATCAATAATTGCAAAAAATGTTTGAGAAACTCCCTCGAAAGGGGTGAGGGGTTCAGGACAGTTTTTGTGTTGAAAAGATGTCCGTCGCCGCAAAAAAAAATTCGTGGAAAATATTTTTTCGCAGAGTGCTTACTTTTCCAGATGATTGAGTAATTAAGGTTATAAGAATTGCCATGTATACACCCTTGGGGTTCTTCTGGAACGCCTTCTGAAATTAACTAGCTCCCGAATGACTTTCCAGAGTTCCGAATTTTTATTCCTGTAAGATATTAGACAGCAGTAGCTTATAGGAATCATGACAGGCTCTCTCCAATAGATGGTTCTTGAAATTTCCCCTTTATGATCGAAAATTCACTGTAAGTGCCACAAAGGTATAATACTACTAAAATGGTGGATTTATGACTCCCAAGCATTGATAAAACGTCACGGTATAAAGATTTTAGGATTTATTACTAAACAAAGTAAACAAAAATAAAAACTTCATAATGAAAGTGTAACTTTATTATCTTCAAAGGTACCTACCTACCAAACATAGGACAAAACAAGTCTACTTAAGAGTCTTTTAAATATAATATCCTTGTAATTTTCACTTACGCTTATGAGACAGATTCTGAGGTATAATGATCCTTTCATCTGCAGAGCATTAAAATATTCCTGCCTCAGCTTCCGGTGAGGGAGCGTGCAGCTTGGCATGACACGGATATTGAGAGAGCGAAGCAATAATTAGGTCGGTACGGGGGGAAATAAGGGTGTAATTCTCGGATTGTATAATCGAATCGCTGCTGGAAGCCGAAAACTCCTCTGATCTTTAGACCAAGTTTAATTAAAAAGTTTTCAAAAAATACATCTTAATAAATTTCGTCAATATTATCCGTTTTTCGATATAACATAATTTTAGCAACGCGTCCAGCCAATTAAATGAAACCTCGTTTATATGATTGTATAGGGTCAATTTTTCAATTTATTATCGTTGATAATTAATTTTGGGGGTTTATTAAACTTCACCTTCAATTTACCATAACATGACTTTCTCACTCTACACAAATCACAGTAGCTATGCCAAGTTACAAGCACGATCACTTGAAGATCACTTGAAAGTAAACTTTGGTCAATTTTCTGTCCCCCAAATGCTAGGTTGCCATTTTCTGTATCGCGTTCTGATGGCACCACATGTCGTCTACGTCTATATCGTTCAATTAAGGTAAAAAAATCTGTTATTATCACATCTGCCCAAAATCGGCTCCAAACAATAATTTTTTGTATATGCATTGCCACCTGGTGAACCCCTGTGGGTTAGCGTCGCTCCATATAAGGCAATTGTGCTTATTAGCATAGCCATTCATCCAAAAATAGCTCCGGACGAATATAACCTGCAACGATTCAAAGTGAATCGATATCTCCGCTCATGCACCACTATAGGGATTCCCTGCAGTTCATGTATCTTTTCAATAAATAAAAAATGCATCTCGTAGCTAATATGATCGGCCAAAATTGGGGTCCTCTTCCAAACGCTCCGAAGCCCAGTCAACGAACAAACGGCGTTGTCTGTGGTCATTACCTTTAAACTCATGGTCTAATTGGATTTTGTATGGATGCAGGCCCAACTCCCGACGCAAAATTCGCCAAGTTGAAGTCTGCAAAAGGTCGATTTCTGGTGTTCGGTGAGGAATTGACTTCCTCGGGTTCTTCTTCACACTGTCAAAGACAGATGTCGATTTTCTCGGCCTATCTGGCGTTTTTTGACATGGGGGTATTAGCTGATTGCTTATCGAAACGGTCGTCTCGGATTTGGTCACCAAACGTTGGAGAGTCGACTTTGAAGGACCTCATCTACAGTGAAATAAGCGCAACGTTTGCACTAACGAACACTTGCTTTGATAATTAAGTTTTATCGTCTAAACGTGCTTCCAAATCGTGCAACTTGTTATGGTAATTTGGCATTTGTGACTGAAACCTGAACAACAGGTTTTGTTTCAAAAACAACACGGCCGCCACAGGTTGTCAACTTCGAGTACTTCGACCCGTCCCAACTAAAAAACCCTTTATCTGACGTCTTACGCCTCCCTCTCCGCCCATGATCGAACGCCCACTTATGAGAAGCTTACGTCTTATGGGGTAGGTACCTGTTATTTACATCAACACCATTTTTGTCACAACCTTCCAATAAAATCATCATTCATCCTTGGAGCTCGCATCAAAAAATATTGAACACTTTGCGCTATTATGTAATTAATTAAGAGCACAAGTTGACATTATGAAGAAAATGATCAGGAGCAGAGAACGGGAATTATTATCTTTCAAAAATTAATTGGATTTACGCTAGTTGATTTATAAAGTTGATGCAAACCAAAATTTGTTTCATGACAGAAAACCTGGTGGTTTCTCCATCGGCCAACTTTAGGTACGAGTGGAGAGCTTCACCAAGAAGCCACGAGGGCGTGGTGCTGGAGGTGCGGATACAAGGTAGAGCTGGGCCAGTTACGGTAGCCCTCGCCGAGTCCAGAGACGACCTTGACAGGATGTACCACATCACCATCGGTGATAGGGATAACGAGATTACTTGGATCGGAAAAGGACAACATGGTAAGTCGCACATTTTTAATGACGTCCTTTTTTATAAAAATCCTGCTACCAATATACATTATTTATGCGCATCCGTGAGACTTGATTGTGAAAGCTGAGACGAAATACTTTTCAGAAGAGAAGTTCTGCGTCTTAAATGTCACTGCAGTAACTTTATTGACATAATAGGGGTAACAATACAAGAAAAAGTGTTTATTCTAGGTTACGGAATCCAGTTGGCAACAGTAGAAACGCCCGGTATATTATCGGAAGATAATTGGAGAACATTCTGGATAACGTGGGAGAAAAACATAATTGCTTTTGGTAATGGATCAGCTCTAAATAACAACACCCTACTGAAAAGAAAAATGGACAAAAAGATCAAGATCAAATACCTGGGATTTGCTTCGTCCTGGGGATGCCTTGCAGAGTTTAGGTGAGTTTACGACTACATACTTTTTGTTTCATCATTTTTCGGTAGCTTTACGATCTATTCATCACTGCGAAATAAAATGTGCAACTCCTATTTCCTGTTTGCTTCGTGTTAAACGAGAAGCAATTTAACTTTTAGTGCTCCAATAAAATTGTTATTCTGTTGGAAACATACCCCAATAAAAGCTAAATTTTCTACTATACATCATATGAAACGTTTAGGTACGTATCCCATCTCAAGTTTAAATGCGATGTATAAGGTGCCTCATCACTTAAGTCCCCAGGGAAAATTCAGACCGTATCATATAGTACACTAGCAAAAACAAGCCGGTTTAAGCGAAAGACTCCTTTTATTTCGTTGTAGAACTTGTCTCATTTTTCAACATCGCACCTCAATAGCTTTGAACTGAATAAAACGTTTTAAAAGTTATCAAATAGTGAATTATCCGAGAAATTATTCATTGAAGATTTCTTGGTCGCTTTTCTCAGTTTGAAACTTTCAAGATTTCAGTATTGTTCTAATAAAGCTGAATAATAAACTGCTTGTATAATAATTCCAGAGTGTTTAATAAGGATTATTTCTTTTATGGGACACCGGGTGTAGGTACACCCTAGGGAACGGAGTTGAGAAAGGTTTTATCAGGAAACCGCATCCACGCGGTTCATGTCTCACAAGATGAAGTAACTAAGCTAGGGCTTGCGGAAGCCCTGGTGTGGAACGGTTAATGGAGTGGAATTCAGCGGATGGGGAATTCCCTATGTGAAAAATCGTTCCCTCTTTTCTTTTTCACCAGTAAACTCAGCGTAAACTCATGTACCAAGATCCAGAATGGAGTATTTCTTTCTTCTTTCTTCCAGCAACAATTATAAAAACCTCATAAAGAATACGAATACTGTGACTATTTAACACTATTTTTCTGAAAACATTTCGGGGAGGACCCCCGAATCCTCCTTCAACCAAGGGAATACTCCGTCCCCCTCCCAGACCCTCCGGAGGCTGTTTTCCTGAAGTTGTCATAAAATTTTTTTTAATCTCAGGTACCTAGATAATAAGGGTCCCAAATCTGTACCGTTTGGGGTATCCACTTAACTGGATCGTCCACTGGAAAGGAGGAGGGTGGGGGGTTGACCAATATTTACTCCCCACCTGGACTGAAACTAAACGCCGGCCCTGAACCAAACCCAAGCCCTCACTCAGGGACGGTTTGAGATTTGCTTTGTCAGAAATCTGTTTGCCTGTTTTCATAAGTAAAAGGATTGTTCCCCATGCTCCACTTATCCATCACTTGACTGAAGGGAATCCTAGTCTTAGGTATGAAGCAAGAGTGTATCTCTTGACAAGTAAGTCGTCTCTACTCCCTCATTAAGTCACATTTGTTCTCTTCGGCAATGTTCGTCCTACGATGCGCAACGAATGATAAAATCATCTAGGAGTCTACGATGGTCTCTCCGGGGAGATACCTAACTCCCACTACAAGAGCGAATGGTCTATGATAGCCTTTACCTACTGGATTCTACGTCGGGGTTAATGCAATGACATTACATGCAGAACAAGTCAAAAGTTGACAAAATACTATGATTTGTATCTTCAGTAAGTTGTGTTTTTTTGATTTTTAAAAATTACTGGTTAGAACGTTGCATCTCCAACAGACTAACGGTCTTCTGGAGGTCAATACAGAGCTTCCAGAGTTGGTAGAGTTCCTATTACCCTTTCAGGTCCATGTCGAAAAAACAACAGGGGAGAAATTTCCAGAAAAAAAATTATGTTGATGCTCTCAGGCCTTGGATATCTTTTCGCTTGGTCGTAGCTCCAACTGGAAGGATAATCCAGTTTAATGTCCCACAACACCCTTTCAAGGTTATAATATCCAGGATCGTATCGCCATCTTTCTTTTATAAATGACTGTAGTTACTCCAAAGTTGGTTAATGGATGCTTCTATCGCTCCAAGTCCCTGACTTACTACGTCAGGCACCTGAATACGTTTCCTTCTCTCTAAGCCTGAGTTCAATTTCATTCTTCTGATCAAACGAGACTCTCGCAATCTTTATCGGAAGTATAATAGCTGCCCACCAGACGTGGACGTGGATGATTCCAATTTTTAATGTAATTGTATTGTCATTCTTGAAGGTGATTGAGTTACTGGGACCTAAGAGATAATACCGTTAATGAAGCACCCTCTCCAAGTTCATTTCCTTGAGAAACTTAAGGAATTTGAGAGGACCAAGGTCGGGTAGATCCTCTACCTCCAGGTGGTGTTGACCCAGATCATTATTTCTTCTTTTGAGTTCTAATGCTTATCAGTTTAGCAGCAGGTAGTGCCTCGTCTCCCTTGCCGCAAAATCTGTAAACATCGTTCTTTTTTATGTCTACCTTCCTCAGGTGTTCCTTGTGCTTACAATGTCCCGTCAGGAATCACGTCAGTGTTCTGAGACGTTCCTTGCTGAGTTTGGAGGGGATGTTCGACCTCTCTCGGATGAAATTCCCGTGAAGTACTTTGGCTTGTCACAACCCTGAGAGGTTCCTCCAATGGATTTTTCTCAGTTTTTCTTCTTCCTTTTGGAGTTCTGCCTTGAAGAATGCGTCTTCCAAGCCTCAGAATGGTTCTAGTCCTATAGAGGATGTTGGTACTCCTTTTCTTGCCATTAAGTGGCCAAGTTTATTTCCTTCAATTCCAAGAGTTTGACCATGGTATCTATTTGAGGTGAATTTTATTTTTCTTCCCTAATTCGTTAAGTTTTTCTAGGAACTGTCAAGCCATTTTGGAGCTTGGACAATTCCGTGATGATGAAGTTCCTGTCGAAACTTTTTTTTTTCTTTTGGCAGTCTTCTCGCAGCCTTTTAGGGGTTGGTCCTCAATGGCTCGCTGTGCCCGCTCCTGATTCCCACTCTTGGCATTCTAAGGAGAGCTTCTCCGGCTCTTCTCTCGATCAACAAATGTAGTTCCAACGCCGCAATTGGACAAGTTCTCATTGGTCCTGTGATGCAAAGACATGCGAGCATCTGGATCTTCTGGAGTGTTTTCCTTGCTGTTACTAGTTTGGTCTTCTTGTACCCAGGCAACCCCTCCGTATGTGATATAAAGTCTCACAGCATGATGGTTTACATCCAGCACACAATAGATGGGTTACAACCCCATGTTCTGCCCGCAATTCGGGATGATCCCAAATTCAATAGCAGCAGTTGATTTCTTCACTTCTTGATAAACAACGACAAATTGCTGCTATTAAGAATGAGCATTTCAGAAAAAATCTTGAAACTAACTGCCACATCACATAACCACGTTTGGAGGTTGGATTGAATCAATTATGTACTTACAATAACAACTTCATTAAAAGGCTAAGTTTAGGCAAGATTATTTAGAGGGTCTTCAAAAACTCAGTTATGCCAAATTACAGAAAAATGCGTAAAGAGTTCTCTCTGAGTTCTTGTCATTGATTGTTAAACGTTGTTTTAAACATCTTCAACAATCTGTACCTTAAAAACAAAGGTATGGCCCTAACATCATATGAACTTTTTTTGTGTCGAGATCACCAGAGCAGATAAAACTCTCAGGCAAAAGAAGAACTATTTTACTCGCTACCCGGTCAAGGAAGTTAATTCCAATGTGGTGAAGAATTACCAATTCCATTTTTTCCTCAATATGGAAGCCCTCTTCACAATATAGATAGAAATGGAACTAGCATGAAGTTTGCAAATATTTTGAGCTTTTAAAAAAATAGGAGCCGTGAAAAAAATCATCCCTTAAGAAAACTTCTAGCAATCACGTACATATTTAAAATGTAATCACTGAAAGTATACTACAAGGAATAATCAAACGCAAGCAATTGCGCTCGATTTTCTATCCACGGAACAATAATAAATTCGTGGCGCGTTGCGCTGTTTATTATGAGATATGTGTCTTCTCAATTTCAACAAAACCGAAAGCAAACTCCATTCCCTCAGGACGGAATCTCCAGAGATACGACGTGTGAAAGTAAGGCGAAATCAGCAAATAGTCTCGTGAAAGAGCCAGTCCCCAGATGGAAACTTTGTCACGGAAGGAGAAACAATTAGTCCCCTTTGATTGATGAATTTTTATCTCAGAAACGAAATTCTTGACAGAAATAGAAAGTGAATTATTTAACAGTGTCAGAGTTTGATGTATAGAGGATGGGATTATTTCATTCTTTTTTTTAAGGAAGAGCAAAAAGATACGATGATAGGAATATAAACTACTTTCCCTAGAGTATTATATGAAAAATATAATACAATAAGACATTGCCTTTTTTAAGTAAATCAATAAAGGCAAATCAAGTTAGCCACAACTTTGAACAAAATCCAATAGAAATTTTTTTTTATACTCTTTTAAATTGAATAGGTATAGTTAAGTCTCGATAGTTTTACATAAAGACTATTGCTGCAAAGTTCTGTAAAAGCGACGATTGCTCAGCAGTGCTGACCTGCTCCTGCTCTGCAATGGGTCTCGGATTGAAAAAATCAGTGTATAAATTTTTGAAGGCAACCGTCCACGTTTGGAGGGAGAGGGGTGTAGGAACTTGGAATATATTAATAACGTCGCCGCTCGCTACATTTTCGACCAGAAAACCTTTTTTTGTTTTAATTGCTCTTTAAATTAAAAATTAATTTTTCAAAAAGCGTGTTAACTTGACTAGGGTAATCTATAATATGATTGTTTTAAAATATGTCAGCATCTTCATAAAATAAACAATTAAAGAAGATTTAAATTAGTCCGACCCAGTCCTAATCAAATCTTCAACACGGCAACTCTTGTAATTATTCAATTCCTCCTCGCTTGATTTTTTTTCAGGCTTATTACAAGATTGAAGTTGATCGTCGATCTTAGAAAAACAACACAAAAACATGCTTGTAAATTTTCTTCAATCTCGTTCATGTAGGTACGAGACCCCTCGAGCGTCTATAAGTAAAAACTCCTTAATAATGTAAACCCAAATCAAGTGGCTCATTAGCTGCTATTACATTCAAAAACAGAAAAGTTTTTAGATGCCACAAAAAACGAGACAGAGACGGCTTATGGATAAGCCAACCACTCAACCAGGCAAGAAGAATAACTTCCTCGGGCGCCAAATCTTTATTTATTTTTACAAAATCTACCCACATTGCCTGCATATATTCCTATATCACAAACGAATACTTTACTGAAGTGCTTGAAAAAAATTGAATTTCGTTTTATTATTTTGTAATTAAATCAGATTTTGTTGGATGCATATTTATAGGTAGGTACTATGAATCATAAAAAATTACCTGTAAAAACAATTTGGTATACGACACGCCACAATGGAGCTTTTTGATATAAAAAAAAAATGGAAAAATGGAAATCCCAGGCTTTCATTTACAGATTCAGAGTAATCGTGCATAAAATCTCGATTTGTCATTTGGTATTTCATCATTTAGAGAGAAAGTATTACCCGGATTAAGAACTTACGTACCTATGACCAATATGCAAAACAAGTATAGCATATGTATAGGTACAATAATTAAACCTAATATATTGCCATATTTATTACCCGATATATCCGATTGTCGGTTTACCTGGTTTGAAATGCTGTATCAATTATTTATGTCAGCGGCGGATCACCCATTAGGCCGAGTAGACAAGAGTCCTGCAATGCAGAGGACTAAATAGCTAAATCCCCGTATTGAATGTGAGATCCCAGCCGGTAATGGAGACGCAATGGCGTTTATAAAACATTAAATTAGTCGCAGTGTGCAAGTAGATGATGATTTCCATTACTAAAAATTTTATTAGTATTAGGCACACTACCATGTTTGTCTATAAATTCAGACTCTATTAATTATTTATTACGGAAATTATAGTTTATTTTTGACACAAAACACTAGTCTAATTATTTATTTAACTGTAACGGGATTTTCGGTACGGTAGAGATGATTACCCAGGGATGGATAGTTGCCCCTTTTTACCCGTGACAAGTCAATTAGAATAATAAAAATCTTTATTTACAATTACGATAGTTACACATATCTGTACCTATTAAATTAATATTGTTGAATCCTGAACAATGTGGGCCGGCTCTCGTCCCCTGCAGGCCGCCTGATTGGCGGGAGATATCTGCGTCGGTACACGCACCTCTGTTAATTGGTCGGTCGGACGGACGATTCACCTCCGGCTCCGCTGCGCAGCGTTACCAGGTCTAGGGATTTCTCCCGAATCTAGGGATTTTGGTTGTATTGAAGGGATAACAGGATTTTGTTCATTTTTCCTACTAATCTAGGGATTTTTGAAAAGTACATAAAAAATACGTAAATACAACGAATTTTCTAGTGCATTCTAATAAATTGTTCAATTAATTTGCATAAGTCTACTATTTGCAAGCAAAATATATAAATATCTGCTATTTTTTCATAAAAACTTTAAGTGGCATACTTACATACCAAAAGCTTACTTAAGAATTAAAACTGTTCTGATTATAGTATTAGTCCAGATTTGTTGGTAAAATTAAATAAAAAAATATATGAGTAATACCTATATTTGTTATATGTAGTATTTTTTAAAGAATTTATCAAATTTTATATTATGTTGGAATGAAATATTTTTATTAATTAGGTACTTGCTCATATATTTTATACCTATTCTCATACATATTACATGTTTTGTATTATTTTTTGTTATAATTAGGTACAATGAAAATAAACCTACCACAATAATTTGAAATTTATTTCAATAAACTTGCTTGTAAACTAACTTATGCAACCAAAAATACACCAGAGAAAATGAAATTGCATTGTATTTCAGTAAACTTGCTACAACATTCACAAGAATATGCAACAAAAAATACACCCGATTTTCCTAGGGATTTCTAGGGATTTTTAGAAGTCACACTAGGGTATTTTGAATATTTCATCTGGCAACGCTGCCGCTGCGTCAGTCGCTCCCTTACCACCGCACGCTGCGTGTCGCATCTGCTGCTGCTGCGGCCTCCGGAATACGCGACGTGACGGGATTGCCGGATCGACAACTCAGTACATTGCGATCCGACGTCTGGTTTACCTGGCCCTCAATACAGGCCAGGCGTCGTCTGAAAGGATCCGCCGGGACTTCACTACAGCCCCGGTTGATTCCCTGTTATGACCGGCAGTCGATAAGAGCTCAGTTCACTCTCATCGATCTCCCGACGTCCAGTTACAGCTAGGCTCGACTCATTTCATCGTCCTGCTGTAGCCGGCTGGGTACTGGACGGAGTGCACTCATTACATGCCTCCTGCTGAAGACCTCCTAGCTCAGTTCACAGGGAGGGAGATGTTTCGCGAGTCAATACCTCGGAAGATCTCCCTGCTTCTCCGTTGGGTCTGCTTATATAGCCGGTGCCGGCGAGATAACCTGCTAATCACCGCTGTAAAAACTGTATCCTTCTGATAAATCCCTCGATTAATTAAAATAAATAATAATAATCAACGAATGCCTTGGAATTCGTTACATAACAAAAAGGCAAAACTTAATTTATGGCAGAAATTTTTTGGTGCAGTTGTTCCCCCCTCTCAGAGATGCTAAAAGTGGAAAATTAATACAAATTACCCCCAGGCGTTGTCCGCTATCTTAAATTTAGTGAGTGAGTTTGTTTTAGTAGTTTTTGAATTGTAGGCAAAAATACTAATTTCAAAATTTGTGAGGAATTTAATTTTCCACATTTTTTGTCTCAGTACCTATAATTTTTTTGATATTTACTGGTATTTTTCACCCTCAATTAAAGCGCACAATTATTATCTAAGCGCGAGTGGTAGCGCGGTGGTTTAGGTCGCTGATTGTCACCACTGGGTTCGAATCCCAGCCCGGCATGGTTGTTTGTGCTCGTTAATTTAACTATTAATTCAACTCTTAGTCAAACATTATTTGACCAAAAATAATGAGACTTTCCTCATGTCATTTTTCAGATTGGCGTTCAGATCTCTTTCAAGATACAGGGTGTCAAAATCAAATTATAAAGTAAGTTTTTTATTAATATCTCCGTAGCTTTTCATGATATTCAGTTGATATTTTTACAAATTTCTTTCTAATGACGACACACTTTTTGCTAGATTTTTTTCATATAGAATCGAAGCGCGACTGGAGGGAACGGGGGGGGGGGGTTGAACCCCCTATCTTTTTCCTGCGTACGCCTCTTCCATTTTTTTTTCAATAATAATAAAAACGACTGTAATTTTGGCAAGAGTTTTGGTTGAACATACATTTTATTAACGAGGAACGCCCTCAAATTTATAATTTTAAAAGAAAAATTATTTTTTAAAATGCCATAATTCTAGGTACTTACCTATGGCCTAAATTAGTGAGTTGATCAATGACTCATAGTCAAAGAAGTTGCAATATCTCCTAGACCAAGCCCTTTATCAAAATTTTACAAGAGTGAAAAAAACAAAAGAAACGAATGCTTGATGTAAAGAACAATATTTGAAACCAGAGGCGTAGACAAAAAAAGTTGAAAGGTCAACATGCTCTGCAACCCCCGTCCCCTCCGCTCGCGCTTCGATTCTCTGTGAACAAAATCTGTCAAAAAGTGTGTCGTCATAAGAAATTTGAGAAATCATCAAAATTCCAACTGAAGGTCTTAAAAAGCAACGGAGATACTCGTATTATTAAAAAAATTCTTTTAAAATTTGACTTTGACATCTTTCGCCAAAAAATCTCTGGCAAGGAGCTTGACCTACTAATTCCTGACACCCTGTATATAAAAATGTCCGTGGCTATATGAACTCGATCTTGAAGCCAAATTATACCGAGTGGAGCGACTACCTATATGTCTTATCTACACAGTTGCTCCCCATTTTTATTGAAAACAAAAAATTATTATATAACTGTGATATCGCTGTGATATGTAACACGAATATTTGTAACATGAATGTGATCCAAACCTGATATTACAACGTGAAGTAGCTGTAACATGGAACACAATCGAAATGGTATGTAAATGTGATATTTCTGTGACGTTACACCAATATCACTCGGGGATATAATATTCGTATCGTAATAATACAATTATTTTGCATTACAGTGATATCACAGTGAGATAACTTTGCGCTGTAATTATTGAGGGTGAAGAAATTGTACTTCTTTTAAAGCATTTGTGTATTAATTTTATAAAGACTGCGAAGTGCTAGGGATATACAAATATTTTCACGAAACGTTTTGCTGGGGTACCAATTTATTGAAATTTTTTAATAGTTCATACACTGTAAATTTCATAAAATTCAATTTCTCGCGGATATTTTTTTAAATAAACAATTAGGTACCTACACATAAGCAATTATGACAATAAGAATATGATAGGAATGACAATAATATGACAAAAAAAAGTGACTACCAGACTGGCTTACTGTTAAATTTAAAATTGCTTTAAAATATTCCCAAGAATATGGTCGTAAGCTATGACCATCGAGGGACACCTCTGTATAAGGGACAACTTTATAGGGAACAACTTTGTCATGTAAACATGTCACATTTTTTGCGACGAGAAAATCAAATTTTCCTCAAATTCGGAAATCGGTGTTTTTGCTCATCACTCAAAAACTACTGAGGAAAAGAAATGAGGAAAAACAAACTCGCCCCCTAAATTCCAGAAGGCGGACAATGTATTGGGGGTAAATGGGTAATTTGTAATGATTTTACACTTTATGTAATAAGCATCTTAGAGGAGGGGGGAGCAAAACTGCATCAAATAATAAATTACTGCCGCCAATTAACTTTTGAGAAAAGTCTAAAATGACTGGGCTGGTATATTATCTCGTAGAGGTGCCGCTTAACTAACTGACTCGAATTTCCGGAACATCAAAAATTCATTTTTAAAAAAATCGCAGTTAGACCATTTTCCATCCAGTTTAGCGTTACCCATTTAATGACGTTCCCCTCTTATCAGGACATTGTGCGCATTTCATGCTACCCCTACTTTCCGAGTAATAATATTATAATGCGGATGTGTTCATAATTAGTTCCATCAAACATTTGTTAGTCGATAGCAAATTTTGAATGCGAATTTAAACTTACCCTTGATGCATGAATGGTTAGTAAATATTGTGATTATTACAAATTAAGCATTTAATTTACATAATATGCAAACCGTAAAGTACCTAATGCTTGCGTATAAATTCCTACCCCAGATCCGTCAACTAATGAGAGATTACAATAATACTGTAACATTCAACCATGGCTAACCCGAGCTATTAATATCCGAAGTTACAATAAGCAAAAACAGGAGCGGATTTCTCATTACCCAATGCATTGTCTTGGCTAATTAAAATTAGTTAATAGGTCAAAAAGGTAATTAAAACCAAGCGATTTCATTAGCCAAGCTCAGTTCCAAACTTGTATACATAATTGAATGTTTCTGTTCAAAGGGATATACCGTTCGCGATCCAAGTATGAAACAACTGTTAATTTTTTTTCAAAGGCGCTCAAAGACATCTTAATATTATGGGAGCATCCTTTTTTTTCATCGGAGCCCCATTCTTATTTTACTTCTTTTTTTTGCTTTTTTTCTTTCTATCCTTTCTTTCTTTTTTTTCTTTTTTCTTTTTTTTTCTTTTTTTTTCTTTTTCTTTCTCGTTTCTTTTTTCTTTTTTTTTACCTTCATATGATATAGGAGCAGGAATACGGAGCTTTTCTATCCGTTAGGAAAGAAAATGAAGACTTTCCAGCAACAGCAATGTAAGAGGCTTATGGCCGTATTCACGAAGCGATATGGTCCTGAAATGGCTAGAAAGCAACTAAATAAAAGGGATGAAGATATACACAGTTTATTTGCATTTGACTGAGATGAAGAGATTATTAATTACATAATTATTTTGTATAGAATCGTTTGTGTGAATTCGGGCATTAGAATGCATCTGCAACCTCCAAAAATTGAAGGATTATAACTAAACCATATAGAAACAAACAGCTGTTAGAATGCGAACTAAAAGACTCATGAGAGAAATACCTAAAAGTAGAATAATTAGGAAACGATGTTTTAACCAAATTGAAGGAGGACTCCTGCACCTTCCAGCTGAGGATTCACAGCCCTTGACATAGGAAGCTCATTTCCTTGTTGAATTTCCAACGAATCAAACAGGAAAAGTACGAATAAATAAAACCAATCATTTCATAGTTTCTTTGGTTAACTCCTCAGCAGATAAAATAAATATCTAAATTGATTTTTAGAGCAGGGGGGTCATTATATTGGAAAATTCACTCCAGTCTAAGCTTCCAGGGGGCTGTTTTACCAACCAAATTTTCGCCTAACCAGTTCGACGTTTCCACTTTACTTATGTCATTTTTCGACCTGACCGACTTTGCAAAAGTAGAATTTTCTAGCTCACCGCGGACTTTGTCTAACTTTGCAATCCACGAGCCGCCACTGGTGTTTAACAAAAATATAAATTACTCAAAGCTCATGTGAATTATTTTTCAGGATATGGAACTTCAACGAAGAAGCTGGATATTCCCAGGTTCTCCACCTAGATACGCCACATTCGGTGGTTCCCGGCTCGGAGTGGGGGAGACTTTTGGTAGCTGGCGGCCTAGCTACACCACCCTACACCGGGGAAGGGGATTCCAGGGGAGGCCTTGCCGGTGCATTAGCTTCTCTAGTTCCTGTGATCGGAATGAATCACAAGAATGATACCGAGAAGAGGATATTATTGGATACTCTTCCTGGAAAGGTTTGTTATCAAACACCCTCTTCTATCAGCTACTCACAATATGCACTCATACTCTCCCACAGCTTCAACATTTGCTGTCGTACCGCAAACCAGACAGCTCTTTCAGTGAACACCCGCTACTAAGCTCGCACAGGGCGACTGTGTGCGTGCTGGGGGCGTTAGCGAAGCTGCAACGTCATGGTGCCATCGATCCTGAACTAGTACAGGCGACCAAGGGTTGGGTGCAAGGTCGCCAGGAGGATGACGGTCGTTGGAGCCCACTTCCAGGCGACCGTGATGTGGGGAGAGAGGTCGGGGATGGGGAAGACGAAGGGATAGAAGTCACGGCTGAGACAATGATTACGCTTTACGAAATTGGTGAGTACCAGTCCATAACAATGTGCTCGGTTTCTTGAAATTCACATCTGCCTTTTATGTTGACAGTTAATGAGAATCCAACAGATTTTGATAATGTTAAACTGTTATAAGCTGCTTATGGTGTATCAGAACAAAGCACTTGAAAAACAAGCTATAATTTATTATTTCCTATTTATAATTCAGGTATAGAATCGGATACAGACTCGGATTCCATCCAGAAGGCAAAAGTATATTTAGAGAACACTCTACCAAAGTTGCGGCGACCGGAGACAGTGGCGGCGGTGACGCTGGCGCTAGTTCTGGTGCGAAGTGCAGCGGCAGCATGGGCTGTTGAGCGTCTACGCAATGCAAGCACGAGCGAGGATGGGGAATTTAGCTGGCCCAGGAGGCCGACCATGCGAGACGCCGGAGAATGGGCCCTCTATGAGCAACGGGACGACTCAGGGGGAGCCTTAAGAGAGCCCGTCAAAGGTAAGTAGACAAATAGAGGACATTTTTTACTCTGACACTCAGCTTTCTTCACAGCTACTGTAGAGGAGTATCGTGCATCTCTTCACTCTCTGCAGACATTTTCCCTGATCGGGGAGGTTCGCATGGCAGAATCAACTGCCCGGTATCTATTTTACCGTTCCCACATGCTGGATCGGCACCCGGAGCTGCTCTATGCAGCCACACAAGCTTTTGAGGGATACGGACGTGCTGCTGGGGACCGCCACCGCGCCCTCACCGTCGCTCTTGCCACCTCCGGTATGGAGCTTACCGATACGCTGGAGATCCGGGCAGGGGACGTAGTCAGGGAGTTGCATTTACCCAGTTTACCGACCAAGGTGTTCGTCTATGCAACCGGAGCAGGTTGTGCTACCATACAGGTGAGTCCCGTTTATTTTTTCCAGATGATGAGATTAGGCAATACTTAAGAAAACGTTGATTTAATTAAAAGTTACCTACGCTTTGTATTAATTATATTTTTAATTTTTTCAGGGCAAAACGACATATTCTACTTATTCATCAAACCCATCAACATCTCTTCTTGAATTGTGGTCAGGAGTTGTTCAAGAAATTCTGCCAGACAGGAGTTCCGTTGAAGAGATTGAAGGCAAACTTCCACTGTTGAAACTAAAAACCTGCTTCAGGTAAGTAAAATTTTATGATTAACGATATCCTGAACAAAACCAAATTATACTTGTCAAAAGATTAGGTTCAGCCTAACAACCCTTTCCACACTATACGCCATTTCAAGGTCTTCTCTTCTTAAGAGACTGTTAGATAGACCTGTTGGCACACCTGCTGGGCAAAAGGCTAACCGTCTTAAATATGACAGACCATACTAACAGCAGCATTATCAACACTAATCTCAAAAAATTTCTCCCTCTCACTAGATGGAAAGGACCCGGGCCATCAGGTGTTCTACGTTTGGAAGTAACACTGTTCTCAGGTTTCGAACTGACGGAAGTTCCACCACAGTTGGCAGAAGGCGAAGTCCATGCAGGCACCACAGAAATGCAGCATGGCCATCGAGACAATCAGCTCTGGGCGGCGGTGGCTGGAGTGACCGGCGAGTGTCCTGTCTGTTTACAGTATGAAGCCCACAGTCAGCATGTGATCGCGGCTCTTCGTCCCGCCCATGCAAGAGTCTACCCGGCGGGACGTGAAGATCTCGCTGCTGAGGTTAGTAGGAAGGGAAATGATATCTTAAATTGGAGACAACAATAAGATCAATTTTTTCAGGTGTTCTTCCACACTAAAATCGGAAGCAGTCTCTTGAAATCCATTACAGAAGATGACTTCATAACCTGGTTCGGAAAGAACATCTCTGAGAGCGCTCAACCAAGCTATAAGGTACCGGAAAAATGCATCAAAAAATCGTCTACAACCACACCGGCACCAACTGATCATTCCAGCACTGAAAATATTCCTCTGGTAACTAGCAGTCTCAAAATTACGACTGAAAATTCGCAAACAACAAAAGCCAATCTGGAAACAACAACTAAAGCCGAAGAATCGGTCACCAATGGGGCAGGAATTGTTGCAAAAAGTTTAGAAACTGCAATTGAAAGAATTGAAACCACAAGCAGTAAGGATGTAACGACTGAGGGTACAATTGTACCGAATACACAAATACCGCTTCACAAAATTGAAATTTTAAGTGTGGCCACTTATACCATAAATGTTGACAATAATTCAATTGCAAATCTTTCCAAAGAAGCTGAGGAAAAAGAGGTGACATTATCTACTTCTGAATCGTCAACTACAACAGCAAAAACACCAGTACGAGAGCTAAGTTTAGAAGTACCAGAAGAAACAAGTAGTGATGAAAATAACTTGATTCCAAATATTGATGATGAATACCCGAAAGTAGAAAACAAGGTAAATGAAGAAACACTCAATGAAATTAACAACGCCAATGTAAGTTCTCATAATTTAAATGATATCCTGGATGGGAAAATTGTGGATAATACACTTGATACAACAGCAACAACAGAAACGTCAACAAAAAGTGCCAAAGATGAATCAAACAATCGTGATGAGACAACAGAAAATTACAAATCAATACCCAAGCATATAAACACAAATATACACCCAGTGCCAAATGAGTTGTTTGAGAAAGGGGGCAAAGAAGATGAAGATTTGCCTGCAACTTTTGCTCCTGAGATAAAAAATGATAAATACGTCCTCTTAGATAAGGAGCAGCTATGGGGCATGTTAAAAGAAGTGGTGGATGATGAGATGAGTAAAAAATCAAACGCAGAAGTTGTTGAACAAAAAATACGTACACAAGGATTAACGTAATTTTTTCCAAACGACAAATTATTGTAATTTAAACCGGAGATGTAGGTAATCATCTCATATTTTCTTGTAAGTCGATTGATCTCGTTTTTCAATTGTAAATTGTTGAAGTGAAAAATATTAATTATTTGTATAAACGCACTGTATATATAACTATTAACTATTATTTTTGGGGATTAACAAGTTCTGAAGTATAATGCTTAATGTTTAAAAGTAGAGGTAAAAGAAGGAGCAGATAACTAGCAATACATACTTACCTAGTACTTACTTCGTCAGCTTTAAGAAGAATCAATTACAATCAATAGATTTCTGATATTAGAAATAGAGTACTGGTTTTATTAGTGAGAAACAGGGCACATATTGTTACAACTTGTGAAAAATATAAAGATGTAACAAAAAAAGCCCTTACAATTATTATAGATCTTGCTAGCTGTACGCCCAAAAATTGTTGAAATTCCCAAAAGAATTTAAAAGTATTGAATTTTGAGATAATTTGATTGTAGCATATTCTATAAATATTCAAAATGTTGAAGGGAATTGTTTTTTAAGTCGGTTAAACAAGGAGAAATAAATAAATTTGAAACAAAAGCACAAAACTCAAATTTTCCAAGAAATAAGTCACAAAAAAGATCAAATATGTTACAAGGGACTTAACAGCTAACTTAAGACAGACAAATTTTAAAATAGACATAAATTTAATTGTAGTAATGAAAAAATTCTGAAGGAAAAGAAAACAATCTGAAAGATAATGGATGGTAAAGAGGTAAAAATGATAGATGGTAAAGATGGTAAAAAATCAAATACAGAGAACGGGTAACTAAAAAACAGATTACCATGAAATCCTACGATTTGTTTGAGCAAATATTAATCAAATAGTTCAAAAATCCTCATCAGTTTTATCAAACTTCATAGTAAAATAAAAATGTGTTATACAGTTTCATAATAGTTATTTATGCAACAAGTGCATAAAGTGGTACTTTTTTCACGACTGGGAAGTTTGGCAATCCCAGAAGTGAAAAAAAGGCACTTTATGCATATGTTGCATACAAAATTTTATCTACGAGTGACTTGAACTAGAACGAATATAAAATTAAAAAAAAAAAACTTTCCAATGCATTCATATCTTATGTAAGTGTTTCTTTGAAGCTATTAACGCTTTTTTCTTCACATCAGTTCATAAAGGTGACATATATTGCTTAATATACACTTCTTTAGATTTTTGAGGTAGGTACCTAGGTACCTAACAGATTTTGTGCAGCCATATTTGATTGAAAAATAATTTCTTCTGGGGTAGAAGATATTTCATTCATTGAATCATCTACAATGGTATCCATTTCAGGTAACTAAACGACGCAAAACACAAAATATTAATTGTACATAGATCTGGCGCTGGCGCTCTGCTAATAAACTGGTGGTTCAGTGTCTCGTGTTGGATCGCCCCGACCGAGCCGCTCCGCTCCGCTCACTAGAACTTGTACTCTGCGAGCGTGCAGCAACGTAACGTGTCAGATTTAGCGTTAAATAATGAACCGCTACGGCACTTTATTTCACTTCTTCTTACTTTATTTCACTCTTCAATATAATCATACATTTTATGAACTAAGAAACGTCTAAAAAAGTGCATTTTATGAATCACTCGTAGATAAAAATTATTGTTGTTCTCCTTACTTGATGAAAAATACTTATCCAAATTCAATTAAACATTTTGATATATTTATAGATTATCCTGAATACAACAATTTAATGATTGATGAATATAAAAGTAGTTATTTTTAAAAGACTGCAAAAATAAAAATAAGATACAAAAAAGTAATCTTCTCTTCACATTATTTTCCTGCAATTTTAAAAATGACTACTTTTACATCTATTCGCTAAAAAAATGTATATAAGTAACAGTGTAAATTATCCGCCCATTATGATTAATATTTAAATCGAAGTGACTACCTATCAAGCACTGTCGTATATGGTAAGATAAAACTACTTTAGGGTCCTCATTAAAATTCGTATCTGTTAAAAGATCCTTTGTTGTTGTTAATTTTGTACCCTTTCAGCAGAAACAATCGATTTTAATAAATTTCTAAAGACTTATAATAAAATTCAATTTTATATCCATTTATGGTCCCATTTTATATTTCAGTCAGTAAAAATACGCTAATCGATTGCTTCTGCTGCTAAGTGCAACCCAATAAATTGTGGCATTATTTTTACCACTTTTAACTAATTCAGATATAATTATTATTTCATTTTCTTGCTTTTTACCAAAGGAAGTTAATCTAAAATCAGTTCAAACTGTGAGATGAACATTTCAGACTGAGAATAGTAATTTTGCCATATTAATTCAAAAGGACACATCTGCAAAAATATACTGTGGGTTATTTGAGCTCTGTTACTTGCTTGGAAACATGAATTTTGATAGATACGCCATTTTCAGCTAAAATAACTTATCACTCTTGGCAGATACGTCTTTAAAGCGGTAGTAGGTATTTATTAACATAGATAAGCTCAAATATGGGTAACTAAGCAATATTGAATTTTAATCCTAACTCTTCCAAAAGACAGTGCAATTGTAAAGTTAAGAGTAAAAGGCGTATCTGCATGTGAATTTAGTTCTAACATAGTGTGAAGATACGTCCTTTTCAATAAAACAAAATCAGATACGCCTTTTTAATCTAACAAAGCAGGCTAATTTGTAGATACGCCCTTTTAAGATGAATCTATTGCCTATATAATGCAGAAATATGCCTTTTATTCTAACACATAGATAGTACTGGTGGAGGCGAATCTAAAAATGCATCTAACTCAATTTTTGATGAACAGAATTGTTTTTTTAATCTTAATCTCAGTATTCACAAACAAATTTAATTCGCTTCGTTATGTAGCTAGCAGATAGCAGATTCATTCTACTGATAATGAATAAAATTTAATATATCCATCTGATAATCAAGCTACAGAGTTTTGTGAATACTTTTTTACCTCAGTAGTCATAAGTGGTAAAAATAATACAACTCTAATTGGAAAGAAATTTCTGTAAAATGTTAATAGTGCCAAAAGCTACCTACCATGTAGATAAATTTCCTAAGCGTAATCATATTCAAAAAAATAAAAAATGAGATCTAACAGTGGAATTAGGGAAAGATGTTCTAACTAAATTGAAGGACAACTGCAGCAGCACCCACCATCCTTCACCATATTTAACTATACGGTTCCAAAACAATTTCTTGAGCTTGTTTTATACGTTTTAACAAAAAATTAAACAACAACCCCTTCAAATTTGTTAGATTTCCTGTAATCAATCTTAAAAAAATCTTTTACTTTATGAAATATAAAAAGCCATTACAGTACTGGGTATTGGTGTAATTGGAAGAAATTTTCTCTTTTCACCATTTATGTAACATGATGGAACTCCTACTCTCTGTACACTGAGAGTTGTCCGTTGTCATGCCGCACTGATTCTGACTAAACAATTTCATTTAATTCGATTTGAATCGTACACTTATTTCTAAGTCGAACCAGATGTGGTATCGCAGTTCGTGTCAGTGGCGTGTGTTGAGGAATAATGAATATCCTATAAATATATTATTTCGACAAGTTATTGACGAAGTAGTGCCTTGCAACTTTTTGATAACAAATATTACATAATGCAAGTAAATAAGAATGATAATAATTATTATTGTTATCATCATGATAGAAATATCATGTCACCTACCTGCTGGTTGCCGTTTAAAAGAAAGAATAACACCTCCGTTTTCTTATTTGCAAGTAAAATATTCCAGCAATTTTACCACAAGACCACGTACTAGGGAGTTCAATCGTTTCCCAGGCAAAACAAGGAAATAGATTTTTAGGCATTCGCGAAATTAAGTTACTCATAGTTTATCACACCGTACAATATAACACAGGTAATTCTGCTAATTTCGTATTAAAAACGTTTCAAATCACAACAAAAACCTTATTTAGTATATTTACCGCTGACACTGACACTTGAGAGTAGCGACGATCGTAATATCGTATCAATCTAAGCGTATCAAGACGCGAGTCGATACTTCCGTCTCACTCTCGCTCATCTTTTTAGAATTGCTGATGATTCAAACGTATTTCTGACAATACGTCCCATTTTAACTCGATTGGGTATGCAATGCAATAGAAGGAGTAAGGAATATAACGAGATGATGTATCCTTAGTTCTCACAACAGACAACTCTCAGTGTACAGACTTTACTCAATCCTTCTCGACCTTTTTGTAAATCTTTCCATGAGAGCAGCCACTTCTTCCACTTATTAGTGCTCCTGACCCAAAGATACTGAGTCTGAGTCGAATACCTCGGATACATGTCAACATTTTTGGGTCAGAGGAACTAGAACTGCAGGCTAGACCTTCTGGCTTTTATTAAAAAGATGGGAACGTTTTAGGAGGGATCCCATCATGCTTTGGGAATGGCGAAAAGGACCCTTGTGGGCCTAGAGTCGCTTAGGGTGCACGACCTCTTCTCACCAACTATATCCGGTACCATTTGGGTCGCATTAAGGAGACTCTACCGTGAAAAACATTCAGAAAAAGGAATTTTCCATTCTAATAAGGAACTTTTTACTTTTTTTTTTCTTTTTTTATATACAGGGTCCTGCAACAGTGTCGGGTATTCCTAGCCACCTCAACGTTTGAGATAGCAAAAAAGATGAGTCTTCACACCATACAACTTTTCTCTCGCATCTTTTTTTATATTAAAATTAAACCTAAGGCCGCTGGTAATGCCCGAAGCACTGTTGCAGGACCATGTATGTAAAATATCAATTATTAAACATTGGAACACTTTTAGTAATGAAAAAAAAATGGGCTCTACTTTTAGCAGAATTTCTGGAGCCTCATTTTGGAGACTTCCTCCATCCTCCTCCATAGAAACAGAAGGTAAAATTAAATAAAGGAGAATATTTTAATGAATATGATTATCCTTTGTCATTTATTTTTTCCTCTCTAGACACTTCTTATGAATTTTATTTGAATAGGTACTATAAATTTTTGTTCTTGAAACATTAGAATCAATAATTGCTAATTAATTAATTAATGATGTACCTGTAGTATACTAAATAATGTCGATCAATGTTGCCAAATATTACACATTTTCCCTAAGAGCACTAGTTTGTAGGTATGACTACTACTGTATTCCTCGAAGCCAATTTAAGTGTAGTAATTATTGAGAAATAAGCACTTTAACATCGAAATTAATGTTAAATTAATTACTAAAAAACACCCGTGTTCATTTAAGATGTTATTTGTAAATATTCTAAGCCCTATTCCGTCTTTTATATAAGCAACCCATTTTGCACTAACTCGATATGTATTTGTGATGTATTATTTAAGAATTTTGGGGATGTAACTTTGCACACTGCTCACAATTATATAACCTTAAGATGTAAGAAAGCAATATGTGTTATTTTCTCATTAAGCTTAAGGAAAGTTACATGCGCATTTTAGCTCTATTTTAAATACAGAATTATTATAATGTTATTATTACAGTTCATGTCATATCAATGTTATTTATTTAAAGGTCAACTCAATAAATATGATTTTATAAAAAAATGATTTCTTTCAATCAGTCTTTTTCATAAAAAATAAATTTCCCAAACCATAAAGCCAATTTCGATTACCATCATTTTCTTTTTACAATAATTATAAAAATTCAAAAACCTGTTTTAAAATAGAAAAAATATCTTTCAAATAGTTTTGTGACATGTTAACAAAAAAAAAATTAAATTATGAAGGATCACAAAATAACTTTCACTATTCCCAAAACTGTAATTCGACAACAAGAGCAAACTACTGGCAACATCATTACAATCATTGTTCAATAGAGTTGAAGTTAAAACTCCTAAAAACCACAACCATCCACAACCGACTTGTGGATTAAAATATTAGAATAATAATTAAATTTTTATGTGATTTGTATTACCAAATACTAATCTACTAACAAGCAGGAGTAAACATAAAAAACATAAAAATTCAAACTAATGCATCTTTATTTTTATGTTTTCAACACATATTAAAGTAATAATAAATAAACAATTAGGTACTTTTTTGAGAGATTATCAGACACTTAACTTGTATTGCGAGTTCTCAATAAAACATAATATGAACTATAAAAAAATAATACTTCAATTTTATTTGTAAATAATTACGACTAAATTCTTTAAAAGTCTAACAATTGTTTATTGGTACTTCCACAAGATAAGGAGGGACTACCTTCCTTCTTATTATCGTTGGATTCCTGAATATCTGAAACAATTACATCATTATTATGTAATTTTTCTAACATCTTTGTTTTCTATTTTGCGTGAATCGTAGAATTATGAAAAAATGATTAAAAGTTTGATTAAGATTTCTTTATATGGAAATTTTAATCAAGATGACTAATTAAATTATCATAGGGTTTACTCACCTGGTGGCAAATGCAGTGTTTCTATTTGCAGCTTTTTCCGGCGGAGCTTGAAGACATATTCAATGGCGCCCGGATGTTTGTTTGTCAACGAACCGATCGCCGCTAGCTTGGTCAAATGGAAAAATCCCTGATAGTCTGACAGAGAAGAGTTATGCTCCAGCTCTGTTCCGGAAAAAGACTGTAGACGCATCGCTATGTCGCTGGAATGTATACATCTCTGTAGCGAACTCTGCAAGTTACAAAATAAGATCAATCAATTTTTATTACTAAAAATGTCACACATAAGTAGAAAAAGATAACAAAAAACACAAAATTATTTATTTGATTTAATGAACGGTAAACCAAATTATCAGAGGATATGCTACAGAACGACTGAAAAACGCCATTAAAATTAATAAACATCCAAATAATTTCAATGAGGAGGGAAGAATGAAAATGCAGAGGATTTGGCATCCGGCTCAACGTCAGCCCCGAATGACTCAGCTATCGATGACATCATCGAAGAGACAGATCATTGCGAGGAGATATATAGAGTAGGGATATGACGTCATAGGAGCATCAGCCTATATATATAATAGGGGATCTCTTCCAGCCGTCTAGCCAGGTCAGAGAACCCGAGAAGTGGAAGCATCGCTCACACGTAACCGCTGATCACTTGTGGACGAAACATTTGTACCAAATCTCCATGAACCACAGCAAAACAGTCCGAAATTAATAAAGACCAATTAAGCATTGAAACATCAGAGATTGAAGTTGTTTGAACACTCATACTTTGTTTAAAAAAGCCTGAGATGGTGGAGTAGGCACTTGAAGAAGAAGAATTAACCACAAAGATTCCTCAAAGCAATATTTACTGAATTCAGTCCATTTTTACAAAAGCAATTCGCCTAGGCAGTAAAAGTGATTTTTCTCCAATTGATACTAAAGGTATTATTTGGTATTATTTTGCATGATGATAGGCAGAAAAATGATATGTTTGTTTTATTTTGCTGCCTAGGCGGCAAAGAAAATATTAAGGTAAATAACAATAATTATTGCAGCAACATAGTTAAAACAAATAAAAAAGTTATAAAATAAAAAAGTCACTGAAATATATCATCATCCTAATAATTTCATCAGAAAGGGGGAAGGAATGAAACTGCAGAGGGTTTGGCATCCGGCTCTACACCAGGTCTAACTTAGCAATCGAGTAATTAGTAGAGAAATGAATCACAAATTAAAGTTCGAACAACTGAATATTGTTCATACATCCTGATTTGATCCCAAATCGGACTAAAGCTGTCTTGGCTTTTTATGTTTTTGCCAAATTTGAACAAAATTGGTTCAGTTATTTGGGTCTGTAAGATGAGCTCACAGAACATTATGTCCAAAATCTATTTGAACCCGTCCAGGTTGGGTTCAATCACATTTCTAGCAATCATAAGAATACAATTTTGGATAGTTTTATAGAAATTGCCTTTAAAAGAATTGTGTCATTCTTGATTTTATTCAATGTAACCTTTTTAATTTACCACAGTCCATATACAGTTTGACTTAAGCTTAATTTAGAGCATCAAACTGTTACCAACTTTTTTCTCTATTTTTGTTATCTTATTATGGTTTTCGTTTGGAAATACTTAAACAAACAACCAAACTATATAACAAACAAACTATCAATATTGTTTTTTACAACAGTTACATAAGCAAATTGGATGAGTTTGAGTACGGGTACTTTCATTGAAAAATAAAAACTCGCTTGTTTCTATGTAGTTTATTTTATGCATGCTCCGATAGACAAGAAGCACAATAATTACATTATGTATATCACTTTTCCAAGGCTGATATTTTATCATTAATTATTGGTAACTTCATTATAATTTATAACAATAATTGTCATTATTTTACTTGCAAATTGTAAGTATTTTTCACAGCTAGTGTGGGACCGGGAAGCCCTTTCAGATATTTTTTTATTACAAAACATATCATTAAAAATGAAAACCTTCCTATGAATTAGAAAAAAATAAACTATTAAAGGAACAATCCTCAAATTAATTCACAAAGACAATACAAAACTATCTAATTAAACCTTAAATGGTATCTATAATTCTTCTTTTTTGAATAAATTAAAATATGGTAGGACTAAACTTGATGATTTAGGATTTACGAGTGAAGGAAACATTAATGCAGATTTGGGATATTAAAAAAAAAGACACAATAGCCAAATAAAAAAATAAGTTCAAGTAGAATGAAAATATAACATGCTAAAAGAAAACCGGTTTATAAATGTACAGAAAAAAACTTTCACTATCAAAAAAAGGGACCCCCCCCCCCCCCCCTACAAAAATAACTCCTCTTTAAAGCTCCTTTAAAATTAGGTGACCAATTCAATCAATAAACAAATAAATAATACAAAATGACTCGTTAATTAATGTCTAAATCCCATCACTCACCGATCTATAGAGATGTGCGGGCACAGTAACGACGGCCACGGCGTACGCCGACCTGACAAGAGCCCGGAGACAGAAAATGAACCTGTCCATGTCGCTGTTAGTGTCACAGACGCTGGCCTTCATGAGACAATTGCCCCTGGTTCGTCCGGGCAGCCACATCGGCGAGCCCAGACAGTGCACACCGATTCGCAGCACGGTACGCTTCCCGTTGGCCGGGTCCTTCAGGAAGAACCTGCCCGCCTTGATTTTCGATTTTATCGAGCGCAAGAGGGAGTTGTAGACCGGGTTGTGATATGTTGTACTATGAGCTGAAAAGGGGAAAGAAAATTATTACATACTGTAACTCTATCAAAACTCTCAAATTTTTTTTTTCAAATTCAATTTTTCAATGAAATTGTTTGTTATAGTCGACCAAGAAATATAACAAAATGATCCAACTGCCATTTTTTATGATTTCAACAATAAGTCATTCATCAAAAAAGTGATAAAATGACAGAAGTCGTTTGTTTGTTTCGTTATTTTTCTGGTTCAAATATACCCGGAAAAGAAATGGTTACAACATGATGGAGCTCCTCTCTGGACTCTTACTACCAACACAGTCACAGTTGTAATTAATTAAATAAAACTAACCTAATTCAATATTTTGGCCGTTCCAACACTGAATGTCAGAGTTCTCTATGTTGTCGGGCGGCATTGTTTTCGTGAGATCAAAGTGGTGAGAAAAATGAGGCTTCTCCGGTTCAGCAGAGGAGAGGTTCTGATAACGGAAAGCTATTTTCATTTGTGCCGCGTCATTGGCACTGGAGTTCTTCGAGGGACCTTCGGGATCATGTGCAATCACAGCTGGTAGTTTCTTTACCTGAAAAGTAAATTTACGACATTAAAAAATATGTACTTATGCACGTATTCCCAAAGCTTTACGACCCGATTATAGTTCACAAATAATTAAATAAACAAGATATGAATATGGATATTCAATTGGGATAGGGGGCATTAAGATACAAAAACATTTTATGGGAAATGTTGGCTCAACCATGTTTCCTAGAAACCCAACATCCTATAGGCAGAGGAGGAGATCCTATCAATATGCTGTCTAAACGATAAACCAGAGTCAAATACCACACCCAGGTCTTTGATACTATTAGATCTAGTCAAAGGAACCCCAGACAAGCCATAGTCATACAGGACAGGATCTCTACTACGTGAGTAAGAAACCACAGCATATTTAGTAAGATTCAGGTTCATATGATTTTTCACACACCATTTCCCAAACAAATCCAATCTTTCCTGCATAAGCACCGCGTCCTCAATGGACCTAACAACCGTGTAGATCTTCAGATCATTCGCATATGAAAGACAGCAGTTCGCGAAATGATCACCACGTCATTTACAAAGATGTTGAAAAGAAGCGGGCCCAGAACAGATCCCTGAGGAACACCAGAAGGCACATCAAACACATCGGACCGAAATCCAGATAATTCAACAAACTGACTTCTGCCAGTGATATAGCTCTCGAGCAACGTAACAAGATCTCCGGAACAATCAAAGCTACGCAGCTTGGACAAGAGTGTGCAATGATCCAAACGATCGAAGGCCTTGCTGAAATCCGTATATACGACATCAACCTGCAGACCCAGGTCCAGATTCCCAGCGATTACCTCCTGAATCACTGCCAAATTCGTTAGATGGTGGCTGAAGAATCTGTATCTTGTTATCTTCTTTTTCTTCTTCCATTCACGTGAATTCTGGTCGAATTCTGGTCATTCACGATCGAATGCCGAATATGACAGTTCGGTTCACTATCATTTGGGAATGTCATTCTAGAAAGTCAGCTGCTATTATATAATTATGCCTATCCACACATAGGGAGTCAATACAGTTTGGGATGTTATCAAAGACAGCTCAGTTAGAGATTTAGAAGGCTAAGAGTAATCGGTGTTGTTTTCAATGCAATCAGAACCAGTAATATTGTGAAGTGAATTAGAGAAGAGCTACCAGCTGTGTTTAGTGTTTAGTCCTGAGTATTTAGATTGTGATTAGTAATGCAATGATAACACACTTTGCATTAAATAATGATCTATCACTCTATCACTTGCAAAAGCCTTAATTTCTCTGTCTCCTCATTTTCTACTACATATTAGCAGATCTGATCAGAAGCATAAGCCAGTCATACAACCAAGTTAAAAGTAAACTATCATTATTAACAACAGTAGCAGTCACTGTTATCCCAAGTAGTTCTAGCAAGTCAATTATATCCCAAATGTCATTAAAAAATGGACTTCCTGAAGACCTGATTGGGGATTTCCTAAACAGAGAAGGAATTTCCTCAGTCCGACGCATACAAAAATAAAAAATAATGAATAGTTAATATGAATCCTAGTCTTCTTTAGAGAGTTTTTACCACAGTTTTATTAACTCGCTTTCTTTCCTGTCTGCCTGTCAGCGGCCCAAATGTTGTAATAGATTTTAACCAACTTCCCAAAGAGCTAGAGACTCAAAACTTCAAACATAAGTCAGAAATGGACGACAGTGCAATATTAACTTGCTTTCTTGACTGTTTGTTTGTCCATTCAGTACAAATTTTAGAAAATCTCGATACTACTGAGTGGGCTGAATCAACTTCGGCTGGTAAGAATGTGAGCAAACGAGAGAGTGTGTGGGTATAGTTAGAGTGGGAACAGTTCTGCAGCCCAAACAAATAAGTGATCAGGTGGAGAGAAACTAATCTGAAATTTTCCACATGTTCCCATCATAATCTCATCAAGATGTTTAAAACTCCAATCTCACATGTGCAAAATTTATCGTTTTAAATATTACGAGTCTTTCCAAAGCAATAAAAATTATTTTATCATTTTTAGCCCCTTTTAAAAACTGTTAAAGCGTATTTAAAAAAATATATTTTGTCCAATGTCCAACATATTTTAGACAACTGATTATTAAATAGCCTGATCTAAAAAGTAGTTATGAATCATTATAGATAACTTAACAAATCAAGTGGTTGAAATTACTTAATTAACTCAAATTGCATACTTGTTCAATGTTCAAATATTAAAATAGCATCCATCTCTAGGGGAATAAACCGTAGAAATCACAACTACCTACATCAGTTAATATGAAAATGTTTGATACAAATTAAAACAAAAAAAGAAAAACAGAAAATAGAAAGGGTTGAAAAAAGACTCAACCCTTTTTAAAAACACACTAAAATGGGTACATGAATAATAATAAACTTTAAAATTTATTTAAAGGGGCTGTTTTCATCACTGTTAATACCTAGTTAGTTCCTGTTTGGTTAGCTGATGCAATGTAAATCTATTTTTAAATAAAATTCTGGCTGAATCATATGAAATTATTGACATTGGGGAAAAATTAATCTATACTGAGTAAACAACATTTGCACATTTTGACAGAGATTACATCAATTCTCCTATTACATACATGACCCAATTAATTGCATCTCGGGTCCAAAAATCAGTTTCCCTATATGTATTTGTCATGCAGGTTGTCATGTAACTGAAATATAGGTTGTTTTTTGAACTTTTGACCATTAGATAACTGATAAAACCATTACTGAATAGGTTTGTTTTTTAAACGAAATTCGTGTGAAGTCAATAAACAAGTGACTAAAATAAAATACGAGGCATGTTTAATAATTGAAATCCATCTTTGATTAGATTAGCTTGGAGGAAAACAATTTATAAACAACTTTCAAAAAAATATTACTTGATCGTATGTGAGCAATGACAACCAGAAACACAACTAATAGCCACAATTATTCATAATAGGATTAAGGATAATGAGCACCACACAGATAAGCGAGGTTCTACTGAACTTATTTTTCTCCTGGTGCCAAGCAATAAGATGCAACCTGTTGTATCTTGAGTAGTCTCTAAGCGAAATAAGTTCTTGAAATTCAGTTTTTCTATTTCGTAAAATTATAATATGATTAAAAATTAATTATTAAAAAGCTAAATAAATAAAATAAATTGTAATTTTTTAACATATTTTTGTAAATACTATTTTTCAAAATGCAGCTGCATTTAAATCAACAGATTAATCATCATCAGTATCATTGAGATTTGTGAAAGTAGGAAACATTCAGAGGCAGCAAGCTATCGAAAACTACAGTTTAATTGCCATTATTATCTTCAACTACAATAAATGAGAAACCTTGTGTAACAGCATAGAATTACCACATCAGAAAAAGATTCAGACCTCTACATACTTCCAGTTCATTGGATCAATTTTTTCACTACTGGATTGCTTACATTGCAAACATATATTCAACAATGGTCTCTTTGTTTAATCAACATTAATGCTATTGATACTTTGAAGGAATTAATGACAACTAACTTATTCAAAGTATAATCAGAAATAAAAAAAAATAAAAACAGTGCTCAATTCTTTTAATTTTGTAAAAGAAAATAATCTTAAAATGAAGATTCCTTTGATGTGAAACGACAACCACTACCACCACATGGTCAATTTCTAATTAACATCTATTAGAATTGGATAAATAATGGCATTGATCTTGCTTCCTCATTTGAAGGAAACGAGATCTATTTATATTTGCCGGTAAACAAAAAAAATAGCTCCAACAAATTCTTGCTCACCTAGAGAGTTAAAAATAAAATATACAAAGAAAAATATTAAAATATTCAAGTTGGTGTTGGTACATACCATTTTGTAAGGACAAGTATCTTGACTAGCCACGAATATAGAATGATTATTGACTATTCCTTCGGCAAGAAAATATTTTAAAACAATTTTCGAGTAACAACCGTTCAAGTCTTCCTCTGAAAAAAAAAATCAAAATTATTTTATGTGAAAAATAAACCCATTTTACAATGCTATTTCAAAATTTTCAACAGTAACAATACCTCAGAAGGAAATTCTTAAGCATAAAAAACCACCAGAAAACAATCACCTATTCAAAATTTTAACACATTTTGTTTTTAATTATTTTCTAATCATTTTCAAGTGCCTAATCATTAATCAAGTAAAAAATATTTTTTCTTTTATTTGTTACTTTCATTTTTATATAATTTACGAGGGGTAAACCGCCGGCAAAAATCTTGTACACCTACTTCCACATTTGAAAAAACTTCCACCATACTTCCACAAAACTTCCACATACTTCCACTTACTTCCACATACTTCCACATATACTTCCACATACTTCCACTTACTTCCACATACTTCCACATACTTCCACATACTTCCACCAAACTTCCACATACTTCCACATACTTCCATCTGATTTCCAGTTCTTGAATTTTTATATTTGATGATGGGGAAAAGTTATTAATTTAAATAAAATACTTCATTTATGCAAAATAAAAAAAGAGTTTTATTATAAATAATTGATATAACAATAACAATTCATAACAAAAAAATTGGCTAATATAAAATTAATAAAATAGCAAATATTCGTAACTAAATCAATAGATTCTTCATTCATGGAAAATAAAAATGGGTTTTATTATAACAATAATTCATAACGGAAAAATAACAATTCATAACAAAAAAAATATTGACTAATATAAAATTAATAAAATAACATATACTCGTAACTAAATCAATAGAATTCTTCATTTATGCAAAATTAAAAAACATTGTTGCTACCTCGTTTGCTACCTATATAAAATTAATAAAATAACGGAGAAAATAACAAATATTCTAAACTATATCAATAGTAAACACAAAAAAAAACTACTTGGTTTCTCCTAAGAAATATAACGATACCTCGAACAATTATTATTAATACCAAACGAAAAAAATAAATTCCGGCTTATTCTAAAATTAAATAACAAATAAGTATTCTTAACTTTTTCAATAGACTTTTGTACTAAATATAAATAACATGCTACTTATATTTTCGTTTAATGTCTTTGAAAATATTTATCACTGACGCTCTCGCAGATTCTAATAAAGTAAATGGGCCAGCTCCCTGTAAAATTATCGGACCATAATATATATATATATTTTCAACTTCCTGGACGTCATCGTGTTTCGGCCAAATAAACTGATTCAAATTTTCTTTCAAAAACTTAACTTTGCTAGTAGAGTCATTGATGATCTCGATAACTCGGCCAATATACCACGAATCATCGTAAAATACGGCATAGTAGTTTTCGACTTTGATATCAATATTTTTCCTCGTATTTTTCGAGAAATCTTTTTCCGAGTTTTTTTCATTTACGCATGAGACTGCTTGAGAATCGGCCTTCTCAACAACTGGAATGTCCTCGGAGGAATTGAAATCTTCCACATAGTCGTCGTCGGAAGAATCATCGGCTATCCAGGCGTCCTCATCCTGGTCAGTATCACTCTTGTCTGTAAAAGTTGTATCGTGGTCGATTGTGAAATTTTTGCGTTTGGAAATAATTATGGAGCTTTGATCTTCAGAACAGTCCTCAATTTCTCTTCTCAGGTCACTTAAGGTTTGTTCTTCCAGCACCAAATCTATACTATCAGTCATTTCATTCGGTATCACAGAGGGATTTGGCATCGATAACCTATAATGTGAGACGTCGTAAAATTCATGCCGAAATGATGTTGACTGAATTAATTTGCCGTCGTTTTGAACGGTATACCAAGTACAAAGGCATTGTGTTTCATAGTCTGTCGATTTTATCGAAGTGGGTTGTTTTTTTTTCGAAGGACCTTTGAAGTATAGAATTCGACCACAAATGTAATCTTCAAATTTCGATTTATTGCAATTTGTCTCTCGGTTGACAATTTTGCTTCTTGTATTTTTGGGACTACTGTCGTAGAATAAGCACCAGTCACCAATTCTCAAGTGCTCTCTTTTACCTACTCTGAGTACGGGGTCAACTGTGGGATTCATCGACGTTTCTATAGCAGCCTTACTATCACAAATGAATCTTCTTAACCTATCAGAGCTGACTCTTTCGTTTTCTGTGCTTAACAGCCAGCACAAGGAACTTTTTTTTACAACAGATATTTTGTCCTTTATTAAAATGCGCACAAAAGGTCCTTTGCCATAAAATTTGTCTCCTGTATCTTTGTAAGTAAAGTCTTTCAATAATAAAGATTCTCCAGCGTTTTTTAAAATAGAAATTTCGAATATATCATCATATGTGTCCATAGCTACGCTTGTCTCATCGATTCTGTCAAGGGTCAACTTCTGGTTGCTTTCTTCATTTATTATTGCATGTTCATCGTCGATATACTCTTCGTCTTCTTCAATTATTTCCTCGTCGTATGCTTGACTTGAACTTGCATCTGTCATGTCACGTTTCTTATTTGGTGCACTTTCTTGCGTGAAGTTCTTACCGAGGTTCTTACTCTTCAGTCCGGGCTTCTGCCTTTTCTTTACATTCTTTTTTGCCTTCTTTTTCGAAATAGAAACTCTGTTATACGATCCCTTCTTGACCTTCATTCCAAGTTTTCTCGTATCTAAAATTGCGGCTTCTAAAGCAGAATCCACAATAGTTGCAATTTTGTTTTTGAAATCGTCCTTAGAATCTGTTGATAGAAATTGGTTCAGATCTTGATTTACAAGTTTCCTTTTCTTTTCTCTTGGAAATTTTACTGTATCGCTTAAGTCGTGGGTCAAGTTGTTGAGAATTTCTATTCTGTTTAGACGATATAGGATATCTCGCATACTGAAGTTGACAACAGTGCTAAACGTAGAGGTGAGAGACCTTGTCGCTCGAAATATTTTTTCACACATTTGACTGCCATACAGCCATGGTAGAAACATGTCATTATTCAATTCTTTGTCAGTCATGAATCGTTCTAATAGCTTTATTAAAGCATGCGCATTCAATTCCACACACATATAGCAGTTTGACGATAAAAAGTTTTCCTTTTCTGTGTAGAGCGACTTCTTTCTTTTCAGCCATGATTTCCAAATTCGAAGAAAAAATACGGCATACCAAATGCAATAAATACGGCGTGTTACGTCTACGTTCTTCGACAAGAATGATTCAATAATACAGCTCATTACTTTTAAAAAAGCTGCAGTGCCTTCACTACTTGGAATATTCGCAATAAGAGCCAATACAGCTGAAGAACACATTTTTTCTGCAGAGGCAAAATTCATCTTGTCTTCTGGTTTTAAATCGGACATCGTCAACTTATGTTTGTCTTTGGAGTAATCTTGAACCAACAGTTTGAGATGTGTGGCCGAAGCAACGTACTGTCCCAGTGGTAGTACAATTGACGGTTTCAAAAGGCGCGTCCTCATTTTAGTTAATATATGAACCGTATCTTGTACAAAACATTCATTTTTGAAATTCGAATCCATTTTAAACCACTTCCACATTGTGTTCTCTTGGTAATTATTCAATTTCGTAAGTGAGCTTTCATCAGAATCCTCATCTGAATCCCAATCTGAGTCTCCATCCGAGGTGTCCTCTGAGATATCTTCATATTTATTCACTGGAGGTGGAGGAAGCTGGGTATTAATCTTCATAGCTTTTAATAGACGGCTATCGCCATCGGCAGAAAATCCCAATATGGTTATTCCAAATTTACTAGCCATTTTTCCAATTTCATCCCATCGTTTTAAAACATCGTCAGCTGTGAACTTATTGTCAGTTCCGAAAATACTTAAACAAAACGAAGGTGCATTTTCCGCTAGAGGTTGGGCCATAATAACATAAGCATAATTTGCCTTTTTTTCTTTTAAGAAGAACTCAAATATATTTTTGGCAGAGGTCGCTTCGAATGAATCAACTAGCGGAAGCCCGTTAGACAGTGGTAATGTGAATCCAATTAGATTGTTTGTCTTTGAGTCGTATTCAATTTTTCCATTTATTCTCGTTGCATCTTCCCCAATCCATATATACTTCGGTAAATTGCGTTCTTCTAAAAACGTGTTTAGTTCATTAAAACGGAAAGATCCTTCTTGTGGTCTGCTGCTTTTTTTGTTAATAAATCTACATAAAGTTGTTATTGATGGGAGGGTGTTCTGTAAATTCGCATGCAACGTCTCGTATAACAGTCTTCCTCCAATAAAATAAATGTACAATGCAAACTGCTTGATTGCTTCATTGTAACTGTTTTGGTTTTTGGGACGTTGAGAATTTTGCATGGAAGTGTCCATTAACATCGTCAATACTTTTTCCACATTTTCAACCAAGGCAGGTGAGTTCGAACCTCGCTTCGAACAGTTACCATCATTACATTGAATCTCCCAATTTTCAAGTAATGTATTTTTTAAGGTTTCGTTATCTTGAATAAATCTAGCAATATCATCCACGACCTTGTAATAATTTGTAATCAATGGCTGATTCGGTACAAATCTTTCACGAACCCGTCTTTGGCGTTCTTGTCTTTGGTATTTGGGTGAGGACCATTTGGTACTTTTGTTTTGACTTAAAGGTTGGCCAAAATTATGTTTTTCTAACCTTACATCGTCCGAATTTTCGATGACATATTCGCTTTGGTCCATATTTTCAATTATTTCTGATGACCCAACACAGTTTTTTTCGAGGGTTTTGTCTTCATTCTGGCATTGCTCTCTATCAGTGTTATCTAAGGTTTCTGCTTTTTTATTTATAATGTTGGGAAGGGAAATATCTTGCAGTATATTAATTTTTTGCGAGTTTTTTTGTTGTTGTGATTCCACCTTAGGTTTAAATAAGAAATCTCCTGGACTGGAGAAAGAGGTTTTGTCCACTGTAGGCTTTTTCAGAGGTTTAAAATAGGTTGTCATTGTTGTTGCTCTCATTTTTTCAAATGGTCCAATAGAATTTGGTTCGTTTAAGTTAGTTACATTTTTGCAATCGGTTGAACTCTCGCTTGTACTCTCGGTTGCACTCAACGAGGTACTAACTGAGGTACTAGCTGTTTTATGAGTTAACACATGTTTATGAAAATTTCCGAGCAACCATCTCGATTTTTGGTTCTGATTTCGTCTAATCTTCTGCACTTTTACAGTTCTTCTGCATATAAAACAGGTAACGCACGCCGTTAGATTGCTATCTTTATCTAGTTTTGATATAACTGATAGCTCATTTATTTTTGATTCGTGTGTAATTAACTGAGATTCAGGTAGATTGTATTTCAGCCAGGCTTTCAAATTTTTTGAAATGTGAGCATTCTCTTCCGATAAACTAGTATCTACACAAGCTATTCCTGCAACACCGTTTTTACTAATACCAGGGCTTTGAACTCTTGTGGAGGAGGTTTGAATGATTGGTTTTGGGGTGTTAGAAAGTTGAGTAGAAACCACGTTAGAAACTGTTTGATGACTGCTCTTGCAGTATTCCTTTAGCTTAAAAATAATTTCTCGATGAGAACTTAAAAATTGGAATTTTCTCACTTTATCTTTAAAAATTCCATAATATTGCGCATACTCAGATTTATCAATAATTTCATGTAATGTATCTCGAGCAAACGTCTCTATATCTGATATATTTGTTTCTTTTATTTCAGCCAGTAGGCCTTTGTCGTTGTAATCATTGATGGTTAGCATTTTTCTCAAATACGGTGGTATTTTTATATTCAGCACCCTTGCGGCTTCAGTAAAAATGTCGTCCACTTCATCCTCCTCCATTTTCTTGGAATTGCTATAACAAAACACGAGACGTCAGATCCAAGCATGCACACAATAATTACTCTGCAATACGTTTGAAAATACCGAGGAAAATACTATGAAAGTTAAAAATAGAAAAATAAAATCTTTCATATAAGCTCTTGTGATCTAATGTCCGTAGATAAGTCTTAACAGCTCTGCTTTGAAAAGAGTACCGAATAATTTATTCGTTTGCATGCAGTTATATTTTAGTTCTGTTGAGCCATTTTAGAGAAAATCTGCAAAAGTTTTCAATTTGTGACGTCATTTTCATTATTGGCTTGACTTTAGCAATTGAATAACGTAAGTGGCGAAAATTACACCACAAAGAAATGGAAACAATGAAAATGACGTCACAAATTGTAAACTTTTTCTCGATTTTCTCTGAAATAGCAATCTCTGAGAAAGCTGACCTGACCTGACCACATGAAATTTTGCCGATAAAAGTGAAATCGCGGAAGTCCTAGAACCCGAGGTAGAACCCGCATAAGTTACGATCCCACTGTACCTATATACAGGGTGTTAAGATAATGACGGATAAACTCTTCAGTACATTGTAGGGGACACTCAGTAGAGTACGAGAAAAATAATTTAAAAAATTCTGGTCTTCAATTTGGTGAGATAAAAAATGCCAAAGTTAACATTTTACTATCTTTGTTTTTCAGTATTTGCAAAAACTAAATGATTTTACAGATATAAAAAGGGTACTTTTATCGTTATCAATTAAAAAAATTGCTTAAGATGTATTACTAGCTTGGAAAATTTAATAAGAACTTTTTTTCTTTTCTAAGATGATGACAAAAACGACATTTGGCAACAACGGTTTTGATACCTTGACTACCTACATTGTTAGATATTAGACGAAATTACCAAATACCAACTGTTATCGTGTTAAACGTTGCCAAAGTAATTGTTCAATATTTTGCTTATATCTTTTAAAATGTAGCTCAGGATTTTTTAAAATTATTTTTCCCGTACTCTACTGAGTGTCCCCTACAATGTACTGAAGAGTTTATCCGCCATTTTCTTAACACCCTGTATAGTGCTTTGACTATTAAATGTGTGTTCCCGGAGAGGTGAAACATTACACATATTGTAAAATATATTAAAACATGAAAAATTTTGAATTTGAAGTTTTCGAAGAAGTTTCATTCTTTGGGGTTCAGACCAGCTTGACTAAAAAATACTCGGAGACAAATTTGTAGCATAATAATTATTTTCGAGATTATTTTATTTTAGTCTTGAAAAACCTCGTGAAAAACAGGTATGAATATAGGTGTACTTATGGCTTGGATATTTCGAAGAAACCAATTTATCTATGGAGTAAAGTGCTTTTTATGTGGCAAATATGCTCGCAAATATGGCAGAAAGGTATTCGAAAAAAATGTTTAGAATCAACATTTTTTATGTCTCTATCAGGTGTTACAAATTTTAAAATCATCGGCCCACTATAGATTTTCATCTCTTTAAGGTTTATTTCACGAATCAAAAAATTTTTTTTCAAGAAATTCAAGAAATTAAAATTCATAGTTGGTCGATGATTTTAGTGTATTTTTTTCAATTTGGTCTAAGTAGAGATATTCTTAATTATCTTAATTCTAAATAGGTCTTAATTCTAAATTTGAAATTTTATTACTATAAAAACTTTTTAAATAACTCTTTGTCGTATATGCCAGACAAAAGGGCTTATAAAGAAATAAAATTAAGTATGTTAGAAATTAGATTTTAAACAGACAGCAAAAATTATGACATGAAATAGGCAGAACAAAGCGACTTGGTGTAATTATTACCGTGATTATATTAATTTTCACTTACCTGGTAACTGACGGTCGTTCAGGGCATTTTTTTTTTATATATTTATTGCCTCGTTTATTGCACAAATTTGGGAGAAAATTTCGTTGACGGTTACGTTTACGCGATTAATACTATGTACTACGCAGTACGCACAATCTGAAAATTGGTAATGTTAGTGAGTGTTGCTGTTGCTACAGAGTACAGACTACTAAATACAGAAGAGCAAGTGCAAACAACAAACCATTATTGCCCAAACGTCGTCACTCTTGCTGCCAGCTGCCCTACGAGGAGTACGAGGTTTGTAGTTAACGTCTCGGTTAACGTGCGACAAAGAGAGAATGAATTGTATGGTGTTATGTGTCTGAGAAGGACGAGGTATAGTTAAATACAACGATACAACGATCTCTCACAGAGGCGACGCAGGTTTAGGTTACTAAGAATTCAACTCGGTATTGAATAATTCGAAATTCAAATTTCGTGATTTTCACCGTTCTTCGTCATATTTCTGTTATAAACTTCCATATACTTCCACCAAACTTCCACATACTTCCACCAAACTTCCACATACTTCCACATACTTCCACTTAACTTCCACATACTTCCACATACTTCCACATACTTCCACATACTTCCACATACTTCCACATATACTTCCACATACTTCCACCTACTTCCACCTACTTCCACATGACATGTACACCTACTTCCACTTGCGGTTTACCCCTCGATAATTTATGAGAACATACTTTTAAAAAATCTAAAAACTTAAGGTAATAATGAAGGATCAAAATACAATAATTATCACATTTAATGATCATCTCCCAAAAAGTAATTTGGCAACTAGCAGCAGTTACAAACTGGCTTACTTACAAAGGTGTGACTTAAATTTCTAAATATGTAATTTTATGAACACTAAATTAGTTTTACATTGTAAGTTTGAATGTTTCAATATGCCGGCATATACCTACAGTGTCACACATAAAGGAAAGAACGCATCATGGGGGATTTTTTTTTTAGATTCAAATTTAGATTTTGCTATTATTTTTCATTATCACAATGATGCCAAATGGGAGATGTAAATGAGCAGTCACATGATTTTTTTTAATGGCAAAATTTGACTGGTAATTGTATACATCCGCGGCTCCTAAGTTTCATCAATTTTTTCGGGACCGAGGAGCGAAATAGGGGTGCTGGGTGGGTAAGACGCTAAAAACAGCCATTGCAAACTAATATTAAGGTCACAACTAAGGCTTCTTTGACACTACGGTGGAATTTCTATTTATTTCTTCACTTTCAGGGCAAGGAAAATCTTCGAGAATAACAGTAGCACGATTTTTATTTTCAAATTTGCATTATTTTGCATTTATATTCCAAAAATCGTAACATCAAATTCTGTGTTCTGGTCACGATATGAGAAAGCGGTTATATTGGGAGTCCGCGTCTGTATACGTTTGGAAGCGGTTCCCATTGTTATAAGTGGTTTCATCGGTAGTTAGATCCCAGACTAGTAGTATTTCTCGGCGCTTGTGTCAGGGCCGTACTTTCGTTGCACTCCCAAAATCAATTTTTAAAGTCGTTTTGTGGCCTTCCCTTTTATTTGCAAAGCTAATGAATTACTTCCTGCTGGTGTTACTATAGGTATGTTCTCCACCCCTATATAGGTGTCATAGTGAAACTGTAGGAGCCGCGGATGTATATAATGACCATTTGACTTTTTTGTAACCAAATAAATATGGATTTAGTTTTTAACTTTTCCAAAAAAGCCACTTACTATAACTAGGATTAACTTTAAAAAGTCAGATGTGACGTTTCACTAACCGTCCGAATTAATATTTTTAATTTCACCAGAAAATGTCAAACAGTTAATTGTCAAGTTGTAAAGGAGCGTAAATTATTGAAGGAATCATTCAAACATTTAATTGAACCGCTTACGTCAGTTTGAGAGCCACTGACAACTACATAAAATTTATTCACGTAATGACATTCTATCCTCTGTGTTGTGCATTTAATTCTCATTCAAAACCAATGTTGACGTATACTTATTTATGCGGGATGGAGTGTTTAGACAAACTGGACGGTTACTATAAAAACACGTACATGAAACAAAATAAATCGAACTATCAAAAGGATGTGTATTCTTAATCGATACGTATGACTTTTTAGACTTTATTGGACTATATTTGTTTTTTATTTTTCACTTTCACCAATGCACATTAGGTATACTTCATTCCAAGGTATAAGGAAACTCGTAAATTATATTGCCATCATTAAGCTGTCCACAAATTACACCTTAACAATAGAAAGGAATGTAAATAAACACCTGAGATGGCAAGCTCACTCAAGCCGTCAGGGCCGCATTAAGGTTTAAGCATCGTTTCGTTTCTACAAAAACGGCTGGAGTAGAATATATGTCCTGAATTTCACATATTATTATTTAGACTTCATTTAGATTTTTTAGTCTATTTTAAAAAAAAAATACATTATTGAGGACGACGTCACTTTACGAAAATCACCAAACTCATCAAATGTCCACCGAAAAAGGGTAAAGGAAAAGGGTAAAAGTGGCTAAATTTCGATAACCGTTTATGATCACTTTTTTGAAGGAATTGAACTGAAATTTTTATAGTAGATAAGTATACTAAAAACCTTTAACTTTAAAAAATTTCGAGAAGAAATGGAAAAAGGGCGGATATTCGAATTTTTTTGAATTAAAAATATATATATATATTTTTGACATGGTGTTTATATCACTAAAATATAAAATTTTCAATTTTCAAAACTTTCCTGTAACTTTTTCCGAATTTAAAGGTAGTGTAAAAAAAAACTTCTCCTTAGTATGGTCCATTGTCGTCATAAACCATATCTGCAGACAGTTTACAGATATTTTATAGTACTTATTATTTACGAGCTTCCTTGTACCTTGGAATGAACTATACCCACCTATACTTTTCACTGCTTATTATTACATTACTTTTCTCTAAAAAAACTGATTTTTTCTATGACTTGCTATGTGTAATGAAAAATTAGACAGCTCAACTTTTTCAGCTTACACTAGTTTAACATGTTAAGATAATTCGAGTTATATAGGCCAATAGCCTCGTCGATAGGTAGCACTTGATAAGGGAAATTAACAAAAAAATGTGCCTCAAGTTTTCAACCTTATTTTGGATCATTCGTACCTGACTAGAGGTTGTTTTTTCAAATTCGTAAGTTACATAATTTTTATTTGCCTTTAACCTCAAATCTCGCCTCAAATACTGAAGCAGCTCTCACCTTTTTCATTTTCATTCATGCCTTAATTCCTTAAAAATAATAAGACTTAAAATAAATAATTATCAACTTGTACAATTATTCTTTATATTCATAAAATTAGGATCAGAAACTTCCCATGCTTCCTCAACAAATGAAATTAATAAATTACATCTTCCTCATTATTTGTTTTAATTGCCATTATTGGTTCAGAGACATACCTTCAGGAAAGTGTAAACTTTTTATGGTGAACAAACATCATATCAGTTTTTCTCCTATAATTTGGGAGCGGTTTAACCATTTGTTTATGATAAGGAGAATAATTATCTGTAAAAACTGCAATGGGGAAAAAATTATTGCGAAGCAGCTTTTATTGTCAATTTTTCATTAGTATCAGAATTATTTTTGTCTTGTCCCCTTCTGATAGATACACTATTTTTAACTATTCTTTCCATTGTTCTCACAAACACTCTTACATGATGTTGTTATGAACTGTTGTTTGTTTTTGCCAGTAATTATTACCCTAATTAACATAATAAAAAATCAACAATTTATTTTGATTGCTCACTAAAATTATTTATTTTTTATAGTTGCAATGCAATGTAATTAATTACTTTGGTACTGAAGGTCATGGTTTGTTTTTCTATGTTAAAAACAGTTTAAAAACTGAACCCAAAAAAAAACACATAAACAAGACTTCAGAAAAATGGTTCTAACATTCATTTTACAGTCATCACATCCATGAATGAAGTTACCTCTCTAACCTGTTGAAACATTTTCTTCCTTTCTTGAAGGAGTTAAAGGGAAACATTTTTGTGTTTTATATTTTCACTCTATATGGACTCTATTTTTTCCTTGACTTTGAAAATTTTGCTTTGAAAAGTGACTGAAATGCGAGCGAGTTTAATTTGTATTGGCCGAACACTTTCTTGAAGCTGGCTGAAGAGTTGACAGAAGGGTGTCCAAGCCATAAAAACCAGAAAAATAAGAAGAATCTTTTTTTTTATTCAGCAAAAACCATGAAATTAAATATTACACTGAACTCTTTATTTTGCCAAAGATCCTATGTAGGTATATCGCTTATTAGGGTGAATGAACCAGTGAATGATTATCACTTCCCCCCTCCAATCAGTTTCTGTCAGCTCCCTATCAAAACAATAAAAATAAACCTCGACATAAACTATTCAATTTTATACTCACTAGTAAGTCTATGAAAATGTATAAAATCTGCAAGAATCCGGGGATATAGTGGCCAAATTGCTTCCATGATGGGCAAGGATATAGCAGCTGTATTTTTCTTATAACAAGATGACATTTGCATTTAAATCCGTTATCCGTTATGAAAAATGTGAAGTAACAGTAATTTCTAAAATATTGAAGCACGAACTTCTGGATTCAGAATGCGCATATGCCAGATGGTAAACCAAAAGACGAAAGCGTCTAGGGGGACGCATTTAAGACTGAAAATAGGTGCATTTCATGCAAATTTTTTTTCTAAGGGAGATGTTCTGGTCAGATTAGGACATCTCCCTTTAAGGAAATTAATATAAAATGTATAGTTGGACCAGAGATATAACGAAATGATTTCTGTCATTTTATCAATTTTTGGATTATTGAAATATTCTTGAAGTCATAAAATATGACAGTTTAACAATTAGATCATTTCGTTATATCTCTTGGTCGACTATACCTACCTCTTTTTAATTCCAAAGAAGCGGGTCCATTTAGAAATGTGTGTTTGACAGAAAAAATTCAATCTCTAGAGGTGAATACCTGGAGAAAACGAGTTTTTGTGGGCTTATGCCCATGGAGTCAATTCCCATAAGGATTCTATGGGATCCTTTACCTGCTTCAGCATTTTATTAATTTTGAATTTAATTCATTTTGTCAATTTGGCTTTAACTTCAATTGCTCAAGTTCCTTAGCGATTTCGCTGTGACTAGAGTAGGTACTGACTAAGAACCCAGACTCATTTTTTGCAGAACGTTATTAGATGTAGTCATGCCAAACAAGAGTTAAATTTATCCTTAAGAAATAGAAAAAAAAATAGCAGTGCAATAAGAAAACTTGGTTTACAGGTGTGACGTCATACTTTATTTAACAAGATCAAGCGACTCTAGTTAGTTACAACGTAAATTTTTGTCAAGATCAAGGAAACAGGTCACCGTCTGAGAATATCAAATCAAAATTACTGTTTAAAGATTGCACACTCTACCAACTTGACAGCTGTTTGACAAGTTCATCTAAATATAAATATACTTTAGGTTTTCTTTGCCAAATTATTCTTTCCCAGACTGTGATTCCTTTAGAACATGGTCCTCTCATTCATATTTTTTATACAAGGCATGACTTTAATTTTAACACCAAAACCTGTTCATTTAATAATTATCTCGTTTTTCCCAATAATTGGCTGTGTTAACTTTGGTGTTTCCTAGTTTTTGCTAGGACGGACAAAAAGGGGGGTAGCATTACAACATAGAGGTCAAGAGATTTCATTTAAAGATAAAAGGTCACTGGTTAAGCTAGCATGGGCGTAAAAGTTAGAAGTGATCAAAGTCAGTTTAATCGGCTACTTGAATCCAGAGATTAAAAGCGGGAGAATGTTCATTGCAGTTCAAATCAAACGTTCAAAGACACTTAGGGCGGAATAACCTTAAAATTCATTAAATTCAAATCTAAAAGTTCAGGGCGGGAGTTTAAATCTATAGCTTTTCATGACAGAGAAGTTGACATTTCAAACAGCAAGGGTTCTTCTTTTTAATTCAAGTGCACTATGACCCAATTCGCTCAGTCTTTGAGTTAGGATGGTTACATCCGAGGTTACATCACAACACCTTCCAGCAGTACTATTTATTCATACCGCGGTGAAGTGAGCTATGAAATGCCAGCAACGGATTTCTCTTCAAATTTCACGTATTTCTGACTTTTTGTCACATATTACGGAAATCTTTACTGATAGTAATTAATTACTATTATACCGATATAGTCTCAAGATGCAAGATGCAAGTATGTGTGTGTTATTAATGAATTTATATGGCGCAAAGATTGCATTCAGAAAAAATGGATGGCTTGGCATAAGAAGTGTTGTTGGTGGGACTGGTTTTCCCGATTTTCTTCATTTTTTCAGGGAAGATGCACATAGATATGGCGGTCAACCTTATGTAAAAATGATAGCAATATCAAGTCATAATTTTGAGAAAAAAATTAAAAACGCAAAAATTTCAGTATTTTGTGTAAGCGGTTCTAGGAGCAGGAATAGATTTTAATTTTTTTTATGAAAGAGACGGCACTTGAAACGATACATCATATTCCGGAAAAACCAGCTCCTAACACGGTCTGTATTTTCCACAAAAAAAAAATTATATTTCCAAAAAATTCCATTTTTTGCATCAAATAATTGTGTTGCTGGTGGGACAGGTTTTCCTGATTTTCTTCATTTTTTCAGGAAAGATCCACATGGATAAGGCGGTCGACCTTATGTGTAAAAATGAAAGCAACATCAAGTCACAAATTTGAGAAAAAATAAATAAAAATCGCAAAAATTTCACTATTTTGTGCCTAAACCGTTCGAGGAGTAGGAACAGATTTTTAATTTTTTTTTTATGAGAGAGACGGTCTTTGAAACCCTACATCATATTCCGGAAAAACCGACCCCTAACACGGTCTGTATTTTCCATAAAAAATAAATACTTAAAAAATTTGTATTTTTTCGTAAAAAAGAGTTGCTGATGGGACAGGTTTTCCTGATTTACTTAATTTTTTCAGGGGAGATCCACATGAATATGGCGGTCGACCTTATGTAAAAAATGAAAGCAACATCAAGTCATAATTTTGAGAAAATAATTAAAATTCGCAAAAATTTCACTATTTTGTGTAAGCGGTTCGAGGAGTAGGAACAGATTTGAATTTTTTTTTAGAGAGACGGTCCTTGAAACAATACATCATATTCCAGAAAAATTTGCCCCTAGCACGGTCTGTATTTTCCCCCAAAAAATAAGAACTTAAAAAAATCGCATTTTTTCACCAAAAAATGGCATTGCTGGTGAGACAGGTTTTCCTGATTTCCCTTATTTTTTCAGGGAAGATGCACATGGATATGGCAGTCGACCTTATGTAAAAATGAAAGCAAATTCAGGACACAATTTTGAGAAAAAAATTAAAAATCGTAAAAACTCCGTTCAGGCAATAAATTTTTGCGAATTTTAATTTTTTTCTCAAAATGATGAGGTCATGTCGCTTTCGTTTTCACATAAATACGTCGACTATCATGTCGATGCGAATCTTCTCTGAAAAAAATGAAGGAAATCGGGAAAAACCGGTCCACCAGCAAGCCTTTTTATTCCAAAGTTATCCATTTTTTCTGATATTTTCTTACACATTTTTTCACCACATAAACTCATCATTCATCAATATATACAGGGTGAATTATAAAAAACGCCCCAAGTGATAACTCCGTTAATTTTGAAGATATGACAAAACTTTTTGAAACAAAGTGGCGTAGTTTATCATCATCTATATGTTGAGATAAACGTTCGATCAACACAACTTCCTGTTTAACCGGAAGTAACATCAACTTCGGGTTTTTAAATAGAACACCCTGTAAAACTTTATATTTTTTAAATGTCTGAAGAAATCTAATACAGGTGGTTTTCACCAATGGAATTTAGATTGAGCGGTTTATGAGTTTTAAACAAGTGAAGATCGAAAATTTTCAACTTCAAAGCAGTGTAGAACTAGAACGGCTCAAGATATCTAAAAACAGTTGACATGGCCTTATCTTAACTTTTGACATAGTATCCTACTATGTGGAGTGAATTTTAATACAGGGTGATGAAAATTATCCGATTTTTCATTACCCTGTATTAGAATTTAAACCAGATAGTAGGATACTATGTGAAAAGTTAAGATAGGGACATGTAAACCGTTTTTAGATATCTTGAGCCGTTCTAGTTCTACACTGCTTTGAAGTTGAAAATTTTCGATCTTCACTTGTTTAAAACTCATAAACCGCTCAATCTAAATTCCAATGGTGAAAACCACCTGTATTAGATTTCTTCAGACATTTAAAAAATACAAAGTTTTACAGGGTGTTCTATTTAAAAACCCGAAGTTGATGTTACTTCCCGTTAAACAGGAAGTTGTGTTGATCGAGCGTTTATCTCAACATATAGATGATGATAAACTACGCCACTTTGTTCCAAAAAGTTTTGTCATATCTTCAAAATTACCGGAGTTATCGCTTGGGGCGTTTTTTATAATTCACCCTGTATATAAATTCGTTTGAAATTACAAATTGCAGTCTTACGATTAACATGTTGTTTAGTTTATTAAATTACATATGATTGGTTTCGTCGATCATGGGGAAAAGAACAATATGTATGATATTCTGATGCGATGTTGACATCACGGTGAAGCATTTACTTTGAGACATACCTATAGTCTAGGGAAAATCCTATTAAAAAAAACCTAGACACACCATCCTGTTGAGATTGGTTTGAAGTATTCCAATCACTTCGGACTGAGGTTATCTGGCTGTTAATGCAGATTTTGTTTACAAGAGCTTCAAATTCTGTAACCAGTCTATTGTTTCTGTGGAAATTTCATGAATTGCTTGAAAACCTTCACAAAATTTGGTTAAAAAAGGACATTCATTGACAATGTGATTGACGGATTCTTCAGGATGTCCGCAAAAACAGGAAGCGCTAAGTATTAAATTCCATTTATGTAACATTGAATTACATCTACCATGTCCTGTCCTTAAGCGATTTACTTGTACCCAGACTTTCCTTCTTAATAACACACATACTTGCATCTTGAGACTATCTAGGTATCATAGTAATTACTACAAGTAAATATTTCCGAAATATATAGTGAAAAATTCAATAATACCTACATGAGGTTTGAAGAGAGGCAAGCCCGAATGCGTATTCCCGAACGTAGTTCAAGCACTGTGCCACATTCCCTTGCTCACTTTACCGCAATTGTATTCACATGAATGAAATTGCAAATGTTTAAATGGATAAAATTTGAACTGTATGTACAGCTATTTTTGTATGCTCTTAAGAAAAATCAGCATAAAAAATTGCATTTCTAAATGTTGCAACATTCTTCCTTCCTTGAAGGAAGCGAGTGTTTCGTAATTAATAACACCAAAATCTCAGTCTCACTGATTTGTACATTGCACCAAAGCGCCAGTGTTTTAGATTTAGTTGACTGGTAACAGTACCTAATTAGTGTGACCTTACTTTTTTAAACCTCTCAACTTATAACCGATTTTTCAATCTATTTAATTTTTTCATGCCAACCTTCCAGTCTAGCAGTTGAAGAGGTCATTTCAATTCATGAGATGTGCACATCATCATCTCATCAGTTTTAAAGTATTTTGAATCAATAATAATTGTACAAGTGCAATTAGGCATGATGAAAGAAAAACTAATACTGTTTAATTCTACTCAATTCCTTAGGTATGTTCAATGAAGAATCGTGTTTTTCTAACGTATTTACTTCAATGTGATGAGGTGATTATTTAATCAGCCCACCAGAAAAGTTCAAAATTATTTTATATAGGGCTCATCATTTTTTCATTCTTGCAATATTTATCTATAGCAGAGTTATTTAGGAATAATTTCTAATAAATCCTTACCGATTAAAGCTATAGTTCCTACTGGTAGTCCTCCTCCTGTAATGAGTAAAACAATACAATTAGAAATTTAACATTTTCTTAATCACTTCCACTAGTAGAACAAAGAAACCGATTGTTACACTTACCTAAAAGATTATCTAAAGATGATATGCCGGAAGATATTAACAATTGACCATTGTGGGAACTTGGTTTGGTCCCTAGTACGTTAGTCCTACACTTTTCCATTTTCACTGGAGGCGGATAATTGCAAAAAAAAACACGATTTTTCACAGCTCTGATAATTTATTACTCAACTTTCCTTTTCATCTTTATAATTTGACTATTTCGTGGTCGCTGGTCGAGTGGGGTGGCTACTGGCTGGCTGTAATGAGTGAATTATGGTGGTAAAATTGAAATGACGTGTTCTTCTTAAATCAAATGTCAAACTTGTTACCTTCATGGTCTTGACGTACTGTAATTTTAGCGTAAACTTCTATACCAACTGGAACTGGCAACAAGAGTCTAGCTGGCGCAAGCGCCGTGCTTACCTCACGACGCTGACGCTCTAACCCTACATACGTCATACGTCTGTCTCAAGCTCTCAACTAGCGCGACCTACCCGCTCTCTTAAGCACAATTTGTAATTTGTGACTGGGTGTGTGTAAAAAAGTTTCGTGAGACAATTAATTCTTGACCAGTTGAATCATGTAAATTTTTGTATTTATAAATTTTTGCCTTCATATTGTTTTGTTATACTGTTTTTTTCTTAGACGACACCGAAAATAAACTAAGCATCGATCAACACGAATAAAATTTTGTATAAGCAAAGAAAAAAAAATGACGCACTAACAATCGGCAAAATAAAGAAATTAGGGGAAGGAAAGATGTCGGTGGAGAAAAAGAAAAACTAAAAGTCGAAATGGTTGAACTCGTTGATGACTTATGAGTTGAAAATTATTCCATAAATGAAACCAAGGTAAAAGGTAACCAATGAGAGAGAGTACTAATGCGATGCTGTACATACCTACCTACTCTAATGCACCTCATATAGGGTGTAAAATATAATAAAAGTAATAATTTGTTTCTATCTAAACTTTTTATGTGGTATCCTATTGTGTAGTTTAAATAAGGTATAAATAAAAAAATAGGTTTGTGTAATAATAGGTAAAAAATATAAATAGTGCTTAAATTATTGAGGAATGTTTTAAATCAGGTACCTACATTCCCTACGTTTGAAGTAAATAAAACGTAAAGAATGCAAATATGACGTAAATAACAGAAAATAGGGTTATGTTATAATATGTTGTATTTTGATATTACAGCTGTAATTAGATTACACTCTATTCTATATTCTCAGGTTGCCTTAGTTTTGTATTGATGTTTTGTTTATACTTGAATATAATAATAATTATTCATGTTATTTAATGTTTATGGAAATTGGAATCCCACCACCCCACACGATAGATTAAGGTTGGTAACAGATAAACCTTGCATTGTTTACCTGCTTTACATTCTTTACATTCTTGAAAATATTTATTAAAAAAAGGTTTCATGTAGAGAATGAGCGTTTTCAGACCTAGACGACACGATACCGACACGACACAGGCAACTATCGGAGCATGCAAAAATGTATTATTGCAATTATTGCAATAATACATTTTTGCATGCTCCGATATAGTTGCCTGTGTCGTGTCGGTATCGTGTCATTAGGTCTGAAAACGCTCATTGAATTCTTTACCGGTAAAGAATCGCGTAAAGAATAGAGGTAAATAATTATACAGCACATCACTGCTGTGATATATAATAATACCTAACCTGCTGCTATACATTATATTTTGATTAATAAATTAATAATAGTTATTGTTATATTAGAAGAAACAAAAATGGAGCAAAATTTAAAATTTTTACGCTCTTACGCGCACGCATACTAATGATAGTGTATTTTGTGTTGCCTATTATTGCATTATCAGAATAACCAGCAAACATTGGCTATGTTGCCAGCGTGTATTTATTTTCGGGAGGATCAAGATTTCTGAGTCGCAAAATTAAAAATTAATTAATTTACCTATTACAAAACTGAATATATTTCTGTGGCGTCATCGATGATACTTTTTTTCCAGAACAACGGATGATTTTGAACTCTCACGGATTCATAACTATGACTGAATAATAATATAACTTTTGTTTAGCTGCATGAGCAATGATTGTGAGCCAGGTCTTTCAGGTTTGCGACAAAATGTTTCAGGCAACGGTCATACTACGTTGAATACACCAGTTCTCGTCCGATCACTGAAGTTAAGCAACGTCGGGCGTGGTCAGTACTTGGATGGGTGACCGCCTGGGAACACCACGTGCTGTTGCCTTCACTTTTTTATTTTTTTTTATTCATTATTAAAAAATTCACAAACCAAACTTACGCCATTAGAATTATTTTTTGTGCTTATTGATCACTATCAATAGGTATAAAAGTATAAATTAAATTAAATACATATAAAAATGAAGATAATCTTATCAATTTTCGGAAACACAAATGGACCAAGTACTTACGTGACTTCTTGATTAATAATTTGGATGCTGAGGGTTTAATAAGCCTACATCACTTCATCGAAAATTTTGGAATATTTAAATCGTTCAAAGAACAAATTAAAAATTATCAGAGCCTATTGTATTCAGTGGCGGTTATTCAGAGGAGGCAGAGGAGGCTGAGCCTCCCCAGTATTTTGAGCTTTTAAGCTTTTTAGATCTGTTAATATTTTTTTGATTACAAGTCACAATAATATCAATATTTTTTATAATAATAAATAATTATAATGGATGAAACATTGCATTGCATGCTTACTACTGAATGCTCACAAAAATTGATAGTTTTGGTAGGTAATAGCGTAAGGTAAAAAATAATCCGATGCAACAGGTGAGAGATAGCTAACATCAAATACGCTAGAGGTCTAGCGGCTAGACTATAATACGTCCAACTTCGACTGAAAACCGGCAGCGAGGCGACGCTAGCGAACCTGGCGGCTCGAGGACCGCTACAGTTGTTCTACTGGGCCCGGAATAGAGATGGGAAATACTGTTACCGAAGAGTACGACCGTTCCAATCCAACTGGTACCGCGACAAAATATGTACCGGTATTTTGGAACTGTTTAGCCATAGCCACATCGCCGACTGGAGCGGAGCCGTAATCGCGACACGCATACCCTGACCCTCGGAACGGTATCTCTACTATAAACTCCTGCTCCTGGAGTGCTGGAACTGAATTATGTATAATCATAAGTTCCTTGTTTTCATTTCCACGTGATGTTTTAGCCCATATGGCCTTGTATCTTGTATTGCATCTCTGTCCGTACTTCGGTTCGGTACGTATACCTATGTAGGTATCTTCATTTTTTTTTTCTTACAAGACTGAAGTAAATGAAAAAAATTTTTTTTGCTTATTTCACATTCCATCTCAAGTATTTTTTCATTATATGTAATACAGTTACATATTTACATTTTTATTTGATAATTATTATGTTATTACTTATAATTTTTAAAGAGTCAAGTATACCTATAATAATTATTCCTTTTTTGTTTTCTGGCTTGAAATTTTTACTTTTTTTAATTTTCTTAGAGGACCGAAGTAGCCTTGCATAACTAGTCAGTAGGTACTCAACGATCCCATAGAGAAATATCGGGTCCGGGTATAATGATTAAGTATCAAGCAAGCAAAAGTAATCAAGTAATCAACTCAACGTATCAGATACTTGTGACTAATGTATCAATATCTACTCGATACTGTTATCTGTTGCACATCACTATGGTGCAGTGTGTTAGTTACAACTCGCGACACTAAATGGCGCTGCCACAGCGGCTGCCTTCGAAATGCATGTAAAATTGCCGGAGTTGGACGTATTAATAGTCTAGTGTATTTGCTAACATTATAAGTAATAGGTAGGTACCTATGAAGTGAAATAATATTACATCCCGTTGTGGCCGACCGGAGGCCTGCCTGAAACTCGTATCTCATAACCATGTAGATGGAAAAATACGCAAGAGTTTCCGCCCGGCTAGTGGAACTGGAGTGGATGCTGCGCTGCCTGTGCCTTTGGCATCGCAAGAGGCGGTCCTCCTCTAGTCTGTCCGTTATTGCAATAACTAATGTTATTTGACGTGAAAACTCGTAAAACGTCTACACTCTTACAACAGCGCGTGCAAGACATGGGTCGGGGTAGTGCATCGGCGATAAATAATATTTGAATTTTGAATAGGCTGAGGCAAGCCTCCTGCTCTTCTGTATGTGGCGTTAAATTAAAATAAGTACATATTACAATAAGCAAAGGGCAGTGGAGACTTGCCTCATGCACGTGCACAGATGGAAATACGAATTACATATCGTTGGATGTCGCCTTTTTTCAACACTTTCATTTTAAAATTTATTTAACTCCCACCTTGAATCTTCCAGCCTTACAATTTAATTTACAGTGAGATAGACATTGCGTAGTTAAAATTATCTGAAATAATTTGAATTTATTAAAAAAAAAATTTAAAAAATATTAATGTTTTTTCTTTGTTGTTTTTTTAAGAGAATTGTCCACTTTATTTAAAAAATTTTTGATAGAAGTTATGTTATATTTCTATTGTACTTATGAAAATATATTTATTAAACACGCATACCAATTTGCGTTTTATCTAATTTTTAGAAATATGTACATACCTATTATCCTACCTAGCTGTTATACTGTCATAAGAATTTAATTTCACCCATTTAACTAATCAAAAATCAATTTTTGTGACCTTTATACCTTCATTCATTTTTTTTTCTGAAAATTTTCCGAGGTAGGACTTCTCCCCAAACCCCCGGAAAGGAGGTCTGTGTTTGTACACCTTATACTTTTCATTACATTGCTTCGAGCTCTAGCCTCCCCTGTTGAAATTATCACGAGCCGCCACTGATTGTATTCTGGAACATGGCTAAAGTGAAACATCCGAATTCGTCAGACCTTGCAATTAAAACTTCAATTGACAATACAAAATGCTACAACTGCCATTGCCAGCTTCTTTTGCTCAAATCGAACGAGTTTTTTCAAACTGGTCATACGTTAACTACCAAATAAGAAATAGGTTATCATTTCACCGACTTAAGAAACTGTTACATGTGTTAGTTAGTTAGTTGTACCTACCTAGTATTATTTAAAAATTCTAGATTCCAATAATAGTGATGAATACTAAATACAGGTTGTTTCTTAATAACATGCGAATATTTAAGGCGGTTATTCTTGGGTCAATTTTGAGAAAAAAACTTTATAAGAACGTATGTCCTAAAAGTCTTAACTTTTGAACTACAGGGTGCTAAAATTTAAAGAAAAAAACTTGTTTTTTTATTATAACTGTGATATTAGCCTAGATATTTTTTTTGAAATTTGGTACACGCCTTCTATGCATCAACATGCATTTCATGAGGCGAAAACAATTGTAGTAGGTACTTTTACCAGTGGCGTCTGTACGGGTTTTGAATTAAATGTTTTTGAAGAAAAATATGTTACGCCACTGCTTTCTCTTAAAGTAAAAATTATTTTTGAAGTTCCCATCCCTTTCCAAGCAAATTTGGTCTCTTGATTTTTTTTCGTTTGACGTACTGTTTTTGCATAAAAAAATAAAACTCAATCATTAACACCGCGGTAGACCACTTATAAGAACAATAACTTTGAACAGTTTATTTAAGAAAATAATTTTTAAACTGTAAAATTATGAAAAAAAAAGTGATCTACATACATTTTGGAATAGTAACAGAAAATTGATAACTAAACGCACAACGAAACAAATTAAATCAGATGTTGGAAATGTCCACCTCCTGCAAGTATGCATGCCTCAGCTCTGTGGCGCTTCCATCGGCCTTTTCTCCGGCGCCGGCGCAGAGCTCTCGGCGCAAGCAGACGTTGGTGACACGAGACGTCTTCTCGGTGAATCAACACCAGTTCCAGTCCGGCAGCCACTGAAGTGACATGCGCCTCCGCTTGTCACTTGTCACGAGTCGTCGAAGCGGTCTTACGGCCCCACACGGGTGGTGCAAGCGCCTTGTTTTCCAATTCTTTTTCTAAGTTGTAATCTTCCACGTTTTGTAAAGTGTTCACGATGTCTAATTGTTAAATAAATCAGTTCCGCTCTCACTGAGCAGTGTAATTAGCAGCCGTGTGTTTCTTTCACTGCACATTAGTGCAAATCCTCATTGTTCCGATTCGATCATAAAAGCGGGAACCTTTGGGGACTTGCATAGTGGTGACCCCGTTTTATTTTGACTCTCGTGCAGTGTTAACGGTTTCAACAAAAGCTCGTGCGGTGTACAAGACATTTTCACGCGTGCCGTACACGCATATAACCTCCAAAGCAAATAAACTTACCCACGTTTTCTTGGGCCGCACGTGTCAATCCACGCCATGGGTGAAGGTGAAGACGAGAACAGAGAGCTTGCCCGCCGGGCGGCAGGGCTTGCGGGACCTCAGCAACAGCAGCCACCCCCGCAGCAGCAGCCTCCACCGCAGCAGCGGCCTCCTCAGCAGCCAGCACAGCAGCAAGTCAGCGCCGTCGGCACATGCAAGCTGCCTTCCTTTTGGCGTACGAGCCCGGAGCTGTGGTTTTTTCAAATCGAGTCGCAGTTCCACGTGCACAAGGTGACCGCAGACTCCACCAAATACCACCTCGTGGTTGGCGCTCTGGACTACGACACAATTGCAGACATCTCGGACATCATCCGCACGCCTCCAGCGAACGATAAGTACCAAACTTTAAAAACAGCTATTATATCCCGCCTGACTGATTCCCCAGATGCCCAGCTCCACAAGCTACTCACGGGGGTAGAGCTCGGGGACAAGCGTCCATCCCAGCTTTTACGCCACATGCGTTCACTGGCCGGCACACGTGTCGGAGACGATGTCCTCCGTGTAAAATGGTTGGACCTCTTGCCACAACAGACACGCCGCATGCTGCTGCTGATAAAAGGCCAGACCCTCGAGGAGCTTGCAGCCGTTGCCGACGAGGCACATGACATGGGGCCTTCCGTCATGGCCACCTCGCATCCGGTTTCCACGCAGTCTTCTACCTATGCGCCGTCCCAGCCGCCATCTGACCAACTCACCCTGGAGCTTGCTGCAATGCGACAGGCCATTGCCCAGCTCACGAATATAACCCGAGAACTTCAACTCCGCACGTTCAGCCCGGGCCAGCGAAGCCGATCAGCTTCACGCGGAGATCAACCCCGTCGCCGCTCCGCTACACCGGGACCAGACGAGCGGACAGGGTACTGCTGGTACCACGCCAGGCACGGTGCTTTCTCCCGGAACTGCAAGAAGCCCTGTTCTTTTCCCAAACAGGTTTCACCAGCTCAGGGAAACTAAAGAAGCCGGCGACATACTCGGCGGCAGTCACCGGCTGCTCTTCGGAAAGCCGCCTCTATGTGACAGACCGCACCTCTTCGATCCGGTTCCTTGTTGACTCCGGATCGGTGCTGTCAATCATCCCCAAACGCAGCGTTGCCAAGCCACTCCAGAGGCAGAGCTTGGTTCTGGAAGCAGCAAACGGAACGCCCATCGCTACGTTCGGCACGCGGCAACTCACACTCAACATAGGCCTGCGCCGCCCGTTCCTGTGGAAGTTCGTCATTGCCGATGTACAGACAGCGATTCTCGGAGCCGACGCTCTCAAACACCATGGCCTGCTAGTCGACCTTCAGGGTCGCCGTCTGCTAGACGGCCTCACCAGTCTCTCCACTTCTTGCACGGTCGGCCCAGTTCCAGAGCTCCACTCAATCGGTGTCATCTCAACGAAGGTCATCCCAGACGGTCCCCTCGGAGACGTCTACAGGCAGCTCATCGACAACTTCGCCCAGAGCTCCGCACGCGCTGGCGAAATGGCACATGTGCCCGATCTGCCAGTACATCACCACATCGTGACCAACGGCCCACCGGTTTTCGCTCGACCCCGCCGACTCTCTGGAGAACGCCTCATCGCAGCCAAGCGAGAATTTGACGACCTGCTGGAGCGCCGCATCATTCGCCCATCATCAAGTCAATGGGCCAGCCCCCTCCACATGGTTCCGAAGGAAGATGGAAGTTGGCGAGCCACTGGGGACTATCGCCAGCTCAATTCAATCACTCGCCCAGACCGATACCCGCTCCCTGTCATTGAAGATCTCCTTCAAGATGCTCAGGGTAAGGTTTTTTCTGTTATAGACCTCCGCAAGGCCTTCTACCAAATTCCGATGGCACCGGAGGACATTGAGAAGACAGCGGTCACAACGCCGTTCGGACTGTTCGAGTTTTTGGGCATGCCACTCGGTCTGAAGAATGCCACGCAGACGATGCAGCGCACGATCAACCATCTGCTCAGGAAGCTGCCTTTCGTGCGCAAGTACCAAGACGACCTCCTCGTCTGTTCGAACAGCCACGAGGATCACCAGACCCACCTCTCTGAGCTTCTTTCAACGCTGAACGCAGCCCGTCTTCAAATCAATTGGAGCAAATGCCAAATTGCTCAACCACAGGTAGTTTTTTCTGGCTATCTTGTTTCAGAAAGCGGCTTTCGTCCGCCGGAGCCCAAAACTCAGGCCATCATCGAGTTCCCGAGGCCCGAGGACTCCACTCAACTCAGGCGATTCATCGGAATGCTGAACTTCTACCGTCGCTGCATACCTCAGGCCGCCCTTCTACAAGCTCCGCTCACGGATCTACTTCGGGGCGTAACAAAGAAGAAGGCCAATCTCGTTTGGACCGAGCAAGCGAGCGAGTCGTTCGAGCGTTGCAAGCAAGCCATCGCGTCCGCAACAACATCAGCCTTCCTCTCGCCGTCACAACCACTCGCCTTGCGCACTGACGCCTCCAGCACGGCCATAGGTGCAGCCCTGGATCAGCAGCTTGCCGATGGTACCTGCGTCCCACTGGGATTCTTTTCGAGGAAGCTCTCCGAGACCGAGCAGCGCTACGCCACATACGATCGTGAGCTACTTGCCATATTCGCTGCAATCAAACATTTTCAGCGCATTCTCGAGGGAAGGCCGTTCACCACTTACACGGACCATCGGCCTCTCACCTTTGCGTTAAAGCAGCGTCCCGAGAAGGCATCACCCCGGCAGAGTCGTCAGCTGGACTTCATCGCCCAGTTCGACACACGTCTAGAATTCACGCCCGGCGAAGCCAACGCCGTCGCAGACGCACTGTCTCGGGTCGAAACTGTTTCAATCTCTCCCCTTTTGAACTTCAGAGCCATCAGCGACGAGCAAGCCAGGGACGAGCAACTTCCCCACCTGTTGGTCGTCCCTCGCCTCAAACTTCACCGTTTGGAACTTGACGAGTGTTCTTTGGTATGTACAGAATACAACGGCACCGTCAAGCCGTACCTTCCAGTAGCACAGCGTCGACAAGCCTTCGACGCAGTCCATAATCTCTCTCACCCCAGCGGCCGAGCTACAGCGAAGAGGATCGCCCTCAAATACTTTTGGCCGAGTCTTCGGAAGGACGTTTTTCTTTGGGCCAAGCAGTGCATCCCTTGCCAGAAGTCTAAGGTTCACCGCCACAACCGAGCAGAGCTAGGCAGCTTCAAGACCCCGGACAGCCGCTTCGACCATGTCCACTTGGACCTTATCAAGGTTCCGCCATGCGAGGGTTTTGAGCACTGCCTCACTATCATCGACCGTTATACACGCTGGCCACAAGCTCTGCCAGTGCGGGACATGACGGCACCGACCGTCGCTCGAGCCTTTGTCAACGACTGGGTTTCCTGTTTTGGGACGCCTCTGGAAATTACCACGGACCAAGGTGCCCAATTCGAAGCCGAGCTCCACCGCGAGCTGTCTCGCCTCCTGGGAGCACACCAAATTCACACGACATCGTATCATCCCCAATCAAATGGCATGGTAGAACGAATGCATCGGACACTCAAGGCCTCCATGAGATGTACGTTGCTGGCAGCGTTCAACAGCGCACCCGAGATGCCCTGGCCGAGGGTGCTTCCAATAGTTCTCTTAGGCTTGCGAACTACATTCAAGGAGGACCTACAAGCTTCACCAGCGGAGATGGTCTTCGGGACATCTCTCCGTATACCCGGAGAATTTATCGATCCTCGGCCTGTGGCAACATGCAGTCCCTTGGATTTCGTCACGGACCTCCGGCGCCTTTTCAATGCCATCCGTCCAGTTCCGGCCTCCAGGCACAGCAACCACCGTCCGTTCATTTTTAAAGACCTGGCCACCTGCGACTATGTCTTTCGTCGCATCGACTCTGTAAAGAAACCGCTGGAACAGCCGTACTCCGGCCCCCACCGAGTCGTCAGGAGAATCGACGACCGCACCTTCGTCGTAGACGTCAATGGTGCTGTTAAGACGCTCTCCACAGACCAGCTGAAGCCCGCCTTCCTAGCTGCAGCTGATCTCGAGCATCTTGTTCCTGTGTCACCGCAGTCGCCTCAGCCGGACAAACAGCCCAGTTTGCCTTCTAGGAGCACTAGACCTGACAAGAAGAGGGTAACTTTCTCATTCCCTTCGCAGCCCGCGAAGGTCATTGGGGAGGGAGTAGCTGTGGCGCTTCCATCGGCCTTTTCTCCGGCGCCGGCGCAGAGCTCTCGGCGCAAGCAGACGTTGGTGACACGAGACGTCTTCTCGGTGAATCAACACCAGTTCCAGTCCGGCAGCCACTGAAGTGACATGCGCCTCCGCTTGTCACTTGTCACGAGTCGTCGAAGCGGTCTTACGGCCCCACACGGGTGGTGCAAGCGCCTTGTTTTCCAATTCTTTTTCTAAGTTGTAATCTTCCACGTTTTGTAAAGTGTTCACGATGTCTAATTGTTAAATAAATCAGTTCCGCTCTCACTGAGCAGTGTAATTAGCAGCCGTGTGTTTCTTTCACTGCACATTAGTGCAAATCCTCATTGTTCCGATTCGATCATAAAAGCGGGAACCTTTGGGGACTTGCATAGCTCTTCTTCTCATCGACTCGCGTACTCTTCGGAAAATACCTGGAGTGTTTCTAATAGTTTCGCAACAAACTATGATGCGGTTTCTCAACTGCTCTTCAGTATGAATTGGTGTGTTATAAACCAATGTTTTAAGATGACCCCACAGGAAATAATCTAAACTATTGAGGTCCGGGGACCTAGGTGGCCATGCCTGTGGTCCGCCGCGACCGATCCAGCGATTATAGTAATTTTGGTTTAAATATTCGCGCGCCAGAGCACTGAAGTGGGCTTGTGCCCCGTCGTGCATAAACCATAGTCGATTTCGTACTAAAATGGGAACATCCTCCATCAACGCTGGCAATTCTTCTTCGAGAAACTGTCGGTAATTATGCCCATTCAACCTCTCACGAAGAAAATAAGGTCCAATTAAATAATCACCGCATATTCCAACCCACACGTTAACGGAAAATCGCTCCTGGTGATGGAATTCCAAGATTGAATGTGGGTTTTCTTCAGCCCAAAAATGATTATTGTGGAAGTTTTGGATGGCGTTTCTGGAAAAATTGGCTTCATCGGTGAATAAAATTTCAGTGTCAAATAAGGGATTTTCATTCACTTTTTGAAGAAACCATCGGCAAAAGTTCATTCGTAATGGAAAGTCGCGAGACAGTAGGGCCTGAACCCGTTGGAAATGGTAAGGATATAATAAAAAGTCATGGAGAATTTTCCAAACAAGAATATATGAGATATTCAAATTGTTCCCAATTTTTCGTGTACTTAATCCTGGATCTTCCTCAACTGCATTCAAAATTGCTACCTCAATTTCCGGAGTCCTTACAGTACGTTGAACTTCTTTTAGATGATTATCTAGTTCAAAACTTCTCTTTTCACACAACCTTCTATGAATGTTTGAAAATGTTCGTTCATCCGGAATATTTCTATTTGGAAAGCGGTCTTCATACAACCGCCTGGCTTGCAGTGCGTTACCGTCAGCAAGCCCATACATGTAATGTATGTCTGCAAGTTCTGAATTCGTAAATTGGACCATGTTTTATTAATAATGTATTGTTAATTTTAATGACTTAAATACGTGACAACTAAACTAGGCAGAAAACTGTCAAAACTTTTATGTTTAGAAAACAAAATCTGCTTCTTACCAAATACCTAGATCCTTTTTAATACTTGTTAATGATTGAGTTTTATTTTTTTATGCAAAAACTATACGTCAAACGGAAAAAAATCAAGAGACCACATTTGCTTGGAAAGGGATGGGGACTTCAAAAATAATTTTTACTTTAAGAAAAAGCAGTGGCGTAACATATTTTTCTTCAAAAACATTTAATTCAAAACCCGTACAGACGCCACTGGTAAAAGTACCTACTAAAATTCTTTTCGCCTCATGAAATGCATGTTGATGCATAGAAGGCGTGTACCAAATTTCAAAAAAATATCTAGGCTAATATCACAGTTATAATAAAAAACAAGTTTTTTTCTTTAAATTTTAGCACCCTGTATAAACAATGTAACTGGATTAAATAAATGAACTAAAAAATAAAACGGCCTTTTTCGTTCCTTACTTAACCTTATAACATGAATTGCAATCCAGATGATTAAAATAAAATTGAAAATAAATAACCTTAAATGTAGGATTATCAATAATAATAGTAATACTCATTCAATTAATGAAAAATCATACATTATTTATTATTGATTAGTAATAATTAGACAAATAAACCATTAACTGCATAAGCATATATTTGGATTGTTTATGTTTTTTAAATTCTTTACATTGTTTACATCCCTTGAAAAAGTCCATGTAAAGAATGAGTTGCTTACCCGTAAACAATCACGTTAAGTATAGAGGTAAATTATACAGAACGCGCACAAGATCTGCGGTAGACGCTTGACCGCTTGACAACCGGCATAATAACAGTGTGTTTTGTGTTGCCTATCGCTTTAGATCACTAACAAACAAAACGCTGTGTTGCCAACGTGTATTTATTTTCGGGAGGATCAAGATTTTTGAGGAGCAAAATTAAATTTACAAAATAAATAGTTACAAAACGGAACATATGTCCGTGGCTTCATTGTTGATAATTTTTCCAGCACAATGGATGATTTTAAACTATCAGGGGCTCATAGGTACTCGGATTGTAATTTATTTGCAAGCTGCACGAGGTAGGATGAGTGAGCCACTTTAACCAGGTTTGCGCCTTAAATTTTCAGGCAACGGTCATACTACGTTGAATACACCAGTTCTCGTCCGATCACTGAAGTTAAGCAACGTCGGGCGTGGTCAGTACTTGGATGGGTGACCGCCTGGGAACACCACGTGCTGTTGCCTTCACTTTTTGTTTTTTGCAACGACTTTTTTATTTTATTTCGGTAAAACTGTTTTTAGTAACACTACTATAATATGTCTTCCTAAATATTACGAAAACATTTAAAAAAATCATTACGTATTGGGTAGGTACATCAATTATTATTTCTGAACATCTTTCAATGTAAAATAATAATCACCCTCGGCCCTTCACCGTCTATTATTATTTTTTTTTTAATAGGATGGCCCATACACTGTGAAACTTCACGTGGCACGAAATTATTGTCTAGGGCGCCGACAGTTTGGGGGCGCTATCACCCAGTGAACATTTTTAAAACAAGAAATGCTTTATAACAGAACGGAAACTATTTTTCATATTTTGTATTTTCAATACAAACAAAATTTTGTAGAAAACTTTTAGGGCCGGTTGCACAAACGTAAATTAAAAATTTTGAGATCATTACTGATTTTAAGTTGAAAATTTTGAAAATATGGCGAATATATGTATGATTAATTGACCCCCCAAGATTAAAATTTCAGCAGTGGTTAATGAAACACCTTGCATAGTCATTTATTGTTTATTATTCTGCACATTGAAAAAACTTCCGAATCCAAACTTTTAGGCAATGAGAAAGAATTTTTTGTGCCTATTTTTGTTCAGTATCAATATTGATCTCGATCGTCATGTTGTAGCTGTGTATATAAATTTAACTTTTCTCCACAAAAAATACTGTCATTATAATACATACTTACAATTTATGCTAATTTACAATACATAGGTACAAAAAATCCTGAATGGTGTTTTATTTCAGTGTATAGAATCAGCCAAGCCTACATCCTGAAACTCAATATATAGGTAGGTATGATAGGAACAATAAGGAAATCAGCGGTCAATGATTTTTAGTTCATTAAACTATTTTTTTATGTCAAGCGAGATATTTGATCTACAATTAATTAATAATTATTAGAAGTAGAAGAGTTATTTAATATTTAAATACTCTTATGAAGTAAGTCAGTTATACGGGATTTTCTGATAGGTAGGTATACCTTATCTACCTACCAGAATATTCCGTACCTACCTGTACGTTGAAAGGTTCGTATCTACAAAGTAATCAGACTCAATCAGTCAATTATTTATTCAATAATTACTTATAATTATTTTTTTCTACTCCCAACTTTTAATATGCATATTAAATATGAATCACCAGTGCTTTAATGGGGCTCATTAAGATACAAATTTTCATTAAAGCACTGGTCAAGCTATCCAATGGCAGAGGAGCATTTGCAATCGAATCGGTTCCTTTTCGCTCACGATCGGGTCGGCAAGCCAACCGAAGTCACCGAGTTGTCATACTCACGACAAAAATTGGCTTCTGATATAAGTTCTGTATTTCTGAAAAAAAATTCTGAACGTTTATTTAATTTAGAGCATAAGTAACATTCAAAGAAAATTTATCAAGATTTTATGTTACCTTAATTAATTTGATAAGTAGGTATATCTTGTAAAAGATGGGAAGATAAAGTATTATATCATTCGTAGCGCTCCGTGATATAGTATTCAAAGCGGCAACGCTGCGACCCGCGTTGCGCAGTCATACAATATCGTAATTAATGGCTGTCAGTTATTAAAATTATTAATTAATCTCAAAATCGAAGCGTAAAATTCGGAATTCGAACTTCGCATAATAAAAATTACGCAGTAGTGAGTAGTGCCCTTTAAACTTGATACTAAAACATGTCTCAGCAGAATAACCTTAGCGACGAAGAGAAAATTTGGTAATATGCGTAAACCAATAGCAACCTATCTTAACCTCAATGATCCGCAATTGTACACGGGTCATTGTTAAAATATATAATTCTTCAATATTTTCTATGAAATAAAAAAGGGTCGTAGAAAAAATAGTGTATGGAACTCGCAGATAATGGCTATTAATACGCTCTTATGATGGTTAAGACACTCGCCTACGGCTCGTATCTTAACCATCATACTCGCGTATTAATAGCCTTCATTAAAAGCTCGTTGCATAATATACTATTCAAACACTACACACAAATTATTTAGGTATCCAATAATTTATTTACATAAAATAGGTACACTATTTACATTTTTTACATTTATTTACATTTATTAGTAATCACATTTTATTAGCAGATTTTATTTCTAGTACTTATTAATTTTGTACACCGCTTCACTTATATTTCAAAACTGAAGACTCCTTTCTCAGGCAGTGTATTTATATATGCAATCCGAAGATGCAGAAAGATTCTGGACCCAGAGTCTAGAATGATATCACTATTATAGTGAATTGATAATCTCGTTTTAGAAACCATAAAAATATTAGAACAACTTATCCCTCAGATTTTTTCTCACGCATTTTTTTTCTAATTTAATGCGAAATAAATTAAACCGTAGATGATCCTCAATTACTGTTTTTATTGTAATGTATATGATTATTGGACAACTCAGGAAACGAGAATACTACTTATAGGATTCGACAACTAACATGCAAGGAGCATTATTATCTTAGTACAGTACCTAGTAGAGTATAATGGGTACCTAGTCCTAGTACCCATTCATTTTATATAAAAAATTCTTACTTACCACAAAGTACAAACTCATGTTAATAATCTAGTCCAGAGAAATCGAGAATGGTTGAAATTACTGTTTCAGTTTATATGTTTCAGCAGAATAAAATTAGTGTGTTCCAATAATGCACTCGCTGAATTCTTGAAATAAAGGACTTGGAAACCTTTCCTCTTAACGTGATCTTCTCTAGACGTGCCATGCCTAATATTGTTTTGATTGAGGGTCATTAATTTCCATTTTTCTTCTTTACGTTTTACGTTTCAAACTTCCACTCATTTCCTATTCTCCTTTTCTTTTTGTATTATTATTTTCTGAGATCTTTCCATGTAAATTTACTCGATTTTTTGCTGAAAAAGTTTCTGTTAATTTCAATCGAAGCACACATAATAAATCCTAAAAAAGCAAACAATAATAATTGGAAAAAATAAAAAGTGACTCCTTGAGCGAGACGAACCCCGGACTCTTGACTGAAAAGTAACATGTTTGACCGTTGCATTTTTCAGAAAAAGAATTAATTTTGGGGGCCAGTTTCTACCCCTTGGAATCTAAATTTTTGAACAATCAGTCCTCATTCAGCGTCTATGTACACAATAAAATGAATCTGTATCCCAAAATGCAAGTTTCTCTGTCAAGGGGTCTAGGCTGGAGGTGAGTCAAGTTCCCTATTTTTTACAGGATGTTTTGGCGCCTGGACAGCTAAAATTAAACGGCATGTATAAAATCCGTATTCTAAGCATAAAAGCGAGAATAACTTTTTTCGAAATCATGTCTCGTTTAGAAAATATTTCCAAAATTGTTTTACTATAATGTTTTATTGCGGCCTTAGTTTTACATTTTTGGAAATATTTCCTAAACTAGGGCTGATCTTAAAAAAATATTCTTTCTTTAATGCTTAAAATGCAATTTTATACATGTGTTTCGATTTTTACTGTCCAGTTAGTGAAAAAAAATTTCTAGCAGCCTTAGTTTCACATTTTTGGAGATATTTCATAAACGAGGCCTGATCTTGAAAAAAGCTATTCTTTCTTTTATGCTTAAAATACGATTTTATATATGACTTTCGATTTTTGATTGTCCAGTTACTAAAACAGTATATTTTTTAGCAGCCCTAGTTTTATATTTTTGGAAATATTTCCTAAATGAGGCTTCATTTTGCATAGAGTTATTCTATTTTTTATGCTTAAAATATGATTTTATAAATCAAGTTTGATTTTGGCTGGCCAGTTACTAAAAAAAAATTAATAGCAGCCTTATACATGGTGTTTCATTAATCAGTGCAGAAAATTCAACTGGAGATTCCTTGCTGAATTTTAAGGGGGTTTGTCATAAAAAACAATTTTCTTAAAGCCTCCCCTAAGAAGTTTACCCTTAAAGTAGGGTAAAAAATTCACATTTTACAATTTTTTTCTGAAATGACTTGAAATAAAAAAAAGACGGCTAGGTATTCGAACACTACTACCAGGAAGCCTCCATAATTACATAATTTTATCCACCCTTGTTCTCGGCAAGGGTGTGAACTCGGGTGTGAATCATACTACCCCTAATAGTTTTTTTCCAGAACTTTTTTCGTAATATTTTTTTTTATGTTTTAATTCACACTTAGGATGGCCAGTTCAATTGAAAAGAAATTCGTCCCTTGAAAATTTCACGAAAACTCAATACTTTTCCACTAAAAAAATAAAATAAGGGCATGTATTCAAGAAAATTGTGCCCATTTTGAGCACTGTCTTAACAAAATATTGTTAATTTAAATTAAATTGATCGTATTTATTGTTAATTATGTTTTTGTGTTATTTAATGTTTATTTATTTCTATAATAATTATTTTACATATTTTTATAAATTTGTATGTAAAATCACACTATTATCATTTATGTAAGTCCGCCTATTTTATTTCTTTAGTGGAAGGTATTGAGTTTCTGTGAAATTTTTAAGAGAGAAATTTTTTTCCAATTGAACTGGCCCTCCAAAGTGTGAATTTAAAAATAAAATAAAAATATTAGGAAAAATGTTGTGGAAAAAAAACTTTTAGGGGTAGTATGATTCACACCCTTTCAGAGAACAAGGGTGGATAAAATTATGTAATTATGGAGGCTTCCTCGTAGTAGTGTTCGAATACCTAGCCATCTTTTTTTTATTTCAAGTCATTTCAGAAAAAATCGATAAATGTGAATTTTTTACCCTATTTAAGGGGACGTAACTACTTAGGGCTTTAATTTATTACTTTAAGAAATTTTTTTTATTTCAAACCCCCCTTAAAATTCAGCAAGGAATCTCCAGTTGAACTTTTCTGCACTGATTAATGAAACACCCTGTATAGTTTTATATTTTTGGAAAAAAAATCCTGAACGAGGCCTGATATTGAAGAAAGTTCTTCTTTCTTTTATGCTTAAAATACGATTTTATACATGAAGTTAGATTTTGGCTGTCCAATTCTTAAAAAAACACATTTTCACAGCAGCCTTTAATTCTACGTATTTTTGAGAAATTTCCTAAAAGAGGCCTGATATTGAAAAAAGTTATTCTTTGTTTTATGCTCGAAATAAAATTTTATACATAAAGTTAGATTTTGGCTGTCCAGTTAATTAAAAAAATATATATTTTTTTAAGCGTTAAGTTTTACATTATTGAGATACTTCCTAAACGAGGCCTGATCTTGAAAAAAACTATTCTTTCTTTTATGCTTAAAATACAATTTTTATCCATCAAGTTAGATTTTGACTGCCCAATTTTTAAAAAACACATTTTCACAGCAGCCTTTTTTAGTTCTACATTTTTGAAAAATTTCTTAAACGAGGCCTGATATTGAAGAAAGTTATTCTTTGTTTTATGCTTAAAATACAATTTTTATCCATCAAGTTAGATTTTGACTGCCCAATTTCTAAAAAACACATTTTCACAGCAGCCTTTTTAGTTCTACATTTTTGAAAAATTTCTTAAACGAGGCCTGATATTGAAGAAAGTTATTCTTTGTTTTATGCTTAAAATACAATTTTTATCCATCAAGTTAGATTTTGACTGCCCAATTTCTAAAAAACACATTTTCACAGCAGCCTTTTTTAGTTCTACATTTTTGAAAAATTTCTTAAACGAGGCCTGATATTGAAGAAAGTTATTCTTTGTTTTATGCTTAAAATACAATTTTTATCCATCAAGTTAGATTTTGACTGCCCAATTTCTAAAAAACACATTTTCACAGCAGCCTTTTTTAGTTCTACATTTTTGAAAAATTTCTTAAACGAGGCCTGATATTGAAGAAAGTTATTCTTTGTTTTATGCTTAAAATACAATTTTTATCCATCAAGTTAGATTTTGACTGCCCAATTTCTAAAAAACACATTTTCACAGCAGCCTTTTTTAGTTCTACATTTTTGAAAAATTTCTTAAACGAGGCCTGATATTGAAGAAAGTTATTCTTTGTTTTATGCTTAAAATACAATTTTTATCCATCAAGTTAGATTTTGACTGCCCAATTTCTAAAAAAACACATTTTCACAGCAGCCTTTTTTAGTTCTACATTTTTGAAAAAATTTCTTAAACGAGGCCTGATATTGAAGAAAGTTATTCTTTGTTTTATGCTTAAAATACAATAATTTATACATGAAGTTTAATTTTAGCTGTTCAGTTACCAAACATACTGTAGACTGTAATAAAGTATAGATAATAAAAATTTGGCGAGTTAACAAGTCAAAAATTGTTTCTCGAAAGATGTTTTGTTATCTACAATAATTTTACCCAAAGCAAGGACCCCGAATAGGGGAAATTATTATCAAAAATTTAATAATTTTGATATTAATTTAATCTCTCCTCCTAAGGCATTCATTGTTCTTTAATGAGGCATATTAAGAAAATCAATCAACTTTATCTAAAAAGAAATTAAATTCTATTACTGATAAATTCTAATTTTACTATCAACACTACATCTACGAATAAAATCCTACCAACATGTACCAGAACCAGAAGATAAAATGGTATTCCCTTCACGCTTCAGACACCACCCCACTTCTTTCTGCTCTGCTAATTATCATTTCCTTCCTCTGCATATTATTTTATTCCAGCGATGTTCTGGACAAAGTCATCACCAGACAAATTGTAGCAAATATCTTGAATGGTTTTAAAAGTAAATGAAATCCTGATTTTTTTAGAAGAATTTTTTTTATAAAAGTATGACAACATACTTTTCCGAGTCCGAGCATCATCGCATTGAATTCCTTAAGCCGTATGTCCGCGTGCTTCAAACAATTGTGATTTTTCGTGGTCTCGACTCAATTGATTAATAAATGAGTCACACTGACTTGACTCCAGGTCTCTGCTAAACTGTGATAATGTGAATTTAAATTAGTGATATTGTGTTCTTCAGAAAGCGAACTCCTTTATAGTTTATTAAACTCGAACGATGTAAACAGGTGAAGCAGCAAAATGGCATCAGTTAATTTGATGGGAAGTAAGATTATTTTAACTGTGTGTAATTTTTTACTTTTGGTAAGTTATTGTTATTATTATTTTTTTTTTTCAATTAATCTCTCGAGTTATAATAGGACAAAAAATACAATTTTGCATGAAATGTATCCTAATTTTCTGGCGTGTCTACAAAGTACAAATTTTGAAAGCAAATTCCAATTTTAGAAGATTAGAAAATTTCGTTTAGAAAAAAATGTTTTTAAAGATAAATTTTCGTGTTTTCTACGTACAATCGAAAAATAGGGGATCTTATAAAAAAATAAGGTTCACTTTGAATGATCTTGAATCTTCCACCCCAGTGGCATGGAATGTCCCTCTTCGGACTGAGCAACTTTTGTCCTTTTTTCTCAGAAAAGTCAACCTAGAATTTTATTCAACCGAACGAATTAAAATGGAACATCTATAAATCTTAGCTAGGAATGGATCAGTATGGTTTGGAATCTCTCCCCCCCCCCCCTCCCCCTAATTAAACGGACAGTTTGATGAGATAATAATAATTAGGTTTTCTAAAAAGCTTACAAAAATAAGAAATTGTCCGAGTAGATTCTGGCATCTTGTAATAAAGGAGGTCATCGTTCCATAAAACAGTGCTACAAAATTATTGTTTTCCTCTAATAATTATTGTCTAATCTCTGCAGCAACCAGTTACAATAATTTTCTCGCAGACCTTAGTGTACATAATAGAAGTGATTGAGCTTTTGTTTAATGGTCAGGATGACCTTATCAACGACAAATGTGCTAATATAACAAACTCTGTGATCGTCCCGTAACATTTATTTAAAAAGAATACACTTACCTATCAGATAATTAATAATTTGTGAAGACTTTTTTTTTTTTTTTGGGTATTAGGAAAATGTTCAAAATTACAAATTGAACATTGAAATTTATCACTTTCAATTTAAATTTTTTGGACAATTATGGTTTGGTTTTACTATTTTTCAGGGCTGCTTTTAATAATGCATCCACGATTTAAGATATACCTACTTGATTAACTTCTTAATTATAATAACTCGAGAAATATAATAAATTAATTCAAATTTCCGGGTACAGAAATTTAGGCCTTGTTGCCAACTAAGAATCTTACGAGGCTTGTTCCAATTTTTTAAAGAAATTGTTTAAGTATTTAATTATTTAATTAATAAAGATTATGAAGAGCGGTCACTGACCACCAAACTGTCACTATTAAGGCTAATAATAATGACTTACGCGTAACTTCAATTATCAAGTAATTTACTAAGCACTATTAACTACCATGCAGTAACTTTTTACTTCATTTGTCAATTTATTCATTCAATGAAACTCGGTTAATATCATGTAAAACATTTTCAGTCAACTCATGAACTTTCAAAGTATCTTAAAGTTTATTCAAGTTCAAAATTGATTACCATTTGGAATTTCAGTAATTTAACAGGTATGAGACCAAGTCTTTACCACTTTAACACAAACAAGAGGAAGCAAAAGAGACAGAGTTGAAGGGAGCAAATATGAGATTATTATTTGAACGATTTCGAATCTAAGGTTTTCATTTTTGACCTGTGTCATTAGAGTCTTTGAAAAATATTTGTTTAATAAGGAAATTCTTGATATTAATATTGATATTGACAGTGAGGGTGTTAGATGCGCTGCGACCTATTAAGATCTATTTTTACCATCCTCTTCAATTCTGTTTCCCTTAGGAATTTCAGGATTTGAAGGGGGTCGAGGCTTTGTAGAGCCCCACCGTTGAGCTGGTGTTATCTCAGAACATTTCTTCTCTCGCGTTCTAGTGCTCCGCAGTTCGTCAATAGGTGACGAGGTGTCCCGTCAGGTGTTCTTCCCTGCAGAATCTGCAAACGCAATCTTTTTTATACCAAGTTTCGTCAGGTGTTCATTGAGCTTGCAATGACCTGTTAGGAATCCCGTTAGCATTCTGAGACTTCCTTTGTTGAGGGTTAAAAGTTTTCTTGACCTTACTTGGTTAAAGTTCCCGAGGAGCACCTTGGATTGCCTCAAGCCTGAGAGGTTTTTCCAATGGACGTCTCTCAGTTTACCTTATTCTTTTTGGAGTTCTGCTTTGAAGAACGTGCCTTGAAGGCCACTGAATGTCTCTGGTCCTATTAAGGCAGCTGCTGCTCCTTTTCTTGCCAATGAGTGGGCACGTTCATTTCCCTCAATCCTAGTGTGACCTGGTATCCATTTGAGATAAATTTGGTTCTTTTTGCCTAGTTTGTGGAGTTTTTGTAGGCAATCCCATGCCATTTTAGAGCTGATGATAAGAGAGCTCAGCGTTCCCAATTTTTATAGTTTCTGTCGAGGTTTATTTAGTCACATACTTCTATTGCGTGTAGTTCAACTTGAAGTATGCTTGGGGATGTTCCCATCGACTCGGAGTAGTTGGTGCCTGGCCCATAATATACTCCTGCCCCAGTTCCCTCGGTGGCCTTTGAGCGGTCTGTGTACCATCTTATTGTACCTTCTTTGAGAGTGTGTATGGATGTGTTACTCCATTTCACTTTCGTGGACAGTTCCATGATGAAGTTTCTCTTGAAGCTAAATTTCTTGACTGTTTTGTCTTTTGGCATTATCAAGAGGTTCTTACAGACGTTCGGGGATTGATTCCCATCGGTCTGTAGTCCACCCCTGATTCCCATTCTTCTGCGGCACTTCTCTCTATCACTAATAAGTGTAGTGGTGTGAGATCTAGCAGGTCTTACGCTGCTGTTGGGCATGTTCTCATTGCTCCTGTGATGCAGAGGCATGCAAGTCTCTGGATCTTCTCGAGTGTTTTCCTCGCTGTTATTAGCCTGGTCCTTTTATACCAGACGACCGCTTCGTATGTGATGATAGTTCTACTAGCATGGTGTACATCCAGCGTACAATGGATGGGTTGCAACCCCATGTATTCCCCGCCATTCTTCTGTACATCATGAGTACGGATGTGTCTTTACTTACCTACTGTTGCGCTCAAGTTCTTGTTCCACAGTAGCTTCTTATCCAGTGTTATTCCCAGATATTTAACTTCTTCCTTCCATTCCAACTTGACTTCATTTAAGTCTATTGTTTTGAGGTTTGGAAGCTTGTTTTTTCTTGTGAATGGTATCAGTGTAGTTTTTGTAGGGTTGATGTTTATTCCTATTTCCTGACACCAATTCAAGGTTATCTTTAACCCGCTCTGCACTATGCCGCACAGTGTTCCTTCATATTTTTCTCTGGCCAGGATGACGATGTCATTGGCATACCCGATGACGTTCTCGGTAAGTAACCCGAGGAGCTCGTCTACGACCAGACTCCATAGGAGGGGGGATAACACCCCTCCTTGTGGGCATCCTTTTGTTGTCTTCACCTGGATGGTGTCATCGCCCACTTTGGTTTCAGTTATTCTTGTGGACAGAATTTGTTATTGAATCCAATGGGATTTTGTGCTGTTTATGCCTTTTTCAATTAGGGATTTCTTGATAGCATCGCAAAAGGTGTTGTCGAATGCTCCTTCTATGTCTAGAAAGGGGCAAATGACCGTTTCTTTGTACTCCAGAGATCTCTAAACAAAGATGTCAAGCTCTTTTGTTTCGAACAGATGTAGTTGAGGATCCAACCTAATGTCGTGCTCCTTAAATTAATATAGGCACTCTTTGAGTGCTAACATACAACATGAGCTTCAATAAATTAATTGAAGCTTTCCGTTTCAACCGCATCAGTACTTCTAACTGAAGAAAAAATATTTTAGTAGAAAACATGAACCAGTTATGGACATTAATCATCCTCGCAGTATCATCATCATCAATTCTAGTGACTAGAAAGCCCGTATCGCTTTCTAGTTACCAGAACAATCTTTAATAGCGATATGACGGCAGCTATGGAAATCCTAATGGACTTACCACCTCCCCATATTTATTTGGAGAGAGAGGCCACATGGACTAGATATAAAATGCTGCAGATGGCAAGAAGCTTGCCAAAGGCTTATAACTTGAAGAGAACCAGGTTACTGCATTAGAAAGTCAAAGAGTAGTCTACTGAGTGCCCTCGAGTATAATTCCTAAGACCATCATGAACCGCTCTGCTTATAAGGTCCTTCTCCTGGAAAGAGATGTGTGGGAGAACAATAGAAGTGAACCCCTAACAGCAGATTTCAGATGGTTCAACGATGGATCTAATAAAATATCTATAGGAACTGGTACTGATGGAGTGTGTAGCGCTGGCTCGAAGAAGAGAGTCTTCTCGAGCCTATGCCTTCACGTAACAATCTGACAGTTCGAAATCATCTATACCATAAAGCTCTGTGGGCAGAACCAACGCAGATCAATAAAGATATTTTCAGACAACCGAGCGGCTTTAACTCTTAATGGCCTAGCAAGAAGCAACGAAGTAACACTGATCTCGATTTCGGGCCATTCTTAATATGGAGAGAACGAATTTGAAAATTATCTGGATAGGATGTGCCCAAATTGAATTTACCGGACCAGAACCAGCAGTTGGCATATCACCGAATATTTACAAAACAACAATACGCAACTGGGTTGAGAAGGTAGTCCTCCAGCACTGGCAAAACCCACCAAGATTAAACCATTTGAAGGCCTTTATACAGGACACGTCGAGAAAAATAACCAAAGAACTATTGGAGCTTAACAGGAAAGACCTGAAAGCCTGAAGAGGCCTTTATACTTGGCACTGCAAGCTGCAAAGAATATTCTTGAAGGATTGCGAAACACCTAAACACGTCCTATGCGAGTGTCCCGCTTTGAGAACAACCAGACTACAAACCTTCGGATCTGTTGACACCGAATAGTCAAGAGAGTCGCAGTGGAGGTGTCACAATGACCCACTTATGACAAATCTAATCTAATCTAATCTAGTCACCAGAAGGAGAGGACGTTCTCTTCCACGAAGTTCACCTTCAGGTATCAGGTAAATGAGAAAGGACTTATATCTCCTCGTAATTTTGTCCAGCTCAGTATCATCTGGTCAAGCTTCGTGCTGACAATGCAGGACTTTGATCTCGCCATAGATGTTCGTCTCAGCTTCTTCGAATCACTCCCTGAATTCCTTGATTTTCCATCGATTTTTCCATAGATCTTCCTTTATCTGTGTCTTCGCCTCATTACCAACTACTTGCTCACATCAACCTATTTCGGGACCTAGATTATTTTGCAGAACCTCGTTTTTTCTACTGACAATACTGCGTTCTTGTGTATCGCATTCTTTCTTCGTCTGGTATCTTTTTTTTGTCAATTTCACTTCTAATAACTCCATTTGCAACGAAATAGTTCGGCTGCTACTGAATGGTACTAGCAGGGGAGGATGTACAATAAGGAGATATCTAGCTAGATGGACAGCTTTGTTGAAGTTGTTTTGACAAAATTCAGCTTAAAAAATCAAGTCCAAGATTAATTCTAATGACGTTGTTATGCATTTAAGAATAAATGTAATTATTTCATTCAAGGGAGCTTATTTACTCATGCAGACTTCCAGTTTCTGAACGTCCTCGAAATCTCAGAAATCCTTATTGGAATCGCCCACTATAATATAAAACTACTTATCATATTTTGACAAACAGTATGAAAAAACTTTCACGTCTGTTTCTGTTGATACAAACGATAAACAATATAATGTCAGTGCGTTCCACACAGTGGATAAATTATGTTACTTAGGTTACCTTCTTCACAGGTGGATGGGTAAAATACGCAAATAATGGCAGTGTAACTTGTTCCGGAAATGCACTTGCTCTTGCTCTGTCTTGTCTTACAGAGCACAGAGCAAGTCTGACCTTTTAAAATGAACTGAAGTATCATCATTCTTGAGGGACATGCGCTGTACGTCTGAATGCATTGAATTACTCGTGAGGACGTAACAGGAGGACTCACAAATTTTGCACGAATTAGCTCACAATAACATTTTTCAAGTCTAAATGGCAGTCATTCAAAATTTGATTTTTCCACTCAGCTTTGAATTTCACCTTCTTGAAACAAAATTTTGTCACCTGGTAAATTTTCAAAAAGTTTAAAAAGGAAAATGTTTGTTTTTCACCAGATCATACAGTACGTCCCAAATTTTATGGAAATTTTTATCAATTTCCATTTTTTGAATAGTTGCATAAGTAACAAGTGTAAAATTATCATGAGAAGAATTAAAATAGATTCCTTTCAAAGAAATGAGCAGTAAATAGACTGGAACATTGTACCTACCTACCTACCTAATGCTTAATTATTACTATTCCTAGTCTTAATTGTAAAATTTATTCTTAAGTTGTTTTCTCTTCAAGTGCCTATAATAAATTACATCCTTTCTGTTGTGTAGGTACCCACCTACCTATCTACTTATCATCAATTAACTCTACTGAGAATTCTTTTCTATTTTTAATTTTTTAATTTTTCCAGGTGTGTGGTTGTATGCTAGTAGCTGGTGGTATATTAGTTATATTCGATCCTGAACGAATACTTTTGTCAAAATTAATCTCCAATGGTGCAATGACTTCCTGGTCACAACCTCTTTTCTATTACGTTTCCCTGGGAGTAGCAGTTCTGGGACTAATCCTAACAGGAATAGGAGTATTAGGGTGCTGGGCATCATGTGCCCACAGCTACTATTTACTGACTATGGTAAGAACCTTTTGTCGCACAAAAGTTCTCATAAAATAATAATCGCTTTGCTTGTTGCAGTATTTTCTTATTATATTGGTCCTCCTTGTTGGGGAATGTGCCATGTACGTCGTAGCATGGTTGTGGCCGCACTGCTTGGGCCTTGGAATCGATCCTACGGATTTAGCCAAAACAATGAAGGGGAACTACGGTACTATTGGTGAGGAACAATTCACAGCAGCGTTTGATTTGGCCCAGACAATGGTAGGTAGATAATGTGCAAGAGTTGATGTTGCGTAACTGTCATGACATAATTCCAATTCCCAATTTCCTCCATTTAATTGTTGGTTACCTAATCTTTTTCTAGTTCCACTGTTGCGGAGTGGACTCGGCGGACGAATATGACACTTCCATGTGGAGATTGCAATCTCTTGGTCCATCCAAAGCAGCCGTGCCATTGAGTTGTTGTATACTTGACAATGAGAGTAATAAAAAAGCTTACCTTAGTCCAGTACCTGTCAATCTAACTCTTTGTCAGACATTGGAAGTCAACAGACATCAAGGATATAGACATACCAAGGTAAAATAATTGCCTATTATTTTAGAAACGCTCAGTATTGTATCATTAACTATGTTAATTGTAAATACCCCACTTATGAGGTCAATAAATCTTTTTTACAAAAATTGAGAGGTTCCCCATTTCAAAAAAGCGATCAAGGTTATCTTTTGGCAAAATAGCCTTGAACACCCTGTCTATTTCTATCTTCATTATTAAATAAGAATTAATTTTCAGGGTTGTTTGGATAGTCTGGAAACCTGGTACCGCCACCACTACGTAATCTTCCTGTCCGTTGGTCTCGCCGTTGTCCTCGTTGAGTTCTTGGTCTTGCTGAGCAGCATTTTATCATGCGCGAAGATCTACCAGTACAAGCACGAGGCCAAAAATCAGAGCGAGCCACTAGAGGAGCAGAAGACTGATCGATTAACAGAAAACCCCTACCATCGACGATCTCCCATGCCTGCGTATAGTAACGAGGCTTATGCTTTACCGGAGGGTGCTTTCAGACAAAATTATACATACATGGATTCGGCATGATGGTTACTGAGAGGCATGGTGATGCCTAAATATGTGTATGACATAAATAATGCTAACGCCGAATCGATGTTATGGTAGTGCAGTCAAGGAGGAGGTGTAGAGTGCGGGAGAAGGTATGAAGCAATTTCTTCAGAAACTTGTTGAGGGTGTTTAATGAAAAACGTACCAAAAGTCCTGACGTCTAGGTGATGAGCCCGGGGCCGGGGAGAGGTGGAAAGGTTCCACTTTTGGAGTTTCCGGTTGTATCTCAGAAACGTTGCGTCGTAGGGAAAAATTTAGTTTCTGTAAAAATTTCTGAAGAAATCGCTTAGGTACCTGTTCACGCACTCTACACCACCTTTTGGGCCATCCGTTGACTGAACTATGGTGATTTAATCGAATGCAAAATTGTATACTCGAAGTAGGATTAAGTCAAGAATTAAGTATTATGGTGACTTTCAAGAACTTGAACTAGTCAGCTAGATATTATTATGTATAGATAAAGTTTTATTGTATTTTATTGTATTTTATTTTAAGTAATACCAGGTAAGCTTTTTATAAGCCACTGTATATTATTGCTCTCTAATTAAGAGAATAGAAGAGTAAATTTTTGAAAATTAACATTTTGTATTATACCTCTAACATTATACAACTTTTTAGAATAGATAATAGAAAATTTCCTGGGTAGGTAGAGCAGAATGACGACTATGGCTTGAATATGAATGGTGTTGGTGACCACACGTTTTCATCAACTCGCTTTCTTGTTTTTTTGTCTGTCTGTTTGTTCAATAAAATTTTTTTTAAACCCCAGCGACAATGTGAGAACGCGTGGGCGGAGCCACATAGGTAATGTCTAATCTCATTAACATGCTCTTGAGTTATAAAATCAATAAAATCTGCTCTGCATGCCGTGGTATGATGGGTAGAGCGATCATTGGACTGCAAGATTTCCACCCTGGACGCGTTAATCGACATAGAAGGAGAGCTCGACAGAACAGCCTTAACCAGCATCACACAAGGTCTCCAGAGGCATGGTGTCTTGTCTGGAGAGCTGTGTAAGTAGCAGCGGACCTTCCCCGACGAGAGCTATAGTAGGTCGACGCTGCCCGCGCAGCTGTACTGTCGCCCCTACTGTCGGATATCGTGGTGGACGATCTATTGCAGAAATTGAACTGCGAGGATGTCCCTACAATCGGAAATGCGGATGATATCTGCAGCCTGATAACTGGTAATCACGAGAGAGTAAGACCAATGCTATGCTATACCTCACTTGTCTGTGGCCCAAAAAACGAGACAAGTCACAGTAAAAGCATAACTAGCGCGTGTCCAAATAATGTCAAGCCGATCCATAGCAGGTGCTAGGATGAACACCACCCTAACTAGTGTAATAGAGTCTATACTGAACCTGTCACCTCATGCGTAGAGGAAATGGCATTGGGATCTGCACACAGATTAGAAAAAGGAGGATTATGGAAAAATAGAGAGAGACTGGTAGGACATATTCGCATCCTAAGGGAAGCACAGTTGATGGAACCTGGGCTTCTTCATCTGCTCTGTCACTTTCCAGCTCTTCGTCAATATTCTCTTCGTCAAAATACGAACAATCAGGACTGGGAGAAGTCTGGTCTGATACGGCCAGAATTGGATAGACCCCGCCGGGGACTCGTCCTTCTGTACATCCGAGCAACCACTCGAGAGGAGGTACAAAGGGCCCAATGGAGGCCTAGGTGCCAGTGAGAAATGACCATCTATCCAAAAATCCAGATCGGAGGTGGTACGTCCAGTTATCAACCTTATCAAAAGTGTTTGAGTCCTTCATGCAAAAATATTCAATGATTGATCTGGTAAGCAAAATATGTGAAAACAATGACTAAAAAATGTATCCAAATCTTGTGATCTCAATAAAGTTTCTGAATGCACAGAATCCTCACGGAAGAACTTGAAAACTACGGAGTAGGAGGAATTCTTTTAAAAATTAAAAAATCTTACCTAGAAAACGGAAAACAGAAGTCCAGGCTGAGATGAAAGCTTTTGACTACATGTATACCAATACCGGCGTTCCTCAGGGATCCAGTTTTTGGGGGTATTTTTCCCGCGATATGTTAAATGGGATGGATTTATTATAATGGGATGGAATAATTACTATAACTACAAGAGTGCAAAAAAACTAGTTCACTATAATTGAAAAAAGAGCACTTTCAAGAGTCTGTAACTTCGTAATGTTTTAATTTTCTGAAAAGTATTTCAAATTATTCAAACGGAATCACTCCCGAATGTTTTGCTCTATCAACAGTTTTGGGCACCTTATTATTTTGTAAATGTTTTTGCTTCCCTTAAACACAAATATTTTTTTCCAAATAGGTACACTGCGTATTCTAAAAAATTTATTCTTTCAAATTGGGAAATTACAATAATAGCTAAATATAAAAACTGGTAATTCCAGTAAATCGTTCAAACTCTACATAATAAAAAATTTGAAAAATCAGGTAATTATATAAAATATAACAATATAAGATATACCATATCTTACATAATCAATCACAAGTACCATCACAAGTGTAAATTTTCCCAACAAAGAAATTCTTTCCGAGTACTCTTCCCTATTAAGTTTCTTCCCATTAAAGATTGTGCAAGTCTATGCTCAACCTCTTGAATTCTTTATCACTTAAGAATTTCCATTTATATCCCAACACTTGCGATATCTCTTCCTCGGTGGCTTTGTAAGATTTACTTTTGAGCTTCAACGTTTCATAGAAGTCATCGCTCCAGTCAGCACTTTGTGGCCACTCACACCTTAAAATCACTGCATTCCCTCTTATATAAAGTTTTTCCAAATTTTTTCCCGTGTGCACGAGAAGAATCGCTGTTCCAGTCGAAATTCTTTCCGTTATTACCTGTGGAATTAATAGACTTCTTAATACCAGTACGCCAATGTGTCATGCGAGAATAAAACAATAATTTGTCAAAAGTTACCTACTTACCAATACTTTCAAGAATCTGCAATTTCTAACAAGGATCATCAAATTGGTATCAATTCTTTCAGGAAATGATTTGGATCTATAAAAGCGAGGAATATTTAGATGCCCAAATACTTTGAGGTGGTTCTTGTAACTTTCAACAGCAGTCCATATATCGTCTGTCCCAACCTAAAATATATAAAAATTATTATTATCTAAATAAAAAAACTTATTTTCTAGCTCATTGAAGACAGAGGAATGTACAGGAATAAGTTTATAGGTAGGTATAGGTACTTACTCCAATATGAGGAGAATCGTACAGCATTGTAACAACGGGTGCTTCTTCCTGACCGATCAACGGCTTATACGTTTTGCTCTCAAGCTGAAGATGAACCTGGAGGGTTGGCAGGTTCTTCTTACACTCTCTCCAAGTCTTTGGGCTCACTTGACTGATACTAATGTCGTTTGGGGAGTACCGGTTTTGTAATATGTGGAGATGTTTCAAGTTGGTATGGCTTAGTAACTCAATTACATCGTCTCCCAAATTTTGGGGGCTGATTATGAGAACCTAAATAAAAACAAGATATTATTAGAATTTAAGAGACCCAGGTGGTTTGGGGTTTACTTTCAACTACCTATACCTATACCTATACCTATGTATTTTAGGTACTTTTGGAACAAGACAATTGGAAGAAATGACTGCACATGAATGCACATTCTGAACGCACCCCCAAATTCTACGTCATCGCGTCATTCTTGTCCTTTTGCAATGTGTCAAACGTGATTAGGTACTAAAATACTGTAATGCTATTGGGCAAAATGATAATCATTGACGTACAGGTAAATCAAATTATTGCAAAGGTTAAGTTGGCAGAAAAAGAAAGAGCTTAAGAGTATCCTACCAGTTTCGGCTTAAATACCATCTTCAGGGAAGTGAAGACCAGCCAAATATAGATGAGTACTTCTTTTTCCATCAACTTTACCTTTGGATCAATATGGTGGACTCAGTGAGGAACTGCTTTCTCAAATTCGTAATTCAGATTACTTATGGCATATTAAATGTTAATAGTGATGCTTTTGCCAAAATATGACCAAATTCAGGTATAGGTAAATCAAAATTCCACTTGAGTTATGGTTAGTTATGACATTCAGTTCTTAGTGACATTTTGCCAGATTTTGAGTCACTTCCATGGATTTAAAATAGTACCCGATTATTGAATTTTTCATTTTGTCCAATTGCCCATCGTGTCCAGAAGACAAGCATTAAGTAAACTGCTCTAACCTAGTAATTTCATTAATTTTTACTTCGAGTTAGTGATTTAGTTTGTGATTTAGTGATTTAGTGAATCAGTTTGCTTGAGCCGTTACCTACCTGTAAATTCTATAGATACCTACCTGTAGCTATTCTATAATTATTCCTCAGGGTTCCCGTGGGCTTGCCTGGGTAATAATTGAATGCTGGAATTTTTACGAATACCTATATTGGAGCCGGTGGGTTCTATAATCGAGACCAACCATCGATTTCACCGTGGTCCAGGTTTTTACCCCTAACACCTGTTAGAAAGCAGATAACTCAGTCCAGACTGGCAATAACATTTTATAGCAATTTTCTGCGGAGTTTGTTTTTAAATTTTGATTGAAGTTGACATTCGTATGATGTGCTAAAGGAGTTTTGGTTTTGATTGATTTTGATTGGGTTTTCACATACTCGAGATTAATTTATTTTTGAGTTGTCTTGGATCTTTATTTGTGAATTGCTTTTGATAATCCGAGACTTATTTCGGTTATTGGATTTCCTGATATGCGAGGGCGGTTATTACACCTGACAACCCTGCTTTGGTTTGCTTTACTCTGTCGTACTCGGAGGGTGCTTTTTGCCCCGTTGCGCTCTACGATTTCCACTTTAAAGAGTCATGCTCTTTTACCGGCCCCCTGAGGTCTCCATCTGGACATCGAGATGAATGCCTCCCCCAAAGTGTGGTAATCGAGTACCTATTATAAATCCTAATCGAATATTGTAATGTACTTGGTTTTTCCTGATAATGTAAATGAGTGGCTGGTGCTACATCTGACAACGCTGCCTAAGCTTGCTCTGCTATGTCTGAGTAATTTCATTAATTTTTACTTCGAGTTAGTGATTTAGTTTGTGATTTAGTGATTTAGTGAATCAGTTTGCTTGAGCCGTTACCTACCTGTAGATTTAAGAAAACTCCCACATGAAGGAGTTGGTAATGAACTCTGGTAGTGTTGACCAGACTTAAAGTTTTCAGTCCGAGGTATCTGGTCTCGCAAACTCCATCGAGCAGATTCTTTGCCTCGTGAGGATCCAACATAAGATCTATGAGCTCCAGCCTTTCCAGTGAACGCAGGTTGCTCATTAAACGTTTCAGAGCCGCCAGGAGTTTACCACCTGTTAAGATAAATTTATTATTAAAGATATTGTCAATGCTACACATACTGGAGCCTCATCGATAACTTTAAATATCTACATTTTTACGACCATCCCTACTATTCCCCTTGATATTTTTATATAAGTTTAATTTTTGAATAAGTTTTTATTTTTAGAGAGCTCCCTGAGCTAAGTAACAGTTGCTCCATGTTGTATCATCTTTAACGTATAATTTGGGGGAACTTTTTGGAAGCATGAACCACTTATCGCGTGTCTTTATAAGCCTTTATCTGAAGCTGCGTGCTCATCTACCGAACAAACATAAACAAGCATCACTCGCAACGATTTTCCAGTACCCACGTAGCCGTGATAAGTGATGACACGTGAATAAGACGTCATATTTTGGTGACAATAGGTCGCTTACGTCAGCAACTCTTAAGTGATGTCGAAAACACGTTGTTTGATACCTGATATCTCAGGTAATTAAAAAAAAAAAAGAAGACGCCAAAAAGACGTAAATTTGACCCCATTTTACAGCGTCGCGGTAAGTAACGTATTTTTAACGTCATATATACGTGAAATACTCACTAAGAAGTGCATTTTGTGTCTTATTTTGAAGTTTTTCATTATCTCTTTTATCTTTTGTAAAGGCGTGTTGATATTTTTGAAATTAAATATGAAGGCCACACTTGATGGAAGTATTTTGTATTTTTCCAAATACCTGCAAGGGTTGAATTTTTGGTGTTTAATGATCCCAAATTACATTTTTCTTAGGTCAATAAGACTTTTTTAATTTGGTCGTTTTTACGTATTTTTTTTGAGATTTCATTGTCACTACGACGTCATTTGCACGTCTTTAATTGGTCATTCGACGTCGGAGAACCTCAAGAAATGACGTCATATTGACGTTGCTCTGCTACCTTATTAGTTACCTATCGGTTCTTAATTCTAAGGGAACCATTTGATTGGGTATATTCGTTGTTAACCATAACAACGAATTCACCCAATCAAATGGTTCCCTTTCTACTTCAGGCGCTACTTCCTCGTGTTCCTTCTGTTCAATCGAGCGCATTTGTTAGTTTAGAACACGGCTTTACCACTTCTCACTGATCTTAATGTTTTATTTTATGAAGGAAAAAACCTCAGGGTTTGTTTCATTTCATCTGAGGAGGTATTTATACTACTTATCGAACACTTTTATGTCAACACTTAATTTGTGATGATTTCTCATATTATTAGAGAAGAAAAAGGGAAGAAGGAATCTCAATCACAAGGTTGGAGGGAAATTTTATCGATAAAACTTTGTTCACGCAAAACTTCAACATTGAGAGTAAAATATCCCTACTAGCTACATAAAAAAATATTTTACCTGTGCCAAACAATCGAACTCTTTCACTATCATCCCTTGTTGTCATATTGCAAGAAAAAGTGAATTTTAGTGTATGAATTCTTTGTCCAATAGCGTAGTCTTCCTTGCCTGTGAGTTCCCATTGTTCGTTGTACCAAGAAAGCATATTCATGAACTCATATAAATTGTAGAAATTCAGCATAGGCTGAAAGGTTAATTTCTTGAAATTCCTTCCTACATTTGTTAGACACAGCTGGGCTCTAAGGTGATCTAATACATACTGAAACAAAAGAATTCTTTAATGAGAATTTTTTTCAAAAACCACTTAACTTATAATAGATGTTAGGAAGACACGATGCCTGCTTAACAGGGCAATGATACTAGCCTTATTAGAGAGATAAAATAAAATAAGTGTAATCTACCTGCCATCCTGAATAGTAATTGAATCTACCCCTAGTTAAAGTTGTGTCTTCCAAAACGAACTCCGACCAAACGTAAGGTAAATAGAATGCTTGACTCCATGACTTACAGACCAGACTTGCATAGTACCTCTCTCTAATCGATAAATAGGAAAATATCTTCTCGAGAAGTAAGTCTGGTAAGTCCGACCACTTCGAGTAAACTTTATCGTCGTCGTCTTCTTCTTCCTCTACATCGATAAAGATTGCTAAAACACACAAGAAAGGTTTGATAATAATTCCTCTTGGCTTCCTATGATCTGATCACTCATGGTCGGCCAAAATTGTCATAGGAATCTTGGTTTATCGAGACCAGAACTTGACTTCAGTACCTACAAGGCTAACCTCATTATTGCAGCCAATTTTATCCTCTTGGATACAAGAAGCAAATTCTTTTGACTAATTCTGCAGACTGCGTAACAATAACGGCGGGCTAAGGCTGTTGAAAGAACAAAAGATCTAAAAAAAGAGTTCATAATTTTAATAATTTTGGTTATTGTATTTATTCCTTTTCTCTTCAACCTAGAATTTCTTGTTAAATAAACATTTCTTTTATAACAAAGAACTCCTGAAACATAATAGATGAAAGAATACGATGTGGTGGTGGTGAAATAGAGAATTGATGAAATTGATGAAAATTTTGGTGAACGAAATGGAGAGGTAAAACGAAACTCTTTGTGGCAGTTTGTTGCTAAATGTATTTCAAACTTTGTCGCAAGCTATAGGGAAAATAGTTAAATATGATTCGATTTCACAATAAAGCTGAGTCTAATTTGGTGCTATACTTAGGACAAGGAAACCTTTTTTTTTTAATTTTTCTTTGTTTGACCTCCAAACTGCACTAATAAAAAAGTTCCTTCTCCTCTCGTCCAAAAAATCTAAAAGCAAATAAATCTCGAAAACTTGGTGAAGTAGTTGAGAAAATTATTCTCAATTATTACAAATGCTTTTAGAGTTTTCTTTGCAATCTTCCTCTCAACAGTGTTGAGAAGCTGAATTGTGTTGAAATGTGAAAATATACTTTGGTGGTTGTAATGACTTTTCGGTAAAAAAAAAAACAGCAGCAAAGGAAACTCCGAAACTTATGGGTTTCGTTTGAAAAAGAGTTTTGTTTTTTTTTTGCCCAAACAGATGTACTTGCACTCACTTAAACCTGTCTCTGCCATGTACCCCCAAGACTTGCTCGATGTCTAAACAGTTTCTAGAAGAAAAGGGAACTCTGAAAGTTGATGGAGTTGTTGAGAACCTCATTCTCAATAATTTGAATTTATTGTATGTTGCTGGAGCAAGTCAGTGGTAATGTTACCGCTCACAAAAATAGGGTAGGCTGAAAGATTATCCTTCTCTTTCAATTTTTTAACATTATTGACTCGCTACACTTTTCATTAATTACCTATGTGTTTCAGTGAATAGACAAAGTAAAAGTGAGAGAAATCCATTGAAGGAACCTCTCAGCAGGGTTGGAATAAGCCAAAGAACTCGTAAGCTCAGGGAACACCTGAGGAAGCTAAGTATGGGGAAAAGAACGGCGTCTGCAGATTTTGCAGAAATAAAAGGGACACGAGACTCCTCGTCACTTGCTGCTAAACTGCGACGCGTTTGAACTCAAAAAAATAAACGCTCTGGGTCAGCACCAGCTGGAGGCAGGGGATCTATCCGAGCTTGATCCTCTCAACATGCACAAGTTTTTCAAAGAGACGGACTTGGAGAGGGTACTAATAAAGGGATTCCATACCAGGTGAACGCATAGTAAAGGGGACCCAATCTCTTAGGTCGCAGTGACTCAATCACCTTCAATAATAATTATTACAATAAAATACATGGGGGAAGTATTGCAGAATCTGAAACTTCATTTTTTTAGAAAGAAATTTTTTTCAGAAATTTAGGACAACTTACGTTCTGGCTGAAGTAATCCTGAAAAAAAACTGAAAAAGCGTGATTTCTTACTTTTGTCATATCTTTTTTATTATTGAAAATAAACGAATTATTTTTTGTTGGTAAGTACTTTGGTGTAAAAAATCGAGGAAACCTTTAAAAAAATTAAAAATAGCACATGAAAACATATTTTATGACGCAGGAAATTGTTTTCGTCGAATATTAGCTGCTTTTCATTTAGGTTAAGATGCCAGTACAATAAATATCACTATTTGTTTGAAAATATCCTTGAAAATGCTATAAAAATAAAAAAAAATTCCCTCGCTGTCCTTCTTGATAACTCAACATTCAACAGTTCGGTAAAATCGTTGATTTGTTTTTTTTTTTATTATTCACTACTTCAAGTTAAATGCCTCATGTACTGATGGACCCAAGTCAAGTTATGGCCAGTTACGTAATTTCCAGCAAAAGTTTTTTCGTTATTCACGGCTTGAATGGAAAATATTTGATTTGTTTTTGTTGATAATAATATTAATATAACATTTCGGACCTTTTTCAGCTAAACTTTCAAGTTTTTTTCAGTCTCTCAAGTCCGGGGTCGAAAGAGTAGCTGGTTATCATGATGAAATTGCGAGATTTTTTGATCAAAATTTCTGCAAAAAAATATTTTTCAGTTTTTAAAACTCGTGGCCGGAAGCGGGCTGGCGATAATTATGAAATTTCGGAATTTTTTGAGCAAAATTTCAGTAAAAATCGTTTTATCAGCTTATTAAGTCCGTAGTCGAAAGGATGACTGGCCATTATTAGAAACTAATCTTTTTTTTTTTTTAATTTCAGCAATTTTTTTCTTTGTTTTTAAAGCTCGGGACCGAAAAAGTGGCAGGCCATTATTATGAAATTTATCGAATTTTTTGGGCTAAATTTCAGCAATTTTTTTTTCAGTTTATTAAGTCCGTAACCGACGTGCATGGCTGCCCATTCTTAAAAACATTCGTGCAGGTCATTATGATGAAATTTACTTAATAAATTTCGGGATTTTTGGAGCAAAATTTCAGCAAAAATTATTGTTTCAGTTTCTTTAATTTCGTGATTTTTTTATCAAAATTTCAGTAAAAATTATATTTTCAGCTTATCAAATATGTAGCCGAAAGCGTAACTGGTCATTTCGTGAAACTAATCGTTTTTTTTTTAATTTTGCAAATGAAAGATAAGCGAACAAAAGGACATCAAAAGAAGGTCTTCCTGAGTGCGGGCCTGTTTAGAACAGCGAAAATCACAATAAACATGCAAGGTCAGAGTGTCGAGTGGACGAAATAAACATTAAAGCGGGCCGGAAACTCGTAATATCAACACCAGGGCCGGTCTGGTAACATACGCAACATACGAACCGCATTCAAACGTAGTCGGAGCATAATAGCGAGCGATGTCACGTATTTTGGAATATAAATGCAAAATTCAAAATAAAAACTGTGCTTTTGTTAATCTCGAAGATATTCCTTGCCCTGAAAGTGAAAAAAAAATAGAAATTCGACCGTAGTGCCAAAGAGGCCTTAGTTGTGACCTTGATATTAGTTTGCAATGGCTGTTTTTAGCTTCTTACCCACCCAGCACCCCTATTTCGTTCCTCGGTCCCGAAAAAATTGATGAAACTTAGGAGCCGCGGATGTAAACAATTTTTTTAAGTTTTTAAAGTTTGTGGCCGAAAGCGTGGTAGGCCATTATTATGAAATCTACCGGACTTTTTTGATCAAAATTTCAGCAATTTTTTTTTTAAGTTTATTCAGTCCGTAGCTGGAGTGTATGGTTGGCCATTCTAAATGGTTTTTCAGTTTCTTCAATCCGTGCATGGCTGAAAACTTGGCTGGTCATTATTATGAAATTTTGGAATTTTTTGTTCAAAATCTCAGTAAAAGTTATTTTTTCAGTTTATTTAGGTGGGTACTTAAGTGCGTTGCCGAAAGCGTGGTAAGTCGTTATTAAAAAAAATTGTTTTTTTTCACAATATTTCAGCAAAAATGATTTTTCAGTTTCTGAAGTCCGTGACCGAAAGCGGGCTAGCCATTACTATAAGATTTCTGTTTTTTTGGAGCAAAATTTCAGCAAAAATTATTGTTTCAGTTTCTTTAGGCCATGGCCGAAAGCGTGGCTGGTCATTATTATGAAATTTCTTAATTTTTTGATCAAAATTTCTGTAAAAATTATTTTTTCAGCCTACATTAAGTCCATAGTCGGAAGCGTTCATAATTATTAGGAACTACCTTTATAATCGTTTTTTTTTACAAAATTTCAGCGAAATGATTTTTCAGTTTCTTCAGTCCGTTGCCGAAAGCGTGACTGGTCATTATATGAAATTTCGGGATTTTTTGAGCAAAATTTTACCAAAAATGATTTTTCAGTTTCTTCAGTCCGTTACCGAAAGCGTGGCTGGTCATTATGATGAAATTTTAAGATATTTTGAGCAAAATTTAAGCAAAAATTACTTTTCAGTTTCTTCAGTCCGTAGCCAAAAACGTGGCTGGTTATCATTATGAAATTTTGGGATTTTATCAGCAAAAATTATACTTTTTCAGTTTATTAAATCGTGGCCGAAAGCTTGTAGCTGGCCGTGGCGTTTCAATAATTACGCTTTTTTTCAGTATAAGTACGTTGTACCAAATATTTTCCATTTAAGCCGTAAATAATGAAAAAAAAGTGAAAATTATTCGAAATACCTCGTCCTGGCCGATAGTGTGGCTAGCCGAAGCGTGGCTAACTTGACTTGGGTTACTGATGAATGCTTTCCAGTAAAACTTGAATTAAAACTTCTATTAGTCTGGGGTGTGTAGATAAACCGATTAGGTTTCTCCCATCAAAAAAAATAATTTATGTGTGTTTTGTTATGTCTTTTCTTTACGGGTACTAAACGGTTCGCAAAGACCAACGTTAAAATGACAGGTTACCATAATACAAGAGATTTAGTTCTCACCCCTCAACGCCCAAGCAAATGCTTGATTCTAACATGTCGTCATTTCATTGTATGTTTTTCATTGTATGTTTTGCACTTTGCAAGTCAGAGGTTGGTTATTTCATGGGGTTTCTTTTTTTACTCTGACTATAAACTTGCGTAGGCGGAAACCCTTTTTGCAGGGTCACTTGTGTAGGTAAACAGATTCAACATTCAAATCAAATCAATTCAAAAGTCAATAAATCAATTCATTTTTAAGAGGGAAACTCTGTCTTTTAAATTAAATCTCCTATCTCTCAACAAAAGACTGGCTCAAAGTATTTTCATAGCGTTTTGCTATGAACGAATCAAAATAAGGTTACTACACACAACAACGTAAGATCCACCACCAGACGAAAAACTAGACAGATCACGAGCCAAGGTAAAACCACAAACACAGGTAAAAACCCACGATCACAAACAGTAAGTAATGTTGGCCATTTTATTTGAAATCAGGGAGGGAGAACTTTAAATTCAAATCAAACATTCAGGGCGGGAATCCAAACAGTCATTCATGACAGACAAGTTGACATTTCAAACGTCAAAGAGGTTCTTCTTTTTCAAGCATCCAGTTAAAAGGGGGCCACATTACTGAATTTGATGCGCATGACGCAGAACCTCCCATTTTAAGTGGTTACATCACAGATTCTTTACCGTCGACCAGGATGCAGGTTTTAGGTAGGTTACACTACAATATATGTAATAAATTGTTGATAGAAACATAGTTTGTAGAATTTCTTATCGCTGTTGAAAAAAACATTACCCTCCCGCAGATATGTGTATTTCTCCATTAAATCAAGGATCAATTATACATATAATAAGTTGTTGATACTGATGCAACGTACATAGAAACATACTTTGTAGAATAATTGCGTATCGTTGTTGAAAAAAACATTACTGTTCCGGAGATATACGTCTGCCTCCACGAAATCAAGGGACAATGATCTAACAAATTGTTGTTGTTGATAGCAACGCGTACATAGAAAGATAGGTACTTAGGGGAATTGCTTATCGCTCTTGAAAAAAAAAAACTCTTCCGGAGATATGTCTGTCTCCATCAAATCAAGGGGCAATGGTATAATAAATTATTGATAGGAATGTACATAGAAGCATACATAAAACTGTGACCATGATAATAATTACGTACCTACCTAACTAGATTAAATAAATATTGAATGCAGTAACTAAATCTTAAGTCTTCATTGTTCCATGGTATCAGCATTAAGACGAAAGTGAATAAATGGTGAATTTATTGTGAATTGTTCAAATGTTTGTGTATTTCCAAAGCTTCAAGAAAATTTAATTTATTATAAGTTTCTTAAATGTCAAGTAATTTTGTTTTATTGTTTACTGTTCATTATTTTCTAATATGTAAATGTTTTCAAAATTAAATCAAAGTCTTAATCTAAAGCCAGGAGAGAATATAAAAGTTTTAAGTGGGCGGTTATTTTTTCTAGGAAAAATTAAAAAAAAACTGAACAATGCATTTGAAATATAATTTAAACAAAATTACATGACAAGGCGAAAATTTTATACCACCGAGAGAGGACTTGCCATGGATGGACGTAGAGACTTTGTCACTTTTTACTATTCCAAATTCCGCTAGCGAAAGGCGAAAACCATTGAAATGCAAATTGAAGAAATAGCACTCTTTAAATATCAATAGCGCATATTCAGCTGATGCAAAACAAAATGCAGAGGAGATATAAATATGCTGAAGATAATAGTAAATAAACATCATGAAGATCAAAACAAATCGTAGGTGGGGTCCTATCCCAAGATCGTATTGACGTGTTAAAGAAGTTATAGAAGCGTCACGTCATTCTTCTACACCTATACCTATACCAAAGTTCTAGAACTGCTCAAGAAAAGGTATAGCTGAAAATATCTAGAAATAGGACTCATTGTAAAAAAATAGGTTCTATCTGCTATCAGAAAATATTTGGGTTCCTAGAAGGAAAGCATAGAAAACATAATAAAATTAAGTCAAAAACCTTCTTTTTGTTGTGATTAACAACTTATTTTTCTTTGGGTTCGTCTTTCCTCACCACAGTGATTTAAACCGTTTTTATTTTTGTTTTCTTTTTCAGAGAAATAAATAAATATTCAAACGGAAAATAATATTTTCCTTTACGAGCGACGATGCGGGTTACTTGAACCCATAAAATCAAAGGATGATTTCAGCAATATGTTCAAGATCACGGAAAATACCTTTATCTGTCCATAAATTTAGCCCGTAGAGTGACCGCTACAATTTCTTTGGGTCTGGACTTGGTTTTGGTGGTTTCAAATAATGCGCGCTTATTTTTTCCCCCGAGTCGTTTGGAGCACTTCTGTTTACTTCAATAAATATTAATGTACATTTAAATATCAATAGGAGCAGTTTAGATAGAAATTAATAACGTGTATCCTACTAAAACATGAGTGATCTAGTAACATATGGGATTCCAAAAATAATGTTTCCCATTAATTAATTAATTCAATAATGAAATAAGTGAGAGATTGAAACAACGAAAAATGAAAACATGTTGTTTTGAATCCAAATATTACTAGATAGATGTTTTTGCACTCATGATATTAATCAGATATAATAAATTATTAACAATCAATAATAATTATTATCCCTCAATTATTATACAATGTAGATAGATAGAAAAGAGACTTGACGTTAGAAAATGAGGTGACTATTTGATGAAATTGTGAGGGGTTAAATGTGATTGAAAAGTACCTAAAATACTTTTTAGCTGATGAAGAGATGAACCGATACCTTTTGAGCCTGTAGCTTTAGATGTGTACATTTCGTTCCATAATTCGTGGGAGAATTTATGGGTTCTTTCATATTTCCCGGATTTGCCTACGAAAAGTCATAAGAAAGTAGGTAGTTCAAGTTTTAAAACGTGCAAAACTCAAGCGATTTTTTGCGTCAAAAAATGTGTTTACTGTTATTATAGCTCAAATGAAAAATCTGATTAGTTCGCAAGCGTATAAAGGATAAAATATTCACCAATCACCAACCTTCATCATGTTCATCCACTTTCCAACATCCTTGATACATTTTACCTTAAAAAATTAACGTTGTTAATTAGTTTCTTTATTGATTTCTTATATAACTTAGGTTTGCGCGCAGAAAGAGAGCAAAATGAGCTAAAAATATTGTTTAAACACCGCTGCTATATATTCTCTACAAATAGATACTATACTTTCTTTAATTACGACGAAGGTTCTAAAATTAGCTTGCGGGTAGAGAATTTTAAAAGATGTAAACACTGGAAAAAAAATTAATATGTTTTCTCTTATTCGTGTATCAGTTGCAAACAATATTAGGTACTGGTACTTACGAGGTACTGGTTCTATAATAATATTTTTTTATATAATTAAAATGAAGATAGTTCATCATCAACGTAATAGATATGATATTATCTTACCTTAACTCCTGTTATAGATGCGTACCTACCATAACACGGGATGACTTGAAATCGCCTTAGTTGTCTATTAAAAATTAAAAGTATGATGAATGAATTCAAATAAAATATAGATTTGGAGCGCGAAATTTCAAATATCAGCGTCATCTTACTTTTAGCAGTAGAATTATACGAACTCACGAACGAGATCAATAATGAGTCGAACAGGATTCTGTTGCAGTGTTAAGTCAACCAATCCTGGCCCTGGAGATGAATCAATGGTGTTAAAGAGATTGTGCTGAAATAGGGGAAGGACTCCAGTTTTTCTCTTGCTCATTAATTATTGTTATTGCTTTGAGTTTCAATTGAAGGAAATTTTTTTCAATGAATTGTACCTACCTACAATTTGGCATGTTTGGAAAAACTATGTAATTTAGATCTATTGTATCAGCCACGAGCAGGTGACGTTGAGTAATTTTTGATTAACACTGGTTTGGCTTTTTGTTATGAAAGTTATGAAACCAAAATCGTAGGCAATTTTTCTCTCTACAACTTTCATTATATGGGATTTTCCACAAAAATACACAGTTTTTCATCAAAGCGTAAAAAACGGCTAAAGGGGCAAAAGAAAAAAAATGCGTACACAGTGACCACCAAAAAATTGGCATTATATGGGAAAAATTTTTGTTTTTGACTTGAAAATTATAAAAGCTCTATTTTTCGAAAACTAAGCAATATTTCGATTTGATTTTTGTACAATATGTCAATTTCAGCCTACTCGAGAGTCTCATGATCTAAAAACAAACCACTTTCGAACCATTTTTCAAAAACTACGGAAGCGTAGAAGGGCCACACTTAATTTTTTTTTGTTATACTTAACATTCCGACTTATGAGTCGGAATTCCGACTTCTATCTCAGAATTCCGACTTCTATCTCGGAATTCCGACTTGTAACTCGGAATTCCGACTTGTAACTCGGAATTCTGACTTGTATCTCGAAATTCCTACTTGTAACTCGGAATTCCGACTTGTAACTCGGAATTCCGACTTCTATCTCGGAATTCCGACTTGTAACTCGGAATTCCGACTTGTAACTCGGAATTCTCACTTAGATCGTGGAAACCCATACGATACAGTGTAGCTGGTTACGGAAGCGTAGGACTATACACTTTTTCGATGGAATTAACGTACCCGCTTATAGTATACAGGGTGCACCATATATCATTCTCTATATTGCTATCTCCTAAGGCTAAGAGATCCAGGGTCGATAAAAAAACACAAAAGATGTGCAATTTTGTGGTCATCTCTAATTAGTCAAGACATACAAAATATCTGTAACCGTTCCTGAAATATCCTGAAAAAACAGAAAAATCGAGATTTCCTATTTTTTCCATATCTTTTTTATTATTGGAGATTAATAAATAATTTTTTGTGGGTTTACATAAGTCGGCAAGAGCTCCCCATCTGACATTTCAAAAATTTTCAAAGCCAAATAAGTAAATCTCAGAATTTTCATAGTCAACTTTCGTTTTTCTTATGGCCGTCATATTGTTTTTTTATGTTGTTCGGTATAAAAAAATAATAATAACCAAAAACTGGTCATTTCAAAATATAAATTTAAAAAAATTTATTACTTTTTAGACAGAATTTCATTAGATAAATTAAAAAACCAAAAGGCAAGCACTATTTCAGCGTATTTTAACAATATTGACGTATATCGATGATTCTTTTTGTTTTTCTTCGAAAAAAGAAGAATAAAAATTTGAGATTTTTTTTTTTGAAGTTTATTAATTTTTGGTTTTCATTATTTTTTTCATATCGAATGACATAAAGAAATAATATGGCGGCTATAAGAAAAACGAAAGTTGACTGTGAAAACCTTGGATCTAGTCGGTCTTGAAAATTTTTGTAATGTCAGATGGATAGCTCTTGACGATTTATGTAAGTCTACAAAAAATTATTCATTAATTTCCAATAATAAGAGAGATATGGCAAAAATAAGAAATTTCGATTTTTCAGGATATTTCAGGAGTAGTTACAGACATCTTGAATGTCTTGACGGCTTCGAGATGGCCATAAAATTCCGCATCTTTTCTCTAGACCGACCCTGTATCTCTTAGCGTTCAGGAGATAGCAATTAGAGAAGGATGTATGGTGCACCCTGTATAGGTAAGTAAGATTTCCGAGATATAAGTCGGAATTCCGAATTACAAGTCGGAATTCCGAGTTACAAGTCGGAATTTCGAGTTACAAGTCGGAATTCCGAGATACAAGTCGGAATTCCGAGTTACAAGTCGGAATTCCGAGATAGAAGTCGGAATGTTAGGTATAACAAAAAAATTAAGTGTGTGGCCCTTCTACGCTTCCGTAATAAACACATTTTTAATTTTTTTTTATATTTTCAAAATTTGACTTTTTTAGGCTTCTAATTTCCAATTGAAATATTTTTTTAAAGGTAAGCTTTCAAGATCTGTTATTGCAATGGACCATGAAAATTGTTAATTATTATTACTTCACATTTCTTTATATTGGCCGAAAAGTGATATTTTGTACAAAGTTGACTTTCTTGTTGCAATTCACTTTTAAGGATAAACATTTTATAAGAGAGCTGGTTTTTTTTCTAGATATAGCTACTGGAAGTTAAATTAATTTTATTTGATGAAATTACACACAAAAACACAACAATTGAGAATTGATCATTCAAAGAAGGAGCGTTACATTGAAAATGAATCATTTTTGCTTAAGTTTACTTGTACGTTGTACGTCGCTCTTAATTTCTTTAATAATTGTTTTATTAAATTGAATAATTTAAGTGTAAATTTAGCGTGTTTTTGTTCAAATAAAATTAATTAGCAATGCTGTTTGCACCTTCAAATACAAATAGTTATCTAGAAGAAAAAAAACAGCCGTCATAAAAAAAAAACATTTCTCTTAAAAGTGCATTGCATCAAAAAAGTCAAACTTGGTCACAAAGTATCACTTTTCGGCCAATTAAAGAAATGGAAAAGTAAAAAAAAACATTGAAATTTGAAATTATAAGTCTAATAAGTAAGTCGAATTTTGAAAATATTTAAAGAAAATTGAAAAGTACAGTATAGAAGTATGTAGGTAATAGGTATATGAACTTACGAACGAGATCAATAATGAGACGAACAGATTTCTTTGCAGTTTTAAATCAAACAATCCTGGAAAAGATACAATGATGTTTAAGGGATTATACTAAAAAAGGGGAGAACTCCAATTTTTTAATTCAATACCTATGTAAAACTGCATAAAAATTCTAGAAGTTACAAAGAGTTTCTGATTATTGATCTTGGTTTGATGATTGAGATCGAACCCCGTTCATTTATGAACCACGTTCATTTATCAAAGTTGCAGGACCTCACCTCAAGAGGCGCCGGGGCTCCGGGAGGTACCCCAAGCTCGGGGGTTTCGAGTCATTTCTCTGGCTACTGGCTACCATTGCGAAAACTACGTTGTATTTTAAGCTATGCTTAATTAAATAAAAATTTACATCTGACCAGATATTAATGCATGTCGAAAAAAAAACATGAAAATGTAATTAGCCAAGATTTTACACAAAATAATTTTAAATAAAATTAATGTAGCGACATCTATAGGAAAACGTAAGAACTAATTATATTGTCCGTTTGTCGCTACCTAATAGATGTCGCTACAGGCAAAAGTTATATTTTGAGATATCTACATTATAAATAATGGTGTTCAATGTACACTAAAAAATTTCCAGAACGAATTACTTTTTATTTGACGATTATGTTCTAAAAAAAACCTTGCATTGATGTTTATTGTGTTGACCCTGTGTGCTGTGTGTGAAAGATAGGAATGAATAAAAGCTACTTAGACTTTTATATATACACACTGCGATCACTTAATATATGTACCCAAATACATAGTATGTAGTACAGCACAGCCATATACATATAGTACCTTACTTATTCTTATTAGAGAAGAAAACTCACCACTATCAGTGGGAGTTAAGATGTAAGATATGAATAATTATTATGGCCTAAAATAATCACGAAAAAACTCACAAAATTAGAGTGAAAAAACTGCTTGGATAACAAGTTAATATAAGTAATTTCTTTGGAGGAACCCTTTCAAAGTTATCGGGGTATCAATCAAAGTTTCCATCCAAAATGTCAAATTTGGTCGTGTTTTTCGTCCTTTTTTGTGGAAGAATGAATGCTAAGCGACTAAGAGATCATTAAAAGAAATTGTCAGACAAAAATCAAAAATATCTTGTCACCTACAAAGCATGCAGTTAACTCAAAACTTTATGGGCTACCCAAGGTCCATTAGCAGGACATTTCTTCATAGAAGAATGACCAATATTCCACACACATTTTACACCATGCAAGCGAGCTGTGTGGTCATGGTCAAAAAACATCCAGAGGTTGAGTTGAGCAATAGATATGCTCCATTTTAGTTTTTTTCCGGTAGGTTTGGAGACAATAAATGTCGAATGGTTATGTTTGCTCACTTTTCCATGATTCCATGACAAGGAAAAACGTTGCCTCTTCAGATAAAAATATTATTTTGGTAAAATTTCGACCATTCTTCATTCCTTCAAGCATAATTATTGTAGTTTCGAAAAATTAAATGCATTCATCGCAATAGTCTAGGAAAATAAGAGGCTTTTTTTAATTTTTGCAACGTTTGATGACGCTCAACTGAATTATTGATCCTTGATTTAAATAAACTTATTTTCTGGCCGCCCTTACCGACCATTATCAAAATATTTTTCGGGTTCTATTTCAGTTAATCGTATCAAAGTTTCCCATAATTCTTGTATGCAAAAAGATTACCTGATTTCAAAAATTAACGAAAAACGTTGCTGGTATTAAAAAAACCAAGCCGCTTTAATAATGAAAATTATGCTAACTTTTGGGTCATACATAATAATGTAGATTGTAGAAGAATAAACGTAAGCGACTTGAGCCAGTAAAAGCAGTTGTCTGACAAAAATCCAAAATATCTGGTCACTTACAAAAAGCAGTTCCTCCAAAACTGTATGGGCTTCCCAAGGTCCATAAGCCTCACATCCTCTTAGAAGAATGATCGTTATTTCACACAAATTTGGCACCATGCAAAAGAGTTGCGAGTTGTAAAAAAGCACATTCAAATGCTTAGATGAGCAATAGATATGCTACATATTTAATTTTTTATTATTAAATTTAAAAAATTGCGTCAAATGGTTATTAATTATTATTATACCTGAAGGATAAATGTTTTCTAAATTGCTACAACACAACAACGGCAAACTAGAATATGTAAAGCAACGGTTTTGATATTCAAGATAATTGCAATTCCACTCATTGGATGACCCCTTACCGGGGAAATTGAAAATCGTCGTCAGGGACGTTTATCGCCTGACAGAGTAGGGGGGGTCAACACGAGACTTTTGCCTGTGGCCGGTTTTCATAATCGCAGAGGCAGGGTATTTACTGAGCCCGCAGGGTATTTACGGGGAGCTTTCCAGTCCCCTATAGTGTTATGAAATAGAAGCAATTGCAGTGAATTACTTGATCTGGGAAATTAAAAAATAAGTTTTGTACTTAGTATTTTTTTAAACAGTTACAGGTCAATATCATGTTTAATCGGACCACCAAATTTCCAAAACCGCAATCGGTTCCGTTGTGCGCGACACACTAATCTTCCATGATATATGTGGGCGTTTGTGTGGTGTTTTTTTGGCACTAAATTGGAAATATGGACTAAAGGGTAGATAATAACAAAATTTTTAGGAAAAGGTGCGATGTAGATAATATGTGATAATATACAGGATGTTTGGTAACTGGACAACTAAAATGAAGCATCATGTATAAAATCGTATTTTAAGCATAAAAGAGAGAATAACTTTTTCCAAGATCAGGCTTCGTTTAGGAAATATTTCCAAAAATGTAAAACTAAGGCTGCTAAAAAAAAAATTAAGTAACTGATGGACAGCCAAAATCGATCTCCATGTAATCGTAATTCAAGCATAAACCAAATAATAACTTTTTTTAAGATCAGGCCGCATTTAGGAAATATTTCAAAAAATGTAAAACTAAGGCTGTTGTGAAAAATATATTTTTTTAGTAACTGGACGACCAAATTCGAATGACATGTATAAAATCGTCTCTTAAGTCTCTTAAGCATAAAAGAAAGAATAACTTTTTTCAAAATCAGGCCTCATTTAGGAAATATTTCAAAAAATGTAAAACTTAGGCTGTTGTGAAAAATATATTTTTTTAGTAACTGAACGACCAAATTCGAACGACATGTATAAAATCGTCTCTTAAGCATAAAAGAAAGAACAACTTTTTTCAAAATCAGGCCTCATTTAGGAAATATTTCAAAAAATGTAAAACTAAGGCTGTTGTGAAAAATATATTTTTTTAGTAACTGAACGACCAAATTCGAATGACATGTATAAAATCGTCTTTTAAGCATAAAAGAAAGAACAACTTTTTTCAAAATCAGGCCTCATTTAGGAAATATTTTTAAAAATGTAAAACTAAAGGGTGTTAAATAAAAATATTTTTTAGCAACTGGACAGTCAAAATAGAACGCCATGTATAAAACTGTATTTTAAGCATGAAAGAAAGAATAACTTTTTTCCAGATCAGGCCTCGTTTATGAAATATTTCCAAAATTATTGTTCAGTTACTTTACTGAACAAAAGATTTTTATTGTAGCCTTATAGTTTTACATTTTTGGAAATATTTCCTAAACGAGGCCCGATCTTGAAAAAAGTTATTCTCTCTTTTATGCTTAAAATTCGATTTTATACATGACGTTCGATTTTTGTTGTTCTAGTACTTACTTAAAAAATTTATTTTAGTTTCACATTTTTGGAAATATTTCCTAAACGGGGCCTCATTAAAAAAGAAAAAAAAAGAAAAAAAATACCAAATTTTTTTTATGTAACCCCCCCCTCACATGTCTTTCATCCAATCCAATCCAATAACTACTTATAGAGTGGATGAAGCTACAAAAGTACCTACTATTGGTAATTATTTAAAATTCATTTATTAAAAAGAGGTCATTATTTACATCCGCGGCTCCTAAACTTTCACTATGGTAACACCAGGAAGGTATTCATATGCTTTGCAAATGAAAGGGAAAGCCACAAAACGGCCTAAAAACACGGTTTTGAGAGTGCAATGAAAGTACGGACCTGGCAGATGCGATGATTATACATCGAGTCTATGGGAAATAACCACTTGAGAACAAAGCCAAGCGCTTCGAAACGAATACAGGCACGTACACGCAATATGTATAACTACTTATTCATATCGTGAAAAGACCACAGGGATTGCATGTTACCATTTTTGGAATATAAATGCAAAATAAATGCAAAATTCAAAATAAAGACCGTGCTACTGTTAATCTCGAAGATATTCCTTGCCCTGAAAGTAAAGAAAAAAATATAAATTCGACCGTAGTGCCAAAGAGGCCTTAGTTGTGACCTTAATGTGACTAATGTTTGCAATGGCTGTTTTTAGCTTCTTACTCACCCAGCACCCCTATTTCGCTCCTCGGTCCCGAAAAAATTTATGAAACTTTAGGAGCCGCGGATGTAAATAATTAGGTACCAAAAAAGATTACCTTATCCCTAATTATAGATACATACTACGCTAATGAGAATAGGTACCTACCATAAAGGTAGGTACAATGAAAACTGTTCTATTTATGTTAACATTTTTTTATTAAAGCGCATGTAATAAAAATGTAACGGACAAAAAGCACCAGTTAAAATAAAGTAGGCTTTATTTCAAGCGTTAAGCGTTAAGTTAAGACCACCGAATCGAGGTAAGATAAGAACTTGAGAAGGAAAACAACAAAAGTGTGGGTGGAGAACAGGATCCGACAACACCGCAAATTATTCAATACAAATCTTCTAATTTCTTACTTCACTTGAGTTTGGTTGAAATCCGTCGTTATCTCTTCTGTTCGTGGGCATTCGGTAGAGACCGCCGCAACGCGTTCGGCACGCGAACGTCATGTAACAAGCAAATGTGTCGGCAACCAGTGTTGCCGGACTGGAATATTTTACTCAAATACTGAGAGTTCGCTTCAGTCACGTTCATAACGGAATATTCAGACTGTAGGTGATTATGGATCGGTTTGTGGTAGGACATGAATTTAAACCGTTCTGCCTTTGCTGCTTAATAGCTACCTATGATGAAGAAATATACTGACTTGGCGCATCAGTTGAAGAAGATTTTTATTGTTTATATTGCACCAGACCTTGAATTATTTTGTTGTTATACATACAACAACACAGTAGGAGGGTGAATTTTCAGGTACCTATTATAGTAAGTACTCCCTTCAAATTAGTAAAAAATCGCTGTTTTAGAGAATTTTTTTCTAAAGCAATGCCATCTATAATATGAATAATATGGGAAGGAATATTGGAACTGTGTAAGCATGTTTGTCATAACGCGCACTAAAAAAAAAGGTGTCTTCAGGGTGACCTTTTTACCGTTTTTTTTTACGTTTTTATGAAAAAATACGAATGTTGGTGAGGCAAAAATAGAGAGAGACAAAGGTTGTTTGGTTTGGAAAGGGTCATCGGTTGGACATAACAACTACCCCCACCCCCAATTCATCCCCGCCCCCAATCTGTAGGAGTGACTTTGAAATTTGTATTAGGGGTACGGCGGGGTAGTTTTTATGTTCAACCGATGGTCCTTTCCAAAGCAAACAACTTTTGCCTCTTGTAGTTTTCCCCCGGAGGCCGTTGTTTAGTCATAACATAAGAAAGTAGGTATAGGTATGAATATCCAAAAATCGGTTTTTGGATAGCATTTAAGGAAATGAGGGTCGCATGAAAAATCGCTCCATACAAAATTTCTAATTGTTTAACATAAAATCATAATCCGCAATAGAAAATGGAGTTCCTATTTAGTATGGCAAAGTCACCCCCACCCCTAGGCAGAAGGTTAAGGTGGGGTATGGTTTTAGGTCCAAACGATGTCCCCCCTTCAAAATGCATAAATTGTGTCTATTTTTTTCCGGAAATGATGCCCCTTCGCAATGGTTTAAAAAAAAAGAATAAAATGGATCACATTGTATACAAGGGTGCTTATTTTATCTGAGGACACTGAAATATCCAAAACTATCCATCTGGATGGGGAACATCCAAACTCGACCAACCTAACCCCCCCCCCCATCCTAGGGATGGGGTGCAGCAACTATTTTAGATTTCAAGCCAAAATGGTGCATTTTGGAGGGAAATATACCATCAGACAAGAGTTGTAGACAAGAAAATTTCCTGCACTAATTTATACATATTTTTGCGCCAATTTTTTCAGATTTTCAGCTGAGCCTATGATTTTTTTTGCAATGTAAGTAGCAAAAAATTAGACGTAGAAAAAAATGTAGGTACTTAATTTTTCGATCTATAACTTTTGTCTGATGGTACCTATTATTCTATCAAAGTTAGAGGCGCAAAAATATAATTTGAATAAAAACTTTCACGCCCTGTAGCGGCTAAACGATGTGAAATCTACAAAAAAGTTATAAGACCAAATTGTAGGAAATTTTTCGCTCTACAGCTTCCATCTATGGGATTTTTCATCAAAATACACGGTTTTTATATTCTACTACTGCATGGTATCCTCCTGAGAAAACTTTTTGCGTCAAAAGGAAGTACTTGTGCTTATTGAAATATGGGAGAGGTCTGCTCAGAAAATACACAGACTGTTTGAATTGCGCGGCTCCAGTTGGTTCCAAATGAATCCGCTTGGTGTCCCTATGTTTGTACACATCAGCCGATAAAAACGTCATTTCCCGATTGCAGATAACTTCATTTGCTGAGTCTAGGCGGTTTTTAGTGAAGTGTGATTTTTAGGTAGGATTTCAAAATTAATGAGCTTGAATGAGCAACGTTTTGCTGCAAAATTTTGTTTTAAACTTGGAAAATCAGCGATCGCTATGCTCAGCATGGTTTACGATAATCTTGCTTTGAAGCGTACGGCATCTGTCAAGCTACATGACCGTTTTAAGGGTGGTCGACAGTTGATTGAAGACCATAAACGTCCTGGACGTCCTTTCACCTCAATTGACGACCACCACGTCGACAAAATCAACACCTTATTGTGGGAAAATCGACCTCTGACCAACAGGGAACTTGTTGAGGAGTGGGGTATCAGTTGGATCTTGTCGCATGATTTTGAGCGATATTGCAAAATTTGTGCCACACCTGATGATGATGGATGATTCAAAAATTTAATCGCTTCCAGGTTTGACTGTTTGACAAGATGAAAACATCTTGTCAAGGATCATAATGGGTGGTGAATCATGGGTTTACGATACTGACTTTGAAATGAAGGTCCAATCGTCCCAATGGGTGGGTAAAACGTCCCTCAGGCGCAAAAAAACTCGCCAAGTTCAATCCAATGTCAAGGCAATGCAGAATTTTCTTATGCTGGGGGTTTTGTTCACCACGCGAGTACCTCACCCAAGTCTCCACAGTGAACCAGATCTACTATACTGAAGTTCTGAAACGTCTGAGGGACGCCATCCGTCGTAAAAGGTCAGAAATGTGAAGCAGTGGCGACTGGTTTTTCCATCACGCAAAGACTCCAGCCTATTCCGGTCTCCGGACTCGTGAGTGTTTTGCCAAACACTCGATCACTGTTCTTCTCCACCACCCCAACTCACTTGATTGTGATTTTTTTTGTTCCCCATACTCACAAGACGCGTATTATCTGAACAGAACTCGTACAGCAAAAGGCACCATTACTTGACGAGATCGATTTGAATAAGGTGATCCATAATTTGAAATCGTTCAAACTGAATCAGTCTTCAGCATGTCGGCCAAGCTTCTACTCATCCAAGGCTCACAAACCAAAATTGGTTGTACTTCCTCTTTTTGCCACCAGTTTGAGTAATGCGGTGGTTGCTGTGCCCATCAAAATAATGAGAACTCTCCCTATTAAAAAGGGCACTAAAGGGTCAATTTTAATGCGGGATTCACCTTTGATTTCGGACTGTCAAGTCGCGATCTAATTGAATCTATTACGAAAAAATTAATGCTCAATCATGTTGATAAAAAAGCGTAAAGAGTAAATTTGTGGAAGGTGTAAAGGCCGTCTACTTTTGTAATTTCTAAAATAACAATTTATTTCTGGAGGCATGTTTTAATTGTTAACTGCAGGTTATCGTGCTCCACTATTTTATAAAAGATCACATAATTTGCTTATACGTTAGTCTTCAATTTCTCAACTATCATCATGTTAGTTACATAGGATAAAAGATGCTGGTCGGGTTTCCTTTGTATCAGTGATGAGAGATATAGCGAGATACTTCTTGTAATCTGTAACCTTTTTCCATATTAATGATAAATAAACTACAGGCTCCCGAGTGCACTCGGAACAGAAAGGCAAAAACTTATTATTAGAATAATGCTGCTCCTGCAAAGAATTGCACATCATTTAAGTGTAACCTGATATAATAATTCGTTCCACCGTTAACACAAAGGTTTTCATAGCTGCACATGAATATTAAACAACACACTCATCAGACTTGCTTTGTCAGATTAACTTACAGTTAAACGATACTCGTTCAGTAGAGCCTTTATTCCTGAGATGTCAATAATTGCCCAGGATCATTTCTTAGCTTTAATTCTTTTAATAATGTACTTACATGACGTAATCACGTAGCGTAAATAGATTCCATTTAAATATGTTTGACTCTAACTCTACCGAACTCATAAGATTAATGCCAACTCTTCTGGATAATTCAATGTGTCAGCTTTTATCGTGCGCCTTCCTCAAGATAAGTGCTGCTGACTGCTCATGGTGCTCGAGGCGTCACGTCAGTAACACATTTTTACATGAACGTTGACATAAATTGATCTGGTATGAACTGGTATGAACATAAATTGAACTGGTGCTCTTATAGTTCGTATTCCGACTTGTCTTTAATATTTTGATATGACAGCAACATTCCAAGATCAAAGACGATCAAAAATCTTGGTTTGCTGAATCATTTTCTTAAAAATCATGAATCCCTAGAGCCTAGATATCGAGACATAGCAAAATAAGTCTTAGGCATTATGTCCGAGTGCCATGCCCAGTAATAATAAACTGTAACATTTTAAGATATTTTATCCGCAGTAACCTGGATCGCTCCAAGTTATAAGCATTCGGAAAACTTCTTGCCATATGCGGAATTCTATTTTTGTAGTCTCTGGCTCGAAGAAGAGAGTCGTCTCGAGCCTGGGAGTTTTTCCAAGTTGTCAGAGTTCTTTCTCTCCAATAGCATTGTACCTAGTCTCGTCAACTATCAACAGGGTTTTGTGAAGGGCAGATCAACAGTGACGAGTTTTGACGGTTAGATTTTTGCGTTGAAGGGGGCTTACAGGTTTCGAAATTTTATGTGTTTGGCTGCTCCGGTGGCCTTTTTGGAATTATTGGGAAGAGTGCTGAACCGCTGGGACCGCTTTATAAACGATGTTGCTGAGTTTTTTTGGCTGGCAACAGCATCTGTCTGCTCTAATAGGCTGATGAAAATCTCTATCTGATAAATATTTCATGATCCATATTTCACCTTTGTTTTTATCAAGCTCACAAGTATAGAAACGTGATGAAACGTGATTATAAGGTCATATTTTGGTGAAAATTGATCGCTGACGTTAGCAACCTAAAGTGATGTCAAAAATACGTCATTTTAAAGTACCTGTATGGTATCTCACGTACGTAATTAAAGACAACTAATAGGAGACGTCAAAAAGACGTAAATTGACTCCCATTTTTCGACGTCATGTCATAAATAACGTGGTTTTAATGTCATATACACGTGAAACTTGGTATAAGAAATGCGGAAACAATTTTTTAATGTTCAAATAAGTCAAATTGAGAAATTCGCCATCAATTGCACAAATTCTTCTGCGCTCATTGTTATCATTGAGCATCAAAATCTCCATGCACCACTGGTAAAAAAAATTTCGAAAAAAAAAAGCAATTTTAAGGTAGAAAATGCGCACATAGGTTATGAATCACCCTGTATAATGGAAAGAACGCTGGAGAATTTTCAATTTGATTTGTCATAATAAGAATTGTCTAATTTGGCCACCTTTTTGTTCCAGGCAATTATTGTTTAATAATTTCCCGAGAACTGATCTGATGTTTTTGGATATTTCTGGTGGTTTAACCGCAAGTCATTATTTGTCATTTTCTATTATTATGGTGGTAGGTTTTAAATTAAATTTTTCACTCATTGTAGTCCATTTTTTCTCGAGTTACCCTGCCCCGTAAATCGTTATTTATTTTATATTGATGCGAATTCTTGCGACATATTGCGAGATTAAATTTTTTTACTCGGTGGTAATCAACGATTCTGTCTGGGAGGAGTGGGAGGACAGTTGAGAACATTGAAAAACTACAGAAGGTCGAAGTTCACCTTTATTTGTCTACTATTGCTCAAGAAATTGGCAGTAGTTGGTGATATGATTTCTTTGTGATGATAAATTGAATTTCATGATTTGGCCAACTATACCAAACAAAATTGATGTAAACGGTTTTGCAGCCTATCCCGATAAAGTGTGGGAATATTTTGACAATTTTTGATCTGATTTCGAAATTGAAGTCGATGATGATGACTGTTGCCCAATTTTTTGGAGAACAATATATTGGAAATGAAAATTTTTCAGGTAAAGTGCAGAAATAACCCGCGGAAAAAAGCTACCATCAAAGCAAAATATAGTCCTCAAGAAGACCTTCAAAATAGATTTCTCAAATTTCACACTCGGTGACTTTTTTTCTTAACTGGGACTTCCTACTTTACTTATATGTATAATTAGGCTAAAACTTTTTGTTAAATGATATTTTGTATCTTTTTTGCAAATAAATATTAAAAAGTATCATATTATGACGCGTATTTTGCTGTTGCTGTGAAGCATCGGTACACTCCCAGTGGACACAATTATTTTGAAGAGGTATAATCAAAAACTATCAAAAAGGCAAACAGTTCAAGGTAATTTTTTTTGCTTAATTCTGATCTGAATAAAACATACAGGGCAACTTGAAATATTAATTCTAAAAGTCTCGGGAGTGAGAGTGAGTTTCAGGAGAATCTGTTAAGTACATATCCGTCTATAGTAGGTAAGGGAGAGTTGTTACGTTAATTAAGATTCGAGTCCCTATACAAAACATTATTGTGCGTATTACACAAATAAGATGAAGCACCCAAACGCGACATTTTGACATTTAAAATACATTTAAAACACATTTAAAACACATTTAAAATAATGAGTTCTGCTGTTTGTCTTTCGTCAATAGAAGTTGTAGGGTTTGTCGTGCAGAGTAATTTTGTCGTGTAGCTGGTGCATGTTATCGCTTATTATAATTAGTCACACGTGACGTTTCTGACAAGCTTAGATTGGTTTATGCATGCATGGATGTCTGCAATAATCGGAAAAATTTTATTAAAAAAAAACTAATTTAAAAAAGTCATGGGGGGATATAATTATGTATAGGGTGGCAACCCTAGCACGTTGGGTTTATTTATATTATGTACATTTGTTCATAAACAGGGTGTTTTAGTAATATAGCGCCAAATTCAAACAAAATTTCAGCTCAAAATGACGTTTCGTTTAAAAGATATAGGGTGTCAAAGTTTAAAAAAAATAACAGTTTTTCGTTATTTTATAACTGGTATAAATTTGAACCGATTTTGATGAAACTTAGCGTAAACAATAAAAAAACAGAGATCTTTAATTTGGCTGTTTCAGGTTTAGTAGACGTCTTCCAGTGGGGTAGATATTCAGGGTTGAATCCCCTTTTTCCTCCCTACTTTTTACACCACTGATGTTTTTGAAAATTTAAAATCATTCTTCAACAAATTCGTGCCTTTTTAGAACAATAAATAGTATTCTTGAATTTTTTTAATTTTTTTATTTGAAGTTTTCTCAGATATTGATGGGCCATTTATATTACAAAATTTTATTACAATAAGTTATCAGACTAGAGAAACTTCAAATATCTCAAAAACGGTACGTAGTATGAAAAAAGCTAAAGAAATTTTTTTTGTTCCAAAATACATGGGCTATTCAATAATGTTTTGGTATTTGCAATAAAGTCAGTGGCGTAAATTATATGGATGGAAAAGTAGCTCCAATCCTGACAATCTACGCCACTGGAAGACATCTACAAAATTTGAAATACCCAAATAAAAGAGCTTTGTTTGCTTATTGTGCATGCCCAGTTTCATCAAAATCGGTTCAAATTTACACGAGTTATATAACCAAAAATTGTTTTATATTTTTTTTTAATTTTGACGCCCTGTATCTTTTAAACGAAAAGTAATTTTGAGCTGAAATTTATTTTTTCAATTAATATTTATGAGAGGGACTACCTCTTCAAATTTGGCCCTATATCACTGAAACACCTGTATATAAATTATATTATATAAAATATTAACATTTAGGAGGATGAGTGAAGGTCGTTCTTATTTAATACTTGCCTTATAGTAGAGTGCAGAATAGGGTGAAACGTGTCACCCTGTGGGCCTTTCAAGACTAAAAGCTACGACCTGTGGCAAATGGAAGCTTATGTCATTAATATACCCCAAAAAAATTCGTCCAGTAATCGTCCTGTGCAAAAGGGCACTATCCAAAATTTTCGAGTTTTTTCTATAAATCGATAGTATAGAACTGATGCGAATTTTTGGTATTTTTTCCACTTCATATTTTGTAGCCGTTTGCCTATAAAAAAATGAAAACAGATCTCGAAAAGCGTTGGCTCTTATGGAGCCAGGCGGTCTTCAAGAAGCGATATCTCCGTTCGAAGTGGCTGAAAAATTAATTCAATTTTAATACTTCGGCTGTTTATCAACGATTATCTCAAAAGCGGTAACTCTGATCGAAAAATGGTCTTATACATAATTGTTGCTCCATTATTTGTGATTAATATGGTCTTACTTTCATAATTTTACACCTAATAATTAATGAGAAAAGTTAATAATTGTAAAGCGATGCATAATCAAGACGCTCGAGTTCTCGCTCCAACTGTTGGCCAGCGCTCCGACTGCCGCATCACCCTCCCTCACCCTGCACTTCCCCTTATCGTCGTAATACGACAGGATAGGTGCATAATAAGCGCGGCAAGTAACCTTATTTGAAAATATTATGGCTCTGTTTAATATCCATGAAACGTTATTTCTTGTAAATAATGGGTAAATATACAGGATCAATTAAATTTATTCCAGGTGTTTTCTCACAATGAAGATAATTTATTATACATATCCATAAATACTATTTTCAGTAAAACAAGGGAACAATCACTTCTAAATGCATGCAAAATTGGGGAGGAAGAAATTTTCAAACATGAGCTAGCAACTAACATATCCCATGTCGCTTGTTGCAAATGGTATGTTAGCTACACCCTCAAATAAAAGTGCTTTAGGAGAAATAATCAAAAGCTACAGTACAGAAGAGAGAAGTAGTACTTTTAACAGCAGTAGTGGTGAAAAAATTTGTCACATATTTGATGGCATGTCTGTAGTTCAGAAACTGGGTAAGCTATAAATTCAAGAACATTTGGCGATTATTCCAAAATATTCGCAAAAATAATCTTCAAGCGTGACATAAAATCACAACGTATAGACCTCTAGTATTCGATCATTATGAAAAATATTCAGTCAAAAATGCAACTCGAATGAAGAGAGGTGGCACATTTAATAAACTACAGTTGACCAATTTTCTGTCAAATGAGGCATTAAAACATTCGGCGAAAGAGAAGATAGAGTTTGTAACAAGTGGTGGATTCTCTGATGTTTACCAATATAAAAGTAATAATTTTTTCTTGGATGATGACCTGTTGATCTCAAATCAGGAGAAAGCAGATACAACAATTTTACTGCGCATTCTGTCAGCAAAAAAAGCTGGGTAACGATACTGATGTATTAGTATACTACATTTCAGAGAACATTAAATTCCTGAAATGTGGATGAAGGCTGGGAAAAAAGGCAGTGTTCGGTTCATTGCCATAGACAAAATCAATTTAGACCAACGCCTGATTAAAAACCTCCCAGCTTTTCATGCACTGACAGGGTGCGATACAACCAGTCAATTTGCAGGTTTTGGGAAAAAAACTTGTTGGAAAACGTACGTAACTTTATCATTATCTTCTGGAAAATTTTGGAGAGACATATGGAACAAAACAGTTTTCTCAAATGTTCACAATTTTGTCCTGAAACTTTATACGGCAAACGAAAATATAACTTCTATAAATCATCTGCGAGGTTTATTAGCTGCTTCTAAAACTTTAGATAAACTCCCCCTCAACAGAAGACAGCCTTTATCAACATTTCGATGAAATGAAAATAAAAATAAAAATAAAAGGCACGGTGGGTTCGGCTTGTGCCATAGGATACACCCCATACAGCCATAATGCATGCCAAAACGAGTGCAGTGCCCCCTGGTGTGCATAAAGTAGGTAAAGCCCCTACCGGGCTAGACAAAAGATAAATGACATGTTGTCAGACAACATGCCATTCATTGATGTTGTGCTGTGAGCTGAGACGGAAATTGTAGACACGTGTTTCGTCCTGTTTGGGACTCTTCAGTACAATGTATCTACCAACATACAGCACAGTTTAGATCACGTATCCCGTGAGTGGAAGAACGGGATACGTGTTTGTTTATCAACATTGCCTTCGTGCATATTATCAAACCTACATTTGGTTAAATACTCTACGATATGTCCAGGACTTACCAGACTACACAGAATTCGGATGGAAGTTAGCCGACAATCGAATCATTGCAGTCATTACCAAGTTTTCCCAAAATGACATCATTCTTAACAACGTATCAATGTAAAAAAGGTATGCAAACATAATAATAATAATATCAAAATGCTTTTTTTCTTAATGACTGTGCTTGTATTTCAGATTGTACAGCAAGGGGTTTGGTTGTAAAAAAAAAAACAAATTGACTTGCATAGGATCTTCTCGCTGCATGGGCCAAAAATCCTGTCGAAACTTCTCTCTTCTGTACTGTAGCTTTCGATTATTTCTCCTAAAGCACTTTTATTTGAGGGTGTAGCTAACATACCATTTGCAACAAGCGACATGGGATATGTTAGTTGCTAGCTCATGTTTGAAAATTCCCTGATAATGTATACTTCTTCTCATTTCTTCTTCCGCAAGTAAAATTTATCAATGCTTCCTCCCCAATTTTGCATGCATTTAGAAGTGATTGTTCCATTGTTTTACTGAAAATAGTATTTATGGATATGTATAATATAAAATTATCTTCATTGTGAGAAAATACCTGGAACAAATTTAATTTATCCTGTATATTTACCTATTATTTACAAGAAATAACGTTTCATGGATATTAAACAGATCCATAATATTTTAAAATAAGGTTACTTGCCGCGCTTATTATGCACCTATCCTGGCGTATTACGATGATAAGGGGAAGTGCAGGGTGAGGGAGGGTGATGCGGCAGTCGGAGCGCTGGCCAACAGTTGGAGCGAGAACTCGAGCGTCTTGATTATGCATCGCTTTACATTTATTAACTTCTTTCATTAATTATTAGGTGTAAAATTATGAAAGTAAGACCATATTAATCACAAATAATGGAGCAACAATTATGTATAAGACCATTTTTCGATCAGAGTTACCGCTTTTGAGATAATCGTTGATAAACAGCCGAAGTATTAAAATTGAATTAATTTTTCACCCACTTCGAACGGAGATATCGCTTCTTGAAGACCGCCTGGCTCCATAAGAGCCAACGCTTTTCGAGATCTGTTTTCATTTTTTTATAGGCAAACGGCTACAAAATATGAAGTGGAAAAAATACCAAAAATTCGCATCAGTTCTATACTATCAATTTATAGAAAAAACTCGAAAATTTTGGATAGTGCCCTTTTGCACAGGACGATTACTGGACGAATTTTTTTGGGGTATATTAATGACATAAGCTTCCATTTGCCACAGGTCGTAGCTTTTAGTCTTGAAAGGCCCACACATTTCATTTTTAAGCGACTTTCGAAGCTCTGAGCACTCTACTATTAAGTCTTGATCTTGGACCATATGAAGTGGTTCCGATCACTGACAAAACTTTACTCGCTATTGTAGTCAAGTAGGGGGATGAATATCCAAACAAACTTTCTAAAATAGTTTATGGTGTAAAATCCTGTAGTGGTAGTGTTAGTGTTATAGGTTATCGGTATTATACCTGGGAGGTGTTGTTATTGTTATGATGTCAGGTATACAGAGAGTGATTTGTTTCTCATTTGCCTGTCCAAATAGTCTCTTTGAAAGCGGAAGTAACTTGTAGTAAACTCACAGTGTCAGTGTAGTGTCTAGTGTCCAGGGTCACACATCATAAAGAACGTAGGTATGGTAAAAAAGTTTCAGTTTTCAAAATTTTCGAAAATCTCACAGGAAAAAGTTGTTTGATATTTAATTCTTACCTATGAACCAATTTTGAACCCTCTTTCAAGGTAAAGTGAATAAAGAATCTCTGAAACAGAGAGCCCCAATAGGTGATTGAAGATTGTCTGTTAGTTTTTGGGGGTACAAAATATTCGGAGTGTAAATTTTATTTTTTTAAAGTGTATAAATAAATGAGATGTCTAATATATCAAACAATCGCCTGAAAGACCTTGATGTAAGGCTTCAGAAACTTTTAAAGTTTTGCCTAAGATTCACAATAATTATGAAAAGTTGGGTAAAGATGGAACAAATATTTTCTTTTTCTCTTATTATCATCAGTTAGGATGTATAGTAACTTGCAAGCTTTTTTTTTATTGAAAATGCACATGCACTGCAGGGAAATCCCTATGACGCTCTGGGAGCGGTGCATGAGCGGAGATATCGATTCACGTTGGCCTTGAATCTCTGTAGGTTGTATACTTCGGGAAACACGCCCTTTGGAATGCTATTCCAAAGTGATGCGGTTCTATACATAAAAGAAGTCTGAAATAGGGTGGTACGAGGTGTAACGAGCTGAACCTGATACGGATGAGCGTCTGCGGCTCGGCGTGTATTTCTGCCCGGTCTTGATCTTGGTGGGATCAAGCGGGCCACGTCTTTTGAACACTTTCCATTAAAATATCTGTAAAACAGACTCAGGTCAGCTACTCTTCTTCGATGTTCGAGAGTGTCTAAATTTTTTGTCAAATCTGGGTCCCCAATCAAGCGGATGGCTCTTTTCTGAATAGAGTCGAGTAGTCTCAGCGTATGTTTGGGAGCTGAGCTCCAAACATGTGAGCAGTACTCCAAGGATGGTCGGATTTGAGCCTTGTATAAGAGGAGAAGCTGTTGTGGTGTATAAAATTTCTTCGTGCGGAAGAGTGTTCCAAGTTTTTGAGAAGCACTCTTCGCCAGACCTGCAACATGATCATGCCAAGACATGTTCGCTCCAAGCCTAACACCAAGTAAACGAAAAGATGACGCTGGGGTAAGAGAGTGTCTCGCCATCATCATATCTGGCTCCAAAACGTTGGTCTTTTTGGAGAAGATGGCTGCTTGGGTTTTTCCAGCATTAAATTGGACTTGGTTTCTATCGCCCCAAGCTAGAATGTCTTGCAAGTCATTGTTAAGTATGGCAACTTCTTGCTCCCTGCGAGTCTGTGCGTCGATGGCAGATGTTCGCGCATCTAACGTATAAGAAGATATGAGGGTACTGTCGTCGGCAAAACTGTATATTGGATTTCTTGTTGTTTCCAGCAAGTCATTTATAAATATTAGAAAGAGAGTCGGAGATAAGATGGATCCCTGAGGCACACCGGCATTGATGGAAAAGGTCTCAGAAAGAACTCCATCGACTGCCACCTGCAATGAACGACCTTCGAGATAACTCGCAAGCCACAAGCAGAATTTCTCGGGCATGCGATAGGCCTGCAGTTTTGCCAATAGTCCATCATGCCAAACACGGTCGAAAGCTCTAGAAATATCAAGCGCAACCCCTCGAGACTCCCCATGGTGCTCGATTGCGCTGTTCCACTGCTCGGTGACGTAAGTGGCGAGGTCACCAGTTGACCTCTGTTTGCGGAATCCGTATTGGCGGTCGCTGATTATATTAGCTCCTTCCAAGTATTTTAAAAGATGTTGGTTCATAGCTTTCTCCATAATCTTGGATATTACTGAAAGCAGTGCCACTGGTCGATAGTTACTTTGTATAGTCTTTTTGCCTTTCTTGGGAATAGGTTGGATCCGTGCACATTTCCAGCAAGAAGGAAATATTCCCTTTTTATACGACAAGTTGAAAAGTCGGCAGAAAACAGATGACAGCTCAGTGGCGCATTTTTTTAGTACGATAACAGGTACGTCATCGGGCCCAGAAGCTTTGTTTGGGTCTAAGGCGAACATAATACTCTTTATGACACGCTGTCGGAAAACAATGTCTGACATTTTGGGCTCCACGGAAGGGATTATTGGTGGAGTTCTTCCATGAAAGTCGACGGAAGAGTATGAAGAAAAGACTCCCGCCAACAAGTTCGCCTTCTCAGTAGCCGTGCATGCGATAGTCCCATCTGTCCGTGTAAGTGGTGGAATCGTGGATCTGGTGAAGTTCTGGCTGACTGCCTTAGTTACAGACCAAAAAGATTTCGAACCGTTAGGGCAGGAAAGAAGTTTGTTCCTAATTCTTTGGTTGTGAGTTTCCTTGGTTTGATCTATTAATTCTTTGCATCTGTTTCGAGCAAGGATGAAATTGTGGTGGTTTATGCCGTCGGGGCTCTCTCGCCATTGGCGAAAAGCCAGTTGTTTGGAGGCGACAGCTTCCTTGCATCTTTTGTTGAACCAAGGTTTGCTGTTTGAGGGCTGTTTTTTTGAAAAGGGAATGTAGGCTTCCATGCCTGTTAGGATGACTTGAGCAACTTCCCTAGCACAAACAGATGGATCATCAGAGCCGAAACAAACACTCCTCCATGGAAAATCTCGATAATATTCCCTGAGTTCTTCCCATTTAGCAGATCTATAGTGCCAGACTACACGAGGTTTACTTGCTTCTTTAACACTAGTAATTGGCAGGACACAAGATGTTGAGACTAGTTTATGGTCTGAGGAACCTAGTGGGGCTTTCACCGTGATCGTATACATTTCAGGGTTCGTGGTCAAAAACAGATCCAACAGGCTAGTAGGCATTAAGCTATTGTCGTAAGGACTCCAAACAACATAAAAATTCCACTTATGTTATTTTTCGGAAATGGTAACGCTAACCTAAAAAATAAAGCGACAATTATTAATGCGAGTTTTAGGTATATAAGAAAATCGAAAGTGGTAATCCTAACTTTATGTGCGTCAACTTGGTTCGTTTCTCCTGAAATGTTTTTAAATTTCATTTTCATTTTCATTTTTCATTCGCATATTTATTTTTGTTTATTGATTACAAAAATGTTAATAAAAGTAATTTGGCGTAGATATTATTACTCGTAGCTTTAAAAGTGGCATCAGAAATCCTTAATTACCTTAATGGGCCTTTAAAATATCTACCGACTGGTTAATGTTTATAAACAGGGGAGCTGTATTTGTTTTAGGGGCTAACATGGCTGCTGATATTGGTCGTATAGAACCATAGAGAATGAGTATAGGGTTCATCTTTTTTATTCTTGTCTTCAAACCAGCTTTCAAATGTTTTTTTTTTATTAAAAGGTCTAATTCTTTTTTCAGTTAATGGACTATTTCAAAATACATGGTGTCCCTGAACTTCCTGATATGCCCTCACAGCTCACTACCAAATGTACATCGGGTGCAACTACTTAAGTCGATTTAAGTCAACTTATCTTAGTCCAAAGTTGCTTGGTTTAGCCGCTAGGATGAAATGTCAAAATGTCAGTTCTTAAATTGTTATTTGTTATTTTTTTGACTATTTGATGAAATTTGGCATGATGTTATGATTTTATGGGGCAAAAAGTGCAATAATTCTAAAATTACTCATGATTACGTTTATTCATTGGCGTAGATCATGGGTTTTTTAGGTTTCACATCTACCTCACCTGGAATCTGAGATCACCAACTGGAGGTTCAGCATACCGAATTCCCCTGAACGTGTATTAGATTGTCTTACCAAGACAATAACTTCTACGCAAATGGATTTTTTTTAAATATCAAACCGACTATTTTGCTGAAAAAATGTACTTTTTACAAACGTCGTTTAATCTTATCGTTTACAAGAAAATCCTATGAAAAAAATAAGAAACTTCCTATAAAAATCAACATTCAAATGCGATTATCTTCTAAACGATAAAATTAGTCGACTTTTGTCAGGAGTACCTTTTTTGTAGAAAACAAGATTTTCCTTACGAAAATCTTGGCCTGCAGGCGGCGTCGGGCCTTCGGCCCGGAGTTTCAGTAGATCCCAGTCAAAGTTGAAATTTGTCATCATTTGTTTTTTTTTGTTAATTGCAGTTTTTCTATATCGCTATGGTCCTGAAAACAATATATTCCCAGTCAAAGTTAACGCCTGTCACCTCTTTCTTTGATACTATTTTTTCTATATCGCTCCTGAAGGACCAATATGTGAACTTACGAAAATTCGCGTAGAAGTTATAGATTCGCGTAAAAAGTTACTTTCGTGTTAGTTTGAGTCGAGGGTGGGGGGCGAGATCCTTTTCTTAGCCACACGCGAGTACCTCCGTGATCTTATTTGGATCACCGCGAACAGATTTACATCGAAAAATGTGCGAAAAACATTTTTTCCTTTCAGAACATGAATGACCATTGAAAATGTTCGCTTCCAACCGACTAAATCGCACGCCATTTTATTAAAATCGTTCAAACAAAGTCGGCGGTTATATTAAACAGAAGTTAATATATGCAACTAAAGCAAATTAATGCACGACATTTGAAATCTTACCGGAAAGTCAATTTTTGGGAACGTAAATTTTGAAATTTCGTCAAAAAACTCGGCCATTTTCGATTCGTTGTAGCGTCGCAATTTTTGAAACTTCAGCGAAAAAAAAATGAAAATTGTGACAAAAGAATTCTTCGACTACCAAGCGCAGTCATCCCCGAGTCTCTCTGTACCCGGAAATTGCGAAGAACAAAGTTTCCGAATTTTTGCTAATTTTCTCGTATTTTGCATGAAAATCGGCGAAGTTTTCAAAGAGAAAATGTGCATTTCTGATATTTTTTATTTTAACTTCGGCCTCGATTATCGTAAGAAGATTGCAAAGGTAACGCCGTGTGGGCGAAAAGTGGTGCTGGGCGACTGCAAAATATCGTCGTAATTGACCCAATAGTTTGTCATTTATAAGCTGTCAAAGTTGATTTTGAAAAAATAATTAGCCAATTTTCAAAAGCGCCTGTAGCGGCCATTTTGAAAGATTTCGTGATCATTTTAACTTTTCGGTTGCAGAGGAGATAACCTATCGACGAAAAACAATCGTCGATTCGACGCACCCACCGTTCCGGAGAAAATGGCCGAGTAAGTTTTTTTCTGAAAATGAAGAAAAATTTTTTTTTCAAATTAAAAATTAAAAATTAAAACTTCTTCAAAAATTAAAACAAATAAAACCGGTTAAAAATTTCAGAACGGTACGTTTGAATCGTAAAGAGTCTCGAACCGAAGACCGTTTCTCGCTTGCTCTCTTAATTTTGGAGAAAATGGCGTTCGAATATCTAATTATGCAGAAAATACGTAAAAGCGACCTAGGGATATAATTTTTAATGATTCGAAAAATCAAGATGGCGTTTTTTATTTTGACGTAACGAAGAGACTCTAAGCTACAACACTGACAGCTGTCAAATGTCAAATCTGACAGCTGTCAAATATGTCAGGTCAGGTCAGGTCAGGTAAGAGATAAGGTAAACCATAAGAGATACAGGGTTGCTGAAATTAGATGAAAGTTGCCCAATTTTATGCATGAAAGTTGCCCAATTTTATGCTCATTCAGAATCTGAAAAAAATTTGTATAATTTCAGTCGTTGTTGAAATATCCTGAAAAAACTGAAAAATTGAGATTTCTTATTTTAGCCATATCTTTTTTGTTATTGGGAAATAATGAATTATTTTTTGTAGGCTTACATAAGTCCTCAAAAGCTATCCGTTTGACATTACAAAAATTTCCAAAGCCAACTGGATCCCAGAGTTTTCATAGCCAACTTTTGTTTTTTTTATGGCCGCCATATTGATTTTTTATGTCGTTCGATATAAAAAAATTAATGAAAACCAAAAATTAATAAACTTTGAAAAAATAAAATCCAAAATTTTTATTCTTCTTTTTTCGAAGAAAAACAAAAAATAATTCGCTGAAATCCATTTTGAAGTTATACTGCTGGCCTTATGGTTTTTTAATTTCTCTATGATATTCGGTCTAAAAAGTTTTCTTTTTTTTAAGGAAAAAGAAGAATCAAAATTTTTGAAATTTATTTTTTAAGTTTATTAGTTTTTGGTTTCCATTATTTTTTTCATACCGAATGACATAGAAAAACAATAATATGTGGGCCGTAAGAAAAACAAAAGTTGGCTATGAAAACTCTGAGATCTAGTCGGCGTTGAAAATTCTTGTAATGTCAAATGGATAGCTTTTGACGACTTATGTAAGCCTACAAAAAATAATTCATTATTTCCCAATAACAAAAAAGATATTGCTAAAATAAGAAATTTTGATTCTTCAGTTTTTTTCAGGATATTTCAGCAACGGCTGAAGTTGTCCTAAATTTTGTTTCAGATTCTTATTAATAAGTATCAAATTTGGCAACTTTTCTCATATTTAACCGACCCTGTATCTCTTATGGTCTAGGAGATCCCAATGGCGAGCCAGTTGAAAGTGACCACCCTGTATAAGGCGCGCTTGGAAATCAAAAAATGATAATTATTTACATCCGCGGCTCCTAAGTTTCATCAATTTTTTCGGGTCCGAGGAGCGAATTAGGGGTGCTGGGTGGGTAAGACGCTAAAAACAGCCATTGCAAACTAATATTAAGGTCACAACTAAGGCCTCTTTGACACTACGATGGAATTTCTATTTTTTTCTTCACTTTCAGGGCAAGGAATATCTTCGAGATTAACAATAGCACAGTTTTTATTTTGAATTTTGCATTTATTTTGCATTTATATTCCAAAATACGTGACATCGCTCGCTATTATGGTCCGACTACGTTTGAATGCGGTTCGTATGTTGCGTATGTTACCAGACCGGCCCTGGTGTTGATATTACGAGTTTCCGGTGTTTATTCCGTCCACTCGACACTCTGACCTTGCATGTTTATTAATTGTGATTTTCGCTGTTCTAAACAGGCCCGCACTCAGAAAGACCTTCTTTTGATGCCCTTTTGTTCGCTTATGTTTCATTTGCAAAGCAAATTGATACCTTCCTGGTGTTACTATAGGTATGTCCTCCACCCCTATACCGGGTGTCCCAGACTTAATTGACCAGGCCATATCTCATATACAGGTTGAGATAATCGAGCCGATTAAAAGGCATATTATTATAATTTTTCAAGCTGTATAACATGACAGCATGAAAACAACCCCCACTCCAACATCCCCTAAGTTACAGCGCCCACCCTTAAAAAAATGAATAGCACCCTGTATATATTTTTGTATATTCAAAACCAGTATTCGATTGTCTATTCAGATGATTTTTCAGATTCAAAATTGGTTGAGAAATAACCAAGAAAAGGTTCATCAAGGTGGTCATGACTTTTTATCTGAACTTTGTCTGAATGACTTTAGCTGTCAAAATTTATCAATATTTTGCTCATAGTTTTTAAGCAGGTCACAGTCATCATTAAGGTTCATGATAAAGTGCTTTGTCTCTTGTTTTATTTTTTTAAATTTCCCAATAAATCAGAATTATTAAATAAATTGTTTGGACTTTAATTATAATAATAACTATCACCTGCCTGTTAAAAACTATGACTACTTAAATATTGATAAATTTTGACAGCTAAAGTCATTCAGAGAAAGTTCAGATAAAAAATCATGACCACCTTGATGAACCTTTTCTTGGTTATTTCTCAACCAATTTTGAATCTGAAAAATCATCTGAATAGACAATCGAATACTGGTTTTGAATATACAAAAATATATACAGGGTGCTATTCATTTTTTTAAGGGTGGGCGCTGTACCTTAGGGGATGTTGGAGTGAGGGTTGTTTTCATGCTGTCAAGTTATACAGCTTGAAGAATTATAATAATATGCCTTTTATTCGGCTCGATTATCTCAACCTGTATATGAGATATGGCCTGGTCAATTAAGTCTGGGACACCCGGTATAGGTGCCATAGTGAAACTGTAGGAGCCGCGGATGTAAATAACGACCCAAAAAATTATTTTTCAAACGTAATTTTTTTTAATTTTGCGATATTTCGGCTTCTTCCAAACATCGTCGAGGTTTCTTTTTCTTTTTTAACTTTTTGCCTTTGAACCAGCTTGCTAATGTTTTTTTTTTTTAATCAAAAAGATCTAACTTTGAAATACAGGGTGTTTAGGTACTGTAACAGGGTGGCCAAACTACACAGGCCGATTCTTCAGACTAAAATAATGAAAAAAAATTATATACAGGATGTGTCCGGAAACACTTCCTAACAAAGATAATACGTCTTCAAAGTTTCAAGAATTTTATTCTAAAAATTTATGAAACCATAAAAATAATAACGGAGGCCATGGTTACTAATAATGAATGGTTACTAATAATTATTATATACCTACAGGGTGTGCTTACTGTAAGGTTGTTCCGTTATTATTTTTATCGTTTCATTAATAATTTTTAGAATTATTAAATTCTTGAAACCTTGCAGGCGTATTTATATCTTTCTTAGAAAGTGTTTCCGGACACCCTGTATATTTTTTTTTCATTATTTTAGTCTGAAGAATCAGCCTGTGAAGTTGGCCAACCTTATTACAATAATAAACACCCTGTAGGTATATTAGAAATTTATTATCGCTTTTTTAATGCAAAATCTGAAGTTTTTTTTTTCGAAAAATTTGATAATTGTTTCACAGATTACTAGCAATGTTATTAAACTTTAAAATGCAAGTTGCTAAATATATTTTTATTGAAAAGTGGCAAGAACTGTAAAAGTGGTTCAAGCTGGCCGTTTCTGCTGCTTCTTCTTGTGAGATAAACAACGAAACACTGATAAGCTTCCGAAAACTCATAAAGAAATTTCAATAATTTCCAATTAATTTTTGCATAACCACAACAATAAATAGAAACTCAGTTTTCGTTATTTTGCAAAAAGTAGTTGTTTTCTAAGAATTCGTTCATGTAACAAAATAACATTTCGTTAAAATGACTAACTGTATACATTATTTATTTGATTTTTTATAACAATATCAGCAGGTAATGGTAATTGTACATCTACTGCTACTGTTTGAACTTAATCAGAGCGATATTATAATTTTTACGGTAAAGTAAACCTGTGAGTAAATACGAACATATTGTGTAAATCCCCTTTGAAGTCTGGCAACAGCGCGTAAATGTGACGGCGATTCACAACTCACACATGACAGGTGGCTGCACTGGCAAACAGCAGCCGACTACGATCAGTGAAAGATGGCCGCTCTCCCAAACACGGGCAAAGTGTTGCTGTTGCTAAAAACATTTCAGAGTTGCTGAAATGCGTTGTGAAATATCGAAACGGTTTGTTGTGGTGCAAGAACAATTGTTCAGGAAGGATTGTACGTGAAAACTAGACACTTGAGTGGCCAGTGCGATGATATTTCAGACAGTTTAAAAACACAAACTCTGGAGAAGTTTGTGTTTAAGTTGTGTTTTGGATTTTTATCTCCGATATCCGGGATAAATCGATTACAATTATTGTTTAATATCGACGGGGGTGATATTTTGAGAAACTTCTAATTCATAAAGTCTCCCGTATAAGTGAAGAAAGTGGAGTTGGAAGTTTTTGAAGAAAAACTACCTGTTTGAAAATAATAATAAGAGAGGAGACAAGTACGCTGAACTTCATGTTTACATTTTTTTAGAACTAACAATAATAAGTCATGCTAAACGAGTGATTAAACGTAGTCAGAGAATTTAGTCATCTCTTGTACTTAAATGGTGTTATTACTGTTATTACACTGGGAATTTCATTCAAAATGCACATGGATACAACGTAAGAGATAAAACTCAGATCCAAGATAAAAATAAAGTGTACATAAATTAATTAAAGAAACAATAACAATTCTGGAATAATATTTTGATCACAGAGTGCGTTGGACTGACAGTTGAGAGTGCTGGTGCTGGTGCTAGTGCATCTGAGATGTTATAAAAACAACTCAACCCTAAACATAACCTCTTACTACAACTCCCACTACTGATAATAAATAAAAGTGTAAATATAAACAAAACTCCATATCTATTATTATAAGTATGTACCATGGCTACCATTTCATACATCTGAAGAGGACTTTGAACAATTTTTCAGTAAATACCGGAGTACCTACCTCACCAAAAGTTACAATAATAATGAACCCCTACCCCTACGTGCAAAGCTATTACAACAGCTACCCATAAAATTGCCTGTTACAGTAGCAGTTAGTTAGTGCAAGGGCAAGAAACCTAACCTCACTCTGAGCAACCCCCTCAGAAACTAAAACGATGATGGTGTGTGTACAGGACGTTGAGAATCGAGTGCCAATTATTGAGATGGTGATGTAAGGATTCATTCGAGACATTCAGCAACCTGGATCGGGGTAGTGTCGTACCAGGGGGTTGTCTCGATGGAGGGACTATCCCCCCCGTCGTCAACCAACCCTCGGGCGGGTTGGTTCCTGAGATCATCACTCCGAAGAGACAAGCTGTTGTAGACAGGTGAGTTTGTTTAAACTTTTATAATGCGTACAAAATGTTTTGCAATAATAATTGTGACCCGATGCACATACTCTGCTTGCTCAATTTATATTCAGATGCAAGAGGTGCCAGATTTGGTGACCAAACAATGCTAGATCGTACCGATACCGGTACCGGTACTGGTCCGTAAAAAGGAATTCTTGCAAAATTACTTTCTCAGAACAGGCATGAAGAATGAAAGTAGGCTTATAAAAAACAAAAGTTTAACTCAGGAGCAGGTCGTAATATTTGGGAGTGTTCCTAAACTTCTGGTACATACGAAAGGAGGTTTATTTTTTATTTTATGCCGAAAAGTTCATATAAGTGTAGGTCCTCAACTCAAACGCTTCTTAAAACCAATCTGCAGGGTGTTGAAATTTAAAGATATTTTTTCTTTATAGCTCCTTGAGGTTAGTCAAAGCAGGGTCGTCCCAGCTTTAATTTTTAACATGACTAAATTGTCAAAATTAATAACGGAAATGAGAAATTACACAAATACAACCAGAGCCTTTTGAACGAACGAATTAGAGGCAATTGTTTATTTTTTCCTTGATAAGGGTTGCAGATGCAAAAAAACTATGGGACCAAAAAGTTTTTTAATAAGTCAGAAAAATCATATCGTAATTTAAAATCTACCAGCGGCGCATCACAAAAAAATTCAAGGGGAAAAATGAAAAAAAAACTCCCTGTAGATTTTCTCAATAATTTGGCATGCCCAATGGTGTAAGCCCTCCAGCTTAACTTACAATATTCCAAATTTGAGCTAAATATCTCAAAAACTAAGGGGTCTCTTCGAGGGTCTCTTAGTAATGAAGCGGTTTTACCTGGACCTGGAAGTTAGGTACACCCTGTATATTATCTTTAATTATCATTTACCTAACTAACAATGAGCCGAGATTAGATTAGATTAGATTTATCGTGAGTGGGCCATTGTGACACCCCCACTGCAACCGAAGGTCTATTGTGGCTCACATCTAATCGTGCTAGTCGAGGTGCTAGTGCTAGCCTCTTTGAGGAAGCTGATCATCTTGACTTTTGTTAATGTATCCAGGTCCTCCGGTGTGAGAAAGTCTCTCCCGAAGGTTTGTAATCTGGTCTTTCCCAAAGCGGGACCTTTGGGAGACTCGTTGCGGGAAACAATGAGCCTAACAATAACCTACTTAAGTCATGATCTTGCTTCCTGCTTTGTTGTGTAAGGCTGTGCTGTGAGATCAGGGAAAATCTGATGTTGGAACGTTGAAAATTAGATGAAACAAGCGAGTTCAGATCTGATCGGTATGTTGAAAAAATTTGGTTTGCCAATGACAGCTGGACAGATTCAGATTTTACCTGTCCTAATAAGAACCTATAATGTAAGTACGAGTACTTGAAATTGAGGTGGGATTTTTGGCCATAACCGAGGCCCGAGCCGAGGCCATAACATTGATTGTAAAAACTTCGGTAAAAACTTATTTTAAGACAATAATGCAAATCACAGGGTAGTAATAAAGGAAAAATGAATACCCAAAATCTATACCATGAGAAGAAAGCAAATTAGATTGCTGATGAGGGGTGGGACACTCATGGAAATATCTGTAGACAACTTTGGAAATGTTTGGAAATATTTGGCAATACTTGGAAATTATACTAAATTGGTGCCAAAAAGTTTAGAGGATGATTCCTTGGCTTCATTCTAAGGAAAAAAGTTCCCATTAACTTGGGTCGACTAGTTAACAAGATACTAGTCGAAGAAAAACTTTTTGACCATTTTTTTTTTTTAATGATATCTGAGGAACCGTTTGAGGTTCAGAGCTCAACTTTTGTAGTTTGTTTGTACAGGGTGGGCCAATAAGCGAGGTAAGCGGCTGTATCTCAGAAACTAATGATCGTAGAGAGTTACGGTAAAAAATTTTATAGGTTAAGTGGGCAAGGGAAAATGCTGGAAATTATTTTCAAGTTTCCAAGATGGCTGCCAGAGGGCGTTTGCACCATCTTGAATTACATAAAGTTACGTTTCTTGTGATTTTCCCCAATGAATGTAACAAAAAAGTATTTGCGTTTTAATGTTATCTTAAAGTCTAACATTTTTTATAAAAACAATTTTTCTCTATCTTTTGAAATAAAGTGGTGGGGGGTATTTGAATGTTGTTTTAAACAAATGCCTGTAACTTCGAAACGGCTCCAATGATTTGGATAAATTTGGTATAATTGGAAAGAGCATTTCTTGGGCTTTTAGGTTTCTTGTGACAATGACAGTTGGGACCTACACGGCCGCCGATAGAGGGCGTTATCCGACATTATAACCAAAATATTGGATTTTCTCAAAAAATTTAAATACGATGATATGACTTTTTTTAGACTAGAAAATAGACAAATTATCAACCAATAAGCTTGCGTAAACCGCATCTTAATATCTTTTTCCTAACTCAAATTATTAAAAAAATACCAAACCAAGAAAATTCATATATCCCCATTTAAAAATGCATCGGTCGCTTTCGATAAGAAGGCAAGTAGTAGGCCATGGAAATAAAAGACAAACTCCTAACTTAAATATTGGCAAGTAACGTCAAACTTCTGTCACACACGCAGCCCACTATTATTGTTGGTTGCATATAATTTGAGTACTTTTTAATCAAAATGCTTCTCACAAAATTAAATAATGAAGCCGTTGACATGATTGCGATTTATTTCGAGTGTTTTCAAAATGTAGCTATAGCTGCAAGACAGTACGCGGCACGCGCGGTATCCAGATCGCCTTCATTACGGGAGAAGAATGTTTCCGCGCTTGGTACAGCGATTACGCGATCCTGGAAGTTTTCGTTGTGCTAAACGTCGCAGGCGTCGCAATGGAAGGACCGAAGAAAATATTATCGATGTCTTGGCTTACATAGAATTTTATAGACATGTAGAAACTAGAACATTGTCTCTAGACTTGGGAATTTGTTGCACGGACAACTGTTGGAAATATTTTGAAAGATTATAGGTGAATAATTTTTATCTTATTCCAAGTATCTTAGCACATACTCTCAAATACAAATTCAGTGTTATTCTGGTTTTATTATTTTTTACTACTGATTATGTTGTTTTCTACTTTTATAATTATTACATCCTTACCACATAGTCTTGCACCAGGCGCTAAATAAACAAGATTTCGATAATAGATTAAATTATTGTCATAATGGATGCTAAGGCATACTTGAGGAAAACGGAAATTTCATAAAGGAAATTCTCTGGACCGACGAGGCTACCTTTAATAGTGATGGTAGAGTAAACCTTCATAATATGCATTATTGGTCCGCTGAAAATCAACGTTGGTTAAGAGAGAGAAGTGCAGCAGCAGGGACGCTGGAGCCTAAATGTGTGGTGCGGTTTCATTGGGGACAGAATTATTGAACCTTACTTTTTTGATCAAGCTTTAACTGGTAACCGCTTCTTAGAGTTTTTGATCAACGACTTGCCAATTTTGTTGGAAGATGTGCCACTCGAAACTAGGAGAACTATGCTTTTGCAATTAGATGATTGTCCGGCACATTATTCAATTAATGTCTGAAACCATATTTACTGGATCTTTCGAGAACGCTGGATAGGAATAAGGGGAAGCCGATTTCCTTGTCCGGCAAAATCTCCCGACTTGACATGTCTTGATTTTTACTTCTGGGGACGCTTAAAAGACATTGTTTTTCAAACTCCACCAACAACACGAATGGATATGGAAAACAGAATTCGAAACTCAATTCCTCAACTATCAGCGGCAGAAATCGAGGCTGCGGTTCTGCTGACTCGAGAAAGACTGGAACAATGTGTGGAATATGACAGAAGGCAATTTGAACACAGAAGGCCCTTTTGGGTCCTTTTCAGGACCACAACTTTATTTAAAAGGAAAATCGTTACGAAAACGCGTGAGGAGTTTGGCTTTTGTTTCCATGGCCTACTAATTGCCTTCTTATCGAAAACGACCGATGCATTTTTAAATGGGGATATATGAATTTTGTTGGTTTGGTATTTTTTAAATAATTTGAGTTAGGAAAAAGATATTAAGATGCGGTTTGAGCAAGCTTATTGGGTAATCATTTGTCTATTTTCTAGTCTAAAAAAAGTCATATCATTGCATTTAAATTTTTTGAGAAAATCCAATATTTTGGTTATAATGTCGGATAACGCCCTCTATCGGCGGCCGTGTAGGTCCCAACTGTCATTGTCACAAGAAACCTAAAAGCCCAAGAAATGCTCTTTCCAATTATACCAAATTTATCCAAATCATTGGAGCCGTTTCGAAGTTACAGGCATTTGTTTAAAACAACATTCAAATACCCCCCACCACATTATTTCGAGAGATAGAGAAAAATTGTTTCTACAAAAAATGTTCGACTTTCAGTTAACATTAAAACGCAAATACTTTTTTATTACATTCATTGGGGAAAATCACAAGAAAAGTAACTTTATGTAATTCAAGATGGTGCAAACGACCTCTGGCAGCCATCTTGGAAACTTGAAAATAATTTCCAGCATTTTCCCTTGCCCACTTAACCTATAAAATTTTTTACCGTAACTCTCTACGATCATTAGTTTCTGAGATACAGCCGCTTACCTCGCTTATTGGCCCACCCTGTACACATCTTACCATTGATATTGCTACTTTTTTATTTTAATGTTACCCAATTTTTTGTATCATATGCTATACTGATAAAGATTTTTGGCTTTGGGGTGCGTTAGTTTTATTGTCCATATTCTACGATACTGCCAAAATTGGCGTTTTGGATGCGCATTTTAAACCGCCAAATTTTATATTCAAAAAAGGTTCCCTTGGTTATTATGGCTAACTTGAACCGTTTTCGACAATACGATCATTTCACGATAAAAAATTCGCTTTGGATGCTTCAAAACATGTATCGAGAAGTGATGATGGCAAAAAGCCTCGCTTAATTCTAAAATCTCCGGCAATGACACATGAAAGAAAAATGAATTGGTATTAGAAAAGTAGCCAAAATCAATGATAAAACATGTACAAAAGCTGAGTTCTTTATCTCAAACAGTTCCTGAGATATCTTCAAAAATTGGAAACAATCTTTTTTTGACCCGTGTATCTCAAAAATGTTGCATATCCCGATACACGTTAATGAGAACTTTTTTCCTCAGAATGGGGAAGGAATCACTCCCTAAATTTGTTTGTATTTAGGTATTTTATTTAGGAAAACCCAGGATTTATTTGGAAATATTTCGGCAATTATTGGCGATGTTTGGAAATATTTTGGAAATTTTGGCAGTGTTGGCATCATGTAATTGTCAGCGTCTCACCGCTTGGTTGCTGAGTAGGTAATATTTCAGAAAATGCACTTTTATTTTTGACAGTCACCTGGTTGCCAAAAATTTGGCAACTATTTTTTAATTTCTCGCTATGTTGTCTTATCTATAGGGTGTTTCAAAACATGTTTAAGAAAGTGATGATGATGGCAAAAAGCCTCGCTTAATTCTAAAATCTTCACCAATGACAAATGAAAAACATGAATTGGTATTAAAAAAAGTAGCCAAAATCAATGATAAAACACTCGATAAAACATATACAAAAGCTGAGTTCTGTATCTCAAACAGTTCCCGAGATATCTTCAAAAAACTGGAAACATAATCTTTTTTTTGACACCCTGTATCTCAAATATGTTGCATTACCGGATACACGTTATTGGGAACTGTTTACCTCAGAATGGGCCAAGGAATCACTCCTTAAATTTTTTTGCGCACTTATTTACGAGTAGGATAACCTGTAGATATTTGGAAATATTTTGGCAATAATTATTGGCGATGTTTGGAAATTTTGGAAACATTTGGAAACGTTTTGGAAATTTTGGCAGTGTTGTACACATTATGTAATTGTCAGTGTCTGACCCCTTGGCTACTGAGTAGATAATATTTCAGAAAATGCACTTTTATTTTTGACAGTCACCTGGTAAAAATTTGGCAACAATTTTTTAATTTTTTAACAGCTATGTTGTCTTTTCTACAGGGTGTTTCAAAACATGTGTCGGAAAATGAAGTGCAAAAAAACTTCGCTCAATCCTAAGATCTCCGCAAAAATGGTACATGAAAAAAAACTGAATTGGTATTAAAAAAGTCTCGAAAAAAGTAGTTTAGGTATCAATAATATGACATGTTTTGATAATATCTTCAAAAAACTGAAAATATAATTTTTTTTGTATCTCAAAAATGTTGCATTTCCGAATACACGTTAATGGGAACTTTTTTCCTCGGGAATGGGCCAAGGAATCCGAGAAGGAATATCAGTCCCTAAAATTTTTTGCACTTATTTAGGATAATCCTGTAGGCTCGCCTGTAGTAGGTATATTTGGTAATATTTTTGGAATTAATGGCGATGTTTGGAAATATTTGGCAATGTTTTGGAAATTTTGGCAGTGTACACATTATGTAATTGTCAGCGTCTCACCCCTTGGCTGCTGAGTAGGTAATATTTCAGAAAATGCACTTTTATTTTTGACAGTCACCTGGTAAAAATTTGACAACTATTTTTTAATTTCTCGCTCTGTTGTTTTATCTACAGGGTGTTTCAAAACATGTGTCGGAAAATGAAAGATGTGATTCCTTGGAGCGTTCTGGGAAAAAAGTTTCTATAACGTTGGTCCGCAAACCCACCATTTTCGAGATCCACAGGGCGCAAAATTTTTTTTTTCAGTTTGACGATGTCGAGGATTTCTCAAAAGGAAAGTTTTGTTAGAAATGAGTCTTTAACCAAACAGAGATTTTTTTTTAGAGAGCAGTGAAACAAAAATTTCTTATAGATTAACAAGGGAAAGCAAGTTTTTTTGAAAATATTTAAAAAAATTAGATATTTGTACCTTCCATGTTCCAGGCATGAAGTTAAGAGGCATTCTCTAAATGAGTAATGCGATGAGTAATGTATACAGCTATTTTTTGTTCATTCAAGTTCATCAGCCCTTTCTACAAAATTTTTTACCTAGATAGGTAATGCCACTGTATTTTCTCTTATTTAGAATTATTTTTGAATTCCTGGTTCAGTTCTTCTCAGCAAGGTTCTCAGCCAATTTTATAGGTATACCTAAAACCACCCATACCTTTTTTTTGACCGACACACTCGCATACAGCGTGTCCCAAAACTGAACGTCATCCCTTGAAGAGCTGATAGGCCAACTCATGACTCACCAGAATATCATTAGATGATCTCAGTAAAAAATTGTTTATTTTTGAGATGATGGGACTTTTATGATTTTTTTTTTGTGAAAAAACAAAAAATTTCAATGGAGCAAAAAAATTAATTATTTTCCTAAAAGGTATGGCACTATAATATTTCTTCCGCACTTAATCATTAATGAGGCTATTCAGCATTGCGGAACAAAATTAAGAATGTATAAGAATAGGAAATTTTGTGACACTCGGAAAACAGATCTAAGGTATTGATTTTCACAAAATTCATAAAAGTCCCATTATCTCGAAAATAAACCATTTTTTTACTGAATCTTATGATATTCTGGTTAGTCATGAGTTGGCCTATCAGCCCTTTGAGGGATGATGTTGAGTTTTGAGACATCCTGTATAAAAAATAATAACCATTTTTGCATGGCCGTCAATTTGATGAGATCTAATCTAATAGGTACCGTATTTTGTAAAATTATTGAAGTATTTTTTTTACAAACGCTAGATATTGAAAAACTTTAACAATTCTTATTGTTGTTTACGGTTGTTTACCTTACCTCGAGATGGGCACAAAAAGTTAAAAAGTGATTTTTAAGAGCCCAATCTCGGGCCTAATAATTATATAAAAATCGAGATAAAAATGGCGTAATTTTTTTTAAGCAAACAACCTGTATCGATCGAAAAAATCAAGAGATCGACCATATTTGATTAAAAATTAATGAGGAATTAACAAAATTAATTATTACTTCAAGAAGATGTGGTGGTGTAACCAACTTAAGTTGTACCCACTTCTGGGATTCAAATTTTCCAGTCATGAAAAAAGTACCACTTTATGCATTTGTTGCGTAGATAACTATTAAAGAGTTCCTTATTTGCTTGACGAAATGCGAGATACCCATGATTGTTTTTTATTGTTTTCGCCAATTTTTCATACTTATTTATACAATCATTATCTCATACAATTATTAATATTAATTGAGACTAGGAAAAACTTTCCCAAGAACTGCTGTACATATTTTTAACTTTCTTTCTTATCAAGTTTATTTGGTCATCGTCACTCTCTTCTCCAATTATTTTTTAATAAATTAAGATAGTAACAAATATTTAGGACGTTGATTATAATAACAACAATGTCCATTTCTACTTTTCTTATCAAGAATTATTATTTGTAGGTAAGTAAGTGGATAGTATTATTATTATTATAGGAATGTTTACGAAAATTTAAATTGTTTATATGAATCTTGCGATAGGGATACGGGTGTTTGTTTGTTATGAGGTTGTTTATATTTTATTATGTTGTATGCTGGGTTGTATGTTGTATAATGTAAATCATGTCTTCTGAAAATTGCTCTGTTTAATGTCAAAAATAATTCACATAATTATTATAATTAAAAGTAATTTTAATAAAAACACATCCAGAATTTGGTGGGTATCACTATCTCGAATTGAAAATTATATTATTTAGTTTTGTTGATTAGTCTTGAAATAAATAATTAGCATAATAATAGTAATTAATAATTTTCACGCTGCTATCTTGAGCTGTTTATTATTCGTATTATAATGGAAATCGATTGAAATTTAAGTTCCAAAGTTCGCCAAACAAATAGCGTTTCATGTTGAAGTTGAAGGGTAAATTACTGCGGAAATTTTACAGAAAATTAGAGCTATAAAGCAGATTATCATTCATTATTTTGTATATGATGAATATGTATTGAATAATGTCAATGTTAAAAAATAGTGGAACAGTTAAAGAAAAATCGCCAGTTATAACCAATCAAAACTGATCAGATACCAGTAATCACCGCATTGAACGCGTTATACCGAACGTATAACATTTATAACAAGATGATAATGAACGATCACCTTCGAATAGCAATCGAAGTAGCACGATCGCACTCCATTCAGTCTTGTTTAACTTATGGCTGTCTATTTTATCAACCGCGGACACAGAAAGTCAGCCTCGTGGCGACTGGCGAACTGAGCTCGAGCGCACAGGCTAGGAAAAGTGGTATGCTGTCACAATTATTATGATAATTTTCGCGTAAAATCGTAGAGAAAATAACGTTTTCAACTCGCAAAGAATGTTTATTATTCATCTCGGCTACTTATCGTGTTGAAAGTTTCGTCCTCGTGAATAATGCACATTCTCCACTCATTGAGGAATATACTTACCTACTATTAATACGGTATACAAAAAAATCAAGTAACAAATGTACTTGGATTTAAAGAAAAAAGTCTCACAGAGTCTCTTACGCTCAAGTAAATTTTGCCAACCTTTAATGGTAAAACCGGGTGAACCCGAACTTTAGACCGAGCCTTAGACTGCGTCTAACATTTACCTTGAAAGCTCACTTTTTTTAAATTTTGCATAGTGTGCTTCTCCCCGAAACAGCGTCAAAAAGTGTCAGAATCTGCTATGTCGTGCCATACCTAGAAAACCCCAAGCTGATGGTGGTATACCATGAAATAAGTAATACAGCCCTGCATGGAGCCCTTGAAATGCTTCGATCCGGACCATTTTCAATAAGTCGTATTAAGGGGCGTTAAAGTATCCCCCTGTTAAATTCCAACGATAACGGTGGATTTTTAAGATTATATGAGCGTTTTTCTGGTTTAAATTTCTACATGAACTTTCCCCTGTTGAAATTTTTTATCTTCGCGAAAATTTTCGCGAATATTATTTTCCGGTCCAAATTACGTGCAGCGGCCTCTTCCATCGCTCTGAAACGGAAAATCTCCGCTATGTATGTACGAATATCGCGCCAAAAGTAAAAACTGATGAAAAGGCTCGTGAAAAGGTATCTTTTCCAACACGTCATAGCTATGTGAAGAATGGCTTTCTGGGGAAAGTATTAACAAATACCTACACTGAAGTTACAAAACCGGACACTTCTATATCTAATGCATTATGTCGATTAAGGACAACTTCAGCAGCGCCGCCAAGCGTATATAGGTAGAACTAAAATGTATATTTGGTGAAACATGGCGGGAGTTTGAATATTATCAACACTTAAAACTTGAAAAAAAACTCGTAAGCGTAATCAGACGGACGACATTAGTATTACGAATTAGTACGGCAATAAATAAGTCTGCAATATATTTATTAACAATAAGTGACACCCATTGCCGGATGAGGACGCTGTAAAACTTGTAATTCTATGGTACCTGTTTTACCGACACTGATGCTTACTAGGATAGCGCATTCACTCGTTGACGTCCATTTTCATGGAAATGTTTATAAAATTGAGACATGGAAAAGTAGTAAATTTTACTATGTGAACAAGCAAAATGGTACCCACTATTGAAGAAAAAATTTGGATAATGAAGAAATTCGAATTGTTATTGGAACAAAATAATATGCAGAGAAGATACAGACGGATACCTACTTATGGAAAAGTTTTACTGTTTTGATCTTTAATAAGACCTTAATAATATTTATTTTATATTTCTGCAAATAGTCAAAAGTTGCGCCAATAAAATGGCAATGCAATGAACTGAATGCCATCATTGATGTAGAACCACTTCGGTGTGCTCAAGTCGTGTTTGGTTTGGCGTTACATAATGCAGATGCAGTAGAGACTAGCACTAGCACTACACTAGACCAAATGGGGGGTAAGGGTAAGTCGAAGCTAAATCAATACGCGCTCAAATAATAAGGAAACATGCATGTTGATTGGGTCTGGATTTATTTAACTTTGAAGAAGCGATTAGTCCTTGTCCGAGCTTTCTGTAAAGCCAATGACGACAACGATAAGTTTTCCAACTTCAGCAGTTTATGGAAAGATGAGATCATCCTACTCAGATACAGATAGATGATGTAAGTCTTAATAAAGCCACCGGCTCTTGTTCCATGTAACTTTTCTCAGTGCGCCACCGCAATTTTAAGCTTACCTACCTATGTCAGATGCTCCGCACCATATTCGTTAGCTTTTATCATAATAGATAATTTTTATATGAATTAATATGAACCACAGCTTTGTCGACGTTTTCAGGGAAGTGTGGGTTGAATGTCTAATGACCATTGATGCCACGCCACGTTAGCTCATTTGAAATGAACTGTCCACTATACTTTTATCAATCTTCATATAGGTAATAACGTTGATGATCATTTATTTGAATCTACTTGCAATAACTTGAAACCGATTAAAACCGTCTGTACTTGGATTAAACCATTCTAGTGATTATGGCAACGTATCATTTGACGTATAAAAATTTTTCGTGACTTTATCACAAAAGTCACGAAACCATTGGCCCATGTTTCCAGCTTGAGCTTTATGGTTTTTTTTTATTCATAAAAATTCTCTGCAACTTTCTTCCCATGCATCATATTTCAAACGCAGGCGGCGAAAATCAGATTTAGCTTCTTCCACGAACTGCATCTTGTATGAGAACGCGAATTAACCTAGTGGGAAATAGTGCCATGTATGCAGGGGCAAGAAACCCATCTTCAGCCCACTTCTGTGACGTAAGATGCAACTGTCAAAGCACCCGAAGTGAGTCTCGACGAAGATTTGCCTCGTCCTTTTAAGCACCTATATGGTTACCATAAGTTGAAGGACAAAAAGTGAAACATCCAGTTCATTATTATACCATTCCAGACTTTTGCTCTGGAATGCCAGCCATTTTGCTACAACCCGGGTGAGTGTAGGAAACTTAGTGTGATCGTAAGTTGAACACACTGTTTTTCAAGATACCATATCTTTCATATCATATCACATATACCATATCATTCACTTTCAAGGACAAGAATTCCAGGATGTGCGTGGTTGTAACAGAAGGGAGTCAAAATGAAAAGTAACAATTATTGTGTAGGATGCAAGATTGTAACCGGAAAAAGGTTAAAGTCAGTATTTTTTATAAAAACTTAGTAATTCTGATTTGCTAGTTGCAACTTGCAACAACTTTCAACGGAACCTTGAACGGCTTCATCTTCTCTGAACCGCACATGGAGTTTCAAATTGTTATTAGCTGGGCAGCGATCAAAACCAGGATCTTTTCTCTACACAAGGCAGTGGGGTTGCCATCTTCCTCTTTTTGGTCCTTGGTTCTTTGTCTTCTTGGTGTTGTTCGTCACTCGTGCTTTAAACACTGCGGTTTTTTGTTCCAGATATTAAGTAAGTGAGTACTCGCCAAGACGTGGTCAAAAATCTCTTTGTTATTCTGGAACCTTAGATCCTCTTTTTAACAGTTTCAAGGACAGGATTTCTAGGATCTTGAAAGGCTCCATCTTCCCTGAACCCCACAGGGAGTTTCAAATCGTCATTAGCTGACCAGCGATCAAAACCGTCATTTCTGTTTTCTACACAAGGCGGAGGGACAGACATCTGCCTCTTTTTGGTCTTTGGTTCTATGCCTTCTTGGTCTTGTTCGTCACTCATGCCTTTTAAGCGCTGTTTTTTTTTATTTTGTTCTAGATAGTCAGAGAACTTACGTAAGTTACTCGCCAGGACTTGGTCAAAAATCTGGAAGATCAATAGGTTTTACTTTGTTATTCTGACACCTTGGATCGTCTTTACATTCCAAAACCGTCCAAGATCGCCTAGAAGTGGAAGCATTTTTGATTTCGTCACATATCCACGCTCCAATTTCTGGGGTAAGCAAATACAATTTTAGATCAGGAGACTGGTAATGGTTCTCTTCTAATCTGATCCCTGTTGACAACGATTCATACCCACTTCGTGAGGCAAACTTTCCTATCACTGCGAACGAGCTCATCTGTTTGTTCATGTCTTTATTTGTTTGTTTTTGCATCCCTCTATTCTGTTGGGCATAATTGCAGCTGTACTACAAATCTTCAATTGGTTTTTAGTGTCATATAGTTAAGAAATACCTGCTGAAAAAATAACTTTATTTCGTATAGCCATAGAATAATGGATGGTCCTATAGGTCAAAATATCTTATCCGGAAGAGGAGTTGATGTACCCTAGCATATTTCGAAGTCAAGCAGATACAGTTCCTGTAGCCGATGGCTGTAGTCAGAAGATAATTTTTTAAAGCTACCGGTCTAGACTTGCTCCAGTGGAAATTGCACCCCAGCAGTTGGACCCCAGCAGGAGTGTTGAATCTCTGAAAGAAAAAAAAAAAAACTGTTAAACTGACATATTTTGGGCATTTTTCTGTATTTGTAGCCAAATATGCAAATTTTTAAGGCAGAGTTATTCGAACAAATTTTTTCGCTTAGTCATTCATACTATTTTTTGTAATAGGCTTTCGAGCAGCATGATCGGTTTATATTTTTTTCTAATTCTTCTTAAGAATACCAAACTTTTTCGGGGCTGCTTGTAAGCATAATGCGAACTAATTGACTCATCTTTTAGTAGTCTCTGGTTTTAGAATCGGAAGTTATTTAACAGAAAGGTCGTTTCTTCTGTAACGCCAAATTTTTAGTTGAGAAGGGACAAACGGAATCCAAAACTTGAAATTACTTGTCGAGAAACGGTCGAGACGAGACGAGACAATAACCGATTTACTAACTAATTCGTTCCAGTTGCCTCTTCATTTACCTACTCTAACATGTGATTGTGCCTGAATACATGTCCCACAATGACCGCTCCCGTGTTGCCAGTTGCCACACATACTGCATTACTGGCACTGCCTCATCCCAATCAAGTTTGCCATGCCAATAATCAGTACGCTTAGTGATGCGAAGGTCTTGCGGTTATTTCGAGTAATAACCTAATGCTTACTAGAGTAACGATTACATTTAATAATTTCTACTTCCTTTTTTCGTTAAGAATTTATGCAACACTATGCGGAAATATCTTTTGTGACTTTGATTGCGACTATTTATTTAATTATTTATTATTTTTCACCAACGCCATCACGAGTGACCATTATTTTAGTATCCTGGTTTATATTGTGTAACAGTGTAACCAAACAGTGATGGACCTCCCATCATTAAACCACATTGTATTTTTGCCTCGTAATCAGGCTAGCCGTGTCAATATCAGGCGCTTAGTGATGATGGACTTCTGAAATAAATATTACGTTCTCGTGATTATTAACAGATGCTAGTAATGTGCAAAATATAGTTAGACCGATCCTCGTTATAATTGCATTCTAGGGACGGAATTTTTCTCCCTCTTTTGATTTCCAGCTTCTCTCTGTACTCGATTACTTTGTCTTTGCATTTTTCCATTTTGTCTATTCAACGTGATTTGTAACCGATTACCTAATACTGAGGGTTCTGGAATGGTAAATTCAATTATTGTCACCAGTCACTTATGTCACTTCCCTTCAGAAGATAGCATTTGGTCTATTTTCCTTTTCCCATATCGTGCCCTCTCGCACCAAGTACAGGCTCCTTTCCACAAAAGTTTTCTCTGGTCCCAAGCTTCCCATAGTGTGTTTGCTAGCGCGTTACCTGATATTCCAGGAAGTCCAGGAACCCATACCATCTGCCCCTTTTCTGGTCAGCTAGCCTGTCCAGCGCTTTTGTGGCATCCTGACCATTGGTGCATAACTCAGGGTCTTCTTTAAAGTTTTTTTAAAAACATTTTTTGAAGTTTTCATTGACGATATCTTTGAAACTAAAAAAGGGGTCAACCAAAATCGAAAAAAAAAACGTTTGGGTAGTAAGAGGAAGGAAAATAAAAAATAAATGACTCATGCACCCTCAGCAACCTTTAAAGCTTCACCTCTCCCCCAACTAGAAAATTGAAAATGGCAATACCCATTTGAACAGGTATTGTGTCGAATATACCGGGTGAAATGTTTATTAACACTTACGATTGGCAATAACCCATAAAAAAATGTTACGAGAGCAGTGACAGCACTTGGGAAAGAAAAGAATTATTGTGGATTTATTTGGAACTGGAGGGTAGGAACATCGAACATCGCTGTTCTTCTTGTTTGTCTAATAGATTCTGGCCTATTGGAATCTAAAATGTGGTCGATAGAGTATTATACGACTGATCGAAACAGCTGGAATAACGTGTCAGTTGACTGTCATAGTTCATATTGTATTCCAGAACAACTGTAGAATGAACTGAGGCACCTCGCACATATATTGTCTAGAATATGTCAACCGGCGACATATGTGACATTCGAAAGCTATTAGAGGACGTTCAGTTGAAGAGTTAAAGACAGAAATGAACAGTGGAGTACAGTGATAGTGTTGAATGTACGGAAGTAAGATCAGAAGGATATTAGAGAAGAAAAGTGGTTTGGAATTGGAAGTGAATATGAAATGAGACAGTTAGCAGTTCAGCCGTGACAAGTTGTGTTTTGTGCTGATGACTTTGGTGATGACTTTGATGACATTAATGGAAATGTCACTTTCGCGACAGTTACAGTTACATTTGCCGGCCAGTGTGACAGTTCTACGACTCACCCCCACCAACCCTTAGTTAAAGCTTGACCGGCCCCAATTTTGAAATTTTAAATTGCGGCCCCTTACGATTCATACATAATTGTAAATCCCCTGAGAAATGCTTTTCATTAGTACCCAAAAGTGACATTGTGTCGAATTCGTGATAGAAAAAAACTCAGCCTTTATCACCCTTTAAGCTCTATCGACCTCAATTATAAATTTTAAATTTCACCCTGTAAATTTTACACAGTGTCACTTTATTTTACCGAAAAGCATTTTCAAGAGATCGTTATATCCAATTCTACCATCATTAGGCGTTAGCACGATAAATTTTCTTGATGCGAATAAAAAAAATTGTACATCTTCTTATTTCCATGTGCCCTCCTGTAGGTCTAATGTTCTGGAGCCTGAAGAAAGGTCAACCATGATTAGCTTCAAGCAATTCACAGCTATTTTTCATTTTGATGCGTCGTTTTGGAAGTTCAGGTTTTTAGGAAAAGTGACTCTAACTTTGTATTTTCTGGGATCGATTGTTGCTTCTTTCTTTAAACAACCCAACAACTCTTCATTTTTTATAGATTGAATATGTTGGCCAATGATTTAGTTTACAAAGAAATTAGAGTCGCTGATAAAAATTTGGATTTAGGAACCACTTGGAACGTTATACATACGTGTGTACAGAGCAGAGCTATTGAGACTATTGAGAGTGAAAGGTGATAATAGGTAACAGAGAATTCTCGATGACACATAGTCCTTTGTGAAATACCGATGGGCGAACAACCTTCATACTATCAATACTCTTTAAAAGTCATTGCTTCTTTGAACTATTAACATTCGTTTTTTATACCCAAGCTATATAGCCTACTGTGAAGTTTCTCAAGTGTAGAGTAACGTTTTTTTATCCTGGAGATGCATGGTTTGTATAGCGCTTCATTTTCCTGCCATTTCTTGTTTTAAGAAATCTAATGCTCACTTTATTTATTTGTAATTCATTTTGGTAATTAATTGGTTTGCATAGATATTAGAAGTTATTTTCATCAATGTCACCAATCATATTTCAAACATTTGCTAACTTCCGGTGTCTATAAATTCATCTTGCAACATCTCCGCAAGTGAAACTGGGTCAGTTATAACTTATAAAGCGAAGTAGAATCGAGCTGGGGCTACTTGTATCTTGTATGCACTTATCTTGGATGTGCTACACTCCGGTAGTCCAAGAACTCCCAATTTTTCGGTACTATTAGTTACTACCAGAAAATGAAAATTCAGCGACATTTAAGTAAAATGAAGAACAATGACGCATTGGATCTTGTCGTAATCACTTTCGATTCTCAATTTATGATCGCATAAACAACTTGCTTAAATGGCCGCTTCATCTGCTATAAAGCTTAGATTCCTGAAGCCCGAAAACACATTCCCCTCTCCAACCGGTGTACTTTCTTACGTCTCACAAATAAGACCCTGCTTCCATTTTTGGGGAGCGACACCACCTTCAACACTCGACTTTCTGGACTGCTGCACAGTCGAATTCTAACCAGTGACTTTTGCGAAATGTTAGTTTGTAGAGAAAGACTGAGCGTGGACTTGGTTGATCAAATAAAGACAACTCGTCACATCGACGACCCAATCCTATCGTGAACGATTGTAACTAAAGAGTTGAAACGTGAAATATGACCCCCTCGTCTGCTCGGAATAGGCTGTCAAAGAGGACCCATAAGCCCCCCACAGCCAAAAATCGGATGGCGTCAGGTCGGGTGAACATACTGCCCATGGGAGAGGACCACCCCTTCCAATCCAGCGTTTAACGAATGTGTTGTTGTGGTAATTCCGAACCACCAGTCTGTAATAGGCAGGGGCGCCATCTTGCTGAGAGTACTCTCGCTGGACAATGGCAAGACGCTGTTCGCCATGAAAACAAGAAGGATCCAAGGACTCCAAATTTGCTCACGGCACCCCAAACGTTCATACCTTGGGAGAATCTCGCATTTACTGTCGGATTTCCTCTTCGGGTGTTCGGTCGCTCAGATGACACGACCGCTGATGTGGAATGTTGCTTCGTCAGAAAACATGAACACAATGTCTGCATCATTTCCAAGAGAATTTGTGCAGCTCTTACTCATGCTTGCTTGTTCGCGTTTTCGGGCTGCTGCACAGTCTGCATGCAAGTGGTATGACTTCATTTCCAAGTCACGATGCAAAATTCTAGCCAGTGATCTTATTTGCGAAATGTTAGTTTGTAGAGAAAGTCTGCGTGCGGACTTGGTTGGACTGTCACCGTTTTGGCTGGAAATTCACAGTCCGGGTTTTTATGACTTTTTGGTGCGCCCAATGGCGGGAAATTGTTTCTACCTCAAAAGTAGGGTGGAAAAAAGTTGAGAGAAATTTGAGGAAAATGAAAAATCTTACCAATAAATTTCTTAAATCTTCCTTTTCTATCCATGAATACCTTTAAAAAAATACCTGAATACTTTAAAATTAAAGTAAAACGCGTGTTCCCAGCATAGATTTAACGAAAATGTCGTTGATTCTAAGTAATTTGCGGTATATTAGTTATAAAAGCGAAAAATGCAGCGCGAACCGCGAACGCGCTAAAGCTTCAAAGGCTAAAGGCTTCAAAGTAGCACCGGTAATAAATAGCGCAATATCGAGCGTGGATTGGCGGGCGAGGAATACCAATACGGGAAAATGAGTCTAATTTGAATTATAAACAGTCGATTAAGGTCTTAGATGTACTAGAAAAGACTTACGCTCGGAGAGATCGTCGCAAGAACTTTTGACAAAAAAACTCTTAACTTTGGATGTTAATAACTTTTTACCAGGCCATTGGGGGGGGGGGGGGGTTACTTGATATAGACTTAATTGAAGAGTAAATCCTGACGAGTCCAACGACCCCTGAACGATTGGCTGTGGGATGATCAGAACGCGAGATATGAGCGATTGAACAAAAAAACAGCATCCAAGATGGTGTCAACGGGGCAATTTGGACAATGTACAAGTTCAGGGTTGTATCTGATTTTTTTGGGCCAACTCCTAAATCACTGGACGAGAATACTTCAGAAATGGGGGTAAAAGTTCGAAAGTTGCTAGTTTTCAATTATTTACACAGTTATTTACCACTATTTACAATTATTTACAACACTTTTGGACTCTTGCTGGATTTTTACGTTTGCCAGTCTTTTTTCCTAGCAATCTCATAGAAAACCTCCTGTTCCTCATAATTATGTAATATTGGAAAAAAGCATTGAGCATTTTTCCATACCAACAAGCAAATCAAAATTGTGTTTTAAAGATTCGTTTCAAAAACATATCATCAACATACATATCATGTAACATATTATAACGGAAATGCAGTCGCTGTTCTTCTAGTCATCAGGAACGGTAACAGCTAAAGTGAGATCCCTCTCTCCCATCACTAAACCACACACTTAATGCTTGGCGTGCCCGTGCGAATATCGTCATCGTACGCCGAGTGCGAGGAGAACTACGAGAACGAGACAGTTTCTGGTCGATGTGATATTGGATTGCCCTTCATAGAAACACAGACGAGACACGATAGGAAGTGGCGGGGATGTGTACAGGTGTCCCTCATGTAGCTATTATTGTATTGGTATACAAAGGGTTGAATTGAAAGGGCTATTGAGTCTTCGAAACGTTCATGTCTTTTGTGATTGGGGTGGTGAAAAAATTCCTCAACGAAGCAAACCTAAGAGACCACTATACTTATTTATTATTCAAGGTCTTCTTATTGGTGTCGTGTGTTTCAGAATTTTATAAATATTTCTGAAGACTTCAAGATCAGGTGGTTTAATTTTATTATAACGTAAGATTTTATACTTCCTTGAAATAAGTTAAATACTAGAAAGAAGAAAAACTGATTAATTAGTAAAAATCATCTCACAGAATAGAATTCTGCAGTGTAGTGTTAGAAGGTGTGATAATTGCGTGAACTGTGAAATATATCTGTTATTATGCACTATGGGAAAAATTTCACATTATGCAAAATGTTGCATAAATGTTGAAATTTTCACATAATAGGAGTAATAATAATAATTAATCCAGTTATATCAGCTTGGTGTCATTTCTTGGACGATCGAATAATAAAATCATAAAAGAGAAATCATTAATTAACGCACTTCAAGTAATGTAGGTAATTACTAAGTTTTGCAAATAAATCTTTTTTTATAAAGCCTTATTTTATAATACCTGCATTCATAGTGGGGATCGAAATCGCAAGGACAGCTTCACCCAATTTCCTTATTTCCTTGAATGCGCTTAAAAATGACATGGTCACATGTGCAACAATACTGTGGAGAAGATCGAGGCACGACGAAAAGCTTCTTCACTTCTTGGAGGGGCTTCACTTTACCATTGCCACCGATCATTTATCTTTTGTTGGCTCGACTGCCAAAACGATTCAACAGGACTAGGGACTATCTGTCTCGAAGCGTTTCTCAAGTTGAGTCCACTCATCTGCAAGTGGACTCTTTTGCCAAGGCTAAGGATCCCTGGTACCAAAGAATGCCCGAAAAGGCACTGAGTAATCCTTGAAAGTATCCCCGATTTCGAGTCGAAGAGGAATATGAATTGTCGACTAGGTACCAGAGTTGGCCGTTGATGCGCAGTAATGGAAAGTCGTTGTGCCAAAGGATCACAGTAAAGAAATTCTCTGTATCCATCACGATTACTTAACTTCCGGTCATCTTGGATCATATAAGGTTTATTGGAAGCTGTACGAAAAATACACTTGGCCGAAGGTGGAGGCGGATGTTGTGAAAATTGTTCTCTGTTGCCAACGGCGAATAAGCCGGAACAAAAAGCACCTGCAGGCCTGATAGGAGGTAGACCGGTTGTTACCCAACCATTAGTTTGGATTCCAGTTTCGGCCAGTTCCAGGACCAAGCTCCTGGAAGCGAAATTCCCCAAGATGAGAAAATACCCACCTCAGTGAAACAAGACTGAAACCTATCAAACAGTACTCTTATCTCATGTCCCCAGTGAAGCAGAAGATAATCGATGAAAAGCTGACGAAGATGCTTGAGCTTGGTGTTGTGTAGCTTCGAAAAGCTCTTGGTAGTCAATATTGCTCTTAACATCCAAGGAGGATAACAGTTACAGGGTATGTGTCGACTATAGGAAATTAAACGCAGTCACGAAGAAATGTCATACCTCATTACCTGTACCTGTCCGCTATACTAGACCTCCTCCGAGGAGCCAGATATTTGAGTTCCATGGACATCCGGAATGCATACTGGCAGGTGGGAATGAAGGGGTCCTAGTACTCGAAGAAGTGTTAAGAACAATCAACAAGGACATAATTACTAAGGTCTGTTTAATATAGGAAAGTGTCTTATTTGGGTCATGTGTTGATTGAGAGGAAGTCGTTATCGGATCTTGCAGTTGATCATTATCAGTGGAAAGGTGGAGGATTGAAGAGGTGTAGGAAGAAAACAAGTTTCTTGGCTTAAAAAGATTCGAAATTGGACCGTAATACGAAATCCAGGACAACTCTTGTATATGGCAGAAGACTGTGAAGTCTTCGCTATGGTTATCGACAACGTCGGCTGATACTCACAGGACACAAGTAATAATTGTGCAGGACCATCATAGACGTTGTTTCCCGAGGACACCATTCGGAGGGTTTTAAACTGATTCAAAGGTTTTACTGTAGAACGCCGCGAAAAAGTAACCCGCATCAGCGATCAGCACTCCCCTGGCACAGGGAAACAGACTGGGGGAGACTGCTTTCTTTTGCTCTCTCCGATTCCACGTATCTAATTAGTGAATTTCTAACGTTTTTCTTTAACTTTTTATGCGTCCTTTTTCTTCGTTTATTGTTTCAAAGCGTCTAGAAGCCTCTGTTAGGCGTCTTGACGTTATGCCATTATGGTTTTACATTGAACCCATACATGCAATACGTTTTTTCTCTGAGGGGATGAAAATAGAAACTTTATTGAAGCTCCTGCTTAGCTATCCGTCTCCAGCTTAATACGAATAATTCTGTCAAGCCTTTCTGGCGAGTTAAATCCGGAACTCTTTCTTAGTACAATTTGTAATGTTCCCGCATTACAAACACTCTGTCCTCCAAGATCCAGTCAACGAGTAATCCTTGAAAGATCCAGTCCAGATTGCGATCTTTGCTACACTTTTGTCTCTTTCACAAGGACATTTATGTCTCTTCAATAATCTTGGTTGGTTTCCACCTAGTTTCAACTGCTGGAAGTAACAGCCAGAAAGGGCAATGCTAAGTTTTCAAACGGAAAGTTTCAGCTGACGGGGTTTAATAAGGAAATGCACTTATCCGGTTCCTTCCTGATATGTAGTTTAGTGATGTTCCGATTCCGAAGTAAAGGTCCTGGTTTGAACTGTTACAAGTTCTTGGGCTCTCATTCCACTCCTAGCAGTAATAGGTCGGAGCGATATATAGAGCAAAGTCTAAGCGAGATATAGTTTCGATCTTTACATTTAATTCGAACCAGATAGCGTGCGTATATTTGACAGAATACAGTGAAACTAACCACGGCAGTCATGTACTAATCGTTAGAACTGTAATGCACTTTATCAGAGGAAGCGAGTGCTGGCCACGTGACTGTGTAGTTATGAATTATTTATCGAGTATAATTATTGTTATCTTTGTCGGTTGCGAGCACCTTGGCTGGAGTTCATCGGGGTTCAAGCAAGACTATCATCAATTCGATGTCTATGGTAAATTGAGTGATCACTCACAGTATTGGTTACTTTAGAAACAACCCAGTTGTTTTTAAAACTCAATTTAACTTCAATTAACTGAACGAAGAAAATTTAGAAGCGACGATTTAACGCTAACGTGTGATTGAGTTTTTTTTATATTTATATTACTTTGTCTGTAGCGAGATCTATAGTTTGGTAACTTTAGGTTTGTTAAGTTTCGATAAGCGAAAATTCTTAATTAATACATTGGTACTGAGATCCAGAGCTCGGACAAATCTTCAGTTACATATTGTGTGTTTACCTAAACACGCAGTTTAGCTATGATGTTATCTTAACCTCCCGCGGTAGTTCATTGGAAAGCTCAAACAATCGCACCTAGACTTTGCGTCATTGCTTGATCATCATCATTATTCTGATTTATTTCAGATCATCTCATTAAAGTTGAGTATAGACAAATTTCCACGAAACCCCGGTCAACAATTTCCCATTATCGGCTCTGGGTTCTCTAGCTTTAGCGAAAACTATGAATTCCAGATCAAACAATCTTCTAGCTTTTTTATTTCAAGCTCATTTTATCACTGCTCGCAGAGATGTAAAATAAACAAGGATTAATCGCACGTAACCTTCAGATGATTCTAGTCGTTCTGATCCAATTTGTCTGTGCTTTTGTTGTTTATCCGATCCTATATAAGAAATTTAAATTAAAACTTCACAAAATATGTAGTTTAGAACTATTAAAAAATTTGGCCTCCCTTGCTGACGATGATGCGCCGTCGCTTACTTCGTAGGGTTCTCCAGTGAAGCCTTTATTGCATAATTTTTTGGTATTTTTTGAAGATAAAGTCCAAGTCGCTCTAAACACCAATCCATTAGCGACAATTTTTTAATTAATATAATCATTCGAGAGGTTACATTCGTCAAAAGGAATATCATACATGATCGATTTTACTCGCTTGATTTAATTTACTAATTGCGCTCTATTTGATAATCCTGTGTGGCGGTATTAATTGTGGGATTATTAATTTGTTTCAGGTATTGATTTTAATCCAATTGCGTTGCGAGTTTCTATTTTAAGGTGGGCAAGGAGGTGTGATTATCTAATTTATCAAAGCGCAATGTTCATGTATTGGTGTGTGTTGTTCTATTTGTAACGATTTTGGTCACAGGACGATAGAAATCTTCTCCAAGCGAAACCAACCGAAAAACTGCGACATTTTTTTCACTTTTTTTTTTATAATTTTTTGCTCTAAAAGTCGTAAACTATTCGTTTTCACTCAAACAAAATTCAGTACTTTCTTACTTGAAGTTAATTAAATTTTTAACAATTTAAGCTCAAGCGTAGTTCTATAAAACCTCCCAAGCTATGGCCATTCAAAAATGGTCCATTTTTCGGAGTACTAAATCTGCAGAGACAGTTGAGACGCTATGCTGCGTTTTACAGCGAAATTGTTTTTGACTCCTCTACGATCCTTACAGTACCCCAGAAGATGAATGACATAAAACAAAGAACGCCCCAACATCAATGCTCTTCTCTCTCGAAGGGATCGAAAAGAAGACAGCGACGCAAGACGCAGAGCGCGATATCCTTCTGATGGCATTGTAGAAAACCACGAGCTACGACACGTGATTCCGTTTGGAGAGGATGGATCTCCTGTATGGGTTGGTTCTGCCATCCACAACTAGCGCTTTCAGAAACGTGGACGTGTCAGAAATGAGGCAAGATGCATTCATCAATCGGGGGAAAGTTGCAGTGGCGGCAGTGGGTTTGAAATGTTTCTCACGCTTTTCCTGGAAGTGACACCACCTCTTCCCTTCTCTGGCAAGGAAAAAGGAAATTATTGGGTCAATTTCAGACGAGGCAGTAGGTAGAGACCTGGCTGTCATCTTCCTCCTAACAGATGTTACGCATGAGAGTGTTGTGGAAGCTGGCGAAAAGTGTCTGGTCTTTACGGAGGTGTTCCAGCCCGTCAGAACTTGAGGCTCCAGCTCTTCGTAAGACAGCGGCAAATGCAAAGGTTAATCTGCCACGTTTACCCCTCGGTTTACCACCAACCACCGAGGTTGCCTCTTTCCATGCGTTACGCACCACCAAGTGAAAAAGTGGCTAGGGGTAGAGACTAGAGAAGGACTCCGCCCATTGGGGTTGTGCGGCCTCATCCAACTCAAAACTCACAAAGACCAGCCCGACCACGATTTCTCAAAATCGTGGATGGATGCAGGAAGGAGCGATGCAGGGGGGGGTACTTGCCTGAGAGCTGGAATTAAATGCTCGGTTCTATGATTGAACTGCTCAGGGAAAGCATGCGATAACGTCGCCTTGATTTCAATAGACGAAGACGAGGACGATTCTGAAGACGCTGAGGAAGAACACGAACCTGAAGAACTTTATTTTTAATTACTTCTCCAATACAACGAGCGATTTTGCCCCGGATGCAAATATTTTGCCAATATTTTGCAAAACTCAAAATAATTATTGTCAATTTTCGAGAAAAATGGTCCATCTTCGAAGTCATATAACTTGGTCTCTACGGGGCTTATAGAGCTGCAGTTGACTTAAATTGTTAAAATTTAATTAACTAAAAGTACCTAAGTACTGAATTTTGTCGTCAAAAAACGTTTTTTTTAGTTTATGACTTTTAGAGCAAAAAGTGAAAAAAGTGACAAAATTTCGCAGTTTTTCGCGAAGTGCGCAGCCAGCACAAGGTTTTCGAAGTTGCAAATTTGGGATCACACCACCCTAACTGGTGCAAAAAAACAGAACTACATCAAGCTTTTTGATTTTAGACTTTTTTGAGTTGTCTTTTTAAGCGTTTTTAAGCTGCCAATTTCTGTTATGGGCTACAGAAAATCAATACATGGAAATCCAAATCCCAAATTAAAATAAAATCCTCTAACAAAAATTCTTACGAATAAATGTACTTTTCACAAATGAAGAGTACCAAGCATAAACCTACACAATTCGGCCATAAGAAAATTTGAATGGGGACATAGAAAAATAGACATTTTCGGGCAGGGAAAAAAAGAAATTTTACTACTACTTGAAAAAAAGACTTATTTTCTAGAACTCTTATTGTGAGGAATGGAGAAATTAACTGACACCCTGTATAATCATTTTTTTTAAGAGAAAGTTATTTTTAAATGTTCTCACAAAGGCAGAAGGTTGAAAACGTAAGTAAGTTACGAGTCTAAGCTCTGTGAAGTGAAGCATCTTTTTGATAATAACCAGGGAAGCTTGAATTTCTGTAATATAAACATAAATATAACACAATAAATATAAAAAAGTTCAATATCTTTCACGGTTTATCAAACTCGGTTTCTACTCAAACAACTCAAACACCGATAAAAAAATCAGGCTACTCATTTTAAGAATCAATCAAGTTCCGTTCCGTGATATTAGATTTTGGCAACATTGCCCTCAATATGTGGAAAATTTGCTTTCAGATGTGGAAAATTTGCTTTCAGATAATCTAAAGGCAAATTTTAGAACTCGTATATGCTCCTCTGATCGATTCGTCGTCGAGTTCTAGTTCAACATCAACAACATCCAACCAAAAGTAGTCCAACTATAGGGTGAAACTCCCATTAGTGAAGCTGCCAGACGATTTATTAACTGACGATTAGAAAAGTGGAACTCACGGTATGCTAATGTAATAATCAAAGCGAGTCGCCGTAGTTCCATCACCTCAATTTCTAGTTACTGTCTGGGTTCAGTATTATTATTTGTCGTCTTATGTATCGTCATACTCGTGTATATATGCCAATGTAAAAACAGAGAAAATGGAAATTAGGTTTAGCATTATTCATTATTCGCGTTGTACCTGATTATTCTGATTCTAGAACAGACAATAATATAATAATTGGTTCTATTTGTAGATGTAGGTACCTATACATACCTACAACACCTCTGTAATGAACGTAATATTATATAATGGCTATAATGAGACGCAGATCAATAATTTCATACAGTATTAATTTAGATTACACCTAGCAGTCGAACAAAAACCTGTGAACCTTGAATTGGTGAGTTTTACGTATAAACAACAGTGATGTTGCATACTAATGAGGACTATTTTAACAATTAAGAATTAACAATACACTGAAACGTTTTGTTAAAAAATAAAGAAGCCTACCAACAATGCCTGGCATTATATTATCCAGGGTTTAATTTATGTACAAGCAAGACTTTTTACAAATTTTGTTTATTCCTAGAAAAGCAGAAAATAGATATAAATTTCTGAAGTAGTAAGTTTTTTAGTTGTGTTTTCTCATAAATTAACAGTTACACTATTTGGTTATCCTTGTAAACATTACTACTGTACGCCGCTGATTTTTTTACCACGTGTATAATTGATTTAATTTTATATTAGGCAACTAAATTCTAATACACCTCCTACAAAAAAAAAAAACAACCGTTGCACGTCATAATTTTACATTTATATTTATTCTGGATCCATCATTATGATGTGCTACCTTTATATTTAATTGTTATATTTGTGTATATACTTATAATAAAAAATATAATACTTCTATACTTGCTTTGTCTTATTTCATACTAAGTAATTTTCAAGAAATCAAGAAAAGCTTTATAGGAAGAGCTTTACTTATCAAGTAAGCTCTTTAATGATTGATTTTTGACAAAGAGGTCACAACGCGGACTCAGAACCCGTGGAGCTTGTACGAGTACCTATCGGATGACGTCCTTACCACAAACGAGCACCTGAAATTATTACCTCCATATACCTCGAGAGGTTGAAGAACCCCAAAAAACTATTATGGAGGTGCTAATCTTAAACAATATCCGGTATGCAGACGATACCATACTTTTGCCAAGACATTGGCAGATCTGCAGAAAGTGGTTGACCAAGTAGTGATGAGCGGCGAGGAGAGCGGACTTTCCACTAAAAAGACAAGTACAAAAACAAAATCTGACCAACAACAGGAGCATTTATGGATTAAAGGAGAATTAATATAGAAGGTCAGTGGGTATAAATACCTGGGAACAAGTATTATTGTCGATGAGGGTAATGAGTTCCCGGAGGAAATTGAATCAAGAATCGGACAAACCTAAACCATATTTAATAAGAGGAAAAATGTACTATGCAGTGGAAATCTTAATTTGCACCTCAGAGACAGAATATTGAGATTATAAATCTTATCGGTGCTGTTCTATGGGTTGGAGTCCTGGACGTTACAGAAAAACATTTAACAGAAGTTGGATCGATATGATAACAAATTGGGTTGTACTGAGAAGATTGGAAAGGAAAGGGAGACACTAAACACAATTAAAGTGAGGAAGTTGTAGTATCTGGGCGATGTGATGAGGGGCGAGAAGTTGCAGAACATTATGCAGGGAAAGATCAGGAACAGGGAATAGAGGAAGAAAGCGCATTTCCTGGCTAAGTAACTTGAGGCTGTGGTACAACTGATGTAGTTCCATTGAGCTGTTTAGAGCTGCAGCATCAAAGATGAGAATAGCTGTGATGATACTCAACCTTCTCAGAGGAGATGGCACTTGCATATAAATCTTAATGCCGACTCTGTAATGAGCCAGATCGAGAGAATGTCAGAAGTAATAGAAATAGATCGTCTTGCAAAAGAAGAAAATAGAATGATGATCGAAACAATGGTGGGTCTTCTCACAGAACACTATCAAATGAGAGATAATCTACATAAAGTGAGGGACTGCAGAAAAGAATCAGTAGAAATGTAGACTGTAATGAAATGAAGAAGACGAGACAACTTCTCTAATACGGCACTCAAGGAAGTCGCCATATAATCCTACTGGCAGGAAAAACATTGCTAAAGGAACACAATTTAGATTCGTCAAGGACGACTGTATGTGTAGAAATAGAAAAGGATGCAATAAATCGTAATAATTAATACAAACGCAGTTCTTCATCCATCCTGACGGTTAGTGGAAGCTTGTCTTGGGGGAATCATGTTAGGGTCTCGAGAAGTCAGCTGCAAAAAAGTGTGTTCTTTCTCAACAAATAGGAAAAAAATTTACACCACTGCTGGCAATTTATAAGTGACAGATCCGACCAACATAGAATACTGTTCTCATGTGTGGGGTTCTGTCCCTAAAATGCAACCTGAAACTCCTTGACTCTATCCAGCCAGAGAAGGACAATTTGTATCATAGTCAATAATTAGCACATTGCAAGCTGGTGGGTTACCTCTCCCTGTTCTAAGGGTACTTCCATAGGAACTGCATCAAAATTCATTTTTCCATAGAGCTGCGGCTTTGAAAAATTCGCTACTCGAACTTGTCTTCCCTCTGGTCCACTCCCTCTATGACTGATGTAACAAACTACCTCCAAAGTGTTCTTAGATCACAGGAGTGCGGAAAAAGAACGGCTGCAGTATCGGGGATCGGTGCTAACAACTTTCTTATTTAGTAATACCTGACCAGCTAGGCTATCTAAGAGAAGATCTTGATAGAACTACCTATAATATTATGACATCTTAAGATTCTCCACCTTAACCAAGAACAGGAGAGATAATTGGATATCCTTACAGGAGACCTTGCATCCAAACTGATGGTTTCAGGCATAACACAGTTCACACTTCTAACTCTCTACTAGCTTGGCCTTCTTCTGCCACCCAATGCACCTTCCCTGGTTGCCTAGAATCTGAACTCCGCTATAAGCTGCGATATATTCCCTTTTTGGTAGGAAGATTTTCTGGTAAGAATTTAGCTGCTTCTTTGCACCTCTTGGTAGGGCAGTCAGTAATCGACTTTCTTGCTTCAGGCTTAAAGATTTATTTTTCTCGCTGACAGCACTGTAGAGTCCAGGAATTCAGCATGGTGGTGCACTGCTCCCCTAACATGATCTTGATCACGGAAGTTTTAAATATTAAATTCTTAGTCATAAGGTATGAAATTCACAAGGCAAAAAATTTGCAGATTGTGTAGAACTTTCATAGGTTCTTCTTTCGTAAGAAAACCCTTCAAAGATTTCAGTGATTTTCCCATTTCATCATTTTACAGATCTCAACCCAACTTCGCTTTATGTCGTGGGATAATATTTGAAATCTTCCATAATCCTCCAATAAACATGATACATCCATTAGTGATAAAAGGGACGTCCAGAAGTTGTTTTAAATATATTTTAACAGTGCCTAAAATATTGATTACACTTACGCGGTATTTGTAGTAAAATTATCACATCTTTACTAGTTTCTCTCGCACCTCTCTGGATTTCAGTTTACATTATCCTGGCGCAGGTTGCAAGTTTTATTTAATTTAACCAACATTGTTTGCGGTTACACGCAGAAACCATCAAAGCTTGGTCTGTTTATTATATAGGCGCTTCAAACACTTCAAAGGGGACAAAAATCTACAATCACAGGCTTACATAAATAAAAATATATTCGTGATACAATTTCACCCTCTCTAAACTTACACCACTCGTGCATAATGTGAGGGTTTCATGCCCTTGTCGCAGACAATTTCCATGAAATATTTTCTTTCATTATTCCTATCACCCACTAAAACCTAGAGGTGGTTTTAGGGGAGGTATCAGCTGTTGGTTTTAAGGAATGATCATTCTTTTTTCTTTTAAGTGTAACCGTTTATAGGTTCTATAATTTGATTTAAATTGTAAAATTATCAACCCTTTTTAGGTGCTTAAATCTGGAAGTATCCATCAATAAAGTGTCCTAAGGCATGAAAGGTTAGTTTTTGCGTTACCGTATACGAACGAGGTTGCGAAACTTCACCTCGCGACCATCGTCAAGGGCAACTAAAGGGTTTTAACATCGATAAAAAGTGACAATATGAATCAGGTTGGAACCGGGGATCTTAACGTGGGAACTTGGGTTCTAGCTAAGTCGACCACATAAAAAATAATTGAAATTCTTCTCTATTGTTCTCCAATGCTTTTTTTCATTGGAAACAATAAAATTTATATTCTCAAGACACGGTTTCACAAACCTGTCCACGAAAACTCTAGAGCCTTACCTCATCTTTGAACTCTGTCGGCTGTAATCTTTCTCAAGGTAGTGGTAGATTCTTTCGCCTGGAAAAAATCCCTCTGGATCTTTTATTTTTATTTTGACACCGCGATTTCGGGGTAATAAAGGAGAAAACCCCTATCGCTCAGCCTGAAAACCCCCGGTAGGGACCAGCTGGTGTTGATAAGTTTCGACCAAAAGTTCTCACCAGTTTCAACATGTTGCTTTGGTCCGTATGTTATCACTTCATTGTTCTGAGAATTCGTGGTATTATGGCACGCCGAAAAAGAGTTGATCTGGTATTCCGAAAAATCTATTCATATATTTTTTTATGTATGTGATCACTGATTATCTTTGCACTTTTCTAATAAAAGCATCAATGTTTTGTGTTTCAGGCTTCGTCGACGTATTGAATCTTACCGTCGTCGACAAAGCGACTGCATGCCTCGTTTCGACCAATCTTTTAGCGGCATCTGCGAGCAGAACCTGCAGGACACCCTCCAGCTGAAGCAACGCTACCTGGACAGCAAGGCCAAGAGGCTGCCCAAGGGCAAGGACAAGAAGCAGCAGGACCAAACGGGGGCGTCCATACAGAGCAGTGTGCATGTGGTAAGTGATGAATAATTTTAGAACAGCTTGGTTATTGTTGAATCTGATAGGAGAGCTAATTAAAAAGGTATTATTCAAGGTTTACCTAATTTTGCGGTGTGGTTTTTAAGCCCAAAAACGGTTTGAGATATTGAAGAACTTTTGATCACACTTTGTGATGAAAACATTTTTTTTCTCTCAACCAACCAGTGGCGTTCTTATTTGAACAAAAATATGCGAGAAAGAAAACAACATTCTGCCCTTAGCTGTTCAGCGAATAATTCACTAGTCACTGTCCTTCAAATGTCTTCCGCTCAAAGCTATGTAAGAGTAAAACCATCAATTCCCTGGTTTATCAATAATTAAACGTAACTAGTCTCTGTCTTTGGTTACTGTTTTGCGAAATCTATTATGCTATTATATTTCATGTGTTGAGTAACTCTCTCTTGCACAATCCAATTCTCTTCGTTTGTTTGTTGTTTGTAATACCGTTTTACAGCCGGAAGCTTCATTAAATTAATTTACCTCTGGATTTATGCCTTGTTATAATAAATTTAAAGAGAAATAAATCTAACGATTTTCTAACTTTGAAGCAAGCTAAAACAATTAAAGGAACTTTATGGAGTTTTTGGTCCCCTAATTAAATGACATTTATAATTTATTTTTCTAATTAATACTTTAAGTAACTTCAATAAGTTGTAGAACGTTATTAGTTTGGTCCAAAGGGGCACTTTGAGAAAGTGTATCAAAAGAATTGCCATAATAGCAAACGATTGTAACATTTAATAACATTTATGACAACTAAAGCTATCTGGCAAGCTGGATAAGGTAATACAAGTTGTGCCATGTATCTTGAATAAGAGAGGCTTGATTCTACGAAAGAATACTTCTTTACTTTCCATTTCCAACTACATACTTGAAACTTCTCCCGCTAGGTGTTGCCACTTGTTGCCGTTCATTAAAGTTGTAAAAACTGATTTATTCTAGCCAAAGTTGTTTAATTTCCATTTAAATATTATATTTCTGCAGTTTCCTCATGTAAAATCGTAGAAAGGTACTAACGGGGGTGTGCCGCAAAGGCCCACTTCCTCGTTGCTCTCAATTTTTCCCCCAAGGTATTTTTGAGGTTATGAAAGAGGCAGTCACTGGGTGTTAAATCTGGCGAATAAGGTGGATGAGCAAGCAATTTGAAGTTTGTTCGTGAATTTTCGCTATCCCAACGATTGATGAATTGCCATGGTGAAATAAGACTTTTTCTGTCTGACGAGGTCGTTTTTCTTTCATTTCATGGCATAAACGCTGAAATAAATTGGTGTAAGTCATGCTTTTTTCCAGATAATCAATACCTTTTGCATCCCAAAAAACACTCGCCAAAACCTTTTTGTTAGCTGACAAAATTGACTTTTCTTTTTTTTTTTTGAGCGGGTTCACCTGGTGCTTTCCACTGTTTTGACTGTATGTAGTTTGGTTTGAGAAATGGTCGATCCAAGTCTCATCCACGGTTATAGAAAGTCCTAAAAATTAATTTGTATTTTTATGGTAAAGCGCCAAGTTCTCACTTGAAACAATGTTTTGTTTCAACATTTTAGCAGGTCTGTCAGCAAACGCGGCACCCATCTTGCACCAAAGAAAAGACTTTGCTAAAGCCCAAAATATTGATGCTCTGACACCATCTTTTGGCATACCTACAATGGATTATAAGGGAAAAGAGGAATATAATGGGGAAGAGTCTTCGAGGGTGTTATCCATTTCCTTCCGGTTTTTTTTTTGCATAAATACTTTAATTGGAAGTATTTGATGAACTCCCTTTTTTCAAAATCTCCCGTTTTGCGTGAAAACTGCCAAATTTTCTTTATTAAATTGCTGTCAATCGCACGTTCACCAAGAAGCTACAGACCTGAAATTACCAATATAAGCTAATTAAGGATAGTAGGTACTAGGTACTATAATATGACGTTAGCGCACCTAGAGGCGCCATCTCTTCATCAGGCCCGGGACTTTTCAGCCGACCCTCGTATATTATCAGATAAATAAAAAATCTCTAGTTGAATACCAAATTACAGGGTGTTTTATAATTCGGTACAGAAAATTGAAGTGGAGATTCCTTGATAATTCTCAAGGGGGGGTGGGGTCTAAAAAGAAATATTTTACCAGCCTCCCCTGAGATGTTTCAGCCACTTAAAATCGGGTCAAAAAATTAGTTATCCTGTTTTTCTGAAACGACTTGTAATGAAAATAAAAAAAGAAACCTTGACAATAAAAAAACTTCAACCAAACCATAAAGAGGGTGAACCGTACTGCCTCTTAGAGTTTTTATTTTCTGCTAGAACTTTTTTGTATTTTTCCTTTTTTTTTTCATTTTTTTAATTCATTCTAAAAGGAACCCAATTTATTGAGAATTTTTTTGTCTCTTGATAAATTTGTAATAACTTCATATTTTCCACTAAAAATAAAATAAAATCAGGGAGGGCACTTGCTTGAATTATAAAATAAAAATTTCTTTAAAAAAAAAATCAAATAATCTCAAAAAACCACTTGGTGGTAGTTTTTGATTGCCGAATTTCTTTTTTTATTTCAACTCATTTCGAAAAAAACTTCATACAGGGTGTACCAGCTCGATTTAGACAACGGTACGGGCCGTGTAGGTCTCGTCAAGGCGAAACGTTTTTTTATTTGAAGTTTTTGGATTTGGACCTTCGTTGCGGAAGGACCTTCGTTGGATTCAAAATCTTAATTTTTCAATTTGATTCAAAATGAATTGATTCAAAGACTTAAAATTTAAAGTTTTGGGCATGTCGCCATTTGGAATCCAACAGAGATAGAACCTTGACTTCAATATGAAAGTTGTAACTGAAGCTAAGGAGTTTCCAAAACTAGTTTCAGTTTGGGCGAGAACCTAAAAATGCCGAAACTGGAGCCAAAAAACTAAAAACCAGAAGTCGGCCATATTTCTGCAATGAAGGTCCAAATCCAAAAACTTCAAATAATAAAACGTTTCGTCTTGACGAGACCTACACGGCCCTTACCGTTGTCTAAATCGAGCTGGTACACCCTGTATATGTGAATTAAAACCTCATATTAATGGGGGCTTCTAAGGGGAGGAAATTTTCTGTACCGATTAATGAAACAGTCTGTATATTCTGTTACCCTGACGTAATCAAAAGTTACCTTCCCCTCTTTGGCGCTTTTTTATTGCGACAGCTTGAGACTAGAAAATAAACACCTTGTTAGTGTTAGTTCATCAAGGTTAGACATTCTAAGCTGTCGCGTTGTCATTTAAATGTGTGCAGCATTCTTCCCCTTCGCTAGTCTTCGCCAGTACAGCATCTCATCTCTTCTAATGCAGTTTAAAGTAAATAAAAATCGACAACTTATGGTCAAATCACCTAGGTAGGTACATACTATATTCTGCCATTTTTTGAATAGCGAAATTATTAGAAAAACAGAGAAAGGGAAAACCGCTTTCCCCCCTCGCTATATAAGGAAATTGAAAGTCAGGATCAAATCGAGTATACTCGCAACCGCGCTTTCTCTCCCCATTTCCTCGATATCAGAGTCGACTGAGTGAGTTACTTCCTCAATTCGGGAAAATTTAAAATATGTTAGTGTGTTCTTTAGCGTCCTGAAAACTTCATCCTTTTAATCGACTGCAAGGATTTCAAAATAATGTTCCTTATTTCTCGAGATTGGGTCGTTTGTGAAGGGATTTTTAATTTTTTTAGGCTTTTTACCAAATGAGAACACTCGAGCAAAACTCTGTATGCTTATTTGTATTATAATCGAGAGCCATACGTTATCAGTGCAAAGCACAAAACATTTAATCATTTGTCGAACTATCTGTATCCAGTTTTTGGAATATTCTGTTTTCATGATATGCCACGTTCTATTTTTTAAATTGAAGTTTTTGACACATTTGTGAAGGTAGGTACTCTTTTGACAACTTATGAATCGCGCAGTTAAGAAGCTTTCTAATGCGGCTGAATATCACAGTTGCGGACGAAATGTCCTGATTAAATTACACTGGACCACATAATTACTGGAAAATACCTTTTTTTTCCAATTCAGACTTAGAGGTGAGATGAAACAATGCCCATATCCACCAGAAAGAAGAGCTTAGAAACTAGCCCCCATTTCCGGTCATCTTAATTTAGTAGAGAGAGGGCAATAGCAACATAAGGGACACTTTTCTGGGATTATTGAAAAAACGGGTCTACTCGGCCGTAATTCTTTTGGAAGAAGAGGTTGAGCTCTCTCTCTCTCTCTCTCTCCCCCCCCCTCGCTCTCTCCCTCCCTCTCCCCCCTCTCTCCCTCCCTCTCACCCCTCTCTTCCTCCCTCTCCCCCCTCTCTCCCTCCCTCTCCCTCCCTATCCCTCTCTACCCCTATCTCCCCCCTCTCTCCCCTTTCTCTTTCTCCTTCCCTCCCTCCCCCTCCCTCCCTTTCCCTCACCCTCCTCTCTCTCCCCCCCCCCCCTCTCCCCGATTGAGTCCTTATTGAGGCCGGTCCCAAACTACCGAGCCATTCGAGAAAATAAAGGAAAAATTTTCACAAATCCCCAACTAATTAATGGGCCATCTCAATGGTAGTGACAGTTATGGCGAAGCAAATGTCTCCCTTATTACCAGTTTACACAGGCTTTCACTAGTACCATGACCATGATACTTCTAGAGACCCATACTACCTTGTAGTGTATGAATATGCTATGCCCGAGTGCGAGGGGCCCCTCATCTAGATAATGACCGCCAATTTTCTTCATTTTCACTTCGCGGCTAAACAAAAATGTACCCTAAATCGCGAAAATATTTTATTACATTAGAAATTTAAAAAAATCCTGATACCGATACTGATTTGAAGGTAAAATTAGTTGCAATGAGACCAGAAAAAAAAAAGGAAAATGTAGGTAAGTGTATAAAAAATTGACGATTGGTCCTCAATTCTAGCAAAACTATATGATGGACGGATGGTCAAAGGTCAATTTTTTTTTAGTTTTGATCTCTTTCCGAATGCCGCAAATCGTTTCCCAAAATCCGAACCGGTTTTGGGCCCTACTCCTACTATTCGGGTCGTTCGGATGATACTTTTTGGGTTCGAGGGAAAAAGACCCTCTCCACCCGGACTAATATGATTATGATCTCTTTTCAGTCTCCGCTTTTATATGAAATCAGTTGAACTGAAAGATTTTTATTTTTGAAAGAAAATTTTTGACTCGATGTTTGCATTCCCATTTGTTTCGTTCCTGGACAGGAACTATTATTATAGTATCTAAGAGAAAAGTAACAGCGTATCGATTAGTAACGCTTCAAATAGGTGTACCTATTCATCATCGTCATACATCCATCTCAGTTGCTTCATACAACATACAAGTTCATCTCTGAAGTCTGAATGAAGGCATATTTAGGAGATGACTCAGCAGCTACTCTACAACGGTGGCCAGGAATGGACAGTGCAATAATACTCCTCTGTAGTCTTGTAGCCAGTTAGCAGGATGTGGTTTCACAAATGAGATAACTCCAGCTTGATATATTTGTAGGTACTGTACGAGTGGATATTATGGGAACGCGATTTAGTTTTGGTTCTCGGTACCAGAGCACACAGGTAAACTAGCTGAATGTTTCCTGTGTGGGACGTTGATAATTGAGGGAAAGGAAGTTTTTTTCTGAATGATGGAATTAATTTTAGAAACATTAATTATAAATTATTTCCTGCTAATTTTACTAAGTTTGATTTTTGGTAGGTAATGTGATATTTTTTTTTAGAAAATTATCTAGCCACCTTTTTTATAAGTGGAGTTTTTATCATATTTTTTTCTTAGAAAAGTATGGTGGTACCTACCTATACTCGTCGTTTTTTTTTTTTGAGAACGAAACATGAAACATTTTTTTAATTTTGCGTAAAAAAAAGCGTAAAATAATCGTTACCCCGTTTTACAATTCACTCTATGTAGGTACTTGTACCTAACATGCTATAGAAGTTTGGCCGGTTCAAAGTGCTTATTATAAAGTTCCATAATTATCTTCCTCAAGTTTTATCCCACAGAAAAAACAAAAATTTTCAGAAAAGCAAAATCTAAAATTGTTTGCTCTAGAAAATTTTGCGTGTCATTAATCATTTTTCTCTTCAAGCTCAAATTTTTGAAAACTAATTTGGGTCAAGTAGTTGCGATTTTCACATTTTTTTGACCCCAAAAAAAAAAATAGGGACCGACGTTATTTTCGTCATAACTTGCTTAGTTTTGATGCTAGGGACGTTTACAAGAAACATAAATAACGGATTTTCCAAGCACTTCAAAAAAAGTTCGATGAGTTTCCCCCAAAAATGCATTGTTTTTCAAGGCCGTCTTAAGATATTCTGCGCCCTTGGGCTACTAAAAGTAATGCGCCCCTCTTTATGAGAAAATACACAAGATGGATAGCTGGAGCTAGGCTAGGCATATTAGAATTCTCGAGAGGGGCGGCAAAAATTTAGTACTGAGCTTTGTTTTTTTGGCACTTTTGTCCAAATTTTGGTACTTTTTTTGGTACTTTCAAAAGTTCGGTTGGGTTTTTGGCTCGGTTTTTGGTGAAAGTCACTTCAGTTTCTCTTGGTTGTAAGGTGCTGAAGTCGTTCTTTGATTGTTTTGTTTTGGAAAGCGTTCGTACAGAAGAGCAGATGGTTGGAGGAATGTTTCTGTTTCTTGGTTTTAGTAAGAATACGTTTTCTAATTCTTAAAGACCCCTGAGGTTGATCAACTGGTCGATGTCTTCTCGAAGCAAATGCTGCCTGCTATCCAAACGCGAAAACGGTAAATTTCACGAATTGGAAATTTTCTTTTTTAACGCGCTCTGTCGGCGGAACGGTTCGTCTTCAAAAAAAAAAAAGTTTTTCATGGTAAATGTTTGAAATTTGGTCTTCTTTAATTTGGTTTAGAATTGGCTTCTCGAAAAAACGCTTCCTTTCTGAGATATAGGTAGGCCAAAAAGTAAAAAAGTTTCAAAATGCCAAAATTTATGCGAAAAGTGCAAAATTACAAAGTTCCGGACCAAATTTTTGCAAGAAAACTTCAAATTTGTGTTCCTAAAAACATGTAGGGTGAAAAAATCAAAACTATATAACAAAACTTTTCTCTGAACCCCATTTTTTTCTAATATGCCTAGAGCTATACCCACGAGTATTAATCAAATAATTATTGGGAATCGGGTTCTTGGGAATGAAATTATTATTTTGAAAAGATTTTTATATAAGACGAAACGTTTCAGGGCCAAAATTAAATAATTAATAAATAATAAAATAATAGCAAAAAAATATTACACTAACAGAAAAGGCCGCAGCCAAAAGGTTTGCTCCGTGGGTTCTGTGGATGGCTAGAGCTAGAAAGGCTAGAAAATGTGTCAGAATTGAAAAAAAGTCATTTTATAACCGACAATAATTACACTAAACAAAACATAACATACAATTCATACAAAAACAAAAGTTAAGAAACGTAGCTGGGAAAATAAATGATTTTAAAATTTAATTTACGCCCCTAAAATGCTTGCGTCCCTAGGCTTATATCCCTATTAGCCCAATAGCTTAGACGGACCTGGGGTTTTGGGTAACTTACGTTGAAACTTTCATTTTTGGCGTTTGACGAATAAGAACTTAATAAAAACAACAAGCTATTACTGCGTTTGCATTGGGTCTACAGACACCACGCATAGGGCTACCATTCTTTTTTTTTTATAAGCTACATTTTTACAAGTTACGATTTTTTTGATAAAATACTTACATTTTGAGTTATTCGCGAAAAACCGTCTGAAAACTTGGGTTTATTGGTTGAAAAATTGACACTTCACTCGCGAATAAGTCGAGAAATGCCTTTCAGAAAGAACTTTATAGAATAAAAGTTGCTTAGAATTAGTCAATCTATCCATTCCCGGAATTATTTTCAGTGAAACATGTTTCACCCCTGAGAATGGGTGGCTTCCACCCCCGGGGTAAAAGCCAAATAAGCCTCCGGGTAAAAATCCAATTTTTTTTAATGAAAAAGGCTGTTTGGCAAATACAGTGTGAAACGCACTTATGGGATAAAATTCACAATTCGTAGAAAAAATGTTTTTGAAAAAAAAAGCTCGCACAGATATGAACACAGATATTTGGGATTATTATTTTTATTTTTTTATTTTTAACGAGTATTTTAATCATAAATATTTTTAATATCTTTTAGCAGATTTTAATTTAATTGTGGTAAGGTAATACAAATGTTGGTGATAAAACGCTTGTGTAGCGCTAAACTATTACGTCCAGTGACGTCTCAGGGGGCGCCTTAACAAATAATATTGCCCAAAAATAAGACGCCACTGAATTTTTTGTATTTTTTTTTAATTTTTTTGGATTAAGCAACTAAAAATATCCTTTTCTTGTCGGTTAAATTGTTTTTATTGCTTCGTTTTCGAGAAATAAAAATAAAAACAATTTTACTGCATATCCATGGAAATATGTAAAGTCCCACAACATTTAAAAGTTCCTCTCATCGAAAAAATTCTTTGCACCGTGGCGCCACCTACATCTTGAATTATTCAAACACATTTTTTACACAGTTGTGAAGCCAATCATAGCGGCTAAAAACTGGCGTTTACACAATTCAAATGTCACTTTTAGTTTTCGAAATAATTGGCCTGGGAGTTTTTATTGAAAGACCTTGTATACGGGAAAAAGTTCATTGGCTGGACTGTAATGAAATCCGATTTTTTTTTTAGAAAATTTTCCAAGCTGTATAGATTTATTTTTATAAGTGTAATTTTTCCTATATACAGTTAAAATATCTCCAGTTTTACCATTTTTTTTTTATTAAACATTTTTTTACCTTGGTCACAGAAATGTCTAGAACATACCTATTATGAAAGAAATCGATGATTACAGCGCAGCATTAAGAATGACATTTTTGCGGACTAATTTTACCTTAAAGTCAGTTCCTTTCATTTGTAACGACGTTTCCTTCCTGAATTAGTTTGAAAAATCACTAATCACCTAAATAGCTGCGATTTTAGATTACACTATAAGTATAGGTACCGTACCTACTTTGTTCATTATTGTGAGCTTTCCGAACGAGATCGGTAGGACTAGGTAGTAGCATAGGCCAACAATAAGAAAGAAGGAACATTGATTAGGTTCTTGTGTGGTTATTTATAAAATAACCGGAAAATTCTGAAAATAAACCCTAATGTATGCGCATAAGTTAGGCACTAACTCCGTATACGATTCAATACAGGACATGGCGACAGTTTAGCATGACAATGTACGGAAGTATAATATTATATCGATCACGACAGGTCAACACTAAAGAGTTGAAGAGAGACCAGTGTAAAGAACGGCGAAGATAAAGATCTAAGACCTTAGGTCATGTTTATAACTGTTGAATAATGTAACGATTGGGTATCTGAAATCAGATAGGAAGGTGTACAAATAAAAATTTTCCCAGACGTCATATACATACACTTCACACAAGAAAATACACAAGGGGCAAATAATGGAAATAAAATATTTAAAAATAGGAGGTGGATATTTTTTCTTTATTTCCATTGTACTCGTATGTGTGTACTTGGGTTTTCATTGCATGGGCCAGGCTGCACCGCGTTTCCGTTTGTAAAACAGCATTGTTGTCGAACACAATGTTAAATAATTGCTTGTGCAAGTAGTAACTTTCGCAACGTCTTATATACAGATGAGAAAGTACTTTAATTCATTAATAATAGAATAGCAAATTCGCTATTATTGAAGAGTAACACACCATTAGTTATTTGGAGTAGTGAATGTTCTCGTTTAGAATCCTTTCCTTATCTTTCTCTCTTATTAGTAGTTGATTTGAAAAAGCTTTCGAAATTTCTTGTTTCATTTGATATTGATTGAAGAAATCGCTTCGTTGTTTGGAATATACAACTAGACCATTTGAATATTATCTTATTTAATAAACATTCAATTTACTCGGTTTCAAGAAAAGTTAGAGCTGCTTTGCGAGTGAATTTTCACTATTACTTGATTTTATTAATCGATTTCTACCGATGTACCTATGGAAGAAAACTCGTTTTTTGTTCAGCATTTTATCACTAAATTTGAGTTTATTATCGCCAGTGCCCGAACGAAAATAGTATATTATGCAACGAGCTTATAATGAAGGCTATTAATACGCGAGTATGATGGTTAAGATACGAGCCGTAGGCGAGTGTCTTAACCATCATAAGAGCGTATTAATAGCCATTATCTGCGAGTTCCATACACTATTTTTTCTACGACCCTTTTTTATTTCATAGAAAAGATTAAAAAATTATATATTTTAACTAACAATGATCCGTGTACAATTGCGGATCATTGAGGTTAAGATAGGTTGCTATTTGTTTACGCATATTACCAAATTTTCTCTTCGTCGCTAAGATTATTCTGCTTGAGACATGTTTTAGTTATCAAGTTTAAAGGGCACTACTTACTACTGCGTAATGTTTATTATGCGAAGTTCGAATTCCGAATTTTACGCTTCGATTTTGAGATTAATTTATAATTTTAATAACATTGACCGGACAACCATTAATTACGATATTGTTTACCTGCGCAACGCGACGATCGCAGCGTTGCCGCTTTGAATACTATCACGGAGCGCCACGAATAATATAATACTTTATCTTCCTATCTTTTACACGATATACCTACCTATCAAATTAATTAAAGTAACATAAAATCTTGATACATTTTCTTTGAATGTTATTTATGTTCTAAATTAAATAAACGTTCAGAATTTTTTTTCAGAAATACAGAACTTATATCACAAGACAATTTATGTCGTGAGTATGACAACTCTGTGACTTCGGTTGGCTTGCCGACCCGATTGTTAGCGAAAAGGAACCGATTCGATTGCAAATGCTCCTCTGCCATTGGATAGCTTGACCAGTGCTTTAATGAAAATTTGTATCTTAATGAGACCCATTAAAGCACTGGTGATTCATATTTAATATGCATATTAAAGGTTGGGAGTAGAAAAAATAAATAAAATGATTAATTTATACACATTCCTCAAAGTTTCAAGTTATTATCTTTAAAATTAACCTCTATTTCGGATGCGGACATAAGTGATGGACCATCCTGTACATTATTGTTTAGGTGTCCAGTTACCAAACACCCTGTATAAAATAAAACCAGCTAAGACATTGTTATTTGTTGGTGAGATTTGTGTTAGTTAATAATTGGCATGTCTTTGTGAAACTGATTTTGTTAGCAGTAAAGCATTCATCGAATCTTGACGCCCGTAGGTATTCATAAGTAGATTTTATGAACTTAATTATTATTTAATTAATCTCCATATCATTCTAATTTATGGGTATAAACCCCGGCATGACGACATCCTATTTAGGTAATTATTCTCGAGCTATCACCGGCAAAGCTTTGAGATTACCGGAAATTATACAAAAATTGAAACACCCAGAATTTTGTAGATCCTTATAGGAATGTAGGATGTTACATTAACATTTTAATAAAGTTCCCCTCAAAATTAATAACTTTTTGACAAAATTTTTCGCTACAAAATCCTGAAGCAGATTAATTTTCTTTTCGGCGAGGTGTATGAGGATTCTCAGAGGAAAGTTTTGCTATAGTTTTGATTTTCTCATCCTCTATGTTTTTCGAGTGCTGAATATGAATTTGAAATTTGCTGGCACAAATTTGACCCAGAACTTTTTTTATTGAGCCGGTGGCCTGGTGGTTTAGCGTGAAGATTGTTAAACCGTTGGAATACCTCGGACTGAGTTCGATTCTCACTCGCGCTCTAGGTGTCTGTTTCGTCCATCTACTATTTAATTGGTACTTGTATCTGGGTGGATTGAGTTAGTTCTCGCAAATACGATAATTTCTGGAGTGGAGCCACTTTGTCTTACCTACACAGTTAAGACCGATGCTCCCTCCTTTAAAAAAACTTTGTTTTTGGCATTTTTTCCAAAAAAAATTGATATTTTTTCAGTTTTTGATCTATATCGTCGAAATAAAGATATTTGGTGTCAATTTGATACAATAAATGTGAAAAAAGACAAAAAAAGAGCAAAATTTTTGCGTGCAAACTTCAAATACCGCCTAAATAGCAAAATACCTGCCTCTGAACAGCAATTTTTTCTAGTAGGTGCCTAGCCTATAAAAAAAAACTCATGTGGTCGATTAAAGTGCTTTTTACCACAACTTCGTTTTAGCTGTAGAAAAATTTTAATATTTTTCGTTTTTTTACCCTCCCACCCTCACCTGCAAGGAGGGGGAAGAGGGGCGCTATTTCCTATGTAGGTATTTTCCAGTCGTAAAAACCAAATCAGCAACAAAAAAAAGGTGGGTTCTTATTTAATATTTCTGAGTTGCCTCCTCCCACCCCTACAGGGTGGTGGTGGTGTGGTGGGGTCGAGTTTGGTATCATTGGATGTGTATAAACAAATAAAAATTATTATATTAGTTGTCAAGGCATGTTGGCTTAACTAAGGAAGAACTACCTCCATAGATTTATACAAACCACGCTCTCTTCTTTGTTATTTGCAAGAATGACAGGCCACAAGCCATAGGAGATAATCGAGGAGATAATTCATGGGAGACACGATATTTGCAGATTGATGATTCCCATTCTGATGCAGAGGGGTGAAAATGGTACCAAATGAAAAATAGAAGAATTTTGCATATCATTGTGGCTATTTTTTTCAAAATTCGGTTTGAATACTTCCTCTAAACAATGTGACCAACTGAAGATCACACCAAAACAGTATGACCAACTTAAGCTCACACCACATTCTCTGACACTCCCATGGATATAACTAGAAAACGATTGAAGATGCAGCAAAACGGTTTACATGTCCCTATACTAAGGTTTCTAGCCCATTGCTTCCGTGAAGGACATCAACAGATCAAACCGTTCAAGCATTTTGACAACATTTGACAATAAATCATCTGGACGACTTGCCGAGGATATCTCTTGTTTGGAGGTACAATGGCTCTAGACAAGCTTTTTTACTTACCTAGTGGTTTTGCCTCTTTCTGAACTTCAACTGTAGTTGTAAGGGCTTTGATAAATGACTGGGAAACTACTAACCGTTTTTTTTGTGTAAAGCCCTATTAGGTAATTGACGAAGGAGCAGTGGTATCAGCTAAATGTGTTGTATTTAATGGATCTTGAACTTTGATTGCTGCCAAGCCCTCATCACTACTTGTCCTGTAAAACGTTTTCATCTGAACTTTTCCTAATTTTCCAAGGCTTCTGCTGATGGTAAGCTCTTTAATCGAGGAATTTTATGGTCTAGCTACAGCAACAGCACCTTTTTAGATGACATAAACAATGAATTCTTACACCGTGGCCGTTGCATAAGCGTTCCTTGTCAACAAGAAGTGTCTGAATATTGAAATCATCATTTGGTTTGTGTAACTGTTGTGGTTCATGACTGCTGAGTGCTGGCACTTCCAGGCTTAAAAGAAGATAACTTTTTATCGTTTTATCTTTTATCTTGATAACCAATTTTCGGGATAGATACTTCTTGGGAGGAATTAGTTAGACTTATCTGCAATTACCTCTTTGTTTTATTCTAAAAACCGAGATGGAGGGATTGTATAGTGTTAAAATTGATACTTCTCTTACGTTTCATGTACATATTAGGGTAATTTTCTAATAACCTCCTACGCCACTGTACCGGTTGATATAAAATCTAAATCCGAAAACAACACTCACGGTTGTCATTTGTTTTGCCGGTCCTGAAACAGGTTTTGTTTCTTACATTATTAGTAGGTATGTATGTATATGTGGTACATGCACTACCTGTAGTATGTATAACACACTGAACTGATACTACCTATGTGCTGCTACTGCTGTTACTTAATAAAAACTTTGAGACATTTTATAAAGAAACGAGCCGAGTTTCCCACAGTATTGAGAAATCAAACATTCAAATAGGAATGATTATTGTAGCAGCAGCACATCCAAGATGTAGAGTTAGTTTCGTAACGGTTTATCTGGACTTTGATATAATTATTGATACTTTTTAAGGTATACGCTAGATACTACATACTGCATAATTGTTATTTTATTCATTAGGTGTACTGGAGGTAAAAAAATTCTTTCAATTAATATAATAGGTATATGATACCGCATGTGTTATACGATGAGCAGACACCTACGTAATGTACCTATCTGTATCTCTGCACGGAAGCTGGACGGCATAAAGCTGGTGACAGCTTTATAAGAGTAAAAAAATGTTTTGAAATTTTCGTTAGACCATTTTATGAAATTCGATGGCGTAGAGGGACCATATCGGTCTTTTTCGGTGAGAACTTGAACTAAAACTGAGAATTTAAAGAAAAAAGTTCGAATTCGATGAAAAAGTGCATTTGTTGCGAAAATGGATAAAAAATATTTCCATTCATATTCGAGCAGCTAAATGGATGGTCCAATGGATGGCCAAAGGGTGTGGGTGGAGAAAAAGTGCCGAAAAACTCAATGAGCTTTTGTCTTCTATACAATGTTGTCTACACACACAAAGTTCCCATCATATGGGAAATATTTGCCCTTCTCGTTCAAGAAAAATGTTGATCTCGCTTATAGTTTATGTTTCAAAAATTATGTCAAAATGACACGTTTAGCTGTCACGTGACTTATAATTGTGAAATTATAATTTTTTTTTGCAAATAATTACAAAATATATCATTAGTTTAATAAAATGTTCTAAAATGTCATATGAAATAGCTGTTTGATAAATTTGAAGTTGGAAAATTGCGATTTTCACTTGTTTGTAATTCATAAACAACTCAATCTAAATTCCAATTTTGAAAACCCTCTACATTCGATTTTCTCACACAATATAAAAATATAAATTCAGGATGATATAAATTCCTCGTTAAAACAACGAAGTAGGTGTCAAGTTCGCCATTTAGGGAAGTTTTTCTCATGGACTCTTATGTTCTAAATTTTTTTAAGGCCTTAAGACTAATGGGTCCCAAGATATGGCCGGTAGCCCACCTTGACGGAACACCCTGATATGTTTTGATAATTTTTTTTGTTTGTTTTGGTGTCCCCTATCACGGCGGAAAATTTTGAATACAAGAAACATCCTGTATGGTGATACTAAGATGAGACTGGGTTCTGCATTGTCCTTATTATTAAACAGAGTTATATTTCTGGAATTCTCACTTGACGTGACCCTGCTAAAACTAGAAGGACTATGCGTTTTCTCAATCTTTCTTGTCTGAATGGTCCCTGCTAGGCCACCTTCATTCCTATTTTTATTTTTTTGGTTGATGTGTTCTTTGTAAGTAGTCCACGGCTTTTGCATCAACATTACGTAGGTACTAGAATACGTAAAATACCTACTTAACAGAACTTTCAGAATTCGCACTTTTTTCTTCGCAGGCGAACTTTTTCTTTGAATTCCATGTTTTTTGTTAAAGTTCTCACCGAAAAAGACTGCAATGGCAATTCTACGCCACCGCAATGGAAACATTACCAAAGTGTAGTTTTTAAAGATTTCCTGTAGCTTGGCCTACCTCTAGGTACTAGATTTTTTTAACATAGTTTGATAAATTTTTATTTGTCATAAAATCTCGCAATTCCTCCAGATATGACGTTATGTTAAATAATTATTAATCAAAAGGATTGTTGATAAGTATTTCTCAAAAATGACGTTGAAAAATATCAAGAACTAGTTTATCCCAACTCTATTCGGTCCTAGTTGGCTATGAATTATACGAAAATCGTTACTATTGACAGTGCAGTGCAACCATGGAGTTGCCATATTCAAGAGCGCGTGCGCATTACATAATGGACTTTTTTTGCAGTTTGAGTTAAATTACTTATATGAAAGTATAAGTATGAGAAAACAGCCATGAAAATATCTGAGCATAAAATCTGAGTTAGAATGGTATTTGATGAAACAATTCCTCGAATAAAACAGTTGAGGTACCTATTGAAAAAAATTTTTGTTTCTGCAGGCTGCTTTCGAATCTTCGGTCCTCAGGCTTACGGGCCTTCGGCCCTTACATCAGTATAATCCCCGACAAAGTTAAAATCTGTCACCTTTGCTCGGTACTATTTTTTTCTATATCGCTTTTGAAGGACCTCTATGGTAACTTGGAAGATCGCGCATAAAAGTTAGTTTCACGCGAATGATACTCGTATGGCGTATGACGTCCCAAATTTTCAAATTAAAATTTCATTTTAACAACAAAAGAGAAAATACAACCCTAAAAAGGTAGGTACAGGGTTTTTGGGACCTTGTCCCGTTTCAACGGAGCCAAATTTCAACTTCCCAGGATGAAAATTGGCGGTTCTAGAATGTTGATTTTTTTTTACTGCATCAAATATGTCAAAAAGCGTCCTGCTTTTCGGCAGGAGTGGACAACGTTGGAAGCGAAGAGACGCAAACCTCCCCCCCCCCTTCCCCTTCTCCCTATTTGTGAGGGGTGGATAGATTAGTCTACTGTATAAGCTAGGCCAAACTTCAGGGGGTGATTCTTAGAGTGATTATAAGTGACTATGATCATGTAAACATAGGTTCGGAAATGCATATTTTTCAAGGTACAGGGTACAGGGTGTTACACTTTTTTGAAATAAAAAATAGTGAAGTCCTTCCCGGCACCATCACTGGACTTATAATTTTATTCCAGTCAGGGCTAAAGTAGCTCCTTGTTACAGCAAATAAAATTTCCAAAATTCAACAATATTATGTATACGTAAAATATATTTACGATATTTAAAAAAAATACGATTTTTTAGTAAAAGTGTAACACCCTGTATCTTGAAAAATAAGCTTTTCCGGACCCATGTTTATATGAACTTTTCATCTTATAATTAGGCACTCAAAGAACATCCCTTGAAGTGTGGCCATGAGCTTACAGTAAAACAGTAAACACCCTGTATAAATTCTTATCTTCAATATAGGTTGGAGAAGGTGAGTGGTTTGGTTTCTGGATGCTTGTTCCAAAGGACCTGGGTTCAAACCGCGGTAGGACCATTAAGCTTTTTTTTCTTGTATATAAGAAATTATGAAAAAAGAGCAAAAAAAGCATTCTGCGTTACCCTAGCAATATACATACCAACAAGCCGGACAACAAACCGTGATATTTCAGAAATCAAATGGGTCACTACAAAAATTACTTATGCGAGTGGAATAATTGACATTATTATTGTTTTTAAATCTCAGTGATATATTTATTGATTTATTGTTATAAGTAACTTTTGGGAACCGCTATGTATTTTTGTAATGGTGATTTGGTTGACGAGTTGATAACAATGTTTAAACAATGTCTATAAATCTAAATTATCGTGTTTTCATGTATGACACTAAAAGAGTTGCAGAAATATCCGTCCTCCAAACACCAGATATGGAGATAATAAACATAACGAAGCACGAAGCTGATGAAGTTCATGCCAATTGTTGATTTCCTGTGTGTGTGACGAATTTCAGCTATACTAATAATATTCCAGAAATGACATCACTATACTATCTTACATGCACTTGCGCCGTAATCGTAATCTTTAACTTCTTTTGAACAAATTGGATAAACGATAAATTTAATGACATTAAAATTTATCAAACATATGAAACAACTTTGTAAACATTTGGTATCTCGGTAACGTTCCTCAGACGAGGAGCTTTTTTGATATACATATCACGTGTATGTAAGTGTAAAAAGAACAACTCGGATTGAGGAAGTTATCCAGAAAGTTTTATTATTCAGGAATAGCGCGTAAAACCTTTAATTTTTTCCTTGTTTACAACAGCAATAAGACAGGCCCGTTGACGTTTTATTATCTAAAAGTGGGTCAAAGTTTTAGAATCACTGCCTTCGTGCTGGGACTCTTCACTCTTCACCATCAGGTTCTGAAATTTGAGATATTTAGTAACTTAGAAGAACCAGACTTGAATGTTTCACTTGAGACTTTGTCAATATAAGTGTCCATCACTTATGGCCTAAAAGCACCGCTTCATAATCATAAGTGAAGGGCAAATGATCAATTAGTCGGAAGAATCTTTTTTCAAAAATGCCAAAAAAGTGTGTTTCAACTTTCAACCGAGGTTGACTCAACGAGACAAGCACCTGATTCATAACAACAAATATTTGAAAAAATGTCTTTTTGGGCGACTAAATTCTCGCAAAAAAGCTAAAACTGTTACAAATTCGGCCATCAATCCCTGCTTTCAATACACGTTGATCGCTTTTAGAGGTGCCTGTTTTGATCCCGCCCGAGCCCGTTATCAACCATTCGTTCGACGCTTGTTTGCCGAAATGGGATTGGTCGAGGTCGTGCGGTTGTCTCCCATGGAGGATTTTGCCTCTCAGCTCTTGGGTCTTCTCCTCTGGACTAACAATGCTACATTGTTTTGTGCTTCTTCACTGGGTTAGGTTCAATGGTGTATATTACCTGTGAGGCATGCGAGTTGGTATAACGATGACGTTTCTTTTCTGTTGTGGAAGTAGGTTCTCATCATTTTGATTTGGTTGTTGTGCAGGTTCTTCACGTCTATTAATCCTCGGCCTCCTTCTTTCCTTTTAAGTGTGATGATGGACTTGGGATTGTGTTCAGTTAATGTTCTTGTTTTTCTAAGAGCTTTGAATAGTGGTCTTGCTGGTCCATTTTTCTGGTCCAAGTTTTCTACTACCAGTTCTTTGAGCTTCTCTTGTGATTACGCATATAGTTTTGGATTCCATTGGTTTTATTTCAGGGTGTATTCTGTTCAGTTTAACTGTCTGAAGAGCGGGCTTAGTTCCATACAAAATCACAATGGGCTCAACGCATCCCCTTGCAAGATGTCCCTTGTGCTAATGTTCTTTACGAATCTTACAAGTATTGGGTGGACTGTCTATAGTTTCAGTATTTTGATCAGCCAAGGGTTGTCTCTGTACTGGGCCGTACGCCTTCTGGTGGTCGATATAGTAAGAGGATAGTTCGGGTTTGTCTCTTTTGTTCTTCAGTCATTATTTCTTGGTCTTCTAAATGTGCATTGAGGATTCTTGTGATCCTCGAGGTGATGATCTTACATCCAGTTTGGAGGCAGGTGATTGGACGATATTTGGAGGGGTCCTGGCATGTTTTCCGTTGTAGTAGTGAGTAGGCTGGGCAAGTTTTCTGGTGTCGTTTCAGCGCTTTCTCCTCCTTTTTCTCTTTTCAGTGTCTTATAGGACTTCTTTTCGCTGTTGTTAAATTCTCTGTTCGATTGCTGCTTCTTGCCACTTTTTGAGAACCTTCTGAGTCTTGTGCTGGAGACAGTCAGTTTTTGTTGGACTGTGTATAGCGGTATTTTCTCTGGGTCCTTACTTTTTTGTACAATAAGTTGTAAATCTTGTCGCTTCCTGGGCTTTTCCAACTATGGAAATCTTCAATTGACCGACTTCAGCTAGGATGGTTTTTGTAATAACTGGTTTGCCTTATGTTGCTGTTTTTACTTCTTCTTTGCGTAACCAGATGGAATTGGCACTCTCTGTTCCCGTTCCACATTCGAGACCAGGAAGCCATTATTCTATCCTGGTTGGGTAGGTTTTCTGGTGCCGTTTTAGTATTTTCTCCTTCTTTTTCTCTTTTCAGTGTTTCATACATACTTCTTTCCGCTGTTGTTAAATTCTCTGTTCTGTTGCTTCTTCTTGTCACATTTTGAGTACCTTCTGGAGTCCCTAACTCTTTCCCTTCCCGTGTTATCGATAAACGAAATCCAGTTCTTTAAAACCATCTCCCGCCCCTCCTAATCAACGGACAGAGCAGGTCGGGCTCATTTTCAAGGGATTGGAAGAACCTTTCGGTTGGTTAGAAATCTCCCGACCCCCTCTGTTTGAATGCGGGTCGAAGGGCCAAAATATTTGATGCGACACAAAGTCCAAAATGTTTGGGGCAATTAATGGTTTTCATTATAGGCTGAAGGACCAGGGTTTTAACCCCGAAGGAAAAGGAGTAGGTAGGAAGGCTTGGTTAATTTAGGTTCACGAGATACGATCAATTATTACGAACATATTAACATGAATTAGGAGGATATCTGACGATCCGTCTTTCGATACGATTTGCGAATCTCGAAAAATGCGACTTGCTCCGACAAGTTCGGCTGACCAAGTGTTTCTTTTCTTCCTTCTCGCTTCTCTCTTCCACGTGCGGATTAGGGGAAGAAAAGGAGGTAGGGGTTGAATGTTCTTCGAAGCACGAATTTACTTTGACGAACAAATTGTTGCTGAATGAAATTATATCGTTCATCGGGATTATGATATCAATTTCTAACGACGAAAATCAATTACGATGACGGAACACCCTCCCTTCATGGTAAAAAAATTAAATTAACAGTTTTTTTCCATTTTTTTTGTTTTGGCCGCCATTTGTTTATTTTGTGGTATTTTTTTTATCAAGCTATTGGCGGCCCCAATCCAAGAAAATATGGGGGAAAACTGTGGGAGTTATGTCCGATTCCGTGTGTTTTACCCTCTTCAACCCTAGAAAAACACGAGTGAATTTTTGCGCCCCTCTAAACTTATCCCCACCCCCGTCCCCACTTACGAGACTGGCGCCAAATCGGTCATATAACAAGAGTGGTCCACTAAGTTGACTGAAAAAAAATAACGAGTGTTTTTTTTGGAAGTTTTGGAAGACTAAACTGTTTGAGATTAAAATATCAGTGCAGTAGGTACCTAAAAATTAAAAATCTTTCATACAGCTTGCGGTGAGAACTGAAGGTATAGATGGTAACGTTTCGTCCTTGTTATGGACTCATCAGCATGCCATATCAGTCAGATACAAGCTAAATTAGAACCTAGATCCTAATAAATTTCTAGTCTAATATAAACCAAGTGGTTCAATAATAATAATAATACACAATGAAAAGTTTTTTTTTAATACTTACAAGTTGTAGTTGCTATAGTTTCATGTTAGGAACACATCAACAATACAAAAAAAATTTGCACACGCAGATGCGACAATTTATAAATTATTGTTATATGTTTCCTTCCAAACATACCAAAACCTTTAATCACCTGTAACTTTTTTGCCTGGGAGCAACGTCTCTATTAGTCAGTTAAGCAAATGAAATAATCTTCAAATTCTTGCTCACTGGGAAAATAAAGCGGACCGCAGATCAATATATTAACAACACTGTCGGTAATTTGGTATAGGTAATTAACAAATTTTTTGTCATCTATTAATGGCTTCTCGTAGGAAGACCTTTTAAAATCCAGTTTGAAACTTTTTCTACTCGCTGACACAAAATAATCCTTAATTACATTAATTTAGCGACGTTTTCGTCTTTCTGCAATATTTTGTAGCGCTTTTTTCGCGTAACAAATAACAAGCAAACTAGTTCCCGCTCTTAGTTTTAAATAGAACGTTTCTTCTCAAGCTATAGGCGGTGTTGCCGGTTTGGATAATAATTCTCCTTTGATTGATTTCATGGAAACCGACTTAAAAAAAGTAGAGGTGGAATAAGAACTAGGTAGGTACTCCTAGGCTTGTTAATAATTTTTAATAAAATCAAACATTTGTCATCATCACAGGTATAGTGTCATAATAATTTTTTAATTGCCTTACATCACACCTGAAGAATTTCTTTGTTTTATTTTACGTAAGACTAGATGGGTGACGCAAACTATTGTATTCTAGAGCAAAAATTATATTAATATGGAACAGAAATGAACGTTCGTGTTATTTGTTGTTATATTTGCGATTTGTTGTGTGAAATGGGACCAAATTCGGATTCTTTCACATCGATCTCACATCGCTAATTTAGGTCGTTTCAGATTTAAGCGCAGGGAGAATAAATAAATATTAATTTTAACAATAATTTAAATGGGTGTTTTCTATGGTAAAGCATTCTATGAAGACCATTTCTGAGAATTTTGAAGGTTATTTTATTATTTGCCAATACTTATTATTACGCTAGCTACATGCCAGACTAAGAACTATGTAGGTACTTACGCAGAAGAAATAAAATCAGCATTTTATTTATAATTATAATAAACTTTTAAGACTTGTTTATAGGAATTTTTTATTCCAAATACAAACCTTGGCATAGATAGGCAACCAGTGCAAATTGTGACTACGATTAGGTGCTTATCGGCGACTCTACTAGTCGTCGGTGTTGGTGTTTTGTTTATAATACCGGGAAAATCGTACGAATTGCTTCACATCTCATGACGTAAGGTCTAAACCAACTACAACACGTATTACTTGAGTTCATGTTTATGTTTGAGTTTATAGTTGCCATTAAACAAATTATTGTTAAAAATGATTTTGTCCGATAGTGGTTTTAGTTCCATACATGAACGCTTGAAGACGTCGGGTTTTCGCGTCTCCTTATCATCTCGATTGTTTTAGCCCCCGCGAAGACTGATCGGTGTTGAACTACTTTTTCTTGTGAGATTGTGTTGACGCTTGTAGACTCACTGATGATGATGAACTCTGAAAAATGAGTTCAATTTATATGAGTACTATTAGTTACTTCATAAAATACACTGGCGTTGCTTGAAAAAAAATATTTTCGAGATCTAATAGTTTAAGAATTTGAAAAATGGTTCAAGAACTGGAAGAGGTAAAATGTTTCATTTTATATTATTTTGTAATTTTTCCTGCTCAAGTTTCATGGTACATAAACGTTGTTAGAAATATGTATTATACGTAAGTTACCTTTTATCTTAATGCAGTGTAAGTACATAATTTGAAATTATCAGTTTTTTTTCCAATCAGCTTTATCTCTCTTGTATTAATTCTTCCTTCACTGTTATTGTGTATGTATCAATTTTATAAAAAACAGTAATAAAATGTTATCATCTTACCATTTGTAGTCACTCTGTATAAAGCGATAACACGTTCCTGCAGTTATCTAACATGGCATTTGAGGCGAGGAGTCAGTTAATTCGAAACAGTAAAGTAAACGAGACTTTCCAAACGACGCTTAGAATCCATTCAACTTTTTCATAAATAATTGTAAAAAAAATTCTCATTTTTACCTTCGAGTTCAGTTCTAATATTAATTATTACGACGAGTTCGGGAGTGTCTTATTAAGAAATCCAATTTTTTTCCAATTCCAATTCATCATTTTCAACTTATCAGGAGTTGCAACCTATCATGAGACGTAGAGTGTTGTATAGTTTTATGAAAAAAATTTTATCAAAAAATTGTAATGCTGGCTCGTAAGAAATACCTTTTATGATGCGATTTATCCTGTGTAATTCAAAATTATCCGCGAATTGCGTTTCATCGTTATCGCTTTTATTAAAGTTATCTAATGTACAAGTTTTACAACAGTGTTGCACTTTTAAAAGCGGAAATCACTCTTATAAATTGGATACATCAAGTTAGTTCCATTCAAAAATTCGTTCCATACAAAATTGCAATACCATTTTTTTAAATATCAAAATTCGAGGAGGGTTGGTTTCTTTTTTCTGTCTAATGCTCATGTTTTCTAATCTCTTGGCCATTATGCTCAAATCCCCAATTCTTAAAACCCCTTAAGTGGGGTGAGCGCCTTTAGTCGTGCTGTCAAATCCTTTCCGAGATCAAATTTTGCGACCTCAGGATCATCCCATTCGAGTTTTCCAGGATGCGACCTTGTGATGCTGTCTCTTTAATTTCGTCACTTTATAATTTCCGCCACATGGCTGCAAAAACCTAGAGCTTCGAATTCAAATCTAATGGCATCATTTTTTTCACCATGGATCCCCCAACCCCTCCCAATTCAGGACCTTAGATGCAAAATCTCCGAAATCAAAGATTCAATTTCCTACTTAACATTTTATTGAGACTCTTGATCAAATGAGACCCAAGTACCAACCCGCTTTAGTACCTAATTAATAAGGCCCTTTCGTCAGAGACACTTTGAAGGGAAAGAGATCTACATGCTACAACATATTAATGTAAGTACTACCTACAGCACAAAATTAGGGGAACTCTATTTGAGGTTCCCAGGCCGATTTTCTCTAAATTTGACATGAAGCGAGCAGCAATGAATGGTACTCTCGAAGCTCCCCAACTTCCAGGCATGTGTATGTCTGGATTAGGGAGTGACGTACTTGAAATGCACCCATGTACCAAAACCGTCTTCTCACGATTTGAAATTGAATTTTGATATAACCACCACAATAACCACCAGAAGAAGTTCAAGAGCCCCTGAACAGGCTTGAATGAATTGATTCAAAGTCCCTTCAGACTATGTGGACCAAAAGTGTGTAGATATCGTCATACGTTGTGAAGAGACAGTTCCTGTAAAAACGACCACAAAAGTCATTTTCTCATCAAAAAAGAGGTCACATTGTTCGAAGCGTTTCTAAGGTCTTTGCAACCTCTAGTCTCTACTCATCTGGTAGGGGATTGTTCTTAACACTTCTTTTTTGATCATTAGATGTTATTTAAGAACATTTTTACTAGCACATTTTTGGTTCAATGGAGTCTCTGGTAACCGTTGAAGCCCACTTGTTAGATCTCCTGCAAACTATTCTTACCTCCTCCTGCAAGGATTGTAAAGGAAGAATTTTTGCATGAAAACAGGTTAGCTTACACTTGCACTGAATTGTCTCTTCTCAACGAATGACGGTATCGGCAAACATTTGGTACATATTCCGCAGGGAGTTTGAATGAATCATTCAAGCCTGTTAAATGGTCATTATTGAACTTCTGGTGGTTATAGCACAAGCTCAAAATTGAAAATGGTGGCTCAAGTTGAAAACGGCTCAAAATTCAATTGAAACCGAGAAGTCGATTTTGGTACATGCGGGTGCATTCCGAGTCATGTCACCTCGAATTGAAGACACATACCTGGAAGTTGGAGAACTGCGAGAATATCCTTGCTGGTTTGTCGGCGAAGGAACCCCAAAACGTGTTCCCCTAATTTCGTTCAACAGTAGGTATTAAGCATCAGATAATGGAATTATATCAGAATAATGGAATTATACCAATATGGGAAACCTTTTCCATTAAAAATGAGTGAAAGACATTATTTTGCAAAGTACTAGTAAAAATTTCTGGCCGTCATCCATGCAACCATTCTCAGAACTGCCAATACCCGATTCGATTGATTTCTCTGTTACGTAATAATAGGGGTAAGGTAAACGATCAAATTTGTCAATTGTTAGAGATGGAGATTTTTCACTCTATCGCATCAACAGTGACCAAAATGGTAACATTTACCTTGCTAGAATAGCACGAGGTTCCATAAAGATGCTTACCTTCTTCTGCCAACACAAAACTTTCAAAGTTTCGCTCAAATTCCATATCCATGAAGAGTCTTGTAATGTAACACTTCTGCCATTATCTACGTGAAGTTACGGCGTTTCCTGTAAACCACTTGCGATTTTTCAGCATATCCCATCCATGTTGATTTGGATTAGGGTTGGACAGTGACCAATCTGATAACATTTTCCTTGTCAGAATTGCGAGGTTCCATAAAGATGGTTACCTGTTTTTGTCAACGCAAAAGCTTTTAAGGTTTCGTCTAAATTCTCTATCCGTGAACGATCTTCTAACACTTTTGCATTGTCTGCAAGAAGTTCCAGCGTTTCCTGTAAACCACAAGGTCAAAGACTGGTATCAATGTAACGTTTGATATTCATTTTTTTTTGGCCGCTTTGCCAAGTCTCTCTTGTCGATATTTGTTCCGCCAACCCCTACTCCGATGGTTATCGGTTATCGCAAGCGACTCCTCCGTCTACCTTCGTTCTATTACAGCGGCCTATTCCAGACGATTTATTTTTTGGTACAACTTGAATTTTGGGACACACAACGTCTTCACGAGAACAAGTTTACTGCATATAGCCTATGCCTTATCGTTCGCTCCCAAATATCGTCGTGATCCTTCTGGAGGTTTCTCCTAACGGCTCGGGAAGAAGGCTGGGGCATCGTTAGTAAACCTCGGTCTACCACTTTTAGGACAATATCCGACAGAATTTATCTCCTGGTATTTTTTTTTTCCAAGTGTGGCTCTGGTTAACTTCGTCCTCAGCAGTAACGTCGGCCTGTATGTGGGCGCTTTTATTATACAACTGGGTCTTTCAAAAAATATTTCGTTAGCTTAGATCCTGAAGTTGATGGCAATATTCTTAAGCAGCTGATTATGCGGACCTTCTAAGTTTAATGGATGTTGAGGATGAGACTTTCTGATTAATTGCATTTGTTACCACCCCAATGTTCTTGCACGGAAGCATGTGTCATTTTGATAGAGTTAAACCAGACCGATTATTCTTCCTACTGTCTTGTCTCCGGCTGTTTTCTCTTCATGGGGATGACTATGGAAGCAAGTTACTGAATGTGTTACTACTTCAACAGCTGAACACCAATGACAATTTTGGTCATCTTGGGCCAGTCACTATTGTCTTCCTCTTCATAGGCCGTAAAATCTTTACATTGTTAACATTTTTGACATTGCCTACTTTGGATTTAAACCGTGGCGAAATAAATGCTCGACCACCTGTTATAGATTTTCCATAATTGCTGCAATAAGTTATGCTATAATAATTTTTTTCTTTCTTTACAGCAGCAGAAATTTTTGAAACGCGCCCCGTCCCCGTCTCTGTCCGGTAGCGGCGGCGGTGGTGGCGATCCGTCCGGGGAGGGCTACGAGCCGCCGATGAAGCTGCAATGCACTGCTCAGCCTTCGGCGGAGGGCGCCGGCTTGACCAAGTTCTCCGTCGAGATTGTGCAGCAGCTGGAGTTCACCACTTCGGCGGCCAGCAGTCAACCGCAGCAGATAAGTACAAACGTCACCGTCAAGGCGCACGCCAACACCACTCAGCTCCAGACGGATGAGACGAAGGGACCGGTGCCGACGCAGGGAAGCGGCCAGCAGCAACAAGGTGAGCTACCGGCTTATCGCTTTTTGGGACCTTTCTGGAAGGGCTTTTTTATTAGACCATTGCGTTCTTTAATATATTTTTCGCAGTTTTTACTTTTATGCGAACTTTGGTCACTGAACCTGAAGACACGATTTAGTACTTTTTTGCATGGGTAAAAACTGTGGACCAACACTTGGAGTTTTTTGATAAAACAACTTTATTTAGGGACCCCAAAAACTCAAAGTTGCCTCTTTTTTTAGATTCAATGAATTTTGCTATCTTGGTTGTATTTGAACGACTGATTAATAACAGGCAAGGTTAAAGTGCAACCTCGACTCGAAGACTTGCTTCTCACTTGATAGTTACATCGATAATGTCTAGAACTGTCGCTAGATTCCTAAGGAGCAGCACCTACCGTTTTTGTGGTCTGAATGAGGTGTAGGGCCACAACTTTTTTACAGCTGCAGGGATGTCAACGTCCCAACTTGCAGTATTAGTGGAGAATCTTCAAAAAGCGACTGCAGGAGAACGATTTAGTGCAACACGAGGGTTGGAAACGAGCGTACTGCAGCAGTGGGACGCCTCAACAATCAACAAGTGTTGATGTGTTTTTAGCCAATTGGGATATTTTGAGCTTTATACACGGTTTCTCACTCCACTAAAGGAACTCTGTAACTGTTAGCCTGGTGTATCGTTTATCGCAACGAACTTCCTCTATCGATTACTTGACTTGACTTCGTTAACATGATCACACAAAATATCCAAATTTCAATGTTATAGCGCATAGAAAGAAATCACATTTGAGCTTGAAAAATCTGACTGGCTAGGGTATATTACGACAGATAAGTCGATCTTCAGAGAAAGTTTTCAAACCAACAAATCCTTGTTCTGTAACTCCGGAAACTGATCTACACGATATTCTAAGCAATTCTAAAGCTGAAAAAAAATCTTGGTGAACGCTGTAAGTTTTGGGAAGACTTGACAAAATTTTTACCTGTCAAGAATGTCTCGGAGAAGGTATACTTTCGCTACTATATCACTGAATAAGGACAATAGTAGCACCTTTTCTAAGAAGCTTGTAAACAGGTTTCTATAGAAAATGCCATCCAAGCAGAGTTTGATGAGGAACTAGAAGTTTTCTTGGGTCTGCAATCCCCATTGCGAAAATAACTTTCATCTATAGCGGTTTTTCGCTCTTTCGTGAGCGCTTTAATTAATTTGAATAATATATAAATAAATAATCAAACTTCAATTATTTATTTAGCAATTTATTTATATTAATTAACCTTTCCTTTGAAAAATGAACTACCTTCAGTAAATCAGTAATGCTAAAATGTCACTAACGTCATATTGCTTACATTACATCAATTTCACTTATTAGCAATGACAGTTCCTATGTCCCCGTTACTTTGAGATACCCATGGTGAGAAACACTGTTTACGACTATTTGACGCATATCTACTGAATAATTGAGAGTTAGGGATGATTTGTGAGTAAGAACCTGCAGTAAAATTACAGTTATTTTGAAACAACTCGAAATAAATAACAGTTACAGATTAGTAACCGTGACAGCGGATCACACTCCTAGAAAGTTGATTAGACTACCCTACTAATAAGTCTACTATTCCATATTAATAGAAAATCAAGTTAAGACATTATGTTTTCATCACCAGGGCCAACTCGGGACGTGTTAATTATTGAACACCAGATATTTTACATCATTTAGGACTAGAATCAAGGTCCTTTGAAAAAAATTGCAAGTAATGCGATTTTTTGCTTGAGGAGTTTCAAAAACTCGCCTTGCTCGTGTGTAAAATTTTCCATACATGCACATAAAAAAATATCACTTTACATACTCGTTGCATAAAATACTACCAAATCTATTAACAGTTATTGTAATTTCTGAAATTTAATCAATTGATTGTCTTATAATATTAAATAACTGGTTACAGGTTACATGTCGAGTATTGATGCATGCATAATGAGTTCATTTATCTTTAAAATGGAAACCTGCATTTTTTTTAATCAGTTGAATTATGTAATTTGACTAATTTGTTTTAGTTTGTAAAGTCTCGATTCAATATTACAGCGAGGGATAAAAGAATTAATCTCAACAATTCGATAAGCGAAAAATCAAAAAATTTCGCCAATTTTTTATAAGTATAGGGTGTTTCTGGTCACAGTATGGCGATATCGCCTATTTTTTTGCCTATTGCCAAAGAAAATTCCATGAAAAGGGTTTTTATAAATAAGCGAAAATCGCAATTTTCTATGTTCAAAGCAAAGCAGTTTACCTTGAAAACAGTTATAGTGTTTTCGGCTGGCTTTTTTGGTGCGCACTGGATCCACTCCAGATTTTATTGCACTACTCTAGGTTCCTTGCACTTGCCCGGATTAGGAGCTATTAAGCCGAATACGGACATTATTTTAGCATGTCAAGTGTTATACAATCAGTCAACTCCACTCCAACGTTTTTAATTATGTTTATGCCAATGAAGAATAGCCAAAAATAATAAAAATTATTTTGATACATTGGGAAATTTCAAAGAAATGTTTGAGGGATGTCTGTAGGGGAAAACAGATGCCATAAAGTATCAGATGTGAAAAAGTTCTTATATTATCTTTTATTTTCTGCAAACCTAAAAATACATTTTTTCTTGTAATAAATCTTTCCATCATTAATACTAGCCAATTAAGTAGGTGTGTATAATATTCTTGCTTTCTGAAGCCGATGGTCTTCCACTGTGATTAGTTTTTTTTTTTTTAACAAAGCTCCCTATTTCCAAAATGTTCCAGCAACTGTTCGTCCAAAAAGGACTTTAAAACTTCCATAAAATAATATGAAATCACATGAATATAAAAAGGGCTCTCGAGTAGTTCTTGTAACTTCTACAACTTCCACAAACAATTACACTTTGGGAGTTCCATAAATTCTATAAATATCGGAGGGCAAAAATCACAAGCAGTTATTAATTAATTTCAAAAATTCATTGCGGCTCTTCTGGGCGCGGACAAGACGAGTTTTCAATAGAAGGTCATAAGGTGAACCTTTCTCCTTCGTGTAGAAAAATAAAAACCCCAGTTCTTAATCAAGAGCAGTTTTTATAGCCGAAAATCGAAAATTATAACGAGCGAATATCCAAATTCGGAGTTTAAGAAATTCATGGCGGCCCTGCTGATGAGTCTGGACAAAATAAGTTTTCAACAGGACGTCATAACGTCTGTTCTATTCTATTCCTCCTATTGAAAACTCGTTTTATCCGGCCCCAGCATGGTCGTCATGAATTCTCGAAATTTTTATTCAGGATATCCGGTAGTTACAATTTTCAATTTTCGGCAATGAAAATAGCATTTTTATGTTTTTTTTTTTATTTTTATGCACGATTTAGAAAGGCCCACTTTATGAAAAATCGTCTTCTTCGGGTCCAGAAAAGCCGACATTATTTTTTGAAATTCCGGATCGCGATATTTAGGTGTTACAATTTTCGATTTTCGGCTATAAAAACTGCCCTTGATGCGCTGCTGCGGTTTTTATTTTTCTACACGACGGAGAAAGGTCTATCTTAATTATGACGATCTGTTGTGAACTTATTGTCCGCCAGACCCAGAAGAGCCGGATTAATTTTTGAAAATCAAATTTGAATCCAACTGTAAAAATGATCTCGTCAGACTAATAAGAACTCTCCCATTAAACTTTGCTGGGATTTGTTATTTTTACGTTAAAAATATTTTCACATGACTTCATGAAGTGGCATTTCATGGCAATTCAAGAAATTAAATTAAATTATCATCCTACCCGAGCCGGTTGCTTAGCCACTCCCGTCGCTAACTTTTCGTCGTTAACTTCACCCGAGTTTGTATGGCGTACAGCGATATTGAGCAATCCTGTATAACTGAAAATAATTTTACAAGCTGCAATTTGGCCTCCTATTTGCAAAAATATTTTATATAAATTATTTTACTGTTTCTAAAATTAAATTAACCCCTGGAAATTTACTTGCTGAATTATTTAGGTAAAAAGTAAAAAGTTTTCTCCAAATTCTTATAAAGTTTTGTATTGCAAGGCCTAAATTTTTCTTCTTCTACTTTTATTTAATACATCAACCATTAGTGGTAACCTTTCGCATATGATGCGCACCCTTCCAGAGCACACTGACGTAAGTGACCTTCACTTCTTATCATCGGAGTTCGACCGGCACTTTAATCTGTTTTATTTATCTAGGGATTTATTGGAAAATTGCTTTCTCTAAGAACGAACTCCTTTTTGGCTTCAGCTAAAGACGGCAGCGTAATATTTATTTTATTGACTGACGGTGGACTGTATTTTTTAAATAAAGGGAGTGCCTAACAACATGTACATACAGTAAAGCACAGCAATAACGAACATGGAAAATAAAAATATTTCCAAAAATCTAGAAGCGCATATTTTTAAAAATATACATATTTGAATATTTTCAGCTCTGATGAGGGTTATCAAGTTTCGAAATTCGTTGAACTTGTTTATCTTTTTTACTTCAACTTGATTTTTCTCGCTTTTTTTTCTTAAAACAATAATTGGCAAAGTGTGTGTTGTCGTATACAAAAAATATCAACTTCAGGTTCCGTTGCATGTATACAGGGTGTTTCATTTTTTTTTTAACAGTGCCATATTATGAGGTGATAGAGAATCGCAAAATAAGCGGACTTTTCTCACAAATTATTTTTCAGAAAGGCATAATAACGGAGGTAGAAGTCTTCAATTAATTTGTGTTTGTTTTTGACATAATAAAATTTGAAGAATAAAAATTATTTCGGTTTGCAGATACAGAAAAAAAAACAAAAAAAAAGATTATGTGTGATAAATATCCAGAGGCGTAGAAAAGGCCCGGAGAATGAGGGCAGCCACCCTCTAATAACTCACTTTCTAATAACAAACGGGTATCTATCTTAGAAGAACGTCTACCAAATTTCTACCTCCGTTATTATGTCTTTGAAAAATATTTTATGAGGAAAGTCCACTTATCCCTAAACTACACCCTTTATACGAAGTAAGGATGTCGTAGTAGGAGAAATATTTTGGTTACAACTCGAGAAGTATTTTTTTAATGTTGCTTTTCTTAAATTCTATTTAATGTTGGAATCAAACATCAAATTCACATAAATCGGGCTATATTTCAGCAAACACTCCTCGTACATTCTTCTTCAATTCAAGAATGGTTTGTCGATTATTCAACTGTACTTTTTCCTTCACATTGTATATAGCAGAGGTCCCTAATGTGAGCATGACGCATTAAAAAAAAAAAAAAAAAAATGATGACGAGGAATTTTCGAGCTATTTTCGAGCTCTTCAATGGTATTTTCGAGCTGTCTCTAGCTTTCACCGTTTTCCGGAGAATCGCAATTTTTTTGTAATGTTTACATTACACCTGACTTTTTTAATTTAATCTGTGGAGAAACCAAAACAGCACAAGAATTTCGAGCTATTTGCGAGCTACTCAATGAGATTTTCGAGCTGTTCCTATAGCTCTCGTAATTTTCCGAAAAAACGAAAAAAACCGCTTTGTCGTGCTAGGATTTGACCTCAATTTGGAAAGTACGTACTCCCGGAAAAAAAACGAAAAGCACACGAATTTCGAGCTATTTTTGAGCTACTCTGTGAGATTTTCGAGCTGTTTGTAGCTCTCGTCATTTCTCAGAAAAACGAAAAAAACCGCTTTGTCGTGCTAGGATTTGACATAAAATTTAGTAACGTACTCCCGGAAAAAAACGAAACGAAAAAACCGCTTTTGATGATTTACCACAGCAGAGATGGATATGGATCAAGGAGAAAGAAAAGCGGTTTTTTCGTTTTTCCGGGAAATTTCGAGAGCTAGGAACAGCTCGAAAATGTCATTGAGTAGCTCGAAAATGTCATTGAGTAGCTCGAAAATAGCTCGAAATCTCTGTGCTTTTCGGTTTTTTTCCGGGAGTATTTACTTACTAAATTTAGGTGCAAGTCTAGCACGACAAAAGTGTTTTTTTTTTCGTTTTTCCTGAAAATTACGAGAGCTAGGAACAGCTCGAAAATCTCGTTGAGTAGCTCTAAAATAGCTCGAAATTCCTGTGCTGTTTGGGTTTCTCCACAGATTGAATTAAAAAAGGTCAGGTGTAATGTAAGCATTACAAAAAAAAATATTATGATTTTCCGGAAAACGGTGAAAGCTAGAGACAGCTCGAAAATACCATTGAAGAGCTCGAAAATAACTCTAAAATCCCCCAAAATCAATTTTTTGAAAGATTAATTTATAGAAAACAATCACACCCTAACAGCAAACAACAAAATTGAATTACTTCATCATTGTGATCATAATTTTAAATTATTTTTTCTTGAATCTCTAGAGATGCACAGACATTTACATAATCAACAATACACATTAATAAATGAACAACTACACACATATCGTTCTCCATTACTTGATTTTCTTCTTGATATCAACGACTAAGAAGATTCTGAAGAAAAAATTATATTATGATCTAGCATACTGTTGCTATGTTACTATCAATAATTTTATTTACATACGTCTGAAGATGCTATAAAGTAGTGAAACACGTGTAACGTTAATATCCAGCAATATACATCAGTAGAATCTTTTAACACATTAGTGTTTTATTTATCATCAATCACTAAACGTGTCAAATCACACGACCTGGCGCTTGGGAAAAAAGTTTGTTACCACGAACGGCGAGGATTCACGGTCACGGTGTTTCCGTAAAATTCTCAACAAGTAAGGTCCAATCACTACTTACGCTCACAAACCACACCAAACAGTGGACTCTTCGGGGATGCATTTGATTTTACAGAACGACATGAACAAATCCGCCAGTTTTGCTTTAAATTTTGTGCTTTTAACGTCTTCAGAAAAAATTACTGGAAAACCTTTATTTATTTTTGAAGACCTATCAGATGATGGTACTTTTTTTAGTATGGTACGAAATTTTTGTGTTTTCATAACTGTATAACAAAAAAAGAAAAGCTGCCTCTATTTTTTCTTTTAATTTCGTTACATCGTTTTTGTGGGAATTCCCAAAAGACATCTGCTTGTGCAATTTCACGAGAATCGATGTAAAGATGGCGGAGATACAAGGCTATGGGGTATAAGGTGACTGGCGAACGAAAATGACGAACTTAATTATTGACAATGCATTTGTATTTGGCCAAATCGGTAGTAAAGTATTACGTGACGTGACGAAAAGTTGCTGACTTCGGTGCAGTAATATTATGCAGCCACAATGTATACAATGAGCTCTTTCATGAGTTTTTTCGCTGTCCGCATTTTGGGCCGCATGTGCTATCTTTTAGATAAACACATTCCCACTCTATAGATAATCGCAATTCTTGCAATGGTCAGCATAACCTCTAATGCCAAAACATCGCCAATAATTAAATCAGTCTACTTCGTGATCTGCTAGCGAAGTGTTACCACTCAACTAACAGGTATCATCAGCGCGGGTGTATTAATGATTATTGTATTCAAAGCCTACATTGAGGTAGTTTTTTTCTTAATTATTAATAACAAAAATTTTGTACTAAGTGGTCGCGTCAATTCTAACGTCATATTATTATAGTGAATGCAATAATAGTGATCGCAAAGTTTTTTTTGGCCCGGCAGCCCCTTCGAGCAAGCAAGTGGGCCTGGAGATGGCGTCCTTGGTGGAGTGCAAACAGGAGCCAGAGAACGACTTCGCCGACCTGGACCAATGCGCCGCGGCGCTCGAGAAGGACGCCCAGGTGAACGGAGGCTCCGGTTTTGGAGGCTTCAACGATCTCATCACCGAGGAGAGCGGCGACGAGATAATGACCACCGAGACTTTCAACAACCTCATCTCCGATATCACCAATTGCAATGACTTCATCGGGTTCGACTTCGAGGAGAAGCCGGACGGATCTCTTAAGGTAAGGAAGTTTTCAATATTTTATGATTTTTTTTATAGTCTTATATTATATCTAGAACTTCCGGTCGCCATTTTGGAATTTCAAATGCCCCTATATCTCCGTCCCTCTCCATTTTTTTTCGGAAAAGGGATACTGCATTATCTACAATTTGGTTGGTTCCTAAAAAAAATCGAAAATACGAAGAGGAACAGAGGCGTTTTTCAAAATGGCGACCGGTAGTCCATATAGGTAGGTAAGTCCCCTCCACTGCTAATATGGTAGGTTGTTTCTATAATATTAGTCACAGTTCCATTTTAGTGACCAAGCTGGCCACTGAGTAATGCAATGCATAATGCAATGCAATGCGCATAATGCGATGCAATGCGGATAATGCAAAGCAATGCGCGGTGTTTTTTCCATTTATAAGTAAGCTTATCTATAAAATTCCTTATCTTTTATTTAATAGTTTAAGATTAATCAAGTTAACTGATACGCGATTAGTAATGGTCAAAATATTCCAGCAACACTAACAATAAGTAATGGGCTAGGGAATACCGCCAATATGTCATTGTTTGTCAAATGTGATGATGTGTTGATTCCTAGAAGAATTAGCTCAGATGTTCTGGTGCATGAATCTTTTATGGCGTTTTCAAGATTAGATACAGGGTAGATTGAAAGTAGTTTTTCCCATAAATAGGGAAAACCCAAGAATTTCCAAACATACAAATTTGTGTTTAATTGCTTCTTCTGATATTAGTCTAAATTGAAAATGGCGACCAGATGCGACCGAGGTGCGTGTCGGTCTGCCATTTTGAATTTTATGAATATAGGTTTTCCCTGAATAACTCGGCCATTTTCAATTTTTTTGGTAAAAGTGAAGAAAGACAGTAAACTTAAAGAAAATTAAATTTCCTACAACTTTGCTTACTTAGGTATTAGGTACAGCAGTTTTTTTGTATGATCGATATTTTTTTAAAGACATCAGTTATTAGGGCTTTGAAAATTTGCTCAACGCATAGGATAATGGCGATTTCGAAACAGAAAGCAATTTTTTTCTGCGACTCTGAGTTCTCGAGGTATAGCCGTTCAAATTTGAAAAAATGCGAAATTTTTGACATTTGAAATTTTTTGTTTGCTTTTTGTGAGAAAACTGAGCTCTTCACGGTCCAGCTGAATTGTTTTTGGGTTTCATTTTGCAATTTGCTGTGCTCACATAAAATTGAGTTTCACTCTGAAGACATCGATTTTTTCATGACAAATTTGAAACGCTACCAAGGAGTGTAAGTTTTTCGAATAACAAAAAAGCTCCCGTCAGACAATATACACTACGAGAAGTTCAAAACTGTAATCGGTTCCTCTCTAGCTCCTCCTTCCGGAATAAAACAGAAAAGTCATTTTTAAACTGGAATTTTTTTTGGCCCTTTTTGCAAAACCCGTTTTTGACACGCCCGTCAACTTGAGGCCTCTTTTTTGCGTTATTTTTTACCATCCTGGCGTCGAATGCCATGAAACAGACCATCCCTCGAACACGAGATTATTTTTTATGACAAAAATCCACCGATAGGGTCTCTCTACTTACAGAATTTTGTAAACAATAAAAAAAGCTGGTGTTACCGCAACAGAATACTTTGTAGTAGTTTTCTGATGTTTAATTTCGCAGACAGGAAAAATGAGCTCACTTGGTATGCTTCTAAAACCATTAAATGGATGACAATTACGATACGTTACACATTAATTATAATTACCATGTATAGCAATCATCCTCACGATATGCATTAACCACTTTATTTTGGATGATGAGATTAAATTACGTCTTAATTTAATGCATCTACAGTGTGTCCAGTTGAAATGTAATAATTCTTGTATAGAAATTGGCCAGACAAATTTGCAAGCACAGGTATACGTGATTCGCAAAGGGTTGAAATATACAGACTGTTCCTAAATACTTGATAGGTACAAGTTCATATAAACGTAGGTCGTTTTATTACCGCTCTACAAGGCGTTGAAATTACAAAAAAATCTAAATTTCTAAAAAAAGAGTTTTTTCTTTATAGCTTCCATAGTTTGTGAGAAATTTACCTCAAATTTGGAATATAGGTTACGTTGTAGGGCATAAATCATTGGACATGCTAAATTATTGCGAGAATCTACAGAGAAGTATTTTTTATTTTTATTTAGGGGTCGTGTCTCATTTTCTCCCCCTGAACTTTTTTGCAGTGCGCCGGTGGTGGATTGTAAAATCCTAAGTGTTCTGTTCAGTTTTTTGTCTCTGTATGTATTGTTTTTTGTTGCTGTTTATTTTTTATTGTATATTATTTATGATTATGTTTTTTGTATCTATAGTTTCTTTTTATCTGCGACCGTTGTCAAGAAAAAAGGTATTTCTGTTATTGATTAGACGAAATTTCAAAAAAAGTTAATGGTAAAGTGCTAAAAACTACAGCTGAGATGACCATGTTTGACTAACTGTCTGACTAAAGTTTGATAACTGCAGATGCAGGAACTATAAAGAAAAGTAGATCGGTAACGAAACGGTTGATGACCAATGCTTTATGCATAAAATAAGCCAAAATTACCTCCTTTCGTATGTATCGTATTTAGGAACACCCTGCATCTTTTGTTTTGTTTGAAAATATTTAAAAAAATTGATTTTTCTTTTATTATAAAATTTTCAACCCAATTTTCATGATGGTAGATTGTCCAGCTACTATATTTATTTTGATCTCGTTTTAACGTGTTTTGATTCAGTTTTGTGACGCTGTCGGGTTGGACGTTTAGTTTTTCATATAACAGCGGTGACATGTTCACCAAAATCGTATTTTTACGCTTTCCTATACTTTTTTTTACTCTTGAAAAATTGAGTTTGAAGTTACCCCCCGTATAGTTGTATACCCCCCGTATTGCTGGAGTGTTATGGCGCATTGTTGCACCCCCTCATCCAGCACCCTGATGTCAAATTGTCTCACAGATTTCTGCCGCAACTCAATTTTTGCCACGTCTACAATTATTACTGCCTCTGATTTTTTTTTCATTTTTTAACGTAAAAAATGTGCCGTTAAATGAACTTAGAAAAAAAAATTGATGATGATGCTTCATTCAGAACTTATTAGTCTGGAAAGCATATAAATTACTCCCCCCCCCCCCCCTTCGTTTTCCCCAAATAAAATAATTTACATTAATATGTATCAGCAATCTGAAATCTAAAATTCCACTTTCCTCTAACAGGTAGAAGACCCCCAACCCCAAGATACCCACCACCACCCAGACACCTCGAAAACCGCTCCCCAACTCACTCCCGCTCCTCATTCCTACTCCAATTCCCCCACGGCCCAACTCACCAACCAAAGGATGTCGTACGCCTCTCCCAGTATGGACCTGGTGAAGACAGAGTTGAGTCCCGCTGCTCAAACACTGAAGCAGATGGCCGAGCAGCATCAGCAGCAGAAGAACAGCCAGATCGCGTACAGCAGGACGCCGAACGCTCGCTCTCCCTATACCGAGTTCCCGCTCGAGTACGGTAGTCCCGGCAGCGGCTTCAAGGGGAGTCCCGGCGCGTTCGGCGGAGACGGAATCAAGCAGGAAATGATCTATCAGAGTAAGTCGGAACGATTCGGGATTCCTTGGGTGCAAGAAACTTAGTAAATTCTCGTTTTCAGGCTCAGATTATGACATGAAATCACGGAAACCCCCTACCCCGCTCTATACCAAACAACAACCGTACTCGCCGTACAGCAGCCCGAATCCGGGTAGTCACGGCAGTCCCGGGTATTTACCGCCCCGTGGTCAAGGGGCTCAACCGGGTGGACCCTATGGTGGCGGTACGCCGCCTCGACCTTCCTCGGGACATGGCGGAGGACAAGGACAGCAAGGGGCCACGTTGCACATCAACCAGGCCCAGCAGTTGCATGTTAGCCAACAGGGACCTCACGGAACTAATATTCAGGTCAGTGGAAAAATTTTTGTTCGTGTTTTTGCGTTAATTTTTAGTAAGAGCGTTCTAGAAAGTTTAAAAAAAGTATTTTGTTAATTTTAAACTGTTCCAATAAATAAAATAGAGAATTGATAGTAAAGGAGAAGTTGAGTCCAAATTTTATATTCGACCATTTTTGACATTAAGTGCTAAGTGCTAAGAAACACGGTAATTTATAGAAAATTTCTAATCAGGTACCAGGGGGAGTAATAATATTTTTTTGCTTTATTCAAAAAATATTAAAACCCTCAACCCTCCATAACCCAATTATTGTCATAGGTGTATTACGTATTCAGCAATATGGCAAAGTTAATCTCAATCGCGAGACAAAATAATTTTATTACTACCAGAAAATCTACATTTAACCACTTGGCAACACTGCTAAATTATAATAATAATAATAATTGTTTTAGTCAGCCTGCATTGTTGAAACGTGATCAACATTTCTGCGGTTTACAAACTGTTGCAACATTGAATAGATAAGAACGAAAAATCGTGCCTGTTGACACCCACGACTCGATCTTATTACTGAAACATAGATAAGCCAATCGGCAAACCGCCGCGTATTTTAATTCATTCTTATTAAAACTCGACATTAATCACCGTTTATCAAACGTATAATATCTAAAATCGTTTCGAGCCTCCATAACATTGTCGCATAACCGAAGCTCGGCGACCAATCAAGGTGAAAGGAAATTTGAAACGACCGTGGCAACGCCGCATCGTTACTGTCCATGGCCTACTCTGACCCCGTCCTGCGAAGGAGGCGGCGGCGGCGGATCTGTCAGCAATGCCGGCGCTTCGTGACGGCCGCCGTCGGATCAATATTTAATCAGCGATCCTCTCACGCCACCCCCTTCGTGATTGGCCCCTTGTGCGGGGGATGATACGGGGGCTGGTTATTGTGGTCGCGACGCCCACCTTTTGCTTATTTTATCAGTGGAGAAATGTGTGGAGTGACAGGTCTAGGTGTGGTTGAATAGGGGCTGACAGTGGTCGGTCGAAGGGTAGTGCGGTGGGGATGGGTCAATTTTTTTCAGAACTTCCGCATCATCCTAAGATCGTATTAAAAGGAGCAAATTTGCATGTAACCTGAAAAATATGTCGAGATCCTATGGAGTTAATTTGACAACATCTGCAGATCAATCAAGAGTCTTTGCGCTTGAAGCTAAAATATGCTTTCCAGTTTCGGAAGCGGATTTGGAGACCTCTTTCTTTGACTTTACTATCTTTATATCTCAGAGAGCAATGCCCGGGTAAGGACCGGTAATGAGTCTTTTAAAAGAGTAGTCCTAGTCTCGTAAGAGTCCCTTTAAAAAAATATTGTCTCCTATCATTAACCTACCGCGAACTCCTTTTTTTGCGTGTATCTTTCCCTTATAGGCACTTGCTCTACCTACACTTTTCCATCACGTGTTCGTCTGCATGCTTTCGAATGACTTACTTTTCAAACAGTTTTGCTCTTTTTTCCTGGTTTTTGTTCGTAAGCTCGCATTAAAATGTAAACATATACAAGAGTCGCTTTAGAGTCTTTGCGCTTCAAATGTCTCATTTGATGTCCTTTGGAATTATTCACTTCTGATTAAAATACATACCGGAAAGTTGTACCTTTGTAGAAATACAACAAATTCGCTTCTCAATTCCATTTCAAGCGAATCAAGGAAAAGTGACTGCTGATTGGCGTACCCTCGATAACCAGTGGAAGTGAGTGGATTTGTAGTCATATTAGGACTTTGTTTGACGTTTTGGTCGCTCTTCTTGCTCTGCTATTTTCAGAAGACGGATTTTCATTCTTAACGTCATAATTACTACGTTTGTTGAACTTTTTTGTTCAATTTGTTCAACTTTCATTTAAATTCTCAAGTACAGCCGAATTGATTTGTGCTCTGTTCTGCTGAAACCATCCCATGACGTCATGACCAAAACTGTCACATAACACCTCGGCTTCTTTGAAGAAATAATAAATTCCGAGGACGCTTAATTTCTGTCCTTCAAGATCGTTGCGAATTTAATTTCAATCCCTCTCTAATATTTTTAGACGGATTATACAGGGTGTTTCGCAATGAAGTAAGTCACGCGTTTTTTAACTTAATTAATTCAGATGATTCGAAGGACCAGCGGAACTGATTTGGGGAGCAATTAAGGGGTATAGGATACGAATTATGCAACTACGTTAAACATCCCATGTAGACAGCTAAGAGCTTTTATTCGGCGGCAAGGAGGGCCATACCGTCGCGATGCAGGATGCGGCGTGGATTCGCTCGGTTCCAGTACAGGTGCACACATGGCTGTGGTTCAACTCGATGTCATCAAGAGTACTCTATTGTAGTGCCCTTTGACATAGTCGCACGCACTGTTGTTCCTTTCCCCTCCCATATTGCATAATTCAAAATAATTTTGGACAAGGATACAAGGGGGTGGAACACAGGGTAAGGTGTATCATAAATATATCGAGAAACTTTTAGGGGTAGTAGCGGGCGTAGAAACTTTTTTTTTCAATAGAAATTTCCAAAAACGCTTCGTTTTCGAGATACAGGGTGTTAAAATTTAAAAATATATAACAGTTTTCGGTTATTACCTACTCGTGTAGGTATATTAAAACCCATTTTGATGAAATTCGGCGTGAACAATAAACACACAAATATCTTTAATTTTAAAATTTCAGGTTTTTTAGATGTATTCCAGTGGAGTAGATATTCAGTTTTTTTTCTTTTTCCCTCTCTATCTTTTACGCCACTGACTTTATTGAAAATACTCATAAACTTTATTCAATACCCCCCCCCCATTTACAAAAAAAAGTTTTCCAAGTTTTTTTGCATACGGCACCGTTTTTGAGATTTTTTTAGTTTCCTCAGTCACTAATCAATAAAAATAACATTTTGCATCAAAATTCTGTATCTTATAAAACTTCCAAAAACGATGCTCCGTATGAAAAAACTAATAAATACTTTTTTGTTCTAAAATGGAGGGGCCATTGAAGAACGTTTATTTATGTGTATTTACAATAAAGTCAGTGGCGTAAAGGATAGAGAGGGAAAAGGGGGAAAAAAAAACCTTGAATATCTACGCCACTGGAGGCACCTACAAAACCTGAAATTGCAAAATTTAAAAGCTTTGTTTATTCATTGTTCATGCCGAGTTTCATCATCACAATCGGTGCAAATTTACACGAGTAATAAAATAACAGAAAACTGTGATTTTTTTATTTTACCACCCTGTATCTCGAAAACGAAGCGTTTTTGGCCAATGTTCATTAAAAAAAAATGTTTATTTTGATGTCCCCTACTACCCCTAAAAGTTTTTCGGTATATTTATGATACACCCTGTATAGCTTCCATTTAGCATTCTGGAGTTCGTTTCTGAAGTATTCAAGGCCGGAAACTGATATTCCAGAAGTGACTAAAGTCCGCTGTGTTGTCAGCACACTCGGGTCGTTATTTACGGTTTATCTCGCCGTTTCCGTTTTGTTTCGTCTTCCAGTAGGTTCGAGGTTCCGGAAGTTTGATCTTGATCCATTATCACCCATGGTATCAGGGACGTATTTCTAACTTGTTGAGCTGTTTATTTGGTAGGGTAACTTATTTTGAGAATAAATGGCAACGATAAGAATCTCGTTCTTATGTTTTACTTTCTTTTCTTTTTTTACTTCTTCTTACCTTTTTTACTTTCTTCTGAGTTTTACTGTGAAGGCGAAAATGCTTTCTGTGGTAGCTTCTGGGATAGATAATTCTAGAATAGCTGTAATCTTGAATCAGAAATGTTCTGAAGAGTTCCATTTGCCGTAATCCCTACTAACTGGTAACACTAATCAATTTGTATTCGTAAAACTTATCATCAGTCAAATTGGCCCAATTCAAGTTAGTCACACTTCGGCCAGCCTCGCTTTCGGCCAGCCTCGCTTTCGGCCAACCACGCTTTCAGCCAGGGAGAGGGATGAATTTATAGTCATTTCCACTTTTTACGATGTAAAATATTTGTTTTGTTTTCATCATGGTGTAAGATATGCCTACACTCACACCGTGGTTTTCATTGATAATATTTTGATTCTCAAATTTCACCCAATAAGAAAAAAAATCGTAGTTATCGAGACGCCAAGGCCAGCCTCGCTTTCGGCCAGGGACGTTCGGCAATGGCGTTTCAGGAATTACAATGTTTTTCAATTTACGATGATTTTTTAATGGATTGGATGAAATTTTTTAAATAGAATTAAGTGAAGTAAACAAATAAAAAAATCGCCTCGCCAAAAGCGTGGATAAGTTGACTTGAGTGTACCCTCAGTGTACCATTGTCACAGGATTTTCTCCCTCTGATAGGCCGCTTTCAGGTATCTATTTCTCGGACTTGCGAAGAATTTGTCTCGGTGGAGTCAGCACCAAGAGCAATTTTTACTACCCATTCAACAAATCATGTGCAGATTTAGACGCGTGGAGGGATCGCTTCCAAGGCCGATATTTTGGGGTGAAACCTTTTCATATTAATCGGATCGATTTTAGCAAAAAAATCAAAATCATCTCTTTTTCTTCTCCAGTCCATAATTTTGGGCGCCATGGTAGATAAATTGTAGATAATTATTTCTGTGGCTGAACTTGAGCTACCAAATAATAACCATACGTCGCGAGCTATATTTATTTACTCGACTACTCGCTTCTAGTTTACTTGTGTACTGTGCAGTCTTGCAGCTAACATGTTTGCTTCAAACTAAACGACTTATTGTTCTTTGACTTCATGAAAACTTTTTTCCAGCTACAATGCCCTAGTACCTGCCCAGTATGAGTATAATAGACTTATGGTATGGAGTACGTTTATTTTACATACACTTGATTCTAACATTATCGTAATTATTATCTCGGAACAGTTGATGCTGAAGATCATTGATCTCGGGTCAGACGCTGAAGAAGCAATGTAGGTATGCAAAAACAAGCTCATAATATGCAAGTCCAGTTCTGCATTACTTGTAATAAATGATAGACTAGACCGCAGACAATCTTCCTTCCACCTTGCTGTTTCAACCTACCACCGAGTACCGACTGACTGACTGTACTTGCTTGACTCTTGACTGTCAAGAGTCAAGACGACTCGTCTTCCCGAGTTATTATCATCATCATTGATATTCTACTCGTAATATCTGCATGTGGTCAGGCCTCCACTCCATGTTATGTTACCGTTCATTGCACGCTATTATTGGACTGGACAGGCTAGACAATAATCAGTTATCAGAGAATTAAAAATAACCACTGCTGGTTGTTGTAGTTGTAGTTGTACTCCGACTCTCTCCAGTTTCGTGACATCCATCGGGTTCGTCTCATTTTAATAGGAAGCGTTGTTGTCGGATCGTTAATTTCTTCCTGGAGACTGTATATTGATAGAATAATAATTATAGTGCTTGGTCTTATATGCTGGACGTATTTTTTTGAATCGTTTAGTGTTTCTCTGTGATATAAAACTGTTGTAAAGCGCCTTGAGGAACGTGACTCAATGAAAGGAACGTCGAAGGGAATACGGGCTGCTATTAACGTGAAGGGTTAAGCAATAACGGCGAGATTTCTATTCTTCTCCCCTATCCGTTCATGCTGTTACAATGGGGACTTGTTGATATGTTATTGTTGGCCAGATCGCGAATCTAAGCCCTTGATTATCGTTTGCGCTTATTTTCGTAGCAATCTTGAAGTTGGCGTGGACAGGAAATACGTTTGAATAAAATTTTTGATATTTACATTTTTATTCAATAAGATTAATCGAATTATTTATGCATAGGTACACCGGATGTCCGGAAATTGCGCCCATACAAATCAAGGTGTGACACCCCGAGGCCATTTTAATAAGAAAAACGTATGTCTTAATTGAATGTCTTATTAACTTTACCACTGTCTGGAGGAAAAAGTCGTTTTATGGTACTTTGCGATATTTTGTAGACATCTTTTATGTATCAAGAGACGTTTTCTAATGATTTTTGTTGATTTTTTGTGGAAAAAAAATTGTACGCCACTGGGTTTTCTTGAAATACTATTTTTTCTAATTTTCATTTATTTCTAATTCTAAGCAATATGGTGTCTCTAATTTTTGCACATTTTCAGATTTTAAAATCCCTTTCCGAGAATATAAATTATCCATCCCTTCAAAATAATCATTCCTCTCTTCAATGTTTTCTTCGTTAGAGCCGAGTCTCTTTCCTCCCAGCTACTTTTCTAAGTTTGTAGAGGAATTAGTCGTAGGGGGCAAATCCGGTGAACGTGCTGGATGTAGTTAGTAGTCATGGATTTTGAATATGGCAACTGTTTCAGGCACAGTCTCCACTAGAAATCCACTGTATTGTTTGTTTCGTGGTCTCTGGTGAATGGTAGTGGATCCAGGTTACTTCTAAGTTACGAAATTGTCCCCCCCCCCCCAAAGTTTTTATCGCGTTTAATTAACGATAAATTTTCATTTGAAGTAGTCTAACTTTTTTTTTATCTAAAATGGACAAAAGTGGCTCCCATCGCGGGCACGGCTTCTTCACTTCCAGATGATCGTGTAAAGCTGCGTACTCATTAGAGCATTTGCCCCGAACGAGCGCGCCGAACAGAGCAGAGCCGAGCATTCGGGGCGTTTATATTTTTCACCCGAGCCCCGAACGAGCATTCGGTTCGGCACTGATCCAGTTGTTCGTAGATACTTAATTTGGCAGTAGAGCTGGTTAATCCCGTCCAGACTGAACGCGAACATCCTTTGATGTACCGACAGAGTTCGGATCGGTCTGAGCACGTTCGCCGAACAACCTGAGCGTGCTTGGCTCTGTTCGGATGCCCGTCCACATCTGAGCGGTTCAGCTCTGTTCGGGGCGCTCGTTCGGGGCTCGTGCTCTAGTGAGTACGCAGCTTATGATGTTGCGTACACCCTGGAAGTCACATATTTTTTAAATGCAACAAACAGTTTTACATCGATTGATCTCTCTTGATGTGCGGTCGGAAAAACTTACCAGTAAAAAATGCAAAGAGATTAAACATTATTGAGTAATTTTTATTTTTTACCGATACCTACCCGGTACCAGCATATAGATTTACCTTTCTTGATGTCATATATGGGCTTCTTGCCAACAACTTCAAACCATCGCTTGAAGTTCGAACGCCAATCTGCCCTTTTCACTGCGGTTGCTCCAAAGGTCACTTCATATGCAGGAATATCAATATTAAGACAAGCTCCTGAGTAAAACATGCAATCCTAACACTGTGTAAAATATTTGATCGTTTGGCTATGTCAGTATAAATAAAAATTCGGGTTGCAAATTAATAATTGCAAAAAATTCAGGGGGTGGTTTCTTGCTCGTATAAAAAAAAAATAATTTGAGTACCCCCTGTTAAGATAAAGCCTCTTTTAATGGGGTGGGGGAGGGGGAGGCCGTGGTGCCAAAAATGGAGTTTTTTTATTATTTTCTGTAATGCTAAGAAAGTTAAAAAATAGGTAGCTATTTTTGATACAATAGTTACTTGTGATACAAGTTGCGCAATGGGAGTGTTTTAAGCGTCCGACGACAATTTGTCAAACGGGGCCGAAGTTTGAGTTTGACAATCGTCAAAGCGCTTAAACACTCCTTTTGCAATGTGTGTTGTACAAGATTTTTCGTTAAATCACAAAGAAATAAGAATTCATGAATTCTAAGTCGTCAAGAAATATAAATTTATGAACTCTTGTTACTGTCATTAAGCTTCAAGATCGCGGGTTCGAAACTCAGCTCGGCCCACATTACTTTTCAGATTCATTTTCGCATGTCTGTGAAAAGTAAAACAAGCGATCGAAGATTTTAAGGCTATATTTAAAAATATATGGCTGGCTAAATGAGCTTGATCTCGAAGTCAAATTACCAGAGTGGAGCGACTGTGTCTTATCTACACAGTTAAGCCCATGCTCCTTCTTTCATAAAAACATATTTTTTATGTTACTTTTAAGCACAAATGTGTAAAAGAATGTCACATATAGGCACTTGTTCTCTTTCCAACCATAGGGGAAAACCAACAAACTATTTATTTAGTGCCTTTTCGATAGCAGAAAATGTGTGTTTAATTTTATATGTATTTGTAGCTTTGTTGGTATTAAAGGAAATTATAAAAAACTGCTTTTTTGGGTCCCCCCTATAAGGAGCCGTATCTTAACAATAAAGGAATGCTCAAATGTTTTTTTTACAGGTATCAATTTACATCCTGTATATGTATAATATAAAAGTGGCGAATAGGGTACCTGATAGGTATACTGATAGGTAGGTATCATAAATACACCGAAAAACTTTTAGGGGTAGTAATTTTATTAGGGGCGTTCTAACTTTTTGAGTTCTTTGTCTAAAAAAAATGTCACCCAGTGTTTTTATTTTTGGTTGTTTTTTAGATAAAGCAACTAAGAACACAACTTTCTTCTACTTGACATTTTTGCGTATCTTGCTTCGTTTTCGAGAAAAAAATTGAAGCCACTTCAAGGCACGTCGAAAAATAGAAGCGACGAAAATTTTTTTCTCGAAAAAGAAGTGAGATAGAAAAAAAATAGGAGACCAAAAAGTTGTATTTTTAGCTGCCAAATCTGAAAAAATTAAAAAAAAGTCAGTGGCGTACGTTTTTCTTTGCAAAAATTTTGGCGAGAATAAACAAACTTTACACCCTTTATCTCGAAAAGGAAGCGTTTTTGGACAAATGTTTATATGAGCAAAAAATGTTTGTTTTAACTACTACCTACTACCCATAAAAATTGTCGGTATATTTATGTTACACCTACACTTGTAAACCTCTGATTGTACCTGATAATGTTGACAATAACTTTGAGAATTTTGAGTTCATTGTTAAGATCATAGAACTCGAATGAAACGTTGAGCCCTTGACTCAACGTAAAAAAAGCGCATCCCAATAGCAAAAATAAAGCTTTGTTTGAGCACGGTTTTTGTGCAAGCATAGAATTTTCAAGTAGGTATAGGTCCCTCGTTTTTTTTCACAGCGGATGAATCCTTCCGCAGTTCGTTCCCAAAAAGTCAGAGGGCGCCAATTTACCAAAAATCACTTTAATAAAATGATTATAGCAAAAAATGGTAGATCTGTCAAAACGCGTAATTAACATTTTGGATAGGAATCGATTTTTTTTCCAAAATGGTTGATTTCCCACTACCTACAGTTTTTGATACGCCATTTTGGGGTTTAATTTTTTTTTGGATGCCTTCAGAAACGACATATTGAAAATTTGAACTTTCTCTAATTTTTTTCGATCTTCCAAGTCAATTTTGACCGTAAAATCTTGGACAGTGTATCATTAATTTAAAATATTCCTGGCTCCACAGAACGCTGTTGCCGCAATCATCGGCAGTAGCAGAACCACAAGATTTTATAAGGCTAACCCAGCCCACTATGTACGTGTGACATTTGCTGGTAATTAAGGAGAGACGGCGATTTCAGAATAAAGTGTATAAAACTTCTTTACTATTAATATTGTTTAGTAATAAATTTGTTTCGTACACGTCAACGTAACAGTTATTATTATTATACTTACAGGTGGGTATTATTATAGTGCACCGCGAAATACAGTTTTAAACCGTGACACTTCCTAGTTTAATAAAGATTGGAGACTGCAGATGAGTTTTAAAATTAGAAGTCTTATCGAATATAGCGGTTCTGTTAATTGTAATGAACCATTTACTGCAGAAGTGCGTTTGCTTTATGCACTTAATAGCTAACGTAAATAACGTATGCTGGTATCACTGCTTATTGCGAGTGTAGGTATTTGAGAAAGTTTAGTTTAATTAAATATATCGAGACGAAAAAAACTGCAAGATTTTTATGTGTTTAGACGCAATTCCGTTTAATTATAATAATTAATAATGCTTCATGATTTAAATCTCGTTAGGTTAATGTTTTTTTTTTCAAAAATTGTTAACCAGCTATAGAAAAAAAAAAGAAACGCAAAATTTTACGTGAATATTTGCAATAATACCTACTTTGATCGGATAATAAATAGAAAGCGTGGCGAGTTGGAAAATTTAGAATATCACAAGCGTCCCCCCCCCTTTCTGTTAACAGACTAAAATCTCAAGTTCTTCCTGAAAAAATAATCAGTCTTAAAATATTCAGTTAATAATTCCAGGGAACAAAATCAGTCAATTATTAAATTAAAACTGGACAAACTTTCTGAATAATTTGAGTTTTTAGCAGCCTTTAAAGTAACTCATTATTATAAAGGAAAAACTCGTGATATCGCTGAAATTTTCAAGCCAACGTAGTCATCACGCTTCTAAGGGAATTTGTGATGAATTCGGAGTGTTCTCTCTTAACGCAAACGTGACAGTAATAATTAATTTATGAGTTTAAATTACTGTTTTATAATTTTTTTAAATTTTTGTGAGGCGTCTTCGTCCCCGGTTTTATAATATTTCAGCACTCCAATCAAGTGGTCCCATTCTGGAGTATACAGTATACTCACGGATAATAAAATAATAAAGGGTGTTTGAAAACGAATCCACTTTTTACAACTCTTGATTTTATCGGGTTAAGTCTACAATTCATTTCAAGTCAAAACATTCAAGAACGTCAATAAAACAGGCACTCACTTTATTGACATTTTTTTATAAAACAGATTAATAAAATCAATTAATTCATTTGGGAGGTGAGTGAAGTGACCCCTCCCCACCCTCCTGGACAGTACTGTACTTACACACTTTAATATACGGTTTCTCATCCACTAAGGGCACTCTGTAACAGTTCGCCGGGTGTATCGTTTATCTCGATGAACTTCTCCTCGATCCTGCTTCTTAATTCTCTGCCAAATCATTAATTGGCGTCATAAAAAGAGGTATGCGGTAACAGGATCAGGCTGGCCATGTTATGTCTGTATTACGACAGACAAGTTGATCGTCAAAATGCTCCCTCAGTAAATCGAGTGTTTCGATAGTGCAATTGGCTCTTGCACCGTCCTGCTGAAAATATCCTTCAAGCCAGTTCGTCGTCATGCAGCTGGTTCAAAAACGGCCAAAGTATTTTATCCCTGTACCGCACAGCGCTTGTGTTCAATCAAGCAATCGTCTAGGCTGCCCAAATACCAACTTTCTCAGGATGAAGTCGCTTTTCAATAAACACATGCGGATTTTCAGCAACTATAATGATCTTAAATTATGGGAAGTTACAAAAATCTAACCTCTAGGAAATGTCTCGAGGCTGCACCACCGTCACTAGATAAGGATGCAAGAGAGCATCTTTCTCCTAAGTAGCTTATGGGAGATTCCCATAGAAACATTAATTTGCTGAGTTAGATGACGAAGTGATGTGTGAGGATCGTTTTGCATAATATTGCGAGCGATTTCGGCCTTCTCTTCAGTACGTCTCTTTGGTTTGCCAGTTCCTGTTTTCACAACATTTCCTGTCCCTCTAAAATTTGCAATGTATCGCTTAACAGCTTCTCTAAAATTCTGGACAGTCACCACAACACCATGATGTACTCCTTAGGGAACTCAATTGGCAGTTTTCTATAGAGTTGTTTTCCTTGTTTAATAAATTAAATTGATTATTCTTCTAAATGTTTAACCCATAGAAATAAACAACTGAACAGGAAAGCTCACCCTTTGTTGGGAACGCGAGCTTAGATCGGCTGTCAGAAAGTGGCATGCCGTTTCAGTCTAACACACGTTGCCTTATGCCAGATCAGAGTAAATACATGAAAAACGACCAATTAATATGCGTTTATTGCTCTTATGCGTTAGACAAACTTAGACTGTCCCCGCCCGAGCATCGTGCTCTTTCTAACGAGGCGGATCACTTTTAGAGCTGCCAGCGCAGGAGAGAGCGCAATCCAATTCTTGTGATAATTTCAATGGTTTAACCACATTGATATAGCAATTGTGAAAACGTCGATCTGTCACTTTAGAGATGCGTTAACCAAGATCGAAATCGCGATATCATTCTTTTGATATATCGATCAGGGATGAAATACTGACGATTCAAGACTTATAATTTGCCGTAAAACTTTACAGTTATTTTTCAATATCCTATAAATGAATCACAGTTACAGCAATTTACTGTGACAGCGGATCACGATTCTCTCGAATTCGATTCAAATTGTATATCTCGTATATTCGACGAATCGAAATCAAGTAGGTACTGACATACGTTCCGCAGTTCAAGTCCCAAGTTCAAGTTTAATAGCGTTTTTAACTTATTTTAATGCACTAAAATCGCCTAATTTTATTGATTTTCAATGTCACAACAGTAGAGAATTTTTACTCTAATAAGACTGACAACATGTAGGTAATTTTCCTAAATACCTAACGTAACATCGTCGTCACCTGGGGAAGGAAATACTACAGTATTTAATGACAGTGTAAGCTTAAACGACCGAAATTCCTCAAATTTTAGGCAAGAAACCCTCCATAATCAATCCAACCCTTACAATATTAATTAACCAACAACCACCACATGCACACTTACATGGTTCACGTTACCTCGCTATCGATTCGTCTAGAGCAAGCAAACTTGGCGAATCTAATAACTGAAGAGCTCTCCGCCCCGATTACACCTCGGTTCATAAGCAACGGGTTCGGGGGCGAATATCCACCTAGTGTGTATATACGGGGGTGGCCATCGTGACTGATTTATAGCATCCCACAGACAGCCCCGTGTCAAGTTACCGGGCTCTCGAAATCGATAAACCTCCAAGAGCCAAACAAGCAGTGGCGCATTATTGAAAGGAGTCTTGGTGTTTTGGACACTGCGGAACAATTTTTTTTCAAATTATTTGTACAAATTCGTATTGTGGTGTCGGAGGAAATTTACTGCCAAACTGGTTACAAAATTTCCCTCAACTGTCAAAGTTCAACCATGAAACAATAAGATTTTACTCGGTTTTAAGCGCACTTTCTCGCCACCGGTCTTCAATGGACCATCATTCGAGGTATGTAAACCATTATGTAGTAAAGCTAGCTTTAAGGAACTTAAAATTACCATAACGGTAAGATGAAACTGCTTAATCAGTGTGACGTCTGCAGTTTTCTGTTGATGCCACTTGGTAACACGAGAAAACCAAAACAGGACAACTAGTCGTGGGCGACTAATCACGGGCGACTATGTTTTTTTTCCGTTGACAAGACTAGAAGTAATGCCAAAGGAATGGAATGAGAGCGTGATTGTTCGTGTACATAAAATAAGGAACAAACAATGATGTGGAAATTAAAGAGGAATAAGCCTGCTTAATTCTGTATATAAGGTTATCAATGATCTTGCTACGAAGGTTGATACCTTCTTGTTCTTCTGGCGCCCATTCGTTCCGAATGTTGCCGATCAACATGGCTATTTTTCACTTTGTTGGCGGCTGTGCTGAACAGTCCAGTCGTGGTCATATTGAATCATTTCCTCAGGTTCTGAAGCCAGGAAATTCGTCTTCGACCTGGTTTTCTCCTGCCTTACGTTTTCCTCTGCAATGGAGGATGCTATATTGTCCTTCGTTCCTCATAATATGGCCGAGGTACTCCAATTTACGTTTTTTTAACTTCTGATTCCTTTCCCAATGTGATTTGTGACTTTCTTTTCTTAGGGTGCGTCTATATCACCACATTTCAGCCCCCTCATTAACGCCTCAGAGTGACCAAGCCTCTGCTCTGTAAAGGAGAACTGGGAAAAAATTGACGCCTTACAGCGAAGAAATTTTGGAAGACTATTAGTGTGGCTTTCGACCCGGAAGATTCAATTCACCATACGACAGATCATGCAAAAATGCTCAGAATTTAATAGAGACGTATGTTCTTGGATTCTCAACAGGTGTACGATTCAGTCAATCGAAAGCTCCTATAAAATTTTTACTCAATCAAATCTAAAAAAAAAATCTAAAAAATTGATTAATTTTTTTCACTTCACTGACACTATGAAATCTCAAAATATCAAAACTGTTCCTTAGGAGCAACTAGTTGTGGAACCATTCCCGAAAACGAATCATCTCAACTCAATAATATGACCGAAGTGGCTATATTTGCCTCCCTATTTTGTAAATTCTGACATTCCAGTCCAACAGTTTGCCATAAAAACTTACATTTTGCCATAATATCGAAACAATCCAAAATGTTGTATTTTTTTCTTAAATAAAATAATACTCCAAATTAGAAATATATTTATTAGCGAATTAGTATGAGAAAAACTGGCAGCTATTGAGTTGAGAATTTTGGCTACACAAGAAATCGCAGTAGTCACTAATCCTGTATATGAAAGACGCTAACGTTTTGATTTAACGCAAGAGTAGAAAACGAAATTTTAAAGTAAAATCCGAACGGGACGCCGCTGATTCCCTCTCTATGCCGCAATGCACACCTTGGGCCACAATAAGGCTGGCAAAGCTATTCCTTAGAGTATGTATGCACTCTTCTTCATTACGTAGTCCAAAAAATACGGAACAGCTGAAACAGCCAAATTTTAAAATAAAACTAGGCACTTCTAGAAATTGACGTCCCCGCAACCTCTCCACGGTGCTTTGTTCGTGATGAAAATGAACTATGAAACAACAGTTTTTTCCGATAAAAATTGGTTTAATTTTTTATTGTTGTCTATTATGTGGAGTTCATTATGTGTATTTAGTTCATAGTTTTTGAATTTCCGTTCTAAAAACCGACTTTGAAGAGTTTATATTATGGAAGACAAAATATTGTTCTTCCAAATATTAATTGGGAACATCTCAAAACTGGAAAATTATCAGAATAAAGGAAAGAAAAATTGCGGTCAGTTGAATCTGGCTAATAAGCTGAAAAACCTTTAGCAGCAGTCATGCTGGGAAGAGATTGATAAAATATTGATTTTAAAAATTGCGCTGGAGAAGGTTTTTTAACCCTTGGAAAAATTGATACGGCTTATTTTTTTCTTCGAAACTGTCTGTTTATAATAACCGTTTCTTTGTAAATTTTTTGACTTCTCCTTAGTTGTGATATTATTACGGCATCAAATGCTATTACAGATACTGAAGTGTTACTTTCGCAAATTAAACGGTCACGTTTGAGTCGGCCGCGGAAGAAACGAGCATTTACTTCTTCTATTATAGGCATTGAAAATGACGTAGAAGACTCACTCAAACGTCGGTTAAATTTTTTAATAGTTTTGATGTGAGTATTGCGAGTTTTGGTTTTTAATTATCCACATTTTGAGGGAAATTGGATGAACTAAAAATTATATTTGTTTCTAGATCTTGAATAATAATAATTGGCTTTCTGATACAGATTCCCTAGCAAATTGATAATCACTAGCGCCATTACGGAATCTTCATGAAATAACTTTTTAGTTGAAGGAGATAAAAAATCGAGATTCTTCAGCTTTTAGTGCACTTAATGCAAATCTTACCATTTTTGCTGCATCACTCACATTTCCGAAAGTGTTTTTTTTTGTTTAATTTCATGATATACTTTTCAACCAATTAGCCACCTGGTAACATTGGCAAGCTGATTATAAGATGTTGCCCATAGGTCCCCCCGCCCCAAATCGGACGACTGAAGATAGTTTAATTTGTTGTTTTAATTAATAATAATTGGTAACTCCATTTTAGTGATTTTTTTCTTGAATTAACAAAAATGTTCCTTAATTTGTGGGATATGTGATGAGTATTGATTGATAAAAATATTTGATGAGAAGGGGAATCACTGAAAATAACATCGAACCGAGACCAGGCAAGCAATAAGGTTATTAAAGAGGCGATCGTACCGATTGAACACAACCCTGTCTTAATCTTCCCGCATTAAAGTGCAGAAAGATTAAGACAGGGTTGTTTTCTCTCTCCGCATCGTGTTAATCGTCATTTAAAGCCACTCTAACAAAGGTATCAAAATAATCCCACAAAAGGAAAAATTAAATATATTTTGGGTTGGAATAAACGTCAAAGGATTCATGTTCCACAAGCCTTAACGGAGGTATGTATGTATGTGGGTATGTATGTGTTATTCTGGCATTGAAAAGATCTCTCCATAATATTTAAGCCACTAACGTTTGGAAGGTTAAGTTGTTAGATGAAGGCATACCTAAATGAAGGCATATAAAAAAAATTCTGGCGAATTTTTGAACTAGTCGGTGAAGTGGTTTTAAAATATTATTTTGTGGGTACTCTGGGTATTAAAATATCCAGAGCGGTATTGCAGATATTACGAAAAAAATATTTATTTTAATAAAACTTTGCCACCCTGTATCTCAAAAGTTAAGGCTCTTGGGACATACGTTCTAATGAAGTTTTCTCCTTAAAACGGACTAAAAAATCACCCCCTTAAATATTGACATTCAATTACATAACACCCTGTATATTTTTCTCTCTTATATTTTTTTATTACCGTTTTTTCCCTTTTTTTATGTTTACCTTTTTCCTTTTTTCTGTTTCTTTGTTCCTTTTTTCTTTCTCTTTTTTTTTCGTAAGCCTCATATATAGGAGCAGGGATCGGGAGGTAGACAATGAATACAACGCGTCTAGGGGTCCATCAAGACGACTTTTACGATAGACAAGACAGGACCATGGAATCATATAGGTGATAACAGGCGGATAGTACACACAGGAATCTCAATACCTACCTAATTATTGTATACCTCTTTCTTTCTTGTTCCCCCTTTTTCCCCCCTTCCTTCATCTCACCTATATTTACTACCAATTATTATATAAATCAAACAGAAATGGGTACTCAAGGCAGAGGAAAAGAGATAAAAACAACAAACCAATAAACAAATAATAAAAAAACAATACACAAATAAATATGATAAAAAAAGAGAACATTGTATAAAAAATTGAGTAGGTGGTTGGTTACAACAAGGCCAAATGGCCCTTAGCCGAGGTGAAGTGTCCCACGAATGTATAGGATATGGCTCCACGAAGCCTATTTATTGACTTATAGGCTCTTATAGGTAAGAGCCTAGAACGAACTCCTAAATGTCGGAAAGTTGCACCGAATGGGTTGAAATTTTGCAGGGGGTAATGGCACCCCAATTACGACCTATTGAAGCATCGGAGAATTTTAATGGCCCCGTTCCGGTTTTTTTTTTTTTTTTGACACGGTACCTCCTATCTGGCATTTTCTTGGTAACGGTACGACGCAGCGAGATAAAATTTATAGAAATAGTTTCGCGAAAAAATATGTTCGGTGAATAGTTATCGGCAAAAAATTGAAAATTGCCATTTTTGTCAATTTTTCCGAAGAAACTTGTTTTTCTAGAAAATTTCTTGGACAGGTCGTAAAAGTAGCGGAAGAGTATGGATAGAGACTTTCATCGTTTACAATAATGGTGAATATTTATGCGAGAGATCGTCCAAACTGACTTTATCGAAAAACAGATTTTTTACCTCGAACTCACAAATACGCTTTTTTTAGAAAGTGTGCGTGCTAGCGAAAAGTTCAGCAGAAGATTTTTTAGGAATTCATGAGTTCATCGAGTGATGTTTTTTCATTTGAAACGTTTTCCGTAAAGCTCAAAGTTTTTTCGGCATTTCAAAAATAATATGAAGAATGAAAATGATATAGTAGAGGCAACCAAACCCTTTGATGTTTTAGTGATATTTTAGGGATCAGTTGCAATAGAGAGCAAAAATGAAATAAAAATGAGGACAAATGAAAAAAAAACGCATCAAAAACCGCCCCAAAATGACAAATTTGGCGTTTGCCACCTGGGAGTACTACAATTTCTAAATTTAGAATATTCAGAATACCTAAATTTCCCATTGAACCGTTGCAATACAACGTGAATCAATTATTCTTATTTCTTACTAAAAGGATATAGTACATCTGAAATTGGAACTTTTTTGTAAGTGTAATAAGCCAAACAAAATTTTAATTATAAAAGGAAAAGTTGACTGAAACTGTGAAACTTTATTCTGAGAATTTCTTGGATTAACGTGATCAGTGTAAGGATTGAATATAAATTGAATAGAAAGAAGTTGATGGAAGAAGAATTAGCAATGCATTAGTTCAAAGATTAAATAAGCGCATTTGTAAAAAACACGAAATTGGCAAAAAATTGACAAATAATACGTAATCATACTTCATCCTCTACATTTTTTGGGTCGCCGAACACTAATTTGAAGTCTGCTTGCTAAAATTTGGTCCGGAACTTTATATTTTGCACTTTTTACCACTTTTCACCAGATATAAGAATATGTTTTTTTTCTCTCTTGTCGAAAAAACGCTTTCTTTCTGAGATTCACGCCAAAAACTGAAAAAATGCAAAAATTTGGACAAAAATGCAAAAAAACAAAGTTCCGATCAAACTTTTGTCAGCAAACCCTAATTGTTCAGCGACCCAAATAACTGTTGGGAATCTTTGCCCTCTCTACCGGCGGACCGGTTAGTCAAAAAGAAACCGTTATTTGTGAGAAATGTAAAAAAAAATTGTCTCGGCTTGTAAAAAAAAAACGCTTTTTCCGGGCCAAATTTTTTGCAGCAAACTTCAAATTCGTGTTCAGCGGCCCAAAAAATCTACAGAGCGAGAAACTAAAAACTAACAAATTTTTCCTCTGAACCACATTTTATTTCTAATATAGCGTAATGTAGCCTAAGTCTATGAATATTTAGGGGATGAAAATGAGTGAAGCACGACCACTTGTACCTATAAGAAAAAGCTCCGAAAAAAAGTAAATCATTAAATGGTTCGAGCATGTTTTATTTTGATTGACGACAAGAAGTGCCTCAAAAGACGCCTGTTCCGTTTTAGATGGGCCATCCTGTTGATAATGGATAGATTGTTGGAATTATAGATAATGATCTCTTTTAATCTTATCGATTAATTTTTTACAGCTACCTAATGAGATAGGTACCTACAACTGTCAGAACATAAATAGGTAATAAGATTTCTTAATTGCTAATTAATGGTAATTGCAATTAACTGCAGTTGTTGCGTATTATTATAACCGGTCCATAGTGTGTTTGAATTACTTTTGCTTTAAGTGACGTTCTTATCTTTGGTGATGTTGTCAGTTTGAATTGCAGGTACAGATTGCTTGACTTGCAAATGTACAAACAACACTAATAATAATAATAACAGACATGTTTTATTCATTTCTTTGCTAAACGGAAAATTATAAATACTAACAGGAGAATGTATTAGCATTTCTCTTTAGGTTTACTGATGTTTTATTAACTTTGACCACCAGACACCACTGTAGGTTACCTACTGACTCCGTCCTGATTACTTCGACGGAAACTCCAAATTCATACAGAATTCCACCATACAGAAATGGCGCATTACATGTTAAACGTTCACAGGTCGAGCTTTAACCTGCAGCTGTTAAGAATTATTCGAGTTTTTGATCGCCCAATGGAAATATTTTATATGGTAAATTTTTATTGCATTTTTTTAACATGATGCCAAACAACTGGAACCATTTGGCAAAATCAAGACTGACATACTTGAAGCAGAAAACTTGATGTGCTTACTCAAGAAGAAAAATCTTAAGAATGTTCAATCCTAAAGATTCTGGAGGTGGAGAATCTACACAGTATAAGGGAGTGGAGTAGCCTGCTTTTGTCATAGAATGCGAAACAAGGAGTCAAGTGGTTTTTGGTTGAGGAACTGGAAAACTGGTGCGCGATTAACATTTTTGTATAACACGGGAATCACTTATAATTTTCTGGTTTTCTGTCGTGACTCATGGAGTTTTGTCTATGTACTGACAGCTTCTGCCCGCTGTAGACGAAAATTTCTCAATTTTCGGTTCAGACCAAGTCTATGCTTCCAAGCTTAAACCTCCATAAGTACAAGCATCTTTATCACTTACTAGACTATTATAAAAATAGAATGGAAAGAATGGAATAAAAAAATGAGTATATGTTTCCATAAATAGGTACCATAGATAGTACCAAGAGCAAGAAGAAGTGGAAGTAAATTGAATCCGAAAGTGAAGTTTGAAGATGTCAACGTTGATGCGACCTGAGCTTCATAAACACCAATTTACTGGTTGTAAAATAACGGGTATAGTTAGTTGAAGATTCTTTTGATTGGTTGTGCAGTCAGTGAGGGAATTTTATCCATCACTTGCCAAATCACCTTCATTCACGCAAGCAGCAAAAATTCTGGATAAAATTTGCCTATGCATAAGTTGGCTGAATGAAAGAATAAAAGTATCATCTTCTGAAGTTAACTATCATATGACTAGGAAGATGCTCCCTCCGAAACTATACAATATCTAAGATTAAGTTTGCCACTTTATGATAAACTGTGTTCAGTTCCTAGCCACTTACTAGATTAAACCAATAAATATCAACCCAAGCTGGACCCTAGATGGTGACTGTCGAAATTTCAACTGTATTAGATAGAAGATTGAATTACTTTCAATTAATTTTATGATAGTCTTTTATTTTAGTGGCTCTAAATTTTTATTGAAATTATTGAAGGCATGTTTGATATCTTCTTGAATTTCTCTCTTTACATATATGGTATTAAAATATATTATTGCTTACATAGTCAGGTAACATTATTGTGATACTATTAACCTATTTATTTCCCATAATTGTATGTAATTTCTGAGAGCGTTCAGAAAGCAATCTGCATTAATAAACATTTTGATCAGATTGAATTGCCCCAAGAACAGAAAGGCCACATTGACTTTGTAATTTTCAAGCTATTACAATACAAACGACAAACGACTAAATGCGATTAATTGTAATTTACATACAGTACTTGCTAATGCTTTCAGTGTATCGTAATACTATCAAAATTAAGGGAATCCAGTCCCATTCCGTGTATTTTTGTGTCTTGAGACGCCCATAATGGTGTGAAGATGGCCCATCATGCTTCTCCTCATGTAAGGAAATGGAAGCGCAGTAAAGACCTCGATCAGAGGAAAATCCAATAATCCAGAGGAAATGTACCAATTATCCAGCATCATGGTAGTTCTTACAAGATTGAGGTGTTTCAAACTTGTGGAGGATAATCGCTCAGAGGAAGTCTTGCCCAGGATCGTGTTTTTGATCAACTTGAAGGTGTTTTGAGACGTCCATAATGGTGTAAAGATGATCCTAGTTTTTTATTACCGTGCTTTTCCAGCCAAGAAGTGGATCGCAGTAAAGACCTCGGTTAGAGGAAGATCCAGTCTTCCTCGAAACAAGACATTTGGGCATACTTCGGTTACGTGACCATGAAAACCATCAATTGTGATTTTCGACCTCGAGAGGAATCAACCAATTATCCTGAATCGTGGTAGTTCTCACAAGATTGAGGTGTTTGAATCAGGTGGAGGATAATCGTCCAGAGAAATCATTACCCAAACTTGAAGAGGTCGAGGTGGGAAGATTTGTCACTTTTTGAAGTCATGATCACCTCTCTAACTGCCGTCGGCTCGATAGGCTCTTCCTTTTTGATTACCCAACTCATTGTAAAGTTTTTCGAAATATTCTTGCTAACAAAATATGGTCGTTCTTGTTTTTTTTTTGTCACACCTGGGGATGCATTATTCTGATTATTCAAGCTTCAGAAAGTCTGGCGCTGAATTCTTCTTGACATTTTACTTTTGGCTTCAAATCGTGAGCTCCGGTTTTTTAACCGAAAATATCCGCAAAATCGTTTTGAACAAGATCTTGGAATCTTTTGCAAAAACGCACATTAGAACTAATAATAAATTCATTTATAATCATGACGATGGAACAAAATGGCAAGGTGCACCATCAAGTAGGTTCCACTACATGTTGGGTCATGTTGCTACCAGTCCGTCATCCAGTTTGTACAGCGAAATATTTGAAAAATTTCTTTTGCACCTGTACAGTGTGGTAAAATAGGCACCTAATTAAGGTAATAAACTTGGGAATAGTATCCTCTACCATTCACTTAAGTAATATTATATTGCTGAAAACTGGAATGAGCAATTTGCTATTTCAGGAGGAAACTTCCTCTGTCTCTTTAGGAGACTTAAAATCATAGCAGAGGGACGCTTTTGATGGGCAATCTTTATACCAGGTAGGCTCTCTTTTCAGAAATAGGTGTCCCACAGATATGCGGGTTTCTTTCTTGATGCCAGGCCAAGCCCATCAGAGAGGTCCTCCTGAAATTTAAATTTCAGGAGGAAACTTGATCTATATCTATTTAGGGATCTTGTGAGCGTATTAGAGGACAATTTTGGTGGGTAATCTTTATACCAGGCTAGCCCTCTTTTCAAAATAGGTGCCCCACACATTTGGGGGTTTTCTTTCTTGATGCCAGGCAAAGCCCACCAGAGAGGTCCTCCTGAAATTTCCATTTCAGGAGGAAACTTGATCTATATCTCTTTAGGGATCTTGTGATCGTATTAGAGGACAATTTTGGTGGGTAATCTTTATACCAGGCTTGCCCTCTTTTAAAAATAGGTGTCCCACAGATTTGGGGGTTTTCTTTCTTGATGCCAGGCCAAGTCCACCAGAGAGAGGTCCTCCTGAAATTTAAATTTCAGGAGGAAACTTAATCTATATCTTATTAGGGGTCTTGTGATCGTATTAGAGGACAATTTTGGTGGGTAATCTTTATACCAGGCTAGCCCTCTTTTCAAAATAGGTGTCCCACAGATTTGAGGATTTTCTTTCTTGATGCCAGGCAAAGCCCACCAGAGAGGTCCTCCTGAAATTTCCATTTCAGGAGGAAACTTGATCTATATCTCTTTAGAGGTCTTGTGATTGTATTAGAGGACAATTTTGGTGGGTAATCTTTATACCAGGCTAGCCCTCTTTTCAAAATAGGTGTCCCACAGATTTGGGGGTTTTCTTTCTTGATGCCAGGCAAAGCCCACCAGAGAGGTCCTCCTGAAATTTCCATTTCAGGAGGAAACTTGATCTACAGTGTGACCCATTTGTTCTTGAAACACCCTGTAGAATCTTAATTTATGGTGCGATTTTAAAGAAATTTCTTTTAAATCATAGAGCTTAATAAACTATATTTTGGGAGCAAAAAGCGTCTTATTCCTACAAAATCCAAGGCCTACTAGATCAGTGTTTACTTGTAAAATCTCAAAAATTCATATTAGCGATTTTTTTAGAAAAAAACTGTGCACGCTACTGGATTCTCCAGCCCTCAAAACGGTACTGTACTAAATTTTATTGGAAATGTCAGAGTAATAAGGATATTGCAGTTATTTTAGAAATTCATAATAGAACTCCGAATTTTCATTAATTAATTCGAAAAGGTCAAGAGAGACAAAATAGAAATTGTACGTCTAGTTGGTGATAATGTAGGTACTTTAATTTTTTAATTATAATTTTTTATTTATTTATTTATTTTTTTTATTTTTTTTTTATTTTTTATTTATTTTTTTTTTACTTTTTTTTACTTTTTTTAATTTTAATTTTTACTTATGATAGCTTTTGACCTTTTTCAAATAAATTTATGAAAATTCAGACTATTATTATGAATTTCTAAAATAACTACAAGATCATTTTTACTCTCGACATTTTCAATAAAATTTAGAACAGTACCGTTTTGAGGGCCGGTGAATCCCGTGGCGTGCCCAGTTTTTTTCTAAAAAAATCGCTAATATGAATTTTTGAGATTTTACAAGTAAACACTGATCTAGTAGGCCCTGGATTTTGTAGGAATGAGACGCTTTTTGCTCCCAAAATATAGTTTATCAAGCTCTATGATTTAAAAGAAATTTCTTTAAAATCGCACCATAAATTAAGATTCTACAGGGTGTTTCAAGAACAAATGGGTCACACTGTATATCTCTTTAGAGGTCTTGTGATCGTATTAGAGGACAATTTTGGTGGGTAATCTTTATACCAGGCTAGCCCTCTTTTCAAAATAGGTGTCCCACAGATTTGAGGATTTTCTTTCTTGATGCCAGGCAAAGCCCACCAGAGAGGTCCTCCTGAAATTTAAATTTCAGGAGGAAACTTAATCTATATCTTATTAGGGGTCTTGTGATCGTATTAGAGGACAATTTTGGTGAATAATCTTTATACCAGGCTAGCCCTCTTTTCAAAATAGGTGTCCCACAGATTTGGGGGTTTTCTTTCTTGATGCCAGGCCAAGTCCACCAGAGAGAGGTCCTCCTGAAATTTCCATTTCAGGAGGAAACTTGATCTATATCTCTTTAGGGATCTTGTGATCGTATTAGAAGACAATTTTGGTGGGTAATCTTTATACCAGGCTAGCCCTCTTTTCAAAATAGGTGTCCCACAGATTTGGGGATTTTCTTTCTTGATGCCAGGCAAAGCCCACCAGAGAGGTCCTCCTGAAATTTCCATTTCAGGAGGAAACTTGATCTATATCTCTTTAGAGGTCTTGTGATTGTATTAGAGGACAATTTTGGTGGGTAATCTTTATACCAGGCTAGCCCTCTTTTCAAAATAGGTGTCCCACAGATTTGGGGATTTTCTTTCTTGATAACAGGCCAATTCCTTCAGAAAGGTAACTACCCCTCTGAAATTTACAGTCTTTTTCTTGGTTTTCCTCTTTTGTGAATCGCATTTCACAGTAATTCAAATCATTTTCTTCTTTTTCAAGTTACTAGTCATTGATTTATCAATCAATTTTCTTTATCTCAAATTGGTTTCACTTTATGTCAATTATTTACACCAAAAAAGCATTTTTGGTGTAAAGGGAATCTAATTTGACAAAAGAGGAATTTAAATTGAAAAAGCACACTGACGTTTGATTGATAAATGGGAAAAAAATTTGGCAAATTATAAAAAGTCATTGGGTGGAGTGCTAGAACGCTAATTAAAAATTATTAGCCAATGATGGTCCATCAACGATAATTTTACATGTAAAATTCCCATTGATGGACCATCATTGGATAATCATTTTTGATTAGCGTTCTAGCACTCCGCAGATTGACAAAAAGGGGAAAACCAAGAGAAAAGACTGTAAATCACATGACAACCCAATTCCTCGTAGACATTTTTTGCGTCTCTGGACCCGCTAGATGGAGCAAGATTTGAAAGCTGAACAGAAGTTCCCTACGCAACAGGAACCACCGCCTTCTCCCGGGCGAGTTCTCGGGTGACTGGTATTTTTTTCTCTGCCCACTGCTCACTGTGGATTCTTTTATTTTGGATGTTCCCACACCATAATATCATTGCCGACCTAACCACTTTTTATCTTCTCGAGGTTTGTTTTCTTCTTCATCCTCTCTTGGGGTCGATTTCGGGCTATTGCACACTCCTCTATGCTTCAAAAGCAGGCCCAATTATTTCATAACATTTCTGCACCCTTAACTGTTCACCCTGTATTGGGGATGGAAACCACCACAAGTGCACCACATCTTTCTGCCGCTCGGTTATGTATGCATAAACTAGAGTGTCATATCAATGGCCGATATATTCTTTAGTGCACACGATCGGAACTACTCGAGAACTCTTTTGCATATTCTTGACCCATTTTTTTCTGCTATCAGTTTAAAAAATAGATCGCTTTAGTCTCAATCCGAAGACAAATGAAAACCAGGCTGTTGTGAAAACGTTGAATATATTCGCTCTTCGGGCTTTCACGATATCTAAATTACCTTTTTTGCATTTGACTATCATAATCGTGTGCGTGAAATTTCTGTGACGTCCTATATACGCAGGACAATTACTATGCTTGTACTGCAGCTTAGAGCTATTCTTTAATAATAGCAATAGCTACTCCTTGGCATTTGATATTGCAATTTACATTATTGCAATAAGTTGATTGTATCCTAGATTCGCTAATACACTTTATAGCGGACTAATAAGATATTTTAAGAATAATTATTGGTAGTAAGATAAAGATAGAACATAAAATCTGGTTATAGGAAATATTCTAATCTTACCCGGCAGTCATTATAACGCGCTCGACTCTCATTTCTAAGTAAACTATTTCCCCAGAAGAGCAGCTTTGCAAACTAAAATTAAATTGAGAAGAAAATTTACATATCGCCGCGTAATGTGGAAACCATTAGATTATCAGGCGAGATCTATCGTTCCTCTGGAGCAGGTTAAGACATCCCTTATATAAACATTCCGGTATCCCTAATTCTCATGGCTCTCCAGACTGAGCGCTATCTGGTCTGATCCCTCCTGATAGGGGCTATCTGTCAAAGACGGACCTCACGATGTCCTGCATTATCCTTGACTGATTGGACGGCATATCGATCTCGGGATTCATTACAGCGGGATTGTGGAGTGATATATAGAGGTACTAAACGGGAAGTTTATCATCGGGGGTACAGATTACTTGGTAACTAGAAAGTGGCGCAGACCGGAGAGGCGAATATTTCCCGGTCAGAGAAATCCTTTCAACTCATTTAGGAGCTTCGATTTACGGTACGGCGTTAATTAAACCAAGAAATGAAGCGTATATTATGATTCCCATATTTTTTTACGCGTAGATGTGTTGTGTATTTTGAAGTTCAGGGAAACGACGTTATTACCTGCAATTTTTCTTTTTTCTTTGTTAAAATTCAGTGTTATTTTGTTTTGTTCCGCACTACGAGGCATCTACATCTTCAATAGGAGTAAAATGAGCTTTCCAAAAAGCCGTTACTGTGACGAACATCGCTTTTGATTGGGTAAAACACGCTTAGGGTCATAGCAAAAGAGATAAGGGTAAAAATTAAGCTCATGACTGCTTGGGCCAATTTGGGGTCGCAGTAGAGGTCCTTTTGTGGTCCAAATGTCCTTGAATAAATTTATTTTCATTGTCTGATTGGTCATTGGTATCACTTCTTGTAAGCAAAAGCAATTGGGTCCACGCTTTCCCTGAATATCGCTAGATCGAAGCTTTTGAAAACTCAAAGCTCCTGTGGCGAAATACCATCCGGAATGGACGGAAGAAGGTGAGTTGTAGAGTTTGCGCACCGACAACATAACGAGAAAAAGTTTCTGGACACCTCTAATAATAAAAAACACTTGCGAGGACGGCTCGGATTCTTGAGGAAGTTGAGGAAACACGGCTCAGGAAGGGGATTAGTTTGGAGTGCCGAGGGTGGTGCACTTGGATGGTATTTTTTGACCCGCAAAGTGGAAATTGTGACCTGGCACCTGGCGCTCGCAATAATCTTCATATCTTTGTTAAGGTACACTAAATTCAGAATCCAATTTATGAAGTTGATGGCAAAAAGTGGTTTCGATTTGCATTTTGTTGTAGATTTAGGGAAACGTTAAGCGAAGAGTCTTCTTTCCATGTTGACACTCTCGTTTCTCCAGCATCTGACTGGTGACTGGTGTTCCCGAGCTCATCAGACTCCCGATGAATTCTGTGGTGGTTTTCTGGATAAGCGACCAAAGTTTTGTTTTTCCTTGGTTGAAGACGGATGACGTTGTGGCACATCTGTTAAAAGCTCGAGGAAACAGATTAATGATTTTACTTTACTCTTGATTTTGTGATCTTAATTTTTTTTTGGTCTTTTTAGCCAAAATTATGAAACTACTTTTTGTTCTGGAAAACTTGTGATAACACCCTTATTCCAAAACCAATCAGGCTGGTGCTTTGCTGCGGGTTAGAGTGGCTCAAAGTAGATTTCAGAGATCCATTTTGCATTTGTAACAGCGGCAACAATGCGCGGGTGTTACTGGATGATAATAACGGACCCCGTCCGCCGAGCTAGATGAGCCCGAGCCGAGACGTCGATTTGAATGAGGAAGTGAAGTAAAACACACCGTTCCCACGAGCTAGTAGGTAGCAGATTCTAACTAACAGCAAGTGCAATAAGCTGCCTTTCATTATTATAGCCGTTGTTGTAGATCCGCTTAAACCGGCCAGAATACACCCAGAAACGCTACACACACACACACACACTGCTGTAATAATAATTAAGTATCTAATAAAGGTCCATTCGTATCGGAGCGACTCTGCGCGTCACGCTTCAATTTACCGAGTAAGAAATTCTTCGTGAATGTCTTTTTTTTTGTGAATAAATACCATTACTCATAAATCCAAAAAATTATGTAAGAAATAATATGTAAATATATTAAAAATTGTCAGCCGTCAATCCTAGACAGCTCCTAGATGACTCCCTCCCTGGCAATAAGGTAGCAGAAACCCAGGACAAACCCAGATTTAATCCAATTGGGTTAAAGGCTTAATGAAAGTAAAGGAAATCTGTTACCTAGCAGATCAACTTGAAGGACAGTGCTCAAAATTGAGATCTTGGGCCTTAAACCAATTATTGTACCTCTGTCATAAAATACTACTAGACCTTGATCAAAGATGTCTGGGTGTAACATATAAAGAAATTAAAGAATATGTCAAACTATGGCGTAACCTGAAGTCATGTCGCCATAGCTCCGAAAAGGCCTAATAGTTCCTGTAGTTGACAAGATAAAGTCTAAACTTCTAGTAAGAAATATGATTGGCCCACTGCAATAAACCAACATTGGTGTAACACAGAATCTGAAGTGTAGAAATGGTAAAGAAGATTCTTCAATTTCGGCAGTATGTTACTTAACGTTGTTACTTAACTCTAGCCTGATATTGGGCCCAGGATATTAGGACCAGGATTGGGCGAACCCCACTATGGCCCATATCATTCAGTATATCCCAGCAATTGGTTGGAGAATGTTTCGAAGCACCACTTCTAAGTACCAGTGAAGAATCACTCTCACTGCTACAATTCAGAAGGAGAATCCTGAAAGCTCAAAAATCTTTAATGAAAAGTGTTTTATTCTACTTAAGTTTCTTCAAAGATACTGGTGTACAATTTAGAAGAGACTCGTGAAACGTGAACTTCCGGGTTTGAATGTCAGTTTTTCTCCGTGTGAATTTTTTTCTCCATTGTTTTGTCATTGACTACCAGACTGCGTATTTTATTATTATTTTTTTTTATTTGGAATGTAGGAGACTTGGAAGGGGGCATCCATCGATGCCTCTCCTTAAGATACACAATCACAGTGCTTAGTTCTGTAGGTCTTGTGGCCAGGTTGTCAACATTGTCATAGATCTATTCAGTTCATAGATCAACTAGTAAGTCTATTCAGATGGTTTACTTTTTGGTTGTTGTATCTGGTTGCGACTTTTTGAATTTAATCTCTGATGAGCGGTATTCGAAGATCATGGTGGAGTGTGTGGTGGTTGCTAACATACCAAGGTGCATCTACTATTACTCCAAGTGTTTTTGACTGAAATCTTTGTATTATATTTGATCTTGTGGGTTTTGCACATCCCCAAAGTTGAAGTCCAAATAGGTGTTAACATGCTTTTATACAGCAAAAGTTTGTTGGCTAACGAGAGTTTTGTATTTTCTTCCGATGAGCCAGTCCATTTGTCGGAACTTGAGGTACAGCTGCCTCCCTTTTGTTTCGACGTGTTTCTACCAGGTGAGACGTTGATTAAGATGGAGTCCAAATTTGATCTCAGTTTTGATTGGGATCGGAGAGTTGTCCATTGTCCATGGTTACAGGTGGGCAAGTGGTACGTCGGTTGGTGAAAGTGACTTGTGTTAATTTCGGTTCTCCATTTCCTATACCATCTCGCTAGTAAGTTTATGTGGATTTGTACTTTTTCAGAGACAATTTGGGGGTCTTCGTTATTAGATAATATTGCTACATCCTCTGCGAATGTTGCTATAGTGGGGTCATTTTTCACGGGTTCCATTGTGTGGATTAAGAACAGTAGAGGTCCTAGTACACTTCCTTGAGGAATGCCTGATTGGATTGATTGGTAATCAGATTTTTGGTTAATGAATTTGATGGAGAAGTTTCTTTCAGACAGGTATGACTTTAGCAGGAGGTAATAGCTCGAGCTTAACGTATTTTTAAACTTGAAGAGGAGGGCTGGATGCCACACCTTGTCAAACGCCTGAGAGTCAAGAAATACTGCGTTACAATATGTCTTTTTTTAAAGGCTATTAGCAATTTCATTTACTATCCTATGGGTTTACTGAATCGTGGAATGGTGTTCACGGAATCCAAACTAATAATTGGGTAGTAATGTTGGGAAGTCGTAGTCTTCTTTGATCCTCTTGATGAGTGTGAATAGTGTGCTTGGTATGGGAAGGAGGCTAATTGATCGATAAGATGTTGGTTCATTGGGAGGCTTGTTTGGTTTCTGGATCATTAGAATTTCGGCATTGTACTTCCATGTGGTGGTAGGTGCTTCAGACTGCTAATGACGTCCTAAATGGTCTTCAAATGTGGTTATGGATACGATTGCAAAACCTGCACATGGGAACATATATCAGGGATCCGCCAAATTACATGGGAAACATCGTTTTATTGTTCTAACGTGCAAAATTCCAGTAATACTGCTTCGGAGATTATTTCGCCAATACTATAATACACTTTTCATGAGTTTCGTGTTTTTTGAAACTTTTGTTCTTTCACATAAGATGACCATGACATCATTGATAACAAAAATGCGGGTTTGCCAGTTGTCAAGATTGGATGCCACCACTCATGAAATTATTTCGAAAGTCATAGTTTGACAGTAATTTTCATTGTAATAAAAATTATGTCATTGATCATGATAAATTGACATATCCTATATGTCATCATACACCTAGTTACAAAAATAAATCAGTAAATTACTAATTAATATTTTTATTAAATCCTTCGTCATAAATAAGTTGAACAAGTGGAAGAATTCACATTTAACTGGCACTTTAGACAACGTTTCTCGGAAAAATTTTCTTCCAAAATTACGTCCGTTAGTTTCCCAGTCACAATGCTTGGAATGAGGATACATTTAATGTTTTCAACAGACTATGCCCAGGGGCATACAGCAAATTAGTTAATAAATTGTGCAGCGTTAGTGACATTGTCATGTATTTTAAAGACGTCTGTTGCCGTTCATCGCCAGCTTTTCTCTCAGGGGCATCTCGTTATTTCCACATTCCTCCACAGCCTTCCATGTTTATGCCTGACAGTAATTAAACTCTACGGTAACTAGATTAAAAACATTATTTTAATTAACGAGGCTGACTGAAATTTGGCTTCGCTGTTAGCGCTAGCAGAGCAATTTCGGTGGATTTAAAATCACTGAAACGACCGATTAACGCAAAGTGAGAAAATATTGATTCCAATAATAGCGACTGTTGATCATCGTTAACGTTAACCTTTGGGAGGGATTAAGATCTTTTGATTATTTTTTTGTCTATAATTTAATACTTATACGTAAAACGATCTGATCATAATCAATAAGTTAGTCGGATAATTTAAAATCTCACGTGGAGGGTTGTACCTACCTATGAAGTATATTTTCAATCGTGAAATTACGTGGCACGCACGATGTTAAGTAGGTATAATATTATATTTTAACAACGTCGAACTTAACTGTGTTAAATTTACATTAACACAAAGCGAAATCACTTTTGACGCTCCACTGTAAATGTTACGTACATATAGGTGTAGGTACTCAGTGGTAATTTTCTGCATGCAAACAGTAACCAGCTGAAGTGTTATTAACTCTTCCAATTTTCTGATCGTTTAATTAATGCAACAAACAATATTTCCTTCTTGCATGCCGATTTTGTTTTGCGGCATTGCAGTTATTTAAATTTTTATTGATCTGATGATGAAGTGTAGCGTGAAGGGAAAAACGGGAAATAAATAAAAAGCATCAATGTCTCTCTCATAACATTATGGTATAAGAAAAACAAAAGTTGGCTGTGAAAACTATAGAATCTAGTGGGCTTTGATTTTTTTTAAATGTCAAAAGGTTGGTCCTTGACGACTTATTTTAACAAAAAAATTGATTTTTGCAATAATGAAAAAAGATGGCTAAAATGAGAAATTTAAGGTTCCTATAAAGTTTCGTCACCACCGTACTCGGTCCATTTCATTGTCATCAATTACCACCACCACCACCAGTGATGGAAAAAATTCCGTGACCGTATTCGATTTGTTGCGCTATCAAGGGTGCTCTGACCGAGAATTCCCGAGCAATCACGAACTTAAACAAAACTGAACTTTGAAATATGGCGACTACTATCCGGATTTTCGGGTTCTTCTGGAAAATCACATCATTAACGCTTCAAAATGATGTAGCTGGATGACGGATTTTCAGGTTTCTACAGGTGTTCTTGGGTACTTTCTCTATGGGTAACCTTGAGTGTTTTCATTTCATTTTGATCCAAAATGAGTTGGAAGAAGGGATTTAATCAGAGTTGAAGTTAAAAAGGTGTTGCAACAATAATAATACAGGGTGTTTCCTTAAGCTAGTGATTCCGAGAAAGAAATTCTATCATCATGGGTCCTCAATAGTTTTCGACTATATTCGAACTACTCACCGTTTTCGAAATAGAGGGAATAAAAAATATTTTTTTTTTAGTTTTTTTTGCGATATTTCAGAAACCGTTTGAGATAAGAACTCAGTTTTTGTACACACTTATCATAAATATTATTTACCTAATTTTTGATCATTAATTAAATTTTTTTCTTACAACGGCAGTGGCGGAGATTTTAAAAGAGTTGCATGAAATTCTTTAGCTCCTAATCTCTACGCCGCTGTGGAAAATAGCATTTTGGAAGCACATTTCAAACCATCAGTGTGTTCTATATAAAATAGTGCTCCTCAGCAAAATCTGTAACGTAAACCGTTTTCGAGAAAAAGAGCATTTTATGATGGGAAACATAAAAGTAGTAACAAATTTTTTTTATTTTTTTCCGTAAGTTTTTTCTCTATATTTTGAAAAAAAATGAATTAGCGCTCAAAAGATATATGTGTTTAAGATTGAGGATAACATGTGTATAAAATCAGAGTTATGTATCTCAAACGGTTTTTGAGATATCGTCAAAAAAGTAAAAAAAAAAAATGCTGCCTGTTTCCTGAAATGCTTTTACGAATCCTTGTTAACAAGAACTTTCTTAGAATGAGCCAAGGAATCAAACTTTGAATTTTCCGACACATATTATGAAACACCCTGTATATCACACATATTTTGCTTATATTCTCCTGTCTAGAGATCAGGGATATAATAATTATGACTTGTTGTAACTATAAATATCCCCAAGTTCGAGAGAGGGTCGCAGACCTTATTATAGATTATGAATGCTGGGGTGTTTTTTTCCTTGGATGACTAGACTTTTCTGAACTACTACTCATAAAGATGGCTGGGAATGATTGGAAATAGCAGGGGTGGCGAAAAAGGAACACTCTTATTTGGATTTTCTTCTATTTCAACTTCAATTCCCTTCTATTTGCTTGCTATTTTCCAGGTTTCATCATAAAAGGAAAGAAAAAGTAATTTTTTTTCCATAGAGTGCTTGACACATGAGAGGGAAATGAATAGGAAAAATTACAACTGCTGTTTCATTCTTTTTGAGACTCATAAGTATGTCATTTCAGAGACAACTTTATCAATTTTTTTCTTCGAAAAAGGAAAAAAAAATAGATTCTTCATGTTTAAGAAGCTGCAGGGGGTTTAAAGAAAATGTTAGAAAAATAAGTTATTCTAATTGACACTATTAGCAAAACTCTGTACCCTCACACTCAGTTAACTTATTTATTTATTTACCACTAATTGGCCTCACTTGCTTGACAACAGATCTCTCTATACTTACTCAGTTCTCTTGAAGAAAATAATAATAATAATAATAATAAAAAAGGCAGCTAAAGCTAAAATGCTTTTTATTTTAGTTATTAAAAGTTACCTCCATCAAAGCTGAAAAGTTTAACGATGGTTTATAACTTAAAGTTATACAATAAACAATAATTAAGACTTCAACGTTATAAAAAATTAATTAATTAAATTTTTAAATGTTCATTGCAGGTATCGGCAGGGCAACAGCTCCACCTCTCCGGCGATCTAAAATCCGGCAATGTTTCCCTATCCGCCCACCAGGGGATGCATTTCAACAACCACAGCTCGAACTCGAGCCAATCGAGCAACCAGAGCAACACCAACCAGCAGACCCCCAACCAGCAACCGAGTCCGATGGGCGCAAACATGTCCTCGATGGGCAACAACATGTCCTCGATGGGTCCCAACATGAGCTCGATGGGAGGTCCGATGACATCGATGGGTGGCACCATGACATCCATGGGCGGACCTATGACCTCGATGGGGGGCCCGATGACCTCGATGGGTGGTACTATGACATCCATGGGGGGCGGCCCCATGACCTCTATGGCACAGCAACAAGCCAACATGATGAGCCAAGGAGGTGGACAGATGCACGGAGGACAGCAGCCGGGAATGGGCGGCCTGATTGGAAATGGGGGCGGCGTCATGGGCGGACAAGGTGGAGCGATGCCTGGGGAAAGTTATGGTGTGACACAAGCCGGTTTCAGGCAGAGGGTGGCCGCTGGTGCTGGAGGTAAGTTACTATTACGTTTGGTACTAAGTATTATAATAAACTAGTCTCCAGCTACTCTATTTTATATTTAGGGCTTGTCATTTTAGGGCAAATGATTTCTTCCTTTGCCTCCATAACCATTTTGAAGTTATTTTGCACTCAACTTATCTTGTAGAGATTCTTAAAGTGTAAAAGAGGTCTTGGACGTAGCAAAAATCTAAAGGAGTTAGCTGGAACCCTCCCAGGCTAGCTTAACTAGCTATGAGCAGTAAATGTGGAATTAGAGGACATTTTTTCTCTCAGGTATGCCAACATCCATGTCCGGTACCCCGTTGAACCCGACGATTCCATTACCTCCCGGCGCTGGCGGACAGGGCCCCATAAACCCCCTAATGCAGGGCATGAGTCCTGCGATGCGCGGCGCGGTCGAGCAGCAAAAACTTCTACAGATGCGGGGTATGATGGCTGCTGGACGGCCTCCCCCGCCTGAGTACAAAGCCTCGGGACTGATGCAACAGCGTTACCAGGGACAACCGCAGGCTCCCCAAATGGCACCCCAACAAGGCATCAGGAGGATGCCTTGTCAACCTATGCCTCCCAGCGGTGGGTACACAGTTAACTTGTTGGTTGCTTTGCTGATTAATATAACTTCAAAGTAACGCATCAGATTGCTTCTTGCTACCACGACCCAAAGATCCCTATTATATCTATTATTCACAGCAGGTCCAATGATCCGTTCGCACAACATGTACATGATGCAAGGGCACCACATCACGGGCAGGACGGCTGCCGGGATGTACCAGCCGCGGCAGCAGGGTCCCATGTCTGGAATGGAACCGGGTGGAATGCCCCAGCACGGCAGTCCGGAATGGCGACAGCTCATGTTGAGCCAGCAACAGGCGCAGCAACCGGGATTCAACCCGCAGCAGATGCAGCAAAGGACCGCTTTTCAACAAGCAGGTATGATCATTGTTTTGTAAAAATTACTATAGCAAACAAAATCCATACTATGGGTGGGTAACTTTTTTTTTTAATAAAAATAAAGATACTGGGAAGAGTTCTAGAGCTTTATAATTCTCGCAAGTAGAGAGTTCCTTTCCTAAGGGTGACTCAGATCTTCTCATTATAACTGGTCCAGGCACTGACTTGTCCCGATACTTCCACAGGTTTCGCAGGCATGGGTGGCACGGTAAGCCAGCTCCCTCAGATGTCTGCCCTTCAGCAGCAGCAGCAGCAGCAGCAACAGATGCGCAACCAGCAAATGATCTCCAGTAACGCTATGGGCCAGCAGGGCATGGGCGGACAGGTCATGAACCAGGGTGGTAATCCGGGACCTATGCAGCAGATGAACAGTATGAACCAACATATCCTCTCGCAGATGCAGCATCAGCAGCAGCAGCAGTCTCTTATGCAGCAGAGCAACCAGGTAAAATTTTCAATAAAAAAATCATTTTTCGAGACATTTCTTAATTTTTCTATCATACCTGTATAATAATCCGAAGGTTAATTTATTTTCCTGCTGATGGCGATGAAAATTAAGACTAAAGTCTCGTTAATGCATTAGGTCCCTGAATTTTTTTCTAATTGACATTGGGAACATTTTTCTGAAAATTTATTGAATTTTGTATCCAGATGTCATCGCTTTCTTCACTTCACCTCCATCAGTCGCAGTCGTTATCGGCGCAGAACCAAAACCTCCAGTCTTCGATGAATCCGACCAATCAGTTGATGAACGCGAATTCCATGACCAACCAGTCCACCAGTTTCCTGGACAACTTGGACTTCCTGGACAACCTGGGAACGTCGGACGGTTCAGGCGCCTTTACAGATCAGGACCTGCTCAATTCCTTCGATGCCGACAGTGGTTTCAACATCGGTTTCTGAAAGGTGCCACGGAACAAGAACGAACTGTGAATTCATTTGTGCATTATTGACTGCGGGACGAGACGAGCGAGATGAAAGTGTGATAATTCGTGGACAACTTGATCTTGGGTCGGGTTGAGAGATGAGAGTGAAAGGTTGGTTGGATTCGAATAGTGTCTGGTTGGCTTTATTACACATGGTCAGTTTTAGAGCTGTAGGAGAATTTTCTGCGTTTTAGAAAAGGTGGTGCCATATTAAGAATGATTTGAATATAAATATGATGTCACCTTTTTGTTATTTTGCGTTTTTTTTATTTGGAAGTGAGATAGATTTGTTTATTTGTTTTTTGAGAAATGCCAGGAAATTTCAAGCAGCTCTAACAGATTTGTTGATAAAGTTTGATATATTTTTGTAAATATTCGACATAAGTATGTTTACAATGAGTGTTAAGTTTTTTTTATATACAGTATTTTATTGTAAAATGAAAATATTCAAAAGGAATCTGACTTTTTGGTTCACTTTTGCTGACAACTGTATTATTTGTTCACAAATTTATTATTGATTTTACTAATAATTGATATAATTACATGAGTTTTAGTCATGTTAGCTTATATTATTTTTTCAGAATTTTATTTCTGTTCCTATTTTTATTTGTATGAACCAATAATACAGGAATATAATTTTTGTTGCAATAATTTATATATTTAATATTTTAAATGCATGCATTGTATTTCAAATCTGTTTTGAGGTTGGTTAATCTTGAATTTTGAGCATTTAAAACTTTACTTTTCAATTATTATAATCTTAAAAGGAGTCCAGCTGCGGGAAATTATTATAAATTTCTTAGCGGTGAAATTAAAATTTTAATGTCAATATTTTGCCAAAATCACAAAAATTATTTTAATTGAAGTTCAGTCAATATCGTGTAATCCTTCAAGTCTTTTGATACTTCATTATTGTGGCAAATTTATGGAGATATGAATTTGTTATTAAGTGCAAATTATTGTAATCAAATTTTTAATTATTATAAGAATCTCAAGTTTTAGTACAGGCAACGAGAAATATGACAGATGGGAGGCAACAGTTTCATGTCAGTGTCAATTATGACAGTTATAATATTTATATTGGGCACATTCAGGGATTGTTAGAGCAGAGCGGAATGAAACAAAACAATTTTTTAATTTTATAACCCTTTTCCTCCATTTTAATGGAGATTTTTTAGAAGCCCTCTAGATTCATTAATATTTTTTTTGGGGATCGCTTAGTTAGCCTCGTAACCACTGATGTGTCCATTTATTTATATTTTTTTTTAAAGGGAAGCTTCAAATGACATTCCTATCCTCAAATGACATTAAAATCAAGGTCAGTAAGTTGCATTTGTAGATTCGATTCACAATTGAAATTGTTTTTCTGTAAGACATTCCCCAATTAACTAGAATTTAATTAATAGAAAATAGGTAAAACACCATTAATTAATAATTAGAGACCGTGTTTTTATTTTTATAATCTTAATATAGGTGGCAATAAGAAACCTTGCAACCATTTAGTCAGAGAATGTCAAGTATTTTTATGAAAACAAAAAGGATAAATCAATAATTTGAAGGGTAAGATAATTAGTTCCACTTTTAGTGTTTGTTCAAGCAGAGAGCTGACCTAATAGTGATATTTGGACTACTTAGTCTAAACAGTTTATTTATAAAGGTGGATCCACATCAATACAAATTTTCGTTGTGCGGTGTGTTGAAATTCAGCGAAAAATTTGCGCCATAAATTTAAATCTGATGAAATATTTTACCACGTATTTTTATATCTTTTTCATTGTGCGCGCGAATCCACTTGTGGGATGCGGATCGTCGATATTTGAAATAATAACATTCGCTAATGATTTTCTTATTTTTCTATCTATCAACGATTGTAGTCATGGATTCATCAATCAATTTCCTTTTATGTCAAATCAGTTTCACTTTATGTCAATTGCTTTTCCTATTTACGTGCAATGACAGTATAATAAATACTGGAAAAGCATAAATTTGATAAAAAAGGAATCTTATTTGACAGAAGAGGAATTTCAATTGAAAAATCACGCACTGATGTTTGATAAATGGGAAAAGCATTTGACTAATTAGGAGAAGCAATTGACAAAAGAGGAAAATCAAAAGCAAAAGACTGTAAAATTAACAAAGTAGCCAAAATATCTAGTAAAAAATTACACAAGCACTGATTCACGTCCACATTAATATCACTGTGCGGAGCAAATCCCTTTGAAGTTGGTTGAAAACCGACAGCTCATCGGATCGTGTGCGTCGTTCGTTGCAAAAATGTTTGCGTGAATTTATTTGCGGCGCACAGTCCACATATATGAATATTCCGCCGCACACGAGCAAATTTGTGTCAAAAACAACGCACAACGAAAATTTGTATTGATGTGGATCCGCCTTAAGGTTACTAGAGGGTAATAAAGCCCAGCTAACATATTTTTTTATTATTAAAATTAAGTACAGGTTTCATAATTTTTTTTTAAATAAATCCGTTCTGGACCTTATATCTGCCTGTGCTCTAAATAAAACCGAAACTAGGTAGTCTCATTAAAAAAAAGCACTTTCAAGAAGAGCTTTCAAATTTGATATCCGGCTCAAAATTGTCGACTCTACAATTTCTACTGGGAAAAATTTCCGCTCTCTACCGCACCTGCACCTTAGGAGTTATTCTGCTAGATCTATTAAAAAGAGCCGTCCTGTATTATATTATAACAATTTTAGCGAACTTTCGTTAATTATTTAAGCAGTTACAGGACCTCAAAGTTTTCTGAATAAGGAGCCAATTCAAAAATATTTATTTAACTTACTGTTCATTTTACCTGTTTGAGAAAAATAAATAAAATAAATGTAAGCACTTGTTTTTTATGTTTTTTTTAACAGGTAAAGTTAACTTTGAGATCCTGTAATTACATCTCCTTTCATTTGTCATAATTTGATGGTGAGCTAATAAATCACCCTTTATAGAGAAATTATCAGGCCAGTCATTAACATAAGTCGTAGGGGTGGATAATCAAATAACCCCTGGGGAACCCCCTGCAATATTTTAATTGATTTTCGAAAATATATGTCTTGTGGTGCTGGTCAAAATATACAGCTCGGCTATCCTTGATTTCTGTCAAAATATTATCATTAAATTCGTTTTTTTTTCTGGGAGACAAACGATATCCCCCATTTTATTAGAAATTTAATTATTAAGAAAAAAATTGTCTAACTGGCCGGAGAGGCGGGAGGGACAATATTTTTATTATGGCCTCAGCTGTTAGTTGTACAGGTTACTTTTATTAATATTCTTGTTTCCTTAGGCACCAAAATGGCTATCAAAAAGATAATAAATAATAATACACACAGAAATATTTCATACACCCTCATTGACGGTTATGGTCACTTGAGGGTGTATGGTCGTGAGGCACATTATGCTGTCAAACTGTGAAAAGTCAAAATGCGAAAGCAGGAATATATTTTTCAATAAAGTGCGGTTACTAGAGAGGTCAGTACAAGCTGAAAGAAGTAAAAAAATAAGAAAATTTAAAATTTTCCTAAAAACTATTCGAATAACTCGTTGAATCAGTAAGAGACCGAATATTTTCCAGCAACAATTTAAACAAGCTTGGGTAAGATTTCAATTGTGAATCGACTTGAATATTTTATAGTGTATAGATAAAAAATATTTATTTTATCACTTGTTGCTTGACATTTATTTATGCACATAGTACATTCTAAAAATAATTTGTTATCATATTGTAAAGAAAATAATAGTTATAGGGAAGTGTTATCATTTCCTAGATTATATACAAAAATCACTGCCATTTGATTGATTAAAAAACATGTCAGAAATTAATGGAGCTGTGACAAAAGGAGTGATTTTTAATGTGTCAAATTAACCAAAAATGTTACAAAATATTAGTATGAAAATTAGTATATTTACATTAAAAACAAACTAAAATTAGCACACGTATATTCTAAAGTAAGGGTACTTATTGTAAATCGTATTAGTCATATCAATTTTTGGCTTGCTTCCAAATTGTTTTAGATAAAATTCTCAGAACTTTTCTGACCATGGAATAAATAAAATTGTTCTTTTATAGACAAAAATAATGCGATTCTTCTCTAAAAGCAAATAATAAACAGATGAGGATTGAGCAAAAAATTAAATTACAAATTTTAATAAATTTGTGATAATCTGAACGATTTGTAGTTGAAAAATTTTCTGGTGCTTCCACGATCGATCGAAAGAAAATATTGTGTACAGTTTCCAAAAGCTTCATAGGTATTTAAAGACAATTGACTTTAAATATTCATAAAACTTTATCCAGAGAAACTAGCAAGGGCGGATTTTATTCCAATCTTCATCATCCCATTTTTGTAATTTTCATCTTCATAATAATTTTATTTTTTTCTGATTTCTTGATTTAAAAGGAATGAATTGCGAAGATCTTCAGAACTAACTTGTCCTCCCAAATCCCTTACTTTGTGCATAGTAGAGTATTTTTCACATTTTTTGCTTAATATTTTTTCAATTGCTCAATTTAATCTGTTTCATCTAAGGTGAGTTTTAAGTAGTCACCACTCAACACGTTTTTTTTGTATGAGAAAGGCAATAATCAAAAATGGTTGAATCATTTTGGTTTTGTTGCCAGCTATAAAATTGGTAGTTGGTCCTAAAAGAATTAACTGTCCAGTTTGATGTTAGAAAAACGATGCCAAGTTCACTTCTTCACAAGTTGCATAGCTTTGTGTTCTCAATTTTTTAACATAGAGGAATCTCACTGCTTTGCCAATAAATTTTAAAAAGTTTAGTTTATCTAAAGTTAAATGTTTTATAAGTCGATTGATTATGAATTATGATCTATTTTGTGTCAATTTTAAAAGAACTATTTTATACCATGGTTTGTCTTCAATTTTACAATCACTAGTAAACATCTAATAGGGACCTCAATCTTCTTCATATTCTATGATGTTTCATATGTTTGAATATCATGGATATATTTTAGACTAATTTGTATATAATTGAATGTTCGATAAATTATCATTATGCTCTCTTACTACTAAAGTAATAAATAATAGATTGTAAGTTCTTTATGTGCAGTATTTAATAAAAATTAAAGCGAATTATAATATAATATTAAAATAAACCACATAAATAATGATATTGCATGTAAGGAATGCAATATTTCAACTCGTACGAGGTTTGTTCAAAAAATTGTAATCGCCCTAAAATTGAGAGAGTTTTCTACAATTTTCTACAACCCAATGTCAGGAGAGTTTATGGTAAAGTTCATAAATATGGAAGCGGGTCTGATGTCAAAATTCAAGGAACAAGCTTGAAGCGTCTCTAATTTTTAGCTAACATAAGAGCCAGTCAAACTTTTTTCGTCATGTATTATAATTTATAATAATGGTTACCATCAACCTATATTAAAGTTTAAAACGAAATTTGGCACCTCGAAAATCACAATTTCCTTTTAACGCCACCTTAATCAAACGTTGCAATAACTATAGAGATATATGATAGTGGATACGACCAGCGTTCAGGAATTTTATGAACAAACCTCATATTGTGAATTGTGTAAAGATTAAGTTCGGTAAGTGTAAAAGTAATATTGAACCATTAAAATCATTGAAATATATTTATATACCACATAAGGGGTCTGGTCTAGATCTAAGATAGTCAAGTAGTGTTTTTACCTACTGGCAAAAATAGTCAAGCTCAGTTTTTCATCACCAGTTATTCATTCAAAGAAGGGGCCCCGAAACCGTTGTAATTTATAATATTTTTACACTTGCCTTTGTTGATTTTTTTATACATTTTAACAAACTGCGGCTTAAATGATGAGTTTGCCTAACACATCTTACTACACCAATTTTTAAAATCATTTGTATAAATAATAATTAGTAGAATCTTCTGTTGTTGATATATTTAAGCCATGATCTCAATAATATTGTAGGTTTAATTGTTCTAAAATCTTGAAATTACTTGCCTATTTTACAGCTTTCTTAATTTTCATAAATTTTACACTTTCTTTTCATGTCGGTCCACTACATTCCAATTTTTCCATGTATGTCTAAGTTTCAAATATAGATCTATTGTTTTTAACTGCAGTTTTATTTTATCCACAATAATAAAGCATCCCATTTGTCATAATATCCCATGATTTTATAGAATTAGGCCTGTGCATTATTATTATAGTTATATAATTTCTCTTTCATTTGAAGTTTATATTGTTTTTTTTTACAAACACTCATTCAGTATTATATTTTTATAACGATGAATAATGCAAAACGCCTTATGTTAAGAAATGTTGCTGCTTTCAGGTGAACCGTGAACCATTTCAAAATTGCTGAAAAGAAAAATAAGAACAAGACTTTCGTTGTAAAATAAACCAAAGCTACAAACCTCTCTAGGAATTGACAAAAAATTCCAACATAATATGAATAGATAACATGATGAGGGAAATAGACAACAAGGTAGGGAAAGAATAAAAATTTTCATTCTATATAAAGTAAATAACTAATTCCTCAATAGGTACCTACAAATTATGTTCAGATTTCCCTGAGAGGCTATGAGAAAAATCAATTTTCATACATTTTAATAAAAATGTAGGTCGTGTTGGTTCTCCGTGCCAATGACACCTTGGTTGGAAACTCGGCAGCAGCTGACAACTATTTTTTGTGCTTCTCGAGCCAAGATCGAGATCCACCTTGTGGAAAGCAACAGCAAACCACCATACAGTAATGCCTAGTAAAACCACTCAAATACAGTGGAGTCTCGCTAATCCGAGTCCCGGTGTTCCGAGCTTCCGTGTGATCCGAGCTAAAAATAGAATTTACAGGATCCGTATTAACCGAGCAACATTATGCTAGGTTCCGCTTTATTCGAGCTATCGCATTCCCTGTTAAAGTACATACATACATACATACATATGTATGTACTATACATATTATGAATGTGTACATTAATGTACATACAACTACGCATCTGGTAAAGTATTAGAGAGGAATGAGAAATAAGTCATAAGCCACTTGATATTTTATTACACCCTGTTCCTATTAGGTACATATTTCAGATCTTTTTAAGAGGCAAACGGAAATAATAATTGATTTTTGGGTATGTATGTAATTACATATGTCGTGGGCTCGATTTAAGCGGAACAAAGTTCAGCGACGGTCGGATCAGACGGATTATTTTTTCATCCGTGAGATCCGAGTTTCCCGCAAATCCGAGCACCGCCGTCCGGTCCCGTTTAGCTCGAATGAACGGGACTCTACTGTAGTGCCCTTCAGACTCTGGTGATGAAAAAGGAGGTCCCATTACTCTGTATTAATGAACTGCTGGCTCGCGCACCACAGACATATTCGAGGGGTAGCCTATGCCCGATATGCGGGTATGGCACTTTAAGAAGAAGAAGAATAAGAAAGTAAAGTAATATAAGAAAAACATGACATCCAGGAACTAAATCTTATAAAACTGATTTCAGGGATTCCCTTTTCTTATCCTTTTTTGTCCTCTGTTCTTTGTCATAATTTTTTAATTATTTTTATATTTATTATTTCACTATTGTTAATGCCTAGTGAGGAACATATTAATTGTAACAGAGACCTTGTATTACAGGAATGTTATGCTGTCTATGGGTTACAATTTGTTGAAACTGTCATTAGGTTGCTACTACCAGAAGTGTTAAAAAAACCGGTAAGTCAACAGATTTATTTTTTATCTGGCAGCAATTTTTTTTAATGTCTGTTGTTGCAAAAACTCGTCCCTTACAAGAATTTTTGTTGTAATTCTTGTACCATTTTTTTACATTAGAGTGAAAATGATGTGACCTAACTACGAACAATTTAGTTTTATTTTATTGCAAAAATTAATTTTTCCCTGCATCTCTTATGATGAAACTCCACACACTATGCATTCAACTTGTAGAGAATCAAAAACAGGAAAAAGTATATTCTCACTATATAGCACCTTGGTAAGTTGACATTTCATTGTTAAAAAGTGGACTCTAATGGACACTGAAAGAAAAGTAGGTTAATACAATAGAGGCAGACCTATAATAGCAACACATCAGATTATAAATTCATAGTCTGAAAGGTCACAATTTTTACAATTTATTTTTCATCATTTTTTACTTTATTTTGTGGTAGGGAGAAAAACGTAATGCGTTCCGCGTTGGTAGGTCTCTTTTTTATCTTCGATGACTTTAAGGACCTCGCAGCTTCCTATAGCTTCATGAAATGTTTGTTTATATCAAAATTATAGGTGTCAAAAAAAAAAGTTAAACTTTCTTAATGGTAGGTGTGGGTACATAAGCAAAAAAAAACAATTTAGAATTTAGAGGACTTTTATAATTTGTAGGAGTTTTCTTGCACTATTTCTTGCAGTACCAAAAAGTTGTAGGGTTTCAATAACTGACCTCTTTGTGTGTTTGTGGATGTGTTGTGTGTTTTTTGAGTAGGTTGGCTCTGGATGAATTTCCGGCAGCCAGTAGAGATGTTCCCATTTATATTTTCAATTGGTTTCGACCTCCTTATAAAAGCTTAAATTTTATTTAGGTGCTATGCCAGGGTGTCTAAAAAGCGTTCAGTAACTTTCAGTGGTTTATTTTTTACAATGCAATTATTGAAAGATACATACCTGCAATGAAACCCTGCAACTTTTGAATTGAACATTTTTTTGTAACATTTAAAATAAAAACATTATAATTAAGGGGGGTACCTACACATGCACCCTCACCCCATTATCTCAATCCATAAAAATTAAGAGATTACTAATGTTTGTTTGTAGCAGGTAAGTACCTAACTAGACTCATTTGCCAGGTAATATAGGTACCTACAAATATCTTAAATTTTAAAATTATGACACCAATAATAATTAAAGCTATATAAGTATGTGGTGTAAGAGCTATAATAATTAATAAATTGCAATTAATCTGTCATTCCACTGTACTTCCACGAATAAACAAAAAAAATTAATATCAGTTTTAAATTCAATCATTATCTTGATGACTCAAACTTTCAGCATAATCCTTTTATGTTGCATCAGCCGAAAGATGCGCGTATCATGGAATTCGCGGATGAGGCTGATGGATATCCATAAGTTCATTAAACTTGGCAACGCGGAGGTGACCTCTTACGTACGTACATTGTTGCCGCTATTCCAAAAGATTTACAGTCACTACTTACAGTCAGTTTGCATGTTCACGGACGTAATATTTAAAAATTGCAGAGTGAATCGTGTGAGCAAACGAAAATGTAATTTAGGAGAGGATTTTCGAAAAAAAATTGAGATTGAGATTGAATCTATAAAACTATAAACAGTCAAAATCTCTTACAGTGGTAAATATTAAATTTTTCCTAAGCCTACTCTAATTAAATAAATATTTGTAAATTCAAGGCCGTGGACGGCTGCTATCAAGGCTACGAAATTTACGTCACAGTGTAATTTTTAATGATCCTGTACCTGTATGTAGTACAAATTTCTAAACAGGGACAGGGTGATGAAAATTACCAGATTTTTATCACCCTTGTATAAAAATTCGGTCATTATTTACATCCGCGGCTCCTACAGTTTCACTATGGCACCTATATGTATAGGGGTGGAGAACATACCTATAGTCTATAGTAACACCAGGAGGGTATTCATTACCTTTGCAAATGAAAGGGAAAGCCACAAAACGGCCTAAAAACACGGTTTTGAGAGTGCAATGAAAGTACGGACCTGGCAGATGCGATGATTAAAAACGTCGAGGATGTAATACCCAGAGGATGAAACAACTTGAGAACAATTCCTAGCGCTTCAGAACGTACCGTCACATATTCGCAATATATCCGCTTCTTCATATCGTGACCAGAACACAGAATTTGATGTTACGATTTTTGGAATATAAATTTGCAAAATAAATGCAAAATTCTAAATAAAAACCGTGCTACTGTTAATCTCGAAGATTTTCCTTGCCCTGAAAGTGAAGAAAAAAAATAGAAATTCGACCGTAGTGTCAAAGAGGCCTTGTTTTCAGCTTCTTGCCCACCCAGCACCCCTATTTCGCTCCTTTGTCCCGAAAAAATTGATGAAACTTAGGAGCCGCGGATGTATACTATAATTACCAAAAATTCCAAGTAGGTACCTAGGTACAACTGTACAAGTAACACGTAAAAAGTTGAGATAGGATTTTTATTAAATTACTCGTGGTCACTTTATGTCTGAATTTTTTTTTATTATGGTTCTCTAGGATCAAAACAGTCTCCGAAAAAAGGCCGCTTCATATCTCTAACTGATCACCCTGTATTTATTTATTTATTTATTTATTGCGTAATTTCATTTATTCACTTATTATTACTGTGTTACCTATGACGTAATGAACTGAGACATAACACTCACGTTTTTTTTTATTACATCTGTGAAATGTTACGGTTACGATTAGTCGATCGAAATGACAACACTGCGAAATCTCTGACGTAATACTGTTCTTATTTACATACAGACACTTTAGCAGTACGTGGAACGTGGAAGTTTCAACCAATTAGATATCAGTTCCTCTTGGCTGCGAACCAATCACGTGTATTCATTATAAAGAGCGCGAGAGGCGAGAGCGCAAATTCGGGTTTAATAATTTTTTGGGGTGCTACCTCAAATCAAAAGAGTCTGACTCCTACCTGTTCTTCAATAATTCAAGAATATTTTATCTCGTCTCATCTGTGGACTCATTCTTCCTCCACATTGTCTTGTGGTTGGTTAACCTGGTTCGTGACTACTTGTGCTATAGTTGTTACAGGAGGGTGACTAATACCTATACGAATCTGGGAGTTCTTTGACTGTTAAGTAAATATGTAAATAAATATTTAAGAAATAAATAAATATTATTAATTTTCCCCACTCTGTCAAGAGGTAATTTTCATAATAAGTTTGATCTAATTTTTATTAGAATATCTACCCAACTAATAATAATATTACCTTGGTATTTTATTGTTTCATCATCAATTTAATTATTTGGTAAAATATAATATTTAATAATAATTATTATAAAATATAATTACATAATATCAATACACCTAATAAAGTCAATTTAATAATAATTTTTTTATTGTTTATTATTTATAATAATATGAGCAAAAAATCCACTGATCTAAGTGCTCTATTAAAAGTTCCAAAAGTTTCCAATAAAACGGTTCATATTACCTTTACGAGAAATATTTTTATCGGCACTACTAAAAGAAAGTGTAACTGGAAAATGTGCAGAGGACACCAAATGAAGATGTAAGTTTTTTTAGGTATCAATTAATTTTTCCCTTCCTGATTCCTGAGTTAAAAGTATTTAAACAGAATGTCCCAGACTTAATTGACCAGATCATATCTCAGGTTGAGATAATCGAATAAACTGGATATTATTATAATTTTTAAAGCTATTCTATATAACATCATATGACAGCATATAAAAACCAACCCCCACTTTTAACATCCCTTAAATATTTTCAAAACAAGTTCTCTATTCAGCTGTTTTTTCATATTCAAAATAGTTCAGAAATAGCCAAGAAAAGGTTCATCAAGGAGGTTTTGTCTCAGGACTTTTTATCTGAACTTTCTCTATACTTTATGACTTTAGCTGTCAAAAATGTATCAATAATTTAGTCATAGTTTTTCATAGGGCATCAGGTGTAATGGTCATTTTTACTATAACTATAATAGTCCAAACAATTTAAAAAATAATTCTGATTTATGGCGGGTAAATTTTTCAAAATAACACAAAGGGCAAGGCATTTAAAAATAATGACTGTCACCGTCACCTGTCAATTAAAAACTATGACCAAATTACTCATAAATTTTCACAGCAAAAGTCACTATAAGAGAAAGTTCAAAGAAAATTAAAGTCATGATCACCTTTGATGAACCTTTTCTTGTTTTATTTCTGAACCAAACTTAAATCATAAAAAAATATAAGTGGGGGTTATTATTGTGACCACCTATACTTAACTTTATTAAGTATAGATATCTAGATAATAAAGTATAGGTAGGTACATAAATAGGTACCTATTACGTAAATTATTATATTACAATAGGGAGAGATAACCAAAGCTTGTAGGTACTTAAGAGGTACTTATCTTTAGAGGTAGTTATTATTTATAATAAATTCAGCAGGATTTAGAAGATATCATTAGAATACAATAATTTATGATAAAAATATATTATCATTGAAGTTCCAGGTACCTATTATAATAGGTAAAAAATACATTCTTTAATAAATTACCTACACAAAGCAAGTTATTAGAGGACCTACCTATACCTAGATACAAAATATACAGGGTGATTCAAAATTCAGTGCATAGATTTTAAGGGCGTATTTACCAGCCAAAAATAAGAAAAGTTTTTCATATAATCGTATGTCCTAACTTGCTTCGTTTTCTAGATACAGGGTGTAAAATTTTGAAAAAAAATCGATTTTTATTAATTACTCAAAAACCTTTCAGCCGATTTAAATAAAATTTGGTAGGCTTATTTGTCGTTATAAGGAACTTCCTTTGATGGGAATAACATAAATTTATTAGTCTGAGCTTTACTCGTACCTAGCTTTGTTTCCAAGAAAAAATCAAAATCTGTGCCAGGCCCTATTAAAACAAGTCGATTCACAATTCACATCGATTGTTGAGATTCATTTACTTTAATGCAGGTAGCCTCCTACTGAGACGCCAATGGAATTAATAAATTCATGTTATTCCCATCAAAGGAAGGCACTTGTGACAACAAATAAGCCTATAAAATTTTATTTAAATCGGCCGAGACGTTTTTGAGAAATTGATAAAATAATCGATTTTTTTTTCAAAACTTTACCCCCTGTATCTAGAAAACAAAGCAAGTTAGGACATAGGTACGATTATATAAAAAAAACTTCTTATTTTTGGCTGGTAAATACGCCCTTAAAATCTTTGCACTGAATTTTGAATCACCCTGTATAATTAATTAGTTATCAGTTTAACAATAATTTAATTATTATAGCTTTTAATTATTATTTTAGACTTTAAAAGGAGTTCATCTCTAAACTATAAAAAAAAAATCATATGGCAAAAGTTCATTACGCGTCATATGACGAGTCGCAATTATGTTATAAACGGGGTAACGGGGATGAATTATTGAACGTCGTGAAGAGATCATGTGTTTTTGGGAGGGGCCAAAGTCCATTCCGAAATAGCAAGTTGTCCGATGACTCGATGACTCATGCAATTTCCCGGTAATCTAGATCGGTCTAGCGCGAGTTTCTCCTCTTCCATTGGCTCGCCATGACATCAGCTTTCGATCCTTGCATACACTCATCGTCGATCTTCTACTCCTCTCCGGGCGAGACTCGAGAGCGACCAGGATAGATATACGCGTACCGCTACGTCGGATATTCCGAACTTTCGCGACCTTGCCGGATTCTCCCACTTCGCGATTCCACGTATTCCGAGAATGCCAGCCACCAGCCATGTTAGTTGATCAATCAAATTTGAAACGTCATCGCTGGTGCACGCGTTTTTCTGTCTGTCGCTAATTTTGCTGATATTTGCCGATCGGGAGAGTGTCAGTGTGATTTTCGAAATCTGATTCGCAGAAAACAAGTGCCAGAGTAATTTGGTGCCAGTGAGGGAATCACTGGACTTTTTCGTTTGTTAGAAAAGAACGTAAAACAAACGCGCAGCAGATAAAGCGCACCAAAAAGAGCGCGTTTATTGTAAGTTTTTCCCTTAAATTTCTGCTTTATTTTTGAAAATTTTTCGCTTAAATGTCTGTTTAGAGTTGATTCTTTGTAACTGCATATTTTTTTTAGACGCCATATGTTTTTGAAAAATCGTTGCGCAATACTTAATTACAGGAATTTTATGTTTGTTATTATTATTATTTTATTATTTATTTTATTTTTTATTTAGTTTAGTTCTTGTAATGTGTGTAGTTACTGTAGTTCTATCTCAGAACCCCCGAGCATAAGGGTAACATACTTTGGAATTTCAGGTTTCTGTTTTTTTTTTTTTTTTTAATTTTTATTACAAACAAATTTAATACAACAAACATAAAACAGTAGGTACCTTTATTGGCGTACCTACCTACTTAAAACAGGTATAAAAGTATAAGTAGTAGGTAGGTACTTTACATAATATACCCACCATAATATACATAATCTTTTGTTTGAAATTTACTACAATAATAATTATTATTATAGGAGCAGGGAGTTACCATAAGCACCAATAATAATGTATGATCGTTAAGTTGCCAGTTTTCATAGAAAATAATTTTGATTTGACCTTCATCGTGTTTGAACTTGCCTGTCATTGTGATGTTCCAAGCTAGAGGCTTATCTTTTTTATCTTTTAAATGGAGTATAGCGTTTTTATTCATCAGGCAATGACAATTATTATTATGGTGATTATTAAGATAAAATAATTATTATTACTTTATGCTCGACTTTATAGGTATTTATATTTTATTGTAGGCAAATTAATTAATTCAATTAAAGTAATGTAATTTTTTCAATAATGAATAGGCCATACCCATCACATATCATGCCTCTTTAAGTCATAGGAATTTAACATGCAAATTCAGTTTTGTGCAGATATAGGTATCTCCATCAGATTTTAAATATTTCATCTGTAATTTTTTCTCTAAATCTAAACCCAGAAATATTATTTGCACAAAACTGAATTTGCATGTTGAATTCCCATGACCCACTTGAAAGTTTCCATCAGTCTGTGGGTACTTTATATTAGGTAATAATATATGATAAATAATATAGTAGGTAGGTAGGTATCTAACCGTCCTGGTTTTCCAGTTATACATATTTATATTTTTTCATATTATCAATGTTGTATTTTACCTTATCTCGATTATACTAAAATCACCATGATTATTAGTTTGTGTCTAAATTAACGACATTGTGTTCATTTTTCTTTCATTATAGGTATTTACAATATCTACATAATGTCCCTATTCTTGAATATGGGGCGGGGGATTCCCCTCGAAAAATAATTGACAAATTGAAATATTTACATTGACAACAATAATACAAAATAACATAAACTGATAAATATGTCAAATTTGAAGAAAATCTATACACCAACAACTAAAGTTTTATTATTGAAAAAATAAAAAATGTAATAAAAAAATAAGATATCCTGTAACTATAATTAAGGGGTTTTTGAGTTTTCGAAAAATTTTATAAGAACTTGCGGCATTAATTTTCGAGCAGCGAGTCATCCCCCGGAGTTTTTTGCTCATCATTTCTGGGACACTCTTTATAATCATTTTTTTTTTTACATGAAAGCGAACTTTTTTCCTGTTGATCACAGAGTCAAGACAGCTGCCAGTTGAAGGAACAGCTGCTACTTGTACTTGAACAATAGCCAACTTGTTCCACTATCTTTCATCAATTTTTCAATGATGAACCTTCATCATTCTTTACAGTGGCGTCTCTAGAATAGCGGGGTTTCGTGAAACTATATGGGACCCTGGAGGCTTGATAAGAGGCTAGAACTCCGAAAAGGGTAATTATTTACATCCGCGGCTCCTAAGTTTCATCAATTTTTTCGGGACCGAGGAGCGAAATAGGGGTGCTGGGTGGGTAAGAAGCTAAAAACAGCCATGGCAAACTAATATTAAGGTCACCACTAAGGCCTCTTTGCACTACGGTCGAATTTCTATTTTTTTTTTCTCTTTCAGGGCAAGGAATATCTTCGAGATTAACAATAGCACAGTTTTTATTTTTTGCATTTATTTTGCATTTATATTCCAAAATACGTGACATCGCTCGCTATTATGGTCCGACTACGTTTGAATGCGGTTCGTATGTTGCGTATGTTACCAGATCAGCCCTGGTGTTGATATTACGAGTTTCCGGCCGCTTTTAATGTTTATTCCGTTTACTCGACACTCTGACCTTGCATGTTTATTGTGATTTTCGCTGTTCAGGCCCGCACTCAGGAAGACCTTCTTTTGATGCCCTTTCGTTCGCTTATCTTTCATTTGCAAAGCAAATTAATACCTTCCTGGTGTTACTATAGACTATAGTAACACCTATATAGTCCTCCACCCCTATATATAGGTGCCATAGTGAAACTGTAGGAGCCGCGGATGTAAATAATGACCCCGAAAGGTGTTCCACAAACAGAAAAAACTGTTTTTTGGTGTTTTTCTGAATATTTATCCAGGTTGTACCTACTCCTGATGGGTCCCTAAAAATTTTGATGCACTATCTATTATAGACTTCTTGATTCATATGTATATGTAACACGGCTTTTATAGAAGGAAAGTCACCCTTTTTTGTAGGAAACACGTATTGTGACAATGTCAGTGAGCTGTGATACACGTTGGTAGGCCCGCAATAAAATTTGGGGTGTCTAAAAAAAATTTAAAAAAATTGAACCCAGGCCCGAAACAATAATACAATTTATGTTGGTACGCTACTGATTCTTTAATTATTCTTGTCCCGCTATTCAGGCTCCTTTTTCACTGTTTCAGGTTTTTCCGATTATAATTTAGTTTCAATTTCTCAACTGGGGTTTCCTGCTTTTATTTAATTATTACCTTTGCTATTATAATTCTTACTCATCAATCTTGCTATTATTATTATTACTATTATCATCTTTGGCAGTTCCATCTTTTTTCCTTCTCTCCCATGCACTCACTTATCTTCCTCCAGTTCTAAGCTTGTTCTAGTCACACTTAATTCTGTAATTAGAATTACCATTCTAGAGTTTCTCTCATTTAGACTATTGGGAAAAATGCCTAGGAAAACTCAAGTGAAAAATATATTTTGATTAACAACTACAACATAACCTGTACAGAGGTTAATTTAAAGATAAAAAATTGATTTTGAAGATTTGTGTAATTAATATAGGACCGCATAGGCGGTAGCATGGCATAATCAGTTTGATATTTTATTTTCGTTGTAATTTGGTGGTAAAGTGGCGAAAAAATCGATTTTTCTTCAATACATCGTTAGAATTCGATTGATAAAATCAAAATCCTTGAAAGGGAATATCAAAAAACAAGGCTTAATTAAATAAAATACATAAAATATGGAAATCACAATCATGGTAGTAATAAAAGTGACCAATAATTTGAATGGGATAGGTATCCTATAAATCTACCATAAATCTATCTATCATAAATCCTAAGTAAATAGAAAACACGCTTATGCCAGTTTTGTGCAGCTGGGAGGTGGAAACCTCTATTTATACAGGGGGCGTCCAAAAATGAGGTTTATACAGGGAGTGTCCAGAAATGACGGAGCCAAATACTGCCTAGCCTACTGTTTGTGAAAAAAAGTTATATTTTTTAATCATTTCAAAAACAGATTTCGCTGCGATTCTTTTCTAATGGTGTTCCAAAATGACTGGAACTAGCAGCTCTCCATAAAATTTATCGATATCGCATATAAAATGAAACCTCAATTTGGCTTTACTAATAGTCAGTTTTCGATCTTTTCAGGTTGAGTACAAGTGTTTCTCAACTCTTCAATTGGTGAGGACCCTCGAAAGGTCAACATTTTCCTAAACACAGCCGGCGAATACAATGTGAGTATTTTCAGTTTCTCTCAGTTGCTACACGTCTAACCTTTCAGACCTGTTACAGCCCTTTCCTGAATTGAGGAGAACGACTAGGGAACACGGTATGCTAATAGCTTATTTTAATTTACAGTCCCGTGCAAAATGCAGTCTGCTGCCGCTAAGGACGTCGTCCTGTCCGCAACATGGAGAGAAATCCACAGTGCTACCGCAAAACCACCTTCAGGAGTTTATTACATTGAACCAGGCCGTGAACATGCTCGACTTCGACTCACAGGAACCCGAGAGCAATATGCTCAGGTTTGTACACCTTTATACATTTTTATTTATTTTGCAGATTTTTTAAAAATAATTTTCATAATTTCATTTTATGTTTTGCTAAAGAAAGTTTTGAAGTCAGAAAATGGTATTATTAGTCACTCTTAATTTTTCTTTGAGTTCCTTTCTGACCTGGAACTTTTATATTTTTCCAGGTTAAGATGTTAGTACCTAATCATGTCTTAAAGATCAGTTCATCACTACTAGTTCAATGAATTCGAGATATGAACACGAACATGATGATCTGGAAAGGATATGGTAAGAGTTACGAAATCAAGTTATAAGATAAAAGTTGCAATTTACAGTTTTTGAATCTATGTGCCACCTAGAAGTAAAAAAGTTGGTTTAATTTAAGAGGTTTATGTACCTTGTTGAGATATAAAGTAAGACTTTTCAGAACTTTATCACAATTTGATGATGATGAATGTATTTTATCATGTTTAATTAATTAATTTTGGTACTGATTAACTGATTTTAATTCTATAACATATTAAAGGTGATATTTTTCAATAGGACCATATACTTTCTAGGATCATATAAATTATACAAAAATACCGAAAGAACCAAATTCCGGGCCTCCAAATTTTGAGCTTACACCTTTTATAAGTACCTATAAGTTTTTTTTATCCTCAAAATTCATAGTTCAAAATTCATAATTAATTGAGAACAATTTTTGGAGTTCCTCTTGAACTTGTAACCACATAGAAGCTTGCTTGGTTTTCAATTTTTAAAATTGAGCCTTAACAATAATTGAATTCAAGTAGGATCTGTAATAAAATTTGGAAAGTGTTTGTTTTTAAATATTTTGATTAAAACTGAAAATTACTCAGCATCGAGATTTATGCAGGAGATACATTCATTACTGATACAATCAAGTCAAGAAATTTATAGCAAAAATTAAAATTTGATTATTCTTTTGAGCAGCATATACATCACTTTTCTAACAATGCCCACTTTGAAATTTTTGTCATTTTAGAGTAGGATTAGTAAATCTGAAAAGTCTAAATTATTTTAGCATACAATAGGAGCCACCCTGTATAATATAAGATTGACTAGTTGGTGCTAATAATTACTTATAGCAGCAATTTTAACCAGGAAACTCAACAATAGTTATTTTTGTGAAGGTGACCTGTTGATGTTACTCCTATCTTCAACCAAAGTTTGATGACAAAATAATTGTGTTTAATTTTTCATTAAATTGCTATGAAATAGATTTTTCAATTTAATGTAATTACAAACTTTTTATGTAATATAATAATTAGTGGCAGTATGTTAGATTTGGTCTTGGTACCTATTTGAAGTGATATGCCTAATTAGTAAAATGTTGCTAATTGGTAAATTAAATTATTTACAACTTGAGTAGAGAGTACATCAAACTCGAGATGATGTATCCTGTAAAAATAGTTTTATCTAATCTTATTTACAAGGGATAATAATGAATAGCATTTGAATAGTGCTAAAAAATATTATCAAGAGGCGCCTAGTTACCAAAATATATTTAATAAGCAACTTTTATCTTCCACGATTTCGTAACTTTTACCATGTTTCATGTTTCATGATTCATGATTTTTGTGTATTTATGCTCAATACTTAAGTTTTTTTGTCTTTTAGTTTGTGTTCAGTTTTTTTTTTGCTTAATAGCAAAAGCAGCAACTTTTACCTGATTTCGTAATTCTTGACCAATTGTTGAATGGAATATTTTCTTAAAAATTTGCTAGAATTTTGAAGTGTTCTTCTAATTGAAGCATTGGCCAGAGTAACCTTGTAACTTGGTAGTTTTTTTTTTATGTGATTTTTTCCTTTCAGTAGGTTTATATGGGCAGAATGCTTCCACCAAAGCAATAATTATTATGGTTGCATGATTTACAGTAAATAATTTTAAAATAATATTTTAAGAAATGCTGAAAAGTTTCCCATTCAATAACCTTCGAAGGTGCATTTTTGCGCCTCTTAGTTACAAAGTTACAATTGAAGGTCAATGCTAAAATAATTATTCTTGAATAAAATCCACAAAATTTACAAGAACTTCTTGATTGAGGCCAGGATTCCTGTTATTCTCTTTTTGATACATTTTTCAAATTATTTTTTTTAAGTGAAATCCAATCTTTAACCATTCAAATGTGATAGCAGAAAATATTTTAATTATTGGCCGAATAATTACTAAATAATCGTGTCTTGTTTTACAGGACTTGAAGTGTTTTCTCTTCTTTTTTAGCAAAAATTGAGTTTGGTAGAAACCCTTTTTGTTTGAAGGAACCCTTCATCAAGAAATTGATTTAATGAAAGATGAAGAGGTTCTCACGGGCCCCAGGCAGTACTATTAATAAGTCAAGAATAGGATAACTCATGATTTGTGATGATACTGAAAACTTCTTTGAAAAATGGACAGAATAAGCAGGATATTCTGTTGATAGTGCCAGGCATCCATTTAAAATTTTTGGCTGTATCATTATTCACAATAATTGCCAAAAATACTAAAAATAGTAGCATCCTGAAATTGAAATTCACAAATTCAGCTATTTTCAGGAATCATCTGACCAATTTTGATTTGGCAATTATTTAATAATTATACTGGTCTATTACAGAATTATTATTCTGTTAATTTTGGAACATATTTTGTGTGCCAAGAAATATCATCACATTACTGGAAAAATGTTTATTTGGATTTGTTAGAAGAACTTTGAGGGTAAAAATATCTCTGCCTTGCTTGAAAACCCATTTTATCCTAATCAGATACATCTTTAATAGTCTCAAAGCTCAAATAAGGCTTTAAAGTTTTAATAACTTTTTCCAAAAAATTTGTATTAGGTAGGTGGAACCTTCCTACATTTATAGACTTCAAATTTCATTCACTTTTGTGAAAATGTCCAAATTTTGTTATTGAGTGAAAAATGATAAATGAAAATTATACCTTTGTATTTCAAATATTGACCATAAAATTATGTTTTGTGACAATATTCACGTTTTTGATGCAAAGGTGCTTCCCCTGTTAATTAATTATTTGAACGTAAATCCCCTAAATTCTATTTTACAGTTCAGGACATTTTTCATAGCCAAGTCCTATTCAGGAAACTGGTGAAGTGAACTGATGAAGGGGAAAAAATGTCCTAATTAAGATGACCATAAAATAGAATTTAGGGGATTCACATACAAATTATTAATAGGGGAAGCACCTTGCATCAAAAATGTTTCACTTTCAGGTAATTTAATTGGTGCAAAGAGTGTTTTTTTTTCTTCCCATTATTACATACTTCTTATTACATATTACAAAAATTTCTCAAAAGAATCCAAAAATTTAATATTAATTTTTTTGGAAATCAATTAAAATTTTATGTTTTTGACCATTGAGACCATAAAGTGAGCTGAAATTGATCCAATTTAAAAAAAATCAAATCGAAATTCGTCTTCCTAGTCTGGAAAAAAAAGTAGGTAGGTAATTTGCAGTTTTATATGTTCACAATTTCAAAAAGTCCCATTTTCTCGGTTATTAAAAATCACTCTGTTATTCTGATAAGGGAAAAATAAGTTTTCAAGCAAGTTATGTAAGTTTGTTGACAAATAGAAAAACATTCCCATACTATGATGAAAATTTTTGAAGGAACTCTTCCAACACTTTTAATGAATCAATATAAAAATTCTCTAAGAGTTTTTTAAATCATTATTATTAGAATTTTAAAGTCTCTCTGAAAGATATTTTTGAAAAACAGTTTCTTTTGTGTTGAGGGAAAAATTCTACAATTTGTTACAATAATTAAGGATTAAGCAAATTTTGGAACGGTCTTAATGACAGAGCATTATCTTAATGTTTTAATTTGTTACAGGTGCGTCGATCCTTACGAGGTGACCCCATGTGGAACGGACGCCCGGTCGCCCCATACAGTGATGATGCCAACGTCATCCGAGGCCTTCTGTGGCGTCGGCGGCCGGCCTCTAAAGCTGGAAATGGAGACGTTCGGCGATCTCTCGCAATATTTATCCACGACAGACGCCACCGTCGTGCCAGTGCCACTCATGCCAAGATGCATGAGAATAGATGAATTGAATACGCCAGTTTTCGGTGAGTTTGGTGTTCTTTTTTATGTCCGAAACAATGTAATCCTTATTGTTCAACTTTTTTCATTTTGATTTTTTTTACAGAGAAAATGGAACCGTCATTTTCACTACACGAGCAAAATAGTACTGTGTCTAATCCAGTGACTTATCTGGACGAACTGTACAACATTACACCAACCATACATACAACAGTGGAACACAATTATAATAACGATACTCTATCTGGGCTGAATCCAGCCGATTCTAGAATAAGTCAGGCCGCCTGGACCATACAGGACAGCCAATCTAATATTAGCGATAAGAACCCCATACATCAATCTCTAGAGCACAATTACTATAATAGTAATGAGAGAATGAGTCATCTTGAAGAGGACAGTAATTCAGAGGACAGAAAACCAAGGTTGAACCTCAATGTTGGGATCAGGATATTCCAGCAAGATTGTTTGAACACTCCGGATATCATCGAAACGGTTCTACAGAACGAGGTTAAGGGAAACGAAAGTCAGTGCAGTTTGGAAGAGGAGCTGTTATGCATTTTGCAAGGAGGCTGTGATGATAAGGTAAGAAGATTTTTTTTTAAATTTATTTAATAAAGCCTGTTTTTATTGTGTTAGTTTTAATTTCCTTCATTATTATTGTCATCCTACATTCCTTCATTCACTTCAGCATCATGTGGCATTAAGTATTGTAGAGTTTAGCACAAATATAAAAAAAAACTGATTTTATCACAAATTATTCATCGTAATTAATGCCAATCCTTTCATAAAAGTGAAACATCTCTCTGAGAGTTGAACATCTCTCTGAGAGTTAAAGAATGACGTGTTCTCTTCTAAGCGATGTACTAAAACTCAGGCCACTTTGTTTTCAATAGGCTCAATAGCCACCAAGTATATAACATTCAGGAACGTCTAAAGGTTGCATCCTCGAGAACACAGTCAAAGTTAGGTGTGAATCCATTGGTCCATAAATTCAAAGATCATCATCATCTTTCCCATATAATTAGGTACCAACTTACTGAAAATAAAGATAAGTATAAACAAATTTAATATTGTTGCAGGTAATATCAACAATCAACTTTGAAGACTTGGAAGACCCGTCAACGTCATCAATTCAGATCCCAACTATCACAAACCAACTCCCCTTTACAACACAAGATGTATTCCCTCCAATTTCACAGAAGAGACCTCAAAGACAAAGGAAACGCAAGTCCTACGACTCGGATTCCGATTACGAACCACCCCAAAAATACACTGCCAGATCTCCGGACACCCATGACAGTAGTTACAGCGATGAGGATGAGGAATATGTCCCCACGAGACAAAAGAAGGTTGCCAAAACGGCGAGACGGAGACCGAGCACAGCTTCATCGGTGACGAGCGACATGAGCGTTGTAGGTAGCAACTACAGGGAGTTGCGGGATAAAAATAACGAAGCCTCTCGAAAGTCGAGATTGAAAAGGAAGGTGAAGGAGATGCAGTTGGAACAGGAAGCGGATGAGCTGGAAAGTCAGAATGTCAGGTTGAAGGCAAGGGTTGAAGAACTGGAGAAGATGGTGAATAATTTCAGGAATAATTTGTTTAAAATTATGCTTAAGAAATAAGTTTTATGTATAAGTAGAAGTGTAGTTATTGTTAGTTTTTTTTATTTTTTCTATTTTTGTAAGAGATTCAATGATGTATGTGGGGTTTTAAGATAAGAGTTAATTTTTATGTTATAGATTTTTATTCATTATGATGAAAGATTACTTATTACTATATATTATGGTGTTTTAACATTGTTGTGGTTAGAAAGTTTTATCATCTACTTATAAAATGTTTTTGTTGAAAGTTTAAAAATATCTTATTGTAGTCAGTAAGTCAAATCTGTCCCAATCTGTTTCATTTTTCTGACAATAGATTGTGATCCAAGAGTACAAGTTATAGAACCTGAATTTTACAATTTTCAGTATCTTGTCAGGCAATCTTGTAAAACAAAAATTACTAATAAAAATTTGAAAACGTATTTTACTTTATTAATAAGTCGTCCTTTAGCTCCAGTTCAATATGAGGTTTTCCAAACTGCAGCCTTTCCTAAATAAGTGCAAAAAATTTTAATGGGGGTGGCAAAAGATCTCCTTATGTCTCTGTGATCCCGGTAAAGAATGATGAAAATGGACCATTTGTGGTGAAGGATTTTAAAATTTCTGAAAATCCGTCTTTGACGGCCATGTTTGAAAACAGTCTCTACCAGGATAGCAGAGACGCGCAAGGAGGTAATTGGCGGCAAGAGATCTCCTCACGTTCCTGCGATTCTGGTAAAGAATAAATTCAAAGAAGGCCACCAAAGACAGATTTAATGAAATTTAAAAACCCCCCGACCAGGATCCTGGAACAGATCTTTCCATGAGTCTAGACTTCTTGAAGAATTTGATTTCAGAATCCTGGAAGACAGACGTGTCTTTCAGACGTGACACCGTGACAGACAGATAATATGTCTGTGCGGTTTTTTTTTGGGGGACTGCTAAATTGACATATCGATTCTCCCTTCATCCTATTCCAAATTTTCCTCCAGATTCCTTAAGTTGCTCTTAAGCGTCAAAAGTTCTTGCGGGTGAGAGCCCAGAGGACTAACGCTAACACTCTTGTCTTCTCTCCACTGCATCGTATATGTGTGACTGTGCAAATCAGTAGGTATGAATCTACATGAAAAAGTAGGCACTGATCAAAAGCTCTCCCTTGAACCATTTTCGAGAAAAGTGACATTCTATGACGAAAATCAGCCAAAGCATCAAAACAAATGGCGCTTAACATTAATGCCTATTAATAAGGTTTCCAAAAGCAGTCTCTTACTTCGAACAGTTTCTAACAATATCGTAAAATAAATGAACAAGGAATATTTTTGACACTTAGATAGATTCTTTCTTCTTCTGTGGAACTTTATTTGGCATGTGACAAAAAATGCTAATTCAACTGACATAAAGTGAATTGCTATGTCAGATTTTCCAAATGAAATGAAAAGTTTGACGTTCATATTATTTCCCTATAATTTTCCTGAATATGTTGAAGTCATCATATTTAAAACTACTGAGAACAGATGGAACAGTTTTACTGAACATCTGCAGAAACAAGTCCTATGATGATACGAGGAAGAATTTGCTTTTAACAAAAGAGAGCACAGTTATTTGTCAGGGATTCACAGGAAAACAAGGAACTTTCCACTGTATGCAAGGATTGAAGTATGGTACAAAGATAGTCGGTGGAACTAATCCAAAGAAAGGTGGAAGTAAACATTTAGGTAATTTTTTATTAACAATATTAGAGGTGTATCTAGTTTTTCTTGCAATTGTCCAGATCTTCCAGTTTTCGCTACAGTAGCTGAAGCAAAGAAAGCTGTTAATCCTCATGCTTCTGTACTATACGTTCCGCCCCCGGGTGCAGCAAAGGCCATAGTAGAGTCAATCAAAGCAGAAATCCCATTGATCGTCTGCATCACGGAGGGAATACCTCAACAAGATATGGTACGAGTTAAAAAAATGCTACTAGGTCAGGATAAGTCCAGGTTAGTCGGGCCCAACTGTCCCGGTATCATAGCTCCGGATCGTTGCAAGATAGGCATAATGCCTGGCCACATCCATAGACAGGGAGCTGTCGGCATCGTATCCAGGTAAGTCTTCTCGAAAACTAATATCGAAGGAAATGACTTAGATCTAATAATTTATTTTCAGATCAGGAACACTGACTTACGAGTCGGTACAGCAGACTTCTGCCAAGTTGGGCCAAACTTTGGTTGTTGGAATTGGAGGAGATCCTTTCAACGGAACTAATTTCATCGATTGTCTGCATATTTTCCTCAACGATCCATCAACTAGAGGAATTATACTGATTGGGGAAATAGGTAAGATAACTATGCGATACAACCATTAATTGTAACTCATCTCTGAGGATTTTGAAAGTCATAATTATATTTCAGTATAGAAGCTGTTCAAAATTTAAAAATTTTTATAGGAGGGGAGGAAGAAGAGAAAGCTGCAGCTTTTCTGAAACAGCACAATGTTGGACCAAAATCGAAACCAGTCGCGGTGTTCATAGCAGGACAGCAAGCTCCAGCAGGTCGACGTATGGGGCACGCGGGGGCCATAATATCTGGAGGCAAGGGAAAGGCCAGCGATAAGATAATAGCACTCAAGAATGCCGGTTGCAAAATTGCAAGCTCTCCAGCAAGCATTGGCGAAACTCTTTATGCTGAGATGAAGCTTAGAGGAATTGTTTAATAAGCTTCGATCCAGTAATAAGTTTCTTTAAAATTACGGAATAAATATTTAAAATTGCTCGTGATGATTTTTCTCTAAATATCTACTCCCGAATTTTTAACAATGCAACAATGCTGAGACGTTTACGTAATGTTAAATGTCATCCCCATAAACGTACGTTTCAGTTGAAACTATACGTCATGTTCCATGTGTACTCTTTCAGAAACGTTTCATTGGAAAAATGTTTCACGAAAAGCCTTAGTGAAACAACCCAGCAAACACTGTTTAAATCCCAGGCATGTGAAATAGGTACACATGCAAAAGCTATGGAGAATGGAGATATCGTAAAACTTGTGCCAGATTAGCGAAACTTCAAGCAAACAGTAGTATAGTCCAATAAAGTCTAAAAAGTCATACGTATCGATTAAGAATACACATCCTTTTGATAGTTCGATTTATTTTGTTTCATATACGTGGTTTTTATAGTAACCGTCCAGTTTGTCTAAACACTCCATCCCGCATAAATAAGTATACGTCAACATTGGTTTTGAATGAGAATTAAATGCACAACACAGAGGATAGAATGTCATTACGTGAATAAATTTTATGTAGTTGTCAGTGGCTCTCAAACTGACGTAAGCCCTTCAATTCATTGTTTGAATGATTTATTGAATAATTTACGTTCTTTCACAACTTGACAATTAACTGTTTGACATTTTCTGGTGAAATTAAAAATATTAATTCGGACGGTTAGTGTGACGTCACATCTGACTTTTTAAAGTTAATCCTACTATATATTGTGAAACAAGTGCGGAAAAGAGAAAATTTCTCACAAGTCGAGTGTCACAATTCACACGAGTGTGAAATTTCTTTTCCGCACGTGATACACACAGTACTTTTCCTACGACCACAATTTAACGGATTAATTATTTAACAAATTTAACACATAAATTATTTTTTCTGACAATGCTCTGCTTTTATGACCTTTTCTCCAATTTATGAAATGTTTATAAGCAGATTCGTATTTTTCTCTCGAAACTACAGGTAGCAAATTCAAAGAACACAAAGCTGCTTGTTTTCTGACTTCAGGTGGTGTATTTTCTGCTTCAGATTCAGAGGAATTACAATCCATTATAATGATAGGTAACTAAAGTTTATTTTTTCAGACTATCTAGGTAAGTAGGTATTATTTTCAATTCTACCAATGACTTTTTAATATTACTATTATATACTGTTAAATCATTGAATTCTACCGACAATGTTATTATTATTTATTATTAGACTCCGTATAAACTAAAAATAAGTGACGTGAGCGTGGAGACGTGGTATACCTCAGTCGGCCAAAAGATATAGTAATAAAAGTGCGCGGTAAGTTTACAATTCTCAGGTAGGCAGACCTTATACACAAGAATTTAATACACAAACCTTAGAATGCCCTTCTCGTTGGTTTACCGGAACCAGGTAACCAATAAATAAGGCACTATCTGCCTACAGATGTGACTACTTGGACCTTAAAAGTTTGTTGCGCAGTTTTATTACTATATCTGTTGGTCGACTGAGGTTTAGATAATAACAATGATTTAAGAGAGGTTAGTATATCATTGATATGCAACTTCTACACAACGCAGGCGCTGTGCGTCGTTGATTGAAGTTAGTAGAGGTAGAGGTGTGCGAGTTATTTTCACGATCACGTTCGTGCATTTGATTTGAACGCTACCAATGCGGTTATTAGCGATCAACTCGTAAATTTTAATAATTACTGCCACGAGAGAATAATGAGTATATTTTATAGTCTTGTCGGGTTCTATGTTATCCCATTTGTGTTTATTTTATTACCTTGAAGCTTTAAATGAATAGTTATTCCATTAACAATAAGTAACAGTTGAGTTCCCAGTTACCGCCCATCACTATTGTTTACATTAAAACTGTACGGAAACGATTTTTGGCTATGCCTTATGTCACTTTGTCGCACAGTTTTGGATACGTGAGAAATCTGCTAGTTTGCGCACAAAAAACGATGCGCAAAGTAGTGTTTTGTATAGTGGTCGTAGGAAAAAATATTATATTGATGATGCGGATAAAAATAAAACACATAATTTAACATGTAGGTATCGTTACATATATTTTATTTTCATGTTATAAATATTTATACATATTCTTAAACAATATAATAATATAATAGATAGACAATATGACAAATATGTAAAATACTGCACAGGATATAAGAAGTTTAGCGAACATACCGGATTAAGAACGAACATTCCATCATTTCGATATTGTTCTTAATATCCAACAATAATTAGTTTTCAACGTTGTAAAACGGTGAAACGAAACTAATTTCAGCAAGTGCTTGCTGTTAGTTGTCCGATATGTCTTCAATAATAGTAGGTACTACTAAGATTATACTATTACTCAATAAATTGTATAATAGTTCCAAACTTATTATAGGAAAACTTGTGCGAAAAAGTGTTATTACAACTGACGTGTATTATTAATTAATACTTTACCTAGTTAATTCGCTTACAACTGGATTGGTACCTGACTTTCCAACATAATCTTATTATTGATGATGCAGGCACGAAAATTATCTAGCTATCAAGTGATACAAAAATAAGAATGAAAGAATCCAAAGTTTTGACTTATCATTTAACAGTATGTCACAGAGGTCACTACTTACTTAGGTATAGGTACACTAAATTCTATGGGTTACCTATACGTTACACAATAAAGTACACTGTTGTAGTAGTTATAATAAGCGGACATTTAAAAGCACATATAAAACTAATAAAACATAAGTAATAAAAGTTATATTAAAACAATGTTCTTGTATAAGTAAAATCTTCATATTCCATATATAGGTACTTAAACCAATTGACCAATGACCAACTAGGTCATCTTTTTCGCACGAGTTGTACGAGTACCACATACAGAATAGCGAGAGAAAGACTGATTCTGACCACTCATTTTCTGTATTGGAAAAACTGTGTATAAATAGGTATATTGTGTATCGTATATAATGCTATGTATAATCAGATAGAGTAGATTTTTAGAAGAGGCGACATGACGTTATAGCCGTATGAGTAAACGATCATCATTGGCTATTCTTTTGCAGAGAACACTGTCTAATAACTTATGGTCTAATGTGCTTAGAACTTGGTCTTGCCGAAGATGTAGTTACCAGGATCGGACTCATCCTCAGAAGTAAAGAACTGCTTCCATAGGGCCACGAACTGGTCGTAGTTCACCTCCTTCCTTCCCTAAAATATTTGAAAATTTATTGACTTGTTATATAAAGGTATTGTGAAGTGTCACAGGATAATGGACCTAACCACCACGCCTTAAATACTTTCTCATTTAATCGGAGCTTTCTGTTGTTAGAATAAAAATGATGAAAAATTTCATTTCATGAATTCTATATGTTTCTTTTGTTTCTAAAGGAAAGATACTTAAAGCAGTTGACATAAAAAATGTAACACATGGCTTCCGGAGCAATGAATCTAGCGAAGGGCGTGGAAGGGTTTCTGATTCTTGGGTGGAACTTCACATAAAAATTCCTTTATACAGTCGTGGCAAAAAAACCAGGACAGGTCTTAGGGTGAATTTCTTGTAAATGTTCGGTTAAATATGTGGCTCAAGCTGAAGATTAAATTAAATATGAGATGTGGGACTTTAATGAGATATGTAGGTGTAAAAAATGAATAAAATCACAAATTTGGAATCCACGCAAAAAATATAAGTAACAGACATTGCTTCTAGTATTTTTTGCCTTGGCTGTACCTATATCTACCTTTAACATGTCAGGCTAATAATATATTTAGATCTTTGAGGGTTAAAACAAATTCATTTACTAGGACTTTTGCGGTATTTATTTAGGTACCTCCCTTAGGTAGAGTCCCTTCTATCATTTAATTGTTTAAGTTTATATCGGGTGAGCAAAACGTAATTTTCGCAGGTTTTGGAAAAAAATTCATATGTGAGAGAATCTTTAAAACTGTAAATAATAAGAATCTTTCATTTTACAATTCTAGAGATTTAATTTCAGACATGAATTTTTGTCCAAAGTTTGCCTAAATTAAGTTTTGTTTTCTTACACGACACATTGCTTTGTTTGCTTCAGGAAAATTATGTTTCTCACTAAAATCGTTTCTGGCTCTAACTCCATTTATAACAAGAAAATTATTTTAGTTACATAAATCAAAAATCGGGAAAAATTCGGTCCAAATTTAATAAAATATGAGATTTTCACAGAAATCGTGTTATTCACAAAATTTTTCATCAATTGGAAGGTGTGTAATCAGTGTAATAGAATGTATTACACTTATTCAATAATTAAGAATTTTGAAAGTGCTGCAAACAAAGAAATTATACGTACACTGGCCATCTTCTGGAAAGCATCTCTGCACTCGGCAGTCTCAAGTCCATAGCAGCTGCAAACGCTGATGAACTCATCGACGTCGATGCTGCCGTCGCCGCTGGCGTCTTCCAGCTCGAACATGAACCGCAGGTATTGGGTCTGCCATTCCAAAGCGTTATCCGGGTTTCGTGAGTACTCGTCCCACATTTGAGCCCACTCTTCCACGCTCACCTGAATTTCATAAAAAATATTATTACTCAATAAAGAAGTTTTTAGATGACATCTTGATCAACCTAACCCCCCTCCTCCTTGTATACATATATCACAGTCGGACTAATAATTTTTTTTTCGGTTTCGAGACAAAGTTTAGAGACAATAAGTACTTTAACATTGAGAGCATCTTTGTGTAGGTATCTTAAAATACTGGAGTAACTATAAGATATAGGGATACATTACTGGAGCTAAAGGTTTTATTAAATTTATCGCACCCTTATTATAGGCATGAAAAATGAGCCATTGTAAAAGAAATTATAAAAATTGGACGAGATAACGAATATATTTTACGGTATGACTTTGGGGATTTTTCCTCATATGCAGAATGATCAATTAGGTCCCTTTCGCAGTTGTTGAGCGTCTGGAAACTTGAAAGTAGGACTACAAACAGGAGTGACTTTGAGCTGGGATAGCGGTATATCATCATTTAGAGGACATTAATTATGAAGAAGGGACGAATTGGACGTATCCTACTCTCGACATTACACGTTTAAGTCTAAAGATGGTCAGAAAGTGATTTATCAGTTGCCGTTCCTCATCCGTTAGTAGGTAAGTATTACAAGTTTTGGGTATTCGTGACAGTATTATCATCTCGGAACGTCGCAATTAATTTTTCGTTAAATTACCGTAAATAGAGCATGAATCGATTTGATTACATCGAATCCTTGAAGGTGGAACAAGAATCATAATTGGATGAAAAAAATTAATAGAGTATTGACATACCGAAGTCGTCTTTGATCGTTTGATAGTAATTATTAAACTTTATTAATTATGTAAAACCAACAAAAAAATAATTACGTTACAAAGACGTCTTTTCATCATTTCTTCAATAATGAAATATCAATCCTTACAATGCCTGAGCCATTAAATCTCATTTCAAATTATTGATATTTTATTGGGGAACTCTAAGTCGTTATATTTATTAATTATTCATATTATCAAGAAAAGCTTCTTTCCTTCAAACGATTTAAAAGTTTGATAGGTATTACTGATTTCCCAAATTAAATTTATGAAATCTCTACATGTTATTTCTGAAATAGCGAGACAGCCATAACAGTTAAACTAACAGAGCTACAAATAAGATAATAAATCACCGGTACAGAGAATCCCGAGTTTCAGCTAATATGTTGCTGAATTCCACATTAGTATATGAGCAGTAGATTTTAGAATAATGCCGACAGTATTTCATGCCATATATTCTGAACCACTTTAACCCCGACTGTGACATTTTGCTGCATTTTGTACGTACAACCCTTCTCACCATCAAGCTCTCTATTCGACAAGCTGATTTAACTGATGGCTTGCAAACTGTTCCAGATGATTCATCATATATGTGAAAATTAATATCAATTTAGCGAATGAACATAAATAACTAGAGTGTTGGAAAATTGGACTAACCTACTCATATAACCAGCATATTCGGGCGTAGCTTCTGAAGCAAGTGACCAACAGCACCTCCCCACTGTGTTATAGAGAATTACCTAACAAAAGAAATCGGGATAACCCAATCAGTTTAGTGATTATGTTTCTCGTTAATGCGTCGTTGGTTGTGATTTGCACTTTAAGAAAAGCCTAAGCGCTGCTAGGACCACTCTATCGCTTTATTTATGTTAGTTTGAGCTTTTCGCATCATACTTTGGTTTCCACGCAATTTTCGTAAACTTGTGGTTTGCTTTGAAGATTTAGCAACATGGTTTCGCCCATCTACCTTTCAGGACACCTCACTACTTTTTACTACTTCTATTATTGGCCTTTACTAGATATTGCGGACTCGAGTCTCGTCACTCTGTCAGAATACAAAGCTCCTTTATGGTTTGTTTACACTACAAAACAAGACTACTCAATTCAGGCACTACTGCTATTTTTTACATCTAGGTACTTGATTTACTGGAGGGCAATAGGGAACTTCTTATTAGTGATCGATCATGATTTTGCAAGAGTGCAAGTATTTATTTCGTCGTGTTATAGTTTTTCTTCGTTCATGGTGTTATACAATGGCGAAGGCATTCCTCTCACTTTCTAAATCGTATAATTTAAAGGAGCGGTCCGCTTATTATATCCGGTCGACCCTACATCTGTACTAAATAAACTCGGACTCCTTGAGAAATAGAATGACTTCTATTATTGGCCTTTACTAGATATTGCGGACTCGAGTCTCGTCACTCTGTCAGAATACAAAGCTCCTTTATGGTTTGTTTACACTACAAAACAAGACTACTCAATTCAGGCACTACTGCTACTTTTTACATCTAGGTACTTGATTTACTGGAGGGCAATAGGGAACTTCTTATTAGTGATCGATCATGATTTTGCAAGAGTGCAAGTATTTATTTCGTCGTGTTATAATTTTTCTTCGTTCATGGTGTTATACAATGGCGAAGGCATTCCTCTCACTTTCTAAATCGTATAATTTAAAGGAGCGGTCCGCTTATTATATCCGGTCGACCCTACATCTGTACTAAATAAACTCGGACTCCTTGAGAAATAGAATGACTTGTTCGTGGTCAATTCCCTAACTGAATTATTTCTGATAATGGGTCGTTTTATTCATTCACAGGTTACTTATTTCCTGACCTGTATTTGTTTGCCTCCTAGCTATATCTCGATTTCCTATACAGCGAATTTGTAATTTATTTGTCGTGCATTTATTTATCGGGGGCGTCTTCCTTATCACGGTGCCGGCGATTGAGACCGGTGTTTCGAATCGAGGTTCTTTCTTTTGCGGTCGAACATGGTTATTTTCTAGAGACAGAAATTGTCCTTATGAATCGCGGATCTCTCCTCGACTCTTAGTGAAATTAAATTCGAATCTTATGAATGGAGTGAATTAGAAAATGCTTGTTGTGTCAGCGTATGAATTTCTCGCTATTTAGAATAATCCTAATTTTGCTCTTTAATGGAGGATTTTATATTTTAGCAAAGTAGGTGGAAATAGAAAGATGCCTAATCAACTTTTATTTAGTGATGTAAAAATAATAGGACCGGTGTGAAACTCTCTAGGGGTTTCCACCGATAGGGTGCAGAAAAGAAATGGTGCGATACTCTCGGGGAGTTTCTACCGATAGATAGGAATTTGTTTAAGCGATACCCTCAGAGGGGTTTCCAAAAAACAACAAGGAAGAAAGTCTACCTATGCGATACTCTCGAAGAGTTTCCACCGGTAGATAGGAATTTGTTTATGCGATACCCTCAGAGGAGTTTCCAAAAAACAACAAGGAAGGAAGGCTACCTATGCGATACCCTCAGAGGGGTTTCCACCGGTAGCGGAGGAAAGAGTCAGTCTTGCCATGAACAGAGTCGAGGCAGAACTAACTTACCCTTGTCATCCGATGCGTGTTTTTATAGCCAGATTTCGATCAGGCTCCATTGTTTCATTTGAGCGCCAACGGTTTGAAGGCCGCTTTCTAACACGGCCTGCCCGCGTGGTTCTTTAGTAATATAATACAGTGGAAACTTTCCGTTGGTGCTGATGTTTTAGTTTGACTGTCGTGCCGCTTGTTGTTAAAGAAGGCGAGTGACCTAGATTCCTGCTCCATTATTATTATTATTCCTAGGCCGGCTATCCCGTGGATATGAATGAGAGACGAAAAAAATTGTAATTTTTTACGTACCTAGGGCTGGTTTATTTCACTTGTTCAGATGTTTTCATCTTATTTTGAATTATAAAGCAGTTCCTGACAAACCTGGACGCGATTGCCTTTTTGGTCCTCCGTCATCTGACGTGGCACAAATTTCTCAGCATTGCGGTGCATTTTGAATTATTCGGGTTAAATCTTGTGACAAGATCCAACTGATACCCCACACTCCTCAAACAGTTCCCTGGTTGTCAGACGTCGATTTTATCGACGCGGTGGTCGTCAGTTGAGGTGGAAGGACGTCCAGGACGCTCATCGTCTTCAATCGACTGTCGACCACCCTTAAAACGTCCATGTCACTTGAAAGATGCTGTACGCTTCATAGAAACATCACCGAAAACCATGTTGAGCATAGTAAATGTTTCGGTCGCTGAATTTCAAAGTTTAATACAAAATTTTACAGCAAGACGTTGGTTATTACTCTTTCAGGTAAGGTCAGGTTCTTGGTACAAACGAGTAAATGCCGATATCTGCAACCGGAAAAAGACGTTTTCATCGGCTGATCTGTACAAACGTAGTGACACCAAGCGAATTCGTCTGGAACCAACTGGAGCTGTACCACAATTCAAACAACCCGCGTATTCTCTAAACAGACCTCGTATTTGGAGCTCTGAAACTCTTATAAGCACAGACACTCAAGTATCCACCGTGTCAGTTTTATAGAAATTGAGTGAGACTCTTTTTCTTACAGTGAGTCGCGGATGAGGAGTTTCGTTAGTGATGAATACTGGTAGGTGTTTTCAAGTTACTGAGGTATCTGTAAAATCGTCAGCGGAGACACAGAGATAAGAGTTGGTATCCCTGCCGTAAGAAGAAACTAGACGCTTATGCACCACTTGGAAATGCGGACGATTAAGCTCAGCAATTAAATCAATAAATAAAACCACTTTGGAATGGCAGATTGACGTCGATTGGAATAAGCTATCAAAAAAGCTCGCTTTAAATAATGAAGACAAATAAATCCTAATATAATGACGGTTGAAAAAAGGGTCACCACTTGATGTCGGCCGGAAAAATCTGATAAAACAAGATCTAGAATAATGGCGTATAAAAAAAGAAGCTGTCAGTCACAATAAAGTTGATTTTTAATAGAAACCTCCGGTGTATACAGACAGACAAGCGATAAGCCCACGTTCCCATGTTCTGTAAGAGAAGTGTCAAGCTCTAAACGCCCATTGGTCGAAAAGTGCAATGACCATTTCAATGAAAAAGAATTATTGAATGAAAATAAATTCAACTACTAACTGCAGCGAGCGATACGATGGGAACGTCGTTTACGTCCTTTTTTTGGACGGGTGGGGGTAAGCGATTAGTTAAGAGGGAAGCCCGAGCTGTGAGTAATCTTAAGCTGTACGTGTCTCTTTTCCAGAAGCACAATTAATTATTAGTCCCTGAATAGAAAAAAAGTTTTGTCACTCTTGATTACTTAGGAGTATGGAAGTAGCATTAGATAAGATACTTTGGATCAACAAATAACTGTTCCTTATAGTTTAAGTTATCTAACTGCCCCGCTTTGGGAAGAACCAGACGCTCAACATTTGGAAGGGAATATCTGTCTCTACAATAATAGACCTAGATACTTGGTCGCAGGGAGGAGTCGTAATCGATTTTGAGAATTAAGACATTTAAACCAGATTTTGGGAGCACTGTAAAATGATAAATTAACACTGACCTGCCCATCTTTATTTGCGTCAGCTCTCTGCCTGAGTCCGTCCCATATTTGGATCATACTCTCGTATGTTTTTCTGTATGGTTCCGTTCCTTGTGACCAGCCTCTCAAGGTGCATATTTTCTATAAAATAATTATATTATTTATTTATAACAAAATCTACATTAAAAAATAAAAATACAACACAAAAACATCAAAAATAAACATTTCAAAATGTCACTGTAGATTTGAGTAGGTATATCCTAATCTGGTTAAAACTCGTACCTACTCAATTTCTGAAAATAGATCAGGAAAGCTTTATTCGTTTCAAGTGTACACTTCATGGGTAATAAAACTAAAGATGGAAAGAATCGGCAAAATACACTTGGGACGATTTTTTTTCTTAAATTACCAAGGGAATAATATTCAATTCTTCAGATCATATAAAAGTTCTTAATGAAATTATTGTTCTCTGTTCTAGTTCTTTCTCGGGAGAGTCGATTTAATCATATGAAATTCCCACAAGTACCACTCACATTAATATTCTACTAGTGGAACATCGACTTAAAACTTTGTGATCACGTTTGTGGGAGTTGTTGCCCCGTTCTTGAAAAGATAAATGGGCTCTTATGTTGACAGTCAAGTTTGTTCTTCTGCCAGTTCCCCAGTGTAGTAATTACGTTATACTATGTGAAACTTTGAACGTTTAATCACCATGAAATTTTCATCATAACTATGTTTTATAAATACTTTAATAAAAATAGAGAATTAAATAATAACCATGTAATCAGTGCCTTAGAATTAAATATTTTTGTAATTTTGCTTTTCTTATTACTAAGGCTACTAAAAGACATCGATCTTTTTAGATATACATAAATCGTCAAGAGATATAGTCAAGGGATCAACCTATGGACCCTTCAAAAATTTATTATCAATTTTTCGGGAAAATTGGCAATTATTTTTAGTTTTGCTCTCGTCCGGAGCAAAATATTGGCAAAATCGCTCGTTCTAGGAGAAAGTTATTGAAAATAAAGTTGTAGTAGATTAAATTTGCTTTCGTTAAAGCACAGAACGAGGTCTGTGAGACTATTAGTCCACTCAAAATCACGAAAAAACTAAAAGAAGGAAAAATTGAGTTTTGAAGAATTGAGACAAAAGGTATAAGGTTTTTTTTAGGAATTAAAAACTTATACCTACACATATTATTGTTTATTTTTTCTCAGGTAATAGAAACTGCTGGAACGAATGAAATAATGTCCCACTGTGCACGGAACCTAAATGAGACGTCTCAATTTTTTATAAAAATCTTTTGAAAAAATAATATTTTTATCGAAGAACTACATTGGTTCACTAAGGCTTCTCATGAAACATTTTTCTAATGAAACGTTTCTGAAAGAGTACACATGGAACATAATTTCAACTGAAACGTTTATGACGACCGACATTTAACATTTCATAAACGTCTCTGCATCGTTTCAGAAACAAGGCAGCAAATCTTCCATTGTTTCACTAAGGTTTCTCATGAAACATGTTTCCAATGTAACGTTTCTGGAACAGTTCTTATGGAACAGAATTTCAACTGAAACGTTTATGAGGGCGGACATTTAACGTTTCATAAACGTCTCGGCATTGTTTCAGAGACAATATCACGAAACGTTTCAAGGTATCATGTCTTCGTTTCAGAAACGTTACCGATACAGTTCTTTGCACAGTGGGGTGGTTCTGCCGGAAGTCTGTTTTGTATGTCGGCTGGCACTCGAGTAAGATGAAGTACAGTGGAAGTCGTACCAAACGTGGCATCCAAACGAACTACCGCGATTATTGAACGTGGTCTCAAGGAGAATGAAAATTTTTTGAAAAATCTGGATGAAGTCAGTGTTCACGATGCTTGCAGAAAGTGATACACCGCTCGACCTAATGTTGACGCATGAGCTCGTCGTGTAGCCTATAAAATTTCACAATCCGTCGACCTCAAGAACATCAGATCCTTTGAGTCTCCAGGGCATTCCAAAGCATATTCACTGAGGAGTGTATCCAGCTCCAAAAGAAACTTTACAAGTCGCACAGAAATGAGGTACACAAAATTTAATCAATGACAATACAGCCTGCCATCCAACGTAAGACAGAATTAAGAAATACCCAGAACCCAAAAATGTCCCAGAGTGCATGGAATATTCTTATCTTGCTGACAACAGGATTGAACCAGTAGGTTGAACTGTTTCTTCATGCTTTCACTGGATATGACATCACCTCTGCGCTTTCCTGGCAAGGAAAAACGAAATTGTGGGGTCAATTAAAGAATCAATCAAAGAAGAGGCGGAACCTATTAGACCTGGCGGCCATCTTTCTACTAAGAGTATCGCGGAAGAAGGCGAAAAGTGTCTGGTGGCTCTTTACGGAGCTGTTCAGAGGCTGCACGACCTGAGGTTCCAGCTCTTCATGAAGACAACGGCAAATGCAAAAGTTAACTTGACCCGTTTGACCCGTTTAACCCCAACCCCGAGGCTGCCTCTTTCCATACGTTTCGTACCTACCACCAAGTTACTCACAGAAGAGGCTGGGAGTAGAGAACGACGCCACTAAAGTGGGGTTGGGAAATGAGGCCCTGCGGCCACATCCCACTAACAACTCACAAAGAGCCAGCACCATCATAGCTTCTCAAAATTATAGCCTACCAATGTAAGAAGGGATGCAGGGGCGGGTGGGCTTGTACTTGACTGAAAGCTGGGCTCGAATTCTCGGCTCTATGCTTGAACTGCTGAGGGAAATCATGCGATAACGTCGCCTTGATTTCAATAGACGAAGATGAGGATGACCCTGAGGAAGCTGAAGAAGAACACGACCCTAAAGAACTTGACGAACCTGAGGAACGAGACAAACCTGAGGAAGAATGATGTGAAGTCTCACAAACGTCGTTCTGTGCTTTAATGACAACATGTTAAAATGTAGTAGCAATTTTATTTCCAATTCTTATAGAACGAACAATTTTGCCAATATTTTCCTCCGGACAGGAACATTGTAAATTTTCGAGAAAATTCTTCGAAGGGTCATAGCTGGGTCCCTATAGGGTAGATTGTTACATTATTTAATTAACTTTTCAAAAGTACTGAGTTTAGTCTGTCGAAAAACTTATAGGTCATGAAGACTTTTAGAGCAAGAAGTCAACAAAGTCCCAAAATTTTGCAGTTTTTCGGGTGGTGCAAATTTGGGATCCACCACCCCAACTGGTGCATACAACATACCAGAAAACCAAAACTACATGTAGCTTTGCGATTTTAGCCTCTTTAGTGTCAATTTCTACTGGGCTATATATTTTTTTAAATTTTTGTTAAAACAAATTACTTGAAATAACAATATGGTGACTATAAGAAAACCGAAAGTTGATATGTAAACCCAATAATATCAAGAGAAATCCACTTGATACCAATTCCCTGCTGATGTTTTGATAAGTAAACATTAAAAAACGCCTCAGAACTCTATAAAATCCCCAAATAAAGTCGAAACTTTCGACATTATTACTAATTTCGACAAGTCTTACTCGTCGAGGAAAAAAAGCTTAATTGCCTGTTAATTAATTGTCACTAAAAGCTCATATTTAGTGTCAATTGATGTAAAAACATAAATATAAATAATACCATGTTGGCTGAATGATACTAGGTGTCGGATTTATGAGTGGAGAGAGATGAAAGTACACTGAACACTGTAATACAAAAGAGAAGGGGATAGATGGTCCAGTAGATTTGCTTGCCAGCGATGTTGCAAACAGTTGCGACCGCCAGATTTGATGTGGTGGGCACAACATAATATCCGGGATTCAAGTCAATAATATGACGTACCTACCATAAAGAGTAAAACTTAACAACAACAAGAAGAAGTATTAGGCAGTCCTTCGTGATGTTTTGTATTCAAAAGTTTGAAATCCCTTCTTAAAAAAAAAGAACAGAATATTTTGATTTGCTCTTCAGTCTTAGATTTTCTGACACGTTTGACAACAAAGCTGGTGTGATGTTGTCAACAGTAATAATAATTGTTTTAATTATTTTGTCACATTTCAGTCATGATATTATCTATCTAAAAAACAATCATTTGACAAAAATATTCTAGATGTGACATCACTGATGTACTTTTTCAAATGACCTTCCAAAGGACTACCTTAACTAATCTGCCTTTACATCATTCAGCCTTGATTATTCATTATTCATCATAGCATATCGTAAACCCTTTAGTAAGGTGAAATGCGCTATTATAATATTAAGATATGAAAATTAAAATCATTAAAAAATCATTAAATATGTATTAAATACTAAAATTTAACTAAGGGGGCATCAGATGGGTTGTGCAAATTATTATCATCTAGATCATAAAACATAAAATAATTTTTTATGGATAGACATTCAAGTTTTCAGCAATAAACGGGTCATTGCTAAATTTTATAAACCCTTTAGAACGAGTGACTTGAAATAAAATAAATTTCATCCGAGCGAGGAAGGAAGAGAAGACATCTCATGAATTATAACCTACCTATCTAGATTATGAACATAAATTCAGCAGTAGGTACTTAAAAAGGGAATGTACATAGTAACTAATAAAACAGATAATTTTAGTACCTACTACGTACCTAGTTCCTTTTTTATGATCTGCAATGTTTATTACAATTTCGTAGTAGGTACATAGTTACTTGTTATAATTATTTATGTACTATAAAAGCAGCATTTATTCAATGGAAAAGTCACCCATTCCGGCCTTGGCTCGGTAAATTCAACAGAACTGATCGTTGTGAAAGAATCAGTAACTATAGGTGGGTACCGATCATAGATTTGGTTACATTTTACATTAACTCAATATTATACAGATGGCCTATCGAAAACGAAGCAGGCGTGTTTTAAGGCGTTTACCGTTTCTTTAAAAAAAAATATTGTAAAAGACTAAAACGCGAGCTAGACCAAGATAGCTGCAATTTTCAAAAATGGCAAGAAATTGAAGCGATAGATGATAGCAATCAATTACTGTAAGAATTGTTAAGAAAATCAGTCTGATCGCTTACCGCCAAGCGATTGCCATCGATAATTTGCTGAGTTGGATCAATTGAGAGAGCCATTATGGCGTGAAAAGGCGAGTCGTGATTAGTCTCTATCCGTGTGGAAGAAAACTATCCAGTTGTGATTGGCCTCTATCTATATGGAATAATTTATCCCTACACAGTGCGTAGAACGTAGGTACATAGTCCCAAAATATTCGGGGTAGAGTGATCCTTGAACTACAAGATGTCCACCCTGGACGCAGGTATTCACATAGGCGTTCACCAGAACAACCTTCACAAGCATCACTCAATGTCTCTAGAGACATCGTCTACCTTAATCGGTTGGAACGAGAGCATACTGAAATGGAGAGCCGTGTAAGAAGAAGTGGTGGCCAAAGCAGAAAAATCACTCATGGCACTCTGGCAAAGTCGCAGCATGTGGGGATAACATTGGGACTGTCACCCAAAATGAAGAAATTAAAACTCTCTGTGAATATACACTGCTATAGTAAGACCACAGCGAAAGCACAGCTAGAGTGTGTCCAAAGAATTCCATGCCTATCCATAACAGGTGCTATGAATACCATCCCAACTAGCGTAATAGAGGCTGCACTGAACCTGCCACCTCTAGCACTTATACGTAGAAGAAATGGCAATGGGATCTGCACACAGATTACAAAAAAGAGAGGTATAAAGGAAAGATCCCGGCATGCACATTCACATCATCCAATCCACAAACTCCTTCCTAAAAAACAGAGCCTTCCAAAGCCGAATCCAGAAACAACTCTCAACCCAAAGAACCGCAGAAGCGGAAGTCCAACAAGGCTTCCCCCAAACCTTAATTCTTCAACATCTACACATCAGACATCCCGAAACACCCAAACATACAACTCCACATCTACGCCGATGACACAGCCATTGGGTGCACACAGAAAACATCACAAAACACCTCGAATACATATCGCAATGGGCCAGTAGATGGAAAACCAAAGTGAACTCACACAAACCATCCTCTTCGGAGGCACAAAACAGAAACGATACCTACAGAGAGTGGAGTTCGAAAACAAGATGCGTCCGTAGGCCTCATCGGTAAAATACCTGGGGCTCACATACGACAAAAAACTAGTCTGGAAATACCATACACGAAACATAATCAGACAAGCCAGAACAGACCTCGGGCGATTCCACCCACTCCTCAACCACAAAAACCCACTAAACACAAAAAACAAACTACTCGTCTAGTCACAGGTAATCAGACCAGCCTTCATATGAATAAAATAGTACTGTTTGTAATTTTTCCAAGTATTTATCGAACCCACGAGAAAGAAATAATAGTAACAGTATTATCATCCGTCACCTATGACCTACATAATTAATAGTTGAGGTGAACAAATATTAAGTACATACCTCAATGGCGAGCTCAAAATCCTTTCTATCGATTGTTCCACTTTGATTGACATCTGGAAAAAAATATATAATTAACATAAAAAAGAAACAATTATTATTGTTAAAGAAGATGTTACCCTCAATGTGAAAATGTGAAACTTTTCACATTTTATGTCAGAGATAGGTAACTAAGTCGGGTGAGTATTTATAACAAGCTGTCTGGCCCTAGTGAGGATTACACAAAACAGATGTTTATGTTTCTATGTTTCAAATTCCGCGATATGAATTTACATTGTTGTAGATTCGCGAATGTTTGCACGCTTTGTGCTTGAAAGCGTATCCTTTTAGATAACCCTGCATCTCTATTGCAAATGTTTGAAATTTGCGTAGGTAAATATTTCATGCAAAATACACATTAAAGTTTGATAAAATGCAAATATTTTATGACACCTATTTGTGTAATGCCGAAAGACGGAAGTTGGAGAACATAAAGTCCCCGGGACGAGAGGGATACTCCAAGGGCATACCTAGCCACCTACTAAAAGCTGACGTTCTCATCTTTTCACAGTGGCGTGGAGAAAATCTTGATAATTAGAGTTAACATTTTGCTTCAACATTTATGTGACTAAGTACACACACATGCATTACATCAAGATTCTGATCTTGCTAGTTGTAGTGAGAAAACTGCTCCAAGCTTTGCTTGAACCTTGTGTGGCGTGTAATGGACAGAGGTTCAAAAGTTTATCCGATAATTAGATGAGAGAGCGGAGGAAGACATTTTACCTCCCCTAAACTATGGTTTGAAGTGATTTTGATTAGAGTTTGCTCATTTATTTTTCAATATTTTAAAGGGAATTTGTATAATAATTGTATTTTTTTCAAGATTTAAGAGTGCTTATATTAAAATACAAGCAAAAGCAGCCATTAGAGGATAAATTGCAAGAAAATTACTCTATAAATCGCAGAAGAATTACCTGTGATACCTTTTATTGTAGTACAGGGTGCCACGAAATTATGAGAAAAAACTCGGGTGAAGATTTTGCTCCAAAAATTAATTAAAAAAAAAAATGTGTTCTTCAGACTTATATGTTTTGTTTTTTATTGCAATTTCAAATTTGTTACTTTTATTAGTTAATCACCCATAAATAGTTGTCAGGCAGTTTAGGACCTTTTAGCTATAAGATCAACTTTGAAACAACAATATCAAATTATTTGTAAAAATTATTCTGAATTTGAATTTGACAAAAAATTATCCGAAATTTTTTTTTTTAGGTCCTCTCACTACGGTACATATTTTTTTGAGTTTTTGGAAAATTGTTATAGGAAGTTGTGCCACTAATTTTTCGATCAGAATCATTCACCGGTAAAGTTTTTTCCTTATCATTTTCGCACACTTTGTATATGGATCAAGATATTTACCAGCTTATGAAAGCTTTCATTGATTAGTTGTCTAAGATTTACAATTTGTCAAAAGTGTCAAAATGATCAGAGAAGAGAAAAGAGAAAGAAAAATGGTGTTCGTTTTTCCGGCTCCTTAGCCAGCCCTAGAAACCCCCTTATGGTTTCGGTTTTTTCGTCTCTCCATCGTCTATGTCGCAACACTCCAATCCTCGCATTTATCATACAAAAAAATGGCAATAAATAGCTGAGTACAAATTTCTGATACTTCTACGTGAATTTCAATGACGAATATTGCCATTTAATAAATTATACTATTTCTTCAATGTTTTTGAAAAAAAAAATTCAAACTATTCATTATATGTAATAGCGTTTTCTTCAAAAAGGAATGATTTGTCATACTTTATGTTTTGAAGACGACTGAACGACTTTTTAAGAATTAAGGTTCCACAAATAATAATTACAGTCTTTTTCTCTTGGTTTTCTTCTTTTGTCAATTATTACTGCTTTTTACAGCAGGTATGATAAAGTTTTCTTAATTTTCGCGAAAACGGCTGAACCGATTGCTCAACTGAACTCAATTGAAGCATTAAAAGCGCCTTTTTTCTTGAGAAGTTTTCCATTCAATATTTTACTGCAAAATAATAATTAGGGGTGACAATATTTACAGAAGGTGACATTTACATCGGAATTTGTTATGCTCAGAAAATTTAAAGACATCGTGGACAAAGATATTTGAAAACTTGATTGAATTATTGCTTTTCATTAATCACATCAAGTAGATCGCTAGGAATTAGAAAGAAAAATGATCATGTTGCAATCTTTTGACATTACTTGACGGGCCATACATAGATAGTATTAGGTACTATTGTAACGAATTTACGTTGAAAAGTTCGTTTATTAAGTAATCACAGACTCAAGTTATTTATTTTATTAAAGAAATACTTATAGTTATTTCTGCATACTACTTACACACTAATTATTTACCTAATTATTTATTTAACGTTAGCCTAACACTATTTACGGGGGATACCGAGTTGGGCCAATAATTTTTTTTATTGATAATGATCAGTTGGGCGAAAAACGATATATGAGAGAATTATCACAGATAGTTAAACATTGCTGGCCTTGCAAGAAATACCTGCGAGACCTTTCCCATTTATATAGCAGTGTTGCCAGATTTATTTTGTAATTGCTACTTGTTCGAAACTAGAGAGTGGCTATTCAAATAAGTTTTATGCCATTTACTTACTATATTCAAAGGATTGTTGAATAGTAATTTGATGAATTATGATTTGTTAGTAACAAAATCATGACCTTTCGCGTTTTACATATTGTCATGTTGACATAGTTATTGTAAATATTGACTACCCTAATTATTTGACCAAGAAATAAAAATGAATGATTTTTCAAGAATTAAGACAAGAGTCGTTTTCGTGAAAATTGGTGAACATTTTTGACTAAAACAATAATAATTAATTGTTTATCAAGGCAGTTCTAATACAACTTTACAAACTAAATGACTTCTGCATACAAATTATTAGCTGTTGCAACTAATTATTGCAACATGAAATTAAAAACATCTTGAACTCCAAAGGTAACAGTTTTTCCTAATTTTCTCAAAGGCCAATTGAAAATCTAATATCAGAGTCCATAGTGATGATTATTTTTTATGACTTATTTGAGTATAGCAGCAACGTTTACTTTTTCGTTACCATTGATGTTTCATGTCTCTGTTGTTTAGTGTAAAATAAAAATAAATGCACTAAGGATTTAATGTATTCCCTGGAGTTTACAAAATAAGATTATTATGTATAAAAAAATATATAATATATACAGGGTGGGCCACGGTATACGAAACGGAAGATTATGACCGTGTCTCTGGATTTTAGGATCTTTTTATTTTTGGAGTGGATAGAGAACCGGCAGAGGTACGTTTTAAAATTATATTCATAATGTACAGGGTGTCCCAAAAGCATAAAACATATCAAAGTTATGTTTTTTTTAAATGGAATGCTCCTATGTTATTGCATTTTTAAATTATCTGAGAAGAGAAAATAAGATTGGCTTTTACAGCTGGCGCTTAAATTCAGAAGTTTTTGAGTTATAAACAAGTGAAAATCGTCATTTTTCAAGTTCATGGCCCTGTACAACGAAAACGGCTGATGATAGAGAAAAACGGCTTACATGTCCCTATTTTAACTTTTCATGTCCAATGATGTAGATGAAATGTTTATACAGGGTGATAAAAAATTTAAGAAATTCTGAAATTTCTCCACGCGTCGACAAATAAAAAAATCAAAGAAAGTACAAATGTTTCTATACCATAGGATAGCATATGAAAAGTTAAAATAGGGACATGTAAGCCGTTTTTATCTATCTTGAACCGTTTTCGTTGTACAGGGCCTTGAACTTGAAAAATGACGATTTTCACTTGTTTATAACTCAAAAACTTCTGAATTTAAACACCAACTGTAAAAACCAATCTTATTTTCTTTTTTCAGACAATCTAAAAATGCAATACCATAGGAGCATTCCATTTAAAAAAACATAACTTTGATATGTTTTATGCTTTTGGGACACCCTGTACATTATGAATATAATTTTAAAACGTACCTCTGCCAGGTCTCTATCCACTCCAAAAATAAAAAGATCCTAAAATCCAGAGACACGGCCATAATCTTCCGTTTCGTATCGTGGCCCACCCTGTATATTATAAAAAATATATAAATAAATATTATTTATTATATTTGTTTATATTTTTATTTACTGTAAAATTCCGGAATTTTTGTTAAATCTGGCAACGTAGTCATACAAGAGCATGAAAATGACCCGGAAAAACCAAGTCTTCATTGGCTTCAACGGTTCCTAGAAATTCCTTGGCCAAACTGAGCCGTCAGATTAAAGAACCCCCCCTGAATTAGGAGAGTAGTCCAGGTAATATGGCCCAACTCGGAAACACTGCTATTTATTTATTTAACAAAACGTAAAGAGTATTTATTTGTAGGCACGATACTTTATTTCAGTAATTATTTTGTCACTTTTAACCATTTCACTTATACAGTGTGTCTGCTTAAGTTGGAACCACATGGAAAACTTTTTTATTGTTGTTTTTGTGGAAAAATATATTGTTTATAAAAAGTTATGCATGGTCAAAAACTTACAATGCAACCATCAGATATCGATTTTTTCGAGCCGTATACGAGGTGTGTCAAAAAAATAAAAATTTAACGCAAGAGTAAAGTACCTTTATTTTTGACAATATCAAAAATTGTTATTTAAAAAAGTTGATCAGCACTGCAAATGACATTCAAATATGCAATTCATCAAATATTTGTGTGATCAAAGAAATAGGGTTTATCAGCAGCGGTTTAGCTTTTATGCTGTTTTTTATTGGTTAAGCAACTGCATGTTATTGCATATTTGAATGTTATTTGATTTGTAATTCTGATCAACTTTTTTGAATAACAATTTTTGATATTGTCGAAAATACAGGTACTTTACTCTTGCGTTAAATTGATATTTTTTGACAAACCTCGTATACGGCTTAAAAAAATCGATATCTGATGGTTGCATTGTAAGTTTTGGACCATGCACAACTTTTTATAAAGAATACATTTTTTCACAAAACCAACAATAAATCATAACGTAAATCCCTCAACGTAAATCATAACACTTCTTGTCCCATTTTAATTTACGTAGAACTCTTCACGTCATTAGTCAAATAAACACGCTCTTCACTTGGGGAGGTATCTAGCAACGTTGTCAACAATAATTACTGCCATGTAAAAGAACTCAAGAGTGATTATTTTTCTTGTCCTATAGGAGCTTTGCCATATCGATTCATTCATTATGCAGATGTTCCAGATCCCTCGTCAATTTTTAATATAAGACTAATGATATCTTTCATGGTTTACTAGAAAACGTTGCCGCTTCATTATTGTGTTCGTAAGAAATAATTGTATTGTACCTAGAATCGTGACAATATAATAAGTGCCTACTAGATAACGTATTATTTTATATCATGTGATATTATGTTAAAAATTAATTTATGAAAAAATCATAATTATTATTCAGAATTTAGATATCTACGCCACTGCTGGAACTCTTTAAACTCCAACTGAACACAACTATATATTTATTCTGGATTTTACCGGGTTCCAATTGGCATATTTCAAACTCACATCCCTTGGATATACACTACCCATCCCCTGAGTGTGTGTTCCTTGAAGTTTGAGTAGAATCGCAACTTCCATTTTACACTGCTTTGGGGGACGCGCAGAGTATTCTCCAAATGGTAAAATACAGGGTGAGCATTTTATCCTGAAACTTCCTACTGTCTCGAGTAATAAGAATATTCTATGAAAAAAATTCATAATCAAATTTTAATCATTAACTGAAGGGGGAAATAAATTAGTTTTAAAATTAATGGGGGGGGGGGTTTAACTTTGTAATCTTAAGTATCTCAAGATTCATGGATATTCCAGTAATAAGACATATTATTGATGAAAAAGAATTCCTCCAATTACATTACCTACCGTATCATGAATGAAAAAATTTTACAGACAACTACTACAAATTTTTTTTATAGTAAAATCCTAGTCTGTAATTAAAACTTAAGGGGTTTCAAATTAAAATTTCAAATTTACCCCCTGCCACACCTTTAAAGTGGGAGAAGAGCGAGGAGTTGGAGGAGAGGGTGGAGAGGGAGGAGAGGGAGGAAAGGGAGGAGAGAAAGGAGAGGGAGTATTTTCTGAATATTTTCAGTCGTAAAATCAGAATAGGCAATAAAAAATAGGGGTTTTTACTGAAAGTTTCAAAGTTACAAGAAGAGGGAAGAGAAATTAATTTATTTCACCCCCTAAAGGTATTTATTTTTATTAATAAAATTTTTTTGGGAGTTTTTTTCCAAATAATTCTGTAATATGTTTTTTTTTGTACACATAATCATACAGAAAAAATATGCCCCAATGCCAAAAGAAAGTGGAAATGCCAGCAAAAGCTATATTTACCTTACATCAAAAATTGGAAAACGTCAAATATTTCTTGTAAAAATTTGAATTAATTATTTTCATACATCCATGGCACTTAAATGCTTTCCTATCATGTGAAGTGTATTAAAAAAAAAACATGACTAATATTGAACAGGACATACTAACCTGTTCTGAAAAATAAGTTTGTGTGAATGCCTGGGGATATTATTGAGACGCAAAATGGCATAAATAATCTCTTCTAGCGATCAGAATGAGCAGTTTTGTGCTCTTTCAGACTTCTTGCATTCTAGATCGGAAATTGAGGAGTTACACATTTCCATCAACAAATCCTTACTTCGTGTAGAAAAGAGATTAGGGAACATGGCCTTACAGAAATCCTCTATATCGATTGGTTGGAGAAATATGAGGTTTCAGGACCGAATCTGGGAATAAAATTCAAGGGCTGTTTTTAAGTATACTTACGCATCAGATATTTTCGTGTATTGAACAAACTATACCATTCAGGTAGATAACTGCTACTTTAGTCAATTAGGTATTAGCTTGAAAAATATCAGCGTTCTGGATAAAGCTTGTATGAAAGTTTGAAAGACTCTTTTTACTAAGAAAAGAAAATGGTGAATGAAAGCGAATCCAATTCCACTTCAGTTATAAACATAAATTTGAGTAATTATTTTAAGGTTGCCGAAATTTAGTAACTTACCAATACTCGTATTATACAGGGTTATCCTGGATAAGTGCGAGAAATTTAAGGGGGTGATTTCTTGGCCCATTCTGAGGAAAAATTTCTATTAATACTCCGTTTTTGAGACTCTTCAGTTTTTTAATGATACCTCAGGAACCGTTTGAGGTACAGAACTCAACTTTTGTACATATCTTACCATTGATATTTTATACTTTTTTAATGCTAATTTTTTTTTTTCATATGCCAGTGACGGAGATTTTCTTGTTACCAATTTCTACGACACTGGGAAAACTGACATTTTAAAAGCGTATGTTAAATTGCCAATATTATCTAACAAAAAAAGGTACTTTGTATGAGTTCTGGAAAACTGGAAAATTAAAATGAGCCAAAAAGAAAACATTCACTCCTTAAAATGTTTCGCACTTATTTATGTAAAGTGCCATAATACCTGTCAATTTTGAAATTACAACTAACTAACAAATTATATACAGTTCGAGAGTCAATAGAGAGTCAAAAAGTTGCCATTTTATTTACTTTTCACATATTTCTCCCTTTTTAACTGACCTTAAGCTTTATGATCGTTCAAAAAATCTAATTAGAGCTTGCAGCGGATATTCACATTTTCAGCAATGGTATTGGTATGGTGCAAAGGGGTTATGCACCCCGAGAGACGAGGAAAAGTAGCAGTAGTAGCGGTATGGTGAGTGGGGGCTGTGCATCCCCAGCGAATCTTCCAACGACTTCTACTCTAACCTTTCCTCTAACCATGGCAAACTCCTACTCAAACTTTAACCAGAAGGTCTTTCTAAGAGAGGAGACCCATTTCTTCTTCTTGTAGGGTCTCTCTCAAAGATATTAATCTGACACTACTGGAATACCTCGTATTATATACCTATGTAGTGGTAGGAGTCCTCATCGTTTGTTCCACATTTTATACCCCCACCTTCCCCCCTTAAAGTTATAGTCCGAACCGTCTATAGCAACACTCTGGCATGTTTGCAGCAAGTTGCTTCCCATTAGTTCAGTAAATCTTTTCGAGTCCATTCCTTAAATAATAGCTTGCACTGCATTGTACTTATTTATGGGGATGCTTCTTCGATTATAGAGCCTCCATCCAATTCTAGCTTTCGGGGGATATTTAGGATTTCCGATTGTTCTAAGGGTGATAAGTCATTTTCCGCTGGTGGGTAAAGACCTAGACAAAGCATGACACTTGAACAAGAGATGTGTTGGGGCTTCTGTGTTTTTTTTGAAGCATTAATTTGTCCTATCTTGATCCTGGGAGGTCTTTCCAGAGATTTTTGGTTTGGATTTCTGCTTGTTTCTTTATTTTGTCTTCGGAAAGATTTTCCTCTAGTCTACAAACATTTTATGGCCTTATAAGCGTCGTTGTTGCCTCGATTGTAAGATCAGCTACCGTCTTTTACGGTCCAATTACGGTACAGCTCGATCTGGCTATGGAATGAATAATGATTCATTTTAAATGTACTTTTACCGTCACATTTTACAAAAAGTAGCCAATTAAGAAATCCTTCACCGCTTCAGAAACTTCTTCTAAAAATTTTCTTCTGCGACTGACTAGCTAAGGTAAAATACAAGAAGCTTATTGGTTTCACAAATGGCGATGGAAGCTCCTCCTCGGAGGTTCTTTTAGATAGTCAATCTTCTCTTCATCTTCTTGATGTACTTCAAGTAAAAGTTTTAGGTCTCATATGGGACTCCTCTACCGATGTTTTTTTCATTTGGCCCCCATACATACCACAGCAAACTCATTCACCTAAAGGAATGTTTTGGCATTAGTACCTACATCGATTATTTGATCTGATGGGTTATTTGAAGCCTGTTATCACAAAGGCAGAATTATTTATTCAAAGGATTTGGGCAACTAAGGTGGGATGCGACGACCCCCTCTCACCCGATCTGGTCAAGAATGCATACTCTTTAGACACAGTCGAATTTTCCTATTTTTTCCATACCCCGTTGGTTGAAATTAGGCCCTGACAACAAGAAAATAGCATTGCATGGATTCTCAGATGCTTACAGCAAAACGTGAGGTGTTGGTGCTTGTGCTTATATCTCGCTTAAGAGTAGCCCTTTCAAGAACCGCAACACTTCCCCGATTGGAGTTGTGTGCGGCACTCCTCTTGTTTCAGATGATACACAGAATAGCGACTCCTCCATAATTCTTAGTTGGATAGCAGCTCATCCGTCAACGTGGACGACTTTCGTCGCTAAGACCAATTATTTTCATTGAAACTTCTGAAAATATCCCCTCTGATTTATAATCAAGAGGTGTAAGCTCCGTCAAATACGTCGACAAAATTTTACAAGACCCTTTATTTGATTACAAATCTCCCCATATTCCAAACCCAGGAAAAATGGACCCCATCGAACAGAGGAAAATCTGTCTGACCAACTCTACCGCTAAGTTTTACAAAGATTTCCTAAGTTCACGAGAGCTCAAAGGGCTCTCGAAAATATGAGCTCGAAAATAAGTGGTCCTCTTACCTTTGCAGAATTGAGATCCGCATTGCTGGTCATAATACTTATAATACTCTCCTCGAATTAGAGAATGAGAGACCTGTTTCAGACTCTTTCCTTCAAAATCTACACCCGTTCATTGATCAATACATTTTGTGAGTCGGTGGTAGACTCTAAAATTTTCCAAAATTCAAAAAACGTAAGAAATTGATTGGATTTTGCTTCTTTCGACGTTTTTCAATTGGCCGAATCTATGGTTACTTTAGATGTCTTTACCAATTCACTTTAGAATTCTGTATGGAATCCTTCGAAGACAGAAGGAGGCATTAGTCAAAGTTGCCAATAATGTCAATAATGTCAAAATAACGACACACCGGTAAGACATAAAATCAAATACACTAGATAATAATATATACGTAATATATAATATAATATATAATATATATAATAATAATAATAATAATAATAATAATAATAATATATATTATAATATATAATAATAATGATGATGTTAATGAGCGCAAAGAATTAAAAATTCAAAATAAATTTAACGGGCATATCGCTCTAACCTAGGGCTTCCTGAGGCATAGAGGGCTTCCTAGAGCGTGCTGCCGTTTAGTTCTTGTCTCCGTCGGTAGATGGCAACCAACTATTGAGGTCACGGAGTTCCGTGTCACCTCTTTATTCATATAGTTGGCTTCCTGTGCTGGCCTGGCATGCATCCTCTAGTTATTTCTCGATGTGCTGTACTGATGAGGTCTAAGAGACCGAAACAACGTTGTCTGCAGCTTCGAGATGACTGGATGGCTCTGTGTGTCAGGTCTGCCTCAGGAAGCCCTAGGTTAGAGCGATATGCCCGTTAAATTTATTTTGAATTTATAATATATAATATATAATAATATACGTGCAGCTTCCACTGAAAATTGTCACCGGAAGATACTGTCGCCCAAGCGGCTCGATATCTAACTAGCGTTGATTTGAAATGTCAATTTAATTGAACGAAACGTCAATCTGACGTTTACTTTTCTTATGATTTATAAACTTTTTGACTAGTAGTTTATTCTAATTCTAATTACAAAACGGTAAGTGTTGCGAATAATTGCGTAAAGCCAAGACAAGATACATGTATTGGCCTATTGTCATCGGAAGACCTAAATAATTCCTTAATGGTTTTGGTTAAATATGTACAAACGAGATGCTTTGCTGAAAGAACTGAGCCAATTGCAGCAATGTAATGTGGCTCCGTCAATTCGAAATTTGAACCCTTTCTTGGATGAAAAAGTTTTGATTCGCGTTAGAGGAAGGTTGATGAATTCTGAATTTGATATGGATTACACATCATCCAATTCTGTTACCGGCAAAAAATTGGTTAACGAAATTAATATTTACAAGGGAACATTTGCGTTTGTTGCATGCTGGTCCGCAACACCTATTAGCATCTGTGCGAGAGCGATTTTGGGCAATTTCGGGAAGATATACGACAAAAAGAATGGTTCACGAATGTGTGAGGTGTTTTCGTGTTGCGCAAAAAATAATAACCCCAATAATGGGTAATTTGCCAGCTTGCAGAATTAATCCTTCTTACCCTTTTCAAAATACTTGGGTGGACTATGCTGGTCCAATGAATTTAAATGATACGAAGGGGCGTGGTTGTAGGGTTTCAAAGTCTTATGCTTGCTTGTTTATATGTATGGTGACCAAAGCTGTTTATATTGAACTTGTTGCAGATTTGTCAACTGATTCGTTTATTTTGGCTTTAAAGAGATTTATTGCCCGTAGGGGAAAGTCTTCCAATATGTATTCGGACAACGCGACAAATTTTAGGGGAGCAAAAACCGAGTTAGACAAGTTGAGGGTTTTTGTATTAAAAAATAAAGACAGCATTGTTGAGTTGAGGCTGACAGGCGAAGGAGTCGATTGGCACTTCATACCCCCCGGATCACCTCACTTCGGAGGACTTTTTTTCGTCTCTGACATTTGAAGAGATGTATACGTTACTCGTACAAATTGAGGCCATCATGAATTCCAGACCTTTGTCACCCCTCTCTCACGATCCCAACAATTTAAATCATCTTACTCCCGCTCACTTTTTGGTGGGAAGACGACTATTGTCACTGCCAGATCCGTGTATTTTGAAGATTCCAGAGTCTAGATTATCGTGCTTCCAAAGAGTTCAACAACTCCAACAATAGGTTTACTTAAAAACTAACGACTTATTTATTTGCTTTGAAACCAGTCGAGTTATGCAAACGAAACTTGGTGGGTTAAACAGTGGCACGCATACGGGTACCAATTAAAAATATTTCAACAAAAATGCAATAAACATAGAAATAAACCACTAATTCACCTTATTATTACTGCTGCTGTATTGTATGTAGGTGTCACGAGCCTGACGTCATAGGCTGCGCACTGACATGTTTGTATAATAATTATATATACGTGCTTTCACGAGTATTACTCGTACCCATACACCTGTCGGTGCCAAAGTACTTATGAGTAAATACTTACAGTACATTTTCTGAGTTTCGTACTCGAATTTCAATATATTTATACGAGTACTCTCTCAAGTACTCCTGCCTAGCTCTGCGTCAACCCCAATTAACATTACCTGATACACCAAAAACTCTAGATAATTTTATTATGTCTGTGAATACAATTTATATTACATCCGTGCTTTTCATATCCGGTGGCTTGTGTAGTTAGCGATCGAGGCGTGTAGATGGCGCTCCTTTTCATACTTCACTTTTATTACATGTAAATAGCGGAGAGCTGCACGTATTATCATCTAATGTATTTGATAAAATGGAGGTGTAAATTCATAAAGATTATTCATAGGTAAATACGTATCTACTTGCATAAAAACGTATAAAATTCTTGCATGATGATTATGAATATTTTGAGCACAGAGAGTAACATAAATGAATCCCCTGCTAGCTATACGAATGAATGATTCATAATAATATGGATACCCAATCATAAACTAAAATTTTATAAAACCCATCAGTTAATAATAGTTTCATTTATTTCTGTTAGCCGCAATCAATTTCGTCAATTAATGGCGATTCGATTAATATCTACCAGGGAGTATAAAAGCCCATTATTCTGCGAGGGATATCAGCTAGAAACTACATATAAATGTGATACCCACAATAAAGTTTGATAGTGGCAACAAATTTCATGCTTTAAAATGAACTAGATATACGAGTAGGGTACTTTAAAATCACCAAAGCGTTAAATTTTATTTTTTACAGCGACAGTTTGAATAAATAAATATCTGTGGTTTTCAATGCAGATTTACATAACCAAGGCGTAAAATAAGCCTGTGCTAACATGTGCTAATTCACATTACGGTAATTTATGCCGAGGTCCTAGGAGTCTCGTTTTTGTGAGTCCTTGAATGGCCAGAGTTAAAACGTAAGCGGGGAAAAGGATCAAGGGTTGCTGAGCGTTCCATAACTTTGTGCGCTGGATGCATTGTTAGATTTAAATTATTTGATAATAGTAGAAACTAGAAGCACTTATAGGTTTAAAGTTTAGAGTGCCACGACAAATTATTAGTTGCTTGTTTGTGTATTATGAAAAACACAAAATACAATTCGTTATCAAATTATTAGCTACAATTTATAATTTATTCAACAGTGCTCCCTCCTGTGTATAATTTTTTAACAATGGATGTGACGCAAGAGATTATATCTTGGCCACTTCGTCTCTGGGCTATTAGGAATCGGCCTCTATAAGTTGGTCAGGCTTGCAATAGTGAAAAAGTATCCCAGTAACACATTGAAAGAACATCGAGGAAGAAATTATGAGCTCTTGAGATTATGGAGGGAAATATTGAGGGATACTGAGAGATGTTAGAGAATGGACAAGACTCGACACTCACTCGTTATTGAGAGCAGCACGGGACAGACAACAATTTGCCAGAATTGTTGCCGAACTTTAGCAATGAAAGAAGAAGAAATGATATGTGGTGTGACTAAGATTAACCTTGAGGTTAGTCAAACTTAGTCAAACAATTAGCCACACAGGGTCATTCCAGCTTTAATTTTTAACAGTCAGTCTCGACTAAACTGTCAAAATTAATTAATTAAACCCTGTATTGTATGACCTTTCGATATCGAATAATTACGATATTCTGAATGGAAAAAAGAGAAAAATCCCGATCAACGTCGATTCCTCAAGAAGTCGTTGAGGGTCCCTCAAAAAGTTTAGTGATAAATGCCAGCGGTGAGCTAAAAAAAATTCGGAAAAGGAATAATGAAATGAATATGTGTGTGTAATTGAAGGGCATGTGTAAGTAAACGAAATTAAAACGATGTCACGAAATTGATTCCATCTAGTAGGTACGGTTTCATCCATTGCTGTAAGGGCTGTAAATTCTGTGAATGAAAAGTTTTAAAATATTTAAACAGCGTTTTAGAACTGTTAGATAAAACTGAAACAAAACTGTTAACTTGAGCCGCGGCGGATTTCATTCAAAGCTTTATGAACTCGTTTTTGATGACTGGGAACTTTGTGAATTGTGAATTATTTAAAACAAAAGAGAGTACGACGTATTTAATATGCAAAAATCGTAAGAAGCTAAATGGGCTAGCACTGACATACACATTAAAAAGCTTTTAAGGATCGGTTAAAATTTTACTGTATATGCATTAGGTAGGTACTTATCCACGTATTTCGAACACCATTACTTATTCAAGAATAAAAATAATCTTCGATTGTTTGATACTTTCCAGCTCCACCTCACATCGTATTGAATTTTAAGGAAATTTAAAATCGACGCTTTTCAATATAACTCACAATAAGTTCTGCCGAGAGAGCCGAAAACTTACAAATCTATGTCGAATTTCAATAATTCTAAAATTGCTTTACATCTTTCCAAAGAACACGCTGTTGTCTTACCGAATTTCAAGTTTAATACCAGTCGGAATAGAGTGAAATAAAAACAAAAGGGATTCAATAAAAGGAAATCCTTACCGACATAAGACAGCTGGAAGCTTTGAACTGTTTTTCCCTTTTCGTATATTGGAAACGAGACTAATTACGTTAAAAGATACATCCCACATCTCACTTATACCTATCTTCAGCTTTCAGTTTACTTGAGTGTATTAGTTTTCTCTGTGATTTCAAATAGGTAATTTTCCACGGCCTTTAATTTTGCGCGATCTCCATTTTCAACAGATCTTCATCTCAATGTTTTTGCGTTATCATATTTAGGAGAGTTACTTTGCTCTCTATAGTAGGCTCTAAATGAATTTCTCAAGACAAGAGCTCTCATTTGATATATACTTACATGGCTTAGGTTTGGAACAAAGGGGCGTTAGATGTTTAATAATTATTGCCTTAGGGTAAAATAAAAAAATCAAATAAGTTAGGCACTGTTGAGAAATTCATCAAAAAAACAATATTAAGAAAATTATTTTAATCATATTTTATTATTATTGTAGGTATATTGTATTATAGGTAGTCTTACAGTAACAACCCTTACATTAACAATAACCCTCATAAAAAAGGTTAGAAATAGCAACTGAGAGCGCTTTTCAAAACAGTACGACGTTCAGTGATGTTTACTTCCGGTTTGCTGCGTTGAATGCAACCAATTATTATGATCGTGGTGCTGATAGTTTAGGAAATTGCTATGCTGATTCCCAAAATAAAGTGTAATGTGCATATCGACTCCCATTATGGGTAATAAAATCCCGATTGCCTTAATTAAATTTATTATTATGCTGGTAATAACCTGAATGATTACAAAATTTTATGAACACGCAATTAATAATTATTTGGTCTCCACATCAGAATTGACTATTGTTTTAAACCAGCTGAGCAAACTTCTCATTTCAGTTTTTTTCAGTGTTTTATTATAGAAGTTTCCTAAATTACATTTTACTCTATTCAGACCTGATTGCTCACACGACAGTAGGTATGGGGGTGGGGGGTGAATATCAATTGAATCTACTTTCCTTGTAGTAGAGAGGGTCTAACATTCGAACCGCCTTGGACTCGAGAATTTTTTTTGATTTTTTTTTTCATAAAGTTGGACCCCCTCTTCATTTTGGTGGCATTTTCAAAAATTTAATCGACGCCCTGGCGGAGAAATGTGCATGCGAAGACATCGGCAATGGGTTTTTTGCACATAACTCGCTTAATTCAACTCTGAGCATAGTAAATATCCTGTCGAAAAATGAAAAGCTCTCGAAGACGCGTAATTTGAACTTTGACTGGTCCAAATCGGTCAAACGGTTCTCGAGATATCGCATTTTCAATTTTAAGGCATTTTCTTCAGGGTTCCGCCGCGGTGCGAATACACCGCCGTCCGTGTTCGCGTGTTTTGCATGGAAAAAATCGACTTAGGGACTTAATTTTTTTCTCATCGACAGACAGCAGTGACCTCAATGATGCCTGAAATTTTGAAGTGGCTATCTCGATTAGAGGGGGAGGGAGAGGGGAAATCATAATTAAAATTCAAATTGCTATAACGTTCGCTAATATTGGGGCCTCGGGCCCAACCAATGGGAGATGACACTTTGGAATGCCTACTTTAAAATGGTATTTTTTTTTCGATTCCGCCAATATTGGCAAGATGCCCGCAGAAAAACCGATTTCCCTCCCCCCCTTTTTTTTCTTAAAACTGTTTTTTTGCCATGAAAGAAGGGGGTGGGGGTAAAATTTTTTTCGTCATCAGACGGGAATTTTTTTTATCTTTGATTTGAGCCCCAGTAGACCTCGATCGGACCATTATTAAGGTCACAGGGTCACCAAACGCGTTTGGTCCTGTAGAATGGCAAGGATTAGGGTTAGCGGGTTCCGCTACCCGGCATTTTTTAGGGCTAAGTATCCCCTTTCAAGATTTCCTTACCCCATGTCGCTATCTCAATTAGAGCCTGCACGCGGACGTGATATGTAAACCAATTAATCTAGCGTGTGTGTCTGTGAGAGAAGAGAGAAAGGAGAGGGAGCGCTAGGCTCCGCCCCCGGCTCTCGCTGCTCCGCGGCTAGATTAATTGGTTTACATATCACGTCCGCGTGCAGGCCCTAATTGAGATAGCGACATGGGGTAAGAAAATCTTGAAAGGGGACACTTAGCCCTAAAAAATGCCGGGTAGCGGAACCCGCTAACCCGAATCCTTGCCATTCTACAGGACCAAAGCGTTTGGTGACCCTGTGACCTTAATAATGGTCCGATCGAGGTCTACTGAGGCTCAAATCAAAGATAAAAAAATTCCCGTCTGATGACGAATTTTTTTTTACCCCCACCCCCTTCTTTCATGGCAAAAAAACAATTTTAAGAAAAAAAGGGGGGAGGGAAATCGGTTTTTCTGCGGGCATCTTGCCAATATTGGCGGAATCGAAAAAAAAATAACATTTTAAAGTAGGCATTCCAAAGTGTCATCTCCCATTGGTTGGGCCCGAGGCCCCAATATTAGCGAAAGTTATAGCAATTTGAATTTTAATTATGATTTCCCCTCCCCCTCCCCCTCTAATCGAGATAACGACTTCAAAATTTCAGGCATCATTGAGGACACTGCTGTCTGTCGATGAAAAAAAAAATTAAGTCCCTAAGTCGATTTTTTCCATGCAAAACACGCGAACACGGACGGCGGTGTATTCGCACCGCGGCGGAACCCTGAAGAAAGGGCCTTAAAATTGAAAATGCGATATCTCGAGAACCGTTTGACCGATTTGGACCAGTCAAAGTTCAAATTACGCGTCTTCGAGAGCTCTTCTTTTTTTGACTCAGAGTTGAATTAAGCGAGTTATGTGCAAAAAACCCATTGCCGATGTCTTCGCATGCACATTTCTCCGCCAGGGCGTCGATTAAATTTTTGAAAATGCCACCAAAATGAAGAGGGGGTCCAACTTTATGAAAAAAAAATAAAAAAAAATCTCAAGTCTAAGGCGGATTGAGCCTGTTTTTTTGACAGACCCTCTCCACTATTGACACATTTAAATATTGATCATCTGTTTCTCTTTACTGGACAGGCTTCTGGAGTCGACAATATTTTTCTAGGCTAAAGTAGGGAGTTGCACTGCATTGCTATGGATTGTGTATATCGCCTCCCGGTACGTAATGCGTTTGGAAAGACGTGAGAATAATAGTTGGGGACTTTAACGCACCCTAATTGAGTTGGTCCCCGTACTCGAGACCGGATGACACCAATTTCTCATCCCTGTTGAGTTGGATGATTCTCGATTCCAATCTTACCTAACTTGTTTTATAACTCATTCGTTTTCGAATTGGTCACGATACTGCTTTATTGGATTTAATTAATGCCAACTTGATTGGTTTTCCTGCAAATATCTATCATCTCTTATAAAACTCATCTGATACAACTTTATTTAAATATTTCTTGTTACAAAATTATTCATCAAGACTCTGACTTCGGTAAGTTGGAGAGATGTTTTGGTATCGCCCGCCATTGAAGAATTTTGGAGAGCATTTCTTAGAGAGCAATGTAGACTCACTTAAAAGTATACAACAATAATAATTCTCATCAAGTTTTGTTCGAGACAGCCGAGGATTTTAGAGTATATTTTTGATATAATTGTTTTTTTGACAGAAGTTCTGAAGAGATCGAATTCCACATACCTTTGATGCTCATCGTAGATTTTTCCCAAGTTCTTACCACCCCTAGTTTTTGTGATAGGAGTAAATAACTGCGATAAGTTACTGAATTTGGCAATGTTAGACAATTTTACAAGTAGTTATGCCAAATATAATAAAAAAAAATTATTTCCACCTTACGGGTACCTGAGTGGTTGAGGTACCCATCAGGCGCGTCCCAGGTGGCGGATAGGGAACGGCCTTACAGTGATCAATAGTGAGTAAGGTTAGCAGCGGTGATAGAGCTCGTCGGATTTAAAACTCCAGACTGGCAGCTCAAAAACCCTGCCGCGGACCACCTCCCCCAACCTAGTTGTCGTGTCGTGACTAAAGGTCTGCACAGGGGTTATAACGATGCCGGAGAACGTCCGAACGTGGACTCTCCGAAAGACCGTGAAACTCTATTGTCGAGGTTATATTTCGCGAATAGAGGAATACGGGGTTCTAGGCTTTACCGCCTGGACCAAAAGGAGACAACCTTTAAAAACCTAAATCCTACGGCGGGAACCCAGGCTAAAAGGATGCGTGGCTGAATAGTAGATCAGTCCCTTCTGGATTCAACCTCGAAGAAGTGGCGCACCTTCGAAAATAAATGCCTACCATACGTATATGGAGCTCTGCGAATGGTATTTCATTAATAGCTCCATTACTCGTGGGCCATATGGACCAAGACACACCTAAAAAGGGAAGGGGATTCTGAAAAGAAAGACCCTCACAAAAAACTCTCAGGAACCGCTCGCAGGAAACTGAGAAAATAGTAGAAACTCCAAAACCAGGGGGAAACTGGAGAACCTAGAAAGCTAGGGTTGAAGGTGAACCCCAGTGTAACAAAACCCAGGACCAGCAAGGAACCGGAACAACATAAAAGAAGGAGAACCTGCACCAAGGTTCTCAGGAGTGCAGCTTAGAGGGGACTTTCTCATGGCTTCCTGCGCTGACCAGGCCACAGAGGACTGGCTGGTGCGGGTGGTCAGGGAAATGGAACCCTGGTCAGGAGCGAAACTCGGCAACAAAGACGTTCCGAAACTTATAAGAGCACCAGTGTGGATACCAGGGACCCAAGAGGAATCAGAAAAAAATCCAAAAAAGACTGGGAAATCAAAACCAGGGATTAAAACCCAGAAAAGTAGATCCTAGTGGACAGAAAACCTGACACAAAAGGCAACAACTAATTTTCCTCATGGGAGAAAACCTATGGGAGAAAATAGAGCAACTTCAATGCAGACGTCTTACCTAAACCTAACTGGGGTTCTGTTCAAGCGACTAGGTGGGTAAAGGGAAGAGTGAGTCTGATGTAACTGAAAAGCTGAGTAAGCACCAGGTGAGATGGGCAATTGGACTTACTTCTAACAGGACACTGCTCACTAATGACACCTCTCAATAATAGGAGTGAAAAATATCCCGGATTGCAGGAGATGCGGGGAGGGGGAGGAAACCCCATACCACCTAATGTGTGAATGCCTAGCACTAGAGGGAACTAGACTTCTAGTATTTGGGACCGAAATGGCAGAACCAAAAGAAATAGAACAAGCACCCATTGGACTCATACTGAAATACTTTCGGGAGATGGGACCGATGAGATAATAATTATCCAAAGGGGTACAATAAGCGCAAGCTTCATAGTACAAGGGCTTTGAACCTACCCTAGAAGTAATAATAATAAACCTTACGCGTATTTTGGTGGCAGATGTTGTGAGGATCTTTTGATTGTGTACGAGATTTTTGCTGACTCCTTATAGCCTCCCGGTCCTTTTTAACCGCTCTACCGCAACAAGACCCCATCATTATGCTGGGCAGTCTTTACGATGTTCAAATTTCTATCGGAGAAGTTCAAGCTCTTCTCATAAAAAATATTAAATTGCATGTCGTCATCTTCCTACCTATAAGTGTATCAGATGTAATCGAAAATTTCTGCCTCCACAGTACTCGTGTTTTGGTGGCAGATCTTGTGAGGATTTTTTGATCGTGTCCGAGATTTTTGCTGATTCCTTATTGCCTCTTGGTCCTTATTAACCGGTCTACTGCACCAACACTCCATCATAATGTTAGGCAGTCTTCATGGTGTCCAATTTTCTATCGGAGAAGTTCAAACTCTTCTCACAACCATTAAATTGCATGTCGTCATCTTCCTATACCTTAAGTGCATCAGATATAATTGAAAATTTTAGACTCCACCTTACGCGTATTTTGGTGGCAAATCTTTTTGACTGTATCCGAGGTTTTTTCTGACGCTTTATAGCCCCCTGGTCCTTTTTAATGTCTACCGTCACCGTGCTATCTTCTACCATATTCCTGGGCAGTCTTCATAGTGTCCAAGCTTCTATCGGAGAAGCTGAAGAATTTATTATTTCCACAAGGGCTCTTTGCTTCTTCATCGTGTGTTTGTTTGTGTGTTTTTTTTACAGAGGGTGAGTTTCCATTTTTTTTTTGTTTCGGTGTGTTGGTGGATATGCGCGTATGTGTGAGTGTTGTTATTTTTTGTTTGCGACAAACTTGTGTTGTGTTGGATTTTTTCCGGCGTGTGTATGTGTTTGAGTGTTGCATTTTTTTGTTGAGGTGATTGCTCTCTGCTTTGATGCCTTTTTTCGCACTATATGGGAAAATTCTTTGTTTTGCATCTTTTTTGAAACTTCTTTTTGTCATTAGTTTGTGCTTTTCAAATGATTTAATTTGCGTACACTAGATACATGGTGTTAATTTTAGTTCCACAAAAAATTACGTTTTTCTAAGCTTCAAAATCACAAAAACATGATATTTCGGAAACTAAAAGTGGTTTTTGGGTGAAATTTCGGCAAAATTCGTTAGATATATATTTTTTTTTTTTCAAAAAAGAGGGAGCATTGGTCTTAACTGTGTAGGTAAGACATAGTCGCTCCACTCTGGTAATTTGGCTTTGAGCACGAACTCTTTAGCCACACACACTTTTAAATATTAATTTGCCATTTAAACGTTCGATCGCTTGTTTTACTTTTCACAGACATTCGAAAATGAATCTGAAAAGTAAAGCGGGCCGAGGTGAGTTTCGAACCCGCGATCTATGGCTTCGTGAGCCAGCGGAGAACCACTAGGCCACGGAAGTCACTGTTAGATATATTTACCAAATGTATTATCAGTTATGGAAGAAATGAATTTTTTTTATACAGGTGGCCACAAAGTGGCAATTCTTGCAATTTTACTTTTAACTTGTAACGTACATTTTGTACGTACTGGCTAAATGCCAGCGACACGGAGACAACCGCGTTGCGCGCGCAGTAAGTGAGTGATGGTGGCTTTTAGTGCAGGTGCAAACACGGCCGGCTGGAGGCCTCGAGTTTCGTCGAGTTCTCGACTGTCGAGTTTCAATCCGGTACGCCGATACCTGTGATCTCACCGGTCTTTCTCTTCTGGAATTCGCTTGAAGAAGGTTCACGCCAAACACCTTTCGCGAATAATCCACCTAATGGCGTCGTGAATTTATTGTTCAAATATTGGAAACATCACCCACGTTTTTGGCTTGCTTTTTCCTACGGATTGCATTTTTCCTACGGGTTCCATTTTTCCTACGGAAGCAAGTTTTTCCTGGAAGCCAGTTCCTCCGGAAGCAAGTTTTCATACCGAAGCAAGTTTTTCCGGGAGCCAAGTCTGAAAGATCAAGTCTACAACCAGCTAAGCTTGTTCCTCGCTCCGAAGGGCACCTGATCTGAAAACCGTCATCCTCGTACCGGAGAGCCATACGAAGCTAAGTGCCCTTGTGGATTCATTAGTACCCGATCAGTTCATTCGGCTAAACTGCACGCTCTTGTTTCTCTCTTGTTTGTTAACCGTGCTCAAGATGCTGTGATAATTAACATCTGTGATTTTTTTCAAATATTAATATCTGTGATTTTTTTTGTAAATAAAGAGTACCTGTTGTTCTGCTGACCCGCCTGTTATTGTTGACCCTCTTAGACTGACAGCTCAATCCACGACCCTTGTTATCTTTTACCGTCTCATGCTCTCAACGACTATTTTTCCCCTCTAATGGTAAAATAGTTCGTTTTAATTGACGCCAACGTCAATAATTCGTTTCAAGTTTTTTTATTTTTGAATTTTGAATATTTTGACTACAATAGTTAATATTGTAGTCAACGACCTCGATACACATATCTGTCACTTCGACACTCAAGTGTCACGTTTGTATAATACCATGCCACTGAATCGCAATATCAATACCAGAAGTTAGCAAGTAAGTCTTCCCATATTGATTCATTTTATCATTATCAACTGTTATAAATTATTACCTATATTTATGATGCATTACCTATATCTACGATGCAGAAATTAGTAACATGTCTTTGCAGCTTATCTTCAGTAAGTTATATTCATAGTTCTAATAATGTACATCATAACGAGTTAAATTTCATATAAATAAACAAGTGAAACAATTCTCCTGAGCTTAAATCGTAATTGCTCCACACTGGATATCCTAAGGACCAAGTAACAACCTTCGTTGTTTATTACATGGCAATCCCAGCCATTTCACGTTTATAGCTGGGTTAAATCTGGTGAAACTATCTTCTGATAATTAACCCTTTACCAATCATCGCTTAGGTGCTGTTCAGTTACAGTTAGTTCTATTAAGTATCAATTAATTAATACGAGTAGATATCAACTTCTCTTCTGAACAACGGGTCTAAAGATTATGACCGGAGTATTAGTTAGACAAAAAAAGTACTTACCAAAGAATACGTTGAACACGTACAATAATTTCTTCTTTCTAAATTCTGAGATAGGCATATTTTGTAGTTTTTGTAGTGGACTAGGACCCTGAAAGCAAATAAACACAATGAAGTAAAGTAATGTGAAATCTTTTGTTAATTTAAAGAGAAATTTGCAATTACTGCCAAACTTTAGAGTGTTCTTTTTGTTAAACATGAAACCAGCAGCTTTAGAGGTAAAACTTTGTTAATTATTCCAAACCAGATAACTTTGAATACCTGAGGATTATTCGTTAGGCTTAGAATAGATAGGAAAGTTGCAACAGGAAAGTATAATCTGAAATCTCAGTCCTTTGTATGAAAAGGACTCAACTATCCTGCAGGGTACCATTCACGGCATTTCTATCTCAATAAATTTCAGTCCTAATAAAAATCTACATCAATTGAGCAGCTTTTTAATTTTTTTGTGGAAGTCGTATTAGAGATCGTTACAGAATTTTTAGATATAATTCCTATTATTTATTCACTGTGATATGCTAAAAAATTGGCGCTGGAAAGTTATGACTTAGAAGATTAGTTCGGATAATTTCTTTCAAAAATTGAAAAGAGCATAGAAGTTTCTATAGTCTATTATAGAAACGCTTACAAATTAGAGTGAGTGTGTAAAAACTTTTTGTTCTAGGCGGTCTACAGGGTGCTCTTTTTATCTGGAGACATTCAAATATATCAAAAACTACGCTTTGGTTCAAAAAAACTGTGTAATAAAAGTTTTTCGTTTGGAAGGGGGTTGTTTTATGCTGTCAGAAACTTTGCAATCTTGAACGAGAACCCACTTTTTTTTCAGATTCGGATTTTACGACCAACAATACGAAGGATTTGTCTGAAATTTTTTTTTCGATTCACGATAATGGCGCTGTAATCGACGAAATTACTTATTTTTTTCAATTTATCTTAAAATTGAAATTGAACGAAAAAGATCCACGAATCTAGAAAACTTTTATGACAAATCCTACGTATTTTTAGCCATAAAATCCGAATTTCTTCTTGCAAAAGTTTTTTAATTTACCCCCTCCCACATTTGAATGGAGGGGGGAGGGGCCCGTAATTCGCATATATGATTTCAAAGTTGCTGCCACCCCTAGGGGGTGGGGGTAGGTTAGTAGAGTTTGGTATATCATTGGATATGTCCCTTTCCCAGGCGAACAAATTTCATTACCCACTTTTTTTGATCTGATTCGTGGTTTTGGATATATTTCCATGTCTCAAGATAAACTGAACACCCGTATTAATGATTCTATGGCCAGGAAAATAAAATATACTCCTGTACAAAATAGTTAGAACACTTTTTGGTTCCTTCGTCGACAAACCGGTCACTAGATTTTCCCAAATTTTACATGAAGCAAGTTGCAGGTGTATTCTTGAAGTTCTCCAACTCCCAGGTTTGAAACTGTCTTGTAAGAAAGATCCAAAGGTCCAAAAGCTCCGAAAGGTACTGGTTTCGGAGGAAAAGGGTGTTGGTGTTTTTTTGTTGAGTTTCTAGTTTTTCTCGAAAACTACTAAGCTCAAATGTTGAAATTTTTTGAGATATGGTTATAGATATATCTACATAAAGATTTGGGTCATTTATTTCAATTAATTCTCTCTAATTATTCAAAGCTTCAACATAATCAACACAGATTATTTACGAAATTGAAAGGTTCATTTTCATATCAAATAATACGCGACTGGAAAACAAACCTTGACTCCCGATTAGCCCTCTTTCATATGCCTACCGTGCGCGCAGGTATTTCTGTTGCATGTAGGAAACTTTCGAAATTGGTTCTGAAAGCGATAACGTCCTGACACTGTTTACTTATCAAGTCGATGCCGTGAGCGATCCAATATTTATTTTGCGAAAGTGATACACTGCTCACCCGAATAGTGATAACAGATAACATTGTAAGTAACAGTTACCAGTAACGGAATATCTATCAATATCAGATACTTTTGTGTGTTAAGGGGTCTAGGTAAGACAGTTTATTTCGAAAATTAACTCATTTAGCCACATTCAAATATAAGAAGTGACTCTTATTAAAACTACCCTGAAAAGTTATCTCCAGCGAGAATATTTAATATCTTTAATGAGTAAAAAGAGCCTGTTTCAGGGTAAAAACAGTTTCTTCCAATAACATCGCGAGAGTATAGAACTCTCGCATGTTTTTGCTGTTAAGTTCTCGAACAAACTAAAGTCTGCCATATGCCATGTATGGCATAGGTCCGTATTTCCATGAAGAAAGTGTTGTACCGTTACTTTTACATCATTGGAGACGTTAAGATGGTGATCGCTGATTTACAAAAAAAAAGTACTGTTCGTCAAATTTTGTAATTCCAGCAAGAGGGGCCCACGGTACTAGCCGTCTGTGAGTCATTGATCTTCGCCTCCTCCTTCCTAATCATATCTTATTTCGAAATTTCGTGATTTTTATCCCCCCCCTCTCTTCTTCATATGTTTAATCTTTTCTGCTCTTATTTAATCGAGGATGAGGTTTCTGTCTCTATACTACCCTTAAATACCTTAAAGATCAGAAAAAGATAGCAGGTCCTGAGATGGAACCTCTGCCTTTCTTTTATGAGCTTGCCCGCAGTTTTACTCTGTAATATATAAATAAAATATTCAATATCTAAGTCTTTCCTTTGTTATATACATCTCTCTGGAAGCTTTCGAAGGTTTTTCCTGTCTTCAAGAAGGAAGATATAAGAAAGATGATTGCAAACTACAGCTAGATTTTTTTTTTCCCAACTGCGATTAGACGGTCAAGGCGGCTAGGTGTATAGAAGATGCTGCATTACATTAGATTTTTATCCCCCTGTCAGCACAGCTTCATAAAATGTCGTTTTACTGCTAGCAATCTATTCATCTTCGCTGAGTTTGCCTCAGAAACCTTCAATTGTCATTCTCGAGTTGACGTGTTCCATATGAACTTTTCTAATGATAAGGTTGATTAGAGCGGAGTCTATTATCTGTAAAGCGCACATCTTTTGTACTTTCGGATTCTTTAATAACTTTCTCTTCTAATTTTTTTTTTTAATCTCTGTAGGGACCTATCTAAAGTCTGTACACTGAGAGTTGTCTGTTGTGAGAACTAAGGCTACATCATCTGGTTATGTTTCTTACTCCTTCTATTGCATTGCATAGTCAATCGAGTTAAAATGGGACGTATTGTCAGAAATACGTTTGAATCGTCAGCAATTCTAAAAAGATGAGCGAGAGTGAGAAGGAAGTACCGACTCGCGTCTTGATACGCTTAGATTGATACGATATTACGATTAGATTGTCGTCGTTACTATCAGTAGTGTCAGTGTCAGCGGTAAATATATACTAATAAGGTTTGTCTTGTGATAAACTATGAGTAACTTATTATAATTGCTCGAATGCCTAAAAATCTACTTCCTTGCTTTGCATGGGAAACGATTGAATTCCCTAGTACGTGGTCTTGTGGTTAAATTGCTGGAATATTTTACTTGCAAATAAGAAAACGGAGGTGTTATTCTTTCTTTTAAACGGCAACCAGCAGGTAGGTGACATGATATTTCTATCATGATGATAACAATAATTATTATCATTCTTATTTACTTGCATTACATATATTTGTTATCAAAAAGTTGCAAGGCTCTACTTCGTCAATAACTTATCGAAATAATATATTTGTAGGATATTCATTATTCCTCAACACACGCCACTGACACGAACTGCGATACCACATCTGGTTCGACTTAGAAATAAGTGTACGATTCAAATCGAATTAAATGAAATTGTTTAGTCAGAATCAGTGTGGCATGACAACGGACAACTCTCAGTGTACAGAGAGTATCTACGTTTATTATTGTGATTGAAACTCACCAGAATACCCAGAAAATTACTTTAGGTATCTGTTCAGGTTCTAAACATGGTTCACTTTTTTATAACTTTTTGTGATGAATCGTTGGGAATTTTGAAGTAGACCATCTGTTGTGTAACGCAGATGACCCGGGTCCCTTGGTCTTTCGCGAAAAGCCACCTTGTGATCGTCTAGTTTCCCTAATTTCTTCTAATAGGACCGCTGTGTTTTCCTACGTTGTGGTTACCGTAATTACCGTAGTCACCACCGTAGTCACCCCTGTTCTTTGATTGAGGTATGCCAGGATTAGTATGGCCGAAACGGATGCGCAAAAGAACCTACTGGGATTTTTGTTTGGAAAAGTGGAGAACTTTACTGAATTGTCCTAAACCTGCACTAACTAAATTTTCCTTCAAATCGGTCGACGCGTTCTATAACTTTCCATTGTTCCTAACTATTATAATTACACCGGCTTAACTTTCACTTCGTGTTTACACCTGCTTGCCGTTTAGGTACCGGGATGCTTTTCCGGCCACCTTCCTTTATTAATTCGCTTTATCGATTGGTGAAGTATTCATTTTCGTAGTTAGTATACCTAATGAGTTGCTATTATCCTTGCGTGGCTTATTGTGTAATTCTGATTTCACATTCCTTCACCCGGTCTGTTTCTTTCCACCCGTTCTTGTATGTAGGTCACCTTTTCTTTCAATCGGTGCGAGGCGCTTTTATAACACATCTGGCAATGGTTTGCCCTCGCCGTTGCCGCTTTCTCGAAGGACTGAATTGTGACTAGCTAGAGCGATTCTATTTTATGAATATTTAATGTGCTGACGGAGATCGTTTATTTGATGTAACGGCGCGTAGCTGTGTTTTAATTTTCTAACAATTTTACCTTCAGGTATTCACGTACCTATATTCTCGCACTGTTTGCTTTTTCGATTTGGGCTGATTTAATGAGGGCGATGGAAATATTTTCCTTATCATCCTACCTAGGTGCGATCCATTTCAGTTGTATGCTGATAATCTGAAAAACAAAATGCCTGATGCACTAAAAATTTTAGTAGAAGGGTTTCTTAATTATTCCAAGACATCGGTGTTAATTTTTGATCTACGTTTGAAAACTTGTTTATTCTTCAAAATTTTACTATATTGTTGCGAATTTGACTTTTTTATTGTTACACTTTCTATTTTTGTGCCTATAATTTCTTTTTGTTTGGCTCTGATGTTTACTGACATTTATTTTGATGTCTGAATTCTGGCATTTCTGGAATTCTGGCAGAAGGGCCCCATTGTGTGCCCAATAATCTCGTGTACCTAAATCTGTTGAGGCGGTTTAACATTGTAAAAATAAATCAACATTTATTCGGACGTACCTAGGTACTTATGCCATGAGAGTTTGTTTTTTGAAAAATAAATCGTAAATGAATCATGAATGATTGAAAAAATCGAAAATTTTGTCCTGGCTCAAGATCAATGGTTTATTGCACATCTAGCTATTTATTATTGAAGAAACTCGCTGACAGAGACCTAATGTTGAAATGACGAAGAGTGATATAGGAACAGTAGTTGATAATTCTATGTTATTCAGGTTTAAATAATTCTGGTAGTTGGTAATTCAATAATTGACACTGAAGGGTGGATACATTGCGCTAAATTTAGTCATAAATTATGGAGATTCCTGTTATTCTGCTTACGGTCTACATTTTACAACCACTGCAATGAAAGTAACAACTTTATAGCAATATTAGGTATTTAATATGTAGCAAAAATGCTGTTGAAAATTTTTCATATTCTTGGCAGAAATTGAGTGAAGAGTTAATGAGAAACTTGTAACATTTTAGATAATTTTTTAATGTATTAATTGTATTTTACAATTTTCCCGATCTTTGTGATATTTATAGATATCACAATAGTTTTATAATAACACTAGAAGCTTTCCTACAGTAACGATAATCATTCAGTGAGAATGAGAAGTCCGGAATAAATTCAATAAACGGAAAATTGGCGACTTTTGAGCCAAATACAAGAACCCGTCAATTTTTGTTTATAAATTGACTCTTTATTCTCAACCCGCTCCCTCCAAACCTCAACCCCCTTAAACAGGTACCAAACTATTTCTATATTCAGTCGTTGTCCGTTTTTCCAGGATTCCAGGAGTGTTGTTTTTGTTTCCTTGTGGATACTGTGGTCTTTACAAATTTTGACCAGTGATCCTGACGCCTCTTTTGTTATCCCAATTCTTCTTTTAAATTTCTTCCTCTGAGCCATACCTATTTATTACCTTCGTGCCCAGATAAATAACCTCTTTTTCAACTTCTATGTCATGGATTTATTGCAATGGAAGAGTGATCGTTCCTGCTCGGTCTGTAATCATCAAGTGATATTTAGATGTATTGAGTCACAGTCCTACTTGCTCGATTTTTTGTAAGAGTTCATACATTTCTTGTTCATTCTTAGCCACTGTGGTTGTGTCATTTACAAATCTGAGGTTCTAAATCTTTTTCCTTCCAATAGATAGATTTTCCCTTCCCTCCAGTTCTCCAACGCCTCCCTCACCATTCATTCACCATGAATGTTGAACATCATGGAGGAGAGAAAACATCCCTGCTTCACGCCTTCACCAACTTTAAGGTTTCCTGAGTATTCGTTACCAATTTTTATGTGGGATAGGTTGTTGTCATACAGCTTCAACCATCTGTCTCACATTTATAATTTGATCTCTTGTTCCTCGACCTGACACAAAACCTGCTTGTTCTGGGGGTATGGTGGGAAGGCGGTAACTTTTGAGCCTTTCTTGGATGATTTGTTTGCATGATTCATTAGAGCCTGCATTCCTCTTTTGGGCTTTTTTGTATCGTCTTTTCAGCTTTCGTCTATTTTACTGGCTACTACCATGCCTACCATCCTAACGACTTTTTAGCAGGTTTGTTGTAGCAAGGTAATATCTGTCTCTAGCAAGTTAATAATGTCTCCAGTGCACTTCAATATTTCCGCCACAATATTTTCACAGCCTGTCGATTTTCTGTCACTAAGTTTTTTAAGAGCTCTTTCGACTGCGTCTCTCAGAATTGATGATTCACACTCCCAATCTTCAAAAAAAAAACAGAAATTCTCTTTTAGATGAAACTCTTTTTCAAACCTTTTTCGATTTCAGCACTTACCACGCATACCCGATAAAAATGTTTTTTCTAAATTGTACCCATTTTTTTTCATCGCCAAAGGCAATAAAAAACATAAAATGCTGTTTTTTACAGTGTTGTCATTTTCGAGATAATGCGAAAAATAAACAAAATCAAATTTTCTCGCTCGATTTCAGCACTTTCCACGCATAACCGACAAAAATGTACCTATTTAGTAAATTGTACCCATTTTCAGTCGTCAAAGGAGAATTTGCAATAAAAACATAAATGTTTTCATTTTTACACTGTTGCCATTTTGAGATAATGCGACAAATGAAGAAAATCTAATTTTATTGATTTCAGAGCACTTTCTAGTTTGATCAAAAATTTGGGAGGTACCTATTGGGGTTGGAAAGTTATTGAAATTTTTTCAGTTAGACAGATAGGTACCTACTCTAACTCGAGTATTAATGCTGTTACAGGGTGTTCAATGTTACAGAAAAAGTATCTTTTTTGTAAAAACATTTAACACTTTTGTATGATTTGTTGTGTTTTGTTTGTCTATTAATTATTAGTCTATTATACAGCAATACATAATAACCTTGTGTAACTTGAACCAAGCACCTAAGCTAGACATCTCTGGTACAAAAAAGAACCAGGTTTGGTAGGTAAATTCTTAACAGTTATATGCACGACTGAATAGGTGAAAGTTCAGCAATATCAAAAGTTGAGCTAAGCGTTAGGAAACTATGAATGAAATTTTAATTTTTCCATAAAATTAACGAATAAACTTTTTTTCGGGATTTTTTTGGAAAATATTTTGGTTAAAATAAATTTGCGTAATAACTGGATCGCTAGTTTCAACAAGTATTTTTGTAACAGTAACTGTTATTCGCATTTCACTGTATCGTTGATTTGTTCATCTTTAACATCTTGTTCCACTACACCTACCTGCCATTGAATCGCTGCGAAGGCTTTTACAAAAATGGACGCATTAATATTTCATCACTCAATCGATATCTGCGTAATATTATGTATCTTGTAGCCTGTATTGTTAAAATTATAATAAAATAGTCTTTGTTACAACTAACAGCTCTAGCGTTGCGTATTATACCTACCTATATGAAATCGATATGGAACTCGGAAAAATTGCAGACTATTCAATATATTTATTCTGAACGCGACACCTGGAGGAAATGGCTACATCAAGTTTAGAAGCTTTAGTTCAAAAAAATGATAAAAGCTCCAGAAAATTATTGCATTGCCGAAAATTGCTTCCTCGACATATCCGCAGGATAAGGGGAAATTATTCATATTCGAACACGAGAACATTTTTATGACACGAGCAGTGGCACCTATTTTAAGCTACCTGATTTGTATCCTTTGTAATTTCTGTAGGAATAAAATGATTCAAGCTAAGGTTATTGTTGGAATATATTAAAGTAATTCTCATATTATCACAGATTCTCGAATACTTTTAGGGAAGAGGGAACTGTAAAAAAAATAACTTGATTTATGAGTAAAAATAGACAATTTCATAGTCATTAGGTAATTATCAAGGGGGTGTAGGATTTGATTATGTATGCAGATGCATTTCAGTGATGAAACTAATCAAAGGATAAATATAGTAACTCAGATATCTTAAGTTCCTTTGTAGTCATGATACAGGACTAATTACAGTGAATAAATAACGTACCTACCTACGTAAGTACAGTTAGTTCATATTCACGTAGCTCACCCCGAATAGGGCTTAAACTCGTGAACTAAATAATGAACTAGTAAATGAACAAACAACGGTAAACTGGATTATCGTTAGTACTGACTCCTTAACGATATCCCAGGTTATCTATTCCCGAAATATACCTACCTACCTATACGAAACACCGACAGAACTAATATTGGATCGCACACATTATTAATTTATTGAAGCAAACTTTATCATTTGCAATATGAGACTTTCTCTCAACAACTACTGAGAATGAACGCTTAAATCATAGAGCTCTCCTCGCATACATTTTTCCTCGAAGGATGGATTTTAATAGCCAGTATTTGCTGTTATTTCTCATTATATACCCGAGATTTTCTATTTTTCTTCTTTTAATGGTGTTCATCATATCCCTTTCCTTTCCCATTCTCTCCAATACTCTCTCGTTGGTCGCATATCTACCTTATGATATCTTAAGGGTCCTTCTGTAGAGCCTCATCTCGAAGGTCTGAAATTTCTTTTGTGTTGCCTGGGTCAATGTCCAGTATTCCATCCCATAGCATAATATGGAGAGTACATAGCGTCGTAGGAGTCTTACTTTGATGTGCAGTTTTAGGCTGTGGCTTTTGAAAAGTTTAGACATCTTGATGGAAGGCGTCTCTTGCTTTTTCTGTTGCTTTAACTGTTGTAGACCCTCTATACTATCCGCAAAGTATGACAATATCAACTTTTCCAGAGTTTTTTTTTTAATATCTCCTCTTCTTCTGAGTACGGATTGGATACTAATGGAGAGAAGATACATCCCTGTCATGACTCGCTTTTCATTGCCTCTGTTGCTTCATCCCTACCGTTGACCCATACGGTGGCTCTCAGGTTCCGGAAAAGGTTTTGTATATAACTCTAAGGTCTTTATCGTCCATTCCAGTACTTTTCAGAGCTTGTATCATCTTCTGGTCTCAGATTGTGTCAAAAAACGCCTTCTGGTAATCTACTAATTGGATATAAATATAGTAATTTACGTCTCTGCATCGTTGTAATAAAAGCGTCAAGGTCTTTTTCCTTTACCAGTGACATCGAGTGAATCATTAATCTGGCTTCCGTAAAATTGACAAATCCGTCAATATGTTTGAAATCCGCTCCTTTTTCAGTCAGTAAGTAGGTAAATTTCAATATTAATTAGTCTCTTTGGAATGAGGATTCTATCGAGGCACTTAAAAATGGCTTATTGGCAAACTGAAAATCCAGGATCGTACTTGAAACGGCACACTTCGACCAGGTTCACAAAAGCATATAAAACTAAGAACTTGTGCCTACCTAAACTTCAATTTTCCATTTTGACGTACAAATTGTTTCCAATGTTTCTCAAACATCATTTCAAATCATTTCAAAAGCTGAGGTAGGTACTGCGAATTCACGGAATAGCATATTGCCCAAATTTTAATTCCGGTGCAGCGTGCGCTTTTCCACATCTGTTTCAAACGAATTTTAGACTAGTAAAAGGAGCAAGAAAATAGACCTGTTCGAAATGTTTACACTCCGCTGGTTTTATATTCTGAGTCATTGAAGCGAGGTCGAATGATGAGTGTCAGTTTCCGGTCTGCCACATGCCAGTCAGAGAAGTGACAGGACGATGTAGTGTGTAACTGAATATGCGCTAATTTATCGATTAGGTAGTGGGAGGTCGGAACCCGACGTGGTTCCGTCGTTCCTTTCTGTCTGAAATAGTGGTGGTGTGAACATGATTCCATAAAGTGAATTGTTTAGTTTTGATTGTTTCATGTAGTGGTTTGCTTAAACTCAGGTATGAAGTTGTTGTTTTAGGTTTATTTAGCAAAGCTAATGTTCTATGTCGTTTTCTAATTAGGTAGGATGAGTCTGTTGATGATGATTAACATGGAATAGTTTAGAGAAGCTCGACTAGGGTATAATGGTGTGCCCGCTTCGGTAATAAGAAAATGACGTTTAGTAAATTCCGATTGTAATTATTCTTAATTTCAGGGCTTTCTCGTTAGGGCTTTTTCGCTCTGATTCCAGTACCCATTTTAGTTTCCGTTCCGGGACCATAATTGGTTCAGGAGTTTTGCCGATGTAAGCAAGTTTGGATGGATGGCGTCCTTTGGGAAAGCGAAGCCATTTTTTTGATTTGGTTTTTATATGTCTGGACGATATAGAGAAGGTCTGACGTAAGCAGTTGTGGAAGGAGGAAGCATTACTCTCCATCCTGCTTTTGGATCTTCCGTTCACTCACTTTTCAACATAAACCGCTATTTGGACTGGAAGGTACCTTATCAGATTTATATTGTAACTTTTTATGTTCTCTAAAGTGAGAAACACATCAATCAAAGAATGTTGTTTGGAATGATTTATTTGGATCAGTCTTATTTATTAATGAATTGAAGAATACCTAATTGAGATGACAATTTTGTATATTGCTAAAACTGTTTATACCAAGCCGGTGTAAATTTTCTTTTATTAGTAAGGTAAATTTTAGTTTTTTTTTTTTAAATCAGTTATTTGGCCAAATTAAATAAGGTTAGATAAGTAAATTTTGGCGAAAGCTAATCGAAGGTGAATTTGGGATCTTTTAAAGACTACTTACATTTTAGAATGAATAATGATATTTTGTCTTATCTTTGATGTTATGTGTAATAATTAGTGAATAAGTTAGAAGATCCTAATGTTAAGTAAATAATCTCACGATACAGTACTATCAATTCCTGGGAAATTTAATTTAATTGGAGTATTCCAATAAACTGTTAATTGTTAGTGTGTGTTTTATTTGATGTGTTTTGTGTGACCTGAAAGTAAATATTCACAGCGTAGGGCAGGTCTAGGTTTTTGGAAACCTTTTGGAAACTTTTTTTAGAAAACATAATTGATCTAGACGATCACTAAAAAAATTTGTGACTTTCTTTCAAGATCCCAACCATTCTCTGCTCCGCTTCGGGTTCAACGAAATTTGAAAGTACCCGAACGGAGCGAGAGGAAAAACCCCTCTGCTCGTATATTTTTATTTTCCTTTTTATTTTGCATCTTTATTCGAAATTTTAAATCAAGCGAGCAGAAAGGGCTACACCAGGAACCAGGGCAGTAGAGGTACTTGCGGAAAAATTGTTCGCATTTTTTTACAAAAAAAGCACATTTACCGATCGACTTTCGAAAGAAAACGTCATCGGATTCTGAAAATACAGAAATGAACTTCTTAAAATGCAGTAGATACAAATTCTTAGTTAGATCTATTTTTGTGAATCTGTTGAAAGCGTGCAGTTCGATTTAAGAAGCTTATTTCATACCATTTTTCCTGTACTTTATGAATCCGGTGCCCTTTTTTCCGAAAGTCGATCAGAAAATGTGTTTTTCTGTCAGAAAATGAAAACCTTTCCTTTTTCAGCATAGTCATGAATTTTCAATTTGCAGATGGTCGTCTCGAAGTGCCCTCATCGGTAGAAAAGTGCTTCTGAAAATTTTGTATGATAGGATACATAGGATAGGACAAGGTGTTTTTGAGGCCAAAAGCCTAGTATTTGTCCACTCCCACTAGCCACATAAACATTCGAAAATTAATCAGATATCAAAGGTCTTCACCACTGCACCACGAAGCCCCTAATAGTTTAACTAAAAAAAATGAAAAGATCCATTATTAGAACATGCTTGAGATCAAATATTTTACCCAAAATTGGAAATGATCATGATCATTGATCATAATTCAAATACAACAACCCTGGTAATTTAGAAACATCTTCTCGTAAATAATTTCAAAGAATTCAAAGTCTTGTAACTGATTTACTTTCAACAATTAAAGTCTGAAACGGTACGATTAGCAGCAAAAGTTCAACTACAATAATTACCAGTTGCGATAATTTGAAACAGTTAGTTGTTGAAGTTTTATGAAGCCGGATTAACTATTAGTACTAGGAAACAAACGGAAACTTCCAAAACTTTATTATGAGGTGTAAGATGTTAAGGCCATAAAAATGTTGTTGTGAAAGCGTGAAGAATGGTTGTTTTATACATCATAAAAAGCGCAATATTCGTTGGCGTTAATAAATTTTCGGTTCCAAAATGAAATATTGACTTTTTCAACCCTGCCGAAAGAAACTATTTAGCTCCGCTTTACCTGTCTCAATAAATTGTCTCATTTCATCAGACTGATAAGTCAGTTAAACAACAGCGAGCTTGAATATTAGTGGAGACTGGTTTAAATACTGTTACTTAAAGAAAAATTGATTAAGCGTAATAGTCCATCAGTCATTTCGTCGAAAAAAGGGTTAGAAATGCAAATAAATTGAGAAAGCTGATTTTGGGACATTGCGTGAGGGGGGCTTAGAAAAGCTTAACTTCAAATTGTGGACGAAGATTTCCTATTTGCAATCTCCGCCATCTTGAAAGAAGTGTCAATTTTTTTTGCAATAAATCAGCTCTCCGTCGAGACGAATATTGAGATGGGAAACTTTTTTGTTGCTTTTTTACGCTCTAAAATTTAGGTCATTACATTTTTCACCCACCGTTCTTCGTTGTTGAGATTCTCCGTATCGAGACGCATTTACAGCAGAGCAATCGATTTCTTCGCTTCAGCAAAAGTACCTAATCGATTTATTCACTCTGCAGGGAGAATCATCTTGATTGGCCCATTAGACGTTTTAAAGTTAATTGCACTTACCCAATAATTTTAAGTTATACTGCAGTTACGTTCAAACTTCTTTATCTCAATGCATCGAGAATATTGATGTACTCAGTTCATCGGTATGACAAAGATTCCTTATGAAAATATGACCCTGTTTGTATATCTAATTATGTTTGCATAAAAATTTAAACCTACTGTCATGGATTTCTAGTAATTTGATTGACTTCCCAGGAGTTTTACAGTTTGTTTTACTCTGTTTTTTTTCGGTATCCATTAGTTAGAACTTCATTTGTTCTAGCTCAGAACTTATACTTTAGAACTTTAGAAGAACTTACGAGTTAAGAAAAGAAGTTGCCTTACTTTAAAAGATTCGTTGATGATGATTAAAGGAAACTTCCTAGAATTGCTAGAATTTGCCAAGGTACCTACTGGAGCGATAAGCAAAAAATACACAAAAATAATTAATAGAAACGTAGATAATAATAAGGTATCTTATAAAGGGTGTTTTTCAAATTTATTACAAAAGTGAGAATTAATAATAATTAAATAAAATATCAGACAAATGCCTAAAATGACGAAATTTTCAATTACGTTTTCACACTTTTCCTGCTGTATCTCATTAACGACTGGAATTATCTCAAACTTCAATTATTCAACTTTTCTCTTATTCATTCTTTTGCTATTTTTTGGAGTTTTTAGTCTCGTTAATTTTTTTAGCCCACCTTTTTTGATCCGCTGCATAGTTTTTGATATATTTGAATGTCTTCAGATAAAATGAGCACCTTGTATAATCCTCAGCCCATATCTTTTAGAAATTTTCCAACAAAAACAAAGTTTTCAGAAAAATAATGAAGTTTGAAATTTTAAAGTTTAGTTACTTTTAGTTCACTTTGGACACTACCTACATAGAGTGGATGATTTATGAAGAGATTGTGTTAGCGTCAGGTAAAAACTTTCCACTGATTTTCCGTTGAAACTTTCAAACCACGTTATAACACGAATTGAATTATTTTCAGTAAAGTCATCTATGTATTCTCGAATTCACATTACAGAAAAAACGCAGATAGAAGAAAAAATCGTTCAATTTCGTACCAAAGTTACAAAAATTGTACGGAAATGTAAAAATTAAAGGAATTTACGAGTGTGTGCGTAGTACTGTGTGCATACTGCATATTGTATGAGATTCGTCTTATTTGTTAATTGTATGTTTGTTAGTTACATTGTGCCTGGATTTGGCAGCTCAAATAATAAAACGTCGGCCGTTGGCCAGGACTAATAACATCCCTCTTCATTTTATCCACATGTTTCCCTGCTCGCTCCCTTTAATTCTGGTAAGCTGTACACAGCCTCTATACCCAAGACCTTTATTAAAGCACGCTGGACAGCCAGTGCCCCTAGAGTCCCGAATCTTGATTCAAATTCTAGATGTAAATTTGTTGGATAAACTGTGTTCAGTAAGCCACTAGTTTACCGTATGGAGAATTATTCAACTAATTTTCTGCCATCATGGATAAAATAAGATAAAAGAAGACTTCATAACTATTTCAAGTTTTTTTAAGGTTGTTAGCTTTAAATGTCATTAGTCTTCGTGGAAGTAATTTTGAGCTTGTGAGAACACTTCTAAGTTTACTTTATTCTTCGGGCTAAGCGCAGAGGAAATTCTTGTTTTTTAGTGCTTATAGAGAGTGAGTCATGAGGAACTTGACAAACTTCTACCATATGTACCCTTCAAAAATGTCAATTCCCCTTTTATGTTAATTTTGTTGAGTTTTGAGAAATATTCCTTTGGCTATAATATCTACACGGATCGTTAGAATTTTCTAATTTTTTCATCTATAGCATTCGATCTACCTTCTAAAAACTTAGAAAGACCAGCTTACGAAAAATTGCGAGAGCCGGGGGCCAAGCCTAGCGCTCCCTCTCCTTTCTCTCTTCTCTCACAGACACACACGCTAGATTAATTGGTTTACATAATTATCACGTCCGCGTGCGGGCCCTAATTGAGATAGCGACATGGGGTAAGAAAATCTTGAAAGGGGACACTTAGCCCTAGAAAATGCCGGGTAGCGGAACCCGCTAACCCTAATCCTTGCCATTCTACAGGACCAAACGCGTTTGGTGACCCTGTGACCTTAATAATGGTCCGATCGAGGTCTACTGACCTCGATCGGACGAAAAATTTTTTTGAAAAATCGATCGATGACGAAAAAATTTTTACCCCCACCCACTTCTTTCATGGCAAAAAACCAGTTTTAAGAAAAAAAAAGGGGGGAGGGAAATCGGTTTTTCTGCGGGCATCTTGCCAATATTGGCGGAATCGAAAAAAAAAAAACCATTTTAAAGTAGGCATTCCAAAGTGTCATCTCCCATTGGTTGGGCCCGAGGCCCCAATATTAGCGAAACTTATAGCAATTTGAATTTTAATTATGATTTCCCCTCCCCGTCCCCCTCTAATCGAGATAGCGACTTCAAAATTTCAGGCATCATTAAGGACACTGCTGTCTGTCGATGAAAAAAAACTTAAGTCCCTAAGTCGATTTTTTCCATGCAAAACACGCGAACACGGACGGCGGTGTATTCGCACCGCGGCGGAACCCTGAAGAAAGGGCCTTAAAATTGAAAATTGAAAATTTACTATGCTCAGAGTTGAATTAAGCGAGTTATGTGCAAAAAACCCATTGCCGATGTCTTCGCATGCACATTTCTCCGCCAGGGCGTCGATTAAATTTTTGAAAATGCCACCAAAATGAAGAGGGGGTCCAACTTTATGAAAAAAAAAATAAAAAAAAAAATTCTCGAGTCCAAGGCGGATGGAGCCTTTTTTTTGACAGACCCTCTCCACTATAGTTGCCATAGAAATAAACAACAGCACTGTAAAACTGGCGCTTTGTTGGGAAGGCGAGCTTAGATCGGCTGTCAGAAAGTGGCATGCCGTTTCAGTCTAACACATGTTGCCTTATGCCGGCTTGGAGTAAATAAGAACTTAGTCAAACAAAGACTGCCTCACCCGAACATCATGCTTTTTCTAACGAGGCGAAACACTCTTACAGCTGCCAGGGCAGGAGAGAGCGCATTCCCATTCCAGTTCTTCTGGTCATTTCAATGATAGTTGCAAAGAATTCTTTGCCAGATGTATTTTCAGTTATTTATGATAAAAATTTAAATGTTGAGAGAATGAAATAAAAGCATTTTTTTTGGGAACGAGAGAGCAAGACTTTTCCAACAATTTGTCGCACGATTTGTTCCCTACAATACACCATTGAGAAAATGGGGACATTAGAGAGACTCACCCTGTATAAGGATTGATGACAGATCTAATAGATCAAATGGTTGTTTAGACACCATAAATACTTCCCCTGCTTTCTTAGTTTGGAGTTTTCCCTTCCTGGTAATATAAAACTATTATTGTGACCTTTCTTCTTCTTTCTATAATATGTAATGATAACCTTCAGCATTTCATTTCTGTTATCTTTATCCACTTCCTTACTTGTTATTCTTAAAACTACAATTCACTTACCTGCATTTAATTTTTTAGGCACCTAAATTATTTTTCTAATTTTTTTTGGTTAATTTCACTTCCAGCATTTGTATTGGCAAATGATTGACTACAAATAAAAATTTTCTTACACCTACATTAAAGATGCATTTCTTTCAGGTACCCTCTTATAGGCATCTCTTCTAGTGATGCTAAATAATTCCTGAGCTCCTCTAGGCGCAGATTACCTGTTATTAGATTAATTTTATTTGTTTTTGATCAATTCAGGTATTTTCCTTAATTGATTACGTTTTTTTTAATCATTCCGAATTTTAATTCAAAACAAGACAAAATTGTTGGAACGCTAACCAAGTTATGCAATCTATTCCCCTTTATTGCTTGGAGAAGTTATCTAGATGCGAGGCAGCCGCTAAAAGTTCTCTCGAACACCAGAATGCGACAGGAAAGTCCTGCCACAGGCAGGAGGCGAACTCCATTATCTAAATCAATCATCAGGGAAGCCGGATGGATAATTAATATGCAGGTGAGGTGCAATAATGGCTTGTATGGCTTGTAATTTATTTATTTTATACAGATTACATTATGCGACTGCAAGAAAAAAGTTTTCCATAACCATAAATTTGAAGTTAGCTCTGCAATTACCTCTGTGACATAAAAGACCCTACTTAATTTACTGAAAATACTAAATGTACCTGGACTGACTGGAAGTCCAATACCTTTAATCACTAAGCGCCTAGCTTTCTCCAAGGCAGATAATAATCTGCAAGAGAGTGAAAAGCCTTTCCCCTGAAGGAGACTTCCTAATCCCCCCTCCAGGACTCATACGGGTCATTTGGCTCGCTCCGGGGTCTCTGCAGATATCTGCAGATAACGGCATAATTGTACATCTGAGTATTTATGGCTCTTTCGTTCCTTCTCGAGTCACAGCCCCTCAGTGAACATCCGCAGAAGGGCACCTATATTACCCTGTCCTTCTTTCGACAGCCTACGTTGGGTTCTATAATAATCCTGCCAAATTTCTAATCTATGGCCCGAGAACTGGAAAGGGTTTAGTTTGCGTTCGGCAAAAGGTGAAATTCTGTTCAAAAGTGAATAGAAAGTAGTTTATATACTCGTAAGTTATAGCTTCGGGGAGATTTTCATTAAACTTTGACGTTTCGTAAAAGTGTAAAGTTTTGCTTGGGAAAAATGACTTTCTAATAAAATTTTATACACCAGAAATAGGATTCATTTTAAAGGGAGTTTTACCTCTAATTATGCCCTTTTCATTAATGTATACTCTAATTTACTTTTACTAATTTACTTACTCTAATTATACTTTTCAGTATGATTGAGAAATTAGTTCATGTTACAAATGAAAGCAAAAGCAATATTGTATAATAGGCAATAATTGAAATGCATGCAAAACTTTAAAATCTGTATGTACAGGGGTCCCGAAAGTAAAGTGTCACCGTGAATTAGAAAATATTATTTTATGAAACAAAAATTGATGCACTTCAACACCTAATTTGTTTAAATACATGCTGATTCATTAAGGGTGGACCAAAACAGGGTGATAGAGGACCTCAATACGCATCAATTCATCCGAAAATTGATGGTTTAGGAATTATCATGATTTTAGTATATTTCCAGAATAATCTGATTTTCCACAGACATTTTGCTGTGTGCTAGATCGAGTTGTGACAAAATGACAAAATAGACCCAGGATGACAAAATGTCTGGGGGAAAATCAGGTTCTTCTGGAAATATGTATACTTAAATCATGATAACTTTCAAACCTTCAATTTTCGGATTGGGATTACATATATGGGGGTCATATCGATGCGTATTGGAGGTCCTGTATCAATCTGTTTTGTTTGGCCCATCCTGTATAGTGTATACTTATCTCAAAACCAGAATAAAAAAGTAAAATTTCAATCACTTTACGTTCAGGAAAGCATCATTTAGCCTACTTGATTATTATGTAACAACTGTAAGTACCTGTAAAACTTATTTTTGACCACTTTTCGTGAAGTAGTTTATAAAAAAATGTGTCCAGTTAGTATGAAAAGATTGACGAAAATTATAACGAAAATCAATCATCTATTCTTGATTGCACAAATCAATTTTTCGATCCATCTTTCTAACGAGCGAACTGATTCTTTCACCGTTTTCTTCATCATAAAATATTCAGATCACTTTAGTTAATCTCCTGAATTCTAATACAGTTTCTCTAAAACTTCGGTCCATTAGACAGCTTACTGGACCGCCGGAACCGTCGGAAAAGAGAAAGAGAGAGAGAGAGTGGTAAAGCACCGTTTAGACCTCAAGGACTTGACTTTATATATGCGACTAATTCGAAAGAAAAGTTGTTCCCTGTACATTCATAATTTATTTACGCGAAAGTCTCCAAAGCATTAGGGACGCTTTTAAAAGCGAAAAATTCAGTTTCACTTTTACCCGCTCCGGTTTTGAATCTCTTGATGTATAAAAAGTGTGAACGGTCTCTCTCGTATCCTTCTGGAAGGGACCGAAATCAAATCACATTCTAATGCAGGCAGCATTCAAGCATCATCCATGGAAGGAATGGTGAAATATAAGAAAGGAAAATAACATTATATCCAAGGATTTGTAAGCGAAATTGATACTAAAGAATAAAACGTGTGGCTACTGACTACTGATCTACTTGGCTAGGCCTACTTTCAGCTATTTTTTGTGAAAAATAATTGAAATTGCAATTATATACAGGATGTTCTGTTCCATTTTATGATAATATACTAAATTGCTGCAGTTTTATTTATTCAAATTATTAATGTTCAACTCAGGATAAGAAAAACTTCTCTAAAGTTACTTTGATGTGATAATGAATAATATTTTCAGTAAGAACACACCCTGTATACAACTAAGCATATACCCTCCTATGTTTACCTAGCATAGGTATATACCTAAGTAACTCAAGCATATTGCTATATATTAATACTCCTTGGAAGGTACATACCCCGAAGTTACGGGGTATGGCAGTAACGCGGTTCATCACGTCGCGTAGGACTGTTTTCCCATAATTCACTATATCCATTCCACACGAGGGGTGGTTACGTGTTACGGGGGTGGGTCAGGGTGTAAGTTATCACCTAGAATACAACACATTATATACACACAACATGACACAGGGTTAAGGAACAGTTAACTTAGGAGACATGCACTTCAACTTTAACAGGATAGATGTTAGTTGTGGGAAGTATCGGGAAATGAGAGAAAATAGAGAGTCTACAGGGCGTCATAGGCGTCGCGGATAAACTCTTCAGTACAATAACGTTGTTGAGAGTCATTGAGAAATCACACAAAAATATTTGAAGAGATATCTCTTATTATACAGGGTGTCCGGTAAGTACCTCCTAATCTCTCGGGAGCATACAGGGGAGGTCAAAAAAAACCTAGTCTGTCATAAAAAAATTTTTCCGAAAGTGTCCCCAAACGGAGATATGGAGCCCTAAAAGGGTGCCCCGCAATTTACTTTTTTGGCTCTAACTTTTGAACCGACCTGTATAATTGGATGGAATTTAAACACTTTATAGAGGCCACAGAGAGCCATCAGGTCATATTAAAGTCGATGTTTGACGTCGTCAGGGAAGTCAGGAACGGACTTACCGTCATACTCGTTGAGTCAAAATTTTGACAGGTGTCACTTTACAGAGCTAAAAACTATTTTTTTGAATAGTCTAATACTTCATCTTTAAAAAAGGTGCTCTTGATTTATTTCGGTAAAACTGACGGTTTTCGAGATAAATCGGTTTTTAGGTATGCGAAACACTCAAAAGTTACTAATGCTAAACACAAACAGGTAAAAATCAGGTTATAGTAGGATTAACTTTAAAAAGTCAGATGTGACGTCACACTAACCGTCCGAATTAATATTTTTAATTTCACCAGAAAATGTCAAACAGTTAATTGTCAAGTTGTGAACGAGCGTAAATTATTGAAGGAATCATTCAAACAATGAATTGAAGCGCTTACGTCAGTTTGAGAGCCACTGACAACTACATAAAATTTATTCACGTAATGACATTCTATCCTCTGTGTTATGCATTTAATTCTCATTCAAAACCAATGTTGACGTATACTTATTTATGCGGGATGGATTGTTTAGACAAACTGGACGGTTACTATAAAAACCACGTATATGAAACAAAATAAATTGAACCATCAAAAGGATGTGTATTCTTAATCGATACGTATGACTTTTTAGACTTTATTGGACTATATTGTTGATAAACCTACCTACATAATGGATTGCTATTGACGGAACTTGGTCAAAATTCGCATAAAAGTCGATTTATCTTGAGAACCGCTAGTTTTATCGAAATAAATTAAGAGTACCTTTTGTGAAAATGAATGACCAGAGTATTTAAAAAATTAGTTTTCAGCTCTGTAAAATGACACCTGTCAAAACTTTGACACAATGAGTGTGGTGGTAAGTCCGTTCCTGACTTCCTTTAGGACGTCAAACATCCACTCTGATATGGCTCAATGAGTCTTTATGGCCTCTATAAAAAAATTGAAATTTCATCAAATTATACAGGTCGGTTCAAAAGTTTAGAGCCAAAAAAGTAAATCTTAGGGTACCATTTTGGGGCTCTGTATCTCCGTTTAGGGACACTTTAGGAATGTTTTTTTTTTATGACAGACTAGGTTTATTTTGACATCCCCTGTATGCTCCCGAGAGATTAGGAGGTACTTCCCGGACACCCTGTATTTATATGGAACGAATTTCAGTTGTTTTCTTTTTGTTTCCCGTCAACAAAAAAAAAAAAAAAACTGAAGATAATTTCTCTTCATATAACGACATTTGAAACAAAAGACCGTAATCACTTTTTTACAAAAACAAATTCTTTCAAATTCTTTCAAATAATAAAGAAATTTAGTTCCCAAATTTTTTATGTAACACCTTAATGACCCCTTAACAGCATTCTGAGGAGTTTTTCCGAAATTTACCTCTAGTATGGTTATAATAAGGAATAAGGGATGATTTCAAAAACTACAAAAGTGGCTCAACTAAAAAGATTTTCACATATTAATACATAAGACGCTTCAATTATCATAATGTCGATTATACGAATCAAAGATCATTTTTTATATCTTCCATTTTTGTCTGCTAATAAATAAACGACTATAAATAAATCTACGAAACTTGTAAAAATATTAGCTGAAATATATTTAAAAAGGAACAACCAAACTCAGATAATCTAACGAAGACAAATTCGCTTTAATTAAAGCTCATCAGTCTACTGTATTAACGCAAGAACACATACTAGGATAAAAGTGCGTCGAACAGAGAGAAGCTTAAGATATTTTATTACTTATATGTCCTCTATCTTCGGCACATTCCTCTCCTGATGCGTTCGTTGATATGGCAAACTGATGAGCTTTAATAAAAGCGAAACATCGATGTCGCTGTATTCATCAAACTATGTGGAGTTATGTCGTTCAGAGAAATTGATACATACATTTTACATTAACATGGATAATTATATTTTATTATATTAATATTATTGTAGGTATTATTGACAGAACTGATGCTGCATTATCATTCTTTATTCTTATTGCCTAAAAGCGACGAAAAATAATAGCAGACATTGGCGTGAATAATTTTTTAAATCAAAGTTACCTAGGTGTCTTCAGGTAGGTATCTGAAAAGATCGAAGTTTTTCAGGTAAACTGAAAATATCTATACTTCAAACGCTCGATGAAAATTATTACTCCAGAGGCTAGATGAAAATAGCGGAGCAATCCCGAATCAACAACGCGGAAAAAATTTCAGACACCATCAGCCCTGCATATTTATTTTTCCGGTGTATTAGTTGCCGCACCCATGTGCTAACCAGAAAAAGGGGTAGAACCAGAGGAGATATTAACTATAGAAGAGCTACTCGCAAATTCGGCACTTAATAATAATTCTTGGAGAATTATTAACTATTTATATAGGAAAGTCGCCAAATGTGAGCTAGGGGTGGTAATATGGGCTAGGTGTGTTTCTCGGCCATCTTGTGCTATTTTCTGTAACCAACCAACCAAACTGTAGATCATAAGCCTAATTAATTGCAGTGTAGATGGCACTCTAGCAGTTTATCAAACATGTGCATTGTGATATTTTTCGTGCGTTTAGAAGAAATAAAACTTTATCAGGTAAGTCTTGTTTCCATTGTCCATTTCAAGTCTTGTTTCCATTAACAAAATCTGGAGTAACCAATAGCTAAATAATGCGGCTTTGATATGTGCATTTGAATTTACTTTTAAATTATGACTATTTGACATAACCTTGCTAATTGCCCAGACCACGGCGTTCTATAATATGGGCTACCCTTATGTCTCTATTACGGGCTAGTGGCCCATATTTAGAACCGGTATGTTTTTCTATCGTTACCTACTTCGGTACAATTTTCAGAATGCCTAGAAAAGCTGTACCACAAAAAAAGCGGAAACAATGGGATGAAGCTAACATGGAACGTGCGATAACAGCCGTTCGACATCACGAAATGGGCACTTTGAAAGCCTCAAAAACCTTTAATGTGCCTCGGTCGACTTTGCAGCGTTTATCAAAAAAGTTGGAATTTCAACCAGGAGAAGCCGCGAAAATTAAATTAGGGCGTAAAACAGTTCTTGGTGAGGAGTTAGAGAGTGAATTAGTTGCATATATTTTAAAAATGTAAGCCAAATTCTACGGGTTAACAAGGAATGATCTGAGGAGGATGGCATACACCTTAGCGCAAAGAAATCAGATTAAACATTCTTTTGGTGGAGATGTGGCAGGAAAAGCATGGCTAATAAGGCTCTTTTTGCGACGCCATAAGGAAGTCTTGTCAGTGCGACGCCCTACAGGCACCTCCTTTGCTCGTGCAAAAGGATTTAACCGAGAAAACGTTGAATCTTTTTTTAAACTTCTGGAAAACGAATATGAAAAGAAGTTTTACGGTCCAGATCGAATATACAACGTAGACGAAACAGGTTTGACAGTTGTGCAAAACAAGATAGTTGAAGTTGTAGGTCGAAAAAGCAAACGACAAATTGCTTCTCTAACTTCTGCTGAAAGAGGGTCACTGATAACGTTAATTGCAGCAATTAGTGCTTCTGGGAACTTTATTCCACCTATGCTTATATTTCCCCGTAAAAACGAGAATCAACAACTAATGAGGGGAGCTCCACCAGGTTCCATTATGGCCGTACATCCAAGTGGATGGCTTCAAACAAACATTTTTACTAGATGGTTTCAGCATTTCATTAATGTTGTGAAACCTACAGATATGTCACCGGTCCTGTTAATTTCAGATGGGCATTATAGTCACACGCGCAACATTGACGTAATAGAGATGGCTAGGGCTAATCATGTCACTATAATTGTGCTACCACCTCACTGAACGCATAAATTACAGCCCCTAGATACAGGGACGGCTCGTGCTTCAAAAAATTGGGTCGGCCAGCCAATGGTGGAAATAAAATGTACGACGTTATACGGGGGGGGGGGGGGGGTCCGGGGAAAAGGCCCCCGCGGAAAATGCGATACAGGCGAATTATCTATTGAATCTCTTCCGTAAAACGGTATTTTTGGTTTATTTTTTATTCAAAAAATATTAATGAAAGTGTAGTAGGGCGCAGTTGACTTGACAATATCGGTAGTTTGCGAATTCTAATACGTGGTTAATTTTTTTTAATTGCATAAAATAGGTAAACAAACTCGCACACGGATTAAATAAATAAATTAATAAATTAATCTTAAATAATTAATTAATAAATAATAAGTCTACTAAATTAATTAAATAAATCTCTAAAAAGCAATTTGGCAAGCAAGAAACACCTTTTTGGTTTCTGTTACTACAATAAGTTGCATTTTCATAAAAAAAGATTAATAAAAATTAAAAATGCGTTCGACTCGCATGTTCCATCCCATTGCAGCGAGGATCGCCCAAGAGAAGAGCGCCCGATTGATACATAATAGATTGATCCAAGTACGGCCAGGAGGCTCTCGGCCGACCCTGTGTGGAATACGCTACGCCGGCCGTGCACTGTAACTCTGCGGTTGGAAGCGACACAGTTTGTGTGCCGTAGGTCTTCGATTAACCAGCATTCTCGCGCCCAGCATCGGCCAGCCGACCCTACAATTTTCAACTTATGGATCACTCAGTATTCACTATAGCTCTACACTTTTGCTTTTTGCTTAGATTTTTAGGCAAGAAAAAACATTAAATGGTATTATTGCAAAGTTCTCAGAAATTAAAATCAAGTTTATTTTATTATTTTCTAAAAAATAATGTTATTTACTGGTGCAGTGGTTTGGGTCGGCCGGGCCGACCTTGCCGTCCCTGACGAGCCGTCACTGCCTAGATAAGACATTCATGGGAGTTTTGAAAACGTATTACAGTGAGGAAGTTAGAGTATGGTTGCGACACAATAAACGCCCACTAACAGCATTTGATGTAGCAGAGATTTTTGGTAGAGCTTATCTAAAATCACAAACAGGAGAAATTGCTGTCAACGGTTTTCGGGCGACAGGGATTTATCCCTTGAATAAGAACTTATTTTCGGATGCAGATTTTTTTGCTGCCGAGATGGAAGCTGAGAAAAACTCAAACTCTCAACGGGACGAGCCTCCCGTCGAGGAGACTCCAAATGAGGAAATAGATCATCCAATTTTAAATAGCTTCAACAAATCACCTAACGATCCTGCGAAGAGCTTTTCCGCAACGCATACAATGCAGCATACCTCTGTATCATCGACACAGAATGTAGCTTTGATTAATCCCATCCCTTCAAGCAAATTTTATAGTAAAAGACCTTCAAACCCAAACCAGTCTTGCACAATGTCTACCTTTTCTGTTTCATCCGGATCTAATAAACAACTTGGAAATGGAAAGGCTGCATGTCAGGACAATCAAGTATTTGATCTATTAACACCTTCTACATCCAAAGCTGCATTTTCATAACACAAACAAAGTTCATTTATATCGCCATTTCAGATTTCTCCAGTGCCTTGTTTGAAGAAAAAAACATCCAATCGTGGGCGCAAGGCAAGTAAATGCTTGGTTGTGACCTCCTCACCATACAAGGATGAACTAACCCAAAGTCTTGAAAAGCGGAAAGGTAATGGAAAAAATGCGAAGGTTTCGAAAGTAAAGAAAAGGGTCACGTTAGAGGAATCTGTTAGCAAAAAGAAGCAGCCGAGAAGTAAGATCGCGAAGTCCAGCAGCGAGTCCGAGGAAGAAAAAACTGATTTTGTGGTCGATGACGAAGAAAGTGATTACGATGAATTTCTGAACTCACAGACAAGATCAGATGACAGTGATGCAAGGTGTTTATTTTGTGACACAGCTTTTTCAAATGACACTCACGGGGAGTTATGGGTGCAGTGCCTTATGTGCAGAATGTGGGCCCATTCTGAATGTGCAGGGGTCGAAAAAGAAGTTTACGTTTGCGATTATTGGAAATAGTTTGATACATTCGTTTATTAAAAGAGTCTTGTGTTAATTTTATTATGTTAGTTATTGTAATAGGAATTAAAATGTTATTTTATTAATATTTTTGTCAGTAGCCCATATTTAGGATCCCTTTAAGACTTTATAAAAACTGTTAAGTCATTATAATTTTAGAAATATCTCTATTATTTTCGTTTAAATTAAAATGATACTGCAAACCTTAACAAAGTATTAATTAGGCTACTGTGTTGTAAGATTACTTTTTATATTGAACCAAAAATGTTTGAGATAGAATCCTAAAATAAAACGGTAGCTCATATTTGGCGACTCTCCTCTAACTTCGAAAATCGAAAAATGTCAATTTTCACTTGTTTATAACTTTCAAACTGCTTCATTTAGATCCCACTAGATCCCAGGGTTTTCATTGTCAACTTTTGTTTTTCTTATGGCAGCCATATTGTTTTTTTTATGTCGTTCGGTATAAAAAAATAAAGTAAACCAAAAATCTATCACAATATCAAAAAAGAATTCTTAAAAATTTTATTCATCTTTTTATAAACAAAAAGAAGAAAATTATTTCACCGAATAACGTGGATATGATGTCGCGACATGACATTGCCTTATGGTTTTTATGACATTCGGTTAAAAAGAGCTTTTTTCAAAAAAAATAAATACCTACCTAACATTTTTTAATTTTTTTTTCTGAATTCTATTAATTTTTGGTTACCTTGATATTTTTAATACCAAATGACTTAAAAGTAATTTATTTATTTTCAATGCAGAAAAAAATATGCACTGAAAAAAAATCTCAATTATTCCGTTTTTGCAGCATATTTGCAACGCCTGAAGTTTCCATTCATTTTGTTTCAGAGTTCTAATATATGATCGGATGGGTACAAAAATATACCACCCTGTATACCCGGCTACCCGTTAAAAAATTACATTTTGGTTAATATCTCAAGAAACGGTTGCCCGATTATTGTTTTTCCGTTTTTGCTAATTTGATCAGTAGAAAAACGCTGCTAGTTTTATAATTTAACCGACTTTCTAGCTCAAACAGTTTTCTTTACCGAAGTTCATAAAATGGTTCACCCGGCATGAGAGTATAAATTCAATTTCCTGATAAACTAAACTCAGATCGTCCAAGAAGGAAGGAGTTTTGAAACCTTTATTTATGCTCCTTTGATTTAAGGCTCTTTTGGAGCCCATTCTATTAGTATGTAAATATTCTCCCCAGTCAACTTCCATTTTAGTGACTAAGAACGGTTTCAAGGTAGGTACGCAGGGAATCGAATTTTTCAAATAAAATTCTATAGTCTGTAATAGCTTGCTACCAATTTCTACGGTCAATTTAAATTCCAGCAGTGCATACAAGATTTACCTGATGGCAACACTGGATTCATCTTAAAATGCAATTAGTTGGCTCTATACTATCCCAGAATGACTATTAGAATAACAAGGTTTGATTCTTTAATCACAATTTTTTTTTCATAAACATTTGTCCTAAAATGTCTGCTTTTCAAGATACAGGATTGGAAGTTTAAAACAATCCGTTTTTATAATAATATGTAAGCGGGAGGGGGGGGGGGGGGTGCGAGAAAGTAAAGAGACGGTATCCTCTCTCCTACATAAAAAAATGTGGTGATTTAATAGAGATAAAGGTAATAGAGTGGGATGCCAGATGCTTATTTAATTTAGAATTTTTATGTTTCTTAAATGATTTCAATAAACATTATATTCACATCAATATGTACAATGGAGGACAAATAAATTAGCTGAGTTAGCTCTGCCGTAATTTCAAAAAATTTGAGAGGTTGAGAAAAATTTAGGTTGAACTTTGCTCATTAACTCGCCGGCTTTTTCCTTCTGGCTCAGCCAGAAATTGACCTATGTCTTATTGGGCGTATATTTTAACCTCGGTTGGCAACATGCTTGAAAAGCAACATTACTAGCTGCTTTTACTCGATTACTTCTTGTAGGCTTAGGATATTTCGATTTGCACATCCCTTCCTTGTTTACGGAAGACTAAATTCAGAATTTATATTTCTGGAGCTTTGATGACTGTTATATGAAACCGCGCAAACCTGGTAATAGACAAAATTAACCTCCAACCAAAGCCTTTTACCTCCTGCTATTAAGTAATATTAAGTACCAGAACAGATAAATGTTGCTTTGAAGTGTTCAAATCAACATGTCGGTTAGCTTGTTACTAAAATCAATTCTAAGTAGGTATAATAGATATGGTGTTTCGAATAGACCTCCATTTTCGTAATTGCCTCGTGTATACATTAATAATCGCAACTATTAATCAAATAGTCCATAATGGATAGGTACATCCACGTCGCTTCAGCTTCAGTAACTCCTGAAACTTGCTGAAAACAGAAAGTTGCCTAGGCACGCAGTTCACGCATCTGTTTCACTGAATACTTGAATAGGTGAGCATGTGACGCTTGATGCGGAGTAGAGAATATGTTGCAGAATTTATGAGATATTCGAAAATCATAGAAGGATCCTTTATTAAATGTATATTTTTTATGAAATCATTTGTGAAAAATTCTCCTCTCTATTTTTCAAACAAAACCCACTTTGAATCCTACTTTTCATGAAAGACCCGATGCTACAAGCACTATGATTAAATTTAACGTAGTCAAAGTTGTTCTACACTACCCTTACAATTATTATCCTATGAGCTGTAATAGTAAATGAGGATAATAATAAAAGAAAAAATCGCCAGTTAGAGCCAATTAAAACTGCACTGGCGCAACACTAAGATATTATAAGTTGATAATGACACGAATACCTTGGTACAGCGAAAGAAGTAGCACGATCGCACTCCATTACAGTTTTTTTTACCTCAGGTTATGGAAAACAGCTACACAGAAACGAGCAACTTCTTAATTTGTTCATCTGGAGTTTTGTTAAGTTCATTTCCTATCCAGAATCACGAATATATTACAGATATGGATCACTTCTTCCCGTAATCTTTCCATTTGCCAATCCTCATCGGCAATATTTCCTTCCTGTGGTCTCAGCTTCAAGATAGATCAGTCAAAGATTTTGAAAAGATCATAATTTGAAAGATTTTTGAGAACTTTCTTCAAGTCATTCGCGCTCCAAACGTTCAACGTCATTTTCACGTCACTAAATTCGTGCAAGAATTTAGTCATTACAGAACATCCAAATTATAGTGACCAATTATAGTGGTAAATAAAAAAGTTCCGTGACCGATCGTGCTCCGGGAGGTACGTTAAAAAGGGGGTCTCGGCTGCTTCACAGCAGTCGTTAGGTTACGTCAGAGGCCCTTGAGGCTACCTAAAAAACTTCTGACACTTGGGCTTTACCACAGCCATACGATATTTATTTATTTATTTATCGAAATAAAAATGTTTCTTGTGGAGGTTAACATCTTTCTAGATAGCAGAGACACGTGACTATGAGTCATATTTGGTGACAAATTAGTCGATGACGTCATCAACTTATAAGTGACGTCGAAAAGACATCGTTTAAAGATTTGGTATCTCACATAAATTAAAGAAAACCAATAGAAGTTTAAAAACGTAAATTGACCTTCATTTTTTGACGTCATAGTAAATACCATGTTTTTAACGTCATGTACACGTGAAACTCGAGAAACTGAAACCAGGACTACAATAATTCTTCCTTCTTTCATGGATCGAGGATTGAATTTCATTTGCATATCGACAATAATTGCGCAAAGGCTTGTGCGCGAAGATTACGTAGGTAGAAAAAATATTTTTCTTTTTTTTTTGAACTTAAAAGCCCGGTATAAAGGAAACGAAGGAGTTTTGGTTTCAAGTTTATATAAAGCAAAGTCGTGTTATTTTAACCCAAAGTACCTGCATTTAAGTCTGACCACCTCGCAGTTATCTAGGACGCCTGTATAAATTTACCCCAGAAGCAGACTATTTGCTATGAACTTACTTGAAAACTATTCAACATTATAATTAGTATTCTCTCTACTTTTGCATTAAAAAAAAAGAGTTCATGAGTTGGGGCTCTAGAAAATTAAATGCAAATCCGTCATTGGTATGCCAGCGCAGCGAGCTTGATGATATTCACGTGAATAATTTCGTGTCCACGAATCCGGTAGTTCAGCAAAAGGACTTTTTAAAGTAAATTGAAAACAAAACCTTGGATCGATTTTCCCTGCGTCCAGCTGATAACTTTCTCAATAGTTAGAGCAGCAATTCAGGGAAAAGCAACATAATTCAACTAAACGGGGTTTCTAGTATTTACTATTGACAGAAATCGTAAGTTTTACGTTGCACTTTACGAAAACAACATAAATATGAAATAAAAATAAAAGAAACACCATAGGTATAAACTTGGTGAAATAAATTTTATAACTCGTTCTTGTTTCATGTAGCTTTGTAGGAAAATTCACATAAAACGAGCTATGTGTAAACTTTATTATTGGAAGTTTTCGTCATAGGTATAGGTGCTTATGCCTCAAATATAAAAATTATGTGAGAAAACGTTTCAAAACCAACTTGAGTGCTTTAATTAATTTTCTTCAAGTTCTTCAAACTTCAAATGACTCCATGTCGTACGATTAAGTAGAACATCCCCGTTTTCGACGTATAATAATTTTAGCAATATTTCACTTTAGCATTTCTATTGGATTCCTGACTGTTCTTCCCTATAGACTAATGTGTGATCATGAATTGCCTTCACTTGTCCAAAGCTTCATTAATTCTTCATCAGGAGAGAAATTAGAATTTCATTCAATTCAACCGGGAGCGCCCTGACTTTTACCGAGAGGAAAGGATCGATTTCCCCTATGGTGCGTAGTTATTTATAAAACTGCCCCATGTTGCAGCTTTGCTGAGATAGCGATTTTATGTTTTATTTTCTTTTCTCTACTCCAAATTGTTCAATCTTTAGCACTCTGACCAGATAGAGGCGATGTGGAATCCTATTTATTTTATAATAAGAATTTACATTTTTATGCTCGCCAGTTTTACTGGTTTTAGAGATTAGGGAGAGAATGGATAGATATGGAAGACAAACAGTGATTATATGTCACTGGATTCAGCAGTAGCAGTTACAGAGGAAAATAATATAACTTCGGAACGCAAGAACGAGGTATAGGTAACCTGAAATGTAGGTATCCAAGAATTTCTTTCGGTTATTTGGGTGACTTATAAAAAGTCGTTTATTTTTAGAGTTCTGTTTTGCTCATGTTTAGGGAAATAAATGCGTTATTTTATAGGCATCCTATAGGAATAAATCTGACCTGACCAAGACCTTTGGACCAGGAATTGAGCCTCAAATCGCCAGTATTTTTTATCGCTAGGCGGTGAATATGTTTAAATGTATACAATATTGTTTGAAAGAATAAATTCTTTACCCTTCTCGATACTTCATTCCATATTTTTACGACTGCTGCTCGCTAGAATAATATAATCCTTCCCCTTCTCTTATGTTCCAATTTCATACTTGACGTTTTTTAAAATACATACATGGTGTAAGTAGGTATGTTTAATATTGCGAAAAATATTCTTTGATCAAAAATATAAGCAAAAAATCTCCCATTAACGTCAGAGCTCAGATTTTGTAAATTTAATCCTTTAACACTAACAGTTTTTTTTTTCATATGCCAGTGGTGGAAATTTTTGGTTTGCAGGAGTTTTTTTTTGCTCCTAGTGTATGTGCAACTGAGAAAATTGACATTCAAAAAGCGTATTTTAAACCGTCAATATTTTCTACAGAAAAAAGGTACCTACTCTTGGTCATAATTGCTAACGTGAGCCGTTTTCGAGAAAAATGACCATTAACTATGAAAAACTCGCTTTGGATGATTCAAAACATGTGGTGGAAAATGAAGAGCAAAAAAGCTTCGCTCAATCCTAAAATATCCGTCAATGGCACAAGAAAAAAAATGATTTGGTATTGAAAGGTGGCTTATATTAATAATAAAATGTGTACATAAATTCAGTTTTATGACAGTGTTAAATCTTAAATGGCTACGCTTGTAACCCAGGCAGCCCGAAGTGTTTGAGAAAACAGTTGAGTTATCACATCAGTTATTTTGACTAGCCAACAAACGCCAATTCATTTATATTTATCTCGTCATACTAATGTTTAGTTGTATTTCACTTCAATAAAGTCATTAAATAAATAATAACGCGAACAGTTATAAAATCTATAATAACCCTTGTTATAAATTGGCGCCCAACGTGGGACCGAATATTGGTTAAGACAGTATTGGTTTATTTGGTTCTGTTTGTCATTGTAGAATACCCCAGACAACCATCAGTAAACTGAATAATAATTCCCGACCATAGAGTATACAGTTATCATCTTATAGGTATATCAGTTGAGGTAAATCAAGCGTACCTACCAATAGACTTGGATATAGGAGCCTTGTCTAATTTTCTTGAGCTGAGCTGCCAGAGAAAATAGACGTAGCGCCGAGTGTCTAGGTGTAAAGGGTGTACGGGAGTTGCCCACTAAAAAAGCAGCAGAGGAAGTGGCCACATCACAGCTGAATGAATATACCTAATGTTTATTCAGGAGCAATTCGAAACCTTGTTACGACTAACTACTACTTCAGTATCAGATCCCGAAACACAAGCTCCCACACATGGTGTAGTAGTCGCTGATACAGGTAGTTTCGCTCGCTGTGCACATGATTTGATGAGTATGTCGGCGTCGACGTCAACACTTTTATGGGCGTGATTTCTGTTTACAAGGACTGTCTTCGAATCTCCGATGAAAATGATTTGAAAGGACAGCCCATGCTTCTGGATATCTTTGCGTCAGCTTGATACAGCTTCAGCGAAGGATGGTCGTGTTCGTTGTCAGTTCTGTAACTTCTGTAGATATCAAGGCCACGCACTGAAGAGGAATTCGGCATACCCTGTTCCTTCGACAGCACGGATTTCCTGCTACGGATGTGGAAACCAGGTGTGATTAAGATTGTAAAGGAAAGTCTTGGAAATATGTTTTATATGTCTTACATGTTAAGCTTATACATATATGTTCATACCAATATTTGGATTTAGCTGATATCTGAATAGTCAGTGTCTTACTAATAAGAAGTGTACAATTTTTTATATTTTTCATTATGGATGTTTGGATATGAAATTAACATATAAAAATAAGTAATCAGGTAGGGTTCCTAGAGCAAAGTGACCTGGGGTGATGAGAGTGCCAGACGCATTTTTAATTAATTAGGCATGAAAGCCAAGTCATGGAGATAATGCAAATATTATCAGAACATAAAACTTCAGTCCGGAGTTTACCTTAGTCCTTGTTGATATAACAGAATTCTCGAATATGCGGGATCCGGTAATGATGTTACTCATAATAAGAGCTACATAAATGGAACGTTCTTGTTCTTTTTGATATATACTCCGGAAACATGTCGGTAATAAACACAAATAAATTCACTAGAAAAGGATTTTTCATACTTTCATGAAATGACTTTTGCAGACCTTATCAAGTTTATATGAGGCGTAGAAATAGGCTTTAATGTGCTACTCGTGTTATTTTTACCTTCTTACCTACTAGAAAAATTTTTGTAGTGGATATCTCAAAATGAAATCTTTGATTACCTACTTGTTATCATTGAAAGGATTCTTTATCAACGAAAAATTCCACGTCTGGACCCCATCACGAAGGAAGAAATGTTGCGAGCAATAAATACGTCAAAGGACAGAAATACAGTTGGTCCAGGCCAGCAGGCCACGTAGGTACCTGTCGAATTACTAAAACTTCAGGATGACAAGGGCGTTGCCATTCTGCACGGGAAAGTTCCTTTCCAAATGGGTTAATTACATTAACTTTTATCCCCTTGCCAAAAAAGAATCATGCAATGAAATGGGAGGACCCTAAGCTGATCAGACCAATAAGTCACATGTTAAAAGATATTCCTCAAGGTTTATTCGGTACAGAATTTCCATAAAATGCGAGGAAGATGTCTGATCCATACAATTTGGATTAAGAAGGAGATTAGGCACGCGAGAGGGTATAGTTGCTACGACCAAAAGAAAAGTGTGATGCTGTGCTACATCAACTACGAAAAAGCGTTTGCCAGGGTCCAACACCACAAACTCATTCAAATTCTGAAGAGGATGGATATAGATCAGAAGAACATTGGTTGCATAAATAACCTTTATTAGAACCAAACAGCCAAACATGTTGACAATGGACATGCAAGACCACCAAATATCCTCAGAGGGGTCCGATAGGGATACTCTCTCCACTGCTCTTCAATCTGTATTCTGGAAATATTTGTCGGGAGGTGTTCGAAGAGTGAGGCCTGGATATTCGGTTGAATATCCTGGTCAACAACTGCAGGGACAATTAACTGAGACCTGCAGGGTCTTCTTGATCCAATAGGCAACAGTGGCAGGAACACCAAAAAAACCAAATACATGATAGTGTGTACACGTGGATGTATAAAAACTGGACGTCTGAAACAGAAACCAAATGCCGAATCCAAACGGCCTGTGGCGCATTTATGAGGTTCAGTAAAGTTTCTACCAAAACCGATTGATTGCCAAAACCGATTGACTATGTTAGTCATCTAACTTGGCAGACTGAACCTGCCAGAAATTTCATAGATGCTTACTGGTAAGTTTCTTTCTTTTAGAAAAAGTTGGTATGTATTGAGTGTGGACTATTAACTCGAAGAACGCACACACCGATGTATATTTTAGCAGAACCTAAGCAGCCAGTTGCTGGAACCAATTACAATGCACCACTATATCAAACACTATACAGGGTGATATCAAACACTATACAGGGGTGTTTCAGGAGGAAAGGGAAATATTTATGGGGGCAATAGTATGTGATTCATCACAAATAGAAAAAGTTCAATTAAACATGTGGCACAAACGTCAGGTTTTCAAGATACCTACAGGGTGTTAAAGTTTGGAAAGAAATCGATTTTTTAATAATATTTCAAAGATCCTTTTGGCGATATTGGTGAAATTAGGCAGTGTTAATTACAGCAATAAGAAGCTCACGTTCATGAAGATTATTGCAAAGAAAAATGTACATTTTGAGACATTATCCACTATGGCTGTCTTAAATATTTCCCTCTCCTCCCGAAATACGCTGTATATCTGTATATGACAGGTTATTATAATTTAAGTGTATTAAGTGTATTAAGAGAGAATCTATAAAAATTTAAATGTGTCTTCTTTTTCTTACAACACATTCCTTTACTCTTTGTAGAACACAAATTGATATTAAAATTGATCTTCAGAAAAAATGTTAACAATTTCTTTTTTTTATTTTTTTTTATTTTATTGCCGGCTCAACATATTGTACACAATGTTATTCACAGCAGTTTTGAAATATTTACATGATTTATTTACATGTCATTGACTGTTGAACCATGGCTTCAGTCATTATCGTCGTCGTTGGTAGCGAAGATGTCTTGCGGAAGCTTTCTTGTCAGTCGTGTGTGTATATTTCTTTGTCCGATGTTATAGAATCTGGCACCTTCGCAGTTTCGTAATTGATTGAAGAATTTGGTTGCAACCTTGTTGATGATGTCATGGATAGTTGGGATTGAGAGTTCGTCGTGTAGTTGGTGGTTTCTCATGAACCATGGTGCATCTGTGGCTATTCTCAGAACCTTGTTTTGAAGAGTTTGAATTTTCTTAACGTTTGTTGCCGATGTATTTCCCCAGACAGGACATGCGTATAACAATAGCGGTCTTATCAACGATTTGTAGAGAAGTAGAGTACACTCGATCTTCAGGGATGACTTCCTATTTAGAACGGGGTAGAGTTGTGTCATTCTCGCGTACGCTTGGTTGAGTTTATTGTTAATGTGATGACTCCAGGTAAGACGCGTATCCAGGTGTACTCCCAGGTATTTCACTGTTTGGTCTTTGGTCTTCCATGTTATATCTATGTCGTCAATGGTTATGGTCTCGGGATTTGCGATCTGTCTAAGAGTAAATATTTTGGCTTCGCATTTCTGAGAGTTGATATTCCACGTTTTGAGCCATTTGGTTGTGATATTTATTGCTTCCTGTAGCTGCTTTATAGCGTTGCTTAGCTCCCAGTGTTGCGTTATTATGGCTGTATCATCGGCATACATGCCGATTATTGCTGATATTTCGGGTAGGTCACTCATATAAATGTTGAACAGGCTTGGGCCAAGAATGCTACCTTGAGGTACTCCTGCCTGTATTGGAACTGTTGCTGAAACTTTTGACCCTATTTTAATTGAAAATGTTCTGTTTTCAAGAAATGAAAAAAGAATAGCTGTTATGAAGTCTGGAAGATTTAAATGCAGTAGTTTGTATTTAAGACCTTCTAGCCACACCTTATCGAATGCTTGAGCTATGTCTAGGAATACGGCGGTTGTGTATTGCTTATTTTCGAATCCTTTTTCTATTACTTCTGTTATCCTGAGTAGTTGTTGTTGAGTGGAGTGTCTTCTCCGAAAGCCAAATTGGTAAGGTGGTAGTGTGTTTGTTTCCGTTAGATGATCTTCTAGTCTGATATGTATTATCATTTCAAGCAGTTTTGATAGTGTGGTGAGAAGGCTGATCGGTCGATAGCTCTCAAGTTTGTTCTTGTTTTTTCCTGGTTTATGGAACAGAAGTATTTCAGCATGTTTCCATTTTCTTGGGAAGTAACCCATTCGCATGCACGCATTGAAGAGTGAAGCAAGAAATGCGCCAGAAGCTTGTCAGTCAGTTTTTTAAGTAATAGGTTGGGTATGAGATCGTGTCCTGGCGTTTTTTTAATAGGAAGAGTCTTGATTATTGTTTTAATCTCAGTAGGTGATGTCGGTGCAATTACTCCAGGTAAAGGTACATGGCTTTCTATATAGTTGGTTACGTGAAGCTGATGTTGTGGTTTGGTGTCGTTGTGAGGTGTGAATACCTTTTTGAAGTGTTCGGAAAATATATCGCATTTCTCGGCATCTGTTACATAGGTTTTGTTATCTATTGAAATTTCTTATTATATGACGTTTGAGTCGTTGAATAGTCGGTCCGAGATTTAGTGTGCATTTTTCTATCTATTTTATTTTATTACAAGAAAAATAGGTTGAGATAAATAGGTAGATAGTGCACATGAAAAACCGTAGGTTCTAGTGAATCAACCAAAACAAAGTAAATGTATTTCGTTGTTTTGGGAATTCTTCGTTACAGGAATTCCCATCTAAATCCTATAGAGTGATAAATCAGGCATTTGTAAAGATAGCTTTGAAATTTGAAATTATTACTGTGCAAAATTTACCGTACCTACCAACAAAAAATATATTGCTGGAAATAGAAACTCTGCCACTATTTTTAAACTTATTTATCCAGCTGTATATTTTGTTATGAGACGGGATCCGATACAGCGCAATAAAAATATAAAGTTTCCAACTTCGGTAGGAATAACTTGGATGGAGCTCAATTATTCTCTGTTGGTCTTTGTGAAATGATATCAACCACCATAAAACTACATTTTGATGAATAATTTTTTTTTGCAACAACTTTCGTTATCCTTTCAGTTGGTTCAGGACTAACCGTATAAAAATTCAATTACATAAAAAAGTGCAGATTAACAGTGATTTAGTAGCAGATATACAATCGCTGATCTCATCACCATCGATGGGATTTGCTGTCTACTATGATGATGAGATGGTTTATGTGGGAGCTTAGAGGGAAAGCTGATTTAGGGCGAAAGGACAGACAAAGGGCCGCCAATAACGAGCGCATTGGGAATCAGGATTCACGAATTCTTCACCGAATCTCCTGCGGCTGCAATCCTCCGACCGCACGAGACCTACACAGCAGTCCACTTTGACGACCCAATTATTGGGGGTTTGTTTGTTTTCAGAAGAAAACAAAATAAACAGGTCAAATATTCAGGTGCTCCCGTCGGCACAGTAAGGAAGTATTATTTGCTGTGAAAACATACATCCTGGATTTTCTCTTAAACGGGCAACAACAGTTATCGGATTACTGGAGCTCTTTCAATAAAGCTTCGGATTAAGCTGGAGTCTTTCTTTTTTAGAACTGATTAACTGGGATGCCCAGTTAGATGAGGAAACGAGGAAGAATTAACTTCTAATTCCGATTTTAGATTCCAATCGACATTACATTTCGTTTTAAAAATGTCTACTTCAAACAAAAAATCAATAATAAATATTTTAAAGCATGTTGGTAGGTATAACTTCTAGATTTTAAAAGTAAATATCCTCGAAGAGGAAAATAATAAAAAAAATGGATAAGTAACTACTTATACCATTGTTTAAAAGAAATAGATTTTTTGTACTTTCAGAAACTAGGAAAAGGCGTTGGTGGTGATAACGGAAAATGAAAATTATGATGAGAAAGTCGAAACACAAAAAGGTAAGGGGAGAAAGTTGGAACAAATAAAAAATAGAATATGCACGAGGAAGTATCGAGGTTTTCGCAAGACAAATTTAAGGCTTCTGAGGAAAACGAGGAGACTGGAAAATAAAGTTTAAGCGTTTTTTTTTTGGAACCTCTTTGGGCGGAAAGTTGAAGAACCACGATGTGGAAATCTATTTGACATGAGGAGGAATCAAACGTAGGTTCAGTTAGGTGGTAAGGAGAGGACAATTATCGTAAATACGGAACGCCGGATCTCCTTTAATTAGAAAGCGCCCAGGATGGCACTTTTCACTTTGCACTTTTCGAAAACTTCCTGTTCCTTATTGCAAGGTAAATTGCACAAAGTCTTTGCCATTTTATATTGCACAGCAGTGTTAAATTAACTTAACTGATTGTGAAAAGCAAATTTTCTGCTTTGTAAAAAAATTAAAAGCGAAAAGTGCAAAGTTGCAAAATTTTTTTGTGGAATAGGGCTCAGGTTCGTAATCACGACAGAGGATTCCTAAGAGTCGCGGGTCTGGTTTTTCCGATGAGTCGAAAATAAAGCTCGTTTGGTAATGCGATGAACCCCAATGATTTTCACAAATGAGGGAAGTAGGAGGCGGTCGGCAAGCGCTGTTTTTAAATTTTTTTTTTCGCATCGGAATATCCACCAAAGGAGAGTATGGTCGATTGGTCAGGGGGGAGAATGAAGTGTCTCTGAATGAAAACCCATCTCGCCATAAAGGATCAGATCAAATTTGGTATCTATCTATGATTTTCAGGGAAGACAACGAAGCTTTCCACGGAGCTTTTGCACAAACTGGGTTAAGATTCGTTACACAAGCCTTGATTTTTCTGACATAGCGCTTATTTGTTTGAAAGCCGAGCAGCTTCCACCAAATTTCCATCCTCGATTATTACAGTAGCTCGATTATTAAAGCAAACAGTGGATAATTTTATTTTATTACGCGTTCTGCGGTTCTTTAGACAATGCTATCTCAGGCTGTAGCGTGCGCTTTTCCGTAGTTATCCCGAATGGATTTACGCATCAAGGACTTCCAAGATGGCGTTTCTTTAGTTTGATGCCCTCCGCAAGTTCTATAGTTTGAGGTATAGTAACGGGATCGAGTTATGAGTCTGTCAGTCAGAGTCTTGTCAACTGCCACTCGGTGAAGTGACCGACCGAGGTAGTAGACGGCTGGTCTTGCGCGGGGAGATCGATTAACAAAGGGGTCGAGGACAGGGAAGATCGTCGGACGCGGACGGTCGCTCTCTCTGTCGAAAACCATGATGAGGTGAAGATGTGAGTGGAGCAATTTGTTGTCTATAGTGTTGTATTGTTCTTGCTGGAAAATTCAGGTATGGAGTTTGTTTGGTTCTATTTTAGTAAAAACTAATGTTCTTGTTATTTCCTAAATCAGGAGAAATCAATTTCATCTATGTGAGTGTGGAGATGTAGATTCAAGTAACCTGAAAGGACGAAGGAGTTCTTTTGGTAAAATAAAATGGCGATTAGTTAAATTTCAGGGGTTTATAATTTGTTTTCGTTGCAGGGTCCCTCCTTAGGGGTGGATCTATAATAAGATCGATTGTTTAGTCGTTTATTTTATTTCCAAAATGTGCTGATGGTGGTCTCCGTTGAGAAATATCCCATTTTCAAGCACTGGGTAGAAGAGCATAATTCTTTTTGGAAGTAATGGCGTTCTACAGACAAAGCCGGACCTAGCCAACTGGAGAGGGAGTAGACATCACAGTCTATCTCATTTCTTTTGGATCTTTCTGTTGCAGTCACGTTTCATCAAGAAATGATTGGAACTTCAAAGGTACCTTGTAAATTCTTTTGTTTCATTTATTTTACCTTGAATTTTCTCTCTAAAAAGAGAGGAAGTAACTTCATCAGATTGCGTTATTGACTTTATCAAGATGGGAATTTCTATTATTTTAATAATTGGGAAATACTTCCCCAATGTTGTTAGTTTTAGCTAGTGAGTAAAAATGTTCAATTTAGTATTTAATCTTAATCTAAATTAATTATCAGGGAGAATTAATTGGCCAAATTTAGTTAGTGTTAAGAATGTGAATTTTTTTGTCAAGTACCTAATGAAGGTAATTTGTTGATCAACGAGATCAACATTTTTTTAGTTTACTATTGTTCTATTTTTAAGAAATGTTGCTAGTATGTAGATGATAAGAGAGAAATCCAAGATAAATTTTCTTTTGTCTCACAATACAATATACCGTTAGCTGGGAAGTTTTATGTTTTTAATTGGAGAAGTCCAATAAATTGTTAAATTTTTTATGTGAGTTTTATTTTTAGTATCTGTATGGCCTGAATAATAAAAAGACACAACGTAGGGCAGGTCAGTTATGTAAATTTTGAATCAAATAATTTTTTATTTATTTAGACGATCATGTCGACGAATTTGTAGTTTCATCATCATCATTTTTTTTTTAATATTTTACCCCTCTGTCCTGTTTTGTGTACAAACAAATTTGAAGGTACCTGGATGGGATCAGAGGGAGAGACACCTTCCTTTCGCTTATTTTTTTTTTAGTTTTCTTTTTGGCCTGATTAATCAAAATTTTTTTTTGTGATCGAGCGAAGGAAGGGTTACAAATCATCATCATTTTTTTTTTTTAAATTTTTACACCCTCTGTCCTACTTTGGGTACAAACAAATTTGAAGGTACCTGGATGGGATCAGAGGGAGCGACACCTTCCTTTCGCTCATTTTTTTTAGTTTTCTTTTTGAGCCTGATTAATTAAATTTTTTTTTTTGTGATCGAGCGAAGGAAGGGTTGCAAATGGTGCCGTGACCAGGATGGAGTTTATTTTTGGATAATATTGTATTGTGAGAAATTTTTTAATGTTTATGTGTACTTATATGTGGTTATGCTAACTCATGTTTTGGATTTTTAAGATAGTGTGTACCTATATTAACGACATTTGATGATATTAAGTGAGGTTAATTAATAACGGTAAATAATACTACTAATATGTTTGCAATTTTGAGCAATACTAATTGATAAGGTACCTATACATTGTGCGTTCCAAATCAAGGTTTCTCTATTTGAGTGTTTTTGTAATTTTAGTATTTGTGTATCTTTATATTAATCAAGATGAGTTCAGAGTTAGGGACTAGCTTTGAAGTAGCTCATTTGAGAGTTGAGGAGATTAAGTATGAGATCTTGTTGAGAAACGAGGAGCCCTTATGGGACAATAACATGCGTAGGACCCAATTAAGTAGGTTGATAAGATCAGGTGTAGTAGTACCAACAGTTTCACCGTTAGATTTTGACGAAGATTCAGAGGCATGTAGGCAAACTCTCAAGAACATTGAAGTGTCGTTAGGGAAAATTAAATCAATTGGGGAAAATTTTCCATTATATAGTAGATTATTGTCTAGGATGGTTCATTTGAAGCTGAGAATAGGGCGATTAAATGACTGTAGTGCTAGTGAGGTCGTTTCAAAAGATCAAATACGTCATGATTTTGAGAATTTAAGTAAGAAGTTTTCTGAGGTTAACACATCGTTGCCATTGTTGCCAGCTGGAAGCTCTAGTCCAGTTGATTCTTGGTGGACTGTAGACAGCAGCCCTATCGTAGAAACAATTTCAACCAATACGAGTACTAGTTCACAATTGCTTTCTGCAACGAACCCTTTTAGGGACGATTTTATTGGAGATTTTAGTTTTTTGACAGTTTCCGAGCCAGGTAGTTATAATGATAAGCTGCCTAGGGATAACTTATATAGTCCGAATCCTTTCTCAGTACCAGATTGTTCAAATATTCCGCAGAATTTAAGGGTAAATCAAGTTAGTGTTAGGAATAAGGTATCTACTCCCGTTCATAAGTGGAATTTGACGTTTTCTGGGAAAGAACAAGGTTGCGAGGTTGTGAAATTTTTAGAACGTGTCAAGGAATTGAGCGAGGCTCGAGGAGTTCCTTTAGATGAAGTGTTTAGTTGCGCAGTGGATCTTTTTAAAGAACCAGCACTTTCCTGGTTTAGGAATATTAAGTATCAGGTTAGGACGTGGGACGAATTAGAATGGCGTCTAAGGTCAACGTTTATCCCTCCGAACTATGATGAAGATTTATTAGCCGAAATTAGATCATTTAGGCAGACTAGTGGGGAAAGTGTGGTTACATTTTTGGCTAGGATTAGGATGAAATTTTCTCATCTTTTGGTACCATTGTCCACTGCAGAACAAATCAAGATCGTAAGGAGAAATTTATCTCCAGATTTGAATAGTAAATTATGTCTTTTACAGATAGAGTCGTTTGAGCAGTTAGAATATTTTTGTAGGCAGATAGCTGTCAATTCGACACCAAATAGTTGGGCAATAAACAAAAAGGTTTACCGTAAACCTGAACAGGTGATTGAAGTAACTGAGCCACCCAAGAAAAAGGAGTCGAAAACTCCTAAAGAAGATTTTTTGTCATCTAAATCTCGTTGGGTGTGTTGGAATTGTGATGGTGCTGGTCATTCGTTTATGGAATGTACTCAGCCCAGGAAGTTTTTCTGTTTTGGTTGTGGTCTAAAGGACGTTTCTAAACGATCCTGTCCTAGGTGTGGTGAGAATGCAAATTCTACCACAGTTTCAAAAAACGATTTAGGGGGCGAGCGGCGAGGGACAACCGTTCCAAACTCCCGAAAGCAGCCTACTATGGAGACAGGCGCAGTCCCAAAAATTCCGAAGTAGTTGAAGTTATTGATGAGACAGTGGTAGGTAATGAACCTGACCACTGTAATAATAAGTTGATGAGTGTAGATTTGGATAGGGGTGATACTGATATTTGTCCGATGTTTAAGAAAAAGTTACATGATAATAGGCCTTATATACCTATAGTTATTGAAGATAGACAATATTTGGGTTTATTGGATACTGGTGCAAATTTATCGATTTTGGGTTCCAATGTGGAAATTTTATGGGAAGGTAATGACACTTTTGTCAAGGATTTAGATGGGACGAATGTGACTATTGCAGATGGTAGCTCACAGGAGTTGTTAGGTTTTGTTACGTTTCCAGTAAGTTTTGAGAATAAGGTTATCGATTTGAGATTTGCTGTAGTACCTTCTATTTCGCATTCCATTATTTTGGGTGCAGATTTTTGTAGATTGTCAAACATCAATTTAAATTTTAAGAACAGGTCTTATCAGGTAGGACAAATTGAAGCATCAACTTCTTCCAAGGCAGATTCTAATACTTTTCTAGCCGAGCTTTCATCTGATCAGGGCAAGGTGTTGTCTGAAGTTATTACTAAATTTGAGACTTTGTCGTCAACAGCACCAGGGAGAACAAATATCATCTCTCATTTTATTGACACTGGTGAGGCTAGACCAGTTAAGCAAAGGCAATATCCATTATCGCCGATGCTTAATAAAATTTTGCATAAGGAGATCGATGCTATGTTAGAGTCTGGGGTAATTGAGAAAAGTATGTCCGCATGGGCATCTCCAATTTTAATGGTTCCAAAATCAGAACCTGGTACATATAGGTTATGTTTTGATGGCAGAGGTTTGAATCAGGTAACGGTTAAGGATTCTTATCCCTTGCCATTGATTGATAATATTTTGAATAAGGTAGGTGGTAAGAAATATCTTTCTTCCATTGATATTACTAAGGCTTTCTGGAATATTCCTTTAGAAGAAACATCGAAGCAAAAGACAGCTTTCCAAGTTCAAGGGAGAGGTCTTTTTCAATTTGTAGTTATGCCGTTCGGTCTATGCAATGCCGCGCAGACACAACAGCGGTTGATGGACAGATTATTTATGGATCCAAAATTTGAAGATAAGGTTTTTGTGTATCTTGATGATATCGTTTGTGTTTCTGAGGATTTTGATGAACATGTCAGATTGTTGAATGAAGTTTTTGAGATTTTGTTTTCTGCTGGTCTGAAGGTGAATATTCCGAAATGTCAATTTTGTAGAGATTCCCTAACATTTTTGGGTTACATAGTAGATAGGAATGGGCTAAGAACTGACCCAGATAAGGTCAAGGCTATAGCGGAAATGCCATCTCCGCGAAACACTACAGAGGTTCGAAGGATAATGGGAGTGTTACAATGGTATAGAAAGTTTATTAAGGACTTTTCGACCATTTCTGAACCAATCACCTCGATCATTAAAGGTCGAATAAAGAATGCCCCCATTGTTTGGACTGAAGCAGCCGAGTCAGCCTTATGTAATTTGAAGGAGAGATTGATCTCTAATCCTATTCTTGTTAGCCCGGATTTCGATAAGCCATTCTTTATCCAGACGGACGCGAGTGACGTCGGCATTGGGGCAGTATTATTCCAGCTTCGAGATGGCTTTGAACATCCTATTGCTTATGCGTCCAGAAAACTCTCTAAGGCCGAAACCAAGTATATGGCGACGGAGAAAGAATGTTTGGCAGTTATCTTTGGTATTGAGAAATTTAGAGGTTATGTTGAGGGCGCAGAATTCACTGTAGTAACTGATCATGCCAGTTTACAGTGGCTGTACAGAATTAAGGATCCCATGGGTCGTATCGCCCGTTGGACAGTTAGGCTTAGTTGTTTCAAGTTCAAGATAGTCCATCGTCCAGGAAAGGATATGGTAGTACCGGATTTGCTTTCGAGACAGATTGCTTCAGTTGAAGTTCAGAATTTAATTCCTGACCAATGGTATGCTGATATGATCAATAAGATACAATGTGATCCACAGAAGTATCCAAATTTTCTCGTGCAAGGTAGTGCTATTTATAAGCACATTAAGAATAATCATGACATTGAAACGAACCAGTCAAACTGGAAGTTGGTAGTTCCTACTGAAAATCGAAAGGAAATTCTTGAGCAATGTCATGATAGTCCAACAGCAGCTCATTTGGGAGTGCATAAGACCTTGGCACGAATTCTAGAGAGGTATTATTGGCCTGGTATTAGAGAGACGGTTAGGAGGTACGTGTCATCTTGTACTACGTGTGGAGCACACAAATCCACCAATAAACTTCCTGCCGGAGCTTATGGTAAGAAGAGATCTGTCGACTTTCCATTTCAGATGATTTCTTTAGATTTGATGGGACCATTTCCACGGTCTAAGTCCGGAAATACACAATTGTTGGTTGTCACAGATGCTTTTTCAAGATTCGTTTTGGTCCAGCCCCTTTCGAAAGCTACAGCTTCGAAAGTTGCCAAGTTTTTAGAGAACCAGGTATTCTTGATATACGGGGTACCTCAGATTGTGGTTTGTGATAACGGTGTGCAATTTACATCTAAGGAATTTAAGGCACTTATGAAAAAGTATCATGTACAGCGAGTTTGGTATAATGCACGTTATCATCCCCAAGTTAACCCTACTGAGAGGGTAAATAAAGTGTTAGGTTCTGCAATTAGCTCCTATGTTAAGGAAGACCACAGAACTTGGGATGAACATTTGCATGAAATTGCACAAGCTATTCGGACAGCAGAGCATGAAGCCACCGGCTTTACTCCTGCTTTTCTTATCTTTGGTAGAAATGTCCCAGTGGATGGACAGTATTATGGTGATGTAGGTTTGAATTCGTATGATCCAGTTCAGATTTCGGATAAGTTAAAGTGGCAATCGGAAATTTCGAAGGTTCCGAAATTATACCCACAAATTCAGGCTCGAGTTCAGAAAGCGTATGACAAAAATTCTTCCAGGTACAATCTGAGACGAAGAGACATTCGTTATCAAGTAGGTGACAAGGTCTGGAAGAAAAATTTTGTACTTTCTGATAAGGTGACTGGTTTCGCTAAGAAACTAGCCCCTAAATATGTTCCTGCTCTCATAACGAAAGTTAAAGGGAGTGGTTTAGTTGTTGAGTTGAGTAATGAGTCAGGGAAGAATTTGGGTGAATTCCACATTCAAGATCTTAAGCCCTTTGTAAGTATCGATGATTAGTAATTTTGTTTTAGTAAGGATCATTTTGGAAATCGTTGTTGTTAGTTAGTAAATCTTATCTTTGTCTAACGTCCTGAGTAAATTTAGTTTAGATGTGATAGAAGTTTTTAGGTCACAGAACTTTGGAGTTCAATGCCGTGTGGAAGTTCTCCAGGTCTGTGTTAGGTATCTTTTGTATCCCGGAGCCAATAGGCAGCCCATTGGTGTAAGTCCTGGAGGTCTGTGTGAGGTCCTTAGAGATGAAAATCCTACCTTGTTGGTACGTTAGTAGGAAAAATTTTCAGATCTATGTGAGGTAGACTGTGTTTAGGATTAGCTACCCTAAATCACATGTCAAAATTAATTAAAGAATTTCAGGAATTCTGAATTCTGGTAATTCTGATATTGAGTATAAATTTGTTGGATTACCAAGAGCAGTTTTCTATCTTTTTGAGTAAGGAGAAAATTTTTGTAAGATTAGTGTCAGTTTAGGAAATCAACTAAACGAATTTTAGTCTTGAGCTGATGTCTTTTCTTTCTAAATAAGTCTTAGTTATGTTGTGTCTATCAAATCTATCACCAAAGTCTTCACTAATATTTACCAGACAGTTTTTGAGTATCGTCAAGTAGTTTTGAGTAACTATTTGTAAGTTTTGAGTAAAGTTTTGTCTTTAGTAGTTCAGGTAGTTCACATTAAGATTTCTAAAAGGATCTATTTACCTTTTAGGGTAATTTTGACTAACGTTTAGTTTTTCGAAATTTCATTTTGAATTTTAGTTAGGACTAATTACTAACCCAATTAGTCAGTTGATGTTTTTGCATTGTTGTTTTCAAGATTAATGATTATAACTTCCACAGGTATTGTTGCACATTTAGAGAGGTTGAGTTAGTTTCTGTGAGGCAGTTGGGGCCCTCCGGTATCTTCAAGGTACTGGAATAAGCGTTCCCCTGTTTCTGCATTCCAGTCACCAAGTTGGTATCGGAGGAGGGAAAGCCGAAGAGGAACAGCTCAGTCGCAGTCACAGGGCAACCAGCAGTACCAGTTCTGAGTCATCATGTCTACCGCTAGTAAGCGTCGAGCGAAGGTGTTTGCTGAGAGGCGCCCAAATAAAGTGAAATTCAACTTCCTTCTGTGGGATAAGTGTTTTGCTGTATTTCAATTTCAATATTCGTAGGTGAACGGGTCGGGGTAGGCGAAATCGATTAGTCTGTTGGTACGGTCAGTGAGACCATTTTGTTTCTTTAGGAAGAACGTTTGTTATTAGTCTGTTGGTACGGTCAGTGAGACCATTTTGTTTCTTTAGGAAGAACATTTATGATTAGTCCGTTGGTACGGTCAGTGAGACCATTTTGTTCTTTAGGAAGAGCGTTGTATATATGTACATAGAAGTCAATGGAGAGTCTAGAAGATATTTTCTGGTGTTCTTGATGAGCAAAAAAATGGTATGTTATCCCATTTTTTTATTTTGGTTGGGGGAGTGGTGTAGCGTGCGCTTTTCCGTAGTTATCCCGAATGGATTTACGCATCAAGGACTTCCAAGATGGCGTTTCTTTAGTTTGATGCCCTCCGCAAGTTCTATAGTTTGAGGTATAGTAACGGGATCGAGTTATGAGTCTGTCAGTCAGAGTCTTGTCAACTGCCACTCGGTGAAGTGACCGACCGAGGTAGTAGACGGCTGGTCTTGCGCGGGGAGATCGATTAACAAAGGGGTCGAGGACAGGGAAGATCGTCGGACGCGGAAGGTCGCTCTCTCTGTCGAAAACCATGATGAGGTGAAGATGTGAGTGGAGCAATTTGTTGTCTATAGTGTTGTATTGTTCTTGCTGGAAAATTCAGGTATGGAGTTTGTTTGGTTCTATTTTAGTAAAAACTAATGTTCTTGTTATTTCCTAAATCAGGAGAAATCAATTTCATCTATGTGAGTGTGGAGATGTAGATTCAAGTAACCTGAAAGGACGAAGGAGTTCTTTTGGTAAAATAAAATGGCGATTAGTTAAATTTCAGGGGTTTATAATTTGTTTTCGTTGCAGGGTCCCTCCTTAGGGGTGGATCTATAATAAGATCGATTGTTTAGTCGTTTATTTTATTTCCAAAATGTGCTGATGGTGGTCTCCGTTGAGAAATATCCCATTTTCAAGCACTGGGTAGAAGAGCATAATTCTTTTTGGAAGTAATGGCGTTCTACAGACAAAGCCGGACCTAGCCAACTGGAGAGGGAGTAGACATCACAGTCTATCTCATTTCTTTTGGATCTTTCTGTTGCAGTCACGTTTCATCAAGAAATGATTGGAACTTCAAAGGTACCTTGTAAATTCTTTTGTTTCATTTATTTTACCTTGAATTTTCTCTCTAAAAAGAGAGGAAGTAACTTCATCAGATTGCGTTATTGACTTTATCAAGATGGGAATTTCTATTATTTTAATAATTGGGAAATACTTCCCCAATGTTGTTAGTTTTAGCTAGTGAGTAAAAATGTTCAATTTAGTATTTAATCTTAATCTAAATTAATTATCAGGGAGAATTAATTGGCCAAATTTAGTTAGTGTTAAGAATGTGAATTTTTTTGTCAAGTACCTAATGAAGGTAATTTGTTGATCAACGAGATCAACATTTTTTTAGTTTACTATTGTTCTATTTTTAAGAAATGTTGCTAGTATGTAGATGATAAGAGAGAAATCCAAGATAAATTTTCTTTTGTCTCACAATACAATATACCGTTAGCTGGGAAGTTTTATGTTTTTAATTGGAGAAGTCCAATAAATTGTTAAATTTTTTATGTGAGTTTTATTTTTAGTATCTGTATGGCCTGAATAATAAAAAGACACAACGTAGGGCAGGTCAGTTATGTAAATTTTGAATCAAATAATTTTTTATTTATTTAGACGATCATGTCGACGAATTTGTAGTTTCATCATCATCATTTTTTTTTTAATATTTTACCCCTCTGTCCTGTTTTGTGTACAAACAAATTTGAAGGTACCTGGATGGGATCAGAGGGAGAGACACCTTCCTTTCGCTTATTTTTTTTTTAGTTTTCTTTTTGGCCTGATTAATCAAAATTTTTTTTTTGTGATCGAGCGAAGGAAGGGTTACAAGGCTACTACTGGATATCTACCTGATCATTAAAATTTACCTTCCCCGAAGTAATCTAGCCTGAAATCTGAATGGTTATTCGTGATGGCATACTGGGAAGGTGCGTTAAAGACGCTGACGCATAGAAATCGTATATTCCAGGAGAATATCGATGCTTCCTGTAGAGCCTGAATGATTCAATTTGAGACAGACCTGTCCTTCCGCATTATGCCCTAGGAAATCGAGTACGGATCAGGAAGCAGCCCATTTTTTTTCCATCATTATTATTACACGTTTCCCACGTCTGAGCTTCTTCACGCAACAAGCCAGTTTGTCTTCCTGAAATTCAACACCTGGTTTTGTTATAGAGTTCTCTGCTCTCGCAAAAAAAATCGCAAAGAATACTGTGATTTTTAGCGCTTCTATATCTTTCTCAATTGCAGTTTTATACTCCTTAAAATTCAGTTCTCTACGGAAGATTACTTCGTCTAGAACCTCAGCGACATCGTCGTTTGTATGTAGATATCAGTCAAGCATTAACTGGAAAATTTAGGGATTTAGAATTTCTTATAAATATCTTACATTATTAAAAATTCATTTCTTGAGGTGACAATCTCAAAGACTTTTTTAATAAAAATATCGTGTATAAATTCACAGAACCTAGTTAACGTGAAGGGACGTGGAAGTAACGCATGCAAGTAACGCGCAAAAATTTGCCCAGGAATTTGGGAAAGATACATAATTAGACGCTGATTCGCTGGACGGTTAGCATGCGACGGCGAGAGAACAGGGAAGCCGGAGATTAAAAGGTAGAAGGGCATAGGCGAGGAGGTCAATTAATATGAAAGTGAGTTTCCCGATTATAATCACCAAATTAATATCGAACTTACGGTGTTTTCGCTTATTATTAGGTGTCTCGTGTTTATTTTTAAAAGACTCTTGAAGTCAATTTGAATAACTTGTGAATACCGCCGTTTCCTCCAAGATCAACTCTAGAGCTATCGTCAATAAAATTGAACTGTCTGTAATCGTTTGAAAAATGTTAATTTACTGTATAAACTGTTTTCATTAAGATTGCAAATTCTTCCTAATTTCAACTGATTTATTGAAATGCACATACTTGAAGTCACTTTTGTAGAAAAGGGTCAAAAAGAATAGGAAGTTACGATATAACAGTAACATATTGAGAAGTATGAAATTTCAGTGCATAAATTTCATGCCAATTTAGGACAAGCCATTTGGAGGGTTGGGACAAAAACCACCCTATCGCGGCACGTGTCTCTATCACCTATCTATAAGCCACTTTGGAACCGAACATCTTATGGCGACATAAAATATAATTTATAGGCAATGGATGGTGACAGTAATAGCTTTATCACCTTTCTATAACGATATAATATACAATCCTCTGGAGGTTGCGATATAAAATCTATCTCATTCTTGATCACAATTTCACATAACAGAGCAGCATAATGAAATTTTTTACTACGTAAGGTAATCAAATTGAAAAAAGGTTGCTTTATTCAGAAAGGCTGTGAAGACTTATACAGCCTAGGTCTTAATATCGATCGAGATTAACATATATTGTACAGGAAGAGCTTCAGTTTTAGTTGTCCTAAACCATAAACTTTCTGCAGATCTATGTAAGAGCGCCGGATGTTTATAGTATGAAGACTTATTGAGAAAGGTGAGGACAATTTACCAATGGAAGAAAGCTTAATTTTGACAAAATATCGACAGATTAGACAGTCATATTAGAAATTAAATGGGTGTTCGGAGGAAAGTTTTGCTGTAGTTTTTGATTTTTTCGCCCTCTATGTTTTTTGGATCGTTGAACACGAATTTGAAGTTTTCTGACAGAAATTTGCCCATGAATTTTTTTTGCACTTTTTTGTCAAAATTTTTGCACTTTTTTTAGTTTTTGGTCTAAATCTCAGCTTAAAAAAAAACATATTCCCATATCTAGTGAAAAGTGGCAAAAAGTACGAAAAATTTCTGGCCCAAATTTTTGCCTTCTCAGCAAACTTCAAATTCGTGTTCAGTCACCCAAAAAACATATAGAGGGTGAGAAAATAAAAACTATAGCAAAACTTTTCTAAGCCCCATGCAATGGTAACATGAAATTTTGTCTGCTATAATTTTGTATTGAGTGGGCTTGTCAAAAAACCGCTTCATTTTTGAGATATAGGCCAAAAACTAAAAAAAGTGCAAAAATTTTTACAAAAAGTGCAAAAAACACAAAGTTCCGGGTCAAATTTTTGCCAGCAAACTTTAAATTCGTGTTTAGTCACCCAAAAAAACATATAGAGGGTGAGAGAATAAAAACTATAGCAAAGGCTTCCAAAACCCCACGCAATGGTAATATGTTTTTTTGGCACGCGCTACACGCGGAAGCCTTCCAAAATAAAAGGTATTTATGGAAAATGTAGGAAATTTTGTCTGCTATAATTTTGTATCGAGTTTGCTTGTGAAAAATTCGCTTCTTTTCTGGAATTTAGGTCAAAAACTAAAAAAATGTAAAAAATTTGACAAAAAGTGCAAAAATAACAAACTTCCAGGCAAAATTTTTGCTAGAAAACTTCAAATTCATGTTCAGCATCCCAAAAAACAGAAAATGAGAAAATAAAAACTTATAAAAATTTTTCTCTGAGAATTTATTCTAATATGCCTATAGGCCTAGCCTATGATCGTGATGTAGCATTTTCAAAGGCGAAGTCATTTATTCTCCATTGATCCATTGACCATTTAAATGTGGGTACCATTATTTTAACGTATACCTAGTGACTTTTTCTGACGAGCATTGAGTTTTTGAACAATTTGCTTCTTGATTGGGTGAAATTTTTACGTTCAAGGCCATAGTTTTTGTGGTTAGATGTTTTTTATGGAATTTAGCCAGTTCAAAGCCAGTTGAAACTAGGTAACGGAGGGGGTGAAACATCTTGCCTAAATCCTTTTGATTTCGACGTCAATCAATTAAAATAATTTCAATTGTACACATGACTCAATTCCAAGAATTTTGGTTGCAATGGCGCAAGACTTTCTTATTGTTGACTGCGCCACTGACGGCCAAAAATTGCAGTTAGGTATGTAGCAACTTACATTTTTCAAAAAAAATTCATCATGAAAAATTTTTTCAGACAATTGGCGAAGCAAATACGCTCATATTATGTTATGTTCAATTTTAAATAGGATGCGAACAAAAATTATTAGCAGGTAGGTATTCATTAAATTAAAAAGACTTCGAATTTCAATAAAAAAAAACCAAGTAGGTAATATTGGGACAAAAAGGACAATTTTGGATCTAATTCACTAAAACCCGCGTATCGGACATAAAATCCAGGGTTGCAATGGTCCATTAATTTTGATCACTCTTTCTCAGTGTGAAGGGCTTTTCGAGCTTATGTCACCGATTTTACAACCGCACTATTCTCTCCCATCAGTCCGTCAACGAGTTTTCAAGCTTTATCACAAAAATAAAGCTGCGTAAATTTTCCAATTGGAACGGGTTTAATCTTTATAAAACTAAAGCGAAAAGTTTATTTATATGCGGCCTGAAAATGGTATTATTTCGTGCTAGACTAATTCACTGTTTGATGTTACATTTGAATTATTATTGCATCAAACAAAGCTGATTTGTATCCGAAATGTAAAAAAAATATGTATGAGAGGAACTGAAGCACTGAGTTGTCAATATTTTTTGTCAATTTTTTTTATACAATTTATATAGTTTGTATGGCTATTTATACAGAGTGTCCTAATAAAAAATACGAAGCAGTTTTTTGCAATTTTTAGAAGCAGTAGCTCTAGCCGCTAGAGGGATGCAAAAATAACTTTGAAGCTACGATAAAATTAGGTCCTCCTTTAGGTAAAATTGACCTGATTTTTTATAACAAAAGACAAAAATTTCAGGGGTTGTAAATTTTAGTTTTGCCATACTGTATGAAATTTTTCCAAAGGAGAGATACCTTGCCTGGCAATGACCTGATCAGACAGATCATAAAATTCTGGCTACCTATATCAGGACATGTCACTAAATTAATTTTTTTAGTTAAACTTTTAGACATCTCTTGTGTCAAATTCATCCCAAAATCATCAAGCTTACACTTAGATTTATTAACAAAAGAAACTCAAAAAAGATTCAATATGTAACATCTTTAAATTTTGAGTTTTATAAAAAATCCAAAAACAAGGCAATTTTTTTAATAACCTCTATTATTGAACTAGCATTTTTTATGCAGGGTGTTCCTTCAGCTCAATAATGACGACATCGTCTTTTTTTTAAATAACTTTTTGTCGTTTTTGCTACACAGGGTATCCTAAAAATGGTGAAAAATCTCTGCAATACGTTGTGGGGAAACATCATCGGAGGCCAAAAATAATAATAATAAAAAAAAAATTGACTTCGATATGAAAGAAACGAATTATACAATGAACTCCACACTCAATCTATGCACCTATTTTATTCACGTTGCCAAATTTTTGATTTAGTTTTTGGCTAATAAGCTCGAAAAAAAGCTTTTTTTTTCATTATTTTTTTTTGCCTTCAATGTTGCTTCCCCACAACATACTGCAGAGCTTTTCCGACATTTTTAGGACACCCTATTTAAAAGGCACTTTACTATCACAGAAGAATAGGTTTCTTGAAATATTTCCAAAGCTTATTTCATTTTTGAAAACTAATGTTAGAAATTAGCCTTTAATCAAGCAAAGCTGAAATCCTCACAAATGAAAATTAAAATTGAGAATTTTTTATCTTTTACAAGAGTCTTTTCACCTATCCGGAGTCCCAGTCTATTGAGAGTCCCATTTGACAAATGATTCGTGATTATTGAGCCAATAAGATACACCCTGTAAAAAACAGAAATTAAAATAATAAATGATAAATAATAAATAAATAATAAATAATAAATGGTTTTGGATTTTTTTCGAGAATTTTTTACAAAACTCAAAATTTTAAGATTTATCAAATTGTAGAGTCGTGTTTCTTTATCCTCTCATGGTAGGTAGGTACCTTACCTATAATATGCAAAGATAAATAAATTCTAATTAAACAAGTCTTCTTAAGTTAATAAATTACCCTCGATAAATCTAGTAATAGTCAACATTATATGAATAAACATGGGATAAGTAAATAGTAAATACAAACTCAGTTTCGTCTTCATTATGGTATACAAATTGATTCCTATGTATAGGTAGGTAGATATTGGCAAACTTGAATTGTAAATTTGTATATCTCTTGAGGTCTAGGGTTCGGTTAACCCTTCCAGAGAGATCAGAGATTATAAATAAATGCATACACCTAACAGCTCCAAAACTGACCCTTGTTAATAAGATTAGGTTGAAGTGCTTAGTTACTCTTGGTAGAAACTGCGTAAGATCTAATTTTATGTCGTCTTGAGGTAAACTCCAATACTTGTACCATGTAGGTATAATGAAATATATTGAAGGAAGTTATGCAACTATTTTGAAACTAAATCAGGTAGGAGGAAAATAATTTTAAAAAATAAACTTGGAGACAGCGACTTGATATGCCTTGATCCACTTGTTTTTCGTCTTTTTTAAATTCCGTTTATAAAACGTCAGTGTTGTTTTTCAAATCAAATTCCTCTTTTGTCAAAAAACATTTCCTTTTATACGAAAGGCTTTTCCAATGTTTATGATAATTTTACTGCACGTAAATATGAAAGTCAATTGATAGAAAGTGAAAAAATAAAATGAGATAAAGGGACATTGATTGTGATCAATGACTATGTTTCAATGACGGAAATTCAATGACTATACTCATTGATAGACAGAAAATAATAAGAAAACCATTTGACATACTGTTAAAAGTAATTGACAAAAGAGGCGGAAAATCAAAACAAAAAGACCCATTTGTGGTAGATGAAGGAAAAAAAGTTGAGTAAATATAAATAATCGTCACTCGGAAATTCTGTGAAAGTTACGGTAAAGGTCGAAATATTGTTTGAAAAACTATATCAGTAAACGTTCCCTAGCAAAAATAAATGTTTTGCCAGTTTCCATAATTTTTAATAGACACTACTTATCGTGACCGACCTTGCAATAGTTAGGTATATAGAAATTCATTATGTAACGAAAATAGTATACAACTTAATTATACAACATAGCTGTGACGGACGGAAGCTTATGATAAGATTACTCTCTTCTAGCTTTGTTTTGATTAATTATTTTCAGCATAAAATAGGTCGCTCCAACCTTTTATTACACGAGTAGGTGTATTAAGTTTTCCGATTGGAAAATTTGATATAAAAAATAAAAAAAGACATTGAAGCACCACCACTACACAGGAATTATACATTTTAGCCTGTGATGAGATATTTTTCGTCACTCCGAGAACAGGGAAAACGTGAACAGACTATCAAATTTTTAACTTTATCGTACAGACCTTACCAAATAAAATTGATACAGGCAGTGTAGTTGATTTTAAATAAAACCGACTAGGTACAATCAATAATATTATCATGTAATAAGAAATAAAAAGTGGATTCAAGAATAGCTGAAAAATTTATATCATCTTAAATTTCAAGAACTAAATTTAACTGAGAATAACAAAAAAAAAAAAAAGTCTGTAAGAATCAGATCGGCTGGCCCAAATGTATGAAGTAAGTTCAATTCTTCCAGCTCTGTCTAAGATATTACCTATAGAAGTTCTGCTAAAAAAGAATATTAGTTGAGTTCTTTCCAAAAAGGAAATTATTTACACCTTACCAACTCAATACTGCAGAACAGAAAATCAGAGAAGTAATAAACCAGTAGCATAGACAATTGAAAACCTACGAGTATGCCGTGAGAAATTTTCCTTTTAAACCTTTTGTATTTCTCAGAAAGCTCTTGGGATTTTTCAATGGAAATTGTCACGAAGACAAGACAGGTTATGTATACGCAATGCAGGGTATTCCTCAAGGATATGTGTTTGGTCCGATATTGTTCCTGATTACTTATACACACACCTTCATGACTTGGCATTGTCAATGTTTCGTCTTCATTTTAATTCTGCCGTTTAACTTTATTTCCGCATTTTTTCCCTCATGGTTGACCATCTCGAGAAAGTGCGGTCGATCTGCAACCAAAGTTTGTGTTGAGCTCTCCCGAAGACAAGAACCTCGTGTTGCGTCCTCCTGCTCCATGCAGCCTCCTCAAAAAGGGAGAATACACACACGACCTACATTTTGTAACGTACATTTTGTACGTACCGGCTAAATGCCGGCAACGCGGAGACAACAGCGGGCGCGCGCAGTGAGTGAGTGATAGTGGGTTTTAGTGCAATGCAACACAGCCGACTGGCGGCCTCGAGTCTCGTAACATCGATTGTCGAACCCCAACCCGGAACGCAGGTGAACGCGTTTTCACCTTCTTTTCACTTCTGAATTCGCTAGAGGAAGGTACATTTTCGCAAACACATCAATTTTTAGCGAAATGGCGTGGTGAACCTTCACTTAAATTATTATAAACATCGAACACGTTTTTGGCTTGGTGAGTGTCGTAAAATGATGTTATTAATTGTGCTAGAATTATACAGATCATATTTTCTTAAGACCGTATGCTAATTTTAATTATAGCTTTTAAACCCGATCGAGTTTCGTTCGCATGTAAAATTTTGTCAGTCATTTTTTTATCCCAACCTATCTTGAGGACGGGAATAATTCTATGTACCCTCGTATTATGTTTGAATAAAGGAAAATGTTCATGTCTTCATACTTTTATTGATCAGGATACAATAATCTAATAATACAGTAGTTATTTTTCTATTCCCTTTTTAGTATGAAGTTTAAAAGTCAACATGACATGTCAACGTCATTTTGAATACAAAGATATCTTCTGTCATTGCTGTAAACATCTAAACTAAACTCAAACTCAATATGTTGGATATAACAGTTCTCCCACACTTATTTAAAAGATTGGAAAAAAGCAAAACAAAAGTCATTAAGACTAACAACAACAATTCCAAGAATAAAAGAACTCAGTTGCTTTTCACCAAAATATGAAAAACCAAAACACAAAATACGAAACACTTCAGAACGGGTTGATAATTGACTCAGACTTAAAATCTAATATAATCATCAAAGTGATTAGGAGGTCTCCTAAGTCGGCTGGACCTTCGAGGTACAGGAATGTTTCTAGCTTCGGGCAAAGGCTGTTGAGTATCTTCCTGACCTTCCCCTTGCTCAACCTTGTATTCCTCTGTTGAATTTTCAAAACTTCCCTCCGCTGTTTTCACTGGATGGTTATCATGATTGGATTTGTCTGTATCAGTTTTTTGTTCACTCAGGGGTCTGTAGATAGGGGCAAATAAAACAGGATTCTTTTTTACTCCTGTTTTCCTTAATTGATTTATATGTCGTTTTAATGTATATCCATTGTCCAATCTAACTTGATAGTGTAATTGCCCCAATTTCTGAATTATTTCTCCCATTCTCCATACTTCCTGGTTTTGAATATAACATCGCACTTGCACCCGATCAGACACTTCCAGATGTCTATCTCCTTTTCCTGTTTGCTCGTTCCTCTTTGGTATTGACTGAGTTTTGTGTGGTTGAATTGGAAACAAAGCATCAAGTTGAATACGGAAAGCACGCCGTAAGTACTTTTCTGCAGGACTTTCATTGTCAGCTAAAGGGGTAGCACGATATCTGAACAGGATTTCGTTAATTTTTGTTTGCATAGGTATGCGGTCCTTGCTCATTGTCTTCAGTCTATTCTTCAATGTTTGCACATTCCTCTCAGCCAACCCATTGGTTGCTGGGTGTCCTGGAGCGATGAGTTTCTGCATTATACCATTTCTAGCACAGTACAAGTTAAATTCACGACTTACAAAAATGGTTGCATTATCTGAGACTAAAACATGTGGATAGCCATGGCTGGCAAAAATATCTGATAACATTTCAATAGTATGAGAAGACGTAGGTGCACTTCGGCAAATCTTGATTTCACACCATCTTGATTTCGCATCAACAACAATTAGAAAAAAATGGTCTTGAAAGGGGCCTGCATAATCGACATGTATTCTGTCCCAATTTTCTTCTGGATCGTCCCATGGATGAAGCGGCACTTTTGTGGGATTTCTTTTTATCTCTGCACACATCTGGCATGTTCTGGATAATGTTTCTATGTCTCTGTCAATCCCTTTCCAATATACATAACGACGAGCTAGCTGCTTCATCTTAGTGATACCTATATGGGTTCGATGAAGCTCATTTAGGACAGTTGGTTGTAGTACTTTTGGGATTACAACACGTTGACCCCTAAATAGGATGCCTGCCTCGAGGGTGAAATCGTATGAAAGTTCAGGATTGATTTCCATCTCTTGTATAATTCTGGACAATTCATAGTCGGAAATGGTTTCCTTATGAATAACTTCTGCATTTATCAAATTCGTAGAGATTTCATTGACGCTTCTCATGCACACAGAGTTGATTTCTTTGTTGATAGCCTGGTCTCCGGACAATTTATGTTGCTTAATCGGAGCCCTCGAAAGACAATCAGCATCGACATTTTCGCTACCTTTTTTGAATATCACCTCGTAATCAAACGATGAGAGGTAAGCAGCGTACCTGAGTAAGCGTGCCGATGTCATTGGTGGCAATTTTGAATTTTGGTGGAATATTCTTGTTAAGGGTCGATTATCCGTAGCCAGCTTGAAATGTCGTCCAAATAGATAGTTAAAGAAATGGGCGACCGCAAAAACTATAGCCAGAGCCTCGCGGTCCAGCTGAGAATAATTCAGTTCTGCTGCAGTTAAGGCCCTAGATGCGAATGCAATAGGTTGTTCAACATCGTTGACAATATGAGACAGGACTCCAGCAACGCCCACTGGGCTGGCGTCACAGGTGAGTACAATTGGAAGCGTTGGATCGTATGGTGTAACGGTACGGTCACCCGCAATTTCATTCTTAAGTTTGGTGAATGCAGCTTCACATGCATTGGACCAATTGAATCTCGCATTTTTCTTCAAAAGCTGTCGAAGTGGATATGTGGTCGTAGAATTGCTTGGAAGAAATCGGGAATAATACGTCACCATTCCGAGAAAACGACGGACGTCTTCAATATTTGCAGGCCTCGGCATCTCTGTTATGGCTTTTATTTTATTTGGACTTTTTGATATTTTGTTATGTTCGATGATGTAGCCTAAGTACTCAATTTTTGTACTGAAAAACTTGCACTTTTTCGCATTCAGATGTATATCATACTCTTTCATTTTCTGCAAGCACATATCTAAATTTTTGTGGCATTCCTCTTGTGTTCTTCCATGCACAATTATATCATCGAAATACGATACAGTTTTTGGCAAGTCTCTTAAAATTTGATCAATTATTCTGTTGAATTCACTCGGGGCCGTTTTTATGCCAAAAGATAGTCTGTTCATGCGATAAGTTCCACGATGTGTGGATATGGTTTGTATTCTGGCTGCTCTCGTCATCCACTTTTACATGCAGGTACGCCTTATACAGGTCTAGCGTACAGAAATATCTCGAATCTCTGAGAGTATTCAATATTTCATCAATTTTTCTAATTGGATAATTAGCACTAACAAGCCTTTCGTTAACACCAACTTTGTAATCCACGCATAACCTCACATTCCCATCTGGCTTGGGGATTACTACTAGCGGTGAGCCCCAGTCACTTGCATTGACCTTGCTGATTATACCTTGAGACTCAAGGGACTCCAATTCTTTTTCTACTTTCTCGCGAAGAGCATATGGCACCTCTCGCTCTCTATGAAAAATGGGTTTCACGTTTTTTCGAAGTTGCAAGCTGACTTTAAACTTTGGGATGGTCCCTATTTTTTCTGAAAAAACACCTTGGTATTTTGAAAATATTTCTTCAACTGGTTGGATCTTATTGTTGGGCTCTTTTGTAATGATTATTGATCGTTCTTTATCAATTTCTTGAAGATTGATTTTTAAGTGCCGAATCCATACCCTTCCTAGTAGTGCGTCATATTTATCTGAGACAACGTATAGCTCTTCTTGGGATAACTTCCCTCTATACTCGACATCCACCATGACTTTACCATCTGGTAAGAACACATCACCTGTGTACGAACGAAACGCTACATCCGAGTGTTGAACCGGAGACAAAATGTTGAGATCATTAAATTTTTGACGTGGAATAAATGTGAACCCTGCTCCGGAATCAACCTCAAATTCTTGTTCATGGCCATTGATTTTAACTCGTGTAAAATATTTGTCACAATCACCAGCATCTGGTTTCCCATTTTGAAAAATATCTACAATCTTATTCACACCATAATATTTGAATATTTCTTCCTCGTCTTCATTCGAATCGACGGCGTTACTGTGACTGACTTGTTCTTTGACACTATTGACATTTGATTGACTTGTTAGTAATGTTTTAATACAAACTTTCTTCACATGACCGATTTTCTTACAGCCGGTACACTGAAGGGAATTGCGATCTGTTCTACATTCATTCACTCGATGATTGTTCCGACCGCAACGTAAACATAAGTTGTGAATTCCTAGTTTTACATAGTCGACCCGGGGTCGTGGTAAAGAACGACGACTATCATACCTTGTGTCTTCTTGATTTTTAACTTCGTATCTCTGTCTAGGTCGGGATATGTAATTGACATCCATAGCCATTGCTGATGATGTGCTTACGTGTGATTGACCTGTAATCTCTTCATTACCTAATTTTGATGCCTCTATAGTCTGAGCTTTTAATAACGTTTCTTCAAAATTCAATTCACTGTCAATTAATAACTGTTCTCTTATATCTTTATCATATAGACCTCTGATAAACTGGGATTTTAGAAAAATATCGGTCACGGATTTACCACATTCACATTTGAAATTACAATTTTGAGAAAATTTTCGGAGTTGTATAACATAGTCGTTGATACTTTGTTCAGGACCTTGTTTGTGACTGAGAAATTTATGACGCTCGACTGCAGTATTAGTTTTCGTCACCAACTGTTGTTGGAGGGTTTTAACAATTTCTTCATAAGTTAATGTAGCTATCTCTTTGGGAGCACTTGCAGTTTTTAGTAGATCATAATGTTCAGCTCCGATGCTGTTTAGGAGAATTGATCTTGAAGTAGTACTTCCTTTTGTGATACTTTTTAACTCCAAGTAGTTTTCGAAACGTTCCACATATTGTTGAAAACTTTCTTTGGATTTTTCGAAGGATTCAAAATTATTGTACATAATTGTAGTATTAGGGGTAGGTTCAGTAACCTCCTGACGCTGTTGCTGTTGTCTGGTAGTTAAATGCTCCAGCATTGCTGCAAAACTCTCCTGTTGCAGCTTCAAAAATTGTTGGAACTGATTGGGGTCCATTTTGTTCTTTGTTTTTTCTTTAATTTAGATTACAGCAGCTCTGTTCTAGCTTTGCGGACACTTGATATTCTGTGTTGTGTTGTAATGATTTATGCTTCACCTCGTCGCCAATTATTATGTTTGAATAAAGGAAAATGTTCATGTCTTCATACTTTTATTGATCAGGATACAATAATCTAATAATACAGTAAAAATAGTTATTTTTCTATTCCCTTTTTAGTATGAAGTTTAAAAGTCAACATGACATGTCAACGTCATTTTGAATACAAAGATATCTTCTGTCATTGCTGTAAACATCTAAACTAAACTCAAACTCAATATGTTGGATATAACACCTCGGCAAGCAGACTCGATCGGACCGTTCATTAATGCAAGAGTGGTTCTGATACACATGAAATTACAGCTTTCTCCCTGGAGTTGATTTTTCCCTGGAGTCAATTTTTCTTGGAGGCAATTTTTTTCCTGGAGGTCATCTTATTCGTGCTGAGAAGAACTCCACGTACCAAGGCAGATTTTCTTGGATACCAAGTAAGAACTCCACTTACCAAGGCAGATGTTCTTGGATACCAAGTCACCCTTTCAAAGCAAGTTCCTGGAGCCAAGCCATACGAAGATAAGTGCCTTGTAAACTCTTAGCAACCGATCCATTCATTCGACTAGCACCGCACGCTCTTGTTTTTTTATTATCTGTTAACCGTGCTCAAGAGTGTAATATTAATCACTGTGATATATTTTATATTTTAATAAAGAGTACCTGTTGTTCTGCTGACCCGCTTGTTATTGTTGACCCTCTTAGACTAGCGACTCAACCTACGACCCTTGTTTTTCTTGTCTCATGCTCTCAGCGACTATTTTTCCCCTCTAAGGGTTAAATAGTTCGTTTCCAGTGGCACCCAACGTGTCTATCTGCCACTAATTCGTTTCAATTTTACATGTTCGTCTACAATTAATTATTAGTGTTACTGGCAGGTAAGGTCAATCATTTTCTATTCATCAAAAAATTACCTCATCTGATCAACTCAATAATAATTATCCACATCTCAAATTTATCGATTCTTAATAGCAGTCAGTGGAGTGGAGAAAAGAAACTTGTCCATAGAATGATGACCTCCAACTGGTTAGCACAAACGAGGAAAAAAACACATCAGTTGATCTTTTCTACGATCAATTTTTCGGAAAAATAGTCGATTAGTTTTCTGGGTATCATTTTTCAAGAAGACTTTTTGTGCAGCAAACTTCTTCCGAGCAAAGAAGTTTACTCGCCATCAGGACATTTCACGCACTGAAGATTCCTGTTGTCATGCAGAAGATTGAACCAGCTTGGAAATGACTACAGAAGAGACAGGATTAGCAAAGGATAACCATGTTTCTACATGTTTTTCTGTTTCCATAGTTGTAATCAACAGAAAAAATGCAACTATTTTCTAATTTAACCGACTTTCTAAGTCTAGCTCCAATAATAACGAACATTAGCAATGGTGAACAGATAACTTAACCCACCCGGTATATTTTCTCGTAACTAACCATCTTACGAAACATATTTCGATGTAGGTGAATTCAATAAAAGTGATGGATGTCTCATCGCAATTTATGATAATCGCTCAAAGTTCAAGCACATGGTCAAGGTCATTTTCTTCTTAACAGAATAATGATAATAAAATACCTACTTAAGCGGAATTTTAAGAGAATTTAAGTTTATTGATAAATTTTTTATTGCATATTGTACTGTGATTAATTACAATGTATGTTACTTTATTATATGATATAAGTATTGTGTAAATGTATTTATTTTGAATTTTATTCTTTTACTGTCGTAGTACCTATAGCATTTTTGTTATGCAGTAAAATTTATCGACCTATCCAGCAAAATTTTTTATAGGGAGGCATAAGTTTTTACGAAATGAAAAGTTCACGCATCCCAGTCACTCCTTCATTTTATTCATTTTTCTTTTTAGCGCATTACGGCAAGAGGCGTTCTGCTGTCTAACATCAGACCGAGATATCCAGATAATATAAGGCTGGAGCCTCAGCTTGAATAAAATTATTTCACCCCCGAAAACATTGACGCCAGACTTCATATTATCCGTTTTAATTAGAGAAAATTAGACCAATCAGCCTTTTCAAATAAACAAAATGTAACCAAAAAAAAAGTAATTGAAATTATAATGTCAAGCAAGCGCAAGTATTTCATAAAAAACTGCGTATATTTTCCATGTTCGGTTGTGTGACAACACTGCAACACTGCAACACTCTGGGGGTCTAATATGAATATATACGACTAGAACAAGGTAGGAATGCCATTCCATTCAAGTAAACTGTCATGATGTGACAAGTGAAATCCTGAAAAAGCGACGACTAGTTTTCGAGCGATGTTTCCACCATTTGGTCGTTGCTGTTCAGATTTTGTTTTTCTGGCTAGGAGAACGAATTCCCAAACCTTTCTTGTGTGTCTTGCAGATGTAAGAAAGCGTTCGATTGAAATAGGCAGCTTAGAACTTACAAGTAATCGATTTTATCTCAAATAGGGAAAATTTTTATTAGGTGCTTACCTTTTAGAAGTCTTCAATTTTTTTTATAGAAGTTTAGAATCGGTGCATGATAACTCTGAAACCTTTTCTTGAAGAGCATGATGCAGTGCTGTAATTATATAGTATATAGTCTACTGCTGATGCTTTGTTTAAGTTGAGGGACATCCCTTACTGTTTGAATCTTGTCTTCATCATTCTTCTTCTTTTTCTTCAGCCTGTATTCATCCATTGTCGAATATACCTATGCCTCTTCCAGGTTTTTCCGTTAAATATGCGGTTTTTTGCTAATCTCAGCCATTGTCCTTCTTCAACTGCTCTAACGTCATCTATCCTTCATCATCATACTGCACTAGGTAACTTGAAAGTGTCGCACCCCAAAATTTTGCCTGATTTTGGATGGTTTGAACTTTCAACTTGATTTTGAACTTTCGATATTCCCAAGGGATTTCAATTTTGTTCCCGCGTGGCAGCAGCCCTATCCTTTAATTTTCTGCTTTATTGGATCTAAACCCAAAAAAACTGTCAACAAATTTTCCACAGGGTGATATGTGAAGGTCTGAAAAATCACTCATCAAAGCAGGGTTTTGATCTCCCAGTTTTCCAAATAAATTTTTCTTGTGCATTTTGATGAGAAAATTTTGAAGCTTCATGTCTCACCTCGAGACTTTTTTTAAATTTTCGGTTTAGCATCTGTATTAATAGAGTGATTCCAAAAAATCAACTGTTAGCTCTTGACGAAAAATTCTCATACAAGTAAAAAATATTCCATCCAGTTCTCTTCTTGTATCATCTGATATCGGGTCACCGAGGAGTAGTTGGTAACGAAACGACGGATGAACTGGCCAAAGAGGCAGCCGCCTTCACGAGAACCATCTCCAAAACTTGCCAATAAACTACTGCATTTAAACAGAATGCAAGTTGAAACAGTGGTGGGACTTGGAAAGCCTTGGCAAGCAAACTTCTGAACCTTGTGAAGGGTACAGCCAAGAACCAATAGCTACGGAAAGTTACAATAAGCCGAAATGGCTGCAGCATCAGGAACCTAAAAACCGATTTCCGTATCATTATCAACAAACAAACAAACATCATCTGATACCTCAAGTGCTTATTTCTGTCGAGGGAATTTTACAGCTATATCAAACCTGGTTTATTCCAGGTTTAAACCAGATCTTCGGAATTTCTTTGTATATAGATGCGAAAAAATAAAGTTTTTCTTCCAATAGAAAGGAAACGGAATAACTAATTCGCATCTTCCTATTTTGCAGAATCTTAGCACCAATAGTCAGTTAGAGTTTCAGGAGATTTCATGCTGTCAAGGTTGTTTTTGTATATAGATGTATATTTTCCTATGGCCAGAATTCAAATTTCTGAACGTAACTTTTTAAATTTGATTATTGGTGAGGAAGGGATCCAAATTTGGAGATTTGATGAACCCAGATTTGAGATAAGATTGTAAGAACCAAGAATAAGAGATTCAGTTCCTTTAATAATTTATGTCTTGGCAAAAGTTTTCAGTTTTTCAGCATGTGCTAGATTCATCTTACTTGGTACTCTGTGGTAGGTAGTCTAAGTATAACCCATAACAAACCGCTATAGTATGGATTATTACAAAAATTTCGAAAGTGTGCACAATCGACTGGCAAGTTAAGTCTCTCAAAAATATTAATTAGGTAAAATTTCGATTAAAATTGCCTGGTTTTAGTATATTAGGTCATTATACTTCAAGTCAAGTGAACGACTACTACAATATTCGGTTATTTAGGTGCAATTTTTTAGTAAACACATGTAAACACATGCTTGTTATTAGGTACAGCAGATAAACGAAAATGATTGCTTGGTTATTAGATAACGGTCAAATTTGCACAATATATTAAAAATTAGGTAGGTAGGTAGGTACACACTTCAGATAAGAAGTGTTGCTATAAAAAGCATGAATGTTGTTGACTGATGCGTGAAAATGCAAAACAAGTTTCATTTTATCAACAATTTATCAAAAAAATTAATGTCAACAATGTTCCAATTATTCTGAAATGTTTTGGGTACCTACCTACTTTCTTAAATATAAAAAACATGATTAGACGAACTCGTATCGTAAATTTAATTAGGTAAAAAAATACTTACAATTTTTCTAGATTAGTTTTCAATTTTTTATTTTTACAATTGTAACAATAATTAAAAAAAATAGTTATTTTATTATACCTACATAAATGGGAAAAAACTAATAGATTTTGGCCCGAGATGTGATTTTCTTCATCAAGAGCTAAAATCGTACTTTTTTCTCACGTAGGTATAATAGTACACAATTTTTTCCGTGGCAAGAAAACCCCGGTGCTAGAACATCGAAAACCGGCTTTTGTATAATCCACGTATACGAGTATTCCCGGCTAATTTACTTTTTTCCCCGGCAAAAAGCAGCTTCATATAAAGTGGCATTTTTATACATACCAAAGAGTATTGTCAAACTTTTTTTACGTCACAGAAAATAAAAACTACACACTTCACTGGGCTTATAATCGGTAAACTGACCATTAAGCTCGGTTGTTGTTACACAAGTTGACGAAGGGGCAATTGTAGCTGAGAGAAGCCAAGAAAAAGTAATTTGAATTCTTATTGTTATCGCGTAGGTACTAAAGACTGATAGACGACGGAGATGAATGATAAAACGAGGTCATCATTGTACAGAAAAAATCAAAATCAACATCGGCGATGATTTAAATAAATAAATAAAATATTCAGAAAGTTAACTGTTGAAACAAAAAATGTATATCAGCTACTACTGTTGTTTATCTTTCGTTCGTTTCCAGTCTAACTACTAATTCTACATAGATGCCTACAAAAAAAAAAGAATCATGTCTACCTCTCGCGGGAGTCTTCTAGATTTCCGACAAAGTCTATTAAACATTAGCTCTAAATGGCTTAGTTTTGAAAATATAAGGTACATCTTGAAATTAAAAAATAAATAAATAAATAAAAAACAATCAAGAAACATTTTTGAGACAATTTTTTTTGTAACAGGGTGTTTTTTCAAAGTTCGCAAATACCAAAAACCCTCACCACGATTCAGGTCGTAGTTTTCAATCTAGAGAGCTGAGTTTTTTCCGCTTTTAGACATCTATCTGCAGATGGTGGTCTGGTACCGACATAAATGTATTTAATTCTACTATTGCACCAAGCTTGATACCATATAGTTGCAAATTTACCGTGCAAGTCTGATGCAAGCTTGGACAGCAAGTCTGCAGCAAGCCATTAACGCAAGCTTGATGCAGGATTGCACGGCAAGCTTGCAACTATGGTAACTAGCAAGTCTGATGCAAGCTTGCAGCAAATCTGGATGCAGTGCTATCTGGGAAGCGGCTTCCCTCAAACGGAACATTACATATAGAGGTCGTCCCAAAAATTTGTCGGGTAGTCATTTAACCGATATGGCTGTGGCGCTCGGTCCATATCGACATTAGACGTTTACATATTTCGCAGAAATCTCCTGGCATTGAGGAGCCGCGCCTGTAATCTTAATTGTACGCGCATCTCTTGTGGAATTTCCCGTTTGTGGAAAGTAGTTTATTTACCTCGGGCCTCTGAGTGTCTTTTGACTTTCTGATGGAGGAGCTATAAAATTACTGACGAAAACTTCCGAGACCAAAATGGCAGCTATTTGAATTGTCGAAAAAATTTCCATTTTTTGAACACTTATAAGCAAGACTGAAAACACTAATTTAAGAAAAAAAAAGAATCCGATGGTAAAAGTTTGGCAACCACTCAAACACACCTTAGAATACAAAATATTAAAATGCTTTTATTGCCACGGAAAAAAAAAATAATGAAAATGATAATATCTAGGTCTGTAAGTAAGATAAAATTTGTCGAATCGACGTAAATTTAACCTAAAGTGGTGCTTGGGAACATTACTTTCTTATAGCTTGCCGGAAGGTTTCAGCAACTTACCAATAAATAAAATTTGAAAAAGTAATGAAAATGCTGCAACGTTTTACAATGCTTAATGTCAAGCAGTGGAGCTTTTTACCGCATTTTAAGAGTTAAAAAATTAGGCTTTAAAAATATATTTTTTAAATGTACCTATAAATCACCCCTTGAAGACCAGAATTTTCATTCAAAAAATATCCCGAACTTATCGATCTTTTTAGCTTTTTTTTTTAATTAATATTGGTCCCTTATATAACCCAAGTCAAGTTAGCCACGCTTCGGCCAGCCACGCTCTCGGCCAGGGAGAGGCCTTCGATTAATTTCCAGCAAAAATTTTTTTTCGTTTGTCAAGTCCGTGGCCGAAAGTGTGACAGGTCATTATTATAAATTTTCAGACTTTTTCAGCAAATTTTCAGCAAAAATGATTCTCTGAGTTTATAAAATTCGTGGGCGAAAATGTGGCTGGAGCCATTATATAAAATTTCAGACTTTTTCAGCAAATTTTCAGCAAAAATTATTTTCTCGGTTCATTGAGTTCGTGGCTGGCCGTTATTATATAATTTCGGACTTTTTCAGCAAAAATTTCAGCAAAAATGATTTTCTCAATTTATAAAGCTCAGGACTGAAACGTGGCTGGCCATTATCATAAACTTTCATCTTTTTCAATAAGCTTTCAGCAAAAATGAATTTTTCAGTTTAAAGTTCGTGGCCGAAAGTGTGGCTGAGCATTATTATAAAATTTCAGACTTTTTCAGCAAAAATGATTTTCTCAGTTTATAAAGTTCAGGGCTGAAAGCGTGGCTGGTCATTATTATAAAATTTCCGACTTTTCTCATCAAAATTTCAGAAAAAAATGAATTTTTCAGTTTATAAAGTTCGTGGTCGAAAGTATGGCTAGCCATTATTATAAAAAGTTGAACTTTTATGAACAAAACTTCACCAAAAAATTTTTTTTTTTCAGTTTATTAAGCCGTGGCCGAAAGCGTGGTTGGCCGTGACGTTTCAATAATTACATTTTTTTTTCAGTTTACGGTGGTTTATATTGGGTGAACAAACCAAATATTTTCCATTGAAGCCGTGAAAAACGAAAATAAAAATTTCTTGATTATTCGAAGTCCCTCTTCCTGGCCGAAAGTGTGGCTGGCCGAAGCGTGGCTAACTTGACTTGGGTCCTTATATATTCTTTTATAATAATTAGGATCGAATTTCAAAGAATTGAAATTACACAGGTGTCCCAGTTTTTTCCCTGCAAAATTTATATTTAGACAGAAAAATTTTCTTCTTAGTAAAGTTTTCTATAAACTTTAATATCTACACTAATTAAATTTAAGGGCGTATTTGTACCCCCAATAAATCCCAATAAAATGACTGGTTTTCAAAATACAGGGTGTTATTAAGTTTTTTTTTATTAATTAATATCTCAAACATTCTTTTGCCGATATTGCTAAAATTTAGCAGTGTTATTTGTGGTAACAAAGGAGTTAGATTCAAATTATTAAGTCCAGTGGCATCGCAGAGGGGTACCCACACCAATATTATTGCAAAGAAAAATGTACGCCACTGACTTTTATAAATTTTGATATTTTTTTCAAATTAAATGACTGTAACATGTTAAGGAGTTGAAAGAAATACCAAGTTTATACATAGAAAATTTTTTTCTTGGAAGAAAATTTACTAATTATAAATTTTTGCGGAGAAATACTGAGACACCCTGTATAAAGAAATCCTAATAAAACTACAAAAATATTTAAAACATTTCATCAAAAAATGTTTATGTGGGTTTACCTATGATTTATGATCGACGAAACCAATCATATGTAATTTAATAAACTAAACAACATGTTAATCGTAAGACTGCAATTTGTAATTTCAAACGAATATATACCGGGTGTCCCATTAGTGCGGGATTCTTCTCTGGCAGCTCCACTTTTGAAGCTATAAAAAAAGATGAGGGAGAAAAATTGTATGGTTTGAAGAGACCTTCAACCTAAAATAATTTTCAGCTACACAGGATGGCCCAATATCGCTGTACGCCTTACAACTTTGTTATTTTAAATAGGACACCCTATATATTATTACATTTTCAGATGATCTGAAAAAAATCAGTAAGAATGGTTTTCACAGTTTCAGTATAATGTGAATAGTTTTTGAGTTATAAACAAGTGAAAATTGCCATTTTCCATTTTCAAAGCAGCTTAGAATGAAAACGGCTCAAGACAGCAGAAAAAGGTTTACATGTCCCTATCTTAACTTTTTACAAGGTATCCTATGATGTGGATGAAATTGTTATACAGGGTGATGAAAAATCTGAAAATTTTCATCACCCTGTATAACAATTTCATCCACATTATAGGATACCTTGTAAAAAGTTAAGATAGGGACATGTAAACCTTTTTCTGCTGTCTTGAGCCGTTTTCATTCTAAGCTGCTTTGAAAATGGAAAATGGCAATTTTCACTTGTTTATAACTCAAAAACTATTCACATTATACTGAAACTGTGAAAACCATTCTTACTGATTTTTTTCAGATCATCTGAAAATGTAATAATATATAGGGTGTCCTATTTAAAATAACAAAGTTGTAAGGCGTACAGCGATATTATTGGGCCATCCTGTGTAGCTGAAATTTATTTTAGGTTGAAGGTCTCTTCAAGCCATACAATTTTTCTCCCTCATCTTTTTTTATAGCTTCAAAAGTGAAGCTGCCAGAGAAGAATCCCGCACTAATGGGACACCCGGTATATACCTACATACCAAGGTAATTAAGTACCTATAATTGTTTTCATTATTGTGATGAACAATAGAACTTTTTTTCATTTAAGCTTGTGTTTTATCAATCTTTTTACGTTTTCATTATCCTTCATGTGCCTTTATTATAATACGATTAAGACTTAAAAACAAATTATCTGGAATTTTCAGTTTAGTACTTACAACTTTCTTCAAAACATTTCCATAAAAAGTGTAAAATAAGAAAATGGCGACCGAAACTTTGTACAACAAAATAGCACATAGCTGCTCAAAAAAATAAAAATCAGATCAAGAACTTTCAGATAATTGTTAATTTTTTTTTATATTAAAAAGCCAAAGTATACTCAAAAATCACAACAACACCGTAGGTAGGTAGGTCTTAATGAGTATAAAGACAATTAATAGCCTGTCGTATTGGAGTCGGGTTTTAACCCATCGTCCTGACTGACAGTTGTCAAGGCTGGAGCGCCCTAGAACCCAAATAAAGAGTTTCGACTCAGACAGCAACACACATCCAACCAATGAATCGAAAAACTTATATGGAATATAATTCAACCGGTTACCTGTGACCTCGAGACAGAGCGACATCTATCAAGAGAAAACACAGGCTCCCAGTGAAACTCCAATGTGTATTATGGGTTGCAGACACTCCAGGGGCTACGAGACTGACATCAAATATGCTTATTAAAAAGCCAAAGTATACTCAAAAATCACAACAACACCGTAGGTAGGTAGGTCTTAATGAGTGTAAAGACAATTATAGCCTGTCGTATTGGAGTCGGGTTTTAACCCATCGTCCTGATAGTTGTCAAGTCTCATCTGGAGCGCCCTAGAACCCAAATAAAGAGTTTCGACTCAGACAGCAACACACATCCAACCAGACTACCAAAAGCACGGACGGCCGTTTCGGTCTCATTAGGCCTCGTCAGCGTACTATATTGGAGAGTCCGGAAGGATATGAATCGCTGTATGAATCGAAAAACTTATATGGAATATAATTCAACCGGTTACCAGTGACCTCGAGACAGAGCGACATCTATCAAGAGAAAACACAGGCTCCCAGTGAAACTCCAATGTGTATTATGGGTTGCAGAGACTCCAGGGGCTACGAGACTGACATCAAATATGCATATTAAAAAGCCAAAGTATACTCTTTGTAATTTTTTTTTTTTTACTCAAAAATCACAACAACACCGTAGGTAGGTAGGTCTTAATGAGTATAAAGACAATAATTAATAGCCTGTCGTTATTGAATGGGCATTAAATGCACAAACACATAGGATAGAATGTCATTACGTGAATAAATTTTATGTAGTTGTCAGAGGCTGTCAAACTGACTTAACCGTGCCGTGCAATTCATTGTTTGAATGATTTCTTTAATAATTTACGCTCGTTCATACCTTGAAATTTAACTGTTTGACATTTTCTGGTGAAATGAAAAATCTTAATTCGCGGACGGTTGGGATGACGTCACATATATGACTTTTTAAACTTAATCGTACCATATCATCACTTTTGAGTAGAAATATACGTATATGAGGTGGTATTAAATTTTAATTAAAAAAAATGTCTAGTTGAGACAAAAAGTTTTACATGAAATAGTTTGTTTCAAATTGTTCAGAGAAGTAACAGAGTAAATTAACCCTGAACATGCACAAAACTCATCTTTCTTAAAAAAAAGATACAAATGTGAAATTTAATTTTCAAATAATAGACTTTACTTATATTTTTTTTGCTTGGAATAAAAAATCTTCCGTTTGGATAAAAAAATATCCGGAAGTATTTTGATCGTGTGAAAATTTTTGAGAAAAACAAAAAACTAAAAAAAATTTAAAAAAATCATTGATTGATAGATCAAGAACTATAGTAATTTGAAAAATAAGAAAATCAATTGAAACTGTGAAAAACGAGGTGAAAAACAACTGACAAAAGAGGAAAACTAAGAGAAAAAGACTGTGTTTTTGAACATGGACATCTCGACTTTTTAATGTGATGGAGTGAATAGAACAGTTTTTTTTCTTTTAAGCTTGTGTTTTCGATTTATCAACCTTTTATGTTTTACTCTCCCTATCTCCCTTAGTTAACCTTCCAATACTTTTTTTATTGTCAGATTAAAAAAATTATCTGAAATTTTCATTTTAGTAGGTACTTATATAAACTTTTGCTCAAAACATTTCCATAAAATCGTAAAATAAGAAAATTACGACCGAAACTCCTGTGCAACAAAATATAGCACAAATCTGCTCAAAAATAAAAAAGCGGATCAAGAACTTTCAAATAATTGTTTTTTTTTTTAATTTGACCATAAATAACTAACAATGATCAGGTTAATGAAAAATCAAAAAGGGAGACCATGCATGAATCAAAAACTAGCTTTAGTTTTTTTTTCTTTCCAGATCAAAAAGGAATTAGTTATCATCACTTTTGAGTAGAAATATCCTGTATGAGTTGGTAACTTTTATCAAAGGCAAATTAAATTTATTCTAGTTGAGCCAAAAAGTTTTACATGAAATAGTTTGTTTGGAATTGTTCAGAGAGGTAATTATTAGCGGAGTAAGTTAACCCTGAACATGCACAAAATTCAATAGATTTTGTGATATTTTGATTTTTTCTTAAAAAAAAATAGATACAAATGTCTTGAAATGTATAATTTAAAAAAAAAAATGTAAAAAAAATACAAAAAGAAATTATTATTATTTTTTTTTGCTGGAATACTTGTCCAACACTATAATATGGTCTTCCGTTTGGAATAAAAAATATCCTCAAGTATTTTGATCGTGTGATAATTTCAAAGAAAAACAAAAAACTAAAAAAAAAAAATTTAATTGATCAAGATAGATCAAGAACTAGTACTTAATTTGAAAAATAAGATAATCATTTGAAACTGTGAAAAGCAACTGACAAAAAAGGAAAACTAAGATAAAAAGAACATGGACATCTCGAATTTTTAGTGTGATGGAAATAGAACTGGTCTTTTTTCTTTTAAGCTTGTTTTTCGACTTATCAACCTTTTATGTTTTACCCTCCCTATCTCCCTTACTTAACCTCCCTATACTTTTTTATTGTGAGATTAAAAAAAATTATCTGAAATTTTCAGTTTAGTACTTATTTACAATTTTAGTTCAGAATACTTCCATAAAAATTGCAAAACAAGAAGAAGTCTTTACAACAGAATAGCACAAAATTTCTTCCAAAAATGAAAAGATTCTGTTGTCATTTTTTTATTTGATGTAACCTAGCATGTAGATCAATAAATTTCTGATTAGTTTTTTTTTTAATCAAGTCATAAAATAACAATGATCAAGTTACTAAAAAATAAAAAAGCCCCATAATTTAAAAACAAGCTTAAATTTTGTTTTTTTCTTTCTCAGACCTGTGACTATTTTAATAGTAAGATATCATCTATCTAGGAACAGAGCCTGTATGAGCCTGTAACTCTTACCAAAGGCAAAATAAAGTCAATTTCTAGTTGAGTTTAAATAGTTTAAAATAGTTTGTTTGAAATTGTTTTGATTTGTTGCAAAAGCTCACATATCAGACAAGAAATAAAAATAAGCGATAGTAACAAAATATGTATTTATATAATTACTATAATACAAATTTTATATAAGTATATATTTGTGTTTTTATAATATAAATAACTTTTATATACAAATTCATAAAATTTCCATAAAGTATAAAAAATTTACAATTTAAAAGTATTGGAATTACATAATTTTTATCTTAAGTAAGTATCTTTATCAAATCAAATGCCTTTACTATGCTTGACAGATAACAACAACTTAATACCCATTACTGACATCATTTTTCAGTTCACTGTCGGCTTTTAATATCGTCGGTGATGTAAATACTTTCCCGGAAACAATTTCTTCCAAACCTTCCCCCGCGTACGATAATAAGGGAGATATTTCCACTTCGCTTCCTATTACCTTTCCACCATTCCTCTCAATGTAACTCTTATGTAAAGCTAACAAATCACGCTTGGCCGTGGACGGACAGTCAATACCGACATCGTCGGAATTTTTCATTGCACTGAACTCGGATTCTCGAGAGACTTCCCATATAAAGAACCTCTCGGAAAACTGAAAAACATCGAAAACGAATTTCTCGATTTTTATACCGTTTGGTGTTGTCGGCTTAGTCCTCACACCGTTCGAATCGACGTATTTCACCTTCTTCTTGGCGACGTGGAGCTTCAGGTCCTTCTCGTGATCTCTCGATATTCTCTGTAAGAACTCCGTCGAGAAGAAATGATTGCAGATACTCCCCGCGTTGAACACCAAATTACCTTGATCGTCACGTAAGTTTGCCAGACGCTCAGAGATCTCGCTATATTCAACCACCTGGTAGAGATCGTCGACTTTACAGACGACCCCGAGCGGTTCATTCGGCCGGGCCTTCTTTACAACTTTAGCAGCGCATTCCGAGTTCTTCTCCACGCAATAACCGATGAACACGGGATCCCCGAGCCTGACTAAAATATTATCGACGCAATAAGCGTGGACGTACTTGATCCCGCGTCTCTCCATTTCGTCTAAGATCCCGTTCTTGGCCATCGCTCTGTATATCCCTCCGTTACCGTCGGGGGCCATAGCGATTCGGTTCTTCTCTTCCAGGATTATTTTCCCGTCGAAATCGAAACACGGCAACAGCCCCTGTTTGAACATCACGACGTTCTTCTCGTCCAGACCAAAGTAATTGTGCTTCATGAAGAATTCATCCGTGGCTTCATCAGTGGGTCCACTTGTCATAATGAACCAAGTGATTTTACCATCCTTGCCGTTATTGTTCGCTTTAGCCAAGTCTTGTAATTTTTTTATTCGCTCTGCCTGAATTTGAAACAACGTTTTCCCGGAGGGTAGTCCTACTGAGTACATACCTTTCGGATACTCCACTCCCAGTCTGGTTCCTTGCCCTCCGGCCATTAACAGGACTCCGACGCGACCTTCGGAGATCTCCAAGAGGCCCCGATCACGGTACGTTCGGAGGGTCTCGGGAGGGGATCGTTCCTCGGACTCGACCTGAGAAACAGGCACCGGTTCCATGTGGTTATCGATGTATTCATCCTGTTTTGGGTTTATGGCAATCTGGAACAACCGGTTCACTTCTTCCAGGTCGAGCTCATTGATTTCTTGAAGGAGCTGTTGCAGTTCCTCGTTTGTCAGCTCATCTTGAAATTGTAGGAGATGGGACTGCTGGTGCTCCTTTAGCTCTTCTTTGACTTGATCAAGGGTTGGCATAATAGTGGTGGTGGTGGTGGTAGTGATGCTGAAAAATCGAATTGCTCCTTAATATTTCTTCTTGGTACTGCTGACTGGTGGTGATGATTTGTCATTTGATCAAGATACACGTAGACTCTTCAAATAATGCCACGAGAATTATTACAATAAGAGGAACGGTATTATAAATATTAATATGCGCAAACGGTACTGGTACTAGTACTCGTCTGGCTGTAAAACTGGAACATTTAGGTACGATACATTAATAACACTATCACACATACGAACTGATGACGGGTCAACTGCAGGCTCTGCTAAACATTCAAACCGGCTTCCAGCTGCTGCCAGTTAAAGGTAATACTGCTCAGTTTTATTACAATCTTCAACATTTAAGTGATATTTATACAGTCGAATTATTAACCCTAATTCATACAAATAATTATCAGATAACGATAAGAAGGCTATCACACTAAAATAAAACGATTACTTTTTAAAATTCGGTCACTGATTTGGTAGGTAAATATTTGCTGAGACTGTGACATTTCACATTTCATCGAATTGATCGCGACAGCATTCAGCAGACCACAGACCTTCGACTCAGCGCGCATGTGCTGGTAAAATCTATGCGCGTTTGAATGAAAGTCTAATTTTAAATCTAAAACCAGGGAAATAATAATCAAACTGCGGACATAAACAAACAGGTCTATTATTATTATTAATATAAATAGCAATATTTAACCTCTTTCAATTGAATAATATTGTAAATAATATTTCATTGTAACTGCAATTTATTTTCAAATTATTTTATTGAACTTTGCAACCAAGCTTACGCGCCTGCTTACTAGGTTGCCTAACGACGGGCCCGGTCAATGCCGACTCCGTCTCCCAGGCACTTTCCGGCGATGCCAGATCGAAGGAACTTTCTGATTTTACCATACATTTTATAATTAATTTTTTATATTTATTTAGTAAATAGGGAACGCCAACAATAAGATAAACCCAACAAGAAGTTCTATAATATCGAACATAAAATGTTAATTTCCATGTTTAAAAGAAATCAACACAAGTAATATGGTTCCAAATATATATTTATTATTATTTAGTTCCCATTTTTCAAGTCCCTATGGTGAAGCTCCGAATAATTATTTTAAACTGGAATTAAACGATTATTAGTTAATCTACTCGAAACCCGAGACCTTTGAGATGCTTCTGAACGCATGTTCCGAGCGCATGGACACTATTCTTGGTTCCAAGAGAACGCGCGCGAATGGAAATGTGGGAAATGTCAAAATATCAAAGGTCTTCCGATAAAAAACATTGTAAATTGAATTCACATTCATAATCTTTAAACACTATACCGGGTGTCCCAGAACTACAAGGGGATTTCGGAAACGACAAGAGATACACAGGGTCGGTTAAATTAGAGAAAAGTTGCACAATTTGATGCTTAATAAAAATTTGATTTTTTTTAAATATTTTCAGTCGTTGCTGAAATCCTGAAAGAATCCTGAAAAATCAGAAAAATCAAAATTTCTTATTTTACCAATACTTACCTTTTTTATTATTGGAAATTAATTAATTATTTTTTGTAGGTTTCCATAAGTCGTCATAAGTTATCCGTTTGACATTACAAAAATTTTCAAAGCCAACTAGATCCCAAAGTTTTCATAGCCAACTTTTGTTTTTCTTATGGCCGCCATATTGATTTTCTATGTCATTTGATATGAAAAAAAATAATGGAAACCAAAAACTATTAAACTTCAAAAAATAAATTTCAAAAATATTCTAAAATTCGCTGAAATACGTCAATATGAAGTCGTACTGCTTGCCTCATGGTTTTTTATTTCTCTATGATATTCTATCTAAAAAGTTGTCTTTTTTTAAGGAAAAAGAATAAAAAATTTTGAAATTTACTTTTCGAAGTTTATTAGTTTTTATGGTTTTTTCATACCGAATGACACAGAAAAACAATATGGCGGCCATAAGAAAAACAAAAGTTGGCTATGAAAACTTTGGGATCTAGTTGGCTTTGAAAATTTTTGTAATGTCAAACGGATAGCTTTGGACGACTTATGTAAGCCTACAAAACATAATTAATTAATTTCCAATAATAAAAAAGATATGGGTAAAATAAGAAATTTTGATTTTTCAGTTTTTTTCAGGATATTTCAGCAACGACTGAAAATATAAAAAAAAAAAATCAAATTCTTATTAGGCATCAAATTGTGCAGCTTTTCTATAATTTAACCGACCCTGTATCTCTTGCCGTTTCCGAAATCCCCATGTAGTTACTATTATCTGGGACACCCCGTATAAAGAGAGAGTTGTATTTTTTTTTTTTTTAATCTTTAGTGTTCATTACTAATATTCTTTATTTTTCTTTGGCGAGTGACGCTACCATAGAATTTAAAACATCCGGAAGGAAATCCACCGTTCAAACAGCTTCGACCGCCAAAAATGGGCTTAGATAAGGTGGACAACCATATTCGGTATTCAAATTATAAATATGGCGTACTACCTATGAAAAAGAGTAAAATGGTCAATATCTAAACAACAATCTGTTATTTGGGGGTTCAAAAAGTCAAAAGTGCGAATTCCGCCGCATTAATCAGGAACGGCAAATTGGCATTATATTCCTCCCAGATGTTTTATATTCTATAGTAGTTTTTTTTTTGGCCTTCACACTTTTGTGTATTTAGTCAGATTAGTGACATTATTTAGCATTTTATGTTCGATTATTTTAACCCGTTTATTAATCCCGATGACTTCACGATTTCTTCTTTCTTCACATGCTCGATACCGGCTGTTCTTGCAACCACCTAAACTCGAATGGCTCCATAAAGTGCCACTTCGGGGAGCTCGCAGATTTGCAGTATTCTTAAATTATTAGCAATTCATGTTGCAAAATTTCAAAAACGGCATAATATACAGTATAAACGTCTTACTTGTGGCAAAACCCTGCTTTGCAATAATTGCAAAATGTAAAGGTTTTTATTTTATCCAAATATAAAAAAAAAAAAATGATTTAATTTTTTCTTATCGGAAGTAAGTAAACGGCAAAATAGTTCAAAAATTATAGGATATCGAATAAATAATCACTTGAGATCACTGCTTCATTTTTAATGACGTATAATATATGGCATCCCAGATTTTTTTCTTCAGAAAATTTCATTGTCTACAAAAAAGATTCTGTGGAAATTTTCTGCAGAGGTGGCTGCATTTTGCCACAATTAACACCTTCATGCCGGAAAACCTGAATTTTTCGTAATTAAATGAATACAACGCATTTAACGTTTAACGTCATTCTCAATATATTTTTGCCCTCACACAAAATGGCGGCTGCTCGATCTTGAGGCTGCAAGTAGTATCAGCGATCGATTCGTCATCTAGTGTATAAACATCGGAGAGCTCTCAATGTAGACTGAAGATAAACCGGGATTGCAAATTCGCTTGTCTTATAGACTTGACATTTCAATTTTTACATCAATTCTTGTCATCGAATTTAAAAAAAAAAAACTACCTAACCCTGTAACTTGTTATAATCAATAATCATTTTAAAAACCAATGTAATTATTTTTAAGGGCTCTAGTTTAAATCTTGTTTCAACGAAGAAACATTAAAATAAAGCTTAAAGTGTATAAAAGCTTATAAAAGTTTCATATTATTGAGAGTAGTAGAAGTTAAGAATTTTTTAATCAGGATAACGTTTTCAATGGATATTTGGCAACAGTGCACGCCTGTAATTCGTAAACTCACTGGCTCTGCGCAGTCTCATAAGTTCTAATCTAACCCAAACCCAAGTCCCAAACCCAGGCCAAAAATAAAAATCAAGTTTAGCAGCACAAAGTAGCGATAGCGAAGGAGAATTTTAGATTGGGAGTTATTATGTTATTAATGTTATAGATAATAGTCGTTCTGCGCCTTATTTATTGATAAATTGGATTCTTCTGATTGAATTGTTGAAACTGAAGAATCGATTAAACCCTCCATGTAAGTAGTATTCTTGGAATTATTTTTCATAACCCACATAAATAAATTGATCAAGTAGGCCTGTACCTAATCCTAGTAGTGTAACAAACTGTAATCCTAATCCATTGCCTTCTATGTAATGTATTATTATGTTGTTGATGGTTTCCCTTTGACATTTCAAATATGACATCATCATAACCTTATTAATTGATGTTATGTTTCAGTTTTCAAAATCCAAGTACGAATTGAGGGATCCCCAAGAAGAAACGATGGGAGACGAACCGATAATGGCAACAAACGACGACGCAAGTGAATGCAAAAGGGGGGCTGTCCAACTGGGCTACTGGGAAGACAACTACATCCCGTATTTCGTCAAACGAATCGAGAAAAGGGCCCCCGAAATACACAGAGGTTATTACGCCAGGGTAAAAGGTGTCGAGAATTTCATCCAGAAGTTCTTGAAGAAAGCCGGTAACAGTGCACAGATCATTAATTTCGGGGCAGGTTTCGATACTTTATATTGGCGATTAAAAGATCAAGGCATTTACGTCGCGAATTACGTCGAAATCGATTTCCCCGCTGTCACCTCAAAGAAATGCAACACCATCCGTAGGAGTAAACAGCTGCTGGAGAAAATTCACGAGCAAGACGGCGAAGTTAAAATTAGCTCGACAGATATTCACGCGGGCAATTATCACTGTTTGGGAGCCGATTTGAGAAACCTTACACGTCTAGAAGCCAAATTAAATCAGGCCGAGATTAATTTCGACGCCCCGACTCTGTTCATAGCAGAGTGTGTCCTGGTGTACATGGAGATCGATTGTACCAACCGATTATTGACTTGGCTGGCTTCGAAGTTCAAGTCAGGTTTATTTGTGAATTACGAAATGTGTAACATCAACGATACGTTTGGAGATGTGATGCTGGAGAACTTGAGAATTAGAGGATGCAATTTGGCCGGTATCGCTGATTGTAAAAGTTTAGAAACACAGAAGAATCGATTTCTGAGTAATAATTGGCACGGCAGTAAAGCTTGGGATATGGTCGAGGTATATTACGCTCTTCCGTCTACCGAGAGGCAACGTATTGAGAAATTGGAGTTCTTAGATGAGCAGGAATTGCTGATTCAGCTGTTTCAGCATTACTGTATTTGTATAGGTTGGCTGGGTCTGGATTTCGCAGAGTTGGGTTGTGCCGAAAATGATAATTAATTAATTAATTATTAATAATAATTGTATTACAGGATGTCCCAGCTAATTCGAATTGGTCTATGAGGGCCAAACGATAGATTTTTTCGAAAACATAATATGAGAGTGGCATATCAAAGTTATGTTTTTTTTTTTTAACGGAGTGCTCTTATATTATTGCATTTTTAGATTGTCAAAGAAGAAAAAAAAGATTGGTTTTTACTTTATGATTCTGTTTTTGAATTTGCAAATTTTTTTGAAAAAATTCCATTGTTTGGCTCACAGAGACCTAATGAGAATGAGTGGGGATTTCCTGTATTTTGTGGATATGGATACTACGACTATGTGTTTATTTTTTGTATTAAATTTTTGAAGAAACTGTGATATTTTGGTCGAGAAAATCTTCATGTTCCATGTTATTAAGATATAAATATTGGTATGACTTTTTCGTTGTTGATTTATTTCATGTTGATGTTTTCTCCAAGGTGTGATCTATAATATCGAAGTGCTAATAAAAATATATTTAAAACTAAATTGTGGTAATTTTTTATCCAGCTAGACCGCAGAGGTGTCCAAACTACGGCCCGCGGGCCAAACCCGGCCCGGCAGGAGATTTTATCCGGCCCGCCAAGGATTTCGTAAAATATAGTAAAATATAGATATTAGATCTCGCGCAGATGAAGAGCGCATTCGGTTAGAATGAGCATCACAGTATCACGCTCGACTACACTACATTTGATTTTGTACTCTGATTGTACGTAGGCCCTCAACTGCAGTGCCTGCAAAGCTACGAGATTGTCCACGACAAACCAAAAATTCAGGACCCCGCTAATGAATTTAAATACCAAACTGGCCCTCGCAGCAAAAAGTTTGGACGCCTCTGAGCTAGAGCAATAAAATAAGGTTGCAATTTTATTGTTTTTGTACCAGAATTATTTATTTATTCTAAATTCAATTATTGATTGGCTTGATAAAATAATTATTTTTTGCATGGTGATTATATCGGAAATTTTCTCCTGCTGGGCTGGGGTAAGCTGGAGGGTATTATAGTGGAAATTTTTTGACCTTTAAAAGTGACATCCCGGAACTTTATAAACGCCAATTGTTGACTGTTGCTGTTATTAATAATCAACCAATGCGTTTTGTTAAAGTTTCTATTATAATTGAATATTAAAGTGATGTTTTCGCGTATTACCACGTATGAAATCACGATTCACTATCCAAAAAATGATCTGAAGAAACCTAATTTACCTAATTTAGTAATTCTATTTTTAAAATTTGTGTTTGACTTTGACAGCGCTAATAATGGCGGCGCGGTTCTTAAACGTCAGTTTGGCGTTGTCACGTGATCATGTTACGCCGCCATGTTATATTTTTATTTAACAATTTATTACATTGTAGTTTTTCTATTCATAACTAATTTTGTTGTGAAATTTTCTTTCCAAATACCACTCGAAATCAAATTATATCAGGAAATTTTGTTCTCGCTTATGAATATTTTAAGAAAATTATCCCTCGCCTTTGGCTCGCGATAATTTTCAAAATATTCGTGAGCTCGATAAAATTTCCGGAAATAATTTGACCTCTAGTGGTATTACATGAATGTGACAATTTGCTGTGTTGAAAAAATCTGGAACAATATACAGGGTGTTTACTGTAAGGTTGGCCAAACTTCACAGGCTGATTCTTCAGACTAAAATAAACAAAAAAATTCCCATTAACGTGTGTCCGGAAATGCACTGTTTTTGAGATACAGGGTGTCAAAGAAATATTCTTTTTTTTTTTAATATTTTTTGACGTTTTTTGACGATATCTCGGGAACCGTATGAGATACAATGTTCAGCTCTTATACACACTATGTGCTCACTGATCCCCCTATGTTCGTCGTAAAATAAAGGTTTTAAAAAAATTCAGTGGCATAGATTTAGGATATTTTGAGGATTTCGACCTCCTAATTTCTACGCCACTGGAATAAATGCGATTTTAAGCAGCGCTTTTGAACCGCCCATGTTTTCTATGCCAAAAAGGTACACTTGGTTAACGGCTCTAAAATGATCTCGGACAACAGCATTTGGGAAAAATGAAAGTAAGTGAAAACTTATTCCTATAACTGATGTTTTCCTTCATAAAATGATATTTTTCTCGAAAACGGTTCACTTTAGAGCCGTTAACCAAGAGTACCTTTTTTGTGTAGAATACATGGACGGTTCAAAGGCTCTGCTTAAAATTGCATTTATTCCAGTGGCGTAGAAATTGGGGGGTCGAAACTCTCAAAATACCCTAAATTTACGCCACTGAATTTTTTTTAAACCTTTATTTTATTTATTCCAGTGGCGTAGAAATTGGGGGGGGGGGTCGAAACCTTCAAAATACCCTAAATCTACGCCACTAATTTTTTTTTAAAACCTTTTTTTTACGGTGAAAATAAGGGGATCAGTGAACACACACATGTGAGTTCACTGAACGTTGAACGTTGTATCTCGTACTCGTACTCGAATTCAGTTTATAAACTGAAACGTTTATTTTACAGTTAAAAAAATTGGATTAATGAATATAGAGTGTGAATAAGAGCTTAGCATTGTATTATCTCATACCGGTCTCGAGATATTGGCAAAAAAACGGAAAAAAAATCTTTTTTGACACCCTCAAAAACGGTACGTCTGGGCATATAAGTTTATAGTAAAAAAAGTCTTATTTGTTTATGTAGAATCACATCCGAATCACATTTATATTTTCCCGCCTTTCACCAGCTATTTCCGAGAACTCTGTAGAAAAACTTGATAGGAAAAAAGGTGCTTGCTCAAAAACTTGTTTTGCTCCTATTGCCTTATCGAAAGTGGTTACAGGTTCGGTTAAATGGTGTAAAATTTGCGCTTTTTAGGAGACACTTTCATGAATCTTTAAATTTAATTTTTTTCATAGGTTGTACAACTCATAATAATTCATTCTGTGTTACCGGAACAAATCTATTTTTTCTTGACAATTTAGTCGACTTTTATTTTTCTAATGGACTCCATATTGGAATTTTATTTCGTTCAGTAGAGAAAAACTTGCTAAAAATTGATGGATCACACTTGTACATTTTTGGAAAACCAAAAAAATAAATTGTCAACATAAAGAAAAACTACAGATTGAAAAAACATTATACAAATTGTCAAACAGAGTTAGATGATAAAATGCATCTAAAAAAAATCAAAACCTACTCAAAGTTTATTATGCCCTTATCAAACTTATCAATGCCCTTAAATTTTAGTGTAATGAATAAATTGATTGCATTTTTTTTTGTCTGCTGAACGATGCAAAAATCCAAATATGGCGTCCCTAAGAAAAATACCCTATTCATAAGAAAATACCCTATCGTCATGCAAAATCGGGCAGATCTATTCTTGATTTTTTTTTGACGTAGTCAGTAACATGTTGTCCAGTACACAGTTGTGCAATGGGTTGAAGTTGAAATTTTTAAACTGGATCTTTTATAACGAGTGAGTTAATACTTCCTGAAAGAAAAAATTGCAAATTATTGCAGTTTTTTTCCAATTATCTAGTGAGCTGTGAAAAAAAATTAATTTAAAGATTCTTGGAAGTGTCTCCTAAAAACCCCAACTTTTTCCTCATTTAGGTAATTAACCGAGTCTGTATCTCTAACCGTTTCTGAAATCCCAATACGTCTGCTGGCACCATTAAATTTGCATAACTTCTGTATATTCGTATACTCAGCGATTTTGAATTGATCGGAAAATGACGTTTTTCGAGTTTTTTTGAAAAATCCACGCTGTGAATTTTACATCTGAAGAAAATGACGTTTTATTTGAACTTGAAAATATTTTGAAAATCAAAAGCGTTTTTTTTATTTGTGAAATTTGGTTAGGTAGATCATTCACCAAATATAATATCAGTTGTAAAACAATGAAATTTTTTCTACACGGGCAAAAACTGGTAAATTTTGAAATTTCAACTTCTGGCTCAATTATTTTAGTGTAATTTTGGTAATTTTAGTAGGTACCGAATAAAAACTGACCAGGAGCGAAATTTTCGCATTTTCAATGAGTTTTTCTGTTTTTCTATAATTTTCAATTTTTTTTGTGAAGTATTATAAAAGTTATCGAACAAAATTATTATAAAGGGTGTTACAAAATGCTATTTTTGATTAAGGCGTTTTTTTCAAGATACACGATGATGTCAAAGTTAAATTTTAAAAGAAGTTTTTTTTTTAAATATATCCGATGCTTTTCAAATGATGGCACACTTTTTGCTAAATTTTGTTCATAGAGAATCGAAACGCGTAAGGAGAAAAAGAGGGATAGGGAACACGTTTACCCCCCTCCCCCCAACTTTTTCCTGAGTAGGCCATTGGTACGAATGTTTTTTTTTTGGTCAAGCATTAATTCTATTATTTATTTTTACTCTTGTAAAATTTTGTTACAGGGCTTGGTGTAAGAGCTATTTGACTATGCTGCTTTGATAAATTCGATGTTTTAGGCCAGGCCTGGAACAAAAAAAATATATTTGTCGAAAATATTTCGAGAGATATTGCCGCAGGTTCTAGGCCAAGCCTAAAACATCGAATTTATCAATGATAAATTAATGAAAAAAAATATACAAATAAGTTGCAATATCGCATTTGGGTTCAAGTGTCGTGTTCAAATTTAATTCAATTTAGTTCAAAATAGAAAAGAAAACATTTATGATGTGAACTTTTTGGCGTACGTTACTGATGGCATTAGCGTCGTTGTTACTGGCGCGGATGGATAGAAACTAGAAACTCCAAATAAAACTAGGTCACTATAGGAACCTTTTTGCTATTTCCCAAACAAGTTTTTATATGTTGGTTTTATGAGCAATAAAACAGAGTATCCCTTCCATGCCGCGAAACTTCATTTGAAGACTAGTCCCCAGGTTTCAAGCACCTGTTACTGCTTAAGAAATCAGGAGGAGAATGTTGGCAAATGTCACTTCCTGATAAATTGTTCATTTAAATCACACTTACTTTCCCTCTTTAATATCCAGAAAAGTGACAAATTGTCTACCTTGACAAGATATTAGCATTAACTAACAGGATTATCGGGGTATAGGTATTTTATGACGTCGTTTTTAGGTCCAAAAATTCTTTTGTGGGAGTTTTTGTTCCTGAAAGTTTTTATTTAATATCTTCTTCTTCTTCATCTTCTTCTATTTAATATTTAAAACAATTCAAAGTTGAAGCAATAAAATTTGATATAGGCGATAATCTTTTATGGTCAATAAAAGATATGCAGCTGGAAAAATTAAGGTCATTGGAGTCCAGTTATTGGGGAGCCTGCGCACTTCGCTGCCGGGCTAACAATTTCATTCCAGGTCGACTTGTCGGGTAGGAACCTTTTTATTTTTACAATAAATTGACAGCGGTCACGGAATTTGTTCCCTGACCATTCTATAATAGTCTTTGAGCTGTGGCCATTTGAACTTTTTGCTATTATATTTTCCAGCAAACCTGAATGCTACTGATATGGTGCGATATAAATTTACAAAAACGATTTCGAAAGTAGAATTTTCGTGCTTTGAAACGATCTTGGTTTTTCTCTAAAACTCTGAGAAATATGTTAAGGTGGATCCACATCAATACAAATTTTCGTTGTGCGTTGTTTTTGACACAAATTTGCTCGTGTGCGGCGGAATATTCATATATGTGGACTGTGCGCCGCAAATAAATTCACGCAAACATTTTTGCAACGAACGACGCACACGATCCGATGAGCTGTCGGTTTTCAACCAACTTCAAAGGGATTTGCTCCGCACAGTGATATTAATGTGGACGTGAATCAGTGCTTGTGTAATTTTTTACTAGATATTTTGGCTACTTTGTTAATTTTACAGTCTTGACTTTTCAATTTAAATTCCTCTTCTGTCAAATAAGATTCCTTTTTTATCAAATTTATGCTTTTCCAGTATTTATTACTATCATTGCACGTAAATGGGAAAAGCAATTGACATTAAGTGAAACTGATTTGACATAAAAGGAAATTGATTGATGAATCCATGACTACGATCGTTGATAGATAGAAAAATAAGAAAATCATTAGCGAATGTTATTATTTCAAATATCGACGATCCGCATCCCACAAGTGGATTCGCGCGCACAACGAACAAGATATAAAAATTACGTGGTAAAATATTTCATCAGATTTAAATTTATGGCGCAAATTTTTCGCTGAATTTCAACACACAACGCACAACGAAAATTTGTATTGATGTGGATCCACCTTTATAAATGAAACTGAAGATTGTGAGAAACGGCCAAGTGCGCGATATGGGGATAGAACAGTAGATGGGGGGTACATCATCAGTACCTTTTCCTCAACTGCTGTTCTACCCTCACTCTCGCCACAACTCAAAAAATAATCGAGTTAGAATTTGTAACGGGATTTTCGTTATGGTAGAGATGATTACCCAGGGATGGATAATTGCCCCCTTTTACCCGTGACAAGTCAATTAAAATTATAAAAAAACTTTATTTACAAGTATGGTAGTTACACATATCTGTATCTGTTAGATTAATATTATTAACCACTGAACCATCTGGGCCGGCGCTCGTCCGCTGCTGGCCGTCTGATTGGCGAGAGATATCTGCGTCGAGGCATGCACCTCCGTTAGATTGGCCGGTCGGCTGCACGATTCACCTCCGGCTCCGCTGCGTCAGTTGTTCTCTTACCACCGCACGCTGCGTGTGCGTGTCTCCTGTTGCTGCGGCCTCCGGAATACGCGCCGTGACGGGATTGCCGGATCGACAACTCATTACATTGCGACCCGACGTCTGGTTTACCTGGCCCTCAATACAGGCCAGGCGTCGTCTGAAAGGATCCGCCGGGACTTCACTACAGCCCCGGTTGATTCCCTGTTATGACCGGCAGTCGATCAGAGCTCAGTTCACTCTCATCGATCTCCCGACGTCCAGTTACAGCTAGGCTCGACTCATTTCATCGACCTGCTGTAGCCGGCTGGGTACTGGACGGAATGCACTCAATACATGCCTCCTGAAGACCTCCTAGCTCACATCACAGGGAGGGAGAGTGGTTCTCGAGTCAGTTCCTCGGATCCATCTGGCCTGCTTCTCCGTTGGCTCTGCTTATATAGCCGGTGCCGGCGAGATAACCTGCTAATCACCGCTGTAAAAACTGTATCCTTCTGATAGACCCCTCGATTAATTAAAATAAATAATAATAATCAACGAATGCCTTGGAATTCGTTACAAATTTTTGAAAAAACTGCACTTTGGCCTTGCGATTTTCTCCGAAAAATAACCATCCAATCGAATTGTTCGACCACACATTTTCTTCGTATTTTCATTCTCTACAATTTATGAGGACACCATCATGATTACTCTGTCAGTTGTAATTTTTATAAGCAAGAAACTAAAATAACAGATTTTTTGCATAAAATTGTTAATAAAAAAGTTATAAATGATAAAGTCGAGTGAAAAATATCTCACAATATCATATTAAACAGTTCTCCAAACCATGGCGCAGTTGGATTTCTTCTAACACTTTTCACACAAAATGCTCACTCCAAATCGCTCTTGCTTTGCCTAGTCTGTTTTCCGCCCTTTATATTTTCATCAAAGAGAATTATTAAGCGATTGATGAGAATAGTTCCTATAGTCCTATCATGCTTTTTGCAGTTTTCCGCGGAATGACAAGTGAAAATAGTTGACACAAACAGCACCCTTGAACATGTATCTCCGGTCTCTGGATTCCTTTATAAGTAACGAAAGATCCAATCTCATCAATAAACCATCTTGTTTCCTCAGCTCGTGACCTAAGAGCTTCGAAAGCCTTAAATAAAGTATTATGTAGGTACCTACGTATCTAACAAAAGTTTTCTTTAGAATAATAAACAAATTAATTTAAGAATAATAATAATTAATGGTCACTAACATAATTATTATTATGAGATACACCTAATTTGATGAGTATATTTCGGGGATTGCCTATTTCGTTCGATTCTTCTTTTAAGTCTTCCAAAAATTTTCATATCTCTTTTTGTTTGTGACAAAAGTTCATACACTGTTCATGAATTATCATACAAAAATACACACAAATTACCAAAGACATTTAATTTTTTTTAATCAGGCTTTAATAATAATTATTTCTTCAGTATATGTACCTAAATCTAATATATTTACTTATAAAACAGGTAATGAAGTCAATATTGGTCTAGAATCTAATAAAACACTACAATGTCGTATAGGTACGCGTGTACATAACAGAATAAAGGAAATTGAATATTACAGTGATAGGTATCCTCTTCGTAAGGATCTCGAGTTCCCCAGGGATGATTATATCCAATCAGGGTCCTTGAAGAGTATATGTGATCCAAGCGGAAGTGAAATGAATACAAGGGCTATTCGACGAACTCTCCAGGGATAATCTCCTGAAAGGACGGAATGGCACTTGCAGTATGTTAGACAAAATTTTATTTATAGAGGGTGTTTCGAGATTAAATGCGCTGAGTTAACGATGCTACTTAATGGCAAAATTGATTTATTTCTGAAATCTTCTTGGTAAATTTTTTTTTTACCTTATAACAAAAGTTTTGGAGGGTTTAAATTATTGCCGTTTCTATTACTGATACTAATTACTATACTAATTCCAGCAATATTAAAGAAAAGCAGTGTGTGGCTTTCATCTGAAAATGCAAACAGATTCTCCAAACTGAATCGAATTCAAAGTGGTGTTGTAGGGTAGGGGGTAGGACTTGTAGGACAAGGAAACCTTTATTTCTATAGTTTCTTTTGCTTTCTTGTAGCTCACTGAAAAGATACCAGAAAAAAGTTTTTTGTTCTTCAAAAGTTTTCCAGAAACCAAGAAAGTTTGAAACTTGCTGAAATTGTTGAGAAAATTATTTATTCTCAAATAATAACAAATACTTTTCAGAGTTTCCTTTGGAATATTTCTCTCAATAATTAAAAAAAAATTCAGAGTTTGTTTTCCTTTTTTTTTGGCCCAACATACTATAACTAGACGTAACAACTCAAGCCCGTCACCACCATTCACGCTAAGATTTCTTCGGTGTCCAAAAGATTTCCAGAAGCAACCAAAAGTCCGCAACTCAGTGAGCTACATTTCATTGTTGCAGTGTTTTTGCTTCTGAGCATATTTTGTACATTGAAGAAGTTTTGGGGTGCATATTATATTACATACGGGCTTGTGTGAGTGCAAGTTTGTCTGTTAGGGACAAAAAAGCAAAAAAACCCAGAAAAGTGTTGAGCATGGTTTCAATAATTTGAAGTTTTCAACAACTCCAGCAAGCTGAAGCATGAAGCTGAAATTAGCAGACTGTAGTTCCAGCAGATTGTAAAAAAGGAGAGGTTCTCCTTCGAAAATAAAGCCGCTCTTTCAAGGTAATTCGAATTCTAAGAGGTGTTGTTGAACAAGGTTACCTTTTTTCCAATTCCCTTTGTGTTCCTCCATGTAAAATTGACTTTCAGCTCGCTGAAATGATTTCCTTTGGAATTTTCCTCTCAAAAGCCGACTCAAGTTAGTAATAAAGACACCGACGCCATCGATTTCTTGTATCAGACAGACACGCTTCTCCTAACTCATGATTTCTATGAAGTAAAGAACTATGAACTTTGCAACTCAGTTAACTACACATTGTTATTAACAATAATTCGGAACTGATTTCACAGTTGTTTTTGCACTTTTTTCCTCAACAGACCAATTCGACTTCCCTGAGAACATGGATTGTATGCAGTCAATGACTTGCTCGGTCTCTCAAAAATTTTTTGGAACAAAGAAAATCCTAAATGGCAGTTAAAATCAGCGTTTCTTTGCTTCTGGAAATTTTTTTTGGACACCAAAGAAATCTTGGAATGGGTTTATGTGAACGCAAATATCTCTGTTTGGGGCAAAAGAGTAAATAAATTCGTGAAAAGTATTTTAAATTAATAATTTGGAGTTCTCAACAACTCCACGCCAATGCTCAGAGTTTTCTTTGTTTCTAGAAAGATTTTGGCCACCATGAAGTCATTCGATATCACCAGCAGAGTACTTTGCATCTGGTTTGAGAAGAAAATTTCGAAGAAAACTCTCAGGAAAATGTCTGTAATTATTAAGAATAATGTTTGAACAACTTCACCAATTTTCAGAGTTTTCTTTGCTTCTGAATTTAGATTTTAGATGACATCGAATTTAAATGAATTCAATAATTTGGAGTTCTCAACAACTCCACACCACTGCTCAGAGCTTTCTTTGCTTCTAGAAAGTTTTTGACCACGATGAAGTCATTCGATATCACCAGAAGAGTACTTTGCACCTGCTTTGAGAAGAAAATTTCGAAAAAATTCTGGGAGGTATTTGTAATGATTAAGAATAATGTTTGAACAACTTCACCAATTTTCAGAGTTTCCTTTGCTTCTGATTTTTTTTAGATGACATCGAACTCTTCTCGTATATCTATTCAGTGAGTTTGGGGTCAATTTTTGATGGACGAAAAAAAAAAGGAAACTAGAAGAATGGCCTCCTTGGTTTCTTGGCCCAAAAGCTTTGGAATAAACTCACCTAAAATCGGTTTTCATTTTTGAATGGGAGATTCATTTAAGAGTCTACTGGAATTAGAGAGCCTGCTTCAGCTTTATATCCCCGTCTACCAATTATTTTTTTGAATGATATGAAGAAAATTATAGAAGCATAAAATGATTACTTGATCGAAGAAATTGAAAATTATGGCAGTATTACGAGTTTAAGTAAACAGAAGTCTAAAATACGAAAGGTGAGTGGTATTGTCTTGTACACCTTTTTTCAGAAACCCGCAAGAAGTTTCGCCACCAAGACACCAAGCGCATTCACCTTTCAACGGAAAAGTCAGGTTGGAGAAAATGCAGAAGTGGAAAAATGTACAAATTGTGGGAGAAAAGTTTAAATGCACATATCAAGATAGAGACAAAAAAAAACTGTGTGCTAAAACCTGGATGACTTCAGGAAATTGGCCACCTATTACCTCAGAACATATTTTGTGTGTTTTTGGCCACTGAGACAACAAAACCACATTTACTAAGGAGATAATTTTGATAGCGATGGGAAGATCAATACCATTGTTCAATCCTTTTCAAAGGAATCAAAACTGTTCTTAAATTATCCCAAGTCGAAGGGACTGAACTTTTTGTATAAAACGTTGATTTATTTATTATTAGCTTATACGTTATTCAAGTACACTTTCGAAGGACCACAAGTAATTATTGTTTAATTATTATTTATTAATATTACAACAAGTAACATATTATTTCAATTAAGGCAAGTAACACAAGTTATTATTTCCAAATTAACTGACCAGTCTCCTAGTCAGGATTCCAAGTCTGAATGAATGCAATTTCATCTCTTCCAGGCCAGGTGTTATTCTCGTCAGGTGGAAAATCAATAATTGCATTGGTGCCAAATTTAGTTCTTATTCTTTAAAGTCTGAACAACCATTGTAACGAAATCCGAGGCTTTCGTTGATAATTATTATTTATTTCATTCTTAAAGGGGTTTATCTGGAATGATACAGTTTTTACGACAGTGATTAGCAGGTTATCTCCACCACACCGGCTATATAAAGAGCACCAGCTGAAGACTCAGTAGAGTGCATCGTGAGGAATTGACTTGCGAACAACTCTCTCTCCTGGGTAAACTGAGCCTGGAGATCCGCTGGGGCATGTAGTGAGTGCCCCATATAATATACACAGCCGGATACCGTAGGTCGATGAACTGAGTTGACCGAACCGTAGCCCGGCATCGGAAGCGCGACCAGAGTGAAGTGAACTCTGGCCGACGACCGATCAGTATAGGTAATCAACCGGCACTGTATTGAGGTACCGGCTGATCCCTTCAGTCCCTACCCGGCCTGTATTGAGGGCCGGATCCAGTAACAGCCGTCCCGAGGTCGTATTGAGGCATCGGGAGCGGCTTTTGTTTCAGAGAGCGCCTGCCGACGAAGGTCATCGCCCGGACGGCCCCGAGACGCGTATCTTGCATACGGTCGGGGACAGCACTGACCGTGCGACAGCGGCGGCATTACTGATGGTGAGCACTGAGCGGCGAGCAGCGAGGGCACCAGCAGCAGCAGTACCGGAAAGGCCAATGGTAAACGAGGCCGCCTTCGACGCGGTTATCTGAAGCCAATCCGGTCACTCCCCAGAACGAGGGCCGCTCCCTTTCTATCACTCAGAGGACGGAGCAACCCTAAGATCAGTCGTATGAATAATAATACTAGATCGATTTATTGTAAATATACTTCTTTTGTAAATAAACCATAACAAATTTTAATCGACTTGTCACGGGTACAAAGGGGCAATCCACTCCTGGGAACTCACCTCTACCCACAGAAAAATCCCGTTACACCATATTTTCCTAAAAAATTATCATCTAAACAGCCATCTTGACGCTAATGGTCAATAAACAATGATGGGCGATGTGGGATGAAATAATGGGAACTTGATATATTGGATAGCATTTTAAAAGATTATAAGCTTCTGCAACATACACCTGCAATAACGCATTTTCTTGAGTGAAATTACTGTCTTCTTTATCTTAGTTCCTTATGAATAGGTACCGATTTATGTAACATCCTCCCTGAGCTTAAGCTTGGTTGCACTTCTCCAGCCCAAAGCTTTGTTCTAATCTAAGTGTGAGTAAGTACTTCATTACAAGCTCGATACTCGCTGTACCTATTTCCCTAGGATGCTAAACTTAAGCTTACTGTTCAGCTGCATGACAGGGCTTTATATCGAGATATTAAATTTCCTGTGCGTTTGCACTTCACATCCATGTTAATCCTTTCAGCTACTGCAATACTGGTTATTATAGGTATGCATCGGAATTATGGTGATGTTAGTTCTGACTATATGTTTATGCGTTATTGATTAAAAATCAGCATTACTATAATGACAAAGAGATAACAATGCTGCTGATCACAGCGTACTGATTTACAAAGATTCTAATGACAGTTTATACTCATTAAACCTGTTAGGTACATCTTTTTTCCCTATCCGTATTTTTCTCTCTATTTTGCCTACTAATCGCAGTTTTAAAACCAATCTAGTGTTGCCGGATAAATCTGTAAGCTGTGAACACCGCTGGAATTTTTTAATTACCCCAATTTTAGCTTTTACAGTGGAAGTTGGCCGAAATCAACATTATCCTGCAGCAAGGATGCTGAAATAAAAAGAAATTCATTTGCGCAGACAAAGTAAAGTTATTAACTTATTCCATTATCTCCCATAATCAAATAGCGATTTCCCAGCACGCTCCACGTATACCACTGATGTTATTTTGATGACACTGTCTTATCATCTGCGACTACCTTTCCGGGGGATTTGGAACGAAATCAGAGGTATTAGTCTGACATTGAAAACCTCCTTTGTACTCCGCCCTATTCAACGAGATTGCGAGATTTATTTCTTACAGAATTATATTCAAGTTCTCGAGCCCAAAGGCAGTTCCAGGCGCTCTTGAATATGTCGGGATTTGCTCATTTATTATGCGGAATGCCTTTTATGGGAAGTTGGAGAGAAAAGGTGAAACATAGAGGGAATTGGCTTTTAAGGGCACGGAGATTTTTAATGATGAAAGCACTTTTTTCAGAAGAAAACATTGCATTCTTATTTGGTGCTTTCTTTTGTTTGAAGATGTAGATATAAGCTTTAGAGCTTAACAGGAGTATCGCGGGAGGAAAGAAGTCTCTATGGCACGATATAATGGCTTTTTCATCGCTTACACGGTGTATTTATTTCTGGATGATGTTGTTGTGTTTGTTTCGAAAGGTTAATATGAAAGAATTATTTAGGTATTAAATTTAAGATTTGTTGTTTGTTTTTTAAATGATTTTATAAATTGGAGTCAAAGGTACTTTTCAAGATATGATTATTGAGATTGTATACCTAATTTTCCAAATCCGACCGAGGTAATAAGAGAAAAATAAATGATTCAAGTGGAAAGAATCAACGGTATTTGCAAAATTTAATTTAAAGTACAATTATTATTTCTTTGCTCCTTTAATTTTTTCTGTCTTATTTCATTTTGCTCCTTTCAATCTCCCAAAGGATCTATCTCTACTTATCTTAGTCTCAGCTAAGACTATATAGGCAGAATCCCTCATACATTTTTAATAAAATTATTAATTTTAATAGGGGAGGGGATTCTAAAAATTCGAGAAATTTGTTATAAAAACAAGCGAAAAGCAGGCAATTATAGAACGAACCGAGTTTTTCAGGAGACGATAGGAGTAGTTTTTATTGCGATGACGACATCTTTTATAATAACCTGCTGTCAAAGGCCAATTCGGGCTGGCAGTCGGTCCCAAGTCGCTGATTGGAGCACCACTCAATCTTTCTCTGACTGCTAATCGGAACCCGTTCACAAATGGCCAGTTCACAAATATATTAGTGTAATAGATAATTTCTTTCTAAGTATAAGTATAGGTACGCAAGAACAGAAACAAGTGAAGAAAGAAAAAAAAATCGCAATCTATTTTCACGAGGTAATTAATCCTGAAATAAAATTTGTTAGGATTAAAATTTAAGTATGAGGCAGTTTGATGAAAACTCTAAAACTGAAGCATAATGGGATGGATTAGGTGCAAGAAATTTCTGACGAATATGCTGAAGCCATTACGTTAATTGGAAAAGGGTGAGTCAACCGAGATACTGCTCGGTTTCACGTACATCTACTCGAGTGCTTTATTGTTTTAGAGGCACTAATAAACCGACTGACGTTGTTGATGTGAGGAGACATCAAGTTACACAATCTAAATTCTAGACTTTTTACTGCCGACAATAGTTAGGAGCCGGGAGACTAGATTTAGTTCTTAGTATGGTTCAACGCACGTGCAACTGCTATCTCTGGCAGATGCCTAGAGAATCACAGGAATTAGGCACCTACACTTTTTTTTAACCTTTCTGCAAACTTAAATTTATGCATATTATACACAGCGTGACCTGGTTGAAATATCCCATTTTTAAAGCAAAAACTTTCTTTCAACCCTAAAAATATCCATTATGAGGTCAGAAAATAGGATGTTCCTGGATTACTTCAAGCTCTGGAAGACTTCCTGGAAGATTGTAAGAGGTGGGAAGCTGCTCTATAAATAGAGTTGTTCTTCAAGTGGTCAATTCTACATGAAAGGCGCAAGGAAAAGCGATCTTGGCAAGGTCCGCCAAACAAGGTTTGGTGTATTATGCACCCCAAACAAACCTGCAAGGCCCTTTTATCCAGTCCCACTAGCCACTACCAGCCAATCCATCGCATATTATATTTGCCATAAACGATCGAAAATTAATGTTAAAAAAAGCGCGGGCCGAGTTAGGATCGAACCAATGATCTTTGAGTCTGTCCCCAGCAGTCTTCACCACACCACATGGAGACATTTTAGCTACAAGATAGGTAAGAAGTTTGGCCAGCTTCTGTGTGATACTTTCTATCTTGGAACCTTTAATGACCATATTCAATCTGGGACTATGGTAAAGATGACATCAGCGATGTGGCTTTATTAACGCCCTTTTTGGATGCGATTTGGCGGTTTAAGTGTATGCTTGAAGCTGCAATCCAAACCGCTTGAGTAAAAGTTGCTTCTACAAGAGTAACAGTCGCTGTGATGTATAGAATCGTTTGGTTTGAAATTAACCATATATCTGTGGAACGTCCTTGGACTTGGTCATGTGAGGACATTTTGTCTTCCAAGCTGACACCTGGGTATTTATTTTTATTTTTTTAGAAAATTACTGAACACAAGAGAAACTGTCTCCTGGACAGGTAGATAAATCAGCTGCCTAGGAGCATTGCACAGAAGAACACGATAAACGTGAAGCAATTGAAATTTATAAACATCCTAAATAATTTCAACAGGCAGAAGGAAGGAATGAAACTGCGGAGGACTTGGCATCAAAAGTTACGTCAGATCCAGAGGTGTAATCATCTGACTCAGCAATTGATGACATCATTGGAGAGACCGGCTGTTACTAAGATAGAGATAGTGAGTGGAGGGGGTATGACATCTCAGTGAACAGGATAAACAGAAGCATCGCTTGCGCACAAGACGAACGTTCGGAGAAAATCCCCATGGATATCAAAATAATTCCTTTAAAAAATTATATCTGACTTTACGTTAAAATGCTTTGGCTGCACATTGTATGCTAATAGAACAACGGTGTGCGAGTTAACCAGTCACTTGTGATTAACAATGATAATCAAAACTATAAATTTTGGAGTTAATGATGGCAAGATAGCATCAGGCAGCAAAATAATGAAAACCCAATTAAAATTGATGGACGCTGTTGTTCTGTTTCCGCGATATGTGGCTTTCGACTCTATGTTGAATACGATGCAACTGCCATCTGCAAGGTGTGAGGCGAACAATATTCAGGAATAAAGACTAGGTAGTTTAATTTATAGCATAGATGTTCATCATATATTCATTATGCAGACCAATATTAGAGTGGGGATAATTTGTCCTGGATAGAATAGTTCGACATATCTTTCAAATAAGCAAATGTGGCGAAATTAAACCAGAAATGTACGTTTGACCAATGTGATATTTTGATAAAGAAAGCCCCCTGTTTGGTATAATATCAGTGAAATCAGCTGTAAAAAAAGACTCAGCAAGAAAGAAAACAGAAATAAAATATGATTGAAGAAAAAAAAAACAGAAAAGAACAAAGAGAAAGGAAAAGAGGAAAAAAAAACAAAAGAAAAAAATGAGTAAAAAAAATATAAAGATAAAAAAGAAGGAACAAGAAAGAAAAAAGCAAGAAAAATGGAAAAGAAAAGAAAATAATGAGAATGATAGTATGCCTAGTATGTAGCTACTTTATAAATGTTTATAGTCTTGTCTCACTTTCGGTGAGCTTAACCTTCACCGACTATAGTTCAAAAATTCGTCAGGGTTGTTCTTTTTATCAGGTGTGCCTTCATGTAACCTTGCGTCTGACCTTCCAAAGCTCCTGTGGCTGATGGAGCGAGCATCCAATGCCAAAATAACACATACATGTTATACATACAGTTCTAAAAAATCTCTTAATATTCGGTTTTGAAAAGTATAAACGAACAAACCCGAAAAAGTTAAGTTTAAATTCATTTAATTTTTTTTTATTCATATTATGTGTACCTATGTGATTATGTGATTTGGGTCATTCAGAGGGAATCAATATTTTTTTATAAATAATTAAATTAATGTTTGAAAAATTACCCACCCCGGTATAACAACAATATTAGATGTCGAATTGCCGAATACGCCTCCTGCCAATTACAGCCGAGTTTGATAATCAATGAGGAGAACTTTGATTCAACATGGACAGAGCAGTTATTAGCGGTCAAACCTACCAAAGCTAATGGAGAATGATGAACTAAGAGGCCCATTATTAGTAGTGGTAGTGGTTAAACGTTCCAGCCAGTTTCGTTCGAGTTTACATTCTTTCTTCGAAAATCTTCACTCTTCATTGGCTCTCGTTTTTAATAGTTTTCAAACGATCCAATAAACTATTCAGCCCTGCAAGTCTGATTTTTCCCTAAAGGTCACCAAAATAGTTCATACTTTCAATAGTGATAGTCATTTTTCTAACTTGAACCAAATTACATTATTTACGGTCTCCAGGAAACATGATACAGACCTAATCAGTGTAAAGTTGCGTCATCATCTTACGAAAGCGCTCTGATAACCATGACAACTGTCGGATCTTTGCGCGTGATGCTTGTTTGTGTTTGCGTTATTATTCGTTTTTTTTTATAGAGAGCTTTTTCTGTTTGTTCGCGCAAACTTCTTCATTCGGTCTCAAAGGCCCTGTGAAGTCTCATCTGCGTTGATAATTGATAATATACAACTCTGCTCACTTATCCCGTAAATAGAATTTATATGATTTTTGGAGTTGCAAGAAAGACGAATAAGTGAGCACTGATAAACTGAATAAGTTACAAAATATTCGTAACGAAATTTAGGATAAGCTGGAAAGTGCAAAAGAATTGCTGGGTGACTCCCCATCGTTTTTGTTATTTTAAATAAAATTATAATATTTCATTTCTGCAGAGACTCTAAAAATATAAGGTGTGAAAATATTTTAGAAATTATTCCTTCAGGGCGTTTTTTTTATAATAATAAAAGAAGTTTTGATCATGGAAATGAAAAAATTATTTTATTAAGTCCCATTAAAAGTGTTAATAAAAGTTTAACGCTAAAGGGATAAATTATGTATATCTACAGGAACGGCCGCATCTCCCTATTTTAATTCTCATCACAAACTTCAAGTCTCAAACAGGCTACAACTGCAAATCTGACTTTATCACCTGGTATACCAGGGGAGATACAGTCCAGGATGATTTACGAGTGGAATAACTCAGGTAATCTCAGGATTCGCAGGAACTTTATATCGCACAGAGGGCTTAACAAGTCCTGTCAGTCTCCCGTAATTCACCTTTGTCTATCCCGACGACGTTGATATATCGATCCCAAATGAACCACAAACATTGTCCTCATTATTAACCTCCAAATTAATGAATCATGATACGACAAACGTAATGACATAATGAACGAGAGGATTAAATAAGGAAGATAATGATAGTTATTGGGTGTATCTAGGGAGGCATGTATCTGCTTATCTGGGATGAAACTTAATATCACAGACACACAGGAAGGTATTAGGTTCCCAGAGTATCACGTATCGTGGCAAACAGGAAGTAAATAACAACAAATAGCTATTAAAGTATAACAAGGTTACAACAGGATAAGATGAACTTAATTAACGCCCTCTGAAATCTATTACCAGTAATTTTTTAAGCAAAAATGACGGAAAACTACTACGCGAAGTTAATATAGGTTCAGTCCCGACTTTTCCGTTTAAGAGTCTACCATATCCCCCGTTCACAGAACAGAAAAAATTCAATTTTTTTCACAACTTTACAGAATTTTGAAAATTAATTTGTCGCTTGCTCAGTTCACTCAACGCAGGTCAGGACTGTTCTAGATTTTCAAGAGAGCGTAGGTAGCTGAAGAAGATGCTGGGGGAAGAGCAGACAGTAGAGAACATTGGGAGGCTGCTGGTGGAAAGTGCTGGTAAGTAGTGAGAAAGTTGGCAAGCATACTGACGGCCAAGAGGGAGAGAGAAGTAACGGAAGAGCAAATATAACGAACAGACAATCAGCTGTTGTTATAATGCGCGCGACGGTTCTGCACAACACAGCATGGAGAGAGAGATGTTTTAGTAGGAAAGGTCCTCTGGATAGTTATAGGGTATCACATAATCACCCAAAGAAGATTGGGGGCGCCTATGAAAGTTTCCCCTCTTCAACCCAAAAAAGGACAGTTTGGATCAAGGTCTGCACCTATTCCCAACTAGACGGTATAGAACATAGAGAAGGAATTTAAAACAATTCAATATAGAGAGGATACAATTGTGGTAAGAAGCAAGGAAGACGAAAACCTGACGAAAACCATTCAAGGATGACGAGTGTAACATAAAACTGTGTCAGGAAGCATGAAGAACAGAAACAGACATAGTGATGTGGACGAAGAGACACATTCAAGGGTTAATAAAGTGGATCAAGTGAATCAAGAGAATAAATTACTACCACAAAAGAATCAGCTACTTTCTGACCCAATTCTTAATAGACATGGTGTATTGAAACGTATCAAGACGTATTCCGAAATAATGAAGAAGGAAAATGAAGAGTATATCTACTGTTGAGGGAGATATGACACCAAACACACTATGTATGAGTGTATTAAGTAGATGGTCACAACAAAGGAATTATTTGAGAAACTGGGGAAAAACACATGAACACCGAAAAATGTAGTGAGAGTAAAGGATTCGTAGTGAAGCGATCGAAGAGAAGGAAACAGAAAAGTGAGGATTAGAGCAAAGACAATAAGAGAGAATATGGGCGGTGATGTAACCCTAAATTGGGTGTTACCGCTTCTCATACAAATAATGGAGAGGTTTTAGCCGATTGAAGTCCTGCATTACTCTGAGCGGAGAAACCACACCAGGGTGGATATTTTAAGGGTGAAATCTGTACCATAACAAATTTTTTTACCATCAAATCGAGTTGATTTTGGCCAAATCTTCAGGTGCGCATCCTGTGGTGTGAAGCAAGACGTAGTTAAAAATTTTGTGGAGAGATGTATTCTAATGATCATGTTAAAAGTTGAGTTCAAGTTATTGTCGAGGTAAAGGTTGAAAGCGGTAATCATGGAAATAAGTTTCGTTCTACTTGTGACTCATCAGCAAGATGGATCGCAGAAGCTTAGCTTAAACGTGAACACATACAACGTGGCAGAAGTATGAAAAAGGATTGTTTTTATTTTTTTACGTCTGTTAGTCTTCAGCAGCTCAGAAATTGCACCAAGACATTATACTATTAGGATGAAGGTGATCAATTCAGGAACTAGATGAAGCTAAACTGGAAGAGCTTGATTTAAGTTTAACAATTGAATCGGAAATAGCGCGAAATGATGTGAAATAGTATATTGTGAAACAAGTGCGGAAAAGAGAAAATTTCTCACGAGTGTGAAATTTCTTTTCCGCATGTGCTTCACACAGTACTTTTGCTACGACCATAATTTAACAGATTAGTTATTTAACAAATTTAACACATAAATTATTTTTCTGACAATGCTCTGCTTTTATGACCTTTTCTCCAATTTATGAAATGTTTATAAGCAGATTCGTTTTTTTCTCTCGAAACTACAGGTAGCAAATTCAAAGAACACAAACCTGCTTGTTTTCTGACTTCAGGTGGTGTATTTTCTGCTTCAGATTCAGAGGAACAATCCATTATAATGATAGGTACCTAACTAAAGTTTATTTTTTCAGACTGCCTACCTAGGTAGGTATTATTTTCAATTCTACCAATGACTTGTTATTATTACTATTATACAGGGTGTCCCAGATTATTCGAAGCGGTCTCTGCAGGCCAAACGATGGACTTTTTCGAAAAACTTTTTGAAAATTCAAGTACAGAATCATAATGGTCATAATTTAAAATTATTTTGGAGTATACAGAGTGTCCCATATGACAGTGGCATATCAAAGTTATGTTTTTTTAAATGGAATGCTCCTATGTTATTGCATTTTTAGATTATCTGAGAAGAGAAAATAAGATTGGCTGTTACAGTTGGTATTTAAATTTAGAAGTTTTTGAGTTATAAACAAGTGAAAATCGTCATTTTTCAAGTTCAAGGCCCTGTATAACGAAAACGGCTGAAGATAGAGAAAAACGGCTTACATGTCCCTATTTTAACTTTTTATGTACTATCCTATGGTGTAGAAACATTTGTACTTTCTTTGATTTTTTTATTTGGGGACGCGTGGAGAAATCTCAGAATTTTTCAAATTTTTTATCACCCTGTATAAACATTTCATCTACATCATAGGATAGTACATGAAAAATTAAAATAGGGACATGTAAGCCGTTTTTCTCTATCTTCAGCCGTTTTCGTTATACAGGGCCTTGAACTTGAAAAATGACGATTTTCACTTGTTTATAACTCAAAAACTTCTGAATTTAAATACCAACTGTAACAGCCAATCTTATTTTCTCTTCTCAGACAATCTAAAAATGCAATAACGTAGGAGCATTCCATTTAAAAAAACATAACTTTGATATGCCACTGTCATATGGGACACTCTGTATACTCCAAAATAATTTTAAATTATGGCCATTGTGATCCTGTACTTGAATTAGCAAAATTTTTTTGGAAAAAATCCATCGTTTGGCCTACAGAGACCGCTGCTTCGAATAAGCCGGGACACCCTGTATACTGTAAAATCATTGAATTCTACCGACAATATTCTTATTATTTATTATTAGACTCGGTATAAACTAAAAATAAGTGACGTGAGCGTGGAGACGTGGTAGATAATAACAATGATTTAAGAGAGGTTATTATATCATTGATATGCAATTTCTACACAACGCAGGCGCTGTGCGTCGTCGGTGGAAGTTAGTAGAGGTGTGCGAGTTATTTTCACGATCACGTTCGTGAATTTGATTTGGCTGTTATCAGCGATCAACTCGTAAATTTTAATAATTACTGCCACAAGAGAATAATGAGTATATTTTATAGTCTTGTCGGGTTCTATGTTATCCCATTTGTGTTTATTTTATTACCTTGAAGCTTTAAATGAATAGTTATTCCATTAACAATAAGTAACAGTTGAGTTCTCAGTTACCGCCCATCACTATTGTTTACATTAATATAAAACTGTACGGAAATGATTTTTGGCTATGCGTTATGTCACTTTGTCGCACAGTTTTGAATACGTGAGAAATCTGCTAGTTTGCGCACAAAAAACGATGCGCAAAGTAGTGTTTTGTATAGTGGTCGTAGGAAAAAATTATTTGAGGTCCGATTTTTTAGGAAATTTCTTCCGAGTTCAATATTTCACATGACGCATTATAGAATGTGCTTTTTCAAAGAAAAATCCAATTTGGCGTCCGAATAATTTAAATCATCTTTGTCGTTGAAAAGGGGTTGTTGTGCTTCCTCCAGGGTGTTTCCACCTTCAATACTTTATTTATAATGTATGAATTTTTATCCCTGTTGCCGGGACCCTGAACACCCAAAAAATTTAATAATGTAGACGTTTCCCTCATTCTGTGGACGTTTCCTGGCGCTTCAGTTTTTGGCAATCGTCAATAAATAATTTGTAAGGAAACTCTTGGCTAATAATATTATTATTTCTTTTTCTGGATGAACTGGAATAATTGAAGATTTTTATTTCAAAACTTAAAACGTGATTATTAGATCTCTCCAAGCAGGTACATAGGTACTTTGACTACGTGCTTGTGCTGCAATATGGATATGATGAAACTTTAATCATTACGAACACTAAGTAAACACTTTAGATGTGCTAGATTTTGGTTTGCTTTAAAGGCGCCGAATGGGAGCAAACACGACTGTAATTATCGTCACGAAATTTCAGTCCCCAGAGATGTATCGAATATTCCAATTTCAGCTCTTTCAATGCTGGCCGTTAGTTCAATCGGTGCTTTACCTGGTCACTGCTGATTTTCCGATAACGGCTCTTTATTCCCATCGCATTAATTCTACCCCCATTCATACAATGCACAATTGAACAATGGGATTGGACTCTTATTGACAGCTTATACCATTTCTACCTATAACTCATTTGTCTTTGTCATCAATGAAAAATTACTTTTCTTGAACAAAGATAATTTTTATGGGTTAAATGTTATAAAAAAATGTTTCTTTGTGGATTTATTTATTCCTGTAATATACAGAGTCAACCTTTGGGAGCTGATACCATTTATACAGGCTAAACTGTCAGTTTGACAGTACCGGAAGTGGACACGAACTTCGTTATTTTAAAATGACACGGTGCGGTTTTTTTACGGATTCATGTTCTTTATCAAAAACTAAGTGACTTTAGTTAAACAACATAATATTGATCTTCAATTGTTTTTGAGTTATTTCGATTTTTATGAATTTTTTGACACTTTCAGAGTCTCGCTAAAACCGTGTTATCTACGAAACTGTATGACATAAATTGATGAAATAAATTTTAGTTTACTAAAAAATTAACAAGCTATCACACAAAATTCGAATATCAGAAGAAACGCGCAAAAAGTGATTGAAAATGATTTTTGAAATTTCGTATTTTACAATAAAAAAAAAAAAAATCATTTTTTCAAATAGCACCCTGTATATTTTTTTATTTCATTAGATTGGCAAAAAAAAACTAAACAAAATCGAAGTGCATGATAACGGAATAATACTTTTTCCATTTTTCAAATAATGCTATTTGAAAAAATGATTTTTTTTTTAATTGTAAAAGACGAAATTTCAAAAATCATTTTCAATCACTTTTTGCGCGTTTCTTCTGATGTCTCGAATTTTGTGTGATAGCTTGTTAATTTTTTAGTGAGCTAAAATTTATTTCATCAATTTATGTCATACAGTTTCGTAGATAACACGGTTTTAGCGAGACTCTGAAAGTGTCAAAAAATTCATAAAAATCGAAATAACTCAAAAACAATTGAAGATCGATATTATGTTGTTTAACTAAAGTCACTTAGTTTTTGATGAAGAACATGAATCCGTAAAAAAAACCGCACCGTGTCATTTAAAATAACGAAGTTCGTGTCCACTTCCGGTATAACCGGAAGTGGTGTTGTGCTGAAAATATTTTTAAAATGTTGAGTTTTTCCTAAAACACAGATACACAAAAAATGGAAATTGTCAAACTGACAGTTTAGCCTATATTAATGGTATCAGCTCCCAAAGGTTGACTCTGTATTTTCCCAAGTAGGTACCTACCTACTTAAAAGTAATTAAAATGTACATTTTAGTTGCTAATTAATTGAATTTTTCCAATAAAACTAACACAAAATACTAAAATACTCTTTTCTTGAATGGTGATAGAAAATTATGTTCGATGTTTCATGTATAAACATGATTTAACTATGTCTGCACTATGATGGAATTATTGCATTGTCAGCGAGATTGTCAGTAATCGCTTATCACAGATCTTGAATCGTGCAAGGAGGTTTTTAAAACAGAATTCTTAATAAATAGCAAAAGGAAATAATCAAGCATAGTTAAATCTGGTGATCGTGCAGAAAGTTTACAATTCAAATGTCGCAATAATCGTGCCAGAAATTCATTGTATTAGCGATTGTATGTGCTGACTGCTGAATTTCAGATCTTTCTCGATATAACTCTATGAAAATTAATTGCCATGAAATTATTATTCCATGAACTAAATTATAGTTGTTCAAATGAATAATAATGAGAAAATTTAATACTTTGCTACTATTTTGTCCTTAAATCATATTAATATATCAATTTGCAAAATTTCATTCACATAATATTATGTTTTGTTCAGAGATTAACATTCCATTTTGCATGTTATTCTGTAGAGGACATTGAGGCCATCAAAAGGAATTTCTAGGAGACAAATGCTTTGGCTTTGAAACATTCGAGACTTGACTGGTATTCGTATTGCAAGAAAAAAATGACAGATATATTGAAAATATTTTTAAAAACTTTGTAGACAGATAAATTTACAATGGTTGCTTGCTTGAACGGGTCGGTTTTTGGAGAATCGCCAACGCCAACTCATACCTTTCCCTTTCAACCCGCGCAGTTACATATTAAAAACAAAACCCTTCAACGAACCAGATACGCAGAGCAAAAAATAGGATTAGCTAATAGTCATCAAAGATGAAAAAACCGCGGAATTCTGTTAAATTGGAGGGGGAGATTAGAGATAGGGGTGAAACTGCACCCACCCCCTTTAGTTTGAGGTAATGAGACTTTATATCGGAATAATTTGATCAAAAAATTTAAAATAAATTTCTCACGTGAAAAATTATTAAAAAAGTACTTAATTTGAATAAAAGCGGAAATTTTTTTTTCTTCGTTATTTTTGCGTATAACTTTTCTTTGAGTAGAAATAGGTACATACATCACCGAGGGCATCACTTTACAGAAAAACAAGTTGATTAAATTTTCTTCAAAATGGTGGGTTGAAGATGATTTTTGAATAAAAACTGACTGATATGTAGTCGTTCAAACTTAGACATATTTTTTCGATATTTATCGCGTTTTCGCGTTTTATATCGTTCTTATTTCTTATTTTTTATTGTAACGTGTCTTTAAGTGAATTAAAGGTGAGTAATAAAGTTTTCTTTTCGATTGCATTTGCTAAAAATTTGTCTGGTTGCGGCTACGGAATTTAATCTACATATTTTTCTTTGAAGCAGTGCCTCTAATTACCTATCTCTGCTTAGAAAAAAGTTATACCTACACCTGACGCATAAAAAAGAAAAACATAAAAAATTGCGTTCTGTATTTTTAAAAATTACTATCTCCAATCTTCACCCTCGAATACGACAGAACGGAGCGGTTTTCCATCATTATTGATGACCATTTGAAGGATTCATGCAATAAAAACCCGCTCTTTCGATAGTTCCTTATTGCTCTCTTTGTTGGGACATAATCAACAGTCCCTAAACTCAGATAGAGAGAAAAAAATTAATATGCCATGTCATTAACCATAAATTGTATTTATTTTAAATTATTTTATTGTTACTCAAATGAATCAGAAAGCGGAGCTTATAATGTAATAAGGTAATTTTCGTCGTGTATTGTTCAAATGCATGGAAATCTACAAGACTGCTTCATGATGTTTCACATTGTCCGACTAAATAAATAATAATTAAACATTGTTTGAACAGCTAAATCCATTATGAAGTACAATGGTTATAGATTTGCATACGCTCCCACCACCTTAATGCATTAATAGAGGAAATCTTGTCAACCGGGGATGCAAAATGTCTATTGTCAGAAGCTATTAAAACTGATAAGTTGGGTGAAATAATTATGGAACCACCCATCGGGGATTCCTTTATTCAGTTTGCGAATATTGACTGTCCATCCTGGTATTCACGTTTTACAGAAACTGCACAGGAATGTATTCATTTCTCTCAGTAATCACTCTAGCAGGTATCTCCTTGGAGTGTGACTCACTTTTTCTTGAGTAAGCCATTGTGTGATCTTAAATTATGATTTTTTTGTTCTTACCAAATCCAAAGCCCACTAATTCATGGCTAAGATCAATAGTTCATTTAGGTACGCGATTTTTTTTTGTTGAGAAAATCTGGATCCTCCAATCGAGTCACTATCTCTCAAAACGATACTATAACGAATGTTGTAGAAATCTGTCAAGCATTAACGATTTTATATTCAAATGAAAATTTGAAGAATTCATATTATAGCGATTGGTGTGCTTGGATTTTTTTCTAACAAAATCGCAAAAATGCAATTTTTGAAATCATAGTTTAGCTATAAAATCATTAGTACTCAGTAAGTTGCAATAAAATTTAGTATAACACCGTTTTGAGAGATGATGAATCCAGTGGTGTGCCAGGTTTCTATTTATATACTGTTTAAAATTTTTGTAATTTTATTGTGGCTTTAAAATCGTTAATAGGTACTCTACAGGTTTCGGTAAAATTTAGAATAGTGCCGTTTTGAGGGATGGTAAATCCAGTGGCGTGTCCAAATTTTCTATAAAAAAAACACTAAAATAATATTCTTGAAATATTACTTCTAAACACTGATGATCTAGTAGGCCTTTGATTTTGTTGAACGAGGTTTGCTCCAAAAATACAACTCGTCAAGCTCTACCATTGGAAAAAATTTGGTTAATTTCACAATAAATGATGATTTTACAAAGGTAATCCAATAAAAAATGGATTACTTTTATGTAAATGTGTTTTTGAATTGCATTTATTGAAACTCTGGTGTCTTAATATCAATTTAGCAAAAAAGACCTAAAAAAACTGACCAGTTTGTCTTTGACTGAAAGTCTTTGTTTTTGACAAGTTTATGACTAATAAAAATATCAGCAGGGAAAATGACAAAATTTCATGTAGCTATTTTTTAAAGAGGATTTGTAATAAATAAATTCCCAAATTCAGAGATACATATATTTGAAACATCCTACAAGGAAAATTAAAGTCCCACTTTGAGGTACTTATTGTCATAAAATCGGAAGAGTTCACAGGTGTAAATAAGGAAAGTCCAAAATGGCCGATGTCGCGATTTTTATAGCTCGCACATTCATTGAACGCGGGTTATTGCTTTCTTCTATGTAGCGTTAAAGAGATAGTTCCGGCTCACTAGATAAAGCACGGGTAGATAAGATAAATTAAACTGTACTTAGATACCTAAAGAGGTAAAGGTAAAATCTCTATCTCTCCAGAGATTCAAAGTAAAATACAAGAACCTGTTGGTTTTTATTTTTAAATTGTCACTTTTTTCTATCCCCCTCCCTCAAACGGTAACTCCCTCAGAAAAGTGACTCTAAAATTTTGAAATGTGAGAGGTCCTGTTATAACGTCCTTTGAAAGTTAATTAAATTCGCAAATTCAGCAACATAAACTTTTTGAATTTTATAAGATATAATTTATCATATACCTAATGAGATACCTAAATGATAAAAAAAAGTTAAACAAAGACTGCTGTAAAAACGTATCTTCAATAATAACTGAACTGCCAAAGTCGAACGCCATATATAAAATCGTATTTTAAGCATAAAAGAGAGAATAACTTTTCTCAAGATCAGGCTTCGTTTAGGAAATATTACCAAAATTGTTGTTCAGTTACTGAATAAAACATATTTTTATTATTGCAGCCTAATTTAATATTTTTGGGAATATTTCCTAAACGAACCCTGATCTTGAAAAAAGTTATTCTTTCTTTTATGCTTAAAATACGATTTTATAAACGAAGTTCGAGTTTGACTGTCCAGTTATTAAACACCTTGTATTTATGTAATGTAACCTTTTAACCCAGCAGGACCGGTAAAATAAACAGCTCGTAAACAGACCGAGGAAATCTATTTTTTTTATTTTTTCAGTCGATGGAGTCGGACCTTCCCTGTCTTTTGACATGTGTCTTAGGTTAGGTCGGGGTGGGGGGGAGGTGGGGCACGCTTTTAAAATTTACTGAAAATGAATTTTATCGGCAAACCGAGTATATCTGAGCCGGATTTGATCTGACAAAAAAATTATGGTATCGAAAATTGAAGAGCTTGACTAAACACGGAAGATCGTTCCGACCTGAATCCTTTAGCTCAACTGGTTCGCGAAATATTGCGATATTAAGGGTAAAAATGGATAAAAATTTAACTGACTTTTGCTCGGCAGGTGGTGGAGCTAGGGCGTCTATTTGTTTTTTCATTCCCGATCGTTCAGCGATCAAAAGCAAGCAAGAATTTTCAAAATCGATCAATATTTGAGCGAGGTACGAGCGAACAAGCATTCGAAAATAAATTACGAGCGCGCGTTCCTGGCCGATCGTGACTGTGCGTGCCCGCGGCTGCTCGTGTATCTTTCTCGCCCGGTTTAAAGAGAGATCTTCATGTATGACTCGCGCGCGCGGGCAAGATACGCACGAAAAAAAAACAAATAAATAAATAGATAAATAAATGTTTTCTCTTTCCAATGAGCCTAACAAGAACCCCCCACCCCTCTCCGTTCGCCCGCAATAAAGCCTAGACTTTGCCGGTTCGTTGTGCCCTTATTTATGGTCGGATCGGGTTCAAGTGGGGCTCAAATTAAAGATTAAAAAAAATGCCGTTCAGTGGTGAAAAAAAAATTTCCCCACCCTCTTCCTTCACCCCCAAAAACGCGAAAAAAAGAACTTTTTTTTAAATTGCGCGCCAAGCACGCATTTGCGAAAATAAATTTTCGCAATTTTTTTTCATAAATTTTTAAATAAATAAAATATTTTTTTTGCCATGACTACCGGGTAGTAGATAAAAAAAACGAAGAAAATGAGCGGTGCCTAGTCTCTGTAGGTCAATAAATAAACTTTTTACGAGCGTTTCCGTATTTTTCTTCTCACCCCCATATCTCCCCTTCTAATTGGCCCACCACCCCCTCCCTCCGGCCCGTCAAAGTACTCGGTGGCACCCTTCCTCTCGCAAAAAATTGACGCCCTAACTCCACCACCTGCCGAGCAAAAGTCAGTTAAATTTTTATTCATTTTTACCCTTAATATCGCAATATTTCGCGAACCAGTTGAGCTAAAGGGTGTTGGAACGATCTTCCGTGTTTAGTCAAGCTCTTCAATTTTTGATACCATAATTTTTTTGTCAGATCAAATCCGGCTCAGATATACCCGGTTTGCCTATAAAATTCATTTTCTGAAAAAATAAAAAAAATAGATTTCCTCGGTCTGTTTACGAAATACCGGTCCTTCTGGGTTATTTATTGGGTTTGAAATTTTAATTTCCCAAATCAATAATTTTCACAACGCAAAAAAATTGACAATCAAAATCCAAAAAGTTTATGTTTGCTGAAAAGAGAATTCGATTGCCTTTAAAATGACCTGTCAACGACCCTTTTCACATTTGGAAATTTCAGAAACCTTTCTTAGAGGTTTGAAGAGGGACTGAGTGAAGAGTGATAAAAAATAAAAATCGAGGGTTCGTGGATTTGGCTCAAAAATCCTCTCTTTCCATTCATGAAATTTATTCTGGACTAGTTATTCGTCCTGTATATAGGTACGTAAACTAATATGCAATCATTACTTCGATAATTCAGCAATGGTTGTTTTTCTTATTATACGAGTATCTAGCTCAAAAATAACTAATAATTACCTTCTAAATAATAAAAGTTAACGAAATAAATATCGACGTCACTACACGATATCGTTAATCAACATTAAAATCATGTTCTCCAGTTAACCTACTATTAATTTTAATAGACTAACTTTATCGATTACCGAATAAGGAAAACCTCAACTTATCATTAAAGAATACTACGCTCTATTCATATTATGGAAAGTTATCAAAACTCACATTTTCGACTATAATAGCAATTCAAGAAACTTCTAGGCAAACATTTGACAATAGATTGACCAACTAGCAGTTCAGATGAATCAGCATGGTTTTTCGTGAACCTCTGGTCTTTATGTTTGTGTTTCTAAGTTAAACATTTAGGGTTCGGAAAAAGCTGCTAAAGGAAACTGAAAGATATACCTTGGATACTATCAGGTAATTCATGTAGGTATAGGATAATTAAAAAGAGTCTGGTTTAATCAGGGGAAATTTTCAGAGGAATTAGGAAAGCTGCTTGATTAGAGTACCTAGTGGTCTAAAATAGTTTTTTTGCATGAGTTTCATCAAAAAATATTCCTCAAGAAGTCCATTTCAATATTATATTCACACATTAATTTCTAATTAGCTAGACAGTGTTATTGAATCTGGATTCAATTTTCATTATAATAATTATTATAATAATTTTGTAGTAATGAATTTATAATTAAATTGGTTTAGTAGCTAGAACTTTCTGAGTTATACAAGATATAACAATACATCTAATAAGATTTAATTATCTCTTCACATGAATTTATTCGTTACAAATGACAAGAGCCACGATTTTACGGCAATAGAGGATAGTGATAATGTTCTCTAGGTATTACATAGTCCGAAAGCATTTTTCTGCAGAGAGTTTTCAGTAAAACTAGAACTTCGGTTTGCTGAGAAAAATAATTTATTATTACATAAACCAACATTACGGCTCATGAAGAAGAATGCCATATTAAGAACATCCACTGACATAAAACTCACCATAATAGTATTATTGTGAGTTATCTATGTGGAACAATTAACGGGAGCTTCTTTTAAGCAAGAAAGACATCATGGCGAACTTTAAAAAAAAGTTAGTTGAGATAAGAATGAAGAGAGGTGGTTTCATCAGTCTCTCGGATGACAGCGCTCGCGGTCTTAGAATCTAGCAAAGACAAATTCTTCCTAGGAGACGCCTTGACCCCGCAAAAAATAGGAAAACAAAAATTTCCACCGCTTGCTTAGATTAGTTAGGTACATTGGATAAATATAATAATTATGCATTAATTCCCCATTTTAGATTATATCTTTAATGATTATTTTCGTGCTTTTGTAAGCATTTAAATTTTTGTACTTGTACATTTTTTTAATGTTATACATTTTTTTCTGAAACGGTTTCAAATAAAAATGTTTGTTTTAGTTTTGATTTTGCTTGCTGAGCCTGATTGACTTGTTTTTATTTCAAATTTACATCTATGAGTAATTTTTTGGGGTGCCTAACGAACTTTGGACCCCAAAATTCGTTATAATATTTGTTATGACTATTGGGTACATTACGATACTGCAGGTTTGCAAGCTGTCTTTCAATTTAGTTACAGATTTTCATAATTATTGCACCTTGATGCCTTTATCACGTTCAAAGGAATTCGATTGAGGCTGACAGATGAATGAGTAATCCTATAAGGATTCCTTTTTTGCAATTTAAGATCAGGAACGCTAGAAACTGATTTTATGCGATACTTGAATGTCCCGTCAGTAACATTGAGAAGACTAAAGAAGTGTCGTCGCTTATATGTATACTGAGCGTTTTTTTTTAAATGTCTCTCATCGTTGGGGTCCCGTGAGCTAGCAGAGGTACGCACGGTCGGTTAAATTAGAGAAAAGTGGCCCAATCTTATGTTTATTAAGAATCTGAAATTAAATTTGGACTTTCTTCAGTGGTTGTTGAGAATTTCTGGAAGAACTGAAAAATCGATATTTCTAATTTTAAAAAGAAGAATTCACTGATTCAAGGACTCATCATTTAAATGATGAGCCCTAAATCCAGAGAATTATTGTTTTTATATTTTTGGCTCACTAAGTTTTCTCTTTTTTATTTTAACAATATTTTTTCATTTTTCAAAGCCGACTAGAAACAAAAAATCAATGAAATAAAATTTTCTTCTTCTTACTAAAAACAACCAAACATTTTTTCATCAAATGACGTCAACATGAAGCATATTGCTTGCCTTACGGTTTTAAACTTAAAAAAAAAAAATTGTTCTTTTTTTAAAAAAATAGAAGATTATTTTCTTTCAACATGTTAACCTATGAACGTGGGTCTGAAAAGTGCAGTTTTCGAGATGCACGGTGTCAAAAAAATTTTTTTTTCCAATTATTTGACGATATGCAGAAACTATTTGAGATATAAAACTGAACTTTTGTACACATCTCATCATTAATACAGGGTGTTCTACAAGCTCTATGACAACCTTTGACAGATGGTAGGTTGCTTGATTTTAAACATTTTTTTTTAATAAACATGGGTCCGATTCGTTTTTGTTTAGAAGTTACAAGCATTTAACCTTTATTAACAATCAACAATAAAAATTTAAATTAAATGATAATCACAAAACTTAAGACTATAAAAATTGTTCGAAATGTCCACCCTCAGCTTGAATGCAAGCCTCACATCGACGAACTAAAGATTCGGTCACTCGAAGAATGAGATTTGGATCATTTCTTATTTGGTTAGCTGCATCTTGAATTCTTTCAAGTAACTGCTGATGGGTAGCGATTTCAACATGGTAGACCAGCTGCTTCATGTGTCCCCATAAATAAAAATCCATAGGATTCAGATCGGGAGAACGAGGTGGCCATGATATTGGACCTCCTTGACTTATCCATTTATTCGGGAAATGTTCATTTAGCCAAGCAGCAACTTGTCTTCCTCTATGTGGTGGTGCACCGTCATGCTGATACCACATATTTTGAATAATATCGAGTTGCACGTCATCAATAAACTCTAAAAGGTCGTGTTCTAAGAATGCTTGTAACTTCTAAACAAAAACGAATCGGACCCATGTTTATTAAAAAAAATATGTTTAAAATCAAGCAACCTACCATCTGTCAAAGTTTGTCATAGGGCTTGTAGAACACCCTGTATTAGGTACTTTTTGATGACTAACCAATTTTTTTATATGGGAGTGAACAAAACATGTTGCTACTAAAACGTGAATTTCTGGGTCTATTAGGCTCGTGTTCATCACTGATCTAATCCAAAAAACAGATAAAAACACTGCTGAAGACATTGATGGCCATTTCGTTCTTGTTAGAGCTCATCGGCATGCCACATCAGCAATTGTAATTTCCTATTTTACAGTGACCAACAAATATGTTGCTACTGACTATTGACTCCTGAGATCCGTGTGAATGCTTGAAATAAATATCGGACTGTTATTATGCAAATTATGGGAGATTACACTTGTTGATAGCCATGCCGATGAGCTCAAACAAGAGCGAAATGGCGATCATGTCTTCAGCGGTGTTTTCCTCTTTCTTTGGGATTAGATCAGTGATGAGCAGGAACCTCAAACCCACAAATTCTCCTGCTTTTAAAATAAGAAATCTCGATTTTTCAATTTTTCAGGAAATTTTAGCAACGACTGAAAACATCCTAATTTTTGTCTCAGATCATCAATAAGCATAAAATTGCGTGCAAATTTTCTCCAGTTTAACTTCCTCCCCCCTTGTATCTCTACTAGTTCTCGAAATCTCAATGTTGAGGGAAATAGAAAAAACGCGCTGTATATTTGGTTTCTGCCTATGATGGTAAAACCAATAATCAAGATCGAACCGGATTTTTTTAAATTAAGTTCGAACAAGAGATGGAGCCGCTATTTCGCTTGCTATATAGTAAGAATGAATTTTGCCTGCCTTTGAATGTTTCAATTTGTTATTTTTTTGCACTCAAGTTTGAAATAATACATTTATTTTATCCAATGTCTTTTATACAACAACAAAAAAAAAAAACGAAAAATCTTGCAGTTACAGAAAAAGTGGATTTGGTGTCCAATATCGTCAGAAAAGACTAAGCAAGTATTTGTTTTAGTACGAATTTTTAATAAAATCGATCCTTGAGGGACAACACATTTGCGTTTTGTGGGATTCGAATGACAGGAAACTGACAAACTCGCAGCACGTCTGGAGAGGATTCTGCCTCTTCTTTGAGGCACTGCCTTACTTCTCTTTTGAACAATTTTCAATAGCAAAACTACGAGACTAGTTAAGTAATTTAGAGGTCAGACGGAGATCGCTTTAAGTAAAAGTAACCTCAGCACAATTTACAATTCCAGCGTTCTTTATATGGTGTAGAAGTCCTTACAGTCCTGCACTACCTTGCAGTTTAAAGAAGAGTAATTTGTCTGTAAATTGTTGGCAGCTATATTGCCTTATACTTGGAATCCTGCTCAGAATGTGTAATAAAACCTCCTGGAAAGAAAGACTAAAGGAATACAAATTCTGTGTAATCATGAAATTGAATGAATTTCATGCAGTCATCATCATCAGTAAAGATTTGAAATACTTTCAATAAAAATGGGTTATTAACCCTTACCCTTATACTATAAGTTTTGTGTGAGAGTTATTAGTTATTACATATAAATACTGAGCGATAATGTTTTTAGGATAAAACAGCTGACAGAAAGTGTTAATGAGGAATCGTCGCTTCATCCCGGAATGAAAATAAATAAACCTCAAATAAACCTTGTTCCACTTTTAGATCTTCGAATTCATGGAATCCCGCAATAACCTAGATAACTACTCACTAAATTACCAGGGATTGACCATTTTGTATTTTAAATTAAATGGGAATTCAGTTGCCGGGCAGTTATGCAAATACTAGTGCTAAAATATCCCTTAAGTACCTATTATTGTCGGCTGGAGTAATTCCGAAATATTACACTTTTACATGAATTTGATATAATTTTTCATTCGATCATCATTGTTATGTAATTTTCACACAAGGCTCTTACATAGAGTGTGACCCATTTGTTCTTGAAACACCCTGCAGAATCTTAATTTATGGTGTGATTTTGAAGAAATTTCTTTTAAATCATACAGCTTGATAAACTATATTTTGGGATCAAAAAGCGTCTCATTCCTACAAAATCTAAGGCCTACTAGATCAGTGTTTACTTGTAAAATCTCAAAAATTCATATTAGCGATTTTTTTAGAAAAAAACTGTGCACGCCACTGGATTCACCAGCCCTCAAAACGGTACTGTACTAAATTTTATTGGAAATGTCAGAGTAATAAGGATCTTACAGTTATTTTAGAAATTCATAATAGAACTCCGAATTTTCATTAATTTATTCGAAAAGGTCAAGAGAGACAAAATAGAAATTGTACATCTAGTTGGTGTTAATGTAGGTACTTTAATTTTTTAATTATTATAATTTTTTATTTATTTATTTATTTTTTTTTATTTTTTTTTATTTTTTTTACTTTTTTTTTTTACTTTTTTTAATTTTAATTTTTACTTATGATAGCTTTTGACCTTTTTCAAATTAATTTATGAAAATTCGGAGTATTATTATGAATTTCTAAAATAACTACAAGATCCTTTTTTCTCTGACATTTTCAATAAAATTTAGTACAGTACCGTTTTGTGGGCTGGTGAATCCCGTGGCGTGCCCAGTTTTTTTCTAAAAAAATCGCTAATATGAATTTTTGAGATTTTACAAGTAAACACTGATCTAGTAGGCCCTGGATTTTGTAGGAATGAGACGCTTTTTGCTCCCAAAATATAGTTTATCAAGCTCTATGATTTAAAAGAATTTTTTTTAAATCGCACCATAAATTAAGATTCTACAGGGTGTTTCAAGAACAAATGGGTCACACTGTATAAATCTTTTCTTTACGACTAGGTATCGAATAAAAATCACAGTTCGGCGTGTGAAATAATGAACGAAAAATCATGAGTAAGAGCCAATCAGAGCTTCACAAATTCAGAAGTCACATACCGATATCAACATGCAGTGCAAGATAGCTAGCCGCGAGGCCATGAGCAGAGTGTCTTGTATAAGGAGTGTCTGTATTTATATTATTTTGTCTTTTCCGATTCCGGAGTTGTCTCCTTTCTTCCCTGTGGTCTCATCTTCAAAACTAGCCCAATTTTTTTTTTAAATGAACTTACAGTGTGTAAAACCAAATGGCAAATTATGATCTTTTCATCATATCATTTTTCATATTATTACTGTTACTGCATCGTTTTACGTCGATCATACGTAGCTTCTATCTCTTTCTTCCCAATCATTTGAGCTGCTGTGGGCTGTGGGAGTCAACCTAAACGCTTTCTCATGCTTTGTCGATGCGCTGAGTGCGTAACTCACAGCAGCGAGTATCTTTTATGAATAGTCCACTCTTTTCGCTATTGGAGGATGGAGGATCTCGAAGCCGCTTGGTATAATGAAGAGATTCCAGAGAGGTACTTTGATACGATACTTACATTGCAAATTATAAATGTCCTTTCTATATTTTCAGGAACCACTTAATCAGTAAGAGGAATGGTAAATTTCACTTTTCAAATAATGGCCTTTCAGCTTTTGCTAATGCAAAATCATCACAGCGAAGGTTTTGATCAAAATTTGATTTCAGAGAAGTAGGACCATAATTGAAAAACAATTTTACACCTTCACAGCTCATTCCAGTTTACAAATCTCTTCAGAAGATTGAATAATATTTCCCAATTCCAGTGTACCTCATCAACGATTTTCTCATATCCCTCTCCAAATAATAATTAAACAATTATGTGTCTTGGGTAACATTAAGGCGTTGAGAAATGTTGACGACTCCATCTTGACTCCATGGAATTTTCCGTCCCAATTAGAGCTCGCACTATTCGCCGTAATTCACACAGATAAAGACCAGGAGGTTACGCTTATAGCCCTGTGTAAATTGATTTGTTCCTAGGAGTGATCGTTGCATACCAAGATTGCCCCGGCTTTTGGAACAATGATTTGTTATTGGGCTGGAGGAATAGTCGAGCCACATCGGATATAGCCCCGCAGAGACGGGTGATATAATTTAGTATTCAAATGAGGGTGAGTTTACATATTCAAAATCGATGTGAGAGAATTTGATGCAGCCACGGTACGATTTCAACTCCTTCGTGCATCGGATTTATGTAAATTCAATATAAAGGTACGAAGAGAAAATAATACGTATCTATTTTTGATGATGTAACAAACTCTCTCAGTACCTATAGACTTTTTTTTAAATGAGGGTAATTTTTAGAGTGGAGCACGAACGTGCAAAATATTTAAAATGTTTTATGCTAGAAAAGTAATTACTCGTAACAGACTAAGTATTCGTAATAATTAGATTATCCGATATAAAATTTAACATCTACTCTGGTTAACGTAATATGGTCCCGGCTGCTTCACAGCAGTCGTTAAGTTACGTCAGAGGCCCTTGAGGCTACTTGAAAACTTCTGACACTTGGGCTTTACCACAGCCATAAGATATTTATTTATTTTAACGTAATATGAGTAGATAAGGACATCTTTTTGAATTTACTGTTAAAAGTAAGTGGGGGTATAAAAACAAATACATTAAGAAATTACAAAAAATTTTACCGTTGAGAATTTAGAGTAGTCTCGGTGGACTCGAGCACTGGATTACGAGATATGCCCCTTGACGATTTGAGGTTCGATTCTCAGCTCGGTATTGAAGTTGAATAAATTTTCATCAATTATTATTGTTACCGTGTATGAGCAAGTTGAATGCCTGCAGTGTCAGTGTTCCATATTTCCATAGGTCACTAACACCTCATTTCACTTTATTCCTTAAGTAAGTAATATTTTGCAATAAGATTTTTCCTATGATCAGGAAAAGAGTGAAGCTCCATGATCATTCATGCACCAGAGATGTTTCTGACAAAGTATATGTATTACAACCCGTGAAGCAAAAAAGTTCCAAATTCTGTTCTCGGATAGATAGGTGTGCGTTATTTGATTCACTAATATAATTTTTATGTATTATACTGCTATAGGTATTGCTGGTAATGTTATTAGTTATTATTACATTCATTCTCAATACGGCATAGCTGAAATTTCCGGATGCTTATTATCACTTCCATTACTTCCAATCTTCCTTCTCCAACTAAATCAGCGTATTAGGCAAGGCAGTAGATATTCATTGCGGCTATAATTATAGAGTGGGAAGACATTAATTCCCGCAGGTATTAGGAATTATTTATCCTCATACCACCACAATATTACCGAGCCAAAATAGTTATTATTATCATTTTCAATAAATTATACTCCATTCATAAAGCTCCTGTATTGATTTAAAAGCTTATTTTATAACAAAAACAAAAAAGACCCCACAGAATCCTTATGGAAAAAAGCTCCTGGTCAAATTTATTGTAATTTTGGGAATCGGCAATATTTGATGAATAGATCAGAGGTCTCCATGGGCATGAGCCCACAAAAACTCGTTTTCTCAAGAGATTTTTTTAGTTATTTCGTAACAACTATCACCTGAAATAAAAATCCAATGGTTTAAAAATGAAGTAAAAAATGTTAAAAAAAAACTATTTTAATGCCTCCTCTAGTGTCATAAATTTTCTTATGCAGAACCGAATATGCAAAAAAAAGTGAGAGGGGGGGTGAATGGATGCCTATGGGCGAAAAATCATAATCCGGCCCTGTGAGAACCTGATGGGTATCACTGTTACGTAAAACAGACATGGATTTAGTGGTCAAAATATATCCACGACTAACGGGGATCTAGCAACGACGTACCTACCTATAAAAAAACTCAATCTTCAGAGGTGATTATTTCAAGAAATACAGTTTTCCAAGGCTTATGCCTCTGGAGGTACAATACAAATTTTACCGGGAGCCAATTCCATAAGGATTCTGCTGGGAACATAATAATATTTTGCAAAAACCAAATAATTATCAATTTATTTCGAGGTAGGCTGCTTCATCATCCACCTACCACAGACACGTCAACACTGCATGCACAAGGATCGTAGCTTGAGCGAGATCGAATGAGAACAATTCTTGCACACATCAAGGAAAAAATAAGAGAAATTGACGAGACAGCTCAATCGACACAAAAAAATGAGCACCTGATGAGGCAGAGTTCAAAATCCCCTAAAAATGACCAGAAAATTCGCTTCTAACAAAACTAGATCAGACGCGAATGAACAATTTTTGAGCAACTCTTTCACAGCTCTATCTGAAATGAAAGACAAAACTGCACCCAAACAAAACTCAACAAAATTACCCAGCACATCACCCATAGCCCATTGAGAAAACATCCCCGATAGTACTCAGAGAGCCTAAAAAATTGACACAACTAGCCAGCGAAATGGACAAACGAAACATCAATTTCACTAAAACCAAGACCACCAACGACAGAATAAACGTATACATGCACTGAGACTTGAAATAAACCAGCCCTAGGTACGTAAAATAATTACAATTTTTTTCGTCTCTCATTCATATTCACGGGATAGTAGGCCTGCGTAATATAATAGGGATCAGGAATCTAGGTCACTCGCCTTCTTTAATATAGGCGGCACGAGATTACAGACAGAACATCAACACCAACGGTAAGTTTCCACTGCATGTATTACTAAAGAATCACGCGGGCGAGCCGTGTTAGAAAGCGGCCTTCAGACCGGTGGCGCTAAAATGAAAACAATGGAGCCTGATCGAGATCTGGCTATAAAAACACGCATCGGATTCAAAGGGTTTGGCAGTTTCGCTTCGAACTCGATCGCTGTCAGACTGTTTATCTCCTCCTAATTCCTTCCGGTGGCAACCCCTTGTTTTTGGGCGTATCGCACCGACTGTTTTCCGCATCCATCTGGTGGCAACCCCTCTTGGGCGTATCGCACCAGTCATTTTCCGCATCCGGCCGGTGGTAACCCCCTGAGGGTATCGCACCGATTCTAATCATCATCCTGACGGTGGAAGCTACCTAGATAGCGTCGCAACGTTTCCATTTTCCTTTTTATCGCTAAATAAAGTGGAAACCAAAGTATGATGCGAAAAGCTCAAACTCACATAAATAAAACGATAGGATAGCCATAACAGTTGCTTAGGCTTTTCTTAAAGTGCAAATCACAAACAACGACGCATTAACGAGAAACATAATCACTAAACTGATTTAATTATCCCGATTTCTTTTTGTTAGGTAATTCTCTATAATACAGCGGGGAGATGCTGTTGGTCATCTGCTTCAGAAGCTACGCCCGAATATGCTGATTATATGAGTAGGTTAGCCCAATTTTCCAACACTCTAATTATTGCGTCTGAGCAATAATAAAGGAATGGGGTCTGTAATTCGATCAGAGGTGATAATGATTCTGTTAATAATGTCGAAAATGCTCGAGAGATGTGTTCAATATTGCAGAAAGAAAAATATTCCATTAAAAGGGAATTTTTCATCAACAAACCAAAACTCCTAGTCAAATGACTATCACATACCTGAACCTTGCCGGGAGGTAATAAACATTACTTGCTTCAGAAGCTACACCCGAGAATACAAGTTCAGATTAAATTCGAAAAACCAAAACTTCTAGTCCACGGACTATCACAGACCTGAATATTGCCGGGAGGTAATGAAACATTACTACACCCGAACAATGCAAATTCAGAGTATATCTGCGAATAAACCATTAAGGTAAAATAGGTCTTGCAAACCTAGTTTACAAATAAATGACACATATCTTGAGCAAAATCAAAAGCACTAAAAGAGCCTAGCGAGTTACGACTATTCTAACGTTTAGTACAAGCGGCAACGCCGCACATTGCTTCAAAGAACCGATGAAAGGAAGAGTGGTTATCCCAGCTACCAGCAGGGTCCCTTTATATTCGAACTCGAGTGTTTAAAGAAACACGTAATTCACAAACAGAGAAATCAAACAACAATTTATAAAGTAATGAGTAAAGGATTGTAACGATGAGGAGAATTCTCGAGTGTGAAAGATGTTATGAAAATGATCCTCCACATCCTACAATTTATTTGTTTATTATTTTGTAAGAATCAAAATCCAGAAATTCAGTCAAAGTCAGAACGCAAAATCCTTGACTTAGCTCCTTCGCTTCCGGCATACCTCAATTACGAATCTCGATACTACGAAACACAACGTGCGGTTCTACATCCAAAGCTAGACGATCGAAAGGCCAACTTTTAGGGGAAATGAGCAGGTAGGGGTTCGGCGTGTTACAGACTATAACCGAATTAAGGAAACTTTAACAAATTCCTGGAAAAAAAATAACATACAATTTCATTGTTACTGACTTAAGAAGCGAACGTTTCCTGAAAATAGTAATCAAGGGAGTCCCGATGCACTTGACAAATCAACGAGATCAAAGAAGACCTGACAAACAACGACTACCCACCTTATGCGGTCTCCCGAATGAAGGGAAGAGACGGCGGCTGCCTACAAAAAATGGTACTTGTGGAGATCGGTCAAGAGTATCAAATTACTCTACACACTGACTGAACTCTGACAATCAAAACATAATCTTACAAATCTAGAAAAAAAAATTGAAATTTCACAAATGCCTACGATACGGACACGCACAAATAAATTGCAAAGCAGGCTAATAGGGCCTTAAGTGCTCTGTGACCATCCCACGCCCTTGTGCATAAAGCCTGAAAGCACCGACGTCAAATATGTCGACGGCGCAGGAACACTCCCGCTGGAAAATTGGACAGGATGCACAAAAAAACCCACTAACCTAACCGACAACAGCACAAAACCGACAAAAGCTTCTCACACGTTCCCTACACATACGCCATAACAAGGAAAAGGAAAAAAACACACACCTATACGCCGCAAAAAAGGCAACATACAAGCCAAAAAAGGCAAAACAGAACACACAGATATACATGCCGAAAGAGTCCCATGGGTTTCTCAACACCCAATCAACCATGATCGTGGTCAAATTAGATCCACGACTAACGAGGCTATAGCAACTACGTAAAAAAAACGTAAAAAAGAAAAATCGAGTTTTCCAAGAGGAAATCTCCTCATACCAGAGGGTTACAACAAATTTAACCGGCAGCCAATTTTCTTGACAAACCTATATAAACTATATAAACTGACAAACCGACTAAACATCACCAATAGGATATTTTGTATTAATTACAGAGAGACCGTCAAATTTATCGTAATGAATCGTAATGACTTTCTTTTCGCTACTAATCGTTAACGAGGAACTTTTCGTATTCATAATAGTGTCTTTGAGAACTTACTCTTTTTAACTCAAGTGTTGCTTCTTTTAACTTCTTTATTGCACATTGTCTTAGTTGAACAATAATAATTAAAAAAAGAAAACTTACAAAGACAATGTTCAGGTTGAATTACTTTTTATCCGGGCTACGCGATAGCCCTGAGGAGGCGATAAATCCGTTTTGCTGGCAGAAATTCAATATCACGCGATGTGCGCTTATTATTTTACTTCTTCAGAAAACTTACTCGTAAGATAAGAAACACTCCCATAATTTGATTTCCTTTGAATGTGGCATTTTTTTATTTCCCTTTTCATTTTGTACGTCTTTAATTGTCTGAAAAAATTTCCCTTGCAGCAGTTTCAATTTATTAGAAATCCATTTGTTCTTTTTATCTCTCGATCGAGTCAGTTTAAAAAAATTGCATACACACGATATACGCCACGGAAGATTATGGCTATGACCCTTTATTTTAAGAAAATTTTGTTATTCGAGAGGATAGAGACCCGATAAAGGGACATTTTAAAATTATATTCTTAATATACTGTGAATACAAATAAAAAAATAGTTTCAAGGTACAGAGAACCACACTCAAACCCAATATATCTGATCTCCCTGTTAAAAATGCCTGCTTCTCATTCTTAAATGGATTAAAAAATCTAAATTCAGATTTTTTGAATTTTGTGCAGCTTGGTGTAAATTTTTGATCCTTTCTTTATCAAGTTTTTCCCGAGGAACTAAATTTTGGCGGATATGAGTTGAAAAAAATCGAAATCAGTGTAGTGTAGTTATTTTATATTTAAATTCCATAAATATACTATTACCAAGTTCTATAGAGAGGCATATCTTTCTGACCTTATTTTGTTCACCCTATACATAAAACACTCCCACAGGACGTTAGGGTCGATAGTCTATTGTGGAATAGTGTTGGATGTTCTTATCTAAAAAATGTAGGTCAGTTAAGATGCCAAATTTTATACATCGATCCAATACGTAACTCGAAGTTGGCTAGAGTAATTTGAGCACGTATAAATCGAACGAACAACTTCTGCAATGCTTCTGAAATAATTCAAACTTTTTTAGCATTTTAATAAGAAAAGTTTTGTTCGTCAATATATCCTTAAGATGGCATTTTAATTGGGAAAAGTCAAATTAAAAATATTCAAAGTAGATCATCACAAGCATAGATGACTGTCAGATAAATTTGATTTTTGGGCTTTGCCTGCAAGTAGATTATATTTTGTGAAATTGGGCTATTATAGTAAATTGAAAATGAAAAAAAAAATCTGTTTTAAATCGTTCACCCGGTATATGTTCTCATTACATTACTTTCGGTGACAGCATAAATTCCATGAAAATTTCAATTACACCGGACTCTGAAGATAAAACAATATTGAAAGTTCGTCCTCTTGAGCGTATTGCAGATAAATGACTTGTATCGAGCGTCCCTTTTTACCCAAACCTATTCAAAGCAGGCACTTTTATTATTTTTCACGCAGAAAGTGCGCTCATGGGAAACTTTTGTAATTATGGTTAAACTTCGGAAAGATATTGCCTCCCTTCCAATAACTAAATAAACTTCCATGAAGAGTGTTATTAATTTTCGGTAGCCTCGTGGTTGACAAAAAATTTTGAGCGAATTTTAGCGGTTTAAATTAACTTTTTGTAATTTAAGTTCAGGCAGCTTAAAATATGAGAGTGCTTTCCCTCTCTTTCTTTAGTTCTTATAAATGTTAAAAATAATTGAGTTTCGAAGTAATTTAAATTATTTAGTTCACAGGTCGTTAATATCGTGTAATAAAAACTAGTAGTATTGGTTGCACAAAGCTGCCTGTTAATTTTCAAACTTTTCTCTAATTACAAAATTACTTCTGATACGATAATTATGATGTTAAAATTATTTTCACTGAATGATGCTAAAAGCGTTCTGATGAAGATTTTTTTTTTATGTAGGTATTTAAAAAATATCATTTACGGAAACTCAGTTTAAAACAGTATTATTGATAGATGAGATCTCTTATAAAAATTAAGTCTCATTAAACTTTTTTTCGAATATCCATTTAGCAGTGTGGTTAGCATGTAAAGGTATCTCTCAAACAGTAATAGCTCAGAAAATCTAATTTCGACACTTGAAGCCTCAAAATCAATAAAAGAATACGGTCTCAAAACTTCTGATGTAGACTACTTAGGTGTTCAAAAATTCTGGAAATATCTCGAGAAATTCACATTGTTTAAACCCCTCCAACAAATTACGTCAAATTTATCTGAAATTTTCAAGTTCTAAGAAATTCTACGTAAAAATTCAAAATAAAAATGCACGAGTTGATTCATTTGAAGAGATGTGTCAAATTTAATCCCCTCCAATACGAGAATAAAAGTACTTCTTCGTTATTTCTTCGAAAAAAATCACGAATAAAAAATTTCTCCTATTATGATAGTCGGGAAGGAGAAGAGGGATGTTTTTTTTTTATTACAGCGATATTTTGATGATGAATCAAAAAAACGTTTCAGACAAATTTGATGTAATTTTTGCCATTGAATCCGATTATAAAATACAAAAATAGGGGCACCAATTTATAATTTTTTACCCCCCCCCCCCCTGTCAATCCCGTACACCAATGGGTAAAAGTGGGGGGGGGGGGGGGTACTTTTCTCTTACATTATATATGTACCTATACGTTTCCTTTGAAATGTATCTCATATGCCCAAATGACACAGAACAACACTCCTTCCACCAACCCACCCCCATCCACAGCGATCAGACACAAACCCAACACACAAAACCCCCTCGAAAACTGCTTAGCAGTTTTCGAGTCACAAATGCAACACGCGCTGAAGGGCATGCTTGATGCCCTTCAAAACAGCCTCACCCAACACTAATTACTCATGACACTTACCATAGTCACATGGAACGCCAACTCGCTCAATTACAGACACACAGAAATCATATAGATTTTCTAAGACAGCCCGACATTGACATACTCCTTATACAAGAAACATTTCTCAAGCCATCACATAAATACTTCATACCCAACTACACAATCGTCAGAAATGACAGATTAACTCAGAAAAAAGGCGGCACTGCAATCGTCATACACAAACAAATCAAATACGACACAGTCATCACACCCCCAAACTTGGAAGCCACACTCATCACAATCGAAACACAACACAAAACCAAAACACTAATAGGGTCCATCTATCAAAAACCAACCTCGGTGATAGAAGTCCTACACCACACTTTTCACGAACTTCGACCGAGTCATTCTAGGTGGAGACTACAACGCCAGACACTACAGCTGGACAGGTGAAACTTCAGACAACCGAGGAAATTGCCTGGAGTACCTGTCCCAGCGAATACAATTCAATATTCTGGTTCCTGACGAACCCACACACTACACTCCATGCTCAAACCCTTCAACCATCGATCTATACTTCACTCAAAACACTTCACACATACGAAACATGCAAGTTCTACACGAACTTACTTCGGACCACCTCCTGGTATTACTGGAAGTTGCGGGTCTGAACGTCTCATACACAAACACCGAAACAACTAAAATAAACAACTACATCATGAAACAAATACTTGAAAACACGCCACCAATCCATGGCAGCCTCAACACTCCACAGGAGATAGAAGCTGCCATTGACACACTCACCACACAAATTCAATCAGCCAAACTAAAAGCAACCACCATACACATAACACCAAAATTCAATCAGAAAACAAAAATTCCAAATTACATCAAAGAACTCATCAGATACAAAAACTGGGCAGTCAGGAAAGCCAGACAAACACGAGATCCACAACACATAGTCACAGCCACACAACACACGAACCTAGTAAAACATCACATAAAGCAATACAGAAACGAAGAATGGCAAAAAGTTCTAGAAGCCATCGACATCCAAGACAATAGTCTTTGGAAAATGGTAAAGGCTCTTACGAAAGCCAAAACACCAATCCTCCCACTAATCATTCACAATCACAAGACAGCACACACACTTGAAGAGAAAGCTGAACTCTTCGCCGACTCTCTTCAAGAACAATTCTCAATAAACCACACCCCAGATACCGAACTACAAAACCTCATCACACATACCATCGTAGAAGCCTCCATCCTCACACCCACCAACGAACATCTAGCACTCACAGACTCGGACGAAGTCAAACACATCATAAAACACCTCAAGAACAAAAAAGCGCCAGGGAGAGACGAGATCTCCAGCTTTCAGCTCAAACTCCTCCCTGACGAATACATACACAGGATCACACAAATATTCAATGCATGCATTTCACAACACTTTTTTCCACAACAGTGGAAAAAATCAATAGTCATCCTCATACACAAACAGGGAAAACCCTCACACCAGGCCGAGAGCTATAGACCCATTAGTCTTCTGCCCAGCATCGGAAAGCTTTTGGAGTCTATAATTCTCATACGCCTGAAAGACATAATACACGACACACGACGCCAACATCATCCCTCCGGAGCAATTCGGCTTCCGAGAGGGACACTCCACCACAGACCAAACAACACGAAATACACAAGATCGAATTTCAAGACAAAACTCTTCCATGGTCACCCAAGGTCAAATACTTGGGCCTGACCTACGATAAAAAACTAGTATGGAAAGACCATATTATAAACAAAGTCTGTCAAGCTAGAGGTGCACTGGGCAAACTCTATCCACTGTTAAACAAAAAGAGCCCACTTAACATAAAAAAACAAATTACTCATATACACACAAATCGTAAGACCATCACTCACATACGCCGCCCCCGCTTGGCACACAATTTCATCTCAAGAGTTACACAAAATCTGCACAATCCAGAATAAGTTCTTGAGATTAATCTCTGGGGCGCCATACCTCATGTCTAACAAAACCATTCAAACAGAACTAAACATCCCTCCACTAGACAAATACATAAAAAACATCACAGACACCTTCAAAGAGAGGGCTCCGCTCCATGAGAGCGCACTAATTAACACCATGGTCATTGAGTAACTCTCTTTGACTACACCACTCCACCGTTAAACACCATTCCACCTCATGCACCCCCACTTCCACACAAACGAGCTATAGTTTAAATACTTGCTCATGACACATTGAAGTTCCCAGCCCCCCCCCCCCCCCCTTTGAAATGTGGTAGAAAAATTACGTCTGCTATACACCGCTTCTTTTAATTAAACTCCTTTGGTACTTTCTCTATCTTCAACTTTTGAGCACCTGGCATTACTCTCCAAAAGAACAATAAAATTTCAAAAAAATTGTGAAAAAATTTGTGTAGTTTATTAATATGATAATTGTATTAATTATTGACCCCTACAAATTTATTAAGGAGTTTTACAAATTCGAGATCAAAAGCCTTAAATTGAAAAAAAAGCCCTAAGTAAAGAGCCGCTTTGGTCCAGTTTTTATTGCTTTGTAGTTTTATCACTGAAATTACCGCTGTTCGATTATTTAAATAAAATAAATGCAACAATGTAAAGCTTCCGTGTATTTAAAAATTTGTGTTCTCGTCAACAATAAAATCAGGGGTGGCTTTATTCAACAATAGAGCTGACAGATAAGCAAATCGTTACTCTCAGTCTGGTCGAACATAACGGTTGTCTTTACGTTCATCGTTATAGTCTGTATGCCATATCAGCATGACGACGACACCGTTCTCGCTGTCACAAATTGTAATGGTTATTTTATGAAATGGAATGTCGTTTTTTTTCAAGATGAAAAAAATAGAGCAATTATTTGACTGGTGATAACAAAAATACGACGAGAAATGTCTTATTCCCATGGATATACATGATCGAAGTACTTCACCTAAATTTATTATTTTTATGCAAACTGGAAACTTTCTGGGATGAAGATGACTCGAAGAAGTCGCGAAGAAATAGTATGAATTATGATTTTTTTAAATGTTACACAATCATCGTTCTGACTATTATTCAAACAAACAGAAACAACAATAAAATTATTATCAATTTTTTCTTAGTAATAAACGAAACCAAATTTGGAAGAGAAAATTGCTCACCGAAAAGTGACGACTTAAAGATTGCTTAACAACTAGGCAGTAACATTTCGCGTTAAAAATGCAAGTACCTACCTCAAAATCTATAAAATTTCGTAAATTATTCGTTTTATTCTTCATAAAATTAAAACTTCTTAATTGCTAACTCACTTTTATTTCGACTGACAAAGCAATTTTCCGTTTCCCGCAGTGTAAATGAGTCCATGCTTCCACTAAATGCTTGCTGAATCTCATGATTAACGGAACTTCCTTACAATCCACTCCCCTTAAATGAGCGTTGCTGCAATCGCGTCAAATAATTTTTTACTTCATAATATTATGTACTGTGAATTTAAATTTCATAATCTAGAAGAGCAGTAAAATACCTGTCTATGTATTTAATTTATAAAAGTCTACTAACTCTTAAAGCGAAGGAAATTAAATTTCTCAAAAGAACGAAAAAGAGTTTTGGACTGGCTTGTTACTGACAATCAAAGCCGATGGAGAAAATGTAATTGAACACTAGAAGGCAACGAAAAACGACATTATGGTACTATATCTTGCACAATAACAATTTTTAGATATGGGTCGATCCCCTGCCATTAATTGATAGTGATAATAGGGGTATTTACCAGTCTCGTAAAAAGCGAGTAGTTTTACAAAATTATCACTTCGTACTTCAGAATACTTCAGTTAACCAATCAGAACTGGTAAATCTTGCAACCTAAAAAGAAAAAATGAAAAGTTTTATCAAAATTTTGAGAAGAGAGTGGTCGCTAGTACAGCTGCTTTGCTTGTACGCGACTGAGTCGTTGGAATGCCAACGTATGGGTTCGAATCCCACTCTCGCCATGGATATTTGTTCCGAAGCCATAATTATGAAAGTGGAGCACCTTAAGTCTTATCCACATAACTTAAGACCGATGTTCCCTCTTGAAAAAATAAAATAAAATAAATAAATTGGAGACTCTAAAACGTCGGTAGGTATGGGCCATTTACAACGCCTATTTCGGCCATTGCACCGCTAAGATTCAATTAATGAAATCTTATTTTTAAACGAGACACCTTTTGTCTCTTAACAAAATTTTGATAGGACGTAGGTACCTACACCATTTTAGAGAAAAATCCAAAGGTTTTTAACATTGTTTATTTATATTATTTTTATTTAATTGTCTGATAAATACCATAAAGTGAAGGGCTTGCAGATAAGGCTCAAATATTAGTAAATTTTAGGTTTTTTTCCTAAAATGTTTTTTAACCGAGATACTGGATGCTTAAGTGCCATTTACGAAACTGGTTTTTCAACACCCTGTATCTCGGGTTTTATCTATAGTCCCGTGAAGGAATGGTACTTATCTAAGACTATTAAATAAAAATAATAGAAAATAGAATAATAAAAAAGCTTTGAATTTTTACGAGGTAACAGGTGTCCTGAAACCTCGGATTTTACGCCACTGAGTGCTTTGGTTATATCCAGAATTTGTTCAAATAGTGGTTATTAAATAGAAAACCTGCATACAAAAATTCAGAATATTTGCCCCGACGCCCATTCAGAAGAATATTAAAATTGAATATTCCTATTTGCTTATAAAAAGCAATTTTAGTGGGGATGATGTACTTATTGTTGAACAAAAATTAATTGATAAAACTATAATTTTGTTCACAATTACCGCCTCTAACGTTAGACCTAAAAAAAGGGTAGGCGATACGGCGAAGATGTTGCAGGGTCATCTATTCCCGTCACATCTTTGAGAAGGCAAGATTTCTTTACTATTTTCTGTGTTTCTACCTATTTTGATTGTCTACAGAAATATTGATGGAACCGAGTAATTTGTCACAATTTAAAAGAATAAAGTATTGTAAGTTTTTTTCTAAATCAGCTTCCAAAAGTAGCTTTATCTTAGAACAAATATATTTATGTGTAGGTTTCTTGTTTACAAGAAATACATAAAATTTGATTGTAAATAAACAAAAGTGCTCTGTCAGTTTAAAATAACTGATGTGAGTAGAATCAGATATTAAAGGACAAGGTGGGAAGAAATTTCAAGGAAAAATTGTCATTACGAGAAGTAACTAAGACCATATCATAAAAGTATTAATTAATGAGTATCAAAACGTTCTTAAACAAAGTTTTCATGATGAGTTAAATTGGGTAGCTAACTTAAAAACAAAGATGGTAAATATTGGTGAGAACTTCACTTACCTCAAAACCAAATCACTTTCCAAGTTAAATATTTTTATCCGGATACCTGAAAGCAAAGAAAGATTAATTAGTTGAAACCCTCAGCTTGTGAAACGGATCTTAATAATTAAAAAGTATTGATTCATGGGTTCTTTCAGTTTTAAATATTGAAAAATTAAACGTCAGATATTCGGTAAATTTTCCGCATGATAAGTATAAAGTCTGTACACTGAGAGTTGTCTGTTGTGATAACTAAGGATATATCATCTCGTTATGTTTCTTACTCCTTCTATTGCATTGCATAGTCAATCGAGTTAAAATGGGACGTATTGTCAGAAATACGTTTGAATCGTCTGCAATTCTAAAAAGATGAGCGAGAGTGAGACGGAAGTATCGACTCGCGTCTTGATACGCTTAGATTGATACGATATTACGATAAGATTGTCGTCGCTACTATCAGTAGTGTCAGTGTCAGCGGTAAATATACTAATAAGGTTTGTCTTGTGATTTGAAACGTTTTTAATACGAAATTAGCAGACTTACCTGTGTCCTGTGTTATGTCCTGTGATAAACTATGAGTAACTTATTATAATTGCTCGAATGCCTAAAAATCTATTTCCTAGCTTTGCCTGGGAAACGATTGAACTCCCTAGTACGTGGTCTTGTGGTTAAATTGCTGGAATATTTTACTTGCAAATAAGAAAACGGAGGTGTTATTCTTTCTTTTAAACGGCAACCAGCAGGTAGGTGACATGATATTTCTATCATGATGATAACAATAATTATTATCATTCTTATTTACTTGCATTATATAATATTTGTTATCAAAAAGTTGCAAGGCTCTACTTCGTCAATAACTTGTCGAAATAATATATTTGTAGGATATTCATTATTCCTCAACACACGCCACTGACACGAACTGCGATACCACATCTGGTTCGACTTAGAAATAAGTGTACGATTCAAATCGAATTAAATGAAATTGTTTAGTCAGAATCAGTGTGGCATGACAACGGACAACTCTCAGTGTACAGAGAGTACATTAATTTTGAATTAAACGCCTTCTAGAATGAACGATGTATTTTCTGTTACACCAACGTTTTATTTTTTTATCAGGCCATGATTAACTTTCATTAGTGTCGAAACGAATTCTAAAAACCTCTGCAGAGACCTAAATAAATTAAAAACTTGAAATAAGATTGTAAAACTTCTGCTGATAACGACCTGAGTGACAGAATCGTACTAATTATTATTATAAAGATTTATTAAAATTATGGTGAGATAGAGAATGAAAAGTGCATGAGCTTAAGTTTTTAGGATTTTATTTTTGAAAGATTGTGAAAAAACCTTAAAATGTTATCTAATGCCGGGTTTTTACATATGGAGAAAAAAAACAATTTATGAACATTATTGCAACATTTAGACCGGTCGTATTACTTATACATGACGATATGTCGACATACATGTCGACATGACGATATGTCAAGGGTTATTTAGCATGAACAACCCTTAGAATAACAAAAAAAATTCCAGTTAAATTTTATACCCTCTATAGCACGCATATCACCTAATTACGATATTTTGATCTACCATTTTATTGAATACCTATAAACCTGTTAAAATTTTTTCGTCTGTAACTTTGTCAGCGTATTAATTCCACAGCGCACCACTCGGAAATTGAAGTGGAATTTTAATGACATATTTATCTATACATCATCTGCTTTTCATTACAGACGTGTATTTGAAAAATACGATTTTTCGACACGCCAGCAAATGGGTAATAAATTAAAGATTTTATCCCAGGAATTTATTGCAAGATCTGGACTTTTATCTCAGGTGGAAAATAATTTTATGTAAATTATTAAAGACTTATCGGATTTAGGGATGAAAATCGCGTTTTATGTCGGGTTTATTAATGAATACGAAGGAGCGAGAAATGCAGTTTAAATCTAAGCAGTTATCTAAGATCATAAACTTTATATTACGTGGAAAGCTTATTTTCAGTCGCATTTCCCTGGCTGTTAATGACCAGTTATTAAACTTTTATGATGAATTTGTTACCTTTTTGCAATTCAAGTAAAGCTGCGTTTTCATGAAGTCAATCTTAATAATGTAGGTTAACGGAAATTGGCAAAGCATGCTTTTAAAGGTCACTCAGAATTTTATCAACTTAAATCTATTGATTTTGAAATTTTGTAATATAAAATTTTTATTACCGCTATTAAAAACTAGTCTAACTATATATATTTTTTATTGCTACACCTCCACAGTGACATAATCATTGCATTAGTGAGCTGAAAGTACCTACTGTAGAATGATTGATTTCACTTTTGTCTTTTTTATAATGACAGATAAAGGAAATATATGGCCACCAGTTAGTTAGATAGGGAGTGCCTACAACTAAGGAAACAAAACGTTTCCCTAGTAAAAAAATATTCTGGGTCTTAGATTAGTGGTGCTTGTAATATTGGGATCTCGTCTTCTATAGGATGCGTATGAGGACTTATCTGCAACCGTTCATCAAACGGTCATGGCTATCTTAGTTTTTGAGATATTTTGAAGAAACAGGAGTGCTCCAGTTTCTAAACACCCTCAAAACGTTTTTCTAATCATTTAATAAAAGCCTCTTTGAGGTAACTTTTCATTTAAAATCTGATCATTTGCTCTAATTGTTATTTCCACATTTCCAATAACCGAAAAAATCAAGAACTTGGATTTTTCTTATGAAGGGATTATTAATATTTTACTAATTTAGAAATAAAATTTAATAACTTCCCTAATAGTGTACCTAATATACAGGGTGCACCATGTATCCTTCTCTATATTGCTATCTCCTGAACGCTAAGAGATACAGGGTCGGTTAAATTAGAGAAAAGATGCGCAGTTTTGTGGCCATCTCGAATTCGTCAAAACATGCAAGATATCTGTGACCGTTCCTGAAATATCCTGAAAAAACTCAAAAATCGAGATTTCTTATTTTCTTCATATCTTTTTTATTATTGGAAATTAATAAATAATTTTTTGTAGGCTTACATAAGCCGTTAAGAGCTATCTATCTAACATTTCAAAAATTTTCAAGGCCTACTAGATCCAAGAGTTTTCACAGTCAACTTTCGTTTTTCTTATGGCCGCCATATTGAGTTTCTATGTCATTCGATATGAAAAAATTAATGGAAACCAAAAATTAATAAACTTCAAAAAAATAAAAAATCGTCGAAAAACGTCAACATTTGTAAAATACGCCGAAATAGTGCTTGCCTTATGGTTTTTTAATTTATCTATGAAATTCTGTCTAAAAAGTTGTCTTTTTTGTAAAGAAAAAAGAAGAATAAAAATTTTTTTTATTTATTTTTTGAAGTTTAACAATTTTTAGTTTTTATGATTTTTTTTATACCGAAAAACATAAAAAACACTATGGTGGCCAGAAGAAAAACGAAAGTTGACTATGAAAATCATAGAATCTAGTCGGCTTTGAAAATTTTCAAAATGTCAGATGGATAGCTCTTGCCGACTTATGTAAGCCCACAAAAAATTATTCATTAATCTCCAATAATAAAAAAGATATGGCAAAAATAAGAAATCTCGATTTTTCAGTTTTTTCAGGATATTCCAGGAACGGTCACAGATATCTTGCATGTCTCGACGGAATCGAGATGGCCACAAAATTGCGCTCCTTTGGATTTGTTTCACCGACCCTGTATCTGTTAGCGTTAGGAGATAGCAATATAGAGAAGGATACATGGTGCACCCTGTATAATTCCAGTTCAAGCGAAAATAAAAATCATACTAAATGTCTTCTAAAAATTCTACATGAGAAGTTTCACAAAGTTATCAGTGGTACAAATAAAAATTTTATTAATTAAAAAAAAATTATCTTCAAGTTTCATTTCTCCAGCATTTTCAACAGATTTCTGAAAGGACGCATCCGGTTACCTCGAACAGACCGTTTTAGTTTGCGAGTGGTTACTCTTCAAGTCAGCACACAATGCCATCTAATTCCGAGCTATAACTTCAATCTTGAATTTCGCCAATACTCTTTCAAAAGTAATTTCCGATATAAAATACTAACCGTGCAAACCCCTTTGGCCGCAAGCGAATGAGGTCATGCCATGTTATGAAGTTCCTGTGTTGTTGAAAGCGTCAGCATGTTATATTATGACAGAGATAAACGACTATTGCTGCAGATCTCAGATTTGATATTATTGCAGTAGACAACGGTTTGAAATCATCAGTTCTAGCCCCGAAAGAAATATTAAATACTGCTTGTTCTGTCAGGGTTATAAATCAGTAAGGGATTTGAGTTGATTGACTTCACTAATCATAAATCTCAGTCGATATCCATGAAGATATTAAAGTGTATTCCTGAATATACGACGCTCTTTTGTAAATAATTTTCTTCTAAATTGAACATGTAAGCCATTTTCTCTATCTTTAGGCGTTTTCAAGGTAGGTAAGTTATTTTCAAAAAAGAAATTTGCAATTTTCACTTCTTTCGTCTTCTTTTTCTTTAGTCTGTGCCCATCCATTGTAGAATACCGGCTGTAACATAAGTACTGCGAAAGATTTCAGGGGGTGATTCCTGAGACCATTTTAAGAAAAAAAGTTTACATGAACATGGGTCCGAAAATGCTTACCCGCTGAGTTATAGCCCCTTAAAGTTGGGACAATAAGCCCTGACGAAGGTTTTTATTTATTATCTCCGAAACCATATTCAACATATAAGATGACAAAATTTACCACATCCACCAATGTTCTTATGCCTAATAAGATAGACTGTACATCCCTTTGAAATGTTCACCAATGGTGAGTTAAATCTGGGGGGGTGTGGGGTAAAAATTACCCCAACTATTTTGTATCAATATTTTTTTCAATTTTGATGTGAAATTATTGAAGTTTCTGAGTAATAAAGTCACTCTTGTTCAACTTCGATAAGATTCGAGAAAAATCCATTTCAAAATATCATTGCATTGCTGTGAAATGTAAGTATGTATTGCAGAACGCCAATTTTGATACACAAAAATTGGATTAATTTTTACCTCACACCCTCCAGATTTAACCCACCCTTGGTGAAAATTTCAAAGTGATCTACATTCTATCTTATTAGGCATAAAAACATTAGTGGATGTGGTAAATTTCGTCATCTTATGTTGAACGGTTTCGGAGATAATAGATAAAAACATTCCTCAGGGTCCCAACTTTAAGGGGCTATAACGCAGCTGGTAAGCACTTTCGGACCCATTTTCATATGAACTTTTTTTTTCTTAAAATGATCTCAGGAATCACCCCCTGAAATCTTTTGCAGTACTTATGTTACACCCGGTATAGGTCTCTTCCAGGTTTTTCCATGGTATGCAGTCTCTTGCTAATCTCATCAATTGCCCTCCTGCCACTGCTCTAACGTACTCCATCCATGTCTTTTTCTGTCGGCCAATACTTCTTGTTATCCCTCTGGGTCTCTGGGTCCATCTGGCTAGATCCTGTCTCGCCACTTGTCTGATCAATTGTCACTTCAAGCTTGCCACCCACTCCAAAACAGCCAGTATCTTTGTTCTGTCACGTATCTGAGTATTATTTACCTTGTCTTCCAAGCAGGTGATTCCCAGTATAATTCTGTCCATGGCTCTTTGTACAACTCTCCGTTGTTCTGTTGCTTTTCTGGTTATTGCCATAGTTACTAAGCTATCAGTGAAAACAGGCTAGCACAGCTATCGTAGGGCTTTTTCCTTCAGCTCGATGGGTACCTTTCTGCCTTTTCCACATTTTGATTTTCTTTGCCCAGCTTGACTTTATGTCCTAAATATACAGGGTGTTTCACCAGCAGACCGACATGGCCTAAGGGTAGATCAGTTCGTCATTTTGACATCAGTTTCTTGTGTTTTTTAAAACGTATGTCATAGTTGGCTATGACATCATTTTGACATAGGTCATTTTTTCTGAATAAAATGATATGAAGCTCGATATGGTTTTTACCGAAAATAAAGAAATTATGACGATTTTTACATTACAAAAAACACAAGTTTGTCATAACTCAAAAATTAGAAAAGCATCTAAAACGTTTTTAATTACCATTTTTCTCTAGTTCCAATAATAAGAGTCCTAATATCTTAGAATAAAGAAATTATCGAAATAAAGTTTATGTCATATATCTAGGAATCCATGAAGATTTTCAAGAAAAACAAAAGTTGTTTCGAATTTATAGCTCATAAAACTTCACTACTTTCCCTATTTAATCGTTCATTTAACTACAGTAGTTTACGAGAGTTTTGTATACTGAAGCATTGAAAAAAAAGCTCACCATGTATAAGCTGTTTGTTACTGAAATTGTCTAAAACTACATTTATAATTGAACTTTTTAGTTTTACATGTTAATAAAACACAAATAAAATTAAATTCACTTTGCTATATTAAATGTAAATTTGAATAAAGGCTAAGTACCGATACCGATACGCAGAATAATGGCCAGTAAAATTAAAACAACTCACTAATAGAAAGTTGGAAGCGTAGAAAATTTAATCAAGGGAAAATCTCATGGTACGCATATAATCCTTTCAATTGCTAAAGGCCTTTTCTGAACAGACTAATTGATAAAATTTCCTGGAAAATTCGCTCGGCAGATTTCACTCGCATTAAGGTAAATTATATCTTTTATAAAAAAATTACATCCCAGAATTGACGTTAATTTGTGTTTGAAAATTAAACCTGGAAGAGGTTTCTAAATTTAATTTTGACTTCAACAGATCAAACATTTTTTTATTTCAATGAATTACGATTTTAATAATTAAAAAGCTTTATTAGGCGAGATATGTGAGACTTGTCTCTTTGGTACTGGGGAGAATCTACGAACTTTAATACCCGTTCCAATAAAAGATTTTCATCATATTTTTTATTATACAGTGTCGTGGATTTTGTAAAGTTATAGGTACCTGTTCATGATCCCATTTAAGGTAGATGTTATTAATATAAATTCAATCGATGGATTTATATTTTTGATGATCAATGAAATATTTTAATCAAGACAGAAAAAAGTACGATTTACTTTACTGTAGATATATATATACAGGATGTTTAAAAAAATGTGTCGGAAAAGAAAATTCCGAAAAAAAAATTTGCTATAATATAATGGGTGTCAAGTTATATTTTTTTTTCAGTTTAACGATTATATGTCTGGATCAGTTTGAATGTATCTAAAACGGTTTGACTGTAACTCAGTTTTGTACACATCTTATGATGAGTAATAAAATAAATGTATTTACTTTTTGAGGGCTAATTAATTGATTTTTAATAATGCAGTGGCTGAGATTATAGGATTTAGTGAGATTTTTTGCATCTAATTTCTACACGAAACTGGGAGCAATAAATTTTGTAAGCAAATTTTAAACCGCCAATGTTTTCTACTGAAAAAGGTGCTTTCGATCAACAGTTCTTGAATCTTTTTCGAAAAAAATGGCATTAGGTACTTTTTTTTGATTTTTGATATTTTTTTTTATTTTCATACTATACTATCTATTATAAATTGCATTAGAGCTCCAAACGAAGATAATATAAATGATAAGATGTGTATAAAGCTGAGTTCTGTATCACAAATAGTTCCTGATATATCGTAAAAAAAATAAAAAAAATTTGCCACCCTGTATAGCGAAAATGGTGAGTTTGCGGACCCATAATGTTAACTGGAACTTTCTTTCTTAGAATGAGTAGTTAAGAAATGGCACTTTTTATTTTCCGATACGTTTTGAAATACCCTGTATAAAATAATGTGTTGTATAATATATTGTGTGGTGGTCCCGTATAAAGGGTGTATCTTTATAAAATTGCAAAAACATTTAAAGGTAAATAGATTCTTTGGCCAAAAATAAACAAAAAAGTAATTTTTTCAAGTTCCCATTAATGTGTCCGCAAAACTTTAGAGTCAAGAAACGCACCCAATTTTTATTTTTATTTGTCAAGCTTTCAAAGCTAGAAACATCAGTTCTGTCAATGTCATAAAACCACATGTAACAGGTAGCGAGAAATTCAAGTCAGTAGTCATGTGCACTTTTATTTCTGACATCGAGACAGTGAACATCTGCACAGCTGCTTTCCATCATTTTTCATTTTTTGTTTGGTTATATTCTCAAAGCTCTCCCCGCATTCTGTTGTTGTTTATTTATACCTACGCACGTGAGTTTATTTTTATTTATTTATTGTTATTGCAATATTACAAGAGACTAGCTCTTACCTTTTACTGTTTATTTATTGTTTGAAACATCATTTAATTGAAAGACAATGGTAAGAAGGCGCACGTGGCCTTTGGTTATTTTGTTACTCTCATAAAGGGGGCCCATGCCCATAGTGTTTTTAATAATTATTTCTGTGTGTAAAGAGGTTTACAATTGCTATCTAATTTAATTGGTAAATTAACACGTGCTGCCCGACATTCAATTTTATCTCATTAAAATCATACAATTATTGGTGCAGGTATATAGTCAAGGAGGGCCCCATTTTAACACCACGTTTTACAGAAAGCATGATACATTTTAACACCACGTTTCATCCGATCTTTATGGTTATTTGAATTATTTAAATTTATTTATTGTAATAAGGAACCAGCACATGTCCTTTTTGATTATTATTATTACTATGATGAAGCACATTTCTCTACAAACAATTTATTTTACAGTGTTCACATTTTCTTTGTATTTTAAACTATTTTCTGCTCTCAATAATTTTATTTACATTTTATTCATGAAACTATTTAAACAATCACACTGTATAATTTTATTATGTCTTTTATTGCATTTTACTGGTGAATTTTAACTTCTTTGTAATTTTCGTCAAACTTAATTACCATTGTGAGGTTTTGATCATTAATCATTTTATTTAAATTGAAATTTTATTTGTTTTGGAATGCGAGCGACACATGCACTGATTAATTTGATTTCGTTTCTAAATTGTTATCGAGAACCGTCTTTTTATGGTTCGATAACGCCGCTGCTATATAATATGTTTGACCTCATTTTGTATTTCATATTTCCTGGACTCTAAACTATTTATTTATTTGATGTTACTGATTTACTTGCTCTGACCTATTTATTTATTTGTTGCTACTGATTTACTTGCCCGAACTATTTATTTACTTGCTGCCATTGATTTACTCGCCTGATATATTTATTTGTTTTTATGCCTTTTTGTGTGTCTTGTTTCCTTTTCAGGAGGTATGTGTCCTTGAAATAGAAAGATAAAATGTGGTCTTCCTGAATAAATTATTATAATATATTACTGTATAGCAGATTTGTTTATCAATGTCAATTTTGCACCAAAACGGTGACGATGTTATGTGTTGTGTCTCTTGTATTTTATGTTTTTGTCATGGTGTATTTTTATGTAAAATCTTAAATGAAACGACGATATGATTTTATTTTGACTCACGAATCGCAGCGTTAGACAACGACGCTTCAATCTGTTGTACAGGTTATGTCTCGTTTTGACGTTAGATGTCCTTTGGAATCGATTTTATTTATTTGGTATTAGTCCGGAGGTGTGGAGATAAGTATTTTTTTTAATGGCTTCTCCCATTAAAAGGTCTAATTTATGTGTGTTTTGTTACGTCTTTTCTATTAGTCCGGGGTGTGGAGATAAGTCGATTAGGGTTCTCGCATCAACAATGTCTAATTTATGTGTGTTTTGTTATGTCTTTTCTTTACAGGTATACTAAACGGTTCGCAAAGACTAACGTTAAAATGACAGGTTACCATAATACAAGAGATTTAGTTCTCATCCCTCAACGCCCAAGCAAATGCTTGATTCTAACATGTCGTCGTTTCATTGTATGTGTTTGAATTGACATGTGACCAGGATTTTAGGGTGTTTACACTACAATATGCTAGTGGCGGAGAATTTATTTGCATGGGGTGTTTTTGCCCCTAATATCTATAACACTGGAAAAATTTACATTTTAAAAGGGCAATTTCAACAGACAATATTTTCTACACGAAAAAGATACTGTCATAATTGCTAACGTGAGTCGAGAAAAACGGCCATGTACGATGAAAAACCCGCTTTGGATGTTTCAAAACATAAGTCGAAAAATAACGACAAAAAAACTTCTCTCTTTTCCAATATCTTCGTAAATGGAACATGAAAAACTGAATTGATATTAAAAAAAATTTCATGTTCAACGGCTGCGCTCTGTCTCTCAAACGGTTCTTCTATCTTCAAAAAAACTGGAAAAATTAAATTTTTTTGAGATCCTGTATCTCAAAAACGGTACATATCACGGGATACACAGTAATATAAAATTTTAGTTTTATTTTTGACCAAAGAATCTATAATTTTTTCGCAATATTAGAGATACACCCTGTAAAGATACACATATATAAGCTATAAAAGATGTTGCTGCTGGATGTTCATTTCTAATCTCTCTACCAGCAAGCGTTTTAGTAATAAATAACGTTCCGGATCACATGGTGTGGATTGAAACAGAACTTCCTATATGAACTCAATAAAAGATAAGCGTGGCTAAGACAGATTACAGATATTCGATGACTGATCTCTTCAACCTAATCGCAGTGCATCAACAGAGATTAAGTTCTAAATTTTTATTTTCAATTTCGCAAGAAAAAACTTTAAATCAAACAACTAACGAAATTTTAACACTATGAAAGTATTGAATTAAATATGGTTCTCTGCGCACCTTCCACGACTCACTGCCAGAGTTACGTGTGCAATGGATATATTTTTCGACGAATAGCCATGCATGATTCACAAACGAGCAACACTGAGAAACAAATCAACGTCGATTGCAAAACTAAGTTCTTTCAGAAGTAGAATACTACCAAATAGGGATCTGTTAATGACCATAATATTACAGGGGATGTTAGGATAAGTCACTTTTGGGATAAGTCAATCTATAATTTCCTCTACTCAAGAAGCGAGTGATAGGTTCCATTGACGAGAGAAGGCTTTAGCAGTATTGGAAAATAAAAACTTCAATATCTTCGACTATTTGATTGTAGTAGATATAGATATTTCTGAATCTTTTCAATACTGCAGCAAGGGACCCAGAACGAGGACGAGATGGCTTCAAAAGATGATATCAGCAGAACGGTTACTTAAGCTCTATAAACAAAACCCGAAAATATAGCAACTCATCTCCCTTGCATACAGAAACAATGGCAGTTTCAGAGTTGTCAAAAAACCCATTACAGTATTGAAAACCTTTTTTTTTACTCATGTAGGTAATGGTTTTACATATGATAAGGTATATAACGAGGTACTTATACAAAAAGATACAAGTATAGAGGAATTTATTGAACTTCTAAATTCATTAATCTCAAAGTATTTAAATCATATCCATTTCCCATCTTACCAGTTATAATAATAATAATAATAATAATAATAATAATAATATGTTTATTGCCCAACAGATTTAAAATCCAATTACAGGACAATTTAGACAACATAAGATTGTGAACCAATTTAACAATTAAATATTTCAACATAATAAGTTTCAGAAGACATAATTACAGCGAAACATATCAAAATGCACAATATATCAGGCACATATACATTTTATAAATTGATATCAAAACCAATGATAATTTCACAGTTCTACAACGACGAAAATAAATCCTATAATTCTCGAGCAGCGATCACCAAGGTATCTGACATGCTATTCATGTTAAGATCGCAAATGGTCGAAATGCGGTTAAAAAGTGTCGACATTACGTACACGGGTGACTTTACAAGTACATTAGACCGCGGTATCCTCAGTGAAAATGTTCTTGTAGTCCTTAAATTCTGACAAGGGACGTGGAAACTAAAAAGCGATAACATCAAAGGACAATCTATGTGATTATGGAAGAGTTGATACAGGAACTTAATTGCAACAATCTTCCGTCGCTTTTGTAGAGTCGTGAAACCGAATCTCTCCAACAAAAAATCACAGTTCATATCTCTCTGTGGATAAACACCATACATTTTATAATTCAGAAATCTCAGAAATCTTCTCTGTACACGTTCCACTTCATTGACCTGACAGAAATAATAGGGGGACCAAACCAGACAACAGTATTCTAATTTAGATCTTATGTAAGAATAGTATAAGACCTTCAGACAGTGAGAGTTGTTGAAATCTCGGCAGTTTCTATGCAAGAACCCAAGCATCCTCATAGATGACTTGGTGATGAGGGTCACATGGTCAGCGAACGTAAGGCCACTATCAAATGTTACACCGAGATCCTTCACAGTACTGCTACGTGCTAATGTCTCGGACCTGAACTTATAGTCGTATGTTATGGGATTCTTTTTCTTAGTAAAAGTAACTACCCGACACTTACCCGTATTCATCTGCAGCCTATTATCCTCACACCACCCTTCAATATTGTCAATATCGTTCTGTATCAAAAGACAATCATCATGACTATTGATTACCGAAAATAATTTCAAGTCATCCGCGAAAAGAAGCTTAGAAGAATCGATAACATCCGTAATATCATTTATGAAAATCAGAAAGAGCAACGGCCCCAGGTTCGAACCTTGAGGTACACCAGATGTAGGGGTAAAAGAACGCGAACTATAGCCGTTATACAAGACGCACTGTTGTCGACTCGATAGGTAAGATGCAAAAAATGATCTCAGACGTGAACTGAAACCAAAATATTCAAGTTTTCCGAGCAGCAAATCATGATCAAGTCTATCGAAGGCCTTCGAGAAATCGGTATAGACCACATCAACCTGCCCCTGCGAATCTAAAGTCTCAGCAGCAAACTGCGTAAAATAAGATAAATTTGTCACCGTAGAACGTCCATTCATGAAACCATGCTGCAACGGTGAAATTGCCTGATGAATAGCAGGACAAATACAAGAATACACCGACGCCTCAAAGACCTTAGCGAAGTTATTAAGGATGGAGATTGGCCTGTAATTGCTGATCAAAGCTGGATCACCATCCTTCAATACCGGACACACCTTAGCTGTCTTCCAAATAGTTGGAAAGATTGATGTTTTGAGAGACAAGTTAAATATAAGGGTTAGAGGTTCAACGAGGACACCTTCGCAATCCCCAATCAAGAAGCTAGGTATCTGATCGGAACCCGCCGTAGTCTTACGTTTGAGCTTCCTTATAGCATTAATGACATCGTCCACAGATAGCTCAGGGACATCAACGAACAGCGAGTCGAACTGGGATCTGGCAGTATAAACATTTCGTTGGGAAGATGATGATGGTAAGTATACACTAGCGAAATATTTAGCGAAATTTTCCACAATATCAGTGGGATTATCACACTTCAAACCTTCACTGTCAATCACAGAAGCCGGTATCCTAGATGTTCCCCTCTTACTCTGAATATACTGCCAAAATCTCTTGGGCTCATCCACCAAGCTACCCTGTAAATTATCAATGTAACTCCGATATGCATCTTTTATTTTGTGCTTAATTACGGCTCTCAGTTCTGTGAATTTTTGAAAATGAAATACTTTCCCCGTACGCTTAAAACAGCCATGATGCCTATGCTTGAGTTTGATGTAATTTATAATCTCTTTATTAAACCAAGGTGGATAAGTACGAGATCCCGGTCTAGTGCTATTATAGTGAGGTACAAACTGGTTGAAAATCGAGTATATTCTCTGGTAAAAATAGGAGCAGGCCTCATTCACATCATCATAAAACCTCAGCTCAGACCAATCTTGAATGAGGAGAGCCTGATACAATCCTGGGAAATCAGCCCTTTTAAAATTATACTTCTTAGTACCTGGATTACATGAAAAAGAGCCTACCCTGGAAACGACAAAATCCAACTCAATGCAAAGGGAGGGATGGTGTGTGTCCTCGGGGACAAACGGTATGTTGTCACGAGATACGTCACAGTCAATGTTCCCCATAATTAAGTCCAACACGTGATCATTACTGTTTTTTACGTGATTAAATTGCCTATAGTCGTTATAATCTAGAAAACGACTTAATGCCCGACCCTTAGGACCCCTGCTCAATCCGTAGTACCAGTCTGGAGCATTAAAATCTCCCAGTAGTAATACATGACTGACATTTGACAAATAGTTACAAAGCATTTCAAAGAAAGTCTCATAGTCGGTGACGGTGACGTCCGGTGGAATATAGATACAAAATATATACAGATAAGCAGTATTTAATCTAACTTTACACCCAACGCAATCAATAGAAGGAATCTCCTTTGATAGGAAACCAAGGTCCAAATAAGATGCAATATATGAGTTTTTCAGTGCCAGGAGGACACCGCCACCGCGGACCACATTGAGCCGGCTGAACTGGCGGTCCTTTCGATATACAAAAAAATTATCAGAGAAGTATTCAGAGCTTGATATATCCTCAGACAGCCAAGTTTCAGCCAGACCAACACAATCGTAGCTCGAAGCAGATGAACTTACATAAAAGTCTGACGTTTTAGTCCTCAGACCACGCACATTCTGGAAATAACACCTAATATTGGATCCTCTAGGTTGGGCGGCTACATGTTTTTTGCTCGGTCCAAAGAGGGGCCCTTAAATTTTGATATATAAGGGCAATTGTCTCTGTACTTCAAGGTGATATTCTGCTCCCCCTCTTCAATCCTCTTTTTAAAGTCGTGTACCACCGCTGCATTGGTAGTGCGCTGAACATGCGTCAGATCAGCGTGGAAGAGGTGCTTGCGATCCTTGTTGCGCTTGTTCGAACGCAAGACCTCACCAGCCTCCCTTTCGGTATCATATATGATCTTCAGTGGTCGAACTCTGTCCTTTCTGGTCGCACCAATACGCACGATTTTCCTGGGTTGTGCAAATTTCCCCAAAGGTGATAGAATCTCAACGACACGGTCCAGATCATCCCGCACCCTATCAGCCACAGATTCGGATGCTGACTCAGGAATGTTGTAAATTATGACATTGCGGCAACGCTTTCTTCGGTCATCCAATTCCGAAATTACTTCAGACACCCCCGGAAGCTGCATCTCGGTTGGAACGGCAGCCTTGATTTGTTTCAACTCTTCTTTCACTATGATGACATCATTTTCAAGAGCATTTAATCTGTCATATATCTTCTTAAATTCCTCAGTAATAACCTGCATTATATTGGACTTGAATGTCTCAAACTGCAACTTTATTGCATCCTCAATCAACGCTGTATGAGAGGAAGCACTCTGCTGGGCCACGTTACAATGTGAGCACTGCCACTTGTTCCAGGACATCGTTTTTGCTTGTAGGTCACTAAGATTCAGGCATTTGATATGTGCAGACTTCCTGCACAACCCGTTGCATTTAGTAGAGGGAGTTGTGGGAGTTATAGCAGAAGAACAAACCAAACAGTAGCCTGGCATCGCTACAAAAAACAATGTAAACAACAGACAGCTGATTCAGGTATACACAGCGGCGATATCAGCGACCTCGAGCAGTATCAAAAAAAAAAAAAAAAAAAAACGCGATATGATGCGATACACTGTCTTGATGGAAATTAAAATTTAGAAATTAATTAACCAAATATCAAAGTTTTTCCTGTTTTTAACTATTGTAGAAGAGCGCCCCCACTGATTCAATAACACAATCACGTTACACTATTTTCAATGAGACAAGTGCAGCAATCAAAACTTAAAAAACCGAACTATTAACTCATGAAAACTTGATATTACCAGGAGCGTTTTGTATCGCCTCTTGACTTCATTTGTACACGTTTCAACTCGTTATGGAACAATAGCGCCACCCTACCGACGTTGGAATGAAATGTTGGGCATCTCTTGATTGTGAGTTAATAGAAAGCTCTCTAAGTAAACGACGAAGCATACCAAGTCTGCAAATCTGCCTTAAAAATGTAGTCCTTAGTAAGTAGTTACTATAAATGAGAAAATGTAAGGATTCTGGCTGGTAACCGTCATTTAATATTCATTTTACTGCAAACCAGCAAAAATTCAATGATCTCCCTCGTACTTATTATTCCTTAGAGTAAAGCGCATACACAGTCAGAATAGAGTTGAAAGTTCAAGTACGTGCCTACTATTTTACGATTTAAGAGCACTAGTAGCAAAGCAACATCATAACTGTAACGTTCTTCGCTATCTTCGTGTTATCATCCTGGTTATGCTCGCAATTTCCGGACATAACTATTATTATAGTCTATTAGAGAGTTGGTGATCGACTGCGAGGTTCGCAAAGCTAAAGGATGCATGAACCTACACGTTACTTTTAGTATTATTATTCTTAAGCGTTATTGTTATTCCCAGTATACGTGAATTTAAATAAAGCATTTAGGTTAGAAATAATTTATAGGGGTAGCTTTCGCAAACCTGGTATTATGTATTACTGTTATTACGCCAAAAATGTATAATATACAAGGTGCTCATTTGAAAAGGCCCTACCCTCGCTAGCTCATATATAGAGTGAAATTTTATGACCACAAGCGCCATCTACCACAAAAAGCTAAATAGCACTTGGTACGTCATTTTAAAGGGGTTTTCAGTAGAAATAAAACGGCGAAAATTGCAATTTTTAGTTTTCATAGCAGTTTTCCTTGGAAACGGTTTAGTATATAGAAAAACGGCTTACATGTCCCCGTATTAAGTTTTAGTTTACTAGTTTATGGTGTAGAAATATTTTCAAAATTTTAATTGATTTTTTGTGAAAAAAGTATGTTTTTCATTACCCTTGGTGACTAATCATCAGTATTTATATTTAAATTATGTTTGAGCTATTTGAGAAGTTTCCTAGATTGAATAAATTAGTAACTCGTTGGCAGTATTCCATGAAAGTAGTTTGCATCGTAGTTTCGAGAAATGTATACCCGAAATTGGCGGTTAACTTCTCCAAAGTTAGGCAGCTTTGCTTGGGAATATTCAAACAATATTTAAATACACGAATCGTGGCTAAAGGAAAGACAAACAGTGGAACGAACCATCTCTGCAGTCATCGAGGATCCGATAATGTTGGAGCTAGAATTCAGTGAAATCCTCGTTAATCATTAAGAAAGTTGTCCCTTAAGTACTCTTAGATCCTATCGCTACCATACCAAATCCTACATGAGGGTAAGGTAAATCTGTAATCCTGTTATTCCTTGCCTTATCTACTTCTATTTTACAGGCTTGTGAAATTTGTGCAGCCGTTGTAAATTTTGTGATAAATTTTCGATGATTTGGTCTTTAAATCTTCTGGATAGGCAGATGCTCGGGCAGATGTTTATGAAGCTTGGAATATCTACGACTTACGATCACGAATTTATTGAAATTTCCATGTAGATAGTAACTGTTCATATTGTTGTCATAAAAGGATAAAATTTGATCCATTTTGGGGAAAGAATGCACGAATGCTGGACGCCTCAGAAAAGCACGAGTTAAACGTGCATGAGCGAAGATTCGTGCAAATAAATCCACTATTCTCAATAGACGAATGGATTTTATGGCAAAAAAAAATCAAAAGCATGAGAAAACTTCAACAGAGGAAATTGCATTAGTTTCAAAATATTGGGGGAGCAACATTCAAGAAAAGATTCACTGTATAAAGAACGTGTGGTGAAAAAATATGATAAATAATGTAACTGAACGAACCCTGGTCCGTTCGTCTTTCTCGAAAAGCAATCCTGATCGTCTATTTACCTCTGGGTTTCCCCTAATAGGACCGCTGTGATTGTTTACGTTGTGTTTACCGTAGTTTTTACCGTAGTCACCCCTGCTCTTGATTGAGGTATGCCAGGATTACTATGGCTGAAACGGATGCGCAAAAGAACCTACTATGACTCATTGTGTCTCGGTTGATTGAGATTTCCCGGGATAGGTAAAGGAAACTCGGCCGGAGTCCGCTATGCCATCTCTGGTCGAGTTTTATTAGAATTGTGATTAGAAATTGACGGGAAACGATTGTTTTGCCCTTTTCGGGTTTTCAGCTGGAGTTTTTCTAAGGTAGATAAGGGAAATTCGACCGGAGTCCGCTATGCCATCTCTGGTCGAATTTTCGGGTATAGATAAGGATAAGGTTGCCTTACTCACAACTTCATTTCAGAATCTTTTACACCCACCTCAGGAGTGCCACAGGGCTCTAGCTTGGGCCCGCTATTATTCTTACTTTTCATCAATGACATCACCAACGTCATATCATGTAATAACTTGCTTTACGCTGATGACTTGAAACTATTCGTAAATGTTAGGTCCATCTCTGACTGTTCTCTTTTGCAGAATAATGTTGACCGTGTAATGGAGTGGTGTGAACTGAACAGGCTCTCCCTGAATACCTCCAAGTGCAGTGTTATTACCTACTCTCGTAGAAGATCTACCGAGTATTTTGGTTACACCATCGGTGATATACAGCTGGCGAGAGTGGATTCTATCAGGGACCTGGGTGTTCTTTTCGATTGCAGCTTTAACTTTGCCACTCACATCTCTGATATTGTTAGCCGCGCCCTTAAAACATTCGGCTTCATTTATAGGAACTGTAAAGAGTTCACAAATGTTGGTGCATTGTTAACGCTCTTTTACACTCTGGTTAGATCTAGACTTGAGTATGCGTGTCTTATCTGGTTTCCTGTTCCCCAAGCCCATATTCATGCCCTGGAAAATGTTCAGCGAAAATTTCTGAAGTTCTTATTCTTCCGAGTTGAAGGTGTCTATCCCCAACGAGGATTTGAACACACTCTCCTTCTCAATAGGTTTGGAGTTTTATCGCTGGAAATGAGGCGTATAATTGTTGTAACTCGTTTCCTTTTTAAACTGGTAAATGGTGGAATAGACTGCGAGTTTTTGCTTGGTAAATTGCCGTTCTTGGTTCCCCGTTTAAATTCACGTTACTCAATAACTTTTTACACTCCCTCTGGAAAAAGTGGTGCTCTGACTAGGTCGCCACTCTACCTGATGTGTGCTTATTTTAATAGTATTAGTGATTGTTGCGACTTGAACCATGACAGTTTCAGCATTATGCGTCGCCTTGTTATTGAGAGATGGTCTGGTAGTTGTCGGTATTAGCGACTTTCTATCTGTAAATTAATTGGTAGCATAATACTATTCTTGATTGTTAATATAATTATTTACTTAGTTATTAGTTGATTATTATTGATTATTAGATTATCTTGTTATTAATTAATGGTATTAATTTTGCTATGTTTTTTATTTCATAGCTTTTCATAGTTTTTAGTTATAATCTGTTGTTAATTTTGTAATTCTGTATGAAGAATGGGTTTGTTTTCTTCTTTTTTTCTTTTTGTCAAATGTATTTTATATTTTGTTTCCTGTAATTGGGCTCTTTGTCTGTTGGAAACAATAAATTATTATTATTATTATTATTATTATTATTATTATAAGGTATCCCGGAGTCCGCTAAAGCCATCTCTGGGTACCGTATAAAGGGTTAGGAAGTCAGATTCGACCTGCTCAGAAGCTGATCTCAATCTGTCTGGAGCTGCGGTAGGACCTCTGCTTTTATAGAAGCAGTCGCCCGCTTTCTAAACACCACGCAATAATGCACCTTATTGGCACTGCCCTATACCGTAATTTTATATGTTTTATTCCTTATCATATTTCCCTTATTACGAGACTTATCGATTTGACCTCGCGGCTACCTTACTAAATTGTCCTGAACTTCAACTACCTAAATTTTCCTTCAAATCGGCCGACGCATTGTCGTCTTTTCATTGTACCTAACTATTATAATTACACCGGCTTAACTTTCATTTCGCATTTTCACCTACTTACTGTTTCGGGACCATGGTGGATTTTTGGCTATTGCAGTTTATTTATTCACTTTATCGATTGGTGTACTTTTAATTATAGAAGGTAGTATACCTAACGAGTTACTATTGTCTTTGCATGGAGTTATTGTTTGATTGATGATTCCACAAAAATCTTCCACCCGGCGGTCTGTTCCTAGGTCAGCTCATTCTTTCGTCACGCAGGTCGAGAGTGTCTTTTACAATACCCTGCCTTACCATCTGGTCAACTTCTACCCTAGCTTCGCCGTCTCTTCGATGTTGTTAAAAGTGCTGGAATATTTTTAGCTAGAGCGATTCTATTTTATGAATATTTAATGAGCTGACGGGGATCGTTTACTTGATGTAACGGCGGGTGGCTTCGTTTTAACATTATAACAGTTTTACCTTTAGGTATTTACGTACCTAATGCTTTCGATTTGGGCTGATTTATCGAGGGCAATGGAAATAATTTCCTTATCATCCTACCTAGGTGCTATCCATTTCAATAATAAATATGAAATATAACAGCAAAAATGCCAGAAAGATTACAAATTGGTATAGTTTCACTCAAGGACAAATTGGCAGAAGATGCAAAAGAGTAAAGACAGATCAAATGCTGCTTCAAATGACTCCATGGCAAAAAAACCTTCTTGCGCATCAATCGCAGAAATAGTGTATTTTTATGCGATTCAATAATAAATATTTTCTTCCTATTTTTTTTTTTATAATGAATATAATGAAAAAATAATCCGATTTTTTGGGGGGGGAAAAGCGGAAAACCACCTACCTACCAAAAAAAAAGAATAGCCCTCTCGTGGTTTCGAACCCGCATCAACAGTTTACTATTTAGGCAAGGGTTCGCTTGCCTAACTAAGGGCCGGTTGTTCGTACGTCAGTTAATAATTTTGAGATAACTACTGATTTTAAAATGCCCTGTATTATCAAACCATTGGTCTGATATTTCTGAAAATGAATTCTGCTCGCTTTGAGAAGAGTTAATTACTGATTAAAAATACAAGATCATTAATTATATTCGCCGTATTTTCAAAATTTGCAATTTAAAATCAGTAGTTATCTCAAAATTTTTAACTGACGTACGAACAACCGGCCCTAACTGAGCTAAAGGTGCCTTTCAAATATGTAGCGATGATCGAGTAGGTATATGTAGTACGTCCAATACTTCATCCTACACATTTTATTTTTTAAACTAGTCATATCTTAGTTATTAAAAGACCAATTTGAATACTTTTTTCACCCGCATGTAGGTGATTTAATTGTCGTTGCGATTGCTCTTCTAATTTTCAGAACCATTCATAATTGAATGTGAAAAAAAATAAAAAAGAAATTGCGAACCATTTCATCGATTTAATAAGTGCAAGCTAATTTTGCACAAGCGAAAAACTTTTTTGTTTTTCGTTTAAAGTGCTACATTAATCGAGGAGAATTGAAGCTAAGACATCAAATTATATGTTAAAGCAAAAAAAAATGGAAAATTTCGGTTCAACTTCTTCAAAAATGGACTCATAAACGGTTATAGAATTGACACATTTTCACCCTTTTTCCTACCCACGACACTGGCTTATTAATGGAAAATATGCTAATTTTATTGCATTAACTCAAATTTCCAATAATTTTCTTCAAATCCTGTTAATTTGATTTCAAAGTTTTTTTCCCATCTTGCTCATACAGGGGTTCAAATATTAGCACATTTTTCAAAAATTAAAATGACCGCCATTTTGAAACGGCTCGACCGATTTTGCTCAAGTACAATACCAGACCAGTTTTTATAGATATCTTACTCCCACAAAAATTTCAGCCTCCTAGATTCAAAACTGCGACCTGAAATGAGATGACAAAAACCGGATACCTGGAATTTTGAAGGGACACCCTGTAGAAGTGATGGGACTTTTGGAAAGTTTTTCAACGAAAATTCAACGTCGTTCCAAAGCTTTACAAGGATCCAAAATTTCATTCACTAATCTTGAAAGATAAAGCTACAGGAGCGTTTTGAAAATCGAAATTTCGCGATTTTGGAGAAATATATATATATATAAATATATATATAAATATATAAATATATATATAAATATATATATATATATCGTGGGCAGGTGAATTTTGGAAAACCACTTTTTCGTAATCTGGGGGTCATGATCGGTGGACATTTGATGAGTTTGGGTGATTTTTGGAAAGTGATGTCGTCCTCAATAGTGTATTTTTTTGTTAAAAAATACACTAAAAAGTTCCATTCCACTACCTTACCTTACCAAAAACTTCTTAATATCTTACAGATTGTTGTACCGATGAAAAGGGTTGCAGAAGGAAAATTTTCCCACATTCCTTAGAATTTACCTTTCCGAGAAGGTGAACTACTATTTTTTTAATCTGATTTCTTAAAAATAAATTTCAATTTCAAGTCAAAAAAGCTTGAAAAAAATTAGAAATACTTTTGCTCAGTTGGGTAGGTGGGTCGCAAAAAATGTGGGTAATTTTTCATTTAACTGATATTTTTTTATATAACGGAATTACAGACATTTAAATTCTATGAATTCCTGGACTGCAATCAAATTTAGCAATGCGGCAACGTTGTACAAGTTGCTGTACTTAATAATTGAAAGTTTCCATGGTAACGTTTTAATCTGGGTATAAACCTACCATAGAAATGAAAACAACTGGAAAGTTCACGGTTTGTCGGGAACGCGAACTGAGATTGCCTATCAGAAAGTATTATGCGTTAGACAAACATAGATTGCCCTACCCGAGCATTGTGCTCTTTCTAACGAGGCGGATCACTTTTACAGCTGCCCACCCAGGAAAAATGCATGGCATTCCAGTTCTTCTGTTCATTTCAACGAAACCTACACAGTATTTTTCTTTCTATTGACCGAAGGGTACAAAATATTATTTGTAGAAAATAAAAGTAAATGAACCTATAGAATCACTAATCCACAGTAAATGCTTTGATACTATCTGTGTCCGCCATTCCGGGATCACCCTGTATTTAAATAGTCATATCCAGAAATTGTTGACAAAACTGAATTCGTGCGGCTTTACCCTGTTTCTCAGATGGTTTTAGGGTTTGAATGTTGAATGGACGAAATTATACCTACACTTATTTTAAGGATGCGTCCAAGACTGCTATTCGAAATTCCCAGGGGCTGGTTGGACTTTGTTCAACTACTTGCCGCAATGTGAAAACATTGATGTTCTCCGACGTCCTGACGGGACGAGATGATCCAAAGGATTTTAAGAGCACGGTATCATGCACCGGGAATTGACGTATAAGTACACCCAATTCAAATGTGTGTCCCGTTCAAATTCGTCCTTGTCTGGGAGCTTCAAATTCACGACTGAATTGCTCTGGAGCCTGTACAATGCTCTGCGTTCGAAGAAAAATTTCCATAACAAACACGAACTGATTCATTGTAACTATAATTAGATCAATTAAGGTTTGAAAGGCATTTAAATAAGTTGAACAATGACAGGCTTATTTTGACTTATTGACAGCCATAGGTAAGTCAATCATTTTTCAATTCATAGCTTACTCGAATCCGCTGGTACAGTATCCTGCTCCAGTAATAAGAAGAGTTTCAAGGACCAAGCAGGGGAAACCAAACTTCTTATTAGAGCTTTTTCTCTACATAGTAAGTGTAAGAGAGAGGCGGAGCTCTATAAGGCTATACCCTCTCTCACTCTCTCTCTTACACATATAGCGCTTAAATGGCAATTCAAATCATGCTAGCTACTCTATTTTGATTTTATTTTTTCTGAATAAGTAAAAATGAGTAGAAAGAGTGTTGCGCCTAATTATTATAGGTGAAGAGACTTTTTACAATATTCTTGAAATAGTGATTTTAAACCAAGAGCGCTATTATTGTGCAGCTATTATTGACTCTTCCAGGCAAGATACAACTTTGCAGGTTTGTATCAAATATTAGTAACAGTAAGTTAAATGTATAAATCATAGCGAACCACCATCTCGAACTTACTCTTATACACCTAGCTGGAGGAAATCGAACTGTTGCTCGGTATTCCAGCGTTTTATGAAGAGAATTTTATGTCAGCAGGAAGAGCATTTAGGGATAGATTTTATTACCATAGATACGTGCGATATAAAGTTATAACAAAATTCTCAATTTACGTGAGACGACTTACTAGTAGATTAGCTGGGAGAAGTTTTAGTTGCACTTAGACTGCTGAAGTGTAACCCTTCATGATGGTCCACGGAACAGTGTCAGTTTTGACTATAAGGGCTTACTCAATATAAGCTAGCATGAAGCAAATTTTTATGTTTTTTTTTAAGTCACTAAGGACCTATCAAATATTAAATAATATCTAAAATTATTAGCAGGAAATCTCAAAGGTAATATAATTGAACGTACAATAAAATTTAAAATCTAATTTCACTTTTGTTATTATTGTTTTTAATAATAAAGTGACTATTTCTTTTATCATAAAAAAATTTGAAAGTAATTTCTTGCCGGAGAGAAACAAATGACACAATTAGCACTATTAGTAATAATTTTCCCTTGGACCCAAGCCATGAGATAATTGCTTCTCATTATCAGGCTTCATTTACTCAAATTTGACGTTAAAAAATTTAAAGTGTATCCAGCCATGCTCTACAAAATGTGTGTTGTGGAAGCTATTTTTATTTCACAAAGTTCTCGTTCAGAAGATCAAAACAATATTTAATATCCTCATAGCTTAATTTCAGGAAACTTTAACACTGAAAAAATCTGCAATTAAAATTGTAAATTATTTCAACTAAGTGAATCTTTAAAAAAATGAGAAAGAAAACAAATCACGTTATTTTATTATTTACTTTCAGTTACGAGTGAGTAAATAAATATAAATAAAATTTACCTTCAATGTTTATTCAGTGACACGTCGTAATTACCAGTTTAAAGCTTTCGGAACGCGTAATTTCTTTATAACGCTTTAGCGAACCCTACTGTCAAAGTTCAAATAATTTGTTAAATAAACCATTTTTGTGTTAACCTTGCTTGAAATTAGGGAAATTATTTGACGCTCTAGTTTAGTGCCCCTACCGATTATTGTAGTGTAAATTGTATATTTTAACGTGAAATTAATCGTTGTCAAAATCAAGCTCCAACTGGGATTCACTAGAGCTTTGTTACTAGTAATTTTTTTTTGTTTCATGTACCTACCTATAGGAATTGGCTTGATATAGGATACAATTTCCTGACCGCAGAGTCTCCTATAAAAACTTCTGTAGCTTGCGATCTTGGTCTTCACTATTTCAACACCTTCAGTTTCATTCACTACTTCAGAAAATTATTAAATTCATCACTCATAGCCAGGAACTGTTAGTGTATTTTTTAATAAAAAAATACACTATTGAGGACGACATCACTTTTCGAAAATCACCCAAACTCATCAAATGTCCACCGATCATGACCCCCAGATCACGAAAAAGTGGTTTTCCAAAATTCACCTGCCCACGATATATATATATATATTTATATATATATATATATATTTCTCCAAAATCGCGAAATTTCGATTTTCAAAACGCTCCTGTAGCTTTATCTTTCAAGATTAGTGAATGAAATTTTGGATCCTTGTAAAGCTTTGGAACGACGTTAGATTTTCGTTGAAAAAAATTCCTAAAGTCGCGTTACTTCTACAGGGTGTCCTTTCAAAATTCCCCATATCCCGTTTTTGTCATCTCATTTCAGGTCGCAGTTTTCAATCTAGGGGACTGAAATTTTTGTGGGAGTAAGATATATATAAGAACTGGTCTGGTATTGTACTTGAGCAAAATCGGCCGAGCCGTTTCAAAATGGCGGCCATTTGAATTTTTGGAAAAATTGCTTTTTTTTGAACCCCTGTATGAGTAAGATGGAAAAATAACTTTGAAACTAAATCAACATGATTGGAGGAAAATTAATTGAAATTTGATTTAATGTTATAAAATTTGCATTACTTTTATTAATAAGCCAGTGGCGTGGGTAGGAAAAGGGTAAAAATCGCTAAATTTCTCTAACAATTTATGAGCACATTTTTGAAGGAATTAAATTGAAATTTTCACAGTAGGCAACTGTACTAATAGCCTCTAGCCCTTAAAAATTTCAAGAAGTAAATAACAAAAATGGCGGAGTTATTTGAATTTTTTTTACATGATGTTTATTTCTCTAAAATTTTAAAAACGCTCCTGTAGCTTCACCTTTCAAGATTAATGAACGAAATTTTTTACTCTTGTGAAACTTAGAGATGACGTTTGATTTTCGTAAAAATAATTTTCCTAAAGTTTTGTTACTTTTACAGGGTGTCCCTCCAAATTTCCAAAAAAAAACCGGTCATGGAGGCACGGTTTCTGGTCGCAGTTTTCAATTTAGGGGGCTGAAATTTTTTTTGTAGTAATATAACTGCAAGTAGTCGGTCTTGAGTAAAATCGGAATAGCCGTTCCAAAATGGCTGCCTTTTAAATTTTAGGAAAAATTGATAGATTTTGAACCTCTAAATAAGCAAGTTAGAAACAAAAACTTTTAAGCAAAATTAGCATTATTGGAAGAATAGTTATTGAAATTTGAGTTATTGCAATAAAATTTGCATTTTTTTATTATTAAGCCAGTGGCATGGGTAGGAAAAGGGTAAAAAAGGCTAAATTTCTATAGCCGTTTATTCTATTTTTCTATTTTTGTACGAATCGAACTGAAATTTTTCCAATAGATAACTATACTAATAACCCTTAACTCTGAAAATTTTCAAGAAGCAAATAAGAAAAATGGCGGAGATATTCGAATAATTTTTAAATTATGTTTATATTCCTCTAAAATTTCAAATTTTCAGTTTTCAAAGCTCCCTTTTCACTTTTTCAGTTCTATTGATGGTAGTGTAAAAAATAGTATTTTTTTAGGTAAAGTCAGCCAGTGGCGGGCAAAGGAAAAGGGGCAAAATTGTTCAGTTTTACCATTTATTTTGGTTTTGTTAAATTTAAAAATCCATTCTAAGGCACGTTTTCAAACGAAGTGAAATGCAATTTTCACAGTAAACCACTACGCTAATATGACCTGACTAGGGAAAATTTCAGAAAGCCAATTTAAAAAGCGGTCAAAATATTCATAAATTGGATCGCATAAAAATACACTATTTCTGCGATTGATGCGCAAGAAGGTTTTTGTTAACCTCGTTTAGACTCTAGAGTGATCCCTATCATGACCTCTGACATACTGGACTGCCCGAGAAAGTTCGTCTCTTGACTCTCCACCCTACGCGGCTGGCAAAATTACACCGTCCAGACCTAATAAAAATTACTTCGCAGATACATTCAAGTAAAAACTCTTTTCAACGTAATATTTTTATGACCAAGCTAAATCTATTTAGAAACTCAATAATATAAACAGATTAATTCAGTGAAATTACTTTGATAGTTGAAAGAAGTTTCTTTAATGATCATAAGTAAAAGAAAAGTTACAATCTCTCCTGCCCCAACGGTTTGAAATCTTTTTGGTCTGTCACTAAGGCGCAGTTAGCTAGAATGTCCCCAAATCCACCATTCCATCACTTAACAGGGATAGATGGGACTATTGCATCGACAGCTACTGACAAGGCCAACCTGTTGACGAAATCATTTTCTTCATACTCTTCCGTCGATTATCAGGAATGAACCAGCCAGGTTTTCCAGCCATAAAGCGCATTACCTGCGCTTTAGACCTTCTGGTCTCGATAACGTGCCGGTTATTGGTGTGGTTCTTAGTCTTCTTTTGCTTGGTGTGAGTCTGGGAGCAAACATGTCTTGGCATGATCATGTTGCAGGATTGGCGAAGAGTGGATCTCAAAAATTTGGAACGAACTCTTCCGCACAATATCTATTTGTGATAAAGTTGAAAAAGGTGAGTGTTTTAAGCACCAACGAAAATAATTTGTCATTTATGTCACTTTTAAGCAAAAGTGAATAAAAGTATGTCACCAATCTTTATATTATGAGTGCGATCTTATAAGAATAACTCTATAAATACAGTACCTATATCAACAATTGGCAGCTTAGAACGAAGGCCATTTTTTTCTTTAATACCTAAACAAAAAAAAGTAAAAGTATTTTGATAAAATCAGTTTTTTCATGTATTGGTAGAATATGTCCGACGAAGCTGATTTATAGTTTAGAAAAGTTATTTAATTAATATATATTAAACATAACAGGTAAAGCTTTGGCAAGCTCACATGGAAAAGTATGCCAAAGCATAGATGGTCGTTTTTTTTTAATGTGAACGCTTAGCGTGCATGAAATGAGTAATTCGAGCGATTCAAGCGATTGTTCCGATTTAGAAGAGGCACAACAATGGTCTATGTGCGTGTGCGTGTATATCGAGTCCTAGTCTGCTCGAACATTGTTCATTAGCCGCAGAGAAATTACAATGTAATATAAAATTTAATTCAAAGGTGACTTGTACATTTATTACAAAAAGGGGGAAATATTTTTCCATAAGGTTAAAGTGTTAGAAACGATAAGGAAAAATGTATTTGAAAATTAATCAATCCCCACTCTTCTCCTGAAACACGAGCCCTTAAATGTGGTGGCAAAAGAGTAGTTTCTAATTAATTACTTATTTATTATTATTCTAATTCGCAAATTATTATTGCCCTATCGTGGTAATTGAATTTAAATTATTTTTTCTAAAAAAATCAATAAATGGATTAGTACACGAAAAAAAATACAAAAGTTACATGCGAATTAGTTTAGGGGCTTTTTCTACCACTTAAAACCCTGAGGAAAAATTAACGAAATCACTGTCTTGTGTAGAGGTCTCAATAGCAGGCAACGTCAACTTAATAATTTCATTTCGGTTCCTACATAATTTCGAGTTTAATAAATACAGTTCGTTCAAACTCATTCGAGTCGATCTTTATTGGCCAAACAAAGGATTATTTTTTTTTTGCAAATTCAAGTACAGGGGTGCGTTTGAAAACGTCACTCTCAGTGTAAGAATCACTCCAACCAAAGAGTGGGGGAACAACCAAAATTGTTGTTTGGATATTATCCAATATTTTCGAACGATGATCAGTGTCAATTGTGCCCGGGAGTTAATTTTTCGAACAAGCCCTAGGATCACAATTGAAGTACAGTTGGTGTTAGGGTTGAGAAGGTTGGGAGTTATAAAAAAGTCAAAATTACAATTTTTGAACGAAAACTGTTCAAAATAGAGAAAAACGGCTTACATGTTAACTTTTTTTATACTATCCATTTGAACTACGATGTAGATGAAATGTTTATACAGGGTGACAAAAAATTTAGAAAAATCTGAGATTTCTCAACGCTAAATAAAAAAAAACCGGTAATATGATAATTCCCTTCGCCTTCGCGTCTTCGCGATGATAATTCCTCTCCACAAGCTCCCCTCCACTAAGTCAAGTCATCGGTCAGGTCAGGTTATTTATTCTCTTATAATTTAGGGCTCTTACGGCTTTTTGTTTATCTTTCATATTTTATATTTTATTTTTCTTCTTTCATTTTCTTGAAATTTCAAGGAAAAAACAAACCTAACTAGACCAATTACCTCACTTAGCGGAAGGAGGCTAGTGGAGGGTCATTATCGTCGCGAAGGTGCACCATAACAAAAAACAAACAACGATAGTACAAAAATGTTTCTATACAATAGAATGGAACGGAAAAAGTTAAAACAGGGACATATAAAGCCTTCTCTATCGTGAGCAGTTTTCATAGTAGGTACAGGTCCTTGGACTTCAAAAATTGCGATTTTCACTTGGAGCGAGAACACAGGATTCAGATTTTCCACCACAAAAACAAAAGTAGTAATATTCTCCAAGAAAAATCAAATCCCAGTCCCAACGCTTATACTAAATGAGTGTCGACTTCTCCAGTGTGCAGAGATATAATTCTTAGGGCTAACCTGGGACGAAAAACTCACCTGGAAACCACACATCAAACAACTCAAAGCGGATTGTATCAAGAGACTAAACCTTTTTAAAACACTGGGTCACCACCAGTGGGGAGCACAACAGAAACTCCTAATTACCGTATACAAATACCTTATAAGATCCAAGATAGACTACGGATCAATAGTCTACACATCTGTTCCCTTATCGACCCTCAACAGTTTAGAGACCATATCAATAACACCGCCATAAGAATTTCCACCGGCGCTTATAAAACCAGTCCTGTCAGAACCCTACTAAAACTAACTGAAGAACCGCCCCGAACACTTGATACTGTCGTATGCAGCGAAAACCACAGCAAACCCATAAAACCCAGCATATCACTCCTTTTTCTCTACCAAATATGCAAATATATACGAGTCCAAGCACCGATCGAGCTGCCCACTGCACCGGACAATCATAAAAATACTTACATCAGTAAACCTCCTTCTACTATCAAAGTCTCTGAACTTAAGCCACGAAGTCCCCCCATGGAGTATCGCCCCCCCAAAGTAGAACCTCTGCCTAACTGCACTTCCAAAAGTACCACCCCCGCCCCTTCTGAATACTCGAGACATTACAAAGATGTCACTGATGTCATCAGTGCTGCAGTGGTGATTCATACTGATTCTTTCAAGTCGACAAGCGGCGTAGGTGTAGCTATTTCAATCCCAACATCCCTCATTAAAACCTCTCTACCACCTACGTATAGTATTTTCTCAGCCGAACTCATCGGAATTCTCCAGGAAGCAAAATATACCCTCAAAAACCCAAACAAGAGCTTCCTCATATGCACTGATTCACTCAGCTCAATCCAAGCACTACAAAAAATGTATTCGAGTAACCCAATTGCAATCCAGATCCAACAGACTCTAGCAAAAGCAATTATTGAACAAAGAGGCAAGAAGGTCACCATAATGTGGTGCCCGTCATCACAGAAAACTACCCCAACTGAACAATCCCCTCGCAACACACTACGATGTCAAATGCACATACAGCCACCAACTGCAAAAAAAGTGGAAAGTGATAAAGTTATACTCACTCGGATAGCAACTGGTCACACAAACATAACACACAACCACCTGCTCACAAACTGCCCATCAAAACATGCCAACAGACAACTCTGCGGTTTTCACGAAGAAAATTCACTAAATGATCTCATATCATTAAAAGAAAAAAGGCCTCGAACATTTTTTCGCTTTTCTTCAAACGTCTAATCTTTTTAGGGAAATATAGCTTAACACTGCTCTAACCCAAAATACCTGCCCTCTTCCCTCACAGAAATAAGCGCTAATAGCCTCAGCAGTTGACGCACTTTAATAATAATAAAAAAATCTTATTTTTCTTATTAGACAAACTAACAATAAAGCAATAACATAAGAGCATTCCATTAAAAAACACAGGTAACGTTGATACGCCACTCTTACGACACTCTGTATAGTCAAAAATAATTTTAAATTATGATCATTGTGATTCTGTACTAGAATTCGCAATTATTTTATTTTTTATTTTTGAAAAATCCATAGTTTGGTCAACAAAGACCGACTCGAATAAGCTGGGACACCTGTATATTAAAAACTGCTCTCTTCGCAACCCTTTACAAGAAGTGGTATTTAAAGGGAGAGGGGAGAATGATTTTGTCCGTTATTTTCAAAATTAATCACCTCCTACTGTTTTTCGCACTTATTCATGTATCGTGTGAATGAAGCTCTGGCAAATTGAGAATGAAGTCTAATTACTTGTAGGTAGGGTGCTAAAGGTTAAGTTTACATTCTATAATGTGCATTTCATCCCATTATGTTACTGTAGTAGTTCTCTAGAGGATTGATTTTCTTCCAAGATTTATTTCTTTCAGTTCACCGTGTTTCCTTGAAATATGGACACTTCGTGAGAACTGAGGAACATCATGCATGACCGGTCTTAAGTGGAGCTATGCTGGTTCTTCCTATTCCCTATTTTGCTAACAATTTTTTCAATAATAATTTAAATTATTGCAAACATTGCAATTCATTTCATAGTAATGCAATAAATTGACTATTTGTATGCAAACAGCAACAATTAATTACCTACATATCTTCAATAAAGTTTGTATTGGACAGTAGTAGGACAGTAGATGATGTCCTTGATTGACATGAAAACTTATACCAGCTCAGTGAAGTTGGCACTCTTGAGTGCGAATTAAAAAAAAAATGGAATTGACATTTATTTGTCGACGATTAGTCCTCGTTTGACAAACCAAAATTTTCTTTTGTCCACCATTAAAACAAAAAGTTATAAGATTTAAAAATTGACATGAGCATCAAACGACACTCGTTTGTCCACGTTTGTCCAACCAAAATTTTCGTTTGTCCACCATTAAAAAAAAAGTCTTTTGGAGGGTAAAAAAACAAAAATTTTCGTTGTACAAACCGTGGAAAACCGAATGCAGCTTGAATTTTATTTGCACTTAGGGGTGCCAATTTCTGCTAAAAACTAAGCTAATCTTACCCTTACCAGGTGAAAAGTGGTATTTCTGTCTGGAGATAATTCTATTCGTCAAAAATAAATCACTTTCCACCTGGATATTTGATATACTATTATTTGATAACCAAGCCAAGATGCATGCAGACAACGCTGGTAATGTATCATTACAACTGATAAATTTCCAAATGCTAATTTCCCCGTATGAAAATCTATTATGAGATACACTATCGTTCTTAATAAAACATACCTTAACGTTAGGTATTGTTAAACCAATCTGGCTTCATTCCAAGCTCATTTTTTGTTTCCATGGACATGGAATCATACAAAGCTTCCAGAACGGTATTTCTGACTATTATTTTAGCTAATAGTAAAGTAAGGATCGTGGTTACTGGTCAGGTTATTTACGATGTTATTATTTAATCTCAATATCGGTCCTTGCTATTATTATCAACACATGAGAGCAGAATTTTGAGTGAATTATATTATACTTACATAATCCTATAATGGTCTAGATATAAGGAAAAAAAAATTACAGAGGCAGTGTTTATTTTGAAAGCTCGGGTGATGAAGAGAGTAATAATATCGAGTAAGTACATAGTATGCTGAATTTTATAGCAAATGTTCAAAATATTATGCTCCTTTAATTAGAAATGAAATGTTATTTATTATGTACTTATGAGATTTTCTTCGTACATAAGTTGTTCGAAAATTAAGTTATACCAAAGATTTAAAAATCATAATATTGAAACATCTTCTTACATCTTCATAATAATAGTTAAGTAAAAATAAGTGTACCTAATAAATATTTTATTACACATCATAAACACACAAGCAGGAGATCAAAAATTATGATTTCGAATCAATAATACCACCAACGTCTCGCTCTCGTTTGAAGTAATAAGCATACAATATGGTAACTTTTTTTTCGACGAAAAATTCTTACCATTTGTTTATTTACACTTTTAACTCGTCACTTTCAGAAATATTACCGATATTAAACATTAAAGCCATCATTTTTTATGATTCCATGACCTCTTAAAAACCAGAAATTTTACTAATAAGAATCGATAATAAAGATTAATAAATAATATCTGTCAGTTGATTGTCTACATTTTTTTTCTATAATTAGCTTTAATTAAAACCCTTTAGATGTATTATTGTTGGTCGTTGAACGCGTAATGCTCAACAAGCCCATTGAATTCACTACAAAATTACGTTGCGGATGTAAATTTTCAGTAAGAAATTTGACTCAGTGAGAATTTGGATTCAGTGAGAATTAGCACTGGCTCTCCTGATGCTAAAATTGCTGAAAGATCTCAATAGATATATTGTTGGTTGCTGAACGCGTAATGCTGAACAAACCCATTTAATTCACTACAAAATTACGTTGCGGATGTAAATTTTCAGTAAGAAATTTGACTCAGTCAGAATTTGGATTCAGTGAGAATTTGCACTGGCTCTCCTGAAGCTAAAATTGCTGAAAGATCTCAATAGATATATTGTTGGTCGTTGAACGCGTAATTCTGAACAAGCCCATTTAATTCACTTCAAATTTACGTTCCGGATGTAAATTTTCAGTAAGAAATTTGACTCAGTGAGAATTTGGATTCAGTGAGAATTTGCACTGGCTCTCCTGAAGCTAAAATTGCTGAAAGATCTTAATAGATGTATTGTTGATTGTTGAACGCGTAATGCTGATCAAACCCATTTAATTCACTACAAAATTACGTTGCGGATGTAAATTTTCAGTAAGAAATTTGACTCAATCAGAATTTGGATTCACTGAGAATTTGCACTGGCTCTCCTGAAGCTAAAATTACTGAAAGATCTCAATAGATATATTGTTGGTCGTTGAACGCGTAATGCTGAACAAGCCCATTTAATTCACTTCAAAATTACGTTGCGGATGTAAATTTTGAGTAAGAAATTTGACTCAGTGAGAATTTGAATTCAGTGAGAATTAGCACTGGCTCTCCTGAAGCTGAAATTACTGAAAGATCTCAATAGATATATTGTTGGTTGTTGAACGCGTAATGCTGAATAAGCCCATTTAATTCACTACAAAATTACGTTGCGGATGTAAATTTTCAGTAAGAAATTTGACTCAGTGAGAATTTGGATTCAGTGAGAATTTGCACTGGCTCACCTGAAGCTAATTGCTGAAAGATCTAAACCACTTACCGGATGAAATTTGCAAACATAGTAATATGAAAAAACAATATTTCTGCAATGTTTTTCAATATTCAATGTTCTCTGGGAGGAAGTGAAAATTTTCAGAAATGTATACAGGATGCACCATGTAGCCTTCTCTATATTAGCAATATAGAGAAACGGTATATATATATATATTTCGTATGAATTATTACATTTTAAATTATAGGGATGATGTGGATATGATTTATAAGTACAATATTGTAGAATTTTCATCATTGTGGGGGGTAGAACGGTTTGTAGAATATAAGGATGAGTTGTTGATATCATGGTGAAGCATTCGCTTTTCCAGCCAGTCTAGGGAAAAACCCCATAAAAAACCTAGACACACCATTCAGTTCATATTGGTTTTAGACATTGTAACCAATTTATTGCATCTGGAGTAAGGCGGTGGATGTCATTGAAACCGCCAAGAAATTTAGTTTCTGGACACTCTTCTACAATATGAGTAATTGTTTCCTCAACTTCGCCACAAGTGAGACAATTTGGACTTGGAACTGCCATCCATTTGAATAACATTGAGTTACAGCGTCCATGGCCAGTTCTTAAACGATTCAGTTTACTCCAGAGCTTTCTCGGTAGGTCGAATCCGGGAACTTCCTTTGTTGGATCTTGGATAAGGTGATGATTAAAAACATTCTGAACGCTCCATTCAGACTTCCAAGAATCCAGTGGGGAAAAGATCTCATGATTTTGTTGCCAAAATGGATTTCGAGATTTCAGTCGTGTTGTAGGAGGATTCTGAAGATCATGCCAGATTGGAAATTCCGGTGTGCATTTGTCGAATTCTCGCTTAGCCGCTATTTGTCTTCTGATTCTTGGTGGTGTAATGTTTGAAATTACCGGCAGCCAAGGTGTTGGAGTTGACTTAATACAACCAGTAATAACTCGCATGGTGGTATTCAATTCAGAATCAATTTTATGGACATGAGCGCTATTCATCCAGATTGGGCAACAATATTCGGCCGTAGAATACACAAGTGAGATGCTTGCAACTCTTAATGTGTCTGCATGAGCTCCCCAATCCGAACCGGCAAGTTTATGTAAAAGGTTGTTTCTTGTTTTAAGTTTCTTGCGCAATTTGTCAATATGCAGTTTGTAGGTTAATGAAGTATCAAAAGTTACTCCAAGGTATACTGGATTGAAATTGTGTTTCAAGATTACATTGTCCATCGAGACTTGTAATTTTCGATGTTTTTCGTGGTTGTTCAGGTGGAAACAAGATACTTCGGTTTTGTTGGGATTGGGGCAAAGACGCCATTTCTTGAAGTAGTCTACCATTATTTGGATGTCTTCATTTAGTACATTTTCGATTTCTTCAAAACGTTTATGTTGATAAGAAAGAGCCAAATCATCAGCGTATATGAATTTTCTGCAGGTAGTCTCTGGTAAGTCACTGGTATATAAGTTGAACAATAATGGCGCTAGTACTGATCCTTGAGGAAGTCCATTATTCAGGTATTTGACTTTGCTGCTTCTTTCATTAATGAAAACTCGAAGTTTCCGGTTTGATAGCATATTATCAATTAAGGTGACAACTCTTCTGCAGTTAATGGTTTTGTATAATTTGTGAAGAAGGCCATCTTTCCAAACAGTATCATATGCGGATGTTAGATCAATTAAGGCAATTCCTGTTTTCAGCTGTTTTTGAAAACCTGTTTCGATGTGAGTAGTGAGTGATAATACTTGATCACAACAGTTTCTGTTTGGACGAAAACCAGCTTGTTCTTGGGGAAGCATATCATTTATCAAAGGAGAAATTCTGTTGTAAATCATCCTCTCCATCACCTTATAACATACACTTAGCAATGATATAGGCCTATAATTACTTGGATCATCTGCTATTCTCCCTGGTTTCAAGATTGCAATAACCTTTGATTGTTTAAATTCGGCAGGTAATTTCCCCGAAAGTAATATGTCATTGAAGAAGGACAGTAACCAATTTTTTGCAAAATTTCCCAGGTGTTTCAAAAATTCTGGGTAAATTCCATCAAAGCCAGCAGCTTTTCTGATTTTAGTTAACTTGATGGCTGCTTTCAATTCTTCGAAGGTGAAAGGTTGTCCTATTTCGTCGGAAATCTCTGCTTGCTTCTTTTGTTTTTGTATAGTCCTTTTCATTTTATTGACTTGATGTTTGTCAATGTTTATCATGTTCGACACTTTGACTAAGCGAGAAGCTATCGCATTTGGAGATATTTTCGATTGGATTTTCTCTTGTTGATTGGCTGTTTCTAGTTTTCGCAGTAAAGACCAACTACTACGACTTGAATGAGTAAAATTCATACTCTCCATTAACGTATTCCACTTATTTTTCCTTGCACTGTTTAAAGATTTTAATATCAAGTTTGCATTATCATGAGATGGATTGTTTGAATATTGTTGAAACAAATCTTTGGTTTCTTGAGACCAGCCTGGGATGTAATTTTTGCGAAAACCCCTTGGAATTGTTTTCTTGGCTGATCCTTTTAAAACACCAACAAACTTGTCGTAATTTGATGAAACTGGTGGAATCCAACGAAGAGTACTGTCCACTGATTTACTGAATTTCGTCCAGTTGGCTTTTTGAAAATTCCACCTTGGTTTTGGTATTGATGATACAAGGGGAATTTGAACACCAATATTTAGGATACTCGGTCGATGTTGACTATGTGGAAAACTTTTCAGCACTTTTCTGGAAGTCTGTAATGGTCTATAATCGTTATCCATGGAGACGATGCATAGGTCTGGATTGTAGTCTCTATTCCATCTAGCCGAGTGAAAAGTTTTGTTGTCTTTGGCATCAAAAACGAGATGTAAATTGTTTATCTCCATCCATTCCTGTAGTGAAATTCCATTCTGGTCTGAACTGTCATATAACCATTGAACATGATGACAGTTGAAATCACCAATGTATATTGCAGGATGAGGAGATGCAGTGTCGAAATCATGGGGCCATTGAACATTCGGAGGTTTATAAACATTGACTATATGCACGTCTGAAACTTTAATTGTGACCAGATAGATGTCTGAAATAATTTGTGCATAGATCTTCTCAAAATTGGTTATTGAATCTTTCACATATGTGGCTATACCATGAACACCACTGCACAGAAAGTCTACTAAATGATATCCATCAATCGAACCTCTTGTGCGTAACTGTTCTTCGGTAGCAGTATGCGTCTCTTGAAGGGCAATAATGTCAATTTCACCATCAATGCAAATCTTCGATAGATAATCGGATTTATCTTTACTTATTCCTTCGATGTTTAGTTGGCAAATTTTTAAAGATGGGCCAAGAGTCAAAATCGGGGATCTGAAACAGAATGCTGACCGGGAGGTATCCGTAACGGATGCAGTCCGGTCTTCTAAGTAACGCCTGTTATGGTTCGCATTGAATTGTGAACCATGATGGTCCCTTGTAACAGGGCCGACGTTATCCATCAATTTATTTGGCTAAGTTCTCACCACAATTTCGAAAAATTGTAGAGAAAACTTAAACCAAAACTACATGTCAAACTGACATGTGTTGTAAATAAGAGAAACGGTAATAGATTAAATAGGGCATCAAAGGTTAAAAAGTTCGGTAATTACATCTCTTTTAATATAACGTTTGAAGATTGCAAAAAAATCAGCGGTTCTCGAAATATTTGGAAAAAACTGAAAATCTGTCAAAACTAAAAATCGCCATAACTTTTTTATTTTTTTGAATTTTGAAAATCTGAAAGGTGTGAATGAAAACATACATAATTGTCTAAATTATCATTTAATTTGTGATTTTTTTTGGTTTCCTAAATTTTGAGATGAGAAATAATAAATAAACCACCAAGTAAACAGCAATTAATTTAAGCATTCAAATTGTCTACCAATATTTTGCAGGTACCTTTGGCAGCGGTTAAAAACAATTTCAGTCCCAAAACATTTTTTATGGGCCTCATATAGACCCTATCTTTTAAATATCCCCATAGTAAAATCCAGAGGGGCAAGATTTGGAGATCTCGTTGGCCATTGAACTGAACCATAGATTCCAATCCACCTCTTCGGATATTCTTCATTCAGATAGAATCTTACAATGCGGCAGTTATGGACAGGAGCGCTATCCCGCTGAAACCATCTGATTTTTCGTAGCTGCAAAAGTGGCAACTGTTTCAGTGCACCTTGTATTTCATTTTGCAAGATATGCAAGTACCTCGGGTCAGTTAAATTTTAATTGTAAATAATTGTACCTATAATAGCACTTGCTAGTCAAAAACTCCACACAGTACATTAAAACCAAATTTCAATTATTGTGGTCGTAAAGAGAGTTCTCTCGATGAAGCCAGATTGTTTAGCTCTAACGCAGCCAGAACATTTGTTTCAGCGACTTCGTTAATTTCTCTTTGTTTGTTCGCATTCAAAAAAATTTTTCGCATACACAATATGTTTTACTACTTTTAGAAACTACGTTATATGGGATTGCATCCTTTTAGGATAATTGTTCAAAAATTTGACGCAATTCTTTCTGCATTTTGTCGACAAACAATGTAGGTACTAAACATATACATACCTTTCTTCTGGACTGTAACTTGCTATGATCTTGATGATGTTTAAACAGTAAGTCAAACCAAATACCTTGAACTAAAATGTCGTTTTCAGTTTTTTCTAAATATTTTGAGAATGGCTGATTTTTTTGCAATCTTCAAACGTCATATTAAAAGAGATGTAATTACAAAACTTTTGAACCTTAAATGCCCTATTCCATCTATTTTCCGAGATAGTAATATAGAGAACGATAGATGGTGCGCCCTGTATAAGATTAAAACTAACTATCTAAAAATTGTCGTTTTATTGTTGACTCAGAAGAATGATCATGCGTTTAAATCAGTTATGTTCTTCCTGATTAAAAACCCTGACTTTATAAAAAAAATTCCGTAACATCTTGTATAATATCTTCTAAATCAAACGTTCGCTTTATCATCGTCATCCTTTGTTCAGTTTTGCTGGGATGCAGATGTGACCACCTACCCTTCGAAACTTACTAAACAAGCTGCCTCCTGTATGGAAGTTGTTTTTGTAATATTTAGTTACGAGAGGAGGATACTGGAACTAGATTTGGGAGAAGAGTGATTTGCTAAATTGACATTTATGAAAGAACGTGTATTAATGTACATACAAGGTTTAAAGCGATATTATGTAGAAACTCATTGTTCGCCCTATAGGGCTCTTAATAACCAAGGAAAGCTTTAAGAAAGGGAAGCCGCGATTGTAACTATAGATAGGGCAAAGTCATTCCACTCTTGTAATTTGACATCGAAAACGAGCTGATTAGGCACAGGCTTTGTATCATAAATTACGTCCTATACATTATATCCGTTACAAGCAAATATCACATCGGGTCGTCTATTGAAGTGCTGAGATTAACCCAGCTCCAGGATGCTTCAGGGTTAAAGCACTGAAAGTTAACTACCACGAATAAATTCTACTCTAACTAAATCAAAATCAAAATTGTCGGTATCGTTGTCACTTATTGTCTTTATTAATAATTACCTATGAATAATTTATAACGTTTTTGCACACTCACTGCACCATTGCCTGGTATAAAAATCTAAGGTGCGTAATATGGGACGACCCTGACGCGATATTTTTTGTGAATATTGGTAATAGTGTGATATTTATAATAATCGCAATTTCTTTACATTAAGATGAGGAGAATCCAGACACGAGGAGAAGCTATCGTGATGCAGTATCTTAGATATGCACGATTACGCTAACTGGACTCTGCTTTATGCCACAAGGATTTCTGATTAAATTACTATGCAAGAAATGATAACTGAACTATGGAAACTCCTCATGTAGAAAGTGCAGGATAGTTTCAGCTCTCGTATTAGCCACGGCGATGGTACGGCAGCAGTCTCACAAATGCTATTAAACAATACATTTATATCTGATTATAGGCAACGATATGCCACACTGAACACTACCAGTTTCAGCAGTAAGGTCACTGAAGCACTTCTTGTACTTGTAAGAGAACTTTTTACCATGATTGTTTATTTATATATTTATTTATTTATTTTATTTACCACGACTGTGCCGCTATGCAACCTTTTAACTGATGAAATTTTTTGCAAGGTACGAAAATTTATACTCACTATCAGTCCAGGGCCGTGTTAAGACTTTCTTCTTCTAGGCAACCATATTATACCGCCCCTACCTCACCTCGCCACTCAGCAGTGGCTTATAAGATTGTAAGATTTTTCATACCGAAGTTTAGGGGAAAAATTCTCCTTCAAGGTCATCCAATTTTCCGATGAGTAGTTGAAATTGTCCTCGACTGCCGTTTGATTTTTGAAAAACTTAATATTTTTGATATTTTTTTAACCACTACATGTATTTGCAAGAGAAAAAAACTATGAAACTAAATTAAGAGGATTGGTATAATTAACCAGTGGCGTCGGTAACAAATGGGTGAAAATGGCAAGATTTTTACAGGGTTATCCTAAATAAAATTTGAGCTACAGGCTGTCAAAAAAATTGATTATTTCCAATTTTTTTATGATTTCTCAGGAACCGGGGATAGGTTGCCAGTTTTTACGTTTCAGTAGTCTCACACATTACAATTAATAGCAGATTAGCAACTTTCTATAATAGGCGTTTTTAAAGAATTTGATGTTCAGTAATGTTTTTGGCTGATGGCGCCCCTATGCCCAACAAGTCGTCTGCACCCCTAGGCAACTGCCTACATTGTCTCAATGATAATCCGGCCCTGGCTGTCACTAAATTAGGTTTCCTATAAACACAGTTTACAAACATGAATGAGAGAGAGTCTGGTTTTAGTATCAAAGTTTAAGATAGAGAGGAATAATCATGGAGAAACTAACTTTTACTTTACGGGATGATCGTTTGTCTGCAGAAGAAACAGGAATATTAAGAATATTATTAATAATTTTAAGGTAAGAGGGTGAAGCAATAAAACGGAGACACAAGTTGATAAACCAAGTATTGGCAATTGTGTTCATTTGGGGAACAAAGAGACATGAAGTATACTCCATCTATTGTATCCTGGCGAGATTCCAGGACCGATAAAACCCTTATGTCGTCAGCGCCACAGCTTCATTGAGCGGAGGCGTCGAAATTTTAGGCTGAAACATATTTTGGTTCTATTCTATTAAGACTGTATTAACGTTAAGTTTTTTTTTTCAAAGTCCTGAAAATTGAGTTCAAGTTAACTTTATTGTTTATTTTTGCGTTACGTACGAGAAATAAATCATAGTTCGATTAATAAAAAGAAAATTCTCAATGCAATAAAGCACGTACGTCTTTTACACCTGACTGGACATAATAGCGTAGAGTGGGAATAATAATAATAATAATAGAGCGTCCACTTGTCATCGGACGTCTCCCCCATTTTGTATCTCGGCCAATAGAGATGAGTGCATTTGAGTTATATGACTTAACATTGAGGCAAATTATATTATATTATATTATATTATACTTCTTCACAAAATTAGAGGAACACTTTTTGGGGCGTCTTCGGTCAGAGGCACATCCCTCTAATAGTTGCTATGTAAAAACACCTATGCGACTTTTCACACCTCACATCTTTCTAATGCTCAGTTTGTTTACCCGTGCAATAGACGAAAATTAAGCAAACATATTGTTGCTTTGGTTAATAATGCCCGTAGACAGCTGACAATCTGCCTTGCAGCATTTAAAATAAAGGTTTAGGTCGTGAGTTGAGGATGTTATGTGTGAATTTAGATAATTTTTTTAGAAGTAAAAGAGTTGATCTACCGTTAAACTTACGACAGCAAAAAAATTGTAAAAGAATTGAAAGTTAAGGGGTGTGGAATATGATGTAAGTAATAAAATCTGAGTGGTCTCTTTTGTGATGAGAAAAATCTATTTGCTTCAACTTGAACGATCTTTGAACATCTAGTGAACGTTTTTGCAGAACTCTAATAAGGAAGTGTCTCTTCACAACGAATGAAGATATTGGAAAACACTTGGTATAGAGGAGTGCATGTTTGAATCAATTATTCAAGCCTCTCAAAGGGTCATTGAACTTTTGGTATTTGCAAGGCACGATCAAAATTTCAACAGAAAATTGTGCGAAGTCTATTTTGATACTTAGGTGCATTCCAAGTCATGTCTGTCCTTAATGCAGAGATAGTTGTCGGCGAGGAAGCTCCAAAATATGCTCCTTGCTAGAAACATTGCAACCTACCACAAACACCCCTCCCACTCCTCCCAGAACTCAGTCACCACCACAAATGCTGACTCCTTTACTCCAAAGTGTAGATCTATTATCGACAACCCCAATTTCGATATCTCTACCTCCCCTTGGACGAAGCTACTTCCGAAAATCAATACCACTACCAGGAACTATCCTAAACAGCGGACCTCAAAAGAGTGTCTTGTAGCCAAGCATTTCTAGAAACCACTAATAAAACTCCACATTCGATAAGATCCTTTATACAGATGCTTCTAAGAGTGAATCAAGCGTTGTCTGCGCAGTGACACCTTCTCAAAGGACATTGCCATCCTTTACAAGTGACCATACAGGCGAATTATTTGAAATTTCTGAAGCTATGAACTCAGTAAGTCCAGCAGAATGTAACCAGGAGCAATATACATAATAGCGACTCACTTTCTTCCATCTACTCAATTAAGCGGATCTATACACGTCTTTTGGTGCAAAAAATACATGATACTTGAGTAATCGACTAATCACTATGGGTACAAACATAACTCTGATAAGAATTCCATCACACATGGTATACCTGGCAACAAAAAAGCTGGTGAAGCTGAAAAAGAAGTGTCATCATCATCATCATCACAATTCACTGAGAGAACACAAATTCAAAGGGACCTAAAAGCAACAAAAAATTCCTGGCAGAATCATTAGAACAGAACACGCTCAAAACTGTATGACATCCAGACCTTCATAGAATTCTTTGATTTTCCAGCTACCCTCACAAGAAGGGACAAAATAATTTTGTCCGTAGACTTCGGATTGGTCACGCACAAACATCTCATGGCTGCGGAAAACCCATCCTTATGTATAAAATGCCATGGCATATTGACAACCATCTTCAAAGATAAACGAAACCTGTAAAAGAGTTTCTATGACACGAGCTCGAAGCCTTTAGACTTTTGTAAGCCACTCGTGGTGGTTATGGGTCTCCTCAAAGACCTTTAGGCGAAAAGAATGCGTTTGACTAGTTTCTCTAGGGTATAAGGAAGCTGAAGAAGTGATCTGAAGATTTTTCTTCATTCAATCTATAAGTTAATAAAATCTTAACGAAACCTATAATACACCTCGGCCCCAAACGTGTTCTTTATAAGTAGTGTGGTAGGCTCTAAAAGAGATCAACTGAAGACCGCAATTTCTGCGCTTCCGGCCATCAAGTTTTTTAATTATTACGATCTCTTATGTGATTTTTAATGAAGTCAAAATTTTATTGATTGCGACATTTCAGAATTTGCAGGTAAATAAATTTTAGCTAATCCGCGTCATTCCGCTGACATAATAAAATAAAAAGTACCTAAGAAGCACATTTTCAAAGAATGCCCTTATTTTCAGAGGAGAGACAAACTCACCAATTGAAAGCCAACTACAACAACTACAACACCTGTTGCACCATCCATTATATAAATGTATAAAAAATGCTCTCTATTGTATTATGTTAGCTAATACATACTCTCTATTGATGCAACATACATTGTATCTATGTCAATGACTAAAGCTGTTAAGACACGTTAATCAAAAAAAAAAACTTTTGGAGAGAAAAATTTTTTCTTAGGAATTCCAATTTTTTACCAGCCAATTTTTTTTAAACAGCCGAACTTTTCCACAGTTTAGCAAAATAGGGTAGTTGGCGTTTATTTGGTCATGGAAAAAATACTGCCATATTATTTTTGATGCAGTGATGATGAAACTATTAATAAAAAGAATTTTTTAGTTTTAGTAGGATTTCAATTTCATTCCATACCATTTCTAGCCTAGCCTATCAGAATCTTGTAGGCAGCCTTTGTGAAAGTATTAGTGTTGTCCACAAAATAATAAAATATTCTTTACCGCATCAAAAAGTGCTCTCGTTGTCTTGCTCTGACTTTAAATTTAATTATGAAGCTTCTAATAAATAAACCATTCCTAAAGATTACTAGGCTAGACGTGTATAATTTCAAAGCTATTTTTTTAATAAAGGACATTCCAGAATAACATATTTCTCACGAATATGAACGATTCATTAATAATTGATGTAATAATAATATAAATTTTCTGATAATATCGAAGTATGCATAACGATAATAGTGGGTATTTAATAATGGTGGAACAAAAAAAGTAAATTGTATACCTACCTACAATTTTTGTTTAATATATCGCAGAATATTAAATAATCTGAAAGTACCTATGTAATAAAGTTTACGTATATCTGATCTATATATATAGCTATAAATACTCTTTTTAAGCGCAGTCAAAAATTTATGGGGAAAATAATTATTAATATAGGTACCTACGTCAATAATTAATTTTGCAATAAAATTTAATTTGATCGCATTCCATAAATGATAGATAAAATTATAAATACACTGGAGCTATTACATTCTTCTACACGGAAAAGCGTCCACAATTCATAAAAAGTAGGTCGCACCAGCCGAACACAACCACCCTTATAATGAATTTCGATCAGTTGAGTAAATTTAGCACATTCCCCTTATGTTGATATTATTCTGCCTCGAATAATACGTGCCTAAAAATCTGCTGTCTAGAAAAGCCCTCCAGGTGATGCTTCGTGAAATCATATTATAACATTATTATCTAGTTTATACGTAATGTAATTATTAATCAGCCATACCTATTATTATAGGTAGATACTAGATACTACTCGTATAATGTTCTTGAATGCATGCCTCGGAACCATTAGGGCGTCAGCAGGTTTATCCAGAACTTCATCCGATAATATGATAACCGAAAACTTTGTGCATGGCTTAAACAGTTTTACTAATTTAGACTAAACTTTCCTCTGGCGTTCGATATGTTGTAGTAGAAAATAATTAATAATTATTACTGAGTATTAGTCAACTCACAGGTAACATAAATGCTACATAATATAATTATATAGTCTATATTAGTTTCTACATAATTCTTTCCTTTTCATTTTAATGATATCTTTTCTTAACGCTTGCCCTGCTATATTGTTTGTTACACGACGTTTCAAGTCACTGTTTGTTTTGAAATGTACCTAGGTAGGATGATAAGGAAATTATTTCCATCGCCCTCATTAAATCAGCCCAAATCGAAAAAGCAAACAGTGCAAGCATTAGGTACGTAAATACCTAAATGTAAAATTGTTAGAAAATTAAAACGCAGCCACCCGCCGTTACATCAAGTAAACGATCTCCGTCAGCTTATCAAATATTCAGAAAAATAGAATCGCTCTAGCTGGTCACATTCCAGCCCGGAACAGCAAGAGAGCGGCCACCGCAAGGGTAAATATACATTGCCAGATGTCTTTATAAATGCGCCTCGCGCCTATTGAAAGGATGAGCTGACCTAGAAACAGACCGGGTGAAATCATGAATCAAACAATTACTCCATGAAAAGACAATAGTAAGTCGCTAGGTATTTCACCCACGAAAATGAAAATTACACCAATCGATAGAGCGAATTAATAAATGAAGGTAGCCAAAAAATTATCTCGATCCCGAAATAGCAAGCAGGTGGAAATGTGAAAGGAAGGTGGAGCCGGTGTAATTATAATAGTTAGGTACAATGAAAAGGTACAGAACGCGTTGACCGATTTGAAGGAAAATTTAGGTAGTTCAGGTTTAGGACAATTCAGTAAGATAGCCGCGAGGTCAACTCGCCAAGTCTTAAGATAAGGGAAATATGATAAGGAATAAAACACATAAAATCACGGTATAAGGCAGTGCCAATAAGGTGCATTGTTGCTTGTCGTGCTTAGAAAGCGGGCGACTGCTTCTATAAAAGCAGACGTCCTACCGCAGCTCCAGACAGATGAAGATCAGCTTCCAAGCAGGTCGCATCTGACTCCTTAACCCTTTAGTCGTTGTCCAGAGATGGCATATGTGAACTCCTGGCAACGACTCCTTCTTAACCAGCAGTTCGGCCAGAGACTACTTTATGTGAACTCCAGCCGAATTGTCCTTCTTCAACCTGAGAATTTCCATTGCAAAATTAGTTACGGTCGGATCGCACCCGAACAAACTTCTAATCACAATTCTTAACCAACAACTCGGCCAGAGATGACTTTATGTGAACTCCAGCCGAATTGTCCTTCTTCAACCTGAGAATTTCAATTTCCCAATCAGTTAGGATAAAATAGCACCCAAACAAACTTCTAATCACAATTCTTACCCAGTGATTCGGCCAGAGATGACTTTGTGTGAACTCCAGCCGCATTTACTTCCTCAAAACCAATCAATCGATAAATTGATTAGGGTGGAACTCGTTTTAACAAATTAACGGCCACATAAATAAGGAATCAAACAGATTCACCAAATCCACGATTGCAGATCCCATTTTAAATCAAGAAAAAAATCAGCTAGGAATTAGGCGGCATCAGCAGTAAATACATAGTAGGTTCTTTTGCGCATCCGTTTCGGCCATAGTAATCCTGGCATACCTCAATCAAAGAGCAGGGGTGACTACGGTAAAAACTACGTAAACACAACGAGAGAAACACAGCGGTCCTATTAGGGGAATACCAGAGGTAAATAGACGATCACAGTGGCTTTTCGCCACAGACCATGAGGCTCGGGTGATCGACGTTACAGTTTGTTAAGCACGATCTAAAAATTATGAAGTTGTAAATAGAACTAGATATTCTTAGTACGGTCGCTGGAAAAGAGAGGTCGCTAACTGTTTAAAATATAATTAATATTTCAAAAGTGAAATTTTCTCGCGCTAATTACTTTAACGTCGATTAATCGTTACAGTACTACTCTAGAATGTTGACTAAGATTAAACAAATTAAACAAGTTAATAAAATTAAGTGAAGCCCGTATCACCTTTGAATACTAATCCTTTTCAAGCTTCAACTCTATCACTCATTTGGATCCAGAGTCAATCCTACCAGATTGTCCGCGAGTATATCCCAGTATATCACATGATGGCGATTCTGACCTAATTATCAAAACCAGCTACGAGTTTATCACATAGTAAATCTGCTGAAGTGCCAAGTTTATTACAAGATAACGAGGTTTCGTACTACTCATGTAGGTACTCATTATGTCACAACAGAACTTATTTTACGTACTGTGCATAAACTAGAGAGTTTCAGTTGAATGCGTTCATAAGGAGATCAGTGACCTGCTACTCCTAGCGACATCTAATGAGAGATATTCTAAATGCAGTTCTCGGCTATTATATCTTGTGTGTTATAAAAGACCCCTCTACGGGTATTTTTGACAATCCAAATTTTATTAGAAAAACTAACATTGTTTAGACGTTCATACATAGGAAGAACTGCTAGAAAAGAAGAACTACCTACTCAACGCGACATCCATCTTCTAATTTAAGACAATATGATATATTGTTGAATTAATTAATTTTACTTCCTGATGAAAAAAAGCCGATTCGCAGAAACCGATGAAGATTCAAGAATCGAATAGTCGTGATCTGTCTCGGTCATTTTAAATTTCAGTTTTCCGTTTGTTAAGACGACAGCTCCATTTTTCAATTGCTCTTAGGGCATGAAAATTGGAAACCAAACGCCGTTCACCGTTGTGGTAATAATGCCCGAGCGGTGGATGCCGGGCTTTCAAATAAACATTATCTATCTCCGAAATGTAGTTTTCCTGTGTAACCCTACCTTGATTTATTATCCCGGTGACTGACGGCAATGAGAGCCGACAGAAATCGAGTAAATATTTTTGTTTGACTTTCAATTATTTATTAATCCTTAATCAATCGTTACGCGGCCCTAGTGGATTATAGAATTAGATTTAAATAGTTTGACCGAATACAAAGTGGAGTAGTCAAATAATCATTTGTTGTCTTATTTTAATAAATAATTGGGATAATTTAGTTTAGTTTAATTAAAATTTAGTTTAGTTTAGTAAAATTTAATTTAATTTTTATTTTCTCAAGAATTTATATTTTGAATTTTATATCAAGAGAGAATAATTATTTTGTGAATTACAAGTATTTGAACGAACGCGCACGGATGAACAGAGCGAACATGAAAGAAGTCCGAATAGCCTGATAATGACAACATGACAAGAGTGAACATGATTAGTGGCAACTAACTTTGAAGTATAATAGTTCAGCTCGTAATGGGAAGAGAGCTGCGGAGAATAAACGTGTAAGGGGAATGCAGATGTTAGTGGCGCCAGCAGTTTTCATTTGAGAAGTGGTTAATAAGATCAACAGAATATAGGAATCTGTGCATGTAAATGGACGTAAAAAGAAAATTATTTTTTGCAAGATGACATAATTTTTAAGCATTGCAATGTTATGTATTTAAAATGAAGAAGAGCATCTCCTTCAATTTTTCAAGTGAGATGAACTTAAACTCCTTCTTCATCATTCACAACAAGAATGACATGAACAAGAATAAGTTCAGCGCGCAGTACCGTTTTATCGAGACTTCCCCATCAGTTTCGCTTATTCGACTTGCTAACAAGCACGAACTTCGCAACTGAATATTTTATGAGTAGAAATTTCATCTACCCCATAATATCAGGTCTCAGGCTGCAGCTGTAAATCTAATAAGTTTCTTCTATTTTCTATATTATATTTCAATATCGAACCGAGACTAGAGAAGACTGCTTTTTATCATAAGATAAATATCAAATTTACGAAAATTTTCAAAATTTTCTCTAGTAGGAAATTAATTTTCAATGTCCATTTAATTTTTTGTAATACACATTTCATTGGGAAATCCAGAAGAATTGAATTTTTAACTTAGATAGTTAGTAGTAGTTTTATGTCGTTACAACTGGAGATAAGATTTACTGCTTCTTGAATGTGCACTTAAATCCGAAGTAAAAAAAAAACCATCGGCCTGATACACCCACTTACTTGCAAGCAGTGCCTGTTTTATTTGTTGAACTTCGTTCATTACATTCACTTTCGCAAAAAGCTTCAGCAGTTAAATCACGATCAAGTTGCAACATTGATGCATCTGGACGAAAACAAATTTAACAAATGCTTTAGTTTAGTCTCTAACTAAGATAAATAAAAGTTATACACCGTGTTGCATAGAAAAGGTATTATAGGTAGGACGTGTAAAGTAAAGAATTTTTCAACAAGTTGAAAATAAATGATATCCTTTCAAAAAACACAGTTACCTTGGAAATTAACTAAGTTACCTAGGAATCCTAGGATACTATACAGTTTCTAAGGAAACTATCAGCTTTTTAAACCAGAGTGGCTTGGATCCTTAAGTAATAATATTCACAGTAGTGTTTTCCCTATGATATTACCTTTCCTATTCTATAAAAAATATAGGTACAAAAATATATTCTTTTGTCGATATTGTCGAAATTAGGTAGTGTTATTTGTAGAATAAGATTTTTTATTCTATAAGAGTAAGCAAAATCCCAAAGTATCTAAGTAAAGAAGCCAAACAGATTGATGGTGGCACATTTGATTCAATATTTTGAATCTATGAATGGGGGCCCCTTATTACATACCAGTACATCAGTGAGTGAAGTATAAATCATTTTACTTTGATCGACGTCAAAAATTACGAAGTTGACGAGATTTTCTTCCCGATCGTCAGTCTTCTTCCTTCTGCAGTTGTGGTTACTTTAAATATTTACTCTTTCCGAGAAGAAGAAGAATGAGAAGTGCAAGAACAAAATTACACAAAAAAAAGCAATAATAGTAGATACCTACCTTTTTAAAAAATGGTTTATGACTGCGCATACAAACTTGTTATACAACGCATACAACATAAAAATTTAAAACTCATTTCCAAATAAATAAAATTTGTTAATATAAGAGATTCGTCATTGCACCTACAAAATTTTAGGTGTGATATCACTGCTGATATTTCATCGTGTGACCTTGGCATCCTGTTTCGAAAAAAAATTAATCGTATATCAAATGATATGAAAAATTAATTTTAAATGCCGAGTGGATAGCGCTTTACGACTTTGTGTAAAGCTACGAAAGATAATTAATTTATATTCATTTAAAAAAAATATGGTTAATAAATAAATAAAAAATGACTGGAAGGTGTCCTAAATTTTGGTTCAGATTCTTGATAAGTACTAAGTGAATACAAAATTGCACAACTTTTTTTTTCAATTGGATCGCTCCTGATCTATCCCTGTTGCTTCTCAATTATGGTATAAAACAAACGTTTCTGCGAACGGCTCAGAAGCACTAAAATCCAGTCAATGAAGTTTTCACCGATTGACAATTAAATTAAAAAATGAAACTGCACTGTCAGATTCTTTTTACTAGCCTCGAACCATTCTCAGAGTCGTGTGTTGGAAAAAACTGTGAAAATTAAAAGAGAGAAAACCTGAACTTTGAAACAGTATTAGTAAGGATACCATTTTAGTTAGAGACAAGACGACAAAAATGCTCTGTATCTCCCAAATGAAAGAAAAGAAGGTTTTTAGACACGGTCAGTCAAATTCGAGCTACTTAATTGGAATCTCGGAAACTAGAAGATACGGACCCTGTTAAATTTCCTGAAAGAACTGAAAAATTAAAATTTATTATTTTGGTCATATCTTTTTAATTATTGGAGATTAAAAATCATTTTTTGTAGGTCGTTAAAGGCTATGTATTCGACATTAAAAAAATTTCAAAGCCGACTAGATCCCCGAGTATTCATAGCCAACTTTTGTTTTCCTTATGGACACCATATTTTTTTATGTCGTTCAGTAAAAAAATTATTGAAACCAAAAACTAATAATGTAAAAAAACACAGAAATTTTATCTTTGACGACTTATGTTCAACCTACAAAAATAATTTATTAAATTCCAATAATAAAAAAGATATGATCAAAATAAGAAAATTGGATTTTTCAGTTTATTTTCGAGATACTTCAGCAACGACTGAAAATATCCTGAATTTTTTTTCAGATTCTTATTAAGCATAAAATCATGCAGCTTTGCCCCAATTTAACCGAGTCCGTATCTACAGACTGTCCGTTTTTCGCGTGCCACTATGGGGATCTCGCTTATCTTAAGAGATACGAAGTTGGTTAAATTAGGGCAAAGTAGCGTATTTTTGTGCTGATTTATAATCAAATTTGAAAACAAATTTGAGCTGTCACTATTAGTTGTCAAAATATTTCAAAAAAACTGAAATTTTCAATTTTTGTTTTTATTTTTTTACTCAAAAACCAATCAAGCAAGCCATTTTTAACTGAAACATTGTTAAGACACTTTTCAACAAGGAACCCAAAAATAATTTTACAATAGCTCTAGCACTTGAGATAGAAGAAAATCGATGGTCAGCTTTCCTTTTTCTTATATATTTTTCATATTGGATTTTTCCATTTTTAGATTACTTTAATTTTTCTCTTTACAACGATGTATCACACATGTTATTTCATTATTGAATGTTTGGCGAAAATAAAATTTCTTATCTTGTGTCCGGAGTGCTTTGAAGAAATGTCAAGGGTCTTTTGTTTTCAACAAAACTTTGACGATTCGACCAGTCGTCTGCGTCGACATTGAATTATTAATCTAGGAAAAAGCCACTTTTCAAATAAAGCAGGATGGGGCGCCGCCTCATAATGCTGGTAGGGTGAGAGAATTCTTGTCAGAAATGTTTCCCATTCAAAATGTTTTTTGAAATATTTTGACAACTAATAGTGACAGCTCAAATTTCTTTTCAGATTATCAATCAGCACAAAAATACGCTACTTTGCCCTAATTTAACCAACTTCGTATCTCTTAAGATAAGCGAGATCCCCATAGTGGCACGCGAAAAACGGACAGTCTGTATAATAGTTCGAGTACCCTTCTCAAAATTTGTCTTGTCGAGTAGGGGTCTAGCGCGCTGCGTTGAGCGGCTATGGCATTTTGTCCAGATTTGCGAGTGATTGCAAGAAACTTCTATAATTTTGAAGAAAAATACTGGGAGGCATCTACATTCCTCTAATTTAATGAAAACATTTTCTTTCAAATTGCAACTTGCCGTAACGTCCAGTGCAATTAAACAGACACAAACTCTGTCTCACAAACTTAGCTTCCCTGTCAATTTGCAAGTTTTTTTCCAAGATTGGTTAATTTTTTTTATTTTACAATTTTTAATTTTTGGAGCTCATGAAGAGATCTTTTCAAGATGCAAATTGGGAGAAAATATTTTTCCCTAGATGCCTCCCGGTAATTTTATTCCAAATTGTAGAAGTTTTTTGAAATCGCTCAAATTCAAATCTGGGCAAAAGGCTGCTCATTGAAGCGCGTATTTTTTCTTCCATTTGGGAGTTAGGTAGGTACAAGGCATTTTTGTCGCCATCTCTTTAACTATTTTAGATCTTAAAAAAAAGGAAGTATACTATAAACTAATGCAAAAGTAGTGAAATTGGCATAGAAATGTGTCTTACAGATTAAAGATTTCATTTTTTGTATGAACATTAGAGACGCCCAATAATAATCATCTGCCATAAATATTAGTTTAGGTGCTGTAGTAAGGTAGGACTAGAACAAACTACAAACTGTATAAGTCTATATGGTTCCTGTACATTAGCTTTATGATCAATTTTGGTGGAAGATAAAATCACCGCGGCGTTATAGTGTAATTAATGAATTTTCAATGCATTTTAATGATTCTGAGATAAGATGTTAAATGAATGGGCAAAATTTCAATTTACAAGAATTTATGGATAATTAACGTCAAGTTACAATGGTTATTCCTGGATAAACGTGGATACAACGTATAGTCATCATAATGTATGAGAAATCCTAGTAGATATAATACAACAGTGTAGCTTGTTTCCCCTTTCCATCCTTAGTCACCCTTCTGGAACGTTGCCAGGTTCTCTCCAAAACGTTACGGGAATTTATATCGCTTTGATAAAAAAACATTTGGAAGAATCGTTGCTGTCCACGACCTTTGCGAATCTAAGCGAAGCTGCTTTTGTGCTTAACTGCGGATAAAAACAAAGGCTGATTTTGTCGTTTGTTGTAAGTGAAAATGTTTTAATGTGCATTTTTTGCTACTTTTCATTCTTTATGTTGATTGAACACTTTTGTTTCCTTGTCACATCAAATAATCGCGGGGGCTGTTTGGTTTCTTGCAAGTTCCAGTGTATTATTTAGCTGACTATTAGATTTATTGCATAGGTATGGATTAAAGAATCTGATTTCATCAACGAGTATTTCTAAACTACAAATTTTTATGGAACTTTTTTGATTTTGATTATTTATGATTATGTTCATCATTCCGAAGGAAAAGGAGGAAACCTCCCAGTTTTCGGTCGATTTAAATTTACTACTATGGAAGTGGAAATTTTATTCATACATATTTGATGTATCTATGGAGGATAATAGCCTTTGCTCCATAACGGGAAAGTTACTTCCGAACTCCAGCGCCCGTTTTAACAAATTGTGTTTCAAAAAATAGAATATTAAAAAGTTGTTTTTAAAGGTTTTAAAGGTTCGAATCTCACTCGTGCCTTGGGTATTTTGTTCGTCTATCAAACTGTTTAAATATTTAAAAAATTTGTCTGCGGCTGAATGAGGTAGTCCTCGAAGAAGCCAAATTACCATAGTGGAGCGACTGTGTCTTACCTACATAGTCAAGACCGATGTGCGGACATGAGGTGTTAGAAAGTTTTATATTTATTTTTGACCAAAAAAGCTGTCTTTAATTTTTTGGCAATATGAAACAAACACCCGATATTGCTATTATCATACAATAACAACGATAATGCAATATTCTGCACCAACAGATGATAACATAAAAGTTCATAAGTATTAAAAAAAAATTCTAGTTTGAATTAATATTCTTCATGCAATGGCATAAAACTTTATGGAATAAATTTACATCACGAAAATTAAAAATAGCATATAGGTACCTATATAAATTTAAATAGATTAAAACATACTCCTAATCTACAAGATTTTCATATTTTATCTTAATAGGTTATGCACATTCATAGGAGATGAGGTTTACTACTCCCCTTTAATGACTGGATAGTGCATAACTAAGTAGGACATAAAACATTACGACCAAGATGTGAGCTTTTTCTGCAGTTAAGTAATAAAACAGTAAAGTTTTGCAGAGAGTTGAAGAGAGTGTTTTACATATTAACGTCAAGTTAATTAAAAGTGTAGAACAATAGCAGCATAATAATACAAATATCTTTTGACATAAGTAAACACTGCACTTTTCTTCAGCAATCCTTAGAAACTATTCATACTTCTTCTAATACCAACGTTTACAATAATAATGAATTGAAAAAAAGTCATGTTAATTTTTGTCCAATTGTTACTGATTTAGTTGATTCAGTTGTTCAGTCAAACAGTTTTGAGTATAGGTACAATTATTATTACATTACACCTTTACACTCCCAATCCAGATGGAACAGCCCATGCTGGCTCAGCGATCATAATCTGGAACGCTGCCTCGCAATAACTAGAGTTACCAAAATATCAAATTGACAAAATCCAAGCATAAGAATTCAAATGAACTTCATGCCCAGCAATTTAATATATCTTAAGGAATCTTCAGTCCAGCGCGACATGCCATATCATCACATAATTACAAACCTTACTTTTGAACCTCAGATATTAGATTCATAGCAATTGGAGTCATTAGAGACTGAAACGCAATACATACGTAATAGGGCTCAAGACTCATAACAACAAAAGGAAGAAATCTTCTATGTGGAGAATTCCTCTCAAATGCTGCACCTATCTCCTATTGACCTACAGAAAACGGAAGTCGCCATACTGCACGGCAGAAGAACTCTCAGCAGCATCAGAGTTATTAGAGTGGGCGACGTGGAGGTCACATCTGAGAATGAGCATAGATGATGTTGCAAGACGTGGGGATGGAACAATAACAGCCCTCAGCAGTCTTACGCCGAATGTAGGCGGCCCTGAGCTGGAAAAAGACTCTTTGGTAGTGTGGTGAACTCCATCATCCTTTATGGAGCACCGGCTGGGAGGAATTGGAGGAAAATAGACGCTCACAGGGAAAAGCTAGAAAATGATAAGATAAAAGTAGCCATCCCTTTTTCCGAGTTTGCACCAAACAATATCGATAAGAGCCGCATAGGTAATTGCAAGCGTTATTTCGATTTACCTCATGGCGATCAAGCCGATAAAGGCGAAAAAAATGGATAAGAATGTTAAACGTGAAAGCACGACGACCAAATGGCAAGACACCTGAACACACGATTCTAAGATGAAAACATTGGATCGCAGAAAGGAACATAGCCACGAATAAAATACGAGAAGATAACCACGAAAACATAGTCAGCACAGAAAAGTGGAATGCCATAGATAAAATGGTCACAACCATTTTAACCAGTAACTTGATGATCAAGCACCATTATAAATGGAACAGAATGAGATGCGAAATGAAAGCGAAAAACATAGACATTGTAACGAAATCCAAGGCTTTCGTTGGTAATTATTATTTATTTATAATAAGTATATGACTGGAGACACTGGACAGAGAAAAAACACAGTCAATTCTGGGACACAGATTTTGAAAATGGGTGTTCCTCAGGGTTCGGTGCTGGGTCCTATATTGTTCTCAGTATATATAAATGATCTAGACAGGAGCATGCATGGTGGACACTTCTCGGTCTATGCTGATGACACTTCTATTGTGTTGTCTGGTAGGGCGGGAGAGGAGCTCCGAAGCAGAGTTCAGGACGCAATGGTAGGTTTGAATGACTGGTTTGGTAATCATTATCTATACCTTAATGAAAAGAAAACAGTACTAATGCAGTTTCATAATTGGCAACAAAGGTTGCCCAATATGGAAGTACAACTGAATGGTGTGTCCCTCTCTGCCAACAGTGAACATACAAAATTTTTGGGATTGTACATCGATCCATGTTTGAGCTGGCGCTATCACTGTGAGCAAGTGTGCTCTAAAATTAACAGAACTGTTTATTTGTTTAAAAGTTTAAAACGTGTCCTGACACAGGATCAGATGCTAGTCTTATACTATGCACATGTTGAGTCTAGATTGAGGTATGGGTTGTGTTTCTGGGGTGGGTCAGCCAGCGCACAGAATGTCTTTGTATCTCAAAAACGTGTAATCAGGTCTATTATTGGAATGAGAGCTACTGACTCATGTAGAGATGTGTTTTCGAGACTGAAGCTTCTAACGCTGCCTGCTTTGTATATTCTTGAAATGTGTGCCTATGTATTTGGGAGCAGGTCAAAGTTCTCCTTGAATACAGATATTCATGACAAAAATACCCGTAAAAGGGGGGATATACGTGTACCATTCTCAAGGGGACTGTTGGCGTACAAGGCTCCTGGATGCATGGGAGCCCGTTTATTTAACAAACTACCAAATGAAATAAAGGCATGCGATACCTTGACTAAATTTAGAAAAGAGCTTAAATCGTATCTAGTGGATAAATGTTTGTACTCGACAGAGGAATATTTAGATTGATTATGACAGTTTTTATTTGCTGTTGCTATGTGTGTTTATGTGCTGTATCTACAGTCGGTGTTCTCTGTGTCTTTCATGATGTTTTATATTTGACTATTCCTATGCAATTCATTGTAAAGTTGTCTACTGGAAAATAAAGAACATTTAACATTTAACATTTAACATTATTTGCATTATTAGAGGGGTTTATCAAGAGTGATACAGTTTTTACGACAGTGATTAGCAGGTTATCTCCACCAGCACCGGCTATATAAACAGAGCCAGCTAAGCAGCCAGGAGAGGATCCGAGGTACTGATTCGAGAACCACTCTCCCTCCCTGTGAATTGAGCTAGGAGGTCACCCGGAGGCATGTATTGAGTGTACTCCGTCCAATTTACCTAGCCGGCTACAGTAGGTCGATGAAATGAGTCGAGCCTAACTGTAACCGGACGTCGGTAGACCGACCAGAGTGGAATGAGCTCTGGCCGGCAACCGATTCAGTATAGGGAATCAGTCGGCGCTACGTTGAAGTACCGGCTAGTCCCTTCAGTCACGACCCGGCCTGTATTGAGGGCCGGATTCAGTAACAGCCGCCCCGGCATCGCATTGAGATACCGGGAGCGGGTTCTGTTTCAAAGAGTTTCGTCGCCGGAGGACTTTTCTCCCAGGCTACGTCACGGCGCGTGTTCCGGAGACTACAGCAGCCAATAATACAGCAGTTCGACAAATATAGACATATGTAAATAGAATGCTTGTAAAATAAAATGTTATATTTTTAATCGACTTGTCACGGGTAAAAAGGAGCAATTGTCCATCCCTGGGAAATCACCTCTACCTAACAGAAAATCCCGTTACAACATGATACGGAAATGGACAGAGTGTGCTGAATCAATACCAAAGAGTGATACTGCTGAACGGCTATGGGCACAGTGGTGGTTTTTATCAGAGTGAAAATCTCGTTAGTCACATGAGTGATGTTTTTAAAAGATTTTTTCTTCCCCTAGAGAGAAAAAAACTTCTATGGATCGAGTAACCGCAGAAAACTTCCCAGCCTCCTTGATTTCTTCACAACTTCTATTTCTAGATAATTTCTATACCTAGAGATAACTGCCCAGTGGAATCAAATTTTTCATCTGATAGCATGAGTACTGTGGTTGTAAATATGTCGCAGAGAAATACTGGCTCGACAGCAATAAAGTCTAATTCGCAAGAAAAGTTCAGCCTTAGCCAGCGGATAAAATCAGATAAGTTAAATGCACCAATGTAATATATTCACCATACTTTTGAAAAGATCATCTTGGGAATTGATTCACAAAATCGAAAAAATGCAGCTACTGCTGAGGTGGCACGCCATATTATGCGATACATTGAGGAAAAACATCGTGCTAGAAGAATTGGACAAAAAACCAGAAACGTCATTATGTAATCAACATACCCAACTATGCAGAAAGCTAAAAGCAGCCATAAGAAACAATTGAGTCAGAAATCTCCCAGATAACGATCACACCCTAATGGTCGGCGACAAAGAAATTTAAGAGACCAGAAATCATCCCTCTGGCGAAAAATTCAAATGACGAATGGGCTTGTAGTTATAAAGAACACTTTGACGCTTTTGCTAGTACTTCTGCACGGTAATCGAGGAATGTTGAGCAACAGATTGAAGAAACCATCGATTTACTTTGCCAAATAATTGTCTTCCCGTCAAACATGTCCCACCAATCTCGGGGCAAATATTACAGAAACTTCCACTCAAGGCCGTTGCTGTCCAGCAAAACTACCTCAAGAAACTACTTCTTATCGACCTATTAGCTTACTGCCTATCATAAGCAAAGTTTTTGGACGATTATTACCGAATTTACATATCCAGACTACGAGCTTTCAGAATCACCACCAAATCACTCGTCTGGTTTTCGTGAGAACGACCCAACAATTCAAAAATATCGTCGGCTAGTAAATGAAATGTTTATAGGCATTCGACAAAAGGTATGGCACAGAGGCTTGCTGTTAGGTAACGTATTCTTTAGAATATGCATTGACCTAAAGCTATCATTAAATTTAAATTGAAGAAAAAATTTCGTCTGGTTTGAGCTTTATTGTGAACCAGGTCTATTATTACCAAAGAGAAGATTATTGTATTACGAGCTTTTGAACATAGTAGGTAAAGGATATCTAAATATGGCAACACAGCTGATTATATATTGCAGAGAATACATTTACATAAATGTTGTTTTGTGTTCCAGGTTATTATGCTTCTCCTAGGGGATAAAAGCCTTTGCCTTTGTTTACTTTGATCGAGGTTAAATAACATTAGAAGCATATTATGGATGCAATTTAATATCAATCAATATTAACGGGCGTTATTTTAAAACAATGGCGTAGTTAATATCAAATTAATTTTATTAGACATTTTTTAAGTAATCTCCTTGATTATTTATGTAGAGCTAGAAATAATTCATTACCTTTATAATACCTTTATGTATTTTCCAGCGGTAATGATACTGAAATGGGGGCCGATTATATCGAAGAAAGAGGTCAATTTGTCTTTTTAATACCTATAAAAAATCCACGTAAATTTTGCCATCAAGTTGAAACCCCGCTTAATAATCAAGTGGCAACTAAAACGTAATGGCTATTACTTTTTATAGATACAAATTGAAAGCGTTTTACTGGACAAGTAAACTAGCGCCACCAAGCAACTGTAGGACGAATTGTAAATCACTTTTAGGTCACTGGGCAATAAACCAACTTGATTAGGGAATAATGATACCGTCCGTTTGCTTTATTTTTTTATTCACGTAGTTTTCTTTCTTGATCACGTCTTTCAACTTTTCCACTTCGCCATGAAAAGAATAGCAAAAAAAAGTATTAATGAGATCGAGATAGTTGATTAAGAAGGTAGTTAATTATTCAAATGCTAAAAGTACAGGACATGATGAGACGAAATAAAATAAAATCTCCTGGTTTCTGTTCATTTAAGATATCGCAGTTTTTGTTGAACGCATAAGAAAACTGTAAGGTGGGAGATTAAAACGGAAACTTTCAGGGAGGTTACATTTGGAATTTCAAATGTAAATATCAACGCTTTTAATTTCCTTTTTGGTTCTCTAATCTGAGCTTGGTTTAGTATTCCCGTGAAGTTGACCCCCGAATTTTATTAAGACAACCGATTTTTAGAGTTCTGAGTATACCTAGAACAGTTTCTAGTTTCGGGGGCTAAAATTTTCTAAAGCTCCTGTGTATTTTCGTAAATAGTTCTGCAAAAAGAAAGTTTGGAGAAAAAAAAAGCGCTGAAAAAGAGTTCTGATTGGAGTTCTGGATAGCTCCCGAGAGGTCTATAGAAAAATTATTTTCTTCTTTGCCAAGAGCTCAATAGTTTAAAAAAATTACAGAATATTTTTATTAATAATAATTAAGCTATGCAGAACTCTTCGGGAGCTTTAATCAGAATTCACTTTCAGTGATTTTTGTTTCATAACTGCAAGTTGATTATTATTTATTATTGACAATGATTTTCCCAAACACTAAATAAACTATTGAGTTTTCGGTAAAGTGGAAGACGACTTTTCTATAGAATTCTTCGGGGGCCACTCAGAACTCTAATCCAAACTCATTTTTGTCGATCTTTAATTTACTGTAACTTGATTACTTATTATTGGAAATTATTTTCGCAAACAACAAACAAATCCTTGAGTTATAAGCAAAGTAGGAGAGGAATTATATTGACCTCTTCGGGGGAATAAATGACTCCAATCAGAACTTATTTTCGGCGATAGGTATTTAAAAATAAAATTCACAGAACTATTTGCAAAAATAAACAGGAACTGCAGAACTTATTTTTTGCTGTTACAATATAGGGGGGGGGGGCGAGGCGCATGACGTTGGCTCCTAATCGGAGTTTAAAGACCGTTTTTTAGCGGAACTATTTAAAACTACTATATGGAACTCTAGAACTATTTTAGTTCCATTCAAAACTCTGAAAAACTAGATGTTTTCAGACAATTCGGGAGTCAACTTCACGGGAGTCGATTTGGATGTAGTAGATTTAGAATGTAGTAACTTATATCAGAATAACCAGCTTGCTTGCTGCTCAAAAGTATTGGAGAACAGAGCGGTTTTTTATATTCTGGGCTCGATCATCGAGGTCTAAGTCTAAAACTTATAGTAGCCTCTTTACAGATATCCTTGAAGGTGAATTTCAGGATTGTTTAAAAAACTAAAAGTTCCAATATTCAAAACTAAAGCAGGAAAACTTCAAGAGTTTTCTAATGACCATTGTTTGGAGGAATCAATAAATACAAACTATCATAAACTATCATCGGTCTAATAGGTACTAACTTGAATTAGTTCTATGGTCATATCTTCATATTTTTACCAATGAAACCTACTAGAATTATCCCGATTGACTCGATCATCAAAGGCTGATAACGAGTAGAGCTTTTGTTAAAAGAGAGATGATGCAATAAAACATGAATGCATAAATTTTCATAAAGTATAACCTCGATTACCGCAATTAATTGACCTACAGGACTATTAAATTTTAATGGAGAATAATGGATGCTGCTAGGAAATATGTCAAAAGTTGCAATATTCAATTCAGCAGAAAATTTGATAATTTTCAGAATACGTTTAGTTTAATAAAGCGTAGCACAAAATATAGTATCTACCTCTTTTAGAGTAGTTACAATAATCTCTTTTTATTCGAAAGGTTCAGACAAAAGTTACTGATATCTTAATAAACACTGTGGGGTTTATCTATAAATACATACATTTTGGGGCTTTCAAAATAATTCGTAAATAGAAAATAATTTGTGAAACTTCTTTCTGCCATTGCATTTTTATATCCAACGAAGACGTAGGTATAGTAATTAATTATTAAGATATTAAGACTACAACTTTCACGACTTTTACTGTATAGTAATCCCACATCAAGCTCCACCCGGTGAGCTGATGAGTACTTTGAGCTTTAACGAGCAAAATAAGTTCGTAGCGAAATCGTGCTTGCAAGTTGCATCTTTGGAAAAGAATGTACATTGTCCAAGAAAATATCGAGACAAGAGGATGAGGTCGCATATAGGTATACAAAGAACGGTAAGTAATAAAAATGCTATCAACGAGCTTCGTCGGTCGAATAGTTCGTTTCAGCCGTCTTTATTTCTTAATAACTTTCGTCGCATAGTTCTTTCTTCTTAGTAAATTTTTTATTCGTACTTTTATTTTCTTATAAGGCTTTATACAGGGTGCACCATGTATCCTTCTCTATATTGCTATCTCCTAACGCTAACAGATACAGGGTCGGTTAAACAGGTCCAAAGGAGCGCAATTTTGTGGCCATCTCGATTCCGTCGAGACATACAAGATATCTGTGACCGTTCCTGAAATATCCTGAAAAAACTGAAAAATCGAGATTTCTTATTTTTGCCATATCTTTTTTATTATTGGAGATTAATGAATAATTTTTTGTGGGCTTACATAAGTCGTCAAGAGCTACCCATCTGACATTTCAAAAATTTTCAAGGCCTACTAGATCCCAGAATTTTCATAGTCAACTTTCGTTTTTCTTATGGCCACCATAGTGTTTTTTTATGTTGTTCGGTATAAAAAAATCATAAAAACTAAAAATTGTTAAACTTCAAAAAATAAAAAATAAAATTTTTATTCTTCTTTTTTCTTTACAAAAAAGACACATTTTTAGACCGAATTTCATAGATAAATTAAAAAACCATAAGGCAAGCACTATTTCGGCGTATTTTACAAATGTTGACGTTTTTCGACGATTTTTTATTAGGTTTTTCTTTGAAAAAAGAAGAATAAAAGTTTTTTTTTTAAGTTTATTAATTTTTGGTTTCCATTATTTTTTTCATATCGAACGACATAAAAAAATAATATGGCGGCCATAAGAAACACGAAAGTTGACTGTGGAAACTCTTGGATCTAGTAGGCCTTGAAAATTTTTGAAATGTCAGATGGATAGCTCTTAACGGCTTATGTAAGCCTACAAAAAATTATTTATTAATTTCCAATAATAAAAAAGGTATGAGGAAAATAAGAAATCTCGATTTTTCAGTTTTTTCAGGATATTTCAGGAACGGTCACAGATATCTTTCATGTTTTGACGAATTCGAGATGGCCACAAAACTGCGCATCTTTTCTCTAATTTAACCGACCCTGTTTAGCGTTCAGGAGATAGCAATATAGAGAAGGATACATGGTGCACCCTGTATAGCAATAGCTAACGAGTTCGTTCCTATTAAAGAACGCACGTCCGGTTATATGCGGTAGTGTCTGGTTAGTAAAATTCAAAATGAGCTTGAAAGAATTAATATCCATCAATAAAGATTCGCACCTGTGTCTCTTAAAATAGAGTTTTAGACATATAAGTACTTTTAATTGCTGGTTAGGTACGCCCTGAGAGGAGCTAACATTCATTTTCAAACATTCCAGGAAAAATACTTAGCTGCATTTATTGGAGCTGTCACTGGAATTGTCAATGGAAACGTGTTGATTGCTCATCAAAGTAAAAATCAAATTATGTCAAAAAAATTGTTCCTCCATTATCTCCTTGCTAACCATTCGACCATAAAAATGCCCAAAATTCTCCAAAAGGTTTCTGTTTTTTTTTCGTAAAAAAAAACTCTGACCACTGCAGGATAAATAGACACCTTCATACAATTGGAATAAGACAGGACCCACAGTGTAGAGGATGTGGAGAAGAAGACGAAATTGCAGAATATGTGCTCTGCCACTGTCCAGCGCTTCGTCAATGTAGGTACTGTTCGTCCAAATACGAACAATCCATATTAGGAGAAGTCTGGTCTGATATGGTCAGAATTGGACAGACCCTGCCGGGGGCTCGACCTTCTGTACATACCAGAAATTGATTGGTTGGAGGATTGTACCTCCTCTCGAGTGGGGCTAGGTACTGTTCGTTCAAATACGAACAATCCATATTAGGAGAAGTCTGGTCTGATATGGTCAGAATTGCACAGACCTCGCCAGGGCTCGTCCTGTACATCCAACCAATCGTATAGTTGGAGGATGAGATTGTGGTGCTTTCACTCGAGAGGAGGTACAAAGCGTCCAATGGTGGTCAGTGAGAAATCACCCTCTCTGCAAAAATTCAGATCTAGATCTCTTCATATAATCGATATTTTCATGAAATTTCTCTAAAAACGGGAACCCTATGAGATTTTCAATGACTTCCCACTCCAAAAACCTCCCTTTCCTTTTCTTGTATTTGTTATCCTGAAAAAAATCAATTCTGAATATGCTATGGAAATTAGGCTTAGCCCTAGTAAACTTACATCGCGTCAACCTTGCTTTCTGTATGAGTGCTTAATCCGAGTTTAGAGACATTCCATGAATTGAAGCCAGCTAATTTAGTAATGGTCTGAGTTGAGCAGTTTCATGAATCAAGGCAATCATTTGCAGTAATTATTGCAGGAAGTGCTAATAGCTTATTGACGATTCAACTCAAGGAAATAAATAATAATAAAGTGCGAGAGTAGAGTCGTACTAGCTTGATTTATAGCTTCCGTGCCTAGTTATATGTTAATACATTGAATACTTTAACGATCCGAAAAGAAACTCCGCAAAAGAAAAACCAAATGCTCTGCGTGTAATTGGGTCACGATAATCTCGAAAGGCAGGATAATCTCGAAATGGTCTCAAGAAGGATTGCAATTAATGTTTCCAATTTTCAACTCCTTGTTCTAGTCCTGGACGTTAGTGTAATGCTTACGAGTGTAACCCCTCTCAACGTTTATCTTGTCTATCAAGGACCCCGGATTTCGTCAGAGATCCGCCTGATTCCATAATACTGGCTACGATCTGTAAAGCATCTAGGTGATTTTCAGTTCCTCGATATGTATATCAAGGAGTATACCACGAATATTATAAATAGCAATACGTCCTCTAGTTCAGACATGATGAAACATTTTCATTCCGTAAAATTAATGTGTTCATTAATTACACATGGGTAGTTTGTAGTCGAAAACACCCCAAGATAGCACACTGTATTAAATCTATTTAAAATAGCACGATCTATAGAGTATTCATAAAATTCCGATGATTTTACCTCGCATAAGAAATTACGCTACATTTAGGTAGCAGGCCTTAGAAAACAAACAATTGAGAACGCACCTTTAGGCTCGACTGAAGACCCTAACTCAATTAGAAAAATCACGAATTTTAGAAAACATCCTCATTAAGTCGTCTGTATATAATTATTAGTTTCCAACTTGTAACGAAATCCAAGGCTTTCGTTGGTAATTATTATTATTTATTTCATTATTAGAGGGGTTTATCAGGAGTGATACAGTTTTTGCGACAGTGATTAGCAGGTTATCTCCGCCAGCACTGGCTATATAAAGAGAACCAAATGAAGAGCTGACCAGAGGATCCGAGGTACTGACTCGAGAACAACTCTCTCTCCCTGTGAATTGAGCTCGGAGATCACCGGGGGCATGTATTGAGTGCACCCTGTCCCATTTACATAGCCGGCTACAGTAGGTCGATGAAATGAGTCGAACCTAACTGTAACCGGGCATCGGCAGACCGACCAGAGTGGAGTGAGCTCTGGACGGCAACCAATTCAGTATAGGGAATCAGTCGACGCTGCACTGAAGTACCGGCTGATCCCTTCAGTCCCTATCCGGCCTGTATTGAGGGCCGGATTCAGTAACAGCCGTCCCGAACGTCGGGAACGGACTTTGTTTCAGGTAGCCCCGCCGTCGGAGAATACCCTCCCGGATATCTTCCCGGCGCGTATTCCGGAGACTGCGATGATCGACACACACCGTGCGACGGCGAGCAGATCACTGGTGTAAAGTCGGCCGTGAATTGATTGACGGCGGCGGCACATCACAACCAATAGGCTTAACACACGCCTCGACGCGGCTATCTACGGCCAATCGGATCGATTGTGGAGGACGAGAGCCGGCCCATAGGATACAGTGGTTATCAGTATTAGCAAGACAAATATAGATACGTGTAAATAGAATACTTGTAAATAAAGAATTGTAATTTTTAATTGACTTGTCGCGGGTACAAAGGGGCAGACATCCATCCCTGGGAAATCACCTCAACCTAACAGAAAATCCCGTTACAAACTTCAAGATTGTCTACTAAGTCTTCAATGTAAGTTGAATAAATTGGGATCAAATACTGAACCCTGCGGGACACCAAAATTGCAGGAGAGGTTCTCGCTGAAAGTTTTCGAAGCACTCGATGGTTCGAGTTGCAGCGTGCCTTGCACGCTACGTTTTCTTTTTCAAAATTTTAATTCTCGATTTGAAATATTTTTATAAAGTTCAGAAAAGTTATGATTGACTGTACATTTTCGCTGATGTAAGAGGCTGTATTAGGCAAAGATCACGAACGAACACCTGGCAGCTATTAAGAAATTCTTGCTTTTGTTATTTAAGTAAGACGTAGAAAACATGTCTGGTCGATTTTCTGTCCCGGTTCTGGGTTTTCAGAGTTTGAAAAGTATATCATCTTATGCGAATTAATTTTCCACGTCTAATGAGACCACTCTCATCTTGCTACTCTAGATTTCGGATTAGTTATCCAGATAAAACCTAAAAGATTATTTCTTTGGGTGTGGGTTAAAAAAAAACATGAAAAGATAGTCGAGAAACCCATAAAGAAACATAAACAACTTGCGTTTCGTTCTGAGACACGACAAGCCTCGGAGATATGCGGATTCACGATTGTGAAGTTTAAGTTTGAATAGAGGGAGAACTGGAGAGGTTGATCGTACTGTCGAGAGTGTGCTGACGTATATGGTGAAAGATCCGACACCGTCGCGTGCGAGTTTTAAGTGTTGCATACTGTCAATGATGAGATTTGGAGTGGAAAGTAGGTCAACATTTTCGGTTAGACGGTAGTTGGGGCGCATGAGTAGCGTCACCCCAGAAAAATTATAAGTAAGGGTAGAGGACGCGTTAGGTTCATTTTTGGGTCTTAGTTCGGGAGATCATGTAGCTTGTCTACAAGTTCGTAAATTAGTATTAGTCCCTTGTGTGAGCACCCATAGACGTTATTATGGTGAAGTTGTTTCCGTGAAAGATGCAGTCTTACGTGAGTAATCTTTTGAATTTAATTTTGGTCATTATAACTAATGTTCGCTTTCTTGTCTTTACAGACAAGGGACGTGGTTTTGGACTTACGTACTACTAGATTAAGTTTTGGAACGTAGTTTTGGGATGTAGTTTTGGACGAAGTTTTGGACTTACTTACTTATTATTGGATTTAGTTTTGAACGTAGTTTTGAACTTTAGTTTTGATTTACTTTTGAGCTTCAAGTTCTAGAGTGTTAGATTCCAACTTCTAGTTTCAATTTTTTAACTACTAATTTCCGATTTCCAGTTTTTGATTTCGAACTTTGAATTTCTAAGTTTTAACTTTTGATTCCTGAATGTTAATTTCGAACTTCTAGTTTCTGAGTTTTGAGTTCCAACTTTCAAATTTCTGATTCACATGAAAGTTTACATAAAGATTCGATCATGTGGAGGCTTAGGTAGGTACCTACCTAGGTAGGTATACTAACCTGTGTGAAGGGTGATATTTGAAGAAGCTTGGAGAAATAAAGAAGAGTAGTGGAGTTTAGTTTGGAGGCATGGAAGGTTTCATCAGGCAGAGGTTCTAGCACTTTTATATTTGGTCGTCCCAAGGTAGCAGGGGGAGCAGTCCAGCTCATCCGGCACCTGGAGCACCAACCAAGGGGTGCTAACACCAGTGCAAAGGCAGTTCCAGCAACCATGCCGGCCTAGTCTTTGATCATCGCGCTTAGGTTAGAGGATCCTTAGTTCGTCAGTTTTTGAGATGGAGTTTTGAATAATAAGGTATGTCTTTATGAGTGAATTAACTTTTGCTATTTTCCGACAATCCAGAAAATTAAATAAATTCAAGTACAGTGTTTAATTGATTTCATCACCTATGACTTTCTAAGTGAAACTGATTTGTGGTAATATGTTATGAACTTTTATTGTGGTCAACAAGTGACTAATGTAATGGTTATGTGTAAAAATAATTTATTAAATTTATCGTGTGTGTTTAGGATTTTGAGTTAGAGATGATCATTTTGCAAATTAAATTTTGAATTTCAGATTTTGTAGGTAGATACCGATTTTTATATTGAAACTTTTGCTTAAGATAAATTTAAATTTTTGATAAATAATCTCTGATCTAACTCCGAGTTCTATTCAGAATCATACCTATGTGTTATAGTTTAGAAATTGTTTAATAGAATTTGAGCTTTGGAAATTTTTATCTGAACTATTGAAATGATATAGGTACCTATCTTGAATTTTAATCATGTAAGTTTGATATCATTGGTAATAAGGTAATATTTATGTTTGAATATTTGAGTCAGGATGACTGATTTTAATTATTAAATTGATTGTTGATATGTAAGATCTATTGGTGATTGCCAGTCTATTGTACTGATGATGAAATTGATTTTAATAAATCTTTGTATTAAAATTCAACAATTTTAGAGTTTTGAGAATCAACCCTCCTCATGTTCTTTTAAAACATCTATTCAATAAGTAGAGTAACATCAAGAATAGGGTGATTATTCTGGTATATTTTGGTGGGGTTTATCATTTTTTTTGTTATTGTTTGTAAAATTGTTAGGAGTTACTACGGGTCCAGTCTGGTTCGGTGAATGCTGGATTTTCCAGAGGAAGGCCACATTTATCTGTCCCGGGCTGGATAATCACAACGAACATTTTGATTAAGTTTGGTTTTGATTTGATACTTTGGAAATTTAGACGATCACTTTTCAAAATTTAAAGTTTATTTTTGTTTCGACATTTAGAATATTTGGGTGGGGCATTCCAAATTTGATATGTTCCACTCGACAGGCCAATGTGGCTAATGTTACAAATTTGCCCAGTCACATTGAGATCTGTCAATAGCCACCTCCTTCCTTTCGGGGTTAAGGTAAGTGTATTATTTTTTTATTGTTCAACTTTTTGAGTGGGAGTAAGCGAGGGGGAGGAAGGCTCCAGAGTTCGCGCGTCTTCAAGTAATGGGGAATGTTCTAATGAGAAGTTTGCATGGGGAACGATCTCCCATTGATCGTTCCATTCCCACGAACTCGAGAATTGCTGTCCTGATATGTTGTGTGATTTTTTCATTAAAACCATAATCTTTAAGCCTGTTTATCAGTATAGAGGAGTCTAGTCTACTGAAAGTCTGATAAATTGCGATTTCACAAAAAATAAGATGTTATTGCTTGTTTGTGTGTTAAAGTGGTCATTTCCAATAAATGAAATGCATGAGAATTGTTATTGCCTGTTTGTGCGTGAAAATGGTCATTTCCAATAAATTCCATATATCATATGAAATGCATCTCTCATTGCAATTGCATAAAGTGTTCAATAAAACCACCGAGATGGATAATGCAAGCCCATATAACTTCGCAGTAAAGGTTTAAGGGCTATTTGCACTTCATGGAATGACCGAATGTTTATTAAATGATCATTGTAAATTTCCCACTGAAAGTCTTTTCTCATTGCCAACTTCAGCTTCTGGATTACAATGAAGAATTGATGGCTTTCGGTGTCAGATAAGAAAATAGTAATGTGTGATTCGTATATCCAAAAATCCAGTGATTTTGATAAAGGATTTATATCTCATTTTTCAATTCGTTTATCCAGCTAGGTATTGGCATGCGAGGGAAACAATAAATCAGCCTCATGTCTCCTTTAGAATTGGGATATGATTCCTAATACTACCGGGTTCGCTCATAATATAGAGGTGTATACCAGAGTTGGGGTGATATTTTAATACTCAATAACAATTTGCATTTTTCCTGAACAAACAGAACTTAATGATTTGAGTATGGCAAATAAGTTTTTCTTCACTTGGAGCAAACCAAGCGATAATTAAAGATATAGGCAACTTTATTTACTTTTTTTTAACGAGTTAAAATATGCTGAAGTCAGAATTCTGACGTCACCACAGCCAAGGTACTTATAGTAAGCAACGGATTTTTGCGTGCAAAATTTCTAAATTAAGGGCCTGTGTAGACAGTAGCGATTGACGACGTCATAGACGGTACCTACTACACAGGGCTATACCCTATACAGAGGATTCTTATAACCTGAAATATCAAAATATCTCGAAAAGTGCGCACTTTGCGGAAAAATGTTTTCTTCAATAATGGTTTTGTTCAATGGGGGACATCGTCTAAACACAAAAACACATTCTGCACCCCCCACCGCTTGCGAGGGGTAATTTTGAGATTTCAAATAGCAACTCACGTTTTTTATTCCAAATTAGTATTCAGCGACAAAAAATGTGTTAGATTTATTTGAAACAATTTTTACGATTAATCAAAGAGAGCGCTGTAATCGAGAAAATTGGATTTTGTTTATTATTTCTTCCAATATCTCGAAAAGTGAGCACTGAACCGAAAAATGTTTTCTACAAAAGGGGTTTTGTTCGATGAGGTACATCGTTTTAACACAAAAACCACCTTGAATTCCTCATCCCTTGCGAGGAAGTGGGGGTAACTTCTAAAAACATCGAGAATTTTTAATTGCGAATTCGTATTCAGCAACAAAAAATGCGTATGACTTACCTGAAACATGTTTTTTAACTGAATAGGAATTCGCAATAGAAAATAGGGGTATCGTCAAAGCTCTGCCCCCCCCCCCCACTTCCTCGCAAGGGGTGAGGGATGCACGGTATTTGTATGTTTAAACGATGTCCCCTATTGAACTTTGGTAAAAAAAAAAAAACATTTTCCGTAGAGGGTGCAATTTTCGAGCTATTTGTATATTTCACGTTATAAGAATCACCCTATATTTCTCGAAATAGGAAGCAGATATTGAAGTGCTTTGCTTTTCAAGTTACCAATGCCTTTAAAAAAATCGGCCGGTGGAAATCTACACCAGTTTCAAAGATCATATAATTTTATCGAAGGTTTCGAATTAATATCAAAGCAGGATCATCCACACGTTTCCCTCAGCATGTCGATTCATCTATAATAGTAACTTCATCCGAATAAACTTTTACATAAACTCAGGTAAATAAATCACATGGATTGGGATCAGGTGATATTGCCAGCCATGTGACCTGATCGTATATTGTTAAAAAAACGGATGGAATCAATTGATTCGAGAGAAGTTTATGTAATACGTTTCTTACAATATGAACAGTCGGACGTACTTTTAGTGAAACGTACTTTAGCGTATATATTTTGGAATAGAGTACCTATAAATAGTGTCCTCCAAAAAGTTGTAAGAAAATATGGCACATTCAAGTGTCCTTAAGCGCAAGCTTCAGTACAAGGGCTTTGAACATTGAACCTACCCTAGAATAATAATAATAATAATAATAAGTGTCCTTACATTTATAAGCGAATGATCCTGCGATTAAATATTGGAACGATAAATAAAATATTGAAAAATAATGCTTCTCTGGATTCATAGCAACAGAAACATTGTCCATCGTGTCCAGATTCCGATACCCTTCGTTGTACGCGAAACGTCTAGAAAGTTTCGTATTTTTTGGAAGTCTTCAGTCTATCAATATGAAAACTTGGATAGGTTCAAGATTTGTTAAATTGGTCAGCATTGCACAACTTAATTCATTGAAGAGTATAGGAACCAAAAGAAATATGACTAGTTTCAGATAATAATTATTAAAAAAAAGTGATTTAAAGATTATAATAATTATTATTATCAGTATAATAGTAATAGAACTGATAGATGTTGCTTATTTAGATCTTTTCAAGGAATGAATATCATGGAACCGTTCAAGATCACAACACGCGATTCCCATCTCGAGCATATATTCCTGTCTCGTGAAACTTCCAGCTAGAAGATGGGAAAACTTGGGGTATTCTGTATCGATGGGATCTCTTTGTTTTATGGCTTATATACGTATTTCCAGGGTTACGATCCATCCATCACGTGTACACAAATAACACACATGCGAAGTGTAGATTTGGGGCGTAACAATGTTACTAAATATATCTAATATCATTCCCTCCAGGCTCGAACATTCAAGACGTTGATATAGCCTGGGTGATTTCGAATTATATATTGCAAATATCGGAATCTTTGTTTTGTTTCACGGATTTTGGTTGTCAATGTTTTGCTTTTTTGATAATAATAGCGAAACTTTGAGCACATTATTTGTAATAAAGTTCAAACTGAAAGAGTAGTAGATTTGAAAATTTTATGTAGTGCAATCAATATGGAAAAAAACTATGCATTTTTGTAAACAGTCCGTAATTCACATTCCAATTAAGGGGGTATAATCCAGATTAAGCTAAAATTTTATTTTCATTTTCAGGACTGAAGAGTCTGTAGAAGGTATTTTCATTTTGGAAAAAAGGGGTGAAATGATTGATTAATATTCGGAATTCTATTAACTATGTTGTATGTACAAAAACTATGGGAATAATCAACTTTTGGTTAAAAGAAATAAGATAGGCACACCCTTATTTTTATTGATCTTATTATTGATTTTTATTTTTTCCTTGCAATGCGTATTTTAAAAGTTATTAGCAAATAGGTATGTTGGAAAAATTAGGATTAGTTTTTCACTGTAGGCCGATTTTTCACTTGTTAATTTTATAGGAAATATTTCACACGCTTTTTTTCAAGATGACGGTACCTACGTATCTCAGAAAAATTGCAGTTCTGATAATCGATAGTATCGATATATATATAGTCCAATAAAGTCTAAAAAGTCATACGTATCGATTAAGAATACACATCCTTTTGATAGTTCGATTTATTTTGTTTCATTTACTGGTTCTCGTAGAAACCATCCGGTTTGTCTAAACACTCCATCCTGCATAAATAAGTATACGTCAACATTGGTTTTGAATGAGAATTAAATGCACAACACAGAGGATAGAATGTCATTATGTGAATAAATTTTATGTAGTTGTCAGTGGCTCTCAAACTGACGTAAGCGATTCAATTCATTATTTGAATGATTTCTTCAATAATAATTTACGCTCCTTTACAACTTGACAATTAACTGTTTGACATTTTCTGGTGAAATTAAAAATATTAATTCGGACGGTTAGTGTGACGTCACATCTGACTTTTTAAAGTTAATCCTACTATACCCGCAAATAGTCGCGTCAATGAATACGTAAAACAGGCAATTGTTGGAAGTCCTGAGAAAAATCACCGATTTTAATTATTTTTGTTTAAAAAAAGGTATTTTATGTTATTTAAAATCGGAAACCTCTTAGAGCGGGGACGACATTTTACATTATATTATTATAAAGGTTGTCACTTTCAACTGGCTCATCATTGGGATCTCCAAGGCCATTGGAAATATTGGAAATATCCTAAGAAAACTGAAAAATCGAGATTTCTTATTTTTTGTATATCTTTGATATTATTGAGAATAAATGAATTATTTTCTCCAAAATTTTCTTAACACAACGAAAATTTTCTAAGCCGTAAAAATTTAAAAACCCCACAAAATCGCAGAAATGTCAATTTATGGTTTTCCAATGGCCACCATTTTGTTTTTTCATATTCTGAAAAAATATATCTTACATGAAATACTATATGGCGGCCACGCCGGAAAAACAAAAATTGTCGGGAACGAAAATTCTGGAATCTAGTCGGTTTAGGAATTTTTTGTAATGTCCGATGGATAGCTTTTGACGACTTGTAAATAAGAAATTTCGATTTTTCAGTTTTAACGGCATATTTCAGCAACGAGTGAACTTTTTAAATTTTTTTTCTGACTTTTACAGATTCCTATTAATAATTGTGAAACTTTTCTCTGATTTAACTGATGCTGTATCTCCAATGGCTTAGGCTTAGGAGATAGCCAGTTAAAAGTGAACACCCTGTATTTATATACAGGGGGGCACCTTATGGTCCAAAAGGCTAAAAGGCCGTCCAAAAGCACCGCTCCAAAAAGTTTCAGATTTTTAATAACAAAAAAAGACAATTTTTTTAAAACCAGAATCATGAAGAGCGGTGAAGTTTCTGAGGATTTCTGAGGAAAAGGCTTCATTGACGCTACTAAAATATGCAATGTGAATTACAAGTTGTTTCTAAAAATGCACTGATAGGTCATTTTGAATTCACGATCAATTGATTGTAAAAAAAAAATGTCAATCGCCAAATACATCCAGAGCTGCAGACATGAGCTCTATTCATCCAATTTTCCATTGTCCTGATGAAAAGGATCAACAGGATGAACAGGATAAACAGGATGAACAGGATCAACAGGATGAACTTCATGGATAATTTGGCACAGGGTTGGAATTTGTTTATTTGCCTTCCTGAAATCAATTTAATAGTACGAGAGCCCACTGACAAAAGTGGCATGAAGCACCACAAATTTTTGGTGAAGACGTTGCAGGTATACAATAATTCCAACGCAGTGGCTGCTCACGGGACCCCTGCCTCTTCGAGAGAGAAGTCAATAACAAAGAACGATTAAGTGTTGCCTAAAATATAAGAAAAAACTCAAGCCTGTAACTTGGAAAAATAAATACCATTTTTGTTCTTATTTTTTTTCAAAAAATTCTTTGCAATGCATAGGTATCCATTGATTTCAATACCAATCCATTTTTTTAAAAGAAGTGCCATTTACGGAGATCTTAGGATAGAGTGAATTTTTTGTCATTCATTTTCTGACACATTTTGAAACATTCAAAGCGAGTTTTTCATCGTACCTATAAGTGGCGGTTTTTCTCAAAAACGGCACGCGTTAGCAAGTACGACCAATAGTACATTTTTTGTGTCAAAAATATTGGTGGTTAAAAATGCGCTTTTAAAATGTTAATTTGCCCAATGTCGTGGTGCAAAAAAATTTTTTCTAAAATCTGCATTGGCATATGAAAAAAAAATAGTTACCTACCAATAAAAAAAGTAGAAACGAAAAAGTAGAAAAAAAAGTACAAACTCTGAGTTCTGTATTTTATACGGTTCGCAAGATATCTTAAAAAAAATAAAAAAATAATTATTTTTGACACCCTGAATCTCAAAAACGGTGCATTTCCGGACAAACCTTAATGGGATTTTTTTTGTTTATTTCTGACCAAAGAATTTCCTTTTAAATTTTTTCGCAATATTACAGATACAACCTGTATAATAACTACATAGGTAGGTAAGTAGACCGAACGCAAAACAAAAACAACATGTTCGTTATCAATTTGTTCTAATACATATAATTAATCTACAGGTAGACCTGTTCTATTACGATAACCGACGTCTGTGCGAAATGTATGACGTCTGAATAATGAAAAAACTTCACTAACTATCCGCCTTGTGATGGCTTCAGGACTGACTACTACCAATTAGAGTTTCTGCGAATTCGTGACGTATATGTTGCTTTCATTTAGCTTTAAATAATTTCATCTGACGATATAAGGATGAGTAAAGCTTTTATAGGAAAACAATGCATATACAGGGTGAATTATAAAAAACGCCCCAAGCGATAACTCCGTTAATTTTGAAGATATGACAAAACTTTTTGAAACAAAGTGGCGTAGTTTATCATCATCTATATGTTGAGATAAACGTTCGATCAACACAACTTCCTGTTTAACCGGAAGTAACATCAACTTCGGGTTTTTAAATAGAACACCCTGTAAAACTTTAGATTTTTTAAGTGTCTGAGGAAATCTAATGCAGGTGGTTTTCGCCATTGTAATTTAGATTGAGCGGTTTATGAGTTATAAACAAGTGAAGATCGAAAATTTTCAACTTCAAAGCAGTGTAGAACTAGAACGGCTCAAGATATCTAAAAACAGTTTACATGTCCCTATCCTAACTTTCCATGTTTTATCCCACTATGTGGAGTAAATTTTAATACAGGGTGATGAAAATTATCCGATTTTTCATCACCCTGTATTAAAATTTAAACCACATACGGCTAATATTATAAACGCTGGTTAAGTTAACTGGCAGATTTCTGTGCCCGATTTTGAAGCTAATATTGACCTCGAATAACATTTATTAAAATTTTTGTAATCCCATTTATGTCAAGAGTAATTAAATTGCAATAATTTCTACCTATAGTCTATATCTTCTCCAGAAACGACCACAGAAATCGGCCAGTTAACTTAACCAGCGTTTATAATATTGGCCGATAGTAGGATACTATGTCAAAAGTTAAGACAGGACATGTAAACCGTTTTTAGATATCTTGAGCCGTTCTAGTTCTGCACTGCTTTGAAGTTGAAAATTTTCGATCTTCACTTGTTTATAACTCATAAACCGCTCAATCTAAATTACAATGGTGAAAACCACCTGTATTAGATTTCTTCAGACATTTAAAAAATATAATAATTTACAGGGTGTTCTATTTAAAAACCCGAAGCTGATGTTACTTCCGGTTAAACAGGAAGTTGTGTTGATCGCGCGTTTATCTCAACATATAGATGATGATAAACTACGCCACTTTGTTCCAAAAAGTTTTGTTATATCTTCAAAATTACCGGAGTTATCGCTTGGGGCGTTTTTTATAATTCACCCTGTATATAGAAATTTGAAAACCTTACGCTATCATGGAATATGGTTCTATGATAGCAGTTGTATTTTTTTTAAGTTGACGGCGTTAACAAAAAAGAAGCGAAATTTACTGGAAATGAAAGTTATTGTCATGAAAAAATTCCCATTTCCATTCAAAATTAATCAGCTGAATAAATTAATTCCTCAGCTTCGTTATTTCAATTCCAAAAACTTAATTTGACGTTAAAGTACACCTTGCCGTGTCAGTTACATTATTATTTCGCTCAATTATTATTAGTTGAAATTTCAGCTGTGTAACTTAATAAAAGAACAAATATAACTCGTCGGTAATAAAACAAGCCTGTCCTAACTCAAGTACTTGGAAACAGTTATCCCCTAGAGATATTAAAATGTCAACATTTATAAGCAACTTACTTGTAATAATGTTACTCTTGTTCTGAAGGTAACAATTATTGCCTAAATTATAAATAATTTTAAAATTATTTTATTCATTTATACAGGGTGACAATGTTCAAATGTTATATGTATGCGTTACGTTTGTTGTTTCAAGTTTTAATTAAGAGTTGTAAAAGTAAGGTTGAGCAGTGTTTAAGGGCATAAATATTTAATAGCGTTTTGAAATTTTCATTGTTTAAATTTGTTCTTTATCTGTTCGGAATACTAAGTCGAAACTCTACAATTAAACATAACGACAATTAAATATAAATAGATCTACTTGCAACTGATGCTTGTTTTCTTTAAAATCATATTATCTAGTACTTATATCTGAAGTTTACCTTTAGAGGGAAATTAACACGTTAGAAGTTTCATGCAAGGTAGAAATTATTTCAGGTGTAGAAGCGCCCTGAGCTATAAATTCTAAATGTCAGCGAATACATTTTTTTATTATTACTTTTTATTGCAGTGGTAAAAAATATTCCTGGCCTTTTCCTTTAAGCTGATCTTACGTAGGATATTTCACTAATGTATAATACTACAGTTAATATTGGCTTCTATTAAAATGTATATATTATACCAGGTGGCAAATAGTAAATGCTTCATTGTTCCTTCTCAGAATATAAGCATGATTGCTTGCTGAAGTTGGCAGACGTCGGATAATTTATGTTCTCAACCGTTGGAGTACCTCAAACTATTTTGATGGATGTTAAATGAAACAAAAATATGTTAAAAAATAAAAAAAAGTCTGGAGTTCAACCTTTGAAGAACTTCAAGGAATTTAAGAATTTAATTTAATTTTTGTTAATGAAAATTGAATCATTATTAAATAATTTTTCGGCAAGAGCTACCCATCTGACATTTAAAAAATTTTCAAAGCCGACTAGATCTTAGAGTTTTCATAGTCAACTTTCGTTTTTCTTATGGCCGCCATATTGTTTTTTTATTTCGTTCTGTATCAAAAATTAAATTTCAAAAATTTTTCTTTTTTTTCGAAAAAAGACAACTTTTTACTCAAACGAAAGTTGACTATGTATGAAAACTCTGGGATCTAGTCGATTTTGAAAATTATTGAAACGTCAGGTAAGTAGTTCTTGGCGACTAATGTAAGCCTACGAAAAATTATTTATTCAATTTCCAATTATAAGAAAGATATGGCAAAAATAAGATTTCTCGATTTTTCTTTTTTTTTTCAGGATATTTCCGGTAATACTGGGATTATTTCAAATTTCTTTTTCGCAAAATACTTATCTAAAAATAGCGCAACTTTTCTCTAATTTAACCGAACTCGTATCTTCAATGATAAAAGATATCCCTGTAGTGGCCCTTTAAATAGTTATAACCCTGTAAATAGTTTTGTCACCATCTTCTTTCTAAAAAACGACACGAATAAGATTTTCTAATTCAATAACAGTAGGTAATAGAAAAATAATTAAAGAAATATTAAGAAATATTAAAGAAATAGAAATAGAAATTTGTTTAAATAAATCGAAAATGTTAATGCGTTAAAATTGTTGTTCAGATATAAGTACAGTGCCCGCTAAAAAGTTCCCACCTTTATGTGGAAAATTTTTGTTACTGTACTTTTCAAAAGATTAAATTTGAGCACACAGATGCACGGTGTGAATTTTAGTTTCAAAGAAAATGCCGTTTATCTAAACTTCAAAATTACAAAAACAAGTTATTTAGAAAACTATATGCATTTTTTTTTTTCATAAAGTTGGATCCCCTCTTCATTTTGGTGGCATTTTCAAAAATTTAATCAACGCCCTGGCGGAGAAATGTGTCGAAAAATGAAGAGCTCTCGAAGACGCGTAATTTGAACTTTGACTGGTCCAAATCGGTCAAACGGTTCTCGAGATATCGCATTTTCAATTTTAAGGCCCTTTCTTCAGGGTTCCGCCGCGGTGCGAATACACCGCCGTCCGTGTTCGCGTGTTTTGCATGGAAAAATCGACTTAGGGACTTAATTTTTTTTTCATCGACAGACAGCAGTGTCCTCAATGATGTTTAAAATTTTGAAGTCGCTATCTCGATTAGAGGGGGAGGGGGAGGGGAAATCATAATTAAAATTCAAATTGCTATAACTTTCGCTAATATTGGGGCGTCGGGTCCAACCAATGGGAGATGACACTTTGGAATGCCTACTTTAAAATGGTATTTTTTTTTCGATTCCGCCAATATTGGCAAGATGCCCGCAGAAAAACCGATTTCCCTCTCCCCTTTTTTTTCTTAAAACTGTTTTTTTGGCATGAAAGAAGAGGGTGGGGGTAATTTTTTTTTCGTCACCAGACGGGAATTTTTTTTATCTTTGATTTGGGCCCCAGTAGACCTCGATCGGACCATTATTAAGGTCACAGGGTCACCAAACGCGTTTGGTCCTGTAGAATGGCAAGGATTAGGGTTAGCGAGTTCCGCTACCCGGCATTTTTTAGGACTAAATGTCCCCTTTCAAGATTTTCTTACCCCATGTCGCTATCTCAATTAGGGCCTGCACGCGGACGTGATTATGTAAACCAATTAATCTAGCGTGTGTGTCTGTGAGAGAAGAGAGAAAGGAGAGGGAGCGCTAGGCTCCGCCCCCGGCTCTCGCTGCTCCGCGGCTAGATTAATCACGTCCGCGTGCAGGCCCTAATTGAGATAGCGACATGGGGTAAGAAAATCTTGAAAGGGGACACTTAGCCCTAAAAAATTCCGGGTAGCGGAACCCGCTAACCCTAATCCTTGCCATTCTACAAGACCAAACGCGTTTGGTGACCCTGTGACCTTAATAATGGTCCGATCGAGGTCTACTGAGGCTCAAATCAAAGATAAAAAAAATTCCCGTCTGATGACGAAAATTTTTTTAGCTCCACCCTCTTTTTTCATGGCAAAAAAACAGTTTTAAGAAAAAAAAGGGGGGAGGGAACTCGGTTTTTCTGCGAGCATCTTGCCAATATTGGCGGAATCAAAAAAAAAAAAAAAATACAATTTTAAAGTAGGCATTCCAAAGTGTCATCTCCCATTGGTTGGGCCCGACGCCCCAATATTAGCGAAAGTTATAGCAATTTGAATTTTAATTATGATTTCCCCTCCCCCTCCCCCTCTAATCGAGATAGCGACTTCAAAATTTCAGGCATCATTGAGGACACTGCTGTCTGTCGATGAAAAAAAAAATTAAGTTCCTAAGTCGATTTTTTCAAACACGCGAACACGGACGACGGTGTATTCGCACCGCCGCGGAACCCTGAAGAAAGGGCCTTAAAATTGAAAATGCGATATCTCGAGAACCGTTTGACCGATTTGGACCAGTCAAAGTTCAAGTTACGCGTCTTCGAGAACTCTTCATTTTTTGACCGGATATTTACTATGCTCAGAGTTGAATTAAGCGAGTTATGTGCAAAGAACCCATTTCCGGAGTCTTCGCATGAACATTTCTCCGCCAGGGCGTCGATTAAATTTTTGAAAATGCCACCAAAATGAAGAGAGGGTCCAACTTTATGAAAAAAAAAATAAAAAAAATTCTCGAGTCCAAGGCGGATGGAGCCTTTTTTTGACAGACCCTCTCCACTATTGCGAGATAGAGTATTAATAGGTACTATTATAAGGGCATTAAATTAAAAGTAAACATTTTTTATGGCTTAGTCGTACTAGAAAAACATTTTTTTGTGGCTTAGTCGTACTAGAATATCAATTAATGGTCATTTTTTATTAAATAGAAAACACGCTTGCACTACTTGTAAGATGTGTTTTTCGTAATACGCTTTGAGTCAAAAATATGAAGAAAAATTGCCGGATTTTTTTGAAATTCGAAAATTTCGCTCCTGTTATAAGTTTCCAATAATTATAAATAACTTAACTTTTATAAATATTATAAGCAATAATATTATTTTTATTGCATTAAACAATATAAAACCATACAACATATTGCGGTCAAAATACTTAAAACTCAAAAGTAAAAATGAGAAAAATTTTAAATTTCTAAAGTTACCAATTTTTGGCCACCTGTATAAAAAATAAATTTTTTTCGTAACTGACAATACATTTGGTGAATATCTGACGATCTTCGCCCAAATTTCCCAAATCACATTTATAATATCGAAATTTTCTCTGGAACTAAAATTCACACCACGAATCTAGTGGGCTCAAATTTAATATTTCTGAAATCACAAAGTTATAACAAAAAATTTTTTCACAAAAGATGGAAACAAAAATTTTTTCCACATGGTGCAAACTTTTTGGCGGGCACTGTATAAGTACAGATCAAAAACTCTACTTACGTTTTAAAAAATTGATCTCAAAAATTAAGTAGATTTTATCCAAATTTTATCCAACTGAGAGTTTTTAAAACAATGGTTCCAAAATAAATACAGTGAAAATTGTTAATTATTTAAATTTTGTTGTCTTTAGTAAAATATGTCATCATCAATAAAAAAAAATTACAATTAAAAAATATGCAATAAAATATTAGGCAATATCATTTGGATTTCTTCGTGCAAAACGTTATTATTATTATTTTTTTAAACAGATTGTAATAGGTAAGCATGTACGCGGGAGATTTAATATAACTTACAACAAAGTTAGAAGTCTGTGCAAACACAATTTGCAGAAAGAAAAGGCGAGACAAAAAGGCAACATGTAACTCATCTACATGCCATAAATATGAAAATTCCTTTCCCATCCAGGACGAGTTTTCAACTCCTTTGAGGGCCGCGTTATTAAGCCTTATCCATCGTTGTAATTTTTCCAATTTCTCGCACATAAGAGCAGAATCATAAAACACCAAAAATAACATAAGATTGGAAATACCAAAATTGAGAAAACTATTATAACAGACAATAATAGAGCATTCAGTCGGCGCATTTAGGTAATCCCATTGCTGTTTCAATCGGCTAAACAACTCTCATTAATTTGTCGGATTACTTACCTTTATATTATTATGCGAACTTGTAACTTAATACCTGCCGTAAAACTTTGACAAAGAGTCGAGGTTTATTTTCGTAGGAGAATTAAAGTTATTTAAAGGAACAATAAAAGGCGGCAGTAGGCGTCGGAACGACACCTTAGATTAATGATCTCTAGTGTTGCAAAACGACGTAATTAATGTTCGATACCCTGAAGTGTTTCACAAAGACTAAATATTCCATTAAATAGTAATTAAAGTTGCAAGTTTGTGTACGAAACAAGTGGATGTAGATTGACGGTAAACAAAAATTTTGCAATTATTTTGCAAAGAGACCTTATTGAAATAAATTGTTCAAACAATCATAAATTGATATAATCTACAGTATTTTTTTTTGTTAAATTAATCAGTTACCTCCATGGCAATTCAGAAAACTTTTCAAATTTCCAATAACAAAATGCAAAATTTATAAGTTCTACTTATTACTTACGATTTATTTCGTGCAAATTTCAGCTGCAGATCCAGTCAAAGGGAAAACGGGAAAAGCACTGAAACACAAACAAAACACACCGAATTAACAAAGGATCAAAGTTATATTAGACACAAAAAATACAAGAGACACAGTGTGACTACTCATACGGTAATATCTGAAATAAATAGTACTTATAAATGTAATTGCAAGTTATCACCTGAATTAGAGACAACGGTCATAAAATATAAAATTGATAAAGAAATTCACTAGACGAACACACGAACCTTATCTTTCTGTTTTTTTATAGCACGATTATTCCATTTAATTTTATAATACCTACGATGCATTTATACTATGATTTTTATAAGAAGGCAAGAGTCTGGGCGTGAACTACGCATCTTGCCGGTTTTAATTGTTCCACCCATTGAACTGATAAACGCTGTTCCACCATAACAGACTAGAAATAACATCAGTGGCGCCGCGCACATAATAAAAAATATTTTATATTTTTAATATATTTTAAATGTTTAGGTATAAATGATAAGTCAATTATCAATCTTCAATTAAAAAATCAATATGGACATCTACGTTTAGTATTCCAATTTATATGAATTAGTCTCGGTTAAATTATTTCGAATTTATTTAAGATAAGGTACCTATGCGGAAAAAAACTAAAATAGTAGATGTGTACTTATTTTACTGGCAAGCAATATATTAATAACAAATTAATAACAATAATATATTAATCAATAAAACACATGATAACAAAAACATCGGTACCTACACACGACACGATGACAGAAACCACCTATTTTAAATAAATATACGACACGAGCTAAACAGTACACACCACTGACTTTTTACCTGTTCGATGAACGGCGGAGTTACTCTTATCAGCCTTATCTGGTTGATTGTTTTTTTTACGCGGACACCGACTAACATTGTTGATATTGGTCAATAAACATTTATGGATTCGGAGCCCAATCTGCGCACCAACCAATTCTCGTCAAACTCTCGCCTTCCTATATTATTCAGGCTGTAATTAAAGGGATCAGGACATTAATAATTCATCCATTGGCGTACTGGTATGCAAAAAATTATTTTGAATATTTCTAAAAATACCAAACATTTCATGTTTTAGTTCAAGTTCTCCATCTTTAATACAATGAGTCATAATAATAATTTACACGAGTTATCATCTTCTTAAAGAGTTTTATACATAAATTAGAGGGTGACTAATAAAAAAATGGGTTTGATGTTAAGGTTGCTTAGCATAGCTAAAAGTTACGTCACAAAATTTTTATAAATCAATGCTCAAAAATTTTATAAATTCTGAGAATCATGCTGGGGATTAAGCTTTACTGATGAGATTATTATTATTATTATAAGCATTTTGTTATTTTTTTGAAGTCAGTGAGATGTTCTTCAATTTTAAATCCGTTTAAATGTTATTTACTTGGGCTGCCCATGGAAAAGAATATTATTAATTCAATTAAATGAATTAAACATTTCACTGAAGAGGTTGGTGGCCCAGCCTGCATGTATTTTTTTCTTTAATGTATAAAAAGAAGTGCATTTGTTTTCTGTCTGTCCAAAAGAGCTCCATCTATTGGGTGTTGTGAAAAAGCAGGTAAAGGTAAATAATGGTACTTTTCTCATGACATTTTTCACATATCGGCGACCCGTTTTGAAGAAAAACGTAAAAATTACATAAAGTTTCTTATCGTAGCTCTGTTTTTTTTTTTTTTTAGATATTCAGTCGAAATTTCATAAAACCTTCGTTCTTTTTTCGATACACTTTGAAAAAAATTTGTATAAAGCTGCGTACTCACTAGAGCACGAGCCCCGAACGAGCGCCCCGAACAGAGCTGAGTCGCTCAGATATGGACGGGCATCCGAACAGAGCCGAGCACGCTCAGGTTGATCGGCGAACATGCTCTGCTCAGACTCAGACCGATCCGAGCTCTGTCGGTACATCAAAAAAGGATGTTCGCGTTCAGTCTGGACGGGATTAACCAGCTCTACTGCCGAACTAAGTATCTACGAACAACTGGATCAGTGCCGAACCGAATGCTCGTTCGGGGCTCGCGTGAAAAATATAAACGCCCCGAATGCTCGGCTCTGTTCTGTTCGGGGCGCTCGTTCGGGGCTCGTGCTCTAGTGAGTTGAGTATGCAGCTTAAAGAGAACCGAAACATACATATCGACCCCCCCGCATTTAAAATTTTTATTTAGTGCTTAGTTTGTGAGATATTGCAACTTATTTGACTATAAGTCATTGATCAACTCACTGTTTTAGTCTTATTGCCTATTATGCCTATTATAGAATTTGTATACCGAGTGTTAAGAAAATGACGGATAAACTCTTTAGGACATTGTAGGGGACACTCAGTAGAGTACGGGAAAAATAATTTAAAAAATTCTGGTCTTCAATTTGGTGAGATAAAAAATGCCAAAGTTAACATTTCAATATCTTTGTTTTTCGGTATTTTTCGCTAAAAAAAAAAACACTACCGAACTGTTAAAACAGAATCAGTAAGGTAAAAGAGCCATCTGACATTTTATTTTTTACGAGGAGCAACACAAATCAAATACCAGCAGTTATCGTGTTAAACACTGCCAAATTTATTACTCAATATTTTGCCTATATTTTTTTTAAATGTAGCTCAAAGACTTTTTTCAAAAGATTTTTCCAGTATTCTACTGAGTGCCCTTCAATGTACCAAATAGTTTATCCGTCATTTTCTTAACACCCTGTATACAATTTATTTTCGGTCAAATAATATGTGGCTAACGGCTTGACTTATTTTTTCACAACGCACTCTGTTGTCACGTTATCGCTAAGAGTTTATCTCGTTAAACTAAAGCCACCTTATTTCGTCCCATATGCAGATAGATCAACTCGATTTAGACAGAAGTCTTGAATATCTCGTTATTTTTATTTAAAGTTCTTGAATTTGGATTGGTGTTGCTGGAATATGGTCAACATCCATTTTTTTTTTTTTTTTGAATTCTAGTTGCAGAAATTGGAATTATTCGCCGAAAATAAACCCAGTTTCCAAAGTCTAATAATTGCCATCTCTGTTGATACGCAAAATTACGGCTTGCCAAATATTTTTGTTATAAGTACTGATTTAAACATTTTTGTGTGCAGGCTTTTGAATTCCACGATTTTGGATCCAACAGAGACTGAATGGTAATTCTGCTCGAAGGTTCAAAATGAATGATTCCCTCAATGGGGAACCAATATCGATGCGAAGGACAAAAAGTGAATTATTCTCTTAGTGGGGTACCAATCGGATGCGGTTTGATGTTAATTAGGCCTTTTTAATAGGTCTGCTTGTAAGACCGAAAAGCTTGTCATAAATCTGGACGAAGGACCAGGGAACAGTATAAACCGAGAGATAATAGACACGATTAATAGTTCATTATTATGGTTTTAAAATGCGGTTTGCCAATGGGGGCAAGGTACTCCGTGTACCACAGCCAAGATTAATGTGATCGGCCTTTTTAATCAAACACGATAACGACGACGAATGGTGGAGCCGCGACGAATATAAAAACCTTCTTGCGCATCAATCGCAGAAATAGTGTATTTTTATGCGATTCAATTATCAATATTTTCACCGCTTTTTAAATGGGATTTCTGAAATTTTCCATAGTCAGGTCATATTAGCGTAGTGGTTTACTGAGAAAATTTCATTTCATTTAGATTGGACACGTGCCTTAGAATGGATTTTTAAATTTAACAAAATAAAAAAAAATTGGCAAATTTATTTTTTTTCCTTTTCCTGTGTCCGCCACTGGCTAACTTTACTTAAAAAATACTATTCTTTACACTACCTTTAATAAATTCGCAAAAAGTGAAAGGGGAATTTTGAAAACCGAAAATTTGAAATTTTAGAGGAATAAACATCATGTTAAAACTGTCTACTGGAAAAACTTCAGCTCAATTCCTTCAAAAAAGGCTAATAAACGGTTATAGAAATTTAGCCATTTTTACCCTTTTCCTACCCACGCCACTGGCTTATTAATGAAAAATATGCAAATTTTACTGCATTAACTCAAATTTAAAATAATTTTCTTCCAATCGTGTTAATTTGGTTTAAATTTGTTTTTCTAACTTGCTTATAGGTAGGTAGGTATAGGGGTTCAAATTTTGGCAATTTTTTCTAAAATTGAAAAGGCCGCCATTTTTAAACGGCTCGATTTTACTCAAATACAGAACCAGACGCTCCTTGCGGCTATCTTACTCATAAAAAAATTTCAGCCCCCTAGATTGAAAACTGCGACCAGAAACCGTGCCTCATAGACGGTTTTTGTTTTTAATTTGGAGGGACACCCTGTAGAAGTAACGCAGCTTTAGGAAATTTTTTTTACGAAAATCAAATGTCATTTCGAAGTTTCACAAGGGTAAAAAATTTCGTTCACTAATCCTTAAATATGAAGCTACAGCAGCGGTTTTAAAATTTTACAGAAATAAACATCATATATGAAAAAAATATTAATATCTCCGTCATTTTTCTTATTTACTTCTTGAAACTTTTAAGGGTTAAAGGATATTAGTGTACTTGCCTACTGTGAAAATTTCAGTTCAATTTCTTTAAAAATGAACTCATAAACGGTTATAGAAATTTAGACATTTTTACCCTTTTCCTACCCACGCCACTGGCTTATTAATAAAAATAATGCCAATTTTATTGCTTTAATTCAAATTTCAAATAGTTTTCTTCCAATCTTGTTAATTTTATTTCAAAGTTTTATTGCCATCTTGCTCATACAGGGGCTCAAAAAATAGCAAATTTTCAAAAAATTCAAATGGCTGCCATTTTGAAACGGCTTGGCCGATTTTGCTCAAGTGCAATACCAGACCACTCCTTGTGGATATCTTACTCCCACAAAAATTTCATCTTCCTAGATTGAAAACTGCGACCTGAAATGATACCACAAGAACCGGATTGCGGGAATTTTGAAGGGACACCCTGTAGAAGTGATTCGACTTTTGGACATTTTTTCAACGAAAATCTAAAGTCATTTTAAAGCTTTAGAAGGATCCAAAATTTCGTTTACTAATCTTCAAAAATAAAGCTACAGGAGCGTTTTGAAAATCGAAATTTCGCGTTTTTGGAGAAATATATATATATATATATATAGTTAAAGTTCCTCTGTAGTCATCGACTAGTTTACAAGACGAAAATTAGGATAATGGGGGTTGCGATGAATGGGACTAATAAAAGTAAGAACACTCTTTCTTCTAGTTAGTTAAGCTTTCTGCCTTTATTTAGGCCATCTTCAGAACCTACAAAATATATAAAATATCCAATTACAAGCAAAATAGTGAACGGATAAAGGCCATGTATAATGACTTACTAATTGAAGGTGAGATTAAACTTAAAGTTGTTCAATTCACAAATACTAAGCAGTTCCATGTTAGGTACACGGATATAGCTTATATATATATATATTGATAGAAGGTACTATGTGACTTCAAAATCAGATACGCATAATTCGTTGTCACTTCATATATAACGTTGTGGCTTCCGATTTCGGAAGTCACAACGTTTCGCCTTATTGAGTGCATATATAGCTTCAAGATGGCGTTAGCAGTCCGTATGCAAAAATTTTTGTGGAAGTGATTTAGACCCCCTGGTACCCTCAAGATAACATTTTAGTTCCACAATAATCCGCTGACGCTAGCATCGCGTTTTACTGCAGTTACGGCCTGAACGTTCTCACTTCCATCATATATGCTATATAAATGACCAGTTATGTACAATAGGACATACGATGTGACATCCAATTTTGGCAACGCCGTAAAGCAATAAATTTGGCCTCGTTTCGTTATTAAATTCATTTTCCATTCACTGGTAAAGTCTGCATGAAAACAAGTTCCAAGATTCTTACTTGGACTCGGAAGCCAATTACATATTTTATCCTGGTGAATATATTGATATCCTACCTACCGACCAGGAGCCTGTTTCACAAAAATATGAGTTATTAATAATAGTCTCTATTTTTATCATATCAATTTTTGTGAAACACTGACCGACTAATATAATTGAAATAAACTGTAAATAATAGTTCATTAATAAGCTATTACTTAATAGACTATTACCATTATTTTGAGAAAAACTATTGAAAATCCCTTATATTATGAGCTCTATTACTATTAATAATAAATAGTTAATAGTGTTTTGTGAAACAGGCCCCTGAACCTACCTTCGCCATTAGGATTTAATTAGCTAATTTTGTAATTACCACCTACTTTGCATGTAAAAATCACACCCCATGCTAACTTCTGTTATCTTGCAACTTAGAAGTCGTTTTTAGCTTTCAATAATCGTGCAATCAGCGAGGCGCGTGTTATCTACTTCACAATAAAACCTGTCAGAACAATCGGACTCTGTTTAATTTAATTATACTTCACAGTACATGGGGATCTTGGAAACGGCATGAGATACAGGGTCGGTTAAATTAGAGAAAAGTTGCACAATTTGATGCTTAATAAGAAACTGATTTTTTTTCTTTTGAATATTTTCAGTCGTTGTTGAAATATCCTGAAAAAACTGAAAAATCTAAATTTCTTATTTTGGCCATATCTTTTTTATTATTGGAAACTAATAATGAATAATTTTTTGCAGGCTTATATATCGTCAAAAGCTATCCATATGACGTTACAAAAATTTTCAAAGCCGACTAGATCCCAAGAGTTTTCGTAGCCAGCTTTTGTTTTTCTTATGGCCGCCATATTGATCTTTTATGTCATTCGGTATAAAATAAATAAATCGAGGAAACCATTAAAAATTAATAACATTCGATAACAAAAATGTCAAGAATTTTATTCTTTTTTCCAAAAAAAATAAATGTTCATACCGAATATCATATAAAAAGTAAAAAAAAAAACATAAAGCAAGTAATATGACTTCATATTAATGTAATTGGGTGAAAAATGTTTTTTTTTTTTTGAAAAAAGAATAATAAAATTTTTGAATTTTATTTCATGTTATTAATTTTTGGTTTCCTTGATTTATTTTACACCGAACGACATACAAAATCAATATGGCGGCCAAAAGAAAAATAAAAGTTGACTATGAAAACTTTGGGATCTAGTCGGCTTTGAAAATTTTTGTAATGTCAAATGGATAGCTTTTGACGGCTTATGTAAGCCTACAAAAAATAATTCATTACTTCTCAATTATAAAAAAGATATGGCTAAAATAAGAAATTTTGATTTTTCAGTTTTTTCAGGATATTTCAGCAATTACTGAAAATATTCGAAAAAATCTTATTAAGCATCAAATTGTGCAACTTTTCTCTAATTCAACAGAGCCTGTATCTCTTGCCGTTTCCAAGATCCCCATGTACTGCCGCTTCCACTGGACACACTGTATACTCATACATTAGGTATTTAATAGAGTCATAACTATTTCGAAACTAAAATATCGAAATTTCTTATTTATTGCTGTTGAAAATGAACTGAATATTTTTGTAGGTTCACAAAAGTCGTTATTAGGCGTATCCATTTGATATTTCAAAAATTTTCAAAGTCGACTAGATTCAAGAGTTTCCATAGTCTACTTTTGTTTTTCCTATAGCGGATGCGATATCTATTGTTTTTCATGTCGTTCGGTCTAATAAAAATTTGGGAAACGAAAACTCTAATCTAGATTTTTTTATTCTAGTTTTTTAGAAAAAAAAATTATATTCGCCGAATTAATATAAAAAACCTCAAAGCGAACTATCTGTGAAAAAAAATTTCTTACGGAAAAAGAAGAATAAAATTTTCAATTTTTTTTTGCACATCTGCAATTATATGAAATTCTGTTTCAGATTCGAAGTAAGTATAAAATTGTGCACAATTTAAACGACCCTGTAGCCGGTTCCGATATCTTTGACCCTGTAGTAAGCCCCGAAATAGTTATACAACCCTGTATAATTATATTAAACAAAAGTCGGTTTTTCTAACAGGCTATATTGTGAAGTAGATGACATGGACTATTATTGAAAAATAAAAACGATTTCTAAGCTGCCAGGCAACATAAGTTAACATAGGGTGGAATTGTAACTTTAACATGAAATTCCCTATAGCAACGATTAAAATAAATGCACTGTATACAGGGTGTTTCATTAAGGTAGGTAAGCGACCGTATCTCGGAAACTAATGGGCCTATAACCTCAAAATAAAAAATTTCCAGACATAAGTGATCACGAGAAATTCAATGAAAATATTTTAGATGGCCGCACTTCCGGAAATACCGCAAGTTGACACATACTCCGTTATTTTAACGGGAACACCCTGTAAAATATTTAATTTTTCAAATGTCTGAAGAAATCGAATACAGGTGGTTTTCACCATTGGAATTTAGATTGAGCGGTTTATGAGTTATAAACAAGTGAAAATCGAAAATTTTCAACTTCAAAGCAGTGTAGAACTAGAACGACTCAAGATATCTAAAAATGGTTCATGTCTCTATCCTAGCTTTTCATGTTATATCCCATTATGCGGAGTAAATTTTAATACAGGGTGATGAAAATTATCCGTTTTTTCATCACCCTGTATTAAATTTTAAACAACATAGTATAGGATACTATGTGAAAAGTTAAGATAGGGACACGTAAACGGTTTTTAGATATCTTGAGCCGTTCTATTTCTACACTGCTTTGAAGTTGAAAATTTTCGATTTTCAGTTACAAATACTTACAAATTGAGCTAGGTAGCAAAAATTTAAATGAGAGAACGATCTTGCACCTAACAATTTATTTTCAAGTTTAAAAAAAATATTTACAAGAATAGTATGTACGTATACAAAGTAAAATTTTTAACAAAATCAATTAAACATACGCCATTTTTTAAATTCTTACAATAAATATCTGAAACTTCCACACTTCACTATTGAAATGACATTAATAGATGTGAGCGATATAAAAAAAATCTTCAAGTTTTAGTTTGAAAAATACAGAGCACAAAATTATTTCAAACTTACAAAAGTGACAAATTTGATTTTGTTGGTCATTTACAAAGACCGATAATTTTAGTAAAAAAATGTGAAAAATGTGGTGAAACTTTACAGGTACAGTTTGATAAGCTTGAAACTTTTACTTTAAAATGATCTGTTTAGTTTTATTGAAAAAGTTGAATAGATATATTTTTGTATTTTTTAAACAAAAATCAAATTTCTTTTAGTCCGAATTACGTGAAATTCATTGTTAAATTAACTTAGATAGCTTTAACAAAAACAACAAAAAAAATTGCTTAGTCTAACTCATATATTTTTATAATAGGACCTCAAAACAGTACATTCAGTGAAAAATATATACGAGTATTTTTTTGATTTTATTTTAATTTATATTCTCAAGCTAAAATTTAGCTATGATGTAGCTTATAATCATGAATTAGAAAAAATTTGTTTGAAAGTTAGAGAGAGATACCTAGAGCATATGAGCATATTGAGCAGGGGCTCGGGATTTATAGCTTTTATATCGAGATACCTATTGATTTTTTTTTTTTTGTTCTATTATTATTATTATAGCCGTTTTTAATAAATCAGTTTTTTGATCCGGTCATATTTGATCAGTCATTCTGAAATTCTATTTTTATAACATTTTATTTTTGATCAGCTATCTCACAAACACTTTAATATAATTTTTAGTTAAAATGCTTTTGAATTACTTTTTATATGTATAATGCTTTCTATAAGATATCAAAGTGATTTCAAAAGTTTTTCAAAGGCCCGTTCTTTTGCTAATTATTCTGAAACGATGTATGTTTTTTTACTTAAGCCTTTACTCTACTGAAAAAAAAAATTGATCGGTCGGCACTGCTAAAAACATTCAGTTCATAAAATATTTATCCATTGACAAATCCGTATGAATTTACTAATCTCCATCTCGAATCATTTAAGGTCGTGTATTCGAAACAAGATAGGTAGGTACATAACATACACAGCTATACTTTAAATTATTCATATAAAGTGGTATACATTCGCCTATGTGACTTCCGGATATTTGGCAACACTTCTGGACGCCACTACGTATCTGTCATCAAACTAGGCTATAAAATTGTCTGGAAGCCAGTTCGTATTTTGCGTGAACAGCTTATATACGAAATTTTTTTTTTGAAAAATCGTTACCCCTCTTTTGATATTATTGTTATTCAGCTTCCCCTCATTCCATATATGCAAAATTTTTTGTTTATATATTATCGGTTGCTAGGGAAGTCAGGTCGCCCTCTCAACATAACGGAAGTCACAGCTTAACACGTATCAATATATATATATATATCGTGGGCAGGTGAATTTTGGAAAACCACTTTTTCGTGATCTGGGGGTCATGATCGGTGGACATTTGATGAGTTTGGGTGATTTTCGAAAAGTGATGTCGTCCTCAATAGTGTATTTTTTTATTAAAAAATACACTAACAGCAACTGACGAAGGGTGCTGGGTTGATTTGCTCGTCCTTGACTCTCACTGCACTCTACCTTGATTCCTACTCCGACTCCGGACTCTGATCCTAGTGGTGAATGATTGAAGATTCATTTTTAACTACTCGCGCCACGCATATTAGTATGTCCTCTTGCCGTGAAAACCATAATTTTATAGGGATAGGCAGTAAGGGTCGTGGAAGCAAAGGATAAATTGCAAAAGGAAAGATGGAATTAAGAAATGCATCTAGAAGACGGAACAGAGACAAAAACTGTAGTTCGATACGAAAGTTATGCCTGAAGATAAAGTCGGCCATGAAAGCTTACAATTTTCAGTTAGAATAATTGTTGTCTGAAAAGAAGGCGATATGTTTAATTTTTCATCTTTATCGAAAATAAATTATTGTCAAACCTTATGCTGTTTTTTGGGTACAAAACAAATTTGTAAGATAAAATAGTCCTCAAGCTTATCTATACCTTTTTATTAATACGTCACGTCTGAATTAGACTGACAATTATTTCAATACGAGCCATACTTCTGTTTTTGTCGAGCTTATCTCGGATAATTTTGGTATTCATGAACACATAGTATTCCGGGGCAAGTCCTACGTTGTTGCCAGGATACTATCCCCAGGGAAAATGTAGACATGGATCCTAGTAGCCCTTAATTTGTTTTTCAGCGCCCTACTTCTAAACGGTCTCCAATTTGTCACTTAGGAGTAAATTCAACTTTGACGCCTCTTTGGGCCAAAGTGTCACCGGAGCATCAACAAATACCTCTCACCTACCTAATATAATGTAAATTCCCATAATATACGATTAGGTTTTCTTTAATTTGTTTCTCAACTTTCACGTTGCAGCAATAATTATTATAATATGTTTGATTGAATTATTGATAACCCAGCAGGACCGGTAAAATAAACAGCTCGTAAACAGACCAGGGAAATTTTTATTTTTTTTTTCAGTCGATGGAGTCGGACCTTCCCTGTCTTTTGACATGTGTCTTAGGTTGGGTCGGGGTGTGGGGGAGGGGGGGCATGCTTTTAAAATTTACTGAAAATGAATTTTATCGAAAAAACGGGTATATCTGAGCCGGATTTGATCTGACAAAAAAATTATGGTATCGAAAATTGAAAAGCTTGACTAAACACGGAAGTTCGTTCCGACCTGAACCCTTTAGCTCAACTGGTTCGCGAAATATTGCGATATTAAGGGTGCAGAAATGAATAAAAATTTTACTGACTTTTGCTCGGCAGGTGGTGGAGTTAGGGCGTCAATTTTTTGCGAGAGGAAGGGTGCCACCGAGTACTTTGACGGACCTGAGGGAAGGGGTGGTGGGCCAATTAGGAGGGGAGATATGGGGGTGAGAAGAAAAATACGGACACGCTCGTAAAAAGTTTATTTATTGACCTACAGAGACCAGGCACCGCTTATTTTCTTCGTTTTTTTATCTACTACCCGGTAGTCATGGCAAAAAAATTATAAAAAAAAATATATATTTTCGCAAATGCGCGCTTGGCGCGCAATTTGAAAAAAGTCATTTTTTTTCTCGCGTTTTTGGGGGTGAAGAAAGGGGGTGGGGAAATTTTTTTTTTCACCACTGAACGGCGTTTTTTTATCTTTAATTTGAGCCCCACTTGAACCCGATCCGACCATAAATAAGAGCACAACAAACCGGCAAAGTCTAGAGAAAGTTAGAAAACACTCTTTCATCCATTCTCGAAATAATTTTCTTACCTGAAGCAGCCATGTGCTGCACTCGCTTGACCATGAATAGATCGAGATGCAGTCTTTTGTGTAGCGCCTCTTTCTATTGTGTACCTGCCTATTGCTTTCGTGAACCCGGCGCGTCATCCCGGGAAAACAATAGAAGGCTAGCAAGATAAGAGAGCGCGACTGAGAATGTAAAACAAGGCCAACAACGGCCCAAATGTAAGAAAAATCGACCCGCCAGCAGATGAAAAAACAGTAACTCGATGTGTTTGTTCAGCGATCAAAAGCAAGCAAGAATTTTCAAAATCGATCCATAATTGAGCCAGGTAAGAGCGAACACGCATTCTAAAATAAATTCCGAGCGCGCGTTCCCGGCCGATCGTGACTGTGCCCGGAGTATAGACAAGCGGAGAGCGTAAAGCTCTGCCCACGACTGCTCGGGTATCTTTCTCGCCCGGTTTAAACAGAGATCTTCATGTATAACTCGCGCGCGCGGGCAAGATACGCACGAAAAAAAAACCAATAAATAAATAGATGAATAAATGTTTTCTCTTTCCAATAAGCCTAACAAGAACCCCCCACCCCTCTCCGTTCGCCCGCAATAAAGCCTAGACTTTGCCGGTTCGTTGTGCCCTTATTTATGGTCGGATCGAGTTCAAGTAAAGCTCAAATTAAAGATAAAAAAAATGCCGTTCAATGGTGAAAAAAAATTTCCGCACCCCCTTCCTTCACCCCCAAAAACGCGAGAAAAAAAAATACTTTTTTTTTTAAATGCGCGCCAAGCGCGCATTTGCAAAAATAATTTTTTTTTGCCATGAGTACCGGGTAGTAAATAAAAAAACGAAGAAAATGAGCGGTGCTTGGTCTCTGTAGGTCAATAAATAAACTTTTTACGAGCGTTTCCGTATTTTTCTTCTCACCCCCATATCTCCCCTCCTAATTTACCCACCACCCCCTCCCTTCGGCCCGTCAAAGTACTCGGTGGCGCCCTTCCTCGCGCAAAAAATTGACGCCCTAACTCCACCATCTGCCGAGCAAAAGTCAGTTAAAGTTTTATTCATTTTTGCACCCTTAATATCGCAATATTTCGCGAACCAGTTGAGCTAAAGGGTTCAGGTCGGAACGAACTTCCGTGTTTGGTCAAGTTCTTCAATTTTCGATACCTACCATAATTTTTTTGTCAGATAAAATCCGGCTCAGATATATCCGTTTTTCCGACAAAATTCATTTTCAGTAAATTTTAAAAGGGTGCCCCTCCCTCCCCCGTACCACGACCCAACCTAAGACACATGTCAAAAGACAGGGAAGGTCCGACTCCATCGACTGAAAAATAAAAAAAATAGATTTCCCCGGTCTGTTTACGAAATACCGGTCCTGCTGTGTTATGAGAACTCCGTGAATATAATCTATGAATCTAAAATGAAGGCAGAAGATAAACTTACGTCAGAAAAAAATCCATCTGATTGCTTAAAAGTTTTTGTCCGATCTAATTGAATGAGAAAATTAAAAATCCCTATGTCTTTTGTAAATTTTAGATAATACTTGATCAAGTAGCAAATAGTGACGTGATATTCACTATTACTACTAATTGGGCTAATTTCTGTTAACATCAATAATTATTATAAACTTGAGGCGAATATTCTTATCATGTTTCTTCCCATGGTAAACTTGGTGAACTGATTTTGATGTATCATTAGTGACAGCTGCGCTTGAAGTTGTGTGAAACTGCTCAAATAAAAGGAAACTCTGATACCGATGGAAGTGGATGCTATCTTCGCCGTTTATTGATACCTATTGCAGTTGGCTTCACTGAAAATAATTTGGCTCTTCCCTTAGGTATGTCCTGTAAATCAGATCGCTATCTTATAACATAACTTAATATATGAAACTGGAAGGAATATTTGGCATATATGGTATATTATGTAGTACCTATTTATTCCATTCTACTACTACTGCAATGGAAAATTGCCAGAAGTATAATATACCTACTCGTGTTCAGTAAAACTAATCAAAGCAGACCCTTCAGACTACTTCTGTGCCAAGAAGGAAGTTTCTTGGCATATTCGGCACCTAGATCTAATAAAAGAGACACCTAAATATTTGTATCACATGCGAAAAAATTAATATTACAGCATATAAGGGGTGATTTTGTGAAAAGGGCGCAGGGAAGATATTTCGGAAATTAAATCAATAAGCCTTTACCGATACGAGTGGATTGTTATTTTAATAAAAGGGACACCTTTCGACGTTTTCCACTTCCTTGTCTCCATCAAGCACCCATAAGAAATATTAAATACGACGTTTGTTTTGTCATTTGGGTGCTGGGGTACTTCAAAGGAGGTTATTCTAAATAAAAAAGAATATTTTTTTCTATAAACTTATATGCCCTGATGTACCTACCCGTATTCGAGATAACGGTGTTAAAAAAAGTTTTTTTTTTGGTTTTTTGCCAATATTTCGAGAACCTTATACTTACTTCGTGCTTATACAGATTCCCCTTGTCTATACTGTAAAATTAAGGATTCAAAAAAATTCTGTGTCCTAGATTTTGGTTACTTTTGTGGGTTTCAACCCCTTCACTTCTACGCCAACTTCTACGCCACTGGAATGAATGCGTTTCTAAGAAGCCCTTTAGAACCGTCCAAGTTTTCTTCACTAAAAAGGTACTATTGGTTTACGGCTCTAAAGTTGACTGTTTCCGAGAAAAATGGGCACTTTCGATGAAAAACTCGCTTTGGATGTTGCAAAAGATGTATCGAAAAATGAAGAGCAAAAATATTTCGCTCAATCTTAAAATGTCAGCTAATGGCTCTGAAAAAAATTGCAATTTAAAAAGCAGCTTATATCAATGATATGACATGTACAAAAGATATCTTTAAAAAAAAACGGGTAAAATTGAATTATTTTGACACTTTTTTGATCTCAAAAACGGTACGTCTGGGCTTATAAGTTTATAAAAAAATAAATTCTTGTTTTTTTATGTCTAATCACCTCCTTGTCTAGGTACCTATTATTTCCGGGCATCCTGTATAGCAGATAAAGTGTAGTCTCACTTCTTGTACGTTACGCTTATGTAGCTTGTCACCCCTAGTTATTGTAGAACTCTTTGGAAAGAACTGAAGAATCGAGATTTCTTATTTTAGGTACCTATATCTTTTGTTTTTGTATTATTGAATTTGATTAAATTATCTTTTGTAGGTTTACCACTTTCAGTCGTCATTGGCTATCCATTTGACGTTACAAAAATTTTCAAAGCCGACTAGATCCCAGGTTTCCCTAGAAAATTTTGTTTTTCTTATGGTCGCCATATTTTTTTTATGTCATACGATATAACATTCTTGTACAAAACTGACATGTGTATTACTGAAAGGATGCCTTTCCAAACTTGGTACTAAATTCAACTCTTCTACCAAAAATCTTGTATTCTATAAACCATGACGTCATAACAATTAAAATAGACCGGATTATGACGTCATAAAAAATGTACGATACAAAAAAAAGCAGCCCTTCATTTCTTCATGACATAATTTTATACGAAAAAAACTCCTTTGGGACGCTATTGTCCGCATTCCTAAAGCTTTACGACCCAAAAATATCTCGAAAAAATTATTTATATGAATAATTTATTATGTAAGTAATTTGAAAAAAATCATATGGGAATACGGGCATATTATGTGTATTTTAGAATCAGTAAGTAAAAATGGAAAAATTAGAACAGAAGATCATTATAATTTTTTTAATTGAATTTTGTTTACTTCATTTACAAGATACTTTACTGTAACTATGAATCTACTTTGTGCAGATTTTTCAATTTATGATTCTAATTTAGTGTTCTATATTTGTTTCTGCCAGGTGCTCTCAATCTTGTTTGTTAGAATGTTAAAAGGACCCGATAATAAAAATGCCTGGGAATAAATAAAAAAAATAGATCAAAGTAAGTAGTCTTGCTTTGTTACCGAGGGTGACTTTGTAATGTAAATTTTTCAGCTCTTGAATGTTCAACATGCGTGATTCTCTGATAAGTGAAGTGGAAGGCTTATCAAGACTTTATAATATTCATAAAAAATTATACGAGAGGCCATAAACAAAGGTTTGAATACGCTGTAAAGAAAGGCAGGCGAGTACTTATCATGCTACATTGTTTTATTCTATTAATAATAATTATTATTGTTTAGAAGTGGTGAAATGATTTTAATGAATAAAAACGAGACCTTGTGAATATTATGAGTTAATTTGGCTGGAATGGGACGTATGAAAGAAGGGAAAATTTAATTTTTAAGGCAAAAAACTCAACATAATAAAATTTAAATATCTTAATAAGTGGTCAATTAGCATGGAAATGATAAAGTTGCTGCTCTCAAATCCTAGGGACTTTTGATGTAAATTTTAATAGGAAATCTCAATTGCTCTCACTCTTTTCAATTTTCAAGTTTTAAGAGTTCTGCTCTACAAATCTTGGAGTTTTATTAATTTGTTTTTTTTCGTGACTAATATTCAAATGAGGTACTTGATCACATCTATTCTTAAATAGAGCAGTAGATAATGAAGTAGATATGCGCTGAGCATATTTAAGGGTTGAATGCAAATGAACAATTATTTTTCGGCATGGCTGCAGTTGCTTAATCAATAATGGACTAATAACAAAAAGAATCCAACTATTAAGTGTTAAAAAGGGGAAAGTTAAAATAAAATTATCAATTTAGCCTGGAAATTAATTAAAATTTTATTAATGGAGAAAATCACAATGAATTATGTCCAATAGGAGATGAATTATATGGCTCCAAAATTTATAAGCGACTTTCCTATGTACTTAATGCAGCATTATCCATCACATTTGATACGAAATTTGGAAGAAAGAGAGGATTGTTGAATTGTTTGAATAGCCTCAGTTTCCAACCTGAACTAGACAAAACTGATACCCACCTGTGATGAGGACGAAGATGACTGTACGGACCATACAAGATAGTGTTGTGAATTGTATACACAATGTCGCAGCGAGGATTAAACGCCTACCTACGGATTAAACCTAAGTTCACGCTTATATCTTACACTCCTCACACCCCCAAAACCCAAAGGACAAAACACTGGAAGAAACTTTTGATATAAGTTTGTTTGATGTAATAATTAACACAGAGGCTCTAACACAAAGACAGTGAAGACACAAAGTCTGGTCCGAAAATCTCTACTCCATAAAAATCAACGAAAAATGATACTGAAACATTAATAATATTTTTTTTATGTGGGAATCAGTAATTATGCTTAAATCCTGAGAAATTGTGAGTATCGGAAGACCTAATCACCCGGAATAGTATATTGTCGTCTCGTGTCACAATTCACACGAGTGTGAAATTTCTTTTCCGCACGTGCTTCACACAGTACTTTTCCTACGACCACAATTTAACAGATTAATTATTTAACAAATTCAGCACATAAATTATTTTTTCTGACAATGCTCTGCTTTTATGACCTTTTCTCCAATTTATGAAATGTTTATAAGCAGATTCGTATTTTTCTCTCGAAACTACAGGTAGCAAATTCAAAGAACACAAACCTGCTTGTTTTCTGACTTCAGGTGGTGTATTTTCTGCTTCAGATTCAGAGGAATCACAATCCATTATAATGATAGTTACCTAACTAAAGTTTATTTTTTTAGACTACCTACCTAGGTAGGTATTATTTTCAATTCTACCAATTACTTTTTATTATTACTATTATACATAAAATATAATAGTAAAATAGTATACTGTAAAATCATTGAATTCTACCGACAATATTATTATTTATTATTAATTAGACTTCGTATAAACTAAAAATAAGTGACGTGAGCGTGGAGACGTGGTAGATAATAACAATAATTTAAGAGAGGTTAGTATATCATTGATATGCAACTTCTACACAACGCAGGCGCTGTGCGTCGTCGATGGAAGTTAGTAGAGGTGTGCGAGTTATTTTCACGATCACGTTCGTGAATTTGATTTGAACGCTACGAATGCTGTTATTAGCGATCAACTCGTAAATTTTAATAATTACTGCCACAAGAGAATAATGAGTATATTATATTTTATAGTCTTGTCGGGTTCTATGTTATCCCATTTGTGTTTATTTTATTACCTTGAAGCTTTAAATGAATAGTTATTCCCTTAACAATAAGTAACAGTTGAGTTCTCAGTTACCGCCCATCACTATTGTTTACATTAAAACTGTACGGAAACGATTTTTGGCTATGCGTTATGTGACTTTGTCGCACAGTTTTGGATACGTGAGAAATCTGCTAGTTTGCGCACAAAAAACGATGCGCAAAGTAGTGTTTTGTATAGTATTCGTAGAAAAAATCCGTTTTCTTATCTACTTCGCGCTTATCTTTATGAATTTTTTGCTCGAAAATGAACGTCTAATTAAACATTGGCAACTAAAAATGAGAAGTAGTGTAATTACACTGACCTAGGCAGGAACAGGCTTTTATTTTGAGCTTTGAAATTTTCATAACCCATAAATGGCCTTCTTGCTTGTTTCTTTTAATATTCCAAGTTTTAAGTGATGCGGTAGTATTACACAATTATTAATGAATAAATAGGTAGCCAGATATTATCCTTCTTCAAGTATAGGTTCTTAGTTTCAACTAATAGCTTATCCCGTGAAGTATACAGGGTGTCTGCTTAAGGCTGGCCACCGGCTATATCTCGGAAACTAATGGGCCTATAACCTCAAAATAAAAAATTTCCAGACATAAGTGATCAAGAGAAATTCAATGAAAATATTTTCAAGATGGCCGCACTTCCGGAAATATCGGAAGTTGACACCTACTTTGTTATTTTAACGGAAACACCCTGTAAAACTTTATATTTTTCAAATGTCTGAAGAAATCGAATACAGGTGGTGTTCACCATTGGAATTTAGATTGAGCGGTTTATGAGTTATAAACAAGTGAAAATCGAAAATTTTCAACTTCAAAGCAATCTAGAACTAGAACGGCTCAAGATATCTAAAAACGGTTTACATGTCCCTATCTTAACTTTTCACATAGTATCCTACTATCTGGTTTAAATTTTAATACAGGGTGATGAAAAATCGGATAATTTTCATCACCCTGTATTAAAATTTACTCCACATACTGGGATAAAACGTGAAAAGTTAGGATAGGGACATGTAAACCGTTTTTGGATATCATGAGCCGTTCTAGTTCTACACTGCTTTGAAATTGAAAATTTTCGATTTTCACTTGTTTATAACTCATAAACCGCTCAATCTAAATTTCAATGGTGAAAACCACCTGTATTCGATTTTTTCAGACATTTAAAAAATATAATAATATACAGGGTGTTCCTGTTAAAATAACGAAGCAAGTGTCAACTTCCGGAATTTCCGGAAGTGCGGCCATCTTGAAAATATTTTCATTGAATTTCTCGTGATCACTTATGTCTGGAAATTTTTTATTTTGAGGTTGTAGGCCCTTTAGTTTCCGAGATATAGCCGGTGACCAACCTTAGCAAGACACCCTGTATAAGTGTCTTTTTCTCGCTTGTCATTAAATGGAATTCCTAGGAAATTCTAGTGCATCGCCAGCGAAAAAACGCCACGTTTTAGTACAAGAAGAGCGTGCAATGGTAAAACGAGTATAAGGATTTTAAGGATGGTGAAATAGGTACTTACTTTGAGTGCTAGTTTAACGAATGTTGCTGTTTATACAGTCTTCAGAGTTATCAATAATCCATATATTGAGAAACAAAATAAACCTGTAACTTCTCGTCGGAAGAGAATCCTCCATGATGACGTGAGAAAATTTCACGCTGCATTTTTTAAGAATGAAATTGCTACTTTGAAAAAAATTCTAACAGAGTTGCAGTATTTGAAGTTATCTCTTCATCCGTGCAAAATTAACATTCGCTACCAGAAAAGAAACATAAAAAGCATATTAATCGAAAAAAATTAAATTGTTTTTTATTGGGAATAAAAATTAGTTGGTGGTATACCAAAATTGATTTAATTTTTTATTTTAATTTAATCAAATCCTTTTTTATTACCGACCATACTTTATTGGTTACTCCTAGACTGAGTAAGTTACCTGCTTGCCTAGAATAAATTAAACGCAGACATTTGCATCCCTTGTTTAACCCATGAGTTGAGTTTTGAATAATTGAATTTTTCTCCTCCGAGCTCTTGTCGTATAGCATAATCCTTCACGCCGTGGTGATATGTAAAAGACATTATTCAAATGGTCTGAATTCTGCAAGGAAACAACGTTCGCTTTCACATTTACGGGGCATTTACTCGTATAAAAGGCGTATTGGAAAAAGGAAAACACAAAACACAACGGTTGATAATGTAATGTCGTTATACTTGTTGGAGAAGTTTTTATTGAACTCTTTTGTTTAAACTTACAAAGAATTTTCTTTTTATTTTCTTATCGGAATCAATAGGCTTATTATTTTCAGTTGACTATGATTATGGTTTTGTTTATTTTTTATCCTGAGAGCTTTTGCTAAGAAAGGAAAAACAAATCTGTTCTAATTGATTTGATATACAGGGTGACTAGTCAAGGGTACTGAGCGACCATATCTCTGGAACTGTTGGTCCTAATAGCGCCTCAATATAAAAGTTTTCCAGACATAAGTCACCAAGAGAATTTCACTAAAATTATTTTCAAAATGGCCGCACTTTCGGAAATACCGGAAGTGGACACCTTCTTCGTTATTTTAAGGACAACACCCAGTATATTATTATATTTTTAAATTGTCTGAAAAATCTCCATCCTGAAACAAAAATGAAAATTCCAATTTTCCATTTTGAAAGCAGTGTACATCGGAAACGGTTTAATATATTGGAAAACGGCTTGAATGGCCCTATATTTTTAACTTTTCATGTAGTGTCCTATTAGGTAGTTTAAATTTCTATACAGGGTGATGAAAATTATCAGATTTTTCACCATCTGTATAAAAATTCCAAGTACACGTAGTGTAACACGCGGAAAGTTAACATGGGGACATGTAAGCCATTTTCCAATATATTGAGCCGTTTTCGATGTATGTACACTGTTTTGAAAATGAAAAATTGCGATTTTGCTTAAAACTCATACACTTACTAGTCAAGAGACTGAAAAAAAAACACCTGAATTCTTTTTTTCAGACAATTTTAAATTTTTAAATACAGGGTGAGTCAACAGTGAGAGATCGGAACATTGCTATTGAACCGTACAGGGTGAAACAAAATTTCAAACGCCATCCCAAATCGTTTGTTACTCTGCATATTTCAAAAATATTTTCACTTATACAGGGTGGACCATATTTTGCCTACATGTATCAATTTTTTTTTTCAAATGGAACCCCCTATATTTTATGACATATTCTTATTCGACTGTGAAATAGCTTTATGTCAATACATATTGTTTGACATTTAGGTGCGGCGTTGACATTTAAAAAAATATTTTCAAAAAAATTCATCGCATGCATGTATTTACTGAAAAGAAGCCTCAGAACTTAGTTTTGGAGTTTTAAGATTGAAATTTGGTCTCCACATTGAGAAAGGTCAGGTCTATCATCGGGATATAATAAGACTGAGATCTACTATACAGGTGAGTCACAAATAACTGTCAAATTATGCTTACTTCGGAAGGTCATAACTTCACTTTTTCAAATGGCACACTCGGTATTTTTTTCCACAATTAGATCCACCTCTGATCTGACTACATTTTTCATTTGGTATGTCCTATACCTAAAATGCACAGAAAATGTGATATTACACATTTTCCGTTGGTCTGACTGCAGAAGATGCAAATGTCATATAAAACCGGGGCTATGAAGAAAAATGTGACATTTCTAGTGACATTTATCATTGCAGCGTAATAGCAACTCAAAGCTCGAGCAAAATTAAATAAAAAATAAAATATAAGATATGACAATAATTTTAAATTAAGATAATATCAAATCAAATGTCAAAATATGTCAAAAAGATGCAAATGTCATATAAAACAGGGTGCTATGAAGAAAAATGTGACATTTCGCTTTAAAGTGATACGGAAGAATGTGATATTTTTAGTTTTACTAGTGTCACTCTGTCACTGCATGTTTAAATTCCAAATTCTCGTTAGTTAAATAGAATTTTGGTAAATGGATTTACGTTTACAAGAGCAAGTAGACATGACTTATTGTTTGGGAGAAAGTGAGAGAAATCCTCTCCTTGCGGCAAGAATTTATGTGCAAGTGTGTCTTTGACAACTTCGTTGCAGTTTATTTTTTAAATCATATTGTATTTCACTTTAATGTTGTTTTCCTCTAAATGGATTTATTCTTTTGGGCAAATGAATAAATTTTTTGATTTGATTTGATATTACATATTTTAATTTAAAAATATTGTCATATCTTGTAATTTTTTTTTATTTCGCTGTAGCTTTGAGTTGCTATTACGCTGCAATGAAGAAATGTCACATTTTCTTCATAGCCCATGTTTTATATGACATTTGCATCTTCTGCAGTCAGACCAACGAAAAATGTGTAATATCTCTCAAACTGGGAATTTTAGGTATAGGACATACCAAATAAAAAATGTAGTCAGATCAGAGGTGGATCTAATTGTGGAAAAAAATATCGAGTGTGCCATTTGAAAAAGTGAAGTTATGACCTTCCGAAGTAAGCAAAATTTGACAGTTATTTGTGACTCACCTGTATAGTAGATCTCAGTCTAATTATATCCCGATGATAGACCTGGCCTTTCTCAATGTGGAGACCAAATTTCAACCTTAAAACTCCAAAACTAAGTTCTGAGGCTTCTTTTCAGTAAATACATGCATGCGATGATTTTTTTTGAAAATATTTTTTTAAATGTCAACGCCGCACCTAAATGTCAAACAATATGTATTGACATAAAGCTATTTCACAGTCGAATAAGAATATGTCATAAAATATAGGGGGTTCCATTTGAAAAAAAAATTTGATACATGTAGGCAAAATATGGTCCACCCTGTATAAGTGAAAATATTTTTGAAATATGCAGAGTAACAAACGATTTGGGATGGCGTTTGAAATTTTGTTTCACCCTGTACGGTTCAATAGCAATGTTCCGATCTCTCACTATTGACTCACCCTGTATAATAATATACAGAATAGTGAAATAAAAATAAAATAAAGAGCACAGGATTTCATAAAGAGCACAGTATACATGATGTCACTCATAAAATAACGAATTAGGTGTCCACTTCCAGTAATTCCGGAAGTGCGACCATCTTGGAAATATTTTCATTGAATTTCTCTTGGTCACTTATGCCTGGAAGATTTTTATTTTGAGGCTCTAGGATCAATAGTTCCCGAGATAAGACCGCTTCGTACCCTTAACTGAATATTTTTGTTAACTATCACAAATATTCAAAAAAGCACTATTTTTAAATGTTTAAAACTGACGTCCTATCTTTGGGAATTATTTGAAGTTTTTATTTTGTTAATATTATCTCCAAAATAACTTCAAATTATGGCAATTATGATGCTGTACTTGAATTTGCAAAAAAATTTCTGAAGAAATCCATCGTTTGGCCCACAGAGACCGTTTCGAATGAGCTGGGACACTCTGTATGTGTGTTATTTTGACATTGGAATGCTCGCTTCATTACCCACAGGATTTGGAATGACAGACGCTAGACGCTGGATCTATATAGGCACACCTGACAAAAATAAAAGAAAAAAAAATCTTGAAGAACCTACTATTCCGATCTTCCTGATGTTAATGCATTGTAGTTCTTTTATCTTTTCCTGTTTTCTCTTTTCTTTTTTCTTTTCCTTTTTTCTAAACCTCATAAGTTAAGTTGGTGAATAGTAATACTATAGGGCTTTCCAGGTGATATAATTTATTTAGAATAATAGATTACCAATAATAATAAAAGAAAAAACGAATATCCTCTAAGCTATGTTGAGATAATTACACCCGAATACTCGCAATTTTAATTAAATGCGATACATTTCCATTAGAAAAGCAATTAGCAACGTATTTGGTGGTTAAAAATTTATTGAAACGGAGTCAGTTACACTAGTTTAGAGAAGTTGTTGTCGCTGTAATTTAATTGCTGAAAGGCATGAAAGTTTACCTCGCAGAGAAACAATTTTACGAGTCAGGAGTCACTTGAACACGAAAGGCAATGTGAATTGTAAGCTTAAAGGTTCTGTTCACACTTAACGAGTAAAAGAAATTGAAATATTGCAAGCACTAGGTACTTGCACACTACTTCTGGATAAAAGAAAAGCACTTAGCCACAAGAGACGCAAATTAGTGTTGTAGTCTCGTAGGAATCCTAGACACAGTTTGCAAATTGCATCCATTTAAAATAAAAATTGGTTTATTAAATAAGGCAATAACTTTTGGTCATTCCGAAATGTTTTGATAGAAATAATTTGAGAAAGAATTGAGAAAAATTTATTATTTACGGTCAAAATGCACATTTATTGTTGTGGAAGCATTTAAAAGATGCTCTTATGCCCAAAGAATTCACGATTACATCTGTCTTGTTAAATTTTGCACTTCTTTGATTTATCTGATCGGTCAAACTATTGATTTATTCTTAAGTGACGATATAAAAATTTTCAATGCGTCCAGAAAAGTTAAGTTTTTCGATCCCGATCCAACCAGTTTACAATCACACATTGGAAAATATGTGAGAATTCATAATAACATTCAAATTAGGTACAACTAAATTAAAAGATTCGAAATTTCTAGTTCAAGTAAATTTTTCTCATTCCTGCACAATGGTGGAACTCTTTTTAAGACCTTCACAACTTTTTCTAACTACCTGAGGGTTCTTTCATGAGAGGAGTTCATTTTTTTCTCTTGTTGTGGCTGTAACCCAAAGTTATTGAGTCTGAGGTCACTGATACACCTATCTAGGTAGTGGTAGCAGAAGTCCTCGTAGTCTGTTTCACATTTTTTTGGTAGTAACTTTCAACATCGTGTTGTGACGGTACAGAATTCTGACCCTATTTTAAAGTAATTAAAATACACAATTCCTTAGAAGTGGAACATATTTAAGAAAGAAACGACTGCTGAAAAGATAGCTGACGAGATGCGCTCGCGACATAGACGGGAAGTAATAAAAATAAAATACCAGCGACACGGGATGTGTGCCGACTAAAAGTCTTTAGAATGTAGAATGTATAAAAAGGAAACATCATGATTCGTTGACCCGTAATCACGCACAATCGACGTGATTGCTGCGTGTAAGCTGGGACTTCCCGCAAGATTAGCCCGTCTAGGGGGAGAGAAGCGAGACAACCAGTACCAGTAGTACCAGCGACTGTGACTGTAACGTTGAGCACGCATCGGAACGAAGTCGGATGTGAATGGCTAATACCCGGGTGTTATATTTCTTACACCACAGACCTGTAGATCGTACATCATTTAAAACTGAGATCAGCAGAATAATGAACGTTTTATTTCACAATAATAGTCGCAAGGAAATTCTTTTTTTTTACTTCAATTTCTTCTCTATTTTTTATGAAGGAATGATATAGCCTTAGAGCGTCTTGTGATTTTGATATGATAATCTGCAGCGCAGCTTTGATAGTAGTCAAGAGAGAATTTAATTTTATCAGTCTTAATTATTTACTGTTCAAACAATGCTACACTACAAGTGATTATTCCGCTTCAAGGCGTTAATCAAACGTTTTATTGTATTCATCAATTTCCTAATTGAAAATTCCTCTGTATAAGATAAAATTATCTCCATTGCAAGCGGCGCGAATACTTTTAGGCAGAGAGAATTTTTAATTTCATGCCAATGTATCTGGCATTTAGCCTTTCTCCAAGGAGGGATATTGGACGCATACCATCTTGCAAGTTGTTTGCGATGGATATTTTAATACCTTGGAGTCTGGACGATGAAATAGGGAAAAGAGAGAGTAAACAGACACGCACATATGCACGAAGCAATCTTCTGTTATGCGACGGGAATTTTAATTTCAATTTCATGTTACGTTTGTTAAGTGGAAAAATAAAAGGGGTTTTCACTTTAAAAATTAGTAGGTGTGTTTATGATTGCTTCAATGGGACCGGGACTAATTAAACTGGTTCCTGGGTAGAAAATAATATATCCGAGATAATTTTTGCATTCAAGATAATTAAGCAATACTGTAAAACTCAGAAGTTACTAAAATGATAATCCAAGTTGTTTCTATGCGTAGTTTCTAGGTACGTTGAATTTTTGCAAGCAATTCGTGAAAATTACAGTATTTTTGAGGATCCAGATCAGAATAAAATGAATTTTTGCTTATTAGGAGAACTTCTTATGATCCGCAGATGAATCAACAAATTGTTATTGTAGTGAACGCATCAAGCAGCCGACAGAGATTTAATCTTGATCTATAAAAATCCAAGAGGTCTGAGAACATATACAAATTAGAACCGAGAAGTTTACTATACCTATTTAAATTAAATAACAATTTTGAATAGTCAAGTGTAGATGGAGTAAAAGTAAAATAGTTGTCTGCATGACTACACTACATTTTAAGTGAAATTGTAGTAACATAAACGTCCACTAGATGTCATTGAACGTTGTAAGTCACTATCGCTATAACCTGTTACAATGAAGACGCGTGAGTTTTAAACTGTTTTCGTCGATCGGTACATTTCTCATGGCGTTCTTCTGACAAGGCGAACTGACAAGCCTAAATAAAGACTACACAGTCGTGTCTTTGTTTCGGACTTATTTGAATTGTGTCGTCCATGAAAAAATTGTTTACTTTACTTGGAATTTACCTAAATGAAAAAACTGTTTATTTAGAGTCAGGAAGCTGTTTGAAAACCACTTATATTCTAACAGACAATCTGACAAGGCATCTTGAGCTGAAAACAAAAACACTCGAACAAGTCTTATTAAAGAATATCATATCTACGTTCTCCAGCAGGTTCTCCTCAGTATTTGAGAGGCAAACAAGAGGCTAATAAGTTTGTTTGATGTGGAAGACGTAAATTTTAGTTTTCCCATAATACTTCGGTCTTTTCAGAGTTAACGAAGGTAATTTGAAACCCAGCAAGGAGACTTGAAGTTAAAATGATGAAAAAATGCGATTTTTTTTGCGAAAGGCTCCGATTTGAAAGGCGCCTTCGTTTCGGTTTCACTAACTTTTCTGTTAGAATTCTGCCTCGAAAATGAGCTTACTAATTATTAGTAAACCGATTTTGGAGAGCCAATTCGAGAAAAAAACTTTTCCATAAAGGGAAATCGACCACCTTCCTATAATATAATCATCAGAAGCGATGACAAACCGGGATTTACGGGAGTTAGAGAGAGCAATCTGAGGGTTCGCTGCACATTGTCCAGTTCCTTATTTACGTGAAGTAGATTGTGACTTTTGCAGTTTAGGAAAACTTTAAATGATACCCTGAAGCATTCTATAAATGCAGCTTTCAACGACCGGCTTGAAGGGACAATTCCTAGAGTGAAATCGATCCTATTGAGATGATCATCTATAAAATGGATTCTTGCTGACCAAGGTTTTCAGTAGTGACTGCTTAAAAATTTCTTTGACTTTTTTCAGATTCAACATCGTGATGTTGATGCGATCATATCAAACGGGGTGGGTGGTTTCCAGGAAAATACTCCGGCTTGATTTTGGCCCTCAACTGAAAGCTCTTCGAGATCAATAAGGAAAATTTATCTATGAGAACTTTTGAGTAAAACTTTGGCTCTAGATAAAATGTAAAGAAATCTTGAATATACCGACTCTGGCAGGAAACTATGCCCCTGAACCTCCTTCAGAAACTAGAAGGTTCAAAATATATTTCAGGAAGTACCAAGCTCGAAATTCATAACATGACAGGCTTAAGTGAGAGAGGTAGAACAACACTAATAGAGATTGACATTGACAACACAACTCCGCCCCGCGACCCTGAGCCTAGGAATAAATAAAATATTAAAAAATAAAATGAGAGCCGGGTCATGTCATTTGTATGAAGTCTTTGTGGAAAATATTGATTTTAGGACTATAACCGAATTAACATTCTTGAATGTAACATGTTACCCGAAAATTCGTATACCTATTTCGTTTATTGATGTATCTTCTATAGGTGCTAAAAAATATAAAAAAGCTATATCCCAGGATGAAACTACTTAACAATATGCAAATTTGGTTTAAGGAAAGTGAGTCTAACACTTCATTCTCAAGCGAGAAGTTAAAATTTTGTAACAGGGCAGAGAGGACAATTTTGTAGCTTCTCGTTCAGACACGAGTGTTAAAACCGTTCCAAACCTTCCCTCGCATCGAATGATCGATTTCATCAATAAACCTAGTGAGTTTTAATTGGGTAGTAGGTAATGATAAATTGGCGAGGAGAAAAACTAGTAATTGCATTTCAGGCCACTTCAAATGTCAAAAATGCCATAACCTTCTTCCAACTGTCGTGAGGTCTCTCCCTTATTGATGAAAGTGACAATTTTTAATTTAAAAAAATATTCAACAGGAATCAGGATCTACGTGGTATCTCCCGTATTTCTTTCGTTTTCATTAGTTGCCGAGTGGAAATAAAAAACAATTAATAAATTTATAACATCACACGAAGTACCCTAGTTTGGTAGTTGAGCAAGAAAGCAGTTCCCAAAATTTCATGTAGAATCAATTTTGTCTACTTCGAGAGAGAGAGAGAGAGAAGAGAAAGAGAGAGAGAAAGAGTTAGACAGATACAAACAGAGAACGAGAGGAAAACCAGTGACTGTATCATCGTTCGTTCTGTAAGGAGTTAGAGCTCAATGTTTAGGGCAAAATGAAACAGAGAGAGCGAAGACAACAGCTCACACTTTTCTTTGCGTTCCAATCATATATCGAGGCAAGTGTTCGGTTATTTCCTTGACAGATGGGATTATAAACGAGGAAGAATTGGCAACAAGGCAACAATAATTAAGTGATTAGATTACGGTCAGACGAAAAGAATATGGAATAAGGTCTTCGGACCGGTACACGGTGGTTGTGGTATAGGAGGTTGTGTTACCAAGGAACTGAAATCTTTGGCCCCCATACCTCACCACTTACGCCGAAAAAAGACCTTCAGTTAAATCGTACTATTCAACTGTCAGAAGAGGTAGTACATTACTTAATTTGAATTCTTTGTTTAAATTTAATTAAACATGGTGGGTAAAAAAAGATTACTTCGTTTGTTTTAGAGAGGCGGGAATCACCTGGTTCAGTGCAGTTCCCGACCACTATGTGACCGATGTCCACCGATCCTGACTCCCACAATAGTGACACTGCCACGAGTGACAGAAACGTCAATGGCCGTACAGTGTATACCATTCAACGGTTAGAAGTCACAACTTAAAGTTATACGTACATCCGAAAAAGAAGTAATATTAAAGACTGTTGTAATATTTGTTTTTTCCACCGTACCACCTCTCTGAATAAAATTTTCGTTTAACAACTCACCTCTAGAGATCTGTATGAAAATTTCATTGATTTTGAATATGAAGGAGTGTTGCAAAAAGCCTTTGCTTGCGAAGGCGATGAAGTCCGAATGTTGCATTTCTGACGCAGGTGCACGAATCCCATTTAGGTACACTTTTCTGAACAGCTAGCAAAATTTTCCAGTAGGCCTAACTTTCTTCAAGGTTTACTAGATTCATATTCTAAAAAATGTCAACTTCTAACATCCGGTACATTTATTATGCTACTTGGATTTATAAGCGGAGAAACTTATTTATTAGCAGTGAATAATGCAAGGAAGGATAAATTCAGAAAGAATGAATTTTTCCTTCAAGCAAAACTAAGAAGGAACTGAGTCAGATTATCCGGGGATAATACCTACAATTTTTAGGATAAAAATAAGCCGATTCATCGTTAAAATGCTCAGTTCTGCCAACTGGTAACTGTTTCTGTAAATACGTGAACAGAAGTATGTATCAACTAAAATCCCAGGAGATCTCGTCCTGGAATATATGCATTTCAGCGTAATTTCTCTACGGGGATCGGGGAAATTTTACTGCGGCGCAGATTAACATTTATAAGCAAAATTTTGATTTATTTCTACTTATACGTTTTAAATTCGCTATTCAGCTGTTTTATTAAAATAAAGGTTTAGGAGGTGACCTGTTTAATTATAAAAATTAATCTAAAGATTCTCATTTTTTCTCATTTTGAAAATCTTAATACGTTAATAAGAATAATATCAGTCCAAATGTATTATAACAAGTATTGAATGAAAGATTAATTAAAAATTTAATTAAAGTGTTCACTACGATAAAAATAAAATCCTGGTTGACAAATATTAGTCTGTATAATGAAACTGCTTCCCAATTCACGCATTCACAGTTCAACTACTCTTTTTCTTCTTTCTGTCACTAACTCTTCAACTGGTCTTTCTCTAATAGCTGACGATCTTCCACCACTACTCTACTCTCCTACGACGATGAGTCTCTTATTATAGACGGTGTTGAAAAAGTACCCTTAAAAAATAGGTCAATTTTATAATTTATTGTACTTTCTATAGATGTAAACAATATAGTGGGTATTTCTTAGGTCAGTAATGACGACATAGCTCCTCCTATTTCCTCCTAAGTATCGAGCTGATGGAGCGTTAAATTTTCAGACAGTTTCGTCATTCACTGGGACTAGGCTATGATTCAGAGTTCTGAAGTTGCCTTATTATTTGTCCTTCCCACATCTAGCATCTAGCATAGCTAGTACATCCCCTTATGAAAGGTAGAAATGGTATCAGCTTCGCCGAAAAGGTAAAGTTATGGAGGGAAGTGACTAAGCCTTCGAGACCCTTTTTGACAATTCAACTTGCTACCACCACGCCTTCCTTTACCCTTTACCCTTTACCATTAACTTCACTCAAAGTTTTCTAGCATTCTCGAGGTTAGCTGGAGTCATGTATATTTGTCATTTTCGTCGACGTTCTTTCTGGAGAGATTTCAGCTCAAGATGCAGAATCTGAAGAACATGAGACGTGATGCCACTGAAAGAGGAACGAGTTTCTTGAACGGAAACGATTACGATTTCGAATTTACTCTTTCAATTATGGTATTGCTAAACGAGCTTGAATTCAGTTGAAAGTTGTTGAAATATTTCTCCAGAAGTAGATTTTGGTTTTCTTCATTTTTGGAACTTTTACTAGCAATAACTTTGAATAAATAGAGCTAAATGTAATAAATAATATTAGATAGTATCTAAAGATGAAATGCTTTAAACTCTAAAAACATAACACTTTAAAAATCTAGACAAGAATTTTGACTATTAGAGTTTGGAATTCTCAATCATATTCTCCTCTATGAAAGCAGCCTGGAATTCATACGGTTTTATTAAAGTTTCGGTGAATGCTGTAACAGCATAAATTCCTTCAAATGGATAGATAATGCCCGGAATCTCCGCAGCAATTTCATAGAAGAGCTTCTTCCTAGTTCTAGATGCAACGACTTTAGAAATTGATATGGTTTTTAGAGGATGTTACGTTATCTGGAACCAGCCTGTCTACAGTTCCTATTAGAGCTGTTGCTTTTTTGTCACTGTGCTGTTCTAGTTTCGTGAAATTAGTATTAACTACCATATTATGTTATTATTATTTTTATTATTAATATTGGATTTGGTTAAAAAAACGTTGAAAATTAAAACTCGCTATATGGAGTTATAATGCGGGACAAAGTAAAACAGAAAAGTAAATGGGAGAAGTTTGTCATAAGTAAGAAGAAAACCTGTTTTGTAATGTGAATATAATTTATATGAAACTAAGAAAAAAAAAATCTTTTAAAATAAGATCTTGTCCATTTTTAGAATGTAAATAAGATTCAATAATCAGCCTGTCGACATAAAAAAAATATCGTTTTGTGACGCGCTTTTTAATATAAAAGGAAACCTATTGGAAAAAGTCAACTAGAATGACGCAAGATAAGAGAACAATACTTTCCTTTGTGCACAAATTATATCGTTTTTTCTCTCTCTTTTAGTGTATTTTTTAACAAAAAATACACTATTGAGGACGACATCACTTTTCGAAAATCACCCAAACTCATCAAATGTCCACCGATCATGACCCCCAGATCACGAAAAAGTGGTTTTCCAAAATTCACCTGCCCACGATATATATATATATATTTATATATTTATATATATATTTATATATTTATATATTTATATATTTCTCCAAAATCGCGAAATTTCGATTTTAAAAACGCTCCTGTGGCTTTATCTTTTAAGATTAGTGAACGAAATTTTGGGTCCTTGTAAAGCTTGGGAATGACGTTGGATTTTCGTTGAAAAACTTTCCAAAAGTCTCATCACTTCTACAGGGTGTCCCTTCAAAATTCCAGGTATCCGGTTTTTGTCATCTAATTTCAGGTCGCAGTTTTGAATCTAGGAGGCTGAAATTTTTGTGGGAGTAAGATATCTATAAAAACTGGTCTGGTATTGTACTTGAGCAAAATCGGTCGAGCCGTTTCAAAATGGCGGTCATTTTAATTTTTGAAAAATTTGCTAATATTTGAACCCCTGTATGAGCAAGATGGGAAAAAAACTTTGAAATCAAATTAACAGGATTTGAAGAAAATTATTGGAAATTTGAGTTAATGCAATAAAATTAGCATATTTTCCATTAATAAGCCAGTGTCGTGGGTAGGAAAAAGGGTGAAAATGTGTCAATTCTATAACCGTTTATGAGTCCATTTTTGAATAAGTTGAACCGAAATTTTCCATTTTTTTTTTGCTTTAACATATAATTTGATGTCTTAGCTTCAATTCTCCTCGATTAATGTAGCACTTTAAACGAAAAACAAAAAAGTTTTTCGCTTGTGCAAAATTAGCTTGCACTTATTAAATCGATGAAATGGTTCTCAATTTCTTTTTTATTTTTTTTCACATTCAATTATGAATGGTTCTGAAAATTAGAAGAGCAATCGCAACGACAATTAAATCACCTACATGCGGGTGAAAAAAGTATTCAAATTGGTCTTTTAATAACTAAGATATGACTAGTTTAAAAAATAAAATGTGTAGGATGAAGTATTGGACGTACTACATATACCTACTCGATCATCGCTACATATTTGAAAGGCACCTTTAGCTCAGTTAATTAGGCCAGCGAACCCTTGCCTAAATAGTAAACTGTTGATGCGGGTTCGAAACCACGAGAGGGCTATTCTTTTTTTTTGGTAGGTAGGTGGTTTTCCGCTTTTCCCCCCCAAAAAATCGGATTATTTTTTCATTATATTCATTATAAAAAAAAAATAGGAAGAAAATATTTATTATTGAATCGCATAAAAATACACTATTTCTGCGATTGATGCGCAAGAAGGTTTTTTAATCGAGATGAAAGAATTTTTAATTAAATAGGTGGCATTGTTACGTTGTTTGACTTGTCGCTCAGTTGCATCGATATTGCAACCGCATTGTGGTTTTAAAGTTTGAAACTCCAGTGAATAAACGAACAAAGGTGAACAAAAAGTTTTCAAGCATTTCATTCTGATGAATTACTTTCCTTTGTTTTAATGCTCATGAGTTATCCAGCAGGTAAAAATTTTTATCTTCAGATCTACTAAAAATATAAGTTGTAAAACTTTCTAAGCTTAAGGGGCATTATTTCTTTACATTAATTTCACCTCGTAATTCTTATACAAAGAAGTTACATATTAATGAGTAAAGATAACTTATTTTTCCTACGACCACTATACAAAACACTACTTTGCGCATCGTTTTTTGTGCGAAAACTAGCAGATTTCTCACGTATCCAAAACTGTGCGACAAAGTGACATAAGGCATAGCCAAAAATCGTTTCTGTACAGTTTTAATGTAAACAATAGTGATGGGCGGTAACTGAGAACTCAACTGTTACTTATTGTTACTGGAATAACTATTCATTTAAAGCTTCAAGGTAATAAAATAAACACAATTGGGATAACATAGAACCCGATAAGATTATAAAATATAATATACTTATTATTCTCTTGTGGCAGTAATTATTAAAATTTACGAGTTGATCGCTAATAACAGCATTGGTAGCGTTCAAATCAAATTCACGAACGTGAAAACTCGCACACCTCCAACTTCAATGGACGACGCACAGTCGACTGCGTTGTGTGGAAGTTGCATATCTACCACGTCTCCACGCTCCACGTCACTTATTTTTAGTTTAGATACGGAGTCTAATAATAAATAATAATAATATTGTCGGTAGAATTCAATGATTTAACAGTATACAGGGTGTCCCAGCTTATTCGAAGCGGTCTCTGTTGGCCAAACGATGGACTTTAAAAAAAAAAAATTGAAAATTCAAGTACAGAATCACAATCGCCATAATTTAAAATTATTTTGGAGTATACAGAGTGTCCCATATGAGAGTGGCATATCAAAGTTATGTTTTTTTTAAATGGAATGCTCCTATGTTATTGCATTTTTAGATTGTCTAAGAAGAGAAATAAAGATTGGCTTTTACAGTTGGTGTTTAAATTCAGAAGTTTTTGAGTTATAAACAAGTGAAAATCGTCATTTTTCAAGTTCAAGGCCCTGTACAACGAAAACGGCCAAAGATAGAGAAAAACGGCTTACATGTCCCTGTTTTAACTTTTCATGTACCTACTTGTCCTATGGTATAGAAACATTTGTACTTTCTTTGATTTTTTTATTTGGCGACGCGTGAAGAAATCTCAGAATTTTTCAAATTTTTTATCACCCTGTATAAACATTTCATCCACATCATAGGATAGTACATGAAAAGTTAAAATAGGGACATGTAAGCCGTTTTTCTCTATCTTGAACCGTTTTCGTTGTACAGGGCCTTGAACTTGAAAAATGACGATTTTCACTTGTTTATAACTCAAAAACTTCTGAATTTAAACACCCGCTGTGAAAGCCAATCTTATTTTCTCTTTTCAGACAATCTAAAAATGCAATAACCTAGGAGCATTCCATTTAAAAAAACATAACTTTGATATGCCACTTTCATATGGGACACTCTGTATACCCCAAAATAATTTTGAATTATGGCCATTGTGATCCTGTACTTGAATGTGCAAAAATTTTTTGGAAAAAATCCATCGTTTGGCCTACAGAGACCGCTTCGAATAAGCTGGGACACTCTGTATAATAGTAATATTAAAAGGTCATTGGTAGAATTGAAAATAATACCTATCTAGGTAGTCTGAAAAAATAAACTTTAGTTATGGCTTGTCCACTGAGTGTTGTCTGGTGAGATGCCACACTGATCCTGACTATAAACGATTTGATTTTTTATGTTTTAATTCGTACTAATTCTAATTATTATAATTGTACGAATCAAATCAATTATTGTATTATAATATTTATATTATATTAATAATAAATATTATAATTATAATATAAATCAATTATCATAATTTCACGAATTAAAACATAAAAAATCAAATCGTTTATAGTCAGGATCAGTGTAAAATCTCATCGGACAACACTCAGTGGACAAGCCATACCTATCATTATAATGGATTGTGATTCCTCTGAATCTGAAGCAGAAAATACACCACCTGAAGTCAGAAAACAAGCAGGTTTGTGTTCTTTGAATTTGCTACCTGTAGTTTCGAGAGAAAAATACGAATCTGCTTATAAACATTTCATAAATTGGAGAAAAGGTCATAAAAGCAGAGCACTGTCAGAAAAAATAATTTATGTGTTAAATTTGTTAAATAATTAATCTGTAAAATTGTGGTCGTAGGAAAAGTACTGTGTGTAGCACGTGCGGAAAAGAAATTTCACACTCGTGTGAATTGTGACACTCGACTATCTCTTTTCCGCACTTGTTTCACAATATACTATTCTTGTCATTTCCTGATACTCAAGGCTTTAGATATAGAGTTCCTGAATTGTGTTAGTGAATGTCACAACTTATGACATTCTTATAAGTATGATTCATAAGAATACGACAGCAACTCATACAATCGCACTGTCACTGACGGCAAGAGTTTCATGAGTAAACTCCTGTCCTGAGTAAACAGAAGTAGTTCACATGCTGGAAAGTTATCCACTGTACCTTTGCCACTGCAGACCAGAATTCTGCGTAGATGTTGTTCCCCCGAGAATAATACGCTATCAAACTGTCTATCTGTTATCAAAATCTGTCACGATTTTGAAGCTTTGGGAATCCACTTTTCCCTGATCTCGTGGAAAAGCTTTTCTTTGCATCTCTACAATATTTATTTTCTTATTGATTTAGGAATCCTTTGAGGACAGATTCATATAATGCTACTACAATGTATATCAGCCAAGAAAAAAACGACGTATATCTATATAACATACAGTGTGTTCATTTCAAAAGGATCTATTTTAAATTAGAAGTGAAGATCGCAATTTTTTATCTTCAAAAACATTTAGGTATACCGAAAATGGCTTACTCGGGATTATGTGTTCCTATAGATAGAGGGTGTTTGGTAACTGGATAGCCAAAATCGAGCGTCATGCAGAAAATCGTATTTTAAAGACAAAAGACAGAATAACTTTTTTCTAAATCGTATGTTAAGCATAAAAGTTAAGTAGAAGTTGAGCAAAATCAGACCTCGGTTAGGACATATTTCTAAAAATGTAGAACTAAGGCTGTTTTACATTTTTTAAATAAAAAGTCAAATTTTGAAATGTAAAAATGTGTTTTTTTAAAACTGGGCAGCCAAAATCGAACGTCATAAAAATTAAATCATATTTTAAGCATAAATTAGAGAATAACTTTAACCAATATCAGGCTGCGTTCTGGAAATATTTTCAAAAAATGTAAAATTTTACATAGCAACTTCTTATGGGAATTTTTCTTAAATGAAGTCCAATATGAAAAAATATTATCCCCTCTGTTATGTTTACAATGATATTTTATATATGACTCGATTTTGGCTGCCCTGTTTCTAAAAAAAAATAATTTTCATAGCAGCCTTAGTCTTACATTTTTAGAAATATATACATGGCGTTCGATTTTGACTGTCCAGTTACTAAAAAAACATATTTCCATGGCAGCCTTACGGTTTTACATTGTTGTAAATATTTCCTAACCGATAAAGGTAAGGATGAGGGAAGGGGAAAACCCCAAGCGACTAGGCCTTTTTCGCCAGTCTCACCTGCCGTAATTTTGCATCGATTTTTCATAAACTTTCAAAAATTAGTCTGATCCGTGGTCGGCCGTTTTCACTATTGCACCACGGAGGTACCATAATACATGAAAAGTTAATGTAGGGACATATAAGACGTTTTCCGATATTCTTGGCTGGTTTCAATGCCAACTGGTTTGGAAAAGAAAATTTGTAATTGTCCTTGTTTATAAAAATGCACCAATTTCAAAACATGAAGCACCATCGTATTTCCAGTGAAATTGCCTTTAAATTTCTTATATTCGATTCTGCTTGGTTAGCTTAGGTGATAGTGACTTGGTAGCTTGGTGGGTAGATTCTAAGTTGAGGGTTACTCTAACCTAGATCTACGTGCTATTATCGTGCTTAGAGTAATTTATGGAAGAAAGAGAAAGAGAACAGGGGAACGGAAGAGTGAAAGGGAAAAGGAAAAAGGGAAAAGGGGTCTTGAAATTAGAGGGTAGCGAAAATCAAACGGTCAAACTGTGATCGTGAGAACGATAGGGTAGAAGAACGATGGTGAGTCTTCAAAACGAAAACTAATCATTTCAGATATAGGTGATTCTAGTACCACATGACGCTGGTACCTTGAAACCCCCTGGACGTAGGTTGGGAAAGGGTATAATTTGTTAGGTGAGCTTTAGAGCCTTTGCAGAGCAGTAGGTACTTCACTGAGATGAAGATCTCGAATGAGCCGAGTTTGTTTGCCGATTTCGCCCAATTTGGAGTGGGGGCACTAGTATAGAACAATATCTTAAACGTTGTGAATGGCTCTGCAATTCTTTTTAGGTCATTCTCATCCCCATAAGAGCAGAAAAATTAATTTTTATATTCGATCTTCTTATATTTAACAAAACATCAAAAGTGAGGCTTAATCTTGCATAACCCTGAATATAGAAAAATAAGAAACGAGTTAAATATTTACTTCCAAAGTAAATTGAGGCTTGAAAAAAGTAAAATTAAAACCAACTTCCATTGCTTTTTATTGCATGTAATAACAGGTGGATAAAATATTCAAGACAACGGTCTCTGTCGTTTGAGAAACTTTATAAACTAATCCGGAAATTACCTTTCATTTTCTGTATATTCCTAACACTAAATTGCTTATGATTTTTCACCGCGAGCGACGACAGTAACACGTTCGCCAAATAAAGCACTTGCGTGATCCTCATTAAAGACTTACAACTTAGGGGTCTGCACAAAGCAATCAGTGACCTGATTTGGTAAGCAGTCAATCACAAGACACAATGAATTCAGGAGTAAAGGTCATGAAATATTCAGGACTTATGATGAAAGGGAATAGAGGAGTAGGGCCGAACTATGTTAATAGATTTTCAGATATAAGTAGTAAGTCTTTTTGATACGGTTGTGACCATATGCCATAATATAATATTAATAATTATTATGTGGATAAAAAGTAAGCACTATAGAACTTTTCGTTGCTTGGCCTGGTAGAAGTAGATGCTTTGTCATTAATGTAAAAATGGTTCATTTCTTCAAAGATTTAACTAATCATAAGAGGTGATATATACAAAAAATGTGCATAAAGACAAGATTCCCTCAAAATTTATGTGTTAAGTTAAATTTTTGCTCTAAAAAACAACGAACTGTATTTATAATGATAAAATGAGAAGATAAGTGGCCCGCATGTTCAGAATATTTAATAATTTTTGTACCAAAATGACACTTTGTCTCTCAGGGTTAGTATTCTAGAATTTAGTTAAAAAATGACGTAATATTTACTACAATATGATTCACATTGTAAATAAAAGATTCCAGAACAAATTAGGACCCCTGGATGTTGGGCCTTTCAAAATAGAAAATTATTCAAATTTTTAGTTTGATCTAGTCACTTGGATGTTGGTATGCATTTTGGCTCCCTGGGGTGCACCCTAATGGCGTGCACCTTAAAACAGCCCAGGATGACATTTAAAAAAATTGCCAATCCCATTTAAAAAAGAGAGTTCACAAAAATGTGCAAAGTTGTGTAAAATGGGGTGATAAAATCCCCTCAAGGTCTCGTCTGGTGCTATTGTGTTTTTTTTAGTATTGTTTGTAGATACAGTTTTTTTCTCTGAATTTGTTTTTTTTAATTATTTTTAGAACAGATGCAAGTTTTTTCACTCTGTTTTTTTTTTCTAAAGGAATTTTTCGCCGACTGTGTTCATATAATTATTATTATTATTATTATTGAAACGTGGAAATAATTACATCAGCTCCTATACCTTCCAGTTTATGTTTATTTATAAACATCGAGATTTTCCATTCCTTTTAATTACCATCATTATGGTCGTTACCATAAATTTACCTTTCAATGCTTGCGCCCTTAAAATTTGATCCGTTTGTGTATTTATTTGCATTCGTTATTTCCTATTCCTGCTTTCAAATTTGGTGACCTAAAATGGTTAGAATGACTCCCATATTTTCATGCTTTCATCGGGTGATTGAGCAATTACAAGAAAATACCGACAACCCTTTATTGTTACTCTCTGTCACCCTGAAATTTCCAATACGTGAAAATATAATTTTCCTGTCACGAACTCTTCTATGTCGAAGTACTCCGAAATGCCTACCAAACAACCATTGCGATTGATGATATTACTTCTGCTGGTGCTGCTCAAGGGCGTTTATTCCACTAGAATTGGATTGAACTGAATATGCGATGCCAATTTAAAATCGGTGAGTGATTTTGGCATGATATAAAAAATAAGTGTAGGTATTCAAATCATATAAATTGAAAAAAAGAGATCATTATTTGTCAGATTTTTTATGCAATATCGTTTCATGAAAATACTCAAAACACACTAAAAATATATTTGAAAAATTATAAATTTCAATAATATTCAAGTAGGTAAGTAGTTCAATCTGTTAACGCGATGCGTGAAGAAAAATGGGCAGGAGGTGAAAGCAAACAGATCTAAAAATGATCAAGAAAAGTGCGTTTCCGGGAATGAATTCTAGGAACTGAGTGATATCGATTTAGCTGTGAATAGCATATTTCCCTGGCATAGAATTATGAGCTTTCAGCGAAAATGCATATTTCAGGTAGGCAATATTGTTTTTTTTTTTAATTATATCACGCTCACTCATTTTTTATGAGAAATATATTTTAATGATTAAATACTAGCTGGACATTTCATAATTGATAGCATTCAATAAAGCTTTCAGCAAATTCAATCCGGTCTGTTGTATTTAATACTTCAATTTCGATCAGAAATTAATGCACCAATAATAAATCAATTTTACTCCCGAGTGATAAAATTTTGATTCATCAAAGAGAGATAGAAAGAGAGAGAGATAGTTTTTTGATACTTAAAACTTGAAACTCATACAAACCGTTTATTACGAATTCATCGTCCTTGAAATAAGTTCCGCGAAAGCGTTACTTGAGTTTAAATAGACTTACTAGGGACCATCCCAGCAGAATAAGGGGCTGATTCAGAATTAAGCAGAATTGCTGTGTGAGATTCAGCATGTACTCGTGCTGAAACATCACTCCTCGTCTCAGATTATTTATCCTAAATTACTCTTGATAATGGACTGAATAATATGACTGTAAAATAGCATTTACAGGATCTGTGTTCAAATATTTAATTAACAGGGGCGATTTGGAGTTTGAGTAGCTTTTTAAAGAAAAATTAGGTGTTATGGAATATCGTATTTAGTACGTTAGTTTCCTGTTTGTTTTACCTTGCCTCACGAGGTAATGAGTTATTTGATTGGTCATTCGAGTTGTTAGATTGTTGCTTTGATCAACTGTGGATGTGGAGATTTTACTGAATACCTGGGTTGATTGCACAGGACATTTTAGTCTCTGTTCTTTCTTTCGAAATCTTGTTCTCTTGAATGCGATTACTAGCTGACCGTCCACTACTCTTGAACCATTAATCGAGTCAATAATTGAGAATGCTGGACTTTTATTTATCGTTTGTGTTTAGGCTTGTTTGTGGACAAATTATACTTATTTGTTTGTATCGGTACCAGCTACCGGTCCGCCATTAACACAAGTACGACGACCTATTACCTAAAGAGAGTAGATAGCAGAGTCAGAATCGTAATAATAACATCCATTGTATGACATTCAGGTGTGTGTGAATTTTGAATAGAAGAGCTTCGGAAAAACGATCTTATAATGATACTTTGGTTTCTTGACTTTCTTGATTGGCTTTCCCATACTCGAGATTAATTTAATTTTGAGTTGCTTTGGATCTTTATTTGTGAATTGCAATTCATGATCCTAGCTTTATTTTGGTTATTGGATTCCTGATATGTGAGGGCGGTTATTACACCCGACAACCTTGCTTTGGTTTGCTTTACTCTGTCCTACTCTGAGGGTGCTTTTGCCCCGTTGCGCTCAACGATTTACACTTTAAAGAGTCATGCTCTTTTACTGGTTCACCGGAGGTCTTCATCTGGACATCGAGATGAATCCCTCCCCCAACGTGTGGTAATCGAGTACCTAGTATAAATCCTAATCGGTTGTTGTAATGGAATTAGTATTTCCTGATAATATATGTAAGTGTAGCAGGTGCTACATCTGACAACGCTGCCTACTGTGGCTGCTAGTTCCAGTTATGGCGCTTACAATGGGAAGAATGGCTCGTTTTCACTTTCTAAATCGTCGTATTTAAAGGGACTGCTTCCTGCCTAACATTTGCGCTAAATAAACTCGGACTCTTCGAAAAATAGGATGGTTGAATTATTTCTAATCACAGGCTATTAATTCCAGACCTGGGTTTGATTTTCTTCCTAGCTCTATCTCGATTTCCTATACGTGAATTTGTAATTGTTTGTTGTTGAGGAATTGCTTCCTGCCGCAGACTCTTTATTGGTTAACGTGATTGAGTAGGTACCTACTAGGTATTTACTGCTGATGCCGCCTAATTCCTAGCTGATTATTTTTCTTGGTTTAAAATGGGATCTGCGCTCATGGATTGGGCGAATCTGTTTAATTATTTATCGATGTGGATTTTGTTTCGAAGAGAGATCTTCCCTAATTTCTCAATGGATTTTCCCTAATTTGTGAAGGAAATTCCTTCAGGATAGGCGCTTTTCCATCTACTAGTGATAGTGAATTGGTTCGAAGAGAAGCCGCCAATTGCGAATATTGAGTTCGAGATGCGAATGAAATATGTTTCACTGGAATTTCCCGGGATAGGTAAAGGAAACTCGGCCGGAGTCCGCTATGCCATCTCTGGCCGAGCTTTATTAGAATTGTGATTAGAAATTGGCGTGAAACGACTCTCTGCCCTTTTCGGGCTTTCAACTGGAGTTTTTCCAAGGTAGATGAGGGAAATTCGACCGGAGTCCGCTATGCCATCTCTGGTCGAATTTTCGGGTATAGATAAGGATTAGGTATCCCGGAGTCCGCTATGCCATCTCTGGGTACCGTATAAAGGGTTAGGAAGTCAGATTCGACCTGCTCGGAAGCTGATCTCAATCTGTCTGGAGCTGCGGTAAGACGTCTGCTTTTATAGACGCGGTGGTCCGCTTTCTAAACACCACGCAACAATGCACCTTATTGGCACTGCCTCATATCGTGATCTGCTTCTTATCATATCTCACCTCTCGTAAGACTTGGCATTTTGACCTCGCTGCTACCTTACTGAATTGTCCTGAACCTGAACTAACTAAATTTTCCTTAAAATCGGCCGACGCGTTCTATACTTTTCCATTGTTTCTATCTATGATAATTACACCGGTTCCACCTTCATTTTGCATTTTCACCTGCTTGCTATTTCGGGATCGAGATGTATTTCCGGCTACCTCCATTTATTAATTCGCTTTATCGATTGGTGTAATTTTCATTTTCGTGGGTGAAATACCTAGCGACTTACTATTGTCTTTGGATGGAGCTATTGTTTGATCCGTGATTTCACCCTTTCCGTATCTAGGTCAGCCCATCCTTTCAAAAGACGCGAGACGCATTTATAAAGACATCTGGCTATGTTTATTTCCCTTGCGGTGGCCGCTCTCTCGAAGGACTGGAATGTGACCAGCTAGAGCTATTCTATTTTTTTGAATACTTAATGAGCTGACGGGGATCGTTTACTTGATGTAACGGCGGGTGGCTGCGTTTTAATTTCCTAACAATTTTTCCTTTAGGTATTTACGTACCTATTCTTGCATTATTTGCTTTTTCTAATTGGACTGATTTAACGAGGGCGATGGAAATAATTTCTTTATCATCCTACCTAGGTGCGATCCATTTCACCATATCACCATCTTCCTGTCTTTTTGAGAAAAACAAACCGCCCAATTACCACAAATGATTCCAATTTATGAATCGGCTCAAGACAGAAAGACGCCGGTTTTTCACCAATCCTATAAGTTTGCCAAACTTTAATTTAGTTAATGATCAATGAACGTTCAACGTAAATTTTTCTCAACCTCAAATTTTGGTCCCAGTTTATTACAAACATTTCACCTAGAAGTAAGATTCGTGAATTTTTAATATTTAAATATTGTCTTGCAATAATTAAATTGCCTTGTTATATTTTTTAAGATCACAAATTTTGTGAAACGACGGCAGAGTTAACTCAGCTAAAGTCTGGTAATTTAAACTGTAAATTGAAATATTAACTTATTTTGATATATCCCCATTACTTTCAATGTACATACTGATGTGAATATAATTATTATTGAACTTAAGGCTTTTTAAAGATAGGGATAATTCCGACAAAAATAATCTAAAAAGTTAGAAACAGATAATACCCAAAGCAATTTTTTTTATACTTTTTATACCTAGCTTTGAACTCTCTACTTTGGAGTGTGTGAGAAAGAGAAGAATTATATTTTTTCAAAATTTCATTACCTCTTATCTTGAACTTATATCTCATATCTCTAATCAAGATACGTTACCTCTCGATACCATATCTTTACTTTCTCGCACCCCTCCCTACAAGGGGGTGGCCACAAAAATATAATGACAATAAATTCGCGTGATATGAACGCGCTATTTTAAAATGTTGATATAGACACGTCCAGATTTCCTGAACCTGTTCAGCTGTGATTGACTCTGACTCGTGATTTTTAGTTCATTATTTCACCGGCTGAGCTGTGATCTATCCGTGAAAACGCGTCCATTATTGTCTTATCGCATGAGGGATGTGCGTTATGATTAAACTAAGATCAGGATAATGAAAATTAATGTTTCATTGAATATTAGCTTAGAAATAGATTTATATTGCAGATTGTTGTACACTGTACACTTGAGAATTTATGAAGAATAGAAACAAAATAATCAAAAAGATTCGGTAATCACGCAGATTTGAGATGTAAAGTAATTGAAGTCAAGAAAGTAATAAACATAACAAACGTAGGTAATTATATAAAATAAATGTATAAGAGTTAGAAGTAGGTCAGTCCAGTATAGAACAGGAAGCGCAGGAAAAAGCTTTCATCATGGATGTGGGGATGAAATGGGTTAGCTTGATTTCTAGTTCAAGAAAAACAGAACCGTTAGTTATAAAATAACTCAGCAGCCCTAACATGGGATTAATAAATATGATAAAGAATGATAAATCTGTTATAATACCTAAGGTAATTTTACCATAACCGCACATAATATAAAACGTTACATCTACACATTACGAGTATGTTTATGTTGTTAATTTATTGAATAATTTACTTTTCGTGTTATTCCCTATAAAAAACTTTATCAGAAGAAAGCACCCGCAGGATATGACTGTACACCCGGATACTCAGAAAATCGCGTTTTCCACATTTCCATCACAGCCGGCATGCTCATTCGACATCGGTAGCCAAACTTCGTTATTTCTGCCGCCTAACTTCCTAAATTTAATATTAATTTACGTGACTCGTGCCAGGCCTTTCCCTCAATTTAAGACAAATGTTTTCATTTTACGCAGAAATATTGTGAACCATCAGGGGGAAGCAATAGGGCACGCAATTGGTTTTTCTTTGATGGAATTATGGCGAAAATGGAAGGTAAATATACTTTCGTACTTCAATATCCGAGTTGATAAAAACATTAATACAGCCATTCTTCACGTCAAACCATAATAAACACAAGATTGTTTGACTGATCAAATTATGATTGGATATTTTTGTGCTGGTCCGTAGTTGTTTTTGCATAAATTATACTTAAATTTACTTACGTTTAATATTAAGTTCAAAGTTATAAAAAAATATGTATTAAAGTGAAAAGTTAGATCTTTTGAGCTTAACAACAATACACCACTTTCTACCATAATTAGATTTAATTTTTCTGTCAAAAAAGCGCAAACTTTTCCACACTTTTATGGAACCTAATGCTCGGGATAATATTGACAGATCACATCAACAATAATATTTGTCTTCAGCATGATAAAAAAAACATGAATGTTAGCAATAACTTATACATAAACTTTACAATAAATGGAAACAAAACCATACAAGAAATTTATCGCAACCCTCGGAAAACTAACTGGGAGTCTTATAAGACAGACCTGGAGCACGGTTTAAAACAGACGAGAAATACGATAAAAAACACAATAGACCTAGAAGTGGTAGCAGGACAAGTGCAGGATGCAATCACTTCGGCCTATAACAACAACTGTCCCCTTGTCAGCAGGGACTCCAACAGGAATGTGCCCTGGTGGAACAGAAACCTAGCTGCACAAAGAGGACAAGTTAGGAAATACTTCAATAAAGCGAAGGAAACAAATAAGTGGGAGATATACAGAAAGGCTCTCACAGAATACAACAAAGCACTGAGGAAAGCAAAGAGAGATTAATGGAGAAAGCATTGTGAGGACATAGAAGGAACTCAAGAATATGCTAGACTCCATAAAATACTCTCAAAGCAACCCCAGAGCTCCATACACACTCTGAAAACAGAGAGTGGCAAATATACGGAAACGGGAAAGGACACAATGAGAGAATTACTCAGAGTCCATTTTCCAGGTTCTAGAGTCACCGATTTATCTCCACAAGACTGCCTAAATGCAGAACTGGGAACCCCAAAGAGGACGAACAGGGACAGCTGGCAGGTTGCGAAATCGGTGATAAACGAGAACAAAATCAAATGGGCAATCAACTCCTTTGAACCCTATAAATCGCCGGGTATAGATGGCATCTACCCAATAGTGTTGCAGAAAGGACCACATCTTCTGACACAGAGGCTAAGTATGATCCTCAGGGGCAGTCTTGCACTGGGGCACATACCCAAAGCCTGGACCTTAATTAGAGTAATTTATATACCCAAACCTGGGAAAACAGGACAGGAAGGGGCAAAATCTCTAAGACCCATAAGTCTCATGTCCTTTTTGCTGAAGACTTTAGAAAAACTGCTCGATAGGCATATAAGGGATGATGTCCTGGCAAACAGACCATTTCATCAAGACCAACATGCATATAGAACAGGAAAATCAACGGAATCAGCTTTACACCACCTGGTAGAAAAGGCAGAATACGCAATAAAACACAAGGAAGTACTATTATGTGCTTTCTTGGACATAGAAGGTGCGTTCGACAACACCTCCCTAGAATCAATCTCCAATGCATTGAGGAACAGAGGAATCAATGCAACAATATGCAGGTGGATAGACTTCATGTTGAAAAGCAGATTGGTATGCACATCCCTATTTGGGGAGACTGTGGTGGCTCAGGTAGCAAGGGGGTGTCCACAAGGAGGCGTACTGTCTCCCTTGATATGGAACCTTGTTATGGACGAGCTAATGAAACGTCTGGACCAAGAGGGAATCAAGAGCATAGGATATGCTGATGACCTTGTCATATTAATTCAAGGCAAATTTAACGACACAATAAGGCCCTGTATGCAAAGGGCTTTAAATGTTGTAACCAAATGGACAAACGAAGAGGGACTGAACATAAGTCCCTCCAAATCAACCATCATAGCGTTTACTAATCGAAGGAAACTGGTGGGCCTAGGACCACTAAAACTTCGAGGCAGGAACGTACAAATATCGGGAGAGGTGAAATATCTTGGGGTAATCTTAGACTCAAAACTCACCTGGAACCAACAGATAGACAGGATTAAAAGAAGAGCGGAGACCACATTCATGATGGTCAGACGAACTTATGGGAAAACATGGGGATTAAAACCACATATGGTATACTGGGCGTACACCAGAGTGATTAGACCAATGTTGTTGTATGCATCTCTGGTATGGTGGACAAAGATGCAACAAAATACCGCGATAAACAAGCTCAGCAAGGTGCAAAGACTCGCATGCCTTGGAATAACGGGGGCAATGAAAACTACTTCAACTGCAGCAATGGAAGTCCTCCTAGACCTCCCACCACTTCATCTAATGATAATGGGAGAGGCAAGACTGGCACGACTAAGGCTGCAAGAAGAACCAAGGGGCAAATATGCGGAACTTGGACACAATAGAATAAAAAACTATGTGGAAGTGGACCTGCTAGATGCAAACACAGACCACATGGCTCCAAAATTCAAATTCCACAAGAGCTTTGAGGTGAGCATCAAAGATCGAGAGGAATGGAATGAGCCCACAGACAGCAACAGGCTGGTCGGAACAACCTGGTACACTGACGGGTCAAAGACCGACCAAGGAACTGGAGCTGGCATATACAATGAGTTGGACAATACTCAACACACCATATCTCTCGGGCAGTGGGCAACTGTATTTCAATCGGAAATATACGCTATGCTACACTGCGCGAGCATAAACAATAAGAGGGCCTACAAAAATAGACGGATCAATATATTAACAGATAGTCAGGCGGTTCTGAGGGCTATAGAAAGCCCCAAGATAACGTCCAGACTACTGTGGGAATGCCGTGAGAATCTCGAAACCCTGGCAGAACGCAATAAGGTAACCTTGATGTGGGTGCCAGGACATAGAGGAATCACAGGCAATGAAAAAGCCGACGAGCTAGCAAGAAGAGGATCCTCGGCTAAATACATTGGCCCAAAACCTGCCCTGGGAGTACCAAAAAGTACAGCACGGGGTCAGGTTAATATATGGGTCAAAGAAAAACACAAAATATATTGGGACAAAAGGACCAAACACCAACACGGGAAAGCCTTTATCAAAGGACCCATAAAAAAGACAACTGAAGAACTACTATTACTTAGCAGGAATCAGTTACGCATTACAGTGGGATTACTAACGGGACATATTGCCCTAAAAGAACACTTAAATAAAATAGGACTGTTCAATGGAGACCTAAGTTGCCGAGAATGCAATAGGGCCCAGGAGACAGCAAAACATGTACTGTGTGAATGCGAGGCTCTGGATCGCAGAAGACAGGAGATATACGGACAACAAAAAATGCGTCCGGAAGAATATGAAACTCATTCAGTAACGGGGCTGCACAAGTTAGTTCAGGGAACCAGACTGATGGAATGGGTGTCATGAAGCAAAAGGGGGTGCACAATAAGCCCATGAGGCTGAGGTGCTTCCGGTGACCAAGACGGCCCTCGAAAGGAGGGGCTTTTAGTGGGTGGGACTCCCACATAACCCAATGCATGGGTATCCATAATGGATTTACCCTCCTTTTTCAAAAAAAAAAAAAAAGCAATAACTTATAACTTCTTTGGTCACAAAGTGGTAAAATGCGGAAACGGAACTATTTAATTTGGTACTAAAGCAAGATAAATAATTTATAAGTACGAATCCGAGTTAAACTATCTGACGAGTAGGATGATGCTCTCCACCATTGCATTCTCAATCGATATTCTTGAAATTTTATCGAGACTCTTCGATAAGATACATGAAGCTTGTAGTTTGTTGCCTCTCACGTCTTGGTGGGCATCACGTTCACGAAAGATTGCCCGAAATCAACTTCTCACCAGTGCAGAAGCTACAAATACTCCCTATAACATCTTTTGCACTTGAGGTCAAAACTGGATGCTTAATTTGGATGCTGAACACAGATTCCTGCCGACTTCACTGGTCGGTACAATTTCATCTTCGATACAGGAAATTAAGTGCCACGTCGGAAATGCCACGATAGAATTACGCAGACGGTGATGGTCTTCCGTCACTCAAATAATATTTTAGACCAAGAAACAGAGCTCTAAAATCACCAGATTCTGACAAAATTAATAAACTTTTTTTTTTTAATTAACACTAGTGCAAAAAATGCAATTTATTTTGGGTTTTCGCTTATAATAGAAAAACTGATCAGGCAATCTAAATACATATTCCCGACTGACAAATTGTAGGGAATTAAAACACGAAGGAAATTAGAGCTGAAAAAACCCAATCAGTTCATTATTAAAAGAAAAAATCCCAAAAAACAAAAAAATAGTTTTCGAATAATTGAAATCAAAAGTTCTTCATACGCTATCTGGAAGTCGTTCGATTCGACTTTATCAAAGCTTTTTTGAAACTGGAAGCTTTCAGCTATAAAACGTCAATATTGGTTTTAAATTTTTATGATGAAAAATAGGGAAAAATTGCGCGCAAACATTGACAAGAATAGCCGTGCGCGTGAGAGTGGGAGTAGAGCAGCGATGCCTTCCCCCCAACTGCTGTTCTATACCACTCTCACGCGTTCGGCCGTTTTCACTAGCTTTTGCGCACAATTTTTGAGTATTTTTGAGTATTTACCTGGAAAAACAAGATAGACGTCTTATAGCTGAACACTTCTACTTTCCAAATCTGGTTGATGATTTCAATTCTGTTGACCTTCAGAGCATCCAGCCTCGCTGCAAAATATGGATTGAATCACTTCTGATTGCAATTACTCGAAAACTAATCTCGCAAAGGCCTGCACTACATCTCAAAAAATGACGACATTATGAATTTTTGAAAAAAAGTATATTCTTTACGTTTTTCTCTCTCTTAATAATGAACCGATCGGGTTGTTTCAGCTCCCATTTTCTTCGTATTTTAATTTTCTACATTTCGTCCTTAGGGACCAACTAGATTGCCCCATTAGTTTTTGTTATAAGCAAAAAAAAAGCAAGAAAAATGCCTTTCTTACAAAAAAAAAAGGTAAACTCCACTAGAAAACTGTGCAGTTAAAAGATCTGAGGCTATTCCGCGTGTGATGGCACCCGCTATTCCGTTACTATTTTTGTCAAGAAAAAACCTTTATTTGCTTAGTCCAAAGAGACAGCAAGATCTCACCAGCTTTATCATATCAATCAGAATATTGTTGAAATTATTGGAAAGAACAGAGAAAAACCGTCAAAAATTTTCATCCCTCTTCTACACAGGGTGAAGTTGCTTGTTGGGGTTGCTATACTTGGACATAATCATGGAAATAAGGCGACGTTTTAAAAGAACAACAATTTACAATCATTTTGATAGATGATAATAATTCTTGTAATAACTGGAAAACAGTATTTACTTTATAATTCAACTGGATATATCCCCAAAGCCCAAATAAACTTTTCGGATGTTAATAATTGAACAAGAATGCGTCCTAAACGTTTTATCAAATCTTTTGAGGTTAGAGTTGTTTGCCTTTAATCAAACCCATAGAATGAGAATGGGGACAGTCTGGCGGAAAGGGTATTCTTTGAACGGTTGAATGAAATGAACAAACAAGGATTCAATGGCGGGAGGTCTTTAAATAATTATTATGAAACATTGTAGCGTTTCATTCTAATAATACGTCGTAATAAAGTTTTACGACGTAAAGATTAAAAATATTAATTTGTCGTACAATAAAATAAGTTCGATATTAAGCGGTACTTAGGCGTTTTTTCTCTTTATTTCACGAAATAACACTATGAATTTTTCTTCAAACATAGTTAAAAAGTATGTTATTTGTTAATACAAAAAGTTAAAAATTTTATTAATTTGCGAAAGACTTTTTGGAAAGACCTTTAAAATGATAAATATCATTAGGTATCTTCTTTTAAAAAATGTTATTTCAATTCTACAAAATAAAAAAAAAATCAAAGAAAATATTCTCCCTTAAAAGACATTTGCAACGGTGTGTCTCAAGTTAGGGGTTGCTATATTAAAAAAAAATATATGATGACGTATCATTGACAAAAAGAAAACCAAATGACGTCATATAATAATATGGTACTCAAATTGGTAATCAACTTGTCCATGCCCAAACGATTTTGCAATCACTCACAGCAAATGCTCGTAGAAAAAACTAAATGGTGTTTACTAGCCATCACATAATTCGATCTTCAATGACCTTAATGGTGTTATTTTTAGAAAAGGTTAATAATATATTTTTTATAATTTTTTTCTATTGTAGAAATTAATTTTTTTTCCCAAAATTATACTTAATTTATAAACGGAAGAGATTCGTCATTTTGTTTTTTATTATCAGCTACAAAGGTATTAGAAAATTATTTTCGGTACCCCTTCCTCTAATTTAAATTGGTCATCAGGACCGCTATTATACGTAATTCCATATAGTTACCGTTGTATTGGGTTCTAGAGCAGCCGCCAGCAGCCAGAAAGCACTTAAAATCAGCATATATGATCCCAAGGGAATGAGACTAATAGGTAGGTATGTGCGCTCTTGTACACACGCGATCCCTGTAAAAACAATAAAAAAAAATAATCCCTGTTTTCATTACCCACCTTGATTCAACTTCAAAGTTAAATTACATTCAAACATCACATCTCACTTAAAATGGCGAAGAGATGATTGTTGGCGCTTGATTTAGTTTACAGTATTTTTTGTAAGCAGCAAAAAAATATTTCCATCATTAGTATTTACATGTCTTCTCGGTTTGTAATTGCGAATCGTGCAATAAAACAATAAATCCAGCCGCGGCGCTACCGGGCCGCCCCATGCCGTCGGCCCCCTAGAGGCAACTGCCAATGTTGCCTTATTGGTAATCTGGCCCTGTATATAGGGCGTTTTTTAATGATGCGACCAAATGCAAGAGTGTGATTCCTGGGCCCGTTATAAGAAAATTTCATACGAACATATTGTCCGAAACGGCTCAACTACAGGATGTTGAAGTTTCAAGTATGTACTTGTATTTTGTATTATTTTATTGACGAAATGTATTGTTTTGGTACAGACATTATAGGTATCTGCATGCAGACGCATTTTCTGATGGAAAACTTTTTTTATTTCCACCAGTGGCATACGCACCAGATTGCCATTGACATTTTTTAAAAATAAAAGTGATTCGCCGCTGCTTTTAAGTAAATAAAAATTGTATTTAAAATCCTCAGTCATCGCTCGACAAAATATGGTCACTTTAGTTTGTTTCGTCAATTCATGGTTTTTGCGTAATAAAATAAAAAAAATGTTTTATTGTTACTTTCGTTCTAAAGTTAATTGACAATTAACGGTACCCACCAATGGGTGAATACCGATTTAATTCTTTTGTATTAAAATTTTGGATTCAATTTCAATTAAGAAGCTAATAAAATACCTAACACACGATTTTTGCATGTCAAATATTTGTCGAGCGATGACTGAGGATTTTGAGAAAAAAATTATTTTACCAAAAGCAGTGGCGTATCACTTTCATATTTAAAAATGTGGTGGTTACAAAAAAAAAAAACGAATTCTGGTGTAACGAAAAGTTATGAAAAAAACAATTAATTTTTTCTTGAAACCTTAACACCATGCAGTTAAAAAGTTAAACCGTTTCGGACACAAAATGTTCATATGATTTTTTTTATAACGGGCCCAGGAATCACCCTTGAATTTGATTACATCATTAAAAAACACCCGGTATGTTCCAATCGAATAGTGATCAAGAAAAAAAATTAATCTTAAAAAAATCTAAACTTTTTGATACATTGATACATTAACGAGGCGAGGACTGATGTAGGAATGTTGATAACAAAGTTTGTAAAATTTTTATCAAATCTTAATTAGTCATTGTTGGTTTATTGCCTTGCCTCAATCCTAACGCTTTCTAATTGAGGTAATTTTTAACGTGTAAGCACTTGGATAATTATTTTTTAATTTTCTTATCATTGTGGTATAACATCAGCGTTTATCCAGCCATGATTATCAGAGTGATAAATGTCCATATGCAATATGTAAATATGCTAAAGAATTAAACCAATAATAGCACAAGTCAACAAAAGTGCACAGCTTAAAATATTACTTTGCTACGAATTTTGTTTTTTATCATGAGATTAGATCCAGTTCTTGAACGCTCAAAAACTGATGAGTTCTAGAATTACTCTTTGCTCTCTGAACTAGCGTATTGCCGTAAATTTAGGAGCGTCAGCACGGTTGTTGACCAGTTTATGTAAATTAATCAGCGACGACAGCCTGCCTTCCTCGGGAAAGCAGGGATTGTGTCAAACTAACAACGTAGATAGTCGTAATAAAAGTCTTCTTTGCTGGATAAATTTCTTGAAATATAAAAATATTTCAAATATTCTCCAAAACGTTTCGATGCAACTTTCATACTTGGATCTCCAAAATTATATAGTTTAGGTATTCCCGTTTAATATAAAAATTTAACAACAACAGCATTTTAAAACTGCATGTTAATGTATTTTTCCTACGACCATTATACAAAACACTACTTTGCGCATCGTTTTTTGTGCGCAAACTAGCAGATTTCTCCCGTATCCAAAACTGTGCGACAAAGTGACATAACGCATAGTCAAAAATCGTTTCCGTACAGTTTTAATGTAAACAATAGTGATGGGCGGTAACTGAGAATTCAACTGTTACTTATTGTTAATGGAATAACTATTCATTTAAAGCTTCAAGGTAATAAAATAAACACAAATGGGATAACATAGAACCCGACAAGACTATAAAATATACTCATTATTCTCTTGTGGCAGTAATTATTAAAATTTACGAGTTGATCGCTCATAACAGCATTGGTAGCGTTCAAATCAAATTCACGAACGTGAAAACTCGCACACCTCTAACTTCAATCGACGACGCACAGTCGACTGCGTTGTGTGGAAGTTGCATATCTACCACGTCCCCACACTCCACGTCACTTATTTTTAGTTTAGATACGGTAATAGATAGTCTAATAATAAATAATAATAATAATAATGTCGGTAGAATTCAATGATTTAACAGTATAGTATAATAGTAATATTAAAAAGTCATTGGTAGAATTGAAAATAATATCTACCTACCTATTAGGTAGTCTGAAAAAATAATTTATGTGTTAAATTTGTTAAATAATTAATCTGTTAAATTGTGGTCGTAGGAAAAGTACTGTGTGTAGCACGTGCGGAAAATAAATTTCACACTCGTGTGAATTGTGACACTCGACTTCGTCTCGTGTCACAATTGTTTCACACTCGTGAGAAATTTTCTCTTTTCCGCACTTGTTTCGCAATATACTATATTTTATTAGATGTTTTCGATGATACGCCCAAGCAAGAGAAAACACTCCGAACATGCCAATCTAGCATTAGTTATACCTGTCAAGAAAAATACAATTTTTATTCATTTATTACGGTAAAACACCGAAGATGATTTAATATTTCGAAGCCACAAGTCGAGCGTTCAAATTATTATGCATCGCTTTACGTTTAATACATTTTCTCATTTATTATTTGATGTAAAATTATGAAAATAAGACCACGGTAATCGCAAATATTGAAAAAAATACATTTTCGAGATAATCGTTGATCAGACTGGTAAAATTTAATGAATTGATGAACAGCTTTGAACCGAGATATCAGCATTTGGCTAGACAACCCCATTAGGCTAGTCAAATCTAACACCAGAAATCGCTGAAATCGCAAACTACCGGCTAGTTCTGATTTTTTAATCTATGTTGCTAGGACCACTACCAATAGCGTATATCCAAGTTTGCAGCTTTTGGGATCAACGGGAGCTACAGACAAACTGCTACAGAATTTAGCATAAAAAAAAAATTGGTATGATTTCTGTACCTACTGTCGATTTTTGAGTACATTATTTTGGAACAGTGTCTTTCCAAAAGTGCATATGATGAACATGGTAATTGGTGAAGATGGGACCTGCTGGTGCTTCTCATAGGTATTTGCTCTCTTGTTTACAAATGTAAACAAAAAGAAGTAGAGCTGAATCTATTTATGGTTCGTATTCCAGCTCTTCTTACAAACATATGAGGCGATAAATTATCCACCAGGTGTTTTACAATGTGTGCATGCATTCAGTGAATGTGTTACCACTTCTGCTCCTTTCTGGTAAGGAAAAACAAAAGTGTGAAAGTTCCCGTAATGAAAGCATTGCCAAAGCAGGGATGAAGTTATTTGGTGATGTACACAGTGATAGTCTGAATAGATTCCGCTACCAGCTTTTCTTGAAGTCAGAGACAAACACAAAAGTAAATCTTGCACGCTTGCCTTCCACTCGAGATGTAGCAAACAACCATCCTTTTAGAATATGTCAACCGGTTCAAAAGAGGATGGATGTGTAATAAAAAACCTTCTTGCGCATCAATCGCAGAAATAGTGTATTTTTATGCCATGCAATAATAAATATTTTCTTCCTATTTTTCCAATTTTTTTTTGTTATAATGAATATAATGAAAAAATAATCCGATTTTTTTTTGGGAAAACTCCACCTACCTACCAAAAAAAAAAAGAATGATCCTCTCGTGCTTTCGAACCCGCACCAACAGTTTGCTTGGCAAGAGTGTAACGAACTGAGCAACGGTGTGTTTCAACTTTGTAGTGCTGATCGCGTAGGTATATGCAGTACGTCAGGTTCCTACACCTACATATTTTATTTTTTAAACTAGTCATATCTTAGTTATTAAAAGACCAATTCGAATATTTTTTTCACCTGCATGTAGGTGATTTAATTGTCGTTGCGATTGCTCTTCTAATTTTCAGAACCATTCATAATTGAATGTGAAAAAAAATAAAAAAGAAATTGCGAGAAATTTCATCGATTTAATAATTTTATATAAGTGTAAGCTAATTTTGCACAAGCAAAAAACTTTTTTATTTTTCGTTTGAATTGAAGCTAAGACATCAAATTATATGCTAAAGAAAAAAAAAAGGAAAATTTCGGTTCAACTTCTTCAAAAATGGACTCATAAACAGTTATAGAAATTTATACATTTTTACCCTTTTCCTACCCACGACACTGGCTTATTAATGGAAAATATGCTAATTTTATTGCATTAACTCAAATTTACAAGAATTTTTTTCAAATCCTGTTAATTTGATTTAAAAGTTTTTTGCCATCTTGCTCATACAGGGGTTCAAAAAATAGTAAATTTTCCGAAAATTCAAATGGTCGCTATTTTGAAACGGCTCGGCCGATTTTGCTCAAGTGCACTACCAGACCACTCCTTGTGGACATCTTACTCTCACAAAAATTTCAGCCCCCTAGATTGAAAACTGCGGCCAGAAACCGTGCCTCAAGGACTGGATTTTTGGAACTTTGAAAGGACATCCTGTAGAAGTAACGTGACTTTTGAAAATTTTTTCAACAAAAATCTAAAGTCATTCCAAAGCTTCACAAGAATCCAAAATTTCGTTCACTAATCTTGAAAGATAAAGCTACAGGAGCGTTTTTAAAATCGAAAAAACGTGATTGTGGAGAAATAAATATATAAATATAATAAAGTTAAAACCTAATGTAACATCTCCCAAGTGGTTTTCACCTCAATTCAATAGTGGGTGTAGTAGTGAGCTGGTTAACCCAAAAAATAATTTATTTACATCAATCAGTCAACAAGACAGAAGACACTCCACCAACATGAAGGAATACCTGTCAGTTCTCTCTCTTCTTTTCACATGTCAATTATGTCAACCGTCATCTTGTCTCAACAAAATCATTTGAATTTAAAAAAATTTTCTCAGTCATCAATCACCTCGTTGTAATAGTGACAAGATGGTCGTGAAGACATGAAAAATTCGTCATCCACCATCCAAATGTTTTAATTTTAATTTTAAATGTGTTTTTAAATATGTAAAAAGTAGTTAAACCAACAGGAGTTGTCCTAGTTAACATGTTCTTGATGTTTCTGCCAGTTTTGTTTTAAAAATCTCTGAAGTAATGATCCCCTAAGAATGTTAGCCATGTGCTTTAAATTAACCTCAACATTTTGTAAGTACCTACTTGATTGAATTAATTGTTCAAATATAGGATAGATCCAACAACTTACCTTTACATTGTCTTGTTGTAGTACCCTGATGAAGGAGCCAAACCAGCTCCGAAACGTTGGAAAAAAATAAAGAGTGTACTAAGAAAGAAGTTTCATTTTTCTCGCCACACAGTGCCGTAACCAGCCCACTAGATTAATTTATCTGTTGTTTCAACGAGTACGGCGTTACTCCGTTTCAAAAAATATATAAATATATATATCGTGGGCAGGTATTTTGTATATAATATAAATATAAATATATAAACTAGTAGTTTATTTCGACTGTCCAGTTATAGTTAGATAGTCCTGAAGAAGAATTAAAATTAATTCGAAAGCTTGACGTAGAAAAAAGAGTGTTCTTTAATTTAATTGACTGCAATCCCAAATAATTCCTAATTTCATTATATAAATATATATATACAGGGTGTCCCAGCTTATTCGAAGCGGTCTCTGTAGGCCAAACTATGGACTTTTTCAAAAAAAAATTTTGAAAGTTCAAGTACAGAATCACAATCGCCATAATTTAAAATTATTTTGGAGTATACAGAGTGTGTAGGTCCCGTGGCGCAGTGGATAGCGCGTTGGTCCGCCGTGCCGATACACCTTGGTTCGAAACTCACCAGCAGCCGACAATTATTTGTTGTGTTTCTCAAGCCAAGATCGGGATCCACCTTGCGGAAGGCAATGGCAAACCACCGCAAGTACCCTTGCCTAGTAAAACCTTTCAAACAGTGCCGTTCGGACTCCGGCAATAAAAAGGGAGGTCCCATATGTCTGTGTAAACTGATAACTCGCGCACCACAGACATATGCGAGAGGTAGCCTACGCCCGATATGCGGGTATGGCACTTTAAGAAGAAGAGATACAGAGTGTCCCATATGAGAGTGGCATATCAAAGTTATGTTTTTTTAAATGGAATGCTCCTATGTTATTGCATTTTTAGATTGTCTGAGAAGAGAAAATAAGATTGGCTTTTACAGTTGGTGCTTAAATTCAGAAGTTTTTGAGTTATAAACAAGTGAAAATCGTCATTTTTCAAGTTAAAAGCCCTGTACAACGAAAACGGCTAAAGATAGAGAAAAACGGCTTACATGTCCCTATTTTAATTTTTCATGTACTATCCTATGGTATAGAAACATTTGTACTTTCTTTGATTTTTTTATTTGGCGACGCGTGGAGAAATCTCAGAATTTTTCAAATTTTTTATCACTCTGTATAAATATTTCATCCACATCATAGGATAGTACATGAAAAGTTAAAATAGGGACATGTAAGCCGTTTTTCTCTATTTTGAACCGTTTTCGTTGTACAGGGCCTTGAACTTGAAAAATGACGATTTTCACTTGTTTATAACTCAAAAACTTCTGAATTTAAACACCAACTGTAAAAGACAATCTTATTTTCTCTTTTCAGACAATCTAAAAATGCAATAACCTACGAGCATTCCATTTAAAAAAATATAACTTTGATATGCCACTGTCATATGGGACACTCTGTATACTCCAAAATAATTTTAAATTATGGCCATTGTGATCCTGTACTTGAATGTGCAAAAATTTTTTGGAAAAAATCCATCGTTTGGCCTACAGAGACCGCTTCGAATAAGCTGGGACATCCTGTATATACAAAGTCAGGTTGGTAGCAAATTTTCCGATTTCTCGGAAATTCCGCAGCTCGTAAGTATCATAATTCAATTCCTTGGTGTCGATTTAGTAAAGAGGCTTATCTACCAAAAAAATTCCATGCGCCGTTTTCGAGAAAAAAGGGGTGTACGGGTGGTCTGAATCACCCTGTATATCGTGAGCAGGTGAATTTTGGAAAACCACTTTTTCGTGATCTGGGGGTCAGAATCGGTGGACATTTGGTGAGTTTGGGTGATTTTCGAAAAGTGATGTCGTCCTGAATAGTGTATTTTTTTGTTAAAAAATACACTAAAAATCCCCTGTGAATTGCAGTTGGAGGGGGAAATTTAAAAAAAAACCGATTAGACCAATAGAGGTGTTTGTATCCTTACATGACAGCAAAATAAATTTGTTTCAAAACAAATTCTGGTGTAATAAATAAGAAAAATTGAAAAACAGTAAAAATCTCAGAAAAGATATATTTCAGAAACGATTGAATACTTACAATGATAAATATAATAAACTTTTTTTTTTGAAATCCATTGAACATTTTTTCCGGTGAAAGGCATGTTTTTGGCGATATTATACGCAAAATGGGCAAAATGGAGAAATTTTTTTGCAAAAATTGTGTTTTTGCGCATTGCAGACAACGCAATTAGTTGATGCAAAATTTTAATTTTACTACCTACTAGCAACGGTGCTAACAACATATCCAAAAATCAGAAATACATGACCTTTTGCAAGGAATGACCTGTTTTCATGTATAATAATTAGACTGGGCTATGACACGGTTTTAAAGCCTAATAGCAGGCAACGCAAAAAATAAATTGCAGGTGAGAGACATTAGAGCAGTTTATTAGATATTCTATTAGTATGTAATAATTAATAAATGACATTTGTTTGACTTATTTAATACATACTAGTTAAAGTACATAAAGAAATAAAATTTTACAGAGCCTGGATATAGTAATGAGTAATAAATTCTACTTATTATCGCATGTTTTATTTACCTGGAAATACAAGATCAAGGCTTAAAATAATAATGATTTACCCTCTACGTAATTATATAGTATTGATTATTTAATTAAGGAACATAAAATCGATGCAGTTTAGGTAATTTATTAATTTCGTTATAAGAGTTAATGGCGCCTCATAAATAGATCTTCAACAACTTTGTTCCTAATCTTTGTTTATGATTATTATGCTGTGAAACTAAGCTATGAGTACAAAAAATAGATAAAACTGGTGCATAATGTGAAAGTTTGAAATCTATTTTTATTATTTTATTGCGAGCTTAGAAAATTTTACAACAACTAGAGATATGCAATTAAACGAAAATTTTCCTGAAAATTTCAATATTTATAAAAATACATAAACGAGGTAAGAATCTTAACAGCTTTATATCATAGGATTATTTCATTAGGTAAATAGCTTAATTTATTGAAATCATAAAAAAAAACTTTGGGAAAGTCTGGCCAAGAATAATTGTTCCAACATAGTAACCTATAGAATTTATACATCGAATTACATGCAGAGAAATTTTATATCGCACTCAACCTCAGGAACAACTATCAGAATTATTATGTCATCGAACCAGGTGGCCTAAGTCCTTGAATCGAGGGTGATCGAGAAGCTTGGAATGATTCTCAACCTACTAACCGCGAATGATTCTATATCGGAAAAGCGAAGCATGTATGAACCTTGGAGCAAGGGAACGGGGTTCTCGAAACTAGGGAACTAGTTTCTGGTCAATTCACTTAGGAAGAGAAATTTGCGTAATGTAACTATCTAGATGGAGTGCTTGGGATACAAATGAATTAAACGGCAAAGAACGAACAGTCTACACTCTACAGGGAATCTCAGGGGCGTTCAAGCGATACGTTAAAGACGGTACGTTAAAGACGATTGGAAAGCTAAATACCTTTAGTTTGCACCTAGTTTTTCGTGATAAAGAAAATAAAAGCATTTTAATAAAGGCTCTCAATAATAAAATGAGCATTTTTAAAGAAATTGAAGTGTCCTTATTTTTGAAGATTCTCACACGCAAACAAAAAATAAGTAAAGAGATGTTAAAAAATCCAGAATTGTTAACGTATTACGGCACGCTTGCATGAAAACTTAATTAAGTGAAACGCCTAAAGAGGATAACTGAATATCCTTTTACTCCCTTTGAAGTAATTTAAATCCGTGAGAATTTTTTTCTATTATAATTATAAAGCAGCTTTTATCATGCCATTATCAAAGCATTGCGCGTAATATTTCAACAGAACTCATAACGGATTTCTACTTGTAATTTTGAAGATATTATTCCACGTATTCGTATAAGTACCATTTTTAAGCAACTCCGAGAATAACTCGGAACTCCCATTTGCAATCCTCGACTATTCCGAGTTTAAACTGGATAAAACTGAAGGTTCGATAAAATATCTTCGGTAAATCCACATACACGTTTTTCAAAATATTTAATAAAATATTTCACCTGGATGATATTAATATGCTCACTTCCGTGTCAGCTAAACAGACTCCTAAGTTTTAGTTATTTTTGAGGTCCCATGCATACTGTACAATTAAGCAATTAATAATTATTATTGATTAATAATCAAGTTATCTGAATGAGAAAACCTCAGATAATCTGAGGTATAATCCTATACCCAAAATTAGCGTTACTTAACGAATTAGAACATTTTAAGACAAGTATAACCCATCTCATACTTGCATGGTCTACATTGCTGTTATTATGATCGTAGATTAGCAAAAAATTCTAAAGTTCTCATTCAACGTATAGTCTAATTAGATTCAAGTGCATTCTCCTATTAGAATTCCTTCATAACTTCACCACGATAGTAGAAACCCATTCCTTGTATGCTAATTGTGGGCATTAAAAAGAAGTTTCTATTTCCATAAAATTATTCCGCTGATATCGGGGATAAAACGTACATTGCGCGGGTTATCTGCAAACCTTTCTTTGCATTTGGATGTTTTCCAAACTTCTATGAATATTTAAATTTACGTAAAGTGTACAGTTTTAATCAGAAAATATCGGAATCAGAAAGACGTTAGGAATCCTTATCTAAAGTGTGGGATTTTCCGAAGTTTACAGTGGGGGATTTGAACGTAGGGTTGTAGTATTTTTATTTCAAATTCAGACAGCAAGCAGACAATTATTATTATAGTAAGGGGAAGGACGGACAGTTTTATACGAATTCGAATCGGAAACTTGAAATTCTTTAACCTTGGCTAGCGGGGACATGAGCTCGCAGATCATTCTTTCGAAACCTGATATTATTTTATATAAACCTAAGGGCGAATTTGTAGAAATGAGGACAGTCAGTTGTAAGATGCTTAATGATATATGATATTTCAATGATATAATCATTGAAAATGATACGAAAGATACTTTTTATCTACTATTTGTCTACTATAATTTGCTACTAATATTATACAAAAAGAAAAATATAAAAAAGTCAAAGTTGTATTAGAGTCATTCGACCTATTTTAAAGCTGAATTTTTATTTATACAGGATGTCTGAAGAAAATGCAGTGACTTGGTGGTATAGAGTTTTCAAAAGATGCATTTTTGAATTCTATGGAAAAATTTAAGCAAAATTCACGTTGCATATCCTGATACCTCAGTTTGACTGATTTCTTAGAATGATTTCCTAATGAAACCCTATAATTTTGGACTTGAAAGTTTTTTGTAACATTTCAAATAAAAAAGTTGGAAGTAGGTGATATACTTTTTGGGTCCCCACCGTATACTAGATATTTATTAAGATATAAGTGGTCAAAGTTATCTATACAGGGTGTCCGAGATAACACGTGTGGACATGGGGATCTCGGAAACCGTGGATGAGAGATACGAGGTCAATTTTTTGCTTATTAAGATTCCGACTTTTTTTATATTTTCAGTCGTTGCTGAAATATCTTGAAGAAACTGAAAAATCGTGATTTCTTATTATCGAAAATAAATAAATAATTTCTTGCAGGCTTACATAAGTCGTCAAGATGTATCAAAATATTTCCAACATGACTAGATTTCAGAGTATTCATACTCAACTTTTGTTTTTCTTCAAATTAACAAAAAATCTATGGATTCAAAACAATTTCTTTTCCAAAATTTTATTCTTTTTTCGAAAAATGAATTTTTTTCTTAGAATGCTTTCAGTATCACGTCATATTTCTTATTGAAGGGTTTTTGCTTATGGCATTATTTAATGAAGATATTTCCTTCTTTTTTTTTCGAAAGTAATAATTTGATTTTATTTTATTTTATAAATTTTTGGTTGAAGTGTTTTCTTTTAACCGAAATACATGAATAAACAATATGGCAGCCATAAGAAAATCAAAAGTTGGCTCTGAATACTCTGGGATCTAGTGGGTTTTGAAAATTGACGGCTTATACATATAGGTAATACATATTTTGAAAATCATGACGGTTTATAAAATAATTATATAAACCCACAAAAAATTATTGATTTATTTTCAATAATAAAAAATAAATGGCTAAGAAAATAAATCTAATTTTTTCAGTTTTTTTTTTCAGCATACGTGTGACCCATTTGTTCTTGAAACACCCTATATGGTGCGATTTTAAAAGTATTTCTTTTAAATCATAGAGCTTGATAAACTATATTTTGGGAGCAAAAAGCGTCTCATTCCTACAAAATCCAAGGCCTACTAGATCAGTGTTTACTTGTAAAATCTCAAAAATTCATATTAGCGATTTTTTTAGAAAAAAACTGGGCACGCCACTGGATTCACCAGTCCTCAAAACGGTACTGTAATAAATTTTATTGGAAATGTCAGAGTAATAATAAGGATCTTGTAGTTATTTTAGAAATTCATAATAATACTTCGAATTTTCATAAATTAATTCGAAAAAGTCAAAAGCTATCATAAGTAAAAAATAAAAAAATAAAAATAAATAAAAAAAAAATAAAAAAAAATTAAAAATCAAAAATCAAAAAATTAAAGTAGGTAACCTACATTATCACCAACTATAGACGTACAATTTCTATTTTGTACACTAAACATGCACGTACTGCATTAATGGAATTATCCTACAAATTTATTTGTCACTTTTGACAGTTTCATGGATCATTAAAAAACTTTATAAGTTTTTTTCATGGATGACTTATGAACTTTTCGAATAAATTAATGGAAATTTGAGTATTATTATGATTTTCTAAAATAACTGCCAAATCCTTATAACTCTGACATTTCCAATAAAATTTATTACAGTACCGTTTTGAGGGTTGGTGAATCCAGTGGCGTGCCCAGTTTTTTTTTCTAAAAACATCGCTAATATGAATTTTTGAGATTTTACAAGTAAACACTGATCTAGTAGGCCTTGGATTTTATAGGAATGAGACGCTTTTTGCTCCCAAAATATAGTTTATCCCACTTTATGATTTAAAAGAAATACTTTTAAAATCGCACCATAAATTAAGATTCTACAGAGTGTTTCAAAAACAAATGGGTCACACTGTAGGTATATCGGTAATGTCTGAATTTTTCAAAAATATAGTTTCGGATTCTTAATAAGCCTGAAATTGCACTACTCTTCTTCCATGTAACCGACCTCCTATCTCTCATGGTTTCCGAGATCCCCATGTACCACCTGTTATTTCGGACTCCATGCAGATGAATTACTGCCTACTTTATTATTACCTAAATTTTAGATTTCAGAACGCAGACGTTTCTTTCTTTCTTTCTTTCCGGCTCAGCGCTGAGTTTAAGTCATGTTTTTCAATTCTGTTATACATGTGTCCCAGTTTATAGTAGAGTAACTCTTCAGCATTCAATAGAAATTTCTGCAACTCAGCATTTAGTGAAAAATTTTGAGAAATTCTATTGAGCGAGCCAATTTTGAATTATTAAAAAATTGTTGTTTTTTCAGAAAACTCAACACCCTGCATCTCGAGAACTAAGAACTTTTCGATGCATGGTGCCTAAAACTTTCTGCCTTAAAATTATTTTTCTATTGATGCTGAAGTTACTCCACTAGAAATTGGGACATCCTGTACATCGAAAACTGTTTAAAATGTTTTCATGAAATTTAATAAAATAATTAGTAAGTACAGGGAATGCCAATATTTTACGATATTTTTGACATTTTTTTCTTCACTCTTCTTTGAGGAGTGACGGGAAACTTTCAAATTTTAAATAGAAACAGAAACTCTTATTGTTTATTACAGATCAGGATTTTACGACTAAAAATATGTCGGATTGGTTGGTAACATTTTTTTTTTTTCGATTAATGATAGCAGAACCTGTAGGTACTCAATTTTTTTCCCTTTAGTCTTAAGTATTATTGAAATTGACCGAATTAAGCTATAAAATTATTATATTATAGGATTCATATTTAAAACTTCAAGGTTAGGGGTAATATAAGGGGAACCCCTTACTATAAAAATATTTTAAACCATTAAAATGGAACTCTCTTTTTCTAAATAATTGGTTCCAGTCTTTACCAAGCCTTCAAAAAATGGCTATGGCTAAGACTGATTAGATTTCGGAAAAAAATTATTTCTGTTTCTCTCCTCCAGATGTTTCTCTTCCTCCTAATTCACCTGAATTCTTTAAACTTGCATACCAAGCGGCCGTTTCCACTTTTTATTATTTTTTCAGGAAGATTTAAGTATTTATTTTAAATTCAAGTCGAGCAGAGTAATAATATATTTGCGTTGTATGAATTCATGAAAATATTTTTAAGGGAGGTGGTCTTTATGGTATCCTTGAATGATATAGGGGACTAGTTGGGAGAGTATCGAGAATCCGAGCTGCACGTTACTGACTGGCACAAGGGAAAGCGCTCCGTTCTCTCCAGGTATTTCAAATAAATATAGATGCGCAGGGAAATTGGTCTAGGGAAGATCAAGTGAGAATGATCAAATTGGTATGATAGCACCGAGAGGCTTACGTCAACACGGCTTAGAACAGTAAAAATTTTGTTGCTAAAAGGATATCGAGATTTTTCAACAGAAAGATTCAGGTTCAATGAGAAGTGAAGAGAATACTCGAACGAGTAGATGCGTAAATAGTAAATAAGCCAGCATTTAATCCATGTTTATTGCCTCACTTTGAATAGGTCACATCCTTTATTTGATTATAATGTAATTTATCTACGAGTGATTCATAAAATGAGCTTTTTTAGACGTTTCTTAGTTCATAAAATGTATGATTATATTGAAGAGTTAAATAAAGTAGTTTGGGTGTAATAAAGTGCCGTAGCGGTTCATTATTTAACGCCAAATCTGTCACGTTAGTGCACGCTCGGCCAGTGCAAGTAGTGAGCGGAGAGCGGAGCGGCTCAGTCGGCAGTCGGGGCGTTCGCAACTAGCAACAACAACTGAACACGACACGCTGAACGCTGAATTACATTGTATCCCGATTTATAATTACCATGCACCTATACTAGAGAAACGTCGCAGTTTATTAGCAGAGCGCCACATCTATGTACAATTATAAATATTTTGTGTTTTTCGTCGTTTTACCTAAAATGGATAACATTGTAGATGATTCAATGAATGAAATATCTTCTACCCCAGAAGAAATTATTTTTCAATCAAATGTGGCTATATAATTTATATATTTTATGTTTACATTTTAATCATGAATGAAATATCTTCCGCACTAGAAGAAATTCTTATTCCATCATATTATATGGCTGCACAAAATCTGTTAGGTACCTACCTCAAAAATCTAAAGAAGTGTATATTAAGCAATATTATGTCACCTTTATGAACTGACGTGATGAAAAAAGCGTTAACAGCTTCAAAGAAACGCTTACATATAAGATATGAATGCATTGGAAAGTTTTTTTTTATAATAATAAATTTTCGTTCTAATTTAAGTCACTCGTAGATAAAATTTTGTATGCAACATATGCATAAAGTGCCTTTTTTTCACTTCTGGGATTGCCGCATTCGCCTGCGGCTCATGCGGTCAATCTTCCCAGTCGTGAAAAAAAGTACCACTTTATGAACTTGTTGCATAAATAACTATTATCAGTGAACAACTTAAATTCTAGTGTAGATATTGAAGTTAGTTTGGGCCCTCTGCGTCAATGGCAGGTACCGGCATTTACAAAGGAAAAGTTTTACTTAATACATAGGGTTCCAGAAATAGGGTTCCCGGTATAGGGAATCAGATTCCAGGCGTAGGGAATCAATTTCTAGGGCAATTGGTTTTTGGTTTTTGATGGGATCAACCACTGATCTGGGCCTGGTTTATCAGTTTATTCTTGTTTTGCGGGACTTCAAGAAGGAAAGCAGCCAAACAGTCCAAGCACCCTGTTTTCTAAAGAACATTTTTGTTAAATGTTATTGAAGAGCTTCCTCGAGGAGGATTATAGTGATCTGAGCTGGCTTTTCAAAAATCAATTTTTTTCTAATGATTCCATAAGTGAAGTGCACACATGGATTTCATATATTTTTGTATCATGTTCTGTAGGATTTCAGCAATTGAAAATATTCAATTGTTCTGTTCTGAAATCGCTAATATTATAGCATTTCAAAAATAATATTGGTTAACAAGAGTCTGATAAATTATCACAGCTTTGAAGGGATGCAAATGCGATAATGAAACCAACAAACTAATATATAAATCCTCTAATTCCTAATGCCCTCAGGAATTAAATAATTAATTGACGTAATAAATGAATTTGTTTCATGACCGCAAATGGAAACATAAACGTAGGTGTGTACCTACCTGTATATGAAATTCACTGATTTCCGACTTGAATTAAACAAGAGGGATATTTCACAGCTGCCGATATTAAAAACAAATCGAAATCGGTTTGTGTTCAAATCAATCGTTTGACTGGTTTATCCTCGGAAGATTAATTGAGAATAATTTATCACCGTCAGAAATCTGACATACCCATGATTGTGATTTCTACTTCATGATGGCTAAGTGATATTTGATATAGAGTAAATCAATTTTTATTGTGGTTTTACCTGAATATTATCCAGATAAGGTCATAAAATCGAGTTCGTTAAGCATGCAAGAAGAGCCGGAGGGTTATTAATTTTTTTTTTAATTTACAAACTCGTCAATTTTTTTATGATAAGTTTTGATCTCCATTTTGAACGAAATTCGAATTAAGATATCAAATAACATAGAAAGCAGTATGCGGTATTATACCTACGTATACAACACAACATACAAGGAATCCTTTTACTTTTCAATACAATTTTTCAGAAATCTTAAGCTTGTGCGAGTATGTGAAAAAAGTAATTTATGTGTAATTATTGGAGTTAACTCTGTGAACTACAGAATTCAAAAGGGCAAGGTTGCGTTCAAGATGATATGTTCTTCTAATTGCAACGGTTTAAATCATACTAAAGACAAAATAAATGTAAGGACAGAATGGTATGTCCGGGTGATCATACTCTTAAAGATTGCAGCTCTGACAGTCTAAAGTGCGTAAACTCTTACAGTTTGAGGAGGCTTAAACAAAATCACTTTCCAAATACACGGAAAAACGAAACTGGTTCTTATCGAGAAGCCAAAAAAGAAGCCAGAAGAACAGCCACCATTATCGACCGATATGCCTACTAAATATCCTGGGAAAAGTGTACGAAACCATCATCAACTCTAGATTAAACCAAGAAATTGCCGAAAAGGCAGGAATGGGAGAAATAATCTTACTTGATGCTTATTGACGAGAAATGCCTTTAAAACGGCGTGCTATAAATGTATATTCGAGATTTTAGAGAAAAGACCAATATCACAATATCTCTAGTAAAAGAAGTTGGTGCTGGAGTATCCCAAGTATTCGAACTAGGATCCATGCTGTGGAACAGACTGCCTGAGTGTGAACACATTGCCTGAGTTCTGAGAATAGTTGTTCTTCAAGAGGCGGAACTATCTCTTATGCAGATCATTATGTTAATCATATCATATGAATGTTCAACTATCTGCTGTGAATAATTGTAATTATTGTACCGTCTCATTGAAAAAGTTTGGGAATTCTTGGTTCAGGTTAGCAAATACTGTTTCGCAAAGTACCATTTTCTGTTTGCCTGATTTGCCAAACAGGCTGGGTTTGACCAGAATGTCTAATTTTAATACCAAGACTACCACCTTCTATAACTTTTTTTCCCTTACTGGTAATAAATATTATGCCCTCACAGAGACGTAGTTAAGTTAAGTAAATTCTGTCACAAATTCTGATATATTTCCTCACCATTACTACTTTGTCTTTAACTGATGGACAAAAGTCGAGATTACGGTAAACGACCTGGCGGGATGATAATATTGATTCCATGGCGACTAGGTAAGCCGGCAATTTGGGAGTTTACGTGTTTAGATAGTCTAGAACCGTTGAAAGACTAGGGAATATACATAGCTTCTTATCCTTTAGGTTCTACAGTTATTGCTGCAGGAAGTACTAAGTACTGCAACGTCAGCTGAAGTGTTTAGAAAAGATCGAAATACAAAAACATCAGACATCAGAGCAGAGAGCTATATCTATTATTTCCGGTAGCCATTGATACTTTTCCTTTTTGGAGTATAGGTACAGAGCATTCAATCTACAAAGGAAATAGATGAAAATAAATTAACTGGTGGCAGAAGATCGACGTTATTTTTAATGAGGCTCTGGATTAGTTTTTTTTTAATTTAATTAAATTAGCCGAACTTATTGTACTTACCATTCATTAGCACGAGCAGATATCTTAGGGGTAGTGTAATGTTTAAAAATTTCCAAATTAAGCATATTACATAATTCAAAAATTGTTGCCTCAATTAATAATATATTAATATTTATATTTTCTCTCAATGGATTAGCAGTAAAAAGGGCGCACAGTGAGCTTTGTGGGACTATTCTTTGGATTATCCTCTCTGGATGACCTAATTGTTCTCTTATGTAAAATCAATGTTAATAATTAAATACATGAATCCGATGCATATTTGATAGGTTACGGTGTATAATGTAACAGCCGTTTAATTACCATCCCCAGTACCGAAAGCTCTGACTGGGCACTTCGTGAAACTCTACCAGATCCCTTGAATTAATATAGCGATATAGTGACATTTCAGGCGCTATTTGAAGCTTCAACAGAATACTTGTTAAGTATTATATTACGCTACATTTCCATGTAAAGTGCTAGATAATTTGCTTTGCAGACGATCTTGTCTTTTTCACTGTACCTGAAGGTAAACTAGAACTGATGCTCATGGGAAATAACTGCTTCAATGAAATCTGAAATTATATAACAGTACAGGTAATGGTATTACATACGATACAGTAACACAGAAGCTTGTCCTGAATGTAAAGAGAAATATTCCAAGAGGTATAAATAAGACCGTTGCTTATTGAATCTAGGGAAATCATAGAAGTCCCTAAAGTGGCGTATTGTCATAGTGGGGCGATATGGTTATAATTTTTTTATTTTATTATCTTGAGAAAAAAAAACTTGAAGATATTTGAAAAATAATATGTTCATCAAGAACATCCTCTTTAAACTATAAGTTCATATTATAATCGATTTTTGATAGGCTTTCTCACCTTAATTATTTCCTTAAATCTTACCTTAAATCTCATTAGGTAATACCTGGAAACGATAAGACCGACGAAGTAGACATAGAAACCTCACCCTCTATCACGATCTCTGCATACATCCGAACTCAAGAGGAATTGGAAGCTTTCAGCATTAAAGGCACAAAAATTCCCTGACAGAACTACTGGCAACCCCAAGACTGCATGCGAATCAACCCTGTATTAGTCGATTTGAGCTTTCATAAACCATGACCAGAAAAAATAAAATGGTAGTCCGGCGACTTCGAATTGGACATATACAGCTTAAGTATGGTTTCTTGATGGCTTATGAAAATCTACATCACTCTGAGTACTGTAATTTCATCGTTAAACATATACTTATGCTTAAAATGCTCAGAGTCGAAAAAACATGTTAATAAAGAAAATCTGAAAGGAGTAAATTGCTACCTTTGCTCAACCCAACGGATGGTCAACTTAGAGGCTGTATCTCAAATGTCTCAATAAAGGTGGTAAAGGGGCTTGCTGATACCTGGCTCTAAGAAAATTTCCTTCTCAATACACATAAATCGTAAATTCCTTACTCCTTTATTGGAATGCTGATCGGTTAATAATCACAACGAGTCAAAAGGGATAACTGTCAAAAAAGTACATTTTTCTGAGATAGGGCTTTGTTTTGGAAATATTTCAAAAATGTAGTACTATAATAGGCGGCTATGAAAAAAAAATCAGTAAGACAGCCCAAATCAAAAGTGATTATACAAAATAGTATTTTAAATATAAAAAGAATAACTTTCTTCAAGATCAGACCTCGTGTCGGAAATATCTGTACAGCTACGTACTTAAATTGTACACTTTTGAAAATATATAAAGTATTATTTTTTTACGCTCAAAAAGCTTTCTGGCTCTATTGCGAACGAATATGTCGAGCATCGCTGGAGTGAAAGGAGCAAATAGCACAAATGTTTTTTTTTTCGACTTTGAAAAAATTTAGGGAGCAAATGGTACCGTGACCAGGACCGAAAAAATTCCCTCTTGAACTAGAACATGAACAACGGAAATTCGCCATCTCCTTATCCGATCTAACATATCTACTTCACTTCTCCGACATCGATTCATAGTTGTTGTGATTAAAACATATCCACAATATAATAATTATTAATACATCAATCACTTATCATTCAATCAGAACTACTCTGTACCATTATTTCTTCCAACATTTACACAAGATTATTTATACAGGGTGATCCGAGGGGTGATAATATTTAATATTTTATTGAAATCATTTAAAAGGAGCATGATTCCGGGAAAAAAAGTTCTACACACAAGTTATTCAGTTTGGAGGGGGCCATTCTTTGGAGCCAAAAACCACCCCCTACCCTTAACTCCTTGCCTATGGGTGGGGGTGACTTCGACTTCTTAAATAGGCACCCCTATTTTTATTGCGGATTATGATTTTGTGTGAAATAATAAGAAACTTTTTTCTGAAGAATTTTTTATGCGATGCAATCCTCATTCCTTAAATGTAATTCCTTAAAGTAAAAAACGTCCTCTAGGGAAAATTGCAAGAGGCAAAAGTTGTTCGACCTGGAAAGCGCCATCAGCTGGACATAAAAACTACCCCTCATCCCTCAGTTTACTCCCACCCCCTGTCTTTAAAGGTGACTTTGAAATTTGTATTGGAAGTGGGGGTTTCCTGACACCTTTCCTGACACTCTTTTTACAGATTCAGTTACAAAAACCATTTGCACAAACTTTTATTTTAAATCATGGTTCTCTCGAAGCATTATAATTTTTTGTTGAACAAAAAATGTTTCCTAAGATGACATGAAACTTTCCTCCCCATGCTCCAGTTCACTCCTACCCCCAATCTTTCGGGGTGAATTTCAAATTTGTATTGGGGGTGGGGGTTTCTCGACACCTTTCCTGATACCTACTCTTTTTACAGATTCATATACAAAAAACCATTTACCCAAGCTTTTTTCTTTAATGTTTGTTTTCTCTAAGCAGTATAATTCTTTTGTTGAAAATGAAAATCCAGAAAGTGGAAATGAAGAAGTTTTTTTTGATAAAACATTAAAAAAAAATGACTGCACTTAGCATGGCTCAATACATATACAGGGTGTTTGTTAAGTACGGGGCCAAACTCCAAGGGGTGCTTCCTTGAGTGATTTTAAGAAGAAAAGGTCAAATAAACATGGGTCCGAAAATGCATATTTTTCAAGATACAGGGTGTCAAACTTAAAAAAAAAATTCTAATGTTCGTGAATATCTCTAAACTCTTTCAATCAATTGTCTTGAAATTTGGCAGTTCTGTTTGTAATAACAAGAGGGTAATTTAGCCCCAATTAGATTAAAATTATTAATTCCAGTGGCGTCCCGGAAGACAGTCTAACTAATTTTTTTGATTAAAAAATTGGGCGCCATTGACTTTTTTTTAATTTTGTATTTTTCTCGAATTAAGAAACTAGAAATACAACTATTTTATCTCTTGAGTTTTTTTCATATCTTGCTTTTTTTTCGAGAAAAAAAAATAAAAGTTTGACACCCTGTATCTTGAAAAATATGCATTTTCGGACCCATGTTTATTTGAACTTTTCTTCTTAAAATCGCTCAAGGAAGCACCCCTTGGAGTTTGGCCCCGTACTTAACTAACACCCTGTATAGGGGAGCCATTTTCTTGAGGGGGAAGAATGTTGGTTAAATGGCAGTAAAATAAAAGATAAGTAAGAATAGAAAATACCTAAATTTGACTGACAACGTTTCACATTTGAGATAATCACTGGCAACACCGTTGCTTTAGTCCATAGTGACTTTGAATCATTTTCAATCTCTAGAGAGTAAATAGCTCACTTTAGTCCCTTTATAGCGAGGGACTGAAGTATATTATTCACGACGATATCGCTTCACGCTAAATGTACACGACATGAAGCTATGCATAATACCTGCATATGAAATCCTGCATCTATGTGTACTTCACACATCGGAGACGATGTACTACATATATTTTTGGAACATTTACATATCCAATTTACATATCTCGAAAAGTAATTTAATCAAGATAACACTGACTTGCTTTATTGTTCATATCATGTCTGTAACTCATATTGTATGGGAGCCATGATCTTCCATAGCAATGTTCATTTCTATAATATCTTAGATGTCTCAGCGTACTGAAAGTATAATCTAGAAATTATGTTGCAGCTCACACCGTGAAAGTACTTGGATGTTATTGCTGGAACAAGACATCACTTTCTGCATTCGTGCTGTATGCATTAATGCTGCGTGCGAAATTGCATATAAACACGGTTGTGTTGACCCAGCAAAATTCCGGTAATTTTGCAGGTATACACAACAATTTAGTTGTCTAATAGTTGCAAGAATCCCATTCTCCAGGAGCTTATATACATTTCAAGTGCAAAATTGATTGGATAATAATAGAGAACGTAGGGTAAAGGAACTGCGAGGATTTCTTGAAACGGAATTTCTATTACGAAAGCGTTTTAGAAAACGTTCAATAAATGGTAATTTCGTGAAATAAAAATTATGGGCTTAGTCTGATTTAGTAAGTAAAGTCTGAAACACTATTTTATAATAGATTTTCCTGAAAACGGTTCATATTATTGTTACTTTAAAATAATTAGATTGTGCGCTAACTTTCCGCTGGTTAGACTCGCCATAAAAAATTAGCTCAGATCTATAACGGGGTTCCAGCAAAGCAGAACGTTGCTTTGATCAGTTCTGCAGAGGATGGTGTAAGTAATGGTAGGTACAGCAGAGTGGTAAGTATTTTTTGTGATAAGTGTCAAATATGGATTAGGCCTACTGACAGAAATTGACAGAAATGACTATTGAAAGCAAGTGTTCATGAAGCCAGCCACTTTGACAATATGAAATGCCAATTTAAAGAATTCTCATTTTGTTGTTTTAGGCGACTTTGAATTGATAAATCTTTTGAAAAATTTGTGTTGTTTAAAATATTACGTTGCAAACGAAGTGTTTCCAGTACTTCACGATTGTCAAATTCGGCCTTCGGCTTCCTTAAAAAACACTTCAATTTTGTAACTTGTATCATAAATAGCTATTTAAGGGTTTTTAATTTTTCCAAAATAGCGGCACAAGGGGCAAAGATACCAGGTGGCAAAGTGAAAATTCGGAAAGACAAATAAAACTCATACAAATTTCAAATTTCCTGGAAAACTTTCCCAGAAAACACCAGAAAACACTCTTTGAGCACAAAATTACTAAGCTTACGGACAAACTACCATGCTCCAAACTCCAACTGGTATTATACCTTTGTTTAACGTTTTCGCAGTGATTAATTTGGTTTTTTTATGTGAAAAAACAGACATTGATTATTACCTTACAATAGATAATAATGTTAATCAAGTCACGAAACGTCTAGGGAAAAAGTAGAGATAATATGAAAGTGGTCACGTGTGACTGTTGTTGCAGTATCCTCCCACTCCTATTATGATGTTATTTTAGTCTTCTTTGGAAAGTCCAGCTTCCTTCAAGGGCTTTCGAATTTATTCGAGCGTTAAAGCTTTCCCATGAATAATAAGTAGGTGCATATTTCCAGGAATTGTTACACTCACAGCCTGAATATTTAAATTATCTAAAGCACACATACTGGTTGATGTGTGTAGGTAAATGCATGTAGATGGAAGTATTTTATGTTGTTAACAGAGTTTGATTTAATTATGCTGCTTGAATCCTTTTCTAGCACAAAATAAATTTTAGTATTGCTGCCAGGCCCTGGGAGAACTGCCTGGTCTATCACACCTCTTTGTTCGGGAAAAAATATAATATGTGTTAATATGTTCCTTCTCTGAAAAAGCAGACTTCAGAATGTTCGCCGATGGATCTAATATATCCACAGAAACTATTGGACTGGGGTGTGTAGCTATGGCTCTAAGAAGAGAGCCAGAGCTTTCTCGAGCCTGGACCTTCACGCAACCATTTTCCAGGCCGAAATCTAGCCATAGAGCTCTGTGCAGGAAAAGATGCACTGCCAACGCAGATCAATAAAGATATTTTGAGGCAGCTAAGCGGCTCTAAAAGCCCTCAGCTCCAGCCACTGCAACTACAAGTAAGTCTGGAACATTTAACTTTGAACGCAACAGCAAGAAGCAACGAAGTAGTTCTGATGTGGATTCCGGGCCATGCTAGATATAGAGAGAATGAACTTATCGACTCTCTGGCCAGGAAAAATGCCAATTCCGAATTTATTGGATCAGAACCAGCATTTGGCATATAACCGAATATGCCCAAAATGACAATATTTTATGCAACTTGGCTAAGAGGGAATCATCCAGCACTGGCATAACCAGAATTGGACCATTCGAGGCCTTTATACGGGGCACGTCGAAAAAAAGGAACAAAAAACTATTGAAGCTTAACAGGAAAGAACTGAAATCCCTATACATACTGGGCATTGCAAACTGAACCATCATCTGCACAGAATGGGTTTAGCGAACAGCGCGTAATATCGCCTGTGCTACATCCTATATGAGTGTCCCGTTTTGGGAATGATCAGATTATAAACCTTCAGGAAAGACTTTCTCATGCCGGAGGACCTGGAGACATTAACAACAGTCAAGATGATCAGCTTCCTCAAAGAGGCTGAGCTGATAGGGTTAATGTTGCATGTCTAGATGTGAGCCACAATAGACAGTCGGTCGCAGTGGAGGTGTCACAAAATGGCCCACTGACGATAAATCTAAAATCTAATCTATAGTGTTAATATATTTATTTTTAATTCCAAATATTTATATAAACCTGGCTGACAAAAATATCAAAACAAAAACGGCACCGTTTCGCTTCTATTAAGACTCGTCAGATTGCCATAGTATGAATCATGAGATGTGTGCTAGTTGATGGTTAGTCAAAAGAAAAAATTAGGTAAGTCAAAACAGGTGGTCTATATTGTACTAGCGAATAAAGTACCAACAGACAAATAAAAGTACCTATAACGAAATCTACTCACTGTTACCATAGAGGAACTACGAGAGGTTGAAGCTCACAAGTTTTTTCCTCCCTAAATGTACTGCATTAGAAATTGAAATAAGTTGGTTATGATTGTTGTCCTGGTAATAAGTTTTTGAATTTCATGACGTTTATCAATTTGTGAAGTTTTGATCGCAAGGTATACCTGAAAAAAATCTGAAAACATAAAACTAAAAAAAAATACCTGATTGAAAAAAGATAGAAAATGAAAGTAAAAATAGAGAAAAAAAAAAGAAAAAAAAAATAATGGAAAAAAGGAATCGAAACCTCAAACCCATATATTGAACGAACAAATTAGAAAGTCTGACCAGTATGATACATGTTTTATACTATAGGAACTGAAAATTAAATGAGTCGTTTTCAAATTAGGTGCAGGTAACTATATTGAAATACACTCAAAAGTATTAATATTTCATATGCAGATGAATTTTAAAGCATTTATGCAATTAAAATAATTTCATATATAATAATGGTGGCTCATTGCCCGTTACCATTTTCATTATTCTGATTGATTTTGAAATAAATAACTAACGAACAGAGCTGTCCAGTATTTGAAATAAAAGTAATTGGAAAGGTATTTCAAATACTTTCGGTATTTGAAATACTTTATTTCAAATCCTTTTGATTATCGGTATTTGGTATTTGATATTTGAAATCTTTTGGTTGAGTATTTGGATTTGGTATTTGGTTTTCCGAAATTCTGGTATTTCAATTACTTTGCTTGGTATTTCAAATACACTCCGGCATTTCAAATACTTTCTCTGGTAATTCAAATACTCTCCGGTATTTCAAATACCCTCCGGTCATTCAAATAATTTATAAGCATTATAAGTATTTCAAGAATGAGTACTTTAATTATTCAAAATAGGTACCTAACTCTAACGTATCGATCTAATTCTTTTCTTACATATTTATTAGATTTATCAATCTACAAAGTAAGAGTTGAAAACATAAATTTTATAATTTATTAATAGTTCCCAATCTACTAGCTGTCCCGTAAGTGGCGCATAAACTCTTCAGCATGTTATTCAGGGGTCATCAGAGAAGCGCAGAAAAATTGTAGATAAAATTTCTCTTGTAAATTGACTGAGATATGAAGAGGTAAAATTGAGAACTCGACATCTTTAATATTAGAAATTTTGAAACCTTTGTTTTCTTATGATAGAGAATACGCTCTGCTGTTTCAAATGTAAGTGAAAAAATTAACGTTGTAAGAATACCCCATAAAAAGTCGTTTTCCGTATAAAAAGTCGTATTGTCACTTGTCAGTTGTTTTCGAGATAAATTGCTTTGATAATGTAAAATTGCGATCTTCATTTGTTATGAAGTCATTATACATATACAGGGTGTTGATTTTCAAAGCGGGCCATAGGGGATTAGCATTGCGAAAGTGGTTTTTGAGGATTCCTGCTCGCCGTTTAAACTGACAGAAATGGTTTTGATATCAAAATGAAGCTAAAATTATTGCGCATAACGCTTGACATCAGAAATTGATTTAATTTCACGTTGTTTTCTAAAATTCTTCAGTAAAAATTCAAGTAATTGTTAATGTTTAATCACAAAATAGCATGCCTTGCCTAAATAATAATGACGTTTCTACGTTTTGACAATCCAATAATAAAACTTTATAAGTCAGTAGGTAATAATAAAGTCTGGTTCTATTTAACCCTCCTGTAACTGGCTACACACTGTAGTAGGTTTTCACCATAAAGACTCTTTCTTGGTTTGTATAACCCATTTTTAAATAGAACCAGACTTTATTATTACCTACTGACTTATAAAGTTTTATTATTGGATTGTCGAAACGTCATTATTGTTTAGGCAAGGCATGCTATTTTGTGATTAAACATTAACAATTACTTGAATTTTTACTGAAGAATTTTAGAAAACAACGTGAAATTAAATCAATTTCTGATGTCAAGCATTATGCGCAATAATTTTAGCTTCATTTTGATACCAAAACCATTTCTGTCAGTTTAAACGGCGAGCAGGAATCCTCAAAAACCACTTTCGCAATGCTAATCCCCTATGGCCCGCTTTGAAAATCAACACCCTGTATAATATACTATACATACTACTACTGCATATTATACTACTCAATTCAAATTGCAATTGTGTTGACCTTTCCTATTTATTTTTCACTGACAACATATAAATCAATCTTAACAAATTATCTGTAATAATATCACAAGATAGTGAGAAAGGGAAAATAATTCCACAGATTTTCGAAAAGGTGTTGCCAGGCAATAGACACGAGAGCAAATGCAAATAGGGCTCGAGTGGCTGTTGTCGAATGGCAACAGCTTTGAGAAAGGTCTGTGAAATTATTTTTTTATTTATTGAACTGTCATGTGGTATTCGATTGATTATCTTTTTCCATGGACTGACGATGAACTGAACTGTTTCTCATTCATTTTACAGTAATTATTTATTATTGTCTTGCAAATTGATGACAGAAGTCAAATTGAGAAATAATATTACTATTCAGTAAAAACAAATGACCTACCTCAAATTATTCTCGTGGCAATAATGTAAATAGAAAATTCCCACTATAATAATGTTACGATTGGCTACAACCTGCAACGCGGCAAGAAACTCACCAAAATGATTAAGATGGAGTTTTCCTAATTGGTTTATAGAAACAAAATATTCATTTATATTACATTTTTATCTAAAATCAAAGAGGGAGATAATATTTTTGAATACCGATGTCTCAAATTCAAATGAACAGTCCATACAAAACATTTGAAATCACTTAAAATTATGTTTTCGGTATTTGAAGTATAATTTGCGGTATTTCAAATACTTATAAAGGATTTCAAATACTTTTAAAAGATTTCAAATACTTTTAAAGGATTGGAAATACTTTTAAAGGATTTGAAATACTATAAAATATTTGAAATACTTTATTTGCTGTAAATTTCAATTACTTCTGTTGAGTATTTGGTATTTGAAATCTTTTTTATTAAGCGGAGTATTTGGTATTTCACATTCCAAATACCTTATACGGTATTTGGTATTTGATATTTGAAATACTTTCAATGGGTATTTGTAGCAGCTCTGCTAACGAACATGGGGAAACGAATTTTCCTACATTAATTATGAACATATTGTATCGTTATACTTTTGTTGCGGAGTTTTCCCCTGTTTTCCGGTATATTAATATAAAATTAATAGCTTGTACAGCTGTTAAACTATTATTGACATAAAAATAGACATAGGTAGCTATCATTACTCCATTGTATTGTACGGTCATTATGGTTAACTGCTGCCTCTGTTTTACACAATGAACAGCTTTACGCTTTTGCAATCTTGAATACGATCCTGGAAAGTTTTTCCATTGAAAGAGAAAATCTTCCACGAATGCTATGCTACTTTATATCGTTAATAAAATATTTTACTCCAAAGAACGTTTGTCTTATAAACATAGAAGACTTTCCTCGGGCTTTCAAACTTCTTACCTGCCATCCAATCATTAAAAACATCAAAAGAAAGTTATTTATTGCCTAAAGATTTACATTTCATTAACGTAAAGTCGATTAAACTCCGTTCTAACTAAAATTAGGCGCCGAGCGCTTCGGGGCCTTTTGCTTTGCTGGAATTATGAATTATTAAAGGTTATTAGCTAAAATTAGCTAAGATGCGTTCATTTTAACGTATGTACTATACCATTAATTAATTATTGGGGATAATTTAATGACTTAATTAATTATTTTAGTAGTCGACTCCAATCATTTAACACAAGTTACTTATTTATAATTCGCAAGAAATACTTCGAACTGTTTAATGAGAATTTCAAATAGGAAAATATGGTAAAGCAATACAATGACAAAAATGGTAGTTCGATATCTGCTTCCTATCTCAAGATAAAGCGTTGTAAAGTATTTGTTTGTGACGACTACAAATAAGGGTCTACAAATAAGCAACCGCGGTAGTTGTGACGTCGGAATTTTTACTTCAACACCACTTAACTCACTTATTTAACATCACAGCAAATTATGATAAAAACATCTGCATATAATAATGTATACTGTGTATGTATAGTTTGATTTAATAAAAATAAAAAAACGCCTTCAATTAAAAAAAAAATAAGTTTTTTATTTAAAATCTAGAACATATCGCCGAATTTATCAAGAACTGCAATACGGTTATTGATTGGGCATCTAGACAACTGATACACGTACGCCGTGAAGTTCAACTCTGGCACAAAGCAGAGATCATGGATATGAGAAGAATAGAGAATTTCAAGCCCTTCAAAGAAGCTATCCGTCTAGCCTTGTATATGCGACAAACGATGGGATATAAATTGCAACATAGAAACATTGCTTTGCAGGAACACGAACATACACTTTATCAATTGAGGATATACTATGAAGAGGCCACAGATCATTATGGATCATCCTATGGGTCTTCACATGATTTAGGTATCAAGACGTCACCAGCACGTTTTACCCGTAGCAATGATGAAATTATGTTAGGAAACATGCAAAACTGAATAATGTGAGCGGAATATCTTAATGTTACTGTTAGAGCCAATATTATCATTATTATCTTAGATAGAGGGGAAATCGACATGTCATTACAAGATAAAAAGCTTAGAAAATTAGTACTTTAGAAAGTTTTACTCGCCTTAACACTGTAAAGTAAAGTACGTAATACGTAATAAGTAATTGATAATTTGTGACGAACAGATTTCGGTATATGTATAAGGCTCAGGAATAAGCTAACAAGACGGATCAAGTGTGGTAGGCCATCGTGCATTCACTCGTTAGAAAACAAGCAGCAGAAGAGTTCCCTTTCCAGGCAACAAAGAAGTCAACGCGGACGATCTGCTTAGCCGCTGTCATCAGGCAGCTAAATAAATGATGCCGACAACAGGCTAAAATAGACTAGGCTGGTTAGTAGCTTTGCTATCCTTCTTTTTTTTTACTTTGTTTGTATCAAACCCATCAACCCATTTATTGGGGCTAGAGCAGAGGTGTCCAAACTACGGCCCGCGGGCCAAACCCGGCCCGGCAGGCGATTTTATCCGGCCCGCCAAGGATTTCGATAAATATAGTAAAAAAAGAATGAGCACGGTGTCACGCTCGGTATCACGGCAGACTGCACTCAACTTTTTTTTAGTTTTTTAATTCACATATTTACGATGCTTGGCCCCCACTAATGAATTTAAATACCAAACTGGCCCTCGCAGCAAAAAGTTTGGACGCCTCTGGGCTAGAGGAACGTTTCTCCTTGACAGAAGTGTTGACTTCGACCCTCAACCTACACCAAATGTTGGCTCCGACCTCAACCTCTACCCTAAGTATTGACGTGTCTAGAGGATTTTTCTCTGTACGAAGATTGACTTTGTTCATCCTTTAACCGCTAGATTCTAGCTGGACTCTCGGAGTCGGATATTTCTGATGCCGTTCATATTCAGATTCTTTTTCCCCTCCTACGATAAAAGAGATCCAGAGCGTATAACATAAAAAATTACCAACAGCGGTGAAACCACCCGAAGTCTTGAATTTCATATTCCGTTCACTTATTTCAAAACAGTTTTAACAGGAATCGGGAAACAATACAACTGGTATAACTAATGCGTCATGAGCTCGGTCATGAGCCTAAGGTTGTCACATTCTCAGTTGTTCGGTGGTGGACGAAGCTTCGAATAAACCAAGTGGAGCCTTGCAACGAGGACGGTTGTTCTTGTAACTGTGTACCTCGAGGTGTACCTACTGGTCTTTGCTGAAGATCGCTCTGGGTGGCTACTATGGACGAGAACAGCTGCGGTGGTGTTTGTTCAGTGACGAAGTGGGTAGAGCGAGGGGTAGAGCCTTTGAATAGAGTCTAATGACCGTGATCGAGCTTCATTGGGCGACTATCGCCGACTCTGTGGCGATCCCTCTTGGACTAGCCTGGTTGTGCGGAACCGAATATGGAACGGCCGCGAGGGACTGGAGAGTGTCATTGTAGTTCGCAACGGTTAAAAAAAAAGATGAAATAAGTTTGCACAAACTAGGAATCGACACAGTTAAACCAGTTGTACCAATAAATGCATAATGGAGCTTGAGGATCTTACATTCTAGATTGTCAGGATGGTGGGCGAACTACCAAAACTGTGAGTGGAGCCTCAAAAAGGGGCCTGTTATCCTTGTTGTGGCTGTGGAGTCTTCGGTCGAAGTCGCTTCGGTTAGTCGAAGTAGATAGAGCCTTTGGGTAGAGTGTGGCTCACGCTAGCGTGCTCTATTAATCGCGATCGAGTTTCATTGGCCGATTACAGTTCACCTCTCTTGGACTGACTCGACTGTGTGGAACCGAATATGGAACCGTCACTGAAAAATATTCTAAGGAACTGGAGAGGGTGTCATTGGAGCTCGCATACGGTTAACGGTAACAAAGTGAACCGTTCATGTCACGCCACTGCAAAGTATCCATAACAGAGCGTTTTCGTAAAAAGGCGCTCCTGGAGACGTATACGCCCAGTGAGCACGGCGCCAACGGGCGTATCTCTTGTGCTTGATGTAAATAACGTAATTGAGCATCAATAATTGTTAGATATAAAAATGATTCACAAAATTAGAACTTTATTGTCTAGACTAGGTACAGTTGTTGTAAATATAAAATAATAATTTGAAACAAAAATTATAGTTAAAAATGTACTTTTTTTTACCCGGAAACAAAACTGTTCAGACATGCATTCATTAAGTGCATGCAACAGTGCATGCAGTTTATAGGTATAGGCAGTGACACTACTTAGTCCGATAAATGCAGTGAACGAATGCAATGATCAAACTTGATGTCATACGTTTCAACAAACCTAATTAGGGCTGTAATTTTTCGATACGAAAAGATGCTTTGAAAATAGGATGGAATCTAAATGTGTTCTTGTTGCTTATATCTGGTTGATATCTCAATCAGGAGAACAGCTTACATCTCACCAGAAGCTGGTAGAAAGAATATCCCCATAAGACAATAAATGGATAAAATTATTTTACATTGATCAGAATATATTTCTGCAGACTAAATTTTTTGTAATAAGTAATTTTAGATAATTTGATATTGTTTGGTAAAAGATTTAAGTATTCCGAACGATTTAGAAGAGAACAAAGTACATAAGAGCGAACACGTTGATCTCAAATTTTCAGCGCACAAAGAAACGCTAAAAGAAACATTACCCGGGAAACTCAATATTGAATGTAAGAAAAATTCCGATCGAAGGTGTCATTCAGTTACTTCGCCTTCACATTAATACGTCAGTCATTCCATTATCTCATCTGTGTCCTGCCAACATATAAAACGAAAAATTTTCCCGTTCAATGATCGATGAGTATAACATTAAATTAATCGTTCTTGGTTGGCTAACAATCGTAAATGTAACACTCGTAAGGTTAAAAAGTCGCTATAAACATAAAGAAATAAGCCCGATAAATAATCTAGGAACCGTCAATTATACCCCTTGAATAATACCAACGACACGCAACGTTCGTTTGAATATGCAAGGCGGTCATTTTTTGTGCCCTGAAGAATTTGGGTTAGCATTGTCTACTACTACCTGTTTCTCAATTTATACTTACACACTACTACCACGCCATTCCATTACGTGACTGTAAAAATGTGCTTGAAAGGAAAAAGTTTGGAAATATTTACCCTAGGGGAAACGCACTTTTCCTTTAACACGTTGGCTACCATATGAATCACCGGTGATGCATAAGAAATGGTTGCCCATATACCAACATAATTTAATAACTTGATCTAGGTGAATCACATGTGATCCCCACTTTGTCTATATGTTAGTTGGTTAACTTATGTACCATAGCTATAACCATGAGCCCGCTCCTAGGTACCAGTAAATTTTGTCATCCATTTGAATAAAACTATACAGGATATCACCGGTGATATGCTTGGTGTACATGTGAACTAATAGGTTTGGGCACCGGTGATACATGTGGTATGTAAGAGCAGAAACTTCCCTATAGCCTCGGTAGCCAACGTGTTAAGGGAAAGCATCTGATCGTTATTAAAACTTGTTATTTTGAATTTTTTAATAAATATTGAATAAGTACTTGGGTAGCTACAGAATACATACAGTGTGGAACAGAAGGAATAAATTTAGTACCTCAATTACTATGCCTATTTAAGAAAATCACAATTTAAAATCAGATTTTACGATGCTATCCAATTCGCTCATCGCTAGGTATGTATTCGCTCAAAAGAGACTTAAGGAGCGCGCGCACCCAACTTTTTTCTGTATTGAAATAAAACTGAAAGAAAGAAAATAAACAAAGTAACTAAAATTAATATTTGAATAAGTCGGGAAAGTTGAAACTGAAAGCTTGACGTAAATTAACGGTTCATCAACCAGACGTTAGGTTCAATTTCCGTTGCCTTTTTGGAGGAGATAGCTAAGACTATAGCAGAGTGCCTAAGGTCTTTAATTTCGTCAAAGCTTTTGTTTTATCAGTCACGTTTTTGTAGGCTTGATCTGTTCTTTCAATCTCTTGAAAGAAGGTAAGCAGCTTCTGCTGTCCGCATTTTATATTCCCTGGAAGTCGATTCGATATCGATGTGAAGTTGCTTTGATGGCCAGTTCTCATGAGATTGAAATATTCAGCATGGAAACTATAGATTTGTGTTTACTTAACATTTATATCTTTTCAATAATTGAATATCAGAAATCAAGTATGTGAAATTCGCTGATGGAACTCTAGTTTGACGTTTGTATAATTTTTTCATTTATTTAAATTATCGTGTCTCGACATCAGATGGCCATTGACACATTAACAGTACACTTACAATATTGTAATATTAATATTATACAAGAAGAGGAAGATTTGCATTTGCATTTACATTAGTTCTATTAAAATCTGTATCATAAAGAATTGAAGCTGGCATTGATTCTTGGATCCATTTCTTATATTTCATGGTAGAGGTCTATGTCTTGCAGGTATTCAATGAGACGTGGTATCTGGCTGGGGGAACTGAGGATTTCCCGTATGCACTGTGATAGGCATTTATTTTGCCGGCTTATCTCGTAGTGAGGGCAGTCTATAATTATGTGTTTAACGGTAAGGGGGTGGAAACATTTTCTACATACAGGTGGGTCCTCGGTAGCCATTAGGTGTTTGTGTGTTACCGGGTGTGGCCAATTCGCAGTCTTCTGATGACAATTTTTTCTCTTCTGCTCATAGAAGGTAGTTCAACTGGTTTTACTGAGGGATGGATTTCCTGCAGCTTGGAAGGGATTGTATTCCAGTGGATTTGCCAAGAGATTCTCGTGGAGCGTTTAAAGTGGGCTTTGAGATCGGTGTGCATTTGAACTCTTTCAGGAGTTGCGTTTGTTGATGTGGTTTGTTTGGCCTCCTGGTCGGCTTTCTCGTTTCCAGGTATGCCGACTATGCCGACATGTGATGGAATCCAAATTATATTAATGGCTACTCCAAGGGAGGCAAGTTTATTGGAAGAGTCGTGGATGGCTGATACTAGGGGATGGTCTGTATAAATGTTGTTAATAGACTGGATGGCGGCAAGTGAATCTGTGCATATGGCTACTTGCTTGTGGTCGGAAGTTAGTTAGTTCAAGGCTTGTTGGATAGCAAAAACTTCACCAGTGTGAACGCTGGAGAAAGACGGCAGAAGACTTGTTATGATGGCTCGGTCAGTAGAGGTGACTGCACAGCCTACGTCAGATTCAGATTTGGAAGCATCCGTGTAGAAGATTTTATCAAAATGGAATAAGTTGATTAGAGTTAGGAAGGCTTGTTTTATTACTTCATGTGGAGTTTCAAGTTTGTTGTATCTGGTGAGGGAGGTGTTGATTTTTGGCAGTGACTTGTCCCAGGGCGAGAAAGAGGAAATAGGTTTTAAGGTTGTCTGGGTGAGGTCTATGTTGCGAAGAAGGGGGGAGAGAATTTGCGGTAGCGGTTGTGGCCTTGACTGATTAGGATTTGTGTGAGGGAAGTTTATTAGTGATGAAGCAGGATTTTGTTGATTAGCAGATATTCTGGCAAAGTATAGCAGTAGAATTTGCCGACGTCTCAGCCATAAAGGTGGTTCATTAGCCTCACAGTAGAGACTTTCGGCAGGGCTGGAACGGTAGGCTCCTAGACAGATTCGCAGTGCTGTGTTTTGGACTGTATTGAGAGGTTTTAGGTCGAATTCTGTAGCTGACATGTATACGAAGCTGCCATAATCAAGTCTCGAGCGTATGAGGGACCTGTATATTCTCAACAGGACATCCTCATCGGCCCCCCACTGAAAGTGTGACAGGGTTTTGAGAATATTGAGTCTGCTCACGCAATCGGTTTTAATATTTTTGATGTGGTGTTTCCAGCTGAGTCTACTGTCGAAGGTCAGTCCAAGAATTTTGTGGTGGTCGACCACCGATAGGAGTTCCCCGTTGAGGGTTATCTGCGGTACACTTGAGTAATGAGTTCTCCGGCTAACCGGATTACCTTGGATTTTGCCGCGGAGAACTGGAGGCCAGTGGTAGACGACCATTCAGCGAGTTGGTTCACTTCTGTCTGGATTAACGCAGTTGTAGTTGGAACACTTCTACCGTGACAAAAAATGATTAGGTCATCTGCATAAATAGAGAATTTTACCGGCGGGCGGATTGAAGAGCAGACGTCGTTGATGGCCAAGATGAATAGTGTTGGGCTCAGAACGGACCCTTGGGGTACCCCGTTGTCTTGTCTCATTGCAGTAGATGTTTTCCCATTAACAGAGACTTTAAAGGTTCTATTTGATAAGAAGTTTTCAATGAAATGATAAATGTTGCCACTGAAGTTTTGTTCTTGAAGTTTTTGTAAGATGGCAGGTCTGAGTAGAGAGTCGAATGCACTTTAATGTCAAACACAGCCGCGATAACATCTTGTTTCTTAAGGAGTGCATTGGCAATATCGGTCTGCAGTACTGCTAGATTGTCCATTGTGCTGCGTTGCGGTCTGAATCCTGATTGAGAGGGGTTGATTATCTCGTATTTCTCGAGATACCAAAGAAGTCTCTTGTTGACCATTTTTTTCCAACAGTTTACACAATGTACATGTGAGGGAGATCGGCCTGTATGAGTTGGGATTGTCTGAGGGTTTGTCTGGCTTCTTAATGGGAAGGATTATAGATTTTTGCCACAATTTTGGAAATTTTCTTTTAGACCAGATGTTATTGTAAAGCTCAAGCAGTTTAGGAAGGCTGGAAGTTGGCAAGTTTTTGAGGAATAGAAAGGGGATGTTATCTGGTCCTGCTGCGGAGTTCTTACATCTAGAGAGAGCATAGGTGAGCTCTCTCATGGAGAAAGGTAGGTTTAGAGAGGTGAGGTCTCGAATTACTTTTTTTGAAGTATTAGGCGCGGTATTACTTAAAGTGGATGGATTGGGAGGATTGGCGGCTTCGTTTATAAATCTCTCGTGAAACTTTAAGGCAATGATGTCTACGATTTGTTGACTGTCGTTGCTGAGAGTACCTTGGTGTTTTATTGCTGCGATTTTCAAGTGTGTTCTGTTGCCTTGCATTTGTCTAATCTTTTTCCAGACTTGACCTGGTGGGGTGTCGCATGTGATTGAAGAGGTGTAGCTGTTCCAAGCAGATTTTTTATTTTCTTTCAGGGTACGCTTAGCTATGCCTCTCTTTTTTTTTTAAATTGATGAGAGAGGCTTCGTCTCTTATTCTTCTGTATCTGTTTAAAGCAATCTTGCATTCTCGGACGGCAACAGCGTAGTCTGGATTCCACCAAGGGACGGCTTTTTGGGAGGAGGTAATAATGCTTTTCCCTACATGTATCTCAGCGGCAAGAGTGATACAGTCACTAAAGTTGGATACTGCTTCATCTATATTTTCGGGGAGTTGTAATTGGAGAACGTTGGACTCAATGTGAGACCTGAAGCTGTCCCAGTCTGCACTGGCAATTTTCCACTTAGTCATAATATTAGGAGGCTTGTCCCGTGAGTCTGAGATGTGAATCAGGAAGTGGTTGCTATCGTAAAGACTGTCAAGTGTGTTCCATGTGAGTGATGAAGCTGTTCTAGGGTCACATAAGCTGAGGTCAATTGAGGAAAAGGTTCCGGAGGAGATATTGAGGTGAGTGCTGGATCTGGAGTTGAGGAGGCAGGCGGTGCAGTTAAGTATTGCGTTTCCAACAGTTTTTCCCCTGCCGAAGGTTTTGTCAGAGCCCCACATTACGTTGTGGGCATTGAAGTCACCCACCATGATGAAAGGAGCTGGAAGTTGAGTTATGAGGTCCACTAATTCAGCCTCGGTTAGGTTGTAATCTGGCTTAATGTATATACTACATACAGTAATCTTATTGGGACACCATATAGAGACAGCCACAGCTTCCAGGTTTGTAGTTAAGGGGTGAGCGCATGTGGAAAGGTCCCTGGAGACAAATATGGACGTTCCGCCACTGACTCTTCTGTAGCTGGTTCTGAGGAAGTGATATCCTTGAAAGCCTTTTAGTTGACGATAATTTTAACTTTATTATTAATTAGCCGCTATTGCGCTGAAAAAAATACCCCTTAAATTGAGTTAAAATACCCATGAATTTTGGTAAAGGGATCTAGTTGAATGTACCTATACCAAGTCCATTCGACTTGACTCTCTTTGATTACTTTATCTATGGGATGCCTTGAAGAAGTTACAGTTACATATATATCTTTCCAATTATTGATAAAGCTTAAAGGAGTTGAATCAAAGAATTTGGGTTTGAAGTTCATGTATTCGTAGATCTACTGCCTTGTATTCAAATGAAAATTGGACATTTAAACTAACTTAGTGGTATCATTAATTTTTTATCAGTGTAAATAAGGTAATTAGCAATAAATTTGACTAGTAAGTCTTACGATGAGGGAACGAAACATAAATAATTCGGCTTAAGTAAGTATGTGCTTTGTAATATTAAGGTTGATATTAATTAGAAGCGTTGCTTGTAAGGGATGATTATATTTTATCGCAAACTTTTTGTAGTTTCAAGGCTGGTAATATTTCTCAAGCAATTTTGTTTTGCCTCAGCTTCCGTCAGCACATCGAGTTTTGTACTTCCCGGATTACGTTTCCATCCTTCCAACTCTGACGATGTTATTACTCATTCGTATCTCAAGCGATAGCTGATATATACGCCCAATGATAACATAATTTATGTATGTCGTAGATTAACTAATGACAAATTAAACTTTCTTGAACACGTTCAAGATCTTGTAGAATTTATAACATTTCTTCTGCTAGAGAAAGTTCTTGATTGTTCTTGATGCAAGAAATCCATCCATGAGTTTTATTCTTTACAGAGCCAGTATTGATTAATCCAAAGTTCAAGTAGTACCTAGTAAAGCATGTTCTGATCTAGCAGCAGTTATTATTATTCCAAGTTATAATTGGAGAAGCTAAGGGTTAATATTTACAATCTTGAATTGTTTAAGTTTGTATAGTCTTAGTCTTACAAGGAAAATTGTGCTTTCAAGACAATTTTCTGGACATTATGTACAGTGTTTAGAAACAAAAAATTAAAACACGACAACAATGCTATACATAGGTAAATGATGGGAGAGGCGATGTCTGCTTGGAAGGCGTATAACGACCAAAGGGCCGCAGAATAACAAAACAACAAGCCAGTTCTTGATCCCCTTATTCCTGGATCTAGGCATGCTCTGCGGCTCGTGAAGCTCTTTCACGAAAATCGGAAACAGCCCTAGGCTAACATCGGAATCGTCGCAAATGAAACACTGCTGACCTATTAAAATTTAGATTTAGGGCATCCCTTTACGAGAGTTTCAAATATAAATATGCGAGCTAAATAGCCGTTTGTGCATATTTTACTGGAGAGTATTCCGCAGAGACGTTCTCTTTTGTGGGTTTAATGTCAGAGGCAGGGCTGAGCACATTACGCTTTAACTGAAAGTGCATGAGAAGGTAATGCTGAAATTTTCTACAGGACACGTATAATTTTTATAACTCCATTCACTTTTTTAAGGCTATATGTATAGGCAGGCGTATTTGTAATTTTTGACCAGTGGAGTAATTTAAATGGAGTAAGAATAAAAATTTCCAGAATTACATGTTATAATGCCATTTAATGATCATCAGTCATCGGGAAATATGAGTAAAAAGGTGATCACCAGTAATTTTACACATTAGGTAATTTACTTCTTTTTTTTTGAAATTACTAATTTCTACTACTAAGCTCAGGATCTATTGTAGAAAAACTTCCTGATTTTTCAGAAACCAATAGCTTGAACTCTCTTCTGACATGCGCAATTTTGATATTAAATCTAACTAAGTTAATAATGCAGTTAAAGATGGTATTACCATCTACACATAAACACCATCTCCACTACCTATTTACTACTTTACTACCTAAAACTTGTAAATTTACGAGAAGAACCGAACATGCTATACAATACCAACGGATTTACATAATTCCTTACAAGACACGACTTCAGTAACAATGAGTCCTGCGATAATACAATCGACCACCCCATGTAGGGACAAGAAAGCACAATACTTATAGACTTAGACGGAAAATATGGATCCATGTAGGTACTTAACACAATAATTTATGCGACCTGGGAGTTGAAGTAGAATCTAACAATAACAAAAATAATAGTGATGGTCAATATACCTACTCATTTGAAGAAATTAAGAAACCAGGTACTCAAGTCAAGTTAGCCACGCTTCGGCCAGCCACGCTTTCGACCAGTAAGAGGAACCCTTTTTTAATGTCCAGCAAAAATTTTTTTTTCGTTATTGACAGTTTGAATGGAAAATATTTGTTTTTTTTTGTGATAATGATAAATATTATTATAACATTTCGGACCTACGTGGCTGGCCATTATTATGAATATTTGGACATCTTAAAACAAAATTACAGCCAAAAAAGACTTTTTTCAGTTTGTTAAGTCGTGGCCAAAAGCGAGGTTGGCCATTATGTTAAAATTTTGGACTTTTTTCAGCCAGATTTCTGCCAGAACTTTTTCAGTTACGTAAATCCGTGGCGGAAAGCGCCACGCTTATTATGAATTTTTTCATTCTCTTGAGCAAAATTACAGCAAAAATTACATTTTGCAGTTTATTAAGTCGTGGCCGAAAGCGAGGTTGGCATTTATGTTAAAATTTCGGGCTTTTTTCAGCCAGATTATCGCCAGAATTTTTTTCAGTTTCGTAAGTCCGTGGCGGAAAGCGTGGCTGACACTTATTATGAATTTTTTGACTCTTTTGAGCAAAATTACAGCAAAGATTACATTTTGCAGTTTATTAAGTCGTGGCCGAAAGTGTGGCTGCCCATTATTATAAAATGTCGTACTTTTTCAACAAAATTTCAGCTTAAATGATTTTTTTAGATTATTAAGACCGTAGCTAGTCATTATGATGAAATTTTTGACTTTTTTGAGTCAAATTTCAGCAAAAACGGTTTTTTCAGTTTTTCAATAAGGCTGCGGCCGAAAGTCTGACCGGCTATATTATAAAATTTCGGACTTTTTTTAGCAGAATTTCAGCAAAAGTGATTTTTTACAATTTCTCGAGTCCATACCTGAAAGCGTGGTTGGTCATTATTGCAAAATGTCGGATTTTTATAACCAAATTTCAGCAAATAGGATTTTTTTCGAAAGTGTGCGAAAGCATGGCTGGCCGAAGCGTGGCTAACTTGACTTGGGTCCCCCAGGTCTTTTGGAATTCTAGCTTGAAATCTTTATAGACCGGGACTATAACTAACAGGTGTTCATTTAGAAACACTTACTCAGTTCGCCCTGGACATACCTATTATGAGTCACGTCCGAACTTAATTTCGGTGCGTAGAATATACAAGGTATTCAATCACTAGAATAGTAGAGTAGACTTTTAGACTTTCTATGAATGTGGTAGGTAGTCACGGTTACTTAGTGTATCTGTTATTCATTTATAGGTTATTTCAAATCAACTGTAATTTTAGTCCCAGTTTTTGTTAGTCTCAAATCATCGCTATTTCATCAACAAGTCTAACAGCGGGTATAATGGCCCATTAAGCTAACGGGCAGATTTCTGTGCTCATTTTTGAAGCTAATTTCGACGTCAAGTGACTTTTATTAACATTTTTGTAACCCCTTTCATCTGTACATGGTCAGGGGACATTTCTATAATAGATCGCTAAAAAATATTTTGCATGCTGTACTCTAAATTTCTAAAGTGGGAGACTAACATTCATTTCCATGGTCCAATTTCCAATGCACTGAAATAAAAATCGCGTTAATATTTCATCTCATCAATCCGACATAGCCGACTATCTGTCAGAGTACGTTTATAGTCTCTAAGACATCCTGACAAATGTTCAATCATGAGTCGGTTCTCTTGACATGACCTGTTATCCTGTTAATACCCTCGGCTGACATCACGTAAATCATGTTGGATGTTTTTGCGAGATTGAACTCTATTTGATTGTTTACAACGTCTGTTTCCAAGACAGTCATTTTATGTTTATCAATAATTGCTCTATGGTAAATGTCTTACAAACCGCTCGCTCAAATTGTGAATAAATTTGTTTAAGCTACGTTTTCCTAGCTGCGTCAAACGCGAGCGCAAAACGCCTGCGGTACACGCAGGGCGATTCACGCAGTGTGATGGGTTGCGTGAACAGTGTTTTCCAACTTGCGCAAATCAGTTCAAATTATGACGTATTATTTATTTTGGTAATAATATTAAGAGAAAAGGAGTTCTTCTAGATCTCATTACGATGAAGAAGAAGTATTTATAATTCCTTGTTATAAAGAACTTTGTTGAAAAAAGACAAATTTAGTGAATTTAATTCGATTTTTTAAACCCTTATTTTTGTAGTCTTTTAGTTTTACATCGTATATTATGAGTAATCCAGACCAGTTCAAAGAACAGTTAATATTCAGCTGCAGAACATCTTGGTTGAGGTTCTTTGCCTGATATATTCAATATTAAAATAAAAAAAACCAATAACTTCCGCAATGCGTCGCGTGACTGACTGCTCTCGAGGCACAACCGACGTTTCACGCGAGCGCACACCGTCCAATGCTGCGGAGCACGCACTGTAGGAAAACGGTCTGATTTAAACCATACATGAGCAGTGTTGGGCGTGTTACGCGTGCGTCGTACGCAGTGCGATATACGCAGCTAGGAAAACGTAGCTTTAGTAAGTTATTAACTTTGTTAAAAATTTCTAAAGAAGAAGAAACCTTTAAAGACTGCTTAGAGATTCGTACTTAGGGCCCATCGACGTCTTGAGATTTTGTATGCTATTCGCTCGGCTATTCGTCAATAGGAAGTTAATTTCAATATACTGTTACGGATTTCCTAACCGTAGGCTCGACGGATAATTGGGAAACACAAATTTACTGTTTAATTTATTTATTTAATGTCCACAATAATTTCAGATTACAATGTTACAAATATCACTACTTCTTATACACAACAACTTTACTTGGTCTATAACACTTTACTACTACTTCACTAGTCACTTAGGAAAACCGCACTGTTCTATATCGCCACTAGTCGCTTGGTTCTTTCGCTTGTTTCTTCGCACACTGCTAGACTAAAACTGACTCAGTTCGCTTGCCTGCTGGCTATTTATAGGACATCCCTACCTCTGGAAGTAGCTTCTGGAGGGTTTTCTGACGGCTCGCTTCTATTTCCCGAACAAATCCAAGAGAAAGATCTCGAGAATATTCCCTTCCTAGATCTTCGGCTCCCAGACACTCAAACATCCATTTCTGGAACTTCTCCACAGGAAATGACCAGAGTTTTCCATTCATTTCCCGTGGTTTTCAGCGAGATCCTTTCTCAGGGTATCAGGGATCCAGGAGTGTACAGGACGGCAGTGTTGTTGGTCGCTTACTGGTGGGTGCGTCCGGCTTGACCCTCCCACCACGCGCCCCAGTCAGCACAGAACGCCGGGGGCCGATCACTCATGGCTACCGTTGCTCTGTCCCGCCCACTTTTTATCCATCGCTCTATTCGTATCAATACAATTGAAAACTCGCCACATAATATTTCAACGTCATTGTTGACAATAATAATTGTTCAATCAAAGAAGATGTAGAGTGCGTGAGCAATTCCTTCAGAAACTTGTTCAGGGTGTTTAGTGAGAATTTATATACCAAAAGTCCTGACGTTTAGGTAATAGGAGAAAGGAGGGTAAGGGTTCCGGTTATATAGATAAAGAAAAATTTTCTCATAGAAGATAATATTAAAAAAATAAAAAAATAGAAGAAAAAAGACTCATAGAGGAGAAAATTCCTGAAATCCTGAAACCTGAAAACCTGTCTGCATCATTTTTGCAACGTTGTCGCTCTTATTCTAGTTTCAAACTTACCTGCCCTTTTAAAACTAATTCGTCTACGTCCCTGTTTTAACGTTCTAGGGAAAAATGCACCTTCCGCCAAACTTATAACCTTAAATTGGAATTCACTTCCTCTGTGTATGATCAGAGAGGATTTTTTATTTAAGTTATAATATTATTTATCAGTATGGTAAATTCATTTCTTAACGAAACTGAATGAACTACATATCAAAATACTCGGAAAAATTTTTGGAATCTGTAGGTACACTTCAAGTCGCTTGAAAATATAATTTGAAAAGAGAAAATGATCAAATTTTCTTCTTCATCTTACCTCACATTTCCCATCAAGCATTCCTTCATATCGTCTAAAATATTCATCAGAGCAAGAGCGTACAGCTCAAAAATAGTTGAAAATTTGAGAGAAACGAAAGTTTCTTTCGAGAAAATTCGAGAAAAAAGACTAAAATGTCTAGATAATTTTGTTGGGCATTTATTTATTATAAGAAAATTTTCCCCTGAAAAAAGCAACTTTTCTCCCTGCCTCCCCCTCCGGCTCATCACCTAGATGTCAGGACTTTTGGTATGCTCACACCTTAAGCATCCTGAACAACTTTCAGAAGTCGCTTAGGTACCTGCTCAGACACTCTAAACCTTATTCTTTCGGGCCATTAGTTGACTGGACTACAATAATTATTATTCGATATTATTTAGTCAAAATGTTGAACTCAGATTTAATGTTCAAATACAATCGGATTTACTTTAAACAATAATTATTGGTGTCATCTCCCCTCACACTCCTACAACCAGTATCAAATTGCTGGGAAGATCTATTACTACAGTGGAAGCCTAGTTTTAGACTTTTGAAACTTTGTCTTTGACAAATTTGCTTGTTTAAATCCTGCAGCGCCAATTTTAACGATAAATTGCCCTAAGCTTTGAGCTTCAGACTTGCCCAGAAATAACTCGAAATAAGCCTCGAGATCTCTGTCTATTTTCTCAACATACGGCGGTCTCTGCTAAGGCCTTCAAATTCAGATGCTTTGTATATAACGAAGAGCTTCGAGCTACAAGAGAAACATTACGTAAGCAACTAAAAATTACGCTTAATATCAATCAATTCTCTATTAAACGCTTTGCATGTTTATTTTGCTGCTTATACTCACAAAGCTTGCTAATTAAGCGGTTATGAAACTGAATTGCATATTGGAAAAGTAAAAAATTTATTAATTTTTTTTTCTTAAAAGTTTTTGTTATTTAATAATTATTATTGCACTATATCTACTTCTGCTTTCTATAATGAAACATTAATTGGATGAAAATTTTTGTTGCTCAGTATTTTCACCCATCACCCGGTTCCATAAAAAATAATCTGTGAGAGCAAAACGCAATGTTTCAAGCTGTTCATTACCATGCATCCCAGCACGAAACAACCCGTTTCAAACGCACAGTTATATCAAATTTAATACTAAGGTCACAATATGCTCTCATCCCTGATAGACTGTAATAGATAAAGTCAATCAGGGTCCATTATTTTCGCATTTTTTAACGCTTAATTGCATTTAAAAAAACATTCATAACAGCACATCGAGTTAACCAGTGAAAACAAATCGGCTGTTTGAATTCAATTTGCGTTTATAGGGTAATGGCCGTACACTCGTGTTACATATACCCAATTTGCATAACTTCTACTTTGTATAGCCTCTGTTACTTTATATTACGTTTGTATTATTATTACGGGTTGATAATTGTACCTTGGCGGCTATAACTATTCATAAATGGTGTCGTTCAAGTCATAATCGCTAACAAACTATGTACGAGATCAAAACCTTAATAATGATTCTCATAATATAGTCTCCCTAATCATTGCCAACAAGGTGAAATAACTTTTGCGTATTGATTGGAGACCATTATTGGACAGTTTTTATGCGTATAGTCGCATTAAAAAACGAAAATTACTTCTATTTACAATAGAGTTGCAGTCGTTGTATTTTTTCTTCAAAGCGCCGTTTCAGTCAGTTATCGACCTATAAATCACCACAGAGTGGCTTTGGTTCGACATCTATTTCGAACAACATCTAGTTACATTTTGATTTTTAAGTTTAATTCAGCATTATGCTAAGATTTGTTTGTGTTAATCGATTTATTTTTTCACCGGTCGCTAGTCCTTCTATCTCCTGGATACTAACCCGCGTCTTAGCAAATGACCTCGCTTTACCCTTAGGCTCTCAAGTGCAGTCCATATAGTCACGTTGTCTATCCCACTGCTGATTATTTTCGGATTGCCTCCTTGTTATAGCTCCCGTTTGCGACTTGTTCCGAGAAAAAGGACTCGTCGAGAAAAAAAGCGTCTGGTTCGTCGCCCCACGTCGTTCTTCCTACCTTCAGAACTCAAAATAACACAGCCCTCGCCAATTCTACTCATGTGGTTCTGTGTATCATCCCAAGAGGAATTTAAGAGAATCGCGTTCAAACATGGTCAGATCAACCTCACACATAAGGTGACTTAAGGTGACAAGGGACTTAAGGAAAATATGACACGTTTTTGTTGTTTATTTTTAGATGAAACGAAATGATTGGGTACCATGACTTCAGTTGGGAGAGGAAATTTTTTCCCTCCTGTTATAATATCGCTAGCTTAAATATTCGGCAGTATGGCGAACAACCCCTTAAATTGGAATAAAGAAATGGGTTGACTCGTGCGTTATTGAAAAGCCCTTTCAATTTCCGACTTCAAATTTGATACATTTTCTAAATCAGATTTTTTTTAATCGGTTCGAATTGAATTCAAAAGATATTTAGAGATATGAAAGGTTTTTTTCAAAGGCGAATGACTCGACTCCACTTTCCTATTAGTTAATTTAATGAATGAAATGAACTTAACAATCCAGATTTCTCTTTATCTGGATTTCTTATTGAATAATATAAATACAAGTGCCTATTATCACTCTTTAGAGAATTTACAGATGTTTCCAATGACTCAAAGACCCAAGTAGCATTTTACATTAATCGACGTAAATGGGTCAAAAATTTTATTTCCCTTACCTAAGTTACGTAACATATTCTTCTAATTTACATACCAAAGGCGCAAGTGAGAGTAAAGGTTACTTAAGTTCGTCGACAAATTTGGCAAATTTACCTTTGAAGTTAGTTTAATTCAAGTAGTTTATCTCTTTTAAGTGGTTTCGAATTCTAACGAGTAACCTCTTCTTTTCATCAGTCATAGTCACTTAGTATAGGTTTGCGTTGGCGCGGATATCTTATTCCCATCCATAAAAAAATGAACGAATTTTATTATGAAGTAGTTCGTTATGAAATAGATAACGAAGGGTCGGTGTAGCGTGCGCTTTTCCGTATCTGTTTCGAATGAATTTTCGAATAGAAAAGGCGTAGGAAAATGGCGTTCCTTTGGAATGCTACACTCCGCTGATTTTATAGTCTGAGGCATAGTAGCGAGATCGAATTATGAGTCACATGCCAGTCGGCGAGGTGACAGAGCGATGTAACGGATAACCGACCATGCGCTTATTTATCGATTGAATTGTGAGGTCGAGAACCGGACGAGATTGGCTGAGTCGTTCTTGTTGTCTGGAATACCGTTGAGTGAACATGGTTTAATAAGTGAATTACATATTCAGTTATTGTTTCGTGTAGTGGTTGCTTGAAACTCAGGTATGAAGTTGTTGTTTTAGTTTTATTTAGCAAGGCTAATGTTTTATGTCGTTCTAATTAGGTAGGATAAGTTTGTGGATGCTGATTGCCTGGGAATAGTTATTAGAAGCCCGACGTGGACAATGTGATTCATTTCGGTAAGAATTAAAGATGGCGTTTGGTAAAATTTCAAATGGTTATTTTTAATTTAATTTCAGGGTTTCTACATTTGGTCTTTCCGTTTGGTTTTTCCTTTTGGTTTTGACTTTTGTCTTCCGTTTTCGTTTCGGAATGTCCCGATTGTAGTTTCTGGTATGGAATCATCATTTACTCAAGAGTTTTGCTGATGTGAGCAGTCTGCAGGAATGGCGTTCCTTGGATAAAGCAGAGTCATCTTCTTTTGTTTTTTTATGGTCTAGACCGATGATGGTGGTCGGACATTATCAACGATGGAAGGAGGAAGCGTGGTTTTCCATCCTACTTTTGGATTTTCCCGTTTCACTTACTTTTCAACTTGAAATACGAATTGGACTGCAAGGTACCTACCTTATCAGATTTATTTTGTAATTCATTTATGTTCTCTAAAATGAGAAACACATCAACCAAATGAGGTTATTGGAGTGATTTAATTTGGAACTTTGTTACCTGTAAATACCACGAACAATTAAATTGGTACCTGCTTTACCGTCGTTCATTTCTGCCTGCGTCCGTATCTGCCGCGACCGAGCGCACACCGATAAGGAGGCATTTGTGATAACACCCATATACATTACAAATTTCATGACAGAACTTATAATTCTGTACCTTAGTGGAAAAAGGAGCCAATGTCCAAAAATGGATTTTGTAACAATGTAACAAAATACAGGATGCCGAAAATAGCATCTAACTAGAAAAGGAGGTGATTTTTCATAAAAAATAAGATTTCTCATTCCTATAAACTTATATAAATCCTTGCTTTCATCTAAACAAAAAAGATTTTAGGAAAATCGAGTGGCCAAAAGAGTTTTTAGTACTTTGAGGATTTCAACCCCCTATCGTCCACGCCACTCGAACAAGTAAGACTTTAATAATCTGAACCGCCAATATTTCTTTTACCAAATACCTAGGTACTCTTAGTTAACAGCTCGAAAGTTAATCGTTTCCGATAAAATCAACAACTTACGATGACTATAACTCGCTTTGGATGTTTCAACATATACAGGGTTAAAACTATTTAAAGGGCCACTACAGGGATATCCTAAACCATTGAAGATACGAGGTCGGTTAAATTAGAGAAAAGTTGCGCTATTTTGTGGGCATCTCGAATCCGTCAAAACATGCAAGATATCTGTGCTGTGACCATTCCTGAAATATCCTGAAAAAACTGAAAAATATCTCAAAAACAGTGCGCTATATGAACAAAATTAAAGAGTACTTTTTAGTTCTAAAATAAAATGGCCATTGAATTTTTGTAGGTTTTGTATTTGCAATAGATTGAAAAATAAGGGGGGAAAATAGGGAAAAACAACCTGAATATCTACGCCACTGAAAGACGTCTTTGGAAAAAATCTTTGTGTGTTTATTGTTCATGAGCTTCCTTGAAAATCGTTTCAAATTCACATGAGTTATAACCAAAAACCGCTACCTAATTTTTTTTTAATTTTAGCATCTCGAAATATCTCGAGTATCTCGAAAACGAAGCGTTGTTGGAGAAATGTTTATGGGATAAATGTTTGTTTTGACGCCCTCCACTATCCTTAAAAGTTTGTCGGTTTATTTATGATACACCTGTATAATGTCCAGCCAATTGAGAGTCTCCAGAAACATACTGACATAGTAATTTCTCAGACATAGTAATTTTGGAAGTAAAAATTGAAGAGCAATAGTGTCAAATGTCACAAATATTAATGAGAACAAGCCTTTCACGGAAAAGAAAAGCAAGTGTAGCAGTTACATATAATTATAAAAAAAAAAAACAGTAGCAACTTAATGAAGTCTATTGTTATCCTGAATGAATGTTTAGATTCATTTTATGTATAAAATATCATCATAATGAGAAATAATTACTCATTATTACATTTTGCAAGTTGGATACGCAGTAGATAAAGAATAGAACATTTTTATTTAATATGGAAAGTTTTATAGTCACAGGAGCCAGAGGGTATAACTTCCATAACATTTGCTGGGTGAATAACATGGAAGCACAACATGTTACTCTCAACTTGATCTCGAAACTCCGAAATTAACTACTGCTAAACTGTGCATGCGTACATTTATATGATGAGAACAACAAAATCTATAAGGCTATGCTATATTATTAAGGTTTACCATACCTTTGGATCACGAAGTTCTCATTATTATAAAGATCAGGTTGCAACTAAACTAATATTTACATTTTATATCACTTCATATTATATTGAAAGCTTATTTCAAAGCTTCAGAAGTTACCTGTATTAAGCTACCCTATGTTGATATTTATGCATCTAATATTCAACATGTTAATCTTCGTTTTCCCAACATAGGCAATAGAATAATTTCAATGATTACTCTGTTAAGAGAGAAAATAGGTACCGAATGTTTTCATTATACAAACTTATACATCGTAGCAGTTGTTATAATATTATTTATATCTAATCCAGGTTATTTCCTGACCAGGATCAGACTTTTGAAAACTTTCTTCATAGACATCAATTTTTTTCTTCAAATCCGACACCTTAGAAAATAATTTCAAGACCTTTGAATATTGTAACAGTGCAAGTTTTCTCAGGGCGGGATTAATATTGATTTTCTACTACTTCTTTTCAAAAAAGGTACGATTTTTCAATCAAAGATGCATTCAAAAAATTCCCAACAAATTTTATAGTAATTCCAGAAATTGTGGAAAAAGTATATATAGTTCATAGCACTAATAAGTGGTAAGTTTTCTGTAATATGGATTCCTATATTGATCAAGGAAATAAAAAGTTTGTTATATTTTTGATAAGTGAAGTGGTAGGTAACTGACTGAGATACTATACCTAGGTACCTAGGTAACAGGTACTAGTATTAGTTATTAGCCAGCATGCAATGCAACATTTATCACCTTGGGTGGAGATAGCATGCCATGATGAATGATGTGCATGATTTAATGGGAGTAGTGTTATATTAGTTTAATAATCATTGGCGTGTCCGATACCTCAGCTCGAATATATGATTGAGGTAGGTATAAGGGAAAATAAAATTTTATTTACATGCTCAATTTTACAAAACGTAACATCGTTATATTTAATCTACATCTACCTACTAAGAAAGCCACAAACTCGTAATTTGGAAAGAAAACTCCTTTTATGAACTAGTCAAGCAATAGGACATGATTTTCCGAAATTCAGCCTCTTAAGGTGGATCCACATCAATACAAATTTTCGTTGTGCGTTGTGTGTTGAAATTCAGCGAAAAATTTGCGCCATAAATTTAAATCTGATGAAATATTTTACCACGTAATTTTTATATCTTGTTCGTTGTACGCGCGAATCCACTTGTGGGATGCGGATCGTCGATATTTGAAATAATAACATTCGCTAAAGCTACGTTTTCCTAGCTGCGTATATCGCACTGCGTACGACGCACGCGTAACACGCCCAACACTGCTCTTGTATGGTTTAAATCAGACCGTTTTCCTACAGTGCGTGTTCCGCAGCATTGGACGGTGTGCGCTCGCGTGAAACGTCGGCTGTGCCTCGAGAGCAGTCAATCACGCGACGCAGTGCGTAAGTTATTGGTTTTTTTAATTTTAATGTTGAATACATCAGGCAAAGAACCTCAACCAATATTTTCTGCAGCTGAAGATGAACTGTTGTTTGAACTGGTGGCTGGATTACTCATAATATACGATGTAAAATTAAAAGGCTACAAAAATAAGGGTTTAAAAGACACAAAATCGAATTAAATTCGTTAGATTCGTCTTTTTTCAACAAAGTTCTTTATAACAAGGAGTTATAAATACTTCTTCTTCATCGTAATGAGACTAGAAGAACTCCTTTTCTCATAATATTATTACCAAAATAAATAATACGTTTTAATTCGAACTGATTTCCGCAAGTTGGAAAACACTGTTCACGCAACCCACACTGCGTGAATCGCCCTGCGTGTACCGCAGGCGTTTCGCGGTCGCGTTTGACGCAGCTAGGAAAACGTAGCTTTATGATTTTCTTATTTTTCTATCTATCAACGATTGTAGTCATGGATTCATCAATCAATTTCCTTTTATGTCAAATCAGTTTCACTTTATGTCAATTGCTTTTCCCATTTACTTGCAGTGACAGTATCATAATATTGGAAAAGCATTTGATAAAAAAGGAATCTCATTTGACAAAAGAGGAATTTCAATTGAAAAATCACGCACTGACGTTTAATAAATGGGAAAAGCATTTAATAAAGCAATGAGGAAAAGCAATTGACAAAAGACGAAAACCAAAAGAAAAAGACTGTAAAATTAACAAAGTAGTCAAAATATCTAGGAAAAAATTACACAAGCACTAATTCACGTCCACATTAATATCACTGTGCGAAGCAAATCCCTTTGAAGTTGGTTGAAAACCGACAGCTCATCGGATCGTGTGCGTCGTTCGTTGCAAAAATGTTTGCGTGAATTTATTTGCGGCGCACAGTCCACATATATGAATATTCCGCCGCACACGAGCAAATTTGTGTCAAAAACAACGCATAACGAAAATTTGTATTGATGTGGATCCACCTTAAGGGGGCGTCCATTAATTTCGTGAGGCGTTTTTGGTGATTTTCATCCTCCAATGTCACGTGAGAATTTTAAAAACGTATGTTTCTAGTAGGTACCTCTAAATGGGTGGGATTTATAAAAAAAAATATTGCTTAGTATTTTTATTTAAGACTAGTTAAACCGAGGGTACAGTGCAGCTTTTCTAAAGAAAATTACGTGATATTTCGCCGATACCCTCCTCCCTTCCCCAAAGCGGGATTGGATGAGATTCGGCTCGACTCCCTCCCTGAAAGCCTCATACTTAATTAATGGATGCCCCTCAAGCCCCCAACCTATTGCACGGTGGTTGATACGTTTGTATGTGAAATTAACACATAGTCGAAACTACGGAAATTTGAACAGCATATTAGAGCTGTGCAGAAAGTACGGATTTTTCGGAATTCGACCCATGTAGGGTTGATTTTTCAAAATTCAACATCTGAATGGTTAGTAGATTAAGTTAATTTTTTTCAAAAAATATTTCTTAACCGTGATGGTGATACCGGTTTGTATCACCGGTGGTGCATATAGGTTTCTATTAAAAACCCGTATTTGTAAAAAAAATGGGTATATCTGAACCACCCAGTGGCATAGAATCCGGGGTAACATAATATATCACATATTAGCTCATGAAATCAATCTGAACCGTGTTTGGAAATAGTTTTATTGTTTTTTTTCCCAAATACCAGACTAAACTTACTATTATTAAAAAGGCATAGAGATCCTTATAATTTTGAATAGGTTGCACAGAGGAAATTTTAGTTTTGTTGCAAACAGTTTTTGATATATTTTTATTTTCACTATTTTATTATTTAATATTTATCTTTTATTACTCTTTTTCAGTAACGATTTAAACACAAATTCATGTAATTAACGTTGTTTACTTTAGACGCATGCAGTAGGTACGCCAATTCTACCAAAAAAAAAACATTAATTCAAAAGAAATCTGCTTTAGGTAACATAGGTACGAGTATAGAAATCATATTGTGACAAATAATCCTGTCAAATTATATCTCCCACAGTGTTCTACCACACAAAAGAAACAATTTTTTAGGTGAAAGAACAAGAAAAGGGAAAGTTTTATATACGTTCTCTTCGAGGTATAGTCTGATGGATCAACTCGAAATCCTTCATTTTTTACACAATCACAACCTTTTCTAGATAAGCGTGTTTAAAGTGAACGCCGCCCTGCTAAAATAAAAGTATAAGCACGTTGGAATTTCATCAAACTTATTGGAATTTTATTAGGCTCGTTTCATGTTTTCCGATCATTCGTCCCAGGAATGCAAATCACATTTTATTCTTTCACAAATGAAAAATAAAGATGTTTTACTATTTCAGAGGAGCCCAAAGTGCGTGTCCTCAAGAATTATAAAAAAAAAATATTCATTTCTCAGTAAGCTATCAAAATAAATAAGGGCGGGCTACTCATGATAGAATGGGAAATTAATCTCCAACAGTAGCTTAGGTAGGTATAAGAAAGTAATTTAATTTTCTAGCCAGTGAAAAAACAGGCCGCTAAGTAGAGTCAACACTTTTTTAAATTTTCAATGTTTGCGTTTTTTATGGTATAAAATGGCACTTTCTGTAACTCTCATCAATGTTTCTGCGGGAAAAAAAATTTTATCTTTAAAATTATCGACATAGGAGCCTTTACGACTACGATTTTATAACTTTTTCTGTTAAGTGTTAAAAATGATAAAACAGTAAATTACGTGTAACTTAATTTTTCAACGTAGGTAAATTCGCGATACATATGAAAATATAAACTAAGAAAATAAAATATGCGTAAAGTTACACATAAAGTTTCATAACATGAGTTAAAAATGAGAGGTGCCTTTTCATAGAAAAGTAGTACATTGGTTGATAGCATGTATCTACCAAATTTATAGTTAAAAAAGTAAATAAATTAAGAAGCAAGTAGGAAGAGACAACCTGAATCGCAAGAGCTGATCAATAATTTGTAAAACTTGTTATTGTTTCGTTCATAAAATAATTTCATCATTCATAAATCGTTCATAAATCATCAAAATCCAGAAATATTATTCCTCACAAAGAAATTTTATATACCTACCTCAACAGATTCTTCTTTTATACAAGGCTCAAATCCGACCATCCTTGAAGATGTTTGGAGCTCAAGTCCTAAGCATACTTTGAGATGGCATCCATTAAAAAATAGCCATTCATTTGATAGGGGACTCAGCTTTGAATAAAAATTTAGATAGTTTTAAACATCGAAGAAAAGTAGTTGACCTACCGAGCCTGTTATGAGAAGTGTTCAAAAGTCGAACCCGTTTAATCCCACCTGGAACAAGGCCGGGCAAAAATACACGTCAAGCTGCAATAGCTCATCCATATCAGGTTCAGCTCATCACTTCCGTACCACTTTATTACAGACTCTACTTTTATGTACAGAACCGCATCACTTTGGAATAGAATGTATTTCTTTAAGATTACAACTTGCAACGTCTTATAGGGTTTCCTATAATGTCGTTTGTTTTAATCAGTAGCTAGAAACAGATAAGGGGTATAAAAAAAAGGGGGCAGAGCACCTTTTAGGGGTGTATAAGGACGTAGTCGATCTACAATAATTGATTAAGGGAGAAATTAACCTGGCAAATTGGTTATATTTGTATCAGAACCGTAAGTAATCTACCTTACTCACCAACCAATCAATCACTAAGTTTCGTTTAATCAAATTTCTTACGCGAAGAGCTTTCCGTTTAATCGAATAAACATGCCATCAGGATACTTAAAATCATTAACAAAAGGGAGGCTTGAGGGCTTGAAGACAGGGAGCAGCTATCGTTAAAGTCAAAGTGCAAATTATCATGAAGTTTTTTTTTGTTAAAAGCTTAGAAAAATCATATCTTGACGGTAATTGTTGAAGTACTTATGTTAAATAGGACTTATGTTAAATAAATAGCATTTATTCCTAAGAAACTCCTTAAATCAAGACGCAAAGCTTACTTTGACAGATGGAACTAATACTTGTAAGATGTCTATTCTCATAATGCAAGTAAAAAGACTCGATACTCGAAAAGTAAAAGTTTGAAACAAAAGAGACGTTCAAAGGTAGTTTCAACAGTGGTACCACATCAAAGACGACTATCCTTGCATGTTGGCTACTACATTGTCCATATTTTTATACCCCCTCATACACCAAAACAATGCTAGTGTTCTTGAAGATTTCCATACCATTTTCCAGCCTTTGCATCACTTTGCATTAGTGATATTTTCCAAACTAAATATCCCTTTATTTAGATTAAATGACAAACAAATCGTCATTTAATATCGAACAAAAAAACCGAGCAGGCTGAATGTTTTATGATTTTTAACTGGGAGCTGGGGGTCGACATAATTATCAAAACCTGCAAAGGAAAATCCACAATCGAGAGGGTAAAAGTGTGAGAACAAAAATTCTAGAGCTCGAAATTTTTCCTCACAAACCAAACTTTCTGTAGTTCGCTCCTAAAAAGAAAGAGGGGATCGAAGTTAAAAAAAATCAGTTTTTCGGCATTGCGGTATTGAAAAAGCTAATTTATCCAAAAATTCAGCAGCAATCTTTCGATCTCCTATTTTACGACAATTTATTGTACCTACCTATATACTTTCAGGACCAAAGATAAAAGATCATAGTGTATCCAAGAATGTTATGTTTTTCTAAATTCAAGGTTCAGATAATCTAATATTATCGAGCTTTAGGTACAATACAACTCATTCTTTCCAAAATCACAATTAATGGAGAATTGTACAAGAGAAACTCTTGAACACATACTCAATTTACCTTGAACTCGAGATAAACAGCAGAATCAATTTCTAAAAACACATACAGACAGCTACCTTTATCACACATAAATAGTCTTATTTCTACAACACTTTAAAGTAGCGAAGCAAGACTTATGCCCAGAGAGGGCTCGAAGATTGTGAAAATAAGTGCTGTAAAGGGCAGAAGTTGCAAGGGGTGTAATTTGTTGGCAAGGGGTGCTTTTAAATCCGATGTCTGCGATTCAAAATTCAGCTGGTATACAATAAGTAGGTATTTCGATGGAATGGGCAAAAAAAACCTTTGTTTCTAGATTGAGAGAGTCCTTGGAGGATTGCTCCCCTGCATCTCTCTTGGGGTACATAACTAACACTTTTATAAATTGCATGTAATATGTAAAGTTTTACAATATTTTATTAAATGAGTTGTTTTTATTACAACTTCAGGCTATAATTTCAAGATTAATTTAACCTAAATTCTAAAGCATTAATGGCTGATATTGACACAAAACTTACAGGCTAAATTCAGTAAGAAAGCTTTAAAAAGTTCACTTCTTTAACTGCTGAAATCTTTTTTTCTTCTTCATTTATTATACATATACATATATTAGTGTTTAAGTGTTAATTAATATTCAGTGATAATTCTAAATTTAAAACAAGCTAATAGGAAAAACTCACTAAATAACGTTAAAAAAAATTTGAAATAGTCTAATAGAAAGTTTTCAGAAAAATAAGTTACCTGGACCCTATTCCACAAAAAAACTTTGCCACTTTGCATTTTTCAATTTTTCACAAAGATGGAAATTTGATTTCCACAATCAGTAACTTCAGTGTTGAGTATTCTAAGAAGAGTTTTACTAGACAAAAGATACAAAGCCATGCATCCCTCATAGAGCAAAAAGAGTTAATGTAACTGATAACCACAATAAATAAGGGAGATACTGTATTTTTTAATTTTTAATTTGTCTTAAGATCCATAAACATCATTTAAATTTTTTACTGAAAAATATGCTGAAAAACTGCTGACAAACGAAAATTACTTTTTAATTCGCGGACATCAAAAGGTGTTTAAATTATAAAGTCTTCTTACAAGGTAAAGGTACCTACCTGCATTGTGTAACCACTTCAGCGCATAAATAAATTAATTTTTAATTAAAATTCGTTTTTAGGATTCATCATCACAATTATTATCACAGCAATTAAATTAGGTTTTAATTAGTCCTCGTTGCATTCTGGGAGTACAGTCAGAATCGCCATCTTTGCAATAAATGAAAGAGGCCGATTTCAACATCTAGATCTAGATAAAGGATGCTGAAAAAGTCCCGGTACCCCCCAATAACTCCCTTAATTTTTTGTTTTGCAAAAAAAAACAGGTCATTTTGTAATTTAATTTACTTTTAATTGATGTAAAAAATTTTCTTACGGGGTGTTCCACTGTTCCTTGACTCAGTAATGAAGACATTTATTGTCTATTTTTTTTAATAGCACATCCTGTATATTATTGTATTTTAATATTTCTTGAGAAAATCCAGTAAGAATGGTTTTTACAGTTGCAGTTTAAAATTAGTAGTTTATGAGTTATAAACAAAAATGAAAAACGCTATTTACAATTTTCAAAGTTCAAAAACGACTTAAGATATCGAAAAGCGGCCTACATGTCCCCATTTTACCTTTTTATATGCAATCATGTAGATGAAATTTTTATACAGGGCGATGAAAAATTATATCCTAAATCGTTTTATGGTCTAATATTTACAAGTTTAGTCTTTTCGACTCTTGATATTGATATTGATATTGATAATGAGTGTGTCAGATGCGCTGCGACCTATTACAGATCTATTGTGCCCCCTCTTCTCTGCTTCTTTGGAGTATATTCCCTTCAATGAAGCAGTCTCTCCGACTCCGCTTCCCTTAGGAATTTCAGGATTTGAAGGGGATCAAGGCCGGTTTTCGACTCTTATGAAATTTGAAAATTTAGTTCTGAGGTTTTTAAGCCAACTGTTTCATTTTTGAAAACGTAAATAATGAATAGGTACTTATTTTTACTTTAAAATTCATTCGAATTTTATGAAACCTGTTTATTCTTGAAATATCAATCTATTATTTGTGTTATGACCGAGGTTATGACTTATAAATTTTATGGGAAATTAAATCCAAAAAATTTGGACATTTTTTAACATTTTACAGTGAAGCACCACAAAACAACTACCTACTTTTGGTCCCTCCTTTGGATCAGGGTGACTTCAATAGAGAATTCAATGGGACCAGAATCCTAAAGTTTATTGCATTAATTTCAATAATTTTGACATAAAACTGATGTATCGTATGTCAAAAATGACGTTGCAGTCTTTAAAGATAACACTCTTCAAATTCCGAGCCAAGTAGGTAAGACAATTTTTTTTTAATTTTTTACAAATGTATCATTTTCAGTAAACCAGAAGATTACTACGATTTGATACAAAACTGACCTGTCAAATGTAAGAGAAAATGTTCCAGTTACTGTCAACTTCAAAATTTTATAGTTCATGAGATGTCATGTGATGTGCATTTGATGAACAACAGATTTGTTTTTCTCAACTTTTCTTGAGGTTGATTTCACGTAGTTCCAAGGAAAGAGCGATTATTCAACTTTACATAACCTTTGGTGCTCTCTTGGTACTTCACTGTTTTCCAAAAAAGTTCCCTATTTACAAATCGAAGGTAGAATGTTGAATTTTTCTTGTGCTTTATTTACACAATTTGTACCAGGATAATGGGGCGGGCAGAGTTTGACCAGGTCTTGGCAGCATTCAATGTAATTTATTTTATCATTTGCACTTTCTGCATATATAATTTGATTGACGTTGTAGCCATTAACATTACAAGGCCTATACAGAATAAATAACAGCAGTGGTTGAAGTTTGTATATTCAACTAGGCTGTTATTTCTAGTATGTATAGTATCGGCCGTGTGTTGTTTTACTGGCCACAGCATGGAGAAAATCAACAACCCCCTCTTCGTGTATTGAAAACAGAGGTTTTAACGACCATGGTTGACAAATAAACAAATACGATTTACAATAATTGATTTAATTGTTAATCAAAGATCTGGTCATTATTATTTATTTTGTTTTCGTTCCATATTATAAAATATTTTAATTTTATATTTGAATTAAATAATTTAAATTGAATCAGTTACATATACAGGGTGGAAACTAGTAAGTGGGTCATGGGGATTTAACATCTAAATTCAGTTTTGTCAAATAATATCTCCATGCTTATCTTTAGACTACTTTTAATAATGTTGACTAGTTTAATACTAATGCAAAAAAATGGGAAATAAAAATCAAATTTTTTTTATTTTGTTGTACACAATGTTGTACCCAATGAAACCAGCAAATGAGTTCAAATTTGAAAATATTAATACTTTTATTTAGGATATTTCTACATTATTAGTGAGGTGTTTTGAATGAAGATTAATTAAATAAAGTTAATTAATTAAACTTAAACACAAATTGTCATTGTCAGAAATTATTTCATGTAATAAAATTTTTCTCGAAATCTAAATTAACCTCCTGGAGATATTAATTGCACAAAACTGAATTTGCATTAAATTCTTATGACCCACTTACAAGTTTCCAGTTTGTATATCCAAATTTTAAGTCGTCAGATTGTTTGGTAAAACTTCAATATTAATTTTTTTTTTCTATCAAATCAAATAAAATAAATTTCCAAAAATTAACACATCTTGAACCCTTAGTAGGTAACTGATGCATTATTATGGAACTTGAATTATGTATTAGCAAAGATATTATTCGCGTGAGTAGTTCGCATAAATGCAATTTCAAGAAACATTTCACCTTAACGGCACGTCATTTGGGAACTACATGAAAATTTAGGTAGTTCAGGAAGAAGCATTTTCCAATGAAATATCTTTCGAACCGCGAAAGCCGAAGAAACCATAAGATATTATATTACTCTATTGGTAAGCATTGACTCGTAAAATACTTCTCCAGATAAAAACCGAGTCCTAGAATGAATTATGCAATAAGTACAAGATTGTTAAAGAAGTCTCAGGATCGAAAGGATAAAAAAGGATTGGATCTTTCATTGCGGCATTAGGAAAATATTTAATTAGATCTGAATAATTTATTTTGATAAGAAGAGTTGAGAAGCGTGTCACCTTAAGGAATTTTATTAACGCAAATTATTTTTGTAAATTATGTAAATGTTACTGCAATTCATGTTACTGAAATAATTTAAATCATAATTTGTAATTTTCGTGCTTCAATAATTTGAGTTCCTCTCTTCGTAGATATATTATACATATTACAAATAATTGTATATACAGGGTGATTTTTAAATTGAGTCATTTTTTGACAACATGTTAAATTCATTAAGACTTTACTTGATTAAGTCAAAAATAAAAAAAGGACAGTCTTTAATATAGTTTGAAAAAATGCTAATTTAAACCGATAAACGATCAAATGAAACAAAAATTACATTACCTAAAGCTATCCATGAAAGAAAACCAAAATAACAGCAAGTAAACTAAAATAATTCAATTAACGTAGATAAGAAATGAAAATACAAAGTAGAAAATCAACCAAATTGCACTTAATAATACCACTGCCCTGAAAACTATTTTCTCCTAGCATAGGAGAATTTAATAAAAATTTAATTAGTGTGATTTATTGAGAAATCTTATCAGTCCTAAATTTTGGATTTCTCAGACCTTCATGCATAATTTATCATAGGGCTGGAATTTCTTTTTTTTTTAACAATCAAAGGCCTTTTTCTTTTATTTTTGACTTGCTTGAAAAAAAATTATTTGAAAAAGTCTTAATGTTTGTCTATAGAGGGTGTTAAAAAAATGACTTAAAAATCACCCAATATAATTAAAACAATTTTACGAGATTACTGTTTAAATAGTTTTTTAGCAACGTTCGTTGTTATAATTTGTTGTTATAATAAAAAACTTATAGGTTTTCATTAACATAATTCCATAGGACAATATGGAAACACTTGTGCTATAAACCTGACCTAGGTTCATTTAAATCATAGATGTCTATGATGATGTCCTAGCCTTTTAAATATTTAGGTCAAAGATTGAAGAAGTACAGTCTTATTGCTCCCTTTCCTGTGTTGAAAAAAGACGTTCTAATGACAATGATTAATAAATAAGCAAATACGATATTCATAGTATTATTTCTACTATTACTACAAACAATAATTATTAGAAAAATTTTAACAAAGTAATTTAGGACTTAAGTTTAGAAGGTTTATATAATTTGACGGATTTGTCAATTTACCTAATTGTTTGGTTGAGCTGCATTGATTATTGTTTATTTCTATTAACAGAAGTGTTTTTTTTTAAGCCAACCATTTTATTAAAACCGCTCATTTCAATATAAGTATTATGAAAGGGGGTTGCTGCATTACTCCAAGCTGCGATACCTGTATAATACTTATAGGTAGGAGTGACAATTATTATTATTAAATTTTGCAGAAGCTGTTTTTATTCACAGAAATTCGGCAGCCACCATGAGAGCGGTTGCTGTTGTGTGTTGAGCAATTACTTGCAGAAGAAAAAAGTTCACTAGAAGCATATGTTTTAAATAATATTTTCTCAAAATGTTTCTTATTAAAAATAAATTAATTCAATTAATTACTCCTACTTTAATAAAGACAATAATTAAGATCTCAAACGATAACGAGGAGTATAAAATATATTTTCTAATGTAGTATTAGGTACCTATATGTAGGACATAGTAAAAATTTTCATCGAACAATAAATTTTACTATTGGTTAATAAGAAACATCCTAAAAGTCTTAATACCTTCAAACAAAACATCATATTTATGCAGGTACCTACTGAGCAAAATTTTGCGCATCTAAACTTTTCAGTAATTATTATTTTTTTAAATTAACGTTTGATTAACGGAACACTTATTTCAAAATTATTCACATTCAAAAATTGTCTCCAAGACAAAAATTCTAAATAATTAATTACTATAACAAACACCAAAAAAACTAACTAACTACAAAAAAAATCGACTCACCACAATCGTTCCCTTAACGAGAAAACAGGAAACGCCTTAAATTCCAAATCACGAGCGGTGACTGTCACTGTTCTTTCTGAACTGACGTTTCGTTATTTGCGGGACGGCTGTGAATACGCGTGGAGACTCCGGTGGCGGTGAGCGGCACGACGCGAGAACGGTGACGGCGATCTGTGCCGCCTCTCTCCAACGGTAGCGCTTTATACAGCCCGTCTGGCCTGCGCTCTGTAAAATAGAGTTGGGAAAAACGGAACCGGTAAAGTAACGAGCATACAATTAATATTAATATAACAGTGCTATTTTAATAATAATATATAAATAATAAAATATAAATAAAGCAGTAGAAAAAGTGTTTCCAATCAAAATCACTCCTCCAAGGAGAGCACGGTCAGGTACCTGAGATATTTTTTTATAAAAATACAAGATAATTTTTTTTCAAATAATTAAATTAATAAAATTGAAGAAAAAAATTAGGAAGATAATATCTCCCAAATGGAAGAAAAGCAGGTTTTTATCAAGGTATACAGGGTGATCCATCTTAAAACGTCAGGACTTTACCAAACGATAGATAACGTTAAAATAATGCCAGTTTCTCTAATACACTTATAGCCGGGAAAGCTTTCTTTTCAAGATACAGGGCGTTGAAGTTTTGGGAAAAAAATAATGTTTTGCGAATATTGTCAAAACGCAGCATGAGCTAAGTATCTGTCATGATTTGCGGCTTATGGTGATAAATTGCGAAAACCAGCGGCGGAGATATGGGTGTGTCATCGCCCCTTTTCAAAAAAAAAAAAAAATTGACGCCACTGACTCTATGGCAAATTTAATAATACTATTCAATGCTCCATGCTTTTTAGAATAAAAAGTAGTACTCTCTAATTTTTTTCACAAGGCTAATTTTTTTCTAAGTTTTCGAGATAATTCAGGTTTTCTTAGGTAATATCCGTAGCCATTTTAAGAATAACAGACAAATTCTAATCATATAACTTTTATTTAAGTAATTAAATAACATGAATAAACAACACCTAACTAATGTAACAATTGTCAGTAACCACTGAGTCAGTGGCGTCAATTTTTTTTTTAAAGGGGCGATGACACACCCATATGTCCGCCGCTGGTTTTCGCAATTTATCACCATAAGCCGTAAATCATGAAAGATACTTAGCTCATACTGCGTGGCAAATTGAAATTTTTTTAAAGCAGCCGTTTTGACAATATTCACAAAATATAATTTTTTTCCCAAAACTTCAACTTGAAAAGGAAGCTTTCCCGGCTATAAGTGTATTAGAGAAACTGGCATTATTTTAACGTTATCTATCGTTTGGTAAAGTCCTGACGTTTTAAGTTGGACCAGCCTGTATATATAGTCACCGAGAATTTCTCAGAAACTAAGCGTCGTACAGTCTTGCAGGCAGAAATTGTTTTCTAAGGAAAATGACCCCAAAATTAGTTGGAAAATAGTTTTGAGCTTCTAAAATGACCGCTAGGGGCGTAAAAGCCATGAATAAATCAAAGAATTGAATTTTCACGTCATTTTTCAAAATTAGGGTATATTCAAAATATCAAGGGTCCAAACCTTAAATGGCTTGAATTTTTCTTTTCTTGCAGTTTTTTTTTTTAATAACTCAATAACTTAAGTGGTGGGGGAACGTCAAAACTTTGTTGATTCAAATGTCGATTATTCCGTTTAACCTCGACAGAATTTAACAAGATTAGTCTCATTATAAAGGGTTTTCCGTTTTCAAAAAAAAAAAATAATAATTTTCAGTTTTTTGACAAAATCTCAGGAAACGTTTGAGATATAAAACTGAATTTTTATGCACATCTTATCAATAATATTATTAACTTTTCGAGCGCTCTTTAAATTTTTTCCATATGACAGTGGCGTAGATTTAATAAGGGTTGCTTAAAAATTTTGAAAAATTTTGGCCCTTAATTTTTACGAAACTAGGAAAATTGGCATTGTGGAAGCACATTTTAAGCTGTCAATGCATTCTATATAAAAAAGTGCTCATGGTTAAAGCTTTAATTTCAAAAAATTAAACTTTAAAAAAAAGCATTTTTAGATGAAAAACACAAAAGTGGCAACATGTTTTATTCTTCACAAAAAATTACTTATTTTTGATTTTTTTTTTGTGATTTGTTTCGCTGCAACATAAAAAAATTAATAGCCCTGCAAGAAGAACATACTATTATTAATGACAAGATGTCTACAAAAATCCATTTTATATCTCAAGCGGTTCCTAAGATATCGTCAAATAAAAAATGAATTTTTTTTCTGGTATCTCGAAAACGGTACATTCAAGGACCAATGTTAATAGGAACTTTATATCATAGAACGAGGCAGCGAATCACAGCTTTCATTTCCCGACACATGTTTTGAAACACCCTGTATTATAACTCTGGCCCCTGCTGAATATACAGGGTGTATCTTTAATATTGCGAAAAAATTTAAAATCAGATTATTTGATCAAAAATAGAAAAAAAAAGTTCTATTAACCTGTATGTAACCCTATAGGTTATATTTTGAATAACCATGTGATTGGTTAAAAAGTATAGTAACATTAGGCCAATCAACTGTCAGAAATTTCAGACTTAAGTCTAGCTTAACTTAGACCAGGCAGCTTTACCTACTGATGGTCGTTGACACAGTTACAGTATATTAATATGATTCAGACCGGTATCAGCTGTCAGAAGTTTCAGAGTTAAGTCTAATAACTCACATGACTTTAGTTGGGCTGCTTGACGTCAATATATGACGTCACTATACTGGATGTCTCTGGATGTTTCATGCCTTTTTTTCTTTGGTAGATTTTAAGGTTAACCAATTACAACGTTGCATTATATCGAGTGGACTTGTGTTTGCCACGACAGTCGGTAGTCGTCGTAGTTGAAGATGACTGTCTCTTTGAAAAAGTAACGACGCCTTATTATTGTATTGTTTCTATGATTATTATCTATGATGCTATGGTTCTTATTATTTGCATTAATAATCATCTGAAGAACGTTTCATTCGTTCGCATTGTCGAAAAAAAATTATTTCATTGGGAGCGAGAACTCGCTACTGCACTCTCATGTACTCCTATAATACATGAGGTGTATTATTCAATATCATTTTTCTACATCGTCAGTAGCAACTTTATGGAGTATGAAGTAGCGAACTCTATGAATTTTATAACTCAACATAAGGGAAATTGCTCCGGCAACGCGAATGAATGCAAACGTTCTTCAGATGAGTGACCAGCTTAAGGCTATCAATGCATCGTGCATAGTAAACATCCAGCCTTCACAAAGCAATTACAACACCCAGCGCGAAATCAAGCAAGCAATCCAGCGGCGCAACCAGCGTCTTGTGAGCTAAGCTTGATACTTTGAATTTTTACAAATAAGAACACTGTACGTGTGTAGAATATCCATTAAAGAGAGGTACAGGATCCGGCAAAAAGACCTCCCCGATTTTAAAAGTCGGGTCATAAAACCAAGTACTTATAATTGTTTTTTTTTCGCACAATTTTTCTGATATTTTCTGATATACAGAGTGACAAAGATTGTTTTGAACAAATATGTTTTTCTAGTAAGTCACAAACAACATAAAGAGATATTTTTATTTAGCTTCGTGGGTGTAAACCGAGATGTAAACAAAGTGTAGACATGCATCTTTGAAAAAATTCAGGCATTACATTTGAAAAATAAAAGAAAAGTAAAAATAACATATCTTTTAGAGCTGTTAAATTTATTTGCACTATGGTAACTGATCAAAGCTTTAACGATCACACCTTATTGTATCTGGTGATAGAGAATACTTGGTTCAGTCTTATGTTATGTCTTAAAAAATAAAACTTTTAATGGACCTATTAATTTTTGACGACTAAGGAATAGGTAGTGAAACTAGACACTAATGAGAAAGAAATTTACCTCATTATAAAGGAAACATTCATCGCAAGCAAATGCTTTTAATGTCCTATAAATTCCACATTTTATTTCAAACTAACTATTAAATTATGCAGGTTGTTATTGACGGGTTTTCTTGGGAATAAATATTCCAAATAGCTAACCAAGTACTTGCAAGAATATTTTTTTTGTATGATCTTTATGGCAAGTGAGACTTTTCGTACAGCATCCTTATTTTTGTTTCCTTACAGATATCTACACAGTGATACCACTTTTTATTACCTACCAAAACGATAAAACGTACAATTATTATCACAATTATTATCACGTACAATTATTACACGATTATCTCCAGTACCTACCAAAATTTGAAAGAGGGTAAATTTGATTGTAAATAATAACAGGATGAACGTGGACTTGGAGTTAGTCCACACAGCAATTTATAGTAAAACACCATTCTATTTCATGCAGGGAAACGTGATTTATGCGATTAGGTACGAATAAGAAGGAGCAAACTACTCCTCTCCGTCTCAGACCTGCTGCAAGTTAGTAACGAGTCTCTGTACCAGCACCAGCAACAACCGAAGACGTTAACATATTTTAGCAATTTATCAAATAGATATCTTCTGGTAAATTTCATTTAGGTAAGTTATGCGATCAATGCTTTACGTTAGATCGGGTTAAAATTACCTATCAGCGAAAGCGGAATATTTAAGTATCTACTAAGGAAAATCCCGACTCCAGACAATATCAATATAATAAGTACTATGTATGTACTTTCAAGAATCTTTAAAAAAATATGATTTTTTGATAATTTAAGATTACTATAACTGCAGACCTGAAAATTATAGTAATACATTTAATTTTAACTTTCTGAAGTATCTCTTGAAAATAAATCTCTTCAACTATTATACCCCTCTATCGGATATAGTTGGAGAGATTTCAAGAGATAGTTCAGAAAAAATAAATGCAGAAAACTCTGCTGCATGAGATATTAGTTTTTAACTTTAGAAGTTGTTGACAGAACTCAACAGAACCCAGAAATATAAATCCCAATAAAATCTTCAGAATGACAGCCGATTAAGACATATTTCGTGGTAAGTTAACCATTATGCAGGTTCCTACACAGACATGGCACTTAAAGGAAAAATATTACCAAAACCAAAAAGTTGAAGGGAGAGTGATTGGTTTTTTTTAATTAAAGTAGCGAAAACTTTAACGGTCTAAATAAAGAAATAGTTTTAATGCAGCTTTTATCAAGCTCGTCTACAAGAATCCTTACGACTTGCTGCAAAAAATACCTGCTTGAGCCTTTTTAAATCAAGAAGGTAAGTAGTGAGGAACAATCAACCACATTACTTCCAGCAATTTAAGTATCATGAATCGAATTATCCGTCCAAAGAGCACGGTCGCAATCAAAAGTTCTAACTTGCTAATAGGTTTTGATTTGCATTAAGCTCTATAATAAAGCTCTAATAAAGGCAGAACGCGGACATCACGATATAATAAAAGTAAAAAGAAGGAAAAGCTTACCGCAGAGTGCGGAAGCTTTTACCTTTATTAGAGGAAAGTTTTTGTCAGGTTTACTCCAGATTATATTACTGGGTTAACAGCAGCAGGGTCTTATTAGTCCTATTCGTTACTGAGCTAGTTTTAGTACTTCCAGTAATAATGGAAGGTCAACCAAACTTTTACTGTGATATTTTAGGGTAGCGCGCGATCTGTGAGATGATAATGTAACATTCTATGTAGTAAAATGAGCAGTATCAATTTAAAGGTTAAGGTGCTTGTGGTATTTTATTCTAATAAAAGCTTTAATCTCTAAATAACTATGTAAAAACTACACTGTTAGTTTGTGTACAATTTATAAAAATGTTAAAAAATGTTATTTGCAAACAAGCAAGTACAGTACATTCTAGAAGCAAACATTCATCCAGAACAAATTTTACGATTGTTCTAGAATAGTCACGTTTTTGTACAATTTTTAATTACAGAATAATGTCATTCTGGTTAACTGTATTTATTTTACCCCCTCAAAGGGAGGTAAAATAGGCAGAATGAGAATAAAAGAGAAAATGCATTTTGGTGTACAATTATCGCAATCGTAGAAAAAATATTGTCTGCAACACTACACTATACTATACAATGGTATACTATTCTCTACCATTGTTCTAGAATAGTCACATCCTTATACTTGTTTACCCCTCCTCAAGTAAGGACGAGAATAAAAAGACCAGATTTGCAATAATTAACAATGGCGAACTGTCAAATTTATTAGTTATACTACGATGATGTGTCAAATAAATTATACATGATGTTTACTGAAACTGAAAAATTACAACAAAATTGGGTAAAGTACCTATATTGGAGATATTTTAGAAAGATACAATTTTTTAATAAAAGTGAAATATCCTGTATCTTGAAAAATATGTATTTCCGGACCTCTGTTTATACGATCACCCCCTAAAGTTTGACCAAGCTTACAGTAAAGACCCTTACATTGATTTAAACATAAATTTTGTTGTATAATAATTATCACAATCGTAGAGAAAATAATGTCTGCAACACGTTTGAAATGTGATAATCCAAACTTGAGTTTTACGAAGTAAAGATGCTTTTTTGAGCTCTAGTAAATAGGTACATTTTAGATATTTTTGGCATCATTTGTTTTTCTTTAACTAATGAAAACAAATTCCGATTACTACCTTTGTTTATTAAGTATGCTAGGAATACGAGAACCCACTGATAAAAGTGGCATCTCATTCACCGCAAAAGCCGTTGCTAGGTGGAAACGTGAAGAAGAATGTATAGCTACGGCAGGTCACGTGACCAGTGGCTCTTCGAGAGAAAAGCCAAAAACAAAGGGCCGCTTATATGTTGCCAAAAAATTCTGAAATTATTAATTATTTGGCAAAAAATGCATTTTTGTCCTTGATATTTTTTCAACAATTCCCTCTTTCTCTTGCAAAAGTTAAAATAAAACGAGAATTCATAAAACTTTACAAAGAAAGTACTTCCGGGGGAATTAAATGTTTTAGTGGAAGCTCCAAGAATCAAAAGTTGCTTATCTGTGTCCAAAAAATATGTCTGCCGATTTTCAGAAATTTTTGTTAAAAGATAATTTTGTCAATAAATAATTGCCATAGATTTTTCTTATTTCTATTCGTGCAAATCCCAAAAATCAAGCATTTTCTTTGGACAAAAATAAACAACTTTGTTCCATTCACTTTTTTTTAATTGCTTCCTTGTCTTGGGAAAGATAAAAAAAAATCATAGACCTTCATTGTCCATTTACGGCTAAAAAAAACGATTTGCAGAAAAAAACTTTTGAAGACAAATAATGCTTATCTTTGCCCAGAAAATATTCCTGAATTTTTGAGCAACATTGGTACCTTTGTTTCGGCTTCTCTCTCGAAAATTGCGCGATCACGTGACCTATCACACAACAAGCGATTGAGGCTGCGTGCAGCATAGCGTTGATGATGATTAAAATGCGCCAATTGGTTTTCGTGCTCAAGAATTTATTAAACTTGCGACCATCCATTTTATGACAAATTTTGCGTAAAGCTCTTAGCTTTACGTGCTTGCAAGGTTCAACTAGTAAAGGAATTGAAGCCACATGATGATTAAGCAATTAAATTTTTAAACATGAGCGATACACGAGCCTTTGAGGAAAAACCATTAGATCGAGAAAAACACATTGTTTGGTGCACTTTACAGGCCGGTGGCATCACTGGAACATAATACTTCTTCAGCAATAATGATGGTCAGAACGTTGTAGTCAACGGTGTCGGTATACAGAATCATGATTACCAATTTTCTCGTACTCCAATTATTATTGAAAGTCAATAATGTTTCTGACATGTGGCTTCAGCTGGACGATTTCAAATGCCAAACAGGACATGCCACAATTAATTTACTTCAACATTTGGCGAACGATTAATTTCTCGAAATGGATACCTGGCTCGTTCTTGTGGTTTGACGCCATTAGATTATTTTCTCTGGGGATATGTGAAGTTGAATGTCTATAAGCCGATTAAATGGAAACAATTGAGCACTTGGAAGCTAACGTTCAACACGTTATTGCCAAAATACAGCGTTTAATATACAGGGTGGTCAGTATATCGCGCACTCGGAGCATGCTGCGGTAAACATCACTTTTTAAGAGTGGTAAATTTTCTTACTGCAGTGTTGTAAGTTCTTTCCTTCCAAAGATATGACCATTTTTGTAAAAATTAAAGTGACAAGATTTCATTGAACATGTGAATAAGTTCGGGTTAGATGGTATTGTTATTATTTTCATTTCCTTAGCAACGAAGGCATTTGAATATTTTATATTCTAAGTTGAGTTTAGGCGGTTGCCAAACTTCAAATTTCGTTCAGATTTAGGTATGGTAGGTATCAATTTCCAACATTCTCAATTCCTCTGTAAAGAGGTTTTGTGGGAAAAAAATTGATGAATTATATGGTATCCGTATTTTCACTTTACGAAGATCACCCAAACTCATCAAATGTCCACCGATCCTGACCCCCAAATCATTTCCCCCCCCCCAAATCAATGCACGGGGTATAATTCACATTGACTACCTTCAAAAGGGTAAAACAATTAATGGCGAATATTATGTCAACTTATTGGGTCGATTTAATGAGGGTTTGAAAAAAAAAGAGCGCATTTGGCCAAGAAAAAAGTGTTATTCAACAAGACAATGCAATAATGCATGTGAAGTTTCCCTGGCAAAAATCCATGAATTAGACTACAAATTGCTCCCTCATCCACCATATTTTACGGGTTTAGCCCCGAGTGACTATTTCTTGTTTCCAAACCTGAAGAAACGGCTCTGGGAAAAGAGATTTGACTCCATCGATGAGATAATCTCACAAAAATACCTATTTTGATGACCTCGAGCAATCTTATATTTTTTAAGGGAAAAAATTGGAGAAACGTTGGAAAAAAACGTTCGAGTTCAAAGAAGATGAGCTACCGAGTTGAAAGATAAAACAATTTTTTATCCAAATAGTTGTGTTTAATTCAAAAAGTCACGGGCTTATTTACCCGCCCTCAATAATGAAACAATAATTAGATTTTATCAAAATTTTTATTAGGTAATCATGGCAGCCTTTCATCGGTTTACGACTTTATATGATTTCATATAAGACCCGGAGCAAGTCGTAAACCGACCGAACGCGTTGAAACAAAATTTACTGCAAATCCAATTACTGTTTAATTATTATTATAAAGTTAATTCATTCGATTCTCATAAAGTCATGGCCATATCAATCCAATATTTTGATTAAATACCTAAGTTAAATTAAGATAAAGTAGGTATAGTGTAAGCAGCGACGTCTATACCGGGACGTTGTGTCTATACCAAATCTGTCAAGCAATCTGATGCCCAATGCCTTATTAGGGAAAGATGTTTTCAAGAATCTTATGGTGAATCCTCTCAGAGGATTATTATGATGAGAATATGAAGGGTATGAGCAACCAAGATATAGCAAAATTATCTAAAAATTGATAATAATTATGAACAACTCTAACATGCATTCAGGAGGAAGAAAATATAAATATACGAAACATAATCCATCCAATTTGTTGAAGTCGTGGTAATAACGTTGGAAAGATTGAAATAACTTTCGTCAATACGACAGAAGAATTTGGTTTTACTTTGGGTTGCAATATTTGCAATAATTGCTTTTTTTTTGTTATAATTCCAATACCAGTGGAGGGTTCCAGAATTAACCACCAAGGTTACTCTAGACCTCACCATCTAGATGATTGCTTTTGAGAATGGCCGAAACAAGAGAGCCATTACTCTATTAAACAACTTTTGACATCACTCATCAGAGAGCTCATCCAAAGTCTTCAATGAGCTAAGAAAACTAACTAGCTGATGCGTACATTCAGGTTTCAGCATTTTTGAAAATTGAATCAGTTAGTTTGTAAGTATGTATTTTTTATCTCATAAAATAAAACTTTTTCTTAAATAATGCATCGGGTACAATAAATCTACTTGAAATTTGATCATGTTATGAATATTATGAATTCTATTTATTTTTTGCATGTCCTGAACACTCTCACAAATTAATGGGTACACACCCTGTATGCCACGTCATAGCTACTACACAGAATATAACGTGTTAGGGATCCGGGTCCTATCCCATGTTGCATCTTCTAAATTAAGTGTGGTTGTATCCAAGGCATCAGCAGTAAATTTATTGCAGTTCTGCTCTGGAGACTTTTAATTAATGTTACCACCAGTGAGCGTCATCTCAACCTGCAAAATTTTACCACATTAACGACCGGCACTTAGTTCATTGTCTAGGTACCTACTTCCTTTGCAGCAGACTTTCAAACACTTTTTGGGTGGAATTTTTGTTGTGGTTTCTTATAGAAGAATATACAGGGATTTTCGAATAAGATGTACATTTTGAAGGCTTGTTTTTGTAGGACGTTGTCTGTGCATGGGTCTCAGATAAATTAAGTTGAGCTTTATCGAATCAAGTTAAGGTGAGCTAATAGTGTTTGACATCATTGTTTTGAATTAGGTACCTACCTAACTGAGAAGATGACTTAATAAAGACCGGTCTAAAGTAATAGTTCAAATCACTTAATGAAAGATTTTCATGTAACTACAGTTTTCATCAACTTGCTGGAACGCTTCTTTAATATCTTTCTTTTATAAATCATCTCACATATCTCACAGGCATAAGATATCTTCTCTAAGCCGATGACATGGAACTGTTCATTTCTCTTCATTCTGTTAGAAGATTGCGGTCGACTTCAGAACCCCGTAAAAATAGTGCAAGGAAAATCACTTGGATAAATGAAAAGAAATTTAATTTTCCTTTAAAACAGTCCTTTTTAAAGGCTCAGATATCTTTCAGACGTCATTGCAAGGTTACGGAAAATTAACAGAAAAAAAAAACCATAAAGGAGCAATTTTCATAGTAGTGTATAGTCCGATTAAGTTTAAAAAGTCATACGTATCGATTAAGAATACACATCCTTTTGATAGTTCGATTTATTTTGTTTCATATATGTGGTTTTCATAATAACCGTCAAGTTTGTCTAAACACTTCATCCCGCATAAATAAGTATACGTCAACACTGGTTTTGAATGAGAATTAAATTAACAGCATAAAGGATAGAGTGTCATTACGTGAATAAATTTTCTGTAGTTGTCAGTGGCTCTCAAACTGACGTAAGCGGTTCAATTCATTGTTTGAATGATTCCTTCAATAATTTTCGCTCGTTCACAACTTGACATTTAACTGTTTGACATTTTCTGGTGAAATTAAAAATATTAATTCGGACGGTTAGTGTGACGTCACATCTGACTTTTTAAACTTAATCGTACCATAGTTGACTGTAGTTGACATCCTCTAGTTTTTATGTTAATTATATCTCACCTAAGAGACGAATTTGAACATTACTACCTAAAATCCCTCAGCAATTAAGACAATTCAGTAAAAATTCCAATGTTCTTATCTTTCAGCATCGATGAAAATTACAATGAGATAGAATATCCTTTTCAGATTATTTTGGAGCGAATTTTATATTTTATTTTTTAATATTCTAGTTATTGCTGACGTCGAAAGATGCCTCCATCAATCGTTTCAGGTTGTTACCTGTTTATTTTTTTGTGCCGATCATTTTTATCTCGTTCGGTTATTCGACTTGACTCTCTTTCAGTTATTGTAGCTTCTTCACGATGATGCGTGCGAGAAAACGTTTAAAATGGCAGACTTTTGAATTCGAATCATTTTAATAACTCACGAACACACAATTCGTTTTGTGTTCATTTAAATAATCATAGTGAGCAGCTAAAAAACTTCGTCAACTACTCACTGAAGGTATACGAGCGTCAATTTTTATGTTCGTGGGAGGTTGTGGAGTTAAGTTTTCTGATGCCGTTCTGAAAGGATAAATTTTGAAAGAATAAATTTTATAATTTTCAATTTATTACTGATTGCTTGATTTGTAGCTATTTTTCCCGTAATATTTGTGTCAGTAGAACTCTCTAAACCTCTGGAAGTAATTTCAATATTAAAAAATTATATCTGATTAATTAATGTTGTAAACAATCGTTGAATTCCGCTTTCGAAAGTTCCTCGAATTTTTTTTTTTATTGAATTTTATTGAGTTTCCTGACTTTATTTTCAAGAGACGTGTCTGGGATGTTCCCTTCTTCAACACGAGGAACCAGACCTGAATATCGAAGCGAAGATCGAGTTCTAGCAGCGCTAAAAGAACACAATACCATCGTCACCGATATCATCATCACATGCAGGAGTCCAGGTCGATTCACATAGAACTGCATCATCTGACTTTCCGAAGCGTGGACCTCTCACCACCTGTTTTATTAAGTTAAGTAATTCAACAAACGATTTCACCTGTTTCTTAACTGCTGATCTTTAATTTAGTTCTTCATTATGTTATTTGAAGAATAATCACATAATTACGAGGAAGATTTCAATCTTTTATCGATTAGAAAATTATAACTACTGATGAAATTTGCAAACATCGGCAAGTTTTACTGATGGCGATCTGTGGTAGCATTAACCACGCTGTCTGCGACTATGGTAATCCTATTGGACTTACCACCTCTCCATATTTATTTGGAAGAGAGGCCTTATGGACTACATAATGTGTAGAATGCTACAGATGGCAAGAAACATGCCAAAGGCTTATAACTTGGAGCGAACCAAGTTACTGGATGACATAGAAAGTCTCAGTAGAGGGTATGCCCTCGGACATAGTATCTAACAGCAAAATTTCAGGTGGTTCACCGATGGATCTAAGACATCCACAGGAACTGGAGCTGGGATGTGTATAGAGCTGGCTCGAAGAAAAGAGCCTGGGCCTCTCGCTGGGCCTTCACGCAACAACTTTCCAGACGGAAGTCTATGCAATAGAGGCCTGTGCGCAGATGCAGGTAAAGCAGGAAAATGCACTGCCAACGCAGATCAATAAAGATATTTTCAGGCCGTGCATACATTGAATAAAAATCTACCACCACGTCTTCAAAAATTGCGAATTTTTGCCGAAAATGTCAATTATTATGTAAATTATTATGAAAATGAGGAAAATTACAAAAAAAAAAACGTAAATGTTCAATATTTTCGCAGAAATCGTATTATGTCGGCCATAAAAAAGTCATTCGGGACTTGCGTTTTGCGTATCCACAGTGCAATGGTGGCATGTACCTATACTTTACAACTTTACAAATTTTGGTAGGTGCAATTTGGTTAAAATAATTTTTTATTAAATTTTTGAATTTTTTCGTGACTAATCTGAGAAATGCAGCTTTAACGCCGCTTTTTTATCTCTAAAATAGCGCTTTGTTCCGGTTTGAGAAAAAAGGTTGAATGTTGTAAGAATGATGAAAATCTCAAATCTTATAGCTACTGCGGCTCTTTATTTTATTTAATAATTTTATTCATTTTAAAAAAGATTTTGCATCAAATAGGTAGAAGGGCTTTTAATAAATAGAAGTGCCATAATAACTCACTTCAGCAAGTTATATGATGCATTTTCAACGTAGAGATACCATGCGGAATTTTCAAGAATGAAAAAGTAACTGTGACTTGTAACGCTCCCATCACTAGTTTGAAGTTTACATTGGGAGGAAAAAGCATTGTACGAGATTACTGAAACTGACGTTCATTTGAATTACTGCTGGCCAGGTAGGAATAGAATTAATACATTCCTGCTCCTTGACATTATTTCTTTTAGGAGGATAATTGTTCCGACTTAAATAATTACAACCAGGAGTGCATGCACTAAGCACATAATTCTTATGCAAGATACGATCTGCATCGTTGTCCGTATTTTAAAGTTCAGTAGTTAAGGGTGTAACATTACCATAATCAAGCGTAATAATTCATAATATTCTATGAAATATGCGTGAAAAAATGTGGAGAAACTTATTTTTAATAAATTGCATTTATTAAACTAGTCAAAATAATAATCTGCTGGAAATAGATAAAAATAGCATCATAATAATATGATAAGACACGTGCTTTCGTCGTGGTAATTTTGACAAGCATTACCACGACAGGTATTTATAGTCTTTGTTTCAATGATCCTCTCCATTTCAAGCATTGATGAATGTCCTGAATTATTCCTCAATGGGAGTGTTTCGGGAGATTCGGGTAACCTGTCGCATGCAGACTTATTGCCCGAGTTGCAATTACAATCGTACGTCCAAGCATAAAACCCCTCATTTCTGCAATTGAATTGCGTGGGTTCGGGCTGTGGTTTTCAAATTAGAATAAGCAAATTTTAATACAAAATCAGATTTTTTTTTTAATTATACCGTTCCTACACAGTTTTTATCTTCCGTAATAACGATCTAAAAGCACCAATACCATACATATTATTCTGAGTAAAGAGCGATGAGGACAGAGCTGACAATAGAAAGAGTAAATTTGCTGGATTGCGGGCCAAAGCAGCAGAGAGGGTGATTTAATGACTAGGGGATATTAAATACTGAATGAACAACTGACAGAACAGTTATTTCAAAGGTTTTACAAATACTCCATTGCGAGTATAAATAGTAATAAATCTCTTAGGCTTAGGCTGAAAAGTTCCTCCAAAGCTAGAGGATATATCGATATGAATTCTCCATATTATCATGTCTGAGCGGTGATTTGACATCCCGAAATAGCAGCATCATCTCCTTATCGCCAGAATATTTTTTTGAAAATTATTATTGTACCCTCCTAAAAAAAAATCTAAAATTTCAGAAAATTTCTTGAATATGGTTAAGTCTTTTGGCTTTTTTTTGCAGAGTAGCGGAACTTCTATAAGGACAAACGAATAAAAATTGGGGTGATCAAAAATTGAAGATTTGGATTAAAAAATTTAGAAGATTTGATCAATGCTTCTTAGAACAATGGGCTGCAGTTTAAGTAGTTATTGTTCTAAAATCATTGAAGTTACCAGGTGTGACAGAAACAGACATACAATTTTCCGAATAATAAACTAATGCGGTTGAAAAAATAATGGTCTGTCAAAAAATTATAAATTTAACTTATCAAAATGGTAAATATGTTGCAACAAAAAAGACATGAAATTATAAAATGCACCATCATCAACATCGTGCTGCTTATTAAAGCTAAGTATTATTTGCTTCTTCAGATTTTTTTAGAAACGATGCAGAGCCAGTGCCAAGCTAATCGATATTAGGCTTGTTGTTTTTTTCGAGGCTGAATGATAGTTATGTACATATTGGTAAAATAAATTATAAGGTAGGATTCCGCAAGCAAGACGAATATAATAAGGTCACGACAGTTCGATTATTGATGTCATAACAAAAAACTTTAATACTATAGGAGTAAAAATTACTGCCAGTGGTGTGTTCTTGTTCGGCAACTGAATTTATGCAACAATTTGCCTACAAAATATAAAGTCAAGATAAATCAGTCGCTCATCGTCTACTATGAAATGTATTTTGATCCTTGTGAGATAATAGACAAGCCTCTATAAAAGACATCAAATTATCGTTTCTTATAATGAATTTGAATCAAAAAAGTAATTTGGAAATATGTCCGATTTCACTTACTTAAGGAATTAGAGCACTTCAAAGTTTATTAAAAATAATTAGTTTATCTACGGGTGATTTTTTATATGTACTTTTTTACACGTTTCTTAGTTCATAAAATGTCTGATTATCATGAAGAGTGCATAAAGTAAAAACGAGTGAAATAAAGTGTTGTAGCGGTTTATTATTTAACGCTGTATTAATGTGACACGTTACTGCAACACGGCTAATGGAAAGTACAGTAGTAGGTACAAGTTCTAATAGTGAGAGACCCCAGCGCAAGTGTACTGTGTTTTCCACTAGACGCTGAGTCGTCCGCTTTCTAAAGTTTGTTGACACCATGCACCTACTAGAGAAATGTCAAAGTTTATTCGCAGATCGGCAGATCCATATAAAATAAATATTTTGTGTCGTTTAGTTACTTTTGAAACCAATGAAAATGATTCAATGAATTAAATATCTTCTACATCAGAAGAAATTATTTTTCAACCAAATGTGGCTGCACAAAACTCGTTCTAAGTCACTCGTAGATAAAATTTTGTATGCAACCCATGCATAAATAGCATTTTTCACTTCTGGTATTGACGCACTTGCCTCAGTCGTGAAAAAAGTACCAATTTATGCACTTTTGCATAAATAATAACAAACTGTTAATTCATTGTTATATTTTTATTAGATAAGAATGAGCGTTTGATCGCAGATGGTTACAGAATTTTTTTAAACATCTTTTATATATTATATACATATATAGGCGGGAGGTTCCTACTGTTAGGACCGTTTCTCGCTTCTCAACTTCCATTTTTTGAGGTATCTCCAATCCCCATTTTTACAGTTGCCTCCATGGCTACCTTCACATCTTTTTTCCATCTTTCGGGTGGTCTTCCTCGTTTTCTACGTTCAGGGTAAATCCATTGGCATACTTTTTTTGGCCACCTATTCTCAACCATTCCTTAAAGATGTCCTTTTCAAGTCTTTTGGTGTCTAGGATATTAGATTCGATACACATCATCTGTCTTATGACATCAGCAATTTTGGCTTTTCCTCCAAAAATCAATCCCCAAAGCCATCAACCTATCTTTTACTCAATTCAGCTCTATACGTGTTTACAATTTTTACTATTGACCTAATTTCTTCTTTGTTAGTGCTGAGCTCCAAAGTAGTAGAGTTGAGTTGACGAATCACTCTTCTTCCTTGGTCTATTTTATTATAAATGTCAGCGGTAATTCTTCCGTTTGAAAATAGGGTAGATAACACCGAGGTACTTACATGAAAAACACTTTGATTTTTTCGCTGCCCACGTCTAAATCCTGTTGATATTTTCCCCCACAACCATATATTCCGTATTTTTTATATTTATATTGAGGCCCCAGCCTTCATAGCTCTCCTGCGGCTTGCAGAACATGATCGATCATCTTCGTCTTCAGCTACAATAACATGGTCATCAGCGAATAATAATGTGTAGAGGGTATCATCATTTATACGTAATCCCATTTTATATAATTTCTGCTTCCAAGATTTTAAAGATTCTTCGATATATATTTTATACAACAGGGAAGCTAGAGAACAGCCATGTCTTAGACCTGTAGCCACGATAAAATCCTGAGACAGACATGTGCCTATTTTTTACCGAGTCATAACTTACATAATGACACTGTATCGTATGCCTTTTGCAAATCAACAATTACCTAATGAACGGTTCTTCCTCTTTCTACTTGTTTTTATCTAAAATTCTTCAATACACGATTTTCCTGCCCTGAACTTATTCTGCTCTTCTGAATCCGTCATCTGCTCCCTAATTCTACGTTTCAACACCCTGCCATATAGCTTGTCACTGAATTATTGTCTGATATCATAAAATTATACGTGGTTGTGAAAAAGTCCGGGACGGTCCAATAAATTATCTCCGATAATTCCTGCAGTCTCGCCTATCTCATTTTTTTTAAAGATTGATGTAAATATAGCCTGCATTCATTTATATTCGCTTGGTGGTTCTTCGCCCAATAAACATTTGTTGAAAATTGTGGCTAAATGATCAATAACAGCATCAGGCGCTGCTTTCAACAGTTCTTCAACAGTCCAGCTTTTCAACAGTTCAGCTTTTCAACAGTTTAACTTAATTCAAAATATGTGGTACCAGCACAATGGTGCTCAAGCTTATCATTGAGCGGATGGAGAGTCGTTGATTGATTGAAGGAATATTTTGAAAACCCCTACTTAGATCTCATGAATTTTAATTTTTGGGAACGCATTTTTGGGGATGCTGCTACTCAAATTACAAATCAACCAAACTTTATCTATCATTAGAGTGAAAAACTCTTCGTGTCGTTCTTAATCATGTGAATATTTAGGGCATTTTGTAACATCAAAATTATTTGGATAAAAATTTTAGGCATCTACATAATAAGTTCCTAAAATAAGTGAAATCGGACAAATCTCATAATGAGTTTTTGCCTCAAAATGTCATCATGTGTCCTCTGTCAAAGTTAGTCTGTGAGCTTTTGAATCACCTTGTGATTACTCAAAATAAATAAGAATAAACCAACAATCTTCCAGTTCACCACGAATTGCGGAACATCCTGTATATTTTTTTTGTTCTATGAATTCACTGTCCTACCTTTCGGTTTAATTTAGAGGCTCCATATTATTATTTTTATTCAATTAGATATCAAGCCTGTCCAAGGTCGATAGTCTGTTTCTACAGCTTTCGATAAATGTTCCGGGATGGCTCGATTATAGCCGGACGTGACGGCACAACAAAGTCGGATTTTCGGCAATGTCTTAGAGAAAATTAATACTTTATCCCTAGCCGTTTTCCCGTTTAATTAATTATAGTTCCTTCTTCTTCTTACCTAATAAAATTCATTCTCGAAAAGGTATGAGATTACCTAAGGTTATTTTTTTAAACTACTGCAGTTATGATACTCTATACATATTGTAGAAGGATGCTATTACTAGAAACTTTTTTTAAATTATTATTGTACAAGTACTTACAATAATAGCTTTTGACATTGGTTAAAATGTCGCGTAATAATGATTTTTGAAATTATGACATTTTTGGCTAGGAAAGAACCAGCGTTTTGTAACAAGCGTCTAGCACACGTCAATGCGCTAGAGGATCTCTCTCGCTCTTGGCTCTATAGGTCTGTCATCACCCTGCTTAAGAAGATAGATTGAATATCCGCCGAGCGAAAAATCTGACCAAAACCAAGCATTTCCTCATTTCTCTTAAGAGATTGTGCATCCATTTTCTAATTTTAACAATTGTTTATAAATAATTACTAATTAGGGAACCGATCTTGCAAGCGAGGTGAAATTTTTTTTTTTTAATATGTCTATAGGAGAGCAAACCCATGTTCTGAAGCAGTTCACGCATTCTCTTCATATTTTTGAATGATGGAATTTGACGTTTCCTACCTATTCACGTAGGTATTGGCATAATCCCCTAGATTTGATCTGGTTCGTTAAATTATTATCATTTATAAGATATCGCGAAGGTTAATACCAAACTGAATTGCGTCGTTTCCCAGATCCGTTGACAAATTGATTTTTCGACACACTTTTATGAAATATTTTCTTTTCCCTCTTTTCTACTGAAATTCAAGGTAGCTATTAATATTTTTAGTTCCGGAGGATATGCGACGAGCAGAGAATCGTTGATCATGTGTATAAAAGTTAATCCATGAAGTTAACCACTGACTCGAGATTCCCCCAGGGAGTGTACATATTTGGTTCCTCTTCTCATTTCACAGGAACTACATCCTAAATAAGTAGTAGAACCTGATTATCTGCTTCGCAGAGGACATTTACTTCAGCCACAGAATAGACTTAATTAGTCTATTCTGTGCTTCAGCTGCCAGCGAGTAACAAGTTCATCCAGCGGGTTGTTTTTATTAATGTATGTTGTGTATTTGTGCTTACATGCAGAATTTCCGGGCAAGTGAATATTGAATTTTTAGCAAACATGGGAAACGTGACAAGAACAGAAAGAATTTATTGCATCCTTAGATTTCATTACAATAATTGAATCAGGGTGTAATCAGCTAATACTTGAGTCACTTCTATCTTAAAGCTGTTAAGTAAAAAAAAAAACTCTAATCTATGCCGGCAGAATATTCCTTGATGAGGCCAAAAATATCATTTATCTTGGCGTGTTGGCTCTGCTATCTCGAGAATTCTCAACAAATTTATAAAAACTTTGTTAATTGTTTCATGTTATACGATTACCCAAAGGATTCACGGTCCGTATCTATGAACTATCTCTTTTGAAGACGTGATGTCTCAAGAATCAATGTCCTGTTAAAATGGCTTAACCATTATACAGTTGGAATAGACTTTACTTAAATTACTGTAATTTATTTTTATGAATTTGAAACGCCTTTACTGCTCTTAGTGGAACGGCCTGGAAAATCTGCTCTGGACCAGGAGATTTTCACTGTTTCACGTCTCCCTCTGTCAAGATATTTCGATCTTTGTGAGATAACATTATTGATTCAGTAAAGGTTAGCTAGTGGAGGCTTTCAAGGTCCGTTGACTCTATATTTAAGATAACAATATCAACAATTATTAGCATAGTATGGTAATTTATTGATATCGAGCTTAACAATTTGCCTATACATATCTATAACATCAAATAGTCAGCATAATCGTAAGGGCAGTTAATTTATGCTTATCTATAAAGCGGAATTCTAAGCAGTACTTTTACAAATTAGACCTTTTTAAAGCATACCTGCATTTTCAAGTTGACGAATTAATTAGGCGCCATTCAAACAATGTCTACGCACAGAGGTACTTACTTACGTGAATTCGCTTAGTTTTGGAATCAACGCCTTCGGAGTTCTTCAAGGCTTGATCGTCCATGGTTCAAACTTCGATTAACGTGTACAATTCCCTTGTATGGTATAAATTATTTTGTCACAGATAGTGAGATAAGAGCATTTTAAGTCAAAACCGAGCTCTTCCATAGAAGACGCCTCCTACGCTATGCACGTTTTCTCTCTGGGTCCAATTTCATTGTGAAAAGCAAGAAGAAAAGGATGACGAGAATGTGGACTGCCTCTCGCGAGCTCCAGTTTCTTCAATGCTCAAGACTATTGATTATGAGATCAATGCAGAAGTCAATCAGATTTCAGATTCAACAAGCAGTAATCTTTCAAATTTCAAATAATCAAGTTACTGCACGATACTGTTGCCAAGAAAGTTTCATGAGATCCTGAATTACAGAAGTTATTGAAAGATCTTCAATCAAAGCCACTCAATTCGGACTACACTGTCTCTGAAGGAATTATTTTTCGAATGGATTGAGTTTGATTTCCAGTGGTCTAGGTACGTCCTTTCATACTTACAGGAACTTCATTCTACCCACATTGGTATTACCAAGATGAAGCAACGGCCGAGAAGATTTGTCTGTTTGAAAGAACTGGAATATGATATCGAACGGCTAGTATGCAGTTGTGAAGAATGTGCTGCTGTTCGTAACATCGTAAAAACCCTACCAAGGTTGAAGTACATCCATGGGAAGAATGAGAAAAAAGCATGAAAGACTATGCAGGTCCAATCGACGGTTATTACCTAGTCATCTGCATGGACGCCAAGTCAAAATGGCCCGAAATACGTGTTCTGAACAAATTTTGTTTGACTCGTGATATTTTACAACGCTTCATTCCACCTGGGCATCCAGCTACAAATGAACTCGCTGCAAGAACAGACGTAAGGCTGTTGCCAATAAACATGTTACGTTTGGAGAAATAATTAAAAATGCTACAGGCTGCAACTCTATCTATCCCTGGTAGCTAGCAAAAGGTGAAGCTCAAAAAAAAAAAATTGTCTGCCCTGTAGGTAAAGACTGGTTCCTTTCCTGGTGAGAGGGTCGCAATTTTAGACTCTGTTTATCGTTTAAGAGGTTTTTTTTTTTGTTTTCTTTGAACAGAAGGCTCTCTCTTCAGCTTACGCCTTCGTAAGAATTATTTGCGCATCTTCATAGAATAGTAGGAAATAGCGCTCATTCAGAAATGAAACAATGTTTCTTTCCACCTGAATCACTATAGTCTTGATCATCAAGTCTTCACTAAAATATTCTTGAACTCGGAGAGAGAAAAAAAATTTGTACTGCACTGAAAAAAATGTTTAAGGATTTTTTCCTATTTCAGATACCTTAACAAAGAAGCAAAGCATTTAAAAAAGTTAATCAGATAATACAGATAATAGATAAGGAATTTCCTTCAGAAATTCACTGCCCTGGATGACAAATCGGCTTTATGACTGCTGAATGCTCCAATGTAGTAAAGATTTGATTAATGAGAAACAGCAAGAATTGGTGCAGCTTATAAAAAGAAAACGGATTATTTTAGAAAGGTCGAGGGTACTGGCGACATCTGGTGAGGAAAATCCTAACAAATCTTATGCTTATGATCTGGATTTTCAGTTTCCTTTCTACTCTGCAGGTTAAATCATTATTGATTTAATTCTAATAGAGTCTTCAATAAAAAGATGGCGTAACAGGAATATTCCAGTTACAATAACAATATACAACATAGTCGTGACAATATAGAGAGCTTAAAGTTCTCCATGTTGCACCGAAATTAAAGCCTTACGCATAATGCAGGTACATTTACACCTCCCATTGGCGTATTATTTTGTTAATATTTTATTCGAGATTATATTCGAAAGGATAAGAGGAAACGTCTCTGGTAGGTAATTTTCAGATATTAAAAATTAATGATAATTTCCTCCAGACATCCCCCTGACTGCCACCCTAGCGTATGTCTTATTGAGTATAGTCTTATTTAGCACGAGAATAAAATTCACTAAAAAATTTAAAGCTAATCTAATCTAATTAAAATAAATTAACTACAGTTTTTTCTCGGTTTTCCTCTTTTCTCAATTGAGTGTTGTTTTTCAAATCAAATTCTTCTTTGGTTAAAAAAGATCCCCTTTATACGAAATGCTTTTCCAATGTTTATAATACCTACTTAGCCCAGTCATTACCTACTTATATCCAAAAAAATGACCTGATATATTCACTAGATTCAAAATGGCGACCAGATCCGATGTGCGCATCAGTCCGCCATTTTGAATTTTTTGGTAAAAATTGTGAAACCCAAACTTTTAAGAAATTAAGTATTTTACAAATTCGCAAATTACATTTTTTTCTCAACGATTTAAAATTCTTTTTGAATTAAACCTGAAGAAATCTGATAATTTTCATCACCCAGTATTGAAATTTAAACTAGGTACATAATAGGATACCACATGAAAATTAACGATAGGGATATGTGCACCGTTTTCCGCAGTATCTTAAGCCGTTCTCGTTGTAGTACGCATAGCTTCGAAATTGGAAAATTGCGATTTTCACTTGTTTATTACTCGTAAAACTTAACTTAAATTTTCCCTGTAAAAAACCATCTATATTCAATGTTCTCAGGCAATTAAAAAATGAATAATATACAGGGTGTCTCCGATAAAATACCGAAGTAGGTGTCAAACTGCCGGTATTTCCGGAAGGGCGGCCATACTTTTTACTTTTTATTTTGATATTTTACCGATATTGATATTTTATAAGATACAGGGTGGCCAATTAGTGCGACAAAGGTCAATATCTCCTGTACCATTGAAGATAGCGGAAAACTTTTTCCAAGAAAGTTATTAAGGGTTAAGAGATGCATCTTTTAAAATTATTTTCGACTATACAGGGTGCTCCATAAAGGCGGGACGGTAAAAAGTTCATGTTTTTTAAATGGGACGCCCTATATTTTATTGCATTTTCAGATTGTCTGAGAAAATGTAATAACAATAATGTTTATAGTTGCATTTTAAATTGAGTAGGCTATATGAGTTATAAACAAGTGAAAATCGCAATTTTCCAACTTTAAACCCATTTACCACAAAAACGGCTCAAGATATCAGAAAACGGCTTACATGACCCTATCTTAAATTTTTATCTGGTATCCTACTGTATAGTTTAAATGTTTATGCAGGGTGATGGAAAATCTGATAATTTTCACCACCCTGTATAAACATTTCAACTGCATAATTGGATGCCTTATAAAAAGTTAAGATAGGAACATGTAAGCCGTTTTTTGATATTATGGGCCGTTTTTGTGGTAAATGGGTTTAAAGTTGGAAAATTGCGATTTTCACTTGTTTATAACTCATAGCCTACTCAATTTAAAATGCAACTATAAACATTATTGTTATTACATTTTCTCAGACAATCTGAAAATGCAATAAAATATAGGGCGTCCCATTTAAAAAACATGAACTTTTTACCGTCCCGCCTTTATGGAGCACCCTGTATAGTCGAAAATAATTTTAAAAGATGCATCTCTTAACCCTTAATAACTTTCTTGAAAAAAGTTTTCCGCTATCTTCAATGGTACAGGAGATATTGACCTTTGTCGCACTAATTGGCCACCCTGTATATCCCGTTGTCAACCTCAACGGGACCCCCGGTATTTGTTAAATGACTTTTTTCGTTTTTTTCGTATTTAGCTCAAAAAATATCGGTCTTAGAGAAAAAATTCTTATAAATAAAGTTTCTGCAAATGGAATTTCCAACAAGAAGTTCAATATATGTCACTTTTACCCAAAAACTTATAAATTGATGAGGTATTCAAGAAAAACGTATTTTCATGAAATTCAAAATGGCGAACTGATGCGCACCTCGGATCTGGTCGCCATTTTGAATTTAGACCACCAGTGACCTCCCCTAACAGGTGGAACCAAAAAGATCGACAACGGAGTTTTTTCTAGGTTAAAAGTACATAATGACTGGGCTATAACAACTGTCATGCACTGCACGTAAATGGGAAAATCAATTAAAGGGCAATCAATTGACATAAAGGGAAATAGATTGATATATCAATGCGAGGATCAATGACTAGTTATTTGGAATATCATTTGATCAAATTATGAAAAGCAATTGAAAAAAGAGAAAAAAGAAAAACTCACGCATTTAAAATAAATGAAGTGGAAAACGATCTTCTACAATCTGCAATTAAGTCGTAGTTTTCCTCGAATATCCCGTATCCGGTTCTTTGCTTTATTCCTTTTTATCATAAAATTACACGCGTTTGGGACAAAGTCCGGGTACGGTCCAAGAAATATTTAAATTTTGAGTTTTGATATGCACAAACAAAAAACAAAAATGCACAAACGGGTCATTTTTTTTTAAATTTAATGTAATTTTTATTGCCATTTTTTATACAGGGTGTTCTTGGCTCAATAAAATGTGGCTCAATAAAAAATGTAAAATCAGATAATTCATTCATTTCATTGCCCTGTATAAAAAGTAAGTTCACATTACGATACTACATGCAAAGTTAAGATAGGAACATGTAAGCCGTTTTCCGATATTTTTAGTCGTTTCCGATATACACTGCTTTCAAAAAGAAAAATTGTGATTTTCACTTGTTTATAACTTGAAAACTATTTAATTTATATTGCAACTGTAAAAACCATTCTTATTGTATTTTCTCGGATAATCTAAAAATACAATAATATACAGGGGGTCCTATTTTAAGAAATATACAATATCGTCATTACTAAGCCAAGGGACCTTCTGTAAAGAATTTTTTACATCAATCAAATTATAAAATCTACCGTTTGTCAATTTTTTTCAAAACTCGTAATTTAAGGATTTATTAAAGGGTATCGAGACTTTTTGAACACCCTGTAAAGTAAAAGTGCTATTTATTTTGATAAAGCTTGGTGAGTTTTTATTTTTTTATTCTCATTATGCATGAATGTGATAAAAATTTTGCTATTTTTATAATTTTTTTTTACTTCTGTTTATCGACAATCCTGCGGATTTGAAAATAAATTAAGTAGGTATATTGATCTCGGGAGTAATTTCCAATCCAAGATTGAGCTGTCTACAAAGTTTACATTTCGTATTTGTTGTTAAATCGATCGCCGAAATCTAATTTACCGTCCTGTGGCTCGTACGCTAGACAAGTGTGTTTACAACTTTATCCCTTTACGGTCCTTGAATTTTATACTCAAGTGGTGTGAATTTCGCACATGTGAAAGAAAACTCAATTTCTGTATGATATTTACTTCTATGTCCATCTATTTTATGCGAGGAGTGGAATAACTTTACCAGCAGCACCACATGAATTTAAATGCAATAACGAGGTTTTATGTTTTTTACTAAAAAATTGTAGAAGCGGTACTGAAAACTTTATTTTTCTGTTTTTGTACTTACTTACTTCTTTTTTCTCACTCCGAATAAATTCACTTAGGTATATGCCTTTATTCTTTCCAATGGCGGAATCTGAATCTGACTCACCTAAATACGTTAAAAAATTGTAGGTATTCATAAATTAGGTACGTCTTTAAATTTTTTAGATTCAATTGATACATATTACCCTGGACCAACTTATTTATGAATAATCATTCTGAAGCTCACGTTATTAATATTAATTGCAGGCTTCATCGAACCCAAACTTTATGGCAAGTATGCTCAAAATATTAAAATTTTGCTGTTTATAAAATTGTTTTTATTCATCGTTACGCGTTTCGAATTCAATCAAGTTAAAATGATTCATTTTGTTCTTCCTGTTTTGCCCTTTTGACTTCATATTGATAAGTTTTCTAAAAAAAAAATGTTCTCCTAATTAATGTGGTGCATTGATGTGCAAAATTGTTCGTACAAAATTTTTATTTTTCCTAGATGCCTCCTAAAAATAGCAACGTCTCCTTAATTTATTTTTAAACATTCTCAATCTCAAGTTATAATAAAAATAAATAGGATAAGAAGTTCGAGCTAAGAATTGGGTAATTTCTTTGACAGATCTCAAGATCAATATTTACCGCCTAGAGACTAACCTAAATCATTATTGATAACGCATCAACTTTTCAAACATTATTAAACATTGTAGACGTGATAAAAGGGGGCCGGTTTACTGTGATAATAACCGCGGTTAAGACATTAGCTGATGCTAATTTACGACGTAATAAACTCTGTCCATTACAAATTAACCCACTAATATAGATATAAGAAGCAAGGGAAAAGAAATTTAATAACGGCAGAGGCTCAATTCACGGAGATTACGCAATGCCGGGTGTATCATAGATCTATAACTGCCCAATTATGCCTTCATCCAGATGCTATCCTGGACCTGCTAAGGAATCGCAGTCATTCAGGGACTCTTTTCAAGGTTTATCGAGTAGAGATTATTTAATATGGAGATAAGTAAGATTCACCTATTGCAATATAAAGGTAATGTAATCTACTGAAATTTGATACTATTTCGTTTACACCTTTTTCTCCAGAAGAGTAAAAATTTTAAATGAATACATTATTAACATATTTATACACTGCGCGAGAAAAGTAAGGAATAAATTCGATAAAACGAAAAGCGCTGTTTTTTTGAATAAATAAAAAAACAGGTGTCGATTTTGTTTTTGAGTTCTTGAACTTTTGACATAATATTGGGTTATACAGGGTGATGCGCCAAAAAGTGGTGACGTTATCGGTATTTTTTTTAAATGACAACCCTTATTTTTTATTCAATTTTTTGATACTTAATTCAATTGCCAATACGGTAATGTAATCATTTTGTAACCTTAAACGACGAAATTTCTGTGAAAATAACTTAATTTGGAGAGATTCAATTTAATAGACAGATTTAATAGATTTAATTTAATTTAATTTAACAGATTTAATTTAATAGGCTTAATTTAATAGACAGATCTTATAAAATTACCATGGAAACAGTCATTTTTATTTGATTTTTTTTTATTTTTATTGTTAATGTTCCGATTTTCACATCAGTAAAAAGTGCACAATTTCGACTCACAAGCTGTTTTCTCAGAAATTTCCTTATTTAAGGTTACAAATTGATTACATTACCATACTGGCAATTAAATGAAGTATCAAAAAATGGAATAAAAAATAAGGGTTGTCATTTAAAAAAAATTCCGATGACGTCACCACTTTTTCGCGCATCACCCTGTATACCCCAATATTATGTAAAAAGTTGAACAACTCAAAAACAAAATCGAACTGTTTTTTTATTTATTCAAAAAAACAGCGCTTTCAGTTTTATCGAATTTATTCCTTACTTTTCTCGCGAACTGTATTGTTTAAATACTTCCTATATCAAGAATTGAAAAATGAATCGGCTATTATTTTGGAGATATCGAGGTTCAACAAACAAAACAAACTAATAGTATTATACTAAAAATACAAAATAATATACTAATTCTGCATCATCGTTTAAATGCTCCTGTTTACTTGTAATTCTTATAAAATCACTTGCACGAGTTGGTTTTAGTCGATCCAGTTGCATTGCCCAACGTGATGGTATGAAACGATGGTGCACCAACGCATGCCGCAAAAATTGTTGTGGAATGGCTAGGCTACATTTAAGAGAACCATTTTAATGGAAGTTGGATGGTTTGCCGTGGTCCACTTCAGTGGCCTGCTAGGTCGCAAGATTTAAGTCCACTGATTTTTTACTTCTTAGGGTGCAGAGTAAACTCAAAATGAAGAGAAATTACGAGACATACTTATGAATGCTGTTGTAGGTCTCGCTGTAGGTACTTCAGTTTGATGATGCACAAGCAGGAGTTTACAATTCAGTAGTTTTATGTTTCCATATAGGCTCGAATAGCGGCTGGCGGGGGACTTTCCAACCATGATCTGTAAGTTAAAGCACATAATGGTTTTCCTTTCTCCCTAGCCGATAGAGTTTTAAATAAAGTTTTCATATGGCCTAAGTAAGTACTATTTGTTTTGTGTAAATCATGAAATTATGACTCTCAAAAGTTTGAAACTCGATATCTCCAAAACAAACGACTTCGGAAAAAATATTTTGTATTTTTTGCTTGAAATCCAATCCCAAACACGAATATTCATTTTTTTTCTCCTGGTAGAAAACATCCTGTATAATATACAAGTGAATATAAATTTTGAATTTATTAGATTTTAGGTTCTAATTCACCTTTCACTGCCTATAGGTTCGTTGCAAAATACACATTTGTTAAATTCTATAATTGCCTTAAAGAATAAAAGAGAGTTCTTAGCTGAGTGAGGCTCTTTAACGTCTGTGATTGACAATCGAATACATATTTCCTTCTGTACTTATCCACTAAAAATTCATTTGAGGTTAAAACTCACATCACGGAAGACTCCTTAGCATAAGTATATTACTTCCACTTTTCGTATGGTATGTGTAGTGTGTGTCTGACTGACATGATGCCTGCAGTTTACACCTCATATGCTGTGCGAAAAATTTATAATTGATTGTGCAAGAACCAATAACAGTGGCAAGTTAAACTAGAGCCTAAACCTAAGAATTTTCAGATCTAGTATAATGTACGTGGTTCAATGATACATAATTTAACTGTAAATATAAATGTGTCAAAACCATAATATACAAGGGCAGCACTAGTTATTCTGATCTAAAGATCGTATATTTTGAAAATAACATAATTATGACAAAAACAGTTATTTCCATTGTTGGAATCACTCTCTGATCACGTTCTGCCAACTTTTCGCCCGAGTCGTGACTTCATATTTTCTCAAAAAAAAAAGGAACAGAGACATTGTTTTGTGACAATACAGGATATGCACTGTCATATTTTTTTAATGCTTATTTAATTACTGTGAAAAATGGAATTGCGATTATTGTTTGAACAACTTTCTTAGCGCATGTTCTGCTGACTTAAGTTTGAGTTAGCAGAACAGTTATTTTTGAAAAAACTCTCGTACTATAACCGACTATACCTCAAGGCGGAAATAATGTGCAGTAACTGACATTACTTAAAAAGCAATTATTGCGAAAAAGCTGCAAGCAGAAACTTACGTTTAGAGGAATATTTTCACTGACGGAGAAGCGGTAAACAGAACATGTTCCTCCAAACGTAAGTTTCTGTTTGCCGCTTCTTCGGAATTACTTTTTTAGTAGTATCAGTTACTGCACGTTAATTTGGCCGTGAGGTCTAAACTAAAAATTCAAAATCTACAACGAAGACTGTTGGTAAGGAAACTGGAAGACTGTTCTTGTAGTCAATTCAATAAAAGACAATTAAAGCATGTTACAAATAATACTTGGGTAAGTAAAGGGTTCTTCGTTTTGCGATATTCTACCAACCAAAAAAGCACCAAAAACTAATTCGACGTTTGGTCACAAGAAACATAGAAGGATTTATTTTTGCTGTATCTCTCTGAGAATTTAGGTCCCCCTAACTAATATCATCAATTGCTCTTCCTGTCTACTATATTTCCAAGGCTTCCTCCAAACATCGTTCTCCCAGCTTTGGCAATTGATATGAGACATGACCAATAACAGGGTTGCGATAGCCCCTATACCGCAACACTCTCAAATATTTGAACGGATACGGAACGCTCTACCTTCGGTTTTCAGACCAAATGCTGCTAACCCCTAACCCCTAACCTGGTAAGGTTCTTCCAGGAATTGGAGAGCTTGAATCTTATGGCGTCCGGATGGGACTATCCGAAATAGAGTTGCTGGATCTCAGAATGCCTAAAAGGACCCACCAAAGATTGATGGAACTTGTTCACTGATGCCCATGATGAATACCAAGAGGTCCAGAAAGAGCACGCGCTTTCTCGAGGAATGTTAGTCTGAATGACACCAGCAACATTTTGGAACAAAAATAATAAGTACAAGACACTTAACTGCCGGCCAGAGCATAGCTAACTACTCACGGGCAGGCGAAGTTACTATCAATAACGCCCAAAAACCGAAAGAACTGCCAATCGAAAAGATCATGGACCTCTTTACACAACAAACCTGTTTATTTGACCACCAAGGAATAACCTACTTGAGCAGCAGTGGTTCATTTCCTCGAAGTACAAGATCAACCCTCGAGAAGGTTTCCAAAAAACCTCTTCGCTATCTCAGAATCGACCCAGGATGTCTAGGAAGCCTTTATGCAGGTTCAACCAGGCGCAGGCTGCTACGTATCACAATATAAGGGGCGGTATTATCCGACACCCCCGAAAACGCTACTACCATCATGTTAAATAAAGAGGCTTTTGGTATCATTTCTGTAGTGCTTCCTTCTACAAAAAACTTCCTTCATTGTTCGACGAATCAATGCAGGGGTGCTTGGTTATTTTATTCATCTCTTGCATAGACTCAGTTTAGGAATGTTATAAATGATATCGATAACCCGCTCCAGGTCAAGGTCAGGTAATTGATATCATTTAATAATGCAAAATTTTCGAGTAAATCGTTCGGGAAATATCAGTACCGTAATTTTCAACTTTTTTTTCTTTTTATTCTTCCTATTTTCCCGAGTATAAGGTTTGATACGTGACACGTCACTGGAGTGATTATACGATCCCCCGCCCAATGCAAGAAAAGTTACTATTTTGATATATTCTAAAGAGATTTTTCTTTTCTGGGGTGATGAATCAAATTCCAGTCATAAATCTTTGAAATGTCTTTCTTATTATAACTATTTATCACTGGTGAATAATTTTTTGTATTTTGAGACTTACTAATGCTCTCCAAGTGGCAGTTATATTGTGACTTAACTAAAGATTTTACCGTAAAAAAAAAAAACATTACTTCAGTGTAAAGATGTCGTGGGTATAATAAGCTGTTCAGGTTTTTCAATTTTGCGGTCCCCATGTTTTTATTTTCAGTATTTGTCTGCATAATTATTACAGATTCGCCTGTCGCTGAGGTAAATAAAAAAGTCCAAGGGATTTTAATGAAAACTTATTCTGGATGTATGTTAAACTTGTACTGGAACATCGGGATAAACTAAATCGGAATTGGAGGCGCAGCGCAATAAATTGCGTAGTAGACAACTGAAATTAGAAAGTGTTTTTGTTCCACTAGCATCGATATTATGACTCAAAACTGACCTTAGCGTAAAAGCGTCCCACTATCCCTCTTATTAGATTAGGATTGTTATTAAAGACGACCGACATTGAAATTAACCGGGAGGATATTGTTCACAGAAAGGATGTTCCTATGTTATTGTATGTAACAGTTATTTTGTCGCTAATATAAAATCATTGCATATAGGTAGGTATAGAGAAAACCTGATAAAAAATAACGGTGCCTATCACTAGTTCTAAAAATTGATTGTGCGATTAATAAAAATAAGTTGTTACAATAATTTTTAGAAAAGAAGGGAAGAATATTTTACAAGAAATTTAAAAGACTTGGTAATATTGCCACAATTTTTATTTAAAAAACATTTGTATTGTCATGTATTGTCCTTCTTGTGAATTCTTATTATAAGCTCATAATAAAGACGACATAAATAACCATCTTTGAAATCCATAAGAGAATAACCAAATACGACGTTGATATTATAAGTAACGATTACACTCGTCCAGCTCTAAGATACATATCTCAACATCTACCAACTCAGTGTTTTATCCAGGCCTCCCATGATCTCTCGGTCTCCTGCGGTTGCAAATTTAATAATATTACGGGAGGAATCGGATCTTTAACTAACCGCAGTTGGTGCCCCTGCCGAATTTCCCTGTTCGTTATTGCAGAACCTACGCTACCTCAAAATAATTAAACCTTAGCGGTGGCGGTATGTTCTAATTTTACGTACAATAAATAAATCGTCTAATTGTAAACATGAAGGTCGAAAGTCATGTCAATTTGTCTTCATGAGTTTCACCAAGAATTTTTTATACAAAAAAAAAATATGATGAAAGAAAATTGTCACACGAGTTTTCTTATGACAGTAATCATAATAATTATGAATTTATGATGATACGAGATTTGATAGAAAAATGGTAGCCTTTCTAACTTGTGTGGGTAGCAGTTTTCCTAGATGCAAAAAAAAGTTATCAAAATATACAAGCGAAGACAAAGCAAAGTTTTAACAAGCTTTTTTCAAAAACAATTACAAGGCTGTTTGGAGTAAAAACTTCAATTGGGAACAAGCCGAAAATATTACCAATGATCGGTAGCTGAATATCGTCGGTCAAAATATCGCCCGAATAAATATCTGCATCATAATACGGTAATATAATTATTCTGAAGTAAAAATCTTCACAAACGGAAGAACCCATAAGACTGATGACTGATGAGTGGCGAGCATAATAATGCTCAAGATTCTTGAGACGAGCCTAGGTCGCAAGAAGCAATATCATCAAGGAGCTGCATTTTCAAGTCCTAACATAAATAGTTTAATAATTATTATTTTATTCGCAGATAAGGGAAATGTCAGAGACTATCAAGAGAAAATCAAAAATATCTTGACATCGCAGACCTAGGTATACATCAGCTAGTCAAGGTTTCCACCAGTTTTGATCACGCACTCAGCCAATCACAACTAAAACAAGTCGCAAGTAATTTAATGACTTCATTAGACAAAAGTTATGTATCCCAAGAGGACATCGTTTGGAACGGAACCATCTTCTCCAACCCAACTCTTCCCTCGCCGGATGGGGCAAAAGATAGATTTTTCAGAAAAGAGCTTAAGTTTTTACTGCAGATTCCGGATCAGCCTAGAAAAAATGTTCTGCTTTTGACCGATTTTTTTTTCAACTCCAATTTTCGTTATAAGCCTGAAGAGGAAATGGACCGAAAAAAAAAGGAAGTAAATAAGCCAGAAAATCTGTAAAAGTCGTGTAACAGCACCAATTTTAAAATTCTTGTTTTTCTGGATTTCTTAGATCTTCAGGTACATTCATCAGCAGTCACCACTAACCTCTGCATTATCTCGAAAAATTAGAAGGTTTTAGGAAATTAGGGCAATTTTCTCTTTCCAAAATAAAAATTTCGTAAAATTCAAAATTTCCTCTCGAAAATCGTGTCTCAAGGGTTTTTGGGGCTTTCAATTGAGAATCCGAGGTCCAAAAGCAAGTAAGGATGGTTTCAACCTTTCAAAATAACCCCAAGAAGTGGCAGTGGTAAAAAAATTAATATTTCGCCGCGGAAATCGTCTCGCTGAGGTTTTTGCGGCCTTGGTGGGTATCCCAATTATTAAAGGTCCAGTTAACAAAAACTTAATAAACCAATTAGACATGATATTTTTATGGAGAAAGTTCCGTTGCGTCAGGTGTTGATGAAATTCCGATAATTCCGATAAGAATTTATACTTTTTCCGTTTTTGATAGCTGATTTATTTTGTAATCTATAATCTGGAGAATTTCATTAAAGCTGATGCTTTCCGAGATAGCATATTGATATTTTGTAACACTAAGTACCACTTTTTGGGGAGGTTTTAAGGATTGGAACTATGCTCACTTGCTTTTGGATCTTGGATTCGAGATAAGTGACCCCTAAAAGCCCCGAAAGGCGAAATATAAATTTTTTGTATCACTGCCATTTCTTGAGACCGTTTTGAGGGGTTGGAACCAACTTCAGTTGCTTTTGGACCTCGGATTGAAAATCAGCGACCCCGAAAACCTTCAAGTGATGATTTCCGAGGTGAAATTTAAAACTTTTTACTATTTTTCAATCACTGTTAGTATTTGGGGCGATTTTGAGGGGTTGGAATCACCTTCACTTGCTTTTGCGTCTTCGAATTTGTAACCGAAAGCCCCCCAGAAATCATTTGCGAAGAGAAATTTTGAATTTTCATAACTTTTCATCACTGTTACTATTTGGAGTACTTTAACAGGAAGAAAGTTACCCAAATTTTCTCATTTTTTGTGATAATGCAAAGGCTAGTGGTGATTAATGTTCCTGAAGGTCTAATGAATCCAGAAAAAAACTGTTTTTTAAATCTGTGTTGTTCCACCCCTTTTCCAGATTTTTCGGTTTAGTTACTGGACTATTGGAGCAAAACATGATGTTCTACAGCTAATGGGAAAATCTCCCGATAATCATGGATCCTAAACAGCATCCAGAACAAAAATTCGACATAAAAAAATAATCATTTTCAAAAACATTTATTTTGTGTTTTAACTTTTTCAAAAATTCTTAATTTCAGAAGATTCAAGTCGTTCAATAAAATTTCGTAAATCTCTAAACCCAAAAATGTCAAGTCTAGATTGTCAGAGTCTACAAAATCGGGGGGAAATTTTTTTGTCCCCCTAGGAAGGAAAATAACCACTTTTGGTCGTATAATTTGAGTTGAAATGGCTCATTTTCAGGCATGGTAGGTGAAAAAAATCATTTTCGCCAAAGTTTTTTCGCTTCAAGAAGAGTAAAAATAAAATAATCACAATGTAATATATTGGCTTTAAATACCTACCCAAACATTTTTTATAGATTTTTTTAAATCTGTAAAGGTAAAGGGATGTGTGTTTTATACATTTAATTATATTAAAAGGTAAAGGGATGTGAGTTTTATACATTTAATTATATTTCACATTATTTACTTTTAATTTGAACGCTGTATACAATTTTGTATAAATTTATCTCTATTATTCTCTCATCACTAAAACACCAGAATTGGAGATTCAGTCTTCATAAGTACAAATCGGAAGGATAATTGGATTTGGAGCTTTTATGGATTGTATATGGATCTAAATTAAATATTTTACGGTCGTATAGACATATTGTTAGGATTTCACCTGGCTTTTCCATGATGTCAAGAGCATTCTTCGAAAAGCATCTTGTAGAAAATAAGAAGTAGACTTATTTTAAAAACAACCAGAAGATGAGATTTTAATCTTAAATGATAGTAGTAATTTTGGGTTTCTCAAAATGGATTTATAAAATAAATTTTTAGAAACCACACTCTACACTGCATGTAAAAAAGTCTTTCTGCTTGGACGGGCGATATATCAAAAATTTAATAAAGGAGCGTGGATAATTTTATGATAACAACTAAACCGAATGAGTGAAGCTGTAAATTTTTTCTGAGGGATAAATTATTACGTCTCAGAGTTTATTTTTTATGTAACGAGTAGTTCATCTTATAACTTCAACTTCATAACTGACGGTTAATCAGACGACATCATTTAGCCTGAGCAATTATGTATGTACCAATAAGTCGATCATTTCACTAAATTAGTCAATTCTCACGGGTCTGATATCATAATCAAATAGCTTCCTCGTCATTTGACCTAAATCGACTGAAATTGCTCAATATGAAACTGGAAAATTTTCAGCTACATAACAATTATTTTTATTTCAATACTTCTGAAATAATCATCTAGCTCTTTCTCTTTTATCAAAGCGTAAAGCAATCAAAAATGAAAGATACATAAATTTTTTAACACAAACTCATTATTTATCTGTTTGCTGGATGAGTATAAAATAAATATTTGCAAAGTTAAGAATAACTATGGATGGAATACAAAGCGAAGGAATAACTATACATATATAAGTCCTTCCCACCCTATAAAAAGTGATTGTAATTTCGTTTAGCAGTCATCCAACCGTGATGGTGACGATAAAACTTTACGATGAACAAACAGCAGTCACTCGGATATGAAACAAATGAGCATACCAATTATGACAATTGAAAGACTATAAAGCTTTGGGTGTGATATGCCGATCTTATGAGACTTTCGAGTGTGAATATTTTCAGGGGGAATCGAGCTGAAAAAGTGGTCTTATTTACTGGAAATATTCGGTGATTAGACTGAAAACTCGTGAAGTATAACTGAAAATAATTATTACGCAGGTTTACGAATGTCGTGTTTTCCCATTAAATGTTGGACTAGCAATCATTTTACATAGTCTATACATCGTATGGGATTTTTTTCTTCTTTTGTATTTATAAGAAAAACTTTCAGGGAAAAAATCTCTTCTCGCTTTTTTCTCCAAATCAGATTTATAGAGTTTTATTTCCAGAAAATTGGCTTCTTCAAAACTGTGAACCAATTGAAATGAATTCCTAATTGAAGTCTTCGATTTTAATTTTTTTATGGTGTGGCAATTTCAACTCACTTGATATTACAGTCTTTTGCTTTTGGTTTTCCTCTTTTGTCAATTGCTTTTCCTTATTTATCAAATGATTTTCTTATTTTTCTATCTATCAATGATTATAGTCATTGATTTATCACTCAATTTCCTTTTATGTCAAATCAGTTTCACTTTATGTCAATTATTGCTTTTCCCATTTACTTGCAGTGACAGTAATATAAACATTGGAAAAGCATTTGATATAAAAGGAATCTCATTTGACAAAAGAGGAATTTGAATTGAAAAATCAAACTGACGTTTAATAAATGGGAAACTCATTTTACAAATAAGGAAAAGCAATTCACAAAAGAGGAAAACCAATAGAAAAAGACTGTAATATTAATAATAACCTTTATTCGACCATAGATGTACATAACTGCATACATATTGGTTTAAGTCAATGCACAATAATAGATATTTAGATAGGTTGAAACGAATTATTGACGTTGGCGTCAATTAAAACGAACTATTTTACCTTTAGAGGGGAAAAATAGTCGTTGAGAGCATGAGACGGTAAAAGATAACAAGGGTCGTGGATTGAGCTGTCAGTCTAAGAGGGTCAACAATAACAGGCGGGTCAGCAGAACAACAGGTACTCTTTATTAAAAAAAAATCAGATATTAATAGTTGAAAAAAATCACAGATGTTAATTATCACAGCATCTTGAGCACGGTTAACAAACAAGAGAAAAACAAGAGCGTGCAGTTTAGCCGAATGAACTGATCAGTTACTAATGAATCCACAAGGGCACTTAGCTTCGTATGGCTCTCCGGTACGAGGATGACGGTTTTCAGATCAAGTGCCCTTCGGAGCGAGGAACAAGCTTAGCTGGTTTGAGACTTGATCTTTCAGACTTGGCTCCAGGAAAACTTGCTTCGGTACGAAAAGTGGACTTCGCAGGGAAAACTTGCGTCGGTATGAAAAATGTAATCCGTAGGAAAAATGGCATCCGTAGGAAAAATGCAATCCGTAGGAAAAAGCAAGCCAAAAACGTGGGTGATGTTTCCAATATTTGAACAATAAATTTACGACGCCATTAGGTGGATTATTCGCGAAAAGCGTTTGGCGTGAACCTTCTTCAAGCGAATTCCAGAAGAGAAAGACAGGTGAGATCACAGGTATCGGCGTACCGGATTGAAACTCGACAGTCGAGAACTCGACGAAACTCGAGGCCGCCAGCCGGCCGCGCTTGCACTGAACTAAAAGCCACCATCATCACTCACTTATGCGACGCGCGCACCGCGGTTGTCTCCGGGTCGCTGGCATTTAGCCAGTACGTACAAAATATACGTTACAAGGTAGTTTCAACATTCAAAATTCACTAAAAGTATAGCATGCCCTATCTACTAGTAGTCTTTCAACAGCCATTTTGAAATCTCTATAATTATCATACATAGATCTAATTTCCATTGGTAGTTTGTTGAAGAATCGCACAGCCATATGACGAGGACCTTTTTCATACAAAGATGTAGTGTGAATCCCAACCTCAAGAATGTAGTCATTCCGGGTGTTGTATACTTTACCCTTAATACTGCCAAACTCATTGCGATTCTTAACAACATACAGCAGTAAGTTTAAGATATAAATTGATGGTGTAGTGAGTTCTTTAAATCTTTAAATTTCTGAATAATATTTCGACAACTTGCTGTCCGATTTACGCCCATCATGGTTCTGATAATCCTTTTCTGCATTATAAATATTCTACTAATATCACTTGATGACCCCCAGGCAACAATTCCGTATGTCAAGAGTGAATGTACCTGTGCAAAATAATACTGACGTAAAACCCGAACATCAACATTACTTCTTACTTGTTTTATTACATAGCAGCAAGTAGCAAGTTTTTTAGCCCATGATGCAATATGATACCGCCAATTCAGATTAGAGTCTATTTCAAGACCAAGAAATTTTGTGTGAGTCACTTGCTTGATAGGAGACTTAGATTCAAAGTATAGCCAGAGTCATTCCTGGATCTATATGAGTTACAAAATTCGATAAAGACAGTCTTTTCTCGATTTATAATCAATTTATTTGCCTCGAAATAATTGGAGGATTTCTCCAGAAATTTTTCTCCTGACACTGTAAGCTTTTCTGAGTTTGACGAATGTAATAATACATGTATCGTCGACAAATAATACCGTATTTTCAAAAGTAAAATCATTCACATATATCAGGTACAAGAGAGGGTCCAAAACAGAACCTTGCGGAACTCCCGCCCTTAATAACTACATAATGCTGCCTAGAAGTTAAGTGGCTACGAAACAATTGGAGCGTTATACCCCTAACTTCAATATTGAACAGTTTTGACAAAAGAATCTGATGATCGACCATATCAAATGCCTTACTTAAATCTAAGAAAATACCCATACAATTATCTCCCTTGTCCAATGCATCATACAACGTATTAAGGAATTTTAATATTGCCAAAGTAGTAAACCTATTTTTTCTAAAACCAAACTGATTCTTGTTTAATAAGCCAAACCTGTCCAGGAAGCGTATCAATCTTTCAGCAATGACTTTTTCAATAACCTTTGAAATAGCACTTGACAGCGAAATCGATAGTCTCAAAGCTCTAAAACATAAAGTATATGAATTTATTTTTCAAGTTACTTTACTTTGACTTAATTTCAAATTTCTTTTTTAATCAAAATCTTCAAGCTTTGTTATTGTATCGACCGATTGTCATGGTCTGTGGTAATATTAAAAATTTTTATGCAAGCAGATGCTTCTAGGGAAAAATGGTTCCTTATATAAGGACCATTTTTTGTAAATATAGCTTTAAAAGTCTAACAGCGGGTTTCATTAAGTTAACGGGCAGATTTCTGTGGCCATTTCTGAAGAAGGTATCGAGTCTAAGTGGAAATTTTGTAATTTTATATATTCTTGACATGAAAGTAATTACAAAAATGTTAATAAAAGTTATTTGACGTCGATATTAGCTTCAAAAACGAGCACAGAAATCTGCCCGTTAGCCTAATGAGCCTTTATATTATTGGCTGTAAGCCTTGATTAAGCATTGATTACTTATTTGAACACAAATCTTATAAATGCTATTTCACAGCCGTCTTAATTAGGCCATTTTCCGTTCATCAGTTTACGCGCTCCTGACATAAGTTGACTGAATATGATTTAGAAGATATCCGGATTAAGACGACTGTAAAAACGCATTTAGAGGATTTGTATCTAAATCAATGTACCTATAATTAACGGAGGGATTAAGTAGCTATTTATAGAAAAATTAGTTATTATAAGAAATATTTTTCCTAAAACACCCTTAATTGAAGAATTGGAATATCTATGATCACAAAACATAACTTTTCGGTCAATACAGGGTGTTTCACCAGAAGACCGATATGAATATATAGGGTGGGCCATCTAGCGGTTGCATTTTGAACCACTAAACTAGGATATATTGAAAACTTACTTCCAAAGTGGTCAATCTAGAAGACTTTCTACCCAAACTGTGAGAAATTTACAAAAAAAAAAATGAGCAAAAATCGAGTGCCTCCACGTCAAGTTGTGGACAATTTCATGAAGCGAGCTCGTGCAACTGGTTCGTTGGTTGCCAAAGCAACTCGTTCCCGCTCTTGTTCAGTGCGTACACCCGAAAATATTGCTGCTGTTGCACAGAATGTGGCCGAACATCCATCAACATCAACTCGTCATCGTATACAAGAAATGAACATTTCTCGAACTTCTCTGCGGCGAACTTTGCATTAGGACCTCGGTATGCACGCTTACAAGGTTCAATTAGTCCAACAACTGAAGCCTCATGACCATCTGATGCGTTTTCGGTTCGCGCAATGGGCTGAAGGTTAATTGGCCGAAGATGGGCATTTTTACCGAAAAATCATCTTTTCAGATGATGCACATTTCCACCTCGGAGCTGCGATTTGAGTCCGTTGGACTATTTTTTGTGGGGAGCCGTTAAGGACAAATATTACGCAAATCATCCAGAGACGATTAGGGCTTTGAAACATGAAATCGAAGTTGCCATTCACGAGATTGAAGCCCAAACAATCGAAAATGTAATGAAAAATTGGGTTGATCGGATGGGGTACTGTCGGGCCAGCCGTGGCAGCCATTTGAATGAAATTGTGTTTCATTCATAAATTTCAATGTCCAATCTTTCTAGTAAAACCGAAAATTTGAAAAAAATAATCACTAGTTTCGTTTTTATTGAATTTTCAAAATGCAACTCTTATATGGCCCACCCAATAGGTGCAGTTTTTCAAGAAAGTTCACGGTCTGGTTTTGAAATATTTCTGAGGCACTTCGCTTTGATGTTGCAGGGTGCCTTGTATTTTGCAAAATTTTTTGATGAGCAGTATCTGTGGGAGTCCCCCTTTTCAAGTATGGAGGATAGTCAAATTACATAATGAAGTTAGCTCCGAAACGGCTGAACATTTCTTCATGAAATTTTTTCTATTGTTATTCTATTTATAATTATTATTAGTCTAATATTTCAGCAAAAATTACCTCTATGTAATTTGAAGCAGAGATACACGCGGATACACGGTAGATAATGTTCCAACTTCCCCCCCCCCCCCCCCTCTACATTACGCCACTGGATTTTGGTTTTGACCGAGGTTTTGACTTTTTTTTCCTCGTTTTTTTCCAAACGCTACGGTTTAGTAGGTAAATTCTCAACAGTTGTTGAGATATGCACAATTAAATAGGGGAAAGTTCAGCAATATTTATATACAGGGTGTATCATTAATCAGTGCAGAAAATTCAACTGGAGATTCCTTGCTGAATTTTAAGGGCGGTTTGTCATAAAAAAAATATGACAAACCCCCCTTAAAATTCAGCAAGGAATCTCCAGTTGAATTTTCTGCACTGATTAATGAAACACCGTGTATAAAAATTCAAAAAATTACAAAAAAAAAAAGTTAAGCTCATAGTGCAAGGAAACGTGACTGGGGTTTTTTCGTGGTCGAGAGATCTGGAGACGAAGAAGCCCAACGTCAAATCTGTACATTTCCCCAAAATGTTGAAAAATTTAACGAAAAACTATAATTTTTTGTCCATTTCGAATGTCTAAATCGTACATTTATCTCAAAAACTGTTGAGAATTATTAACCTACCAAACCATTCTTTTTTTGTACCAGAAATGTCTGGTTTTTGGAAAAATATGTCAAAACCCAAATTTATCCATCCAGTGGCGTAAAAATTGGGGGATAAAATATTTGGAGCCCTATCTAAGGTGCGTCCCTAGTTCAAATTACCAAAATGTAATTATTTCTGTAATATTAGACTAATTAATGGAAAAACGACAAAAAAAATCATAAATTCTGTAAACAAGCAAAACGGAAAGAAAAATATCAACACCAATGTTGAGGGAAAAAAATACAGTTCAGTGCAGATGGTATTCAAAAAGGCCGCCATCAAACTCAACATTTTTCCTTTGCCTTTTGAGTCATTATAAGGATATTTAAATTTTTAAGTTGAAAACATCATTCAGATAATTTAACAGAATCCTCAAATAAACGCGAGACGAATAAGCGCTGCTGAGGGAGTCCCCCATTCTCAAGTATGCAGGTAGTAAAAACGGAACGTCTCGATCCCTATCATGTCCAGTAAGATCAGACTCGAAGCAGGTGATAAGGTTGCTATAGACGCAATATGCCTAGAATTATTTTCATCGATAAAGCCCAGTTCACAAAGATGGGGTGCCTTTTGTCATAAAAGAACTTCCATGCAACGAAGGAAAACTCATTCGCAGCGTAAGTTTTCTATGAATGTTGATCTAATTGGTGACAAACTCATTAACTGCCAAAACACCAATATACGGACTTTTCAAGGAATTTGATCCTTCTACGTATGGGATCGTCTCCCAGCCACGAGTTCTCTTTGCAGATTTCTCCCCTGGATCTTTCACTCGATCATGAGTCGGAGGATTTCGTCTCGCTTTTCAGTAGCTTTTCTCAGTAACTTTTTCTCTTACTCAACTTTCTGAGTAAGTTCTCATTTAATTGGTTACTCCTCATTTGTCATCCATCATTCTTTTATTTATCTTCGTAAGATCGTTGAAGTTATAACTCATCTCGATCTGATACACTGAATTTCAATAAAGATTATGAATTTGTAACTTTATCTAGATCTTCACGACCGGTAGAAGAAACCTTGAGGTGGGAAAAATAGACAATGCATCCCCATTTTATTGTTTCATTAATCATGTAGGTAGGTAGTAATTGCGCAAATTAAAATAACTGTCTGGTAACTGCGGAAAGTTTTCCGCTACTCAGAAACTAATTAATTCATCTTTTGTTTTAACTCCAACGACACTCATTATTATGCATTTAGAACTAGTGTGGAGTAGAGGAGCTTACGGTTGAATAACGACACTATCTGGACAACTAGAGAAGCAAGAAAGAGATTTTCTTATCCAGTCAAATGAGCGAGAAATATTTGTTCATGTTTAGAACTAGTTCCTTTTTTTTTCCTACACTCATGTGTAAGGTGAAGCCAGAATATAACGCGATTATGCATTATATTATGTCAGGCCATATAAAAGATATAGCCTTTCTACATGTGTATATACTCTGAGCTGTTAGAATAAAAATCAAAAGTGTTGTCTGTAGGAGGTAGTTTATGAAAGAGACTTCTTAGGTCTCACTCCTCGGAATACTCGACGCTGAAAAAGATTATTTATTGAAATAATTGGATCTCAGACTGGCACGCAGACATAAAGGTATGTATAAATGATTGTTAAGAAGAACATAATTTGATATCGTTTCAGAAGAATCACGATTCTACATATGACTGTCTTTATCTTATATACTTATCAATGAAATTCAGTTCAAGAATTGAAGACAATTTTCAGGTAGGTACTTAAAAATTGGGTCCCTAATAATTTCAATCTCGAAACAATTGCTGCGTTTTCATTTTCCCGTTTCAATTTTTTTTACAATAATTTCTTTAAATATCTCATGCAATTTTTTCTCCCCCTTCTCTCCACCTTCACTCAAAAAATATTTTTTAGAGGGAAAATTGAATTTAACTGTGTGGATACGACGTAATAATAGTCTGGGAATTTTGTCTTCGAGAACTTATTTACGAGAGCCACACACAAAGTTTAAATATACAGGTGGGTTTTTTCGATATTTCATTCAGGAATAGGGTAAACTAGTGCAGTTAAAGGACCGCTGAAATGGGAAAAGTAGTGCGGTTTTATGAGCTAAATTCGAGGAACTTTCAAGAAACGAAAAGGTATTATTAGATTTTTATTAGACAAAAATCCTCTCTCATTCCTGAGATCATCGCGAATGGCACATGAAAACACTGGAATTAATAAATTGATATTGGAAAGGTAGCTAGTTATCTTCAAAAAACTGGAAAAATTATCTTTCTTGACCAAAGAATCTGTCTTTAAATTTTTTCGCAATATTAAAGAAACACCCTGTATAGGGTTTCTTCGACAAGCATATTTTTTTGATGATAAGTAGATCAACAGAACTGAAGGCAAGCTATAGACCATAGTTATGAATGAAGCAATATATCTGATACCTTAGATGAAGAAATACTGTGATTCGATTATCAAAGAGTGATTAGCAAAAATTTTCGAATTAAAAGGTCAATAAAGCCTTGATATACGAGTAAAATAAATTGCGGAAAATGATTTATTGACAATAATTTTTTCTTATGAATTGTAATTAACCTGTATTCTCTGCATGTGTGGGAACAGTAAGAATCGAAAACTCATACTAATTTTACGAATGACTTTATAAAATTACAAAGGCAATCTGATGATTTAAAACATCAAGAATCGCTTTTTGAAAAAAGATCTAAACCCGGTACAACCCGATGCCGCCCCCGCTGAACTCTGTGGAGGCGGTCCGTTGCTCGCATCCCTATATAAACGCGGCATCGGCCCATGAGGAGATAACTGTTGCGTTATCTGCGTCGCCAACACTAGCAACAAGTCAAGTCAGTCTTTACTCTTCATCGCAACCTCAACAAAGCGCTGAGGGTGGTCGCCCTTTAGAAATTGGTCTCGTCACTAGGTAAAGGTGTGATTTTCCTGAAAATGGATCAGAAAAGAATGGTATCTGCTCCTATGTCGCCATTGGCTATGAAGCTAATTACAGTTTTTGTCGTGGTGATCTTATTCTGTTTCGCCGAAGCAGCTACAGGTGAGTGGAAGTTCCAATAAGTTTAATTCGTGTATATTGCCTAAGTTAATTTGTTTTCATATTCTCTAAACTACCTACGAAGGTTGATAACATTTTCTTGTCTACTTAGTCTTAAGGATATAAATTTTATCTCTATGAATAAACTAAGTTTTGTGGATACTTCTTTAGATATTTTTTTTTTAAGTTTAAATAACTTTTTCGTATTTTTAAAATAGTTCCTTCCCCTCAAATATATCAATGCTTAAAGATTGTTCAATCATTGAAGTTTATTTTTCTTTTTTTTTGTTACAAAGAACTTACCACAGAAATTTAGAATCGCTTTAAAGAAAATTAACCCGAGTATAATAGTAGGTATACCTAATACTCTGCAAATAGTCAGAGCTGAAAAAATTGTTTTATTAAATTCTGGGAAGCTTAAAAAAAAAATAAAATGTAATAATTTAAAGTATCACGGAAAAAAAATGAAAAAAAAATAATTCTCTAAAAATTATTATTTTACATTTCTGTTAGTTCTTATAATTTTTGATTATTTTTGATTTCCATGGTTTAAAAAATGGACGTTTGAAACTGACATATTTTTTTATTTTTTAAGATAAGTGTTACGGAAAATTACTGAACTTAATTGGCGGTGCTTTACATTTCTGTACATTTTACTGTCAATTTTTTCATGCTAAGTACCACCAAAAATAATATCCCTTGATAAATATTGATGTTTTTATTGTGGTGTTTCTCTCGTTTTGTGGTGTTTCTGTTATCTTAGTGAAGCTAATATTTCCATAAATGGTTAGTAATCTTAGAGGAAGGCTTGCATTCTCCAAGAAAACTGTAGCGGTTTTTAAAGTTTTCTGAGTGGGCGAAAATTGGGTTTTTCTATTTCAAATAAGCGTAATATGTCTCAATAACCTGACATAAGACGAGTTTTCAATGGCGGATGCCACGTATACATAGCACTTTGATTATTACACATATCGTGGGCGTTCAAGCAGACGTCGTCAAGTTAAAGTTAAAATATCCACCAAAAATTCGTTTTCTTTGATACAAGATTATGGAAACACATCTGACTATGCCTTAACTCAACTAGTCTTTTACTTTAACATTTAGTTACATAGAATTATAATCATGATTATCATATTATCATATTCAAATTAAAATAATTATGCCAGAAAACTGGAAATTATCAGACTTTAGTATCACAATTTTTGCATTTTTGGACCTTAAAGGGGACAAAATGTGTTCAAATAGGTGGTAGAGATCTGCAAAATTAATTTTAATAAAAAATAAGAAGATCCTAAACTTTCCCTCTTCACATCTTGTCAATTTGCAGGAAATATTCTACTATTTTTCCAAACAACCACTAATGATTCCCTATACAGGGTGTCTTGTAATTAGCATGCAATACTGAAACAGCAGATTCTATTTTCAAAAATATGAAAAAAAGTTCCTATAAAAATAGGTCGAGAACTTCCTAAGGGGGCTACAGCCCCCGAAAGGGGAGCCCATCAAGATGGTTTTTATTTAATACCTCTGACCCGTTCAAATCAGAAAAATGAAATTTTGGGAATTTATTTATGGCCGATAAGAACTATAATTACAAAAATTAAAAAATTTCCATCAGGGGTGGTCAGATAGATGAAGAGTGGGGTTAAAACCACCCTAACTTTTTTTGTACGTACCTTGTGCCAGGACTTGATATCAGATTATGAAATTTTGAAGTTTTTTACACAAAAAAGGTCGTCATGTTGAATTTCGTTAGCATGCACCGTTTTCGCTTAAAATCGATTTGAAAATTCCCTTACATGGCATAAAAATTCATAATGAAACACAACTAGAGAAACATAATTATTCAACGTAGTAGTAGTTTGAAAATTGTGTTTCACACTAATTAAGTAGAAGAAAAAGAAAAATTTTTGAGTACTGTTTTGTAAAAATGGAACATTTCACTAACCAAGAGCTGGCTGACATGCACTTCGTGTATGGATTCTGCAATGGTCGTGCTCTGGCGGCTGAGCATGAATACCGACGACGATTTCCAAACCGAAGCGCTCTCACATGTCAAATTTTCACCCGCATACATCATCAACGTTTAACGGAAAATGGCAATTTTAGACGTGCTCGCGGTCAGGGGAGACCTCATCATAGGTCCAACTGAACTCCCCAATCGCCTTAATGCGAATGGTTACGTGAAATTTCTCGTAAACAATCTCGATGAACTATTGGAAGTTGTTCCGTTGAATTTGAGCAACATGATGTGGTATCAGCATGATGGGACCCCAGCTCATTATGCGCGAAATGCCGGACAATGGCTGAATGACAACTTTCCCGATCGGTGGATCGGTTGTAACGGGGGTCCGTAGCTTTGCAAGCCCGATCTCTCGACTTAAACCCTCTAGACTTTTATTTTTGGAGGAATCTAAAAATCGAGCTAAAAATGTAGCTGTCAATGAAATTAAAAGGAACGGATTCCAAATTTTCAGACCTTCAAGAGCTCTGAGTCGTCGGGCCCGATTATGCCATGTAAGGTAACTTTCAAATCAATTTTAAGCGAAAACGGTGCATGTTATCGAAATTCAACAACACGATCTTTTTTGTGTAAAAAACCTCAACATTTCATAATCTGATGTCAAATCCTGGCACGAGGTACGTAAAAAAAATTAGGGTGGTTTTAACCTCACTCTTCACCTATCTGACCCCCCCCCCCCCCTGATGGAAGTTTTAAAATTTTTGTAATTGCATCTTATTGGTCATAAAAAGTGTGATAAATTCCAAAAATTTCACTTTTCTATCTTGAACGGGTTCTGAGGTATCAAATAAAAACCATCTTCATGGGCTTCCCTTTTGGGGGCTGTAGCCCCCTTAGGAAGCATTTCTCGACCTATTTTTATAGGAACTTTTTTTCATTTTTTTGAAAATAGAATCTGCTAATTACGGGACACCCTGCATATGCACCATAATTTAAGATCCACCCTGTAAGTCAGACTAGGGAAAATGTCTAAGATAACGAGATCGGATTTTTTCTGATAGCTCGTTTTGCTATAACCGCTATTACCTACCATTGCTATGAAAGTGATCAAGAATTAATGTACCTACTGTTTTGTCTTATTAAGAGCTTTCTCTTTACCGTGATATAATATTCTATAAATTTGATCTGTTCTGCTGCTGTGCCCAAAAAAGTGTCTACAAAGTAACAAAGTAACCAAAGAATGCATCAAATCAGCGTTTCCTATTAAAACGATTAAAGATTAAGTGCTGCTTTCGAGGGAGCTGAAAAACTACTTATTTAATAATTGTTTCTAAGCATCTTTTGCTCTCCGGATAGCCTTCTAACATAATAACCCTTTAAAAATAATAATTGACAACGTTTCTACTATGAAATAATACTTCTATAGGAGCAATAATTGAAACCGCGTTCGCGTTTCTTAAGTCTTAAGAAAACTATAATTGCCCAATGACACAGTTAAAGCTCAACTTCTTTTTCACCTTTAGCCGATATTTGGTACACGTAAAGTGTTATTGTTTTGACAAATTACCATTGTCGCAGTACAGATAATACGGCTTCAGAGAAAATTAATTGATCAGAGCTTCTAATTTTTTTACGGTTACTCGGGGGGGGGGGGGAGGGGAGGAAAGATTTTAGTAAAAGGCTTAGTCCTTATGGCAAATGATATTTCGCTAGTTCCCATAAGCAATAACTAAATGTACTTACAATAGCTAAATGCAGCAATGGAAAGAAGCCAGGGGTCACTTTCAGGGAGCTTAGATGTCGATGAGAATATTCACGGATCAAAAACTTCTAAAAGTTCTCGGTTTACACCATGAAACTGTCAAATTTTCGAGGTAAGCTCACTCTTCCCCAGACACGCAAGGGAATATCGCTGGATATATCAGGGGGTTTGAGACCACAATGTGACTTTCAAAAATAACCCTTTATAATACAACAGAACACCTTCCTCTCAGTTTCTGGTAGCGGCGACTCTCGCTTCACAGCCTCGTTCACAGCAAACGGGTAAAATAAAATTAGATTTTCATATGTAATGTCAATAATTTTTCAAGGTTACTGCAAAAAAAATCTTCAAGACAACATCGAATATTACAAATTACAAAACGCCTCATCTTGCCGTCACAACAGTTTTATCCTCCTATTCAATCCTCGTACCTTCAAAGTTTTGAACGCGGCAAGGTACTCCTTTCGTTTGTGAGGGTATTCCAAGGTCTTCAAGTGTAATAATTATAGAGCAGTTATTTAATACTAACTAATAGATTTTCCAAGCTAATTCCTAATGAGTTTAATTGAATTCATATTCAAGCTGTATGCGATCCTGTCCATAACATATACCCGTTCATCTTGGGGGTAGTTTGATAAAGCCGTAGCACATGAGGTTGAACATTATCATCCATTAAAACGAAAGGAGAGACATTACATTATACACTCATACATATCGTTCTCAACTGGCCCTCTCCACACCTTATTTTGACCATCAGCACCAAGTACCTAAACAAAGCCTTGATTCATATGTGAAGAGAACCGGAGATCCATTCCTGCAAGTTTAATGTCGGTGTACTCTGTGAGCAGGCAAGGGTTTTCTCTGTGACATTGGTTTCATCACGTACTTTATGTAAACAAGGTCTACTTTTATCAGTTAACTTTTTCTTTAAGTTGACTCGGATAGTTCTAACGACTGAAACTCAAAGTAATATACCAAATAGAAAAGCTTTAACAGCTTTAAAGCCTAAAATCTTTAAAAATTATACAAACACAGCATAGAAATTAGGAAATGCCTCATCTTAAAGGGAGCGAATCTCTCGTTTTTATGTAACAGATGACATAATTTCTCTCTACATAATTAAATACGGATTATTTATTCATGATTTTTTCCGTTGTATTTTTTGCGTCATTCAAAAGCGAGTTCCTGTGTATTGGGCTTAAAGTAGGTTGTGTTTTCCTGAAGCCAGACTCAAAAGAATATTTTTATAAAAAATTTATAACGATTTCTCGGATCGCGATTGTGTTCGATTGCTCACACTTAGGTATTTATGGAAAATGTGGGTGGTTTTGATTATAGTATGAATGTTGCTAAAGTTAAGCACAAAGATATACGTAGACTTATACGTATAAACACAATCATTTTAGGGATTGATATTTTGTTGAATAAAACATATTTTAATGAATTTTTTTTGAAGTCTTGAAATTTAGTGAGATTATTAAAAATCAACTATATATTATGATAAATATGTCAGCCTCGGTCTTTGCAATTTTTTTCTCCATTTTGTATCCAACAGAGATAATAAACTAGACTTTAGTATGAAAGTTTCACCTGAGGATAAAGAGTTTCCAAAAAAAAAATCTTTTGTTAAGAGTTAACCATGTGGTGGACCCCAATAATTGGTTTCCTGGAAAAATCGACTGATTTTTGGAAACCATTCTCGAAGACCCAACTAAAACTCGACATACCATCTATTTTCTCTTGATATTTCCAGTTATGACAGATATGTGCTTATTCTAAAAGAATAAAATAGTTCCGGGACAAACAAAGACAAGCACCATCCCTTATAATGAGTGATTGTACTTCATCAAAAGTGACAAAGTGAAAGTCGTTTCACTTTCTCGGACCTTCAAAAACTTTCTCTTCAGTAAAAGTGTGAATGATGATTGTTTCCATAGCCTCAGCCTTGACCAGCTTCAAAGAGACTTGATGTTGTGCTTTCATTGTGGATAAAAGAATAAATAGAGCAAAAACGTTCGCGGAAAAAAAGTCAGTTGTGACAAGTGTCTGTCTCAAATAATCAAACAAAGAATAATTAAAAAAGAAATTATATATCTTGTTTTAATTTTAATTTCGGTTAAATCTATCTCTGATAATATAACAACATGATACTTCAGTAAAGGAACATTTAGTGCCCTATTATTTGCTACCTACATGTTTATTCTATATCATTTTGATACACGTAGGTATTATAAGAGATGAAATTTTAATTAACAGCTTATGTTACAAAAACTTCCCTTTGGTTTATTTTTCATTTATGATTAATTATTTAAACAGGGCTAACAGATGAAACATTACCTTCTCTTTTATGTACTGATCCGCAAATTATGTGATTTGAATGTTTCAGAGGAATAAAACATTTCTCTACCTAGAGGACGCTGTTACAATAATGACCAATGACTTGATATATCAGGTTCTGGTCCCTTTCTGGTCATCTCCATGTGAAATATTGTATATTGTAAGAATTTTCAACATATTGGCGCCAGAACTTACTGAAATCTATGAAAAAATGTTATAAATCATGGAGTTAACTATATGGTGAATATTATGCGCTATGACTTATAGAGACTTAATGCCTCATAGGTAATTTTAAAAATAAACTGTGCCCGCCAAAAAGTTCGTACCATATGAGTAAAATATTTGAGCACACTAGATTCATGGTGAGATATTTAGTTCCAGAGTAAATTACGTTTTTCTAAACTTTTTCAAAATCGCAAAAAATATGATATTTCGAATACTGAAAATGTTTCTGGATAAAATTTCGGCAAAATTATTTAGATGTTCATCAAATGTATAATTTCAGTTATGAAAAAAAAAATTATATCGGTGGCCAAAAACTGGTAACTTTTGAAATTTAAACTTTTAGCTCATTTTTATCAGTGTAATTTTGAATATGAGATATTTTAACTGTGATATTACTGTTTATTATATTTAAAAACAATAACAAAAACTGATACCAGGAGCGAAATTTTCGGATTAAAGATATTCTGTCACATTCTTGGTGCAACGTGTATTAAACAGGAAATAGTATTTAAAAATTAATTTACTTAAATTAAGCTTTCAGTTCAATTGAAATTCAAAGATGTTTATTAATAATTTAATAAACGGGTTAAATTACGAAGGATATATTTTCAGGTTGTCATGTACAATTATTAATCACCTATTTTTTTAAAGTAGAGTTTTATCACATTGAAGTGAAGTATTACGTATTTTAAGGGCATATAAATGATAAGTGAACATTTTTTGTGACGTGATCGTATATGTTAATTTATATGAATTTCTTATTATTAAATAGAAAAAACTTGAACTTCTTGGATGATTTCTTCGTGCCGAAAACGCGTTTCACCAAAAACATAGAAAAATGTGACAGAATAGGTACATTTGGTGATTATCTAACGAATTTGGATAAAGTTTCCCCCAAATCACTTTTATAGTGTTCGAAATATCATGGTTTTTGTGATTTTGAAGTTTAGAAAAACGCAATTTTCTGTGTAACTAAAATTCACACCATGGATCTAGTGTGCTCCAATTTAAGCTTTTGACAAGCACAACTTTTTTTTCAAAAAACATGGAAAAGAAAAAATTTTCTTATATCTTGCGAACTTTTTGGTGGGCACTGTATTAAGCAATTCTAGAAAAAAAAACTTCTTTGAGCAATTAGTGCGTTTAAATTTCACACATATGTGTACTTATTTCGTTTTTCTTTAATAATTATGCTACTTCTTGGTACCTAATATCTGACATGAAATATAAGTAAAAAAAATAAAGGTAATATTTTCTTATTGATAAATATTACATTAAACGTTTCTTCGGGTAATCAAAATAATTATTAGCAGGAAAATAAACAGGAAGATGGTTATTTTATTCTTAGACAACCCTTCTTCACGACGAAGAGTAATTTTGTATATCTACATTAAGATATTAACAAATTTCGAGTTTCAAAGGTTCTAAAAATACGAAAGTCGACCGGAATGTAATTTCAGAAAGAGCATTGGTTGTATGGTCTCTTGTGTATTTCTGTCCCTGTAACGATGAAACATGATACAAAAACTATTTGTTTCCTGGCTTTTACTTTACTCATCATACACATTCCACACGCTTCTCTGTCTTTATTCAAAACTTTCAGCCAAATATCATATTGATCCCACAAACTTTCCCACAATTTCAATGAATATTTATTCTACTGTTTTCACCATTCATCATAACGTTATATCTGCTCAATGGTAACATGAAATCCAAGACATCTATAGTCTGTAGGTAATAATAATTAAGAGTACCTACCTACCTACCCGCTTAAATTAGGCGCTTTTTATGACGATTTAAAAGACATTAATTTAATTTTATTTAAAAAAATAATTAACAATTTAAAATAATAATAATTAAAATTTTACCTAATAGGTAATCATGCACATAAACAATTTCTTAAATTTATTGAATAAAATATAAGCTCAATTGTTTTATCTGATTTGATTAAATTTTCAAGACCCATTTTCTAAGTTTTTTGATATTTTTCTTTCAAGTATTGTTTAATTATTCAAGTTATTCACCTAAAGTTAAACACTTAGCTATATTGCGAAAAAACCGTTTCTTCTGGCCTACACAGGCCTCATCTTAAATGAAGCACTCAAGTTGAAACTTGAATGAAGTAAGTTTTTCTTAGCATACATTCTTACTTGAAAATTTTTGTCAATCTTGTACCTATATCCTTTCCGGGAATCAAACAAATTCTTTCAATACTTATTTAATTAATGTAGAAATAATAATAATATTTTATTATGCCTCACACCGTTGGGATCTTGAGAAGTAACAGAGGATACAACAGGGTCGGTTAGATTAGAGAAATAATGCGCAATTTTATGATTATTAGAAAAATATGGAACAAATTTTTTTTTGCTATTGTTCCTCTGTTTCACGAATTGCCCCCTATCTTGTCTCAAGAGAAAATGAAAAAAAAATTAAATTCAAAACTTCTTTCTTGAGGGGTACCGGGACTTTTCAACACAGAGGATATAAAGTGTCATGGTCGTCAAAATACCCACCGAAACTTCAGTCTTAAATTTTTATACCTACAGTTTAATGATAAGGCCAAACAATTTTTTTGTCGCAATTGTAGCATTTTTCATGTAATTTTAGCCATAGCATTTTCCGAAAATGACACTATAAACTTCGAGATAAACTTTGAAGAAAATGCATACAGGGTGAACTTTTTAACAAAACCGAAAGAGGCCAGAAAATTAGGTACCGTCCTGTAGTTTTCGAATCTGTGAAAAATGCGGGACGTCAAGTGTCATTGTTACAGCATACCTACTGTAACTGATAGAACCCGGGCCCCTTTATCTGTTGCGAAAAGCCACGGTGATCGTCTATTTACCTCTGGGTTTCCCCTAATAGGACCGCTGTGTTTTCCTACGTTGTGCTTACCGTAATTACCGTAGTCACCCCTGCTCTTTGATTGAGGTATGCCAGGATTACTATGGCCGAAACGGATGCGCAAAAGAACCTACTATGACTCAATGTATCTCGGTTGATTGGGATTTCCCACAGAAGAGCGGGGAAGTTTACTAAGACTTGTTGTTAACTGTGGACTTCCTGTCAGGGAGTTTAAAAGTGAATGATGACCGAGAGAATTCGTTTGCAAGGGCGTAAAATGGCGAAGTGCGAGATGGGCTGTGATTTTACATAGAGAGTACAAAAAAGTGGAAAACGAAGATAGATATATTTCATACATCTTTCACACTTCTTTCTATTTCAAAAACCACTCTTTTGCACACCTGTGCTTTCTTATTATTTCGTTTTGCTTTTGTTTTGGTTTACAGACGACCCGGTATATTGCGGGAATGTCTTATTACTTCGTTTCGCTTTTATTTCGGTTACAGACTATCCGGTATATGCGGAAATGTCTGTGTGATTCACCTATTCAACGATTTTCCTTGCCTAATTTCCTTTTTCTAGATTCTTTGATCTCACTTCAAGCAACGGCTTGAATTAATTAAAGAAGACAACCATGTTGGTTACAGACGACCCGGTATATTGCGGGAATGTCTGAATGATTTACCTATTCAACGATTTTCCTTGCCTAATTTCCTTTTTCTAGTCTCTCTGATTTCACTTCAAGCAACTGCTTGAATTAATTAAAGAATACAACCACTTTGGTTACAGACGATCCGGGATAAGGCGGAAATGTCTGTCTTGTTTGCTTATTCGATGATTATTGAATTCTCATTTTGTATTTTAATGAGCTTTATTACTCGTTGACTCGCTCTTTCTTTCGTTTGGGAATTTTTATGAGCGTTTATTGTTGTGGGCTTTAACCTGATACACAGGCACACTCCACCCTACTTTTATGACCGCTTGTTGGTTAGTCGAGTTTCTAGCTTGGCCTGAATGTCGAGAGCAGTGTTGCCGTGTTTGTTTGATTTCTACCTCCACTTTAAACATTATACGAATTTCTTTCCAATTTGAATCGGCCGACGCGTTCTGCACCTTTCCATTGTTCCTAACTATTATAATTGCACCGGCTTAACTTTCATTTCGCGTTTTCCCCTACTGGCTTTTCCAGGACCACAGCGAATTTTCGGCTATTGCAGTTTATTAATTCGCCCTATGGATTGGTGAACTTTTCATTATCGTAGGTATGATACCTAACGAATTACCATTGTCTTTGCAAAGGGTTATTATTTAATTCTGATTTCGCATTCTTTCACCCGGTCTGTATCTTACCAACCGTTCTTGTATGCAGGTTACCTATTATTCTCCTTCACGCGGACGGAGAGTGTCTCGACACAATGCCTGCCCTAACCATCTGGTCAACTTCTACCCTAGCTTCGCCGTCTCTTCGATGTTGTTAAAAGTGCTAGAACTCCGCTAGCTAGAGCGCTTCTATTTTATGAATATTTAATGAGCTGGCAGGAATCGTTTCTATTGATGTAACGGCGCGTAGAGGTCGTTTCTGTAAGAAGTACATGTCGTAAAAATGCGCGGTAGATAGAATTCGGTACCTGTTAGGGCGGTCCCGCTCCACCAGGCGTGTTTACTAGCACTCGACTCCCGTCAGTGGCGTACCGAAAATAATAGTTTCACTCAACCACTCATTGAGTTAAGAGCTTTCAGTGCATTCGAGCTCCGCGCCACTGATTTACGGTAGCCGACAGGTATCGTAAACACCCCTTCCATCCCCTACACGTAGTTGACGCAGCATTGAAAGACCGCCTATGTACTTCTTACAGAAACGACCTCTAGCTGTATTTTAATTTCCTAACAATTTTACCTCCAGGCATTTACGCACCTAATTCTTGCACTGTTTGCTTTTACGATTTGGGCTGATTTAATGAGGGCGAAGGAAATATTTTCCTTATCATCCTACCTAGGTGCGATCCATTTCACTACCTACCTACCAAATTTCATTAAATTCCATCATTTCGTTCAGAAAATGTACTGCTCATCAAAAACTTCGACAAAATACATGAATCACCATGTAACATCGAAACGAAGGGCTTCAGAAAAATTTTAAAAGCAGATCCTGATTCGTATTGAAAAACTACACCTACCTACCCTTAAGGCATGTGGATATACTGGTAAAAAACATTGTATAAATATTTTAATTCATGTTTTGAGATATTTTTGTATTAAGATATTATGTAAATTATACTTATAAATTATTTTTTCCTCGAAGACAATAGAATTTTAGATAAATTATAAGATTTTGTTTTATAATAAATGAGTTTAGACCTACAGGGTGAGTCCAACGGGGGGCAATTCGTGCAGCACAGAAAGAATAGTAAAAAAATCTTTTAAATTGATCGAGATATGAAGAGGTAACGTTGAAAGCTCAACTTCTTTAATATTGACAGTTTTAAAGAATTTATTTGCTTAAAAAAGAGACTACGGCCGCTTCTTTCATATATCATAGATTTTTTTTTCATAAGCGCACTGTTAAAAAAATGACGAATGAAATTAACTTCAATTTTTTTTCATTGGTGAAATAACTTACCAGAAAACTGACGTGTTTTTGGAAAAATTTATTTCATAATATTTGAAAGAAGGGGTGCTCTATTTTAAGGAAACTGTCAATTATCAAGAAGTCGAGTTCTCAACTTTACCTCTTCATATCCCGATCAGTTTACAAGAAATATTTGTTTAATATTTTCCCTGTTCTGCACGAATTGCCCCCTACAATGTCCCAAGAGGAAATTGCCCATCAATTGCCCACCCTCGAAAATGGATTTTAAAATCGCGATACAGCTACTATCTTAATTTTCTTGTTGTAGCTTGTTCCCTATTTATAAAAAATGTAAATTAATCTCAAAAGAAGAGGGATGAATAATAATTCATTTTTATTTTAAAAACCCCTTGCACCTGAAAAATTTTATAAAATATTGTTATGACTGAGAAAACCCGTTTTTGTGAAAATGCTAAAATCAACTAAATTCGAAACAAAATTTTATGGAAACTTACCCTAACCCTGGAAAAGATACTCCCGAGAACTTTCTCAACACAAAAAGTTTCAATTTAACAAAATCATATATCTATCATATTATTGATGTTCTGGACATTTCTTCTTCTGAACCTTATTTCGTATTACGATTTTTCTATTCATAGATAATTTTAGATAGACCTTCTATCTGCATGGAACGTGCATAACATCTTATTTCTGGACACGTCTTATGCATTTTAAATGAAAATGTTTTCTTTCATTCTCACCTATGTCTGCTGTACAAGACATCTATAAAAGTATAAACTGCTAAATCAGCATGATGTGTCAAATTTGATATCGGAAAGTATGAAGAGATAATGCTAAAAGTCGCCGACACAAGCAGACCCTTCACATATCAATAAACAAAGGAATATGGATTATGTTCCGATCTTATCTGCTTCTCAATTTCAATTCTTATAAATTGTTATTCTAACGATGATTTATATAAAGATTCCGATATTGTTTCAGGAGTGTTTCAGATTGTCTTGTATTTTTTACTAAACGTGAAAGTCGATATTTTACTTCATAATACTGAAGCCTTTATATTATTATCAGTGTATTAGTATTCTTCAACCACTTAGACAATATAATTATATGAGACTTTCTTGGGATTTAGGTTCTAATTCAATCGCCACTATATAGGTTTATTTTTCAGAACAAATTAGAAAACCTTATTCGCACAGCATGTGAGGTGAAATTGAAGATACGGGCGGTACCATTTCGTCCTTATTTGGACTCATCAGCATGTCACATAAGTCAGAGCAAACACTACGCACATAATATGCGAAAGCTTGAAACTAATATTTGTCTTAACCGGTGTCCGATAGCTTTAGTAACTTGTAATTTTATTGATTAGTAGGCAACCAGAGGAACATACGCGCTCTAATTAATCTAATTAATCAGACGCCACGGGTTTGCCGCTTTGACTCAATAGCACAGAGGTATTCTAATGCGTTTTGTAAAAGGAACCGATAGTGGCAATTGATATTATATGTATAGAGCCAGTTGATCCTCTGAACACTGTTCAAATTTGAGAAGTTCCTCACAAGACACTTCATGTTGTCTAAGAAACAAAATGTAATATTTGAATTATTTCCTATACAGGATGATTCATCAGCTCACCATCAAATTTGTGACAAATGAAAGGTGATGTTGTTAAAAAAACTTCTTTTAATCATTTAATAATGTCCGAATTTAATTATTCAAGGAGTTACAGGACCTCAAAGTTTTCTGGATAAGGAGCCAATTTAAGAGTATTTATTTAACTTAACCTTGGTTTTTATGTTAAAAAAAATACTTTTTGTAAAAGTTGGGCACAATTTGATGCTTATTAAGAATCGGAACATTATTTTCGAAAAATTCAGCTATTACTGAAATATGCTGAAAAAGCTGAAAAATTTAAATTTCTTATTTTAGCCGTATCTTTGTTATTGTTGAAAATTAATTGACATAGCCAAGTCATCAGATTCATGTTATATTCCATAATAATAAAGTTTTAATAAGATACCACAAAAAATAATAATAAAAATAAATTATCAATTTTATTAAAATTATTTATAGAAATAAATTATTGCGAAAAACTAAGAACGCGGGCGTTTACAATCGGACATTTTGTTTAAATAATTTTTTTTTAGATTATCTCACCTTTCATTTGTGATAATTTGATGGTGAAATTATAAATCACCCTGTATAAAGAAACGTTGAGGAATATTTATTTTATAAGTCAAAGAACCTAAAATTTTAAGAGAAACAGTTGAATACATCTTTTCACTTTTAACACAAGTCAAACAATACTGGTGAGCTTTTGTTGTGTTTCTCAACTTAGGACTGGAGTTATATATTGGAGAAGAGTACGTAGATTTTAGGAAGGAAAAGCAAAACTTTTATCGGTTTTATTAATAAACGAGGGTGGTGGTGAGACAAGTAAGCATATTAAAAAGTAATTCTCTCTACACTCAAATTGACATCAGAAATGTTAAATTTTACGGTTTTAAAGACACGTGACAGGTGCTGTGCGTGTCGTTTATCATAATTTTTAAAGCACAAACTATTGGGGAATTAAAAATCTTTCCAAACCAAGAAGGAAAAAGTACATTCCATACACATCCATGCACTCCTTTAATATTTTGTATAGAACCAAAATAGAACAATTATTGCACACACCTCATAATTCCTTAGTATCAGTTTGTTATAGGTTTAAATAGGTTTGTCTAAATAATAATAGGTTCGTCTTTATAATGGAGTAGGACTAACACTTCGAAAATATATCTTACATCGTTTAGGACCTAGCAAAGAATTCGAACAAAGATGTTCCTCGATTATCGATAAGGATGTATCGTCCTTGTTATGCATTACAAAGAAGACTGTGCCTAAAAATATAAGTAACTGGATATCTTGCTCTATAGGACATTATTATCGTTATTTTCAAATTCACGAATACATAGACCTGCCAAAGTTGAAGCTGCACGGCGTAGCGGTTGGAAATCGATGAAGGATAAGTAGTTGATAGAACTTCAATGAAGAGAAGCATTTCTATGCAAATCAAAAAAAGAACACAACAAATCTCATTCTGAAAATAGTAATGATATTTTAATACGGCTCAGAATAGCGAAATTAATCTTCAAATAATGTAGAATTGAGCAACTGTCAAGTATTTAATTACTATGAGATTGTAGATATACGGCCGTATTCACAAACGATAATTTCCTAAATAATTACGTAATCAATTATCCCCATCTCATTCTATTGCAAAAAAACTGCATATCTCCATCTCACTCATTTAAATAATTACGTAATTATTTAGGAAATTATCGTTTGTGAATACGGGCAATAGTCCAATAAAGTCTAAAAAGTCATACGTATCGATTAAGAATACACATCCTTCTGATAGTTCGATTTTTTTGTTTCATATACGTGGTTTTTATAGTAACCGTCCAGTTTGTCTAAACACTCCATCCCGCATAAATAAGTATACGTCAACATTGGTTTTGAATGAGAATTAAATGCACAACACAGAGGATAGAGTGTCATTACGTGAATAAATTTTATGCAGTTGTCAGTGGCTCTCAAACTGACGTAAGCGCTTTAATTCATTGTTTGAATGATTCCTTCAATAATTTACGCTCGTTCACAACTTTACAATTAACTGTTTGACATTTTCTGGTGAAATTAAAAATATTAATTCGGACGGTTAGTGTGACGTCACATCTGACTTTTTAAAGTTAATCCTACTATAGTAACATTACACTTATACTTATTGTTACATGATAACTTTCTGTAAGTAATAGTAGGTAAAGTCTGTACACTGAGAGTTGTCTGTTGTGATAACTAAGGATACATCATCTCGTTATGTTTCTTACTCCTTCTATTGCATTGCAAAGTCAATCGAGTTAAAATGGGACGTATTGTCAGAAATACATACGTTTGAATCGTCAGCAATTCTAAAAAGATGAGCGAGAGTGAGACGGAAGTATCGACTCGCGTCTTGATACGCTTAGATTGATAGGATATTACGATAAGATCGTCGTCGCTACTGTCAGTAGTGTCAGTGTCAGCGCTAAATATACTAATAAGGTTTGTGTTGTGATTTGAAATGTTTTTAATACGAAATTAGCAGAATTACCTGTGTTATTGTACGGTGTGTTAAACTATGAGTAACTTATTAATTGCGCGAATGCCTAAAAATCTATTTCCTTGTTTTGCCTGGGAAACGATTGAACTCCCTAATACGTGGTATTGTGGTTAAATTGCTGGAATATTTTACTTGCAAATAAGAAAACGGAGGTGTTATTCTTTTTTTTAACGGCAACCAGCAGGTAGGTGACATGATATTTCTATCATGATGATAACAATAATAATTATTATAATTCTTATTTACTTGCATTATATATATTTGTTATCAAAAAGTTGCAAGGCTCTACTTCGTCAATAACTTGTCGAAATAATATATTTGCAGGATATTCATTATTCCTCAACACACGCCACTGACACGAACTGCGATACCACATCTGGTTCGACTTAGAAATAAGTGTACGATTCAAATCGAATTAAATGAAATTGTTTAGTCAGAATCAGTGTGGCATGACAACGGACAACTCTCAGTGGACAGATAGTAGTATTTTCTACAACGTGGGGGAATAGACGAGTGTTGGAACGTCAAAGTGAATATAACGACTATTCTCCGCGAGATGGAAGACGCTATTTTCTCTACGATTTTTAATGCAATAATAATCATACAGCTTTAAAGATATTATATCATTTAATAACATACTACATTATTACGAAGACGCGTGTCCAGAATCCCTCTGCCTTCACCGCGCTACGAACCGCTAAGTTAAAACAAGACCGAAATGGAATGCGTTCGTGCTACTTCGTTTGCTGTTTGAAGGTGTTCGTGTCATTATATTTTATCTCTAGTACAATAAATGCGTTCGATGCCGTGATTTCTTGTATCTGATTAGTTGTGATTACCTTCCACTTGTGATTTTTATCTTATCCGTGACGCTTACTTGGGTGTTGAACCAACTTTATACCGATGATTTTCAAGTACCTATCAATTCTCTTTTTGGATCATATATCACCTACTTTCTCTTCCGAATTATCGAGCAAACCTTGCTTAGTCTAAAAATTAATTTCGCAATTTATTATTGTTAATATTTATTAATATTTTAAATAAATTTTTGATCGCTAGTGATGTTTTCTTACCAAAAAATGTACTTTTTTATAATATGTACTTCAACAATTACTATTATTCATCCATACGAAATCACTTTGGGAATAAGTCGAGATGTAAATTTCCTTTTACGGTTTTTATGTCAATTAACAATAACCAAGTCATTTAATGATTGATTATCAATTAACATCTAATTGGTATTACTTATTGGATTTTTTTCTCCTTTTTTACTCTCTTTATACTCTCGCTGTATAGTTGTCAAGCGTCAAACAAATGACGAATGTATTATTAAGAGTTCCAGGATCAAATGCCCAAATGGTCTTAAACATATGGCGTAATCTTCATGCATATAATGTACGAAGCTCACACCATCGATTAAATTTTTCCACCTTCCATACAATTTTATCACGGATCGGGTGGGAACTTTTTTAACAGAAAACTCGGGAACCATGCCACATGGAAGCTCGATTAATAAATTAGAATAAATTAATATCTAAAAAAATTTAAATACCTTTTATCTTTTACCTTTTACAAATTACCTATTGTCTTTACTGAGATATCCTGAAAATAAAACTTGAAAAAAATAAAAATTGATTTACCATAGCGAGTCTTTATTAGTGAATTTTGGAAGTTTAAGCTTTTATTTGAGGAGGGATAATTATTCAAGGTACTTCTATAGCAAAAAAATTTATTGAACGAACCCTTTTATCATATTTTTACGAAAGACGGGATTTCTTCTCCATCGTCGCTCCTTATTCTTAATGAAATATTTTAGTCAACGGCTTAGATCGTAATTTGGGTTGCATACATCTTTTTTTGACAAGTTTCGAGCAATTTCAAGCAAATTTCAGATTCCCTGCACTTAAGATGGAACGGGGCAAAACTCCCATCTTTTGTCGTCCGTTAATATTTTATACTACTGGTGCTCTTGAATTATCCCTCTTCAAATGGATTACTCTGTACATTCACTGAAATATTTAATTTCTCAAGTAGGTAAACTTGCATTTAAAGAGTTTCTGTGGAGAGATAATCCCTTGTGAGTGAAAATGATTTTTGATAACGCGTTATCTGAACGTTAGTACCTCCAGAGCATTTACAGTCATCCTCAACTTTACCTATGTAATAATTACGACAAGCTTCAGAGGGAGTCAATCCTACAAGTTCAGAAGAACCATTCAAAAATATCGATAAAATATACCCAGACAGCCTACCAAGTAACGATGCTTCAAGAATGGTAATGTAGGCGATGTATATTAATTATTATTTTAGGTGCCTACTCCTGATTGCAGTTTTTTGCTCACAAACTTTTCTTCGTATTAAATTAGATTCATGTTAGTACTATACAGGGTGTTTCATTAATCAGTGCAGAAGATTCACCTGGAGTTTTTTTTGCTGAATTTTAAGGGGGGTTTGTCATAAAAAAAAATTCTTAAAGCTTCCCCTAAGAAGTTACATCCCCTTAAAGTAGGGTAAAAAAGTCACATTTATCGATTTTTTTCCGAAATAACTTGAAACAAAAAAAACTAGGTATTCGAATACTACTACCAGGAACCCTCCATAATTACATAATTTTATCCACCCTTGTTCTCTGACAGGGTGTGGATCATACAACCCCTAAAAGTTATTTTTCCAGAACTTTTTTCTAAATAATTTTTTTTTCTTAAATTCACACTTTGGAGAGCCAGTTCAATTGAAAAAAAAATTTGTCTCTAAAAAATTTCACGGAAACTCCATACTTTCCCACTAATGAAATAAAAAAGCGAACTTACATAAATTATAAAATTGTGATTTTACATACATATAAGTATTTATAAAAATACAAATGTAAATATATGTAAAATATTTATAGAAACAAATAAACATTAAATAACCCAAAAAAATAATAAACAATAAACACAATCATATTTAATTTAAATTCACAATATTTTATTTAAGACAGTGCTCAAAATGGGCACCATTTTCTTGAATACATCATCCCCTTATTTTATTTCTTTAGTGGAAAAATATTGAGTTTCCGTGAAATTTTTAAGAGACAATAATTTTTCATTCAATTGAACTGGCCCTCCAAAGTGTGAATTTAAAGATAAAAAAAAAATTCAAGAAAAAAGTTCTGGAAAAAAAGCTTTCAGGGGTAGTATGATTCACGCCCTTGCAGAGAACAAGGGTGGATAAAATTATGTAATTATGGAGGCTTCCTGGTAGTAGTATTGGAATACCTAGCCGTCTTTTTTTAGTTCAAGTCATTTCAGAAAAAATCGATAAATGTGAATTTTTCACCCTACATTAAGGGGATGTAACTTCTTAGGGAAAGATTTAAGAAATTTTTTTATGACAAACCCCCCTTAAAATTCAGCAAGGAATCTCCATTTGAATTTTCTGCACTGATTAATGTAACACCCTGTATATCAAGGTATCGATAAGCAATTAACGGCATGTACCTGTGATCCAATAATTAAGGTCCTGTGATTTGGGAAACAAAGCGATTGGCTATTTTCTCTATACCGTGCGAGCAAGTGAGTGCCTATACATAGGCGAATTGCCATCAATATATGGTAAATTATTGTTTCAATGGAATTATTTGTAACAATAGCAACAATTAAGCAAGTAGGTATCTATAAATATAAACTCGTTGAAATTGAACATAGAAATAAATTTTTCTCTGTGTATAAAGACTTATTCGCACCGTACCTATACTTAATAATAAAGTATTTAAATAAATTAATAAGCTACTCACATTCGAGTAATTTGTATTAGCACTACCGACTGACAGTAGCTACCATCTTTACAAAAGCAAACAGTCTCTGTAGATCTTTCCTACTACTGTCCCAGCAGTGTTTATAAGTAAAACCTAATCCGGAATCTATGCTAAGTATTATTTTCACACAAAACTTTATACGGCTTAAACACACAACGACAATAGAGATACATCAACAATGACATTATAAGACATTATCAAAGCAACTGGCGACAATTCCTAAGTTTATATTTCCTCTGGATACTTACTTTGTATTCCTGATCTTACAATGTTACCATGACATCACAAGAAATGAAATAGTCTCTTGGAGGAATATTGAAATTATTTAAGTAAAATTCCTACTGAAACTCTTGCAATCTGTAATAGAATACTTAACCGCACATGAGTGAGTCTTTGTATTTAGTTAGGTATCTGATTAGGCAAATACGTCTCTTCTATATTACGAGTATATAACTACAACCTACAGCTCTTCGGTAAATTGCTGAGGTGTAATTTCTTCTCTAATTAAGTAGGTACCTACTGTAAATTTTACTTATACTTAAAACTAGATAGATGTATAATATACCTCAAAAAATATGGTATAAATATACCTCAAATATCGTTGGTGTGTCATAGAAAAAATTGCAACAGTATGAACAGGCCAAATTTACTTGCAAAAGAGAATATTTTGGAGTTGGTGTGACTTTTTCTCTCTGCTGGCATTTTTTTAGGGTGTATTGTAAATATACCGACAAACTTTTAGGAGTACTAGGAACAAGTCAAAACAAACATTTTTTTCTCATACTTTTGTCCAAAAACGCTTCAGTTCAGACGTACAGTTGAAAGTTAACAGTTAAAAAAAGATAGTTTTTTCACCCTTAATTATTCTTTAGAAATTTTATATTTTTTGCAGGTTAAGCAGCTAAAAATACAACTTTTTCGTCTCCTGATTTTTTTCGTATCTTACATCATTTTCTGGGAAAAAATAAAAGCCGCTTTAATGCATGTCGAAAAATTGATCGATAAAAAAAGCGGATTTTATGTTTTCCCCGAAAACGAAGTAAGATACGATAAAAATTCAAGATACAAAATAGTTATTTATGCAACAAGTGCATAAAGTGGTACTTTTTTTCACGACTGGGAAGTTTGACCGCATGAGCCGCAGGCGAATGCGGCAATCCCATAAGTGAAAAAAAGACACTTTATGCATATGTTGCATACAAAATTTTATCTGCGAGTGACTTAAATTAGAACTAAAAGTTATTATTATAAAATAAAATCTTTCCAATGCATTCATATCTTATGTAAGTGTTTCTTTGAAGCTATTAAGGCTTTTTTCATCACGTCAGTTCATAAAGGTGACATATTGCTTCTTTAGATTTTTGAGGTAGGTACCTAACAGATTTTGTGCAGCCATATTTGATTGAATAATAATTTTTTCTAGTGCGGAAGATATTTCATTTATGATTAAATGTAAACATAAAATATGTCAATTATATAGCCACATTTGATTGAAAAATAATTTCTTCTGGGGTAGAAGATATTTCATTCATTGAATCATCTACAATGGTATCCATTTTAGGTAACTAAACGACGCAAAACACAAAATATTAATTGTAGGTACATAGATCTGACGCACTGCTAATAAACTGCGACGTTTCTCTAGTATAGGTTGATGTCAACAAGCATTTGGAGCGGTTGGCATCGGGATACTATGTAATTCAGCGTTCAGCGTCTCGTATTGCAGTGCGAACGCCCCGATCGAGCCAACTGAGCCGATGAACCATCATAAGAGCGTATTAATAGCCATTATATGCGAGTTCCATACGCTATTTTTTCTACGATCATTTTTTATTTCATAAAAAAGATTAAAAAATTATATATTTTAACAATGACCCGTGTACAATTGCGGATCATTGAGGTTAAGATAGGTTGCTATTTGTTTACGCATATTACCAAATTTTCTCTTCGTCGCTAAGATTATTCTGCTGAGACATGTTTTAGTATCAAGTTTAAAGGGCACTTACTCATTACTGCGTAATTTTTATTATGCGAAGTTCGAATTCCGAATTTTAAGCTTTGATTTTGAGATTAATAATAATTTTAATAACATTTCCAGCCAATAATTACGATATTGTTTACCTGCGCAACGCGACGGTCGCAGCGTTGACGCTTTGAATACTATCACGGAGCACTACGGATAATATAATACTTCATCTTCCTATCTTTTACACGAAATACCTACCTATCAAATTAATTAAGGTAACATAAAATCTTGATAAATTTTCTTTGAATGTTACTTGTGTTCTAAATTAAATAAACGTTCAGATTTTTTTTTAGAAATACAGAACTTATATCACAAGGCAATTTTTGTCGTGAGTATGACAACTCTGTGACTTCGGTTGCTTTGGACCGACCCGATTGTGAGCGAAAAGGAACCGATTCGATTGCAAATGCTCCTCTGCCATTGGATAGCTTGACCAGTGCGTTAATGAAAATTTGTATCTTAATGAGACCCATTAAAGCACTGGTGATTCATATTTAACATGCATATTAAAAGTTAGGAGTAGAAAAAATTATATTCATAATGTATGTTACACCCAAAAATATGCAACATATCAAAGTTATGTTTTTTTTTTAATGGAATGCTCTAATTTTATTACATTTTTAGATTGTCTGAGTGAAAAAAATAGGACTGGTTTTTAAATTTGGAGTTGAGATTGAGTAGTTTTTGAATTACAAAGAAGTGAAAATCGGAATTTTTTAAGTTCAGAGCAGTGCATAACGAAAACGGCCCAAGATAGAGGAAAGGCTTGCATATCCCTATGATGTAGATTAAATATGTTTATGCAGGGTGATAAAAAATCTGAAATATCTCGGTGCGTCTCTAAAAAAAAAGAAAAAGAGTAGAAAAGTTTATACACTGTGTCTCTTGAATTTCTGGACATAGGAAATTCCCATGTTAAAATAAACTATTGTAAATATTGGCTCCCCTAATTATTTTACCGTAAAATGTCAGATGTAAAACTTCTTAAGGAAAAACAGCTGCTTCTTATGCTATAATTGGATTTTCATTTGGTTCATCCGTTTTCAAGAAAATCAGGAAAAACTGAACGGTTTTTCGTAGTTTTTCAAGGTTGCTTTGCTTTTGACAGATAATGCTAATAAGATAATAACAAATCTTTAATATTTATTTTCTAAGTGCAATTGCCAGAGTAATGTCAATAAATTTTACTTTTTCTTCAATGGTGTTTTGGTGCAATGGTTTTTCTTCAATAATTCATTTTTATAAACAAGTTTTCCTTTAAAAAGTAATACTTTGCCACTTAAAGTTTTAATAATGAATGAATTACTTTTAAACAATCAGTTATTGACAATAATTAATAATTTTTAGCATTATCTGTCAAAAGCAAAGCAACCTTGAAAAACTACGAAAAACCGTTAAGTTTTTCCTGATTTTCTCGAAAACGGATGAACGAAATGAAAATGCAATTGTAGTATAAGAAGCAGCTTTTTTTCCTTAAGAAGTTTTACATTTGACATTTTGCTGTAAAATAATTAGGGGATAATAAACAATATTTCCAATAGTTTATTTTAACATGGGAATTCTCTATGTCCAGAAATCCAAGAGACACAGTGTATATCATGGAATACAACATGGAAAGTTAAAATAGGAACATGTAAACCACTTTGCTACATCTTGAGTCGTTTTCGTTGTAAGCTGTCATGAATTTTGAAGAAAAAATTAAACAGAAACTACCAAATTGCAGTTAACATCGCACAGTGACAAGACATTATTTCTATGTTGTAATGAAACTGCCGAGCTGTTATTGGCCCTTAGCCGTGAGTAATGATTCATTCTCACACAATATATAGAAATTATATCATTCCTTAAGTCAGCAACACAATGGACGTTTTATTCAATAACTGTAGAAAAATCATTATTATTCAATGAAAAAATAAAGAAGTATCAATCCAAAGCTGTTTCAAAGCAATATAATATCACAATGAAAATGGGACAAGTAAGTCAAGGCATCATAGTTGTTTTATTATGTAATAATTTGGTCATTATTCCGTACTTCAGAGTAATTTTTTTCGGAATGCTGCTTCAACATTTAATTTTAAATATAACGTCGTGACACCGAGTCACTTGATTTTTTCCTTTATTTAGCTAGCTTATAATATTAAATTTAGGTTATATATCGTCGTTCACAAAACGCAAAGGCAAAAATGCTATAAGCTATTTCAATTCATCAATCATAATTCAGACATCTTCCATTTGACGTCTTCTTGGAATTTATTGCTCTAAGGTACAATCAAGAATATTTCCTAAACTGATATTGAATACTTCCCACAATTTCGTCGCTGAATTCATATGATTTCTGTGGAAAATCTAATTCGTGAGTTTCAGCTTTGAGTTTGTCAGAGTTCACAGTCAACACATAATCTTGTAGTTTGATTTTTAGATTTCACTCTACCTAACATCACTGAAAATATATTTACAGGGTGACAGAATTCTTCATAAATATATACCTACATAATGCAGCACCCGAATGGTATATTTTTATTATTTATTATAGAAGAAAATTGCACCGAAGTCTTGAAAAAATTCACTAGGTACCCATCAAAACTGTTAAGCTACTTCATTCTACATGGTTATTAATTTTTATTGCCATTGTTGAAGAACATTAAAATAGAAACGAGTATTTTAAGGAGAACTGTGTACAATTAGGTACGTAAAAGGAAAAAAAAATTCAAAGAGCTTGTTTTAAATAACCATCGGGAAAGTGTTATCTACAGCTATTGTACAGGAATTAAATTTTCACCCTAGTGGAAATAAATTTTGCAGTTGTTTCACGATGAGCGATTTTCTTGATGCATTTTCGTTTGTTATGGAATATGCTATTTTGTATATATGTAATATTAAATTTAATTCAAATCATGATAATGCATCAGAAATTGTTTGTGGCGTAATAACTGTAATCAGATCTGTTTTTATCGTAATGAACATCAAACATTTACATTATAATGTATAATATCATATTCATAAACCCATTGTAAATTTATAGTTATGCAGAAAAATAAAAATAAATCATGGAATATAATATTACAAAGTATAGAGTTATAACATTTACATAGTAGGTGAATATTATTATTAATATTTTTTGAATTATTTTCCAAACTCAAACTTACAAAAATTGTCGAATTTTTTTTTAAGAACGCATGGTAAAGATTTTATTTCGTCCATTAAAATGTAAAAAGGAAGTCCTATTGAGAGACTGAATGGTCTGTCTTATTGCAGCCACTTTTCTCAGGGACCTCTGAAAAAAGTGAAAACCCATATTATTGTTAATGTAAATTTGGAATCAGCTTTTTCAATAAAAATTATGTATACCTAAACCACCCGAAAAGTATTGCCGCCGTACAAATTTTCTTATGCGGATTTAAAAATAATTAATTTACTTTTTCCTAAAAAGGTTCCTAAAAATACTAAGTTATCCCACTTTATATTCGATCTTCATAACAAAAAAAAATATCAAAATATTGACAATCCCAAAGGTTTTGGTATCGCAGGAAAATTTCAGTCAGGTTAAAATTTGTAGTTTTCGAGAAAAGTATAAAGGTACTGAAGAATTTTTTCTATCAAGCAAGTGGCGTATCACCTCAATCATAAAAGGGCACCTAAAATATTTTATTAACTCATTTATACTGCATAATTTTTGACGTATTACCAAAGAAACCTAAAAAATATCTCTTTCCATTTTTATCTCCGATTTACGGATGAATGATAAATAAAACACCAATGTTTTATTAAAAATATTTTTTTAACATTTAGTGTTTTATTTATCATCCATCAGTATTCACAGATTCTACAAAGTAAGGATTGAAGACAAATTTTATCTCCGATTTACTTTGTGAAAAATTGGCCGGTGTATGGGGAAAGGGATAGGTACAAGTCGAAAAAAAAACAAAAAAACAAAGTGCACAAGGAATATAAAAAAATGACTATTTTATGTACGGGAAAAGGGCCTTACTTCATTCCTCGGTGGAAAGCACTACCTGTTAAAGTGTAAAATGGAATAACTAATTCATATCTAAAAAATTTTGTAAAAAGAGAGGTATTTCGACTTACAGGAATTTTTATAAATAATTTTGACTTATACCCCTTTCCCATACATCCGCCAATTATAAATTAATTTTTGTAATTTGAACTTTACGCACAAGTACCTAAAAGTGAGATACTCTTACGCACTTGTGTTTAAAAGTGATATAAATGACAATTAAAAGCTAGTTTCCATGAATTTTCATGAAGCCTGTCACTTTGATAATGTAAAGTACCTTATAATCTCTTGACGACTAAGAATTCATAAATTGTTGTTTCTTTTCGATTTTACAAAAAATCTTGTGTGATACACTTTGCAAAACGAGTGTTTAACCGCTTTCACGATTGTCAAAGTCGATCTTGGGCCTCGTTTGGCAATTTTCGTCTGTGCATAAAACCCCCTACTCCCATTTTACAACTTGTATCACAACAGCTATTGTCTCACAAATAGCTAGTGTGATACAAGTTGCAAAATGGGACTGTTTTAACCACGCGACAAAATTGTGAAACAAGATCGAAAGCCGAGTTTGACAATCGTCAAAGTGCTTTTAAACACAAAATCTTGTAACACAAGATTTTTTGTTAAATCGCCATGCAAGTAGTAAAAAAATTAAAATTTGTGAGCTCTAGAGAACAGGCTTCATGAAGTTTCATTTAAACTAGCTATTATAATGTCATTAATGCCACTTTTAAGGGCAAGTGCGTAAAAGATATGTAACTTTCAGGCACTTAGTGCCTAAAAAAATGTCAATTCTAAGCTAAAATGACAATGGCAACTTTATGATATGATTAAAAAAAAAAGTTATTATATTAATTACAGAGAGTCAAATAAAGTTATGAAGAGCTGTCTAAAATTTATAGTGTTCAACAATAATTATAATAACCTAACCTATATCTACTTGTAACACCTTCACAAAAGAAAGTATGTTATTCGGTTACAGCTCCATTAATATCAAGCTCCACGACCAACAACAAAAAGAAAACCAATCAAATCCAAAGACGCCTCTTTATGGCCCGAAATATCACTATAATTTCACACTGGTTGAAATAAAGTGGCTTGGCACTACCGAAGGAGACTTGTCAAACCGGAGGAGTCTTATCTCCAGATGGCGCAATAATCTGCCATTGCAGCTAATATTTCTTTAATATAGTGAAGAAAATAAGTTATACTATACAAGTAACGGACAGTTCGATGACTGGTTTGTTTATAGTCACCAAGCTCAACAATAGCAGGCAGCAGTTAACATCCACGATACGATATCCCGATATGGTACGCTGAAGCGGCCATAAGATGCCAAAATAGCTGTCTGTGTCTTCGGATTTGACTGGCTCTGTTTTTGTTTGCTAGCCGTGGAGTTTGATATTAATCGAACTGTAACACAATAACTCTTTTTCTGCTTATATTCTAATTACTATCTCGACTATTATTTTCAGTTTACAAGGTTTTCATTTAAAAAATTTCCGCCCTAATTATTTTTTGAAATGATTCAAATTTTGTTTTGAAAGAAAACCGTGTCTGCAGATAGCACAGCGGAAGTTCAAAAATGGTATTTGTGAAATTTTATGTTTCACGCTCTCACTGCCAACCACCCCTACTATGGAATTTCAAATGGCACACCTCTACCTTGTTATACGTCGGTTTAAAGACAATTTCAGCAGAAATACAATGGTCATGTTGAAATCGATTCACTTTAACGGAAGTTATAAACAAATGAAATTAAAATTTTACATTGTTCTACGATGTAGTTTAAATTTTCATACAGGGTGTTGAAAAAGCTGATTATTTTGACTACCCTCTGTGTATAAACATTTAATCCCAACGGCTTGAAAAGGTAAAATAGGGCATGTAAGTCATTTTCCCATATCTTTAGCTGTTTAGAAGGTAAGCTGCTTTGAAAATGGAATATCGCGATTTTCATTTTTTTATAACTTATATAAAAATGAATCGATTTCAACACACTGAGCACTATTGTATTTCTACTGGAATTCCCTTTAAAGTGACGTAGTGACGCATCAAAAGATAGTGGTTGCCAGTTCAAATTGGATAGTAGGGGTGGTTGGGGGTGTTAAGATGAAACATAAGTTTTTTTAAATAGCAATTTTGAACTTATTACCCTTGACATCTAAATAAATGCATCTAAACAAAATTTGAATCATTATCAAAAAATATTAGAGCTGAAAGTTTTGAAATGAATTCTGTATAAGGCAAATTTATACGCCACTGGTGAAAGCAGTGTTTAGATTTAGAATCTAAAACATCCTGTTTGGCGTTTAAAATTAAAAAAAAAATCGAGGTAGAAGACACTTTTGAAAAACCAAAGCATCTAAAATAGCCCCTTTTTAAAGACTTCCTATCTAGAAAGCCAATAAGTCAGCCAAAATTATAAGAGTTCTGAATGAATCCTATGTTAAAAATTTAGGTAATGTACTTCCTAAATGTGCTCTTAATAAGCAAAAAAACGGATAGCTTGATGGAGTCTTTTAAGGAGGAATCAAGAGCTAGAAACTCTATGGCAGAAAGGGGTCGGTGTCGGAAGCGCAGACACAGAATAGACTTAATATTCTGTGGCGCAGATGAGATTGGGCGTAGGTAATGCACGCTTTCTAAGAGATCAGCGCATTATTATTGTTAACTGATATTACAGCTAAATGGAGACCACGCGATCTCATAGCATTCGTTTAAAAAAACAGTTATTTTTTTGCTAGATTTACTTGCATCAGTTGATTTTTGTCTCTTGATCTTGATACCCCTCTCATCAAATATTGCATTTCTAGTTCTCTAAATATTTTAGGTGTTTTTTTTTACCACCTCACAAAAATAAAATTTTATGAATGAATTATTGTTCGCTAAATTTGCCAACAATAAATTAAATATTGTTTTTCTACTCCTAACCTTTAATATGCGTTTTAAATATGAATCACCAGTGCTTTAATGGGTCTCATTAAGATACAAATTTTCATTAAAGCACTGGTCAAGCTATCCAATGGCAGAGGAGCATTTGCAATCGAATCGGTTCCTTTTCGCTCACAATCGGGTCGGTCCAAACCAACCGAAGTCACAGAGTTGTCATACTCACGACAAAAATTGCCTTGTGATATAAGTTCTGTATTTCTAAAAAAAAATCTGAACGTTTATTTAATTTAGAACATAAGTAACATTCAAAGAAAATTTATCAAGATTTTATGTTACCTTAATTAATTTGATAGGTAGGTATATCGTGTAAAAGATAAGAAATTATTATATTATTCATAGCGCTCCGTGATAGTATTCAATGCGGCAACGCTGCGACCGTCGCGTTGCGCAGGTAAACAATATCGTAATTATTGACTGTCAATGTTATTAATTTTCATTAATGTCAAAATCAAAGCGTAAAATTCGGAATTCGAACTTCGCATAATAGAAATTACGCAGTAGTGAGTAGTGCCCTTAAACTTGATACTAAAACATGTCCCAGCAGAATAATCTTAGCGACGAAAAAAAAATTTGGTACCTAATATGCGTAAGCAACCTATCTTAACCTCAATGATCCGCAATTATACACGGGTCATTGTTAAAATATATAATTTTTTAATCTTTTCTATGAAATAAAAAAGGGTCGTAGAAAAAATAGTGTATGGAACTCGCAGATAATGGCTATTAATATGCTCTTATGATGCTTAAGACACTCGCCTACGGCTCGTATATTAACCATCATACTCGCGTATTAATAGCCTTCATTATAAGCTCGTTGCATAATATACTATTTATCAATTTAGAGAGAAAAACTTTATTGAATAAAGTCGACTGCCCATTTAACTTGGGTTGCATTAATACACAGCATATCGATCAATCAAAAAAATGACATAAATATTAAAAATTGTAACATAAATAATAATTAAAGAACATTAATTTTAGGAATAAATGTGTTTGTTTATGATTCTGATGGAATCTATTAAAATTTGTTCAGAAATTTCGTTAATTATTTCTGAGTTCAGGTTAAAGCGATTGAAGAATTCAATTACACTTTTACCGATTGTACCACGACTACCAAACCAAAGGCCGATGACTTCCCATTTGCGCATGCCAAAACTTGGTGAATATTTGCTCTGGTAAAAATTAAAACATTTTTCATAAATATTCTTTTTTTCTAATTGAATTTTATCATTTTAATTTTTAATTTTTTTTTTGAATTTTTATTTACAAATTATTTTTATTCGTTCATTTATATAAAAAAAAAACTGGAATGATTTATTCACGAATAGCTTTAGCGGATATGTTATTGAAAATAGGAGACTAGTCTGCTTAAGCTATCTTTCATAAACTCGTTAGCTAAATAGTTATTTTAATATCTAGTCAACGATATGATGGATATTTGGGTTTAAAAAATTATATTTCGATATTATTTTTATAATAAATAACGTTCATTATTTTGTTAGTGTTCATATAATGACTATTTTTTATTAAGTTTTATTTCCTTTCCTATTAAACTCACTTTTAAAGTTTTTATTCCCTTAGTTTAAATATTCATAAGTGTGATAGTCTGAAACTTATTTTATAATTATAAGAAATTCTCCAACAGAACTATCCAGGAAGAAAAAAGCTAATTGTTCAAAAGTAAAATAGACTAAAAATTATCTGAGCGTATAGTTTTTAAGTTTTATTTTAAACTTAGTTTAAAAATGTAAATAATAAGTAATTATAACTTCACTCCCTATTATTATTGCAGTAACAATTCCGTATCTTACAAGTTTGGAAGTTTGCAAGTCCAGTTCCCTTGTCTTCGTTGTCTTATATTAATCACCTTCAATTAGCTTTCTCTATAAGGAATGAACTTTCTTTTATTACTCTCTAAGTTGCGTAGAATGAATATAAGTTTAGAAAAATAACGCATTTTTCTCGGTCAAATGAAGCAACCATTGAAGCAACTTGATTAATTGAGACAACAATAATTTAATTATTAATACTAATAGTCTTTTAAACTAATTATTGTTCTTCAAGTCTAACGCCCGTATTCACAAACAATAATTTCCTAAATAATTACCCAGTCATCCAGGTGTTCCAGTTTGTATTTTCATAACTACGGAAAAAGGCAGAACGCGTAAAAATAATTGTAACTTTCTTTATTAAGTTTTTCTCTAAAACAGTTTACTTTCTCAGAGGCAACAATCACTAACAACAGAGGCTCCAAAAGTAAGCCTCCTCGAGACCTTTACTAAGAGTATTTTTTACCAGGTAATAATATAAAATTTCGAAAAGTGTTTAAAAAAATTGATTTTCTCCAGATTTAGGGCCTAAAGAATAATAACTCCTATAACTACGCCACTGGTTTCGCTGAGAAGTTTTTTGTACTTCAAAATTTTACCCCTTCTATTAAATAATTAACCTACACCAAAATTGAGAAAAAAATCTTCAATAGTTTGCAAGATATCTATTAATTTTTTTTTCTTCCAAGTTCAACTAGTTATCTCAAGTATTTCGGAAATTAATCGTTAATAGTGAAAAACTTTTTAGAAAAAATACAATTATTTTTACGTGTTCTATATTTTTCCGGAGTTATGAACATTACAAACTGGAACCTGTAAGTATATGTGTCTCCATCTCATTCTAATACTTATACATAAAAAAAATAAACTGAATACATCTATCCCATTAAAAAAAAAATTATTTTGAGTTATTACAATGCAGGAATGCTTTAGACCTGTAGAGTACCATCTCAGGGGAGTGTCACTTGTTTTGCTTCTTTAATTTTTGTTTTTTCTCCTCTAATTTGGAACTTATTCACAATTTTTTCAGCAAACCGTACTATCATCCAAAGGAGTTTTTTCTCTTGTAATCTACTTGTCAATTATCCTCATGTCTCAATTAACCTTTAAAACAGATCGCAATCGGTTGAGTTTTTTAATGTGCCGATTGAAGATTCATCAATTTGACGTGACTCATCGATTTATTTCAAATTACAATACATGTATATGAGTGACAAGGGCAAAATATTGTTCCATGATCACCATTCAGTAGTATAACGACTGAAATAACGATGCCTTGATATGAAACTTAATTTCCGCTTAATTCGAATGACTTAAAAGGTAGTCGATCGCACTTACGTAATTGGAAAGCAAATAAGCGTGCAGAAAAATAAACGTGATATATTCCCATCAATATATTCCCATTTTGTAGAAACACTGGAAATAACTGTATGTAAGTTATTAATAAATATTATTTAAAATGTATAAATAGCGCAACACACCTAAAAAAATCAACGACTTTTTTTAGTTACCTGCTTGTTGACAACTCTTGATATTTTGTTGAGTATTATAAGGACAAAAAATATAAACTTCATCGAAAATAAACTTTTGATTAAGTCCTTGGTTTTTGTTTCTGAGGGAGCGTTGAAATTTTACGTAGACTTACTTAGATTCAAGTTTGTTACGTAAATTCGATTTAAAAAAATTGATAATATCATAAAAGAGCTCCGTAGCTACATAATTGAATTCATTAAAGCGATCATATCAAAACGAATCAAAGAATTTCCAAAGTACTCAAGCAGGAAAGGATTATAAAGTATATATAAATCAGCCCTCGGTTAGTACCTAATATAGACATAAATTTACAAAAGAACAACCATTTCTTAGCAATCAAATTAATGCGAACTTAGCAATAAACATAATTAATACTTATGATACTTTGAATAAAAGAAACCAGAACAAATAAAATAAATAACATAAAAAGTCTGCATATAAATTTTGCTGTGTATGAACTATTCGGTATATTATTTAATCAGGTTGATGAGTGAATTTCCCCACATAACGCCTATTTTATGTGATCAATCAAATGAATCCTCTTTGAAGTTGCTTGTATAGATTTTATAAATTTCCTGTTATTGGTGCAAGGTAGCTTAAGAGTATCATATTCTACATAATTGGTTCATCGAATTTTTCAACACGATTATGTTAACATTGTTGGTTTTCATCAAACAATTTTCAAAATGTTAAATGATGGTCGGCAGCGTGTAACTTCGTAGGTAAATCAATTTTTCAATATTTGTATTTATTTGAGCTCTGATTTATGAATGTGTTTTCCGCAAGGTTCTCGAATACATTTTCAATACGTACATCTCAGAAAAATACTTCTAAATAATCAATCAATCGTCTAAAAGGATCCTTTTATGTTACTAGGAACTTTTTTCTTCTTTATTATACTAGTGCAATAATAGCTTTTGACATTATCAAAATATGGCACAATTACTTATTACTGACGTTGAATTATGACAATTACAAAGAATATAGAAAATTCATAGTAAGATATTGGAAGAATTAATATACCTACCGTGCTTTTATTTCAAAACTTGCCATCCCCCGTATTTATAGAAGCGTGATCTGAAGATGAAAACCCCGAAATAGGTCAATTTTATTATTTGATTTACTTTCTATTGATAGTTTTGAGTAGTAGAGTAAGTTTTGAAATGAAAGCACGTTATATTGGCATCTCTAGCTAATAACAATCCCTAGCATATGACACTGTGCTCGATGATCCTGCTCTCGTTCTTAGTTCTAGATCTGTAACCATATTTGTTTTATTATTGTCAGTATATTCATTGTGCCTCACATGTTTCTGGTTCGTGTCAGCGATTTGGCTTCTATTGGATGTTGGATGGAAGATGGATGGAACATAGGTTAAAGAATTTACAGCGCACTAACGCGAGACGCTTGTTGATTTGTGGAGACGCGTCAAAAGCCATTTCAATTTAAATTTGAGTGAAATTTGTTGGTTGTGATAATTGATTGCAGCCTGATTTAATTTATTTGGGGTGTTTTGTAGTTAAAATGTTATTTTAGCTTACTTTTTATTACTACGTTTGTAATTATTGTATTATGTTAGTTACTTGGAAAAATGAATGTATTTATTTGTACCTAGGTATTAGGTTCCAAGAACGCAAATTAAACTGAGATGGTTGATTACATTGTTATGATATTTTTGCTCGATCTGCCAAAAAAAATTGGCTCTCTATTTTTAAAATTGGGACGTTTTATCTGGTAAGAATATCGCAATTTTGCAAAACCCAAATTGAATATTATACGGAATAAGCAACATGATCCATATTTTTACTTTAAGTACCGAAAGTCCCTCAACAGTTCTATTAGTTTCCAAAATTTTGCTTAAAAACTGTCTGGATTTTTTTTTTTAATGTTCTTACAGTTTTCCTCAAGAGCTCCTCTTTAGATTTACTAAACTGGTATTGATATAATTTATATTTATAGAAAATTAAAATGCTAACAGCCATCCACAATTCAATATTTTGGATACAATAAATTATTATAAAAAAAAAAAAGTTCCAAATAATGTTTTCTCATTCATTAATAAACATTAACAGTTGATGATAATGGGTAACTTTTAATTCTTGTTATAAACCTTTTGAAAAATTTCATGTTATATTTGCAATCGTGTAGGGAGTTGGTATTCGGGTATCAAAGTGCGGGGATATTTATAGTTCAAAGATTTAATTTTGACTTGAGGATAAACTTAACAAAGCGGTCGAATTACGGGAGAAGATAATTATGCGCAAACTTCTTGCAAACTTTCTAACGGGGCTCAAATGACCATTTAATTGACGCTCCTAAAAATTGCGATGAAACACAGAGTACAGTAATGGGGCCTGCTTTTATATTACCAAAGATTTTTGAAAGTTCTTATTGTGTGTATTATGGTCTCCGTATTGCTTTTTTTTATAACGAGCTATACAGGGTGCTCGTTTTTAGAGTACCTACCTAAATATACGTGGATCTCGTTTATCATCCAAGAAATTATCTTAAAATGAACCCTTGTTCAGTTGCCGCGTCGAAAATTGCAGATTGTTCACGACAGGTGAAATAACGGACTTTCATGGTCATGAGAATATTAAAGACACAATTTTCGATGCGCCAACTCTACTTGTTTTTCAACTATGAAACCTGAATCACGTTTGATTGATCTATATAATTTTCTTTTGCAGGTTCTTGCCTGAATTATGGACATGCATGTTGGGGAGGTAAGTTTAGTCACGAAAAAAGAATACAGGCTGTCTCTTATTTCAAAGCTCGTTTCAAAGCTCATTATGGGTATCTCGTAAAAGCTATAAGAGATAGTAGTTACAGGGTCGGGTATATTAGAGAAAAGATGCCCTATCTCGTGGCCATCTCGAATACGTCACAAGACATACAAGATATGTATAATGTGACCGTTCCTGAAATATCCTGCAAAAACTGAAAAATCGAGATCTCTGATTTTTCTCATATCTTCCTTATTATTGGAAATTAAATAAAAATTTTAATAAATAAGAAAGAAATGGCCGAAATAAAAATCAAGATTTTTCACTTTTACACGATTTTTCAGCTACAACTGAAAAAATCCCAATTTTTACGAGTTTACGAGATACCCATATTTCTGAAATAAGGGACACCTGTATACTTGCATGTTAAAATTAATTGTAATACTTTTCTTTAAAAACAAATTAATATTAAATTCAATTTCCAAGCGCACGGTAAACGTAGTAACCCCGATAGGAGCAACCCTAAAGCTGAAGCACCTCCTGATGCTATCAGAAGCGCAAAGCTCCTCTTGGCTAAACTAATTCGTCTGCCATCATCATCTAGATACACGGAAAGAGCGGATGTGGAAAATTACTACAACGGACAACTCGACAATGGACAAGATTTCTCTGAAAAAGACTTAGATCCTGATACTATGAAAAGGTGAGTAGATATGAAAAAAATTCATCAAGTCTGCTCTTCTTTTATTAATTTTATTACTTTTTTATGCCTTTTGTCTCAATTGTTCAAAATTACATTTTTACCTTCCTTTTGATTTTTCAAGACTGTGAGTGAACTATTATTAGTCCCTTTAGGGTTTACAGAGTTGCGGTTGAGCTTAAGTGGCTGCAAATTAAATTAACTTTAAGAAGTAGCAAATTGTGTGGTTTGAAAAACGCTTAATTTATGACTGTCAGAGAAAAAAGTCCCAATATTTCGCAGTTTTTCGCGTGGTGCGCAAGTTTTTTCACAGCACCTTAGTTAGTCCATACAACATACTAAAAAACAAAAAAACAAATACAAATTCTGTAAAAAAATGTTTTAAAGTTAAGTTAATGTCAAATTTTTGGATCCAAAAATTGTGGATTTTCGGTAACACTTCCCGCTAAGTTTCATTAATGAGATTTTGGAGGTTTTGGCCACATATTCGAAACCCCAGACGATTTAACTTTTTTACCTCTCTCTCATAAACTCTTCTAAGACTTATAGAAAAAATTTATTTTGTAGGTTGGAAAATATCGAAATATTAAAAGAAATGCTGGGACAGGATGAAACAACTTTTGCAGATGACTCTAACGCACGCCTGGTTTTCCGTCCTAGGACTATGCAGACCGGTGCAAAGTTTCTGGTAACTATTAAAAAAAAAAATTGTTTCACTGGAATAATATGCTCTGTTTCAGGAAAAACGATCAACCAATTAAGGATATCTTGGTGAGATTGAGTTGAATCAAATGTTTTCAAAAATTTATTATTATCTTTATTATAACCATGTGTTATATATTATGTTTTACATCTCTATTATAATTTTTATATACTAAATATTAATTCATTGTATTAAATCTAGTAAATTAAATTATTTAAGTTATATAAATTTTTTGTAAATAAAATATACCTGAATATTGTTAACAAAAAGGGGCTGGAATAACAATGCTCAGGATTATTATTACATGTACCTAATTAGGCAAATTAAAATTTTATAAATTATTATCTGAGCCCTTTGTGTTAGATTAAGACTGTGGATTTAATAATAATAATTGTTCAGCTTGTTAATATACCTTTAACGTAAAAATTATTTGTTTATTAACTGATTTGATCTTTCTAACATTTATCATACTTATGACTCTTAAATTACTTATTATAAAACTTTTACATTCGGAGAGGTAAAATTCCAAATAATGCTGCCAGCAGATGAAGGTTCCCTGAGAGATCGCCTCAAGATATGAAAACGGACAACTCAGATCTCTAGAGAAAATCGTCCTTAGTGTATTTAATCCTATGAGAGGCATTAAGACGGGGATTTATGAGAGTAAGAATTTCACGGTGTATAATGTTTGGTAACAAATAACTAATACCTTGATCCCTTGATACTCAAATTCTGTTTATAAAGTGAACGAAAATTCAATCCTCAAGTTTGATTCTCATAATTTATGACGCGAGATGAAGAATATCCTTCAAAAGCTATAATACCAGAAATGGATTATTAACTGAATTGTTATTTTTATATCTGAAGATATATAAATTTACACTTTCAATTTTTGAGGTAATATTTTTTCCAATTCAACAATTTAAATTTAGCTTTCTTTTTTATAAACGAATCCAATTTCTCATGAATATGAATTTCAAAGGTCTTTAATCTTTTTCGGTAATTTCCTCTCCGAATTTATCAAAGATAGAAACAACGATGTAATCTGCTGAAAAAAAACTGCTTTGGTGTATGTCCATATTATTTTCGGAGTAGGTTCATGAGTCTGTGTCGTATGTTTTTGAATTAGGAATATTAGGATATACGCTGCGATATTTGTTCTTTCAATCGGATATTATCAAAGTAATTCAAATGACACTTTTAATTGGAATTTGAATCAAAATAAAATTGCTCCACGAATAGCGTTTTTTAGAGCGACGACTCTATGGCCCCACTGAGGACTTGAAACAGAAATAAAGATCCATCTGCATTAGTGGAATTGGGGTATAAAGCGACAAAGGGTAGGAGAATGCTTTTTTCTAGCTTTACTCGCCTTTTTCTCTTTATGGCCTCTTGCAAAATGGATTAAATGAAATAAGCTTTGTAATGTGTAAGCAAAACATTTGAGATTACTAATAACATTTTCGTCATAACTTACCCTACCGATGGTTGTAGTTTGAACTTCTTTGGGGCTGAACCGCCCTCATAATTCAAGTTTGACGTTTTATTCATCAGTTGCATTCAACTCAACACTTGAATAGTATGGCTAAATTTTTTTCTAAATAGGCTGCCAAGGTCACATAAAATATCAACATTGATGTCATATCAAAAATTTTGTAGGGGCAATGTGAAATCTCTTTATTAACAATCAATATTTGGAAATAAGATTTGGGATTTTTGATTATACTTAACTGGTGTTAATTAGTAATAGGCTAAAGAATAATAGACAATTAATAATATTCTTCTGGAATACACATACTTAGTGCTCCAAAAGGTCACTGTTTTTCGATAATCGATACAAGATACGCCTGCTTTTAAAAAGTCTTATTAAAAATAATTAAATTTTTATTCAACACAAACAATAGAACAATAATAATTATATAAAAATTCACATTATAAAAACGTACTTAGATTAAAATATTTCAATAATCAAAAACAATTAACAACAAGTACATCATGTTATAAAATTACTTTCAGAGCACATCTCTCCATTCTAGCAAGTTTAGTCTGGGAATTGCATCACTTGAACAATCTTGAAACTCATTTCTGAAATATGTTGTTACTTTAAATAACACCGAAAAGATAAACTGAAAATTATATTTACCCGGGAGTTCCTGGTTTCTTGAATGGGTTTGGGGCTTGTTTGCTCAAAAGAATTTTATCACTGTTTTCACATATAATTCGGTACATTCTAGTTCTTCGCAATTCAATTAACTGTCCTGTAAAACAAACCATTTAAATTAGATCGTAAATAAAAAAAGTTTATTACCTCTAATTGGTTACTTTGCACTCATCATACCAGTGAAAAAATGGTTAAGTTGATTATTGTCAAAGAGAAAAAAATTGCTTTCACTGAAGTAATATTTTTAAACTTCGCATAAAAAACATTTTTAGCTCTAAGCTGACACAAGTTATTAGTTCTCATTAAAAAATATTTTAGTTCTATTTTAATTATATCTATTGGTATACCTGGAGTGAAATATGCCGGATTAACTTCAGGATGCAAATCGAAGAAATATCTATCTCCCTTTTTGAGTCTAGCAAACTGATCGGCTATAATATCCCTAAACGTAGGTCCAACGATACTTCCAGGAAACTTTTCTTCCAGCAAGCCACCAATCCAGAGGTCGATGTCATCCACTGACGCATAAACTTCCTTTAATCTGTACCCCATCTAGAAGGCGCAGCATGTTTATAAGCGTATAAAAAATTTACTATACGAACCTCAAAACCGAATTCCTCGAAATTTCTTATTCTTGGGAGACCGACGAGTTCGCGATAATCATTGTATGGCCTCAGCCCGTGATCTCGTCCTCTTTGGATATTCAAAGCCGCTATGTCAACTCCGAAAGGGAAACCTCCTTTGAACATGTATTTTGTCATCTAAAATAATTAATTACAGAATAACCTAAATCAATTGACACAATTATTAATATAAGAAAAAACAATAAAAAATACAATATAGAGGTAACGCTATTGCTATTTTAGAATAAAAATTAGTATTTTCTAAGAATCGTGACCATAGAATGAAGTTTTTAGAGAAAGTGCAATGCCTTGGTTAAATTGGGACAAACACGGATATTTTTTGTTCTGAAGTATGCTGAAACAAAAGTTGAAGTACTGATCTCAGACTCAATGCAGAAAAAAACTGCTGAAGATATGGATGGCCATTTCGCTCTTCTTAGAGCTCATCAGCCATATCAGAAAATATCATTTTCTACCTCTTGCATAAGAATAATTCTCTTAATAATTAGTTCTAATTTTTTGATTAATTCGTGCACTTACGGCTTTTGAAATGATATTATCCACTTCTTGCATAGGTTCTGTTGTAAGACAATTCATCAGTTCATCCAATATTTCCCTTTTTCTCATTCTTGATGGGTAAAACATGATTTCTGGGAGAGATATGAACTCGTCTATACTGTTGATATCATACAACCTGGAATATAAAAATTTAGTTCAGAGCTTTTTAAAAAATTCCATTGACAATATGATGAATTCTGCAGGATATAGAAATAATGATGATCATGAAATTCCTGAAGTACACCAATATGATCTCGAGAGCTAGCAGAAATACAAAGTCGGTAAAATTAGAGAAAAGTTGCACAAATTTATGCTTATTATTAAGAATCTGAAATATAATTTAGGCTAACGTTAGTTGTTGCTGAAATATCCTGAATATACTGAAAAATATTTAAAACTGAAACTTGAAAAAGAAAATCCATGGGTTTTAGGGCTCATATGCTCATAACTGATTTGATGCCATTACAGAGAAAAATACTGCTGAAGATATGGATGGTCATTTCGTTCTTGTTGATACCTCCTTTTTTTCCACATTTTAAGAGCCCAAGGGAGGCTAGTGCCAAAGCATGTCTCTTACTTCCGATCTCAGCGACTGAATCCTTTGACGTCATCTCACTTTCTTATCAGAAGAACGCCCCAGTTGGCTCCAGATGAAGACCTAATCCAAAAAATCCTCATCGGATCGATCAACCCAACGCTTCCAGCAAATATATTAGAGCTTCTGAAGAAGATGGTCATCAGAATTGCTGCGACACACCCAAAGGCGACATAGCAACACTTCATGTGTTATTTTCATTTCATTTTTTTTTATAATGATTTTTTATTCCTTCGTTAAGAAAATGTCAATCAGAATAATAAATATGTTAATAAATATAATAATAAATAGGATAAAGAAAAAAAAAATGTTGAGTGAATAAATCAATTCAATTTTCAAAACTGACTAGATTCCAGAGTTTTTATAAATAACTTTTGTTTTTCTTATGTCGTTCGGTATGAAAAAAGTCAAGAAAACCGAAAATCTAATAAATTCATAGAACCATTTATCAATTCATTCCCCTCTAGAAAAAAATCTCACAAGAATAAGCTAGACATTCTGCGGTGAAAAAAATCTCAAAGGAGAGAATAAAATGTTAATTTATTTTTTATTTATTCGATTTTTGGTTTCCTTTTTTTTCAGACCAAATGACATGGAAAAACAGTATGGTTGTCAGGAGAAAAACAAAAGTGAACTATGAAATATATACCTCTTGGCCATTTATTTAAGCTTGCAAAAAATTATTAATTTATTCTCAACAATAAACAAGTTGGCAAAACTAGGAAATATCGATTTGTCAGTGTTTTCGAGATATTTCAGCAAAGCCTGATCCCAGTATGATCCCAATGGTGAGAGAGATTAAAAAAAAACAAAAAAACTATGTAACTATTATTGCTTAAGAATGCAATTTACTTACTTTATGTGACCATCTACAATAGAATGACCAAATCGAAATGCGGCTGTGGAAAATTCGTTTGTAATTGAAGGGTCTATATTTTCATCATAATCATAAGAATATTCAGGACCATCTTGAAGATTTAATTGGAATTCCTCCATGGCTGCTTGACCTGTTAAATAAATGCTATAAATAAATTATAAAAAAATGCTTTCAAATGCAAGGAAATAGTGCATAGGGAACTTGGAGAGCTACAAAATCTCTTCTTCAAACCAAATATGAGTTATGCGTCACCAAAGTTAAACAAAAAAGGAATATGAGAATTAGTTTTTAGTAGTCATCATGAATAAATAAAAAAGTCATAGCTGAGAATAATGAAAAATGAAATTGCTTGGAACCCAAATATTTACATTCGAGAAGTTACTGCTAAAGATTTTCCAAGAAATTATTTGAGCTCCAATAATACTACTTACCTATAATAATTGGTAGAAATTCTTTATAAACAATAACTTGAAGCTCTGCTGTAACAATCCTTCTTGCTTCAAGGAATAATCTCTCGTCTTCCCAGTGAGGATTGATTTGTTTCAGTTCCCTGGCTAGACGATTATGTTCACGGAAAAAAATTGTATGAAGAGCAACCAATGTCAGCATTTGGTTTGTTCTAGTATCACCTAAAAGAACACACATTATTTTTACAAGAATTAAAAGAAGCAGAATATACTCCAAACCTGAATCGAAGCAAGCAGACCCATCGGAGCTAGTCAAGCAGGCAAATGGATCAGAACTTTTTGATAACGGCAGAAGTTCTCGACCGAAATCGTTGAAAGCTCTTAAAAGACCATCTGTGAAACTTCTAAGCTCTCCTGTGTGCTCCGGATTTGAACCATATATGGCGGAACCGTCAAGGAAATGAGTTATTTTGTTCATCTAAAAAAATTAAGACAAAATGTTTTCATTATTAGTGCCTGATTAAAAATACAAGCGGACTTACTTGCTGGGCGTACCCTAAAGTACAATCATGTCCTGGAGCTAACAAAGATCGAATAAAATTCATGCATTTATGTTTGAAGGTACGGTAAAAAAGATCGTCCTCTGGTACTTGAATCGGCATACAGGAATAATGTTGCAATTCAGGTTGTAATTTTTCTGCTCCGTTTTCCGTACAACATGCTACAGCGCTGCCGTTATCTGTACAAAAGGATGAAAAGCAAAAATTAAATCCATATAACTTTTCCAATATTGATACTTAACGGAGAATAGAAATAATAAATAATAAAATCTTACGGAAAGGTGTATCAATTGACTGGGTTGTCTCATGAGCTAAGAACTGCCCAAACTGCATAACTAGAAGTGTGTGTTCATTGCTTTGGACATCTCCATCTTGTATAATAGTCGTACTAACCAAACGAGCACTTGGCAAGTCCTGGCCGTACACAGAAACCCTTGGTGCCCATATATCTAAAAGTATAATTTTACAAATAAATAAATTAAAACAAAAAAAAAAAATACGCATACCATCAGCATAACTTGGAGGAAGAAGCCTGGAGTAAGGACTCAAAGAAGTTCCCCATGTAGGATGTCGAATATTGTTGCACGAACCGTCAATTCTTCTAAATCTTTGTCTAATCTGGGGGCAGAACGGTGGTGGCTTACATGCATCACCTAAAATAGTTGGACGTAAATTTTCTTGGTAATGTTCCATTGGGATTTCGGGATCTTTCCTGAAAAGTTGGAGAAAATTAGCAAAGCCTCGAGGATACAAAAAATAATCTAGAAATGAAAAATGAATGGACTTAATGTTTATTGTTAGAATGTTTTTAAGAGTAGAAAATCAGAGGTTTAATTTTAAATCAATTTCTTTTTTTCATTTTCACAATTGAGTTATTTTACTTTAGAAGTGATACAAGCTTAAAAGCTTTAAAACAAGCTAAAAGCCCGAAAACCCAAAAAGAAGAAGAAGAACAAGTTCTTTTACTTTTATTCATGATATGTCTGGATGCGTCTAGAAAAGGTATCCTAATTTCTTTTATACGGTGTGGAAATTAAGTAAATTTTGGACTCAATTAAAGAAAAATGGACGACTTTTGAACCAAATTCAGAAACTCGTCGATTTTTGTTTCAAAATTGTCACTTTCTTTGCAACCTTCCTCTCCTCAAGCTTCAACCCCCTGAGGGTTACCTAACCATTTGAAATTTTTAAATAATACGATAGAGGGTCGTTTGACATGTCATTTGAAAGGTAAATTTATTTCTATTTCAGTAAACATAAACTTTTTGGGTTTTTATCGTCATTTATTATCAAAAATAATTAAAAAATAAAAATTTCAATTCCAAAGGTTACAATAACTGAATGATAAGATTATAAATGAAATTGACGATCAAAATCCAAAAATAGGTTTATGTTTCCTGGATAGACAATTACCTTCCAAATTACTCCCCTCCATATTTGAAAATTTCAGAGGGGTCGTTATTCGCACCCCCTCTAAGGGGGTGCAAATAAGAATAGAAGTGGTTGCAAAAATAGATTTAAAGACAAAAAAAGACTCCTCTCATTGACCTATTGCGAAGAATTGCATGAACATAAATGAGACAAAGTCTTTATTCGCTAAATTTGGAGACTTTTAGATGTTTCGGTCTTTAGACCATCATCGGATCAATTTAACACAATTAGTCTGTTTATTCCATGACAACAATATCGTCAAACAAAAATCGAGAAACAATCATAACAACACCAGTTGGGACCCCTTTTATCATTTAAAATCAAAGTTATAACAAGGCCTAGCTTGGGTATAGGGAAAATAAAATTAAAAACTGAAACTGACAAATAAAAACGGTGACAATCACAAAGGGGTCCCTTGTGATTCAACTGGTGTTGTTATGATTGCTTCTCGATTTTTGTTTGACGATAGTGTTATTGTCATGGAATAAATAAAAATTTTGTTAAATTAGTCTGATGATGGCGTAGAGGCCGAAACTTGTAACCGTCACAAAAGTAAATAAGGTCTCAGATCTAAGCAATATTTTTTTGTATTGGCTTTTGTATTTGGCTCTAAACTCGCCCATTTTCCCCTAATTGAATTTATGCCTTACTAAAAATCCCCACTGTATAATTTATTCCTAGTGTTTTGTAAAACTTCCTAAGTAAATATGACACCTAAACTGATATCGTAACGCGTTAGCGAATACGACCTCTTCGATTTTTTGTTCACATAACGCCACTCTTAATGTTACATATCACATTCAGCGAATTTCTCTAAAAGTAAGATTACTTGCTATTACTGCCTATATAGATGGCAATGAAACTCTTTACGATAAAAACTTAGATATAGATGTATGGAATATCTGGGTGTGTGTATACCACACAAAGACCTGAGAGTAAGTCGAGCAACTTCGCAACAAGCTAAATTCTACTTGAAATAACCACATTCAGGCATGTTGTTATTCTGGTGTCTTCTGGGATTTCGCTTTGTTCTTAGTGATAAATTTTGGATCTTGTATACAATAATTAACCCTGTGTAACTGTATTAAATTACGTAAGGCCTATTCAAAACTTAATGAAAAATAAACAAACGTTTCAGATGTAGATACACAAGAATAGTCTTGTATTCCTGGAGCCAATAATTTAACTATAAGTAGTAAACTTGCAGAAGAAAATTTTAATTTATTAATTTATTAAAAGAAATCGAACATCGAGGGGATTCAAATTTGTTACTTTCAAGAAAAAATATAATAATCCTTAATCAATAATATTCACCCTAAGTTATCCTACTCTTCATAAAGTGATTAGTCATGCAGCTAATCACTTACCAGACTCTTTCTATAGTTTGGTCAGAACCATTACATAGTATAATGTTGTCTTTGCCACTAAATCCTTTTTTTTATTTTATTTCTTATTTTTTATGACTTTTTGGAAAAGTGGGTCAGGGCACAATTTAACACCAAACTTATTAAGGTATATATGATGTTTCTCTCAGAAATAGAGTAAATTTCATCGATCTTTCCCGCTGCCGATGAAATCGAAATGACAGAAGTAACCGAATTTTTATATTCTTCTAAGAAAAAGATACTTTGATATTGAATACTTCCCTCCAACTGCTACCCCGAAAGCTTTGATTGCTGTCATTGGCTAGAGTCAAGTTACAAATGATAATAGTTCAAAAAATCAAAAAACGCATTAATGGAAACTCAAAAACTGAAATAACACAGGCAGCTCAGCAGAGTCACGTTATATTGACGTCATTTTTAGTATTTTTTTTTTACAAATAGGGAAGGGTTGGCTACTGTACCACTTTAACGCAATATGCTATAGAAACTCTCTTATTTGAGTGAAGGACGAAGGAAGCCACGGTATTACCACAGTGACCTGACCTGACCTGACTCTATACTGTGGTATTACCATCAGTTGCAAAAATATTAGTAATCTGAGAAGTATATGCAAATGATGCGGTTCTGGAAGCTGTACCCATGTAGATCTACAAATTCATGTCTATAGGGATGCGTGAGAGCGATGCAGGATTAATATCAACTGCAGAAAAACAAAATTATTGCAAATGGAGATACAAATACTACTCAAAAATAAAAATGTTGCACCCCAAAAATTTGCCTGATTGTGATTGGGGAAAACTTTCGATATTCTCAAAGGATTCGATTTTGTTTTCGCATCAGCAGCCCTAGCCTTTGTTTTTAAATCTGAATCTATTTAAACTAAAAAACCTGTAAACAAATTTTCTACAGGGTGATATGTGAAGGCGTGCAAAAGTACTTGGCGGTTTTGATACCCCTGTTTTCCAAACAAATTTTTCTTGTAAGTTTTGATGAGCAAATTTTGAAGCTTGATCTCCCACCTCGAGACGGTTTTAAAATTTTCAATTTAGTTCATGCATTTAGAGGGCTATCTAAAAAAAATTAACTTTTTGAACATTTTTAAAAAAGAAATCTAAATTTTAGTACCTAATTTTTTATGTAATTTTTTGTTTTTAATGTTTTTCCTAAGTCAATTTTCGTTCCAGGATTTTTTTGCCTTATATTTTGGTTTTAATAGGAGGAATAAAGTTCCAAAAACGGTTTGTAAAGAAAAAGTACTTCAAGAGCTTTTGAGGGGCCATAAAATGAGACATCAAGCTTCAAAATTTGCTCAACAAAAATTAAAAGAAAAATTTATTTAGAAAACTGGGGTACTAAATCCACGGAATTGTTCTGCACGCCTTCACATAACGCTGTAGAAAATATTTTGACAAGTTTTCTGGATTTTAGCGAAAACAAAATCGAAATCCCTTGGGAATATCGAAAGTTGCCCCCATTCAAAATCAGGCAGAATTTTGGGGTGAAACACAAAAATTAAAAGTCGAGGCTCAAGGGGAAGGGCATCTAATGTAAAACGAACGACCAGTACTCAGACTCACTATCTGAAGAAGAAATGGAACTGCTCTAATTGAAATAAATTAAATTATGGCCTTGGTAAAAAAAGTCGAGGAGGCTCGAGTAGCATGTACACTATAATTTCGGGAGTCCACAGGCACCATGATAAAAGTGATAAATCAACTTTTCGCATATTGCTTTAGCAAACACGTTAACCATTACAATCACTGAGTGCATATACAGACTGTCCGTTTTTCGCGTGCCACTATGGGGATCTCGCTTATCTTAAGAGATACGAAGTTGGTTAAATTAGGGCAAAGTAGCGTATTTTTGCGCTGATTGATAATCTGAAAAGAAATTTGAGCTGTCATTATTAGTTGTCAAAATATTTAAAAAAAAAACTGAAATTTTCAATTCTTGTTTTTATTTTTTTATTCAAAAAACAATCAAGCAAGCCATTTTTAACTGAAACATTGTTAAGACACTTTTCAACAAGGAACCCAAAAATAATTTTACAATAGCTCTAGCACTTGAGATAGAAGAAAATCGATGGTCAGTTTTGGTTTTTCTTATGGGCGCCATATTGGATTTTTCCATTTTTAGATTACTTTAATTTTTCTCTTTACAACGATGTATCACACATGTTATTTCATTATTGAATGTTTGGCGAAAATAAAATTTCTTATCTTGTGTCCAGAGTGCTTTGAAGAAATGTCAAGGGTCTTTTGTTTTCAACAAAACTTTGACGATTTGACCAGTCGTCTTCGACATTGAATTATTAATCGAGGAAAAAGCCACTTTTCAAATAAAGCAGGATGGGGCGCCGCCTCATAGTGCTGGTAGGGTGAGAGAATTCTTGTCAGAAATGTTTCCCAACCAAGTAATTGCAAATAATGGCGACGAACGCTGGCCAGCACGGTCACCTGACTTGTCCCCATTGGACTATTTTTTGTGGGGGCCAATGAAAAATAAGATTTATAAAACATTGCCAGCCGACGTCGATGAACTTCGACAACGAATTGTTACCACACTCAGGCACGGCATTAGAAGGAGAGACGTTGTTGAAAGCTGTAGCGAATCTTAGGAAAAGGGTGCAATTGTGCTTGCAATTAGTTAAGGAGAGATTTTTGAACACATGCTGTGAACACATTACCAGTTGTTAATTTATTCGTCTTTGTTAACCATTGTTTAAATAATAATTTTATTTGAAAAGTGGTTTTTTCCTCGATTAATAATTCAATGTCGACGCAGACGACTGGTCGAATCGTCAAAGTTTTGTTGAAAACAAAAGACCCTTGACATTTCTTCAAAGCACTCTGGACACAAGATAAAAAATTTTATTTTCGCCAAACATTCAATAATGAAATAACATGTGTGATACATCGTTGTAAAGAGAAAAATTAAAGTAATCTAAAAATGGAAAAATCCAATATGGCGCCCATAAGAAAAACCAAAACTGACCATCGATTTTCTTCTATCTCAAGTGCTAGAGCTATTGTAAAATTATTTTTGGGTTCCTTGTTGAAAAGTGTCTTAACAATGTTTCAGTTAAAAATGGCTTGCTTGATTGGTTTTTGAATAAAAAAATAAAAACAAGAATTGAAAATTTCAGTTTTTTTTTAATATTTTGACAACTAATAATGACAGCTCAAATTTATTTTCAGATTATCAATCAGTGCAAAAATACGCTACTTTGCTCTAGTTTAACCAACTTCGTATCTCTTAAGATAAGCGAGATCCCCATAGTGGCACGCGAAAAACGGACAGTCTGTAGTTAACTTGTTTGCGTTCAGGTTATGGTAATAAAAATAATGCAGGATATTATTCATATGCTCAGTCCCAATGATGAAAGCACAAACATTAATCGTGGATTGATGGTAAATATCCGGAAAGTTAACAAAAAATACCATAATTTATTTATGTCTTAATATTCAATTCCTCTAGATGATTTTTTTTACATATTTTAAGTTTTATTTTTTAAAGCTCTCTAGAAACGAACGCACCTCCGATTAAAGTTTATATCTCACTCACGAAGCCGAACATTTTATGCTAAAAGCAAAAGCACTCAACATTACGAATTCACTTACCTGTTATTGAAGACTGCTTTAGTAGCTATCGTTATTTGTAGTGCTCCCGTTGCTACTCCCATCACTTTGTTCAAATCTTCTAGGTTGAGTAAGCGAGAGTTCATAAAATGTCCAAATCCGATTCTATCTGGATACAAAATTGCATGGCGGCCCTAAAAATTGTTAAAAGATTTTTGAAAAAAAAAATTGATTAACATTATCTATTTATATGCGTAGGTACCTCATTGACCAGAAGATTTGATTCTCTGGCTCGAATAGTAGTAAGCTCATCTTTACTAAGGCGAGTGATTGATTTTAGAGTTGCTGGGTCCAACTTTGTATCTTGACTGAAACGCTCCTTTTCCTCAGGTGGTCCTAAAATGAAAATAAGTTTTAATGTGAGTACTGATACGTTTAGTACATAATTCCGCACAGCTAGTATCATGAGAAAATTAAAATCTCGGTTTCTGTATAGTCCAGTCTAGGAAGGAGGTGCGGAATGCGTGAGCAGGTACCTTCAGAAACTTGGTCAGGATACTTAGGGTGTTAATATACCAAAAGTACGGACGTCAAGGGGGTGAGCCGGAGGGGAAGGGGGGATAAGGTCCCACTTTTGGGATTTCCGGTTATATCTCAAAAACGGTGCATCGTAGGGACAAATATCTTCCTTATAAATAAAAGCTTTTAAAATTATCTGCAATTTTTATAATCTATGTGGCTTTCGAATTTCCAACCGTTTTTGAGTTACAAGCTCCTCAATCTATTTCTGTTATAAATACCAAAATAAAAAACAGGTCGTATACCTGTGTGATTTTGACCAGTAGTGCAGCAAACACCAAATCTCCCTCCAACTAGTCGACATCGTTCACCACCAATCTTGACATGAGCGGGGCACTGAACGTATGGGACACACCGAACTTTTGAATCCGAGCAGATGTCTCCTCCACTTTCCTTATTTCTGAATAGTTTTACATGTGCCATGTGAGACCGCTGGAATTTTCCATGGCCGTCCAGAAAGCAGAAGAGGTTTAGCAGAAGAACCAAAACCAACGTTGGAGAAATCATTTGATGGTGCTAGAATTTAGATCGTATCAGAATCAAATTAACAGATGAATTCTGCAATATTTCGTTTAAATTTCCTATGAAGTAGGTACATATTTTGAAAAATTTCAGTAAATAAATTTAATTATAAACACTTGCTATCGTTTTAAATAATACTGTACTATAATAGAGCAGTTAGAAGCTACTTACATTTCGAAAGTACAAAGAAGAAACAGATTTATAGGTCGAGACAGAATTAATAAATTTTTCATTCACCCAGAACCAGTTGCAGCCGATGTGCTAAGTTAATCATTTTGCTTATCTTATTTTCATAAAAAAAATATTTGATTAGGTAGATTTGTAAATATGGATGATATTTTTCGGTGTTTGAGGCTACATGAATAGTTTTGAGTTTTCATTTTACATTTTGATAGGTCATCATGAGCAAATAATGCCTTACCTCAGTATATACCTACGTCAGAGAAATTGATTATTTCCCCTCAACAAAAAAGGTTTCTAAATAGAATGGTTTTATTAAAAAATCAGATATGTTTGTAGATTGTTTATTTTTACTGATTGTTAGGATTTGTAATTAATTACAAGACTGAAATGGATCCTGGTCACTAAAAGCTGCGATGTAGCAGATGATTCCCTCCGGGGGCTTAGGCTGTTTATCGTAAAAGTCCTTAGGGGCTGAAGAAGTTAGAGATCCCCGATCGCTGCACTCGGCTTTGTCTTCAGTGCTTTCCTCGTCCATAACCCAAGAAGTGTTTCGATCCTTCGAGATCAGTACTTCTTCGTATACTTTCTCCGACTAATAAGGAAAAGTATCAAATTTGTATACGTAGAAGATATAAAATGAACTATAAATTAACTCACTATCGAGTCTTTTAGAGGGTTTAGTACTTCAGGAGGAATAAGGTTAAAGGGTTCTCTAACTCTCCCAGATTGAAGCATTAGTAGTATGAACCAAATATAATCATTTCTAATCGCCATTTCATCGATGTTAGTATCCATTTCCAGTAATTTGTTAATCCATAGTCGTAATGATTGACGGTCTGTAAAATTTTATGAATTAATAATTATACAAAAAAATTAATTGAATTAAAATTGATTTGCTGTGCCTATTATCGATAGGTACCTGCTTCTGGGAGGAATTGCAAAAGTGATTTTGCTAATAGGCTGTTGTAGTAAAATTGATCATTTAGAGTTTGTTCAGTCATATTTGCTGATATGATTTTTCAATATCAAAATTTAACTAAAATTTGTTAGAATTTCTCTAAAGATATAAGTATACAAAAAATTTCGTGAATATTGACAATAGCGGAATGATTTTTGACATCTCAGGTGACAGGAATTAAATATTAGTAAAGTAACATAGCTACTGAAATGTCACTGTCAAGAATAGAGCAAATCTTCAGTGTAAGGAAATATGTATGTTTAATTTTTCAACTAAAAATAATGAGAGAAAAGAAATTTAGTTTGACTACTTATATCTTCTTTTGGAGCCAAATGCTACTTGCCAAAAGGTCACAACAAGTGAAACAAGATCTCCACAAATGTGTTCATGTTTAACCGGCTTTAACTTATCTTGAACGATTTTCAAGAAACTTACGACTGTTGACCCCCCACCCTCCTGAAAAAAACACAAACCGGCGCCCATGTTTTTGTTGTTTGTTACTTCTGGATCTGTGATAATCCATAATCAACTACTCATGTTTATGATATTTTGAACGCACTGTGTATTGAACAGTTTCCTACATCATTTAAGGTACTTGTCTCGGAAACTTTTTTTAAATAATAAACTGGAAAAAACTGGCACATCTTAAAAATAAATATTATTATCTAAACAGAAATCTTCCATGATTCATTTATTTTCCTTATATACAACACATTATTATTGGAGGTACATGATTTGGCCTTCTCATATTGATTGTAGACATAAACAATAACTTAATCAAATCAGGTCAAATTGAAGATAAAAATAAATTTCACAAATAATGAAGACGTCAAATTTTCAGAAGCTGCGTCTTCTGTTATTCTGCAGTTGTGTCTTCGTCCTTGTTATTATTATCCTCTTAATATTATATAAATTGATAAAAGCATAATTAACTTGAAATAATCTGTTTTATCGACTATAAATAATAATATTCCCTAATATTGAGAATCTCTTTGAATTAAAATTGCAATTTTTTTTTTTTAACTTATACTGGAAACTTATGAATCACCCTTTATTATTGTTCTTGTTTTCTTTATTCTCACAATTTTTTCGCTGCATTTTTTCGCTATAAAAATAAAACTTGATGACTCTTGCATTATAATCTAATAAATCCGTGACAGCATCGCCTTACAGTGCACCTCCACTTATCTGTAATTAATATTAATAAATATCCTCCTCTTCCTGGCATTGTTTGAATTATTACAAAATTATTTTTTATAACTCAGCCGTCACTGCTTTTAGATAACTCTTCCCTCGATCTGCAAGTCTGTTTTCGTTATTATTTTGATCAGCTTTCGAAATCGTGTTGGAATATTTAGAAACATAACACTTAATTATGAAAACAAAGCTATCCTGCGCTTTTCATAATTAAGTGCTTTTACATTGTTAATTAAATCAACCTCCAATATTGTTGATAACTTATTCGAAGTAATGACACGAAACCCGCTTTATGGAGTAGTTATTGTAGGTGAAACGTAATAAATTAATTAGTACGATTTTGAAAAATCCAGTTCTTTGAGAGGTCTTAAGGAGATATCAACGATGGTAGTATCAACACTTAATAGTTTGATGTAAGTAAACAATAATAATTATAGAATTCCATTAATAATAACTAATTACTCATGTTATTTTAAACTCACATTATTCATTTAATTATAAGATTTAGAGGTAACAGACCTGCAGCTCTTTAAAATTATTTTATTTTTCTCTTCTTAAATGAATTATTTCTGTATATTTTCATATAGAATCAACTCATCCATAGTTGCTGTAAATACATTTTTTTGCAATTTTGTTATTTAGAGAAAGAAAGAACAAGTTTGCACCAAAGCTCATGATGGGTACTGGGTAAAGGAAAAATATAGGGAATAACGAAACAAAGCTTTGCATAAAATCTTAGCTTTTTCGATCAACATGATAGATGTTACTTTTCATATATCTACAATAAATAACTATTATTAACAGCTTATTCCTAAGAGAATCATAAATATTTTGGGTCATATTTTAATTTTTAAATATTTACTAATATAAACACAATCATAAGTTGATTGTCGATTTCACAGTCGATTTCAGTGAAGCATAGTTATACATTTTATCAAATTCTAGTTGGGTAGTAGATCTAAGTGAACTCATTGGGCTATTCACTTTTCATTCAGAAAAAAAAAACTAAAAAAAAACAGGTACAAACAAGTTATTTCAAAGAACTCAATTGATATAATAGGATAATAATATTTACTATATCATTGATGGAAAATCATTTTATTGAACAACAATAAAGTTCCCTTTATGAGACAACCCTAGATGGTCTAGTGAAGACAGAGACATCGACGTTTCACTGATTATTTTCTGCTCATCATTTCGCCATTTCAACCGAACATTTTCGGTTCAACCAGCCATTTTCCTCAAGCAGAAAAAAACTAACGACCTATATTTCAGTCATATAACGTGTTGACTGAATGACTAGGTGCAGAATTCATTGATTGGACAGCGATAAAAAATTAGAACATTGTAAACGCAAAAGAGAAGGCGATAATAGCTCAGTAGAATTACTTGCCAGCAATGTTGTTTCCGTATCAACATGGCTTCGCCTAATTTCCGTATCAACATGACAACATGCAGCTGATTCTCTGTCCTCTTAATGCGCATTACCTCTACACAGGTGTCCGAGATAACAGGTGGTAAATTTGGATCCCGCAAACAGTGACAGATACGTTTTCGGTTAAATTAGAGAAAAGTTGCACGATTTTTTTATGCTTATTAGGAATTGGAAAAAAAATTTAGTCGTATCATGAAAAAACTGAAAAATCGAGATTTCTTATTTTGGCCATATATTTTTTATTATTGAAAATAAATAAATAATTTTTTCAGGCTTACATACAGGGTGAGTCGCCTAAGATGGATGGCTGAATATCGCTGTACGCCATACAACTTTGTTATTTTAAATAGGACACCCTATACAGTGTGTGTCACAGGCATGGTACACCCCCTTTTTTTTCTTTATTTTTGGAGATAATTTTTTGAAATTTGGTACGTCGCATATTCTCGATAGAGCGCACTTTTTAGCAGAAAATTGAATTTTTTCTCGCATCCAGTTTTTCCGGAAATGTTACCAACTTTTTATTTTTAAATAGGACACCCTATATATTATTATATTTTTGTATTCTATACATTTGTACAAATCCAACAATATTACATAAGTACCATTTTAAATGTCAAATTTGTTTTTGTTTAATTTTTTATTTCTCAATTATAGTGTGCCATGACTATTTCGTTTTACTCCAATTGGATCATCTAATGCTAGAAAAATCGAATATTTTTGTTCAAAGTACTAAATTAAGTGATTTATGGATAAATAATGCGCATCGGAATGATTTTTTGAGCTGAATTCATTTTTTTCAAATGGTACCATATTGGTACCGAGGTACCATCTATTAGTACTCTTAATAAGGGACATTTTGGTGTACCCATTTTGCATCTGTGACGAACACAACTGAAGTCATGGCACACTATAATTGAGAAATAAAAAATTAAATAAAATCAAATTTGACATTTAAAATGGTACTTATGTGGTATTGTTGGATTCGTACAAATGTATAGAATCCAAAAATATAATAATATATAGAGTGTCCCATTTAAAAATAAAAACTTGGTAACATTTCCGGAAAAACCAGATGTGGGAAAAAATTCAATTTTCTGCTAAAATGTGTGCTCTATTGAGAATATGCGACGTACCAAATTTCAAAAAATTATCTCCAAAAATAAAGAAAAAAATGGGGTGTACCATGCCTGTGACACACACTGTATATTATTACATTTTCAGATTATTTGAGAAAAGTCAAAAAGAATGGTTATTAAAGTTGAAGTTTGCAATGAGCAATTTATGAGTTATGTAAACAAATGAAGATCGCGATTTTCCATTTTCAAGGCAGCTTATATGGAAAACGGCTCGAGATATGGGAAAACGGCTTACATATCCTTATCTTAACTTTTCATCCGGTATCCTATTGGGTCGATAAAATTTTTATACAGAGTGGTAAAAAATTTGATAATTTTTATCACCTGGTATAAAAATTACAGCTACATGATAGGATACCAATTTAAAAACTAAGATAGGAACATGTAAGCCGTTTTGCTCTATCTTGGGCCGTGTTTAAAATAAGCTGCTTTCAAAATGGATATAAGCGATTTTCATTTGTTTATAACTCATAAATTGCTCATTACAAACTTCAGCTTTACAAACCATTCTATTTTACTTTTCTCAAACAATCTGAAGATGTAATAATGTGGAGGGTGTCCTATTCAAAATAACAGAGTTGTATGGCGTACAGCGATATTCAGCCATCCTGTATATCTGAACTGAAAATAATTATACAAACTGCACTTTGCCCTCTCCTTTACAGCACTTTTTGGTTCATTTCGATATCTTTAATGGTGTAGGTGTAATCCAGCTTTCCATCTTAGGGGACTCACCCTGTATAAGTCGTCAAGAGGTATCCATTTAAAATTTCAAAAATTAAAAGTATCAAAACTGACTAGATCCCAATAGGTTTCCATAGTCAACTTTTTTTCTTATGCCGTCATATTGTTTTTCGTGTCACTCGGTATTAAAAAAAGTCATGTAAACCAAAAACTATTTTTTTTTATCTTCTTTTTTTGAAAAAAATAATAATAATTTTCAGAATGCCTTCAGTATGACGTGGCTTTCCTTGGTTTTTCTATGAAAGGGTTTTGCTCATGGATTTATTTATTGAAGAAGTCTGCTTTGAAAATTTTTGGAATGTCAAACGGAAGCTCATGACGGCTTATGTGAACCTACAAAAAATTACTCACTTATTTTAATAATAAAAAAGATAGGGCTAAAATAGGAAATTTAAATTTTTCAGTTTTTCATCATATTTCAGTACCTAAATGGTTGATTTTTCAAAAAATTTAGTTTCCAATTTTTAATAAGCATGAAATTACGCAACTATTCTTCCATTTAATTAACCTTGAATCTCTCACGATTCCCAAGATCTTATACCTACTTATCTCGGACACCATGTTCCTGTATTGTAAAAAAAAATGTCTAATATTGAAAATGTTGGTATTTAGGCCTACTACGTTAATATGGTACATTTCAGCCAAAATGGCCATGACGACATTGATAACAAAAATGCAAGTTTGCCAGCTTTCAAGATCGGATAACATTAAGCAATGTAAAAATTAGGTGAACTTCACTTCTTCCTTTTAGTCTATGAAATAATAATTGTATAATCTATTTAGTCAGCCTTACTTACTCAGTTTACGAATTAGTTATTTAGGAGTTGGTAACTTCAGGATATAACCTAATGTTCTCTGATTTGAAAACTATAATAAGTAATAAAATAACTCAAGATATCACTACATTAATGTAGGCTTTATTAGTTATACAGATATACCTCTATAAGCATGAACAAATATAAATTTAATAAGTTTATAACAATATTTTAAGAGGGGCCACCTACTTTGTTCGTTCATTTGACATAATAATATTACGAATTTGACTTTTAGTGCTTTCGGCTACATCGTTAACAAGTTTTCTTTTTAGACTGGATCATACGTTTCTTCAGCTTTTGCCCCAGAACTATAATTAACATGGGCGATACTTTTCAAACTTAATTTTAGAGCCGATGCAATACGCTGATGAAAGTTAGAATAAATTTTGATAACTGAACTATCTAAAAATTCATTTTCAAAGTTAGGTACACAATGAAGTGTTTTACCTCTCTTGCAGACGTCAAAGGTAACATTTATCCTCCGAAGTCACGTAATAATAATTAATCATGCTGAACGTCATAAATTTTACATTCGAATGAATCCGGCTACATGGTTAGGTCCTACCACCTCAAATCACATGCTGGTGATGGTGATATGATATAATATGAGGTATATGTGCTTTGTGTAAATAACGTTGGTATAAAGATGTTCTCATTCGTGACGTCACCGCCAGTTTAGATGACATGACCCATATTTCTGGTAATAAATGTTGATGTTGATAAAAGTTGATGATCAGTGTACTTTGGTTTTCAATCTTTCAAATTATTCCCAAAAATATACATATTTTGATTTGTCTACTTTTCCCCCTTGTATCTTTTTTATTGTCAACTAACAGTTGGTTAAAGCAAGTTGTGTTAGATCGTAATATTTCGTAACTAAAGAATCTTCCACTTCACCACGGACCATTACTTAAGAAATATACCCTGTGTAAAATTTTATATACGTCATTCATAAGTTATCCTGAGGTTTGGAAACAACTCTACCTACTATAGGCTCCCAGTAAGTTTCGGTGTTCTATAAAAGCTAACTTTATTTGTCTTGAGCTTGAGCGTCAATGTTTTGATCATAATTATTTGATTCGTGCTTTGTATGTTCAAATTGATGTACCTAATTAACAATTTTATACACTAATATTAGGTGTGATAACTATAATGATACAATACTGTGTCATTAATCTATTATTGCATTTAAAAAAATATTTTCTCAATTTTTTTAACTAATCAAAATTGATTTTAAACTATTAAAACATTTCTTAATAAATTTATAAGTTGTTTTGTTATTGGTTACAATTATTAAGTATGTTAATATTTTTATTTGGATAATGAATATCTCTTTGTAATCTAAAACCCAAACAAGCCTTCGTATGTTTTGTAAGATAACAATAGAAAAATCTTTATAGGTACCTCTGTAATTGAGGAACCTCTTTATCTTATTAATTGCATAACCCTAAATATTTATTTGTTGAGACTACTTATAAAAATTTCCATGCATTCTTTTATTAGATATAAATGCATAAATTGATTTCATCATCTCTATCAGCTTAAAAACACAACTGCAGTTTTCATATATACCGGATGAGAGAAGAAAACGATTCACCCTATCTTCTCTAGGTAAAATACAAATATGTACTTATTTCTCTCGACACGACCGAATCGCAGATACATAATATTGCCATTTTGTGTACCTATATTAAGATATTTTTATGTAGGTGTGTACTTTTAAAATATCTAAAAATAAAATAAAACTTTTTTGAAAAAGGTCCAAAAGAAATCCATATTATGTCCAGGAACTGCATTATACAGGCTGATCAGTAACTCGCGCACTCAGAGTATGCTGCGGTAAACTTCACTTTTTAAGAGTGGTAAATTTTCTTACTACAGGGTTGTAAGTTCTTCTCTTCCAAAGATATGACAATTTTTGTAAAAAAAAAGGTGGCACCACTGCACTGAACATTTGAATAAGTTCGCGTTAGATGGTACTGTTATTATTTTTATTTCCATAGCAATGAAGGCATTTGAATATTTTATTTTCTAAGTTGAGTTTAGGCGGTTTCCAAACATCAAATTTCGTTCAGATTTAGGTTTTTCATCAATTTACAACATTCTCAATTCATCTGTAAAGAGGTTTTGTGAAAAAAAAATAGATGAATTGTATGGTATCCGTTCCAGACATTACAGTAACCTGAATTTTTCATTAATTTTTATCACAATTATTGAAAAAAATTCCTTTAAACTCGGATGAGGGAAACTCTGTAATTTGAAAACCAACCGTTGGATTAAATTTTTTTTGCAGAATATCCTTAATTTTAATGGGCTCTATATCGCCCTGTATTCGGAGTACGCGAGTTACTGATCACCCTGTATAAAAAATAAAAAATAGCGTAAGTAAATATTTTTCGAGGTTCATCAGAGTTTTTGACTCTTTGATCGTTTTGATAGTACGTTGACATGCAGTTATCACACTTTCAGGCATTTTTGGTTTTCTCTTTGTAATTATCACTTATTTATTTTTTATTTTGAAACCCAAGATATACTCTCATTTATTTTGATATCTAAAATTAGCGAATAAATCGGTCTCCCAAAACGGATGAACCAAATCTTATCAAAATAATTATCACACCAAATTTAAGCACATATTTTCTAACATTGATAAAAAATTGCAATAAATTTTAATTATTATTTTTGGGCATATCAAATCTGCTTACACAGCCGAGATAAAAATATAATTGGTCCTTAGAGTGTCATTATCACACTTCGGTGTTATGTTTACATTAAAGTGCGGGACCTATGATTAAGACGAGTTTTTCCAAGGCGGTTTAGTCACCTAATATCTAAAATTTTCAGAGTATTAATATAAAAATTATTATACAGTGTGGGAATTTTTTGCACTACCCATCACTGGGATCTCGGAAACGGCAAGAGATAGGTACAGGGTTAAATTACAGAAAAGATTAGCTATTTTGTGGTCATCTCGAATCCGTCAATATACAGCGTGATTCTTTTGAGGAGCCCATTAGAAAATTTACCCTAAATTCATAAAAAATTTTATCGAAGATTTTCCTTCAATAATTGTTAGTGAAGAGTAACAGAACATAAATTGAGTGCTTGAGTGATTTCCTAAAAAGAAACGTATCTTGTAACTTTTGCGTAATAGTTTTCGAATTATTCAAGAGATAAGAAATTGCAAATTTTGTATTAATGATGCGCGCGAATTTTCGTGCATTTAAAATTGTTGGCGCGCAGCCTCTAGAAAAAATGTAAGTTTCCCGAAAACCAAACAACCTATGGAGAAAAATCAAAAAGAAAAGGGTAATGAAGGGGACACAAAATACAACAATTTTTTGCCAATCTCATTTATTATGAATTAGTTTTACAAATGGGCTTCCATTTTTATAAAAACTTTTATTTCTACTTCACATACCTATTTAATACCTATGCCACAAGCGAGGCCGTATAATAATAAAACTTACCTACTTATTATTATCTACGTTTAAATTGTCTCAGTATTTTTCCTGTCATTTCAAGACTATTTTATACAGTATGATGACATGATTTATTATTATTAGTGTTAGTGACTGTAGTTCCGGACTTTGGGAAAGTTTCCCTGAATGATAAGAAAAAATATTATTAGTATTTTTCTTATATAACTACCCAATAAATAAACATTAATAGGTATGTAACATAATAATGTGTCTAATAACATTACCTATAGCTACTTAATATTTTGTACCTACTTGCCTGTTTGTTTAAAAGGTCTTAATAATAAAAATAATATTAATAAGATTATACATTAATTTTAATTCATTGTTTATGCATACAATTTATTCCAGAATTCCAGAAATTATTATTGATAAGATTGATATTGAGTAATTATAAATCTCATATGTCTCTGTCTAATCGTAGCTGTTAATTTTATATACGTGCCTGTCTGCACAGACGATATAGACGATATACATTGAATATTAAAGATTTCGTGTACCTATTTACTCTTAAATTAAGAAGTTCATAGTGTTTCTTGTAATGCAAAAAATATTAACATGCATTCTATAAACAGGATTTCAGATTACGAAGAAGTAATAGACAATGCAGATTTTGAAACGGCAGCCAGTTATGCAAGTAAGTTTACTTTTTTTACATCTATCGTACATTTATTTTTAAAACAACACACGACAAATCTTACCTATCAAATCAATTTTTTTTGTGAATTTTTTTTTTATTAACCTGCGCTGCCTAATTTTATTAAAAGCAACAGGTCTTGCTTTATATCCGTATACAGTTTAAATCATTTTTTACTGTCCAATTTCAACCGATTTTTATTATTTTTTAATGGCCTAGCTTGCTGTAGGTAGGTATATTTGAAACAAAAATTCACCATCTCTCAAAACGCTACTATAGTAATTTTCATCTGAACTTGTCAAATATCAACGATTGAAATTATTTCTAAATTATTGATTCTTGATCTCTATTATTTGTACCTACCTATGTAAGTTGGTATATGAATTTGTGAACTTTTCATTTACCTACAAGATCATTACTCGGCACATTTCGATAAAATTTAGTGTTGAACCGTTTTTGAGAGATGGTCAATTCAGTGAAGAGTTCAGTTTTTTGTGAACAAATCGTTGTCAGGAATTCTTCAAATTTCAATTTGTCTGTAAAATTGTTAGTATCCAACCGGTTTTGATAAGATTTAGTAGTGTACTGTTTTAAGACATGGTAAAGACTTACCATGAAGGCGTTCCAATATGAATTCTTGAATTTTTACCACTAAACACTGATCTAGTAGCCCTTGAATGTTGTAAGAAGGAGACCCTTTTTGAAACAATGCAATTCATGAAACTTTATCATTAAAAAAATCACTTAAAATTGTACAGTAAATCTAAATTTTATAGGGTAGATTGAAAAAAAAGTATGACTTTGTGAGGTCTATTAAATCTTACATAAGCCAGCTGATCTGCAGATCCCCCAAAATATTAGACCTCAGAAAGCTAACCATCCTTCATGCCACCGTTGTACTTGAAAGTTGCATAGCACTGCCAGTAGCTGTTTCTGTAACAAAGAAGAACTGTTTTTTCCTTCGGGGATCGTCCAATAAAGCCGATGTTCCAATCGGCTCTGTTTTCTTAAGGAATTTCCTCTATTTTTTTTGTTTGCTTTGCTAAAAACCCTCTCCATGTTGAAATATACCAGCCCTATAGGTACGTAAAATAATTACAATTTTTTTTTCGTCTCTCATTCATATCCACGGGAAGTCGGCCTGAGTAGGTACCTATATAATGGATCAGGAATCTAGGTCACTCGCCTTCTTTAAGACGGGCGGCACGACAGGCAGCAAAACACCAGCACCAATGGGAAGTTTCCACCGCATGTATCACGCGGGCGAGCCGTGTTAGAAAGCGGCCTGCAGACAGTTCGCGCTCAAATGCTGGCTATAAAAACACACATGAGAGGAAAAGAAGGGGACAGTCTTGTTCCTACTTCGGTTGCTGCTAGACTGTCCATTCCCTCCTATATCCTAACGGTGGAAACTACATATGAGAGTATCGCGCCGGCTTTTCCTATATCCTAACGGTGGAAACTACATCGAGAGTATCGCGCCGGCTTTTCCTATATCCTAATGGTGGAAACTACATATGAGAGTATCGCGCCGCTCCTTCTTTTGATTGCTGAAAGCCGATAAGGCACCTTCCTGTTTTCACCTACGTTGCTAAAATTAGAATTTTCTCTTAAAGAGCAATATTAGGAATATTCAAGTTAGCGAGAAATTCATACGCCGAAACAACAAGCATTTTATAATTCACTCCACTCATAAGATTCGAAGTTAGTTTCATTATCAATCAAGGAGAGATCCGCGATTCATAGGGACAATTTCTGTCTCTAGAAAATAACCACGTGTAGCGTGCGCTTTTCCGTAGTTATCCCGAATGAATTTACGCATGGAAGGACTTCCAAGATGGCGTTTCTTTGGTTTGGTGCCCTCCGCAAGTTCTATAGTTTGAGGTATAGTAACGGGATCGAGTTATGAGTCTGTCAGTCAGAGTCTTGTCAACTGCCACTCGGTGAAGTGACCGACCGAGGTAGTAGACGGCTGGTCTTGCGCGGGGTTATCGATTAACAAAGGGGCCGAGAACAGGGAAGATCGTCGGGCGGTCGCTCTCTCTGTCGAAAACCATCATGATGTGAAGATGTGAGTGGAGCAATTTGTTGTTTATAGTGTTGTATTGTTCTTGCTGGAAAATTCAGGTATGGAGTTTGTTTGGTTCTATTTTAGTAAAAACTAATGTTCTTGTTATTTCCTAAATCAGGAGAAATCAATTTCATCTATGTGAGTGTGGAGATGTAGATTCAAGTAACCTGAAAGGACGAAGGAGTTCTTTTGGTAAAATAAAATGGCGATTAGTTAAATTTTAGGGGTTTATAATTTGTTCTCGTTGCAGGGTCCCTCCTTCGGGGTGGATCTATAATAAGATCTATCGTTTAGTCGTTTATTTTATTTCCAAAATGTGCTGATGGTGGTCTCCGTTGAGAAATATCCCATTTTCAAGCACTGGGTAGAAGAGCATAATTCTTTTTGGAAGTAATGGCGTTCTACAGACAAAGCCGGACCTAGCCAACTGGAGAGGGAGTAGGCATCTCAGTCTATCTCATTTCTTTTGGATCTTTCTGTTGCAGTCACGTTTCATCAAGAAATGTTTGGAACTCCAAGGTACCTTGTAAATTCTTTTGTTTCATTTATTTTACCTTGAATTTTCTCTCTAAAAAGAGAGGAAGTAACTTCATCAGATTGCGTTATTGATTTTATCAAGATGGGAATTTCTATTATTTTAATAATTGGGAAATACTTCCCCAATGTTGTTAGTTTTAGCTAGTGAGTAGAAATGTTCAATTTAGTATTTAATCTTAATCTAAATTAATTATCAGGGAGAATTAATTGGCCAAATTTAGTTAGTGTTAAGAATGTGAATTTTTTTGTCAAGTACCTAATGAAGGCAATTGGTTGATCAACGAGATCAACATTTTTTTTGTAGTTTACTATTGTTCTATTTTTAAGAAATGTTGCTAGTATGTAGATGATAAGGGAGAAATCCAAGATAAATTTTCTTTTGTCTCACAATACAATATACCGTTAGCTGGGAAGTTTTATGTTTTTAATTGGAGAAGTCCAATAAATTGTTAAATTTTTTATGTGAGTTTTATTTTTAGTATCTGTGTGGCCTGAATAATAAAAAAAGACACAACGTAGGGCAGGTCAGTTATGTAAATTTTGAATCTTATATATTTTTTATTTATTTAGACGATCATGTGGACGAATTTGTAGTTTCATCATCATCATTTTTTTTTTAATTTTTACACCCTCTGTCCTACTTTGGGTACAAACAAATTTGAAGGTACCTGGATGGGATCAGAGGGAGAGACACCTTCCTTTCGCTCATTTTTTTTATTTTTCTTTTTTTGGCCTGATTAATTAAAATTTTTTTTTTTTGTGATCGAGCGAAGGAAGGGTAACACACGTCCGCCCGCAAAAGAAAGAGCCCCGATTCGAAACACGGGTCTCAATCGCCGGCACCGTAATAAGGAAGACGCCCCCGGTAAATAAACGCCCGACAAATAAAACAACGTTAAAATAAGGTAAAGAAATAATATCGCTGTATAGGAAATCGAGATAAAGCTAGGAGGAAAATAAAACAACCCATTATCAGAAATAAATCAGTTAGGGAATTGACCACGAACACCATAAACAAGTCAATCTATTTCACAAGGAGTTTATTTAATACAGATATAGGATAGACCGGATACTATAATAAAAGAACCGTCCCCTTTAAATTATACGACTTTGAAAGTGAGAGGAATGCCTTCGCCATTGTATAACACCATGAATGAAGAAAAATTATAACACGACGAAATAAATACTTGCACTCTTGCAAAATCATGATTGATCACTAATAAGAAGTTCCCTATTGTCCCCCAGTAAATCAAGTACCTAGATGTAAAAAGTAGCAGTAGTGCCTGAATTGAGTAGTCTTGTTTTGTAGAGTAAACAAACCATAAAGGAGCTTTGGATCCGAACAGAGCGACGAGACTCGAGTCCGCAATATCTATAGAAGGCCAATAATAGAAGTAGTAAAAAGTAGTAAGGTGTCCTGAAAGGTAGATGGGCGAAACCATGTTGCCAAATCGCCAAAGCAAACCACAAGTTCACGAAAATTGCGTGGAAATCAAAGTTTGATGCGAAAAGCTCAACAAACATCAGTAAAACTATAGAGCGGTCCTAGCAGCGCTTAGGCTTTTCTTTCAAAGTGTAAATCACAAACAACGACGCATTAACGAGAAACATGATCACTAAACTGATTTAATTATCCCGATTTCTTTCTGTTAGGTCATTCTCTATAATACAGTGGGGGGGGGGGGGGGGGGGGGCGCTGTTGGTCGCCTTGCTTCAGAAACTACGCCCGAATATGCTGATTATATGAGTAGGTTAGCCCAATGTTCCAACACTCTAATTATTGCCCTGAGAAATAATAAAGGAATGGGGTCTGTAATTCGATCAGAGGTGATAATGATTCTGTTAATAATGTCGAAATCACTCGAGAGATGTGTTCGATATCGCAGAATGAAAAATATCCCATTAAAAAGGGAATTTTTCATTAATAAACCAAAACTTCTAGTCAAAGGACTATCACATACCTGAACCTTGCCGGGAGGTAATAAAACATTACTTTCTTCAGAAGCTACGCCCGAGAATACAAGTTCAGAGTAAAATCCAATAAACCAAAACTTCTAGTCCACGGACTATCACAGACCTGAATATTGCCGGGAGGTAATGAAACATTACTACACCCGAAATAATGCAAATTCAGAGTATATCTGCGAACAAACAAGTAAGGTAAAACAGGTCTTGCAAACCTGGTTTACCCATACATGAAACATATCTTGAGCAAAATCAAAAGCACTAAAAGAGTCGAGCAAGCTATGACTTTTCTAACGTTTAAAACAAGCGGCAACGCTACACATTGCTTCAAAGAACCGATGAAAGGAAGAGTGGTTATCCCAGCTACCAGTAGGGTCCCTTTATATTCGAACTCGAGTGTTGTTGACTCACGGTGTTTAAAGAAACATGTAATTCACAAACAGAGAAATCAAACAACAATTTATAAAGTAATGAGTAAAGGATTGTAACGATTAGGGTAATCCTGAGTTTGAAAGAGGATATGAAATTGATTCTTCCCATCCTACAATTTATTTGTTCATTTATTGATAGGAATCAAAATCCAGAAATTCAGTCAAACATCAGAACGCAAAATCCTTAACTCCTCCCTTCGCTTCCGGCATACCTCAATTACGAATCTCGATACTGCGAAACACAACGTGCGGTTCTTCATTCAAAGCTAGACGATCGCAAGGCCAACTTTCAGCGGGAATAAACGGGTAGGGGTTCGGGGTGTTACAATGTTTATTAGGTACCTATGTGTTGTGTGTTGTATATTTGTGTGTTATTATAGAAACAAAATTGTAATTTTTCTATCGTTATTATGTCATTTACACATGTAAAATAATTATGTTTTTTCTGTTGATGATCTTTCTTCTTTATCTGTTTTAAATTTTACAAACAAATTGTTACCTCCCCTGTTACGTTACGTACCTCCGATTAAATGGCAATTTATGACCTTTTAAGAATATTATTATGTTTAAATATGGTACAAATTTTAATACTTGAAGCATTTTTTTAGAAAATGGAAAGTACCAAAAAATTCTCTTATCGGTTTCTGGAATTATTTATGCTAGCTGCGCAATAAGTACCAGCACATTATCATTTGTTCTACCATCCGCTGAGTGCGACTTTGCCTTGTCTTCATCAGATAAAGGACAACTCTCAGCTATGCCTTTAATTGGTAAGTAAAACCAACTAAATATAAAACTATTTTAATATAGAAAAGAAAATCATTTTACATGGGTTAAAAGAAGTCATCATAAGTAGTGTGAAGTTCGATTTTCTTATCTAGAGAGTTTGCGTCCCCCCGGCATGTTGGCAATAAAAATAATATAAATGTGTGGGAGGAAACATTTTCATTAACAAGTGATTATTTTTGTCCTTAAAAGATGTCGAGTTCAAAACTGAATAAAACTGAATAGAATCATAGTAAGTTGAACACCATGTGGTAATAAAGATCACAACTCTTACACAACATTTTTTGTACAAACGTAGGTATCTTGAAAAAACAAAATTATATTTTTTTTTCAATGAAAAAAGTATTAGAGATCATGATACAACCCATAAAAACAACAGTACTTTAATAACAGTACGTATGTTAGAGGGTGGTTTTCCACGCTGAGGTCATCGGTTAGAAATAGTTTCAAGTAATTTCACTTTACGATCGTCGTCAAGGGTAACGGTCTTTAAAACCCGAAAACGCCTGTTGACTTTGATGACGGCCGAGAAGTGAGGTTTTGCAGCCTGTAGGGCTCATAGACGTCAGTTCGTCACACTTACCTAATTATCGGATCCTTCGATGTCGTCAAGGCAAGTATGAAAATTTATGCGTTTCTTAGCCGACACTTTCGTAATCGACAAAATATTGAAACTTCGGCACGTTATTAAGTACTCATTTTAGTGTAGTAAAGTTGCAAACCCTCTGGATAAAAAAACGAGGTTATAGGTACATTTTGTACACTTTAAATTTTTTTCAGTGCCATAAAGTTATCAGGTCTTATACAAGATGGTCTTCTTTGCAATATTCAAAAGACAGAGTCGAAAATATTGAGAAAAACAAGCAAGAGATTGATAAAACGAAGAGTATGGTCAAATTGAAAAATAAGTTCGGTGGAGCTTACTTCCTAGGGTATACCTTGTAGAATAATCTTCAAGAAAAGTTCACTGGAGAAGAATAAATAAAAGTCCAAGCTTTTACAAGATGTAAGAAGAAAAGATAGAAGAGTCACGCAGATAAGTAATCATAATCGAATAGATGGAATAATCCATAGGATTAGCCATAGATGATTTTGAAATCTTCGAACTTAGTTATGAATAATCAAAGAAGACCTGAAGAAGGCCTTTATTCTATTTAATTATTATTTATTTAAGAATTTACTCGTCTTGATTAGCTGTTGATAAAGTTAATTATTTTTACAGGCATGATATTTGGATGTGGACTCTGGGGAGCTGTAGCTGATGCTTATGGAAGAAGACCAGCAATAATTCTGTCTCTTCTTTTGGATTTCTTGGCAGCAATCACGTCCTCGGTTGTCAGTTCGTTTACTCTTTTTTTAGTTTGTAGATTTTTTAACGGATTTGGGTAAGATATTAAAGACAACAATTAAGAAATTATAGAAAAAAAACATCCGTTATTAGTATTATAGGTGCAACAAGTGTTGTCTTTTCTTACTTGGGAGAATTTTTACCTTATAAAGAACGAGATTCTTATCTTGGAAAGTTAGAAATTTTTTGGAGCGTTGGCATGATCATTTTACCAAGTAGGTAATTTTTGCTGTTGTAACTTTTTTGTTCTTACTCACTTACTCACTCGTGCCATACAAAATTTTGTCCAACACTTCAACAGAGCATAATATTTTCATGTCATTTTCATGACATAGGTACCCGAATAATGAAATTTTTTATTTGTTGCTGTATATGTTGCTAGAAATGCGACTAGGGGCATATCAATTTTGGAGCCAATTGCAGTAAAAATATCTGTGACTGTGAAGTAAAAAGCCACTAGTGAGTAGAAAAGACTTCCACGTTATTAGGAGCAGCCCGCAAAAAAAGGGTAATCCGCAACTTTGAACGCTAACTCTATAAATGACTACAGAATATTGAAATGTTGGACAAAAGAAGTGTTAGTGCCTGGTGGGGTTGTTAAATCTTTTATATGTTCTACTAATTTAATGGTTCTAGGTTTGGCTTGGGGACTTTTGAATCGCAATCTCTTCCAATTCGCTGATAACGGTAACTTCAGTCCTTGGAGGATTTTCGTGTCATTTTGCAGCTTACCAAGTCTACTAGGCTTGGTAGCGCTGTATTTCTTACCAGAAACTCCAAAATTCCTTATTTCTAAAGGAAATTACATGAAAGCTAGGACAGTTTTTCAAAAAATGTACGCTGTTAATACTGGAAAAACTATGTCTAATTATCCGGTAAGTGAACTTACTCATATAGAAGAATCTTCTTCAATAATTAATTCTCTTCAATTCTAGGTAATTTCCTTGGAAAAAGAATATGATAGCTTAGAAAAATCCGATATTGGTAAATATAAAGATGGAGTTCTAGTCCAAATGATGCACAAAATGAAGGAGATTTTAATAGAAGCTTCTACCCTTTGTACTCAGCCTTACCTAAGATATTTGATAATTGTATGTTTTGCTGATTTCTGTCTTATGGCTAGGTAAGTAAAAATGGGAAAAATTTTAACGAAATACAACTAAATGCAGATACAGAGTGACTAGAGGTGACTAAGTTCTTAATCCACTTTTTTCTAGTTATTACACATTGATGATGTGGTTTCCTGAAATCTTCAAACGTTTTAAGGACTACTCCAAAATTCAACCGGATGCCAAAGCGGGCGTTTGTCAAGTTTCTTCATATGCAGCAAGGACATTCAATGCTACTAGTCATTCAGTAAAAATCTGTGATCCTTCTATAGATGATGACGTCTTCATACAGACTCTCATTATAGGCCTCAGCTGTTTGCCTACGTCAATTTCTCTTGGGTATTTAATGAAGAGGATGGGCAAAAGAACTGTTATCGGTAAGAGGGATGGGTTCAGAGTTTCATTCAAGTATTAATAACTTTTCTTTAGTTTTAGGCTTAGTATTATCAGGATTGTCAGCGTTGTCTCTTAATTTAGTTGGAAGTATAAACGAAACGTTAGTTTTGTCTTGCATTTTCGAAGCATTTACCAGTATTCTTGAAGCAGTGATATTTTGTATAATAGTTGATTTATTTCCTACAAACCTTAGGTAAGATTTATATTTATTAAAGTATTTTTTTATTTAACACAAGAAGTCATAAATCATTCAAGAGCTCATGCACAAACGTTTTTTTGATGAATAATTTTGACCAGGCATTCAGTAATCAAGCAGAGACCTACCTATAATTAAATTGCAACAACTTGATAAATATTATGCCTATAATTCGCTTTCAGTTCTGTCTATCTGTCTGTTCACAAATCTTGCAATCAATTTTAAACTAATTACTTGAAGGCCAGAGACTTGAAACTTTAATCATCGCTCAGAAGTGGATGACAATGCAATATTAACTCGCTTTCTTATCTGTCTCTTTGTCTGTTCGGCAAACATTTTGGTAAATCCCGAGCGCCGATGAGAGAGCGTGCGCTGTCATAATCTCATCAAGATGTGTAAAATTGATTGAAACCTTTCACGCACAATATACAAAACTAAAAAGTTTTTTAAACAACCGAATTACTTAATTAAGAATCAATCATAATAATAATTGTTTATGCAACAGAATTCTAAAAGTATCTACAATGTTTCTTTTATGTCTATGATGAATCAATTTATTAAATTATTATTCTACACGAATATAAAACTAATAAAACATTTTTTTATCTACCTGTTTTTCAGAGCTGTAGCCTTAGCTATAACAGCGACGTCTGGTAGAATTGGAGCCATAACAGGAAATTTTTGTTTCGGAATTTTAATAGACATCAATTGTATCGTTCCTATTTATTTATTTGGTTGTTTATTACTTGGTAAGAAATTGAAATAGTTGATCTATTTGTAGGATTTTTTAGTTAAACTGTTTTATTTTTTAGCAAGTGGAATCTTCTGTTTATGTGTGCCAAAAAGTGATAATTACGTGTCGTTGCATTAGACATTAGCTGTTATTTTATATATTGTTTTATATCTATATTTATACTTTATATATTTTTATATATTGATAAAGTTGTGTAATTTTATTGTTAACGTTTAAGTTAACATTATGTACCTATAACAATCGTATAAAGAAATAAATTTCGAAATATTTTTTTTATCTTAAACTCCCATTATGTAACAAAAGTGATATTGTGATAATCTTTACCTGCAGCTGGTGATGTAGATTTTTTACATACTCTAAACATTTAAACTATATTAGGCTACCGCATGAAAAGCTATAATTGAGCCGTTCTCGATGTACCTACACTGCTTTCAAAATGAAAACTGGCGATTTTCATTTTTTTATTAAAAAAGAAGGGAGCATCGGTCTTAGCTATGTAGGTAAGACAAAGTCGCTCCACTCCAGTAATTATGGCATTCGGGAACTAGCTCATTCCACCGAGACATAAGTTTACCAATTAAATAACAGAACAGATGACACAGACAACCAGAGCGCGACTAAGAATCGAACTCAGTTTGTTCGAGCAGTCCAACGGTTTAGCAGTCAGCACTTTAAAACGCGAGGCCGCCATTGGCTCGGATTTTAATTTATTTATTTATAGCTCATATCATAACTTACTCAATATAAACTACAGCAGTAAAACCCATTCTTAATGTATTTTCTCAGAAATTTGAAAATGCAATAATATACAAGGTGTGTTATTAAAAAAAAAAAACAATGTCGTCATTCCTGAGACAAAAAAATTGACCTGTTTTGCATTTTTTCAGAATCCGAAATTTAAATATTTATTGGAGCATTACCAAACTTTTTCTCCACCCCATATGTTGAAGTGTGGATTTACCTATTATAATGCTTTTTAAATTTGTTGACTTTGTTGAAATCTCCTGCTCTGTAGTTGGGTAATATAATTGAAAAGTAACTAGAAATAAATAAATAAATAAATAACTATAGTGCACATAAATAAAAAGGTAATTAAAACTAAAATGACAAAAATGATAACGATTGAAACGTATCAGTTGTTATTTTATAATTGACATCCATTCCAAGGTTCTCTTCCACTCACAAGGTTCACTCGTCAATAAATAGGTACTTTTTCTGAAGGGACCATGATTTTTTTTTAGTTGACATATCCGAAATAAGTATTGAAATATAATTTTCATCCACTAATGAACGACTCAAGATCTATAAATAATGGATGTACTTAAAGGTAAGTGCTGTAGGTATCTAAGGTTAAAAGACAACTTAATAAGAATCACAAAAGCAATATTAGAAAAATTTAATTTGATCCAGTAGAAAAATAGGGTACCTAAATATAAAAAAATAAAATAAGGTATGAATTTGATGATGCTATTATTTATTATTATATTTTTTCACTGTTATTTTATAAATTATTATTTTATTAAGGTGACACTTACTTAAAAAAAGTATTTAATTTTCGGAGTTACAGTATTTCTTGTGCATCTTAGGCTTTAAGAAAGTAACTAAATCGGAAACTAGTGATTTTTTTATCCATATTGATATTACACTGTTGAAATTGCTTTTTAAAGTTATGTGCATAAAGTTAGGCGACCCCCATTTACGATTCTCAGTTAAAAAATTGATGTGTGCGAGATCTACTACGTTATCATGTGCTGCAATTCAAAAAACTGAGGGTGTGGTTTTTTGAGGGTACACTTAGGTTTTATTGACCACCTCTAATCAATTATAGATCTTATTTTTCTTAATTAAAAAAAAAAAACGTGGCGTATGCAGAGTATATCCAATAACAGAGAAATCTGGCTCAGGTATACTTATACTACTTATTCCTTTCCAATTAGCGTTATTAATGTAGAGACACGGAAAAAACTTTGAAGATAAATTCCAAGTTTTTACTATAACAGCGTATAAATTTGTAATCAAAGAAACACGTAGGTATACGTGCGAAAGAAATCAAAATTATATAAACGAGGCAACAAATTGAGAATTGAAATTATTATAACAAACAAATACCTATATGTTGTACCTATAAAAAACAAAAGTAGGTACTGAAGTAATTTTTTTGTATTACCTATTTCTAAAAGTTAACGAATGCACGGATAGATAGGTATAACTTGAAGATCTCTTTTGAAGAACTCACATAAATACATATTATGGTTTTAGCTACTTCAAATTGATAGATATATTATAGGTATAGGTATATCTTTATTTATTTGTAATATATTATGTTTATCATTTTTAATAAGGATTATCTTTAATATTGCAAAAAAATTTTGAGACTGATTCTATGGTCAATAAATAAACAAAAAATTTACCATTAACGTATGTCCGAAAATGCACCATTCATGAGATAGAACAAGTCAAAAAAAAAACTATTATTATTCAATTTTTTTTAAGCTATCTTGGTAACCATATAAGATACAGAACTCATATTAGCCACTTTTTTTAAAACAAGTATAGTAGGATTAACTTTAAAAAGTCAGATGTGACGTTACACTAACCGTCCGAATTAATATTTTTAATTTCACCAGAAAATGTCAAACAGTTAATTGTCAAGTTGTGTACGAGCGTAAATTATTGAAGGAAATCATTCAAATATGAATTGAACCGCTTACGTCAGTTTGAGAGCCACTGACAACTACATAAAATTTATTCACGTAATGACATTCTATCCTCTGTGTTGTGCATTTAATTCTCATTCAAAACCAATGTTGACGTATACTTATTTATGCGGGATGGAGTGTTTAGACAAACTGGACGGTTACTATAAAAACCACGTATATGAAACAGAATAAATCGAACTATCAAAAGGATGTGTATTCTTAATCGATACGTATGACTTTTTAGACTTTATTGGACTATATTGTTTTTTTTTTTTTTGTGTGCCATTGACGGAGATTTCAGAATTGAGCGAAGTGTTTTTGAGTTTTTCATCGCAAATTACCGTTTTTCAAGAAAACGGTTCACTTAGCCCTTTTGACCAAGAATACCTTTTTTGTGAAAAAAACATTGATGGTTTAAAAGGCGCTTTTAAAATGCCAATTTGCACATTGTCATAGATACTAGGCGCAACCATTATGGGTGGAGTGCTAGAACGCTAATTAAAGATTTTTCAGATAATTATTGATTTTAAATTGCAAATTTTGAAAATAGGGTGAATATTTTGAATGGTCTTTCATTTTTTATCAGTAATTACGTAACTGTTCTAAAATGGAATAGAGTTTATTTCCAGCAATATCAGACCAACATTTTGATAATACAGGGCATTTTAAAATCAGTAATTATCTGGCAGATCTGTAATTAACGTTCTAGCACTCCACCGTAAATCTAGTAAAAAAAACTGAATTACTGGCATTAAAAAAATAGCTTATACATAATTATTAATGATAGGACAAGTACAAAAGCTGCGTTCTGTATATCGAACGGTTTTCGAAATATCGTAAAAACTAAAAAAATAATCTTTTTTTGACACCATGAATCTCAAAAACATTTCCGGACACAAGTTAATGTGAAATTTTTTGTTTATTTTTGACCAAAGAATCTCGCTTTAAAATTTTTCGTAATATTAAAGATACACACCTTGTATATACTTAATAATACTAATAGCTAAATTTGACGAGAACAATATTTGAGCATTCTTGGGAATTAGTTCTAAGTAGTAAAAAAAAGTAGTAAATTAATTATATAAGTAGCTCCGTCTGTTACTAGCTGAGAAGTCAAAATTATCCTAAAATATCTGCGACTTTCATAGTTTTATAACATTTTATTAAACATAAATGGACGTTTGGGAACTCAACAATAAAGCAAGCGGAACATCGACAGTAGGAAGTAGTTTGAATTTGACATCCGTACAACAGCATAGAACGGTAAAGTTAAACAATTGACATCGACCGGACACTATTATTCGATAGGGCAATACCATCCTCCATCTCAATCGCCTTTTTCTAAAGTCCATTTCCGCAAACAATGTTAAACTGTTGCCTTCGTTTGCATTGCAAAGTAATTATTTCATGTGTACCTGCATAGGTGTGAGAGGTCGTTACCGAAGTCAAAAAAAAAAAAATCTTTTTTTGTCCATAAACCCGCAATTTTTTTTTTCTTCTCGCGTTTAAGAAAAATTAGAACTTGTGAAAAATCTTACTTTTTGTATGTAACATGCTTTTAAATCAAATTCAAAATGACGGTGCTAACTTTATGCACATTGGATAATAATATTCACATTCTAGTTGCTTTAACAACCGACCCTAAACAGCTAAGGTATAATAAATTAAGTACTCATTCAATAATTAATTATTGTAGAACATGGTTTTATTTATGAGACCGCCGAAAATTTGACAAATAAATAGAGGTAAGTACTTACCTATACAGTATAAAACCCAAACAGCACAAAGTAGTCCTATATGGACGTCCAATGGACATCCCTCTATGTACCAACGGACGTCCATATAGGACGTCCGTTTTTGTCCTATGCACGTCCATGGGACGTCCACTCAGTGTCCATTTGTCACAACTTTGGACATGCGCAGGATGTCCGTTACCGGACGTCCATATAAGGATGTCCGTCGGACGTCCATAGGGAGTCCGTTATCGGATGTCCACAAAGCATTTGCTGATAAATATCTTAGTGAGGAACAAAAGACAGAAAATATTCGATAAGTCTTGAAATTTAGAGTTTTGAAAAATCCAATAAATGTAGTGATATGTATAGGGTATATACGGTAATTTTCTGTTTTGAAAACAAAGTTGATAACGGCTAAAGATACAGGAAAACGACTAGGTACTTACCTACTTACGTGTTTCTATCATTAAGTTTTACGTAAAATCTGGTAATTTTCATTGAAAAGTTGTTAATAATTATATTAGTTTATGATAATATTGATAAACTTAATGAAAATATTCGTTTTTGGATTTTTCAGAAACTCTAAAAATTAAAGATTCATCGAATTTCTTTCTTTTGTTCACTGTATAATGCAGATGTCTTCATCTTCACGCTAGCAATCTTGAGTTTGATGGGAATGGCGGAAGTCTTTCCTTGGGACGAATTAATGTATAATGTAGAAATGTGGATTGTATGATAGTGGAAGAATGGAAGATGGGGTGGTTAGCGCGTGCGTGCGCACTTGTGCTGCTATTCTCTTCCTGTCTGCGACAGCACGTCATGCGCAATAGTCAAAAATAACTCGATGGACGTCCAATGGACGTACTTTTGTGGACGTACATAGGAAGTCCGTGCGGAGAAGTCCGTAGGACGTCCATTTATTGTCCATGGACCAATGGACGTATAATGGCTACTCAACGGACGTCCATATAAGGACACTCGGTGCTATCTGGGAAGTACTCATAAAAACACTGGCCACTATATTTACAGCCACTTTCAAACAGGAGTTGCATGCGAAATTTATTATTATTAGGTACTATTATTATTATCGTTTCTTATTGTATTTATATTTGTATTTGTATATTGAGGGTGATCTAGTTACTGCGACCTAAAAGATCTATTGTATCCCCTCTACTGTGCTTCGCCTGGTGTGGAATCCCTTTAGTGAAGCACCCTCTCCAGGTCCGTTTCCTTGAGAAGCTTCAGGATTTATCGTTTCCTATTATTTATATAATAATTCAATTATTTTATTCAATTAACCGAATCATTCTTAGTACATTGTATGTAGGTATATTAAAATAGTGAATATTGGTTCTGTGGATCTTTTATTTATTCGGAATTTTCAAGGGTAAATGATTCCTAATTGCAGAGAAGCTCCCCAACTTGTTGTATTATAATATAAATCGTGTTATTAACCCTTAAACTCACTTAAGTACATTTTCGTAATTTAGGTACATTTGATAATTTTTCATAATTCCAGTTGAACGGCCAGCAGATTTTGAGAGAGCAATTGAAGAAACTGGTTACGGCAAATTTAACATTATACTGCTAATTATTTTCATTCCATCTATGTGGGCATCGATTTTTGAAAGTACGACAATGTCTTATGTGTTCTCGGCTGCTCAATGCGATTTAGACCTTACTCTAGAAAACAAGGGACTTCTAAATGCAATCACATATACGGGTAAAGTTATCAACCATTATTTCCTCATTATTTTCAATAAATTGATTCTATTAATACAGGAATGATGAGTAGCGCCATATTATGGGGTTTCATGGCTGACACATTCGGAAGACGCAAGCTAATACTTGTTGGATTTTTGCTGGACGGAATTTTCGTCTTTATGTCAGCTTTGTCACAGAGTTTTACAGCTTTAGTGGTAACAAAGTTTATGGGTGGACTTATGTAAGTATGATTTCGATTATTATCCTTGAAAGAATAATACGCGAAAAGGATTCAAGAATCTATGCCCTCCTCTCCATAGGTCTTCGAGATCTCAAATAGTTACTAATGGTACATTTTATAGCATCAATGGCCCATTTGCTGCCATGAATTCCTACATTTCGGAATTCCATGCAGCCAAGTACAGAGCTAGGATGCAGTTTTGTATGGGGACAGTTCTTAGTAGCGCCGACTTTATATTACCTCTTCTTGCTTGGGGCGTTTTACCCCAGAAATGGGATGTGACTTTTTTTAATGGATTATTTGGTAAGAAACCGTACAAAGTCGGTTGTCTATAATGTTTATTTAATCAAGATAAATAAATTAAAATAACTTTTTTTTTCAGAGTTCCATTCATGGAATTTTTACCTTTTAATATGCAGTGTACCAGCATTTTCAAGTGCGATAATGTTCATATTTTTGCCCGAGAGCCCGAAATTCCTGATGACGGCTGGTAAAAATGAAGAAGCGCTGAACGTTTTCAAGATTGTTTACCACTTAAATACAGGGAAACCTAAAGATACCTTTCCAGTAAGAGTAGTTTTACATATGTACAGTGTTTCATAAATCGTTCAAACTTGATATTTTTCAGATTACGGAACTACTAGATGAAGTAAACCACAAAGATGGGCATGCAAATGAACCCCAGAAAATAAACTCGAGAGCACAAGTTTTCAAGAAAGGGCTATTACAAACTAAACAACTTTGTTTTCCTCCTCATATTTCAAAAATACTATTATGTTGCTTGATGCAACTTTTAGCTACATTAAGGTAAGTTGTGCAAGCGACAAACGTGAGCAATAAGGTCTTCAGCATAGTTTTAAACGTTGCCAAGCAATTATCAACAGCGTTTAGTAGAAACGCACAATATTAAAAGACTTATCAAAAGAGTAATACATTCAAAAAACATTCAAGTTTTCGTCGGAGTTTTCGATATTGGGAGGAGAGACTATACTTTGAGCTAGTTTGAATGATCGTTACGAATTTTTTTTTTAATAACTCTGAACCGTTTTTTTGTTCTATTGAATTGAAATACCAAGCAAAGGCAGTAAAGAAAATGCAAAATTACCTGGTGAGTGTAGGTGTTGGTGGCTTGAAGTCGTCCTTCTGGTGTTCGTGCACGGGATTGCTTGGGTCCACTTGCTTTAATTATCGGTTACCGAGTTGAATAGGGCGGTTAATTTATTTTTATTTTTGAAGTATTCGCGAAGTAAGAGAGAGAGTTTTTTGTTGAGACACGACACGAATCGAGGGTGTTCGTCGCTTGAGAGTCTAGAGTAGAGTGTTCTCTCTCCTCCTCGTTGTTGTTCCATTTTTCGTGAAGAAGAGAAGAATAGTGGGGGAAGGGATGGTTGGTAATGCTGCATCTAAACTGTCCTTTGCTATTTATCTTGAATAAAGACGAGGTTCGTTGTATGCAACCAACTTTACGTGGTGAGTTTTGAACAAACTCTGAAGCAGTGCTCCTAGTTTAAATGAATTATTGAGTTGTTGAGAACAAGTAAAAATTCTGTTTTTTAAATTTTAAGTGCATTCAGTACAAAAACGGCTCGAAATTGAAAAAAAAACCAGTTTACATGACCCTATCGTAATTTTTCACGTACTTATTATTCTATGGTATAGAAACATTTCCAAAACTTAAGTTTTAATTGTACACATTGTAACGGTTCTCCGATCGTTTCGATCGCACAGTATAGTAATTTTGTTGAGCACTCTGTACAGTGCTGTCAGTTGTTATTCGCGACGAACGGTCTTAATGCTATCTTTCGGCTCCATTCGTTTCGACTCTCGTTTGCCGATCTGGTGGTAGGGACAAGGCTTTAAAGGAGGGCAGCAGTCGGATGGTTGTTTAAATCCTTACGATAATTACAAAATTACTGGCAGTTCGAGTTCTCATAGCTCAAGGTGTTCAGTGAGGAAAAGTATCAACATGCGTTTTCAAAGCCGTGCTCAAAAATCAGTACATTTTTTGTTGCCACTCATTGTCTATAATTATTTTATTTTTTTTTATTTTAGTTATAATTCGTTGAGATTATGGATGCCACAAATTTTTCAAGCCATTAATGATTACGAGCACTTCAATAATGGTTCCAGTGCTAGCCTTTGCACAATGCTAGAAATGATAAAGCCTGCTGAGTCTAATGATTCTGGTCCAGAATGTTTTATGGTAGGTACTGAGTTATTTTTTTTTATTTACATGTGCTCCTAAAATCTTCATCTATCGTTTTAGAATATGGACAACGCAGCTGTATACAAAAATTCAATTGCAATCGGAGTGTCTCAAGTAATTTTGTACATTATAGCAGTTTTTATGGTAAATCCTCTGGGTAAAAAGAGATTACTTTGTAAGTTTTTTTTTCAATAGTAATTTTCACTGCATATCTACTTTTTGTTTACATTTTATCTATTTGAGTTAATATAATTATTATATTTTGTGTTTTAGTTGGAGCAGGTATTATTTCCGGTTGTTGTTCACTAGCAATTGCTTTTTCTAATAGTATGGTATCTACGTTAGCTCTGTCAGCACTTTCCATTTCTTTTTCTGTAATCTGTTTCGATTTAATGATTACTGTTGTAATCGACTTATTTCCAACATTCCTAAGGTACGTTTTTTGATTTTTAGGAAAATAAATATATCACAAATTCGAATGAACTTCCACTTTTACTAAAGCAACCTTTTCGGTTTCTTAATCAAACTTGTCAATTTATAAACGATCTGACTAAACACACATCTTTACGTTATTACTGGTATATATGTATAGTAGAAATCGCATTACTTACATATACCTACTATATGTAGTAAGATACATTAAAAAATCAGGCTGTCGCAGTACAATACTTCGTCGATTACGCCAATTAATACTGATGGAAATCTGGCACAAAATAGCCAGAATATGAGAAAAATTCATGTCTGAGATTGAAAACTGTAAAATTAAAGCTTCTAATTGTTTACAGTTTTACATATTCAGTCTCGGACTTGAATTTTTGTCAACCTCTGCCTAAATTAGGTTTACATTTTTGCTCACAGGATGGATATGTGAAATGCATTTATATCAATGAGCAAATTCTCCTATCACTGGGTATTAATAAATGAGTCTTTTCAGGACAATGGCAGTGTCTTTATTGATGATGTGTGGGCGAATAGGAGCAATTATAGGAAATATAATTTTTCCATATTTGCTAAAAGCAGGCTGCGCTCCACCATTTGCAAATATTGCAGCAGCGATTACCAGTAAGCTTTTTTATTTTTCGTGCACCACCTTCATTGTAAAATTAATTCAAATTGACAATTTTTTATCTTCGTCGATAATTACTTATGCCGGATAATTTTATTTTTTCTAGGCTGTGCAGTGTTGACTTATTTCCTGCCAAACACCGATTTAAAACCACTGGAATAAAACATGGCATTCAAGGGGCGATCCGCATGTCCAATAATTGATGCCATGACGATGTTTTTTTTATTATGTAATTTGTTGTGTATGTAATATTTTTATTTAAGTACATAAATATATATTTTGATATGAATGATTTTGAATTTTGGAAAAAGTATGTCTGACTTAGGACTTGAAATAGTAATTTATTCCGGACTGTTGTGCCAGCAAATCCATGGAGATTTGCTCCGAAAGTTTCGTCTACAGCTCCGGTAGACATTATCAGCGGTTACGTACGTATAACTGACGTATAAGCAGTCATGCCTGTTTTTTTTAGAGATGTAGCCTTAAGGCCGGTTCTCACTTGTACGACACCCGACGACAGCGACAACGCGACAACACAACAAAATTGCGGGGGGATTTCACCCTGAGTCTGGGTAACATTACGGAATTTAAAATATAAATGCAATCGTATAAAGAAATTAATTTGTAAATATTTTTTTATCTTAAACTCCCAATACGTAACCAAAGTGATATTGTGAAAATCTTTACCTGCACAGCTTGTGATGTAGTTTTTGTACAGGCTCTGAACATTTTCACATGAAAAGGTAAAATAGGGAAATGTAAGCCGCTTTCCGATAACTTGAGCCGTTCTCGATGTACCTACACTGCTTTCAAAACGAAAAATGGCAAGAAATATGAGAATGCAATAATATACAGGATGTCTTATTTAAAAAAAGATAATGTCATTATACTTGAGACAAAAAACAAAAAACCTTACGTCAATAGAAAATAAATTAAATAAAAAAATTGACCTGTTTTGCTCTTTTTTTCAAAATCCAAAATTAAAGATTTATTAGGGCATTACCAAACTGTTGGTCCACCCCATATGTTGAAGTGTGGATTTACCTATTATGCTTTTTAAATTTGTTGAATTTGTTGCAATTTCCTGCTCTGTAGTTGGGTCGTATAATTGGAGAGTAGCTAGAACCAATGAATAAATAAATCAATGAATAAAAAATAAATGAATAAATAAATAAATGAATAATTATAGCGAACATAAATAAAAAAGGTAATTAAAAGAAATAAGTCAAAAATGATAACGATTCAAACATATGAATTGTTATTTTAATGTCCACGTCCATTTCAAGGTTCTCTTCCACTCACATCAAGGTCCTCTCGTCAATAATAAGTACTTTTTCTGGAGGCACCGTCAACTTTTGTTTGTTCATTATTTCGAAATACCATTAAAATGTAATTTTCATCCTAATTGTTGTCCTATTAGAGTTCTCACGGATATGTAAGTTTTTCAAAATAATGCAGAGGTTCTTTAAGACCTCACACTGATCCCTATAAGTAGGTATACCCTGTAATCATTTTAAGCGAATTATCGAATTTTTATCAGTGCATTCATTAAGTAGAAATTGTTACACAATTCGTGAATTAACTTTTAAGTAGCTTCGTCTGTTACTAGTTGAAAAATCAAAATTAGGTATCCCAAGATATCTGTGACTTTCATATTTTTATCTACTCCTATTAGATAACAAATCAATTATTAGTCTAATTTTAACGAAGTAATATCATGCATTACTATTGCCCTATCGAATAATAGGGTCAGATCGATTGAACAATGAGCTCATTATTCAATCGTTATTGTCAATTGTTTAACTTTACCGCCCTATTCTGTCGTACGTTTGGCAGATTCAAACTACTGACTACTGTCAATGGTCCACTGACGTGAAAGTAGAGTCCCTAAACGTTTATTTTACGTTTAATAAAATGTTATAAAAATATGAAAGTCGCAGAATATTAGGATGATTTTGATCTTTCAACTATTATAGCATACGAAGCTACTTATCATAATACTAAAATGAACATGTTTTAGTATCCGTGCGTAGTTATAAAGCCCTATTCAACCGCTGTGAAAGCTGATGCCTTTGGAACGCTGCCAATAGGTTTAGTCGACTAACAGTAGTGACAGCCTGACAGCTAATAATCACGATAACCTAACATTCACATTTGTTTATGTTTAGTTTCAATTTTACGATACAAATTATTGTTTTATAAAATTTAAACTTAAAATTATTATAAACAGAATAATACAGGATGTTCTTCGAAGAAAATAACATCTTGAATAATACGCCACATGATATAAATAGGGGAAAAGCAACAAATGCATCAATTAATGGTTTACTGCCTGCAAAATTAAAAGTGAAATACGATTGGCGACGAAATCTTTCACCCTGGTTTTGTAATTTTTCTCCTTTTAAAGTTATTTTACAAATTTTCAGTCGACAGTGAAGTATGTAATATTTTCTGTTCTTTTGCAGTATTTCAATAACCAAAATATTTACTTAAAGAGAACCATATTTTTTAATAAATGAAACTGTAATTCATAAAACATTTTTACATAAAAATTTAATTCTACCGTAAGTAAAATTATTTTTATTCAAGTATACTCGTAGATAAAGTATAGTATTCCACTCGCACATAATGGCTATTATTCACTTAGATGTTACAGCACTCGCCAGAGGCTCGTGCTGCAATTTTCATCTTCGTGGATAATAGCTATCATTATGCGCTTGTTGAATAATATACTATTATAACATTTTATTAATCATAAAATTGACGTTTAGGGAATCTATAACGGGCATTTAGGGAAAAATAACGCAAGCGGAACATTGACAGTAGGCAGTAGTTTTAATCTGACATCCATACGACAGCATAGAATGGCAAACATTAATAACTGACATTAACAATTGAATAATGAGCTCATTGTTCAATCGACGTATTAGGGCAATAGTAATAATGCATGTCATTACTTTGTTAAAATTAGACTTATAATGGACTTGTTATCTAACAGGAGTAGATAAAAATGTAAAGCAAATAATAATTTTTAAGTTACTGCTGTCTTCGCTTGTATTTGCGAAATAATTATATCATGCGTACTTGAGTAGTTGTGAGAGCTTATCAGCGAAATCTAAAAAAAAAAATTTTTTGTCTGTAAAACCGCAAATTTTCAAATGATTTTTTTTCTATGCCATATGCGGAAACACAATTAACCGAAGCATATTACAGCGTTTCGCGTTTAAGAAAAATTAAACCTTGTGAAAAAACTTATTATTTTATGTTACATGCTTTTGAATGTCAAATTCAAAATGACTTATGCACAATTATTTAATTCGTTATGAAAAAATAATACTCACATTCTAGTGGCTCAAACAACTGACCGAAGACCCGTAACAATCAAGTAAGTTTAGGTACAATAACTTAGGTACCTATGCAATAATTGTAAAACATGAAGGTTTTATTTATGTCACCGCCGAAAAATCGTCAAATAAATAGAGGTAAGTATAGGTACTCACCTATATACAAGTACTCATAAAAACACTAGCCACTATACTACAGACACTTTCAAACAGGAGGATCATGCGAAATTTATAATTATTATTATTATTTTATTAATATATCTTTACCTATTAGTTATGTAATAATTCAATTATATTATTCAATTTTATTTATGAGTCAACAGTGAACGTTGGTTCTGGAGAACTTTTATTTAGAGCAGAATTTTCCAAGTTGCAGAGAAGCCGCAAATTGTATTACAATATAAATCGTCTTAATAACCCTTAAATCACTTAAGAATCGTTTGATAATTTTTCGTAATTTCAGTTGAAGGGCCAGCAGATTTTGAGAGAGCTATTGAAGAAACTGGTTACGGCAAATTTAACATTATACTGCTAATTATTTTCGTTCCATCTATGTGGGCATTGATTTTTGAAAGTACGACAATGTCTTATGTGTTCTCGGCTGCTCAATGCGATTTAGACCTTACTCTAGAAAACAAGGGACTTCTAAATGCAATCACATTTACGGGTAAAGTTATCAGCCATTATTTTCGGATTAATTTTAAAAGATTTATCAAAGACGATTTATTAATATAGGAATGATAAGTAGCGCCATATTATGGGGTTTTATGGCTGACACATACGGAAGACGCAAGTTAATACTTGTTGGATTTTTGCTGGACGGAATTTTCGTCTTTATGTCAGCTTTGTCACAGAGTTTCACAGCATTAGTGATGACAAAGTTTATGGGTGGATTTATGTAAGTATACTTTCAATATAATATCCTTGAAAAGATAATACGCTGCATAGGTCTTCGAGATCTCAAACAATTACTAATGGTACATTTTATAGCATCAATGGCCCATTTGCAGCCATGAATTCCTACATTTCGGAATTCCATGCAGCCAAGTACAGAGCCAGAACTCAGTTTTGCATGGGAACCCATCTTGCTAGCGCCAACTTTATATTACCTCTTCTGGCTTGGGGCGTTTTACCCCAAAAATGGAATGTGACTTTTTTTAATGGATTATTTGGTAAGAAACTGTTAAGAGTCGCTTGTCCAGAATGTTTGTTTAGCCAAAATAAATAAAATAATTTAACTCAAAAAAAAAATAAGTCAAAAAGACTTTTTGAATAACGTAATGGTTGTTCATGAAAACAGAGTCGTTTTTCTTAAAAAATACTTTGAGGTAGGTTAACTTCCAGTCAACTTCAGGGCGATATAACTTCTAAATAGGTATACTTTTACTACTGCATGGAAGCACGAGATGTGAGATTATTATTTAAAGTCGTATAACGTTTAGATACTTGTGTCTTTTTAGGTAGGCATCAGATTATTATGGAACTTTTTTCAGAGTTGCATTCTTGGAATTTTTACCTTTTAATATGCAGTGTACCAGCATTTTCAAGTGCGATACTCTTCATATTTTTGCCCGAGAGTCCGAAATTCCTAATGACGGCTGGTAAAAATGATGAAGCGCTGAACGTTTTCAAGATTGTTTACCACTTAAATACAGGGAAACCTAAAGATACATTTCCAGTAAGAGAAGCTTTACATATCTACAGTATTTCATAAATCGTTCAAACTTGATATATTTTCCAGATTACGGAACTACTAGATGAAGTAAACCACGAAGATCGAAATGAAAATGAACCCCAGAAAATAAACTCGAGAGCAGAAGTTTTCAAGAAAGGGCTATTACAAACTAAACAACTTTGTTTTCCCCCTTATATTTCAAAAATACTATTATGCTGCTTAATGCAACTTTTAGCTACATTAAGGTAAATTGTGTAACCGACAAACGTAAGCAATAAAATCTTTGGCATAGTGTTAAATGTTGCTATAAGCAATTATCAGTTTAGTAGAAACGCACAATATTAAACGACTAATACATTCATAAAAAATCAAGTTTTCGTAGTAATTTTCGATCTTGTGAGGAGAGACCACTCGAGCCGCCAGTTTGATAGATAGGTACGAAAAAAATAAATTCACAACTCTGAAGCTGATGTGCTCCCAGTTGGTTTGATATGAATGATTTAGTTGCTATTAACAAGTAAAAATCTCGGGGTTGCTCGGGGTGGAATTCAAAGTTATAACATGTAGCAGAATATCATATATTTAAATCACCCTGTATTCATAAAATTTAATCACACAATCACAATTGGAGACTAGTTGAAAGTTACTACCGCACGCTCCCAATAATAGTGGCTAGTGTTTTATCATATTTACGAAACCACTCCGGCAGTTCCAGTTAACATAGCTCAAGATGATGTGCAGTGTTCCGATGTTAGTAAAAGTATGGACATACGGTACAAAACTTGTTACCAAACCATTTTAACATCATTTAACTCATTTATTCGCCAAAAAGTTACATACAATTTACAGAAAATTTAGCATACAACTCCGCAGAGGGAAACTTATCTCTGTACGCGGTTTGGCACAGAAAAAAAAAACAAAACAAACCAAAATATAACACTTATAAACTAAACTAAACTAGACTAATTAACATGTCCAACCAATTAATAGCTACAATCGCCTCACTAATTACAGTTAAAATTACAATTTCCTTACACATGTTAGCCTTCATTAATTCTATTACCCCCCTTCAACATTCAGTCTTAAACCATTGCAATAATTTTCTTTTAATTGCCTTCTTATTGCTATAGTTGCTTCAATGAATTTGGTAACCTATTAAATGTTTGCATAGCTTCAATAAAACTTCTTTTAGTACTGACTGTCTTTGAGTGTTTAGGTATATTTAGGCTCTTATTCCTTGTTATGCTAGCTGACTCTATGAATTTATTTTTTATACTATCATAATGAAATATCAAGGATTGATGAAATGTAAAAGATTGTTGTATGTTCAGAGGGTACCTATTGTTATCAAAAGTATTTTTAATTTTTTATTTTGTGCTGTTTGAAGAAAGTGCAAGCTATTGCTGTATGCACCTCCCCATGCAATGATGCCGTATGTTGCTAAACTATGGAAGAGAGCATAATAAATCATGTTCAGCCGCGTTTGACAATTCATAAATTTAGCAAGTCCATGAAAACATAAATGAGATATTTGGTTTTCTTAACTATATACTCTATGTGTTTGTTCCATTTCATATTGTAGTCAAATAAAACACCTAAATATTTACAGTATTCAACCCTCTTGATTTTATTTCCATTTATTTTTATATTTAAATGTACTGGAACACTGTCTCGAGAATTACCTAAACTCATAAATACAGTTTTTTCAATATTGAGTGATAATTTATTAAGAGCAAGCCAATCAGCAATATAACAAAGCCTTTCATTCATCTTATACTGAACCTCTTGCCATGTGTCAGTAGCTGATATAACTGCTGTATCATCAGCATAGGCCACAACGGACTCATTTAATAAGTCATTAATGTATAGTAAAAACAAGAGAGGTCCCAGGATTGTACCTTGAGGTACACCACAAGATATACTTCTTTCCGAACTGTGTTCATTATTAACCAAAAGTCAATACATTTTTTGTTGCGCATCACTCATTATCACAATCTATTAATTTTGATATTTTTTTTATTTTAGTTTTAATTCGTTGAGATTATGGATGCCACAGATTTTTCAAACTATTAATGATTACGAGCACTTCAATAATGGTACCAGTGCTAGCCTTTGCATAATGCTGGAAACGATAAAGCCTGCCGAGTCTTATGATTCTGGTCCAGAATGTTTTGTGGTATGGAGTTTATTTATTTTTAATTTCATGTGGTTCAAAACATTTTCATTTCGTTTTAGAATATGGACAACGCAGCAGTGTACCAAAATTCAATGGCAATCGGAGCATCTCAAGTAATTTTGTATATTATAGCAGTTTTTATCATCAATCCTTTGGGTAAAAAGAGATTACTTTGTAAGTATATTTTCTTAAATAGTGATTTTTACTACACGTTTACTTTCAATTTACAATTTATCAAGTTGGGCTTAATATAATTATTATCTTTTGTGTTATAGTCGGAGCATGTGTTCTTTCCGGATGTTGTTCACTGGCAATTGCTTTTTCTAATAGTATGGTATCTACGTTAGCTCTGTCAGCTCTTTCCATTTCTTTTTCTGTAATCTGTTTCGATGTAATGATCTTTATTGTAATCGACTTATTTCCAACATTTCTAAGGTACGTTTTTCGATTTTTAGGAAAATAAATATATCAAAAATTCTAACGAACTTTCACCTTACCAAAACCTATCTCTTCGTTTTCTTGACCACCACTTGTCAAATTTATAAACGATCTGACTAAACACACATCTTTACGTTATTACTGGTATATGTAGTAGAAAATCGTATTACTTACATATACCTACTATATGTAGTAAGATACATAAAAAAAAATCAGGCTGTCGCTCTATGTACAGCAATACTTCGTCGATTACGCCGAACTAATATTGATGGAGATCAGGCAGAAAATAGCCAGAATATGAGAAAAATTCATGTCTGAGATTGAAAACTGTAAAATAAAAGCTTCTAATTGCTTACAGTTTTACATATTCAGTCTCGGACTTGAATTTTTTCAGCCCCTGCCTAAATTACGTTCACATTTTTGCGCAATGTGTAATGGATCTATCAATGAACAAATTCTCTTATCACTAGGTATTAATAGATGAGTCTTTTCAGGACAATGGCAGTGTCTTTATTGATGATGTGTGGGCGAATAGGAGCGATGATAGGAAATATAGTTTTTCCATATTTGCTAAAAGCAGGCTGCGCTCCACCATTTGCAACTATTGCAGCAGCGATTATCAGTACGAATTTTTTATTTTTCGTGCACCACCTTAATAATTGTAAAATTATTTCAAATTGACAATTTTTCATCTTCATCGATAATTACTTATAAAATATCTCATAATTTTATTTTTTATAGGCTGTGCAGTGTTGACTTATTTCCTGCCAAACACTGATTTAAAACCACTAGAATAAAGCATGGCATTAAAGGTGATGTATTTTATTATGTTAATTTGTTGTATGTGTAATATTTTTAGTTAGGTACCTAAGTACTGTTATGGTATTTCTTTTCCCCCTTATCTAATTTATTATTATTATTAATTCTATTAAAAAAAATTATACCATAAACAAATAAAATTTTAATGATTCTTTGAGGGCACTCTCTCTCTCAGTTGGGTTCAGTTGAAAAGAAAATTTTGATTTAATTTAATTTGAATTCTAATTTGAAAATTTTTAAACAAATACCTAATTTATTATTTGACAGAATATTTATTACAAAAAATTACAAAAAAAAAAAACCTACCTCGAGCTCTCTGATTCTAAATTTTGTTAAAACTACACTTATAATAATTTAAAATTAATTATCACATCAAAATCTTACAATATCCCTCACAATATGCGTCTCGCTTTTCCTTTTCCTGATCTACCAACTCTCTCTGTCACTCTCTTCGTCTCTCGCTGCTTCTCTTCTTCTTTCCGCTTCTCCTTCCTTTCTTAAATACAATCTTTAATTTCCTATCTTCCCGACATCTTCCAGGTTTCTTCCACTTCTTTTCAAATTGATCCTTTCTATAATTTTAATTATCCCTTTCCGACTTCTTCACGTTCTCTTCGCTATCTATTTGTTCTTCTCCTTTTTCCTTCCAAATGATTATTTTTACTTTTCTTACTTTTTTTTCTGACAGTCCATTTTTTCAATTTCTAATTAATTCCTTTTGACAACCTCTCTTCTTATAATTTATTTCTTTCTTATCCTCTTTCACTAAATATCACTTCTTCTTTTCTTTAATTCTTCTAAATAATTGTTTTTTTTAACTTCTCTTACTCTTTTTCTGACAGTCCACTTTTTCAATTTCTAATTAATTCCTTTTGACAACCTCTCTTCTTATAATTTATTTCTTTCTTATCCTCTTCCACTAAATATCACTTCTTCTTTTCTTTAATTCTTCTAAATAATTGTTTTTTTTAACTTCTCTTACTCTTTTTCTGACAGTCCACTTTTTCAATTTCTAATTAATTCCTTTTGACAACCTCTCTTCTTATAATTTATTTCTTTCTTATCCTCTTCCACTAAATATCACTTCTTCTTTTCTTTAATTCTTCTAAATAATTGTTTTTTTTAACTTCTCTTACTCTTTTTCTGACAGTCCACTTTTTCAATTTCTAATTAATTCCTTTTGACAACCTCTCTTCTTATAATTTATTTCTTTCTTATCCTCTTCCACTAAATATCACTTCTTCTTTTCTTTAATTCTTCTAAATAATTCTTTTTTTTAACTTCTCTTACTCTTTTTCTGACAGTCCACTTTTTCAATTTCTAATTAATTCCTTTTGACAACCTCTCTTCTTATAATTGATTTCTTTCTTATCCTCTTCCACTAAATATCACTTCTTCTTTTCTTTAATTCTTCTAAATAATTCTTTTTTTTAACTTCTCTTACTCTTTTTCTGACAGTCCACTTTTTCAATTTCTAATTAATTCCTTTTGACAACCTCTCTTCTTATAATTTATTTCTTTCTTATCCTCTTCCACTAAATATCACTTCTTCTTTTCTTTAATTCTTCTAAATAATTGTTTTTTTTAACTTCTCTTACTCTTTTTCTGACAGTCCACTTTTTAAATTCTCATTAATTATCTTTCTCTCCCCGTTGCTATCAACATTCTCTTCATTCACTTTTTTTTTTATTTCCCTACTGATTTTTTAAAATAATCCAAAATCTATTTTTGACATTTTTCTTTTAATAATTAAATACTAATAAATTTTATTTGTTAAGATCTTCAAATCAAAACCAAACTTTAAAAATTAGGTGAACCTAATTTTTCATAACAATTCCCCAAAATTTTCATGAAATTAATTTTGAATTTATTTAGAATTAATTGAATGATAATTTTCTATTAAACTACTAATTAACTAACTAACTAACTAATCAACTCACAATCTTATTCTAATCTATTTCTATAACTAATTCTATACTTATACAATTCTACATTCTAAATATTAAATTTATTTTATTTTGACTTTCTTGCCATTCAACTTTAAATATTTCCTATTTAGTTTAATTCTTTTCATTTTAGTTCTTTTTCTTGCTTCTCTTCTTAATACTTCTTCTACTCTTTGTTTATTATTCCATTTAATTGTTTTCATCTTACTCATCTTTCTTGCTTCTTTGATCAATTCTTCTAGTCTTTGATCATTTTCCCCTCTAATAGTTTTAAGTTTACTCTTACTCTCTCTTTCTAACTCACCTATTGGGTAAATACTATTGTTTAAATATTTTGTATCTTTGACCACAAATTTATGCACACAACACATTACTATAGTACTGTTTTCTTCTTTTCTAACTAATCCCCTATAATTTCTGGTTACTTGTTTTATTTTTATGCTATATTTCTCAGTTTTCTTTATCATTTTCATATAATCTTCTATATTTATTCCATTATAATCATTTTTCCTCTCATATAATTCGTTTTCATACTTAATACTATTTAATTCATTCTTTATATTCTTTTCTTCTTTCCCATAATGATTGTGTGTGACAAATTTTATTTGGCCTTCGTTAATTTTAGGTAATTTATTTGGAACTTCTATTCTAAGCAATTTGTCATTCCCCAATACTAAATTATCGTCAATATATTCATTATTTTTATCTTCTGTTATTTTCCAATCCCATTTCTTGATAGGCTTTTCAGAAAATTTCTGGTCAAATTCTTCCATTTTCTCTATTCCACTTTGTATTTCTTTTTTAACTTCTTCTATTTTATCATCACAGATTGTTTTGTTTTGTTCAATTTTATCATTTATTTCTTCATTGATTTTTTCCATTTTCTCCATAACACCTTGTATTCCATCTTTTATTTCTTTTATTTCTTTTCTTCCTTCTTTAATTTCTTTCATCATCATCCTAAACATAGCAATTATTGTAATATCTTCTTTGACTTCTGACTCATCTTTCGCAGTATCTTCTAAAATCGCTCGTATTGTTTCCGTCATATCTCTTCTCTCTTGATTTTCTGTTATATCTCCCTCATTTTCTTTTACCATCATATTCTTTTTCTATTTTATCTTGCATCAACATTTCCTATTTAATTTTGATGACAAGATCTTGTAAATAATGAATAATTATTAAACTAAGTACAATTAACTATTTCTATCTATATTTTAGAAAACTACCATTCAATACGCTAAATTTATGTAATTTATATTAATTTTTATGAACTAAATTTTGATTTTAAAATTTCAAAACTCATGAATAGCCTTTCAAGTAGCCTTTGATTAATTAAAAGAGAGTAGCCCCACGTTGGGCGCCAATTGTTATGGTATTCCTTTCCCCCCTTATCTTATTTATTATAATTAATTCTATTAAAAAAAATTATACCATAAACAAATAAAATTTTAATGATTCTTTGAGGGCACTCTCTCTCTCAGTTGGGTTCAGTTGAAAAGAAAATTTTGATTTAATTTAATTTGAATTCTAATTTGAAAATTTTTAAACAAATACCTAATTTATTATTTGACAGAATATTTATTACAAAAAATTACAAAAAAAAAACCTACCTCGAGCTCTCTGATTCTAAATTTTGTTAAAACTACACTTATAATAATTTAAAATTAATTATCACATCAAAATCTTACAATATCCCTCACAATATGCGTCTCGCTTTTCCTTTTCCTGATCTACCAACTCTCTCTGTCACTCTCTTCGTCTCTCGCTGCTTCTCTTCTTCTTTCCGCTTCTCCTTCTTTTCTTAAATATAATCTTTAATTTCCTATCTTCCCGACATCTTCCAGGTTTCTTCCACTTCTTTTCAAATTGATCCTTTCTATAATTTATCCCCTTTCGACTTCTTCACGTTCTCTTCGCTATCTATTTGTTCTTCTCCTTTTTCCTTCCAAATTATTATTTTTACTTTTTTCTCTGACAGTCCGCTTCCAAATTTTTAATTAATTTCTTTTGACAACCTCTCTTCTTATAATTTATTTCTTTCTTATCCTCTTCCACTAAATATCACTTCTTCTTTTCTTTAATTCTTCTAAATAATTGTTTTTTAACTTCTCTTACTCTTTTTCTGACAGTCCACTTTTTAAATTCTCATTAATTATTATCTTTCTCTCCCCGTTGCTATCAACATTTTTCTCATTCACTTTTTTTTTATTTCCCTACTGATTTTTTAAAACAATCCAAAATCTATTTTTGACATTTTTCTTTTAATAATTAAATACTAATAAATTTTATTTGTTAAGATCTTCAAATCAAAACCAAACTTTAAAATTTAGGTGAACCTAATTTTTCATAACAGTACATAAAATATCTTATGATATGCATTATTTTGATTTTTGAAAAAAGTATGTCTGATTTAGGATTTGAAATCGTTATTGATTCCGGGCTGTTGTGCCATGGTCCATGGATATTTGCTCCGAAAGTTTCGTCTACAGCTGCGGTAGACATCGTCAGCGGCTACGTGTGCGCAAGCGATGCTTCCACTGATAACTGACGTATAGTCAGTTGTTTGGGTGATAATTATTACGTGTCGCTGCATTAGACTTTAGTTATTATTTTAAATATATGTATTGTTTTATATCTATACTCGTATTTATATTAACATCATGGATTTTAAAATACAGGGTGATTGATTGAAACGCCACATTAGAAAAAGTTCGACTTCCAAATGATCTAGGAATCTGAAATTTGGAACTTAGGCAACATACCTAATAACGAGTCAAAATGAAATATTACCAAGATGGTAGAACATTTAAAATGGCGAAAGCAATGGCCATCTTTGTTTTTTTTTTAATGGGACACCCCATATATTATTGCATTTTCAGATCGTCTGAGAAAATGTAATAACAATGGTGCTTATAGTTGTATTTTAAATTGAGTAGGCCATCAGTTATAAACAAGTGAAAATCGTGATTTTCCAACTTTAAAGACATTTACCACGAAAACGGCTCATGATATCAGAAAACGGCTTACATGTTCCTATCTTAACTTTTCATCTGGTATCCTACTGTAGAGTTGAAATCTTTATACAAGGTGGTGGAAATTGTCAGATTTTTCATCACCCTGTATAAACATTTCAACTCTACAGTAGGATACCAGATGAAAAGTTAAGATAGGAACATGTAAGCCGTTTTCTGATATCATGAGCCGTTTTCGTGGTAAATGTCTTTAAAGTTGGAAAATCACGATTTTCACTTGTTTATAACTGATGGCCTACTCAATTTAAAATACAACTATAAGCACCATTGTGCACCCGACCAGATTTTGCATTTGATGGATTTGGTGTAGGATTGGTAGATAGACATATGTAAATTTATGTAAGCAGTATTGTGTGTGGTGGAAATCTGAAAAGAACAATAAATATCGATCGGATGTGAAAAGGGTGTTGGAGGTGGAAGGCGACAGCGAGGTGGTCAGCCTGAAGACAGGGTGAAGAGAAGACGCGGTAGAGCGCTCGAGCTGCTGACTGGCACGGGTTTCGAGGGTAAGCGTAGGTTCCCCGACCCATTCTTGGAGTTTCAAGTAAAAGTAAAGAGCAGAGAATACAGTGAAGGATAGTTTTGTGAAAAGTGCGAACCAAGATACCTGGATTCATCGCTGGAATAATCCTCCAGTTATACCTAAGGTCGTACCCAACCTCCTTAAACTTTATTTACATTAATCTACTTAGCATAAATTGATTTAACCAACTAATAAAACTATAAATAATATAATCATAATAATAAATCTTAAAACCATAATTAATTAATCTAATAAATAATAATAATAACTTCAATTAATAAATTTCGCCAACAAACCCATTAAACACCCCATATAACATCAGACCAACGTCATTTCATAAATTATTCGGTTGAACATAAGGGCGCCCGAAGCAAGAAGATCAATGTTGAATGCATGTTAATTATTTTAATAGATTTTAAGTATTGCTGCCAATTTGGACGAATTGTAGTTACTTTATTTGTCTCTGACTGAGAGTTATATTCTGTTTAGAATTTAATAAAGTGTATCTTAATCCGAAGGGTAACGTTTTTTCTTTGGGAGTGTCATAAATAAACCCATTTGCCTGAGAAAATGCTAATAAATCATTTAATAAGAGTCTCATGCTAAAAAATAAAAAGAACCATTTTAAGAAAAGTATAAATTAAATTGCACGGGCACAATTGTTATTACATTTTTTCAGACGATCTGAAAATGCAATAATATATGGGGTGTCCCATTTAAAAAAACAAAGATGGCCATTGCTTTCGCCATTTTAAATGTTCTACCATCTTGGTAATATTTCATTTTGACTCGTTATTAGGTATGTTGCCTAAGTTCCAAATTTCAGATTCCTAGATCATTTGGAAGTCGAACTTTTTCTAATGTGGCGTTTCAATCAATCACCCTGTATAAGGGCGATCATATTAATAAATAAATTTATAATTTTTTTTTTTTCATCTTAAACTCCCATTATGTAACAAAAGTGATATTGTGATAATCTTTACCTGTAGCTGGTGATGTAGTTTTTATACAGATGTAAATATTTTAACTATAAAAGGATATCACATGAAAAGTTAAAATAGGGACATGTAAGCTGTTTTCAAATATTTGCTGCCATTCCCGCGATGTACCTTCACTGCTTTCAAAATGAGAAATGGCGATTTTCATTTGTTTATAACTCATATCATAACCTACCTAATATAAAATACAACAGTAAAAGCCATTCTTAATGTATTTTCTCAAGAAATATGAAAATACAATAATATACAGGGTTGTTTATTTGAAAAAAGACAATTTCGTCATTCTTGAGACAAAAAAAAAAACTCCGTATAAAAAAATTTACGTCAATAGAAAATAAATTAAATCAAAAAATTGACCTGTTTTGCATTTTTTTTTCAAAATCAAAAATTTAAAGATTTATTGGAGCATTCCCATACTTATGTTCCACCCCATATTATGTTGACGGGTGGATTTACCTACTATGCTTTTTAATTTTTTTGAATTTGTTGCAATTTCCCGCTTTGCAGTTGGGCAACATATAATTGAAGAGCAACTGGAAATATATGAATAAATGAATTAATAAATAAATTATTACAGTGGCACATAAATAAAAAGGTAATTAAAACTAATAAGTCAAAAGTGATAACGATTGAAACATGATATTATGAAGTGCCATGGTTGTTTAATGTTGACGTCCATTCCAAGGTTCTCTTCCACTCACAATTAAGGTTCTATCGTTGATAATAGGTACTTTTTTTTGGAAGCACTATAAATTTTTTTTGTTCATATATCCGAAATAAGTATTAAAATATAATTTTCATCCATTAATGAACGACTCAAGATCTTTATAATGAATGTACTTAAAGGTAGGTACTGCAGGTAAAGCTCTTAGATTTTATTATCTTACTTGATATTACATTTAATTTTTAACATAGGTCGTATATAACTCCTAGTATATCTCCTTCTGGGTGGCCCTCTACTGTATCCTACTCTGGGCGATAGCTTACAAAAATTTGCTCCACTCCTAGAGGATTGTGTGCCTTATTGGATGTAAATAGCAGAAGCAGACAAATGTTAACTGTTTCAGACTCCCCCGTGTTGTCGGCGTGAATCAGGCTTCCACGAAGCATGCCGATGACGTACGACAGACGCTCTACGAGTATATCAGACGATAGTAAGACGCCGTTAAATATTCTGCGGTAACACAGGATTTGGAGTATCTTGGTGTCTCCGGCAATGCTTGATAGATCAGTTTGTCTCCCCTGGAACTATGGCTGCTCAGGTGCACAGATAACGGACTTCTACCTCAACCTTCTAGGGCGTCAGCAAGGGAGCCATTCCCTGCCTCCCGGTGACGTGGGCGGCGCTGCTGATGGTCCACTGTACAAGGCCTCACGCCCTCCTGACTGCATTTGCAGCTTATGCCAACTATCACCACAACATGTTGACTCCCCCGAAACCAATGTGTCGCGGTCCTAAAAGAGTCTCCTGATAAAATTCACCATAAATTTATGTGGTGATTCGATGTAAAGATCCCCGTGAGTTTCTGGGGTGCGCCATTATGCTAGTTCTGGGTTCGCTTTCGGTTTTCAGGCTCTTGCTTTCTTGATGGCGCCCACCCGTAGCCGTCAGGTGTTCATATAGGAACCGCCTGAATGCGAAGAACAATGCTGATGTTCGGAGAGTAATGTTTGATACAATAGTGAACCTTTAATAAGGGGTTCAGAGTTGATCCAGATTTTGAAGTGGATATATAGGTTTAGCACTATAGTGAAATAGTGGAGACTCACTTATAGTGTAAAAGAAGGTGACTGAGATTTTTCAACAAGACAATAAGTATTTTACGTCAAACCATGACGTTGGGCTTGTGACAGGCGCCGCTTCTCTAACAATAACCGTTCCCAAAAACCTTTTTCTAGCACCCAACATTTTCTTAAACATTTTCCTCTAATACCTAACGTTTCCCGACGCCTAACCGAGATCTTCCAACATCGATCCCTGGTTTCGGCACCACTGAGACGTATGTCTACGTATTTCTATACCTACGGATAGGTATGCCACTTTCCCACGTCCCTCAGTACTTAAGTGGTAGATTTAATTCACCTGGTTCTGGTTCGAAATCGATGGGCAAGGAGCCTCAACTTGTTGTATTACAACATAAATTATGTTATTAGCCCGTAAACTCACTTAAGTAACCGTTTGATAATTTTTCACAATTCCAGTTGAAGGGCCAGCAGATTTTGAGAAAGCAATTGAAGAAACTGGTTATGGTAAATTTAACATTATGCTGCTGATGATTTTCGTTCCATCTATGTGGGCATCGATTTTTGAAAGTACGACAATGTCTTATGTATTCCCGGCTGCTCAATGCGATTTACACCTTACTCTAGAAAACAAGGGACTTCTAAATGCAATCACATTTACGGGTAAAGTTTTCAGTCATTATTTCAGAATTAATTCCAATAGATTGACGATTTATTATTACAGGAATGATAAGTAGCGCCGTATTATGGGGTTTCATGGCTGACACATACGGAAGACGCAAGTTAATACTTGTTGGATTTTTGCTAGACGGAGTTTTCGTATTTATGTCAGCTTTGTCACAGAGTTTCGCAGCTTTAGTGGTAACAAAGTTTCTGGGTGGACTTATGTAAGTATAATTTCGATGTAATATCCTTGAAAGAATGATACGCAGCATAGGTCTTCGAGATCTCAAATAATTACTAATAATACATTTTATAGCATTAATGGCCCATTTGCAGCCATGAATTCCTACATTTCGGAATTACATGCAGCCAAGTACAGAGCCAGAATGCAGATTTGTATGGGGATAGGACTTAGTAGCGCCGACTTTATATTACCTCTTCTGGCTTGGGGCGTTTTACACCAGAAATGGGACGTGACTTTTTTTAATGGATCATTTGGTAAGAAACTATACAGTCGGTTGTCTATAATGTTTATTCAATCAAGATAAATAAATAAAAATAACTTTTTATTTCAACTCATGCAAGAATAATGGTAATTAAAAACCTTATTACGTAGTAATGGTTATTCATCAAAAAAGTCGACTTTCTTAAAAATAACTTTGAGGTATAGGTTAACTTTCAGTCAACTTCCAAGAACCCTTATTACTGGCAGCACGAGATCAGGGATTATATTTAACGTCATATAACGTTTAGTTACTTGTTTTTATTTAGGTAGATATCAGATTATTATGGTATTTTTTTCAGAGTTCCATTCATGGAATTTTTACCTCTTAATATGCAGTGTACCAGCTTTTTCAAGTGCGATAATGTTCATTTTTTTGCCCGAGAGCCCGAAATTCCTGATGACGGCTGGTAAAAATGATGAAGCGCTGAACGTTTTCAAGATTGTTTACCACTTAAATACAGGGAAACCTAAAGACACATTTCCAGTAAGAAAAGCTTTGCATATTTACAGTATTTCATAAATCGTTCAAACTTGATATTTTTCAGATTACGGAACTACTAGATGAAGTAAACCACGAAGATGGAAATGAAAATGAACCCCCGAAAATAAACTCGAGAGCAGAAGTTTTCAAGAAAGGGCTATTGCAAACTAAACAACTTTGTTTTCCTCCACATATTTCGAAAATATTATTATGTTGTTTAATGCAACTTTTAGCTGCATTAAGGTAAATTGTGGAACCGATAAACGTGAGCAATAAGGTCTTTAGAATAGCTTTAAATGTTGCTCTAAGCGATTATCAATAGGGTTTAGTAGAAACGCACAATATTAAACGACTGATACATGAATAAAAAATTCAAGTTTTATAACCTTTAATAGTTATTTATGCAACAAGCGTATAAAGTGCTACTTTCTTCACGACTGGGTAGTTTGACCGTACGAGCCGCAGGCGAGTGCGTCAATCCCAGAAATGGAAAAAAGGGACTTTTTATTATTTAAAATACATATATAATGTATACTTTAAAAGTTATTACTTAAAAAAACACTTTTTTCCTATACATCCTATACATAGTGTATTCGTAGTTAAAATTTTGTTTTTCATTTAGCCGCCATATTGTTTTTTCATGTCAGAAACTTTTCGTTTCTCAAATAATATAAAATTTCTTTACGAATGACGTCATTGTTATGAAGTCATATTGCTTGCCTTGTGGTTTTCTTATGATATTTGATGGAATTTTTTTTTTAGAAAAAATAACATTTTTTGAATAATGTAGGTACCCACCTACCTGGTATGTATTCATATAAGCTATTAATGCTTTTTTAATCACGTCAGTTCATAAAGGTGAAATATTGCTTAATATAATGCACTTCTTTAGATTTTTTAGGTAACAGATGTGCAGCCACATTTGATTGAAAAATAATTTCTTCTGGGGTAGACGATATTTCATTCATTGAATCATCTACATTGGTATCCATTTTAGGTACCTAATTAAACGATATGAAACACAACATAACAAATTGTACATAGATCTGTCAAACTATGACGTTTCTCTAGTATAGGTGCATGGTGTCAACAAGCTTTAGGAGCAGTCGGCGTCGGGATATGTAGAGTTCAGCGTTCACCTATTCGTGGATCGTGGAGAACTCAGATGCAATCGCCCCGATCGGGCCGGCCGCTCACTAGAACTTGCACTGTACTTCGTCGGCGAGCGTGCAGTAACGTGTCAGATTTAGCGTTAAATGATGAACCGCTACGGGACTTTTTTCACTCCTTTTTACTTTATTTCACTCTTCAAGATAATCATACATTTTATGAATCACTCGTAGATAAATTAATATTAGGTATATAACTATTATATTATACTATACATTATAATCTACTATACATTTAAATAATTATTTATTCTATTTAATAATAATAACTGTTAAAATTGACCTGTGATGTTGTTCATGTGTGTGCATTGCCAAAATATCAAGTTAATTTGACTTTTGTGCTAGCTGGCTGCTAAATAGCGTTCATTACCTGCCCTAAATTTGCTCGGGGTGGAATTCAACGTTATAACATGTCGCAAAATATCACATATTTAATCACCGTGCATACATAAAATTTAATCACACAATTGGAGACTACTTGAAAGCTACTCCCTCGCTCCCTTTACATTGTTGTCAGAAGCAAAAAATTTTATTACAAAGCTTGGTTTCTGTCGTATCATTATTAAAAAATAATAATAGTGATTAGTGTGTTGTTATGTTTACACAATCACTGCGGCAGTTCGAGTTCACATAGCTCAACGTGTGCAGTGAGTAGTTCCGATGTCAGTAAAAGTATCGACATACGTTAAAAAAACCGTGGCCAAAAGTTAGTAGGTCAAAAAATAAGGCAAAAGTCAAAAAATGTTGTAAAAATACGTTTTTTGTTGCTCACTTATTTTCATAATCTATTAATTTTGATAAATGTTTTATTTTTTGTTTTTAGTTATAATTCGTTGAGATTATGGATGCCTCAAATTTTTCAAACTATTAATGATTATGAGTACTTCAATAATGGTTCCAGAGCTAGCCTTTGCACAATGATGGAAACGATAAAGCCTGCTGAGTCTAATGATTCTACTCCAGAATGTTTTGTGGTATGGAAAGTATTTATTTTTAATTGCATGTGCTTGAGAAAAATTTCATCAATCTTTTTAGAATACGGACAACGCAGCAGTGTACCAAAATTCAATGACAATTGGAGGAACACAAATATTTGTCTATATCATAACACTTTTTATGGTCAATCCTTTGGGCAAAAAGAAATTACTTTGTGAGTATTATGCTCCAGTAGTGATTTGTATTGCACTTTTATTTACATTTCATCTACTAAGGCCTAATAGTTATTTTTGCGTTTTAGTTGGACTCTGTGTTCTTTCCGGATGTTGTTCACTGGCAATTTATTTTTCTAAGAATATGGTATCAACGTTAGCTCTGTCAGCTCTTTCTATTTCTTTTTCTGTAATCTGTTTCGATGTAATGATCTTTGTTGTAATCGACTTATTTCCAACATTTCTTAGGTACGTTTTTCGATTTTTAGGAAAATAAATATATCATAAATTCGAATGAACTTCCACTCTTACCAAAACCTACCTTTTCGTTGCCTTGACCAAGCGTTTGTCAATTTATAAATCAATGAACAAATTCTTTTATCACTAGGTTTGAATAAATGAGTCTTTTCAGGACAATGGCAGTGTCTTTATTGATGATGTGTGGGCGAATAGGAGCGATGACAGGAAATATCGTTTTTCCATATTTGCTAAAAGCAGGCTGCGCTCCACCATTTGCAACTATTGCAGCAGCGATTATCAGTAAGTTTTTATTTTTATTTTTCGTGCACGACCTTCATCGTAAAATTAATTCAAATTGACAATTTTTATCTCCATCGATAATTACTTATGCCTGATAATTTTATTTTTCTAGGTTGTGCAGTGTTGACTTATTTCGTGCCAAACACCGATTTAAAACCACTAGAATAAATCATGACGTACAATGGTGATCTGTATGTCCAATAATAATTGATGCCATTACGATATTTTCTTTAATGTGTTAATTTAATTTATGTATAATGTAAATACTTATAAATACTTCGATTTTTAGAAAGAATATATTTGACTTATAATTTACCACTGCCCTGCAGAATTACAATGAATTTCTAACAAAAAAAAACACGTGATTAGGTCTACAAAAGGCATTGCCTTCAAAATCACAAACACTATAAAAAATATATGCAAAAACCAATTTTTGGGGTCCACAACCGACAAACCAGTCACTAGAATTTTTCAAAATTTTAAATAAAACATAGATCAAGGGTATGCTCAAAGTTCTCCAACTCCCAGATTTGTGTATTATACATACGCAGATGAGTTAATATCTCTTTTTGAAATCATTCGGATTTCAACCCTTTTTCGGATAACCACCCCCACCCTCCACCTGCCTATCCCCTGTCTAGGGGGCGGGTGACTTCGACTTCTTAAATAAGAACCCCCACTTTTTATTGCGAAGTATGATTTTGTATAAAACAATAAGAAACTTTTTCTTAAGCATTTTTTTTTCATACCGCACCATACATGCATCTTCATCCCCTAAAATGCAATCCAAAAATTGATTTTTCGATATTCATTTACATTCTTACGACCAAACAACAGCGTCCGAGGGAAAACTGCTAGAATCAAAAGTTGTTTGGTTTGGAAGGGGCCATCGGTTGGACATAAAAACTATCCCCCACCCCCAATACAAATTTCAAAGTCACCTCTAAAGATTGGAGGTGGAAGTGAATTGAGGATGAGGGTAGATTTTATGTCCAAACGATGTCCTATTCCAAACCAAAAAACTTTTGCCCCTTGCAATTTTCCCCTGGAGATCGTTGTTCAGTCACAAGAAAGTAAATGGATATAAAAAAACAGGCGGTTTTTGGATTATAATGCAATAACATAATAGCATTTAATATTTAAAGATAACTGAGATCTATATGTCACTCTCATAAATATGGGACACTCTGTAGAGTCCAAAATAATTTTAAATTACGGACATTGTATGCTCTCAAGGTTCCTTTTTCATTCCTGTTAACGAGAACATAATCAAAAAAAGGTAGTTTTCCCTCCTACTTTTATAATTCCAAACTGAATTTATTACTGGATGGGACTTGTTAGTGGCGGAGTGTATGGCAATTGCTTCAAAGAATTCCAACAAGAGTTGGCAACAATAGGACTTAAGGAGTTGTTCACAGATAGAAGTCATCACTGAAAGAAAATACATTGTGGGGAGGACACGGCGAAGAGAGAGGTAACGTCCCTGGGAAAGATGTCTTGGATATGTTAAAAATTCTCGACGATGGGCTCCACGACGGTGAAAAGGAAAAGAACAAGAAATCTGGCGAAAAGAGCGCTGGAACGAAAGGTTACTGTTTTTAGTTTTTACTCTATAAAGCGAAATTGTTAATTTTAAAGCATAAAGTTAATAGAACTCGCAGTTATAAGGGAAAAATAATTTCACCCACTTTTTCCAAGATGACGGTCTCAATAAATTAACCAACCAGTTGTAACTTATATCTGGAAACACATCTTCACAAAATTCAATTAGCTTTTCGAGTGCTCTCCAAAAATTCACAGAGAGGTCATTTGGAACGCTCTATTCAAAACTCAATATAGATATAATAAATAAATTAATAAAAGGTAAAATTTTGATGGTTTATAATTTTTATTACCTATCTATAACTATCTTTGTTAACAGCACTAATTTGAACTAATTAACCTCAACTTTTTCGTTGTTATTGTTGACTATACTATTTATAATAATAATGTAAGTAGGTACCTGCATAAATAAAATTGCAATTCAAAACAGTCATTAAAAAATGATAACCACTGAAATATTGTCATTTTTATGTACTAACCTTGACAAGTAGGTAAGCTTATCAATAATATATATGTTTACTTTTTTTGTAGGTACCACCAAGTTTTTTCTCTTCACATATTCAAAATAAATAGTCACGATTGGCAATAGCTTTCACTACCTGAGTATATTTCTGAAAAAGAAATATATAAAGTGAAAAAAGATAATTTTCCTCCGCTTTAATGTTATAAATAATGAATGCACTTATAGGTAGGTACTATAGGGCAAGTATCTAAGCTTACATAACAAACTTGTAGTAAAATTAAAGCCGATTTTCACATTCTTCAATTACAAGCATTAAATTTATTCAAGAACGACTATTAACGCTGAGAGTTGGACATTTTATTTACACAAGGTAAGAATTTGATGATTTATTTATTGGATATATTTTTTAGGAATTACAATACATATTTCTTCCGCAAAACGAATATAGGTACAGTCCCTTTTTTAAGTGTTTCCATAGGGAATTGCAGGTTAAAAATTACACCTTATGTTAACTTATGTTTTTTTGGGTTCCCTAGTCAATAAACCAGTCTCCAGATTTTTTGTCAAAATTTTACATGAATCAAGCGACAAGGTTATTATCGAAGTTCCCTAACTCCCAGGAATAGCCTGCATTATGGAGTAACGTCGCTTGGAATGGACCATGCACCAAAATCGCTTTCGCACGATTTTTAGTTGAAATTTCGAGCCTGGGAGCCTGGCCTATAAACACCAGAAATTGTCACCCTTAAACACGCTGGAATGAAAGATTCAAATTTCCTGAAGACTCTCTGTACCAAATGTCTGCCGATAACAGCATTCGTTGTGAAGAGGGATTTCAATTTCCTTCTTCGAAGTCCTGCAAAAACGTCCACAAGATGCTCAGTAGGTGGTTCAAGTTTGAGGCAAATCGATTTTTCTCGTCACAATTATGGACTGTTGTGTTTATTTTATTGCCTGTTCCTTCTTTTCATACTGTATAACTGTAGGGTCAGCTGAAGATTCCCGTTCGCAAGATTCAATGACGAGTATTTTTTGACGACAATTTCCGGTGAAGGTTTGAATTTTCGGCTTCAAGGAAGAAGAATTATCTCTACTTGATTATTTTGAAGGTTGAATATGTCAATCAGTGCTCTTTCTCCTCCACTTTTGGCAGTTGTGGTTCTCAGCATGGATGCCTTAAGGTGTTGGTCATTATATTTCGTCATCTTACTACATGTTTCACTCTGTATGCCTTCCAGTTTCGTCCGCGTCTACCTTATTAGAATGTCAAATGAATATTTGGTGATTGCTTTTATTAGATTACCTGCATTAAGCTCAGGCTTGGGCAGAGTTCAGATTCGTTTGAGATACTGCTCTTGAATTTTGGTTTTAGCTTGTTTGATCTCTAGTAGTCGCGCTGGCTCAAATCTCATATATTTATAAGTTTCTCCCTCTTCCATAACTCGGACGATCTCTCCATTCGGTAGTACCAAATCACCGTCATCAGCTTTTCCTTTTTTGATGTTTAAAATATTACACTTAATACCATGCAAAATTTCAAATGGATACTCTCGGAGAAGATGTTGGTCACTTTTATTAGGTGATCAAGTTTTTCTGGGTTTCCTGCTTACAGTTTGATGTTTTTCATCATTCAACATATAATTTCAACGTTAAACTAAAGCGGGCTCAACGAATGTTCCTGAAAAATACCTCTTTTGATATATTTCCCTGCAGTTTTCAAAGAGTTTTTCTTAGTGCTTAAGTGTACGCCATTGGTGAGTAGTGTCTAAGAAACTGACAATTGTGTGATATAAAATCTCTCTGATACTTTGTAGATTCTCAAAGTGTGGCACACTATCAAATACCCTCCTGTAGTCTATCGGAAAACCCCAAATAGTACCTACAATAATATACCCAAACAACGCTATTAACCCTGGAATTCAATTAAGTAATAATTTGATAATTCCAGTTGAAATGCAAGCAGACTTTGAGAGAGCGATTGAAGAAACTGGTTACGGCAAATTTAACATTATTCTGCTAATTATTTCCGTTCCGTCTATGTGGTCATCTCTTTTTGAAGGGACGACAATGTCTTATGTGTCCCCGGCTGCTCAATGCGATCTAAACCTTACTTTAGAAAACAAGGGACTTCTAAATGCAATCGCATTTACTGGTAAAGTTGTCAACCATTATTTCCGCATTGATTTCCACAAACTTATTCTATTATTATAGGAATGATGAGTAGCGCCTTACTATGGGGTTTCATGGCTGACACATTCGGAAGACGCAAACTATTACTCGTTGGATTTATGCTGGACGGAATGTTGGTCTTTATTTCAGCTTTATCACAGAGTTTCACCGCTCTAGTGGTAACAAAGTTTATGGGAGGACTAATGTAAGTATGCTTTCGATTATGATCCTTGAAATAAAAATCCGCGAAAAGGTTCCAGAATCTCTGCTCTTCTCTGCATAGATCATAAAGATCTTAATTAATTACTAATGATACATTTTATAGTATTAATGGCCCATTCGCCGCCATGAATACCTACGTTGCGGAATTCCATGCAGCCAAGTACAGAGCTAGAACGCAATTTTGCATGGGGACAATTCTCGTTAGCGCTAACTTTATATTACCTCTTCTGGCTTGGGGCGTTTTACCCCAGAAATGGGATGTGACTCTTTTTAATGGATTATTTGGTAAGAAACTGTAAAGTCGGTTGTCTATAATGTTTATTTACTCAAAGTAAATAAAATAATATAACTTTTTTATAACAAGTCATGATAAAGATTCTGCGTGTATTGAAACGTAATCTGTAGGATGACCTTAGACAATTTTGAGGAGGGGGGGAACTATATCTATGGAAAAATGAAAATTGACGAACCAGACAAGTTAATTTTTTCAGAGTTGCATTCATGGAATTTTTACCTTTTAATATGCAGTGTGCCAGCATTTTCAAGTGCGATAATGTTCATATTTTTGCCCGAGAGCCCGAAATTCCTGATGACGGCTGGTAAAAATGAAGAGGCGTTGAACGTTTTCAAAATTGTTTACCACTTAAATACAGGGAAGCCTAAAGACACATTCCCAGTAAGAGAAAGTTTCTAGTATTTTAGAAATAGTACAAACTCGATAAATTTCAGATCAAAGAACTTCTAGATGAAGTCAACCAAAATGGCCGAAATAAAAATAAACCCAAGAAAATAAACTCGAGAGCAGAAGATTTTAAGAAAGGGTTACTACAATCTAAACAACTTTTCTTTCCTCCTCATATTTCAAAAATATTGTTATGTTGCTTAATGCAATTTTTAGCTCTATTAAGGTAAACAGAATTTTTTTACCTCATTCATTATAATTTCATTCAATATATGTAATTCATTATACCTCATATTGAACAACAGAAAAACGTGCGTAATAAGGTCTTTACAGCATTATGTGTTTTTTTTTAATATTCCTTAGAAATTATTATCAACAGTGGAAATGTAAAAAAAAAAAACATTTATAAGACTCGGTTTCGCGGGCGGTAGCGTATCGGTTTAGGTCACTGACTGAAGCCGTTGACGCTGCCATCGTCTGAGGTTCGAATCCCAGCTCGGTATAGTTGTTTGTGTTCGTTTGTTTATAAAACTATTCATTTCTTTAAAATATTTCTGTGGCTATATGAGCTCGATCTTGAAGCTAAAATTACCAGAGTATTGTACCAGAGACTATGTATTACCTATAATACACAGTTTCACGAAATCACTTCGGTACTTCGAGTTCACATAGCTCAAGATTATTTGCAGTGATTAGTTCCAATGTTAGGAATGTATCGACATACGTTAAAAAAGTCGACCAATCGTCAGTCTATTTTTGTTGTTCACTCTTTATCTTAATACATTAATTTTTATTATTTATAATTATATTTGTTCGTTGTTAGTATAAATTCTTTGAGATTATGGATGCCTCAAATTTTTCAAACTATTAATGATTACGAGCACTTCAACAATGGTACCAGTGCTAGCCTTTGCACAATGCTGGAAACGATAAAGCCTGCTGAGTCTTATGATTCTGGTCCAAAATGTTTTGTGGTATGGAGTTTATTTAATTTTTATTTGCCTGTGCTCGAGAAAATTTTCATTAATCATTTTAGAACACGGACAACACATCAGTGTACCAAAATTCAATGACAATTGGAGCAACTCAAACATTTGTGTATATTATAACACTTTTTATGGTCAATCCTTTGGGCAAAAAGAAATTACTTTGTAAGTATTATGCTCCAGTAGTGATTTGTATTGCACTTTTATTGACATTTTATCTACTAAGGCCTAATAGTTATTTTTGCGTTTTAGTTGGACTCTGTGTTCTTTCCGGATGTTGTTCACTGGCAATTTATTTTTCTAATAGTATGGTATCCACGTTAACTCTGTCAACTCTTTCCGTTTCTTTTTCTGATGTCAGTTTCAATATATTGGTCTCTGTTGTAATCGACTTATTTCCAACATTCTTAAGGTACTTATGTTTTTCTATTTTTAGTAAAATAAACATATTACAAATTTTAACCTACATTTTGACTACAACTTCCATTAACAACTTACAATTTCGTTTTCTTGACTAAACTTGTCAATTTATAAACGATCTGGTAAATTATCCAAGGTTTCTGCGACAATCCCTGCAGATTGAATAAACATAATATAACGTTATTGCTGATGTATCTATACAGCAGAAAATCACATTACATAATTCATAATTATTTGCAGTATTGTAATACATAAAAATGTATCAAGCTGTCGCTATACAATAATACTTCGTCAGTTACAGCAATTAATATTCTTGGAGATCTGGCAAAAAAGCCACAATGTAAAAAAAAATCTGAGATTGAAAACTGCTAAATGAAAATTTGCAACATTTGCAAATCCATACCAAAATTGTCTTATCACTAGTATTGTAACACTGTAACTCTTTTCAGGACAATGACAGTGGCTTTATTGATGATGTGTGGGCGAATGGGAACGATGACAGGAAATATCGTTTTTCCCTATTTGCTAAAAGCAGGTTGCGCTCCACCATTTGCAACTATTGCAGCAGCGATTATCAGTAAGCTTTTGTATTTTTCGTGCACTACCTATAACACCTACATTGAAAAATTAATTTAAATCCAATTTTGTCTATGAATAATTATTTTTCTAGGCTGTGGAGTGTTGACTTATTTCCTGCCAAACACGGATTTAAAACCACTAGAATAAAGCATGGCATACAAGTGGAGATCTATATACTCAATAATAATTTATGTCACGACGTTGTTTTTTTATTGTGTTAATTTGTTATATTTATAATATTATATTTATACATTTTTTTTTCACTCTGTTCGAATATTAAATTAACTTTTCAGATAAGTTTTTTACTTTTAACTCACAGTTGTATAAAAAAATAAAGAACTTTCCTTGAAATAATAATAAGTGATTGGGCTTTTTTGTCATGGCCCATGAAGATTTGGTGGTAACTTAAAACTTTTCATCCACAAGTGCGGCGGACATCATCAGGATTTAAAATTTCGAATAAAGATGCCAAAAGAAAAATGTGCGAGCAGAGGATGCTATTACCTCTGGCTCCGTTCGGATACTTTCAAATTTATTTGAACCCAAAGCGGAACAGAGGGTGTTAAAGATCTTAAAATGAAGTTACAAATTTTTCAGTGATCGTCTAGATCAATTTTGTCTCTAAAAAGTTTCCAAAAAGTTTCCAAAACGCTTGACCTGCCCTACGTTGTGAATATTTAAATTACAGGTCACACAAACACTAAAATAAAAGACACACTAATAATTAACAATTTATTGGAAAACTCCAATTAAATTAAATTTCCAGGAATTGATAGTAATGTATCGTGAGATTATTTACTTAAAATTAGGATTGTTCCACTTATCTACTAAACGTTACACATAATATCAAAGATTAGACAAAGTCATTATTCATTTTAAAAGATAATTGGTCTATAAATGACCACCATACCACCTTCAATAGGCATTCACCAAAATTTACACATCTAACCTTACTTAATTTGGCCAAATAATAACTTTACTAAATAAAAAATTTAGCTTAATAAAAAAATAATGACAACATTATACCGGCTTGGTATAATTAAGTTTAGCAATATACAAAATTGTAATATCAATTAGATATTCTTAAATTCATCTACAGGTAACAATGATCCAAATAAATCACTCCAATAACATCATTTGGTTGATGTGTTTCTCATTTTAGAGAACATAAAAGAATTGTAACGAAGTCCGGAAATCCGGCCTCCGTTTTTGCCTTAGTGTCAGGGGTTGTATCAGGGATTCCCAGTCATTTACATTTTTCATTGGCTTTTATTATTTTTGAACTAATTAAATTAATCGAATCATAAAGCAAAGTCGTGTCCCGGTTAGTTTCCCGATATTTAAATTTATTATTAGTATACCTACCTACTTGGTTTTTTATACATAAGCCGTAAAAATAACATTTTTAAATCGTCTAATTCATACACCGAAGCTGAAGACTCCAATCGCCGAGGAGATAACGCTACGCGATAACGGCCGCAATCGCAGGTAAATTGATTAATCCAAGAGGAAAACAATGTTTATCGCTAGCGTGGCTTCGATTCTTTTACAAATTTAATAAAATTTTTTAGATTACGACCGCGGTAGGGATACGGGCATATAAGGCCGGAACGCGAAGAATTAGCAAAGCCGCGCGACCGTCAGCAAGTGTTTTCCCGCAGAATAATAAGGTAAGGTAGGTGAAAATAATATATTGAGTCGAAGTTTAATTGTGCCCGTTTGTCGCGATTTTATTTATTCCCGTCCCTCACCGAGATTAGCGACGTACCCGATAGATTAGGCTCATTAGGTACCATCGACCCTGTCGTAGAGTAAAGAAGTATTTGGCCCCTTAATACGAGTACACTAGGCGGTGTGTGTACCTACGAACGCGTGATACCTGACTTTCCATGCGGTGTCAAGCCCGGCGAGTCCAGGGGTTAACGTCGAAGTAGTTACGCGGCCATATAGGGATTCACGCCCCGAGGCGTAGGTGTCTTTCCATGCGGTGTTAAGCCCGGCCGGACGCCCGCACCTCAGGAGTGTCTCCGTGCGAAACTGTGTATCTCCCCAGAATTGTCGTCGTAATCAACTATTAGAAAGGTTACATCGCGCCATACCTCTTGTCACATTGTTACTCCCGCGCACGGCCGAAATACTCCGCCGTTTGTCGTATTGTTGGTCTCGTGCGAACAAGAACCGTCTTGCTTACGTTTTATTTTATCTCATCTGTGTTACGTTATTTTACCGACCAGACGGCTCGCTCAGATCAACCGCCGAACCTGCAATAAAATTATTTTAATAAAGGATACAAATATAGCTTGTTTTCATTTATCTGTGAGTTTTATTTTGTGTGTGTACTGTTACCAATTACAACCGCCTTCTCGCCCACATCTTCGCTCCGTGAATTGCCCAGCGCTCGTGGCTCCGTACCTAAAGACCACGCGGCCACGCACGATTTTATTTTATTGATTTTTGCGTCCAACCAACCGACCCCTGGGCTAATTCCGACTCCAGTGAGCTACCTTAGGGACAAGGGACAAGGGTGTCAATTGTGTGAACAGGTTCAACAGGGAATTCAGCGAGATATTCCCCGAGGGAGTAAACCCTTCCAAAAATCTGGCGCCCGAGACATCCGAAGGTGAGTACCGCCAAACCACGAAACCGGATCCTCAGAACGCGAACAATCGTCACAGAATTACAATATAAATCTGATAAGGTACCTTGCAGTCCAATTCGTACTTCAAGTTGAAAAGTGAGTGAACGGGAAGATCCAAAAATAGGATGGAAAGTGACGCTGCCTCCTTCCACAACTGCTTACGTCATCCTCCTCGATGTTCCAGACAGATAAACCAAATCAAAAAAAAAAATAAAAAATGGAATGGCTTCGCTTTACCCAAGGGACGCCATTCATCCAAACTGCTCACATCAGCAAAACTCTTGAGTAAATAATGATCCCAGAACCGAAACTAAAATCGGGACTTGAACCAGAGCACAATAGCCCTAATGAAGAATCCGAAACGAAAACGGAAAACCCGGAAATTTATGTATAATAATTACATCTGAAATTTTACTACGCCATCTTAATTTTTTTACCGAAATGAATCACATTATCCAAGTCGGGTTCCTTTAAAATCCATTTTCTGCTCTAACTTCAAAACCACCTAATCGAAAAACAACATAAAGCATTAGCTTTGCTAAATAAATCTAAAACAACAACTTCATACCTGAGTTTTAAACAAACCACTACATGAAACAAATAATTAAACAATTTACTTTACTACTGAATCATGATCACCACCACTATTTCAACCAGAAAGAACGACGAAAATAATCTCGTCGGGTTCCCGACCTTCTACCGCTCAATCGATAAATAAGCGCATATTCAGTTATCTTCGACTGTTCTGACGTGTAGCTCCTCTGACTGGCAGATGACAGACTGGAACTGACAGGCCATCATTCGACCTCGCTACAATGACTCGGAGTATAAAACCAGTGGAGTGTACCATTCCAAACGGTCTATTTTCATGCGCCTTTTCTATTCGAAAATTCATTTGAAACGGATGCGGAAAAGCGCACGCTACAGCCCCTGCTGTAGCATTCAGATGCAGCTTGCAGAGCATAATCATCCACGTGGGTGAGCTTTTCTTGGAGTTATTGGGTTTGACAAATTCCTGATGCACGATTCAACAGGGTTTTTATTAAATACTTATCTTTTCTAGTCTACATGGATGATTGGAGATTTTGTTTAAATACCGAGGTGTGCCGGTTTTCGGTAGATCCTGTGCCCTCAACATGACATTTTCATTCTTTTTAATGAGAACATCAAGAAATGGCAATTTTCTGTCCTTTGGTATTTGTGTCCTTTTCCCATCAGTTCTAACGAGACAGCTTGTTAATGGCGGAATTAAGCACCGTGGCTTCAAAGAATTCCAGGCAGAAATTGGCAACAACAGAGCTTGTGGGCTGCCCATGATAGCAACTCCATCCACTCGTCCTTAGAAGTCACCATTGTGGTGAGCATAGACCAGAAGAAATAGAGTTTTTTAACGCATTTCTGTCTGAAAAAAAATATAAACGCGTTATGTACCTACATAATACAATTTAGTCCTAAGACCAAGATGAAGTAGTATATTTTTACTAAATCTAATCAATTATACAGCTGTACATAAAGTGACGATGAATAGTACAGTATACCTAATTAATTATTATTTATTATTGACACAATTGAAAGATTGATACTATAATTATCTATATTTCAAATTACTACCTAATTTGTGATAAAATTGAGTAATTATTTCATACAATAATTATTATTATCATCAAGGATAAACCCAACTATGTAAAAATAACTTTTTCATATTACATAAAAGAATAGGATGTTTATATTGGACTTTCGAGTATAATATGACGCTCAGTACTTCGAAATGCTTTAAACCTAAGTAAAATATCAGAAAACCATTTATTTACACAAGAAACACTAGTACTTTTAAGTATGTATAGGTATATCATACTTCTAATTCGCCTATTTTGTATATTTTGTATAATTAAATAAAATATGTACCTACCTAATATTCAGTATTTTTTACCAATATTTTTATTTGTAGCATTATCGGAAACACGATCAATGAATGATGATAAGTTATTCACTCCCGTTATTCTGAATATGACTCTCAAAATTTAAAGCTTCCATGATGTTGACACTAATTAAATGAAATATAGATTTCGTCACATTTGTTAGGTCATTGTTTCAAATGACCGTGAATCTTCGCAAGTTTACTTTGTAAACAGAGCTAGGCTTTAAATCTTAGCAGATGTGGCAGCATATAATGCAATGGAATAGTACTCGAAGAATTATTTTTAAGTAAGTATATGTATGTAGATCAAAGTGTGACTTTGAAAGGTAGTCAATGAGTTAGACAGTGATTTTTCGCGAGTTTTATTTTGCTTTTATATTATTTACCAATAATGACTAACAAAAAATATAAGATGAACAACACAGAACCTAAGTTTTCTAAAGAAAATTTTAGCAAAAACTTAAATAGTCCACATGGAAAAAATATAGATGAAGAAAATTCTGGTGAGTACGTAATTAATCAATTGCATGCAAGGGTGTTCTACAAGCTCTGTGACAAACTTTGCCAGACGCATAGCTGTCAAAATTAGAAACATTTTTTTCTTTGTTGATGAATTCCGATTCTTTTTTGTTTTGAAGTTAGAAGTTAGAATAATTTTTTTTTCAAAAACCTATGAACCAAAATTTCATATCGAATACAATTATTATTGGGTCCTTAGATACTTCTAGTCTAGGGGTTAGGTTGAAAACGAAGACTCTGTATATAACAATTATCTCAACATGACTTGATAAGCATACCATAGAACAAGAGGAAGGTCTTTATGATAGTAAAATTGAAAAGTACCCTTCAAATAGCCACCTAATGATTAAATCCTCATTGGCAGACGTCAGATCTCATGTCAACGCAGGGAGGGAAACGAGGATCATTTCTTCGTCCTTAAGACTTAAGAGCCAGAAGCCCTGTTGAATGTAACCGAGAGACTTATTTTATCAATGTGTAGTTAGATTCCAAGAAGCTCGTTACTCCTAATGAATAACCTCCTTCTGCCCTTCACTGCTTCTTGAGTCCAAATTCGATTTTTATATCAAAAAAATATTCTTGGAAAAGTACATCGTCGTCATTTTTCCTTAAGGGTATACATTCTTTATAAACATCTGTCATTTTTAAACTTTGAGGCATACTTTTTTCAGCTACAATAATTACTATTTAAATTTCTTACTTTCACATTCGACTTTTACATCACAAATCGACTTAACGACGACTTGGACACTCCAACAAATGCTTCCCTCTTTCAGCGAAATCATAATTAACGCCTTTAGCGTATAAGATAACCTAGCCTATTCCCACTCTCCAAAAGAATTACGAAAATTTGTCTACTAAGCTTTCTGTTCCAATAAATAATTGAAAATCTTCCTCAGAGAGAATGTAGCTTACTCCCGGCAATGAGAAGTGAGTTCAAGATGAGTTTATGTTAATTCTGGAAAACTTTATTTATCCCAGTGTTTTTTATCGTACTTATGGGTTTTAGTTATTGCAGGAACTCCCTAAACCTGTTGAGTTCACCTCCATGTTACAATATAACCATGCTATTATATTTAACCCTTAAATTCAGTTGTACTTAATCTATTGATAAATATTTGGTAATTTTAGTTGAAAAACCAGCAGATTTTGAGAGAGCAATTGATGAAACTGGATATGGCAAATTTAACATTGTGCTCATAATTATTTCCGTTCCGTCTATGTGGGCATCAATTTTTGAAACAACGACAATGTCTTATGTGTTCCCGGCTGCTCAATGCGATTTAGACCTTACTTTAGGGAACAAGGGGCTTCTGAACGCTATCACATATACGGGTAAGGTATCAACCATTATTTCCTCATTATTTTCAATAAATTGATTCTATTAATATAGGAATGATAAGTAGCGCCATATTATGGGGTTTTATGGCTGACACATTCGGAAGACGCAAGCTAATACTTGTTGGATTTTTACTGGACGGAATTTTCGTATTTATGTCAGCTTTATCACAGAGTTTCACCGCTTTAGTGGTAACAAAGTTTATGGGTGGACTTATGTAAGTATGCTTTCGATTATTATCCTTGAAAGAAAAATACGCGAAAAGGTTCAAGAATCTCCGCCCTACTCTGCATAGGTCATAAAGATTTTGTTTAATTACTAATGATACATTTTATAGTATTAATGGCCCATTTGCAGCCATGACCTCCTACATTTCGGAATTTCACACAGCCAAGTACAGAGCTAGAACGCAGTTTTGCATGGGGGCAATTTTTGCTAGCGCCAACTTTTTTCTACCTCTTATGGCTTGGGGCGTTTTACCCCAGAAATGGGATATGACCATTTTTAATGGATTACTTGGTAAGATACTATTTTTCACAATAATATACAATATAGCAAAAAAGCCTTAAATTATGTAGAGGTGATTTTTTTAATAAATGTCATAAAAATGAGACGTGCTGATGAGTACACAAAAAGGAAGAAACATCGATGTCTGTATCTACCTACAGATCTAGTTTCGAATATCATATAAAAGACTTCAATGATCTGTGAACTTTTTAATCGTTTTGACAAAAATATTTATATTACTTGTTTTTCTTTATCAGAATTTTTTTTCAGAATTGCATTCATGGAACTTTTACCTTTTAATATGCAGCATACCATCATTTTTAAGTGCGATACTCTTCATATTTTTACCCGAGAGTCCGAAATTCCTGATGACAGCTGGTAAAAACGAAGAGGCGTTGAACGTTTTCAAGATTGTTTACCACTTAAATACAGGGAAGCCTAAAGACACATTCCCAGTAAGAGAAAGTTTCTAGTATTTTAGAAATAGTACAAACTAGGTAAATTTCAGATCAAAGAACTACTAGATGAAGTACACAAAGATAGAAATGAAAATGAACCTCAGAAAATTAATTCGAGAGGAGAAGATTTTAAGAAAGGGTTATTACAAACTAAAGATCTTTGTTTTCCTCCACATATTTCGAAAATATTATTATGTTGCTTGATGCAATTTTTAGTTGTTTTAAGGTGGGTAGGTATATAGAATTTTTTCTATAATTTTACTGTTTTTTTTTTAGTTTGAATTCCTTGAGATTATGGATGCCTCAAATTTTTCAAGCTATTAATGATTACGAGTACTTCAATAATGGTACCAGTGCTAGCCTTTGCACAATGCTGGAAACGATAAAGCCTGCTGAGTCTAATGATTCTACTCCAGAATGTTTTGTGGTAGGTATTGAGTTTATTAATTTTTAATTGCATGTGCTTGAAAAAAATTTCATCTATGGTTCTAGAATATGGACAACGCGGCAGTGTACCAGAATTCAATGATAATTGGAGCCACTCAAATGATTGGATACATTGTAACAGTTTTTATGATCAATCCTCTGGGTAAAAAGAGATTACTTTGTAAGTATTCAGTAGTGATTTGTATTGTAGTTTTATTTACATTTGATCCATTTGGGCCTAATAGTTATTTTTGTATTTTAGTTGGAACTTGTGTTATTGCGGGATGTTGTTCACTAGCAATTGCTTTTTCTAATAGTATGATATCCACGTTAGCTCTGTCAGCTCTTTTCATTTCTTTTTCTGGAATTAGTGTCAACGTAATGCTCACTGTTGTAATCGACTTATTTCCAACATCCTTGAGGTAGGTGTTTTAATTTTTGGAAGAATTAAATATATTTATGTGTGGTCTTTTCCAATCGATCGGATGGAGGCGGCGTAAAACGCAGACCCAATCGATAAAAGCACAAAATTTAAAACATACGCAAAACATGCAATATTGAAAACAACAAAATACACACAACAATACTTTCGGGGACGCAACAGAGATTGCAATGTGTATAATTATTGTAAAGTAAAGATTGTTTGCAGTTTTAGAGATTCGATCTCATACATGAATTTTTTACATATTTTTGAAAACCCTATCCATACAAAAATTCTTATATCATTATTATAATTATTGCTTTTTTCAGAACAATGACAGTGTCTTTACTGATGATGATCGGGCGAGTAGGAGCTATGATAGGGAATATGGTTTTTCCCTATTTGCTAAAAGCAGGTTGCGCTCCACCATTTGCAACTATTGCAATATCGATTAGCAGTAAGATTTTTTAAATTCTCCTTCACTACGACCGACATAATAGAATAATTTGAGTCAACAATTTTTTTTTTCTCTATTTCTTATGGTGGTAATTTTTATTTTTTTCTAGGCTGTGCAGTGTTGACATATTTCCTGCCAAATACCGATCTAAAAGCACTAGAATAAGGCATGGTGTACAAGTGGAGATCTGTATGTCCAATAATTGATGCCATGACGTTGTTTTTTTTTTTACTGTTTTAATTTGTTGATATGTTAAATATTTATAAATATTTTGATTTTTGGAAAGGTATATTCGACTTAGGATTTTGCTATCACATAACGCCTGCAGAACAAAATCAGTTGTCCTTAATAAGGTACCTATGAGAAAAAGATTATAATAAATTTTTAACAAGAAAAATCAATTAACTTATAAATAATGGACAAATTTAAATTACTTCAAAATAATTCTACGCAAAAAGATAACGCCAAGACATACTTATATACCAAGACATATTTTTCCGGGGGGACATTACCTCCAAAAACACAATTACTTAAAACCCTATTCACCACATCATCAGATACACTCAAAGTATAAAAAGTCGCATTCTAAGTCGAGTTTAGTTTTCTCAAAATAGAACATGGATGATAAAAAAGTAATTTATTTTTTATAATAAAACAAAATTTACCTTAAAATTGATGTTTTTTTTTTACCTAGATTTACTTTTAATTTTACTTAATTTTTAGTTAGAAGTTATTATTATTTAAAAAAAAATATTCTTTTTTTAATCTTATAATATTATTTTATTTTTGATAAGTCCAAGCAACCCAATTATCAAAAATGTCACAACCTTGTTTAACCTTGTCTCCAGGTAGAGACTTCTACCGTAGGGGAAATTTAAACACGCATCGTCTCCACTCAGCTTCTTCTCCCCTTCTTTCTTACGTGATGCACAGTATACAGGGTGGGCCATCGAAAAGGTAACAAGCCTAATAGTTTGGAAAGTGAAGATGTATGCGAAAAACGCCGAAACAGGTCGATTTTGTTAGCGAGGGGGACATATTTTCGTGACAAATTTAACTACCCAAGTTCATCCCCTTGGCAGAGGTAGCTACCCCTTTGCTTATCATCATAGGGAACAGATATCGGGTGATACATCATTTGAAAGCCACTCGAATTTTTTTTACAACGATATCCAAAATTTTGGGTTTCGCTCACATACAGGGTGGCCCCACGAAAATGCAACTCGCCTTAATAACTTGGAAACTGAAGATGTAAGCGAAAAACGCCGAAACAGGTCGATTTTGTTATAAAAGTAGGCATATTTTCGTGACAAATTTAACCACCCAAATTCACCCCCTTTGCAGGGGTAGCTACCCCTTTGCTTATCATCATAGGGAACAGCTATTGAGTGATACATCATTTGAAAGCTACTTGAATTCTCTTTACAACGATATTCAACATTTTGGGTTTCGCTTGCATACAGGGTGGCCCAACGAAAACATTTTTTTTTGGGCCACCTGTATGTCAGTGAAACCCAAAATGTCAGATATCGTTGTAAAGAGAATTCAAGTAGCTTTCAAATGATGTATCACTCGATAGCTGTTCCCTATGATGATAAGCAAAGGGGTAGCTACCCCTGCCAAGGGGGTGAATTTGGGTGGTTGAATTTGTCACGAAAATATGCCTACTTTGATAACAAAATCGACCTGTTTCGGCGTTTTTCGCGTACATCTTCAGTTTCCAAGTTATTAAGGTGAGTTGCGTTTTCGTGGGGCCACCCTGTATGTGAGCGAAACCCAAAATTTTGGATATCGTTGTAAAGAGAATTCGAGTGGCTTTCAAATGATGTATCACCCGATATCGGTTCCCTATGATGATAAGCAAAGGGGTAGCTACCCCTGCCAAGGGGGTGAACTTGGGTAGTTAAATTTGTCACGAAAATATGTCCCCCTCGATAAAAAAATCGACCTGTTTCGGCGTTTTTCGCATACATCTTCACTTTCCAAATTATTAGGCCTGTTACCTTTTCGATGGCCCACCCTGTATAATATATTCCATTGCTTGGCCTGTGGCTTGGCTCTTCGGCTCTTCCTATTCTTCTTCGACCTCGTAGTGCTGGGCTGGCATCCTTCTTCCAACATAGTCCCTTCTCTCCTCACGACAATGACTAACTATCGCAGTCTTCGTTCCTGAATCTTTTTGAAGACTTTACCCCTTGACTCATATCTTTCACATTTTTTTCAAATCCAGACTCCGCGTCTTGCCTCCGCGACAATCCATCTCAGCATTCTAATCTCGGCCACATCAAACCTGTTTTCGATGGTTTTCTTCACCGGCCATGTCTCATTGCCATTATGCTTTCCTCGCTTCAATACTCTTTCTAATCTTCCGGTTGCACAACAACCTTATTGATTTTTTGTTGTTTTACAAAATAAACATTCTAGTATTAGGTACTTACTTACTTTTCGTGGTGGTCTTCCTTGTTTTTTTTTACGGCGTAGGTACCTGCTAATAAGTAACCTGGTAATACCTGCTATAAGTGCTAATTTTTTAGTTAGTAAACTGTTGAAATTGAGAAAATCTTTTTGTTGCATCTCAACAACATTAAAGGAGGATTTCGTCATATAGGACTTATACTTTTCATAAAATTCCACCAATTATGAGGAACTTCAATTTCAGCGCCTTGACTTTTTCGAAGACACGATGAACAGTGTTTTCCTTTATTCGTATGACCAAGGTTCCATAAATTGTTGTGGATAGGTCATAGAGATAATGCACTACACAGCACCGTATAAACTTGTGTGGGTTAAAGGGCATGGTGAAGATAAAGTGAATCTAATAGCAGATCAGCTGACCCGGCGGTGATCAAAATTGAATGTGATGTGAGCCGTGAACCATTTGTGTCTGTGGCCAAACTGCTACCAGAGCCTTAATCAAAGATATAACATACCAACAGACCACATAACAATATTGCGAACCTAAAGAAATTCCGCCAAGGCGGGTTAGCAATATTACTAGCCCTGACCCGAAAAGGACTCGATATCTCCCGCAGCTATCCAAAACAAGCATAAGACTCCTTAACAGACATTTACTCAGGCGACTACAGGCTAAATAAACACCTTCATACGATCTGCATAACAGAGGCCAATGTGCAAAGGGTGTGGATAAGAAGAAACAGCAGAACACGTGCTCTGCCCTGTCCGGCGCTTCATCAATATCGGCAATACATATATTGGAGGAAGTCTGGTCTGATGCTCTGATGGGCAGAATTAGATAGACCACGCTGCTACATTCGAGCAATCGAATGGTTGGAGGATGAGTAGGTGGTGAGGATGTCCACTCGAGAGGAGGTACCTACAAATTAAAGGCCCAATGGAGGCCTAGGTGCCAATGAGAAATCACCCTGTCTGCGACAATCCAGATGCAGACTACAGTGGGCAATTAATTAAACTGCAATAGACTTTCAAGCTTAGAACATTTAAAAATTAAACACAATAGGACTTTGGCCTATTTTCAATGGAAAATATGTATAGGGTAAGTTGGAAACAACATTCAGTTCAAATCCCAGCAAGTGGACTTGGGCCTTTTTTTCCTGCTAAAAATATTTATATACCTATATTGGTAGATCTCAATACAGGTTTAAATAATATGGTCTACAGAGTTAAATATGGTTCAGTTGATCGCACTTCCAATTTTCTGTTTACATAACATCCCCGTCGACTTTTTCCAAATCTTCCATTCCATCCTAGATCCTGCGGTGACCTTAACTGATGACGAGTCTCTTTGTACTCTTCACTACTACCTTTTAAATTATAATAACCTCATTTAACCGTTGTTCTATCTCCTTTAAACCACAGGAATTCAATTTTAGATCGCTTATCTTGAGTTTATCATCTTAAGCTGCTCGTCGCCGCGCTTCCAGCTTTTCTTCCACCTACACGGAATTATATTAATCTTCAGTCTCAATTAGGTCCTTATATTTTTCTTTCTATTCTTTGAGTCATCTATTTTTTTAAATGCCCAGAAATATTCAATCTAAGTTTTTTTTCAGTCGGTTCCAAATTCTGAAACCTTGTTCCTTGATTTGATACAGTCATGCTAACCAGGTATGAGCACCACCGGGGTGTTTTGTTTCAATATTAAAATTAATCTCAGCTTGTCAAAATTTTCCGACCCTCTAAATAAAAAATGACGCTGTTTGTAGGTAAATATAATTATGATCTGGTTTCTTTTGGTTGCTTAGCGAATCCAAATTAAACTAGTGTTGATAAAATATATCTTCTTCGTTAAAATAAAAATTATAGGTACGTATATATACATATTTAATTCTTTAGTTGCTATTTACTTTCTCTATATACATACCTAAATATTTATGTATTTAATTTAAATGAACAAATAAATCGGTAGTATTCTCGTTGTTTAAAACAATAATTTTTTTACAAAATAGGAATGCATTGTACTTGTTAGCCTAAAAAAGTCAATAATAAGAAGAATGTGGTAAACTATTGTATTTCCAAATCATCGTGCGCAATTCAACAAAGATTAATGAGGTTTATTTAAGAAGATCAACTTCAATTTATCTTGCTTAAAAACCTTTTAATAAATATCGCTTATTGGTACTATTTCCTAGCATTGCCTTTACACGTCTACGCATATCGAATTTTATGTGGCGCCAGTCGCAGCTTAAATTTGGTTAATATCATGACAAAAACTAAAAACTTATTTGAAATCATTGTGAAGAAAAATGTTGCTGATGACGAGAAAAACAAACAGGCTGAACGAATACCTGGTGAGTAGAAAAATTTTTCATTTTTGCCTGGAAATATTCATTAATTATGTAATTAATCTGGAATTGTCTTACAATTTTTCCTTTAGTTAAAAACAAAAGTCTTTAATGATTTTTTTATTATGAGACCCCGCTACTTAGCAAGCGGCAAACCCTTCTTCCACTTCCCCCTACTTTAAAGAGTGTTTATTTAAAACATGGTAAAACAAAAAAGTTTAAACCTTGTTCTAGAATTAAGTAGGTAGGTATTCGGCATGCCATAATAATAAATAAAACTAAACAAATTAACATGCTCTACATTTATAAAATTTATATAACTTTGAAACGTCAATGACTTATTAGTTACCACGTTTTCATTAAGTAGCTTTATTGTCTGTCTGTCTGCGCAAATTTCCAATCGATTTTGAACTAATTTCCAGAAGAGCTAGAGACTTGAAACTTGAGACATAGCTCTGAACTGGATGACAATGCACTACTAACTCGCTTTCTTGTCGATTTAGGAGAATCCCGAGACAAGACGGATTAAAAAAAATAAAATAATTTTAAATAGTTTACTTGTAAATGTGGCGCGCATGAACGATAATAGTACGGTGTGTAGATAGTATACATAACCAAGTACATTATACATTTATTTTTTGTACTGATTTTTTTACTACAAAATGTTACCACCTTTTCCTTCCAGGTAAGGAAGCAGATTACGAGACGGCAATTTCTCAGACTGGGTATGGGAAATTCAATTACATCTTGCTATTTCTCGTTGCTATGACATGTCTTTCAATCCAATGTGAAACGTCGGTTATGGCTTTCGTATTCCCAGTAGCTCAATGTGACCTTGATCTGACTTTGGGAAATAAGGGAATGCTCAACGCTATAGCATACATTGGTAAGTTGTTTTTTCAGATATCGAACATTTTGCTACCAGAAAAGAGAAAATTATCACTTTTTCTACCTTGGCAAACATAAGTGGCTTTTTGCTGCCAAATCTTTTTATTTACTGCCACTTTTTGGCCTATATCTCAGGAAGTAAGCGATTCTTCAACAATTTGCTCACTCTAAACAAACTTAAAGCAGACAAAATTTCCTACATTTCTTATATTATGACGTTTCTTCAAGTGCGATACAACTTCAGCACCTTACAATAATTAACCAAGGGAAATTGGAGTTATTGAAAACTCTCACCAAAAACCCACACATTGCCGATATTGTAAGTGTGTCCGAAAATCCGGAGGCAACTCCAGAAAGCAGAAAAACTGAAAGTGAAAAAATTTTGCCAAAAAGTGCCAAAAAAAATCCGGGCCAATTTTTTGCTAGCAAACTTCAACTTTGTGTTCAGTGGTCCAAAAATCTTAGAGGGTGAGAAAATCAAAACTATAGTGAAACTTTCTTTTGAACCCCCATTTTTATTCCTAATATACCCAGCCTAATTGTACCGGGTGTCCCAACACTAGTGTTCACCCCCTAAATAGGGCTTAATTTTAAAGATAAAAAATTGAAACTTTCAGGATTTGTGTACTTGATATAGGACCACGGAATGGCATAATTAGTTTCATTAAAAAAAATTAGTTCGGGCGCCAGCGATAAAAAACTGTAGTATGGTGGGTAAACTATAGTGTTGGGACAACAGTAGGTAATAATTCAACTCCTTTATTTGTATTAAATTTGGGTATTTTTTTTTGCAGGAATGCTGTCTGGTGCCTTGATTTGGGGATTCTTATCAGATACGATTGGAAGGAAAAAAGTCATGGTAACTTGCTTTATGACCGATGCTTTCTTCGTAACAATTTGTGGTTTTAGTCAAAGTTTCAAATTATTGCTGGCTGCCAAGTTTCTTGGAGGATTTATGTAAGCTAACTTTTTTTTATGATTTTAGAGATGATTAGATCATGATAATTATTATTATGTAAGTAGGGTGAGTTAATTGTAAATTTACCCATTATTATAATAATAATAATACTTATCCTTATCTGGTAGATTGTTTTATCCAGAAGGAATTTCAACATATTATAAAATACATAAAACCTAAGTACGTATATACAGGGTGGTCCAACTTAAAACGTCAGGACTTTACCAAACGATAGATAACGTTAAAATAATGCCAGTTTCTTTAATACACTTATAGACGGGAAAGCTTTCTTTTCAGGGCGTTGAAGTTTTGGGAAAAAAATAATGTTTTGTGAATATTGTCAAAAACACTGCTTTAAAAAAATTTAAATTTGGCACGCAGCATGAGCTAAGTATCTTTCATGATTTACGGCTTATTAGTAGATGGTCTAACTTTCGAACCGCCTTGGACTCGAGAATTTTTTTTGATTTTTTTTTTTCATAAAGTTGGACCCCCTCTTCATTTTGGTGGCATTTTCAAAAATTTAATCGACGCCCTGGCGGAGAAATGTGCATGCGAAGACATCGGCAATGGGTTTTTTGCACATAACTCGCTTAATTCAACTCTGAGCATAGTAAATATCCTGTCGAAAAATGAAGAGCTCTCGAACACGCGTAATTTGAACTTTGACGGGTCCAAATCGGTCAAACGGTTCTCGAGATATCGCATTTTCAATTTTAAGGCCCTTTCTTCAGGGTTCCGCCGCGGTGCGAATACACCGCCGTCCGTGTTCGCGTGTTTTGCATGGAAAAAATCGACTTAGGGACTTAATTTTTTTTTCATCGACAGACAGCAGTGTCTTAAAGCAGTGATTAAAGGGGGAGGGGGAGGGGAAATCATAATTAAAATTCAAATTGCTATAACTTTCGCTAATATTGGGGCCTCGGGCCTAACCAATGGGAGATGACACTTTAGAATGCCTACTTTAAAATGGTATTATTTTTTTTTTCGATTCCGCCAATATTGGCAAGATGCCCGCAGAAAAACCGATTTCCCTCCCCCCTTTTTTTCTTAAAACTGTTTTTTTGCCATGAAAGAAGGAGGTGGGGGTAAAAAAAAATGTATCTTTGATTTGAGCCCCAGTAGACCTCGATCGGACCATTATTACGGTCACAGGGTCACCAAACGCGTTTGGTCCTGTAGAATGGCAAGGATTAGGGTTAGCGGGTTCCGCTACCCGGCATTTTTTAGGGCTAAGTGTCCCCTTTCAAGATTTTCTTACTCCATGTCGCTATCTCGATTAGGGCCTGCACGCGGACGTGATATGTAAACCAATTAATCTGGCGTTGTGTCTGTGAGAGAAGAGAGAAAGGAGAGGGAGCGCTAGGCTCCGACCCCGGCTCTCGCTGCTCCGCGGCTAGATTAATTGGTTTACATATCACGTCCGCGTGCAGGCCCTAATCGAGATAGCGACATGGAGTAAGAAAATCTTGAAAGGGGACACTTAGCCCTAAAAAATGCCGGGTAGCGGAACCCGCTAACCCTAATCCTTGCCATTCTACAGGACCAAACGCGTTTGGTGACCCTGTGACCTTAATAATGGTCCGATCGAGGTCTACTGGGGCTCAAATCAAAGATAAAAAAAATTCCCGTCTGATGACGAACAAAATTTTTACTCCCACCTCCTTCTTTCATGGCAAAAAAAACAGTTTTAAGAAAAAAAAAAGGGGGGAGGGAAATCGGTTTTCTGGGGGCATCTTGCCAATATTGGCGGAATCAAAAAAAAAAATACCATTTTAAAGTAGGCATTCCAAAGTGTCATCTCCCATTGGTTGGGCCCGAGGCCCCAATATTAGCGAAAGTTATAGCAATTTGAATTTTAATTATGATTTCCCCTCCCCCTCCCCCTCTAATCGAGATAGCGACTTCAAAATTTCAGGCATCATTGCGGACACTGCTGTCTGTCGATGAAAAAAAAAATTAAGTCCCTAAGTCGATTTTTTCCATGCAAAACACGCGAACACGGACGGCGGTATATTCGCACCGCGGCGGAACCCTGAAGAAAGGGCCTTAAAATTGAAAATGCGATATCTCGAGAACCGTTTGACCGATTTGGACCCGTCAAAGTTCAAATTACGCGTGTTCGAGAGCTCTTAATTTTTCGATAGGATATTTACTATGCTCAGAGTTGAATTAAGCGAGTTATGTGCAAAAAACCCATTGCCGATGTCTTCGCATGCACATTTCTCCGCCAGGGCGTCGATTAAATTTTTGAAAATGCCACCAAAATGAAGAGGTGGTCCAACTTAATGAAAAAAAAAAATTAAAAAAAATTCTCTAGTCCAAGGCGGATGGAGCCTTTTTTTTGACAGACCCTCTCCACTATATGGTGGTAAATTGCGAAAACCAGCGGCGGAAATATAGGTGTGCAATTGCCCCTTTTCAAAAAAAAAAAAAAAAATTGACGCCACTGACTTTATGGCAAACTTAACAATACTATTCAATGCCACATGCTTTTTAGAACAAAAAAGTACTCTTTAATTTTTTTCATAAAAAATTTTTGAGATAATTCAGGTTTTCTTAGGTAATATCCGTAGCCATTTGAAGAATAACAAATTGTAATCAAATAACTTTTACTCAAATAATTAAATACCTAACAGAAATAAACAACACATAACTAATGTAACAATTGCCAGTAACCATATAGTCAGTGGCGTCAAATTTTTTTTTTGAAAAGGGGCGATGGCACACCCATATCTCCGCCGCTGGTTTTCGCAATTTAACACCATCATGAAAGATACTTAGCTCATGCTGCGTGCCAAATTTCTTTTTTTTTTAAGCAACCGTTTTGACAATATTCACAAATTAATTTTTTCTCCCAAAACTTCAATGCTCTGTATCTTGAAAAGGAAGCTTTATATAAGCTATAAGTGTATTAGAGAAACTGTGACATAATTGTTTTGCGAATCTTTTGCGATGTTTCCAAAAACATTCCTAGAGAGAGTCGTTGTAAACGTAAAAATTACAACCGAAAAGTACACGGTTCAGGGTTCATGGTTATTTTAGGGGCTTCCCCGGATTTGTTGCGGGTTCCATCAATGGGTATAACTTAAAAACGGTTGAAGATGCAGAGAAATTGTTGACTGGTCCCTATATAAACTTACCAACTTTTCGAGTTCTATTTGATAAAAATCAAGATATATAAATACGGTGTGGTCAAAAATTCGGATTTTTTCGAAATTAAGAAAGGTACAAACAGAATATTGTAGAGAAGTTATCTCTAATTCATACCTTTGTTTCAGACTTTTCAATCAAGTCATCAAGTAACGTCAATTTGCGAGATACTTTACTAAACACAAAAGTTTTAATCAATGCCACAGCATGCGACTCTTTAATTTGTTTTTATTTATTGAATTACTAATTCCGACAAAATATCACTCATAAATAAAAACAGTTTATGATTAAATAATCTCATACTGTTAATAAGGTCAAGATGAGACGAATTCAGGTCCAATGTCTATAAAATATCATCACTTTTTAAAGAGTTTTGCGGAAATCCAAATAAGCAAAATAAATAATAAATAAAGTGTCTCCCACCTTAAAATCAGTAAACAAATATTATATTTTCTATTGTCACTTTTATAACATTAATAATAATTATTAAATATTGTTTATTTAAATTAATACCTATCGGATTTATATCATCATTCATCAAGAGTATTTATATAACTGAAGTTATTCAGAAGCATACATTCTTCTTCTCTTTCTCTACTTTTGTTCTAATTTTGAAAATCATGAAAATTATCAATTATTTATTTTCAGGATTACTGGTAGCTTTGTCACATTCATAAGCCACCTCTGCGAGTTCCAAACATCCCAGTACCGCTCAAGGACTCAAATATTCATGGGAGCTGTATACGGGATGGGAAATGTAATACTTCCTCTAACGGCCTGGGGTGTTCTTTTCATGCCAATACATGTCGTATTGCATGAAAATATCGGTAAATGAAGATTTTAATTGCAGCCTTCTATGCTTCACAAAAACTGTTACAGTACTTCATGCATGGAATGTCTATATACTGCTAAGTGCAGTTCCATCTGTAATAGCAGGGTTGGGATACTTATTAATGCCTGAGAGTCCCAAGTTCTTAATGACTGTTGGTAAAACTGATGAAGCTTTGAAAGTATTACAGAAAGTTTACTCCTTGAATACTGGAAAGCCAAAGGATTCATATCCTGTAAGTAGTAGACTTCCTTCTTAAATCACAGATTTAAAAAATCATAATTTTATAGGTAAAAGCTTTGGTGGACGAAACAGCCCAAAATAACATAACAAAAAATAGAAATAATGTTCAAGCAATTAAAGAGGGATTTAAACAACTGAAACCTTTATATCTACCACCACTGCTGTTACAGTTACTGTTAATTTGCTTTCTCCAATCTATATTTGGAATGAGGTAGGCATCTTTTTTATATAAAATCAATCATATAGTTTCTGTATACAGGATGTCCCAGCTTATTCGAAGCGGTCTCTGTAGGCCAAACGATGGATTTTTTCCAAAAAAATTTTGCAAATTCAAGTAGAGGATCACAATGGCCATAATTTAAAATTATTTTGGGGTATACAGAGTGTCCCATATGACAGTGGCATATCAAAGTTATGTTTTTTTAGTGGAATGCTCCTATGTTATTGCATTTTTAGATTGTCTGAGAAGAGGAAATAAGATTGGCTTTTACAGTTGGTGTTTAAATTCAGAAGTTTTTGAGTTATAAACAAGTGAAAATCGTCATTTTTCAAGTTCAAGGCCCTGTACAACGAAAACGGTTCAAGATAGCGAAAAACGGCTTACTTGTCCCTATTTTAACTTTTCATGTACTATCCTATGATGTAGATAAAATGTTTATACAGGGTGATAAAAAATTTGAACAATTCTGAGATTTCTCCACGCGTCGCCAAATAAAAAAATCAAAGACAGTACAAATGTTTCTACACCATAGGATAGTACATAAAAAGTTAAAATAGGGACATGTAAGCCATTTTTCTCTATCTTGAACCGTTTTCGTTGTACAGGGCCTTGAACTTGGAAAATGACGATTTTCACTTGTTTATAACTCAAAAACTTCTGAATTTAAATACCAACTGTAAAGGCCAATCTTATTTTCTTTTCTCAGACAATCTAAAAATGCAATAACATAGGAGCATTCCATTTAAAAAAACATAACTTTGATATGCCACTGTCATATGGGACACTCTGTATACTCCAAAATAATTTTAAATTATGGACATTGTGATTCTGTACTTGAATTTTCAAAAAGTTTTTTGAAAATGTCCACCGTTTGGCCTACAGAGACCGCTTCGAATAAGATGGGACACCCTGTATTTACTTATAACCAGGTATTTATGTATATAATTTTTAGTATCAACACTATTCGGTTATGGATGCCACAAATTTTTCAATCGATAAACGATTACAAAGTAGAAAATAATGGATCTACAGCCAGTATGTGTACAATGTTGACATATTTGCAACCAAGTGACGATGCAACACAAAAATGTTTTGTTGTAAGTATGAGTGTCATTTAAATACAGGGTGTTAGTTAAGTACGGGGCCAAACTCTACGGGGTGCTTCCTTGAGTGATTTTAAGAAGAAAAGTTCAAATAAACATGTGTCCGAAAATGCATATTTTTCAAGATACAGGGTGTCAAACTTAAAAAAAAAAAAATCGAATCTTCGTGAATATATCTCCAAACTCTTTCAATCAATTTTGTTGAAATTTGGCAGTTCTGTTTGTAATAACAAGAGGGTAATTTAGCCCCAATTAGATTAAAATTATTAATTCCAGTGGCGTCCCGGAAGACAGTCTAACTAATATTTTTGATTAAAAAATTGGGCGCCACTGACTTTTTGTAAATTTTGTATTCTTTTCGAATTAAGCAACTAGAAATACAACTATTTTATCTCTTGAGTTTTTTTCATATCTTGCTTTGTTTTCGAGAAAAATAAATAAAAGTTTGACACCCTGTATCTTGAAAAATATGCATTTTCGGACCCATATGTTTATTTGAACTTTTCTTCTTAAAATCACTCAAGGAAGCACCCCTTGGAGTTTGGCCTCGTACTTAACTAACACCCTGTATACCTAATACATAGAATATAGGTCTAGGCTTTTACTCTCTTTAGAGTAAAATTCACCATTCACTCAAAAATGGTTATAGGCAAGCACACAAAAATATAAAAGTAGTTTAAGCTAAAAATTGAAGTGGGTCTAGGTGAGGATAGATGGGAGTATGGAAACCAGGCAAGCTGAGAAATTACATTAGAGTTCAATAACACCCCAGGGTGGTTCTCAGGGGTTATCTTGTAGTCAAAGATTACCCTCTGCAAGCTTTATACGAATTTACGAAATCAATCAACCTTTTTTCCAAAATATACTCATTGTAACCGATGAAAATTTTCTGGGTGAACCACATTTAATGAAGATGAAGTTAATGGATAAGACATTAAAAATATTAGTAATTTGGACTATTATTACTGATGGCCTTAGAAAGAAAAACACTTACAAATCTCTATTTATATGTCATAATATAGGGTGTTACAAAATGAAGATTAAATATTTGGAGGGGGTATAAAATGAACCAAAATAAGACAAAAAATCTCAATAAACGGGGTTACAAACCCACCATTCCTTGTATGACTAATATTAGGACTTATAGAGATAAGTTAAATCAATGAAGTTCAGCACAATTTTATTAGAAATAGAAATCAATTCTGATATTTGACCTACACTTTCAACTTTAAGAAACATTTTTGGAAACCAAAAATATGCTACTTTTTCATTCGTGAATAATTTCCTTGTCCCTGTGGATGTATGTATTTATGTAGGATTCCTAATTTCACCGACTTTTATTGTAGATAATTGATTCTTCAGTTTACATAAATTCTACAATCCTGGGGAGTGTGCAATTTTTTGGCTATTTAGGAACAATACTCATCATTAATTTGGTCCAGAAAAGACTTCTTCTGAGTAAGTAAAATAATGATTTTACCAAATACCTACCTATAGTATTTGTTAAACTAGGTATCTTTGTTCAATAGATGAATAAACAATTTTTACTTAAAATAAAAAACAAAAAAGAAATTGTAAGCTATTTTTCTCATAAATTCAAGTGTTATTCAAATTAAATTTAGAAACATTTTTTATTCATCTTGCTATTTACAAATTTCAAGTAAAATACAGTCAGTATTCTTCTTCATTGCTACTACAAAACAGAATGTTACTTACATCTTATCAGTGCTCACAATTCAGTAGTGAAACTTTAATTATTGGTCTCTGTTGGTGATGGAAAAAAATTGCTCCAGTAACTTTCTCAACCTAACTCCGCATTTTATGTTTCAATGATTACAATACAAACTACTAACACTAACCAAACACTGAAAATGTATAACTAAAGTAGCTTTTCCTCGTCCAATTAATTTTAAACAAACATCAAACTTGAACAACATTGTTTAAAGATTTTTATTTCAGGGGGCGTAAGTGCAATATCTGGCATTTGCATAGCAAGTCTATTTTTTGCCCGGGACGTTGAGACAGTTTTGTCTCTAACCTCAATAGCATTGTTATTGGGTAATGTTTGTATTGACATTATGTTAACAATAGTTGTGGATATTTTTCCGACATCACTGAGGTATACATCCATTCAAATTTATTTTCTTCATATAAACTTATTTGCGTTATTTTTCTAGAACAATGGCAATAACCCATGTCAGTATGTCATCAAGACTTTCCTCAATGATTGGAAATATTATTTTTCCTATTTTAATAAGTATTGGATGCGCTCCACCGTTCTTCCTAATAGGAGCTTTATTATTAGGTAAGATCAATCTTTCAATCACAAATCATGTTCGATTCCTAGTTCTACCCTCTAACTTCTATCTATCTCAATGAATGTATGAATACTTCGTTTCATTCATACCACTTCTCAATGTAGCAAAACTGAAAATTATGACAAACTTGGTAACCAATCAGAATGCTAAGGGCCGGTAGTGTCAAAGAAGAATGATTCTTGTCAGGGTTGGGTGAATTGAGCAGCCGTCTCAAAGATGATTATATAGATTTATGAGCCCTCTAACTTTGGCACAATAAGAAAGTAGATGGAGTCCAAAAACTTTTCTCAGCATGGACACTGGACAGAGAGGACTCTTGACAGATTAATGGCAGTGTCAAAAAAGAAGGACTTCATATTTGGTTGTCTCATCAAATTAGAATAAAATCAACGTAAAGTGATGACAAAAATATTGAGAGACCTCTCAGACAAATTATATGACTACTTTTTTGAAGTTGTTTTGAAAAATCAGACCCTGAAAATTCGGTTATTGCTTATGAACAAGGGTCAGAATTGTTTTTGAACAAGAAAAGGACACCAGGTGTTTTTTCAATATTGCAGATGGTAGCTTCTATTCCGCCCTTAGAAATTCCTGTCTTTCGGATGGCAAATTACTGGGAAAGGACAGCTGTAGTATTCGTTAAACAAAAATTAAAAAAAAAAATTGATGGGAATATGCCACTTGATCCTATATAAACTTCTTTTTTACTACATACCACTAACCAAACCTGCACTAATATTGATTAAATCTCTAAATATCAAAATAAATACAGGAAATCAATTTTAGTGACATATTCTTCTTTCAAATAACAGATTTTGTTCGTTTTATTTGAAAACTAATCAAACTTATATTTTTCAGGCTGTACAGTTCTTTCAATCTTTCTACCTAAAACAGACCTTGTAGCTTTAAAATAAAACAATGACAATATTAAATAAAAATAATTAGATGGGTATGTTGAGAGATTGTAATTTATTTTCTTTCCAGTAGGTATTTTTTTATTATCAAATAAACTGTAAAATAAACGATCATTTTTTTTTCATTCCACATCCAAGTTTTTAAGCAACTTGGGACACATAAAAATGGGAATAGGGTAGGATGCCCATAAACCAGTATCGGAATTCCCCGCCTCTTTTAAGATAAGCTTTAAGCTTTAATTAACGTTAAAACATGAAGGGATGTTTACAATAAAGAGGTGAATAAATGATTTTACTTTTCACTATTACTGCCAAATCTTTTAATTGCCTTTACCCCCTACATTACATAATATTTAAACACTAGCCCCCTCATTTCTTTCTTAAATTGCTAGATTTCAGTAGATATTGTACATACGAATGAACCTAGGGGGTCAAGGGACATGGAATATACCCCAGGTTTGAAAGGGGTCCCCCAGGCGATTTAAGGGTAATTGGCCAAAAAAGTAATAAAAAGATCATAAGTATGAATAATTTATAAAAATATTTAAGACTTTAGTTATTTTAGTAAACAGGTAAGTAAATTAAAAGTCATAATTTAAAAACAATATTCTCTCTGAAATAATTCAGTAGGTGAAAAATAAGAATATCAACAAAAAGTTCGATATCAATCGAGTTCGACGACTATAACACATGGGAATACCCCATTTACACGGTCAATAGTAATCATGTAATTACACTGCTACCTAATACATACAAGACAATATTTTTTAACATTTTCATCAATTAACAAATGACTGAAACTTAACTCAGCAACATAAAACACTAGCAGCCCAAAACGAATATTATTAAAATAAGAGCCTTAAAGACGACCAAAATAAATATCATTAACTATTATTTTTAAAATCTTGGCGCCATTTCCTTTTGAAGAACAATACAGCTATCTTGATATCTCTATTGGAGACACACATTTAGGGGACACAATCACATAATTTGTCCTGTGCCATTTCCAGACATAAAGCTGGTTGCAAAGATCAGTATTTTTAAATATCTCTATAATTAATAACTTCATAAAAGCCAATAAATACGCTAAAAAAACACTGGATACAAAGTATGTTTACAAAATATAATGCTTTTCATATTGTAGATGTAGACAATATGGCCAACAAATATTTAATAATTTAGTGAAATTTTCAACAATGTAGGTACCTGGCCTATTTTATTTATTTTTTTTAAATAACTCTCTTTTTATATACCCTTAGCACCATTTGTCCTGATTTTGGTTTTGGAAATCTGACAACCCCCGCATAAAAATAAGAGAACTTTCAATAACAATGGTTTTTATATACAGTTTTGATCTGGCATCATATACAAAATACACTCTAAAATTAAATCTCACCTGAAACCACAACAATTCTATTGGACTTAAATGTACTGGTAACTACCCCACATTCTGCATATTCTGCTTACAGCTAGTCAGTCTTCGCATTAATAAAAACAGGTTATTCTTCCATCACAATTCTTCTTCAATGAAAAATCACAACTACGTAATTATCCAACTCTTTCTCAGCTCGCCTCAACAGGTTGCTGCGTTGTCAACAGTTCGCTTTTACCCAACCTACTGAAGAACACTTTCCCGTGCTCGAATATGCTGATCATTATTGCACAAGACGGCGCTATCTTGATCAGACGAGGCACCAATCCCGAATAAAGCCCTCGGATGCCACTTTGCTTGTAGACATGAGAGACAATGTCACGCATCGGGGTGACATTTTGCTTCGGGGTATCTGCACAACAAGAGATGATTGTTTGTTAAAATTAAGTTAAAAATTTCAAGTTGATATGAAAAATGTGAAAGTTTTATGGTTATATGTTTCTTCTTATGCTTTAAAAGAATTGGTAAAATCAAAGAAAATTTAATTATTGATAAATAACTTGCACCACGACTTGCATGCACTCACCTCCGTATCGTGTCTTTTCACCAAAATCACACTTACCTCCGTATAGTGTCTTTTCACCAAATTCAATCTGTTGATGAGTTTTGATGACATCAAACGGAGCTGTTACTGTAGCTGCTACCTGAAAGTACAAATTGATTTTTTTTAAATACAAAAAAATAAGAAATAGGCCGAGAACTTAAAATTCAGAAGAATAACATTTCACACAAAAACAAGATTCCTAAATTAACTGAGCTTAATCACAACGCAAAAAGATATTTTCATTATTGTCCCCCAGTAAGATACAAGGTAAAATGGCGCATAACTCTTCCGTAAGTTGCAAAACGAATCATCAGGGAACCCCAGAAAATTGGTAAATAAAATCCTCCTCGAGTACTCTTTAAGATACCCCAAAAGACAAACTCGATTATTAACTATTATTATTAATGTATATTATTATTAACTCGAACTATTATTTAAATAGTGTAGTTTTTTAATGACTTACAGTGGGTATTATAAAGGACAATTAGCTAAACGGGCAAAAGTGTTGATAAAATTGTTTGAAGTCGATAATAGCTTTAAAAATCTTCACAGAAAACTGCCTGTTAACTTAATGAGCCTCTATATACCCACCGAAAGAATCTTTATTTTCCCATGATAAAATAACTTGGAAATTTTTCTTGAATGTTGCAATTTTTTTCAGAATTATAAGAAAATTTGCAGATTTTTTTATTATAAAATTGGTATAATGATGGGTAGGTAAATAAAACCGACATTATCTATAAATGAATTAATTACATGTAAAGTTAAGGCAGAGGTAGGCAGATCGAAAACGAAACAGGTTTAATAACTTGGAACCTGAAGATGTATGCAAAAAAAAAAACTCAGATTCCTTTGAACCCAAAACGGAACAGAGGGATGGTGGAGATTTAAAAAAGAGATTACAAATTTATCAAGTGATCGTCTAGATAAAATGTTTCCAAATGTTTCTAAATGTTCAAAAAATCTTGACCTGCCCTACGTTGTGATAAATTTTGATTTCAGGTCACACAAACACACTAAAATAAAAGCCACACTATAATAATTAACAATTTATTGGAATAAATTCCAATTAAAGCAAAATTCCAGGAATTGATAATAATGTATCGTGAGTTATACTTAATATTAGGATTCTTCAAACTTACTTACTAAAATATACACATAACATTAAAAAGAAATATCTTTACTCATTTAAAACAAAATTAGTCTATAAAAGACCATAATATAACCTTCAATAGGCATTCATCAAAATTCACATAGCTAACTTTACTTAATCCTGCCAAACAACAGTCTTACAAAAACTAAAATTTACTTTACTAATCAAAATCAATTATCATTAATTTATTGAATTCGAATTCTTTCATTACTCTCAACTCATCCGTTGATAAACAATTATACCAGCTTGGTATAAACAAATTTAGTAATAGATAAAACGTAATATCAATTGGATATTTTTAAATTCAACAAAAGATAACAACAATCCGATTAAGATTCGCTCCCATAACGTCATTTGGTCTTAGGTGTTCTTCATCTTATGAGAACATAAGAGTTAATATAATTAACTAGATAAGATACCTCATTGTCCAAAGGTTGTCCAGTTGGTCGCTTGGGTGAAACAACCGACACAAAAGAAGAATGGAGAAACCGCATACCTCTTTCCCCCGTTGTTGATCTCAGGCAATGACTACGTCACACCAGAGACACAGGATGCATTATAAAAAAAAAAACAAAGATGGCTTCGATCTTTGAAAGGACGCCACTCACACAAGCCCGTTTACATGGACTAAACTTGATACTCGGAAACTCGAACTGGAATACCCTAACGGGATCCTCAAATAGACTCAAATCCGAACCTCAGGAACTAATACCTGAGCCTGAAACTGGAGCCTGAAACTAGAGCTAGAGCCCTGCAAATTAAAACTCATACCGAAGTGGGTATGCCATTATACCCAAGTCAGGCCTCTAAAAGAACCACTCCATGCTGCCTATCAATCTCAAAATCACCTAATCGAGAACAACAGAGAAATTAGCCTGCCAAAATAAACACCGAAACAACAATTTCATACCTGTTTAAACAATCCACTGCATGAGACAACTAATTATAACTGAACGTCACATCTTCACATGTTTACAACACGACCATTTCAATCGGAAAGAAAGAAAGAAAGCCAATCTCGTTGGTTTCTGACCTGAAGACTCCCCTCCATCTAATCGATAATTCCACACATCTTCCTTTACTCTACTGCTCTGACGTGTCGCCCTTCTGACTGGCACCTGACAGACTCGCATCTGACACTCAATCATACGATCACGCCACAACGACCTTGGAATACAAAACTAGAGGAAATGAACTAGAATATAAAACTAGAGTAAACCTAAACCTTCCGATCCGGTACATTATCCTGCGCCTTTTAATATTCTAAATTTCATTTGAAACAGATGTGGAAAACCGCACGCTACAATATATGATTTTAAAGGTATTTAAGTTCACTTGACAATAAAATCCAATTGTTTGGGTTTTACCTACATATTACTGACATAGGATGGTCGACAAAGCAGGTCTTAATAATCACTTTGAAAATGTGTGAAGAGACAACTGTTTTGGTCTACATTCATCTACACATTTGATCATGTGAATTGTGATTAATTTTGTTCCTCAGCAATAGAATTTAATGAAATTAAATAAAATGCGCGGTGGGTTAAGCTTGCGACATAGGATACACCCCAGGCAGCCAGTAGGTGTAATTATTAGAAATGGCAGAGTTGAAAATTTGGCTTGCAAACTTGCAAATTTGGGGGATTTTAACACTCTTTGTGGAAAATTTGAGGGTCATTATTTCCTGGAGGATTTTTTGGTGGAGAAAAAATTGTCCTGAGTATTTCTTGGGGTGTTTGTTAATAATAAAAATTTTAAAATCCGGTACTTACAGATGGCGAAACAATTTCTAAATACTACAAAAAACAAGTCTCTTCACCCCCGAAGATGTAACGAAGATCTCAAGTGAGACAGCCAATATATGTGAAGATATCGAAGACACGATTGGGGGGAAAATGCTTCCTCGAGTAGCTACTCCTGCCAAGGGAATGAACTTCAATAGTCAAATTTTCCCCCAAATAATGTCCTCTTGAATAAAAAAATCCACCTGTTTCGGGGCTTTTCACGTGCATCTTCAACTTCCAAGTTATTAGGCCTGCATCTTTTTTGATGGGCCAGCCTGTACTAACTGAATTATAGTCGTTTAAAAACGTAATGAAATGCGGTATAACAGGGGTATTACTTAAACATTTTGCTATGAAATCTTGCAGCAAAAAAAAATTATTTTTTACTTACCATTCCTGCTGTTGCACCAGCACAAAAGCTCAACATGAATGTGGGTGTCTCTTGTTTGAAATGCCTCTTGATACCCTCATAAGTACTCCAATAGATTGCAGAAAAAGGAACATCTCTGAGCAGAGTTGGTACGGAACCTCTCCACAAGCCAAGCCAGCCAGCTTGAGAAACAAGCACTTTTAATCCACGGCCCACCTCTAGAAATAAAACATTTATGATTAATATAATTTTTTTAACAATAACATTTTTATTACAAATTATTGTCGATGTATTTAATAAAAATAAGGAGAGGTTCGAGAGAAATGTGTTAAATTGATAAGTATCACTGGTCAATGTATCAAAATATTATATAAGTCAAATTTTACGTACGTACAGTGTGCTTATTTCTAGCTGCAGCATAGGAGAAAAGTTTATTGAATTATTGGTTGAGCACATTATGGAGTGTCTTTTATTTTAAGGACCTTTAATTTGACAAGCAACCAACAAGTCAAGAGAAAAGGGGCAGGTTATAACTATTATCATATTAGTCACACAATAAAATTCTAATAATTAATAACCTAACAATAATTCATAACAATTAATTTCAGTGTCTTTTTATTTACATTACAATAATCTTAAATAAAATAACCAATCTCTTCAGCTTCGTAAAAATCACTCCTGTCTTTATCCCTTCCCTTTGTCACTTTATCTGTCTAAACCAATGATACAAAGCTACAATACAATGTCCAATGACCTGCAAGGAGTTCATGGGGGTGAAAAAAAAATAAGGGGTCCATATACAGGGTGTCCCAAGATTTCTTTATCAAAGGATATCCGGGTTATTTAAAAAAATAAACAAATGAAATTCGGGAAATTTCAACCATACCCCTAAGGCTTTGCAGCTGCACCCTCAATGCTGCTTTATGACCTTCCACCCCTAAGTAATCATCCCCTACTTTTTTTTTTCAAATGACACCCCCATATTTTTTTTGCTCGACAGGATTGTTTACTTCTTTCTGAATACAATGTCACAAGATTTTTTTAAATCCAGACATATCTAGCACGCCGAAAACAATATAATATCAGAACAAACGAGGGTTGTCAAGGAGTTGTAATTTCTTGTTTTTTGTGTTAATGTTTCCTCCAACCACCTTAACTAGTAATACCGGTGTTACTGGTATAGGCGTTAATAATAATAATTGCTTCTGTGGTTTTAATGTCATATTAAATGTTAATTATTACTCCTTGACGACCCTCGTTTGTTATGATATTATATTGTTTTCGGCGTGCTAGATATGTCTCGATTTAAAAAAATCGTGTGACATTGCATTCAGAAAGAAGTCAACAATCCTGTCGAGCAAAAAAAATATGGGGGTGTCATTTGAAAAAAAAAAGTAGGGGATGATTACTTAGGGGTGGAAAGGCGTAAAGCGGCATTGAGGGTGCAGCTGCAAAGCCTTAGGGGTATGGTTGAAATTTCCCGAATTTCATTTGTTTATTTTTTTAAATAACGCGGATATCCCTTGATAAAGAAATCTTGGGACACCCTGTATATGGTGCATAATGGATGTCATGTAAGCAGGTCGTGACGTGACCATGATTTTGTCTTCCCATAAATAGAATAATTATTATTATCCACATACGGAAAAATATTTTTTTTTTATTCAACCAACCAAAACCTCAAAACCTACCAATTGAGTAGCTATCTTTCAGGGTAATTATTATTCATTAAAGAATTAATTATAGAAGCGTTGATTAAGGTTGATTGTCCAGGGATATTTATAGATACTCAGAAACAAGGATTTATGGAATTTAAAAACAAGTAAATGACAAGAATTGCATGCAGTGCAAGAGCCTTGCTGAAAAGAAACTTTCAGTGAAGAAGAAGGAAAACCAAACGTACATATTTGTGAAACTTACGAGTAGAGTTCTCTGGGAGTTTTCGCCTCTTTTTCAGCGCAGCTACATCTTCATCGTGTGAAAGCTGATAAAAAAAAATCTCACTCAAAACAAACTCGCTCTTAATTTAGGAGACTCAATACTATCTTACCTGATGCTCGATTCAACATCTCTGCTCAATATTATTGAATACAGCTTGGTTTGTTCGTCATTTACAATCTTGTCAAGATGTCAGGGATATTTATACACACTCAGAGTTTGGGTTTGTTAGAACTTAAAAGTAAATGAAACACTAACAGGACAATAAGATACGAGGAATAAAAGTACAATGATATTTAATCAGCGAAATGTTCATTAAATTTAAAAATAGCTTCATTAGGTACAATAATATTTTAGAATGTTCAATCAGAGTCCACATAATTTTGATATAATCTCCGAGAATGGGAATTTCATCAAAAGAGCTTCTACAATGTTCTGTCGATTCGAATCGTCACAACCAAATAATGAATTGATAACATTGTTGCAACAAACTATTGATTTGCGTATATACCCTCTTCAGTAATCTACTTGTAAGTTATATGTACAGCTCTACAGTTTATACACATCCACCAAAATAGATATTGATGTTATCCTTATTTGATAAAGACATAGGTGATCTGCGACCTCTAGACACTTGGATGTGAGTTTCATTGCATTCAATAGGTGCAAATCGTGGAGGTTTTTCTGGCAGCGCATCGTTACAAATATCTTTTCTTTCCAAAAACAATGAAAGCTTCTTAGGATATTTTGTTGCAGGAGGTGAATTCATTATATCCGATTCACTGCACAATACTCACTGATGACCAGAAGTTTCAAGTTCAGGCCACATGACAAGTGAACACTTGTTTTCACCACTAGATAGAGAGCATTGAGACATGGAAACACTGCACATCATCACAAATATCTTTTTTTTTCAAAAACAATGAAAGCTTCTTAGGATGTTTTGTTGCAGGTGGTGAATTCATGATGTCCGATTCACTGCACAATACTTGCTGCTCACCAGAAGCTGCAAGTTCAGGCAACACGACTAGATGGAGACGTTGAGACACGGAAACACTGCACTGGGAAACCGGACAATTGAGTGTTTTCATTTCCATATTTCTCGATGTTTTAAATAGTTGTTTTAAGGCACTTTGGCTGCAAGAAAGCCCCTTATATCCAATTATATCATTGTACTTATTATTGGAATTGATGGAAGCCATTATGGTGATACGGATTACTCTCGAGATTGCTCTAGGTCTTGGTATAGGAGCGAATGCTACAACAATAAAACTCTCAATGAATGTCGAGTTGATATTTCTCATTGTTGGATAAAAACACTATTTTCCCCTCACATTTTATCAAGGATATGTATGTTAGCAGTTTTAATGCACACTGCACATTCTTATTTCAGATGCTGCATAATAATAATGATGCTCAAGTTCATTCAGGATTATATGCATTTGTCAGAAGTGCATTACTCTATTTATAGATGCCTGAGGTCGTAAAACTGTAAATTTACACCACTAATAATTATTAATGATGTGGATATGTGAAACTTTTTCTCCTCCGCTGAGCTACTTTAAGCATCTAACAAAATAAAATAGAAATGAACATGAAATTGTTTAGGAGATAATTTACTATAAAGTTGATATGGTGGTAGAAGAAGAAGGCAGTTTTGATAATCTGTTTTTATATGTGTTTAACTTTAACCACAATAATATTTATTACATAATTAAATAAATTGTGGTTCTGAAGCACACCACCACACACAAGGTGGATAAGCTTATCAAGGTGCTGATGGGTTTTCTTGTAGGTATTCTTACCTACAAGTGCGATTATTTCTTCTGTAAGTTTGAAACAGGGAATTTTTTTGTTAAGAGTGTTGAGGAGGTGATAGTTAATAGTTGCTTCCCTTTGTGCCGATTATTTCTACTTTTGATTAAAGAAAATAAGAAAATGGATACCAACTCAGCATCAGCATCTTACTCTGAACCTGCGATTGATGGTGATAGAACGAGAATGACCCCAACTCCCCCCCCCCTGACCGTGGAACAAAAACTGGAGCTCCAACAAAAAGAGATAAGTAACATGAAGGAATCCCAGAGAACCAAATCATAAAAGAACCAAATATTACATGGGAAAATATCCCCGACTTCAACCCAAGCATTGGAAACATCGCTATCAATAAATGGCTGAAACTTATTGATAAAAGATCATATTTCTTACTACTTTTAGATTTGTAGTCTCCAAATTAAATGGTAGAGCCCACAAGTGGTATCTAACCAATGATGATACCAATTTTAAGAAAGAAAATATCGTATTCCTTATTTCTCAGGTTCCTGATGATGATGAGTTAAAATCCGAAACTGGTAGACAAGGTATTCAATACATTTTGGGTATACCATGACCAATCGTATTAACCTCACAATTTGACCTTGAAACTGGGTAGGTATACAGTGTTTGTCAAAAAGTTTAAACCATATGGGAAAATTTTTTGTTGTCGATTTATTTCAAAAAATCATAGAAAATTAACTAACCGTTGAAATTTCAAAAATTATCACTTTTTGGCCACCAAAAACAATTTCTTTCATTATTGACGTTACATTCGGTGAATTTTTAACAGATATGCAAAATTTGTTTTTATAATTTTGAAGTATAGGTAGATAAACGCAATTTTCTCTGGAGCTAAAATTATTATCATGAATCAAGTGGGCTCAAATTTATGTTTTGAAAAGCACAAAGTTATGGCAAAAAAATTAAAAACTAAATATTTTCCTATGTAGTCTGGACATTCATGATGATCCAGAATTGGAGACAGGGATAGAATCAAACCATTCGTAATAGATTAGGGATTCTAAGTTCATTTAATTTTTTCTCCAGCGTAGCTTAGTTGAAGACATCACCAGATTTTGTAAGAAAAAGTGACAACACTGCAATGGATACAAATCTTTACGATAACAGTATTTACATTTATAACGAGATTAAGATGTTACTATGGAAACATGAACTGACAAGTCCAACAAAGTTTCAAACAATTATCCGCATCACCCTGTATATTGATATTTGATCTTTTGTAAACCCATTATTGCAGCATAGAATTTTTATGCAGTAGTATTATAACCGACCACAAACAAAATACAGTGTAAGATACAAAAATGTAAGTTATTGCCTGCGAAATTGTGAAAAACAAAAAATGTTAATATGTCTATGCTGCATCCAGAATTGAACACACTGCATGTATCCAAAAATATACCATCATTGGCTTATTATTGAAAATAGGTACCTACTAGAGTGCAGAACGCCGAATGAAAAGCACAGAAAAAGCAAACTCACGCATATAGCTCAGCTTCTGACTCTGCATCTTAGTCCTGGTCATCTCCAGGGGACTGACTACACCTGCACACACGAGCCTGGCAGTCGATCCCGCCACCAGTGGCACCCAGGTCGGCTGCAAAAGTGGCTCTCCGGGTCGGCGATTCGCATTTAAGTGTCGCCTGAAGGTTAAACGTAGCTGCTCGTAGGAAACAAAGTATATCACAGTTGCTGGGATGGCCAGCACCAGAGTGGGGCTGAGGCCTGACCACAGTGAGCGAATACCTTCGGTTTTGGTGATTTTTATGAAAGCGTCCTAAGTGGAAGATGAATCAATTAGGATATTATGAATGTAGAAAAACTTAAAAATAGATTTAGCTGGTCCTATGATATAGAATAAAGAAATCTAGACACTGAACGTACCACAGTCCCATTAAATTTTAACTTTCCATTGTTTAATGAGCCCGAGTCACACTGGCAAATGTGATCCATAAGACCATTGCAATACAAGTAACATTTTGATCGAACCAACTGCTTCTCCTGCGTTTGCAATCTAGTCTTAACAACATCCAGAGGAGTTACTAAGCGAATAAAAGAACAAGCCGTTAGCAGATATTTGAAGGGTACAAATATTTTCTTACCTAAAACAGAAGTAACAGCAGCCCCCGTGCCAGCGGCAGCTATTTGTTGCCAAGGTGTCGCTTCAGATGAAGCAGAAACATTTTGCTTGTATGATGCCATTGTAACAAGAAGCAAATCAGTTGTAATTCTGAAAATGTTGTTTGTTGATAGTCGCACGCCTTTGAGATAAATGATAAATTGCGAAAATAAATTACCTTAAAACCTATAATGCTTCCATAAAAGTCCAAGGACTTAACTAAATTTTCAACAACCATGAGCCGCAATATAACCTCAAACAACTCTGATAACAATCTCTGAATTCAAAACACGAGTTCAGTTTGAGTTCACGTGACACGATAATTTTGTAATATCTTGAATTTGATTAGTCATGACGATTTGCACTTTATATAAAATAATTACAAAATTTATAAGTAAATATTCTTGCAGCTTGCAGAAGAAATAACTATAATAATTAAAGTTTTTCCATTTTTCAAAACGTTTTCTGCTCTTTTTCAGCAGCAATTTCAAGGCCTCTTCTTTTTCTTTGTGGCCGGCCTGGCCTCCTCACAATGGGCTACTAAGCCAGTTGAACATTTTATGGGTGTTTTCTGTTATGATAAATTTTCCCGAAAGAAAAACTTTCTCACGCATCAGTAACTAAACTACTATATTTTAGAGTATTTTAATAAAAAATACCACCTAAACTTTACAAAAATCACCCAAAATCATCAAAAATGTCCACCAATTTTTCGCATTATTTTCCACAAACTTTTTTATTATTTAATTTCATAATCATCGGCTTAATTTATTATTTTTTTATTTTTGTTTCAGAAAAAACAGTAAAGAAATTTTTTACGGGAAAAATTATACTTCTTAAATCCCATTTTGACGACCAAATTTGATTTTCTAGGCTTATTGATAACAGACATCTAAAAATCTCTCTGCTACAAAATCTTATTCAAGTCTGAAAATTAAGTTTCCAATAAGTTTTAATTAATCAATAATAATTGCAATAAAATTACAAAAAAAAAGTATGGAAAATACCTATTGCAAAAAATTAAAAAAAAAAACGTTACTGATCGTTATTAAATTCGACATGGATGCGTTCATAATTTTGAATTTTCAATTATATTTTTCGCTATTTCGTGCAGAAGAGGGTAGGTACTCTATACATACAGAGAAAATTAAAAGTATTAATACTCCTGTCAAAGCATGCTTGATTTATTAAAAATTAAAATATGCTAAAATTTATTATACACCTACTTTTATCACAATCAAGCAGGCCTGTACCATGAACCCCCAAATGGTCAAATTTAAACTTAATTTTTTTTGTCTTTTTTCCTATAAATTCGATTATTCGGGGACACACTACTGTAGATCCTATAGTGAACTAAATAGTCCGATTTGAATTTTTTAAAATTCCTTTGAAGAGTTGGAGTTTTTTATCAAACATTTAATAATTATTATCACATCTGGAGATCACATAGTTTGTGTATGAACATATTATTTGGGGACTTTCTCGCTTAGGTAAGCCTGTTTTTCCGAGATCAACAACGATAACTGACAGGAATTATTATAATAGGTACATAGACATACCGGGTGTCCCAGATAATTAGTAACTACATATGGGGATTTCGGAAACGGCAATAGACACAGGTTCGATTAAATTAGAGAAAAGTTGCACAATTTGGATGCTTAATAAGAATTTGATTTTTTTTTTATATTTTCAGTCGTTGCTGAAATATCCTGAAAGAACTGAAAAATCAAAATTTCTTATTTTACCCATATCTTTTTATTATTGGAAATTAATTAATTATATTTTGTAGGCTCACATAAGTCGTCAAAAGCTATCCGTTTGACATTACAAAAATTTTCAAAGCCAACTACATCCCAAAGTTTTCATAGTCAACTTTTGTTTTTCTTAAGGCCGCCATATTGTTTTTCTATGTCATTCGGCATGAAAAAAATAATGGAAACCAAAAACTAATAAATTTCAAAAAATAAATTTCAAACATTTTTATTCTTCTTTTTTCGAAGAAAAACAAAAGAAATTTAAAAGTTGTCTTTTTTCAAGGAAAAAGAAGAATAAAAAATTTTGAAATTATTTTTTTAATATTATTAGTTTTTTGTTTCCATTATTGTTTTCATACCGAATGACATAGAAAAACAATAATGGCGTCCATAAGAAAAACAAAAGTTGGCTATGAAAGCTTTGGGATCTAGTTGGCTTTGAAAATTTTTGGAATGTCAAACGGATAGCTTTTGACGACTTAATGTAAGCCTATAAAAAATAATTAATTAATTTCCAATAATAAAAAAAGATATGGGTAAAATAAGAAATTTTGTATTTTCAGTTTTTTTCAGGATATTTCAGCAACGACTGAAAATATTCAAAAAAAATAATCAAATTATTCTGATTAAGCATCAACTTGTGCAACTTTTCTCTAATTTAACCGACCCTGTATCTCTTGTCGTTTCCGAAATCCCTTTGTTAGTTACCTACTTGGGACACCCGGTATACTTATACCACGATAAAGAAGAGATACAGTAACCTAACCGTCGTCGTTACGAAAACTTTTTTGTTGTATTTCGCAGCCATGAGAAAGGGCGGATTTTTGGGATATTAATATTCCAACAACAGCAAAATAAATCCAACATACACAGGGAGACAAATAATCTACAAATGGTTGCATATATAATGATAACTTTGCTGTTAATAGAAGTTACAGTACAGATTACGTTAAAAAGTATTCAAAGTAGAGCAAAATTTCATAACTCTAAAACATATCTCAAATAAAAAACAAGAATGGAGATTTCTTCACTTTTATTTAGCCATCTGATATTTAAAATATTTTCAAAGCCAACTAGATCACATATACTTTTTTTTAAATATTGTAAACTCTTAATTACGTTTTTTATTTCATATTGTTGTAAGTTTATATTAATTTGTGTACTTTTCCCCATCCGATATAAGCTATTGGCTTGTTGATGGGAGTATTAAATAAATAAATAAATAAATAAATAAATAAATAAATAAATATAGAGAGTTTTCATCAACTTTTGTTTTTCTTATTTGTACGTTCGCCACATTGTTTACATTATGTTATATATGCATGGTATAAAAAAATCAATGAAACAAAAAATATATCACATTCAAAGTAAAATTTTGGAAAATAAGTTTATTCTTTTTTCAGAGTATTAAATAAGAAAATTTGTTAATAATAATAATAATTACATTTATTAACGCCAGAAGCAATTTACACAAAATATAAACAATAGATATCTAAAACAAAATGTTCTTAACTATCCTTTTAAATCTAGCCACCGGGTCAGACAAGTCCAATTCAGTTTCAATTGAATTGTAATAAATAGCACATCTATAATCCACTGGACAGTTTTGTCCATAAAGAGTTCTATGAAACCCTACATTCGCCAAGTTAGGACGCCTTACCGTGTGCAGGAATTCGTAGTGAAAACAAGTTCAGTAACGTCTCACAGTTCGATTTTCCACTCATTACCTTATGAAAGAAACAAACGCATAAAAAATATGCCGTTTTCTGATCCTCACAAGGTTGAAGTATGATAAATACATGTCAATCATGTCATACAAATCATGTGAGAAGCGCAGCCCAGGTTTGAAACAGAGATATTTTATGAAGGATCTTTGAACCATCTCTATTCTCTCAATAGGTGTAATGAAGAAAGGATACCAGACAATACAGCAGTAATCGAAGATGCTTCTCACCAGAGAAGAAAAAAAAAGAAAAGAAAAAAGAAAACCGCATAATGTTCACCGCATAATGTCGGTATGAAAGTAATATATGGGCTTGCCTTCAGATTTTTTGTGACACTCGGTGTAAAAAATTCTTTTTTTTTTTATAAAAATGAAAAACAAAACTTTTCGAAACTTCCTTTATTGATGTGATTTATTTTTAATTTCCTCGATTTTTGCTACGGAATGACATGAAAAAAATCAGCCATATAGAAAATCTAAAGTTGACTATGAAAACCTTATTAAAAAAAAATGAATAAGCCTAAACAATTCAACTACACACCCAAAAATACTTACCCGATGAAGACAAATTTCTATCCATTTAATTAACACCTTACTTATACAGGGTGTATCAGAGATGTTGGGCCAAATTTGAAGGAGTGGTTCCTCTCATAAATGTGAGTTAAAAAAATAAGTTTCAGCTCAAAATAACGTTTCGTTTAAAAGATACCGGGTGTCAAGGTTTAAAAAAAAATATTACAGTTTTTGGTTATAAACTCGTGTAAATTTAAACCGATTTTGATGAAACTTGACGTGAACAATAAACAAGATGAAATCTGTAATTTGGCTATTTCAGGTTTTGTAGATGTCTTCCAGTGGCGTAGATATTCAAGGTTGGAGTCCCTTTTCTCTCCCTTTTACGCCACTGACTTTATTTCAAATACAAAAACCTTACTCAATAGCCCATGCATCTTAGGACAAAAAAGTTTTCTTTAGTTTTTTCATACGTCGTACCCTTGTTGAGGTATTTTAAGTTATCTCAGGTAATGTTGGGCTATTTACATAGCAAAATTATTAATTTCATCAAGAAGAGTAGTTATCTGACTAGAATTTTTATGCGTAATTTATGCTTAGTGACATTGCCTGAGGAAACCTAAAATATTTCGCAAACGGTACGCCGTATGGAAAAAAACTATGGAATACTTTTTTATTCTAAAATCCATGGGCTATTGAATAACGTTGTGCTTCTTGCAATAAATTCAGTGGCGTAAAAGTTAGGGAGAGAAAAGAGGCCTCAAACCTGAATAATAGAGGTTAGTAGCATTTCCTGAGTAAACTTCAAATATCTCAAAAACGTTGTGCCGTGTATGGAAAACATTAAAAGATACTTTTTGTTCTTAAATGTATGAATCATTGAATAATGGTTTTGTAATTGCAATTAAGTCAGTGGCGTAAAAGATAAAGGAGGAAAAATGGGCACCAACCCTGAATATCTACGCTACTGGAAGACTTCTTCAAAAAGCTTTGTTAGCTTATTGTGCATGCTAAGTTTAATCAAAATCGGTTTAAATTTACACTAGTTATAACCAAAAAGCGTTATATTTTTTTAAACTTTGACACCCTGTATCTTTTAAACAAAACTTAATTTTGAGCTGAAACTTTTTTTTTTTAACTTACCTACATTTATCAGATGGACCACCCCTTCAAGTTTCGCCCAACATCTCTGATTATGCTGTTGGGTGCAGCTTTATTAGGCAAGCAAATTTTGAATTTTTCAATTTAATATTAGATACATTAGATACAATTTTTTGGGGGCATTAACTCGTTAACAAAGCCCTTTAGGCTTATTAAGGAAATCCTAATTATCATATTTATATATAACCATATGTGGTATACTTTTTCATGGGTATACGTATACCTTTTTATGGAAATGATAGAGAAACTTTCTGAAACTGAAAATTTCCCATGCTGTATAAAAGAATCATCTCGAATAAAGCATCAGTCCCATTATTTGTATGCCTAGTTAAACAAAGTAGTTTTTTACACACCTTTCATACTTTAGTGGTGTTTCTAGACTTCTGTTACGCGAGAAACATAATTTTTCTTATATTAATTTGGATCATACCCGTAATAACGAAACTCTCAAGTTTTTACAAAGAATCTAACTAGCAACAACTAACTTCATTCCAAACTTTATTGTAGTAAAGTTTCCTTTAGCTTGGAACATCTTATAGTATAGGTATCCTTTTAAGACTGAGTCGGTCAAGGATTACCCTCATACTTTTACTTGCAGTCGACAGTGCAAAGCGACGAGCGATAGATGTTTTCCTATCCATCAGTATCCACAAACTTTTTTTTCATCTGTGGCGGAATTTTATAAAAACTAATAAGTGAATATTTTTCATTAAAAAAATAGCTGGTTCCGGAATTATTAATATTAACGACGTTATATTAAAAATAGAATTACATTTTCGCTGGTGTTATTATTGGTTCTCATCAATAATTTTGAAAATGTATGGAATGTTATTGGAGAGTGTTAAACACTTTGTACTGGTAGGTATATAATATATCCATTAATTTATTTTTTGATTAGAAAACTGACAAAAAGTTGGTTATATTAAAAAATGCATGAAAATGGAAGATATATTTATATTTAGATGAAATTCACCGGGAATTTTTATTATAAAGTATGTTTATTCAGTAAATATTATTCTTTTAGAATTTATGACGTCCTCAGAGTTATTTCATATAATTTATTTTGTAAATATGTAAGGCATTAAGAAAAGTATTACAGAGCTAATACTCTTGAATGCTTTTAATTTCCGATATAGATTAACAGGTGTAAAATGTTTATGTGGCTTAATGTATCGGGTCCATTCTCCAGATTAAAGTTTCTGAGTACCTAAGTTTTATTGGCAGGAGGTTATTTGAAGCAGGCATCGCGAAGTCTTTAATTAATTAGGTAGGTAATTATTATGGAGTTCTAGTTGTTTATTTTTAATTAAGTACAATTACTTAGATTGAATGTAGGATATTTGGAACTTATAACACTTTTCTAGAGGAAATTTTTCTTCAAATATAGGTATTTTAAATTTGTCATCCAGAAATTTTAATATTATCTACCTAAGTAGGTATATAAAAACTTGATGATATGTAGATATTTTTTAATAAAAGCATAATAGATTTAGCCCACAAAATTAGGAAAAAAAATATTATTTGGTACCGCTGAGCCTTTTTACTACCTTAGATATTTGTTTGACTCGACAGCAAAGTTGCAGATTCTCCACAGCCGCAGCATTTGTTGCCCAGTTTAATCCATAATTTTTTTGATTTCTAAAAAATTCTCTAAAAAGTGTTTGGTAACTGGACAGCCAAATTAAAATATATTGTATAAAAGCGTTTAATCATAAAACAAAGAATAACTTTTTCAAAAACAGGCCTCGTTAAGAAATATTTTCAAAAACGCACTTAAATGTTCTGTGAAATTGTGTTTTTTTAGTAACTATTTAGGTAGAGTTACTAAGATCGAACATCATGTATAAAATCGTATTTTAAGCATAAAAAAAAACCTTCTTGCGCATCAATCGCAGAAATAGTGTATTTTTATGCGATTCAATAATAAATATTTTCTTCCTATTTTTTTTTTTTATAATGAATATAATGAAAAAATAATCCGATTTTTTGGGGGGGGAAAAGCGGAAAACCACCTACCTACCAAAAAAAAAGAATAGCCCTCTCGTGGTTTCGAACCCGCATCAACAGTTTACTATTTAGGCAAGGACACCCTTGCCTAACTAACTCAGTCAAGGGGCCTTTCAAATTTGTAGCGATGATCGAGTAGGTATATGTAGTACGTCCAATACTTCATCCTACACATTTTATTTTTTAAACTGGTCGTATCTTTGTTATTAAAAAACCAATTTGAATACTTTTTTCACCTGCATGTAGGTGATTTAATTGTTGTTGCGTTTGATCTTCTAATTTTCAGAACCATTCATAATTGAATGTGGAAAAAAATAAAAAAAGAAATTGCGAACCATTTCATCGATTTAATAAGTGCAAGCTAATTTTGCACAAGCGAAAAACTTTTTTGTTTTTCGTTTAAAGTGCTACATTAATCGAGGCGAATTGAAGCTAAGACATCAAATTATATGTTAAAGCAAAAAAAAATTGAAAATTTCGGTTCAACTTCTTCAAAAATGGACTCATAAACGGTTATAGAATTGACACATTTTCACCCTTTTTCCTACCCACGACACTGGCTTATTAATGGAAAATATGCTAATTTTATTGCATTAACTCAAATTTCCAATAATTTTCTTCAAATCCCGTTAATTTTATTTCAAAGTTTTTTTGCCATCTTGCTCATACAGGGATTCAAAAATAGTCAATTTTCCAAAAAATTAAAATAGCCGCCATTTTGAAACGGCTCGGCCGATTTTGCTCAAGTGCAATACCAGACCACTCCTTGTGGATATCTTACTCCCACAAAAATTTCAGCCTCCTAGATTCAAAACTGCGACCTGAAATGAGATGACAAAAACCGGATACCTGGAATTTTGAAGGGACACCCTGTAGAAGTGATGGGACTTTTGGAAAGTTTTTCAACGAAAATCCAACGTCATTCCCAAATTTTACAAGGACCCAAAATTTCGTTCACTAATCTTAAAAGATAAAGCCACAGGAGCGTTTTTAAAATCGAAATTTCGCGATTTTGGAGAAATATATAAATATATATATATATATATATATATATATATATATATATATATATATATAAATATATAAATATATATATATATATCGTGGGCAGGTGAATTTTGGAAAACCACTTTTTCGTGATCTGGGGGTCATGATCGGTGGACATTTGATGAGTTTGGGTGATTTTCGAAAAGTGATGTCGTCCTCAATAGTGTATTTTTTGTTAAAAAATACACTAATAGAATTACCTCTTTCAAGATCAGGGCCTTGCTATTAGGAAAAATTTCCAAAATTGTTGTTCAGTTACTGAATAAAACATACTTTTATTGCGGCCTTAGTTTAATATATTTTTGGAAATATTTTCTAAAAGAGGCCTGATCTTAAAAACTGTAGGTAATTCTCTTTTTTATGCTTAAAAAACGATTTTATATAAAATATTACGTTCGATTTTGACCATCTTAGTTACTAAAAAACATACCTATATTTTTAGCAGCCTTAGTTTTACATTTTTTTGGAAATATTTAATAAACGAGGCCTCATCCTGAAAAGAGCTATTCTCTCTTTTATACTTAAAATACGAGTTATTTCGTTTTTAGCTATTCAGTTACCAAACACCCTGTATAGTCAAAAAATTACCATCCTAATCTGACATCTACTAAGAGACCTTTGTCTCATTGAGAAAATGTCGCTGTTCATATATTTTTTATGACCTACACGTGACATTATGGCGAATATACTGGGTGGGCCATCAAAAAGGTAACAAGCCTAATAGTTTGGAAAGTGAAGATGTATGCTAAAAACGCCGAAACAGGTCGATTTTGTTATCGAGGGGGATATATTTTCGTGACAAATTTATTTACCCAAGTTCACCTCCTTGGCAGGGGTAGCTACTCCTTTGCTTATCATCATAGGGAACAGCTATTGAGTGATACATCATTTGAAAGCTACTTGAATTCTCTTTACAACGATATCCAACATTTTGGGTTTCACTTACATACAGGGTGGCCCAACGAAAAACTAACTCGCCTTAATAACTTGGAAACTGAAGATGTACGCGAAAAACGCCGAAACAGGTCAATTTTGTTATCAAAGTAGGCATATTTTCGTGACAAATTTAACTACCCAAGTTGATCCCCTTGGCAGGGGTAGCTACCCCATTGCTTATCATTATAGGGAACAGATATCATCACTTGAAAGCTACTTAAATTCTCTTTACAACGATATCCAACATTTTGGGTTTCGCTTACATACAGGGTGGCTCAACGCTCAACGAAAACGTAACTCGCTTTAATCACTTGTGTGTAGGCCAACCTGTATGCAAGCGAAACCCAAAATGTTGGACATCGTTGTAAAGAGAATTCAAGTATCTTTAAAATGATGTATCACTTTCGCTTACATACAGGATGGCCCAACGATAACGTAACTCGCCTTAATCACTTGTATGAAGGCCACCGCCACCCTTTATGTAAGCGAAACCTAAAATGTTGGATATCGTTGTAAAGAGAATTCACGTAGCTTTAAAATGATATATCACTCGATAGCTGTTCCCTTATGATGATAAGCAAAGGGGTAGCTACCCCTGCCAAGGGGGTGAACTTGGGTAGTTAAATTTGTCACAAAAATATGTCCCCCCCGATAACAAAATTGACCTGTTTCGGCGTTTTTCGCATACATCTTCACTTTCCAAACTATTAGGCTTGTTACCTTTTCGATGGTCCACCTGTATTGAATGATCCTATTATACCTTTTCTAATGAAGAGAACTATTTCCCGTAATTTCAGACCAATATTTTAATGATAAACGCCATTATAAAGTAAATGAATATCTGGCATAATTATTCATGAGTCATTTTTTTAATGAATTCTCGTGCAGAATTAAAATTGAACTTGGAAAATTAAACTTATTTCCATCCTTACAAAACTTGCCTAATTCAAAATGTCGTTCCAAAACTAGCCATGTGCATTTTTCAAATCCGTTTTTTGGGGTGCCTGGGTTTTCAATACCTCAATAAATAAGTATTTACTTAGCTTAAACTAGTCTTAACGAGTTACTGATAAAACTTAGATCCAAAATATTGTAAAAAAAATAGTTTTTGAGATTTACCAATAATTTTTATAATATGGCATTATGAGAAGGAAAGAATTTCCCAGACTGGGTATCATTAAAGATAGAATATAAAGTTTGTGTTAATAAAAATGATGTATTAAGGCATTGGAATATCAAAAACTTCAAATATTTTGGAAAATTACATTTTTATTGTCTTTAACCAGTTCACATAAATTCAGGAACAAGAGAACTGTTTTTATAGTGTCTTTCTTGGTTTCTCCTTTGACATAACTAATTTTTAGTTAGGTAGCTATTCCTAATTAAAATTTTTAATACAAAAAGTATTTTGATAAAAATATCTGATACTATGGTCTCTTCATCCTCAATAAAAAGCACACAAGTATGTAGTTAATAAAAGAATCATAATGATGGTAGATACATATAGGATCTACCTTCTTTTCATTCACAAGTTGATAAATTGATTAAAGATACATAATAAATAATTGCAATGTTACGTAATCCAGTCACATATTTTTTATTGAACGTAGTTCTGTGATTCTCGTTACTTATAGATAAGCGTTAAAAAAACTATGTGCATCAATTAAGAATTCTTTGAGAGTATAACACCTTTGATAACTCAATAAAGGATGACATAAATAATGATATGAATACAAATTTTTTTAGTTGATATGCAAAGAACTTTCAAATCAATAATAGTTTTGTTTACCAATAATATACACTACTCAAAAATGAAAAAGTCACACCAAAAATTTTGATTTATTTTGATTGGGGATAAATTTCCAATTTCCTAAGGGATTTCCATATCGTTTTTTCGTGTCGGCATCACTATACTTTTTTTCATTCTTTATTGGATCTAAACTCAAAGAAAACTGTAAACAAACTTTCTGCAGGCTGATATATGTGAAGACGTGGAAATCACTCCTCTGTTTTCGTACCCTCGATTTCCGAATAATTGTTCCTGTTCGTTTTGATGAGCAAATTTTGAAGCTTGTCGTCTTACATCGTGACGGTTTAAAATTTTTGATTTAACACCTATATTTACAGGGTGATCTCAAAAAATAATTTTTTTTCTCTTGAAGTACATAACTTTTTCCCTTGCCAACCGATTTTGGAAATTTAAGCTCGTATTAAAGCTAATACTCCAGGCAAGGAAATTCAGGGACGGATATTGACTCAGGACAAGCATTAAAAACAAAATTTTGTATGAAAAATCACCCAAATTAAAAAATCTTCTGATGGAAACAGGTTTTGGAAGGAAAATTGAATGAAAATCAACTTTTCTGCGAGTAAACTTTCATTTCTGATCACTTCAAGAATATTCTTGATGACATGGGATAAGAAAGGTTGATAACAACAGCCAAAACACATCTGCGCGTTTACTTACCTTTACCAAATGGTATGTAACCATCGTTTATAAAAACACTTTCGGGTAAGAAATGGTGCTGATTCCCCCTGGAAACGTGCAGATATTATTTGACTGTTGTTTGAACGATTTTCATGTCATGTCAGCAAGAAAATTTCTAAATCGTTCACAAACGAAGGCTAGTTTGGAGACAAGTTGATCTTCATCCAATTTTTCTCCCAAAATCTGCTTCCAGAAGAAATTTAAATTTGTGTAATTTTTTGTGCAATCTTTTGCTATTAATGTTTGTTCTGAGACTATTTTTGTCCCAGGATTATCTTGCCTGAAACTTTAGCTTCAATACGAGGCTTTATAACTTTACAAAATCGGTTGGCGAGGAAAAAAGTGATGCACTTTAAGAGCAAACACTTTTTTTTAGATCACCCTGTAAATACAGATATTGAGTCGAAAATTTCAAAACCGTCTCGAGTAAATCTTCAAAATTGGTTTATCACAATTTACAAGAAAACATTTACACATTTACACCTTGCAGACAGTTTTTTTGAGTTTATATGCAACAAAGTCATAAAAATAAACGATAGGGCTGCTGAGATGTGAAAACAAAATCTAAATCCCTTGGGAATATTGAAAGTTTTCCTCAATTAAAATCAGGCAAAATTTTGGGGTGCGATAATTTTTTATTAATTCTCTAATTAATTTAAAGTTTAATTAATAGAAAAGGCATGGAAAAGAAGTTTGGCAAAAGATGGTGCAGAAGTCTGGATGTAAATTTTCTGTTTTCAACACCCATCAAGTGTATCCAGATCACGTTATTTCTTCCCTGGCATCAGCTTTAGCGGAAGTCATTTCAGAGTCATACGACGAATGTATGAGATTTTTTGGCAAATGTTTTGTCATGTTCTTCAGCAACTATGGGTAAGATCATATAAATAATTAATTGTAGATCGCATAAGTAATAAAACGTAACTCCTATTTCATTTATAATCGTTTCTATTGATCGATCGGTAATCAGTATAGGTCGTTTGATTACCTCCAGCGCTTGGGAAAATCGTGCTTGGAGTTTCCAATACCAATATAATAGACACAGCTATCTGCCTGAAGCCTTCATTTAAGTTTATAGGAATACGACTAAATCATCTCCTTAGTCTAGGCAAAAATAAACTTATTGTATTTGAAGCAAATTCATTCAGTGAGGGGCTTTTCTTATACAATTAAGAAGGACTCTTACTTGCTCAAGACAAACGGGAGAGGTGCGGTTTTTCGGGTCAGCATCCCGATCTGGGCAACCACAAGTTACAGGATTTATAATAATTGGTAATGCCTTTTGCCTTATTATACCTATAATAGTGAGTCATCTCCTCACTAACGGTGACAGAAATCTAATTTATCTCAACGCGTTAAATGTAAGAAGTATTATAAGAATAGTTATGTCAAGTCCCTGACTACTAGATGGGTACATATCTATATGGATGCATTTTTTAGATACGATGACACAATAAAAGCTACAGGAAGAAATTTCGCAGACTTTCTGGAGAACGTCGATAATATTCACAGTCAATTTCGACTTTCTTATCCAAAAATGAAAAGTCCTTCCATGTATTTGACGGCTGTGGATGAAAATGGGTGCTACTTAATTTATCGAAGCAGCCGACAAGGATTCACTCATTACTTAATGGGTAAGTATAAATACGTGACTATAAAAATTTTATGCGAATGATAAAAAATAATTATTTTTTCTAGGACAACTCGATCAAATCGCAACCGATATATTCAATCTTAAGCTAGAATCTCAAGTTATAAAAAGCGAAAATACAATGGTGTCAGGGAGGAATATTTTCATCGTAACGTTTAGATTAAATTTTGATAATTCTCAATATGTAAGTCTTTCTTTCTTTAAACAGCTCGTCTATATGGTTTCCTAATATCAATTCCCATTTTAGATGTTAGCCAAAACAGCTGGGCCACATATAACCAATTTACCTTCTTTTGATTGTGATTTACTTTTGAATTTATTTCCCTTTGGAATTCTTTTCAATTCGGCAATGATTATTGAAGGAGGGGGTGAAAAGATCTTGCAAGTAGCCGGAGGAAAGGAGAAACTGTTGGGACACCAGTTGAGTAAATATTTCAGATTGAGAAGACCAAAAGGAATACAACTGACCTGGAAAAATGTAAGTATTTAATTTAAAATTTTATATTCAACCAGAGACAAAGCGAACCACCATTTATAAGATCGAGAAAAATTTTTAACACTGGCGAAGGTAGAATCACCGTATGGAGATGTCATTTCAGATCACCACTCCACAGATATACCTAATTATTATTGTACCTACCTTGGTTTGGTCGTCTTGCTCCTCTTCAGCTCCTCTTGGGGTTGCCTTCTTCGGCGTAGTCAGATTTTCACAAATTTGATTTTTTTCAAAAAAAATTAATTTTACCACCCATGAGCATCGATGGTGTGAATTGTACTTCCAGAAAATTGATTTTATCTGAGTTTTAAAAATATGGAAAAAAATAATATTCTTTCAAAAATTAAAGTTATTTGTGGGAAATATGAACACAGTTTGTTAGATATTCACAAAAATGTAATGTCATTTATCAAAAAAATCAACAATTTCATTCTGGTGACCAAAAAGTGGTAGGTAACTTTAGGAATTTCAACATTTTGCTTATTGTAACTTTGAATTCGAAATATAATTTGTACCTAGTTATTTTTGGTAAAAAAATAAATCACGCGATGACTACAAATAAATTAATCACCGAATCGAACTTTCCCATTAACCGCATTATTTTGCTAAAGCCCCTTATTGTTTTTTCAGAGTGGTCTGCTCACTAATTTGATAAAAAAATCATCCTAGCATACCCACGTCTCTATTAAGATGAATTATCTACCCTACGCAATATGCCGATTTCGGGCTAAAAATAAAGAATCCCTTTATTGATTTTATTAGCAATTTTTCTTGATTTCAGACTTTCTATCTGAAATCTGTAATGTTCGAATTGGAGTTCCTTCGCACTGAATTGGTGAAAAGACTTGCTCAAACGAACGGATCTGGAGCTTGCTCGCTTCACACGGAGGAAAGAGTGATTGAAATCGATGGAAAAAGCATTTCTCCATACGGTCCGAGGCGTGACAGTCAACCCGGACTTAGGAATGTCCTACTTAAAGGCCAAATGAGACATTTGAATGATATAAACCGTATCATTTACTTATGTTCTCCTGTGTGAGTATATACCAAGAAAATCCTTATACTATTGCATGACAATGAAAATATAGCGTGTAACAGAATTACAATTTGGCATCACGTACTAATTGGATTTTTAATTATTACCTAAATAAAAAAATATAAATGATTAATAACTAGGTAAATTGTCCGGGGAAATCAGAAACACTTTACAAAAAGTTGTTCATTCAATTATTTTTATTAATAATTATAAAATGAAACAAAAATTAGGCAGGTATAACTTGGAAAGGGACTAATGCCTATTTTCTCTCATTTTATTTCATTCGGCGCTACTGACGTATCCATTGACACTTTCATCTCCGGTTTCTTTTTGATTTTTTTGGATATTATTTTGTCCCCTTCTTACACAATACACCAAAGTGTCTCACAACCCTTCTCCAATGGTATATCTTCGTTTATTTTACTAACAGTCTAGTGCATTTATGAATATTTCATAATAAGTGTGACCCAAAAGTTTCGGGCACACTTATTTTGTTGCTTATTCGAGTCTTCGATGGAGTTCTAACCCTGAATTTTCGCATTGTCCAGATTTCCCCGGCCGTTATGTTATATATAAGCTTTATAACTTTATTATTTAACAGGGTAAATGATATAAGTGAATTGCCAGACCAAGGGCTTTATCTCAACGACTTGAATGACCACGGCCTAGGTAAAGAAATGGTTTTAACTGGTTGGCAACACAGTTCACGGTAAGTTAATCATTTTTTTACAATTCAGATCCTATTTCCCAATTTAATTTAATTAAATCCAGCCTGGAATTAAGATTCGATAAAGTTGAACAGCACGTCCAGGAATTGGAAAACAACTACGCGCTCTTGGATACCTGGAGAGCTCGTGGTGATGAACTTCTCTATTCCATGATACCTAAACCTGTGGCGGATCGTCTTAGGACTGGAAGTTCGCCGCTTGAAACTTGCGAAGTCAGTTTGTAATTAATTCGATTTCTAAATTTTGGATCAATGCTACAGATGTAAAACTGTAAAGATAATAATGAAAAAATTGTCCCTCATGTTATGGATCTTCAAATTCATCTTCAAAGTTGCAGGTTCAAGTAATATACCAATTAATAACGAGTGAGCAAAAAAAAGCTCCATGAAAGCATTCACGGGAAAGAGGAGGACATGTTTTGTTATACCAGAAACTACTTAAAAAGCAACTGTACGATGTAATTGTTTAAAGCTTGTTTAAAGCAAGCAAAACCAGAAATGATAATGCAATATCATTTTTTTTACTTTTATGTTGAATCTGTTGTACGTCTAAGCGCTGATCCAGAACTTCAAGATACAAATTATAACTTTTTGAAAACAATTTATTCAGAGATAAGTAATTGTTTTGCAGACTTTCGATTCTGTCACCATAATGTTTTGCGAGCTGATGGGTTTCAATTCATCCACAGTTCAAGATGCCATGGATCTAGTGTCAAGCATGAATGCTGCTTTTAGTTGTTTCGATGCCCTTATGGACGAATTCAATGTTTACAAGGTAAAATATAAAAATTAAGAGGTTTCACTTCAACTTGCAAACAAACTAAATAAAAATCAAAAATTCCTATTTTTAGGTTGAAACTGTAGGTCAAATTTATATGGCAGTCAGTGGCGCGCCTGAAAGGAACACGAATCATGCTGAAAAAATCTCAGACGTATCTCTTTGCATGGTGAAGCACATTAAGAAATTGCAGATTCCTTCTGGAACAAAAGTGGATGTACGGATTGGTATGTATACTTTTAATGAAAAAATTTAAAATATTGCATTGTTTGTGCATTAATTTGGCAGGTTGTCATTCCGGACCAGTGGTAGCTGGAGTAGTGGGTATAAAAGTTCCAAGGTATTGTTTCTTTGGAGACACTGTTAATACATCCTCAAGGATGCAGTCTACCAGTTCGGTTTGTGGAACAATTTAAAGGTGTTTATTTATTTTTTTTATTAAATATTTTTAGCCTGGAATGGTACATATATCATCGGCAACCAAAGACATGTTACCTGAAGGCAAATATCGAATTGAAAATAGAGGTCCCGTAAAACTTAAAGTGAGTTTTAGAGCATATTTATGGGAGAAAATCAGTTATAATTATAATCTGAAATATTCGTGATATCACAAATTAAAAATTATTTTTGTTTATAGGGAAAAGGACAAGTGGAAACTTTCTGGATTTTTGAAAGCACCAAACCAGATAAATGTGAAGAAAAAATAAAATAGAAAATTAATACAAATTCGATGGCAGAAAGTTACATTTAGATGCATCTTTTTTTTTACATCATCACATCATGTTTGTTATGCCAAGCTGATATGGCATGCGGATGAGCCGATTGCATGTCATCAGGCGTGTATTTGTCTACTTTTTGGCATGAGATCAGTATTTTTTCAATGAGCACAACACCTAATTACTTTTCTTTTTATTATGTATTTAATATTTTGGCTCGAATATTTCTATTGTATTTTTTTTAAATACACTTTAATTTTAGTGTTATGCCACTTCTAAATGTAACATTCTGTAGAATAATCTTACATGTTATGGAGCATTATAGAATATGCTTAAATATATAAATTTAATGAAATGATTCATGTTCCATGTTGAAAAATATTCCAAAAATAGGTTAGATGCCTATTATACGTAAATAGAAATAGAAAATGTTAATTATAGCTATTATTGTAGTATGTAGATGAAATTTTATGATGATTCTGTTACTTATTATACAGGGTGAGTCATTGATATGGGAAAGCTCTATTGCACCTACACCATTAAAGATATCGAAATGAACCAAAAAGTACTGTAAATGGGAGGGTAAAGTGCAGTTTGTAAAATTATTTTCAGATGCACAGGATGGCCCAATATCGCTGTACGCCATACAACTTTGTTATTTTAAATGGGACACCCTCTATATTATTACATCTTTAGATTATTTGAGAAAAGTCAAAAAGAATGGTTTGTAAAGTTGAAGTTTGTAATGAGCGATTTATGGGTTATAAACGAATGAAAATCGCGATTTTCCATTTTCAAAGCAGCTTATATTGAAAACGGCTCGAGATATGGAAAAACGGTTTACATGTCCCTACCTTAACTTTTCAAGCGGTATCCTATTGGATGGATGAAATTTTTATACAGAGTGGTAAAAAATTTGATTATTTTCATCACCCGGTATAAAAATTTCAGCTACATGATAGGATACCAAATTAAAAATTAAGATAGGGACATGTAAACCGTTTTTCCATATCTCAAGCCGTTTTCAATATAAGCTGCTTTGAAAATGGAAAATCGCGATTTTCATTTGTTTATAACTCTTAAATTGCTCATTACAAACTTCAACTTTACAAACCATTCTTTTTGACTTTTCTCAAACAATATGAAAATGTAATAATATAGAGGATGTCCTATTTAAAATAACAAAGTTGTATGGCGTACAGCGATATTGGGCCATCCTGTGTATCTGGAAATAATTTCCCAAACTGCACTTTTCCCTCCCATTTACAGCACTTTTTGGTTCATTTCGATATCTTTAATGGTATAGGTGTAATCGAGCTTTTCCATATCAATGACTCACCCTGTATATTAGGTCATAAAAATAAAAGAACACTTAATTTAAACAATTTTATTTATATAATTAAATATAATGGATGCAAAATCCAAACTGTAAACTTCAGAATTGTCTTTCTAACGCCCCAAAACGGAAACAGGACAACACTCCAGGGGAGCGCGGCCACGAGCGCGCTGCACTAAATTCATTATAACTTTTGATCTAGTTGCTTGTAGCCAGCAAAATATCATGTTTTCAAATGTGAAAAAATATATTTACAAGAATATAACGTACACAAAGTAGAAGTTTTAACAAAATCAATTAAATACCTGTCATTTTTTTAATTCTTACAATAAACATCTGAAATTTCCACAGTTCGCTCTTTAAATGAATTTGAACAGGTGAGTGATAAGAAAAAAACTTATAAAATTTTTGTTCGCAAAATAGAGCCCAAAATATTGAAACCTTATAAAAAGTGAAGATTTTTTTAAACAAAGATAAAAATTATTTTTGTGGAAATTACCTAAGTACGTGAAATTAATTGTTAAATAAACTTTAATAACTTAAAGAAATAATTTTTTTTTGCTTATCTGAAAAAATATATTTTTATAATAGCACCTTAAAAAGTAGGTACGCACCTCGGTACGCACATACAATGAAATTTTTTGTTGTAATCGTAATAACTGTTATTTGAAAAAAAATACGAAAAAATTACGTTTTTTCAGTAAATCTACAAAAGGTGCATTTCTAAAATATATTTTATTGATGATGAAATTATGGATATAAATTTAACTATTGATGTACTTAGTTTATGTTCATGAATCGAAAAAAAATTTTTTTGAACCTATAGACAGAGATACAGCATATGAGAATACCTGCTGGGCAAGTATAGCGCTCACCTGGGCTGTGCATGGGTTACGTAACCAAAAGTAAGAGGGGAGGGAGAATTTTATCTCGATATATTGTAAAATTAGTTTTTTGTATTATTATTTTTATGTCCGTATTTAACAAATATGTTTTTTATAAATTGAGTAAAAATATCGGACATATTTTGATCTAGTAGACAAGAAAAATGTTTATTTAAAAAATGTGGTCAGTCTGAAAATTAAATTTTTGCATGCATTTTTGACATCCTCGTAAAACCGGACCTTGCAAGAAAAAAATGGAGCTGACCAGACCCTGTCAAACTGGACCTTACAAAAAAAAAAAAAAAAAAAAGATTATGCAAACTAACCACTAACTCCTGTGTAGAATCTACACTTCACGAACTTTGTAATCCATCATTTTGAGATTTTTTGTTCAGTTCTGTAATCGAAGTTAGGGGGGGGCACTGATTTGTTGTCAATTTGCTTGGTGGCCTAGAATTTCGACCCCCAGCTGCTCATTTGTCGTTTATACAAGGTGTCACAAGGGTATAACAAGGGTAAACCCACATTTTTTTCTGTAATGTTTGAGGTATTATTTTGGAATATTGTCTTCCGGTCTTTCCGGATGTAGTATCTACCTACAAACTACAACTTTTTTGTTTTTGTTTTTCTTCAATGCAAAACTTCAATAAAAGTGGTTTTTACAGTTACATCAACTTAAATGTAAATTTTTTCAGTTACAAAATTAAACAAGTGAAATTCACCCTTTTTCAAACTTCAAAGCAATTTACGCCCAAAAGGGCTCAAGATAGAGGGAAACGGGCTTACATGTCCCTATATCATAACTTTTTATGTAGGCACTAAGAAATATTAGAAAAAGTTTTATTTCCAGTAATCTCAGATTTTTCATTATCCTGTATAAAAATTACATTCACACAGTAGTTAAATACTATGAAACATTAAGATAGGGGACATGTGAGCCTTTTTCTCCAATCTTGGCCGTTTTTGATATAAATTGCTTTTGAAAAAGTTCGTGTTAGATATTGTTTTCATTATTTTTTTTCTCCATGTCAATTCTCCATTTTTATATTTCATATTATAAGGTGACTTTCAGCGGCTGCCAAAGTAAATTTTTTTCAAAAATTCGGATACTTATGTATTAATAGTTATCAACATATTCAATTCTTCTGTAAAAGAGGTGCAATGAAAAATAAATGGACAAATTATATGATATTTTTTCCAGAGACTAAATTTTTATGTATCATGGATTTTAAAATAATTAGCTTCTAACTAGGATGAGGTGAACTCTACATATAACTTGAAAACTAAACATCAGATTCCTGAAAATCCTGAAAATATTGACGAGTCAACCATTTTTTTTTTTTTAATTAGGTTAATCATTGTTAAGGAACGAAACGACATGAGAATATACCCACCAGCTTGAATATTTTTTCCCATACCAAAATCGATGTTTATTAAAGTCAAATAAAATACACAGGGTGATCAGTAACTCGCGCACTCCGAATACAGGGCGATAGAGAGTCCAATTAAAATTAAGGATATTCTGCAAAAAATATTGAATCCGACGGTTGGTTTTCAAGTTACAGAGCTTCCCTCATCTGAGTTTAAAGATAATTTTTTCAATAACCGTGATAAAAATTAATGAAAAATTCAGGTTACTGTAATGTCTGGAACGGATATTATGTAATTCGTCATTTTTTTTTTTCACAAAACCTCTTTACAGAGGAATTGAGAATGTTGTAAATTGATAAAATACCTAAATCTGAACGAAATTTGAAGTTTGGCAACCCCCTACTAAACTCAGAATATAAAATATTCAAATGCGTTCGTTGCTATGGAAATAAAAATAATAACACTACCATCTAACCCGAACTTATTCACATGGTCAGTGCAGGATTGCCATCTTTTTTTACAAAAATGGTCATATGCTTTGGAAGAAAAGAACTTACAACACTGCAGTAAGAAAATTTACCGCTCTTAAAAAGTGAAGCTCACCGCAGCATGCTCTGAGTGCGCGAGTTACTGATCATCCTGTATAACTTCGGTGTGAATGATTTTTTTTATCCTGACCCTTATGTGAAAAACAGGCTTACATTTATTTTATCCTTTCGGTTCAATAAATTTATCGAGATTAATGGGTTTGTAAATTGAAGCTCCAGTATTGATTTTATGTCAATTATAATGCCACATAAGTATTAAGAAAAATGGAGCATTGAATTAAATATATTTTTTCATATAAAGAGTATATTGATAAAATGATTTTATTTTCGATCACACTGTGTGATACCAATATAAATTAAGTACTATTACTATATCTATTACAGCCGGATTAATAAAGGTACGTTTATTTATGTATCAATTAGACATGCAAGTCTTTCTTGTTAGCTTTGATAATGCAAATTAATTTAGATAAAAGACAGTACGATCAATAATTATGAGTGTAACGGGAATAATACCAACAAAGTTGATTAATATGTCCGTATAAAGAAGTGGAAGCTCTCACGAGATATCTCAATTTTAATCCCATTATATTTTCTAGTATAAAAGGATCGGCTTTTGAAAGTGGTAATCATTTCGAAAAAGTCTACCAGACGGGATAGTTAAACAAGCATCGTTAAAAGCATTGTGTAAAGAGACATGTATGGAATGCTTTTGCAAAGTGTTCAGCATTTCGTGCAGGTATGCTAAGCTTTATTTATTGATTAATAATAATAATTTTTATTATTATTATACACATCTTATACCTACCTAATTGTTTTTATGGAATTTACTGTTATTGCTTAACCCCCTAATGTTTGCTTTATTATCCGGTAACGAGCCAATCTCCAGTTTCCTCGATAAAAGTAATCATATTATCTCGGGAAATATTCTAAGAAATCAACTTGAATAGGAGTTCTTGGAAAGAGGAGATCCTCCTTTAAAAAATAATCCTATAATTATCAATTCTCGCTATTTAAATAAAATCAAAAGGTCAATTGAGACATGAAGAATTCAATTTCAAGAGGATCCTGTGATTTGTAAACGAAGCGAATAAGATTAGTATGATTCTTTACAGTAAATTTTTCGGAGAATAAGAGAAAGGTCCCTGCAGAATATATTAAGGAAATTGGTCATAGGTCTTGTTGTTGTTGAGTTCTCAAGATAATGTTTGGCTTCCCTAATTGTTTTACAGCAAAATGTTAAATGGACCATTTGTATGGCAACATTTTTTACCTTTTATCTTCAATAAAGTAAGATCTCATTAATGATAATAATTGTAGATGGAGTATGGAGATGATATCTGGCAAAAAGTACTTCAAGTTGCGAATTGCAAATATACTATGTTCGATACACATCAGGTATATCCAGATCATATTATGGCGTCACTAGCTTCGGCTTGTGCCCAAGTAACCTCGGCTTCATATGACAGTTTCATGAATTTCTTCGGTAGATGTTTCGTAAGGTATTTTTCAGAGCTAGGGTGAGTAAAAAACTTAATGTCTTCTTAGATAAATTACGCTAACACTTACAACCCTTTATACTCTTCAGTTTCAGCTGAAATATGTATATGAAACTTAATTTTTTGTTCATTTCGACTTCTAATCAATGAAATATTTTTTAGATATGATATTACCATTAAAGCAACAGGAAGATATTTCACAGACTTTCTAGAAAGCGTGGACAATCTTCATTCTCAGTTTTGCTTTACTTATCCAAAAATGAAGAGTCCTTCAATTTATCTTACTGATATCGACTCAGAGGGTTGTATCTTGGTCTACAGAAGTAGTCGTCAAGGCTTCACACAGTATGTTATGGGTGAGATTAATTAATATTACTACGAATTATGTGTGCTGATACTGAAATTAATTTAATCAACATCATTAAGGCATTTTTATGAGAATGTTCTGGAAGGGGAAATATGATAAAATCTTTTTCGCTAGCGTATGCGAACTAACTTGCTTTTTAGACACTCCATAGGCTGTCAAGTAATAAGACTGTCAAGTATAGGCTAAAAAGTAACAAATTAGGTTCTACCCAGGGACCTCAGCGCGAAAATCCGGGCTCTAATCAAGGCGGTCAAATAAAATACTCTTAAAGTTGTTCTCATGGGCTATACCATATGTTCCCTAATAGCTTTTTCTTCCATTTGAAGCAATAAATGTTATAATTTTATATTTTCAAAACAATGCTGCACGAAAAAAAAAAGTGTAACCTTATCGTCACGCAATCCCTCAGAGTCTTCGTGATTTCCTTACCTCGGCCAGAACAACAGCCTCGGCAGCAAACTTTCTCTCAGTACTCTAAAGAGGATTTCGCGGCCATCGCTTGTCTTCGAACTCACTCGAAGGCACCACCGAAACTGCCCGGAGATAGAAGGGCCGCTTCCGATTCATGCAGGACCTCATTTCTAAGAACCCGTGCCGGACCAGCCAAGATTAGAAGCTAAAACGCACTCCTAGGGAGTGAGCCGTCGGAATGGAGCGAGATGAGAGACGTGAGAGGGAGACAGGATGGAGGCAGACAGGCTGACAGGAAAATCGACTCGGGTACACGGCGATCTGATAAGCCATGAGAAATATACAATCGGAGCCCTCTATAAGATGACTTTTTCCGGCCCTTTTCAAAAACCCACCCTGCAAATTCTCCCAACTCCCCTCCCTCCGTTTTCGAGAAATAGGATGCGTATCCTATCAACCGCGCTTTCTTCTTCTTCTTTTTTTGACGGGCGCGGATAGAAGAAGAACCGATATTCGGGGCTATCCGTCCTATCACCGCGTTCCTGCCAAAAAAACAAAAAAAAATTCTGAGCAGTGAGAGAGAGGAAATATCATTCCGCCTGAGCCTTGGAAACATGGAAACTGCCCTTATGATCAAAACAGTCTTCTTCGTCTCATCGGCAGAGGAAAAGGATGACCTTTGTAACCACCAGCTAAAAAGGAGCTCGGTCCCCCAGTCGAAATAGAACTAGAAATGACCTGTAAAGAAATGATACTAGGCGGTCTTATTTTCGTCAAGTCGACGCAGTGACGAAACCAGAGCACATAAGCGTGCGTGCGAAATTTGAATTTGGAATTTGTAGTGATTGGTGCATTAAATAATTTCGCTTTTCTGGAGATTTCCAGTTGGAATTTTCCAAAGTTAATCTGCCGGCAAGATCTCCGCGTTACGTCATAAAACGTAGCATGCAGAGAAGAAACCTACGCAATATCATATCTTTTTAAGTGTATTTATTGTATCATTCATGTGTTTAGGGGGGCAAATCGTTGTAATAATGATATTAATATTTTAAGGTCAACTTCAACAAATTGCAAAAGATTTTTATAATCTCAAACTGAACGTAAAGGTTTTAAACAAAGCTACTTCATCCAGCGGAGAAAAAAGCAATGTTATCGTCACTTACAGATTAGATTTCGACAATAAGCCTTATGTAAGTTTTCAATATCACTGGATCACTTTTTGTTTAAATATTACAGCAATAATGTTTGCAGATGGTCCACAAAAAAATTAAAGAATCGTATCACCAGAACAAGCTTTTTACGTTTCCTTGTTCGCTGCTGCTGGAGCTCTTTCCTTTCGGAATAATTATCGATGCTGAAATGAAAATAATGGGAGCAGGTGAAAAGTTAGGGGACGTATGGCGAGGTGAACGAAATTTCCTGGGCGAACCAGTTAGGAAATATTTTAAATTAAGAAGACCTAAAGGGATATCCTTTTCCTGGAAATCTGTAAGTGTTTTTATGTTGATGACAGATAGAACAACTTTACAATAATACTGACAAGACGATGCGTGTTCAGTTACTTAAAAAAATTTTCGTGAAGAACGCTGAGAATCAGGAATTTCGGGGAATTACCTAATTTCAGCTTATCAATGACAGAGCTAGTCCTTCAGCTTAAAAATTTCCTCTCTTTAATTTAATTTTAATGTGATTTTCAGCGATACTCGTAATATTTCAATAGACAATAACTTTTAAGTGTAATTACATTGAATAAAATATTCTTTTAAACTTCTCAATTGATCAGACTCTACACTTGCAAGCAGTCATGTTTGAACTGGAATGCAACCGTGGGTCCAGCGATTTCACTCAAGAAAAAGAAAAGGATGCAGATCCTCTTGAAGTTGGAGAGGCTAAGATTCCCACCCCCGAACAAGGATCTAAGAACATTCTCCTCAAAGGGCAGATGAAGTATCTTGCCGATGTGGATGCGATTGTTTTTCTTTGCAGTCCTGTGTACGTATCCAAAATCACATAATATTTAAATAATGAAATTTTTATTTATATTTTAGTATAAATGATTTAGATGAACTGCCAGAACAAGGGCTCTACGTTAACGATCTCAATCCTCATGGACTTGGTAAAGAGATGTTACTTGCAGGATGGCAGCACAACTCCAAGTATTGATTAGTTAATAATACAACCTAATGCTTATAGGCCCTTTAGTTCTTATTGTATCTCTTCTCAAACTGTCGTAACCAATTTTTGTCTCATGCTCACTTCTCCCCATTCCTGTTTCTTATAACTGCCTTTACTTTGACGCTTTCTAGATAATAACAAAAAAATAAATACGTGAAAACTTTTAGGCTTGAAATTATGTTTGATAAAGCAGAGAAACGTTCAGATGAATTGGGAAAGAGCTATGAGCTTTTAGATACTTGGAAAAGACGAGGAGATGACTTACTTTATTCAATGATTCCCAAAACTGTAGCTGACCGGCTCAGAACTGGTAGTTCACCTTTAAGTACCTGCGAAGTAAATACTTGACGCGTATTATTTAATAATATGCAAGTCTCTTTATAAATTCAAATAATTTCCTCATTTTAGTCTTTTGAAGCTGTCACAATTCTATTCTGCGAATTGGTTGGTCTAGCTTCGGAGACAGTCAAAGATGCAATGGAGGTGGTCACTACAATGAATACAGCATTTTCCTGTTTTGATTCCTTGATGGATAAGTTTAACGTCTATAAGGTCTGTCATTTATATTTATGTTGAAAGTACCTACCTGCATATTATTTTTCAGGTTGAAACAGTTGGACAGGTTTATATGGCTGCAAGTGGGGCCCCTGAACGCACGAAATGTCATGCTGAGAACGTCGCTGATGTTGCTTTAAGCATGATTAAGTCTACGGAAAAACTCAAGGGTCCTTCTGGAAGTAAAGTTGAACTAAAAATTGGTAAGTGCTCCAGAAGTTTATATAATTTTCATATTTGGGTAGCTACGATTCCAGCTCAGTGGCAAGTCAAACCGCTGCCTCTTCTTGTTTTTTCTAAAGTTCTATTTCTTTTGGAAAAGGTTAACAAAAAACTATGGTTCGTCTTTTCTCAACTGGTTTCGGATGGACTAAGCGTTTTACAGAAAATTAAAAAACTACAGATCCTCTCCTTATTTTTTTATTTGAAAAGGAGCTTGTTTAGGTACCTACATACACCTACTTTTATCTAAAGAATTTGTCTGATTTTTTTTTTTATTTTATGAAGAAAATAAAAAAGACTGAAGGCATTATTGATCAGAAATATTTTTCAATAAAAATGTGTTCTTTGGACAAAGATTTTGACTTGGAGTTTTTTTCCATAAGGAGGCAGAAGTTTGGGAAAATTACGAAAATATTAAAGTGCTGATTTTTTGCTAAATGCCTGATTGGGCTCGGGTGAATTTCCGGGCAATATTAAATTTTTCTTTGTTTTTGGCTTCCTACCAAAGAGTTGAACTGGAATCGTAGATGGGCATGCCTACAACATCTCCACCGAGCGACGGCTATTTGACGTTATATAGTTGTATTTTTCAGGGATCCATTCTGGACCGGCTGTGGCAGGAGTTGTCGGGATAAAAGTACCAAGATATTGCTTTTTTGGCGATACTGTCAATACTGCATCTCGTATGCAGTCAACAAGTTCGGTAACTTTGTAACGTTTTCATAAAAAAATATATTTATAGTCACAGAAGAATATTTTAGCCTGGAATGATAAATGTTTCCTCTGAAACCAAGAAATTACTGTCACCTGAAAAGTATATTATAAAGGATAGAGGAGTTGTCAAAGTTAAGGTGAGTTTACGTTGTTACGCATTTTACTGCTTTCCGGGGTCATTACGTCAACTCCTTTGAAGCTTTTTTTACCTTTTTTATCTTCCTTTCTACATTTATTTTTGATTTATTATTTTTTAGATAGTAGGTACTTATGATTGTTCTCAACTCTCGAGTATCATTTGTTTTTTATTGAAATCTTTTTTTTATGTTTGGGTATTGTTTTTAATTTTAGGGAAAAGGTGAAATGCAAACATATTGGTTGTTTGAGAAAAAAATTTAAGCTGGGAACATGATGCTTACATAAACATTTGACTAAATAGAAAGAAAAGCTGCATAATGTAGCAGTCAGAAATAGAAAATAATAAATAATCTTAATAAAGTAGTTCAGCTGAATTTTATTTTGACCTATTTTGAGACCCCTTTGAAGGTAGATGGATGAGTTATATCTACTTATCTTCTTCAATAAATGACTGCAGGTAAACCGTCAGTAAAAGTATCTGGATGTCATTTTAGAAATAACTGATAAAACTTCTAGTTGAAAATGCGCCTAAAGAAGGATACAGATTAAATCAAGATATAGTCTTGATGGAATGTCAAGATAATTTTGTAGAACTAGGAGCTAAAACTGTTCATTTTAATTTTCCGCGGTCAATTATATGAAAATAAAAATCAATTTAAAAAAATCAATAAAAAATGTTCAATACTTACTGTTCTGTTTGGAAACCTGGAGATGTTGTTAGCTACAAACGTTTCATAATGTCTTGTGAAGTGCCTCCGGCCAGGGTTTTCATGTCGCGAAGAAAGGTGGTAGGTCTCTGATCGCCTAATCCCATACCAGAGGGAGAAGCTTCCTTAATAACCGTTGCGTTGCTCGTCAAGGTATTATAATAAGCGATATTTGGTGCCTTCTTGAGTGATTCTGAACAATTCAAACGGACTTTCCAGTTAATTGAACCAAAGATCATATCATAGACCAAAAGATTGGACATTAAAAAGCAACATGACTTACTTTAGAGATCAAGCAAATAGAGGTTTTTTTTTGGTAAAAATGGTAGAAGTCTTGAGCTATAAAACGTCAATCTTCATTGCGGAGTGGGGGCCGAAAAGCTAGCCGATGCAGGGAAGGTCAATAAATACAGTAATAAAAATAATTTAGTAATACATTATAATATAGTAATTAAAATACCCCAACTAGTTGCTGAGATAATCAAATTTGAAGATTGCGAGCAGTGCGCTTTTATTTATGCGCCTTCCCCTCATTTGCTGTTCTACCCCCACTTCACGACCACTGACGCGTGCTCGCCCGTTTTCACTAATGTTTGCGCACATTTTAAAAAGAATTTTCCAACTTTTAAATGAAAAATGAAGATTTATAGTTTTATAGTTCACTTCTACTTTTCAAATCCGCTTGCACTATAACTTACAAAACGGCTCCGTTACGAATTTTTGCAAAAAAGCAATTTTTCCATTTTTTTTAGTTATCTTCCTTAATAAGCGAGTCGTGACAGCTCTTATTTTCTTCGTGTTTCAATTCTCTACCATTCACGTCACGTACTAGGACCTTTGCTCTATTCGATTTCGTTGTTTAAGTAAAAATACAAAATAATGCAATTTTTGCACTAAATTAACAATAGAAAAAAATGGCGATGGATATTGCGTGTATGATTGCACTGTCGTTTATCCGTTACTATATTTGGTAAGAATCTGGTAATTTTAGAGCTCTTTTGCTTGGTGTACTTATTGAGTGTGTTGTATTTGGGTCACAGCCAGTTTGAATTTGTAGAGATCCTCCGTCACATCTGGGGATCGAACCCAGGCCTTCCGATTACATGTTGGAAATTCTGCCACTAAACTAACGTGCTGCCCTAATTCTAACAGTTAAATTTGTGTCATCAGTGGTGACTTATTACCACACTTTTAACGTTCTCTTCAGTTATATTTTTTCTTGCAAGCGAATGTAGTAGTAAAATTCTCTTTCTAGCCCGCTTATTGTGTAAAGAAAATGAAAAAAACGAGATTTAATGAAATATTTTATTAACTACAGTAACAAGCGTCTTTTGTATTACTCTTTATCCAGGATATGTATCGGTTTACCCTTGTGTACACTCCAGGATAGTCACGTTGAGCACATCCTTCTCCCCAAGATACGATTCCTAGAATGTTAAAAGAATTTATTTTATCCATTCATATATTGAATAGTAAAGCTGAGAAATTATAAAATTAACATTAGAGAAACTCTACCTACCCACTATCATATGTTTGGATCCATTAACGACATGGAGAGGTCCACCACTATCTCCCTGAAATTATCTTCATTCAATATACGTAGGAAATGACTCAAGTATATAAAGTATAGGTACTTATGTAAATACTCAAATTAAAAATTAGAAAATTGTAAATATTGAACCAATTATGCCGTATAGATGAATTATATTATTATTCTTGTATTGGTTTTTAGGTTCTCTCAGGCTTACTTTTGTAATTATTAATAAATAGTTGACGTTTCGGGATTGATTAATCCCTTGATCACATATTTAATTAATAAAATAGATACAATAAAAATTATTTTAGTAAAATGAAAATATAAAAGTATGACATTTACAAGTCAAAATCTAAAAATGGCATATCGTTTGAAACAATGTTTATTTAGATAATTGTTCTTTTACTATTATTGTTTTTTTTTTTTTTTTTTTTTGAGTTGGTGTTTGTATGTGTATATTGTTTAAAATAACTATGTGAATGATATTGTTTGGGAAGTGATGCTATTTTATGAATCGTTGGGAGTAAACTTCAGGTTAACTTTTATTGTTTTTTATTATTATTTTTATTTATTTTTAATAAATAATATTTATTGTTGTATTTGTGTGTGTCTGGAAGAGGGTTGTTTTGATATTATGGTTTGATATATTTGGGAAAGGTTTTTGATTTCTGTTCTATCATTAATACTATTTTTTTCATTCTGTATGTGGATCATTTCAAGGATAGTTCTTTTGTATGTGTTGCGTTCTGTGTCTATGATTTCTGTGTTGTCGTATTTAAATTCGTGTCCTGTGTCATATTTGTGTCTATTTAGTGCGGTGATTGCATTTTTTGAGTATTTGTGACCGTTAATTCTTTGTTGTAGGTGTTGTAGTGTTTGTCCTATGTATTTTCCTTCACAGTTGTTACATGGGATTTTGTATACTATATGGGTCTTTTTTTGTAAAGGAATATTGCTTTTTAATTTTGTGTGTAAGTTTTGGATTTGGTTTAAGCTTTTATGGGCAATTTTGATATTTGTTTCTTTGAATATTTTTTCTATTTTTTCTGATAATTGAGGTATGTATGGCATAGATATGTAGCTTTTTTGGGATAGTTGTGTGTTATTGTTTGTGTTGTGTGTGGTGTTAGTTTGTTTATTATAGTAGCTGTGAATTCTTTTCTTGGTTAGTTTGTTTATTAGATGTGATGGGTAGTTATTGTTTATAAGTATTGTTTTTGCTTTGTTGATGATGTCTGGTCTGTATATTGGACTTGTTAATTTTATTGCTCTGTCTATTAGTGCAATGATGACGGATTTTTTTTGTGTTATGTGGTGTTCTGACTGGAAATTTAGATATCTACCTGATGATGTTTCTTTGGTGTACCATTTGGTTAGTATTTTGTTTTGTTGTCTTATTAATGTCATGTCTAGAAAATTGATTTGATTGTCTTTTTCTAGTTCTATTGTGAATTGGAGTTTAGGGTGGAAAGAGTTGAAGGTGTCTATTATTAATTCTTTGTTTTTTGGTAAAATTGTTAGTATGCAGTCGTCTACGTATCTTTTATAGAAACCTATTTTATTTTTTAGTTTTGCTATTATTTTATCTTCTAAGTGTTCCATGACTATTTGGGCGATGACACTTGATATGGGACTTCCCATTGCTACTCCTTCTATTTGTTTATAAAATTGGTCTTTGTATTGGAAGTATCCTGATGTTAAAGTTAGTGTTAGTAAGTCTGTGAATTGTTTCTTAGGTATGTTGGTGTGAGTTTCGATTAGTGTCCATTTTTCTTCAATTATTTGTATTGCTAAGTCAAGGGGTATGTTAGTGTATAATGATTTTACGTCAAGTGAAATTAATATGTGATTTTGTGGTATGTTAATGGAGTCAATGAATTTTTTAAATTCAAAGGAATTTTTTACATAATAGTTATTTTTACATGTTATGTTTTGTATGATGTTGGATAGGTATTTGGATAGTTTATAAAGTGGACTTTGATTGTTTGATACTATTGGGCGAGGTGGCATGCCTTGTTTGTGTGTTTTGATTAGGGCATATATTTTTGGAGATTGTGAGTTGTGAATTGTTAGGTTTTTGGCTGTGAGGTCATCAATGTGGTTGTCATTTTTCAGTGTTTTTATTAACGAATTGTTTTTATTTTGTATGATGTTTGTAGGGTCGTTTTTAATTTTAGTGTATGTGTTTTCATCGTTGAGTAAGGTATTCATTTTTTCTTCATATGTGTCTTTATTCAATATTAATGTTTCGTTAGTTTTGTCAGATCTTGCTACTATAATTTGTGGATTGGTTTTTAGAAAGTGTTTTGTTTTTTTTGCTTTGATAACTAAGTCTTGTTTATGTTTATTTATTTTAATGCTTTTATTGTTCATTCGGTTTTGGTGGTTGTGTAGAGAATTAGTTATTTTAAATCTGATTTCATTTTTTTGTGTTGTTGAGCAGGAGTTTTTAATTTTTACTCAAATTAATTTACATTAATCTAGCAATAAAAACTAACATTATTTGAGAAAAAAAACCAAATTTTTAATAAAAAACAAAATCAGATCCTTATTGTTTTTCTAAACGTAAATAGCAAAGACATAATCCAAAAATTTTGTTTATCTACACTTTCTGCTTTCTTATATCTTAAGACTTCTTCAGTTTCTTCATCAAAAACCAATGAAGTTATGAATCTTGAAGAATTAATGTAAAAGTTATTCCAAGTAATTACCTACGCTGAACTAAATATGATGCTCATTTTAACTTTTAATTTCTTACCTGACAAGAATCTTTCATGCCCCGTTTATGTCCAGCACACAACATATTGTCGGTTATTCTGTATCCGTAAGGTGTCTTCCTGCAGTCAATATTGGACATTATTGGCACTGCCACTTCCCTCAAGACATTTGAAACGGACCCATGTTCTTGAGTTGCTCCCCAACCTGTCACTATACCTGAAAGGTATTATGTGATTTCATTATAGGAAAATAAAATAATACAATATCAATATACAGTGTGTCCAAATTACTGTAGAGAGACTAAAACGTTTAAATTGAACAAGTTTTAGAGAATTTTCTGACTCGCTTGAAACCACTCATCAAACGGTCCTGGCATTTTCAATTTTTTTAAATTAGGTAATGAAAAAATGTCCTTTTCAAATTAGTAAAAATGTAATTTTTTGTTCATAAGAAAAACCAAAATTAATGATGATTCCTATTAACCGAAACGTGGAAATAAAAATCAGGCTAATCGGTAAAATATTACATGAAAAGTTTTCCAAAGAAGTTATATTATTTTTTTTCAAAAATAATAAGAAATAAAAAAATGGTGAAATTTAGGTAATTAGTATCCCATAGTTTCTTCAAAACATCTCAATAGTAAGGTATTATGGGTATTTCGAAGTGCAGACCCCCTATATCGAATTTTTTTCCTCGGTCGACTAAGTGAGGTCCCAGCTCCGTCAGTTTTGATCCTACCTAGAAAATTGTTTTTCCAAAAAAGAAAGAGCTTGGCAGTTCGTTCGTCAGTTCGTTCCAGGCGAAAAAATTTTCTGTGAGAAAAAAAATTAAAATGACATTCTTGGACGGTAGTGCATGTAGGAGGTTCAGATCATGTTTTTTAGAAGGGTATTTTGATGTTTTTTACGGGCCCATTGGGAGGGGGTGGTAGGACAATTTGGGACAAAAACCCTTTTCCAAAGAAACGTTCGCGAAAAATCCGCCGCTGGCACGCAAAACAAAAATCTGAATTTTTTTCAAAATATTTTTTTGGTAAGAAGGGAAGGGGTGGAGGAGAAGCATCTTGTCATTTTCTCCCTTCCTTGAAGCTCAGCGGTTAACAGGAAGAAATAATTTTCCAAATTGGTTAAAAATTGACCGAGATAAGAGGAAGCGGGTATTCCAACATTTTTCGTCCTTCCCGCTCACTGCCGCGTCGGCTGACTCTGGCGTCCGCTCAGGGACGTTTTTATGTTTTTAGCTCGCGCGGACGGGCAAAATATGGACCGAAAAGAATTTTTTTTAATTAAATAGCCTGATGTTTCAGTTCCATTTTAAGCCCCTCAAGTACCCCTACTCAACTGCGTTTCCCCGTTACAGAGTCGAAAGATAAAACACCCATATCTCCCTTGAAAATTATCACAGCGGGATTTTCCAAAGTTAAGATTAAAGCTGAAAGATAGAGGCATCTTTTCAAAAAAACTGGTCACCCCCACCCCTTCCCTTCATGCCAAAAAACATTTTGAAAAAATGCAGATTTTGTTTCGAGTGCCAGCGGCGAATTTTTCGCGAACGTTGCTTCGGAAAGGGTTTCATTGTTGTATTCCAGGTAAAAAATGAAGAAAACGCCGTTTGATTCTTTGCGCTACGCCTCTTTGGAGTCGTCGAGTTATAGGGGTTCTAAAAAATTCGTAACTTTCGCTCTCCCTCTTCTCCAAATTGTCCCACCATCCCCTCCCAATAGGCCCTTGAAATTTTTTTGATATAGTGGGGGTCTGCTCTCCAGGTTTTTTTTCTCCGATTATACCCATCTACAAAGTTCTAGATATCCCTTACCATTTGAAAAAAGGTTTCAGGTTAGTCATAAAATGTTTTAAAACTTTCCTCGTCTTACGTTCTCGCGAGATCTGGAATACACGGCAGACTGTTTATTTAAATTTTTTAATTTTTAACAGACAATAACTTACTTGGTTATTTATTTGATAATTTAATTATTACCCTGTATATATTCAAACAAATAACAAATATTGTAGAGTTCTTCTATAGATCATTATTAACAATGTCGATTGTTTTTGTGAAGTCGTAATCGATTCAGGCTGTTTTGCCATGGTCATCTTCATCATTGTTGGGGACTGGATCCCGTGCCAACTCCAACTCATTTCAATTAGTTTTATTTGTTTATAGTTTTATTGGCACTTCGTATGACTAACTACGAGGTTAATATCTTTTATTTAAATTTGATTATTTTCGCGGAAAACGCATATTTCTGTGTGCACAAACCCGCCCCACTTCCTGGTCAAGCGATACAAGAAGATGCGCGGACGAGTGCAGAGAAGCGACGACCAGAAAACGGTGATACGGCCCATTCAGGCTCCATTCTAAACAATCGTTTAAAAATACTTTTCTCTAAAATTTGTGATATTTGTGATCCTGCTTCCCGAAAACAACCGAACAACCTTTGAGAGCTCTCAACGACGGGACCAACAACGGTAAAAGGTGAGTGCCTCTTCAATGTGCGTTCGTTTTTTTTTGGTATACAGCCTTAAGAGCATAATTTAACACAATTTTACAATTTTTCGAAATAAATAAAATACAGTCCACTATAATCAACGTTTGTAGACAACAATCATGCAACCATGGAAAAAGAGCCCGGAATCAATAAGGATTTCAGTTGAAGCCTGACGTGAAATCACTTTTCGGGCATTGTGATATAATGAACTTCTTTCAATTATTTATTGATTTAATTTTAATTAACCAAATATCTGTAATAATATGCTTTTTTGTGTGATTTTCTTATCAGGTTTGATTATTGATTATGTACTATTATAGTAGGTACCTCTACTTCCAGTAAAACTCTTCCCTGTAGGTGGCAAACAGACTGGTTTCAGGAGTCCCGACATCGTGATAGGAACATCCAGTTGAAGAAGAGCTATGTCGTTGTTATAGTTGCCATTAGCCCCATATCCATTATGTCTGAGAACTTTTCTAACTTTTCTTGTAAACACCTGAGTATCGAAACTATGAGATCGGTCATGATCTAAAAATACTATACTGAGACGTTCTCTCGGGAAACTGAAAATCAATATAGCATTAAAAGACATCATATTAGTAAAATCCAATCATATGTATTCAATGATAACGTGATAAGAAAAATACATTAGAAATTCACCAACTTTTTATCTTGACCACGCTCTACGTTATACAATTTTTAGAAATTGAATAGTTCAAAGAAAAAATACCCTTAAAACAATGGTCCACCCTTCAAACCCGTCTTACCGAGGAAAATCGTTTTAAAAGGCATTGGAGCAAAATATTTTTAGGTAACTTTTCAAATCACTAATTGCATAATTTTTATGGCACAATAATATTTGATTATCCTTACCCGGAGACACAATGCGCAGCTGTCAAAACGTATCTGTTGCTAATAAGTGAAGCACCACAGTAAAATCTGTTGTTATATCTCAGATACGCCATCCATGGATACTGGTTGACTTGAGTTTCCACACCGCCAACAATTCTGATGTTTTTGTAAGTCAAACCACAAGCTAAAATTGAAATCATAATAAATAAATAAAAAGATCAAATATACCTACAGAGTGTTGCGTAGGTACACTGACAAATTTCTAGATATATCCCTCATTCAAAAATAAAGGGAAAACTAAGAAGGCTAAAATGCTTCCTAATGGAGCTAGTTCCCCCTTCAGTAGCATTTTTGTATCGTTTTAACAAGCAGTTTGTGACTAATGTTAAATAAAGCTCTCCATCTCTGGCATCTGCATTCTTGTAAAGTTCAATTGACTCAGTAGCTTAAGACAGGTGATCATGCGCGTAGCGTGTTTAAAGGCAGTTTCCCAAGAGATTTTTTTTCCTTTTTGTTTTAAAGTGTGTTGCAGGCAATTAATGGAAGTCGATTGTCAAAGCCAATATAATATGGTTTCACAAGAGAGTTTTTAATACTAGTGTCACAGGACTGTTCTCATCAAACAAGCGGCGAGAGAGGTAGGAAATGGTGAGGAATGGACGTCTAAATGCCATCTAAGGTGCATCTATTGCAGAGCTAAAAATCGAAAACATCTCTAATACGAGGGTTATTTGAATAATGAGTTGGACTCATCTCAAAACATTGTGTGGCCGAGTACAAACGTGATCGTACCACCATTTTTGATGATGAACGTTTTTGGCGATCAAAAACTGTTTCAACTGCCTACTGAAGATGTCGCTTTAGTTCATACTACTGTGATGGAAAATCGTCGATTGAAAGTTAAGAAAATTGATGAGCCTTTAGGGATATTAAGTGACCAAAAAACATTTAATGTAGTGGATCGAGGCTGGAGAACCAACTCCGAAGAATGCGGAAACTTTATGCGCAAAAAGTGATTGCAACAGTTTTTTGGGACATCCGTGGGATTATTATGATTGAATACCTTAAGAAAGTTAAAATCATCTATTATGACGCGTTTATGGATCGATTGAAGGCCGAAATCAAGAACAACGGCCACACTTGGCCAAGAAGGAAGTAGTGCTGTTTCACCAGAACAAGTGCATATGTGCGTGGTCGCAACCCCGCAATGGAAAAATTACATGAACCAAAATTCGAATTGCATTGATATTTTCTTTATTTCCAAACTTGATAAAATTTCTCGGTGGGAAAAACATGGGTCGCATGTTGAGGTGGAAAGCGCTGTAAATATGGGTTTACTCAAAAAAATTTTGGCGGTTTGAAGAGTTGGAAAAAGCCTTTCACTAAATGGATTGATTGACCTCGGTCTTGGTGCAATTTTGTCTTTTTCTTGAAAAGACCTGAAACTCTTCAAATCCCCTTGTATATGAAATAGTCTTCATGCTACACGCTTTTAGGCCTCAGAAAGACCATGATTTTCCTCCAAAGTTGTCGTTTTTTACTTAATTGTTGTATTTTACAAGTAAGTTTTTTTATAACATAACATTATTTTGAATAAATGAAGTAATACCATACTCACAGCAAGCTTCACAATTGGTTCCTTCCGTAGAAGTCCCCTGTCCCTGCTGGCTGTCAATCCCGACCAGTCCTAGTAGCCAGTCTACGAATCCCTTGTTGGGGGCCTCTGTATGATCGGGATTGATGACAAGGGGCTCCTCAGTGGTGTCAGCTGGATTACGAGGCGGTAGAAACAATAACGGTCGTTGAATAGGCCGAGGTTTATATTCCACCACAGCTGAGTGAAGAACGATTGGACTGTTATTATTCGAGGTTGAGGCAGTGAGATGGCTGAATGTCACTTTCAAATCGGTCTGTTGAAGAAATTAGTTTCATTATTCATAATTGTTGGCTTAAATCAACTTTAATATTGATTCATCATGTATCATCTATTTATTAAGAAAATAGCAATAATATTATATGAGTACCTACGTGTTGAAAATTCTGAAAATCTAAATTATTAAAAAATAGTTAAGTATTTAAGCAATTAAGTATTCTCAATTTTGTGAAGATATTCCGATATTGGCGCTTTCAATTTCAGTATTTTCAAAAACCTCAGATCGTGCATGCATGCTAAGAAACTTCTTTAATATGAAATTAAAAGAACTAAGTTCAGTGTGTTTTTTTTTTAAGAGTTATTTAGTCTGGAATGAATATTTTTTTTTTATTTTTTTAATAAAAAAACGCAAATAATATCTGAAACGCGCCTAAATGGTTATATTGATTTAGAAGCTCCAGAGTCTACAGATTGAAGTCTCTCACAGTTTTAAAGAGAAATCACATCAAATGACACGTGCTTAGTTTAACATATCCATTACAATTATTTGCAATTGAAACACTTTCTAAAGCACTTAATATAAGTAATTAGTATTTTAATAACATATTTAGATAAAAACTCAATTATAAAGAGACGAATGACTATTAAGAAAATAAATGCTCAGATAAACAGAAAGTGCATCTACCACTTCTGAACTATGCCCAGTGAATGTGACTTTTAGCTCGACGTATAACCTTTTAAGGGAGAAATTTTTATTAAATACCAAGGGTGTAAGTTTTTGGCATCTTCACTTAAGATAACTTTTCAGTGTCCCATCAACTCAAGGTGATGGGCCTCTACATACAGGCTGATTCATGGCTAAAGCAACGTAGTTAAATGCCGGATGGTGGACATCGAGACAAGTCTAAATCTATGACAATTTTTTTTGCCGGTAGGTACGAATACAGGGTATTTTATATGTTTGGGGTTAAATTTTAAAGAGCGAGTTCTTCGCAATGGGTAGATAAAATTCAACAAATTGAACAATTTTGCAGAAACACCGTTACTTCCTACCGAGGCATTTCAGATGACCTATCGGCAAAATGGAAATCCAGGATCGTACTTGAAAAGAAATGATTTGCACTTTTTTGGTAGAAAAGCACATTTTCCGATTGAGTTTCGAAAAGACGAATTGGATTCGGAAAGGCACACTTCGACCACGTTCACAAAATAAGATCAAAGTAAGAACTTGCTTTTTTCAAAACTTCAGACTTCAATAATTGAAGTCAAAACTTCAATTTTCAATTTTTGAGCATAAATTGTTTCTAATGTTTTTAAAAATTCATTGAAAATCATTTCAAAAGATGTCATGTTACGAATTTAAAGGATAGCCTATTGTCAGAATTTTAATTCTAATAACCAGGGCCGTACTTGAAGAAAAATTGTTCGCATTTTTTTAACATAAAAGTACATTTTCCGATCGACTTTCGGGAAATAAGGCAACGGATTCGGAAAGTACAAGAAAAATTCTGTGCTATAAACTAAACAGAAGAGAAATTCAAATTTCGGCTTTCGAAAAAACGTCGGTCGATTCGAAGAATTAGGCACAGGAAAAATCGTACGGCACACTTCGACCACCTTCACAAGAACCGATTGTAAAATGCATTGCAAGTTCTTATTTTGATCTATTATTTTGGTGAAGCTGTTCGAAGTGTGCCTTCGATTTAAGAAGCTCATTTTTTCCGAATGTAGATCGGAAATGTGCTTTTATTTAATAAAAAATGAGAGCAATTTTTCTTCAACTGCGGACCTGGTTACTAGATTTTAAATTCTGGCAATAGATATTTCACTAAATTCGTGGTACGAGGGCTTTTGAAATTATTTTCAATAAATTTTGAGGAACAGTAGTTTAGACATTTTTTGTTAGTTTAGACAATATTTAGATCAACATTGGTGCCGAAAAATTGAAAATTGAAGTTTAGGCAGGTGAAAGTTCTTACTTTAATCTTATTTTGTGAAAACTGTGACGTTTGATTTCATAGCATTTTTCCTGTTCTTTCCGAATCCGACGCCGTTTTTGAACGAAAGTCAATGGAAATATGATTTTCTGTCAAAAATTTCAATCCCTACCTTTTTAAGCATGCGGATTTTCAATTTGCCGATAGGTCTTGAAGTTCCTCGATAGATGAGTTTCAATCACACTGTTACAAAAAATTGCCGTTTAAAATTTAAGCCCAAGCATAGAAAACACCCTGTATCTTCGTACCTGTTGATACAAAGAAAATGTCAATGATTTAGACTTGCCTCGATGTCCCCTACCTGGCATTTAATTAAGTTGCATTTGTCATTAATTATACCCTGTATAAAGAAATTTTTCAAAATTTTTAAATATTGTTATAGACTTTTGTATTGATTATACAGTCCATACTAATTAAAATATAAATTTTTTAACTTTTAATAAATTAAAAAGAGGGGTAAGTAACATGAAATCATGCTATAAACGTATCTCTCCATCAGTTACCTCAAACAAGGAGGAAACATGAAGCTACACAGTTATTAAAGACTTGGCATCCGGCTCTACGTCAAGCCCAAATGAAGTGTCTAACTCAGGGGTTTAACATCCCAACCACCAAAACATTGACTCATTGCTTACGCCATCGACGAAGAAATCAATTTTAATTTAGCATCAATTTAATTAAGCCTACACGCATCGTTCTAGAAAACAAACAAAGGCAGTTAACGATTATATCGCTGATGATGCCTGCCACAGCAGTAGACGAAACGATCAGAACAAATCTTAAGGGATCACGACTAATAAGCCCGGAGTCGCTTTTAAATTTAGTTGAAACCATCACACTACTAAACAAATACTAACACTAATCCTCTAAAAAGTCCCCTGGATAAAAAAAAAACAAGACTAAAAAGCATGTATGGCAAAAAGTCAAAAACATAAACCTAATTTTCAATATGAATTTTATATGATTTTTTTTTATGAACATCTGAAGCTCCATTTAATTATTCCTGTAAGTCCTTGCCTCCTTAAAGTGATTGGAGTGTAATCTCTTAATCTCTCTCCTTTTACCTTGCTCCCTGTTTATCGTTTTCAATTTACCCTCTCTATCTATTTTATGTCACCAACCATATTATAGGTCAATGAAGTTAAGGTCAATGCTCAAGACAAGAATATAATTCTTATACTTTATATAGGTACTGAAAAACTTTTTACCTTTTCTTCCGGCTTTCGTTTGGCGCACACACAGTTAACAAGCAGCACTAATAGAATTACCTTACACATATTTTAATTGGTAGAAGAATAACAACTTCTATTACAAAAAAATAAATAATTTATTAAATTAGTTATAACTATAATAATTATTGATGTTATTTTAAGTCTCATATCACATGGTAGATGAAGTAAATCGAGGTGCATAAACTCGTGTATGCAAACGCAAATGAGCAGTGGTGGGAACATCAATTTTCCCAGAGACCACAAAAATCTTAATTTCTCATTTCGTGCTTTCTCTTTATAAGATTAACTATATTTCTAAGTACCTACCTACATGAAAAGGTGAGAGAAAAATCTAATAAAATAAAAAATTCAATGCTTTATTTCTGCGTGGCCAGCCGTTATAATTTCTTGTACCTACATGAAAAATAATTGTTGCCTGTTACTCTCAAACGGAACTTTTTAGTACCGCAGTACTAATCGAAATTGACCATAAAAGTAGGTAAATAGGTACCGGTATAATATTCCGCTTGGCCGGAAGATAGGCATTTATAATGAGGGCCTTGGACCAGTAGACTTGCACGGACGAATTCTGATATACTTCCAACGAATTGATGATGGTGACGATACTGTATTTCTCCAAGCTTGGTATTTCTCCAAGCTTGATTCCATAAAACTGTATTCATTATACTAAGAAACGCAACCACTTTCATTATAAGAATCGATTTCTATTGAAAGTTATAAAAGTTTTGTTTATAAAACATTAGCATTTAATAATTTTTTATAACTTTAGCTTTATGTAGACAATTATTAATAAATAGCTGCACAAGAACCATTGGAACTAATTTCATAGAAAGATACATAGACTTTTCTTGAAAGTCACCTATTTAAGTGACTAGATACCCCTCCCCCCATATAGCATCTCAACCACCCCCAAAGTAACAGAGTTTGAAGTCGAAACTTGAATTTGGTGTAATGTGGCCTCCAATAAATTCACGACTTTTTAGTAAAAATAACTTTGCTTTACACCAATAAAGTTTCCAACACATAATTTCTAATATCTACCTTTGTTACTACCAAGTTACAGTTATATTAACTGCTATGTAGTTTTCAAGGTAAAACGAGTCGGTATCAATAAGTAGAACTACCTCAAAGTTTTTGCGACTTAAAGTTAACAAATTTGTTGTATCAAGTAGCGAATAACTTTTTGTTACTAAAATTCGACCTTAAAGTTCCAGCCACTTAAAAGTTGCTGAGACATTCTGGGAACATTCATCTAAATAGTCACAGACCTGGGACTAGTCAGTAACATTTAATGGTGGCAGTTATATGTTTCTGCTATCTGTGGAAGTGATTGTGACTATGCTATTAGCTATTAGGCATAAGCAGTAACCATTAAAATTATTAATCATGAAGTAATTTTATAGTCCCAGAGATTTATATCATACAGTACATAAATGTCAAATCACAAACAATATTATTATACGACGGCAGCCGGTGAAGAGGTTCCGTGATTAACTAATGAAGAAGAGCCGTAAAATAGACCTTTTAAAATGGGATATGTCAATAAGTTTGCTAAAGCCGAAAGAGTAAAAAGTACTGACATTCAATAACATTTTATTGAAAATTGAAATCACATAGAAATAAAGTACATTTTTTCGCACCTCCACGAAGGCGAAACGATAACCGCTACTATAAATCTATAAATCCTGTGGAGATAGATTGGTGTGTCTGGGAATTTCTTGTTTATCCTCTATTTCAACGGTTGGAAGGAGCAGATCAGGGGGAAGATATGTCCGGATAGCAAACAAAGCACCTCAGTTCTATGGTGAAGAGATCTTTGATAAGCAGTGGTTCTATTTGTGGAGACCAACAACTGTATATTGGTGGTATCCAGACCTTGACGTGTACAGCGTCCAAAAACATCTCTCGGCGATAGTAGGTTTTCAAGATCCCTAGAACAGTTCATTCATTCATTCATCATCAACCAGGGATGTACTAAGGATATCAGTGAGCCATTTAGAGACGCCTCTGAGTCCTATGACGCGAATTATTCTTCTCTGGATAATATCCAGAAACGGCTCTATTTAGGGTCAGAACTCGACTCATAGCCTCAATTTTTTGACAGCCACCTTGTCAGAACCACTAATATGAGTCCACCAATACAAGTCTCCAAAAACAGTCAGTCAGTCCAAGAATGGATGAAGAAAGACTGTGCTTTATGGTATCTCCGGACAGAGTGACAGATGGTCCAGTTAACTCATGCCTGTTATTGTCAACAATACCACTTAGGCTAGAATACTTCCACGTTATTTTGTCTCATTGTAGGAATATCCTTGGACTTGGCAGCTTTCGAAAGTAAACCTTCCGTTTAAAAAATTGCAGGCATCGGCGAGACTATGAATCTGGTTTGATATTACGTTGAACCGGTCATTTATATTAAAAGAAGGAAAAAACTGAGTGATAACACCGAGCCCTGTGGCACTCCTGAGTTGGTGGCATATAAGAGTTAGAATGTAACTAAAGAAAAGGGGAGGTAGGCCAAATAAGTTTTGAAACCTCTGAGGTAGATGATATTAATCCATCTACAACAACATGTAAGTTTCTATCGGAAAGAAAATTGGAGATTTTCTTACAGATCTGAGGAGATAACCTTGAGGAGAGAAGACTCTCGTACCAGATCGTATGAAACGCCTTGTAGAGGTCGAAGACTACAGCCCACGCTTCTCCAAACTTTTCATTGGATGAACTCCAGAGGTGAGGTGATTCGGATAAGTCATCAAGTCGGCGGTGGTTCTTGGAGTCTGAGAGTCCTTGGAGATCTGAGGAACTAGAGAATTGGGCCGATGGTTGCCCGCCAGACTTTTCTTCACTTTTTAGGACGGATTTTACACGGTCCATGGTCTTCCAGTATTGATGGCAAATACTAGACTCTTAGGATATGTCAAATAGACGACAAAGTGTAGCTGTCATTTCTGGGGGACATTTTTCAGGACAATTGCTTGTGTTGTCGGTTCCTGCTGCGAGTATTCTCATTTTGGCAGCTCACTAACATATTTTTCAATGTTTTCTTGGTTTTAGCATAGGAAAATATAAACTTAGTATATCTCAAATGACAGCTTTTAAAATTATTTTCGTCAGGTGCCGTTTTCGTTATAAAACTATAAAATCATTATTTCAGAATTTCTTGAACATGTCATGAACACTGTCCTGGTAAGTTTCATAGTAATTGCAAATATCTTCGTCGTTTTACCTTCCCTTAATTGCATTTTCATAAGTATTGCCATCAGAAAGTCTTCTCTTATTACATCCTCTAGGTATTTTCATATTTTCGTTGTAATTATTGTTTCTTTTTCTTTTGTTTTTTATCTCATGACTTCTGAGTTTATTATCCTGTTCAACCACTACATTTCTAGCATTCTGCTGCGTATCCTAGCAATCACCTTCAGCTTTCGCATTATATGAAATTGCGTTAGAGTGCATCCCTACACGCAATAAAAAAGCTCCATAAGCTCCTTAAAAAGTAGAGTGATATATTATGTAGAGATTAACATGGCAATTTTCCCTGCGCTCTCACATCGATGTGTGATGTGAATGTTTAACAAGTTGGGTAAATTAGGGCAGCAATCGGTTCAAATGCAGCCCTACGAATATAAATTAAAAAAAGTATATTTATAATTACTTATTTAAAAGTAGGAAACCAAAAAAAAAAAGCAAGACAATAATTATTATTATTATTCAAATTGAAATTATGAATAACTGAAACCAGCATGGTATAGACAGACACCCATGTGCGTAAGTCATAGTAGGTACCTACTCGTAGACTATTTTTATGCAACTGACTGTTTTCGTCTACTCAAAATTATTTGAAAACATCCTGGATAATATTATTTTGACCTTGAACTTGAACTAGCGTTTACTGTTCAGGAGTTTCTGTTTATAAAGAAAACATACAAACGTATTGTGGGATCGTGTGTGTTGTAGGAGTTAATTTTAACGCGTCCTTCCGTTCGGAAAGGAGAAAGAACCCTGAGCTTTCTGTACTGTCTGTGAATATTAATTTTCTGCATATTTATTGCATTCATGTTGATAATATTGAACACAATAAATGAATTTTAGGTCAAACGGTGTGCGTCGTTACTGAAATTGGTGTTATCAATGTCCAATGTCAAAATCATCCATAATAACTACGCTTCACTTTTAAAATAATAACTGCATACATGAATAAATAATTATTGTTACAGATACCGAGAGATTCTTATTTTACAAAAAAAATATACGCAATGTGACCTAGTTTCGGCAATGTTGGCTGTGGCATGTCCATGGTACCTATAGCGGAACTAACCAGCTGTTAATAATAAGTAAACTAATGAGGCTTTTAGTCTTTATACTACATGAATCAAGCAATCAGTTGGACTGCAAGTAGTAGGAGCTGCAAGAACCCTATACAGTAGCTCTGAAAGTAGGTACCTACCTAAGTATACGTGGAGAAGAGTAGGTATATTTCCACTTATTTCAAGACGGAAAGTGTCCACAAGTTATAAGTTTCTCTAAAACAGGATCAAAAAATCAAAAATGGGTAAAAACAGTCGTTTAATTTCTCAGATTCTAAAGGACGATAGTGTAGTAAATTCCTGCACACAGATGAAGCTGCGCAGGACACACTATTAGACTTCTCTTCTTGTAATAATAATAATAATAACTATTCTTTTCTGCTTGAACTTTTTCCCGGCGAGAACATTTTTCCTAATCGAAATAAAAAATGGCAGATCATCAGGTCACGATTATTGTTAATCGTTCTTGTCTGACCAGGACCTGTATCTCGTCCCATTTCGCTTCTAAACAGTTAGAAATTAAATACGACTGACCTGATCAGGTGATCAGAATCTGAATCCCGCAATTCAAGATGACAAAGGAACTGGAGAACCTGTTAGAAGTGACAAATAGTCGGTCGAACTAGTCTTATTTAGCTAATAGCTCGTTAACCGTTGAAGGAATGAAAAAATTATTGCAAAAAACAAAGCTTGACGAAAAGTCTAAAAAAACCTTTCTTGTTCCATTATTATTCACAAGAAAATCACTAATTAAAAATTTGTTAAATTTAAATTTTCAATGTTTTCGTTTATGAATTTTCGTTTCTTTGAATCTGTTTAAATGACAAATTTAGTAGTCGATGATATTCTGCTGAGAAAACTAGAAAATTCCCTTACTTCCGGAGATATTCGGGAAAAAACGAAATCTTATGACTTCGTTTTTGTTTTTTTTTCTGAAGTTATTTGGATAGTAGTAAAAGAACAAATGACACTTTCTCAAAAAAAATAACAAAAATAGATAGCGTTTCCATTTATTATGGATTCCACAATAATTTATCTCCCAGTATGGTTTCTAATGTTTTTTTTTATATAATATTTTGGTGTAGTAGGCATCGACTTTATGGCGCTGTCAAAATGACAAAATCAATATTATTGATGGAGCGGGCGATGACGCAGTGGCTTAGCGTTCATGCGACTAAATTACTGCGACTACCACCGACTGAGTTCGAATCCCAGTCTTGCCGTGATTATTGTGTTCGTCTATTTAACTACTTTTCTAGTAAAAATGTGTCTGGATAGAATGAGCTGGTTCTCGAAGGAAATGCTATCTAATACAGAGTACTTTTTTCTTCAAAACTTTGTAAACGCCGCCTTGTAAAGCTAAGAAAGCAGTCATGACAGAATGCCATTTGTCTTTTATACTTTTGCAAATAACCTCAGAAAAAACAAACTAGGTATAAATAAACTAAAAATAAATATTAGGATTTCATATTTCTTCAAATACCTCCGGGAGTAAGTGAAATTTTCTGGTTTTCCCAACAGAATATTATTGACCACTAAATTATGCAACTTTTTACTAATTTAAACGACCCTGTTTCTCTCACGGTTTCCGAGATCCCCACACTGTTCTTCATTATTCTGTATAATATACAGGGTAACTTACATTTTTGAAAGTTGTCATTGGCGATTTTATTGAAACGAAAAACGATGTAAAAAAATCGCAAAAAACCATTTGGGTAGCACGAAGGGGGAACCAAAATTATGTAATAAATGACTCACCCACATCAACCCTTTAAACTCCACCTCCCAAAGTATAAAATTTTAAATAGAAATCCCCTTCTTGAGATACATCAGCCCTTGAAAAATGCGTTACGGTGATATCAAACAAAGTGACATTCTGTCAAATATCGTTTGTCTGTCAAATATTGATTCAAGTGGATTTGCTTTCATTTAAATGAAAAAATATCTCCACATTTTTTTCGAAATGGTTTCTATTATTGGTCTTACTTACAATAGTCAATTTTCGAACTCTATTCGAACCTTTCCGAAATCTTGCCCAAGCTTTGCGAAGGTCTCTGTGGTCAGAGATCGACATTCTGCTGTAATTTTCTGCTGGTTTCAAGTGAAGAAAAAATCTATTGGTGTGAAATCGGGTCATCTAGGGGGCCATTCAATAGGCCCTCTTCTGCCTATTGATTACATATTCATAGGAATAGGTAATAATTATCCAGCCATTACCTGACTCTTGACTGGCAAAACGAAATGAGGAGGTGCCCCATCTTGCTGAAAATCTAATAATCTTTCTGTTAGTATCAAATTTTCATCAGCGTTGGTTTGATTTTCTAGTTCATGAACAATCAGGGGCTCAATGGTTGTGTCTAACATTTCCAATTAGATACATCCGTTTAAATTTTCGTCGCAAAACAATAGCTTTGCTTATATTAGCATGACCATTCAAGTAATACTTAAATGTATTCATAGTTGAAGCAATAATCATTATAATTATTATTAATATTATAAATGTTATGTGAAAATGCCGATCACCAGAAATCAGAAACGAGCAGTAGAGGCAGTCAGGTCGGGAGAAGGACCGAGCGTAATGAAGGAGCAGTAGACACAGAGTGCGAGTCGATGCATGATAGACGTCAGTTGAAAAAGGGGAAGTTGATAATAATTAATTAAGAAGAGTATTAAGACGTTAAGAAGTTTGTTTTCATATCAATTCGTACATTTAATTATTTTTGTTTCATCATTAAATTATTTCTAAAGAAGTGTGATTTACTTTTACCCGGTCGACTAACAATTAGCAGCGGTGGGATATAATATAAAAATATCAACCTAAAATCAGTGTGTGAAAAATCAAATGGCCGGTCCGTGAATTTTGTGAACTGCGTACATACCTACTTATTTGGTTGCCTTATTCCCGGAGTAAGATTATCGAGACAATAATTCGCCGGATGCCAGGTGGTGTGGTATACCTTTAAGATGAAGACCAAACGCATTTTGTAGATCTGATATTTTATTACGACTGAAAAACTAGGTCACTAATACAGTTTGTCAAGATTACTACACTACAGAAGTTCGAGACCATAATGGCGTCGTCCGCATTATCATTGAGTGAATTCCAGAATATTAATGGAAATTTGAAGTCTCAGTCAAAGAAGGTAATTAAATCACTACATAAATTTATATTTGAAGATAACGGAGATAGAAGTAACAGAAGCAGATTAAGAGGTTTTGGAGGGTTTAATTTTGAAGAAAATTCAAGTGAACATTTAAAGAAGGTTCAGTATGTACAAGACAAGTTAAATTTCACAGAACTAGTTCATTGTTGTTTGATTTTGGGATTAAGCTTTGAGCAAAAGAGTAAGGAGGATTTAATTTCTATAATTTTTCGAAATTTAAATGATTTGCACGAACTCGAAAAGAACGAAGAAAAAGATGAAGAAGACGACGAAAAAGAATCAGACGATGACGAAGATGACGATAAAGATGCCGATAAAGAAGATGATACAGAAGACGATGATAAAGGTGATAATGAAGACGATAATGAAGACGAAAATGAAGAGGAAAGTGACGATGAGAAAGATGATTACAAAGTAGTTAGAAGAAAAACAAGTGGCAGCAACGCCAATAGAAGTACACAAAAAGAAGACAGACGCAAGAAGAAAGAATATGAAGCAAAGCAGATAGAACCCAGATTTGCATTAACATTCAGAGATGTAGAAGAAACAATTAGACCATACTATGGTAGAGAAGATTTTCCAATTAGAGAATGGATTGATGAATTCGAAGAGACAGCACAATTATTAAATTGGAACGATGTTCAGATGGTGATATTTGCGAAGAAGAGGTTACTTGGTGTTGCCAAATTATTTATCCAATCAGAAAAGAACATTAATTCATGGAAGAAACTGAGACAGAAACTACTTTCAGAATTTGATAAGGAGATTAATGCTGCTGAACTGCACGAGATTATGCAACGAAGAAAAATGAAACCAGATGAAAAGCCGATCGAATATTATTTAACCATGAAAGAATTAGCAAATAGAGGAAGAATTGACAAAGATGCATTACGTCACTATGTTATAGATGGAATTGGAGATGACATCAACAATAAAGCCATCTTATATGGTGCAAGGAGTCAAAAAGAATTTAAAGAAAAGTTAGAAACCTATGAGTTAATTAAAAATAAGAAGAAAGAGTCAAGTAGACATTCGAAGGAACAAAGACATGACAAATTTCAGAGAGTAGAAGGAAGAAAAATTGAAAAAGAAGTACCACGTTCTAGTTACTCAAGTGAAATACGTTGCTATAATTGTGGAGAGAAAAACCACAGAGCTTCAGAGTGTAAATCGAAGAATTTGGGAACCAAATGCTTCAAATGCAACGAATTTGGGCACAAAGCACCAGGTTGCCCAAATAAGATTGAATCTTCCTCCTCAACAACTGCTGTCGAGTCAAGAACAGTTAGAACAATCAAACATAACGAATTAGATGACGAATTTCACAAAATTGTTTCCATTGATGGCAGGCAAGTAGTAGCGTTCGTTGACTTGGGAAGCGATGTTGTTACTTTGAAACAAGAAACTTCAGATAAGTATGGAATTAAATATTTACCAACGACTATAGTGCTGAAGGGGTTCGGAGAAGGAAAATGCCAAGTTATTGGGAAAAGAACCTTGGTTATAGAAGTAGATGGAATTGACATCGAAGTAGAAGTGCTCATCGTACCAAATGAAGCCCAAGACAAAGAAATGATTATCGGACGTTCTGCATTAGACAGACCAGACTTGAGAGTGGTCAAAGAAGAGAAGAAGTTGACAATAGAGAAAGTAATGAAGATTGAACGAAGTAGCGAAATAGATTCAAGTGAAATCACTACGTCACCTGAACTGAAAAATGAAATCAGAGAAGAGTTAGTTGAAGTAATAAATCAACACAATACTGTATTTTCGAAGAATCTGGAAGAGATTGGAACTACTGATCTAGTGGAAATGAAAATCGAGTTAACGTCAAAAGAAGTTGTCCAATATAAGCCTTATCGACTAACATAATTAACAAATAATGTAATATAATTTCATAAAATTTACTTATTTTTACTTATCCAGTTTATCAGCGCTCAGTTCCTGAAGAATTTTGCATTTTGTATTGTAACGATAGGACCCCTGGTCCGTTCGTCTTTCGCGAAAAGCCACTTGATCGTCTATTTACCTCTACTAGGACCGCTGTGCTTTCCTCGTTGTGTTTGCCGTTGTTTTCACCGTAGTCACCCCTGCTCTTTGATTGAGGTATGCCAGGATTAGTATGGCCGAAACGAATGCGCAAAAGAACCTACTATGACTCATTGTATCTCGGTTGATTGGGATTTCCCACAGAAAAGCGGGTAATTAACTGAGACTTGTTGTTAACGGTGGACTTAGCGAGTGATGAGCGAGAGAATTTGTTTGCAAGAGCGTGAAATGGTGACAGGCGAGAGGGGCTGCGATTTTGCATAGAGAGTACAAAACAATGGAAAGCGAATGATGAATCCCTTTCATGCATTTTTCAAACTCCAATCCATTTCGGATTCCACTCTTTTGCACAACTGTGCTTTCTTATTATTTCACTTGTTTTTGTTCTGGTTACAAACTACCCGGTATATTGCGGGAATGTCTGTCTGACTACCTACTCAACGATTTTCTTTGCTTAATTTCCTTTTTCTGGTTTCTTTGATTTCATTTCAAGTATCAGCTTGAATTAATTAAAGAAGACAATCATTGTGGTTACAGACTACCCTGGATATGGTGGGAATGTCTGTCTATTTGTCGAGTTGCTAGCTTGGCTTGGATATCGAGAGCAGTGTTGCCATGTTTGTTTGATTTGCTACCTCCTCTTTAAACATTATACGAATGTCTTTCCAATTTGCTTTTTCCCTCATTTGTGAAAGCGTGGTTTTCCTGAATTAACGTCATACTCATGACAGTTGTTTCAACTCACTTTGTTTATTTGTCGTGTTGTCGTTTTGCCTCACTGGACTACCTTTATTTGGCCTCTTTTGGACCGTCAATGCCTATTTGCCCTGCGGCTACCTTTTCGTTCTACCTGACCTATCGAGGCGATGAGTTAATATACCTTATCATTTCGAATATGACGTTCTCTGCAATTCGCAGTTTTGTTTTGCTATTTTAAATGTGATGACCAACTGACCAAACTAGGCCGCTATTCTATAATTATCCCTCAGGGTTCCCGTGGGCTTGCCTGGGTAATAATTGAATGCTGGAATTTTTATGAATACCTATATCGGAGCCGGTGGGTTTTATAATCGAGACCAACCATCGATTTCACCGTGGTCCAAGGTTTTTACCCCTAACACCTGTTTAGAAAGCAGATAACTCAGTCCAGACTGGCAATAACATTTTATAGCAATTTTCTGCGGAGTTTGTTTTTAAATTTTGATTGGAGTTGACATTCGTATGATGTGCTAAAGGAGTTTTGTTTTTGATTGATTTTGAATGGCTTTTCACATATTCGAGACTGATTTATTTTTGGTTGCTTTGAATTCCTATTTGCTGAATTGCTTTTTGTAATCCGAGACTTATTTCGGTTATTGTTTTTCCTGTTATTTTTGATGAGCAGGTATTACACCTGATAGCTCTGCTTCGATTTGGCCTACTCTAATCTACAACTGAGGGTGATTTATTGCCTCGTTGCTTGCTACGATTTCCACTTTAAAGAGTCATGCTCTTTTACCGGCCACCTGAGGTGTTCATCTGGACATCGAGATGAATGCCCCCAACGTGTGGTAATCGTGTACCTATTATAAATCCTAATCGGTATTGTGATGGAATTAGTATTTCCTGATAATATATACGAGTAGCAGGTGCTACATCTGACAACGCTGCCTACTGTGGCTGCTAGTTCCAGTTATGGCGCTTACAATGGGAAGAATGGCTCGGTTTCACTTTCTTAAAGCCGTATAATTTAAAGGGACATTTATTGCCTACACATCTGCACTAAATAAACTCGGACTCTTCGAAAAATAGGATGATTGAATTATTTCTAATCATGGGCCGTTTTATTCACAGGTTATTCCTCCTGGGTTTGATTTTCCTACTTTCCTCCTAGCTCTCTCTCGATTTCCTATACGTGAATTTGTAATTATTTGTTGAAGTATTTCTTTCCTGCCGGGGTCTTTCTATTCATTGACATAATTGCGCGGGTACCTACTCTTTACTGTGCCGCCTAATACCTAACTGATTATTTTACTTGATTTAAAATGGGGCCTGTGTACGTGAACATTGCGGATAGGGTTGATTGTTTTACGTTGTCGGAAATGTGGTTGCAATGATATCTGCCCTAATTAATTTCTCAAGGGGTTTTTCCTGAGTTTAGGAAGGACAATTCGGCTGGAGTTCACATAAAGTCATCTCTGGCCGAGTTGTTGGTTAAGAATTGTGATTAGAAGTTTGTTTGGGTGCTATTTGACCCTAACTAAATTGGCAATGGAAATTCTCAGGTTGAAGAGGGACAATTCGGCTGGAGTTCACATAAAGTCATCTCTTGCCGAGTTGTTGGTTAAAGAAGGAGTCGCTGCCTGGAGTTCACAATATGCCATCTCTGGACAACGATTAAAGGGTTAAGGAGTCAGATGCGACCTGCTTGGAAGCTGATCTTCATCTGTCTTGAGCTGTGTTAAAACGTCTGCTTTTATAGAAGCGGTGGCCCGCTTTCTAAAAACGACAAGCACAATGTACCTCATTGGCACCCTGATTTCTCGTCTCTGTTTCTTATCATATCTCCCTAATCACGAGATTTAGCGAGTTGACCTCGCGGCTACCTTACTGAATAATTGTCCTGAACTTCCACTACCTAAATTTTCCTTAAAATCGGCCGATGCGTTTTCGTCTTTTCATTGTACCTAGCTATTATAATTACACCGGCTTAACTTTCACTTCGTGTTTTCACCTGCTTGCTATTTCGGGATCGAAATAAACTTTATCGATTGGTGAAACTTTCATTATCGTGGGTGGAATACCTAGCGACTTACTATTGTCTTTGCAAGGGGTTATTGTTTAGTTTCATGATTTCACAAATCTTTCCACCCGGTCTTGTATGTAGGTCAGCTCATCCTTTCAATCGGCGCGAGGCGCATTTATAAAGACATCTGGCAATGGTTTGCCCTCGCCGTTGCCGCTTTCTCGAAGGACTGAAATGTGACCAGCTAGAGCGATTCTATTTTTCTGAATATTTAATGTGCTGGCAGGGATCGTTTACTTGATGTAACGGCGGGTGGCTGCGTTTTAATTTCCTAACAATTTTACCTTTAAGTATTTACGTACCTATTCTTGCACTATTTGCTTTTTCGATTTGGGCTGATTTAACGAGGGAGATGGAAATAATTTCCTTATCATCCTACCTAGGTGCGATCCATTTCATTATGGATGAAACTTTCCTACTTTCCTAGCTATTTCACGCGATAGTCATGTTTCTGCCGTCTCTTTTCGAAGTAATAAACCAAGTAAAGTATCTGCAGCAAATATTCAAAATACCTACTTCAGTTTGGGCATCCTCATTGAGCAATCTTAGAGAAAAGCTTTTCAGCGTAAGATGGGACACTTCTTCATTTTGTTTTGCCTATCAGGCAATGGCTGAAAAATCATTATCTCCAGCAATAGGATAATACCAAGGGAGGAGAGTACATATTGAGTGGCCTCCTAGATCATCGAACTAGGCTGCAACGGATTTTTTTTTCTTGTTAAGTTAATCTAAGAAGTACAGCGAATTGTCGATTTCTGACCGCAGGCATCTTCGGAAATGTTCGGAAAGAGTTCCAAAATAGACTATATTATTGTAAGGTCAATAATAAAAACCATTTAGAAAAAATTGAGAAGGTATTTTTTTCTTTTAAATGAAATCGAAATCACTTGTATCAATATAATAAAAACATATTTGACAGAATGTCACTTTGTTTGGAAAGCATATTTCAAGGGCTTTTCAATGATATGAAAAGCAGGGGTTTATAATTTTATAATTGGTAGGGTGGAGATTTAATAAGGGTTGGTGGAGGTGAGTCATTTATTAACTAATTTTGTTTCCTCTTCTGTGTTCCCCAAACGATTTTTTACGTTTATTTTTTTCAAAGATATCCCCGTGCAATGACAGCTTTTAAAAATGTCACCTTGTATAAAAAAATAACAATATAATAATATTGTAAGTAGGTGTCACTTGATTTTATGCGATAATCATTATTATAAGGGTACATAAAAAATAAACCGACTTTACACACCCCTTGTAGCCCTGCATAATACAAATATTAGTTACTTAAATTGCTTACCTGTTTTACTTGGGAATAAAGACGCCATTATAGTCTTTATGCTTCTGTATAGTCTTACTTTTAGTAGATCTTCTCCCAATGTTTTCAATAAATATGACAATTATTATTATTAAACATGAAAATAGGTTTTTCTTGAAAAATCATGGGATTTCGGTAGTTTTGAACATCTTTATCACTCACTAAAAATTACCGTAGAGTTCACAATAATTAAATAAAAAAGTAATTATTAGAGTTGTAATGTAGTATGCTAGTTTACTGCTAATTTTTTAAAGAAAAACAACGAATTTAAACAATAGCATAACTTACACGAGGTTATGTTTTGTTAAACTAAATTTATTCTAGACCACTTATACCCATTAAACCTTTAAAGTTAATTAGGCCAATGAAATTCTATTCTCAGACCGATTACCTATACCTTATTTTATTAACCGGCATATAATTATTTCACAGATATTTATGGGGTACAATTCCATAATGTCGACAAAAATTTTAACAGTAACTATAATCAATATGTATCTATAAAGACTTGGGAGACTAATCACCTGGACCTAGTGCTACAAAACTATGTCACCATTGTGCACAATAATAATTATTATTCCCTGACCCTGAAAATATAGTCACTGGAATTTACAGCAAACAAAAATTTTATCTAATAAACCCTTAAGAATTTACGAGTATATGAAAGGTATTTTATTAATTAATTGTTGTCATCAGATTGTTCCAAATCAACAGATCAATTTTTAGATCATTTTGCGATGGTATAGAGTTTTCAAGCATCTGTGAGGAGGCTATAATAAATAACATTACATAAAAATATGGTAAATTATTAAATTATTACGTGATGACAAATAGTAACATAATAATTGATAGGTGTGACTGTTATGAGAGTGTGAAGTGCACATGTTCTACTCTAATTCTTCAGATAATGATCTCCTAATTGTTGCATAGTTAAACAGAAATAATAAATAGACGGAGAGCACATACAACCCATTGTTTGTTCTAATCCATTCTTGAACCAATTTATTTCATGATATCTTGAGCAATCTCTTTCAGATCGTTTGAATCTTTAGATAACACAATAATACAAAACAAGAATAACACAATACACAAATCTTTTTGGAAATGCTTGATGCAATGATAAAATATCCAAATTGTCAACATTTTATAGTATAGGAGAGATTGAAGTTAAATGTTGGGAACATGCAACGGTGATGGATACCGAGGACATAGGTACTGAGAACAATAAAGGAAAAAGGAAAAGTCCCCCTGTGAATCCCGAAAAGGAAAAGTGTTTACGCTTTACATAAATGGCTCCAGGAATAAGGACTGTTATATGTATTGGAGCAGAGCCCTGCTTAGCTGGACTGAAATTGGGGAAATCTTTTTCTCTTAAGTAAACGACAATTAACTGGCTTCCAAGAGGAGGTCTACACGATCCTTCGGACAGCAGAAATGATAAATAGCAGTCACGTATTCACCGATTATCACGCCGCCACAAAACCTCTTAGTTCATGCAGGATTAGCTCCCCTCTGATCCAGGAATGTATTATAATAAGGCGTTTAACAGGCTGGCTAAGAAGAAATCGATACATATCTTCTAGGTTTTTGCACGCTCAAAAATACAACGCTACAAGCTGACAAAACACGCAGGATCAAAAAAACTTATCTGTACCGTAGCTTTATCTTAATCTGAGCAGAGGTTTTCTAAAAGAGACTATTAAGAAAGGGATCCAAAAATTTGGTCTGGCTGCAAACAGACCAAATTCTTCCTAGCTGGTTTGGAGGGAAACAGCCTCTCCTACATGATCAAACTGTTCGGGTGCTCACCTGTCAAAACAGTATGAATAGGAACTTAAATGATAACGGTATGGCGGTAAGGGGCTATGCAACCCAAACGACTAGGCGTTCAAGACCCTTTTCGCCAATTCCACTGACCGCTACTACCCTAATCGACCGCCTATTATATTTTTTATTATCATTCGAAAATGAGATTATCAAAGATCTCTGATGACGATCTTATAGGCTCAGTCGCCAGCGGTCTTCACCAATGCTCCACGGAGTTACAAGATCTGGAGATGAGGGGGACCAAGCCTGTCCCAAATGTGAGACAAACGACGAGGACTCCTATTATATATATAATATATATTACTATATATTATATATATATACTATACATATAGGCGTACGAGAGGTATCAGTAACCCCAATCTTTGGATCAAAGACACTACAAGAGCAAGAAATGACTCCTCTCATGGAAAGACCGCCTGGCATTTACTAAAAGGTCTAGTTGGTATCTAAAATGTTTAGTTGCTTACTTAGGGTGTACAACCCAACCCCTTTACACCATATTACTATTACTACTTGAAGACAATTGTTATAGAGAATTTGAGAAATTGTCTCCAAATACGAGGAAGTTGGGGAGTAAAAATAATTGATTTTCAGAATACGGCTTGCATCGCATTAAAGGCCTATCAAGATATTTTATCCGGTCTGTTTGAAATTTTTGTGGTCATTATTTACATCTGCGGCTCCTACAGTTTCACTATGGAACTTATATAGGGGTGGAGAACATACCTATAGTAACACCAGGAAGGTATTCATTTGCTGGGCAAATGAAAGGGAAAGCCACAAAACGGTGTAAAAAAACGGTTTTGAGAGTGCGGAGGGAGTGCGGTCCTGACAAGAGGCACCGATTAGATGCCGCGATCCCGGATAAAACCACTTCACCATAATTGCCAAGCATTCTATTCTGTGTTAGAGGTTCACAGAGGCTGACTGAGCGATATATCCGCTTTCATTACGTGTTTAGTCCGCACAGGGATTGATGCAATGATTTTCGGATTATAAATTCAAAATAAATGCAAAATTCAAAATAAAAATCGTGGTACTGTTATTTTCGAAGATTTTCCTTGCCCTGAAAGTGAAAAAAAAATAGAAATTCGACCGTAGTGCCAAAGAGGCCTTAGTTGTGACCTTAATATTAGTTTGCCATGGCTGTTTTTACTTTCTTACCCACCCAGCACCCCTATTTCGCTCCTCGGTCCCGAAAAAATTGATGAAACTTAGGAGCCGCGGATGTAAACAATTACCATTTTTGTTTTTCGGTATTCGTTTTTTGACAAGTGTAGCCTTAGTTTTATAGTCTTTAGTTAAGTTTTTTTTTTCATTTAGTATTTTTTGCATTATTGGAGATAGAGAAGCTGAAACTTGTTACTGCAGCCGTCAAACTTGACTTACCTGATATTATAATTTCAACATAATTTATAAAAATAAATTATTGAACTCTTGCTTGAAAAAAAATAAAAGCAAAACGTCATTATTTGAAAATAATGTTGCCTGCAACTCATATCCATTGGACTGCAGATGCACTAGTAGAGATGATTTTTGAGACATTGAAATGGAGGTGTGGACCCTGCATGAATATTGTCAAGGATGCACACACCCCTCCAAATAGCATTGAGACAATAATATAACTAAATATATAAAAAGTACGCAAATCAATTCGACTATTAGCCAATAACCCGCAGCTAAAATAACATCCATTTACCATTAAAACAAAAATATTTATCCTTATTTCAACGGAATATTACAATAATAATGGGAGGTGTGACTATAACTTTATTTAGTGTTCTTCTCATGGTGACTTATGGAAGATCTAACCCTTTCAGATCTCAGGTAAGTAGGAATTCTTGAAAATCCCTAAAGTTTTATCCTTCTAATTTATTCTTCTTGGTAGGATTTTGGAAATTTTGGACGAAATAATGATTGCAAATGTGGTATGTAAATAATATTTATTATATTACCAGCATGCTTGGTTTGTAAACATCTTTTCATATAAATCAATTCAAACTATTTCACAACTGAAGTTTTTCTTACATCGCTCATAATTATAGCTATCACTGCAAACTCTCATCCCCTAACACGCTCTCAGGGCATAATAGTATCATAAACACATGCTACATGCCACATTCCTAAGCGAGCTGACTTTCACAAAAAATTTTAAATAAAACAACCAATTTCACTTAAACTCAGGCCTATTGCTTCATCTCAATAGAGATCAAGACTTGCATTTCCCAGGGGAGTAAGGTGAAAATTATCCCAAGTAAACATTCTCTCTAAATTAGGTACTTCGATTTAAGGACTTAATGACTGAATTCAAATTTACTATTTTATAAAATTGTTTGTAATATTTTTGGAATTATTGCAGAATGTGGAATAAGCAAGCGACAAATGAGAGTTGTAGGAGGGAACGAAACAAAAGTTCATGAATTCCCATGGATAGCCGGTTTAAATAAAGGTGGAGAGTTCTTATGTGGATCCACCCTTATCACTGCTCGACATGTTCTCACTGCAGCCCACTGTGTTCATGGGTAAGCTTCAAAATTTTTCTTTTTTTTCAGAAAATATAAGAAATGATCTATTTTTTTTTTTAAATAAGTTTGTTATTGTTCATATAGTACATCAGTGCCTATAACTCCATTAATAAATCATTGTTAATGGAGAATTTTGTCTACGTTACTTAACTAAGGAAGCGCTGAGCTGCCATTGTTTTTCGTTGTAATTTTTTTTATAATTTACAGTTCAAACTGTGTTGTAATATGGTCTAATCATATAAAGTGTCCGAACAAAAATTTGCACCCCCTAAAATCTGCGATTTCGTCCAAGTGTGGAAAAGGAAACAATAAAAACAGCATGAAAATGAAGTGTCACTCTTGCTATTTAAATTTTTAGAAGGAGTGAGTGGCTCTGGGCGCTACAGGGATACAAATATAATATTTTGAAAATACATTTGGTCCTCCTATTTTTCCGTACTTAACAAACTATTTAGCCTGAAATTAAGATTTCGTCATTATTTATTGTAGAAAAAAACAAACTACATTTTTTTGATAAATGTGTAAAATTTGTAAAAAAAAAACATATTTAGCTGCGCATGTAATTTTTAATCATTTCTTTTAGCTTCGATATGCGAGAATTAAATATTGCCTTAGCTGATCACGACAGGGATTCCGGTGACAGATTCTCAAATCTTGTGGTTCGTGGAATAAAAAGCGTGAGAGAGCATGAAGCATTTGATCCCAGCAGTTACAACAATGATATCGCAATCCTGGAATTGGACCATCCTGTCAGATATGATAGCACTGTTCAACCGGCTTGTCTACCGGATCCTGGTAAGTTGGATTACCAATTATTGTTAATTATAGGTACAAGAGATAAGGATTGAATGTGTTAATTTCACTCTATCTAATTCTACCACCTTAAACTCATATACGAAAACCACCCCCATCTGAATGAATTATTTTTCTGAAGAATTATTCAATTTTTTGTTTTCCATATAACTCCTTCTTCAATCCTTCAGTTCAGTTGCCACATTTATTTTGACTCAATACAGTGACTCATATTCCAAAGCCCCGTCCACGTTCATAATATTTTGGTACTCAATACGAAGAAAAATTCCACTCAATACAAGAATCAAGATCCAAGATCGCTGTCATCGTGATCTGTGCACCTGAAGTACTTACCCTACAGTTATTATTGGTGTATTTGCATATAATTCGATTATTCAATTTCTACCCAAAAATTGGTGGACAATTCCCTGCATCATCAACGCTTCCTCTTAGCAAAATAGCATCACTATTTCTTCGATTGATTGCATTTTTTCAGTTTTGAGATAACGTGATCCTTTACTTGTGCTGCTAGTACCCGCTTTACTAAACCTCGTAATTTTTAAGATATCAACAACTGAAGAATATACATAATGTTAAATTGTCAATAAACCAAATAAATCATATTTATATTAGCACAAAAATAATTAATTCTTAATTTTGTACCTAGGTGTCATAGATTACTCTGGTCGTTTGGCTGTGGTAGCTGGCTGGGGTCGTGTCGGTGAAGATAAGGCAACCTCCTCGACTCTCAGAAAGGTTGTAGTACCAGTTTGGACAAGAGATGAATGCCACCAATCGGGATATTCCGAGAGGAAGATTTCAGAGAATATGATCTGTGCAGGATATCCTGACGGTCATAAAGATGCTTGTCAAGTAAGTAACAATCCTACAACGCTAACAACGATTCCAAATTAAACGATTCCAAAAATCATTTTTTTACTATGCGAAAGAAATAACTGTTTTGATATTGTTCGGTATTACGATTATCAAAGAAGACAATTTTTTTAAATTTGTTCGCTATGTGGTTCATCTTCTAGCTATCTAGCTATAATCATGGTGGTTCTCATATTTATATCTATTTGTGTTGTCACCCAACTATTATTCTTCCTTACTATTACTTGATCATCTTTACCATCTCTAAGCCATCAATAACGATACTGGATCTGCTCAGTATTTTTTTTGTTTATCTTCCAAGGACCACAATTAATAATAAAAAGACGGCACTTAAAGGTAAAGGTAGTCTTAGATCAAAATTGTTGGCAGTAACTGACATTACTAAAAAAGCCATTTCGGAGAAGCTGAAAGCAGAAATTTGTCTTTATACTGACAGCAATTTTGATCTGGGACTATAGTAAGAGAAACTTTTGGAAACCTCCACTCATGTTGTTAAGTTATATGAAAAAAAGGCATACGAGTTACAAAGTTCTTAAGATAAATTCAAAATGAATGGAAGTAAGTGAGAACACGAGATTAGGCTTCAGTTTACATAATAATTAAAAACTTTATTCACTTTAACAACTCACTGACGTATACATTTATATAAGGGACGTTTTTAGAAGTTAAAGAGAAATTATATTATACTCTCTCTGTAGGTAAGTATTCTCTTTGGATTTTTGTCTTCTTATTCAGAGTGACAGGATCTTTGAAGGTTGCGTTTTTAAAACACTCATTTTATTGTTTTTTTATTGTTTTATCTTTTCTTTTTTTTAATATTGGTTTTTCAATCTTTTCAGGGAGATAGTGGCGGTCCCCTTCACATGAGGAACGTAAACGGAAATATGGCTGTGATTGGTAAGATTTTTTTACAATTATTTTTGTGAGATTTTATTTTATTTTATACCTAGTGCGAAAAATTCGAGTGGCGTTCTTGAATTTCTTTTTTTTTCTCTATCGTAAATGTATAAAATTTCAATATGATGTCTATTATAAGAAAAACAAACGTTCTTTTTGAAGTTATTGTGTCAAAATTGATCGAAATAACATTTTTCTCGTGTTACTGCATCATTTTTGCTGGTTACATCATCGTTTCAGCCTTTTCATTTTAATAAACCTTTCTTTTTCAATTTTGATTTTCTCATACTAGAGATTTCGCATTTTGGTACGTTTGAAAATTCCCTCTTTTTCGTTATCCTTTTTAACGGATTTAGTATCTTAGGTATACTATTAAATATCGGAACACCTCTATTAAATTTTATATTTCTGACCTCACGTTATTTTACACACGTTATTATACACACGTTATTTAAAATACAGCGTGATGCACAACGTACAAAATGTTTTTTTATTTAATTTTTGGATATTGGAAAAGAAATTTCATAATCTTCTTTGATTACGGGTTATCTAAATTTTAGATAAATTTTGTTGAGTGTGAACCTGACCAAAAATATAGTTTTCGACCTTGACGGGGGAGGGGAGGGGGGCGCTCGAGCATCTGTTTTGAAGGAAAGTTGCAAAAAATATTTTTTTTTCAAAGAAACTTCGTGACGGTTGATCCAGCTGCTGGAAAATTGCGAAAAAAACTACTAAAAAACACTTTTCTAAAAAAAAATATTTACCTCATTTTTGTAATGTTTCCCATTGTTTCTCATTATTCATCACATAGTTAATAATAATTTTGCGTAAATTCAAAGTAAAGTCATTTCCACACCACGCATGAAGTGGGGCTAGCTTTCTTTTATTGTTGATAGACTTATCTGAGAGAGCTCCGCGATGAAAATTAATTATGAAAGATGAGGATTATACTTTTAGCGTTTCCCTTCTTTGTCATTGGTAGCTTGACGTCTCCAAGATAATTAACGTCCTCAATGTCATCAATCATCTTCGCTTCTCCTGAAAATCCATGCATTGTACTCTCATTGATAAATCTATCTCATCTTCATCCTCGTTGTAGATGCAAACTTCCGGTACATTTTTGCATGAGTGACCACTGCAGAGCCACTCACCTCGGAGCTTTTCAATCTAGCTTTCTTGCAACCACGTGGGCCGCTACATTCTTTTCTACAATAGTGCATGAAATGAATGTCAATTAGGTCTTGGGTGCTGATTAATCTGTCAGTGTGAGTGGGCGAGCCATAGATGCCAAGTTTTTAACCCAGTCTTCTGAATTTTTTTGGGTCCCACATAATTTTTGGTTTACGTCCTGATCACACCAATCGGGCGACGTTATTCGTTATGATGGCTAAGAAACCTGGTTGAATTAGCTCTTCCTAAGATATTTGGCAAAAAATTGGTAGCGGTCTTCTTCCTCTTAGATGTACTCTGACAGTCTTTTAGCAGCTTCTTCCTGGTTTTCCTGCAGAAAGTGACGAGAGCGTTGCCGGCGACTGCAGAAGGGGACTGATGTCCAGAGGGTGGGGGGAGGAAAGGGGGAAATTAGGTACCTTATAATCACGACGTGAATTTAAATTAATTGAATTGAAATAATTATCTAGAAAATATTTTTGTGCTGTGGAAGAAGCATTAAAAATAAACGTATTCAATTTGTTTGTACTGAAATTAACGACAAAAAATTAGAGATTTACAATTTTTTTTAAATTTTCATCAAAGATAGGACAGCCCCATTCAATGTTAAGAAGTTGAATTTTTTTGACTGATAATAAATTAGGAAACTGTTAATTTTGATATCTTCTCAATTCCTCTATGATTATACATCTGTCAGAAACGTAGCGCAAAAATGTACTTTATTGCTGAAAAAAATGTTGTCAGCTAGCAAATAGATAAATCAAAAATGAAGGCATTTCAAAATGTTTGATCAAATTTCTGGAAATTTCGTCACATAAATAGATCTGAATAAGTATTTTCTTACATATTTCAGTACCTATTCTGTAAGAATATCTGTAGAAACTACTGTCAGCTCTAAGAAAGTTGGCAACCGGTTTGGTTAACCAGCAACCGAAGAGACTATTCTGAATATCAGCCATGTAAAATTTTCGAAAAGCTTATTTACTTTAATATTTACTGAGAATTCATATTATGTAAGTACGGTGAGAACTTTTTCATTGAATACATGAGAAAACATTCACTACCTATTATAATGACAAGAATTAATTGAAATGTTTTGAACAGCGTTGTAAGGTTAATTTAGCGAGATAATTATTAAATCTGTCTCATCATCCTGTGTTTGGCTTTAAAAGACTCATGCTTTAGATATTATATGTTCGATCTAAAAGTTAAGTTTAATTGTTTTTAAATTTAACATAATATTGAGCTTTATCATTTAAATTCAAGGTATCGTGTCTTGGGGAAGAGGTTGCGCCAGACCAAAATTCCCTGGAATTTACACCAAAGTCTGGAACTACATGGACTGGATTGACGAAACTTTAAATGGAGAATGTTTGTGCTCTTCGACGTCCGTAAATCCAAGAAGAAGCTAGAAAGTAACCAACCTTCTATAAACCATTTGAAATACGTAATTGTAATGCCATTCTTAGAGTCTAGAAAAATGTTAGTTCCTTATTCGTTATTTACTTATTTATCTATTTATTTATTATTAGGTATTGTAGAACAAAAATTACAATCTAGTCATTTAAATCATCTTTTGTGATTTACTATTATGTTTTGTGCCAAAGTAGTTGTTATACTTATTATCTATATTATGTTTAAAATGATAAGTGCCAAATTAATGATCTGTGTGTGAAAAATAAAATAAATGCTTGGAAAAGATTGTTTTGTCTCAATATGTAAAAAGTTTCATGACCTCTAAAAAGTTCAAATTGTTCATGAATAAAATGGAAATAAAAGCTCTTGGACTGATCAGATGGACGTGGAATTTCATCATTTACTAAGTGAAGTCTAAATAAACATACTCACGGAAGACAACTTTCGATTACTTTATTTCTTGAGTCATATCAACATTGACCTTGTTGGGCAACCCTGTATTTAAAGTGCCTGGTAGATAAAACTACAACTTTCTTCAGTACAGCGTTGCCATAGCAACAATTTCTTGAATCATTTATGATGAAAAAATACGAATAAAATGAGCAATTATTATTTATTAATAAATAGCAGGATCGACGGTATCGTTGACCAGTACCAAAGTGCCAGAATATTTGGATCACGATTTCCGGACAGTAAACTGGGGAAAAAGTCCCAGTCAATTCATCTTGCTTGGGAACTGGTCTATAAAATATAAATTCAATAATAATAATCATTGTACAAAAAAAAACAGTAATAAAACATCTTTTTTTTACAAAAATTGCATTTCAGTTAGTTTGACTCGTAGGTACGGTACTTACGTTATGTTTTTGGAAATAAATTTCAATTAATTGAAAAAATTAATTATTAAAAGCAGCCCCCACTCTCGCCCTGTGGGAAGAGGCAACTCGGGGAGGGGAGCAACAATGAAAGAATCCTAAACAGGTACCCCTATTTTTGTTATTACATTATCGGATTCTATGTAAAAAATAACGTCAAGTTTGCCTAAACTGTTTTTTTTTTCTATTCGTGACACAAGGCGCTGTAATTGCTCAAAAAATGTGTTAAATTTAACATTCTCCCCCCGCCACCCATGGGCACAAAAGTTTTCTTTTCGGTTTGGCGACAAACAGTATTTCTTAAATAGTTTCACGAATATTAACCCCCCCACCCCACTACTTTTCCTCTCATGGTGGTGGTGGAAGGATATTAAATTTAACATTATTGAATTTTTGGATCCAATGTGTCTTCCTTGAGTTTATTGGCCGTTTTCAGACTTATTGTATACCCCAAGCGAATAAAATATATCAATGAGACATGGGAAAATATTTCCATTTTTTGGGGGAGTGGGTGGTTTTATTTACAGCCCTAATCAGATTGACTAATAACAGTTTTGGGTGTTAGTTTGTTTCAGAGACCTCGCTATAAACGCTTATACTGTAAAATTGATGCATGTAGTGAAAAATCTGAAACATGGCAACTTTGCTCAGTGAAAGAAAGAGCAATCAAGTTACCGACGGTGAAAGCCTGAAACACCTGAAGCGGGACCTGTGTTTCACTATCAGTTTTATTAAAGAGCGCCACCAGAAGGTCAATGTTACTGGATCACCAAATGCTAAGATGATCGAGTCGCTTTTTTCATCTTACCATCCTTCGGTGGTGATGTAAATCACCCAGGTGATGATCTTTATGTAATCCATTCTCAGTGATCTCTAACCACTTCCAATCAGAGGGGTTCCCAGGAGAGATGCCAGTTGTAGTTCGGTCTTTTCTATGTTTATTATTTATTTTACCAATCGGAGAGTGTTCTCGGGGACTGTTTTCAAGTAATGTGAGTATTTTTTATTTACTTTTTATGTTACTTTATTAATTAATTGCCTTGAATTAAGTAAATCAAAGTTAAACATTAATGTAAATGTTGTAGGTACAAGATTGCATTATTTTATAGAATGAATTATTTTGTATTAAATTTATACAGAGTGAAGTTTTTACTAGTTTACTCCTCCCCTGCTTCTAGATATCTTTATGGTGGGAAGTTGCTTTAAAATATTAAATAGGAACTCTTATGTTATGTCAATTCTAAATTTTACGGCAAAAAATCCATATAGAATTTTCCAGAAACATTTTTCTCAAATTATAATTTTTTCGTACCTATTCAATTTTAGTACCAGACAGACAAAAATAAATTGAGTCGATTATGGCGCCATCTAATATGAATCAGAATAAAAAATGTTTCAGACAAATCCTACACGTATTTTTATCCACAAAATCCGAATCTTCAATAAAAAAGTCAAGCTAATATTTCGAACTTACTGCCCGCCCCACCTTCCATCTACAAGAAGGAGTCCTTATACATTATGCACAGGGTGTGATAATTTATAGGGACAGGATTTCCAAAATGACCAAAAATTCGATTATTTGATCACTTGATTTTTGATTTTCGTGAAATAGAACTTGAAAATTTACTATTGGGATGTAAAACAAATTTTGCTGCATCTTCAACCGTTTTTTACTTTTTTTTAAGTTAAAACCCATGCAAGTGTCAGCAAACCTGGTCCTAATACTTAAGTAGGAGAATAATATTCAAAATCACCCCCTGTAGGTGAGAATTGGAATCAACTGTTTGAAAATTTGTTTTCTTCCATTTCCTTAGTCTTTTGATCAGTCTTTAAAGTGCCGTATGACTCTTGAAAAGTTGTTTTTAATAAATAAATAAGTACAAATGGTCCCAAGCGCAATGCTCTCCATATTTTTCAGACCGCATCAATGATTTCTAAAATGTTTGTACCGAATGCTTTAGAAATACTTCTATTAATTTTTTTTTTCTTATCAATTTAAAATAAATATTCAGCAGCAAAATAATTAGGTTACCTACCTACTTATACATTTGAAACATGAACACTTCCTGTCAGCCTAAAGGTTCTGCCTTTATTTACCTTTGATCTTCTGTAGGAAGGATGTGGCTCCTATTGTCAGTGGGAAGTTATTATAGTGACTCTATCTGCAATGTTTTCTTTTCATGTGTGATAAATGATAAATATTAAAACAAGGTTATGCAAAGTTATCTAAAATTAAGGACAAAAATCTAAATAGCAACTAGGTGCTACGAATTAAGTAAGGAATACATACAACCAGTCTATGACTTTAATGGAAAAGTAGCAAAATGCGACATTTTGAAGAATACTTTGCTTGGAAGATGCATAAATCCCAAAGGGTCCACCCATCACCCATCACTCATCATCACAAGTCCGATGAAAATACAATTTCCATGAATTATTCCGAAGTCTTAGGCCTGCTACTCTCTTGGCATAAAATTATCAATCGATTAAAGTAAAGGACAGCTTCAAAAAATTTTTGAGACATTTAAAAAAGACCTTTAAGAAAACTTTTTCATTTCAGAATTTCCTTGAAAGGAAAAATAAACTAATTTTACTAACTTTAATATAATACAGCTAATAGACCTTACAGACTAAAAGGCGTATTCAGTTCCACTGCATCAATCCATGACAATCCATCCTTTTTTAACACGTTTCATGAATTTCTTGTTGGTTTGTAGGAACGGTAAAAATTTCGCAATCGCATTTAAACTAACTTCATGATTATATAGAGACTTAAAACTTCACAAAACGCTCAGAACTAGATGACAATGCAATGTTAACTCCCTTTCTTGTCTGTCTGTTTGCCTGTTCGTTACAATAAATTGAGAGATAATTAAAGAGCGCACTGGCGGAGCAGTCTATCAAGTGTATTCACAAGTATTTGTTCTAATAAATCGTCAAATTATGGTTTCGTACTTATTTCATGTTTATTTTTATTTAAATTATTCCTTTAATCGTTATTCTGCTTTTCCATTCTGCTTAAAAGTCTTCGAACTATGAATACCGCGTTGAATTTTTTCAGTTTGGTCATTGAATCGTTTCCAGTTTCAGTAACTTTTTTTCTGTGGTTTTATGCGATCCATTCCTCATCTACGCATTTCTAGCAAATAATTACTACCGATTTCAAATATTTTAAATTTTTTGCTGAAAATAGTCTTCCGCTGGCTTCGAGATCTAAAGTTTTCACATTAAGCATACCTAATGAAAATTGTTAAAAATTCGAAAAATCTAACAAATATCAACCACGTAGCATACAGTGGTATAAACTGACACCCAGTTGAGTTGTGCTTAAATTAATTTATCCGCAATCGCATTATAATTGGAGCTTTAAACTTTATCCACTAGTGGAATAATGAAAAATACAATCATAAACAATGGCGATAGACAATCGATACTAAATAGCAACCATACATTAAAGACCCGCCAAGATTTTTTTAATTATTAATTTCAATAATTTTTGACGTTATAGCAACTGTCACAGCTAATGGTCGAATAATTTTTTTATGGAATCTGAGTCTAAATGACCATGATAGTGGATAAAACGTTGTGTTTCATCCACTTAAGAAAATCAGACCCTCGAGGTTCGCAGTCGGGTTTAAACTTTCTTGCGTGGCTTAAAACGCTATCTCAAACAAACGTAGGTAATAGTTATTTACTGTATTATAAGTGTCTAAAGGCCGGTCCAGACGCAACGACTAATTGAACGACATGTCGAATCAGACAAAATGAATCAAGTAAAATGGAATGTGCGGACCGCAAAACGTACGTTTAGTCTAAACGGAATGAGATTGGAAGCTAAATCGAAAGACTGAAGATCGAGGCATCATTTTCCGACAACTGATGCGACATGTCGTAGCATGTGGACGGGCGAAGCAACTTACCGTTCAATTTTATGTTTATGTTTATTATAATTCAACTTCATATTGTCGTATTATCTCAGGTATAATCTCACTCAATGCTTGCTTGGCCATTATAGTATTGTAAATTCCATCCATGTAACTTCTTCCGGTTGCAAGGAATCTTAAGGTGGCGCTTAATCTCTCGTGAGGTGAAATCGCTTTTCTCATACAACTATCTCGTTTTTTCATACGTGGCGTTACCAAATTTAACGAATTATTTAACAAATTACTCTCAGGAGCCGCTCGTATCAAACTGCGAAACTACAAAACCAGGGGGAAACTGGAGAACCTAGAAAGCTAGGGTTTAAGGTGAACCCCAGTGTAACAAAACCCGGGACCAGCAAGGAACCGGAACAATGTAAAAGAAGGAGAACCTTCACCAAGGTTCTCAGGAGTGCAGCTTAGAGGGGACTTTCTCATGGCTTCCTGCGCTGACCAGGCCACAGAGGACTGGCTGGTGCGGGTGGTCAGGGAAATGGAACCCTGGTCAGGAGCGAAACTCGGCACCAAGGACGTTCCGAAACCTATAAGAGCACCAGTGTGGATACCAGGGACCCAAGAGAGGAACCAGAAAAAAATCCAAAAAAGACTGGGAATTCAAAACCAGGTATTAAAAACCAGAAACGTGGATCCTAGTGGACAGAAAACCTGACACAAAAGGCCAACAACTAATTTTCCTCATGGGAGAAAATAGAGCAACTTCAATGCAGACCTTATACCTAAACCCAACTGGGGTGCTGTTCAAGCGACTAGGTGGGTAAAGGGAAGAGGGAGCAAAGAAGATGTAACTGAAAAAACTGAGTAAACACCAGCTGAGATGTGCAATTTGACTTCTAAGAGTACATTGCCCACCAATGAAACGTGGATCCTTTTGAACAGAAAACCTGACACAAAAGGCCAAATCTCATGGGAGAAAATAGAGCAACTTCAATGCAGACCTTATCTAAACCTAACTGGGGAGCTGTTCAAGCGACTAGGTGGGTAAAGGGAAGAGGGAGCAAAGAAGATGTAACTGAAAAAACTGAGTAAGCATCAGCTGAGATGGGCAATTGGACTTTTAACAGGACACTGCCCGCTAATGCAACACCTTTCAATAAGAGGAGTGAAAAACAACCCAGATTGCAGGAGATGCGGGGAGGGGGAGGAAATCCCATACCACCTAATGTGTGAATGACCAGCACTAGAGGGAACTAGACTTCTAGTATTTGGGACCGAAATGGCAGAACCAAAAGAAATAGAACAAGCACCCATTGGACTCATACTGAAATACTTTCGGGAGATGGGCCGATGAGATAATTATCCAAAGGGGTACAATAAGCGCAAGCTTCAGTACAAGGTCTTTGAACCTACCCTAGAAGTAATAATAATAAATTTAACAAATTCATGTAAGTTTCAACATCCATTCTCAAATAATTGCGACTGCAATAAAAACAGCATAAATTGACCACAGGATTATTTCTTCCATGATAGCGATCGTCGCGAAACTGAAAGTCGTACGAAGTTTGTACGATAAGATGGAACTGTCTGGACGCACCATTTTAATACGTCTTGTCGAACGACTTATATAACCGTTTTATCGTGCGATTAGTCGGTGCGTCTGGACCGGCCTTTAGATTGCGTTTTAACCACGCAAGAAAGTTTAAGCCCGAGAGCAAAGCTCGAGGGTCTAATTTTCTTAAGTGGATGAAATGCTGTCTAAACACGAATGTGGTCATTTAGAATCAGATTTCATAAAAAACGAATTTGACACTTCACTCTGGCAGTGGCTCTAACGTCAAAAATAATTAATTTTTATAAAAAAAAATCTTGTCAGGTGTTTAATAATTATTAAGGTTTTCTAATTAGTTTTGATTGACTATTGACATTGTTTATTAAGATTGTATTTTCCATTTTTCCACTAGTGGATAAAGTGGTACTTTATTATATTTGTTTCATAAGAGTAGATATTTCTATGTCAAATTTGACATAATTTATGCTTTATTTCATAAGACCTCCTGCACTTTTCTAATTATGTAATTATTGATTAATATCTGCTCATAGTCATTATTGATTATCTCATCAATTTACGCTGGTTTACCAATAAGAGACTATACTTTAATGATTTTTTTTTAATAAGAGTACCTAGGTATGTTGCCTAGAGCATTAGGAAAGTATTATCTTTTCTAATTTTTTCATTTGCATAGTCAATAAAATAATTACGTGCATATTAATATTTTTTGTCTAGCCTTATAATAACACTCTGTATATAAGACTAGACAACAAATTTCACTTTTAGCTTTTACTATTCATTTCACTGTTAATGTTTTTATTATATTTTCAATAGTAAACCTTTTATAGTACCTAATTATGTGTTAAATTAGAACCTATTGTATAATAAACTTATTAATTAATTGTTTATGATAATTTTGAAATTATAAAAAAATGTAAAAATGCACAAAACTAGGATGAGAAGGAAAATATTTCCATCTCCCTCATTAAATCAGCCCAAATCGAAAACGCAAACAGTGCAAGAATTAGGTAAGGTAATTAAAACGCAGCCACCCGCCGTTACATCAAGTAAACTATTCCCGTCAGCTCATTAAATATTCATAAAATAGAAGCGCTTTAGCTAGTTGAGTTCCAGCACTTTTAACAACATCGAAGAGACGGCCACCGCAAGGGTAGATAAACGTTGCCAGATGCCTCTATCAATACACCTCGCGCCGATTGAAAGGTTGAGCTGACCTAGACAGACCGGATGAAAGAAAGTTAAATCAGAATCAAATAATAACCCTTTGCAGAGACAATGGTAACTCGTTAGATATCATACCTATGATAATTAAAATTACACCAATCGGTAGGGCGAATTAATAAACTGCAATAGCCGAAAATTCGCTGCGGTCCTGGAAAGGCAAGTAGGGGAAAACGCGAAATGAAAGTTAAGCCGGTGTAATTATAATAGCTCGAAACAATGGAAAAGACGACAACGCGTCAGCCGATTTGAAAGAAAATTTAGGTAGTGCAGTTTTGGGACAATTCAGTAAGGTAGAAATCGATGGTTGGTCTCGATTATAGAACCCACCGGCTCCAATATAGGTATTCATAAAAATTCCAGCATTCAATGATTACCCAGGCAAGCCTGAGGAATAATTATAGAATAGCGGCCTAGTTTGGTCAGTTGGTCATCACATTTAAAATAGCAAAACAAAACTGCGAATTGCAGAGAACGTCGTATTCGAAATGATAAGGTATATTGACTCATCGCCTTACGAGGCCAGGTAGAACAAAAAGGTAGCCGCAGGGCAAATAGGTATTGACGGTCCAAAAGAGGCCAAATAAAGGTAGCCCAGTGAGGCAAAACGACAACACAACAAATAAACAAAGTGAGTTAAAACAACTATCATGAATATGACGTTAATTCAGGAAAACCGCTTTCACAATTGAGAAAAGCAATTGGAAAGAAATTCGTATAATGTTTAAGGAGGAGGTAGAAAATCAAACAAACATGGCAACACTGCTCTCGACATTCAGGCCAAGCTAGAAACTCGACTAACAGACAAATGGTCAAAAAAGGTAGGGTGGAATGTGCTTGTGTATCAGGTTAAAGCCCACAACAATAAACGCTCATAAAAATTCCCAAACGAAAGGAAGAGCGAGTCAACGAGTAAAGCTCATTAAAATACAAAATGAGAATTCAATAATCCGAATAGGCAAACAAGACAGACATTTCCGCCATATCCGGATAGTCTGTAACCAAAGTGGTTGTATTCTTTAATTAATTCAAGCTGTTGCTTGAAATGAAATCAAAGAAACTAGAAAAAGGAAATTAGGCAAAGAAAATCATCGAATAGCAAACAAGACAGACATTCCCGCAATATACCGGGTCGTCTGTAAACAACATGGTTGTATTCTTTAAGTAATTCAAGCAGTTGCTTGAAATGAAACCAAAGAAACTAGAAAAAGGAAATTAGGCAAGGAAAATCGTTGAATAGTTAAACAGACAGACATTTCCGCCAAACCCGAATAGTCTGTAACCGAAATGAAAGTGAAACGAAATAATAAGACATTCCCGCATATACCGGGTAGTCTGTAAACGAAACGAAATAATAAGAAAGCACAGGTGTGCAAAAGAGTGGAATCCGAAATGGATTGGAGTTTGAAACATGCATGAAAGGGATCTCTCTTCGCTTTCCATTTTTTTGTACTCTCTATGCAAAATCACAGCCCATCTCGCCCTTCACCATTTTACGCCCTTGCAAACGAATTCTCTCGCTCATCACTCGCTTTTAAACTCCCTGATAGGAAGCCAACAGTTAACAACAAGTCCCAGTAAATTTCCCCGCTTCCTGTGGGAAATCCCAATCAACCGAGACACAATAAATCCCAGCAGGTTCTTTTGCGCATCCGTTTCGGCCATAGTAATCCTGGCATACCTCAATCAAAGAGCAGGGGTGACAACGGTAAACACAACGTAGGAAAACACAGCGGTTCTAGTAGAGGTAAATAGACGATCACACGGTGGCTTTTCGCGACAGACCAACGGGCCGGGGTCCTTTTCGTTACAAGTGAATGCTCCAAAATAATCGTATTTTATTAATAAGCCTCTTCATGGAATTTTGAAGCTTATTATAATATATGGATCCAACTCATACGATTCTACTATTATTCTCTCAATTATAAAATAAAAAAAATTTTTCTTCAAGTTCACTTTCCTTTCAGTTAAATAAGGCGTCAAATAATGATAGTCAAACACTGAGTAACAGAGATGGAAAATTCCTGTTCAATCAACTAGCAACTATCACTAATCTCTTCGGTGCAGGCGCAGGTTTGACGGATATCAGTGATGAAGATGATGATGATGATGAGGATAAATTAAAAGTCTGTACTTGTGGTAAGTTATTATCTTTTTTGTAATATTTATTTTTATTTGTCTTTACACTTTTGTGTTCATTTGTCATGCTTCAGTTCATGTTCATAGCTTGTCTCGCTGCAAAACTTCTCTATTCTAAGCAGGTAGGTATCGGCAATTTCAAGATGTTAAACTTCTTACGTTAAAGATCTTACGTTGATAAACTGTTTATTTAAGAGGTCTAGATTGGGCTAGCCTTAGCAATTATGTACACTTAATTGTTACGTTCATTGATGTTATTTGGCCTGTCTTCCCCATTGAAATTAACAATAAACTGTAATGCTCTCTCTCCTGCGCTGGCAGCTGTAATTAAAACCTCTGCGTCGTTAGAAAGAGCACGATTCTCGGGTAGGGCAGACTATGTTTGTCTGACGCATATGAGCACTACAATGAGATCATACAATTGGTCGTTTTTATGTATTTAGTCTGATCCGTGATAAGGCAATATAATGTGTTGACTGAAACGAATGAAAGACTGAAACGGCATGCCACTTTCTGACAGCCGATTTAGCGTGAGCTTTCCAGTTCCTCTGACTTTAATCTTACGCATAAAATTAATAAACGAAATTATTTCCAAGGGCCACATTTCTATTTTGGTAGTATTATAACTTTTAGCCTAGATTTTGGCTTTCGAAAATGTGAGAGGTCTTTGTTTTTGATTTTAAATTTTCGTTTTTTTCAACTTTAATTTCATTTTCAAGTATAATGTTCAAATCTAAGTAAAGTAGGTTAGGCACATACCTTTGATTTTTTTTGTATAAGAAATTTAACTCAATGAAATGCCTTCTTGTATAGCAGATGTAGATTTACTTCCAGAATGCGGGGTGACCACTCAAGAAAACCGCATAGTTGGTGGTCGTCCCACGGAGAAAAATCGCTACCCCTGGGTGGCAAGGATAGTCTACGATGGCCGTTTTCATTGCGGAGCTTCTGTCATCACCAAAGACTACGTCCTCACTGCGGCACATTGCGTCAGGAAGTAAGTTTTTCGTTTCCATACAATAATAGTTTGGAAGATAAAATTAAAAAAAAAATCTTAAAAGTGCTGTGGCGCTTCTTCTGGTGCCACCAGTATCGAAACTTCGGGGAACTCTTTAAAAATTAATTTTTAAGCGTCAATATCAGCATACAATTTTATAAAAAATGTTTCTTTTATTTTGGCAGACTGAAGAGATCAAAAATGCGAGTCATTTTAGGTGACTACGATCAAAGCACCACAGATGATGCACCTGCAAAGATGAGGGCAGTTGCCGCAGTTCTCAGACATAGAAATTTCGACTCGGATACTTACAATCACGACATCGCATTACTGAAACTCAGGAAACCAATAGAGTTCACCAGCAATATACGACCCATTTGTTTGCCAACTGGTAAGATTCGATAATTATAATCAAATTAAATGCTTATATGTACTAAATATCTTTTTGAAAAGCTGAACATATTTGGGTTCGTGGTAGTGTTTATTGAAATTATTCAGGGACAACATGAACAGGGGAAGCCTGGGCCCATAACCTGTCACATGCAGTGTTTTGTCACAATGTTAAAAAACAGGAATCAGTTTTAATACAATCAAAAATTTATGATAATAATACACCTGTATCTATAATAACATATGAAAGTAGCATTTTTCTGTTCATAGCTTCCCGTGATCCGTCTGGTCGTGTTGGCACTGTGGTCGGCTGGGGACGTACAGCAGAAGGAGGTACTATCCCGAACGTGATCCAGGAAGTCCAAGTTCCCATTCTCTCACTGTCCCAGTGCCGGGGTATGAAATACCGATCAACGCGGATCACTTCATACATGCTCTGTGCTGGCAGGGGTGCCATGGACAGTTGCCAGGGTGACAGCGGAGGACCATTAGTCGTGGAGCAGGGAGATAAATATGAGATTGTTGGTAAGTAGTATACATATTATTATACCTGCAGTGGTTTACACATTTGACTCACTCCTTAGATTCATATTCTAAGACAAGTGATTGGTTGAAAATTCGAACCAATCGTACAGTTTGAGCATTAGACCAACCAGCTGTAAAAAATTAATCCCCAGAGTTATGTTTTGAGCTTTGATGGATACGGATAAATATTTGATGGATAGGTACGGGAAGCTGTGAAAAAGAAGAAACAAAAGTAATGTGGACTTGACTTTTTATTCTCCAAAGTGGTACAAAATGAAAGGCAACAGACATTTGAATGTACGTCATTATAAAAGCTACAGTTGGCCTAAAAGTCTGTATTTATCAAAATTCAGATTACAACTCTGAGGTAAAATTTTGGCTTTTTTGACAGAAGATTGGTACGTCTAATGCCGTAATTCTATAAACTACTGATCGTGGTACAATTGCTGCCACGTGTCCAAAAAGTAGTAGATTGGGAAAAATTCTTCAGGAAATGAGACATTTTTGCTCTGAGTGGTACGCAATAAAGTAATACAATTTTACAGTTATCTAAAATTGAATGAGACCACAACTCTCTCTATGACAAGGAAATAATAATAAAAATACATTTAATTTAGTATGGTATAGGGAATTTTGAAAAAATCCGAAAACAGATTTTTCAATTTTATTTATTTCTAGTGACGTAATTTTTTTTATATAGAGTGTTCCTTGTCGCAACAATGACAAAATTGTCTATTTTATAAATAGAACACCCTATATATTATTGGATTTTCATATTTAATCTGCAGAACATCATACTTCACGTTTAATTTTCATAACATTTAATCTTTTTTCAGGTATTGTTTCATGGGGAGTCGGCTGTGGAAGACCTGGATATCCTGGAGTTTACACTAGAGTGTCCAGATATCTAAACTGGATAAAAGTAAACTTAGAAAATACATGTTTATGTAGCTAGGGAATATAATTATTATTATTTATACGATGAAATGAAATATATTTATTGTTTTGATTTTTTCCTTTACTTTTATCAGTTTGTATTATACAGGGTGTCCCGTAAATAATGGTCCGTGGTGAAATGGGAGATTCTTGGTTTAAAAATATTACGATCTGACACTACTTGCTCTAACAAAATCTTGATAATAAAAAAGATACAGGGTGGCAAAGTTGAGATTTAAAAATTTTCTTTTCAAAATATCTCGAAAAATTGTACAGGTACGAACGTGAAAACTTGGGGATAGATGTTTTACGGTATGAGAAATCATAATTTGATATCCGTGTCGATGTATTTTATAGAGGGCGCCACTTAGGTCATGTTGACGACGTAAATGAACACATAACTTTTTTATCCTTCAGGGTATCGCACATTTTATTGTGAAATATTAAAACTACATCATTGATGAGAAAAAAAGGTATACTGGTTGTCAGTCTCAAAAGTAAGTGGTTTTCGAGATAATTGACAGTTAATGATTTTCTCTACTGATACTGTTCAGAATTTTTTGCTTACTGCTAGTAGTTGGAAAATTAAAAAATGCCGAGACATAATAATTTTTCAAATTCAGATAAGAGAGAAATGATTTCTCTTTATTGCAAACAAAACTTCAATGGGCAAGCTGCGAAACGAGAATACCTGCCACGATATCCAAACAGACTGCAACCTCTGGTAATCGACTATTTCAGAATCTGTATAGGAATTTAGGTGAATATGGTTCATTTGTTTGCTTTTTTAATATGTCAAAGTGAAAAATGTTTAATTGCCAAAATGCTGGTTATTATCTCAACCTACTGCATTAAGATTTCTGATAATAAAAAAAAAATTGAAATAATGCAGGAGATTATTAAAACGTGATTATCTCGAAAACCACTAACTTTTGAGACTGACAACCGGTATACCTTTTTTTCTCATCAATGATGTAGTTTTAATATTTCACAATAAAATGCGCGATATCCTGAAGGATAAAAAAGTTATGTGTTCATTTACGTCGTCAACTTGACCTAAGTGGCGCCCTCTATAAAATACATCGACACGGATATCAAATTATGATTTCTCATACCGTAAAACATCTATCCCCAAGTTTTCACGTTCGTACCTGTACAATTTTTCGAGATATTTTGAAAAGAAAATTTTTAAATCTCAACTTTGCCACCCTGTATCTTTTTTATTATCAAGATTTTGTTAGAGCAAGTAGTGTCAGATCGTAATATTTTTAAACCAAGAATCTCCCATTTCACCACGGACCATTACTTACGGGACACCCTGTATAATGCTGCTTTTATTATCTACCAAGTCTACCAAAAGGTGGCACTAGAGTCGGTGACACTTCACGGTGAATATGACGGACACAACTAGGTAAAAGTTGTTCCTTTGCTTCAGTCAAAAAGACAGAAAAATGGCTTTTTCAATAAAAGTTTGGTAAGGTAAAACTGTAAACTGAAACCTACTGTTTTTTTACGTAAAAAAATCGAAACACCTAGCAGAACTTAATGGCAGTAAAAATCAACTGTAACTCATGAGTTCCTCAATCGAACATTTACTGATGGATTCACCCTACGTCAGAATATATAACGAATATCATTATGAATATCAAACCTTAGATCTTGATATAAATCCATTCTTCGTCATTGTCGCAATTTTTGAGAAGGAAAAGATCAGACATCTAGAGAGTTGTTACTATGTGCCACACTTCAAAATCGGACAACTCGTTCGAATAAGTTGAAAATTTTGGTTCTTTTGGTGACACTCTATAGTCGAGACGTTCGAATATGCACATACATCACAATCGAACAGCCCATTGCCGAAGGGTAAAATACTTTTCTTTCCATTATTTTCTTTCCAAACTTTTGGTATTTTCACCCCTCCCCCCAATCTCGGTACATCCTTTATTCAGAAAATCGGCTGTTGCAAGTCGTTTTGGGGACACGTTTTTGCCTTGAATCCAGTTTTTTTTTTACGCCAAGCATAGTTTTCCTGCATTGTTAATTATACAGACACGAGTAAAGTCAGTGCTACAGTATTCCATACTTCTGGTATCCTGTGTCTGATAGGAATAAAAATAAATCGATCTGTAATTGTTTTCTATCTTTAGTACTTATTCGCCGCATATCCAGGATTGAAGGTACGATGCTACGATGGTGCTTAGGTATCTGCACAAGTGCAATTATTCCTCAGTAAGTTTTTCTCTTTTTGTCATGGAATCAAGCAGGTCATTCCATCAGGTTTCTTCCCATCAACCCGAGAGCATCAATGCAATCCTTTCGAAGCTACTTCTTTCAAGCAGCAGTGGTGATGGGCGTAACAGAAATCCTAGCCTAAGCGAAACGCGATAGAAATTTGAAGACAATCATCACAAAGGTGGACTCCAAATTGAGAAGATGTATGACCATTTAGGCAAGCACCGGTATGTGGTTGAAAATTAGAAAGAAACCTAATTAGCTTTGTTTTGTTGAAAAGTTATTGCTTGTAGAAAGGTATTTAAACTCTTTTAAAAAGTAATTGCCTCTCATGTAGATTGTGACAACACATTTTCAGGAATTTCTGGAATCAATAAATCAGCTTATATAATTCCAAAAGGTAGTAGAGACGTCAACAATTTAAGACAGTTTTGGTACGAAGCGAGAAAACATGGAATCGATGAGTCCACATCATGTCTAATTCGGAGACCATACAACATTGTGGGAAGGGAAAATGGAAAGGGAAACTGGTATCCAGGCTTTGTGGGAAATTATTTCGCCTTTGCATGCAAAAACTGAAATAGAAAAACAATATCACTTACTAAAAAACAGTTTAAGATCATTCTGTTATAACCATTTCACAAAACTCGTTCTTAAAAGCCATTTCCTAAAAGCCTTTACAAAAGCCAATTCCTAGGAGCCATATCCTAGGACCCTATTAAAAAAAAACTAACTATGAGATCCAGCAAATAATTAATGCAAACCTCTGTGTAAGCCGGTATCTGCTCTCATTGACGCAGAGGGTCAGAAATAATAAATTTTCTGGGTACGTCGATTCACATATAACTTTCAAGAAAATAAAATAAATCAATCCGTCGCGAGGTCTCTTTACACGCGATCGAGTCTCCAGCAGCAAACATTTTCTCCTACTCGTCTAATACCATGCAATTTGAAAGATGCTCGAGTCCCTTCAGCGACTAAATTATAACTCCTTCTTTCTCTGTACTGACAGAGGTCACTCCTTACTATGATGTCAATTTGATTATCGGTCAACTATTTCCTTAACGTATCTGGATTTATTGGCATTATCCGCACGAACCACGGATCTTATAATAACTGGTAACCTCTAATAGAGTCCGGATGCCCTTCCCCGCACCGTCACCGGTCGTTCAAACGTAGGGAAAAGACCACCCGGAAAAAGTTTACTTCGTGAATTCCAGAAACGCAAATATTTTATTACCCTCTTTATCCTATTGTTTACCCTATTACCCTATCACGAAATAAAATTCAAAGAAATTATAAGTGTCCATAACGACGATTAATTACAGAATTTACATTTTTCAGTATGTTTTAACGTTTAATGTTAACGAAAAGTTCTTTTTTCTTGGCCACGACATTAGGTATACGTTATCTAATAAAAGTAAGGCAAATATTGTGATCATGCAAAAATTCAAATTTGAGGCTTAAACGGATTTGCACTTTTTAAGGTCCCCAGAGTCCGAAAAATATTATTTTTGAAAAATGCTATTTTCTGTTAATACCTCTATTCATGAACGGACCTGAAAGCTAAAACTACAGACACAATTTTAACCAAATTTTGCAAGAACGTGTAAAAAAGTTAAGACAGGTCGAAGTCTGAGTATTCCAGATAATCCCTAAAAATAGCATCGTAATATAGGCAGGGCTGCCAACCCATGCACCAACGAAAAAATGTGTTAAGATCATGGAAAATTATTTGCCAACGTATGGCTGCTCTCGTTAGATCAAATATAGAAAGTCAACCAAACCTAAAATTATTGTTTATACCTGTGCAATAATAATAGTGATACCTCCTTGAGCCAGTGTATTAGCAGTTGCCTACCTATCTTATATGGTTAAGTGATAATACTTATATATAAGTTTGGCAAATGTGCTCTGGAGAGTTCTTGGTAGGTAGGTCAAAAATTGGTACCATGCAAAAACGACTGATGTTTAAAGAAATTTTCTAAAGGGAATTCCAACTATTTATTAAAATGCAACAATTCTTAAAAGCATAACGTTTAGGACATTGACTCTTATCGCCAAATATTTTGTCTTGGTTTCGCGCGGGCATCATTCATACCGGTTTCAAGATCATGCGGACAAATATAAAAAAGCAAGATTTATTTGTTTTCATTTTTGGACGAGTTTCTTTAATTTACCTAAAATGCTGTGAATGACCTACTTCTCTTTTTTATACCTACCGAATCATATGCATATACTTGCTAAAACACCACTTTCTTCTCTCTTTAGCTATTTTTTCTTATTTAGAAATTATAAATCGCTTGAAACAACTTTTTATGAGCACATGACGCATGAAAAGTCCATTTAAAACCCATAAACGAGTCATAAAATTTTCATTAAAACATCATTTTTAGTTTTTTGATAGAATAACGTGAATATCCTATATAATTAAATAGACATTTAAATTTATTGTTATTTATGATCATGTCTTCATCATTATTGGAATATTAGAATATTATAAAAGAAGTAAATAGAGTAAATCTTGTAGGCATAGGCGTGCATTAAATGGTTATAATATTTTCAATAAAATTTGAATAATTTTATTTACAATTATTTCAATATCAAAATGCGAAAGCTTGAAAAGGTGATTTTCCCAAGTTTTTCAGGAGGACTAATAACATAATTTACATTTCCAAGTTCCGAGATTAATGACTTTGAAAAAACCAATTAAATCACATTTTTTATATTTTTTTAATTGCTACGTAGCCAGTCCATTATTTTTTGAGATATGTATCTACATGTTTTGAAAGCCTTCTGAGGATTATTTCCTCTAATATGATGATCCATTCCTGCTTAGTGCTACATTACATTTCCAGAACTACTGATATCTCTTTAAAAGTCATCACCTTTCAAGAATCTGCATGGATGACTTCTTGCAACTTGAGCAAGAGTTTACCACTTAGAGTACTATTGACATTTTACCTTTTTTCGCATTCAAATAATCCCAGGACAAGATACTTGTACAAATCGAGGCAGAAGGTAAGCAATAAGCATAAGATAAGGTAAGAGGTTCAAATCCAAACGAAAGAATGCACAAGTCACTTTTGTATCAGATGTCTTATTGGGTGTACAGGAATTATTGAGAATGCAATAAAAGAATTTTCGGAGGTTCGGTGACCCTTTGACCCCCCCTTGAGCGCCAGTAGAGCCACTGGAAATCAAATCATCACCATCGAGCTCGTTTCAGGTTCTCGCTGATGACAGTTGAAGACTTTCTTCACGAGACGATGCAGCGAAGATACTGAAGATTTAACAAGTCAATTTTAAGTTCCTAGCATTAATTACTCGAACCACGATGGCTTGTGTCCTGAAAATCGTCCATGTATTGCTAGTATGGATGGTAGTTTTTCGCACGGGTAGTGTAAGTGAATATTTACTTTCATCTTTCATTGATAACTAGTTAGAGATCGCACGGTTTAGTTTTTTATTATTGTCCAGGTATGTGCAACCCGTAAGAGAATCCGTTAGCTTAAATATTTCAGTGTAAAAATTCTTGAACGTATCTCTGAAAGTGTGTAATTTTTTAAGTAAGTGTTTACATTTTATACAATTTTGGAGGAAAATCACTTTCGACTAATAACCGAAAAGTATATGATTTAGCCTTTTTTAAATATAAATACATAGTAATAAGAATATACCTAAATACAAATATATAAAACATGAAAAGGTAAATATTTTGAACTAAGCCTTGATTCCTCAAGCTTTATTAATTGTTGGAGGTCAGTGTCGCTCTTATTTACATCTTGGACAAGAGCTAGGTCACTCATCATTAGATGCTGTATAATGTCTGTTTGTTTAAGGGGGGCCCATATTTTTCTTCATGTTAACAAGCAACATCGTTTGATAAATAAATAATAATCGAGTAATTTTACAAAAAAAAAAAACTGGAATTTTCTTGAAAGTTTGGAAAATTATTTCAAAATCATTGTTCATTTTGAGCTTCTATGAGGGCATGGAAATTTTGAAAAAAAACTGAAGGATATTACCTACCAAATAAAATATTATCTCTTTGTCAATCTGTTGTGTGTTGTAAAAAAATATTATGTACTCATACCTAAACAATAATTATTGTTAAATTATATTGCAAAAAAAATTGAATTCTTCTGGAACAGCATATAGTTAAACATCAGTTTTGTAGTAACGTTGAAGGCAATTTTTTTGTCTAAATCGGAACCAAGAAGCTTAATAGGGGTGCTGGGTGGATTAGATGGAAAAAATAGGACAAATGCGTGGTAAACTGACTTCCAATTATTAGGTAAATTTGAATCAAAGTGTCACTTTCAGGGGCGGTTGCGTCAAGGTAATTAATGCAAACGATTTTTTCTAGTGGTTTTTGTACACAGTTAATTTTCCAGTGCTCATAAGCGTATTTTTGTGACACCTTCCAAACAAAAAGTTACCCTAAAATAAACTATTTTTTAAAACACCTCGCTCTGCAGTGATTCTACCAAATGAGAAAGTCCAGCGGCGCCGATATTCTCCGTCAAAGTTTGTACAAAGTGAGGGTTGAGAACAGAAATTTTATTGTATAAAGGTATTTTAAATTGATCTCAAAACCCCATTTTTTAATAAAACGTATCATTGAATGGAAAATGGTAAATGTAAATGTCAGTATGAAGATAAAGATGCCACTATTAATTGTAAATTATAACGTCAAACACAAATGGCAGCCACGACTCTGTTGGCATAACTCTTGTTCCATTATAAAAGATGTCGATAAAATTTTTGCACATTGGCTTTTTGGCTTGGCCAATTGCTTGGTCAAATATTTCTGCCAATTGCTTGTTTGGCACAGACTGCGCACTTCGCACTTAGACATAAAACCCACAAGAAGAAATTGCACACTGAAACCACATCTCGCACGAACTAATATCTATCACTTTTCTTCAAAAATTCACTTATCATATTGCGATAACGTTTATCATTCTCTGTCATTGTATTATCGTCTTCGTCCAAGAAAAACTCCACCGGAGAACCTGAAGAACCCAACAATTCCACCACCCGAAAGTCCGTTGAATGGATCACATGACCAGAAATTCTCTCATTCCTTCAACTCCATTGCTTCTCGTGTAGATTGAGATCTTCCGTCTTGCTGAAACCTGAAACCATATCTGACCTGGATCAATATCGACCTGTGCAAGCTACCATAAGCCCTTTTCATACTGCGACAACGTCTACCATTTTTTGTCACTGCGAAACCATTTTCATCCCTTAAGAAAAATGACCCAATTACTCTACCAGCAAGCATCCCCAAAAGTTATGATTCCCCGTGAGTGCATTGCTTTCTCTGAAGCAACATAAATGGATTCTTTCTACAAAGCTGGGTGTTTTGTGGGTGTACTATCTCTTTTGTCTCATTCAAGTGAAAGTGGGAAAATAAAATTGTTCAAAGAAAATCGATGTCGAAACTAGTTTTCCAACTCCAATCTGACAAAGTCGCAGCACTTCTCATAATCACCTGACTTAAGTAACTCAACGCCTGACTTAAGGCTTTTTTTCGCTCACCGGCGGCAATAGTGGCACAACTCAAAAATAGTAATATTGGAGATAATTATTATTTTGAGTTTAAAGATTTATAAATAAATAAATTTATATCAATTTATAATACTCGCGCTATACCGGCACAAATAAAAAGTGTCACTATTGTACGAACACAACAAAACATCCTCCTAGAAAGTCAGTGGCATACTGAAAATGTGCATTGGTCCGACTTAGAAGCACAAATTGTTATAATGCTTTAGTGACAAATTCGCCATATCGGGAAATCTATGATACCTAATTTTGTGCCAGTCTTGTTGCAAGGAAGGGTATTGAATTTAACATTTGATGCAACAGTTAGTGCGATTTTAAGGATTTTTGAGTTGTGCCACTATTGCAGCCGGTGAGCGTTTTAATCTTTATTGCAATGCGAGAGAGATGAGAGATCTTTTTTTGAAATTGCTTGTCAGATGGTGCAGTTACTGAAAACGACGACATGCCATGCCTGGATTCTCAGCGAAACTTATAGGTACTAAGGCGATGTTTAGAAGCGGCCTGACCGATATACAACTGTACATTTAGTGAATATTTTCGACTAAGACTTTATATGTTTTCGACCAAAGGTTTATAATATTATTTTACAGAAATATTTATATTTACTTAATAATTAATTTCAACCAGTAAGTCTTTCTAGTCTTTGCATTTCTTTCAGGCTGATATTTCAAACAATGATCCATTCGGAAATCAATTTGTATCAAAATTGGGTTCCTTCGGGAATCATCCACCACCAAGGCATGACACACCAGCATCTTCATGCAGTTGTAGTAAGTGAATAAACTTATTTATTTATTTATTTTCTTTGCAATGGTATTTGAATTGACTTTTAATCAACAAGTTTCAAAGAAAACATGAAAAAAAAACATCTATTTTCTGCTTTTTTTCGAAAAATACAACAAATTTACTCCTGGTAATAATTAGCATACAATTAGCATAGTTTCGAACCACGATCTTTTGGAAAAAATATCTTGAGCATTTCTTCTTGAATGCCTCTTCAGAAAGCGCAGTCTCGGCTTACTCCAGATGAACAAAAGTTCGATAGTCATGTCGTCTTTCTTAGCATTGGTCAAATCATCGGACTAACAGCCGGTATTATAAAGGCCCATTAAGCTAACGGGTAGTAAGTAATATCGACGTCAAATTATTTTTATTAACATTTTTGGAATCCTTTTTATGCCGAGAATCACTAAATTGCTATATTTTCCACGTAAAATCTCTAACTTTTCTATAAACTGCATCAGAAATCATCCTGTTAACTTAATGAGCCTTTACAATACCCACTGTTAGTCTTTTTGACTTACAGAAGAAAGTGATTGATAACTTGCAGCCTATTTTGTTTATTACAAGAGATATACGTGTAAAACTTTCAACTACACGAAGGAACACCATTTAGAAAAAGAGGACAATAAAAACGATAACACCGGCGTTGGCAATATTAAAAATGAATAAAATATTTTAAATGCACGGTGGGTTCGGCTTGCGCCATAGGATGCACCCCAGGCAGCCAAAACGCATGTCAACAACTGAGTGCAGCTTCCCACTCCCCGTTATTTCAACAATATTGGTTCGAAATAAAGCATATTCCTCCCAGATTGGTTTATACTTTTACATCTACATTGGGAAATATGATACCAGAAGTATAAGACGTCTAAAATCAGGCATAACAGATTCTTCAGTTCCAATAAGCCTCTGCCACTGGCGATATAGACGAAAGAAGAAGGTTGCTGCGGACTCAGCGTCAGAGCCTTTATTTAATCCGATACTTACACTAATGTTCTTAGGCACAACAATTTTGATTCGACAATGACTCCTGGAAGTCAACCATTTCGAGGATTCCGATCACAAGCAGGGCCTTCAAAGATCCCGACTTACTGTTGGGACTAATTTATTTTAAAAGTATTATAACTGTTTGATTCCCAATAAATTCCCATTATATTCGAACAACTTATTACCTCAAGCACAATAAGCCCATGAGGATGACGTGCTTCCGGGGATCCTGAATCAGATGGCCCTCGAAAGAAAAAAAAAAACAACTTACCTCAACACTTCGACACACTCAACACACCAAGTCGTACTCGTAATATGTCCACAATAAATTCTAATAAAACATTGATAGTCTAACATAGAAAATCCCATAAAATAAACAAGGGTTTAATTGTTTATTAGGGTTTCCTTGTTTCTTTTTTTAGTTATTTAGCCTATTAATTATTAAGAGTGATTTATTTCAGCTTGTGGGGAACGTAATGAGCCACCAAGAATTGTAGGAGGTCAGCCAACCACCCCGAATACTTTCCCATGGATGGCCAGGCTTTCCTATTTCAACAGATTTTATTGCGGAGGGATGTTAATCAATGACAGATATGTACTGACAGCAGCTCATTGTGTGAAAGGGTAGGTAGAGTATTTTTTCAATAATTATTTAAATATAAGAAAATCCCGACAAATATAGAATTTAAAGGATCTATATTTCTGCATTCCAAGAAGTTAATACCAAAAAACTTCACTTTTCTGATAGCTAATGACCTTTCAATACATTCCCAATAGTTTAAATTAAAAAAATGTGGAGGTCGGTGATATTCAACAAAGAGATATGGGGATATTGGTGGAAGTGTCGTGGACTTCCGAAGCAGGGAAGGTTTGTATTATTTTTTCTTGTCACGTTCGAGGAAACGTGCGGGTGGGGTTTTGCGTAATCGATAAAGAAATAAAAGAAAGATGTGAGAGACTGGCGTCAAAGTTTAGTGATTTTCTGAAGTTGCATGGGAAGGTTCAATATATTTTGATGTTCTAAGGATGGTGAGGGTGGAGGTCAGCGAGAATCGACGAAGAGAGACGTGGAGATAGTGCCGGAAGCTTCGTGGGCAATCCGATGTTGGGAAGGTTTAAAAAATATACATTTTTACGTTGAAAGTAAGGTGCGAGTGATTATCGGCGATCTTCGATGAAGAGAGATGGTGAAATTATTTTTCCACATTAATTAGGTTACGTGATGATCCAAGGCTGGGAGGTTTTTTTTCGACGCAGCTGGTCAAGTTCTAAGGTTGAATTAGACGGAAACTATGTGAAGTGAATTTGTGCGAAAATTCTGTGGGAGGCTTGTTGACCAAGAATTTTTCATTTTCTTGTCAGTCTACCAGTTGTGTGCATTTATAGGAAAAAGGGCAAAATTGATAAATAATGTAATGAATTGGACTGAAATTTTCACAGTAGACAACTTTACAACAAAAAATAAATCCAGAAAATCAATTTCCAAAATGGTGAAAATATTCGTACAAATAATATTTTCAGAATGCATAATATTGTAAAAAAAAACTCGTCGTGTTGAGCACCGTGTAGGTAGGTATTGAATCTCTGCTATGTGCTCAAATAACATTATAATGTCTTCGACAGACTTTTTACTGGCTCCGTAAATACTGACCAAAATGTTTCTTTCATCTATATCAAAACCTGACAATGCAGCAGCCCACTCTCATTCTGCTTTTCCGAAGATATTAAACCTCTATCGTATAAGAACTGCTGTTGTAAAACATGTCTTTTTATCGTGCAGGAATGAAACATGCTAAGCTATCAGGGTCTCCCAAAACCAATCATTTTGTTTAATTAAACGGCATTCCTTATATAGCTTGTCGCCATGGCATCACACGCCTTCTTTGATTAACGATATCATTCTTTGACCTCAAATTGGGTAACTTTTGAGTTGATCTTGGTAGACTTTGGTAGCGGTGGTTAAAAACAGTCCGCACTAAAAAATGGTCACACTACCAATCATAATTACAACAATTTCATTAAATTTTTTTGTATAATAAAAATAATTTGCTTCAACTGCCGTAGGGAACTGATATTACTAGAATCATGCATAGGTCTGATATGTGAGACCTAAGGAAAATTTTCTCTTGCGGTACAGTATTATACGTTGATACATATTGAAAATTATAGAGCACTGCACGAGCACACCGTAATTTACATATAATTGACTCTTACGAACATAAGCAAGAATACCAATCTAACCTGTTCTTGTACACTTGTACAGTCAAGTTCATTACCAGGAAAGGTGTTACTAATAAATGTGATAAGAGTTCCTAAAGATTGTTGTAACCCGCTACCTGTTTGTCGTTAATAGTGGTTTAATTGTTACCAGTTATAACAGTTTTGTCGCTTTGTGTAACGATGTATCTTTTGGAAAGTTACCGTTTATTATACCTACCAAGTTCATTACTATAGTGACCTGGTAAATGGTGACAAAGTATACCAATTAACGCTTTTATATTTGGTCATTTTTTGGTTTATTTGTATGGCAGCCTGATTTTAAAACATTAATAGTAGTTATCGCAAAAACTTCTGTTTAATCAGATTCACATATAAAAAGCAGTAATTAATATCCACACCTGCAATTAAGAATTTCGTCTTCTTATAATAGTGAATGACGGTTTGATTACACACGACCTGAATAATAATACCGAATTCATAAACTAAATACTCGTACTAGTTTAGTATACATTTTGAATAACAATTAATTATTAGGGTCACAATTAAGAGCAAATAACACAATCTAATCAACCAACTAGTACTGAAATTTAAAAAAATTTCAATCTAAATGATAACATGACGAGAAATTAGCTCAAGTTTTTTGAATTGGGCATTTTTGAGGGTATTTAGATAGGGACAGTTTGTTATGGAATAGTATTATAGTTTAAATCCGGTTTAAAACTTCTGAAGCAAAATAAAATAGGAACAGCAGCCGAAGTAATCGTTAATGTTTATTTTCAGGTTTATGTGGTTCATGATCAAAGTAACGTTCGGTGAGCACGATCGTTGCAATGATTCCAAGAGACCGGAATCCAGATTTGTGCTGCGGGCAATCGCTGGTGCTTTTAGTTTCCTCAATTTTGACAACGACATCGCAGTGCTGAGACTGAACGACCGTGTCCCCATCACAAACCATATTAGACCAATTTGTCTACCTAAATACAAAGGTAATAAATTACACAAATCTATTTTTTTATCATGTCGTCTTCACTCAATTCCTTCTCTTTCAAGATTGAGCACATCAGTCCATCCATCTCCTCATTTCTTTGGTGGCAATCAGTGATGTGCCGTGAAATTTACCTCTATTCTTTACATGGACGTTTTTTAATATTGTAAAAACAACATACAACATAACGCTATCTTCTATTATTTACATTATTTACATTTTTTCTGTCTTCTTTTCATTATTTATGTTTTATTTGCATCAAACGTAGGGAATGAGTTCTTTACACGTTGCTGGTTTGACCTCTACCGGCAGGCTTCCAAATCATGGTCTGCAATATCAATTCCATTAATTTTTTTGAATTTATGAATCCATCTGCATGTGAAGACTTCGAGAAATGTCTGTTTAGGAAGACCCTCCTTTCAATTCTTTGCCTAATCGCGATTAAATTTTCTAAAATGATCGATCCAGCGGCTTGGCAAGCCAGCTTATCAAGAGTCAAGAGCCCTCTAGCCTTCCCATTTCCAGTTAGCGAGTCTTGGGGGCGAGCCAGGCTTGCTAAGTCCCTTGCTCTGAGAAACTGATTTTAGCAACTCTTTCCAACAATAAATCATTTGTCTTTTAAAAAAATTACGATTACGTCTGTGGGCAACAAAAACTAATTATATCATAAGCAGATTTTACAGATCAGAAGATCATTTTTTTAATATAATGGATATTTACTTCCAGCTATCTTCTTCTTATCTTAAAATATATTTTCAACGCTCTGTTTCTATTCCAGGAATATCGCACTTTGACCAGATTTTGTATCCAGGTCTGCTCATATCCTGCTGTTAGGCCCACTTCATTGTTTGTTACGACTGTTTCTAGTTGTTACAGAAGTCAGGGTCGTAGATTTAAAGGCATTCAGTGCATTTGCTACTTCATTTTTCTCTAATTCACACCACGTTATTATCTCTTTTTGTCTACAATAGCCCAGTGCTCGATGGCAGACCTATCTTAGACATGAATAAAATAGTATAAGTATGAAAATGATAAAATTTATAATCTAGGATCACTCCTGTAAAATTTTTTGTGAGCCTCCCTTACCTTGTTTAAGATTTTCTATTCCCTAATTCCAGCCAGCATGAAATAAGATTGTCATGTTATTTTTCCACTTTGTTTCTTCCATCCACATTTGAAAACTTCTGACACTTGGGCTTTACCACAGCCATACAATATTTATTTATTTATTTAACATGCCCGTCCGTCCATGATTCATTATTAGCTGGTAGTTAGTCTGGACATTTAACATACTTTCCATCATCTGCTTCATGGGAATCGTTTTATTTTCACCATTTGCATTATCCATATAATTAATATAATAATTGTAGTTCTATCAGAGTCTGTGAGCCGGATGTCCTTTCTGCTGCTAGCTTCATATTTCCATAAAATTATGATTTGGTATAAGTAAGGAGATGTGAACTTCATGAAACAGCTTTAATTGATGATCAAATTATTTTTAAACATTGTGCTCATTATTATAATATTATGAAGAACAACATATTGTTCTTCAAGTTAATGTGACTTCGAGCTTATTAACAGTTATACCTACTATATCAATGTAATTTTTCGTTTAAAAAAATATACCGTAATGATGCTACATCACAGAATTCTACTAATTAGGTACTTTTTTCCTGTTTTGTAGAAGAGCTGTACGTCGGTCGAACTGCCATAGCCGCAGGATGGGGGACGCTGAAAGAAGATGGAAAACCATCCTGTGTATTGAATGAGGTGGACGTTCCAGTATTGAGTAACGAGGACTGCAGGAATACCAACTATTCATCAAAAATGATCTCAGACAATATGTTATGTGCAGGGTATCCTGCAACTGGTATGAAGGACTCCTGTCAGGTTCGTGGAATCTACCATTTTATTTTAAACATTTAGAAGAGTCATACGAATTTTCCTTCTGTGGGTTCGACGATAATTTTTGGAAAGCCAATTAAATGAACTAATTACTTTATTTATCGCTTATTTGAATCTACAATTCACACTATCACACACTACTTATTCTAAACTGTTACTGCTGTAAATCACACACTACTATCGACTTCTTAATATATTGTTCATCGCTCGCTCATTAGCTTACTACTTCGAGGTCTACACTGAACTGACTTTTGAGAGTTGTTTGAGAGCTCTTTGAGAGTTGTTTCTTTCCCGAACTTCTTTATAGAATTCCAAATTTCTGGAATATTCTAGTCAAGTATAGGTCCTATACAGGGTGCACCATGTATCCTTCTCTATATTGCTATCTCCTGAACGCTTAGAGATACAGGGTCGGTTAAATTAGAGAAAAGATGCGCAGTTTTGTGGCCATCTCGAATTCGTCAAAACATGCAAGATATCTGTGACCGTTCCTGAAATATCCTGAAAAAACTGAGAAATCGAGATTTCTTATTTTCCTCATATCTTTTTTATTATTGGAAATTAATAAATAATTTTTTGTAGGCTTACATAAGCCGTTAAGAGCTATCCATCTGACATTTCAAAAATTTTCAAGGCCTACTAGATCCAAGAGTTTTCACAGTCAACTTTCGTTCTTCTTATGGCCGCCATATTATTTTTTTATGTCGTTCGATATGAAAAAATAATGGAAACCAAAAATTAATAAACTTCAAAAAAAATTTTTTTTAATTTTTATTTTTAATTTTTCAAAGAAAAACCTAATAAAAAATCGTCGAAAAACGTCAACATTTGTAAAATACGCCAAAATAGTGCTTGCCTTTTGTTTTTTTAATTTATCTATGAAATTCGCTTTAAAAATGTGTCTTTTTTGTAAAGAAAAAAGAAGAATAAAAAATTTTTTAATTTATTTTTTGAAGTTTAACAATTTTTAGTTTTTATTATTTTTTTTATACCGAACAACATAAAAAAACACTATGGTGGCCATAAGAAAAACGAAAGTTGACTATGAAAATTCTGGGATCTAGTCGGCTTTAAAAATTTTTGAAATGTCAGATGGGTAGCTCTTGACGACTTATGTAAGCCCACAAAAAATTATTTATTAATCTTCAATAATAAAAAAGATATGAGGAAAATAAGAAATCTCGATTTTTCAGTGTTTTCAGGATATTTCAGGAGTGGTCACAGATATCTTGTATGTCTCGACGGAATCGAGATGGCCACAAAATTGGGCTCCTTTGGACTTGTTTAACCGACCCTTATCCGTTAGCGTTAGGAGATAGCAATATAAAGAAGGATACCTGGTGCACCCTGTATACTCTGACAAATTAGTATCTCGAACTTTTCTTCGGATGACCGAAACTAGAGCGAGTAAAATGGCCAATAATAAAATAGTATCATTAGAACTTCTCCAGAAATATAACATCATTAGCCACTACCTATACTTATTTACCGTTATCTTCCACTGCTACTCTAAAGATCATCACTGGATTTATGGGAAGCGGAAAAAGTCGTGCGCCTTCTAAACTAGCACGTCTTTCAGGAGGAGCTCAGAATATTTAGGATCTATTACATGAACGTATCAATAAAATTGCTGCCTTCTATGTTAAAATACGCGTACTTACTTGTTTATAAAATAATTATTAAATTACGTCAGAAGATACACAACTTATAAGGTTTATTTTCAGGGAGACAGTGGAGGACCTCTGATCACAGTAAAGCCTGACGGTAGATATGAACTGATAGGTAAGTTGAAGTTAGAAATATTTTTTTTTATCTATCATGCTTGAAAATGTGACAGCATTTTTCACATTTTGTATTGCCCGAAAATATGTTTGCCCTATTTTATTCCACAATCGAGTTATGCAAAAAATATCAATTTAATAACGATAAATTGTAAATTTAGTGCAGACTATGAGCAGACTTAGATGTTTGTTTAAGTAAATTTCTAGTTTGGTAAATATAAAAAAAAAGAATCGAGATGTTAATTTTCATGCTAAATTTTCATTTCTAGGTGTCGTCTCATGGGGAAATGGATGTGCGAGACCCGGATATCCGGGAGTCTACACGAGGGTGACTAGATATCTAGATTGGATCCTGGAAAATTCCAAGGATGGATGCTTCTGTGATGACTGATAGAAAGTGGTCTTTATAATTACAATACATGTGATAACTGTGTAGAAGGTTAATCAAAATTTTAGGAAACATGGGACGTTTTTATACTTTTGTGAGTTAAAGTGCTAGATTATCATTGTTTTTTTTTCGTGGAAAATTTTGATGATCGTTATGCGTAATCATAATAATATAAAGAAATTTTCTGTATTTATTAATTTTATTTATAATATAAAATAAAACAAATTATGTCGTAAATTACCTTATTTCTATTAAAAAAAAATATTTTCACCCAAGCAGCTCTAAAAGCCCCAGCCACTGCAAGTCTGAAACAGAGCAGGGCAGAGCTTGGGGGCTTGTGACTTTAAAGAGGGCTTTAAACCCTTTTAGAAATTTCAAATCCATGGCTTGAAGGCCTTTTTAAAACGAAGACGGCTTTGGGTCTGAATTCCTTTATAAAAAAGCTTTGGAACTGTGAATGCAAAAAATAGCTTCAATTCCTTTTGAGGGCTTTCAAAGCTCTTGCGGGCTTATAAAGCCCTCAAAAGCAATTTAGTCTTTTTAGCATTCACAATTCAAAAGCTCTTTAATAAAGTAAGACAGAAAAAACGCTTTAAAATAAAAATGTGTAAATTTTCCTGAGATCCTGTACATCCTGTTAGATATACAGGGACAAAGAGTAGTTCAATTTTGATTGATTTATTTCACAATTTAAGCCGCTCATTGTTTATTGTAGCGTAATTAACTGGTTTTTATGCTTGTTATATTGTAATAATAATTGATAAAAAAATAATAATGGAAAAAGTGGAAAAATATATTAACAAAGACTTTCAAGCAAGTTTCAAGGGCTTGAAGCTTTTTTGCAGAACTTCCAGCCCTCATAGAGCTTCAAATTATTACAAAAAAGGGTTTTTAGTTTTCCCTTCAACTCTTTTTCAAGTGAATTGGGAATTGTAAAGCTCTTTATGTTTAAAAAGGAATTGTGGCCTTGGGCTTTCAACTCCTTCTTAACAGGACTTAGGACGTGTGGCTTCAAGCTCTTTTATCGATGGCTTCGCCCAGCTCTGGTCTGAAAATGTCAATTATCTCTGAATGCCCTAGCAAAGGATGGAGAGAACGAACTTTCCGCTTCTCTGGCTAGAAAAGAGGCCGAATCCGAATTCGTCGGACCAGAACCAGCAATTGTCATACCACCGAATATTTCCAAAACAACAATCGCAACTGTGCTGAGAGGGAAATCCTCCAGCTCTGGCAAAACCTACCAAGATTGGACCACTCGAAGGCCTTTATACAGGCCTCGCCGAAAAATAAGGCCAAAAAAGCTATTGGAGCTTTAAATGAAATGAACCTTGCACCGGAGAACGTTGATACATTCCTAATAGTCGTTCAGCTTCCTGAAAGAGGCTAATCTGATGTAACACGATCAGATGTGAGCCACAATAGACCTTTAGATCTAATCTAAAATCTAAGAGCCCAATTCATAATCAATTTTATTAGGCTATTTTTCTTAGGTTAAAGTCACTTTAAATATTGTTAAGATGAAATTTGTCTTCTAATTTTAAAGTGACTGAATTTTACTATGAAGCAGACCTTAATATTTGTAGCTTATTAATATAAAGTTGAATAAGGTTTCTTTAACTGCCTTATTAATGGGGAATGAAGAAAGTTCTAAGGAAAAATTTTCAAAATCCATTTATTCTCTTATAAGCTTATAATTTCAAGCGGAAGGTAAATTATCAAAACCAGTTGTTGAGGGTAATAGACGACATAAATTACTAAACTTACCAATTACATTACGTAACGAAAAACATTTGTATATAAATATTAATAACCCATATAATTTAATCCAATAAGTAGAAATTTGTATGAAATTATTTAAATCATATCGTGGCAAATTTTAATATTGTAAAAGATACTCACAGTTTATTTGGGTCACATCTGAAATCTTTTTACAGTTACAGAGCGTATGTTAAGTGTAGTACAAGTGCACCAGATTCATTTCAAGCTCTCTGAAGTTCCAAAAAAACAATCAAAATGTTTACTTTATCCAAAATCATTAACACTAGGAGTATTTTAATTTTAATATTGTTGAATCTGAAGGTAAGTGTAAACTTACTTGCAACAAGAAACAATATTTTCTTAATTTCAGGCTTACTTAACAACATCTGAAGAAGTGGAAAGAGGATTATTTAATCTTTTGTTTGGACCTTGTAGATGCAGTAAGTAAACCCATCTAAACGCATTATACCCGTCTATTATAGACATGGTAAGTAACAAAATACGTATTATAAACAACCGTATTAAGTTGTGATCCAGGAATCCAGGAGAGAAGTGGAGGATGATTAAGAAGTTGATAATTAGCCCCCCTAAAGGCGCCCCCCCCCCCTTTAAGCCCTATTTGAGCATTATTTCATTCGGTTGTCCCTATTTTTTATATTTGCAAACTATATCACTTTTGGCCTATATCCCAAGGAATTGCAAAATTTCTCATAGGAATTGGACTGAATATATAGCAATTTTTCTTTAAATACAGTGTGTTAGATGAAATAAACTCGGACACGTCAATTTTAAAATTTTATTATTTGGAAATTTTTAGCCTCAATTTGGATTTTTACCTTTATCGATATTTCCGCCACCATTTTGGGCCTTTTTTAATGGCAACCTACCATTTTAGGCCGGAAATTGATAAACCGGATTTTTTCTGAGTATTAAAATACCTTGGAAATGGGGTGAAGTTGATTGTTTTTGATGTACAGGATGATTGATTGTAAATTGAAAGTGAGGTAGTCTTTTATGGAATAAAATTCATAATTCGGAAAAAACGGTAGGGGCAAAATTTAAATTGAAGCTGAAAAGATGTGTGAGCTTATTTAACCTCAAAATAGGTTTTTTTCCGAATTATGGATTTTGTCATCCTGTATATCAAAAGCTATCAATTTTTACCCCACTTTCGAGGTGTCCTCATATTCTGAAAAATCCGGACTATCCATTCCAGACCAAAAACGTTATTTTTAGAAAAATTGCCAAAATTAGGAGGGAGGAATATCGGTAAGGGTAAAAATTCTAATTGAGACTGAAAAGATGACAAATAGAAAATAAAAGTTGAAATGTATGAGCTTTTTTCTCAAAATTTTTTTTTCAAATTATACATTTTATTCCAAAAAAGAGTACGTATAGTCCAGTCGGTTAAGTAAAAAATGTGCCCAAAGTTCATAAAAAATCTAATCTGAACACTTCCTTCAATAATTGTTAGTGAAGAGGTTATAAAACATTAATACATTACTTTTGCGGATTTATGTTCTTTAACCCCTTCACTAACAATTATTGAAGCAAAATCTTAGATAAGAGTTTTTATGAACTTTGAGTACATTTTTTTGCTTTGCCGACTGGACTATTACCTCACTTCCAATTTACAATTTATCATCCTGCGTATATCACAAACTATCAACTTTTACCCCATTTTCTACATGTCCTCATAGTCAGAAAAATCCCAACTATTAATTCCAGTCCAAAACAATGGTTTGCTATTTAAAAAAATGTCCAAAACGGTGGGGGAATATCGGTAAGGGTAAAAATTCAAATTGAGGCTGAAAAAATGCCAAATAAAAAATAAAGGTGGTGTGTCTAATATTTTTTCTATGAATTATGAATCTTTTTCCTGCTTGTGTAGTAAGTGGAATCGTTGTTTCAGTTTTTTTAACTCTGTAGCAAAATTGATCATTATTTAATGTAACTTTCCTATTTTATAAGTACCTACCTATTTCATATTTTTTACAGGGTGTGGACTACCAAACAGGAACTCTCGCTTAGTTGGTGGAGAATCATTGGGCGATCATGAGTTTCCATGGATGTCAACGATACATATTAAAAACCTGATTTCACGACCTGGAGTTTTGATAAATGACAGATATATCTTGACAGCAGCCTCAAATCTTTTAAAGTAAGAAATTAATTCAAATAATTACGGAAGTTGTTCATATTCCATATAACTTCTATTTAATTATACTTACCATCTTTAACTTCCAACACCGCCGATGGAAAATTATGGAAATTGGCACCATAGATCAAATGAATGTGAATTCCTGGTCGCTGTTTTTACTCATAGAGAAAATAATATATTGGGTATTAGCAGAAAAAACAAAATTACTCGACATTAGATGACAGTATAAAAACAAGTATTAATGATTAAATGGAAAACCTAAGTTTTATTTTTTGCTTCAATTCTTAAAGTTCTTAGGATTTTTTATCATGAGTATTAAACAAAAATTTCATTTTGTAAATGACTTTTGTTTACGAATTTTTTTTTTGTTTACTTTCTACATGCTATGTAAAAATTAATAATTACTCACGGAGAGGGACCAATTACATCCTGACAGGTTCATTATACACGTATAGTGGCCAATTAGAGCTCGCCATTTGCATACCACTATTCTTTCTACATCAGAATGGAATTCTTGAATAGAATACATGTATATTGTCATATAAACTGCATTTATTATACTTGATTTTATTTGATTTTTCTTTTCAAGTACCACTCCCTATGACATCAAAGTGACGTTAGGTCAACAAGATAAATGTCAGCTGGATGTTTCTTCGGTTAATAAAAGCATAGAGAGAATAACGATTCATCAGGACTTTAGTACGTCCACAAAGGCACACAATTTAGCATTACTGAAACTTTCAAGCCCGCTTATTTTAGAACGAAGAATTTCTCCCATATGTCTTTCAATTCCAGGTAAATGGTTGTCATTAAGTTCAGAGTAAGTATGCTAATTTCACTTATTTGAAGGTAAGACCTACTTAGGTCAAGTGGCGACAATAGTTGGAGAGACGGAAGAGAATTTGGGATATTCAAACGATTCTTGTAAATCTAGAAAATTGGGTTTACCTGTTTTAGGTTTCAGAGAATGTACCCTTAATTTGGAAAATGCTCAACTTTTCAGCTCTGATAAAGCCTGTGCTGGAGTTTTGGGATCACCAAATTTTGTTTGTGAGGTAGGTTTTGTTTTTAAGTCTACCTAAATAGTTTTGTGTTTTTTATATAGTTGTTCTCAGAAAATTATTTTCAATAATAATTTTATTTATATCTTATTTTTCGTAAACAAATAATTTTATTTGGAAGACCTCATACCTTGCATTTTCAGGTTTCTTAATCACAGGGTCGAAAAGTTAAAGGGGGAGTCGGGGGAACACGATTTTAAATACTTTAGAAGCTTGCTGTCCAAATTTCAAAAACTTTTCCAAAATAATTTCGTAATCATTTATCTCCATCATATCTCATTCATATTATGCATATAAGCTATAGATAAAATATTTACATCACATTTATTTAATTATATTCGGGATATTACGTGTAGCTACAAAAAAAATTTGTGAAAGATAAAAATAAAAAACCAAAAACTTGATTATTTGAATTTTTCACATAAATTTTGAGGTTATGGTGAAAAAAGTGTAATCACAAAAGTTGTAGCTTATTTTATTACCTACAACTTTACTATTCAACTTTTTTCCATAGGACTTGTAGTTTTGCCGTAAATCAAGATAAACCGATTTTTACCCTTAAGAACTCACCCCCTCCCACTTCCCGACCTCAAATAGCCCGTAATTTATTCTTCCTTTCATTTTTGTTATATTCTCTTCCTTTTTCAATGCAATTCATCCTACTATACTTTTTTTTTGGTTTCAAAAATTATCGACCCTGGTCTAAATATTTTTTCAATAATTCAGAAATTCAATTTTTTTTAAATTTAAATAGACCATGTCACAACAAAAAATGGCCACTAAAATCACAATCTTTTTTAGAATGACACTGGAGGACCTGTCATGTACCGTTCATATTCCGGAATTTATGAACTAATTGGTAATTGATAATTAAATTATTTTTGTACATTGTTAAGGTTCCGTTTTTAATTTCAGGTATTCTGTCGGAAGAGAATAAGTGTCAGGGAATCCCAGGGACAGCTTTCTATACTAAAGTTAACGATCATGTGGATTGGATAACGAAAAACACAAGAGACGCTTGCTATTGTATAAAAATTTGAAAAATGCCAATACTAATAATGTACTTAGAAATTTTAATAAGGATTAGGTTAGTAAGGTTGAGAATAATTTATACCAATAATAAGCAGAAATTCTTACAAAGTAAGGGTTGAGATAAATTTTATTATGCACTATTGTTATACGTACTCATTCACTATTGTATACTTATATTGCACGTGTAACGTATAGCATCTTATTTAAATACTAATTATAAACCTTGAAAGAATTCTCATGTTCATATTAAGTTGTGCCAAATGATTCACACCAACAGACTTAAGTTTAGTACTTCACTTTTGTACCAACTTACATCGAGAGATATCGAACAGGGTTTGAGCTGGCCCTTTATGCAGCCTGACTGGTCAACCACTTCGCGAATGTTCCCGCCTAGATGCAGAGTTCATATAAGAGGATAAATTATTAAGGTAAATGACTTAATTTACTAACTACTCAGAACTAAGTAAGTTCCTAGGTATGTGTGCTTCAATTTCTATTAAAAAAAATTACTTAGGCAGTAATCATTCAAATTAGAATGCATTAGGTAGTTCTGTAAAATATAACATTGATCTTCCTTCTTCTCCTTGCAATAATGTTCTCCTCACCTAAGACATACAAGGGCTGTGATCCTGTTGATGGAAAATCTGAAGTTCATCTATCTGCAACATTTTTACATTAAAAGAAAAAAACTATAAACGGTTCAATTTTAAGAGAACACCAACAAGAGATAAGCCTAATTTGAAAAAAGATGTCATTTTCATGACTGGAAATAACCGCCACGGTTCCGGTTATCGTAATCAGGGTGGATTGTGATGGGACATTAAACGTATTATTATGGAGAAAGGAAAATATTTTGAAAATTTGGTTTCCTAATCGTTTTAAGATCTGTTTGGTAACAATATTTTCAAGGGCGCTAACAGAAATACCGGATGTTGACACCTAATCCGTTATTTTTAATTAAACAGTATTTTCTATGCATTTTTTGATGAAGAGCGTTATTCTCGGGGAATATTACCCATTACCTGTTCCCAAATGGTGCAATTTTTTAAATTTTTTGATTTTTTTGTCAAACTTTTTGTTTACATTATCTTGCTTTAATTATCAAAAATTATGCATCAATTTGTGTTAATCCTCTACGTCTGCCTACAACCATTTTTGAGTATTTCAGGCCTATGTATCATTTATGTAAAAAAATACACTTAAGTGACCTTGAAAATGAACTTGAAAATTCGAACTGCGTAATTTTGCTTACAGTCCAAGTAAAGAACGAAAAAAAAAAACACCTTGAAGATGAAAATAGGGGGAGTATATGTTTCTGAGGTCGCTCTTCCCAAAAATCAGGTTATGTTCTTCAAAAGTACCGCCAAGAGGGCCAAAAAATTGATAAATAAGCGTCCAAAAATATGGAACTCGATCTCTGTCACAACAAAATTCCTAGTTTCCTTAAAAATTGAGATAAAAAAATTTACTTACTCGCTATAACCTCGGCTACCTGTATGACAATGAAGAGAGAAATCGGTCAAATTTCAACCCTCCCTAGCAAACTCTCATTTATAATATTCATTTATAATTACTGTCTCAAAAATTGGTGATTTTTTTCCCTTATTTTTATCAAAACTATGCTAGATAGAAACGGCTGCATGATGAAACGAAAATAGTAAGGAAATACCGCCGGTGCCATCACACGCGGAATAACCCCCGGATCTTAACTACACAGTTTTATAGTTTTCTATTTGACTTTTCCATTTTCTTTTTGTATTATTGACCATTTAGTGCAAAAAATCCCTGTTTTTCGCTTATAAAAGAATGGATTGTATTTTAATGAATTAATCCCAATGAGCGAATTGTAGAGAATTGAAATACGAAGAAAATGAGAGCTAAAACAACCCAATATGTTCCAAATCAAGAAATAAAATTAAAAAAAAAAGAAAAAAATGGTGTTTTTCAAAAATTCGTAACATCTTCATTTTTTGAGGTGGAGTGCAGGCTCTTTCCGAGATAGCCGATATTATTAGATACTTTCTATGTGCAGAACCCAGACGTTGTCTGATATTTGGCTTTCGCGCAACTGAAATTTGAAGTTTTTCTTACCATATTTTGGACTGGATGCTCAGGAGGTCGTCCGATTTGAATTTATCAAGCGGATTTTGAAAATAAAATCAAAATTGGTAAAAGTTGCCCGCAAACATGAGCGAAAACTGCCGAACGCGTGAGAGTGGGGGTAGAACAACAGATGAGGGGTACTACAGCGCTTGTATTATGCCTTCCCCTCCACAGCTGTTTTACCCCCACTCTCGCGCGCTCTACTGTTTTGGCTCAAGGTTGCGCGCAATTTTTACCTAGCAAAAACTAATTATCCTACTGCGTCTGAGGTTCGCACATAGGAAAACCTATCAATATCGACTATCTCGTAAAGAACCTGCACTACACATTTAAAAAATGAAGATGTCTGTTACGAATTTTTGAAAAAAGCTATTTTTCCTGGTTTTTTTGGAGGGGGAGGGCGGAGATTTTCTTTCTTATTTTAATTCTCTACAATTCGTCTAATGATACCATTTAGATTGCCCCATAAGTTTTTCTTTTATAAGCGAAAAACAAAACAAAATCTATGTAAAATTTATGTTTTCAACCCTTACTTCGTAGAATCTCTGCATATACTGTATCAATAATTTTATTTACGTCTGAAGATGCTACATGAAAAGTAGCGAAACACGTGTAACGTTTCTATCATCGATCAATATACAGTAGAATTTTATAAAACATTAGTGTTTTATTCATAATCAATAAAACAAAATCTATTTTTTGCACTAAAGTGATAATAAACGAAAAGAAAATGGTAACCTGGTAATAGAAAACTGTGCTGTTACGATCTGATGGCCATTCCACGTGTGACGGCACCGACGGTGGTATTCCGTTGCTATTTTTTTCAAGAAAAAAACTCTGTTGTTGGAAAAAAGAAAGCGTGCCAACCCAACCCTATTCCTAAATCTGTAACGTTTTTGAGATTTTACCAAAACCCATTTTTGGGTAATACTTTTCTATTTTTGGACCATATTTATCCATTTGTGGGCCACTAGGCCGCTCTTGCGAAGAACCAAAACCAGATCTATCAGACATGCACAGTTCGAAAACTTCACTCAGGCGTTTATAGAATTATTGAATTTTGTATGGAATAATTGTGATCAAAATTCAGAAAGACTCTCTGATTGTACGGAAAGTTTATCTCGAGGATGGGGCAAAATTTAAAGAAAAGGGATAGTTAAGAGGAAAAATTTACCATATAATCAGACAATAACCGTTTACCCCTTTAAATAACATTTTAAGTATAACCCCATCAATATTTCTTGAACCGAACAACTTCCTGTAAGGATATTTGGAACGCGATGCGGCAAAGACACTGTAAAGGCAAGAAATGTGAATATGGAAAGTTTACAAACAGACGAGTAAACAAATTAGCTCTATGATTTGCTTGGCAGGACATATTTATATGTCATAACAATAATAATAATTGTGCGTGCCAGACTATGAAATCGACGTATGTTCTTATTTCTGCTTAATACTGTGACGTTCTCGGGCTCGCTGGGAAATTCTCGGATCGACTGCAGATGTAGTTCGGCGGATTGCTCGGGCGCCAGATTTTTAGTAAGGGTTTACTCCCTGGGGGAAATTTTCTCGCTAAATATTTCCTAATTGCCTGAGACGCACAGATGATACGTTTATCGTATCCTTGTCCCTAAAGGTCAGCTCAATGGAGAAACGGAAACGCCAGGGGTCAGATGAAGTTATCACCGAAGACGACGTGCTCAATAAAACGGGCTTTAATCGCTTACTGAACGTCCCTTGTGCCTTCCCGTGGAGCGGTGATGTAAGCGAGGATGATGTTACTCGGTGGTGTCGGTGCTGGTGCTGATACGACTGGCTATTATAATTCCTGCGAGAGGGTTCCTTACCTTTTTCCTCACTCTCGTTTAACTTAAGACGGATCGTTCGGTCAATTGAGCGAAATATTTCGGAAACACAGAAAGACCCACATTTTCCTGAATCATTGTTTATTGATATAAAATAAATCGCTATCACATCCACAGAATTTTGCCACCAAAATTAAATGCCGTTACGGGGAACAAAAATTTATTACCACAATTATTACTGTTTACTGGAAATTCTTACAATCATAAATTTATGAAAATATCCATGTACGTGACGTGTACAAAAAGTAAAACTATTCTGCTGATTATTACAACCTACCAAAAAAAATTCTAAGTTTAATTTTACGGAAAAATTCACGTACGTGACGTGTACAAAAAGTAAAACTATTCTGCTGATTATTACAACCTACCAAAAAAAATTCTAAGTTTAATTTTACGGAAAAATTCACGTACGTGACGTGTACAAAAAGCAAAACTATTTTGCTGATTATTACAACCTACAAAAAAAATTCTAAGTTTAATTTTACAGAAAAATCCACGTACGTGACGTGTACAAAAAGCAAAACTATTTTTCCGGTTCTTGTGATCTATGGAAGGAAAATTCTAAGATAAATTTTACAGAAAAATTCATGTACGTAACGTGTACAAAAAGCAAAACTATTTTTCCGGTTCTTGTGACCTACGGAAGAAAATTCTAAGTTAAATTTTACAGAAAAATTCATGTACGTAACGTGTACAAAAAGCAAAACTATTTTTCTGGTTCTTGTGACCTACGGAAGAAAATTCTAAGTTAAATTTTACAGAAAAATTCATGTACGTAACGTGTACAAAAAGCAAAACTATTTTTCTGGCTCTTGTGACCTACGGAAGAAAATTCTAAGTTAAATTTTACAGAAAAATTCATGTACGTAACGTGTACAAAAAGCAAAACTATTTTTCTGGCTCTTGTGACCTACGGAAGAAAATTCTAAGTTAAATTTTACAGAAAAATTCATGTATGTAACGTGTACAAAAAGTAAACCTATGTCTTTGATTAATACAACCTATTAAAAAAAAATTTAAATTTATAAAATGAAATAAAGTACCTATATCTACCTACGGAAAAATATTTACAACTACCAAACTAAACCTAATTCAACTTCAAAATAAAAAAAATCAATATATACAAAATCATACAGCTACCTACGGGAAAATATATTTACAAAATAAACACCCGAATGAGGGTCACCGTGAGGCGGCACTGTGTCCTGGGAGGACAACCAATTAATACCAAATTTAAATACAATCAATCGGACTTGGCCCGTGAGAGGACGGTCAAAAATTACCCACTTGTACCTATCTATCGAAACTGGTCGGCGGCTCTACTTATTGATATCGCATAACCGTCGAGGCGGGGTTCCAGGAGATGACGGGCGCTTTCAGGAAAGGTACTAGGTGCGAGTTAAAATTGATTCACCAGTTACCCAGCCACGAGGGGAGGTCGCTTGCACCGCTTACCCTACAGCTAGAAATGCTGGCGACCTCGCTGCTATATGGCCTTCGGAGAATAGGGGGAAATTTACGTGGTGTGTATCGAGACAGTTAACGTGTGGGAGGTATAGGAGGGTTAAATCGGCGGTACCAGCAATGAATATAGTTTAAATCAGGACACCTACCTTTATATCGGGGTATTGATGACGTAGGGGACTGGTTGGCACGAGTATGTGGCGGCAAAAATTCAAACAAACAGATCAATTCGACTGGTCTGACTCTACTATCGCGGCTTTACTTTAAAAATTCTGGAAATCGAGACTTTCTATAGTTCGCGTCAGCACGGTTAGCTACAGCTAGTACGGAAGACGTCGGTCGGCGGTTTCTATGAACGGCACCCCAATAGCACTAACGTAGTTCACGACGGAAAAATGAAAGAGCTGCACCGCGTAAAACGACGGAAAATCAAAGAGCGATGCACCGCGTAAAACGACGGAAAATCAAAGAGCGATGCACCGCGTAAAACGACGGAAAATCAAAGAGCGATGCACCGCGTAAAACGACGGAAAATCAAAGAGGACGCTAACAATCCATGCACCCATATTTATACCCTTCCTATCTGCTTGTACCCGCTATCAAAAAGCAAAAACGGGCACGCCACTTTTTCCGAACCGTTCGTTAGATTATTCTGGAAAGGCTACTCGAAAACGGTCGCTAACTGCACCGATTCAGTTGGCAATAAATTTCAACTCCATGTATAAAAAATCTCAAAACTTTCATGAAAATAAAATTCGTGTTGCCGGCTCGCGGATTCATGCTATTTATTAAAATTATAATAATTACTGTTCGGCTTTTCATAAAAATTACATTTTCATTATTATTACCTACTATGAAAATGAAGATGGAAAATAGATTATTTCATGAAACTTGATTTGAATAAGATGATTTTGGTAATTAACTATGGCCTTTTGATTGAATTTAAATTTCCTGAATGTTATGTAATGAAAAACGAAGTCGAAAATACGCGACTTCGTTACACCCCCTCTACTTCGGAAATAAAAACCGTAGGTTTTTATCAGCGCGTTAACCGGGGAAAACAACAAGGAAAAACTAACTTTCTCGGCCTCTCACAACCATCGGTCGACAAAAAAAACATGATCGCAAATTAAATCCGTCCCCCAGAACACATCACAGTGCCTTACCTCTCCAGTCCGGATCCCTACGCGCGTACTCGCGCTAACGATGTCGCTGCCTCTTCGTCTCCCGCGCTGGGCCGTGTTGACGACGGGCCGCTGCCTGTCGAGGCCTCCGCGGTACGACGTAAAACCGTCGGTACCGGAGGCTGGCCCGCAGATCCTGCGCCGCGGGGTGGCTCGTCGTGTGCACGGGTCGCATTGCATGGCCTCGTCTGCCGTGCTGGTGGCGACCCGTTGCTGCACAAGCGGCAAGTCGCCCGTGGGAGACCTGACCCAGTCCTTGGCTCTCCTGTGGCGCCTGGCCTCATCCTTGGCTCTTCTGAGGCGCCTGGGTGCTGCTGGTTCGGTCGCGCAGGGGCAATCGCGCGAAAGCAGGTCCGCGCGTTCACAGCGGGAGCAGAACAATCCGACGATTCCAGGGCTGGTACTCCGGTAGTGGTCCCTATCTTCGCAGTGCCGGCAGAGAACAGGCTCACGTCTGGGGGCGGTTCTGGGCCGATTGGCTTCCTGGATTTGGGACGTCGATTTCGGCGCTGATGACGGTATCGGCGTCGTCCGACGTATGATGGGCCTATAGCGACTGTCTCCCACTGGTTGCGGATCAGGGGCGGCTGCATGGGTCCGGGGGTCCTTTGCTGCGACGTTTTGAAGCTCTGGCAATGTGGACATCCCCTGACGTATTTGGCGGCGTCTCGGAACATCGCCGGCCAATAATACCTGCCGGCGAGACGCGCGCACGTCGTGGCTACCCCCATGTGTCCTGCGGTGGGAGCGTCGTGATTCTCCTCCAAAATCCGGTTACGCAATGTGGCTGGCACGCACAGTTTCCACTCCGAGTCGGTTCCTGCTTCGAACGGCCGGTTCAGGTCGGGGATGAGGCGTTGCAGACGGTCGTCCCGGATCCTGTAGTCGGGGAAGGCATCCGGGTTCCTTTCAACCGCTTCCCGTTTCTTGGTATACCAAGGATCCGGTTTCGCGCTCTCCGCGGTCTCGACAGCGCAGATCCTTCCCTCGGTATCCGTGGCAGAACGGGACAAAACATCGGCCATCTTCTCGGATGCTCCTTTACGGTACCCGACCTCGAAGTCCCTTGGAAAATCGCCAAGCTGGCAACGCTGTTGCGAGGAAAATCCTCCAGCTAGCGCCAGCTTCGCTGGGGCGCCAGGCGCCGGGTCGTTCGGTTCTGCGTCGGTAACGGTTACGCACGGCGCGGCGCAATCCATCGTTGGTCGTGCTTGGCTCTCGGTCGGGCGGCAGCGGTGATGGTGCGGCTGGCTACGCTTCACTGCACGCGATTCGCCGAGCGCGGGCTTCGCAGTAGCGACGTGCCCGGTCGTATCGGACCGGTGCGGGGACTTTCTCCGGTGTCGCAGGCTACGGATCGGCTGGCTCGATGCTTCGCTAGGCCTTGGCGCGTCGAGCGGCAGTCGGGCTCGATTCTGCTCTTCGCCGGAGCGCGTATCGGCCACCGCTGACTTGGCAGCGCGGGCTGGCTCGCTCGGTGCGGGGCTCTTGACGGTCGGCCGGTTCTTGCTTCGGTTTGAGCGAGCGCGGCGACTGTGGTATTCCTGGGGTGGACGGACGAGACTACCAGGCGCTTCAATTAATCCTGACTCTGCCGTGGGAGGTCGGGGGCTGTTGCACTTCTCCCGCTGGTCGCGAGACAGACCGTTCCGGTCATCGATGGGTCTCGTTGCCGCCAGCGGGGCACGAAGAGGGTACCTACGTCCCCTGATACACGCCTCGCGCGTGCGCATGTCCAGCGTGAAGTCCAAGCACCCCAGTGAATCCATGCCCAAGACTAGATCCACTGGCAACGTCGGCAAAGCCAGGCAGGATGCCTGAAGCTTGTTCTGGCCGACAAAAACGTCGATCAGGAATGTTTCCCGGATCGGTACTGATGTTCCGTCGGCGACTCTCGCTGATGTCCCGTGGTAACGCCGTACACGGACACCTCTCTCCCTACAATGCTCCGACACCTTCTGACTTATGAACGAGCGGGTCGCCCCCGTGTCTATAAGTGCTTCGAACTCCTTCCCCTCTATGCTCACGTTCAGGAACGGCCTGGTGTCGGGGTCAAGGTTGTTGGCGGCGGCGGTACTGGGGGCGGCGTCGGAGGCGGCGGCGATGTTGGCGGCGGCGGTGTCGGCGGCGGTACTGGGGGCGGCGTCGGCGGCGGCGGCGATGGGGGCGGGAACGGAGGCGGCGGAGGAGGCGGCGACGGGGGTTCGGTTACTCGGGGCGGGTATCTGTTCGGTCGGCTTGTTTACCCGCCCCGCGTCTCGTTTCCCGGACGCGGGCATTCGCAGTCTTTTGACATAACCGCGGGTCGGTCACTACGGGAACAGAATAGTTTCGGTTGTCCGGTACATTGGCTGCGGTAGTGGCCAACCTCTCCGCAGCGCCAGCAGATCGTGCGGGAATTGTCTCGGACGGGGGCGGCGAATCTGACGGACCCCGTGTCAGCGGGTGCGGCCGCGGTGTTGCCCGCTTCAATGGCTCTCAGCGGTGGTGAGGCCGCTCGGTCCGGCTGCCTGCGCGGTTGCCATCCTTCTCTTCGTCGCGGTGTAGGGCTGTTGGAGGCGAAAGGGGCCTCGGACGAAAAAGGGGGTCTGCCCTCGGAGACTGAGGGGCGGCGGGCGGTGCGTAGCTCGGTCAGCACGTCCTGTGCTGCCTTGGCATCCTCCATTATTGCACGGACGTCGTTGTAGCTTCGGCCCCAGATCAGCTGCTTGATCTCTGGCCGAAGATTTCGCTTGATCCAGTCGATTTGACGGTGCGGCTGGATCGCTCCGTGACGTCTGCAAAGCGTCTGCATTGATGTTATATACTGGAGCACGTCTTCGTCGCGCCCCTGTACTCTGCGGCTTATTTCAGCCTCCAAGTCGAAGAGGTAGTCGTTCTCCAGAAAGTACTTGCAGAACGCCTCCAGGAAGTCCACCCACGTCGTCAGCCACATAGAATTATTCCGGTACCAAGCTAAGCATTCGCCCTCCAGCAGGAGGGGCATGGCACGGAGCATGCGCGTCTCACTCACCCCGTAAATCTCTCGTAATTCTTCCAGCCTTTCGAGGAAGTCGGCGGGACTACCTCGACCGTCATATCGCAAATTCCATGACGTCACATTCGGCGGTTCCATCGGTTCGGCTCGGCTTCGGGCTGGTTGCCCACCATCGGGGACGTGAAGGGGGAGCGTAAAGAACGTCGAAATAGGAGGGGCGAACGTCTGCGAGACAGACGGAGATAGCACGGTCGGGGGCGGCGGCGGCTGGCTGACTGGTGCGGTCCCAGGGAGGTGATATGCCGCTGCTGAGGCTGGTACGAATGACTGCATGATGGGCGGTGGCAGCACGGTCGGGGGCGGCGGTGGCTGGCTGAATGGCATGGTACCGGCGACATTGTACGTCATTGCTGGTGCCGGTGCGAACTTGGGGGCTGTCCATGTTGTCACAGTCGGCGTCATGACGGTCGCCGAGATCGGAGGGGCGGTGTGCTCGGGGGCGGCGGTCTCGCTCTTAGCTGGGGGTTTCGGACGGGACCCCGTGAGCGACTTGAACCACCCCGACAACAGCTTACGTTTTTCTTCGACGGTCCCTTCGTGTGGGCGACCCAACTTCGCCAACTCTCGGTCCAACTCGTCCTTTTTCAACCGGTATATCCAGGACGTGCGTGTATCCGTGACTTCGGGATTAAGCAGGCCGTGAAATGGATCGGGTTCGGTGCCGGGTTCGACGGTGTGTCCACAAGCACCTAGCTGGTCGTCTCCTTTCGGGTCGGCCATCTCGGCGGCGGGATACGGGCGAGACTATGCGGATGAACGAAGAAAATTCTGCCAACAATTGATCTGCCAATGATTCTTGAAGCGGTCTCTCTCAACGGCGGTGAAAAGTCGGAAGCTTCTTCAGGTCTCGACTCTACGTCTTCGGAATCTTCAGGTCCCTGCTCTACGTCTTCGGAATCTTCAGGTCCCTGCTCGGGCGCCAGCTTTTCTGTGACGTTCTCGGGCTCGCTGGGAAATTCTCGGATCGACTGCAGATGTAGTTCGGCGGATTGCTCGGGCGCCAGATTTTTAGTAAGGGTTTACTCCCTGGGGGAAATTTTCTCGCTAAATATTTCCTAATTGCCTGAGACGCACAGATGATACGTTTATCGTATCCTTGTCCCTAAAGGTCAGCTCAATGGAGAAACGGAAACGCCAGGGGTCAGATGAAGTTATCACCGAAGACGACGTGCTCAATAAAACGGGCTTTAATCGCTTACTGAACGTCCCTTGTGCCTTCCCGTGGAGCGGTGATGTAAGCGAGGATGATGTTACTCGGTGGTGTCGGTGCTGGTGCTGATACGACTGGCTATTATAATTCCTGCGAGAGGGTTCCTTACCTTTTTCCTCACTCTCGTTTAACTTAAGACGGATCGTTCGGTCAATTGAGCGAAATATTTCGGAAACACAGAAAGACCCACATTTTCCTGAATCATTGTTTATTGATATAAAATAAATCGCTATCACATCCACAGAATTTTGCCACCAAAATTAAATGCCGTTACGGGGAACAAAAATTTATTACCACAATTATTACTGTTTACTGGAAATTCTTACAATCATAAATTTATGAAAATATCCATGTACGTGACGTGTACAAAAAGTAAAACTATTCTGCTGATTATTACAACCTACCAAAAAAAATTCTAAGTTTAATTTTACGGAAAAATTCACGTACGTGACGTGTACAAAAAGTAAAACTATTCTGCTGATTATTACAACCTACCAAAAAAAATTCTAAGTTTAATTTTACGGAAAAATTCACGTACGTGACGTGTACAAAAAGCAAAACTATTTTGCTGATTATTACAACCTACAAAAAAAATTCTAAGTTTAATTTTACAGAAAAATCCACGTACGTGACGTGTACAAAAAGCAAAACTATTTTTCCGGTTCTTGTGATCTATGGAAGGAAAATTCTAAGATAAATTTTACAGAAAAATTCATGTACGTAACGTGTACAAAAAGCAAAACTATTTTTCCGGTTCTTGTGACCTACGGAAGAAAATTCTAAGTTAAATTTTACAGAAAAATTCATGTACGTAACGTGTACAAAAAGCAAAACTATTTTTCTGGTTCTTGTGACCTACGGAAGAAAATTCTAAGTTAAATTTTACAGAAAAATTCATGTACGTAACGTGTACAAAAAGCAAAACTATTTTTCTGGCTCTTGTGACCTACGGAAGAAAATTCTAAGTTAAATTTTACAGAAAAATTCATGTACGTAACGTGTACAAAAAGCAAAACTATTTTTCTGGCTCTTGTGACCTACGGAAGAAAATTCTAAGTTAAATTTTACAGAAAAATTCATGTATGTAACGTGTACAAAAAGTAAACCTATGTCTTTGATTAATACAACCTATTAAAAAAAAATTTAAATTTATAAAATGAAATAAAGTACCTATATCTACCTACGGAAAAATATTTACAACTACCAAACTAAACCTAATTCAACTTCAAAATAAAAAAAATCAATATATACAAAATCATACAGCTACCTACGGGAAAATATATTTACAAAATAAACACCCGAATGAGGGTCACCGTGAGGCGGCACTGTGTCCTGGGAGGACAACCAATTAATACCAAATTTAAATACAATCAATCGGACTTGGCCCGTGAGAGGACGGTCAAAAATTACCCACTTGTACCTATCTATCGAAACTGGTCGGCGGCTCTACTTATTGATATCGCATAACCGTCGAGGCGGGGTTCCAGGAGATGACGGGCGCTTTCAGGAAAGGTACTAGGTGCGAGTTAAAATTGATTCACCAGTTACCCAGCCACGAGGGGAGGTCGCTTGCACCGCTTACCCTACAGCTAGAAATGCTGGCGACCTCGCTGCTATATGGCCTTCGGAGAATAGGGGGAAATTTACGTGGTGTGTATCGAGACAGTTAACGTGTGGGAGGTATAGGAGGGTTAAATCGGCGGTACCAGCAATGAATATAGTTTAAATCAGGACACCTACCTTTATATCGGGGTATTGATGACGTAGGGGACTGGTTGGCACGAGTATGTGGCGGCAAAAATTCAAACAAACAGATCAATTCGACTGGTCTGACTCTACTATCGCGGCTTTACTTTAAAAATTCTGGAAATCGAGACTTTCTATAGTTCGCGTCAGCACGGTTAGCTACAGCTAGTACGGAAGACGTCGGTCGGCGGTTTCTATGAACGGCACCCCAATAGCACTAACGTAGTTCACGACGGAAAAATGAAAGAGCTGCACCGCGTAAAACGACGGAAAATCAAAGAGCGATGCACCGCGTAAAACGACGGAAAATCAAAGAGCGATGCACCGCGTAAAACGACGGAAAATCAAAGAGCGATGCACCGCGTAAAACGACGGAAAATCAAAGAGCGATGCACCGCGTAAAACGACGGAAAATCAAAGAGGACGCTAACAATCCATGCACCCATATTTATACCCTTCCTATCTGCTTGTACCCGCTATCAAAAAGCAAAAACGGGCACGCCACTTTTTCCGAACCGTTCGTTAGATTATTCTGGAAAGGCTACTCGAAAACGGTCGCTAACTGCACCGATTCAGTTGGCAATAAATTTCAACTCCATGTATAAAAAATCTCAAAACTTTCATGAAAATAAAATTCGTGTTGCCGGCTCGCGGATTCATGCTATTTATTAAAATTATAATAATTACTCTTCGGCTTTTCATAAAAATTACATTTTCATTATTATTACCTACTATGAAAATGAAGATGGAAAATAGATTATTTCATGAAACTTGATTTGAATAAGATGATTTTGGTAATTAACTATGGCCTTTTGATTGAATTTAAATTTCCTGAATGTTATGTAATGAAAAACGAAGTCGAAAATACGCGACTTCGTTACAATACATAATGATAACAATCCACATAAAGAAGATTAATACTGTACTGAATTTAAAGGTCTGACTAAATTTTGATAGGCCGTTGATTGCTGCTGAGGTCAATTGATTTCCTTCACGACCACCGATCTACCTCAACACGTCGCCTGCTTAGAGTGTGGTTTTTGTAACTATTACGCTCTTTCATGTCTGTTCTGTACCTACTTGCATCAACTTGGCAGAAGTGGGAAATCAGGAGTTAAACCCTCAAATCTACATGGATGATAGGTTCTTAAGAGGTTAATAATATTCCATTTAAGCAGGCGTAGATATTTTGTTCCTTTACCGTTTGTTGTATGTATTTAGTGTTTATTATTGTTTACAATTATTATTGTTAATAAATATTGTCACTAAGTCCGAAATCTGGACTTTCTTTAGATTAATTTTTAGTCGAGTTTCCCTTTGGTTCAAATCTAAGAACACTATACACTCTTTTTAAGGAAATAGTCTTTCATGCATTAATTCAATTATTCTATTTACCACAATGATGGTTGAATAAGTATGAAAAAAAGTAAGCATTGTCAACAAGTTGTCTGACGTAATAGGAAGCGCATTGCGCGTGTCGTGCGATTTTAACTACGCTTTTATATGGTGCGCTTTAAGCGAGCGACCCACCAAAGTTTTCGTGAAAAGTCGAAAAATCCAATGTTTTCAAACGGCCATTATTGTCGATTGTTACTAAATTCTGAGCTCCAGAATTCGTAAACAATGAAGTGGAAATAATTAATTTATGAAATAAATTTAGTTGATAAGAATCTTGCATAAATTTAAAGCAATAAAATTGATAAGTACCTAAAGACAGGATTCGTCTAAATTCTTCCTTCTCAAAATTCGTAAATTACTAATAAGCAGTTATCTCCAATCGAAATTATTAATTAACTTACTTTAATCTTGAAGAAATTGTTTAAAGTAATATAGGTAGGTATATTCACATTGACCTTACTATCCGATTTGCTAATTTGAATTGAATATTCAAATGAACCAATAATGCGCATTCAATAATTGCATCGCAGCGTGGTAGCTCGAGGAAGATTACACTATCGATAATCCAAGTCGACGAAAACAGAATAGTATATTTATGCAACGAGCTTATAATGAAAGCTATTAATACGCGAGTATGATGGTTAAGATACGAGCCGTAGGCGAGTGTCTTAACCATCATAAGAGCGTAAGCAAATCTTTCTTAACCTCAATGATCCGCAATTTTACACGGGTCATTGTTAAAATATATAATTTTTCAATCTTTTCTATGAAATAAAAAAGGGTCGTAGAAAAAATAGTGTATGGAACTCGCAGATAATGGCTATTAATACGCGAGTATGATGGTTAAGATACGAGCCGTAGGCGAGTGTCTTAACCATCATAAGAGCGTATTAATAGCCATTATCTGCGAGTTCCATACACTATTTTTTCTACGACCCTTTTTTATTTCATAGAAAAGATTGAAAAATTATATATTTTAACAATGACCCGTGTAAAATTGCGGATCATTGAGGTTAAGAAAGACCATCATAAGAGCGTATTAATAGCCATTATCTGCGAGTTCCATAGGGGAGAGCGGGGATGGTTTGGACAATTTTTAGAAAAAAATTATTTTCGCTCTTATACTAACAGAAAAATAATCGACTTTGTCACTATATAATATCTTCATATGTTAATTATAAACGACCATAAGAACTTTTGTTTAATCAGATAAGAAATTGATATTTTTTTACAAATACTGGAGGTGGTCAAATGTCCAGACTATCCCAGCGAATAGGGTTGGTTTGGACAAAAACTATAATTGAACAAAAAATATGTTTATTTGTTTCATATTTATGAGATACACTTCATAGGTGTCCAAAAAACAATAGGAACTCAATTGTCACTTTTGACTAGAGCTTGACAATAAATTGTCAAACGATATATAAATAAAATAAATAACAATTCTCAATTCGAAATAAAGGAGCTTAAATAATTCTAAAAACATAAAAAAAATATCGAAACATAAAAGTCAGTTCAGACTAAAATTTAACAAATAAAATAAAATATATATATTATATATAAATCTACACTAAATAATGCTAAACTCTGTTAAATCAACATTGAAATAAATCATATCTAAATATCTTGGTCTTTTATCGATGATAGGGGATGGTAATTTCCAAACCACTTCGTCCTTTCTGATGAATGCCGACTGTTCATCAGACATAGAAAATCTGTTTGACGTTATATGGCGCTTCAAAAAATGAACTTCATATCCTTGAAGAACTTCCTCAGTCACTCTTGCGACAAAGTTTCTTGTGGATTTTGCAGTTTTTCCATGAACTCTACAAATGATATAGTCGTCTTTTTTAATGTTAGGTGAAGGGCTTGGTTCTTGATTTTCGTCTCCTGACGAAGTATCATCATAAAGCACGGTCTCTTCCTCTTCTTCTGAACTATCCTCCACTAAGATCTTCTTCACTCTTTGCACATCCTGATTACGCTTACTTCTCACTTCCTTTATCGATTTATTTTTCTTTGCTGCTATCTCGTCACGCTCAGGGGTGTCAGTGGCAATAATCGATCTTTTCTTCACGGGCCCTCTTCCAGACCCCTTTCTTGGTGATGCCTTTGGGAAAGGCAGTATCTTTGATGGTGAATGGAATACACTAGACAAATTTGGAGAGGGTTCTTCTTTGCGAGTTTGCTCGGTTCTCACAAGCGTACTGTTTGAACAGCCTGGAAGTTGTTCATCATCGTTCGCAGTGGTGCCATTGACTTCGGCGTTGACCTTGATGGTGGCTAAAGGACGGTCAGTCACAAAACAGGATAAAAAGTCCTCTTCGCTGAAAACTCCTCTATCAAAGGGGCAAATTCCTGTACATCGAAACCCCGATTTTACATTGAGGGGATTGGCACCCTTATCCCACGCGTCAGCACAAATTGCTGGTAAATCATATATTGTCAATGTTTTCCCTGGATGGGAAATCATCCATTTGTCGGCACCCTGATTGAAAAACCTTTGAAATGGACCAAAGACGGTCCTATCAAGCGGCTGCATCTTGTTGAAGGTGTGTGGTGGAAGAGTTAGAATAATTATTCCATTCTCTTTCGCATAGTCAATGCCTTCAACAGATAAATGAGACTGATGATTGTCCATTATCAAAAGTACTTTATGATCAACGCTGCAGCGGACATGTTTCACAAAGTGTTGCAATACTTTCAGGAAATTTTCAGAAGTCATCCATCCAGATGAATGAACCAAACCAAGAGCACCACTTTCTACTGGTACACCCAACATCATTCTCGCTTCATCAAAGCGTTTCCTTGGGAAAATCCATACAGGAGGTAAGGCTCTTCCGCTAGCGCAAATAATGCCGACTTGCGTAATGAGTTCTCCACGTTCTCTTGAAGTAACTTGGCCTACTTGATGTCGACCTTTGGAGCTGATGACTTTTTGTACCTTTTGGACGGTAGTAACACCTGTTTCATCAAGGTTGAAGATATCATCTGGTTCAAGTCGATATTTTCTTAGTATGGATTCGAGTTTAGTTTGGAAATCACTAACGTTTGTTTTGTTAAAACTTGAAATGCGAGCCAAGCTCGTAGCTTCTGGTGTTCTAAGGGATAGTCGGGGATGTCTCTCCATAAAACCTGAATACCAATCACGGCCAGCCAGCCCATGCTCTATCCATGTCTGCGGGTATTGTAATTTATTTTTAACAGCGTACTCATAACACAACTTTCGTGCGCTTTTCGGCGTCAAGCCATGGTACATGTTTGAACATTTCACTAGGTATCTCTCCAATGATTTTTCCATCTCATTCGATAGGACCTGTCGGGTGGTGTATTGAGGACCGAAGTTACAGTTTTCAAAACCATCTCTAGAAGCCTTTTTGACGAAATTAGCCACTGAAGATTTTTTTACATTGTGAAGTTCAGCTGCTTGGCGGAGGCTTAGTCTTCTCTCCAGCACGTCTTGAACCGCTAACTTCATGTTCTCTGCCGAAAACATATCTTGGCGTTTTCGAGTGTACTTTCTTGGCATTTTCACTGAAAGAACGTAGATGATTTATAGTCTAAATAAAGACAGCGAGATGGTTTGGACAATAAGAGGGATGGTTTGGACAATAAGAGGGATGGTTTGGACAATAAGCGGGTTGGTTTGGACTATATGCGGGATGGTTTGGACATTTGTCCAAACTATCCCGCAGTAGCAATCATTCAAAAAGTTCACTGAAATAAAGATAGGTTATATTCGCCAATGATTTGAATCACAAAAAAGCAATCTACAAACATTAGGAATTATTGAGGATAACTTAAGATTAATGATAAATGTCTGCTGTCCTAGTTATTCCACACTCTTTATAGTTAAAATATTACATCAAAAACCATGAAAAAGCATTTTTTCTACTTACCTACTAAGACTGCAATCAATTCACTACCTGCTCCGTTCGCAATGAGGTGACTACTGAACAGACTCGTTGCACGACTATCCGCATGAACAAGCATAATTTGCGGGAAATTCAAAGCTGTCCAGACTAACCCCATGTCCAAACCATCCCCGCTCTCCCCTACACTATTTTTTCTACGACCCTTTTTTATTTCATAGAAAAGATTGAAAAATTATATATTTTAACAATGACCCGTGTAAAATTGCGGATCATTGAGGTTAAGAAAGATTTGCTTACGCATATTAGGTACCAAATTTTCTCTTCGTCGCTAAGATTATTCTGCTGAGACATGTTTTAGTATCAAGTTTATTAAAGGGCCCTACTCACTACTGCATAATTTTTATTATGCGAAGTTCGAATTCCGAATTTTACGCTTCGATTTTGAGATTAATTAATAATTTTAATAACATTGACAGCCATTAATTACGATATTGTTTACCTGCGCAACGCGACGGTCGCAGCGTTGCCGCTTTGAATACTATCACGGAGCGCTACGAATGATATAATACTTTATCTTCCTATCTTTTACACGATATACCTACCTATCAAATTAATTAAGGTAACATAAAATCTTGATAAATTTTTTTTGAATGTTACTTATGTTCTAAATTAAATAAACGTTCAGAATTTATTTTCAGAAATACAGAACGTATTTCACAAGGCAATTTTTGTCGTGAGTATGACAACTCTGTGACTTCGGTTGGTTTGTCGACCCGATTGTGAGCGAAAGGGAACCGATTCGATTGCAAATGCTCCTCTGCCATTGGATAGCTTGACCAGTGCTTTAATGAAAATTTGTATCTTAATGAGACCCATTAAAGCACTGGTGATTCATATTTAATATGCAGAGTAAGGTTGGGAGTAGAAAAACAATTTTACAGTCAAATACAAATGACACAAGTTGAAATAAAATTACGGAGATTAAAGATGTTTTCAAAAGTATACCAAGGATTTTCTTTCCTGTCAACCACGGTTACCAAAAATTTGAAGGATAACACTGATTATTAGTTATTAGTACATATTTCGAAATTTAAAATAATTAGGGAAAAATAGAACAGACCAGGGCTGTTACATATAATCAGAAGATACCAGACTACAATAATATATTAACATTTTACTCATCATTATATTATGCATATAAGTAGGTAGTCCTAGAATATACCTTAATGAGCATTTTGCCCGCCCATCGGTAACTAATTTCAAAAAAAGCTTACAATGCCACAGCTACTGAAGTATTATTCATTCCACTTAGTTTTGTCTTTGTGCTCTGGTTACCTCGAGTTACATAAGAGCACTACGACAAACAAGCAACGAGATGGAGCTACTAAAAAAACATGAAAACTAAATTGCCGAAAGTTTTACTATTCTATCCCATCCCCTCTATTTTATAACTTTAATACATAAGAGGGTCCTTGATATTATTTTAAAGTTTAGTACTACATCAGACTTTGATTCTGTTCACACAATAAGAAAATTTTAAAGTAAACTAAGAACGAATTCTTCATCTATGCGTACATATGAATACAATGACATTATCGGCGCAACTGAAGGAAAAATCTACGTGCACTAAAGAAGAAACTGATAATGATATTCTCGAAACCAGAGCCAACGGAAGAGTCGAAACTATTGGCACAGATTTCAATTTCAAAAGGAAAATAGTTTGGAAAAATGTGTTCGTGTTTGCAGTTTTACATTTATTGTCAATATATTCCTTCTATTTGTGTTTTGTGTCAGCGAAAAGGGCAACGTTAATATACAGTTAAGTATATTTTTTATATATAATTTTTAGTAATTTTTTATACTTTTTATAGATTTTTTATAAACTTTGATTTGATAAGTATTTTGGCTTTATTTAGGAAATATGACACTCAAGCTTTCTAACTTCTATTGAAGTGAAGTAGATATATCTATCAGAACTTTCCTTACATATTATAATATGCACATCTGAGCCAAAATTCTTTCAATAAGCACAATATTTGCCTATAGCCAGATTTCAGAAGGTAATTTCTTTCATTATTCTGGGATTTAAAAAAAATCACATTCTACTGTCCTGCGGATAACATACCAGATCATTTATACAGTTTTATGTTTTTACCTAAACCATCGTTCTAAATATTATGAAACTTAGGGGATGATTCCGTGTGGAAAATTAAACGGGTCTTGCTAATTAAAATATGTTGAGATACGACCTCTTAAAGAGGATGTCAAAAATAGCTATTTGTGATACAAGTTCAAAATGGGAGAATTTAAAGCACTTCCTATAATCGTCAAGTGCTTAAACACTGCTTTTCCAACGGGTGTCACATGAAATTTTTTGTTAAATCGCCAAGAAACTTTTATTTATTTAAATTTATGAATTCTCAGTCGTCAAAATATATAAATTTAATGAACTCTAGAGATTAGTATTTTATACTGTCAAAGTGACAGGTGACAGCTCCATGAAAACTTGCTCTTAATTGGCATTTCTTCATTTTTGATAATAAGTGCGTAAAAGAACATACTTTTAAGCACTTGTGCGTAAAAGAATGTCGTTTCAGAATTGAAATGGCACTCTTTACGACAACTTTATGAAACCATTATTTAACAAAAAAATCATTTTGGATAGTCTCATTTTATTTTAAATAAAAATCTTTTGTTGTTAATTTAATTCTTTTCAAAGGAAAAATTTTTTCAAATTTTCAAATACAAAAAAATTCAAATTATACGAAAACTTCTGATGGGCGTTATTGAGAAGTTGGCTTCGTCTGGTAGAAACACGCCATTCGTAGAATTTTGTACAATTATCTTCACTAAAAAGTGTCTCTTGATGCATAGAGGATTTTTATCAAATTTCTCAAAAATATTTAGGTTGGTGTGAAAGTTATTATTAAAAACTATTTTTTTCTTTAACTGATCCCAAAAATCACATCCTAAAATATTATTTTCATTAAGAAACACCCTGTAGAGGGTGTTACGTAAAGTACTAAATTTACAGGCGTATTCCTAGAACAACTTTAAGTAAAGAAAATCTTATAAACATGTCCAAAAATGTATGGTTTTCAAGAAAGTATGATTCAGGTTTTTTTTCTTTAATCTTTTTTTTAATATCTCAAAGGTTCTTTTGCCGATATTATTAAAATTTGAGAGTGTTGGGAATACGCCTTAAAATTTAGTAACTTTCGGTATGTGCACAAGAATGTTCTCAAGATAATCACAATTATGATGTAAAATCTCTAATTGACTAAAAATTATAATTAAATAATTTTTTTAGCTCTGAAAGTTGACTTTTCGATAGGCAACCAACAACTGTCCGAACGAAGTCTATTCCAGCCCGATGTACTACAGCGGCTCGCTTAAAGTGTACAAATTTTTCCAGCCCGCTATACAATACTTTCTAGCCATAGGGCTGAAAATTTTCCTCAGTTGTTATTATCAGTAATTATTAAAATTATCAAATTATCAGTACAGAGATACGACAGGTGAGAGTTCAACATCTCGAAGGAAAGTAGACGGTCAAAAGCTCCCGAGATTGATACCACGATACACGGATGTTTCAAACAAGTCGAAACGCGCCAAAACAATAATAATGTATACCTTCCTAATTAACGATTGACGGCGGTTGACAGTTTTACATTCAAGCTTTCAGTGTTCTAACGCGATTAAAAACTAGCGTGAATATCTCGGCCGTACTGAAGCCCATCTCAGCTTGTATGAAAACGTCCCTCGCTGCGCTCGGGCCGAACTTCATACTCGCTGAAATGGGCTTTGTTCCGCCCTTATTGATATAGAATGTAGGTGTACTATTTTTCTTGAACATCAATAAATTTACGTAAAAAATACACGAGAGCTATTTTATTTCAAATAAATCAGGCAGGCTGTTCAAAAATTAAATGCATTTTAAAACAAGTTCTAGGAGTAGCCTTTTCACCTTTTCTAAATTCCACCTCTTAAAAAGTTGGGATAAAATCAAGGTATTGTCATACAACGCCAACTTAATTTCATTTCTGGTACTTAAAAAATTACCTTAAGAAAACAATTCAAAACTACTCGTTTGACACCCCGTTTAAATGGTAGTGTCTCCGTAGGATAGGTGCGAAAAATGCTAAGATAGTATCTTATTTTGCCAAAAATTAATTACATCAACACAGTGATTAGTATTCAAAGTAACTTTACAAATAGGTAGGTACCTACAAATATAAATGCTTGTGGATATTTTTTCAGAACACGTACGGAATAACTCCTGAAGTTTGGCTCTGTATTATTTTCCAAAATAAAATTTACATAATGATTTTACATTTATTTTAGATTTGCTGGTATTTATAATTTGTGGACTGGGAACCACAATGGGAGCACATCGATATTTTACACACAGGGCGTTTAAAGTGAAGCCATGGCTGAAAGTGCTTTTGCTGCTTAGTCACACAGCTGCTGGACAAGTAAGTTTTCCATTCTAGGTATAATATTACTTACAATACTACCAAGATTTCGAAGAACTCACTAACTTTGCTTGCGTTTTAATTTCAATGATGAATACTAAACATAATTATATAATCGAGGTTTTTCCGTCACCTGTCAACGTCAGTGATAAAATTCTTCATTGCACTCTTTTGAATTGCACCCTTTTTTGTAATTCACTCATTAGATTATATCTAATAATGTTGATATATCTATTTTAGGAAAATATTCTAGAAATTATATATTCTGAAAAGCGAAACGAGGTTACCATAATAATTATAATTGGAAGTTATAACGACTTCTTTAGTTTTATCTACTCAGAAAAAAAATGACACAATAGTAATGAGTTTAGTGGCTCTTGGGTTTAAAGTATGAGGCTCCTCATGTTTCAGCTGTACGAAAATTTTACCATATTCTCATCTTATGACGTTATCAGAGAAAGCGACACCTAAAACTTCAAGGCTCATGAGTGTGCATGATTTGCGCGATTCTTAATATGAAAATAAGTGGCTGTTGGCTGAAATACAGTTTGACTTTGAAGTACCTATTAGTTAACAGCCACCATTTATATTACAATCAAAAATATATTTCCTCTTTGTTTTTATAATTATTACTTACCTACTTAAGTCTCTCCAAGTAAAATTGTCAGAGTAAAAAATCAGATTAATACAGTCTTTTGCTTTTGGTTTTCCTCTTTTGTCAATTGCTTTTCCTAATTTGTCAAATGCTTTTCCCATTTATCAAACGTCAGTGCGTGATTTTTCAATTGAGATTCCTCTTTTGTCAAATGAGATTCCTTTTATATCAAATGCTTTTCCAATGTTTATATTACTGTCACTATACGTAAATGGGAAAAGCAATTGACATAAAGTGAAACTGATTTGACATAAAAGGAAATTGATTGATAAATCAATGACTACAATCGTTGATAGATAGAAAAATAAGAAAACCATTTGACAAATACAGTCTTTTGCTTTTGGTTTTCCTCTTTTGTCAATTGCTTTTCCTTATTTGTCAAATGTTTTTCTTATTTTTCTATCTATTAATGATTATAGTCATTGATTTAGAAATCAATTTCCTTTTATGTCAAATCAGTTTCACTTTATGTCAATTGCTTTTCCCATTTACGTACAGTGACAGTAATATAAACATTGGGTTTTGACCTCATTACTTATACTATAAAATAAAGTGAATTATACAGTGATTACTATAAATTTCAATTTTGGTCGAAATGGCGAAAGTTTTATTTTTCACTTTTCTTAAAAATATCGAGAGTTCCGTCGTATTTTAACTATAACTCACTTAGTTTTGATGACATCTACTCCATCTAAGGCTTTTTGTAAAGTCCTTTCCAAGTACTTTGAAAACTATTCTTTGGGTATTTTTCCAAAAATGTATCAGACATCGGTTTTCCGTTATTTAACCAAAAATACTTACGTTCGAGTACTAAAAAAATGATATTTAGCTAGCTAGAAGTCGATTTACATTCAACTTACAATGTTCATAAAATCTCTTTGTTTCTTTATTGTCTTGTATCATTTTGGTAAGAAGATTTTTTCTCGAAAAACGTATAGCTTAGGAGGTATTTTTAACATGAATTTTTTTATGAAAAATCAGCATTTTGAATCATTAATAACTAAAAACTTTTTTTTTTTTTAAAGAGGGAGCATCGGTCTTAACTGTGTAGGTAAGACATAGTCGCTCCACTCTGGTAATTTGGCTTTGAGACGAACCTCTTTAGCCACACACACTTTAAATTATAATATTTGCCATTTAAACGTTCGATCGCTTGTTTTACTTTTCACAGACATTCGAAAATGAACTGAAAAGTAAAGCGGGCCGAGGTGAGTTTCGAACCTGCGATCTATGGCTTCGTGAGCCAGCGGAGAACCACTAGGCCACGGAAGTCACTGAAACTAAAAACTTTATAGAATATATTTTGCTTAGATAAATAAAATTAGTAATAAAAGATAAAAGATAAAAGCGCAAGTCGGCACCATGTCACTTTTGCTACTTGAGGCACTCTTTAAAAAAATTCAAAAAAAAATTAGGGAAGTAGTTTGAAAAAAAAGTTGGAGATGATTACTTGGGGGTTGAAAGACGTAAAGTTATTTTGAGGGTGCAGCCATAAAGCCTTAAGGGTACAGTTAAGTTTCTCAAATTTTATTTGGGTCTGTTTTGAAATAACGCGGATATTCCTTAATAAAGAAAAAATTTTGAGAAAGTACTTACACAGAGTGTATCATAAGTACCTATATCGACAAACTTTTATGGGTACCTAGTAGGGGCCGTCAAAACAAAAATTTTTTGCTCAAAAACATTTTAAAAAACGCTTCATCTTCGAGATACCTAAAGGGTTTAAAGTTTTTTTTTCACCCTCACCAATATTATTGCAAAGGAAAATGTACGTCACTGATTTTTTTTAATTTTAATATTTTTTCCAGATTGTGCATATAAAAATACTACTTTTTTGCCTCTTAAATTGCTTTCCCATTTTACTTCTTTTTCGAGAAAAAAAATTAAAGCCGCTTTAAAGGTTAGGTATGTCTAAAATCTGATAAAATATAATTATTAGGTATAAAGGTAGGTACCTAAAATTAGAATCAATTTTTCGACATGCCTTGAAGTGGCTTCCGTTTTTTTCTCAAAAACGAAGCATGATACTCGAACACATCAATTACAAGAAAACTGTGTTCTTATTGCTTTATTTAACAAAAAAAATTGCAAAAAAATACTGGGCGCTATCTTTTTAGGCGAAGAACCCAAAAAGTTGTCCCTGAAATACTGTCTGAAACTGTAATGAATTAATAAATTCAAAAGATGGCTTATAAAGTTAACAGCAATCTCTCAAAATTTCATTTCATTGTTTCAAATTTCAAGCTAGTAATAAAAAAATGCAATTTTTGATCAATTATAACACCCTGTATCTCTAAAACGAAGGTTTTTAGACAAATGTTTATGAGAAAAAGTATTTGTTTTGACGCCCCCTACTACCCCTAAAAGTTTGTCGGTGTATGTACCTATTACACGTACAGGGTGATTCATTATAATGTCGCCCCCCTTTAACTTTGTTATTTCATGCGTCTCAAAAAAATTAAAAGTAGGGTTATGTAGGTGCTAAAAAATACTTTTTTATACGTATAACAAAAATTTGAAAATAGATCAGTATACAGGGAAAACCAAAAATTTAATTTTTTTTTCAATGGATCACCCTATATATGAATTTATTTTTCGATTCCTCGTAAAATTCTAAGCATAATTTATATAACATACCGTATACCTAAATTCAATAGTTTCTGAAATATTCGCATTTGAAACTATTTAAAAAACCGTGTGTAAGAACTACCAAATTGAAAACCTCGATCATCTTATTAAAGATTTGATACGGATTTAAATTAATAATTTAAATTAAATAACCCATAATTCATAACAGATTCATTGGAGAAAATGCGAACAACCCTTATAAACCCTTATGAACCCTTATAAAATGTGTTGAAAAAAATGGAGGCCCAGTAGAGCATTTTATTGTTAGATTTCTTGATTTGCAACAGGTGTTTTATAAAATATTTGATGATGTTTCAAATGCGAATATTTCAGAAGCCTTTGAATTTAGGTATACGGTATATGTTATATAAGTTATGCTTAGAATTTTACGAGGAATCGAAAAATAAATTCATATATAGGGTGATCCATTGAAAAAAAAATTAAATTTTTGGTTTTCCCTGTATACTGATCTACTTTCAAATTTTTGTTACACGTATAAAAAAGTCTTTTTTAGCACCTACATAACCCCACTTTTAATTTTTTTGGGACACATGAAATAACAAAGTTAAAGGGGGGCGACATTATAATGAATCATCCTGTACGTAAAAAAAAATTCAAGGAGAAAAAAAAAATTTTTTCATGGAGGAAATTCGGGTTTCACTTTTGGCAGTTTGCAATGATTATCCTGCTGACTAGACTTGATGGCACCCATTCCAATCTCTCTCACTTCGTACAAAACAAACTTTAGTAATACATAAATAATCATAGCGATCTAATTAAACTATTACTTCGTATTATAATAGTTCTTAGAAATTAGTTCTCCTACGAACCGCTAGGTCTCAAATTTTGGTTTAACAAAGTGAATTATCACGGTCACTGTATTTGTAGGATATGCTTGCACTCATTAATTTGTAAAACGTAATACGAAAACAATAGAATTATGAAATAATGGAAATCATTCATTAAGTTACAGACAATAATAGCAAAAACTTGACCAACGATGATTTTTAACAAATGTAAAAAGTACATTTCACATAAAGCGAAAAATGAAACCCCAGAGTTTCGTTTTTGGAAATAATATCATTTTAATTTATTTATCGTATCGAGAATAATGACTGTGGAGAAAAAATTATACATAGGCATACACACCTTTTATAGGGTATGAAAATAATATAACATGGTATTGCATGGTATTACATGGCTAATGAGAATCTATGAACGCTGAGGTCTTTTTTTCATTGTAATATTTTTCAGAATTGCATGTATATATGGGTTAGAGATCACAGACAACACCACAAATACAGTGATACTGATGCTGATCCTCATAATGCGAGAAGAGGTTTCTTCTTTGCTCATATTGGATGGTTAATGGCAAAGAAACATCCTCTAGTCATTGAGAAGGGAAAAACTATAGATATGAGCGACATGAAAAATGACAAGCTCATAATGTGGCAGAAAAAGTAAGTAATTATTATTAATATTGCACTTTAATTTTGTATAATGCTTTTTCTTTGAAGATTTTTTTAATGCAGGTCGAAACTATAATCAATGAAATTTATAACAAACGCTGATCAGCAAAGTTACGTTTTCTATTATAATTGGGGTGTGTTTTTCTCTTATAATGTATCTTTTTTCTATAAGCTCGTCATGACGTATGTTTTAGGTATTATTTACCTATTTCCTTGCTGTCGGATTTGAAACGGGATCTGCGCACGTGGGAGTTGCGAATCGGTTTAATTATTTATTTTCGTGGATTTTATTTCGAAGAGATATCTCCCCTAACTATTTTCTCAATGGATTTTCCCTAATTTGTGAAGGAAATTCCTTCGAATTTGCGCTTTGCCATCTACTAGTGAATTGGTTCGAAGAGAATTTGCCAACTGCGAATATTGATTTCGAGACGCGAATGAAGTATGTTTCACTGGGATTTCCCGGGATAGGTAAAGGAAACTCGACCGAAGTCCGCTATAATGCCATCTCTGGTCGAATTTTATTAGAATTGTGATTAGAAATTGGCGTGAAACGATTTTCTGCCCCTTTCGGGTTTTCAACTGGAGTTTTTCCAAGGTAGATAAAGGAAACTTGACCGGAGTCCGCTATAATGCCATCTCTGGTCGAATTTTATTGAGGAAATTTAGAATTGTGATTTGAAATTGGCGTGAAACGATATTTGCCCTTTTCGGGGTTTCAACTGGAATTTTTCCAAGGTAGATAAAGGAAATTCGACCGGGAGTCCGCTATAATACCATCTCTGGTCGAATTTTCTGGTTTAGATAAGGATTAGGTAGCCCGGAGTCCACTATATGCCATCTCTGGATACCGTATAAAGGGTTAGGCAGTCAGATTCGACCTGCTCGGAAGCTGATCTCTATCTGTCTGGAGCTGCTGTAAGACGTCTGCTTTTATAGAAGCGGTGGCCCGCTTTCTAAACACAACACGTAACAATGCACCTTATTGGCACTGCCTTATATCGTGATTTATTTCTTATCATATCTCACTTGTCTTAAGATCATGTAAGTTGACCTCGCGGCTACCTTACTGAATTGTCCTGAACTTCAACTACCTAAATTTTCCTTCAAATCAGCCGACGCGTTGTCGTCTTTTCTTTGTACCTAGCTACTTTAATTACACCGACTTAACTTTCATCTCGCATTTCCACCTGCTTGCTATTTCGGGATCGTGGTGAATTTCCGGCTACCTTCATTTATTTCTTTGCTTTATCGATTGGTGTAATTTTCATTATCGTGGGTGGAATACCTAGCGACTTACTATTGTCTTTGCAACGGGTTATTGTTTGATTCACGATTTCACAAATCTTTCCACCCGGTCTTGTATGTAGGTCACCTATTCTCTCCGTCACGCGGATCGAGAGAGTCTTGATACAATGCCTGCCTTAACATCTGGCGCGCCTCCACCCTAGCTCTGCTGGTCTTCGGATGTCTTTTAGAGGCTGAAATATTTTTAGCTAGAGCGATTCTCTTTTATGAATATCTAATTTGTTGACTTCACTATTCCATTAGATTTTAGGGCGCGTAGTTGCGTTTTAATTTCCTAACAATTTTACCTGTAGGTAATTACGTACCTATTCTTGCACTGTTTGCTATTTCGGTTTGGGCTGATTTAACGAGGGCGATGGAAATAATTTCCTTATCATCCTACCTAGGTGCGATCCATTTCAGTACCTATTATGTTTATACTATACTATGTTACTTGTAATAAGTTATAAGTACCTAATAAAAATATGAGATTTTTACCATAAATAAATTAATGATGCTTTTCTTTTTTTGTTCTAGGTATTATTATCCCCTTTACCTAATATTTGCAGTCTTGATTCCTGTTTCTGTTCCTGTCGTTCTATGGAACGAAACTATTTGGGACTCCTTCTTCATTACTTACATAGCAAGATACGTGTATTCTCTTCATGTAACTTGGCTAGTAAATAGCTACGCTCATTTTTATGGCACAAAGCCTTTCGACAAGTAAGTACTTATCAAGTTATGTAGTTAGCTTTTATACAGGACGCGAAATCAAATTGCAAAATTCATTACTTACATGCATGACGTGTTTTATATCACATTTTATCTGAAATCGATTTATCTGAAAATTAAGGACTCAAAACCCCTTTCCCCTCCCCAGAATACTCGCATAATGCTTCTGAAGTTCTGAAATTGCGCGCTTAAGAGTTAATTAACGCCTCATTTATTTTTCTAGAAAAAATCACAATACCTATCTATGTTTTATGTTTGTCATAATTTTTTTCTTTGTAGGAATATTCTACCTGTGGAAACACTTTTCGTGTCTTTCTTCACGGTTGGTGAAGGATGGCACAATTACCACCATTGTTACCCTTACGACTACAGAGCATCTGAATTCGGATCAAGAATGAACATAACAACGGTTATTATAGATCTCTTTGCTTATCTAGGATGGATATATGATCGAAAACAAGCAACAGATAACATGATAAGAAACAGGATTTTGAGAACTGGCGATGGTACACACCATGCCTTTAAATATATGAAAGATGACCACTACAGCGAGCACTCTAGTGATGACGACAATGATAATTATTATTAAATTTCCAGGCGTTTTTGTTGAAACTAGCAGACGCAGCTAAATTATGATGAAAATTATACATAAAAATAGATTTACTGAAAAAATTTAAAATAAAAATTTGTAACTAATTTATAAAAAAAAATATTTTTAGCCGAAATCATCGTTTTATCATCAGATAAGTTGATGTTTACCATGTTACCATAAGAAGAAACAGAAAACATATTGGTCATATTCACGAGATGCTTCGTACTTTCGTACTTTTACGAAATAATCACTTCGTACCTACTTCAGATGACCAATCAGATTTGTTAAATTTTGTATAAAATTAGGAACGTCATAATTTCGTAAAAATGCGAAAGTACAAAGCACTTTACATTTTATTACACCTATTACATTTTAATAGCCTTTAATCATTTAAACTAAAATTTCGTTTCCAGAGATATTTTTTTATTACTGTTTATTTTTTAATTATTGTTACCATACCTAAAATTTGTTACAGTTACAGTTATAGTATGTTATTCATATATTTTTTATAATAATAAACATAAAAAAACCACAAAATTTCGGTGTGATCCCACAGGCATAAGGTTTTGCGTTATTCTTATTACTTATTATCTTCCTAACAATGTCAAAAAATTCAATTGCTGCATATTACCATTTTTTACCATTTTCCACCATAATCTACCATTATCTTATAAGTTTGTTTGCCACATGGGAGATCTCATTTAATCCCTTTTCACTACGAAAATCCACAAATACAACCCCAAGGAAGAAATACACTTCAAAAGTTTTTTAAGTATTTCAGGGTGCCTCATGGTACCAACTTCAAAATAATTCTGCAAAATTATAATGTTAATTTAAAAAAGGTGATTAGAATTGTTTATAAGATTCAAATATCCAATTACGTGCTGTTGAGTAAATAAGAAAGGTAATTGTATACATCCGCGGCTCCTAAGTTTCATCAATATTTTCGGGACCGAGGAGCGAATTAGGGGTGCTGGGTGGGTAAGAAGCTAAAAATAGCCATTGCAAACTAATATTAAGGTTACAACTAAGGCCTCTTTGACACTACGGTGGAACTTCTATTTCTTTCTCCACTTTCAGGGCAAGGAAAATCTTCGAGAATAACAGTAGCACGATTTTTATTTTCAAATTTGCATTTATTTTGCATTTACATTCCAAAAATCGTAACATCAAATTCTGTGTTCTGGTCACGATATGAGCAAGCGGTTATATCGGGAGTCCGCGTCTGTATACGTTTGGAAGTGGTTCCCATTGTCATAAGTGGTTTCATCCGCGTAGTTAGTGTAGTTAGATCCGAGACTAGTGGTATTTCTCGGCTCTTGTGTCAGGACCGTACTTTCGTTGCACTCCCAAAATCAATTTTTAAAGTCGTTTTGTGGCCTTCCCTTTTATTTGCCCAGCACATGAATACCTTCCTGGTGTTACTATAGGTATGTTCTCCACCCCTATGTAAGTTCCATAGTGAAACTGTAGGAGCCGCGGATGTATATAATGACTATAAGAAAAAAAAAAACAGCATAAAAACTAAAACGCTATTGATTTGTCGTATACACAATAAACATCATTGTCTTGTGTAGAATCTACACTTCACTAACTTTGCAATACACGAGCCGCCACTGATTTAACCTTGACAAAAAATATTTTTTCTGCGACGGGAAAAAAGTATGACATTTCATCCCCTTTGGAAGGTACAAAAATGCCACTTTATATGAACTGCTTTTTGACAGGGAAAAGATTTAATTATCAGGGAAAAAAGTGAGGACTACACTTCTATAATAAATAACTATTATTCAATAAGTCAAATTTGTAGCGAAAATGACGTCACAAATTGGAAATTATTCCCTATTTTCTCGAAAATGACTTAACAGACATAAAATGTAATTCCTGCTACAGAAGCAGCTTTAAGTTTTCTATGGTTTGGCCAGACTCGACTGTCTAGGCTAGGCAGTCTATGGTGCTGATGATAATAGTTATTATAGTAGGATTAAGTTTAAAAAGTCAGATGTGACGTCACACTAACCGTCCGAATTAATATTTTTAATTTCACCAGAAAATGTCAAACAGTTAATTGTCAAGTTGTGAACGAGCGTAAATTATTGAAGGAATCATTCAAACAATGAATTGAACCGCTTACGTCAGTTTGAGAGCCACTGACAACTACATAAAGTTTATTCACGTAATGACATTCTATCCTCTGTGTTGTGCATTCTCATTCAAAACCAATGTTGACGTATACTTATTTATGCGGGATGGAGTGTTTAGACAAATTGGATGGTTACTATAAAAACCACGTAGGTATATGAAACAAAATAAATCATATTACTTTTTAGACTTTATTGGACTATATTATCTAAGAGGGGTTAGTATTCAGACATCCACAACACAGCACATCTTAACTTTTCTCTCTCTCTCTCTCTCTCTCTCTCTCTCTCTCTCTCTCTCTGGGGCAACAGCAGAGCATTCACATACCCGAAAGTTTCCTCCGGATAACATCAAAGATATGGGACGGGTTAAATATGAACGTAAGGATCATTTATAGAGAGACAACATGGTAGATTTTGAAAATTTTTGTCACTGTAAATGACACAGATGCTGTAAAATTAAGATGAAATAAAACTGTTTCTACGTTTAATGGAGGAGGTATGCCACATGCAATCAAAATTAATGTTGATAGATGTCAAAATAATCCAACTTATTGATTGGATATTGAAAAACTATGTGGTCCAAGTCTTCCATCTTTCCACATTCACAATAGGGCTTTCAGCCACCCTAATTCCACTTTAATGTCAGTCCAGTTCTCATTCATACGATAGTGCTGATGAATTTACGGTAGAGTTGGTCAGGGCTTGAGAGCTTGTGACTTTAAAGAGAGCTTCAAGCTCTTTTAGGAATTTTAATTCCATGGCTTGAAGTCTTTTCTAAAATGAAGGCTTGAATTCCTTTATATTATTTTTTTGGAAATGTGAATGCAAAAAGAGCTTTTGAGAGGTTTTTTTGAGAAAATATTCCTTTTGAGGACTTTCAAAGCTCTTGAGGGCTTATAAAACCCTCAAAAGGAATTGAAGCATTTTTAAATTCTCAATTCCAATTCACAATTCACAATTGAAAACAGAAGAAACTCTTTAAAAGTAAAAGTGTGTGAATATTCTAGCGAGTTGCAACTCGCAATTCGGATCCTGCTGCTGGGAAAACGGAAGACGGCAGGAGGCCTCGAATAGGGATGTGTGATTTAAATCGATTCTCAAAAGGATCTCTTGAGCGGCGATTCTCAATTTTTTGAATCAAACTTTTGCCCTGCGATTTTTTGTCGAATTGATTCTTAGCGGCAAGTTATTTTGGGAAAATATATTAACAAATGCTTTCAAGCTACTTTCAAGGGCTTAAAGCTCTTCGGGGGCCCATATAGAGCTTCAAATCTTTTACAAAAAGGCTTCTGGCTTTCGTGCAATTCATTTTCAAGTGAATTGAGAATTTTAAAGCTCTTTATGTTGTGGTTTTGGGCTTTCAACTCCTTCTTAACAGGGTTTGGGGCTTGTGGCTTCAAGTTCTTTTTTCAAGGGCTTTACCCAGCTCTGTTTCAGGGTTTATAAAAGAAAATTTAGAGAATCACATTTCACTTGTAAAATTTTCCTGGAAATAAAACTGCCGTCTGCCTATCAGGTTGAACATTTCCTTCCACTCCCTTATTCACTGCAAGCAGAGTCTATCTTTTAAAATAGGGATCATGTTAACCGGATCCACTCATACTACGTCGTTTGATCCAGGCTTTCTTTAGTTAGTTGATCAGCCAGGTCAGGTTCATTCTTAGAATCAGAACAAATTACTGTGTGATTTATGTTCTCGTGTAATATAAAGTTGTAACCGCGTTATTGGTAGCAATAGTGCAGCCCAATGCAACCCAACTCATGCAACTTGGCTTTATTGTCAAGTTTGTTTCAACTTGCAACTTTACCCAGCTTGGCATTTAATTGCTTCTTAATCGGCTGCAGGATCTGACAGCAATAGTCAAAGTATCCAAGCCGAAATATATTGTTCTGAGTGTGACAGGATCTGCACTTTTCCAAACCCCAGCCGAAGCTCTCAAGATGTTTATCATCCTAACTGCCTTTTCACAGGTATGTTAACTTTATCAGTTTTGCTTTTAATTGCTTCGTCATAGGCTGCAGGATCTCACAACAATAATCGCAAGGCACCCCACCAAACGCCAGCCGAAGCTTTTGAGATATTTATCCCCCTGACTGCGTTATTGAAGGTATGTTTTACCTGTTTCGTCCAGGACAAATTATTCTGAAAAGTATAACTCCTAGATATCTAGTATGTTCTTTCCAGGGTACCACTCTGCTTGTCGTGGGAATAAATAAATGATTAATAGGAGTTTGACAGTAACAGAAGCAATTAGTTTGCATTCAAATGAAGAAAAATAATGCGATAACGAACCATACATGAGACGTGAGTTCTAAATTACTGTAATCGACTTTGTTTATCAATTTTCATATTTTTTCCGTATGTAACTGTCTATGGCTATTAGCTGATGTCAAACAGGTGGTTTGCAAATTTAGTTACCGGTTGATTAGAGCTATGAATATCGCATTTCGCTAAGAAAGGCAAAAATTATTCCTGTTAGTTGTTGAGTTTAAAATGAAAAAAATTATTGTTTTGAACATTTTAAGCGGACGATAATTTATTAAGTTAGATCTTATTGAGTAATATAGAGTACAAATGCCTCATAATAATACATCACTGAACGAAAATTGAATTTAATAGAGGAGGAAAATAAGAAAATAAGAAAAACTCAATAAATATATAGGCAAATAAATAAACATTGGTGTGTCGTTCAGTTTAATTTACCACTAAAACTGATACTTAGAGGATTATTATTTTTAATTTATTATCGGGTCGTTTTATTCCGTGTTTTAATTTTGCGCCACAATTTGGAATTATTTCTTATCTTGAAACATCAATAAATTTTTTGAAGGTCGCTCTTTATGAGTAAGTAGAGATAATCAAGTAGGGTATAATTAATAGTTTTCAAAAACTTAACGTTTTCTTTCTGATAAAAATAATTGTTTTGGAAATAATTATTTTTAATTAGTATTGTTTCAGGCACTGCTACATGTGCCACTATGTAGGTAGTACGTTTATTTTCCATAATTTTAAATAATAAGCTTCCTACATAAAAAACTTGTGAATTATTTGTAAAGTAAATTACCATATAATAATTAGTTACTTATTTAAAAAGTCAGTAAGTAGGTATGTAAGGTGTGGGTGATAATCGGAGCAATAGAGTGTTATTCCTGTGTGGTACTACTGGTTTATACAGTGTTGTGTTTTTCTTAAACCGGTAAGTACCTATAATAGTAGGGTTATAATTAAAAATACGCAAACTATAGAAAAATAATCAACCCTTAACAAACGAGAGGGGTACAATAAGCGCTAGCTTCAGTACAAGGGCTTTGAACCTACCCTAGAAGTAATAATAATAATAATAATAACAAACGAGACATCAAAACTTGGATTTTTTCATAATAATTATATTAAAAATATTAAAGGGGATTGTATAAATAAATTGATGATTTTATATCAAAAAAATTGTCTAATACTTTTTTTATTGTTATTTATTTATATTGAGAGTTAAATTTTTAAATCAATTTTTAAAGGAAAAGTTCAGAATTAATAATAAAAATGTTTGATTATCTTTGATGAAGAAGAACTTACTATCTTTTCATGTTCCTACGTTTCTACGTTCAAATATCATCGTCAATTATTGTTGTTTATAACTTTTATTTGGCTGCTACATTATTAGGTTGCAATTTCTTAGGGGGAGTTTTTCTTCGTCTTTTTATAGCTTGTCGCCTTTGTTGGAAATATTTTCTATTATTTAATTATATTTATCGGTTGTCTAATGTTTGTATACAGGGTCCGGGAGAAAATTTTGTTTGTTCTAGACTACCTACTGAAAAAATTTATCCTCGTCCAAAAAATTTCTGCAATCGTAGAAATAATAACCTATTAACCAAAGAAAATTATCTTATTAGGAATTTTATACACGCTTTTAAGCGTATACACCTCTTGTTTTTAAAGATATTATGTGCAAATGATTTTTGGAAAAGTTGTTGAGCAATGATAGAAGATTTCAAACACAAAATTGTAAGCACCTACGACCAAAAAGGCTTTTACCTATGTGAATCGAGCTTTGTTGTTGCAAGGTCGGCCTAACCTTAAACCGTCACCAATCAAATTTCAAAATGATTTCTGTTGCTACAAATAATATTTTCGGTTTCATTTAAAGGGTCTCTGAAATCTAAAAAATTTCATTTAAAAGATATTAATCGATAATTTTTTTTAAGACGATGTTAAATTTATTCTTCCACCCTCATCCACATGAGCATAAAAGTTTTTCTTCGTTTTGGGGGAAAACAATATTTCTGAAAACTGTTTTCACAAATAGTAAAATAGAAGAGTTTCCATTTAGTATTTTAAAATTACCAACCACATCTCCCTCATTGTAGTGGCGGGAAGGATATTAAATTTAACATCATTGAATGGCTGATTACAACAAATAGCTATTTATGATATTAGTGTTAAAAGTGAAGTTTTATTTTTTGAGTGAAAAGGTTTGTGAAATGGGCGAAGCGTAGCGGAGCGAATTTTACAAATTCACGAACATAATAAAATCACTTTTAAGACTAATATCATACAATGGTTTTTGTAAAACTGCTCTATTTTGATAATAAAATTGATGAATTTAGAATGACACTCAACTTCAAATTGCATTTTAAGATATTACAGTATAAGTACAAGTAGTGTACTATACTCGACGCTATGGTTACTAACAAATGCGTGTTAATATGTTTGCCAGTAATAAAAAGAATATGAAAAAATCTTACTACCTATAATTTTGTCTGATTTCATCATGAGAAAATGTAGTTTAAAAAGAGAATGTAAGTACAGAAAATTAGATAGAATTACTTTTAACACGAGTATTGTAATGTACTTTTAACACTAGTGTTAAAAGTACTTTTAACACGCTTCCATGTAAACAATCACTTTTAACACTGTCAGCTGTCGTTAAAAGTGTGACTTTTAATGGCAGTTGCACAAAAAATATTTTTGTAATTACAGCGCCATCTGTCATGGATCAAAACACCGTTTCAGATAAACTAGAATCCAATTATGCAATAAAAAACTATTAAAATTAAGATATTAAAGTAGCCCCCTCCACACCTCAACGAATGGGGGCGTATGATCGCGTTTGGTATAGCTGATAATTGAAAATAGCTTTTAATATTATTGGGGACATGTTTTTTTTTCTTTTTTGGAATGTGTATTTCTCTTATGAGACTGTCTAGGTGGAGACTTTTTGGTACCCTGTGAATCATTTTAATAAAAAAAATTAGCTAAGTTATAGAAAAAAGTATAAAAAAAAAATTGAAAACCAATCAGCTCCGAACGATATAAATAAATAATGCAATTTTTTTCAAAACATGCTTTTATGCTTTAATGCTCAATTTGATGTGATAAGTGGCTATAAGCATAGAATCACAATATGTATAATTGTGATATAGGTAATAATAGAGAAAACACTATTGTTTACTTATGTCTAAGTTCATAAAATACGAAGGTCATGAATTACGTGTTCAAGAGTTCGAACAACTTAAATCCGATAAATTATAGTTAGAAGGATAAAAAAAAGAGAGTTAATAAAAAAGCTTTTTACATTAATTGAAAACAAAACAGCTAAGTGCAGTGCAAGTGTAACTTTACATAATAATTATGGCGGGTTCAATTCGGAGAACGACGACTAGGTAGTTAATATTAATTACCTCCATAATGAATCACTTTCGTAGTTTTCAATAAGAAATAATAATCATTTGGATACTAATTATTGAACGTCGAATACTAATTTTCGTTAACCGATACTTTGATAAGGCATTAAATCACATAATTGTGCATTTAAAATTAGACAACCTCTGTTTATGGAGCACATAATTCAAACCAATTATACCAGGTTCATTTAGTCTGATCAAAAAACCTCCTCTGAAATTTTTTTCTCGCCCTTTTCGCTCATGTCGTAACCGAATTCCTCCTGATCAACATGGTAATCATTACTTTGCCATTATTTTGTGGCTGTAAGAACTACCGGATGGCTGACCATATTATACTCTGTAGGTACATAAGACATTACCTACGAGTAATAATACAAAAGAGCTTCCAGGTTTACGAAATTAATTGTTGCCTATTGTCAAAGTATTTTGACTTGTTGTTAATAATATTAATTATTGTATTATTAGGCCATTTCCTATGTACCGGGTGGTCCATCACTTATGTCCACCCCCGAAATAGACGTTAATTTTAAAGATAAAAAATTGAATCTTTGAGGATTTGTGTAATTAATATATGACCACATATAATGGCATAATCAGAATAATTATTTTTCTTTTAGTTGAGCCATCAGTGATAAAAAACTGTAATTTGGTGTTAATGTGACCAAAATAAATTCGATTTTTCTTTAATACATCGATAGAAATCGATTAATAAACTCAAAATCGATTAAAATAAATATCAAAAACCTAATTACAAGCCTTTAATTAAATAAAATACTTAAAATATGGAAATGACAGGTATGGAAATGATTGATATATGGTAGAGCAATAAAACTGACAAATCTAATGAGGGTAGGTACCTACCATAAATAATCTTCAAAGCAGTCAGAAGAATGTGCCATTGAACTCGAATGGGGCTTCTTTTATGAATGTTTACTTAGAATATGTTTACTTAACATTTGTGCTATACCAGCCCTTCAAAATCCTGATAGTTTTATTGCTTCCGTAAATCAATCATTCTAGCTGTCTTTTCCATATTTTAAGTATTTTATTTAATTAAAGGCTTGTAATTAGTTTTTTGATATTTCTTTTAAGCGATTTTGATTTTCTTATTTGATTTCTATCGATGTATTAAAAAAAAATCGAATTTATTTTGGTCACATTAACACCAAATTACAGTTTTTTATCGCTGATGACTCAACTAAAAAAAATAATAATTAATCTGATTATGCCATTATATGGTCCTATATTAATTACACAAATCCTCAAAGTTTGAATTTTTTATCTTTAAAATTAACCTCTATTTCGGGGGTGGACATAAGTGATGGACCACCCGGTACAGAGGTATGGGTCAATGGTCAGCCACCCGATATAATAATGACGAATATTGATCAATACTTTTGATCAGAATACTTTGATAATTATTTGATCAACGAAACAGTACCTACCCTCCATTGTCAATAAGTCAATTATGTAGGTTATGTCACTAAATTCTAATTTTTATGACTCATATCATTTTGTTGTATGTCTCATTTTATTAGTGGATTATCATTCGAGTTCTGTAGTACCTAATCACCAATAATAGGTAAAGGTAACTGCTAGCTATGTGAGTAGAATTTTTTTACGTTACTCATTATTAGTCTTATTATACAGGGTGATTCAAAATTCAGTGCAAATATTTTAAGGGCGTATTTACCAACCAAAAATAAGAAAAAATTTTCATATAATCGTATGTCCTAACTTGCTTCGTTTTCTAGATACAGGGTGTAAAATTTTGAAAAAAAAAATCGAATTTTTATTAATTACTCAAAAACCTTTCAGCCGATTTAAATAAAAATTGGTAGGCTTATTTGTTGTCATAAGGGCCTTCCTTTGATGGGAATAACATAAATTTATTAATTCCAGTGGCGTCTCAGGGGGCTACCTACTTGAAACTTGTAGGTAAAATTATGGTACGCCACTGCTCTTTTGACAATTTATATTTTTATTAGATTTAGCGGTCAATAATGTAACTTTCTTGCCTCTTAAGATTTACTCGTATCTAGCTTTTTTTTTTTAAGTAGAAATTTTTGGCGCATCAATGCTAAAATTATTAGCGCCTTTCGAGATTTTATAATTTGTGTAGTAGGTCTGTGTGTTTGATGTAGTCAAGTACATTGTCGGTATTCTGTCTGTTTAAGGCTTCTGATATGTTAATGTTTTCTAACTTGTACTTTTTTCGTTGTATGTTATATTTTCTACAATGTAGTATGATATGTTCTACGGTAAGAGGGGTAAGGCAGGTGTCGCATGTAGGGGGCGGGGATCTGTCTAGTAGGTGTTTGTGGGTGAGGGCTGTATGGCCGATTCGGAGGCGGTTTAGGGAGACATCAGGTTTGCGGTTTTCTTGTGACGGCCAAGGTCGGGTGTTTGGTTTTATTTTGCACAGTTTCTGGGGGGTATTCTTCCATTCTTCCTGCCATTTCCTCATTATTGAGAGCTTTAGCGAGCTTTTGATGTCAACCGTAATGGCTAGGTCTGTTTTTTCTCCGTCGACTGCTGCTTCCTTCGCTAGTTGGTCTACCATTTCATTTCCTTTTATTCCCTGGTGAGAAGGAATCCAGATTAGTTTTATTATTTTTCCAAGGACTGTAGAGTGAGAGATTTCTTCCTGAATGTCGCTGGCGACGGGGTGTTCCGTATCATATTGGGATATGGTGTGAATAGCGCTAAGGGAGTCTGTGAGGATCAGGTATTCTTTTGTGTCAGTAGTGTTTATATATTTCGTAGCCTGTAGGATGCTGAAAAGTTCAGCTGAGTGGATGGTGCTGTACTTTGGAAGTTTGAACTTTCTAGATGCTATGTGAGTGTGTAGGAAGGCCGCTCCCATGCTGTCTTGTATTTTTGACGCATCAGTATAGATTTGTTCATATGTCTGGTAGTTGTTAATAATTTCCAGAAACATTTTTTTGTGTTGAAGCGAGGATACCTCGTTTTTTTTTAATTTTGTTAGGGATGTGTTAGTCTGCGGTCTGGATTTTTTCCAAGGTGGGCTATTTGGGTAGGGATTGTAGCGTGGTGTCGGGAGGTCTGTTATATGTGAATTTTTTAGGATGCTTGATATTCTGACTTGTATTGCGGCGGGGATGTTACGGTTCTTGTTATTATCGATGTTGGGTCGAAATGGGAGGACATAGGCAAGAACTGGGTGGGATTTGAGTTGTAAGAGGCCGTTTATGTAGGTGAGGGTCATACGGTGTCGTCTAAGTGGCAGAGGACATTCCCCGGCTATACTTTGTAGACTTGCAATAGGACTCGTGTGGAAGGCTCCTGTAGCTAATCTAAGGGCTGTGTTTTGGACAGTTTCCAGTGATTTTAAAATTTTGCCTTTCGCGGATTGATAGGCTATGCAGCCGTAATCGAGCTTTGATCTGATCAGGGTTCTATAGATGTACATTAACGTGTCTCGGTCAGCTCCCCATTTTAGGTTTGATAAAGACTTCATAATATTAATTCTGAGGTGACATTCATTTTTTAACGTTTTTATATGCGGTACCCATGTTAATTTTTTGTCAAGGATCATTCCCAAAAACCTAAACTCCGTGACATGTTCTATCTGTTTATTGTAGAGCGTGAGTTTTGGTGGGTTTGTTTGCTTTTTTTGTCTGCTAAACTGCATACATTTAGTTTTGGTCGCAGAGAACTGCATCCCGTTAAGTTTGGTCCATTTCTCCAACTCTGATATCGCTTGGTGTAAGAGCTTATCTGATGTTGCGGTGTATTTCCCTCTGCAATATATGGCAAGATCGTCTACGTATAGCGACGACTTTATTGGTTTGTTCAAATTTTGTGTGATGTCATTTATTGCAACGAGAAATAGAGTAGGGCTAAGAACAGATCCTTGAGGCAATCCGTTTTTTTGCCGAAAAGTGTTGGAGAAATGTCCGTCAACTCTGACGTTGAACGTCCTGTTAGTAAGAAAGTTCCTGATGAAATGGAGAATGTTGCCATTAAGGTTGATTTTTTCAAGTGTCTTTAGGATTTTGAAAGTCCACGCAGTATCAAAGGCTTTATTTATATCGAAGAACACGGCAGTGGTTTGTTGTTTATTTTTAAAGGATTCTATTATTTCGGATTCCAAGCATATAATCTGGTCAATGGATGAACGCCCGCGACGAAATCCACTCTGTGTGTTAGACAGGAACCCTTTAATCTCCAAGAACCACAGAAGCCTTTTGTTTACCATTCTTTCGAATAGTTTGCATAGCTTGGTTTTCAATAAAAAATCAAAATCTGTGCAAGGCCCTATTAAAACAAAAGTAAGTACCTACCTAATAAATTCACATCGATTATTGAGATTCTTTTAATTTAATTCAGGTAGCCCCCTGAGACGCCACTGGAATTAATAAATTAATGTTATTCCCATCAAAGGAAGGCCCTTATGACAACAAATAAGCCTATAAAATTTTATTTAAATCTGCTGAGAGGTTTTTGAGAAATTGACAAAAATCGTTTTTTTTTCAAAATTTTACTCCCTGTATCTAGAAAACAAAGCAAGTTAGGACATACGTTTATATGAAAAAACTTCTTATTTTTGACTGGTAAATACGCCCTTAAAATCTTTGCACTGAATTTTGAATCACCCTGTATAAGTCCTTATCAATAGCAGTGGGGATAATTTACATTCCATGTTATAATATTACTCAACACAACAAAAATGTTTTTTTTTTAATAATAAGCCTTCGTAGCACATATCTCTGTCAGTTTGATGTAAGCTTATTGATAAGCGAGGGTATATCGATTATCGATAGTGTAATAATCGCTAACATAATAGTAGGTATTATCCAGAAACTAAATTGACTTGGACAGTACCTTCAAATAATAATAGTTGAATTTTTGGAAGGGAATAAGAGAATCACTCAAAATTCGCGTCTTAGAAAATGATAAAATCACTAAGTACTTTAACAACTCGACAGAAAGCTAGAGAGAAAAGAGACATGTTAATTTTTGAGGACTGCCTCTATATTAAAGGCTATGCAACGGTTCCAGGAACGTAATTTTTTGGAAGAAATCCTGACGCATTCAATTTTTGTTTCTATGGGGTCACCTTTTGAGAACGAATTTTCACTTCACCCAACAACCTTCCTAGCTCCAGCAGCCCTAGTCCCAAAAATTTTAAATGCAAATGGGGGTAATTTAATTCTCTAGGCTATAGCCTATTATTATACGACCGCAAATTTTCGTAGGCGGCAAATTTTCGGAGACTAAAAATATTTTCGAGTACTAGGAAATTGCGTGACCTTGCGATATTGAAAATAAATTTGCCTGCGGCGCTTTATCGGGAGGGGAAACCCCTTCCAAGCCTCCGCTTCGCCTTTGAATTTATATTCTTTTTGAAGTCCACAAAAAGGGGTCCGCAAAATTTTGTAAGTATAGTTTTGTAAAAAACTATTACCATATGCAGCGATTTGTTCTGCCTTATAGACGGCACTGCCAACAGAGCCATCTTAACCGTTGGACTAATAGGGCTACAGCCAGGTACGCAACCATTTTATGGGAGCAAATTATAATTCAAGATCTTTTCGTTTTCCTCCTAAAATTCCTCCATTCCAAACACGTATATTTGTTGGAAAATAAAAGAAATATATCCACCGCGGAAAGTTCAAGGACAGTTAATTGGCTCGGAAATTGGGTCTACATTTTCAAATGTACCATAATAGCTCTGAACTTTTTTTTAAGTTGAAGCGGTGAAAGATCTTTTTTGCAATTATTAATGAGTTTTATGATCTTTTTTGTATGAATTTCATATTATGTTTTATTTAGTGTAACAGTTGGTTATAAAATGACACTTTTTCTTGCCCTTCTAGTTCTAGCCATGCACAGACCCCATGGCGCAAACCTTTTGGCTATTTAATTTTTTTTGTGTTTTTTCTATCACTTTATTATTTACTTATTATTTTATTATTATAACTCTAGGCTAGGCATATTAGAAAAAATGGGGGTGCAGAGGAAGTTTTGCTATATAGTTTTGATTTTGTCACCTTTTTTTGGGCCTGTGAACATGAATTTTAAGTTTGCTGGAAAACATTTAGCCATGAACTTTGTTTTTTTTTTGTTTGACACTTTTCGAACAAATTTAGGCATTTTGGCAATGTTTTCAGCTTCTGCCCTATATTTCAGAATGGAAGCGTTTTTTCGACAAGCCCGTCCATTCTATACAAAATTAAAGGAGGGAAAATTTCTAACACTTATACGACTTCATCACGTTACAACCAAGATGAATAATTGAAGTTTGTGAAAACTCTCACCAAAAACCCCCACCAAAATTTTGAAAGTACCAAAAAGTATCAAAATTTGGGCAAAAAGTGCTAAAAAAATCAAACTTGGGACCAAATATTTGCCCGCAAACTTCAAATTCGTGTTGAGCACCCCAAAAAATCTACAGGGCGAGAAAATAAAAACGTAGCCCAAGGGTATAGAATGTCAAAAGACGGCCTCTTATGCCAACTGTTCTGTTGTTTGAGTTGAAGAGTAGGTACTTATTAATGCGAAGTTGATTACGCAGCCCAATATCCTCCAAAGACTACAAAAGTTATTTCTTTTGCCTCTCACTAATCGAATCTGAGAAATACTTTATTAAACAAACCAAAAAAATTATGCAGTCGCATCGAAAATTAAATGAGACGGGGACTAAGGTCTAGTTTGACATCAAAAGGTGTCCCCGAGAAACAAAAATTATTGATATGTCTCACTATTTTTCCCAAAACGAAACACCATGGTGAATGAGAAGTTTTCAAAAAAACACCCGGTGAAGGTCTACGTCTGACGGAATGCTTCCTGAACTACCAGAACCTCGATAATAAATCCTTCAGCAGATAGGATATACTCGCAAGTTGGGAATATTTTTAATATTGATTCCTGTATTCTGTAAACTAAAATATCTCGTTTGATTATAATTGAAAGTGTAATCTTCATAAGTTGCATTTTATTTTATTTCGGTAATTAGATAAGCTCTTTAAATTTAAAATTACCCACAATTTTGAATAAATATCCGTATATAATGATGAAATAAATGATATAATTGGTTAACTACGTAACATAATTTTATTAGAAAAATTGCTTTCCCACAATGTCAAATCTAGTTACATGCAACAGTATTTTTCCCATTTTCTGGTTGAATTTCGCATAAAAGGTATAATGATTTATTGCTACAAGGCAAACATTTTCTTAGTTTTGTTCGGTCAGTTTTATGCGAACCTAAATTATTTACTAACTCGACCTGTTTGTGATCAATGAATTCCATGGTTGTGACAAATATTTTACATTGAAGCGCAGTAAAGCTAAGCACAACTTGCGTAAGTAGCGAAAAATCTGTTCTTTTTTAAACATTTTTACATTTTTTGTGGTTCCTCTTTATTTGTTCCATAATAATTCTAGTCTATCTAGGTAGGTACTCGTAACTTCATACAAAATCAACCGACTATGGGAAAAAACTTAAAAATATACAACGAGAATACGATATAGTAGCATAATTATAATTATTACAGGGTGTTAATGAACAGGTGTTACAAACTTAAAGGGCATGTAGGAAAATCAAAAATAGGCGAAAAATTTCAAGATGTGGGTGTATTGTTACCTTCTTTAATAAATAATTTCCACGCCACTGAATTTAATCCAAATTTGTTATTTTTGATGATACCTTGTTTTGTTTAGAGGAGAAAAGTCATCTTAAGTTTTTGTTGTAGGACAGACTGTTTTCAAGATATTGTAACATAAAGGACCCGGGCCTCATGGTCTGTGGTCGGTAAGCCACTGGGTGATCGTCTAGTTTTCCGAATATCTCCTAATAGGACCTTTGTGTTTTCCTCGTTGTGTTTACCGTAGTTTTTACCGTAGTCACCCCTGCTCTTTGATTGAGGTATGCCAGGATTACTATGGCCGAATCGGATGCGCAAAGAACCTACTATGACTCATTGTATCTCGGTTGATTGGGATTTCTTTCGAAAAAGCAGGGAAATTAACGGAGACTTGTTGTTAACTGTGGGCTTCCTATCAGGGAGTTTAAAAGCGAATGAAGAGCGAGAGAATTCGTTTGCAAGGGCCTAAAATGGTGAAGGGCGAGAGGTGCTGATGTTTTTGCATAGAGAGTATAAAAAGTGGAAAGCGAAGATAGATATATTTCATATATCTTTCACACTTCTATCTATTTAAGTAACCACTCTTTTGCACACCTGTGCTTTCTTATTATTTCGTTTTGCTTTTGTTTTGTTTACAGACTATCCGGTATGTTGCGGAAATGTCTTATTATTTCGTTTTGCTTTTATTTCGGTTACAGACTATCCGGTATATTGCGGAAATGTCTTATTATTTCGTTTTGCTTTTTTTTCGGTTACAGACTATCCGGTATATTGCGGAAATGTCTTATTATTTCGTTTTTCTTTTATTTCGGTTACCGACTATCCGGTATATCGCGGAAATGTCTGTGTGATTCACCTATTCAACGATTTTCCTTGCCTAATTTCCTTTTTCTAGTTTCTTTGATTTCATTTCAAGCAACTGCTTGAATTAATTAAAGAATACAACCATGTTGGTTACAGACGACCCGGGATATGGCGGGAATGTCTGTCTTGTTGCCTATTCGATGATTTTCCTTGCCTAATTTCCTTTTCCTATTTTCTTCGATTTCATTTCAAGCAACAGCTTGAATTAATTAAAGAATACAACCATGTTGGTTACAGACGATCCGAGATAAGGCGGAAATGTCTGTCTTGTTTGCCTATCGAGTTATTCGAGTACGGGGTTGCCATTCTCCTGAATGTTGATTCGTATCTTTTATAAAATCGTTCCTTCTGATTCTCCTTTATTTAATGATTTTATTTTCACAGTTTATTTACCTATAGGAGTGTGAATTATTTCACCCTCGTTTCATAACCTGGGTGATACTGTATTTAGTTATCACTTTGTATACCTTGTTGTTATTTGTCTTGCTCTACCTTTTATTGCACCCGTCGATGCTGCCTCGTCAGGCGACCTTTATGTCACATATGTTACCTTGCCCTTAGGCATTTGTCACTGTTATACCTGGTGATTTACCTTACTCGTCATTCGAGTGCTTTTCAGATTGAAACCTTAATCAACTGTATTATTGTGGATTTTTCTACGCACCTTAATTTATTACCCAGAGCATGTTGGCTCCGTTCTTCTCTCTCGAAAATCTTTGTTCCTCAACGTGATTATTATCTGACCATACTACAGACCACGACTCTTTAACCATTAATCTAGTTAATGATTGAAAATGCTGGACTTTTGTTTATCATTCGTGTTTAGGCTTGTTTACAGACAAATTACTTAATTTTTTGTATCGGTACCAGCACACCGGTCCGCCAGTAACACGAGTACGCCGGCCTATCACCTCCAGAGAGCGTAGATAGTATGATGAGAAACATAATAATAACATTTGTCACATAAGATTCAGGTGTGTATAAAATCTGGTTAGAAGAGATTCGGAAAAACGATCTTATAATGATACTTTGGTTTCTTGACTTTCTTGCTTGGCTTTCCCATACTCGAGATTAATTTAATTTTGAGTTGCTTTGGATCCCTATTTGTGGAATTGTCTATACCTACAACTGCGGGTGCTTTTCGCCCCGTTGCGTTCTACGATTTTCACTTTAAAGAGTCATGCTCTTTTACCGGTACAACGGAGGTCTCCATCTGGACATCGAGATGAATCCCTCCCCCGTGTGCTAATCGAGTACCTATTATAACTCCTAATTGAGTCTTGTAATGGAATTAGTATTTCCTGATAATGTATGCGAGTGGCAGATGCTACATCTGACAACGCTGCCTAAGCTGCTCTGCTATATCTAAGGGTTCAACCTACTGTTGCGAGTTCCTGTCATATAGCGCCATACAATGGGAAGTATTTCTCACTTTCACTTTCTAATATCATATACTTTAAAGGGACATTTATTGCCTACACATCTGCGCTAAATAAAAACTCGGACTCTTCGAAGAATAGGATGATTGAATCATGGGCCGTTTTGTTTACAGATTATTTATTCCTGAGACCCGTGGTCTACCTTCGCTCCTAGCTCCATCTCGATCTCCTATACATGAACTTGTAATTATTTGTTGAAGTATTTCTTTCCTGCCGGGGTCGTTCTATTTATTGACGTAATTTGCGTAGGTACCTACTGTGGTGCCGCCTAATACCTAGCTGATTATTTTGCCTGATTTAAAATGGGGCCTGCGCTCGTGGATTTGGCGAATCTGTTTGATTATTTATTTATTTGGATTTTGTTTTGAAGAGAGATCTTCCCTAACTATTTTCTCAATGGATTTTCCCTAATTTGTGAAGGAAATTCCTTCAGAATAGGCACTTTGCCATCTGCTAGTGAATTGGTTCGAAGAGAAGCTGCCAACTGCGAGTATTGAGTTGTTTCGAGGAGAGATGCAAACTTATTGAGTTTCCATGGGGGTTTTTCTAAGGCAGATAACGGAATTTCTAACCGGAGTACGCTTATAGCATCGTCGCTGGCTGAACTATAAAGTTTGGATAAGGATTGGGCGACCGAGAGTTCGCTAAGACAAGCCGTCTCCCGGGTTTACGTCCAAAGGGATGAATTGGGCGACCGAGAGTTCACTAAAAGAAGCCGTCTCCCGGGTTTACGTCCGAAGGTTTGAATTGGGCGACCGAGAGTTCGCTAAAGAAAGCCGTCTCCCGGGTTTACGTCCGAAGGGATGAATTGGGCGACCGAGAGTTCGCTAAAGAAAGCCGTCTCCCGGGTTTACGTCCGAAGGGATGAATTGGGCGACCGAGAGTTCGCTAAAGAAAGCCGTCTCCCGGGTTTACATCCGAAGGGTTGGGAAGTCAGACTTGACCTGCTCGAAAGCTGATCTCATCTGCCTGAAGCTCCGGTAGGACGTCGGCTTTTATAGAAGCAGTCGCCCGCTTTCTAAACACCACGCAACAATGCACCTTATTGACATTGCCTCATACCGTGATTTATTCCTTAATCATATTTCCCTACTCACTAGACTTAGCGATTTGACCTCGCGGCTACCTTACTGAATTGTCCTAAACCTGAACTACCTAAATTTTCCTTCAAATCGGTCGACGCGTTCTGTACCTTTCCATTGTGTCTAGTTATTATAATTACACCGGCTTAACTTTCATTCCGCATTTCCACCTGCTTGCCATCTAGGATCGAGATAATTTTTTGGCTGTTGCCATTTATTAATTCGCTCTATCAATTCGTGTAATTTTCATTATCGTAGATGGTATAACTAACGAGTTACTATTGTCCTTGCAAGAAGTCATTGTTTGAATCATGATTTCACATTCTTTCACCCGGTCTGTATCTTTCCACCCGTTCTTGTATGTAGGTCACCTATTATTCTCCGCCACGCGGACCGCGAGTGTCTCGACACAATGCCTGGCCCTAACATCTGGCTCGCCTCCATCCTAACTCTGCTGGTCTTCGGATGTCTTTTTAAAGCGCTGGAACTCCACTAGCTAGAGCGCTTCTATTTTATGAATATTTAATGAGCGGACAGGGATCGTTTACTTGATGTAACGGCGGGTGGCTGTGTTTAATTTCCTAACAATTTTTCCTTTAGGTATTTACGTACCTAATGCTTGCACTATTTGCTTTTTCGGTTTGGGCTGATTTAACGAGGGTGATGGAATAATTTCCTTATCATCCTACCTAGGTGCGATCCATTTCAATATTCCACAATGTAGGAATTCAAGCTTTATGTAATCCAACAAGCTTAAATAACGATCACAAAAATGATTAATTTCTGGAAAAATTCAATAGCATTGATTTTAATGATATTTTACCTCGTACGGTTCCTACATTTTGTAGTATTTCGGAAACAATGCTTCCTGGGACAAAAACTTGAGATGTGAAAAAATGTTTTTTCTCATCTCTCATCACCTCTCATTAAAGTCAGTGGTGGAAAAATTATTTGATAAAAAATGTAATAACACGCCCAGATCTCCAGAATTAAATCATGTACTTCATACAAAATAACATTATTAATTTTAAATTAAATTAATTGTAATTATTTTGTTGTAGGTATAAAAATGTCCATCAATCAGATCCACTCCGAAGAAAACGACAAAGGCACTGTGATTCCAGCCACAGCTAATGGAAACCCAGCTCATCATAAAACAATAGAACCTTTGGGTACCGATTATAGCTACAAAAGAAAGACCGTATGGTCCAACGTTATATTTTTTCTACTTCTACATCTTGGCTCTATTTATGGAACGTATTTGGTATTTACGAAAGCTAAAGCAGTCACATTCGCTTGGTGTAAGTTTAATTAAGTTTAATTCATCTGTTTTACTAAATCAATGATATATCCGAAGAGATTACAGTGTGTCCCCGGATGGACCTAACTACGAGTATACTTATAAACTTCCTTATTTTGCATCTTTACTCCATTACTCCATTAGGCTTTTTTGTGGGGATATCTTAAACAAAAAGTTTACCAGCATGATTTGCAAGATGATGAAGGTATTTTGAAACAAAAAATTACGGAAGCTATAGCGCGCATAAATGAAGAGACCATTCATCTAGTATTTGAAAAGTTTAGATCACTTGTTGAAAAATGTGTAACGTTAGGAGGGCAACATGTGGAATAAGTTTTGTATAAACTTTTACATGGTAAAAACTGTAATAAATGAATTGTATCCACCCTGAATATTATTTCGAAGTTTTGACAGCGGCTTAAGATATTCTAGATAAAGCAAAACTTTTTCTAAAGAATGACTTTTTTTCCTAAGATGCAAAATAAGGAAGTTTATAAGTATAGTTAGGTCCATCCGGGGACACACTGTATAAATACCTAATTAATTGATAATGATGTATTGTGAGGTGTAAAATTATTGCAAAATCTCCATGGGTAGGTATTTAATTTCTAACTTTAAGATGTACTTTTAATAACTTAAATTGATACTATTCGTATATCACAAATCATGTCGGATGACACATTAGTCCAAGACACGGCTGCATAAAATTATGCAGCCTGCAATTATTTATCAAAGTAACAATTTGAAAAACCAATTTTTACCAACCAAAAAAAAAACAATTAATTTAGGCGTTTCCTCTTAATTAGAGTCTCAACGATCATTCATATTTTTCTCGTTCGTCTATCTTATGACGACATATTTTCTGCAGCCGTCTCTTGGACTACCTCATAAAGGTAAATGAAAAAATAACGAAGAACACGTCATTAATTTTTATTTCTATTAATTGTAATGGAGGTATTAGACAGAAATCGTAATCGAGTCTAGGCTCATTGTGAAACTATTTAGCATTATAGTAAATACGGTTTAAAAGCTAAACTATTACTGTTTTATTGTTTTTCAGGTCTTTTCGTAGGACTATGCAGTGGGCAGGGTATAACGATGGGTGCTCATAGACTCTGGACGCATAGAACATATAAGGCGAACCTCCCATTAAGAATAATATTAATGGTACTCCAAACAATAGCAGGACAGGTAAGGGGAAAATGTTTCTAAAGAGCTATCCGAAGAGTGTACTTATAGAGAAACTTTTATTTATATGATTATTGATATGTAGTGACTATACTGTAACGTCGATGACCCGGGTCCCCTCGTCTTTCGCGAAAAGCCACCGTGATCGTCTAGTTTCCCTGGGTTTCCCCTAATAGGACCACTGTGATTTCTTCGTTGTGTTTACCGTAGTTTTTACCGTAGTCACCCCTGCTCTTTGATTGAGGTATGCCAGGATTAGTATGGCCGAAACGGATGCGCAAAAGAACCTACTGAGATTTTTTTCTATTTCGGCGGATTCGAATTTCATTCGGAAAAGCGGGGAAATTAACAGAGACTTGTTGTTAACTGTGGACTTCCTATCAGATTCCTAAAAACGAATGATGAGAGAGAGAATTCGTTTGCATGAGCGTGAAATGGTGAAGGGCGAGAGGGTCTGTGATTTTGCATAGAGAGTACAAAACAATGGAAAGCGAATGATGAATCCCTTTCATGCATTTTTCAAACTCTAATCCATTTCGGATTCCACTCTTTTGCACACCTGTGCTTTCTTATTATTTCATTTTGTCTTTGTTTCCTTTTCTTTGATTTCAGTTCAAGCAACAGCTCGAATTTATTAAAGAATACAACCACTTTGGTTACAGACTATCCGGTATATGTATTGCGGAAATGTCTGTCTGTTTAACTATTCGATTTCTCGTACGAAATTATCGTGTATTTTCAGCCGGGAGAATCACCCTGTATGTCTAGCGCCTCTAGCGGAGTCGCCCTGTGGGTCTGACTCGGGTTAAATACCGCGCCCAGACGGCTGGTGGCAGTTCGGTTACCGAGTTACAGCGGTAGGTGTTCGGAGACGGAGATTCGGGCCGTTTAAGATGGTCTTGCCTCTCGAGTGTTTATTCGAGTACGGGGTTGCCACTTCTCCTGAATGTTGATTTCGTATCTCTTATAAAATCGTTGCTTCCGATTCTCTTTTATTTAATGATTTTATTTTCACAGTTGATTTACCTGGGAGAGTGAATTATTTCACCTCCGTTTATTTTTACTCGTGACCTGCTTGATAACTCATATTATTGTTATTTGGTATACCTTGTTGGTTTACTTTGGTCTGACCTTTTGATTTAACTTTTGCCCCTGTGGGCTACCTGGCGAAGAATTGAAGTGTTGGAATTTTTAGTTTGGTACCTCACCTGGAACCGGCATATTTGCGGATATCGAGACCAACCATCGATTCCACCGTGTTCCTGGTTTCTACCCCTAACTAGTCAGTACTGATAGAAATGCTGGAATTTGTAATTGGTACCTACTGGTGCCGGCTTGTTTACGGGACTACAATCGTGACGAGACCAGCAATCGCCCCCGCCGTGCCCAGTCTGCCCTATATACCTGTTGACAGTAATAATAATAATAATAATATCTCTCTTTATTGTACGTAAAATTACAACAATCATTGCATCAGTACAATAGTGTTAAGTTAAGTTTAATAATGTTAAAAAAAAACAACGAACTAATCCAAACAAATCGCATGCGTATTCAAAAGGTGGTACGCACGCGATTGAACAAAGAAAGCTAGAATATAGCAAAAAGTGTACATTAAAACATTAATCTATCTATAAATAGTACCTAATACTAGTACTAATAATAGTACTGATTGTTATTCTATTGGTTGCAACCTGTTTGTTTTACCTTGCCTCACGAGGCAATGAGTTATTTCATTGGTCATTCGAGTTGTTATATTGTCGCTTTGATCAACTGTGGATGTGGAGATTTTACTGAATACCTGGGTTGATTGCACAGGACAATTTTGTCTCTGTTCTTTCTTTCGAAACCTTGTTCTCTTGAATGCGATTACTAGCTGACCATACTACAGACCACTGCTCTTGAACCATCAATCGAATTAATGATTGAGAATGCTGGACTTTTATTTATCATTTCTGTTTAGGCTTGTTTATGGACAGATTATACTTATTTGTTTGTATCGGTACCAGCTACCGGTCCGCCATTAACACAAGTACGACGACCTATTATTACCTAAAGAGAGTAGATAGCACAGTCAGAATCGTAATAATAATATCCATTGTATGAGATTCAGGTGTGTGTGAATTTTGAATAGAAGAGCTTCGGAAAAACGATCTTATAATGATACTTTGGTTTCTTAACTTTCTTGATTGGCTTTCCCATACTCGAGATTAATTTATTTTTGAGTTGCTTTGGATCTTTATTTGTGTATTGCAATTCATGATCCTAACTTTATTTTGGTTATTGGATTTCCTAATATGTGAGGGCGGTTATTACACCTGACAACCTTACTTTGGTTTGCTTTACTCTGTCCTACTCTGAGGGTGCTTTTGCCCCGTTGCGCTCCACGATTTCCACTTTAAAGAGTCATGCTCTTTTACTGGTTCACCGGAGGTATTCATCTGGACATCGAGATGAATCCCTCCCCCAACGTGTGGTAATCGAGTACCTATTCTAACTTCTAATCGAGTGCTGTTGTAATGGAACTGCTATTTCCTGATAATATATGTAATTTTGGCAGGTGCTACATCTGAAAACGCTGCCTACTGTGGCAGCTAGTTCCAGCTATGGCGCTTACAATGGGAAGAATGGCTCGTTTTCACTTTCTAAATCGTCGTATAATTTAAAGGGACTGCTTCCTGCCTAACATTTGCGTGATTCTACATCTGCACTCCTCTGGGTCTATTTTCGCTCCTAGCTCTATCTCGATTTCCTATACGTGAATTTGTAATTATTTGTTGAAGTATTTCTCTTTCCTAATATTCGTTGAACGTGATCGAGTAGGTACCTACTACTTACTGGTGGTGCCATCTAATACCTAGCTGATTATTTTGCCTGATTTAAAATGGGTCCTGCGCTCATGGATTGGGCGAATCTGTTTAATTATTTATCGATGTGGATCTTGTTTCGAAGAGAGATCTTCCCTGACTACTTTCTCAATAGATTTTCCCTAATTTGTGAAGGAAATTCCTTCAGAATAGTAACTTTGCCATCTACTAGTGAATTGGTTCGAAGAGAGTTTGCCAACTGCGAGTATTGAGTTGTTTAGAGAAGAGATGCAAATTTATTGGATTTCCATGGGAGTTTTTCTAAGGCAGATAACGGAAATTCAACTGGAGTCCGCTTATAACGCTATTTCTAGCTGAATTATAGAGTTTGGATAAGGATTGGGCTACCGAGAGTTCGCTAGACGCCATCTCGTCGTGTTTACGTCCAAAGAGTAAAGTTTAGATAAGGATTGGGCGACCGAGAGTTCGCTAGACGCCATCTCGTCGGGTTTACGTCCAAAGGGTTATGAAGCCAGACTTGACCTGCTCGAAAGCCGATCTCATCTGCCTGGAGCTGCTGTAAGACGTCTGCTTTTATAGAAGCAGTGGTCCGCTTTCTAAACACGACACGTAACAATGCACCTCATTGGCACTGCCTTATATCGTGATTTGTTTCTTGTCATATTTCCCTAATCACGAGACCTAGCGATTTGACCTCGCGGCTACCTTACTGAATTGTTCCGAACTTCAATTACCTAAAATTTCTATCAAACCGCTCAACGCTTTCTGGTACTTTTCATTGTGTCGACTTACTAATTATTCTCCGGTTTATATTTCATAGCGTGTTTGCACCTGCTTGTTGTCTATGGAGCGTAATGAACTTTCGGCGACTGTCATATCTTAATTCGCTTTATGAATTGGTTAAATTGTTATTATCGTGGGTGAAATAACCGGCGACTTACTATTGTCTTTGCGAGGAGTTATTGTTCAATTTACAAATCTTTCCACCCGGTCGGTGGTCGGTATCTCGTTAACGCGGTCCGGGAATGTCCTTTCAATGGGCGCGAGGCGCATTTATAAAGACATCTGGCAATGGTTTGCACTCGCCGTTGCCGCTTTCTCGAAGGACTGAAATGTGACCAGCTAGAGCGATTCTATTTTTCTGAATATTTAATGTGCTGGCAGGGATCGTTTACTTGATGTAACGTCGAGTGGCGGCGCTTTAATTTCCTAACAATTTTACCTTTAGGTATTTACGTACCTATTCTTGCACTATTTGCTTTTTCGATTTGGGCTGATTTAACGAGGGAGGTGGAAATAATTTCCTTATCATCCTACCTAGGTGCGATCCATTTCAATACAGGGTCGGAAAATGAAAGATGTGGTAATAAATGTGGAAAAAATTTGGTAATATCCTATTAATTTGTAGTAATTATTCTTTCTGTTTTATAGAACTGCATTTATGTCTGGTCACGAGATCATAGATTACATCACAAATATTCTGATACCGATGCTGATCCACACAATGCAAATCTAGGCTTCTTTTTCTCTCACATTGGCTGGCTATTGCATAAGAAGCACCCCCTAGTCAAGGAGAAGGGGAAAACCCTTGAGCTAAGAGATCTTGAAAATGACCCTATTGTTAGCTTCCAAAGAAAGTAAGCTTGCTATCATGGAGAGTTACAACTTGAAAAGCTATTTTTAAGGGCTGATGTATAATGAAAATAAGAAGCTGTAAAGAAGCTATAAAAATAGATTTTAATAACTTTGCAGTAGCTACATTTAAAACTAAGGCTTTAAGTTGTAACTTATCCAATGTAAAATTGTAAATATAATTACGAAGCATAAGAAATGCACAAAATATATTAATGTATTTTTTAAACAAGCACTGTGGAGTGGTTTTCATGAATGTTCGTCAGTTAATTGGCGAACGACTACTAAACTGAGAAGACACATCTAGGGGAGCTATGAAAATGTGCCCTGTATCAATTTTATAAAAAAATTGTTTTCTTTGAGACACTCTCTATAGTGAACGACATTTTTGTTACCTGCTTTGCTCATGCTTCGCAGTTTTATTGACAATTTTTAAATATGACAATTTTAGTATTAATATTATGTTTTCAACTATTTTTAACATCTTTTATTGTCTCTTGTAGGTATTACTTTTACTTATATGCAATTTTAGCTGTTTACTTTCCTATCTTTGTTCCAACTTACTTCTGGAATGAGACTTTTAGGAATTCATTTTTTATCTGTTTCGCTCTACGATACGTTCTTAGTTTAAATGGTACGTGGCTTGTCAATAGTTGGGCCCATATTTATGGATACAAACCGTACGATGTGTAAGTATATTATTGCAATCCTGGTAGTGGAGAGGGTCTGTCAAAAAAAAGGCTCCATCCGCCTTGGACTCGAGAATTTTTTTTAATTTTTTTTTCATAAAGTTGAACCCCCTCTTTATTTTGGTGGCATTTTCAAAAATTTAATCGACGCCCTGGCGGAGAAATGTGCATGCGAAGACATCGGCAATGGGTTTTTTGCACATAACTCGCTTAATTCAACTCTGAGCATAGTAAATATCTGTCAAAAAATGAAGAGCTTTCGAAGACGCGTAATTTGAACTTTGACTGGTCCAAATCGGTCAAACAGTTCTTGAGATATCGCATTTTCAATTTTAAGGCTCTTTCTTCAGGGTTCCGTCGCGGTGCGAATACACCGCCGTCCGTGTTCGCGTGTTTTGCATGAAAAAAATCGACTTAGGGACTTAATTTTTTTTTTTTCATCGACAGACAACAGTGTCCTCAATGATGCATGAAATTTTGAAGTCGCTATCTCGATTAGAGGGGGAGGGGGAGGGGAAATCATAATTAAAATTCAAATTGCTATAACTTTCGCTAATATTGGGGCCTCGGGCCCAACCAATGGGAGATGACACTTTGGAATGCCTACTTTAAAATGTTTTTTTTTTCGATTCCGCCAATATTGGCAAGATGCCCGCAGAAAAACCTATTTCCCTCCCCCCTTTTTTTTCTTAAAACTGTTTTTTTGCCATGAAAGAAGGGGATGAGGTAAAAAATTTTTCGTCATCAGACGGGAATTTTTTTATCTTTGATTTGAGCTCCAGTAGACCTCGATCGGACCATTATTAAGGTCACAGGGTCACCAAACGCGTTTGGTCCTGTAGAATGGTAAGGATTAGGGTTAGCGGGTTCCGCTACCGGGCATTTTTTAGGGCTAAGTGTCCCCTTTCAAGATTTTCTTACCCAATGTCGCTATCTCAATTAGGGCCTGCACGCGGACGTGATATATAAACCAATTAATCTAGCCGCGGAGCAGCGAGAGCCGGAGGCGGAGCCTAGCTCTCCCTCTCCTTTCTCTCTTCTCTCACAGACACACACGCTAGATTAATTGGTTTACATATCACGTCCGCGTGCAGGCCCTAATTGAGATAGCGACATGGGGTAAGAAAATCTTGAAAGGGGACACTTAGCCCTAAAAAATGCCGGTTAGCGGAACCCGCTAACCCTAATCCTTGCCATTCTATAGGACTAAACGCGTTTGGTGACCCTGTGACCTTAATAATGGTCCGATCGAGGTCTACTGGGGCTCAAATCAAAGATAAGAAAAATTCCCGTCTGATGACGAAAAAAATTTTACCCCCACCCCCTTCTTTCATTACAAAAAAACAGTTTTAAGAAAAAAAAAGGGGGAGGGAAATCGGTTTTTCTGCGGGCATCTTGCCAATATTGGCGGAATCGAAAAAAAAAATACCATTTTAAAGTAGGCATTCCAAAGTGTCATCTCCCATTGGTTTGGCCCGAGGCCTCAATATTAGCGAAAGTTATAGCAATTTGAATTTTAATTATGATTTCCCCCCCCCCTCCCCCTCTAATTGAGATAGCGACTTCAAAATTTCAGGCATCATTGAGGACACTGCTGTCTGTCGATGAAAAAAAAATTAAGTCCCTAAGTCGATTTTTTCCATGCAAAACACGCGAACACGGACGCCGGTGTATTCGCACTGCGGCGGAACCATGAAGAAAGGGCCTTAAAATTGAAAATGCGATATCTCGAGAACCGTTTGACCGATTTGGACCAGTCAAAGTTCAAATTACGCGTCTTCGAGAGCTCTTCATTTTTCGACATATATATTTAGATATTTACTATGCTCAGAGTTGAATTAAGCGAGTTATGTGCAAAAAACCCATTGCCGATGTCTTCGCATGCACATTTCTCCGCCAGGGCGTCGATTAAATTTTTGAAAATGCCACCAAAATAAAGAGGGGGTTCAACTTTATGAAAAAAAATAAATAAAAAAAAATTCTCGAGTCCAAGGCGGTTCGAAAGTTAGACCCTCTCTACTATTGCGTTTATAAAATAGGTTAGAGCAATTAATTTTTAATGGTTCATTTCTTAAAAGTTAGTTTTCTGACACAACAAAAATATCCTCGCGTACATCGCTCATAACAATTATAGCTGGCCACTCACCCTTACAAAAATGGGATTTGTGGCAGACGCTTCTAATGTGAGCAGAATACACGCTGGATGGGTCTTGTACAAGGTGAACCATTAAGAATGGACACCGGGATTATCTCAAAAACTAGGTGTCGTACAGCTTCAGTAAAAAATTTCTTTAAAGGAAAATGGCTCTAAAAATCATTGGAAATAGTTTTGAGCTTCTAAAATGACCGCTAGGGGGCATAACAACCATGACCAAGTGAAAAATCTAGATTTTCTCTGGATTTTTCACTAATATGGTGGGTTCAAAATATGATCAGTGTAAAGTCCAAGCAACTTCGATTTTTTTTTCAGTTTTTCTGATACCTCCAAAAATAAAGTGGTGGGGGTTGTCATAACATCGTTTATTCAAATATCGATTATTTCGGTTAGCCTCAACGGAATTCAACCAAATTAGTCTCGCTGCAAAGAATTTTCTTTGTTCTGTCGATTGCATTACAAAAGGAATGGTATATTCGTTGTTACACAGTAAAATAGAGAATTAAATTCTTAAGGTGTCATTAAAATCCCCCCACCACTTTATTTTTGGAGGTAGCATAAAAACTGAAAAAAAATTAAGTTACTTGGACATTATACACTGATGATATCCAGAGAAAATCCAAATTTTTCACTTGTTCACGGTTTTTGCGCCCCCTAGCGATCATTTTAGAAGCTCAAAACTATTTTCCAATAATTATTTAGGGCCACTTTCCTTTAAAGAAATTTTCATTTTTACTGAAGCTGTACGACGCCTAGTTTCTGAGATAATACCGGCGTTCATTCTTAATGGTTCACCCTTTACTTGACAAGCATAGCAGCTAATAGTGTACCAGCAGAATATAATTTATACAGTATGGGGGAAAAATTTATAACCATAAATTTCTGTTAGTTACGGAACCAAGAATTTTTTTTAAAGATACGCTGTAAAGAAAAATTTAAATGGAATGAAATTAAAAGCTTAAAAATGAATTTTTTATGACAGTTAGGATCGGTCATAAATTGAGAAGCAAGGAAAGTCATGCAGACTTGATGCAAGATATAAAAATGTGGTAGTTTGTACGACCTTCCTGGTCAAGAGTCACCAAAATCCAAGACATCCTTGAGATTTTGGAAAATAACTGTGAAAATTTTTATTTTAATCCATTTTTTTTTATAAATATTAATTTTTTGGGTGAAAAAACTTTTCGACTGCTTGATAGATACCGAGGTTCCAGAGCCTCCAAAACTGTTGATATTGATTTTTTAAAACGGCGCATTAGAAACAAAAAGCGCATAGGTACCCAGTCAAAATCCAAGAAAGGTTAAAAAGTTACCACAGAATTTAACTTCAATATTCTTAGCATGTTTTTTTTTAAATAAATAGAGGGAACATCGGTCTTGCTGACAATTTTGGCCGCGAGAACTAGCTTATTATGTTTCCAAGTGATTATAAAATGATTCATAATCGATTTCTTTGGGTCACAATAATTTACTTATTTCAACTATTACACCTGCTCTTTTAAGTCGAAATTATAAGTTGCTTGTTTCCAAATCAACCTTCACTTCATTAATGTAATTACATCAAAATAAGTCATTTTTTAGGAACATTAAACCAAAAGAGGCAGCTTTCGTATCATTTATTACCTCAGGAGAAGGCTGGCATAACTACCATCATACGTTCCCTTGGGATTACAAAACTTCGGAGCTGGCTGCTTCGTTTAACTTCACCAGAATTTTAATAGAATTTGCAGAGAAAATCGGATGGGCTTACGATTTGAAAACAGCATCGGAATCGCTTATTGAGAGCAAGGTAAAAATACTATAGCTTACAAATAATTTATTCAAATATTTTCGGAATCCGTAGATTTACACATCTGCAACTCATTATCACTTTTTTCTTTACTAGCCCTGATACTCTTTCTTTGTCTGTTTCTTCAGCTGTCGGTTACTAATTTCTTTTGTACTTATTACTGTTCAAAAAAGAAGGTGATCATTATTGATAGATAATGATAGAGATTAATTAATTTACGTATGTACACGCTGTCCACTGAGAGTTGTCCGTTGTCATGCCACACTGATTCTGACTAAACAATTTCATTTAATTCGATTTGAATCGTACACTTATTTCTAAGTCGAACCAGATGTGGTATCGCAGTTCGTGTCAGTGGCGTGTGTTGAGGAATAATGAAGATCCTACAAATATATTATTTCGACAAGTTATTGACGAAGTAGAGCCTTGCAACTTTTTGATAACAAATATATATAATGCAAGTAAATAAGAATGATAATAATTATTGTTGTCATCATGATAGAAATATCATGTCACCTACCTGCTGTTTGCCGTTTAAAAGAAAGAATAACACCTCCGTTTTCTTATTTGCAAGTAAAATATTCCAGCAATTTAACCACAAGACCACGTACTAGGGAGTTCAATCGTTTCCCAGGCAAAACAAGGAAATAGATTTTTAGGCATTCGCGCAATTAAGTAACTCATAGTTTATCACACCGTACAATAACACAGGTTCTGCTAATTTCGTATTAAAAACGTTTCAAATCACAACACAAACCTTATTAGTATACCGGGTGTCCCATTAGTGCGGGATTCTTCTCTGGCAGCTTCACTTTTGAAGCTATAAAAAAAGTTGAGGGAGAAAAATTGTATGGTTTGAAGAGACCTTCAACCTAAAATAATTTTCAGCTACACAGGATGGCCCAATATCGCTGTACGCCTTACAACTTTGTTACTTTAAATAGGACACCCTATATATATTATTACATTTTCAGATTATCTGAAAAAAATCAGTAAGAATGGTTTTCACAGTTTCAGTATAATGTGAATAGTTTTTGAGTTATAAACAAGTGAAAATTGCCATTTTCCATTTTCAAAGCAGCTTACAATGAAAACGGCTCAAGACAGCAGAAAAAGGTTTACATGTCTCTATCTTAACTTTTTACAAGGTATCCTATGATGTGGATGAAATTGTTATACAGGGTGATGAAAAATCTTAAAATTTTCATCACCCTGTATAACAATTTCATCCACATCATAGGATACCTTGTGAAAAGTTAAGATAGGGACATGTAAACCTTTTTCTGCTGTCTTGAGCCGTTTTCATTGTAAGCTGCTTTGAAAATGGAAAATGGCAATTTTCACTTGTTTATAACTCAAAAACTATTCACATTATACTGAAACTGTGAAAATCATTCTTACTGATTTTTTTCAGATAATCTAAAAATGTAATAATATATAGGGTGTCCTATTTAAAATAACAAAGTTGTAAGGCGTACAGGGATATTGGGCCATCCTGTGTAGCTGAAAATTATTTTAGGTTGAAGGTCTCTTCAAACCATACAATTTTTCTCCCTCAACTTTTTTTATAGCTTCAAAAGTGAAGCTGCCAGAGAAGAATCCCGCACTAATGGGACACCCGGTATATTTACCGCTGACACTGACACTACTGATAGTAGCGACGACAATCTTATCGTAATATCGTATCAATCTAAGCGTATCAAGACGCGAGTCGATACTTCCGTCTCACTCTCGCTCATCTTTTTAGAATTGCTGACGATTCAAACGTATTTCTGACAATACGTCCCATTTTAACTCGATTGACTATGCAATGCAATAGAAGGAGTAAGAAACATAACGAGATGATGTATCCTTAGTTATCACAACAGACAACTCTCAGTGTACAGAGTATATGTCTGTTTTGTACTTGCGACTTTGAAAAAGTCAATCATTAATGATCACCGGGCATTGCTTGATCTTTTTTTATTAATATTAGATAATTATAGTTAACTATCACTAGAATTAATAATCAAAAATCAATATCTTCTATTTTCCATTTCAAAAACAACGTCTCTTACTTCACATTCATGGTAACGAAGCTACAGATTCTTGTGTTAACGCTAACCCATTATTAAAGCTTTTTCCGCCACTTTTACGTAATTAATTTTGAAAAACGATGAAAATTTAATTATTGAACCAGAATTTTCACTCTCAGAATAAGGAACCGGCTTCAACATCCCTACTAGACTATAAAAACTTCAAAATAGATTTTCTTTTGCTCCTGGCCATTGTTATCATGAATCTTTTGCGGCCAACACGTAAAACTGTGTCAGTTACTTTCAAATTATATATTTGCTGAACTTCTTTCTTATGACATCCAAATTTCTTGTACGTCAAATTTTTTACCATAAATCTTATAAAAGATCGATCCTGAACAATATTCTATACGACCGTTATAATAGGTATCAATGAAATTACAAGAATTATTGCTTTTTAGGTTTTAAGAAGTGGTGATGTTTCTCAACGAATATTTGGTAAAAAATCAACAGAGTCTGGTTCAAACGACATGTCATCGAGTTGCGGATCTAAACAAAATGGTGGAATCCATAAAAAATCCAACGGGATTATCAACAACAATACGCAACTAAATAATAATGTTTCCCCAAAAACAGCGAAATCCCTTTAAGATTGTGATTTTATTCTATTTGTAATAATGATTTTTATTTATTTTAATATAAACAAATTATTTAAAAATATACGAGTTAGGTATGTAAATAAATGAGCCAAAAAGTTTTAACAATAAGTTTTTTTTTATAATTGTTACATCGATTTTGCCACTACCGTTAAAATGTCGCTTTGTTTGGTATTACTGATGTGAAGCATTTTCAAGAGCTTTCCAATGATGTATCACAAATAGAAAGTGGGGTTTCTATATTTAAAATTTTTCATTGGAGTGTTAGGGTTGGTAAGGGTGACTCATTTACTATGCCATCTTGATTCCCCTTTCGTATTTGATTTTTGAGTTTTTTGTCTCCCTTGATATCATTATTTCGTCTCTGATTAAAACCCTCTTTTTTTTGCTAAGCTTTTTAACTTGTCCAATTTTGGGTATTTAGAAACTCGCCCGTAGCATTTCAACCAATCAAACCATGAAATTTTAGAATTTACAGAAATCAGTTGTCATAATTCTGGATTTTTTTATCTTGACACCTTCACTACCCCCCCCCTCCTAAAAAGTTCAGAAAATAACTTAGAAAAATAGTCTTCCGACAGATTCCTATCCTCGTCATATTAGACCGATCAAGTCAACTAATTTAAAGGGGAGAAAGATAAAAAATTGCTACCAGGACTTTGAGAAGTGAAAATGGTGAAGGGACTTATAATAACCGTGAAAAAATAAATGGATGAGCAGGGGTGGTGAAGGTATGGTTTGGCGGGTTCAAGTTTCAAATACAATAGATACTCAGAATTTGGTTACGGTTTGATGGTTTCTTTGATATCATTTATCTAACGACTAATTATCTAATCATTGCAACACGTAGTAGTCTTCTACAAGAATCACTAGTTTGCAGAAATTGGAGAATTAGTGAATATTAGTGAGCTGTAGGTACATGCACCTAATCTCTAGGAACCTGCTGTAAGTAGATTCATTTTATATTAGTAAACTAACCTACGAATTATTAAATTATTTCAAACCCACCACTTTGATGATTCACTATTTCTAGATCCTATCAGGATCGAATCAGTTAGAACAAGACCAGAAACTCACTAAAACATCACGCAGTGACGAAAACGAAGTTGAGGAATTGGCGCTTTATGAATTCAACGAGTCCCTAAAGCTGGGAACCGATTACAATTATAAAAGAGAAATAGTGTGGAGAAATGTTATAGGGTTTCTAATAATGCATCTTGCTGGTTTGTATGGATTGTATCTAATGTTTATGGACGCCAAGTGGCAGACAAATGTCTTCGGTAATAAAATGTAAAAATAAGAATTTATTTTTCGCTTAATACTTTTTATTATTTTCAGCTTTTATTCTTATTTATATCGCCTCTGAAGGTGTTACCATTGGAGCACACAGACTATACTCTCATAAATCCTTTAAAGCAACTCAGACTTTAAAAGGAATTTTATTACTCTTCCAGACTATTGCAGGACAGGTGTAACGAATACAGTAATTTATTAATTTTTTGATTTTTTATTTTGGTACTTTTAGAACTGTTGTTACATTTGGGTTAGAGATCACAGGCAACATCATAAATTCAGTGACACAGATGCTGATCCCCATAACTCTAACAGAGGATTCTTCTTTTCTCACGTGGGATGGTTAATGTCCAGAAAACATCCCTTGGTGAAAGAATATGGAAAAAAGATTGATATGAGTGATTTGGAAGCTGACAGATTGATTATGTTCCAGAAGAAGTAATTCTTAATATAGATACCCAGTCTAGCTGCGTTAATAATCGATTCTATTCATTTAAGGTATTATAAAACATTATACGTGATATTTGCCCTCCTTTTCCCAGTTATGATCCCGGTTTATTACTGGAAGGAAAATGTATGGACTTCATTGTATATCTCCTATTTCTTCAGATATACCGTACAGCTAAATGGTACTTGGTTGGTTAATAGCTGGGCTCATCTTTACGGAAATAGACCTTTCGATAAGTAAGATTAATGGTGGTCCCTTCAATTATTATTATTTGTCATATAGGTTGGCCATAGTATACTCAAATTCATCGAATAAAAATAAAAATCTAGGTCATATGAGTATAATTTATTGAAAAAAGAGCTTGTCAACCGGTTTCGGGGGTTAGCCCATCATCAGGACAATTGTCAGTTATTGGCAATTCCAGAAATTTACAGGTGTTAACATTGCATACAAAAGTGATAGATGAAGATGAAGGCTCTATTATAAGAATCAACAACAATTGTCTTGCAAAAATTCCAGTGAATTATGTTAATTACATGGATGTTAAAAATAGTTTAAACCTTTTCGAAGTGAAAAGGGTTGAGATTGATTTACCTATTGAAGATAGGATTTGATATTACATATTATAATGACATTTTGAACGGAGCAAGTTAAACTGGACCGAACCGTGAGGCGGGACGACCAGGACCATGTAATTAACATAATTCACTGGAATTTTTGCAAGACAATTGTTGTTGATTCTTATAATAGAGCCTTCATCTTCATCTATCACTTTTGTATGCAATGTTAACACCTGTAAATTTCTGGAATTGCCAATAACTGACAATTGTCCTGATGATGGGCTAACCCCCGAAACCGGTTGACAAGCTCTTTTTTCAATAAATTATACTCATATGACTTAGATTTTTATTTTTATTCGATATTATTATTTGTTCTACTAATCTTCAGTAATTTATAGAAAATTGAAACCAGTTGAGACGTGGTTTGTTGGATTCGTATCCTTTGGAGAGGGCTGGCATAACTACCATCACACATTCCCCTGGGACTATAAAGCTTCAGAATTGGGAGCTCCTTTCAATTTAACAAGAAGGGTGATAGAATTTTGTGCTGCTCTTGGTCTAGCTTATGATCTGAAGACAGTTAGTCCAGAAATGCACAAGAAGCGGCAACTTAGGACTGGTGATGGAACATACACATTCACAGATAAAAGTCCCCTGGAATTGTATCTCTCCAAACAAGGGCCTTTTTCTTTTTTGTATGCCAATAAGAAAGAATTTTAAAAATGTGACTATAATGAAAACGCAATGAAGATCAATTAGATATTGTTTAGATTGATTAATTACTTTTTTGTTTAATATTGTGAGTAGTGATTCTCTAGATTTTAGAAATTTTTAGATAATGCAGATTATATGAAAAATATTTGTCTAAGCATAAGAATTAGGTGGTTTTATATTTAAACCGTCCATTATAAGCAATCCCTTTGTTTTTTGCCTACCTATATTAAAATGAAATTCTTACAAGTAGCAGTAAATTGAATATTCAGTGAGGACATTTATATTCCTCCTCCTCCAGCCATAAATTGATAAAACTTTCGAGCTAAAATTCTTAGCGACCTTTCCCTAAAAGAATCGGGTATAAATTCACAGACCTTTGACGAATGCCAGAGATCACAATTAGATACGTGAGTCACGCGCAAGAAAAGTGTCAATGTGATAGCATACGATAGATCGAATGTGACATAAGAAGAATTAAGATCTGAATAAAGAGGGGAAGAAGAAGTCTTCATTGGGAAACGTCGTCGACAACGTCTCGGGATTTGATGGAAGAGCTTGACAACGCGAGATTAGCAAGAGCAGGGAAGCGTCGCGGACAGAGAGAGCAGGTCCGGTAGCGAAGCGAGAGGAAACGGACGCGTGGACGGTACCCGGAAAGCCCACAGTAAAACTACCAGACCTAAATTTATCTTTTTATCTTTTCCAGTGCCTGTATCTCCTTAAACAGAAGCTCAATGGCTTCTAATAATTTACCTTAACGAAATTCGAGTTTTGAACCAAAACCAAACAGTTGTTCGGATGTTTAGAGAAACTGCGTTTCACAAGAACTACCTATAACTACGCCGCCATTGCTAGTTTTCTTCACCGACAGTGAAATATTTCCTCAATACCTAAAATCAAAGCATGTCGCTCAATTAAACAAGAGTGTTTTCTGATAAATAATATCTCTAATCGATCTACACTTCCGTCAGTGACCAACCCCAACATTGAACGTTGCGTAGCAATTTAAATACCAAAAGACTCCCGTAAAATTAATGCGAATACCCCGCGGTCATCACCAACACAATTCTAGCAACACTATCTACAATCGTCACCTTATCTGCTACTAAGTAGAACAGAAACAACTGATTGCTGCTCAACTACAGGCTCATTCATTTGATCAGCTTGATTCAAGAAGGTGTCTAAAAAGAATAATAACTCCAGTGATTTCAACTGTAAGTAAAGCTTCATTTTGATTCCCGAAAATCTCTTGGTAAAAAGGGTGAACTGAGACATCCAAGTAAATTAGTGCCAACCTCAAGTATCCTATTTACAAGACTCGAGTTATAGTCTCCCCTCCCACTTAAAATGGTTATTTAGGGCGGAATGAATGTGAAGTTATCCGCTCTAAACGAAGCGAGGGTCGATTTCACTCATGCTAGTATTGTAATAGTTGCACCTAGAGTACCTTGATATAAAATTAATGATAAAAAGTACGGAAGCTAATCTTTCGTCTCTTTTCAATCGGTAGCGATCTGACAAATAACATACTATCTCTCTTCAATATAGTTACTTCGCGTTCCTGACAGCTGTGGTGGGGCGATTACTTGGTTACATGTGCGTTACAAGAAAATATCTATTTTTTTTCAACAATCTAGTGGCCAGATAGTCATTTTCACTTACTAGTCCCGGCTGTTCCGGTTCCGAGATAGAAATAGGTTCCTCATCATAACAGTTCCGAAATAACGAGAGATCTACCAAGAAAATGCTGAGATTCGGTTTTTTTCATTATTCCTGGAAATATTGAGTTGGAATTATTCTGTGATACTCCTTCGCTGGTCACTTTTGGAACTAGAAATACTAGCTCACTTACTGCCTAGTTAAACAAGAACCGGAATATACGTAGGTATCTGGCACTGGAACCGGAACAGCTAGAATGTGAACATAACAATCAGGAACACACTGTTCCACAAGCGGAATAGTTCCAATATAACAATAATTAAAGGATTTTTTGTCACACCACTAAAAAAAATTTTTGATGTATTTCTTTTCTTCTCACAAGACTGAGGAAGATACAGGAAAATTATACAAACTGTAACTGATACCACAAACGTGTTTACCATTTCATTACTGATCTTCGATAAACAATAATAAGTATTAGATACACCTGATTCATTTTTCCATTCAGGCTTACGAATTTGTTTATCAAAGCTGGTGAAAAGGTGATCCAACTTGGTCGCGAGAAAATGTGGGAAATGACTCTTGTGTGATAAAAATCTGGCAATATCCAAGTACCTTAGTGGCGTCGAACTCGCAAAGTGTCAACTGCTGTCAATAATTATAATAATTATTGTAGAAATTAAAATATTCCAAGCAACAAGAGCCGTCATTCCACCGGCTACATCCTAAGAAAAATTCGAATGTCAAATGGCATTCTCAAAAAAAAAAATTATTTTACGATTCCCAATTTTCATTAATCCCTTACCCGAGCAAAGGTTCATCTTGGATACCAATACCAGTAATATGAAGCTGGTTCAATATAAATCAATGTCGCAGGATGACAAAAAAAAACGTAATCGGATATTAAGATACGTAAGATCATCTCCATCATATTGTCTCTGTTGGTGGTTGTAGATTCCGTAGAATATTTCTTCAGGATACCTCTACGGAAGGAGTTTTCTTCTGCAAACCGACCATGCAGCACTCAAATGGCTATTATAATAATTAAAAAAACAAATTTACGATTTTCAAAATGCCCCTGTAGCTGCATCTTTGGAGATTATTGCACAAAATTTTGAATTCTTAACAACTTATGGAGGACTTTAGATTTTCGTTATTGGTTTCTATAGGGTGTTCTTCAAAGTTGCAAAAACAGTTCTTGTCGCTCCATTTCAAGTCGGAATTTTCAATGGTAGTTGAATTGTTGTTGGAATCAGATGTCTGGAAGGAGTGGTCTGGTATTGCATTTGAACAATAACGGTCGAGTCGTACAAAAAGGGCGGCCATTTAAATTTTAATAGGAATCGGTATTTTATTTAATCCCTTTATATGCAAGATAAAAAAACCTAAGTTAACAGGATTTAGGGAAGAAAGGGGTCCAAATTGCTAAGTTTTGATATCCAGTTATTCATGGTGCGTTTTCAGACAAATTAAATTTTCACGGTATAGAGAACTGCTTATACTAATAAACATTTGACTTCAAGATTCTTAGGAAGCACATTATTAAAACGGTGGAAAAATTCCAAACTGTCCCAGTTGATAAAAATACACACGTTTATATAGCGATTGATTAGCGGAAATTTTTTGTTTTTATTATTTTTTATTCGCGAAAATAATAAATACGCCAACAGTAACAATTATTTGCTAATTTGAAACCTTCAAAAAATATAAACCAACAATAGATTCAACTAAACCCAAATCTCTCTTTTGCAAATTACCTATCCTATATTTGCAAATAAAGGTCAAGAGCAGGATCAACCGATATAATAACCAATATTGATACATAATCCCTTGATTATGTAGTCAATTATTGTCAATGTTTCATACACGTCACTTTTGAAAAACTTTCATCAATATTAATAAATAATTATAAGGACAATAAAGCATTAAATTATTCAGACGCGTACTAATTTGTTTTTTATTGCCTATATAATAGGTAATTTTGCGAACTGAATTCTTAGTTTTTCGCAATCAGTGCATTAGTGATTATTTTGAATTACAAACAGCAGCTCGATGCACAAATACAATTTCCATACTTAGCGCTCCCTTTAAGTTTTAATACAGAAAATTTATAAATCCCTTAGTTCGGTGAATATCATATTCTACTACATTTTTTACAATGACAGCATCGGAGCTGTACAAGAAAGCCCCTAAAGTGACCAAGGGAACAGATGGCGTTGAGAGTAAAGGAGATTTCTATGTATTCGATGGAACCCAAAAGCTGGGTACTGATTATAATTTTAAAAGGGAAATAGTTTGGAAAAATGCTATCGGGTTTCTATTATTGCACATTGCTGCTCTATACGGATTTTATCTAGCGTGTACGGAAGCTAAACGGGAAACAAATATATTCGGTAAGATTTATCATTATATTCCATCAAACTTTAGTTTTTTTTTTCTTAGTAGGTAGCACAATGTAGTTAGGTTACGGTGTACTAACTGTCCGCTCCTGCCGCTGCCTAAAGCGGCACAGCTCGTCGACTCGCGTCTGGGTGGAACTTTTTAACATGTTTCAGCAAAGATATGAAGTGTAAAACTTCTGAAAATTCACAAGTACAGTCGTGAGCTGCTCTTCGTTTTGCTTGATTTTTGCAAGCTTAGTGCATTGATTAATTGTGTTGTTTTATATCAAATTGAAGCTCCTGCTGCGCTCTAAGTAACTGGCAGTGAGTTATGATCTTTGAGCTGCATTTTTTATTGTAATTCGGCATAGATTGCGATTGTTTCACCTGTTTTGCCTGTTGTTTGGCTTTTTTTCTTGGTTGCTTATCTACTGATTATATTATCAAGGCCCGAGTCGGGTGTGGATTTGTTTTAATATTTTAATACAAGGTTACTGCACTGTTGCCACATCGTGTTTTTGTACCCAAACACATATTCCAAGTAAATCTGGTATCCACCCATCAGAAACGGACATTACAATGAAGCAGTGCGTTGTCTGCGCGAAACAGGATTCACAGCCAGCTATACAGTGCGATTCTTGCAAAGGATATGTTCACAGCACTTGTGCACAAATGGAGGCAGATGATGTAAGGCGCATCACGAGACAGCGGGCCAAGGGAGTGAAGTTTTTCTGCAATAAGTGCAACAGAACTACAGATCAGCTTTCTGAATTAAAGGAAATGTTAGAGACTGTATTGATGAGGCTTGCAAGGCTCGAGAATACGTCGTCGGATTCCAAGCAGATGCCGCCAGAGGTGTTCGAGGCTGTTGTCAATGAAGTCAAAGGGCGTATGGAACGTGAAAGTAATATTATAATGTATGGCGTACCTGAAATTTCTCCAGAGTCAGACAGGGGCGCTGTGCAAGAAGTATTGGAAACAATAGTACCAGATGAGGAATTAAATATTCGAACTGTCTCATTTGTCAGGCTTGGTAAGAGACAGAATATAGAGATTGGAGGCAATGGATCGGACAGACCGAGACCTGTAAAAGTTGAACTGAACAACCCTAGACAAGTGAAGATGATCCTGAAGAATAAATATAAACTAAGATCGAGAGAAGTATATAAGGGGATAACAATTAAAGCTGACGAGACGCCATATCAGAGGAAGCTCTTGCAGGAGGCCCGGGAACAACTGAAGCTGAGAGTCGATGGTGGAGAAAGCGACTTAACAATTAAGTATGTGAGGGGGTTACCGATTGTTACGCAAAAAAACTAGAAGCATCCAACAGTATACAAATCAAATGTTATTACCAGAACGTGAGAAGCATAAGACGGAGAACAGGAGAATTTAAAACAGCTATAAGTGACAGCGAATATGACATCTTGGCAATTACTGAAACGTGGTTATCAGCGGACATATACGACGCAGAACTAGCTCCAGCGGAACAATACAACATTATTAGATGCGACAGAGATTATGGAGAGCTTGGTGTTGTTCGAGGTGGTGGTGTTATGCTGGGAATAAAAACTTCCTTCGCAATTGAAGTAATTGATCTAACAGAGCTTCGGATCGCATTGCCTGCTGTGGATGTTGCTGGTTGTAAGTGTTGTTTTCGATCTGTTACTTTTCATGTTTTTGTGATATATATACCGGAGACTCCGGCCGCTAGTGATTTAGAAATACTTATAGACTTTTTCACTGAGAATTATTTGCATGTACAAAATATATTAGTGTTAGGAGATTTTAATATACCAAGCTACATACATAGGAATAATAGAGATAGTCGATATACACAATTATTGAATTTTTCAGACTTACTGAACGTAAAACAAATGAATGAAGTATATAACATAAATGAGAGACTGCTCGATTTAGTATGGTGTAGCTTTGGTTGTCAGGTCAATCATGAAGAATTGCCACTAGTAAAGGAGGATGTATATCATCCCGCATTGTCCATAGACGTAGAGCTTGGCAAAGCAGATTCGGAAAATTTTCCCATTAACGACAGTAGTAAAGCTAGTAAGCGATTTAATTTCAGAAGGGCTAATTTTCCGGGTCTGTATAAATGCTTGGCAGAAACTAATTGGGACATTCTGTATAATCATGATAGCGTAGATGACGCATGTAACCAGTTTTATACGATTTTGTATGATATTTTTGATGAATATGTTCCCACATATAGACAAACTAAAAGAAGGCAGCCTAAATATCCAGTATGGTACACTGATTCAATTATAAAAAATCTAAAAAAGAAAAATGGATATCACGCCCAGTATAAAAAAATGGCTCACCAACTGTCTTGGTAAAGTACAAAAAATTACGTAAAATGATTAAATCCGAATTAAATAAAGCTCATAAACAATATATTTCTAGCACCGAACAGTCACTTAAGCAGGATAGTAAATGTTTTTGGGCCTACATTAATCAGCAAAAAAACAGCAGTAGAATACCGGGCAAATTATTTAAAGATGGTAGAGAATTTACTGATCCTGAGGGTATAATAAATGCATTTTGCGAACAGTTGGCGAGTGTATTCCAGGAGCCGGGCATGCCGGAATCCTTGACTGATGAGATAACCGGGAACTGGCCCAACATAGGTATTGATCAAATTGGGGAGGAGGATGTTCACGGGGCTATTAAAAAATTGGGAAACAAACTGACAGCTGGTTACGATCAGGTCCCTGGCTTTTTAGTCAGAGATTGCGCTCGTGTTTTTTCGCGTCCTCTGACAATAATTTATAATCTGAGCATAAAAACGTCGGTGTTTCCGGACCGATGGAAAATTGGGCGTACATGCCCTATTTTGAAGGGAGGCGACCCAACTGATATCGGGAACTATAGATTTGTCTCTATACTCTCAAATTTTGCTAAAGTATTTGAAATCATTCTCCACAGACATATCTATGATTTCGTAAAAGGTGGTATCTTGTCGGAGTTTCAACATGGATTTGTGGAAAAGAGGTCGACAGTCACGAATCTGTGTTGCTTTACACAGATAGTGACTGAAACACTTGACAGACAGGGTCAACTTGACGTTATATATACAGACTTCTCAAAAGCGTTTGATCGAGTTGACCATAAAATCCTGCTGAGTAAACTGTCATATTACGGTTTTTCTTTGCCGTTGGTGGCACTAATGAAGTCGTATTTGTCCAACCGACAGCTATTTATTTCATATAATGGATTCAAATCGAAAACAATCATAGCTAAATCGGGAGTTCCACAAGGGTCAAATCTTGGACCCCTGCTTTTCAATCTTTTTGTCAACGATATCGCCGAATGGGTTAATTGCGGAATTTTAATGTATGCAGACGATGTTAAAATTTTCCAGAGAATAAACTCTGCAGAAGACTGTGGCAGATTACAGGAGAGCTTAAGCCATATTTCTGAGTGGTGCATCAGAAACAGATTACATCTCAACATTGATAAGTGCAAAACTATGACATTTACAAAGAAATTAAATATTATAAAAGCACAATATGAATTAAGTGGCAGTGCACTGTCAAGGTGTACAAATGTGAGAGACTTGGGGGTGTTATTCGACAGCAGACTGAGTTTCTGTGATCATATTACGAACACTGTATCTTCGGCAAATAGGATGTATGGGTTTCTGTGTCGCAATAGCCGATATTTCTCTAGCATAGAAACAATAAAAACACTATTCTCTGCGTTTGTGCGTTCCAAGTTGGAATATGCTGTCCTGGTCTGGAATCCGATTTATGCATGCTATGAAGAGTCGATAGAGAGAGTCCAGCGAAAAATGTTGAAGTACCTGTGGTACAAAAGCACAGGTGTATACCCGCCAAGGGGATTTTCTAATACTGTTTTGGTGGACAGGTTTGACTTGCAGTGGCTGTCCACAAGACGAAGGAATATCAGTCTCAAGTTTCTGTATAATTTGTTGCATAATAGATTGGACTGTTCCTTTTTGCTGAGTCAGTTGAAATTTGTAGTTCCGAAAAGGGAGACTAGGAGTAAGCTTACATTCTATATAGAAACACCTAGAACGAACGTAATGATGAGATCTCCAGTGGAAGTAATGTGCAGAAATTACAACGTGTTGAAGGACTGTGACATATTTGCGATTACACTGGACCAACTGTTGAATTGCGGGAGGGATATAACGTCTTAAATATAATCTTATGTTGGTTCAGTAATCAGAGTTGTAATAAATGTGTGAGATTAATAAGAAGTGTAAGCTGGCTCTCTGTGGCTGGTGTTAATTTACTGCACGATACCCGAGCGAACTAGTAGATCTATTAATTAACTAATAAATAAATGATAAATGTGAATTTAAGGTTGTAGATGAAGTAAGATATTGTTCTGTTATTGGTATTTTTTGTGTACTGTTGAACAATAAATATTATTATTATTATTATTATTATTATTATTAAAAAAATCATGTGTTTTTAAATAAAACGTGACATTATATTCACTACACTTGTTTTTTGTTTATATTTGTTTATATTTATTCATATCGCTCTCTGCTGGGTAGTGGAGACTGGAAGAGAGCATCTAACTGACCAATGACCTGACTTATTAGATACGGCAGCGGCAAACGGCCCGGCCATGCTGTTAGCCGAACCCCGATTTATTTTCTTTCCCCAGACGCCAGTAGCGCGTCGCACAAGGTTTTAGTTTCACCGTTCCCGCCGCCGAGGCGTTACTGTTACATCTAGTCTGACTGCCGGCCGGCCAAGCCGCGGTAAAAGTGGTAAAGTAAGGACTTGATCAGTTGAGTGGCTGTTTTGTGATATACATTTCAATAAATATATTAATATTATAAAATAAATTTAAAATTTCACAGCAACTTTTTGTTATAATCATGTTATGATCATGTTATTTGTAATATTCCTAAGTATTGTTTGTAAAAACTTGGTTTCCGGTAAAATTGGTTAATAAATAAAACAACAAACTTGAATTCGATGCAATTTATAAATAATTTTCATCATGAAGCTGTACTTTCTTCACTACCTTACCGTACTAGACAAATAAATGCCGAATTAAAGACACATTTCCCCTTGCCTTTCCTTCCCAATGAATTTTTTGTCATCTGTCTCATGACAAACGGTCCCACTTCCTGATTGTTTGTGGTTAAGCTTGGATCCTGTAAAGAAGAAACTTTTTAGGTTGCAGTATCACAAATTTATTTGCAAAAAATGCACCTTATATGCAATTCATCACTAATACACAACTTCGGTAATATTCGGGTATATTTTGACGAGAATTCACATAAAAATATCATAATATTATATTATATGATTTGATTGTATACCATTTGTGTATGATGTTTTTCGATGTTTTTTGACTTCAATTTCGATGATGAGGTTGTAACGGCTCTCCCTTTTTGACAGGTTGTAATAATTATTTTATTAATTAATTCATTAAACTAATGCCTTCAGACGGGATAAGGGTAGACTTTCACAAATTTATACACAACGTTAAAATATAAAACGTAAATTCATTAGCTCCATCAATAATCTAGTTGTATAAGAAATCGATAATTTTATTCGAACGATCCAAAACACTTGTGAACGTAGTCTATATAGCCACTCCGGGTGTCAGGCGCTGGCAGGCCGCAGTCGACGAACTTGAGGAAATAAGGCCCTGTTTTTATACCCGCAGTCAGTCGCAGTTTCCAGGTCAAGTTCAAGGTGTAGTTCTTGTAGTTTTTCCACTTTATCGATTAGCTGCAATCAGAAGGGTTAATACTAATATTATATTTGCATTAAATCTAGGACCTACGATCTGAACTTATAGAGAATTTGCTTTTATTTACATTCATTAATAAATTAGATTTAAAGGAGAAAATTCTATTCGCGTGAAATAACGCGAGCTTTCCTATCAATGATTGATTTGATTTCCCCCTGCTTAATACTCGTCCCCGTATTTTGATCGGTGAACCCTCGGGAAGTCTGGGAAGAGGATTGAGCTATAGATGGCGGACTGGCTATTGTTTTCTGTTGCTTCATAGAGGCACTTAACGTAAACAATAACTGATGATACGAACGTAAAAACAACTTACTTATCTTGCAGTTGTCGATTTCTTCTATTTATTTACTTGGATTTTAATATTTTAATAATTTTTAAATGATTTCTCATTCAATATGCTGAACTGCGTGTTTGGTAAAAAATATGGCGTCACTTTACAGCGTCGTGACGTTAATCTAACGTCATATTAATTCAGGTTAAGGGTTTGGGATAAAATTTGATAGTAATTGTAAAAATGAAATGTTACGAGGTCTTTTTGATGTCTATGTATGTACGGCTAGGTAAACTGGACGGAGTGCGCTCACTACATGCCTCCTGAAGACCTCCTAGCTCAATTCACAGGGAGGGAGATGGTTCTCGAGTCAATTCCTCGGAACATCTGACTGGCTTCTCCGTTGGCTCTGTTTATATAGCCGATGCCGGCGGAGATAACCTGCTAATCACCGCCGTAAAAACTGTATCCTTCTGATAAACCCCTCAAATAATGCAAATAAATAATAATTAACAACGAATGCCTTGGAATTCGTTACAGCAGATACTCCTTGGTAAATCTAAATATTAGATTATTATAAGAAAAAAAACTCATTTTCTCCTCTTATGGCACAACATACCTATCCAGGTAGTTATAGAGAACCTAAAAAAGGGCTCAAAATACGAATCACTCCGAAATTTACCGGTTTCTTCTGGCCATTCCGCTTGTATTAATTCAAACAATATTTTTCACAATATCACTTTTTTATCAACTTGATTCTAATGAATCTCTGTTATCCTTTTAGCTTTTGTATTAGATGTTTTTGCTACCTTGGGTGTAACAATGGGAACGCACAGATTGTTCACACACAAGTCTTTTAAGGCGACACCGACATTAAGAGCAATTTTGTTGCTATTACATACTATTGCAGGACAGGTATACTTACTTAACAATAAAGTACCTGTTTAATTATTTATTTTTTGTTTTTGTGCTTTTAGAACTGTTGTTACATTTGGGTTAGAGATCACAGACAACACCACAAGTATAGCGACACGGACGCTGATCCACATAATGCTAACAGAGGATTCTTCTTTTCTCACGTGGGATGGTTAATGTCCAGAAAACATCCCTTGGTGAAAGAATATGGAAAAAAGATCGATATGAGTGATTTGGAAGCTGACAAACTGGTTATGTTCGAAAAAAAGTAACATTTTAATTTAAATTTTTTTATTAATATTGTACCATTTTATTCTTCGCTCCTATTCTGCAACATTTCTATATCCATAGTAACATGTGCGGTAATTCACAAGTACAGAGATGAAATTGTTGGTTATCTTTGATTAAGTATATTGATCATTTTATTGTCTTGTGCGGTGCGATTCAGTTGCAATTATTACGTCTTGTATATGGCCCGTATGGTGACACAAACACACAACTAGCTACTGTGACTGCTGATTAGCAGGAAGACCGTTTATTGGTTCAGTGTTTAGAATCTCTGGCGAGCATCCACAAGGCCACAGATGGCACCAATTACACTATGGCAATGTGCATACTTGTATTGATCAAGAGGACATTATAGGGCCTGTCTCCAAAAATGTCTCTGTGGATATACGCTGCTATTTATAGTAAGACTTGCCACTGACAGATAAATTTCCCCGACAGGGCTCAAAATTAAGTCCTGTTCGCTCTGAACCAATTGTGCATTTAACACAAACTTCCACAAGAGCTCTAATTGAAAATATAAGATATAATATACCATTAACATATCAAAATATGGCGAAACCTGAAGAAATGCTGCCAAGACAGATCAGAAATCGTCAAGCCTGAATCGAAAAGGGTTCAATTCTTTCTGAAAATTTCAAGAACGAGCCTGACTTTTAATAAGAATATAAGCTGGTCATTGGAGGACAAACCAACATCAACACACTATAAGTGTAACAAGTAATCTCTTGTGCATGGGATGTGAAGGAGAACATAAAACGGTAGAGAATCATTTTGCCACCGTCCAGTACTTCGTCTAATTGGCTTTTTGTGTTATGGGGAATTTGGTGAGATATTACCAGAATTGGATGGACCCTGCACCACGACAAATGAGCAATCGGGTAGTTAGAGGATGTATGAATAGGAGTTTGTTCACTGGAGAGAAAATGCAAAGACCCCAACAGAGTCCTAGTTTTCAATTTTCTGAGCTGGTACTGGAAGAGTCAAGTGTATAATGATCATAATTTCATCATTTTTTTAGGAACTTTGAAAAAAATTGGAATAAATATTTTTTTGATGGATTGAAACATGTCTCAGCAAGAGAAAAGTAGCGAAATATAAGCGAAGAATAATAAAGATTGAACAATTTATATATAATTAGTCTTGAAGAAATCCAATCGAAATTATTTGAGCTCATATTTCGGAACATTTCAAACCCTTCAATACAATTTTTTGATTCATAGCGGATTATTTTAACTCTCGACTTGTAAATGGCCCGTATTACCGCAGATATAGAAATGTTTCGGAAAACACCCTCGAATAATTTCGATTCGTCCAAGAGAATTCGTCTAATTATTTAAATTTCTATTTATTTCAGGTATTACAAAATCCTATATCTGATATTCGCCGTCCTTTTCCCAATCATCACCCCAATTTACTTCTGGAATGAGAGCTTGTGGAATTCCATATTCGTCTCTTATTTCGCAAGATATATAATCATGATAAACGGCACCTGGTCCGTTAATAGCTGGGCTCATTTCTATGGAAATAGACCTTTTGATAAGTAAGACGATTTCTAATTTTTTTAAGGATCAGTTTGTATGTACCTACTAATTTTGAATATTTTTAGGGGATTAAATCCAGTTGAGTCGTGGCTTGTATCATTTCTTTCTATTGGAGAAGGTTGGCACAACTACCATCATGCATTTCCCTGGGACTACAAAGCTTCCGAATTGGGAGCGCCTTTTAACTTGACAAGAAAAACGATCGACTTATGTGCTGCTCTCGGGCTTGCTTATGATCTGAAGACAGTTAGTCCAGAAATGGCTAGGAAGCGTCAACTTAGGACTGGTGATGGAACTCTCACGTTCGCGGAGATGAATGCGTCTGATATGTATTTCTCACGACATGGACCATGGTCCTTTTTGTTTCCAAAGAATAAACAATTCATAAGAACGGACGAGAATGGAAACTTAATCAAGGGAAGCTAAATTTGGCTCAAGTTGATAATGTGATTGTTTATCGATGTGAACATAATTCCTAATAGACTAATTTTTTCCTACGAAGAAGGACTGGTTAATTTTATTTTTTCAAACTGTCATTTAAATAATCCGATAAAGCTTGTTTTTTACGTTACATTATGTTTATTTATTATTGTACCTGAAATTTGAATATAAACGCTAGTAAACCTAAAGGTATGTTTCCACCAAAGGAACATTGAGGAACTTTTATGTTTCTGTTTCTGTTTCCTTTTTTCGAAAATGTTCCAGAAAGTTTCTGAATGTTCCACTCGGTTTCTGTTCCAATTTCAGATTGTTCCTTCTTGTCGCCGGTTTCCATTTCGAGCAGTAAACTTCAAAGGAAAATCAGCAACATAGGGAAACAGAAACAAGTTGCTGCTTGTCGCCGTCTCGGTGAAAACGAATAAGGAACATACATTTTTTTAGTAAACTTTATGACACGTGTCCTTTGTGTCCTCTTTTTGAATTCTTGGAGCAACCTGACCCAATAGCCATTCGAGGTCAGAGCTGGACATTCGAGAAAAATTTTGGACACTACCATTGGTTATTTTTCCCGAGCATAAATCGTCTTTCTCGAGGGCGCTAAGCAACTGTGCTACACCAAAGTCATCTCTTTCTTGCAGACTCGGCTTTACCCAGCATTTATGTTTTCTTTTCCGCCGCTTTTTGGTAGATAATACAATGTATGCCGCCGCCAATGCAATTTCATCTTTTCTCTCCATATTCCACTATAAAATAATTATAAACACAGTAAACGTTTCAATTTACACTTCCACGTCAATGGAAACACTGGGTTCAGTGGAAACACGGTGTTGCTCTAATAAGTAGCTGTAGCGACAAACAACAAGTGACTTCCGGTGACTTAGTTTCTTCAGTGTAAACGATAAGTTTATGTATGTTTCTGAAAGTTTCTTGTTTATAGAAACAAGACAAAACTTGGCTACATAAAAGTTCCTCAATGTTCCTTTGGTGGAAACATACCTTAAGATGATAAATTTTTTTAAATAAAATATGGTGAATGTTAACATTAAAATAACAAAAATGTTAATTTAAAAAATATGTTAAATAGATAGATTTATTTAGCACTAAGATGATACAAACAGTACAAATATACCAAATATACAAAATAATACTATAGAATTTTTGGCAAGACAACGAAAAGCAAATAAAAAATTCTCTGACTAACAATGCAGCACCGTAACGCAAGCAAGGATGCAGGCAAAGTAAGTATTATAAAAGAATTGAACCACTCTCTGCAGTGTTCACGCCCCCCTCTTGTTGCAAGGATTCTTGCAGCTTTTTCCTGAAGGTTCACTAGATCCACCCCATAGTATAATTCCATAAGCAAGATGAGAGTGTATCAAAGAAAAGCAAGCCATCCTTAGTACGTCATCCGAAACCAGATCAGTGAACCTACGTAATGCGTAACCTCCCTAAAGCTACGACGTTTTCCAAGCTGCGTCAAACGATAGCGCAAAACGTCTGCGGTTTACGCAGGGCGATCCACGCAGTGTGGGTTGCGTGAACAGTGTTTTCCAACTTGCGCAAATCAGTTTGAATAAACGTTTTATTATAGTGCGTTGAGTATTATAAAAATGACTGGTAATAATAATATGATGAGAAAAAGAGTTATAGATCTCATCACGATAGAGCTACGAGAGGAAGAAGAAGAAGTATTTATAATAAGTTCAAAAAAAGACGTAGTGAAAGTTTTTCTTAATTTAATTTTTTTTTTATAGTCTTTTAATTTTGCATCATATATTTATGGGTAGTCCAGCCACCAGTTCAATTAACAGTTCATCTTCAGCTGCAGAAAATCTTGGTTGAGGTTTTTTGCCCACCATATTTATTATTATTACCTACTTAAAAAACAAATCACTTCCGCAGTGCGTCGCGTGATTGACTGCTCTCGAGGCACCGCCGACGTTTCACGCGAGCGCACACCGTCCGATGCTCCGGAACACGCACTGTAGGAAAACGGTTCGATTTAAACCATACAACAGCAGTGTTGAACGTGTTACGCGTGCGTCGTACGCAGTGCGATATACGCAGCTAGGAAAACGTAGCTTTAGCTGGCCTCGCACAGACCCGATCCACATGCGAGAACCAAGTAAGGTTTTGATCTATTTTAATCCTCAGAAGAGAAATAAGATCCTGAGCCGCTGCACTCCTGTCTGTAGTCAAAGTAATTGTTTGCTTTTGGTAACGTTCAGTGATAGCTTAAACCACGTAATATCGGCGCTATTTTCAGCAACAGCAGCCGTTCAAATAACCATACAGACACTCATTTGTACACCTACACAAAATCTCCTAGAATACATCCGCAGCAGTGTCAGCATCCATATCGTCCACAACCAGGCTGGCTAACATATCCACCATTCTAGCGATACCGTTTTGGGATACTATTTTTCTGAAACATGTACTTTTTATGGGAACTTTAAAAAGTCAAAACAATATATGGTCCTAGATGCCTCTCGATACCAAGATCGAAGTTTATGTAAATATTGTCTAATCTAGACCAATGAGTAACTCTAGGGTAGCCATAGATAATCTGCCGCAGACAGTGAGACAGCATGGTCGGCGCTCATGGTGGACACCATGAGATGATTAGTCTGTCATATTTATCCGACATCTGATTTAATAAAGTTTCAAATTGATCAGAAAAGATGGAGAAGTCCCGTTCGTCGGGGACCAGTACCGGTCAATCCAAATTGCTAAACTCAATACCTGAGAATTTGGCCTGGAAAGCCATAGAAAAACGCTCCATATTAAAAGACCTGCACTAAATAGCAATCCTCACACAAGCAAACAATGTCACTGTGAAGCATATCCATAAAAAGAGATAATGCATCAATTTTATTATTTATGCATTGGATATTTTGATGAAAAAATCTCAACCTAACCCTGACGAGCTCTTTTTTGTCATCACACTCAGTCAATTGAACCTCAAGCAGTGGGTCCCTGGTTCTCTCTGCGTAGAAAAAACCGATTTATGCAAGCAGCCATCGACTATAATTCCGGATTTAAAATCTTACAATCTTCAGTTTCTCTAGCGGGAATCTTGAATGATAAATGGGATTCGATGACTTCAATCTGACTAAAATGTCTATTTAGCATCTGCATTAAGCTTCCTCCGCATAATAGATTCTCTCAGATTGGCACATCCGTAATGTAACTTTTCTGCAAGCACCACCGTCAGGCAACCAATCACCATCACCGTCAGGTGGTACCTAGTTGATAAACACATTGGTCGCACTTAGCCATTTTAAAGTATGGTGGTTGATTAATTCTTGATTAAAAACACTTTACTATCAGAGAACTTAATCGGACAACCGTTTACTTCAGCAGTCAGCAGCTAATTTTCAGTAAACCTGTAAAATTAAAAAATAGAGCTAAATTGTAAGCTAAAATAAACTGTAAATATAAAGACATGCGAATAATAATAATGCTATCAAAATAGTAGTGTTTGTTAAATCGTTTGATTTTACGCATTAACGTTCGAAAAACGCATTTTTGCTTCTTTTAGGCACCGAGTGCGTAAATGGAAACTTGTGGTCCGTCTTTATTTGTTGCATAATGCTAGACTGTACACTGTGTTGCATAGGAAAGGTAACATAAGGAAAACACTACAGTGAATATTAATAAAGATCCAAACCACTCTGGTTTAAAAGCGTATAGTACGACTTCAACAAGCTACTTGATACTGTTACAGAGCTGTTCAGGGAACAACTACAGGTGGATGTTGGCAAGCAGGATATTAATAATGTATACGCAGTTGGAAGGAGTCGAAACAGACCTGTCGTTGTAGAATTGCTGACAATTGTAAGCAAGCTCAAAATTCTAATGTCTGCATGCGAAGTCGCTGAGAGGCAAACATATATTTGTGACCAATACACTGACACTGACACGGAAAGAACAAGAGGACAATAGGATTCTTAGGAGACAGTTGAGAACTTGCTAAGGCTGAGAATCGGGAGTCCTATGTAAGAGGTGGCAGACTTTACTCATGTGGCAAAGTCAACACATCAAAGTATTTCACCGAGGGGACACTATTACAATTACAATTACATTACAATTACAATTACAAATTTCTTTATTGTACTTGAATTACAACAGTCATTGCTCAGTACAACAGCGTCATTACAGAAATTATAAAAACAATTATAAAGACAAACAGTAAAATTTTAAAACACACACCATGTCAATATAACGCCGGGAACAGTGAGGGTCGAGACGCGCAGAGACACAAAAGAAATCAGTTCTTGATCGAGGCATAGTTCCATCTCTATGATAAGGATGGATCAAGGCTTTGAGTTTTAGTGTTTTAATATCAGACTGCAGGTAGGGATGGGGGGTGGAAGGACAGTATATCAGAGGTAGTGTAGGGTTCCAACTCCGTGAGGTGTTTCCGGAAATACGCACTGTACGCTGAGAACCCAACAGTTGCAGGATCTATTTTGAAGTGGTTCAGGTATTTGATAGATGCGTACGTGAATGTCCTTTCTGAAGACGACAGATGGTGTGTAGGAGGTTTAAACAAATTGAACCTGGTCCTGTAGTGATGGGTGAATCGGTAAGGTGTGAATCGGTTTGTGGATCAGTTTGAGCAGAGAGAAGACATACAAAGCAGGCACGGTAAGAAGTCCAAGCCGCCTGAAATGGCCTCTGCATGACTGTTGCATTGACAAGCCTGTCAGGATCCTAATCGCTCTCTTTTGAAGAAGAAAAACCCTTCGCAGAGATCTCTCAGACCCACCCCAGACGGCCAGCCCATAGTTCACGTGGCTGATGAAGTGCCCATAATAAGCAAAGAGAAGAACCTCAGGGGACACCGTGTGCTGAAGGCGTCTAAGAAGGAAGCAGACACTAGCAAGACGACGGCACAAATGATCTGTGTGAGCCGACCAGTTTAGGTTCTGGTCGATGTGGAAGCCCAAAAACTTCACCACGCCCTTCGACTCGATCAAGGCACCATCGGTGGGTATGGAGGGTAAAGGTGGAAGACGTGATCGGCTAGAGTGAAAATCAATCAGCTCAGTTTTGTCTAAGTTGAGTTTTAGTTCATTGGCCCTGAGCCATAAACTTGCTCTTTTCGAGTTGAATGGTATCTATCAGACTAGGAAGGTCGCCTGGTTTTATCCTAATAAGAATTGTTGTATCATCAGCATAGTTAACACAGAGTGAATTTGGGGAGGTAATTTTGGGGCCCAGATCGTTAATGAAGATAAGAAAAAGAAGTGGACCGAGAACACTACCCTGTGGCACCCCAGAGCACCAAAAGGTGATCGCACAGGTCGGCCATCAGACCCAGTTATCTGAACCGCCTGTGTTCTTCCCTGTAGGTAGCTGGTAAACCAAGAAAGGGGCAATCCACGAACTCCGAACTCCTGACTAAATTTGGGTTGAAGAGAAAGCAAATAGTGCACCTGCTACTCCGGTCTCTACTCGAGAGGTGATACTGGAATTTAAAGGATCGTCTCAGAAACCACCAGAGAGGAGTCCACATCGAGTGTCATACGGAGTGTGGCTACGACGAGAGGAAGAACAAACTCTGCAAACAAGCTGAAAAGGACTGAGGATATCGCTCACAGGCAAAAACAACTCATTCTCATTTCATTCGTGACTTTACTGGTCCCCTTTTACGGCTAGTGTAGCTTTGTGTACTTAAGTGATTAATCGTATTTTTGTGAATTTTGTGGATTGACAAAATATTTAAAAAAATGTGTATTTGAGACAATACTTGTTAAATACAGGAATATAGCCATCAAAACATAATTTTAAAAATAATCAATAAAAACCAGTCCAAAAATGATAAAAAACGTCTAAATATTAATCAGATTTTCACATACGAATGCCTCAAAACCCACTACCAGGAACTGGGTACAAAGTTTCGGAGCTCTAGCAGTGTTACTAGAAATAAAAGTCTGCCCGTGCCACATAGGTTTAAACCTGTTAGTGGTAAGGGTAGCCTCATTAGAGCAATTGGTGTTTTTAATAATCTTCCAAATGACTTTAAAATTATAAAGGGTGTAGACGCGAAGAAGTGAAAATTGGGGGGATGGATTTCTGAGAATGTTGTATAGGACTTCGCACAGGTAACTGCGTTTACCTCTGTAGGACTTACTTGCTGATGCATCTTTTCACTTTATATAAGTAGTACATATTTACCTATAACGGTATAATATGTAATGTAAACTATCTTGTAGACAATAAACAATAAATAAACAATAAACAAAAAAATGTCCAATCAGGTTCAATCCAAAGAAAACGACAAATGCATGCACTGTTATTCCAGGCACAGCTAATGCGGAAGCCCAGCTATTCATAAAAAAATCTTCTTGCGCATTAATCGCATAAATAGTGTTTTTTATTTGTGGATTCAATAATTGTGAAAATTTTCACCGCTTTTTAAATTGACTTTGCGTAATTTTCCATGGTCATATTATAAAGCGTGTTTCATTAAGAGCGCAAGATTTGAATTGCGCGCCATGTTTGACAGTCATAATGTCACATGAGTATGACGTGACAGATCGAAAATTGACAGATCGAGTTAGTAAACATGGAGCATTACACGGTAGAATAAGAGGCGTCCTGATTGTCAAAAATTATTATCAAAATGGTGAAAGTTTAATTTCCACTCGGAGTTTAACAATATTAGTCTCATTAACAAAGAGTTTCTCTTCTTCTGTCGATTGCATCTTACGAATTTTTTATTTTATTACCACCGCGACCTCTAGAGGGCGTTATCTAACATGTAAGCAAATATCGTGATTTTTCAAAAAAAACTTTAAAAAAACTTCAAAAGCCACTACTCGTAGTGGCAATTAAACTTTCACCATTTTGATAATAATTTTTGACAATCAGGACGCGTTGTTCTACCGTGTAATGCTCCATGTTTACTAACTCCCATCTGGTCAACTTTCGATCTGTCACGTCATAATCATGTGATATTATGACTGTCAAACTCAAACATGGCGCACAATTCAAATCTTGCGCTCTTATTGAAACACCCTTTATTCGCAAAAATGGCGGCCATTTGAATTTTAGTAGAAATTGATATTTTTTTAGCTCCTTTATTTTCAAGATGAAAAAATTTTAAAATTTAAATTAACAGGATGGGTAGAAGGTTTTTCATGTAAAAGATTTTGCGTTTTTATTACAAGTTAACCAGTGCCGTGGTAGGAAAAGGATCAAAATTGCTAAATTTCTATATCCAGTTTATGGTACGTTTTCAAAGGGATCAAATTTACATTTACATTTTTACAGTCTAGAGAACTATTTTAGGTACTTACTATCTTACTAATAACATTTAACTTTGAATATTTTCAGGAAGCATATTATTAAATGGCGGAAATATTCCAAAAAACTGAGCCGGTTCATAAAATAACACGCATTTATATAGATGTGCGTGAAGTTTTGTTTTATTGTTTTTTATTCGAAAAAATAATAAATAACTTACGCCAACAGTGGCATTATTTGTTAATTTGAAACCTTCAAAGAATATAAACCAACAATAGATTCCACCAATAACCCAAATATTCGAACTACTCTCTATATACATTTCACACAGCATAAAGGTCAAGAGCAGGATCAGGCAATACAATGACTTGTGTAACCAAATTTGATACATAATTCCTTCATTGGTCAATTATTGTCAATGTTTCATTAATGCACTATTTTGAAAAATTTTCATCAATATTCATAAATAATTATAAAGAATTAAATTATTCATTTGTGTAGGTACTAATTTGATTTTTTATTGCCTATATAAGTAGGTAATTATGCGAGCTCAACTGTTAGTTTCCCACAATCGGTGAATTCGAGATTATTTTGAATTATAAACAGCAGCTCGATGCACAGATCTAATTTTTATACTTAACACTCCCTCTAAGTTTTAATACAGAAAATTTATATCTATTTCAGTTCGGCGATTTTAGTTTTCCACTAAGGATTAATTTTTACAATGACAGCATCGGAGCTGTTGAAGAAAGCCCCTAAAGTAACCAAGGGTACCGATGGCGTTGACAGTAAAGGAGATTCCTACGAATTCGATGGAACCCAAAAGCTGGGTACTGATTATAATTTTAAAAGGGAAATAGTTTGGAAAAATGCTATCGGGTTTCTTATATTGCACATTGCAGCTATATATGGATTATATGTAGCGTTTACGGAGTCTAAACGGGCAACAAATATATTCGGTAAGATTTTTCATTATAAGTATTCCATTAAGTTTAAATGTGTTTTTCTTAGTAGAGAGGTATAACAGTTTTGCGACATTTTCGCCCGGAAACTTCGACCGTGGTACTTAGGCATCCATATTTAATTTATATTGCACGCCCCTATAATGGGTATTTGCTTTACTATCGAGTAAGCTCTACTCTCGAGTTTCTGTAATAAAACTTATCATATTTTAGGTAATTATTTAATTAAATCCACTTTTAATGCAGCTTTTTGGAAAAAAGATCTTCGATCAACAATTTCTTAAAATTATTATTAATTACTTTTTATTACATTTCATAACACCCAATAGGTCGCAATTTTTGACAATTTTGGTCATTCTTGTTTCTATAGATTCATCAACTTTCAGAATGGAATTGATTTTCACAATGACTGAGTGCACGCGCAGTATTTTAATTCTTATAAACAATTTTCTAAATAAATGTCCTTTTTTCTTAATTTTTCGCTGCAGTTTTCATACTCTTCAATTGAAATAACATCGAAAGATGTCCACGTCTAGACATCTCCAGTGCTAGACGTATATAGCATAATATATCGGAGTAAGTTTGTTACCCGAAACTTCCAAATATCTCTACTAATCGCGATTATTTTTATGGTAGGTTCGGATTATATAACTAAAAATACGTAGAATTGACGAACTTGATTTTTTATATATTTGTCATACCTACCTACTGAAAACTACTAGAAATCCATGAATCGAGAAAAACATTTCTGACAACTACTTATTTTTAACTACTTAAAAAGTTTCGGTAGGTTTCACAAAGTTTCAAGTTAACAAATTCAACCCTGTACATAAAATTGTAGAAAATCGTGTAATGGTTAATGGAGGTGAATCAGGTTAATGGTTGGGATAAAATTTTCAAGAAATTGTAAAAATGGAAAGTGAAAGGGTCATTTTGATGTCATGTATGCAAATACTCTTTGGTAAATCTAAATTAGAATACTATAAAAAACAAACTAATTTCTTCCCTTATGACACAACATACCTACCAGGTAGTTAAGTATAGAGAAACCCAAAAAGGGCCCAAAATACGAATCACTCCGAAATCTACATGTCGCTTCTGGCTTCTGATCATGCCGCGAGAAGTTTTGTGTTAATTCAAACAATATTTTTCACAATATCACTTTTGTTATCAACTTCATTCTTATGAATCTCTGTTATCCTTTTAGCTTTTGTATTAAGTCTTTTTACTTCCATGGGTGTAACAATGGGAGCGCACAGATTGTTCACACACAAGTCTTTTAAGGCGACTCCGGCGTTAAGAGCAATGTTGTTGCTATTTCAGACTATTTCAGGACAGGTATACTTACTTAACAATAAAGTACCTGATTAATTATTTATTTTTTGTTTTTGTGCTTTTAGAACTGTTGTTACATTTGGGTTAGAGATCACAGACAACATCACAAATACAGTGATACAGATGCTGATCCACATAACGCTAACAGGGGATTCTTCTTTTCTCACATGGGGTGGTTAATGTCCAAAAAACATCCCTTGGTGAAAGAATATGGAAAAAAGATCGATATGAGTGATTTGGAAGCTGACAAACTGATTATGTTCCAAAAAAAGTAACACATTTTAATTTATATTTTTTAGTTATAATGTACTATATTATTCTTCGCTCCTATTCTACAACATTTCTATATCCATAGTAACATGTGCGTTAATTCACAAGTACAGAGATGAAATTATTGGTTATCTTTGATTAAGTATATTGTCATTTTATTGTCTTGTACGGTGCGATTCAGTTGCAATTATTAAGTCTTGTATATGGCCCGTATGGTTACACAAACACACAACTAGCTACTGTGACTGTTGATTAGCAGCAAGCCCGTTAGTTCAGTGTTTAGAATCTCTGACGAGCATCTACAAGACCCCAGATGACACCAATTACACTATGGAAATGTGCCATCAGCATCTGGTATTGATGGAGAGGACATAGGGCCTGTCTCCAAAAATGTCTCTGTGTGTACCTATACACTGCTATTATAGTAAGATTTGCCACTGACAGATTATATTTCCCCGACAGGGCTCAAAATTAAGTCCTGTTCGCCCTGAACCATTATTGTGCCTTTAACATATACTTCCACAAGAGCTCTAATTAAAGATATAAGATATAATATCCCATATCAAAATATGGGAAACCTGAAGAAATGCTGCCAAGACAGATCGGAAATCGCCAAGCCTGAATCGAAAAGGGTTAAATTCTTCCTGCAAATGTCAAGAACGAGTCTGACTTTTAATAAGAAGATAAGCTGATCATGGGAGGACAAACCAACATCAACACACTATAAGTGTAACAAGTAATCTAAAGTGCATGGGATGTGAAGAAGAATAAATGAAACGGCAGAGAATTATTTAGCCACTGTCCAGTATTTCGTCTAATTGGCCATTCGTATTATGAGGAATCTGGTGCGATATTACCAGAATTGGATGGACCCCGCACCACGACAGATGAGCAATCGGGTGGTTAGAGGATGTATGAATAAGAGTTTGTTCACTGGAGAGAAAATGCAAAGGCCCCAACAGAGTCCTAGTTTTCAATTTTCTGAGCTGGTACTGGGAAAGAGTCTTCATAATTTTTTCAGGAACTTTGAAAAAATTATAATATTTTTTTTATAGATCAAAACATGTCTAAACAAGAAGAAAAGTTACGAAATATAAGCGAAGAATAATTTCAAGATTGAACGATTCATCCGAAATTATTTGAGCTCATATTTCGGAACAATTCAAACCCTCCAATACAATTTTTTGATCCCTCAAGTATCCACCCACCGTATCAAATCACGAACATGACAAATTATTTTAACTCTCAACTTGTAAATGGCCCGTATTACTGCAGGTATAGAAATGTTCCGGAATATACCCTCGAATAATTTCGATTCGTCCAAGTGAAATTGTTTGATTATTTGAATTTCTATTTATTTCAGGTATTATAAAACCCTATATCTGATATTCGCCTTCATTTTACCAATCATCATCCCAGTTTACTTCTTCAATGAGAGCTTGTGGACTGCCACATTCGTCTGTTTTTTCTTCCGATATATACTCATAGTAAACGGCACCTGGTGCGTTAATAGCTGGGCTCATTTCTATGGAAATAGACCTTTCGATAAGTAAGACGATTGCTATTTTTTTAACGATCAGTTGTATGTGCTTACTATTTTTTATTATTTTTAGGAGATTAAAACCAGTTGAGTCGTGGTTTGTATCATTCGTTGCATTTGGAGAAGGTTGGCACAACTACCATCATGCATTCCCCTGGGACTACAGAACTTCAGAATTAGGAGCGCCTTTTAACTGGACAAGATTAGTGATCGACTTTTGTGCTGGTCTCGGGCTTGCTTATGATCTGAAGACAGTTAGTCCAGAAATGGCTAGGAAGCGTCAACTAAAGACTGGTGATGGAACTCTCACGTTCGCGGAGATGAATGCGTCTGATATGTATTTATCATCACATGGACCATGGTCCTTTTTGTTTCCAAAGAATAAACAATTCATAAGAACGGACGAGAATGGAAACTTAATCAAGGGAAGCTAAATCTTGCTCAAGTTGATGATGTGATTGTTTATCGATGTGAACAGCATAATTCCTAATAGACTAATTTTTGCCTACGAAGAAGGACTGGTTAATTTTATTTTTTCAAACTGTTGTTTCAATAATCCGAAAACTTGGTTTGTACGGTAAAAATATGTTTATTTATTATTATACCTAAAATAGGAATAGAAGCGAGAGTAAACCAAATGTACCTAATAAGATGTTACATTGTTTTATATAAAATATGGTGAATGTTAACATTAAATTAACAAAAATGTTAATTAAAGAAATATGTTAAATAAATTGTAAATAAAGACATTCAAAAACTTAATAATTGTTATCAAAATAGTAGTTTTTGTTAAATCGTTTCAAATAGTTGCCATTTTAGTTTCGAAATGAGATTCTTTTAGACACAAGTGCCTTAAAAAAACATTTGTGCCTCTAAAGTGTTTAAGCACTCTTTTTGCAATGTGTACAAAAAGATTTTTTGTTAAATCGCCAACAAACAACAATTTATGAATCATGAACCAAGTCAACATATTGACGTTAAATAATGCACCTATCGACAAAGTATTCAGGCAATTCTTTGGTGGGTCACTTAACACTTGAACTGATGTCTTTAAATCCCGATTACATAAGACGTCTCTCGCACCTAAAGCTAAAAAAAATTAATGAAATCTTCCTTTGATCGAGTTAATAATAATTGTCACCATCATACATTTCAGTTTCCTGAAGACACTTTTTCACTTGCATAACTCGCTGATTATGGTTTCTTCGCGATTGCGAAGTTTCTGCCATTTGCTGCACCCATGTAGTAGGTACCGCTTTCTTAGGATCTAAACGTTGGAGCATTTCAGAGCAAGGCTTTTTAGGACAACTCCAAATCGTTTGGTAGCTGATGAACCGCAATCAATATTATTCCTTAACCACAATAATTACCACGAAGGAAACTTTTCCGACCACTCCATTTTGCAGCTACCTACCCACCAACAACAACCCTACCCAGAAAGCTGACACCCAAGTATGAGCTGACTGAAAAAAAAAAACATAGTGAAAAGCAGAATGCGAATATACAACACAAATCCCAATGGATTCCGAGCATGCTGTCTACGAGAATAGTTGAAACTAGTGTAGGTAAGAACCATCCGCTTAAACGAAGTGGATTTAAAATGGAAGGAAGAAGTTAAGAAGATCCCAAGAAGAGCTCGAGAAGATCCAGAGGCTCGCATGTCTTTACATCACAGGAGCAATGAGAACTTGTCCAATTTCGGTGTTCGAAGTAATCTTGGATCTGATGCCACTACTTTTGGTGATCGAGAGAAGAGCCGGAGTAGCTCTCCTTAGAATGTCCAGAGCAGGAATCAGAAATGGATAGCCTGCCATTGAGGACCAACACTTAAGTGGCTGCGAGAAACCCTTCACACTGCCAAAAGTCAGAACTATTAGCGAATTCAGTTTTTCGAGAGGAACTTCATCACGGAACTGTCTAGGAAAGAGGAATGGAGCACACTTCCAACCGCAGTCTGAATGAAAGTACGATTAAATGGTACACATCAGACGGCCCAAAACCGTTGGAAGAACCGGGGCAAGAGTATATGGGCCGCGCACCAAGTGCTTCAAACCGATGGGATCTTCCCCAACCGTACTTGAAGCGAAACTGCACGCAATAAATGTATGTGTCCAAATAAACCTGAACAGAAACTACTAAAACAGAGAAATTTAATTATTGACGGAGAGTCAGGCAGCCATACAGACGCTGAGATCGTCGACCATTTTTGGCAAGATTTGGCAAGAAAAATAAAATTCACATCAAATGGATACCAGGTTATACTGGAATTGATGGAAATGAACGTACTCACTCATGAACTGTCAAAAGAAAGAGCATCAACATCCTTTATAGGACCAGAACCATTCTGTGGGTTCGAAGACACATTCTTCCGAAAGGAAGAAGAAGAAGTCGTTAATTTATTTTGATGCGAGCTTTCTCGTTGAATATTTACTGAATAATCGACAACAACAACTATATAGTAGAACCATTTTAAGAATACGAAAAGCCATAAAAGTAGAAAGAAACAGAAAAATGCATATATAACATGCTTATTCAGGCTGATCAGTGGTTCTAAAACATTTTCAGATAATAGGTAGGTACTTTCTTTAATGATACTTTAATGGATTTTAAAAGTGGAAACAGTCTTAGAACCTCACCTCCATTTCAGTTTACACATTGTTGCGGGCTACCTGTTTAGGTTTAAGTATACCAGTTTTTACCCCCAACAAGCCATTTGAACAATTGAACTCAGCATTAGATTTTTTAAATCTCTCTAGATTTTTTTTATAGGTAAGCTAGTAAATCGCATGGACTCAGCGAAACATCCTGTATTAAAATAAAATTTATAGATACTGAAGTAACGTGGAACTCAACTCGTATGGTAGAGTTCGTAGGTGGAGGGTACCATTGATAACAGTTCGTTCGCCTTCGCGCTCGGCAGTTAATTTACCGGGAAGTTTTCGTAACTTTGAAATGAAAATTACAAGCATAAATCTCTTGTAAGTTCCAACAACTGTAGGGTGTAATTACGATAAGCAAATACTGGCTCATTAGAATCGGTAAACCATTATTTACTATCCACAGCATAAAGGAAAACAAAACTTCATATTTTTATATAGAAACTCTACGCGTAGTTGTGTAATTGATAAATTGATCTGAAGTTTTAAGCAACCTAAATTATGAGTAATTACAATATTCCGGCTGCTGCATCGGTAAGTAACATACTTTATTTCTGAAAATATTCCGTAGGGCACAAATATGTATGAAGGTCAATTTACATTATCTAACGGCTCTGGACACGGACACGGGCCGGGTGTTCAACGTGGACGTGGGTTTTAATTAATAAATGGATCTTGAATGGCTGCATTTAATTACATCTGACGGGGACGTTTTATTGTAAGTCCGTCCCCTATCTTCAAAATCCAATCATATAAAGATGCACGTCCACGTTGAACACCCGGTCCGTGTCCATGACGTTGGATGTAAATTGACTATTTTAAGTTATGGTCCAAAAGATAAAGTTGCCAGTATCTTAAGATAATAATTTCACTCCACTTTCATGTTTTCTCTGATTTTTTATTGTAGGTAAAGAGACACCATTAACAATTTTTTATAAAAACTCTCTTGCCTATTTGAATATGTGCCATAATACTTCATAGTGTCCCATATAATTCCATACCTAAAAGTACACTGATAAGGGGTAGAACGTTGAAAAATTGTTATTATTGTTTCCCTAATAAACATCGGGTTTAAATTAAAAAAAAAAAATGCATGCACAATAAATCATCAATCTACAGTCAAACAACGAATTGGAAATTCCGTCCCAACACTAGTGTCCACCTCCTAAATAGAGCCTAATTTTAAAGAAAAAAAAAATTTTACTTTGAGGATTAAGAAAATTTTAGTTCGGGCACCAGCGATAAAAAACTGTAATATGGTGGTAAATTGTCGAAAAAAAAATCGATTTTTCTTCAATATACTGGTGATCAGTAACTCGCGCAATCGGAGCATGCTGCGGCAAACTTCACTTTTTAAGAGTGGTAAATTTTCTTACTGCAGTGTTGTAAGTTCTTTTCTTCCAAAGATATGACCATTTTTGTAAATAAAAAGGTGGCATTACTGCACTGAACATGTGAATAAGTTCGGGTTAGATGGTATTGTTATTATTTTTATTTCCATAGCAACGAAGGCATTTGAATATTTTTATATTCTTTCTTGAGTTTAGGCGGTTGCCAAACTTCAAATTTCGTTCAGATTTAGGTATGATGTCAATTTCCAACATTCTCAATTCCTCTGTGAAAAGGTTTTGTGGAAAAAAAATTGATGAATTATATGATATCCGTTCCAGACATTACAGTAACCTGAATTTTTCATTAATTTTTATTACGGTTATTGAAAAAATTAGCTTTAAACTCGGATGAGGGAAACTCTGTAACTTGAAAACCAACCATCGGATTCAATTTACTATTTATTAGTTACTATGATCACCTGTATAGGTAGAAATCGATTAATAAAATCAAAATCGCTTGAAAGAAATGTGAAAAGACTAATTATAAGCCTTTAATAATTAAATAAAATATAATTATATAGCAATGACAGGTAGAAAACTGATTTATGATGTGCAATAGGGTGATCAATGTAATCTGAAAACGGTAGGTGCAATAAAGTTTTATGACAAAGTAAATAAGGCCCAAATAAATAGAAGGACAGCTCTTGCTGGGCTAGCCGGCACACTGAACCTGCACTGGACAGTGTCGTATTATGGAGTCATGAAAAAGGTGATTATTAAAAAGCTATTAAATTTTTTTTTTAATGAAACTAATTATGCGTTCCGTGGCCCTATATCAAGTACATAAATCCACTAAGTTTCAATTTTTTATCTTTAAAAGTAAGCTCTATTTAGGGGGTGGACACTAGTGTTGGGAAACCCGGTACAAAATACATGGAAAAATTTTATTTATTTTATTTTCGATATATTTTTGAATTTTTAAATATGAAATTTTTGTGCTCGGTAATTTGTGGAATTAACAGTTAGTTTGAGGTTTCAATTATTATTCAAAATGTCATATTTCAGCGTTTCTTTTTTGTTGATTTTATTGTGCATTCGTTAGGCCTATAGAAATACTTGTAAGATTTAAAACGATAAACGTGGGGCGTGTGCAATATATAATAGTAAGGTGCGAAGGGAGTTGATTTTACCCGCACCTAGCAGCTAATCGTTTTATATCTTACAACCATTTCTTTAGCTACTAAAAATTATTTTATATTATTTTATAAAATTATTTTTAATCAGAAAGTGATATTTCTGCTACAACAATAGGTCTAACATAAACGTTAAACTTTTAGATAAAGGATATTATGAACATGTATTTGGGTAGTAACAAATTAAAGTAGAAATCTATAATTATATTTTTAATAATGCAAAAATACGTTTAATATACCTACATATGTTTGCTAATTATAATTTAAAAAAAGAACTTCCAAAATAGGAGTCATTAAAAAAATTAAGTCAATTGCAGCACTTAAATATCAGTACCTACTCGTGTTAGCTTCGTTATGTCTAATAAAAATAATTAACCCAAAAAATCCATAATCAGCTAAGCTGTTCAAAATTAATTTGAATTTAATTAGTAATAATTAATTAGTAATTAAAAAAACTTATTCTTATATATTTGTCTCTAGAAATCTTCTTTTAATCTCTTTATGATCTGTCTTTACACGAATTATTTGATAAAATAGACTCATCAATCTGGAAACTTCTGTTAACTATGTTGAAATCCTCTTAGAGAAGCTGATGGTTGATACTTTTATCTCATAGACACGTAGTAGAATATGACTTTTTCCCAGGTAGCAGAGACATCGTTTTTTGGTGCATGGCAACATATATGGAATGACCAATTTATGTCGAATTAAATCGCGATGACCATGAAATAAGAATTACAGATCAAAGATGTAATTTATTGACGTATAAAACACATTAAGTAATGATGTAAGAAATAACAAATTAAAGACGTCCCAAAGACGTAAAAGAAAATCTATAGTGAGCTAAGTTCTTCATTCCTGATGAGTTAAAAAAATTGTATTGTAACTGTAGCCACAGCGTTTCAATTTAACTTATTGCTTCTTGTTCAAAAAAAGAAATCTCGAATAACGTATCTCAAATTCCATGAGCATATGACGTAAAAAACACCAAACTTAGATCAACGTCATAAAATGGAAGCTTAATTATTTTGATGGAGTTAAAGTCTTTTTGATGTCATCAATTGGTTGCCTTTAATTACGTGAGATATTGGGTACTGAAATAACGTGTTTTCGACGTCAGCCCCATAATACGACATTATAATCACGTGTCTCTGATACCTGGGTCATGATAACCAGGAACAGTTCGTGCAATAGCAGGATATATGCGGTAAAGTGTCTAAGTAAAGAGTTTTGCCGTTGTAGATATTTCTTCAAATATCTTCATATTTTAGTTTTTTTGCTAGTTTAATTCTTATTGAAAATGCCTTTTTATTATTTATTTGTAATGCCTTCTCGTAGAGGTGAAAACATGATAGGCGGAGGCCTTGTTGTTGCATGAGTTCTTATTTGAACCTTTTCCTTTTAGGTTTCACTATCGGTAGTTAAAAAAATAAAATAAAATAAATAAGTATAGCAATAAATAGGAGATAAACATTTTTCGTTACAAATAAAAATAAGTTCTAATAATTATTATCAATTTATTTAAAATTGCATTACTTAAACGTAATGATGGACTTAGAAAACCATTCCAATGAATACGAAAATATTGATAAAAGGCTACAAAATGCAGTAAAGCAGATAGAATAATAATACACTTCGTTAACGATGGATTACTCACTATAGGTAATTATATGAAATGTAATTAGCGCACCTATACTACTTAAGTGCATGTGTTTTTTATTAACGTCGTTGACTACCGATAAGATATTGGTTTCTGTATCGGACAGATCAGTAAAATGTTCAAATTTTATTTCAAATACCAAATTTTCAATTTAGTATTATCTTAAAGGCATTGATTTTTTTTATCAAATCAAACTAAAATATAAAAATAAACACAAAATTCATATGGGTTTTTATCCGAGTTTGCTGCGATGTTAAAAAAGTGAGTTGAGGATTTTTGCATTCAAAATACTGACGTCACAACAGCCGGGGTTGCTCATAACAACGGATGTTGAACATATAGACTGTTCCCCACGAATTATCTTTTTATTATTATTTTTATTAAGCTCGAACATTTCACTCAAAATAAAAAATATTGAGGAAGGGCGCCAGAAAGAAAGTAATATCTACAAGACACAAGCTCTATACACAAGAAACCAGTTTTTTTCTTTCTTTAAACACACCACTCACGCACGCACGTACACACACACGGGACAAGTATATTTTACCAAATGTCTTAAACTGTATTTCAATAGAATTGAGTTATAAATTTAAGTAAAAAATTAAACTAAAGCCGTTGAACCTAAAATCGTTGATCATAAATAATTTGCATTGTATTAGTTACAAAAGCGAGAAATGCAGTGCGAACCGCGAACGCGTCAAAGCTCGATGCGTGTGTTGGAGATTTCAAAGTAGCACGGTGTAATAAACATCGCAACTTCGAGCATGGATTATCAGGCGGGGAATCAACCAATTGTGATGATTTTTTTCTAAATACTGGAAATTGAGTCTATGTTTACATTGATAAACCGTCAATGAGGCTGTCAAATGTACTGAAAAAAAACTAAGCGTGGAGAAACTGGGCGCAAGAACTTCTAGCAATTTTTACTAATAACTTTTTACCAATATACGTGTGGAGTTTTACTCAGTTTAGAGTCAATCCTGACGAGTCCGACAACCCCGGAACGATTGCTGTGGAATGACTAGAACGCGAGATATGAACGGTTGAAAAAATAGAATCCAAGATGGCGGCGGATTGAAAAATTTGGACAACGCGAGAATTCATTAAGGTCTCCATCAAAGACCCTTTCGAATGGACCTAAATTGAAATATTCCACCAGTTTTCTTGATTTGTCACCAATTATTACGCAATTTATTTAAAATGTTTAATCAACTTACACATTTTAAATTATTACATCTTAATGGGGAACCAATCGGCTGCGGTTCGATTAGGAATTTTTAATAGGTCGATTTGTAAGGCCGAAAAGCTTGTTCTTCCGAGATCGATGTAATCGTAAATCTCGGAAGTATACGGAGCCTTGTGCCCGATTTTTGTCCGTCGGTCGGTCACAAGTTCTGTGACTTTTGCTAGGAAACACTCTAGAGGCGCCATTTTTCGTCGTAGAAGGTTGAAATTTTGATCGATTGAAATTTCGCACCATGCCACGATGCCTATTGAAAATGAGCGGGATCCGTTAACGGAAAGTGTCTTTTTTTCGGGAATTTCGGGATTTTTCGGGAATCTGCTAGGAAACACTCTAAGTGTCCGAAAGTTGCACCGATCGGGATGAAACTCGGTAGGGACGAAGCTGGGGACCCCCAAATACGACCTATTGAAAATGGGCCGGATCCGAGAATTTTAAGGCCCCCGTTCCGTATTTTTTTTAAAACGTCCCGACATAAGGAGTTGTTTCTCGGTAACGGTACTTTGCGGACAAATTCTGCAAGTACAGTTACTTAGGGGAAGAATGGACGCACAAACTTTGTAGAGATCGTTTTTCGAAAAAATAATTAGGTGAGCGGTAATCGGCTTTCAAAAATTGAGGACACCGTATTCGCATGATTTTTCGACTAATTCGGATTTTTTTTCAAAATTTATTTGACAGATCGAAAAAATAACAAAATAGTGAGATAGAGCCGTTAGTTACCTACTAAAAAGATTTGGATGATTTTTACGTGACAAGTCGGCAAAAGTGACTTATTCGAAAAAAAACAAAAAAATCAGCTTTGGTTTAAAATGAAATAAAAACCCACAAAATTTTTTTTTTTTCGAAAACGGTTCATCCTAGCGAAAAATCAAATCAGACCTTTTTTGAACAATTCTTCAAGTGCTATTTTTTTATTTGAAACATTTTCCAGAAAAATTCCCTGTTTGGGAGCGGCAATTGTTTCTTCAATTGAACAAATTGACCAAATGCTACTCTTTATCGCATGCTTTCGAATTTTTTTCGAAATATTGTCGACCGATCGAAAAAATAACAAAGCTCTATGATAGAGACGTTCTTTACCTACAAAAAAGATAGATATAGTTTTTTTTCTAAACCGTTGGAGAAACTGTCAAAATTCGGAAAAACTTCGGCAGGTCATTGAAACGGTTCAGGCGTGTTTCAAATATAACATCTTCGATTGACGACACAGTTGAACTTTTGTCAAATTTTTTTTCTTCAACATTAAATTTGAAGTTTTGGCTTCATTTCATCTCGATTATGTTGGTACTTTAAACGAAAAATAAAAAATTTCCTCGCTGCTCGAAAATTAGCTTACACTTTCATTTTTATTAAAAAATCGATAAATCAATTTTTTATTATTTTTTTTGTCTTCTTCTTTATGCACGATTGGGAAAATTGAAAGGACAGTCGCAACGACAATTAATTAACGTAAATGATTGTGAAAAAATTATCCACATTGGTCATTAAATAACGAAGATATGACAATTTATATGAAATTGTTAATAACACGTTTGCGGCATTTCGCCGTCGTCGAGAAACTATTAATGAAGTTTTGACGTGCCGGACGGCGGGCTCGGTCGTTTGTTGCCCCGCTCTCATTAATTAATTATTATAATGATGGTTATGCGCCGATCCTGTTCGGGGTAATTTCTGTTTTTTCTTATGCATTTTTGAAATAATTGTTTTTACAATTAATTGCGATGTACTATTGGTCTTTCACTAATAATTTGGAGTGATTATTATTTGCAAAATTTGAAAAATGAGCCGTGAAAAATAGAGTAAAGAACTTAATGTCATATTACGTATGCGGGAATTCCGTGAACGCGACCGAAGGAAATAATTTTTTTCGATTCGAAGAATCAAGATGGCGGCCATTTTATTAATTTTAGCGTAACTAAGAGACTCCCGGCTACTACACCCCGGTGAAATATTTTCGAAAAACTAATCCGAACTGGCACTTTGGAACGTTAAAATCGAAAAGTGGAAAAAAACACGTGTTCTTTCACACGAAAACATTTAATTAAAATCGAAGGATCAAGATGGCGGCCAGATTTTGGTATCCTCGTAAAGGTGAAATGTGCAGCAATAATATATTGGTGCAAGAGCTATCCCGGATAACTGCAACTGTCATTTTTTTTAAACGTCAAATTCATGAATATTGAGAAAAATTGTTTTTCTTTTTACCAAATGTCATTATAGTGACGGTATAAATCGTGATTGAATTATTTTTGGCGGTGTCAAAATAAAGACATTACTTGCGACTCTTATCTGGCTATGCAGAAAAAATGACAGCGAATTCGAAAATGTCACTTAATAAATGTCAAACTTGAAAAACCCGAAAAAAAATTAATTTTTTTTTCAACAAAAAAAATCTCGGCGACTTTGAAACTCTCGATACAATTTTTTTTTAAATGTCAGAATAACGGCAATACTATTAGCTAGTACGTGGTTTTGAAAAAAAACACGAAAAAAAATTCAAACTGGGACTTTTTAAACGTCAAAGTTGAGAAATCGAGATCAAAAATTTTGAATTTGACGTTTGAAAAATGACAGTTGCGATTTTTTTCTTCGGCTCTTGCATCAATATGTCATTGCTGAACATTTTGCCTGTACGACGAAACCAGAATCTGGCCGCCATCTTGATTCTTCGATTTTATCTAATTTTTTTTGTGTGCAAAAACACGTGTCTTTTTCCGATTTGTTCCAACTTTTCAATTTTGACATTTTTTAAATGACAGTTTCAATTCTTTTTCCAAAAACATTTCGTGAGGGTGTTGTAGATCGGAGTTTTTTCGTTCCGGTAAAATTACAAAAATTCCGCCATCTTGATTTTCCGAATCGACAAAAATTATTTCCTCGGTCGTGTTCGCCAAATTTCAGCAAAACCTGATATTTGGACGCCATTTTCTCCGGAAATATGCACGCAAACGAAAAACGGATTTCGGATCGGAATTCACGGCGCTCACGACGTGCCAAGCTGCGAATTTCAGCCGATTCTATTTTTACCTTTTTTACTCAAAAAATCGAAAGGCTATGATTTTTTTGATCACAATTTGTTTCGTCGTTTTCTCCGAAACGGTGTGATTTTCTGGGAAATTTTTTTTTTCGGTCGACAGAGTTCGTCGATAAGAAGCGTAACGTGAAATTGCGATCGCAAAATTTTCCAAAATGGCCGCTACAGACGCTTTTGAAAATTCGCAAAAAAAATTAAAAAAAATTGACTTTGACAGCTTATAAGTGACAGACGGTTACGTCAATTGCGATGAAATTTTGCAGTCTTCAAAAATCGTTTCTCAGCTACACGTTGATACCTTTTCGGTCATCCCCCGACCGACATGGCCAAAGTTACGATCAAAAACGTTCGAGTAGTACAATTTGCCGTTTAAAATTTTCACATTTCCGAGCAAAATCAATGAAAATCAGCTATATTTCGAAATTTTTTTTCTCGGTAATTTCCGTACATCAGGAATCCAGGATCATTTTAGCAGTTTAGTAGAAGAGTTGCTGTGTCGGAATTTTCAATTTTTGCCGCTTAAATTTCCAAAATGGCGACGCTGTGAATTTTCGAAAATGGCCGATTTTGGCTCCCAATTTTTGGACTTTGACGTTTAAAAAGTCGCATTTTCGTTTTTCTTTCCAGTTTTTTTTTACAACCACGCTTGAGTTAAGGGTAATGCCTTTCTTATTGAATTTCAAAAAAAAATTGTATCGCGACTTTTAACGTCACAGCGATTTGTTTTTTTGAAAAACAAAGGAGTTCGTTCAAGATTTTTCGCATTTGGCATTTTTTATTTGACACTTTCGATTGTTTTGTCATTCTTTTTTCACGGTCAGGGTCGAATCGCGGGTATTCTCTTCAATTTGAGAACGGCAAAAATTATTTCAACCACAAAGTACACCGCTACCAAAATGAATTTTGTTACAGAGAAAAAATGATGTTTTTCAATTACTTTCGATTTTGACGTTTGAGAAGTGACACTTTAAAATTTTCTTTTTTTTTTTCTCACAATAGGATCGTAATTTTGAGTTTCTTTGTTACGTCAAAATTACAAGTTGACCGCCATTTTGATTTTAAGAGTAAAAAAAAAATTATTTCCTTTGTTCGAAACGCCCGTTTTCCAATGTTTTACCATATAATCTGAAATTTGGACGCCATTTTCTCGGAAAATAAAAGCGAAAAAGACAAACTGACAAACGGCCCATGCTCCGCAACACCACGTTCGTTCACTCTTTTTTAGTCGCACCGCTCCCCTCCTTCCCTTCTCTCTCTCTCTCCTCTCTCTTTCTAGCCCGCCGTGTTGCTAACGCGTGACTAACTTTGACGCGAATCTAACTTTTACGCGCGATCTCGGAAGTTCCCATATTGGTCCTTCAGGAGCGATATAGAAAAAAATAACACAAAAAGAGATGAATGGTAGATTTTAACTACGACGCGGAATCTACTGATCACAGTGCCGTGTAGCGACATAGAAAAAAAGGTAACACGAAAAAACATGAAAAATTCTAACTTTGACGGGGATCTACTGACAAAACGGGCCAAAGGCCCGCCATTGAGGGCCGAAGGCCCGAAGCCGCCGGCAGGCCAAGGTCGAGGAAGCGAGACCTTGTTCGAAACCTAGACGAAGGACCAGGGTACAGTATACACCGTAAAATAATAGACAGGAAATTATTATGATTTTTAATTATTGTACTCACTGTTTACTTTCGTACCACTGGGCGATCCACTGTGACTGTGCTGTGACCCGTGAGGGCGATGCGGAAGTCTTCAAATAAATGCGGTTTTGCGAATGGGGAAGGGTATTGCATGTACCACAGTCAAGAAATTCGATCGGCCCTTTTAACCGGACACGATAATGATGAATTTGCGAATGCGGGAGCCAAGACGATCTCCACAGCATCTGACGAAGGGTGCTTGGTTGCTTGCTCGTCCTTGACTCTGCTCTGTCTCTATCTCTACTCTGACTCCGACTGGTGTTAGTGGTGACGGTGAGTGTTGGAAGAGATGAAATTAAAAATGCGGGCATCGAGATGATACAATAATCAAATTATGTAATATGACACATGACTCACAATAATTATTAAGTAATAGATATTTTAATTATAATCAATGAGCTTAATATAAATAATTAAATTAGATATCTTACCCTTTAAACACCAAACTTTGAATGACGAGTCTTCAAGCTTATATAGACTTGATACCTACTCTCCAATAATAAGCACTTTCGCGAATCTATAAACGTTCAAGTAGAAAACATGAATATTTCTGAGACAATTATTTGCTAATTTTAAACCTTCGTTGAAATAGATTCCACTACAAACCCAAATAATCGAACTAGGTTCTCTCGATTATGCATTTTGCATTTTTCATAATGAGGTTCAAGAGCAGGAGCTCAACATACAATGAATTGTGCAACTAGATTTCGTAATCGCCATATAAATCCATTGTTCATGATTAATTCTCTCATGCACTCTTCTTCGGCAGACTCTTATCAATATTTATGGATAACTTTGAGACAATAATTGACCGTTAAATTATTCAAATGCGTGCTGATTTTGTTTTTTATTGACCAGGTATATAACGCGGATTTTTTTAACTGGATCATCAGTTTCCAGCAATCAGTCGATTAGTGAATATTGTGAACCATCGGTTGGTTTTCAATTTCAACCATTTTTATTTATAATATTTCCAGACAATGACAGCGTCGGACCTGTTGAAAAAAGCGCCTAAAGTGGCCAAAGCGACCGCTAGCAACGACAATAATAAAGAAAAAGAGGGTGATTTTTATGAATTCGATGGGTCTCCGAAGCTGGGTACTGATTATAATTTCAAAAGGGAAATTGTATGGAAAAATGCTATCGGGTTCCTAATATTACATCTTGCTGGTTTGTATGGATTATATCTAATGTTTACGGCAGCCAAATGGCAAACAAGTGTATTCGGTAAGATTTATTATTTTTATACTTTTTACTTCAAAGATATTTTTTGATTTTGTTGCCCTCTTAATTTCCATGCACCTGTTATTTTTTTTTTAGCGGTTGTCATTACTTATTTAGCTTCTGAAGGTATCACAATTGGAGCGCATAGATTGTACTCACACAAGTCTTTCAAGGCGACACCGACTTTAAAAGCAATTTTGTTACTATTCCAAACTGTTGCAGGACAGGTACTATAAATACTTCTTCACCAGTAGTAATTTATTAATTATTTATTTTTTGTTTCGGTACTTTTAGAACTGTTGTTACATTTGGGTTAGAGATCACAGACAACACCACAAGTATAGCGACACGGATGCTGATCCACATAACGCTAACAGAGGGTTCTTCTTTTCTCACGTGGGATGGTTAATGTCCAGAAAACATCCCTTGGTAAAAGAATATGGAAAAAAGATCGATATGAGTGATTTGGAAGCTGACAAGCTGGTTATGTTCCAAAAAAAGTATTTCTTAAATTAAAACTATTTTTTTTTTCTTAATAAAATCTGTTATTTTCAGGTATTATAAACCTCTATATGTGATATTCGCCCTGTTATTCCCAATCATGACCCCAGTTTATTTCTGGAATGAGAATTATTGGACTTCATTATTTGTCGCTTACTTCATGAGATATGATATACAATTGAATTTTACTTGGTTGGTTAATAGCTGGGCTCATTTATATGGAAACAGACCTTTCGATAAGTAAGACGATTGCTTACTTATATCTTTATATCTTAAACCTACTCACTTTTAATGTTTTTTTAGGGGATTAAAACCCGTTGAATCGTGGTTTGTAGGATTCGTTGCTATTGGAGAAGGTTGGCACAACTACCACCATACGTTTCCCTGGGACTATAAAGCATCAGAATTAGGAGCCCCTTTCAACTTGACGAGAATGACGATCGAATTTTGTGCGGCTCTCGGTCTGGCGTATGATCTCAAAACAGTTTCCCCGGAAATGTACAAGAAGCGTCAACTTAGGACTGGGGATGGAACTTACACGTTCACAGAGAAGAGTCCGCTTGATATTTATTTCTCGCGACAGGGGCCATGGTCCTTTTTGTATCCCAAGAATAAAGAATTCAAAAAATACGACGAGAATGGAAACGTATCTCAAGAGAAACACGAACTCTGACTAGATTATTAATAAAGACTGTTATCTGATGTGTATAAATTGGTTTAAAGTTATAATAGTGTTATATTATGATAAGATGTTATATTTATTTGCTTATTACTTATTTACTTGTACTGATATAATATTTAATTAATTAATTTAATAAAAGCTGTCCATATTTATTTATTTATTTATTTATTTATTTATTTATTTAATGTTTCCAAAGGGTTTCCAACAGAGAAACAGTCCAGAATACTACCGCCAATAATATGAATGTTTAAACATTCAAATCAATATCGAAAATGACAAATATCACTCTAGAGATGAAAAGTAAAAATATCCACACGCGGGTGATATGATTGGTCAATAAGTTAGTTAATACCCCGTAATTTAGGCAGCCCACAATACAGCTAAGCATAATAAGGCATTGCCAACTTTTCATTTAAAGGAAAGGGAAAATTTTCACGATTCTGTGGGGTAAGGGGATTACGAATCGTGATCACAAAAGTAGCTAGAGTGGGAATTGATCACATTTCCAATAAATAACAAGTTACTTGGATATGATCAAAAGAACACGGTTATAGTATCTCTGGCCCCCCAATGACGGTGTCACCTGTTTGGACGCCACATGCTTTCCGGATGTTCTTTCTTCTAAGGAAGCTTTGATACAAGACGCCGACTTTCCATACAAACAAACGTTGTTTACAGGTTTGACGTTTACAGGTTTGCCAGCTCTGATGGAAGTTGTCTCGTCAAACATTAATGAGGTCTCTCATTAGTAGATCGGTCACAATAGCCAAACTGTTGGAGTTTCGGTCAAACGCTCCGGGAGGTACGTTAAAAAGGGGGTCCCGGCTGCTTCACAGCAGTCGTTAAGTTACGTCAGAGGCCCTTGAGGCTACTTGAAAACTTCTGACACTTGGGCTTTACCACAGCCATAAGATATTTATTTATTTTATTTATTAGTAGAACTTCAAAAGTGCTGCAATGCAAATGCGATGGCATTTTATACCCTTATTAGGACAAACTATACTTTTCCATGAGATAATCATCCTTCAATTCAATCTGTAAATTTAAAAACAAATAACCCATTGCCACTACCTGCTGAATTTGCTAGCAGGATATATTCTTACCTCAACGCTCCGCGAGCTATGCCTGTGTTGCTCAGTGGCGCGTCCCCTGGGTGGTGGATTGGGGCCTTCTCTTACAGGAAGGATGCGCTGCCGGAGGTGCTGGGCTGTTTCTGAGAGAACTCGTGACTCACAGCAATGGACAGGGCCCCCGACTGCGCGGCGGACCATGCACAGGACTCGAGAGACGTGTGAGGTGTGACACACGGTGGGGGCAGCGACCCACGAGACCTCTAGCTCCGCACACTCACACCAAACACACACAGTACACTGACACAATGGAAAAGTAGACAGACCTCGGAAGCCTCTTCGGCACAGACTGGGAGAACTCTGAGGTGGAGGTTCGGTGGAATGGTAGCGTCGAAATAAAGTCAGGACCGCACACCTGATGCCGTTGGACAGTACAGGGGCCCACCCTTGCCTAGCCAGCGTAGGGGGCTGCCCTATCATCCTTCGAAAAATCTTGAAAGCACAGCAATGCCAGGTGGCGCCTGGGAAATAGGCCAAGCTGCGCTTTTCAAGGGGCTTCGCCTGCGGCCGCCACCGACCAGAAACCTTAGGAATAGTTTTTTAAGGAAGTGGGAAGAGAGGGAGGAGAGAAGTCTACTTGGACATACAAATCTACACAAAACAAAACAAAATCATGGAATGGAAGAAGAAAACAGGAAAATGGTAAACGTGCAAAAAAGCTCTGGAAGATCTCCTTCTGGTGGCGGCCTCCGAATCCGACGGCGACCCACGCGGCATGACTCCGATGGAAGCAGGAGTGCAGAAATGCACTTCAGCAGAAACGGAATCCGGGCCGTCGGTCGACGGGGGAAAAGAAAGGGCCCTAGAAAGAAGGAAACAGAAAAAGAAAGAAAAGAGACGAGAAGCCAGAAAGGCGGAACGGCAGGAGCGGAGGAAGCAGCGAGAAATCGCAGCGGCCACATGCAGCCCTGCCGAGTCAGGTAGGGGCGCTCAAACTAGGGAAGACAGGGGAGTCCGACAGGAAACCCGCGTCCCCTGGGGAGAGCACCCAACCAGGCGATGCCACCACTGGCACTCCAAGGCCCTCCGAAAGGGGGCCTACCGCACGGGACGCCAGGAGGGCCGCAAAGAAGCGGACCTTCAGGCTGCCCACGGAGCCGGTCAGCTTGAGGGAGGAGGCGGGGAAAAGCACGACCAGACGTGGAGTGCTACCCGCGCCGGAACCCTCAAAAAGACCGCGCTCAAACGGAAGGCCCCCCCCCCCCCCCGAGAGGGAGAAAAAGAGAATTGCCCTCGACAAGAGGGAGGAAGGTCCGGCGAATAGGCGTAGGCGTGCCGGGGGGCAGCCCAACGACCCGAAAGGGAGGGCGGGTCCCAGGCCCGCCTGCCCGAAAGCGGAACCTCCAAAACAGTCTCAACAGCTGAGAGCTCAAGGCAAGTCTCTCCAAGTAGTCATCAGGTCCAACCGACCAGATGGCAAAGTTGGAGAAGATGAAGCAACAGAGCTGCGCCGACAGCTGGTGGCTGAGCTGAAAAAAGCCCTGACAACAAATCGGGAGCTTGAGCTCAGCTTCCAGAAATCAGGAATAGTCGAACCCGGCTGGTTCCTGATTACGGCCAAAGACGAGACATCGGAGGACTGGCTGCTGAGAGGCTGGACGCCACAGGCAGTGGGGGAAAGCACGTTCACCCAAGTAAGGGCAACGGAAGCTCCCTGGCCAGTGGTGATCGGCTTCTGGATTAGCAGTCCGAAACCGGTCGATGTCTCTGAAGTGGAGAGATGCATGCTGAGCCTCCAAAACAGGAGGCTGGATGTCAGCAACTGGCAGCATCTCGACACCAGAGAAGGGCTGGGAGGATGGCAACTCATCTTTCGGGTCAGCCAGGAGGACGCCACGAGCATAGAAAGCGGCGGCTGGGAGCTCAACTACGAGTTGACCACCCTGACAGTGCGTCGGGTGACAATCTGGGGTCCCGCCGCCGTCGGAAATGCACCAGGCACCTCCAAGCAGGCCTAAGATGAGCCACCAAGAAAAAGCAAACCACCCATGGAAGAAATAAAGGTAAGCCAGATCAATCTGCAGCACAGCCGGGATGCCACAGCAGAAATGCTAAGCAGCCTGGTAAAAAAACCTGCAGATGTGATACTAATTCAGGAACCATATGTCTTTAGGAGCCAAATCAAAGGACTGTCAGGCCTGGGCTTCAAACTTCTGGTGGGAGCCAAGGCAGGAGAGACACCCAGAAGCTGCATACTGGTGTCCAAGAGGCTAAGCTCGGTACCCTTACCGCAGCTGGGGACCAAGGATGCCACAGCAATGCTTCTGGAATACAAAGTAAGTGACACCTCACATAAGATAATTTTAAGTAGCTTATACCTATCTCCCATACGACGGTGAACGTCTGCCATCGCAAGAGATGGCAGATATAACAACGTTTGGGTAAAGCAGAGGGATCCCAGTAGTAATAGGTTGTGACGCCAACGCGCATCACACCCTATGGGGCAGCACCGACGTCAACACACGCGGAGAGGCCCTACTGGAATATCTAGCAACGACAGACCTTGAAATAAGTAATAGAGGCAGGGAACCAACCTTTGTCAATCGCAACCGCAAGGAGGTGATTGATATAACCCTAGCCTCCAAAAGCATAACCTAGCTGTGACGTTCGAGAATGGCAAGTGACGGGCGATGTCCTGCTGTCCGACCACCGCATGATCCGATTCAAGATCAAAGCGAGGATGGCGGCAGACAAGCCCAAACTAAACCCAAGGACAACTAATTGGGAGATCTTTACAAAAGATCTCCAAATAAGGTTCAAGGGTCCCCCATCTCAAATCACACAGGAAAACATAGACCAAGAAGTAGAGAAACTAAACAAAAAGATAACCGAGGCGTACGAAAAGGCGTGTCCCTTGAGAAGGCCCCCAGAAAAGAAAATCAGGTGGTGGAGCAAAGAACTGCATCACCTCAGGAAGTCAGCGAGGAGGTCACTTCGACAGGCCGTGACTTCGGGAGAGGACACTCAATGGGACCGTTTTCGAGAAGCCAGAAGAGAATTTAAGAGAGAGATAAGGCACAGCAAGAGAGCGAGCTGGCGAGAATTCTGCGAGGAGATAACCTCCCTCCAGGAAGCAGCCAGACTCGCAAAATTGCTCAGTGCCTCAAAACGCACCGAAATAGGCTCGATCAAGAAAGAGGACGGAACCTCGACAGAAACTGAGAAGGAAACAATTGAGCACCTCCTCAGAATCCACTTCCCGGGAACAGAACAAGCGTCGACCCAGAAAGGCGGGCGGAGCCAGCCTCGGACTGGCAGCTAGCCGAAAGTCTGGTAAACGACGAGGTCATACGAATAAGGGTAAGCAAAGAGTTCCGCCCATACAAGACAGCAGGACCTGATGGCATCTTCCCAGCATTGCTGCAGGCGGGCCTGGAAACGATTCTCCCCAGCGTGAGAGACATATTCCGGGCTAGCCTAGCAACGGGATACGTGCCCCAGGCATGGAGGAGAGCAAATGTGGTCTTCATTCCCAAACAAGGAAAAGAGGACTACACTTTAGCTAAGTCATTCAGGCCTATCAGTCTGACATCCTTCATGCTTAAAATGCTAGAAACGATAGTCGACAGATATATACCTGATAGAAAACACACTGCGTGAGTTCCCGTTTCACAAGGGTCAACATGCTTACCTGAAGCAAAGATCCATAGAAGCTGCCCTACACGCAGTGACTAGAGAAATTGAAAAAGCGCTGCATCACGGAAACTGGGCCTTGGCCATTTTCTTTGATGTGGAAGGCGCTTTTGACAAGGCAAGAACAAAAACCATATGCACAGAGCTGCAATCCAGGGGTACCCCCCCGGTCCTGATTAACTGGATTGCTTCAGAGATCGAAAGCAGGCAGGTGTCGTCGGGTGCGGGAGAAGTTGTGGGCATTGCGATGAGTGGTGGATGCCCCCACGGCAGCTGCCTATCACCTCACCTGTGGTGCCTGATCATGGACGGCCTCCTAAAGCGCCTGACAGATGACGGACTGTATGCACAGGCATACGCTGACGACGGGCTGGTTCTAGTTACCGGCCAATTCCTAAGCGTGGTCTGCGATCGCATGCAGAGTGTATGTAAGATAATTGAAAAATGGTGTGAAGAGGCCGGGCTGACGATTAACCCCGGAAAGACCGACATGGTCCTCTTTACAAGGAAAAGAGAAAAAAGAGGATTTAAACCACCCAAGCTGTTCGGCAAACTCCTAACTCTAAGTGGGGAGGCCAAATACCTTGGAATGATACTAGACGAAAAACTGACCTGGAGGCCACAGATTGACAGAATAGTCACAAAAACTGTGTCATCTCTATGGCAGCTAAGAGGGACAATAGGCAAGGTGTGGGGGCTAAAACCGAAAATAATGCACTCTGGTTATACACGGCCATCATCAGACCAAGAATCAGCTATGGTTCGGTGGTCTGGTGGAAAACAACCACAAGCAACACCGTCACAAACAGGCTAGCTAAACTACAACGGCTCGCCAGTTTGTTAATAACAGGTGCAATGAGAACCACCCCGTTAGCAGCCCTGAATGTCATTCTGGAGCTGCCACCGCTTCCCATTTGGATAAAAGGGGAGGCCATGGCGGCCCACTTAAGAATGCGTGATTCGGGACTATGGAAAGGCGGAGGATACAAAGGACACACAGAGATAGCCAAGGTTGTCGAGGTGGAGATACCAATCTCAAACCTTATGTCTACCTCAAAAACAAGGAATAACAGAGAAAACAAGAAATTTACCCTGCAAATTCCTGAAAAGGAAAAGTGGGAAAAAAGGGAGGTAGCCTTCGAACCAGGAGTACTAGTTTGTTTCACAGACGGCTCCAGGAACAAAAATGGCTACATATAGGAGCGGGGCTCTACCTGGCTGGACGGAAACTGGGAAGATCCTTTCCTCTTGGGTCCATCGCAACCGTCTTCCAGGCGGAGATTTATGCTATCCTGCAAGCAGCTAGATTGGAGCAGATAACAGAAGCCGGGGAACGGACGATATACACATGCACGGATAGTCAGGCCGCCGCGAAAGCGCTGGGCACACACGGAACCAGCTCCCCACTGGTCCAGGAGTGTGTCGAGGCGCTGAACAGACTGGCGGACAGAAAATCGATGCATATCGTGTGGGTTCCTGCACACTCAGGTGTACCAGGCAATGAGCTAGCAGATCACTACGCGAAGCTCGGGACCAGGGATACCTTTTGTGGGCCGGAGCCCGTCCTGGGTCTGACCAAAAATCTTCTCAAAGAATCTATAAAAGAATGGACTCGCAAGGGTTTAGAGAACCACTGGGAAACAGCACCAGGCTGCAGACAGGCCAGGCTGTTTCTGGCCGGTCCGATCGGAAACAGATGGACCAGCATGTCCAGAATGAACCGGAAGGAACTCTCAGACTACTAGTCGGGGTTCTCACCGGTCACAGCAGTCTGAACAAGACACCTGCAAGTGATGGGGATCACTCGAGACCCGGTCTGCCCTAAATGCGGAATGGATGACGAGAACTCCCACCATTATGTAGGCGTATATGAGGTATACAGCAACCTCAGGCTCAACATCTTTGGGTCTGAGGAGCTATATACAAGAGGAAGAAATGAAACTCCTCTCATACAACAACCTTCTGGCCTTTATTAAAAGGTCGGGGAGGTTCGAGTAGGAGTTTCACCATGGTTCGGGTACGGCGAAAAGGGCCCTCGGTGGCCTAGTCGCTTGGGGTGCTAACCACCCCAACCCACCATACTATAGTAGTAGTAGTAGTACCTCAACGCTATTATCCCCAAATCAAACCACCCAATCAATAAATAAATACCGACAGACGTACTATAAATAAACTCCAACTAAAGTAACTGAACTGCCTATTATAACAAAATTATAATATTCAGTATTCATTCACTAATAGCATCATTGGCATCACTAATGACTTCAGTAATGGATTCACTAATCACTTCGATGCCAATGGCGCTTGGCGATTGGCGGAGGCGGGGGTGAAAACATCACGTCAAACTTCAGGAAAAAACACGACAACTGACAACAATGACCACGTGAAGGGTTTGTTTGTATGGAACCAGAACCACTTGGCCCCGCCCTGTGACGTCACACTGACGGCGTCTATTGAAAGGTTTAGCGGTATTTAGGTTCTTATAATAAACTGTCAAATGTCAATGTCAATATTGACAGTTGTTAGTCATTTTGAATCTACTACTTGCAGTTGGCCAGTGCACAAGGGTGAGAAAGCCATTAAAATTAAACATAAAAAAGATAAGAAGAAGATGAAGAGTTTCGAATTTTCACGTGGTGGTATTTATTTATTAAGGTTAAATCTAAACAGTTCCAGGTTACAGTAATTTATTTGTAATTTTTATTCAGAAGTTCATTACATAAATTAAGAAAAAATGGCTGCAGTATCAGAAAAATCCAATATAGACCCAACAAGTTTCACAACAAAACGCAAATCCGACGATGCAGCCATGGAAGTGGAGCTCCACAAGGGTATCGAGGGCACCTCCAAATCGAACCCTCCGAAAGCTAAGAGAAGAAAAAGTAACAAATATAAAAGTGCGACTACTCTATCGGAAACCAAAGATAATGTCCGGAAAGTCCACGTTCCAAATCACAGATACACTCCGCTCAAAGAAAATTGGCTTAAAATATTCTCTCCAATAGTTGAACATTTACAGTTACAAGTCAGGTTCAATTTACAGACGAGGTGTGTTGAAATTAAGGCTTGTGATGAGACGCCAGATATTGGAAACTTACAAAAAGCCGCAGATTTTGTCAAGGTAAGTAATTATTTTGAAATTAAATCATTCATGTCCTGGCCTGGCCATCAACACTCACACCTCCTCCTCCCTTTTTTGGTCTGTACCTATTACTGTATTATCACTGCATTAGACAAAGGGGTAACTTTGCAGTTTCGGGACCAGATGGTTCCATGAAAAACTTACAACGTTTTCATTTTGTGATGTCATAAACTTCGGTTAGATTGGGTTTACGCATCATCAGTTACCCAACAATATATCCCCACTACTCTCCGCTCGTGTCTCGCTGAAATCCTCCCAGCGTTGCCACGTACAAGCCGCTCTACGTTTTCCAGACAATCTCTACTGGTTAAGCGATAGGCGCTTCTTCTTATCTGTCGTGAGTTATCTTTGCTACGTAATCCGGCCTGTACTCTCTTTGCTTACTACTATTTCTAAGAATATTATAAACAATGGAAATGTTTCAATGATATAAAAACTTAATGGTAATGTTGCTGATTGACACCCTAAGAAGTTCCCCTACACTAGCTCCCCTCCACTAAGTCAGATGTTTGGTCATGTTAAGTATTTTAGGTACCCTGACTCCTTCACAAAGGATGAGGAGTGCAGGACAGTTGTTGTGTTCAAATTCGAGATATTTGAAAATTTATGTTTCAAGAATCACCCTGTATAATATTGTCTTTGTTTCAGGCATTTATACTCGGATTTGACGTAGACGATGCCATAGCTCTGTTACGTCTGAATGATCTGTTCATTGAATCATTTGAGATGAAAGACGTAAAAACATTGCATGGAGATCATCAGTCTAGGGCTATTGGTCGTCTTGCTGGCAAAGGCGGTAAAACCAAGTTCTCCATTGAGAACGCAACCAAGACTAGAATCATATTAGCTGATACCAGAATCCACATCTTGGGAAGTTTTCAAAATATACAGGTGAGTAATTGATAATCATCATAAGTTCAGTAATTATTTGCAATATAAGTATATGGTCATATGATGCCATGTTAAAGTGACAGAAATCACTCAGTATAAATGCTGTCAAGCTTTTCAATTCCATGATTTTTATTTCTTTTTTTTATATATAAATACATTAGGTTTGTTCCAACTTGATACAAAACCGTTAAATGACGGTTCAAGACATGCATATTACTTTCTGAGCGTTCCAACAACATTTGTGTAATGAGAGGGTTGGTACGGATATCGGTCCAACCAAAAATTTGTTGATTCCGAACTCGTTTCTGTACCGTATTTCGATTCATGAAGTTTCCGGGAACTGTTGGAATCGACTTGCACAGAATTGTTTTTTATTTTATAACCAGTCAGTTCTATCTGTTTCTTCTCTAATAGCCATCATTGTAAGTATATTCTTATTTTTTTTACAGATTGCTAGAAGAGCCATTTGTAACCTTATAATAGGACTGCCACCTTCAAAAATATATGGGCAGTTACGAAATGTGGCCCACAACATATCTCAAAGAATTTAAATACTGTTAATATGTAAAGCATTATTAATAATAAAATATCTAGCCTTATCTATATTTTTTTCTATAACTCGTTAATCTGTCTTTGATCAAAATAAATCAAGTAACTGCTACAGTATATTTACATTTATTACAAAGTACATAAATTTGAAAAATCACATTCATAACCGATACTTAATTTTAGGACTGAAAAATAAATTAAAATTCGAGAAATTAAGCGCTATTTTTTAATACTAATTTTTTAATAAATTACTGTAGTTGGATTTTTATTAACATTGGATGTAATAGCTTCTTCTAAGTTACTGTCCAATTTGTGATAATTGGCCGAGTTTGGCCTTCGTCCTCTATACTGGCGTTTGGTTTGTCTGCCTTCTATGAGCAGGGCTAATATCTGAAAAATTAAAAGGTGGGATTAAATCATGGGAGCTGCACCAAGTTTCAGTGATCAAGTCAGGAAAGTGTACAAACCTTTTGTTTATTATGGTAAACGACATAAGCGAGCACAACTAATATGCAGATGACCATAAAATATGAGAAGAAATAGGAATCACCGTTCAATTCGGGTGGGTAATCGCTCATGTTTTCAGTTACTTTCGCTAAAACAAAAAAAATTACATAATAATGGAGCGAAGGATCATCATGCATGAAACTTACATTTTGAAATATAATTTTCATTCACATTTGAATTTGGCTGGTCCTCTGTAAAATAAAATAAAATAAAAATATTAGTACCTACATAAAGTTTCACCATTATTTTATTGTAAATCTTTCAGCGGATATTTTGTAAAGGCTCATTAAGTTAACGGGCAGATTTCTGTGGCCGTTTCTGAAGAAGGGATCGACTCTTATGTTGAAAATATTGCAATTTAGTTACTCTTGGCATCAAAGGGATTACAAAAATGTTAATAAAAGCCATTTGACGTCGATATTAGCTTCAAAAATTAGTAAGAAATCTGTCCATTAGCTTAATGAGCCTTTATAATACCCACTGTGTTTGTTCTGGATAATGACAAACCATCCGTAAGATTATATAAACAGACTGGACAGTAGAACTGAAAAAGTTAGTATAATTTTTTTTTTGTATTTAAAAAATTTGGTTACAAGTTGAAACAGAAATGTCTAATTTGTCACAGAAAAACTATTGGAGGGATGTCCAGACTCAAAAAGTGAAGTCTCTTGGGAATATTTTATGTCATTTCTGAAGCTCAACTCTACAGTATGTCCCTAGATAGGTGAAACGACTCATAAAAGATTTCTAATTCTAACATAATATCTTCGTTTTGAAAAATCAAGTTTGCCTTGGCAATTTTCAAAAAAACTTTTTGGTGATAAAGTGCCTTTTGTTTGTGTAGCAAATACAATGAAAAGTTGTTTGAAAAAGTCGTTTAGAATCAACATTCTATACGTATAAAATCAACGGCCAATCCAAAACTTCTTAAATGTCTGAAATAAACAATAAAGACATGAAAAATCATAGTTGGTCAATGGTTTTCTAGATGCTGATTCTAAACAACTTTTTTTAATAACTTTTCATCACACTTGCTACATAAACACAACTTCACTTCGCATAAAGAAGGTTTTTTGAAAATTTTTCAACCAAGCAGGCTGAACCCCAAAAAATAACTCATAAATTTCAAGAAGAGAACTTTCATCTTTTATAAGAGTTGTTTCACCTTTCTAGAGACCACCCTGTATGTATATGAACGTGATTAAGAATGTTTTTTAGGACTCATTTGTGCCTAAAACTAATTTTCTTTACAGCATTTGTAACGCATTCTTAGTGCTTATTCCCACGAACTTTCTGAAAGTGTACCTACTACATAAATACACCATTTATATTTAATGGCAATCATGAGGAGGTATGGAACCCTAGCTGATCTAGATAGTTGAAATAACATGTTCATCTGTCAAATTGTAGGTCGATCAATCCTGAATAACTCTAGAATGACCCTAAAGCTCTAGCAAAGTCCCATCTGTCTAGTGTACGTTAATTTGAGCCATTTGACAGAGTAATTTAGGAAGCTATTAGAGAAAGGTCATTGTGAAAATCAATACAAGTTGGGATTGGGAAACTTAAGATCAGAAGGAAAGCTGAGCGAAGTGTTTTGGATGTTTTGGAAGTAAGATCAGTGCAATAATTTGCAGCTGTAAAAGAGAATTGTATTAAGGGGGTACTTCACCTAGAGAGCAATTAAATCTTGGGACGAACGCGAAAGTTTGAAAAGAGATAGTAAGCGTAAATCTTACAGAGGACGTTAAGCTAAAGCAAGTCTGACGTGAAGGATTTATGATAGGTTGAAATAAGTGGTTCCAAAAAAACAAGTGGAATTCGACTATTCAGCTGAAAGAGCAAAATAATTTACAAACAAAAAAGTGAAGAAAGATATTTTTCAAGAGCAGTAGCTGAATCTTCCTTTTATTTCAACTTTCAACTCTAATCAAAACCCTCTTCTAGTGTCTTTTTTTTGTGTAATTTCATTCTTAGGAACAAACAAGTCTTATAATAATTATTATATTTACCTTGGGGTGCTTCCGGTGGTTTCATTTCTTGATTGATCTCGTCATACTGATTATCATTTCCTAGATCCCCGGGGACATTTCCGTCGAAATTCAACCCGTCAAATCCGTTTTGTTCACCTAAATTGTCCTGATTTTCCGGATTGGCCGAATCGACATTTTCTTGTGTATTTGAGTTCGGTTTTTTATTCTTACTCAGTGTTGCCGGATTACTCTGTTCTGCTCCCATATCAATGTTTCCCGTATTTTCATTGTTCGTATTTTTGTTCTTGCTCGGTTCATTTACGTTCTCTTTCCCAACAGCGTTTGGGTTTTGCAGAGTGTTATCATCACCGCCCAATTCTTGTTTCTCAATTGGAATCGGTTGCTTTGAGTCTACATTACTTGGAGCTGCAGGATCACTTTGGGTTAATTTCGGTTTCGCTTCAACGTGTTCTTGAGACTTTGTGTTAGATGCGCCATCTGCAGTTTTCTTTATTTCATCATCGTTCTTCGCATTCTGCTTCTCACTCGGATCACCTGCAATTTCATGTTGTTTGTTGTGGTCAGTGTTTGGTTGTTCATTCTCGAGATTATTATTTTCAATTGCCTTTTGCTTAGGCACAGAGTTATCTTCATTTAAGACTTTCTTATCTTCATTATTATGATTATCTAATGATTGTTCTGCATTTGGACTTGCTTTATTCGTATCAGTTTTATCTATGGAATCAGTAAAATAAACAATACAATCAATAATTAATTATTATAAATAGTGTAATAATTGTATTTAAATTATTATACAGGGTGTCCCAGCTTATTCGAAGCGGTCTCTGTAGGCCAAACGATGGATTTTTTCCAAAAAATTTTTGCACATTCAAGTACAGGATCACAATGGCCATAATTTAAAATTATTTTGGGGTATACAGAGTGTCCCATATGACAGTGGCATATCAAAGCTATGTTTTTTTAAATGGAATGCTCCTATGTTATTGCATTTTTAGATTGTCTGAAAAGAGAAAATGAGATTGGCTTTTACAGTTGGTGTTTAAATTCAGAAGTTTTTGAGTTATAAACAAGTGAAAATCGTCATTTTTCAAGTTCAAGGCCCTGTACAACGAAAACGGTTCAAGATAGAGAAAAACGGCTTACGTGTCCCTATTTTAACTTTTCATGTACTATCCTATGATGTGGATGAAATGTTTATACAGGGTGATAAAAAATTTGAAAAATTCAGAAATTTCTCCACGCGTCGCCAAATAAAAAAATCAAAGAAAGTACAAATGTTTCTATACCATAGGATAGTACATGAAAAAGTAAAATAGGGACATGTAAGCCGTTTTTCTCTATGTTGAACCGTTTTCGTTGTACAGGGCCTTGAACTTGAAAAATGACGATTTTCACTTGTTTATAACTCAAAAACTTCTGAATTAAACACCAACTGTAAAAGCCAATCTCATTTTCTCTTCTCAGACAATCTAAAAATAATAATAATAATAATAATAATAATAAGTCTTTATTGCCCAACAGGTAGATACCCAATTACAGGACAACCAAACAGAATTTTACAATTGCAGTTCCAATCCAATTAAAACAACTCAAGTAATAAATCTAAAGTAACAAAAAATATAAAGTAATAAATATAAAATATAAAAGTACAGAGATACAAAATATGTGGTCAAGACATCCTATCCAACACACAACGCAACCCTCAAAGTAAATCAGCAGCTATACCAATCAACTTCCCCAAGCTATCAAAGAATATATCACAAGCATGACTGATATTGTTGAATGTAGTACACATTACATAAATAGGAGATTTTAGATATAGGTTCGTTCTGGCAGTTTGAGTGCTGAATGTAACCTGGTGCCTAGCGTTAAGTCTAGGAACATATATGTCTATCTGATTCAACAAAACAGCGCAATCAATATTACCATTCACTAAATTAAACAAGAATGTAATACACAACAGCTTTCTTCTTAGTTCGAGACTGTGGAAACCAAAGGTGTTCAAAAGAGTACAATGATCGAAGCCAGTTGGTGGGTAGATTCCGTCCACTTTAAATTTCAGATATTTAAGAAATCTTCTCTGAACAGATTCAATTCTAGTTTTGTGTACCTCATAGTGTGGGTAAAAGATCAGACTTCCATATTCTAGCCGGGATCGAACATATGCGTAGTACAAGGTCTTAAGCACCGATATATTATTAAATGACTTGCAGTTCCTAACTATGAAGCCTAACATTTTGATGGAGGAGGCAATCATTGAGTCAATGTGACTATCAAATGTAAGTTTAGAATCAAACCACACTCCTAGGTCTTTGATCAAACTGCTACGAGACAGCAGTGATGTATCGATTGCATACGGGTATACTATCGAAGATAAATTCCTAGTATATGTAACCACCCAGCACTTAGATGCATTCAATAAGAGATTATTACGTCGACACCACTGCTGAACTCGATCCAGATCCAGCTGAAGGTCTACGCAGTCACTGGGGTTTGTAATTTTGGAAAAGATCTTTAGATCGTCAGCAAAAAACAGATGATTGCTATTGATTACCGAACTCAAGTCATCGATAAAAAGCAAAAACAGTAATGGGCCCAAATTCGATCCCTGCGGAACACCCGAAGTGGGCACAAATTCAAGAGATCTATATCCACTATAATACACATAGTGAGTTCTGTCAGAGAGGTAGGATTCAAAAAACTTCACAAGGGAATGTGCGAAACCAAAACCCGGCAATTTTTCGATGAGAACAGAGTGGTCTATGCAATCGAATGCCTTAGAGAAATCCGTGTATAGAGCGTCCACTTGACCTTTCCTGTCCAGAACACCGGATACAAACTGGGAAAAGCAAGTTAAGTTCGTGACCGTGGATCTTTTCTCCATGAAGCCGTGCTGATATGATGTTATTTGTGTCCTTACAGATGGATAAATTAAGTTATATATGGCCCCCTCAAACACTTTAGCAAAGTTCGATAATAATGCAATAGGGCGATAATTAGAGATTAAAGAGACCTTGCCTGACTTAAAGACTGGACACACCTTCGCAACCTTCCAGACAGCTGGAAACACTTCGGTTTTAAGTGACATGTTGAATATCGTGCACAGGGGAATAGCCAGCAGATGCACGCAGTCTCGGACCAGGAAAGACGGTACCTGGTCAGGTCCCGCAGTCATTCTATCCTTAAGCTTTCTGGAGGATTTGATTATGTCAGAAACCGAAATTTGAGGGGAGTTTACTGAATGAGAATAATTGTATTCAGATGATTCACGAATAGGTACTGTAGAGGTTCTATCAGTAAAAGGGAGGTAGACGCTCTTGAAATATTCACTGAAACTGTTCACAATCAGTTGGGGAGTGTCACAAGTCTCACCATCTGGTGTGGTCATGGAAGAAGGTATGCGACTACATCTTTTTCTATTGTTAATGAAACTCCAAAACTTTTTTGCATCGGAACCTATAGAATCCTGAACACTGTTCAGGTAGTTATCATAAGCTATGGATATCTGTGTTTTTATTGTGGCACGCAGTGTTCTGAAAGCGTTTTGGTGATATTCCGAACCACTACCCCTGTACCTTGCACGATGCTTGGCTTTCTGCGTTATGTTTGCAATGATATCCCTAGTAAACCACGGTGGAAAATTACTTCCCCTGCATTTCGTTTTAAACAGCGGTACATGACAATCAAAACAATGATAAAGTTTTTCATAGAATTCTGAACACGCTTCGTTAACATCAGTATGTTTAGTCAGAGATGACCAGTCCAAGGCTTGAATAGAGTTGTAAAGAGAGGGGAAGTCAGCTTTTCTGAAGTTGTATGCCACCTGAGCCCCACTGTTAGTACGAAAAAAGTCTGACTGAGATGAATATCTGAAACTCGGGCTGATGGACAGTGCGGGGTGCCCGGCATCCAGAGGGACCAATGGCCCACTATCAGCAACCACCTCACATTCGACGTTAGAATAAACCAAATCAAGTAAGCGATTATTAACATTCACTACATAATTGAATTGTGTAAGTCCCAGAAAGTTGGAAAACTGCGTAATAAGCTGTGTCTTACTATCTGAAACATCATTGTGTACAAGCTTAGGGATGTTGAAGTCGCCAAAGATTAACAAATTATGATTAAACCCGTAATCAAGTTGCTCAAAACTGTCGAGGAACACACTCAGCTGTTGAGGCGTAGTTTGTGGTGGAATATACACGCAAAATACATAAAAAGTAATACAGTCCAGACAGCACTTGCATCCAACAATCTCAACAGCCGGCGAGGATACCAATACACTAGATAAGTCCAGTTCACTACACATTATATGGTTTCTGATGGCTAGTAGGGATCCACCGCCACACTTCTTCCCCGTCAGAGCCAAGTTTCTGTCGCAGCGAAAGACATTGTACATGTCAGGGAAAAGTTCGGATGTGGATATGTGTTCCTGCAAACGAGTTTCAGTGATCCCAATCACGTCGTATTCTAAGTTGCACACAGATGTATAGAACGCCTTGATTTTGGTCCTTAAGCCATCAACATTTTGGTAGTAGAAGAGTATTTCACTGGACCGGACATCTGACCTCTTGGGCTGAGTCAGTTTAAATTAACCACACGAGGCACACCATTGAAATACCTTATCTTCAAATTCCTTTCGCCTGCCTCAGTACGAGTATTCAGTTCTACTTTCACTTTGCGATATAGTTCAATTTGCTGAGGAGTTCTATCCAATGAGACATATATGTGTTTGTAAGTGGGGTCATCTCTGAGTACTTTAGAGTTCTTAATTATCTGTTTAACGTCATGCTCACTTTTGAGGCAAACCTTAACCGGTCTGGGTCGACTGTTACCTGCATTATACTTCCCCAGACGAACAATCTTCAGATCAGAAGTATCCACATCTGCAGAGATCCTTCCGATAATCTGGGCAACCATATCACCAGTGGCACCTGAATTCATGGAGTTTGGGCCACTATGTGATGACTCGACAAGACCAAATAAGATCAAGTTGGTTTTTCTTCTATTTCGATCCGAGACCTCCTCAATCACAGACTCGAAGTCGAAGTCGACATTGCTCGGGCTGGAGGGTGATCCACCGGAAGAAACATCCTCCTGAGCCTTTTTAAGAGAGTTGAACTGACTCTGGAGGTCATCGATTTTCCTTATAAGGACAGGTAACTGTTTGAAGCCACTATCGCAGTCAGGACATAAGAAGATGAGCTTGCGTTTCTTAAGGTCGAGGCAACGAACCTCCGATGCTGACAAATCTGCACATTTCTCGCACAGGCCCACCTTGCAGCTATCACAGCTGTACAACTTGCATTTCAAATCACATTTCACGCAGGTGGACATGGTGATCTCCCAGTATATTAATTATATTCACAGATCTTAATGCAGATTTACCTAAGTGTCGTATAAACTGAAGGAAGTGGCAACGTAGCAGCCTGGCTGGTATTCGGATTCCCAATAAATATAAATTACGTTATCTTATCCTCCCTGATAACAATGGGCAATAAAAAGAGTACTTGTGTAAATCCTGGTTAGTTAAATGACTTTACATCAAAAAACAACCAACAAAACACATCAAAAACTTAGGGAAAAATATGCAAATTGGAGAGGAGACTCTCACACACACAGTGGTACTAGTTTCAGCTTCATAGAACAGCATAAAAACACCTAAATGATGCAAAAACGAGAGCAGTAAAAATAATGGACTGCAATTGATAAGGTTCTTTATCACTCAAAAAATGCAATAACATAGGAGCATTCCATTTAAAAAAACATAACTTTGATATGTCACTCTCATATGGGACACTCTGTATACTCCAAAATAATTTTAAATTATGGCGATTGTGATTCTGTATGTACTTGAATTTAAAAAAAAAATTTGAAAAAGTCCATCGTTTTGCCTACAGAGACCGCTTCGAATAAGCTGGGACACCCTGTATAAAAAAAACAGTTAATAATGATAATGTAAAGAGAAAAATACATTTACAACAAACTGATGGTAATTAAAATAATTTGTTTGAAATTTTGGATTGTGTTTCAAAAAAAGAAAAATGATTTTATTACTATAGCGCATAAATATATGTGACTGTTTATCTAAATCCCTGGCAATTTTTTAACTCAAAAACTATTAAAGTTCCAGCTCATCCCATCAAAATGTGCATAAAAGTAATAATTTATTAATTAAAAGATTTTGTGGTTGTTCAGGCACCGGTCACATTTTATAAAATTCATAATAATTAGATGAAGGGATAAGATATTCAAACTTTGAGTGGTACAAGAAAATTTTTACAATCAAATCATGTAAAAATGTAAAAAAAATCACATTTATTGTTCAGTGATTTTTGTGCATTCCCTATCTAGAATACAACAGGTAAAATGCAACCAAACAGTCATGCAATATTCTAATAACTACAGAGACTCTCGAATATCCGGGATATTCGGGAAAATTACAACTACTCTAGCGTACACTAAAAATCAAAAAAAGGCGACAAACGCTTTTTTTTTCTCCCTTAATAATGAACCAATCAGTTTGCTTCGGCTCTCATTTTCTTCGTATTTTAATTCTATACAATTCCATTGGGACCATTTAGATTGCTCCTTTAGTTTTTTTTTATAAGCAAAAAAAATGCGATGTTTTGACTAAATTGTCAATAAAAAAAAATGAAAATGGTGAACTCAAGTGTACAGTTAGGATCTGGGGGCTATTCCGCGTTTGATGGCACCAGCAGTAGTCCGTTACTATATTCATCAGAGTGGTGATTTTAGAACTCTGTTGCTTGGCCTAAATATTACAGTATTTTTCTTTTGGTTTTCCTCTTTTGTCAATTGCTCTTCCATATTTGTCAAATGATTTTCTTATTTTTCTATCTATCAATGATTATAGTCATTGATTTATCAATCAATTTCCTTTTATGTCAAATCAGTTTCACTTTATGTCAATTGCTTTTCCCATTTACGCACAGTGACATTATAATAAACATTGGAAAAGCATTTGATATAAAAGGAATCTCATTTAACAAAAGAGGAATTTGAATTGAAAAATCAGGCACTGACGTTTGATAAATGGGAAAATCCCCCATTTGACAAATAAGGAAAATCAATTGACAAAAAAGGAAAACCAAAAGCAAAAAACTGTATGTATTTGTTAGTGCCTATAATTCGAAATCATGAAAATTTTATAAACTGGATATTCGAGAGTCTACTGCATTAGATTAAAAGAACCATCTCTCAAATGACTATATACCTAATTACTATTGGGGCTACAAAACTGAAAATCATAATAATTGTCCTTATGATAAATTTCTAACGATAATAATATGATCAATTTCGGAGCCTCTAACTTAGTATCTTACAACAGCATGCATAATATTGTGGACTATCAACCTCATGCACTAAACCTGAACACCCTTATTCAAACAACATGAACAGTGTAGAACTAGAACTAGAAATAATACAACAGGAGTAGTTATGATGGGTATCATTATTATTGTGCATTGAAGTTGAAAGATCAATCTTTTATATTCTCACTTTTTACTTCATTAATTTAATAATTATTATTAATATAACAAACTTTTTGTAAATGCAGTGACCTGACTATATTTTTGAATTTTACATGACCTCAACTGATAAAAAACAAAATTTTCTGCAAGATGAGATTCGCTTGTAATCATAATTGGGTAGGTATACCTAATACTCCTTTTCCAAGACTTATAAAAATTCGTGTATCATTACCTAATTCTGCATCTGGATGGTTTTTTTGCTCGCTTGGTTCTGGATTACTTTGACCAGCAGGATCACTTTGGGTTAATTGCGGCTTAGCTTCAATGCGTTCTTGAGGCTTGACAATCTTAGTTGTCTTTTTTTCTTCAATATTTACAACTTCATCTTGCTTTTGTTGATCTTTGTCTGTTTTTTCACTCCCTGGATCATTATTTTCTGTTGCCTTATCTTTAAGAATCGAATCTTCATCTAACACTTTTTTATTATTACTATTAAGCTTATCTATTGGTTGTTGTGCATTTGGACTGACTTCTTTATTCTTATTGGTTTTATCTTTGGGACCGGCAAAGAAAAATTAAAAATAAAATAGGTAATTCTGAATGAATAATGTATTCTAGTGAAATAGTTTTTCTTAAAAAAAAATTACATAATTAGCTTCACTTTCATAAATAAAGAATATATTTAAAATTGGTGAAAATCAAATTGTCAATAATTACGCTTAGTTTTGCATGTCCATGTATTATAGCAACTTTCGAAAGCTATGAAAAAGCATTTAGAATAAAATAAATAAAGATGGTTTAATAAGATAAAGATGTGACGATTTAAGTTATTTTATGCAACCCATGAAGGCATTGGGCCTAAGTACTGAGGTACCGTGTGATTGTGTATTAGGACTAATAGGGAATTCAAAAAATATTGTGGAACAAGCATGCTGAAAAATTACTTTTTACTTACACTTAAAAGCTCAAAATTATATTAACCTTAGCAAAATAAGTAAAAGTGCAAGCATGCGTTAGTAAAAATTACTCTACTCTATAGCACGAACTCTCAAACTACCCCGAAGCATGTTTCTTTCCAAGAAAAAATCTTCATTCGATATTATACAGGATGTTACAGTTTGTGTTCATAACTCAGCAAACAGTTTAGTGTAATATACCACCCCCAGGGCAAGCATTTTTTCTTCAAAATATCCTCATCAGTGAAACTTAAGGATAAGCCCGGCATTAATTAGGAGAAACCATTTGCAAGTGAGAATTCCAGAATCCTTTATTTCATCCGCCGCAACAATGGATTGGACTTTCACCTACACGACGGTTAAAAGCTAAGCGGGAATCTTCACCACGCACTGCAGGCGTGATACCTAAAAGGGTAGCGCGGGCAACGGTCAGTGGAATTGAAGAGAGACGGATAGAGATACAAAGGGTTGAGTGAGTATAAAACACCAGCGCTGGCCCGCTCGAGATCACTTCCTTCCGATTCTTCTAACACTTTGGTGGATTGAGAATACACTCTCCGCTGTTGTGGTTTGATTTGTTTATTTAATTTGACTCGGGTGGATTGCGAATACACTCTCCGCTCTTCTTGTTGTTTAATTTGTTTTACTTGTATTTATTTAATTGGCGCCGGTGGGTTGAGAATACACTCCCCACTGATTTTGTTTTACTCATCTAAAATTATCCGACGCCGTTGGATAGGGAATAGAGTCTCCTCCGGTTTGTCTTGTGCCTGTCGATTGCAGAATAAGCCGCTTACTTTATTCCTAGCACCAGCATCGCTGAAGACGTCGCCAAGAAAGCTCCATCATTTATAAACAAAGGTATCGTATTTATTTATTCACTCTGACTAAAATCCCCTAGGTTAGAAATTATAATTAATTCCTTTTATTTCAGAAGTGTAAGTAAGTAAAAGTAAAGCTCGCAAAATTGTATTAATTTGTAACATAATAACGGATCTTCCTAAGCGGTACCGACGGCACAGTCATTCACAATCCATCAATATTGTAGCCAAATGTCTCCCTCTCTCAGAATCAGAAAGAACAGGTCTGCTTGAAATCATTTCAGTCATTCAAATAGCGTTAGGTTAAAGCAATCAGGAAAGAGAAAAGACGTCTCAGAAACAAACAAAAGGCCAAAACAAACAGATAGGTGGAAACAGAAACAAAAGACATGTTACCACACTAACCAAGAGAAGTTTAACTTCATTTCTAGTTTGTTTGTTAAGCATCAATTTGTACCTCATTTCGAACTTTGACAACTAAAACCTCTCAGAAACGCAAAACAAAAAATTCAAACAAATCGAGGTTTACATCAAAAGTTGGAGTAGCATACACATAACATTAATAAGAACAAATGAAGGATTAAAACCAAAACAAACAAAACAAAACCGAGTTCCGTAAATGTCAGAGCATAGCCTTTTACGGTAAACTAAGATCCAAAGAGATCAAGGTATTTTCTTTCAGCAGTTGCGCGAATGCGAGAGTGCCTTCAGTGTTTTTATTATTGTGTAAGTCGCGTAAAACCGATGTTCACTTGAACAGAGTGACCTGAGGGAGAAGGTCAGTGGGATGCTGCCTTCGTCTCTCGTAGGTTCTGGTAAATTCTCTTGGTAAAGCTTACCTGCAATTGATGACTTAGTCAAATCAGGAAACATTTGAGAAACAGTAAAGATCACAAGCTTGAAATTGAAGTAAAACTTGCCCAATCTGGCAACACCGTAAGTCTCAAAGACACCCAAACACCCGAGGAAAGTGAAATTACCAAACCATTCAATTCATTGTCAGGTCAGGAATTTTTACGACAACCCTCACACACAAAAGCCAAGGCAAACAGAGAGTAAGATGATTGAAATGACTCAAGCAGGTCCTTTTCAAACCAGCTGCAGGAACAGCATCGGAAGATCTGAATGAATAAATGTAAAATTAACTAATAGAAAATTAATTAAGGTAATTTAAGATTTCATTGTATGGAATAAACTGATATCCAGTTTGAAAATAGATGAAATAGTGATATCATTTGATTCTTTAATCTTAAAGGAAGTCATTTTGATTACACAGGTATTTCTTGACTCCTGAGCTTTTGCCCACCCTATCCGAGAACCGAGGGGCGCTACCAGAAGAAACGACACAACGAGCTGGATCCTGGCCGCTTTTTCTAGACGATCATCGGGGGTAGGGGAGTGGTTGTTACATTAGCTTGAAAAAATTTCTATAAAATTTTGCTCCAAAACGTTTTATTTTCAAGATCCAAAGTGTTAAAGTTGGTATAAAAAAACAACTTTACTGAATACAGCGGGGGAGGGGTCCTTCACCACCCGAGAACCTTCGCATAAATGTAATTAGGTGTTGTAAGTTACAAGACATGAGACATATGAGTCATATCTACCCTTTAAATATCGATATTGATTTGATAATGAATTGTAGCATTCTATTCTTCTCTTATGAATTGCTGCCCTGAGCCCTGAATGTAATAAAGATTTTTCCCGTTGGAGATGAACTCTAAATTTTATCTCGGTAATCCTGTACAATCTGTCGCTAAATTTCACCCTACCATACCTATAAATAAAAATAAATGCGTCGTAAGTCAGGTCTTTGGTCAGGGTAGGGTTTTTTTTCCTTAAAATGGCCTTGAAATGAAAAAAAAACCTACCCTGACCAAAGACCTGACTTACCGAACCGGAATTTGGAGGATTTATTTTTATTTATATGGTAGGGTAAAATTTAGCGACAGATTGTACAGGATTACCTTTATCTCGTAAGCATAAAAAAAAAACAGCTCTACATTTTTCTACACTTCCACATCTGAATCAAATTACAGTAAACATCCTAGTCTCATATTAATTTGACCACAATTCAGGTAGTTTTAGCTTCCACTATTATAGTCTGTCCAAGTTAAGGTGATAGCTCATAAAAATATTCATGCCTCTGATTGTCTGTTACTGGTATAAGTGAATAGTAAACATCTTTCTTTCTCTCTCTGCCTTGTGCCTTTATTTATTGTGGTTATCTCCGTAACTTGGATATAGAGTATCGTAGTTATGAGCACAAGGGGAAATCCATGAGTAAATATATTATGTCCTTATGTCCATAATGGAAAATATGTGGAATTGTTATGGAAAATAAATAAACTTAAAAAGTAAATAAATTGTCATTATAAGCCTTACCTTCTTTTATATTTAATGAATGTTTACTATTCCTATTTTCATTTTCTAAGACTTTCTTTGCAAAAAATAGTGATTTCCCACAATTTTCAGGTGAAAATTGACAGATTACTAAACACAGTTCTTCATTCTGTAAAAACATCACCAAATCCTGGGGCCATTGAAGCTTCCTTGATAGGTCCTTTAGATCAGTGCAATCTTTGTTTTCGTTCAGTTTTTGAGGGGCTACTTTTGGGACCGTTTCAATCTTCACATCACTACCTTTATACTTGTTACAATATGAAGTGAAAGCATTAAAATATAATTTACATAAAATATTATTAGTATCTTTCATTCCAGGATTACTAGGAATCTCCAGGGCACTTATTGACTTCCAACTGCTACACTTCTTAAATATCTCTTCTTTTGAAAACTCTGGTGGGAAAGTCTTAGACGTAGATGTGCAGTTATTTGCGATAGCATCGTACATGGTCTGATCGGCATTATCAGTCGGGAATTGCGTAGAAAAAACTGATAGAGAAAGCAAAGCGAAGAAAATTCTTAAAACCTTGGTCATTTTCACTATTTATTTATTACTTATATTTCCGATCGGAGAGCTGTTTTTAGTTCCTCTATGTTCTGATTCTAGCTAGAGTTAGCTATATTAGCTTAATTGATATGCACACAGTCAGATAAGAAGTGGCAAGGCAACCGATTCTGGATTTTGAAACCAAACAAGTTAATTTTGCAACTTGATACTTGGGGTCTAGGATTACCAAAATGCCTTACTCAGATTTATTATTAAAGGAGGTTGAAATTGCACAAATTGCACCAAATTCTTATTGGTGCTTGGTGACATTGATAATACACTTTTTTAATTTACAAATTACAATTATTATAAAATTGGGAAAAATTTTTATCTTATTTATTTCTTATTTTTATTTTTTGTTATGACTCTCTTATCTTATTACCACAAATTAATTATTTAAATTATTTTATTATTATCATCTAATATGACGTCTTTTTGACGGAAGCAAAATAATAAACTGACAGTAGAGTATTGTCATTTGTCAGAAATCTTCTTTCTTACCTGCGTAGGTCTATACGCATGCGTGTTTTACTTAGACTAGGTAAACTCTCAAGATGGATAATGTTACGCGTTACGCTGCGAAGAAACTAAAAACTGCCACACCAGAAGAGTTTCTGAGCAAGTGGCGTGTGACGAAAGCTGCTAACTTTTGACTGCAAATTCGTGATCCCAAACGCGTAATTATGAGGCAAATCTCCTCGCAACTCCGAATTGCAGAATTTGTACGAGTCGTTGGGCTTGATCCTGAAAACCTAACCTAATAGGTATGTTTTCATACTTTTCTCTTAGTGCATTAGGTAGGTACTTATTGTTATTGTTCATGTGTAGGTATGGATTATTTCACAATATTTTAAAGTCATAAATCAAGGACGCGATTATAAACCCATAAGAAGCAGTTTACAGGGTATAGTTTGCGGAGAAAGTAAACATTACTCTCTCAGGTACCTAAGGGTCGCTTATTCATACCTGTAGTGTAATGTTCACTTTCTGGGCATTTATACTCTACCCATCTATCGTAAATTTAAAGGGATTATATTTGCTTCTGATAATGACTTTTAAATATCTTTGAACGTTCTATATGTACTTAATATCTATAACGCCGCGTCCTAGCTGCATCCGGGGACTGCGTTGCGTGCGTTGCGTGCGTGCGTTGCGGGGAACGATTAAAATAAAACACATGCAAAGCAATGGGAGTGTCCTCAGTAGACGCGTTTGCCCGCAAAGTCGTACGATAAAACGACACCGCAACGCACGCATTGTTTTAAATTGAAATATTTAGTTTTTTCATCTGTCAAAATCTTGCGATTTTTGCGGCGGGCCGGAAATTTTTTTAATTTCGATTGCCTTCGTGCCAAAGCGAAACATTTTGTGCAATAAGAGAAATCTATTTTACAAGAACAAGAGTCAAGGTACACTGGAAATGTGAAAATGTCTCGAATTTAGGCTTTTAAAGTAAGTATGAGGTCTATTAACTTCTATTGTAGACCTATTTTTATTTAACCTACCTGCTATTTATCTATCTATCAAATCTATACCTATTTCTATAGATTACTTGCGTCTTATTGTTTCTTTCTCTTAAGTAACATGTTTCTTTCTGTGATTTTCAAGTCTTTCAAGCTCCAACAACCTACTGGTTTCCAAATTAAAACGTATTTAATCTGAAGCTGCACCAGAAATAGTTGGATTGGAAACCATTTTCTCGCCCGCACCGCACGCATTCAATTAGGACACACTCAAAATTTCTCGTGCGAGTTTGCGTTGCGTGCGTTCCCCGCATCGCACGCAACGCATTACCCGGATGCAGCTAGGACACGGCGTAAGTGATGTGCCGTAAAATTTACCTCCATTCTTCACACGATCATCATTTAGGTTAAGAATTCATTCTTTAGCTGAACCTTCTTTAGGGTAAAGATTGTAAATAATGCAAATAATGCGTGAATAATGGACGGAAAGAGTGTAAGTGTAGGGAACCTGTATTACCGACATACCGTAGTAAGCAACAGTGTCGGTAATACAGGTTCCCTAAGTCGCGTGGGGTGGGATTCCAATTTCCATTAGCATTAAATAACATGAACAATTATTATTCAAGTAACAAAACATCAAAACAAATCCAAAGCAACAAATAACATAACCCTGTTTTCGATTATTTACATTCTTTACGTCTTCTTACATTCGCATGTATTATTTACATCAAACGTAGGGAATGAATTCTTTACACGTGAAGGCATCCGCATATCACAGGATTCACAGGTAAGAGGTAGGTATAGTCTACCAAGAGATATAACGTAATAAACTGTCATAATATTTTATTACTTCAACAATATTTCAATAATCCAAAAATTGATAAAAGGACAGAAGTCGTTTCGTTATATCTCTGGTCCAACTGTACCTATATTTCTTATCCGCGATTTGAAGTTTGACAAAATATGTTTTATTTCTTAAGTAATGAAATATTCTTACTTTAGAATGCTACGGATCGAGACATTTTGTACCACATCCTATTTCGTACCATATACAAGGTCAAGCAGGTGATTCAATGGTAATAAGTGTACCATAAATTGAAGGGCTTGTAGATAAAGCTAAAATATTAAGAAAATTCAAATAATTTTTTTTCCAAAAATGTTTTTTAACCAAGTGGGTTTAATTGACGATCTGCGAAACTGTTTTTTATTGTATCTTTCTACAGAGTGGATCAATGACTGAATTTTTGTGTACAGAATCTGGAATCTATTAAATAGCCCGTATTTGAAAAAACTTTTTGGTATACCCGAAGTACCCAGTGGAGTAGAATACGGAGCTACATGACACCTTTTGTCTCATAAAAAATTCTAAATTGAATTTTTTAGTTTTTTATGATTTCCATATTAATATGTTAAAAATAAAATATGTTTCGAAAAAATAAATATTGTTGCAGTTTTTTATTTTTTTTATTTATTATCTTTATCTGTTACTCGAATCGATTAGAGTCGATAGAGTAGAAATAGATGTAATAACCGAACGCAGCAAACGTAATGTTGAATAGACGCCATCAGTGATGACGTCAGTGAGCGGAGCAAACGGCTAGGTTTGCCAATAAACAACAATTTGACAGTTGCAGGGTTGCCAATTTCACTGTAAATTTTTGATTACAGTAAAAGCGGAATTTTTAGTGATAGAAAATAAAACTACCGACCGACGGCTCGAGTTCGACGGAAACCTCAAATATGATTTAGTTTAATTCAATTGATGGCGATCGTAGGTCAATGCCTAAAAACAACCTCAATAAGTCAAATTTCAGGACAAACTGACAACAATGACCGCGTGAACGTTTTGATTATATGGAACCATGTCCACTTAGCCCCGCCCAGTGACGTCAGACTAACGGTCTCCATTGTTTCTTGCAAGGGAAGTGAGGCTGGCCAAATAACCAAAACTAAATGCATTGAGGCCAAAATTGCAAACGACTGAAGTGTTGAAACTAAGCTAACCTCAATCCTCAATCCAAATTCTAATCTAAATCTAATCCAAAATTCCAAAATCAATCATAATCAACATCTAGTGATGATAATTATTGATAATTCGTTGATAGTTGTGTTATTATTGTTGATTTAATTTATTTATATTTTCAGCATTCCAGTTATAGTGTAAGTGTAATTATTACTGTAATTTTACAAGAGCCAGATGTCATCTCTTCAGGAAGGAAAACTTCCAGCAAATACAAAATACACTCTTACTTTTAGTTGTTGTATTTAAAGATAACGAATTATATTCAAAGGAAATAAGTAGAAGTACTCTTTCCTTGCCCTTCGCGAAATGCCCATTAGTAAGAGAGTGCCCTTAATGAGGACGAGTGATATAAGGAAAAGTCCTTTACCTGTGCTAGTTTTCCACACCACCCTACTCCCTGCATCCCTATTATTCCTTCCATGGTCTCCTTAGAATCTAAAGGTCATTTTTGCTCCCAAAGAACTATAAATAATAAACTAGAACGAAAATGGAACGATGTAATGCCCGGTTTACACGTATCCAGTGCTTTAGTAGAGTAGAGTGATTTAGTAGAGTGAGCTTTCTGTTCACACAGGTCAAGTAATTTAGTAGAGTTGGTAACTAAAAGACGAGTAAAAACAGGTGTCCACATGCGCACTTGTATTTTATTTAGTATGAGTCGAGTGGTCGAGTAGTAGATGCCGTTAAAATAATAATAATAATAATAAAATATAATAAAATAATAAAATAAATTTCGTTCTATAATAAAACACCTTATAAAATTATAAAATAAAATTTTTTTTTAGCTCTTGAGAATACGTTGATCTAATGTTTTTAATTTTTTGAACAATTTCATTCTGCTCAAATGCCTGGATTCCCATCACTTCCTGCATTTTTTCATAAGCTGCCTGCCGCATTTGTCAATTTTTATATCTCTCGTCTCTTAACATCCCACAGGCACTCATGTTTGATATACTCCACAACAAATTTATATGTTGTATCTTCAGACCACCATGACGTGCCATGTTTTGCGCAACAGTAATAATAAAACATTCTCAAATTTTTTGGTTTGTTTTGCTGAATACTCTACTAATCTGATAATCACCTGCGGCGAGACGCGTCTACACGCGTTTAGTTCAGCTGAAAAAAGGGCGGGGGAAGGCTACTCGACTTGTACTCGACTGGAAAAATAGAATAGGATTCTATTTACTAAACTCGACTGTTAACTCGACCAAGCCAGCTGACTTGACTAAAACACAAGTGTTCACACAGGTCGAGCACTAAATTACTCGACCGCTCGACTAAATTACTGGATACGTGTAAACCGGGCATAAACATCACAATGAATTGTGACTGGCGTTTTATCTGTTATATATTTAGGTACCCTAAATTGTATCCAGAAATACATAAAAAGGGCTAATTTTCTTGGCCTCGACAGGTGATCTAAGCTCGCGTTCTTAACAGAGCATGAGCTTTCCAGTTATGTTGTTCATCTACTACATCTGCTTTTTCATATTTATTACTTTTTTTTTAATAGTACCCTTCTACTTAATATAAGTCACTGTTAGTTGTTATTATTTGATCTTTTCTTAAAGCATCTTTTGGTATTTACAGGGCATTCGGTGAATACAAGTAAAAGCTTTTCAAAATGCCGCCCACTATAGGGCAAGAAGGTGTTAGTAATCAAAACGGCACAGAAAAGCGACCACCTAAACCTGCAGAAAAAAGGTATTTTGTAATATAAATTTAATTTCTGTTACATTTAAAATATTGAAAATTTAATCTAATTTCAGGACCGACTTAATTTGCAGAATAAAATACTGCAACACATTACCTGACTTTCCATTTGACCTGAAATTTCTTAGTTTCCCTTTCGAAGCTTCCAGGTAAGTAGAAAATGTGTAAATACTGTTTTGATGGATAATTCCTGCCTTTTGCAAAACCACTGAACCTTGTTTTTATAAATGTATCCACATTTAATTTCCAGCCTTGCCATGTTTCTAGTAGTCAAGTCACTTTGATTTAAATTGTTCTGAAACAGCACCAATAGAGTCAATAGTTTGTTTCCATTCTCTCTGTTATGAAAAAATATATTACATATTATTAATATATTTTGGGTAGTTTTCAAAATTCTCCTTACTTTCAGTGTTGTGTAAAAAAATTTGTAGAGTTATTCGTTATTCACAGCATACCAGAATAAAAAGTTGTTTATTGGCCCAATGAACCTCAAACCTTCATGCTAATTTATTATTATTTCTTCCACTTTAGATTCATCCAGTACAATCCGACATCTCTAGAAAGAAACTACAGATATGAAGTTTTAACCGAACACGACTTAGGAGTGAACATAGACCTAATCAACAAGGACATATACGCAGTCGAACCGGGCGCTCTGCTCGACCCGGCCGACGAAAAACTCCTCGAAGAAGATATCCTGACCCCGCAAGACTCGAAACGCTCCCGTCATCATGCTCGTTCCGTCTCCTGGTTGAGACGTACCGAATACATCTCGACGGAACAGACGAGATTCCAGCCCCAAACGATGGACAAGGTTGAAGCGAAGGTTGGTTACAGCATCAAGAAGAACATCAAAGAGGACACGCTGTTCATGGACAGGGACTCGCAAATTCTGGCCATCGAGAAGACGTTCGAAGATTCCAAGTTGCCGATCGAGAAGCACTACAGTAAAACCAACGTGCATCCGGTCGAGGTTTTGCCGGTGTTTCCCGATTTTATGTTGTGGAAGTATCCGTGCGCTCAAGTCATTTTTGACTCCGATCCGGCTCCTGTCGGAAAACAGGTGCCCGCTCAAATTGAAGAAATGTCACAGGCTATGATAAGGTATGTTTTGTTAGTTTTTGGTCAGTTAACCAACCAGTTGTTCAAGTACTTCAAATAAAACAATATAGTGACATTGTAAATACAGTGAAAACCGGATATAACGACATTGAGGGGACCATCAATATGCGGTCGTTATAGCCGATAGTCGTTATAGGCAATTAAATGCATTTTTTACTAACTGACACCACATACCACATACCATATGATATTATGTATCTAAATTCAAAGGATTAAGAGGCATCACAATTTTCAAATACATATTTATCTACTAAAAATTTATTAATTTTTGAGGATACAGGTAGGTATTATGTACAATTTTAATTTTTTATTATGTTCTGCTAAAGGGCAAACAGTCTCAGTTCGCTCCTGAACCATCCTATTCGGAGAAATACCTAAATCCGATCACGCAATAAAAAACCAAATAAAAACAGGCCCTCGCCCGACGACGGGAAGCGTAAAATTCAGAATTTACAGCATAAACATCTGTCGGTCGTTATAACCGACACGATTCCGTGAAAAATCCAAGATCACTACGTCGCTATTACCGATACGTCGCAATAAGCGATGTCGTACTAAACGGTTTCTATGTAAGGTGATTTTTATGAGACTAAACTGGGACTTCGACATTTGGTCGTTATATCATGGACATTGATATTATTATGTACTTCAGGTGTAATGAACACTCTTACAGTGGTGCTGTTGTAATTTGCTTCAATAATACGAGCATGACTTGTTGTGATGTAGATGTTACTTTTTTTCATTAGCCTGATGATGGCCTAGATGTCGAAACATGGTAACCACAAAGAAAGAAAATAAAGTCTCAAATTTAGCGATGACTTTTCTTCCACTACGTTACTGTAGACTTTATAGGAGGTTTAATCTGGATTTGTTTGACCTATAAATTAAAAAAATACAGAAAATCTTACTAGATGTCATTTTATACTGGGAAAGTTCCTGAGTTGCCTGAAACTATTTTCAATTTTGCCTTTGAAAATCTTTCCTACAGTATGTATTGTGATAGCTGATGATATGAGTTGGATATGTGTTCAGGTCTCCTATCATATTATATGAAAAGTTTGATTTTTCTTGGGTCCAAGGCACGGTGTAAGATATAGAGGTGAATCGACGACAGCTCGAAAAGCGAGCGTAAACAGTCACGATTAGAGCGGTGCGACTGCTGTGAGAGGTAGACAACTTGGGCAAGCGCTAGCAGAATTCAATGCGTATAGGTACTTACCTACATTGATAAATGTGTACGTAGGTACTTTATATACTCACCTAGTCTAGTACCCTCTATATTATTGTATTGTACCTACATATCGGAAAATAAGGAAAATACGAATTAATTATTATTTATTCGTTTAACTTAACACGAAATAAAAACTCAGACTGCTTGTATAAAAATAATATAATGAACAAAATTTAAAAAAATTAGGTGTATCTAGTTACCTACCTATTAGTGTATTAAAAAAAAAAGAAACAATCCTTTCGTGGATTCGAGTACCGTACTATCAGAATGTCCAGAGTGCCAAGCAACAGCCTAAAGCACTCGGCCACGCTCCTATTTCAATTTCATAGCGCTGAGCGGGTATTTAAATTCACCTCAGGCAACAAACAACTACATATGAGTTATAAAGATATTTTTTGATCATGAAAAAAACTCTAGTTATGTATGAGATATTTATATGTACCTACCTACTTAATAATTACCAAGAAATAGGTACTTACATACCTTACATACCAATTAGTTTTGTAGGTAGGTATTGAAATTACCATCATTTTATCTAACTATTTTTTTTTTTAATAATCTTCAAGCTAAGAAAAGTTCCAACACTTGTATAGTCGGCACTAAATATATTACTTACCGAATAACAGGCAGTTTCGACTTTATATAATTATGATGTCTTCTTCTTTAAAGTGCTTTGCACAAATCGCATCTTTAGCGGTCAATTGTCTATCTTGGCGGGGAATCGCCCTTTGATACGCTTCTAATTTATGTTTAGGTATGCCGAAAAAAGAAATACCCTTTGTAGTTTCATCGTATCCACTTCTACAATTAGGTACAACACACTTTCTTCCCATATTTACTTATCACTCACTCAATAAAAAATAAAGTGTAGCAGCGCGACTTCTTAAAACCTACACTTGTTATGAGAATTCCACGAGTGGAAGTAAGAGGGGAGAGCGCATGGATCGCCCAAAAGAACTATCTCTCTCCCGCATCGACGTTGGCAGTTTAGTGTCGTTCGCTAGCGTTAAAAGACAAGCATCGTGCGTTCACCTCTATATCTTACACCGTGGTCCAAGGCCAGCTTTTTTATTTTAATGGAGATTATTTTCGGATAAGGGATTACTTTTACCGTGAAATAAGTTGAGAGTAGAATTATGGTAGCAGAAACAAAAGCGAAACTAACATTACTTGAAAAAACAGGATATAAAATTTATGTCCTCAGCCCTAACTTGGTAGAATTGCATAAATAAAACACTGGAGAGCGATATTTATCGAGCTGTTTATTTATGACTGTGTATTGTTGATTGTGTAAATGTCTGTGGATTTCTAGAGATTCAAGAAAATTTCATTTAAAATATTGATCACAATGGTGAAGGAATTCAATTTCATTGTTTGCTGTTAACTTGTGATTGTTTTTTAATTAGTGTTTTGCAAAAATTTTCTTTCTGGATGTTTGAGTCTGTAAGAATTTTGGTGTTTGTTGTATCTAATTTCTAGATTTCTATAAGTGTGTCCTATATGAACGGCATAATGACAGTGATAACAGTTTAATCTATAAACTCCAGGTTTTGGAAATTCAGATAACTTTACTTTTACATTCAGCAATATACAGGGTGTTGAAAAACTCGTGGAAAAAATCAACAACACACTATGATAAGGTGTTGTGGGATTATAAAAATCAAAACAAAAAAATTATATCTTCATTAGTTTCCGAGCTATCGCAATATGTAATTTCTTTCTAAAAAATGGTCCCATTTTTTATTAACAATTAGATATTTAAAATGGTAAACCTATTTCCTTTTTTTGTTTCCAGAGGTGTCATGGACGAAAGCGGTGAGCAGTTTGTAGCTTACTTCCTTCCAACAGACGATACTTTGACGAAGAGACGTGAAGATTTTACCAACGAAATTCCCTATCGCGATGACGAGGAATACGAATACAAAATGGCTCGTGAATATAACTGGAATGTTAAAAGTAAAGCCTGCAAAGGTGAGTCCAATTTTGTTCCTTATTGTGCAGTTCTAAAAATGGTGAAGAAATAATCGCAATTTTGTTTTGCAGGTTATGAGGAGAACTACTTTCTGGTGGTGCGTAAAGACGGAGTGTTCTATAATGAGTTAGAAACGAGAGTGCGACTTAACAAAAGAAGACAGAAGGTTGGCCAACCCGCCAGTAATACCAAGCTTATCGTCAAGCATCGTCCCATGGATGCCACCGAGTACCGCATGCAGCGGTACAGGGAAAAGCAGCTGGAACCTCCAGGTGATTATTGCTTGTTATAAATATTCTTGACCTGTAATTTGTCAATACCAAAATGCTTTTTTAATTATACACAGAATGAATGATGAATAGGTAAACCTGTCCAACTGTTTTATGGAGGCCAGAAGGTTTTTCCATGAGATACCTATTTCTTTCTCTTGTAGGACCTTTAACCCAAAGATATTGAGTCTGAGGCCATGTTTGGGATATCTACTCCCCTGACAGTTTCAGTTTACAAAAGTACAATTTTATACAGGGGTAGGGAGTGGGAAAAGTTATCAATAGTGTTGTTTGTTTTTGGTTATTCAAGATTTATTGTAGCCTTTAGTTTATTTCATGTGTTTTGATTTTAGGTGATGAAGACGAGGAAGAAGTGGAAGTTGAAGATAATGAGAATGGAGACGACAATGAAAGTAAGTTGGAACTTAATTGTTTTTTTTTTTAGCTTTCCCTGTAGTGTTTTTTGTTGTTTTTCTTTTTTTGTTATTTTTCTTTCAATTCCTTAATAACCTTTCAATTTTTTAGTCCATTAACATTCAATGTGACAGCATAGCATAAGTTGACTTGACATTACCTTGAAAGTACATTTAGATAAAAATTAGAGTCTAAATCCAAAAAAATTATTTTTTTAAGGAGAAATAAAGTACGCTTTTATTATTACACATCCCTGCTTTAATTATTATTCTAGAAGCCAGCGATGGGGAGCAATCTCGCGCTTCATCCAGATCCTCCCGTCATTCGGCGAAATCGAACCGCAGTCGGTCCGGTTCAGGTGAAGCCCGTTCTCGATCTGGAAGCGGATCCAGGTCGCCGTCGGGCAGCAAGTCTCCCAGTAGATCCAGGTCCGGATCTAGAGAGAGGTCCAGGTCGAAGTCTGTGCCCAGGGAGCGATCCAGGTCGAAGTCCGCGTCCAGGGAAAGATCGAGGTCGAAGTCCGCATCCAGGGAGAGATCCAGATCGAAGTCTGCCTCCAGGGAGAGATCCAGGTCGAAGTCGGCGTCCAGGGAGAGATCCAGGTCGAAGTCGGGATCTAGGGAGAGATCCAGGTCGAAGTCGGGATCCAGATCACGATCGGCATCAAGGTCGCCTTCGAGGGAACGTTCTCGGTCGGCATCTAGGGAGGCTTCCCCCGCTGCGTCTAGGGAGAAGTCGGCTTCCAGGGAAAGGTCTCGGTCCAGATCGGGGTCTAGGTCTAGGTCGGGATCGGAAAGCGAAGGAGAAGGGAAGGAAAATGGTAGTAAGTTGAAATTTATGGTGTCTAGCCTTTTAGTTAAATTTTGTAATTAATAAGTTGGCTATTTCATTTATTTTTTCATTACAATATAGTCGTTAATCCAAATTTTATATTGATATTAGTTTAATAAAAATGACTAAATAGGCAGGTACTTTTAATGATAAATTTAGAACTACCTTGCTAATTTGGTTATTTTGCTTGTAGTCCTAATGTCATGACTTCAGTATTTATTATGCTTTGATTATATAAATCTTTTTTTTTCAGATGCCAGTGAAGCTGAAGCATCATCTACACATTCAAGGTCTCGTTCAAGTTCAAGGTCTCGATCAAGATCAAAATCTAAATCTGGATCTGAATCAGAATGAGTCGAAATGTTTTGAGAGTTATTTTTGTTCATCAGCTACCCTTTGTATTGAAGTTTAATTTAATAAAGTAGAAAATAAAATATATTATATCCACTGACTGATTATCGCATTCTTATTTGCATCAAATAATGAACACTTTGAAATAATAATATCTTAGGCTTCTTCATCTTCAGTGATTATCTACTGAATTATCAGTGATTTAGAGAGAATGGGAAAGCTTAGGGACACAATAATTATCAAATGAGTACCTACTACCTACTGATAGCCTAACTGAACTATACAGGGTGCATGTATTCTTCTCTATTGCTCTCTCAGAAACGGGAATAGGGCATCAAAGGTTCAAAAGCTCCAGAATAACAAGTCTTAATATGAGGGTTGAAGATTGCAAAAAAATCAGCGGTTCTCAAACAGTTTAGAAAAAAAATGAAACTCTGACAAAACTAAAAGTCGCTATATCTTTCTTATTCATAGGAATTATGAAAGGTGTGAATAAAAACACAATTTTCATCTAATTTTACGTTTTTTTTGGCTTACTAAATTTTGAGATACCACCATCTTTTGGTCGCCATATTGGAATTTTACATGTTCAAGTTCAAAATAAAACACTTGTTATTACTGTGAATTTCCAGCACAGTAAACAAACTAAGAGTGCAGGAAGATCAGTAAAATCGAACAATCTGTGAACCACTCTATTGTATGGTAGGTCCCGGAAAATGATGAAAAATGAGAGCATCAACTGTGGCAAAGAAAACAACAGAACATTGAATTATTAAATGTGAAGAGAGAGCAGATAGAGGAAAGAAAACTGAGTTCAACTATGACATCATAGAGTAAATGATAAGACCTGAGAACTAAAACTAAAGATTATGAATTAGGTAGAAAAGAATCTTATGATTAATCAATGGGAAACAAGTAAAGAAGTCCAATAAAGTAACAGTGATGAAACGACATGGACTTAAGAGTCCGGCATCCCTTGGGTAGGAAGAAATCAAGCCCGGATTTTCCCCTACACATAGAAAATTCCCTACGGATAAACATAAAAAATAAATGTGATATATCTTTTAAGCCTTTGAATAATAAAAACATGGAAAGTTAGAAAAATAAGATGATCATTATTCCAATGATCTGCTTTCTATGGCAGTTGGAAGTAGGAAAGGAGTAAAAACAGAGAGTGAAACAATTAAAATTAATTTTATTTGATAAAAGTTTTCTAAGAAATCACCATCACATAACTAAAAGTAAAATTTAATAATATAAATGCAAACTATTTATACAAATAACCATTACAAGTGGAATTATTACCTTTTATTATATATTTGACCTAAATAAATATGTTACCCAAACATGGAATTGTGAAGTACCTCCAGATCTTTTTCCCGTTCCTTGGCCCTAATTTTCTCTAATCTAATTACTTCGTAATCTTCATCATCAGTTGGCAATTCATGACGACACAAAGGACATGAGTTAGTCTACAAACGAAATAATTAATCCATCATCTAAAAATTAATAGTTACCACTTCATTATTTTACCTTATTAAGCCAGGCTGAGATACAAGTCCAATGAAAAACATGATTACAAGGCAATTGCTTAACAGCAACTCCATCTTCATATTGTTTCAAACAAACTGGGCACTGAGCATCTAAAAACGATATATTTATAAGTATTAAGTACGGATTTCCAGCTAATTAAATAGAATCAGATACTGACCCTTATCGATTTCCTTGGCATCAGGCAGACTATCAACAATCCCCTTTGAAGCAGGAGGTGGTAATCTCTCATCAGGCTGGAGTTGTAAGACGAGCTGCTGTAAGAACCGATCTAACATCTCCACGTTGACTCGTCTTGCCTCATCTGGTTCTCTCGGTGTCCAACCCATCTCTTCAAAGTAATCAGCCATTTCGGCACCAACTAACTGGGATCTATCTGCAATAAAATAATAACATGTCTTACTTTAACGAACTAGTCTGTTGTAATTAAGAATGTAGTGGTGGTAGGAAAAAGTTTATATGATGTGACTGACATACTGACACCAGCACTTTTTCTCAACATGGGACAAGACTTTATGTATGGTGCATACGCTTAATATTTCATTGATTCTGCTGATGTACTTAATCCCAAATACCGGAAATAATGGAATCTCTCTTGGACTGAGTGAACCATATTTCATTAAGTCCTACCGTTCATCTCAGCTTCGTTAGTTAGTTTTTGCTTTGTTCCCTGAAGGCTTGCTGGTATACGGGTGTCCCAAATTTAATTGATGAGGCAGCTTTTTGCCACCAAATTATCAAACTAAAGACCCTTATTATTATGGATGATAGAAATTATTACTCTGGTGGGTAATTATTAACATCCGTGGCCAGTCCCATTTCACTGCAATTTTTATACTGTTACATACCTATCATTTTCCTTGTAGTTTCATAATTTGTAGTTTTTTTTTTGTACAAATGACCTTTAGAATCTAAGGGTACCATGGAGGAAATAGGGGTGCTGGGAGGGTAACACACGCACCAGCGAACGATTTCTTTGTATCACGGGTCCTTATTGAGGTCGGTCCCAAACAAATCGGCCATTCCAGAAGGGAAAGGAAAATTTTCAATACTCCTAGAGACCCATACTACCTCGTAGTGTATGGTATGACCGAGTGCGACTGGCCACGGATGTCAATAATGACCGTCTGGTGTATATCCATTCAGTGCAGTGTATCATGTCAGGTCGGGCAGGGCAGGATTGAATCCCCCAGTTTTGCCTACTATACCCCTAATGGCCCATAGTGCCCAGGTAGCCTTCTTGGTTATTTTTTTCCAGATAGATCTCGTCCGAAGACCCGAAGCTTAGTTTGGTATCTATAGAAAGATCCAGATATTTAGGGCAACCTTAGATATTAGTTTTGTACATTTTGTTCACATTGGATACTATCAAGTTGCACGGTTGCAATACCGTTTACTTACCAATCTTTAAATATTAAAAAGGGGGAAATTACTTCACCACTAATCACTTTATCCACTTTTAAAAGAACAAATCAATTTACAGTATTTACACTAAGCAAGCAATAATTGGATAAAGGTTGGGTGCTTCTGAAACATTAGAGTCATTACTCATTACCTACATTGTAAATTGTAAAATCATCATGAATCTCACGTTAACAGGTTAACAGGACATTATAATAATTTATAATTATTTCATAAGTTTCATAAAAATTTATTTATTTTTTATTTTCTAATGTCATACAAATTAAAATAAAACCTAACCTAACTTTATAATTATTTTGATTTTTATGTTGTTAAATGACTTTTTATAATCTGTCAAATGTCAACAAAAATTGAAAAAAAGTCTTCAAATAAGTGCGCGCGTCTTTTTTAGCTTCAAATAAGTCAGTGTCGCGAAACATTTCTCATCTTTCATTTAAATTTCGATTTTTTTGAACTACTTCTAATCATTCACCTTGATATAAGATCATGTAGGTACCATCATGATACAACTACACAAAGTATGACAGCTCGGGCATTTGTTAATAGCTTATTATCTCATCTGTACGATAATCCATGCGTTCTCTTATATCCCAACTAGGTTTTGCCAATACTTCTAGCTCTCTCATTGGTTGCTAACTAGTTTTATAACCGCGCGCGAACTTTTGAACTGGTCGAGGCATAAACGTGTGTACATAAAAGTAAACCACTGAAGCAATTAACAGCCAAAGCTAACAACTCACTGCATGGTTTTTTATCGGTTTATTTATATCTAGGGCGTCGCATTTAAGATGAAGACACCCCCATATTTTAGATATTTAAATGAATACAGATTTGAAAATTCGCACAGACATAAGTGGTGATGGGTCCTATTTTTTAAGATACTTAACCGAATTCAGAATTTTAAGCTCAGCCTACTACGAATTGACAAATAGGGCCAATTCTCGATATTTTGTTTCGCGTTAGAGATATCGAAAAAAGTTATTGAAAAAAGTTGTTCAGAATATTTTTTATGCCCATATACCAATTTTCATGACAAAATTCGCATTTTTAATTTTTTCAATATTTTGTTCCATGTATAATTCAAAATTAAGTGTATTTACTATTTATTAATTTGATAACTAGTCTGACATGGTAAATAATAAAATTGACAGAATAGTCGAATACTAGTCAGTTTGGAGTTTATTGTGCAAATTAGAGTATGCAAATTAGAAAATTACTGATCAGAGAATCAAAATGCCATTAACTTTACGTGAAAAAATCGAAATAATTCGGTTGTTTTGTGATAATGCGAATTAAAAATTAAATAATTAATGATTAAATTAATATTAAATTAAATTAATAATTAAATTAAAAATGCGAATTTTGTCATGAAAATTGGTATATGGGCATAAAAAAATATTCTGAACAACTTTTTCCAATAACTTTTTTCAACGGATTATACAGTTCTTCCTGATATTTCACACTCTAAGTTCTCAACCAGTGTAGAATCATGATACAAATAAACAAGAAATGTCAGCGCGCAGTTTGTGACGTCATGATCACCACACTGACGTCACAGGTCAAAAGCTACATATGAGCATGTGACATGCGACTCGGCACTCGGCAGTAATAATGACGTAAAGTAAAGTCACGATTTAGTAGCTTATTATTTCGACGTTTGAAGATGTTCCAGTAATTTTAATAAGTTTGACTTCAGTAGGTACCTCCGACTGTATGATAGCAAAAATGGTTTATTGTGCGGTAAGTGTGGTTGTGAGAATCACGTAAGATATCTTTTTTTAGTTTGCTAGCATAGCCTAAAGCAATTATGTATAAATGAGTTAATTGTATCGTATCACAGTTAACACCAGCACTTTTCATTACACCGTCTTTACATGTCTTTTTTATTAGTTTGCTAGCATAGTCAATTATGTATATGATATTACAAAATAATACTATCAGATAACTAGTTAGTACTTATCATTACTACAGCCCTCAAATATTGACTTCTACCTTTACATATTATTTTAAATGCTTCTTTTTCGCGCGGATTATATCACCACAGTGACGTCATGTGCAGCGTAGTTGTATCATGTGTTCCAGAATGTAAACAGTAGGCACTCCTTCGTCAAATTTTTACAAGAAAAAAGAAGAAGAAAAGTAAATAAACAAGTTAAAAGTGAAAGTAAAGAAGTAAAGCAAGCAAAAAGCAAAAGAAGTGCCGGTGCCGCCAAGCCAAATCCGCCAATGTCGAGGCCGAATGCCATTGGCCGTAATTAATAATTGCAGTACCTAAATTGCACATGTATTTTAAACAATCATAATAGGCAGGCAATGATTAAAAATAGCGGTAAAGGAACACTGAAATCTGAGATACCAGGTCAATAAATTAATAATCATTATCATTGGTAAATTTAATAATTTAAATAATAAATGCAATACGGTTACACCCTCAAAATTGCCCGCTAAAGTTGAGAGACCAACTAATTTCTACCCATTTCAGAGCATTAAAGCACAACCGCAAAGATAAAGCACCCTAAAAACAATCATTTTAAAGCAAGTGTAGGTGTGTCTCAAATCATCCCGTAATGATTATACTCAAACCTGCCTGGGTGCACCACGAAGACAACAAACCCGTCTTTTCAATTGATATCCATCCCAAAGGGAACCGCTTTGCTACGGGCGGTCAAGGAGACTCCGGAGGGCGAATCATCATCTGGAACATCACCCCGGTCTTGAAGGAAAAAGATGAGACTGACAAAGCGATCCCGAAAATGCTTTGCCAAATGGATAACCATCTCGCCTGCGTCAACGTCGTACGGTGGAGCTCCGAAGGCCACTTACTGGCTTCCGGGGGGGACGATAAACTAGTAATGATTTGGAGACTCACCAGCGAAGGCAGCTCGTCGGTATTCGGAAGTAGAAAAATCAATGTGGAAACCTGGAAGTGTGTTCACACTTTAAACTCCCACAGTGGAGACGTTCTGGATCTTGCCTGGGCTCCACACGACGGCTGGCTGGCTTCTAGCAGTGTAGACAACACGGTGATCATCTGGAACGCTCATAAATTTCCAGAAAAAATCTCCGTCTTAAAAGGACACACTGGAATGGTGAAGGGGGTAACGTGGGATCCCGTCGGGAAGTATATAGCGAGCCAATCGGATGATAAATCGTTACGAATATGGAGAACGGAAGACTGGACGCAAGATCAAGTAGTAACGGACCCGTTTACTGAGTGTTCAGCTACGACTCATGTTTTGAGGTTATCTTGGTCTCCCGATGGGCAATATTTAGTCTCAGCTCATGCGATGAACGGGGGAGGACCGACAGCGCAAATCATAGAACGTGACGGTTGGAAACAGGATAAAGATTTTGTGGGGCATAGGAAAGCGATCACTTGCGTTCGCTTCAATTCAAACATCTTGAAGAAACAATCGTCGGATAACAATAAATCTCATCAGTATTGTTGCTGCGCTATTGGCTCGAGAGATCGTTCCGTTAGCGTGTGGCTCACATCGTTAAAGCGACCACTAGTTGTAATTAAAGATTTGTTCGACGATAGCGTTTTAGATATATCGTGGAGCAGTGACGGTTTGTATTTGTTGGCGTGCTCCTGGGACGGCACGATAGCTTGCATAGTTTTTTCCCCCAAAGAACTGGGAACCCCGTTGACTCTCAGTGAAAAAAATGATCTCTACGAGAAGATATACCATAAATCGTTCCAGCGTAATTGGAATACTAGTTTTTCGGGAAGTCAGGTAATTGAAAATCCTGAATTTTTAAAAGTAATCAATGAAACGCCCAAAGAGGAAAAGGTCATTACTAGTACTCCGGAACCTGTCCAGGTAAATTCAACAAATTCGAGTAATAAAGAAGTAATATTTGAATCCCCAAAGTTGAATAATAGCGTACTTGTTCCTGCAAACAAACAGGTAGAAACAAGGTTACCATCGGGTAAAAGAAGAATCACGCCTATGCTTTTAACGACGGCTCCTACTAGTACTGCAGGTGTCATAACGGACTCTATTAAAAGTAATCTAGAAGCTCCTGTTGTAGAAAAAGCTTTCAGTACATCATCTGCTACTAAAAGTCAAATAATAATTGAAACGACAAGTAGTAAGCCGCAGAAACCAGAATTTATTCCTCCTTCTACTAGCACCAGTACTAACACTTCGCAGGTTAACAACAATGAATCGAGTATTATGTTACAACCTCCCGGGATCCATATAACCCAGTTACAGTGTTCTGATGTTCCCGGAGATCAACCTATTGTTCAGTTCATACCAATTTTAGATCCGTTAAAGTTTCCAAATAACATGACTGTAACTAAGCAAGTTGGTCATATTAAAATACAAATTACAAATAGTTGTCATAAAACTTCTAAAGGTGCGTTGGCTAGAATCGATGTATTTTCTAACAATAATGATAAGCAACCGTCATGGGATACCTATCTTGGTGCCCCGATTCGTTGCATTGCAGCGAACAAGAAGTTTATAATCGCTTGTTGTGAAGATCTCACAATCAACATTTACGATATCAAATCTGGAGGCAGACCTTTGCCACCTCTATTAATCGACGATCTAGTATCATCGTTACATCTTTCTCGTAACAATTTCTGTCTGGTTTTAACAAAGACCGGTCTGATGTACATGTGGGATTTAAATACGTCGAAATGTGTATTAACAAGAATATCCATAAGAACTTTACTAAATAATAAAGGTATGGTGAATAACTGTTATCTAAGTGATTCCAATTCACCAGTAATAACTTTAAACGATGGAAGAGCTTTTTCTTACAACATGAATCTCCAGTCATGGATCGTGTTATCAAATCCATTAGATCCATTGACCAGAGCCAGTGGCATGGTGGCCAGAAAGGCACCGTCAAATCTTCCGTTAGCGTGTCTACAGAGGTCGATGCCGTTACACGGTTCTAACGACACGTTACCTTCAGGAGTATTTTTGAGCTTTTTGGAATTTCAAATCAGTTCAAGTCTCGAACTGCGCTCACCAGTAGAATATAAACATTGGCTGTTCAAAACTGTTGATCATCTATTGGAAAAAGGTCCCGAAAGCAGGCTGAGACTTATATTAGATGATCTGATCAAACCTTTACACTTGCCGACTGCAAAAAGGGCCAAAATTGATGATACAATTTTGGGTATTTCGAAGGAATCATTATTGAAGGAAATTTTGAGTATTATTAAGACTAAGTTGCCGTGGCAGAGAATCTATAAGGAATATTATGAACAGATGTCACAAATAGTGTTTTAAATTTGTATATTTTTATAACATCTGTAAAGGTGTCAATTTTTCCATTATTAATTATTGTATAATTATTATGTGATGTGATTTGTATAATTTTTTTTTTTGTCAACAATAAGAAGTCTTATTTTGTGTCCTTATAATTTATACTTATACTTGTACATACTTAATAAATTAATTGAAATTTTAGATCTTTTTCTGAAATAAAGCTTCAACTACTCATGGATCTTTGAAATGAAATTGTGATTTTCTTGTGGAAAAGTACTCAAAAGTTATTGAGAAACAAAATATTGAACATTTTATTATTAAATCTAATTCCTCCTTAATTTAATTCTTCCACTCTGCCTGTTATTTCTTGGTATATGTTTTCATGGACTTTACCTCCATTAATTAAAAAAATCCTCGTTTAATTATTTATGGTTGTTTTGAACATGTCGGGTCAGGTAAAGGGATCCGTAAACTGAAAAAAATTAGTGACTCCAGATCCCAGATGAAGAAAAATGGAAGACTTATTTAGAACTGATGAACTGAAATTGTTTATCACTAAAGAAATTATTAAATTTGATTGTTGTTTCTGATCTGTAGTAATTAAAACCAGAATAGATTTTCCACAAAAATTTATTTCAAAAAATAAACAATTCAATTTGATATCTATTTACATACATAATTAAGAAATAAATAAGAATTTCACTTTTCAGACTTAAAATTAAATCTTACAACAAAAGTACGTAGATATATCCAACATTTAACATTAATAGAAGTGTGTATAACAGTCTTATTTAAATAAAAAATATCTTTCCTAAGGATGTACAATAAAATTGAAGGGCCGATTACTGGGCTTGTATTTAAGCCCATTAAGATTTTGTTTTCCATAAAAAATATACGTTAAGTATTTACTACCCAGAAGTAGAAATAATGTATATCTACATCCAAAAACAATATCCTAAAATGACTGTTTTTCAATCTACAGGGTGGTCAAGTATTTACAGGTGTTCCTAATTTTATGCCCAATAAAGTTCAAATAAACATAAACCTTTTTTGCATTGCAACCGTTATCAATAAAAAAATAAACGATTTTCTCTAATTCTCGAAATGGTAAAACAGGCTCTGGCTTTTTTTGCATAAGTTTTCATTTCCATTAATTTTGATAGATTTGTCAACACCGCCTGTTAAAAATTAAAGCTGGGCGGATCCTGTGCGACTAACTGTTTAAACTAAAATTTGACTAATCTAGAGGAGCTATAAAAGAAAAAAAAAAGAAAAAATCTTCAAATTTCAACACCCTGTATATCAGTAAAGGTTTGCGGACCTATATTTATATGAACTTTTAAACATAAAATAAACCAAAGAATTACCTCATTTCGTTATACCTGGTATTTAGAAACACCCTGTATATTTAAGACTTAGATATATTTTTAGTTTGTATATTTGGTTATGCCCCATACACTTTAAGGCTAAACAAAAAAAAATACCCCGTCATTATTTCTTAAATTTAATTTTTGCAATTAATTAATCCAATATCAAACAAAAAAGGTCTCCTCCATTTTGTTCAATTCAACTTACCATTTGGAAGTGACGTTATTTATGCCATCTTCATAAAAACCATTTTCACAAAAAAATAATGGTCTTGACATTTTATTGTTGAAGGCATATAATTATTATAAATTCTTAAAACATCAAATTTAATAAAAAAATAAAAAATAATACCTTCTTTCACTCTTCACCTATACAGGGTGAGTCCCCTAAGATGGAAAGCTCGATTACACCTATGCCATTAAAGATATCGAAATGAACCAAGAAGTGCTGTAAATGGGAGGGTAAAGTGCAATTTGTAAAATTATTTTCAGATACACAGGATGGCCTAATATCGCTGTACGCCATACAACTTTGTTATTTTAAATAGGACACCCTCTATGATTATTACATTTTCATATTGTCTGAGAAAAGTCAAAAAGAATGGTTTGTAAAGTTGAAGTTTGTAATGAGCAATTTATGAGTTATAAACAAATGAAATTCGCGATTTTCGATTTTCAAAGCAGCGTATCTTAAAAACAGCTCAAGATAGATGAAAACGGCTTACATGTTCCTATCTTAATTTTTCATTTGGTATCCTATCATGTAGCTGAAATTTTTATCCAGGGTGATAAAAATAATCAAATTTTTTACCACTCTGTATAAAAATTTCATCCATCTACATAATAGGATACCGCTTGAAAAGTTAAGATAGGGACATGTAAGCCGTTTTCCCATATCTCGAGCCGTTTTCAATATAAGCTGCTTTGAAAATGGAAAATTGCGAATTTCATTTGCTTATAATTACAACTCATAAATTGCTCATTACAAACTTCAACTTTACAAACCATTCTTTTTGACTTTTCGCGTACAGCGATATTGGGCCATCCTGTGTATCTTAAAATAATTTTACAAACTGTACTTTACCATTTACAGCACTTTTTGGTTCATTTCGATATCTTTAATGGTGTAGGTGTTATCGAGCTTTCCATCTTAGGGGACTTACCTGTATTTAAAAATAAACATTTTAAGACTCTTGGATGATAAGATGATTGGATACACTTATGAACTTTGGCTTAAAAAGCAATCTAATCTTCAATTTTTTTGTACCTCCTATTGTTTGGAAATATACATTTTAAACATATGTATTTTCACTAAATACAATATTTAATATCACATAGAAAGCTCATGTATCAGCATTTTTGGTGCAGTTATAAAATACAGTTAAATTGTGCTGAATTTTTTCGATAACATTGTATTTTCTTTGACTGTTTATGACAAGTTAATGAAACTGGCTAGTTAATGAAATCACAATTAGTATAATTTGGTTCTTCTTATTAAAGTATAATTATTCTTCTTATTATAATATAATTTAGTAAAAACGTATGTACCTATATCCAAAAAAAAAAAAAAAATATTGGGGAATTTCCAGCCCCTATATTTTTGTGAATTAGCTGAAATAAGAAAAAAATAGATTTGGTTTATTTTTGCTCTACCTACTGGATAAGCAATTTAATCGCATTTTGCTCAGGTTCTCCATGAAAATCGCCTAAGCTATTGCAATGTCTGAATTTTTTTAAATCTCAAATTTTGATATTTTGTCGTAATTTTTCAATCATTGATCTAATAAGGTTATTGTTACATATCCGAAAAAAAATCAGAAAAAAATTGTTCATGTCTCCAAGTCTTTTATAGAAATTATCCTTATTATTTCCATTTTCTAGTTTCCACAACAGTAATTTGTATTTTTTTTTATTTATGTACTTAATTTCTTTACTAAACTTTATATTATTATAGTTTATGTTCTCGAACTTATGGACTGCTTGATTGGACATCATAATATCATTAATTTTTTTTTCATTTATTCTACTATTTTACAAATATAAAAAATATAAAACACAACAAATGACTAATTCTCAATCGTTTCTTGCATTTTTTTGGTGTTGTTATAAATAAATATAAAAATTCTGTGGTTAAATTGAATTAATTTACATGCAGGGTGTTTCAAAACATATGTCGAAAAATGAAAGGTTGGTGTGATTACCTGGCTCATTCCAAGAAAAAAGTTCCTATTAACATATTTTGGGTCTGCAAATGCAAGAAGATACAAAAATTCCAGTTTTTTTTTACAGTATCTCAGGAACCGTTTGAGATAAGACAGAACATACCTTTTGTATGTTATTTGTTTGTATCTTATTAATATTAGCTACTTTTTGAGTGTGAAATAATTTTTTTAAATAGTGAAAGCACAGTTTGAATCGTCAATGTCCTCTACATACATGAAAAAGACACCCTTGTCAAAATCTTTGAACGTGAACGGTTTTCGAGAAAAACAGCATATTATGATGAAAAAAAAAATGTTTTGAAACACCTGTATATAAGCGCAAAACAGGAAATCTCTCGTTAAGAAGGATAATATTTCTTTGCCAGAAATAAAAAGAAAATAAAACTTCAACTGAATAGGTTATCTATAAAAATATACGTGAAAACAAAACCGTAAAAGCAATTAATTTTTGTTACACTCGAATAAGACTATCAGATCTGAGATTAAATTAAAAGTACAGTCCCTTCATCTGGATGCTATGTTTAGTTCTGACATGGCTTCTGAGAGTATCAATGCGGCTGTAGGTCGATGGGCAGTAAGGACAGAGCGATCTGTGAGGCGTGTGAGAATGATAATGGTGCCATCTGTTGGTAACTTCTTTGGTGCAGACCTTGCAACGCCACAAAAGGACGTTTGAGGAAGACGTCTGGAACATCTCGTTGTAGGAGAGAACTGAGGGAACGTTACAGTTTCTGTGATCTGTGGATAAAAGATTAGTTACATTCGAATCTGGATCGAACTGCAATAATTAGAAAAAGGCAATTTAAATGTCCTCAAAATACACTAAAATCGATATATGATACTTACAATTCAACAAATTTTTACAAATGTTGAATTTTTTCCAAGTACTGTAATCTAAGATGTCTTCAAAGCCTCTTCAGACAAATGTAAATCAACATAAAATTGTCAATGCCATAATGATGATATATAAAACAGTAGGACGTAAATGAGAAAACTCAACTAATTAGTTTTTATTTTAATTATGTCCCAACTGGTACCATATTGTTTCAAGTACCAATATTTTTTAAAATTTCCCAAACGAAGTTGCAAATAATAGGAGAGTACCTACAGTGATTTCGCGCTAATCCGAATATTCCCATTCAAATTATGACAGATTGGGTGTACCTTTTTACCTATAAAGCTTCTCAAAAATGTTCGGTTTCCAGAAATAAGAGATGCGAAGATGTAAAACAACTACTGCATAATCATGCATGTGAATTAAAAAAATAATAATAAAAAGACCTTTTTATGTTCATCATGCAAGTATGGGAGCTGAACATAACACCCACTATGTATGTGTAACTTATCTTTATGGTCTTTACTTATATAAAAACTTACCGAAATCTTCTATCAATCTCTTCTTGATGAAATTTGTTATAACTGTTTCTGTTATTCCCCTATAAATGAAAATTTCCTGTGCACCACCAATTCACATATGTAATTGACATCTTCAGTTTACCACAATTTTCTTCAATTATTATAAGGGAAAATTTCTAATTCTCATCTGCATAATTACCTGCTGAAGTTTCTTCATACACTTTTTCAAAAGATTTTTTCACGAAAACTTTTTTGAAATTTTTGTAAGCATTAATAAAATATAATGCCATTTAAAACACTTAAAAGTTCCAATTTTGATGAACTAGACTTTGTATCACTTTTTTGAACAACTGATATGAATGTCCTGCACAACATAGATACAGGTCTGACTTTAAATCCGGAATGGAAAACAAAATAAATATATGATTCAGAAGTATCCTCAATTTAGAGTGTGGAAGTGTGAAAACCATGGAGCAAAAAAAAAGCAAAATAATTAATTTGGGATCTAATTTTCTAGAGTCATGTTCCAGCATGATTAATTATTTATGAATCATTAGTTTTTTTATGACAGGAAACAGGGTGAAAATTTTGAGATGTAATAATGTTTCCAGAAAAACCTGTAGACTTCCAATCAACTTTGAAATTTTATAACACTAAATTATACAAAGTTTGCATGCAAAACAATAACATTTATCTGTACTTACCTTATGTTTTTTTTTTTATAAGGGATCAAAATATATAATCTGAAAATTGATGCAAATAATTTTTTCTAAAAAAGGGTGAAAATAAAATAATTTAAAGATATACCCTGATTAGATATATTGTAAGAATCTTTACACAACTTGACTTAAAAGTACCTATTATAAAAAAATATAGATAGGTAATATACAAATTACAATCTCGGTAACTTTGGTTAAATAATTTCATTAAAAGCTAAACGTATTTAAAAACACCTCAAACACGTCCAAAAACTTTACAGCGAAATTCTTCCATTCTCTGTCTATTCTTTCTGTATCTTTGAAGTGCTTTTATACAGAAAACTTATTATCTAAAAGTCGTTTCATCACTGGTAATCAAATATCGATCTTAAAGATTAATAAAATGAGTAAAATCATCCGTGTTGCTTTGGTACTTCAAATATGACACATATGTTTCGCGAATCAGTTTAGGGAAAAATTATCAGAAATGATGAACTTTGCCACTGAGAATAATAAAAACGACTAGTGTTTCGATAAAACGATCAATTTGGCAAATAGTATTTTTTGGCCACCTTATGACTAGGAATTTTTACGAATTAACACTAAATATAATTTATATAAAACACCAGAAATATGCATTATTTACAATATTTACAAATTGTATAAAGAATAAATAAATATGAAAGTACAAGTGATTGAATTACAAATTATTTCTCTAAATATATCGCAGAACTTATAAGCAGTTATCAACACAAATTTACAGACAAAACAAAAAAAAGATGATTATCAATGCAAATTAAAATTACAATTTCTGAGTATTTAAGTAAGTTAAGCAGGTATCTGGTAAAACACGAAAATTCAAAGGATCAACATAGAATGATAACTCTTTTCTTGCTTTTTAAAAGGTTCAATTTTTTGCTACCACTACCATATATTTAAATTATTTTGAAGCTGTAACCAGGCTTTAAAGCCTAGGGAATACGGGATACGGGCATTAATATTGTATAGCTTGAGAAAAAGTATACTCAAAAATTTTAATATCAAAGACAGATTCTTTCAAATACCAATCTTCCTATTATTTGAGATTTAGAGACATACAAATTGGTCCCTGATTTTCCGAGCTAGCATTATTGGTTATCCGCGTTATCTTTAATAAATAAAGGTACGTCCAAAATATATCTCAGCTATTCAAAAATAACGAATAAAAAAAGTTAAAATTTCGCAAAGTGCCCAAATAAAATTGACGGATTCCACTATAAAGCATAAAAGGAATTACCACTCTGATACACCCTTAAAATCCGAAAATCAACAGTCAGTGATGTATTTATTATTACAAAATCTTTGGTCTTATTTTCATGGTAGAGTAGACTCGAATCACAGCACAGAGTACGTTATTATTAGCGCATACACCATTCTAATAGCTGTCACCGAATGTTTTCGGCTTGAAGATCTTTTCTTATTTTATATACAACAGCATAGAAACGCTTTCAGGACTGTAATTATTAAAAGTGGCCTATGCGCTATGCTATAATAGTCCTTCGTGCCTTTGATGACAAAAAAGTTGTGATTCATGTATTGTGTATATGTAATTGATTACAGGAAAAAAATTTGTAGTCGATGAGCCCATTTCAAGTAGGTATAAAAAATGATATTAAAAAATAGGAACTGCCTTAAATAACGCATAGGTAAGATTGAAATTATGACACTGAACACAATGAACAATTTCAACTAATTAAATTATTGAAATCCATTTTAACAAAATTCTAAGCCTGTGCCAAAGAGATAAACAGTTTCAGTTCAATTCAGGCCTAAGTTTTAAATATGCTTTAGTCAGTGAATGGATTCTTGTTTTTATGATATACCTTCATAATTGCTTCAATGGCATTATAAAAATGAAATCTAATCGGAGAACCACTGTTTACTTCTCTGGTAAAGAAATAGATATTTTAAAAATTGAATTTTGCATACTTAGAAAAAAGATTTAAATTAAATTAATTATAATATAGGTAATAATATGCTCTAGAAAGTTTTGTACTAATTGCTAATTTAAATAAAACACTAGACTATATTACAGTGTTTTCTATTAAAAAATGTGAAAGATCAAGAAGTTTTATTGGGGAAAAAGTGGAGATCTTGATAATCACGGGTTTATGAAACTGACTAAACAGCTAATGTCGTTTTTTAAAACGTCTTGCGAAAAAGATACTTTTAATAATTGTTTTCCTGCCAATTTTCTCGTATTAAATTGGCAAAATTTTGTTCTACATTAAAAGTTACCATATACTCATCAGGGTGGTTACGGTCTAGGGCATATGGCTGTTAATGACAGCTTGATGCGGTATCATAATTTTTTAAACTTTTTTTGCCTTTTATATTTTTACTCGGATTATTACCACACTGTAATGAAGAAAAAAAGATTTTTTTATGGTGCCATTCCGGTGCCCAACAAATGCATCAAACCACACTATAAGTTGATATATTAAAAAAAAAAAAATTGGCACCACTAGAAGATTTATTTACAATTCTATAATGACACTTTAATTTTCCATCCTAAAACGGCCCTCAGATTATCAATAAATATTGTCAATAAATATGGTGACAATATTTATTGATCCTCTGAGGGGCCCGCTTAAGACCGTAAACACCCCAACTATATAAAATAAAAAACAAAAACATAAAATAGTTACACTGTTCTAATTTTGTTTTGCGAGTTACTTTTAATAAACATTAACAGTACTTTTATTAAGGAGACCTTTGCGTGATACATAAGACTCATGACTATTTAACACTGTGCAGAAAATCTAATATAACATAAAAAATGGAGCATTTTGTTATGTAATATATAAATTGTGTTGTATTTTCATTTAACTCATCCTCTTAAATATTTAATATTATACAGAGCTGATCCTATTTGTAGTACCTACCTCCCCAATTTAATTTTAAACCCTAACTGAAAAAGTAGTGAAATAAAATTAAGAGTATCTCAACAACAGAGGTGGATTTACAATTATTAAGTGGCACATTTTTGTAAGATTAAAGATGTGGCAGTTTGAATACAGGGTGATTCTTTTAAAGCGCCCATTAAAAAAAGTTCGACTTCTAGGAATCTGAAATTTGGAATTTAGGCAACATACATAATAAGGAGTTGAAATGAAAAATATTACCATGATGGCGGCACATTTAAAAATGGGGAATGGAAGTGTCATCTTTGTCTTTTTAAATTGAACACCCCATACATTATTGCATTTTCAGATTGTCTGAGAAAATGTGATAACAATGGTACTTATAGTTGCAGAATCACGCTGTATAGGGTGCAACCGAAGGGTCAAGGAACTTTTTTTGAAAAATAATTCAAGATTATTGATTCAATCGAATTTCCAGGGATTGTTTCCTATATTATACAGGGTGTTGATTTTCAAAGCAGGCCATAGAGAATTAGCATTGTGAAAATAGTTTTTAGGATTTTTTGGTATCAAAATAAAGCTATATTGCGCTTGATATCAGAAATTAGTTGAATTCCTCCAAAATTCTTTAGTACAAATTCAAGTAGTTTTTACCGTTAAATAAAAAAATAGCATGTCTTGCTTAAACAATCATGATGTTTTTTTTTCAGTTTTTGCTGAGTGTGCCTCAACTACTAACAGAATGTTGGCTAATACCAGAAATTATTTTTATAAAAGACTAAGTATTGTCTGTGCCAACATGGTGGATTATTTGAGTATTTATTATAGTTTTTTTCTAGTTTCTTTAGTTTTTTCTAGTTTCAAATAGTAGGAATGTCATATTCCAAGGCCTATTAAAATTAAAACACCAAAATGCAATTTGTTTTAATTATTTCTGTCCAGTTAAACAAAGCAACGTTTATAATGCTATAATATGGTAATTCCCTATGTCCCGGTTTGAAAATCAGCACACACTGTATATTTCCTATAACTTACTTTTTTCAATTTTGAACTTCCAGTGATTTTTCAGTGTGAAATGTCTCTATTGTGTGGAATTTTAAACAACTGTTAATAATTCATCAAAATTTAATGGTAGCAGTGTTGAATAATAAACCTGCCATGAAAAGTTAATTCTTAAAGAAGGCCAAATAATTAAATCAAGTTAATCTTCCATTCAGAGATACAGCACATGGAATTATATAAAAAAGTGTAGTGCCGCTTCCTTCCAAACTCTAGCATTAAAAAACATCGTTAAAAAAAGAAATGGAGTCTTAACTGTGTAGATAAGACATAAAGTCTGTACACTGAGAGTTGTCTGTTGTGATAACTAAGAATACATCATCTCGTTATGTTTCTTACTCCTTCTATTACATTGCATAGTCAATCGAGTTAAAATGGGACGTATTGTCAGAAATACGTTTGAATCGTCAGCAACTCTAAAAAGATGAGCGAGAGTGAGACGGAAGTATCGACTCGCGTCTTGATACGCTTAGATTGATACGATAAGATTGTCGTCCAGCTCATCGGCTATTGTCAGTTGACAGTGACAGCGCTAAATATACTGATGAGATTTGTTATTTGAAACGTTTTTAATACGAAATTAGCAGAATTCCTGTGTTATATTGTACGGTGTGATAAACTATGAGTAACTTAATTTCGCGAACGCCTAAAAATCTATTTCCTTGTTTTGCCTGGGAAACGATTGAACTCCCTAGTACGTGGACTTGTGGTTAAATTGCTGGAATATTTTACTTGCAAATAAGAAAACGGAGGTGTTATTCTTTCTTTTAAACGGCAACCAGCAGGTAGGTGACATGATATTTCTATCATGATGATAACAATAATTATTATCATTCTTATTTACTTGCATTATATAATATTTGTTATAAAAAAGTTGCAAGGCACTACTTCGTCAATAACTTGTCGAAATAATATATTTATAGGATATTCATTATTCCTCAACACACGCCACTGACACGAACTGCGATACCACATCTGGTTCGACTTAGAAATAAGTGTACGATTCAAATCGAATTAAATGAAATTGTTTAGTCAGAATCAGTGTGGCATGACAACGGACAACTCTCAGTGTACAGAGAGTAGCTGCTTCACTCTAGTTCTAGTAACTAGCTTCCAGAACTAGTCCATCTAGCCACAGACCTATTTTTAATTATTTAATTATTTATTTATTTATATCAGGTGAATATTTCAAGAAACAGTTTTGAAAAAAAATTAAATTTCAACTCAAACACTGTACTTTTTTAAACATACTTTTTAGTAAACCCTGTATACTGGCTGTATTTATTCGATTACATTAGTGAGATAAAGCGGATAGAATAAAAAAGCTAAACATAAGCAATATGGTAAAAGACAGGCAGGAGCATGTCGAAAATATAATCACTATGACCTTTAGGACTGGATTCGAATACATACCTACAGTGAGTTTCAAAATTGATATCGATTGGCTAACACTCAAACCCACTGGACCCATGAACAGCTCCAAAAAAATTATAGAATGTTGATTTTTTTGGGAGTTAAACTTATCTATTTCTTGTTCCTTATACAGGTGATCCCGAAATGGCGGACACGGACACCACCACAGCATCCATTGTGGATTAAAGTTTCTAAGTTCACTTATACTTTTTTCTCCAGTATGGCCCCCTTAAGAAGATATGACCACTTTTGTGGACAAAAAAGTCACAACACTGCACTACCCTTCTTCAGGCAGAAAAATAATGTCTAGGTCTACAATAATACCCAGATAGATGTTACCATGGAAACATATGAAATGGAAAGTTCAACAATGTTCAAAACAATAATCGTTGCGGGGAAACATATCCGATAATATTATTCAAAATTTATTTTAGTTGTATTGTTGAGCTCAAATTTGAACAACGATGCCACATTGAAAAATTGTTTTGAACTCAAGGAATGGGTAAACTTTTAATGCCTGTAATTCCGTTCCCGATAAGAAAAAAAATAAAAAGCAAACACTATCGTTATAGTTATGTGAAACCATGTGCTTTGCCAGTGTAGGTTGTTTAAATTTGACCGCCATTTTGATTTAAATTTTCGAAAAAGGACACCCTATATCTCGGTAACGAAGCCGAGGAAACCATTTTTGTTTTAAATTTACAGTCTTTCTGAACATCCTCTACAACACCCTGTATACCGTGTCCGCCATTTCGGGATCATCCTGTATAATTACAGTACCTAATAATAATTACAAATAATTAGAGTGACTATAGTGACTCTATTTATTACAGTGGAGACAATAGTGCCCACTTTTTCCACGCCATTTTGACTAGCTATGTTAAATTCAGTTTGGTTTTCCTGCATTGTTGATAAGATAAATTTTTATGTTTATGAGTAAGGTTTCTTGTTAATAAAACAATGATTAAAAAAATCATTTCTATGCCTTCATCTCTAAAATAGCAACATGGAGGGTGGAAGGAGCTTAGGTCCCATTGTCATCACTTTTATAAATAGAGACACTGTATATGAAGATCGGTCATTGTTTCATTCTCATAAAGTTGCCACCAACTGTATAAATTTTTTCCCGTTGCATTATGGAAGTAATAAGTGTTGCCTAATATTCAAATATTTCCCTCATTCAACTATTATAACTCACACAGAATACAACAATAATTATAAAACAATAAAATAGCAAAACTATCTGCCCTCTGATTGGTAAAAATGTCTAATCTTATTATTTTTGAGTTTGTCAAACTATAAAAGGCAGATTTGAACCAAAAATTCTATAGTGACCAAACTTATAGGCAACAAGGATGTTTAACGTCAGACCCATGTCTTCAAATTAACTAAGTTTGAACTATGTTTATTTCTTGTCTACCATAAATAAATAAATATTGTATGGCTGTGGTTAAGCCCAAGTGTCAGAAGTTTTTTAGGTAGCCTCAAGGGCCTCTGACGTAACTTAACGACTGCTGTGAAGCAGCCGGGACCCCCTTTTTAACGTACCTCCTGGAGCACGATCAGTCACGGATTTTTTTTTTTACCACTATCAAGTTTGGTCACCCATCCAAGTACTGACCAAACAAAGCCATTCTGCACTTTAGAGATCGTTTGACCGAAACTCTAACAGTTTGGCTATGTGACTGATAAAAAGATTGTAGCTTTGTGGAGCTTTACTTCCATGAATAGAGGGAATTCCAATCTGATCCCACCAACACCAATCTGATTACGCACTAAGAATAAAAGACCTCAGTAGGGCAATTAAGTTTGTAGGATTGTGAAAATTGAAAAATTATCACAGGTCAGTTTTTTGACTGGGAATCAAGGTCAGCCTGAGTCTGCATGATTATAAAAATAAAAACTTCTTGCCCTTTTGGAAATTAGCTTCCCGAAATTTTTTATAGGTCTCTATACCAATAATACTAATCTTCCAGTTCCTTCGAAAACATACCTTAAAATGGGTATAGAAATGAAGCAATTTATACCTATTTTGTACCTACATCACTAGAAAATTAATGAAAAAACATAAATTTCTTGATGACCTGAATAATGGTGACAAGAACGAGTTTGGAAGAGCACCCTGTACACCCCTCGTGGCTATTCGAATTTTTTAAAACGAAAACTAAAAGTTCTCCATAAGTCCTGCAGGAATTCAAGATGAATTTTATAAATCGAAAATTTAAACTTTGGGCTTATTATAAAAGGCTTATTCTGATTTTTTACTGCTAAATGATCTACTTAACCTGTTTTCATACTGCTATTCACGACATAGATAGTACATAAAATATTTGAGCAATTTTATCATAGAATTTTATCATAGTCAGGTAAAATAAATAAATAAATAAATAAATAAATATTAAAATAGCTATTCTGATCAGAAAATCAATCTAAAATTCACACAATGAATTGTAATTAAAAAATTCTCTAGACATTTTTATATCGTATTAGATTTTCTGCACATTTCCATACCTGTTCATCTACATTACTAGCTAAGCGACCCCTGGATGCTTGGTTCGCATGTGCAGCAGCAAAGTGTCGCTCCTGGTGTAGACGGCCGGGCAATGCGTACACGAGTACTGGCCAGGGAAGTGCACATAGTAGTGGTTGCGGGTGTTACTCACAATCTTACCGCACAACACACATCTCCTTCGCTCGTCCATCGCACCCACGCGCTCAAAGAGCTGTGACACTTTATAGCATTTGGACTCTGAAACAAATAAGACCGGTCAGTGACAGTGCTTTCAGTAATAACCGAAGAAATATTACCCTATAATGTACGGATGTCCGTAGAGGATTACCTTAGGCTTAGTTAAATGCGTTATGAATATTTTCGGGTTGAGATGAATGAAGTTTTATGTCACTTCACATATTAAATATTAATGTTTCGGAATTCAATGACGATTCGTTATACACGTTTGTTTGGTTACGAAAAATCGTATTGCAATTTTATACAAGTTCACCACTTTCAAGCTGGCTATATATAAATGCATTAGAAACAACAAATCTGCACATTCCTGCTTTCCAGTCTGACCTAGAGGAATTAAAATGGTACCAAATGAAAGATAAAAAAATCTGAATTTTAAAATAATGACAAATTAGAACCTATTTTAAAAATTTACTATCACATTTCACTTAAGATCACACCATAATATGTTCTGACACTCGCCTATAGCTATACTCAACATGAAATGGTAACCTGTATTAGTATTTTTTTATTTCCATGAAATGGAGCTGGAAAAATTAGTAAAGGGGTAAACCGTTTTGTTGCATCTTCAATTATTGTGGTGTGCTTTTAAGTGGGATACACCATTGATAATAAATGTTCAAAATTCTGCAAAAAATTGGTTAACATGACAAGATTTTTTTTATCTCTCATTTGGGGTACCATTTTTCAGCCCTCTATTCTAGTCAGAATGGCCAATCTGTAAACTTATTGTTTCTAATGAACCAACCCATAGCTAGTCGTAAAAGTGGTCAGCTTGTATTAAAAAAAATATTGTTACCAGACCAGAAAAACTAAATAAAGAAAAACGCTATGGAGCGTTAATATTTATATCACAATAATTATTATTATTGCGGTCTTTACACCAAACAAAAAAGTTAGTTTGAGTCTTTAAATCGACAATTTTTTAATTAGAAAACATAAAAAAACATGTTTTGAATCATCAGTTTTCATATAAAAACACCTCTTTAAGTAAGATAAGCGATTCTTGCTAATTCCAGCACAAGTATTTGAAGTGGTTTCAAACTCTATTAGTAATGATTTTGCATTCTTATACAGGGTGCGAGTAAATAATGTGTTTGTTTGAAAAACATCAGTGGTGTAACATTTTTTTCCAAACAAAATATTTGGTTTATTTTATCATGAAGGCCACCGGTTAAGTTTTACTTGTCGATTTACTATCAGAAAATATCTAGGGAAAAATAAAAATATTAAAGATTGCAAAAAAAATATGAGTTATAACTGAATTTATATTTTTTGTAGAACTTCAATTTTTTGTATGTCAGTCAACAAGCGTCGAAGAGAAAAATGTTATATGACAAATTCACATTATTCTAGCGCAAGGAACCCGCACACAGATTATTTAGAAGCACAAATGGGACACCTGTACTTTTCCAGATTTTAAATTTTTTTTATCCCAATTTTCAAAGACCATTTTTGGGGTGGACTTAGTGTTAGGATCATATCATTCATATCTCTCTCTGTAACCAGCTTTTATCCTACATATAATATACAGAATCCACGTAGTTATTTTAGTGATGACCATTTTCTTTTTCTTTGTACATCTTCTTTTCTTTCTAGATCTTCTCACTTCGACCGCTCTGATGTATCTCTTTCCATATCCTGCCTCTCCTCGTTACCACTCATCTCCTCTCACTTCCTTCTTTTTATCTCCTGTATCTGTGACATTTCTGCTCCCAAGCCACACCATTACTTATAACTGCTTGCCCATTATCCTACACACCTCACCCTCCTATCACACAGCACTTCCCCCCCCCCCCATCAGATTCCTATTAATTAATTTAAAAAACTTAATTATTAATAGACGGTTTCATAGCATCTCGAGCCGCTCTCCGGTATCCAGCTATCAATCTTGTGTGAAGTTCTTGCCAAGTCAAGAAAGAAAATTTTGCTTGTTCTTTTTTATATCTTCTCTAGATCACGATTTTTACCCTGTTGCCACATATAAAGTTTTCTTTAATAAGTCATGCAGTATGGTTGAGGAATCTTTTGGATATTCATCAATGCACCTATACCTCACGGCCGAAATAACGTGCAGTAATTGACATTGCTAAAAAAAAAGCAAATTTGGAGAAGGGGCAAGCAGAAACTTACGTTCGGAGAATAATTTTCACTGACGGAGATGGTTTTTTTTTTTAGAAAAAAAAACTGACGTTAGTACGTCAGTTACAGCACATTATTTCGGCCGTGAGGTATAATATGTACCCTGTTTGATTTATCATCAGTTCTTAATTTTCTGTACCTACTCTTTTTTCAATTTTTGAGTTATATACTGCAAGTCTTTCTTGTAAATTGCAAGAACTACTTGAACATTAGCTAAGTGTAGTTTTATTTTAATTTTTACCACATTTTATATGCCAGTTCTCAAATGCATCCAGCTTGCTCCTCTAGATCATAGACGCCAAATTTTTCTTCCCACAAGACTTTCAGTTCTTTCTAAATAGTCTGCTCAGTATTGAGATCCTTTCAGCCAATTGTACGTATTTCGGTAATCCATGTTTTTCCACTAAGATATTTGTTCTCAATATATGAATGAAGTAAATAGAACCAAAATACTCTCCATATTGCAGAATTTCAGGAAGCCCCTAGTGGTCCGGGATGATATTATCAATTTTTCATAGTTTTTTTCTATTTCCAGAGTGTCCATCATTTGAACATCCGGTATCTAAATTGAATTCTTCAGTCAGAGTAATAGTTTTGGATTAATTTGACTTGATTATGTGGACCAAGCCGTATCATTATACTTCTGCCCCAAGTCCATTACTTCTCGCGATTCTCAACCTTAGAATTTTTTTCAACTGTCTTTGCTTTGTAAATCCCTGTTCCCCTTCTCCTCTATTCCTGTTGCATATTTTGTATTCCAGACCTTCTGGAGTAGTTTTGCAAAACAGCACAAGCCCTGTGGTGTAAATATAATATGTTTCTTGTACCTGCGGTTGCATATGTCTCCCGTTTCACTCATGTACCCTCATGCCTCATTCTTGGAACCGCTATCACATGTTTTTTTTTTAAAGATATTCAACTTTAAATTTTAAAGTGATTGTAATTTTATTATGAAAAGGGTTTTTATACCGTGTTGGCTGAATAATGATAAAATTCAGGAGAAGATAGCTATACAGGGGTGATGAGTATTTAAGAGAGGATGGAGAACCTGTATTTTGTCATATTGATATGCAAATCAGCGAAGCGACAACAATTCACTTTACTTTAATTTCTCTCCCTGATAATCCAATCAATTATTAGATCAGTGTAAATAAAATCCTTCTTCATCACAACAAGAAAAAGGAGAAAATTATGTCTAAATAAAGTAAATAAATCCAGATACAACATGTCACTAAGAAAATTCGATTTTTTCTGTACCTTGCCTATAAGCTCCGATTCTTACCAGCTAAAGTGCTTGAGGCTATTTACTTTGCTTATGTTTATAGTATCATTAATTATGGTTTGATTATATGGGGTGGCGCTTACACTACTGAGCTCGGGCAACTGGTTTCCCTTCAGAATAGGTTTATAAAATTATTGAAAAACTGTAAAATACCAACCATTGAACAACTTTATGCTGCTAAATGTATTATGTTTTACTATGACAAGTTGAGCTATGAATACCGTAACTCAGCTAGTAAAACTAGGAATAAAATGATCAGTATACCTTTGCATAGTAGGTCTATTTATGAAAAAAGTTGTTCATATGCTGCTATTAAGTACTTTAATGCTTTGCCAAATGACATAAAATACACTAAGGGATCTGTTAAATCTATAAAGAAAAAATTACTCAAACACCTCTTGACTCAGTCAATGTTGTGAATTTAAATATGGGGTTGTTTACTTTAGAATACTGTTATGGTTGTGATTTACTTCTGTAGGATAGTTTGTTTTAGTTTTAAGTTTGTAATCCTAGCTCCTGGGCACAGAGAGGCATGCCTCTCTCTTCCGGGGTATATAATGTAAATTATATGTACTTATGCTGGATGAATAAATAAATAAATAAATAAATAAATAAAGTAACTGAAGACGGGTGACGCTTCTCAAATAGGAAATTTTGACAGAGTGAAAATGAGGGGCAATTTATGGGCTGATTATGGCAGATATGTTAAAATCTAGGGCTACAAAAATTACATTTTTTTTTGTTCTTATCTAAAAAATTTTCTTGCACAATCGCATAAATAGTTTATAGTATTTTTATGCTTAAATTAAATTACGAGCAGGTATTTTCGCCATTTTGGAAATTGGATCGTTGAAATTTCATGGTCATCATCATAATTAAATTATAATTCTCTACTGTGAAAAGTTCGGTTCAATTCCTTTGAAAACATGCCCTAAAATGGATTTAGGAATTTAGTTATTTTGACATACTTTCTGCTGACACCACGTAAAAATAATAAAAACACCAATTTTTTTGTCTATTTGTCTTTTCATTATATTAATTTGATTTAAAAGTTTAGTTTTGCATACACAGGTGTCCAAAAAATAACAGTTTTATGGCCGCCATTTTGAAACCACTTAACCAATATTACTCAAATGCGATACCAGACTACTCCCTTCCGACATAAATAATTTCAGCCCTCTAGATTGAAAACTGCTCCCTGAATCGTGGCGCAAGAATGGGTTTTGAAACAAAAACTTACAGAAATTTTGCATTTTAGGTGCCTTTTGAGTAAATGTTAATATTCCGCATAATTTTTCTTTGTAATTCTCTGTATAGATGGCTTATCCACAATTTGTGATTATTTTATAGCATAAATTAAAAAAAATCTTAAATAGCTCGAAAATCTTATGCCCTCAAAACATTTTTTTTCACTTTACATTTGGTAATGCTTCAAGGGGGGAGCGACAGCCACAATAAGCCCATAAATAGTCCCCATTTTTCCACAGTCGAATGTTATGTTTGAGAAGAGCTTGACCGATCTAGTAACTTCATTATTATTGCCAAAATCTTGTGACCAACTTTTATGGACCAATAACAAACAATAATAATTTTAGTCCAAATAAACTTTTTTTAAAGCTCAAGGGATATTTCTCCAGGTCTGAGACCCTTCTCAGGGTCAATAATTAATATATCAACTCTACATAGCACAAAGTTTTCAAAATATGCCAAGCTGCATAACTATTATATCACACCAGCTTAATGACAAATGACATTACAGGTTTCACTGCTAGTGCAATCATTGTCAACAGATAAAGCTAACAATAATAATTATTGTTAAAAAAATCATGTGGTAAAAGATGGAAAAAACTGGGTTTATGGTTTGGCTTACTTAGAATGGGTATGTTACCACGTCTTTGTTTATTAAGCATGTTTTATTTTAAAAATAATTCAATTCATATGTATTGTTGCAACCTGATGGCACCTGTACTTTTATTAAAGTATCTTCTCTGTCAACTTAACATAGCTTCACCTGAAAACTCTATTCCTGACTCATCATTTATAGCTGCAGGAAAAAATTACCTATCTCTGTTGAAAGGGTATTTTTTTGATAAGTGAAGGGTTTAATATCTTGATTGACCACAAAAAGATTCCATTTATTTCTCATACAGTGTGTCAACTTTCAAATATGGCTTTATGGAATTAACAATATAAGGGAAGTAATTTAGTACTTTACTCCCTGATCACAAATTGATTTAAATTTGGAGAAATACTTGATTTGAATGTCAAATAAATTAATTAATAGCAGCATCATATTAAGGTGAATAGTTTTCCAATTTTATGGCAATTTTTGACCAAAAATGATCACTTGAATGGACTTTTTTTTATAAATGTATCGATTAGAAATGACTTTATGTTCAGTTTGAGATCAATACCATTCTTTTACATTTAACAGTATTAAGTTTCCAATGTTTGAAAGTTGACATCCAGATTTAAGTAAGATAAACGATTAACGCTTATTTTGTTTATTCTTATATTATTTTTATATGAGATCATAAACTGAGGGAGGAATCTAAATCTGTGCAATCAAAATAGTTCAACTTTAATTACAACATTTCTCACAATTCAAGTTACTACAATAATATCCACAAAAAAATCTTAAATTTTCATTAAAAAAAAGATAAGGGCATGTTCATGTTCATAACAAATACAAAAGTCAACAGTATTTTTTGACTTGTCTGATTTTTTGATTGATCAATCTTATTATTTCGTTGGTAAGTCGATTATTAAACAAGTTATTATTATCATCATATCAGTAGCATTTTAACTCATGCAGAAAATACAAAGTATGCACGATCTAAAAAACATTCAATTGCAGGCTTGAACTATTAAAAAAACTAGCAACTATAATAAATTCTGATAACAATGCATGCCTAAAATACAATAATAATAAAAAAGGAAATAAGTAAGAGTCGTATAAAACACACCATTTTTAATAAAAATTAATAAAATACATAAATGCTTTAAAGATGGGTATTTATCTTTTATCTTAAATATAAACTTTACATATTTTAACTAACTAAATTTTAAGTAACACTGAACAATAAAGAACTCAAGCAAGTTATTAAAAGATTATTATTTGATCTTTGAGCATGTTAGACAATCATATACTTATAAACAATAATTACAAATACTCGTATATAAAATGGAGAAAACCATAACACTATATAGATAGATTTGAACAAGGATAGATTTGATTCGTATAGAATTTTTGATATTTTCCATAAATTAATGATAAACAGCTACTTTAGAGGATGCTTAAGGATGAAAACTGTACACACTTATACTCTGAGTCCAGGATTTCAAAACAACATGAAACATTGTTAAGTGTTGCACCCTACAAATTAAATAGACTAAAATTTGTGTAACAGGTTTTATGTCTTTTATATAAACTTCTTCACCATTAACTTCAGTGGTCAACATTCACAATCACCCTAGATTTACTGTTAGGGATGAATCGAAATTAGGTTGTGAAAAATTCATTAAAAATCTTTACATTATTCAAAATGTCGACCAAAAACAATTCAATTTTTTCTCAAAAATAATTAAAAGAAGAATATCGTGTCTTTCTTATTTGAGATCCTCAAATCAGGTATAAAGTAGATATGTCTAGTTAATCCTGAAACACCCTTTACTATTATTATAATTTTTTTGGGGGGAATACCACTATTATAGACAAGTAAATTTATAATTTACTTTAATACAATTATTAATTGTATCTGAGACAACCGCAACCATTTTATTGTATATAAAAAAAATTAAAAAATAACATTTTTTTCCGTAAAGCTGAACAATCCAAAAAATTTAGAAAACATTTTTACAAAACTTAAAAGAAATTATAACTAAATATTGCACAATTTAAAAGTTATTTTATCAAATATTTAAGGTTGCTTAGCACCACTTCCCTTTTAATATCACAATTCTTGTTGATCATCCAACGTACGAACGTTCATATAATGCCAATACATAGATATATCTTTAGTACATAAGTAGTATATTACTATAAAAACTAACAACAAATATAGATTATAAGAATAAAAAGTATTCTTATCAAAGTCATTAATGCACTAGATTTATAAAATAACATTTAAGAATATATTACATATAAGCAAATCTTTATAAAACAAAAACTCTTTGCAAAACCACACTTCTTTTGTTATCAACATAGACGTTTTGTCAAGTTACTTATTTACAGTTAAGGTACTTTTCAAATTAAATAAAGCATGTAAATTGCCCCTGCGAAATCAAAATTTCAAGAATCTCCAACTAAATGTCAACTACATTAAATAAATACCAGGAATAACTGTTACTCTTATTACACTTCATATTGCACAACTTTCAATTAAAAAAAAAAACAAGTTTCCATAGTTCTTTCCATTTACCCTAAAATTTCATTTTATTTTAGACAATTGCTCGTTATATATTATAGACATCTTATTATGAAGTCTTTTCCTCTTCTTTTTGATATTCAAATTTAATTAACACTTTGCAAAAAAGACTACAACAAAAGTAATCCTTTAAAATTGTAAGAAAGAAAATTTTTAAATCAGACTTCTGATTACTACTACAGTTTGTTGTGGGAACATTAATTTAAATAATTATTATAATAATAAAATTACCTAAATTTAAGTGCGAATTCGAAGGTGCAATTCTACGAACAAATGTTATTAGTTTAAATGTACAATAATAATTAATTGGTATCAAAAGTACAGATCGTAACCTAACAGAAAGAGCACTTATGTATTGTGTACACAATTATAAAAAACTCATCCACGCAAGTATATTAGTTAAACTAATAATATTATTAACTATCCAAAGGCCGCCAAAAATACCCTAGTCAAGGTATTAGAAATTCATCGAGATTCCTACCGCTACAACTTAAACTACTCCTTTATAAATGAGATTGAAAACATGAGGTAATATCATATAAAGTTTCAATAAAAATTGCACTTATTATAATAATAATTAGTTAGTTTGGCAAATGTAGGCTATAGTTAAAGAGTTATTATTCAAAAGGCAAATTTCAGACGAAATTCGACCCTTATTCGATTCAGAGAATTTTCGTTCTTTCAGGACGGGAGAGAGAAAGCTATAAATAATTGAAAATTAGAAAATATTATTCTAAAAGTGAGTTCAGGCTCATATTTATCCAAAGTTAACATCACAGATATTACAATCTTAGGTTTTAGAACTGATAATGAACGATCTATTGAATGCAAATCGTTTTTTAAGCTCACCACCTAATAATAGGCTTTCTTAATAATATTCAATTCAAACTTTGAAATTTAAGTAAAAACTTGCTAATATCGTTATCAACTTTGTTACTTCATTAAAAAAGATTCACGCTATAGTGGACCCGTAAAACTCTGGAAATATTCTCCACTTTTTGTTTTATTAGCAATCTGCTTGATAAAACTATGTTCAATATTGCAGAAACCAAGGGGAACTAACTCCAGGCCATAAAGTATAGAGAAACTATCAATGTATTTTTTCAAATTTCAACACTATTGGGCCGGTTTCATAATAAATTTTTACGTTACTTTAGCCTAAAGTCACTAAATTAAACTATTATTAACAATAGTAACCAAGGTTAAATTATGCTTCAAATTTTAAAGCCACTTCAATTCTATTATGAAACGAGCCTATTAAAACATAGTGGGCCAGTTTCAAAATCAATTTTAAGATCACTTTAGCTCAAAGTCACTTCAAATTATTATTAACCACAATAATTGTAAACAAGGTGAAATTTTAAAGTAACTTTAATTTTATTATGAAACCGGCCCATTATGTTTTAATAGTCTAATTTCATCTTGGTTACTATTGTTGTTACTAGTTTCAAGTGACTTTGAGCTAAAGCAATTTTAAAATTTATTATGAAACTACCCATTATGTTTTAATCAACTTCATTTTATTCCAAGATGAAATTTAACTTTAAATTTTAAAGCAAATTTCATTTTATTATGAAACTTTAAACTTATTTTATTTTAAAATCACTTTAAACTATTATTAACAACAATAGTAACCAAGATGAAATTAGACTTAAAATTTTAAAGTGACTTCCATTTTATTATGAAATGGACCCTATATTTTAGTATAATCAAATTACTGGGCTCGATTTTCAATTTAAAAGATAGCAGCAAGTTTTTACTATAATTTTTAGTACTTAAGACACTTATCAACCAAATTTTAGATTATTTCATCGAAATCTATAATTCTGTAAATTCTTTTTTAAAACATAAAAAAATAAAAAATAATATAGAAAATATTTAAATGAAAAAATTCAATAAATATGAATACCAACACCAACCAAATCATTTGTTTATGAATTGAAGATAAATTTTTGAAATAAAATAAAAATTTGAAAACAAAACTAACACAATAATAGAACTATAAACAAAAAAAAAATAAATAAATAAATCGGAATTTTCTTTAAACAAATGCAGAATTGATAATAATAATAATTGACTTTGAATAATGATTGGGCAAGGCAAATTTTGCATTCAATACGACCATCGACAGAGACATTACATAGTGGCTATTATTATGTATATTACATTGACACATTGTATTACTTATTTCAAGAGCTTCAGTAATACTTTATATAATATATTTAATATTTATATAAGTTCATTCAGTCGTAGTAAAACATTCTCTCGTATTAAAATAGAAGTGAAAAATCATCTCGTTTTAAATCTCACTTTTGCAACCATCAAAAACGATCAACAATTTGGCTTTACGCGATCCTTGGCACTACAAATTTTTATATAAAAATTAGAATAAGTAGTTTGACATAAACAAATGTCACAAAATTGACATTGAAAATTCGTACAGTCGTTCTTGATGGCTACGCAAGAGTGAACTCGTATAGATATGGTCCAATTAACAGTCCAAACATTACATAGAATTAACTTTACTACCGAAACGTCCGACTGAACAATATACTCAGGCCTCAAATTTAGTCAAGATTAGAAACATCAATTATTCGATAATATAGAGAGGAAGACATGGATGGATATTTCCTTAAATGTATTGTCACCATAATTTTTAATCGACTTTCAGACAGGTAGAACTAGCACAGAATAGTGTATTAACTCATGACGTTCACTGATATTTTGTGATCTTCACTTACTACAAACAAGTTACTTTTTTCCATCATAATCATTATTTATTCCCAATATTCCCTGGTCAGGTAAGTACTGAACTGGCTGGATATTCTTATGTTTACAGATCTTCATTTCTGTACGAACATGAGTATTAAATGAAACAAAAAAAAACAAAAAAAAACAGACATTGGGCAGTATGAACAAAATAGTGCAGAGCTTTTACAAAAAAATATGTATTTTCTCATTCACATTTCTCATTCGAAGTAAAAGTTAACTTTTTTTCATTCATACGACCCAGTATCAATTTTAAAGGGTAGAAAAATCTAATCTTTCATTACAGAATGAGATTTAAATTAAATAAAATAGAGGAAACAATCTCGCATCGTCTGCTCCATTAGTAACAAATGATTTTCTTCAACCTTCAACCTGTTATACAGTACGGATCTTCATTAGTGCCCCCCCTATTTATTTTTTGAACCATTCAAGATAAATATAGGAACGTCAGTATATGGCAACTGTTGCATTACCTTTTGATGTGAACTTATTTATTGTCAAAATCAAAATGGATTATTGGATTTTTTTATGAAAAGTATGGTCTGGAAATACACCATTGGAAAGGTCTCACAAAGAAGAATATTATCCCAAAATTTTATGTCTCGCTTCAAATCGAGACTTGAAATTTTGGGATATTCTTTCTTGCTAGACCATTTGAAGCTTTTTGGTTTAGCTTTTTGAAAAATAACATGAACTTTATGTTTCTCGGCTTCTAAATCACTCAGGATCACAAACTGGTGACTTTTATACAGGGCGATTCATTCAACTTGTTACCCTTAGAGTCGATGTGCCAAAATTTTCTTCGAAGGGATGTTAGATGGTTGTATTTGAAAGTCGCAATAAAAAAGTTTGAATTTTTTTAATTTAAATGAGATTTTTTTATTTAAATTGATTCCATTTTTTTTTTTAAATAATGAAAACTAACAAACTCACATAATAAATTCATCCTAGCCACCAATCCTAAATTTAACTCTACATTTTCTTGCAATTATTGCTAGCAGAGATTTTTCATTAATTCTTTTTCATTGGGTTTTACTTTTTCTAACTTGCTAGATTGGGCGACTACATACTACACCTGGTGAACTTGGAAGACTGAAAACTGTCAATTGAGCATTCTGCACCTAACCCATAACAGACCAATCTTTCACATAAACAGGTATATCCCGTAATTCTGGGCCACTGCTGAAACTTAATTAGCTAATGCCCTAGTCTCTAATATTGTCAAATATGATGGGAATCCCTCAAAATTAAATAATCAAAAAAACCTTAAACATTTCACAATATTGTAATTATGAAACATTATGGCATTCCTCACAGTATACTTGAATTTCAATATATTACTCAATATTTGATAAATCAAATGCCAACTGGTTTTTGATCTAGTCATAGATCGCAAATTAAGTGATTTAATTACACCAACCCTGCTGGAGCAAAAAATCTGGCACCAACTTATTTTTAAATTTTTTTTTCATGGCTTTAAAAAACGATTTCATCCCTAAAAACGTAAAAAAAAATACGTTTCCAACCCTTACTTTGCGGAGTTCTAAACCACTGATGAAGACTTCTGTCAAATTCCACTGAAGTTTATTTCAAAATTAAAATTAGGACGTGTTTCAGGAATACATCTGCCTGCACAGCAGCAATAATGTTATTATATCAACTGTCCGTGATGGAGACTGAAGTAAATCTGAAACACAATTTTTAAATAAACTTCAATAATTGCAGAATTAGACAGAAAAAATCAAATTTACCAGCACCTTGAGGTAAAAACTAAATAAAATATTGCAATTACGTCCCTTTCATCGTGACCATTAAAAATGTTACTCCTTTTGGTAAATGAATAATTGTAACTTGTTTATGCAAAGAGCACAAAACTTAATCAGGTCATGAGTACGTAGTACTCGTACGTACAACTACCAGCACAGAATCATGCCTATTTCTCTCTATACTATTCCGTTTACCCACACACATACACACACCCACACACACCCCTAGTAACTATTTCTCATCCCTGATTTACGTCCCGTCGTCCCTAGGGGTTGCCTAACGTTACGAGTCATCTCCCACCCACGTCCGGCACATGTAGTACTGCAGCTGGTAATAATAGAAGAGCAAGCGCCGGTATCAGTCACTGGCCGCGAAGTCGTTGGCGAACGCCTGGGCGCTATTAGCGTTCCCGTCGCTAATTCTGTCCGGGTTGAACTTCCTGGTGTCCGGGTTGTAGCGCGGGTGCTTGAACTTGCAGTGAGTGCGCAGATTATCGCTCCTGGTATAGGTGGCTCGGCACAGTGGACACTCGAACCTGCCCGGGAAGTGCACGTGATAGTGGTTCCGTATGTGCGTCACTATCTTACCGCACAGTTTGCACCGGTGCAGGTTGCAACCGCCTGGCAGCTTCTCGAATGTTAGACGCATGTGCCAGGTTTTGGAACCTGCAACACCAAGACAGGACATTGTTTAGCTGACTGTGCATTCGTGCGCGTACGGTAAGGTGTGTTAACGACCGTTCTTTCTCTCTTTCTCTATACAGTGACAACGGAAACGTGCGCTTTTCTATTTACCAAACGGGGGGGTTAGTATCGTTCAGAGGTGGCCGAATTCGAAGTCAGTGTTTTTCTTTCTTGCTTCGCTTCTTTTGTCAATTAAATTCCTCTTTTGTCAAATAAAAAAAAGGAATTTATTTTTAAAAACAACAGTAACATTTTTTTTATGATAAGTAATAATTAGACATATTGTTGTGAAAGACAATAATTATTATAAAAAAAAAAAAAAAACTAAAAGCAAAAGAGGAGAACACCAGTCAGTGTAATACCTCAATATCGCCTAATATAACTAATTTTGATGATGATGGAGATTAATTTATTGAAGCAAAATGTTTAGATTTGGAACAAAAGTAACTTGTGGTAAACTTGTGGTATTTTTCTAACAAATTAGGGAAAAAAATTTGGGAATCTAATTGCTAACCACTAAGATGGAGTTCAACTGCCTGTAGTGTTACAGGACTGAACAACAAATGCCCTACAATTTCATAATCTCATAAATTTAGTATTTTTTCCAATTTTTTTTTTCATTTTTATTTCTCTTCGCTCTTAGTCTATTGGTTCATCTTCTAATGTTAGAATTCTGACAAAAAAATTAATCTACAAATTATATTATTATAATTATTCATCATTTACTTTTGTCAAATTCAATTTCGACAATATTGACACCCTTGAATTAGATAAAGACAATTTTCTTATAAATTTCTGTAACTTTTTTTATGTTATTAATTTTTTAATTCTTCTTAAAGATCTTAAAGTTCTTATGATAATTTTATGAGCATCTAAAATCTTCATTAAATTAAATTTCACTTCCACTGACCTATTATATCAAAAACTAATAATTTTACATTATTTTAGGCCTTTTTTTAAATAAACTTTTGGAATTTTTTCTCATTTATTTTTTTGAGTAGGTAAGTCAAAATTTTGTCTCATCACAAATAGAATCAATTGTGATCATTTATCATTAGTGAACCTTTATATCTAATAAATAAGTCATCATTACTTTAAAACTTTCTGTCAATACCTCACCTGGTAGAATATCTGCATATTGTTGATACCATCAAGTTAGCTAACTTTAACCCCGTCGACGAAATCCATTTGGTAAATAATCAACGTTTGGTTTGAAAATCGTACATTTCTTCACATTTTCACTGTATAGAGTTCTTTTGTGTTAATAATTAATAGTGACAGCAAAATAGTAGTGACAGTGCACCCCAGAGCAAGTGTCAGAATTTATAAGTACCAGATTTTCAGAAAAAATTCAACAACGATTAAAAATTTAAAATTTGTTTTGGTTCCAAAGTAAATTTTGAATAATTTAGCAACGAGCGAGTATCTGGTACTAAAAATTCCAATAAAGCTGCCGAGCCAGTTTAGTTGTTAATATTAATTGCGGAAACTGAAGAGTTTTACTACATGCAGGTGAAAAAGTTAATTTAAAGATAAGGAAACTTTACAACCCTACACCAGGTCTGCGCTATTGTTAAACCCTACAATTTATGAAGTATTTTTACAAAATAAAACTTAAAATTAAAACTCATTAAAATTAAAAAACAGCCCCAAAAGGGCTTTTCAAAGCTCAGACAATTATTTATTTCCAAATTATCTGTTTAAAAATAAAACAGTTCAATATTTCATTAAATGTAAATATTCAATGAAATATTAAAGCGCATGTCCAGATCTCAGCCATTAATATCTTCATCTTGAAATCTTCTTTCTTCAACTATCCACGGACTTTAACCCACGAAAAAGAACCGCAAGACCACTTTTACATTTTCTTTCTATTCTAACCCCACTCTCACACATTCTAAAAACACCGCAGATTATCGAGCACAATTTAGCTCACCTGTTTACACTAAGCAATCAAGACGTTTCACTATAATTTCAATGCAATCGGTTAACATGGCAGACTGATGAGCTTAAATTAAAACGAAACATCCATGTCTCTGTCTTCACCAGACCATCTGAGGTTGTATCATTAAAAAAACTTTATTGTTGTTCAATAAACGGATTTTCCGTTTAATATAATTATAAAGGTCTCCAAAAGACAATCTCAAATGATATGGTGAAAAGTAACATCGATGTTTCACTGTAATTGCAGTTCATCAGTCACATGAACCAAGCACATACCAGGAGAGGAATATAATTATTCGATTCATTTCTTTGTAAGTTGTTATAATTTTACAAAAATGGAAAGTTTTTTATTTGGATTCGAATGTTTCAGGGGGAAAGGATTCTTCTAAATGTTAAGGAAAACAGGAAATGTATTGTATGATTAAAAGGATTTCCTTTTGTTACTTTAATCTGCAATTATGGATCAATCAATTATTTGAACTTTTGTTCTTGCAAAACTTTTATTAAATGTCTAGCTTCCTTATTGTAGAAAATATTTTTGATATTTATTTAAAGTCCAGAAAATTCCTGGAAATTTATTGAATTGACCTTTAGGTATTTAAATGTTGGGAGTGAACTTGACAATTTATTAATAACATTATAAAGTATTTCATGGCAGGGTTTTTTCAATCAACTAATAAAAATTTTAAGGCTTGTTAGAATTATTATTGTTAAAATTGCCATGATTATAAGCAACAGCTGCCCTAAGTGTGTTTGAAGACTATAACTAGAAACTCAGTAGGTCAGTCCATCAACTCCTTAAAAACACTCTGCAATAATAGTCTTTGTTACAACAATAAGCTAGATTCAAAATTTTTCCTGAAGATGGTGAAATTGTTATCTTTATAACTGGTCAAGACAAACATAAAAAATGGCAAAATAGATATTTTCGTGCTCTACACACTATATGAAATTAGAACAATTATTACAAAATTTTGTTGAATATAAATGTTAAAAAGAAGCCCTGTCAGAATAATTAGTTTACTCAAAATCAGTAAAGGAACCACCTCATGAAAAATGTGTGTAAATACAGGTAGGTACATTGCTTTTATGTGGGTCAGATTGTAGAAGTGCTTTTAGATTAATCATTATTAGGAGCTGAAAAACAATTTCACTCATGAAAAAGTGTCACACTTTTTTATAGTTTTTTTTGTAAATATGTTGAAATTTGGCGGTGTTACTGACAGTAGTAAGGAGTAAATTTACCCTTAACTAGATAAAAACTCTGAAGTCTGTTATTAGAGTCCTGGGGAGCACCTTAACAATTATTATTTTAAGAATGTACGCCTATGGCTTTTTTTGTAATTTTTATATTTTGGCAGATTAAACAACTAAAAATATAAATTTGTGAAGGTGCTCTCAGGGACGCCACTGGACTTGACTTTTTTAGGGAGAATTATCCCTCCCTACTAATGCAAATAATACTACCAAATTACAACAAAATTTGATAAAGGAGATTATTGAAGATATTTACAAAAAAACATTCAGTTTCTTGTTTTTCTTGCTCATTAAAATGACGGAAATCTAGAATTTTATTCAATTATTATGCTGAATATATTGATAGTATACTTACTTTTATTTTGCTCTGATGACAAAATGATTATTTATCTTAATGCCTTTAAGGTAAATCATAGATTAAGTCAAGTCTCGCTGCTATCGTTTATCATTACTACTATTAGTTGAGAATCGTTATTATCCTTTCAATTTTGGGCTTTTAAATCCTAGCCCCCAAAAATAATTTTTACTCAACAACCATTTGATGATTTTCAGTCATAGATAGCAAGAAATCGCATTTTGCTCTCATTTTTACACTTTTTTTTTAATTCATGATAAAAACAAATTTCTTGTAAAAAATTTATTCAAACATTAGTGATTTTAAAAAAATTTAAAAATTAAAATTATCAATAATAAAAGTTATTAAAAGCAATTATTATATAAAAAATCATGCAATGTACAATAAATTTCAACACGAAAATAAAACAGTACTACAGTACTTGACGGTTTCCACAATATCCACAATAAACAGATGAAAAACTATTATTAATTTATACAAATACTTAAAAAAAGAGCTCGGATTACCTATCAATTACACAATTAAATCGAAGTCCATTATACAGTTATGTTAAAAAGTGAAATCTACATCTTGAAGTAAACAAGCTAATGAATATTTTTACTTCGAAAGAGATTCTGAAACATGTACTTTCCTCATATGCAATACTAACAGATTTCTCCTCGTGAAAGTCTGTTGACATATGTCGCATTTCAATGGCATCGGCATCATGTGTGTTTCTTTAACGTGTTCCTTTATATTCGGGTAAATTACATTGCAAATGATACATTTTCCAGGCATTCCATCAGCATTTCCCTTTCTACTGGACCTTGTTTTCTTCTTCCTACTCTCAAGGTCTGGAAGACACGAATCCTCCGAATCTGAAGAGACTGGTCTGGGTTTTGATTTTCTCGGCATATTCTTTTTACGCATTCTCGATTCCCTTATACACTTCTCGATGTTTGATAAGGGACGATTTTCATTTTCCCGAGAAGAATCATCTGATGCGTTAGATATTTCATAAGTTGTTGACACATTAAGTAATCTCTTCTTCTTCTTGACGGGCATCATCGTCTTTGCAAGTTTTTTTGATTTTCTTTCAATTTCAGTTCCATCATCAGCTTCCTCCGGAGATGATAAACTGGGACTCGTGATTACGCGTTTTCTACTTCCACACAAAGAAACTGGTGCAGGTACGTCCGAATCATAAGTTTCAGTAAAACAAATTTCAGGATCGTTACTTCCTATTTTACTCTCCTCAGCTGGAAGCGAGGAGAGTCCTCCTGATGCAGATGTACTTGGCTTGGGATCATTAACTGCTTCATTTGAAACTCTGGTATCAATAATTGCATTGTTACTTCCTACTTTATTCTTCTGACCTTCAATTCCAGCTGGAAGCGATGTTTCTCCTGATGCAGATGTACTTGGCTCGGGATCATTAACTGCAGCATTTGAAACTCTGGCAAGTTTTTTTGATTTTCTTTCAATTTCAGTTCCATCAGCTTCCTCCGGAGATGATAAACTGGGACTTGTGATTACGCGTTTTCTACTTCCACGTAAAGAAACTGGTGTAGGTACGTCCGAATCATAAGTTTCAGTAAAACAAATTTCAGGATCGTTACTTCCTATTTTACTTTCCTCAGCTGGAAGTGATATTTCTCCTGATGCAGATGTACTTGGTTTGGGTTCATTAATTGCTTTATCTGAAACCCTGGTATCAATAATAGCGTTGTTTTCTTTTACCTGTACAGAATCTTGACATAGATTGTAGGTCTCGGAGGTTTCTTTTGAGCTATCTTTCGCCATATCTGAATTAACAGTTTCTTCAATGTTCATAACTGAATTTTTTGATGTACAACTTTGGCCCGAAATTTCTACAGATATGTCTGTAGACTTGGTATTTTCTTTAGCATTACTTGAAAGATTTATTACTGGCAGAAGATCATTAGTTTTAGTAAGTGTCACCACACTCGATATTATTATTTTATCTGATTTCGCAGCTGGTTCTTCTACAGGGACAGATTTATTTCGAACTTCTTGAAATTCTTGTGAATAAACTGGAGAGCAAAGTAATTCATCCACTGACACATTCGATTTTGGATCTTTTGAGTGGGATATATTTCCTACCATAAAATCATCACAGCCTTTTTCTGTTTCTGAATCTGTATCAAGATTGATCACAGAATCTTCAGCGTTTTTATCTCCAATAACTACAACATTAACGCTCAGAGGAGATGTGGGGGAATAAACCGTTTCATCATCGGAATAAAGACAATAACTATGATCAGTGCGTACTTGTTCCATGTTTGCTATAGGATCCATCGTTCTTGAATTAATTTCGGGAATTTCATCAGAAACACAAACAACTTCAACCATACTTATCCCAAATTCACCTAAAACAGAAAAAGTCTCTTCAGATTCTGCTAGGCAAACAAGCTGGTCTTTTAAACCATGTTTATTTGAACAAAATATACCTACTCTTATGATGCTATGCTACCCGGAATATTTAAAAAGTGAAGATTAAGAATTTAGGATTAAATCTACCTCTACAGATAGACCGGGAGGATACTTCTCTATAATAATGTTGTCATCTTGGCTTGGAATTGACGCAAAAATACTCACATTTTTATCTCCAATCACTAAAAACACAACACGAATCACTACACCTCGCACTGATCTGTAAATCACTCTGTTGTTGAAAACTGTAAAATTTCCCAGGTAAAAAAGAAATTATATTGTTAAAATAAACAAGAGGATAAAAGACAGCGTTCAAGTTATTCATTAACCAATACATCGAAGCAATGTTATCTACACCGAAAGCACTTTTAGTTATTATTTACAATTCTGGCAAAAATTTACAACATCAAATTAATTAAAATCAGAACGGTTACAAAACAGTCAAGTGGAAAAATTAATAACTGCAGAAAAATTAAATTACTACTTCAGCGTGTTTTTTTAAAGCAAATAAAAGAGTATTAAACAGAAAAAATTATAATAAGCGAATCATGCAGACTATAACATATTTTTCTTATTCTGAATAAGAAAATATAAGGCTTTATTCAAATTATTGATTAATATTATGATATCAAATAAATAATGCTTTGTTTTTACTTATTAAAGTACCACCTGTTATTTATTAATCAATAGCATTTTTTCCATTTCTTGATAATACACACAACAACTAGGTCTTCAACCAGTATGTTGGAAATGCTTGTGCTGACTTTACTACAATAATTAAAAATCCCTAGAATGGACATTCTCAGAAATAACCAGAATACTCATCTGGAAATTGTACTTTACTGTATAATTAAAAAAACACCATATAACTTTATTATTCTGACTTGGTAGATTATATTTCCAACACTGTTATCTGTCAGTAGATTTGGATCTGAAAACAGAGTTGATATTTGTTGAGAAATTTGGCACTTCACAGACAAATTTTATTCCTCTCGTCAATTTTCTGTATTTTTCCAAGTGAAGAATGACCCTATCGAATAAACCGGGATACATAATTAACTCTTAATTCAGATGTAATATTTATATGGACGCTTGCTTGATTTTATTTCCCTACATCTATGAATATGGCTATAATAGAACTTATTATTCACTGCTCTTTAAAAGTATTATTGAAGATTTATAAATAAAAAACAGTGTTTTTCAAGTTGAGTCTTTTTTTAACACATAATTGTCTTATTGTAAGTGGTAAAAATCTGTCAAAATTGGAATCTTCATCAAATTTATGTGTATTGATGAGTGAATCTAATAATTCAGCACAAAAACATCAAGAACCTCAGAATGTCACCCCACAAGCAAAAATCGCGGGAATCCAAGTCTGGAGATTGTGGTGACCATCAATTGGACCAATCCTTCCCGCCCACCCATTTTGAATTACTCTAATGAGGAAATTTCAAAAGTATCTATAGGAATGCGGTGGTGCACTATCATGCACATAAAAACCACATAATTTATCTCACAGATGAGTCGATATCGACATTTTCCAACAAATCGGGCATGTTATTTTATGAAAAGTTCAAAATCTCACTCATTCATATAGTTAAGAACTTACTTAAACCCAGCAACTATGCCACACCAAACATTAATGGAAAATGAAATGGTTCCTTCTTATCGCATGGTAGCATTTCTTTGACAAAAACCTCAGTTTTTAAATCAACTGCAGGACACTCTCATCTCCATTATTAACTTTTACCAATACAATTTTTATTTTATACACATTAATTATTATTAAAAAGTATTAAAAAAAAGCCCAACTTGAAGAAGAAAAAAAACACTTATAAAGAAGCAAAATGCAAATTTCAATATTATTTCCAATACTCCCACTTTTCAATCTTCTCATCAGTTCAATTATTACAATGTTTTGGTTTTTATTGCAATACTATAGATCAAAATATAGAGAGAAACGTTGAAACAACATTATGCATCACTTCCACTAAATGTTTGAGCACTCAAAATAATTGTTGTGTATAAAATGCAAACATTACTGTAGCTATAATGTTAAATTACTTAAATGCCCAAAATTTACCACCATAAATTGTGGCTACTGTTCTGTTAGTTAGCTTGATAGTGTGTGTGACACTTGGACAATTTGAAAAAACTCATGGAATAAAAACATCAAAATCCAAATTGTGTTTTGAATATGGTAAAATTATTCATAACTAAGGCAGTAAGAAAAAAGCCACAGAGGTACAGAGTTAAAATTATAAAAAATTGTGATCAAAAAGAAAATGGCAGTGGCTACAATAAATATAAACACAAAAAAAGGTTATTAGCCTGCAATAGTCCTGGTCAAATAACTTGGAAATTCAGTGAGAGAGGAATTAACGAGTTTTTAAAACAACAAATTAAAAGATCATTCAAAACCTTGTTGATTGTAGTATGAAATAACTCTAGAAGATGTGAGCTTCAAATTATATTGATCAAAAAATTAAAAGTGTATTGCAAGATAGTGCATCAATAGAAGTGTGAATTATAGATTTATTATTAAACTATTAAACAGAATAGGAATTTTAGGGGAATAATTATCATGCCTAATATTTATGTTTTCAACCCTCACTTGGTAGAATACTTTAGAAAATTAAATTTTCTCAAATCTCTAGAAATCCACAGATATTTTCATAACCCACAATACACAGTAATAAATGAACAGCTAGATACATATCGTTCTCCACTACTTTATTTTCTTCTTGATATCAACATTATAGTAATAATTTTATTAATTTACAAATGTCTGTAGATGCTGCTTTAAAAGAGGCGAAACACGTATCACATTGATAATATCCATCAATGTAAAGTAGAGTTTTTAAAACATTAGGGTTTTATTTATCAACAATCATTACTAATAAATAATTTGATAAATCTCATTGGGTTAGTTAAAAGGTATGGGAATCACCGTTCACTGAAGAATACTTTGACCATACCATCATTACATTCTATTTTTCTATCTTTCAGTACACACATTGTCAGCCCAGCATCCGTGACTTTCAATAAAAAGCTTACGAGTAACTAACTATTTCTTCTCAAGTTATAGAAGATTGTTCTTGGGTTATGCATAGACCAAGTGGTAACTAAGGTGGCCATTAATCAAATCCAATCAGTTCTGATAAAAAAAAGTCCCAGAGTTTCATAGTAGGTTCAACCTGAACCTGCCTAAGAATTATTATGAAAATTAAATTGAGAAAAGGGGTATTTTTCCTAGTTAAAAAAAATGTTTGGTAGTGTTTAATTTTCTTAGACTTTTTACAGTAGCTTTTGAGCAGTTTTCATGTTAAACAGCCTCAATTCAGTTCTTATTGATTTTGATAATTGAAAATTTATTAATGAAAAGGTGTGTTATGAAATTCATCAGCAAACATAAAATTAAAATTGATTTAATTTCATTTAATAACAACTTTCATTTTTATATTCAATTATTATTTTTAATCTTGTAGAATCACCGTTTCCTTCCAGAGAGCTTCATAGCATAGAGAGACGCCATTTTAGTGTTATATTGATTTCTAATTTAATTCTGAGGTTATATTTCTACTTCTTAAACGTTTCCATAGTTGCTGCAACAGTGATGACATCTAATGGCTTCATTGATTGATGAATTTAACACACTCACACCTTCATGGTGCAGTTATCAAACCGATTATAAGATTTTATAATTTAGTTTTATAGTTCAAGAGTTTGATTTGAAATTTCCAAGTTTCGCACACCCTTATCAAAATAGTTTATCAACTCCTTACCCCAATACAATTATCCGAATAAAGCCTTAATAATTTCTTATTCATTTTTATCACAAGTTACCACACTATTAAAATTCGGTACTCACCGTCTATAGAGTCGTTCAGTTCGGGTATCGGAGCAGGCGGAGTGCCGTCTCCCGTGTCCTGGTCTGAGATCAATTGTTGATTCATCATTTTTACGTCCTCGGGGTTCACTGATACACTGCCACCCTATAATCATGAACACACTTACAAATAAGAACAGTACATACAACTCAAAGTGTTAATTGGAATGAAATCGAAAATACTTACTGTTTGCAGGGCTTCTGACATCGAATGAAACGAGTCCATTTGAGGGCTGGAATCGGGCATCGGTTCCTGCTTGATGACCGGCGAAGGAGATCCTCCGCTCATATCATCACCTAAGCTGTCCCTGTCGACCGGCGATATGGGATTCAGCTTCGGAAGACTCGGGCTTCCTTTGAAGTTATTATGAGATGCGGCCTGCACATTAAATATTCGAACAGTTCATTAACATAAAGTGAACATTACAAAAATGGAAAACTGAAACAAAAAAATTCCAATCGAATACTCACCTGAGTGGTCGTAGTGTCAGAGTTGAATCTTTCGGTGCTGGCTGACGTCGAGTTGTTCATATCACAGTTGTTGGAGGAGGCTTTGCGCCTGCGCTTCTCACTAGGCGGCGAATCCAGTCGATCTCTATGCCGACCCGAGGGCATATCCAGTTTCATCTTGGGAGCCCCCCCGTCCTCTTTGCAGCCCTTGCCGCCGCCCAGGGAGTGGTTGTCCGTAAGGCCGCGGATCTGCAGAGCCTCCGCCGTCTTTAGGAACATCGGTAGCAGGTTCTGTGAGACGTTCACTTCACCTAAATTTAGGAAAAATTGGTCAGCGAGTTCAGTAAAAATTTAGCCAAAAAAAAAACAAACAAACAATTTTTTTACCTATCAAAAATCAAGAGACAAAATTTTGGTATTTAAAAAAAAAGTAAATTAATGGTTCATAAAATTATGAGCAGCACTACAGCTTAAAAAGATGTAAAAGAAATTATATTGTAAATAATGAGAAGCAACGAAAAGGGTGAAATGGCTACTAAAAATTTGAGGACTGAAAAATTAAATCTAAAACCAGAGGAAATTGGTGAAGAAATTTGAAAGGGAAAACGAAGTTAACCCGGCATTGGTCGCTAGGTGAATTGTAACGCCAGTGGTCGCTAGCGAGCGTTCCGCTCCCATGTAAAATCCCAATACAGGGTGTTTGGTGATCGGACATCTAAAATTAAATTTACAAAACCGCATTAGAAGCATAAAAAAGAATTTCCAGATCAGACGTTGTTTTTTTTTTGGCTGAGTATTTCCTAGACAAAGCCTACCTGGAAAATGTTATTATTTTTTTAATAAAACAAATAAAAATATAAATTTAATTAAATTTTTGATGAAATTTTAATTTGGCTCTCTAAGTACTGAAAAAAATAAAATATTTATAGATGATTTAGTTTTACATTTTTGGAAATATTTCCTGAATGAAGCCCGATCAGGACAAAGTTATTCTTTTTTATGCTGATGATGTGGTTTTGTATAATATGAAATTTTATTTTGGCTTTCCGATCACCGAACACCCTGTATTAGCAATATTTGTTGTAGGTATTTTAAAATAAGGGGGAATATTTTTTTGGTACATAATTATAGGATGTTTTTACAATAAATAACACAAACTGATTCGATTCTTAACTAAGCTAATACCATATACCATAAACACAACAAAGAACTTCAGATAAAGAAATTACAGCAACCCTTGCATATGGCTAGCAGACCTAAACATAAGAGCAGTTGAGTGACACGGGTGGTCGCTAATGAGCGTTTAGCTCGCGCAGCTGCAACTGCGGTGAATGAAGCGTCCATAAAAAATAAATTTACCCGATTTTCATTACAAAATCCTTCCCATGTTTCTTCTTAAGGCTATAAACTAAGCTAGAAAAATCGGCAGTATTGTACAAGTTCAAGTAACAGAATAATTACAGATTAAAGGCAATGGTGAGCTAAATGCTCACCTAGCGACCACTGCCGGGTTAATTAGAGAGTTGGGAGGGTGTGAAAGCTTCAAAAGTGGAAGTGTAACTAACGAAATAAGGAGAAATATATTGAATCTGAATTCTGAACAGATGCTCAGATTGTCGATGGGGAACCTATTGAATGGGGGTGAGGGAGATAAGTAGGATCAGGTTGAGAGTTGTAAGCATTTAATTAATTTTAAATTATTATGTAATAGAATAAAACATCTATTCTGAGAGTTGTGAGATAGTTTTTGTATTTTTTTAGAGATAGTTTCTTGGATGGAAATAAATAAAAAAAAAAACAAATAAGAAAGAGGGTGCCCCTGAAAAATAAGAAGTAAGTATATTATTGTTTATTATGATAAAAGCATTTTGAAAAGAATAGAAACAAAATTTACATGAATTAGATGATCCAACATTACAGTACATTAGAGCAAAATTCTTACACAAAAATTTAACTCATAATATTTATGGTTACTGGATATTTTTTAAATTTACCAACTGGAAATCAAATTTTTGACTGTTCCACTATGAGAAATAGAGGAAGAATAAAACAAATAGGTTATAAAAAAATAAATAGAAATAAAAATAAAATTTAAAAAAATGCTGTCCCATCCATGTTTGCATACATAAATTCCACATCAAAGTCCAGTTAAATTTTTTAAGCCGAATCGTTTGTAAAATAAACCGGATTACGCTTTTCCTGAAAAACGACTTAAAAGTAAAATTTCAACCATTTTCTACCCTAAACTTCACAGAGTTGTAATAATTATGTTCTCAAAGGCCCCTCACAGGATTTTTCGTTACACAATTTACCTAAATTAGAGAGATTGCTCACACCATTTAAGGACATGTACTCTAAGGTTTCTTTTTTTCAAAAAAAATAATTTTTTTCACTGAATGTGCCTTTAAAAACCATAAAGCAGCAATGTGATGTCATATTGATGTCATTCAGTGATTTTTTTTAAGACTAAAATTTGAAAAAAATTATTTCTAAATGTTTCTACGTTAGGTTTTTTTCATTTTTTTTACCGACATTACATGAAAAAACAGTGCAACAGTAAAAAAACAATAATGATAGTAAGAAAAACAATATTTGACTATGAAAACCCTGCGATCCAGTCTGCTTTGTAAATTTTTGAATGTCCGAAAATAATTTATTTCCAACAATAAACAAAAAAGCTAAAATTGAAATATCGAATTTTCAGTTTTTCAGAATATTTCAGCAACGACTGAAGTTTTCCTGAACTTTATTTCAGATTCTTAAAAAGCACAAAATATATTTTTTTCTGTAATTTAATAACCAACTCTGCATTTCTCATACTTTCCAAGATAGCAATTCAACCTGAACACACTGTATAAGAGCCTGGCTGAATACTGACCTTACAGAAAGGTGGATAAGCCTCAATGAGCAATAATTAAACCAATGAGTGGGGGTACTTCAATGGAAATATTAAAATATTATGCCAACAGAATAATTATTTGGTAAAGTATTTGCCAATCAGTAATCACTCAGGAGCTTTGAAACATTCAAATTAATTTTTCCATAACTTCCAGGAAACAGAAAATATCCAATGTTTCAAAATGATACAATTCACAAATTAACGAATAGACACAAACATTGATCAAAAATATTTAAGGGTGATAGATTCCTCAGAATTTTTTTTCTAGGGGGGGGGGGGGGGAATTCATAATGAAAAATATCAAAAAAAAATTTTCCTAAAATAAAAAGTGCGTTTCCTTCAGTTACCTATTCCTAATTATTATGAAAAATTGAATTTTTTTTCTTAAGTTTAAATAATAATTCCACTGCTTATTGGAAGACATGTTTTATTGAATCTTCATTCGATATACGACACAAGATGGATTCTCTTGGAATTTTTTAGTTGCAGCTTAATAAACAATTACCAACATGTTAACTTAACTTGAAACAAAATCATTAAATTATCGCCTCTAGCCATTACACAAGCTTCTAGTCATCCCCTAATTAATTTCTTATTCGGTCCAAGAAATCCAAGAAAGGGTGTTACTAATACTAATGCTACAAAACCGTCTTATTCATTGCAGCTTGCAGCTTTACTAAGGTCAAAACTCGCTTGTTGAGAGATTCCTGAATAATTATCATAAGCAATATGGAGAGGTGTCCCATCACGTACAAACCTGATGACCATAATACCTTACAGGTGATCAGAACCACAACCACAAGTTAATCGATTAGGAAGAAAACCTGGGCCCTTAAAAATAACTGGTCCCCAATAATTGCACTCCACTCATTAATGTTAAGTGGTGTCTTGTTTGTGATATTTATGATTTTTTTGTGACCAAATAATCATAAACCAAAAATATAATAATTTTATAACCAAAAAAAATCGATTAGGTATATGTATACAAGGTGGTTGGAGGAAAAGTAACATGCAGATATCAGATAGACATGATAGAGCAAATTATTGATACAAAATAAAATTGGCGGAGGGAATATTATGACAAACAACATTCTTCCAGCTTGTCAATCAAGATTCCAAGATTGCAAGAGAACAAGCGCAGCCCTGCTTCATACCGCAGATGACATTCTGAGAGCACGGGATAGGGACCAGTTGATTATCTACTACTGGACTATGGCTTTTGATGTGCTGATGCTTCCTCATGATGTGATATGCTATTAACCAAATTAAACCACTTTGGTGCAAGTGAAACATGGCTCTGGTTCTTGATATGAAATTATGATAAAGAGTAGGTACGGAAGTTAATCTTTCCTCTCTTTCTGATCGGTAGCAGTCTAAGAGAGAGAGAGAGCAGGCCATCTCTATTCAACAGAGTGACTTTTTGGGTAATTCTCGCTCCTGAGAGCTGTTGTGGGGCGGTTAATTGCAGGTACCATGGGCGTTACAAGAAAATGTCGAATTGTTTCTTACATTGTATCTTTTTACACATTTCTTTGTTTTACTTATATCTTTGACATTCAAAACCAACTAAAGACTTTAAAAATACATAATTATGCTGGTGAGACAAGCTACAAATTAAACGAAAGTAAGGAAGTGACTACAAACCTGAAAATAGGATCAAAAACCCAGTACAAAATTTAGGCAGGCGGTTTGAGGGTAACTGCTTGAAGCTGTTATTTTTGGTCCAAGTCTTGATGGCGGTTGATGGACATTATTTTTATTTTATTTTATTTTACACTGTATAAACAGGCAAAGCCCTTTACTATACAGGGACAATAACAGAAAAATTTTTGCATATAACACAAGCATCTAAAATCTAAAATGTGTAACAAATTTACAGTTTTTGGACCAAGGCATCTACAAAGAAAAAGGAGAAAGCAAATTAATGTTTAACGCTACTCCTCAAGTCGCTAAGGCTGCTAGAAAAAATGTCAAAGCTAAATTGACCACCGTTATAATTGCTACACATCGTGTAAATCGGCGAAAACTTCAAGACGTTGGTGTGATGAGACTGAAGATAGAACGTCTCATTCTGTCGAGAGCCCACCCTTGGTACGCGAAACCGCAACCTCTCTAGAATTGGTGGGCAGTCAATTGCATTACCAGGAAACTTAACCAGGAACATCAAAGAGGCATAGCATCGTCGGTTCTCCAAAGAAGTAAAAGAAAATGTGTCCAACAATATTTGATGAGGATAGCCGATTACAGGATAAACACCATAATAAGCTTTATAATGCATATATTTCAAGAATCTACGCTGGATAGACTCAATTCCATCAATATAAATCTGATAGCCTGGGGACCACACAACAGATGCATACTCGAGCTTAGAGCGAACTAATGAAGCGTAAAGTACTTTTAATTAAAGTATTTAAGTTGGTAAAATGCCTAGTGTTTCGAATGATAAAACCAAGTGCCCTCGATGCCTCTGCAAGAACCCTCTCAATGTGACAGGAGAACGACAGCCTTCTGTCAAATAACACCCCCAGATCGCGAACATGTTCAGGCCTACACAGCACCTGATCATTGAGAGAATAATCATGAAAAATTCCACCGGATTATTTTGCGGTGAGTGAATGACAGAACATTACACTTGCTAACATTGATTTCCAGGTTATTATTATTAAGCCAGACAGAGATCATCTCAAGGTTCTGCTGCAGGTGCAAGCAGTCCTCAATGCACTTGATAGTCCTGAATATCTTGAGGTCGTCGGCATAAAGCAGAAAGTCCACATTCAACCCACGAGTGATGTCATCAATGAACAGGGCAAAGAGCAGGGGACCCAGTACAGATCCCTGAGGGACACCAGATGTCGCTTCATAGGAGGTTGATTGAAACCCATTCAAAACCACAAAGTAAGAACGATTTGACAGGTAGCTCTAGCTCGACAGTAACTTAACAAGCGATTTGTGAAATTATTATGGAAATAAATGAAAGTGCAAAGAACCTGGGGGTATTTTTCTATAGTGGCCTGTCATTTACTGCCCATGTAACCGATTTGCTGAGAAATGGCCAAGCAAAACTTAAATGTCTTTCCCACCTGAAGATCTTTTAAAGACACCAAATTAAAGCTGAGTCAATAATATACAGTGGCCTTGACTATTGTTTTTTTCTTCTTCTATGCTTTCTCCCATTTTTGCTCTCTCAAAATATGCACCATTCTCACACCCTCAGCATAAATACAAAGTCCTGGATTTCTCCAGCAGTTAGTCCTCCTCCAAATAAATTTGCTTTAAAAGGGGGAGGCTCATAGTGAAAACATAATGAAGCGACATAGCAACCTGCTATCATTTGAAATTTCCTTCAACTTTATCATGATAGCAATATTTAGCTTGTTTTTTCCCTCAAAAGTCTGTTGATGGTCTGTGTCTTGAAACTTATCGTTTACTTGCTAAATAGCAACCCATCACTAATCCCCAGGCTCGAGGTAATCTTACTTGTGAATCAATTTATTTTCTTTTTAAACACCAACTATGGGGCATTTATACGAAAGTTTCATGCTAAGTTTATTTAAAAAAATAAAATGAGGACACTCATCACTGCTCTGAAGTTTTTTTTTTTTGTTGTAAATCAATGTTCCTTGAGTTTTACAGTCTTATGTTTAAATGAGGTTATGTTTGATGATTGAGCTTGAGCTCGCATGTCATTTTTTATAGGATAAATTTTATTGTCATTTTGTGCTGCTCAGTGTAAGTGACAACAAAAGGAACAGTCATAAAAACATTGGATTCTGTATCTAGTTTAGCTTTATTAATTTTTGTTATTTTAAAAAGAGGGCCGTTTTTTACTGATGCAGCATGTTTAATCAGCTGCATTTTGGTTTCAAATGTTGCATTTGACTATGGTTTGATTGAACCAATATTCCAGACCGCTTAGTAGCGTTTTGAGACAGAAGAAGGGGGTAGTTTTACAGCTCAGCATGGAGAGCTGGACCCCAAAGATGTTAAAAGTTATTTTTGTTTATTATACCTATGTACATTCATACTGTGGCTAATAATACATTAAAAATATGAAAGTCTCATCAAGATTCTAAACTAGGGTAGGCTTTTATAACTGAAGACTTCCAACCCAACAACAACAAACATGAAAACTGACAAATATAACTAATAGAACTAATGATACCGGTTCTAAAACATTTCAAACCAGTGATGTCATTCTTTAATACGCATCAAACCTGTGGCTGCATCAGTAAAAAACCGCACAGCATGTGAATATTATGACATTCTTGACATTTGGCATGTCATGTCAGTTTTGTTGTTGTAATAGATGATTCCAGAATGACGTCATTGAACAGTTCGGCCATATTTGCTGAGGAGCAAACAATTTCGTTTGACGTTTGACTGAATCTTCTTGTTTGTTGTTCTTTAAAAACTGATACTGTTTTTAAAGTGTAAGTTGTTAAATCGTGATCCAATCTATAGAAAATGCCCCATTTTTGTAGTGTTGTGAAATGTTCAATAGGCCAATAGAGGAGATAACCTTACCTCACTGTCTGGTGAAAGAAGAGATGCATGGATTCATGCATGGCTTTGAGACAGGGGCCTCTAAGTGAGAGTCGCCTAAGAAATGGTCGTATTTGTTCGAGACATTTTTATAACTGGTAAATTCAAGTAACATCTCGAGTAACATAGTATGAATCTAGGCTCTTAGTTGGTCAGAAAATGTGCTTATTATTGTTCAAGGATTAAATAGTAGGTAACTACGCCCTTAATATCATTTTACCGACAAAACAGCAATTAGAGAATACTTTACATACATGAAAACCTCAGAGAAAATGGTGGACCTGTCAAAGCTGTTCTGAAATGATCAATGTTCCTTGAGTTTCGACATCTTATTTTTATATGAGGTTATGTTTGGTTATTGATTTGATGTTTCAATAAATCTAATTTGACATCTTCAAGCAGATACTGAGACAAACACTAAATTATGATTATGACATCATTGACATTATTGGCATGAAGTAACAGTGTTAACAGTGTCACATTTTGATTTCGGAACCCAGAATCACTTGACAATACTTTCAGCAGTTTTTGAAATATCGTTTGTAATTAATGGCATTCTGGCAAAGGTGATATTTAATTTAAGATTAAAAATGAAGAAATTCTGCATTGTTAGAATACTAGACACTCAATAATTATATAAATATCAAAAGTTAGACTTTTTCTTTTAGATATTCTCCAAATGAACGTGTTTTTTAAAGAATGTTTCTAAATTTATGGCACTTGGCAACTAATAGTCAACAGTGCAATGATTCGAGCCCTGTGTTAGAGTGTTAGATTTTGATAGTGAAGCAGTGTGAAGGTCAAAACCGTGCCCCAATGTTAAACAACACCTTTTCTTTGATGTTATTTTCTACTCTTTATAAACAAAACGGAATGGTAATTGAAAAAAAAAATTACCAGACTGAAATTTTAAGATCTAATCCCTTACGTCTACTCTTACCTTTATACATAAAATCTAGGAGTGCTCTCATTTCGTTGTAATTGACATCTTTAAGGAATACAATTGGATGTGGATGATGGTTCTGTATAAATATGGTCTCGAAGTAAGGACTACAAGCTGACAGGATGGTCTGGTGTGCTTTGAAAGTTTCCCCGTCGCAGGCTAATGTCACATCGCAGAGGGCTTCCCTTCTCAATAAACTGCTTAAAACGTCGGTCAGGTTTGTCGGGTGATTGTTCCAACGGAGACAAAATTGTTGATCCATCTTAACCTAACAACACAACAACACACAAACTGTAATATCAAAAAACCCGGAAATTATTAATGGAATTAATTAATCCGAGTGATTATGAACGTCGAAAGAGCATCTTGTGCCCGCAACCCGCAACGAGGGTACCTACTAATAATTGTAAAGTTATTTGACCTAAAATTGTTCAGTTAGAAAATAAACAGTTATATTCATTTTAACATTCGTTTTACATTTTCATGCTTGATAATAATCAATTAACGCTGATTTACATATTCAAGAAGCGATATGTCCATAAATAAACTCATTTGCTTGAATTTCTAATAATAAAGGGCATGATGGTTATTTGAAACGTAATAATGACAACGAACCCATAGACATCTACATGCATGCCCTTAAAAGTAGAACTTGAAATAAACAGGCAAATGGTCAATAAAACACGAGATAATCGTGAAATTATTGACGGGAGCCGTAAAACTTACATTATTTCGTTACATTCCACGGGGCGATCACGTAAAATAAAAATATATCAAAATAAATAAGATTCTTTTTATATAAAAATCAAGCTATTCCGTCACCTTTTACCGCCATTGTGAATTTTACTCGGACTCGCTACAATTTTCTTCTCGATCACACATGAAAATTACGCTACAGCACAATTAGACGAGTACTTTGGGGTTTTATTGATTTTTTTCCGGGCACTTTCGCGATTTTTTACCGATATAACATTTATAGGATATTTTTTTAGAGTAAAAAGTAATTAAACTTACCTTTTTGCCCAGATTCTGTCATTACAACGCCACCCAATTTCGTACCTCCCTGCCCTGTACGTCCATTCAGTCTGTCTCCCGATACTGTTATGTTATTTCGTTTCCTCCTAATTCGTGTCTAATTTAAGTTTTACGGGCTATTTTTAGCTTTAATAAAAAAATAAAAATTGTAATAGTATCAGAGACTTATTAACAGGATTTATATGCGATTTTAATACCATTAATTATCACTTTTGCTGTATTTATTTGTAGGACGGAATTCAAATTTTTTTAAAAAACCGCGATTAAACATGATTGGCCACGTAGTGGACATACTTCTGTCATGGTTGTTGCATAATCTCGCAGCCTCGGCACAGTGAAGCCGCTGATTCTGTGGTTGTTATTTGTTTCCAAGTTTTTATTCTGTGTGTGGTAACTTCAGCAAGAATTGTTGTCAAACTATCAAATGTCAACACAAAATTCAAATTATTAAAAGCAATAGACTGAAGCAAAACAAAGATTTATTGAGTGGTAAGTGATTTAAAAAATACCTGTTATTTAGGTAATTCATTATAGATTTATTGTAGCTTTTTACATAAATTTATACAATTTTAAAAGTACTTATTATAAATAATATTACTATTATTGATACTAAACGTATACGTTTCAGTATCATGATTAGCAACTGCCACTGCCACTATATTTAAAAACCAAGATCGTTCCAATGTTTCCGAGATTTTATAAACATTTTTTTGCTAAATAATTTATGAAAATATTAGGGATTTGGGGACTCGTAAATTACGCAAGCGTAGAACGCAGAAAGTATGTAGCCTAGCCACTGCTAAAAGCCACAAGCCACTTATGTGACTTTTGAAACAATTGACACGTGTCTTTGACGAAATGTTACTATTGTATAAAATTACATTAATATCTCATCACTTTATTAAAACCGAAGATAAAGCAATCAGTTTAAAATTATCCAATTCCAATACTATAATTTTAGATTTATTTATAATTTGTAAAGTTTACAGGTTAGGTAACCTATCAATTGCGTTGTTGACTTTGACTGCTGAATTATATCATTAGTATTAGTATGTCACTGTCACCAAATACCATCAATAGGCAACTATTGTAACAGGGACAAGATTTGAATTTTCGACCTCGCCACTAGCGCCCTCTATAGATATGAGTTGCAATAATCATAAGTAATCGCTTTAGGTGAATTTTAAATGTGAAATTATCATGAGGCTTCGCGTGTGCTGGACTATAACGATAGCTCGTTTGAAATTATTGATAACTAAAATAAATTTAAGGAATAATAATTATACTTTGGAGCAGGTATATACCTATATCGCTTCATCTATAACACGCCTTCGGCATAAGATTTATTTGCCTGGTAAATTTAAAAGGTCTCTTTTTGAAAGAGGGGTACCAAGGATTTTCTAAGTATGTACTCGTATAACTCTATGTAAATATGTGTTATTCTTATTTTCTCGAGTGCTCTGTAATTTGAAATAATCGTGAGTTCTATACCGGGTGTCCCAGATAATATAGTAACTACATGCATGGGGATTTCGGAAACGGCAAGAGATACAGGGTCGGTTAAATTAGAGAAAAGTTGCACAATTTGATGCTTAATTAGAATTTGATTTTTTTTTTGAATATTTTCAGTCGTTGCTGAAATATCCTGAAAAAACTGAAAAATCTAACTTTCTTATTTTACCCATATCTTTTTTATTATTGGAAATTAATTAATTATTTTTTGTAAACTTACATAAGTCGTCAAAAGCTATCCGTTTGATATTACAAAAATTTTCAAAGCCAACTAGATCCCAAGGTTTTCATAGCTAACTTTTGTTTATCTTATGGCCGCCATATTGTTTTTCTATATCATTCGGTATGAAAAAATAATGGAAACCAAAAACTAATAAACTTCAAAAAATAAATTCCAAAAATTTTTATTGTTCTTTTTTCGAAGAAAAACAAAAAAAAACGTTGAAATACGTCAATATGAAGTCATACTGCTTGCCTCGTGGTTTTTTAATTTCTCTATGATATTCTATCTAAAAAGTTGTATTTTTTTAAGGAAAAAGAAGAATAAAAATTTTTGAAATTAATTTTTTGAAGTTTATTAGTTTTTGGTTTCCATTATTTTTTTCATACCGAATGACATAGAAAAACAATATGGCGGCCATAAGAAAAATAAAAGTTGGCTATGAAAACTTTGGGATCTAGTTGGCTTTGAAAATTTTTGTAATATCAAACGGATAGCTTTTGACGACTTATGTAAGCTTACAAAAAATAATTAATTAATTTCCAATAATAAAAAAGATATGGATAAAATAAGAAATTTAGATTTTTCAGTTTTTTTCAGGATATTTCAGCAACGACTGAAAATATTCAAAAACAAATCAAATTCTTATTAAGCATCAAATTGTGCAACTTTTCTCTAATTTAACTGACCCTGTATCTCTTGCCGTTTCCGAAATCCCCACCCAGGCAGCAATCGAACATTCACTGAATGTTAAAAATGAACATTCAGCCAATGCAGCGTTACCAGGTCTAGGGATTTCTCCCGAATCTAGGGATTTTGGTTGTATTGAAGGGATAACAGGATTTTGTTCATTTTTCCTACTAATCTAGGGATTTTTGAAAAGTACATAAAAAATACGTAAATACAACGAATTTTCTAGTGCATTCTAATAAATTGTTCAATTAATTTGCATAAATCTACTATTTGCAAGCAAAATATATAAATATCTGCTATTTTTTCATAAAAACTTTAAGTGACTACATACTACATACCAAAAGCTTTACTTAAGAATTAAAACTGTTCTGATTATAGTATTAGTCCAGATTTGTTGGTAAAATTAAATAAAAAAAATATATGAGTAATACCTATATTTGTTATATAATAATATGTAGTATTTTTTAAAGAATTTATCAAATTTTATATTATGTTGGAATGAAATATTTTTATTAATAACTTGCTCATATATTTTATACCTATTCTCATACATATTACATGTTTTGTATTATTTTTTGTTATAATTAGGTACAATGAAAATAAACCTACAACAATAATTTGAAATTTATTTCAATAAACTTGCTTGTAAACTAACTTATGCAACCAAAAATACACCAGAGAAAATGAAATTGCATTGTATTTCAGTAAACTTGCTACAACATTCACAAGAATATGCAACAAAAAATACACCCGATTTTCCTAGGGATTTCTAGGGATTTTTAGAAGTCACACTAGGGTATTTTGAATATTTCATCTGGCAACGCTGAGCCAATGTTAGAAACGACAGATTCGTGAACATTCAATGAAGGTTAGTTTTAAATGTTCAGTGAATGTTCAGATTTAAGCTTTAGTGAACATTTATAAATGAATGTTTACTGAACATTCAAAAATGAACATTCAGCCAATGTGAAAAACGACAGATTCGTAAACATTCAATGAATATTCGTTTTAAATGTTGAGTGAATGTTTGTTTTTTTTTTATCCAACTGATCATCACTAAGAATTGTATTACCTATATGGAGCTGAAAAGCTGAAAAAAATAATACTTACTATGTAGGTGTATTCCATTTATCAATCCATCAGTGAACAATATAAATTATTATTATTATTATAAGGTCACATTTGCTCTTCCGTGTTGCTTTTCTTCTTCCTGTCTACATCATAATACCTACCTATACCTATAATACCTGGGATGAAGAATTAGATTAGTTTGCATCACTCTCTGCACCTTCTCTCTCCGACCAGACAAGCATAAAATACTTAGCTTGCTGATAATTTATTGTGACTTTTATACCTATTAGTTTAGAAAAACAAGATGAAATGCCAAGAATAACGGACATATTGAATTGAACACAAGACAACTGGGACTAGAGATGTGTTGTTATTTTCTAACCTGTTATTTTATAACTGTTATTGGCAAAAAGCAATAACAACCTGTTATCCAGTTATGAAAATAACAGGTTAGGATTGCCAACTGTTATTGTGATTCTGTTATTTTCATAACGTTCCTACATCGGACATGCGAGCGCGCTACGCACGCGTCTCTCTAAAAAGCGTTATTTTCAACCTGTTATTGACAAGAGGATTGAAAACTGTTATTGGTTATTCACAACATAATAATCATGTGGAGATCTCTGATTAGTGAATTAGGGCGGCAACCCACGTTACAGCGCTGGGGTTGGGAAGTGAAAAGAATGAAATAGTACCTCTATGCATAATTTTAAACCTGCTTTAATATTTGTATACCTATGGCTATTTGCTAGTTTTTGTTATCATAATAATAAGCAATCGCGTTAATACGTTTGGTATCTGGTCCGGTTGCAGTGGTTGCACAAAACAATTTAAACAAAACAATTATCTGTCAGATAGGTACCTAAGTTCCTAAGTAACTAATTACTGTATTACTGATTTTAAAATGCCCTGCGTTGTTATAAAATATTGGTCTGATCTGATATTGCTGGAAATAAATTCTACCCCCTTTTAGACTGATAGACATTTTTTTTAGTTTATGAACTTTTGAATTTTTTTATTAATAAAAGTTAAAGTTAAAAATGATCAGTTTCACATTTACAGAAGATAAAGAAAGAATGTCCTAAAGTCGGAAGTAAAATCCTATACCTACTACCCTATCCCTATATTTATTTATTCAACCAGATATCCCGTAGGTACATACAATGAACTTTTTAAATCTTAACAAAGGAAACATTGACGCGCCAACGCGTTTTTGCCCCAATAATAGCCAATACCTACCCTCTCCTATCCTAATAACTGCTTTTCTACTGCGCTTTCATATTAGTCATATTCCTGCTTAATAACTGTATGTTATTTTGAGGCCTACGTTATGCAACTCAATATACGCAAAAGCGTTATTTTCAACCTGTTATTGATAACTGTTATTTTTTAATAACAGTAACAGGTGACAACTGTTATGAGAAAATAACGCTTTTGCCCATCTCTAACTGGGACTGGGAATGAAATAGACAAGAGAGCTGCGCGCGCAACACCTCTCGTTGTAATAATTGTAATAATATAATTCTGGTTTTTATCAATTTTTAAGCCAAATATTTTCGTTTCAGCATGTGATTTTCCAATTTTTTTTGGTATATGTTATTTACCTGATGTCAGTGTACCTGTATGTAATTGCGTGCAATAAACATTTCATCTTAAACATTGTATGAATGTTAATTAAACATTGCATTTTGAATGTTCAGTATCTAATGTTCAATGAATGTTTATTCAAGGTCTGAAAACGAACATTAGAATCTGAACGTTGCCTGAATATTCGGAAAGTCTGTTTAACATTAGAGCAATGTTTAATGTTCGGTGAACATTTAGGGAACATTCAGTGAACATTCCTTGCTGCCTGGGCATGTAGTTACTATTATCTGAGACACCCGGGATATGCCTTCTTTGCTCAAAGCCATCATCAACATATCGGCGAATATTTAGTCCTTAGACAATATTATACTTACCACTTTTTTTAGGCTTTGGCTATGATTGATTTTAACTTGATTGAGAAAGATACTAAACTTCAAACGGTAAATATTTACATCCGCGTGTTCTAATTAAGTTCCATCAATTTTTTCGAGACCGAGGAGCGAAATATAGGGATGCTGGATGGGTAAGCTAAAAACAGCCATTGCAAACTAATATTAAGGTCACAACTAAGGCCTCTTTGACACTATGGTCGCATTTCTATTTTTTCTTCACTTTCAGGGCAAGGAATATCTCAGAGATTAACAGTAGCACGATTTTTATTTTGAATTTTGCATTTATTTTGCATTTGCATTCCAAAAATCGTGACATCGATCGCTTATAATATGGCCCGGATACGTTTGAGTGCGCTTGGTGCCTTCGGCCGGTCCTGGTGTTGGGATAATGAGTTTCCGGCCGCTTGATGACGACTCCGCCCACTCGACACGCTCTGGCCTTGCATGTTTATTATGTGATATTCGCTTTACTAAACAGGATCGGCTTCAGGTAGACCGACTTTTAGTGCCGTTTTTTCGCTTACCTTGTATTTGCAAAGCAAATGAATACTTTCCTGGTCTTACTATAGGTATGTCCTCCACCCCGCGACTGTAAGACACGCAGATGTAAATAATGATCCTTCAAACTATAAATGCTTTCTAGATTTGATTAGTCGCATTTAGAATATTATTGTTCCTTCACGAATACCTATAAATGAAAAAATTGCGTTATTTTATTCCTCTCTAAATTATTGCCCTTAACTTTTCTGATTTTTGGTGTTCCTGCTGAAGCTTCCTTTTGCGACAAAGGTCGCTACTCCATATCGATATGGTAACACCTCGTTATTTTCTCAATGCAAATAATCTTTTCGTTTTATAAGGAACAAAAACATAACAGCTCCGGTTGTTTTTCTTAATAGTTAGTTAGTCGCGGCAACCCCGACGCCGGACCAGTCTATCTCAATTTTTTTTTAAGGTATGATCAATGAAGATTTTGAACCTCATTAAAAAACTGAATAATTGAGGAATTATTATTGTCATAGCGATCGAGGTGCAGATCTGGGCTCAGACATCGTTTTTATGAATCCTTCAGGCAAAAGTGCAATAAAAACTTTTCCCACTTCATGTCGACAGCTCTGAGGGCGCGAAAGGCTGTGGAAAGGCGCGGATATAAAATGCCGTAGGCAATTTTTTCTGTTTAATCATGAAGACAATTAGGTACATTTTCTCTTCAACGCTATTATTTTAAATATGATGAACTGAAGGTAAGTATTTATATCTAATTAACGCAGATATCAATTTTTCCAAGCTCATAATAATAATTGTTACTGTAAAAAATAATACTTACCTATCTACCTACCTAACTATACAGTGTGTCCAGTGTAAGTGGCATTACATGGGAATCTTGGAAACGGCAAAAAATACAGGGTCGGTTAAATTAGAGAAAAGTTGCACAATCTAATGCTTAATGAGAATCTGAATTTTTTCTTTGAATATTTCCAGTCGTTGCTGAAATATCCTGAAAAACTGAAAAATCAAAATTTTCTATTTTAGCCATATCTTTTTTATTATTGGGAAATATGAATTATTTTTTGTAGGCTTACATAAGTCGTCAAAAGCTATCCATTTGACATTACAAAAATTTTCAAAGCCGACTAGATCACAAAGTTTTCATAGCCAACTTTTGTTTTTCTTATGGCCGCCATATTGGTTATTTATATCATTCGGTATGAAAAAATAATGAAAACCAAAAACTAATAAACTTCAAAAAATTTATTTCAAAAATTTTTATTCTTCTTTTTTCGAAAAAAAAACTTTTCATACCGAAAATCATAATATGAAAAGTAAAAAAACCATAAAGCAAATAATATGACTTAATATTAATGTAATTGGGTGAAAAAAAGTTTTTTTTTCCAAAAAAACTAACACAATTTTTGAAATATTTTTTTTGAACGACTTATGACAAGGCTCAGACGACTTATGTATAAACTTACAAAAAATAATTCATTATTTCCCAATAATAAAAAAGATATGGCTAAAATAAGAAATTTAGATTTTTCAGTTTTTTCAGGATATTTCAGCAACGACTGGAAATATTCAAAGAAAAAATTCAGATTCTCATTAAGCATTATTAGATTGTGCAACTTTTCTCTGATTTAACCGATCCTGTATATCTCTTGCCGTTTCCAAGATCCCCATGTAATGCCACTTACACTGACCACACTGTACAAGTATACGTGCGCCATAAATAATAAGTTTAGCTTATTCTTCTTCATTTAATTTAATTTTTTGCTTATAGCTTTTGTTAATTAGACGTCTGATGAATTGAAAGAGAACGTCGACCATAATTGTTTAAATATGTAAGGGCTAAACTCTACAGGGTGTCCCGTATCGTTATGTTCAAATTTTGTGAGCATAATATAGTAGGCTTATTTCTAAGCCTAAAAAACCTAAAAGTGGCAGGTCTATCTGCATTCGTTACGAAGTTACAGGCCTAAGAAAATAATGTCTAGTAAATACCAGATTTAACTTTGAAAACCACATAAAACTTATTTTATTGACCAAATCTTTAGTTTATCAGTGTTAAAAATGTCCTATTCCTTGCTGAATACAAGCTTGTGCTCGGAGGCCTATTGCAAAAGTAACAGTTTTCTCGTTTTTTTTCGCGTTCCTATCTCTTGACCAGCTTGCTGAATACGATCAAATAATAATTTCTCTCTGGTATTTAGTTACAAACACCAATTACGAAATATGTTGGTGCCGCATCTATTTGAATCCTAATGCCATTTCGTATGAGCAGGGGAACCTCTACTCTCTACTAATGTTTATTTCGGTGACGTTTACTCATGTGTGGCAATTTTTGTGGCTTACAAAGTTGAATCTTGTTATTTACTAGTCATAATTTTCTTAGGCCTGTAACTTCGTAACGAATAAAGATAGACCTATCACTTTTGGGTTTTTTGGGCTCAAAATTAAGCCTACTATATGCTCAAGAATTTTGAACATAACGATACGGGACACCCTGTATAAGTATTGTTCAAGAAAATTCAGTTTTGTCTCTTTTGGCAATCCTTCGACGCAATAATGATTATTACATAATAATATTTAGGTATTGAAAATACCTATACCTAGTACCTACCATACCTACCGATAAGAAAAAAACTTGTAGAGCTTCTAAATCCGATCACCTTTTCTTCATTTTGTTAATGTGACACAAAATGCAATTGTACCAAAAATTTCCGGTAAAACCAGAAGAGTTCGCCATTTTGGGATTATTTCCTACATATCCTAGGGCGTAAATCACCAAAATTTGAAATCTCCACCTTTTTGTGCTCTCCATAGAGCGGGTTTTTCTCTCTCACCATGATCTCGATGAGAACTATAGTAGAGAGACATTTTTGGTTGGTTAAATTAGAGAAAAGTGCAAAATTTTAATTTATATAGTTATACTTTTTGCTGAAAAACTGAAAAATTGAGATTCCTTTTAGTTCTACTTTCTTATTATTGATAATAAATTAATTATATTTTGTAGGTTAACAAAAATCGTCAAAATCAAGAGCTATCCATTTGACATTACAAAAATTTTCAAAGCCTACCAGATCCCAGCAGGGTTTTCATAGTCAACTTTTGTTTTTGTTATGGCCGCCATAATGTTTTACATGTCATTTGGTTCAAAAATGATCAAGGAAACCAAAAATCTAATGAATTAATGGCTTTTTGTGACAGTGGGTGATTTATTTTTTCGAAAAAAACCGGGAATAAAATTTTATATTTTTTAAAATTTATTGGTAAATTCTGTGTTTCCTTGATATTTTTTCAGTACTGAATGACATTAAAACAATATGAAGGCCATAAGAAAAATAAAAGTTGACTATGAAGTATGAACACCCTGGGTCTAGTCATCTCTAGATCTAGTCGTCTTTGAAATTTTTTGAAAAGCCATCAGATGGCTAGCTCGTGACATGCAAATTTTAATACCCCTTAATATTTCTTCCAAATTAATTTTAGAGAAAAATTGGATCAGACTTTTTTGAAGACCCTTGTATGATGGAACCCCGTGCAAGATTCGAATAATTTTCATTAAGCCAATTTAGAGATATTTTGAAAAATGATTACTCAAACAGCATTTTTATTTTACAAATTTTAGAAAACGTTTTTAATAAAAATACTATCTCTTAATTCGCGGAATTCGCTTAATGCAAATTATTCGTATTCTACACATGAGTCCATCACACAAGGGCCATCAAAAAAGTCTGTTACAATTTTCCTCTAAAATGAATCGGAGAGATAATATTTAGGGGGTATTCAAATTTCCATGGAATTTTCTATGGACGCCTATGCAACATCCGGTATGTATAAGCCTACAAAAAATAATTTATTTTTAACAATAAAAAAGGAATGGCTAAAATAAGAAATTTCGATTATTCAGTTTTTTCAGTTTAATTCAGCAACGACTGAAGTTATCTTATTTTTTCAGATTCTTATTAAGCATGAAATTGTGCAATTTTTTTCTAATTTAACAAAATCTGTATTTCTGCTAGTTCTCGCGATTCCAATATTGAGAGAGATAAAAAAAAGTTCTGTAGACTTTCTAATAGGCCACTAACGATAAAAAAGGTAGGTATGGTTTGTCCAGTGAGTGTTGTCCGGTGAGATGCCATTTTATACGTTTTAATTCGTACTAATTCTAATTATTGTAATTGTACGAATCAAATCAATTATTGCATTATAATATTTATAATATATTAATAATAAATATAATAATTATAATGTAAATCAATAATTATTATTATAATTGTACGAATTAAATCTCATAAAATAAAATCGTTTATAGTCAGGATCAGTGTGGCATCTCACCGGACAACACTCACTATAGACAAACCATACCTTAACAGCGGGGCAGTATAAAGTATCTTTCTAATATTATACAGAGTGTCCCATCAGGTTAAAAAAAAGTATAGTTTTTTTTTTCGATAAAGTACGTATTATCCATTTGATATTCGTTAGGGATATATACATACAGGGTGTTGAAAGATGTCAAAAAGTAAAAAATATTTAATACCTATTTGACTATAAATTTGTGTTTTAAAAAGCTACCTTTCTGAAATTTGGCACATACATAAATCTGTTTTTTAATATCCTCGTCTATGTGATAGTTGATGCCAATATTTTGTGACGTATTTATACAGTGTGTCCAGTGTAAGTGCCATTACATGGATCTTGCAAACGGCAAGAGATACAGGGTCGGTTAAATTAGAGAAAAGTTGCACAATTTAATGCTTAATGAGAATCTGAATTTTTTCTTTGAATATTTCCAGTCGTTGCTGAAATATCCTGAAAAAACTGAAAAATCTAAATATCTTATTTTATAATAATGATGATGTTAATGAGCGCAAAGAATTAAAAATTCAAAATAAATTTAACGGGCATATCGCTCTAACCTAGGGCTTCCTGAGGCAGACCTGACACACAGAGCCATCCAGTCATCTCGAAGCTGCAGACAACGTTGTTTCGGTCTCTTAGACCTCATCAGTACAGCACATCGAGAAATAACTAGAGGATGCATGCCAGGCCAGCACAGGAAGCCAACTATATGAATAAAGAGGTGACACGGAACTCCGTGACCTCAATAGTTGGTTGCCATCTACCGACGGAGACAAGAACTAAACGGCAGCACGCTACCAGCTTTGTGTCCATCGGGAATAGGCAGCCCACAATTCGGGGCATTACCATCCGTCGGGCGGTGCTGGTTAGCTACCGATAGATGTCTCTCGCCAAAGCCCATGGTTATTACAATAATAATGATGATGTTAATGAGCGCAAAGAATTAAAAATTCAAAATAAATTTAACGGGCATATCGCTCTAACCTAGGGCTTCCTGAGGCAGACCTGACACACAGAGCCATCCAGTCATCTCGAAGCTGCAGACAACGTTGTTTCGGTCTCTTAGACCTCATCAGTACAGCACATCGAGAAATAACTAGAGGATGCATGCCAGGCCAGCACAGGAAGCCAACTATATGAATAAAGAGGTGACACGGAACTCCGTGACCTCAATAGTTGGTTGCCATCTACCGACGGAGACAAGAACTAAACGGCAGCACGCTACCAGCTTTGTGTCCATCGGGAATAGGCAGCCCACAATTCGGGGCATTACCATCCGTCGGGCGGTGCTGGTTAGCTACCGATAGATGTCTCTCGCCAAAGCCCATGGTTATTACAATAATAATGATGATGTTAATGAGCGCAAAGAATTAAAAATTCAAAATAAATTTAACGGGCATATCGCTCTAACCTAGGGCTTCCTGAGGCAGACCTGACACACAGAGCCATCCAGTCATCTCGAAGCTGCAGACAACGTTGTTTCGGTCTCTTAGACCTCATCAGTACAGCACATCGAGAAATAACTAGAGGATGCATGCCAGGCCAGCACAGGAAGCCAACTATATGAATAAAGAGGTGACACGGAACTCCGTGACCTCAATAGTTGGTTGCCATCTACCGACGGAGACAAGAACTAAACGGCAGCACGCTACCAGCTTTGTGTCCATCGGGAATAGGCAGCCCACAATTCGGGGCATTACCATCCGTCGGGCGGTGCTGGTTAGCTACCGATAGATGTCTCTCGCCAAAGCCCATGGTTATTACAATAATAATGATGATGTTAATGAGCGCAAAGAATTAAAAATTCAAAATAAATTTAACGGGCATATCGCCTGCCTCAGGAAGCCCTAGGTTAGAGCGATATGCCCGTTAAATTTATTTTGAATTTTTAATTCTTTGCGCTCATTAACATCATCATTATTATTGTAATAACCATGGGCTTTGGCGAGAGACATCTATCGGTAGCTAACCAGCACCGCCCGACGGATGGTAATGCCCCGAATTGTGGGCTGCCTATTCCCGATGGACACAAAGCTGGTAGCGTGCTGCCGTTTAGTTCTTGTCTCCGTCGGTAGATGGCAACCAACTATTGAGGTCACGGAGTTCCGTGTCACCTCTTTATTCATATAGTTGGCTTCCTGTGCTGGCCTGGCATGCATCCTCTAGTTATTTCTCGATGTGCTGTACTGATGAGGTCTAAGAGACCGAAACAACGTTGTCTGCAGCTTCGAGATGACTGGATGGCTCTGTGTGTCAGGTCTGCCTCAGGAAGCCCTAGGTTAGAGCGATATGCCCGTTAAATTTATTTTGAATTTTTAATTCTTTGCGCTCATTAACATCATCATTATTATTGTAATAACCATGGGCTTTGGCGAGAGACATCTATCGGTAGCTAACCAGCACCGCCCGACGGATGGTAATGCCCCGAATTGTGGGCTGCCTATTCCCGATGGACACAAAGCTGGTAGCGTGCTGCCGTTTAGTTCTTGTCTCCGTCGGTAGATGGCAACCAACTATTGAGGTCACGGAGTTCCGTGTCACCTCTTTATTCATATAGTTGGCTTCCTGTGCTGGCCTGGCATGCATCCTCTAGTTATTTCTCGATGTGCTGTACTGATGAGGTCTAAGAGACCGAAACAACGTTGTCTGCAGCTTCGAGATGACTGGATGGCTCTGTGTGTCAGGTCTGCCTCAGGAAGCCCTAGGTTAGAGCGATATGCCCGTTAAATTTATTTTGAATTTTTAATTCTTTGCGCTCATTAACATCATCATTATTATTTTAATAACCATGGGCTTTGGCGAGAGACATCTATCGGTAGCTAACCAGCACCGCCCGACGGATGGTAATGCCCCGAATTGTGGGCTGCCTATTCCCGATGGACACAAAGCTGGTAGCGTGCTGCCGTTTAGTTCTTGTCTCCGTCGGTAGATGGCAACCAACTATTGAGGTCACGGAGTTCCGTGTCACCTCTTTATTCATATAGTTGGCTTCCTGTGCTGGCCTGGCATGCATCCTCTAGTTATTTCTCGATGTGCTGTACTGATGAGGTCTAAGAGACCGAAACAACGTTGTCTGCAGCTTCGAGATGACTGGATGGCTCTGTGTGTCAGGTCTGCCTCAGGAAGCCCTAGGTTAGAGCGATATGCCCGTTAAAGAGTATCTTATTTTAGCCATATCTTTTTTATTATTGGGAAATAATTAATTATTTTTTGTAAGCTTACATAAGTAGTCAAAAGCTATTCATTTGACATTACAAAAATTTTCAAAGCCGACTAGATCTCAGAGTTTTCATAGCCAACTTTGTTTTTCTTATGGATGCCATATTGGTTTTTCATGTCGTTCGGTATAAAATAAATCAAGGAAACCAAAAATTAATAACATTAAAAGAATAAAAAAATTTCAAAAAATTTTTTTTTCGAAAAAAAAATAACTTTTCATACCGAATATTATAATTATGAAAAGTAATAAAAACTATAAAGCAAATAATATGACTTCATATTAATCTAATTGGGTAAATTATTTTTTTGTTTTTCTTCGAAAAAAGAAGAATAAAAATTTTTGAAATTTATTTTTTGAAGTTTATTAGTTTTTGGTTTTCATTATTTTTTCATACCGAATGATATAAATAACCAATATGGCGGCCATAAGAAAAACAAAAGTTGGCTATGAAAACTCTTGAGATCTATAGTAGGATTTGAAAATTTTTGTAATGTCAAATGGATAGCTTTTGAGGACTTATGTAAGTCTACAAAAAATAATTCATTAGGTACTTCCCAATAACAAAAAAGATATGGCTAAAATAAGAAATTTAGATTTTTCAGTTTTTTCAGGATATTTCAGCAACGACTGGAAATATTCAAAGAAAAAATTCAGATTCTCATTAAGCATTATTAGATTGTGCAACTTTTCTCTAATTTAACCGACCCTCTCTCTTGCCGTTTTCAAGATCCCCATGTAATGCCACTTACACTGGACACACTGTATACAGTGGCGCACATTTAAGGTAGAGGTTACCAGAATGAGTATTATAAAATGAAATGTACGCCACTGCTTTTTTCATTAAATTTAAAAATAAGCTTATTAGATGACTATACATTATTATAAGCATTTATTCTAGTAACTTATTTGTAACTATCAACTTTTTTAATAAGGATAAATGTACGAACATTTTTTTTTGCATAAATCGACTTTTTTCCCTTGTCTCGTTTCGTTCTAAGAAAAAAGTTCCTATTAACATGAATCCTTCAAATTTACTTTCTAGATTCAGATGGGTTTAAAAAAAAAATCAGTTACTTGATGATACCTCAGGAACCGTTTGAGATACAGAACCCATCAGGTTTTGTATACACATCGTATCATTAATATTAGCTACTTTTTGAGGGTCAGGTAATTTTTTTTTTGTGAGAATAATATAAATCATAAAAAAATTATCAAAAACAAAGTAGCTAATGTTTTTGTCCAGAACAAAACATGTTGCTACTTTTATGTTTTTCATCATAAAATGTTGTTTTTCTCGAAAACAGTTAACATTAAATCTTTTGACCAAGAGCATCACTTATGATGTAGAAAATGTAGTTTAAAATGTGCTATTATTCACTATGACAATTTTCCCAGTGTAGTAAAATTAGGGGCAAAAAATTTTACCAACTCTAAAAATCTCCGCCACTGCCATATGGATATATAGAAATTTACGTAGCGCTCAAAATTTCGAAAATAGTTTCGGAAATAGTAGATAAATAAATGTGGATTTATACCCCATTTTAAGGGGTACCTAAACTTCATCACAAATTTCAAACCAAAAACTTCATCTAAAGGCGATGCTTGAAAAATTAGTTTTCTTATGAACCCCCCCCCTCCTTAAATTTATCAAGGAATCTTATTCACTTGGATTTTCGGTACTGATTAATGAAACACTTACCTATATAAGTACACCCTGCATAATATTTACCACCTACTGTACCGAATAATTTTATTCCCAATTAAGTAGATATTAGTGGTTGGATTTCACACATTATTTTCCCCTAAATCCCCCTAAATTTCGTTTGTGTTTTACCTTTTAGAAAACTCATCATCCAGTCAAGTAAGGTTAATAAAACTGTTAAAAGACTGCATGACCTACACATCAGAATTTACCAGAATATTATATTTATTTTTTATTTTTTCCTTCTCTTTTCTATCTTTTTATACCTATAATGTAGGTGTCAGGGGATGATATTAAAGAGAAAAGATTAATTTTGTTTTAATTTATTGAATTTCATCGAATTTTACAATATTAAAGAATATTAACAATTAATAACAATAATGAATTTTGTAGACTAAATTATATTTTTATGGTTATTTTATTTTTAGTTGTAAATTTGTATCTTATCAATCTTATGAAAGGAATTTAATTTTTTCGTTCCTCCGTCTAGGATTGAAAATTCGTTCTTCGTTTATTGAAAAACACCCTTACTTCGATCTTCATACTCGTAATTCGTAATTATATCTTCTTGTACATTTTCGAATTATTGTTTCGAATTTTCATGCAACATTTAAATATTTTCAATTGAAAAATTATTCAAGCACATAAATTTTCTATACATATAACAAATAAACATGCATGCAAAATTTTAATTAATTTTATATAATGAACTTGATAAAGGGCAGTTTTAGTTTTTGCCTTGAATTTTTCATTCTATTAATTATTTTTCATATACCTAAAGCAAATAAAGCATGCATTTTCTTGTCTTCTTTTCAGAGTATTTTCTTTAACAATCAGTTACCTTCCTTCTTGATCTCAATTAAGGCGTTTGTTCGCTTTTTACCTTGAACTTGGGTTTGTCAGGAACAGATGATGTGAACGGGTGAACCTGTTGCTCCTTGCTTCTAGTTCTAATCAATACGGAAATAGGTGCATGGAAAATTGCAGCGTATAATTCACAAGTAAGTAGATAAGTTTTAAGAGTTTTTCATTGAAAGCAAAAAATAAAATTAGAGAGAGTTTAGGACGAAAATAACATTTATTTTTTTATATAATCATGATCAAGATTAATATCTTTATTTAAGTTTAAGTAGGTTGGGTACCTACACGGGTAGGTACTTAGGAATCCGGCGGTTCGCAAAAACACAACTTATATTAGCCACAGACAACTTTATTATTATTCTGTTCAATCGTACTCGAGGAGAGTCAACGCAAAACTAAACTAATTCAATTTAAAATTATTTTAAGTTGAAGCCGGTTGCGTAAAGTGGAAGGGTAGTAGAGCATGTGCACTACCCCTTTTTGCTCATCTAATGCATGTTGTCCCTACCGATACTGCCAGGTAGTTGCATCTAGACCCTCCTCCAACCCCAGAATTCCAATAATCTAGTGCCAGTTGCATAATGTTACCACCCCTTTTAATTTACACCTAGCAACCACAGAGCACAAAAATATGCTATGCTGTAGCTGTAGCTATACCACTCTCTGGATTGTGGAATTGCAATTCTATAATATTAATGCCTTTTCCCTTGTGATTTGTGAAGCTTAGAGCAATCACGCTACTTTTACCTTGGGAAATGAGAAATTTCCAATAATATTCAGTGTAAAAGTCATCAGTAGACATAGAAATCAAATGTAATTATTAATTACTAATTGGGCCTACTTTTAATAATTAAGTTACTTTTGATAAGATGAAACGATTCAAAAACGTTTAACTGACAGAGATGGGAATTTTTTTCGTTAGCCTACTTTGCCAATGACAGACTAAATTCAAAAATGTGTTTCTTTATTCTTTTAATATCTTTTTTTTTCTGCGACAGTATATACCATGGATAAATAAATTCCGCCCTTGTGAGCTGCTACTGTAAACATTTTAGCATAAACCCACAATAAGCGTTCCCAACCTCGGTGCTGCACCAGACTTGGTATATAAGGGCTCTCCAGTCTCCAGACACGAATCTCAATTAAATACAGGCGGTTCCAGCCCGCACACCGTTCTTGGGGATTGCTCTAAAAATAGAAAGCATAAAACCACGATCACTCACATTGACATTCTATGATAACAGTAAGTTTTAGAAAACCCTCCCAACCTCGGTGCGCTACCAAACTTATTTGGCACGAGCTCTCCAGAAACGTGAATTTCTCTGTTTTAGAGGCGACTCCAGAGCCAGACCGCACCGTTCTTGGGTATATTGCTATAAAAAAATTGAAACCATAAAACCACGAGCGCTCTGATTGACATTCCATGTTAACAATGAAAAGGTTAAAAAAAACCTCTCAACCTCGGTGTGGCAACAAACTTGGTCGGGTTCTCCAGTCTTCAGACACGATAATCACTGTTGAATACAGGCAGTTCCACATCGCACCGTTCTTGGGGTCTCTGTAAAAAATAGAAACCATAAAATCTAGTATGCGTTGCTCTGATTATTGACATTCATCTATGTTAACAATGAAAAGTTCAAATAATCCTCTCAACCTAGGTGCGCAACCAAATTTGTTACGGGCTCTCCAGTCCCCAGATACGACAATCTCTGTTGAATACGAAGGTGGTTCCACACCGCACCGTTCTTGGGGGTCTCTGTAAAACATAGAAACCATAAAATCTAGTATGCGTTGCTCTGATTATTGACATTCTATGTTACCAATGGAAAGGTTCAAAAAACTCTTACAACCTTGGTGCGCAACCAAATTTGTTACGGGCTCTCCAGTCCCCAGATACGACAATCTCTGTTGAATACGAAGGTGGTTCCACACCGCACCGTTCTTGGGGGTCTCTGTAAAAAAATAGAAACCATAAAATCTAGTGCGCTGCTCTGATTATTGACATTCCATGTTAACAATGGAATAAGGTTCAAAAAAACCCTCTCAACCTCGGTGTGGCAACAAACTTGGTACGGGTTCTCCAGTCTCCAGATACGATAATCTCTGTTGAATACAGGTGGTTCCACATCGCGCTTTTCTTGGGGGTTGGGGGGGTCTCTTTAAAAAATAGAAACCATAGAACTACGAGCGCTCTGATTGACATTCCATGTTAACAATGAAAAGGTTCACAAAAACACCCTCTCAATCTCGGTGTGGCAACAAACTTGGTACGGGTTCTCCAGTCTCCAGATACGATAATCTCTGTTGAATACGCAGGTGGTTCCACACCGCGCTTTTCTTGGGAGGTCTCTGTAAAAAATAGAAACCATAGAACTATACGAGTGCTCTGATTGACATTCTATGGTAACAATAATGAAAAGGTTAAAAATCCTTCTCAACCTCGGTGCGGCACCAAACGTGGTACGGGCGGTTTGTGGTTCGATGGATATAGCAAGGGAAGCTTCCACGTCAGGTCTGATGATGAAGACTCGATTGTTCCGTTAAGTGTACAGGTGTCCCAGAAGGGAACTACTTCGACGGTAGAATATTTACTTAATTTTAGGACAAAAAGCCTTTATGAACATGTTCTAAAATGTGTATTACCGAAATTACAGGATGTAAAAAAAGGTTTTTTATAGCTCCAAAATTGCTTAATATTATTTAACAAATTTTTTTGTGTGTGTTTGCTATCAATTAGTTTAATATAACACCATGTGTAATTTGGGCCAAGGACGTAGGTACCTATACGGTAAAAAGGGGTCCAACTTGTTTACGCCCCAATTTTCACGCCACTGGAATAATATTTGTTTTAACATATTTTTACCAAAATCTAGACCTTTTTGGTACAAAAAAATATAAGTTTACTATAAAGATATTCTAGAGGGGCAAAAATAAGTTACACGTACCCCATTATATCCCACTCCATACCGGTGGGGTCGAGGGTAAATTTGAAATTTTAGTTAGGAACTCTTATTTTTTATTATAGATTCGGGTTTTACGACCTAAAATACGAATAATTTGTCCGGAATATTTTTTGAATTCAAAAAGATCCATATGCACCGAGAAAAAATTTGGATAAATTCGACGTATTTTTAGTCATAAAAACTGAATCTGCTATAAAAAACGGGGTTCTCATTTAAGATTGCAATGTTGCTGCTTCCCTTCCCACGCCTAGGTGGTGGGGGTAGGTTAGTCGCGTCTAGTATCATTGGGTGTCCCCCTTCCACATGAACATCTTTCATTATCTTAAAAAAAGAAATGTTTTCAGTCTTTTTGACAATTCTCAGGAACCGTTTTAGATACAAAACTTAATTTTTGTACCATTAACATTATTAACTTTTTGAGCACTATTTAAATTTCTTTCCATGTGGCAGTGATGTAGATTTTAGGGTTACTTAAAAATGTTGAAAATTTTTTGCCACTAATTTCTACGCCACTGGGAAAATTGACATTGTGAAAGGAAATTTTAAACTGTCAATAATGTTTTCTACGTAAGAAAGGTGCTCTTGGTCAAAAGCTTTAATGTGAACTGTTTTCGAGAAAAACGGCATTTTATGATGAAAAACATAAAAGTGCCAACATGTTGTACAAAATAATTTTTATATCGCAAAAAGTAGATAATATCAAAAACAAGATGTGTACAAAAACTGGGTTCTGTATCTCAAACGGTTCCTGAGATATCGTCAAATAACTGAATTTTTTTTTTACACCCTGTATCTCGAAAACGGTACATTTGCGGACCCATGTTAATAAAAACTTATTTTCTTATAATGAGGCAGGGAGTCAGACCTTTCATTTTCCGACACATGTTTTTAAAGACCCTGTATTGTAAATAATCTTATTATTATTATAATTCCACTGACATTATAAATCAACACTGATGATGAGATCTCCACCAACAGCAGCGCCTCTACTACTTCTGTCTCTGAGTTCTGAAACAGGGTGCTACTGGCTTAGGTACTCATCAGTCGAGGCCAGTTATATCTAAAAGCGTGGAATTCGAAAATAAGAAGAACAAATTAAATAAAATGAAAATGCCTTGAGCTTGTGCCGCCGTGCCGCCGTGGTTGTGGTTGTTTTTTCTACGACAAACACGACATTATCGTAATAATTATTATTATAATGATAGTCTTGTTTTCTGTTGTTTCTTGTTTCACGTGGTCGTGCTGAAGTGATGAAGTTGCAGTGAATAATAGTGCGGAAGCGTTTCTTATTGAAAGCAAAACATTTTATGGACCACTCTAATAATTAATCCAAAGAAAAGTGATAGGGCAAACAAAAAGACTTGTGTCTTTCCTTGTCCAACTCTACCGGTGCGGTTCCTGGTTAACTACACCGGTCACCGGTCCTTTACTTCCATGTTGATGAATGATAAGGAATGGAGGACGTTTTCCGAATTCCATAATCAGAACAAAGAACGAATTTTTTACATCAAAGTTATTGTTTAATTCCCCAGTGTCAAGTCAACGGGCTTTCAGTCAGACATGGAACCTGCTACATCTTCCCGGTATAAAGGTTTCCCTAAATCTCATGGAAGCCGAAGAACTTATTCAACGAGTTCTATTTGTTCTTTAGCTAGTAATGCAAATGCGGGTAAATCAGAGTCTTCTGAGTGTGAAAACCTGATCACCTCTAAATCTTACCTCTGTCCGTCCTGCTTTTCACCATTTGATGTCACACGTTAGTATATTTTCATTACTTATTGTCAAATTTTGTGAAGTGTGATTTTTTTTTAAATTCCTTAACTTATGGGTCACTCTCGAGGTTACTTATTACTAGCTGCCTGCTGCCAGGGTTGCCGCTACCTGTTTTTGCCTCTAGACAATGAGTAACGGTATCCCGATGTTTACACTGTCAGCTTTAGTAATGTCGTGTCAGATGTCTAATTTCTTTGTTTTCTTAAAGGAGAGATGCCCAACCTGGACATGGCAACACTGTCCTTTAGAAAAAACAACTTAATTTTATAAACACTAATACATTCATTTGCTTTATTTATTGCACTAGCAATATTGCAGAGCCAAGTTCTAGGGTTCTAGATCCCGAATTGACAGACACGGATAGTACCAGTCAAGTACCACAACATTGATTGTGGATTAGGGATTCGAAGTTCATTTACTTTTTTCTCCAGAGCAAGGCTTCCTTGCTGAAGATGATCAATTTTGTGGAAAAAAGTGACAACACTGCACTGGATACACTTCCTTTGGAAGAAAAATATTGTGTACCGCTATAGGGTGTTTCAAAAAAATGGTGGCCCTGTTGCTAGGCCAGAATAGGCAGAGAAGTGGGTACTTTAATACTTACTTTCTGCTTATGCTAGCATCAGTTTTATTTTTATTCCCTTGCTTTTTTTACTTGGGCACCTTACTTTTTGTAATTATTTTAAATGAGTTAGTTCACTTAAGCTCACTGAAAATTTGGATTAGGAAAATCTAACCTAAAAATTTTTTGTTTAAAACTACTTGCTAGGAACCAAAGAGTCAGATGTCACGTGACCTGTCTGATGAGTGAGACCTATCGTCCGCCACATTAGAGTACTGGCGTGAAAACAGCTGCTAAAAAGATAGCTGACAATTTTTGAGCGCACTGTATGTACTTGTTGTTTATTTCAAGCAACTTATTCACGTCGAAGTAAACAATAAATAATGCCTTACAGCAAATTATTGAGACTGAGTTTTTCAATTTGGACATGGGAAATTAATTATTAGGTACCTACTTCTTTTAAAAACCTCCTATAGAAATTATTAGGTACTAATATGTAGATTCCAATTTTTTCAGTAAAATCATAAATCGAATAACTCGATTTGCCAAAATAGGAAAATTTTGAGAAAATTACAGAGCAGCACCAGAACCGGTACCAATGAGGTACACCAAAAATGATTTCTTGCAAACAACTACAGGGGCGGGTACTTTGAATCATGTCAAACATCCCCATTTTTATGAATTGACATGATTAAAAGTACCCGCCCCTGTAGTTGTTTGCAAGAAATCATTTTTGGTGTACCTCATTGGTACCGGTTCTGGTGCTACTCTGTAATTTTTTCAAAGTTTTTCTATTTTGGCCAATCATTTTTTTTTTTTTTTTTTTTTTATGGGGATGTTTGACATGATTCAAAGTACCTACCCGCCGCTGTAGTTGTTTGCAAGAAATCGTTTCTGGTGTACCTCGTAGGTACCGGTTCTGGTGATCTTCCGTAATTTTTTCAAAATTTTCCTATTTTGGCAAATCGGTTTTTTTGTTGTTTCATTTTTATGGTGAAGTTTCACATGATTCAAAATACCCGCCTCTGTAGTTGTTTGCAAGAAATAATTTCTGGTGTACCTCATAGGTACCGGTTCTGGTGCTGCTCTGTAATTAAAAAAAAATTCCTAACATATTCATATAAAATTTCATTACAATGTTGCCAGTAGTTTTGATGCAATCTTTAAAAATGGGTATCAATTTTTTTACAACACCCTGTAAGTATCTTGAGTAGTGTCTTTACGATTTTTTTTACTAACCTAATCTCACTTATTTTTCATTGCTCTACCTATCCTAGCAGTGGGGGAATTTTTTTTTTGAGAAATGATCATTCCTTGTAAAAGGTCATGTATAGTTCTGATTTTTGGATATGTTGTTATAGGATAGGACCAATGCTAAAGTAAAACCCAATTTTTGCACCAACTAGAGCCTTGTGCATTGCGTACAATGTACAAAAAACACAAATTTTCGATTTTGGTCTATTTTGCATCATATAGGTATCGTCCAAATCAGAACTTCATAGAAATAATTGAAGGGGTGAGTTGATGAAGGTGTTATGTAACAAAACTATAGTTTGTGTAACAAAACATGCTCATTTTTTGAGCTTTGTTTGTACCTTATAACACCTTCTTCCACTAATGATTTCTGTAAAAATAAAGATGATTTATGTTAATGAATGTGATAAGTGTTGAATATCAGTTTTTATTTCCCACATTCTGCTTAAAAACAGGTAAATTTCTAATTACACCTACTACCTAGTACAAATACAGTTTTATAACAACATTTTTATTAATTAGTTCTTCTTTGGTTTCTGTCTGCATTTTCTTGACCCAAAAGTTCTTCATAAAACCATCGATGTGGTTCTTTGATGTACTTTAGCTGTTCTTGTAAGTTTTGTATTTTCTTTTCAGACAATTTACTTGTTTTTCCATGCATCCTTCTGAACTCAACCCTTTCTGAGTCAGGTATTCTTTTTTCATTTCCTAGTATAGAAACTTTCTTGAATGGTGTACAAGGATCATAGCTATCTTTCTACAAATAAGAGCCAAATTGCTCCACTCTTAACCATTTTATGCCATCACGAAATACTATTTTTTCATTGAGCAAAGTTTTCTTTTTTTGGATTATTTTTAGTTGAGACTGAAGAAGACCTAAATCACGAAAGTGATTTGTCATATCGGTTACGTGATTCTTCTTGGAAGCATTTCTGACAATGTCACGATATTGATCAGGCAAGTAAATGGTTTCTTGTTTTCTGAGAACTTTTTCTATTCTCCCAAAGTCACGATCGGAGTCTAAGTAAGAATGTCCCACTTCTGGGAATTTGTGGTCTTTAATCGAGAATGTTCCTTTAAGGACTAAATATTGATAAAGGCATATTGTTTGGAAATTTTTTGCATGAATCTGACCAAACGATTAAATGCTTCTTGTCTCTAATGAATTCTTCATTTAATTCAGTGAAAGTGCATAATGCACTAGTAACTTCCCGGGATCCTTTGATGCCTGCCACATCTTCAGATTATAGAACGACATCTGTCTGAGATAAAAAGCCTTCGATGTGATTAACCTTGGCAATGGCATAGTCTGCTGTAAATCTACGGTTATGTAGAGTACTTTTGAATTTTTTGCCAAGTCTTTGAAGCTGAAATGCTGCTTCGTAATTTTCTTTGTGTTTTGCATTTTGTTTACCGGAGTCGCATGCGCTACAAGTATCACTACGCGGAGTTCCAAATGAATAATAATTGTAGAACGTTGAAAATATATTTGTGTATGAACATTTCTTAATCTTGTACTGCTGCAGTTTCTAATCCACATTTATTTCTGTAAATAATCATCAATAAGGTTTGAATGAAAGATATTATGTTAAACAGAGTTTTACCACCATCATCCACAGAAAAACACAAAGAACGCAAAAATGTTACACGAGTAACACCTTCATCCACTCACCTCTTCAATTGTAGAATAGAATTGATTTCAAAGACGGTAAAATTTGCTATATTTAGTATATTATATTTAGTATATTTCAATTCAAGTCTTTATTAATTAATAATTATTTTACCTGAAAACTTGTAATAAAATTAAAGTAACTTTGAAATATAAAGTTCAAAATCACTGTGAGTGACTTTAAAGAAATACCCAGATTTCAGATGAGTTTCAAAATGCAATAATTACTCATGAAATTTCAAAATTAAATTCGTCTTTGCTGGAATCATCAACTAGACTCACTAGTCACGGCAGGAGCATTTTGGCAAGAACTAGAAGAACTTGCATATTATAGTGATAGGATAGTGGAACATTTCAATCATGCTTTTCGACAGGTTGATTCGTTGGTGAAGCCTTTCTTCCATTTACGCGATATTAATGGTAGCAAATTGCGAGGAGCAGACAAAATCTTCAGTGTAGTGGTTATTGGTAAAAGCCCCTTGATCAGTGCCCTTCCAACCCCAATCCGTACAACATTTTTTCAATACCCATCAACTTTTGAACCTGTTGACATGTTCTGAGACGGATGGTTTGAGCGATATTAGACATAAAATTGGCATAACATAAAAAATTTGTGCAAAAATTGCAGTTCTTCGGCATGTTGATTAAAATTTTTGAAAAGGCAACTTTGCATCTCAGTAATGAAGTTGTGTAAACAAATTTTGTTTACAATTTAGTATTTTTGAACATCTTCTACAACATATACCGTATCCGCCAATTCGGGATCATCCTATATAGTATATAGGCTAAGTAATGATATCATTCCGAGAGTCAAACATTTTAAAGATCTTCAGATTTCATTATCTTCGCAAGTATTTTAAGAAAACTACAATAAAATTACACTGTCAAAGAATACTGCAAATTTGGAATTGCTACATTGGAAATGTAGCAGTGCATAGTTTTTGCAATACATTTTTTGTAGTAGGCACTTTTATTAATGGTTGGGGTTTAGATTGTTGGAAACATTTATAGAAAATGAACAAAAAATTCTAAGAAGGAAAGCTAGAACTGGATTGAATTTGAAAATGAACTTTTTTTCCCTTGCTCCGTGAGATCTTCCATTGTTTCTCAGTTGGTAGGAAGAACATTTTAAAAGAACTGCAGTGAAATCTTGAAAAAAGACGACCAATTTTAGCGAACAAATTTCATAATTAATGTCAAATTATTAATAATTTTTTTCTGATGTATAGATTCATCTTAAAAATTATTATTTTATCGATTTCTTGTCATGTTATAGGTAGGAACGTGGGCCTGTCAGGTCGAGTTCCTCTTATCCTCAGCTGCCGACATACAGTTTGCGAGGAGTGCATCCGGAAACTCTCCTTCCGAGTGGGAAAAATTGTCTGCGTTGTTTGTCAGGCAGTGACCGATGTACCCGTCGACTCGAAACTTCAAGAAGTGCTCCCCTTGAATTATTATCTCATCGGACTTATACTCTGCAAGAAGAATTTCTCTCCAGAGCAAATCGGTTTGCTTCCGACCGGAGTCAAGCTTAAATCTGGAAAAGTAAACAAGGACAATGGATTGTTGGATCCGGTCGGGATGGGTGGTAAGGGATTTTTTTATTTATTCAGTAGTTCAGTCTGAGTAGATGTTATTAGAAGTTTTTTTGTTGTCCTGCACAGTTTTGTGTAACTTGAGAAATTTTTATCGCTGTTCAGAGCCGTTTTGATTAAAATACTTGCCAAAAAAACACAGGTGATGATAAACAATAACGTTTTCTGAACTCTAATGGTATGATAAAGACAGAGACATCGATGTTTCACTGGTTCTTTCCAGCTCATCAGTCTGACATATTATCACTACCAGAGAAGTGTGCTGAACAAAAAGAAAACCAACATACTTTAACATATTGATTTGTCGGATCGGAAACATAGTGACTTGCAAGGCAAATGCCATCCAACGACTGACAGCCAGGATTATAAAGGCTCATTAAGTTAACAGTCAGATTTCTATGGCCGTTTTCAGAAAAGGTATCGACCATAGGTGGAAAATATAGCAATTCAGTGATTCTTGGTATGATAACGATTACAAAAATGTTGATAAAAGCTTTTTGACGTTGATATTAGTTTAAAAAATGGTATTAGAAATCTGCGCGTTAGCTTAACGAGGCTTTATAATACTGGCTGTGAAAGTCAAAAATTCAAGGGGTTGTTCCTTGGCCTATTCCAAGAATATTTTGTCCTGTGATGATTTCTTGCCCTTTCTCATTTATCAGTTTTCATAACAGCATAACAGAATAATATTTTGTTTTTTAGTAAAATGCTGCCTTGCCCTATGCCAGAAGATAGCGACCATCAATTGCATCGATTGCAACGATCAGTACTGCAACGACTGTTCAACCACTGTCCACCAGAACGTCCCCTACATGTTGTCCCATCGCACCGAGTCGCTGCTGCAGCGCTCCTACAAAGTCAGTCTGGAGAAGTGTCCTGAACATGCAGCTATGCACATGGAATTTTTCTGCAAACCCTGCCAGGTGCACAGCTGCTGCTATTGCTTGATCGAGAAGCACGAAGGACATGAAAAAACACATGTATCTAAACTGGTTAGTACTGGTTATACTTTTTTAATAAATTAGTAGTGTATACAGAATATGCATGCCGTTTGAGAGGTTATTGTGATTGTGTATGTGCTCACAGGAGAGAAAAACTTGAAATACAGGGTGGACACTGGACAGTATAGCACACTTTTTTGTATTCAGGGTATCATTAAAAAATTGTAGAGCCTCTTTTGTTCGTAATACATTATTTCTTCAAGGTTAAAGGTTAAATCTCAATTATGTGGTGTATTACAGTTGTTGTTTAAATTTGGTAAAATGATGGTAATAATGTTGACATGTTTCGACCCAAGCAAGTAACTCATCTTCAAGACACTACAACAGATCATGTTGAGTAGAACAGAAAAGTTGAGTAACAAAATGAAAAACGTTTTGATCGTTTTCTTTTCGAGTTATGCTTCAAAAAAATCATTCTACTTTTAGAGAAAGGTCGGAAAACGGGAGTTTTTATTAAAGCAAGAGACTTAGAGATCAGAGGTTACCTGAGGTCAGTAAGGATACCATTGAATGAAGAAATACTTTTAGAAATGTGCAATGAAAATTAGTTGAGATTTATAAGAATTTTATTAGAGATTAAGGATAGGATGTATAATTTTGATTGCTCTTATAATTGGCTAGACAGATTCTACTTCTTGTGGATTTCATACTAGAAATTGTTTTGGAAGAAATAACTAACTGTTTGATACCTGATTTTAGATTTAATCAATTGACTGAGATCAACAGAGCTGTTCCCCAAGTACAATGAAAAAATACTCAGGTACTGATCACAAGAACTCAAATGCAAAGCACAGTGTTATTGATTAATAAAACGAAACTCTTTTTCCATTTATCATTTTTTTTGGTAAATTGATGCCATGTTTAATATGTATGGTTTTATCAATTCAAGTTTACTAGGTTTGTTATATAAAAACTGTGTGAATCACTCACTATCCCTAGTTAGTCTACTTTTATTTATTTTAATTGCTTATGCTGTTCAACTTTAATTTTACTGATTACCTGGAAATATTTCAGACCGGTGCTGAACTATTGGAGTTCAATCTCTTGAAAGATAAGGCTGCAAAGGTTTTGAAACAGCTTTTGAACACCCAAAAGGTAAGTGTTTTTATTTATTTCTTGAGTTCTTTTTTTATTGCTTTTTGGTCTTGCAAAATATACGCCAACCCTGCTATAAGTGACTAATAGCTATCGAATTAGCTTCTCATGAACCCAGCAGGAAGTGGTGTTTTGCGAAAGCAAGTTGGGGTAGATTGTTTTCTTGTTTTAGTTCAATCAGTTGAAATGTTCAAGTAAGAAAATTTAACAGGAGTGCAAAAATTTAATAAACTAGTGTAATATTTGAAGTGTCTCCTATTAAGCCCTAGTAATATCAATTTTAGTAGGACTTATTATTATTCTTCTAGGGTAGGTTCAAAGCCCTTGTACTGAAGCTTGCGCTTATTGTACCCCTTTGGATAATTAGCTCATCAGTCCCGTCTCCCGAAAGTATTTCAGAACGAGTCCAATGGGTGCTTGTTCTATTTCTTTTGGTTCCGCCATTTCGGTCCCAAATACTAGAAGTCTAGTTCCCTCTAGTGCCGGGCACTCACAGATTAGGTGGTATGGGGTTTCCTCCCACTCCCCGCATCTCCTGCAATCTGGGTTATTTTTCACCCCTATTATTGAGAGGTGTTTCATTAGTGGGCAGTGTCCTGTTAGAAGTCCAATAATTGCCCATCTCAGCTGGTGTTTACTCAGTTTTTTCAATTCATTAGTTTTATTCTCTGATAGTTCTCTGATGAATATCTTCGAATGTCTCAGTCCATCTACTTCATTCCAATGGGAGATATGGTTTTTCTTCAGGAGGTCTTTTATTTCCCTTCTGACTTCGCTGTAGTAGTAGGACTTGGGAGATGGCTCTCTAAAAACGTCTCCAATAGGATTTTTGAGTGAATAAGGTTTACGAAACTAATTTTTTTGCATAACCTCACAGCATAGTCAGGTGGTTTTTTTTTTTTAATGGTGGGTGCCTGGGAGGAAGGTAATGAATTTCAAAAGTTCTGCAGTCTTGACAGGAGGTTTGCAAGTTAATTTTTCAATAAAAATGTAAAAATTATGGTGCATAATCCTGCTTAATGTATATTTTTTATTATTTTATTTTAGGATGATTTATTAGTAACTTGCAAAACATGAGAATTTTGATATGAATACATGAAAAAATGTGTTTTTTATCACACCTATTGTTGTGAAAAGCACTGTCTTGGGATATAACTAGCTCTCGATTTTTGCGCTTTGATAGGATGAAAAATGTAATTTGTCTCAAAATCTGTTTAGGTATGTACTTTATTTATTCGAAGTAAAGTAGTCAAGGAAGCTTGAACTTTTCAGAATTTGATATAATAATTGAAACACTTGGTATAAAACCATTCTGATAATTTGTGACGTCAGTGTTGGTACTTATTCTGACTAACATTTCAATTGTTGGTTCTACTATGCTTTATTAAAGCAAACCCTGATCCATGAAGAGGGTACACTTTGAAGTTTGTTTCAGTTGGTAACATTGATACGAAATAAAAAAATAAATACGCTCTACAAAGATTCATAGGTGAATTGCACACCCTTGCAACAAGTTTTATTAGAGTTTTTGATAGCAGGCAGTTTTTGGTTTTATTTAAAAAAATATATTTTACTGGAAAAACCTCTATAAGAGAATTACAGTAGGATGGACCACCCTGTATATATTTTATATTGTAACAAAAAAATTTAATACATTATTGGCGAATACTAACAATACATATTTACAGTCACATAAATTATAAGGTAAAAGATACATACATACATACAAATTTTATATTACATGTTTCAGGGTAATTTCATAATACTGACTAGATTTTCACATAAATAATTAATTGAATGAATAAGGTGCCCTTGTGACCACAAAATTGGAAACAATAATTTTTTTCTAGTAATTTATAGAAACGAAAAAGAGAAGAAAATTAAATAAAATATTGTAGTTCAAATTTTACATGCAATATACTAATCACAATCGCAATGTGTACAAAACAGTTAAGCAGGTTATTAGCTTATATTTAATTACTATGATGCGCTACAAGTATAAATAAATAAGAAACTTTTATTCTCAGTTCAGTTTAAATACAATATTACTATAGTTTTACAAAAATATTTACAAAAACAGTTGAGACTTGAATATGCCCAAGGAAAAGTCCCAGAAAATTAATAGCCAGTCCTACAATAGTAAGTGTGCCTTCAGTAACAGTACTTTTCGAACCTACCTTATGGCAACCAGAATTTGATTAAAATCAATATAACTTCAGTTGTCCGTATTCTCAATCTCTAACAATCTGTCTCATCTCAATGCATAGAAACTGTTTAACTCCATCCCGTTTATTTAATTTTTTCGATCTATAACCGGGTCGTAAAGTTTTGAGAATACGGGCATATAGTCTTATCACAATAAACAATAATTTAGGCTTCTCCGAGATACCGCATATTTTCACTTTACTTCTGTGGATTCTATGGTGGTCGTCCTTTGTTTTTCATTTTCTAGAATTTGTAATTGTTTTTCGTTTTCTATACTTTGTAGACTGTCTGCATCGTCTTTTTCTTCCTTGTCCTCGTCTTCTTTACCTTTTTTCTCAGTTTTCATTTTTTCTTCCATTTCTTGAAATTTCAGCGCTAAATATCTGGTTGAGAGAAAAATAATTAATAATAATCAATGGTTAACCAGAATTGACTTCGCGATATAAACCAATAATTGTGGTCTTAGCAATTTGGAAGCTTGGGTATATTTAATTGCATAACTGATGGTGAGAAATTCTCTAATAAGTTCTTTAATAATAATTGAAAGATTATAAATTTTAATCGCTTCTGCACCAGCTGCTCACAATTTTGTTATTGTTTTTAATAATCGGTTTCTTAATAAAATGGTAATTAAGAAATTTGGTTGCCTAAACACTAATTATTACCTTTCACTAACTTTGTAGCTATATTAGTTAATTAATGTAATATTATTAAGGAATTGAAAATGCAGTTTACTCTTTACAATATTCTTCAATTTTAAGAAATGGGCAGCTTTTTTTTGACTTGTTGCGTGGTTTTCTCAACATTTTAAGAAATATGAAAATCATAATTTAAAAGAAAAGTGCATATTTACTTTTAATCCCTATATACAAAAAAATTATAACTAAGCTGCTATCTTCAGTAAAGTCTAACCTATCTGAATTTTTGACCAATCATACCATAAATATATTTTTTAATAAGTGCTAAATACGAGGGAATCCCAGATCCATTAATTGATTTAATTAAATTATCCCTTTTATCAATCTGACGAGTTTGCAAAAGGAACAGGTTTTTCTTGCTACTCCTTTTTGGTTCAATTGGTTCATCAAAGGGTTCAAAATGCAGGTAAGTAACCAGCTTTGATAGCATTAATTTAAAGACGAGATCTTTAATTTTATTATAACGACTTATTGAATTGTCTCTACTTACTTGTCCACTAAAGGTCCGCTGTAATCTTCCGGAAATTTTGGTGATAATGGTAAGATGTACTTGTACAATCTCTCATTCAGTACGTAAAGTTGGGTGGTGGTTGAACATTTTACGTTGTACCACCAGTCGCAGGTCAATGCTATTTGACTAAAGATTGTTCCGTTTGGACATAAAAATGATGCTTGACCACCATTTAGGTCACAGTAATGCCAAACCTGAAATGATTCAAAAATAGTTATCTGTATACCAACATTACCAAGGCCATGAAATCATTCTTAGAGCACTGAGAGAAAGATTGCCACAGCGAGATCGTTGTACTGCTGAAGCAAGACAAAAGGATTTCGTGGCCAAGGTTTAGACAAATTTTTTATGCAGCATATTTTGGAAAATACAAAATTTTAAATTTTATTGTCAAGAACAGGTGATTGACCTGGTTAGAGCCAGGGTTTCTATGCTGAGGTTTGAACACCCGGTTTGAACCCGGTTTCTCACTTTTTTCTCAATAAAAAAAATCAAATAATTAAACATTGATACGGATGAAATTTACTTTGCGACCGTCATCAAGGGTAACATCTTTTAAAACCCGCGAAAACGTAAAAATATATTCATATAAAACAGTCTTACTTGACAATTTGTATCCGGATCGCCGAAAAATCCTTTATATCTCTGAGTTTTGCAGTTGAAGCTGGTTTGCGGAATAGTCGATAAAGCCGGATAGTCTATTCCCGGTTTACCAGGTGTTCCTCCGTCGGGAGTGTCGTCCGGGTAATTCTGAACCGATCCAGAAAAACCAAAATGCGGGTCATTGGTTTCTATTTGTCCGTCGTCCTCTTGAGAGTAGTCGCCAAAATTCTGATCCGCTACAACTATCGGTTTGTTGAACTTCGGTTTTTCTTTCAAGGAACTCAAAATTTTGACCAGAGTCTTGATACTGTTGTCTATGTTATCGGGAGTCAACGTGTGCGGTAACGTGTTTGTTTCTTGCAGTTTTCTCAAAATCGCGCTCAACGTGTTTGTACTTTCTGTCGGTATGTGATTTTCCAGGACCGGTTGAATGGTCGGGTTTTGATACTTTGGGGCCGGACTGTACAAAATTGGTCTCGGAGCGTCTTCATAGTGTTTCATTATGACCTGCGGGTGAATTGTTGTGGGTACATTCTCGAATTTTTGTGCCGGCTCTAATTTTATTATTTGTGGTTGGATTTGTTTCTGGATGTAGTGATATTTTTCGGGTTGATATTTATCAGCCGTTATAAAATATTGTGGCATAGGTTTGGAAGGCATAAAATGGCCAGGCTTTGTGTAAGGTATCAATTTTTCAGCTACAAAATTTTCGTCTATAATTGTAGCAACTGGTTTTTGAATGGGAGATTGAACTTCTTGTAAATAGAGCATGGAGGTCTTTCCCGGTTGTCTGACCGGAATTTCAAATATTTCCGGAGACGGCCTGAATGGCTTTTTCTTTTCCAAGTTGCCTGAATTTATAACTTTCTCATTTAAAAATTGCTTCAAATGTGATATTTTTATATTGTTATTTTTGCCCGGAGTATGATAGGGAATGCTGGAAAGAGGCAAGTCGATGGCAATATTTTTATGTAAAAACGGTTCATTATGCTGTGATTCCTGCACTCTGTAATGATTTTCTTGATTTGGTTGATGATGAGAATTGAAATTTTCCTGAAGAGATACATCGATGTTAGTAGGGATGTAAGTGTTTACGACTGTTGCTTGATGACCTTTGTAATTTTGTCTTTGATTTGGAAATCTTACAAAGTTTTTCGGTTGTCTTTGCACCAGCACTATTCGTTGTGGATTGTCGGAAAAGCGGTTTCGTTCATTTTCTTCATGCGCTAGTTTCATTTGAGACATTGTGTCGTATATATCACTGAAATTTGGCATGTTGTCTGTTGTGCCTTTCGGTTGCCCTGTTATAGGTAAGAATGGTCCTGGTACAATGTTTCCTTGATGAAACGGTGACGGATTTACTTTGATCTGTTGAGGCCTTGGGACAATCCTGTAAGTGTTTTCAACAAGTTGTTGTGTATATCTCGTTCCTTTAGGTATTGTTAGTTTATATATCGGTTCATTTTGCGGCATATTTCCAATTGGTTTATTGAAATTTAGCTCATCGTAGAAGCTTATGTAAGGTAACAGTCTTTTATGCCTTTCAGTATTGTTTAAAAACGGATGATGGATATTTGGATGATTGTTTGCGTTTGGTTGAGTGGTTACCATTACCGGGTTCCTTGTTACCATTTTAACTTGTTGACGCTTATCATGGGTGGTTACGGTTATGGCGAAAATATCTGAAAAAACTGAAAAAAGTAATATTTTAGACTTGATTCTTGATTGGTTTGTATGAGTAAATTAATATAATATATGAAGCTTAAATCATTAATATTTTATATAATTTTCGTTTTAATGTAGCTATGTGAAACATTGACCCAGTTCAGGTGTGAGTGTGAAGGTAATTTTTACCCACTGCTAAAATGTGATTATTATTTGTACCACAACTCCTGAAAGACAATAAATCATTAAGACAGTGAATTAAAATTTGTGAATCGTTCTATTGTTCTTTTTTTCTCTAAACATGAATTAGTGTTTTATAATAATAAATGCAAATTCGAGTGTGTTGTGACACGATGTGTGAAGTCACAGTCGATGTGTGAAGTCACAGTCGGTTATAAAGCTATGTTATAAAATGATTACAGATTTTTGCTGACAATTCATTATGAAATCTGAATTTTCAAGAAAATTACCGAAATTTTTGATTTATTTATCAGGAGTGAAATTATCAATCAATGGAACAGCACAATGATGGCTATATTTTAATAAAAAGGCCTGATTATTTGTATTATTCTATTTATTTGCATTCTACAGGGTGCACCATATTATATCCTTCTCTATATTGCTATCTCCTGAACGCTAACAGATACAGGGTCGGTTAAATTAGAGAAAAGATGCGCAGTTTTGTGGCCATCTCGAGTCCGTCAATACATACAAGATATCTGAGACTGCACCTGAAAGATCCTGAAAAAACTGAAAAATCGAGATTCCTTATTTTTGCCATATCTTTCTTACTATTGGACATTAATTAATAATTTTTTGTAGGCTTACATTAAATCGTTAAGAGCTACCCATCTGTCATTACAAAAATACAAAAATTTTCAAGACCGACTAGATCCAAGAGTTTTCACAATCAACTTTCGTTTTCCTTATGGCTGTCTTATTATTTTTTATGTCGTTCGATATGAAAAAATAATGGAAACCAACAATTAATAAACTTCCAAAAAAAAATTCTAAAATTTTTATTATTTTTTCAAAGAAAACCCTAAAAAAAATCATCGAAATACGTCAACATTGTTCAAATACGTCGAAATAGTGCTTGTCTTATGGTTTTTTATTTTATCTATGAAATTCGTTCTAAAAAGTTGTATTTTTTGTAAAGAAAAAAGAAGAATAAAAAAATTTTAAATTTATTCTTTGAAGTTTAACAATTTTTGGTTTCAAAAAAAAAAAAAATGACGGCCATAAGAAAAACAAAAGTTGACTAAGAAAACTCTGAGATCTAGTCGGCTTTGAAAATTTTTGAAACGTCACATGAGTAGCTCTTGCCGACGTATGTTAACCTACAAATTTTTTTAAATTAATTTCCAATAATAAAAAATATATGGAAAAAATAAGAAATCTCGATTTTTCAGTTTTTTCAGGATATTTCAGGAACGGCCACAGCTATTTTGTATGTCTTGACTGATTCGAGATGGCCACAAAATTGCGAATCTTTGGCCTAGCTTAACCGACCCTGTATCTGTTAGCGTTAGGAGATAGCAATATAGAGAAGGATAGATGGTGCACCCTGTATGTATTTGTATTATTTTAATTATTTTAGATGATTAGACAGATAGATAGAAACTAAAGAATTTTCTCTCCCATGTTTCTTGGTTGGTCAAGAGGTATGCAATTATGTAAGTGGAAAATTTAATAAAACTTGAAAAATAAAAAAGAAAGCTATTTTTTCGAAAATTGTCGTACATTTAGAAATTTTTAAATAAATTTGATTACTGTAATTATTCTTAGGTCCCCTAGTTAGATACTTTTTTTTCAAGAGGGAGCATCAGTCTTAACTGTGTAAGTAAGACATAGTTACATCCACTCTAGTGATTTGGATTCGAGATCGAACTCATTTAGCCAGACACAAATTTTCAACTTATAAACATAGAGTTAAATTAACGAGCACAAACAACCATGCCGAGCTGGGATTCGAACCCAGATGGTGATAGTGTCAACGGCTTAACAGTTGTAAATCGCCGCGCTACCGCCTAGCTCTACCGCCCACCCGTACTTAAAATCATTAATTGTATGTTATAAGTTTTGAAAAAAAAAAAAACTAGCCGCAAAACCACTTTTCTTTTAACTAAGGAGCGTTTAAATAGCTGCATTTTTATAGTCTTTAAAATAATGGACCATGATCTAAAGCTTGTAGAAGATATAATTTCATAGAGACCATTACAGTAATTTTGATTATTCAGGTCATTATCTTAGTCTTAGTCAGCTTTTTTTTCTTGAGAAAAATATAACTTATACTGTCGGTGCCACTACACGGGGAATATCTCCCAGATCCTTTCCAGAATCGGAATTCCAGAATAGTTTTCTACTCGAGTTTACCATTTTCTTTTTTTTTTATTAACACTTTGGTGCAAAAAATCGCATTTTTTGTTTTTTTGCTTATGGATAAAATAATGGATCAATCTAAATGGTCCCAATAATTGTAGAGAATTAAAATACAAAGAAAATGTGAGCTAAAACAATCCGATCGGTTCATTATGAAGGGATCGGTTTATTACAAAAAAAACGAAATAATGGCGCTTTTTTCAAAAATTCTAAATGTTGGCATCTTTTGAGTTTTTAAGTTTTTTTGCGAGATAGTCGATATCGATAAGTCATACTATAATTTACAGCGAGGCTGGATGCTCTGAAGGTCGTCCGATTCGAATTTATCAAACGGATTTTGAAAGTAGAAGTGTTCATCTATAAAACGTCAATCTTCGTTTTCCATTTAAATACTGAAAAATGGGTAAAAAATGCGCGCAAACATGAGCGAAAACGGCCGAGCGCGTGAGAGTACAGCGCTTGTATTATGCCTGCCCCTCAACTGCTGTTCTACCCCCCACTCTCGCGCGCTCGGCCGTTTTCGCTCATGTTTGCGCGCATTTTTTTTAACCAATTTTTCAACATTTAAATTGATGAATTGATATCGAATCGGACGACCTCCAGAGCATCCAGCTCTTGCTGCAAAATATGGTATGAAGAACTTCTGATTGTAATTACGCGAAAACTAATTATCCGACAGCGTCTTGGTTTTACACATAGGAAGTACATACCTATCAATAAAGACTATCTCGCAAAGAGACTAAAATGACGACTTTACGGATTTTTGAAAAAAACGCCATTTTATCGCGTTTTTCAGGTTTTCTCCCCTAATAATGAACCGGTTGGGTTGTTTTAGATCTCATTTTTTTCGTATTTTAATTCTCTTCAATTCGTCCATTGGAACCATTTGGATTGCTACATCAGTTTTTCTTTTATACGCAAAAAAAACAAAAGCGATTTTTGTATTAAAGTGGTAATAATAAAAAAAGAAAATGGTAAACTCGGGTATAAAACTGTGCAGTTAGGATCTGAGGGTTAACTATTCCGCGTGGGATGGTACCGGCGGTACTCCGTTACTATTTTTATTAGAATCTGGTGATTTTAGAGCTCTGTTGTCAATTTTTCAAAAACGGAGTTCCCTTAAGTATATGGATGAGCTTTAAAATATCAGGTAAACTTTGAAATGAAAATAAATTGCTAGTACTAGTAAGTATCATAGGTAGTACAGTCCATGCATGTCTATTAGTTTCACAAGAATAGTAAATATTAAATATTTTCATATCTTTATCTTTAATTACTTAATAACTTGGGATTTTTTATAATTCGTTATTATTATTATTTTCGCTTATTTTATTTTAATTGGCAAATGAATAGGTACTGTGCAGAATTATAATAATTAAAATGTGTGACAAAAAATTCTCTATTTATACATACGTACTTATTTAGAGGAATACAGTAAAAATTACAAGTAATAAGTAAGACATTCTGTAAAAGACAAAAGCGAAATTTATCATCATCTAATTGCAAGATAATCGTGAGAGTCGCTCAGCTATTTTATGCACCTTTAATTTAACGCATTAAAAAATTAACCATTTCATTGCCAGAATAAAATGACATAACCAGCAATAGGTCCGGTATTACATAAATTGTTAAGATTTACACGTGTGAAAGCATGACTTTATGTACCTACCTACAAGAATACATAATTCGTTTGAAAGGTATGAGAAACATGTATATTTTATGTACCTACCTACTACGTACCTGCATAATATACTTTACATTTTGATCAGATTCGAAACAAGATTAGTTGATTTGTTGTATTTCTAGTTTAATCGGTAACACAATTTCCGCATATTATGAGAGTAGAAGGAGGAACTAGATCTACTTCCAGGGAACTCTCCTAAGTGTAAATGTCATCAGATATAAGGCATGAGTGATGTATAGACTGTTTTTACTGATCATCAAAATAAATCATGATAAAAGTAGCAAATTACAATTATTAGGAATTATTTTTTGATGAAATATTTTGGCATTAATATTAAATAAACACGGGTTGAAATTTTAATCGAGGTGAAAAAAATAAGGGGTGATATTTCCTCGAAAATTAAGAGGGGTCTTTACACCTGTGTGTAAAGCGAAGATTGAAGATGGGATTTTCATTTTTTTTTCTCTCAAAATGAGGATTAGATAAAAAAGATATATTTGGGACATGAATTGCTCGAAAAGTCCTCTCGCAAACATCCTAAATTCTGGTGGGAAAAAAAAAATTGACACTGATCCTTATAAAATGTTTCCCATATTTTTTTCGCGTAAAGTATATTATAGTTATTGGGCAGAAACAGTAAATAAAAGCTAACCAATTCGGTAGACCAATTTCAAACCAGCTAGGCTTCGAAAGGTCCCCAGAAACCCAGATTTTTTTTAAACACTGTTCCAAAATAAGAAATAACTGATCTCGCTTCGCTTGTTCGTAAATGCGGGATTGCGCAGTTATACGTTAATTACTCGAAAAACCAAGGTTTTATCTTACATTTCTTAGTCTGAGCTGTCACCGATATGTCTAACGTCGTCTAGCACGGGAGCACTGGACAGATTAAACAAACACATCGATTGCAGTTTGTTTTTCCTGGACGCTTGTTTGCATTCACGTGATGATGCAATCGTGCAGTCGGTCGTATTGCAGGTTGATTGCATCTTGAAGCTCGCTATTAAACACTAAACTTGAGCTTTTTAAATTAGATTGCGATCTACAAGGACTCCCGGCTTCTTTTCCTAACAATTTCAAAATGCAGAAAAATTAATAGGCACCGAACTGCTTACACCAGAGCCCAGAACGAATAAGTTGGGTAATGTTAAATTTGTGCATTTTGAAGCGAAATTAAGTATTTAATTAGTAAATAATGTATCTGTGAAATCAGAGTTTTGCAATACCTAAGCATAAATAGTTCTATACCGTGACCCGTGACTTAACATTCCTTTTTTTGACAATAAAATGACAATTAGAGCTACTAGATATCAGGGTTAATAATGGTCACTTAAACGATCTTAAAAGCATTTACGCAACCGTGTTAATATAATTTACAAAATATCGCTATTACTTTTATGAGCAATGAAGAACTTCTGTATTTATTCGTGTGGACAAGCCATTAATTCTTATATAAACGTTAAATTGTGCTATTGTTTATAACCAAATCAAAGTTTAGTAACAGCTTGCTTTCTGAACTGGATAAATATTACACATGTGACACTCACAACATATGACAAAGCACGCTATAACTTTAGGAAAAGAGAAATCTACTTTGTACATACAATAAAACGTTGTTACTACATTTTACTGCGGATAATAGGTAATTGTTTCTAAAAATGATACAATTTCATGATCAATCGATATAAAATATTTAAAAATTGCTTTTTTGTAGTTGACTCGGATTTTAATTAAGCTTAGTGGATTTGGATTTAATCAATTTTTGCAGACAAAACAGGGTAAATTTACATATCGGTCGGAAGTAATAAAACGTTACGCTCTTGCCAAGTCGTAAAACTTGACTTGGGAGACACTTCCAAAAATTAGATTCACACAGACCTACATGCTACTAGACCAGACTCCCAGGAGTACATTTTATATTCACGAGTGTATTGGGGGGGTATTTAAACAGTGAACCAGGTAGTTAGGGTTTTGCATAAACTATAAGTGAAAAATACTCGATGGCTGAAATATTTTTTTTAAATAAAAATGTTTCTGGTAAGTTTGTAATTTTTAAAAGATAAAAAAGCCCACTATAGTCAATAGTGTGCATTTTATGTAGTTCCAGAGAAAATTGTGCTTTGGGGGAAATTTGGACAACATTCTTTGGATATTCACCAAAGTCAATTATTATGAAAGAAATGAATTTTTTTATGCAGGTGGTCAAAAAGAAGTAGTGACTTTTCATGGTTTAATTTTTTGCTAATTTTGAATTTCAAATAATGCAATATTAGTCTAATATTATCAAGCATTACTAAATGACTTGAGAGGTAAATTCGACACCGAGTCCTACAGGTATAATAGGAGGCGTTACCCCCTTTTTTGCGGTGATGGGAGTGAAAAGAGTACAAATTTGAGAAAATTGCGGTTAAAAAAGTGTTTCACGGAGCTATGGCTGAATTTATATTGAAAAAAAGGTTGCTAATATGACCCGACAACAAGATAGGAGCTATTACTGAACCCTGTGGTACTCCATTGTTAATTTCGCGAAAAGTAGAGTATTCCACCACTGCATTCACATAATTTGCTTACTTTAAGATATCCTGCTTTAAGGGTAGCTTATATTTGAGGCGCAGGTCAATGAGACCTTAGATGACGAGTCTTTCTTTGTGTATACGTTTGTCTCAGGAATTTTTACAGTTCTGGGGGTAAATTAATTTTTGCAGTTCTGGGGGAATCCCTTGACCTTGGGACAATAATAATGATTGAAGGAGACGGGTGAGTCTAGTTTTGAGGATCTATTCATAATAATCTATAAAAAAATCTTGTTTCAGTTTTTAGCTCACTTATTAGAAACTCTTTATCCTTATATGGTTCAGTCAATAGAAACAATTCACCTGATTTGATCTTCATTCATCATTGTTACCGGCACCGGCTACGTAAGCATTGCATTTTATAACATATTTGTTCACGTGGGTAGTTAAACCTCGGTATTGCACCGGTGAACGTAAAAACATTAATAAGAATAACCAACTAACGTGTTGCTGTAAGTATTGGAGCGTGGAGCTTTCAATGATCCTTTCCCAGTGCATATATGCATATCTACGATCACTTCTTGTACGCGTTAGTATCGACAGCACGTTCTATTGTTACCGTATTATGTAACATCTGTCGATGCATAATAGATCTCTTTACGCGAGTCTATTGCTCTATTGGGGAAGTAAATGGGATTTTAATTGACTTTTGTTTTGCTCGTTATATCAGCGGCTGAGCGGGTGAAAGAAATAAGATACTTATGGATGTTTTTATAGATCTAATGAATCTTTGCTAGTTCGTTACTGTTACCTGTAATAGTTGAGTAACGTTAAAACCAAAGTGTGTATAGCGTATCGCTTTCAAATAAGTATTAATATCATATTTAATGAAGATTGTCTGAGCGAGATCGGTGTATCAATGTGTTGAATGTTGCAATTAATCGTTTCTCTTTTTTGCTTGACTAGGTAATTGATTAGTCGTAGTTTTGCACTAGTTCTACGTGGATTTTGTCAGATACTTCTAACTTCTCCAGCCAGTTTTATGGTATCTACAGGATCACCAATGTATATAAAAGTGGTACCCAGGTGGATTAATTTATTTTGAATATTTGAATATTAATTTATTTCATTTCGATCGAGATAAGAGTATAATATCAATGGCGAAGAAAGGAGACCGTCTATCTCCAAAAATACAAAATTCTAATTCAAAACGATCCCTAATTTCTTTCTCACACTATATCGTGTGCTTCTAACAAAATTTGCAAAGGTTATCCATAGGACGTTCTGAAAAGCTTGGAAAAAATCGCCTATCTGCTATATGCACCCCCAAACGACTAGACCCTCCTCGTACCATGATGGAACTCCTACTGAAACCTCCGCGACCTTTTTATAAAGGCTAGGATGTTTATATAGGCTATAGGTCTTTTCATGTGAGGAGTTCCATTTCTTTCTCTTGTAGGGCTAGTTAGTGCTTCTGACCCAAATATATCAGGTCTGTGGCGACTGTATACCTCGCACTCGTATACCTCGCTATGTGGTGGTGGAGTCCCCATCGTCTGTTGCGTAATTGGGACAGATCGTGCCCCCCCTCATCCACTCATTTGTAAGTTAAGTGTCTTTTCTGACTGTTGTGACCGGTGAAAAGATTCAGTTTAATCATGTTGGGCAGGTTGTTTCTGTCTGAACCAGCTGTGAATGGTCCGGCCTACCAATAATTCTAAAAATTTTTTGAATCCATCAATAGCCCCAATCAGAAGACTTTTGAACATACCAAGTACAGAAAAACGCCGTTTTGATTTTTCAGTAGTAATTCTTTTCTTTGACGCCCGGTTTTGAAAATCACGGGTTTGCCTGGAAGCTTCTCAGGGAGAAAAGCCCGAGAATGGGAATTGACCAAAAAACAAGATTACTGTATTCATCAAAAGTGACCTACATACTCGCATATCTGAAACACTTTCGGAATTCTCTATATGGGACGAAAATGTTTCGGCGAGGGACCCAAATATCAGATCCATGTTGTCAAAGGTTTGCGTTTTTTTTTTTGTTGTGGTTTCCGATGTTAATTTTACTGAAGAATTGACTCTCTTTTTTTTGACATACTTTTTTTGTAAACTAAAGATACGCGTTGTCATTTGGGAACGTCTCTGCTTATTTATTACGGTTCTTAATGTGTTTGTACATTCAACCACACATCACCATGGAGGGCAAGATTGTATTTTAGGTTTAGGTAACGCGAATACTCCCTTTTATGCTCCATTTTCTTGTAAAGACCTCAAAATTCCCTTCATTTCTATAAAATGGACAGCAGTAAAAGAGCAAGTAAACCTACATTTAATACATCTTGTTTGCTTATGGAATGTCTTGCTGAATTTGCATTAACGTCAAAGTTTATTTGTTCACCTGTGAACAAACCAGCAGTTCCATAGAAGTTGATGATATTCCACCGCAGTGTGATAATTTGCTGCAACAAGGGGATTAACCGGGCATGCCTAAGCCCACGGATGCGTGTTTTCGACGGTCGTTTGTGACCGGTTGGTTTCCAAGGGGATTTCTACTGGTCAGGCGTGATAAATCTGGCACGATGAATTATTAATTAATTAGGTTTGTAAATATTTACTTGCTCCATTATAAACTAAATTTGTGTCTATTTACCTGTTGATGCAGAAGCTTATATCGCCAATTATTATATTTACGTTTTGTTTTCTGGTGCGTTGTTTTATAGGTCGTGAAAATATTAATTATTGAAAATGGTCGCTTTAGGGGTGTAAACCAAAAACCCGCGAAACGAGGGTAGTATTAAATTAATAATAATTATCAAACCTAGCTGAATTTTAGGTCATTTATTTGCGAGTTCGTTTAATTTTGGCTATTTTAGGGGTTTACTTTGCTTATGTGTAGCAATTTCCTTAAAAAAATTGTTTTCTGTCGAAAGTTCTGTGCCTTTTTCTATAGAAGAAACACTCTAGAGCCGCCATTTTCTTCCCTAGGACGTTGAAATTTCACCTTTTTTAAACAACGCGCGGTCCCCACAAGGCATGTTTAAAATGAGCTGGATCTGTTGGCGAAAAGTATTTTTTCTGGAATTTAAAGACTTTTCGGGAAGAGTTTAGAAGATACTCTTTAATATCTGAATAGGTCACTAATCGGGTTTAAATTTCCCAGAGGTTGGTGCTCCCAAATACGACTCACCAACTCTCAAGTGATATATTTCAAATTTGTAAGTTCTCAGGTCCTTCAGGAGCTATAATAAATATAGAAAAAAAAACAATAAAAAAAAATTCCTGGGGGAGGAGGAATGTAAGTAGGTAATGATGTACCTACTTACCTCGAAGTGAAAATTGCTAGAATTACAAGATTCTTTAATTTAAATTTACCTTACGCCAGAAGAAAGTTTTGTCGAAGGTAATTTAAATGGCGATTCTATGGAGAAGTTTTTCATTTATCAATGAACGTCGACTGGGTGAGGGACAGTATTCTGGTCATTATACCTACTGAATCGAATGACACGAGGAACGCAGCCGGGTAGTTCATTACTTTCCAATTAATTATTCAGTGACGATTTGTTTATATATTTGGCCAGAAATCTGTTAGAATTTGTTTTGCAGATTTTATTATTATTATGTTGAAACATCTCAAAAATCTAAAAAAAATATTTTTCATCATGATAATCTTAATTTTTTCTTTTCGTTCTAATCTAATATTATTTAACTTGTCTTTTCATCTCGTATCTCGTGGACCAACCATGTTTTTGACAACAAAATAGTGTTGGCGATGGTTGAATTGGAGGCACGTATTTTCATACAAACGAGAGTTTTATCCACAATAATGAGGACACAATAATGTTTTTACATGCACACGTGTATGCACGTCCAAAATTTAATTTGAAATGGTCATGGAAAATCGACATAGTTTTCTGATCACGTATTTAGATTTTATCGAAATTGCAAACGTTAATTTGATTAATAATTCAGTGGAATGATCCTGCAATATTTATTCTAATTTTGCAACCATGTGAGTATTATGATGATGATGTAGGTATTCATATTTTATCAGTATAAGGTATTGTTTTCATCTTTTCATTTTTTTTTATGTTTTTAGCGCTTTTTTTGTTTGGTTGTGGAATTCTTGTAAGCTTTTTATGCCCGCGAAAAATCCGCCAGTGATACTACCTCAACATTTGACCAGGAAATATCGGTGTGCGATTTTTGGAAGTTATTTTTTAAGGTCATTGCGAGTAAGTCCAGAGAAGGTAGCTAGCACCTATAATAAGAGAGTGGTCGAATTGATTTTAATTTCTTGACATATCGATTGTCCATGGTCATGTAGGTACAGTGGCTTGCAGGACTGCACGAGGTCGCGATTTTGTCACTTCATGATTTGTTTTTCTAAAATTAAATCAGACCTGCTGTAATTTGTATTGTTACAGATCATCTCATGATCATGGAAATGAACTCACCTGCGAAATAATTTTATAGGTTTCTACTGCAATAAGGTCAAGATAATGTTAGTAATTTTGCTTAAAGGCGTAATTTTAAATATGTAGTTGATTTACTTTAAAACAATCTGTTTTTGCGCTGTTCCTTTCAGCTATCTGTCGCCATCCTTGCCCCAAATAATGTGTACATACAGGGTGTGTCCGATTTTATCGTCAAAAAGTTGAGTGAAAATTTCGTAAATTTTGTATTTTTATTTCTAAAATATAAAAATTAATTTGTGAAACACTTGTTTTTGCTTCTTTATTTATACCGGTATATGTATAATAGGTACCAATTAACATTTACGGCGCTACTGTGGTAATATCCCATTTTCTTATCTACCTGCCATATACACAATACATTATGGGTAGGTATATCATTACATTAACATAATTTTTCAGTGCCGCTTGTGTAGGTACCTTAATTGCATTGTAAGTTCCGTTTTAATAACAATAATTAACATCAAACAGGTTGTTTTATTAAATTATACCAGTCTACACCCACTTCGATTAAATTAATGACATTATTCATGAATTCTTTTCTCACAGGAACTCTGTAATTTTTTTTCTTCTAATGCAGAGCGAATTCAATTATTAGCAGTCCTTGTATGGGGTATACTATTACAGAAATCTGACTGATTTCAATACGTAATGACGATAAATAATGCTAGCTCTATTAATTTGTCGGCCCTGAAAACTGAAAGTGAAGTAAAATAGAGGAACGAACACGAACGTCATACCGTTATTTATTCGGACCCCATACGTTCACGACTATTTATTTAAGCGACATTTGATTAATGTTTTGCACGATCTGTCTAGTTGTACATGCTCCTAGCATGACTCAAATTTTTTTTTTGAACGAAAAAAATGAAGTCGTTTGTTTGCAACTGACATTTTTATGAAGGTCGAACTTCACGTGATCCGGTTTACCGTTGAATTGGATCGAAGTGATAGTACGCCTGCACAATTAATAATACTGCACATTATAATTTAATAAGTATTGATAATAAAGTTACATTGCTGAAAAATGCTACACATTGTAAGATGACAAATCGTTGAAGTGAAACACCATTTTCAGGATTCCTTATATTGAATGAAAAATCTTTATGCCATCAGTGTAGTACATACATCAAAAACTTGCTAAATTTACAGAAATCGTAAATTTTGTTGATTTAGGTCTATTATATTACATTAGAGTGGTGTCAAATATGATCCCTAAGGAACACCAACACCAGCACCAGAGGTTGCTGCGCGAAATGCATGGTGATGTACAATCACCCAATCTGACTGTCTGCAACCTATCAGATCAGTATGTGAATCATCACGAAAGACTTATCAAAACACTTACTGAACTTATGTGGTTAATATTTTACATTGTGAGTTGGGCTTAAAAAACTGCAGCTAGATCGGTGCCCGGATTGCTAGTTCCAGAAAAACAGATAAAAACCGGGTCCATTTAATCAGGAGATTCAGAAGTACGAATTTGCGGTTATTCTTCAGAAACTCCTAGTTATTTCTCAGAAATTCTAGAACAATCAAAATCATGAGTTGATCATGGAGAATCTGTTCCGGAGTAGGCAAAAACGGTCCACTTAGTTATGGTAGGAAATAGCATCAGCTTTTGTGATGTAAAAGGCATTTCGCTTAAGTATTGGTTGCCTATACAAAAAGGGAAAACCATGATGTGCTACTTACACTATTCAGTTCTTTTAGAGAACTAAAAAAACAATTATTGATACAAACTACGGACTTTATACAAAAACAAATCACTGGTTGCAAGACTTGGTGGGCAACTAAGTATTGGCGACTAAGAAAAAAAGTCGTATGAGCAGTTATTATTTTTTTTAACTGAAGTACATAATTTTAAAGATCAAAAACATCCAATTCACTTCTAGTATTAAGTAATCCAGCAGCCCATTTTGAAATATCTTCAGTAATGGATATAGGATGTTGATGATTACAGAGAAGATTACTAGTGCTTTGGTGACAGACTATAAATTACAACGAATAACGATCTCTGTGGGCTAGGTAATGGCGGTAAAGCAAGAACATTTAAAAAAGTGACTGTTTTTGAAATGTGAATCTTAATGCTATTTTTTTTTAATACAAATTTTTAGGTTTCCATATTTTCTCTGAGCTGACACCATCACTGGTACATAATATTATGTTTTATTATGGTAAATATTTAGCATAGTAAAACGAAAGTGTAAATTAAAAGCAAAAAATATAAGCTTCACCAAAATATAAAATGTAAAAAAATAATCTGGCCAAAGTAAACTTTTAAAGTCGATTACTGGCTTTGTAAGTACAGTCACCTTGTCAATTATTATTGATATCGAAAAAATTGGTGACAGGCTGATTTTTGATATTTATATGTGACTGGAGACCCAAAAGATTAAATCCCAAACTGGCGTATGAAAACCTGCAGTGGAAAAGTCGCCATCGTGAAAAAATCGTGGAATTTGGGCATCTCGGTTCCTATTGGTCGATGGAAAAAAAGAATGGGGAAAAAATGTACGAAATTTTACGATCGTTAATAACTTTTTCTAACCGTTTCCGAGTTACATAGAAACTGAAACTTTGAAATTTTCATTTTGATTTATTTTCTAGTACTTGAGTACCTATGTATTTTAAATCTTTTTAGCTATTTTTTATTGATTTTTAAAATTTTATTTATATGGTGTCATTTTGAAAACTTGTCACCCCCGAATTCTCCCTTAAAAAAGTATCACAGAAATCTGAGATGGGTCGGTTTTAAATTCGAGGGGGACACATCATGATGAGCCTGAATTCAAAATTCCTGCTTCATCCCCTTAGATAGGGGATGTTAAAAATTTCAAATAGGAATAGGGGCTGAGTGATAGATTATTTTTAAGGTATTTCGATTCTCTTTCCGATGGTACAAAAAATTGAAATCTAACAACCCGTTCTCGAGCTATTAATTTTTCCAAATAAAAAAATTTCCTTGTTTGAAAATAATTGTAATATTGTCAAATATCTCGATTTTTTATCGAGGGAAATATAAAACCCCGATCAACGGCAGGTTCCCCCTCTCCCCGTAGAAAAAAATTCAAAACATTTTGAACATTTTTTGTAAAAAACAATTAAGTATGAGAAATAGTAAATGCGGAAGCTTTAAAATAAGGTGCCATTCAACCCCCTTTCCTATTTAGGATCTCTGAATTAAAAGTGCTTTTGATACATAATTTTCTTGATGTTTCAAAATTGAGTACCTACACTTTTTTTATTTTTACCATTATACAGGGTGGCCCAGCGAAAAGGTACCGGGCCTTATAACTGGAAAACTGAAGATGTACGCGAAAAACGCCGAAACAGGTCGATTTTGTTATCGAGGGGGACATATTTTCGTGACAAATTTAACCACCCAAATTCACCCTATTGGCAGTGTTAGCTATTCCTTTGCTTATCATCATAAGGAACAGCTATTGAGTGATACATCATTTGAAAGCTACTTGAATTCTCTTTACAACGATATCTGACATTTTGGGTTTCACTGACATACAGGTGGCCCAAAAAAAATGTTTTCGTTGGGCCACCCTGTATGTAAGCGAAACCCAAAATGTTGGATATCCTTGTAAAGAGAATTCAAGTAGCTTTCGAATGATGTATCACTCGATATCTGTTCCCTATGATGATAAGCAAAGGGGTAGCTACCCCTGCCAAGGGGGTGAACTTGGGTAGTTAAATTTGTTCCGAAAATATGTCCCCCTCGATAACAAAATCGACCTGTTTCGGCGTTTTTCGCGTACATCTTCAGTTTTCAAGTTATTAGGCCTGTTACCTTTTCGCTGGGCCACCCTGTATATTATTAATTGCTTAAATTATTAATACCCGTGAATGTGTCTCCCTGGATAATAAAATCGAGGTGTCTGGCGAATTTTCAATAATTTTCATACAAGGAAATTTTTAAATATTGAAAAATTAATAAGTCAGCGCGGGCGGTAGCGCGATGGTTTAGGTCACTGACTGAAACCGTTGACGCTGCCACCGTCTCTGGTTCGAATCCCACTCGGCTTGGTTGTTAGTACCTATTTGTTTATAAAACTCGTTATTCATCTACAAATGTGTTTGTGGCTGTATGAGCTAGATATCGAAGCCAAGGAGCGATTATGTCTTACCTACACAGTTATGAGCGATGCTCCCTCTTAAATAAAAATAAGAACCGTTTGTTGGATTTTAATTTTTTTGTGCCATTATAAAGATAATAAAACTACTTCAAAACGGTTCACTTATAACCCCTACTCCTATTTTTTCACCCTGTCCAAGGAAAATTGAATTTATGCTTATCATTTGTCTCCCTCGAATATTATAAAATCGACAGAGTTCTTTGAGAAACATTTTTTAAGGGAGAATTCGGGGGGTGGGTGGCAAGTTTTCAAATTGTATAAGATTTTTCCAGTTCTCTCACTGACAAATTTTTTACGTTTGAAATATATACAAGTTTTTCTTGGGTTCGAGAGTATGGGAAAAATTCTGTTGCAACCTCAGAAATGTAGCCTTACATACGTGTTTAGAAAACTTTCGGTCGCTGTAACTAAGAAACTGTATTGGGATAAGTTATTAGTAATTACAATGGTGTTTTTGTTTTTTTTTCCAGATGATTAACGTTTACATTTTTAAAGTTGTTAGTTAAAAATCACCTTTTTAAATGTCAAAATGGAGACTAACTTTTTTAGGAATCAACTACGAGCTCTGCTTGTGACAAGAAATATTGAAAATTTAGAGCTCTAAGATTTTTTGTATTCCTACCACCTGCCCTTAGCTTCCTGCAACTAATAAAATAAGAATCGAGATAAATCAATTCCGCCATTTTTTTTTCAAGTTGGTGGATTTTTCACTTAAGATATTGATGCGATAATGTGATTTTTCAGCTTTTGAACCTCCAGTACCTATAAAAATATTGTCACAAATTCAGCTTGCCCCCAATTTTTTCGATCTACCTCCTTTTTTCCGACACTTTGACTGTACTGTCTAGACATGCCGATGGCCATGTATTTATAGACGGCCCAGACAAGGGTTTATTAGGATATTAGCGAGTTTAATTTAAACAATAAAGAAATTCACGTGTTGGTTGGGTTTCTCACTGATCAAATTAGGGTAATCTTTGCATGTTTTCTGGGAATGTCGAAAAGGGCCTTAAGTGGTCTAGACGTTGATGTCTCTTTCGCATTATTGACTCTCTCGCAACGTTCCTTTTTTAATAAATGAAATGAATTTTTTCCAATTTTTACGGACAGCTAGAGACGACAAAACAATGTTAATTGATTGTGTAAAACATTCTTAATACCATAGATTCATTAATTTTTTGCCATAGGCATTATTTTTTGATGGAGCGAAGTTACTCCATTCCTGGCTAATCATCTTTGAGAAGCTCTTTTATGAATTTATTCTCAATCAAGACAGATTTATTGCTTTATTAATATTCAACCTTGTAGGTAGGTAGATAGTAAAACATGGCAAAATGAAGAAACCAAACAAACGCTTCGGATGTTTCTGTCAAGTCAAGAGTAGACGTGATTTTTAAATATCATCAAAGAAAGTCATGTCATTTCCGAGAAAGTAATTGAATTTCTCTCGTTCTGTCTGCGAGAACTAAAGGTGCCATTAACAGTTTTCCACCTTGATATTAATTATGTTGATGGCGCTTAGTGCAAGGGTCATTGTCAATATGATTATCTCGATCCGGTTCTTAAGTTGCCTTTTCTCTATGTGATCGTTGTCGGTGTGTCAGCTGGAAATTGAAACCCGGCGGGTCACACCCATCGTTTAAGTCGTTTCGGTTTCTAATTTAGAGTTGTTGCAATGCATTTAAGACGAGATTTATTGTTGCAATTTGCTGTTTATATGCATGCATATCCTGAAACCTATATATAATTGGCCGGATATTAATGTAGGTGTGACTTATTATTTGTTAATTAATTATTGTGTTATTATCCCTCTTTGGATTATTTGATATCCAGTTATATTATAATATTGTGTTTCGATGAAACAATTTCTTCATTTCTGCTGCATTGATTTGCGATTTAAATTCGCATCTGGTGCATGGTCGTTCCACTCGAGCAAATATTTGTATTTAATTTACATAACACTTTCTTAATTATGCGTTCTTCGATCGTCATAAGGTGTTTGGTGCAGTGTTTTCTTTATTTTTCTTTACGTCTATCCTACTGCTCCCTTAGAAAGTTAGTTTTGGATTCGCCGATTCGCGTCAATGAATTGTGTCACTAGGTATAGTAAACACCTGTTGTTATTCAGTTAAGTGGAATCAATCCTTATCGAGTAGTCACGTAGAATTGGATTTGAATTGGACATAATGAAGATGATGATCACTTTCTCCCTTATGTTGTTCTTTCCTTTTGCCTCGTTAATTTACCGAATCGTTGTTGTCAGATTTTCTTGGCTTGTTTGTTTTTTGTTTTATTGCATTTTTTTAGCATTCAACCTTGTAGTAGGTGTGTGTTATTCAATAATGAAGCTCAATTTATTGTTATCATTAATGTGCAAGAAAATTTGGCAAATGACAAAAAAAATGGCAGGAATGTGGCTTTTTTAAGTCAAGCACTGGCTGAATAATTGGTGACAATAATTGCTATTAGATGATGATGGCTTTCCAATTCACATGGCAACATTGTACCAATGCAAGTATGCTAGTTTGTAATAATAATAGTGCTGTCTCCAAACAAGGCAAGGACGTTTCAAAGCTAGATTATAATCTAGATGCACATGAGTTTTTATTAACAATTGCCATAAGACAGGTGAATTTGGCTATTTGAAGTGAAAACTCGTCTCGTTTCGCAATGTCGGTTTCAGTCGGATAGGTAGAACGAGACGTCACTTGGATTTCCTAACGCACAGCAGAATATATGACCGTTGGAGGAGAATAAAACCGTCCCGGAGACGACGAAGGAATTTTAATTCGTTAAGAAATATTATGTACCATGCTACATGCATTGGTTTTAAGATGTTGTTTAGATTGTTCGTCAGGCTTCCTATTTTTAATTGTTTTTAGAAAATACTTCCTTGTTATAATACGTTGTCATATTATATTGCAAAAGTGAAACTTTTTACATAGTAGGTAATAAGATAGTACTGGTGTCTTGGAATCTTTCAGCAAAACGTATATTTTATACATATTGTCATTTTATATTTTGTATCGTAGCGAAAATTTAGCAATGAGATTGAAAATAACTCCCTTGGGAAGTCACACAGCGCTGGAGACTTTTGTTCCAATCCTCATAGCCAGTGCTGCAACTCTACTGGCATATCAGGCTGGTCAATTGCAGCCTTTTGGATGTTTTCGAGTGTCCCGCACGATGACGACCCTTGAGATTAATAATTTTCAATTCCGGGAAGTAGACTAGGCACATTAGAATTCTGAGAGGAAAGTTTTGCTATACTATATTATTACCTAACTTGGGTCCTTGTGACTCACCTCTTAAGGGCATATTAGGAATAAAATGTGAGTTCAGAGGAAAGTTTTGCTAGTTTTAATTTTCTTACCCTCTATGTTTTTTTTTGGGTCGCTGAACGCGAATTTGAAGTTTGCTGGCAAAAATTTGGCCCAGAACTTTTTTTCGCACCTTTTACCAAATTTTTGGACTTTTTTAGTTTTTCTCTCCCTCAGAAAGGCGTTTTTTAAAGCCAACCACAAAATTTCCTGCATTTCTCACAAAAAAAACCCTTATACCTTACATGAATAATGCATATGGGGAAGTAATTGAAAAAATTGAGACAAACGAAGGAAATGCAGTTATTACTAAAACGAATATTATAGTTGTCGTTTTGATGATATACCTACAACAGTTTATATAATTATTGTTATGTATCATATACCATAGGGCGATTTTCGCGAAAACGGTGAATTTCACTTCACATCGGAATAAGAGAATATTTTTTTAGACGCGCTCTACCCACGGAACGCTTACTCTTCCAAAAAACGGTAATAAGAAAGTAGTAAATTTTGTCTACTTTAATTTTGTATAGAATGGACTTCGAAGAAACTCTTCCTTTCTGAGATTTATAGACCAAATATCGAAAAAAGTGCAAAAAGTACAAAAGAAACAAAGTTCGGGGCGAAATTTGTGCCAGCAAACTTGAAATTCGTGTTCAGCGACCTAAAAACACAGAGGGTGAGAAAATCAAAACTTATAAACAAAATTTTCCAAAGCCCCACGCAATGTTTTTTTGTTTTTGCACTCTGGCGCTCTCTACCGGCGCAACGGTTAGTCTTCCAAAAAAAAGCCCTATTTATGAGAAATGTAGGAAATTTTGTCCACTTTAATTTTGTATAAAATGAACTTCTCTCGAAAAACGCTTCCTTTCTGACGTGTAGACCAAAAACTAACTGAAAAAAATACAAACATTTGTGCAAAACGTGCAATAAAAACAAAATTTTCCAGGCCAAAGGCTATATGACTGGAAATGGCTGTATTGCCAGCAAGCTTCAAATTCGTGTTCAGCGACCCAAAAAACATAGAGGGTGGGAAAATTAAAACTATAGCAGAACTTTAATCTGAGCCTCCATTTTATTCTCAATATGCCCAAAGAGGAAAAAAGTGCCAAGGACTAGTCAGGCGAGTAAGAAGGCTGAGGAGCCACAGGAATGTTTTCACTGGCCCAAAGCTCGTTTATTGAAATTTCTGCGTCAAACGGCGCGTTGTCGTGATGCAACATTCAGTGGTTCTCTTCTTTGAGAATTTTTTATTTGTTTTTCGATTGACTGTTTTCGGGTTGGCCTTCAGTTTTCGCTGTATTGTGCCCAAGTCTGAAGCTAAACCTGATTGCACACCGTTGCTCGAAATTGACGTAATTTTTATCTTCACTGTTGAATTATTTTTGAATTAAATAATTTTAGCTTTTCTTTACTGATTTAATTTCCTCGATCTTTAACAGTGATATTCATCAGTTCATATAACATAACATTCATCCGATTATTATAACACGAGTATAACACGATTATTATAGCTTTTCTCACGCCTATTCACACATTTCTGTGTTAATCAATTTTTGTAGAACAAGGCTACTTATTTTGTCTTGATTGTGTCTTTGATGTAAATGTGCGTCATCCTATATTGACCTCTTTATTTTACAATCGTAAATTTTATATTGATTTGTGCTTTAACGGGGAAATGCTTTGAAAAATGTAGTTTTCAAATATTGTTGTTCTTGTTGTAAATGTTGGGAGATTCTGAGAGTTCAGTGACCAGAACTTATTCACATCATACAATGTATCTTCAAGTGCCAGTAGAGCGGAAAATGTTTCAGTTAAAAAATTCTTAATTTCTTTAGCTCTTTATGAATGAATAATGCTCTTTGTGTGTGCACTAAAATATTTTCTTGTCATCTCTTTTCGTCAAGTTCTTCGCCACCAAGTGAAAACAAAACAAACCAAAACAAAAGAAAAAAGAATTATGATTGGGTATACTTTAGTACCTAGTCCTTTATTTCTCAAGTCTTGTCGTTTCATACGGGGGTGTAAATGAATAAGTGCAAAAAAAATTAGGGGATGACCCCTTGTTAAAAATTAAGCAGGTTTTTCAAATGAAAATAAATAATTCGCCCCTCTCATTTTGAGATACGATTGGGGTGTCAAAAAAGTAGTTTTAATTTTTTTCGTATATTTTTTAATACGAATAAGGGGTAGAAAAAGGAAAAAGCCACCCCTAAAACTTTTTTTTTGACGCCATGTTGTTTCTTACAGTTGTAAAATGCAGGTTTTTTTTTTAGATAACCTGATTTATTGTAAAAGAAAAAGGCATCGTGTAATTTTTAAGTAAATTTAATGATATTGGAGAGCAACTAGCATGGTTTGCATATTATGGTAGAAATTTTGAAGAAATGAGTAAGTAATATAATTTAATTTTTTTTTCCTTGAAAATCATTAAATCTACGAAAAAATTACAACACAGATTTTTATTAAGAATAAATCAGATTATCCAAAATACATTTTAGAATGCCGATACGGTTGTAAGAAAAAAAGTTAAAATTTACTTTTGACACCCCCTTCAAGGGATCGTATCTCAACAGAAGAGGAGCGAATGATTTATTTTCATTTGAAAACCTGCTCAATTTTTAAAAAGGAATCACTCACCAAACTTTTTTGCACTTTTTATTTAAAAAACTGTACCTATCTATGTTTATAATTGCTGTGCTCGACTATTTTGGTTGTTCTCACAAAACGTTTCTCATGATATGGTTTTATAAGCAATTTCGAAGACCCTTTTGTTGAAATGGAAATAGCAACAACTTCTATTTAAAGGCTCGATCCTCGCTGTGTTATTGTATTTCCTTTGTCTTATTATGCAGATTAGCTAATGTGACCCATGTAACAATTCACATGACTAATTATACGTGGACGTACTTCTGTGAATTGAGAATTGACAATCTGGGAACGGGTGTTTTTCAATGAAATGTGAGATAAGTAAGTGAAGCCATGTAACATTTCATTTGATGGTGTTGAAACTATTCTTTCGTTAATCGAAATGTAAATTTGAGTAACTTATTCTTAGTTTATACAGGGTGAATTATAAAAAACGCCCCAAGCGATAACTCCGTTATTTTTGAAGATATGACGAAACTTTTTGAAACAAAGTGGCGCAGTTTATCATCATCTATATTTTGGAATAGACGCTCGATCAAAACAACTTCCTGTCACGAGTAGCCTAAATTTATTAAAGATATAGGTCAATATTCTCTTGAACACTCAATAGCATTATGAGGCTTACCCCCCATCTTGCTGAAAATATACTGCAATTTGTTTAGCAAGAGGTAAGTTGTCAAGGAAATTAACAATTTCTGTTGTTCATAGTTGACTATATTTTTCTTGATTTAGTATCCCATTTATTTATGAAAAAAGGGCCCAATTAAATACCAATTGACAACAAACCTCCGCTGAAAATTTCTTTCATCAACAATAATTGTGGGAATACTTGAATCATGTCTGTTAACGTTAACACATTGTAATCCATGATTAATACCAAAAAGTATAAAACACTAATAAGAGAAAATGCAATTTGTCAATTAAAAGATGAAATTAATTGACACTATTTCATATTAAAGCTTTCCACTGTCTACTTTATTAAATAAATTAACTGACGAATATGTCACTAGCGATTGCTTTTAGGCATATGGTATTACAAGTTTTTTGAAGAACAGTTAAACAAAGAATCCAAAAATAATAAAATATATAGGGTGTTCCATTTAAAAACCTGAAGTTGATGTTACTTCCGGTTAAACAGGAAGTTGTTTTGATCGAGCGTTTATTCCAAAACATAGACGATGATAAATTGCGCCACTTTGTTCCAAAAAGTTTTTTCATATCTTCAAAAATAACTGAGTTTCGCTTGGGGCGTTTTTTATAATTCACCCTGTATCAGACCGTTAAAATAGAAAAAAAAATTAGAAAATGTTTGCCATAGCTTGGCCTTAGTTATTAATGTTGTGAATTTAGAAATTGAGTTTATCACTGATTCTTATTAATTAAGAAAGAATTTGGTGTGGTTCCTTATGAAGTTTATGCACATACCAAAATTTAAATTTTTTTCTTTCACCAATTTCGAGATTTGTGCCCTAAAGTTTTTCTTGTTGATTTCTGGCATGATGCCTCGCTGACAAGGTCTCACTAATTTCAAGATTTGTGCCCTTTTTCAGTTTTTTTCATTTCATTCAAAATTTTCAGGCGTGGAGGGCGAGAAGAGTTTAAAAAAAAAACAGGCACCAACTGAAAAAAGTTTGGAAAAGACTTTTCAAAAATAAATATAGTTCCCAAATTTTTCAGCTGATATATATTCCGGGGGCCTATTTTTTCCCTTCAACCCAAAAATAACCTAGCCGAACGACTCTTATAGTTTGAGTATACGTTTTCGAGGGGACATTTCCCGGAAATCGGATTTTTGCCCTTCGCAAATGTGGTCAAACAGCCCAAAAATGTGGCACAAAAATCGGGAAAATCGGAAAACATGATCAACCAATGGGTTTTTGCGAAATATCTCCTAAACCGTTGCGAATTTCGAAAAGGGAACAGAGAACTAATAAAAAAATTCCTTTCACTATCCGTCTATCTATCATAGTTTTTTGTTAGAAATGAGGGCAAAAAATAGTTATTTTGAAGGTTGAAGGGTTGATGTTGGGGTAAATTCTTATTAATCTTCTCAAAAAAAATCTGATCTCTTGGCAACTTATTTTACCTTTAAGTGAGTAGGTATCGCCAGTAGGAAGAGAAATTGCTAATATGGTAAGAGAATTACGGTTTTCGGGATTCAAGTTACTTTTTTTACGAGCTGAAAATGAAGAAAATTGCCCATTTTAGGAGACAGTTGGGGGGGATGAAATTAGATAATAATTTTTTTATTGTTTAAATTTTTTTATGTCTCCATTTTTAACGAAATGGTGGCTTTTTGGGCTACAGGTCTAGTTTGAATGGGGATGGAATGATGCATATTAAGTGAATGAATGAATAAGAGAATGATGCATAAGTATGAGCGATAGACTTTATGCTCTTTCGAACGCCGAAAACCAAATTCCGAAATTGGCAACGGCTTTTGAGATATTTGCAAAAATATTTATGGGTGATATTTCTCCATTTTTGGACCACTTGGCCGCACTTGCGAAGGACAGAAATTTGATTTTTGGAAAGAGCGACCTCAAAACCATAAACCATAATAATTACATTCCCCCTAGTTCGGTCTCCCAAAATTTTTAATTTTCGCTGGATTTTATGTGCGACGCACCATTTTAGAGATATGCGCCAAAACTGAAAAAAGAACAATTGAGCTCTGCCCCCCCCCCAACCTCCGCACCTCTGAAAAAATGGGACATAACACTCCTACATATTCCTGAAAGCTTTTCGAACTAGCAGGTATAATCGCCCCTGCTAGAGCGACAAGGTAGCGCCAATAATTGAGCCTTTTTTGAGATATTATCCGTCATAGCAACATTCCCGAACCCCAACTTACAAAAAGGTGACATGCAAAAAATTAGTAATTTTGAAAATTGATATTTTCTTGGTGCCCTTAACAATTTCGTGTTAGATGTTTGAGCTTGGCCCCTTTTCGCTCTACAGGGGCGATGTGACTCTAAACCATCTTTTTGATCCTAATTTGATTGGATTATTATTTTATTTATTTATTTATTTATTCAATCAACCTCCATAGATAAGGTTTTGCTTAAATTGTGAAGATAATAATTTATTTCACTTTGTAGCTGCTAATTTTAAAGGCTATAGCTCAATCCCCCCAGGGGTTAAACATTTTTGTTACGGAAATCTCTCCAGTGCGGTCCTCTAATCCCTGCGGATAGGGAAGACTTCTCGGATAATAATTATTAAGAATTTAAGATTACATACATTACTTTCTCCAGAGTGCATTTTCCTCATCTGAGTTAATAAATCATCATTTTTGCTTAGATTATGTGACTTGTTGGTGTAATGTTTAATTTATTGGACATAATAAAGCTATAATTATTATTATTGGCAGCAAATACCCGGAAAATTCTTGTACTTACCGCTCACCAGCATCATCGTAGTCATCCACGTTCTTATGGATCTCATTTCGGCGGTGTTGTAAAATCGTCCTGAATATCCTCCGAATTATGATCTCATTGATTGCTGCTTGATTGGTCACTCCCTGATCCCGACTCGCTGATGAAAAATATTCCTGATTTGGTCTAGGGAGTAGATTTTTCGGATAATATTTGTTCGAGCATAATAGCTGTCGTCGAAACTTATAAACCACACACATTCACGCACGTTCTTGGCAGAATCGTTGCATTTACTGCATGAACATGGAAAGCATAGTCGGTTCTCTATGAAAGTGACGGGGGTCTATCGCCTGTAACCCCACCGGCACACGGCTGGGAACTCGTGCAATGTCAATGGTATGATTGATGGTGTGCAGATTTGGTGCGATAATTATTGGTATTGTTCGAAGTAGATTGTCCGTTAATAGTGGAAGCCTTCAGAATCAATCTCTTGCTGCTATTGCATTTCATAAGAAGCCCGTCGTGTCAGTCTTTTTTTTTATAGTTTTGACGCTAATAATTTAAGATTATCTTTCGAGGAAGTATTAAGAGCTTATAAAGAGATCGGGTCCAATTATTCGCTTATTCTGGAGATACATTATTTATTCACTTAAAAGCCTTTCAATTATGATTATGTATGTATACGAATGTTTTATAGGTATCTTATAAAGATTAATAATAGTCCGTGCAAAATAAAAAAAAAGGTTACATAATGACTATATTTATTTATGTAGATAGCTTAATATAGGACGAAAAGTACAATAATTAAGATATGAGCCAGGCCAAAATTACTTAATTGTAACAAATTAAAGCTGAATTTTGTCTTTAGATTGGAGTTTTATTGCTTACTGTTTAAAAATTGGTTGAAATAAACTCATTTCTAAAATTTAAACTATCGAAACAAATTTATCAATTAAAAACGTATTATTCTGATAAGCGCAAATTTTCACAAAAAGCAGACATCTTCAATTTAAACACGTCAATAATAATTGATAAAATACGGGACCCTTAAAAAGAAAAAAAAAATACACTAAAAAAAAGGTAGAGGTACTTACTCCCTGAGCGGGATTCGACCTAAGAGTGAAATAGGTTCAAGCAGCTACGCCACGGACATGCATTGTGGATTGTATGGGATATGAGCTGAACTCACAAAAATATAAATTATAAATTATTATGTATTCATTTTTTTAAGAGACCTTTCATTTAGAGAAAGGTCCAAAATTAACGCAAGAAAATCAAGGGACGAAAATTGACCCAGGACAATTAGTAAAAACTAAAGATTGCATAAAAATTACTCAAATTTTAATTTCTTCTGGAAACAGAGGTTTTCGGAGGAAAATCAACTTGTCTCCGAACAAACCTTCATTTGTGAGCACTTAAAGACACTTTAAGAACTCTCCTGCTAGCATGAGAAAAAAAAGTCGAAAATAGCAGGCACATTACACATCTGCACGTTTTCAGGGGAGCTCAGAGCTCTTTCTTACTTGAGGATAGTCGTAACCATCATTACCAAAAAAGAATCGCTATTACAGCTTGTTTCATGAGTCAAGTAGTGATTGTTCGAATTTTCGTAACGATGATCACGAACCATCCTCAAGTAAGAAAAAGCGCCAAGTCCCCCTGAAAACGTGCAGATTTAATTTTGAACATTTTTTTATCTCATGCATGTCAGCAAGAAAATTCTTATATTATATAGGTTGGCCATAGTATACTCAAATTCATCGAATAAAAATAAAAATCTAGGTCATATGAGTATAATTTATTGAAAAAAAGAGCTTGTCAACCGGTTTCGGGGGTTAGCCCATCATCAGGACAACTGCAAGTGAGATTTATGTCAGAATAGAGATGTTTTATATAAAATTAATAATTAAAAAATTATTATTAGTTAATTACAATTACAAAGGATACTCACTTGTCAGTTATTGGCAATTCCAGAAATTTACAGGTGTTAACATTGCTTACAAATGTGATATATGAAGATGAAAGCTCTATTATAAGAATCAACAACAATTGTACAAAAATTTCAGTGAATTATGTTAATCACATCGATGTTAAATATAATTTAAACCTTTTCGAAGTGAAAAGGGTTGAGATTGTTTTACCTATTGAAGATAGGATTTGATATTACATATTAATTCGACATTTTTAATAGAGCAAGTTAAACTGGACCGAACCGTGAGGCGGGACGACCAGGAAATGAGAGAAATAAATTATTTGATATTTTAACAAGATGGAGGTCCCTTATCTGTTGAATGACATAGAATATTTTAAGGTAAGAAGAAGAAAAATGTATATTTTTAAGATGTGACGTCAATCAATCAATCCATCATTAACCATGACAAACCACAAGTCAAAACTAAAAACGTGTAAAATGTCATATTTCAAGTAAAAATTACTGGCTGTCAATTGTCAGGTAAGATCAATGTCAACGTCAATCTCTTACAAAAATATGAAAATTATAATATAAATTGGTACTATAAAAAATGTAAACAAACGAATCTTGGTCAACGGAAACTAAAATTACAATAATAGAATATGTCGTAACAATTGAATTGAACAAAAACCAGAAAAATAACAATAAGGAAATGGGGCTCGCTAGTCAGGAGGTTTTTCTTGAAATTGAGGTAAGGATTTATATAACGGATTGAATTTGAAAAAGAAATTGATCTGATTGTTGAGGCATTTTACATCTTTTCTATTTTGTGCTTTGTCTATTTCATAACTTTCAAACAAATCAAGTAAAAGTCCTCTTTTATCGGTCTGTTTAAGTATTATGCTGCATTCTCTGTAATTGAAATCATGGTTATTGAATTTTAAGTGATGACCAAATTGTGAGATATGGAAAAATATTTTTCAATGCCGTACATAGGACCCATTTCGTCACAGATTTCAAACATAATACAAAAACACTCAAACTCTAAAATTTCTTTTTCCTCCTCTAACACCTTGGCACAAACGTTAGTCCACAATAAAGATGAACTATATAGATAAACTAACAAAAAGTGGTATTTACCAACTAAGGTGCCAAAACTGTAATAGTATATATGTTGGACAAACTTGTAGGAATTTAAAAACTAGAATAGATGAACACATCAAGAAACATGACATCTCACAATTTGGTCATCACTTAAAATTCAATAACCATGATTTCAATTACAGAGAATGCAGCATAATACTTAAACAGACCGATAAAAGAGGACTTTTACTTGATTTGTTTGAAAGTTATGAAATAGACAAAGCACAAAATAGAAAAGATGTAAAATGCCTCAACAATCAGATCAATTTCTTTTTCAAATTCAATCCGTTATATAAATCCTTACCTCAATTTCAAGAAAAACCTCCTGACTAGCGAGCCCCATTTCCTTATTGTTATTTTTCTGGTTTTTGTTCAATTCAATTGTTACGACATATTCTATTATTGTAATTTTAGTTTCCGTTGACCAAGATTCGTTTGTTTACATTTTTTATAGTACCAATTTATATTATAATTTTCATATTTTTGTAAGAGATTGACGTTGACATTGATCTTACCTGACAATTGACAGCCAGTAATTTTTACTTGAAATATGACATTTTACACGTTTTTAGTTTTGACTTGTGGCTTGTCATGGTTAATGATGGATTGATTGATTGACGTCACATCTTAAAAATATACATTTTTCTTCTTCTTACCTTAAAATATTCTATGTCATTCAACAGATAAGGGACCTCCATCTTGTTAAAATATCAAATAATAATTTATTTCTCTCATTTCCTGGCCGTCCCGCCTCACGGTTCGGTCCAGTTTAACTTGCTCTATTAAAAATGTCGAATTAATATGTAATATCAAATCCTATCTTCAATAGGTAAAACAATCTCAACCCTTTTCACTTCGAAAAGGTTTAAATTATATTTAACATCGATGTGATTAACATAATTCACTGAAATTTTTGTACAATTGTTGTTGATTCTTATAATAGAGCTTTCATCTTCATATATCACATTTGTAAGCAATGTTAACACCTGTAAATTTCTGGAATTGCCAATAACTGACAAGTGAGTATCCTTTGTAATTGTAATTAACTAATAATAATTTTTTAATTATTAATTTTATATAAAACATCTCTATTCTGACATAAATCTCACTTGCAGTTGTCCTGATGATGGGCTAACCCCCGAAACCGGTTGACAAGCTCTTTTTTTCAATAAATTATACTCATATGACCTAGATTTTTATTTTTATTCGAATTCTTATATTGTTCATAAATAAAAGGTAATTCGGAGATGAGTTGATTTTCATTCAATTTTACCCCACAAAACCTGTTTTAAGAAGAAATGTAAATTGGAGTAATTTTTATGCAATTTTTTTATTTTAGTGTTTGTTCTGAGTCAATTTTTATCCCTGCATTTCCTTGTCTGAAGCTTTAGCTTCAATGTGCGAGGCCTCAATTTCCAAAATAGGCTGGCGAGGAAAAAAGTTTGCACTTCAAGAACAAACAGTTGATTTTTTTAGGTCACTCTGAATAAATACAGGTGTTAAATCGAAAATTTAAAGACCATCAAAGTAGGTGAGACATGAAAGTTCTAAATTTGCTCATCAAAACATACAAGAAAAAATTATTTGGAAAACGGGGTACGAAAAACGCGCAGTGATTTTACACGACTTCACATATCACCCTGTAGAAAATTTGTTGATAGTTTTTTTTTTTTGAGTTTAAATCCAACAAAGCAGGAAACCAAACAATATGACTGCTCACAAATTGTGAAAACAAAATCGAAATCGCTTGGGAATCTCGAAAGTTATCCCGAATCAAAATCAGGCAAAATTTTGGGGTGCGACACTTTCATTTTGTATATTAAAAAATGATTTCCTACCGCAATGTATTTTTATTTTGAGGTAGGAAATATCAAAACAGTCAATTCAGTCAGTAGGAAATATCAAAACAAAATATCAAACAGTTTCGGATTCTTTTTTTTTTCAGGACTGTTTCTTCTCCCTTTGTACTTAATTTGAATTTTTAAAAACTTCCCTATCGACCGTCTACACCTTAAAATAAATCTGTAGCTACTTTGCCGAAATGCAGCTTTATTTGTCAAGCGGTTTGAACTGTAGCTTGATAGTGAGGCAGTCACCTAACGATTTTATACAGGTGTCCCGTAAGTGGCGCATAAACTCTTCAGCACGTTGTTCGGGGGTCAAAAGAATTTGTTTGCTTAAAATAAAGACTAAGGCCTCTTGTTTCAAATGAATTTTTTTCAAAAACTGCAGTTAATTTCGTTGCATATAAATTTAAACTGTACTTTTGGGGGAAAAAGAAGAGGCCCAAGTCTCTATTTTATGCGCCATTTACGGGACAGCCTGAATATTAGTAAAGAATTAAGTAATTATTATTAAAATTACATTAAGTCAGAATGGGAAGCAGCAATCTTAAAAATTTGCCCCTTGAAATGCAATAATGGAAAATCGACCTAGGTATTTGTGGTCGCTGGAAAATCATTTCCCCCAACTTGCCAACTCAAGCTAAACGAAGTGTGGTTGTGACGTGAAGAAGTTCAAGTAAAAATAATTGAAAACTAAGAATTTGAAGATTGTTCAGTGCAGATTGAATCCTCAACTTCAAGTGAATTCCTCTACTTGCAATATCTGCCAGATCCCTAGCAGATATCGATTCACGTTGGCCTTGAATCTCTGTAGGTTGTATACTTCGGGAAACACGCCCTTTGGAATGCTATTCCAAAGTGATGCGGTTCTATACATAAAAGAAGTCTGAAATAGGGTGGTACGAGGTGTAACGAGCTGAACCTGATACGGATGAGCGTCTGCGGCTCGGCGTGTATTTCTGCCCGGTCTTGATCTTGGTGGGATCAAGCAGACCACGTCTTTTGAACACTTTCCATTAAAATATCTGTAAAACAGACTCAGGTCAGCTACTCTTCTTCGATGTTCGAGAGTGTCTAAATTTTTTGTCAAATCTGGGTCCCCAATCAAGCGGATGGCTCTTTTCTGAATAGAGTCGAGTAGTCTCAGCGTATGTTTGGGAGCTGAGCTCCAAACATGTGAGCAGTACTCCAAGGATGGTCGGATTTGAGCCTTGTATAAGAGGAGAAGCTGTTGTGGTGTATAAAATTTCTTCGTGCGGAAGAGTGTTCCAAGTTTTTGAGAAGCACTCTTCGCCAGACCTGCAACATGATCATGCCAAGACATGTTCGCTCCAAGGCTCACTCCCAGTAAACGAAGAGATGACGCTGGGGTAAGAGAGTGTCCCGCCATCATCATAGCTGGCTCCAAAACGTTGGTCTTTTTGGAGAAGATGACTGCTTGGGTTTTTCCAGCATTGAATTGGACTTGGTTTCTATCGCCCTTGATTTCTATAGTTGGAGATTCAGAGTGCATTTCATGCATTTTATGGTTAGGTATCTAGTTAATTTTTGATTGTTGGTAGACGCCCAAAATATTACTGAAATTATATAATCTCTAAATAATTTATACGTAGGTATGTATATCAGCCAATTGATGAAATTATTATTATACTAAATTGATTACATATTTCATCAATATTTATCATTCCGATTTAAATATTATCCGGCTGTATTTTCCCCTAAAACCAAACTTTGCCAGATTATTATTATAAATGAGAACCGAACTTAATGCAAAAGAGGATATTTCCGCCAAATTAGGTCCTGCCTGATCCCGATTGCATTAGTCTGTGCATTCGCCTCGCTTGTCATCTGGCTATTTCCCCCTGTTCACTCGCCTGCACCCGATAATGTAATTAATTTCAAAGTGGAAGCTGCTCCATCTGTTGCGAAATTCCTGTGTAATGATTCGGTCCCGTGCGCATGCAATTTCAGTAGGTTAGTTGTTGTTGTAAAAGCCGGGAAAAATATGGACTCGACTAATTATTTAATTTACCTGGCGATGATGGCGAGAGGCGTTTTGCTTCGTTAGTCGCGTGTTATGTCTCCATGTACTGATAACTTGATGGTATTCCGTTTAATTTATAGTTGTTTCTTTTACGTAATAATATTCCATGTAGTATAGGTAGGTAGGTATATGAAAAATATTAGTAAGTAGGTATAAGGGCTGTTTTGTAACTTTAATAAGTTTTATGTTATCCATATACATGCATCGTTGATACTGTTGATAGAAAGAGGTATAGGTTGATGAAAACTCTCGCTGACCCATTATTGCGAAGGAAAGCAAAGATAGGTATACGGAAGAAAAGTCTTACTTCGCTAAATTTGAGACTTCATTTTTCTTTTTCTAAAAATATAAAAAAAGAAAATAGAAAAAAGTCTCAAATTAGCGAAATAAGACATCTTCCACATATTTGTACTCCCCTTTTTCGGGGAAAAAAGAAATAATAATGTTAATAATGTTGTTGGCGAAAAGCAGATTCCCGACGGACGTCTCTTGCCCCAAAAGCTTTTTCTCGGCCAATAAATTGTTCAATTGAAAATTTTTAGGATTTGAAAATTGGCAAGCATCTACCAAAAGGTTTTTTTTTCAGGATACGAAAAGTCCACGACCTTCCCCTAAAAATTATGTTTATAGTTTGCGTGGTGTATCACCATCAGTCCGTTGAACATAATACATATCACCTACTTCTGTTTAGAAATTTTTAAGAAAAGAAATCGTTGGTCAGCGTTGTTGGATTCATTAATGACCTATAGTAATTTATATAAATACGATAATTAAAACTACCTACCATAAGACGAGTCGTCGGGCGCGTTTCTAAACTGTTTACGTTCAGAAATAAAATAACTCCACAATCAAGAAAAGTATACGCCGACTTCATTGAGAGAGCATTCATTGCTTATTAAATAAGGAGTTTACGAACGCGTCTGGAAATGAAACTAGTCATAATTATTCGCTTCATTTTCTAAGTAAATATATTGCAGAATTCTAAGGCTCAAAATACTAGTGGTGTAAAAAATCGTATACAATCTCGACGCTTGAGCTACAATATTTATTACGAATATATTTCCGTGTTTAGTTTCAGAATGAGAAAAAGGGAGAGAATGACGTTTGAAATTAACGAACAACAAATCCTAGTTCGGTAACTCTGGGAACTGATCTAAATGATATTCTAAGCCATGCTAAACCAGACCTGCAAAAAAGCCTTGGTTAAAACTGTAACTTTCAGGAAAACTATTGCTAAAAATTTTACCTACCAGGAATGTCTCGGAGTAGGTATACTTTCACTGCTATATCATTGGATAAGGACAAGAGTGAGCACCTTTTTCGGTGAGAACCGGTTCTCTATTGGTTTGCTCTTGATTTTTTTGTCCCTTTTCCGGGTTTTCCTGTTGCATTAGAAATTCAAGCTTTTCGTTTGATTATTTTTATTAGCTTATGTCATTTTAGTTAACTACCAAACAAGATTCGAATAAGAACAGTAATAATTAATATTTACGTGCTGCCTGTTAATAAGGGAATGAAATGGGATTTCAAAGCGCCCTAGTAAGTTTGGGTTGAAGTATGTCAATTTTTAAAGTCCATTAAAAGTGAAAAAAGAAAGTATCCCTTTTATTTTATAAAAGGATTGCTTTTCATGGATGCTCAAGATTGGTAAGAAAACTCTTTTACTACGAAGAAGAGAAACAATAAAACATAAACCGTAAGTCTTGTAGGTGTGGTGGGAAAATTTCCAGATGTGAATTGAAATTTACATTGAATAAGAAAATCCAGTCAAGTGTAAAAAATAAGTAAATATACCAAGGCACGTCCTTTCTTCTTATTACAAAGTAGTTCTTTATACGTTTATACGAAAAGTTATAAACAGAAACTATTATCTTGGTGACACAAAACAAGACCATAATAATTACTCTCTGCTATACAGTGTGACATTTTCAAATTCTGTTTTGAAATTGTAATAATTGTAATTTTACACACATGAGCTATCTATCCGACATTTCAAAAAATTTCAAAGCCGACTAGATCGATAGCCAATAGGGTTTCCATAGTCAACTTTTTTATTTCTCGTGGCCACCATATTGCTGTTTCATGTCATTCAGTCTAAAAAAATTAAGGAAACCAAAAATCTCTAACATCAAAAACAGTTCAAAATTTTATTCTTACTTTTTCGACAAAAAAATAATTTTCAACGTTCTTTAATAAAAAAAAAGAATAAAATTGTGAATTTTTTTTAATTTGATAGATTATCGGGTTTCTTGATTTTGTTAGATCGAATGACTTGAAAAAACAATTTGACGGTCAAAAGAAAAACAAAAGTTGAATATAGAAACCTCGAGAGAATTTATTTTTGCTTGACTTGCGATTATTACCGTTCCCGGGATTGAAAATTCAACTAAAAGGACGTCATTTTGGGGCGCTCGAAAACCTTCAAAAGGCTATAACTGACCATCTGATGTTATAAAATGTTATAAAAATGTTAGAAAATTGCAGGTTAATTTTGGGTTAGATTGGAACATTTAGACCCTTTTTGAATATGTGCCTAAAAAATTTATCCATACCGAGAATAGGTTGGAAAACAATCCTATTAAGGTTTAATTATACGCATAGTTGGGAAAGGAAGGGGCGCTTTTAATACAGTATCAGAACATTCTACCAGTTCTAGTGATAACATATACAAAACCGCAATTGGAGAATAATTTTCTAGTGAAATGAAAATTCCTTCCAGTAGAAAATAAACGTATTCAAGAGGCGGTTCTGCTTTAAATAATTGCACTTTACACCACATTATAATGTGACTTCGTGGAGCGTTAAATGTGTGGTTAAAATGATTGATAAAAAGCTAGAAAACACTGTTACTACTCGTATTATTCTGGGTCAATATCACCTAATGTATTGCTTTATAAAAAAATGTCATTGAATTGAAGATTTTTTGTAAATAAACAATAATAGCAATAAAAGGAAACTGGTCCAAAATGAGTTTAATTATTTCTTCTTTTTTTTTAATTGAATTAAGCTTTTTTACCAAAGTGCTGTCTCATTCGTCTCAGAGTTAAAAGTCAAAATTAAAATTAACTTTTTTTTGTTAAAATACTTTGAAAATGAGGTCTCACGTCATGATCTCATGCCGCTTGAAATTTTCATTTGATACAGGGAATAGAATATAAAGAAATTCAAATATTTTTCATTTTTCATTGTCTATTACAATAACAGAACTTGGAAGTTTTCATAAAAAAGAAAATTGACATTTCAATTGTAACTTGTATGAATTTTTATAAAATTATAAAAAATAGTATTTCAATTTTTGAAAAAGTAATTCCAACGCGGCGGCATATTGTAAATTGTATGTTTTTTTAGCTTTGAGACCATCAAGTGAGCCAAAGACTATCACGCTGTCTATACAAAAAAAAAACGATCGAAATATTGCTTAGTTTTTGAGAAACTGCAGTTTTATGATTTTCGCAATTTCGAAAAAAAGCTATTTTCTAGGTCACTCTACACAGGGTGTCCCGTAAGTAATGGTCCGTGGTGAAATGGGAGATTCTTGGTTTAAAAATATTACAATCTGACACTACTTGCTCTAACAAAATCTTGATAATAAAAAAGATACAGGGTGGCAAAGTTGAGATTTAAAAATTTTCTTTTCAAAATATCTCGAAAAATTGTACAGGTACGAACGTGAAAACTTGGTGATAGATGTTTCACGGTATGAGAAATCATAATTTGATATCCGTGTCGATGTATTTTATAGAGGGCGCCACTTAGGTCATGTTGACGACGTAAATGAACACATAACTTTTTTATCCTTCAGGATATCGCGCATTTTATTGTGAAATATCAAAACTACATCATTGATGATAAAAAAAAGGTATACCGGTTGTCAGTCTCAAAAGTTAGTGGTTTTCGAGATAATTGACAGTTAATGATTTTCTCTACTGATACTGTTCAGAATTTTTTGCTTACTGCTAGTAGTTGGAAAATAAAAAAATGCCGAGACATAATAATTTTTCAAATTCAGATAAGAGAGATATGATTTCTATTTATTGCAAACAAAACTTCAATGGGCAAGCTGCGAAACGAGAATACCTGCCACGATATCCAAACAGACTGCAACCTGGTAATCGACTATTTCAGAATCTGTAAGGATTTTAGGTGGATATGGTTCATTTGTTTGCTTTTTAATATGTCAAAGTGAAAAATGTTTAATTGTCAAAATGCTGGTTATTATCTCAACCTACTGCGTTAAGATTTCTGATAATAAAAAAATAGAAATAATGCAGGAGATTATTAAAACGTGATTATCTCGAAAACCACTAACTTTTGAGACTGACAACCGGTATACCTTTTTTTCTCATCAATGATGTAGTTTTAATATTTCACAATAAAATGCGCGATATCCTGAAGGATAAAAAAGTTATGTGTTCATTTACGTCGTCAACATGACCTAAGTAGCGCCCTCTATAAAATACATCGACACGGATATCAAATTATGATTTCTCATATCGTAAAACATCTATCCCCAAGTTTTCACGTTCGTACCTGTACAATTTTTCGAGATATTTTGAAAAGAAAATGTTTAAATTTCAACTTTGCCACCCTGTATCTTTTTTATTATCAAGATTTTGTTAGAGCAAGTAGTGTCAGATTGTAATATTTTTAAACCAAGAATCTCCCATTTCACCACGGTCCATTACTTACGGGACACCCTGTATATAAATCACTCATGTATTTGAACAAAATAAGGTTTCAACGAGCGTAGATTTTTCTGCTCTTAGTTTTTTTTTTAGCTATACATACCAATAAAATCCCGTTTATAATGCCAATACTTTGGTGGATAACTGTATCTTTTAATTATTAATTGAATTTTTCATGTTTTTTGTTGTTATTTCATTGGAACTAGCTTCTCTTTCTTGCCTTATTTCTCTTCTCAATTTGACACACTGTTATGCAGGTTAATTAATGTCAAATAAATAACTTACACTTTTTGGGTGTATTGTACCGTTTTTGTGAGTTTTATTAGGCGACTTTTTCAAATTAGGGAGAACACTATCTGAAGTAGATTGATATGGCATGGGAATAATCTCTATAATGTAACAAATTCAAATTAACAGTCTTTTTACTGTTGGCCAATATGCAAATACCCATAAGAGTTCTCTTAAGCGTTATATCAACTGCATGATTAGTGTAAGTTTTATCTTGAGCTACCTAATTAAGAAATCACGCGGTGAAAATAATTTGCTTTTTTGATAATAATTGTGGGAATAAGTTTGGCCTCATCATTACGTCATTGTTTTCAATTTTTAATTTAGGACCTTCCAACTTCCCAGAGTTGTATGTAAATGTATCATTAAATAACCACTTAACATGTATTGGTAATTTTTCTCAGGATGGATTTTACTGCTTATTAATTGAAAACTATTTCATAAGAAAACTAAAATTTATAATTATTATTACTGCAGTCCTGTTACTTAATTTTAATTATTAAATGTTAATTGTTTTGATGATATTTTGGTGTTTTGATACCAGGAAGTTTTGAACGATATCATCATCTGTAAAAAGTACTTTTTAATTTTGGATATGCGCAAATTTTCATTTATTTTAATTTTTGGCGCGCAGCCTCTAGAAAAAATTAAATTCTCGAAAACCAAATAACTTATGAATTTTTGCACAAATGAACTTACATTTGCAATTTGTTTTGGTCTTTTTTTAATTGTTATAAAATAAAAATGTTTGCTACGTAACTTTAATATGCTGGTAAAATTGCGAAATGTAATTTTTTTATTTTTACTTTTTCAGCATTGCATGAGGTAATGCCGTAGGTACCCTAAAAAATAATACATCTATAATATTATATTGATATCAATTATTTTTATTAGGCCTGCAAATACTTAAAATATCGAAAACCAACAATAATAATTATTGTATTGTAATTTTATATTCATTGCACGCATCAAGATAGAAAATTTTGCAATTTTTTAAATATTAAATAACCTCGTGAACTATGACATATACGAAAAAATTGCGAAAATTTACGAAAAAATGTACCTTTTTCAGGAAATCACTCACGCTTCCATTTTTATAATGAGTATTTTTGCTACTCTTATTGAATAATATTCCAATTATTAGAGCTTTTTGGATGAATTATGAAGGTTATTATTTGTAGGTGTTGAATTATTATTGTAGTTCATAATACCCGGCTCTTGTCCAATCACAGCTACTAGCAATTCATAATACCCGCTCGTGGACCAATGAAAAGCTGTATATTTGATAAACAAAGCAAAGCTGTGAATAAGAACGATAACTGACATTTCTCAGAATCCACGCGTGCGCAGTCGGTACTCGGTACTGGAGGTTGTTCAAAGCAGTAAAACAATAAAAAAATATTTTGATTAAAATTTAAGCATTCTCGATTATGGACATTATTCACTTGATGATGACAATGCAACTCGCTAAAGCTCGTGGTATTATCATCATCTCGTGAATAATGGCTTCATAATCGCTCATATAATGATATGTATACCTACATACTATTTTTTATATTTCCAACGATTAACGCCTTATTAGCAAAAAAAAAGTATTTTCACCAAAGCGGTTGTTTGGGGGGGGGGGGGGGGGGTAAGAGACGCGCTGTACCCCCAGAACTGATTTTTGTGGATTTCATTTTTTACTTTACCAACTATAATAATAATAATAATCGTTTATTTAATTGATTCATTATTTTTCGTTAAACATAGTTCGATAATCTATATCAAATCAAGACGGTTATTCTGTAAATATGGGTTAATTATATTTTAATATGTAGGGACATTTTTACCATCTTGGAGATGCCCTATTTTAGTTTTATCTGGACTTATCTCGATGTAGAATAATTCTATTTATATTTTTTGCTTTCCGCAGTGAAATTCTAGAATGAATGAAAATTGACAGAAATGCCCACATAATTTTGCCTTTCATAAATTCGAATATCTTTCCTTGCTCTTTGGAAAACAGCCTTTGATGTTTTAATACTTCCTTTGATGTGGTAGTGCGAATTCCATTTTGCGTTTGAACTACTACTATACTATGTAGGTAGGTAGGTACTGCAAAATAATTTATTTTAAATTTCTTTCAGTTTAGAAAATATTCCTTCATCCAGAAATATTTAATGAGGAAAAGCAAATTACATCACACATTTGTAATTCCAGTAGAGGTTTTAAAACGAAATTAAAAATTTTTGTAATAATTGCATATAAAGTAATAATGTCGCAATTTATTTAATTAATATAATAATAAGCAAAAACTGTCTAGCTGATGATGCATCTACTAAGTATTTATTGGTAAAAGTAGATTCATTACAACAGTCTCCTTGTAAATCAATTTCCATAGCCGATTAGTTTCCATAGCCAAATCATATTCGTTCTACTTTATATAAGAAACGTGTACCTAAACTGATGAAAACAGTATTTTTTAAATTTTTGGGGCAAAAAGCGCGCAATTCCTAGGAAATTCAAGGCCTAAGGTCAGTGTTTTAGAAATAATATTTCAAGAATTCATATTAGCAATTTTTTTTTGAATAGTTCTGGGCACGTCACTGGTTGCACCATCTCTGAAAATGGCGCTATTTACGAAATCTGAAATAAAAAATTATATTATTAGCGATTTGTCTGGACACTAAATTTTATCAAAACCTCTGGAGTATTAACGATTCTATAATTAAAATTAAATTTTAAGATTTTATTAGCGATTAATCCAGTGGCGTGCCCAAATTGTTTTCTTTAAACAGCTCTAATATGAATTCTTGTCCTTTTAATTTGGCTATAAAATCGTTAATACTTGACAGGTTTCGATAAAATTCAGTATAGTGCCGTTTTGAGAGATGGTCACTTCTTGAAATTTTATACTTGTCTCTGAGCTAGTTAGCGTTGAATTTTGTAGGAATGAGGTGCTTTTTGTTCCAAAAATTAAATGGAGTTCTCCATTTAAAGAAAATTAATGCATAATAAATAAATATTTTAAAGGATGACTTGAGAACAAAATGAAGACCTGTATAAGTGATAAAAAGAAAGTTCACAGAAAATTCTAATTAAATTATTCTCTTGCAACTATTCCTAATAAATAGAATTGGTTTGAACTCGCAAATATAATTTGCAGCTGTATGTATGACAACCGAATTTTCTGTTCATTGTACAACATTTTGTACATACATATGGCTGCTATTTTGTTTTATTTTTCCAGATAAGGTATTCATGTGAATAACTGTAATTTTGAAAGGGAGTCGACATCAGTATTCACACAGGGACTGTAACGAACCCTATTCAGTAGTTAATGCAATTATTACCTCTGTGTCGTCTGTCTATGATATGCGTTTTCCATTTTTACCGCAAGGCCAATTTGGTTTGCTGAAATTAGTTTGCATGTAATTTTCCAACTGCTACAAACTCTCAGCTAACAATATAAATTCAACTAGCTTTGATAGTGGCGTATGCGTATGAAATGTATCGCATCACGTATCGCATATGTAGGTAGTAGGTAGAACAAAACTTTTTAACTTTGAAGCAAAAAATAAATGTATTTCCATGAAATTAGCCTGAAAACTTGAGTTCAAAAAAAAAAAATTTCGACGCTCTTGATTGATTTTTTTCAAACTGTTTGTGTTTTTTTCATGTAAGATGACCATGACGTCATTGACAACAAAAATGTTGCCGAACGAAACCGACTACATCGTTATTCAAGCTTGGAGTGAGAACAAAATCGCGACCAAATTGAGACTTGAAATATTGAGATGACATTCTTGAATATTCCCCAGAATTTTTTTAACTGTTTTGTCGGTGGTTTTTGTCCCACTTTTACTTGTATACACGAAATTATCCAGAGTCCAGCATTGGAAAAAAAATATGACTGATCTTTACTTTATTCCCAAGTGCCTTTCAATAATTATTATTGTTTGCTGGATATCATAATAAGTTGCATTATTATTCATGAATCGATGCCGAGTTTGCATGGAAAATATAATCATACCTACCTATAATACGACCAACAAATTTACGCTTGTTACATACAGAATTTGCCGCTAGATTTTCCTCCCAGTCCCAGTGTGTTCCGTTTGTTCCTCGCGGTGATTTCCCCCTGGAGCGCAGGAAAGTTTCATGCGTTACGGCCGGTGCATGAGAAATCGCACCGGCTACGTGTTGCATCGGTAATTGAGTCGAGGGCTGCGCTGACACAGATCACAGATCCGATTTCAAATCGGAACTGGAAACGAAAACACGGAAATTTCCTGGTAAATTCACACTGTCATTTTGTTTGCGGGAAATAGATCAGCAGAGGAGGCATGTTTGCGTTGGCGTCAGTTTCGCTTCCGCCTGACTTCCCGTTTCGAATTTAATTTATTTCAGATTACTTAACACGAGTACGTTTTACTGGGCACCTATTCAGAGATTATCTTTTTGTTGTCTATACTTAGCAGGGTGCTCAGCTCAAATGGTTCACCCTGTATAATCAAATTGGACCGTAACAACTAACAATGTAATAATTAACAATAAAGTTCTTTGAACGATACAACCTCGAGCGGTCGTTGAAGACAGAGATTACACTGATTATTTTGAGCTCATCAGTCTGACATACCAACCAAGAACACACCAAGATGTGTCGTTCAATTCGTTGCTTTCAACAATGTAATTATTATTACTTATCGTTGAAATTTCTAAAATACGAGTAGATCATAACTTACCTACGCTAATCTTATGCAGACGTGGTCGACATGCAGACATACTTAGAAGGCCGTATCTTGTAATTGTTTTTGGTTAATTTTAAATCATTATCAGAAAATGGCTTTATAGAAAATTATAATATCGGTTTTTTCGTGATCTGATGTAAGGGAAACAGCCCGCGCAGGCGGTAAATTTTCGAAACATATTAAAATATGTAGACGCTGCTTGTTAATTTTACTTTATTAACATTTGAGATAAAATGCAAGCATGAGCGCTTCAAGCCTGTAACAACACTTTGATGTCGTAGAAACATTCACGTTGCACGTCTCTTTTCTCCGGCAACAAAAGTAATCTCCGTACCTACCGCACAAATATACTGCAAACTGCATGGAAATAATAAAATATGGGAAACTCTGGAGAGTTTAATTAACGACTGCAGGATTGCCTCTAATTGGATCTAACTGGTGCAGGTTGAAGGATGCACATACAATGCACCGCCACTCAGCGCTTTCCCAGCTCTCAGTTGGTGTCAGTGTTATAACAAACATTGGGAAGTTTGCTAATGATGTAATTACGGATCTAGGAAAGTTTGTAAATTGTTATGTTGGGTTGACAGTGATCTTGATCACTGCCTGATATAGGAGGCGGTGATTTTCAAGTCTCTATTAAACCTAATCATATGGGTCATTTCAAATAAGTATGGATAATGAAGTTGCGTCGTTATCGGTTAATTTTCGATTGGTCATCCAAACCAATCCTACAATTTGGAAGATTTACGCTTTAAATTATTTAAAGAATGAGCTGTCATGCGTTGATATCGTTTTACTCGGCTGCAATGTCAATTTAATTAAATTATTTATCAATTATTTGACGTTTTTAAATAACACTTTTTGTGGAAAAGACCCCACTGTTTTGAAGACAAATTCGGTTTCACTCAATTTACTTTGAAACTAGTGAAAAATGTCAAGCGACTCATTCTTTCAAGCGACAGTACATGGGAATCTTGTAAACAGTAAGAGGGCGGGTTAAATTAGTGAATAGATGCACAATTTGATTGCTTGGTAAGAATTTTTTTATTCAGTCATTGCTGAAATATCCTGAAAAAACTTAAAAATTGAGATTTCTTATTTTCGCTTATTTACATCTTTTTTATTATTGAAAATTAATATGTTATCTTTTGTAGGTTTAACATTTGACAATCTTAAATTGATCGCTTTTGATGACTTATGTAAACCTACAAAAAATAACTTATTCATTTTCAATAATAAAAAAGATATGCTAAAGATAAAAAAATCTCGATTTGTCAATTTTTTCCACAATATTTCAAAAACGACTGAGAATATCCTAATTTTTGGTTGTGCAACTAAAATTGTGCAACTTTTCTCTAATTTAAGCGACCATGTATCTCTTACCGTTTCCAAGATCCCCATGTACTATCACTTAAACTGGACAGCTTGTATATCTCGAAATCACGTATATGAACTTAGCGAAACATTTTCAACAAATCGACGCGCGCATAGGTAGTGCCATTATTCGCCGTTTTTTGCCGTTAATTAATTGTGCAAAAAATAGTTTTGCCGCTATTATTTTTTAAAAAATACATAGTGTTTCGCTAACTTCACGTGAAGCTATTTTGATTCACGTGATAAAAAAAGAGCTGTTTGCTGTTTTCATTTTATAAATGTGCTTCGCTGTCTCCGTGTAAACTTGGCCACATAATTTTTTTTAATGAATCTTTTTTTTTAAATAAGAACTTTTTAAATTTTTAATTTATGTTTACACAACTAATCAACGGCAAAAAAACGGCAAATGATTCAGCTATCGCGGCTCGATTTGCCAATCATTTGCAGAGAAGTTAGCGAAACAGCCTGTATATTTAAAAAATAAGAGCGGCAAAATTATTTTTTGCACAACTAATTAACGACAAAAAACGGCAAATAATGGCACTATGCGCGCGTTAATTTGTTGAAAGTGTTTCGCTAAGTTCATGTACGTCTCGAACGTCCTTCATTATTTTTTTTTCGCCCATGGAGAAATTTCATCAGAATGAGTCGCTTGACATTTTTCATTAGTTTTCAAATAAATTGAGTGAAACCCAATTTGCCTTTAAAAACTACGGGGTCCTTTGTATTTTGAATTACATAAATAAAAAATAGCTAATAGTTTTCAAGCCTGACTTAACTTTAAGTCAGCGGTATTCTGAGTTCATCTTAGAAATAATATCACATAATTCAAGAGTGAGGATCTAGAATAGGTATTTATACCACGTCGGGTTGCATATACAGGGTGTTATGTAATTGAATATCAATATTTAAGGGGGTGTTTTTTGGGTCCATTTTAAGAAGAAAACTTCATATGAACGTATGTCCTAAAAGTCTTAACTTTTGAGATACAGGGTGGTAAAGTATTATTAAAATGAATCATTTTTTCGTAATATCTCGTATACCGCTCTGGATATTTTAATGAACTTTCGTATACAGGTATTACGCATCAAGGGGCATTTTTTCATGTACCACGTTTCATTTTATTTCCATTAGTGACGATGGTGCGCGATCGTGCAGAATTTTACCTGCATAATTTAGCAGACATTGATGGTACGCCACTGATTTCTGTTCAAATAAAAATCATTTTTGGAATCCCTATTCATTTCCAAGCAAATTTGATCACGTGTCTTTTCAGTCCCATGCACGGTTTTCGCATAAAAAAATAAAATCTGTTTCTCTACATGGTCACAAGATTGTCGTTAAATGACAATAAAAAAATATAAAAAGTAAGAATTCTGCAAGATGTGACTAGTGGAGATAAAACGAAATGTGGTACATGAAAAAATGCCTCTTGATGAGTAACACCTGTCTATCAAATTTCATTAAAATATCCAGAGCGGTATTACAGATATTATGAAAAAATTAATTATTTTTAAAAACTTTATACCACCTGTATCTCAAAAGTTAAGACTCTTAGGACATACGTTCTTATGAAGTTTTCTTCTTAAAATGGACCCAAAAATCACCCCCTTAAATATTGACATTCAATTACATAACACCCTGTAGAAATAAACTGAGGAAGAGTATTCAGTCTTGAGATATAACGTCGTCAATATCACCAAATGACGTAACTCAGTTTTGCTCATTTTACAGGAGAGCGTTTTAAAGTTTTTCATTGATTTCAGCTGAGTAATAAATAACTGAGAGGTTTTTTTTCTTTTTTTTTTTCGTTTGGCTATTAAGAGATGCATATACCTACTGTGTTATTTGGCAACTTATAAATATGTTTATATGATTTTCCTTAAATTTTTTGTATTTTTTTTTTAATAGAGACACAAAAAAATGGTTTTGTAGTTCGAAGTAAGAATCGTCGACGATTGCATGGCCTATACAGGGTGTCCCGTAAGTAATGGTCCGTGGTGAAATGGGAGATTCTTGGTTTAAAAATATTACGATCTGACACTACTTGCTCTAACAAAATCTTGATAATAAAAAAGATACAGGGTGGCAAAGTTGAGATTTAAAAATTTTCTTTTCAAAATATCTCGAAAAATTGTACAGGTACGAACGTGAAAACTTGTTACGTCACTTCGTGATATTGGTATTGACGACGATAAGTGAAGCTGTGTACAAAATAAATAAGTAACTACTGAAAATTAATAATTGTAGGTACATACTATTAAATGTATTTACAAATAATTTACTACTAAATAAGTAAGTATTGTTAAGTTTACTTTATTGTAAAATTTATTGTAAATAAATTATTAGATAAATAATTAGTGCGTAGCGTGTAAAAATAACTACTTTCTTTCCTAAATAATTGACTGGATTGATTCTGGAATTACATTATACGTAGAAGTAAAAAAAAAAACGTCATATGAACTTAGGTCCTAAGTTTTAAGACCTGTACAGAAGCGAAAAGGCGTATCTATTTTCTTTTCTTAAAATTTACCTTAGAATTACCATGAAAAGATCTAACTAACATTAAATTCCATTTGCTTTGTGTTTAATATCGGTTGGTGAAAATTGTTTGTCTTGTATTCGATAAAAAATTCCTAATTTGTTCCTTAGTAGCAAGTAATTACATACACTGATTTTATAATAATTCCAAAATGCGAGTACCCAAAGTAATCAAAAAGATTTTCTTGTTGAATTTATTTCGTGATTGTTTGATTTCCCGTGGAAACTCACCTGCTGGAATGTCTCATTTTGTATTGATTGTAGGAAATTACCGCGTTTGCAGACGAGCGCTGATTTCCATGCCTATAAAGACAATGTGGTTACCGATTATTATACCAAAAATACGTATTCGACAATCAATTTTCAGACATTAAGGGCCGGTTGGTTGCACAAACGTAAATTATTAATTTTGAGATGACTGATTTTAAATTGTAAATTTTGAAAATATGGCGAATATTATCATTGATCTTTTATTTTGTATCGGTAATTAACTCTTGTTAAAGGGAGAAAAACTCATTTTCAACAATAGCAGACCAATATTTTGATAATATAGGGCATTTTAAAGTCAGAAATTATCTGAAAATTCTTAATTTACGTTTGTGCAACCGGCAAATATTGTAGATGAAAATCGATTCGCATGTCGTAGCAGGAAAAATACCGATAATGTTTTTCTAGGAGTATGGTAGACTTATTTTTTGCCTTGCTGCTCAGTATCCTCCTGAGTGATGGTCTTCTTCGATATGAGCAGGCAAACGTTTATTTTTCTTTCCTTTAATTTTTGATCTGGACCACTTAGATCATCCCGCCCCGCTCCAATAAAAAATTATAGCTCAAATAAACAACAGATAATTTACAGAAATAAAAAACCGCGATCCACAACAATAATTAAGAAATAAATATGTAAACTTATTTATTACTATTTTTTTGATTGCTACTTCTTTCCTGTTTATTTTATGGAGTTTGCGAATTTATTACTCTAGATTTTCTTCCTTTTATTTCTTTGTTATTAAAAAAATATATTTTTTTATCTTCTATTTTTTTAAATCTATGTATGTTTTCTGATTTTTTTACGTAACTACTCATCTCCGATTTTCCGGTATTAATCTTAAAAAGTCTTTATTTTGCTTTACGATGTAGAAAAATAACTAATTTTCTCTTTCCTGAAAACAATAAAAAGTATTTTACCGGTTTAAAAGTTTGGAATAAATATATTAAATAATAATATGCTAAATAATGATTATTATGGTTTTCTGCATGCGTTCTATTGCGCTGTACCTGTATCGTAATAAAACCATAACAAAATGTGTTGGATCACAATCATGCAAGGTAATTATAACGCTTAGGTTGTGATTATGAATAGTTGCAGTTGTTACTCGTCATATGAGGTTGGTCCTAAAGCTTCACTTGAGTATTTATTTTTATACCTGACTGATTAATCCTCATAAAGAAAGGCTTATGCAAGATAGATGGATGGTCCGTAACTTCCTTATTCTGCAAGTATCATTACCTATATTTCTATCTATGGGTTACTTACTTCATAAGGATCAGTTTAAACACAATTTTAATCGAGATGTTTATACCTAGTCGTGACGTGACGTAATTAATTTTATATTATGATTTATATGACTGAGCATTAAGAGTTGGTACGTATACCAATCGTTTGATCTAATAAATATACAGTGTGTTCTTGGATGACCATAACTGCAACAGTTTTTACAAATTTTATTTTTAATATACATATTTTTGTCATTGGGGCAACTAATTGTCTCCTCCTTCATAATGTTTCCTCATCTAACCTGTTATTGTGGACAGAGTCCACTACTTGACAAGCAGTGGACAGAGTAACAAGGCACATGTTCTATAGTCACTTGGGATTTTGTACAAGGATCTTATATTGACTCTCGATAGCTGCAGAAAAAGTTTGTGTGCACGTTTCCTATCGAGACGGATATGGATGTGCTGTTTTGGCTTCAAGGCACGTTAGAATTTGGCGTGTTTGCGATCTGTAGAAATTCTTTGTGTACGAGAGTATACTGATAGCATTGTTGGTGCTGAAGGGACAGTTTTTTTGAGATTGCGTCCCCTTGGGCAAACCGATCATTTTGATTTCGTTAATTGTCGCCATACCGTTTATCCCAAATCATTTTTACGGCGTTATATGTGTAGAACTGTAGAGTCAAGTCAATACTGGAGAGCTGTCTAGGTAACAGTATGTCACGATCGTCTCCTTGCGATCTTCAGTGGCGGACCCCAATTAATTTTGTTTTTGGTGTATGTCCCCAGATAGAGTGCTACGGAAAGTCACCAGATATGGTGTTATGGAAACCGTTGATGCCGCGCCGCCTTATTCTTTAATCCTTATTAAGATTCTTGCAATAGGGTATTTAGGTGGCGTGCATAATGTCATAGTCAGTTTAATTGTTTTTAGTAAGGACGTATCAAAATGACAGAGCAGGCAGTTTATGTTCCCATTGCGCACGCATAAGAATGAGGTTTTTTTAGATGAGGTGTGAGGGTGCCAAACCAAGTAATATAGTGCAACGACTTGAAGAGAATGGGGTAACAAGGGTCGTGTAGAGGGCGAAAATGTACCGCTCCAGTGACGTCCAAAAGACGTGCCTACAAGTTAGTGTTGGGATACAAGCGTCGAGATAATCAAGTAGGTAATAACAATCTTAAAGTACCCAGTTTGCCAATTATGGAACAAAAATAGTGACTTGTTAAACACCCTTGCGCATCATTTGTTGCGTTTCGATGAAACCTAAATTTGCTGCCATTTTATGCCAGGATCAAAAAGATCAAGTATGCACTGGCGTCCAAAACTTTCCAAAACCGAAAAGAACTTTGCCTTCAGTCGGCAAAGTAAAGGTCACCGATTTTTTGGGAGAACGACGCACCATGAATGCCACTTATTATTCTGACTTGCTTAACTCAACTAGTTACGCCTACATGTTTTTTCAAACAGGAGAAACCGTTCAATCAGTGTGTGAATCTGCAGCAAGATAACCCTCAACTCATACTTTTCCATTTACTACCAAAATGTTCTAGAAAAATGCGTTAGGGGTTCTTCCACATCCACCTGATAGTCTGGATATATCACCATGTGCCTTCCATATCTTTGGACCGCTGAGAGAGGCACTGGGTGGCTCAAAATTTTATAACGATGATTTTGCCAAGTTTGTGTTTGAGCGGCTTGAAATTCATACATTGATGAGAAAAATGTCCTTAGACTTGGACGGTGAATACGTGAAGGAATAGTGTAAGAGTCATTATAATATTTGCGGATAAATAAAAAGTTAACGAAAGTCGAGTCTAAAGTTGAATCGTGAGGTTTCTCCCACTATTCTGTGCACTGTGCACATGATACAGGAAGGGTGTCAAATTGATTTATATAAACAGAATTCTGCAAACTAAACTGAAGTAAACTGATTGCCACGTAAACATATTCCTTGAGAGAACTTTTCCATTATACGTGTTTTGAAAATAAATCAGATCAATTGGCATTCGTGTTGTCGTGAATGTATTATTATGTTATATTGCTCGTACAAGTGCAGTTCCTTTGTGCATGAATCCCTTCGAGCCATTTTCATTTAAAATGCAATACTTTGATGCTTTGTGCCATGTTTACTACAATTTTTTTCGTATAAGGAATAACCTGTTGGTTTTGTATTTAGTAAAAGGTTAACGTGAATCGTTATCTCCGCTCATGCACCACTCCCAGAGCGTCATAGAGATTCTCCTGCAGTTCTTATACATTTTCAATCAAAAATTGTGTACTGCTTCCCTGACAGTGAATCCTACACCGTAACGAAAGAAATACATTTCTCTGCTCCCATTTATATTCTTTTTTGTATAATAAAAATTGAAGGTTTTTTTTGTGGAACTGTTATTAACGATGTTATTCGACTTAAACCCTAATAATTGTGTTTAAAGTCGAACAGGGAATAAAATATAAGGAAATGAAGTCTGGTTTATTATGATGAGTTTATAGAGTTATTGTCATCATAAGTAAAAATACTGAAGGTGGAAGGCAGAGGGGCAGTTTTATACAAAAACTGCGGAAGTCAATTTTTTTTATTTCTTCAAGATTTCTTCATAATGCGAGGAATGGTCATTTTGATAATGAAAAAAAATGGAAAGCTCTAAAATTATTCCTGGAAATTGTTTCTCCCTAAGCAAGTAGTTGTTAAATTTTTTTTTGCACATTTATCAACAGCATAAGAGTTGGACATGGCAATTTTTTTCGCAGACAGTTAATGAGTAGAAGATTAGTTTTTTGCTCAGGTTTTTGTCGACTTTGTTTTGCCAGAGTGCATTAAACCGCATAATAAGCTGCCTTTTATTTTTATTGCGAAGTCTGAGGAATTTTCTAATTTTTTCCGGAGGGAGTCATTTGGTCGTTGCTCAAGAACTTCATCAAATATATAATAATAATTATTATTACTATAATACTGCTTGTCGTGCCTGGTTTACCAGGTACATGGTACATCTACAGAATGGAACCATTTTTTATAATTTTTCATTATTTTAATTTAATGTGGTCTCAATTTTGAATTTTCCGGGATCATTGATTATTTTGAATCACTAAGGCGGCATTTAAGATTACCTTCGTGTTCAGATCGTTCTAATGCAGCTACGGTTTTAAATAAACGCCTGCGTCATTCAGTCACCTGACACAATGCAAATGCAATATCGTTCAGTACTCGGTCTGGGCTTTCTGGTTTTGATTTACATGACCACGAACTCCTGGATGCGGTCGAAAGTAAATATTAACAACTGGGAACGCAATTGGAACTCGATGATGGCGAGCTATTTGCCGACGACAGTTGGACGGATAGTCTAGTAATTTGTGGCTGGAACCAATTTTCGTGCCCTGATGAAACAGAACTGCAGCAAGTTCGCAGGCAATGGCAATCAACGCAGTGACCCGTTTTAGGGAGACTTACTATACTAGTGTAGCTTACATTCTTTTGCATTGGTATAGTTAGATTTAATTGTTAATTATTATGATTGCAAGTCAGTGAAATTTGTCAGGTTTTATTTTATCAAGTAGGGTGGGGCAATAATTATTCTTGATTTCTAGGATCTATTCTTCCTGTTTACGTACATGTATTATTGTATCTATGTAATTGGAGAAAGCTGCGGCTTTACAGGGCACGATTAATATAGAAATATTTAAAATATACCATGTCCTGATTGGAGATACATAATATACTATAAACGAGTACTTATTTATAATTTATTATTATTATTATCACGATCTTTTAGGGAATATTGACATTAGGGGCTTAGTTTGGAAAATGCCAGAATCATGCGAAGGAAGTGACGGAAGTTTGGGACGAGGAAGCTTAATTCACATCCAAGACAGAATCACTTTCTCACGTCTTTATTATAATGTTGTTTAGAGTACAAATATGTTTTGTTAACTTCGATGTGTTTGTTCTTTCATGGCAGCAAAACAATCGCCATTTATTGGGTAATAGGTATGAAGGCAAGGACGTAATATATCCGTTTACCGACGCTGTTTCATAAAGCGTGTATACCTATACTGGCAATTTCAACAGACAATGTGCACATTAAACAAAGGCTACATTCTTTTGGTTTATATCTGCTGCCTTGAATGAATGCGTCTTTTCTTTTTATTGGCTGATCAGTAAGTTAATTATAATTTTTTTCCCGTAAATACTGAACTTTATTCGGAAATCATATTCAGATTTAAGAAGTAATAATATAATATGTTAATACATTCATACGATATTCAAATGGAATTAATTATTGTTGTCCTTCCACGGATATTGTACTACTATTATTTGTCTGTAGTGGACGATTAACCGACATCGATCCTTCTATATCAGGTCCTGATGGATGACTGATAATAATTTATGTGCATTTACATTGCATAACAACAACTACAAAAAGTTTTATTGTAATTGCCCTAGTTAACGTTAACGATAGATTGTCGAAGATGTAGGTGCACTACAGGATCTTGTACTTTAATTATTGTGATTAATACTAATTAATTTTACCTTGAATCATGCTGCTGATTTGGAGTGTTCGATGGAACCGTGGATTAAGGCATCCGTCTATAATAATTGGTGGCAGTTGTCGTTGTACCACTCTTGCAATGTAGGGCATATTTGTTTGGGTGTTCAGTGATTTATTTATCAAAAGTATGTCTATGACTTAATGGAACTGCTTTTCGAAGCAAAAATGAGTATAGGATGAGACGGCTGGACTTTATCTACACAGGATAGCAGACCTCTACTCTAGTTTAAAATGAACTCCTAAAAAGGCAACCACGGTCTCCATGGGCACCACACAAGTGACAAGTGACCATGTCCTGGTGGGACTTGACTTTAACTCACGAAATGGCGGTTACCACGGCTGTAATCTCGCTCGATTTGACCGCCCGAATAAGTATGTAAGTACTTGATCTTTTACAACAAGTTAGTCAATAAGAACAATATGTCTGACCACTTTTCTTACTAAATTTTACCCAAGACAAGTTAGCCACGCTTCGGCCAGCCACGCTTTCGAAAGAATCATATATTTGCTGAAATTTTGTTCAAAAAATCCGACATTTTATAATACATAATGACCAACCACGCTTTCAGCTATATGGACTTGAGAAATTGTAAAGAAGAAATTTTGCTGAAATTCTGCTCAAAAAAGTCCGAAATTTTATAATAACGGCGACCAGACTTTCGGCCGCGGCCTTATTGAGAAACTGAAAAAATCCTTTTTGCTGTAATTTGACTAAAAAATTCCAAAAATTCATAATAATGGCCAGCCGAGTTTTTGGCCATGGACTGAATAAACTGAAAAAATCATTTTTGCTGAAATTTGACTAAAAAAGTCAAAAAATCCATCATAATGACCAGCCACATTTTTGGCCACGACTTAAAAAACTGAAAAATGTCATTTTTGCCGTAATTTTGCTCAAAAAAGTAAAAAAATTCATAATAAGTGCCAGCCACGATTTCAGCCATGGACTTAGTAACTGAAAAAAAGATTCTGGCAGAACTCTTGCTGAAAGAAGCCTAAAATTTTATAATAATGGCCAGCCACGCTTTCGGTAACGGACTTTATAAAATGAAAAAACAAACTCTTTTACTGAAAATTTGCTGAAAAAGGTCCGAAGTGTTATAATAATATTTATTATTATCAACCAAAAACAAATATTTTCCATTCAAGCCGTCAGCAACGAAAAATAATAAAAAAAATTGCTGGACATTAAACAAAGTTCCTCTTCCTGGCCGAAAGTGTGGCTAACTTGACTTGGGTCTAAATTTTTATTATTTTATTAGGGAATTCGCGACCATTGTCGCTTTGCCACGTAATGAGACACCAAACATACCTACATTAATATATCAAAAAGTTGGTAGGCTACTTCTTAATTCGCTTTTTCTGCGAATTTTTTTGAGAACTTATTCACCTAACCGAACCATGACTATGAAAATGTCGAGGTTTTCCATTAATTGTAAGTCGGGCCACTATTCTGTTGATTTTTTTATTATTTTATTGGCAAATAACCATTGTCACTTCCTACATGGGATACCAAACATACAAAAAATATCCAACTGGGTGTATTCCTTCTTCATTTTTTAACGTTCTATATAGCAACATTTGCTATATTATGCAGTTTTTCTTGTGTTATTGCTGTAAGTAGGTATCAACATTAGTTTTATCTTCAAGTATCTTATAATAATTAGTAGACATACGGTTATAATAGACAGGAAATGTATCTCGATTTAAAATAAGCACCATCTCCTTATTTGTAAAATTGTACAAATATTATTCATAACCACCTATACATATTAGTTTTATGAAGTGAATGGATCTTGTAATACAGTATTTCCTCACGTCTGCAATCTGCAATATTTATAAATAATCGCTACGAGGATAAATAATGTTACTGGAGTACCTACTGGAGTGATATAATTATAAATCAACGTAAAAGTACTACACCTTGAGGGATCTCTTATGCATTTCAATGTGGAGCAGTGGCTTCTTTTAACAAATTAATGCTCGAGGATATGCTTGTAATTTCCCTTCACCTACACTTTTCATCCTTCTCATAATACCTCTTTACCACCTTGCTGTTTAATTATGAGGCATTTCAATACTCGGTCGTTATTGCGATCTTTTTTATGTCGTACCTATGCAGCTAGTTGAATTTATGCGGTATACTGTGTTGCCTGCTTACAGCTCTTGATGTTATACGAGTACGTAGGTAGGTACTCTTATTATAATACTCGTAATAATTTACCTTTACAAAAAATATGTAGTAGGTATATTTACCTCAATTCCATGATTTTTTTTTCCTGTAAAGCCACTTTCAAGAGTCCTATTTAGATAAAAAAAGATGTGGATAACTCGGGATGACTTTGTAAAATGTACCTTCCTATTTTTTTGACGAGTTGTGCCTGTTCATTTTAAATATGTGTTTAAGAGAAAAAGGTGGAACGATAGAGTGTTCCATAAATATACCGACAAATTTTTAGGGGTGGGAGGGGACTTAAAAAATAAACATTTAGGTATTGCTTTATAAGCATATCTCCGAAAACCTTTGTTATATTGACTTGCCGACATAATGTGGAAGATTGAAAACTCCAGAAGTTTCTACTATAACTTGTGCACATGCGGCCATTACTAAAGAAAGATTTCAGATTACCCCGAAGGAATAAATCAAGCTGGGTTTAATCGGGAGAACGCGCAGGTCAGGCCACTGCACCTCGTATTGGTGCACGTTCAAACCAAAGTATGGAGGAGTTCCATCCTGCGGAAACCACATTCATGTAATTGCAGGAAATGTTGATCGAAGTGGTGCGTTTAAACGAGAAATTATTCAACTTCATCTGATAATAATACCAGCCCGCATGTTTACAGAAAATTATTGCTGGTGTGTTTTTAGAGTCCATTGGCGTGAGAATTTTTGTCATCCCAAATGTGGGTAATTTGTACCACTAAAATGACAATCGCGCATATGAAACATGCCTCGTCAGAAAACAAAATTACGACCAAAACCAAAAACCATTGGCAAAACAAAAAGCTAATCGATGCGGACTCTGCACTCGCAATTCAAATGGTTCAAAACTGATTCAAAATGGTTCAAAACAAAAAAGGTTCGAAAGCTCCTAAAATTCAGTTTTCAGCATATTTCAGCAACCACTATTATTATAAATTTGGTGCTTTTGGCATAGAGGGTGTTCCAGTTTTTATGTTCATAACTCCGGAAAACGGTGTAGAACACTTAAAAATAATTGTATCTTTTTTTCTATAAAGTATTGCTCTAAAACGCTTTATTTGTGTGATATAATAGGGTGTTAAACTTTTATTAAGAAATCGTCTTTTTAGAAAATATCTTCAATATACTTTACCCAACATTGTTGAAATTTGGCGGTTTCATTTGCTGTAGCAAAGGGCTGATTTAGCTCTAAATAGATTAAAAATTAAGTCCAGTGGCGTCCCGGTAATCACCTCAACGGATTTTATTTTGAAAAAACTTTTAAAACACTTACGCTAATGGCTTTTTTAAATTTAAATTTTATTGTCAGATTAAGGCAACTACAAGTACAACTTTTTTGTCTATTATCCATATCCTATGAGTGAGGTCCATATCCTTGGACCTCACAAGAAACATGGGGCATTTTTCTTTTCAAATTAATAATTTTTTTCATTATTTTTTATTAATGATATGTAGCAACAACAACAAATAAATACTAAATTAAGTACATTTCATAACATCTAAACTAAGGAATTTTATTTTTTTCATTTTTTTCCCATTTTTTCTTGGTTTGTCGAGGGATATGCAATTAAGTGGATTCTATTTTTTATTTCGAAAACCATCAAGATATGAAGAAAAGTCAAGAGTCATGAAAGTTTTATTTTTAGTTGCTTGTTCCGAAAAATAAAATAAAATTAAAAAAAAAGCCATTATGGTACGTGTTTTAAAAGCTTTTTCAAAATAAAATTCGTAGAGGTGCTTACCGGGAGGGCCACTGGACTTGATAATGTTATTCTATTTAGGGGTAAAGTATCCCCTTACTACAGCAAGTGAAACCGCCAAATTTTAACAATATTGAGTGTATTGTAATAAATATTTAAGATATTTTCTAAAAAGGACTTTTAATAAGAGTTTAATAAGTATCTCAAAAATAAAGCGTTTTAGAGCAAAACTTTATAGAAAAAAATACAATTCATTTTTCGTGTTCTACTGTTTGCCGGAGTATGAACATACAAACTGGAACACCCTGTATAATTATAAAGTTTTTTGTAATTTAAACGCTCTGTATCTCTCATAGTTTTTTTAAGAGTTTTTTTGTCACCAACCATTATCAGAGGTATAGAAAAGGGTGAAAAGGTGAAGATAAGTAGGAAATCTAGTATTGAATAAGGGAGGAGGTGGAGGAGGGGGATGAATGAAAAAATAATCCTATCATATCACCCCCCTTCATTCACTTTCGTAATAGCATAGCCTGTAGGCCAACAGGCCCTTTCAACACAAACTGTGTTTCCTACTATGTCTTCACATTTTCTTCCTACAGCCAAACCGTACCCATACCCCCTGATGGTGGTCAGTGACCAGAGTCTTATAACTTTCAGTTTTTTCTACAATAATTTTCAGTTTTTTGTCAATCTTAATAGCAAAATTTTTACCGGTAGCTATTAGTCATCTTGCCCACTATCATGCTTAATGAGGTTCTAAAAACTATCAAAAAAAAATAAGATATGTACCTAATCAAATAATTTATAGACTAGTAATGTTTTTTTATTTATAATTTTTTATATTTATATATTTATTGGGAGACGTATTTATTGAAATGTTTTACTATATAACTTCGGCTTGTGGTTTGTAAAAGAGTTTTCTTTGAAAATCTCTAATAAATACTTGCAAGAAGCCATTGAAAAAATTGAAAATGACGTAGAATTTTTACAAAAAATGTGACAGAAAAAAATTAAACTGTTTTACTGAATAACTGCAAAGTGTATGAACGGAAATTGATTAATGGTTTATCTGAACGCAAATTGATTAATGGTTTATCGATATTATGCACTACTTTGGAAAGTAGGTACATATACCTATAATACCGCGCAGTGTGTTTTGTGGTAAATTTCTAGCTTGAAACAATAAGATTAAAGTTTTGTGGAATTTTGCAAAACAACAAATTTCAATTGGAGTATAAATTTCTCGCGGAGTCTTTCGGTTTTCCATTCAGCCTTTGTCAGAAATTTCCGCAGTTTCCCTGCATAGACGTCTTTCATTTCCGAGTTTAAAAGCGTTTACTTCAGACTTTACATTCTCTGGCATTTCATGCAACCCAACTGGAGTTTGAAGAGAAATATGCACCTTTACAGCGAGAAGTACGACAATTAAGATTAATAATTGTTAGTAGGTAATTAAAATACTTCTGGTATCAAAACAGGATTAAGATTCTCTATTGATCCTTCTAGTTTCAAAGCTTGATGCTAGATTCTTGAGGAAGCACAACGAGCTTCCTGCTTGTTTTCTTTTTCTCCAGTTATGTTGTGTTTTAGACATTTTATGACTAGGAGGTATCAAGTTTAGGATGTTGCTGAGGAATAATGAAATAAAATGAAAAGCAGAATTTGACGCAGTCTTGTCATCATTGCTTCAAATTTCATTAATAATTAATTAAATTAAGTAATCTAGGTTAACTAATATGCTACTTACTTATTCTCTATCTATCTAGTTTGTTTTTATAGTAATTTCTTTAATTTTGTTTAATTATTGTGAATTTTGTAAGATTTTTTTAATTAAAACTTGATAATTGATTGCTGTTAAAATTTGCCACATTTCCTGCGTTTTTATATTAATAACCGCACGAATAAATTTTTATGCTAAACTTTATTGAAAACCAAGCTATATACAAGACTATTTATTACAGTACAGACAACTCGTGTGACATAGAATTTTTAATAGTTATTGTAACACTAGATTTAAATATTAAATATTGAAGTTAAATACAATAAACCTAACTTATTCTAGCCAGAAACAGTAAAAATGTTCCCTTCAATTTTCTTCTGTTTATTCTTCATAATCGTTGAAGATGTCTTCCAGAAGTTGTTTTGTAATTGTTCTGTGAGGTCTGGCTGGATTCAATTTCGGTCTTCCGTACAGTCTGCTGTTGATTACGTAGAGCCTAGAAAAGATAATTTTTAATTATTCATTAGAATTTCATATCTACTAATGTAATTAATAGAAAAAATCGCAATTTCCTGAATATAATAATTGGCATAATCTTACTGATTCACGGGCCCTCATTTAGATTGTGTGAAGTGTAATATATGCTTCAATTATTATGTAATTATAGCATTTCTTCATGGCGGTTTGTCAAGAATCTATGATTAAAAAATTTTATAATTATTTAAAAATATCGATTTAGCATATTATATCTGTCTCATGATTCATTCTCACCCCCCCCCCCCCTCCCCCCTAATACGATGAAATCTTTAGTTTACAAAACAAAAGTGACTTCTGCTCCATCGAATGACCAATTGTGCAGCACCCGCGCCCATAACAGATGATACTTCACCGAGCTATTAAATCAATCCATTAACGAGCTTATGCATGAATTCAAGTTATTGTTGTATTTTTGAAAATTTATCGAAGAATGTATTTTGTGGTAGGACTAGTAAGTGGGAAATAAAATTTTATCTCTAATATTTCATTTATGGAAAAATATTTTTAACAATATCTCAGTAACGGTTGATATTTGACCGTACTTTTTTTTAACCAGTGAATACACTGTTCAAATTGGGGGGTTCCCCATTATATTTCAAGTTTGGTTATAATTTAAAAATAGGGAAACATTTCAAGGGTATCTGTTCACTATTACCGACTTAACTCGAACTTAACTCGTATCGTACGCTTTTAATCCTTTAATCTTTTTATTTAATAATAATTATGATTAATGGCTATCGCTCTAAATTGTCAATAAGAAATATTTCTATCGGAGAATAATTATTATTGTATTTTGTTGATTAAATGCAAAATTCGATTTTTATGGTTTATTTTAAGATAATTTAATATGGCGGATAGGTTGATGACGAAACGCAATTATTATGATTAGGTGCACACGACTGAATCCTATAACAATCGCAACTAGGAGAACTGTCCGTAGTCCGTAGACTTCATCCAATTAAATTCAATTAAAAAATCAAATCCTTTTGTGTTATAAAATATTTTCGATCTGTTAAAAAATAATAATTTAGCTTGATGTTATAAAATTACCGCATTTTTATCCGGTAAAGCTTTCACGTTATTAGTTTACAGCGTTGGTTTAGGAAACAGCATCGTTGTACTTTCTCAAAACTTCGAAAAAATATTGACAAAACTAAGTTAAAGCTTCATTACAGAATTTATGACAACGTAATTACATAACATGCTACCATAAAAGGTTCATCTAGATAACGAGAATTAAATCCATGATTACACGACTATCCTAATTAAATCACCATCAGAGAAAATTGGATCTTGTTCACTTTAAAACTTTTAGTTAAATCCCGGTATGAAATTTTCTAAATTCCAATTACACTTTGGAATTGCTGACACGTACGTGGATCAGCAAAATCCATTTAGGACTTTCTAAATAGGGCATATCGCAATTTAAGTTTTCCAAAGGGCCTTTCTTCTTCGAAGTGATTTTTTCCACAAACTTATTTTTCCTTATTTCGTTAATAGTGAAGTTCTGGAGCACAGGAACTTCGGTACCTACCTAATTGTATTTTCTTGGTGATAAAAAGATGTATTCGTAATTAGCATATTTACCCTTTTATAATTATTTATTTAAGGTTTATGTGTTAATTTTTTCATGTATTCTCCCATGTTCACCTGCCCAAATAACACCCATAGATAGAGTTAAGATAAAATATGACTAAAAAAACTCCTTTTTAAGGTTACCCATCAATGAAAGTTAATGTGAGGGGGGGTATATAATCTCGACAGGGGTCCCATTCAGATTTACAAAACACAAATTATTATCACTATCACTATTATAATAGATAGATACTCACTTGGTGCTAAGGTCACATCTGACATTGAACCACCAATCGCAGGCGAAAACGACCTGGTTGAACTGGGTCCCATTCGGACAGAGGAAGGTAGTCTGACGTCCGTCGAGGTCACAATAGTGCCAACTTTGACATCTGCTCTCTGGATCTGCGTAGAATCCGGGGTAGGATTGCTCGTCGCAGTAGAAGTTTGTATAGGGAACCGTGCCCAAAACGGGGTAATCGGTACCCGGTCGACCTGAAGAAATTAAATTCATTTTTATGGTTTGTAGATGCAATTATCATTTTGATGCAATAGTAGTGCGGGCGTGGTAGGTAAATAGTTTTTTTTTAAGATCAAAATGGGTTACATTATTTCTTATGGTCGCTGATCCCGCAAATATAGGCGTGGGCGACAAAGTCGCCCAATAAGATGTTCATATATTATACAAAATTGAGATCCTCAGAGGTGGACCTCCTATCTGACAATTATTGGGTGTAACACTATTGATAAAAAAAAACTCCCGCCTGCGCACTCAGACGTACAAGAATTTTTCAATTTGAGGTTAAATTTTTAGCTCCTAAATAACTATTTTCACAGCCTGGAAGGTACTACAGTGTAAAAAGTGTTTCGAATCAATATTACCGAATTATTACACGACCAATAATACACAAATGTACAAAAATGTTTACATACAACGTTGTTTTATTAAAGCGGAAATTCTGAGTTGGTTTGGTTCATAAAACTGACAGTTATGACGGCACGCAAAGATCCATTCATCTAATAAAAATGAATAGGTAGGTATCGCAAGAGAAGTCCTTTCAATTTTTTTCTTATAGTTTTTAAAACTATATATTTTTAATCGCATCTAGCATATTAGAAACAATAAAATTGGTAGCTGAATTCACCCCCCCCCCCCCCCCCCCCCGTCCCGTTCTTCTCAGGGGTGTTTGAAATAGTCAATACAGCGTGTTTCTCTCGCTTTTCCTCTTTTATCATTCACTTTTTTTAACTTTTTAGTCGGTATAGCATCATTTCTGAAAACCGTAAATGTGAAGTCGGGCGCAGATCCCACACGACCTCTACCCAATTTGAGAACGGTTTGCTTCAAAGTTATTTTAGTAAAGCTCACCCTCCATTCAGGGAAAGTCAGAAAGACGTTGTAGAATATAATAATTAACAATTAACGTTTATGGATAAAGGTTGCTTAGCTCGCAGTGTGCAAAAACTCCTCATTCTAACTTCTCTTTTGATGATGTTAGAACTCCTATTTGTCTGGTTCTAGTACATGTAAAGGTTCATTATTAATTAGCTTGTCCATGCATTCGTATACCGGGTGATTTTACTATCATGAATCGAAAAAAAATATATATGAGACAAATTCCCAGCTCCACTTACAAAGAGGTGGCAGTTTCACTTTTCCACTAGTTTGACTAATTTCACTCGCTTACATATTGATATTTTTTCGTTGTGTGCTCATTCCTTGAGAGATTTGAAAGCGTCAGGTAAAAAGATCATGCACCCAGTATAGTGAACGAGGTGTGCCATATTTTGATAGCATTACGAGCCAGATCCTTGTAGAGGGTATAATTAATAATGCCCTCTTTGTGAAGTAGGAATACTTGATTATACCTACTAGATTATAGCGAAAACGTATAACAACTATTTACCTATGTTTGAGAAGTAATTTTGATGATCTTTTTTTTATTGAAACACCTAAAGGGTTGCGCTAGCTTTTCCCTGGTGGGCAGTCTGAAAGTGACAACTTAATTAACTTTTCTGTGAATTGTACCGATGATTAATTAAATCGCCCTTCGTGTAATTAATGAAACATAATGTGTACCTACGAGTACCTACCAGGTACGATGTGTAATAAAATAAAAGTTATCAGAAATCAGGGAATAGATACGTAACTCACATCACTCGTGTGTTCTTCTATTATGTATTATTTGATAATTATCCGATTTGTTGTATTATTTATTATTATACATTTTAATGACTTTGACTGGGTGTGATGGCGTATACCAATTGATTTAATTTATAAGGGTTATTTTGATTTTAGCTTATATCGCGCCCCAATGAGGGCAGAAGCGCTCAAAGTATTACGAGTTTAATGACTAATTTCGCATTAGGTATAAACTTATTACAAAAGCCAGACCATTATTATTGAGAACATTTCAATCGAAATAATACGGGGCGTGTCTATAAGCTGTAATGGTTTGAGATTATACACTCGTCTTTCGGTTATAATTTTTCATGTAAGAAATTAGAATAATTATTGTAGGTGGGGCACTCCACGTCAAATCGGACGGTTTGAAAAACTTTCATTTTTGATTTCCTCGATTTTTTTTTTGTTATATCCCTCAATTTCTGTTAAATTTTGCGATTTTTTTGATTGCTTTTTGAGAAAATATAAGATTAAAAAAAATCGCAAAACTTTCTTAATAATAGTCTAAATTAAAGCTTTTTGCTTTAATTTTTTTTGCTTGAATTACCTTTACAAAGAAAAAAATATTTTAAGCGTTTTTGATTAAGATTTTTGAGTTTGAAATTTTAAATTGTGTTTTTGAAAGTTTGTGAAATGTTTAGATTTTTTTTTTAATATTTTATTTCAAAATACTGTTCTTTTTACAGTTTTTAAGACCAATCCGGTAGTGGGCGGTCCATGATAAGTTTTTTTCGATTTTTGAAAAATTTTATCTACCTATAAATCGTTATAAGTACCGGTTTTTGTCACTGTAGACTCTTTTTTACTTATTTGAAATTGATTTTAATACTTTTTAATTGTTATTTGGTGTTTAAAATAAATAAAACCGTTTGTAATAATTGTTTATAAAATAAATAGACTTGGCGTTTACTAATTGATCTTAAACACCTATTAACAAATAAAAAGTATTAAAATAAATTTAAAATCAGTAAAAAGAGAGTATACAGTGACAAAAATCTACTTGAAATGATTTATAGAGAAATTTATTTTTTTTAATTTTCAAAAATCGAAAAAAAAAACTTATTATGGAGGGCTCACGACCAAATTGGTTTTAAAAGTTGTTAAAAGAAATTAAGTAATAGAAATAGTAGTTTGAAATTAAAAAAAAAAAATATCGACTTATACATTTTCAAAAACACGATTTGTAATTTCAATCTCAAAAATCTTGATCAAAAACACTTCAAATATTTTGTTTGCATTTTTTCTGTAAAGATTATCTAAAAACAAAAAGCTTTGGTTTGGACTATTATTAAAAAAATTATGTTTTCAACCCTTACTTTGTAGAGTCTCTGCATACTGGTGAATGATAAATAAAACACAGTGTTTTATGTATGATCCATGACTATTATTAAGAAAGTTTTGTGATTTTTTTGAAAATTTTATATTTTTTTAACAAGTAATCAAAAAATTCTCAAAATTTACCAGGAAGGCTCTATTGAGGGGTACTAAAAATGTCAAAAAAATCAAAAATCAAAAATCAAAATTTTTCAAATCGTCCAATTTGGCGTTGAATGCCCCAGATATCACTTTTACATTTCAGTACCTTTTACAGTTTATTTCAGTAAGAACGAGCGCTAATTTATGTGAAGGTGACTAAATGCTGATAATATGTAACTTGAGTGAAATAGGAGAAACAAGAATCTCTTTTTGAATTCTTTTAAGTGATTTTTGGTTTATTTTATTTTAGATCGAATAACATGAATAATAACATCGCAGCTATAAGGAAAGCCAAAGTTGACTAAAGACACCCTAAGATCTAGTCTACTTTTGTTTTTTTTTTCATGTTAAAGAGTGGCTAATGACGACTTAACCTGAACCTACAAAAAATTATAATTTTTTTTAGTCACAAAGAAAGATATGACAAAATAAAATTTTTCTACATGTCAGTTTTTTCGTATATTTCGGCATATTTCAGCAACGACTAAAGTTATCCTAAATTTTCAACATTTTTGAAAAAAAAATGCACTGTATTAAAATTTAATAGTTTATTGTTACCTGGAATAGACTTGCCAAGCTCCAAATATTCTATAACTGAAGGGCTGAGGAATCCTGGCGGAACATTGTTTGCACTGAGGGGATTATTCCGTTCTCCGTAATTCGTTTCTATGTCATTTTCCGGTTCTATAGGTGGTGCCCTGGGTCTTTTTGCTCTTGGTTTATCTTCTATGCAATCTGGAAACAGAACGTTTTTACATTTTACACGAACTTTTGCACATAAAGTTATTTTATTGCAGTTTTATTACTAATTAGAGTTTTGACATTAAAGACTTAAGACAGCTTAACACTATAATGAACGTAAAAGTAGCAAAATAATAATTAACGATCGTGATACCCAATTATAACTGTTAGGAAGTTTTAAAATCCAGAGTTTAATATAACTAATAGGATAACAATAAAAGATAAAATAGTATGTTTTTCAACCAGCAGGTAATGATGGCTATTATCACGAGGACCGTGTTTGTAATAGTTTCAAGTGAATAATAGCAATTGTTCCCGAGAAAGACGATATTTTCTCTATGACTATAGAAAAAACACCAAACAGCATCAATTTTTGTTTTTTAGATTAACAGAGCCTTTTACATTGTAATATTTATCCACTTTAAACAAATTGTAATTTTCTCATCTTGGCAACATCCATATTCTCTGATGATGTTTCCCAATAATGTATGTTATTGGTGTAGGTATATTATTGTAATTTTAATTTTTAACGCATTTTTCGGAATCAGTGGTTATAATAACCTTCTAGCTCCAATTTCTTCTCGTAATTCGTAAACCCTACTTAGAACTTTGCCTCTTGATAACCAACGTACCTCTGTATGGTACAAAAGAGCACTAAATGTAGCACCAACTTCATCGCACAAAACTTTGAATAATCTTGAGTTCGTAGCGCTCCCTCGAATATGATTAACAATTTTTACTATGTCACTCAACGTGTTTAGCAAATCTGGTGGAAGCGTTTTCACAGCCAAAGCGTAACGGTGTATCAAGCAATGATAGCTAAACACTTGAGGAGCAACTTGTTTCACGAGTGCTTGAAAACCAGAACGGATGCCCATCATGGAAGGCGCCCCATGGAAAGTACCAACCAGCTTTAACCAATCCAGGCCATTTTCCTCAATAAACTCTTTTAGCGTTTGAAATACGTCTTCGCCGCGAGTAGTAGTGGGCAAAGACTTGCAGAACAAATATTCCTCCTTCAAATCATCATCTTTAATGTATCTTGTAAATACCAATAATTGTGAACACGAAGCAACATCTGTGGACTCGTCCAACTGCAGAGCAAACATAGGACTTTCCTTCATTTCAGAAATAACTGTTGCTAGAATATCGGCACTCATTTCACAAATGCGACTTTGAACAGTAGTGTTTGAGAGTGAGATTTGTTTAATCTTAGGTACATGTTGCTCACCAACAACAAGTGTTACTGTATCTACCAAGCAATTGTTTATTATTTTAATACTTTTTCGTACCATCCCATGTTACCCCCCTAAAATTTCCGTTTTACCCCTGCGGGGGTAATTACCCCCAGGTTAGGAATCACTGTTAGCACCTTTCAAGAGATACTTTAGGTAACAAGCTCTCTAAGGTAGCGAGCTGTGCTGTAATAAAATTGGTGGACACCTGTATTTTGTAAATTGTATAGCATTGATAGTAAACTTGAATTTAAAAATTTTTGATCTACCATTATTGCATCACCATTGATGATGATGTGAAGTAAAATATTTGATTCCATGTGGATACCTCATCAGAACCAAATATAATTTATTATTTGATTACGTAAGAAGATAGATAAATTAGTTTTAACACTTTAAATAAGCTCTATGTATTTCTAATTGCGAAAATAGCTATTTTACGAAGGCACGAATAAAAATCGGTGCAAATTTAATATTAAAGCACTGAAATGATTGCAGGCTACATTCTCCTATTGCTACATCTTGAGATATCAAAGGTACAGGTAATACAACATTTAGTTCCGCATTAGACATTAGTAAACCAGATTTCGAATGGAGGAGAATATCTGGGGGCTCTTTCTGGTTTATAGTTTTCTGCGTTTGGCCTTTCCGCGATATGTTTCTTTAAAGCAAGATGCATCCACGTAATAAGAGTTATATAAATTTTCTCCTTTTATGTCACTTACATTTCCTCGTTGAAGTGTTGATTGCAGTTCCTGTTTTACATGGTTTAAGTGCTAGTTTACTCTTAGATAACTCGCATATTTATTTCTTTAATGAAATGCAAGTTGAAGACAATGTTATTTTTTGTTCTTATGCCTAAATGATTGGTGATTTGTGTTGTAATATTATAACATTAATAATTAGAAAATATGATTGCCAAACACATTGTTGGTATTCAGGTGTCAAGTTTGAATTATGCGGATATTTAATTTTTTATGGGAACTTAACTTTTGTTTTAATGACTGTGCAGAACTGTAGAAGGTATGCTTTCAGAATGATGAATTCCCCCTTTTTTTAATAATTCTTCAGGGGGCTCAAATGTTTTATACATTCTAACTGGCTCAGTGTATCATAACATAAGAGTTCGTGAAGTCTGTAAGACCAAGTATGATTTTTCAACTATTTTCTACTATTCCGTAATAATACCAGAAACTTTTCCATATTTTTTAATTCCGGGGACGCCCCTCTATATGACCACATGCATAGTATATACAGGGTGTCCGGAAATTATGAGCAAAAAATTAAGGGGGTGATTATTCTTGATGAAATATTGCCAAAAGTATCTATAATTTTTTTTCGAAAACTCAAAAAGAAGAAAGTTATAAGCCTCCAAAGTTGATTTTTTTAAATCAATATTTTTTTATAACTTTTTTTCTCGTGTACGGATTTTCTTGAAATTTGACACACTTGTCACTGATGTTGTTTTACATCCTTGGTCCAAATTAGATTTGAATCCCTCGAAATCAAAAGGCCTTAACTGCCCTTGACCTTCAAAAAAGGCCTATAACTTTTTTCGTAATATTTTTTTCTGAGTTTTGAAGACGCACAATTGAAGAACGTGCAGAAATATTCGGAAAAGGTCCTCTTTGTCTATCACGATAAAATGACCCGTTTCCGAGTAAAACTGTTTTAAAAATTTTCCTGCACTAAAATTGATCACCATAAACTATGATCATTCTGCAACAACACCAAAGCATGCTTTGGAAACAGCTGCAGGATTGCCTAGTTATGTACAAAACAGAGACATTCGTATATAAATAGACTTGGAAATGATTTTTTTTTTAAATGAAAAAAATTTTTAATCATTTTTTTTTAATAAAATAATAAAATAATTTTAATAATAAAAAAAAATAAATTGCTGTCAAAATGAAATCCAAAGCAAACGTCTTGTTTCCTAGGCAACCCTGCCACCGTTCCCAAAACATGCTTTGGTATTGTTGCAGAATGATCATAGTTTATGGTGATCAATTTTAGTGCAAGCAAATTTTTAAAACAGTTTTACTCGGAAGCAGGTCATTTTATCGTGATAGACAAAGAGGACCTTTTCCGAATATTTCTTCATGTTCTTCAATTGTGCGTCTTCAAAACTCAGAAAAAAATAATAAGAAAAAAGTTATAGGCCTTTTTTGAAGGTCAAGGGGAGTTAAGGCCTTTTGATTTCGAGGGATTCAAGTCTAATTTGGACCAAGGATGTAAAGCAACATCAGTGGCAAGTGTGTCAAATTTTAAGAAAATCCGTACACTAGAAAAAAAGTTATAAAAAAATATTGATTTAAAAAAATCAACTTTGGAGGCTTATAACTTTCTTCTTTTTGAGTTTTCGAAAAAAGTTTATGGTTACTTTTGGCAATATTTCATCAAGTAGAATCACCCCCTTAATTTTTTGCTCATAATTTCCGGACACCCTGTATTGTTACAAGTTATTGTGCTCCTGTAATAATTATTATAACTACATCTAATAAAAATGTTGTACCTATGTCCATACTTTCACCCACGACCGAGCACCTAAATATGGAAATAATAGGAAAATAATTCACTATAATGTTATGTCTGTAGCTTTCCTTATGATCAACTTTCAGAATAATTGTATGCTTATTATTAATGATTAAAAATGTAATTAATCCTGATGAAATTTGCATTTGTATAGTGAAATTAAAGAGTATTTTTAGATCCAAGGCTTAATGGTGATAGTGATGACTGATTAAGACGATCATTCTGGTAAAACTGAAAAGTGAGTAATGTAAAAAATATGTTTATTTTAGGATCAAAATAAGGAGGTAAAACCTTTTACTACATGAAACGATTTAACAAAAAATTACAATCAGAACCGGCTGCCACAATATTTAAATTTTCAAAAGCTGATACAAGTATTTTGTTTTGTAGTTGCTGCTAATATACCTACACTCATGTTTGACTCGGAATTTTAATTTTTTTTAGATATTATATTAAGCGATTACAGATCAACTAAAAGTTGATGATCTGGCAGTTCTCCTTGAACCGGGTTATCTGTGGGAGATGCCTCCCATTGAAACATTCATATTTATAACATTTACCTTCCTTTCGTGTTAATAATGATTTAAAACGGAAGGTTTCTGGTTTAAAATGAGCGCTTGTTACTTAGAACAACAGAAAAATAACATAGATATTTAGAATAGAAATGGTTCATAAATAAAATCAGATTACAATAATCGAATCGAAGGATTTCATAAATTTTTTATCGTGCATATATTAACTACCGATCTACGTTTTGTTTTTGCAGATGCTAAAGAGTTTGCGATCTTCAAATTTGCAAAGCTTCTGTTAAATATGAAGAAGATGACTATCAAGGGAATGCATTTTGTTTAAGGTTTAAGCGGTCATATGTATTGTATTGTTCGACCTAGAAGATCTTTTGCGTCTCCCCTTCTAGTGACTTCGATTATAAGGTTCCGCTGGTTAGTAAAAAGCCGAGAAAAAGTGGAGTCTAATTTGTTATACTGCATGGCACTCGATCAGGAGATGTATTGGGATTTCGCCCCCCTACATGCTGAAGCCACAGGTTTGGTCGTTTTGTAGACCAATCTTGCTAAGGTGTGCTCCAAGGCTACAATACCCCGTGGAAAACCTACTAAGCATTCTCAAACCATTTTTGTTCAGTTTGATGCCGGTTTCAAATTTTTTTTGGCTGTATTTCCCAAGTATTGGGTCTGTCTTAATCCTGCGGAGAGGTTTTTTTTTTGGTCTCCTTTCTTTATTGTGTCTTTGAGAACATTATCTTCTCCATTCCGCAAAAAGGTTCTGTCCCTTTGATCGGCGTTCTAAGCGGCCTTAATGGTCCGTGGCTGCCAAGAGAAAAAAGCTTTCTAGTAGACCTTGCCATTTCTATGGTGTGCCGCCCCTGATTATTAACAAGGCCTACTCAAACCTGAAGAAGTTAAATTTTAGCCCGCTTTCGCTTGGGCTGCGATGTCTTGAAAGTCCATTTTGGCGAGTCTTCATATTATAAAGTTATTGTCATCCTAAGTAAATAATGCAGGTGGATGACGGAATAGTAGATCAATCCTACAATATTTTCCCCTTTTTCTCAAAAATGATCAATGTGAGAGAAAAAACAGTAGGTAATCCAAAAGCGCAACAATCGGGTAGTTTATGTTCTCAGTGAGAGAGAGGCAGCTTCCATTCTTCCTCATAATTTGAAATGTGATCAAATTTGAATGAAATACCCTACGCGTTCCTTTCATCAAATAAAAAATATGTCTTAATGTACACACATATGTTTTTAAGCCGAGTCATTTAACATTGAATATGGTTACATATTTATGAATGACGAAATTTGAATATTTTAATATGTATAGTATGTTAGCGAATTTTGATGGAATTTTAATAGAATAAGATGTCCTTAATGTAAAGCTTTCTAAAGGAACACACCTGACGTATGGGCCTAACTATTAATTTACTTAATTGTCCTCCAAGATTAATGATGACAATAATAATAACACGCAAAAGGCAACATAATGATAATAATTTCCAAAGTAAATATGAACAGGGTGACTTAATTTCGATTAAGTCCCTATTAATAGGGACTTTCCATAGCTATAAGAGATGCAGAAAAATGAACCACGGCATCCTCGTTTTTTTTTTTTTTAAGAAAACGTCAATGGTGAAAATTAAAATTGGCTCTCGCATTATTTTCGAGTTGTTTGTTGGAATCAGAAGGAAATACTTTACACATTCTTGAGACACTTTTTTAAAAGAAATGCAGTGATTTTTTTTTTTTTTTTAATAAAGATATTCGAGTTATAATATTAAGTTATATTATTAAAATGGAAGTAATAGTTGGCTTTGACATCATTATATTGTTATAGAATGACTTTTTCCCTATTACTATGAATCATATACCTATTCAATGATTCAGTGATATAATAGAGCATACCTTTTAATAAAATCATCAATCAAGCACGGCTTCTTTATTTTTAGTTACTTAATAAAATAAATTATATTCATAACCTTAAAATAAAATAATAATAATAATAATTTATGAATTATTAAATTTGAATATTTTAATATTTTAGTTCATAACAAACACCCTGTAGGTACCTACGTGGTTGCATATAATTAAATTCTTATTTATTATTATTATTTAGAATGTCCAGCAAAAAAAACAATAGAATCGCTAAACAAAATTACCGCCTTGATCCAGGTCATGGAGTGTAATAAATCGTTGACAACAAAACAATGGTTCTTCAAGATTTTCATTTTAATACCTGCAGCATGGAGTAGGTAATAGAAAAAATCCCTATTAATAAATCCTTCATATATTGAAAAGTTACATTTCTATAATTGTAATAATTAAGTATTAATAAATTAATAAATTGAAAATATCGTATGGGGTTTATTTAAAATTATTATGATAAATTATAATTAAAATCAGATAGGTACCTACATTTCGCAAATTATAGTAGATCTCATTAGTTTACCTACCACACCTCATATTGGGTATGGATAGGTATACAGGGTGTCCCAATATTCCATGGACATGGAGCAACCACAGATTACTGAGCTAAAAAAAAGTCGCTCGGACCAAACTTATCTCTATACCAAAGTGCTTCGTTTGTCCGTTAGAGGGCTTCAAAGTCTTTTGAAAATTTTAGTTTTTTTGAAATAGCTCAAAATCGGCTGATTCCAATTCGATGAAATTTGGTAGGTCAATTTCTTATTAAAAGTACTAGCTTCTGATGTACATGATAATTTGACGGAAACCTGGGAAGGGGTGAAACTACCCCTACCCTCCATTAAAATCGATCGTAATTGTTGATAGGGTAGCAGGAACGCTGTTCATGTTTTTTTGTTTGAAAGATACATCGTTTTAGCCCATTTTTGGTCTCCTACAAAAATCTGTATCTTTCCGAGGTGCCATGTGATAAAATAAATTAGTCGATGATAACTAAATTTTTATTTCATTCTTTTAATTTGAAATCAAATTTTCAATTGTCAGGTGATTATTTGATCTAATCTCATGAAAGATGCTCGATGTGGGCGCCGGTTTGGACCCTAGAAAGTTCCATCCTGCGCAAAAAAATGATTTTAACTTTTTTTCGAACCTCGTCGTTTTGCAAACTGTTTATGCGTTTGAAAAAAACCGTTTGCAAACACCTGAAAAAAAAAAACCGAACCATACTTAACATCTTTTATGAGATTAGATCAAATAATCACCTGACAATTGAAAATTTGATTTCAAATTAAAAGAATTAAATAAAATTTTGGTTAGGTGTCATCGACTAATTTATTTTATCACATGGCACCTCGGAGAGATACAGATTTTTGTAACAGACCAAAAATGGGCTAAAACGATGTATCTTTCAAACAAAAAAACATGAACAGCGTCCCTGCTACCCTATCAACAATTACGATCGATTTTAATGGAGGGTAGGGGTAGTTTCACCCCTTTCCGGGTTTCCGTCAAATTATCATGTACACCAGAAGTTAGTACTTTTAATAAGAAATTGACCTACCAAATTTCATCGAATTGGAATCAGCCGACTTTGAGCTATTTCAAAAAAACTAAAATTTTCAAAAGACTTTGAAGCCCTCTAACGGACAAACGAAGCACTTTGGTATAGAGATAAGTTTGGTCCGAGCGACTTTTTTTTACCTCAGTAATCTGTGGTTGCTCCATGTCCATGGAATATTGGGACACCCTGTATAAAGTTCGAAGGTAATGGGCATAAAGCAAAGCTAGAACAACGTTTCCTCGTGTTGAAAATTTATAGCGTGGCATTTTTAATGGGTGAATGTATTGGTAAATTTATAAATAATGTGTTACTGTTAATATTGAATATACCTATCTCCACATATCTCTGAATTAATATACAATATGGAACAAAAATTTTCGTCTGGTAGCCTTTGGAGTGATCGATCTTACAATACATGTAAATTTTTCTCTGCTGATCTACTATTTTTCAATTAACTATTTCTATGAAATGTCAATTTTTTTTCATGGGAAATTAATATGAAAATATTTTTGCTCCACGTTGTATAAAAGAAAATGACGAGCTTTTAAGTGTATTTTTAAATGCATCTGACCTGCATAACAAAAGTTGATTCTTATTTAACCAACCACTCGATTTATGGTGTTGAGTAATTAACGTATTCTTAGGCAAGATTAATAGGTAATAATACCTAATTTTACAATGATGAGCAGGTGTTTGTTTCTCGTTTGTTTCCATGATTAGTTCAAATGTTTTTGGCCTTCAAAGGAAGCCTGAAATGTCAGTAAAGCGTTTTAAAAGTAGGAAATAGATCCACGACATGCACAAGATTGGAATCTTAACCTAATAAGTGACCTATTGATGAAGAATGCTTGCGGGATTTATGTATGTGTTATGTAATCATTAATACTGTTATCAGCTGTCGAGAATGAAAATTATGTAATTTGGTGGAACGAATTCGCGTTGACAGAATGATGCATAATAGTTAACAACAGTAGTTGACGTCTTTGACAGTTTAAATTAATATATTTGCTTCTTGTAGTATTTTATTGAAATGGGTAATAGTTGGGATGGGTTAGTTGACTTGAGAACAACTCTTCTTTTACCATTATTGAATAAATAAAACGTTCATTATGTCGCTGATTTTACTTTAGAAGGATGAACATTTTCTCACGAGATACGAGATATAGGTAAGTGGCCAATCATCAATGTTGCGCATCTCTGTTATCATGTTAATCAGATCGCCCTCCCTTTTATTCTTGCTTGATCCTTTCTCAGTCTTAGCTCAGCTCAGCTCACCGCTTGGCTTCACACATAATTAATAATTATTTTATTGATTTTTTCATATAGTCGTAGAGAAAGTGACGTCTAATCGCGGCGAATGGTTATTAATTATTCACTTGGACGACTCCAATACTCGCCTACATGGGTCGTGTTTTAGATTTCATCCATGTTACAATATGACACTATAATACCATAGTAAAATTCAAAAAAGTACTATCTACATATTTTTTAATGAAAGTAATTAATTGCAACTTAAGAATGTGGCCGTATATCCCAGATGGTCCAGATTGTAAATAAACATTTTGATAAGATTGGGAACGTACCTAGTTAGTTACTCATTTCTTTCAGTTCTGAAACTTTTCTGCGAGGATGAAAAATTTGGAAAATTCTTCATGGAACCCTTTCCACAGTTTATTCGTTTTGCGATGTAGAGCAATCCACTCTTCTTCACACCCCATGAATTCAAGTCTTTCACCATCCTCCCGAGAAAGTCAGAAACATCTTCATCTGGGAATTAATTGCCCGTAACTTTTTTTTAATTTTGACTTTTGTGGTGCTTTATCACGTTTTTCGGCTTCAGCAGCTTTGGATTTTCCATCATGTTTTCTTTTTTGCACTTTTTCTTTTTTCAATGTTGTTGGGTGATGTCAAAAGTGCTGCTACGTGTCTCTCGCACTTCCTGGCTTGCGGAACTTTTGACATAGTGGGAATTTGATTTATTTTGTCAAGCATCGTCATCATGTCTGGGGGTGTCTTCAATTGGAATCATCTGATTAATTGATGCCTTTGAATTATCAAGCAATAAGGAGGGATGTTCTGGTTCAGTACCTTCATGCATGTCTTATCCGGGATGACCGGGAATGCAAAACAGAAGTATTCCACATTCTGCATGTTACATCATCCTTTCCACAGAGTTGTAGTTCCAGTGAACCATCCAAAATCAAAAGTACCGTTCCAGTAAGCGGTGTTTACTTATGTTGGAAAAATCCATATTTTTGATAATTTTTGATATGAAAGCGGCCCTAAACAAAGTTTTTTTTTGCTTTTATCATTAGTTCTTCTCAAGGTAGCAGCCGGGACGTCAAAGTTGTAAGGCAGTATTCACATCAATTCTGCCCTCGATTCTGCCTATTAGAACTGCTTCAACGGTATCGGAAAGTGTCTCTTGTGTCCATGTTCCAGTTTTCCCAGTGTTTACCAGTGTAGATAATTCAGAGGCCAACATTTTTTTATTGTTAAATTCCATAGTTTCGTTGACTCAAAAAAGTCTGATAAATTATACAACTTTTCTCGTGGATTGAACGATATTCAGTGCTGTGATGTATTATTGAAAGCGTGTATTTTTATTTTATTTTTAAATACAGTGGTGCAATAATAATAATTGCTACTTCTTGTATACTTGATAGTTCCTAGTAAAATGATTTTTTTACCTATAGCAATTACAGTTGATGACCTTACTCTAAATTTGTAAATGCATGCATCTAATTTCTAAAAAAATTATATACTTGTCATTTTCAAGTATGTTTAGACTGATTCACATGAAGCAAAGTACACCATACGTAATTATGTGCTTTTTGTGGGTACAAATTCATGTGGAGCAGTTTAATTTCGTTTTCTTTTTTTTAGTTATGAGGTCGTCAAATGTATAATAAATAATTTATACAATTTTTTCGCGCAATATTAAATTAATAAAAACAGTCATGCAAGTAGTAAGTTTTTAGATGGGTTTTTGATTTTTTCTACAAAAAAAAATTGACGGTGCCATCAAGACGAACAAAAAACATATTATGTATAGTTAGTATTTACCGTGCATGCCAATTTTCGACATGAATTTAAATCCATATCATGTTACAATGCTCCTGAAATTGCGTTCATATAAAGTTTGCAAAACTTTTTACCTTAGAACAATCGGTGAAAAGAGCAACTGTCATAATTTGATTTCTAAACACACATACGCCTATAGAATTATACATAACACTTTAATATATAATGGCTAGCCTAGCTACATAGATTTATATAGAAATAGGTACCTATACGTTTTCACAACTAGGGCGTGGCAGTTGAAATGATTATATTATCAATTTAAACAAGTTATTCCTTCCTAAAAGTCAATACCTACCATTCAGGGGTCATTCTATCATTGTTTATGGAGATCCTTATTTCAGATGTAAAGTGCAACCTCAAGAACGTTAAAACCTTGAGAAAGCGAATAAATTACTGATAGCTCAATTATTTTCTTATTCATTGCTCATTATGGGCTTAATTTTCTAATTAAATTGTATTTATCAATCCTTCTTCATGGCAATTATGCTATAACAATGAGTATGAGTCATTCTCTTACGGTATTTTTTTATTAATTTTTAAAAGAATTTTGAAATCGTCGGGGTCTGTTTTTAGTTCAAATAATTAAAGTACGCTTTCTCAAGTTACAACAAGCTAGAAATAAAACAAAATTTATTCTATCTTACTTTTTCATCAATCATATCTTCAATGCAATAATTATGTAGATCAAGAGAGATTTTTCCAGGTAATTTTTTATATAAGAGAACCCATTAACAACATCGTGCACCGCAGACGCCGTCGCTTAGTGGAGATACGAGTATTGCAGAGCTCTACTCCAGTGTCAGGTCACGTGACAGCGTTCTATTCGAGATGGAGTCAAAAAACAGCGGTCCGCTTGTATGTTGCCGAAAAATTCTGGCATGTTCTTTGGACAAAGATGAGCTTTTTTAGTCTCCTGGAGTTTTTCTGTAAGACGTTTTTTTCTCCATCAATGCATCAATAAAGTGGTACAATAATAATAATAAAACGCTTACTTCACCCGAAACTAAGGAAGCAATAAAAAATATGAATTCTTGTCTTTTGTTATTTTTTTTCCCGGGAGAAAGAAAATAGAAAAATTGACCAGAGGACAAAATTACGTTGTTCCCCAAAGAACATGACTGATTTTTTCAGAATTTTTGGCTGGGGTGGTAACGTAGCTATACACAATACACATGCATGCAATATTTTCACAAAGTGTCTGCGGTGCACGATGCCACTTTTGTCAGTGGGGCGCTTGTACTATTAGCTTTAGCAAAAAAAAATAATAATAACATTAGTAATAGTTGGCTATAGGCGTTGCCACATCCAATAATTTTTATACTAAGGCATTGTTATATTTTAATTAAATAATTGTAAATCGCCCAAGAAAAAAAAACGTCATATAAATAATTATTGTGTTGACTGTTATTTGCTGTTACTAGGACGAAACAGCGTGTTTATAATTTCCCATTTATACTTGACCACGCTATTTATGAATGGGAGAAAGGTAAGAAGCGTTATTTTACCATATACGCTAAAGAAAATACCAAATTTTATAAAAAAGAACTTTGTAAATAATAATTCAGAGATGATTATGCAAAGTTAAGAAAAATGACTCATTCGTTAGTTTAGTACTATGTAGTTTGAAATCAAAGTTTTTTTGGGTTCCTGAAACTGTTCAGTAAAAGGTTTTTTTTTCTGGTTTCTTCTGGTTTTCTTGTACTTACGCGATTTTGAAAAAGTTTGTATTTTTTGTTTGTTTGTTTTAACTTTTATGCAAATTATATCAATAATTATTATTGAAGTTTCATAAAATGACACAATGTTTTCTTGATACTATTAGTTCATATAATGGACCCATACACCTGAAATTCTTTTCAGCCCAAACTATTTAAATGAATTCTGTCCTAGATAGTCAATAAATCATTTTCGTTATTGACACCTGCAATTAGTTATTTTTTATTACTTCACAATGAGCAATTTAGCTTACAACAATGCTAAGGAGTAAAGGAGTAGGTAAACCTTTATGCAAACACTGGGCGGGTATTTACCGTTTCAACCTTGGTGGCTTAGAACAAGACGTAATCAAGGCGCAACGAGATATTGTAAGTAGGTACATTGAAGAAGTGAAACCAATTTAAAATTTACAACTATTTCTTCTCAATACGCTCATTGCGCTTGTGTATAGGTATGTTAAATTAATTGATGCTTAAGCAAATTAAATTCTAATCAGTATAAAAAGAAAGCGCCGTTGTAATTTGAATAACGTCATGTAAAAACAGAGAAGTACTCTAATAATTGTTTGTATGCAATTAATTTAGTTACATGCAAGAAGCGACCTTCGATGGTTTTTGTCGGTGGATGTCTGGTCTGTAGTGGGCTTGAGATGGTAAAAAATTTGTTGAAATACTTGACCGAGAAATAAGGAAATTGCAATTATTATTATACTTTTGATTCGACTGTTTAAGATATTATAATATAACACGTAGTAATAAGACACTTAAATTTAATAAAACTAGGTCAGTTTCATAGAGAAGTAATTATTTCTAGATCACATTCACATTTTAACAAACAAACAACCCTTGTGATCACCGCTTTGCACTAATTATGATACTATTTTTTATAGGGTACCTGCTTACAGGGTGACAACATAAGTGGTGATTTTAATTTTAAAATAATTTTTTTAATAAAATTTTGACACCCTGTATCTCGAAAATTATGCAAATGAAGACACTTGAACATGTTTCCTTGAAAAATGTCAAGGAATCATCCCTCAAAATTAAAGTCACCCTGTATAGTAGTCCCTTTGGGAAGCAATCCATCTGAGTACATTAAGGTATTGGCAGAGCCCTCCCGACAATCCAAAATCCAATCCAGAGCTTTTTGCAAGGAGTCAATTTTAACTGGGGCTACTTGTCTCAATATGCCAATCGAACGTATTACGCGTGGATAATAGCGTCATGAGAAAATGATTGGGGAATATAGCATTCCTTAAAGCATTCCCGGAAGCTTTCTGGTACAAAGTGTAAGCTTCTTGGAATGTAATACCTTTAGAAATAATAAGGGCAGGCTCATATTCCATATGATATAAAAACCTTGGATTCCTTCATCGTGAAAAGCTATCTTATCATCGCTTTCCGCATGCAACAACTTGGTGATCTTGATGAATCCAGAATCCGCTTATGCCTGGACTGGACTGTTGTTGCCGCATTTGGGGAACTTTCTTTTAAGCTGCAATTATTTAAGGCTTCAAATCTTTATGTTGTGTATCTAAGACAGAGCCATTCGGGTCTGAGTGATCTAGTGATGTAATCCTCACCAATTAGTTTTGGTCGGTGCCGGTAAGGATCTAATGGTGATCCCTGCTTTTACTACCTATTAAAAATTCATCGGAAATCGAATTTGTGTATCTGGAACACCTATACTTTACTACCTCCTAAACATTTCATCCTTCTTCAATATTAAATAACATGTCTGGGTATTCTAAAAAAAATTCCTGATGGTCTCTTACCCGAATCATACACTAATTGTCAAACAGAAGCCTAAATATCCAGAAGAAATCATATAACCATACTGATGTGCTCTTTTACTTAGCGAGGCGTTCTTGGAAGTGCATAATTAGATTACTTATCGATAAGCTGATCTTTTACAACCAGTTTATACACGATTTACTGGCTACTGGCGTAAAGCAGCCATCTGTTGAACCGTGAATTTATTTAAATTGCCTGTGTAAAATAATAATTTAAAGGCTGATTATCTGTTTACAAAAATGGGAGTTCTATTTTCCAACAGATTTTGAAATAAGTTCTAAACTTGTGTCTTTAAACCAAAACTATTAGAAAAGTAACGAAAATCAGTCGTTTTAGGTAGTTTTTATTCTGACGTTTTTGAAAAATGCATCATTGAGAGCAAAGTACTAATTATCTGAAGTTTCGATTGAACGAGGATAAAACTCCCACTTTTTGTGAATAGCTGGGGATTTTTCTGGCAACTTTCTCGGTTAATTTTGCGCGTAAGTCTTTTGTGAATAGCTGGGGATTTTTCTGGCAACTTTCTCGGTTAATTTTGCGCGTAAGTCTTTTGCAGTTCTATTCTACAAAAAAACTTTACACTTTTCGCTTTTTCATTTTTTGCTATGGGGAAAACTTGCTTTTTTCTGCTTTCCGCATGTTTCCACAAGTTTAGTTTAAGGCAATGCAATTTTATGACAAGAGACATCTGCAAAGTTTTTATTGTGGAACAGAGGCCGCTGATCCCATTAGTGAGAGGTCTCGTTATTTTAAGATCTTAAATTATCCTTCCCCAAACTTATAGTGGAAAAACAGACCATGTTGAACAATTTTTTAATAGTCGAAGTAAAAATTGAAATTAGTTGCACAGCTTACTTTTCGTGGATCGCTTTATGCCAGGGTACCCCGCTAATTAATTGGGGACAGAGAACGTACCTATACCGGGTGTAACATAAGTACTGCGAAAAATTTCAGGGGGTGATTCCTAGGATCATTTTAAGAAAAAAAGTTCATATGAACATAGGTCCGAAAATGTCCTATGGGTCCTTACCCTTACCCGCTGAGTTATAGCCCCTTAAAGTTGGGACCATGACGAAGGTTTTTATTTATTATCTCCGAAACCGTTCAACATAAGATGACGAAATTTACCACTTTGAAATTTTCACCAAGGCTGGGTTAAATCTGGGGGATGTGGGGTAAAAATTACCTCAACTTTTTAATGTGAAATTATAGAATATTGAAGTTTTCTGCGTAAAAAAAGTTACTCTTGGTTCAACTTCGTTAAGATGCACACCGTTTTCGAGAAAAATCCATTTCAAAATTGTTTATTTTGCTTATCTTGATCCGAAAATGAATTTGCTTTCAATGACATGGGGGCAGAAATTGGCGTTCCGCAATAGCTCACATTTCAGAGTAATGCAATGAAATTTTGAAATGGATTTTTCTCGAAAATGGTGCATCTTATCGACACCAATGGAGTGTAGTTTTACCAATGCTGGAGTTGTCAGATCGCAGGTTAACTGGGGACCACATTTATTTTGTGTATGAACATCTAATTTGACGACTTTGTTGCCACTTTGCGAGAGCCACAACGTTATAGACCTAGTGCAAAAATCATGCCAGAAATCGTTTATTTTGTTAATAATTGACATCAACTTTTTACTAAGACAAATTGGGCTCAATCTCCTATTTTGTGTTATTCAATCAACTCCTGTTCTATGACTCTATGTCCCCGTTAATTAGGGGATATGAAAAGGTCGTTTAAATATGTTGACTATCATAAGATTCTGTTATACCCATATTTTGAGCTTACATGGCCCTTTTAGAATAACATCCATTCCTTTGATTTTTCAACGTTGTGTTTCTTAATCTTCTCCTCTGACCGGTAATATCAATAATGTTTTAAGTGTTTGTTACTTGTTTTATATTATTCATTATGCAAATGGTGTTTTAATTTGAATTTTGATGCGTGTTTGGTAACTCTTGTCTGAGAGAATTAATGTAAATAGCTAATAGGAATAAATGTTTGAATACCAAGTAGGCTCATCAAGTTGCAAATAGTTTTTGGAATTTTTCATGGATTTTAATTTTTTTTTTAATATCTGCGGAAGTAAATATATTTTTAATGCGATTTAAATTTATGTTTGGTACTTATTCATATTTGAACCCACTGGATTGACAATTTCTAAATAAATCTCTAAACGTACACCTAGTTCTAAGTATTTGCAATAGCCCATGCAAGTAATGCCTCCAGCTAGTTTTCACGACTACCAGCTAGCATTACCTATCATCACTATTACGTAAATCTGAGTGACATCTTTTCTTTAGAAGAAGAGAAAAACCATTCAACACTTATGAGTTTATTATTACATATTGTTATTATTAAGATGACACATAATTATAATTTAATGGATAATTTAAATGTGTTGTTGATGTTCATCTTAAATAATTTAAGTATTTAAAAAATATTTTGGATTTTGGATATTATGTATATCCAAATATTTATATTCTTCTGCATCATATCTTACCAATACCTTTTTTTTTTCTAGTTTTCTTTGAGTAGCTCTCAAATTGACTTACCGATTAAAATGAAATATCCTAGTATGAATATCACAGATCTAAGTGCATTGGGGTACATGTAATACATCTTATGGTTTTGGAAAGTGCTTCGAGACACCACACTACGATTGCATCGACATCTCGCGATCAACTGACTGTCTCTGGTGCTGGTGTCTCTGTTGTTTCTCCTCGAGCCATGGGCCGGTTGATGGTTGATGGTCGTTATCCATTTCCATTATTATTACGTGATGGTGTGTTTGTTTAATAAAAAGTGATCGTTTCGACCGGTATTTATTAATTTTTCTGTTCCGATCGTGATTCTGTTTTGGGTACTAAACCAACGGAGCACATGGTACAATACAATTATTATGCCATCGATTCTATTTTAACGCGATAATTTTTTTAATATTCAAAACATATTTTTGGTTCATTGACGTGACCAGGGTACCCAAATTTGTTTTCCTGAAAAAATCTTCAGGGTGATTCATCAATTAGTACAAAAAAATTTAGTGAAGATTCCTTGATCAATTTTAAGGGGGGAGGTCATTATAGTTTTTTTTTTTTTTTTTGAGAAGTTGGAACCTTTTTTCAAGATTCGGTAGAAAACTCATCTTTATCTTTTATTTTTTCCCTGAAATGACTTGAAATAAATAAAAGAAACTACTCAATCAAAACTACAGAAAATTAAAAACTACTATAAGTACCAAAAAGCTAAAGGGGGTGAACCATACTACCCCTTAAATTTTTAATTTATAGTTTATGGACTCAAGTTTATTTATTGTCGCATACAAAATCCGCGGAAACGAATACTTTTCCACTAAAAAATTAAATTCGGGTAGGTACTTGCATAAATTATTATACAATAAAATTTTTACACTTTATCAAATTATCAATTCATGGCATGGTATTAATTATGGATGCACCTACATTACCAAACTTCAGGATATTATTCCTTGGTAAATTTTGAGAAAAAAAGTCCAATAAACACAGGTCAAAAATGGTTAAGTGAGTTTTGAAAATACAAGGTGTTTAAGAAAGAAAGTTAAAATTTAAGAGAAAATTTCAAAATAACTGTATATTTTTGTAAAATCCGGTATAGGTAGGTACACTTTCTGTGCATAAACAGACATGTTTGGATGTACGATTTTTTTTCAACTTAAAATCAACTTAAAAATGAGAAATGTAGCTCTTATTTTTTTAAATATTAATTTTGTTTTCAAATAAAATACACTGTCATCTTTGCTGACATCATGGAAATCATGGAAACATTGTTCAATGAATAATAAGCAAATACGCTAAACTATCTAGCGTATTTGGTGTAAGCTACATTTACACTCGAAAGTTAAAACTGTCCCAGATTTATTTGAACAGAACTGTACTCAATTGAACTCTGTATTGATATTTTGATAAAAAATGTAAAAGTTTTGTTTTTTGTTTTTAAAAGTTTAATTTTGGTTGTCCAGTTACCAAACATCCTGTATTATGGAGTTCGTCTATGCGCGCTCGCCACTTTCCGCTCTGTATCTCACGAATAGTAGAAATGTATTTTTTATTAAAAAAAAGGTAATTGTATACATCCGCGGCTCCTACGCTTCATCAATTTTTTCGGGACCGAGGAGCGAAATAGGGGTGCTGGGTGGGTAAGAAGCTAAAAACAGCCAGGGCAAACTAATATCAAGGTCACCACTAAGGCCTCTTTGGCACTACGGTTGAATTTCTATTTTTTTTTTCACTTTCAGGGCAAGGAATATCTTCGAGAATAACGGTAGCACGATTTTTATTTTCAAATTTGCATTTATTTTGCATTTATACTCCAAAAATACGCGACATCGCTCGCTATTATATTCCGACTACGTTTGCATGCCGTGTATGTTGCGTCTGTTACCAGACCGGCTCTGGTGTTGTTTACGAGTTTCCGCCGTCCTCTCGACACTCTGACCTTGCATGTTTATTATGATATTCGCTGTTCTAAACAGGCCCGCACTCAGGAAGACCTTCTTTTGATGCCGTTTTGTTCGCTTATCTTTCATTTGCCCAGCAAATTAATACCTTCCTGGTGTTACTATAGGTATGTCCTCCACCCCTATACAGGGTTATTCACGGTATACGCCACGGAAGTTTATGGCCGTGCCTCTGGATTTTTGGAACTTTTTACTTTTGGAGTGGATAGAAACCCGGCAGAGGTACGTTTTAAAATTATATTCATAATGTACAGGGTGTCCCAAAAGCATGAAACATATCAAAGTTATGTTTTTTTTAAATGGAATGCTCCTATATTATTGCATTTTTGGATTGCCTGGGAAGAAAAAAGAAGATTGGCTTTTACAGTTGGTGTTTAAATTCAGAAGTTTTTAAGTTATAAACAAGTGAAAATCGTCATTTTTCAAGTTCAAGGCCCTGTACAAGGAAAACGGCTTAAGATGGAGGAAAACGGTTTACATGTCACTATTTTAACTTTTCATGTACTATCCAATGATGTAGATGAAATGTTTATACAGGGTGATAAAAAATTTGAAAAATTCTAAGATTTCTCCACGCGTCGACAAATAAAAAAATCAAAGAAAGTACAAATGTTTCTATACCATAGGATAGTACATGAAAAGTTAAAATAGGGACATGTAAGCCGTTTTTCTCTATCTTGAACCGTTTTCGTTGTACAGGTCCTTGAACTTGAAAAGTGACGATTTTCACTTGTTTATAACTCAAAAACTTCTGAATTTAAACACCAACTGTAAAAGCCAATCTCACTTTCTCTTCTCAGACAATCTAAAAATGCAATAACATAGGAGCATTCCATTTAAAAAAACATAACTTTGATATGTTTCATGCTTTTGGGACACTCTGTACATTATGAATATAATTTTAAAACGTACCTCTGCCGGGTCTCTATTCACTCCAAAAATAAAAAGATCCTAAAATCCAGAGACACGGCCATAATCTTCCGTGGCGTATACCGTGAATAACCCTGTATAGGTGCCATAGTGAAACTGTAGGAGCCGCGGATGTATATAATGACCAAAAAAAAAAACACTAATAGAAAAAAAACTGAAAACGAAAATCGTCAATAATTTGATATTTCATCATCTACAAGTTTCATGATAACCTTAAATGTCGTATTTCACATAGAAAACGAGATAATTGCGAAAAATGTATTTCTGGACCTTCGAAATTAAATATCTTGCGACGCAGGCACGAGATTATTTGAGATTTTTCTGCCAGCCTTTAGAATGCCCAAGAAAAGGTTTATACATACAAATTTTCAGCTTATTCTGAGGTTTTTGTCTTATTTGACCCGACCATCTGTATCTCAATAAACGCTGGATTTCAGTGTCGAATTTACACTTTTCTTACAGTCACTTCACTGTACCCCCCCTCCCCGCCGTAAATGCACCCCAGACGAAATTTTTTATAGGAAATTGTGAAAACTAGTCAAAATTAAACAATTTAGCCAGTAGTCGCGCATTTACGGCAGATGCGCGACTACTTGATTAAATTTTACTTACAGTGTAAGGTCATTCGGTTTTCTAGCACCTTCACTAAATTGCTTTTGCAAAAATGATTGCTTGGGTATGAGGAAACGAAATTTTTTTATGGAAACGGGGGGAAAATTGATGCAGATTAATTAAGCAGTCGCGTATCTGCTGCCTCTAGATCGCTGACGCTGGCTTACACCGTGTGACAACTTTTAAAGCGAGACATGGGGAAATCACTAATTGCAGTTTGCCGCTCACCAGTTATCTACAAAAACGGTAATGGTGTCTATCGAAAGGGCATTCGTCCCTGAACGCGCTGCTACCAAAAACTTCCCAATTTACTTACCTACTCTTTTTTTAATAATTGAAAAATAAAATTTATCAGTAGCCGTTGTTATGCCAAATTTAATAGTTTATGTCATGGCTACTGATACGTTTTATTTTGAAATTAAAAAAATTTTTTTTTTCAATTATTAAAAAAGGAGTAGGTAGGTAAATTAGGAAGTTTTTGGTAGCAGCTAGTTCAGGAAAAAAATGTCCTTTTGATTTCGATGAAACTGGTGAGCGGCAAACTGCAATTATGGGATTTCTCATGTCATTCCCCTATGTTGCCTTGAAAGTTGTCACGCGGTATGTATGGCCTATTGGCAAATCCAGGGCTGCTGAACTGTGAAAAATCTGACAAAATGTATATCTAACCTATATAATTTTTAAGGAACTTGGTGCTTTATATCACACCACCTAAAGTCAGATGAGTATTGTTGCTTTAATTTTTACCTGGTATTATTAATCGCCCATAACTCAGTATTGAAAACAAATTATCATTGCCCTTTGTGCAGACGTTAATTTTTATTATTGTTACAGCTCATTTGCAATCTAGCAGCTACCGACACTTCTGCGATCGAGCAACGTATTGGGAACTTCTTCGCCGACCTGCACGGTCGACTGTATCTGATTGAAAGACAACTGCGACTCCAGGTTCAAGATCACCACGACGATGGTACCGCCTCCAAGGAGCAAGGTTTGAGCAAGCTTACCTTTACTCTACAGAGCAATGTGGATGAGCTGCAGTACATACTGAATGCAGCTTGTGGAGGCTTGGGCGAGACCAAGTTGAATATGAAGGTGCTTCTGGAAAAACTGAGGAATTCTGAGAATATCCCCTGTTTTTTGGACGACAGGATCGGTGGCGAATCTGGTGTACAGTTATACAGGTGTGTTGGCGGTGGTAGTATCAATAATCGTAAAGTATATGTCCTGAATTTCTATCCATTTTTTATTGCTTCAACTTTTAATCCAAATTTAACTTTATCCCAAGCTACTATCAGTTGATGCAAGCTTGGTTATACTTAGAGCAGAAGAAATCGGTTTATGACTCTCTGGAGTTCCTTTTTTTGTGAAAAAGATAAAAGTTTTCAAAATGGAGCCTGTTAGCTTGAATTTTTCCTATTTTGACCAATAAAGTCTATGGTGTCTAATAGTTTGTTCCGGTTTGCTATGTTCTGTCAGATCATAGTGAACACATACCAAGTCTTCAACACTCTGAAGTGGCAATGGAAAAAAAAAACAAGAACAAGATTGAAAACCAGTTTTGGTTTCATTGTGCCTTACTTTCCACAAGACACAATTTATTTTTGTGATGCCAACAAGTATTTAATGATTTGTTTCTTATGTAAGAATCTCGCAACATTGTCAATGGCGGGGTTAAAACTTTTTTGCAGGCCCTTTAGAATTTTTTTTCACCCCTCCCCCCTCTCACAGTATGCTGACACCCTCAGATTCTTTCTCTCACAAGACTTGGTTTCTATTAAAAGAGCATATTACTATGATTATGAGGAAGTGCCAGTAGCATAACAACATTTCAAGGACTTCATAGTTCAACCTGAATAATAAATAGAGACTTTCAATTTCTTGGGCAGGTAACAACCTGGTTAAGACCTGGTTTTATCACATCTATAATGTGTTGGTTTTCTATAAAATGGGATTTGGGAACCTTGTTCGTTTTTCTACCAGTTATCCAGAAAATTGTTGGAAGTTTTTTCTTACATTCTACTGTAAATTCGTTGTTTAGTTAATTACTGTTTATTAAATTGAGAAAATTATCTGATTGCCTGGATTAACATACAAAATATGCCAAAGTATCTAATCTACTTATCTAAACCAAAATGTTCTGCTTCAGAGTGCAAATTTTTCCATCAAAATGATCCACAAAAAGTTGAGCTGTGGATGTACCCTCTGACAAGCCTTCATTTTAATCAAATGATAAGTGAAACTGACGTACTATTACTTGTTATGCTATGAGAGAAAATCATGAAAACTTTGATGAAAATAAGGCCCTTGTGATTGTGATTATTTGAGCAAATATTCAGAGGAAAATTACAAATTGAATATAAATTCTACTTTACCATTTTTAGCAGTCCTTTATTCCTTTAATTTTTAGAAAAACAATTCATTTTTGCAAACAAAATAGTAATAATACAGTTCCAAAAATTGATTGATTTACCACATAGATTTATGAAAATGATTGTTGTTTTTTTTTTCAGTTTCAGTCCTGATCCAATTTTGGAAAACCTGGAAGACATGTTTACTTTGGAGAAATCGCTGTCTCGAGAGTATGCGCTGATTCCATACTCCAAAATTCCAGACGATCTGAAAGTCGATGCTACAGGCTACGAAAGTAGTGAAAACGAATATTCTAAAACAGGTAAAAACACTGCCATGTTTACTTAAATTCACATTTAATATTGTTGGATTTAAATTACTCAAATTATTGACAGTTTCAGTGACATCCATAAAATCAGATAATACTTCAGTGAGTTCTGATTTTGAGTGCGTGGAAGCGCCTCCAGTAAAAAAAGCAACAAAATATGGAAAAGGAAGTAAGCAAAGTTATTTGAATTTTCTATTTTTTATGTAATATGTAATACAGTAAAACCTGGATAACCCGGAAACGCCTGGGACCGAAAATAAATTCCGTCTTATACAGGTTTCCGGCTTAAACAACAACAACTGTCTAAACTGGAAACAAACCTGCTTAGCACGGAAAATGCCCAACCGTACGTACATTTTTTTTAGTATCGATAGAATGTTTTCCCACGAGCCAATCTGATTTTATTTTGTCCTTATTCTTCAAAATATCATAAACTTGTGTTTTACCACACTTATATTTTTCCGCGAGAAGCTTAAGCTAATTTTTTGTTTTCATAACACATAATTAAATCTATTAAAATAGATTTCTAAAGATTTCAGTGTTAGAGTGTTGAATTTTTTATTTGCAGACATATCGAATATTGTACCTACTAAAAACTGTCGGTCCGCTTCCGTCTTATGCAGGTGAAATTGCGTGCATAAGGTTAAAAAACGTATTCCGTCTCCGCGTTACGCAGTTTCCGGCTTGAGCAGTGGAAGTTAACATGTAATGTGCATAGCTTAATTCGGGACCGGGAAAAATTTCCGTGATAGACAGATTTCCGCCTTATTCAGTGTCCGTCTTATCCAGGTTTGACTGTATATTATAGCAGTGTTGAAAATAATTTCTGGTGAATTTCGTTTAGATGGTTCATGAGAGTAGTGGGTAGTGGTCAACTAATTTGCATTGTTTAAGGGTAACTGGTGGAATTTTCCAAAATTAATATAAATGAACTATTAGATAATAAAAAAAAAAAACTTTTGCATGTAAAATTTGGTATGAAGCTGAATATTTATTTTTTAATTCTCAATTTCCCAGGAGAGGAAGTCACTGTGACACATATCGAGACCGTGAACAAATTTTTTGTCCAAAAAATAGCACACCGTGATTTAATTCATCAAATATGTAGTGAGATTAAACGTAGTCAGAATTGGTCAAAACCCTGCGAGAACCCTCGTCAGTGTAAGTTTAGCTCAGTAGTGACATCCCTGAAAATTGACTGGTAATTTTTATGTTTCCACAGTTGACATTTGTTTGGTCCTGTATGTTTTAAAAAAGAAACAGGAATGGTGCCGAGGACGAATCATGGAAATTCTACCTGATGGAAAGTACAAAGTATTTTTATTGGACTATGGAAACTCTGTTAAAGTGACGAAAGACAAGTAAGGCGAAGAAAATACGAAGTATGGATCTAGTAGTAATATTTGTATGTTTTTTTTCAGGCTACGAAATATCAAGCCATCTTTAATTAAGAAACCACCTTTAGCCATTGAATGTAAATTATATAACCCTACCAACGCAGAATGGAGCAACAATGCTCATTTACACATGGCGCAAATTATTACAAAGTAATTATCATTGTCGTTATTTTTTATTTATATTACACATTGACGAGAGTATCTTTGCTCCTGGTTCTGAGATGGCGTCCTATTGGCCGTTGTAAATTGAAGTGTCAGATTCAGTGTCTGGAGACTCGCTTCCACAGAAAAGGACCAAGATATTCTTTTCTAGTGTAGATAACAAGATTAGAATAGTTTAAATGTGGATGACAGAAGATGAAAAAGTGCTCTCTTGGTTTTTTCTCTCGTGAAACTAGGTTGCAGGATGCTTGTGTTTCCCCAAAAACAAGGAGCAAGTGTAACATACTTTATTTCAGTGGCAGCTCATGGTTATTCGTAGCATAGGGATGGCAATTTCCAAGTTCTTAGCCACAGAGGGCTCCTTTTTTTCATTTACAATAAATAACTTGCCAGTGTAACAGATTTTACATTTTTTATGATTATTTATAAAATAGGGAAATAGGGCACAATTTCTATATCCACTTTATGTTTTCAAAGGATAGGTTTTTAATTATTATTAGTCAGTTTTTCTATGTTAAATTTCGCCTTTTTCAAACTTTTATGTTGGAAAATTTAAAAGTAATTAACTGAATATTTTCTTTTTTTCAGAAAAGATACGTTTATGTGTGTAAGGAAAACTGAAAACGGAGTTTGTGAAGTGGAACTGAGTGTATCAACTTCACTGGGTAGTCTGACTCCCATTGTTGATCTCATAATTGCGTCTTGTGATAAAGTGTTACACAATGCAGATAACTACCATGCTGAATATCAAGCACAATTTAAGAAATCCCCAGTCGCAGAATCGTCGCGGGTTGTTCTTTTTAAGAATAGCCGAACTTTTGCCCTCCACGATTCAGCCAATGTACTGATAATTTTTGCGAAAAATCCTCACTGTTTATATGTACAAATGGTAAGTGGTGGTTGTGGATCAGTTATATTATCTTCATCAATTTTTTATTTTATATTTTAGACCGCGTACAAAGAAACTTATGAAAAGATGATGAAGTCGCTTAATGACACATTCCGAAAACTGAAAAGTTGTGTTCCAATTAAAGGTAATTTTTGAACCCTCTCATTATCCTTAATAGCAATAAATTCTTACGGCTTGTATTGTAACAAATCTTCCAAAAGTTTTGTTTCAAGTATTAAGGTACTTGAAGAGAAAAAAGAAATATGTCTAAGAACTTGGGGTTTTCAGGCAGCTATTGCTTAGCTGAATTCTCGATGCCAATTCATGGTCAATTTCATCGTGCAGAAGTGTTAGATGTGGACATTTTGAACAAAACTGCTGAAGTTTTTTTAGTGGACTTGGGGCCAATTGTTACAGTTCCTTGGATTCAATTGAAATGTGTACCAGAATCGTTATCAAAGTTAGAGTGTCAGGTATGTTAATAAATTAAGAAATAACCTATTAGGTATCCGATAACCTTGAACTATGAAAAAATTTCTGAGTTTTAAATTTTACTGATAAAAATCCATCCAAACTTCAAACTTGTAAAACTAGTCAAGTGTCACTAATTTTTTTTTTGTTTCGACATTTTGACAGAACTCAAATCTGCAAAATGTTTCATTATCGATAATTTCCCAACCACTCAGTCTTGTAGGTTATTACACAAAATACGATAATTGATAAAAATTAAAAAATTTACATAATACTCAGGTTTTCTGTCATTTTTTTTTGTCATTATCGCATATACAGGGTGTACCAGCTCGATTTAGACAACGGTAAGGGCCGTGTAGGTCTCGTCAAGACGAAACGTTTTTTTATTTGAAGTTTTTGGATTTGGACCATCGTTGCGGAAATATGGCCGACTTCCGGTTTTTAGTTTTTTGGCTCCAGTTTCGGCATTTTTAGGTTCTCGCCCAAACTGAAACTAGTTTTGGAAACTCCTTAGCTTCAGTTACTACTTTCATATTGAAGTCAAGGTTCTATCTCTGTTGGATTCAAAATCTCAATTTTTCAATTTAATTCAATTTGAATTGATTCAAAGACTTAAAATTTAAAGTCTTGGGCATGTCGCCATTTTGAATCCAACAGAGATAGAACCTTGACTTCAATATGAAAGTTGTAACTGAAGCTAAGGAGTTTCCAAAACTAGTTTCAGTTTGGGCGAGAACCTAAAAATGCCGAAACTGGAGCCAAAAAACTAAAAACCGGAAGTCGGCCATATTTCCGCAACGAAGGTCCAAATCCAAAAACTTCAAATAAAAAAACGTTTCGTCTTGACGAAACCTACACGGCCCTTACCGTTGTCTAAATCGAGCTGGTACACCCTTTGCAAAAATGGATTTGTTCTATTTTTCCAAGGCTCTAGTACTTTCCCCTATATCATGATATTTATGTCATATCTGCAATTCAAGACTCTCCCTGTTTTCTCTTTTTTTTTTTAAATATATTCAAAGAAATTGAATTGGGCATGTGAGTGGCGAAAAATTTTGGGGATCAGTGGTTAATTTAGTGTAGTAGTGTTTACAGTAGTGTTTAGTTAGTGTTTATTGTTTATAATATTTTAGAAGGTTCTAATGAATAAACAAAACAAATCGAGAAAAATTTGAATTTACATATCAATTATTGCGCTCTCTATACAGGGTGTTGAGAAAATTATGGATAAACTCTTAGTACATTGTAGGGGACACTCAGTAGAGTACGGGAAAAATAATTTAAAAAATTCTGGTCTTCAATTTGGTGAGATAAAAAAGGTCAAAGTTAACATTTCACTATCTTTGTTTTTCGGTATTTGCAAAAACTAGATGATTTTACAGATATAAAAAAGGGTAGGTACTTTAATCGTTATCAATTGAAAAAAATTGCTTAATATGTATTACTGGCTTGGAAAATTTAATAAGGTTTTTGCTTTCTTTTCCAAGATACTGAAAAAAGCATTTGGCAACAACGGTTTTGATACCTTAACTACCTACATTGTTAGATATTAGACAAAATTACCAAATAAGCAGTTATCGTGTTAAACGTTGCTAAATTTATTGTTCAATATTTTGCTTTATCTTTTAAAATGTGGCTGTGGATTTTTAAAAATTATTTTTCCTGTACTTCACTGAGTGTCCCCTCCATTGTACTAGAGAGTTTATTAACACATTTTCTTAACACCCTGTATACAGGGTGTCCCTGAATTGGTGTTAAAAACTTAAAGGGGGGATAGTAAGTCCAAAAAAATTCAAATTTTTTTTTTAAACATACTCTTTAAAATGCACCGTTTTGGCGGAGATTTTGGGGTTGACAAGGTTTTTTCGCCCCTATTTTCTACGCCACTGGGAAGATAGCTGCTTTGGAAACATTTTATAAAATTTTGGATTTTTTTACGCAAAAAATTATTCTTTGTAATTTTTTTGTGAAACTAACCATTTTTGAAAAAAAGGGCATTTTATGATCAAAAAATTAAACTCAAAGACACAAAATTTTAATGAATTGGAAAACCATTGACACTATAACGAAAGATAAATTGAATTTTAATGATTGTTATTAACAAGATTCAATTTAACAAAACTCTAAGTATTAACAATTTCAAAAGTTTTCACATTGTTTAGTGGTTAATTTGTTGTCAAAAGATGTTGTTTGACTACCAAAAAGTACAGGCATTAAAGCCAGAAGACCATCAGCCTTGATTAGAATTTTGCCGGCGATTGATAGATCTTCATGTGAGGAATGAAAATTTTGTTAGAACCACTTTGTTTACTGACGAAGCAACGTTTACAAAAGATGGGATACTAAATTTACACCAATTTACATGTATACGCTGACAATGATGAAAATCCCCATGCCATTATTCAAACCAAATTCCAAGAAAAATTTTCGGTAAACGTCTGGGCAGGGATTGTGGGGAATTATTTGCTTGGGCCATTTTTTTTTTTACCTCGAAGATTAGGAGGTGATGAATATTTGAACTTTCTTCAAAATGACCTGCCCGAACTTTTGGAAGTTGTTAATTTGCAACTTCGGCGACAAATGTGGTACCAGCATGACGGTGCACCAGCCCACTTCAGTCTTGCAGTCAGGCACTTTCTACATCAGCAATTTCCTGGTAGATGGATTAGCAGAGGAGCTGATGCTCCAATGTTTTGGGCGCCGCGGTCACCCGATTTAAATGCAGCCGATTTTTTTTGTGGGGACATATTATGGTTTATGCTAATTCCATAAACTCTGAAGAACAACTTCGGCTGCGCATAACGGAAGCATTTGGGACAATTCGAAACTCTCGTCAAGTTTTTCAAAAAACTAGAACAAATTTTATAAAAAGACTACGCGCTTGCATCAATGCACAAGGTGGACACTTCGAACATCTTTTGACAACAAACTAACCACTAAACAATGTTGAAAATTTTGAAATTGTTATTACTCAGAGTTTTGTTAAATCGAATCTTGTTAATAACAATCATTAAAATTAAATTTATCTTTCGTTATGGTGTCAATGGTTTTCCAATTCATTAAAATTTTGTGTCTTTGAGTTTAATTTTTTGATCATAAAATGCCATTTTTTTCAAAAATGGTTAGTTTCACAAAAAATTACAAAGAATAATTTTTTGCGTAAAAAAACTCCAAAATTTTATCAAATCTTTCCAAAGCAGCTATCTTCCCAGTGGCATAGAAAATAGGGGCGAAAAAACCTTGTCAACCCTAAAATCTCCGCCACTGCTTTATGCAAAGTCAATCATTTGGCATTAGAAATTATTACTTTTTTAAGGTTCCCATTTGTACAAAAGCTGGTATCCGTGCGACAAGCGGTTCCCAAGTTATCCGTAAAAAACGAATTAATTTTTTCAACTTAAACACCCTGTATCTAAAAAACGGTGCATTTTAATTTAAAGGGTATGTTTAAAAAAAAAATTTGAATTTTTTTGGACTTACTATCCCCCCTTTAAGTTTGTAACACCAATTCAGGGACACCCTGTATATTTTTTTTTACTTTCAACTAAAAGAAAAAATATTGTGAACTTTCTAATTTAGGTCATTGATTCGGTGGTTTTCTTTTCACTACTAGATGGAAAGTTTAAATACAAAAATCTTGGAGATGTTTCATGAAAAGTGGCCTCAATTTCTGAATGTTTTTAATTTTTTGGCTTTGCTCACGGTTCTCAAAATTTAATAATAAATTTCCTATTATGTAAAATTGAGAAGTGGTTGTTTCTTCACCTTTATAACAGTACACTACTAAACACAGTCTAAATGTAAATTTGATTAATATTTATCTTACTGTGTCTCATTTTAGGCCATTAAAGTAAAAATGACCCATGTTGAACCTATAGAAGATGATAAATGGGAAGAAGAAGCTGTGATTTTTTTTAACAAATACATATACCAAGAAAAATCACTGAAGATGATTGTAAATACCTTGGAGCCATTGGAAGTCGCATTGTTCGAATGCAGGTCTCAAGAAGACATATGTCTTAACGCCCTTTTAGTGAAAAGCGAGCTTGCGAAGAGTACGGGAAACATGTAAGTTCAATCTAGTGAAAGTGAAATAAAAAGATTGGGGCCTTGATTTTCCTTTTGTTAAAAAAATTCACTAAGGTAATTGACATTTTCAACTGTCAAAGTGAAATGAATTATTATTTACACTCGTAACTACTCAATGAATGGGAAATCATATGGCCTATTATTGTGGTGTGATTAAAAAAAAAAAAAAAATAGTAGGTTAAGGTGAAGATTTTCAGGGGAGTGTTGAAAAAATTAAAATAAGGGCTATTAAATAGTCGGATAATAATATTTATTAGTATGTATCAAGAATATTGCATTAATTCCTATTTTTTAGTTCTAAAAATATCCATTGGCCACGAGCAGAGAAAACCGACTCATCAAAAGAAGACGACTCTGGTTTTATGTTTTTGAAACAAACTTTCATACCCGGACTGGACAGCGACTGTGAGGATGAAGAAATCTCAGGGATCAAGAAACCAGTTGATGTTGTAAAAGCCGTAAATCCTGAAAAAATTTACATAAGGTTTCACGATTGTCATGAACAAGAAAAGCAGTTGTATAAAGAGCTTCAAGCTCACTATGGCAAAGAACGGGAGTATAAAGATAATTGGGAAGTGAATGAAAGATGTGTAGTCTTTGATGTGGAAGAAAAAGATTATTGTAGGGGCACTGTTATTGAGAAATTACCCAGTAAAAAATACAAAGTGTTTTTGATAGACCAAGCCAAAGAAATCGATGTATCTGACGAACATATTTACATTTACAATGAATACTTCAAACAGTTTTGCCCAATGGTTTTTAGGTCTCATTTAGTGAATATCAGACCAGCTGGGGGTCAAAATACGTGGAGTAATATGGCGATTGAATTTATACTCGATATTTTTAAAGACCAAAAAAAAATATTTATAAAAAAAGGGGTAGAATTTGAACCGGCAAGAGATAAAAAATCATTTCCCGTTGAAATGTGGTATTCAAGAATTGTAGCAGGAAAGGCTTTAGAACCATCCAAAACCTATTATACGTCTATAACTAAATTGCTAACGAAAGCTGGACTGGCTTTCAAAACTAAACCTCCAGAACCTGAAGTAAAACCCATATTAAAAATAGAAAGCAGTGATTTAAAAGACGCTGACACAAAAGTTGAATCTGTCCCTGAAGTCGACAAACAGCAAATAGATGAAGAGGAAAAACCGACACCTGTCGGTGACTTAAAAGAAGATGTTTCTAAAAAACAAGAACTCACAGTAGATATAGATCCAGTTGATTGGAACGAACTTATTCAAACTGACGATGAAGATGTAGAACAATTGCCAGCTCCTAAGACCGAGTGGTTGCTACCAAAAGATTTGCCGCTTACAAAATTTGAAGCTATTGTTACCTGCACCGATTATGGTTGTCTTTATATCCGTGATGCTAATCTTGATTCGGCTTATAGGGACATGGAATCTCGATTGAAAGAAATATTTGACAAGGCATCTCCGTGCCCCGAAATAACCTGGAAAAAGGGTCAAATTTGTACGATTTCCTATGAAGGTATGTGGTATCGAGGTAGGGTGGAGGATGCTGAAAACCCTCAAGAAATCACGGTTATTATGATTGATTTTGGAAGCGATCACACACTGCCTCCTAAAAGCTTAAACCCGAAAGTTTGCTTTACCGATATCGAACCCTTTGCTGTTCCGGTCAAGCTCTATAATGTCTTTACTAGAAATAAGAAGGATTGGTCAGAGAGCGAATACAATATTTTAACAAATTTAATCACCGAACATGTAACTATTGAGGCCAAATGTAAGGACAGTAGCACTGATACTTACTTAGTAGAAGTTTATCTTAGTGATGACTCAAGTTTGAACGATCTGTTGGTTACCCACTGTAAAAATTTGACTAGAATGAGAAGTGAAATCGGTTTACCTATAGAGGAGGAAGACAGCGATGACGACGAAGAGATTCAGAATTATTTAGGTCTTGCAAATGCACTGCATTTTGAGAATACTTTTAAAAAGAACAGTGAAAATGACGTAGAGCCAGAAGTGACCAAGCATGATTACAAATTTGCTGAATTACCCGAAATCGAACCAAACGAAAAGTACGATATGACCGTGATCAATGTAATCAAACATAATTCAGTCATCTTGGACATACTTGGTGAGACGGTCGATGATGAGTCTGTTGCTCGATTTAAAGAAATGGAGAGAAGCTTGAAAAAGGCACACGGTTCACAACCGGTGTTAGAAGATGTGATTGTCGGCACTCCGTGTATCTGCCCTTACAGCGGTGATGGACTCTGGTATAGAGGATTGGTAAGGAAAACATTTTTTATTATTAAACAGTTTTCAACATCACTTGAAGTTATTTATTGTTAGTTATAAATTTTTGAGTTTCTATTACGCTCGTGTATTAGATTTGTTCGCATTTTGATGTTTTGTTTGATTTGTGTAATTATGTTTCAGATATTTAACACTGATGATGTAGCCATCGGTAAAGCTTACGTGTTCTTTGTCGATTACGGAAACATCGACAGTGTAAGCTGTAATGATTTGAGAGCTATGAAGGAGGACTGGTTTAACATTCCCATACGCCATTGCTATGCAGAGATCGATATCACATTGGTCGACGATAAAGACTCAAATAAGGTGTATAAATTTTTGCAACAGTTCTCGGATACATTACAAAAAGTGGAGATAATTCGTGAGCACCCCTTGACTGTGCACCTTTTTAATAAAGAGAAAGGAGAGACTTTGTGTTATCAAGAGTTGCTTGATTCTGGGATTATCAAGTTGAATGATTCAAACTGAAATGTTTAGATAAGAAGTTAATAATTTTTGTTCTTAGATACTAAGTTTTTGTTTTTTTCTGAACTGAAAAAAGATATATTGCGTTTATACTACTTGAAACTAAGTTACTATTATTTTTGAGAATAAAGATTTTTGTTTATCATTACGCATTTCATTACCTACCTATTCATGATTTTTAGGGGTAAAAAAGGTTTTCTGTCTTAAATACACAGGTGTCCAGTAATTGATGGAAAACAGTGTAATGAATACCACAATCATAGTTTCTCCAGTATTGTTCAAGCTTACTTATGACTTGTAAACTTTAATCCACCGGCATCTTTGTTAAATTGAGTATGGACCATCAGTCAGTGATTCTGAACACTCCTTAATGTGGCCACGTATGTGTGACAATGATTAAGGCCAATAGTTTTTTGTATTTACATTTACTGCAATAGGAAATTCAATAATTATGTTTTCATTTTATGTAACACTTGTTTTTCACTTTCTTAACACTGTTAAAAATGGAATTACGGCCCCTGGGATGGGCATATTATTTTCACTTGATATACTTTTGAATGTTATACTATTGTGTGAGTAATCAAAACGTAATTCAGGCAGGCTTCGGAAAAAATTTCATGTCTGAGATTAAATCTGCAATAAAATTTATAAAAGGACTCAAACATTTTCTCGTATTACTGGTTGCATATCTTTTATTTTTACATTGAGGTAGAATAGTAAGGAGACACTGCTAGGCTTAATTTCACATGGAGAAACCACTGGGCGTAGCCTAAGTATCATATCAATATGGATACCTTACCAGACCTGGAATATTTAAACTTTAAAGTGGTTTGAACACAGGACACTGTGTAGTAGGTTTCCAGGTAATTCTGTCAATGAAATCCGATCATATCTGATTTCGTACAGGATTCTTAGAAAATCTGAAACCAAAATGCAGCTTCGTTTCATGTTTTCAATTCGATACGACGGGTTTAAACGATAAAAATACTTATCCAAACACACTCCTGCATATTGTTTACTATTTCGTGAAGTAACCTGTGAAACCTTATTCTGGTTGATTTCTTTTTATTAGCTCCACGTCTTCTACGGCAACTACGAAGAGCACATGAAAACATAGTTTTTCAATAACTTAACTATTATATCAACCCAAAAAACCAAAGAAAATAAGAATACGTCGCTTGATTTCGCAAGCACCTGTTGGACGGAAGTGTCATATCAATATGGTGGACTGCAGCTGTTTTCGGGGTTGAGATCACTTCTACCTCAATGTATTTTTATGATTGAAGCTGCTGTATTTCCAGGAAACCAAAGAGTCCAAATAAGTTGAGTTTATTTTTTTACTCTGAGAGATTACCTCAAGTCTATTCTAGGAAAACGATTGGTATTTGTTTGTTTGTTGAAGCTAAATATGTAAGACGATTTTGGGATCCGTGATGCGGCAGCCGTATAGGCTAATCCGTATTTATTCAGTCCCCTTTGTTAACCAAATCATTCAGTGCCTGTTAAAGGTTGAACAGTCTTTTGCTAAGGATATTCCTTGGCTAATTTTGAATCCTTAGATTCAAGAAACAGAAAACCAATAATTTTAAAAACCTGCACCTTATTTTTGCAATTGTCAGCTAATTCTTTGACAATAAATTCAATTATGCAATGCATTGTGTCATAGTGGGAGAGAAAGTGAACAGGTCACATTTGTAAATTTAGAGATAAATCAAGAAGGCAATGTAGAAGCCATTTACGATTTTTGAACCAATATTTTTATTTTACAGGTTCACTCTCTGATATGTACCTATAGATTATTGAGATTACACCTATGTGGGTAAAATGAAAGAAAATGAAAGTAAAATTTTTCTATTGTGAACTCTATTGAATGGCATCTGTTGTTTGTAAGTAATGAGTGCCTGCCTTGCGGTACTTGGCTCTTCTGTGCCTGCCTATACAAACCTTTTTTGTGTTCAGTCTGGATAACAGGCCAACCCCTCCATTTTTGACGGCACATAGCTTTTTAATAAGGAAAAGATACAAAATATCTAAATTCAAGAAACTCTAGTTTTGTTTGTCCTGGAAGAAATTAATATCTGGGAAACTTCTTGATTTTTTTTTAATCTAAAAAAGTGGTTATGTAGGATGTAGCACTCCAGAAAGGTGGATATTAAATTTTTACCCAGTCCTGCCAGTAAAATTAAATATTTTGAGGAAATGAAAATTAAAACCAAAAGAAAAAAACATTTTTCAATTTTGAAGTCCTGCTGAAAAAGTGCCCTTTACAAAAGTTGTATAATATTTTTCCATGATTTTTATGAAAATCGCAGTTATGCCATTTTGAACCCCCCAAATCATCCCATCACAACCTCAGCTCACCAATTTATTTTTGTTCGGCCTTGAAGAAACCAGCAAACAAGAAAAGTCCGATCAAGAGAAGACAAAAAATGTGTAAGTTACGCCAAATGCACTCGCGAATGAGAGAGAGGCCACTTTGTCACTAGAAGAAAAGTATTTTAAGGTAGCTTATCTCTTTTTCGATTACTTCTGTGAAATTCTGATTGGTAAAATAAAAATTATAGAAAATATGATGGGTTTTGCTTGGCGTAAGCTGAAAGGCTAATTATTGACCTTTATAATGGCAAGTTTTACCAGTCGTGACCTTCAAAGTATTTTTTACTTCCAAGGTTAAATATAGGGAAATCAATTTCCAACCCTAATTTACTTATTATGGACTATATGGTTAATATTACTTTGAAGCTAGAAATAGGTAAAGCAATATGGTCAAGTAACCCTATACTTTATAAGTACCCTATAATTTTGTTCCTTGAGAAGTTTTCTTTCTTTTTGAAAATACAGGATGTCCCAAGATTTCTTTATCAAGGGATATCCGCGTTATTTCAAAAAATAAACAAATGAAATTCGGGAAATTTCAACCATACCCCTATGCAGCTGCATCCTCAATGCTGCTTTACGCCTTTCCACCCCTAAGTAATCATCCTCTACTTTTTTTTTTTCAAATGACACCCCCCATATTTTTTTTGCTCGATAGGATTGTTGACCTTCTTTCTGAATACAATGTCACACGATTTTTTTAAATCGAGACATATCTAGCACTCCGAAAACAATATAATATCATAACAAACGAGGATTGTCAAGGAGTTGTAATTGCTTGTTTTTTGTGTTAATGTTTCCTCCAACCACCTTAACTAGTAATACCGGTGTTACTGGCATAGGCGTTAATAATCATAATTGCTTCTGTGATTTTAATGTCATATTAAATGTTATTTATTATTCCTTGACAAACCCTCGTTTGTTATGATATTATATTGTTTTCGGCGTGCTAGATAATCCTGTCGAGCAAAAAATATACAGGGTGTGGGCCACGGTATACGAAACGGAAGATTATGGCCGTGTCTCTGGATTTTAGAATCTTTTTATTTTTGGAGTGGATAGAAACCCGGCAGAGGTACGTTTTAAAATTATATTCATAATGTACAGGATGTCCCAAAAGCATAAAACATATCAAAGTTATGTTTTTTTAAATGGAATGCTCCTATGTTATTGCATTTTTAGATTGTCTGAAAAAAGAAAATAAGATTGGCTTTTACAGTTGGTGTTTAAATTCAGAAGTTTTTGAGTTATAAACAAGTGAAAATCGTCATTTTTCAAGTTCAAGGCTCTGCACAACGAAAACGGCTGAAGATAGAGAAAAACGGCTTACATGTCCCTATTTTAACTTTTCATGTACTATCCAATGATGTAGATGAAATGTTTATACAGGGTGATAAAAAATTTGAAAAATTCTGAGATTTCTCCACGCGTCGCCAAATAAAAAAATCAAAGAAAGCACAAATGTTTCTATACCATAGGATCCCAGATAGCACGCAAGCTTGCAGCAAGCTTTGATTTTGGCTTGCATCAAGTTTGATATAAGCTTGCCTTGCAAGCCTTGAATTCTGCAAGGCGAGCCTTTTTGACGTTTTTTTTTTGACGTCAACTTGACGTCAAAATCGCAACAATACAATTTTGAAACCCCCATCAAATCAACCAGCCACCACCTCAGCTCATCCATTTATTTTTTATTACGTTTATTTAAAAATCCCTTTACCATTTCTGCCTATAAAAGTTCAAGTAAAATTTTTTAAATATTTTTTTAATATAAAAAAAGCAGCTGCCAAGTAAAGAAACGAAAGCGAGGAACATGTTAAATACGTATTAGCTGTGTAGCAAACCTGCAAAAACCTTATTGATTACTCATATTTCCAATAGAATAATCTAAACAGCAGAAAAGCCAACCTTTTGGGGAACAACCAGACCTGTTGCATTGATGACAGCTTCAGCTTACACTTGAAGGGTTGAAATTTTGGATCAATAAAGTATCTAGCGAGGGGTTGCAACCTATAGGGTGACGAAGTTGCAACTCTCTAAGAGAAAGGGCGAACTTTCTCGGTTCGTGCATAGAAGGGTAACAGGAGAATAGAAGGTGTAAAGAGATGGACGAAACTTCGTCAAATTCCTCACTGGAAAAGCTCTGCCATAGGAAAAGAGACGAAAAATGAGAGAAAGTAAATATTGAAAGTTTCCATTTTAGAATGCCTATAATAACATTGATTTTTGAAAAAGGTTTGCTGTAGTTTTTTTTTTATCTTGGGGAGACGTTACTTTGTTAAGGGTACCTATAAGTAAAGTACTCAAATTTGTGAAGGGTGCCTGTGTCCAAACAATTTTTTTTCCAATTCAATCCGTATTTAATTATACCTGCCTATGTAGCCACCTCATATTAGTGTGTATAAATTTCTAAGTAGGTATAGACAAGGTATATTCTTCATCCTGTTTATATTTTTTAATGATTTTTGAACTATTAGGTATCAGGTTTTAAGCTTTGAGAATACGAGAAAACAAAGTAAAAAATAAAATAAAGGGAAATCCCCATATATTGGATGAGTATTTGCCTTTTATCTTTCGAAGATTATTATATTTTTTAAAAACCTCGTAGAGAGAATCACTCGTCATTTTTTATGATAAATAATTATAAGAGTAAAAAATATAGGTGAGCTCTAAAATTTTAACAGTAGAAGAGAAGCATTTATTTATCTCGACAGCTTCTTTAAGCGCCCTCAAATCAAATCAACATAAAGTGTATTCTAGAACCTCTAGTATGCACGAGAAGAATTCACATCAGTAAATGGATCTTGGAAACCGTAGAGTAGCACCGTGGGCTCTAAGGGGACTTGGGGGAGCGGCAATAACGATCTCAAGCGCGGGAAATTTGAGCGGGAAATGCATGAACACACGAACACGAATTCTCGCGACGTCCCGCCTGATCGAGCGCAGCGGTGTTGCCAACTTAAATTTATGGACTTTGACTTTTTAAAATTAAATTAAATTGATTACATGCATTACCATATTAGCAATTGAATGAAGTATCAAAAAATGGAATAAAGAATAAAGGGTTGCCATTAAAAAAAAAAAAAAAAATGACGATGACGTCATCACTTTTCCGCGCATCACATCCGAATATATTGTCACAAGTTGAACAACTTAAAAACAAAATCGAGCTGTTTTTATTTTTTCAAAAAAACATTATTCCTTAATTTTGCCGCTCACTGTATAGTCACAGTAGAACAATAATCTTCTGTGGAAGAACTATAAATAATTAACTAATCAACATTGCAGCCGTGAAAGCCCGCTATTATAATATGGCAGGATCGAATCACCAGCAGCGTCCGTCTTCAGTCTTCAGGTGAGTAATAGGGGTTGTTGCCAAACTTTAACAATCAGATTCAATTTTTTTTTACATTAATTTTTACCGTCTTCCCTATATACAAGAGTTCAAAAAATAGCAATTTTCTCGAAAATTCAAGTGAAATTTATGTTTTCAACCCTACTATTAGTAGAATCTCTGCGTGCGTACTGATGGATGATAAATAAAACACTAATATTTCAAAAATACAGTAGAATTTTTGAAACATTATTAGTGTTTTATTTATCATCAATCAAACTTCAAGTGGCTGCCATTTTGCAATGATTTGACCGATTTTACTCAAATGCAATACCTGACCACAAGCACTATTTGTGGATATACCTTATTACTCCCACGAACATTTCAGTCCCCTATATGGAGAGCACTTTACTGTTGAAGGTCTCGCAAGTTTCCGTTAGTATTTTATAGCTTCCTCAGAAGTCAAAAAGGACTCCCTATTCAGAGGCCCGATGGTAAACGGCTTTCCACGAGAGATGCACATATAATTAAGAGCACAAAAGGCTCCCCAGTGCCAGTAGATTGCTGCGAAATATATAGGTAAGAGTGAAATGTTGCTATGCATCGAGCGCCACAGTCATATATCTGTGTAGTGGCTCTACGATTGAGCTCCGAAGGGTTAAATAGCCGTGCATTTGTGTCGGTACCAGACCACCCCCTGCAGATGTCTAAATACCGAAAAAACTCAGCTCTTTAGACTGAAAACTGCGATCTGAATCGTGGTGATAAGAAAGGGGTTTTGCGCACTTTGAAAGAACACCCTGCTGTTACTTTGTGCTGTTTCATCGTGACTTATTTCGGCGATAATCAAACGCAAATTCAAAGTCCTTCATAATTAAGGTTTACAGCAGTTTCCAATTTATACAGGGCTACAATAACCCGCGAACTCCGGGGCATGTGTTTGATAAAATTCACTTCTAAGTAGAGTACGTACCTATAGTAAATTTTTTTACCGCAGTACTTTTTTTTCCAAAGATATGACCATTTTTGTAAAAATAAGAGCGGCGACACTGCAATGAACACGGGAATAAGTTAGATATCTATCATTTTCATGTTTGTTTCCAATAGCAATGAAGGCATTTTAATATTTTGTATTGTAAGGTCTAAACGAAACCACCAAACAGACTTGTTGGTACTTAAGTAAGTAAAAGTGAGAGCAAGTTGGCAACACTGAAACTGTAGCGTTAAAAATCAGGTTTGCTGTTGCTGCTTGCACGATGACGATTCCCGCATCCCGCCCGCTGCCCGCTCAGTTACCAGTCAATACCGCGTGCATGGTTACTGTTCCACCTTATTTACGTGCCTATAATTAACTTTTTAATATGGCTTTAACAGAGAGACTTATCGAAACTGTTGAAAAGTATCCTATTTTGTATGATCTTTCACATCCCGACTATAAAAACACACGAATAAGGGACAAGATATGGGATGAAATGGGTCTGAAATTCGGAGAAAGTGGTAAGTTCAATTTTAGAGTTAATTTTACATCAAAATAATATAAGCTCTTTGTATAATGCAATATTGCACGCACGCGCTTCAAATGCGATATTGGTTGCTATTAATTGTCTTGGATTGTTTTCGAAGTTGTTGAAATAAGCAGTTAGCCCATCATATTTATAGCTTCTGATGGTTTAAAAAACTTAAAATACTCTCCTTTTTGAGCCAAACTTAGAGAAAAACTTCATCACCAGTTCGAGGAGTAGGAATCAGGTTTTTCCTCGTAGTTTTCATCCAGTGGCACATTCTTTAAGCCTGCTGGAAAACTCTTACCCAGATTAGATTCTTCAAAGATTCCACTATCTATGCAATGTTTTTACCAAATCCTCTTCGAGCCAATATGTTAGGCCATTTTGCGGATCGGAGTGCAAATTGTGTTTTTCTCAAATATTGGCTTATTCTGGTTATTTTAGAGCAAAATTGTATTAAACGTCATCTATAGAAGCCTAAAATACTTTTTGTCCTCTACCGTTTTCGGTTACACCAGACGTCTTGCTATTTTCAATCAATTAATGTCAATATATTATTGCATTTTTGAATTCTGCATTCCGGCAGTTGCAGAACGCTGTATAGAAATATCAAACATTTATTCTTTTTTGTAGGAGAAAGCTTGAAGAAAAAATGGAAGAATCTGCGTGATTCTTATGCTAAATATTTAAGAAACCAAAAAAATTATCAGAAGTGGCGATGGGCAAGACAAATGGAAGCATTCCGGCGGTATTTAGCATTCGCCCAAACAGATTCTGATATTTCTGACATCAAGGAAGATGGACATAATATGCAGACATATTCAGCGATTGACGAAAATTTAGAATTCGAGGAAGATAATGAGACTTTCCCATCCCGTCTTGATGCTGATTCAGCAATGACGGAAATCTCTGAAACCCGTGTCAAATCACCAATCCCGCCGCTGTCTACATCATCCACCATTACATCATCGTCATTAAATGCTACAAAAAGCCGCAGAACCTTTAAAACAAATGACAACAATAATTCATCAGTAGACACTGTCGCAAACTATCTGGAAAATAAAAGACTACGAACTGAGATGACCGCCAACGATCTAATTTTTGCCGGGTATGCAAAAACAGTTAGCTCTTTCTCACCTAAAAGGCAAGCTATCACGAAAATGAAAATTGCTCAGATTATTATGGAACAAGAATTGCAGAACATCGAGGAAGCGGAAGCCGCATCTAGACCTTCTTCTAGAAATTTTGAAACCATATCGACGTATTCTTCACCTACCACTCCACCCGGATATAATGAAAATCAAAATAATTATTTTATTAAATTAGAACAAGATACTTGAGCCACAGACCACAGCAACTATATACCACTTCTGTCTCATCTTATGCCAACACATACAGGGTGTCCGGTAAGTACGTCCTAATCTCTCGGTTTTTCCTAATCTCCTTTTTGGCTCTAACTTTTGAACCGACCTGTAAAATTTGTTGAAATTTTTATTTTTTATAGAGGCTATAAAGACTCATTAAGTCATATCAGAGTAGATGTTTGACGTCCTCAAGGAAGTCAGGAACGGTTTTACCACCACACATCATTGTGTCAAAGTTTTGACAGGTGTCATTTTAAAGAGCTGAAAACTTATTTTTTAAATACACTGCATGGTCATTCATCTTCACAAAAGGTACTCTTAATTTATTTCAATAAAACTAGCGGTTCTCAAGATAAATCGACTTTTATGCGAATTTTGATCAAGTTCCGTCAATAGCAATCCATTATGCAGGTAGCAGGTTTATCAACAAGAACCTGATTTTTACCTGTTTGTGTTTAGCATTAGTAACTTTTTAGTGTTTCGCATTCCTAAAAACCGATTTATCTCGAAAACCGTCAGTTCTACCGAAATAAATTAAGAGCACTTTTTTTAAAGATGAAGTATTAGACTATTCAAAAAAATTGTTTTTAGCTCTGTAAAGTGACACCTGTCAAAATTTTGACTCAACGAGTATGATGGTAAGTCCGTTCCTGACTTCCCTGACGACGTCAAACATCGACTTTAATATGGCCTGATGGCTCTTTGTGGCGTCTATAAAGTATTTAATTTCATCCAATTATACAGGTCGGTTCAAAAGTTAGAGCCAAAAAAGTAAATTGCGGGGCACCCTTTTAGGGCTTCATATCTCGGTTTGGGGACACTTTAGGAATTTTTTTTATGACAGACTAGGTTTTTTTTGACCTCCCCTGTATGCTCTCGAGAGATTAGGAGGTACTTACCGGACACTCTGTATAATCCGTATCACCATACTGACAATGTAGAATAAAAACTATTTACCCAAGTATGACTATTATAGTAATAAACTATAAAAATTGGATTTTCTTTTATTAAAAAATGACTTTTATACTTTAACGCCGTGTCCCAGCTGCATCCGGGTAATGCGTTGCGTGCGATGCGGGGAACGCACGCAACGCAAAATCGCACGGGGAATTTTGAGTGTGTCCTAACTGAATGCGGGCGATTCGTGCGAGAAAATGGTTTCCAATCCAACTATTTCTGGTGCAGCTTCAGATGAAATACGTTTTAATTTGGAAACCAGTAGGTTGTTGGAGCTTGAAAGACTTAAAAATCACAGAAAGAAACATGTTACTTAAGAGAAAGAAACAATAAGACGCAAGTAATCTATAGAAATAGGTATAGATTTGATAGATAGATAAATAGTAGGTAGGCTAAATATAAAAAGGTCTACAATAGAAGTTAATAGACCTCATACTTACTTTAAACGCCTAAATTCGAGACATTTTCACATTCCCAGTGTACCTTGACTCTTGTTCTTGTAAAATAGATTTCTCTTATTGCACAAAATGTTTCGCTTTGGCACGAAGGCAATCGAAATTAAAAAAATTTCCTGCCCGCCGCAAAAATCGCAAGATTTTGACAGATGAAAAAACTAAATATTTCAATTTAAAACAATGCGTGCGTTGCGGTGTCGTTTTATCGTACGACTTTGCGGGCAAACGCGTCTACTGAGGACACTCCCATTGCTTTGCATGTGTTTTATTTTAATCGTTCCCCGCAACACACGCACGCAACGCACGCAACGCAGTCCCCGGATGCAGCTAGGACGCGGCGTAACGACGTACGAGGGTCATTTGAAAAGTTTCCGTCCTTACCGGCAAAAAGTCATGGTGCATTCAAGTTCTCTTGCCAACCAATAGAGGACCTTTACATATGTATGCCATAAAGATTTCAAGTCATTCCGATCAGTACAAAACACATGGTACCCTTCCAAAGTTGACAGGTGACGTTTGTTAACGACAATGGATAAAATCGAGTATCGCGCGGTGATAAAGATCCTATATTTGAAAAGGAAAAAAACTGGGGAAGTGAAAGAAGAGTTAGACTCCGTGTATGGTGAATCGTCGCCCTCATTTACAACCGTGAAACATTGGGTGGCCGAGTTCCGAGTTCAAACGCGGTCGTACAAGCATTTTTGACGATGAACGTTCTGGTCGTCCAAAAACTGTTTCCACGGAAGATATTGTCAGTTTAGTGCATACAACCGTCATGGAAGATCGCCGATTAACCATTAGGGAAATTGCTGAGGCTTGTGGGATATCAACTGAACGGGTGCATAAGATTTTACATGAAGATTTATGCATGAGAAAATTATCCGCGCGATGGGTGCCGCGTTTGTTGACGATCAACCAAAAGCGCGTACGGATGGACATGTCGCGCGAAACTCTTCAGCAGTTCCAAAAGAATCCTACTGAGTTTTTGCGCCGATTAATTACTGACGACGAAACCTGGATCCATCACCATACTCCGGAGACTAAACAACAGTCAATGCAGTGGATTGAGGTGGGGGAACCAGCTCCGAAGAAGGTGAAGGTCGTTCTTTCTGCCGGAAAAGTTATGGCGACAGTTTTTTGGGACAGCCGTGGAGTAAATATGGTCGATTACCTTCAAAAAGGTAAAACCATTAACGGACCCTATTACGCTGCATTGCGGGACCAATTGAAGATAGAACTCAAGAAGAAACGACCACACGTGGCGAGGAAGAAGGTGCTGTTTCATCAGGACAACGCGCGAGTCCATACGTGCATGGTCGCAATGGCGAAATTGGACGAACTGAAATTCGAATTACTTCAACACCCACCCTACTCACCAGACCTAGCTTCGAGTGACTTTTAAAATTGTTCCCCAACTTGAAAAAAATTCTGGGTGGGAAAAAATATGGGTCAAATACCGAAGTTAAAGAGGCAGTAAACCTGTATTTTTCAGGTTTACCTAAAGAATTTTTTTCTGATGGCCTGAAGGGTTGGGAAAAGCGTTTGACCAAATGTATTGACTTGCGTGGAGGCTATGTCGAGAAATTAATTTTTGTTTGGCTTGAATTATGTGTTTTTCTTCAAAAGGCCGGAAACTTTTCAAATGACCCTCGTAATTATCAAACGTTATTCTGGAGAGATTGGTTCCCGGTTCCTTCTTCCTCGATTCATCTGCTGCTACTGCCAGTGCAGATAAGGGCTTCATCTTCATCATCGATCCTTACTCAAAGAGCACGAAATAACGATTTTCCAAAAAGCAGCTTCATCTTTTATTAGAGGTACAAAGCTTATTTAATATCTCGTGGGAACAGGGACTTTAAAAAAAGAAAAAAGGGACAAAAACTGTTTTTTTTTTTAAGTAAAAACCCATTTTTAATTGGTCCAATAAATATTCAGATATTTCTTATTTTAATATAGGCAATGTGTGGCTCTCATAAATTGAGAAAATACAATTAAATTTTTTATAAAAAGTACCTACAAAGTACTTCTTCAACAAGTCAAATCTAAAATATAAGAACTTCATCATCAACTTTTTTCTACTACAGAGATTTCAATCTCTTTTTCCTCTTTAATTTCCTCTAAAACCGCATCTTCATCAGGTAGAGCGAAGCAAAGTCCGGCCCCTAGCAGCACAGCACCTGCAACCAGGAAGAGAGGTACTTGGCACCCACCATCCATCAACACCCCGAAAACAAGATTACTGGTGACGGCTCCCATACGTCCTGCCATCATCACCATACATATTCCTAATCCTCCCGAGGTTGTTGGGAACAGAGAAACCGCCGCACCGCCTAGAGACATGTTGGCTGCCAGCATCGTTGATTGGAAGATGCTTGCTAAAATGGTGTACTGCAATAGAGAAGCAATTTCGACATAACATTGCGAAGCAAATATAACGTTTCTGAAGAGTTGTGAACAAAAATTACCTGCACAGACGTACTGGCCCAATGCATTCCAGCAGAGCTGACCCCCCCGGCTAGCATCTCTAAGGCGGGTACAACTCTGAGGGGCACCTTTCCCGTGATCCATCCTGTCAGAGCACTAACAACTAGGGAGGTAATGCCCATGGCTACTGTGCTAACAATTACCGCCATATCCAGCCGGGGACTGCAAATCGTGAGAGATTCAACGGTTGATGAGAGATCTTGAGTAATACTGGTGCTCAAATTCTGTTGGCGATGAAAACGGGTGAAGAGCTCGGGGAGCCAGAGTCCTAAACCAAATATCCTGTAACAAAAGAGTGCTTGATTAAGTCATGATTGGGGCGAAAAAAGAAAATAATAATTCACTTACCCCATCATATTTGTGAACATAATCACACACATCAGCATAGTTAAATAAACCAGCGGCGTCTTGAAGAGGCTCTTGAATTGATCCCAAATTTCACTGAGAACCCTTGCTAATTTTCCCTTACATTTAAATCCAACAGCGACTGGTACTTCACTTCTATAATCCAGGAGATTTTTAACGGGAAAATCTTCAATACGTAACCCAGTGTTTTTCATAAACATTTTCCCTAAAACTTTCAAAGCTTCCCTGGCATTTCCCTTTGCAATAAAATACTTGGGACTTTCTGGTAGTTTAAAAAACCAAAATCCAACGATGAATTCTGGAAGGGCAAGTAAAACGTAAAATAACCTCCAGGAGTTAATGGAGAAAACTGGGAGGTAGCTGTACGAAATATTTACAGGCAATATTCCCCAAGCGAGTAGTGGCAGGAGCAGCCAAGAAGCAGTGAAAAATATTCCGCAATAGCATACGATAGCCGTTCTGTATTTTGGAGGTTGAAATTCGGATAAATAGGAGAACACTATACTGCCAGGAGCGCCGATCAGAAAACCATTTAAAAATCTGGCTACGATTAGAGATGTAAAATAAGGACTGACAGCGCACGTTACTGTAACTGTTGCATTCGTCAGATGAGTGAAAATAAGAACTTTTCGTCTTCCTATATTATCTGCAAGAATTCCCCACAGGAAAGCGCTAAGTATCCCTCCGGAAAGGAACGCTACGTTAAGAAAACCTATTTCACTCGAAGTAAGCTTGAGATCACACTGGGCAGCTGGAAAAATATAGGCTGAAAGCCCGTTTTGAAAGCCCACACAAATTATACAGAGGGCACATGCTAGAATTACTTCGTAGTGAAATTTTCCGTAACCTGAAAAGAAAATATTCGTTAAATACAGTTAAGTCTTTGAATTAATAATACTCAAAAAATCGCCATTGCGTCTCTTTCTCTCCCTCTCTTTCTTTCGTCTAATAATCGATTCTGGGCTTCAGGTACATTTTTTGAGTGCAAATTTTTACAATAAAAATAATTGTTCACGTCGGTTTGTTATTTTTCTATTACAAATCTTCTTCAAATCTTGAAGGGTTTGATGTGTACCTACTGTTCTCTACTATTATATCTACCTGGGAATGAACAATCTCTCAGGTGCATGGTAGGTAGGTATTGGCCAATCATAGCTCGGCATTTTTAATCCAAGCTGGCTCTCTCATAACATACACGATTATCATGGTGCGCGGCGCTCGAATAGGAACGAGGCAACCTTTCTGCGTAAGTTTTGAGCCAACCTGAATTTTCCTTCGTTTTTGGAGTTCAGTTAAAAATATGACATAGGTACATCTTATTGTCATGAAAAATCTTAAGAAAAAAACTGTGCATTGCATATTCAACATTGCTATTTATACGCAGGGTGATTCATATTAAATCTTCTATTAAGAGTTAGAAATTCGACAAGAGTGCGCTTAGGAAATTTTTGGCGAAATCAGGATTTAAATATCCTCTAAAAGGCACAACTTTGATCTAATTTAACCGAGCTTGCAAATAATGGAGATTAATACAATACAAAGAAGATTATGCTTCGCTCTGTATTATATGAGGTCTGTTAAGAAAATACGCGGATGGTTTGAATTACGCTGCTCCAGTTGGTTCCAGAGGAATCCGCCTGGTGTCCCTACGTTTGTACAAATCAGTCGATGAAAACGTAATTTTCCGATTGCAGATATCTTCATTTGTTGACTAACTTGTCGGTTTATAGTGAAGGGTGATTTTTTCGTTTGTCAGATTTCATAATGAATAACCTGCCCTGACATGAAGGAGCAACGTCTTTCTGTAAATTTTGTTTTAAACTTAGAAGTTCAGTGACTGCAACATTTACTAATGCTCAACATGATTTACGGTGATGTTGCTGTGAAGCATACTGGACGTCCCCCACTTCCACTGACGACCCTCACGTTGATGAAATCAACACGGCCTTAGTGAGGGCAAAAATTGACGTCTGACCATCAGGGAGTTTGTTGAGGAGTGTGGGAAATCAGTTGGATCTTGTCATGAGATTTTGACCGAAAAATTGAAGATGTACTGAAGATTCTGCGGAATTTGTGCCAAGCCACTACGACGTACGACCAAAAAGTCAACCGTCCGGGTTTGTCAGGAACTGCTCGATCCTTCAGAAGAAGATGAAAACTTGAAATGACATTGAAATGAAGGTCCAATCGTCCCGCAAGTAAAACCAAGACCCAAAAAAGCTCGCCAAGTTCAATCTAATGTCAATATGATGCATACTTTTTTATGCCAAGAGTTTTTTTATGTTCAACTTGAGTACCTCACCCAAGTCTCCATAGTGAAGCAGCTTATACTACACTGGAACTTCTGAAGGACGCCATTCGTCGCAAAAGGTCAGAAAAATGGAGGAGTGGCAATTGGTTTTTCCATCACGACAAAGCTCCACCCATTCAGCCCTCGGAACTCGCAGTTTTTGACCAAAAACTCGATCACTGTTCTTCCCTACTCCTACCCCTACGCATGCTCCTTGTGATATTTCTGGTTCTTCAAACTCTAAAAGACCCTTGAAGGGAAAAATATTTGGAACGATTTCCGAGATTAAGGCAAATGTGACGAAGGAGCTGAAGGGCACTACAAAAGAAGCGTATCAGGAGTATACCAACAAATTGAATTACCGTTGGGATAAGTCGTGTATTGGGGAGGAGAGTACTTTGAAGGGGGTACTTCTAATCAAAGTACATTTTGTTTCATGACATCAGCGCGTATTATTTGAACAGACCTCGTACATATCGTTATAGTGAACGACATTCATCATAATGATAATTGGGTAGCACGATCGCGCTTATCTAAATGGAACCAAAGCGACAGAAAATGAAATTTTGAGTAATCATGTACTTAACAAAGTTTTTTGCTTGTAATAATGTAATATATTAAAATGAAAGTCATGGCCTGTTTTTTAAAGTTACTATTACAAAAAGTGTCTATGATGTCTCATTATAGAGATACCATTTTTTTATTAACAGCTTGTAATTTTGGAAATATACAGGGTGAGTTTTGTCAATGCACAATGCCTAGGAAGGAGATCTCGTAAACTATTGCAGTTAGAGGAACGGTTAAATGGGGAAAGTAGTAGAATTTAATGGGCTAAATTCTTTTGTTTTTTGAAAATCTTCATGGGTTTCTAGATATTTGACATAAATTTAATTTCGAGATTTTTTTTATAACTGCGACATAGCGCTCTTATTATTTGACTTAGAGAAAAATCGTTAAGGACGTTTTAGACGATTTTAAAACCAATAAAACGGCGATATTATTTGTTTTATTTGTCGTGTCATTTTCGAGTTAGCCTGCTTTTTTTTAATGTATGGCATATGTTGGCTATGACATCATTAAATAGGTCTTTTATTGATCTAAATACAATGATACAATACTTAAAAAACACAAGTTTATGTCATAGCTCGAAAATAACACGGAAAAAATATACAGTGCGTGAGAAAAGTAAGGAATAAATTCGATAAAAAGGAGAGGGCTGTTGTTTTGAAAAAATAAAAAAACAGATCGATTTTGTTTTTGAGTTCTTGAACTTTTGACACAATATAGGGTATACAGGGTGAGGGGCGAAAAAGTGGTGACGTCATCGGTATTTTTTTTTAATGACAACCCTTATTTTTTATTCCATTTTTTCATACTTCATTCAATTGCCAATACGGTAATGTAATCATTTTGTAACATTAAACGACGAAATTTCTGTGAAAATAACTTAATTTGGAGAGATTCAATTTAATAGACAGGTTGAATAGATTTAATTTAATTTAATTTAACATATTTCATTTAATAGACTTAATTTAATAGACAGATCTTATAAAATTACCATGGAAACAGTCATTTTTATTTGATTTTTTTTTATTTTTATTGTTAATGTTCCGATTTTCACATCAGTAAAAAGTGCGCACTTTCGACTCACAAGCTGTTTTCTCAGAAATTTCTTTATTTAAGGTTACAAATTGATTACATTACCATACTGGCAATTAAATGAGGTATCAAAAAATGGAATAAAAAATAAGGGTTGCCATTTAAAGAAAATGCCGATGACGTCACCACTTTTCCGCGCATCACCCCTATACCCCAATATTATGTCAAAAGTTGAACAACTCAAAAACAAAATCGACCTGTTTTTTATTTTTTCAAAAAAACAGCCCTCTCCATTTTATCGAATTTATTCCTTACTTTTCACGCGCACTGTATTAACGTCGTTTATTGGTTATAAAGTCGTCTAAGACCGTTTTAGAAAAAAGTTTTTTGAAATTATTTCTTAATTTTGGAAATTTATAATAATAGTCACTGAAATCTATGAATAAAAAAGCACTAGCTCATCAGTTTTGGACATCTTTTGTTTTTGTATTACTTACCGTAGTTTTCCCTGTTTCAAGGAGTGTGTTCGGCATTAACTACTCACGTCCTCAATTTTACAAAATATTCTCTATATTTTATTCTTTTGTCTAAAATTATGAAACATGAGCAATTATTATTGATAACTATAATTAATTAAACATTAATGCAGTTATAATTATTTGATTAATTATTATGAGTCATTCTCAATAAGTAGGTATTTTTTCACATTTTTAATATTTGGCGAGGATTACGAATTAATAAACTTAAATGTAGAAAGAGAGAAAGAGACAACTTTTTCGAATATCAGCCTGTTCGCATATTATTTCTATTTTTACTATTTAGAAAAAAAAATTGGTTCACTTACCTGTTTTAGTGATGGCTTGGTCGAATTCCATTTCTAGATTCACTATCCGAATTATCAATAATAATTGTCTTGTAGCACATTCATAATATTTTATTTGTTATTGGTAATCATAAAACAAAAGTTCATTGCTTGACAATTATTAACATTGAAGTAAACTAAACAATTGTGATTGATTTCATAATATAATAATAATAAATAGTTAACAAGATTTGTTGATAAGCGACGTGCTAAATGAACATTTGGCTTCAAAATACAACTTTAACATCCTTGCACCTCTCTTAATAAGCTTTCTCGAATGGTAGGTACCTAGTTAAAGAATACCTACAAGCAACTTAGTAATAAATAAGCTGCATTAAAAGGGTGTGTGTGTGTGATCTGGATGACAATAAGGAGCGTTTTGAGTGTTTTCTTTCGCGACTTCTACCTTGCGAAAGCAAATATTGAACATTTCACTCAAATGAATCAAGCAGACGTTTTTTACATGATCGATTAATTTGTCGTCTAGAAATAACGTAACGTCACGTAGGTATAGGTACTTTGATAATTTATTGATTATTTTTTACATACAAGACAAGCTCGGTATTTGGAAGGAATGAGTAAAATTTTGAAAATTTTTACCACTAGTTGAGCTATACCTGCCTAAACCTTTTTTGAAATTGCTTCAGACAAACAACAAACTTAATCGTGAAATAGTTTTTACTTGGAGGAGGGGGGGATTAAATCGAAACCCAAATCTCCCACTCCTCAAGAGCGCTGTTAACATGTGTATGAAAAATCGTTCTATGCTGGCATTATTACTGTTGCCTTTAACAGTTTTGACAAAATAGGTTTCACTTTTGAACTTGCTTTCTTTTGATTAGCAATAGTACAGATGTTTTTAAGAGCAAAATACAATGGTGCCTTTTTAGCGAGAACGCGGGATTTTTAAACGTATTGCTAAAATGTCACATACGTTATCGTCACATAAGTTACGAAGTTGGAAGTAACGGACATAATGGTAACTTACGTGACTCTGAAATCTGAATGAGTTTTTAAGGTGATTAAATCATTTTTATGTGAGAATTTAGAATGCCTTTTGGCCACTGAGAAACAAAAACGATATCGGGACGAACGTTTCGAGTTCATTCATATTCTATCACTGATGCTGACGTTTTTTGCAATGTTATTTAGATCGGACTGTCACATAAGTTACCGAGGTGTCGCCTTAAAAGTTACCATGAAGACAGTTTTATTTTTATCAATTATCATAAATTAACAAAAAAATTTAAATAATATCATAATACCTAATTTAGGGCCGAATAACGTGCAGTAAGTAACTGACATTACTAAAATAGCAATTTTGGAGAAACGACAAGCAGAAACTTACGTTTGGAGGAACATTTCTGTTTGCCGCTTCTCTGTCGTGCAAATGTTCCTCCAAATGCAAGTTTCTGCTGATCGTTTCTCCAAAATTGCTATTTTAGTAATGTCAGTTACTGCTATACAGGATGCACCATGTATCCTTCTCTATATTGCTATCTCCTGAACGCTAAGAGATACAGGGTCGGTTGAATTAGACAAAAGATGCGCAGTTTTGTGGCCATCTCGAATTCGTCAAGACATACAAGATATCTGTGACTGCTCCTGAAATATCCTGAAAAAACTGAAAAACCGAGCATTCCTATTTTTGCCATATCTTGCTTATTATTGGAAATTAATGAATAATTTCTTGTAGGCTTACATAAGCCGTTAAGAGCTGTCCATCTGAGCATCTGACAATTCAAAAATTTTCAAGGCCGACTAGATCCAAGAGTTTTCACAGTCAACTTTCGTTTTTCTTATGGCCGCCATATTATTTTTTTATGTCGTTCGATATGAAAAAAATAATGGAAACCAAAAATTAATAAACTTCAAAAAAAAATTTTTTTAATTTTTATTCTTCTTTTTTCAAAGAAAAACAAAAAAAAATCGTTTCGTCAAAAAAAATCGAAAAACGTCAACATTTGTAAAATACGCCGAAATAGTGCTTGCCTTATGGTTTTATAGTTTATCTATGAAATTCGGTCTAAAAAGTTCTTTTTTTAAAGAAAAAAGAAGAACAAAAATTTTTTTAATTTATTTTTTGAAGTTTAACAATTTTTAGTTTTTATGATTTTTTTATACCGAACAACATAAAAAACAATATGGTGGCCATAAGAAAAACGAAAATTGACTATGAAAATCTTGGGATCTAGTCGGCTTTGAAAATTTTTGAAATGTCAGGTTGGTAGCTCTTGCCGACTTATGTAAGCCCACAAAAAATTATTTATTAATCTCCAATAATAAAAAAGATATGTCAAAAATAATAAATCTCGATTTTTCAGTTTTTTCAGGATATTTCAGGAGCAGTCACAGATATCTTGCATGGCTTGACGGATTCGACATAGCCACAAAACTGTGCATCTTATCTCTAATTTAACCGACCCTGTATCTCTTAGCGTTCAGGAGATAGAAATATAGAGAAGGATACATGGTGCACCCTGTAGACTTCAGTTACAGATATACACTTGCAATTTTAAGAAAATTATTCCTTACAGGGAAAATCTTGCTAGTTCTTAATGTTAACTACCTACTTAATGTGCTTGCTTCTCGCCTGGCAGTATGCGTGAATTAATTTCGTTAGATGTTATTCGATCCGGATTCAATACAAATTAATTTTTAAATCCTTTTTAGGTATCCTGCAAACTCTCCTCGTCACAGACATAATGCAAAAGGCCTATGTAAATAACGACTGACTTATGGAGAAAATTATTCATGGTTTGTTTCTTTCTATTTGTGGAAAAAGTAGGTAGGTCACTATTTCTGTTTCGTGTTTTTTATGTTTACTAAAGAGAAATAATTTCTTCTTGGAAGAGCTAATTGTATCTTGTAATATTGTAAGTCCCATTCGTTAGAATGATATAATGTTTTGACAAGATAATTATTAGTTAAACTTGAATTTAACCTCTTCAAACAAACAATAAATTTTTTTTTTACTAATTTTTAACTTTTTTGTTAATTTTCCTCAGCTATTGTACATAGTTTATGCACCATTCTGCTTCATTAATTGCAGTATACCTATACATAAATATTGTTACAGTGTAGCAGGTAAGTACTCTTGTGTTACTAGATTTTCCTCCTACTGGTAGCCGCTGATTATTATCTGAAACCGAGAAAAACTCTCATAGCAATATTAATATAAAAATACAGCGCATGCTCAAAATTCGAATCGCGATCAATAAAACGATTTACCATTTTTCAAATTTCGCGGTTTTAATTCAGAAGTATGACTAATCCAACTTCTTTTGTGATCCTGAAGAAAAGCTCGCGTTTGCATTCTGGAAGAGTTTTTCCTCATTCCTAAGTGGGAAAGGGTTGCCGAGGTATCTTCTCGGAAAGCTTTTGCATCAGGAAAACAGAAGGACGAGGAGATGCGGAGCTTTTCCAGCCAGCACGGGGAAAATCAATAATATTCAAACGTTCTTGTGCTTGGAAAAAGCGCATCAATAAAAATTATTTTCGAAAATCGTTACCGAGTTGAATAATTAAAAGTCGAAAACGAAAACAACTTTTATGACTTTCTCAACTCCAACATCGCGTTCGAGCTAATTTTAGATTGAAAATATTTTATAAATGCCTTAAGAACGTGTATCTAACGTGTTACATTTCTAACGCTATCTGGGGGTGACTCACAATAGCAGAAATATTAGGAGAGCAGGATTTGTAAAGGGTAAACCACCCCCGATGGGAAATATAGTATTATTTATACTAACACATTTCTTTTTTTATATGTGTATTAAACTCGATAATATTTTTTTTATAAAATTTTCTCGAATTTCTTTACTAAAAAAATAATTTTCCATTTATAATAACGAAAAATAAAATAATCCTCAATAAATTCACACATGTTACTTCATTCTAAAAAAATACAATAATTATTAAAAAAATCTAAATTTAATAAATTGTATTTCAAAAATGATAAAAGAAAAAAAGCGCCTATAGTTTTACATTCTAAAGCGCTTTTCCGAGAGAGCTTTCCCCGGCATCGATTATCCTGACTTTCGGAAAGGCCGTAATGCCTCCCGTTGTCTCGTCGCACAGGAGGCGGCATTGGAGGCGGTGAAAGGCATCGCGACGCCGCCGACGGCTCCGGGCGCCTCCACCAACGGAACGTCACGACGTCGGGGAAAGTTTTCATCAGGCATGCATAGGAAATAAGAGGTTCGGGGGATACTTTCACCCTTGGCGCTAAATCTCGATACTTTCAAACATGTAGGAGTGTTATTCGAACAAGTTGTTATGGTAGGTAATCGATAAATAGCATTTTATAACATAAAACCTTTAGGTAGGTATTGAAAATTGTAAATCCCTGGACTACTAGGTATCTAATATTATTTTCTAGATATTTACAGGGCCACAGAACGCTTTTGTAAATATGGGCATAAGAATTTTTAATTCTAAAAAATATGCTGGTATTGTAAATAAAATTTATTAATATCTCTCCATTTTATTTTTAATTTACCATAATTTTATCACAGTTTTCTGAAGGAAAATCTTTTGCATGAAAATGAATAAAAAAGAAGGAAAACTGAAGAAAAATTAAGGAAAAATAATTTTTCTCGTCGTTCAGATATGTGCATGGTATGAGTACCTCCTAATCCTAAACCTCTCCTGATCCACTCATGAACAACTTAGACCCCTTTAGCTGTAAACCCCTATACAACAATGGCATGCACCGGCAGGCACGCTCTATTAATTACATATTCACACATGGTGAAATAATAAGGGGGGATTGCACCCTCACCCTAATCAAGCACTATCGATTTTATACATGAAACTCCGAAACTCCCCCATCTCTTTGCATTTCTGCTCTCCTGACCAGAAATTTCCCCGGCGTCATGACGCTCCGGTGACGGCGCCGCCCCGGAACTCCGGAGTAGTCCGGAGCGCAGTCCGTTGCTGCTCAATGGTCGCGACGCATTCAGAAGGAAATCCCATATGAGTCCTCGCTCTAATGCCCTTTTGAAACTTCAGGATTATCCTATAAGTAGGTAGGTATACGCAGCTTTAAATGCTCTCGAAGGAACAGATTGATAATGTAATTATTGTTTATTAAAATTATTGATGATAGTGTTAATTTTTTTGTTTTACGATAGTTTGTAATCTTCGCTGCAGAACATTGATAAAAATTGTAACATATCTAATGTTATTATCTTATTAATAATAAATAGGTTGTTAAACTTCAGTACTTGAGTAAGTTTGATTGTGCTTTGTTTTTATGGCTTCAGCGTTTAATTATCTTGCACAAATACATTTCATGTATGTATGCAGCGTACAGGACAGGAAGCTATATGTTGATAAAATAAGGATAAAAATATCGCTATTGCTAATCTATCCATAAGCGTGTACGGAATAGATTGAATTAAGTACCGCGGAAATTATTTCAAATCCTTAGGAATAAAGGCTAAAATAGACAAAGGCTTCAGCTCATTGGCATAATTACTCTAAAGGTTATTCATCAGGACCAAGAAGTTTAGCCAGAGTTAGAGGAATCGCCTTAGTAGGACCCGCTCTCCGACATCCATCTTCTGTCACTTAAAATTTGACTGCAAGAATATTTTTAGTGGTGTGTTTTTCCTGAAAATCAATGGTTGATCTTCTCAGTAGATGTGGATTCAATAGTTCCTGCTGCTCGTGTAAGTGTTGACGGTGGCATGAAGATCTGGTGAAATTGTAACCAGGGACTGTTGTTACAAAACGCCGTACGTTACTTTAGCCCAGTGGTAAAATTCTAAACCCTTTTCAAAAGGCTTTGTATGGGTAAAGCCATATCAGTGATATAAACCGAGCTGGCGGCTTCTTTCCATTCTTTACAATTTACTTAGAGAGAGTATTCTTTCTTTGAGCCCAACTGTAGTTTTATTTCATTTTATGTAAATTTTTAGTAAAGTTTTATTTATTTTCGTATAGCGAGAGCCTAATTCTGATATCGGGTATAATACGATTCAAAGAAAACAAAGAAAATTAACCAAATTTTGCTAGAACCCACGTCTCCTGCTTATACGCCCAGAAATTCTGACCACTACATATTACCGAGAACACATAGGTACTTACTGTCTCTATAATTCCTTTTTCACATTTCTTCCTTTTCCCTTCATTTATGGCGAGAGTTTTTTTTTTATTTATTTCTTTCATTACTGTACAAATTAATAAATATTTTGTAATAGCTTAACTATGAATAATCAGACGAACCAACGAGAAAACATGGGGATTAAGACCACTTATATAGGTGCCCTGATGGACATACACCAGAAGTGATTAGATCAACGAGTATATTAATCTTTGGTATAGTGGACAAAGCTGCAACAAATCACCGCGATAAACAGGCCTATCAAGGTGCAAAAGATTGCATATTGCCTTGGAATAACAACCCAAAAAGGCAATGGCGGGGGAATGAATGGTGGGCAATGAAAACAACCAAAACTGCAGCAATATGGTAGTCCTTCTAGACCTTAACGTTAATTGCACGCCTACAGGCTGCAAGAATAACCAAGCGGCAAGTAGGTAAGAGGAACTGGGACACAAAAAAAGCCATAATGTGGTAGTGGACCTGCTAGATGCAAACACATGACACCAAAATTCACATTCCTAAAGAACGTTGAGGTAAGAATCATGAATTGGGAGGAATGGAATGAATAAAAAAAAACGGCAACAGGTTGGTCGGAACAATAAACCTTGCATACAGATGGGTCAAAGAGCGGTCAAGGGACTAGAGATACAATGAGCTGGATAACTCTCAACACAGCAAACCCCTATTTCTTGCATGGGCAGAGGGCAACTGCAAGAATCAGAAATACATATAATTTCGTCGATAAGCTCTAGCTTATAGAACAGCCTTTTATACATTGCGTAAGAGAGAATAATAAGAGTGCCTACAAAAACCGGATGAGGATCAAAATAAATTAATATACTAACAAACAGTCAGGTGGTTCTTAGGTCTATAGAAAACCTCAAGATGATGTCCAGACTACTTTGAGAATGCCGTGTGTTGTCTAAAAAAAACTGGCAGAACAGAACAAAGTAACCTTGATGTGGGTGCCAGTAGGAGATGTCGAAATCACAGGCAATAAAAAACGCAACGAGTTGGCAAGAAGTGGATCCTCGGCTGGGTATATTGGCCCAGAACCCGGCCTTGAGAATACCCAAAAGTACAGCACGAGATCATTTATTAAACATATGGGTCACTAAAAAACAAAAAATATTGGAATAAAAAGACCAAACTGAATACGGGACGTGGACAGCCATCAAGGGACCCAAAAAGAGGACTACTGAAGAACTATACCATTACTTATAGTTGAAATCAGAGTTGGGTATCACAGTGGGTTTACTGACGGAACGGAGACCTAAACTGCAGAGAATACAGCAAGGCCAAAGACAGCTATACATTTACATGTTCTGTGCGCGAATGCGAAGCTCTGGACCGCAGACAGAAGATGGGAAATAAATATGGACAGTCAAAAATGAGCCCGGAAGAATGATTGGGCTGTACTTTTTGATTGGAAGGTATAGTACAGGCGTACCAGACTGAAAGAATGATTGATATGAAGCAAAGGGGGTAAGCACAAAAAAATATAAGCCCATGAGCCTAAAGGTGCTTCAGTGATCTTGATTGCCGGGATTGAATGGCGTCCATGCTCAGTGTCGTTAGGGTTCTACCCGACACTATCGTCTGCCTTCGGCGTCCATGCTTAGTGTGTCGTCAGAGTCCTCTCACCGGACACTACCGTCTGCCTTTCGGCGTTCATAATCAGCAGGGTTCTTACCCGAAGCCCCCATCTGTTATAGGCGTCCATAAAAGTGTCGCCAAAGATTCCGACACTATGCTAATAAATCACTCTTTTCTGACTCATCTTCAGACTAGAGCGAGGACGCTCGACATGTCAGGGTGGTCGCATGCCGGCATTGAATGTCTGCAGACCGGGTAATCCCTGAGCGGTAACCGCCGGTGCCAGGTCTCCCGTCTCCTGGGAAGTAGGGCAGTGCAGAATGGTCAATATTCGTGCGAGCACGCGTCTAGGCCTCTCAATCATTTGATCGACCGTTTGATGACGTATACTTCAAATGATCCAAACTTTCTAATAAATTATAGTTTCGAATATTATTTATTTTTATTAATTTACTACCAAAGACTAAATGATGCTCTCGAAGGAAAAAAAACTTGTTGATTAGGTAGCAGGGTAATAATAAGACCCATGTCTGCTCCATATATATCTCACGGATCTTATTACCTCAAGACATGACCTTACTAAAAGAATATTCAATAACGGAATAACTATTAACAATGAAAATTATAAATCTTTATGGGTTTTTATTATTTTCGGCGCCAAATCGTTCGCTACTGAAACCGGTCGCATGTCCATCTAGTGGTGAGTGTATCAACTTAATGATCATGTGCATACTTAAAGCACAGTATAGAGTCAGGCCAGGTCAGGTCAGGCCAGGCTGACTCTATACTGTAGGATGACGAAGTGTAGCTTCGAACCATTTTAGCGCGAATTTTCGAATGTGTTCCCTGGGGATTTACCGCTCACACCTTAATATAAAATTTTTATCTGGGCATTTATCTCATTTCTCGTGAGAGAATACGAATAAGTACCTATTATTCTTTATTGGTTCCCATTATAAAAATTTTATATCACCATCAATCACACGATTGTCATATTACTTAAGTACCTACGTATAGGTACATACCTATACCTACCTACGTAATAAGTTCGTCGTTTGCCATTATTTATTTTATTGTGTGCTTAATGGCAAGCATTAAATTAATTCGGATTTTTTTATTGGGAAATCGTTTATTGTTTGTTTTCATCTACGCCACTGGTTACGCTATGCACGCAATCAATTCGCGGTTAATGCGTCCAGTCGAGACTCGACTCGAGGAAATAAAAAATTCAATATTAGTCATCCTGGCGACAATAATAATTTTAACAACTTTCCCATTTCTGAATTGGTTTGCGGTGTTTGCACTAAACTGACGACTGTGATTAGTACCTAGCTACACTATCTGCAATCATAAATTTATTAAATACTTACCTTATGTTGCATTAGAATTTAAAAATAACGCGAAGGTTATGTACGTCACCTTTACGACGGTTGGCTCTGGTTGTAATATTTTGCATTTTTCAAGTCGAGCTAGACGGTTGGGTTGAGTATTTTTTTAAACCGGTGTGTGAAGTGAACTGGTCAAATTTTTTATCTCCAGGAATCCTATTCATTTCCTTTCCAGTGTCAATTCAAATCAGAATGGGTGGAAAGAATATATTAATATTAGGAGGTAATTAAATTCATTAATATAATAAATTATAACTAAATAATTATTATTTAAGTAATATTATTTTTATACCTTACTTGAGTGGGCTTTATGTATCTAAGGTACATGTAGTCACTGCTTTATTATTTTCACGCATTAGGTACTTTGATGGGTACCTAAAGATTTTATATAAGTAGTAGGCACAACTTTATTAAAAGGTTTAATTATCGCACACTTTACCATGATGTAAGTTTAGAGGTACCTATTTAATTTTTGCATGCCTCATCTCTTTATTAGTTTTTTTTTAATAAAAATTAAAAAAACTGAAAATTTACATTTGAAAATTTTTGAACTGAAAAAAATTAAAAAAAAAACAATCAATTTATTTTTCAAAAATTATTAATTTTTTTTTTTAGTTTTTTAAAAATAAGTACTTCATATTTTTAAGTTTTTTACATATATTTTATACAGATATGAGAGTGAACAAGGGACCAATTCAATTAAACCAAACCAATCAATAAAACCGAAATGTTTCAATTAAAAAATCAGCTAATTTTTTAACCACAAAAACCTAAACCCCCAATAAAGCAATTAATAAATTAAAAATTCAACATAGAGGAAGGTTTGATACAATAAGTTATCCAATTTAAGGTAAAATATAAATAATAATTGAGTAGGTACCTGAACTGAAAAACTGAGTCTGCTGAGCTAAATGTTTTTTTTTTTAATTATAAGTCATATCAATCAATAAAATAATAAAGTAGCATGGAGGACAGGTGTCTACCTGAATTAATTATATTCATAAATTATTCTTTAGCAAACACACCTACCAAACATATCAGATACACCTACCTTAACCCTGAACTGGTATCGTGGGGTGTTTTGACACCCCAGGGTCTACATTTTTGTAAAAATGAAGTGGTTCAATTTATTTATTTGTTTTGTTGTTTCAGGTATTCTCCTAACTTAAAGTCATCTATGAAACAGTGTTGCATTCGACTATAGAAAATTAAAAATTTTGTGAAAAAACAGTGCTTGGGGTGTGCAACGACCCCACGATACCAGTTAAAGTTCCCAATATATTACTATTGTTCTTATATGGCCATTAAAATTATATTGTTTTTTTTTTATTCAGTTTGTAAGAATGGACCTTCAAGATTTATTATACGCGAAAGATTTTTTTAATTTAACATTATAAGACTCATTGTAATGATTAACAAAGAATGCCGATTTTATTTATAGTTTTATGCAATAAGTTGAGAAAATTGTTATTTTATATTGTTATTGACGAAAAATGTTTTGTTTTTTATATTCCATAATTAGTTTATAGTTCATAAAAGTAAATAATCAAAAAAAAGATTTAAAAGCAAAAGTCGTTTCAATTTTAAAATAATATTGTATTTGGGGTGTCAGAACACCCCACGATACCAGTTACGTTTCGTGAAAACACGATACCAGTTCAGGGTTAATAATGGTAGTTATGTCCAAGTACCCCCATAAAGTTTTGTCAAAACCCCCAAAAAAATTTTGTAAATGTTTTAAGGACAAAAAAATAAAATGAGCCTTTTTGCAATTATAAATAGTTGTAAAAACAACACATTTTGATTTTTTTTGTAATCCGTGAACCACAGTAGTGTAAAATATGCCATTATATATAATTTTTTTTCAGTATCTACAAACCCCCTCCTGAGGGGCAAACCACTGAGTCATATTTTTACACCTACTTCCTTTTTGTCAAATAATTCCTCATACTTCCTCGCATTTCCTCCATACTTCCTTGTACTTCCTCCATACTGCCTTGTACTTCCTCGTACTTCCTCACACTTCCTCATATACTTCCTCGTACTTCCTCCATACTTCCTCCATACATCCTCGTACTTCCTTCGACTTCCTTACTTCCCAAGTAATTATTCTTTGTAGGTATATCTATAAATTGCCAAGTAAATTTATAGGACCGTCAAATATATATTTTTCGTCCACTGTTGCAATGTCTTGCATTTTGGGCCATACCAGGGAATCCAAATCTTATCACAAAAACTGAATTTTGCATTGTTGGTTGTCAGTAGTTTTTTCAAGGATTCTGCCTACATACCATATTTCGTCATAAAAAACCGCGTAATATTATTTGTCAGTTTAAAAATTTTAATAAAATATGCAGATTAACAAACGCACATTTAGGTGACATCATTCATCGGAAGTGGAGCTAATTTCCGAGTAGTTTTAATTTTTTTAAATTTTTTTTAAATGGTTTTTATCCGAATTCTTCTATCGGTTTAAGTTTTTTTTTTGTTCGATAACTCAGTTGTTTACGTTTGTGTTGTTTACTCGCGCTTTTTCGATCCCATAAATCGTCTAAGACGGTCTGTACTTACCCTGCCTTTTTCTTCTTCTAGAAACCAGCAATAAATTCCGTTTTCTGTATCGATCTGTACATATTATTGACTGTCTTGAGTAACTTCTTTCACACTGTCAGAGTAATCTTTCAACTTTGAGCCCCCCACGCTAGTGTTAAAATTAGGTAAGTCTCTTAAATCTGAGTCCGAGTCTAAGTCAAGGTTATGAACTTGATTGTCAGATATAAAGTTTTCAAACATTTTGTCTTCTTTGTTATTTTCTTCGTGATAACAAAAATAGAGATCATCAGTATCATCATCGAGTTCGAGATTCAGTTCTTCTAAGTCCTCTGCCGGCTTTACGGAAACGTAATTCCCACTCCCAGTTTCACCTAATTCTTCCATATCCTTACAAACATCTTTCAATGCTTTTTCTACGGTTTGACCCATATACTTGTCGCTAAAATCGTTGAAGTTAATAGTGAGTTTGTTCATCATTTGCGACATTATTTTTCTCTTGGAAAAAACAATTGTACCTTCTAAGTCTTCAACTATATTGTTCAATACTTTAATTCGTCCAATACGTTCAATAATACCTTTAATACTAAACTTAACTACTGTGGACTGTGTTGTCGTCATTGATCTCGTAGTTCTGAAATTTTTTTCGCAGCACTGTCTACTAAACAGGCAGGGACAAAATATAGCCGAATTTAAATTATTGCTCAAATTATTATTCCGAAATACAGGGTTGAAAATCGCAATTTTTGAAGTTCAAAGCCCTTTACAACGAAGACGGCTCAAGATAGCATTTCGTTAAAAAAAACATAACTTTGATATGCCAGTGTCATATGGGACACTCTGTATACTCCAACATAATTTTAAATTAGGGCCATTGTGATCCTGTACTTGAATTCACAATTTTTTTTTTCGAAAAAATCCATCGTTTGGCCCACAGAGACCGCTTCGAATGAGCTGGGATATAAATATATAGTAATTCACAGTAACTTCCTCGATAATTCCTCCACACTTCCTCCATACTTCCTCGCACTTCCTCAATACTTCCTTGTACTTCCTCAATACTTCCTCCTCTGTGTACACCTACTTCCTCAGTGGTTTACCCCTCGCCCCCTCCTAAGCAACGCTTGCAGTTGCGCCATATCTTCAACAAACATCCTTTGTATATTTTGATATTTTGCAAAACCAGCCTTGAACGAAAAAATTACATTAAAAAGGAAAAATTACATAATACGGGGTAGGTAGGTGCAAACTTTTGTGACATTCAGACAAAATTATTTGGGAATTAAAAAAGCTGGCTTATTGAGCTCTCTCTTCAGTTTTGACAAGTCTTTAGACAGTTTTAGGATTATTTCTTCTCTATTTATTGCAAAAATATAATCAGTCATAGGAAAAGCAATTCCTGCGCCCTCTTTATTCTTCCCCATAAAATTTACATTGTAAATATTTCTTGTATAGGTAATTCTTCGACAGTTTTCTGGTTCCAGTATAACATTCCATGGGAGTACCAGAAAAACTGAATTCTGAAAAAAATATTATGATATGAAATTCTCAAGGAAATTGTGTTACCTTTCCTTTGGTTACCCTTGAACTTATCATTTTCACCCTCTAGGTTCAAAATGGGAAGGAGTAATCTGCAAAATCTCTTGTTAATTTCAAATTAAGTCTTAAAAGTGGTGATCTTGTATAAAAGGTAGAAACCTGATATTTGGCACGCGATAAGAGAGAAAATATTGAATCAAACGAACGCAAAAAAATATTAATCGCTTCTAATTCCACAATAATAATGTCAATTTATGATTTTTAGGTTGTGGATTTATAGGAAGAAACCTAGTGGCTTATTTCGTCTCAAGAAACATCTCAAATTACCTCAGAATAGTCGACAAAGTTCCTCCTCAAGTTGCCTGGTTAAACAATGAACATCAGAAATATTTTGACAACGAAGGTGTCGAATTCCGCAGCGCCAATCTCATAAACCCAGGTAACCCCACACTTATTTATCGACAACACTATCCTAACTTGCAATGCAATAACTAATTCCAGATTCTTGTAAGAACGCCTTTCACCCTCCCGAGGGCGAATCTTGGGATATCGTGGTGAACTGCGCAGGCGAGACAAAGTATGGACAGACGGACCCGGTCTATTCGGAAGGGATCTTGAAGTTGAGTTTGAATTGTGCCCGAGAAGCGGCTAAACATAATACAAAACGTTACATTGAACTCTCCTGTGGGAACATGTATTCAGATGATAAAGTGCCTCATAAAGAAGGGGGACCTATAGAACCCTGGACTTTAATATCTAAATGGAAACGACAGGTAACATTAAATTTAATTTAATCAGCAAAGCCAAACAAATAAGAGTTAAGTTTCACTGTAAAAAAAATTAGTCTTCATAAATAATTTGTTTATGAGAATGTTTTTATTGATTGGCTGTAAAGAGGTGTGGGGGGTTTGTATAAGTTAAACATAGCATAAAGTTACACAGCTGAAGATATAATTCCAATCAAAGGTTGAACTGGTTGAAACCATTGATTCATAATTGAATAAGTCTCTAATTTAATTTAATTTTAAATTCAGGTCGAAAAAGAAATAGACAACCTAAATGTGTCTTATACAGTCTTGCGACTACCAGTGGTGTACGGATTAGGGGATAGAGCCGGTCTCACCCCTCGAATATTACTAGCCGCCATCTACAAACATCTCAATAAACCCATGAAACTCTTATGGAATGCAGAAATGAAAGTGAATACAATTCACGTTGATGATGTTTGTAGAGCTATTGAATTTGTTTGTAACAGAGATGACACTCTACATCAGGTAAGTTCTCATTTTATCGACACTATTGTTACTTCTTTTCTAATAATAATTGTTGTTCAGATTTACAATGTTGTCGATGACGCGAACTCAACTCAGGGCTCCCTCTCAGAGATTCTGTCCAGCATCTTCAATATAAAAGTCGAGTACTACGGTAACATGATATCGTCAGTAGTGGATTTGGAAGATGCAGCGGACGAAGCTAATGACTTACATTTACTGCCGTGGGCGGAACTGTGCACGAAGTACAGCATTCAGAACACTCCGTTATCGCCTCATATAGACAGGGAAGTTTTCAACCATAAACATTTGTACTTGGATGGGGGGAAACTGAAGGCAATGGGTAAGTAAAATATAGTAAAGTCATTCACTTTATTATACCTACTTTAATTATTATTATATACAATACTACAATGTATAATATCTCATAATAATTTATTTCAGTCTCTATTTACATAATAAAATAACTAATAACTTCTTTTTAATCCCACTTCTGTTCTTTGTCTCTTGTACCGCACTAAACAAACTCTTTCTACAGTGTAACCTATTTAGTTCTTGAGTGGTAGAACTTTTTTGGGGCAAAAAGCGCCTGGTTCTTGCAAAATCCAAAGTATACTAGATCAGTGTTAACTAGTAAAATTTCAAGAATTCATATTAGCGACTTTTTTAAGAGAAAATCTGACCACTCCACTGATGGGCACACCACCTCTCAAACTGGTACTATACCCAATTTTAGGGAGACCTCTCAAGTATTAATGATTTTATAGCAAAATTACAATTTCAAGAATTCATTAATCAAAGACAGATTTTTTTCAAAGAAAACGCTTTGATGAATTTTTGAAATTCTACTACTAAATGGATCTAGTTGTTCTTGGACTTTGTAGGAATCAGGCGCTTTAAAAAAATCCCATTAAAATCGCAGAATAAATAAAGATTTTACAGGGTGGCTCAAAAACAACTGGATCACACTGTATCTGTCTTTGGCCACTTCACTGTCTAGACCTAGACTATACCCGATAGCACTCCAAACTACATTGTTCACTAGCTTTCTGATAGCACTTTCCAACTGAACTGTCTTTCATAACATCCTAGGCTACTCTGGTTGGTGTCACTTATATATAGCATCGCTAACAGGGCCTCTAGAAATATGTCACGGAACTCTGTCATGTCAACAAAGTGCCCAGTAAATTAGTCATAATCGGTAGGTAGGTACTTATTGGACCTAAATCAAGAGCTTTAGATAATTCTAGAGTTATTCTGGAAACAAAGCTGATGTCAACTGTCTAGAACAGCTGATGAATGATCCATATGACCACATTACATTTTTTAGCCATTGACGGCAGAAGTTATTTCAATCATTTTTTATTCTAAAGATATCTGCACAAAACTAAATTTGCATGTTAAATTCCTATGACCCACTTTTACAAGTTTCCACCCTATAGAAAAAATACCATGTGACATGAAAAAAAAGATTCTTCATTATTGAGCTTTATCTTGCATGAAAGCTAAAATTACCTAAGTTGAATGCCTTATCAGCTAAGACCGCTGTTTCCTGTTTTTAAAGGTCAGTAGCTCACCATCTCATCATGATTGAAAAGTTATTCCTGTTGTTTGAGAAGCTTTTGGTATTCTTGCGTTATTGCTTTTCAAATCTCTTCTCAATTTTTTTTGTATCTAAGTATGCAGACTTCTTCTCTACAAGAATTACTATTTTTGTGACGAATCCAACTGACTTTTACTTGCTTCACTGGAAATTTAAAGCAAGAAACATTTTCAAAGAAATTTCTGTTTTAGCCAATTTCAAGAGATCTTAGGGTGATGACTCACACCCCTGTTCCTGTTTTATTTTAATAATTGTATCTATTTTGAAATAATTAACTCAAGTTAAAATTATCCTCTGTAATTAATAATTGTAAAATTGGTGGCCCTAACTTTAGAGTGGGAAATAGTTAGTTGGGTACAGTTTTCTAAAATTAATGGGGCCTACTCTATTTTATCCATCAGTAACTGTTAACAGGAGTGAAAGTTCTTAATGAAAACAATTAAACTTTGCTGCAGGTTTGTGCCATGTAATTATTATTGATCATATTTTATTTTCGGTGAAGAGACATAACAATAATAGGTAAATAAGGCCTTAACAGACCGGTGGTTGCATCGCACGATGATGAATCGGCCTATATGGACACGTATTTTCTTCACATGCTATTAGTCGTCAGCTGATGGGCTAATTTCACTATAATTTTCCCTCACGATTAGATTAAATAATTTAATCTGTTAGAATGAGGAATTTCCCTACATTACTGGCACTAAATCTGTTTCTTTCACATTTCAACCCTATGATTTTTCAAGATTTTTTCTCCTACTATATCTCCCTTACCTAACACTTGTTTTGCACAACATGAACATGTTCTTCTTGTTACAATTCGTGATAGATATCGTTTGGGAATATCATATTCATCTGTGGCAGCATGTAAAGAGCATGAGTCAGCATAGGTTTGAGAGTTATCAGAGGAAGATCATTTGGAGACGGCCATCAGAAAGCTAAGTGTACAATAATAAGTTTCTGTTTCTGGAATGTGATGAATGTAAGACCAGAAGGAAATCCAAGAAGAAGAGAGAAAGCTAGTACCTAAGTAAACAGTTAAAGCGAAGTATAATTTTTGAATGTTATGGAACTATTATTGTAATGTAAATAGAGACTGTAATAATTTATTATTGTACCTAATACTTGTCAAGCTGTTTATTCCCAATTTTGGAGTTCCTTACCATGGCTTGATGTGAGGGATAATTAGCTAATAAAGAAATTAATTAATTAATATATTTTTCTAGGTTTTAAGGTGAACAACCCAAAACCCAATCGAGACAATATTATGGCCATAATCGAAGATTACATTAAAATGAATGTATTCCCGAATTCCCTTGAAATTTAATGGTGCGTACTTAATTATTATTATTGGAATGCAATGTTAATGTGAATATTATAAGCTTTGGTACCTAAAGATTTTATTCTTCGTTACTGATTGTTCAATATATTACTGGACTTTGAGTTTTTTTTTTTAATATTCAAGAAAAGATGTCAATTTTTCAAATACAATAAAATACAAGTCCATAAATTTACTTAATGAAAAGTGCCATGATATTTTTGTGTATACACTCCAAGTCCAATTGTTAGTAAAGCTTGTGATTTTAAATATAAAACCTTTATGTGATAAGGAAAAAAATTGTAGACATTCCTGAAGGACTATTTTGTGATTTAAACCATCAGTTTCTTTAAAAAGACAATCGAGATCTTTATAAATAATGAACTCATGTACCTCCTCATCATAACATTTTCTATACATCTGTAGTTTTTGCTTTTGTGAAAATACAATAAAAACTAATACTACATAAGATAGGTAGGTACTAAAGTACAAAGATAAAATTGATCACACCATTCCCTTGTATTTGTATTTTTGAGGGTGATTAAGTTACTGCGACCTAAAAGATCTATTGTATCCCCTCTACTGTGCTTCGCCTGGTGTGGAATCCCTTTAGTGAAGCACCCTCTCGAAGTCCGTTTCCTTGAGAAACTTCAGGATTTTGAGAGGATCAAGGTCGGGTAAGTTCCCTGCCTCTAGCTGGTGATGGCCCAGAACATTACTTCTTTTGAGTTCTATCGCATCGCAGTTGAGCAGCAGGTACACCATTCCCTTGTTCAATAAAATGATAACATCAACGTTACCCTAAAAAGTTTTAATAATAATTATTAATACTTCAATTTTTGTTGTATTAGATTTAAATTTTTTAAATGAATAAAGTTGTAAAAATTAGTAGGGTGTGCATGGAATTATTTGAACAATGTTTATAATTATTTTTTCCTAATTGAAGAAGCTGATGGTGAGTAGAATAATTTAGAATTAGTGTATGTTGTCCAGAACTGAGAAATTAAATTTGCTCAATTTATTCAATTGTAATATTCAGCTTCCCTTGGAATATTACATATTTTGGTATTGTTAAAAATGTATTATTGTTATCTTATCCACCTAAATGCACCGCTTAGTGACTTAAACATGTGTTTTATTTATCCTGATCAATCATAAAATTTTTAATTTCATCATGCCCTTTTTGTACACCAATTCCTCAAGGTCTACAAAATAAAAGAGTCCTATGGTCTTACTCACTTGATATTAATGTTTGCCCAAGTATTCTGCAGGTTGGAGTCAAATGCTTCTTGGAGGAAGACAATATTGGATAATATTGTGCAATAATTAAACCTGGACTCGCTGCTTCACCAAGTGTGGTATTCTCCAGTAATAAAAAATTCTCATGCCTTTTGGAAGATGGTAAATTATGGCAATACCTGTTGAGTCCCGAAAATGCAGAATCCACGACCTTTCTAGCATAGATTTCTTTCTTTAAACCCGATGCACCAATCTCATCTGTGTCCTAACACTGATATTTGACAAAGCATATGGAATTTTGATCTGGTCTATGCGAGACGTTTTGGCCACAGTCTTATGTCTTCCTGACCATGTCTGAAATGTTGGCCAAGTTCTTTGGTAGCCACTACAATAAAAAAATAAAAATTGACCAGTGACATAATTTATCCCAGTCACTATGAGGATAGTGACATAAAATAAAGAAACGATTAGGGTGAAATAAAAGGTTTACACGAAATATAACTTGTATTCAATTATATTTTTTAATTTGGCAAAAATGTTCAAACACGAGATATAAACAAGAGTCACTGTATTTTTATTAGAAATAGTTTAGTCTTTTGGGCACTGAAATGAAATTGTTTGGATTTAGGTTAAACATTTAATAAGAAAACATTTGTCAAAATTTTGATAACAGGTACCAGCCTACTAATTTAAACAAATAATTGGATTTTCCAGAACTCAGAAATAAAAATATTAATTTCTTTTCAAAAAAGTTTTGCGATGCGTAAAGCTTTGCAAAAAGTAAGATTGCTTTCTAAAATTTGAGTTTTTCAAAGACTTATAAATTAAAAAAGGTCGCTGTTACCCCCTTTTCAAAAAACGATGACTAAAGAAAATAAATATCTCTCAGAGTAGGTAGTATAAAAGCAAAAAATCTGCCAAACTTAATTTTTATATCTTCACATACCAGACCTGATTGGAGGAGTTTATGAGAATTCCTTTTCCACATTTCTTTTTTATTGACTATGGTAAAGGACAATGTATTTAAAGCTTTAAAATAATTTATAGCAATCAATGGATACTATGGAAACTGATGAGACAAATATTTAAATGAATGCACTCTTCCTTTAATGAAACAACAAAATGATATCTGCATCCAAACTATTTCTATTTACAGGGACCAGCCTATACCACATAAAGATACTGATTATTTTCAATTAAAAATATAAATATTTTTTTTGTGTGACACTAAATCGAGATTTCTAATTTTTATTATCATTATCATCATCATCAACATTACATAAATTATTGTAACAGAGCGAATTTTTATTTGTCATTTTATTAAAGTGTTCAAAAAGTATATTGATTAAAGCACTTTCGACGACAAAAGGTAAAAATTTTAAATATCTGAGAGGAATAATTAATTATTAATTTGAACTTCTCCATTGGATAGATAACCTGACAAACTGACAAGTGCACCATTTTGTTTTTTTTAAGCTCTTGTCTTTTAGGCTGCTGAACTGCAAAATACCACAACTTTGCGTTCAGTCAGAGGGAGGGATTTTACTGTCAAATTAAGACAGGTGATGTGATAAATGATGGGCATCAAGGGTAGGTTCCAAAACACCAACTTTTTACCTAAACCGTTCATAAATGTCCACCGATTTCACTGAGTGAAAAGCCGAACCCGTTCCAAAATGTCAATGGTTTTCATCTGACGCTAACTTCACTGTCTAACTTTTCGCCGGTATTACCGAGCTAGGTAAATAGTTGTAAAAAGAAGAAGAGCATAATATTAAAAAAAATAAAAAATTAAAATACAATACTTCCAAAATCCAGGAAAGTACAATATATTTCATATTCATTAATTATTATTATTAGAAAAAATCATGATAATGTTGTTGAACGGAACACAAACACAACAAAAGCGAACAATGTAACGCCCTACTCTAACCTAACCCTAACGTCACATTATTGGAGCATGACAAAGTGACTAATGACACAAAATAAATGTCAGTCAAAATGCGTTCCAAAACACCCAGTTGAACGAGTTAACTTTTTAGGTTATGTGAGGTTCACGGAGTCAACTTTACCAGTTGAAAAGTTGGTGTTTTGGAACACACCCCAAGACAGGCATCTATTATAAACCCCTATATATCTCTCACAGTTGGGTTGATTTCTTCTTTGCAAATTCTAAATTGAATGAAAAACATTTTTAGAAATTAATAAAAGTTGGCTGCACGGTCAAAGATCTAAGGTGATGCTGTTACTTTTGAAGACTCATCCATCAGTATTGGGAAGGTAAGTTGGGACATGCGTACGGGGTATTTTATCAATAGTAAGTAGATACCTGGTTTCAAAAAAATTGAGCGAAACTGATTTTAGGTCTGATAGTAGGTCTTAGATTATTATGAAAAAAATCTGATTGGTCAACCTTCTTATTGTTTCTCATTAAGGAAGGAGAAACATTATCCCAAGAAATGTTTTGACACATCCTATCTAGTTATCTTGTCCCTTTAATAATATATCACCCTGTACCTATGATTTTTTAGGAAGATTTTTTTTAGTTATTACATTTTTGTACTTGAACTTTGTAACTTCTTCAAAATAATAATTTTATTCAGGAAAAGAAATTGAAGACAAGTAAAGCAGAACGTATTAATACTGAGAATATTTCATAAATTGAAAAATAATTAATAGTTATTTATGCAACAAGTGCATAAAGTGGTACTTTTTTTCACGACTGGGAAGTTTGACCGCATGAGCCGCAGGCGAATGCGGCAATCCCAGAAGTGAAAAAAAGGCACTTTATGCATATGTTGCATACAAAATTTTATCTACGAGTGACGTAAATTAGAACGAAAAGTTATTATTATAAAAAAAAAAACTTTCCAATGCATTCATATCTTATGTAAGTGTTTCTTTGAAGCTATTAACGCTTTTTTCATCACGTCAGTTCATAAAGGTGACATATTGCTTAATATACGCTTCTTAGATTTTGAGGTAGGTACCAAACAGATTTTGTGCAGCCATATTTGATTGAAAAATAATTTCTTCTGGGGTAGAAGATATTTCATTCATTGAATCATTTACAATGGTATCCATTTTAGGTATAATTAAACGACACAAAACACTAAATATTAATTAATTGTACATAGATCCGGCGCTCTGCTAATAAACTACGACGTTTCTCTAGTATAGGTGCATGGTGTCAACAAGCCGAGCACGGAGCAACACAAGTATTAGGAGCGGTTGGCGTCGGGATGCAATAATGTAATCCAGCGATCAGCGTCTCGTGTATCAGCGATCGCCGAATCAAGCCGTTCCGCTGACTAGAACTTGTACTGTACTTGGTTCGTCACTTCGTCGTGCAGTAACTTGTCATCTCAGATTTAGCGTTAAATAATGAACCGCTACGGCACTTTATTTCACCCGAAATACTTTATTTCACTCTTCACGATAATCATACATTTTATGAACTAAGAAAAGCCTAAAAAAGTGCATTTTATGAATCACTCGTAGATAAACATTTTTGTAACATTTTTAGTCAGTGATAACATGATATTATTTAATCATAGCTGCTGTAATATCTACCCATCATACACGACAGAGAAGATTAAAGGTGCTTAGCGTCTTTAAAACTCTTCTCTCATCTCACTGGACACTTTCATCAACAATTTTTTACATAAAATTTTGGTAAAAAAACATCTTTCAACCTACTCATCAAGTTTGAAATATTCTTGTTAAACTCAAAGACCATTTCCTTCTGATTGAGTTTATAGAATAGCATGCTCTATAATAGAAATTAGAAACCTCAGGGGATATAGCATCCAGCTCTAAGTCTCCATACAAAAAGGAATAAACAATCCTAAGAAAGGCTCTATGAAGAAGTTTCCTCTCTTCCTGCAAGTGAAAGCTGTAAATCTGATAATTTAATAATAATTGTAGAGCCCAATATAAAACCGAATCAGTGTTTATGACATTGGGCTCAGAGGAGAAGGGTGAAGTCTGAGAAAATTTGGTGAAAAAGAGCAGAAAATTTTAAGAATAATTACTCACAGGCCAAACAAACTTGGGCTTAAAGTTTTCCCTATAATTGATTCCAAAGTGTTTTTCATCTCATGTTGCCAATTATTATGCAGGAGTTCAAATACAAATTTGACAACTGATAGAATGTGGTTACACTTGTTAGATTTTCAAGTGCCATAGATGTTATGGACATAATAATCACTTGTACTGTCTCTAGAAATACCAAGTACTAAGTGATGTCCAATTATTGTAGTTTTTACAACCTGAATGTGGCTGCTGTACATGTATATGAGGCCTGCAAAAGGAAATTGTCAAGACACTAAACTCGATTACTGTGCAACATTTGTAAAAATTCGCTGTGTGGACCACATAAATTAGCTTGCCGGCCAGATTAAAAAATTTAACAACAGTTTCGTTGGTATAATTTGTGCCTGATTTTTTTCATTCGATATAAATTAGGTATTGTACTTTTTTTGTTAAAAACTACTACAATTTTACACATACACTCCATAATTTAATTAAATCTAAAATAGGGATTAATTAGTATAGGCTAAACAAGTAACTATTGTGGCGCCACCAAGTAGGCAAATTTGACACTTTCATGCGGCAAGTCTTGCGTGCCCGCTATTCATTTTAATATGTATTTGTTATTGCAAACATGAGGTCGTTCAGGTATAAAAAAAATCGGGAAGGGTTTGTTGTACACGAGTACCTCAAATGCTTGCGATTACATACGTATTTATTACTCCTGAATCTTTTTTTAGATAGTAAATTAAAGTTAAAAATTTTAGTTAATAATTTAAGGCATATAAGTAATACTAATAAAACAATAACTACTGCTATAATTTTTTCGAGCTGTATTTCAGACGAAGGGTAACATTTTCTTGCTTTACAGCTGCAAAATATGTCCAAAACTCTTCGACTTATTATACATAAGCTCAATAAAAACCCCGAAAACATGAGATGAAATATGAACTTATTATGCGTTGATAAGAAAGGTGATATTTTTTTAATGGACAATTAATATATCACCTGAACAATGGGACAATAATAGGTTTTTTCATTTATATGAGTGCTATGTGCACCAGGAGTCTCTCTAAATGAGCGCTGTTCCTTGAAGAAAAGTTCCATGTAAACGTATTCTCTAACATCGCTCATGTGAAAACTCATCATGAGATTTCGCCCATTTCTCAACGATTTAAAACGAAAGCAGTCGAGACTGGGTGCTTGGAAATGACTTTTAATAATTATTGTAGTCATAATGAATTTAAAAATCTATAAGTTCACTGCCAAATAATAATTTTAAAAGGGTTTCATTATATCCAAACGAGCTGTCAAAAATTGCAAAGCAAAGTTATACTGCCGCACGAAAGTGCGAAAAAAATCCACGAGGAGGCGCGCGCGCCGCAAACATCCGATACTTACTTAGCCTATTTATTTTTTATATTAGCATTGTTAGCTATTGTTACTGTTACCATTGGTAGCTTTTGCTCTGTAATAATTGTGACCACAGATAAGCCACCAGATCGAATTAGTTAGAAACAGGCTCCAAATAACAGGAAGGTTCTATTTAAAATGATTCAAATTTTTGTTAATAAAGACATCTATATTCACAAACAATCGGGCATCAATTAGATCACCAAAGTAAAGCCTCACTGGTCTGAATCTTAAACCCAAACGAATATCAGAACACAAAATTGGAGTAAAATATTTAATAACTGACTAATGGTGGAGTTTCTTGACAACCTCGCTGCCTGATAGTGTTCAATCTGGCACCATCGCCATACACCCAATGAGGGATGTAAGCGGACGAGAAAAAAGGGTCTTCTGCCATGGCAGATTAGCTTAGCTTCAAGATGTAATCAGCAACATATAATTTTTGGCCCTTCGAGCGTTAATTAAATTTGTAATTAAAATTAATTAAATTTATTAATTATTTATTCTTTGCGATTTTGAACACAGACATTTGAGCACCGTTTTTTAAATTTTATTTGAAAATTTGACTACAATTTTATCTGACGTCTCTTTAAATAATTAATTACATTAAATGAATAATTCTTTACTCAATTTACCCTTTGAACAAAATTATATAAACATCCTCTTATGTACATGAAGATCATTTAACTTTCAGGTGCATAAAACTGGTAAAATAATTATGATCGTTAAATCTGGGTAATCACCAAAAGTTGAAGGATCCTCTCTATTAATCAGTCTTGCTAAATTCTGCTAAAATCAAAGCAATTTTCATATGTTTCACCTAAAGGCGTTATTACAATACTCAATTTCAATTTATCTCTGTTCGGTCCCAACAGATAGGGACTCTGAAAGCCCTCCCTTTTAGAATTGATCAAATCGAATGGGATTAAATTGTCAAAGTTCATCAACTTGGACTCGTGAGTAAATATGTGCACTTTTTTCTTGACTTCCATTACATGCTCGATTCCGCTTGTCATTCCGTGTAACAATACAGCCACCTGGCATCTCATATACGGCTCAGCTAAATGACTACAACTTAACGATAAACGCACTGTATATAACGTCTCTTCGGGTACTTCTAAGCTACCCTGCCACAGTATTAACAGACACTTCTTAAACCACATTCCTTTGGGATAAAAATCCACTACCCACTCGCAAACTTTATCCGATTCGAACTCCGCACAAGACATATGAGACGAGAAAAGGAAAGTCCTTGGATGATATTCGGGCAAACTAAAGTAATTTTCAATATCTAAGACTGTACTGTAGGTGTCGGAGGTGTAAAGACGTGGGGTAATCAGTAATTTCACTTCTTCCTCTGGAATCGTTTTCGAGGCCAAATTATTCTGCCCAGAATGGAAACTCATTCCAGCCGACATTCGATCCATGAAAAACTCTTTATGTTCTTTCACCAGGGGATAAAGAAGAATATCCGCTAGTTCTCTAGGTGACATCATCGGAAATCTTATATATCTCATAACACTCTCGATTAGCTCTTTGATTCTTATATCGTTATGTTCACCGTTCGCTTGTTCTTTTATCTTGGCTCTTTGTAGATTTATCCACATTGCTACGCAGTTGTAGAGGACCATTTCATTATAAATCACTATATCGTTGTGTTTCAGTAAATTAGCAAACATTTCCGGATCGAAATTAGAAAAGTCTGGGGTGTTTGCGACAAATTCGAAATTCCATTTGATGTAATTCTGACAGATTAATGCGACTTCTGAATGCCCGCAGGACATCGTGTACTGGTACCACGAGAACAGCTGGTTGTGCAGAGCAGCATGAGGTACATGATGGCACATATATTCTAAGCATAATTTCGTAAGGCTCTGCAAGAAAAATGAATTAATTAAGATGTCTCAGTTATTGGTTTTCAGAAAAAAAGGCCCATTATTAGTTATTACAGGGTCATATAAAATATCTCTTTTTCTTATTCCTGTGAGTAAATGAAAACATAATTTAGGAAGGCTTAGGAAAAAAATGTCTTTAATTAATTCAATTTAACCAAACCCGCTGGAACTAGTCCAGTTATATCCGCCAGAGCTGAACTTTTCCAAAATTTAAATTTTTTTTGCTTAAATGAGCCTTTAGTCCTTGAAAACTTTTTTCTTGAATTATTAATATCTACAGTATTTTTCTGTCGATGACTTACTTACTTTTACAATATATTTATCTGCAAGGGCTAAAATTGGCATAACATTATTATGGGTTATTATGATTCTTCCTGTGTAAAAATATTCTAAAAACAAAGCAAAATATTGTTCACATTCGGGGATTTCCTGGAGTTCAATTCTACTTTCGGTCCATTCTGACCACTCAGGTCGTGTCAACATTACCTGAAAATAGACTATTTAGAAAAACTGAGAACATAAAACATAAATGCTAATTATTATTAGAAAAAAAAGTCCTAAGAACTCATTTTTTATACAATAAGACAACTTTTTCTACAACCTCTTTTATGTAATAGGAAATTGGTTTAATCAGTTTAAAATTGAGATTAACCAACTAGGATTAGTTTCAAAAATAAATTTTACTGTAAAGACAACCACTGACAAGCTACAATCTAGAAAGTCAGTTAAAGTTTTAATTTTTCTCAATATTCAAATTATCGTGTGAGCAAATTAAAACATAATTTAGGTAGGCTTGGTCTCCTTGAAAATGAAAACTCCATCTGAATACTTTCTTGTCCTGAAAAATGCCAAAAAAGCTGTCAATGAGAAAAACAGCTTTTAAGGTGTTGAATAATTTTGTTGATGCGTTGCACCGATTAAGAAAATGAGATAATCAAATTAATTCATTGGTGTTTCACTTCGAGTAAAAGCTTCTAACGTAAATATATTTGTTTTTTTACTACAATGGAGGCAACGCGGTTGGTAGGGTGAAGTTACGGTTTTGCTTTTGATGCGACTGTTGTCGCTAAATAAATGAGTCGTTTTCTCGAGACTTGCTCGGCTGAAGTATTTATGTTGCTCTGTTGAGCTCAAGTTACCGAATGTTTACTATTTTCTGCCCTTACTGTTGGATTGGTCACTAATAGGATAAGACAGGCTGTGTTGCCACATCTGACTCATGTCACCAACCCAACAGCAGGACGCTGGGGTGCCAAAGCACCACACCATTGCCGTGAATCCACCAGGTGTTGAAGTTTACTTCTGGAGTGCGTTCATAATAAACGCCGTGTGAATGATAAACAACCTACCGGGCGAATTACCGAGCGTTCCTGGTGTGTCGTTTTGAAGTGAACGCTCTCAGAGAAGTTTTCGACAGTAGTTGTACATAACCTAATTTTTTTTCAGTAATAAATACTTTTCAATCACGCGAGTCGTGTAATTTCCCGTTCGTCCTTGAATGTTGATGTAATATTTTGTACAACTACCAGGTATTGCAACGTCAAATTTTGTTAAAAATAGTCATAACAGCTTTGTTACGTGGCAACAGAGCTCTCCTCTGCCAAAGGGCTGTTCTAGCTTGAGACGGTGGGCTGGGAGAGGGGAGTAAGTTGTAAGGTGGCCACCGAAAATACCCCGCTCGAACATTCATTCGTATTCTTAACCATAACATGGTAACATAGAACTATTGAGTCGACATTCAGTCGGTACGGGTCCCCAATTAAGGGTATAAATTATCACTAAATAATAACTTTGTTAAATGCAACAAGTTTTTAAATAATAAATAGTCAACCTTTTTAAATATTATATTATACTCGCGCCTTCATTTTTCTCTGTTACCTACACACCAAGCTTTATCGTTATAAAAAGGAGAGCTTTTGTTGCAACTTACCTGAAATACATCACTGAAAGCACATAAAATTAGTCGATGAGCTCCATGTTCTGTACTTCCCACTTTTAAATAAATATCGCACATTTCCTTGTTGATATATAATTTTTTCAAAACACTTAGGAAGCCTTCAGTATTATCCACCTAGAAAAAAATACATATATCAATCTTAACAAACAAGAAGACGTCTTATAACTATGACATCTATATAAAGGGGTTGAATACCTAAACATGCCAGGACAAAAAATTTTGGGGTACATAGTACATTGATATTATAACGAGATCGCTCTGGAAAAATTCTAGTAATGGCTTCTTTAACCTTTAACATTCTAGTCCACCATTTGCTTGTTTACATTCTTTTTTTATGATGGTTATAAGGCAATGACATGTTCGCGACAATTCCAGTCACATGTCATATGACATTGACAGACAGTCGTTAGTTCTATGGATTACTGGAGTGGTCTCGCCGAACAATCTGACATTTCCAGAATCCACGGCCGGTGCGCCGGTGCAAGTTCTGCAACCTGCTAGAAGATACCTACTGTTTCGCTGACACGTCGGGGGGACTATATAAGGACCGCCGTGCGGCTGCGTGCAGCAGTAGAAGCTTGAACGTGGAGTGAAGCCGAAGACAGAGTAGTAGTGAAGTGAAGTGTGAAGTAAGGAAGCCAGTAGTGACAGTATAGCGAATTATAAAGAATAGACAAGAAGTGTAGTATCTGTGAGTGGAGATAAGAGAACAGCTGTGTGTGTTGATTATTTAGAATAATAGTTAGAGGTTATAATTTGGTCAATAAAGATTTGCAGACTTTAGTGGTGGATTTAATTATTGTGAGACCCGTAACAATATAAAAGGTATGCAATAACTGTTTTCTGTAGACTTGTATTACTTGTACAAATCATTTTTATTTTTCAATTACTCATTATATGTCAATAACGCTTTAGATATGAGATACATAAGTCCCTCCATAATACTTGAGGGCATTATAAGCCGGCATTTTAATCCCTAATTATGCCCTAGAATTTCCACCCCTATTCAATAAGTTTGTCAGGAAATCATTGCATTCAGTTTTATTTTATTTCCGCGATGAAATTTAAAAATAAAGTCTATGCACCACTGGCATCACCGTATGATAATGCCCATCGGTTAACATCCTTCCCTCGGGGCAAAGACCCTTGGGCTGAATCAGTCGACCTCGGGCATCTTAGTAATGCCCTTGGTACATAAACTACTATAACATGGCAGTAATGTTTTTGTTTTACAATGTAATTTTTTTATCGCAACCCTGAGGCCACCCTGGATGACATCAAAACAACATAAACCAACACATGTCTGAGTTCAACTGTTCAAAGCCGACAGCTGCTGGCGACATCACAGAACGTCACACTGGTTTGAAAACTTCTGCTAGGGTCATCCAGCTACTAAAAACTATGCTTTTTCAAAGCAGCACCATTGCTGTCACTGTCTATTCATTTTTGAGGGTTGTTAAGTTAATATAAGGGTTGTTGTTGTAGGTGTTGGACCACCTACTTACACCCTATATCCACCTAATATAATAAGATTGGGAGAAATTGTTAATTTTAATTCCTCAACTTCTAAGTGTCTTTTTGTTTCTTGATAAATTTCTTATAGTGCTTCTGTAGGTTATTTCCTGTAACTGATAATTGACAGTAATGACAGTTTTAGAAGCACAGGGTAGTTTTTTCTCGTTCAATACCCACGTATCAGCTGACGGCTTTGAACGAACCATTGATTCATTGACATGCAGACTATTTTCGAAGCAGCACTATTTAGTCACTGTCTGTTATTTTTTGAGGGTTGTTAGTGTAGGACTACTTACTTATACCCTACACCTACGACACCTGCCTAATATAATAAGATTGGGAGAAATTTTTTATTTAAATTACTCAACTTCTCAGGATTTTCTTGTTTTTTGATAAATTTCTCATAGTGTTTGGTTATGTTATGATCCTGCAGCTGGCAATTGACAGTAAAAACAGTTTCAGCAACACAGTTCAACACATAATTCTTGCTTGTTTAATAACCACACATCAGCTGTCAAGACAGTGACTGTGCTGTCAACTCAGCAGTTGACTGTTGTGGACGCAATCGTCGATTTATATACAATTGAAAATCAGTTCGAAATTTCCCTTATGGAGCATGAGATTCTTGGACCTTATGAATCAAAGAGGCTCAAATTAAGCTCCCAAATTAAAAAATATTTTAAGAAATAAATTTTAGCATGCTAATCTGTAAGTATAGGGACCTGGCTGGCACGCCTCAAGTCATTAGTCATGTTAGGTATTTTTTTCTGTAAATTTCAAGTAAGTAAACTATAAAATATAGATGACATATAAAAGCCGTAAGGGCAAGGGAAAAAATACCTAACCTGACCAAAGACCAGACTTAGTGGAGGGTCAATTAGCAACGGTTAGCCGCCAGGTCCCTATACTTAAAATTTTTGTGATCTTTTCATAATATTTTAGGTTATTATACAAAATGAATATTTCCCCCTGGACACCCCTTCGCTCTAAGGGGAAAGAATGATCAATCAGTTCAAAGAAGTAAAAACCGAAACTGATGAATTTTGAAATTTTAAACCAATTCGTCATCTACAATTTTGGTATAAAATATTCACACAAATGTTTATTTTTACAGGTTATTACCCGTTTATATCTCGTTTTCCAATTACATGAGTCCTGGCATTAACAGAGGGGTAAACTCCAGAGTCCCTGATCTCTGACACATTTACACGGACAAACTCAATGCTTTCGTGCAAGAGGAAACTTTCGACGACCAGGTCTCCCAGTAATTTCCCACAATGATCTAACCACTGTGCTAATGAGTCCCTAATTAATACTCAACTGGTATTTAAATAAACCTCAGTATATTTACCATTACTTCGCAGTTGTCTTGATTCTGTTCCTTCTCTGGGGAGTTCTTTCGCCTCGTCTTTGATGGTGAAGGCTCATACTCAGGTACAGGTATATTATTACCAAAAAAAGCGTTTTCACCCCACATTGTGCATTTTACTTCCAAACAACAACTGAGCCAAGACACTAATAAATAATAAATATAACTAATAAACTGACAAAACTACATAATAATATTACAATTACAATAGTTCCACCTTCTCCCAGAGTCAGTTACTGCAACTGAATAAAATGTAAATACAAAACACAATGAAATGAAATGAGTGCGTTTTATTTCGAATTTTCAGTCAGTCACGCTAACAATATTCTCGTTGAACAAAGAATTCATGACAGATGTTTCAAGGTATTAAAAAATTATTCACATCATTGAATTATTAATTATTAATTATAGGGTGGAATTATTAAACATTATAACATTAAACTCTTCCTGTTTTATTTTACTTCTGTATCAATAAGAACTATTTTTTTTACGTTTTCCTTATTTTGACAGAACTCGGTCAGTGTAATGTCAAAGAGTTCAGAGACTTCTTTTTATTAATAATGAGCTAGAGCTATCACACATTAAGCTATAAATATGTTTTGCTGACGTCAGTGGTTGCGTTGAAGAAGCCGCGCGTCAGCTGCAAAGTTGACAGCAAAGTCCCTGTCTTGACGACCAATGTAATGTATGCTTAGCTTATTGGACGAGCAAAAAGTCAAAAACTGTTATCAAATACACGTGCCCTTGATACTATTACGTGCAGCTTTCCGCTATTTATATGCGATGAAAAGTAGCTAGCGCCATCTATTGTCTTGATAACTAACTGCACAAAACCGGAAATTCATTTAAAACATCAGTAACATCACGAATATAATATAATGCAAAATATAACAGACATTATAATATTATCTAGAGTTCTTGGTATCAGGTATTGGTATTTATCATATCACTTTAGTGTAAGTATTTAGTAATATACAAACGTCAATAATTCATTATTTCTGCATCTGATTACCTAAATTCAGATTTAAGCATTTAGAATATACTTCACGTAAAATAAAACGGCATATTAAATTGTGATTTATTTTGCAGATGACAAACAAATAACAGATTGACGTTTCATTCAATCAAAATGACATTTTAAATCAATGCTAGTTAAACATCCAGCCGCTTGGGCGATAGTAACTTCCGGTGCTATTTTCAATGGAAGCTGTATTATTAAAGAGTATTTTATTTTTATTTGCTATTATTACTGTCAATAATTGTTAAAACAAATTGGTACTCGCTATTGTGATGGTTATCCGGTTTTGCTGCCAGCAGCTGTCTGCTTTTTCATCTGATTTGAATCAGACTGGGCGCGTTTAGTGAAATTTCATTCGCAGAGTGAGCAAAAAAAAATACTGTTGATTGACTGTAACATTGGAACTGTTCACACAAATTGTCAACTATCTCAACTCGAAAAGTGTCTCGTGACAAGTCACTTGGAGCTAATAAAACTGCTGCGCATTTGTATGGTTTTTTCAAAGGAAGATGTTTTGACTTTTCGAGAACCTCACCGGTCAAACGATTACCATGTTAGGTATCTCAGGGATATCTTTAATTTCAAAAATACTTCTTATTAACTGATTAGACCGTACGGTTACCTAGGGTACCTGTATTACCGACACTAAAGCTTCTACGTCAGTGTCGGTAGCTGTATTACCGACACTTAAGCTTAAATCGAAGCTTAAATCTGCACAAGCACTCGGACTCATTATTATACCAGTAGGTAACCGTAGGGTATCTGTATTACCGACACTCACGCTTACCTACGTCAGTGTCGGTACCTGTATTACCGACACTGGTATAATCATGAGTCCAAGTGCTTGTGCAGGTTTAAGCTTCAAATAAGCTACCGTCGCTAGACGCTTGTAAGCTGGCAGGAACACAACCCAAAATAATTTTATCTGAACTAATACTCTCAAATAAATTGGAGCTAATTTATAGACGACATAATATGTACCTCATTTTCTGTCTCTCTTTACCATGTCTTATCTCGCATAATAATTAATTGGCGTAATTATGGGGTGTGTTTATAACAAGCATTTAACTAGTGAAACCTTGCTATGTGTGTCTTGTATTTTTTTTTTAATAAAAGACAGAAACATTGATTTGGATTCGAGATCTAGCTCATTCAGCCACAGAGCAATTTTAATTATATCGAGTGGTCCACAAAATTTTTCATCAACTAGTGCCTTGGAAGAGAGAGATAGATATTGCAGTCATGTCTGATAGCTCATTGCACCTGAGCACACCTACCAATAATAGTTTGTATTTTATCTGACAGACTGGCAAATATGCTTCATTTTTTCCAAGGATCACCCGATATAAATAATAAATAGACGAACACAAACAACCAGGGCGAGGCTGGAACTCGAACCCGGCCGGTGACAGAGTTTCAACGGCTTAGTATAGTCTATACACTCTAAACCCACCTTGGATTTTTGGATCATTTGATGTGCGACACAATAAAGTTTGTTTCAACTTTCAATCGATACATAATCAATGCAGGATATTAAAATAAAAATGGATATTTTTATCTAAAACATGGCCGATGAATAATATTTTTATTTTATAATTTATGCAAGTCCCTTTATTGATTTTATATGTTTTTCACATGAAAAGTACTACGCTTACGCGGAGCTTTTTATAATAGAGACAAAAATAATTAGGTATAGCAAAAGGTATGCATGTATAGCTTAATAAATAATAATTGTCCTCTTGGAGTAAAAAGTTTGCGTAAAAAAACTTTAAGGCGCGATGTGATTCATCCCCTTAATTGCAGGACAGCGTGGGGCGAAAAAAATTAGAAAACTTTTTAGTGGTATTTTTTGATTGTCAAGGTTTCTTGTTTTATTTTAAATCTTTTCAGAAAAAACTTCTCTGTAATTAAAAGTATGAAAAAAGTATGAAAACCCTCACCTAAAATTTCTCAAGGAACCTCTATTTGAGTTTTTGTATTGATTAATGAAACACTAAACACTCTGTACCGAACTTGTATTTTTCAAAGTTGCAAAACTACATTTTGTACATGCATGCGTGTCCTTCCAAAGTTAGCAAAAACCCGTTCTTGCGGCAAGAGAGATGAACCTTTTTATTTTATTTTTTTTGATGGCTGACCTTGCATTTGGAAAATTTTTTCGTCATCTTCGGGGTTTTTCGGACCCCAATCCTCTCTCTAACGATATTAAATTACCTCTGGGCAGAATCATATACCAAAACATCACCGTTATTATATCACAGGGGATTTTTAAGTAAATTTATCAGACTTTTATAGAAATTATCACTAAATAGAAATGCAGCAATGTAGTATGTACCTACAAATTAAGATATCTAAAGTGTATGACGTGGCGCATTTCACAAAAGGTGCAACTTAAATTTTTAAATATGCAAAAGAAACATTCCGCGGTAGGTAGTTCTTCCTAATTACCACATTTTCATAATTTCCAGACGCATATTTTCTAAATAATATACGCTGAGATTATCTTCAAAGCGAAGTTTTGAATGCAGGAGAGTGGGAGCTGTTACTGAGGTTCGAGGTAACTGACTTCGTAAGCACCGTTGTGATGTCAGGAAGTTTTCATATTTATTTTCAGGAAAATGCATATTTGCATGAGTTCAAATTTCATGCTTTTTGTTGTAAAAATGCACGAAAAATGGAAACTCTGATAACAGAGACGTTGCTTTGAGATAGCAGCTAGCGAATCATCCATGCCATACAGGGTGTTATGAAATGCAAAAATGTAAATAAATAGCAGAGTCCAGAGGAAGTTTTCATTTTCAACAAGATTCCAAAGTCACTTCTTCTGTGAACAGTGAGCATCAGCTTTTGTACATGTCATATTATCATCGATACAAGTTACTTTCTTAATAGTTAATAAGTACCAATTCAATTTCTTTCATATAATAATTATGCCATTAGCGGAGATGCAGTTGCAACTAAAAGTATCTTTTTTGTATAGAAAATATTCCCGGTTATAAATCCACTTATGAAATGTTAATTGCCCAGTATCGTATAGATATTAGGGGCAAAAAACCCAAGTATAAAACTCTAAAATCTCCACCACTCCACTATGGCATATGAAAAAAAGTTAGTTAGCATATTAAAAAAGTAGCTAACATCAATTATGGGATCTGTGCAAAAGCTGAGCTTTGTATCTGATACGGTTCTCGAGATATTTTCAAAAAACTTGTTTTTTTGACACCCTGTAGGTATCTCAAAAAAAAGCGGTTCATTTGCGGACATGCGTTAAAGGGAAATTTTTTGTTTATTTTTGACCAAAGAACCTCGCTTTAAAATTTTATGCAGTATTAAAGATACACTCTGTACCTACATAAGAGGCATATCAACTCGTTATAATGCGAGTATAAATCCTTCAATAAAAAAAAGTTGTGAAAACGAATAACATACCCAAGCCATCTGAACTGCTGTTATTTCCATTAAATTCGCTGTTGTAAACTTTTGAATTTTAATTGCTAACAATTTAAAATTCTAATTTCTTGTGTTATACAATGACAGTGGGTAGGGAATTTATTGTATCAAACATTTCAACAGCACGAGTCAGCTAATTAAGTTGGCCACCTCTACCTGTAGATTGGTTCCCTAATGACTATTTCTTTGGGGGTATTTAAATGTTGCAGCACGGATACTTTTGCCCCGGTAATTTAATTTCCCTAATAAAGCGGAATAAGAGAGAAATCTAACTCGGTAAGGATCTGAGGGAGGACACGACAAGAACAGTAATATATGACCTTTCAGTGCTAGGAAAAAATCTCTTAGAAGAAATAAAAAGTAAAGGAGTCAAACGTGGTTATTTTTTATTTACTGCTCTGCACAGTACCGGGTGGTCCATCACTTTATGTCCACCCCCGAAATAGAGGTATCAATTTTAAAGATGATAAATTGTAACTTTGAGGATTTGTGTATGTAAATTAATATATAGGACCATATAATGGCATAATCAGATTAATTATTTTTTTTTTAGTTGAGTCATCAGCGATAAAAAACTGTAATTTGGTGTTAATGTGACCAAAATAAAGTCGATTTTTCTTTAATACATCGATAGATTACCCTGTATCTTGAAAACGAAGTAAGTTAGGACATACGATTATATGAAAAAAACTTCTTATTTTTGGCTGGTAAATACGCCCTTAAAATCTTTGCACTGAATTTTGAATCACCCTCTGTATACAAGAACAAGACCAAAAAGATTCAATCAGAAAATTGAAAGAAAGTAACTATACCAAAAAAATCATAATAAAAAACCAGAGAAAAAAATTTATGGAGTCTTTTTTTTTATAGAAAACAAAGTGTTAGTTTGAGATGATCCGAGATTGTAGGAATGTAGAATGCAATCGATTTTCATTTTATTTAAAGCAAGGGTGAACGAACACCTGTCACTAGCTGGGTGCTGGGTGGTCCTTGTGAAAAGCGAGAGGGGTGAGTGTCAGTGGAGAGTGGAAGCTGGACTGCTGGAGTTGGAGGCAGTTGATGTTGCTTCTCGGTAAGGGGTGGTCGCGATGGTCGAGCTCTAAAAAGAGCAAACACCAGCATTTAACTCAAATGCGTTTTGTATTCTAGTATTTAGATTAATTTAATTATTAAAACCGTCGGTTATCCGAGAAACCCTTTTTAAACCAGCCGTACAACCAATAACCTTTCGCGCTTCAAACGAGTGCCGGGAGTGGTACCTAAATAACGTCGGTCAATTTGTGTTTAAAGAAATATTGTGTAAAAGTGCTACTGATCCTGAAAAGATCATCACTGATCACTGGGAGAGACCATTCGTATCTGATTTGGTCGAATCTGTTGATGATTGCCTAAAAATCCTGGAATAGTTCTGTAAGGTACCCTATTTTTTATTTAGATGGATTCCACAAAGTCAAAATTCTGGGGGAACGATTGGCAACAAAATACCCTGATTAGGTTGGTTATGGTATGGTGATAGTTTTGTTACCTACTGATAGAATAATCACTAGAATAGTTACTAAATTAATTTAGGTTATGTTGATTAGTTGAAATGTCATTAATTCAAAATTTAAAATCCAAAAAAACTATAAACGCAATTTTTAGAGGTAAATTGGAAATTTTTAGAGACTTGTATAAGTACCTAGCTATTTACTCATTATGTATGTAGGATTAGACCGTTTCCTTCTTAGTTTTTTTTTTTAATGTTGAAAAATTTAGTTTGTCAATTTGACAACTTCAACTTTTCAAGTTTCTTGGCGTTTCGCTGTGACTAGAGTACCGACCGAGGACCCAGACCTAGTTTTCGCAAAACGTCATTACACAGGGTGGTCCAATTTAAAACGTCAGGACTTTACCAAACGATAAATAACGTAAAAATAATGCCATGCAGTTTCTTTAATACACTTATAGCCGGGAAAGCTTCCTTTTCAAGATAGGGCGTTGAAGTTTTGGGAAAATAATAATGTTTTGTGAATATTGTCAAAAAGGGTGATTTAAAAAAATTGAAATTTGGAACGCAGCATGAGCTAAGTATCTTTCATGATTTACGGCTTATGGTGATAAATTGCGAAAACCAGCGGCGGAGATATGGGTGTGCCATCGCCCCTTTTCAAAAAAAAAAAAAAATTGACGCCACTGACTCTATGGCAAATTTAATAATACTGTTCAATGCCCCATGCTTTTTAGAACAAAAAAGTACTCTCTAATTTTTTTAACAATGGGCACCTTTTTCGAGATAATTCAGGTTTTCTTAGGTAATATCCGTAGCCATTTTAAGAATAACAGACAAATTCTAATCAAATAACTTTTACTTAAATAATTAAATAACAGAAATAAATAACACCTAACTAATGTAACAATTGTCAGTAACCATAGAGTCAGTGACGTTTTTTTTTTTTGAAAAGGGGCGGTGGCACATCCATATCTCCGCCGCTGATTTTCGCAATTTATCACCATAAGCCGTAAATCATGAAAGATACTTAGCTCATGCTGCGTGCCAAATTTCAATTTTTTTAAAGCAGTCGTTTTGACAATATTCACAAAACATTGTTTTTTTCCCAAAACTTCAACGCCCGGTAACTTTCCCGGCTATAAGTGTATTAGAGAAACTGGCATTATTTTAAAGTTATCTATCGTTTGGTAAAGTCCTGGCGTTTTAAGTTGGACCACCCTGTATATTATAGTCATAGTCAATCTAAGAAACAGTTAAATTTAACCTCAAAAACTGAATAACTATTAAAAAAGGACTATTTTAGAAGAAAATAAAGTATTTTCAATTTCTAAATTTGCGTTTTATAACAGGGAGAAACATGATTTGCAGGTGCCGTCATAGCCTATATATCCGAATCGGGGAATGTTGCCGTTACTTTAGTCACAATAACGTAAATTTTTTGCCAAGGTCAAGAAAACGGGTTACCATAATCTGACAATATGAAAATTACTGTTTAAAAGATTGCACAGGCTACCAACTTGACAGCTGTTTGACAAGTCCATCTAAATAAAAAATAAACTTTTGCAATTAAAGCTCAGTCGACATACTGTGGAGAACATTTGGATAGTGAAGGAATCCTGCCTTCACTATCGGATTACCATTTTTTACCCGATAACATATCAACGAGTAGCTGCACGAGAGGAACTCCCAGGGTGAGTCTTTAGCCTGTTATAATTATTATTGTGCTACCTTCATAGACCTAGATATAAATAAGAAAAACAAAAGTTGGCTATGAAAACTCTGGGATCTAGTCGGCTTTGAAAATTTTTGTAATGTCAAACGGATAGCTTTTGACGACTTATGTATGCCTACAAAAAATAATTAATTAATTTCCAATAATAAAAAAGATATGGGTAAAATAAGAAATTTTGATTTTTCAGTTTTTTTTCAGAATATTTCAGCAACGACTTAAAATATTTAAAAAAATCAGATTCTTATTAAGTATCAAATTAGGCAACTTTTCTCTAATTTAACCAACCCTGTATCTCCAATATACGGCTTACAATATAATATACCCATGTACTGCATTTTAAACTGGACACCCGGTATAGGGTAGGTACACACCTCGGGGTACACCCTAAATATTCAAAGCAAAAGTGAATTCATATATTTTTGCTACCATAATAAGGGAGCGTTACCTACGTGATGCTTGCGTAGGAGCATAGTAGGCCGTGCTAATCAAATGTCACTGCTAGAACTTAACCTCCATCTTTAGTTAACATAAATCCAAAGGTACAGTGCGATACGTAGAGTGTTGTAGACTCGGTTGTAGATGCAGTGAATTTGTTAAGTTGACAATGGATTTAAACCGAGAAAGTTTTCGCGCAATAATTTTTTTAAACTTTCGAAGACAATAATAATTATGTCAAGAAAAATACCTCGTTGAGTTGTTTTCTGTTTTCTTCGATAATGACGCTCGTTGGTGTGGAGAATTCAAACGTGGACGGTCGAGTCTTAGCGACGATCAAAGGGCAGGTGCACCAAAAACGACAGTCACCCATAATGTGACATATCGCGAGATTGTGGCCATGATATGGGGGATTTCAAAGACTTCAAAAATGAAGAATTTGCAGGTAAAAAATTAGTGTCCTGTGGGATAACGCATCTGTTGTTGACTAAAGAAAAGAAAGAAGCTATGGTCAATAATTGGTGTCAAGATGCTCTACTATCAAGATGGATTTACTCACATTAATCCGAAAATAAAAGCCAGTCGAGTGTTTTGGTGTTCCAAGATGAATAAAAACTTACAAAAGTTATTCGTGCTGGAAGTGTGCCCAAAAATATTTGTCTTAAAAGCCGGTACAATTCCTCTGCAAGATCAAAGAACTGTTACTGCCGATTGGTACACAACCATTTGTTTTCCGGAAGTCACCGCTGAGCTTCTGCTCGAAAAACCAATCCCGAACGACGAATAATCCTCCATTAAGACAATGCAAGATGGCACACATGAAAGACAATTGAATTTTTTATTTTAAGAATAATTGTTAGACCATCCTCCGCTCAGTCCCGCCCTGAGTCCCAATGGATTTTTTACCTTTCCAAAATTAAGACTGCGTGGTCAATGATTTCAGTCACCAGAAGAGGTATAGTCTACGCCGAGGTCTACGCCTTCAATTTAATGTAAGGAGTGGAATAACTGCTTCCGGATTAGGTTTGAAATTTTTTTGAAAAATAATTGAGTCTTTAAACGCTATCTACTGTCTATTTCCAGCTCTACAATGTGTCCCAGATTCGCGTCTCTATACAGGGATCTCAGCTCCTATTACACTTACAGCAAAGGTTAAATGGGGAAAGTTTTAGGGGAAACATTGTGCATTCGATAACCGGTTTCAGATTTACGATCGGTCAATTGGTTTTGGAAATATCGGCCAAAAACCGAAAATGGCGGATTTTGTTTTTCGCAAGTAAGTCCAAAACGGTTAATTTGACAGCTGTCAAAATGTGACATTATTAGGACACTTTTTTAAGACGAATAAGATAGCGGACAGGTGTCAATCATCTTTTGTTATTCCGCAACCCGCCTCAACTTTCGTTTTTCTTATGACCGCCATGTTGGATTTTTCCCTTTTTGAACTCAATTTATTTTTCTGATTACTACACTACGAGTTATAATTTTTTTTAAATCCAATATGGCGTCCATACGAAGAAAAGATAAGAACTAACGATTTTTCGCCGTCTTAAAATGCTAGAGACTCGAAAATTGTTTTTGTATTAACCTTGTTGAAAAGTGTCCTAACAATTAAGATGGCGAAAAATCGATAGCTATCTTTTCTTCTTATGAACGCCATATTGGATTTAAAAAAAATATTATAACTCATAAGCCCGTATTCATCAATAAATATAACCCCTGGGGTTATATTTTGGAACATGTCATTGGTTAGAAATTCGTAGCGTTCGTAGGGTTTGAGCATTAGACCAATCAGCTGTCAGAAAATTCAAAATATAACCCCAGAGTTATATTTTGAAGTTTGATGAATACGGACAATAGTGTTATACATCTTAGTAATCAGAAAAATGAATTGCGTTCGAAAAGTGAAAAATCCAACATGGCGGTCATAAGAAAAACGAAAGTTGAGGCGGGTTGCGGAATAACAAAAGACGATTGACACCTGTCATACACGCTATCTTATTCGTCTTAATAAAGTGTCCGAATAATGTCACATTTTGACAGCTGTCAAATTAACCGTTTCGGACTTATTTGGAAAAAATAAAATCCGCCATTTTCGGGTTTTGGCCGATATTTCCAAAACCAATTGACCGTTCGTAAATCTGAAACCGGTTATCGAATGCACAAAGTTTCCCCTAAAACTTTCCCCATTTAACCTTTTCTGTAAGTGTAATAGGAGCCGAGATCCCTGTATAGAGACGCGAATCTGGGACACATTGTATATGCCAAACTTAAAAGACACGCTCGTATGGGTAGAAAATGGCTAGCTATTTATAGGTAGAAATAAAACTTCTAAAATTCTAAAAATGGCAGAAAAATAAACTTTTAAAATTCGAAAAAAAAGTTTTATAGATGATGTGACTTTGCTTTAGTAGATATGGCCAAATATCTTTGCCGAATATTTATATTTTCTCTTCTGAATATATTTGGATATATATACCTAAATGAAAGGTTGATGTAAAGTGATATCATGATTAATACTTCTCGTGCTCGTGCTAGTAATGTAAGTAAAAAACCCGATATCTAATATTTGATGAGTTTTATTGGGATTTAGGTTCTAATTTAAATTTGCCACTAAAGGTTAAATCCCAATAAAACTCATCAAATATTATAAAATCAAATAAAAGTGGTTCAATAAAAATAATCGTAAAACCGATATCTTTATCCTACTGGAACGAGTATTACCTACTGGAATCTCAAATAATGTCTACATCTAGACAAATAGAGTTATGTATTATACTCGGTATTATACTCCAGTATTCGGTTTTAGTAACCCGTATACGAGTTATTAGCATTGTGAAAGTTAACCTTTATAGTTGAAGTAACTTCAGGCTACTATGATGAGTAACACGACTAGATTTTTTTTCTAGTCTATAACCATCAAATCATCTCTAACCTTATACTATATTAATAAATATGGACCAAGACATAAATACTGAAAAAGTGTTCCGACATCCCTCTCTCTCCAAACAAGACTGTTCAAAACAATGAATGCCAGATCAATAATGAAACTGGCACTTACAATGAAAGAGCGCAACCTCTCCAGTGTTATTGGTGGGCAATAAACATCGATGGATCCCTTATACCCGTTTTACTTTGCTACATCTGGCAACATGAATGTTTACATCCTGTCAGACCGTTTGTTTACATAATATCATAATAAGAGTTCGTGTTTTTCAAACAGTTGTAAGTTGCTTGTTATTTATATTTTCAGCTCTAGCTTTCACTCGTTTTAAGCTTAAATAATTAACAAACCGTAGGTAGGTAGGTCTTAATGAGTATAAAGACAAATCAATAGCCTGTCGTATTGGAGTCGGGTTTTAACCCATCGTCCTGACAATTGTCAAGTCTGGAGCGCCCGAGAACCCAAATAAAGAGTTACTCGACTCAGGCAGCAACACACATCCAACCAGACTACCAAAAGCACGGACGGCCGTTTCGGTCTCATTAGACCTCGTCAGCGTACTATATTGGAGAGTCCGGAAGGATATGAATCGCTGCATGAATCGAAAACCCTATATGGAATCTCATTCAACCGGTTACCAGTGACCTCGAGACAGAGCGACATCTATCAAGAGAAACCACAGGCTCCCAGCTAAACAAAACTCCAGTGTGTATTATGGGCTGCAGACATTCCAGGGGCTACGAGACTGACATCAGAAATGTATATTAAAAAGCCGAAGTATACTCAAAAGTCACAACAAACCGTAGGTAGGTAGGTCTTAATGAATATAAAGACAAATCAATAGCCTGTCGTATTGGAGTCGGGTTTTAACCCATCGTCCTGACAGTTGTCAAGTCTGGAGCGCCCCAGGCAGCAACACACATCCAACCACACTACCAAAAGCACGAACGGCCGTCCATAATACACACTGGAGTTTTGTTTAGCTGGGAGCCTGTGGTTTCTCTTGATAGATGTCGCTCTGTCTCGAGGTCACTGATAACCGGTTGAATGAGATTCCATATAGGGTTTTCGATTCATGCAGCGATTCATATCCTTCCGGACTCTCCAATATAGTACGCTGACGAGGTCTAATGAGACCGAAACGGCCGTCCGTGCTTTTGGTAGTCTGGTTGGATGTGTGTTGCTGCCTGAGTCTGAAACTCTTTATTTGGGTTCTCGGGCGCTCCAGACTTGACAACTGTCAGGACGATGGGTTAAAACCCGACTCCAATACGACAGGCTATTGATTTGTCTTTATATTCATTAAGACCTACCTACCTACGGTTTGTTGTGACTTTTGAGTATACTTCGGCTTTTTAATATTAATATTTAATAATTAATTTTTCAATTAAGTTAAAAAAAAGTGGCGAAAACGTGTTCTGTTTTTGAGAACACTTCGAAAGAAGGTAAGTCTATCAGTTTCCTACGAAAGCAACGCAAAGCCGTCAATCAAAACAAAGCATACATGGTCATGGGCGTAGCGTAGTGTAAGTGTTTTATCTTTTAATTTGTGAAAACAATTATTGTTTGACAGTTTTTTTTTTTTCATTTTCGAAAGCATACTGAATACCTACTGAATACTTTGAAAAATTATTCCATTTAAATAAATAAAAATACTGACTTTTTGAAAGTATATTACCTATTATTATTGTCAACCTCTAATTTAAGATAATCAGAATATGGAGAGGGGGAATAATATTCAAACAATATCATCAAAGAATATGAAATAGAAGACTTTGACCCGGTTGCACGAACGTTAAAAAAAAATCAGATTATTACTAATTTTAAAGGTGCAAATTTTTAAAATGTGGTGAACTTTTTCCATGATCTTTCATTTTTTATCGGCAATTAATTCTTCTAAAATTGAGACGAATTCACTCCCAGCAATATCATGCAGAACAAAACTTTAGTAATACAGAGCATTTTAAAATTAGTGATTAGGTATCTGACATATATTCAATTAGGTTCGTTTAATTTATTTTTAGAATAAAATCAACTAAATATGTAAGAAATTGAAAAAATATTTTAGGTACCTACTGATGTATATTGCTTTCCGACTTTCCAATCGATTTTTTATTTGCTAAATTGTTATTACCTTTTTGTACCTTTTATTTTGTATAGGTAGGTATAAGTATATATTTTCTTAATTTAATATCTATTAGTATTCCCATAATTTATGTTTTTTGTAACAAAAACTGCAAATAAAATAATAATATTATGAATATTATGATCATTATTATAATTTATGTAATTATTACATTTCCTATAACTGAACTCGAGCGCGCCACTGCCGTTGCGTTCTGTTTGTTTACGTTTTACGTCGTTCCCCTTACCCCGCCAGAAGCAGCATATGAGTGCGAGAGAGAATATCAACAAACCAAAACTGACTTCAAGCTAAGATAGGGAAGGCGCGGTCCATATTTATTAATATAGTCTTATGCCCGTATTCACAAACGATGATTTCCTAAATAATTACGTAATTAATTAAATGAGTGAGATGGAGATATGCAGTTTTTTTGCTATAGAATGAGATGGGGATAATTGATTACGTAATTATTTAGGAAATTATCGTTTGTGAATACGGGCATAAGTCTCTAACAAATTTAAATTATTATTATCTAATTGTAACATAATGTTATTATTAGCTAGTTAACTTCAGCAAATTAAAAATAAATAAGTTAATGTATTACGACATGAAATATCAAAGGGCGTTTAAATATTTTTATTCCTTTACTGTGAGTAAGTACCTATGTTATTGCAGACTAATTACCTGTCGCTCCAAAAGTCGTGGTTACTACGGCCGTGAGGTTTCGAATCCCGCGTAAGGACAGGGTCGTCTGTGTGCGTTCAAGTAAAAAGATATAATACGAAACTTGTCCTTGGGTAAATCAGTTAGATATTAAGATCCGAGTTAAGATCTTAACTCTATAATAAGACTATGGGAAAACTCCCAGAATGTAATTTCCTCCTAAAAAATTACAAATCGCCTGTTTGCGATTTTAGAAAATCCGTGAACCTGTAAGAGGTCTCAAGGACTGACGGTGGTGGTTACCAGGAAGGTAAAAGGCAATCAATCTAATAGCCTACGCACCCGATAATGAATTAATTTTCATTATACAAAACGCTTCAACTATATCTAGCCTTGTGTATTGATATAGTAGAGTTGTACTGAAGCACAAACAGAATTAACTTTTCTCTTTACCGATTATGTTTACTAATATTGCGACCTTATCGGGTTCATCCGAGCGTGTGAACATATGTCTCTTTCATATGTGGATATATTGCAATTGACAATTAATTGTTTAGCTGAGATTTAACATAATCGGTACGCACAAGGGAGAGCGCACGAGTTCAATAATCTCACATATTTATATGAGTAATATTATTGTGTACCTACTCACCCAAAGTCTTTGGAAAATGTTCCCAGAGTTTTTGTTTGTAGATGTCGCAGCTTAGGTTTGTTTGTTTTATATAAAATGGACTGTATAAACTGGAAGCTGAAGTTCTTCGCTGTCGAAAAAATACAAAGAAATGTTATCTTAAACGAATCTTTTTCATCATCATCTTTTTGCGGTGCCTAACCATTTCGAACCAAGCAGTTCGCGCTTAGTCAACTGCAGCTCTAGGAGTTTAGTCAAAACTGCATAGCCCATATAGAGAATGTCCTAGTTTATAGTAGGTAGAGTAACTTCAACAGTCGATAGACAAAGTCATTTTAAGGACGAAAGTTTTATGCGACATGCATCGAAAAGTTCTTGGTTCTGGAGATAGAGGGTGTTGAGTTTTCTGAAAGGAAATTAATTTTTTCGAATATCTCAAAATTGGCCCAATGGTATTTCTCAAAATTTTTCACAGTAGGCATATCTGCGTTAATTGGAGTACATGATGCTCAAAAAAAACTTTTCAATCCAGTGGCGGAGATCTGGATGTGTTATCTTTTTTGTTAAATAAATTCTACGCCACTGACTTTAATGCAAAGTTATTTTTGGTAGATACCCCGTTTTGCTTAGAGGGGAAAAGTCTCAAGTTTTGTAGGAATGTAGAAACCCATGCAAGTTTTACGTATGATGCAACACGTTTCAATAACGATCACAAAAATGATTAATTTCTGGAAAAAACTCAATAGCATTGATTTTTGTGATATTTTACCTTGTATGGGTGTGAAGTATCTGTATCTCGTAAACAGTGCGGCCTAAAACAAAAACGTACAATGACTTTTCTCCTCTAAACAATATGAGGTATCTACTAAATATAACAAATTTGTAGTAAAGTCAGTAGCGCAGAGATCATTTAAGAAAAAGGGTAAGAACACACATACAGATCTCCGCCACTGGATTGAAGAATTTTTCATTGATAGCTTCAAATCATGTAGTTCAATTAGTACAACAACTGTCAAAGATTTCGGGTTATTTTATCAGCCAATTTTGAGATTTTCAAAAAAAATAATTTTCTTTCAGAAAACTCTACACCCTGTATAAGTCTCTCGAGAATTAAGAACTTTTCGATCCATGTCGTATAAAACTTTCCTCCTTAAAATGACTTTTTCCATCGAATGACGTATAGTTACTGTATGCCTATGAATTATTGGGACACCTTGTATTATTCCAGTGTATACACGCAAGTTTTGCAACTACCTACCACATCTCTTATCTTTTTAACTCTGTACATATACGACATTAATAACTATCTACTAAGATATAACGTTGGTTACTTCTCACAATTTTTGCAAAATATCTCAGTTTACTTAATTTTGAGATGGAATTAGAAATGAGGATAAAATGAGACCAACGCAGGGCTGGTTAAATAATTTCACTCGACCTACGGACTCATGATGTACGGATAATATTTTAACTTCTGGCAACATTAATTCAAATTACGCATAATTATTTTTGTTCGTGCAATTATTGCATATGGCAGATCAAGTTAATAAATAAGCCGGACAAGAGACATGTGACTTGTGAGATTGAAAATTAACCATTGAAGAAGAAAGAACGACAAGATACAAATAGCGCATCTCCTGAAGTTGATAATTAAACAAGCACCGCTTGGTTAGGTAGGTACCTAACCCTTTTTTTTTGTTAACATAAACAGAAAAATTTCTTAAATTTTTTTTCTTTTTTTTTTTACAAGATGAATGTTTAAGAGGTTTGAAAAAGATTTTTTGTGCTCATGAAGGAAGAATCTTGTCCAAGACTCGCATCATTAATAACTTTCGGTTTATTTTTTTTACGTGAAATAAGTAAATAGATAACATGAATTCAAAATGATTTTGACCAAACGAACAAATGAGAAATTTTTTTGTGTTATCGTGTAATAGCATCGTTGAAAAAAATCAAAACTGAGTGTTAATGTATTGACAACTCCTATTATCCTGGTATAGGTACTTCTGGAAGAACCTGGATTAAATATCCCATAAGAAGAAAAGCTAATAGGGCTGATTAGAGAGGTGCACCCCCGCAACCCTTCCTAAGAGAAATGTGTGGGGCAGAGTGCCGCCCCCGTAGCGGCGCCGGCGTTGGAGGTGGCTGGCATATAAGGGCCGCCGATGGGGCCGGCACGCAGTTCGCCTTCGACACGCACGGCACTGACTACTTGTGAGGGTAGAGTCGTTGAAGTCACTGCGAGCGGATAAGGTAAGTTTGTTGCGTTGTTTTAGAATATATTTTTTTACCTTATAATAGTAATAATATTATAAAAAAAATCATTGGAGTGAGATACAGAAGGTCTAGTCGATTTTTTTTAAATAGATTTTTGAACCAGGAGTGATTATAAAAGTTTAATTCTTGAACTTTTAATTTGTTTTAAATATTCAGAGAATTGAAAAAAAAAAGAATAAACGATTCGAATTAGCGTTCGTAAAAAATACAGTAAGAGATTTTTTTAATCCTGAAAAAATGGTAAAACTTCATAACAAAATACTTTTTCAAGGATGAAAAGTTCTTAACTGAATGTAACAAGTTCTGGGTAAAGCTACTAAGTTTAACCGATTAAGCTTTTGAAAGTATCTTTTGCAATAATTCTTCACAATGGTAAATATTTTGATAGTTCATTCAATATTTGTAAGAGTTGGTAACCTCTTCATTACGCACTTTATTTATTTTTTTCGTTATTTATTGAGCGACCTGCTTAATCGAGGGGAACAAATTATAAAAATAAAATATTTTATGCCAAAGTTTATGCAACAAGTTAGAGTGATATTTTTCTTTGCATTATTTTAAAATATCATTTTCATATCTATTTATTACATTTTTTCGGTACTGTTTGTACCGCTAAAGTCTAGATAAGCGCAACATTCTCTTGTAAAAAAAATAATTTAAGTATTAATTTTAGAAATTATCGAGCAGCTCACCAAAAAACTAATGTCATCTGCAAAAAAATATTATAATTATTTTTTTACCAAAATCAGTAAAAAGCAACAGTTTTTGCGCGATTGAACTCTTTACAACTTCTTTGTTCAAGATAGCCAGGTTGTGTTTAAAAAATTTCGAGTGATTATTAAAAAAAAAAATACTTACCGTTCGCTCGGCAAGTACCTATAAGTGAATTACTTGCTTAATAACTTAAGTATAAAATTGGGAATATTTTAATTTTGTGTAGAAGAAAAAAAGTTAAAGACTTCGCAGAGAATCGTAGCCAGAATCTTGTGAATTACGCACTCACGCCTTTACCCAACTAACGCGATCGACACCATTTAATTTTGAATGCTATTCGTCAATATGAAAGGTGAGTCATATATCTTTCTTATTTGAAGAGTTAAAAATTTGATTAAATTAGATAAAAGTTATTTGTTTTATTAATTATTTGATGCAAGCTCTGTTCAAAAATAAAAAATAAAATTTTAGGTCCTTATAATTATTTGCTATACAGAAAAAGTTATTTAGAAAAGAAAGAAAAAACACGACTGAAGAAAACTTTTTTTCTATAATCCAGTGAACTATGAATATTTGTTGAACTCGGAAATACTCAGTTGAAATATTCAATTCTTGTTTAATTTAGGTAATCAATTTTTTGTATTCTTCAATTGAGAAATGATAGTCACATTATAATAGCCACCCTATGTATGAAGTAAAAATTGATAAATAATAATTCAAACTCATTGGTGACGATTCGCTATTATTGTCAAGCGAGCCGCGCAAAAAACGTCATAAGCATCACGAACGTGAAGGATTAGGTACCTTTCTCATACAAAAATAATTATAGGCGTCATCGCTGTGCTCCTCCTTCGATTGATAGAAAAAAATACCTCTACTATTCTTAATTAAGCGTCATGTCTTCCAACTATATTGATTAATGAAATCAGAAGTAATTTATATAATTTTTGTTGTTTTTTTATAAATTTTTTGATTCGTTTCAATGTTTCGATTAAAATTGAAATCGATAAAATTATAAAAGGTGAGCTTTTTAATATGGCATTTCCTCAACAGTATTTCTTGTAAATTGACCGAGATATGAAGAGGCAAAGTTGAAAACTCAGCTTATTTTAAAGACAATTTTATTAAACAATTTGTTTGCTTAAAATAAAGACTATCGCATCTTCTTTCAAATATCACAAAAAAAAATTCCAAAAGCGGGGTTTAATTTTATTTAAATAAAATTAACGTCAGTTTATTTTTCATCAATTCATACCAAAAAATTGAAGTTAATTTCGTTGCATATAAAATTAAACCATGCTTTTGAGACTTTTTTTAGTGATATTTAAAGAATAGGCTCTTTTGTAAGCAAACAAATTCTTTAAAACTGTCAATAAAAAAAAAGAAGCTGAGTTCTCAACTTTACCTCATCATATCTCGCTCAATTTACGAGAAATATTTTTTAACTATTTTCCCTGAGCTGCACGAATTGCCCCCTACAATAATGTACCTTTGAGGAAATCTACCATTTTAAAGACTCACCCTGTACTATTAGCGATTTTTCATAAGTTTCACAAAACGCATAATTAGAATTTTTTTTAATATTTTTGAAACTATTGAATTTTTTTTTTTCATGTGCTATGTCTAACTTTTTTCTTCTCTACTTACCTATAGAGATACATGTTTTGAATTGTATTTACGTAAACATTTCTAAGTATTTTGAAACATTTCTAATTAGTAAAATACCCGAAACGAGAAAGTAAAAACTCCACTAAAATGCGGACATAATTTTGCCGTAACAGTTTTTATTAATGCCCGGAAAAATAGCCTTTTGTAGATATTTTCATTACGGAAAACCGGATCGAAACCACATTAGATAGAACCCACATGCGTTGATGCTAAATACACAGGTACATAAAATGCTCGATTCACGTTTCGGGGAAAATTATTTTCATACTTCCTAATAAATTGAAACAAAAATTAAAATGGGCCGGTTCCGTGATAACAACTTAAAGTCACTTTAAACTATTGTTAAAAAATAGCCACCAAAGTAAAATTAGACTTTAAATTTTAATTATTTAATTATGAAACTGACCCTATGATTTGAAAGAGCAGCCAACTCTTTGCATGAAGAAGAAAAGAAGAATGAGCTAACAAACTTTTATGATAAAATTACCTGGAAATAAATTAATCATCAATAAATTTGATATTAATTTTTTTTATATTCGGTTGAAAATTCTTTTAGACTTTATATAAGGGTTGCCAACATGGTACCTACAGGATGTATCAGAGATGTTGGGCCAAACTTGAAGGGGTTCCTCTCATAAATGTAAGTTAAAAAATAGGTTTCAGCTCATGTTTCGTTTAAAAGATACAGGGTGCCAAACTTAAAAAAAAATAAGAGTTTTTGGTTATAACTCGTGTAAATTTACACCGATTTTGATGAAACTAGGCATGAACAATAAGCAAACAAAGCTCTTTAATTTGGGTATTTCAGATTTTATTGATGTCTTCCAGTGGCATAGATAGTCAGGATTGGAGCCACTTTTCCCTCCCCATATTTTACGCCACTGACTTTATTGCAAATACAAAACTGTTGTGCAATAGCCCAAGCAGTTTAGAATAAAAAACTATCCTTTAGGTTTTTTCATATGCCGCACCGTTTTTGAAATATTTTAATTTTTCTCAGGTAATGTTTGGCAATTTACATTACAGAAATGTTGATTTCATTAAAATAATTTATCTGACTAGAATTTTTATGCAAAATGTTATTATTAATGATTAGTGACATTGCCTGAGGAAACTTTAAATATCTCAAAAATAGTGCGTCGTGTGGGAAAAGCTAAAGAATACTTTTTGGTTCTAAAATCCGTTGGCTAATAAACAATGTTTTTGTATTTGCAATAAAGTCAGTGGCGTGAAAGACAGGGAGAAAAAAGTGGCTCCAACCCTGAATATTAGATTAGTGACATTTCATGAGAGAACTTGTATCTCAAAAACGGTGCGCCGCATGAAAAAAATTAAGATATACTTTTTGTTCTAAAATGTATGGGTAATCGAAAAACGGTTTTGTAATTGAAAAAAAGTTAGTGGTGTAAAAGATGAGGAGAGAGAAGAGGGGAAAAAACCCCGAATATCTACGAGCCTGGAAGAGATTAATAAAATCTGAAATAGCCAAATTAAAGGCCTTTGTTTGTTTATTGTTCACAACAAGTATCATCAAAATCGGTTTAAATTTACACAAGTTATAACCTAAAACTCTTATATTTTTTTAAAGTTCGATACCCTGTATCTTTTAAACGGAACGTCATTTTGAGCTGAAACTTATTTTTTTAACTTACAGTTATGAGAGCAACCACACCTTCAAGTTTGGCCCAACATCTCTGATTTTTTTCTTAGTTTTATTAATATTTTTCGTAATAATAATATCTAATATAACTAAATATACCTAAATAATTAAAACATTAATATTCAATATTATTAAAACAGTAAATTTTTTAGTAAGGTAACTAAGAATTTCTTCCTTAATTTTCCATAATTGTTTTCCCAGTCAAAAAACATTTACAACGTAAAATTACTCTTGTAATTAACGAAAATTTTCCCCTAAAAAATATATCAAGTCTCTATAAAAGCGTAATGAATTGTGTTTTTTTTTGCTACATTTATATGAAAAGTGACATTTTACGATTATTTTTGATAACTCAAAATTGACGTCTGAAGTAAATTAATTTTTTTTTGCCTCTCGTCGCTATGGACGATAATCGGTAAACAGTCAGTTTTCCTATTGCGCTTTTAAAGAAGAAATTATGTTAATTGGAACAAGCATCTTCTGAAAAACTCGTGAGCTGAAATTTTTATGTTCTCGCACAAATTTTGAGCTCTATTTCTGATATTTCTTAACATTTTGGGGGAACAAACTGCTAGAACTAGTTTTTGGAAATATCTTCTTTGCGGCCGCAATTTTTTATTGCCTGAACGACGATATAATAATAATAACGTTTATTTCCTTTTTAGCAAATTTTACATACTTAAATTAATATTAAAATAGATTGCGGCCACAGTGGAGCAACGCCTCTCTCCGCAGGATTTAAGCCCAAATAAATTTAATCCTGATCCCGAAAGCATATTGCGGAGGATATGCAGAAGTCATGACCAATGATAGACTTTCCGTCTGGATATTTTAAAGGGTATTTTTACCATAATGTTCATATCCTCTACTTGACAAAAAATGACAAGTACCTACATCGTTCATTTTTGCAGTACACAAACGACTCTTCGGTCGTAAGGTCAGTAAGGTTTTCGGTGGTAAGGCTCTGTTAAAATATTAACAAATTTGCCGCTATCTATGTACCTAATAAATGTTCTAACAATCTAACAGATAATGATTTTATCATTCATTAGCGATTCACCGCCGCTGGTTGCAGCTTTTCATTTTCTTTTGTCCCATGACAATCAATATATTATTCAAGATCTTCGCGTTTTAGGCAAAATTTACCATTTTAAAACACGAAAAGAAAGCACTTTTTTGACAGAAAAGCACATTTTCCGATCGAGTTTCGGGAAAAAAGGCATCTGATTCGGAAAGTACAGGGAAAATGCTAATGAGCTTCTTAAATCTTTGCACACATCGACTAGCTTCACAAGAACTGTTCAAATTACGAACTTGTACCTAAACTTCCATTTCCAATTTTTCTCAAAATTCATTGAAAATCATTTCAAAAGCTGCGCTATCACGAATATACGGCATAGCCTATTCCTAGATTTTTAAATCTAGGAATACCGGTACTTAAAGACAAATTGTTTGTATTATTTTTACAAAAAGCACATATTCCGTAAATTGGCAATACCTCAGCTTGTGAAATAATTTCACATGAATTTTGAGAAACATTAGTGCGGCAAAATTGAAAATTAACAAGTTTTTAATTTGATCTGTTTTTGTGAAGCTGGTCGAATGCGGCATTCGATTTAAGAAACTCATTTCATAGCATTTTTCCCGTAGGTAATTTCGAATCTGGTGCCTTTTTTTTCCCGGAAGTCGATCGGAAAATGTGATTTTCTGTAAAAAAAATACAAACTATTTCCTTTCAAGTACGGTCCTGGAATTTCAATTTTCCAATAAGGCATCTAAGTGTATGGGTAGACGTGTGTTTCTGGTAAATTTTGTTGGATTTCGTCAAAAGAAATCGCTTTTTAAAATTTAAGCCCAAACATAGAAAACACCTTGGATCTTCGTAACTGTTGTCAATTTTTTTCTTATAGATTTAGACTTGTTTCGATGTTCCCTATCTATAATTTAACTACATCGCATTAAGTCATGAATCACCCTGTATAAATACAATTTTTTGAAGTCAATAATCAATTAATTAACTAAAAATTAATCAATTGTCCAATAATTTATTGTTAACGAATACACAAAGTACTGTTTATGAAATAATGACAAATGGAAACTATTTTATATTTTGTGCTGGCTATAAGTATATTATGTAGTACATATACCGAAAATAATTTCCGGCGGAAGGCTATAATCTTTCCCAGAAAGGTCGTCTTCCCAGGAAAACCATTGTCCAGTTTCCTTTCGATATAACTTCAAAAAAATTCAATTCAATCTCTCGAATAGTAGTTATGAAGAAATCTTAGTTTGAAAACCTTTTTTTATTTATTTCCACAATTGATCTTTCAATTTAAAGAAAATCTTTCCACGTGGAACACTACTAATTGGATATAATATGGGAGCTTAAGGACAGAAATATTTCAAAAATTTAGAAAAATCCTTAATAGCGTTTCTGAGAAAAATGCTAATTTATGTATAGGTATAAGAAGTGATACGTTTTGATTTTTTTTTTGGGATTATAGACATTTCTTACATTTTGCGAGAAACTTTTATACTCGAATCAGACCTGTCATGATAATACGTTTTTTCCACATTTGAATGAAATCGGTTTAGTTACTTCGCCTGCAGATCCGCTCACAGACGGAAAGGCAGCTCAGCGTTAAATTTTTTTTTTTGAACTCTACCGGTATGGCCAAGTAAAAGAAAATTATTAAAACTTGTTTGCTAGGTTTTTTTAATGGTGTCTTTATCATTTATTTATGTTTAAAATAAATATAAAAAAATAAAACATCTATGAAGCGATCTCAACAATAAGTTCTTCCCAGTGGGATGTTTTCTAATCAAAAAATCTCCTCGTATTTTTCAATGTTTTACCCGTACCTAACTGCTGGAGTTCTGTAAGTGAAAAACTTTCATTTGTACCTACCTACCTACGTCGTATTTTTAGAATATTTTTTGTTCGGATTCTGAACTTTCAGCGCAACTCTTATTAGATTAAACTAATAATTCAAAAATTTGCTTTCAAACTTATTGAATGGTATCCTTCGTTAATTATTGTTTCATTGAAAGCCATCTTCTAATTCTATAAACGAAGTTGAACGAGGTTTTTTTAGCGTCTACTTAGTTTAGGTTTTCAGGATTAAATAGAGCAGGTTTGGGGGATTAAAAATTCTAAAATTAATATTTTTTTACTTCTTTATTAGAGTTAGTAAAAAATCAAATTATTTCAAGTCTCAAATTGTGTACTTGCGTCGTTTTAATGCAACTCTAATAGAATTATTTTCAGTGCATGCAGAATGTGATATGCACGGGAAAGGTTTATTGTTATTCTGCACGCCTCAATAATAGCGACTAGGACTAGATGAATAGATTCTTCAAAGGATGAATTTACAATATAAATAATTTTATAATTAACAAGAGTCGTAACGAGGTGCATTTTATCTGTCTAGTTCTAGATTACTTGAAAGCAAAGGCGTGGTTTAATTACGTTCAGAATAGTAGCTTGTGTTTATTTAGTATAAAATTTCTGTAACAGGCGTCGGTCAAAGTTTGGAAAAACCACGAATCCTGAAATAAATATCAATAAACTACTTCGAATATTTATTCAGGCATTTAAAAAAATTAACCTTATTGATTTTTTTTATTTAATTCAAATTTTAGAATGTGTCCCAAACCGTATTTCAATAATTACCCATGCAGAGAGTGTTAAACTAGTTTTCCTTTTTACGGTAGGTACCTACATTTTCTGCAATGTCATTACAAAATTTGTAAAAAATGTATGACGATTCAACATTATATACGATGTTGAATCGAATCGAATTATTGAATTGCTTTACAACGTTAGCGGTCTCGTAATGCCTATAAATTGAATTGATCCTAGCAGAATTCAAAGAGAATTTTCCCGAAGTTCAGACGACTGATCAAGCAATGCGAAATTTGAACAAACAATTTAAGCAAACAGGACCTCTAGACAGGTACTTACCTTATAGTAACAAATCGAAGAAAATATCCATTCCGCTGTAGAAAGTCGTGCGATTAGTTCAGCTAAGTCCACCAGGGGGCCTATTCTCCAGTTTGTGGGAGGCGGTTCCCTTTAGAATTCGCATGAAAACCGGTCAAATTCACGAGAATACAACCGTCTAAAAATTCCCGCAATTTATTATTAAACCAGTTTAATTTTTTTTTCAACTTAATTTTCTTCCAAATGTGCCAAAAATATGACACCCGGCGGATCAAACATCTCCATGTCAAGTTTGCATTTTGAATGGGAACTATCTTCCGTGATCGTTCCATTCCCACGAACTCGAGAATAGCCCCCCAGAAAAAGTTCCCTCGAGTTTAATAAGGGAATAGTGGTCGTCGCTGCTGAGATGGACGAGAAAGCGTGAATTGTGATGAAAAGTAGTGATGATCGATATTTATAAAACTATGATAGGTATTGGCACTTAATTGCTTAGTCGTGAGCAACCAGTTGCCCTGTTTTGGTTTTCTCGATGCACGAAGAGCCTATAAGAGTGTAATGTGATTATAATCGAGCCCTAACTAGCAAACCATATCATGAAAAATGGTCGGTTACTTAATTATCTGGAAAATTGGGTCATCATTACAACTTGGAATTATCAGTTGAGTTTGTGATTGCAGAAGTTTGTACCTTGTAGAGCAGGAGACTGAAATATATAATCTGTCAACTCAGCAACTTTGTCAGAAGTAAGTACCTGCAACGAGCTTCTCTGAGGAGATAAAGCAAAAGAACAACATCGAGTTGCAAAACAATGAACAGCTTAGTTAATCAGCAAGGTGCATACTATTATGTAGGTATGTGTAGTACGTATAGGTGATGGATGGTGGTATTCTCTTGACTTTCGTAGGACGGAACTTTCCATAGCATTGTTTGCGTTAGGTCCTTCGTGCACCGAGGAAACATAATATACAAGGCAACCAGTCGTTCATGAGTGATGGGAGATATTTATAGAACTATGATTTCGTTACCGGTATATCGATTGCCTGTGATTTGATTGAGAAAATATCGGTGACTGTAATCGAAGTTCGATAAAAATCGCTTATCACTACATTTCATGACAATTCAATCTTAAGCAAAGATCAACCAGGATAATCGTGTACGATTGGCTGTCACTTTGATTGTTCGTAGTCGCCACGGTGGACGCGCAAGCACGAATTGTTTTGAAATCTAGTGAAGGGCGATTATTAATGAGCAGCGATTTTATTCACCGATGTTACCTCAGTCAAATCACGGTAGATATCGGTTACTAAATCACAGTTCTATATGTACAATATCTCCCATCACCCGTTTATCCATTTATCCATTTATTCATTAATCGGCAGATCGCGTTGCTTCTTGAAGCAGTCGAAGGAACATATTTTTAAAATTCTTCCAAAATCTTCGGCTTAGTCTACCATGGTGACGAATAGACCATCATCAGGAGTATAGGGATGGCTTAGCTATACGAAGACGAGTGTCAAAAGTGAAAATTAGTAAGGAACATAATAGCATTGAAAGGACGTGTTGAAACTCTAAGCTATATGCTATTACGGAAGTGAATGATTTAGGATATGGGGGGAGAGGAGGGAGGAGGCGAGGAAAAAATAACAGGGGTCAAGACTTACAGTGCCGACGAGAGGGTCATTGCAGTATCTGTTCTATAAATATCTCTCATCACCAGTTTATTCATTTATCCATTTATTGGCAGATCACCTTGCTTCTTGAAGCAATCGAGGGTACATATTTTTACAGTTCTTCTAAAATCTTCGGTGTAGTTGTAACGTAGAGGACCCAGGCCTCATGGTCTGTGGCAAAAAGCCACCGTGTGATCGTCTATTTACCTCTGGGTTTCCCCTAATAGGACCGCTGTGTTTTCCTACGTTGTGTTTACCGTAATTACCGTAGTCACCCCTGCTCTTTGATTGAGGTATGCCAGGATTACTATGGCCGAAACGGATGCGCAAAAGAACCTACTTGGATTTTTATCTTTCGGAAAAGCGGGAAATTAACGGAGACTTGTTGTTAACTGTGGGTTTCCTATTCGATGTCTAAAAGCGAGTGATGAGCGAGAGAATTCGTTTGCAAGGGCGTAACATGGTGAAGGGCGAGATGGACTGTGATTTTGCATAGAGAGTACAAAAAAATGGAAAGCGAAGAGAGATCCCTTTCATGCATGTTTCAAACTCCAATCCATTTCGGATTCCACTCTTTTGCACACCTGTGCTTTCTTATTATTTCGCTTTGCTTTTTGTTTCGTTTACAGACTACCCGGTATATGCGGGAATGTCTTATTATTTCGTTTTGCTTTTATTTCGGTTACAGACTATCCGGTATATTGCGGAAATGTCTTTGTGATTCACCTATTCAACGATTTTCCTTGCCTAATTTCCTTTTTCTAGTTTCTTTGATTTCGTTTCAAGCAACTGCTTGGATTAATTAAAGAATACAACCATGTTGTTTACAGACGACCCGGTATATTGCGGGAATGTCTGTCTATTTCCTACTCAATTTCTCGTACGAAATTAACGTGTATTTTCAATGTCTTCTATGTCTAGCTGCGTCGCCTGTGAGTCTGACGCGAGTTAAACATCGCGCCTGGATGGCTGGTGGCAGTTCGGTTGCCTAGCTGTAATAGCGGTTCGTGTTCGGGGATTGAGATTCGGGCCGTTTAAGATGGTTTTACCTAGCGAGTGGATTCAAGTACGGGGTTGCCATTTCTCTTGAATGTTGAATTAGTATCTTTTATGAAATCGTTCCTTCCGATTCTCTTTTATTTAATTATTTTATTTTCACAGTTGATTTACCTGGGAGAGTGAATTATTTCACCTCCGTTTATTTAATTCATAACCTGGGTGATACTGTATTTAGTTATCACTTTATATACCTTGTTGTTATTTGTCTTGTTCTACCTTTTATTGCACCCGTCGGGGTGAGGGGTGAGGGGTGAGGACGGCTTGGCTGTACTAAGAAAAGGGTGAAAAGTGAAGATTAGTGTTGAAATTATTGGCTATGCTATTACGAAAGCGAATGAGAAATGAGACTTACGGTTAAACGTATTTTTGTGGTTACTCCTGTTGACAATGCAAAGACGTTTCTCAAGAATTAGTTGCTGACGAGAGTGTCGTCGAATTTTACGAAACACTCGATGAAACTTTGTATGAAATCAGGGTCATGGGCAGAATATTGACGGAAATAACCGTGTTTATTGCAAGAGACTTCTGCAAGTCTTTGCAGACAGTAGCGAAGAAAAGACGAAGTAGCTAAGTGAAAGAATGCACTAGGGTTGTAATCTCAAGAAGAATCTTATGTTTTTTTTCATATAATTACATTGTGGGGTCTTGAATTTGCGTCTTGTCATTATTGCTTGAAAGATGGCGTTACTATGATGTTACTAAACCAGTCAAGGGTCTTTTTTTTTTAATTACTGCCCGAAATTTAACTTTGGAGCTGTGAAAACCTTTTACTAAATGAAAGCAGGCAGGAGTGATGTATGCCTGATTACTTTTCTCTTTTTTACACTGAATGATGTCGACTAACTTCAGCTATGAATTCAGTAACTCGATAACCTATCATTCACCTATAAGAAGGGCAGTTATGAGGCTATTTTTTGCGCAGGCCTTAATGGAATAACGACCGTTATATTTTCAAACATAACTCAAATTTTCTGACAGGAAATTGAAAGGGATCATGTCGTCGAATTCCTTAATAAGCTACCCTTTACATAAATTACGTATCGAACTTATAAAAAATTTAAGAGGTACATATAAGAACAGCACGCTTCGTATAGGTCAGTGCCTATCAAAGTGAACGATTAATCGTGTTTTTTCTTCACAACTTTAAGTATAGTAGAAAAAATTCATATTCATATTATCATCTCAAAATTGATGTAAGTAGAGTGTAATATTCTCTCTATATCAAGCTAGAATTATTACTTATGGGAAAGTCTTCTCAATTTGCTGCTCCCTTTACATGAAATGTAACTATGTTGCTTTCATTGCTTTCTAAAATTGCACATAAGCTTAAACTAATGGTCGGTAAGTACACTAGTAGGTACACTCTCTTTCAAACGGTAATACCTAATACCTCTGATGAGGATTTAATGCATGTTTAAATTTATAATCATCTAAAAAGATAATAGTCAGCGGTTGGTATAAGAACGAAAAAATACTTTACCTTATACGTAGTAATAACTATCCTACTTCACAGTTTATTTAATAGATTATAAAGAAGTTAAGGATAATATTTATTGATGAAACATATTCATTTTTCATATTCTGATCTCTTTGGATTTTAGCACTCAATTTAAAATATGAGCGTCGAAAATTATTGCACCTATATCACATGAACATATTACAGAACTTTATTTGTATCAAGGAAAACGAACTGCATCAGCGATCTTTAGATACGTTTTTGTTTGGTGCAACAATAAGATCAACCGATACTCCAGTTTGTTTGGAAGCCAAATTTTGAAGCTTCTAGGAAGTTTCATATAGTAAGGGGAAATTATCAAAGTTTCCCCTTTTATCATACGAGTATTATCGCAAGCTTCTGAAAATGAACATTGTAATGTGTGCTTTGCACTTGATTATGATAATGAAATATTCTGAGCTGGCTATACGATATTTAAATTAAAACTTTCAATAATAATTATTATTACTAAATCCTCTTGTAAATATTTAACATAATATAATAAAAAATTTTGGGAATCTGAAATGATCTAAAAAGGTAAATAATAATTTATTGGTTATTTTTTTATAAGAGGGGAATTAATTAATTTTCATTAAAACGATTTAAATAATGTAGTACTTAATTATTAGAACAAGAATAAGCTCTACGACGTTAGAGAAAGAAGGAAGATTAGATTCCCTAGAGAAAATTCAAAAAGATGTCTTTAAATGTTTAGATGTTTAGATTAAAAGATATCAGTTCGTATGGTACTTATACTTGAATATTTGAGTCTTCCTCTGTCGGTGACTTTCCAGTAACAATCCGGAAGCTTCTGAGCTTTCCACCACATTACACCGATCTCGAACCACACGACTCGTCGATTTGAATACATCAGCTATTGACCAATTGATGAACAAAAATGAAATAGTGCTAAATTTTTCTCTCTAAATTGTTGTTATAATGTTCCATCTAGTTCACAACACACCTGATTAAACTAAAGTATGCAGTTTGTTCTTGTCTTTAGTATTTTAGAATTTATTACAGTGTTTCCTGAAAATTAGAGTAGGTATCATATCAGACCCAATTCTTCTGCATAATTATCATAGCTTTCATACATTAAACTATTAATTATGCTATATTTTCCATTTATATGGTACACAACAGCTAACATCTCGAGGAATATTACTTTATAATATATATATATATATCTTACACAAGCGTCTACAGTGTCATCTTTTCTCAGTGGATCCCTTCTTTGTTCCTTACAGTTGAGACTCACTTTCAAATTCGTCTCAGTCACATCTAGAGCGTCGAATTCAACTTCATCAAAAGAGCTCTCCTCCACATTGCCTGGTATGTGGGAAGGCAGCTATGTTACGCTTCAACTCCCTCAGTCTTCTCTATCTAACTCTGCCTTTGGTACATATTATTTGGCATCAATTGGTGTCCCTTACCAACATAAAGAAAAATGAAGCTGGTAATCAATAGTCAAAGAGGCGGTACAATCTACGATCGAATCAAGTGAATTGTGAAGTTAATTTTGTCCACATTGAACATAAGTGAAATACTATACTGGACGAGCATGAGTTGCGCAGTCGGTTTTTATATATGATGCTCTAGTTCTTGGACTTATTAAGAACAGCGTGTATACATTTCTTACAGCAACATCCAAGGACTATCGAAAATCGCGTGTATTCAACAGAGATACCCGTGCCAGTTTTGTGGCGCAAGAGGTTGGGAGGGTTTTTGTTAGAAACAGGGAGAATTTTATCATTGTTAATATACAATGTCCATCGGAGCTCTTGTTATTACAAACTATAGTTCTATGGTTTCTATTTTTGTTCATTAGAACGATGCAGTCGGGAATCGCCAGTATTACCAACATTGCGCGCATGAGCTTTAATATTTTCGTTGATTCAGGATTTAATCGACGGATGAAACATTATTCAGGTAGCATGAAAATATTATTATCTCCAGTATTCTTAGCTCTACTTGAAGGTTTAACTAATTATTATTTTCTTCCCGAGCAATATTACAAATTCGTAAATGTGCTAAAACGGTTTCTCGTACAGTGCTACGTTCCCTGAATTCTGGCATGACCGGACATGCTTTAAATTTGTCACTGAACCTGTCTTTCTGAAATTTTTCTCATTACTTCCATTTAGCAGTTCTCACAAACGTTCTCGGGTTGGTTTTCATTAAAAACACAAGCTGCAGCTTCGCTGCAGTCATTCTGCTTAAAATAATAAATTAGTTTTCTACTCGTAATTGAACCAAATAAACGGAGTCGCGTTTTAGACTTTTATAACAACAGTTTTGAAGATTATAATAAAATAAAATAATAAAATAAGAACCTCCCCTTATTCCATACGTTGGTGTTTTAGTACTACTGAGCACAAAATTGAGGAATAAAAAAAAAACTTTTTGATTAACCTTTTAAACTGTTTGAGATCCAGAATCCAGCTTTTGTACACATCTTGTCATTAATCTTATGTACTTTGAGAAAGCAAATTTATTTTTTTTATGTAGAAGTGAAACAAATCATAAAAAAATATCAAAAATAAGTCCACAGCAAAACATGTTGATACTTATATGTTTTTCACCATAAAAATGTTTTTTAAGCATTTTATGCGCAAAAAAACGCGTAAAAAATCACAACGACGAGACAAAAATATGTTTCTGTCAGCAACAAAATGTTGTTATTTTTTATGATTTTCATCATAAAATGTCGCTTTTCTCGAAAATGGTTCACGTTAGCAATTATTATGGCATAGTACTCTATGCCATAATAATTTTGTATAGAAAACATCGACAGTTTAAAATGTGCTTTCATAATGCCAATTTTCCCAGTGTCCCAAAAAGTAACCCCAAAAATCTCCGTAATATGAATGATAAAAAGCTCGATAAAAAGTGTACAAAAATTCAGTTTTAGTAGATATATCTGAAACGGTTCCTGAAATATAGTAAAAAACTACAATTTTTTTTACACCCTGTATCTCGAAAATGCTGGGTTTGCGAACCCGCATGTTAATAGGAATATTTTTCACAGAACTGCCAAGGAATCATACTTTTCGTTTTCCGATTCAAGTTTTGAAACACCCTGTATTATTGTAAAATTTTTTGAAAAAAAGTGGAATAAGCAACTCGAAAATGTTATTTTTATTTATGTTATTTTGATGCGTAATTTATTCAAAAATGTGACGCTGAATCCAAAAATCGATTATTATTCGTAGAATTTTATTGAAAAAAAAAATAAGTTGAAGGCTACTTCTGGTATAAGAAGAAACGGTAGACGACAAAAAATATTATTAAAAGTGGCAGCTAAATGTTAGTTATGGTTACTTCCAGAGATATACTTCTACTACTGACAACTCAACTTGAAGCACCCCCTGTATATAAATTATTATAAAAGACTAATAATTTATTCATGAGACCCTGAAACACTCAAATGAAGCATTAATTCTTCGAGTGAGTGCGTTTAGTTTCCTTGTGTTTACGATATTTTTGGAAATTTTGGTTGTCATAGTAAATTTTATGTAATTAATGGCTAGGTCACTTTTTAAGTTTAGGGACTAAATTTTACTTTATATCTCTTATAAGGAATAAAAAGTACCACCAATAACAGTGACTTAATTTATCATAGTTGTGACAACAGGGTGACCAAAAAATAGGCAAAAACCTGAAAATATTATTATTGTTCAATTGAGGATGAACTTTTTAATTGATTCGTCGTCCATACTTGAAAAATATCATCCGTGAACTGCGGGGAATTTTAGTTATTTATGAACTGATTCATTAAACACAATAATCAAGGAGTAGTCTTTTCTCCTGGTAGCATTTATAAATAGTTCTATTTCTTCGGATTCAGTAATTTATTGAATGATTTGAAAACGAAATACTTTAATAATAATAGAAAATTTTCTATATTTAACTGTAAATGGGAAACCTATCTAAATGCAATTGTGTACAGACTTTGAATTATATTTCTATAAATTGAACTGTTTATTATGGGAAAAGGAAACGTCATAGATACTTGCAATATTCTGACTATGGTCGTCAATACAAACAATTCGACATACAATTGCGTAAGTTATATTTTTGAGATTCGCTGTTATTTTGAATCGATCTGGAAGCCTGATTAGTTTAGAGCTTCAGACGGTGAAAATAGAAATTTCGAATAAATCTGGCCTTACGATTCATTGGCTTCAAAATATTACGATCTGTCCTTTATTTATAACTAAGAAAATAAAGGAAAAATGATAACAGTTGATAGATTCCATATCATCATGTGCAAAAAACAAAATTAATTCACATAAAGAAGCCCTTTTCTCTGTATCATACGTTACTATTAATATTTCTTGCTCGGCAATGTACAATAATTATTATTATGTTCAAATAAAACTGGGAAAACTTTTTGTTGTATTGCATTTGTAGCTTTGAATGTTAGCTGTAACTTGATTTCATTAAATATTTTGAGAATACTCAGAAGGAAATTAGTTATAATTTATTCACATAACAAGAGGTAAGAGTAATAATTACTCATAAAGAATCAACTCAAAAATGGGAAATGTAATTTTTATTTTTTGAAGCTTAATATTTTTTTAAGCTTAATTTTGATCTTTGTAGACAGCATGGCTGCTAGATGGAAACTATGGAAACATTCTTCAATTTAAAAGCCACACTTCAACTAGAAAATTGAAACTGTCTCAGTTTTATTTGAACATAACTTTACCTATCTTGGAAAATACTGCCGCGCGTTAAAATCACAAGTCATAGAATTTACAGGCTGTTCCTAAATACCAAGTATATACATGAAGGAAGGTGATAAAAGGAAGGCCTTAAAGTTCATATAAATATTGGTTTGCAAACGCTTCTTTACCGATCTATAGGGTGTTAAATTAAAAGATTTTTTTATTTGTTTATTTATAGCTACTTGAGGTTAGTAAAATTTTTGTCAAGCAGTTAGTCACACACGGTCAGCCCAGATTTAATTTCTAACAGGCAATGCTGATAAAACTGTCAAAATTAATAGAAATGAGAAATTACACAAAAAAGAGAGAGCCGGTTGTACCATTTCTAAAATTTGAATTTTAACTATCGAATTTGTTTTTTTTTCTTGATATTGATTGTAGGTGCAAAAAAACTGTAGGAGACCAAAAAGTTTCTAAATAAAACAGAAAATTCACATTGTATTTTAGAATCTTCCAGCAGCAAATCGCAAAAAAGTTTAGAGGGAGAAATGGGGGCGAAATAGGAGAAATTCAGGAGAAAATATCTCCTTGTAGATTCTCACAACCACTTGCCAGGTCCAATAATGTAAGCCCTATAGCGTAATATAGGTATATTATATTATATTGTATTACATATAATTTCTAAAATTTGAATTTCAACTATCGAATTTCGTTTTTTTTTTCTTGATATCGATTGCAGGTGCAAAAAAATTGTAGGAGACAAAAAAGTTTCTAAATAAAACAGAAAATTCACATTGTATTCTACAATCTATCAGCGGCAAATTGCAAAAAGTACAGATGAAGAAATGGTGGCGAAATAGGAGAAATTCAGGAGAAAATATCTCCTTGTAGATTCTCACAACCACTTGCCGGTCCAATAATGTAAGCCCTATAGCGTAATATAGGTATATTATATTATATTGTATTACATATATTACTATTCCATATATGAGCTAAATATCTCAAAAATTGAAGGAGCTATGAAGAGAAAACTACTTTTTTTTTTTAAATTTCAACTACAAGAATCTTTGAAGAAGAAACCTCTTTTCCTGGTATTTAGGAACACTACATATTTACTTATAAGAAACAACGCGCACTGTTAACCCCCATAAACATGTTGAAGATATTTTATTTTTTTGAAAAAGGTTTTTTGAAGAAAAACCAAAATGCACCTTCAACCCTTAATTTTTTTTTAAATACCACGGGCGTCACGGATCACATGGACAATGTCCTTAAGTTAGCAGATATGCAAGATCGTACTAAAAAACTTTTTTTTCTACTCCCAACCTTTAATCTGCATATTAAGTATGAATCACCAGTGCTTTAATGGGTCTCATTAAGATACAAATTTTCATTAAAGCACTGGTCAAGCTATCCAATGGCAGAGGAGCATTTGCAATCGAATCGGTTCGTTTTCGCTCACAATCGGGTCGGCAAGCCAACCGAAGTCACAGAGTTGTCATACTCACGACAAAAATTGCCTTGTGATATAAGTTCTGTATTTCTGAAAAAAAAATCTGAACGTTTATTTAATTTAGAACATAAGTAACATTCAAAGAAAATTTATCAAGATTTTATGTTACCTTAATTAATTTGATAGGTAGGTATATCGTGTAAAAGATAGGAAGATAAAGTATTATATCATTCGTAGCGGTCCGTGATATAGTATTCAAAGCGGCAACGCTGCGACCGTGACCGTCGCGTGCGCATGTAAGCAATATCGTAATTAATGGCTGACAATGTTATTAAAATTATTACTGAAAATCAAAGCGTAAAATTCGGAATTCGAACTTCGCATAATAAAAATTACGCAGTAGTGAGTAGTGTCCTTAAACTTGATACTAAAACATGTCTCAGCAGAATAATCTTAGCGACGAAAAGAAAATTTGGTACCTAATATGCGTAAGCAACCTATCTTAACCTCAATGATCCGCAATTGTACACGGGTCATTGTTAAAATATATAATTTTTCAATCTTTTCTATGAAATAAAAAAGGGTCGTAGAAAAAATAGTGTATGGAACTCGCAGATAATGGCTATTAATACGCTCTTATGATGGTTAAGATACGAGCCGTAGGCGAGTGTACTCGCGTATTAATAGCCTTCATTATAAGCTCGTTGCATAATATACTAATTGATAACTTGGAAACAGAAAACTTGAATGATAAGAAAATAGGTACATAAAAACGGGCGATACCGAATTGGGCGAAGGATTATGTTATTCACTAATCCCAGGGCTCAATTGGGCGAGAAACGAGAAACTAGGGGATTATAAGAGATAACTGGACAGACAAAGAAATACATGTGTGGCCTTGCCCATATATATAGCAGTGTTGCCAGATTTATTTTCAATAACTGCTACTTGTTCGACACTAAAGGGTGGCCAATGAGAGAAGTTTTTTATCATTTACTATATTCAAGGGATTGTTGAATAGTATTAACGAACTATGATTTATGTTTAGTAACAAAATGATGACCTTTCGTGTTTTCCATATTTTCTACTGAAAACTCACCATGTTTTTAAATCTAAGCAATTCCAATGCCAAATATCTCTGGAATTTACTACATCTAATCAATAAAATTTAAAAATTAAACTTCTCTTTAATAATTCACATTTATTTTCAAAACTAAATCGCAACAATAATAATCATATTTACAATTTTCAATACGTAGGGTGTTAATGAACACGCGTGACACACTTGAAGGGCACGTAGGAAATGCAAAAAATAGGTAGTAGAAAATCATCCTCTCCCATACAAAAAATGTTAATTCTATTATCACATACCTATAGGATAAGGAATTTTCATATGTTGAAATGATTAATTTTAAATATTGAATCCCCTAATTATTTGACAGAGAAATATTATTAAATGAATAATTTTTCAATAATTAAAACAAAAGTCTTTTCTGCTATATTAATTATTAAGTATGCAATCGAATCGTTCAATCGATCGTTTTCGTGAAAATTAGGAAACATTTTCGACTAAAATAATATTAGGGAGTTCTAACACAACTTTCTATTATTTCTATCCTTCCGGTGGAGTACCTTATAGGTACTAGGTAGGTATGTCATTGCAATGGTATTTTTTCACAGCACTTTCAGATGTGTAAACAAAAAATAAGAAATTTGAAACAGACTGAATGACTTCTGCAAATAAATACTTTTCTAAAGTATAATTATTGCAACATGAAATTGAAAACATCGTGAAAATTTATCATGATTTTTTCAAAGGCAATAACCTAGTCAATTGAAAATTATGATAAATTTATGATAAATCAATTCATAGTAATTGATTGCTTTTTATGGATTATTTGAGTAGGTATAGCAACGACGTTTACTTTTCTATTAATGTTTCATGTTTCTGCTGTATAGGTAAGTATAGTATAAAATAATTGTAAATGCACTAAGGGCTTGATGTATTTGATAGAACTTAAAAAAATAATACATCAAATATTAATATTATTTATTTTTTTTTTTTCAGTTTTATTTAATGTAGAAAATCGGAATTTCTGTAAAATCTGGCAACGTAGCCACATTAAAGCATGCAAATAACTCAACGGTATTTAAAAATCCCTTCGCCCAATTGAGCTGTAGGATTATAGGCCCCCCCGTGGTGCCGAAGGGTCACTCAGGTAGTTTCGCCCAATTGAGAAACGCCGCATAAAAACAGTATAACAACTGCTGTTAATATTAACCCACTATTTTAAAGAGAGAATTTAAAAGAAAGCGCTGAAACAAAACTTTATTATTTTGTAGAAACGGTTCCATAACAGGTATAAATAGGAGTTTTACGTATCCTCGAAAATATAGCTCTTTTATTAAAAATGCCTTTTATAGCCTTGTACCTATATAATTACGATTTTGCGCCCACCTTGGACTATATGAGAGGACTATATCACATAACAAATACCTAGTTAGTATAACATGGCTTGTATATAGATATAAGTATTTATTTATGGCTTTAATTTCATGAACTATTTTAATGTGTCTACGTGTGTTGTGATATTTAATAATAGCTATTTTGCCTATAATATCGCATTTTAATAATTGATGTATGTTTATTTTCATTAAATCAAAACCGATCAAAGCTTATAGAGCGTAAAATATTAACAACCACAATATGACACCCAAAAGCGCATTCAAGCTTTATTTAAATTTGAATTAACTACAAATCTTTTTGATATCTCCTATAAATTATTAGCATTAATTAATATCCCTCACACTATTTAATTATAACGTTCATTATTGTGCTGATTTAAATTTAATAATTCCTCATTTCTCATGCCTTAAGATAATAGACGCACATTTACGCATTGAAGTCGCTCACAGTTCAGCAAATAATAAAAGAAATATCATCAGTTATAATTATTTTTTATAAATTATTATTTATTTATATTATATATTTATACTCAATTATTTATTTATAATTATTTTTATTGAACCACTTATTTGATTATATAACATATTTGATGAATTTAATTGGGATTTAGGTTCTAATTTAAATTTGCCCCTAAAGATTCTTATTCTTATTCTCATAATTTGTTCTGTAAAGAATCTTTAGTGGCAAATTTAAATTAGAACCTAAATCCCAATAAAATTCATCAAATATGTTATACAATTATTTATTTGTATATTATAAATATTGTATTATTTTTAAAGCTGTAGGCTTAAAGATTGTTGCATAAAATCGTAGATAAAATAGCGTCTTCATCTCGCGGAGAATCATCATTATTTATTTTGGTGTTTCATCTTCGTGAATAATATATCATTCTCCGCTCGTTGAAGAATATACCATTACTCACAGGAGCACTCATGCATAAGGAACTGCGAATCTTTTCAAGATTATATCTATTTTTATCAAATCTAGTAGACAGAGATAGTGAAAGTAATAGTTATTTAGAGTTCAACGATACGTTTGGACGCCTTTATTCCACCCTTTTTTGTGGTTGGGTTTTTTTACGGACCGTTAGATAAACCCCTTTATTACGATTCGTTTATTTGGTTTTGTTAGATTTAATTTTCCTATGAGGAGCACTTAAAAAGTAATCTAGTTAAACGTTCCACTAGGTCGATGGAGAAACCTATAATAAAGTAACACACTAAGAAAGGCCCCCCACTTCACACCGTTTTGTTTGTAGAAAGTTATTTTTGTTTCATCAGTTAAACTCCTTGATTCCTCGCATTTAATACTAACAAATGTAAAGCTTGAAAAACATTCTTAACATAAGGACATTAATTAACTTAAATTATTGATTTAGAAGAATACCTAATTAGTGAGACTTAAGGAAAATACACTATACGGAGAAGACATTTCATATTTGGAGTGTAAGTACTTTTATGGATGTATTTTATTGGATAGTTGGGTAAGAATGTCCTTACTCTATTTTACATCAGAAGAAAACGGAAGCTAGCTCTGTGGAGAGAGGCAGGGGGAGAAAGAAAGAGAGAGAGAGAGAGAGAGATAGATAGAGAGAAAGAGAGAGAGAGAGAGAGAAAGAAAGAGAAAGAACAAGATCCATATTTACAACAATCATTTCATTAAACTACCATTAATGCTGTTTTCGGTGATAGTCTTCTCTAATGTCTTCACTGATGTCTTCACTGAGAGTGGAAATCATATTGGTGAAGATACTGCTACATGGGAATGCGGAGAGACGTCTGCGAGATCTTTCCGGCTGTAAGGGATTTTCAGAATTCCCAAATCCGATTAAGATTGGCTGAACTTGCTCATAAAAGTGTAATCTCAGAGAGAAAGAGAAAGCATGCAGCCAGGTGGCATGACATAGTGCTGGAACATAAAAGACGGAACATACAGATATACCTCAAAAACATGATAATGAGCTACCTAGCCGAAAGAGCCATAATAGCGGAAAATCCCGAAGAAATTGAAATTCAGAAGAGAGAGAGAGAGATGAAGTACCGAAAGACTTCCAGGTCTGAGTTAAAATGTTATAGTCGGATATGGGGTCGGATCTAAAAAATCTCTCCAATTCAATTCAGTTTGCAGATACACTGTTAATAATTGTTCAGGGTGTGATTCTAAACTTTCCGGCAGTGACCTACCTCACCACCGTACGCCGTGGCCGATTCAAATTTCTCAAGACTCGCATATCTCCGTTCCAGCAACGCTACCTCAATCCATTCACTTTATCTCCTACAAGTAAAATAGAAACAACTGAGTACTGCTAAATCAACTACAGGCTCATTCTCTTGGTCGACTTAATTAAGGAAAGTACCTAAAGAAGGTACTCCCAGCAACTCCCACTGTAAGTAAAGTTTTTTTTTTTTGATTCCCGAAGAGCTTTTATAGTAGAAAGAGGGAAATCAACATCTTATGAGACATTTCAAGTAAATTAGTGCCCACCTTCAGTACCCTATTTACTAATCTCGAGTTATCTTCAATTAAAGCAAAATAATGGAAATGAATTTTATCATTGATTTTTAACCAAAATCATGTAAAGAAATTTGTTAAGTTTGGATTCAAGATTTTTAAAGATAGGGACAACTCCTACCTTGAAATTTTCATTGCTTGAAAGAGAAATAATTTAAAAAGTCCAAAGTAGTTTTTGTTGCTTTTTAGATCTTATGGGCTAGTACTTTCGTACCTAGATTAAATCAAAATTTATTAAAAATTAAAAAGTCAACTGGCATCCCTAAACTTTCCCTTTCCTTCTTTTAGTGTATTTTTTAACAAAAAAATACACTATTGAGGACGACATCACTTTTCGAAAATCACCCAAACTCATCAAATGTCCACCGATCATGACCCCCAGATCACGAAAAAGTGGTTTTCCAAAATTCACCTGCCCACGATATTATATATATATATATATATATATATATATTTATATATTTCTCCAAAATCGCGAAATTTCGATTTTCAAAACGCTCCTGTAGCTTTATCTTTCAAGATTAGTGAACGAAATTTTGGATTCTTGTAAATCCTTGGAATGACGTTAGATTTTCGTTGAAAAAATTTCCAAAAGTCCCATCACTTCTACAGGGTGTCCCTTCAAAGTTCCAGACATCCGGTTCTTGTGGTATCATTTCAGGTCGCAGTTTTGAATCTAGGAGGCTGAAATTTTTGTGGGAGTAAGATATCCACAAGGAGTGGTCTGGTATTGCACTTGAGCAAAATCGGCCAAGCCGTTTCAAAATGGCAGCCATTTGAATTTTTGGAAAATTTGCTATTTTTTGAGTCCCTGTATGAGCAAGATGGCAATAAAACTTTAAAATAAAATTAACAAGATTGGAAGAAAACTATTTGAAATTTGAATTAAAGCAATAAAATTGGCATTATTTATATTCATAAGCCAGTGGCGTGAGTAGGAAAAGGGTAAAAATGTCTAAATTTCTATAACCGTTTATGAGTTCATTTTTAAAGAAATTGAACTGAAATTTTCACAGTAGGCAAGTACACTAGTATCCTTTAACCCTTAAAAGTTTCCAGAAGTAAATAAGAAAAATGGCGGAGATATTAATTTTTTTTCATATGATGTTTATTTCTTTAAAATTTTAAAACCGCTGCTGTAACTTCATATTTAAGGATTAGTGAACGAAATTTTTTACCCTTGTGAAACTTTGAAATGACATTTGATTTTCGTAAAAAAAAATCCCTAAAGCTGCGCTACTTCTACAGGGTGTCCCTCCAAATTAAAAACAAAAACCGTCTATGAGGCACGGTTTCTGATCGCAGTTTTCAATCTAAGGGGCTGAAATTTTTATGAGTAAGATAGCCGCAAGGAGTCGTCTGGTACTGTATTTGAGTAAAATCGAGCCGTTTCAAAATGGCGGCCTTTTCAATTTTAGAAAAAATTGCCAGATTTTGAACCCCTATACCTAACCTACCTATAAGCAAGTTAGAAAAACAAATTTAAACCAAATTAACACGATTGGAAGAAAATTATTTTAAATTTGAGTTAATGCAGTAAAATTTGTATATTTTTCATTAATAAGCCAGTGGCGTGGGTAGGAAAAGGGTAAAAATGGCTAAATTTCTATAACCGTTTATGAGCCTTTTTTTGAAGGAATTGAGCTGAAGTTTTTCCAGTAGACAACTATACGAATAACCCCTAACTCTGAAAAATTTCAAGAAGCAAATAAGAAAAATGGCGGAGATATTCGAATATTTTTACATGATGTTTATTCCTCTAAAATTTCAAATTTTCGGTTTTCAAAATTCCCCTTTCACTTTTTGCAAATTTATTAAAGGTAGTGTGAAGAATAGCATTTTTTAAGTAAAGTTAGCCAGTGGCGGACACGGGAAAAGGAAAAAAATTTAAAAATTTGTCAATTTTTTTTTTATTTTGTTAAATTTAAAAATCCATTCTAAGACACGTTTTCAAACTAAATGAAATGAAATTTTCTCAGTAAACCACTACGCTAATATGACCTGACTATGGAAAATTTCAGAAAGCCAATTTAAAAAGCGGTGAAAATATTCAGAATTGAATCGCATAAAAATACACTATTTCTGCGATTGATGCGCAAGAAGGTTTTTTTAAAGTGGGGAGAGATTTTCACATTGGTGTAGAATAATCTGGCTCCCAGTTTGATCTCTCTATTTCGAAGTGTGAGGGATAAATTATCTTTTAAAAATTTACTACCTTTATCTCCTTTTTCTCTTGACCCATACACTTGGGGTATTCAGTAATTTTTTTTCTCACGTACCTTTCCCCCCCCCCCCCTTCCCCGTACAGTACATAGTATTATTATATGTCCAATGAAAACATTTTGTCAATTCGCTATTTGTTAATAATTAGTCGCATGTGTGCATTTTTCGTTATTTTAAATACTATAAATCGTGATCATCTCGGATCTTGCATCAATATAGGGATGATGAAATTAAATGCTCTTTCGGACAGACTAGAAATAGATCGGAAATTTTAATAATGTTCTTGCGGATACCGAGCTTTGATTAAGGACCTCCAGTCAATCTATCTACAATTTTGGCAGAATAGGGAAACTATTTTGAAGCAAAAATTAAATTTTTTGTTAAATTTAAAATTATTATTATTAAGTAATATTACGAATAATTTCGTTATAGTTAAGTTTAACTGTACCAAACTACCTATATCCAATTTTATCCATATGCACAAACAAAATTCTGATATAACAATTCTAACATATTTATAAAGACAACGTGCCTATATTATTTGGGCTACCCCTAATCTAAACAAATAGTTTAGATTATGTTATTGTATTGTAGTACCTCGGTGGAATAATACGAGTATTATCAGTGGCAGTGCTTTATTGTAATCGATATAAAACAAAAATTAATACAATAATATCAGCAGCTACCTCAGATATAATAGTTATGTAATACAGAGTTATTCACGTTATGAGTGTGGACATTATTCCTGTTATTTTAACATGTACGAGCAGACAGATTTCAGACGAGTCTGAGCTAAATCCTGAAAGCTTACTAATCCAGGATAGGCACTTTATACGTGAATTATTCACCCATCTATTAACTTTCTAGAGGCTCTCATTTAAGAATCATTATCTTTAGATGTAGGTAATTGGATTAACCTAATAACATATGAACAACATAACATAAACAAAATGTTTCAACTCAACTGCTAGCGCTGGAATTATTATTCATCAAAGTGTCAATCTTACAGTATCTACGGTAATAATTATTGTACAATTATTAATAATGTTTATTTAAAAATAATCGAAGCCAGAGTAAAAGAATTATAAAAGTACACATAGACGATCTTCTAGTAGGTACTACTTACTTTGGAAAAGACATTATTATCAAAAAAGTTTGAGACCAAATGTTTAAGACCAAAAACAACAATGCGTACGTCACAGGTTCATAGAAATGCTAATCATTAATTCAATAATTCAAAATAACTCTTGGGTTTCTGTTTTTTTTTTTATATGGACAATGTGTTCAAAAGAATTGACCTTTTTTATTTTTTATTATTTAATCTTATTTCTTATTAAATTACTTATTTTTCAAAGGCAGATTGAACAACTGGATGGACTTCTTTTCAACGACATAAGCGAAAAACGCGTTAATAAATAAAAATTGAGTAATCTTGGAAACAAATGAAAATATTTAAAGAAAAAGCTTGCAGGGTGGGAGCTGAGCAAAATAAAATAATAATTGCGAAGATTATTTGTAAATGTCACGGCAAACGTATTCCCTCTTTTTCATGTTTAATGAAAACAACTCTTAAAAAGAGCGGAAATTTTACTTTTCATTCACACCACCATATATTATAGCGATTGACGTGCGTATTTACAAAAAAACTGCTATTGATTGATATATAACATTGCTTACGATTACGTAAAACTTAATACATATATGACATGGAGATTCCCAGTGATTTATTTCATTTCACGTTTTTAAACCCATGACAATTTATGGGGATATGAGGGGAGCTGCCATTTCAATCGCGTTACACTCAGATTCAATGAACCTAATATGTAGGGTAGCTAAACCCTTGTAATTAGATATGAGATTGGAAAAGGTGATATGCAGTCATATACATATAACAGTTGTGGTTAACATTAGCAGTAAACACGTCTGTTTAAGACATCCAGACAGTGATTCTAGTTACATTAATAATTACAAACGCGGTTTGATTTGCATCCTAAGACTTGTATAGGTGTTCATTTACCCTGCAGAATAGGCCTTTTTATTAGATATCTACTTGCAAACATAATATTATTTATGTCTCTACCACGAGTAGTTGAGATCGTTAGTTCTTTAAAGCTATCAAATGGGTTTGGATACCCAGATTTTTTGAATGACCCAACACGAAGTTAATTTTTTTTATCACAATCATTGCTACCGCTTCTACATAAAGCAAGCCAAAATAATAATTTATTAATAATAATAATTCAGTAAATCTACTAAGCGGTGTTTAAATGAATAATAATTAATAAATTATATGTACAGCTTCGCTACGAAATCAATCAGCTACTGAACATTAATAATAAATAAATTAATCAACCATTAGCAATCGCTTAATAACAATTAATTCATTTATAACGAAATAATTTATTAAATTCATTTAATAATTTACTCTCCTGCCCTAGCCCATCCGCACCGAAATTATAAACTTCCTTTAACATTTTGAAAAGCATAACTCCCGCGTCGCGCAATTTTATTGGAAGCTCCTTACAAGGATGGAATTAAGGTGATCTAAATATGCGTTAACCAATGGGAACGTATAATTTAGGAATTAAGGCTTACCGCGCACTTGTCATGACAATAGAAATTGTAGGCATTCTAAGAAAAAATAATTTACTTTTGAACTACCATAAACAAAGCTGCAAGTTTAGAATTACATTTATTAACCTACGTAGGTAGGTACATACGTAAAAATAAACAAACAAAAATATAAAAAAGTGAATCCCTTGGTGGGACTCGAACCATAGTCTGCTGAGTGACAGCGTAGCGTTCATTCACCATTCACCACACCTACACCTTGCTATTACAGAGTTTGTAATTAATTGTATGGGATTCCATTAATATTACCTGAACTTTGAAAATTTCTTTGAAACTTTAAAAACGAAAACAGAAATTTGAAAAACGAGCTACTTAAAAAAATCTAATTCGCTCGATCTTTTTTCAATAACAAACAATCAGTTAGATAAATATAAATATTTTGGTTTTTGAGGGACTATTATTCTTCCCTTTGGAATTTGAATTTTGCAAAATCCATCCTTCTTGAACGCATTCACCTTAAAATGAATCTGCAAGCCGAAATTCAGTTTTCTGTGTAAAGTGGTTTGAGCTAGTTGGGAGATTCATTATGGAGATCCATTATAATGGAGATAGGTAGGGGCGGTGTATGACGTCACCTGACCATCACCCTATAAATGCAGCTGTAGACGAAACGTTGGGACCAAATTGCCCAACTATCAACGGAATCAACTATAATTTTCAATTTTTCATTTTCTTATAGATGTATAAATACAGGGTGTCCCAAATTTTCTTAATCAAGGGATATTCGCGTTATTTCAAAACAGAAACAAATTAAATTTAGGGAAACTTCAAATACACCCCTAAGGCTTTATGGCCTCTAAGGCCTCCAATCATCCCCTAATTGATTTATTCAAATCACACGTCTAATTTTTTTTTGCTCGACAAGATTACTTACCTTGTTCTGAATATGACATTCAATTTTGGAAATCCAAGAATTTTAAACATCTAAATTGGATTAATTTTGACAAACTACTGTCAAATTATACCGCGACCTCGACCGCGACTAAGTACTCTTTTCAACCCGAAACGTGGCATTTCGACTTGTGTCGTTTAGTTTAGTGTTTAGTGTCGTCAGGTGTAACCATGGAAATGGAAGTTTTGCGAGAGCATAATTTCATTTTAAAGACCTCAAGGTGCTCTTTTTTAATCCTTGACAACGCTGATTTTTTAAGATACTTTATTGATTCTGGCAGCCTAAATATGCTTAGATTTTCCAAAATCGCATTTCATTGTATTGAGAACAAAGTCAGTAATCTTGGCGGAGCAAAAAAACTAGGGGTGTAATTTGAAAAAAATATCAAGGGGATGATTACTTGGGGGTTGAAAGCCGTTAAGTTGTATTGAGTGTTCAGCTGGAAAGCCTTAGCGGTATATTTGAAATTTTCCAAATTTCGTTTGTTTCTGTTTTGAAATAACGGGGATATCCCTTGATTAAGAATGTTTTGGACATCCTGTAGAGTACATACCTATAAATTTAATTAAGCTTAATATATGGGATGTTTCTTTAATATTGCGAAAACATTTAAAAACAGATTCTTTGGTCAAAGATAAACAAATAATTCCCCAACTTTTTCAGTATATCTCAGGAATCGTTTGAGATGCAGAACTCAGCTTTTGTACATGTCCTATCATTGATCTCAGCTACTTTTTTTTTCATACGTCAGTGGTGGAGATTTTAGAATTGCGCGAGGTTTTTTTGCCCGTAATATCAATATCTACGACACGGGTCAAATTGACATTTTAAAAATTTCGAAATTTTAAAACACGAATTTTTAACCAGCAATATTTTCTACACAAAAAAGGCAGGTACTCGTGGTCGTAACTGCTATAAAGTGAATGGTTTTCGCGAAAAACGGGCATTTACGATGGAAAACTTGCTTTTAATGTTTCAAATTATATTGGTTGAACTTGCTTAAACGGTTCTCATGATCTATTCAAAAAACTGTAAAAAATATATTATTTTGCGGACTCACGTTAATACAAAATTTTTGTTTATTTTTGACCACAGAATCTCCCTTTAATTTTTTTTACAATACTAAATAAGCACCCTCTACAGGATGTCCGGTAAGTACCTCCTAATCTCTCGGGAGCATACAGGGGAGGTCAAAAAAACCAAGTCTGTTATAAAAAATTTTTCCTAAAGTGTCCCCAAACGGAGAAATAGAGCCCTAAAAGGGTGCCCCGCAATTTACTTTTTTGGCTCTAACTTTTGAACCGACTTGTATAATTGGATGGAATTTAAACACTTTATAGAGGCCACAGAGAGCCATCAGGTCATATTAAAGTCGATGTTTGACGTCGTCAGGGAAGTCAGGAACGGACTTACCATCATACTCGTTGAGTCAAAATTTTGACAGGTGTCACTTTAAAGAGCTACAAACTATTTTTTGAATAGTCTAATACTTCATATTTAAAAAAGGTGCTCTTAATTTATTTCGGTAAAACTGACGGTTTTCGAGATAAATCGGTTTTTAGGAATGCGAGACACTAAAAAGTTACTAATGCTACAAACAGGTAAAAATCAGGTTATTGTTGATAAACCTCCCTACATAATGAATTGCTATTGACGGAACTTGGTCAAAATTCGCATAAAAGTCGATTTATCTTGAGAACCGCTAGTTTTATCGAAATAAATTAAGAGTACCTTTTGTGAAGATGAATGACCAGTGTATTTAAAAAATAAGTTTTCAGCTCTGTAAAATGACACCTGTCAAAACTTTGACACAATGAGTGTGGTGGTAAAACCGTTCCTGACTTCCTTGAGGACGTCAAACATCTACTCTAATATGGCTTAATGAGTCTTTATAGCCTCTATAAAAAATAAAAATTTCATCAAAATATACAGGTCGGTTCAAAAGTTAGAGTCAAAAAAGTAAATTGCGGGGCACCCTTTTAGGGCTCCATATCTCGGTTTGGGGACACTTTAGGAATTTTTTTTAATGACAGACTAGGTTTTTTTGACTTCCCCTATATGCTCCCGAGAGATTAGGAGGTACTTACCGGACACCCTGTATAATATATAAATATACCTATATAATATTATGTGATAATTATACATTTATTTATATTAAACAAACAACCAATACTACAACGTTTAAAAAAACTTTACTTTCGTCTACTTTGTTATTCTAATACGAAACTCACGAAGCACGACTGAGAGTAGAGATTTATTTGGAGTTTGAAAAGGTTGTACTTTTAGGTCGTAACTTTGAACATCACAACAAATGCCGCTCTCTGTTATGTTAACGGTTTTATCTTCTTCAATTCCCTCACTCACAGGTTAACTGATCCGGACAAGTAGGGGCTTCCAAATTTTACAATCGTCTGCAAAAACCTGTAACAATGATGAAAGCATTCTAAATTTTAAACACAAAATAAACTTCATCTTCGCCTTCGGATCGCGTTTTCGGAGAAGATAATTAGGTAGCTATATGAGCATTGAAATGAATTTTTCTGTTGATATTACGCGCTTATCTTAGAGGAGAGGGTAGTTCCTAGGGTGGGTAATTTTATTAGCAACATGCAGGAATATTAAAAAACAAATATTTCCTCAGGTTCGTAATCGTTTGTTAAATAGCTTCAAAATAAGGCAGCTTCATCGGCGTTCCATAGTCTTTAACAATTCAAGCCCGGGCCTTGCAAAAATAATTAGAGCAAGTCAGTCGATCGGCCCAAAATTGCAAACAATTAGCGCCCATCCTAAATTTTTTATAGCTATCTTTCCATACCATTAACTTATCTTATTTTTAATTAACTTATTGTTCAGTTCCATCATGGATTTTCATCCCATTAACCTTGTGAGAAAGATTGATGAAAATGAAAGAAAGAGAAAATGCACGTCATAGGATGCACCCCAGGCAGCCAAAACGTATTTAACTATTTTTTTTTTCTTTCATTTATTTTCATCAATCTCGCACACTTATTGGCATGCGTTTTGACTGCCTGGGGTGGGTCGCAAGCCAAACCCACCGTGAATTTTTTCTTTCATTCATTTTAAAAAATTTTGTAGTTGAAATGAAAAATATGAAAACAGAGAATTTGATTTATTTGAAATTTAGGTTTCATGTAAAAACAGTTCATTTGCTGATATAATTGAGATGATTTCACAATAAATAATAAAATAACGCCCTATATAGAGTGTTTCAAAAGATGTGCTATAAAATTTAAAGGTGTGATTCTCTGACATGTTCTAAGAAAAAAGTTCCTACTAACATGGGTCCGCAGACGTACCGTTTTCGAAATACATGGTGTAAAAATTTTTTTTTTTCTGCGACGGTGCTATAAGTTTGACCTTTTTTCCCCGTTGACAGGTAGAAAAATGCCTCATTATATGAGCTGCATCTTATCGGAGAAATAAATGAATTAGCAGGGAAATAAATGAGTACTTATTTCCCCGAAATGGCGGCTTAGGTATAGCTACTATTAACACTCAGATATCATTAAATTTATATCAAATATACGTAAAGGAAAGTTACCTTATTATCCAAATGGCAATTATTAAGGGAATTTTCATAATAATCACTATCCATATTATTAAATTCACTCATCGAAAACTAACAAGAATCTTTGCAAAACTCTCTTCAATTTTAATTACATTAATATGACGTTTGTGTAATAATTAAATCGTTTCGTTACCCAGGCAACGTCAATTACGATAAAAGACAGTTTGAAAATACAAGTTTAACACAAATCATTTTTCCGACATAATTTTCAGTTATCTAACTACGTTTTTCGACATTCTAACACTGATATTTCTTCTCGCAGAAAAAAATTGTATATTACACACGAGAAAAAAGTTTTTAACGAGAAAAAAGTGCGATGTTAATTTTTCTCATTTGCCATTGGCGGAGATTTTAGGGTTACGCAATGTTCTTTGACCTTAATTTCTACTTTTCTACATAAAAAAGTACTATTTGTCATAACTGTTAAGGTGAACCATTTTATGGAAAAACGGCATGTTATGATGAAAATCATGAAAAAAGTAGCAATTTTTTTTATCTCGTCGTCATGGTTTAATGCATGTTTGTGCATTTGTATCACTTACAATAATTTGAAAATAAATAATAAAAACTTGAAAAAAGTAGCATATAATTATTATAAAGAACAAGACAAATAAAATAAGTAACAACAAAATCATAGCAAATGTTGAAAATGGCCAGCTTCTACGGTAATGTAGGCTTCTAACCTACATCATAGTGACCGAATTTCTGGATGCAATGATGCAATTTCGCAGTTCTTCAACATTATTGACTAACGTACAATTTTTTTTTAATGACTCCACCAAAAAAAAAAAAAACAATACATTTACATCTGGAGACCGAAGACCGAATAAGACACCAAGCCTATGGGCTCGTAGACTGTAGACTGTTCATGAACTAACGTGCAAATGAACTGAAATTTGCAGGAGCACTATCGTGTATGAACCGCCATATTATTTCTTGATTGAATCGAAATATCTTCTAGAAGTCCTGGCAGCTCTTCTTCAAGAAAACAACCATATGATTGACATCAAAAAGTATGGCCCTATTAATTGATCTCCTGCAACACCCACCCAAACACACGGAAAATGTTTTCTGATGATGGCCTTCCATTATGTCATGTGGATCTTCGTCAGCCCATATATGATTATTATGGAAATTCTCAATTTCATCTCGAGAAAAATTGACTTTGCCCGTAAATAAAACTTGTGATAAGAAGTGAGGATTTTGAGCAATTCTACCTTGAAACCATTGAAACATAGTCCATCTTTTTGAGAAATACTCTGGTAAAAGCGCCTGTACTAACTCTATCTGATATGGATTTAATATTTGGCTTTTTATTATCCTCCACACTGCGTGAAGTGACCATAAGTTTTAGGTTTGGAGCTATTTTTAATTTTTATCTTTTTCTTCGATTTTTTTCTACTTCTATTTCTTCGCTTTCTTGAAGAACAGCTTCTTCCGTTAGTCGAATCAAGGGAGGTCGGCCATTTCCAGTAACTCTTTTATGAAGACTTCCAGTTTCATGTAGACTTTCGTGAATACGAATAAATGTCCTTTCATTTTTGGTACTATCATTCTGTTTGGAAACCTCTCTTGATAAATTCGTATTTTTTGTATAAAATATTGGCGATTTAAATTCGTTTTGAAAATGACAATTTTACCGGTACCATGGAAATTAGAGGCCAAAAAATTATAACCGTAAAATTTCCTCCACTGACATGAAAAAAAAATTAATTCAAAGAATAGGTAAAACTAACGTTAAGGTGTGTGCAAAAAATGAGCTGTAACTCGAGTATCTCAAATGGTTCCTGAGATATTGTCAAAAAACTGTTTTTTTTTGACACCCGGTTTTTTGAAAATGGTATACCTATTTGCGGACCCATGTTAATAGAAACTTTTTTTATTAGAAAGCAAGGAATCACACCTTTCATTTTCTGACACATGTTTTAAACATCTTGTAAGTATATGGTGTTTTTTCTAAAATAACGCACTTAGGGCGTGTAATAGATTTATGACGGTTTGTGTCGCTTAATTACATCAATTACATCACGTCAAAACATAGACGCACTCTAGTATTCCATTTTTTGGCAGATTATTTTTGTCAGACATTAAGGTATACTTAAGACATAAGGTACCATGGGCGTTAGAAATATGGATATGCCTTCGGTAGACGTGCATTCCTTGATTCCTTGATTACTATTTTTGTATTTATTCAGAAAACTTACGAAATAACTTGTCCAATAAATATAACGAGCTGAAAAATAATATTAAGAGATGCGCAAATAAATTTTTTCTTGGTTATTTCAATAATATTTAATGTAACAATCAGACATAAGCTAATATGACGTTTAAAGTCCATTTTGATAAAAATTATAGCGTATAATTTATAAATTCTTTTTACTAGCCTTCCAGTGGTACACCCAAGCTCATATTTACAAGAGAAAAATATTTACGAAATCGAATGATTCAAATCGGACTTTCGTTCAAACATTCTTGTGAGCGCTGACAAGTTTCAACGCCACAGAAGTATTGGAAAAGCAGCTACCTTTATCTTGTCTGAGAGCAAAAAATATTTAATTTTTTTGTTCTTATCTTTATTTTTTGTCGCAAAAAGTCGGCAAGTATTTGGATAATCTTATAAAGAATCCCGACTCTTTCGAAATTATTTTTTCTGAAATAATGATTGAGCTTTATTTGCAAGAACTTTTGTCTGATTATGCTCTTTGATGAGAAATTGTATAACACTTCATTGTTCGAGTTTGAAATGACTAACTTTTATTAAAAAAAAATTTGTAGGACTCCTTTTCAGTAAAACGTTTCAATTCAGTTTAAGAAGTTAAGTTACTGAACGGAATTGGTGTTTTATTATTATTGATAAATATTACCTAAAAAGTATTTGTTGCAATATTAAAGGTCTCCACCTTTAAAGCAATAGGAGTTTGTTCAGTGACTATAAAATTAGTATTTGAGATGATAAATTAAAAAAAAACCTGTACAGGGCAATAAAATTTTTGAGTAAATCAATTTGATAGAAATACTTCCATTCCAAAATATAATTACGAAAAGTAGAATTTTTCAACAATCCCTCCTCTGATATATTTTCATAATGTCGAAAACGACAAAGCGAATAAAACAGTTTGTTAATAACTGACAAATACTTGCAAGAAACTTGCTGAAGTAGGTTCTACGGTTGTTGCCAATCAAGACAAGTTAATAATAATTCGTTTTCCGTATCTATGATGCTTTGTAAATAACGAGAGAAGTGAAAATGAAAATTTTTAATAATAATTGTACAGACAGTTTCATAATGAAACTCTCCTAAGGACTTAGGGGGTAAGATTATTTCTAGAGAGCTGCAGAAACAACTACTGAATGAGACTAACAACTTATTGAAGGCATCCTTCCAGACCGGCACTGATGAGTCAGCAGGACAGAAAGCGAGATTGCTGATTTGAAATATCCGATTAAGCTTGAGTGAATCTAAGCGTATAAAATAAAAACTTTTTAAAAGTTAGGAAAACGGTTTAATTATATAATTTTCTATTAAATGTGAAAATATACATGGCAGTTATTAAGTTTAATAAGTTATAGGCAATTAAAAAGTTTATTTCATACTAATACATTATAACTAGATAAACGCTTGGTTACCGTAACTATAAACATATTCATAACTCCCTTGGGACTGTTATGAATCCATAATTCCCTCTATTATTACTATTTGTTTAATTCTGGTAACCATTGGATGTTGGTTTTGTTATTGCATTGTTGGTTGAATATTTGGATTTCATATGTCATTTTCTATAAACTTTTCAGTTGATATATCCATAGTAATCAATAATCATGCTTACTCAAATATTAAAAACATTCGTTTAATTTTAAAAACCAACAGATTTTGTTTTTATATTTCATTTTCTATGAAATAAAATAAATTATGTATCACGGGAGTTATTGGATGTTAATAACCTCGGGCAACTTAACAATCCCTCGGGACTAACGTCCCTCGGGATTGCATTATGTTGCCCTCTGTAATTAACATCCTCATAACTCCCTTGATACATAAATAACTATTTTATATTTGCATAATTTCATTACTAGATGAAATAGGGAAAACCAATAAATGCAATTATTAAGGCACTCTCCACCATATCATAGATAAATCTTAATAATAGGCCACCTGAAATCAATCTCCCGAGCCTCCAAGGAATTTCAGCATTCAGTTCACGTTAAGTGGTGTGAATATGTAGGCAGTAAAGCATCTTATAGATTTCCAAGTCAAATACAGAAATCGGCCGAGATAAAATAAAAATTCATATAAGTGGAAGGGTAAAGCGACATTTTATAAGCTTTTCAGATCTAGTTGTCGGGGATTCTGTTCGGTCGGATTGTTGACAGAGCAAACATTGTCAGGGGATGTTGTCGTCTCCAGGGCTTTACTCCAAGTCAACAGATTAGCCCAGGATATTCAGAACTCCAAATCAAATCACTAGAGTTTTGAGATGTCGAGATGTTTATTCTAAGAAAATGCTAACCACAGTACCACGTCTGCTTTATAATATTCTATTAATGTTATTTAGAGTATGTTATAGAAAATATTGATCGTGGATGGTACAGAGCAGCAGTTGTAGACTAAACAGTACAAATAGTGGTAATTTTTAGACTATAGTGAATTAATAGCAACTATCTTTGATGACTGCTATTTCTGGTGAAATGATTCGAGCTGAGAACATAAACGAAACAAATCTGTATTCTCCAATTATTGATCATAGCTGTTTCATCATGTCGGTGTTATCATGTTTGTCGTTTAGTTTTCTTAGTTGAATGAAATAAAGAATGAATGAAGAACTCAAGGAAGATTTTGATTAGACTACTGGATGTGGAGCTATTCGTAGTTTTGAGTTAAACGTCAGTGATTCTGTTTCTTTTTGATCCCACCTCATCGAGATAATTGCTGTTCTGAGCTTTCAAAACGTTCAAACTTTTTAAGAACTTCTGTGACCAAGGAGTGGAAACCGTTGCCCCAGATCGATTAGCTTCAAGCTTCACGTAATAAAAATCCTTAAACTAAATGAACAGAAAGAAAATTTCTTTAAGTGAATAGAGTTAAATGTAGCGCCGTAGCAGTAATTAAGGATTCTATACAAAAAATAAACCAATATGCGATAATTAATACGAGTATCTTCTCAGAAATACGTAGGTATTATTAAAGTCTTTTCACGTATTTGCGGATATATCTTGAAGACAGTAATGCGTCTCTTTAACGAAATGGAAAGTTAATCGTTGAGATGTCGAGTTAATTGCTTGGGAGAGAGAGGGGAGGAAGTCGACAAGCATGCAACAGGTTGGAAGCGTGATGGGAGTCAAATCCCCCAGAAGAGACCGAAGGCACTAAGAGCCTCTCCATATATGCCCTTCTTTAGCCGGATTACCCCACTGATAGTTAAATCTGTTTAAATAGATTACTTAGGATAAGAGCTCGATAAGAATTTATATTGGGACGTGTACTGTCTGGAACTGTATAAATGTCACATCTTCTAAGGTTACAGCTGAATAATTCTGAAACGTGATATAACCTTTAGGGGCAGGGGCGTCGACAGAAAGATACTGTGATGAATAAAAATGATATTCGGCGTGCCTATTAAACGAACATACTCGTACATAGATCATGATTTCAGAATATATGACATGATATTCTGAATCTGCATTGATATTCATTTTCAAGAACCCATCTCATTATTAAGACCATTTGCTTATTTAAATTTGTGCTTGCACCGGGTCCATAATATATACTCAACAGGTCGTGTTATGAGCCTGCGGGTATATAGGGTGTTCCTAAATACCAGGCGCATACGAAAGGAGGTAATTCGTTAACTTATTTCATGACTAAAACTTCATATAAACACATATATAGTGTTTAAAAAAATTCACTTATAATAGCTCCCATAGTTTTTGAGATATTTATCTCAAATTTGGAACATAGATTACGCTGCAGGGCTTACATCATTGGGCATGCCAATTCGTTATGAGAATCTACAGAGAGAGATTTTTATCCCTTAATTTCCACCATTTAGTCACCATTTTCCCCCTGAACTTTCTTGCAATATGCCGCTAGTAGATATTAATAATAATAATATTAATAATAACGATTTATTCTCGACTGTATTACACAAAAAAAAGAAAAAAAGTTCACAATCTCTTGTTATTCTCCCACTGCCATATTTCCAGCTTTACCTTTTTACAAATGACCCAACAAATTTTCAAATATATACAGCCGGCAAAAGGTTGGGGCTTCAGTTGTCAGCTGCAAATAATTATAGCGGACTTTGGTCTACGAAGTCTACAAGTAGAAATTATAAAGAGTAGCATACAGAAAGTAGATTGATATAGTGTAAAGAGAGAAGAGGAAAGAAAAGACAACAAAACACAAAGTACAGGAAACGAAGAATTCGGGGGAGAAAAGAAGACCATGCAGTGAAGAGTATTTTTTTATTTATTTCTTATCGCCCCTGAGTGTACATATCATAAAATGACAATTGAACACTTGAATCCTATTCGCTGAACACTATTGGCCATTCTGTAGTCTATGTCTATATTTATTTTTGAAGGTGGTGTAAGATAGCTGTAAGCGAGGCTGTAAGTCACCTTTTTCCTGCAATATCGTAGGAGATCTATTATACAGGGTGGGGCGCGTTGAACGCCTCGGTCTGTATAGCCTAAATCATGCACGATTAAAAAAGAAATTAAATTGGGTCTTATACAGGGTGGTAGTACCTACAACTTAAAATTATTTTGGACTATACAGCATATCCCATATAAGAGTGGCATATCAAAGTTATGTTATATAAAAATATTTGATGAATTTTTATTGGGATTTAGGTTCTAATTAATATTTTCCACTAAAGATTCTTTACAGAACAAATTAGAACACTTTCGTACAGCATGCGATGAGAAGACTGAAGACATGGACGGTACCGTTTCGTCCTTATTATGGACTCATCAGCATATCATATCAGTCAGATCCAAACCACACATGCTATACGAAATTTGGAAGTTATAGCAACCAGAGAAACGTGCATGTCTTTTATATAGTATTATCCTCGCTATAACAGTAGAGTTGTCATGGATTTATGAACTTTTACACTACTAATGCAGTTATATAAAAATTCATATCGGCTCCTCTAATGCATACAGTGGCTAGAAAACAGGGTTACAAGATACCTTAGTATTATAACTAATAGCTAATAAACACTTTCTAACTAGGTACCTACCAAAATAACTGAAATTCTAAAATTCCTTATTCCTGAATCTAAAGTATTTATGGAATATATATTCGTAGGAGTCAGATAAACTATCAGTTACATTCCGAAGTTCTGGGGTTTGGATGCTATGCTGAATATAGTACCTTAAAAATAGATTAATAAAACACCTTTCTCTACGATTATTGAATGAAACGTTCATTATCCTGCTAATTTCAGTTCAAGAACGACGTACATTCCTTATGTCGTAAAATAATAGACGCACATTCACGCATGGAAGTCAATCACAGTTCAGCTGGTGAAATAATGAAAGAAAAACAATCAGTTAGAGCCAATCACTAGTAAGCAGATTAAAGAAATTACCGTATCGAAGATCTCAAAATGTCGAAGTACTTTTAAAAATTCTGGATCTGAAGGGTGGAAGTTGGAGCTGGTTAATTGGATTTTTCATTGCGTCACCGGTTTATGAAAATATACCTTAAAAAATACCCATTTTATCCCTATTATGATATCTGGACGGACTTCTAGGTCTTGGGGTGTTAAAATACTCGTATTTTAACCAATTTAAAATACATTTTTGATTGTAATCAGAAAGTTCCAAGACTGCTAAGGGTTGAATAATTACATTTACATATGCAGTTGAACGACATTCTAATCTCTTAAATTATAAATTGACAGAGGGAAGCTACACCCCCATTCAACTGTGATTCGTCCTGCGTTATTTCGTATTCCGCCTAGAAACTGGGATACAAGAAGTATACAACTATATGTTAAGAATTCTGAACCCCCATGTAAACTAGAGTAAATTTCTCAGAAATTTTAGGCCATTAGAAATTGTTGAAAAGCTCATTTAGTATTCTTAATGCTGCCCTATGCAATACTGTTGTAATAGAAGGCTAGTTAGGTAGTTTGAAATTATTTCAGGACCATTACGCTATGTTCCAAGGGAATAACAGGAACTTCATACGAATGAATAATTTAATTTCGGGTTTTGTGTAATCTCCGACTGACTTCCATTCCTTGAATTCCTAAATAACTCCTCAAATGGATGTCAGAAATTATCATTAAATTTTGGCGTTTGAAAGTAGCATAATGTGCGTAGGTATAGAGTTCGCTTAAAGCTTAATACTGATTTCAGAAAGTTCATATTCTCTTTACCTATAGGTATGCATCTCTCATGTTTTATCTTTCAACTCCAGCTTCCTCGAAGGTACAGGTAGAAATGTTGTTATTGATTCTACAGTAAGTTTTTCTGACAGTATTAGAATGAAGAATAATTAATAGTAATTTGTCTAAATACTCAGAGCTTTCAGAAAAAAAAATTATAGAAACTTTATCTTCGTAATTCAGTGGTTCTCAAATATAAATGTACTTTCAAAACAGAGTCAAGGTTCCACAGTTTTCCTTTGAAAATTATAATTCTTAGTACTGCAGGATTTGGATTAGAGATTTTACTCACTTAGGTTAGAGGAAAATTTCATCAAAAAATTAACATGCAAAAATGCACAATTTTTCCAATATTCTTACTTAGTTAAAAATTTAAAAATAAATTTATTAATTTGTTTCTGATATGGTTCTGGCCGCTGTTTCATTTTACTGCTGTTTTCATTAACTGTCAATGCTTAAAATAATAAACAAAACACAAACAGCAAATGTTTTATTTCTTCAGTATTAAGGGAAAATTTAGGAACAAAAATTCCTTTCATTCCTTTTTTTTTAATTAAATTTGCTGCAAACACATGAAACTTACGCTTTTTACTTCTGCTTGGCCAATTTTAGACTTACAGGATTGCCGACTGTCCTCTTCTCATCTGGCTGGAATAAATTGTTGCTTTTCTGAGACACTTATTTCACTTTTTATATTCCAAAGGAGTTATCCAGGTGAGGGAAAGTCGGCAAAATGAACAAAGAACAATATGAGTGGCAATCTTAGATCTTATTTGTTCTTCCAAGTTGGTACATCAACATCTATTGTTCTTTAGCTTTGTGGTATAAACTAAAACAATGACTTGAAGTCAAAGAGATTGATATAATAATCGCTGTATTGTCATTAATGGGCTAATTAAACTGAATTCGTATTAGCTGATGGTTTAATTGGGATTATTGAAATACATTAATAAATTGAAAGTTCTCGTTACAATAAAATTCTAAATAAAATACGTTCATTTCTTGCGTTCTTATAAATTTAACAACACAACAACAAGTTGTCTCCCTGAATATGTCAACTAAAGAGTGAAGAAGACCCCTTTTTCGTTCTTGAAAATAAACTGAAACCACCACTACTACCCTAGAATTCGGTTTTTTCTTTAATAAATTTTCCTGCATGTCTTTGAGCCGCGACTGTCGTTTACACAATACATGTCCTCTAATACTTATAATAATTTCGTAGTTTTGCACCGCACAGTTCCAGTCAACGTAAAGCGTTGCTATGAGGTACCGCGGCTGTTGTGACGTCAGATCTCTAACTTCAACAGCCCTTAACTTGCTTATTTAACATCGCAGCAAACTCGGACAAATAATGATAAGCATGGTTGTAGTCTTCCCGATGCTTTGGTCATTTTTTAATGTGAATGATCATGATTGGATTATAACCTGCGAGTTGTAACACTCCGCGTTAATGTGGATCTACGATTTGGCCCTTTAGATCATCCTACGTAGCCTCCCGTAGGAATTAGAGACGTATACTTAAAACTATTTATCGGATGAAATTTTGTCAATTTTTCTGGAGAATAAATAAAATGAAAAAGCTGCTTTTTCCAGCAAAGAGTGTTAATCTGAAAAAACCCAATTTTTTAGAGTTTTTATTATTTTTCTCAAAATTCTGAAGTTGTTAGTGTCGAGTTTTTCCATAATATTTTACTGATATCATCTCAAGGCGCCCATCTCACACTAAAAAATAAAGAAAATTGAAACTTACCTCTTGAACCATTATTCGTGAAGGTAAAAAGAAGCATTTTTGGTTTATCCAGGTGCTCAATTTATCTGAAGACATTTATATACATATATACAGGGTGTTTCTTGCAAAAATTTGAAGACAGATTCTTTAATCAAAAATAAACAAAAAAATTTCCATTAACGTGTGTTCGGAAATGCACCGTTCACCGTTTTTGAGATACAGGGTGTCAAAAAATATGATTTTTTACAGTTTTTTAAAGATAATCTCGGGAAACGTTCTTAATACCAATGAATTTTCTTTTTATGTGTCATTGGCGGAGATTTTAGAATCGAGATAAGTTTTTTTGCCCTTCATTTCCCAACACATGTTTTGAAACATCTAAAGCAAGTTTTTCATCCAGTCGGTTTTTCTTGAAAACGGCTCATATAAGCAGTTATAACCGGAAGCACTTAGCTTTTTTATGTAGAAAAAATTCGCGGTTTAAAATTGCGCTTTTAAAAGGTCAGTGGAGAATGGTGGAGAATCATAAAATCTCCACCACCAAGGGCGTAGCAAGGATTTTTTTCTAGGGTGGGACAGTGGTCACTCGTGACAATCTAGCATAAGGCGAAGTTAATCTTAAAAAAGAGGTGAATGTAAAAAAAGAGGAGGATCCCTCCTTAAGCTGCGCTTTTTTAATTATTTTTAAAATTATTTAATTTTGTAATTATTCAAGGTCACGCAATTTCCTAAAGCTTGATCGAATATAGTCACTCTCATTAGGAAATAAGAATTAAATTGTTATTGTCATCTTTTCTTAATAAAATTCATTTTCACCTTCGCTACCAAGGAACATTTATTTTTAATATCTATTGACTGTCGTTTTTGGACAATTCAAAAACTCTCTGTTGCCGTCATTATTCCACCTTAAAAAAGGGGTTTTCAATAAAACATTTAAACAGAATCAGGTATGAGAAATTGTAAGAACAACAGTAATTATTATTAAAAAAAAAAAGAATAAAATGGGCCTACGAAAGTATCAAAGAGCACTGGATGAGCCAGATTTTGAACCACCGTTACCGATAAAGACAGCAAAAAACAAACTTTGCAATGGGTTCACACCCCCGACTAAGCGCCGCAGGCAATTTTTTTTTTTAATATTCAAGGTCATGAAATTTCCCGGGACTTGAAAACAACATTGTCTTTAAAATTTGTCGCCATAGGCTATATAATGCCCTACTGGTACAAAAGTAGGTAAGCCATATCTACTTAAATAATAATGCCATAATCGGAGTGTGCCGGTTACCTATAAAAAATAGAAATTCCGTGAACTCGGAAAGTCGGGTTTTAACTAAAATTTTTATCTGGGATGGGTCAGAAGGATTCTGGGGAGGGCCGAGCCCACCTCCCTCCCCCCCCCCCCCCCTTTGATTCGCCCTACTGATGTATGAAAAAATAGGTTTAAAATAAAGTATAAAAAAGTAGCTAATATCAATGATAAGACATGCACAAAAGCTGAGCTCTGTATCTCAAAAGGTTCTCGAGATATCTTCAAAAAACTGGAAGAATAATACTTTTTTGTCATCCTGCATCTCGAAAATGGTGGATTTGCGGACACGCGTGAATGTTTTTTGTTTATTTTTGACCAAAGAATTTGTTTTTAATTTTTTTTTGCAATATTAGAGAAACACCCTGTATAAAAAAAACTACCGATCTACTATCTGAAAGAACTATCGAATCAATAATAAAAAACCCTCTCTGTCATGAATCGAAGAAAATGTTACAGACAAATCCTATACGTATTTTTGGCCGTAAAAAAAGAAAAAAATAAGGATTCCTTATAAAAATTAACATTAGTCACCCCTCGCCCTCCTATCCATCGCAAAAACCACTTTCGCAATGCTAATCCCCTATGGCCCGCTTTGAAAATCAACACCCTGTATAAGTGTTACTACTGCATTATTTCTATAGCAGGTAAATTTTCAAACTGTATCGACTTTTGTCGTAATTGACGTTGCCTGGGTAACGAAACAATTTAATTACGTAAACGTCATATTAATGTAATTAAAATTGAAGACAGTTTTGAAAAGGTTCTTGTTAGTTTTCGATGAGTGAATTTAATAATATGGATAGTAATTATTATGAAAATTCCCTTAATAATTGCCATTTTGGATAATAAGGTAACTTTCCTTTACGTATATTTGATATAAATTTAATGATATCGGAGTGTTAATAGTAGCTATACCTATAAGCCGCCATTTCGGGGAAAAAAGTACTCATTTTTTTCCCTGCTAATTCATTTTTTTCCCCGATAAGATGCAACTCATATAATGAGACATTTTTCTACCTGTCAACGGGGAAAAAAGGTCAAACTTTTAGCCCGTCGCAGAAAAAAGACTATTTTTCATAAAAGAAAAAAAAAACTATTACTACGTAAATAAGCATAATGAGCCTTTTATAACAGTATGTAGCTTTTGGTACATGATGCCTGGAAATAGCATGTAGGTACCAAAAAAGGAAGAAATCTACATAAAGGGTTAGATTTTTTTTCCTACAAACTTATATGCCCAGAAGCGAGCCCAGAAGTATCGATTTCGAGATTTAGGTGGCCAAAGTAGATTTTTCTTCAATTTTTTGCCAATATCTCGAGAACCGTATATGACGTATATCAAGTACAATTTTCAGCTCTTATGCATACTTTGTGCTCAATAATACCCTTGTTTCCACTGAAAAAGTATGGTAAAAAAAAAATTAGTGGCCTACATTTTTGGTAATTTGAGGGTTTCAACCCCCTTACTTCTACACTACTGGAACAAGAGAAATTCTAAGAAGTGCTTTAGAACCGTGCATGTTTTCTACACCAAAAAGATACTCTGAGGTAACAGCTCTAAATGTAACTGTATCCGAGAAAAATGGAATATTTTGAAATAAAACATTAATTTTAAGAATAATAAAAAATTCTTTTTAAAATACCTAATTAATGTTAAACTAAATAAAAAATTAAATTGTCAATATCATTAAAATGAATATTTTCTCTCATAAAATAGCAATTTTTTGGATATGGTTCATTCCAGTGGCGTAGAAGTTGAAAAAAAAACAACTTTTACCATGAATTTTTTTTAAACCTGTATTTTACCCTTTATTTTACACATTAAACAAGAAGTTTAATGAGCACAAAATACGCATAAGAGCTGAACATTGTATCTCGAGGTTCTCGAGATATTGCATGGTAAGAAACTGAAAAAAATTCAACTTTGATCACCTGTATCTTGACAACGGTAGATAAGTCTGGGTATATAAGTTTATAGGAAAAAACGTCTTATTTTTTAATGTAAAATCATTTCCTTTTTAGATATACGTGCAAATCCCTGCATATTTCAGTATCTTCAGATAAAATTAGCAACATATATAAAAATGAAAAATTCCTACCACTTAATAATAAAAAAGATTATTTAAAAAAATAAAAGATGAGACGAGAAAAGCTAAAATATGGGAAAAACTATTAATATCAACTTTCACTCATGCAGAAAGTAATATGAACCTTACATTTTGTTACATTGTACTTAAATGATAACTCTTTATATTTACAAGCTAAAAATCTTATTACACTTAAACTTCGAAACCGTCTTCTCTTAATAAAGCTAAGTATTTTACGTACCTACCATGCATACAATGTTGTTGTTAGCTTTTTATGAATTTCATATTAGCACTAAAAAACTTTTCATTCCTTGATGGGATTAGATTCTATCCAAATTAATTTTTACGAATTTAACTAGTACGATGTAATAAACGTCTTGAAATTCTCCCAAGGTTCTCTGTAGTCTAAATTAATGAAGGCAGTCTATAAATCTACAAAGTAGAACATAAAGTTTCAAGACAGGATCCTTTTTTTCAACTACTTTGATAGACTTAAAACTTAAAACTTAATATTACGAATTCAAAGTCACAATAAAACAAAAGATGATGCAAACATAAAAAATTAAACTTCAGATATTTCGTAAATAGTTGAAGAGAATGAGAATTTTATATAAAGGAAAACGCAATTAATTCGAAAGTGTAAGCATTCATTTCTGGTTCACAAAAATAATTTCCAGTAAATTAATTGTAGTGCTTTATATTATTATGTAATGTAGATGAATGCCGAGATGAATGCATTCTCAACCCGGCTTCGTTTTTTAAAGGAGTTGTCATCTGAAGATGAGACATAGTCCTATATCATTATGCATACTCTATCTCGACATAAGAACATCAAAGAATTCATTCTATACTATGCAAATTATTGTCTCTTTAAAATTTCAAACAACAATAATTTATCGATTCCCCCTAATAATTTAGATATTATGAATTATGAATTTAGGTATGAACTTATCAAACATAAGGTGGGATGAAACGTAGGAGCACAAACGAAAAAAAAATGAAATAGGTAATTCGATTCATTACAAACGAGAGTCTGAAATCAAAAGAATATTTGCTTGTTATCTGGAAAACACATTACGTAATTCACGTGCGTATTTGAAGGTGGCATTGAATAAAATAAAAGTCTGAACAAGTGTTTCAAATGCATAATAATTTAGCTTCCGAAAACTCGATTTCCAAAGTTTTTATTTAACCAAGCAGCTGGTTTAAATTTAAATCGGAAAACTTTCTCAATGGAAACCACGTCACCTTATTGAAATTATTACTGTTTTATGAATAATATATGAGAAGTAAGATGCTAACGAGAAATAATAATTGTAGGGAAAACTTTTTAAAATTGATATTATTATCAGGGCTATTCTGTAAGTATAACGATAATTGTTACGTATCAATATTGATATCAAGTAAATTATAATATTAATTCTTAAAGCGAGTATACCTTTACGCATGCGCATCTTACAGGAAAGCTTATTTGTTTTGGAAGTGTCAAATAAGTTAATTTCTTATCACATATTGAGGAAAAAATATTTAAATGAATAAAAGAAACGCCAAAACAACAGGTAAACAGTGGGATTTGATGTTTCATTTCAAAAAAGCTCCTGAAGTTTAATTGACTGGCAAATTAATGGGCCAGAAATAACTAAAAAATTTTGGAAGGAACTGGCGGGAATTTTAAAAGCCTGTGCCGGGACATCCAAATCAGAGGACGGATGAAAAAGTAACTGAAACATATCATACCTATACCTGAGGGCCTAAATAACGTGCAGTAACTGACATTACTAGATTTAGAAAAGCATTTTCCGAGAAACGACAAAAGTTGCGTTTGAAGGAACATCTTCACTGATGAAAAAGCGGCAAAGAGAAATGTTCCTCCAAACGTAAGTTTCTGCTTGTCGTTTTTTTTTTCAATTATGTCAGTTACTGAACCATAAAAAACTAATTATTACAAAAAAATACATTTATACAATAATTAATAATTTATTATGGCATTTCTAGACACCCCTACATCGCTCCCCTTTCAGAAAAGGAGTTACCAGAGAGCATGGTATATTGAATTTAAGCACATTCTCCAAACTATAAGAAAACTTAACAAAAATTCCTTCTGAAAATGATAGTTCGTACTGTTACGAATTGTAACGATATCAGGGTCTCTACAAGGGTTCTTTAAAAGGTTAAAATGCGATATCTCGAAAAAGGATTAAACTATTTTCATGTAATTTTGTACGGAGGGGGTGGAATATTTTACGATATTTTAGACATTTTTGCCCTCACCTCCTTTTGAGGAGTGTGGGGTGACTTTGAAGCTTTAAATAGGAACCCATATTTTTTATCACAGATTAGGATTTTATGGCTAAAAATACGTAGAATTTATCTTAAATTATTTTATCGATCACGTATGTCTTTTTCGTTCAGTTTCAGTAATAAGACAAAACAAAAAAACATAATTCTATCGATTACACTTTCTATCAGAAATTGTAAAGAAGTGAACCGATAAATCCTATTTATTTTTGACGTACAATCCGAATCTGCAATTAAACGTAAAGGCTTCTAACTAAAATTACAAAATGTACCCCCGCTGCAGCAACGCAAGAAGTGGGGAGGGGATAATAATTTTCTACCTATTTTTAATCATAAAATCCCAATCTGTAATAAAATATAAGGGTCTCTATTTCAAATTTAATAGTCGGGTTATTATTCACCCCTCTAAATGGGAGTAGAGAAAAAAAGTCAAAAATACCGTAAACTATGTCCTCTCCTGTACTAACTACCCCTTCAAAAACAGCGTTTTCGAGATTATCGAGCTGTAACACTTTTCACAACTCATCACCCTGTATAAGAGCATGTGAGTGTAGGAGTGGACCAAACAAGAGACTATTGAGACCTATAGTCATTTAAAAAACTGGCTTAGAAGCTATAATCACTATACTGTTTAAAACAAGGCTAAATTTATCTCTGCTGATGTTTAAAAAACATTCAAATTTTATATCAATTTCCCCCTATCAATAATAATTATTGATGTGAACTTATATCAATAAATTGATACGTGTCTTCAATAAATGAATTAAAATAATGTTACGATATCGTATCAGTTATTTAACGCCTTTTATCACTTTTATTTATGAGCCAGTTGCAGAATAAGGCTCATATTATACAATAGCGACGTTAATAGAGCGACAGTTTGTGCCAAAAATTGACCATTAGTGTTTTAATGAACGTAAACGCATTACGCGACAAAATAATTGTACGATTAAAAAATGAAACTTTTCTCGATTACAATAGTATATTGTGAAACAAGTGCGGAAAAGAGAAAATTTCTCACGAGTGTGAAATTTCTTTTCCGCACGTGCTTCACACAGTACTTTTCCTACGACCACAATTTAACAGATTAATTATTTAACAAATTTAACACATAAATTTTTTTTTCTGACATAGCTCTGCTTTTATGACCTTTTCTCCAATTTATGAAATGTTTATAAGCAAATTCGTATTTTTTTCTCGAAACTATAGGTAGCAAATTCAAAGAACACAAACCTGCATGTTTTCTGACTTCAGCAGGTGGTGTATTTTCTGCTTCAGATTCAGAGGAATCACAATCCATTATAATGATAGGTACTTAACTAAAGTTTATTTTTTCAGACTACCTACCTAGGTAGGTACATATTATTTCCAATTCTACCAATGACTTTTTATTATTACTATTATATACTGTAAAATCATTGAATTCTACCGACAATATTATTATTATTTATTATTAGACTCCGTATAAACTAAAAATAAAGTAACGTGGAGCGTGGAGACATGGTAGATATGCAACTTCCACACAACGCAGGCGCAGTCGTGGATTGAAGTTAGAGGTGTGCGAGTTTTCACGTTCGTGAATTTGATTTGAACGCTACCAATGCTGTTATTAGCGATCAACTCGTAAATTTTAATAATTACTGCCACAAGAGAATAATGAGTATATTTTATAGTCTTGTCGGGTTCTATCTTATCCCATTTGTGTTTATTTTATTACCTTGAAGCTTTAAATGAATAGTTATTCCATAAACAATAAGTAACAGTGAGTTCTCAGTTACCGCCCATCACTATTGTTTACATTAAAACTGTACGGAAACGATTTTTGGCTATGCGTTATGTCACTTTGTCGCATAGTTTTGGATACGTGAGAAATCTGCTAGTTTGCGCACAAAAAACGATGCGCAAAGTAGTGTTTTGTATAGTGGTCATAGGAAAAAAATGCTTTCAGAACAGCCGTGATTTTCTTAAACTATAAAACAAAGCAATACAATTTAGTGGCGACTTTGACAGTGATATGATAGAGATAGTAATATGCAGTAAATTAACATACAGATTTATTTGAAAGCAAATTATGCCAGGCAATTTCCATATTAATATTACCTAATCCTTTAATTTATGAAGGATAACTTTATTAGACTAGGATGCTAGGGTTAATAAACCAAGTTTCTTAGCCAAGTAAGTCACTAGAGAGTTCTAAGTTTATAGCATTTAGGATGATTACAGATCAGTATTGAATTAATTAACAATATTATCATTTATTTTGTAAATCTAAGTCAGCTCTGTAATAGTTGTTGAATTTTTAATTGCATAATTCAATATCAGGAAATGAGAAAGTCGACAATAACCTTAATTACAATCTTATTTAAATCGAAACAAGTCATTAATTAGAAAGATATCATTCCTCCGGTTAAAACTCTCTAAATAACTTTTGATAAAATGTGTACCATAGCGACTATAACGAGTTTTTTGTGTAAGTATTCGACTTAATTATCTAACAACTTTTAAAAACTGATTAACAAAATTCTTAGCTAATCTATTTTTTTAAGACTTGGAAACCCAATATCCAGGCTGGAATTGCGTTTTGTATATCTTTGAAGAGTTTCGTGAACCTTGTTTTATAGGTAAAAGTTAATATCCTTTAAATTTCATAGAGTGTGAAATGAAGATTACGAGTAACTAATTCTCCATAATGCTTAAATAATTAACGCTTAGATTAGAATCCAGCATATGCGGATTTTAATTAGAGATCAAACGATGCAAAGTTGGGGTTTATTTTATTATTATACAGGCAACTTTCTGCTTATTAGTTAGCAATGTAAACACCAGCACCAGCATCATTAGATTATATACTTTCCTTTACGTCCTTTGGAAAAATTGAACCACAGTTTGAAATTATCTCACCCATTAAACAGCTTTAAAAACTAATTTGAGATTGTGTTAGTGGTTGAGTTTTCACGCCATCTTATAGATAGCTGAATCGTTCAAGGTAATTGTTCATGTTGAGGAAATAAGTTTGGTAATAAGTTTGAGCATATACCGTTTAAGTTTAACGAACCAAAAGTTTTAGTACTTACAGTTAATCAAGACGTTAATTGTTAATTAATTAGTTTGAATATCATTCTAAATTATAATCAATCGGGGGATCAGAATGAACCGATAGCGTCAGAAGAACCGAGTGCGCAGTACGTCCAAAATCTGATTTAAAATTTAATAAAAAAGTGATGTCGAATTTACTGTATGTTCCTTTATAACGTGTTAAATTCTACCCCTGAGCCTTATTAAGGGAGGTCTAAACATAATAGATAATAAAAATACTTAAATATCACACATGGAACAAAAAAACATACATTTGAAACTCACAATGCCGACGAAACGAAAGCCGTGTTAAATGAAAACTGTGGAAGCTGAAAGGTAAAGTTAATAGTGAACAATGGAGCAGAAGAGATGAAATTCGCAAGTAAACAATTAAGTAATTAATCAAAGCGTGGTTGAGTCTTGGTTGAGCTTAACTTAATGAAACAGGTGGTGCTAGGTCCATGCCTTTTGGTGAGTTAGTTCCATGTATAGTTCCATGTGAATCAACCTAGATCGTTTCATGCGAATAGTGCTGGTGCATGATTAGGAGCCGCAATGGCGATAGGACCTATAACGGTGACGATGTTGATGTCTGCATATGTAACGGTATTAGCGCCCTTGAGATGAACTCTATTAGCGTGAACTCTCGAGAGCATATGGTGTTATATAAGAAACTCAACGCTTTCTTCACACGAAACGTGCAATTTAATCAAATGTAACTTTTATAAATGTACTTACATCGCCCTCGAGAGTTCCACTATTACAAAAAAATAAAAAAACTAGAAATAATGCAATAAGGAAAGAGTAAATATTGAAAATTTGAATCGCATCAGCCCCAATAGCTGCACATTCTGGTTAATACGAATTTAATTGTTTTTGTATTCTAAGAGAATTTAAGTTCATCACTCGGCTACCTGTCATTTTAAAGGCTCGCGCATGCATGTTATACAGTAGCCTTTAAAATGATCGTTACAATAACAATTAATGAAATAATTAGGTAACGACCTATAACGGTTACTGGAGGTGCCAATAGAACCTAACACCTTTCTCTACGTCTTTTGAATAAAACGTTAATTATCCAGCTGATTTCAGCTTAATTTCGGTACATTCCTCATGTCGCAACCGGCGTTTCTCAATTGGGCGAAACTACCTGAGTGACCCTTCGGCACGACGGAGGGGCCTACAATCCTACAGCTCAATTGGGCGAAGGAATTTTTAAATACCGTTGAGTTGTTTGCATGCTTTAATGTGGCTACGTTGCCAGATTTTACAGAAATTCCGATTTTCTACATTAAATAAAATTGAAAAAAAAAATCATAGTTATTTATTATACCTACAAGAGAAAAAAGTGATAGATTTTAGCTCGAGATGTGATTTCGTCCCCGACGCGTATCCGGTGGAAAAATACTAGTGAGACATATATGTATTTTTGCTAATGTAACATTATTTTCACTTTACTTTGTTACTACCCTACATTAATTTTTTAGATAAATTAACTAATTTCAAAAAAAGAAAAGACGTATTTTTACTGTTATATATTCCACAAATATAATCGACAATGTCGGAATCCATGCAAAACAAAATATAAAAATGAATGCTAATGAGAATTTTCAGTAATTAATAATTTTTGTGATCGCTATTGAAGCGTGTTACATTAAAAAAAAACTTGCATGGGTCCTAAATTGTGCAATATCTTGAAAACAGTGCGTCCTACAACAAAAATATAAGATGACTTTTCTCTTCTAAACAAAACGGGGTATGTAGGTACCAAACATATCAAATTTTCATTAAAGTCCGTGGCATAGAAATTTTTAAATAAAAAAAGTAACAACGCACCCAGATCTCCGCCACTGAATTGAAGAATTTTTTATTGGGAGCATCAAATCGTGTACTTCAATTAGTATACAACTGAAAAAAATTCCGAATTATTCTGATACGCCAATTATTAGATATTCAAAAAATATTTAATTTTTAGAACTTTATCACCCTGTATCTCGAAAACTAAAGCTCCGACGACCCATGTCCCATATCTGTAGGAAATTTTACACTACCTATTTTTTGCATTTCCTACGTGCCCTTCAAGTGTGTCACACGTGTTCATTAACACCCTATACGTATTGAAAATTGTAAATATGATTATTATTGTTGCGATTTAGTTTTGAAAATAAATGTGAATTATTAAAGAGAAGTTTAATTTTTAAATTTTATTGATTAGAAGTAGTAAATTCCAGAGATATTTGGCATTGGAATTGCTTAGATTTAAAAACATGGTGAGTTTTCAGTAGAAAATATGGAAAACACGAAAGGTCATCATTTTGTTATTAAACATAAATCATAATTCGTTAATACTATTCAACAATCCCTTGAATATAGTAAATGATAAAAAAATTCTCTCATTGGCCACCCTTTAGTGTGTCGAACAAGTAGCAGTTATTGAAAATAAATCTGGCAACGCTGCTATATATATGGGCAAGGCCACACATGTATTTCTTTGTCTGTCCAGTTATCTCTTATAATCCCCTAGTTTCTCGTTTCTCGCCCAATTGAGCCCTGGGATTAGTGAATAACATAATCCTTCGCCCAATTCGGTATCGCCCGTCGCAACATAATGGACACATATTCACGCATGGAAGTCAATCACAGCTCATTGGGTGAAACATTAAAAGACAAATCACCAGGTAGAGTCAATAACAACTAGTCAGAAACAAGAAATCACCTCATAGAACACTGCCACAACAATATAAGATTATAATGACACGAACACCTTCGTGCAAACGAAATAGCACGATCGCACTCCATTCTAGTCGTGTTGTAACTAAGCTTTAGTTAAACGGTTGTTGATAATTTGATAATTATTGTTGCTTGAACAAAAGTTGATAATTGGAGTTGGATGAAAAATTGAATGACTACTTTATAATATTAATAGTTGCCGCAATAATATACCATGACCACGCGTCATGATTCGGGCACTTCAAGAAACGACAAAAATAGACCTAAATCATGAACTCTAATGTATTCGTTTCCACTTTTCCACATTTCCACACAAAGAGGAAAAACCTTCATGGAAACAATAGATGATAATATAAAAAAAAATCAAGAAGGAACAGTGAGGTAGGTTAAAAGGGGAGTTCCGTATATTGGAGGGTTTTATGATGTAATTAACTCGTAATAACGGGTGTCTTTTATTTGATCAGGATCGCCATAAGCTGAGGGGTGAAGCTCTTGCAGGGGTTAGTTGATTAAAGGTGGTTCATGATTTACTGAGTATTAGTAACAACAATTATGACGGTAATAATATTTCGTGAATAGTATTTCGAGTCAACAAATATTGTTTGATTACTATTGCGGTGTCATGTTTACCGACTATCACTTCCTTTTAAATACATAAGTTTACATATTACCTTTTAAATATTTTATTTATTGGCTTGTGTGATCTCGTTACTGACATCTTAATCCTTCGCTGTTCCGTCACAAGCTCTTAAAGTTTTCTCTTGACATAAATAAGCAATTTAAGGAATCAGTTGAAAAAGTGTTATTGTTATTGTTCAGCGGATGACTTTTTGATTTATTTGCAATGTTATTTTCAGTTAAAACTTCAAATTCTCTTCAAATTATAATTTTTTGTTACAGATTCTGAGAGGATTTCCATTGACACATTGAAAATGAGGTGGTGTCTATTGTGGTGGTTAACTGCGGGAATAGCGGCAATGTGCACCCTACTGCCGCTGTTTGGAGAGGGCGTGGGGGCTTCGCCTGGCCCCAGAAACGAAGACATGTTCAGAGAGTTGCTCAAGCTAGACCAGATGTACTCTTCCATTGCTAGACCGAGGTAGGATGTGTCAAAATTATATGCGAAACAAATAGTCCTGTGTCAAAAATAAACTTATTAGTAACAAGTAACAATATAATAATTGAAGACGATCTTAGACAAACAAAGCACGTATGCATCGGACTAATGACAAATCAATAATTCCTGATTTGATTTGTTGAACCCCTTGTCGGATCAACCTTGTCTTCAGTCTTGGAAATGGGTTAATTATTGTTTTCGTTTTTTCAAGATCTCTTTCCTTTTAGAGTTAAAACGAAACTTTGAAGAGTCTTACAAGTTGAAATGGTAGGCGCAGTTCTGTTCAAATAAATCTGGGACAACATATGACAGTAAAGTCTTGCAGAAGTCCTCAAATGTTTTTAAATCTTTCAGTGAAGTATTCCTAGGCCAGGCCATGAAGATTAGCAGATTTGTTCTCAAAGAAGCTCGCACAATTTTCGTGATTCTGTTGAAAGTTACATCTTAACAATAATATCTCGCACAAACAATTATTCCCAATTATACAGAAATGATTCTAAAAAAACAGGATTCTGGTTTGTTATTTATTTTCCTTTACAGGAACATTATTAATGTGTAACATGAGAGACATGAACCAGGCTTGATAAAAATGATACTGTTTCTTATAGGTATAATCAGAGTATGAAAAGGCAAGTTTACAAACAACCGGGGTTTGTTATTTCCTCATTTATGAAGCAGATTCTTTCATAAAAAGTATGTCACACCGAATCAAACCAGTGCATTGATAGAAATTCCAGGGAAACAATACACTTTTGTTTAAATCTACTGTAGGTAGGAGTTGTTCCAGTGGGCCAATTGAAAAAATAAGCGAGACATTTCCATAAAGAATAAATCTTGTAGAAATTGGAAATTGTTCCATGAATTAACAATAATTCAGGATTACTAGTGGGAAATGGTTAAAAAAAATCACAGATAGGTATTGACGAAGTTTGAAATATTGACCAAACAAAGCCAGCACTAAAAGATTGTTAATAAGTGAAGAATCTAAAGGGGGGATTACGGTATGTAATCCTGATGAGTAAAATACAGAATGGACTAATGGTCAGTACCCTTAGGGATTCATTCTTGCGCTAGGATTATTATAGAAACTTATATTTCACGCAGTAAGTTCATGGATTTGAGCTATAAATTATTCTTGTTGACGAGCGCTCTATAAATGAACCATTTTAGATAGGCTGGTCTTAATGAAATTTCAAGATGTTTCTTTAGAATGGGAAATCATCAGCAACCCTCTAGTATTGTTGTAATATAATAATAATTGCAGGCAAGCTTTTTAATCCTTCGATACTGAAAAAGCCCCATATAAATTTGGTCCTTCCAGCAGGATTTTTTTTTTTGAGTAGAACTGATTTATATCGTCAAACTGAAATTTTATGGACCGTTTGAGGATTAGTTTTATGAAAAATTTCACAAGAATGAGAGGAAAATATTCACAGGACTATTTGTTTCAATTCTATTACATGTTCTGTCCCTATCTGCATGTTTGTTGGTTATAATTGTTGATGTTCAAATTATATAAAGGACTACTAATAATCGAATAAAGGCATTTTCAGGACGAATGTCCGCTATTCATCAACATTACTCTTCTTTCATGCGCACTGGCGATTTGTTATCGTATTCCTGAACAGTCGATTAAGGGGGCGTTGAGAACTATGAATGAATGTAACGACATGATAAATCCACTAATCGGGCGCAGCCTCGTTTTATGGTCAGATGTTTTGTTTATAGCTGTAATTAATACTGTCAAGATGATTAGTAGATTTTTTTACATTGATTGAGAAAAAAATCTTGCTGCCACGTCCGAATATTTACACTCGTAATTAACCCTTAATTTAAGATTGCTATTCGCTTGGTATGCACTTTTGGGAAATAAGAAAATGAAGCGCCGATAATTATGAAGGTAATTCAAGAGAAAATCTTTAGGTCGTTAATAACATCAAGACAAAATTAATTGGCCTATTTTTGTGAAGCAGCGAGAAGAAGCAAACTGGGAGGTGAAGAGTAAAGGTTAATAAATAGGTAATGAAAAGAGTAGTCTGTAATATTTCACCTGGGCTTATATCTCATCGATAACATATTAATTTATCCCTCATAATTCTCGACTTCTAAGGATATGGGGGATTTTTTGTTAAGTATTACCCGAGGTATTGCCTTTTGTGTGGGATTTAGTTTGATATCTTTTGTAATTTCGCGATATACAGGGTGTATCATAAATATACCGACAAAGTTTTTAGGGGTAGTAAGGGGCGTCAAAACATTTTTTGCTTACAAACATTGGTCCAAAAACGCTTTCGTTAAACTTTTTTCTTTAGTCGTTTTTTTTTATATTATCTCATACATTTTTTGCCGATTTTGTTGAAATTTGCCAGTGTTATTTGCAGTAATAAGGAGCTACTTTAGCCCCGCAAGTAGATTCAAATTCTCAAGTCCAGTGGTATCCAAGGGGGCTCCCTTATAAATATTATTGTAAAGAAAAAATATTTATTTTTTATTTTTGTTTTCAGATTCAACAAAAATACAACTTTTATATTTCCTGCTATATTTTCGTATTTTTTTCGTTTTCGAGAAATAACATAAAATCCGCTTCAATGCTTGTCGAAAAATTGCTAAAAGTTGTACTTTTAGTTACTGAATCTGAAAAAAAACATGAAAATTAAAATAAAAGCCAGTGGCGTGAATTTTTATTTGAAAAAATATTGGTGAGGGTGCTCCCTGGACGCCATTGGACTTAATAATTTCAATCTACTTGGGGCTGAAGTAGATTCCAAATTCAAATCCAAATTCAAGCAACTGAACTGAAGTTCGCCGCTACCAAACGGTGAATTTTGGTCTAAATAAGGCAGTGAGATGCATCAGAATTGGAAAGGCGACGACCCCCTTTCTAGTTGTAATTCGTTTTCACTGGCTTATTTGAAGTTCATCGCTCGTTCGCGGTGAACTTCAATTCAGTTGAACTTGGATTGAACAATGGGCCTTTATATGTTTTATGTTTTGTAACTCATAAAAGGACCCAACATAGTAAAATAGAAGACATTTTTTGAAGAAAGCATTATCGTGATTATTATCAGTTTTTATCGAAAAGCTACGAATTGGATGAGCTACTCATAAATTTTGAAAAATTCAGGATTCAAGTTTGATGTTACTTTGATGCATGTGTAAAGCTGGAGAAACTAGGTACCTACTTAGTGACATTTTAAGCTGCTTGACAAGTAGTTGAAAATTGAAAAAAAGCTTTTATTTTCTCTGTCATTTTTATATTTCAAAAGGAGTGGATATTTTCTACTTTTTTTGCTCTTCTCGTCAATTATGTCTGTCCTTTATAAGATTTTGCCCACTTTCCGCCCTCTGGTTTCCTATTATTCTTCCTACTTCATTTAATCGATAACACAATTTTTTTTATTTCTTCTTTTTAATTTTTTTTTTCAGTTTGTCTTTTTTTTAGGTTTCGCAGAATAATATTTTTTTAAATTTGCCTCATTTTTTTTTTTTGATGAAACGATTCTAAAGATTTTATTCTCACACGCAGTTTTAATGAAAAATCGCACATCATCCATGGGTAGTATACGCGCTGTCCGAAAAGTCCTCTTCGATCCTCCTTCTGCTGGGTATTATAAAAACGTCCAATAAATAAAAAAGAAGAATTTTTTTGCTGATACCTGTGACATTTCAGAAATAGTCAAGTTTTCAGTACTTTGACCAAAAATTTAACAATTTATTATTTAGTAATATTCGAAACTATCTTTCGTAAATGGAAAAATGATTAGCCTGAGCCAGTCTGAAAATTGCTACATATTTTATACCACTTCCTGTTATACCGGAAGCAGCCATTAAAATTTGTTCTTTTTAAAGAAAATAATCGCATTTGAATGTTGAGTTTTATAGGAAATTACGTATTTTCTTCATGGGATTTTCCTGATTTTACATGGAAAAATTAATTCATATTTTAACATTTGAAATCGCATGATTGCAAAATTGAAAAAAAAATTGAAATAAAAAATTGTGATTTGCAATATTTTGATTAAGTAAAAATAAATTACTCTTTTCCTGACTTAAAATGTAAAAAATTGATAGCTACCTACTGCTGGAATAACTGGAAGTGCCAGTGCTATGGAGTTATGAATATTTCAGTTCAATTCGTCGAAATTGAAACACAAATGAACAAACTTTAATAAGTGTTCTATTCCAATCTTTTTTTCATTTATGTGCGCTTTCAAGTTCTCGCGCCGAGATCATTTCGCTAAGTGTTTTCCTCATTGTAGGCAATTTTGAGATAAAATCACAAAATTTAATAATTTTCATTTTATTTTGAACAAAGCAGTGAGTAATAAATATTTTTTTCCAAAGGCAGGTAGATATTTAGCATTTAATTTTAGAAAGAAAAATCTAACAACACAGGGATGTTTAATTAAGCTGTACACGTTTTAAAATTAAATAAAAAACATTTTACATTTATCATTCGAAAAGTTAAAACATAATATCGCCCATCTGTTGTAAATTTTCACACAAATTGGATAGCCCAAACGTCAGGAATAATAACGTGTCACGTTTTTAATTATCGTACGTGGGTAGATATGTGCATGACGTTAAAAGTTACTGAACATAAAAAAGTTCTGACTGGCAGCTTAAGTACTCAAAAAATGCATAATTACTCTGAGCATTATAAGACTCTGTTTGGCAAGCGTTTAGATTAGCGTTAACATCATGTTAATTGAACATGTCAGCATTTTACAAATTATATAGATATGAAATAAAGCTTGTTTGATACAACAGGTTTAATAATTAGAGCGATTACATAATATAGTCCAATAAAGTCTAAAAAGTCATACGTATCGATTAAGAATACACCTCCATTTGATAGTTCGATTTATTTTGTTTCATATACGTGGTTTTTATAGTAACCGTCCAGTTTGTCTAAACACTCCATCCCGCATAAATAAGTATACGTCAACATTGGTTTTGAATGAGAATTAAATGCACAACACAGAGGATAGAATGTCATTACGTGAATAAATTTTATGTAGTTGTCAGTGGCTCTCAAACTGACGTAAGCAATTCAATTCATTGTTTGAATGATTCCTTCAATAATTTACGCTCGTTCACAACTTGACATTTAACTGTTTGACATTTTCTGGTGAAATTAAAAATATTAATTCGGACGGTTTGTAATACGTCACATCTGACTTTTTAAAGTTAATCCTACTATATAAAAAATATCAATTTAATAATAATTTAGTATATAGTTTGATTATTAGTTATTTGATGTCAAGTCGTGAAAGGACTTGAACGAGTGAATCCTGCGGGGTAATTTATATGACGTGTTATGAATGTATAAAATTGAAATAAAAAGCTACGGTAATAAATTGTAAAAACGTGAAGGTATTGAGGAAAAAGGTTATGACCTCGAGTATTGTCAATTGATCACATGTTATAAATTTGAAAAAAACTTCGAAAATGAATCTGGGCTTCAGTAAAAACAATGTGGATGACATAAGAGATACAAAAGGTAACTATGAAAACACTGGGATCTAGTCGTCTTTGAAAATTTTTGAGAGGTACGGCGACTTCTGTAAACCTGCAAAAAATTGATTTATTTTTATTAATAGAAAAGATATGGTCAAAATAAGTAATTTCGATTTCTTCTGTTTTCCTGCACATTTCAGCAATGATCATGAAATTGTGCACCTTTTTTCAAATTTAATTGACCTCACGTATCTCTTACCGTTTCCGAGATTCTGATTGTGAGAATTGAACTGTTGTAACGTAAACGTTAGAGCCTTATTTTTTTTTAACTTGCACCATTTCTCGTTAAAGAGACATACCTATTCCTAATTCCCCGAGTAGAGGAAATAATAGAATGACGTAACCAAGCTGTAGGTAATATTATCATCATTACAGATCCCTATTTTGGTAGCTTTCTAACTTCAAAATTGCTTAATTTAGTTGAAAACTTTGCTAAATATGAAAAGATTATCGTCCTTTTTAACGTGAAAAATAGAAAATTTCCTGCGATGATATTTTTTTTACATTCCGGAGTGAATTCCATATCTACAAAGATTGTCCTGCCCCGCAACACCTGTTGGTGTCTTCGCTGATATCTCAGATTCCTTTCGATGAGTTCCGGGTGTGCGATGTAGTTCCTCCGGTTTTTTTTACAACGGAACCACTTTCCCTGGCTTTGTTTCCAGTGGGTTGCTGTGCTATGACTTTTTGATAACTATTGGATGAATCTGTTTTTTATAGGTAGCGGGGATTGTACAGGTTACACTTCAGCAACTAATTTATTACAGTTATGGAGATATAACCATACCTAAGAGACACGGGAGATGGAAATGTGCCTAAATGATATTATCTCATATAGGACGAATCTTGGCGAAATGAAACTGCGATTGCTAATGAGATACATAACCAAGATAAATAAAAAATAAACGGGGTGTACGAAAGTTTGGTTGAATATTAGAAGTATTAATAATAACTTCCCTCCATGTAAATCGCTTTCACGGCATTGTTCGCATACCTACTCATTACTCATTAGTCAGATTATTCTACCGGACAATGCTTGTTTACTGTTGTTATGTTAACATTTATCTAATTAAACTTAACTGACAATGACTAGAACGCAAATACTTACCGTTCTCGTTTCAATCCATGCGTTGGCTGTTTTCATCCCTTCACCCCTCAAACCACGTGACTACAATAATAATTAACATACCAGTTCCACTTAAAAAATTTATATTCGAGAACCAAATCCTACCTAAGTAAAGTACTGGCTTGAAAGTTTTGATTTATAAATAAATAAATAAATAAATAAAGAATTAGATCATCTAAAAAGAAGTTCGGATATCGGAAACAGTAAATAATAAAATGAGTCATTAGACAAGAAGACCTGAGAAACCGCTAAAGGGTAAAACAATGCTTTCAACTTCAATCCTATTAACCCCAATAAAGTTCACAAAGCGAGTCTCCAAATCGTAAGGTTTCGATGGTCGTAGTAAAAGTATGCCATCAAAGTCAGAACTGAATCCTTAATTTTCCTTTCGTCGTATTTTGATAATGTAATTGGTGATTCTCTACTCTGATCCTCATAATTAAAATCATCGTGATTCGTGATTACGTTTTATTCTATTTTTTCAAAACAAACTCGTTCGAAAAATTAGGGGTCATCAGCATAAAAAAAGAATAAAATTTAATCACAATCGACAATCGTATTTTAATGTTCATCTGATCAGAAGTTATATGCTTTTTAGGGATGCCGAAGACAGGGTCGTATCGTATATCTTTAATTATCATCAATAAATTAAAAATTTTCAACAACTTTCATTCGTACCTATACAGGGTGTCTGCTTAAGGCTGGCCACCGGTATATCTCGGAAACTAATGGGCCTATAACCTCAAAATAAAAAATTTCCAGACATAAGTGATCACGAGAAATTCTATGAAAATATTTTCAAGATGGCCGCACTTCCGGAAATACCGGCAGTTGACACCTACTTCGTTATTTTAACGGAAACACCCTGTAAAATATTATATTTTTTAAATGTCTGATGAAATCGAATACAGGTGGTTTTCACCATTGGAATTTAGATTGAGCGGTTTATGAGTTATAAACAAGTGAAAATCGAAAATTTTCAACTTCAAAGCAGCGTAGAACTAGAACGGATCAAGATATCTAAAAACGGTTTACATGTCCCTATCTTAACTTTTGACATAGTACTCTTCTATGTGGTTTAAATTTTAATACAGGGTGATGAAAAATCGGATAATTTTCATCACCCTGTATTAAAATTTACTCCACATACTGGGATAAAACGTGAAAAGTTAGGATAGGGACATGTAAACCGTTTTTGGATATCTTGAGCCGTTCTAGTTCTAGACTGCTTTGAAGTTGAAAATTTTCGATTTTCACTTGTTTATAACTCATAAACCGCTCAATCTAAATTCCAATGGTGAAAACCACCTGTATTAGATTTTTTCAGACATTTCAAAAATATAATAATATACAGGGTGTTCCTGTTATAATAACGAAGTAGGTGTCAACTTCCGGTATTTCCGGAAGTGCGGCCATCTTGAAAATATTTTCATTGAATTTCTCGTGATCACTTATGTCTGGAAATTTTTTATTTTGTGGTTCTAGGCCCATTAGTTTCCGAGATATAACCGGTGGCCAGCATTAAGCAGACACCCTGTATACAGGGTGTCCCAGCTTATTCGAAGCGGTCTCTGTAGGCCAAACGATTGATTTTTTCCAAAAATTTTTTGCAAATTCAGGTACAGGATCACAATGGCCATAATTTAAAATTATTTTGGAGTATACAGAGTGTCCCATATGACAGTGGCATATCAAAGCTATGTTTTTTTAAATGGAATACTCCTATGTTATTGCATTTTTAGATTGTCTGAGAAGAGAAAATAAGATTGGCTTTTACAGTTGGTGTTTAAATTCAGAAGTTTTTAAGTTATAAACAAGTGAAAATCGCCATTTTTCAACTTCAAGGCCCTGTACAACGGAAACGGCTGAAGATAGAGAAAAACGGCTTACATGTCCCTATTTTACTTTTTGATGTACTATCCGATCATGTAGATGAAATGTTTATACAGGGTGATAAAAAATTTAAAAAATTCTGAGATTTCTCCACGCGTCGCCAAATAATAAAATCAAAGAAAGTACAAATTTTTCTATACCATAGGATAGTACATAAAAAGTTAAAATAGGGACATGTAAGCCGTTTTTGTCTATCTTGGACCGTTTTCATTGTGCAGGGCCTTGAACTTGAGAAATGACGATTTTCACTTGTTTATAACTCAAAAACTTCTGAATTTAAACACCAACTGTAAAAGCCAATCCTATTTTCTCTTCTGAGACAATCTAAAAATGCAATAACATAGGAGCCTTCCATTTAAAAAAACATAACTTTGATATGCCATTGTCATATGGGACACTCTGTATACTCCAAAATAATTTTAAATTATGGCCATTGTGATCCTGTACCTGAATTTGCAAATTTTTTTTGGAAAAAATCAATCGTTTGACCTACAGAGACCGCTTCGAATAAGCTGGGACACCCTGTATATGTATACAGTGTGTGTCACAGGCATGGTACACCCCCTTTTTTTTCTCTATTTTTGGAGATAATTTTTTGAAATTTGGTACGTCGCATATTCTCGATAGAGCGCACTTTTTAGCAGAATATTGAATTTTTTCCCACATCCGGTTTTTCCGGAACTGTTACCAACTTTTTATTTTTAAATATTACACCCTATATATTATTATATTTTTTGATTCTATACATTTGTACGAATCCAACAATACCACATAAGTACCATTTTAAATGTCAAATTTGTTTTTATTTAATTTTTTATTTCTCAATTATAGTGTGCCATAACTATTTCGTTTTACTCCAATTGGATCATCTAATGCTAGAAAAATCGAATATTTTTGTTCAAAGTACTAAATTAAGTGATTTATGGATAAATAATGCGCACCGGAATGATTTTTTGAGCTGGATTAATTTTTTTCAATTGGTACCATATTGGTACCGAGGTACCATCTACTAGTACTCTTAACAAGGGACATTTTGATGTACCCATTTTGCATCTGTGACGAACATAATTGAAGTCATGGCACACTATAATTGAGAAATAAAAAATTAAATAAAAACAAATTTGGCATTTAAAATGGTACTTATGTGGTATTGTTGGATTCGTACAAATGTATAGAATCCAAAAATATGATAATATATAGGGTGTCCTATTTAAAAATAAAAAGTTGGTAACATTTCCGGAAAAACCGGATGGGGGAAAAAATTCAATTTTCTGCTAAAAAGTGCGCTCTATCGAGAATATGCGACGTACCAAATTTCAAAAAATTATCTCCAAAAATAAAGAAAAAAAGGGGGTGTACCATGCCTGTGACACACTGTATATACAGAGATCAATTTCGCTCAATGACGTCATGTGGCGTACGAGTTTCATTTTTATACTAAATTAAATGTGATACCCTGTATATGATTAAATTTCATAATGTCTGAGAAAATACGATAATAAGGGTTTCTAGGTACAATAATTATAATTAGTGGTCTATGAGTTATTATAAACAAGAAGGAGAATATAATTCTCAAATTTCACCGCAATTGATTGATCTTGAGAACGGCTGAAGACATAGGAAAGCGATCTACATGCCCCTGTCTTAAGTTGTCTATTGTGAATCTGAATTTCTCGACTTCTCTCTCATACACTTTACCCCAAATGTGGAAATTATTGCTTTTAGATTTTCTCAGGCAATATGAACGTAATAAAGGGGGTCCGGTTTAAAATAATATAATAAGGCACCGTTTCGGGTAAATTTTATGTAAATAGAACATGCAACCAGATTGCATATAGCAATATTACATATACCTGTATACCAGGTGATCTTCTAAAAAATTGTCACCCCCTGAATGAATAGAAGTGTGATCTGAAGATGAAAAATCCGAAACAGGTACATTAGATTTTCTGGAAATTTTTTCAGGTAGGAATCTTCGAAATATTTTTCTGGGTTTTGACAGAATATACAAGGTGTTTCTAAATGGAGTACCATAAATTGGAGGAGTTGTAGATAAAGTTAAAAAAATACGAAAATGTAGGAAAATTTTTTTTCGAAAAGGCTTTATTGATGAGATACAGGGTGTTAAAGAGTCGACCGACAGACCACTCTTTTGTTAATATTTGTTGAAACAATAACCCAACTGAGACAATTATGTGTGTGTAACAACAAGTTATAAAGAGAAATAATCAGACAAATTTTCGGTTTATTTCAATAAGCCAGTGACGTAGAAACAGGGGTCGTTTGACACTTTTCACTCTTTAAAAAAGTAAGGGCTAGGTTTTTTGATGTCTTATTACTTTTTTCTGAATCAACGGTCTTTTTACAATAAAAAAGCCATACTTGTTTAATTTGCCTAGAGGCGTCCGTTTTTGAGATATTTGCAATTTTGTGTCAAAAAAAAATAAAAAATGCATTTGAACGATTATAAAATCAACCAAAAATAATGTTTTCGTTGGAGCAGCGTTTAAATGCATGTGTACGTGCAAACGGAGGACACTTCGAGCAATATTAGATAATCATTAGGTAATTTTATGTTAGGTATGTTTTGTTCAATTACTTATGTTTTGTGTTGAATAGTTTTCTTGACAATAAATATTATTTAATTTTCACTTCGGATATGAAATGTCAAACTGACAAGTAATCCAAAAATTAGTTTATTTAAATTTCAAAGCTACATTCACAATTTTAATAAATGAAATTTTACATAAAGCGACTGACGTCCTGACACAAAATTGCAAATATCTCAAAAACGGACGCCTCTGGGCAAATTAAACAAGTATGGCTTTTTTATTGTAAAAAGACCGTTGATTCAGAAAAAGGTAATAAGACATCAAAAAACCTAGCCCTTACTTTTTTAAAGAGTGAAAAGTGTCAAACGACCCCTGTTTCTACGCCACTGGCTTATTGAAATAAATCGAAAATTTGTCTGATTATTGCTCTTTATAACTTGTTGTTACACACAAAAAATTGTCTCAGTTGGATTATTGTTTCAACAAATATTAACAAAAGAGTGGTCTGTCGGTCGACCCTTTAACACCCTGTATCTCATCAATAAAGCCTTTTCGAAAAAAAATTTCCTACATTTTCGTATTTTTTTAACTTTATCTACAAGTCCTCCAATTTATGGTACTCCATTTAGAAACACCTTGTAGATAACTAGAAAGTAGCAAGTCTTAACCGATTTCGGGATATACGTTTTTGATTAAAGGAGTGAAATATTTTACCGCTAAGATACTCAGTTATTATTACTAAAGACGATGCTAAGAGAATAGCATCACATAGGTATACTCGTACATATAAAGAATCGATTCCGACAGCGCCCTCATAGCCTGTAGCTACTTTCCAGGTGAATTTGAATTAAAGAATGTTTTAGATCATATCGAGTGAATTTTATATTATTATTACACATAATTCATCACCAGAACGAAGACAAAAGGAACGGGGTCAGTGGTAGAGGCCTAGACCCAAACTGGCTTGTCTGTACGTTGTCGAACACGTGACATTATTATCGAAGACCGTTGGGGGGCTATCATCAGTCCTCCAATCCCGTAGTTAAAGGAAGTGGACGCAAGGGATTTATATTATGTATACCTAGTCCAGGAAAACTTTTAGTTGTAGGGTGTCCCAACACTAGTGTCCACCCCCTAAATAGAGCTTAATTTTAAAGATAAAAAATTGAAACTTTGAGGATTTGTGTACTTGATATAGGACCACGGAATGGCATAATCAATTTCATTAAAAAAAAATTAGTTCGGGCGCCAGCGATAAAAAACTGTAAGATGGTGGTAAATTGTCGAAAAAAAAATTGATTTTTTTTCAATACATACGTAGAAATCGATTAATAAAATCAATATCGCTTGAAAGAAATGTGAAAAAACTAATTATAAGGCTTTAATTAAATAAAATATAATTATGTAGCAATGACAGGTAGACAATATAATCTGAACAATATAATCAATATAATCTGAAAACGGTAGATGCAATAAGTTTTATGACAAAGTAAATAAGGCCCAAATAAATAGAAGGACGGCTCTTGCTGGGCTAGCCGGCACACTGAACCTGCACTGGACAGTGTCGTAGTATGGACTCATGAAAAAGGTGATTATTAAAAAGATATTAAAAATGTTTTTTAGTGAAACTAATTATGCCATTCCGTGGTCCTATATCAAGTACACAAATCCTCAAAGTTTCAATTTTTTATCTTTAAAATTAAGCTCGATTTAGGGGGTGGACACTAGTGTTGGGACACCTGGTACAGTACTTACTAGCGATGGACTGGCAGGAGGATCTCAAACCGGTAACTGATTCCTTTCTCTCGCGAAATAATTTTATTAGTCATTAAAAAAACTTGGGGAATCACATAAGCGCAGATTGAGCGGCTAGATTGAGCAAAATCGATTATAAAGAAGTTCGCCATTCCAAATTCCTCAAAATTTTACCAGATTGCGAAGACTTTGTCTTAAATATTCCGGAATGTTGTCGAATTTTGGAGCTTCCTTCTAGGATTTGACCTATAATAGTTTATGAATAATTGATTACCATAAGAGTTATGGTATATACAGGGTGTTACTTGTTGAAATCATTAATGTAAATAAAATAGCGTACGATGGTATGTCATTTAATATGCCAATGGTATGCCAATAGTATGACGTATACGCCAATCAGTTTATCAAGTACATAAAATTGTTAAGGATAACGTGGATCGGCTGTTTTATCTACTACTACCACAAGTGGATTTCATTTGAATGCGTCTTGTCATTGATAATCGCCTGTATCGGTGGCATTTCTGTAGATTGCGTGACGTTTGGCTGCTTGACGTCCGTAACATCCCTGACCCATAAATCTTCGAAAACATTTACCGACGTCTTCATGAAACAGGCTCATTGCAACGAAGTGGAGGACCAGGAACGCCAAAGACTGTAAGAATGGTACAATTGGAAGAGAATGTGCTGGAGATGATAGAGAAAGACCCAGGTACATCGTCTCGAAGAATTGCAAATACTTTTAATGTAAGTCATTGGACAGTTTGGAAAGACAGTCAAACAGTCAAGACACTCAGACACTACTACCTGCCTGCGCCTGCTGATTTTCGTCCACGTATTGCCTTATGTCAATAGCTTTTGCGAACATTTTGTTCTAATCCCTCAATTCCTGGCACAGATTCTTTTTACCGATGAATCAGTTTCTGAAGAGATATAAAAGGAATTTTCGTTACAATCATCTTAGGGCAGATGAAAATCCACATGAGGTACTTGAAGATTCGTTTCCAACATCAGTTCTCCTTGAACGTTTGGGTTGGAATTGTGGGTGAATATCTAATTGGACCGGTATTTCTATTAGCAAGACTTATTACTGGCGAGATGTATCGCAGCTTTTTGGAAGAAACACTGCCTGAGTTTCTGGAGGATGCACCATTGGTTACAAGAATTGCAATGTGGTTTATCCACGGTGGTGCTTCACCACATTTCAGTTTGGTTGCTCGTGATTTTGTCACAGCGACATACAGAGATCGCTGGATTGGTCGAGGTGGGCCACACGCATGCCCCCTCGATCCCCTGATTTAAACCCCCTGGATTATTTCTTGTAGGAATACCTGAAGTAATTAGTCTACGCTACTCCAGTGGAGAATTTGGACGACTTGCGAAATTGGATAATTGCTTGATGATGTAACTTGATGAGAAACAATTATTATAATTAGAAAAACAAGATAGTTGTTGGTATTCAGGATTCAGGATACTCTCTACGTAATCCTATATAGCAATGCTACAGTAAATTATCCACCGTCTTCTCATAATCACACTGATTAACATGTTAATATGATAAAAATAGCGGCACTTGTAAAACTGAATGCAATTTTATAATTTACATAAAAATGGAAATTATTGGCTTATCATTAATGAGAAGAAAAAGTCATCATTAATTACTGTGTGATTTAGATGAGTGGAATATTTTGCATACTCATTTAAAAAATAAATAATAATTGATGGTAATTAATAATTATTATTAGGATAAGTCTAATTATTATTCTTTTCCTTCACGTTCGTTTCTCTTTACGCACAAATGCACTTATGAACGACAAAAATTGCACTTTCTAATTGATTTTTTTTTTATATAAATGCCCGTTTTCTTTTAATGAAAATTCACATAAATTACAGATATACTCGTACGATAAATAAAAAATAACAAATGTAGATACCAAGTAATATGTAAGCACCATCTAATTGAAGAGAAAATTAGAAGGTGTTTCTATAGTTGTGATGATTAGATAGTAAAGTATAATAAGTAACTATGTATACAGGGTGCACCATGTATCCTTCTCTCAATTGCTATCTCCTGAACGCTAAGAGTTACAGGGTCGATTAAATTAGAGAAAAGATGCGCAGTATTGTGGCCATGTCGAATCCGTCAAGTCATGCAAGATATCTGTGACTGCTCCTGAAATATCCTGAAAAAACTGAAAAATCGAGATTTCTTATTTTTGACATATCTTGCTTATTATTGGAAATTGATAAATAATTTTTTGTAGGCTTACATAAGCCGTTAAGATCTATCCATCTGTCATTACAAAAATTTTCAAGGCCGACTAGAACCAAAAGTTTTCACAGTCACCTTTCGTTTTTCTTATGACCGCCATATTATTTTTTTATGTCGTTCGATATGAAAAAAATAATGGAAACCAAAAATTAATAAACTTCAAAAAAAAATTTTTTTTAAATTTTTATTCTTCTTTTTTCAAAGAAAAACAAAAAAAAATCGTCGAAAAACATCAACATTTGTAAAATACGCCAAAATAGTGCTTGTCTTATGGTTTTTTAATTAATCTATGAAATTCGCTCTTACAAGTTGTCTTTTTTGTAAAGAAAAAAGAAGAATAATTTTTTTAACTTATTTTTTGAAGTTTACCAATTGTTTGTTTTTATGATTTTTTTTTATACCGAACAACATAAAAAAATAATATGGTGGCCATAAGAAAAACGAAAGTTGACTATGAAAATCCTGGGATCTAGTCGGCTTTGAAAATTTTTGAAATGTCAGATGGGTAGCTCTTGCCGACTTATGTAAGCCCACAAAAAATTATTTATTAAATCTCCAATAATAAAAAAGATATGGCTAAAATAAGAAATCTCGATTTTTCAGTTTTTTCAGGATATTTCAGGAACGGTCATAGATATTTTGTATGTCTTGACTCATTCGAGATGGCCACAAAATTGCGCTTCTTTGGACTTGTTTAACCGACCCTGTATCTGTTAGCGTTAAGAGATAGCAATATAAAGAAGCATACATGGTGCACCCTGTATATACACTTTTGAGTCTTTTTAAACATAGAAAATATACTTTAATGGTACATTATCTCGCGAAGAACTGAAGAAAAGTTTCCATTTCTTAAGTCTTTAATTACTTCAATAATAATTATTGTTTCATTATTAATAATAATACTTTTTTATTACAACAGTTGATATATAAAGGTGCCTGAAAATAGCACCCTCTCTAGAAAAGGAGGACATTCTACATAAAAAAAAGAATACTTTTTTTCTTATAAACTTATACCTATGCCCAGACGTATGCGCGAGGTTTTTTGGTCCTTCATGTTTTGAAACATTATTAGCCAAGAGTTCCTTTTTGGTGTTGAAAACATGGGAAGTTCTAAAATGCTTCTTGAATTGGCATTTTCTCCAGTGGCGTAGAAGTTGGGATAGGTACAGGGTGTTAAAAAAAAAATTCCAGTTTTTTGACGATATATCGGAAGCTTTTGTATATGTCATTTGTATTTGTATTTGTATTTATTGGCTACCTTTTTAATACCACTCCATGTTTTTTTAATTTGCAATTAGCAGACGTTTTAGGGTTTCGCCAGGTTAGTTTTGTCCTTCATTTTCTGACGCATGTCTTAAAACATTCAACGAGAATTCTTCATCATAAGTGACCGTTTTTCTCGGAAATGGTTAACTTTAGAGCCGTTATATCAAGAGTACTTTTTTGGTGTAGAAAAGATGGGCAGTTGTAAAGTGCTTCTTGAAATTGCATTTATCCCAGTGGCGTAGAAGTTGGTTTAGAAGCTAGGGAGTTGAAACAAAGTACCCAAAATTTACTCCACTGAATTTTTTAAAACATTTATTTTATAGTGACAATGAGGGGATTAATGGGCACAAAGTGTGTATAAGAGCTGAACAGTGTCACTCATACGGCTCTCGAGATATTGGCAAAAAAATAACAAAAGTCTTTTTTTTGACATCTCAGACGGGGTCTGGGCATATAACTTTATAGTCTTTTTTTTTGTAGAATCACCTCTTTTCCGGACACCCTGTTATATGGTTATTATTGCAACCTCTTAATATTCTGAAATATTCAAATACCTCGAAAAGTGGTTTTGTTCAGTAAGAGACATCGTTATTGAACACAAAAACCGCCCTGCACCCCTCAACCCTTGAAAGAGAGTGTATGGGTAGGTAACTTCAAAGTTTTAAACAGCAACCCCATTTTTTTGGATTTCGAATTCGTTTTAAGCGACCTAAAATGCGGAATATTTATCTGAAACATTTTTTGCAAATAACTATAAATGGCGCTGTAATCAAGGAAATTTGTTTTTGTTGATTTATCAAAACTCAAAAATAAGCACTCTTCGGTTAAATTTTTTTCCACAAAAGTGGTTATGCTCACTGGGTGACCCCGTTTAAACACAAAAACCATCCCACATCCGTCATCCCTTGCTAGGGTATTTAAATAATAACCCCCAGTGACAAAAATGCGTAAGATTTATATGAAACATATTTTTTTGGCTGAATACGAATTCGCAATAAAAAAATGTTTGTTGATAAAAATTTCAAAGTAACTCCTACTCCCTTGTCCCTTGCAAGGAGTGAGGGGTGCAAAGCGGTATTTGTGGTAAAACGATGTTCACCACCGAACAAAACCAGTTTTGTAAAAAAAAACATTCTCCCACAGAGTGCTTACTTGTAGAGATATTGATGGGGAGAGAAAAACAAAATCAAATTTCCTCGATTACAGCGCCATCTATGATTAATGAAACAAATATTTCAGACAAATCTTAGGCACTTTATGTCGCCAAATACGAATTCGGAATAAAAACTGTTCCTCAACACCCTCGCAAGGGGTGAAGATTGCAACGTGGTTTTTGTATTCAAACAATATCCCCCATCCAACACAACTACTTTTGTGAAAGACATTTTTCAGCTGAGTGAACTATTTGTATATTACAGGTTATGAGAATCGGCCTGTATACGTGAAGACAATTTTTGAACGAATCTAACCAAGAACAATAATTTTCGAGGACGTGCAGTTGGGATAAACACAAACAGTGACATGCACGATTTATTCCAAGTTTCCTTAAAAAAAAATTGGTTATCATAACATTTTTTATCGTAACAAATCAGGTTGCAATCAATTATGACAACTGACAAATCTCACTCAAATCTGAATTAAAATGGCTTTCGACTTGCCTCCACAAATCTATGAGCGTCTCCCGTCAGTGCGTTGTAAGTCCTTTAATCGTCCATCCGACATGCATAACATGTGTCACAGACGCCAAATCGCCGACACGGGTTAAAAAATGTGAGACATGATGAATTATTATACCAACTAGAATAATACGAATACTGTATAGCTTTAGAGCCAAGAGCGAGAGGGGGATCCTCGAGCGCAGGTGGGGCAGATGCTCCTTATAAAACTAGAGTCGCTTATCTACCTGTATTTTATCATGTATATTGTCATATTTATCTACTTGTAAGTAACTGTCATAATTTCACGCCAATAATCAGTATTGTGCCACATTTTGACAATGTCCTAGTTGACATTGTCCCTTAGTAACCCAATAAGGTCCTTTTACAAGATGTATTATTAATAGAGTATACTATTTATTGATATTTTAGAACGTTGTGGAAAGAGTATATTGTCATTAATATAAGAAATCAACAATAAAATGCTTTCCTTAAAATATTTTCTAAAGCTCATCATAATGGGAATACACGCTATAAGAATATTTCGATTATTATTACCTGGTTCATTGTGTGTTGTTGCTTCAATTTCCTAAGTGGCCATTACAGATACAGTAAAAGTAGATAAAACGACCCGGAAATGTGTTCGCTAACCCGTACTTGTCTTTTTATGTCTCAATCTCTGTTGCGTTCCCCTCTTGGCGATAAACCGTTGTATGAACACGACAAATAACAGCTTTTCTTTCTGAAGTCTCAGGTAGGGTTTCGTCTTCTTTGATTCTTTGAGTTAACTGTATTTTGTGTAAAAATAATTTGGGAAAATTAAAGAAAAATCAAATTTTATTGCCAATTTAATGTGAAAATATATTTTAAAGTGATTTTAAATCATCTCGCAACTGCTTCCGCTTATACAAAAGTTTAACTTCTGGACATAAGAATAATTATTGCATTGAGAAAAAATCCTGTACACATAAAATGATTTTTATTATATGTACTAAATCAAATCTTCGAACCCTTGACTCTAGTTTTTAGTTTCTGAAGTGTTTTCCACGTCGTATCATTCGCACCTAACGCAATTTGAAACTTTCTTTAACTAAATTACAACTTTCGCTGTAACGCCAAGTTTGGAAACACCATTGACACGTCATTTCTAAGTTTCGATGTCCGGTACATTCCTAACTATGTTTATTCTATGAAAAACAAAATATTTATAAATTATATACCTAAACTATATAAACGAGAAAATTGTACTCCTTTCTGATAGTCACTTGAAGTTTTCTTTAATTTGCTTTTGTTATGACGGGGATAGACTGAAATTATGTTGCCGAGCACAAAGGATAAATCACTGGAAAAAAGACTGATACACCTACGTTCTTGCTTCTTAACTACTATATAGGCTGATTTGACAATAAATTATTATAACGACTTTCGTTTATGAAAGACTCGTGTGGAGAAATATAACACCCTTGTTACCTTCAGGATTTATTATTTTTCGCTTTCTAAATTGAAACGAAAACTAAGGACACAATAAGCCAAACTTTCTTCAAGGAGATATCTTTTTAAAATATACCCTTTAAGTTTATGATGTATCTCAAGATGGCGTGGAAAATTTTGTATTTTGACTTTCCCCAAAATGGCCAGTTCTGAACACCATGGGAAACCCAAGAGACTTGGAAATCGAAATCGTAACTATACGAAAATTTCTATATTTACTAGCTCGAAGTCGAGGAATTCGAAAAAATACTTTAAAAAATCCGAATTTCGGAAAATTGAATTTTACGTTATGCGAATGACCTAAGTATATTTCGGATTTTGGCAATGTCGATGCTCGTAACTTTTTTACTGTTCATCATATCGACAAACGGTTTTCACCATCGTGATCAGCGACTCAAAATCTATACAAACGATGTATCGCAAGATGGCGCGGGAAAGACCGGTTCTGAACACATGGGAAACCCGAGGTAATCTGAGGAAATCTGGAGGTAATCTGAGGAAATCTTAGTAATTTGGAGGTAATATGAGAAATATGCAGGTAATCAGAGGAAATCTGGAGGAAATCTGAAGGAAATCTAGAGGAAATCTCGAGGTAATCTCGAGGTAATCTATCTCACTTGCTGCGATTTAGGCGCATGCGCGTTCTATGGTATTTTTATATTTTATATGCCCGTATTGCGTAGTACCTACGTATTTAATATAGGATGTACCTAACCCTAATAGTCAGCAAAGTGTTTCTCGGTGTTTAGTTGGTGGATTTTTGGATTTTAATAGTGTTTTTATAATTGATTATACAGGGTGGCCCAGCGAAAAGGTACCGGGCCTAATAACTTGAAAACTGAAGATGTACGCGAAAAATTCCGAAACAGGTCGATTTTGTTAGCGAGGGGGACATATTTTCGTGACAAATTTAACTACCCAAGTTCATCCCCTTGGCAGGGGTAGCTACCCCTTTGCTTATCATCATAGAGAACAGCTATTGAGTGATACATCATTTGAAAGCTACTTGAATTCTCTTTACAACGATATCCAACATTTTGGGTTTCACTTACATATAGGGTGGCCCAAAAAAAATGTTTTAATTGCACCAATCTGCACCAAAAATTTTGTGTCAAAAATTTTATGTGTGAAAAAGACAAAATCACAGCTAAATGTATGCGACTACATAAAGGGAAAAAAGATACTTTTGTATTTCCTGATGTGGAAGACAAAGCGGATGTGAACCTGGCCCAAATCAAATGGAGACTATGCGATCCCCTTGAAAATAGAGAGATTTTTACTTTTCCAGCAAACGTTTTCTAACACGTTTGCTGGAAAAACGTGTTAGAAAACGTTTCAGCAAAATCTATGATCTGGAGGAAATCCGAGGTAATCTGGAAAAAATCTAGGTATTCTCGGGGAAATCTTTGAAATCCGAGGAAATCTTTAGGGATTACCTCTTTAAAGGAATAAGGGTGTACAAATTTTTGCCAGCGGTTTACCCCTCCTGGGAAACCTATCGCTTCTTGTTTTTGTTTTTCTTTCAAATTTATACAGTTGATAGTATAGTTAAGTGTTTCAGAATTATTGTTTCTGGCACTTCTGCAGATGCTGCTATCACCTATAAATAAATTCATGTCTGATTAGAGTAAAAAATTTAACCCCCTGTATCTTGGAAACTGAAGCTTTGAAGTCATATTTATATGTATCAAAAGTTGCCTGAATTTTATTGAGGAATCGCCATTTTCATTTTCATAGATAAAAATTGGACCTCCTTATAAATTTGGAATATGAAATAACGTTTTTCATATATTTTTTACCTGGAAATTGAATATCTGAATTAGCTCTTATCTCATATTAACTGAAACTTGAATTTCATTTCACAGAAAGCTATTATTGAAGTAAACAAGTAAATGCTAAGTGGAGCTTCAGTAAATAGTTGTGAATAGTTAATAGCCCTAAGAATAATAATCAAACTGACATTGCTAGTGGGTCGATCTAAATCTGACTTATTGAACAAATTGAGATCTGCTATAGCTATTGTCTTGGAGCTTTATAAGGACGATTTGATTCCTATCTTAACAGATGGAGGGTAGAAATATCACGTGACGACAGAGTGCCTTTGTTCACTGAAAATGGAATTTAATTCCGTAGAAATAATCTCTAGTTACCACTCGCTTCAAAAGAGATTGTGCTCTGTTTTGTCTCCCATATACTGAGTGACCAGAATAATACACTAGGTGATATTGAGTGACCAGTAGGTACACCTGAATTAATTAGTCGATCAGGAAATATGAGTCTTCATCCTTCATTACCTCCGTAAAAGTGTTTGATTATGTAGTTCATACAGAGAGAGAAACTTTTAATAGGGTTTCTTTACACTGGATGTTTGCAGGGTTCTGTTACAAGTAAATAAGCTGTACACTTTGGGATAATAATCACCAAGTCGATTTCAGAACATTCTTACCTTTGTGATTATTATCGTTAGTCTAACGAATGAAGGGGACATAGGTTGGGTTATATTGTTTAGTAACATTTTCTCAAATCATCACAATAGATTTCGAAAAACTAGAGGATTAGTTCTAGAAAAAATGCACAAAGTGAAGAATCGCTTGCTCACACGTAATTGCTGATAATGTCTACCGCAGCTGTAGACGGAACGTTCTGAGCAAGTCTCCATGGACCACGCCAAAACAACCCGGAATCAACAATTATTTTAATTGCAGCCAGCCGTGAAAGCCTACACTTGTCTGCGAATGTTCATTCAGGAGAATTTGCAAGGCATAACTGAAACTTTATCTGGCGAGTCTGACGGTTAACAGCTCAAATATTACCTTGGAGGGCTGGAATCGTTTGGAATCGTTTTGGAAAGAAAATATCGAGCGTAGTTAGATCACAAGACAAGTTCTATATGTGGTGGGGGGCTCATTTTATGTCAGGTTTCGCGAAATATTACGGTGCTTGTGTGGCTCGTAGCACCATCCCGCTGATGGAAATAAATTTATACGTCCGTATTTTCCACAAGCCAAAGAAAGTCTGTTAGCACTCTACGGTAGCTATCTGAAGCAACTGTATTCGTAGCACCTTCATCGATCTTGAAAAAGTAAGGGCCGATGCCGTCGCTGATCCTAAAACTCCGCCCAGCAGGCCAAGATATTTATACAGAATGCCATGAAGGCTGGTCTGTGAGATCCCTAATGGCTATGAACGCCTTGGGAGAGGCAAAACTGGCTTTTCAGAGACGCCTTCAGAGCCAGCGGCAACAATTCTTGCGTCTTTAAGAGTATGTAGGCTGAGATATTTGTACAGAATGTGATGAAGGATGGTCTGTGAGATCCCTAATGGCCATGAACGGCTTGGGAAAGGCAATACTGGCTTTTCTGGGACGCTTTCAGATCCTGAGTCTTCAAGAGCATGTAGGCTGGGTCTTTTTACAGAATGCGATGAAGGCTGCCTGTGAGATCCTTAATCGCTATGAACGCCTTGGGGGAGAGACAAAACTGGGTTTTCTGCGACACTCTCAGAGCCAGCGGCAACAACAATTCTTGCGTCTTATATAAGCATGTAGCTTAGATCTTTTTACAAAATGCCATGAAGGCTGGTCTGTGAGATCTCTAATGGCTATGAACGCCTTGGGAGAGGCAAAACTGGCTTTTCTGCAATGCTTTCAGAGCCAGCGGCAACAATTCTTGCGTCTTTAAGAGCATTTAGGCTGAGATCTTTGTAGAGAATGTGATGAAGGATGGTCTGTGAGATCCCCAATGGCTATGAACGGCTTGGGAAAGGCAATACTGGCTTTTCTGGGACGCTTTCAGATCCTGAGTCTTTAAGAGCATGTAGGCTGGGTCTTTTTACAGAATGCGATGAAGGCTGCTCTGTGAGATCCTTAATCGCTGTGAACGCCTTGGGGGAGATACAAAACTGGATTTTCTGCGACACTCTCAGAGCCAGCAGCAACAATTCTTGCGTCTTTATAAGCATGTAGCTTAGATCTTTTTACAGAATGCCATGAAGGCTGGTCTGTGAGATCCCTAATTGCTATGAACGCCTTGGGAGAGACAAACTGGGGTTTCTGCGACGCTTTCAGAGCCAACGGCAACAATTACTTCGTCTTTATAGGCATGTAGGCTAAATATTTTTAGAAAATGCGATGGAGGCTGCTCTTTGAGAGCCTTATATATGGCCTTAATGGCTATGAACGTCCTGGGAGAGACAAAACTGGGCACTTTTACATCACGTAACCATTTTGCTCAAATATTGCGATTTGTTTTACGCTTTGCGAGAAGGGGGTTCATACCGACCAAAAATACACAAACTCTGAAAACTGACTCGACCGATCCTGCAAAACGACTCGTTTCACCATGCAGTTGGAGGGTGCATCGTGTCACCAAGGCTAGCAATTCAACAGATCAAAAATGCCGAGTAATTTAAATTGAATAAAAAAAGTCGAGACCGACAGTAAGAGCTTCAAAAAACCAACAGACGAAAAAAAAGCTACAAAATAGTTTGAAAAAAACAGTCTTGGTTGAATGTCTTCTTAACCTTGGATGAGTTGCTACAGTCGGGAAATTAGTAAAAGGCTATAAAAATGTGTTTTAAAAAATGTGTGTATAAAAATAGTGCCATAAAAATAAAAAACTCTTTATTTTGGATATATTGTAGATAGAAGTTTTCTCAGGTTAGATTTTTCAAAGTTAAATGAAACTAGTAAATATAACTAACGATACCCTTGCAATACTTGAATTATTTATAAGGAAGAAGTAATCAAACTTTAGAACATTCCAACCTTTTTACGGTAACACGAATAACTCCAAGCAGGCATGAATGCATCTCTGCACGGATGCATTTATAAAGTTCTCATGGACTCCAGTTACAAATGTCCTTTAATTCTGCAGTACTCTCACGTTCCTCTATAAGCTTAAAACTACAGAGAGCCACGATTCGGTGTTTAAATATCCCCTAGCTGAGCAGCTGGCACCCTGGAGGATGATTTATGAATTCAAGAAGTTCCGGAGAAACGAACTCGTTCAAGTGATTTTATATTTCGCATAACTGGACTTTGAAACTCTTGTTTTCACACTGGTTGAAAACGATAGTGCGGTAACCATTCAGAAGCGGTGAATTGTCTGAATTTGAATGAAATGCAGTGAGTTTAGGTGTGGAAATGGGAGTTTAATATTTTTTCAAGTTTTCCGATCATTTCCCAAATCTTCTTCACGGTTTACAATGTTAGCTTAATTTAAAGGCTCTATAGTTCTTACACTATGAAATCTTCCCCCTGTTCTTACAGAATGGTATCTATCATGTTACTGAGTCTCTACATATCTTTCTAGACATAAAAATGAAGTTAAAAAAGTTGTTCTACCTAAAAAAGTAGAGGGTAGGCCCCAGAAGATTATTCAGTGGGTAGAAGTATTATACTTCGTTTGAAACTTCGTCCCTGTCCCTGGGCTTCTTCCACACACTCGGAGTAGAGGTTGTAGGAAGAATCTCAAGAAGATGAACGACTGCGACCTAGCCTTTTAGAAAGGTTTAGAAAGGTTTTCAGTCTTGACGTGCGGTAGCAACTCCGTAAAACTCAATAGCCAAACAACTTCTCCTGATATTTGCTCTTATAAATGTCCTGGGAGACTTTAATGAGACCGAGTCATGTCTTTTATGTCAGCAACAAATTATGACCATAAGAGCATATTAAAGACTATATTTTTCTCGTCTCAAGATGTAATTACTTAAATTATCTCAAGTAAACTGTCATCAAACCGAATTCGGTACAATTAATTAATTAAAACCGGATTGTAATTTTCTCCGAGATACTAAATAAATTCAAGCATCGACTATTACAACGCTTGCAATTACTATTTCATGCACGAATCCCTATTATTCCTCAGTGCTACAATAAGAAGCAATTTGTCATAAGACACGCACGAAGTGATGCTTGCCACACTTGGCTTTTCTTAAAAAATCACTGTCATTACATCTTACACAATAACAGAATGTCTAAGACGAAATTTTCTGGATAATTTAAAGTTCTATTATTTTGAAAACGTGTCATAAAATAGATATAGAACACTAGCAATTTTGACCCATTTTCTACCTACACCACTGATAAACTAATAATTAAAACGCAATTTTTTTTACAAAAGGGTCCGCCACTTTTAAAAGGACTTGACCGATATTTGAATAGAATACCAGCCAACTTCCTCCAGAGATTTGACTATTATTACAAAAATTTCAGTTCCCTGCACTGAGAAAAATTTTTCATTGGCGGAAGTAAATTTGCAATTCCGCCAACTAAATTATTTAATTGATAATGAGCAACTAAATATTTAGTTGCGTCAACTAAATTATTTAGTTCCAGAATTTGAGATATCCAACCAAGAATTAGTTGCCATAAGATACTGTATAAAAGTGATCGCAAATAAAACTTTCTGTTGTGAACTAAATAATAATTCAGTGAACCACACTAAGCTTTCTTATGTCAATTTAATAAAACTGCGCAGAACTATAATCAGGTTCTCTCAATATTACTTTGAGTTCTCTCAACTAAATGAAACTCTTCTCCGAATCCAATCTTTGTTTGGATTTTTCCTACCTACCTTATCTAACCTACCTAACCTAAAAATTTGGTAATATTTTATTGAACTTTTCGTTTTGAAATTTTTTATTTATTGGTTGGGATTTCGGTTCTGGTGAAATAATAATATTATCAAGAATCGAAATCCCGAACAATAAATAAAAAATTTCTACCCAATAAAGGTACAAAATGCGCAGTGTCACGGCTCTCCTCATCCCGATCAACAATATACAATAAAAAGTATCTGCACATTTTGCTGCCCATATTAATCATCCATTTGTCCATATAGTAATGTTAAATTTATAAATTACCTTTAATTATTGTTATATACGCGTAGACCGGGGCGAGTCAAAACTGTATTACCTACCATTTATTGGTTTGGTTTGTCTGAAATCCATTTAAGTACCTATAGGTACCAAGCTAACAGTAATGATGGCTTTCTGTGATTTGAACTTCACGATTTGTCAGATTTATTCAAACAAAGCTGCAAAAGAATATCAAAAATAAAACCGAATTATTTATTTCCATTAAATAAGCAAAAGAAGTTTACTTAGATAAATCATTAGCAACAACCACGTTTGACGAACGCAGCTATACATCATGATGGCGTCTATAATGGTGAGCGACTGATGTGTTTTTATCTGAGGTTGCACAGTTAGATGAATCTATTACAGTAAATAAAGAAATATTTATTGCCATAATTCTGGTATAGTTCCTTCAATACAAACGTTCTATTATTGAAGCCTCTCAGTACACCACGCAAGAAATTTTTACTTGACACAATCATACCATAGTTGGAATAATGAAAATCTAATATATTTCACGCAATTATGTTTGGAATATTCTGTTAAATATTTATTCCTACCTCCGGCAAGAAAAACCTATTTGTCTCAATAATTTCTAACTTCTAAGAATCTTTGATTTCTTTAAACAAGATAACTTTATATGTTTAGTTGCTGAAATTAAATTATGTTCCAGTACAGATTCTTAGATTGTTAGCTAGGAGTGATATTATTATGCCAATATGGAAAATACTTCGTTACACAAAATGAGCTTCAACTAAATTATTTAATTCAATCAATTGCTCAATTTTAGTGAATCCAACTAAGATTTGGTACTGTAAATGATAAAGTTGTTCTTATAACTAAATAAATTCTCTGGAGGAAATACCTCCGCAGCCTTTAGTTCTTTCAAGAATAATATTTCTCTCAGTGTGGATTGCAAACTACGAATTGTCATCGAGTGACCAATGAGGGTTTTTGTGAAATTTGAAGGGACATGCTCTACAAAAAACGGTTTTTAGAAAGCTATTATAACAAAGTCTTCCATAGGTTTTACAAATGTCAAAAATTTTGTGCCTAAAGCTTGAAAGTTGAAGCGTTTTTAAAACCGAGAATTTGAAATTTAGGAGAAATAAATATGATCTTAAAATTTTGAAAATCCTCGCCATTTTGATTGCTTGCATCCTGAAGTTTTTATTGGTTAAAGGTTATTAGCATATTTGTCTATTGTAAAAATTTCAGTTAAATTCGTTCAAAAATGTGCTCATAATCGATTATTGATATTGAACAATTTTTACCCTTTTCCTACTCACGGCACTGACTTTTATTTAGTAAAAATCGAAAAAAAAAATACACATAAATGAAAAAATGGTGAATAATGGGACAAGAATATTAAAAAAAAAAAAATAGAAACAAAAAATACCTAAATCTTTTGTACTAGCGTTAAGTTCGAAAAAAGTTCTTCCCATTCTGTTGGTTCGAAAAATACCAATTCGTACGAACATCAAATGGCAAATGGCCGCCATTTTTAAACGGCGTGACCGAGTTTGCTCAAATGCAATAATACCTGGTCACTTCTTATGGCTATCTTACTCCCAAAAAAAATCAGTCTGCTAGATTGAAAATTGCATAAGAAAAGAAAATCAAAAGTTCCCCGTAAGTTCTACAGGAATGCAAATTTTTGTAAATCTTGAAAGATGAAGTTACAGGAATGCTTTGAAAATTGAAAAATCGCGATTTCGGATTAGAAAATTTTCCTCTGAATTACTGCATTATTGTCCCATTTGTCTAAGGATCATCGCGGTTCATGATATTTCTCGTTGATGAGGACATAATTATTATATAAAAAAACTGAAAGTGAAGAAAATAAATTCAAAGCATCTGGTTTAATTTTAGGGTTCTTATAATTACCAGTCATTAATACGAATCCATTTTGTATTATTGTAATTTTGGTATTGTTAGTACCTACAGCATGTCCCCTCCCTAATTCGTGGATAAACTCTTCAGCACGTTGTTGTTCTCGATGAACCCTTAATCAAGTAGGCACGTAAAAATGGTAAGAAATTTTTTCTTCTTTTTCTTTAGAGTTTATGTCCTTTATCTTTTACCAACTATTTAGCCGGCATGAAAATTTCCTCTAGTATAAATTGATCAAGATATGAAGAAGTAAAGAGGAATAATAGTATATTATCTCAAAAGTTCATTATGTTGATGATTTCAGCTTAGCAATGATGTAAGTTTTACATGTCTGTGTGACAAAAAAATTACCTTAGGGTATTAGCCAGTTACAGCTCGGTACTTTCATCACGTCCGAGTACAGACCCAGGTCAGCTCACTATTTTCATGCCACTGGAACTCTCATCTAATTACACGTCTATCCACCCGGCCATTTCCAATCTTCTCGACTAAGTTAAATTAAAAAGACCGTCAGAAGAAGAAGAAGAAGAAAAATAATAAACTGAGAGGTAATTTTTGCTTAAAAATGATCCCTATAGCTACTCGTATGCATTGAAAGCTAACCCTGAAATAATTACTTACCCGAACAAAGAAAATAAAGGGCGGATCTAAAAATTAAAGATTACTTTGTGAAGTTGTTATAACTTAAGAACTAAAATACGAGACTACATTTTCCTAACTATCCTTTCTTATTGTTGATTCTAAAGTTTCCTCTTTTCATAAGAATTCAAAGCCTTTAATTACTGAAACAAATAACATCTTCTGATCTAGTCTGAAATTTTTGTAGTATCTAGGAAAGTTTAATTTCATAAAATTATACCCGACGGTCTAGAAGACACCGTAATGAACTCCATCAAGTTCAAAGAGCTACTTCCAATTACCTACCTGTTTCTTTATATCTCGACAAATTAACAGCTCCTTTCTGGTTTTGAAAAACTCACCTGATCTAAAGATTACTGAGAAGAAATAGGAAAACATACCTACTGGCCACATTATTTTAACATCAATATTTAATCAGTTCAAATCAACAACTTGCTTCCGATTTAGCTGGGATACGATCATTATATTCCTAGTAATTTCTGGCCTGGTTGAATATTTCCCCGAGGAGAGTCGGACAAATACGGCGCACTGATTGAGTAGAGATTACATGTGATTTGAGGAGTAAACTCATAACTGCGGGGGTTAATAATACCTAAGCACAGTCGTTTGGTGGCCAAAAAGGCAACAGGAGACTATGTTGACGAAATTACAAGTTGTATCGCTTATTTGATTTGAACGTCTGTTACTTTTGCTGGTGAAAATTATTTTCTTTTTTACTTTCCGACCGTGTCATTCACAAATCCAATTATAAGTGCAATACCTAATGGAAAGCCGTTTTGTTTAAATTAAGTTTAATTGTCTATAAGTGTTCGCTTTTAAATGAGAACAGAAATAAAAAAATCTATCATCAAGGACTAAAGGATTTAAAAACTCGCAGGAGCGAGTAAAAAGTGAAAGTAACAGAAATATTGTTATTTTAGAACCTTTTTTTATAATCGGAAAACCAAATTATTTATGAAAAATTTCACAAATGAAAATTTAACTGGCATGCAACTTCAGTATTCAGAGTATCGAGGAAACGGAACGCACTCCTAAATAGTAGCTCGAAAATATCTTGGAAGATTTCCCAACCGACTCTGACACAAGGATAATTGGTAGAATAGCAAAGTACCTCGCTCAATAAAGAATCGCATTGGCAATGATGCTGAATGAGATTCGCAGTATCAAGGCCAGACACTAAAAGAGGGAGTGCAATTATTAGGTCTTGCAGTAAACAAACCTAATTTAAGTGTTTCAGTTCAAAACTTTCGCAAACCAAACTAACGCGTCTCGTTCCATTATGCTAAAAACATTTGCTATAGTCCTGCTGGAACTGGCTGGTTAGCTATTGCATTTTTGGTTACGGTTATCTTAAAACGTTTAGAACATAATCGAATTATTTTTTTTCCTATAACAATTTATGATTTGGGGGGGGGGGGGATATTAGCTCGTTTGATGAGTGGCCATATCAGTTCAGCTAACTTTAATAAGGAAATAAGACGATAATGGAATACACCATATTTAACATGTTATTGCCCAACTTATTTTTTTGAATATGGACAAAATCTGGATTTTAATATTATTATTATGGTGGTTTAATTTCTCTTAGAAAAATATCAAAAATACAATTGGAATTAAGCGACAAAGCTCCATATAAGGGAGAATAAATAAAAATGTAATTTAGTGCGGTTCAGATTTGGGTCTCCAACAAATGCATGATCATTCGATTTAGGTGAGGTCTGCGCCAGCGCCATGGATATTCGGAAAATTTACTTTCCGTTCTCTAGTGAAAGGGCTGATGTAAAATGACTTTTGTTTTTCTTATTTAAACCTCCATCAAGTTTTCATGTTCTGGATTCTCGTAAAAATGTGTAAATAATCAATTGCTTTATTGCTATACATACGCAACTTCTTTCAGCCTTCAGTTTCCATTTTCCAGTTTCCCATTCAACCTTCGGCCTTTCCATTTCTATTGCAATAATCTACAATCAAAACTTCACCATTTAGAAAAACACTACCTACTATGCATTGATTAATTCATAGAAGGTAAGATAATGACTTTATAAAATTAGGTTTCCATTTTCTACATACATCAGTCCTTGAGTAATATTTTGAAGTAATAATATAAATAATACAAATAATAATAATAATAATAATAATAATAATAATAATAATGTATACACCATATTACAAATACAACCCGCAAACAGTATTAGAAAATAGCACTCACAAATTATACTATGACAGAGCCATCATCACAGACAAAACAATTCATCATAACAGACCACACATCACATTAATAGACAAAGAAAACAAAAATACATATATAATAGATATAGCGATACCCAATACACATAATTTGCAGAAAACGGACACCGAAAAACATACAAAATACATAGATCTAGCACAGGAGGTGCGGCGCCTCTGGAGGATGGACAGGGTAGTCATCGTACCGATAGTCTTGTCCTCTACAGGGGTTGTACCATATACACTACATAAAAGCTTACAGACACTCAAAATGCACAAAAATACGTACATAGAACTACAGAAAGCCACAATAATAAGTACATGTCACATCGTTAGAAAATTTCTGTACGCAGACACACAAATAGATGAACATTCGACACATTTAACAGAATTGACACAACGCACAAACTAAACACATATGTAGTAGAACTTCTATGGCGACCTTGTCTTGGTGATAGCCCGACATGGTTGCTTGCCGCCGGGAGATGAGACCCGAGATGCTACATATATGCAGAAGAAATAATAATAATAATAATAAATACAGTCAGTGTCACACATTAAATTCGCATCATATGGGAATAGTATATTGTGAAACAAGTGCGGAAAAGAGAAAATTTCTCACGAGTGTGAAACAATTGTGACACGAGACGAAGTCGAGTGTCACAATTCACACGAGTGTGAAATTTCTTTTCCGCACGTGATACACACAGTACTTTTCCTACGACCACAATTTAACAGATTAATTATTTAACAAATTTAACACATAAATTATTTTTTCTGACAATGCTCTGCTTTTATGACCCTTTCTCCAATTTATGAAATGTTTATAAGCAGATTCGTATTTTTCTCTCGAAACTACAGGTAGCAAATTCAAAGAACACAAATCTGCTTGCTTTCTGACTTCAGGTGGTGTATTTTCTGCTTCAGATTCAGAGGAATCACAATCCATTATAATGATAGGTACCTAACTAAAGTTTATTTTTTCAGACTACCTAGGTAGGTAATATTTTCAATTCTACCAATGACTTTTTAATATTACTATTATATACTGTTAAATCATTGAATTCTACCGACAATATTATTATTATTTATTATTAGACTCCGTATAAACTAAAAATAAGTGACGTGAGCGTGGAGACGTGGTAGATAATAACAATGATTTAAGAGAGGTTAGTATATCATTGATATGTAACTTCCACACAACGCAGGCGCTATGCGTCGTCGATTGAAGTTAGTAGAGGTGTGCGAGTTATTTTCACGTTCGTGAATTTGATTTGAACGCTACCAATGCTGTTATTAGCGATCAACTCGTAAATTTTAATAATTACTGCCACAAGAGAATAATGAGTATATTTTATAGTCTTGTCGGGTTCTATGTTATCCCATTTGTGTTTATTTTATTACCTTGAAGCTTTAAATGAATAGTTATTCCATTAACAATAAGTAACAGTTGAGTTCTCAGTTACCGCCCATCACTATTGTTTACATTAAAACTGTACGGAAACGATTTTTGGCTATGCGTTATGTCACTTTGTCGCACAGTTTTGGATACGTGAGAAATCTGCTAGTTTGCGCACAAAAAACGATGCGCAAAGTAGTGTTTTGTATAGTGGTCGTAGGAAAAAAATGTTTCCTTTTAGATTTAGGAAAATTTTCACTTCGCTCATAGTTTGTGCTTTAAAAATGATGATAAATGACACACACCACCCGTCACAACTGTCGAATTTGACGTTTTTTGGCAAAAAATTGCAAAAAATGGTTACAGGAAAAAATGTTTGATAGTTATTAAATTTTTCATACTTGCACCAATTTTGAAGTGCCTAGCAAAATTTTTTTTTAAATTTGATGAACTGAGCATTTTTGAATTAAAAAAAAATTAATACTTCCACAAAATTATTCCCTTATATCATAATATTCATCTTTTCCATATTTTTTTTGTGACCCATGTTTATTCTAACTAACGTTTTCTCTAAGAATAAAAAAACGGCAGCGAAAACTATGTTAAAATTGGTAAACAAACCTGGTGACGAACCGAAATAAAGTCACATGTTTAGTTATTTTCAAAAATAACTTAACTTTGCATCAAGCTTGTACCAATTTTAACATAGGTTCCGAGGTCGTTTTGTATTTTTATAAGAAAACATTATTTAGAACAACAACGGGTCATAAAAACATTGATAAAAACATTGAAAAGATGAATATGGTACAAGGGAATAATTTGTGCAAATTTAGAAATTCTTTAAAACTCAAAAATTCAACAAATTTTTGAAAAAAAAACTTTTGCTAGAGGGTTTAAAATTATTGTTACATTCACAATTTTACAATTCACAATACATTTACAATTTGACAGTTGTAAAAGACACGTTGCAGGTAGTGGGCGTGTCATTTGTCATAATCTTTAAAGTACAAACTATTAGCGAAGTCAAAATTTTCCCAGATCGAAATCTACGTACTTATTTCGATTTAGGAAAATTTTATTTTTAGGAAAATTTTATTTTTTTGCTGATTTTTTTGAGTTTTCGGTTTGTGGTATGGTAACTCATGAACTTTAAAATCTCGAAAAAGCTCCCTGTGCCTGGTCCATATTATTGACACATATGCTGGAAAAAGTTGGTGTTGGCTTTCACAGTGGGCTGTTAGATCAGATAAGATTTTTTGAGCCTTCCGATGATACGTAATTTTCTTGATTTTTTTGAGTTTTCGGTTTGTGCTACTGCAACACAAAAACTTTAAACCTTCGAAAAAGCTCTACTAAGTCTGGTCTATATTGTTGGCATATCTGATGGAAAAAGTTGTGTTTGTCATTCATCTTTTATCCTCGACCGTTAGATTAGATAAGATTTTATTGAACCTTCCGATGATACGAGGAATTTTTTTTATTTTTCTTGAGTTTTCGGTTTGTGCTACTGCAACACAAAAACATTAAGTTTTCGAAAAATCTCTTCTACGTCTGGTCTGTGTTGTTGGCATATCTGATGGAAAAAGTTTGGTGTGGCATTCTTATTCCACCATCGATCGTTAGTTTAAATAAGATTTTGATTTTTTTTTTAAGTTTTCGGTTCTTAGAATTGCAACTTAAAAACTTCTAATTTTTGAAAAAGCTCTACTATGCTCTGGACTATTCATGCATAGAAGATGTATACCAAACGTTATACAAAAATGTCTACCTTGATATCGAAGTTATTATATAAGTAAACAGGTTTCAACACCCTGTGATGACAAAGTTAATTTTTTGAAAATGATCCATCACCCCCTAAATATTTTAGTTAACTCTAGGAACACCCTACCCTGTATATCTGTATTGCTTTGATTGTTTATATGTATAAATATGTAAATAATTCCTTCGATGTTATAGGTAGCAATTCCAGAACCAAGAAATGCCGATCTAAATAAAATATTATTTATACATAAATGCAAATTATAATAAATTGGTTATCTTCAATTCAAAATAACTATTAATATGTCAAATGTCATAATTTTTGTTTGGAACAATCGCTCATCAAAGTGAAATTATCCACAAGTTAACAAAAAATTGGCGTTTTAAATTTTTAAACCCCTCAAGCTTGATCAATTTATCGAGAACCCTTAAGCCACGACGACTCAAATAAACGTACCTACCTACGTAATGGAAAATATTATTATGGAAACGACAGAAATATTAAAACATGTTCGAAATTTTGTTTGATTATTTTCATTAGGTTAACTGCGTATTATTCATGGGTTTATTTGGGAACAGGAATGTTTATTTTCCATGCCTAAAATGCTGAATCGCCGCATTCAGCTTCATCCACAAACTGGGCTTTTGTTCAATAATTTTCATAAAAAACAACACAAAAACGAGATAATTATTTGTTCTTTGATCAGATATTGATAGTATAGGAAACGAATTGGACTAATAGAAAAATAGAGACGAGTTTGAAAAGTTATTATAGGCAAATAAATTAATATTTTTCAATTCACCAAATGTTTCAATTCCATAAATTGGAAAATTATATTTATTTGACTTGCTATCAGCATTGTTGCCACCTTTATCTGATTTAATTATTATTAACGTTATTATAAGAAAATATTCATATATAAACCCCAGCATTTGTTACAACAGAGTCTGAAAATAAACGAAGATTTGGGTCTTTTCAAAAATCCTGAATTTCTGGATTAGAGAGAACATCAAAACTGACCCATAACCGTAATACTTTCTGGATGATGTTTGGGAGATGATTTTATAAAAACCCAGCTGCTCTTTACTCAGACATTATTATCAGAGAATTTCAAGAACTTTTTCGCTTACGTGGAACAAAAATTTGATGGCAAATAAACCAAATTTTGATTTCTTGTTTGCTCATAACAGTATTTATGCACTCAGCCTACGTTAAAAAATTAATTGGACTCTTCAGTGACAAAGCGAAATTATTGTGCAATGATTTTCGTAACATATACCTAATACGAGTATACTGAGGTGAGCAAATGTATGATTCTCCTACATGACAACAAACAGCCAAATGAGGTTATCTCGGAGAACTTCTTGCTCCCAATAGAAGCCAGAAAATTTTTGAGATGTTCGAATTAAATTTCTGAATAAAGGGGAGTTGAATTTTATGTTATTTTATCTTCCTAAGCAGAATCCAGAAGATATTTCGGATATGGGCCACGTTTTCCAATTCCAATCCCCAAGCATTCTTCCTTGAAGTCTCAGCTTCGAGGTCTGACGGTAATGTAAAAAATTCATTGACAAAAAAATAGATGAAACAATAACTGAACATCGAAGAAATTATTTTGTCATAAACCCGTAAATGAAGAAGAGCTCAAATTTTAAAACTCTTCCGAGGTACGACCCGCTTTGATTCGGTCGGGAAATTTCCGATTTTTTTCATTTAGAGTTAGTTGCAAGCTTTTTAAATTTTTTAATTTTAAACTTTTCAGATTTTGGAGTAGGTATACCTAAGCGACGTCCTATACAGGGTGTAACATAAGTGGTGACTTCAATTTTAAACATGATTAATTTTTTTAAAGGAAAAATCTTCTTATAAATATTCGCATCACTTTAATAATTTTCGAGATACAGGGTATTAAAGTTTAATTGAAAAATTATTTTTCATTAATTATTCAAAAATCTTTGCGCTGATTTTGATAAAGCTTGGCATGTTCGTTAACATTAACAACTAAGGGGATATTTTTTACTTTTGAACAGTTAATAAAAAATAAATTTCTTAATATAATTTTGACACCCTGTATCTTGAAAACTAATTAAGTGAAAACACATGTTTATTATGAACATTTTTCCTTAAAAAATTACCAGAAATCACCACTTAGAATTAAAGTCATCACTTATGTTACAACTTCAAGAAATTAGAAGCCTAGTGCCGAAAAAATAATCCAGTTCTCTTGAGGAGGCTTTTTACAACTGATCGTGCCCTAGTTTTTTTTTTTTTTAATCTTTTTGATGATCTTTTTTTTATATAAATCAACTGACGCGATATTCCAAATTGGTTTTTACATGAGTTTCGGAATTTCGCACATGACAGTATACTGTTAACCTTGCCGATCTGAAAAGTACGTTTGTGATATGATAGAATGCAGAAAAAAAAATTATGACACACCTGTGAAGCCCTTGAAGACCATTTTATTCTATTTATTTTTTACTTGTTAGGTAATGAGTTCTTGATTTTTAATTATTAGGTACTACTCTTTGAATGTTGTTATTTGTTAAAAAATCAAAGCTGTAGGTGTCTATCTACCTATCGGATAAACGAGGAATTATAACGTTAATTCGTACAAGCTCAAAGCTGAAGTGAAGATGCTCACTTTTATCAAAGGCTTTTCATGTGTCACCTGCCGCTTCGCCACTAAACTGCGTTTGCATAGTTATTAGCGTTATTTTAGATTTTAGTTGTTATAGCCTTTAGTAGTACCTTAGATTATGTGTGTTGGTTAAAGGAGGATAAAAATTCTGTAAGACTGTTAAGCATGACTAGATTTTAACTTAAAAGAAATAATTGTATTTTAAATTTTGACGTTTAGTCTTAGAGACAGCCAATATACTGATTTTTTTATTTGCAATTTTAACGTCAAGGTTATGCCTTCTCACCACCAGTGTTGCAAAAATTAGGTGTAATAGGACCTGTGGATTCCGTGATTCGATAAGGATTCACCGTAGAATCACCCCTATACCTCAAGCTATCATAGGTATATTCAAACCCAAAACTGGTTTCTAGTCCAGTCATTATACTTATCCAAATAATCTCCCTTAAATAAGAAAAATTGCGTTGTCGATTTTTCGATTTTCTTTAGTCTACCGTTAGGAGAAGGGTCACGTTTTTCTTGAATAACTCGGTTATTTTAATTTTTAGGTAAAAATTGTAGACACTAAACATGTAGGAAATTCAATTTCTTACAATTTTGCAAATTACAGTTTTCTACGATCGACACTTTTCAAATTAAAACTCAAAATTGTCTGTAAATTTTAATCACTCTGTATAGAAATTTGAGCTACATAAGAAAGATTCTTCAAGAAAAAAAAATTAAAAAGGGCATGTAAGCCGTTTGCTTATTTCTTAAACCGTTCTCATTCTATGCTGCTTTGAAATTTGAAAAAAGGTGGAAAAAAGTTGTAGGAAATTTAGTTTTCTACAAGTTTAGTTCATGTCATTCCTAACCAAAAAATGAGGAAGTTATCAAAGAGAAACCTATTTTCATAAAATTCAATATGGCGGGCTTATGCGCACCTCGGATCTGGTCGCCATTTTGAATTTAAATTACCAGTGACCTCCTCCCCTAACGGACATAACGAGAAAAAGGAAGGATAAAAGCACTTACATAGTGACTGGGCTCTTATCTATTCGTCTTGCAACAAGTAGACGTCAGAGGGCTAAATTGTCAAAAATCACATGACTATAATCATGAAATCTTGGAATCTTATAAAATATAATCTCCAAAGATCCAACTTTTCAGTTTTGAACACTACTTAAACTGATGTTCATCAATGAACTTTTATACTACGAGTATAACCCGAGAGCTTTGGCATATTGATTTGAAAAAAGTGAACGTGAATACGCACAGCCGAAGGGCACGTCGCATTTGAAAGTGATTGATGTATTCCCTAAAGTCAAAGAGTCTTGGCCAAACTATTCAGACGTCCATCTGTTCTGATTCTTACCCAACAAATCTTGAAATTTTTCATGTTCTTAACTCAATTCTCGTAACTTCTCAAAAACTTATATTGCTCCCCAAATTAATCACTTTCAGGACTACTTTTATGTATCAATGAGAACAAGTTCTGTTATCTTAAGAAAATTTCCAACAACTTCTATTTTTGATAAAATTAAAATGAACCCTTGACCATTATTTCTCATAGTCGAACGAGATGTTTCACAAATGACTGTGTAAGCTCACATATGTGAGCTTTTTCAAAAATATATATTTTCAAAAAGAACCCAATAATATCAAAATTAAAATGCAAGTACAAGAAAAGATGTCCGAATTATTTAGATTGATATACATATAAAAAATACCCCCTCCATAAATTTCGGGGGGTAAATTTTAAATCTTTGTTAAGAACTCTTTTACCTGAAATTACCTGAATGAGAAGCTTGAAACATCAAAAAATCAGTTGGGTGATACGTTCACGTTATGCAACATATTCAAAAAGTTGTGAAACTGATTAAAACACGGTGATTGAAACACGGAATTAAGTTTCTGAGAAACTTGATTGAAATTGATTGTCAACAAAATTTTGAATCCTACCACCTATACTAATTTTATTTTTTATTCTCAATAATAGTTGAACTAACATTTTTTACATTTCACAAATTATAATCAGAAATTATTTTTCTGATAAAAAATCCTCCTTTAATCCACGCATGTACTCTAACGGTAGATTAGTGAATGCTCTTAGCTAACTGGTGCTGGTGTTAGGTAGTTTGCGCAGTGGACCATCAGCTCCGAGGGATACAATGGAACCGAAGGTTCAGCGTGCCCGCAACATGCTCAGATTGCAGGAGTTGGACAGGATGTATGCGGACAGTTCTAGACCCAGGTGAGACTATATCTTAACTATAACCCCTCCGTGAGTCTCCATTTAAGGATGCATGACATGTAGTGAATGCCCTCGTTTGTATTTAATGGTGCTTGAAAGGAAATATATAGATGTGCCTGAACTGTTCAAGAAAGTGCATTATTTTAATTATATCGGGTGATCCACAAATTTTTGATCAACTAGTGCCTTGGAAAAAATGAAGAATGTCTGCCAGTTTGTCAGATAAAATGCAAACTATTGATAGGTGTGCTTAGGTGCAATGAGTTCAGACATGACTACAAAAGCTATCTCTCTCTTCCAAGGCACTACTTGATGAAAAATTTTGTGGATCACACGATAGGTTGTTGTATATAATGTTTATAGTAAAGTGGATTATATGTATAATTACATAAGGATATTATGATGGAGTTAATTAATGACCAAGACTCCATTAATAAGTTATTGACGAGTAATCCCTTTTATTTTGTCTGAATTTGTTTCCAGAATTTTAGAGAAAAAGCTGCCTGCTGCATGACCAGAGTCAAGATAAAGTGATTTGGTGATTTGATAAAGTGGTTGGATTTCTTAGACAGATTTATCCAGAATCCAACCGCCGTGCCAGACAACACGCATATTTACACTTTTAAAAATTCGCAAAAAAATTCTCCCAACTTAATATAGCCCTGAAACTTATTGCTCATATACCTCAAAGTAACCTTAGTTGAAAACAAGTGGGTTTTGAGCACACCATTTTGCGCATATTGCCACTTTTAAAAAATTCGCAAAGAGTCCCTCGAACCTAATATCGCTCTGAAATTTCTTGCACATGTACCTCAAAGTCACCCTCGTTGAACACAAGTGAGCCCTGGTCTTCAGGTTGCCTTAAAAACAATAAAAACTTCTATTGCAACGGTCATGCAGAGGACGCGCACAAAAAATTCCTCGAATATAATATCACCCCGAAATTTCTTGCACATGAACGTCAAAAAACTTCCTTTCCTGATTTCAGGTGCCAGTTTTAGAAATGTCTGTAGATATCATCAGAATATCAGCCATACATTTGCAATCTTGTTAATTTATATCCGAAGGTTTTGTTTTCGTGATTAAAAATACTTTGGGAAAATTTTCCTAAGTCCAAGTAACCCCATAAAAATTACAAGTTGAGAGATCCTGACCATGCCGGCCAGTTGAGGTCTTCAAATGTAAAAATAGCAGCGTGGGCATAGTGACTCTGTATGTTGCAGATTTGAGCTCACGTAGCTAAAAGCCAGACCCAAACAAGCTTGAAGTCAGTTATAGCTCACTGAGCTTAAGACAATAAGCTTTAAGTCGCGATTTTCTTCTCCTTTTGGGTTGAATACCAATTTCGATTTTTTCCCTGGCACTTCGACATCAATAATCTTAGCTGGGATAAGTTCGGCTAAAGTTTAGGATTATTACTGCACCGTCATAGAACTAAGCGATGGTTTAGTGATGACAGCATTCGGGCTCGTAAAGGCCCCACATAATCGTCACTCGTCTGTGTTCTCTCTCCCCTTATGCGACCAGTAATGCAGCAATGATGTCAGTTTCTCCTGAGAAAAAAATAGTTTTCATAATAGTTCATAAGATGATTAAAGCACTTGTTTTAAAGGAAAAAGAGGGAAAAGTACAAAGATGCACACAGAAAAAAGTCACTAGGACGATGATTCTACATCTCATGGATGATGAGAAGAAATCTAACGAATATTATTGTAGAACAAAGATTCACCGCGTTAGCTATTCGCTGGCCTAATTACGTAGATTCATTGCTTTTCTATAACAGACGTGTATTGCTTAATTCTTATTTACGTAAATTTTTTATTGAGTCCAGATGACTGTAAAAGGAAATTTTTCTTTATCAACCAATCAAAGTTTTCTTGTAATGACTTTAATATTATTTAATTTTTAATTTTTTCAATTCCAAATTTAAATAAAAGAGCCAAAAGTCTCGTAACCATGCTGGCTCCACCACACTACGTTCTATCAGCTTTTAATAAAGCGGAATAAGAAACTGGAGAATGCGTGAAATTGAATTTTTGGAGACTGCCAAAATCGGATTTTGATTATAAAATTCATGCTTAAACTTCGAGGACCGCACCGTCAAAAAGCTACACTATGCGCTCGGATGACCTGTGTCTCGGGCACGACACTGTGATCAACAACTTAATTTGATTGTCGGAATCATTCACCGAGTGACATTCGATATACTCGATCGATATAGGGCTCTAGTACGGTGTGATGATAATATGTGTCTCAAGCTTTAATAGAAATACTTACTGCCCCATACTGATATTTCCATATTAGGAAATGTCGTCTACATATCATGTGTATAAAGATATATTTGCAAGTTATGAACAAAAACTCCCTATCAAGGAAGACATACCTCCCGGGTACGAAACTACTTACCCGGGACAAGAGTATGTCAAATTTTATTTTTCAACTAATACAAACTAAGTCTGGCCTTTTCTCATTTACCAAAGAAAATTAGGCTGCTGCTGCGGTCAATATTTATGTCAACAGGTCTTTAATGTATCGTGGGAGGGTATAATGGGATACATACGGAATCGCTAAAACCCCCGGGTTTTGAATTTGATGGTCTAATAGAATTTAATTTGAATGTGTAATGTTCAAGTAGAGTAGAGATCGAGGTATAGGTATAGAGACTCTATTAAAAAAAATGAATTTTTGATATTTTACCATAAACGCTGGTCTATTTGGGCTTGGATTTTGTAGGAATGAGGAATTTCGCTCCAAAAATACAAGTAAAACAAATACAGCTTTGTTCGAGGGTGATTCGAGAACCAAAAAAAAAATAATCTAAAGTTAAAAAAAGTTATTATTATTGTTTATATCAATGAGACTATCATACACCGTGTTTTATATTAAGTCGGCACTATTGCTAACTTCGTTATTATTTAACCAAGAAAGTCGGTTAAATTAGCAAACTAGTAGTATTTTTTCTCCTGAATAAAATGGCGAAAACAGGAAAACAATTGAACATCGCGTTTTCGAGATATTTAAAAAATGAATATGTTTTAATGGAACACCCTGTATATTTTTGGATAAATCGGTTGCAATTTTTTTTAAAGAATTGCACTATGCACTATGATCATAAAATAATAAAATTTTACAACACAAACAAGTTCTGTTATTTGTTTATGTAAAATTAAATCCTTTTCAAGGTAATAATTTCAATTTTTAGTGTATTTTTCATTAAAAAATACACTATTGAGGACGACATATTTTTTTTACCTTACATTACGTAGGTACACTAAATTACAATAATTGTCGCAGCCTACTTTGGGAGTAATAAAATAATGAATAATTAATGAATTTATTATTTTAGGATCATAGTGCATAAAGACTTTTTCTTTTAAAAAAAATATGCAACCGATCCATCCAAAAATATATAGGATGTTCCATTAAAAAAGTTACATTTTTTTTAAATATCTCGAAATCGCGATGTTCAATTGTTTTTCTGCTTTCGCCATTTTATTCAGGAGAAAAAATACTACTAGTTTGCGAATTTAACCGACTTTCTAGGTTAAATAATAACGAAGTTAGCAATAGTGCCGACTTAATATAAAACACGGTGCTACCTGAAAAGGAAGCTAAATTAATAGAGTCATGATAATATGTTTTCGAAATTAATAGCATAATAAAATAATTCCCTTTATATCACAATGACATAAAGCTTTATGTATGACTGGAAATTTTCAATACGATTGTATATCTCAATTAGGTCAAACTATGCAATATTTATTAGTTAACTTTTATTATATACCTGTGAAAGGATTATAGCCTGTAATGCTATTTTATTTACCGTATAATAAATATGTATGCTATTTGCATATTTATTTATGAACTGTTGAAAACAGGCACTGAATATACAGGCTCCGACAGTAAGTTTGGAAACAGACGAGAACATTTTTTTTTTTGGAACCGACCTATAATAATAATAATTATTATCACTACAGTCTTTTTCTTTTGGTTTTCGTTTTTTGTCAATTGTGTTTCTAAATTTGTGAAAAAATTTTCCCATTTATTTTTCCCAGCCAAACGTCAGTGTGATTTTTCAATTTGAATTCCTTTTTTGTCAAATAAGTTTCCCTTTATACGAAATGATTTTCCAATATCTACTTATAATACTGTCACCTAACGTAAATAAAAAAAATTGATATAAAGTGAAACAAATTTCACATGAAGGGCAATAATTATTATTGATGAGTTATAGTGATTGATAGATAGAAAAATAATAAAATTATTTGACATACTGTGAAAAGCAATTGCCAAAAGAGGAAAACGAGAGAAAATGACTAGGTATAAACTATATACAGGGTGTCCCAGCTTATTCGAAGCGGCCTCTGTAGGCCAAACGATGGACTTTTGGACTTTTTCAAAAAAAAATTTGAAAATTTAAGTACAGAATCACAATGGCCATAATTTAAAATTATTTTGGAGTATACAGAGTGTCCCATATGAGAGTGGCATATCAAAGTTATGTTTTTTTAAATGGAATGCTCCAATGTTATTGCATTTTTAGATTGTCTGACAAGAGAAAATAAGATTGGCTTTTACAGTTGGTGTTTAAATTCAGAAGTTTTTGAGTTATAAACAAGTGAAAATCGTCATTTTTCGAGTTCAAGGCCCTGTATAACGAAAACGGTTCAAGATAGAGAAAAACGGCTTACATGTCCCTATTTTAACTTTCTACACTGTGTCTCTTGAATTTCTGGACATAGGGAATTCCCATGTTAAAATAAACTATTCTAAATATTGGCTCCCCTAATTATTTTACAGTAAAATGTCAAATATAAAACTTCTTAAGGAAAAAAAGCTGCTTCTTATGCTATAATTGGATTTTCATTTGGTTCATCCGTTTTCGATAAAATCAGGAAAAACTGAATGGTTTTTCGTAGTTTTTCAAGGTTGCTTTGCTTTTGACAGATAGTGCTAATAAGATAATAACAAATCTCTAATATTTCTAAATGAATTGCCAGGAGTAATGACATTCAATAAATTTTACTTTTTCTTCAATGGTGTAATAATTCATTTTTATAAACAAGTTTTTCTTTGAAAAGTAATACTTTGCCACTTAAAGTTTTAATGATGATTGAATTACTTTAGAACAATCAGTTATTGACAATTAATAATTTTTAGCATTATCTGTCAAAAGCAGAACAACCTTGAAAAACTACGAAAAACCATTCAGTTTTTCCTGATTTTATCGAAAACAGATGAACCAAATGAAAATCCAATTATAGCATAAGAAGCAGCTTTTTTTCCTTAAGAAGTTTTATATTTGACATTTTACTGTAAAATAATTAGGGGAGCCAATATTTACAATAGTTTATTTTAACATGGGAATTCCCTATGTCCAGAAATTCAAGAGACACAGTGTATGTACTATCCTATGGTATAGAAACATTTGTACTTTCTTTGATTTTTTTATTTGGCGACGCGTGGAGAAGTCTCAGAATTTTAAAAAATTTTTATCACCCTGTATAAACATTTCATCCACATCATAGGATAGTACATGAAAAGTTAAAATAGGGACATGTAAGCCGTTTTTCTCTATCTTGAACCGTTTTCGTTGTACAGGGCCTTGAACTTGAAAAATTGCGATTTTCACTTGTTTATAACTCAAAAACTTCTGAATATAAACACCAACTGTAAAAGCCAATCTTATTTTCTCTTTTCAGACAATCTAAAAATGCAATAACATAGGAGCATTCCATTTAAAAAGACATAACTTTGATATGCCATCACTGTCATATGGGACACTCTGTATACTCCAAAATAATTTTAAATTATGGCCATTGTGATCTTGTACTTGAATGTACAAAAATTTTTTGGAAAAAATCCATCGTTTGGCCTACAGAGACCGCTTCGAATAAGCTGGGACACCCTGTATACATTAAAAAAAAATTATTTTCGAGATTATTTCAAAAGAATTTTGCATTGTTCCAAGTCTAGAGACGAACAAATGGAAAAAAATAGAAGACAGTTTTTTAGTTGTAGTATAATATTCAATTTCACCCCGAGAAAATTTAGGGGAGGTAGAACGTTATTTAGCAGCCAGCTAGCACAACAATAAAATTAATTCACATAGTTTACATAGTAAATACATAAATATGTACATAATAAAAATAGAAATTGGTGTTCACGTGTTAGATGGTGGATGGCACCGCCTCAGCGTCTGGTCTACTGGTCCTTCATGTCGCTTGAGGTGAAATCCTGGTGGACAAAGACACCCAGGAAAAAGGGCGAACTCCTTTAAAATAAATCGAGTGAACTCGCAGGAACACGCATACATAACTCAACCTCTTCACATAATTATGAAAATATGAAATTACTAAAACTTCTGATGCTCTCGAATTTATGCCATAAATAATGTAATAATAAAATAATAGTAAAATGCATAGTAGCAATGTTTCAAAAAATAATACCTAAATTAATTAAATACAAGCATGAAAAATTTCGCCAGACATCTTGCTCTCCTGGACCCACCCCTCATAATCACTAAAAGATAATTACACTTACCTCCCTGAGTGAATGAAAGAGTTGTTTAGCTGCCGTAATAACCAACCATCTGACCGCTGCCCTTCTTTAAAAGTCTCGTCCCTACTAGATCAACAACCGAGAGCCCAACCGAATGAAGCCGAAAGATACGTTGCCGCCATACGTTGCGATGCGCAGCCGACAGCATACTTTGCGATGCGCAGCCGACAGCACTATACAGAGTGTTCGACAAAATGACTAGACCGTTTCACAGAAATAATTCATTAATAAAAATGGTAACGACTGGAATGGTTACTGAAGTTAGTGAAAGAACCGTTACAGTAGATGGTTATAATTTCATATTTGAAACATTCTGTCAGTGTTAAACTTTTCTAGATTACATTTTTACATAATTTGTTCAAAAACCAAGGTAGTTTACTGTTTTTGGTAACACCACGTATTAATGCAAGCGCAGATAATTTACCTTTCCAATCTGTGTTTGAGGCAATTGAGAAACTTTTTGAAAAAATAAAATCTCGTAGGTAGAATAGTTTATAATAAACATTTTCTCATATGTTTCCCACTTTCTGACGGACCTTGTACATATACAGGCTGATCCATTTTAATCTGATCAGGGAAATATTTCGGAATTGTGGGGTTATTGAAAAAAAAGTTTTCAACAAAAGTTGTATGGTTGTTAGGGGGACGTAGTTTGGGGGCACAGTCATCCCCCCTCTCCCCCACCCCTCGCGGGAGGTGGGGGCAAGTAAAATTTTTTAAATGGGAACCCCCAGTTTTTATGGCGTACGTCGATTGAGTTGACAAAAACGTGAAACTTTTGTATGAAACTTTTTTTTTTAAACGAAAACCTGTCAAGTTATCGGGCTGTCAAAATTGAGATTTTCTAAATTATTTATTCAGAAATATTTTTACAGAAACTGTTCAAATGTATGCCCACCATGTTCAATGCACACCACAACCCTGTTTTCAAAGCTGTGAACAGTTTGCTGGAGAAATTGGATCGGAATGTTTTGGCACGCCTCGATAATTCGTTGCCTCATATCTTCCCGTGTTGCTGGGTCTCTCTCATAAACAACCCCTTTCAAATACCCCCATAAGAAAAAATCAGGGGATGTTAAATCCGGGCTCTTTGATGCTGGCCAAGGAATGCCATATCCTCTTCCGATCAACCGACCTGGGAATCTAGCTTCCATATAGTTCCTTACAGCAACAGCATAGTGTGGCGGGGCACCATCTTGCTGGAACCACATTTGTCTACGTGTGTCCAAATCGACATCCACCAACAGCATCGAAAAATCTTGTTGCAAGAATCGTAGATACGTCGGGCCATCTAGAATACCTGAGAAAGAAATTGTGGAATTTGCGAAACTTAAACAAATTTTAAATTTGCGAGTAGCCGAACGGGAAGAAACTTGACTGTAAGAATGAGATTGATATTGAATGAAAAAAATTACCCTCAAAAAAATGCGGACCGATCAGCTGACCATTCACTATGCCACACCAGACATTGATACTCCAACGGTGTTGATAATCAATCTCACGAACATATTGCGGCTGCATCCGAGAATAATAATGAGAATTATGCCGATTTATTGTCTTATCGTTAAGTAGCTTCATTACTGAACATCACGCGATTGAAGAATTGTCTATTCTAAACAATTTGTTCTTGCGCCCATCTACAAAATCTGACTCTTGCTTCAGCGTCAATTTCGGTCAATGCCTGATGCAAAGAGGATGTGATAAGCGTGGAAGTGAGTAGCCTTCAAAATTCGATTCACCGTCCCATACGTCATATTCAGCAAACGACAAATCCTACGTTGACTGATGTGGGGGTTCATAAATACCATCCCCAGGACAGTCAGTATTTCTGGATCATCTGGATCATCATACCGCCTTTTTCTTCTTTGTCGGTGGAGAAACCCACCTCGACTCCGCTGCAGTAAAGCGAGAATGGTGACATGATTGGGATGACGCCGTGAAGGAAATCTGTTGGCATAATTAATTGCGGCGCCCGCGCATTTTCGCCAACTGCACCGTACGAAATAATAATGTCTATTATCTCCTGAGGCGGATAGTCTGCCATTATGGCTTCAGAAACGATGAACGGGTTCCCATTTAAAAAAATTTACTTTCCCCCACCTCCCGCGAGGGGTGGGGGAGAGGGGGGGATGATTGTGCCCCCAAACTACGTCCCCCTAACAACCATACAACTTTTGTTGAAAACTTTTTTTTCAATAACCCCACAATTCCGAAATATTTCCCTGGTCAGATTAAAATGGATCACCCTGTATACCTATACTTTGCGTCATTTATAAATGACATCAATAACTTGTTTTATTTTATCTACTGCATAATAATACGAACCATCGTATTATGGCAATAATTTTTAGTTCAGAAGACATAACCGGTCGATTTCTACTCATATTTTCTTTAAAAAGTTTCATTACCACTGATAACTCTAAATTTCAAGCCCTGAAAAGACTCATGAAGTCTTTTACAACGAAGTCATCACTCATCACTGATGGCGATTTCCAATATAGTTTCATTTAAAAGTCGCTGGCGGAAATTATTGTTTGAGCTAAAAAAAAAAACATTTATTTTTTCAAGATTTCTATTAACTTAGCGGTTACAAGTTTTTTTTTCCAAGGAAAGACGGTTTCTTGACATTAGGAAGAGGTGAATTTTTATTTCAGATATGGTTTGCAGTTTTATTTTTACAATTTTTATGTCAAAATAGGAATCTCAATCTCAATCTCGATCGCCTTTTTCTACAATCCATTTCTGAACACAGACGTCCTGCATTATGTTTCCATTATTTTCTATTCTGCTGCGCTTTCCTTATCCTTGTATGGCCTCAAATGTAGTAATATCCTATTCCATCTATCTTTTGTACATCTGGCTATACAGGGTGAACCATGTATCCTTCTCTATATTGCTATCTCCTGAACGCTAAGAGATACAGGGTCGGTTAAATTAGAGAAAAGATGCCCAGTTTTGTGGTCATCTCGAATTCGTCAATACATGCAAGATATCTGTGACCGTTCCTGAAATATCCTAAAAAAACTGAAAAATCGAGATTTCTTATTTTCGTCATATCTTTTTTATTATTGGAAATTAATAAATAATTTTTTGTAGGCTTACATAAGCCGTTAAGCGCTATCCATCTGACATTTCAAAAATTTTCAAGGCCTACTAGATCCAAGAGTTTTCAGTCAACTTATGTTTTTCTTATGGCCGCCATATTATTTTTTTATGTCGTTCGATATGAAAAAAATAATGGAAACCAAAAATTAATAAACTTCAAAAAAAAAATTTTTTTAAATTTTTATTCTTCTTTTTTCAAAGAAAAACCTAAAAAAAATCGTCGAAAAACGTCAACATTTGTAAAATACGCCGAAATAGTGCTTGCCTTATGGTTTTTTAATTTATCTATGAAAATCGGTCTAAAAATGTGTCTTTTTTGTAAAGAAAAAAGAAGAATAAAAAATTTTTTAACTTATTTTTTGAAGTTTACCAATTTTTTGTTTTTATGATTTTTTTTATACCGAACAACATAAAAAACAATATGGTGGCTATAAGAAAAACGAAACTTGACTATGAAAATTCTGGGATCTAGTCGGCTTTGAAAATTTTTGAAATGTCAGATGGGTAGCTCTTGCCGACTTATGTAAGCCCACAAAAAATTATTTATTAATCTCCAATAATAAAAAAGATATGGCAAAAATAAGAAATCTCGATTTTTCAGTTTTTTCAGGATATTTCAGGAACGGTCACAGATATCTTGTATGTCTCGACGGAATCGAGATGGCCACAAAATAACGCTCCTTTGGACTTGTTTAACCGACCCTGTATCTGTTAGCGTTAGGAGATAGCAATATATAGAAGGATACATGGTGCACCCTGTATTATGACCCAGCATAATTCCATTTTTGGGTGATGATAGTCTAGACTACATCTCGGATTTTGGTAGTCTTACGAATCTATTTGTTGGTTTTTATTTCTTTCAAGGATATTCCCAACATCTGTCTTTCCATTTATCTTCGAGTTACGGCTATTTTAATCATTGATTATTTTGTTAGTGTCAATTCTCCAATTCTGACATCTGCACGTCATCACTTGGAGAATATATAGATCGAATAATATATTTGGGCGCAGGTTTAAGGGGATGTTTTGGTTTTTTAGGATGTATGTGGGTTTTCCGAATTCTGACCATGCTAATCGTCGTCTTCGATATATCTCAGCGGTCTGGTTTTCTTTTCCCAGTCTAAGTTGCTGGCCGAGATATATGTAGCTGATGTCTATATTTTCTACACGTTGGTCTTTAATGATTATTTGGGGGGGGGGGGGTCGTTTTTACGCATGAGTTTTGTCTTCTTTAGCTCATTTGTAGTTGCTTATTTGTTCGTTGACCTCAAGCAGCATTTCCCTTAGGTAGTCTGGGTTTTATACAATCAGTGGTACGTCATCGGCAAATCGCAAGTGAGTGAGTGTTTTTCCATTAATCATTAGGCCTTTATCTTCCCATTTGATAAGTTTAACAGCCAATATTATAAAGGCTCATTAGGCTAACGGGAAGATTTCTGTGCTCGTTTTTGAAGCTAACATCGATGTCAATTGACTCTTATTAACATTTTTTAAATTACTTTCATGTCAAGAATAGATAGATAAATTTATAAAATTTCCACTTAGACTTGATATCTTCTTCAGAAATGGCAACAGAAATATGCCCGTTACCTTAATGAGCCTTTATAATACCCGCTGTAAGAGTTTTTTCGAGCACTAAGTTAAATAGTTGGGGTGAGACAGTATCTCATTGACGAATCCAACTGTTGATGTCGATTTTGTTCGTAACTTGGTTCGTGCTGTTTCATTTTCATATATGGTCTAATCGTGCATTTTTCGGGCTATTAAAATCACCTGTGTTCTATAGAGTCGAGGGCTTTGTAGAAGTCTATAAAAGCTAGACATAATATATTTAGATTGTACTCTGTAACCTTTTACACTCGCTTTTACATAAGTAGTCTCATCGTTAAGAGGTGATTGCATGTACTGTGATTTTTTCTGAATTCAGCTTGTTCTTCGGGTTGGTAGTCGTCCTAATGTATTTGTAAGTCTGTTTGTCAGTATCTTTGTGAAGAGTTTATAGATTTGGGGAAGCAGACTCTTTGTTATGTAGTTTCAAAAGTTTTATTTGTCTTTATTATCTAATTAATAACCAGAAATTAATCAACCTTATGTAAAAAAGTTTTTTTGCTAACTATAGATTTTATAAGTCTGCATGAAAATTAATTTTCGTCGAGAGAAATGAGTTTGGGATTTTTCAATCAGCTTAGATTTTCAGTAGACAATAAGCTCAATTGAGCAGCCTTACAAAAAACTGCCATGAAATAAGCCGGACTATGCAGATTACAAATTTATTTTCTGATATGAGGGGGCATTTTTGAATTGTAAAAAAGTGATTAGCTTTTTTTTTGTAATTATTCTATTAAATATTAATTTTCTTTGGGTTATAATAAAAACTCTGTTTTCCCGATAATAAATTGTTAAATTGTATCCTCTGTATATGTACCAAAAAAAACGCCTTCTTAAATTATGATTTTCACACACAGACTTCTTCAATGTGCAAAAAAGCAGTGCTTTTGAAGCTGCCTTGTCCGCGACTAGATTTTCTAGGCGAAACTGGAAAAAAAGTCAGTCTTGGGTGAGAAATTTGATACTTGGATAATTAGACACCGAGGATGTCGAGGACGGGAACTGGGTCAGTGAACGAGGCATAGGGCCTAAAACGGCCAACTTGGGCGATTACCAGAGACCGTCCACTACAAGTTCTGTATAGTTGCAGGAAGTGAACTTGATAACTAATTAACTCACGCAATGATTAACCAACATTCGGTTCCATTTCATTGGCGTTATTTTAAGCCTCGATTAAAATTTAAAGTGGAACAAACTCTTTTAATCTCTTTTTTTTTAATGCTTTTGATTTCATTTAAATTTGAAGAATCGTTTTTAAATCTTCTACATCTTCTCATCCACATAACATCTACATTTTCCTAGTATTTTCAAACGGCCTCTTCAGCGCTTGGAAAAGCGTGAAGCAAATCAATCAAATTGGTTTATTCATTTCTTAGGAAATTTCGCTAGGTACAATTTCTAAAGACAGCATGGTAGTTTAGTGAAGACAATAATTCCAACATTCAAAATATTCGTGAATTAAAAATAAGTCAAAGACATAAACTTTTGTTACCTGGAAATTGTGTTTACAAACTTTTCTCTATTTAGTATATCTCTTATTTAGTAACTACACCCTGTATATTAACTACCAACTTTGGCAAGGTTGTATATAAACCTATTCCTATGAAGTTTACAGATTATCGTTATTAAATGGACAGGAAATTTGCCTTCCTCGCAACATAACACATATGTGACACTGTTGAGGAAATGTAGATTAACTCGGAAAGAGGAAGTTGAGGAATTCGCAATAGTTACAAGTTCGCATCGCTGACGCTGAGTGCCTTGACATGGCTCACATTTGTCACCGAAGGATCATAAAATGGCCCACTTGAAACTCGACTGAATCACTGTCTGCATGGTATAAACGTTTTGTCATATCATTTCATGAGATTTTTCTCATTAGCAGCCAGATTTCATAACGTTGTGATATTTTGTTAGATACAGGAAGTATGATCTAAATAAAGCATTTCCTCCTTTAAGGTGGGTGGAACAAACCTGAACAATTTAATTTAAAAACAAAAAATCTAATCATATCTTTGATTCACGCCCCACTTCGTTTATTACTTCGTTCGTTTAGCAAAAATTGTCATATATCCTTCAAGGAGTGAATGACTCATGTGAAGTTGGCACCCGAAAATTGGAAAATCGTAATTTTTCTTAGAGTTCTCGGAAGACTACGCATAGTTCTGGAGTTCTCCAAAAAATATCCAATAGTTCTGGCTTAATAAGCCCAAAAATTCATCATAAAAAATTCCGGCGCTAACTTCACGCGGCGCCCACTTTTTCGCAAAAAAGAGTTCTTGATCGGTTTTCTAATAAATTATCAAGAGTTCTTGAGTTCCTAAAAATATTATCAATAGTTCTGGTGTATTAAGCCCAAAAAACGACTCCAGGCAGTATGGGCGCCGATACTGCGCCGGGAATGGGATTTCATTTTTTTTGGATTTCGATATTTCTGAAAAGAGTTCTGAATAGCGCCAGAAGAGTTCTAGAGATTATCCAAATAAAACTCCTCGCTAAAATCATTCGTTTTCGATTTAAAGCGAATAACAAGTTCCGTTTCCGAGGACTTTTTGAAAAATGTTTTGAATGATTTTTTTATTTTTTTTATTTCGACAGTTCTGAAAATTATTTCGACAGTTCTCAAAGGAGTTCTGAATAGCGCCAGAAGAGTTCTAGAGATTATCCAAATAAAACTCCTCGCTAAAATCATTCGTTTTCGATTTAAAGCGAATAACAAGTTCCGTTTCCGAGGACTTTTTGAAAAATGTTTTGAATGATTTTTTTTATTTTTTTTATTTCGACAGTTCTGAAAATTATTTCGACAGTTCTCAAAGGAGTTCTGAATAGCGCCAGAAGAGTTCTAGAGATTATCCAAATAAAACTCCTTGCTAAAATCATTCGTTTTCGATTTAAAGCGAATAACAAGTTCCGTTTCCGAGGACTTTTTGAAAAATTTTTTGAATATGATTTTTTTATTTTTTTTATTTCGACAGCTCTGAAAGTTATTTCGACAGTTCTCAAAGGAGTTCTGAATAGCGCCAGAAGAGTTCTAGAGATTATCCAAATAAAACTCCTTGCTAAAATCATTCGTCTTCGATTTAAAGTGAAAAACAAATTCGAACTCCTTTCAGCACTGTCGAAATAAAGAAAGAAAATAAATCATATTCAAAAATTTTTTCAATGTCCTCGGAAACGGAACTTGTTTTTCGCTTTAAATCGAAGACGAATGATTTTAGCGAGGAGTTTTATTTCGATAATCTCTAGAACTCCTCTGGCGCTATTCAGAACTCTTTTCAGAAATGTCGAAATCCAAAAAAAAAAATGAAATCCCATTCCCGGCGCCGTATCGGCGCCATACTGTCTGGAGTCGTTTTTTGGGCTTAATACAACAGAACTATTGATAATATTTTCAGGAACTCGAGAACTCTTGATAATTTATTAGAAAACCGTTCCAGAACTCTTTTTTGCGAAAAAGTGGGCGCCGCGTGAAGTTAGCGCCGGAATTTTTTATGATGAATTTTTGGGCTTATTAAGCCAGATTGGATATTTTTTTTAGAACTCCAGAACTATGCGTAGTCTTCCCAGAACTCTAAGGAAAATTTCGATTTTCCAACTTTCGGGCGCCAACTTCACATGAGTAAGTGAATGGCATAATGTTTCGAATTGCTTAAAATTTGAGCAATTTTATCTAATTCTCTCCCTCATGTTTCCTACTTAAATAAAAAATCAGAAAGGAATTAAGGGCATTAAAAGAGGTTCATTATACATTCATATGAAGTTAAATCAGAAATACACATTAAATAATTAGCTTATCATAAGGTGACACACTGTATAATGTTTGATCTTCACGTGCAGCGTAGGTACATAATAAACTACTCATAAACTCTGTACTTTAGATTGTTACTGTCAGTGGACAGTGCACGAACTTTTTGCAAACAGTTGAAGAACAAAAAATAAGGAACATAGTCCGCAGACTAAACACAAAGTCTCGTCAAAGATCAAAGGATACTGTTCACTCCGATCTCGGTACGGATACGATTATTACGTAGTTATTACGGAATAAGTTGGCTGCGACTCCAACAGGGAAACATGTCTAAAAAAAGAGAATCCTTTAGCAATTTATAGTTCACTGTATTTTGAATTTATCAATAATCTCCAGTAAATAAGCCGGAAAATACTGTACAATCTGAAATAGTGGTGAAACAGCACAGTTTTAAATTGTTTTTTTTTTCTGGACTCCTTAGACCTTCATCCCGAAAATGTTCCTACATTCATCAGCTTAAACCCCTGCATTACCTCGAAATGAGAAAATTAGGGTAATCCCCCCCCCTAATTCGTGAACACGACTTAAAAATATTTTGAGAAAAGATTTCAATTGAAAAAAAAAGCCAAAACCCTCCAGAGACGATTTCCTGGGTAACATTTTGGATTCCAAATTTTTTGTTTCTCTCTTACTATTTGTGATGGTTTGGAGGGGGGAGGAAATAACTATAATTTTCTCTCATTTTTCGAGGTAATGCAGGGGCTGCCATAGTGTAAGGTGAAGAGTTCATTGTTCCAGGAAATTTCAGAAATTAGCAAAATAATTACACTTTACTAGTAATACAGGACACTTTTATACCCAATACATTGTGTTGATTTACGACAACTGCAGCAGCGCCGTCGAGCGTATACGGGTGAAACTAAAATGTATATTTGCTGAAATATGGCGGGAATGTTAAAAAATGTATCCAAATTGGAAAGAAAATCTTTTACATTTAATTAGCCTGATGAAAATCAGCGACTATAACGAAATCAATACGATAGCTGAAACTGAAAAGGGCAAAAAACTTATTTTCATAAACACAATTTTCTATTTTACGTAGGTATGCTTTTACAGTAACGCAATACACACAAGTATACCAATGAATATTTAAATAAATAAATGCATAAGAATATTCTACTCCTCTGCTTATCGGGTAGTAATAAAAGTTTTATAGCTAATATGTGGTAAAACCGAAGGTAAAACAGAAACAGATCCACTTTAGCACATTGCTCGTTTCATGATTATTATATGCATGCGGTTGAATGAAGCTTAGCTCGTTACCATCCGTAAGTTAAGTGCGGTATAAGACGGAAATCACCTCAATTTTCCACAACTTCAAGTAGGTAAACTCAAATCCCCCAGATGATTTCCTCGTTTTCATTTCACTTAATGAAAAATAGCTGCAATCAGGCTGAAAATTTGGGTAAAAAGTTGCCTGAAAAAATACAATATCTGTGTTGATTTTCGAAGCACACCTAACTGTTATTAAGTGCAATACACATTAATTTAAAACTTGAAAAAGTTATACAATTAGTCCTCATTAAGGAATTTTCTCAACTTAATTCTCCAATCAACAATCTCCATCTCTTCCCAATGCATATAAACTTTATGTTTCCATCGCATTTATTGAATTATTTTCGAGCTAGGTGTAACTCATCGTAGAAAGTTTTAAGAATACTGACATTTATTTGTTTGAGGTATTGGATTTTTGATAACCAGAATATTAATATTTGATTTGAAGAGGACATCTCTTTGTTAATTGTAATACAAAAGTGAGTTTCTGAGATGAGATTGTTGATCACTTCAAAAATTTCCTACCGCAATGGGTTTGTTTCTGTCTTATAAGTTTTATCATAGCAATCATTTTTATTATGTATCTGATTATCAAGACATATTGTTTTATCAATTTTCTTACCAGGGAAAGTAACCTTCTGTTTGAAACATAAAGTTTTTATGCCAAAAAAAGAATAACAACTTTTTATGTTTTCAAGCCTCACGTTGTACCATCTCTGCATATTGATCATGAATCAATATCAACATTAATTTTGGTATTTTCAACTGGTTACCTTTTTTCTTGATCTTGACAGACAATTAAAGTTGAAGCTATCAAATTGATGAAGGTATAATTAAATTTAAATTCTCGAACGAAAAATAATATAAATAACTTTTTCAGATCAAGTAATTTTCTACATTTTTCTGAAATTCAGAAAGAAACTGTCTATTTCAAATTTAAAATGAGGCAAACGTTGGAAAGAAGCGTTATTTTCATATAATTATTAATTTTCACAGCCAGCAAGGCACAACAGTGTAAAAAGTGTTGCATACATTTAAATCACTGATGCTTATACATATTACGCGACCAGCAATACACAAACGTACAAATGCTTACATACTTTTACCTATGTTCAATTAAAAATACATCGTACCGCTACAACAGCAATATTGGAACGCCACTGTCTTATCATAGAGGAAATTCTGAATTGATTTGATTCGCACGATTGATAGTAATGACGGCATCTAAATAAAAATTAACTGTTACCTCATATTGCTGTTCTTGATCCTTGATAAACACTGCTTAAATCACAAAGGTACCTATACCTTCAGGGTGAACTATTTTTGAAGTCACCCTCATTGCTATCTCCATATTTTAGAGCTATAGAAAGTCGTTTCAAATATAAAACTATAGTAATTTATAGTAATTATAGTCTTTTCTGAAAAAAAAAATGATTGGATTTTCTTTTCAAATGTGTAAAAATATATTGGACGCATTACGTAAGAAAGTTTTATTTTCGTGAATAAATTAAGAAAGTATTCAAATGATAAATTTACATTTTAGCTTCAATAAAATTAGAATTTGAAAATAGTTTAGTCAGATTTCAAATAGTTCACTGTAAAGATGATAAAGTTTCAAGCGTTTCTTTGTAAGTATTATTGAGGCAAATCTTGCTCGCTTCTGAGTTCTGATGGTAATGTTAGAATCAATAGTTCTCGCATATTATACTTTCGAGTTTCGAGCTACTTTTATGGAGAAATGTAATGACACCAATGCCCTATTTACCCAGTCTTCGGGTAATATAATAGATGTACTACAGATCTGCTGACAAGGTCCATGGAGTAAGTTCACCGCGTTTGGCTTCTAGCTTTTATTACTACACCAGAATTTCCATCTGAGCCAGACATTTAATCGTTTTTAGATTCTTTACGATTTCCTTACTTTTTTATTAAAGATTTGGTACGCGGACATCGTTATTCATAGAAAAGAGTTCTTATTTAAATTTTGTAAGAGGCTGGGGATCCTCAATATTATATGGACAAAAGACACCTTGAGAGGAAGCGCTTCTCGTTCAGCCCGCTCCTTCACCCATAGTTGGAGAGTAACTTTTATTTCAGTTTGAACATCGGGTATCGTACTTAAAAATTGCGCTTGGGCGACTGAGCTGTCACCTGTTTTCTGTCGACTTTTCAATCTGTCTTATAAAAAAGGAATATACTTTTTTACCTCCAAAAAGGTAAAAAAGACGATACCAAACAACTACATGTCAGTGGCACTGCTCTTAGTAATATCTTTAAAGTAGGTACTTGGAAGGTGCTAATATTATCAGCGACCGCAAGTACGGCTTCCGCAAACCGAGATCAACTGGAGACCTCTTCACTTACGTAACGGAACTAAGGAATATTGCAGTCTAACTCCATGGAGAGTCTCGGGTAGTTGCGTTTGATATCTCTAGGGCTTCGATCGTGTCTGGTATGATGGGTTGTTGACAAAACTGCAGGCTTACGGTATACGTGAGAAGTTCTGCTTGTGGCTTGGAGTTACCTCGGGGGGTCGTTTCTTGCGGGTGCCCGTCAATGGATCTTTCCATCAAAGCCGGCGTACCTCAGGGATCCAATTTTTCTCCGACTATCCTTATAATATATACAATATTGTATATCTTCGCAAATTTTCGCACAGAGCAAGAAGTCTCAATACTTAACAGAGATCAAAAAGATATTCTTAGCTTGGGACGATAGAAATCAAGTGCAGTTTAATACTAAGGAAATACAACCTTCATCTTCTCCAAAAAGATCAACGTTTTGGAGCCAGACAATGGTGATGACGAGACACTCTCTTCTTCTATCATCATCTCTTCGTTTGTTTGGTGTTTGGTGTGAGTTTGGAGCCAAACATGTTTTTTCATGATCATGTTGCAGGTTTGGCGAAGACTGATTCTTAGACTTATACACCTCAACAGCTTTTCCTCTTATACAAGGTTCAAATACGACCATCCTTGGAGTACTGATCACATGAGCTAAACAATCGCTGAGATTACTTCACCCCATTCAGAAAACAGCTATTCACTTGATCGGGGACACGACTTTGACTAAAAATTTAGGAAGTCTTGAACATCGAAAAAAAGTAGCTGACCTGAACTTGTTTAACAGATATTTCTATGGGAAGTGTTCACAACCCAGGCCGCAGAGTCACGTTATAATGACGTCATTTGTTAGTCATTTTTGGACCCTGACGTCATGTTACCAATAAATCACGTGATTATTGTCGTCATTTTTCATATAGGTACGTGATTTTACGTAATTTTTTTCTCTTAATTTTCAGATAAACTGCATATTTGAATCTGGCTCTATAAGTTCGGCCTTATTATAAATTATTTTTAGTTATGTCGAAGTTAATTTGAATTGCTTTTCCTCTCTCTGGCTTGTACAAAGTGCTCGCGTCAATTTCTCATCGGACTCAGTCTTGTAAATGTTGGAACTTCACCAGAGCATGTCAAACGAATCCAACCGGTATTTCTTTGTTTTTTCTTCTTGGGGTGCTTATATTCTCTAGTTCTTGTCCAAGTCCAAGGATGTGACGTTATGTTATAACATCTTCGCTAACTATAAACAATCTAATCAATAATTATTGATGCTTTAATCACTTATTAAACTGCAAATTATTTATGATTACCTATAGAAAACAGAGCATCAATAATTATTATTTGTATTGTACTGCGGACAAAAAAACGGAGCAGACTAATTAAGTAATAAATTTTACATCCACGGAGAAAGACCTACTGGCCTCCTTGTAACCAGCCATAAAATGTATTTAATAAATATTAATTACGAATCTTTATGATGCCCATAATACTACGTCAAATTACGTACGTCCTTATGACGTCTAAAAATCACGTCGACGGGCTGTGACATAATCACGTCACCCTACCGTCATTTCTAATTGACCGTCATTTCTAAAGTCATAATGACGTTGGAAAAAAATCACGTTGCAGCGACGTCATTCTGCTGCCTGGAAAGACGTGGCTCGTTTGATCCCACCTAGAACGAGGACGGGCCCGAATATTGTAGCCTGTGACGATACACGATACTCGTCACACCTCATACCACCTTATTTCAGACTTCTTCCATCTACAGCACCGGATCCCTTTGGATAGCATTCTGAAGAATACAACCTGCAACGATTCAAAGTGAACGTGAATCGATATGTCCGTCCAATGCATTTTAGAACGGTTACTGGAGGCAAAATCTCTATTTCTTGCCAGATGCACCGCAGCATCTTTTTTTACATGAGATAAATTTAATAATGATTTTAAAGCTGAAGTATGTTAAATTTTGAAACAGAAATGGAGAAAATGATTTATGCCTTTCCATTCTCCGTAATGGAACTAGGTAATAGAATATCACGACCTCTTTTTCAGTCTTGGTGCTTTATGAGTAGTACTTTTGGTCTCGGTGCTGGAAAAGAGTTCATACCTAGTCGACTGAAAATTTAGAACATTCAAAAAATGAATTGTTTGAGAAAAATTGCAAGTCTCAAACAGTAACATGAAAATATTTTCCTAGAAACTATTAACGAGTTAATTTTAATGACCTATTATTACGGTACCACCTTTATCTCGAGAGGCATGCTTACGTGGTCTATGTTGAGGATGTGCATCTTTTGCCTGTTGCAAAGCTAAGCGTTGTAATTTTCTTCAGTTGAAGCTCCACGACATTCGTCAAATACTTACAGTAATTACAATCCAAGATTGATAAGTCAGCGAAGCGAGTTCCAATATCGCATTTATATCTTTGCCATTATTCTTTTTAACAATGTAACTTCCCCTTAATTAATTACAATCATAATCTTCGCTGCTTTGAAATTATGCTTATCTATCACATACATCGTGCCATAGATTTATAATCAAGTGGTATGTGGGAGCTTTGAACAGTTTCCACAATCATCCTACGTCCTACAGCAGTCGTTAGTTCCACGCAGTAACTTCGATAATAGAATCTAGTAGCGAAGTTGTAAACTCCCCCAAAGACAAACGAGCAACAGGTAATCATGTGCTGTTTGATTTCAGGTTCGGCAAACGCGGAGCTCGTCGTGGCCTGTTCAGCAACTCCAATTTCTCGCCGAATGACTACGAAGGTCAGGTAAGTCGACAACAATTTCCTTTCTTTATTTACAATGGTTGACTGGCATGGAGAGATGCAATAATTTAGTCGGATATAGTATCTTATGTAGCTATTACTCATAATTCATCATTATCTTGTCATAATAACCAGAAAATAAAATTACCAGTTGAAGACATAATATTATTAACTATATTAAAAAAAATCACTACGATGCGGGACTGTGGGTTGGTCAGTCCAGGTTTTATTCAAAACTGGGAACTCATCTAGAACTTATAAATAAGGAAGTTCAATTCGCTTGGTTTGGGTGTGTTGTCCGTTGTTATTTTATCTCAGCTCTGTCCGTCCGCACGAAAGTCCGCACAAAAGTTTCAGAGACTTGTTGAACAAGAAATATTGTATTTTTTATGGCGTAATCTAAATTATTGCAATGTGGCTTAAAATTTATAATAAAATAATTAATATTAGAAATTTAAGTTGTTTCGTGTTCGATTTGTTATATCGGGAAATATATTAGAAAGGCTTTTGAGATTTTCCACCTACGGCTATGATGGTATTTTGGCTTTTCGATGTAACATCAAAGCGTCTTTTGTCTTATAACAGATTTTTATGGCCCACTGAATAAAATATGGCATAAATATTGTTCTCCTGAAAAATTCAGTGAAATGTTGTGGAAAATGTATCATAATATGTCAATGTTTAAAAATATCTCCTACGTCTTCTACGACATAGAGGACTAGTCTTCAATTCACTATACTTTCCTACGTTAGTCTATATTCTATTGATTTTGCTTCAAAGAATAAAAGTTGTCTACATATATCTAATAATCAGTTACCAAGTTGTACAAAATTTTCACTTAGATCCATTTGATATTTAATTCTCGTACAATATCCTGTTTTTTTATATTTATATTCATAAAAGCAGACAGGGGTATTGGGGTATTGACACAACGAAATAAATGTATTTCAAAGCTACCTCGAATTTGTTGAGCAAGACATATTGATAAACATTAAGTTACCATTGTAGAAGCACGATGAGAAGTACAAACAATAAATTATATCTCTTACTAAGACCTCAATATCTGATAAACAGTGTGCCTACGTAAGTTGGAGTAATGTGGAAAACTTTTTTATAATTCATTTTAAGAAAAAAAAGATTCTTCATAAAAAGTTGTGCTTGCTCTGAAACCTAAAATGAAATAGTCAGACCTCAAATTTTTGCAGTCATACACGTATGCAATTCTGATCCACTTTTTTGAATAACAGTTTTTGATATTGCCGGAAATAAAGGTACTTTAATGTTTGGCAAAATTCATATTTTAGACAAACCTCGTATACGACTGCAAAATTTTGATGTCTGACTATTAGGTATTTAATTTTAGGTTTCACACCATGCACGCACAACAGTTAGATTAGGAGAAGTATTGATTGGTATTAATTAAGTCGTGTAAGTGTATTGAATTACTTACAGATAGCTACATAGCAAAGCAAGCCAACGGATCTAGTTACGCAATGCACCTAGTTCAAGTTCATATCAATCTTAATAATATCAAGTTCAATGTTTCAATCAAGTTAATGATACTTATCAAGTTCAATAATATCATATTACATATTAGTGATTCACGTTGTTATTGTGATTGTTTGACTAAACTATGAAAATCCACCATGTCTTTGAATTCATGAAAGTAGCTCCCATACTACTACGAGATTTGATATCTCTGAAGATCCTGAATGACCAAAAATCAGTTTATCACATGGCGATCCTGCCTTTGAACCAAGGTATGAACCACCCCTAAAACTAGACCATCATTCAAAATGGAATGGCCACCGTCCAAGGAACAAGCGGACGCCTTAGAAGCAAAGTTTTTGGCCGATACTGTGTTGCTCATTTGCATTGTGGGAGCTGCCACGTGCCTTATGGACTGCTAATCATCCTTGTATGGGGATGCGATAGTGCGAGAGGATATAGGAGCGCAGCACCACCTGGAAGCGCTCCTCGAGAGAAGTCGAATTGGTTTGGGGAAAAATATAAATAAACTACGCGAGTACAACTGGAAAGCTATTTAATTTTTTTTTTTGAAAAAACGTTTGTTAGGTTTTTTAAATTTATTTTTATTTATTGATAAACTGATTGTTGGTCCTTCAGGATCGCCAGAGCTATCATATCTCGCAGTAGTATGAGAACTACTTTCATGACTTCAAATACATGGTTTATTTTCATAGTTTATTTATAAACAATAACAACTTACATCACTAGTAATGTGATATTGATTGAACTTGAAATAGGTACATTGCGTAGCCAGTCCCCGAATTGAGAGACACCATGGTATAGTGAGGAAGCTCAAAGTCTCGGTGTTCAGCGCGATGTTTCATTTATATTGAACCGCACATCAGACATAAGGCAGATAGTGGAGCGGAAAGAGCCCGCTATCTCGCTTATTTAAGGTAGAAAAATTTTTCGGAGTAGAAAGATATGGGACCGGTACCATCATGTTAAGGGATCTTTGGGGCACTAGAATCTCGTTTTACGACAAGCTCCCTTGGTGCTGACAAAAGTTACAGCCCTTTGAATCTCAGATTTGTGATTTTTTTTTCACGAGTAAAAGCTTTGCAAAGTATTTTTTTTCTCCGTCACCGGTTGACATTGGGGACTCTAGTTTTGTTTTTCCTTTATAGTTATGATCAGTGAACGAAATGATGTATTTGAAATGCAAGAAGTTGGTTCAATTTTCAAAATATTCAATGTTTTTGACCGATTAAACACACAATTTCTGCAAAGTTCCGACTTTGAACACCTTTAAATTTTTTTTTCACGATATCGATTTCAGTTTTTTTGTTACCATCTGATAAAATGAAGCTTTGTGAACATTTTATTTCGTATAACATGTAGTCGCGTTTCAAAAATAAACTTTCTAGAGCCGTTTATATGAAACCCTGAAGTTGAACAGATATGTTTAGCATAGAACCGACGGAGTGCGAGTTATAGCGCGGCGACGGCTGTTGAACAAGGAACGGCTGAGGATAAGATTGTTACTGCGAGTGTTACTGTTATGTACCTATTCAATAATAATTTAGGGACGTTTATTTATTGTAATATTGTTTAAATAAGGCTTTTTTATTTATTAAATATTTTAACACGCTTGAAATTCATTGAAAATATTCATATTTTCAATTGGTTAATATACCTAAAGGGCAATAGAAAGCAAGGTATGGTCTAAGCAAGGTACCTATAATAGGTATACCTATCTACGACATGTTACACCTATTATTACACCTTAGAGCGGCTGGTCGTCATAATTATTATGCGAAGTATGTTGGCAATACTAATTTTTGTCAAAAGTAAATTGCAGAGATCATTAAATGTTCGCTTTGTTTCTTTAACTGGTTTGAATCATTGCCATCCCATCTATTAAAATAATTGAGTCAACGATATCGGGAATTTGATACAAAACAGAAGTAGAGTGTCCCTTCAGTCTTGACTTTAAATCCGACTTAACGTTTTTTCTCGTTGTAAAATCTTCATAAAATATTGACAAAGGAACAGAAGATAATTCATATGACATTATATCTGACGTATCAGTTAAAGGGTTAAGCGAGCAATGGTTAGAACTCTTCTAAACATAGCTTCGGACCCTACAGCTGCCAAAAAAGTCTCTGCATAAAAAATATTTTTCATGAAGTCCTCGTGGTTCTTTTTGGCATCAATAAGACACATGTCATCAGGCTATTTTCAATTTCTTTTGATGCGATCAACCCAGTAGTAATATTAATTAAATTCTCGGGAATTATCGACAATCAAATGGATTTGTCCATTGCTCTTCAAATAGCTCCATCATTTTTTGTATGTCTTTTTCATCCCGTTATTTTTCAGTACTGCACTGTTGCCGTTGTCGGTGATCAGTTCGGGACAGTATTTCATATTTTTTTTTTACACAATCACCAAGTGAATGTCTTGTTTTGAATTACTAACCATCTCAATAAGGTTTCTTGTTTTTTAGTGAAGCCCACTACCTCCTCCCCCCCCCCCCCATAGCTTTTGCCGAGGCTTTTGCAGTCTCTATTAATGCTTTGCTCTAATACCATGTCGAAAGCTACACAATTGAATCTCTTTTCTGCAGTCTTTTTGACTACGAAATTACCCTCATTTAAGAAATCATAAATTTTCGAATTTTTGGTTTTTAAATTATTCATATCGGAGAGATAAACAGGAACATACTTCGCATAATAATTAAACATGTCGTAGATAGGGTATACCTATTATAGGTACCTTGCTTAGACCATACCTTGCTTTCTATCGCCCTTTAGGTATATTAACCAATTGAAAATATGAATATTTTCAATGAATTTCAAGCGTGTTCAAATATTTAATAAATAACAAAGCCTTATTTAAACAATATTACAATAAATAAACGTCCCTAAATTATTATTGAATAGGTACATAACAGTAACACTCGCAGTAACAATCTTATCCTCAGCCGTTCCTTGTTCAACAGCCGTCGCCGCGCTATAACTCGCACTCCGTCGGTTCTATGCTAAACATATCTGTTCAACTTCAGGGTTTCATATAAACGGCTCTAGAAAGTTTATTTTTGAAACGCGACCACATGTTATAGGAAGTAAAATGTTCACAAAGCTTCATTTTATCAGATGGTAACAAAAAAACTGAAATCGATATCGTGAAAAAAAAATTTAAAGGTGTTCAAAGTCGGAACTTTGCAGAAATTGTGTGTATAATCGGTCAAAAACATTGAATATTTTGAAAATTGAACCAACTTCTTGCATTTCAAATACGTCATTTCGTTCACTGATCATAACTATAAAGGAAAAACAAAACTAGAGTCCCCAATGTCAACCGGTGACGGAGAAAAAAATACTTTGCGAATCTTTTACTCGTGAAAAAAAAATCACAAATCTGAGATTCAAAGGGCTGTAACTTTTGTCAGCACCAAGGGAGCTTGTCGTAAAACGAGATTCTAGTGCCCCAAAGATCCCTTAACATGATGGTACCGGTCCCATATCTTTCTACTCCGAAAAATTTTTTGTGCATATTTTCAGCCTCTTTCCGCTCCACTAAGACCTCCTGCTGAAACTTACTCCGGACTTAACTTTTTGGAAGCGGTTCGACACAAGTACGGCGAACAGATACAGTTCTGCCATATACAGGGTGTCCCAGCTTATTCGAAGCGGTCTCTGTAGGCCAAACGATGGATTTTTTCCCAAAAAATTTTTGCACATTCAAGTACAGGATCACAATGGCCATAATTTAAAATTATTTTGGGGTATACAGAGTGTCCCATATGACAGTGGCATATCAAAGTTATGTTTTTTTAAATGGAATGCTCCTAGGTTATTGCATTTTTAGATTGTCTGAAAAGAGAAAATAAGATTGGCTTTTACAGTTGGTGTTTAAATTCAGAAGTTTTTGAGTTATAAACAAGTGAAAATCGTCATTTTTCAACTTCAAGGCCCTGTACAACGAAAACGGTTCAAGATAGAGAAAAACGGCTTACATGTCCCTATTTTAACTTTTAATGTACTATCCTATGATGTGGATGAAATGTTTATACAGGGTGATAAAAAATTTGAAAAATTCTGAGATTTCTCCACGCGTCGTCAAATAAAAAAATCAAAGAAAGCACAAATGTTTCTACACCATAGGATAGTACATAAAAAGTTAAAATAGGGACATGTAAGCCGTTTTTCTCTATGTTGAACCGTTTTCGTTGTACAGGGCCTTGAACTTGAAAAATGACGATTTTCACTTGTTTATAACTCAAAAACTTCTGAATTTAAACACCAACTGTAAAAGCCAATCTTATTTTCTCTTCTCAGACAATCTAAAAATGCAATAACATAGGAGCATTCCATTTAAAAAAACATAACTTTGATATGCCACTCTCATATGGGACACTCTGTATACTCCAAAATAATTTTAAATTATGGCGATTGTGATTCTGTACTTGAATTTTCAAAATTTTTTTTTGAAAAAGACCATCGTTTGGCCTACAGAGATCGCTTCGAATAAGCTGGGACACCCTGTATAGTTGGTGCCAGAAGTGTATTGGCGAAGGAGAATGAGGTTTTGAACCCTGATCTCCCTGTAGCTCCCTATTATCTAGAGCACATTGTCCACCTCGGACTGCGATGGGGCACAATATACCACAAGCATGTTATGCGAATGGAATGGAGAAGACACATAGCGGGATCGCATATGTGGTACGCGGTTTTGAACGTATACGAGTCATTCGAGGCACTACTGCCGAACATCCAAGTAGGAACGACCTGTGCTTATGAGTTGTGTGTATAGTTGTGTGACTCCAACGCAATTCACCAATTCACAATTTACACCATCTGCATCAGAAGAAGCAGTTTTGTAATATGATTCTAATGCCATTAATGGCCTTAGTGCATAGGGCTGTTATGTATCTCTATATGCTGATCTATGTACAATTATTCTGATAAAAAGATTTGTTGTTCTTCGTATGAGAACAAGTTTATTACAAGTGACACACAGGGTACAATCAAATGTCGCCTCAACCGCTTGCTGCCTGTTGACTGCATGCAGCATCCAAAAAATGTCCAGGGGTAAAAAAAGCGAAACATTTTTTCGTATTGAAGGGAGACCAGAAAAATGTCCAGTGGTAGTAAAAATGTGGTGGCATTAGTGAACAAGATAGCCGAGGAATCTTCAACAATGTTTGTTAATAAATAATATAAAAAGTATTGTCAACAATATTGATCCCTGTGGTACGCCATGGGCTTTCTGAACCCAAGCACCATCACGAGATTGTGTCCCATTCCAGGCAACATACTATACTTAATCGTTCTGTAGTCGTGAACAGTTCAAGAGCAACCACGCAAATGTCATATCAAGTGCTACTTTGATCGAGAAAATATTCGATCGAGGTATTCCCGAAATGGATTACTGCATTTTTTCTTGATGGTCCCTCTCTGAGACCACATTGGTCAAGTGAAACTATGCAATAATTATTAAGACGCCAAGTTTGAATGGGATTTTTCCACCAACCAACAGAATTGGTGCAACATCCATTTGACAGCAACTTACCAGTTATGGTTTGCAAGTCTTCAGACTTGTTGCAACAATCAAAAAATTGTTTTAGAATCCCTGCCGCTCAAATGAATAGACACTGGCTGATATTGCTGACTGTTGCTGAAAAACTGGCAAAATATGAAATTTAAAATAAAATAAAAATTCTCCAGGATTAAATAAAAATTATACAGGGTGATCCCGAAATGGCGGACACGGACAGCATCACAGCATCCATTGTGGATTAAAGGTTCTAAGTTTTATTTACTGTTTTCTCCAGTATGGCTCCCTTAAGAAGATATGACCACTTTTGTGGAAAAAAAAGTCACAACACTGCACTACCCTTCTTAAAGCAAAAATAATGTGTAGGTCTACAATAATACCCAGATAGATATTACCATGGAAACATATGAAATGAGAAGTTCAACAATGTTCAAAACAATAATCGTTGCGGGGAAACATATCCGATAATATTATTCAAAATCTATTTTAGTTGCATTGTTGAGTTTGAATTTGAACAACGATGCCACATTGAAAAATTTTGTTGAACTCAGGGAATAGGTAAACTTTGAATGCCTGTAATTCCGTTCCCGATAAGAATAAAAATAAAAAGCAAACGCTATCGTAATAATTATGTCAAATCATGTGCTTTTCCAGTGGAGGTTGTTTAAATTTGACTGCCATTTTGATTTAAAGTTTAGAAAAAGGACACCCTATATATCAGTAACGAAGACGAGGAAACAATTTTTGTTTTAAATTTACAGTCTTTCTGAACATCCTCTACAGCACCCTGTATACCGTGTCCGCCATTTCGGGATCAACCTGTATAAACATAATTTTTCAGCTTATTTCAGCAACGACCGAAGTTGTTTTGAATTTTGTTTCAGAATCCTAATAAGTAGGTAGATAAAAAATTGTGCATATTTGTAATCTGTAATTCTATTCATTTTTGTAATGCAGCCAACTCTGTATCTGTAATAGTTTCCAAGATCCCTCTTCACTTTAACCTAGACACACTGTATTCTACATTGCCCTCTTAAACGCTTCCATCTGTCTATCTCGATAACTTGTAAGTATACCACCGGAAATTCTGAAAGTTGCTAAAGCAACTTATAAAAGTTGATTCAGCAGCCAAGAAATCGAGAAACCATACAATAAAACGAACCATTTCTGAAATGGATAAAAGTTAACAGTTTTCTAAAATCTTCTATTCTCGGAAAATTTATATTTCCCACGTACTTCGATTCGTGTAGTTTAATTTAATTTTTCAAACTGTTGTCGATTGTATCTCTTTTTTACAAATATTTGCTCCACTGTGGATGAGGAAAGAAGCAGTACACGAGCAAATAATAATTTAAAAACTTTCATTTGAAAATACTTTTTACGTAAAGTAAAATATCCCCATTAATATCCACTAAGCTAAGTACCAAAATTAAGATTTAAAAGACTTTTAAAGAAGTTGAAGTTTCCGCAAAGAAATAAAATGATAGGCTGCTGTTCGGAATATATTGTGTAGTTCCGAAAATTGTTAATGTAAATTGATCGCTTATTTTACTATCTCACTGTACTAAAAGTTGTAAAAATGTTATAAATTTAATTCAAAGGCCCCTTAAATCTTAAATTTAATTCTCTATTCCTGTTAGATAAGTATTCAAATCTTCATTTTCCACTGTTGACAACCAAAGAAAATTAAACTAAATTTTTTTTTTTTTTTTTAAATATGCCACCGAATCTACATCCCAAACTCACTGGTGTTAATTTTGAGAAATTTGATACTCTATTCATCTCAGGCATTTAAAAAAAATTGTCAGAGCACTTGCGGAATTTTTGTATCGTCTACCTATGTTGAGTGTTTCCCAAGAAATTGTAAAAAAAATATAAAGTTACAGTAAGGTTATTGAAAAGTTACTTAATATATTTTGAATATTTATATTACCATAATCAAAGCAATGCGTTTTCTGTAAATTAGAGTTGTGAAGTTTAACTCAAGCCTTCTAGAATTCCATAATTTTTTTCCCTTATTTCACGTACAAATTTTGCAGTGTTATCTAATTTGCTATACATCAATGATTAGAAAACGCCGAAATCTTAAAAACTCTTAAAACTCATCATAAGATAAGTATCTGTACCGATAATACCTGAGTATTATAAACTGTATACTTTTTACATGGAGATTTTGTATCTATTGTTTCTCCCCTGCACAATTAGCAGAACTTCCACAAAATTCCAATACCGAAAATCGTATTCCGATCAGGTTGAAAGTGCCGGTTTTAATTACAGTCAGCTTATAACTTTTTAATTTAACTGAAGAAAAATTCCTACACATAAATCAGAATAGAATAAAAAAGTTGAACCCATTAACGAAGTGGACGTGACAGGGAGGCCATAAATGGGTCGAATTTTAATAAAGCATTTAGAACAATGAGTTTTAAATGCTAAGTTGAAGCCCAAATAAATAACAGCAATTTAACTTAAAAGTTCGACAATGGTTTTTCACTCTCCCTATTCTTGCTTTTTAGCTAAGATCCAGTGGAATCATATTAAACTTACTTTTAGTTCTTTATTGCATTTTTTAAGTGGAATAATTTCAACTCCAGGTACTCGACATCAGTCGACAAAATGATAATAGTGTGATGGAACGCTCTATTGTATTAATTTGAAAGTGGAGATTAATTTTGCCTTCTTTATAATTCAATAAAAAAGCAAATACGTAAGTTATGTCATTATGTTAAGAATTCATAGACTCCTTTAATAAATAGGGCAATTATAACATGTCAGAGAAAATTTATAATTATTTGCTTATAAATAAATTTCCACTTATGTTTTAATATCTGGTAAGCTAAATTGGCAATATTACTATGACATCAAAAATTATTCCAGGCAGTAGGTGTCTGTAATTTTCACAAATTACTTAGCTAATGAGCTGACAATGTCACATCAGCGACATACGCGGTTGTTGCTGTTAAAACAATTCCTGAAGTTTTTTATACAGTATACTAAGAGCTGTTTCAAGTATGCCCCTCCAAAATCCTGTTGATCCATTTTAAAGATACGACTTTAACAACAACTTCGCGGAAACCTATTTTAAGTGGTGCATTTTATTAAAAGCAAACAAGAAAATACCTTGAAGTTGCTTTTTATTTTGTCCACTTGAGATGTTATCATGGCTGACTAGTTCGACTTAACTTGTCAAATCCAGAGCCAAGTATAATACGCATATTTATCATCCTTCTCTTTTATGAATGAAACATTTTAAAGAGAAGCATTAGGATCATCGCCAAGTCGATTAGTTATGAATACAAGTCTCTAGATCGCTAAAGTTCCCCATGACAATTTAAATTTTAGAACTTGAAACGGACTATTTAACCCTTAGAGGGGAAAAATAGTCGCTGAGAGCATGAGACAAGAAAAACAAGGGTCGTAGGTTGAGTCGCTAGTCTAAGAGAGTCAACAATAACAAGCGGGTCAGCAGAATAACAGGTACTCTTTATTAAAATAAATCACAGTTATTATCACAAATTATTAACTTGAGCACGGTTAACAACAATAAGGAGCAAGAGCGTGTAAAATCTGAATGAACTGATCGGTTAAAACTTGGTAGGCAAAGGCACTTAGCTTCGTAGGGTCTTCGGGCGAGAGTGAAGGTTTAGCTGGTGGTAAACTTGGTTTCAGGTACAACCCCTGTGCTGCCTTCTTGTTAGAAGAAGACCCTTGCTTCCATGAAATAGTTGGTTCCGGGGAAAAAGTTGCCTCCAGGTACAAATGTGCCTCCCGGGGAAAAATGTGCCTCCAGGTAAAAAATTGTCTCCAGGTAAAAAGCTGTAATTTCAGGTGTATCAGAAACACTCTTGCATTAATGAACGGTCCGATCGAGTCTGCTTGTCAAGGGTACATAGAATTATGTCCCGTCCTCAAGATAGGTTGAGATCAAAAAAAAAATGTGACTGACAAATTTTACATGCGAGCGAAACTCGATCGGAGCTGTAATTAAAATTAGCATACGGTATTAAGAAAAATAAATATGATCGGTATAATTCTAGCACAATTAATAACATCATTTTACGACACTTACCAAGCCAAAAACGTGGGCGATGTTTATAATAATTAACAATAATTAACGTGAAAGTTCACGACGCCATTTCAGGAAACTTCAGGTGTTTTGCGGAACCGACCTTCCTTTAGCGACTTCCAGAAGAGAAAGAGCGTGAAAACGCAGGTATGATGCTGAAACGCACCTCATTACAACTTGACAGTCGAGGTTACGACTCGAGTTGGTCGATGCACTAACAACCACTATCACTCACGAACTGCGCGCGCCCGCCGTCGTCTCTGTTTTACCGGCATCTAGCCGGTACGTACGAAATGTACGTTACAAACTTTTAAAATATACTAACAAGTATTATTATCATCACATCTTGATTTAGATCCGTTTTGATTTTTTCCGTTCTTAATTTTATTTTAATTTATTGCGAGTTGGGGGTGGGGAAGTGACCCGCTTATCTCGAATGGAATCTTAGTCCGAGCGTATAAGTACCTATACGAATTTCGCGGTGGAAATAACTAAAACGTTACCTGCTGCGTTACGTTCTGAAGAATATGAGGGTTACCTAGTTTATGATAAAATTTATTCAATTAACCAACTCCTTAGATTGGGAATAGGAAATAATATTCACAAACTCCTTCAACAATATATCATATATTCAAAATTCAAAATAAATCGAAAACAACTCCTTTTAGATCACAAATGAGGTGATACCATTCACAGTTCTATTCTATCGAGATTATTTTATCAAGAACAGGTCCCAATTGCTAAAAAAAAGAAGAGGACTAGACTAAGTCAGCTCCTTAGTTTAGGCGGATAAGTTTGATCAAGTCAACTCCTTGATCTAGACTTCAGGAACAGGGCAAAACCTGGCGAGTCAATTCCTCGTCATGGATGCTAGACCGTTTAATTTTATTTCTTTGATCAAAAGAACGTAAAAAAATAGTTAGGCCAACTCCCTGACTAGTCGTAGTTCCAGTTTTCCTATCTAGTTCCAGTCATAGAAAACTCTGTTTGCAAGGCAACCTTAGCGGTCACAGGTTCTAAAGGCTTACTTATCTTATGTAGATGGTCATGTGAAGATAGTTCGTTCAATAGAAACACGTATTCAACGTGAAGATAGCCGTTTAGATATTTGAATCCAAGGTCACCCTCGCTCACAACCACTCTCATATGACCTCCGGCGAGAAAAAAGCTTTATCAAGGGTGGGACTTTCCGAATGCATTAAAATAATCTGGCAGGGCCAGAAACCCATCTGTTAAGGTACCATATAATCTGCTTTCGTCGGCGTAAAAAGTACATTTACTATTATTGATTGAGCTAGGAAGTTCCGCAGTATTCACGAGGAACAAAAAAGGACCCATAACAGAACCCAGAAGCACACCACCGGCGTCCAGAACCCTGTCCGAAATTGAGTCTTCAACCTTAACCCTGAACACTCGGTCCGTGATAAAATAATCAATCCATTCGAGTAGCAATTCTCTGATGTGATAATGTTGAAGATTATTGATGAGTCGACGTCTGGGGCCACGATCAAATGTTACGGAAAAATTCTGATCGATGACATCGACCTGAGTTCTAGCGTCCGCGTACGGAGCTCAACCATCCAGACACCGAAGAAGGTTGGCCACCACTGAGTTTGCTACAAAACCATGGTCCTAATTCAGAATCATGTTAGGTTGCATAAGGAAAGATCTATAAGTTGTTTGGGTCCAGTTTATTAGTGGCAGTTTTCCAAGCCTAGGGTAAAGTTCGGTCTTTCTTAGTGATTAGTTTATTATGAGAAAAATGGGGTAAGATAAGCTGGAACAGCAGCATTTGAGAAGTTTGGTGGTGAGAAAACTATGACCAGGAGATTATTGATATCTCTTACTGATTATTGAGTCCAAGATATGAGGGCATAAATGAGGATAATCAAGAATGCTGGGCAAATCTGGTTGTACAGTAATCGTTGATCTGGAAAAGTTCAAGCTAGTACTTCTGCAGAGGATATGTTTTCACGGCAGAAATCTCCAGCAGAGTTGAAAACGAGTGAAAGTAGTGGTGACCGTGGTATTAATTTTAGCTCTGACGTCCTTGAAAGTTGTCTACTTCATTGTCTACATATTTTTAATTTAAACACCCACAATATTCGCTAACATTTTTGTTAGCGAATATTGAAAAAAAAAAGCGAATTAAAAAATTTTCTGAATACAAGCTCTATTCAATCTTCTATTCTGCTCTTTTATAAATTAAGAATTAATGAATGGCACTCATGTAACGATTAACTATCTCTCCAAATTTAGCTCTATTGAATTAGGTAGAGAAGCAATGCTGAGATGAAGCAATCACGCGGGTACCTACATTTAGTTACAGATTAAGTCATTTTATAGATAATAAACTGCTGCCATGGATCGTTTATTCGCTTAAGAGAATCCGTATTTAGATCGTCTTTCAGGTCTGATTTATATCGCCTGTTGAACGCTGTTTTGTTTTCCCTTTTACTTCCTCTATCGCGAATAGGCCTGTAGGTAACGTCAAATAACTCTGAACTATTACTTACGTGGGGTTATATCAAGGACAACCTCGTACCTCGTTACCTCTGAAATTTAACATTATAATTAAAAACCTTCTTGCGCATCAATCGCATAAATAGTGTATTTTTAAGCGATCCAATTTATGAATATTTTCACCGCTTTTTAAGTTGGCTTTCTGAAATTTTCCCTAGTCAGGTCATATTTGCGTAGTGGTTTACTGTGAAAATTGCTTTTCACTTTATTTGAAGACGTGCCTTAGAATGGATTTTTAAATTTAACAAAACCAAAATAAATGGTAAAATTGAACAATTTTGCCCCTTTTCCTTTGCCCGCCACTGGCTGACTTTACCTAAAAAATACTATTTTTTACACTACCTTCAAGAGAACTGAAAAAGTGAAAAGGGAGTTTTGAAAAATTTTTAGAGAAATAAACATCATGTAAAAAAAAATTCAAATAACTCCGCCATTTTTCTTATTTACTTCTTGAAATTTTGTAAGGGCTAGATGCTATTAGTATAGTTGCCTACTGTGAAAATTTCAATTTAATTCCTTCAAAAATGTGCTCATAAATTGTTAGAGAAATTTAGCGATTTTTACCCTTTTCCTACCCACGCCACTGGCTTATTAATAAAAGTAATGTAAATTTTATAACATTAAATCAAATTTCAATTAATTTTCCTCCAATCGTGTTGATTTAGTTTCAAAGTTATTTTTCCATCTTACTCATACAGGGGTTCAAAAAAAGCAATTTTTCCAAAAATTCAAATGTCCGCCATTTTGAAACGGCTCGGCCGATTTTGCTCAAGTACAATACCAGACCAGTTCTTATAGATATCTTACTCCCACAAAAATTTCAGTCCCCTAGATTGAAAACTGCGACCTGAAATGAGATGACAAAAACGGGATTTCGGGAACTTTGAAAGGACACCCTGTAGAAGTAACGCGACTTTAGGAATTTTTTTTAACGAAAATCTAACGTCGTTCCAAAGTTTTACAAGGATCCAAAATTTCATTCACTAATCTTGGAAGATAAAGCTACAGGAGCGTTTTGAAAATCGAAATTTCGCGATTTTGGAGAAATATCCTCAATAGTGTATTTTTTATTAAAAAATACACTTAAATGGCCATAAATGTCAAGAATAGCTATTTCTAGAAGAATTATTACTGTCTAATATTGGAATAAACGTAATTAAAAATATATTGTACCTGATGAGACATTACCATTTAGACTCATTAATTAAACAAAAAAAAATGTACAATAGACCAGATAACAAATTTATAGGTAGAAAGGACGAAAGGAGTATAGTTCTATCAGATTACAACACAATTAAAAAATACACAAAAAAGAAAACTAAGTATCTACCATTAGCCATCGAAGTGAAAAGGATCTGGAAGCAGAAGGCAGTTCACATCCTACCTTATATCAGTGACTATTCTAGAATCACGCCATATACATTCACGCAATATCCCACAAATGCATCGGCCGTGCTATACATACAAACACAAGCGCTGAAGGCGACGATACTTCAAACATGCAACATCGCCCGCAACTTCTTAAAGAAAAGATAATGAACTCTCAGTAGACTTACATCAACCCCATTTGCGCGGAGATTCTCACCAGCAATGATGCTGCGAATAATTTGAGATTACTATACTGGAAATGTTTATCAAGCGAAGCAACAAATTTTCAGCTCGATAACGGCTAGCACAAAATCTTAAGAAACTTTATTTAAGTATAGCCGATTTTTCTATTATGAATAAAATAATGACTTGATAATAAATGCAGATACACCTTTACAGGATTAGATATCGCCGATATGATTGGAATTTTTTAGTGATGGGTGAATCTGAATTAAAAATAATAATCGAGAATCCGATTATTAAAAACATACGATCCAGCCCATCACTAGAATTAACGAATTTCATTGCTTTGAGAGTCAACCAAAGGCGTAGATAGTGTTGTCCGAAAATGTCCTAATGAATATTGGAAAAACTTACATTTAAATGTTAAAAACTATTTCAATTATTCTTCATCGCTAGAGGATGATGAACGTCCATACTGCTGCCGATATGACTCGGTAATCTCATTTTCAGTTTTCTTTGGAGACATTCTTTTACATGTGAGAGTTTGAACGATGTATTTAGAGATGTGATTTTTTTTGTATTTGAGCTCAGATCAGCTCTATAGGATTTAGACCGCAATGATAGGGCGGTATACAGTTCGCGCTTAGAAAATTCTATTTTATTGTACAGGGTGAGTAAACAAAAAAGAAAATTTAGTTAAAAGTGCGAATATCTTATTTTCATTCTTTAGAAGAAAATCATTCTACATCATTTCTTTTTCTTGCTATAAAAATACAACTCGTGGTGACAAAATTCGATTTTATTGTACAGGGTTGGTAAAAAAATGGCAAAGAAACCTTTCTTCTGAATTACTTTTTGTGGGGCCAATAAAAAAGAATCACTGATACCATTGCTACTGTAACACGAGATATGATTCAAAATGTTTATAATGAATTTCGCAACAGGATGGTGTTGACGTAGGTGAGTTTAATGTTGAGTTTACTGAACTGTAATGTTCCTAGTTTTTATCTATGGATTAATTTAAATAAACAGCATTATTGAGTTCTTTCAGTTTATTGTTTGAAAGAAGTTTAATTAAAAATAAAATCTTCCATAAAGTTCCTAATTTTTTCACAGCACCCCGTACAATGCAATAGAATGTTCTCAACGAAAATTGTATTTTTATAATTAACAAAAGATGGAAGAGTTTTTTTCGAAGAATTGAAAATAAGATTTTGAAAACTACATTTTCTTTTTTCACGCACCCTGATGTACAATAAAATCGAATTTTCTCAACGCGAACTGTATTTTCATAACCAGTAAAATAAATGATGAAGAATGACTTTTTTTCGAAAGAATGAAAATTAGATTTTTGAAAGTATATTTTCCTTATTTTTACTCACCCTGTACAATACAATCGAATGTTTCCAACGCAAATGCATTTTTATGACAACCAAAAAATGAAAGAGTTTTTTCTCGAAGAATTGATAAGAGGGTTTTGAAAACTATAGTTCTTTTTTTACGCACCCTGTACAATAAAACCAATTTTCCAATGCAAATTGTATTTTTATAACAAATAAAAGATGATAGAGCTTTTTTCGAAAACTTGAAAATACAAACCATTCTTTTTCACTTTTCTCAAATAATCTGAAGATGTGATAATATACAGGGTGCCCTATTCAAATAATAAAGTTGTATGGCGTATAGCGATATTGGGCCATCCTGTGTATCTGAAAATAATTTTACAAATTGCACTTTACCCCTCCCATTTACAACACTTTTTGGTTCATTTCGCTATCTTTAATGATGTAGTTGTAATCGAGCTTTCCATCTTAGGGGACTCACTCAGTAGTACAATAAAATCGAATTTTCTCAACGCGAATTGTATTTTTATGAGCAAAAGAAATCATGAAGGATTACTTTTTTCTAAAGAATCAAAATAGGATTTTTTACGTTTATAAAACCTAATTTTCCTTATTTTTATTCACCCTGTACAATACAATCGAATGTTTTCAACACAAATGTATTTTTATGACAACCAAAATATGAAAGAGTTTTTTTTTCGAAAAATTGAAAAGAGGCTTTCACTATAGTTCTTTTTTTTTAAGCACCCTGTACAATAAATTCGATTTTTCCATCGCAAATTGTATTTTTATAACAAATAGAAGATAAAATAGTTTTTTCGAAAAATTGAAAACAAGATTTTGAAAACTATAGTTCTTTTTTTACGCACCCTGTACAATAAAATCGAGTTTTCTCAACGCGAATTGTATTTTTATAACAAATAGAAGATAAAATAGTTTTTTCGAAAAATTGAAAACAAGATTTTGAAAACTATAGTTCTTTTTTTACGCACCCTGTACAATAAAATCGAGTTTTCTCAACGCGAATTGTATTTTTATAACAAGCAAAAAAATGACGAAGAATGAATTTTTTCCGAAATGATGGGCGATTTATGAATCTTAACGATAGATAGCGTTCTACTTTGACCATGTCATCTGTAAAAGCTAAATTTTCACCCCTTTTTGTCATTGTTTGACCTTGGCTTTTTTCCAAGCAGTGGTGGGTAGTTTTTCTTGTCTTAGCCTATGATATGGTACGTTGTCCATTACTACAACAGAGTTTGCTTCCTAACTTGGAAAAATTTTACTTAAACATAGCTCAAATACGGTGTCATACATGTCTTAATGATAGTCCCCCTGCTTTTTTAATTAAAAAAATAACAGTCCATCATTCAAAAAACCCATGTCACTACCAATGTGGGTAATAGTTAAGGATTTGCCTTTGGTTGATGGCGCCCGAAGACCAGTTGACCAACCTTCCATTAATGCCTGTTTTTTGACTGAACATTTTTTTTTTTACTGAACATTTTGACTGAATTTTTCTCTAACAGAATGCGGAATTTAGGTCGTAAGTCAATATATTTGTCTCATCAATACCTATCATTTTCGAACGATTTTTAACTGTGTCGCGTACATTTTTTTTTGTTTTCATCACCCTTTAAAAAGACGAAGATATTGATCGAAAATTACTGATTTTTCTCCAACAGATAATTTTTTCCATCTAAGGCAATTCTTATCATTTGAATTAGAGCTTTCCATTACCCTTATATTACTTGCAAACATAATGCAGAGCCCGATTACCAATAATTGAAAGTTAGAGTGTAACAGAGTGTACATTCCATTTTTGCAAAAGAAGAGAATTTCTGCATTTTATAGAAAAAGTAACGAATGTTGTGCTGCACTTTTGTGCCACCTTGTATAGTTAATTACGGCCATAGAGAAATCGAATTAAAAAAATTAATTACCCACCTTCATTAAACTTACATTTTGTGATAAAATTTTTCCAATTACCTACCTACCTACAAAATGAATGTTTGCAATAATTGAATTAGCTTGCCTCTGATAACTTCTCTTGATTGCTACTTCACACATTATTTTTTTCCGCACATACATGAAGCATTTTTGTTCAGTACAATAATTTCCTCGGCTTTCTCCCTTAATTACCTCTTCTAGATTATCTTCAATATTTTTACTTTACTTGCTATACTTATGAAAGGTTTTTACAACTAATCCCTACTTTGATCGGCAATACTAACGTTCTTAATAATTAATAACGAGATAAGAGTGCTGTAGCCATATAATTCGATCAAGGCGAACGGCAGTAGTAATAATTATCCCGTTTTCGATAATCTACCGCTCTTGCTTTGCATTGCAACAAAATAATAATCAATACTAGCCACGGAATGTAATAATAAATTGACTTTCCCTTTTAGCATAAATATTTAGTGTAAAGAGATGAAAGTGGCATACTTGACTCCAATTACACGATCGCGGACAAGAAACAAGAAGGTAATGAAAGACAAATGACTCTCGGCACCACTAAAATAACAATAATCAACAATCTGGAATGTTGTTCTCTTCTTTCTTCCTCCAGTTACGGCTACCTAGAAAGTGCGAACATGAGGTGCAGATCGTTCATTTGTAAAATCAATGGACCGTAGAGCTGTTCAATTTTTTCGCTATGGTTACTAACTGCATGTTCCAGTAGACCAAAAAGTATCACTAATTATAGTACGTACAGCAGGATCAACAGTGAAAGTCCTTAGGGTTGTTGTTGAGAAATAGATAGATGTACCCATGTTTTTGGTATATCTGGTATATCTTCGTTATGATTAGAAAAAAAGTTAATCTTTTCAAGAATAAAATTATTACAGGTGTAGCCAGTAGGGAAAATTTATTATTGTTTTTATTTTTCCACTCTACCTGCATGAGATTCTGTCAATTCCTGATACGGTAATCTAATTTCTTTCAGCTAAAACAGCTAATAATCCTGTACGGTTTAGGTACACAAAGAACGAATAATGAACTGTATAAATTAATAGACACACATTAAATTAATCTTTTAATGCAAAACTAATAACTTTACACAATGCTGTAGAACAACCAATCAATTTAAAGGTAATTTCTAATTATATGTAGACGATTATAATATGATTAAACGATTTAGTAAGATGAATAATTTGAATTAAGTCGGAGTAGGTATGTAGGTATTTATTTAGTCTGACGAACGAACGATACGAAATAATACGAATATTAGAGACAGCAGGACTTCTGTCCTGGTCAACGAACGAAAAGCGAATCTTGCTTTGCACACCTGACGCAGGCAAGCAGGGGTTACATTTTTACTTTTTCCCTATTCCACGAAGACCACCTAAGAAGTGCATCTCCCGGATCGATATTTAACAGAAACTTCGACATTTCAGTTCTTCTTCATCCTAAACTGTGTCTACATACACATAGACAGTGTCTACACGATTTAACTAATTTAAAAGCAGCTCAATCTGCAACATATTCCCCCCCTTGGAGTCTCTGACTTCAATAACACTAAATAAATTTTTTTTTTTTTCTCATACGAAAATTTTCAACATATAATTGCGGTTCTCTCTCGAACGAAATAATAATATTTTTTCCTATTTTAAAATCGTCGAACGAATAGACAAATAGTCTCGAAATTATTACTTGCATTGTTAATCTTCATTTGGCAGAGGGCAAACCTTTGAAATACTTCTTATGAAATTTCCCCCCTGAGTTTTTAATTTAACCATTCGAACTTTGCCGTCAGCACCAGGGACGAGCTCTATAATTCTAGCTCTTGGCCATTTCAATGGAGGAGTATTTTCTTCTTTTATTAAAACGAGATCGTTATTTTTTAAATTTTCTGAATGGTTTAACCACTTCGGACGATTTTGTAACCGATTTAAATACTCAATTTTATTTTCGTAAGTTCGACATATTCTTTCTACCAATTTCGCGAGCAACACAGCTCCACAGAGTTCCAACCTTGGCAATGTTATACTTTTCAAAGGAGACACCCTTGATTTTGAACAAATTAGTCTACACGACACATCCTTATTTGAATATAATACACGCAAATATACGCAGGCGCCATAAGCTTTTAAGCTGGCGTCACAAAATCCATGGATTTCGATACTTTCGATTGACAAATTTATAGTTAGATTCCTCGGAATCTTCACCTCTTTTAGACACGGTAGCGAGAAGAAAAATTTATTCCATTCCGACATTAAATTATCTGGGAGATTATCATCCCACTCGATTTTACTGATCCATATTTTCTGCATAATTAATTTTGCAGTTACTACGACGGGACCTAACAATCCAATAGGATCGAAGATTGAAGCAATTTTCGACAGAACTTCTCTTTTTGTGTAATTTTTAATTTCCTTAAATTCGGGCAGTGCCATTACGAGAAAGTCTTCATGAGAATTCCATTGCAAGCCAAGTACCTTACTAGACGAACTTTCATTTTGAATGTCGTAATTATTTTTCGAATTATTTTGATTTGAATCAGCTTGGAAATCCTCATTCGAATTATTTTCATTGAACTCTGTAGAAAAATCTTTGACATTTGAATGCCACTTATGTAACTTAAATCCTGCAGTATTTAATAAACTAATTAATTGCGAAGAAGTTTCGATTAATTCATTTTTCGAATTTGAACTGACGAGCACATCATCCACGTATGTTTGCGAAAGTAACATTTTTGATGCAAGCGGGTAATTTTGCGATTCTTTTTCAGCCAGTTCTTTTAAACATCTAGTGGCAGCAAAGGGCGCGAAATTCGTACCATACGTTATTGTTAATAACTCTAAACATTGTAAAGGTTCATTTTCATTTTCACGCCACAGGATGTTCTGTAAATATGTGTGATTCGGATTTACACGAATCTGACGGTACATTTTTTCAATGTCCGCAATGACTACGAAAGTACCTATCCGAAATCTACATATGATATCGAATAATTCCGGTTGTACCGTATAGCCTTTTAATAAAATATCATTAAGCGATAAACCCGATGAAGTTTTCATCGAAGCGTCAAAAACAACACGCAATTTTGTTGTTTCACTATCTTCACGTATAACTGCGTGATGCGGCATAAAATATTTATTTTCTCCTCTCTCATTATGAGAACTTAGAGGGACGATTTTTGCATGATTTAAGTTTACATATTCATCGATAAATTGTTTATATTTTAATTTTAAATTTGGATCTCTTAGAAATCGTTTTTCGAGACCAGCAAATCGTTTTCTTGCTTGCAAAAACGATTCACCTAAATTACACGATTTATTTTCTTGATTTTTAAATGGCAAATTTATTTGAAACCGTCCATTTTCTAATCGAATCGTCGTTTCTTTAAAAATTTCTTCCGATTTTGCATTTTCGGGACTTAAAATTGTTTTCTCTTCGATGTCTTCTATCTCCCAAAATTTTTGTAACAGTTCATCGCTACTCGATGACGTATTTAAAAAAGAACAACAATTGGGTGAACTATTCCCTAGTTCATTATACGAATTAATATTAGAATGCTTTGGCTTATTATTTGCCAATTTACCGCCGACGACATATCCTAAGAGTGTACTAAAAAGGGTTGGCATATCCGCCCCTAATTTAATCACTCCTGGAACGATTAAATCATAATAGACGTCTGCTCCTAGCAAGATGTCGATTTTCGACGAGACATAAAACTTTGGATCAGCTAACATAATGTGATCCGGTATTTTTAAATTTGATACGTTTAGAGTAGTTTGCGGTAGTTCGCAAGTTATTTTTTCCAATACTGCACACGAAACTTTGAACGAATTTTTTCTATAAACGTTTGACTTAATGGTTAAATCAACCATCTCATTTGATTGAGCATTTATTTGCGAGATTCCTGATATTTGCAATTCTTTACGATAAGTATTCGAATTTAATTTGTCTAGCAATTCTTTTGTGCACATGCTAATCTGACTCGCCGAATCCAGTAAGCACCTAGCCGAAACTGGATCGCCGTTGCGATTATAAATTGTTACCACTGCTGTGGCTAGTAGGATTTGCGAATTATTTTGCGAATAAGTGGAAAACGATAACGAACTTTCGGGCTTATTTTCTTTATTTTTATTTTCATTTACGATACTTCTTTGCTTGGGATCGTCTTGCGACCTTGATTCTACTTGACTCGAATTCTTTTGATTTACGATTTGTCCCGATTCTCTATTTTCTGGCGTTGATCGATTTGAATTATTATTAGTTGAATAATGTTTATTTTGATATTGGTTTACACCCTCGTTTACACCATACGTACGATTTTGACGATTAAATTGACGATTAATTGTGCCTGAATTAGGTTTATGGAGATCCTGCCACTGGCTGCGACTTTCTGTGCGACGAATTTGAAAATTTCTAGGATTTGAATGAACTTCTCGATCAAAATTGATATGAAGTAGAGTATTATGCCTTTTGCCACATTGCCAACAATTATTCCCAGTGCAAGTATCATCGAACGAATGTTTCCTAAACAGACATATTTTGCAAAAACCTCGAGAGGTTATAAAGTTGTTTCTTTCCTGAATAGTTAATTGTTTGAATTTATAGCATTGATAAATCGAATGATGCTCTGAGCAAAAATTACAAATTAAATAGGATTGATTTCCTGTCGCCTTTCCTGTCTGTTGTTGATTCGAATTATGAGTTGAACTAATAAAATGATTAACTTTCCTAATCGGTGTAGGACTAGTGCCTTTTGTTGCATCTATTTCCTCTAATGCTTTGCATTGCTTTTCTAAAAAATTAATAAATTCTTTTAACGTTGGTAGGTTCTTGGTATCTCGATGTAAGCAATAAGCCTTTTGCAATTGAAAATCCAATTTCTTGGAAAAAATGTGAATTAAAATTAAGTCCCAAGAATCTACGGGTACATTTAAATTTTCCAAACTTTCGATATTTTGATTAATATGAGTTAAGAACTCCCTCAGGTTTTGAGCCTTTGGCTTCAATAAATTAGGTAAGTTTTCGAATAAATTGGTGATGTGCGCCTCGATTATCGCATACGTGTTTTTATATTAGAATATTTCTTTGATTTGTTCGGGGCCCACTTGGCTGATGTAACTGCTAATGTTTTGATTGTGGGCGACTTTAACATTCCAAATTGGACTGATGCTAGCGGTAGGGATCCTAAATGTCAGATGTTCAGCAGCTTCCTGGAATATACTGGGTTTAATCAATTTAATAACGTACGCAACAGCATTAATCGTACATTGGACTTGGTTGTGGGAGATATTGATTGCATGGTTTGCCATGACAGTGCACCGTTTGTCAGGGAGGATTTATATCATCCGGCATTGTCTATTGAGGTTGATCTCGTCACTCCAAGGGTTGTGAATTTTCCTTGTAACTCTTCTAGTATGAGATATAACTTTAAAAAAGCAAATTTTCCAGCTTTATATGATACTCTACTTACTGAGGATTGGTCCGAACTTAAATCTTTCAATAACGTTGATGAAGCTTGCTCCCTGTTTTACCATAAAATCTATTCAATATTTGATCAATTTGTTCCAAAATATCGTAGAAAATCCAATACATATTCTTATCCTCCGTGGTATACTAATGAAATTATACAAGATATCAAACTCAAACATAAGTGTTACAGTATCCATAAACGCACGGGTGACATATCTAGGCTCCAAAGATTTAGGGAACTTAGAGCGTTGATCAAGGCCAAAACGAGGAAAGCGTACACGGACTATATTAATAACCTGCAAAATAACCTCATTACTGAGCCAAAGAGATTCTGGCAATTTATACAAAGTAAAAGGGGCAGCTCGAGGATTCCAGGTACATTATATGATGAGGGAGGTTTAGTTTATGATAGCCCCACTGACATTGTTGACTGTTTTGCCCGTTATTTTAGCGGTGTGTACTCACCACCCTCAGCTGATACTGCTGTCGGGAATGATGTGGTATCTCCGTCTGGCTCATTGTCTGTGACTGTTCCGAGGATATCGGAGGAGGATGTTAGCGGCGCAATAGGAAGACTGAAAAATAGGGCAACTGCTGGATCTGATCAAATACCTAGTTACTTGATCAGAGACTGCGAACATGTCTTTCTTGAGCCTCTTCTGATTATCTTTAATTTGTCTTTAGAGACCTCAACCTTTCCAGATATGTGGAAGACCGCCAAAGTCTGTCCGGTTCTTAAGAGTGGTGACCCTCAGTTTATTTCTAATTATAGACCAATCTCTATTTTGAATAATTTTGCGAAGGTCTTTGAGATGGTGATGTACTCCTTCATTTATCCTGCGGTTCGTCAATCGATTTCTCCTCAGCAACACGGCTTCATGGATAAACGCTCTACGGTGACCAATCTCGTGTTTTTTACTCAGTTTATAGCTGATGCCCTAGACAATAAAATGCAGGTGGATGTGGTATACACTGATTTCTCGAAGGCCTTTGACCGAATTGACCATAGTATTCTATTAAGAAAGCTGGTGTGCTTTGGTTTCTCTTCTCAATTAGTGTCCTTGTTTAATTCTTACCTATCAGATAGGCATCAATATGTAATATATAATGGTCATGTATCAGAACAGTTCACACCCACGTCTGGGGTACCCCAGGGTTCAAACCTGGGACCCCTACTATTCTTATTGTTTATCAATGACATCACAGATGTCATTTGTTCCCATAGCCTTCTTTTTGCGGATGACTTGAAAATTTTTTCTGTAGTTAATAACGTCAGTGATTTCCGGGCGCTGCAGAATTCTGTTGATTGTCTGGAACGGTGGTGTGTTGATAATAATCTTCAGATAAATGTCAACAAATGTCGAGTGGTCACCTTCACCAAGAAAAACAACCCTCTTGTATTCAGCTACACTTTTAATTCTACCAACTTTATCCGTTCCAACTCCATAAGGGATCTTGGGGTCATTTTTGATAGTGGTCTTTCCTTTACTGAGCACATTTCTAGTATTACCAAATCTGCGATGAAAATGCTTGGATTCATAAGTAGGAACTGTAGAGATTTTAGAAATATTAATTCATTGAAAATTCTTTTTTACTCCTACGTTAGATCCAAATTGGATTATTGCAGTATTGTGTGGTCACCCTACTACACATGTCACATTGGTCAGGTCGAGCGTATTCAGAGGAGGTTTTTGAAAATGCTCAGTTATAGGGTGCATAATGAGTTTCCCACTAGAGGCTTTGATCATGACTTGCTGCTGAAACAATTCGACTTCATGTCACTGGAGAAGAGGCGGAAGCTAGTCGCTGTTAAATTTTTATACTGTCTCTTCCATAACCGTATCGATTGCTCATCAATACTTCAACTTTTTAATTTTCATATCCCTCGCTCAAATTCTAGAAATGTAAAAACGTTTGCCTTGCGCATAGCAAGGTCAAATGTACTTCTAAAATCGCCGGTGTACGTTATGTCAACCTACTTTAATCGCATCTCTAGTTTTTGTGACCTAAATGCCAGCTCCTTAACTGATATATTGCGGGTTGCTGATTTGAATTTTTAGATATTGTCATGCTTTTGTTGGTGGGGTGAGGGTTATGTATAACTTTATTTTCTTCGTTCCCTAACTTGCTTTGTATATTGTTATATTGTTAAATATTTTATAATAGATAGTGTAACTATTTTAATGGTATGATGTTTTTGTCTGCACATATTATTACTAATCTTTAGATATTGTCCTGTTATTGGATTTGTTGTAAATCTGTTGGGCAATAAAGTATTATTATTATTATTATTATTATTATATCTATTTTCTAACAACTTAATTGCAGATTGTAAATTCGAGCTTACCAACGACAAATTCTGTATTAAAGACAGTGCTTCGCCTCTCAAATATCCCTTAAGATAAATTAGTTTTTCGATATTATCTAAATCCTCATTATTTATGATGAGTTTAGTAAACAGATCATGAAAACTATTCCACTCTGCAGCATCACCTGAAAAAATTGGAATTTTGATTTCGGGCAGCTTAACTGTTTGAGAATTTGCACCCTTTGTATTTATACTTGTCGTAACACCCTGAACTAATTCGGCTACAAATTCTTTATTCGATTGTTGTAAATTCGATACGAAATTCTGAAATTCTACGTTTCCATCTAATCTAGGTTGTTGGGTGCTTAGACTAGTTAACTCTTCAATTTTGTTTTCTAACTTCGAAAACAAATTACAAAATTTACTTTCTACATCCTCACTATCTTTAGTGGCATCTTCTTTAATCTCTGCGATCGATTCTTGTATATTTACATAACTCTGATAAGCTGCTATTAAATTTCTTTTGCGAATTTCGATTTGATTTTTATTATTTTCATTTTTTAAATTCTCCTCAACCCACGTTTCGATTTTTGTAATTAATCCTTTCGCGTAACCCCTCTTTTTCTTCAAATTATCCATCTTTTTACAATATTACTTAACAAACGATATTTTTATAACACAGAATAATATAATAAACGATTTTTCATACAATGAGACGACTGACGAACATTTAGGTACTTACGATATGACATACGATAACTATAGGTATAATTAATATTATAAACACGAACGAAATTACAATTATTTATATTTTTACGATCAAAGTTATCAACTTTAGTATTATTCACGAATATTAGGTAGGTACATCAACCAAAACGACGAATTTAATTAGGTAGGTGGGTCTGAGTGCTTCTTTCGACTCATCAGCTGACGAATTAGGCTTCGAACGATTTAATATGCAATTTTGTTGCGATAACGAAATAGGAAATATGAAACTTTCCTCGAATAATAAATGAAGAGGTACGTTACTCAGTTTAGTGGAATCCAGGAACTTCTCTGCAATCCAGGACCTCGTTTTTGTGGAATCCAGGAATTGCTCTGCAATACAGGAGCTCGTTTTTGTGTACTCCAGGGCCTTGTCTGCAATCCAGGAGCTCGTCTTTGTGGACTCCAAGGAATTGTCTGCAACCCAGGCGCTCGTACAGAAGTTTCTCTGCAACAACCATCCAACACGAAACACGAAATACTTGTAGTCGAAAATGAACGATTCTGGACACTTAAAACTGCACAATTTTGCTTAACGACGTATTCACTGCATCCATGGTACACCAGCAACTTCCATTAATTTCCATTTGCACTAAATTCAGTTACGATCCGGCTCGAAGGACCACTTTTATGTACGGTTTAGGTACACAAAGAACGAATAATGAACTGTATAAATTAATAGACACACATTAAATTAATCTTTTAATGCAAAACTAATAACTTTACACAATGCTGTAGAACAACCAATCAATTTAAAGGTAATTTCTAATTATATGTAGACGATTATAATATGATTAAACGATTTAGTAAGATGAATAATTTGAATTAAGTCGGAGTAGGTATGTAGGTATTTATTTAGTCTGACGAACGAACGATACGAAATAATACGAATATTAGAGACAGCAGGACTTCTGTCCTGGTCAACGAACGAAAAGCGAATCTTGCTTTGCACACCTGACGCAGGCAAGCAGGGGTTACATTTTTACTTTTTCCCTATTCCACGAAGACCACCTAAGAAGTGCATCTCCCGGATCGATATTTAACAGAAACTTCGACATTTCAGTTCTTCTTCATCCTAAACTGTGTCTACATACACATAGACAGTGTCTACACGATTTAACTAATTTAAAAGCAGCTCAATCTGCAACAATCCATTGAAAATGTGCATTACAAAGGCTCTATATGTTCAAAGGTTCATCAAATAGTCTCTATCGGCAAAAGTTAAAAGGCATGAAAAAAAATGTAATGCTTTATATCCATTGATCACACATGAACACTCCAGTCAGAATTGATGCTTTACACTTTCAAATGTCACGTCAAACTTGAAAAATTTTCTAGATACGATATGGCAGGATTAGTTTATTTCCTTTCCTTTAGGTTAGAGGGTTTTCTTAAAAGGTATTATTAGGTTTAAATCTTCACGAAATTAATATTCGATAGCTATGTCATGTGTATAATGTAACAAATGTAGCATTTGCATTTCAATAACGTTCAAATGTAACGTTCAGTAACATCAAATAAAATCTTCCAAAAGCTATATCGAAAAGCGAAAACTCGATTTACGTTAATTAAATTTACATCATAAGTATGTAGATTGTGTAAACAATGAATTTAAATTCTTCTGGAATAATATGGCCATAAATCATAAAAGGACGTAAATCATGCAGTTAAAAACCCCTATCAGAACACAATTTGTGAATTGGTGACTTTTTTAAATTAAACCAACAATAGGCAGGTTGTTGAAAGTTTTAAGTCAACGGTTTTAATTTACATAAAACTCAACTTAGGCGGTTTTTCTGAAAATGACTATCCATAGAACTTAATTTTTAAGTTTCAGGAATTTTTTTTGCAGCATACAGTGTGTTCAGGTTAAAGGGCACATGAGAAACTTTGAACTTAAAATCTAGGAAGTTATAAGTTGCCAACGAGACCTAAGCACAGCAGACGAGAAAGTTAAGGAGACGTGATCCGAGTCATGGGATACTATCTCAACAGATACTAATTTAATTGAAGTTTAAATGAAATCAGCTCCATTTTAAAGCATTGACAGCATGTAATACATCCTGAGAAAGGAGATTAAAAGTACTGAAAATCCTTTGGGAAACGAAATGTTTTCTGAAAGTACAGTTGAACTTCTTTTTGGAGAGTCTTAGCTGTATGTGTCCCCGCATTGAGTCCTCGTTGACAGAAAATAACAAAAAGAAGTCTACACAAAAGTGACGTGAGAATTTTTACGGTTGTGTTAAAAGAAACGCTACCATGATAATCAGAAAATTAGGTGGGGTCGAAAATTTGGAGACGATCATCGAAACAAAAGCGAGTCGTACTGTAAAGAAATTTGTTGGAAGCTCTTTGAAAAGATTCTAACGAAACCGCTTTCTGGACTCTCACGAGTGGCATAACTAGTCCAGCCTGCTACAGGCTGGAAATTGAAAAAATTGAAAGGAGACATTTGGGGTTATGTACTTTTATACACCAAAAAGATGGATATGAAGACCTTTCATCTCAGTATGTACTGACAACGCGTAATGATTGTTCAAGTCTTGAGAAGTCATTTAAGAAACAATTTGGGAAGAGAACAGAAACGAGAAGGCTGTGCATCAGAATCTGGCAACGCGTTCTGATTGGTCAAGTCTTGAGAAGTCTTTAACAAACAATTTGGTAGAGAAAAAAAAACGAGAAGACTTTGTATCAGAATTTGACAACGCGTAATGATTGGCCGAGTCTTGAGAAGTCAATTGAGAAACAATTGGAAAGAAAACAAAAAACTAAAATGCTTTGCATCAGATTTTGACAACGCGTGATGATTAGTCAAGTCTGAGATGTCATTTAACAAATAATTTAGAAGAGTACAAAAACCAGAAGGCGCTGCATCAGAATTTAACAACGCATAATGATTGCTCAAATCTTTAGAAGTTAATTCACAAAAAAATGGGAAGAGAACAAAAAGGAAAAGGTTCTGCAACAGAATTTTAACACGCGTAATGATTGGTCAAGGCTTGAGAAGTCATTTAACAAACAATTGGGAAGAGGACAAAAACCAAAAGACGCTGCATCAGAATTTGACAACGCATAATAATTGGCCGAGACTTGAGAAGTCAATTAACAAAAAAATTAAAAGAGAACAAAAACGAGAAGGCTGTGCATCAGAATTTGACAACGCGTAATGATTGGTCAAATTTCGAGAAGTCGATTTGCAAAAAATGAGAAGAGAACAAAAACCAGAAGACTGTGCATCAGAATCTAGCAACGTGTACTAATTGGTCAAGTCTTGAGAATACTTTAACAAACAATTGGGAAGAGAAAGAAAAAGGAGAAGACTCTCTTTTGATCAGCAAACTAGTGAGTAATTGCTAACAAAATAGCAGATTTTCGTTGTCAAAACTATTGAAAAAAAAAAACAGATATCAGTATGGAATTGATTACCCTTAACCAAAATCTATTATAATTTTGGGGGAGAGGTATTGAAAGCTGATCAACCCCTAAGGGTTATAGAGGATTTCTGAGGAATTTAGGTCGTGTCATAGAAACCCAGTTCTTGTTAGGACGGGAAAAATGCGATCAAATTGGTTTGGGTCGCCAAGAACGACACTGGAGAGTTTGATTCTGTGTTTGGATCTTGATGGCTGTAGTGTTGAGCTTGAGTTAAAGATGTGGTTGATCGTGAATCTAGTATTGCATTATGGACAGGTATGAGGTATTTCTCTGGCTTGAAGAAAAGAATGCATAACTCTCGTGTGGTCAAGTTTAATTCCATTCAGCTTAACCTGTTTGCTTTTATTGGTAGGAAAAGCAGTTGATGGCTGGCACAGAGGGCATAAGAGATTTGAGAAAAAAATAGTTAAGATTTCATTTTTCTTTCCTGATTTGATAACACAACACGTTCAACAGCTAGAATGATGGAGTAGGAGTCGGTAGTAAAAATGATGAATAGACTAGTGAGGCGTACGAAATTGCTTCTCTGAAGTGCTGCGTGAATACCTGGTTGCTGGTTTTGGAGTTATCGAATCTTGAGAGTTATAGGTTTAGGGGAGTTATGGTGAGACCCTAAGATTTGGACCTCACTAAGCTAAGGTGTGAGAGTTTGTTGCAGTCTCAATGTTTAGCATACGTTGGTAGAAAAGGGGATGATGGGTGGATTTGAAACAACTGGGATTTGCGAATATGTTGTAGGCATAGATAAGCGATGTGAGCACCGGTAAGCGCAAAAAGGCTATCTATAGGAGTGATGCAGTAAGCTCCAGTAGTGATTCGCAAGGCTGTCGATTATATGACTTCGATATAGGAGAGCCTGGAGGAAGAACTATCTAGAAATATTACAATTTAGGGTGCTCAAATGAGTCGGTTGTGGCCGAGTTCAGGCGCTCGAACTTAACTTTTGATTGATCTTATTTGACACTTATTGCCAACTACATATTGTGAAAACAACGCATAAAATGAAAATCAGAAAAAATTTTAACAAGAGAACAACAGAAATAAGTTATTCGAGCTTAAATATTAAAAAATCTCGTAATTCTAGCTAGTTTCATAAGAACTAATTTGGCATTCTGACCTTTTTCAATAGAAAGAACTTGGTTAGAAACAAATTGATTTAAACTCAATAATACCCGCCAATATTCCTGTTTTAGCAGATATTCCATTCTATTCAGATGACCGTAAATAACGCTTGTATTATAAAATTGATCAAGTTTGAATCTTCGCAGCTGCTTTTCAAATAACTGCGGCAAACAATGCACGCGATATTAATAGCCATCAGGATAAGTTAAAATGGATATGAAATTTCGGAAATTAGATTAGCTTTGTGGCATGGCCGCTTGTGTTATTTTGTCACAGTTGAGCAGTTTAATGAAATTCACAGGTGTTTGATAAATTTGGTTACAATACCTAAACTTACAATATAGAAGAAAAGGCGGAGGAGGAGGGTGGGGATATATCATTATACAGAGAGTGCAATGATATTATTTGAATTACCTTTGGATATTGAAGTTAAAGGATGAAATGAGTCTTTCATCGTTTTCGGATAACTTGATAGTGATAATTTATTGAGACTTAGTATTTATTAACGTCATTAATCTAGTAAGAAGAAATAATTATTATGCCAGGTACTAATATTGTGTTTCTTTTTTTGCAGTATCAAGTTGAGGATGCCAACAACGAGTGGATGCCGGAACGAAGATGAGGTCTCCTAACCATAATACTAACCCCCAAAATGATCTCCCCTTCCCAGTCCCCCATTGGTAGACAATCACAACAGTAATTCTTTTCCCAAAATCAGATATTAAAAAATAATTTCCCATAACAGACAAAAAACATCTTACTAATCCCTCCTACTAAACAATGAGCAAGTCATCATGTCTTTGAAAATCAAGTCTGCCATGCACACAGTCAACTGACGCCCGCGCGCACTAATCTTCGTTAGCCATGGTAGTAAAAAGTCAGCCCCTTTTGGTTTTAGTAACTATGTAGAAGTGAATAATTGGTGTTTTTCGCTATTTGTATTTATTATGAAACTTATACAGCATGTATGTGTGCTTATATCTTACTTAGATCATTGTGTTATTTAATAATTATTATTATTATTATTACCAATAAATTAATCACTGTTATCCTGGCTTTATGGTTTATATATGTATAGGAAACCCATTTTCTGTTAGATCCTTTGGTAATTTTTATTGATTGATTTCTGAGACTTATTATGTCTACAAAACTATTATTTGAAATTATTATAAACATTAACGATTATTAAGAAAATACGAAATTAGATCCCACAACAATTATTCTAACTCATTTTGTGCACTCATCATTACTTTTTCAATATTCTAACCATTTGTTTATTATTATTGTAATAATTTGATCGATAGCTAGTTTTGATCGTAACTGCCGTCAGTGTTGTTATGTTACATTCACGGTTCATTATCTCATCAAATTTTAATTTGTATAGGTACTTGTCTATTTTAAGTGCGAGCTTTCATTGAGATTGTTATTGACTTTCACTTTCTTTCTGTATAGCTCCATATTAGCTGATTTCCTAATAACTGAAAGATACTTTCGTAATCGCAGATTACTTATTAGGGACTTGTTCACATGCATGAATCGTTAAGTACGTATTGAACGTCAAAGTTAGAGAGGTACCATTCGTTATTTTATAAAAGCTGAAAGTTTCTATGCGCAATGCAGCGACTAAGAAGTTTGCATCATTGTGACTTTGGCAGGTAACAGCTGAAGAAGGTGTATTAAAGCACTCCTCAAAATCTACCTAGTATATAATGTATACAAGGTATTTTCTTTAAACTTAAAGGGCATGCAGAAAAGGCACAAATAGGCAAAAAATTTTCTATATAAATGGCCGCTGGAGCTTTAATTTGCGAGATACAGGGTTTTGATACATGATTTGCTATTCCCAACAAAAAATTTTAATCCACTGGCGGAGATCTGGGTATGTCGTCACCTTTTTTTAATAATTGTTACGCCAATGACTTTAATGTCATTTTTGATTAATGACAAATGGCAAAAAAATAAGGCAATTTTTCTTCTTTAAACAACACGAGGTATACAGGGTCCTGCAACAGTGCGTCCGTCTTTCCTAGCGTCTTTCCCGTGGTGGATAAAAAAAATGTTTCCTACAAAAAATTATTGGTTTGGAAATCTTCATCACATAAAATTGTTTTGCACTACACAAGGTGTCCCATTTTTGAGGTATTCCAACAACAAACATTTTTTAAATGGAAAGCCCTGTATTTATTCTATTTTTTCGATGTAATTTTTTACCATCTACATTGTTGTCTATTTACTATTTGATTATATTACAGAGTTGCCGACTTACAAATGTTTTCCCGAAATTCTTGTATAAAACAAGCTGAAGTTTAAAAAATGGTAGCGACCTCGTTTTTCAGAAGGTAAAAATTATTCTTAGCAATAACTTCAGTGCGGTTACTAAGCAACATTGTGATAATGAGAAATATGAATTTAGTAAAATAGGTTGTTTGGAAAAAAATGTCAAACTTTGCAAACTTCAAAGTGGTTTAACTAATTTTTTTCAAATGGAATCCCCCTATTTTCATATCACCATTCGATAGGCTTTTTTCTTCTCTTCAATTTCATGGTGCATGTTGTATAACTAAACCCCATAGTTATTGACATGATCAATATTTTCCACAAAAAAAATAAAAAAAATATTACCATTTAATTACATTTCTAGCACCGAAGTAGGCCGCAATGAAGTAAAACAACTGTCAAAATGTAAGTATCCAAGTGTCAATGTGACATCTAATGAAGTTAAGAATAAAAACCGATAATACATAATATGTAAAAAAGATTAATTATTTCATTCAAAAACATGCAAATGTAACAAAATTGAACATACAAATGAAAAACTATTACAATAAATGTTCAAAATGTCTCCCATTTTCATTCAGGCACAAATCAATTCTTTGCTGAAAAGACCTTTGCACTCCTTCCTAGCATTTCAGGTGAAATGCTTGAAAAAGCTTCCACAATTCTTTGTTGCATATTGATTAGTGTCGTCGGCGGTTCGTTAAAAACAATTCCCTTCACGTATCCCCACAAGAAAAGGTCCGGAGGTTTTGTCAAATCCAGAGATCTAGCAGGCCATCTGATGGCTCCATTCCTACCAATAACACTGGTTGGGGAAAATTCAATTCACACTGACACTTGGATACTTACATTTTGACAGTTGTTTTGCTTCATTGCGGCGTACTTCGGTGCATAGAAATGTAATTAAATGGTAACTTTTGTGGAAAATATTGATCATGTCAACAACTATGGGGTTTAGACATACGACATGCACCATGAAATTGAAGAGAAGAAAAAGGCCTATCGAATGGTGATATAAAAATAGGGGCATTCCATTCGAAAAAAATTAGTTAAACCACTTTGAAGTTTGCAAAGTTTGGCATTTTTTTCCAAACAACCTATTTTACTAAATTCATATTTCTCATTATCACAATGTTGCTTAGTAACCGCACTGAAGTTATTGCTAAGAATAATTTTTACCTTCTGAAAAACGAGGTCGCTACCATTTTTTAAACTTCAGCTTGTTTTATACAAGAATTTCGGGAAAACATTTGTAAGTCGGCAACACTGTAATATAATCAAATAGTAAATAGACAACAATGCAGATGGTAAAAAATTACATCGAAAAAATAGAATAAATACAGGGCTTTCCATTTAAAAAAATGTTTGTTGTTGGAATACCTCAAAAATGGGACACCCTGTATAGTGCAAAACAATTTTATGGCATGAAGATTACCAAACCAATAATTTTTTGTACGAAACTTTTTTTTTTATCCACTACGGGAAAGGCGCTAGGAAAGACAGACGCACTGTTGCAGGACCCTGTATATAAAAAATACAACTTTTCCATTAAAGTCAGTACCGTATAAATTATTTTAAAAAAGGTAACGACAAACCCAGATCTACGGCAATGAATTAAAATTTTTTGTTGGGAGTATCAAATCATGTAGGTACTTTAATCAGTACAACTGACTGTCAAAAATTTCGAGTTAATCTGATCAGTCAGTTTGTAGATATTCAAATAATATTAAAATTTTCGAAGAACTTCAACACCCTGTATTTCGAAGACTAAAGCTCCTACGACCATTGTCTATAGGAAATTTTTTGCCGATTTTTGCATTTTTCATATGGCCTTCAAGTTTTTTTTCTAAAAAAATATATTTATGTGATAGAATTGGGGGATGAATAAAAAATAATCTTTTTGATGATAGGTATAACAATCCTATAGAAGAATTCAATGCCAATAATATGAATCGATAGTCCATATCCAGGATCCTCATTTTATATGAATTTTAAATCAGATAAAAAAAGTGGGTATAGTTTTTCGTTTGGGAAGGGGGTCATCCAATGATACCAAATTTGACCAACGTACCTCCAACCCCCTAGGGGTCCGGGAGGTAATTTGAAACCTTGAATGAGAACCTACTTTTAGAGATTCAGATTTTACGTCTAAAATACTAAGGAAATTCTCTTCTCCTTCCTTCTCAATGTAGGTGAGGCCGGGGGTAAATTTGAAATTTTAATTAGGAAACCTAATTTATTATTGCAGATTCAGATTTTGTGGCTAAAAATACGTAGAATTTGTCTGATAATTTTTTCCCGATCTATGGATCTTTGTCGTTCCATTTTAGGTAATAAGACAAAATCGAAAAAAAAATCATTTAATACAGCGTCATCTATCATGAATCGAAAAAAAGTAATATCTCAGGTATTTTTGGTCATAAATTCTGAATTTGCAATAAAAAATCAGGGTTCCCAACTAAAATCTCAAATTCAATTCACCCTTCTACGTGTGACACTCCTCTACATGGAGGGGGAAGGGGGGGACAATTTCTCAGGTATTTTCACCAGTAAAATCCGAATCTGCAATAAAAAAGTAAATTCTCGTTTAAGATTTCAAAATGGCTCTCCCATACGCCCAGAGGGTGTAACTTTTTATAAATTTCAATGTCTTCACATAAAATGAGCACATAAAATATCAAATTATTCTTACACTGAGAGAAGTGATGCATTTATCATTATCTCTTCGCTACTTATGAAATGCGAAGTTTAACTGTAATAAGGGTCCTTTGTAGTAAACGAGTTTATTTCCACTAAAACTATTAGTGAGTTTGCAAAAAACGTGAAATTCGTTTGAGTTGATTAGTTTGCCAGTAAATAATAAAAATCCCAAACTAAGAATTTGATCATCACAAACTAAATTATTTACAGTCAAACTATATAACTTCATCAGTAAGTTTTGCTTTGTGTCTACGCAAGATATGAGATTATTTACACTATAACTAACATTATTTATAGAGAATCTTACAGAATTTTATCATAATCAAATATCTTTTTAGAGCAAACTTGTGAAGAAAATCATGATTTAAATCTAAACTTTTATAATTTACCGAACAGCAAGCGTGAATATTGCCAATAACTGGACATCTCTTGTGCTTAAAGAATATGTTTTTGAAAAATTAATATTAGTTTGCTGTTAAACACATTTGTTGGGGAATAACTAACCGCGGGTTTCCCCGCGGTTGTATACGCATTAACGCCGCGGATGCATGCACAGCGTCATTTCATCATGGTACAAGCAACAAGCACCGCGAAGTGACGCCACGCGTATATGAAAGTTAAAGTAAAGAAAAAGATTTAATAATTGATCGCATTATTGAAAATAACGAAATAATAATGGAAGACCTGCTGCAAGAATGGGGTTTTGGATACATGTGTTCCGTTTTTGCAGGTAAGTAAGTATTACACTCGTTGCATTAATACATTCCACCAGAGGAAGGTACGCAGTTCACACTCTATTGTAGAGATGAGCTTTATCTAAGCTCACGGTATATTTTTATCCAAAAAATCTATGTTAATCTAATTATTATAAAGTTTTTGATGTTATATTAGCTTATAAAGTTTTTTTTTTTATTTATGAACACTTATTTGTTATAATAAATACGTACAGCAATCAAAATATTAGCAAATAAAAAAGAATAAGTGTAACTCGAAGTCAGAATTAAGACACCTTTCATTCTTGTGATTGTTGTACAACGTGAATAATATTTGGTAAATAACAATGAATTCAAAATCCCTATGCTGCGAAGGCAAACACAACATACGGTAATATAAAAAAAGTTGTTTCCGATTTTGAAAAAAAGTATATCTACTAAAAATAGTATACCTGTGTATAAACCATAGCCGCAACATGCACGCAATCTTTTACAGCAATTTATATAAAAATTACAAATGAATTAATTTACAGAATAATTGGAATTACACCGATAGAAAGTGCAAGTGGGTTCAGATAATACCAGTATTGAATACTTGACAACCCAAGAACCAGGCACCACCATTACTACAGTCAACCTGTATAGGCAAAGCAATTTTATCAGTGTATCAATTAAAGGGCTTGCTGGACTCCACATGCCAGGCACATTTAGTTGACATAATAATTACACATTTTTTAAATGGAAATTATCCGTAAGTAATGCTGCATTTGAAAATAATGATAATGCTGAATTATCAAGTGCTTATGTGGAAGAAAAATAAATTAAAAATAATTCATTATATTTTAGATATATTTTTTTTTTGTTAGAAAAATAATGTTACCTATTTGATTTTGCAGAAGAACCATTTAATTCGGTAATTTAAATTAATTTTTAAATGTGAATTGAATTACCATAATATTTCATTCCAGTTTCAGATATCTCGCTTTTAAATGGTATTCTCAAAATAAATAAAAAAATGATTGCTATTAAAGTACCTATGTTTTGTAATTTTCTTATTAAGTATATAAAATACTGTTATTTATTTTTTTCGTATTCGAATTTGGATCAATTTTCATTTTGATTTATGTTAATTTATGTAAAAATTTTTTTTACATAAATAAAAAGTTATAAAATAACTATTGTATAAAAGTTGGGTTAAAAGGTTAAATAATTTTGAATAAATTAAAATATGCTTATTTTGATTTTTTAATTTATCCCGATCCCCTTCATCGAAATAAAAAAAACAGGTGGTATTAATAAACCATGCATTTTAACAATAAACTAATAATTTTTTCCTGAACAGCTAATGATAATTATTGATTATAATGCAGGTGCTGATCATTAATAAACTTAACTTAGCTTAAACTTCCAAAAAATAATGGCTAACTTTTGTCATGTGACCACTGAGATATTTAGTTTATGATAAAGCAATAATGCACTTATAGCAAAGCAATATTATGTACAATCAACATTCTGATTTTGCAATATTATCTGATCATAAACAAATCATCATTTATCAGAAATGAAAAAAAGTTACTGACTAAAATGCATTGATTCCCATACAACATGTGTTTATTTATGAAAAGCTTACATGGTATACATACAAAAATCAACAGATTTATGAAAAACACGAGAAGTTCATGATAATATAAACGAAAACTTTATGGTAAATTTTATATTTAACTCTTGTGGACTTGTGGTAAACACATCTGCTCAAACTAAAATCACGTTTATTGCAAACTAATATTAGTTAGGCAGAATCGAAACTAGCGCCTAGTTAATCATAACATGGGCTAGTTAGGATTAAACTATTACTTCTCTCAGTGTACATTTTGTTTAGAGACATCTAACTAATCGGTAATGTCCATCATCTGTGAAATTTTTCAACATTGAATTTGGCCAAAAATATGACTGGCCTAATCATAAGATTTTATTTTGGCTGATTCAAAAATATGTGAGTATAGGTACTGGTGTCCCGTATTACAGAGCTCACTATGGGTATCTGGTAAACGCCAAGAGATACAGAGATTATTAATTCAGAGAAAAATTACCTATGTTGTGGTAAACTGACAAACAACTTTTTTTTTTATTTCTGAATAATTCCTTTATTATTTTAAGTTTCAATTTGAAAGTTGTCTGATTGACATTGTTTGATATTCTGCATTTATAGGTGTCAATTGATTATTTTTACGCCTACTAGTTTCGAAGATATGATAGTCAAATTTTGTATTTCTTATGGACGCCATATTGGATTTTTATTTAAAGAAGTACAGAAAATTTTTCAGCGTACAACGGCACACCTAATCATCATTTATTTTCAAATAATATGTTGGGTATTTTATCAGCTACTAAAACCTCGGATAAAAGTAAGAGTAGTACAGAATTTTGGATTTATTTCATTATGGTAACATCACATCTGTCACTTATTTTTTGACACATTAACTATAAAAAATATATTTTTTTTTAATGATAATTAGGTACTAAAGTCTATTATTGTAGGTACACAAAAAAATGTCTGCTTTTTCAAAGAAAAATTCAATATGGCGTCCATAAGGAAGACAAAAGTAGTAGTGAGAATAATCAACTGACGCTAGGAAATGCAGAATGTCAAACAACGTCAGCACATTCAACTTCAAATAATCAAGGAGTTATTGAGAAAAAAAAAAAATAGTTTTTCAGCTTTGCAGGATATTTCAGGAAGGGTACAAATAAATACTTATATGTGTTTATAGATTCGACATGGCCAAAAACAGCGTAATTTAATCAACTCAGTTTAATTCCCTCAGTTCTTCTGCATTATTAATGGGGTGGAATACAAGCGTATTGTGTTTCATTATTTGTAACCATAGTTACAAAATAATAGTTCATTCTTCATTTTTATGGTTTCAACAATCGGCCTGTAAAGTTTGACCCAGTTTACAGTAAGCACCCTGTATAATCTTATTTTGCTTGTCTCATTAATCATCGAAGTTTTTTCAGTCGTAATCACTTGATCATCTTTCAAAGCGAAGTCGTACCTACAGAGTTTCATTTACATCTTGTTTTCAATTATACAGGGTTATTCACGGTACACGCCACGGAAGTTTATGGCCGTGTCTCTGGATTTTAGGATCTTTTTATTTTTGGATCGGATAGAGACCCGGCAGAGGTACGTTTTAAAATTATATTCATAATGTACAGGGTGTCCCAAAATCATGACACATATCAAAGTTATGTTTTTTTAAATGGAATGCTCCTATGTTATTGCATTTTTAGATTGTCTGAGAACAGAAAATAAGATTGGCTTTTACAGTTGGTGTTTAAATTCAGACGTTTTTGAGTTATAAACAAGTGAAAATCGTCATTTTTCAAGTTCAAGGGCCTGTACAACGAAAACGACTGAAGATAGAGAAAAACGGCTTACATGTCCCTATTTTAACTTTTTATGTACTATCCGATGGTATAGAAACATTTGTGCTTTCTTTGATTTTTTTATTTGGCGACGCGTGGAGAAATCTCAAAATTTTTCAAATTTTTTATCACCCTGTATAAACATTTCATCTACATCGTAGGATAGTACATGAAAAGTTAAAATAGGGACATGTAAGCCGTTTTTCTCTATCTTCAGCCGTTTTCGTTGTACAGGGCCTTGAACTTGAAAAATGACGATTTTCACTTGTTTATAACTCAAAAACTTCTGAATTTAAACACCAACTGTAAAAGCCAATCTTATTTTATCTTCTCAGACAATCTAAAAATGCAATAACATAGGAGCATTCCATTTAAAAAAAACATAACTTTGATATATTTCATGCTTTTGGGACAGCCTGTATATTATGAATATAATTTTAAAACGTACCTCTGCCGGATCCCTATCCACTCCAAAAATAAAAAGATCCTTAAATCCAGAGACACGGCCATAAACTGCCGTGGCGTATACCGTGAATAACCCTGTATAAGGCCTCCTTAAGTAGATCGTAAACAATTACATATTAGGAAACCAAAGAATAATCAAGACTCTCATCGTATTTTACTATACTTATTGAAATTTTTATACTCGTGATCAAGGAAAAAAATAATTGACAAATTTTCTGCTAGTTACAAAGCCATATAGTCAAGAAATACTGCCTGAATAATTATTCTCAGTCCCTTATATGGGAAACAAATCAACATTCTATGAAAACTTTTATCTTTACTTCACGTTTTTGCTTCAAAGTTTCTGGTAATCTAATTATTACTAACTCGTTATGAGGCGCGAATTACTAGGAATTCACTTGGGATTTCGTAACTAATGCATACAATCGACTTTGTAATGGAAACACGAAGGAATAATGCAAAAGGTGATAAGAGAGATTAAGTCACGGGAAATTCTCAGCTGGAGATTAAAACTCGTCCAGACTGTCTTTATTACAACAACTAATCAAGTTCAGGTTGAAATATTAATGCAAGAATGTAAGTAATTGACGTGGTTTAAAGAGAAAATTATTTTCAATTTTTTTTTATTTGTTTCAAGCAGACATTTATATTGATATTTGTGTGCAGACACTCGCGTTTTAATATGTAGTGTCAGGAAATGATGAAGAAGTCTTGCGGGAAAAACTTCGGCGCAACAAGTTTTAAAGTTGAAGATTTCCATTTCCGAGAGAGTTGAAAACATGGCCAGGACAGTTTCAAGTTATATTCATAAATTTTGTTAATTAAAGTAACTTGGTAACTTTTACATTATGTTACTCGTGGATTGCATTATAATGTGTAGATGAAGTGATTAAAAGCTGAGTGTCATTTTTGTTATATTATGCTATACAGGACGCTTACAAGAGTGAGATAAGAGAATTTATTAAACAGGTGGTCCAGATTTTATAGAGGAAAATGAAAATGACGATTCCTCAAGCAATTTCAAACAGAAAACTTTTAATAAACATAATGTCCTTAGGGAGATTCAATTTTTGTATGAATTGTGTCCTTTTTCATAAAGCTCCACAGCTCTGTAATCAATGAGATAAATATACACCAGTTTATATGGTGTGACAACTTTTAGGTATAATGGAACATAGGGGAATAACATGAGAAATGACATACAATTACAGTTTGCCGCTCAGCAGTTTTATCTACGAGAACGTGTATATAGTGTCTATCGAAAGGGCTTTCTTTACTGAACACGCTGCTGCCAAAAACATTGTTCTACTGGTTTTTTAATAATTGAAAAAATAATTTAAATATTTTCAAAATAAAACATATCAGTAGCCATGACATGCCAAATTCGAATAATTTTGTTACTGTCACTGTCAAATCAAATTGCAAGATTATAATAAATTGAAAATTTACAATAAACAAGTAACAATAATAAATTGATTTAATACAATTACAACAAATTATTATTATTAAAAAATGTTTGATTAGATTTGACAGTAATGAAATTATTCGAATTTGGAATGTCATCGCTACCGATATTACGTTTAATTTTGAAAATATTAAAATCATTTTTTCAATAATTATAAAAGCAGCAAATTAGGAAGTTTGGGGACGGTGCATTATAGCTCACTCCGATTTTTGTAATTTTTTTTGCATGAGTCGTTAATTTACGCTCAATTTAGATGATATCTTGAAAAAAAATGCGAACCGTTAATAAAATATCGAGAAAATTGAGTTTGAAATATCGCAAAATTGCCCAAAAATTACACTTCATGTCCAGTTAAATTCACTAAACTGACAGATTCGTAGAACTGAGAATGATCATGTTGTGCAGCGTTGTCATATCTATTATTTATTACTAACATCTTGTGAAATAAAAATATTTGGTACAATTTGCGAAGGTTATTGTTTTAATTTTAAAATTTCAAATATTTCTATTCAGAAATACATCAAAAGTTATAAATGGTCCATGCGAGAGGGCAAGGAAAATATCACAGAGGCCGTCAAATAGATAATGGGCCATAAGACTGGTTATTAAAGTTATGTTTGAATATTTTCAGACTGATAATGTACCAATTCATAATTAACTAAATAAAACACATTTTTGATTTTGATTTATTTCCTCTTATAAGAAATCACATCATAAAACATGAGTTTTTAATTTTAAAATAATATATTATTGACCATAACAACGTGACAACGTCGCAAAACATTATATTTTATTGAAGTGTCCATGAATGACATTGTTGACATTTCGATTATTGCCTCACGGCTTTGTTGTGAATTGTTCAACTCATTAAAGGTCATGCCAGTTTAATTAATTATCATCGAAAATTAAAAACCATTTTTAGAAGTTATCCTACACATTTAAGAAATGAAACTGTTAAAACAAGTTCAGGGAATGTATTCTAGTTACTTATTTAAGGAGTGTTGACAGTGCAGCGTTATATTTTGCCTAGAAAATCGTGATAAACGATCATCAATTTGGACCAAAAGTTGAGCTTTAAAGTGTTTTTTTTTTGTAAATTTATGGACCGTTCGCAATTTTTTTTGCTTATATCGTCTATTTTTAAGGTAATCTTGCCCCCTATATAGAAATTTTCCCAAAAATCAGAGTGAGTGATAATGCACCACAACCGGAATGGGGTAGTAGTGCGTTAAGGAAAGAATGCCTTTTCGATAGACACCGTCTGTTCTTGTAGATGAAACTGGTGAGCGGCAAACTGCAATTATGTGATTTCCCATGTTATTCCACTATGTTTTTATTTACTTAATTATTTTACCAAAATTCTTTGAAACTAATAAAAAAAAATGTTTAATAAAAATAGTAAAAAATTATTTGATTTGATAAAAGCAATATTCGATTTGCTGGCACTATTTGGGCTGCTGCGTCGAGATTATACCTATTAAGATCTGAAAATATCTACGTTGGACTGGAAGCGATCTTCAGCTCACCACCAATGTCGTTCGTCTAAACTGCATGAGGAAAGTTGTAAAACTTCTCTTACGCACAGTTACGTAACAAGTAATCTCGCCTTTGACAAGTGGAAGTTACGAGTGGATTAGATGTGCAGCAATAAAAAAAAATACAGTAACTGGACAGGCTTTGTTAAAGAAAAATTTCCAAAAATGTAATGTTTTAGATATTGTAACGGGATTTTCGGTATGGTAGAGATGATGTCCCAGGGATGGGTAATTGCCCCCTTTTACCCGTGACAAGTCAATCAAAATTATAAAAACCTTTATTTACAAGTACGGTAGTTACACATATCTGTATCTGTTAGATTAATATTATTAACCACTGAACCATCTGGGCCGGCGCTCGTCCACTGCTGGCCGTCTGATTGGTGAGAGATACCTGCGTCGGTGCACGCACCTCTGTTGATTGGTCGGTCTGTCGGACGATTCACCTTCGGCTCCACTGCGTCAGTTGCTCTCTTGCCACCGCACGCTGCGTGTGCGTGTCTCCTGCTGCTACGGCCTCTGGAATACGCGACGTGACGGGATTGCCGGATCGACAACTCATTACATTGCGACCCGACGTCTGGTTTGCCTGGCCCTTAATACAGGCCAGGCGTCGTCTGAAAGGACCCGCCGGGACTTCACTACAGCCCCGGTTGATTCCCTGTTATAACCGGCAGTCGATCAGAGCTCAGTTCACTCTCATCGATCTCCCGACGTCCAGTTACAGCTAGGCGCGACTCATTTCATCGACCGGCTGGGTACTGGACGGAGTGCACTCAATACATGCCTCCTGAAGACCTCCTAGCTCAGTTCACCGGGAGGGAGAGTGGTTCTCGAGTCAGTTCCTCGGATCCATCTGACCTGCTTCTCCGTTGGCTCTGCTTATATAGCCGGTGCCGGCGGAGATAACTGCTAATCACCTCTGTAAAAACTGTATCCTTCTGATAGACCCCTCGATTAATTAAAATAAATAATATAAATCAACGAATGCCTTGGAATTCGTTACAATATTGATGCAATATTGCCATTTAGATCCACTCATCCGGGAAATTTTTTTAAACAAACCCGATCAGTTCATAGTTACTGAAAAAAATATATTTTCAGCTTTAGATTTGCAATTTTTGAAATATTTTGGAAAATGGATCTTGGAAAAAGTTATTATTTTATTCATAATTATAAAAAAGTTTATACAGGATGATTCATGACGAACGCAACGTAGTTAAATGAAAGGTAGGGCACATCGAAGGGTCGAAATCTATTACAATTTTTTTTGACAACAGGTACGAAGATACCTGTTTTTTTCTGTATGGGCTTTAATTTTAAATGGCACTACCTTTGCAACGGTTTGATGCAATCCAACAAGATTTACCAGTGACACTGTTGCACTCTTCCAATGAGACATTTCAAGATTTAATTGAAAATTCAGAACCGTAGGTACCTATACCTACTTGAAAAGTAATGGTTTTCATATTTTAACAGAAAGCATGTTTTCCGATTGACTTTCGGAAAAAACGGTATCGGTTTCGGAGGGTACAGGAAAAATGCTATGAAATGAGCTCCTTAAATCAAATTGTACACTTCGACTAGTTTCACAAAATAAGATTATCAACAAAATAAGAATTTCAATTTTTCCTTACAAAATTCGTTTCTAATGTTGGTACTTCAAAATTCATTGAAGATCATTTCAAAAGCTGTCGTACTACGAATTTGAGAGATAATCTATTGCCAGAATTTTAAATCTAGTAAGCAGGGCCGTAATTGAAGAAAATTGCTCGTATTTTTTTCTTAAAATCACATTTTACGTTCGACTATCTAAAAAACATCATCGGATTCGGAGATTAAAGCAAAAATGATATGAAATGAGCTCAATGATTTAAGGCACCTTTGAACAGCTTCACAAAAATAGATCAAAATTAGAACTTGTTACTGCATTTTACAATCTGTTTTTGCGAATCTGGTCGAACTGTGCCGTGCGATTTAAGATACTCATTTCATTTTTCCTGTATTCTCTGAATCCGATGCCGTTTTTTGTGAAAGTCGGTTGAAAAATGTACTTTTCTGACAAAAAAGCGAACAATTTTTCTTCAAGAAGGTACGGCCCTGGATCCTAGATTTAATATACTGGCAATAGGCTATCCCGTAAATTTGCTTTAAAACAGCTTTTGGAACAATTTCAAATGAATTTTGAGGAACAATGGAAACAATTTGTACGACAAAATTGAAAATTGGAGTCTAAATAGGTACAAGTTCTTACTTTTATCTGTTTATGTGAAGCTGTTCGAAATTTGCCGTTCGATTTAAGAAGTTCAATTTTCCTTCACTTTCGAATTCGATGTCGTTTTTCAGAAAGTCGATCGAAAAATATGCCTTTATGTGAAAAAAACGCAAATCATTTCAGGTATGGTCCGGAATTTTCAATTTGCCGATAGGTCATCTTGAAGTGCCTCGATAGAAGAGTGTTTCTGAAAAATTTTATTGGATTTCATTAAACCATTGCAAAGATAATATCACCGTTGTAGTATCTTCGCACCTGTTGGTAAAAAAAATCTTTGATGTAGACTTGCTTCGAGATGGTCCTTACCTGGCACTCTACGTCGTATTACTCATGAACCAACCTGTATAGAACGTTTGATTTGGGCTGTCCAGTCATCAAACACCTTGAAGGTTATTATAATAGTCCCTGCGAGCGCTTGTCATTCTACGGGTATTCCGAGAATGGTTGATGATATAAAAAAAATGATTAAAAAGGAAATTGTAGATAGGTAATTTTACGAGCAAGTTTAGTAAACAGCTTTTTGCGAGCCTTGACTTTGAATATCTTGTGACTCGAACACGAGATTATAATATGAGATTTTTATATTAGCCTTTAGAATACCCAAAAGAGGCTTGTACAAATTTACAGCTGATTCCCTCACATTTCGAGGTTTTCCTCTTATTTTGCCTGATTTTACTGAAATAATTAGCACGAACAAAAAATAGTGGCAAAAACTAACTAAAAAAAAACCATATACATTTTGACATTATCAAAACCATTGGCGTATATTTTTCGGCATACTTAAGCCAAAATACTTATATGGAGACAATATTTGGAGCCTAAGCTAAAGTATGCAGAGCGGTAAGCGCTTTTTTTCTGATAGAAGACCATAATAATTGTTGTTTATAATGATCATTGCAGCGAAGTAATCATTTACCGTTTAGACGTTGGTGACTGTAACCTACCGTCATCGAAACAGACATGGTAAGCAGTCAAAAATGACCAATCCCTGGAACTGTCTCTCATCGTGTGTCTGATATGGCAAGCGGATGAGTGATTAGTTTTAATGAAAGGGAAACTTGTCAAAAAATATTAATCTTCAGACTTCTGTAGCTTGTATCGATTGTAGAGATAAATCACCAAAATTTGATGTAAATAAGTGGTCACTTGTCCCGATTATATTCTCGATTAAAATTTAGACCTATTAACGGCAAACGAAGTTCGTCTGAGCTAGCTATTTATGCGATATTCGTCCGTTATAATCGCAGAAGCCTCCACAGAGTCCTAGATCAGATGAGGTACTTGTTTACAGTGATGATAAGGGGTTGACATTTTCAGTTATAATAATCAGGATTGAGAGTTAAATAGCTTAGTTGATGCGGTTGATAAGGGAAGGGTTAAAAACCGAGTTACGTCAGCAAAATAACGGATATCTGATCTGCTAGTCTGTTTACGGCAGTGAGATCTGACTTATGCAGCTGAGTCATTAAGACGTAGGTATTAATTGATATCCATTTTAATGTTCAGCCACCTATACGCCTTGTGTACGAAAAAATCTGATTGTAATTAAAAGGATCGATGCATGTCTCATTCCAGAGAATCTATAACACCGATAAGCCGGTTTTAGCATTTCCCAAAAAATAACATAAAGATTGCTCTTAATCCACTATTAAGTAGGTACTATGAGAAAATTTAATTTTTCTTTCAAAAATGTGTCGATTTATGGGAGAGTTTTTATTGTAACTGCCTTTCTACTGAGTGAACCAATAATTCTGAATTTTTGTGTACAATACACTCTCAATGTTTATTGAAAATCTCGTTTTCTATTTGGAAAAATTCTGGGTATAGCCGAAGCACATAAAAATTTTTAACTGTTTTGTACTTTTTTTTTAATGCCAAGCTGAATTACTCAAAAAACATTCTTATAAAATTTTGATAGGACGCATCTTCTAGAAAAATTCAATATTGTCTCCAACCGTTTTTTGCTGCTTTTTTATTTTTATTATTTTTTATTATTTATTATTTTTCTTTCACTACGCTTTTTAAAATTTTTTGGCTCCTAATTATCCCACAGCATCACTGGATCTTAATAAACCATGTCTTTCATTGTTTGTCTTCAAATGTACTTACTTAATAATGGTGCCTATAGGTACTTAAAAGCAGACAGATGATGGTCCAGTGAAAAAATTTTCACTTGAAATCACTTCTAACTGCAAATTTTTAAGTGTAAAATTTTACACAAATCTTGTACCTGTGTCTAATGCTAATCCGCATCCAAATTTTCTTTGAGTAGATAGCAGGTACCTACTCAAAATAATTCGACTCCAATTCTCGCGCAGTGACTTCCCACCTGTTGTAAGCAAAATGGCGACAATCAGTTAAAAGTTTTACTTAATAGACGGAATTGCGTCTGGTACCTCCTTCCTTGATTAGAAGCCCCCCTAGAAAGGGGTTGTAATTAACATTAAGTGCTTCAAGGTTTCCGCTTGGCACATCCTTCTATTCAATCTAGATGCAAAGGGTAATTAAATTTATAGCCGCAGGGTGCGTAATCCCAGGTACGATAAATATATCTACACTGCACGGGGGTTTTTTGTACTTAGCAAGTGTTCTTATGTCGCAGTTTATGCTTTACATTTTTTTAATCAGTACTTCCACGATTTCGTGGAAAGAATATTCACATAATGAAATTACTTTTCTATGTAAGAAAGTTTGTAGCTACTATTCACGAAAGTTTCGCTACACAAAGTTCTGTGTGTAGGTTGTGACAAATTAATTCATTATCTTTAAATTAAGGCTAGAAATAATTTAATCTAACAGTATCATAAAATCGTGTTTAATTTATATTAATGTTATATAGGAATGCTTAAAAAGGCATTGGTAACTTATTCTATTTTTTTTTTTCATATTAACTCAAACTAAAATATACATTACTGTATACAGGTAGGTTTCTATCCGAGTTTTCTGCGCTGTTAAATAAGCAGATGAAGGACTGTTGAAGTCAGAATTTTGACGTCATAACTGCCGCGGTTGCTCACAGCAAGGGTGGTGAACGTTAAGACTGTGACTGTGCAATGAAAAAAGTTTATCTTAATTAAGAGCTACACCTGAACCAAGTTCACTGAACCAAAAAGTTTGAATAATAAAGAAAATCATTTTGATAAAGTGTTTAGAGCAGCCTGTAGGTACTAGGTATGTGTTTTAACATTTTTAAATAAATAATCTTTCTCACTTTCTCTGCCTTACACGCGATGAGAGAGGAATGATATAATACGATTGCATGGGAGACCTTTATATTTCCTATTTTTATCATAACGAAAATGTGATTTTGGCTGCCAAAACGTTAACATTTCCCCCTTTCATTGTTTTCAGGATCTCCCCAGAAACAATTTCCTAAGCCAAGTCTATCAATGTATCGAAAAGCTGAAGGCGATAGATTGTCATGCAAAATAACACGGCAGAGAACGAGTAATCACTTGTTTGGTTACGTGCCTCGAATTTTAAAATATTCATTCTTAAAAATTCAGCTTTCTAAAACCGTTTTCCCGGAATAGACAATCTTATACCCCACTGCATAAGTAACTGCTGATAAAATACAATTATCTCTTATATACATGTAAGTAATTAAACATTTAACTTGAAATTTAACGCCGCAGAACTTTTTATTCCAGAAACAAGCGGCTTACCCTTTTTTACCCTTAAATTAAATAAAAGGCACAAGCTGGAGCTAAGGACGTCCATCATGTGAAATTAATTCCATGTTATCATAATGGTCGAAATTCCGGCAAAAAATAATTAAACGTCACGTACCTTATTTTACCTAATGAAGGGATTTCAAATATCAAAGCTCTAGCTCCTAAAAGCTAGTCCTATAATTTTCGTGGCTAAACACATTGGGACAGCTCTGACAGGTCCTTGTAAGGTTACACTTAAATTAACGTCTAACCAGTCGTTCGGCATGTGAGGCTGTTAATTCTCACTACCACCACGCAGGCAACGGGGCTCACCAATATCCGAGTCGAAATATTACCGACATGCTTTTTTTAAATCAATTTTTGGTTAATTTTATAATTGAGAACAAAAAAATAGTGGAGGATAGTGATGCTAAAAAAATAGAAGGAAATACTGTAATGGAATGGCTCCAGGATTTTTATTAAAAATATATCTCGCTGTATCCCAAAAAACACCTAGTTAGAATTTTGAAAATATATTTTTAGAGGGTTTTTCAGAGTGTTTCAGAACTTTCCGACAAACTTGGTGATCTTTTTGATATACAGAGTGTACCATGTATCCTTCTCTATATTGCTATCTCCTGAACGCTAAGAGATACAGGGTCGGTTAAATTAGAGAAAAGATGCGCAGTTTTGTGGCCATCTCGAATCCGTCAAAACATGCAAGATATCTGTGACCGTTCCTGAAATATCCTGAAAAAACTGAAAAATCGAGATTTCTTATTTTCCTCATATCTTTTTTAGTATTGGAAATTAATAAATAATTTTTTGTAGGCTTACATAAGCCGGCAAGAGCTATCCATCTGACGTTTCAAAAATTTTCAAGGCCTACTAGATCCAAGAGTTTTCACAGTCAACTTTCGTTTTTCTTATGGCTGCCATATTATTTTTTTATGTCGTTCGATATGAAAAAAATAATGGAAACCAAAAATTAATAAACGTCAAAAAAAATTTTTTTAAATTTTTATTCTCAATTTTTCAAAGATAAACCTAATAAAAAATCGTCGAAAAACGTCAACATTTGTAAAATACGCCGAAATAGTGCTTGCCTTATGGTTTTTTAATTTATCTATGAAATTCGGTCTAAAAATGTGTCTTTTTTGTAAAGAAAAAAGAAGAATAATTTTTTGTTTTTTGAAGTTTAACAATTTTTAGTTTTTATGATTTTTTTTATACCGAACAACATAAAAAACACTATGGTGGCCATAAGAAAAACGAAAGTTGACTATGAAAATTCTGGAATCTAGTCGACTTTGAAAATTTTTGAAATGTCAGATGGGTAGCTCTTGACGACTTATGTAAGCCCACAAAAAATTATTCATTAATCTCCAATAATAAAAAAGATATGGAAAAAATAAGAAATCTCGATTTTTCAGTTTTTACAGGATATTTCAGGAACGGTCACAGATATCTTGTATGTCTCGACGGAATCGAGATGGCCACAAAATTGCGCTCCTTTGGACTTGTTTAACCGACCCTGTAATATCTGTTAGCGTTAAGAGATAGCAATATAGAGAAGGATACATGGTGCACCCTGTACATATATCATCACAATTGTTTTTTTTCGCTTGATGAAAGTCTACCCTATCACGTAATTACGAAAGCTAGGGTGACTTTTTTTTGAAATTTCGATTCCGGATTTTCAGTTCTTATAACATTCGATTTGCGGATATAAAAACAACCCTTCTTATTGCGTCGCTGATTTTTTTTTACGATAGGGCAAATATTCCACCCTCTCACGTCATTGTATAAAAACTCGTCTTGTCAGGACTGAGAAAGGCGACTATGAATTTTCGAATTTCAGGTGCGAATCCAGCTATAAAAATATTATTGAAATATAAAAACTACCCCATTATACGTTGTTGCGATTATTTTCACGCTCAAAATATTCACACATGACTTCTTGAAGTGGCACAGTAAATCATCTATGATGTAATTATTAATAATCGTCATTTTATTGTCGCACCCGAGCCACTCTCCTCGCAAACTTTTCATCGCTAACTTCATCCGAGTGTAATAATAATTTGGCCCACACTTTGTTAAAAAATTGCCATTTCTTATAATAAAATTTATTTAGATTTTGAAGCTGCTGCTAGTGCTTTCCTAATATTTTCTTTAACATCAAGTCTCCATTTGATGCATTGCCTTTTCCTAGCAATGACCGATTGCTCCGATTCAGTGAACTGACATGGCTTATCTGGTAAAACTTCTGTTACAATTGTTTTTGAATGTTCGATATGAGGGGGCAATTTGAACTCTGGTATCTTCCTAGGTTCCTTGGTATCCTTTCTTGACTTCGTTCGCGGTTTTGGTTTCATCATTGCATCCAAATCGTCTCTGGGAACCCCTAATAAACCTATTCCCACACCCAAATCCAGTAGGATTTCTTCTGGGGCAGCATAACATGCCTCAAGGTACCTTATTCGTTCATCGCGAGGTTGAATTTCTAAAATCCCAAGAGCTAGCATGCGGTGATCATGATTGTCAAATATTAGTTCTTGAACACAGGGCGACCGATGCTTCAGTTTTCGTTCTACTGTGAAGGCTTTCCCGAGCAGCACGCGGCTCTCTGCCACTGAAGTATCGAAAGTCTTTGTTATAGGAAGACGATGCTCGAACATGCTGAAGTTGTCAGTTCTCAACAGCCTATTTACTTCTTTATCAATGAGATTTAAAGACTTGCGCTGCATAGCAATCCAGATAACTCTCACAGACAAGACCATGAGCAGCTCAAATAGTCGTCTGTCCTTATCAGAGAGGCTTTGTGTGCCGTTTCGAAAGTGGTAGAAAGACCAAGCATCTCCAAGACCCATGATAACTCGAGCGTATTCCCGTGCTACCATAGCTCGTAAATCTGCCAGGTTGTCTCTTACATTGTCCTCAAGTTTGTATACTATTGGCTGCCGTAATTTCCGCCGTTCCTCTACTCGTCTTGCCATCAAACTATCCCATACTTGGAAGTAATATGTGAAGTAGATGATGAAGGCTCGTAGAAACTTATCAACTGATGGCATGTGGAAATAATTGATGAAATCTACCGTCAGAGACAATCTGTTAGCTGTATATAAAGCTACGTCTTTTATGTCTTGAACAGTTATAACTTCTGGTTCAGTTGGCTTCACGCGGCGTTGAAATAATCGGCGAAAGTTTGCCATTTGTACTGAGTTGATTGTGTCCATGAATTCGAGAACAGCATCCGCAAATCCAAACGTGGGCGAACCAGATGCCCTTTTGCTCATTGAAAGACTTAATCTGCCTTCCTTCAGCTCCTTTTCCTTTCGAGTACAATGTAGTTTGTTTCCAGCTTCATCCCAGCTCCATTGACAACCTCTAAAACTCTTTGCAACAGCCATAATTCTTCAGTAAAAAAATTAATATCAAATTAGGTTTAATAAAAAATTAGTGAACATAAATGAAAATAAAATGCAGAACCTTCATTCAGCTGAATAATACTTAATTGAAATTGACAGTTTATTGTCAAATTTCAAATCCTACAATACTTTGGGGAATTTGTATGGCCTAACGATCTCGTTAGAGATGATGCCTGTTTGAGAGATTCCAACATTCCTATGTATATTGTATATTACACTAGAAGAGTCAGGTTAAAAGCCAGGACACACTTGTCAAACACCTTTTCGTTCTGGTGGCGCCACAAGAGAGCGGATCGGTGCAGGATTGGCAGGGGTGAGCACATATTTCATACACGCACTCCTTGCCGATTTCCGGCTCGATGCACTCGTCGCTTTCGCCAGTTTTGATTATGCAGATTCTTGAGATTTCACTTCAGTATTTAGGAGCTTACGTTTATGTGCTGCAGATGAAAGCCTCTTTTCGGCCAAACTGGATCGGTTGATGGAGTTGCGGCAGGTGGTAATGGTGAGGGTTCTATGGTCTCCTCAGGTTCATCGGCAGTGGTTGCGGTGTTTCCTGGATGGAGCTCTCATCGTATAATTCATGACCGGGTTCAGGTGCATAATAATCTTTTTCTTAACCTGGAACGCGACTTAACCCTTTCCCCTTTGTGACCGCAGTTTCGGTACTGCTGTTTGTCATATAGTCATATAGTACTGGATATTTTCTCACTTCTTCAAGAAGAAAGCTTCTCCAGTTTTATCGTTTTTTTTCCAATTTTAATAAAAAAATGCAAATAAAATTAAGCGACATGGGTCTCGCAGCTGGACTGCACGATCGATCCATGATCGGATAAAGGAAGGGAGACGGATGGGAGTGGGAATGGACAAGTGCCGGAAAGATGTGAGCTACGCTGTTTAGAGTCAAGTACCATTTTCCCTCTCAGAAAATACTGACTGTATGATCGTGGTTGTTTCAGAAGCGTGCATGACAGGTGTGTCTTGTGTGCCTTAAGAAGCTGATCATATGGTTTAGCGATTGCTCTTCGTAAAGTCAAATGTATCGCAAGGAAAGAATTTAAGTTACTTATTTAGGTGTCAAGATTTCTAACAATTCTAACAAACCCGAACTCAAGTACTTGAGCCCAGAAATTGTTTTTGAAAAATATAGATACACAGTTTAATGTGGAGGAGAAATAATACATTTTTACCGCTCTGAAAGCTTTTGTATGGAAGAGAAGTTTGTATGAATTTCTTATGTATATAAGAGTTATAAGCATAGTTTAGGCGATAACATCAAAATCGTGTTCATTGATTTGAGAACTTCATTCTCCTTTCAGCTTTACGTTTAACGTAGTATCGCATTTCCTATCTCTTCGATGCTCTTTTGTTCGCCAACCTCCTAATATTCCGTCACATTATCACTTTACGTAATAATTCAAGAGCAATTTAATTACGACACAATAATATTTAGTTGCTTTTGATCTCAGTTTGGTATTACTGACATAAAATACAATAAAATTTTTGAAGCCGGTACATGAAACCACCTGGAAGAAGATGAGTTTCTTTTGAACAAAAAAATTTACTTTGCCAAAATAGGCGATTTTTTGTTATAGAAATCTCATGTTTCCATAAAGTATAACTTTTTCTTTAACTTCTTAAAGACCTTTTTCAATTTCACAAGATGGCTCAATGTACGGGTAATATACCAACAGGGTTAGAATTATTTGATGGGAAACTATGAGAATATCTTAAACCATTGAACATACGAGGTCGGTTAATTTGGAGAAAAGTTGCGCTATTTTATGCTTAATAAGAACCTGAAAAAAATTCAGGATATTTTCAGTCGTTGCCGAAATATCCTGAAAAATTTAAAAATAAAAATATCTTATTTTTGCCATATCGTGTTGACTATTGAAAGTAAATGAATCATTTTTTGTAGGTTCAGATAAGTCATGAGTAATTCGACATTACAAAAAATTTCGACTAGCCGACTAGATCCCAGAGTTTCCATAGCCAACTTTTGTTTTGTTTATGTGTCTTTTTTTGAAAATTGGGAGAATACAATTTTTGAACAACATGGTAGCCATAAGAAAAACAAAAGTTGGCTATGAAAGCTCTGAGATCTAGTTGTTTTTGAAAGAAGCTTTTAACGACTTATAAGGCTGCAAAAAAATAATTTAATAATTTTCACCAATAAAAAAGATAAGGCTAAAATAGGAAATTTTGATTTTTCAGTTTTTTTCAGGAGACTCAAGCAACGACTGAAAATATACTGAATTTTTTTTCGGTTCTTATGAAGAATAACATTGAAAAACTTTCCTTTTTTTAACCGACCTTGTATCTTCAATTTTTTAAGATATCCCTATTATAATCGCCCATTAAAAAGTTCTAACCTTGTATAATATAGACTTAATTCTGACCTGATGAAAAAAATACAAAATTGAAGATTAAATGAATTATTTTATTAATAGAATATAATATAATGATGCTTTATTTAATAATAATGTAACAATGTAAGGTAATGCATACACACACGCTTATTCTCCAAAAGATTTCAAGAATGCAATACATGAGAAAACTCGCTGGTAAACCTGTAAAAATATAAATAGTTATACGATTTGGTAAGTGGTTATAACTTTATTTAAGTTACAAGTCTATACTTCTTAACCTCAAGTACTAAAAGGACTTAAATCATTTGAAAAAGAATAGTTCTGTTCAACATATTCTTAAATAGCAGAAAATTCTCGAGATACGTTTGAAGGAAATGTAAATTTTGGAAAATTATTTTTTATCGAACGTCTACACCTTAAAATTGAGCTTTAATGAGCACCTGAACTGACGATTTAATGCAGTATGGAAATTAAGTAACGTACATATTCAATTAAAAATTAGAAAAATTAGAGACTTTTCAGCGAAATCCAAAAACCCGTCGATTTTTGTTTTAAATGGTCACTTTTTTGAAACTCTCTTCCCCTAAAACTTCAACCCCTCTGAAATTTTCAAATATGAACTGGAACTTGGAGGGGTAGTTAATATCGTAATTAATCCTAGAGTTTAAAAAAAAATCAATTTTCCCAGATCATAGGATATTTTTACCCATTAACAATGGCTTATAAATTAACCTTTTAACTTGAAGTTAAAACCGGCTCTATATTACATTTCTCTAAAGACTTCCAAAAAATATATTAAGAACTAATTAAAACTGAGTGAGACAGCATTATCTCATTATGCCGTTCAATAAATTCCACTTATAATGCTCAAATAAAGTATGATCATCCTGTATTACCCACTTATAGTCAGTTAACGGCCAGCTTTCAATAAGTCATAAATTCAGTTTTTCTTGAAACTATTCTCGCACTCAACTGCAGTGACTTAAAGTAGTCCTGTTTTATTTCGTTCGGTTTTAAAATACCTTGGGAGAAATGTCACGGAAGAAGAGAATCACTAACAAAAAACCATTAGCGGCTATTATTCTTACGATATAGGACATTCACGCCAGCTGCTGCTTTTGAAGGCTTTTCCATATTTTTACTTACGAGACCAAGCTGTACGAAAATGGGAACCGGAAAAACATAGAAATGTGCCTTTTTTATAAGACGACAAAGAGGTCAATGACAACAGACGGTATATACGGTAAAGTCAACGCTCTTATATCAGCAATAAAAGTGATTTTTTTCTTGAGCATTCAAATCTGTAGGTGATTGAACATATTCCAAGTATTTCCCCTTTGAGATTTGTATTATTTGAAATGTATAATAATACTTACAAGGACTATTAAGTTGTTGTCTACGGTAACCAGCCCGGAAGCTGAAATAGCTACACTTTCTATAGAGTTCATCATCATGAGCTTCAATTTTTTTCTTATGCTAGCTTCCATTAAGTGCCAGTCACAGTGATAAGCTGCTTTGGCCACCAGTTCGCACTGAAATATAAAATTTTTATAGTTTCTTTACTTTTATTAGCGAAAATAACCCATTTATGGTAGACTACCTCTTTATTTTTTTGTTAACTTACATCACAATTTAAATTTAAATAAAATACTCGAAATGGATATAGAAAATTATATTATCGAAAAGAATAAATAAAAAAAGGTGATACTTTTAGATGGTCGCTCATAAATGGGAACATTTTGAAACTTCAAGTGTTATAAATAGGTAATACCATTTCGATAAGATCGCTGCCTTGTAGACAAAAAATTGTTAACTGTATTGTTAGAGATGCGGTAACGGTGAAAAGCACGCCGGACTTCATAATATCTGAGTGATCCTAAAATTTAAGAGAAGAGAAAAAATTAGATTTTTATTGCAATAAACCAACCATAATAACATTAATTATATTAATACACATGGGCGTCGTTCTACCTCTGTGTTTTTGAGATTATTTATAGCCCCTTTATTAGAAATAAGCCTCTTTTTGTAATTGTTATATGACGCGATTATTACAAATTTCTCATCAAGTTTTTTCTTGCAGAATTTTTTTTTAAACCTCTATTAAATGCTTCTTTCTCTGAGATATTTTACTGTTCTCATCTTCTCAAAAATAATAAATAGAGATGTTGAAAAAAATTTTCTAACAATCGCGCTCTAAAGACGTTGTGTGATATCTGCTTGATGTTTACTCTATTGATCAAAAAATGATCTAACGATACTTGAGTTTAATGTTACGGTCTTAGTAAAAGTGGCAGCTAAGTCATTGCAGATTCCCAGAACCGTCTTAGTTCGACATACATCATGCGAAAAATTTAGAGACTTAAAAGTATACCAGGGGCGAAGAAACTAGAGGGGGGATTTTGTGTTTTTGACTTCCTCCGCTAACTACATTTACTCAAGAAATGGAAAATATCCTAATCTTCATTAAACTCAATATCTCAAAAACCAGCCCCCAAACAAAATTTTGTAAAAGTAACTTTTTTCCCAAAACTGAACGTAGAATTAAATTTAGAAGAGACATAATTATATCAACGTATAAGGAGTGTAGGAGTGGGCGACTCCCAAGTATCTTCGCCCTGGTAGACATTTCAGTCCACGAATTTTTTGCATAACGTATCTCGATCTAACAAATGTTCGATACCAAAGGGCATCGAAATAACTTGACCCTATATCTTGAAAACGATGCATTTTAGGCGCTATAATTAATTATAAATAGTTTTTGGAAATAATTTTTGGGCTGATTTTAGTGCAGGGAATCTCCTATATAATTTTTTATGGCACTCAAACTAAACGGAATAATAATTATTCATAATAAAACTTACTTCACTTAATGAAAATAAAACAATGACAAGTGCCAGACAGCTAGTAAATAGTTGAGCTCCCATAACATTTGTAGCAAATTTCGTTAGCTCTGCAGCAAACCTAAAATAAAAATTAATCGGAATAAAATAGTTTTCATCAATGAAAAAAGTACCACATGATTAAAGAAAAAAATTGATATGGGTAAAAAATCTCTTGGACACATTCGCACATTCCTCTCTTGTGTGTTGTTTGGTTGATATGGCAGACTGATGAGTTAAAATTATGGCAAAACGTCGATGTATCTGTCTTCATCAGTCAATCTGAGGTTGGATCCCTCAGAGAACTTTATTATTATCACATGATTGATGCATATCGATCTAATTTTTGTAAGTACATATTTTTTTTTTAAATAGAACTTTTATCATTATTTCTTTGAGCATAATATGGCGCGAAACTTAAAGATAGAATAAAGAACGACTGCGTCACAATGAAAACTAAATTCCTTTCCCAAGAGTTAATTTCAGCCTGGCATACTGAATTTTGATTCTGACTTGAAAGATCGCATACAAAATTTGTAGCAGGATTGTCCTTTACAACTGCTGCTAATAAAGTCCTTGACGATTTGAGCAATGTTGCCAGAAATCTAATGGCATTGGAATATAATTCCAATCTAATCATGGGAATCATTTTCATAACCTAACAAAAATGTGATTTGATTCAGTTAGAGGGAAAAGAAGAGGAAGTACGATCAAATTGGAAGGAGACGATCAAAATCACACCAAGACCAAGGTCTCGGTCTTGGTCGCTTGTCTTATTTTTGTTAATTTTTGGTACAACCAGAGTACCAGAACAAGCATAGACACGTGTTTCGCTCTATTGGGGCTCATCAGTGTGCTGCATCTGGAGTATCCGGAGGATGTTATCGAATGCATGGAAGCTCCCACCGTCTTAAGTCGGCCAGTTACACGGTTCTCCGTGTGGTTTAATCTAGCGATCAGTCTAAGGAACTAATCGTTAGTTCACTTCATGGTTTATTGCAGTTTCAGACACCACCAATGCCAGACGATTGACAATCATGAACAAGAGAGAAAAGGCAAGTATACTCATCGATTAATAAATAAAAGAGTAAAAAATGCAGGTCGCTTGAGTATAAAGCACATAAAGTGAAATTATTTCTAGCCTGTTAAATGGGGTCGGAGTATTCCTCCATCGCCCTAACAGTTGTCATGCTGGTAGTGCTTTTTCTCTCTTTTTCATGATTGTCAATCGTCTGGCATTAGTGGTGTCTGAAACTGCAATAAATCATGAAGTGAACTCACGATTAATTTTTTAGACTGATCGCTAGTTGTCGCTCTACTTGTCGCTCTACACGGAGAACCGTGTAACTGGCCGGCTTAAGACGATGCATTCGATAACATCCTCCGGATACTCCAGATGCATCACACTGATGAGCCCCAATACGGCGAAACACGCGTCTGTGCTTGTTCTGGTACTCTGGTTGGCTCTGTTGTTGTTTGTGTGGAGGCTCTCTTGATTGGAGTTTCGGGCACTGCCAGCATGACAACTGTTAGGGCGACGGACGGATACTCCGACCCCATTTAACAGGCTAGTAATTGCACTATATGTGCTTTATACTCAAGCGACCTGCATTTACCCTTTTATTTATTAATCGTTGAATATACTTGCCTTTTCTCTCTTGTTCAAAGTCAATTAAAGCATTAGAATCCACTCAATACGAGATTCGTTAAGATAACACAAAAAACATACTAGTGTCCAATGGAGACTTTTCAAAAGTGTTTGCGGTATGAGAACAAAAGTTCAATTTTTAAACCTATTGGTGCGATCTGGTTTTTAAAGGACCCCGAAATATCCTTACGGAAATTGAACTCCTGTTCTCGAGATATTCACCTCTGAAGATGGATTTTTTTTCTACCATGACAGCCACCCATCTATTTATAAAAATTGGCCGAGTTAATTATTTTTTTTTAGAGAGAAACGTTAGTTTGGTCATTTGTTAAGATTGGAAAGCTGCTTCTTTTGCTGTAGTTACATTTTTAGTTAGTTTTAGTTTAGTTTTCCAGAAAATTGGGAAAAAGTTTTTAATTTGTAGTGTAATTTTTGTGATAGCCCGGCTGCGACTTTAAAAGTGGATACTTTTGTAATTTTTGACGTTTTTATTTGTTGTAGTTTTTATTGTTAAAGTGGTTTTACCGTTTTTCTCGAAAATCTCCCAAAAGACTTAAAATGTAGCTATGGCAACAGAAGAAGTTTTTCAATTTCAACAATGACCTATCTAAGATTTCTCTCTAAAACAATTACGACCAATATTTATAAATATATGGCTGTCATGGTAGAAAAAAATCCATCTTCAGAGGTGAATATCTCGAGAACCGGAGTTTTTAGGGAGGGTTACGCCCATGGAGACCTCTGATCTACTCATCGAATACTACCGATCCACAAAACTTGAACAAATTTAACTGTGAGTCAATTCCCATGAGTATTCTGCGGGGTCCTTTCTAGCTTTTTACTTTTTTGTCGAATACCTCCCATGAACAAGTTTCACAAGTCGGGTATCATCTTAGAATGAAATAAATTGTCAATATGTCTATGTACTTATGAGTAGTTTGATTTTGAAAATAAATTCACAATTTTCTAAAGATGCAGTTTCCCCTATTTAGGCAACATTTTATCTGCTTGCGCTATAGTGACAAAAAGAGCATGATCGACCTTCTGTTACGCTTGTGGAAGTAGTGTGCAGTGACAGGACATTTTATTGTTGAGGAAAATTTAGAGGAAGAAGAGGAATCAAGAGCAAGAACTATTGAACGTTTCTGGTTGCATTAGATGCTAAATAAAATAATTATTGTATACTTACTCAAGCAAAATATTGTGATGTCTGATGCAGATGTTAATTCTGTTCTGTATAATTTTCTGGAACTGCAGCGATTTGAATCTGTCAACATCGTCTCGATCTGGAGCTAGGTCTGTGGCGAGATTTTCAATCAAATCTTTCAGTATTTGAAACTGAACACTCAGCTGCTGTGCACAATATATGAAGGTGGCATCGTAAAATGCGTGTCCAAGTACAGAAACAAACATATTGTATGCCAATAAAAAGAAGGTAATCTGATATAGCGGTGTAGGGTTGGTGTTGAAGGGTAACCATACCAGCGCTGGTAATTGTTTCATTCCCTCCGGCATTTCCACCAACGGATAAAACACAAGAAACAATATACATAAGCAGACGTTAGTAAAGTGCATGGTGAATATCTTTTGAATAAATGTGAGTCGGTAAATTATAGAAAGTTCAACCTCTTTGGTAGAAACTGAATAGTCCCAAAAGTCGTTGTCAATTGTATTGAAGAAGTAGATCATTCTGTCATGGTTTGTAAGAATGACTGCTATTTTTATTACAGCCTGAAAAAAAAATTATAAAATCCATAAAATGTTACGTTCAGCATATAATTTGTTCAAAATATCAAAATTATATTTGTATTTGAATTTTTTTTTGGATGCCTCTTGTCTGCAAGTGTGTACTATTCACTTAACATGCAGTTCAGTCACTCTAGGGAAATCTTCTGAGTCTATGTTGAGATCAGACAATTATCCAATGAAACGGAATGCTTTGCTAAAGATCTTTTGCTGCAAGAAGGCATGATGATGGCAACATTACAACCAAGTGGCTGAGTGCATTGCTGGCATTCAGGACAGTCCATGCAACGATGTGGCGGAGACTTTGAGAGTCACCGTTGCTAAAGAATTTCCTCACAGTTGAACCGTATATGGTAGAAAGGATATATGGTAGTGAATAATAGCATACTCAGTACTCACCAAGCTGAACAACAAAGCCTAATATACCCAGGGATATGCGGAAGATATCGTCATACTTAATATGCTAAAACAACTTCAGAACTTATGCAAGAATCTATGGTCCCTTTGGACAAAAATAAGAAAGACGGAAGAATTTAGTCTCCAAATCTTCTTCCTTGAGCGACTGCAAGTAAGCAAGCAGATTAAGTATTTGGGTATCATCCTAAATATAAGACTGATCAGGAAGCTATATCTGCAGAACGTTAGGAATAGAAGCAACATAGTCTTGATGGCGTGCAGCAGACAACAGCTGCCTTTTAAGATTCATATCAAAGAAGGGCTGAAGCAAAGTAACAACAGGGGGAAACCAGAAAAACGGGATACTTCCATATGGAAGGCACTATTGCAAATCCCACCTTTGAAATGGCTTCGATGGCGTATATATTTGAAAACGAAAACAAGGTCTGAATGAAAGAAAATGGACATCCATGTCTGAAAAGAGAACTGGTGTAATACCAAGATCAAATACAGAAACAGGAACAATCGCTAGAGTGTATCAGACGTCCTTTAGGTGTACTTTATACGTGCTATACTATACGTTTTTTTGAGAGAGGCTTCAGTACAAAGCACACTGGAACCATGTAAATAATATTTTGACAAAGGACTCCGCAGAATTCTTACGGAAATAGGCTCCCGATCGAACTTGTTAAAGCTTTCGGGTGGTATTCGATTACAAAATGAAAAATTTTTACTGGTTTATGTCCAGAAAAACTCGTGTTCTCGAGATATTCACCTCTGGAGAAGAATTCTTTTCTCATGAGAGTCCTGTGCTTTCACGCATAAATTCTCAAGCTTGTTCTCAAGTACATATTGGCCACCGTAAGAGAAATGCTAGTTGACTCATTTGTTAGGATTGCTAAGCCGTTTCTGTTGCTGTAGTTCTATTTTAATTATTGAGCCGTTTTTGAGTAAGTCGGGTAAAATTTTTCATTTTGTGGTATCATTTTCGTAATTGAACAACAAAAAAAATTATACCCGATAAACAAGAATGTCAAAAATTACAAAATTATCAAATTTTATTAGTAAAGTCATAGCACAAATAGCCAAGTCTATTACAAAAATGACAAATTAAACAAACTACTACCTATTACAACAAATTTAAAACTTTTTCCAGGTTTTCTGTAAAATGGCTCAACGGCATTAAAATGTAACTACGACAACGGCAACAGCATGGCAGCTTTTCAATCTTAAAAAATGACCCATCCAACCGTTTTCTGTAAAAAATTAGGGGAAAAAAATTTAAAAATATATGCGTGACTGTCGTGAGAGAAAAAATCTTCTTCAGTCCATCAATTCATCTTCAGAAGTGAACATCTTGAGGTTTTGTGCGCTTATGCCCATCCCATGGAGACTTCTGATCAGTTCATCGAATTCAATCGATCACCAAAGTTACAACATATTTGACCGGGAGTCAAACATTAATAAGGGTTCTATTCCTTTTGATATTTTAAGAAAAAATTATCAGGCTGTTAAATTTTAATTTTTCAATAAACTATCGAAAATTTTTTCTCAGCAAGCAACAGGAACAATAAGAGATTATGAACGTGACTGATTATGTTATTATTTTAGTACTTACTTACCAGTAGAGCAATTGGGTAAGTTGCAGCTATTTCAATAATTCTTTTCGGATTATCTAGTACTTCAACCAAAACTGTTGTCTGCGCGACGAATATTATACTTTTTATAAACAAAGTTACTCCCCAGAAATACTTCTTCTTCCCGGAATAATCATGCAACATAATTCCCTTTCTTACTCTTGACAAATAGTCGACTGCAAAATTAAGTTTTTAAAGATCTCTGCTTATGTTGGAATCATATCCACCAAATCGATATTTTTCGATTTCTACTTATTTTACGTTCACAAAGAATGTTTATACAGATTTTTTGTTTTATATGATCATAATTTTATTTATATAAATATTATTACCTTTAATAGGATACTTATTTTTTGGAAAGTGCACCATTTTGAACACTTTATGGAGAACAGAATTTGAAATGACTTAAATTTGGTAAAACAGAACCAATATAGCGGAAATTCACAAGGCAATTGCGTCTTCTTCCTATATTTTCGTAAACATTTACCGAGGGTGGTTATTTATTACGTAGATAAAGCTTCCTTGAGAAAAAGGGAATCTATAATCTTTTATACGTAAAACCTACAAGCAACCTAATTACACGTTTATGTAATATAGAACCAACATTTAAACGTTGTCCTTCTCATAGGTAGCATTAGGGCAACCAAAATTATATATAATATTGTACATAATATAATACAGGTTTCGATTTGTTGTAATTCTTGAAGATTGACCATGAAAATCTAATCCATCCTATATAGTTTTGTTTTTTTTTATATAAAAGAAACATCAATTTCAGAAGTGCAGTTATAATAAGAAATGTTTTGGCTGCATAAATACCGTGAAAGCTAACGATCTCACATGGTGAAAAACAATATTATGCTACTTTCTATTTGTTAAATATAATAAATCATAATATTTTTTCACAAACCTGGAACTTAGTTGCTTTAAATGCTTTTTTTTTAACTTGAGTGCTTCAGAGATTAATTTTTTCGAGTGGGTAATAATTATTATAATAACTGATTTAGAATAAACTGCTATAATAATACTCAATAGAATAAACTGATGCATTTAGAGCAACTATAATACTTACTTTAGATTTTTTGCCAATAATTATCTTTAGCCTTTAACTGGGTATTTTTTTTTTATAATTTAGGAACATTCACAAGTCGATTTAATCCTGAATAAATAATAGTTAAAACAGTAAGTCCAAAAATTATTTTCGCTGTATATTATTAGTATGTCAATATATTGATTATTTAGTAAACTATTGATTGTAATCGGAAAAGGGGGGGCTTGGAGATATTTTGCAGTTATCAAAATGTTGGGAGGAGTTTTCTTTGCCAAGACAATTATTAATAGACTTTTGATATTTCTGATTTTTCAGTTTAAATGTGTCTAAAAAATTAAATATTATTAAAATATAAGAAAACTTTTAATTTATGGCGAAAGGAAAAGTACTATTACCCAATTTATATGAATTTGATATGGATTATTGATGATGTCATGATATTGTCAACTGATATTTATTAAAAACCATAAACAATCAACTGTCTACTAGACCATTATTTTCTTTGTAGTTTTTTCATGGCACGCGTATGAATGTCAGTGTATTGTAATAAATAAGTCGCTGTATTCCATCATTGCTAAGGATTGCAAAAAAAAAACAGAAATAAAAGGGTACAAAGGAAAAAGATACTGCCATTTGCGCTGTAGGAACGACAATTTATATACTTTAGGTACTTAGCCCTTTCGCTACTTATAGGTGACACCTATATGTCACAGTATTTAAAGGTGCTGTAAAAACATAAATTATATTTTCTATAGTTTATTTTAAATAAAGTATTTTAATTAAATTAAATAAAAAATATAACTCTGAAAAAACTCATAATGGCAACAACGCGCGCTAAAGGCCAATTTCGAAATATGACCAAGAAGAGTTGACTTGTAAAGAAACTATGTATAAAGAAAAGGAACCAAAATTCAACTGCGTTCTCAAAATGATGGCGAAAATTTTTTTCCCTCAATAAATGGTAAAACTAGTAAATACAGGGTGTTATAATTTGTTGTATTTATAGGGGTAAATAAATTGTTCTTTAATTTTTAAAGCTCAATAATAATGTGAGAGAAAAATTTTGTTATCTTCGATAGTGTTTGGAAAAACTGGAGAAAAATTTAAATATTCGATAGGTATCTTAAGTTCCCATCTAGTTGGGAAACAAATGTAAAGAAGATGTTTGTGTTATTTTCTTAGACATTGAAAAAGCATACGATTCAATTGGACATAAACACCTAGAAAATGTAATTCGTTCATCAGAGATTCCAGAAAAACTTCAAAATCTTGTTGTAAATTTACAAATAAATAATGAAATATATATTGATTTGGGATTAAGACGATCAAAGAACATCAAAATTTGTAAAGGTTTGTTCCAAGGGGCTCCCTTATCGCCAATATTATTTAATATGTGCATTAATCATATCTTTGATGAACTAAACGAAGAAGAAATTGCGTCAAGCTATGGTTTTGAATTGTTGGAAAAAAATGATCAGTCTTAGGATTTGCTGACGATACAGTACTTATTGGCAAGAACAAAGACTACAGCTTTGTTGCATATTCTTGACACAAAAATGGATGAAATTGGACTACACATTAATCCCAAAACATCTTCTGCAATTATCATATAGAATGGAACAATTAAAAATGTGATACCATAGCCACTTTACATAATGAACAAATAATATCTATAACATCAAACGAATCAGTTAAATATCTTGGAATTCCTTTTTCTGATTCAATAATATTCAACGAGGATCTGATAATTATATAGGAAGCTTAAAAATACCTTAGAAACATTGACTAGGTCACATTTACTAAATTGTGATCAAAAGTTAAACATCCTAAGTCAATATATATCACCATCTTTAATATATCCACTACAAAATACTGATATTAAAAAAAATTTCAACATTATTTCTGGAAAATACTGACAAAATTATAAGAAGTTGCGTAAGAGAAATACTACAGATCCCTAGTGATTCTCCAAATGGATTTTTGTATTCAAGTAAATCTGTAAAAGGTTTAGAGATATTTAATACGTCCTGGGAAGCATTTATCCAACAATATAACAGATTGCAACTTTTAGAAAATTCAAAATGTTTGCAAATTGAAATGGATTTTGATAAACAAAAGAAATTATGTTTAAGAGCATACAATGATTGGTGTGGGTTATCTCAGAAAGGTCAAGGTGCCATTTTATATCAAGAAGTAAAAGTAGCTAACAACTGGATTTATAAAAAGAATGGCTAAGTTGCTCAGAATGGAGAGATTGCCTTAAAATGACATGCAATGTAGCAGCAGTTCGCAGTATTCCCGGACGCAGTATCCACACAAACCACTGCAGTGAGTATGAAACCCTTGCCGATGTGTTAGGATATTGTCATTACGGAGAAACTTTACGAATCAAAAGGCACAACGATATAAGAGAAATGTTGGCGAATGCGTTACTGGAAAAAGGTTATGAAGTACACCAAGAAATATCTGGATTATCCATTGAAGACAGCATCAGAAGAATTGACATTTTGGCAATAGATAGAAAACTGGATAGAGGATTCATAATTGACCCTACAATAAGATTTGAAAAACACCAAAATCAACCAGAGGACGTCCACTTAGAAAAATGTCAAATTTATGAGCCAACTATACCACATTATAAATCCAAATTTCAAGTTAAAAATATTGAAGGACTATTTTTCGGCTCTAGAGGAACTTTTGTTAAAAAATATATTGAATTTAGGAAATTTTTTGGATTAAATAAATCTTTAGACATGGAAATTGTAATCAAAATTCTGAAAAGTTCAACGTACATTTTAAGAAATCATCTTTTTGGTTTTAAACCGAAATTACAATAATTTTTTGCAATAATTTTTAGGGCAAACTAGTATGATGCCAGTCAGTTGTTTAAATAAACTTTTTAATATATTGAGAAGATGTCAAAAACCTGTAAGCACCGTTCTAACGGCCTTTTTTGCCATCAAACTATGTAATAAGACTGAGTTACAGGTTTCGAATTTCCGCTGTCATAATCAGCTTTATTTTTTTAAATCCGGATCTGGAATTTTTCTTGATTTCTAAAGGAAATACTGCCCTTAATTTCTTATATTCAATTTTTTTTATTTTCTGTTATTTGGAATTTCAATAAAAAATATTTAGGATGGTTCTGGATTGAAGAAATAATAAATAATTTAATTTAATAATTGAAATTTCAAATATAAGAAAAACTGAATAAAATTAATTAAAGGGCACCATTGCCTTCCAAAATCAAGAGAAAATCCAGGTCCGTATTTCAAAAATTAAAGTTGATGATGGTAGCGGAAATTCGAAACGTGTAACCCCCAATCTTATTACATATTTTGATAGCAAATAAAAGTGGCCGTGAGAATGTGCTTTCGGTTTTTCGGATATCTTTTCAAAGAAGCCAACACTTAGATAATGAAATAATAGAATATAATGAAACGAGCGTATAACGAAGGCTATTAATACGCAAGGATGATTAAATCATTATTCAACCATTATCCGCGAGTTCCATACTCTGCTTTTGCTATAACTCTTCTTATTTCATAAAATATATGGGAAATTTTCACGAAATTAATTAAAATATTAAATTTGACATTTTGTGATAAAAATAAATTAATAAAAAGGTGTTGTGAGCAAATAATACGAACTAGACTCCCAATTCTGTCCTGCTATTGGTCAGTTTTACCAGTGCGCGTTAATGAAAATTTGTATCTTCATTAAAACAATAGCTGTTTTAATAATAACCATGACTCATATTGAATATATGATAATGGTTAGGAGTGGAATAAATATTTTAATTTAATGTCTAAACGCCAACTGGATGGGAATTTAAAATATCGAATATTTCAGTTTTTATCAGTTTTTTTCAAAAAAATATCGGAGATGACGAAATTTTTTGCTCGCAGATTAATATTGAGCTTTAAATTTAGCAACTTTGCCTCATATTAACCGAGTCCGTATTAACTTTTCTAGTTTCCATGATCCCAATTATGTAGCTCGAATTTGACTCTACCTGTATGTCTGCTTAAATTATTTGCTACAGGGTGCGGAATTTTTTTTTATGAAATATTTTTCATTTCCAGGGAAGTGCTTTAGATTTTTTTTCAATTTTGGTAAGTGTTAATTGGATATAAAATCACAAATTTTAATTAGAAACTATTGCTCCACTCTTATCTTATATTTTCTGTTTTCAAACATTAGTATCTGTTCTTTTTCTTTTTTTTTTCTTTTACTTTTCTTTTCTTGGTCTTTCCTATTGATTTTCTTAGTCTCTAGTTCTCTTCTTAGTTTTAAGTACAGCACTCACTGCAGCGTACAGGCTCATATAGCGCCTTCTTGTTTTCCTTTTTTTTTGAAAGAATTTTGTGAAGATAAAAAAAAAGATTCGGTCCATGTTTCAATTATTTCTTATTATCAAATTAACATGATTGTGGCGAATTAATAAATAAATTAAATTATCGCATTAAAGGCAACTAAACTTCTTTCTTAATATTTTGGATTGCGGTTTGTGTGACATGAAAATTTATGTCATCCCAGTAATCAAACCTGTAACAAAACATAAATTTTAGAAAACCAGCAGTACATAAGAGGCAATGTTTTGCCTAGAAATACCTTGAATAAATACCGTGAGAGTAGCTGATCTTTTAGGAGTATTCAGAAAAACAATATGTCACTTTCTATTTGTCCACTATAACAAATCGTATTTTACTTAAACCTGGATTTTAATTATCTTTCCAATGAGTTGATGTTTTACTTGTGTTTTTCTTAGAGAAGACCTAATTCGGCGAGGTCATTTTTTAAGCTGTTGAAATCATTGATTAAAAGTATAAAGTGCGACATTTAGGACAATGATGTGGTTTTTATTTTTTACTTATTTTCTTTACGAACGATTTCAGGTTGTTTCAGGTAGGAACAGTCGTCGGAACCTGTAACGAAATTGTCACTTATTATAAAGAATGTTACTGGTAAAACGAATTCAAAGTATTAGTTACAAATTGTAGTAATTACCATTTCAAGCACCTACTACAAAGAGTTAATGTCTTGAAGGATTAGTTTAAAACTGTTCTATTCACATTCTTGTTTAGGCTCCTAATGGCATTACCTTCACGTTTCATGGTTAATTTGTTCAATCAGTCATGCCGCATTTAAACTAATGTTAGAACAAAATCACAAGACTTTCACAGAGAAAATCAAATTACCTACCACCAAAATCATTACCGTGATTAAAAACCTCCACTGTTGTCAGACAATCTCTTAAGATTTCCTTTCTCCCTTTATGAAGAATTTTAATGTTACTCTTCTATATCAGTGGAAATCAGGTAGAATTTTAAAGAGTAATAATTGAAAAGGAAATTTAATTGAACCTGCTAGTGTAAATCCAGAGCTGACCCGACAATACTTAATTAGGCAAATCCCTTTAGCTTTTATTCAAAAGCACATGTAGCTTAAACATATTTCCCTAAAAAAATTCATTCGACTTACTGTAAATATAATTCTGTAATTATTTTTTAATGACTGTCAGTGTTTGTGAAAAAAAGGAAAAGTGAAGAATCGTTCTAGAGTAAGCTGCATTATAAACTGATTGAAATCCTTACTGATTAATAAGAAGACGAACCGACAACATCGCATTATGTAGATCTTCGTACGCAAATATCGACCCCGAGAGAAGCATTATTATTATAATAGTGGCTACTTTCACTAAAAAGTAAAAACCTATAATGGATTTCATTTTCCATGCCGACTTTGGCTTCCTTTAACGGGTTCACTAACATCAGAAGGTTGAATGGAACTGAATTCTTTACAATGTCACTCCGCTATAATAATGACTTGAAAATAAATGCTATCAATTCATAACATTGTGTAGACGAAGCTGCAAAATTTATACGCTTACTTTTACTATCACTTAATTTCTCTGAATTTAATATTGTGACATAATTATTATTATGGGACTGATTAGTTTAAAAAAAAATGGAATAGGAATTTTCTATCAAACTAGACATTGATCGTTTTTTGTTCTTAGACTTAATCACATTGACATGTATGATGTCAAACATGAAAATATTTGACTTTATGAACATGAAGTACAATCATGTTCGGTCAATAACTTTTTCCATCTTCATGTTTTCTATTTTTCCATATTTATGTAAGTGTCTTATTTTTTCGAACAAAATATGATCATCATTGACTATTTAATATGAATTTCCTTATTCATCTTTTTTATATAAATTTAAACCCAGTTTCAAAAAATATAAAAATAGTAACGTCTAGTTGCCAAAATTGACTTGATCTAATTTCTTCCAACAGATGAAAAGTGTAAAATTTTAAAGTTAATTCAAATATGCTACATCCTCGGCTACATCTTACCTCTCTTCACAAAGATTTTTCATGAATCAATCATGCAAGACCAGAATTTCATGCTCAACCTTTTATTTCCTGTTTTTTATTATTTCGATAAAATATTAACTTTCAGCTACCAAAATTGACATTTGATCCAATTCTGCAAGACCAGAATTCTATGCCCAACCCTTCAACTCCTGTTATTTTATTATTATTACAATAAAACTCTGTTTAAAAAAAAATATAATAAAAAAACAAACTCAGTATATGGGCTTCTAAAATCGGCTTGCGATTCTCCCCTTCAAAATCCAAAATTCTACAGTTCAGCAATCTCAGAGGCGACCAACCCCCAAAGTTTATCTTAATGGCGTACTACTAACAGTGGTCGACCATCACAAAATTCTGGCGTTAATATTCGATAAAAAACTGAACTGGAAGCAGCATATAAGAGAAACGAAAAGAAACTGCCTGAGTAGGGTTAATTTACTGAAAATATTGGCACACTATTAATGAGGAGCCGATGAAGGCGTTCTGATAAAGGTATACCGAGCTCTCATTCGATCTAGGCTGGACTACGGTAGTTTCATCTTCATGTCAGTCGCCAAATCAGACCTAAGATCACTGAGCACAGTGCACACCACGTCACTCAGAATCTGCTCAGGAGCCTTCAGACCCAGCCCTTGCGTTAGTTTACACCAAAAACTAAATGAACCTTCACTCCGCCTAAAACGACAACAACTTCTTGTCACCTACTTCGCAAGAATATCCGCCAACCCACATAATCCAGTTTACTCCCCCTATTACATGAACCAAAACCACCCACCAACACTCCCTCCGCCAGAACCCAGTCCCTGCCACAAATCTTATCTTCCTTTCTCGTTGACGTAGATTTCATTACGACAACTCCATCTCCAACATCACCTACTGCTCTCTGGTTGAAACCCCTACCAAACTTTTGAGACAATCATTCCAAGATATTATCAACAACTCAATATTTGAGAAGGCGAGTGAGAAGGTCTTGTATACAGATGCTTCCAAATGCGAATCAGGCGTTGGCTGCTCAGTGACCTCTCAACACAGCACAGCACTACAGTGAACCCTACCTCCTACTGCAAGTGTCCACACAGGTGAGTTATACGAAATTTATAAGCCTTATACTCTGTAAGCTCGGACCACAACCAGCAGATAACAATATGTACTGACTCTTATCATCCATCCTATCTATGAAGCACCCCCACATGCAACATCCTTTAGTACAAAACATCCACGACGCTTATCAGCGTTTAGCAATCATGGGCACAACCATAACCATAATATGCAGGTAAAGAAGCCTCGCAAATAACGTAACCCACAATAAGACTTCAGATCTACAGGGATTTAAAATCCCTCTTCGCTCGAAGGACCCGCCAGTCCTGGCAGATTCTTTGGGACGAAACACGCATCAAACTACATAAGGTCCAGCCCTCAACTGACCATTTTAGAATACCAACGAACTTCACTAGACTTGACAGTCTTTCGCAGGCCCCGAATTGGTCACACTCGACCAACCCATAAAAATCTGATGGACTCTGAAAACACTCCAGAATGCCCTAAATGTGACGCCCCACTCTCGGTGAAGCATATCCTGGTTGAATGTGTGCAATACATAGACGCACGACAAAACTGCCAGTTAAAAGGAAACCTGAAAGAACTCCTCAGCGTACCTGATCAATTACCAGCTATGATAAACTATCTCAAGGACATCGAGTTGTGCAACGAAATTTAGACACTTACCCTAACTTGTAAAACAATGAACCATATCAATTAATGTAGTCATGATGTGTCCGTGAAAATGATCATCGCTGTTGAGACACGTTAATTTGAATAAACAAAAAAAATTATCTTTCAATTACCAAAATTGATGTTGATCCAATTTCTTGTAACAGATGAGGAGCGTTATATTTTAAAAATACTCCAAGTTAGTATGCTTTATCTTATACCTGTCTCCTATTTTTATTTTTTTTTTGTAGAACCAAAATTCTATGCTCAACCCTTCAATTCCTTTTACATTTTTAATAATGTTAATAATACAAATTGATATCGACGCATCCAAAGAAATCTATAGTAACTCATTTTTTAAGAACTTGAGAAAAATTGATTTAAACCTAAAAGTGAGATGAAAAATCAGTCTATCAGTTTATTTAGTTCTCTTTCGGTTACCTTGATTGTTTGGTAAAACACTTTCAAATTTTATCAGAATTTTTCTGAAAATCGATTTATTTTTTAAATTAAATGAGATAATATAGTTTTCGTTTGGGAAAAATTCAAACAATTTTATTTACTATAGTTTTCGATTACTCAATAATAATAATTAACAAGAGATTTTGTGTTCATCTACAGCATAGATAGTTTAGCAGCCTTTCCGTAGACCCATAATTTTATGTTGTGCTAGATAAGGACCCAATATAATGGAAAACAACTCGATAAAAACAAATCGAAAATACTTACTGTAAATAAATGAAGTTAAAAACGTATAGATTTGAAGCCCTAAACCTCGCCCTAAACCTACCAAATCTAATAAGTAATTATTCACTGTTAATAAAACACCTGCTTATTAATTTGTACTTTTTATATTCCAAGAAATACGAAATAAAAATATGAAAAATATAAAACAGTTTCAAGAAAGATTAACTTTTATTCATTTTCACTGTCTTCCAGATTTTCTAGTTATTCTTCGGAACTATTATTATCTATATTGTCAGCTGTTTTGGGGCTTAATGAATGGTAGAATGGATGATACATCAAAGGAATTAACGATTTTTTTGGATCTGTTTGGCATATTTATAATTTAAAAAATTTATCGAACTCATCACTTTGGAATAACATTCCAAAAGGCGTGTTTCCCGAAGTATACAACCTGCAGCGATTCAAGGCCAACGTGAATCGACATCTCCGCTCATGCACCGCTCCCAGAGCGTCATAGGGGTTTCCCTGCAGTGCATGTGAATCTTCAATAATAACAAAAAAATAGTGTCAAAAATCCTTTGCGTTTTTTGTCGTCTATGGGCAAAAGATGAGTGTACAGTCTAGTCAATGTGTCACACTTAGCTCTACAATATTTTACTTTTTCTCTATTTCGAGTTATTTTTTCATATATTTCGTGTTGTTTTTCCATGTATACCTATTGATGAACTCTTCTTCTTGCAAGGTTCAACTAGCAATTTGTCCCTTTTCATTTTGTAAATCACTTTTATTAATTTTCAAAACATTTAACTTGTATTTTGCCTTAAGTAAATCACTAAAATCTAGAACACGCTTTTAAAAGGCTTTCTGCTATGAAAACACCACCTCTGCTGAATTACAATCGGTCGAAACAACCGAAAATCTACCATACAGTCACATTAAAGTAATATTCCCGAAAAATATATTCATCAGAATACTGTGACGAAAACAATATTATCTCACTTATAATACAGTTTTTGTTATGCTTGATTTCAAAATTATAGACGAAAAGCATTGTAAAATTACATACTTTTTTTTTCGTTGCATATCAAACTGACCATCTAGAATTGTTTCACACGAAGACTATATTAAATTGAGATACTATAATTTTCATGTAATATACTAGAATTAAATTACACCGAAAAGGGTAGTATTTTGATATACTATAATGTTCGTAGTGATCTGATTCCAATATTTCACACAAAACTGTTAGTATCTCAACATACTATAGTTTTCTACCTGCTCTTATAGACTTATTGCATTTAATTTCCAATTCTGTCATTGTATGTTGAGATACAATATTTTTCATCGAAAAACTCATTTCACTTTTAGTTACTATTTTCTTTATAACCATAATAACTTTGGATAGTATAGTCGAAGAGATACGACAGTCTTCGTGGTCGACAGAATGCACATTCCTTATTGTGAAAACAATCATATCTCAAAATCTACAAAATTTGAGATACTATAGATTTCTTTGGATGCGTCGATATGTAGACTTGCGATTCCAAACCTCCTCCACTAGCCAGTTTCTCTCCCGTGATGTGATGGATTGCTGAGTCATTCGGGCTTGATGTAGAACCGGATGCCAAATCATTTGAAGTTTCATTTCTTCCCTCTTCCTATTAAAATTATTTGAATGTTTTTAATGTGGGTGTAATAGTGTGATGTGATGAACATGATTTCAGTAATTTTTAAGCATAAGGCTTTAAAATTGAACATTTGTAGCAAATTTCTCTCAGACAGTTCAACAAAATAATTTGGAGCGACCTCAAAAACAAATCATTAACAAGACGAATCGAAAACCAATGATGTCACCAATTGTATGTACCTAACCAGAAAAGCATGCTAATTAATTACACGAATCTAGATACCTAACACTATACAGGCTGTCCCATTTTAATGTCCCACCCCGGATAACTTTTGTCAGTGACATTGAATCAAAAATTGTTTGGTACAAAAGTTGTACAACTTGGAGGGGGACATTCGATGGCACTAATACTTTTGACCTTGGGTACAAGGTTCAAGGTCATTCAAGGTCAACTTTGTTTTTTTAAAAGGAACTTCCTATTTTTGATATCGGCAATCGATTGCGCGTGAAAAAATATGAGACTTTTGTCTCAAACTTTTTTTCTGAAAACGCAAATTTCATCGACTTATGCAGCTGCCAAAATTAAAAATTTTTAAGCTTTGTGAATGTTTAACTCGAGAATGGTAGCTTTCTAAGAAAATCCGCCAGAAACAAAAAGTGCTTGGATTTGCGCAAGGAACCGTCACGAATTTTCTTGAACACATGCGCTGAGAACAGAGTTTTCGTTAATTCTGAGCTATTTGTACCGAATGAAAAATGAAACTTTTCTTGATGGAAAATTGTTAATTTTGAGCTGCTTGTACCAAAGGAATAATTAAACTTTTCTTGATGAAAAATCTAACTTGTGGTTCTCTTCTAAACCTCACCATTCTCGACTTGAAAATTCAAAAATTTTAAAATTTTCAATTTTGAAGGCTAAATTAATTGAGAAAATTTGCGTTTTCAGAAAAAAAGTTTCAGACAAAAGTCTCATATTTTTTCACGCGCAATCGATTGCCGATGTCAAAAATAAGAAGTTCCATTTAAAAAAACAAAGTTGACCTTGAATGACCTTGAACTTTGTACCCAAGGTCAAAAGTATTAGTGCCATCGAATGTCTCCCTCCAAGTTGTACAACTTTTGTACCAAACAATTTTTGTTTCAATGTCATTGACAAAAGTTATCCGGGGTGGAACATTAAAATGGGACACCCTGTATAGTAAGCTCAAATTAGTTTCAGATTCTTAACTAGACTTAGATTCTCTCTTAACAAGATTCTCAACAATCTTGTCAGATTTTACACACTTAAAACTGTGAAACAATTCTCCAATTTAACCGACCCTGTATATCTGTTAGATATCGAAAGCCCAATGGTGAGAGAAATAAAAAGCTCTCTATATAGGAGTTTGTAGAACTTTGTAGAAGGGTAAATTAGTACTTTGAATTAACTCTTTCAAGGAAATACTGAAATTGAATGACCTACAAGTTAACAAACTCACAATCTTTGCTATTTTTGCTGAGTTCTCAGAATTTTCTTATTATGATAGCCTTGCATTTTCTCACAATTTACCTGTTTACTAAAATTCTGCATATTTCCGATATCAGGTTAGGAGGGTAAACAATGTCGGAATTCAGATTTTATAACTCAAGAACCACCGAACAAATTGATTAAATTTTGCATGTAAAGTTGTTGGTCAAGCATGTCTGATATTCCAGTTTTCCGAACATTGGAAAATATATAAATGCAGTGGGCAGATAGTATAATAAATTCGAACATGCAACTATCAAACAAATTGAAAATTTGTTAAATCATGAAATTTATGTTTTAATAGTTAAAATGTAGCGAAACACTTTCATAATAATATATTGATCCACATCCAGAATAAAAGGTCTGGAATTCTTAAGATTCTTTAATAAATTGTAAAGGAGGTACCTATTGTTTCATCAAATGAATAAGAACAATTTGTTCCCAATTAAATTGAATACCTACATAAATTAAATGACGTTTTCTTAAAAAATTGCCTACGTACTTAAAAAATTATTAGTAGGTATTTTATGATAATAGATTCACGCCCATTTAATTGTTTTTCAAACATTAAAAAAAAGTCTCTGCTAAAATAAATATACGAAGCAAACTATACATTTTGTCTTATCAAATCTGACGCAATGACAATAGGTGCGCGTAAAGATTACCATAACTGGGTTAATTCAAACGAGCAGGAGAGCAGGAGAGACCTAGACCGACTGTTAACGATTCATCAGTTTACCATCACTTTCATTGTTGTTACTATCACTCTCTCCTTAGAATTACACGGTAACACTAATAAGAACGTCAGGGTAAAAGACTGATCTCTATCCAAGACTTGTATAATCTTATGTTCTTCAAGCGCCGCCTAGTATACCTATACGGTAACGACTAGATTTAAGTAATTATACCTAAAAAGTTACAATTTTTCCGTAGTGTGATATGGATTTTTAAGCGTAACCCTATAGATGGCTTTGGAAGTGCTATGGGTTTCCTCTTGGTAGCCTTACTTGTGGGTGCATCTATATGGTCCGCAGTGGCTATGGTTGGCTTCCCAGGTATATGCAAGATTTTATAATGTATAGTGATGGTGATAAAGTGCTAATTAATGTGTTTTGTGTAGATTGTGGTCGCAGCATTAGAAAATCTAGACAGCCTAGAGATACGAGCAATGGGAGGATCATACAGGGAAAACAGAGCGCTAGAGGAGCTTGGCCTTGGCAGGTAAGATTTATTTTTCTTTATATTTTTGTCCTTCTTTGAGACCGATATTCTTCAATAAAATAGCGAAAATTTCCATGAAGTGCTAGGTATGAAAATGCTCACTACAAAACAGGTCAATTGAAATCAGAAATCAGTATCTTGTATTCCGAAACTCCAGCAGTTGAGCTGGTTTGAGTAGAATCGATCGATGACCATGCAGAGAACCTCTTATTTCGATGGAATATTGCATTGGAGGATTTGTATGCAGCTCTCGAAAAATTATCCTCGTTCAGGGAGTCCGTTATCCAGCACCAGAACTGATTAAATAGAAAGGGGGTGAAACCTTATATTTTTGCTCTAATTTACTGTAAATGAAGCCAAATTTACTGGAAGAATTAGTTATTATAATAATATACAGGGTGTCCCAGATTAAAGGGGACACACTTCTATAAGGTAGAGTATTTACTTGATTTTAAGACAAAAACTCCTCATGAAAATTCCCTCTAAGATGAATATTAGGAAGGTTACAGGGGCTCAATGTTTCAAAAAAAAAATACATTTTTTGTATAAATTCCTAACGGCTGAATATTTTTTTATGAAATTTATTTTGTCGTTTTTCTAAGATGAGTTTTGGTTTTGACATATTTTTCCAAGAACTTGACATTTTCTGGTACAAAAAGTGCATAAGGATTTTTATGTAAATTCTCAACAGATTTCAAGATTTAGACATTCGAGAAGGACAAATGGTTACCTACAACAGATCTTTCGTCAAAGTTTTAAACTTTTGGAAAATTGACAAAAAAGAACTTTTTGGCCTTTCCATGATAATTTTCTCTTTGGTAACCAATTGTTTAAACCAGGAGCTCATGTGGAAGGCAAAGCTGCAGATGTTCGCTTCTTCCATCAATTGCCTCAAAATAAATTAACTGGTCCGAAGTTAATATAATATCATTTGGTTTTCTCAAGAAAATTTTCCCCATGTCCAAAAATTAAAAAAAAACACTTTTTCCTATGTTTTTTTCAAATCAGGTATCGTTGACAAATTTTCGCATTGTCCTTTAGCACCTTGAGTTACTCAGAGCTCAAACTGACTTAAGTTTCATAATTTTCAGTTTCATAAAAACCACTCAACAAAAAAAAGTCAAGGCAGGATCAAAATGTTGTTTTATTGTGACCACTCTGTAGAATAGAAAGATAGGTGTGCATTTCCGAAACGGTAATAAGTCTTATAAAGACTTTACAAGCCTTTAATAAGTATAACAAATAATTATTAATAAAAAAAAAGAAAAACAAAAAAGTCCTTATTTTTAATTTAACATTTCTATACAGGGTGTCCAAGATAACAGGTTGTACATGGAGATCCCGGAAACCGTGAGAGATACGAGGTCGCCTAAATTAGAGAAAAGTTGACAAATTTTATGCATACTTATTCAGATTTATAAAAAAAATATTTGGATCTTTTCATTCGTTGTTGAAATATCCTGAAAAAAACCCTGAAAAATCGTTGTTTCTTAGTTTAGTCATATCGTTTTTATTATTGAAAATCAATAAATTACTTTTTGTAGGTTTACCGTCATGAGCTATCCTTTTGACATTTAAAAAATTTTCAAATCCGACTAGATTTCAGAGATATTGTTTTTTCATATCATTCGGTATTAAAAAATCAACTCAATAAACAATCTACAAATTCAAAAAAATTTTTTTCAAAATTTTCTTGTTTAAAAAGAAAATTATCTAATATTTTTCTAAGAATATTTTCAATATGATTCTTATTGCTTGCTTTGGTTTCTCGATGAATTGCATAGATTTTTGGTTAAATTTTTTTGCTTAATAATTCCGAACGACATAAAAAAACTATATGGCTAAATTCCAGAGATATTGTTTTTTCATGTCATTCGGTATTAAAAAATCAACTCAATAAACAATCTACAAATTCAAAAAAAATTTTTTCAAAATTTTCTTGTTTAAAAAAAAATTACCTATCTAATATTTTTCTTAGAATATTTTCAATATGATTCTTATTGCTTGCTTTGGTTTCTCGATGAATTGCTTAGATTTTTGGTTAAATTTTTTTTTTTTTTATTACGAACGACATAAAAAAAACGATATGGCGACCATAAGAAGAACAAAAATTGATTATCAATACTCTGCGATCTGGCCAGATTGAAAATTTTTGAAATGTTAAAAATAAGCTCATGACGTCTTATAAAAAAACCTATCAGAAAAATCTCATTTATTTTCAATCATAAAAAAGACATGACTCAGATAAGATGAGTCAATTTTTCAATTTTTTCAGCATATTTCAGTAATGGCTGAATTTTTCAATAATTTAGTTTCTGATTCTTAATAAGCATGAAGCTTTTCTTCAGTTTAATCGACCTCCTCTCTCTCAAGGTTTAAGAGATCGCCATGTACCAACTGTTATTTTGGACACCCTTTATAATTTAAAAGAAAAATACGTCACCTTATTGATGACATTTTCAAAAAATTATGTACTCTTAAAATTAAGCTCTTCTTGACTGAAATACAAACTATTCAGATGTTTGATGCAGCTAGAAAATAGCTGATTTTTTTAAAAAAGCAGAAGGGATGAATATCTTTATTATTAGAAAAAAATTCCCACAATTTTCCTATACCTACAGGACTGCCATTTATACCTGTAGAGTTGAAGTTGAAAATATTATCAAACTGTGAGTCTGCATGTTAAGTTAATATAAAAGTTTTATATAAATAATGATTCGTGAATGCATTATTGAATAGTTGTGGTGAGATAAAAACCTAATTTCTAATTTAGTTTAATTAACTGTTTTTAACCATCAGCTGGATTACATTGCAACTTCTACTGATGTGTTCCTGGTAACTTTTTACCACATTTTGGCAGATAGTAATTTGTGTAAGAGACAACCACATTACTTCTTATACATAATGCAATAAGTAGTCTTTAATATTTTACTGTAAAATTTTCTTGCCTGTTTGCGTATTCCAATTAGGTACCTACTTATAATAATATGTACATACTGTAAGCTACATCATCAGTGATTAGTGTTTATTTTGTTTTGTTTGATAACAAAGGACAAATTAACCGAGTAAACTCTTAAAAAGAAGAAGAAGCGTTCCTCAAAAAGAAAGGAAATCTTGAATGACTTCCTTCCATTTCTATTCACTCTCTCTAAATCGTGAAATTGGCCACAGGTAACAGATGGATAAACACGCGAGAAATTCCATCAATTTCGTCACGAACTGATTTTTAATTGTTCCATATTTTGAGTTTTTTGTTTTTAAATTCCACGTCTAGGAAATCCATGTAAGAAGTATGTCTAATGTCTATGTCGAGGTTTATCACCATCAAAATTTTTACCGAAGTGTCTATCATTTCGATTCATGTATGTTGATGAGTGATGGAATGAAGATGTTAATTTTTTAATTGATTAATTCATTAATCATTCAGCGCAGAATTTAAGTGGACAAGTTTTTTACGAACGGAGGTATAGATTCTTATAAATTACCTGAAAATGATAAAAAAATGTTATCGTTATCAATGTAAAAATATTAATGTTAGAAGATGATATACAGGGTGTAAACTTTGTACATACAGGCTTTATCTTTACAATATAATGTTATTGAAATAAATTCTTGAAATGGCTAAAATGTGCTTAATTATAGCTATTTTTAATTTTGACATAGGTTAATATACGAGTAGTTAGAGGAGATGGAGACAAAAATGTCTTATATCCCCCACATGGAAGAAAAGCAGGTTTTTATATATTTCGAGTCCCCTTTTCAAAATCTAGCAGGGGTCTAGCGCGTTACGATGAGCGGCTACGACCTTTTTCCCAGATGTACGAGAGCGATTTCAAAAACCATCTACTATTTAGAGAAAATTAATGTGGGGCATCGAGGCAACCCCCCTCCCCCCAATTAAGAGATAAAAATTCTTCCAATTTGCTCCTTGTGTTAACCTCCAGTACCAGGTGAGTGATTAATATGGACACCGGGAATATCTCAGAAACTAAGCGCCTTTCAAAAAAAATTTCTAAGGGAAGTGACCCCAAAAATTAGTTTTGAGCTTCTAAAATAACCGCTAGGGGGCGTAAGAGCCGTGAATATATAAAAAGAAATTTAAACCATTTTTGAAAAAGATGGGTATTCAAATGTCATAGGTGAAATGCTTAAATAGCTCAAATTTTATTATAATGCAGTTTTTTATAATAAATCCATAAATAAAGTGGTGGAGAAACATCAAAACTTTGTTTATTTAAATGTCGATTATTCCGGTTAACCTCAACGGAATTTACATGATTTTTTAATTCTTTTCCTTCTTCTGTCGTTTGCGTCTTACGATTTTTTCACCGCGCAACCGCGAGAGGGCGCTATCTGATATGTATAAAAATATCGCGATTTAAAGAAAAATTAAATAGAATGGTACATTTATTTTTACACAGTAAGATAAATAATTAAATTCTTAAGGTGGCATTGAAAACAGCAGCTGGATAACTTTCGCCAAACTGGATCAGAGCTTGGAGTACGCACAGATCAAATGAAATCATTCCTCGGTTAAAATGGTTGTAATTCAAATATATTTACGGCGATCAAAAGTCTCCATGGGCGTGAAGTCAATATGTTATAGGTTGATGAAAAATCGACTATTTTCTATTTTTTTCTGTTCATTATTGGAGCTATGAAGTCGGTTCAACTAGCAAACATGAAGAAAACTTGTCCCTTATTATAGTGGTGAAAACAGAACAACAATAATTGAAACTTTGCGTCATGAGATATTCCCAAAAAGGCAATTTTTTAATATAAAAATAGGAATATATCATATGAGAAGGGGACTCGAACTTTATAAAAATCCGTTTTTCTACCATTTGGGAGATACAAAGCGTTTTTGTCACCATTCCTCTAACTAATACTAATACAGAAAAATATAATAAAAATTTGAAAAAAAAATCAAATATATCTGCAGTGTGACCCATTTGTTCTTGAAACACCCTGTAGAATCTTAATTTATGGTGCGATTTTAAAGAAATTTCTTTTAAACCATAGAGCTTGATAAACTATATTTTGGGAGCAAAAAGCGTCTCATTCCTACAAAATTCAGGGCCTACTAGATCAGTGTTTACTTGTAAAATCTCAAAAATTCATATTAGCGATTTTTTTTAGAAAAAAACTGGGCACGCTACTGGATTCACCAGCCCTCAAAACGGTACTGTACTAAATTTTATTGAAAATGTCAGAGTAATAAGGATCTTGCAGTTATTTTAGAAATTCATAATAATAGAACTCCGAATTTTCATTAATTTATTCGAAAAGGTCAAGAGAGACAAAATAGAAATTGTACGTCTAGTTTGTGATAATGTAGGTACTTTAATTTTTTAATTATAATTTTTTATTTATTTATTTATTTTTTTTTATTTTTTTTTATTTGTTTATTTTTACTTTTTTTTACTTTTTTTTAATTTTAATTTTTACTTATGATAGCTTTTGACCTTTTTCAAATTAATTTATGAAAATTCGGAGTATTATTATGAATTTTTAAAATAACTACAAGATCCTTTTTACTCTGACATTTCCAATAAAATTTGGTACAGTACCGTTTTGAGGGCTGGTGAATCCCGTGGCGTGCCCAGTTTTTTTCTAAAAAAATCGCTAATATGAATTTTTGAGATTTTACAAGTAAACACTGATCTAGTAGGCCCTGGATATTGTAGGAATGAGACGCTTTTTGCTCCCAAAATATAGTTTATCAAGCTCTATGGTTTAAAAGAATTTTTTTCAAAATCGCACCATAAATTAAGATTCTATACAGGGTGTTTCAAGAACAAATGGGTCACACTGTATATACTACAAACTTATTAGAAAATATTATTGCTTTCACTTTATTTGGATGATATTTCTGTCAGCCATTATAATCCGAGAAATTGTAAATAAGTAAATACTCACATTTCAGAAAGTTTAAAATACGCGTGCTTGTATGAAATTTACCCAGTTCTAGTATTAAAGTAGAACTAAAGTTAAATATTTACGGAAATCTCCATTTATCCATAAAATCCGAGATTATATTCGTTTATATGTCTTGTTGTATGCCTCAAATATTGACCTAAAGATTCCTTAAATCTATAATTAACTTTCTCAAGAGCAGGGAGGGCCCATGCGAAAAACTTAGAAACACATACACTGCGCAAACAAAGTCCCAGTTTCAATTAAGATTTACATTGTATACACAAATTTTGAATAGCCTTATTCTTGTATATCGCGAATACACTTTTATACTTTACTTAGTATGAGCCAAAAATTATATTAAATTTGACTTTTTTTTCAACTCCGCCGTATTTATTTGGTAGGATGTTCTTCTGATAATGAATTATCGAAACAGACTGAAACGAAACTGAACTTAAATACAAAAAGCCGCATTTGGAGAATTGAAACGGCTTTTCGATGACGTACACAACTCGACCTCCATCCTTAGACAGATTCAAAGGGTTGTTCACCTTACCTCCTGTTGGTTGCGTGACGATAATGCAAACAGGAGAAAATATCCCCCTTATAATTAAAATTGACATGTCCCAGCGTCTTCTTTACAGGTACGGTATTATCATGAAAACTCTCATGTCAATTTTTTCCTGGATAAACTTGTAAGTATACTTGGAGAGAAAAGTATATCGGTATTTATTACGATGCTACTCTTCCTGCTGGAGTATAGACTATACCAACCAGGAAGTAAACATAAACTCTAAAGTGCTGTATTGAAAAAATCAATTACGAATTAGTCATCAATAAACCTAATATAGTAATTATGGTAATTTAAAATCAAACGAAGTAGGTGTCAACTTTCGGTATTTCCGGAAATCCGGTCGTCTTTGAAATATTTTAATCTTTTCTTGGTGCTTTTTTCGATGCGTTTCTTCTTGGTAAAGACAAAAAAAATCAACATACGTACTTGTGTTTTATGGTCCTCTTAATGAATATTTTATGATTTCAGTTTAAATTGCTGATGTTTATAATTATTTAGATCATGAATGTAGTTTGAAACTACATGTTAAATTATAAGAAATATCAACATAATTTTTAGTTTTTAATAGGGGTAATTATCGCATAAATTATATAACATGTAGTCACAACAGTAATGACAAAATTAAATCGGCTTTTTTAAAAAGTAAATCCTAATGTGCACTTTACTTTTCGAATATTTTTTGTGTTAAATGTCTGTCTTCTCTACACACTCTTCTTAACGACGAATTAAGTCAGCTATAATGATGCAGCATAGCTTGCGAAGTATAATAACTCTCAATTTATTTTCGGGTAACGTTTTTTTTAGTTTCTCGATATTACCAGGCTTCATATTTGAATATCTACTCTCTAGATAACCCCAGAGTATTGGGAATAATATCAGAATCCCGGGCAACAGTAAGTTATTATTTTTGATAAAATTGGATATGTCTCACACAAACTCCACCCTACTTTTATGACCGCTTGTTGGTTAGTCGAGTTTCTAGCTTGGCCTGAACGTCGAGAGCAGTGTTGCCATGTTTGTTTGATTTTCTACCTCCTCTTTAAACATTATACGAATTTCTTTCCAATTTGCTTTTCTCAATCGTGAATTCGTGAAAGCGGTTTTCCTGAATTAACGTCATACTCATTGTTTTAACTCATTTTGTTTATTTGTTGTGTTGTCGTTTTGCCTCACTGGGCTACCTTTATTTGGCCTCTTTTTGGACCGTCAATACCTATTTGCCCTGCGGCTACCTTTTTGTTCTACCTGGCCTCGTCCCGTAAGGCGATGAGTCAATATACCTTTATCATTTCGAATACGACGTTCTCTGCAATTCGCAGTTTTGTTTTGCTATTTTAAATGTGATGACCAACTGACCAAACTAGGCCGCTAACTAAATTGGCAATGGAAATTCTCAGGTTGAAGAAGGACAATTCGGCTGGAGTTCACATAAAGTCATCTCTGGCCGAACTGCGGATTAAGAATTATGATTAGAAGTTGGTTCGGGTGCGATTTGACCCTAACTAATTTTGCAATGGAAATTCTCAGGTTGAAAAAGGACAATTCGGCTGGAGTTCACATAAGTCGTCTCTGGCCAAACTGCTGGTTAAGAAGGAGTCGTTATCTGGAGTTCACATAATGCCATCTCTGGACAACGACTAAAGGGTTAAGGAGTCAGATGCGACCTGCTCGGAAGCTGATCTTCATCTGCCTGGAGCTCCGGTAGGACCTCTGCTTTTATAGAAGCAGTCGCCCGCTTTCTAAACACCACGCAACAATGCACCTTATTGGCACTGCCTCATGTCGTGATTCATTCCTTAATCATATTTCCCTAATTACGAGACTTAGCGCTTTGACCTCGCGGCTACCTTACTGAATTGTCCTAAACCTGAACTACCTAAATTTTCCTTCAAATCGGCCGACGCGTTCTGCACCTTTCCATTGTGTCTAGTTATTATAATTGCACCGGTTCCATCTTCATTTTGCATTTTCACCTACTTGCATTTTCGGGACCGCAGCGAATTTTCGGCTATTGCAGTTTATTAATTCGCCCTATCGATTGGTGTAATTTTCATTATCGTAGGTATGATACCTAACGAGTTACCATTGTCCTGCAAAGGCTTATTGTCTGAATCATGATTTCACATTCCTTCACCCGGTCTGTTTCTAGGTCAGCTCAATCTTTCAATCGGCGCGGGGCGTATTCATAGAGGCATCTGGCAATATTTATCTACCCTTGCGGTGGCCGTCTCTTCGATGTTGTTAAAAGTGCTGGAACTCCACTAGCTAGAGCGCTTCTATTTTATGAATATTTAATAAGCTGACGGGAATCGTTTACTTGATGTAACGGCGCGTAGCTGTATTTAATTTCCTAACAATTTTACCTTTAGGTATTTACGTACCTCATGCTTGCACCGTTTGCTTTTTTGATTTGGGCTGATTTAATGAGGGAGATGGAAATATTTTCCTTTATCATCCTACCTAGGTGCGATCCATTTCACTACACACCACAAAAAGGGGGATCAACACAAACATTATTTTTTTATCTCGACAAAAATTACTTTTTTTTAATGAAACAGTCCTGTTTAACGATTTTGAAAATAAACGTTTTCCAAAGAAGCTCAAAATTTTGTGCAAAATTTATATTTTTAGATTTTCTACATTTTCCTAATTTATGTGAATAAAATAGCAAATAGAATATAGACAGTCAATCTAAATAAATTTATTTAGTAGTAGGTACTGAAATGGATCGCACCTAGGTAGGATTATAAGGAAATTATTTCCTTCGCCTCAGTAAATCAGCTCAAACCGAAAAAGCAAATAGTGCGAGATTAGGTACGTAAATACCTAAAGGTAAAATTGTTAGAAAATTCAAACACAGCCACCCGCCGTTACATCAAGTAAACGATCCCGCCAGCACATTAAATATTCATAAAACAAAATCGCTCCAGCTAGCCACAATTCAGTCCTTCGAGAAAGCGGCAACGGCGAGGGCAAACCTTTGCCAGATGTTAGGGCAGACACTGTCGGTCCGCGTGATGAAATAATAGGTGACCTACATACAAGAACGGATGGAAAGAAACAGACCGTGTGAAGGAATGTGAAATCAGAATTTAAACAATAAGCCTTCGCAGAGACAATGGTATCTCGTGGGATATCATACCTACGAATATTAAAATTACACCAATCGATAGGGCGAATTAATAAACCCCAATAGCCGGAAAAGCACCCCGGTACCTAAACGACAAGTAAGGGAAAACACGAAGTGAAAGTTAAGTCGGTGTAATTATAATAACTAGACACAATGAGAAGTACCAAAACGCGTTGACCGATTTGAAGGAAAATTTAGATAGTGCAGGTTTAGGAAAATTCAGTGAGATAGCCGCGAGGCCGAATCGCTAAGTCCAGTAATAAGGAAAACACGATTAAGGACTAAATCACGGCAGGAGAGAAGAGTCAATAAGGTTCATTATTGCGCGGTGTTTAGAAATCGGGCGACTGCTTCTATAAAAGCAGACGTCCTGCCGCTGTTCGAAGCAGATGAGATCAGCTTTCGAGCAGGTCACGTCTGACTCCATAACCCTTTGGCGTAAACCCGACGAGAAGGCGTTTAGTGAACTCTCGGTCGCCCAATCCTTATCTAAACCAAACCCTTTGGACGTAAACCCGACGAGAAGGCGTTTAGTGAACTCTCGGTCGCCCAATCCTTATCTAAACCCAACCCTTTGGACGTAAACCCGACGAGAAGGCGTTTAGCGAACTCTCGGTCGCCCAATTCTTATCTAAACTTTACCCATATCAATTTGCATCTCTCCTCTAAACAACTCAAACTTCGCAGTTGGCAAACTCTCTTCACAACAAAATCCACATCGATAAATAATTATACAGATTCGCCCAATCCATGAGTGCAGGTCCCATTTTAAATCAGACACAATAATCAACTAGGTATTAGGCGACACCACAATAGGTACCTACGCGATTACGTCAATAATTAGAAATAAACCAAGTTAGGCAGAAAACAGGAATAAATAATTACATATTCACGCATAGGAAATTGAGATAGAGCTAGGAGCGAAAATAGACTCAGGTCAGGAAATAACCTGTAAACAAAACGGCCCATGATTCAATCATCCTATTCTTCGAAGAGTCCGAGTTTTTAAATAGCGCAGATGGTTAGGCAGGAAGTAGTCCCTTTAAATGCGATTTAGAAAGTGAAAGGAATTTCTTGCCATTATATGACACCATAAATAAAGATCACATAGCAGAGCACCCCCGGTTGGCACAGGTCCGGATAGAGCAGGGCGGCGTTGTCAGATGTAGCATCCGCTACTTCGCAAATATTATCAGGAAATACTAATTCCATTACAACCCCAATTAGGAGTTAAAATAGGTAATCGATTAACCCCCGGGGGAGGCATTCACCTCGATGTCCAGGTGAAGACCTCCGTTGTACCGGAAAGTGGAAATCATAGATCGCAACAGGGTAAAAGCACCCTCAGAGTAGGACAGCGTAATCAAAGCAAGGTTGTCAGGTGTAATAACCGCCCTCACATATCAGGAAATCCAATAACCAAAATAAAGTTAGGATTATGAATTGCAATTCAAAAATAAAGACTCAAAACACCTCAAATTAATCTCGAGTATGGGAAAGCCAAAAAAGAAAGTCAAGCAACCAAAGTATCATTGTAAGATCGTTTTTCCGAGGCTCTTCTATTTAAACAGAGACAAAATTGTCCTGTGCAATCAACCCAGGTATTCAGTAAAATCTCCACACTCACAGTTGATCAAAGCGACAATATAAAAACTCTAATGACCAATCAAATAACTCATTGCCTAAGGAGGCAAGGTAAAACAAACAGGTTGCAACCAATAGTATAACAATCAGTACTGTTAACAGGTATATAGGGCAATACTGTGCACGGTGGGGGCGATTGCTGGTCTCGTTACAATTGTATTCCCGAAACCAAGCCGGCACCAGTAGGTACCAATTACAAATTCCAGCATTTTTATCAGTACTGACTAGTTAGGGGTAGAAACCAGGAACACGGTGGAATCGATGGTTGGTCTCGATGTCCGCAAATATGCCGGTTCCAGGAGGTACCAAACTAAAAATTCCAACATTTCAATTCTTCGCCAGGTAGCCCACAGGGGCAAAAAGGTAATCAAAAGGTTAAACCAAAGTAAACAAACAAGGTTTACCAAATAGCGATAATATGAGTTATCAAGCAGGTCATGAGTAAAAGTAAACGGAGGCGAAATAATTCCCTCTCCCAGTAAAAATACACGGAGGTGAAACAATTCCCTCTCCCAGGTAAATCAACTGTGAAAATAAAATCACTAAATAAAAGAGAATCGGAAAGAACGATTTCATAAAGATACTAACTCAACATTCAAGAGAAATGGCAACCCCGTACTAGAATCCACTCGCTAGGTAAAAATCAACTTAAACGGCCCGTATCTCAATCCGTTGGCTATTATGGCTAGGCAACCAATATGCCAACAGCCCTCCATGCTCGATGTTTAACTCACGTTAGACTTACAGGCGACGCAGCTAGACATACAGGGTGATTCTCCCGGTTGGAAATTGAGTAGCAAATCATTCAGACATTCCCGCAATATACCGGGTCGTCTGAAAACAACCTAGTTGTATTCTTTAATTAATTCAAGCAGTTGCTTGAAGTGAAGTCAAAGAAACTAGAAAAAGGAAATTAGGCAAGGAAAATCGTTGAATAGTTAAACGCACGGACATTTCCGCATATACCGGATAGTCTGTAACCGAAACAAAAGCGAAAACGAAATAATAAGACATTCCCGCATATACCGGGTAGTCTGTAAACGAAACAAAAACAAAAAGAAAGCACAGGTGTGCAAAAGAGTGGAATCCGAAATGGATTATAGTTTGAAAGATGGATGAAAGGGATCCCTCTTCGCTTTCCATTTTTTTGTACTATCTATGCAAAATCACAGCCCATCTCGCCATTCACCATTTACGCCCTTGAAAACGAATTCTCTCGCTCATCACTCGCTTTTAAACATCTGATAGGAAGCCAACAGTTAACAACGAGTCTCAGTAAATTTCCCCGCTTTTCCGACAAAAGAAAAATCCCACTAGGTTCTTTGCGCATCCGTTTCGGCCATAGTAATCCTGGCATACCTCAATCAAAGAGCAGGGGCGACTACGGTAATGACTACGGTAAACACAACGTAGGAAAACTCAGCGGTTCTATTAGGAGAAATTAGGGAAACTAGACGATCACACGGTGGCTTTTCGCGACAGATCATCGGGCCGGGGGTCTCGTCGTTACAGTACTACGAATTCTCAAAACATACTCTTCCACATTTTTCTAGCACTATATTTTCAAATTTTCCAACAGGTGTCTCTGGAGCTGCTGCATCCTCAGTTCGGCTACTTGGGTCACTGGTGCGGGGGAGTGCTAATATCTCCGGAATGGCTTCTTACGGCTGCTCATTGCATAAACAAGTGAGTATTTTATGTGTATACAGGGTGGAGTCAATAATGGCGAAGTTGCTCTTGAGATATTGTAGAGGGCAATTCGTGCCGAACAGGAAAAAAAGAAGAAAATCTTTCTTGTAAATTGACCGAGATATGAAATGGTAAAGCTGAGAGCTCAACTTTAAAATAGAGACAACCACCCCTTCTTTTAAATATGGTAGACATTTTTTTTCCGAAAGCACGTTTTAACTTTATGTAAATGAAATTAACTTCAGTTTTTTTTTTCATTGATGGAATACCAGAAAACTGAAGTTAATTTCATTCACATAAAGTTAAATCGTGCTTCCGGGGAAAATTTGAAAAAAGGCCGTAGTCTCTATTTTAAGCAAACAAATTCTTCAAAACTGTCAATATTAAAGAAGTTGAAATCTCAACTTTACCGTTTCATATCTCGGTCGATTTACAAGAAATATTTTTTTTACTATTTATCCTGTGCTGAACGAATTGCCCCCTACTTCTCTCTCTAGAGTCTTTGAAAGGATGTCAAAGTATTGTTGAAATATTCTTTTCACATATTCCCTATGTTACCTTTTCTAAGCAACATGGTGTATAAATAGACATAAGAAAATTAGTAGGTAAAAACACACTAATTGACGTATTATATTGTAATGTAAATAACAAAATTCAACACAAATAATTAAAATTATTACTTAAAAAAACACAAAAAAAAAAACAGAGATTGATATCATCTTTGAGTATCGGTACCATTTGTGTTGCGCATTTCTCATATTACAAGCAAGCCTTAAAAGGTACATTACCATTAGCTTCCGGCAGATAGTACAAGTATAATAACCGGATTGCTGTTACGTAAAACAAACGAATCACTCTCGCTGTCTTCCATCTAGGATGTGGCCTTGTCCTTGACACACTGAAGAGTATAATAATATAAGAAAACATCTACTGTCATTATAGCTGAGAGAGGAGACAATATCCTTTTCCTGTAATTACAGTACTCCTCATTTTCGTAAGAATTTAAATACTTTACAACAAATAATAGAGTTCAGTAACTTCAGCTAACTTCAGAAGATTCTAAATTTGACCTTTTTCTGTGATTTTTTTTAATATTCGATCTACAACTTCCACTTGTTTTTAAGGCTTCATGGACGTCTCGGCATCCTGACGGTGCGCTATTTGACTTCAACATTACAAACTCCAGTTAAAAATTTTGCTAATTTGGCTTACTTTTGTGGGTGGGTTGAGTCAGCCCTTATTTAACTTAATTAGTTTTGTTTCTTAACTTTGTTTTAAATAAACCGGTAAAAATTAATTTTTTTTTAAACTCATTAAATTTTTTTTTAGGTATATTTAGCAATAATGCTATGAGGTGTGGCTGAACTGGGCAAATCTGAGTAAAGACGTTATTTGACATAAGTTCATTTCTCAAGAAAATGTGGGAGGTTTTTATAGTCAATAATTTGATTTAATTGTTTTTAATTGACATTTCAGTGATTTGTTCAACTTACCATTGGCAGCTCTTTGGACCGCAGTTCTTGGCGACTGGGACAGAGATTTCGAGGAAAAGTCTGAGAAAAGGATTCCAGTGAACGAGATTATAATCCATGAAAGATTCCATAATTTTCAGCACGATATTGGTATGTATCAATGATCATAAAATTTATGCATCCTTCCTAGTCTAGTATACCTACCAATAATAATAATTTATAATATTTTTAACTTCATTTTTCCGAAACATCTTAGGTAGGTACTTACTTACCAAGTAAAACTGGATTTTATTCTCGTCAACTAGATACCTACTTAACACGTAAGCACTAATTCTTCCTCGACCAGAAGTTTTTGTCGTCTATTCCACATTTGGGTAGATTGCTTCCCACATTACCTACACTGGATCTTCTGAAGCTCTTATGACCAGTTAAGACGTAAATTAGTACTGCCTAGTCTAATTTTCTAATGATAAAACTCAATTATGTTTGGCCAGTGAACAATCTGCAGTCTAAACTCTCGCGAAGTCAAAGGCTGCCTCCTAATATGTCCCAATGCCATTTTGGGTTAATTCCCTTTTTCCCTTTTTCTGAGCTGTGTGTGTGTAGGGAACCGCCAGATCGTTAGGTACCTGTACGCCAGGGTGATCAGGAACACTCTACGACTGACAACTTGTCATCTAATTTGTCCAGCTCCTCGGTGCTTTCTTGGGTTAACGATGCAATCCTGCAGTCACACGACGCTCTAATGACTGCTTGGCTCTATATACCTAATTTATCTAACGACTGACTAATGATATTTTCCGGAAATATTCCAAACTAGCGTATTTATTTCATTCGCCTTCCAATATTCCAATCTTCTGAATATACGAGGGGCGTGTACATCAGAACTTCAAGTAGGTAACCTTAAAGTTTCTTAAGAAACTTGTCTTAAACGTGGCCAATGAACGTCTTCCTAATATCTTAGAAAATACGATCTGGTTACATGCTACATTATGATACTTCTTACGTCAATGATCTTATTTGCAGCCCTTATGCGACTCTCTCGTCCCGTCAAGTTGGCTGGGGAATCACGTATTCGAGCTGTTTGTCTTCCGCCGCGACGACTGGCCCACAACCAAACAGACTTCTGCGTGGCGACTGGATGGGGTCGTGATGTTGCCGACGGGGAGCTACCAGGACGATTACTGGAGGCCCGTGTTCCTGTCCACGACAACGCACTTTGCCGCACGAAGTACGGTCACGCCGTTACCATACGCTCAGGTCATTTATGTGCTGGTTCGCTTGATGGCTCAAGTGGAACCTGCGTGGTAAGTACCAATTTGATGGTGTTAATTATTTAGTTGTTAGTGTTATTTTTATTGAGAACTTTATATTTTCATTAGCTTGCATCCAGACAGGTGTGAAAGTGTGATACATTTGGAATCCCTTATGGCATTTAGTTACGAACGTTCTTGTGATTTCACATTTTGCTCGAACCTGGCATTAATTATCTTTTTTTGTTTTCTTATCAAATAACTTTTTTATAATAATTATTGATAGCTTATAGTCTACTTTTAAGTACTGTTAAATACATGAAACTATTTTTAATTAGATTCAATTTGCAGGGTGATTCAGGTGGTCCTCTGCAATGTGCCATGCGAGACGGACGTTGGATTTTGGCAGGAATCACATCATTTGGATCTGGATGTGCGAAACCTGGATTTCCGGACGTCTACACCAGACTATCTTACTACTTGCCTTGGATAAAGTCTAAAACAAGATTATCTAGAAGCTATTCGTGATTTTTCCTGTATTGCGTGATCTCAATAACAGTATTAAAGTGTATTAATAAGTTATAGACGTGTCAGTAAGCTGAGTTATTAGAGAAATTCGCTTTTATTTCATACCTACTAATATTTCTATTAGGGCCCATATTTTATTCATATGTACCTATTTACTTCCATAAGCCGATTATTTGACAAAAATCAAAGACTTGACTGTGTTACCAAGTCAAAGTTATATATTTCCTTAAAGGCTTGGCATCGCAGCCTGGTATTGCATAAATATTTTACAAATGGGTTTTAATTTATTTGTCCATCCACTCATGTCCATCAGTTCAAGAAAATGTTCAGTCCGACCCGGGAGTTAATCAAGAAAACTGTGGAGACTAGAGTAATCTAACCACTGCATTATACGAAACAAAAAACAGGTCGGTTGTATCTACGACGAAAACTTTTGAATGAGGATTAAGTGGCATTCCAAAGTCAAGCAGGATTCATGCATGTGATTTACACTTGGATGCGTGACTCTCCAGTATAGCAAATTATACCTCCAGCCGGTTTGTCTTAGGAATGGGGGCCCTCTTGGGGCAGAAAAACTTCAATTCTCTCTAATTGTATGACGAAATAGGTTGCGCGACTGCCTTTGCGCTTCTCCCAATAAAGTCCATACAAGACATATTTAAGGTGCTTCAAAATCAAAAGTTTCTGCGAGGAATGGATATTTCTTATAAACCAAGATTTAAGATTTGTCATTTGACGATTTTCTTGACGTAGAATACGTTTATCTGTCTCTGGGTGTGATTTGATGGAAATCCACTTCTTGGATATCACTTCTTCTTTCCGTGTGAGCTTAGATTTCTTTTTGATCACAAGAAAGGGAGGTTGAAGACTAATGGGGTACTAAGACGTTGCTCATTGGTAGTACTTTCCTCTTCCCTCACTATTTTGTAATTGAGGTTATTTTCCATTATCGAAAATGCCATCATGGGATGAGTAGCACAATGTGGTCACAATGTTGACTAATTCTTGAATTTCTATTGATGTTTTTTTTATTGAATTAGCTTAATTAGGATGACAATAGGATCATAGAGTGACTGATGTAACGCTTAGACTGAGTGGTAGGCGTGGATTGGATTTTGGACGCATATGCCAAAGACTCTTTATCAGTCAGTTATTGAAGCATTTAGGCACAGCTGTGTGCTAGTCATGGGTAAGTGGTCGCCGATGGAGTGTCAAATGACAGTATTGTTCAATGTTTACAAAAACTTTGGGAGTGGATGCAGAAACCGATGCGTAGGGTAACCTTTGATAGTATAACTCCTTTTGGTAGTAGCTTTTGGGAATTGGACTAAGGTATAGACGCAGGATGCTTCGAGGTAAACTGTTGAAGCTTCATTAAGACTACTGTGGATATTTAACATAATCCTTTGGAAACTGGTTCTGAGTCATAAAGGCAGACATTTTGATTCTGCTGACTTTATATCTAGTTTTTTTGCCAATTTCCTCTAGTATGCATCATTTGCGCTTATGCAATCCCTAACAGCGTCAGCACAACATGTGTTGAATATTCTACGTGGACTTTGTTCAATGAAGCTTTCAATGAGATCAATTAATCCATCCCTCTTTGAGCTTGTTAATATTAGCGAACCAAATGGCTGCATAGACAAACTACTATCATTCTCATGAGAGAATAGGTAAAGTTCCAAGATTAAAATTTTTTACTGGTCTCAAGAAGGTAAAAAAGAGTTTCTCTGTTCTCCAGGTCAAATTTCCGTTAACCACAATTTAAACAATGATAAAATAGAGAAATATCGTATGGCTGTGGTAAAGCCCAAGTGTCAGAAGTTTTTAAGTAACCTCAACGTAACCCTTTTTAACGTACCTCCCGGAGCACGATCAGTCACGGAACTTTTTTTTTTACCACCATCAAGTTTGGTCACCCATCCAAGTACTGACCAAACAAAGCCATGCTGCACTTTAGAGGTCGTTTGACCGAAACTCTAACAGTTTGGCTATGTGACTGGTTAAACAATGATGAAGCGAGTTGATCATGTCACAATACTGACAGAGATGGATAATCTTCCTCCCTACCCTGGTGTTGAATAATTGCCATGCGCAATAATTTTTTATGTTTTTATTTTCTATTACTTCTCCTCCTAGTTCTTATGGCATTCTTGTAAAGTAAGTCTCCCTTTCTCCCATGAAATTTATGTACAGGGTGATTCATTATAATGTCGCCCCCCTTTAACTTTGTTATTTCATGTGTCTCAAAAAAATTAAAAGTAGGGTTATGTAGGTGCTAAAAAAGACTTTTTTATACGTATAACAAAAATTTGAAAATAGATCAGTATACAGGGAAAACCAAAAATTTAATTTTTTTTTCAATGGATCGCCCTATATATGAATTTATTTTTCGATTTCTCGTAAAATTCTAAGCATCATTTATATAACATACCGTATACCTAAATTCAATAGTTTCTGAAATATTCGCATTTGAAGCTATTTAAAAAACCGTGTGTATAACTACTAAATTGAAAACCTCGATCATCTAAAAGATTTGATACGGATTAAAATTAATAATTTAAATTAAAATAACCCAGAATTCATAACAGATTCATTGGAGAAAATGCGAACAACCCTTATAAACCCTTATAAACCCTTATAAAATGTGTTGAAAAAAATGGAGGCCCAGTAGAGCATTTTATTGTTAGATTTCTTGATGCAACAGGTGTTTTATAAAATTTTGATGATGTTTCAAATGCGAATATTTCGGAAGCCTTTGAATTTAGGTATACGGTATGTTATATAAGTTATGCTTAGAATTTTACGAGGAATCGAAAAATAAATTCATATATAGGGTGATCTATTGAAAAAAAAATTAAATTTTTGGTTTTCCCTGTATACTGATCTACTTTCAAATTTTTGTTACACGTATAAAAAAGTCTTTTTTAGCATCTACATAACCCCACTTTTAATTTTTTTGGGACACATGAAATAACAAAGTTAAAGGGGGGCGACATTATAATGAATCACCCTGTACGCTGAGTTTCTAAATAACTTGGCTGCAATAATTGTAATTCTATCTGAGTTTAAGTTACCTTGTCATTGTGGTATGAGTCAAGCAGTTGACTGTACCTCAGATCCGAAACAGCATGCAGTAACTGATATTACCAAAAAAGCAATTTGGGAGAAAAAGCAAGTAGAATCTTACGTTTGGAGGAACAAGTTTCTGCTGGCCTTTTCTCCCAAATTTATTTTTTAGTAATGCTAGTTACTGCATGTTATTTCGGCTGTGAGGTTTAGATTTTGCAGCAACCTACTGGAAGATCACGTTTATTATATCCTGTTCAATCGCTTTGGTTGTCAATAGCGTTCATGTTCAGAATAGACTATTATATGTATAGGTTTTTGAACAAACTGTGCTAATAAACTTAAAAATTTCATTAAATCTTGCAATGTTAGAAATATTATCATTTTGGGGCTTAAAGAGATTTGTTGACATCTACTATTCAACCCATATTATGAATCATTAGCTGGAGTTCTCTTAATTATTTCACCCATTTTAAAATAAAGAATAAAAAATGAAGACTACATTGTTTTATTATTTTCATTATTTATTTCTCAATAGTATTAATATAAGTACTTATATAATAATAAATAATATTATACATAGGTATAATAATCTGCTCTTATCTCAAGAAAAAATAAATTCGTGGATTCTTAACTGCTAGATTTATTTATCTGATAATTAGACAGCTATTAAGTCTCTGAAATGACTTTAAACAGCTCTCTACCAAATGTTCCTCTGGTGCAACTATAAAAGGTGCGGTTACATCTGACATTTCTATCTGGACATAAATGTCCTGTGTCGGATATAAATTCGCAATGCATGTTTATATTTGGATAGAAATTACTGAATTTTTATAACCTACAGTTATGTCGGATAGTTTTTAAACGTGCTTTGAAGAAATGTATGGCTATTATAGAAATATGTATCAGTTGTTTATATCTGCCACTGTAATTTATATCGTTAATCGTACATTTCTCGCGCAGCTTTTATCCATAATTAGTTTATTCCAACACAATGAGTTTAATAACAAGAAGGAAATTGGCGGCCAAAATTGGTTATTTCAAAAATGGCCAGGAAAAAGAAGAAAAAACGATCTGTCTGGATTCGCGAGTGGATCCTGCGAGACGAGAAAGCGATAGGGCGTATAACAGGCTAATGTCTGAATTAATCATTGAAGATCCAATGCAATTTTTTAATTTTGTGCGCATGAAAGCCGAAGATTTTGAAGATTTGATCATAAGAATGGCACCCCTTGTATTAAAACAAGATACCAAGTTTAGGAACGCCATTACTGTTCGGGAACTTCTTCAACAGTAGTTTGAAACTTTTCCGCGATTTCAGTTAAAGCGCTTTGCTGCTTAACTCAATCTCTGTAGGTACACTTTACTTTTTATGTCCCACAATTCGGGTTTAGAATGGTACAAATCTACTAAATCATCAATTTCGACTTTTAACCACTCTTTTTTACCGCTCATGGTACTTTCAATATATCGCGACATTTATTCAAAAGTAGCCTTCACCTCAACTACGGCAATAAGTATCAAGCGAGTTAAAAAATGAAAATATTAGGTGTTTACATCTAGTGGCCAAAATGTATCGACAGTTATTGCTGAATAATGCGATATATCTCTCAGACAGAAATTCCTTGACGTTTACATTTATATATACGTCTGTCTGACATAAGTATAATGCAATAAGTGTCAGATGTAACCCCACCTTTTAAGTAGATTTTATAAGTCAACCTATCTCAGTGTAAAGTTGCTTGGTTTGGCCACGAGGAGATGCCAAAATGTCAATTCTGAAATCGTCATTTAATTATAAAAGCCAAACCGCGCTGAAGCGATTTTGATGAAATTTGGTATGACGTTATGGTGTTATAGGGAAAAAGTACAATACTAAAATAAATCATGACGTCAATTCATTAGCCAATGGACCTAAAAAAATTTAAACACCGAGCGTAGATTAGTCGACTCATTTTCTTCAAAAAAGGTATTCCTTAAACAAAGATAATCTCATTTAAATGTTGATTTTAACAGGATATATCGTAATTTTTCATGAGGTTTTCTTGATCTAGGTAAATAAAATAATTAAATTAATTTACATTTCAACATTTGAATATTCAAAATCTCATTTGGGTACCTATTTAAAATCGCATTTATGTGGAAATGTAAATCAATTTTATTATTTTATGAAAATCCCATGGGAAAAAATACGAAATTTCCTATGAAAATCAACATTCAAATGCGATTATCTTCTAATAAGCGATAAGGTTAGGCGACTTTTATAAAGAGTATCTTTTTTGAAGGAAATGAAATGAGTGAGGAGAGAATTTTATTAAATTGGCGTAGAACTTAAAAGGGAGTGAAATCTAAAAAACCTATGATCTCCGCCAATTAATTGACGCCGTGAATGATTTTAGTATTGCACTTTTTGTCCTATAAACCCATATAAAATTTCATCAAAATCACTTCAGCGGTTTACCATTTATAGGTAGTCAAAGCTTTTATAGTCAAATAACAATTTCAGAATTGACATTTCGGTATTTCCTTGTGACCAAGCCATGAAACTTTGGACTAAGATAAAATGACTTAAGTCGACTTGATTTCACCACAAGGATATTTGGTAGAGAGCTGTAAGTAATGTAATTTAAGGACACCCTCATAGGATAAGCTATTGATTTCGTCTTAGATATTTACACTCAGTATTCAGCAGTTTACAATCATGAATTATTATTATTGTTGATGTTTATGCTAAGCATTATATGCCATAAAGAGTGAATAAGAAATAAGACGAAATAAGGAACTATTGAAGATATTCAAGTTGCTAGACAAGTTAAGTTGATTTACTTTAAAAACAAAAACAAGAAATACCTACCGATATATCACTCTCAGTAAAAACAACAGCTCCTCCAGGATAGGTGCTTTAAAAGCTAATTATCCTGTTTTTATGAACTAGTTTCGAAATTATTTTTGATAATGCTGTTTAATCTCCTGTTACATTAAGTATATTAAAATCTACCCTAATTACATCTTGTATAAGTACTAAAACAGTCATTTGGTCAACAAATTCGTTGAGTCTATTACAAGTTTAAACATTGCAATAACAAATTGATTTCTTTGGAATTGTAGATCAATAATAATCAACTCTCGTTAATCTCTATATTATAATTAACATTTTGAATCAATAGATACTCTTGTGTAAAGATGCGATGTAAAAAAAATATTTTTTGGAATGAGCGGAAGAAATAGAAATAAAAATAACAAAATCATTCCCAAACTTAAGAAACTGTAGATTAATATACTTTGTATCATTGGCAACATTTGAAGGAAAATTACTTCTAATACCTTTAAAGTGAAAGGCAATTCATCTATTGCGAAATCCATCCAAGCAAGAGGTACGACAAGATTATTGAAAGCTTTCAGTGATTGAATATTTTCAGTATTTCCAAAAACAATATTTAGTTGAAGTCTAATACGTGTTTCAGTAGGAATCATTAACTCACGATGAAGGAAGGTGTAAGTGTCATGATCTTCTTTATTAGGATTCATTCCACTGATTTGGTGTGTTAGCCAAGGATCTCCTGAATAAAAGTGCGGTTGGGAATGATACAATGGAGCACCGAAATAGCAAGACGACACGGATCTCAGACCTTTCCTTTGGCACTCGCCTTTCAGGCAGCAAGTGTCGCTGGTTGGATTCTCCTTCGGTGGGTTCAAATAGCCCTCATCTGTGACATATTTGTAGCCTTCGATCCCATTTTTTGTTTTATGTAAGCCTACCGGCTTGAAAATTATCATGCCGCAAACAGCAGGGTGAAAGCACCTTATGGTTCTATTTCTGTTCAGATCGGGAGGCAGGAACAATGTATCGAAGCTACCTTCCATACTCTGACATCTCATGTTGCTTTTTCTCGATTCATTGTAGCCTAAGTACTTCAATCCAGAATAACCGTTGTATTTGACTATATGGTAGGTGGTGTTCTTTTCTTCATCTGTCAATATTTTACTTTTAGAGATGTATTTTGATTTGTCCACCATCATTGTAAAGGTATTTGGGTAGTTCTCAATTAGAGTAAGCTGAAAATATTCTAGTGTTATTTCTTCTTGTGTAGGTACATACCAACTTATATAAAACTAGAATCAATATAAGAATGGAGAAACATAACACTTATTGTTAGGATTGTATTACAGGTCTATTTGACGATTTATTTAATCTATTTTGCGGGAAAAAATCTATACAAATATTGGCAAACAAATCTAGAAAACAAGAGAAATGCCTCCATGTTTAAATTTAACAGTCTTATAATAATTATTGCTAATAATAATATTCGGCGTTAAATTATTATGCACTCGGAAGGCGGTAACCAACATTTCAACGCAGTAAGCAAGTAACTTCGTATAAAAATTAGACTGGATGTTCATTTTAATTTTTTTTTTGAAAATCATTAGAAATGGGCATCATTTCCGGAAAAAAGTTTCGGCCCCAAGTTATCCATTTTGGAGAGGAATATCGTTTAGGGCCAAAAACCACCCCCACACTTAACCCCCTGCCTGTGGGTGGGAGTGACTTCGACGTCAAATAGGAATCCCCATTTTTAATTGCGGATTATGATTTTTCATGAAAAAAGAAGACACTTTTGTCTGAATCATATTTTCAATACGATGAAATGAAACCCTCAGCCCTTAAAATGCAATCAAAAAATCGATTTTTCGAAATCCATTTCTTATGACCAAATAACAGGCTCCAGGGAAAAATTTCAAGAAAGTAAAGTTGTATGGTTTGTGAAGGGCCATCGGTTGAACATAAAAACTACCCCCATCAGCAATTCACCCCCGCCCCCAATTATTACGCCGTGTCCTAGCTGCATCCGGGTAATGCGTTGCGTGCGATGCGGGGAACGCACGCAACGCAAACTCGCACGAGAAATTTTGAGTGTGTCCTAACTGAATGCGTGCGGTGCGGGCGAGAAAATGGTTTCCAATCCAACTATTTCTGGTGCAGCTTCATATTAAATACGTTTTAATTTGGAAACCAGTAGGTTGTTGGAGCTTGAAAGACTTGAAAATCACAGAAAGAAACATGTTACTTAAGAGAAAGAAACAATAAGACGCAAGTAATCTATAGAAATAGGTATAGATTTGATAGATAGATAAATAGCAGGTAGGTTAAATATAAAAAGGTCTACAATAGAAGTTAATAGACCTCATACTTACTTTAAAAACCTAAATTCGAGACATTTTCACATTCCCAGTGTACCTTGACTCTTGTTCTTGTAAAATAGATTTGTCTTATTGCACAAAATGTTTCGCTTTGGCACGAAGGCAATCGAAATTAAAAAAATTTCCTGCCCGCCGCAAAAATCGCAAGATTTTGACAGATGAAAAAACTAAATAGTTCAATTTAAAACAATGCGTGCGTTGCGGTGTCGTTTTATCGTACGACTTTGCGGGCAAACGCGTCTACTGAGGACACTCCCATTGCTTTGCATGTGTTTTATTTTAATCGTTCCCCGCAACGCACGCACGCAACGCACGCAACGCAGTCCCCGGATGCAGCTAGGACGCGGCGTTACTATTACAAGTTTATTAATTAGATATTAAGTGAGGGTAACATAGTGTAAGTTTAAGTAATTATATGAAATTTATATGTAGTGCAAGTCATTTTAAACTGTTAATTGTATTAATACTACGGTATACTTGCCGATTTTCACTGAATATGTCGCCTAAATAACTCTATTTTTGGTTAATTTTAAGTAGGTACCTATATAGGGACCTGGCGGCAGACCGTTTTGCTGATTGCTCTACTAAGTCAGGTCTTTGGTCAGGTTAGGTATTTTTTCCCTTGCCCTCACGGCTTTTTATAATATGTCATCTATATTTTATAATTTACTTACTTGAAATTTCAGGGAAAAAAATACCTAACCTGATCAATGACCTTAAAGATTACCCTATTTTTAAATAAATAACACATATTTCAGTAGTTTTTCGCCCAGATAACGTATACAAAATAATAAAAGCCAAGGGTTTCCTAAAGAACTGCCTGAAATTGCGTTTTAGCCACAGAATTTTAACGCCGTTAATCTGACAACACTGTTCCAACCGTTGTCATGAAATTTGAAAATGAACGTTGTCAGATTGAAATTTATCACAACAAAGTAAATAATTATTTCTGAATCTGACGGTGCATGTATTTGAAGTATTTTCAATAATAATTCAATGAAAGATAACAAAATAATACGCTATCTGGGCGAAAAACTACTGAAACACGTGATATTTATTTAAAAAATGATTTTTATTTAGGCGACATATTCAGTGAAAATCGGCAAGTATACCGTAGTATTAGTACAATAGTTTACAGTTTAAAATTACTTGCACCACATATAAATTTCCGAGGGGTAGGACACTCTGTGGAAATGTCTGTACACAGCTTTGGAAATGTTTGGAAATGCTTGGAAATATTTGGCAATGTTTGGAAATGTTTGGAATTGGAAATATTTGGAAATATTTTGAAATATTTGGCAATGCTTGGAAATGTTTGGAAATATTTAGAAATGTTTGGAAATATTTGGAAATATTTGCAAATATTTGCAAATGTTTGGCAATATTTGACAATGTTTGGCAATGTTTGAAAATATCTGGAAATATGTATTTGGCAATATTTGGCAATATTTGGCAATGTTTGGAAATATTTGGCAATGTTTTGGAAATATTTGGCAGTGTTTGGCAATGTTGTATACATTCATTGCCAGTGTCTTACCCCTCGTAAATTTCATATAATTAAACTTAAACTATGTTCTCCTCACTTAAAAATAGTAATTCTTATTAACTTCATCATATACCCGTCTGTTGGTACAATCACTATAAAATTGTTTTATTTATTTAAATTTTAGCTGCGAGTTAATCAACACAAAAAATAATTTCTGAAGATTTTTCATTAATTTACTATGAAGTGGTGATTATCAATTTGATGCTCACAACTTTGATCTCGGAAACGGTAATTAGAGATACACGGTCTGTTAAATTAGAGAATGGTTGCAAAATTTTACATTAAGAGTATATGAATATGAGTAAGAATATGACACAAAATTTAGGCTAATTGTAATCGTCACTGAAATATTCTGAAAGAACTGAAAAAATCGAGAGGTTTCTTCTTTTGGCCGTAACTATTTTATTATTGACAATAGAACAAGTATTGTATGCAGGTTTACATCATTTGACATGAGCGATACGACAAACCAATAATTTTCAAAGCCGACCAGACCTTAGATTTTCATAGTCAACTTTTGTTTGTCTTATGACCACCATTGTTTTCCATGTCTTTTGATATAAAAAAATCAAGAAAACAAAAAATTGCTTGGAAACAAAAAAGTTATGATAAAAATCAATTTTGCATGTTTTCTTAATTTTTGCGAAAAAAAGAACCTTTTTCAGGCCGGCATCGATATGATGTCGATGTGACATGATATTGCTTGCCTTATCTATATTTTTTATGAGTTTTGGTGAAAAAGGGTTCTACCTATATGTGTATTTAGAATAAAAATAATAAAGTTTATCATTTTTTTTTTATGTGATTTTTTTTCAAAAGGGTAGAAAAAATGTAAAATGTAGAATAGCACTTGACGACTTATGTAAACCCACAAACAATAATTGATCAATTTTCAATAATAAAAAAGATATGACCGAAATAACAGTTCTAGATTTTTTAGTTTCTTCAGAATATTCCAGTAACGCCTCAAGTTGTCCTAAATTTTGATTTTTGATAATTGATTGGAAACAACAAACTATATCAGATTCTTGTTTCCGATACTGGCCTAGAAGAGGGGTGGAAATGATACCAAATGAAAACAATTTTCGTTTTTAACCCAAACTAGATTGACTAAAACCGGTTAAAGATGCGGCAAAACGGTTACATATCCTTTAACTAATATTTCGAGCTGGGGGGTTGAAAAACTCGTGAACTATTATAAAATTTAAATGTAAAATGATATTTAAGAAAAATGGTACAGAAGCCAATAGCCATATGGTAAAATGATAATTAAACACAATTAAATCCATTTTCAAAACACATAAAAATTGAGTTGAAAAAAAAAATTATCATCAGAAAGTTGGTAAATTATTTGACAATAAATTGTGTTTCAATGATTTTGCACAGTGTCTTGGGTTTTTGGTTTTTGAATGACAGTTCTAATACTGTCACCACAATATTATTACGCATAAGGGCCTTAAATAAATTCATTAATTTATGGAAACTTTATGTATATTTTTTCCTAAAAAGTGAAATTCTTATCACAGAAGTTAAAATGGAATTAACATTCAGTGGGTATTATAGTGCCGATTTGATTATGAGCTTTTGTCATAAGACGGCTGAATTTTGACAAATTGACAAATACCTATGAATGACTGCAAACTAGCAAACTACAACCATAGAATAGCCAGCATTAAAAAGATATTAATTGCGGGCTGATTCTTTCATCTGAAAAAAATGATCATTTTTTTCAATCAGGTTTTCAACATTCTATATTTCACAGAAATGAAAAAATACGTATAGGAGCAGGACGAGGTGCAGGAGCACCAAAAAAGTAGAACTTTTGACACAAGTATTTTTTTATTTCCAGGAAGTACGACTGGAAAAGTTAATATAATGAAAATTTTTCAAGTTATACACTGAGACCATGATATGACAGTCATAAAAATTACTATAAAAAAAAGTTTATAGTAAATGTTTCTAATTAATTCAGAGAAAAGCTTGTCATAATATGATATGCAAAATTATTTTATTTTTGATTTGATACCATTTAAACTCTTCCATATGTGAGAATAGTTAGCCGCAATCTATAAATTTGTCGTTGCTAAATTAACTCTATAGCCTGTCTTGAAAGTGAACAGCCTGTATAAGGCAATGTGATACTGAATCCACCTTCAGACTCGAGTCCAGACTTCAATATTATAAGTCTAATTCCATATTTCTTAGGAACTGAATATTCAAGAACATAAACTATCATACCTGGTTCATTGTGACAACATCTTGACCTATTGAAGCTTCAGGAAAGACAGCTCGCAACCAAGTTAAGGGAGGTAATTTATTTTCCCATAGAAAAGATTGTGCGGTCATATTTTGGAAAGAATTGCAACTAAAGAGTGAACAATATGTTTCTACTGCTTTATTAAAGACCATTGACTCTTTATGGTAAAGTAGTGATAGGACCTGAAAATTATATCAATATAGCATAAAAGTATAAAAAACTGATCATTAGAGCGAGAAATATTAAAAAATTTTAAATTTATATACCAGCAGAACAAAATTTGGCACTCTGAAGGAGTAGTCGTTTGGATTTCCAATCGATAATTCCCTTAAAAAACTAAAATGCCTTTCATTCGTGTACGTTAACGTACCGTCATCATTAAATCTTGGATTTTCACGTCTTATGTGCAACCTACAAAGGAGAATACAATGTAAAAAGAGTATAAAGAGTATAGCGATAAATAAAAATAACTTACCCATATGTAAAAGGACCTACTTCATTCAACTTCAGTTTTTCTTTTTTATTCAAGAAAGCTTCTTCGTTGGTCACATTGAAAATGTAAAATTTAGTAAGAGGTACATAAGCAGGATCCAGCCATAAATCATATAGTAAGGTATCTGGCTTGAATACGAGTAACTAGAATGAATGATAGCATGTGAAAGCGTTGATACTTGATTTTTACATAATTACCTGTTTGGTTAGAATATTCACCGGATCAAAACTATAAATTAAACCACCTATTCCTAATAACATGGATCCCAGAAAGGCGTATATAAAACATCCTGAAACAAAACGCACCAATTACTTACTAGAAAAATGACTTCTGCAATTAATATTACTCACGTGTGTTGGTTTTAATTTTTTTTCCTAGCATATTCGTATCTACAATAAAAACTTAATTAATATAGCATCATTAGGAGTGCTAAGTTTCAATGACTAAAATGCGACTTAACTTGAATTATGTCAGTAAGTTTAGGGTGGGTTGCACGAACGTAATTAAAAGTATTTCAGATAATTACTGATTTTAAATTGCAAAATTTTGGAGATATGGTAAATATTGTTGGTGGTATTTAATTTTTTATCGGTAATTAGCTCTCCTAAAAAGGAGTAGAGTTTATTTTCAGCAATCAGACCAATATTCTGGTACCTAGTACAGGACGTTTTAAAATCGATGATTATCTCACAGATTTTTAAATACGACCGTGCAACCAGGCATTGATAATTGAAAAACGAGGAAGTGATCATTAACACAAGATATTGTTCTTGTACTGTAGAATAATTATTATTGCATGAATGTAAATAATTAATAAATAAATTAAATCAAAATAATATTTTGACTAGTCAGAAGAAAAAAATTCATAAAATTTAATATTTGTGTCTTGTCGGTGTTCTTAACGACGATTTTAATTGAGCCATTCGTGTATCGTGATTATTAATAATAGAGCATTATATCTATATTTTTTACCAGACAAGTAGCCAGCGTTATTAGGAAACCTTCCTAATAAAAGAAGGGAAAACATGGGGTTTCAACAGGACGGTGCACCTCTACATTTTGGTAACATGTCAGTTTTGGTCAAACAAACTTTGATAACTGATGGATTGAAAGCTGAGGTTCAGTCCTCTAGCAACCGAGGTCAGTAGACTTATCTCCTCTGGACTATTATCTATCATAGGGGGACAGATGAAAAGTATAAGTCATGTGGAAATATCACAATATCACAAATACTCGTATTGAAGATTAAAAGAGGAAAGAAAAAAATTGCATAATAATTATTCAAATTAAATTTCTTCCGGAACAGGTTTTAATGGGAAAATTGAATGGAAATCAACATGTCTCCGAACAAACCTTCATTTGTGAGCACTCCTCTCTAACATGAGATAAAGCATGTTGATATCAGCAGCCAAATTGCATCTGCACATTTTCAGGGGGAAAAGACCTCTATCTTACCTGACAGTGGTATGCAAAAATTGTTACGAAAATTCTAATAATCGCTAGCTCGTTTAGTCAGGTAGATAGATAGATGGATAGATATAGAAGTAGAGATTGTTGAAATTTTCGTAACAATTTTTACATACTGGTGGTAATAAATTACATAAATTTATAAATAAATAAATTACAAATAAATTACATACTCAGGTAATAGAGAGTGTGAATGACTGTTTCTATCAACATTTTTTATCTCGTGTCACAAGAAAATCCTTAAATTGTTCACAAATGAAGGCTAGTTTGGAGACAAGTCGATTTTCATTACATTTTTGTTCCAAAATCTGTTCCCAGAAGAAATTTCAATTTCAGTAATTTCCTATGAAATGTTTTGTTTTTAATGTTTGTCCTGAAACAATTTTCGTCTCTAGATTTTTTTGCCTGCAGTTTTAGCTTCAATATGAGGCTTAATATCCAAATATTGGCGAGGAAAAAAGTTATTCACTATAACAGTTGATTTTTTGAGATCACCCTATAAATAAAGGTGTTAAATAAATAATTTGGAAACCGTCTGGAGGTGAGAGATCAGGATTTTCTATAATTTGCTCATCAAAACTTGCAATAAAAAAATTATTTGGAAAAGGGGGTATCAAAACCGCGAAGTGATTTTGCAAGACTTCACATATCAGCCTGTAGAAAATATCCTGAATCTGAGTTTTTGAGTTTAGTTTCAATTAAGCAGACAAATAAAGGCTGCTGACATACCTAATAAAATCTAAATGGGAAATTTGAAAGTAATCCCCAATCAAAATCAGGCCAAATTGTGAGGTGCGGGACTTCCATTTTTGTGTAGTGTATTTTACGTTTCGCTGATAAATGGGTGGTATTGAAAGTATCGCTGACAATGAAGCACGTCACCGAGAGCAAACAATTATTGAAAAATAAATGGTAGAATTCGGGAATAAAATGTTGTTTTAATATTACTTTGTACGTATTCACTTTCGTAATACCGAGATGCGTGTACTCGTGCGTGTATAATAAAACGGTCAAGCTTCTAACAACTAAATTTTCGTCCGACTTGAAATATTATTAAGCTCTCTGTACAGACATAACGTCGGCTATGAACTGGCTGCAAATGTCTTTTTTTATGATTGTAGGATTTCTTCTGATCTACCGTGTGTCCCCGAATCGACTTTAAAAGAGGAAAAACTTTTTTGTTTTTGATTTCTCAGAAAATTTCACTCTTGATGATCTGGCCTGCTTGATTTCAAATCTCCAAAACAAAAGTAACTTTTTAGGTAACTCGAACGGTTCTTGAGATAATATAATTTTTCTTCAATAATTTATTGCACTTAAATTTTTTTTCGTAATTTTTAGACGTAAGCTTGGTATGATGATTTCATTGAAAAACAACACTGACAGCAGTTGTCAAATCTAACAAATCAGTTGAACTGCAAATTAATCTACTGTATGCTATAATGTTGACTTTACAACAAAGAATTTATCTAATTCAATGTTACGGAACTGGGAAATCTCGCATTGAAATCTGTGCAGAAAAAGGAGGAGCATTATTCGAATAGAAAATTAATAGTTGTCCTTCTTGAGAATTTCATTTCATGTTACGATTATTTGAATTTCTTCAGAAAAAATTAAATTACATATGAAAAAAATTCCAATTATTAAAGAAAAATTATATTATCTCAAGAACCGCTCGAGTTACCTAAAAAGTAACTTTTGTTTTGGGGATTTGAAATCCAGCAGGTCAGATCATGAAGAGTGAAATTTTCTGAGAAATCAAAAACAAAAAAGTTTTTCCTCTTTTAAAGTCGATCCGGGGACACACGGTATATATAATATCATATTAATAGAAAATTGTTAAGGGCTATAGGCAAAAAGTCTTTAAGAAGAGACTTTTTGCCTATAGCCCTTAACAATTTTCTATTAATATATATTTTTTTGGCAATTACTTCTATTATAATAATATAATATCATATATAATGAGGCATTTTTCTACCTGTCAACGGGGAAAAATTTTTTTTTCTGCGACGGGCTAAAAGTTTGACCTTTTTTCCCCGTTGATAGGTAGAAAAATGCCTCATTATATGAGCTGCATCTTATCGGGGAAATAAATGAATTAGCAGGGAAATAAATGAGTACTTATTTCCCCGAAATGGTGGCTTAGGTATAGCTACTATTAACACTCAGATATCATTAAATTTATAACAAATATAATTATAAAATTATTAAATATAAGGAAAGTTACCTTATTATCGAAATGGCAATTATTAAGGGAATTTTCATAATAATCACTATCCATATTATTAAATTCACTCATCGAAAACTAACAAGAATCTTTGCAAAACTGTCTTCAATTTTGATTACATTAATGTGACGTTTATGTAATTAAATCGTTTCGTTACCCAGGCAACGTCAATTACGATAAAAGACAGTTTGAAAATCCAAGTTTAACATAAATCATTTTTCCGGCATAATTTTCAGTTATCTAACTACGTTTTTCGACATTCTAACACTGATATTTCTTCTCGCAGAAAAAAATTGTATATTACACACAAGAAAAAAGTGCGATGTTAGCTCTCGATGTGTTTGTCCTCGAGCTAAAATCCATCACTTTTTTCTCTTGTATAATAAATAACTATTATTGTATATTAAATTATCAGAATAAAATTGTTTTTCATTTTGTGCATTTTTTTTTTATTCTGATCAGAAGAAATAATAGAATCAGAAATAAATACATAAAAAAATTAATTACCATTTGAAAAAACACACATTTATTTTAATTAATATGATTTATATTTAATTAATATGATTAATATTTAATTTAATATAATTACCTTATGTATTATTGTTTAATTTAATTCCAATTTTTCACTTGAAAGAAATCTTAACCTAAAGGATATATTCTTGTGTTAGCACATCGACTAATGGGATACAACATAGAGGTACCACGGCTCTTCGTGAAGATAAAAGTGGTTTTCGGTAGGTTTTAATCGTTATCTTTGAGAATAATCTAATAATAATAATAATAAAACAGGACCTCATTGAATAATCTAAGATGGTTTAAAAGATTTTATCGAGGATTTTATCTATCAGCCATAAAAAATAATATAATAGCCACAAATTAGCTCATAAAAACTATGCCTAAATCTAAATCAGGTAGTTTTTTAATTATTAGAAGTTGTTCTTGCCTAAAGGCCCGGTTACACGGTCCGTGGTTCGGCGAACCTGTCTCGAAGAGCCGCGAACCACGCACCGTGTGACATAGGTGGCTCGCTATGGGCTCGCGGTTCGTGGTGTATAGTTCGCTGTATCCATCGGGAGTCGGTAAATTTGCACAGAACAAAGCGGGCGAACCGATAGGTTCGTGTAGGTTTGTCGTCGGTTCGTGCTGGTTCGCCATATCCCGAACCAATGATCAGTTTTGCAATTTATTTTATGACAATTTGTGTCTTTTATTGCATACAGGCGGAAATTAAAAGTGATCTTAGTTAGGAAATTGATAGCAAGTCTTCGTATACTGCTTTTTAATGGTATAATCGTAATTGATTCCGAGCACTTTTGCCGTGGTCCCTGGAAATTTTCTCCGAACAGACATGATCGGTGGTTACGTGTACATTGATAATTGACTTGACAGTTGGGAGAGCGCTCCTATTGCTTTCAATAAAACAAACTGGGTTCCATATTGTCTCGGCGAACCGATTGCGAAAAAATACTAAACGAGCCACGAACTGTGTGACCATCCCTGGTTCGCTAAAGTGCGAGTCTCTGCGAACCACGCACCAGTTCTGTGGTTCGCCGAACCACGCACCGTGTAACTGGGCCTTTAGATATTTGCATGCAAAAACTAAACCTACATATAATGTATTCTTAATTATATTTATTATTATCTATACCACATAAAACTCATGGATATGTATGACTATACATACATATACATATATGTATGACTATAACAAAATAAACAACATGTCGATCAAAAACCTCTAATTTGTAATTTCAAACGTATACAGGATGATTTATTATCAGGGTGATACAGGACAATATACGCATCGATCTAGCCCCCAAAATTGATGGTTTGGGAGTTATCGTGATTTAATTATATTGGCAGAATAACCTGATTTTCCACAGACATTTTGTCATGCTGTCTGAACAGCTCGGTCTAGATGGATGAAATTTTTTAGAGGTGTAGTTAAAATGACCCCATAATATCGTATGTAAACTTCCTCAATGCAACGGATAAAATTAGAAAAAAAATCAGTTGTCTGCCCAAAATTCCGGGCCCGTATAGATTAACACTAAACTTGTGCTGAAACTTGTGACGGTGAATCAAATGAGGATGCCATTTCTACTAAACTTGGGTTCGCCGTTGAAAGAAAGTGACAAAAAAAAAATAGAAACATCTCTATTGAAACCTGACGACCCCTGGTAAATACAGGGTGTCCGGTAAGTACCTCCTAATCTCTCGGGAGCATATAGGGGAGGTCAAAAAAAACCTAGTCTGTCATAAAAAAATACCTAAAGTGTCCCCAAACGGAGATATGAAGCCCTAAAAGGGTGCCCCGCAATTTACTTTTTTGGCTCTAACTTTTGAACCGACTTGTATAATTGGATGAAATTTTTATTTTTTATAGAGACCACAAAGAGCCATCAGGCCATATTAAAGTCGTTGTTTGATGTCGTCAGGGAAGTCAGGAACGGACTTACCATCATACTCGTTGAGTCAAAATTTTGACAGATGTCACTTTACAGAGCTAAAAACTATTTTTTTGAGTATAGTCTAATACTTCATCTTTAAAAAAGGTGCTCTAAATTTATTTCGGTAAAACTGGCGGTTTTCGAGATAAATCGGTTTTTAGGTATGCGAAACAATCAAAAGTTACTAATGCTAAACCCAAACAGGTAAAAATCAGGTTCTTGTTGATAAACCTTTACCTACATAATGGATTGCTATTGACGGAACTTGGTCAAAATTCGCATAAAAGTCGATTTATCTTGAGAACCGCTAGTTTTATCGAAATAAATTAAGAATACCTTTTGTGAAGATGAATGACCAGTGTATTTAAAAAATAAGTTTTCAGCTCTGTAAAATGACACCTGTCAAAACTTTGACACAATGAGTGTGGTGGTAAAACCGTTCCTGACTTCCTTGAGGACGTCAAACATCTACTCTGATGTGGCTTAATGAGTCTTTATGGCCTCTATAAAAAATTAAAATTTCATCAAATTATACAGGTCGATTCAAAAGTTAGAGCCAAAAAAGTAAATTGCGGGGCACCTTTTTAGGGCTCCATATCTCCGTTTGGGGACACTTTAGGAATTTTTTTTTATGACAGACTAGGTTTTTTCTGACCTCTCCTGTATGCTCCAGAGAGATTAGGAGGTACTTACCGGACACCCTGTATAGCTTTTTCCTAAAATTCAATGCAAACATAAATAACCATAGAAAACCTGCGATTCATTAATTTTCTGCAATTTCATTCAAAATTTCAATTACCTTGATTATCATAAATTAAAGGTACTAAGTACCTATTACCTAAAATCACGTGAAGAAAGATTATCAGAAGAAAAGTGAGGTGAAAATATCCAAAGATTTAAACTTTCATTAATACAAGTGATAGGAACACGACGAAAATTGTCCCATGTAAAGGAAAAGCAGTTTCATCAGATGACATATCCACCATTTAGTTCACATAAGAGGAAAGCAGGGAAATCTACCATAACGAGTCATTGGATAAAGGAACGAACGGGTGAAAGCGCTGACCTAAATAGACACAATAGACCACGAAGACAAGGGTTGACCATCTACTATAAATACAGGCAGAGATTTCAGCGCGAGCAGTCTTGATTCAGATTTCTGAGCGTAGACTACTCCTTTCCTTATACTTGTTACTTGTTGAAGAAATTACCGAGAACAAGTCCTTCTCACCCACTTGCTACTTGTTGAAGAAATTACCGAGAGCAAGTCCTTATTTTTCCAACTTGCTACTTGTTGAAGAAATTACCGAGAGCAAGCCCTTACTAAATACTTGTTTCTTGTCGAAGAAATTACCGAGAACAAGTAATTCCTCGCTCCTGAAGATGCCACGAAAACCCCTCAAGCCGCAGCCCGTGCCCCGTAAATCAACTACGCAAACAGTACGCAAGTTGCAAATACCACCAGTCGCTCCTATTATTGTTCGCAAGTCAAGACGAGGCCGTCCGGCTCGCATCCGCCTTGTTGCCGCGCCAGACCCGAGCCCTACCGTCGCTCCTAGCCACCTTCACCCCGACGATGACCCGGAGGAACAGGAACCTGTCGCCCTGTTAACTCAAGGGGCCACCAATCCTACAGGTGAAGTAATTTTTCACAATCTCAATTTTGTAAATAAGCAACTTTAGTTAAACCTTTATAAGTTTACTGCCTCTGAAAATTTTCTCGTTTTGTCTCAGGTATCCAGACTGCGTTCTTGAGGAGCCAGACGTACGACGATATCAGCAGTTCAAATACTTAACCCCGACTTTTAAAATATTCTTTGATTCATAAGAAAAAGTCTCCGCCATTTTCACGACAACTTTTAAATAAAGGAAGGGTTTTTAAAAATTTTAGAAACGTCAAAAGTCTCAAAATTCACAAAGAAAGAAATCAAATCAAAATTCAGAAAAATTCAAACGAATTGAAAAATATTCGATTCAATTTCAAAACCACGAAATCCACAAAATTTGAGCATTCGAGAAATCAAGGAAATCAGGGTACTTTTTATTATCACGAGCTAGTAATTTGATTGGGAATTTTTTAGATGTACTGTCGAGTGAGGCAATATAGAAACAAGACAATCAAACAATTTCACAATGATCATCGAAATCATAATCGAAAATCATAAGTTCGAAATTGACCTTGTACCGATAACAGGACTACCACGAAGCTGGTGCATCTTTTCTCTCTACACACACACTCACATTATGATAGGGGAAAATATACTGAGCGGAGTCCGTCTTGTCCCATGGCCAGCAGGGTATGCAAGAAAATACGGCACGTTCAAAGTACGTGTATGGCATTCTCTTAGGGCTGAGAAAGGTCTGTGTATTGGCTTTTCGGTCAAGAATCGTTATCTCAGTACAGAAACAGGTCCGGGAGATTCGCGGTCTTGCCTCTGTATTTGAATTACTAAACAGTCATTTAATTAGCCACCGCCACCCATCCTGTCGTAAGGATACCAATCGAAACACATCGGGAAGCGCGGATTAAACCGCCTTCCAATCTTCAAACAGGCAAAGATCGAAGCACCTGGCTATAACGCCTTGCTGCATCTTACTAGCTCGGAAAGATAAAAATAACACTCTGATATCCTACAACTGTCACAAGCTGACAACCTCGCTTCTGCAACGAAGAACGCTCCAAACCCCAGGGGTTAAGAAAGTGAGAGTGCAACAAATTGTAAAGGACAACAATAGGCCCATAAACCAGCTCCAGGCACCAGACCCAATTCACACACAAAACCACAAAACAAACAAATCAGTAAATCGACTGGGTTGTATTTGAACTGTAGGTAACAGGTTGTACCAACATAAAATTAGAATTTTTAATCTTGAAGAAATGAATTAAATAAATTGAATAATTAAATAAAATTGTAAATAAATAACTTAGAATTTAATAATCATTTTGAATTGTAAATAATTAAATTAGGAAAAGGCAGTAAATCAGGTGTTTTTGAAATTACGTTGTTTTATTTCCCATTCTCAACAAAATCTCTGCGACCCCATCTTTACGAACTACTGGGTGCTACAAGACGTCACACAACAAAAAGGGTCCTACCAAGAAAAAGGGGGAGGGAAAATTCTAGAGATCACCAGGTCAGGGGGTTGGAGGTTACACTATCCCTCCTTAGCAGTCATTTCTACTCTCCATGACTATCTTCAAAATTATGAAGCTCCAAGTGATTACGTGATAAAATGTAACAAACTATCTGAACGAAAGTTTTCCTGGTAACTGGGTTGGGGGCGTAGGACCGATAACATGGCCTCCAAGGTCCCCGGACTTGAATCCGCTCGACTTTTTTTCTATTGGGTAATTGTAAAGAGTTGGTGTATTATATAGAATATTCTAGCTTACAAGAATTGATAAGGAAGTTGGCGGAAACCAAATAAACAGTCAGAAATAACAGACCGCAGGCTCTCATAAGGTTGAAAATAATTTTTCTAAGATTTCGTATGTGTAATAATGTAGCTAGATGTAGCCAGTTCATTATATATTCTGTTTTATCGGTATTTTACATTAAAAAACTGTTTACAATGTTGCGACATTCAATTGAATCTGAGGATAGAATATAGCCTTTTGCATAATTTCTTTGACGAGAACCAATTAAATTTTTAGGGTAGATTCTTGGTGGAAAAGAGAAGTTCTTAAAATAAGTGCCAAAAATAAATTTCCTCTAAGAATTTTCAACAGGAGCGTTGTTGAGGTAAGCTTTCGGCTTCAATAAAATTTTTATGAAATATATTTTTTTCTGATTGCGTCCGTTGCATCAGTGAAGTTTACACACAACGTGATAGGCTCATTGTCTCACTACACATCAACTGGAAAATTTCATCAAGCGAGACCAAGCTGTTCAGCCAGCACAACAAAATATTTGTGAAAAATAAGGTTCTTCTGGAAATTTACTTAAGTAATGATAACTCCCAAACCGTCAATTTTCGGGTTTCACACATATGAGGGTTAGATCAATTGAGATCTATCACCCTGTTTCGTTTTATCCATCCTTAATGAATCACCCTGTATACGTATACTATACATATTTATATTCGGAAATATGCAATTATTTCTGTAAATTGAAATTCAAATATTCTCTTTTACTTATATTCAATGGTGTTTTGCAAATATTTAGAAGTGGAAGCTACATAGAGCTTATTAGTGACTATACAGGGTGTTTCAAAACATGTGTTGGTAAATGAAAGGTGTGATTCCTTGGCGCGTTTTGAGAAAAAAATCCTATTAATATAGTTCCGTAAACCCACCGTTTTTCTAGATAAAAAGGGTATAAAAAATATTTTTTCATTTTTTTTACGATATCTCAGGAATCGTTTGAAATATAAAACTGAATTTTTGCACACATCTTACTATTGATATTAGCTACATTTTATATGTTAACTAAATTTTTTCTAAATACCAGTGGCGGAGATCTTAGGGTTACTTGAAATGTTTATGCCTCTAAAATTTCTACGACACTGGGAGAATTGGCATTGTTAAATAAACTATCGAAGATTTCTACATAAAAAAGGTGCTCTTGGTCAAAAACTATGTGACTCTTTTCAAAAAAAAAAAGCATTTGTTGTGAACAAAAACATTAGGTTAGTTAGTTTTTGATAATAATTAGTTTAGATAATTTTTTGATAATTTTTTTTTTAGATTTGTTTCACTGCCACATAACATTTTTAATTATGTCCTCAGAAACTAGATAGGTAATATTAATTACAAAATGTATAAAAAATTTGAGTTCTGTATCTCAAATATCTCAAAAAGATATCGTCCATTAACTGCAGATTTTTTTTTGACACCCTGTATCTAGAAAACGGTAAAATTGCGGAACCATGTTAATAGGAACTTTTTCTTAGAACGAGATAGGGAATCACACCTTTCATTTTTCAACGTATATTTTGAAACACCCTGTATATAGGTATGAAAACTACCTGCTATACGTAGTAGGCAAATCTTCTTAGATATATTATGAGGCAATGTCCTCATCCTAGCCTATGTCACTTGATTGAGGTTTGGATTTGAAACTGGATCCAACGCTACAAGATTTGACTAGGCAAATGAAACATGGCTAAGCAGCAGACATGAATCTATGGCAGGTGAAGTTGATGGTTATAGATGTATTAGAAAATATTTTCGAGGTAGACGCTCTGGCATTGGTATATGTACGCATACACAATCAGACCTTTATAAATGAATCGGAAAAAACTATTGGTAATATGTTTTCAATGTGGGCATTCCTGGATCATCCTTCCATCCCTATTGCGAGCTCACCCCTATAAGATTTAGCTCGTTACACCTCATACCAACCTATTTCAGGCTTGTTACATGTGTAGAATGGCGACACTTTGTGTTTCCTGACGAATATAACCTGCAAAGATTCAAAGCCAACGTGAGCCGATTTCTCCGCTCATAGCTTCATAGAGCTTCATAGGAATATACATTTTTAATTAAAAAAATTGCTGGATTTTCTTCTTCTTCTCAAGATGCTATCTTCATTGCTGAATTTCGGCAACAATTGTGGCAAATTTTTGTCTGTTCTGGGTTGCCCTGAATAACGAGTGAGTATCCAGTCTCGTCCATTTCTAACATCTCTCAGCCAAGAACACTTCCTCCTCCCTTGGGCTATACGCCCCTGTATCTGACCCTCCATAACCATAATAATTTTTACTAATCTCAAGAGCTAATTTCTTCATCGATATATGACCTAGATAACTCATTTTGCGCATCTTTATGTCTATTAGCAGTTCTCTGTCGTGTCCCATCCTCCGTTAAAAAATTTCGATAGAAATACGTTGCGTATCCATGATATCTTCAGAAGTCGTCGATCGATCCACATCTCAAATGACTCCATCCACTCTGGATCACATAACAATGTTTAATGAAGCATTATGATCATGAAGTGATTTTTTGTGTAGTGAATGTAAAAAAAACTTGAACTTTCCCTTACTCCGTTACTAGCAGATCTTAAAAAAATATTTATTTTCGTGCGCAATAATCTAGAAAAAAATTTTTCTTCAGTTTTTTCTCCACAAAATTTATACTTAGATATTAAATTTTCTTCAGAGTAAAAAGTTTTCCTTAACATGTTACAGCTTTTTTTTAAACAGTAAGTAAATTTTACAATAGTATATAGGGTGTTAGTTGAAGGCATGTACTATATTAAGGGCGTTTTCTTGGGCCAATTTTTAGTATATTAAAATTATTAAGTCCAGTGGCGTCCAGAGGGGAACCCTCATCAATATAATTGCAAAGAAAAATGTACGCCGCTTTAAATTTTGATATTTTTTCAGAATAAATGACCGTAACTTGTTAAGGAGATGAAAAAATACTAAATTTTTAATGAAAATTTTTTACTCAGAAGAAAATTTACCATCTAGTTTTGCGGGTAAAAAACTAAGACACCCCAGGGTGCAGATCACGTCATAGTGGCGTCATTTTTTAGTCATTTTTATTATTATCATTATTATCATTATTATCAAAAAAATCAATAGTGAGTGTTAATAATATCACCAGTGAGTGTTGCAACGGGTGTCCCTCAAGCTCATTTTCCGACCTCCATTATTCGCAATTTACATACATAATTTGCTCAATGTTGTTAAACATTGTAATATATCAACATAATATGTATGCAGATGATACGCAGCTTTTTATATCTCGTTTCCTAAAGTTTTGTTTCATAAAAATATATTACTATTGTGGTTAAATGGAAGAACAACAGCGCAATTTTAAATTCCGCAGGGTTGAATTTCACCTTTCTCCTACGCGATACAATCAGCTACTAATTATACAATGATTGCCTTAGCAATAAAGACTTTATTTATTTATTTATTTATTTTTAATTATTATTTGATACAATTTCCTTTCGGATACTGTAAATTCTATGGATGAAATCAAACGCCCCAGTCCTCAAATATATTTTAAATATTGAAGGAAAAGTCCGAGATGGCAACCACTAACAACTATGGAGACAGCACCATGATCAATGTATTACGAAAACAGCAAAAAATAAATAAAACAGGTTAGTAGTATGGCGAATGTCAAACATCTCTAGTGTAAAAAGATACACACACCTCAATAAACCTTTGGCCCCAGTGGAGATGTCACCATGACCTACCTTATTGTATGCTACATGTCTCCTAGCTAAATGTGATTTTTAGGAATTGATACATTCGTGCTTCTTATTACAGTATTCCTAAAAATTGATGCTGTCACAGAGGTTTTAGGTTTCATAACATTCAAAATCCATTTATTGCTCAACAGAAACATCTATTTATTTGTTTATTGGTACAAAATTAGAAACAAAATAAACAGAATTTTTTATATAGACGAATATATCTGATTCTATTAATTTGATATATGTAAATTTTTATGATAAATCAGAACTTAATTCAAAAAATCGATTATCGATATAATATGCAGACATATAAAAGAGCTACAGTAAAAGTGACTTCGATACAGAAATGCAAACGGAACCATGATAAAACACTAAATAATTTTTATCAAACCTCTCAAAGAAAAAATGGGAGATCAAGACTTCAACAATAAACATGATAAAACATAGTGAACTTAGATTAAAAAAAATCGAGCTAGCAGTTCAAAAAAAACATAATACAATATACAAGAATTCGAGTATTGATCAGGACAAATGCCAACATTTTGAAAAAGCTCTTAGAAAATAGAAAAGTCACAAGCAAAAAAATAAAAGCATGCGTGTGATATAGACATGACAAATAAATAGAAGATATAAAACAATAATTATCACAACTTGTACAAAAACAGTGGCTGTGTTAACAAATTCGTTGAATACCTCAAGAGTCACGCTATTGACAAATGTTTAGATATAATTAATTTCTTTGGAATCGTAGATCAATTAATAAAATCATCTCTCGTTAATATGTACATACCTAATTAATACTTTGAATCAATAGATATTCTTGTGTATAGATACGATGTAAAAATTTATTTTTTGACACAAACGGTAATAGTAGAAATAGAAATAATAAGAGCATTCCCAAACTTAAGAAACAGTAAATAAAAATATTTTGCATAGTTGGCAATATTTGGAGGAAAATTACTTCTAATATCTTCAAAGTGAATGGTAATCCATCTATTTCTAAACTCATCCAAGCAGTGGGTAAGACTAGATTACTAAAAGCTTTCATTGATTGAATATCATCAATACTTCCAAGCACAATATTCATTTGAATCCTGAGACGTGTTTCAATTGGAATCATCAACAAAGGATGAAGGATGATGTAAGTGTCATGATCTTCTTTAGTAGGATTCACGCCACTGACTTGGTGTGTTAGCCAAGGATCCCCTGAATAGAAATGCGGTTGGGATTGATAAAATGGAACACCGAAATAACAAGACTTCACGGATCTCAGACCTTTCCTCTGGCACTCGCCTTTGTGGCAGCAAGTGTCACTAGTTGGATTCTCCTCCGATGGGTTTAAATAGCTATCATCTGTAACATATTTGTAGCCTTCGATCCCATTTTTTGTTTTATGTAAGCCTACCGGCTTGAAAATTATCATCCCGCAAATAGCAGGGTGAAAGCTCCTTATGGTTCTATTTCTGTTCAGATCAGGAGGCAGGAACAACATATCGAAGCTACCTTCCATACTTTGACATCTCATGTTGCTTTTTCTCGATTCATTGTAGCCTAAGTACTTTAATCCAGAATAACCGTTGTATTTGACTATATGGTAGAGGGTGCTCTTTTCGTCATCGGTTAATATTTTACTTCTGGAGATGTATTTGAATTTGTCCACCATTATCGTAAAGGTACTTGGGTAGTTCTCAATTAGATTATGCTGAAAAAATTCTAGTGTTATTTTTCGTGTGCGCGTACTTACCTGTACATATACCTACTGCCCACGAATTGTCTGTCCGATTCTTCGATTGCCCCTTTATTTATAAACTTTAAATTTATTGTTATTCTTTTTAGGATCTTGATATCATTACATTTTCACATTGCCTGAGAAAATGATAAGAATGGCTTTTATAGGTACTTGAAGTTGGTGGTATATAGATATTTCATTCACACAATAGGATAGGTATCAGGTGAAAAGTTAAGATAGGGACATGTAAACTATTTTCCTGAAGGTACCTTTAACCGTTTTTAAGTTAAGTTTTTCATTTGTTTATAACTCATAAAATTACTCATTCTAAACTCCGGTAATAATTAATTGTAAACATTAAATATGAAATATAAATTAGTTTCTACGTACAGTACTTGAAATGGTGGATATTTTAATTGATTTAAAAAAAATCATAAATAAAAGGAACAGGTATCGAAGATTTCACAACTCGTGAAAAATAATAATTGGGAGCAAGTGAAGAGTAGGGGAACATCACACATTGCTATGATTTTTTAATAGGCCTCTTTGATGGTATTTGATGGCATTGTTAGAAAAATAACCCATAAAACTATTGCCAAACAAACCCAGAAATCATAAGACATGCCTCATGTTCATGTATAATCAAGTTGAACAGTAAAATTATTGCATTTCGTTTTATTATTTTTGTTGAAAATTATGCAAATTTTTCAAATTGAAATTAATCATTGTTTAACTTAATCTTCTGCTAAAATACGGTCTCTTGAAGGGGGTGTCAAAAAAGTCAAAAAAAGTCAAAAAAAGATAACCTTAGAACGTATTTCGAACGTAACTTTTTTCATACAGCTGAACCGCTATTTTAAATTAATTTTGAATACCCTGATTTATTCTAATAATTCAAATAGGTATTTTTTTATATTTTTTATTGATATTAGAGAAAAAATAATCACACATATGACATGATTTGCAAATAAAGGCTAGAAATTTTGAAGTAATAATTGCATTTAAATTATTCCTTCAAGATCATTACGAAAAAATTATGGATTAAAATAAATCAGCATATCACAAATATATTTTACAATGCCAGTACGAAAAAAAAAAATAAAAACTACAATTCGGATCTCAACAGAGGGACGAATTATACATATATCTACATTTAAAAAACCTTAAAAAAAAGCGATCGAGCTCTTTTCGAGCAGCATTAGATCCTACCAGCATCGGATATGGTAAGCTGACGAGTCCCTAGAGGGCGAAACAGCTGTAAAGGGCCATCCATCACCTGTGTCCACCCCCGAAATAATGGTTAATTTGAAAGATAAAAAATTGAAACTTTGAGGATTCGTGTAAATATAGGACCATAGATTGTATAATCAGTTTAATTATTTTTTTTCATTTGGTTATCAGCGATAAAAAACTGTAATTTGGTAGTAAAGTGACCAAAAAGATCGATTTTTCTTCAATGTATCGGTAGAAATCGAATAATGAAATCAAAATCGCTTTAAAGCAATAAAAAAGAAAAGAATTACAAGGTTTTAATAATTAGTTAAAATATATAAAATATGGAAATGATAGGTATAATGATTGTCATATATGGAAGCAATAAATGTAAACAAGATTATGAAGGGGCTAGGTATAGCACAAATCTTAAACATCATCTTATTAAACAAAGTAAACATCTTAACCCCATTAGACCCCATTCGAGTTCAATGGCACAATGCATTGGACATTCTCCTGATGACTGCTTAATAAAAATTTATGGTAGGTAGGTACCTATCAGTTATCTTTAATTCCCGAAAATACCTTTTTAAAAAAATTGAATTCTTTTGGGGATGAGGGTAAAGATGTGTGAGTACTACTACAGTATTAGACTATGTCCGGTAACTGCTGGTTATACTTACTCTGAAACAGCGATAGGCTAGGCCCGTGAACTACGACATGGACTAATCGAAAATTTAAAGTAGACTGAGACTGACTACTGACTAAACTAAGGCAAGAGGCAAGCATCACAGGAGCGAGCTCTGAGGTTGGTATCCAGGATGTCTTGTCAGCAGGAGCAACGGCTCAGCAGGGCCATCTCAGCAGTTTATTATATGCAAAGTGTCTGATATAGCCTGATGACTTATCTACCCTCTTTTGAATTGGTCAGTTTTATTGCTATACCAAAAACAATTATTCTACCTGTCATTTCAATTTTTTATATACATACTTTATTAAATTAAAGGCTTGTAATTATTAGTTTTTTGATATTTTTTCTTTTCACCGATTTTGATTTTATTAATCGGTGTCTATCGATGCAGTTAAGAAAGATCAAATTTATTTTGGCCACTTCAACACCCTATTACAGTTTTTTTTTTATATTGCAGACTCGATCGCAGATAACCAGACGAAAAAAAATTAATTAAACTGATTATGCCATTCTATGGTCCTATATTAATTACACGAATCCTCAAAGTTTCAATTTTTTATCTTTCAAATTAACCACAATTTTCGTGGTTGACATTAAATGGTGGACCAGGCTGTAACATACATGCCTTCGAATCTGATGGGTTGTATGTTGCTAGCAAATGGAACTCTGTTCCATATAATTCCATATTTCTTCCGAAGTGAATTTTCAAGAACATAAACTATCATACCTGGTTCATTGTGATAAAATCTTGTCCCATTAAAGCTTCGGGAAAGATAGCTCGCAACCACGTTAAAGGAGGCATTTTATTTTCCCATATGTAACTTTGCGGGCTCGTATTTTCGAAAGTATTGCAACTAAAAATTGAACAATACGTTTCCATAGCTGCATTATACACCATTGACTCGTTGTGATAAAGAATAGAGGCTACCTGAAAATTATAGGTACTATAGTAAACAAGAATAAAAAAACATTACGCAAATATTTATAACTTAAGACTTATTGAATACCAGTAGAGGATAATTTGGAACTCTTATGGTGTAGTCGTTTGGATGTCCAATAGATAAATCTCTGAGAAAAATAAAATTCCTTTTATTTGTATACGTTAAAGTACCGTCATCGTTAAATATTGGATTTTCACGTCTTATCTGTAACCTGTAACGGATCGAATGTACCATGTATCTTTGAAAACAGGGATTAGTGTAAATAAATTACCTACCCATATGTAAAAGGACCTACTTCATTGAACTTCAGTTTTTCTTTTTTATTTAAGAAAGCTTCTTCGTTTGTCACATTGAAAAGGTAAAATTTAGTAAGCGGTACATAACCAGAATCTAGCCATAATTTATACATCAAGGTGCCTGGCTTGAATGTGAATATCTAAAATTATGCCACTGAAGGGTCGGGTTGTTGGTCCCTGATTTACACATACCTGTTTGGTTAGAATATTTACAGGATCAAAACTATAAATTAAACATCCGGCTCCTAATATGGATCCCAGAAAACCAAGAACAAAACATCCTAAAACAAAACGCACAAATAGCTAGAAAATTACTTCTTAAATTATTACTCACGTGTGTTAGTTTTTATTTTTTTCTTCAGCATACTCGTATCTACAATAATTGAAAATTAATTTTTGAATTATTATAAACTTTGAACCTTAATTTATTGAAAGCATTTTAAAGTGACTTTCCTTTTCTAGACATATTTACCCACGCATGTCAAAAAATTAAAAAATTTAAACAGGAGAATTTATCAATAGAAGCTTACTGATTTCACGACCAAATATTAACACCCTGATATCCGTATTCACAAAACATAATGTGGATTTTTGATTTAAAATATTAAAATAATAATCAAAGAATTGGGATGGACATGTGCAGTTTATATGTATGTAGGTATTAGAATGAGATATATGTAGAGATAATTGATTACATATTTAATTTGATATTTTTGTGAATGAATATACGAACATAAAAATATTTTAATATGTAATACATATTGTGCGGGATGTAACAATGCGGGAAAATGCATGAATGCAAACGAGTGAATTTGTGTTTCTCATTTAAGTAGGTACATAAATAAAACTTACTTATTTAGGTGACTTGGAAAAATTATTATAAGCAACTTAAGTACCTTAATTTTGCACTTGAAAAACCTCAATACATGTATTCTTGTTTCATAATTCACGTCTACTTTAAAACTAGTTTTCGGTAGGATTTATTCATTATCTTTAAATAATATTTTAATAATAATAATAATCATTAATGACTTTTTCGCATAATCTAGATGGGTTTTGCAAGTTCTCCTTCTGCTATAATACATAATGTAAATATGCCTTAATTAGGTTTTTTTTTTAATTTGCATGAAAACAATAAATGATAGACCAATTCTTAGTTAATTATTTGTATGTACCATACTATCAAAGTCATGGTCATAAGTCGTTAATATTTATATTTATATCTAAATGAGATATTACAAGCGGGAATATCCATATAGGAGCATACTCGTATCTTCAGCTTGATACTTATATATCCTGTATAATATCTAAATATTGAGCTTTAAAAAAATGGAGTACAGTTAGAGTAGAGTCCTGCTAATCCGATCCGACCCCTCCTGATATGATTCGAACTAGCTGGACTCTACTGTACTACAATTTTTTATAACACAAAAAAATATCATTGTAAGCTTTTATGTCAAAAATGTTTGAATTATTTTCTTGATGGAATTGAATTAGGTAAATTGAATTGATTATGTCATTGAATGTCAGCTAAAGTATTATATCTAGGCCAGTAGAATAGTCCTCAAAAATGTCCTCAGTTTGCGTTACCATGCACAAATTCTATACTATACAAAATTCGATAGAGGACCTTGAAGAGATGTTAAATACAAATTTGCAGCACCGTGTGATTTTTTTTACCAAGTTATGAAAAAAACCGTTTTTTTTTTATATTGTTACAAATATCTCGGTTCCTATCTATCGCACATAAGCAAATGACATTTATCATTCTCTTCGTTATGGAATTACCTACATTACCTACAACGAAAAATCCTACGACGAATTTCGTTTCAACTTTTTCTCCCGCATGGGACAAAAGACAAAATCGGATCTTACTTCTTTACCACCATCAGAGTGAACTGCTCAGCAGCATTCATTTCGAACTTGTTACCAAATCCAAGCATGGCTTGGCAATATCTTGGAAGCGGAAACCTGGGGCTGGAGACATAAATGTGGATTAGAACCCGTAATGAGCACTAAAGATCTAATTCCATCTTCACATCTCAAGGTTATTTCCTGTGCATGAACAAAAGATTGCGGGGCAGCTTGTGGCTGCAGAAAAGCAGGACTGAAATGCTCTGCAGTTTGCAAGAACTGCTCAGGTCAAAGTTGTTTAAACGTCGCGGAAATCACTGACGACAGCAGCGATGATGAAGACATATATTTGCTAACCACGATTCCCCTGCCTCGCTATTATAGCCGAGCTAAGAATTCAGACAAAATTTATTGTGGAATAGTAAACAAAGAAAATGAGGAAGAACCTGGCCCATCGAAACGTGCTAGAAAAAAATAAAATTATAATCTTGACTCTTGTAAAAGCACTTTGTACTTTGTTTAACTGATTATTACTTGATTTTTCTTAAAAAAAATACACTCATGTTTTTTACTTCAAATTTAGCAACTAAGCATGCAATAAAGAAAGTATTCAAAATAAAGATAATAACTTGTATGTTTTGCAATTTAAAATATTGAATATCTAAGAACAATAAACGTAGAAATGTTGCACATTGAATGTAAATTAAAACAAATGCTCAATTTTTCATGCGAGTTTTCGAGTCGTTGACGAATGTATTCGTCAATTCAAAATTGTACATCACCGACATGCACATGTTTGCGCGTAGATTGCCGGAGACTGGATTATTGGATTTTCAAGATTGACCTACCACTGCACAGGTAATTGACTGTTTTAAAAAAACTACTTGAGCTTTCCAGCGGTAAAATGCAGAAAAAATAAGTAATTTGCAAAAAACCTTATTCAAAAGACAAATTTTTAAGTTTAAACCTCAATATTATTTTTATTATCAGTGTAACAAAAATAATATTTGTATAAAAAATGTAAATAATTCCATAACGAAGAGAATGATATGTTTATGTGCGATAGATAGAAGCCGAGATATTCGTGAAAATAAAATAAAAAACGCTTTTCTGCATAACTCAGTAAAAATAATCGCACGGTGCTGCAAATTTGGATTTAACATTTCCTAATGATCCTCTATCGAATTTCGTATAGTACAAAATTTGTGCATGATAACGCAAACTCAAAATACCATTCTACTGGCCTAATCGTAGCAAGAAGACATTTTGATCTGATTCAAGTTGCTAGAGCTGGCAAACTATTGCAAGTGTTTCGCAGACACGTCCAAACCGGCAAATCTATAGTGCAACGTCGCCGCGAACATTTCTTTGATGTGACGCCGAAATACCGACAACTGATGGGACGCTGCGATGTTACTGTGTAAAGACGGCTTTACATTTACGAGTGACTCGTATACGAACACTCGTATAGGCGTACGAGTTCTATTTATATTGCTATTCGGGATCGTATGCGATAAAGCCGTTCGAACATGGCGCCGAATAAAAGAAAGCGAGTTGCTATGCTAGGTATTTTGGTGTTATTGATGAAGGGAAAAGAAAAACGTAAAGATGTTAATAGAAAAAGGCGAGTTTGGGTTAAAAATTCCTTGCAGTTAAGAGGTGTTGTTGGAATTGAAGAAAAAAATTATTTTTTCTTCACAGCTTCTACTGGCAAATTTAAAATATCCGCTATTGTTGCGTAGGCTTTGTTCCTAGCACTTAGGTCTTTATATTCTTTTAATCTGACATCCCATAAACAGGTCATACCGTAATAAAGATCAATGAATTGATCAAGATCATCCGTAGACAGTTTATTTGCCGCCATTTTAAATTATAAAAAACCATTTCACTCGTACCACTACTCGGATCCCTCTCAACTTTGAAACTAACACGTATACGACCTACGAGCTACTGTTTACACATACGAAATCGTATACGATTGTCTAACTCGTATACGAGTCACTCGTAAATGTAAAGCCGTCTTTACGCTGTTACTGTACTGGTACGACGTTGCAGAGTGCCGTCCAGACTTGATACGCGGTGAAGTTACGTTACGGTCATGATACTTTATTTACAGTCCTAGTATCATGCGTTACGGTGTTCTGTTGCATGTCTGTACGCACCATATTATAAGATGGTTTAAAAGATTTTATCGAGGATTTTATCTATCAGCCATAAAAAATAATATAATAGCCACAAATTAGCTCATAAAAACTATGCCTAAATCTAAATCAGGTAGTTTTTTAATTATTAGAAGTTGTTCTTGCCTAAGATATTTGCATGCAAAAACTAAACCTACATATAATGTATTCTTAATTATATTTATTATTATCTATACCACATAAAACTCATGGATATGTATGACTAAACATACATATACATATATGTATGACTATAACAAAATAAACAACATGTCGATCAAAAACCTCTAATTTGTAATTTCAAACGTATACAGGATGATTTATTATCAGGGTGATACAGGACAATACGCATCGATCTAGCCCCCAAAATTGATGGTTTGGGAGTTATCGTGATTTAATTATATTGGCAGAATAACCTGATTTTCCACAGACATTTTGTCATGCTGTCTGAACAGCTCGGTCTAGATGGATGAAATTTTTTAGAGGTGTAGTTAAAATGACCGCATAATATCGTATGTAAACTTCCTCAATGCAACGGATAAAATTAGAAAAAAAATCAGTTGTCTGCCCAAAATTCCGGGCCCATAGATTAACACTAAACTTGTGCTGAAACATGTGACGGTGAATCAAATGAGGATGCCATTATTCTACTAAACTTCGGTTCGCCGTTGAAAGAAAGTGACAAAAAAAATTAGGAACATCTCTATCCCTCCTTAGTAGTCCTTTCTACTCTACATGACTATCTTCAAAATTATGAAGTTCCACGTGATTACGCGATAAAATGTAACAAACTATCTGAACGAAAGTTTTCCTGGTAACTGGGTTGGGGGCGTAGGACCGATAACATGACCTCCAAGGTCCCCGGACTTGAATCCGCCCGACTTTTTTTCTATTGGGTAATTGTAAAGAGTTGGTGTATTATATAGAATATTCTAGCTTACAAGAATTGATAAGGAAGTTGGCGGAAACCAAATAAACAGTCAGAAATAACAGACATACTCTCATAAGGTTAGAAATATTTTTTCTAAGATGTCGTATTATGTAATGTAGCTAGAGGTAGCCGTTTTGAACAGTCGATGTGAAGACTCCATTTTATCTTTTGTTCTATCGACATTTTACATAGAATACACCAACACCAATACCACCAACGCTACTTCTAGCCCTGGCGACCCTAATAAAAAAATGTTTACAATGTTGCGACATGTAATTAAATCTGAGCAGGACAGGAAATATCGCCTTTATCACTTTGCATAAATACTTTGATGAACACCAATAATAGGACTAGCTCAATGAAGTTTATAGGGTAAACTGCCAGTTGAACAGAGAAGTTTTTGAAACATGTGTCAAAAATATATTCCTCTAATAATTTTCAACAGGAGCGTTGTTGAGTAAAAGATAATTTTTCGGCTTCAATAAAATTTTTATAAAATATTTTATTTTTAATTGTGTCCGTTGCATTGGAAAAGTTTACACACGACATGATAGGCTCATTATCTGACTGCACCACTGAAAAATTTCATCAAGCTAGACCGAGCTGTTCAGCTAGAAAATGTTTGTGAAAAATAGGGTTCTTCTGGAAATTTATTTAAATAATGATAACTCCCAAACCGTCAATTTTCGGGTGACACATATGAGGATTAGATCAATGCGTATTGAGTTACTCTATCGCCCTGTTTCGTTTGATCCATCCTTAATGAAACACCCTGTATATGTATACTATATTTATCTTCGAAAATAATTATTCCTGTAAATTGAAATTCCTATAATTATATTCTCTTTTACGTATATTCAGTGATGTTACACAACTATTTAGAAGTGGAAGTTACATAGAGCTTGTTATACAGGATGTTTCAAAACATATGTCGGTAAAATAAATGAAAGATATGATTCCTTGGCGCGTTCTGAGGAAAAAAGTTCCCATTAACACACATCTTACTATTGATATTAGCTACTAGTTACTTGAAATTTTTTTGCCTCTAATTTTTAAGACACTGTGAGAATTGGCATTGTGAAATAAACTATCAAAGATTTCTACATAAAAAGGTGCTCTTGGTCAAAAGCTTGAATGTGAACTTCGAGAAAAACGGCATTTTGTGATAAGAAGCATAAAAGTAGCAGCGTGTTTTGTTATGAACAAAAAGATTAGTATCGGGTGTCCCAACACTAGTGTCCACCCCCTAAATCGAGCTTAATTTTAAAGATAAAAATTGAAACTTTGAGGATTTGTGTACTTGATATAGGACCACGGAATGGCATAATCAGTTTCATTAAAAAAAAATTTGGTTCGGGCGCCAGCGATAAAAAACTGTAATATGGTGGTAAATTGTCGGAAGAAATTCGATTTTTCTTCAATATATAGGTAAAAATCGATTAAGAAAATCAAAATCGCTTGAAAGAAATGTAAAAAAAAACTAATTTTAAGGCTTTAATTAAATAAAATAGAAATATGTATATAGCAATGACAGGTAGAAAACTGATTTATGATGTGCAATAGGGTGATAAATATAATCTGAAAACGGGAGGTGCAATAAAGTTTTATGACAAAGTAAATAAGGCCCAAATAAATAGGACGGCTCTTGCTGGGCTAGCCGGCACACTGAACCTGCACTGGACAGTGTCGTATTATGGAGTCATGAAAAAGGTGATTATTAAAAAGCTATTAAATTTTTTTAATGAAACTAATTATGCCATTCCATGGTCCTATATCAAGTACACAAATCCTCAAAGTTTAAAATTAAGCGCTATTTAGGGGGTGGACACTAGTGTTCGGACACCCGGTACATACGCTAGTTTGTTTTTGATAATTAGTTTTTGAATTTTTATTTTAGATTTGTGTCACTGCCACATAAATTTTTTAATAAGTCCTCAAAAACTAAATTTCCTCAAAATTACCTCAAAAGGTAATATAATTTACAAAATGTATTAAAAGTTGGGTTGTGTATCTCAAATGGCTCCTAAGATATCGTCCAATAACTGCATAATTTTTTTTTTACACCCTGTATTTAGATAACGGTAAATTTGCGAACCCATGTCAATAGGAACTTTTTTCTTAGAACGAGGTAGGAAATCCCACTTTTCATTTTTCGACGTATGTTTTGAAACACCCTGTATATAGGTATGAATACTACCTGCTATACTAGTAGGCAAATCAATGTCCTTATCCGCCAATGTCACTTGATTAAGGTTTGATTTTGAAACTGGATCCAATGCTACAAGATTGACTAGGCAAATGAAACATGGCTAAGCAGCAGACATGAATCTGTTGCAGGTGAAGTTGATGGTTACAGATGTATGTATTAGAAAAGATTTTCGAGGTAGACGATCTGGCATTGGTATGAACGCATACATAATCAGACCAATCCTTTCATCCCTATTGCGAGCTCATCCCTATAAGATTCAGCTCGTTACATCTCATACCAACCTATTTCAGGCTTCTTTCATGTGTAGAATAGTAACACTTTGGAATAGTATTCCAAAGGGTGTGTTTCCTGACGAATATAATCTGCAACGATTCAAAGCCAACGTGAGCCGATTTCTCCGCTCATTCACCACCCCCAGAGCGTCATAGGGATGTGCATTTTTAATTTAAAAAAATGCTCTATTTTCTTCTTCTTAAGATGCTATCTTCATTTCTGAATTTCGGCAACAATTGTGGCAAATTGTTGTCTGTCCTGTGCTGCCCCAATAACGAATGAGTGTCCAGTCTCGTCCATTCTCTAACATCTCACAGCCAGGAACACTCCCTCCTCCCTGGACCTGTCCTCCCCTGATTCTGACCCTCCATAACTTATCCCAAGAGCTAATTTCTTCATCGATATTGACCTAGATAACTCATTTTGCGCGTCATTATCACTATTAGCAGTTCTCTGTCATGTCCCATCCTCCGTAAAAAAATTTCGTTAGAAATACGTTATATCTTCAGAAGTCGTCGATCGATCCACATCTCAAATGACTCCATGCACTCTGGATCACATAACAATGTTTAATGAAGCATTATGATCATGAAGTGATTTTTTGTGTAGTGAATGTAAAAAAAAACTAAAACTTGCCCTTACTCCGTTACTAGCAGATCTTAAAAAAATATTTATTTTCGTGCGCAATAATCTAGAAAAAAATTTTTCTTCAGTTTTTTCTCCACAAAATTTATACTTAGATATTAAATTTTCTTCAGAGTAAAAAGTTTTCCTTAACATGTTACAGCTTTTTTTTAAACAGTAAGTAAATTTTACAACAGTATATAGGGTGTTAGTTGAAGGCATGTACTATATTGAGGGCGTTTTCTTGGGCCAATTTTTAGTATATTAAAATTATTAAGTTCAGTGGCGTCCAGAGGAGAACCCTCATCAATATAATTGCAAACAAAAATGTACGCCGCTTTAAATTTTGATATTTTTTCAGAATAAATGACCGTAACTTGTTAAGGAGTTGAAAAAATATTAAATTTTTAATGAAAATTTTTTACTCAGAAGAAAATTTACTATCTAGTTTTGCGGGGAAAAAACTAAGACACCCCAGGGTGCAGATCACGTCATAGTGGCGTCATTTTTTAGTCATTTTTATTATTATCATTATTATCAAAAAAATCAATAGTTATCACAGAGACCACAATAATTGGTAACATTGCATGATAGGGTGTCTACACCAGTGAGTGTTGCAACGGGTGTCCCTCAAGCTCATTTTTCGACCTCCATTATTCGCAATTTACATACATAATTTGCTCAATGTTGTTATTAAATATTGTAATATATCAACATAATATGTATGCAGATGATACGCAGCTTTATATCTCGTTTCCTAAAGTTTTGTTTCATAAAAATATTTTACTATTGTGGTTAAATGGAAGAACAACAGCGCAATTTTAAATTCCGCAGGGTTGAATTTCACCTTTCTCCTACGCGATACAATCAGCTACTAATTATACATAAAGTGCCTTAGCAATAAAGTCTTTATTTATTTATTTATTTATTTATTTTATTTATTATTTGATAGAATTTCTTTTCGGATGCTGTATATTCTATGGATGAAGTCAAACGCCCCAATTATATTTTAAATATTGAAGGAAAAGTCCGAAATGGCAACCACTAACAACTATGGAGACAGCACCATGATCACTGTATTACGAAAATAGCAAAAAATAAATAAAACAGGTTAGTAGTATGGCGAATGTCAAACATCTCTAGTGTAAAAAGATACACACACCTCAATAAACCTTTGGTCCCAGTGGGATGTCACCATGACCTACCTTATTGTATGCTACATGTCTCCTAGCTAAATGTGATTTTTAGGAATTGATACATTCGTGCTTCTTATTACAGTATTCCTAAAAATTGATGCTGTCACAGAGGTTTTAGGATTCATAACATTCAAAATCCATTTATTGCTCAACAGAAACATTTATTTATTTGTTTATTGGTACAAAATCAGAAATAAAATAAACAGAAATTTTTATATAGACGAATATATCTGATTCTATTAATTTAATATACCGAGTGACAAGTTTCAAAGCAGAACATAGGCGAATAGCATGGGAAATCACATATTTGCAGTTTATTTCTCACCACTTTTATCTACAAGAACGGTAATGGTGTCTATCGAAAGAGAATTGTTTTCTGAGCATGCTGATACCAAATACTTAATAATTAACAGCTTTTTTATCATGTCAGAAGAACTTAAACATTTTCAAAATTAAAAGATGAGCAGCCATGACATCATGTTAAATTCGGATACATTTTTCGCTGTCAAAGCAAATATTTTCAATTATTTAATTTATTTTAATTCTAATTAAACATCACTAAACAATTACGAAAATCCTCACTTACCTACCATGATTTTGTTTTACGAAAAATTGACCATGGAAAATAAACACGTAAAATAATTGAACTAAACCAATAACTAAGTACAACAAATATTCAAGTAGTCCTTCATTTTGAAATTATTATTCCCACCCTTTCGTAAATTGTGCTTCGGACTTGTCCGAGTTGTTGGTTATTAACGAGTGCACATTCGGCAATGACTAGCTCAGTAAATTTTGTTTTTGGTAACCCCAAGATCCCAAGAAAAATCACAACAAAAGGATAAGCTGCTAAATCGGGAGATCTGACCGGCCAGTTAATAATACCACGACGTTAAAAACGCGTCCCGCATTAGAATAGCCATTATTATTATTCATTGACAATCTTTTCAGGGAAACGCGTATTGGTAATTAAAAATGTTTGTTTTGACAGTAACAAAATTATTCGAATTAGGCATGTCATGGCTGCTCACACTTTTAATTTTGGAAATGTTTAAGTTCTTCTGGCATGATAAAAAAAACTGTTAATTATTAAGTATCTGGTATCAACATGTTCAGAAAATAATTCTCTTTCGATAGACACCATTACCATTCTTGTAGATAAAAGTGGTGAGAAATAAACTGCAAATATGTGATTTCCCATGCTATTCGCCTATGTTCTGCTTTGAAACTTGTCACACGGTATGTATGTAAATTTTTATGATAAATCAGAACTTAATTCAAAAAATCGATTATCGATATACTATGCAGACATATAAAAGAGCTACAGTAAAAGTGACTCCGATACAGAAATGCAAACGGAACCATGATAAAACACTAAATAATTGTTATCAAACCTCTTAAAGAAAAAATGGGAGATCAAGACTTCAACAATAAACATGATAAAACATAGTGAACTTAGATAAAAAAAAATCGAGCTAGTAGTTCAAAAAAAAAAACATAATACAATATACAAGAATTCGAGTATTGACCAGGACAAATGCCAACATTTGAAAAAGCTCTTAGAAAATAGAAAAGTCACAAGCAAAAAAATAAAGGCATGCATGATATAAACATGACAAATAAATAGAAGATTATAAAACAATAATTATCACATCTTGTACAAAAACAGTGACTGTGTTAACAAATTCGTTGAATACCTCAAGAGTTTATCACGCTATTGACAAATTTTAGATATAATTAATTTCTTTGGAATCGTAGATCAATTAATAAAATCATCTCTCGCTAATATGTACACACCTAATTAATACTTTGAATCAAAAGATAATCTTGTGTATAGATACGATGGAAAAATTTATTTTCTGACACAAACGGTAATAGTAGAAATAAAAATAATAAGAGCATTCCCAAACTTAAGAAACATAACATAAAAATATTTTGCATAATTGGTAACATTTGAAAAAAAAAAATTTCTAATATCTTCAAAGTGAATGGTAATCCATCTATTTCTAAACTCAACCAAGCAGTGGATAAGACAAGATTACTAAAAGCTTTCATTGATTGAATATCTTCAATACTTCCAAGCACAATATTCATTTGAACCCTGATACGTGTTTCAATAGGAATCATCAACGAAGGATGAAGGATGATGTAAGTGTCATGATCTTCTTTAGTAGGATTCATACCACTGACTTGGTGTGTTAGCCAAGGATCCCCTGAATAAAAATGCGGTTGGGATTGATAAAATGGAACACCGAAATAGCAAGACTTCACGGATCTCAGACCTTTCCTTTGGCACTCGCCTTTCAGGCAGCAAGTGTCGCTGGTTGGATTCTCCTTCGGTGGGTTCAAATAGCACTCATCTGTGACATATTTGTAGCCTTCGATCCCATTTTTTGTTTTATGTAAGCCTACCGGCTTGAAAATTATCATGCCGCAAATAGCAGGGTGAAAGCACCTTATGGTTCTATTTCTGTTCAGATCGGGAGGCAGGAACAATGTATCGAAGCTACCTTCCATACTTTGACATCTCATGTTGCTTTTTCTCGATTCATTGTAGCCTAAGTACTTCAATCCAGAATAACCGTTGTATTTGACTATATGGTAGAGGGTGCTCTTTTCGTCATCGGTTAATATTTTACTTCTGGAGATGTATTTGGATTTGTCCACCATTATCGTAAAGGTACTTGCGTAGTTCTCAATTAGATTATGCTGAAAAAATTCTAGTGTTATTTTTTGTGTGCGCGTACTTACCTATACATACAGTGTGTGTCACAGGCATGGTACACCCCCTTTTTTTCCTTTATTTTTGGAGATAATTTTTTGAAATTTGGTACGTCGCATATTCTCAATAGAGCGCACTTTTTAGCAGAAAATGGAATTTTTTTCCACATCCGGTTTTTCCGGAAATGTTACCAACTTTTTATTTTTAAATGGGACACCCTATATATTATTATATTTTTGGATTCTATACATTTGTACAAATCCAACAATACCACATAAGTACCATTTTAAATGTCAAATTTGTTTTTATTTAATTTTTTATTTCTCAATTATAGTGTGCCATGACTTCAGTTGTGTTCGTCACAGATGCAAAATGGTTACACCAAAATGTCCCTTATTGGAAGTAGTAGCAGATGGTACCTCGGTACCAATATGGTACCATTTGAAAAAAATGAATTCAGCTCAAAAAATCATTCCGGTGCGCATTATTTATCCATAAATCACTTAATTTATTACTTTGAACAAAAATTCGATTTTTCTAGCATTAGATGATCCAAATGGAGTAAAACGAAATAGTCATGGCACACTATAATTGAGAAATAAAAAATTAAATAAAAACAAATTTGACATTTAAAATGGTACTTATGTGATATTGTTGTATTCGTACAAATGTATAGAATCCAAAAATATAATAATATATAGGGTGTCCTATTTAAAAATAAAAAGTTGGTAACGTTTCCGGAAAAACCGGATGTGAAAAAAAAAACAATTTTCTGCTAAAAAGTGCGCTCTATCGAGAATATGCGACGTACCAAATTTCAAAAAATTATCTCCAAAAATAAAGAAAAAAAAGGGGGTATACCATGCCTGTGACACACACTGTATATACCTACTGCCCACGAATTGTCTGTCGGATTCTTCGATTGCCCCTTTATTTATAAACTTTAAAATTATTGTTATTCTTTTTAGGATCTTGATATCATTACATTTTTACATTGCCTGAGAAAATGATAAGAATGGCTTTTATAGGTACTTGAAGTTGGTGGTATTATAGATATTTCATTCACACAATAGGATAGGTATCAGGTGAAAAGTTAAGATAGGGACATGTAAACTATTTTCCTGAAGGTACCTTTAACCGTTTTCAAGTTAAGTTTTTCATTTGTTTATAACTCATAAAATTACTCATTTTAAACTCCGGTAACAATTAATTGTAAACATTAAATATTAAATATAATTGAGTTTCTTCGTACAGTACTTGAAATGGTGGATATTTTAATTGATTTAAAAAAAAAATCATAAATAAAAGCAACAGGTATCGAAGATTTCACAACTCGTGAAAAATAATAATTGGGAACAAGTGAAGAGTAGGGGAACATCACACATTGCTACGATTTTTTAATAGGCCTCTTTGATGGTATTTGATGGCATTGTTAGAAAAAGGACCCATAAAACTATTGCCAAAATAGCCCAGAAAACATAAGACATGATTCATGTATAATCAAGTTGAGCAGTAAAATTATTGCATTTCGTTTTATTATTTTTGTTGAACGTTATGCAAATTTTTCAAATTGAAATTAATCATTGTTTAAATTAATCTTCTGGTGAAATACGGTCTCTTGAAAGGGGTGTCAAAAAAAGTCAAAAAAGTCAAAAAAGATAACCCTCTAGAACGTATTTCGAACGTAACTTTTTTCATACAGCTGAACCGCTATTTTAAATTAATTTTGAAGTAATAATTGCATTTAAATTATTCCTTCAAGATCATTACGAAAAAAATATGGATTAAAATAAATCAGCATATCACAAATATATTTTATAATGCCAGTAAGAAAAAAAAAATTAAAAACTACAATTCGGATCTCAACAATGGGGCGAATTATATATTTAAATTTAAAAAACCTTAAAAAAGGCGATCGAGCTCTTTTCGAGCAGCATAGATCCTACCAGCATCGGATATGGCAAGCTGACGAGTCCCAAGAGGGCGAAACAGCTGTAAAGAGTCATCCATCACCTGTGTCCACCTCCGACATAGTGGTTAATTTGAAAGATAAAAAATTGAAACTTTGAGGCTCGCATAATGAGGATTCGTGTAATTAATATAGGACCATAGATTGTATAATCAGTTTAATTATTTTTTTTCATTTGGTTATCAGCGATAAAAAAACTGTAATTTGGTAGTAAAGTGACCAAAAAAATCGATTTTTCTTCAATTCATCGGTATAAATCGATTAATGAAATCAAAATCGCTTTAAAGCAATAAAAAAAAAAAATAATTACAAGGTTTTAATAATTAGTTAAAATATATAAAATATGGAAATGATAGGTATAATGATTGTCATATATGGAAGCAATAAAACTGAACAAGATTCTGAAGAGGCTAGGTGTAGCATAAATCTTAAACATCATCTTAAACAAAGTAAACATCTTAAGTAAACAGTCATAAAAGAGACCCCATTCGAGTTCAATGGCACAATGCATTGGACATTCTCCTGATGACTGCTTAATAAAAATTTATGGTAGGTGGGTATCACTATCTTTAATTCCCGAAAATACCTTTTTAAAAAAATTGAATTCTTTTGGGGATGAGGGTAAAGACGTGTGAGTACTACTACTGTAATATACTATACTATGTCCGGTAACTGCTGTGGTTATATTTTCTAGTAATAATTACACTTCAGACTTATTCTGAAACAGCGATAGGCTAGGCCCGTGAACTACGACATGGACTAATCGAAAATTTAAAGTAGACTGACTAAACTAAGGCAAGAGGCAAGCATCACAGGAGCGAGCTCTGAGGTTGGTATCCAGGATGTCTTGTCAGCAGGAGCAACGGCTCAGCAGGGCCATCTCAGCAGTTTATTATATGCAAGGTGTCTGATATAGCCTGATGACTTATCTACCCTCTTTTGAATTGGTCAGTTTTATTGCTATACCAAAAACAATTATTATTCTACCTGTCATTTCAATTTTTTATACAGGGTTATTCACGGTATACGCCACGGAAGTTTATGGCCGTGTCTCTGGATGTTAGGATCTTTTTATTTTTGGAGTGGATAGAGACCCGGCAGAGGTACATTTTAAAATTATATTCATAATGTACAGGGTGTCCCAAAAGCATGAAACATATCAAAGTTATGTTTTTTTAAATGGAATGCTCCTATGTTATGGCATTTTTAGATTGTTTGAGAAGAGAAAATAAGATTGGCTTTTACAGTTGGTGTTTAAATTCAGAAGTTTTTGAGTTATAAACAAGTGAAAATCGTCATTTTTCAAGTTCAAGATCCTGTACAACAAAAAAGGCTGAAGATAGAGAAAAACGGCTTACATGTCCCTATTTTAACTTTTTATGTACTATTTTATGGTAGAGAAACATTTGTACTTTCTTTGATTTTTTTATTTGGCGACGCGTGGAGAAATCTCAGAATTTTTCAAATTTTTTATCACTCTGTATAAACATTTTATCTACATCATAGGATAGTACATGAAAAGTTAAAATAGGGACATGTAAGCCGTTTTTCTCTATCTTCAGCCGTTTTCGTTGTATAGGTCCTTGAACTTGAAAAATGACGATTTTCACTTGTTTATAACTCAAAATCCTCTGAATTTAAACACCAACTGTAAAAGCCAATCTTATTTCCTCTTCTCAGACAATCTAAAAATGCAATAACATAGGAGCATTCCATTTAAAAAAACATAACTTTGATATATTTCATGCTTTTGGGACACCCTGTACATTATGAATAGAATTTTAAAACGTACCCCGGCCGGATCTCTATCCACTCCAAAAATAAAAAGATCCTAAAATCCAGAGACACGGCCATAAACTTCCGTGGCGTATACCGTGAATAACCCTGTATACTTTATTAAATTAAAGGCTTGTAATTATTATTAGTTTTTTGATATTTCTTTTCAACGATTTTGATTTTATTAATCGGTGTCTATCGATGTAGTTAAGAAAGATCGAATTTATTTTGGCCACTTTAACACCCTATTACAGTTTTTTTTTATTTCGCAGACTCGATCGCAGATAACCTAACGAAAAAAAAATTAATTAAACTGATTATGCCATTCTAATGGTCCTATATTAATTACACGAATCCTCAAAGTTTCAATTTTTTATCTTTAAAATTAACCACTATTTTCGTGGTGGACATTAGTGGTGGACCAGGCTGTAACATACATGCCTTCGAATCTGATGGGTTGTATGTTGCTAGCAAATGGAACTCTGTTCCATATAATTCCATATTTCTTCCGAAGTGAATTTTCAAGAACATAAACTATCATACCTGGTTCATTGTGATAAAATCTTGTCCCATTAAAGCTTCGGGAAAGATAGTCGCAACCACGTTAAAGGAGGCATTTTATTTTCCCATATGTAACTTTGCGGGCTCGTATTTTCGAAAGTATTGCAACTAAAAATTGAACAATACGTTTCCATAGCTGCATTATACACCATTGACTCGTTGTGATAAAGAATAGAGGCTACCTGAAAATTATAGGTGCTATAGTAAACAAGAATAAAAAACATTACGCAAATATTTATAACTTAAGACTTATTGAATACCAGTAGAGGATAATTTGGAACTCTTATGGTGTAGTCGTTTGGATGTCCAATAGATAAATCTCTGAGAAAAATAAAATTCCTTTTATTTGTATACGTTAAAGTACCGTCATCGTTAAATATTGGATTTTCACGTCTTATCTGTAACCTGTAACGGATCGAATGTACCATGTATCTTTGAAAACAGGGATTAGTGTAAATAAATTACCTACCCATATGTAAAAGGACCTACTTCATTGAACTTCAGTTTTTCTTTTTTATTTAAGAAAGCTTCTTCGTTTGTCACATTGAAAAGGTAAAATTTAGTAAGCGGTACATAACCAGAATCTAGCCATAATTTATACATCAAGGTGCCTGGCTTGAATGTGAATATCTAAAATTATGCCACTGAAGGGTCGGGTTGTTGGTCCCTGATTTACACATACCTGTTTGGTTAGAATATTTACAGGATCAAAACTATAAATTAAACATCCTGCTCCTAACAACACGGATCCCAGAAAGCCAAGAACAAAACATCCTGAAACAAAACGCACAAATAGCTAGAAAAATTACTTTTTAAATTATTACTCACGTGAGTTAGTTTTTATTTTTTTCTTCAGCATACTCGTATCTACAATAATTGAGAATTAATTTTTGAATTATTATAAACTTTGAACTTTAATTTATTGAAAGCCTTTCCTAGACATATTTACCCACGCATGTCAAAAAATTAAAAAATTTAAACAGGAGAATTTATCAATAGAAGCTTACTGATTTCACGCCCAAATAATAACACCCTGATGCCCTGAATTGAGATGGACATAATGCAGTTTATATGTATTATAAAGAGATATGGAGATAATTGATTATGTATTTAATTTGATTCTTTTGTGAATTAAAATACGAGCATTAAAATATTTTAATTATTTAATATTATGTGGGATCGTGTGAAATGTAACAGAGCAGCGAAAAATGCATGAATGAAAAAGAGTGAATTTGTGTTTCACTTTTAAGTACGTACATAAATAAAACTTACTTATTTAGGTGACTTGGAAAAATTATTATAAGTAACTTAAGTACCTTAATAATACATTTGTTTCAATTTTACACTTGAAAAACCTCAATCCAAAGAATGTATTCTTGTTTCATAATGCACGTCTATACTATAAAACTTGTTTTCGGTAGGATTTAATCATTATCTTTAAATAATATAATGATAATAATAATAATAATAATAGGACTTTTTTGTATGATTTAGATGGGTTTTGCAAGTTCTCCTTCTGCTGTACATAATGTAAATATGCCTTAATTAGGTAGTTTTTGAGTTGTTCCTCACCTGGAAAATTTGCATAAAAACAATAAATAATAGACCAATTCTTAGTTAATTATGTATATGCACCATACTATCAAAGTCATGGTAATTAAGTCGTTAATATTTATATTATTCTTCTTGCATTGGTTTTTAGGTAAAAAAAAAACAAAAAAAAAACGAAACGTCAACTATTTATTAATAACTACAAAAGTAAGCCTGAGAACCTAAAAACCAATACAAGAATAATAATATAATTCATTTATACGGCCATTGGTTCAATATTTACAATTTTTTAATATTTATATTTATATCTAAATGAGATATTAGAAGCGGGAATATCCATATAGGAGCATACTCGTATCTTCAGTTTGAAACTTCTCCTGTATAATATCTAAATATTGAGCTTTAAAAAAATGTAGCACAGTTAGAGTAGAGTTCTGCTAATTCGATCCGACCCCTCCTGATATGATTCGAATTAGCTGGACTCTACTGTACTACAATTTTTTATAACATAAAAAAATAGCATTGTAGGCTTTTATGTCAAAAATGTTTGAACTATTTTCTTGATTGAATTGAGATGAATTGAATTGAATTGAATTGATTATGTCATTGAATGTCAGCTAAATTATTAAGTATTAAGTATTAAATCATCGTAGCAAGAAGACATTTTGATCTGATTCAAGTTGCTAGAGCTGGCAAACTATTGCAAGAAGGCCGCTCTCAGAGGACGTAGTTTAGTTGCATCAAAACCAGATTGTGCATAAGGTTCCTGGAATTCGGCATGATTATTCACAGAAGACCTCACCCGCAACGACATAGAATAACAACCCCCGAGACGATCATCATTTAATCAATTATTTATCCCTGCAACAAAGAACGCAAACGGTTTCACAGCTGAGACGTCACCATTTTGTTAAATACTGGCGGGAGTGCAGTTTAACAACTGGAAAATGTGAGAATGGAGTAGAGAGCACCTTACCGATGAACCCAGATTTTGTCTCCACAACAATGATGCTCATGAACGAGTTTAAAGACGTCAAGGGGTATGATATTTGAATGCAATTGTGAGAGAAATGATACCTTTTATGGTCGTGGGTCTATCATATGGTCTGGGGTGGCATAAATTTGAACGTACGCACAGCATTGCAAATGTTTGAAAATGGACCAGTAAAGGCCATACGAAACATTGAAGGATCCTTGTTTTGTGCAAATGATAATGCAAGATTTCTAACTGCTTCGCAATTTTTTTGAGTAACAAAATCTTGAAATAATGGAGTGGCCGGCTAATAGTCCTGATTTTAAACCCATTGAACAATTTTGGAGAATTATGAAACGAAGGTTGCTAGCTCGACAGCCAGCAGAAAATGTTGAAGCATTGTTGTAGCTCCAAGAAGAATGGAATAATATTTATCAAGATTTGATTAGGTACTTGTCTGATTCAATGCAAGATATACCTACGTCAAGATATATTGTTCATTTCCAAGAGTCCGACTTCTAATTACACGAAAAAACACGCAACAACAAGAAAAATCTACAAAAGCTACAAAAGAACATACTTAGATGGTGATAGACATTACGCTACCCAAGTACATAACATATTTTATGTTAAATTTACCTAGAATCGACGTAAATTAGGTAAAATTTTGTATTTTCTTAGCCTAAAATACGTAACATTTACTTCTAATTTACCTACTACTTACCTGAGACCAAAATTAGAGCAGAAAAAATTAAAAAATTGGGAATTTTACCTATGAAGTTAAGCAGAAGCACTTGCGAGTAAGAGATAGAAGCACTTGACAAACTTTTACAGACTAATGTAATCTAAGTATATGGATGTATCTTAAGCGTTTGATAGGCTGCATCACCTTTTGTTACTTGAACGTCAAAAAACTAGAACGTTGGATTTCTGACACCCTTTTGGAGCTACTAAGGTCCTATCTGGACGACAGGTCTCAATACGTCGTAGGCTTTAAATCCCAGAAATATCACACAATATCAGGCGTTCCTCAGGGATCGGTTCTTGGACCTCTGCTTTTTGATTGTTTTATAAATGATATCGGTGAGGTCATCACTACGGATCATCTTTTATATGCGGATGACCTGACGCTCTTTAGCAAGATTCGAGATAACTCTTACTGCACCAGACTCCAAAATAATCTAAATCTGATTAGGTCTTGGTGTGTCAAAAACCACTTAGCTCTTAATACATCCAAATGTTATGTCTTTCACTCTGAAAGCTGCGCCAATCCTATACGAATATAAAATTAATTGTACATTTTTATGTAAAGTGGTCTAAGGGTCAATCGTCTGTTCAGCTATCCTCTCATCTTTGTTGTTCAGTGTTCCATACACAGCTCAACACGGAATCCTGCTTTGGGAAATTGCTGTTTGGGAAATCATAATAGTACCACGACTGATATATTTCTTTAAACCTGATATAGCTGTTTACTTCGTGTGTCCATTTGTATATTAGCCTATCTACAAACTCAAGATTGTTGCTCTTGGTTATTATTATCGATCTCTGTATGTAGCGTGTTTCGGAAAACAAATCCGTTTTGCAGTAGGCCATGACACAAAAAGGTTTGTCTTAGCTTAATCCACTCTTTACAACTGACAGATCTTGATTTTGTTAGGTTAGGACAGTTGTCAAAATATTCAAGAACGTTAATAAAAATAGGTACTCAGTTTATCGACATTTTTATAAAAATCATAAATAAAATCAACAATTAATTTATTTAAGGATTCTTCTGGACACATTTTAATACAGGGTTTCTCACTCCACTAAAGGCACTCTGTCACTGTTAACCTGGTGTATCGTTTATCGCGACGAACTTCCTCTATCGATTATTTGACTTGACTTCGTTAACATGATCACACAAAATATCCAAATTTCAATGTAAATGCATAGAAATAAATCACATTTAAGCTTGCTGAATCTGACTGGCCAGGGTATCGGTATAAGTCAATCTTCACAGATCTCTTTTACTAAATCCGTTGCTTCGGAAGTTTTCAAACAAACAAATCCGTGTTCGGTAACTCTTAGAACTGATCTACATGATATTTTAATCCATGCTAAACCTGCAAAAAAGTCTTGGTGAAAACTGTAAGTTTCGGGAAAACTATTGACAAAAATTTTACCTGCCAGGAATGTCTCGGAGTTGGTATAAGAAGCTTGTAAACAGGTCCCTATAGAAACATTACATTCAAGATCCAAGCACTGAGTTGAGCGTTATTAATTACTTTGATAATATAAATAAATAACCAAATTTCACTTATTTATTTGAAAAATTATTTTTATTACCTTTCCTTTGGAAAAAGAACGGCCTTCAGTAAGTCAATAATGATTAAGTGCCACTAACGTCATATTGTTTGCGGATTACATCAATTTCATTGCGCTTGGTCTAAAGTTGGGAGAACATAATTAGGTAGCAGTGACAGTTCCTATGTCTCCGTTACTTGGGATATCCATATGCGATAAACACTGTTTACGACTACTATAGACGCATATCTACTGAGGGATTCAGTCAGAGTTGCGGATGAAATACCAATGATTTGGGACTAAGAACCGGCAGTAAAATTACGATTATTTTGAAACAACTCAAAACGAATACTGTTAAAGATAGTAACCGTGACGGCTGATCACAATCATATCGGGTGATCCACAAAATTTTTCATCAGCTAGTGCCTGGGAAAAAATGAAGCATATGTCTGCCAGGCTGTCAGATAAAATGCAAACTATTGGTAGGTGTGCTCAGGAGCAATGAGCTCAGACATGACTGCAATAGCTATCTCTCTCTTCCAAGGCACTAGTTGATGAAAAATTTTGTGGATTACACGATAGAAAGCTGATTAATCGTCTACTAATAAGTCTACTATTCCATATTAATAGAAAATTAAGTTATGACGTACGGTTCGATCTCCGGGGCTAACTCGGGACGTGTTAATTATTGAACACCCGATATTATGTTATATTGTTTTTGTTACTTTCTAGATACTTACTATGTTTTTCCCTCTAGTGGCCTGTATGCCCCCTGTAATTGAGTTGCATTGCGTGTAGGGTGTGATGAAAGTAAATAAATAAATGAATATATTTTGTGTGAATGAATATTTAGCATTTAACCACTTTTTTAGTTATTTAACAGAAAACGAAATGGTTGACCTTACCTGTTATATTTATTTAATTTTAGAAATTTATTTTTTCACTTAAAGGGCTTGATATTTTGATAATCCAGCAGTTTAAAATCATGAATTATGATGTTCATGTAATGACTTTACTTTAATGCCAAACAGATGTCTTGAATATAATCTTTTAGTCTTGACGCTTACTATACAGTGTCGGTAATACAGGTACCTATCTAGCGTGACTCAAAATATTAAAAATGGTACTGTCTATACTTGGTAGTTTTCATATAGAGGGAATTTCAGTAGAAATGCATCTATTCTTATTGTTTTTAAACCTTTTCCGGAAGCTACGAGCAATAATTAATTTTTCGTTTTCATCATTTTGGTATGTTAGTTGGCTGAATTTTTTATTAAATAAATAATTATTATCAAATAGTAAATTTCACTATTTTTCGTGCTAATAGTTTCTTCTTCCTCTTTAACGTATAACTGTATAAGGTATTATAACTAACCCTGCATTTTTTTACTAGTTCTTGTGAAAATTGCAGTAGGTAGGTAGTTGAACATACATCTGTAGCAGTTTTTTCTTCTGGAATAAAATGGAGGAATATTTCATACTTATTGCTATTTACCAACTTTACATATTTACTGAAAATAATATTTTTCAATTTTTAGTAGACTTGTTCTCCAAAAATTACACTATGCAGTGTTTTGTGCTGAAATTGTATATTGCAACAAGCCTCATGTTACATCATATTCAAATTTACACCAATTACAACTTTGTAATGAAATAGCAGTCTTTATGTTAACATTTCGCTCAATTTCTTAAAAGCTAAATATGAGAAACAAATTACACATTTAATGAATTTCTCTGAAATAGTAGGTCACTAATTAATATGTAGTCGTATTATAAAGATTTTGTATCAAAAGATATTCTTGCGCATAGAAGCGATGTAAAATTCGTTTTGGCATAAGCGGCAATAACAGGAATAGATATATTAAAAGCAATCCCAAAATTAAGCAGCTGTAAGTAACGACACTTTGAAATATTGGCAAAACATGAAAGAAAGTTACTTCTAATATCTTCAAAGTGAACGGAAATTCATCTATTGCGACGTCTATCCAAGCAACAGGTAAGACAAGATTACTAAAAGCTGCCAGAGATTGAATATTCTCAGTGTTTCCAAAAACAATATTTAACTGAACTCTAATACGTGCGTCAAAAGGAATCATTAACGTAGGATGCAGGAAGGCACAAGAGTCGTGATCTTCTTTAGTAGGATTCATGCCACTAACTTGTTCTGTTAGCCAAGGATCTCCCGAATAAAAGTGCGGTTGGGAAAGAAAAAGTGGAAGATCAAAATAACAAGCTTTCAAGGATGTGAGACCTTTTCTTTGGCAATCGTCTTTGTGGCAGCAAGTATCGCTAATTGGATTCTCTTCCGGTGGGTTGAAATAGCCTTCATCGAATACATATTTGTAACCATCAATGCCATTCTTTGTTTTGTGTAAGCCTTCTGGTTTTACAAGCAACATTCCGCAAATAGCAGTGTGGTAAATTCTCAAGATTCTAGTTCTGTTCAGATCGTGAGGTAGAAAGAATGCATCGAAGCTACCTTCCATACTATGGCATCTCATGTTGCTTTCTCTAGATTCGTTGTAGCCTAAGTACTTCAATCCAGAATAACCGTTGTATTTGACTATATGGTAGAGGGTGCTCTTTTCGTCATCGGTTAATATTTTACTTTTAGAGATGTATTTTGATTTATCCACCATTATTGTTAAGGTGCTATAGGGACTGTCCAAGATATTTACCTGAAAATAATTTTTTGTTATTTCGTAAGTGCATACAGCGTTGATTCACGATTATATTTTAATAGCAGTACATATATTTGAAAGTAGGCGTAACTGAAATTTTAACCTGAGCAAATCGACATAGTCATAATAATAATTTATTGGTACTCGGAAATACTAAAAATTGGTAACTTATAAAATTAAAAGTTTTGATTCTTTCTACAATGGAATCAATAATAATAATCGCGAATCATAAGAGTGGAGACTTTAGAGTGCCCTTAAAACAAATTTAGTAGTTAAAGTAGTACAAAGTACTAAAAAATACTGTAAAAACAATTTTTTTGACACCTTGTATCTTAAAGACGGTGAATTTTCGCGGCCATACGCAAGTGGGGACTTTTTTTTTGAAGTCAAGGAAGTATCTCCTAAAATTTTTCTCACTTTCAAGTAACCGTGTATAATATATTTATAATTGAAAATAACAAATCTTATGGCGACTTCCGGTATTAATTTTGAATAATTTTGGACGATACTTTTTCTGAACCACCTTTTCTGCGCAGTAAGGACTTATTCGCCTTCCTATTTAAATGGGACTATACCTAGGTACGCCTGCTTTCAAATAAATTTCAATACACATCATGATTTATAAACATTATTACTTTACTTTTCTACATTGTGTGTAAAAACACGAGACATACTTATCAAAGGTACAAGGTCAAGACTGAGTAAAAAACAGCCATGGTTGAGTTATAATCAACCAGGCTCTATTACTTGTCATATCGGCCACGTCTGGTTTGTATAGGGTGTCCTTTTTAAGTGCTCATCTTTAATTAAGGGCCCATCTGGTATTTTAGAAATTTCCAAAGTCGACTAGATCCCAGAATTATCATAGTTAACTTTTGTTTTCCTTGACCGTTATGGTTTTTTCATATCATTTATTGGTCCAAAAAAGTCAAGAAATGAAAAAACTCTCATACTTAAACAAAATTCAAACTTTTGTCCTGAAACAAAAAACATAAGTAGGTAAGTATTTAGGTTAAAAAAGTAAAATTATTGATTTTTATTTTTTAGAAATAAAACGAATATTTTTTCACCGATTGTGAAAAACAACTTCAAGACAATATGACGGCCTTAAGGAAAACAAAAATTGACAATGAAAACTCTTCAATTTAGTCGCTTTGAACATTTTTCAAAAGTCAAAAGGATAGCTCTTAACGACTTTTGTAAGGGTACAAAAAATAATTAATATAATTTCAATAATAAAAAAGAGATTGCAAAAATAACTACATCACGATTTTTCAGTTTTGTTCAGCATAATATATTTCAGCAACACTGAAGTTTATATCTAAAATTTTGTTTCACATTCCTAATCTATGAAATTACTGTGCAATTTTTCGCGCCATTTCGAACCATTTCGCAGCTAGCCATAGTCAACGCCCCTAAAAATGACCCCCTGTAGAATTTTCGTGATGCAAAACAAGTTATACCAAAATTGTCGAATCTTATGAAATCTAATTATCATTAATTAAAAGACAAAAAGAAATTAAAATGACACCCTGGCCAGGAAATTTGTTTGCAATTTCGTAGGTATAACGCTCGATTTGGTAACGCAAAGGCGTAGTTACCCCTGCCGAAGGGGTAAACTTCGATAGTTGAATTTTTCTCTCAAATAGCCCCCCTCAATAACAAATTGAACTGTTTCGGCTTTTGTCTCTCACATCTTCAGATTCCAAGTTTTTAGGCCTGGTGCGTTTTCAATGGGCAACCTTGTATAAATAAATAAATAGATAAATAAGTAAATAAATTTCTTAACCGAGATAGGCGGATAATTAAAATTAGGCTCAATTTTCGGACTTGTCCGCGAATTTTTTCGCTTAATCAAGAATAAATATTGCACCTTTCCCATAGGTAATCGTATGTCTCAGGCGCACATCTCGCTTTTGGTGACGAGAGTTCTAGTCGAGAAATTCTAGTTCACGATTTTTATATCCAAATACGCAGCTATCATGTTGAAACTTTCATTTTAAAAATAAAAATTACGTTGAACAAGTTCATATGGCTGGATGAATAGAGTCACGTTTTGCCTGGACGAAGTGATAGACCAAAAGGACTCGCTTCTAGGATTTTAAAATTCAGCGAAAAAAAACATGTAGATACAGTCAAATGGAGAAGCAGCTGCTCTTGTGTATCGGGTAAAGCAATAGAATTAGTAGGGGTGTTCACTATGTAGTAAAACATGTTTTAGTACCTACATACCTAATTATAAAATCTAAAATCCAAACTGTAAAATTTTTTGGCACCAAACTAATGTAAAATTATTATTACCAGTAAACTGACGATTGAAAAGATGTAAAAAAATAATGTTTCATTAAAGGATATTTCATCCTCAGTACTAAATCATTTCTCAAAGTGTAATTCAATGTTTAATTCTGAGTTTTGAAGAACAAAAAATATCATACCTTGCCCAATGAGACATAGTCATGTCCCACAAAAGACTCAGGAAAGACCGCTCGCCACCAACTCATGAAAGGCAATTTATTTCCCCATAGTAAATGTTCTAGGATCATATTTTGGAAAAGATTGCAGTCAAAGATTGAACAATATGTTTCTACAGCTGCATTATTGATCATCGACTCTTTGTGGTAAAGAAGAGATGCCATCTGGAAAATATATTATTTATTATAGTACCTATTATACTTTACATACTTATAGGTATTATGAAGTATACAGGGTGTCCGGTAAGTACCTCCTTATCTCTCGGGAGCATACAGGCGAGGTAAAAAAAAACCTAGTCTGTCATAAAAAAAAAATTCCCAAAGTGTCCCCAAACGGAGATATGGAGCCCTAAAAGGGTGCCCCGCAATTTACTTTTTTGGCTCTAACTTTTGAACCGACCTGTATAATTGGATGGAATTTAAACACTTTATGGAGGCCACAGAGAGCCATCGGGTCATATTAAAGTCGATGTTTGACGTCGTCAGGGAAGTCGGGAACGGACTTACCATCATACTCGTTGAGTCAAAATTTTGACAGGTGTCACTTTACAGAGCTACAAACTATTTTTTGAATAGTCTAATACTTCATCTTTAAAAAAGGTGCTCCTAATTTATTTCGGCAAAACTGACGGTTTTCGAGATAAGTCGGTTTTTAGGAATGCGAAACACTCAAAAGTTACTAATGCTAAACACAAACAGGTAAAAATCAGGTTCTTGTTGATAAACCTACCTACATAATGGATTGCTATTGACGGAACTTGATCATAATTCGCATAAAAGTCGCTTTATCTTGAGAACCGCTAGTTTTATCGAAATAAATTAAGAGTACCTTTTGTGAAGATGAATGACCAGCGTATTTAAAAAATAAGTTTTCAGCTCTGTAAAATGACACCTGTCAAAACTTTGACACAATGAGTGTGGTGGTAAGGCCGTTCCTGACTTCCTTTAGGACGTCAAACATCCACTCTGATATGGCTTAATGAGTCTTCATGGCCTCTATAAAAAATTTAAATTTCATCAAATTATACAGATCGGTTCAAAAGTTAGAGCCAAAAAAGTAAATCTTAGGGTCCCATTTTGGGGCTCTGTATCTCCGTTTAGGGACACTTTAGGAATGTTTTTTTTATGACAGACTAGATTTATTTTGACCTCCCCTGTATGCTCCCGAGAGATTAGGAGGTACTTATCGGACACCCTGTATACAATTAATATACATTACAGTACATATACATTATGTCCAAGATTAGAATGAACAGCAAGGGGATTTCGGAAACCGAGGTATACAGGGTGTCCCAGCTTATTCGAAGCGGTATCTGTAGGCCAAACGATGAATTTTTTCCAAAAATTTTTTGCAAATTCAAGTACAGAATCACAATGGCCATAGTTTAAAATTATTTTGGAGTATACAGAGTGTCCCATATGACAGTGGCATATCAAAGTTATGTTTTTTTTAAATGGAATGCTCCTATGTTATTGCATTTTTAGATTGTCTGAGAAGAGAAAATAAGATTGGCTTTTACAGTTGGTGTTTAAATTCAGAAGTTTTTGAGTTATAAACAAGTTAAAATCGTCATTTTTCAAGTTCAAGGCCCTGTACAACGAAAACGGCTGAAGATAGAGAAAAACGGCTTACATGTCCCTACTTTAACTTTTTATGTACTATCCTATGATGTATATGAAATATTTATACAGGGTGATAAAAAATTTGAAAAATTGTGAGATTTCTCCACGCGTCGCCAAATAAAAAAATCAAAGAAAGTACAAAAAATGTTTCTCTACCATAGGATAGTACATAAAAAGTTAAAATAGGGACATGTAAGTCGTTTTTCTCTATCTTCAGCCGTTTTCGTTGTACAGGATCTTGAACTTGAAAAATGACGATTTTCACTTGTTTATAACTCAAAAAATTTTTAATTTTTGAATGAATTGAAAAAACACGAACTGTAAAAGCCAATTTTATTTTCTCTTCTCAGACAATCTAAAAATTGAATAACATAGGAGCATTCCATTTAAAAAAAACATAACTTTGATATGCCACTGTCATATGGGACACTCTGTATACTCCAAAATAATTTAAAATTATGGCCATTGTGATTCTGTACTTGAATTTTCGAAAAGTTTTATGAAAAAGTTCATCGTTTGGCCTACAGAGACTGCTTCGAGAATTCAAATATCTTTAAATTTTTTGAATAAAAAATCCAGGGCCGTATTTAAAAAATTGAATTTTAGTCCGGCCTCAAAATAAATATGAATCGACAGGTAAAAAAAAACTGTCAACGTAAAAATAAAGCTGATCAAAAACTGCATTGAAAATTTATGTGGTTGCAGTTTTTCCAAATCTTCAATAATAACGTTAATAATAAGAAAAACTAAAATTGAATTTTTATTTTATTTTTTCCAAAATCTGTAACCGAATCTGTATCTTCCACGGTTTCCGAGATCCCTGCGCTGTTCATTTTTATCTTGGACACGTACGTAAAGGGTAATATTATGATGAAATAACAATAATTTAAAACTTACCAGAATATAATTAGGCACTCTCATGGTATAGTCGCTTGGATGTCCAATGGAAAATTCTCTGTCAAAACTAAAATTCCTTTTATTTGTGTACGTTAACGTACCATCATCATTAAATACTGCATTTTCATGTCTTAGATGAAACCTGCAAAGGATCGGTATGTATCTTTGAATACAGGGATTACCTAATAAAATAAAGCACCTGTATGCAAAAGGACCTACTTCATTGAGCTTGAGTTTCTCTTTCTTATTCAAGAATGCTTCTTCGTTTGTCACATTGAAAATGTACATTTTTGCAAGCGGTGCATAAGGAGGATTTAGCCATAATCTGTATAGTAACGTATCTGGTTTTAGTGAGAATAACTGAAATCATAACGAACCACAGGATAAGATATAAAAGAATTTCTACATCATTTACACATACCCCTTGGATTAAAATATTTAGGGGATTAAAAATATAAATTAAACACCCTGTTCCTAAAAGCACAGATCCCAGAAAGGCAAGTACAAAATTACCTGAAACGAAACATATAGCTAATTGGAGAAACGACGATGTGTTTAATTACTCACGTGTGTTGGTGTTAATTTGTTTTACCAACATATCTGCAACATAAAATTGATTAATGTAAATACAATGTCAGCGTGCGAAACGGAAACAATTTAAAACAGTAGGTAATAAGAGATAATAATATATTGCTTACTGATTATGCTCAAATATAAAAATTTAACGGGTGAGAATTTGACTATTTTTGAAAATTATGTTTCTACTCTACCTACTTACATCCTGGTATAAAATATCCAAATATTTTAATTGACTTGGAGTATGCTTACCTTATGTATTAGTTTTCAATTTTGCACTTTAACAAACTGAATCGGAAACATGTACCTATTCTTGCTTTAGATCGCCATAGGTATATTTCGATGATCACTTCAGAGCTTCCCGAAGACAAAAGTGGTCTTCGGCAAGTTTCATTCGATATCTTTAAATAATCTAATAAAAAAAACTGAAAAAAATAACTTTATTGGATTATATAGAAGGATTTACAGGTTTTTAACCAACGTCAAACTAAAGGTGCAATTTAGTAAGCACAAACAAGTAGGTAGGTACGCAAAACATGTCATGTGGTTTTTAATTTTTTTTTTATTTGAACATATCTCGGCAGCTTGTTTCGGCCATTGACACGATTTGCGACTTTGCGAGTGTTATTTGATTATTGACTAGTTTGGTCTTGAACGGTCAATAAGGTATTCACGGAGACCTTCTTATTGTTAAAAATATTAAAAGGTTTAATGAGCAATAATTGCACTGGTAATTATTAATGATCATTGGTTCAGATTCCTATATGAAAAAAATTTACAATGTTGCCAAATAACTCTACTAATATTTATTAAGTACCTACCTAACTATAAAGAACACTCTGTGTTGTAGTTCCTATCATTTGTTGCAAATACTTGTGTCAACATGTTGTAAGTGCATAGTTAGTTTGAAAGTTCAGCGTCATGTCATATTTCGCGAAAGTATTTCAGAAAAAGTGCTTTACTGTCAAAAAAATAGAAACAACTGCCTTGGATCTTTAACTTGAGGGTAGGCTATGTTGAAGATCCTCCGTCGAGGAGTGTTCCTGCTAAATTTTGTCGGCTTTCATCAACTATTGCAGATATATCGCGCCATTTAAAATATGCATTGATGTCCTCTACCTGGTCTTCTTAGTCATGAATCACCATGTATAAAATTTTACTTATTCAAACAAAAAGGTCTGTTTTTTTTTGGTCCCTTGATGCGTGTTCGGTCCATCTTTTTTGCCTTGTTTAATATTTATTAAGGTTAAAATGAAAAACGTTGATTGATCACACATCCAAACATTTGGTGAGCTGCGTAGGTATATAAGAATTTGGGAAAGAAACTATTATTATTATTACAAGACGAACAGTTGTACAGAGTGTCCCAACACTAGTGTCCACTCTAAAAATGACGGACAATTACAAAGATATTATCAATTTTAAATTCTCAGAAATTATGTATCTGGTATTACCTAACTTTATTTTTATTGGTAAATAATTTACGCAACTGTTCAAAAAGAGAACCTTCAAAAAGCAATTAAAGTTTAATTACTAGTACCGCAAATGAAGATATAAAATTAGCTAGTTTCTACACACAGAATGATTTGTTGCAGGTAAACTCATGCCGTCAACAATAGGCGATATTAATAAACTTGTAGGGTAATAAAGTTCTCAAACATCTTTTAAAACGTGTCCCACTCCCAAGTCATACTCAGTAAAGCGTTGTTGTACCGAAGCTACCGAGTTTAGATTTTGGTCGATTGGAACGCCCAAAAACTTCACGACCCCTCTGGGCTTAATCGCAAGGAATTATCAATAAGGATGTCAGGCAGAGATGGTGGACGTGACCTAGAACCTAGAAGAAGGAAAATCTACCAACTCAGTGTTTGATAAGCTCAATTTTAGCCTATTGACCCTTTGGCGTGTAGAAGATACTTTCTTCAGTGGGTCTTGAACTGTTGATATAATTTTCGAATGGTCGTTTGTTTTTAACGTAATGAGCATAGTTGTATCGTTTGCACAGTTAAAACAACCGCAATTTGTGACTTTTATTTTGGGACCTAAACCGTTGATGAAAATAAGGAACAGGAGTGGACCAATAATATTGTCCTGTTCAAACCGACTGAGTTCTTCCCTACAAATATCTAGAGAACCAAAAGGAAGGACCAGTCCAGGTATTCCTACAGTCTTCAGTCTCAGAAGAAGGCATTCATGGCACACTCTATCGAATGATTTGAAGAGGTCAAAAAGCCTCCCTACTATGACCTCCATTCCTCCAGAAATGAACTCCGTGAGTTGGAACAGAGCGGTCTCAGTAGATTTGATTTTCAAGAAACCATGCTGGGAGTCTTTTAAAGAAAAGAGGCGGAATGAAACTAGGGATTCAATAATTTTGCAAAAAACCGAAAAAATGGGCTCAACTAGAGTAGCCTCGAGTTGTTCGGGGAATAAATCAGCTAGAAAGCAGCTACTGATAATATCTGCGAGTTGATGACCAAATTCGGATGTACAGTGTTTAACAATGAAGAAGGCAATCTCATCCAGGCCCGATGGCATTTTTCCCTTGAGCCTGGAGAGGACTCGCATTATTTCCCGGATAAAGTGGGGTAGAACGTGAAGTGAAGAAAGTGAGGGAATCGTTTGAGAACTATTTCGGAAATTTCAGGATCCTCCGAAGTCGTACCCTGAAAGTTCAGCTCTACGATTTTTTTAGAAGGGGTTGTGAACTGACAGTGTTTGTTTATTTTAACCACCCGCAGTTGGGTAAACCACCCCAGTTTGCTTATACACCCAGATCTAATGGTTTTTTTAGATTCGCTAATAAAATTACCATTCTGTCGTATAGTTTCCTGCCTTACCAAGTACTTCAAGCAGTCAGATAAGTTGTAATTTAAACTGCGCGTTAGAAGTATTTTTCAGAGGACTGAGGAGATTAATTTTAATCATAGAGTTGGCGCATTTCGGGGGTGAGATATTTTTTGTGTCCGGCAGGTCGAGTAGTGTGAATTTTAGATTTTTCAAGAGGGAAATACCTACCTATTTGTCAAAGTAGAAGGAAATAGTATCCAAGAAGTAGGAAAAATTGGAATTTGTATTTTGTGCGACTGCCAAATGCGTCTGGCTTAGTATATTATGTCACCTCACATCTAGAAGTTCGTTCTCGAGCGCTCTGCGCTCTCGTGATTTTTTTCAACAGATGCTTTCGTGGCATTACCCCCGATAATTATTATAAGCATTATTAATTAAATAATAGAAGAATATTTTTTTTTTTAGAAATCTTCTTACATGTCAAATAACGCCTTCTAGCGGTTGCGGTGGTGACAAAATGGAAAATCCTTAAGATGCAATCATTGCTCTTACGCCCCCTAGCGGTCATTTTCGAAGCTCAAGACTACCAAATAATATTTAGGGCCACTTTCCTTATAAAAAATTTTTAGCTTGAGGCTGTACGACACTTAATTTCTGAGATATTCCTGGTGACCATATTAATGACTCACACCCGGCACTCGAGGTTAACGCAAAGAACAAATTGCAATAAAATGTTTTCCCTCAATTGGGGGGGGGGGGGAGGGGGGATTGATGGATTTTTAGAAGGGGACTCGACTTATATAAAAACCTGATTTTCTTCAATTTGGGAGATACAAATAATTTTTGTTGCCATCTCAATAATAATTATTATTACTGAACTATACACATTCACGATCTTAAATTTCAAATTTTCCTTTTTAAGGTGCAATAACTTCTTAAGGAAGCACTTTTGTACTAAGATATGTTTCATTTAATCGCTTTTATTTGAGATCGCAAATCTGAAGTTGAGCTGTGTCCCATTCATTTATGGACAGCCTCTGTAATAAATGATTAAAGTATCGTTATAGTGTTAATAAAACGCGACAAAATCTATCAAATCTCATCCTTTAAGGATGCAATTGTTACCTTGGACTGGCAACTGGCACACCTCTCATACTACAAAATAAATTTATAAGACATAAGGAAGAAGATTTACATATACATGCACTTTTCCAAGGTCCATGATCTGTGAATACAGAAGCGCGACCGAGGAGAAATTACGCGACAACTTATTGCTTTGAATAATATTATAATAAATTATTTTTTTCTAATATTTGAGAAATAACGGAAATATTTTATATTTGTATAAAAAGTTTATTATAGTTTTCTCCTTATAAAGTTAAGAAATAAATCACATTCAAATCCAATCTAATTACAATCTAATATTAATAAATAGAGTTCTCGTCATCATATTTCTTCATACTGAAGAATTTATTATCAACCCAGTAAATTTACATTTCAATATGCACATAATTTCATTGGTATGGTAAATCAGTAACTAACCTTTGCTATTAATACTTCTATAATAAATATTTTGCAATTTACGGGTATTACAATGACCCAAGAAATTATAATTAGGTAAAAGTGATGGTACTAAAAACATATACACTAGAATAAATCCTAAGCCTAAGAAGCCATAAATAAGTACCGTTTGTATTTTTGGCAATATACGATAGAAAATTAGTTCTAATATATTTAAAATGGATGGCAGTTCATCTATTTCTAGATCCGCCCAAGCCAAAGGTAAAACAAGATTACTTAAACGTGTAAATGGTTTGACGTTCTTTGTTTTTCCAACATTAAAGTTTAGTTGCAATCGAACGCGTACTTCAATAGGAACCATCAACGTTGGATGAAAGAAGGCAGAAGTGTCATGGTCTTCCTTATTAGGATTCATGCCATTAATTTGTTCTACTAGCCAAGGATCCCCGGAATAAAAATGCGGTTTGGACAATGAGAATGGAAGACCTATATAACAAGGACTCAGCATTTTCAAACCTTTCCTCTGACAACCACTTTTGTAGCAGCAAGTGTCGCTGGTTGGATTTTCCTTCGGAGGGTTCAAATACTTTTCATCTAAGACGTATCTGTAACCTTCATTGCCATTTTTTGTTTTGTGTAAGCCTTCTGGTTTCGCAAGTAAGCTTTCGCAAATGGCAGGATGGAATATCCTTACACTTCTATTTCTGTTCAGATCAGGAGGAAATAAAAATGTATCGAAGCTACCTTCCACAATGCGGCATTTCATATCGGATCCTTCAAATTCATTATATTCAGTTTTACCATTGAATTTGACTATATGGTACAGCGTGTTCTTTTCATCTTTGGTTAATAATTTACTTTTGGAAACGTATTTTGATTTGTCTACCATTATTGTTACTTCATTTAGGGGATCATTATCAATCTTATTAAACTGAAAACAGATCCCTATTAGATATTATTGTTAAATTGTTAAATATTATAATTCCTTATATTATATCATAAGATCTAATGTTTTTTTTTTAAACTGATAGATTTAATCTGAAGATGATAGTTATTGAATTTTCAAAAGTTCCGCACAACATTTTACTTAACGTTTATGAGCTGTGACGTCATCTTATTTATCTAAATACAACGATACGTATAACCGCTGGCAAGATACAGGGTGTTTTGTTAGAATTACAAACAAATCTAGAAAGGTAAAAAATGATATTTTATTGAATTTCATTAGACTCAATTCAGTGACTTGCCATTCTACTCATCGAAATTAGGGAAATGTGTAGCCTGTTACTTTGTGACGCATTTAAATTTTTGACTCGGTTGTGACAGATTTACTAACGAGGTTGGTTAAAGAGTTGGCACAAACCAAGATGGCGAACACTGATGTTGAGACTCTAATGACTCAAGTCGTGACTATTGTCAAATCACATTATCAGTTAATAAGCACAGCTTGAAAGTATGCGAAAATAACAACATATCTTACCTTGGATATAACGGGATATTCTAATCCAAATTGAGCTTCAGGTAAGAACTTCAAAAGAAAATCAGATGCAGGTATACCAATCTTTTGGTCCCTTAGCAAGTATTGTACTGTATAATTTTCGAAAGCGCTACAGCTTCCGACTCCACAAAGAGAGTCCACAATCCAGCCAGATAACATGGTCTCTTCTTGGAAAAACTGAGATAAAGCCTGTAAATCTTATCTGTAACTATGATATACTAAAATCTTGTGAAAATATTATGTTGAAAACGTAGATGGGTAAAACTTACCAGTAACATATAATTTGGACCTCGAAAGATGTAATTGTTGGGATCTCCGATTGAATGCTCTCTGACAAAAGTGAAATTTCTTTTTGGAAAATATGTCAAAGTACCGTCATCGTTAAATTTTGGAAAATCATGTCTTAAACTTAACCTACGGAGAATTCAATAATTACATACATGAAAGCAATTAAGTATAGGGAAAGAAAAAAATGTACCTGTATGTAAAAGGGCCTACTTCATTGAACTTGAGTTTTTCTTTTCCATTCAAGAAAGCTTCCTCATTTGTCACATTGAAGACGTAAAACTTTACAAGTGGTACATAAGGAGGATTTAACCATAACTTATATAGTAAGGTATCTGGCTTTAATTCAAATAACTGTAATTAAGAACCAACGAAGGATAAGATATAAAAGTATTGCTATATTATTTACGCATACCCCTTGGATTATAATATTTAAGGGATCAAAAATATAAATTAAACATCCTATTGCTATGAACATTGATCCCAAGAAGGAAAGAGCGAAGCAACCTGAAACAAATCTTTCAGTGTATAGTAGATTAAGAGAATCTTCAAAATTACTCACGTGTGTTATTATTAAGTTGTTTTATGAACATATTTGCTGTATAATAGAACTTACAAAAATAATATACAATAGGTAGGTACGAGTATATGTACTGAACTCTTGCCGGAGAAAATGCTATTTGCAACTTGTTCGTCTTGAAAGTGTTTCTTAACTAATGCACATATTTGTTTGAAATAATACTGCAACTACTGTAATAATAATTAAACAGTGATAATTTATAAGCAGAAGAAATTAATTACTGATATTGGACATTAATATATAAATTACTGCCTGATGGCATCAAGTAAAACCATTTATTTTTTTAATGGGTTTTAATTACAAATAAATGTAATTTGCACTTACGAAACTGCAAATCAATGTTTTATTTTATAACAATAATTTATAATAGTGCTGTGATACTTACCTAATTGATGTTTTACAGCTTAACATTGTGGTTACTTTACGTATCAGTGATAACGGTACGTTAATTTTTGTACCTATTGATGAAGCCCCCTTATGGACTTCCTCGACGAATAAAAGTATATCTGTTATAGTTACAAGAACATAGATGATACATCGTACGTATGTGTTGTATAGTGGGGTTTCCGGGTTTCTAAATGTGCATTTCAATGCAGCTCAAAATTGCACGCATTTTTTCTGTAATGTAATTTACTGCTGCGTGAAAACACAACACGTAGTGAAGTTTTCTTCTACCCACTAAATTATTGATAGTGTTTATTTTCTGTTGTCAGAGCTGGAAAAAAATTTGGAGGTAAAATAATGTCAGGGTTCTGTAATTAGGTACATAACCTTATGATTTTGTCATTCAATAATATAGACAATTGTATAAGTATATGATCTTACACAAAATCCACATGGAACCGATCTATAACATGTATTTTACGACTGAGATTGGCTGTGCGTGCAGGTAGATTGGTCAAATTTATGGCGATTGTTAAGGTCTGAGATCCGTCTTTCTCGAACGGTCCCATTGATAATAATCCTCCAAACGCGCATTTCTGTTCAAAACAGGATATTCCAAAGCAGCGGCTTTGGATGTTGCTTAAAAAAAAGAATCTATAAATCCGCGAGCCTTCTGATGAACACGTTGAGTGAAAGATTGTCATCCATATAAGATTTTAAGAATTATAAGAGTATCCACTGATTCTAAAGAAATGAATAACTACTAAAAATAACTATTTTCAACGAAAGTTGATTTGGAATTTTAATTTGCTTTTCAAAACAGTACAATAAGAGAACTTGTTTCGCAAATGACGTCATATACCACTTACCGCACAGTCTATACCTGAGTCGGGAGTGTTGCCATGACTCTAGTCACAACGTACATTTTTCATCAAGATCAAGAAAAAAAGACGACCATCTGAAAATACCAAAATTACCGTTCAAAGTCTACTCAGTCTACCAACTTGATAGCGGTTAGGCAAGTCCGTTTGAATAAAAAACAGACTTTACGTATCTTTAGAATAAAAAAGACAGTTTATTGAACTTTACCGGCTTTGGACAGTTAGATTCGGATAAATACTCCAAACTATTTTTATTTTTTGTCTAAAAGATACGAATGACCTGGCAATACAAACTGAAGATAAAGACGGAAATAATGAAGATGAATAAGACACAATTAAAGATAAAAAACTGATTGACCTCAAAAAATATGAAAGGGTCAGGAAGATGAATTCAGGAAAAAACAGAATTGGATGAAGACAAAGTAAAAATACAAGAGGCCGGCACAAAGAATATGAGCCGAAGACAATAGAAGAAATCGATAGAAGACTTGATAAGAAGCGATGACAGTACAAAATCAAATAATGAATCAAAGTGTCGAAGAAAAAAATAGTCATGACGCGAGTAAAAACAACATAATAAGCTACGCAGAAGATTAAAGAAGAGCGAACGAAAATGTTAGTGCATACCTAGATGAGGATATCTTTCTATTACTCAGTGATTTGGAAGAGAGCACTTTGTTGATGGAAGAGTTCGAAGTAAAGATGAGCGGCATATCACTTCTCATTACCTAAGTGTGAAAAAAAGACGAAGAATAAACCAAACAACGATACCATATCAACGGTATACACAAGACTTTATGAGATTTCAATGAAATAGTGAAGATTTATGAAAGCATCAATGACACCATTCAAAATAGAAAGTTTAGTGATAGATGAAATAAAAGTAAAAGAGATAAAACCTTCCACTCAAATGCAAGTAGAAAAAAGATCATCTAAAAGATGACTGCACAAAGAAAAGTGTGCAAAATGCTTCTAGTGCAATAGTTGGGCACAAAACTCAGTGTAGATAAACCAAGGGTAACATTTGGTAAACCAAAGACGCATTTGGAAAGTCTGATAAACAAACATTAAAAACAAAGACGGCATATACACTGTGTCTCTTGGATTTCTGGACATAGGGAATTCCCATGTTAAAATAAACTATTTGAAATATTGGCTCCCCTAATTATTTTACAGTAAAATGTCAAATGCAAAACTTCTTAAGAAAAAAAGCTGTTTCTTATGCTATAATTGGATTTTCATTTGGTTAATCTGTTTTCGAGAAAATCAGGAAAAACTGAACGGTTTTTCGTAGTTTTTCAAGGTTGCTTTGCTTTTGGGAGATAATGCGAATAAGATAATAACAAATCTCTAATATTTCTAAGTGAATTGCCAGAGTAATGTCATTCAATAAATTTTACTTTTTCTTCAATGGTGTAATACTTCATTGTTATAAACAAGTTTTTCTTTCAAAAGTAATACTTCGCCACTTAAAGTTTAAATGATGAATGAATCACTTTTGAACAATCAGTTATTGACAATTAATAATTTTTAGCATTATCTGTCAAAAGCAAAGCAATCTTGAAAAACTACGAAAAACCGTTAAGTTTTTCCTGATTTTCTCGAAAACGGATGAACCAAATGAAAATCCAATTGTAGCATAAGAAGCAGCTTTTTTTCCTTAAGAAGTTTTACATTTGACATTTTACTGTAAAATAATTAGGGGAGCCAATATTTACAATAGTTTATTTTAACATGGGAATTCCCTATGTCCAGAAATCCAAGAGACACAGTGTATAACGGTCAATGGAATTGGAAAACAAAACCTAGGAAGTTTTTCTCTATTATCAAATGAAGTTGATCAGCAATCAGCATCAAGTAGGATCATATATGGGTCAAGAAATTTATCTGGCGCTAATGACTGAACAAAGATTCCTAGTGTTTTTCAAAACGCAACAAAGAACGGCTGAATTGATTATCATCAACCATCAACCAAGATGGAATTGTGATATGGAAGACAGGCGACTACAAAAGCTGCTATAAAGAAGAACGAAATTGAAGAAGATGAAAAGAACACTGGCTAAGTAATGATAGAAAACAAGAAGAATTTTTTAAAAGGGGAACTACAGAAAATGAAATAGAAAATAAGGGGTTGACGTGGTGAAGAAGATAGTTGTTAAAGAAGATACTGTGATAAATTCCAGACTGGACGTCTACAAGTTTCTTGAAAAGCCGGAAGTCGAATAAAATTCGTACATAGTACAAGACTAATGGTTTTAGTATACAAGAACGACATCGATTATGCGAATTATCCAGATATCACCTCATAAAATAATGACATATTGTAAAATAATGTGTACATCCTCCCAGGTATCCAAGGATGCCTGTATTCTGCTGTAATTTACTTATCCAGAAAATATTCACGTATTCGCGATTCGATTGGTAGAAAGTTTAAAAAGACTATAGTTTATTATAAGACTGATAATAATTATTGATACCTACATATAATTATCAAATAAACCAATAATTACTAATTACGCGTCTACCATCCGACGCTGACGTTTCTAAACACGCTCATTTCTACTTAGTGTGAAACTACACGCAAAGCAAATCTATTCAATCTATTAGTTGGAGGTGCCAGCTATCAATGTTAGTTGTAAAAAACTATGTTAACTTCATCGAACTTGAATTTAGAATTATCGCAAGTCAACCTATCGATCTATTACAATAAAGTAAGCGCCAGGTGAACCTTGAGTCACACTAATGGAGCACCGTGGTTCAACAAGAATGAAACATGTCTCCGCGTTATCTCATGCACTCACTTCGTGCGTCCACTGACGTACGTCAAACAAGACGAAATTGTTAATGTGTGTCTCATGGAAATTACTCAATTAGGGTTCAGCGTGCAAGAATGGACAGTAATTAGTATCATTGGTATCCAAAAAGCCTCAAAGTGAAATAATCTGGACAGCTCAATAAATTGGTATTTTCGAAACTAGGAACGTTGCAGAAATAGTCAAACACGACTACTTCACTTGACGAATGAAATTGTGGAATGCTGGGTGCTCAGTTTATCTGGAGACATGGGAATATATACAAAACTACCCATCTGATAAAAACAAGTTGCCCATGAAAATTGTTCTTCTGGAAGGGGCACATACAATCATACTAATCTTGGCCCTCTACCTACACTACTGACCTCGCCCCTCGACACCATTTATCTGTTCCCTCGCTCTTTATTCCTTTGTAAAAAAAAGAACGTGACCGAATATTCTCTGGTAAACGCTGACCATACAAGGCAACAGCATCGTCACAATGCCTCCTACATTCACCGTTAATCTGAATCATTTCAAATAGAATGCCTGTTATTGCAACGCCTTCCATGCATCAAGAACTGACAACAATACAATTTGCTATAAAAAGAACTCGTTGAAGATTTGGACACAATTCTCTTTCCTACCGTTAGGAGAAGAGAGGGGTCCTGTGGTGTGCATTTCTCGCGACATACCATTTTTTCAACGGCTTTTTACCAAATGTAGTTGTCCTAGATTGCAGCACCATCTATTATGAATGTAAAAAAAAAGTTAAAACAATTCCTACATATTTTCGGTCATACAATCCGAATCTGCTATAAAAAATAAGGGTTGCTAACCAAAATTCAAATTTACCCCATCCCCCCCTACATTGGGGGAAAGAAGGGAGCAATTTCTTACATATTTTTAGACATAAGCGTTTCTTTTTAAGATTCCAAAGTTAACCCCCACCCCACTCCTAGGCAGTGGGGGCAGGAGGGTTAAACCGGTAGTGGGACTTCTACTCAAACATCCCCGACCTTTTAAGAAGGAAAATAAATAAAAATGCACGGCAGCCAAAACGCATGCATTCATCTCTTGTCTTTCAATAAAGGCCGCGGAAGGTCTTTTCATGAGAAGATTTCCCGGATCTAATGGTAATAAGATTTTAGTGTTAAAATCTGCCAGTGTGAATGCTCATCCTATTACAGAACTTTCACTCGTAGTTTGCTTGCGAATACGTCTATACAGGTGTCCGTTTTTAGAGGCTAAGTAAAAGGGGAGCTCGTTATCCTCAGAGAAAAGAAGTACGTTAAATTAGGACATATTATTTTTTGTCCTAAACTACTGGATCGTAGAGTTTTCATAGTCAACTATTTTATTTAAGTTTCTTTTCGTGGCCTCGATATTCTTTTTCATGTCGTTCGGTATGGAAAAGGAAGACAAAAGTCTATTAAATTTTCAAAAGTATTGAAAATTTGCATCTTATTTCTTCAAAAAAAACACAGCTGTCTTCAATGAAAGTCGTAAAAAAAACAGCAAGACTAGCTATCCTACGTTATCTTATCACATGCATATAAGAGCTAGTGTGGCATACCACCCGGAGTTAGAGCCGGCGAGCGGTAACCTAGAGCGATGACAGCCAAGTCGCTTCCAAACTTCGACCGCTGACTCGGATCAGTTGAGAGAGCCAATAATGACGACAATGGCGAGCTATGATTGAAGTAAATTTCTGTGCAATGAAACAATTCAACTGTGATTGGCTCCTATCCGTAGGTAATTTTTCATTCCAAAAAGGCATGTATAATAATATACAACTAATATTCCTAAATAGAAATCGGGAACATTTTATTAACATAACCTCTGACATGACCGTTTTATTCAGTAGTCGTGTCGAGTAACAATTTTAACTTGGCAATTATTGAATTCAGTAATACAATGATTAAGAATAAATAATTATAGCCCTCCCAATCAGCATCTATCTATTCGATCTTTCACGAGTAATTTTTTTTTCTTTTGTAATTTATTCTAAAATGACATCGTATGATAATTTAAATCATAAACATATTCATAGTGTGATAAAATTACTACTTTTTTTATCATATTATTTCTAGCTATGGTATACTCGTTAATCCACGATTTTTTTAATGCACTTTGATTACACCCATCTATGATTTTGACCTTGGATGTCATTCTATCAGTGAAACACGTGCCTGAATTGATTAATAATATCAACAATAAATTCTTAGAATTGTTCACTTTTTAATAACAATAATCATCTTGAATTTCAAAAACGTTTTGACCTAATGAATTTTCACTTCACTTCTTTTTCACCCTTTATGCCATTTTACTCCTGGCTTTTGAAGATGGAGAGCTAGCAGGACGATTACTAAACTAGCAGTTGCCCTGTCCGTGATACTGATAACTTTCTTTCTTGGGTAAAGTTGAGTCACTAAGATGGTTCTTTGAAATAGTCGGTAGTTTTAGTAGGTACTTACATTTTATATTATGGGATACGTAATGAATAATAATGGAAATACACAAGAAGGAAGAGGTGCTCTTAATAAGATTTCGTCCTCGCATTGAATACCACTGATAAGAACAATATTGCTTGCAAAAGTGTGGCGTGCATCAAAAAGTGACATGCTGGGCAGTCTTTACGGGAAAATGTAATTCGAAGTACTTACGCGTCATCTTCATGATGGAAACAGTAGGTAGGTACTTGAATGCTTAGGTACCATTATGCTATATTATTTAAATCAGAAACTTTGTCTATTAAAATTCAATAATTATGATGTGCACCTTGAAAGCAACCTTAAGGCCATTTGGACAAAGAAGATTGCAAATTAGGGCATAAAGTGATAAACGAGTGTTCCAAAACATTTTGCCATGAACTCCTGATGGATGTTCCAATCAGCTACCATCTCGAAGCCTATGGGCTTGCGATAAAAAATAACTTGCAACTTTTATTACATTTAACCGATTTCGTATGTCCTACTGTTTCCAAGATCCCCATAGACCACCTTATTAACTGGTGGTCACCGCTTATATGTATATTCTGATAAGTATTTATTTAACAACGTAACTGGCTGTTTTATATCGTAATTATTCGGAGCATAAATTATGTTTAATAAACAGCTAGGCAGTTAACAAATTAACTCGTAGAAATTATCATAATTAAAATGTATATTATTGGACTTATACCTTAATTATTATTAATTATCACCTTATACCTAAGTAATAAGACAACAAAAAATGTGTACGCTTATATCGTGGACTGATACGGTTGGGATAAATTCTAACTTGATTTCTAATGCTAGTTAGTAGCTTTGTTTGCATATTATTATAAATAAAACGAATTTTTTTAAGATATCACAAAGAAAAAAGTAGAGAACCTCCAAACTGGACATTACTTCGGGTCATTGTAAATGTTCAACACGAAATAAGCGATATAAAAACACTTACTTTGGAGTATTATTTAAGAAGTCTTTAATCATCATTCCCTAATCACCTTCCCTCCTTTAAGCCCGCATAATGATTCGTCACGTTGAGAAGATATTATTATTATTGGATGCTACTTGTTGCTAGTTAACGTAACCTAGACGAAGTCAACGTAGATTAGACGAATTCTGTCATAATAACATAAGAGCGTGTTATAGGTGAAGACGACAATTTTATCGTATTTGGCTCAGACAAATCTGGTTGGTTCTTTAATAAATATTTTAAAATTTGATGTTTTTATCTGCTGATAAGATAGTAAATCATAAAATGAAATACAAGTTTTATAAACCAGGCAATGCCGTGTAGTGAGTTATACAGGGTGAGTCATACGTAATGAATAAATTCATTTTTTCGGTTAATATTTTTTGTAGAATAAGAAAAATTAAACAAGTCAATTTTTCAATTAAACTTATTTTTTTATTGACGTAATATCTTTTTATAGTTATAACCAATGAAACTTTAGTTTGTCCAACCACCATGTTCAGCTGCACTTTTAAATGACCTTTGAGTGGGATTTTTAAGCTTGGTTCGATCAGCAGAATCGACTCATGCGCACTTTTGTTTGGTTTCATCTCTTCGATTTGTTCCAACAATCAGGGACCACCACTTAAATAATGCGGATAAGAAAGAGCAAAAGGAACTCCAAAGTTACGTACAGACACACTTATGAGGCCCCGTCGGGAACAGCCTGATTTTTCACAAAAGCAAGAAGTCTGTGAATCTTTCTTCAGTTTTCACTACGCCGTCGTATTTCATTTCCAGCACCCTGCAGAATACCGATCGGAATATTCGAAGAGTTCGGTTAGCTTTATAGTGTGTCGTGGGAATAACAGTCCATCAAAACTGCCTTAGTTATTCCATTACCATTTGTTGGAATATAACCTAAATGAGGTAAACCTGAGAGACCATTAAATTTGTCTATGTGGAACACCCAGGATCTTTCATCTGTTGTCAATAAGGGATTTTTGGAGGTGTATTTAGATGGATCAACAACGATGGTCATAGTATTTCGTTCCCTGCATCTTGAGCGAACTGAAACAAAATATGCGATGTTAGTTTTTAGAAACTTTACAACACATTCTGCAAGTCATTTTAATTGAAGAATTAAAACAGATTTATCATGATCTTTTATAAATCTGTACAGAAATAACTGTTACTTCAGTAGCAAAAAGTCGGCATAGTATTCTAGTCCGGGTGTGGAAGGTTTTTTTTCCGTCGAATCTAAAAATAATCCCGATTAACGACTGATGTTGGGAGTATAAAGTTTTTGAGAGCGGTCATCCCGAAAATGACGCTTTTATCATTGGCAAGTGTGACCAAATGGCCAAAAAATTGTTCAAAAAGATAGTCTTATGGTCCAAAACCTGGTTTTTGTGAAATATATCAAAAACAATTGCTGATTCCGGGATGCGCCGGTTTGGGGGCATTCAAAAGAGGATCAGACAACTAAAAAATGTTTCTTTGACCACTCGTCTATCCAACATACTTTTGCTCAAAACGGGGGCCTACAACTCATAAAATTTAATTAATATTTTTAGACCTTTCTGCGGGGGTACACACCAGTTAAATATAATGTAAAAATTACCATAAGGGAGTCACAGAGGCATGGTACATCCCTGTTTTTTCCTTTATTTTTTGAAATATCGTTTTGAAAATCGGTGTGTCGCATATTGGACAAGAAACAGGAAAAAAAAAGAAGCTTTTGGATCTTTAGGAATAATTTACGCTATATTGATAATACACCTTTTTTGACAAACAATTGAATTTTTTTCTACTTCCGGTTTTACCGTGTAATGAAGTCGTGAATTTTCGACTTGATTTTAGTCAACTGTCTCTAATAATATTCCTCGGTAATTTTAAAATCAGCAAAAGGCTCATTTTATTTATCCCATAAATAGTAAAATTATAATATTAAAACTTTCACGAACGAATTTATTTCCGATTATTTTTCAAATCATTTACTTTTTTATGAATAGACGAAATTTTAAGCGAGCTGAATCGAGGCAGTTGACTACAAATTCAGAAGCGACATCGCTGATACCAGCGCTATCACCAAAGATAAAAACTGAATAAACCTTTTTTATACACCGCGTCCCAATTGAAAAACGGCAGATATATGACAAGAATATAAAATAATTTTGTTTCAAAATTGACTTCCGATCGAGTAGTAAGCCGACGGGTATTATTAGTGATAGAGTGTTTTCGTAGAGTGTGCATGAGTTCACAAGTAGTAGAACCGATTCATAGACCGGCCGTCCGTGTCCCGCGTTCTGGAATAGTTAGCTAACCGTTGAGAATCCATCCAAACACCGAGTTCGCGCCGTTTCCGATCTTCCACAACTAGAGCCCTTCAACTCTGTGCCAAGGTAGGTGGTAATTCATTCCAGCCCTAATTTTCTCTGATATTTGATTGTGTCACGGTCGCCCAGATAATCCTTCTCAACCGTCCTTGCCTCCCTCCTTTCTTTCTATTCACTCCCGGACCTGGCTGTAGTAATAAAGGCCCGGCTCTTGTCGTGAGATTCCTTACCCGGCGTCGCAGGTTGTAATCTCGCGGTGGCGGCGCGGCCTGGTACTCTAGTCAACTAACAGCCCATCGATACCTAGGTAAGGTACCCGTCTTCCGCTGGAGTACGAAGATCCCGTCTTTGTCGTGAGATTGCTTACCCGGGGGAGCAGGGGGTAATCTCGCGGTAGCGGCGCGGCCTGGAACTCGTCAAAACAGCGCGTCCATGCGTGCTGCGGTGCGAGCGTGATCCGGTGCCAGTTTAAAACAGCGCGACGTCCTCACCCCGTTGATTCTATTCTGTGACACAACGCCCAACGGCTTCACCGCAGCAACCCGGTTTTCGATCATTGCACGTGAAGTAGGTACTCTCATACCTACCACAGAATTTGCCTACCAAAGAGTCATTTTTAATTGAAATTTTATATCGCCTCCGTTGACCGCGCCTCGCTTCCAGCCGCTTTCCAGCCCATAATAACACGACCGTTAGAGTCAGTTATTTAAATTAATTATTGTCTATAAGTTTGGGGATACCCTTGTTAATTTTTTTTGGTTATAAATAGCAGTTTCTAATATTAATAATAAATCTGTTAAGAATTCAGTTTCACGACTCTCAATTATTATCACCGACCGTGAACCTCAAGTTCAAGCTACTCGCAAACAACTTGGCTCAACGGAAGCGTCATAAGCAACGCTAGGAGCGCTTAAAGGCCGCCCCTCCGTGTCCGTTTTTTGGTGATAGCCTCATCTGACCCTTGGCATTTCCGTCTTCTCCATTGACTTGCCCTGGGACAAGGGTACGATTAACGTACCGACTGTGTGATAAGTCAGGTAATTGGGAAAAGATGCGAGTTCTTTTTCCCGAGGGAGTAGACCCTCTTCAAAAATTTGGCCCGCGAGAAATCCGTCCGATTTCAGCCAGACATGATTACGTCCAGTTTCCCGGACAGCCGGGATTGTCACAACCGGAAATGACACCAACTTTTTATTTTTAATTTGGACACCCTGTATGTTATTATTATTTTAATTCGGTACGCATTCAGTGATATCACACAAGTGACATTTCAATGGTCAGACTTGAGTTTAATTAATTTTTTATTTCTCAAATAATAGTGTGCCATGACTATTTAGATTTGCTTCAATTGGGCCATGTGATGGTACAAAAAACTAGTTTTTGTTGCAAGTGCTAAATTAAGTGATTTTTTGAGCTTTTTTTTTTCAAATAGAACCATATTGATACTGAGGTACTATCTACTAGTCCACCTAATACGGAACATTTTGGTGTGCTCATTTTGCAGTTATGACGAACACAACTGAAGTTATGGCACACTATAAATAATTATTGTGAAATAAAAAATAAATTAAACTTAAGTCTGACAATAGAAATGTCACTTATGTGGATACCGAATCCAAAAATATCATAATATACAAAATGTCCCATTTAAAAATAAAAAGTTGGTGTCATTTCCGATAAAACCTAAAGTAGGAATAAATTCAATTGTTTATCAAAAAATGCGTTCTGTCGAGTGTATACGGCACACCGATTTTCCAAACGATATCTCAACAAATAAAGGAAAAATAGGGATGTACCATGCCTCTGTGAGACCCTGTAGGCCTGACCTGACCGACCTAGCAACAAATGAAATTACTATCGTATTTTACAAAATGTCGTTTTGATGAGATTGATATACAATTCTTATTTTTCCTGCTCTCATTACAACTAATTTCGCCTTCAAATTAGTGTCAGTATCAGGAATTTATTATGGAAATTGCTAAGTTTTTGAGAGAATTAATATTTTCGAGATTGAAGTTACACTTTTTTGAAAGTGAAAATTGAAAATATTGGTGAATTTAAGGAACAGTTTTGGGGGGGTTGAAACTAGACCTACATTACCATGTAGCTGGGGTTATAAGGAGTACCTACCTACTTACGTGACATTTTTTTAATATTGGTCGAATATTTTTAAATGGTCCAATTATTTATAATGTAAGAAATCAAGTTTTCATGCGTTATTGTTTTGCGCTGAAAAACGAATTTTTCATATTATATGGAGTCTTTCTGGATACTGCAAACCACATCCCGAAATACGCAACGATATACATGATATTTCGCAAAACTTGTTTTTGGGCCATATTTCTCCATTTTTGTTTTGGCCACTTGTAAGGGACAAAAACCTGATTTTTTGGAAAGCGTCACCTCGAAACACATACTCCCTCTACTTTGATCTTTCGACGAGGTTTTTTGGATCTCGATGGCTCTACCCGGACCGCACATATAGGGAAATTGAATCTTTCTACATATTTATTTTCTCGTATGATTTTTTTTTTAATTATTCTTTTAGTGATATAAAATAACCTTACTCCATTGAGGTGATGCTATAATACAAGTGTGAAAAGTACAAAGAGAAAAAAATTAGGGCACGCGTACTAGCGAGTGTTGTAATTCGTACGAGATCCTTAAACAGTAAATTGTCACACGAATTTTGTTAAAAAAGTGTAATTTTAATGAGATTTAATATTTATGAAATAGAAAAGTTTTTTTAACCTCTTTGCTGGAAATATTATTTTATTTTTCATTTATTAGTTACATAAAACTTATGAAACTATTATGTCACTGCTTTTTTATTATTTATGTAAATTTTTACTGTTAAGTATAATTATAGCACATATCAGTTTTTGTGATGAACTTGAAATCTAAGAGGAAAGTCATCGTGATACAAACTAAACATTAGCGTTAGACAACCAACTGTGCAAGTATAATTGTATAAACCTAATAATTATTATTATTGTTGTTTGAATAATATGAAACACAGAGAGATATGTTGAAAATATAATACCAAAACTAGAGAGGTAAATTACCAAAAACTTGAGAAAATAAGCTATAATAAGCTCCATTTTGTATACAAAGAAAATTGAGTCAAAATATTTTTAATTATCCAGAAATTTTTCTTCTATTATGGGTTTGATTTTGTATTCCATTGATTTCATTACAGGTTCTCCTATCACTGGTTGCCACAGTAGTATAACACTCGATATAAATTATCACAAACTAATAAAATAATTTTGAGCCATATTATTATGATAATCAAAAATTTTTGCACACCCTATATTCAAAATACTGCTTATATGTATAAAAATGCCAAAACTATTATTACGCTTCAAAAATTCAAATGGTGTTGTTTTTATTGAGTTGCCAAGCGAATAGAGAGCGAGAGATCCGCATACACACTGACATTAAACATTTCTTCCAAGAAAAAAGGGCATTCGTCAACTATTTACCTTTATTATTATTTAAATTTAACTTTAATATGTCCTTAACCTAGTAAAGGGTATATCTGCTATTCTATCTTTGAAAGCTTTGGGATTAAGTTGTCGTCCAAGATTCCCTTTAGGATCTTTGATGTTCCATAAAAATAGAGTTGATGAAGGAATGACATTTATGGAGGAAATAGAAAGATGAAAATCCAAAACTGTATAATGTTCTTGACGAATTTTCTAGCACGGCAGCTGCACCCTGAAAATACATTGAATTTGAAAAGTAAGTGATAGCCGGGGTCGATAAGTAAACCCTTACATTCTAGAATGATCCAGAATGATATAGAATTGGGATGGAAAGTCCCATGAAGTTCTTCTCTATACTCTATACTTATTATGGGCATTTGATCAGCCACTCCTATGGGTTGGCCGTCTGGTGAGGGCCTGAGAGATCTCTCCGAAAGGTATTTTCTCTTCAAAAGTAAAATAAAATGTCGTAGGTATTTCACTCTCTGAATCTTTTTTTCTCATCCTTGTCCTTTTTTCTTACATTGTTAATTTTTATTAATGTACTTTTTTAAATTTGATTCCAGTTTGTTTGTAGGTGGCCTTATTTAAGTTTTTGTTGTGTTTCCCCCATCTGTATTTGGCTGTGCTGTTGATGGGTGTAATTAAAAATAAATTAGTAACTAATTAAACAAATAAAAAGTGAGCAGTTAGGATCCTGGAAAAATCCTAATTCAGGATTCATGATTCAGATGGTTTGAACTACTTCTTACCTTGCCTTTTTTGTACGTATTTTCTCTTCTCAAACTGATCCACAAAAATCAGGATAAACTTACCTATACCTTTCCGATTCACCCATCACTACAGTACCAGGTTAAATCTGTTCAAACCCGCTGCATTCCATCTTTAGTCCACAGAAAGGAACTTAACGTATGCATCAATCAAATACTTAAACCACTTCATAATAGATCCTGGAAGCGTCAGAGTTCGAGGCATATCTACGTATACACCTCAGGAATTTGGAACCTTACATACTACCTGGATCTATTAGAACTTAAAAAATTAATTTTATTTAATTGGCTTGCTAATGTGACAATTTTACTTTGAAAAAAAAAATAGGTGAACACTTTCCATTGATGTTTATTTTTACAAATATACAAAATTCTTATGTATAAATTATAAAGCTATACACTATACAAATAAGTATCATAGCATAAAACTAGTGTCAACTTTTTTGAAATATACAGGATGATTATTTAATATTGCGAAAAATTTCAAGGAGCAATATTCCTTGTCAAAAACTGAAGCGGATTTACATACAAATTTATTTCCTAAAACTTCTCCAACCGGAATTACACCATGGATCTCCACCGGTGTATGATAAAATGAAGTTTTTATTTAATTTCTTAGATTTGTAAAACATATGAAAGAAAAAAAATTTCCATATAACTTTGCCTTATCCAATCCTTCTTTATATTTATTTGTCTGTCACCCTCATAAAAGGTTGAAAATTGCAACCCTTTATGAATTCTTCATTGTACCTACATTTTTGTGGAGTTTCAAAATTGAAATTTGCAAATTTCCCTGCTTCCATCTTGACACATTCCAAACAATTTTAGTCTCGTGTATTTTATTAGTGAAAGTATCTTTTTTGAGCAAAGAAATTAAATACAAGTCATGGATTTAACAACATAATAAAAAAATTCTTAAGAGATGAATAAGAATATTGGTGTTGTGGGAAATACAAGCCTCATTTTATACTACCCCCTCATTTAACTCCGATTGGAGACGATTTTGGAAATAAGTTTATATGCAAATTCCTCTTTAATTTTTAACAAGTAATCATTCCTTGAAATTCTTCGCAATAAAAAGAAATCACCCTATATTCCTATAAATTATCACAGCAATAAAAACTAATTTTATAAGTTATCTATTCTATCGTATTTGATTACCAGTGTTGTAACACGAGACAATACATTTTTATATAATCTAAAAGTCTTTTCAGAGGGAATATTTCTACATTTGCATTAATGTAGGTATCTTTGGAATTCCGTCACAAGACGTAGATACTCAAAAGTTATTTTTAATAAGTTTTTCATTACACATTTGTTCATGTTTCAACTTCAATGCGTTATATTGTTTCTTACTTATTCGTTTAACTTGTCCAAACGAAATATGAATGTACACTGAAGTACCAACAAAGAAAAGTCCAAGAAGAAGAGATAAGTACATTAAAATTTCTTGCGCTCTTGGTAATAAATAAGAAAACATATTAATCGTTGATTTCACCAAAAATGGTATCTCTTCCACAACAGTATCCACCCAACATATGGGAATTACCAAGCCATTGAAAGGTTTAACCAATGAAACTTTAGTTTGTCCAACCACCATGTTCAGCTGAACTCTTAAATGGCCTTTTAATGGGATTTTTAAGCTTGGTTCGATCAGCAAAACCGACTCATGCGCACTTTTGTTTGGTTTCATCCCTTCGATTTGTTCCAACAACCAGGGATCACCACTTAAATAATGCGGATAAGAAAGAGCAAAAGGAACTCCAAAGTTACATGCAGACACACTTATGAGGCCCCGTCGGGAACAGCCTGATTTTTCACAAAAGCAAGAAGTGTGTGAATCATTTTTAGACGAAACTAATAGATTATCTACAAAAGTGTACTTGTCTGCATTATAATTTTCTTCAGTTTTCACTACACCGTCGTATTTCATTTCCAGCACCCTACAGAATACCGATCGGAATATTCGAAGAGTTCGGTTAGCTTTAGTGTGTCGTGGGAATAACAGTCCATCAAAACTGCCTTCAACTAAGTTACATCTTGTATTTTCCTCACGTGTTTCATTACCATTTGTTGGAATGTAGCCTAAATGAGGTAAACCTGAGAGACCATTAAATTTATCTATGTGGAACATCCAGGATCTTTCATCTGGTGTCAATAATGAATTTTTTGAGGTGTATTTTGATGGATCAACAACGATGGTCATGGTATTTCTTTCCCCTTCAACTTGAGCGAACTGAAACAAATTATGCGATGTTAGTTTTTAGAAACTTTCCCAACACATTCTGCAATTTATTTTAATTGGAGCAGTAAAACAAAGTTATCATCATATTTTACAAACGTATCCAGAATTAATTGTTACTTCAGTAGCAGAAAGTTGGCATAGTATAGTCCGGGTGTGGAAGGTTTTTTTCCGTCGAATCCAGAAATAATCCCGATGGTGAGAGTTATATGTTTTCGAGAGCGCTCTTCCAGAAAATGGAGCTTTTATCCTTTGCAAGTGTAACCAAATGGCCCAAAAATTGACAAATATGATTAAAAAAATATTCTTAGAAATGGCCCAAAATCTTTTTTTTTTTCGAAATATATCAAAAACCATTGCGGATTTCGGGATTCGTCGGTTTGGGGCATTCAAACGGGGATCAGAAAATAAAAAAATCTCTTTGACCACCCAACGTCTATCCAACACACTTTTGCTGAAAAAATGAGCTTAAATCTCACCAAATTTACCTTCAAATTAGTGTCAATATCAGAAATTTATTTTGGAAATTGCTAATTTTATAAGAGAATAATTAAGATTTTCGGGATTGAAGAATTTTGACAACACTCAAAACTGAAAAAAATACTTACCTATGCAAAATTCATGGATAAATTTTTTGAAGTGGTTGAAGGGGTTGAAGGGGACGATCGAATAAACATATAAACAAACTCGGAATACTTATTTGTATAAAAATGTCAAATATTATAATATAACTATTTATCTTCAAAAATTAAAATTCTGTTGAAAGCAAGAGATCTGCTTACATACTGGGATCAAACATATCTACCGAGGAAAAACGGGAATTCGTCAACTATATTTACTTTTAATATATACTTACCCTAGTAAGGGTACCCGTTTTATCTTTGAACGCTTTGGGATTAAGTTGTCGTCCAAGATTCACGGTAGGGTCTTTGATGTCCCATAAAAATTCTTCGACTGTAGAGTTGATGAAGGAGCGGCATTTATGAAGGAAGCAAAAGGATGAAAGTCCCAAACTGTATGCCCTTGACGAATTTTCTAGTATGGCAGCTCCACCCTGAAAATACGTTGAATTAAAAAATCAAAAAAGCCAGTTCCAATTACTAAACCCCCTGCTTACATTCTAGACATGGAAAATAGAGCAAAAATTTCGTTTTGGAAAATGTGGCTCTTGGTAAAAAATTAGTGTTAAACCTGCATGTTATGGCAGAATAGTACTGCTATGGTAAACCTAACACTAGGAGTCGGAATATTTATATTTTTGATTTTTGATTATATTTTTGTGTTTTGATTTTTCTGTTATGTCGCAGAGCAATTATGATCTTGACTAGGGCATGCCCCAAGTCATGTTATCACCTTTGATTAAGTACAAGGGGTTCTAAGTTTATTGATAGCATAATACATAATAGATTACCCGAAAGATTACCTATCCCTTTTAGGATTTTCCCTGGAAAACATTATTAAGATAATCATAGATAACTACGCGAAATATTGAAAAAATAAATCATTAAAACGTTTTCGTTGTTGGACTACGTATCTATTGTAACGACACGACCCCGGGTCCCGTCGTCTTTCGCAAAAAGTCACTGTGATCGTCTATTTACCTCTGGGTTTCCTTTACTAGGACCGTTGTGTTTTCCTCGTTGTGTTTACCGTAGTTTTTACCGTAGTCACCCCTGCTCTTTGATTGAGGTATGCCAGGATTAGTATGGCCGAAACGGATGCGCAAAAGAACCTACTGAGATTTTTTTTATTTCGGCGGATTCGAATTTCTCTCGGAAAAGCGGGGAAATTAACTGAGACTTGTTGTCAACTGTTGGCTTCCTGTCACGTGTCTAAAGGCGAATGATGAGCGAGAGAATTCGTTTGCAAGAGCGTAAAATGGTGCAGAGCGAGAGGAGCTGTGATTCTGCATAGAGAGCACAAAACAATGGAAAGCGAATGATGAATCCCTATTTGCATAGAGAGCATAAAAAAGTGGAAAGCGAAGATAGATATATTTCATATATCTTTCAAACTTCTATCTATTTCAGAAACCACTCTTTTGCACTCCTGTGCTTTCTTATTATTTCGTTTTGTTTTTGTTTCCTTTTCTTTGATTTCAGTTCAAGCAACAGCTCGAATTAATTAAAGAATACAACCACTCTGGTTACAGACGATCCAGGATATGGTGGAAATGTCTGTCTGACACGGGATCCGCGCACGTGGAAGTTGCGAATCGATTTAATTATTTATTTATGTGGATTTTGTTTCGAAGAGATCTAATCTTCCCTAACTAATTTCTCAATGGATTTTCCCTAATTTGTGAAGGAAATTCCTTCGAATATGCGCTTTGCCATCTACTAGTGAATTGGTTCGAAGAGAATTTGCCAACTGCGAGTATTGAGTTGTTTCGAGAAGAGATGCAAATTTATTGGATTTCCATGGGAGTTTTTCTAAGGCAGATAACGGAAATTCAAACCGGAGTCCGCTTATAACGCCATTTCTAGCTGAATTCTAGAGTTTGGATAAGGATTGGGCGACCGAGAGTTCGCTAGACGCCATCTCGTCGGGTTTACGTCCAAAGAGTAAAGTTTAGATAAGGATTGGGCGACCGAGAGTTCGCTAGACGCCATCTCGTCGGGTTTACGTCCAAAGGGTTAAGTTTAGATAAGGATTGGACAACCGAGAGTTCGCTAGACGCCATCTCGTCGGGTTTACGTCCAAAGGGTTATGAAGTCAGACTTGACCTGCTCGAAAGCTGATCTCATCTGCCTGGAGCTGTTGTAAGACGTCTGCTTTTATAGAAGCAGTGGTCCGCTTTCTAAACACGACACGTAACAATGAACCTCATTGGCACTGCCTTATATCGTGATTTGTTTCTTGTCATATTTCCCTAATCACGAGACTTAGCGATTTGACCTCGCGGCTACCTTACTGAATTGTTCCGAACTTCAATTACCTAAAATTTCTATCAAACCGCTCAACGCTTTCTGGTACTTTTCATTGTGTCGACTTACTAATTATTCTCCGGCTTATATTTCATAGCATGTTTTCACCTGCTTGTTGTCTATGGAGCGTAATGAACTTTCTGCGACTGTCATATCTTAATTCGCTTTATGAATTGGTTAAATTATTATTATCGTGGGTGAAATAACCGGCGACTTACTATTGTCTTTGCGAGGAGTTATTGTTCAATTTACAAATCTTTCCACCCGGTCGGTGGTCGGTATCTCGTTCACGCGGTCCGGGAATGTCCTTTCGATACCCTGCGGCAACATCCGGTGCTGGTGAGTTTCTACCCTAGCTCGGTCGGTTTAGAGGCTATATTTTTACTAGAGCGAGAACTTTTATGTTATGAATATTTAATGTGCTGACGGAATCGTTTCTTTGCCGCGCTGACGGGTGGAAGAGTTTTGATTTCCTAACAATTTTACTTTTAGGTAATTACGTACCTATTCTTGCACTATTTGCTTTTTCGGTTTGGGCTGATTTAATGAGAGCGATGGAAATAATTTCCTTATCATCCTACCTAGGTGCGATCCATTTCACTATTCTATCAATTTTTACATATAAGCTAAATATGGTATTATTGAGGAGCACAATATCGATTGGACCATTAATACTCACAATAAGAATTACATTCGGGTAAGTGATGACTGCCAAATTTGGATCTTCAACTGACAGTTCAGGGACGAAGCTGAAGGTCCTTCTCGGTAAATACGTCAGAGTTCCATTATCATTAAAAGTTGAATTGTCGTTTCTGAGATGCAATCTAAAAATTGATAATGCTTGTATAAATTTCCCTTTTATGGTTAAATGACTTAATAAGTAGACAAACCTGTACGTAAATGGTCCGACTTCTTGAAATTTCAATTTTTCCTTCTTTTCCAAAAATTCTTTCGAATTTGTCACATTAAAAATATATACTTTGAAATAAGCGTCATAGGCTGGATTTTTCCACATTGTATAAAAGAGAGAATTCGGTGATAGAGTAAATAACTAAAAACCTTTAAAATTATTAAAAGCTGGAAAAAATAATTGATTTTTACCTTGTCAACTATCAAATCTACAGGATCGAAAACGTAGATAAGGCCAGAAATACCTACGAGGATTATTCCCAATAAACCGCTTGTCAGTTCACCTTTAAAAGAAAAAAAAAATGTTAACATTTAAATAGGAGCAAAAGCAAAAAATGTATTTATTATAATTATAATGACAATATTATAATTAAGGCTATTATTACGTGAATTTTAATTTACAAGTTTTAACAGCCGCGTTATCTATTGGTTGTATACATTTATTTTTCTAAGAAAAATTTAAATGAACAAGCAAAAAAATATATTATGTAACACATACCTAATTTAAATTATTATTAATATTTACCCATTTAATATTTATAAATTAAAATTAATTTAAAATAAAATATTTCAATTGCCTACTGATTTTATCTGTTGAGATATTTTATTGAAAACATAAAAAAATTAAGAAATTCTGTAAACATACGATAAGGACCAATAATAATAATTATCACTTTACCGCGAGCCTATTAATTAGAAGTAAATTATACTTATGTATTAAAATTAAAACCCTAATAAATTATAATAATTAATAATCTCACACTATTTAATAGGCTGTTTTTCCTGAGCATCGTGCTACTTAATTATTTTTTATAATAGAATTAGAAGTAGTAATATCATAAAAAAATACGGATGAAATTGGACGTTTTTGAGAAGGTCATACGGAATTATGTTATAATCATTGTTCTTCGAGAAGGTTATTCAATTAAGCATCATTTTAAACAGTAACTGAAGTGAAAATTTTTATGGAAATTATAAGGAAACACAAGTAGAGAATAACGTTTCCTTAAACTAAATTTTCATGTTGTTTAGAATGCGGGACATATCAAAGTCAATCTAGTTATTTCAGAAACTTATGCAAAAAATAAAAAATCGCAGCTCCCTACAATAATATCAAATTTACTTTCTTTATTACCAATATGGTCGTTTCTCTACAACGATTATATTTAGGCTTAAAGTTCAACATGGTAGATTTCCCGAACACTTAAATAAAATAGGGATAAATGATACTCCTATGTGCCCACATTGCCCTTCAGAAGTTGGTTCCCTGAACCATATAGTGTTTAAATGCAGGAATAATTCTCAAGCCACCGAAAGACTTTTGAAGGCCTTAGATGAAAACAAGGTGGATAGGCCCACAAACTTGACAAATATCCTTGCACTGGCAAATATGGACATCTACAAGACTCTATAACTGACTTTTTTATAGCTATAAAGCTACCTCTCTGAACTTTTCGAGTTATAGTTAATTTTTTTTATTTTGGAGTCTATATTTTCTAGATGATGTTTTAATATTCTGTGGCAAATGAACTCTGTTCGAGGCCTCCCCCCCCCCCCCCCTTCACACACACACACACACACACACACTTTTTTTATTAAAAATTCGAATTGAAATGATTAGTGTATGAAAGTGAAAGTTATTAGTAGTGTCGATCTAAATTTCAAGACGACACTGGTTTTTCCAATTTTTTTTTTCAGTCAACTTAGTGGATCATCACTTTTGTTATGTGGTCGATTTGAAGTAACTCTCGGAGGTGAGAAGGAGGGTGGGGGGGGTGGGGGTAGAAAACCAGGTAAAAAAAAGGAGAGAAACGGTTTTTTGTCCCTAAGTTAGGTGTGAGTCGTCGGACCAAAAAATTTTTGGACAAAAAGCCAAGATGAGATCTAGCTTTGTTTTTTAGTTTTTTCACAGTAGTCGTATCAAACCTATTCATGAATTTTTAAATGATTTTGCTATCAGGAAACCTCTTTGTACCTACACTCTGGATGCTAGAAGCTAATTCTTTAATAAGCATTCTCTAAGTATATAAATCATGTCAATTGATTCTTGTATCGCATTATTACGAAAGAAAATAAAATATGCACTTGATGCTCCTGAATGTCAAAAGATTACGCGAATAACTAATAACATTGTCATACCAACGAGTAGCTTTTTTCCTTAGCCGCCCAGGTATTCTGTATTTACAAGGGTGATAAGTTAATATCTAGAAAACCCTCAAGAATTTAAGTACAGTTGTAGTTACAAAAAATATTCATTTTAAATTATTCTGTATCTAGTTCTAGTGGTGAAAAAAGATATAGGAGGGGTTCTATTGGAAAAACTCGAGAAAATGCTGTTTGGAATTTTTCATGGTTCGACCATACTTTTTGGAAATCCTGTACAAAATTTACAAAATGTAAATAAGTTGTTAGGAACTTTAGACCTTTCTTGACTCACTCCATATCATGCAGTGAGCCAAAAGAATTTTTCTTAACTGCAGTAGATTAACTGCAGTAGTTTACGAGATCCCTGTACTAAACATTGAAAAAAACTCACTCTGTATAAATCTATCTATCAATATATAATCTACACCTTGTAACAAAAAAAATATATATTTAAGGAAGAACGACCTTTCTGCACTTATTTTGAAAGTAAAAGTGTCCTATTAAAGAAATCAATATCATTGCAAATAGAGTTACAAGCACGCAGTAGGTACCTATATTATTCAAGGGTGAATGTAAACAATAATTACTTCTACTAGTTCTACTACGTATGTTCAATATAAAAGATATAGTGTAACACACCGCCCCCCTACCCGCTCATCCCCGCCGAAAGTTGGCCTTTAGATCGTCTAGATTTGAAGGTAGAACCGAACGTTGTGTTTTGTGGTATCGAGGTTCGTAATTTTGGTATGCCGGAAGCAAGGGAGGAGTTAAGGATTTTGCGTTCTGACGTTTGAACTGAATTTCTTGATTTCGATTTTTACAAAGTAATAAACAAATCAATTGTAGGGTGGGAGTAATCAATTTCATATCATCTTTCGAACTCAGGATTACCCCCATCGTTATAATCCTTTACTCATTACTTTATAAATTGTTGTTAAATTTCTCTATTTGTGAATTACGTGTTTCTTTAAACACTGTGAGTCAACAACACTCGAGTTCGAATATAAAGGGACCCTGCTGGCAGCTGGGGTAACCACTTTTACTTTCTTTGAGACAATGTGCGGCGTTGCCGCTTGTACTAAACGTTAGAATAGTCGTAGCTTGCTTAGGCTCTTTTAGCGCTTTTGGTTTTACTCAAGATATGCTTCTTTTTTTTTGTAAACCAGGTTTGTAAGACCTGTTTTACCTTCATTGTTTATTCGCAGATATACTCTGAATTTGCATTATTCGGGTGTAGCTTTTGAAGCAAGTAATATTTAATTACCTCCCAGCCATATTCAGGTATGTGATAGTCCTGCGACTAGAAGTTTTGATTTATTATTGAAAAATTCCCTTTTAATGGTATATTTTTCATTCTGCGATATCGAACACATCTCTCGAGCGTTTTCGACATCATTAACAGAATCATTATCACCTCTGATCGAATTACAGACCCCATTCCTTTATTATTGCTCAGACGCAATAATTAGAGTGTTGGAAAATTGAGCTAACCTACTCATATAATCAGCATATTCGGGCGTAGGTTCTGAACCAGATGACCAACAGCATCTCCCAACTGTATTATAGAGAATTACCTAACAAAAGAAATCGGGATAATCAAATCAGTTTAGTGATTACGTTTCTCGTTAATGCGTCGTTGTTTGTGATTTGCACTTCAAGAAAAGCCTGAGCGCTGCTAGGACCACTCTATCGTTTTATTTATGTTTGTGGTGCTTTTCGTATCAAACCTTGGTTTCCACTCAATTTTCGTGAACTGGTGGTTTGCTTTGGCGATTTGGCAACATGGCTTCGCCCATCTACCTTTCAGGACACCTTACTACTTTTACTACTTCTGTTATTGGCCTGGAATGTTTATTGCGAACTCGAGTCTCGTAGCTCCGTCAGAACACAAAGCTCCTTTATGGTTTGTTTACACTACAAAACAAGACTACTCAATTCAGGCACTACTGTTACTTTTTACATCTACTTCATCTACTGGGGGGGGCAATAGGGAACTTCTTATTTGTGATGGATCATAATTTTGCAAGAGTGCAAGTATTTATTTCGTCGTGTTATAATTTTTCTTCATTCATGGTGTTACACAATGGCGAGGCATTCCTCTCATTTTACAAAGGTCGTATAATTTAAAGGGGCGGTTCGTTTTATAATATCCGGTCGATCCTACATCTGTACTAAATAAACTCGGACTCCTTGAGAAATAGAATGATTTGTCTATTGTGTTCGTGGTCAATTCCCTAACTAAATTATTTCTGATAATGGGTCGTTTTATTTATTCACAGGTTACTTATTTCCTGACCTGGGTTTAATTGCCTTTTCCTCCTAGCTTTATCTCCTGTACAGCGAATTTGTAATTTATTTGTGGTAGTATTTCTATTTCCTGCCTAACTTGAATTATTCCTAATCACGTGTCGCTTTAATTATTCACAGGTTACTTTACTACTGACCTGGGTTTTGATCTTCCTACTAGCTCTATCTCGATTTCCGATACAACGATATTATTTCTTTACCTTATTTTAACGTCGGTTTATTTGTCGGGCGTTTATTTATCGGGGGCGTCTTCCTTTTTACGGTGCCGGCGATTGAGACCGGTGTTTCGAATCGGGGCTCTTTCTTTTGCGGTCGAACATGGTTATTTTCTAGAGACAGAAATTGTCCCTATGAATCGCGGATCTCTCCTCGATTCTTAGTGAAACTAAATTCGAATCTTATGAATGGAGTGAATTAGAAAATGCTTGTTGTTTCAGCGTATGAATTTTTCGCTACTTCGAATATTCCTAATATTGCTCTTTAAGAGGAAATTCTAATTTTATCAACGTGGACGAAAACAGGAAGGTGGCTAATCGACTTTTATTCAGCGATAAAAAGAAAAATGGAAACGTTGCGACGCTATCTAGGTAGTTTCCACCGTCAGGGTGATGACAGAATCGGTGCGATACTCTCAAAGGGAGTTACCACCGGCCGGATGCGGAAAATGCCTGGTGCGATACTCCCAAAAGGAGTTGCCACCAGACGGATGCGGAAAACAGTCGGTGCGATACACCCAAAAAGGGGTTGCCACCGGAAGGATAGGGGAGGAGATAAACAGTCTGACAGCGATTGAGTTCGAAGCAAGACTGTCTAATTCTTTTCATCTGATGCGTGCTTTTATAGCCAGATTTCGACCAGGCTCTTTTGTTTTCAGACGCGGGAACTTACTAGCAGCTGCTTTCTAACACGGCCGGCTCGCGTGATTCTTTAAGTAATACAATGTAGCGGGGACTTTCCGTTGGTGGTGGATGTTTTGGCTGGCCGTTCGTGCCGCCTGTGTTAAAGAAGGCGAGTGACCTAGATTCCTGATCCATTATACCTACTCAGGCCGACTATCTCGTGGATATGAATGAGAGAAGAAAAAAATTGTAATTATTTTACGTACCTAGGGCTGGTTTATCTCAATAGGGACATAGAAACATATATGGGGACAAGTAAGCCGTTTTCAAGCGAATTTTTACATACGATATTTCTTCGAAAAAATAAGAATAAATTTTAGATATATTATTTTTGTTATACTTTTTTTTTTCTTGTGCTATTTTTAGACCAAATAACATGAAAAACAGAATTATGACGATAAGAAAAACAAACGCTGACTATGAAAACCCTAAGATCTAGTTGGCTTTGAAAACTGAATCCTGATCTTGTAGTGTTACTCAGCATCAAATTGGGCAACTTTACTTCTACTTTAATTAACATGAACTGCGGATTTACGAGATCCCAATGGTGTCAAGGTCTATAAAGTGGCCTACCCTGTACAGCCACTACTTTGATCACATCATAAACAAGTGGACAGTAAAATTGATTTTAAGACCATTTCTTGTTTCTTTTTCACTATTTTTCTTTTTTCGTTGAGTTTCACAATTAAAATTAATTTTTAAAATGAAATATTTCCCAAATGTTTGTGATACTAAATTTAATCATATGCATTAAGCTTATTTTAAAGAACCTCTTTTAACAAAATAATTTTAAATGAAAGAAACTTAATTTGCAAAACAACACAGACATTTAATAAATAGGAAAATGATTTAACAAATTGTCCAACACAATTGGCAAAAGAGGAAATAAAAAAGAAATATTTAATGTGCAATTTTTTAAACATAATTAACACCACAATAGTAATCCTACTTAAACCCTTTTTGATACAGTGAGTTTCTTTTTTAATTCAACATAAGGATTTATATGTAAAAACTTTACCTCGTGTTAATGGTTTTCCTGGAGTAAATTTTTGAGATTTTGTTTTTCTGGATCGTAATACACATTACTCTACACGACCTTTTGAAGATTTGGTGCCATTGGAAGCAATACTTTTTTAATTAAAATGAAAAAAGTGCAACGATTTTTACTCGTTTTCAAAACTAGTTAGCTGATGTGTTTGTTCACTGACGTCTATCAAATCTCTGAAATTTTTATAGTTTGAACGATAGTTTGAACATTTTCTGTATATTTTTATATACTCCTTGTCTTATTAGTAAATTGCTTTTTACAAGAAGTAGTGTCGTTTTCTCTTAAGTTTAGCAATAATCATAAAAAAGGTAGTCTTAGTTCAAGATTTAAAACTGATTTAAACAATCACGTATTATTGAAATGTCAGAGATTTGATAGACGTCAGTGAACAAACACTGCTAACTAGTTTTGAAAATCGATGGAAATCGTCCCACTTTTTGCATTTTATTTAAACAAAGTATTGGTTCCATTAAAGTTTTTACATGTCAATCCCTATGTTCATTGAAAAAGAAACTTACTATATAAGTATATAATTTATATAAATTATAAATTTATGTATTAAATCAAATATTAAGGGTAAATATTTATTAAGTGTAGATTACTTTTTTATCTGAGCTTTTATTAAATTAGATAACAATACTTACTTGAGTAAATTTTTCTCTTCATTTTTAACAAAGTGAAGAATTCACATCATAAAAGTAACTCACCAACTTAATGAGGTTTCAAAAAGTTGTTAAATAATTTTTCGTCAGACAATATTACACAATGCATGCAAATTTAGAAGCTACAGGTGACGACTTAAAAATTATTGATACAGTGATACATGACAAATGTTAATTAGTTATTGTTGCTCTGAAGTCACTTATTATTCTTAACCAATATTCGGACAAAAATACAATATCAGTCGGTACGAGGCATAAAAATTTAAATTAGATAATTATAATTAATTACGAACGTCAGAAAGTCACGTGTCACTCTAATATCAAGCAGCACACTATTTAATTTTGTTGCGAGCCATAATGACGATTATTTGCGATTTTCTGCAACTTGCGTTTTATTCACATTCAACTTGAACAGAGGTAGGTAAGTATATAAATGAAGCGCTACCATTAACTCCATGAACGAATAACAATTGCCTTGAATTATATATTCATGCGTGTATTATAGTGATACTTTCGGTAATTATTTTTGATTTTTGCACTAAAAATAAAGAAACAGGGACGGTGTTCTTTGCCCCTACTTATTATATCGGATAAGAGCTCGTTAAAATAAGTATAAATTATTCTCAATGCAGTTGATAATAACAATTAATTAGGGTTTCCTTTGCTTTAATTATTTATCATTTACTTCTATCGCTATAAAATTTTAATAACAACATAAAAAATTTCAGTACCGAAAAATAGAATTTTATTACAAGCAGCAAGATCTAACGGGGTGGTTTCAGAACATAGAGTGTTAAAATAAAAAAAAAAAAATATATTTAAAGGAATTTATGAAACAAAAATTTATGAACAAAGGTGAAAATGATTGTCACTGCTAGTTTCCAAAAAAAATTTATCTGACCCTTCATTTTGCGATAAAAAAACTCTTTACTTTTTCGTATCTTTAGATTATTTTACAAATAAATAAATAAATAAATAAAGAGCAACATTGACCCCAATAGAAAGCAAGATACAGGTAGGTAGGTATATTAAAATTTAGTAGGCAGGCTGTTATTCGATATTGTTGTGCATTAAAATTTGAAAGTTCAAGTTATTCAAATCAAAAGAAAAAAAATTATAATAAACATCTTTGCCATTGTATCTCATCATTGTATCAAAAATACACTGCAGGTATGTATAGGCGGGCCCGGTATAGGCAAATCAAACATAGTGCGAACAAGGGCCTATCTTTATACGAATTTTTTCTTAAAATCATGCACAGATTCACACTGTTCAATATTCACATTTAATTCTTATCAAACACCGGAGAAGAGTGGACAATATTAACATTATTTCAATATCAATAAGTTACCTTTATATAAAACTGCTCATGTGTATGAAAAAATTCTTACATAAATCCGAAAATATTTCCAAAGTTATAAGTTGAAATTATCGTTTTAAGTATGTCTTAGAGACTTTTACATAATATTAATATTTTATGAATGTTCAAGCAGATCTTAAATCTTTTCTTATTGAGTGAAATCAAAAAATATTGAGGTCAGATATGGCATAAATCGAAGTATTTATTCAAACAGAATCTGACTGCTGCATACCATTATACCCAAGTCCTTGTCTTACTTTTACATAAAAATACTAATTGCTCTATTATACAAGTGAATAATAATAATATGAATTACATTTAATATAAACAGGTTACTTGGTCATGCAATATTTTTTCCCAACGAGTATTCAATTATTAAACGTTCGTTATAATCCTGATTTTAGTTTAGAAATTATGTACCTACATTCTTAGAAACCGTGTTAGAAAGAACATTCGACCACGGGATAGCGGCCAATCATATCTGGATATTTTTCTTCTAACATCACTTTTATCTGAATCGCCCAGCAGCTGACAAATAAGATAACGCCTGTCCATGAGCTATCATTTTATGGAGGGAGTTTACTGCAAGGTTGGCCAAACTTCACAGGCTGATTCTTTAGACTAAAATAAACAAAATTTTCCATTAAAATGTGTCCGTTTTTGAGATACAGGGTGCCGAAGAAATTTTTTTTTCATGTTTTTTGACGATGTATCTCGGGAACCGTATGAGATACAATGTTCAGCTCTTATTTACACTATGTGCTCACTTATTTTCGCCGTAAAATAAAGGTTTTAAAAAATTCAATGGAATAGATTTAGGGTATTTTGAGGGTTTCGACCTCCTAATTTCTACGCCACTGGAATAAATGAGATTTTAACCCACGCCTTTGAACCGCCCATGTTTTCTATACCAGAAAGGTGCTCTTGGTTAACGGTTCTAAAATGAACCGTTTCCGATAAAAATGGCATTTTATGAGAGAAAACATCACTTCTTTAACGATTTTTCAACAGCATTTTGGAAAAATTAAAGTAAGTGAAAACTTATTCCTATACTTAATGTTTTCTCTCATGAAATGACATTATTCTCAGAAACCGTTCACTTTAGAGCCGTTAACCAAGAGTACCTTTTTGGTGTAGGAAACATGGACGGTTCAAAGGCGCTGCTTAAAATCACATTTATTAAAGTGGCGTAGAAATTATGGGGTCGAAACCCTCAAAATACCCCAAATATACGCCACTGAATTTTTTTGAAACCTTTATTTTACGGCTAAAAAAAAGGAGATAAGTGAGCACATAGTGTGTATAAAATCTGAAAATTGTATCTCATACGGTTCCCGAGATATCGTCAAAAAACCGGAAAAATAATATTTCTTCGACACCCTGTACCTCAAAAACGGTGCATTTCCGGACACACGTTGATGGAAAATTTTTTGTTTATTTTAGTATGAAGAATCGGCCTGTGAAGTTTGGCCAATCTTACAGTAAACACTCTGTATAAGCTTCACGTTTAGTTTCATTAACTTGTAGAAATAAAGCCGGAAATTTTCAAAGCTGCTTCTTTTTATTTTTTTTTTTAACTCAGTTGAGAAATCAAGAAACCAATTCGATAAAAGTAATTAGGTAGGTATACAGGATGCTTATTTTATCTCAAGACATTCAAATATATCAAAAACTATACGCCTCGGATTAAAAAAAGTAAGTAGGTCATGAAAGTTGTTCGTCTGGAAGGAGGACATCCAATGACACCAAACTCGAATACAATCTTAAATAAGAACCCACGTTTTTTAATGCAGATTCGGATTTTACGGGTGAAAACTCGTAGCAGATTGCTCCCCCCTTCCCTCCCATGCAGGTGAAGTGGGAGTAAATATAAAGTTTTGGTTATGAACTAACCATTATTTTTTATTACAGATTCGGGTTTTACAACCAAAAATACGACGGATTTGTCAGTATGGTCATTGAATATTATAATAGAAAATTTTATCGACCGGTTTCGGGCTACTAGTCTATCCTCAGGACAATTGTCAGTTTGTACAGGTTTCGTAGTTGGAGTAGAAAAAATTCATCCTGGTGGTGAATTAAATTGAAAAACCTTCTTGCGCATCAATCGCAGAAATAGTGTATTTTTATGCGATTCAATTCTGAATATTTTCACCGCTTTCTAAATTGGCTTTCTGAAATTTTACATAGTCAGGTGATATTCACTGACATTGCATTTCATTTCGTTTTAAACCGTGCCATAGAATGAATTTTTAAATATAACAAAACAAAAAAAAAACATTGGCAAAATTGAACAATTTTGGCCCATTTCCTATGCCCGCCACTGGCTAACTTTACTTAAAAAATACTATTTTTTAGACTACCTTTTATAGAACGGAAAAAGTGAAAGGGGAGCTTTGAAAACCGAAAATTTTAAATTTTAGAGGAATAAACATAATAATGTAAAAATATTCTAATATCTCCGCCATTTTTTTATTTGCTTCTTGAAATTTTTCATAGTTAAGGGTTATTAGTTCAGTCAAAATTTCAGTTCATATCCTCAAAAAATATGTTCATAAACGGTTATAGAAATTTAGCCTTTTTTCCCTTTTCCTACCCACGCCACTGGCTTAATAATAAAAATATTGCAAATTTTATTGCAATATTTTAACTTAATATTTTATAACTCAAATTTCAAATAATTTTCTTCCAGTAATGTTAATTTCGTTTAAAAGTTTTTGTTTCTAACTGGCTTATTTAGGGGTTTAAAATCTATCAATTTTTCCTTAAATTGAAAAGGCCGCCATTTTGGAACGGCTCTTCTGATTTAACTCAAATTCAGTACCATACGACTACTTGCATCTTACTACCAAAAAAATTTCAGCCCCCTAGATTGAAAACAGCGACCAGAAACCGTGCCTCATACCCGTTTCTTTTTTTTTTTTTGTAAATTTGGAGAGACACGTTGTAAAAGTAGCGCAATTTTAGGTAAATGTTTTTTTGTGAAAATCAAACGTCATCCCTAATAAGTTTCACAAAAGTAAAAAATTTCGTTCATTAATCTTGAAAAATTAAGCTACTGGAGCGTTCTTAAAATTTTAGAGAAATAAACATCATGTAAAAAAAATTCGAATATCTCGGCCATTTTTCTTACTCACTTCTTGAAATTTTTAAGTGTTGAAGGCTATTAGTATAGTTATCTACTGTAAAAATTTCAGTTCAATTGCTTCAAAAATGTGCTCATAAATTGTTAGGGAAATTTAGACATTTTACCACTTTCCTATCCACGCCACTGGCTTAATAATAAAAGTAATGTAAATTTTGTTACATTAAATTAAATTTGAAACAATTTTCTTCAAACCCTGTTGATTTGGTTTCAAAGTTTTTTTCCATCTTGCTCATACAGGGGTTCAAATATTAGCAAATTTTTCAAAAATTAAAATGACCGCCATTTTGAAACCGCTCGACCGATTTTGCTCAAGTACAATACCAGACCAGTTTTTATAGATATCTTACTCCCACAAAAATTTCAGCCTCCTAGATTCAAAACTGCGACCTGAAATGAGATGACAAAAACCGGATACCTGGAATTTTGAAGGGACACCCTGTAGAAGTGATGGGACTTTTGGAAAGTTTTTCAACGAAAATCCAACGTCATTCCCAAATTTTACAAGGACCCAAAATTTCGTTCACTAATCTTGAAAGATAAAGCCACAGGAGCGTTTTTAAAATCGAAATTTCGCGATTTTGGAGAAATATATATATATATATATATATATAAATATATATATATATAAATATATATATATATATCGTGGGCAGGTGAATTTTGGAAAACTACTTTTTCGTGATCTGGGGGTCATGATCGATGGACATTTGATGAGTTTGGGTGATTTTCGAAAAGTGATGTCGTCCTCAATAGTGTATTTTTTGTTAAAAAATACACTAATACAGGCGTTGAGATGTACTAATATGGAAAAAAGAAGCACTGCAATCCAATTATTACATTTAAAAATAAGAGCTGTAGTATCACGTAACGAAAAATAAAATTCAAACCTCCACCATAAGGAGGGGGGACGTTGAAAACCCTTTTGTCAAACCAACTATGTGTTGGGATATTTTCCAATATGGGAATAAATTGAATTTTATCAAAATAATTATTTAAAAAGGGGTTAAAAAAGAGGACTTGCTTGAAGAGCTCATCCTCCTGGAATGGTGATTATAAAATGTACAAATGTTAATAAACTTTGTGAACTATTTAAATTAATGTGAACTTTGCTTGAAACGCACTTATTTGTTTGCATATTAATTAGGTATTTAGCCAGAAAACTGCAGAGATGTCATCAGAAATACTGTCTTAAAACTCGTTTCAAGGAATAATAAATTTCTCCATAATATTACGGAGGACCATTACTTTCAATTTCAATACCAAATAATTCCTCCGTGATATTGAATATTGAATCTTTTTCAATTTTCAAATTGTGAAAATTATAAATTCTTAGGTATAGTGAGTAAAAAATGGAGATTGAATACTCAGGCACAGACTTAGGTTGGCTATTAGACTCAGCCGTGTCATTCAATATAATGCAACTTTTCTGCCTAGTTAAAAAATAATTATCTACCATTACACACACTCTTTATAAGTATTGGATGCAAAAATAATAAAAATATCATTGTTCCTTAAATATTATTAACACGGACGTTTTTTCTTACCGTTTATATTAGATCGGTTCCGTAGATGAAAACAGCCCATTTTTATTCACTTTAAATGTCTCTATTACTCAATGCAAAACAATAAAAAATTGGAATCGGCACTTTAGTCGAACTTTATTACTTTATCTACATCCAAAAGATATATAACTTCATGGTGACTTAATGAATAAGACAGAACTGCAAGTAAATGTTGGACGCTGTAACAAAAACTATAACTTTAATGTCTCACTTTGTTTTATTATGGAATGAGTTGGTATATTATATTGAAGTCGATTAGTATGAATCATGCAGAAACTTGATACTTTAACGATAACCACAAAACTTTGTTAGGTATGGTGATGTTAATAAGGAGAATTAGAAAGAAGTATTGCCTTCCCTCCTGTCAGTTTCGGTCATCCTAATTTTCTTTTGTATTTGTATTTATACATAAACCGTATTTGATCATATTTTATTTTACATAGAAGAAAAAAGCTTATCGACTTTCGGTCGGGTATCGAAACCGGGATCTTTGGATCAAGGATCTTGATATGTTGTATGCTTACTGATCAATACATGCTGTTTCAGAAAGTAAGAGAAATATTTGAGGGTTCGATAATAATTGGCTTATTACAAGTAAAAAAGTTAATATAAACATACGTCATAAAATGTCTGGTTTTCAAAATACAGGGTGTTAAAGTTGAATTTATTTTTTTTTTAATTAATATCTCAAAGATCCTTTTGCCGATATTGGTGAAATTTGACAGTGTTAATTGTAGTGACAAGGAGCTCCCTTTAGTCCCAAGTAGATTAAATTTATTAGGACCGCGGTGGCGTCCAGGGGGCACCTTCACCAATATTGTAAAGGAAAATGAATTTTTTAATTTTAATGTGCCATACTATTACCCCCTTAAATATTTCCCTTTCCTCCCGAAGCACCCTGTATCAATATAATTGAGTATGAAGGGAAATTTGGGGGCATAAAATTTCCATGTCAATAATGACACGTTATATATTTATTCTATTATATTATCATTCAGTGAAAATGTTAAATTCAGTTCTAATTCTCAAAATACCTAAATTGCGCAAAAAAACGTCATAAGCACTACGAAGGAATATTTAATCTCAGACAATAATAATGATCTTCGTCGCTGCTTTCCTCTTCTTCCAAACAATAATTGTCTTTTATTGGTAAAAATATCCTTACTGTAGCTAATATTTATTAACAACTATATAAATAGTGGTTATTGGTGAGTAACTCAAAACTACTTTTCTTTTGGAATAAATAAGTAGGTAGGTACATGCTTAATTATTATATTTTGTACTGATAAGGATTATTAGGTATACAGTTGCGGCCTCACATTTTTGTTGTCATGGAAATTTCTGCTGAATTTTATCATAATAAGCCAGACTTTGTACAGTAGCTTAAATAAATAAATACAGGGTTAGTAAAAAGTCCCGGAACGGTCAAATAACTTGGTAATTTACTTGTAATTTTTTTTAATGTTGTAAAGACATTACGATACATTTTACAGCACCAACAATAATATTCCTGAAGAGTTTTCAATTAAAAATTAAGTTTTCTAACAAAAAATACAATGTATGCAGCTCGCAGTTAATGGCTGTTAATAATACACTTATAAAGATGATTGAGGCACTCTGCTACACGGCTCGTATCGTAATCTTCTAATAGTGATCATTATAAACTTGTTGCATTGATATTATTATTTATTAATCATAGGAAGAACTACACTTTTCGTGCTATTATTAGTTCCACCATCAAAAGTGGTAGGTAGATGATGTGAAATTAATTATACAATTAAATTTATTAATGCGATAAAGTTACAAATAAAATCCATAGATGCATTATTTTATGCATTCAAGAAGATAATTCAAATAATTGTAATTTTCTTGAATGCTATCCGACGTAAGGGCTCTCAAAGTCTCAGGGAATAAAGTTTGCTTTTTTAAGTAAAGATACCGTATTCCTATAAATCTTTTGAATAAGTTTTTTGAATTTCAAATACTATTTAAAAAAAAAAAGAAAAGGCCCGTACCTGAAAAATAAAATTTCTCCAGACACATTTATAAAATATAATGTAGGTAATGTAAAGGAAAAATTTGAATTTTTCTCTTGCTCTTTACCAATAACAGAAGTTTGAATGGAAATATGAATTTAAGTCGAAGTATTAGGTGCTCTTATTAGGCAGGTACATAAGTCAAATTTCGAAAATATTGTAGAAATAGAAAACTTTTATTTTTAAAAAGGTAATTCTGAGATGGTACCTATGTTTTATGGCCTTAAGATTACCAAATGACCTGAAATTGGCACGATGTAAAAAAAATTTATTTGAAACATTTTGCTTTGTTTTCAAAAATTTGCTCGTTTTTGATTTTAACAATAATTTCATAACAGCTATTTTCTCTTTAAGTAAAAAATCACCCCTAAAACTAACTTTTTAAGCAAGAGATTGTTTTCTAGGTTTCTTCAAAAAATTAAAATAAAATTTCTATAATGATGCTTGCTTTTTAGTTGTGGCTGAATATCTTCGCAAAGTTTTCTCTTAACCTATTTTTTTTAAGCAGGCGGGAACATCGGTCTTAAGACAAAGTCACTCAACTCCAGTAATTATGGGCTGCGAGAACTTGCTCATATACCCAGCTTCAAGTACCTAAACCAAATAAATAGTAGAATAGACGACACAAACAACCAGAGCGAGACTGGGAATCGAACTCAGTCCGAGGCAGTTCATTCGTAACCTATTGTTTTTTAATTTGATTCTTGGCACATGAAGTTTATTTTTACAAGCTATGAGTAACCCTGTATAAAATTAGTTAAGACACTGCACTGTTGGCTTTTGACAGTTTTCTTTGGATACAGTATAAATACAAAAAACAGGGTGACCAAAATTTTCTCTATTAAGAGATATTTCAGAACATTTTTCGATATTTCGTGTAAGTAAGTGTAGAAAATTCAGTGATTTCAGTTCATTCAGACCACACTTCAAAAGCGTAGCTTGTGTGAAGCGGTACCTTAGTTTTAACAAAAGAACAATTCAACATCTCTGTGTCAATATGTAAAAAAAAAAATATGCGACAAATTTTATTTCAAACAATCAGAGGACTCCAAATAACACCAAAGTGCTAAAACAAATAAAAAAGGAAAAAGTAAATAAATGTTTAATCCATGTCTAGGATTTCGCGTGTTCGTTTACGGGTTTTCCCAGATATACACATATTTTATGAACTTGCTAAAAACTAGCCCAGTGGATTGAGCCGGCAAACTTATAAAACTGATGAATTTTTGTAGGTACACATCCTATAATTATTATTATTCACTTTTTGAGCGCTAATTAAATTTCTTTCCATATGACAGTGGTAGAGATTTTAGGGCTGCTTGGAATTTTTTGCCTTTAATTTTTACGACACTGGGAAAATTGGCTTTATGGAAGCAAATTTTATACTGTCAATGTTTTATACATAAAAACGGTGCTCTTGGTCGAAAGCTTTAATGTGAACTGCTTTCGAGAAAAACAACATTTTATGATGAAAACCATAAAAGCAACGACATGTTTTGTTGTAGATCAAATGGTTTGTTATGGTTTGTTTCACTGCCACGTAAAAAAGTTAATTAGCCCGCAAAAGGTAGAGAATATTAATGACAATATGTGTACAAAAGTTCAGCTTTATACCTCAAACGGTTCGTGAAATATCGTCAAATAACTGAAAAAAAAATTTTACTCCCTGTATCTCGAAAAAGGTACGTTTGCGGACCCATGTTAAAGATTTTTTTTAAGGAATTACCTACGCCTTTCATTTTCACATCTTTCGAAACTCCCTGTATAGTCTAGGTGGGGCTATGGATAGATGACATCTAGTTCCTATATCCCAGTTAAATTTAGGGTGTCTGGAAATCCTACTCTGTTTATTTCTAGTTTCATAGTCATGATCAAATCTATTTACTAGTTGCCAACTCTTGATTTTGACGTAAGTTTGACGTCAGTACAGACTCTATGTCAAAAGTCCAGACTCAGAATATAAGTTATCACTACGGTGTAGTCTGTAGTTATTAAACATGTTTTTTATAATTCTCCTGTGTAACGTCTACAATCGCGGCTGGTATTTTCCCCTTACACCTCCCCAGACCAACACAACATAACTCAAATGTGACTCGACATATCCTCAGGTGAGGAATATCCAGAATTCTCTTGACTTGATCAAATTTATAAATTAACCCTCTGGGATTTCTTTTTTAAAATTACATATAAAAATTCCTCCTCAATTGTGAGTCAATGACTACGCCAAGGTCTCTTACCTTTATTATTGAGAAATTATTGTTTCTACCATCTGTACAATTAATTTCATCATATTATGTTGGTGGGTGATTTTTATAATGTGCAAAATGTTGTTTTGGTCCAGTGTACCTACACTTATTAGTGATCTTCTATTGTATCAACATTTAATTTTTTGTAGCTCCTCAGTCACCATATTTTATAAATCTTACCCATGAATCTGACAATAATAACAAATATTTGAGAAATTTCAAATATACCACTAAGGCTTTCCGGCTGCACCCTTATTGCAACTTTACGTCTTTCAACCTGCAAGTAATCAACCCCTGATTGTTTTTTTTTTTCAAATTACATTTTTATTTTTTTTTGCCCGCCAAAAACAATAAAGTACACTGCTGGACAAGAAAATCCAGACAGTAAGAAAAGCCTTCCATGTTTCAATAAAAACTCATGTAAAAAAAATTTGAGTTTGAGTTATAATGTACCTACAATAATTATCAGTTGCGATTGTTTGTTAACGATTAATAGACTAGTTGATTAGTTTGATTAAAAAAATTGAGAGAAAAAAATAATGACCTGAATTCAAAAAGTAAAGGTGTCCGGATTTTTTTTTCCAGTAGTGTATTTTAAGAAGTATTTCCATCATTGTCAAGGAGTAAAAAAGAACACCCACTGAATGATGCTCTCGCCATATACTTTCATTTTCATGGTTACACTACTTTTTCATAAACAAATATTGAATATCAAATATTCTTTAAATGAACCATTCATAAATACTAAAATAATGGATTCATTCATGACATGAATCATTCATGAAATTGTAAGATACAATTTTGAGCTAGATAAACCGCAAGACGAGATTTCGGAAACCGCGTGGGAAAGAAGGATTATGTTAAATTAGCAAAAAGCTGGGCAATTTAGTGGTCAAATGATATTCTGTTGAGAAAATCAGAAAAGTCCGTTCACTTTCGAAAACATTCGAATAAATCAGAATCAGAATACAATTATTACGTTTCTATTTTTTTTTTTTTTCTAAAAAAACACAATAATTTAGAGATATTATGTTCTCTAATATAATAATTTTCCCATAAGTGTTATTTAAGATTCTATATCTTCAGGAATCTGACATCAAGACCTCTCAAATGAGAAAAAAATTATCAAATTTTTTTTTCAACAGATACTAAAACAATGACTGCTTATAAACGGTCCCTGTTACCTGTTAGGGAGCTTAACCACAATACACCTATTATTAGCATCATTAACAACAAGCGACAAATAAATGATGAAATACAATGTTCACTGATTTCGTTCACTGACAACGTTCACAGAGAAATTATTGCATCGGTGAAGTTCACCAGACAACCTTGACGTAACAACTATTAATCATCGTTGCAAAAAAGGTGAAAAGGGTCGAGTCAAAAAATAATTTAAGATAATTTAAGTAAGGTGACACTCAATGAGACAGAATCACTGATAAATTTCTAAACTCCGACGATAAAAAATGCATTTCTAACCAGTTGAGATAATGTTGACCTTGCCATAGGCAATAAAAAAATCATTCATAACAACAATAAGGTAATAATAACCTCAAAGAGCCAAAAATTTATCAAAAAAAAATACTTCATTAAAAAATTATCAAAATTATAAAAAAAACTTCCTATACTATTTTTAAAATAATTAGTGTACATAATATACTACAGGATTGTGTTAAAAAAATCTTAAGATCTTCAAAAACATTACTTCGTTTGGTGTAGCTGTGTTTCAACCTCTTTTAAAATTAATGCCTTTCTTTTTCTCTCTTTTTGTTTATAGAACACTTGTTTTAAAGAATAAAAATTCCCATAAACAAACCTGGTGGGGTTAATGTAGCACAACTAGATGTGAAAAAAATAGATCTTCGGTCGCATTGAAGGTGTCACTCACGATAAATCTAAATCTAAATCTAATTCCATAAACATATGTCCGAAAAAGCTTAGAAAAAAGACACAGAGTGTTGAAAAAAATTTCAGTTTTGACGATAACTTGGGCACTTTTAAATACCAAAAGGTCATTTATTGTAATTAATAGCAAAATAATAATAATACTGTTGCTATGTTACTATATTAATAATTTTATTTACATACGTCTGAAGATGTTACAAAGTAGTGAAACACGTGTAACGTTAATATCCAGCAATATACATCAGTAGAATCTTTTAAAACATTAGTGTTTTATTTATCATCAATCAGAATGCAGAGATTCTGATTTTAAATTTGCATAATTTTTAATTAACAGCACGCAAAACAAAGAAAAACACGTAATAAGGGTGAAAAAATTCATCAGTGGCATAGATACAGGGGATATGACCCTTTTTTCATATTTATAACTTCTACGGCCATGGCCTTAAAAGACCTTATGTTACAGAGTTGGATTTCCTGGAGATTTATTACAAAAAAAAAGATATAAGTACTTATGAATATTCTAAATTCCCCATAGTTTTTAAGTAAATTGAGTCTAAATTTCATCATACCGCAAAAAAGCTCATTGTTTTGATATTAATTGCTATTTTTGGATAATAATAATTTAAAAAATCCGTGATTTCATATAGCAAAATTAGTGGTTTGAGGTAGTTTACACTCAATTTACTTGGAAGATATGGGGAATTTATAATATTTATAAGTGTATCTTTTTTCGAAAAAATTTTCCGGGAAATACAACTCTGATAAGTAGGGTCTTGTAAGTCCATGGGCTAAGAAGTTGTTGAACGAAGAAGGGATCATATACCCTGATGCATCTTTGCCACGGATGAATTTCTTCACACCCGTGTTTTTCTTTGTTTTGTTTGCGCTAAATTATAATAAATAACTTGGTATAAAATTATATTGTAAGTATTAAGAAATGCCCAAGTTATTCGGCGAAAACGGAAAAAAAAATTCCAAGCTTTTCTGGACATATTATATGTTTATGGGAACTTTTATTCCTTAATACATATCTTCTATAAATTGGTGAAGACCTGCTACAAAAAAGTGACCACCTTGCATCTCTATTAAATTTTTTTTACTAGTACTATTATATTTATGAATACAAAAAAAGCGGTTCAGATTTAAAAATCTTCTTCGTATAGATTTTCAGATTTTGTTGTGATACATTTAAAGGGTTTAAATAGATGCAGCCTATATACATATAATAACTATTATTAAATTATTTAATTATTAAACTTACATGAAAGATGGCCTTCTTCACAAATTATATAAAACCATTAACTGCAGAAGAGTTGTTACCTTAATTGATAATATGCTATCAAACCGGAAACTTCGAGTTTTCATTAATGAAAAAAGCAGCAAAGTCAAATACCTGAATAATGGACTTCCTCAAGGATCAGTACTAGCACCATTATTGTTCAACTTATACACCAGTGACTTACCAGAGACTACCTGCAGAAAATTCATATACGCTGATGATTTGGCTCTTTCTTATCAACATAAACGTTTTGAAGAAATCGAAAATGTACTAAATGAAGACATACAAATAATGGTAGACTACTTCAAGAAATGGCGTCTTTGCCCCAATCCCAACAAAACCGAAGTATCTTGTTTCCACCTAAACAACCACGAAAAACATCGAAAATTACAAGTCTCGATGGACAATGTAATCTTGAAACACAATTTCAATCCAGTATACCTTGGAGTAACTTTTGATACTTCATTAACCTACAAGCCGCATATTGACAAATTGCGCAAGAAACTTAAAACAAGAAACAACCTTTTACATAAACTTGCCGGTTCGGATTGGGGAGCTCATGCAGACACATTAAGAGTTGCAAGCATCTCACTTGTGTATTCTACGGCCGAATATTGTTGCCCAATCTGGATGAATAGCGCTCATGTCCATAAAATTGATTCTGAATTGAACACCACCATGCGAGTTATTACTGGTTGTATTAAGTCAACTCCAACACCTTGGCTGCCGTTAATTTCAAACATTACACCACCAAGAATCAGAAGACAAATAGCGGCTAAGCGAGAATTCGACAAATGCACACCGGAATTTCCAATCTGGCATGATCTTCAGAATCCTCCTACAACAAGACTGAAATCTCGAAATCCATTTTGGCAACAAAATCATGAGATCTTTTCCCCACTGGATTCTTGGAAGTCTGAATGGAGAGTTCAGAATGTTTTCAATCATCACCTTATCCAAGATCCAACAAAGGAAGTTCCCGGATTCGACCTACCGAGAAAGCTCTGATGGAGTAAACTGAATCGTTTAAGAACTGGCCATGGACGCTGTAACTCAATGTTATTCAAATGGATGGCAGTTCCAAGTCCAAATTGTCTCACTTGTGGCGAAGTTGAGGAAACAATTATTACTCATATTGTAGAAGAGTGTCCAGAAACTAAATTTCTTGGCGGTTTCAATGACATCCACCGCCTTACTCCAGATGCAATAAATTGGTTATACAAAGTCTAAAACCAATATGAACTGAATGGTGTGTCTAGGTTTTTTATGGGGTTTTTCCCTAGACTGGCTGGAAAAGCGAATGCTTCACCATGATATCAACAACTCATCCTTATATTCTACAAACCGTTCTACCCCCCACAATGATGAAAATTCTACAATATTGTACTTATAAATCATATCCACATCATCCTTCTAATTTAAAATGTAATAATTCATACGAAATATATATATATATTAAACTTACCTTTGGGTTTCATATTATTTGAATGTTTTATTTTTGATTTCATAATAATATTGCTTATCAACACAAGTACAAAATAGGAATTTATTGAATTATTGAATTTCTGTTATGAAAACTGAAAATACGTCAGTTATTCTAATAAACGCAATACAGGCACCACCGAGAAGTTCATCAGTTTAATAAACTCAAACTTATTCCTCCTAAGAAAGTGATATGACTTCTTTATATAGAGGTTGAAGATCGCAACGGGCGTCATACAGGTTCCTCAGGGAATTCCAGCAGCAGAAGAACCTAATAATAGGCAATATGATCAACGAGATCTCTGCTCTGGGATTCTCTAGAGATTAAAGCAATAATAATATAATTTTACTGATAAGTTACCAGAGATAAGCAAAACAACCGTAAATGTATTTTAAAATTAACATTTTTTATAGAATTCTTTCAAAAAGTTTCAAATGTTGCTGACGTCAATAATGGATGTGCTTGCATAGCCCCAAGTCACGCTTCATTATTTCACTGGGATCGGACAACGAAATCCTCAAGAAAAATTTAATGTTCTATTTTTTCATGTAGTATTCAATAATTTTTCAACGTCAACTAGAAGGGTTTTTATAGTTAAATATTGTTTTTCATATAGCCGTGCTGTTTTATCTCATTCGGTTAAAAAAAATCAGGGATGTGATAACAAACATCAATAAAATTCAAATTCAAAATTTCAATGGGAAAGAACAAGAAATTTTTTCTACCAAATGACGTCACAAGCGAAAACCATTCACCGAAAAATCATATCACAAGCAATTTGACGTCATATCGACCGTGATTCGGTAAAAACCGAGGTATAAAAACATTTTTTCTAATCTTATGGACTTTTTTAGAATCTAGTCGGCGTTGAAAATATTTGAATGTCTTCTTTGTATATTATCTCTTGAGATAATCGAGATGCATTTTCTCCAAAAATTGGCATCCTGTATAGGTACAATAATGTTTCAAGCTGAAAATGCTCTTGTCAAAAAAAAATCAAGAATGTGTGCTTGATGATCGGGACAAATGATCAAAGTAGCTGAACTTTTCTATATTTTAAATAAATATTTGTTATCCAATATTGAAAATATTATTGCATGAACCTAAGTTCGGATACAAGTTATAGGTACGAAAAGTTGATACCTATGAGGTAAAAATGAGTTATTTTCACATAGCGAATAAAAGTACTCGTGTGCGGAACTCCCTTCTTATTTCAAAACTCACTGTTGTTTCATATTTCACCCTTTTTTATTCTGACTGGTTCTAAAGTTCAAAATGTTACATTGTAACTACAGAAACGAAGATTCATTTCGAAAAATGAACTGTTAGTTCAATTTACAAGTTAATTTATTTGTTATTTCTGTTAGAGTTTTCTTAGATTTAATTTCTCTACATAACGTGTGATTGTGTGGAATTTTTCCAAGATTATCATATAAAATACTTCCATGCAATAACTGAATGATAATAACTGAATAATTTTTAATTATACACCTCAATTATCGCGATGTAACAATTACAATGTACACTAAGAAAAACAGCTGTAAGATATACATTATACAGGGTGTACCAGCTCGATTTAGACAACGGTAAGGGACGTGTAGGTCTCGTCAAGACGAAACGTTTTTTTATTTGGAGTTTTTGGATTTGGACCTTCGTTGCGGAAATATGGACGACTTCCGGTTTTTAGTTTTTTGGCTCCAGTTTCGGCATTTTTAGGTTCTCGCCCAAACTGAAACTAGTTTTGGAAACTCCTTAGCTTCAGTTACAACTTTCATATTGAAGTCAAGGTTCTATCTCTGTTGGATTCAAAATCTTAATTTTTCAATTTGATTCAATTTGAATTGATTCAAAGACTCAAAATTTAAAGTCTTAGGCATGTCGCCATTTTGAATCCAACAGAGATAGAACCTTGACTTCAATATGAAAGTTGTAACTGAAGCTAAGGAGTTTCCAAAACTAGTTTCAGTTTGGGCGAGAACCTAAAAATGCCGAAACTGGAGCCAAAAAACTAAAAACCGGAAGTCGGCCATATTTTCGCAACGAAGGTCCAAATCCAAAAACTTCAAATAAAAAAACGTTTCGTCTTGACGAGACCTGCACGGCCCTTACCGCTGTCTAAATCGAGCTGGTACACCCTGTATAATACCTTAAGACATGATTTTATTATATGTACATATTAAAATCAATTCCCACATAATTCTGCATTATTTAAAGCCATGCAGTATTTTTCTGTGTGTATATTTGAGTAAAAACACGGTCCATTTTCATACCCAGAACTGAATAAATAATCATTATAAATCTGTAATTTAGATATTGACCGTCTTCTGGTTCAAAAACAATACAAAAAATGAAATCTAACTGTGTGCCAATGACCTGTTAACAAAAATATAAACATGTAGACAAAAATAATATGTAAATCACATGCAGTAATTATTATATCAACAATCTGTAGGAAATCTGTTGAAGAACAATAGACAAAAAAAAAACTCTCAACAAATACCTACTTCATAAGTAATAAGTACCATTTGTAACTAATTTAATAAATACATTCCAGGAAGTTCAAAATGAGATAAGAAAAATGGAATAATAGAAAATAATAATAATTATTCGATGATCTTATATAATTTAGCGCAGAGTGTTCACTATGATGCAGTAAGGATAAATATAGAACTTAAGACGCATCTTAAAGTGGAATTTATTTTTAAGAATTTTTTAATAAAACTATAGGTACTATACTTACGGTCGTAGATGTTGCCGTCGTAGACTCTTCATTTACTACGATCCACAGTCCATTTAAATTAATATACCTTTATATTATTTTACTTGGATTTTCAACATCAGTCAAGAAGAATTTCATTGCGCTAAAGCTTATCATACTGTAGGTAATTATTAGGCAACCAACATCACTAATCATCGTTACATCAGTTAGCACCTACGAATAAAGATACTCTACTTTATTCGTAGGTTAGCACCTAAAGGTATGTTCCGGTTCCGTACATCTATCTGGTTAACCAGGGTTAATAATCATAATAATTGTGGTAATGTGTTCCGTAAATATATATATGGCATTAATTGGTATACAGGGTGTCCGGTAAGTACCTCCTAATCTCTCGGGAGCATACAGGGGAGGTCAAAAAAAACCTAGGCTGTCATAAAAAAAAAATTCCTAAAGTGTCCCCAAACGGAGAAATGGAGCCATAAAAGGATACCCCGCAATTTACTTTTTTGGCTCTAACTTTTGAACTGACCTGTATAATTGGATGAAATTTAAATACTTTATAGAGGCCACAAAGAGCCATCAGGCCATATTAAAGTCGATGTTTGACGTCGTCAGGGAAGTCAGGAACGGACTTACCATCATACTCGTTGAGTCAAAATTTTGACAGGTGTCACTTTACAGAGCTGAAAACTATTTTTTTGAATAGTCTAATACTTCATCTTTAAAAAAGGTGCTCTTAATTTATTTCGGTAAAACTGACGGTTTTCGAGATAAATCGGTTTTTAGGAATGCGAAACACTAAAAAGTTAATAATGGTAAACACAAAATAGGTAAAAATCAGGTTATTGTTGATAAACCTACCTACATAATGGATTGCTGTTGACGGAACTTGGTCAAAATTCGCATAAAAGTCGATTTATCTTGAGAACCGCTAGTTTTATCGAAATAAATTAAGAGTACCTTTTGTGAAGATGAATGACCAGCGTATTTAAAAAATAAGTTTTCAGCTCAGTAAAATGACACCTGTCAAAACATTGCACAATGAGTGTGGTGGTAAAACCGTTCCTGACTTCCTTGAGGACGTCAAACATCTACTCTGATATGGCTTAATGAGTCTTTATAGCCTCTATAAAAAATAAAAATTTCATCAAAATATACAGGTCGGTTCAAAAGTTAGAGCCAAAAAAGTAAATTGCGGGGCACCCTTTTAGGGCTCCATTTGTCCGTTTGGGGACACTTTAGGAAATTTTTTTTATGACAGACTAGGTTTTTTTTTGACCTCCCCTGTATGCTCTCGAGAGATTAGGAGGTACTTACCGGACACCCTGTATGAAATGTAGAGGGAATAATAGGGATGTGGTTAACTACCTAGCTGATGAATTGTTACGGACCGTCCTTACCTTAAGTAAGGACACAGCCAAAGGACATCCTCTATTTTTATCGTGATTTATCAGATATAGTGGCCTAATAAAAACGTACCAGGCCTAATAACTTGAAAACTGAAGATGTACGCGATATAAACGCAGAAACAGGTCGATTGCGTTATCGAGGGGGGCATATTTCGATGACAAATTTACTACCCAAGTTCATCCTTGACAGGACTAGATAGCGCTTTATCATCTTAAAGAACAGATAATAATAATAATAATAACATATATTTACCCAACAGGTTTCCCCAAATAAAGGGCAAAGAATACAAAATACAGAATGTACAAGTCAATGGCATACTCAGCAAATTGAGCCCCCATCACTATAAGATAGTGTTACATAGTATTATAGGTATCTGTATAGATGACACAAACAATTCCATAATTCTCAGTAGTAACGCAAATGAGTATCAACAAACAATCGTTAGCAAAGTAGATACCTACATTGTTTACCCAAAAATGAACTCCCGCACACAAATACATAAGCAGAACAAACTAGAAATAGATAAAGAAGAAAAAAAAAACAGCAAAATAACAACAGAGTAACGCTATGTCATGTTACAAGACAACAGGCTCTCAAATGTTCCCATTATATCAGACGCTGTGTCAAAATTTAAGTCACAATCACCCGATATCATGTTATACAAGGAACACATCACGTAAACAGGCGACCTCAAACCAGCGTTTGTTTTAACAGTGGGTAGATAAAAGGTGCTAGTCGATCGGACTCCCAACTTCGGTACTCTATAGTTCAGTGTTCCTGAGATTGAAGGACAGTCAATTTTGTTACGTGTTAATTTCAGTAAGAATGCAACAGCGTGCAACCTACATCTATCCAAGAGACTGGTCAGTCCAAACTCAGATAAGAGGAGTCGATTATCATACCCGCGTGCAGGATACTCACCCGTTCTCTTGCACATCAGATACTTCAGAAACTTCCTCTGCACCGTTTCAATGGAAATAATTTGACTACTGTAAAAAGGAAAATAGATCAACGAACAATAATCAAACTTGAACCTCACCAGGCTCGTGTACAGGGAAAGTAAAGCAGTGATGGTTGAAAATGACCTGCAATTCCTGATCACAAAACCCATAATTACGAGTGGCTGAATTGACTATGGTTTGCACGTGCATGTCAAATGACAATCTACTACCGAACAACACATCAAGATCTGTAAAACTGTCCACCCGTGATATGATGTTACTATCTACGTCATATGAAAACAGCACAGGATTTCTACTCCTAGTGAATGATACGACTCTACACTTAGACAGGTTCAGAGACAAACCATTTTCGGTGCACCACCTATCAACAACAGCTAGCTCACTCTGCAAAAAGTAACAGTCACTTACACTGGATATTCGAGAATAGATTTTTAAGTCGTCTGCAAAAAGAAAATGATTGGCAGACAAGGTTTGATCCCTGGGGGACACCAGATACAGCCAAGTAACCAACAGACCGATAGCCATTATAAATGACATATTGAGACCGGTTAAACAAATAGAATTTGAAAAACCCGACAAGTGAACCACTTCTTATCCAGTTTTTGAAGGAGAATTGCATGGTCTATGGCTATGCGGTCGAAAGCCTTAGACAGATCCATGTACAGCACATCAACCTGACCCTGATCATCGATGACGTCTGGGACGTATTGGGAGATACATGTAAGGTTTGTTAGCGTTGAACGACCAGTTATAAATCCATGCTGGCGCTGTGAGATAAAGTTCTTAACTTGTGGGCTTATATAGCTATACAAACAAATTTCATATAGGTAGTTTTGCAAAATTGGATAGGAGTGCTATCGGTCGATAATTTGTTACCAAAGTAGATGACCCTTTCTTTAGTATGGGACGACAAAGGCAGGTACCAAGTCTGGACCAGTTGTGAACTTATTGGACAATCTTTTTGAAGCGGTAATTATATCCTTCTCTGTAAAAATTGGGAGACCGATGAAGGACAAGAGAGATGTTTGCATTGGCGAGAAAACCGTATTGGCTGATGAAGTATCTGAAGATATCGAGTGCTACATCATTTGAAAGCTACTTGAATTCTCTTTACAACGATGTCTCACTTTTTGGGTTTCGCATGAATGTTACAGGGTGAATCGATAAGAAAAGGTCCGCTTCATAATTATTACTTTTCCAAGATTTTTTTTAATACAACATCGCACTTCACTAGCTACCATGATAGTAACCAGTGAAGTGCGATGTTTTATTAAAAATTATCATCTCGGCACGTTTCCGAAGTAAAAACAGCAATTGTTGTTAAGGAAACCTGTTTTATCGATTCGCCCTGTAATAGTTAGGGGAAACTCAAAAAGTGAGATTATTATTAAGGGTGTTGATGGTAGTAGATAGGGTGATGAACATTATCAGCTTTTTCTTATTTTCTTATTTACTTTATTTTTTTTCTTGCTTCAAAAGCTGCCAGAGAAGAATCCAGCAGTAATGGAACACTCTGTAGATTATAAAAATAAGAGGCCCCAATGTGCTGCTTTGTGGTACCCCCATCTTGATGATTTTCTTCTTTGTGGTATTCAAGCTTCCTTCCTTGCAGCCTTCTTCAACTTCTACAGTCACCACATGATTTCTATTGGTTAGATAGCTACTTATTTAAGGAGGAGCTGTCTATCTCTGATTCCTATATCTTCAAGCTTTAGTAGGAGAAGATCATGGTTCTACAGTCTACACAATCAAACGCCTTAGATAGGTCCAAGAAAAGACAAAGTGGAATTTCTTCCATCTCTAGTGTCTCAAGTATGGACTGTGTGAGCTCATAAATTGCCGTTACCGTGCTTCTATTTTTGATGAAACCGTGTTGTTTTGATGAAAAAATCTGAAACTTTCTACAGAAATTTATGAGTCTATTTGCAACTATTTTTTCAAATATTTTTGAGAACGAAGACAGCAGACTTATCGGTCGGTAGTTACTTAGGTCTTCATAGGTCCCTTTTTTGTTAATCGGCCTTACAACAGCCATTTTTAGTGCTTCTGGGAAAATGCCTTCATTAAAAGCTGCATTTGTTATATGAGGCTGGGATCTGACTATAGCATTTGTGGATTTTTTTATTATCTTGTTTTATAGGTGATCGTATCCATTCGAATTGCTGTTTTTTTATTTTATGATGGTAGAAATCGTTTCCTCCTCTGTCACCTCCAATACGTAGAGTGATTTTTCCAAATGATTATTGGATGGCTGCGAAGAGTCCGATTTTAGTGATTTCTTGGATGGATTATCAGTGAAGTAATCATTAAATTAATTTGATATTTCTTCTGGATTTCCCGAAGACAGTTGTTTACTTGATTTTTGAGATCGGTTAGTTAGAAGATTGACTATCTGCCATGTAGCCTTTGATTTGTTTGATGACGTTTAAATTTGTTTCAGATAGTTAATCTTCTGTATCACATGACAACTGTTTCCTATGATGATAAGCGAAGGCTTAGCCACATTCGTTTCCGTAAATTTTGTTTAAGATTCTTATCAAGCAGAAAATTTTGTACGTTTGTAATTTAACTGACTGTATGGTTGCCGAGATCCCAATGATGAGCATCGAATTATTAACCACCCTAAATACTTTAAGCTATCTTACCAGACTTTGTCAAAGCTTAAGCAATGTCGAGAAAAAATGCGGTGGTGAATTCTTTATTTTCAAATATTCGCTCTATCATCTCTGAGATTCTTTGTAGCTGATGTATAGCTGAGTATCATTCTGTTAATTGAAATTGCACGAGGACAGGGATGGCAGTTTACATATAAAGAAATATTCCTTACAGTTTCCATGTAGAGAATATGTGAATAATGTAAAGAATATGTAAACAATGTAAAGAATATGTAAACAATGTAAATAATGTATACAAAGGTGTCAGATTTCGCTGTCACTGCTGCCAGTGGTGTCATTGCTGTGAAAAGTTGCTCATATCCTCGCACATATCAATTGTACACAAGATTGAGAAGATGGTTTAGTTTTATCAGTAGGCATATAGGCATAACGTAAGGAAGAAGAAGAGGATAAAAAGGAGCCAAGCCAAATTAACCCAATTATTATAAACATGTAACCAGTAAATCGTTTAACCTTTCATAACCTTATTTCATGGTAAAATTAATTGTTTACATTGTTTACTTTCTTTACGTTCTTAAAATGGGATGTGTAAACAATTGAATTGTTTACATTTAATTAGAGATTAGAGACTAACTATCAGACTTTTCATCATGAATTATTAGAGCCAAACTACACAAGTAAAAAGAAGAAAGCTTCGTGGTTCTAGGGCATAGACCTAGAATATAATGGACTGATAGTTGTCAATGCTTTACTGTACTAAGTTTGTTGTCAGTGTAAGAGTAGTTTTTGCCCTTACAAGAAATGTTGGTTGCCTACCTTATTGTGTAAGGTAGGCAATCAACATTTCTTGTAAGGGCAAAAACTACTAAATAATATATGAAGAAATAATACGAAATTCAAATTTTTTGTTTTTATTACACATAGGTATTTTATAGGAAGAACATGGTTATTTTTAAAGAATAAGAAAATGAATGCATAAAAATTATAATAACACGACTTTATTATTTGTTTTTATATGGTGTAATTCTAATAGAATAACTATTTATTATACAATTACAGAGATAAAATGTTTCACTTACCTATGAAAATATATATCTGTTAATTTTGATACACGATTTACACAATTATAAGCTGCACAAGACTGGACCATTATTAATATTAAATTTTAAATCCACAGAGAAGATATTTAAAGTAAATATTAATATGCTTTTAACCAGTATGGATATTAAAATCAGATCTATTTGTTATACACCTACAATTTCCATACAAGGCCAATAATAAATATTTATTTATTTATACTAATGTCAGATAATAATATTAAAAATTAATTATTGTTCTATCACTCAAAAAACACCAAGAATGCGGAATTTTTGATTATTCTTTGTTTGAATTTGTTTTGTTGAATTGAATTCGTCGCTTTGCCCTTATACTTGTATGTATGGTTGCCTAACTTTGGTTGGCAACAAATTTTAGTCTCAAAGGTTCGTCCATTATATTCTAGGTCTATGTTCTAGGGCTAATGTTATGATGAATGATAACACAGTAACATTAAATGTTTTTATTGCTTCATTTAATAATATTGTTAGTTGCACCTCTCCTCTGACCAATTAAAAAGATGTAGACAACAAAGTAAACAATGACTGCTCAAATCGCTTGGTGAGGGAAGCAAAAAGACTGCAAGTATTATTCATAAATCCTTTCATGTTGAGTTTGCATCCCTGTTAGTATTTAAAATTATTTTACATTGGCCCTCAACGGCATCAGGCGCATAAAATTTATAGCAAGAAATTTTCCATGCTCTAGTTGTCAACAATCACATAGTCTGATTTATCGACAACTGGGACTCTTGAATTTTTATTATTACCAATTATATTAAAATATTCAAGGGACACCGATGTTCTGCTCATTAAAATAACATTCACTAAACAATACCCTATTAGCAGTAACCCTAAACAAAAAAAGAAATACATTGTGAATATTTGTATTTCTGGCAATATATCCCCCAAAAGTTTCATAACAATGTACACCACAGATGGAATTTCTTCAATAGTCGTATCCACCCACGTAATAGGTAGTACTAGATTGTTAAATGGTTGTACCAGAGACACTTTAGTTTTCCCAACAACAACGTTTAACTGAATTCTTAAACTACCAATAACAGGTAGGCCTAATTTTCTATGAAAGTGCAGGAATGTCTCATGAGCTGTCTTGTTCGGTTGTAGTCCATCAAATTGTTGAAGAAGCCATGGATCTCCATTCAGAAAATGTGGTTGGGAATACGCGAGGGGCGTATTATAGTTGCACCCGGCAATGCTACCTAGTCCTTTCCTGAGACATCCACTTTTAAAGCAGAAACACGTATTTTCTGGATTAACTTCGGGAGGGACTAAGAAATCATTTGATAATCCATATTTGTGAGTTTTGAAACCTATAGCTGTGTCTAAACCAACATAAATCATCGGGAAAGGTTTGCAGAAAGAAGCTCTGAATATTCGGAAAGTCCTATTTGGTTTTTGATGTCTTGGAAATAGTAATCCATCAAATGCGCCTTCTATTAGATTACATCTTGTGTTTTCCTTGCGAGTTACGTTATCGTTCGTCGGAATGTATCCTAACGATGGTAAACCGGAGAGACCATTAAATTTGACTATGTGATACATTGACGCTGTTTCTTCGGGAGTTAAGAGAGGATTTTTTGAAACGTACTTCAACGGATCAACTACAATTGTCATTAAGTTTTCATGCGATTCCAAACCCATCACCTGAAATATAATAATAATAAATTAAAACAATCATCAAAATTTTTTTATATCAAAATTGCTATGATCGTCTAGCAATAAAATGTTTCTTACTCTGCTTAGAACTCCAGCGCCGTGATGTTTAAAAAGTTCCGGTTTATGTTTCTTAGCAAAAGATACAAATGGGTCTTTGAAATCCCAAAAGTAATCTTGAACCGAGCAATTGATAAAGGACTTGCATCCATTGAGTGCACAAAATGTGGAAATTCCCATGTTAAGAAATAATGAAGAGTTTTCTAATGTTGCAGCCACTGCCTATAAGTAAATCAATGCAAATGAGAAAAAAATTCATAGCCTCTCATATAACATCTTACTATCATCACGAAGTGGGGAAAAACTATCAAATCTTCACCTGGATCGCCAGCGGAGAGCTCCCTGACAAACGACATGGTTCGTCTTGGCTGATAGCTAAGAGTTCCATTTTCGTGAAATTTTGAATTATCGTTTCTTAAATGAAATCTGAAATATTGATGGAATAATTTATACATGCGAGTGAATAAAATAAGTCTTGATAACAGATTCGTTGATAACTGATTTTTGACGGCTGATGGTTCTTATTATTTTTTTGAGAATATCAAACATGCGCATGCAGGTGCGATGAGAGAAATAAGAGGATTCATAAAAATGGAAAAATGATTAGAATAAAACACTCAAAATTTATTCATTTATGTTTACAATTTCGAATAGTTGAACGAAAACATTTACAACTCCGTATAACTTGTGGTTGTGCCGAAATTAAATGCCATTTTCAGATTATCTCATAAAAATTAATAATAATAGTTGTCACATTGATGAGTGTAGTCTTTCACGGCCGTGTTCTATTGAAATCGCAATTGATTCCGGGCTGTTGTGCCGTGGTCCATGTAGATTTGCTCCGAACGTTTCGTCTACAGCTGCGGTAGACATCATCAGCGGTTACGTGTGCGCAATAGCGATGCTTCACTTTCACGTGATAACTGCCTGATCGGCCCTGGTGGAATTTATAGGGTGATACTCTGGCAACTCTGTCTCAAGTGTCTCTCAATTGATGTAGCGGATTTCTACGATGACTCACTTGGCTCTGACGTAATGCCGGATACCAAATCCTCCGCAGTTTCATTCCTTCCTCCTACCTATGGAAATTATTTGGATGCTCAATTGCTTCGCGATGTAATCGGGTGTAATAGTGTGAAGTACTGGACAGCACTTTCGTATTTTCAAAGCATATGGCGTGATCATTCTGAAGAACGGTGTGCTCCGCGACCGTTTCTCTTTTCCTCGGTCACGCGGGTGCTGCCGCTACGTTTGGTGGTTCCGATGTAAGTATAAACAGGAGCAAGGTATTCTATAAACTCCAGTGGAAGATAGTGGATCGGTGGGGTCTTTAGCTGAATAGAGAATATTGCGAATTTGTTGTGGATATTTAAAGACGGTTTTGACATCGCGGCGCTGAAGGAGTTTACCGATTTGATCGGTGACGATCACAGTATTGTTCTGATGTTGTTTTTGAACACTTTAATCAAGAGTGTCAGATTGAAACAGTTAAAAAGAGAGCTAATGATATGCGGGGATGGGTTAACGATGAAGTTAAAAGCTCTAATAAATGCTTGCGAGAATAATTCGATCGACAGAAATACAATCCCAATTTAAACAAGTTATACAGGGAGGAAAAGAAACGACATGAATGTCGCGCCATGTATTCTGGAGCCCCTATGAGATGTAATTAATTCTTCATTTCAGGAGTGGGTCTTTCCTTCTGCACTCAAGCAATCTATAGCACTCTAGTATTTAAAAAGGACGCCCTCCAATCTTCCCAATAAAAAATCATGAAGGGGGTTATTTCGAAGGCCCAAAATATTGCCTTTATGGCCTTTAATACGAGATCTTGACTCACATCCCTTCTAACAGGAACACTTTACAACCAGATCTCTTAATGAACATGACACGAGCGTTAGGGATGAATTCCTTTGCTAGACTACCGCCGCTTTATCAGAGCAACTGCATCTGCCTGTTTTCAAAATAAGAATTTCTGAAGAGGATGATGTTCTAGCGATAGTGTGGGCGACCCACGTATAGATTAGAAATATATAGTCTTAAATGTTAATAATGCTAAGATGTAGTATTGTAGTTTTTAAAATTGTGTTATACATATAATATGATGACAGTTGACGTGTAGTTCTGTAAATGGCTCTGCTAAATAAACCAAATAAACTAAACTTACTGCATCTCTTGTTAACTATCAAAAGTACATTATCACGATTAGTATCTTACCTGTATGTGTAGGGACCAATTTCTTGAAGCTTCAATTTTTCTTTCCCCATTAAAAATTCTTTTGAATTTGTCGCATTGAAGAGATACACTTTGAAGTAAGCATCATAAGCAGGATTTTTCCACATTGTGTAAAAAAATGTACCAGGTTGTAGAGTAAATATCTAAAATTATTATTAAATAATTAAATAATTATGTATTATCATTAAATAATGTTGACATTTTTTCATCAATATGCGAATGAAAAATGGCACATATAATATTACATATATGTATAGTATATATACAGGGTGTCCCAGACTTAATTGACCAGGCCATATCTCATATACAGGTTGAGATAATCGAGCCGAATAAAAGGCATATTATTATAATTTTTCAAGCTGTATAACATGACAGCATGAAAACAACCCCCACTCCAACATCCCCTAAGTTACAGCCCCCACCTTTAAAAAAATGAATAGCACCCTGTATATATTTTTGTATATTCAAAACCAGTATTCGATTCTCTATTCAGATGATTTTTCAGATTCAAAATTGGTTTAGAAATAACCAAGAAAAAGATCATCAAGGTGGTCATGACTTTTTATCTTAACTTTCTCTGGATGACTTTTGCTGTCAAAATTTATCAATATTTAGTCATAGTTTTTAACAGGCAGGTGATAGTTATTATTATAATTAAAGTCCAAACAATTTATTTAACAATTCTGATTTATTGGGAAATTTCAAAAAATAAAACAAGAGACAAAGCACTTTATCATGAACCTTAATGATGACTGTGACCTACTAATTAAAAACTATGACCAAAATATTGATAAATTTTGACAGCTAAAGTCATTCAGAGAAAGTTCAGATAAAAAGTCATGACCACCTTGATGAACCTTTTCTTGGTTATTTCCCAACCAATTTTGAATCTGAAAAATCATCTTAATAGAGAATCGAATACTGGTTTTGAATATACAAAAATTTATACAGGGTGCTATTCATGTTTTTAAGGGTGGGGGCTGTAACTTAGGGGATGTTGGAGTGGGGGTTGTTTTCATGCTGTCATGTTATACAGCTTGAAAAATTATAATAATATGCCTTTTATTCGGCTCGATTATCTCAACCTGTATATGAGATATGGCCTGGTCAATTAAGTCTGGGACACCCTGTATACATAGAAATGGTATTTAGAATAACACTCACTGTAAAGGAAAACGAGACCCAATCTGTGAAGCGCCAGGGAGCGGCGGAAAGCAAATAACTAATGAATTTCTTTCTACGGTCGGACGACTAGTTTGGCCGTTTCTGAACTTACTTACGGCTTATTTGAAGCTAGCGATAATCAAAATTGGAACTTTCTGTAAATAGTTATATAAGCGATCGGGTACGCGATCGGATTGCGCGCTGCGCGGCCACCTTGGTTTTTATCTTGACTGTCCTACCATTGGCCATGAACAAATGGTTCATGTTATCGCGTACTGTTTAGGGCCTTGCGTCAATTTACAGGAATTGATTCTAAAGATTTAGTGTTTAAAATGTAATTTAAAAATAGTTTAAAATAATTTTAAAAAATACTTATTGTATTGCTATTTAGTGTAATTATTTTCCTTTATTAATAATATATCTACTGTTTTTATATTCTTATCTTTATCAGTTCCAAACGACGCTCCAAACAACATGAAAAGCATGCCTACGTAGATGCTGTGTCATTTCCGTGAAACTAATTATTTACTTACCTCGTTACCTCGGATTAATTATGAAATAGAAAAAATCGCACTGTGTGCAAACACAAGTTGTGGAAAAAAACATTTTCTAACCCTTATTTCTGGATTTCAAAAAATTTTCTAGAAAAAACTCGAATGCCATGTTCAAAATATTCAACTCTGGTCTATTTATTTTCGAAAAATTAGTTTTTTAATATCCATGTATAGTTTCTAAGCAATTTATAAGCTAAATTACCAAAATACATTTTTTGCATTGCGACAGAATTATCTTATCATCAGACGTTTATTGTATAGGTACCTATCCCTACCCTATATATAAAAACAAAACAAAAATTACCTTATCTATTAAGAGCTCAAGAGGATCGAATACATATATACAAAAAGCAATAGCAACCAACATCGTCCCTACAAAAGCAGACACTAGGTAACCTAAGAAGAAAATCTAAATTTATCAACAAATCCTTAAAAAATAAATGCTTGGTACTTACTGGAATTTTTCACACTCATTTCTGAATCTTTTATTAATAAAACTTACTTCTACTTCTCCCTATTAATAAAAATCCAATTGGACTCAATAATAAATACTGTAAAGCGATTTATCAATATTTACCGTAAAGTCTTACACAATAATAGTCTTATTAACTAGTATATGTCTATACTTCAAACATATCATTCCACATACCCGTCGTGATTGCGCGTAACTCTTTTACAAAAAGATGTTTCCAAAAGTAGTTGCTAATTTATGGGTCTGTTTTTATAAACTGCTTGAATATTTTACGCCAAAGGTACCTAATTGATATGCATATGACTTCAGTAATTACGGTAATTCATAGTATGTACATACCTATATCAAACACCTCGTAATAGCCATCATGATTTTTTTGTGAATATTATGAGATCCGCATGATGACCCTGTCATAATGTTTTTAAGTGAAACGATGTTTGTTTCTTCTTATTTTGATCTTTTCTTTGGATTTAGGTTCTATTTATCATTTCTTTTTATTATTTTTTGTTATTCATTTGATATATAACACCACTTCCCAAACAATATCAGTCACAGTTATTTAAACAACATACATACGCGTAAAAACGGAAAAACGAAAAGACACGCCAAAGAAAAACAAAACAACAACAACAACAACAACAACAAAAATAATAAAATAAAAACTATTTTAAATAAATTGTCATCTCAATTGATACGTCATTTTTAGATTTTGACAATATCTGTATGTCATATATTTTATATTTTAATATTTATTTTATTTTATTATTTAGTGTTTAGGTTTAGGTACAATAAATTATTGTGATCAAGGGGCTAACCAGTCCCGAAACGTTAAAAGTTTTTATCAACATTAATAAATTAAAACTATATCAAGCCGGAACTAAAATCCCACGAAATAATCAAAATAATAATACACTTTACGTACAATTGCTGCTGTCAAATTAATTTTAAACGAATGTCAAAAATTATTATTTTATATTAGGAATATTATTTTTATTGTTTTGATGCAATTGTGCGTAAAACGTTGTACGTACCTCTGCCCGAAGGAAAGATTACGCCCTTAGCCGAATAAAGGGGCTGCGCGTCGGGCCTCAAACTTCTAATCTAATCTTCTTCCTTCGGCCCTCTGTACATAAATAACTATTATCGACAATTGGTTCAATATACCTATAGGAGTTGGGTGTAGAATTAAATTTTTAATGATAATCCATTGATAATCCTTCAAGCTTCATAATCTTACTAATAAAAAAAAATTCCCTCATGGTGCGTACTTTTCGAATGACACTGTATATGTGGCGCCAAACCGTAATTTTGACCTCTGTACCTGAAACTCTTGCTGATAGGTCATCAAAAAACTGTAAAAATAATCTTTTTTTGACACCCTGTATCTCAAAAACGGTACATTTGCGTATCACGTTAATAGGAACTTTTTTCCTTTAGAATGGAGCAATGAATTACCCCCTAAAATTTTTGGCACTTACTAATGATAAGCCTGTAAGTATAGGTGTATGATAATGTAAAAAGATCTAAACATCTATCGAACCCGTTTTTTTGCAGATCTACATGGCGACCGATTTCAAATTTCCGAAAAATTGACGATTTTGTGACCCTCATCACCATCAAAACTAAGTCAGGTAGACGGATGGAAAAATATATGTATACAGGTGTCCCAGCTTATTCGAAGCGGTCTCTGTAGGCCAAACGATGGACTTTTTCAAAAAACTTTTTGAAAATTCAAGTACAGAATCACAATGGCCATAATGTAAAATTATTTTGGAGTATACAGAGTGTTCCATATGACAGTGGCATATCAAAGTTATGTTTTTTTAAATGGAATGCTCCTATGTTATTGCAATTTTAGACTATCTGAGAAGAGAAAATAAGATTGGCTTTCATAGTTGGTGCTTAAATTCAGAAGATTTTGAGTTATAAACAAGTGAAAATCGTCATTTTTCAAGTTTAGGGCCCTGTACAACGAAAAGGAATGAAGATAGAGAAAAACGGCTTACATGTCCCTATTTTAACTTTTCATGTACTATCCTATGGTATAGAAACATTTGTACTTTCTTTGATTTTTTTATTTGGTGACAAGTGGAGAAATCTCAGAATTTTTCAAATTTTTTATCGCCCTGTATAAACATTTCATCTACATCATAGGATAGTACATGAAAAGTTAAAATAGGGACATGTAAGCCGTTTTTCTCTATCTGCAGCCGTTTTCGTTGTACAGGGCCTTGAACTTGAAAAATGACGATTTTCACTTGTTTATAACTCAAAAACTTCTTAATTTAAACACCAACTGTAAAAGCCAATCTTATTTACTCTTCTCAGACAATCTAAAAATGCGATAACATAGGAGCATTCCATTTAAAAAAACATAACTTTGATATGCCACTGTCATATGGGACAGCCTGTATACTCCAAAATAAATTTAAATTATGGCCATTGTGATTCTGTACTTGAATTTGCAAAAATTTTTTGGAAAAAATCCTTCGTTTGGCCTACAGAGACCGCTTCGAATAAGCTGGGACACCCTGTATATTTTTTTGTAATCCTTCCAAATGATGCAAAACTTATACTGAATTCGCAATGGTTCGGGTATCACAAAAACCATTTTTGTGCCATATATTTTCCAATTTTTTGACCACTTTTAGCCGCATTTGCGAATGACAAAACCCGGTTTTCGAGAAGAGCGCCCGTGAAAACCTAGACACTCCCGTATACTAGTTGGACCGTTCGACGGAGTTATTTTTGGGTTTTAACCCCTTTTTCTGACTTCTGACCCCTATGTGCAGACATAATATCCGGGGCCATAGAGTAAAGACATAAGCGTCCTAGGTGCAATGTATATTAGTTGTGAGTAAATAAAATTAGGTAAACAGCCCCTAACAACTATTAGGTATATGAACTCTATAAACTGGATTTAGGAAAGCTTATCGTCTGATCTATCATTCAAGTCTCTGCAATATCATGTTCGCACCAGATTTTTAGAAGCTTTTAATAAAATTTATGTTTTCAACCCTTACTTTATAGAATCTCTGCATTCTGATTGATGATAAATAAAACACTAATGTTTTAAAAGATTCTACTGATGTATATTGCTGTTGGTATTAACGTTACACGTGTTTCACTGCTTTGTTGCATCTTCAGACGTATGTAAATAAAATCATTGATATAGTAACATAGCAACAGTATGGTAACCTAAGTGATCATAAAACTAGATTTAAATGAATTTTTAACAGAACTAACTAGATCATAATATAATTTCTTCAGAATCTTCTTAGTTGTTGATATCAAGAAGAAAATCAAGTAGTGGATAACGATATGTGTCTAGCTGTTCATTTATTACTGTGTATTGTTGATTATGTAAATGTCGGTGGATCTCTAGAGATTCAAGAACATTTAATTTAAAATAATGATCGCAATGATGAAGTAATTCAATTTTGTTGTTTGCTGTTAGAGTGTGATTGTTTTCTATTAAGTGTAATGCAAAATTTGATCTTTCTGGATGTTTGAGTCTGTAGGGGTTTAGGTGTTCATTGTATCTAATTTCTAGGTTTCTACAAGTCTGTCCTATGTAAACTGAATTGCAATGAGAACAGTTTAATCGATAAATTCCAGATTTCTGTAATTTAGATAACTTTTCCTTTGCATTCAGCAATATAGAACCATTACTCATAAAAGATTTGAATGAAATCCTTTTTTTTTACAATTATGATGCTACAAAGTAGTGAAACACGTGTAACGTTAATATCCAGCAATATACATCATCAGTAGAATCTTTTAAAACATTAGTGTTTTATTTATCATCAATCAGAAGCTTTTAATGTTTTTTATTTTTTATTATAAAAAAAGCGACTGATTATTAACACAATCGCTAGATCGTCAAACGTTCATATATCGATTCTTTGCGTGAGATTTTTTATCCCCAGTTTCTATGACACTGGTTAAATTGCCATTTTGAAAACTAGAGGTATAATGTGTCCTTTTTTCAGAGCACCATGAGTATCTCGTAAACGCTAAGAGATACAGAAAGGTGCCCAATTTTGTGGCCATATCGACTCCATCCGTCAAGACATAGAAGATAGGTATCTATGACCGTTCCTGAAATATCCTGAAAAAAACTGAAAAATTGAGCTTCCTTATTTATCATATCTTTTTTATTATTTAAAATTAATAAATGATTTTTTGTAGAACTCTGACATTTAAAAAAATTTCAAATTCGACTAGATATCCTAGGAGCTTTCATAATCAACTTTTGTTTTTCTTATAGCCGCCATAATTTTTTTACGCCGTTCGTTATTATTAAATGTCATGGAAAACGAAATTAATAACGTTAAAAAAAAATTTAAAAATTTGTTCTCCATTTTATTTTGAAAAAAAAAATATATACAAACTTTTATCCCGAATTTCGTCCTCCCCCTGACCTTAAATTGTGATCCGAATGAGATAGAACTTTGGTAAAAAAAAAACTCAATCAAATATAATGAATTTTACAACTTTTTGACGTAAAACTGACATGTCAAATAAATGTCAAAGATAACGTTGCAGTCGCTGTCAATCTTTTTTTTTTAAACATGGGGAAGGGTCATGTGAGACCTCATTTTTAACGTATTTGTATTATTCGCACAAGAATAATGTTCGTTATCAAGTTTGACAGTTTTTATGACAGTGAGGACGTTTATAGTGCCCCTCTCCCTGAGATAGAACTGTTTTTTGTGTTGGGACTTCTGGTTCATGGAGCCCAAATGCAAATTTTGTTAACAATTAAAGCTATATTGATTGAAAATCTGATGTTATACAGTCAAAATTTTTTTGTCAACTACTAGATGCTATATTATGTAGTGTATGTGTTTGTTATGTTATATTTTGAATAAGCACCGCTCCCAGAGCGCCATAGGGATTTCCCTGCAGTTAATTGTTAATTAAAAATAAAAATGAAAAATACATCATGATTCAATTCAGTTTTATAAAATGATAATTATTATCAATTTTATTTAGCTGGAGTTTTAATTTAGGTGCAAAAAATTCGATTTGCAGAATTCAAAACAAAGAACTATTCTCGTGTTCAAATTCTGATGGAAAATAATTGGACAGAAGGAGGCATTTTTATTGTCTTTATTTCAATTTCTCTGATTTTTCAATGAGAAGCTCCTTTTTCTATTTTATGATATTTCAAGGCATTTACAACTTTATGAGATACATGTTTGAAGCGAATAAAATTTACAAACGTGACAAATAGCAAAATTAAGCCAATTATACCAGACCCATAAAGTACGAAATTCTGTACTACTGGGAGAATAATACAAACAATATCAATAGTTAAAGCCACAAATGGGGGAATTTCTTCAATTTTGAGCTCAAACCATTGAAGTGGTAGCACTAGATTATTAAAAGGGGATGTCTGTTTCACAAATTTCGTTTTTCCGATATTAATATTCACTTGCATTCTTATGTGACCTTCTAATGGTATGCCGAGTTTCGGTTGTAAGGCTAAGTAAGATCCGTGTTTATTAGCTTCTGGCCTCAAACCTTCAATTTGTGTCAACAAATAAGGATCACTGTTCAAGAAATGTGGTCTGGAAATTGCCAAAGGTATACCACCATAACAGGGCATAACCGTTGTCAGTCCTCTTCTTAAGCAACCAGCTTTTGGACAGTAGCATGACGTATCGGGATGATCGGGCGAGGGGTTCAAGGCTTCATCAGAAATGTTGAAAAATATAGCATTATAACCCTCCTTCGTTTTGTTTTTTTCCGAGAAGATGAATTTAAGGGGTTTGCAAAAAGAGGCTCTGTACATTTGAAAGGTGAAGTTCTCATCGATGTCTTGAGGGAAAATGGTTCCATCGTAGGAACCTTCGATGTAGCCACACCGTGATTTCGTAGAATTTCGGCTTTTCTTTAGCTTGGATGGATCTCCCCAATGTGGGTTATAAGATAGACCATTGTATTTGTCGATGTGGTAGTAATACCTGAGTTCTTTCTCTGTTAGAATTGTGTCATTGGAAGGTATTTCATATGGATCACTAGCGATGGTCAATATGTTGTTGTTATCAATTGTCATCAACTAAAATAAATAATAACAATAGATCATGTATAATTTTTTGGTAATATTCCACCCGATACTACTTACTCTATCTAATGCGCCATATCTTTCAAAGTCAATAGTTTTCGGAGCCAACTTATGTCCAAGAGCGGTTAAGTCATCGTCGATTCCCCATAGAAATTCATTGACTGTCAATTTTAAGAATGATTCACAACCAGAGTACAAGCAGTATGAGGCAAGGGCCATATTTGCTGCCATCGATGAATTTTCTAAAGATGATGATACTGCCTAAAAGTAATTCTTTACAACATTTGTTCGGAAATTAATAATATCAGTAAAAAATAATGTTCATAAAGGTCAGTAAACGTTGCGAATATATATTGTATTAACATTCTTAAGTAGACACTTGGGAGTAATTTTGGCAAGACTACCTCTTCAGTATTCAAATAATTTTCATACAGATTTAGGTGTTCTCCTATTAGGACCTTTAGTGCAAATTTAATATAGCAGAACAAAAATCCGCCTGATTTGAGTCTTTAAAAATATCCTTCGAACAGGGTGTCTCATATAACTTGTCCCTGTATCTCATCAAAGCACCTGCAGGTGAAAAAAAATCGTTATGACGCTAAGATTTATTAATTTTTTAAAAACATAGTCTTGGAATTTTCTACAAACTGCATGTATATCTCCATCCTGTTTATTTATTAATTGCCGAATTGCAACCGGGGAGTAAACCTTTGGGGGAACTGTCATGTCTCTGATCATTTTGTCATATCAATTGACAAAATTTTCACCAAAAGAAAAAATAAATCGAAAACTATTTTATTTTTGAACACCTTTCTGATGATACCCCGCAAAATAGTTTTGTGCATTAATAGCTATCATTAAACTAACATTAAGTGAATGAAAAAATCAAGTAGCTACATTACATTTTTGTAATCAACAAAATATGTATATCTAATTAAAAAAAAAAAAATTGTGATAAAGAATTTAAAAAAAAATCTTACAACAAGAGCCAAATTAGGGTAAATTATCCGAACTTCGTTTGGATCTCCATAGGACTGTTCTTTGACGAAAGATATTCCTCTCATGGGCATAAAAGAAATCGTGCCGTTTTTATTGAATACGGATTGTTCATTCCTGTATAAGAATCTGAAAAAGATATTATGTGTATTATGCATGTGCATTGTATAAAAATATTGTTGATCTTATTAGGTCAAGTGTTGCTTTAAAAATATGACAAAATATAATAATATGACATACGATACAATATTTTTACATTTTTGATATTCTTTGTGATGGTAGAATAATAGTCCGGAGTCCGGAGAAAAATCTATGTTCTTATCAAAAAAAATTTACTAGACAAAATAAGTTCGATCATGATGAATTAGCATAAAGTATATTATGTGTAGAAGGGTTTTGTAGTTTTATTTTAAAATTGAAAGCCAATATAAATACTCTAATTAGCTATTTAATATTAAAAGGGGTTTGAAAAAATAGATTTTTTTATAATAATTTGGATACCTGCCGATCTAATCTATTTTGCTAGTAGTCGTGTGAAATGTTCATGGATAAAAACCATTTCTTTACATGGTAAATTAACTACTATTTATTTCTATTCTACTATATTTGAAACTGCATTTGGTAGAAAATTATGTACTTAATCTTTTTAAAGTTATCTAACGTTAAAAATCTCAAGCATGAAACAACAATTATTGTTATTTAGGACGTAAGTGATACTTAATTTTGTGAGTGAAGAGTGTTACAACCTCACAAGCAAAATTAAATCTCTTCTAACACTTACATTATACAACAAAAAACCCAATATGGAGGCCATAATAAAACTAAAGATACGGTAAACAGTCAATAATGATTGTTCGTACAAAATGATGACCAATCGAGCAAAACCGGTTATACTTAGGCCTAATATAAGCCTAAGTCTACGTGAATTTCTAATATAAGCCACCCCCTCTCCCAAGTAGTCATCAGCCATTTAGACATTAATTTAATTAAAGTAGGCTTTGTGTTGATAATAATATAATACGTTAGTCATTTCATTGGTCAGCAAACATTTTTCACAGAGAACTATAAACTGTTTAAAAAATTTGAACCTTAAACTCCTAGTGAAAATAGTCGCAGAAGGAAGTCAATTATCAATTATCAATTGACAGATGTGGCATGAAATATTAAGTTTTTGCTAAAATCCGACACCTGAACATAGTCTAATAAAGGGGCTTATTTTTAGTAATAAAGTAGAAATATGTCTTCGTTAATCTATGTATAGGTACCCTTAAATCACTAACCTAAAATCACAAAAAAAACTAATTTTTTAGCAAGTAAAATGCATCACTCTGTATAAAGTCTGAATATAGAGTGAATAATAATTCAGAATAAATCTGAATAATTACTATAACTAGACGAAATACAGCCGAACTCTTTTATTTATTTTATTAATGACAAGCGTTGTTATAATGGGTTTTTACAATTATTTTTAAGCGGAAAAGATGCTTCAATGACTGAGCACTGGTACATTTACCAACAATTAATTTGATTTTTATTTTTAATCAATCATTTTTCGTTTTAAGTTGAATTAGTTGTTTAAATTCAAATCTTTGTTCAATTGTTGTAAATAAAATTAAATGAGTATCTTAATAAGAACCTATATTATTGATTAGCTAAATAAATTGAGAAAATGGAGTGTTCTGTAGATTTGGGCTACACGAAACCCTTTTAAGCTTGTCTAATTTAAGTAGATAATTTAATTATACTTCGATGATCACGTCCTCAATATCACCCTGTAGTGACGTTCACGAGCTCCAATAGTGCGTAATGTTTTCAGTTTTTTAAAATCCCCAGGTAGGTACCTATTACTCACCCGCACGTCCGGCCGTTATCTGCTGTAGATAGCTCATTATCGTTCTTACGCTCGATACGTGCGCTAGTGTTTAAGAGAGTGTTGCTGGAAAATTACTGTAAAATGCCGAAAGAACTAAAAAGCAAAACGCGAAGGAAGTTAGAAAAAATTAAGAAAAATGGAAAAACAGCTTAAACCTTTCAAGTAAGTACAATAACTTAAAAGTTTTTATTTTTTTTCTTAATTGAGAGACATAAATACCCTTTCTGTCACTCTCTGTCAGTAAATCCTCTCTGTCAGGTTATCATGCTCACTGTAATAGGGGGATGATTAGAACCTCACTTAATGTAATAGTTAAGTGCACTTAAAGGGTGGACAGCAGTCCTAACATGGACCGGTTAGGGACTAATACCCTTAATCGAGTTATGGGGATGAGAAAAGGTCAAAATAAGTATACTTATAGTGATGAAAAATACATAGTAATAATTCGAATAAAGTAATTCTCTCTGTCAGTAATCCCTCTCTGTCAGGTTATCATGCTCACTGTAATAGGTGTGGATGATTAGAACCTCACTTAATGTAATAGTTAAGTGCACTTAAAGGGTGGACAGCAGTCCTAACATGGACCGGTTAGGGACTAATACCCTTAATCGAGTTATGGGGATGAGAAAAGGTCAAAATAAGTATACTTATAGTGATGAAAAATACATAAGTAGTCATAATTCGAATAAAGTAATTCTCTCTGTCAGTAATCCTCTCTGTCAGGTTATCATGCTCACTGTAATAGGTGTGGATGATTAGAACCTCACTTAATGTAATAGTTAAGTGCACTTAAATGGTGGACAGCCGTCCTAACATGGACCGATTAGGGACTAATACCCTTAATCGAGATATGGGGAGAAAAGGTCAAAATAACTATACTATCGCCCGTATTCACAAACGATAATTTCCTAAATAATTATTTTCGAGATATTACAGGACAGAAACGCTTTGTGAATACGGGCCTAAGAGTGATGAAAAAATACATAGTAATAATCCGAATATATTAATAATCATATCAATAGTGATGACTTATAACAAAGAATCATATTAATAATGGTTACTAGTGCATAAAAGTACTAACAACACGACCGAAGCATTAATAGCTAATACAAAATTTAAGTACCTTGATCAACAGGCAGGTGACTCGTGTGATATCACTGATATCACTAGCGAAGAATAACAGCCAGATAGTGAATCAGCTCACTCAGTGAGATCTTCGCTCACGCAACCCTCTGTAACGATGATTGAGGAACAAGGTGATTATATCACAGCAATTTTGGACGAAAATCTAAATCAAGTAGCTGAATCAGGGCCGAATACCTATTGCTGAAGAATTGTTGGACAGATGTCAGAATTATTTATCACCATAGCTCGACCGCGAAACTAGACAACAGCTAGTTAAAGAGTGGAATATTCCTGGGAACTGTCAAACTCTCAGGGAACCAAGACTCAATACGGAGGTGCAAACACTTTTGTCACAGGCCGAATTGAACTATACAGCAATCCGATTGTTGTAATCGTTAAACATCAATCGTTCAGTAAGCATTATTAACGATACGTTTCTACAAAAACGTTATCAAATAACGGAAACATTGACTAGTGGACCACATCTGCAACAGTGGATGCTGGAAAGATTCTGACAGACATGCATCACACAGTATCTACGCACAGAAAATTCAAATTAAATCATAATGTCAATGCCGCAGTTCAAAAAATATCAGTACAATAAAAGGCGGACACGTTGCTTTTTGTAATAACGAAAAGGGCGACCGAACAAGCTGAACCAGGAAAAAACCTAACAAGGGAAAGTTCCTATACAAAAATCATCTTCTGAATTATTTCAGTCTATTATAGAACTTAGGGAAATTGGAGCTATTGAGCTCCATTGTTATAAAACCCAATGGGAATTATAGGTTCATAAAAATAAATAAATATCATATGGCTGTGGTAAAGCCCAAGTGTCAGAAGTTTTCAAGTAGCCACAATAAGGGCCTCTGACATAACTTAACGACTGCAGTGAAGCAGCCGGGACCCCCTTTTTAGGACCTCCCGGAGCACAAAATAAATCTCAAAGAACTAAATAATTATCTGAACTGTCCACATTTTAAACTTGAGGATTTCAGAACTGTAAAAAACCTAATAAATGAAGGATGCTATATGAGTACCTACGGTTGATCTCAAGAATGCATATTTTTTCAAATTCAAATACGATAACCACCTTTTTGGGTTTACGTGCCTTCCAAATAGTCTTTCGACAGCACCATATGTTTTTACAAAAAATTTTTAAACCTATCGTGAATCGCTTGAGATCTATGGGTCATGTTTCAATAATATACCTTGACCCATATGATATTGATGATATTGATTGATAGAAAAAAAAAAAAAAAAAAAAAAAAAAAAAAAAAAAAAAAAAAAAAAAAAAAAAAAAAATAACATCTCTAGATTTTATTATAAATTATGAGAAAAGTTGCCCAAATCACAGTAAAAATATAACATTTCTATAGGATTTGTTTCCAATAGTCAGGAGATGATAATGTCAATTCCAAATGAAAAACAAAAAATTGTCTCACAGTTACCAATGTTCTTGAAAATTAATAACTCTTGTCGCAGCTATGCTGTAACTACTGTTGGGTGCATGTGAAACAATTTTAAAGGGAAAATATCTAGGACTTAAAATATAAAATTCAAATTATGATAAGAAGATAATTATTCTGAATTATCTCTTAATAGATATCGATTCGTAGTCGAAAAGCTTGAAAAATGCGAAAATGAGCAATAAATAAACAAACAATATTTTACTATAATCTGCACCGATGCATCCAATTCAGAATGGGGTGCAACAAACTCCCGAGGGGTTTGGAGCTTACAGGAGAGTGCTTATCATATCAATCAGCTGGAACTCATGGATGTGTTCAATTTTAAAAGGCTTTGCGAAAAAATAAATAAATAAATAAATAAATAAATAAATAAAATAAAATATATATATTATAACAGGCATACCCTCTTAAGATAAGCCAATATTACAGCCATAGCCTACATAAATCGCATAGGCGGCGTCAAGCATGGGCCATTGAACAAAATAAGTCGACAAATTTGGAAATGTTGTTTCTGAACTGGGCCTACCAAACGTAAATTTATTTGCCTCCCACCTTAATAATAAATGCAAAACTTTGTATCTTGGCGTCCAGATCCATAATCAGCAACAGTAGATGCTTTCACATTATCATGGACTAATACTTATAAATTTTTACGCAGTTCCGCCCTCCCCGCTCCGATCCACGGTGATAAATAAATTTTTGATTGATAAGGCAAAATATATTGTTGTTTTTCCACCATGGAAAACACAGCCATGGTGTCCTGCATTGAAAAATTTGATTGTTTCTGCGAGTTGCCAATTTTGCACACTAATAAAACTTTACTCTCATCTTATTTGAGACAACCTCATCCTCTATGGGAAAGCCTTACCCGGAGAGCAGCACGGTTTTCCGGGAAGCGTACATCTTAAAAAATGTTCCTGGAACTGCTTTAAAAACCATATGATACCATCTCTTAGCGAAAAGACGTTGAAGCAATATAGCTCCACGTACAAAAAATTGTGGCTTTGTGAAAGGGTGGAAGTATTTAATTCGGACCCAAATAAAATAATTAAATTTTTATAGGAAGAATATAATAAGGGGGAAAAGTACAGTACCCTTAACAGACATAGGTCTGCCTTGAATACATTATTACAACCAACCGATCAGACCATATTAATGAGATTCTTGAAAGGGGCTTTTAGAACAGGACCAAAATTCCCAAGGTACAACGAGATATGAGATCTGCACCCTATACTAGTGTATCTTAAGCCTCTAAATCCTGAGCTAAATTCATTGGAATCACTGTCTTTGCAACTGATTATTATAAACTTACTCTTCTTCTATCATCGGCACAAAGAGTACAAAAATTAGCAAAGATCAAGTTATCAAACATAATCCATAATCAATGATGATAAAGTTGAAGTTGTGATAACGGATCTAATGAAAACTTCCACATCTAACAAATGCCAACCAAAAATAACATTACCCTATTTTAGAGAAAGGTCAAACCAATGCGCTTCGTCAGTACTCATATTTTACATAGACTCAACAAAAGAATTCAGAGGAGAGATAGATCAATTATTACTTACCTTCAAAAAGCTATATCATCCAGCGACTATTCAAACAATCAGTCGTTGCATTAAGGCTGGCCCAAAAGCCAGAATAAATACCAGAAAATTCAAATCGCATAGAACGCGACATGCAACTACTTCCGCTGCTGCAACGAAAGGCCTCAGTGTTGAAAGCATTTTACAAAAACAGCACTGGGGTGGACAGAAAACTCAAAGGTAAATAAATATTATAATCGACCTGTAATGAAGTATCAGGCAAGTTGCGTCAAATCAAAAATTTTAGGTCAGTTATTTGCACCTAGGCAAATAAGTTCATTTACTTGAATTGGTAATTAATATTTACATAATCTTCGTCTGGTTGAAACATAGTTTTACATCAGTGTTATTATTATTGGTTTTAAATTCTGTGAAAAAAGTATGTAACTTTGATAACGGAAATAAATATTACTCTGCATGGTTAGTAGGTATGCTTCCTAATTTTATTCGCCATAATATTCCAGCAAGCAACACCTACCAGGAAACAGGATATTTTTTAGATCGGTTGTGCTTTAAACATCTACAGGGTGATATTGAGGACGTGATCATCGAAGTATAATTAGAGGTTAAACGACTTACCTGGTAAGGAAGTTCAATCCTCAATTATACGAGATGATCACGTCCGAAAATATCACAACCCACCCGCACCCTATACCCAACTGATAACGATCTAAAAAATTGAAAAAGCTCAGAACGATAATGAGCTATCTACAGCAGATAACGGCCGGACGTGCGGGTGAGTAATAGGTACCTACCTGGGGATTTTAAAAAACTGAAAACATTACGCACTATTGGAGCTCGTGAACGTCACTACAGGGTGATATTTTCGGACGTGATCATCTCGTATAATTGAGGATTGAACTTCCTTACCAGGTAAGTCGTTTAACCTCTAATTATTATATTTTTCAAGACCTACATTAATAATTGTACAATATAAGAAACAATTAGGTACGAGTATTTAAATTAACAAAAAATATTTACAATAATTATAAATACACTTATGGCTAAGCGAGGTTCAAAAAAAGTAAACCATCAGTGAAACAATGAACAAAGAAAATAATTTAGAAGATCAATTTTTACAATGGTTTGATTTTTTTAACCTCGCTTAGCCGTAAGTATAATTTATAATAATTGTAAATATTTCAATTGTTTACTAATTGTACGATTGTTATTATTGTAGGTCTTGAAAAATAAAATAAATATTCTTGAAAGCTCGACAAGCTAAAAAGAGTACCTATCCTTTAGCCCCAATCGAGAGAACACCCAATTTTCTCTTATTTATTTAAAATAAATAATAAGTGTTATATTATAACATTACTGTCATTCTTCGACTACAAAGATCAATAATTACCTGTAAGTAAACGGTCCGATTTCCTGTAGCTTAAGCTTTTCCTTGCCAGCAAGAAATGCTTCATGATTAGTAGCGTTAAATACATACAAAATAGAATAAGCATCGTATGGTGGGTTTAACCATAGTTGGTGAAATATAGACCCAGGTTTTAATACAAATATCTGAAATAAATTAAATATCAATCACTTTGAAACCAAAGCAATCATTAATAATTAATGCAATTCGCTTATGTATATAAAAAAAAGCAAAGCAAACACGGTGCCGCGGGTCTTCAATGTCTTCACCCCCCCCCCCCCCTCCACCTTTAATTTTTGAGTTATTCGAGAAAGATAACAATTGAAACTTGATAAAAGTACATTGTTGTATAACTTATAACTTTTAATGTGAACTTGATCCATTTTTTAGAAGGCAATTATTAAAATGAAAATCATGTAAAGGTCTAACAACAAAGAATATCATCTCAAAATTTCAGGTATTTGCAACGAGAACAAAACGGAGACATTACCTATATTGATTTAAAAAATACAAGGCTGCCATTTTCTTACTCCACCTTTAGACTTGTAACTTTGGGATTATTTTTTTCGTTGTACAAATAATTATTTTTAATAATGTATTGCAAGAGCAAACTTTCGATTAAAAATAAATCTGTTAAGTACTAAACTTGCGCAGCATTATTGGTATTCGGTTGGTAGGATTTGGAATAAATTATTATAAGTTCTTTTTCTTACTAGACATTCAAACATACCTATAGATCATTATATTTTCTTACAATATTATATCCCTATTAGATCAAACCTTACATATATCCTTATATATATTCCTATTTAATAGATCTACATAATTCCCTACAACTAAGTACAACAATAATAATTATTACCTTTTTTACTGATAATTCCAATGGGTCTATTATGTAAATGATACAGGATATGCAAAGTAAGAATGTTCCTATTAAACAGGATATTAGGTCAGCTGAAACAAACATAATTTTTAGATTACGAGAAACTTAAATGAGAAATAAATGTGCGCTCAAGAAGGGGTCGTTTGGACAAACTAAAAAAATTACCGAAAACTATATAGGTGACTAAATATATTTTAGGCATCAAGATTATGACGAGGATTATGATGACTAAAGGCCTTTTTCAATTTGTCACATTTTAGTGACGATACTTCCAGAGATACCTACTTCTACTGAAAACTCATTGCTGCCCTGTATAATATTCACAAATTAAATACATATTTCACATTGATAGTTTAATCAATATTTAGAGGTTAAACGACTTACCTGGTAAGGAAGTTCAATCCTCAATTATACGAGATGATCACGTCCGAAAATATCACCCTGTAGTGACGTTCACGAGCTCCAATAGTGCGTAATGTTTTCAGTTTTTTAAAATCCCCAGGTAGGTACCTATTACTCACCCGCACGTCCGGCCGTTATCTGCTGTAGATAGCTCATTATCGTTCTGAGCTTTTTCAATTTTTTAGATCGTTATCAGTTGGGTATAGGGTGCGGGTGGGTTGTGATATTTTCGGACGTGATCATCTCGTATAATTGAGGATTGAACTTCCTTACCAGGTAAGTCGTTTAACCTCTAATTATACTTCGATGATCACGTCCTCAATATCACCCTGTAGATGTTTAAAGCACAACCGATCTAAAAAATATCCTGTTTCCTGGTAGGTGTTGCTTGCTGGAATATTATGGCGAATAAAATTAGGAAGCATACCTACTAACCATGCAGAGTAATATTTATTTCCGTTATCAAAGTTACATACTTTTTTCACAGAATTTAAAACCAATAATAATAACACTGATGTAAAACTATGTTTCAACCAGACGAAGATTATGTAAATATTAATTACCAATTCAAGTAAATGAACTTATTTGCCTAGGTGCAAATAACTGACCTAAAATTTTTGATTTGACGCAACTTGCCTGATACTTCATTACAGGTCGATTATAATATTTATTTACCTTTGAGTTTTCTGTCCACCCCAGTGCTGTTTTTGTAAAATGCTTTCAACACTGAGGCCTTTCGTTGCAGCAGCGGAAGTAGTTGCATGTCGCGTTCTATGCGATTTGAATTTTCTGGTATTTATTCTGGCTTTTGGGCCAGCCTTAATGCAACGACTGATTGTTTGAATAGTCGCTGGATGATATAGCTTTTTGAAGGTAAGTAATAATTGATCTATCTCTCCTCTGAATTCTTTTGTTGAGTCTATGTAAAATATGAGTACTGACGAAGCGCATTGGTTTGACCTTTCTCTAAAATAGGGTAATGTTATTTTTGGTTGGCATTTGTTAGATGTGGAAGTTTTCATTAGATCCGTTATCACAACTTCAACTTTATCATCATTGATTATGGATTATGTTTGATAACTTGATCTTTGCTAATTTTTGTACTCTTTGTGCCGATGATAGAAGAAGAGTAAGTTTATAATAATCAGTTGCAAAGACAGTGATTCCAATGAATTTAGCTCAGGATTTAGAGGCTTAAGATACACTAGTATAGGGTGCAGATCTCATATCTCGTTGTACCTTGGGAATTTTGGTCCTGTTCTAAAAGCCCCTTTCAAGAATCTCATTAATATGGTCTGATCGGTTGGTTGTAATAATGTATTCAAGGCAGACCTATGTCTGTTAAGGGTACTGTACTTTTCCCCCTTATTATATTCTTCCTATAAAAATTTAATTATTTTATTTGGGTCCGAATTAAATACTTCCACCCTTTCACAAAGCCACAATTTTTTGTACGTGGAGCTATATTGCTTCAACGTCTTTTCGCTAAGAGATGGTATCATATGGTTTTTAAAGCAGTTCCAGGAACATTTTTTAAGATGTACGCTTCCCGGAAAACCGTGCTGCTCTCCGGGTAAGGCTTTCCCATAGAGGATGAGGTTGTCTCAAATAAGATGAGAGTAAAGTTTTATTAGTGTGCAAAATTGGCAACTCGCAGAAACAATCAAATTTTTCAATGCAGGACACCATGGCTGTGTTTTCCATGGTGGAAAAACAACAATATATTTTGCCTTATCAATCAAAAATTTATTTATCACCGTGGATCGGAGCGGGGAGGGCGGAACTGCGTAAAAATTTATAAGTATTAGTCCATGATAATGTGAAAGCATCTACTGTTGCTGATTATGGATCTGGACGCCAAGATACAAAGTTTTGCATTTATTATTAAGGTGGGAGGCAAATAAATTTACGTTTGGTAGGCCCAGTTCAGAAACAACATTTCCAAATTTGTCGACTTATTTTGTTCAATGGCCCATGCTTGACGCCGCCTATGCGATTTATGTAGGCTATGGCTGTAATATTGGCTTATCTTAAGAGGGTATGCCTGTTATAATATATATATTTTATTTTATTTATTTATTTATTTATTTATTTATTTATTTTTTCGCAAAGCCTTTTAAAATTGAACACATCCATGAGTTCCAGCTGATTGATATGATAAGCACTCTCCTGTAAGCTCCAAACCCCTCGGGAGTTTGTTGCACCCCATTCTGAATTGGATGCATCGGTGCAGATTATAGTAAAATATTGTTTGTTTATTTATTGCTCATTTTCGCATTTTTCAAGCTTTTCGACTACGAATCGATATCTATTAAGAGATAATTCAGAATAATTATCTTCTTATCATAATTTGAATTTTATATTTTAAGTCCTAGATATTTTCCCTTTAAAATTGTTTCACATGCACCCAACAGTAGTTACAGCATAGCTGCGACAAGAGTTATTAATTTTCAAGAACATTGGTAACTGTGAGACAATTTTTTGTTTTTCATTTGGAATTGACATTATCATCTCCTGACTATTGGAAACAAATCCTATAGAAATGTTATATTTTTACTGTGATTTGGGCAACTTTTCTCATAATTTATAATAAAATCTAGAGATGTTATTTTTATTTTTATTTATTTTTATTTATTTATTTATTTATTTATTTTTTTTTCTATCAATCAATATCATCAATATCATATGGGTCAAGGTATATTATTGAAACATGACCCATAGATCTCAAGCGATTCACGATAGGTTTAAAAATTTTTTGTAAAAACATATGGTGCTGTCGAAAGACTATTTGGAAGGCACGTAAACCCAAAAAGGTGGTTATCGTATTTGAATTTGAAAAAATATGCATTCTTGAGATCAACCGTAGGTACTCATATAGCATCCTTCATTTATTAGGTTTTTTACAGTTCTGAAATCCTCAAGTTTAAAATGTGGACAGTTCAGATAATTATTTAGTTCTTTGAGATTTATTTTGTGCTCCGGGAGGTCCTAAAAAGGGGGTCCCGGCTGCTTCACTGCAGTCGTTAAGTTATGTCAGAGGCCCTTATTGTGGCTACTTGAAAACTTCTGACACTTGGGCTTTACCACAGCCATATGATATTTATTTATTTTTATGAACCTATAATTCCCATTGGGTTTTATAACAATGGAGCTCAATAGCTCCAATTTCCCTAAGTTCTATAATAGACTGAAATAATTCAGAAGATGATTTTTGTATAGGAACTTTCCCTTGTTAGGTTTTTTCCTGGTTCAGCTTGTTCGGTCGCCCTTTTCGTTATTACAAAAAGCAACGTGTCCGCCTTTTATTGTACTGATATTTTTTGAACTGCGGCATTGACATTATGATTTAATTTGAATTTTCTGTGCGTAGATACTGTGTGATGCATGTCTGTCAGAATCTTTCCAGCATCCACTGTTGCAGATGTGGTCCACTAGTCAATGTTTCCGTTATTTGATAACGTTTTTGTAGAAACGTATCGTTAATAATGCTTACTGAACGATTGATGTTTAACGATTACAACAATCGGATTGCTGTATAGTTCAATTCGGCCTGTGACAAAAGTGTTTGCACCTCCGTATTGAGTCTTGGTTCCCTGAGAGTTTGACAGTTCCCAGGAATATTCCACTCTTTAACTAGCTGTTGTCTAGTTTCGCGGTCGAGCTATGGTGATAAATAATTCTGACATCTGTCCAACAATTCTTCAGCAATAGGTATTCGGCCCTGATTCAGCTACTTGATTTAGATTTTCGTCCAAAATTGCTGTGATATAATCACCTTGTTCCTCAATCATCGTTACAGAGGGTTGCGTGAGCGAAGATCTCACTGAGTGAGCTGATTCACTATCTGGCTGTTATTCTTCGCTAGTGATATCAGTGATATCACACGAGTCACCTGCCTGTTGATCAAGGTACTTAAATTTTGTATTAGCTATTAATGCTTCGGTCGTGTTGTTAGTACTTTTATGCACTAGTAACCATTATTAATATGATTCTTTGTTATAAGTCATCACTATTGATATGATTATTAATATATTCGGATTATTACTATGTATTTTTTCATCACTCTTAGGCCCGTATTCACAAAGCGTTTCTGTCCTGTAATATCTCGAAAATAATTATTTAGGAAATTATCGTTTGTGAATACGGGCGATAGTATAGTTATTTTGACCTTTTCTCCCCATATCTCGATTAAGGGTATTAGTCCCTAATCGGTCCATGTTAGGACGGCTGTCCACCATTTAAGTGCACTTAACTATTACATTAAGTGAGGTTCTAATCATCCACACCTATTACAGTGAGCATGATAACCTGACAGAGAGGATTACTGACAGAGAGAATTACTTTATTCGAATTATGACTACTTATGTATTTTTCATCACTATAAGTATACTTATTTTGACCTTTTCTCATCCCCATAACTCGATTAAGGGTATTAGTCCCTAACCGGTCCATGTTAGGACTGCTGTCCACCCTTTAAGTGCACTTAACTATTACATTAAGTGAGGTTCTAATCATCCACACCTATTACAGTGAGCATGATAACCTGACAGAGAGGGATTACTGACAGAGAGAATTACTTTATTCGAATTATTACTATGTATTTTTCATCACTATAAGTATACTTATTTTGACCTTTTCTCATCCCCATAACTCGATTAAGGGTATTAGTCCCTAACCGGTCCATGTTAGGACTGCTGTCCACCCTTTAAGTGCACTTAACTATTACATTAAGTGAGGTTCTAATCATCCCCCTATTACAGTGAGCATGATAACCTGACAGAGAGGATTTACTGACAGAGAGTGACAGAAAGGGTATTTATGTCTCTCAATTAAGAAAAAAAATAAAAACTTTTAAGTTATTGTACTTACTTGAAAGGTTTAAGCTGTTTATCCATTTTTCTTAATTTTTTCTAACTTCCTTCGCGTTTTGCTTTTTAGTTCTTTCGGCATTTTACAGTAATTTTCCAGCAACACTCTCTTAAACACTAGCGCACGTATCGAGCGTAAGAACGATAATGAGCTATCTACAGCAGATAACGGCCGGACGTGCGGGTGAGTAATAGGTACCTACCTGGGGATTTTAAAAAACTGAAAACATTACGCACTATTGGAGCTCGTGAACGTCACTACAGGGTGATATTGAGGACGTGATTCGATGATTAAATAATTAGGTATTTAAAAATAAAAGTCAACAAAAAATTTAAACAAAAAAATCCAGCAATCCAGCAATGTTTTTCAAAATCTTTTAATGCTTTATTAGTATAGAAAACAAAATTATCCATATTGTTAAAATTATAATAACTTTCATACCTAAAAATAAAAAATTATGATTAAAAAGAAAGCAACTTACATGGTTTTTCTTTGGTTATTCTCATTTTGTGATTTTTGTGTCACTACTCAGTAGCAAAATATCACACTTTCGTTATTATCTTTGTCAAACGTTTGTATCTTTTAAATGCAACAAACAAAATCAACTTGAACCTCTCTGATGATTTCGTCACCAGGAACTCTACTCTATTAATAAACTTTGGTTTTAGAGATACAATTTTTTGTTATACTATTTAAATCACAGATAATTATTTTTTACGATGGTAGTGGTCAAAAAACGTGTTTTTCATATTCTCAATCAGCGATTATATCTTAAAGCCGTTCAACTGTTCGTTATATAAATTTTTTGTATACATACCTGCTGCTTCGTAGATATGAATATTAATGAAAAAAAAAACATTATCTGTATTAAATTTCTAAATAAATAATACCCCAGAAAATTATATTAATTCAAATAAATGATCTCAACCTACAATAATTGAAAAACATCATGTATTCAATAGTAATTTTATCTTATATCTTCTATCCATATTGTAAACATCACAATCTTTATACTTTTATCTAATAATTTGTAATTCTAATAGTTTTTGTTTTGCAGCAGACCGAGGCATATTAAGTGGGGGTAAATAGCTTATTTGCGTGTAATAAGAACTCGTTTTTTATTTAGATGTACTGGAAAAAATTATATCATCTTATCAGTTTGTAATTTATTAAGTTTCTAATATAGGGCTTGATAATATTTCCAAGCAAGAATACTAATAATTATTGATCCAATAACTGTGAGGTATGAAAAACGATCAGAAACAAGGGGAAACGGTTGATCATGAAGAAAAGAAAATTGCTGAACCTTGTATAGGTACCGTTCTTCAGAAATCATTTTCTCAACTCCCACGGCATAAGACAATGATCAGTTATTGGACTTTGGTTCGGTGCAAGAGGGTTTATCAAAAAGTGTTAGATTTTTTTATTCCAAGATAGATCAGTAAGCAGTGTTCAATCAACCTGGTGGCATAATTTTATATTTTTTTTATTATTAATGTTTTTAATTTATTATTATTAATTAATGTGTTTTATCTGTCTCGCTCAAAGAATACGACTTCAAACAACCCAGGATTTCACTACGTAGTTAAATTCTGCAACGTAAGAACCACATTAAATCCCAAATATTCTGTAACTCCTACTATTTGACCAGTTTGCAAGTGATACAAAGCAAATTTGTATGATAATTAACACCATTATAGCACAGGCTATAATATCATATTTTTAATTAATAATTTAGTATATTATATTTTGAATTTTTCTTTAATTTTCTTATAAGAAATTTAAAAACTATTTAAATTACCCATGCAAACAACCTTTGCTCGGCCTTCATTAAAATCAAATTCTGGTTATTGAACCGGAATAGAAACCATTATATCACTGAAGGTATACAGAGTGTCCCAAATATTCTTTATCAAGAGATATCCGCGTTAATTCAAAACAAAATGAAATTGAGAAAATCTCAAATGTACCCCTAAGACTTTGCGGCTGCATCCTCTATACAGCTCTACGTCTTTCAATCGCCAAGTAATCAACTCCCACTTGTTTTTTTCTAACTACACTTCTAGTCTTTTTTACTCCGCAGGATTGCCGACTTTGATCTCAATACAATAACATGCAATTTTTGATAATCTAAGCATATTTAGCTTGCTAAAAAAAGAGTCAGTTTGGTCAAGGATTAAAAAAGAACACATGCGTATAAAGCTTCGATTTACAAAAAAAAAAAATTCACTGTATTCAGAACGAAGTCAGTAGTCCTGCCGAGCAAAAAATACTAGGGGTGTAGATTAAAAAAAAAATTAAAACAGGTAAGGGATGGTTACTTGGAGGTTAAAATCCGTGAATGAATATTGAGGGTGCAGCCAACAATTTAACTTCACAAAAAAAGCATAATTTCATTTTTAAAAAACTTTAAGGTATGTTCTTTTTAACTCATTGGCAACACTGGTTCGGCAAGCCAAGTATATGCTTAAATTTTCAAAAATCGCATGTCAGTGTATGCAGAATAAAGCCAGGAATCCTGCGGAGCAAAAAAAACTAGAGGTGTGATTTGAAAAAAAAAACAGGGATGACAGGCGTAAAGTGGTATTGAGAGTGCAGCCGAAATGTGTCAGGGGTGGTATATTTTAAATTTCATTTTCTTTCTATTTTGAAATAACGCGAAATCCCTTGATAAATAAAATTTGGGACACCCTATATATTCAAGATATAGGATATCATATACCTATTCTAGTTTATTTTAACGAATTAATTGAACGAATGACCCTGTCTAGTCTATCCTCAGAAAAAAATATCTACGAATAAAGTTCACCATCAAAATTTAACCATTCCGCGGGGAAATAAGCTCTACCATCCCGCCCCCCCCCTTCTTGTAAGCAGAGCCGGGTGGTAACCTTGAAATCTTAAATAGGAACCTTTATTAGTGTATTTTTTTTATTGGGCAGATGAGAATTATTGGGACTAAAAATGCATAAAATTTGTCTGTAATATTTTTTATATTCTTGATAGGGAGCCACTATTTGCAAAGCAATTAAATTTTTGCGTTTTTTTATAAAAAAACTAGAAAAATTTTCTATTTTTCTATGTACTTTTAGACGTAAAATCCGAATCTGCAATAAAAATTAGGATTTATAACTAAAATGTAAAATTTGACCCTCTCCCCCTTATAAGAAAGAGGGTGGGAGAAATTTCCCACGTATTTTCAGTATTTTCAGCAATAAATTTTTTTTATTTTTATTATTTAAGATTTAAATGTTATCAGTTATTATAAAAAACTCATTCTTTTCATAATTATTGTAAAAAATATTGCACCTGTCTTCTTTGTAAATAACTTTTATTTACCTTGAATTTTTTTTTCATCGGTACCTAAATATAATACATAATTTAAAAAAAAATATGCGGGTATCAATAATAGATACTAACTGTAATCATAAATTAATAATTACTGCACAATAAAAAAATACTGTCCTCTTGAATAGAATGGAAATCAACATCCTGAATATATTTACAACAGGTCTGTTAAAATAAATCTGGGACAATTTTAATTTTCTAATGTTTTTTTCTAAAATAAACCGAATAGTTTCCATGCTGACATCAAAGATGCCAGTCTATTTGCTTTTCAAAAATAAAAAATCTGGTTTTTAACTTGATTTTTTATTATTAGGTATCTAATTAATTACTTCTTTTTACTTCAATAAATTATAATAAACTTTCTTTTGTTAAAAATTTTTGTTAAAATTTGTTACAAAATATTAAATGAAATGCTGAAAACCTCAAATACAACAAACAAGAAAATTTGTCCCTGATTAATATGAACAGTAATTTATTGACAGTTGCATTATAAAGGGCCCCATACATTTCGTTCTTTTTCATCCGTTCGAATCGCCGCGATTTGGAACGACGTGTTTAATCGTGGAACTGTTTTGCCCACACACTGTCGATCCAACAATAGTAATCTTCAGTCGTTTATTGTGATGGACAGAAATCAGTTATTAGCAGTGACAGCGGCAGTTTTTTTTATTTTTTTTTTATTTTTATTTTTACTTTATACGCCATAAACAAGGAAATTGTCTATACATTTCAATAAACTTTAACAAAAAAAATTTATTAAGGGCTTTTTGATCCATTTCAATCAATAAAAGTTAAACATTTAAAAATACAACATGTGTGAACTTGTTGACGCTGCCCAGCCAACTCTCCGCTCTCCGCTCATGTAAAAAAAAAAAATACACTAAAACGCGCCGGTTCGGATGAAAATCCCCACACACTATCAGTTTGGACCGTCAACCCGCGAACCGTCGTTACAAAAATCAAGCTTCGACAGAGATATTTAAACCGACGATTCGACACGACGATCTTCTACCATACACTTCGGTATTTGCTGTTTTTGGAACGACGTTCCGAATCGTGGCGATTCGAACGGATGAAAAAGAACGAAAAGTATGGGGCCCTTAAGTTGTCTCAGACTTATTTGAACTGAACTGTAAGAAGTAAAGTCTAAGGTCTAGCTAAGAATACGATGTCAGGCGTTAAATAACTATCATTTTTTAATGTAGGTAAAAACAACAACTAATAATAACATATAAGTACACTTCTTTTGGTTCCAAAAAAAGACACGAGCATAAATTGTACCGAGCAACAATTTTCCCAATGAACAATAATTATTATAAAGTTCATTATTAACTTATAAAGTTAATTAATTTATAAAGTAAATATATAATTATTCTATTTCCGCAGTAGATTAATTACCTAAGAATAATAACGAACCTGTCACTGAACCATATTCACATTAGTAACATCACTCGTTCTTGAAATCTGGATTTAAACGTAGCTGTATCTACGTATTGACTCAATTCTTAATTAATCTAGAAAAAGGTTAAGACTTTATCTGAAGACAACTAACAAACTGATAATGAAAAATTTATCTCATTGTGGAGGGATGACAAGATGAGGTGAGATCGACACGGTATCTCTTGAAATTACATGAAAATGGTTCAAGACCGTACGAAAAAACCTTACAAGGCTTAATGGTAATCACCAAAATATATCTAACGATAATGGACGGTTCTATGTCTATGAATTGATCGACCTTGTCTCTAAAAGAATCATAATTTAAACATGAAAGGAAAACCACGAGACTTATAATAAAAAAGATGATACCAATACAGCGTATTCATGATTATTTTGTAAAAGAGCTAATTAAGCACAATAAGCCCATGGATCTGAGGTGCTTCCAGTTATCGAAGGCAGCTCTCGAAAGAAAAAAATAACGTGAGATAATTGATTACAAACATAAGTTGAACAAATTTGAGTACCCGGTTTTATTTTACAGAAAACGAGATGTCATTGTGTATAGGTATATAATACTAGTCTAAAGTGTATCGACATCTATCGAGAACTGACAACACAGGTGTAGTTGTTATTACGTTAAACCATTTATAAACAACCGGAAACGTCCATTTTACCTGCTAAATTATGTTTTAATTTGCTCACACGACAGATCCGATGATATGACGAAAATGAAAAATGTAATAAGTGAACTTATGACATTTTTGTTTTTTGCATGCAGAAATATCTACGCCACTGAAATTTTTCTCCACGTGTTTTTGTCTCCTCTCAGCTATAATAATAATCTCTTGATTTAAAATTAAAATATTGAAAAATGGCCAAATTATGAGCCGAAAACGAAAAAACAAAAATTATCGAACTGTATCATGTTTTCTAAACCACCGAACATAATATGTTTACAACTTATTCATGGAAAATTGAAACAGGGTTTTTTTTTCTGAGGAAGATTATTGTCAAATTATTTATTAAGTGAGAGCAGAAGTGAATATTTCTTATAATATAAATTAATAAATAAATAAATAAATAAATAAATTAATAAAATAAATAAAATTAATAAAAAATTGTGCATTTGGGATAATTTATCTATCGAAGCTAGTTATGGTTTTCTCGGATGCACAAACTAATTGTTAAGATTGTGCTCTGGTTTTTCCTAGCACTTCATAAAAATTATAATTAAACGAAAACGCTTCAATAGAATAGTAATTACATTATCTCGTTCCTTCACGAGCCAAAGATCTCCTTCATTACATAATTGTATCATAAAATAATTACTGTCTAGGATAAATAGACATAATTGTGTAGGTATGTAATCATACTTATAGCACAGATGTGGAATTATAGCCTTGCAAAAACTAAAGCAATTTATATGGAAGAAGGAAGAGTAATTCCAAAATGAACAAGATAGAAAAATTTCTACCTTGTTTTTCTAAATTGGGTTTTCGACAAGTTGTCAGTTATTCATTGAAAAAACAAAAACAAAAACAAACTTATCAACATTTCTTTTCGTTTTCAAATATTTTCGTTCCTTTGTAATATACCTACTTACCTTTAAACAAACAAAAAAGCTACAAACATTCATCAAATTTTGAAAACTCGTATCACCAGTTCCTTGGATCCTGCAAATCCTTGAGGTGCATGATTAAAGTTTGGTGATAGGCTAAACGGTGGGAAGTTTTGATTGAGTTTTTGAGGTGTAGGCGAGATGATTATGCGAGATATATTGAAAAAGACGACAAACTTCCGCTTTGCTGTCTTTTTATGATACAGTGTTGAAGCAGTTTGAAGATCGAAAGTGTCGCGTTTCCATATTCTGTGATTTAAGTCGGACATTTGGGCGTTGATCATGTATGTGATGATACAAAAATATAGGTTATGTCATCACCTTTGAAGCTTAATGTGGGTGTTCCGCAGGGATCTATTATTCTGGGTCCCATTTTATTCCTGTGGTCCTGGACGAGGCATTGGATTTCTTGGACTGTGTGACATTGCCCAAGGAATTGAACAAGTGCTGCTACCAGTTCCGCGCTATTAAAAGGCTCTCGATGTTTCCTTGCTTCTGCAGATTTACTACGATAATGTTCAATCACGTATTTTGTATGGTATCTTACTCTGGGGTGGATCTTCTCGCGGCGAGATGTGTGTTTTTGTGGCGCAGAAACAGGCGGCTTCATATTTTTCAAGTGCAGTCTCTCTATATTCTTGAAGCACTTTGCCGTACTCATTCTCACAAGAAAGATTATTTCGTTAATTCGAACGTGCATGGTAATAATACCCGTATTAAGACTCACTTGCATCTGCCTGCTCGTCGGCTAGATCTTTCCCTAAGGGCTAATGGCGTATTGGGGATGAGAGTATACAATTACTTCCTCAATCCTTTTGAAATATAAAGCGTGACAAAGCGTTCAAGAGAAAGATCAGAGGGCATCTTTTGACAGACTGTTTTTATTTTCTAACAACTATACAGTGTACAAGCCTACCTGCCTTTTTCTTCTATATATGGATGGATTAACTATTATTGTAACTGATCGAATACATTTGACCTTCCCATAATCAGCACGGTTTCTTAAAAGTTCGATCAACGACAACGAATCTAGCAATCATCACGCAATTCCTGTCAAAATCTATGGAATTGGGAACTCAAGTCGATGTAATCTATACAGATTTCAGCAGGGCTTTCGATCGATTGAATCACCAACTTCTTGTAAAGGAATAAGGGCGTTATGGCTTACCTCCCCATCTGATAGATATCATTAAGACGAAGTTACCTTCAAGATCGTTCCCAATACGTTGAACTCGCTGGTCATAAGTCCTACAAGAACTCTCCTTCCGGTGTCCTGCAAGGCTCTGTACTCGGCCCTTTACTATTCTCAGTCTTTCTTGATGATGTCGCTGATGTCTTTAAGGTTAAGCACCTACTATACGTTGACGACATGGAAATGTATTCGCGTATTCGTTCGATGGCAGATGCTCTTCTCATGTAGGAGGATTTGAAGAGATTCTCTGAATGGTGCATACGTAATGGAATCGATCTAAATTTTTCCAGATGTGCAGTGGTCATCTATAATTGGAATAAAACACATCTTTTGTATCCTTACGAGATTAATACATCCCTTATTCCTAGTATAAATCAAGTAAGAGCATGTGACTTCGAGAGCTCTTAAATCCCTCGGATCTATTATCCATAACTCCAGAGAGTTTTCCGACTATAATACCGTGGTCACTCTATTTAACTGATTGGTTCGACCAATGCTTAAATATTGCTTTGTCGTACCTATGGTTTCCTGCTACCCTTGATTCAATTGGAACCATTGAACGTATAATTAGGAAGCTTTCAAAATACCTCTCCTTTCGTGTGGATGGTAACTATCCAGAGATCAGATATCAGGAAAGTTCATTTCTTCTGAAATTTGGTCAAACTAGTCTTGAAGAGCGACGTAACACTCTTGCCCTCATGTTGTATGTTTCGTCTTGCCCTCTTGCCTTCTGTTCAAGCTTATAAATAGCAGTCGATTGTCATAATTTACTCTCTTGTATAAACGTTAAAATACCATGATGTGGTCAAAGGCGAAACTGTGTTCTAATTAGTTCTCCCCTTCACCAACTTTGCAACAACTACGCCCACGTTCACTGGATATCTCTGGATAGCTCTCTGGATACATTTCATTCCAGCATTAGTGAAATGAAAAATTTTTGTGAAGTTCTAAATTCATCGACTGGGAACTTCAACGATCCATATAGGTAAATATAGGTAGGTACTATCATCTTCTACAGAAAGTTATTGTAAACATCGAAATCTCATTCCAAACAAAAAAAAATTAATGCAAAACTGTGAATTTCGAACACTTTGGTCCGGAAATTCACAAAGTGTTCGAAGCTTATTTTGTAAAATCATACAAAAGGAAACGAACTATTTAAAAATAAGTCATTACAAATTTAGGAAGGTCTAATTTACATTTCAAGGTATAGTATACACATTCAGAGAGTTGCTCTCACATCACGACATTATCGCAAGGTTTGAGGAAGGTGCAAAGAGGCCGTTATCCCATCATGGATGATGTAATCTCTAGGCAACAGAATTTTTAGCAATTCAGTGAGTGGTCTAAGGGTGCCCTATAGCGCGGGGGCGCTGTCCTCCTATGGAAACGAAGAGTGTTTCTTGTGAATGAGCGATTGCAAATAATGTAGTCTTTATTTATTGATCTATTTATTTATTACATTGACATAACACAGAAGATGGACATTTCTAAAACTTTCCTATAATAAATAAAATTATAATATTTACATATAGTTCGTCCAGCGAGTGTTGTCCTTTCTGGTAACTAAGGATACATCATCTTCTTATATATCTTAAGTACTCCTTCTATAATAGCATATTGCATAGCTAACAGAGTTGAATTGGGACGTATTGTCCGAAAAATCGTGGAAAATTCTAAAAAGATGAGCGCGAGTGCATGAGACGGAAGTAGAACTCGCGTCTTGAGAGTTCGTTTCTCTTAGTATGTTCAGAAATTATTCTGGTGATAGGATAAGATTGACGAACTATGACACCACATCTGGTTTGACTTGGAAATAAATGTATGAATCAAATCGCATTAAATGAAATTGTCTAGTCAGGATCAGTGTGACATCACACCGGACAACACTCACTGGACAAACTTTACCTACTACGTTACAGAATAATCATTAAAAACAAACTAGAACTATAATTTCACAAAAGGTATAATTATCATTATATTATTTATTGCTACTAATTCAGCTCGATCAATCAATTATTCTTAGATTATCACTGTCTAATTTATTCTTAAAGTATTGATGGTTAGTGACAAGTTTCATTTAATAATTAAATCAGTCGATTAGATTAATATTTAAATACCTGGTGCTACAAGACATACGAAAAATATTCACTTAACCATTTTTCGAATGTCAAAACTACTGATGTGTGGGAAAAAACTACTTAATGTCAAAAATGCCTCTATACTGATATCTCCAGTTATAGAGGCTGTTCCAAAAGTTTCCAACAGCAGTTAGACAGTTATTATGACACGCAAATCAACTATAATTGACGATATTTGATATCACAAAAGAATATTTAAGTACAATAAGATCATACCCATTAGATTAGATTTAGATTGTAGTGGGAAGCTTTTTGTAGGTGTGCACTGCGACCTGTTGAGATCTGTTGTGCCCTCCATATAGTTCCAGCTCTAGTTCTTTTAGCAACTTCCAGTGTCTGTTGGGAGACCTAATGTAGCTCTCTGGCATGAGTCCTAGCAATCTTATCATTTTTGTCATTGCTACTAGGAAATAAACCGATAAAATAATACTGAAAGATTTCTCAACTTTAATTATTTTACTATTGTTGAATTAATTGTCGCGAAAGCTAGAACCTTCCGTTTTTATCACCGTTTTCTACTTTGCTGTATTTCAAAGTATCTACAGCTTTACGAGAGAAACGTTTAAAGGAAATAAAATTTACAAGCGCCACGGTTAGCAAAATTAAACCAATAATACCACATCCATACTGTATAACATTCATCACTACGGGAAGGGTGATACAAAAACCACGAACCGTTAAAGCAACGAATGGCGGTATTTCTTCAATTCTATGCTCAATCCAGTGAATTGGGAGCACTAAATTATTAAAAGCCGCTGCTTGTTTCACAAATCGCGTTCTTCCGATCACTATATTCGCTTGGAATCTTAGATGACCTTCTAATGGTATGCCAAGCTTCGGATCCAAAGCCAAGTAAGATCCGTGCTTATATTCATCTGGCTCCAAACCCTCAATTTGCGTCAGCAAATAAGGATCGCTTTTCAAAAAATGAGGATTAGAAAGCGCCAAAGGTATACCTCCATAACAAGGCATAATCGATGTCAAGCCTCTTCTCAAACACCCAGCTTTAGGACAGTAGCATGACGTATCGGGGTTATCATGCGGAGGGGTCATAGCTTCTTCAGAAAAGTTGAAAAACATTGCATTGTAGCCGTCCCTTGTTTTGTCCTTTTTATCGAACTTGAACTTTATTGGTCTGCAAAAAGAAGCTCGGTACATTTGAAACGTGAAGTTTTCGTCGATATCTTGCGGGAAAATAGTTCCGTCGTAGGAACCTTCGATGTAGCCGCATCTTGATTTAGTAGAATTTTGGCTCTTCTTATGACGCTTCGAAGGATCTCTCCAATGAGGGCTATAGGATAGACCGTTGTATTTGTCGATGTGGTAGGGATATCTGAGTTCTTTCTCCGTCAGAATGGTGTCATTGGATGGAAGTTTATATGGTTCACTGGCAATTGTTAGTACGTTGTTGTTGTCGATTGTCATCATCTGAAAAATACAATCGTTGTTAAAAGGACATAAAGATGAAGATAAATAATGTCTATAAAAGCTGTTCAAAAGGTACTGCGATAATCCGTGTTATGTTAAGCGTAATTCAACTTTATAGAATGACGTGATATCGTTCTTTAATTTTCTTTTGACTTGAAACTAATTGAAGAGATATAACATTTTGCCCTACTACACGTATTGACTTTAGATACATTCCTTCTTCCGAAAGCTAGACGTATTGACTCTAGCTGTTCTAGAAGCGTGATCACCAATACGGAGAACGCTGATCTCCCGATTGTCTGTTGTCTGCACAGCCCCCAGCTGCCGCGAGTATTGATTTCCTTCAAGCTAAAAGAGAATTGATCTCTTGACCATCCTAGGCACTTCGTGTCGATAGAATTGATTCTGGTATTTTTCCAGTCCGTCCCTGAAGGTAGCAGCTAACACCGGCGATTAAGCTCGCTCACAAGAAATTGGTCGTTTATCTATTTCTTATCAATTGATATAATGTTTATTTAAATCTGTAGAAAAATTTCTTTAATGATTTGCTGAGTAGCACCAGTACCAATTATTCTGGCTACCCAGAAATAGAATTACAATTTATTTTTTTAGTGACCATAATTTTTTTCTCGTTGATACTTACCCTATCCAATGCACCAAATTTTTCAAAGTCAACGGTGTCTGGAGTCAACTTATGCGCTAGTGTGACTAAGCCATCGTCGATTCCCCAGAGGTAATCATTAACCGTCAAATTTAAGAATGACTCACAACCGGAGTACATGCAGTAGGATGCCAGTGCCAGATTTGATGCCATGGATGAATTTACTAAAGATGCTGATATTGACTGAAAAAATAATATCGTTAAGTTATAGGTATTATGATGATGCTTAGAGATAGTGGCTTTATTTCGATGTTTTAATAGCGAATCTCCATAACTATAGGAAATACGAAAAATTGACCCCGCATCCTCGATATATTTTTTTGAGAAAACGACAATCGTCTTTGTTTTCGAGTTAATTGCAAAAAGTAGATTTTTAGGTTTTACATTCTCTCTCATTTAATAATAGGAAGGAAATAATTTACAAAATTTTCAAAAAAAATTCATTATTCGAGTTATGACATACCTAATGTTATATTTTCTTTTAAATTGAATTAATATCTGACTTTGACATCATCAGAAAGACAATTATGATTGTTTTCCTATTACAATAATATTTATGCGATTTATTGATTTTCATTGTTTTTTTTTTTTGAAAAACCGCTTTTGAAAGTGAAAATTTTGTTAAAAAGTACATTTCTACAATAACTACGTAAACCAATTTATGTTTAATAAAAAAAAAACACCCCCTCCTTAAAAAAAAAACACCATAGGTTAATTCTTACAATTAGAGCTAAGTTAGGGCAAATTATCCGAACGTCATTAGGATCTCCGTAGGATTGTTCTTTGACGAAAGTTATGCCTCTCTTTGGAAGAAATGTAACCGTTCCATTTTTATTAAATACGGACTCTTCATTTCTGTATGATAATCTGAAAAAAAATAAAGATAGTAAATATTTGAGACAATCATTATTGGTGTTGTGTTTAAAATGTAAAAAAAAAAAAATTTAAGTAATTGAATTAAAAGAAGGAATGACCTCGACTATACCTATTGCTAACGTAAACACAAAAAGACAGTGAAAGAAAAGGAATAATTTTCAATTACTTTTCATACATCAGCATAATTGTTGATATTTTTCTGTGACTTGCTTGAAATGGTCATTGTTAATTAGGTATCCAAAAAACATCAGAAATTACATGTAAAAGTTTGACTAGAAATTTATTTATCAAGCCTTAAAATAAATACTCATGTATATATGTACCATGTATAGAAGACCAATTAAAGTAGGGAGGCAGTGACCTACTAAAAACCTAAAAAAGTACCAAAAACACTCATGAGTATAATTTACCGATAGTGTTAATATGTTTTAATATTCTAATATGTTCTCTGTGTTTTCTTGGAGATAATTGGGTAGGAAACAATAAATTTGTTTCGTGGGTTTGTTCTACCATCTCCGTGTTTTCGGGTTTGAAACCTGAACAGTACTACGCAACGTGCCCATATTGTTTACAAGTGAAACAGTTCATTTAATCGAAATTTAGGTAAATTCAGTATTAACATCCTCAAATTTCTACCGCGGGCGGTAGATCAGCGGTTTAGGTCCCTGACTGAAGCCGTTGACGCTTCCACCATCTTAGGTTCGAATCCCTACTCGGCATGAGTGTTTGTGTTGGTTTATAATTATTCTATTTATAATTTTTTTAAATATTTCTATTATTATATATGAGCTCGATCTCGAAGCCAAAATTACCAGAGTGGATCTGCTATGTCTTAGCCACACAGTTAAGACCGATGCTCCCTCTTTTAAAAAATCCTAAAATTTCATCAAAACTGGGGACGGTAAGTTTATAACTCCTTCATTCTCGACCTGACGTCGAAAACTTAGCATTTGATTATACTCATCTACTGAAATGGTGTCACCCCGTAAAAACGATTAGGTGAAAATAGTTTTAGATTTTGGCTCGCTAATACCTGTCTAAATATGAGTAAGGGATAGACGGGAATACATTAGACAATATAAATATTGCAGTAAATAAATTTAAATTAATAAACAAAAATAAATAATTTATTAAAGTGTATTACCTGAAGGTAAATGGCCCTATTTCCTGCAGCTTGAGCTTTTCCTTTCCAGCAAGAAAAGCTTCATGATTAGTGGCGTTAAATACGCTTACACTAGCATAGGCGTCGTAGGGTGGATTTAACCATAATTGGTAAAATATTGAACCCGGTTTTAGGACGAATAACTGAAAATAAATCAAATATATAGTACTAGCAGAGTTATGCTGTATAAAAAAATAAAATAACGTATCTATGTGTTTATATATGTATATCTCACAGTCGAACTTGTCAAAAGTATCTACACGGAATAAAAATTAGGTACAGCTTTAAGATGCAGTTTTAAGTTAGTTATTTTTAATTGTGTATGGACTGTGAAGCTTTAATTAATGGTGGAATTTAACTTTATGAATAATTTTCTTTCATAAACAGAGGCTTAGGTACCTATTTAAATGTCAGAAACGACTTTTTTTTTCAAATAATTTAAATACTTCTGACGTACCTACTTGATTTTTACATAATACAATGAAAATATTTTAGTTTTAAACATTTTTATTTAAATAATAGAGCACCGGTAAGTTTCTCTCAATTATTAATAGTTAAACGTTTCTTCACTTTTCGTAATATATTTCATTATAGAAAAATACTAAAATACGTAATAATATTATCAAAAACTCTTTTGAGAATTACGTAGATACTGTCCAATTTTTATAAGAAGGCGAGAGTCAGGGAGTGAGCTTTTATCAGAGCTTTTACATGTTCGATTTACGGCGAGATACTCTTATCAGCCTTATCCGATAACGTCTCTTTTAACGTGGACACCGACTAACATTGTTGATATTGGACGTTAAATGATTATGCACTCGGAAGGCGGTAACCATTTAGTAACCAACCTTTATGCGCAGTAAGAACTTATTCGCCTTCCTATAATAATTAGACTGAATATTGATTGAGATTATTATGACGTGACTACATTATTATTTAATTTATACCATTTTAAACTACGTAGAAGTTTCTAATTAATAATTATATTGGCTTATACTTCCTGTATCGTCATGAATCTATGATTATATTTGAAGGTCGAGGGTTGCTCATTTAGTATCTTACGTTTGATAAGTAAAATGACCAATTAACTAATAACCTATTATACTTATTATGAGCGCATTATAGAAGAAAATTTTTAATTTGTTTTTGTGTGGTATATTATTTCATTGCCACAGTTCAAAAATGGCCATCAAGCTACATAACCATGCAACCACATTCTATCATCATATTCACTTGTTAAAATGAAATTTTGTTGTTGTTATGCTTTAGTTTTCAACACGTTTTGATATTTACGGTTATTATAAGTCGCTTTATTAAATCTCAGAGGGCTGTCAGTGAAATCAACTGGTTCCAAAATCTACGTCACATTTTATAATCTACATTCTACAAAGTGGTAGTTCTGGTTTTTGTAAATTCAGCATCCGAATCTATTTTTATACCATGAAATCATTAAAGTAATTAATAAACAAAAGCAAGTTATTTCAGAAGGTGAATTTTAATAAGAAATTATCATGAAACTGATTCAGAGAAAATTGTCTTTATACGAACTGCTTTCTATCGGGAATAAACGTAAATTAGGGAAAAAAAGCTACTATTACCACTAGGATATTATTAAATTTATATGATGATATGTTTGATGTGTTTGTCGAAATCACATCTCGAGCTAAAATCGCACTTTTTTCTTGTTGTCTATAATATACAATTATTCTTTTTTCACGGAGAAAAGAACTTTAAATAACAAAAAATATTACCTTTTTAATTAATAAATCTACTGGATCGATCACATATATTAGAAGAGATAAGCTTATTAGGAATGTTCCTATTATAGAGGATATTAGATCACCTGAAACAAAAAATACATTTTTAGAATATTTTAAATTTAAATAGAAGAATAATACTTATATGCAGTTATTTTTTTTTCACAGTCAAACCATTTTATTTATTCATAAGAATATCTACAATATTCAAATATCTAACTTTTTTAATTTAGTTAAAAATAAAAGAGATTTAATTGTTTCAAAAAATGAAAATCCATCAACCTTGTGATGAATTAATGTAAGTTAGCCAATTTTAAAATATAAAGAATCAAGCAGAACAAGGATACAGGAAACACAAGACTAAAACAAAATTAAATAAACTATACTAATTAACTCAATTAAGTTAAATGAAAAAATGAAGGCTAGAAACTGAAATAAAGTTGCACTAATAATAATATATTATCGAAATGTGAAATAACAATCTCTTCATTATTAGGAGTTATTTGAAATTATCTTTTTTTAATAAAATATCAAGGAAATTTTTTACCCGACGAGTGTTAGCAGCTTTTATTTGATATTATTGAATTTATCAAATTAAGCGCAATAAAATTTCTGTAGAAACATCGATCATGTTTGATGAACAACTTATATTGGAATAATTAATATCAGCCGGTTGCTAATCTTTTCGTGTAATTCAATGTTCGCACACCTATTACCTCATGAACTGGTCCTCATTAGTTCTTCTATCAAACGTATCATTTATAATGACGTTTACTAAATATGTAATATGCATGATTTAAAAATGGAAAAATAGGTTTTAATTAAATAAACAAATTTAAATATAATAATTAAAAAAATTTACTCATTAATTGGAACGAGATATCGATAATTATAAAGTGTAATTTTGACCTTATACAAATTTCGCAGATGTTTTCTTTTGCCTGATTCTGATAAAATAAACACTCAAAACATACCTTGGCTTGATAAAGGAAGTAATTTTAACCTTAGAGAATATGCATTAGAATTAAAAAATCGTTTAGGTGGAAATATTAAAAAAAAATCAGCGGAATGGACATAGATTCTGGTATTAAATGAATAACTGAAAATTTCAATTGTAGAGTATTAATTTTGAGGGACATTCGCCTCGGTAGAAGAGTGTTTTGTTGGATTTCATAAAACCGTTGCAAAGATATCTGTTTTAAAAATTTTTGCCCAAACATACTGTAAAACACAGTGTAAATTCGTCACAGTTGTAAAATAAAAATTCTCATAGATTTAGACTTGCCCCGATGTCCCCTATCTGGCATTTAAGTAACTACGTCACATTAACCATGAATCACCCTGGATTAATTGATGAGTATTAAAATATAAAATTAAGTATGTTAATAAAAGTCTAAAAAAAGAACCTAAACCCAAGATAACTATTCAAAATATCTTAATAATAATTAATGCATCCTTAAACCAGATATGCAGTAGCTATTTGAATAATTCGTAGACATATAGTCGTTAGATCCATGTATTAAGTTACTAATTTATTATAATATAAACTATTGATTTCATAAATCTTGGCTGCAGTCTCAGTTTTCGTAATTTTAGTCGTACCTACAACTCAAGTTTTCAACAAGTGCATAATGACGTCATTCACGAAGATGAAAATTGCAGCACGAGTGCTCATTTGAGTGAGTAATAGCTATAATGCGTGAGTTCAGTGTAATAAATCTCAGTACACTACTACTTATTATTTTGAATAAAATTTAGTACAAAAATCAAGAGATTTTATTAACTTTCACAACAATATACCTATCTAAAAAATTGACATGTCTAGAGAATTTTTTATCGTTGACCTATTTGACTTATTTTCCGAGATATCTACGAGCGTCATAGTTTCACAGCACCAATAATTTCTTTTAATTGAGATTAAATTCAAAATTGTGAGTTTCGATCTCGAAATTTTGAGATAAAAGTCATAACTTTGAAATTTTTTCTCAAAATTTTGACTTTAAACTTAAAATTTGGTAACTCTACAGAAGTGGTATCCGAGCTTGGAACAATACCAATGCGCACGTGACTTGGTAGCTGCTTCTTATCAATATTCTATTTTTCAATAGAAACGAACTAAAAATGACCACAATCTGATTAGTCAAGTCCTTGGTCGTTGTAAAGGTTCTCTAATTAAAATTTACTACCTCTAGGTATGGCTTTTTGTTCCTCTTGTATATAATATTTTATATTTTACTTTTATTTTTTAAATTTTTTTGGAAGTCTAGGAAAAATTAAATCTTGAGATTTTCACGCAAAATTTTTAATTTTTAAATGTCGAAATATTAAAAAAATAATTTGTGCTGTGTCACTAATACGCCGCCTTAGATATCCGTCCTGATAACTTTTCAATCTTTTAATTACACGACGTAATGTCCAACGGGAGGGATCAAATTTGCTAAATATATGGGTGCTTGATTAAGCGCATTTTTCAAATCAGACAAACGGGATCGAATGAGATCATGATGCAGAGAAAAAATTCAATAAAAACTATAAAATTAAAAATTATACCTAATGAGGTGCATGAAAACAAGTATTCGTATTCTGACCCCACAACTATGGCGTGGATAAACCTCTCGGACTGGAATTTAACAAAAAATTGTTACGGTGTTATTTGTGGAATCTATATGTATTGTGACTGAGCTTGCTTATATTTCGCATTCATTTAAGTTTTTTTTTGCATTGCGGTGTATTTCATTTCGTTAATTTAGTATGTTTTTTGTTCAAAGTGATGAATATTATTACCCTTGTTCTTAAACTGTTTAATCTTGTTAAAAAATTAATAACTTATACTGACTTATTAATAACCTATTTAAAAAAAAAAAACAGTATTTCAAGTCAGTTTTTTTAACCCACACTAGTATTATTATTGTTGCTTCTAGTATGACAAAAAAAAAACAAGATGCGCGTGGCTTCCAATTAGAGGGGAGTATTAGACAAAACATTTTCAAGTGATTTTTTTTAATTGTGAAAATTAATCACAATAATAAATAGATATTATGTGTGGCTACAAAGAAATTATAAATGTTTATAAGAAAATTATTAAACTTTTATAGCTTTTTTCAATATATTTCCGTTGATTTGATACTCCATATAATTGTGCGCGTAAAAAATCTCTATAGCTTAGAATAAAGTAAAAGAATCATATTTCGTTCAAAAAAATTCCTATTGGAACTGGAAGAGCTTATAAAATTGTTTCTGCAGGGTTTTTGGAATGGATAGACCCGTTAAAGGTACACTTTAAAATGTCCCAAAAAATATTAAACATACATATCAAAGGTAGGTTTTTTCAAAAATACTCTTATGTTATTGCATTTTTAGATTGCTCGAGAAGAAAGAATATTGATTTTTACAGTTGGGAGTTTAAATTGAGAATTTTGGGAGTCATAAACAAATGAAAATTACAATTTTCAAATACTATTTCACGGTACATAAACATTTTGTACATTCTAATTTTACCTTAATACGGATCTGTGGTTTAATTAAACTTCTTGGATTTGTATTACTTACTCATCGTCACCACAATCTGACAAGTGGAAAAAGTTTAATAAGAACACAGATCTGTATTAAGATAAAATGAAACTGATGATGTCAATAGAGATAGTCCGAAACATCTTTGAACCACTATGCGTGACATACTATCATTACATTCAGAATTTGACTTTTCAATTTTAGCAATAAAAATCCAGGGCCGCATTAAAAAAAATGAAGTTCAGTCCGGCCCTGCAAATATAAATCGTGAGATAAAAAAAATTGACATTGCAAAAAAAAAACTGGTCCAATAACTGTAATGAAAATGTGGTTTCAGTTTCTCCCAATTTTCAATAATAACATCAATAAATTAGAAAAACTAAAATTTTGGTTTCAGAATTTAAAAATAATTTTTCGAAAAACAAATAATTTTTGAAATTTTTTTTGACTTTGCATTGTCTATCTGGTTGCCCAACTTTTTCCCCATTTAACCGACCCTGTATCTCCTATGATTTCCGAGATACACATGCTGTTCGTTCTTATCTTGGATACAGTGTACCTACCTATATTATAATGACAGGCTACATGGAGATTCATGAAAAAGCTTTTCATTGTTATGTCACTTTTAAGCACGAGTGCGTAAAGTTATGTTATGTACTTTTAGAAACTTGTACCTAAAATATTGTCATTTCGAAACTAAAATGACAATCTATTGCTTTTCATTGTTAATGACACTAAAATGACAACATAAAATTGCAACTTTATGAAAAGATTCAACAAAAAAGTTTATTTTTTTACGAATGCCCATCAAGATAATTTTCGCAAAGATAATTTTTTCAAGATACTTTTATACCGAAGCCATTTCCAAAAATTATTTATTTACTAATTTAATTTTTAAGAACAAAATTGTTGACTTTACACACTCTTTTCCTTTGATAAAACTTAAATTAAAACTAATTTTGACGTGTTATTAGAGCAATAGTTAAAAGCTGTGCCATCAAAAGCAAATAAATAATGATAAAGTGACAGATAAATAACAAATAAACTTTGAAATGTAATTAAAAATTAAACAAACTGAAATAGAAAAATTGAATATATTTCTAACGGACAATCTTACAATAGGGGATCATAATTCATAAAATATTTGGGGTGTATAATATGTATTTGGAAAAATACCGAAAATGTGATTTTGAAAGACGTTAAAAGCTCCCAAACTGTGTTAATAAGGTAAAAAACATATGTGTTTTTAGGGTGCCTATAGAATTTTTCATTAGTTTGTCTATGCCATTAAATGTTATAATTTCATATTATTCAGTTGTTGTACTATCATATATTATAGTAGCTTGTTCTTATAGTTTTGGGTACATTATCCAAAAGTTTTATCCAAAACGTTTTAAAGAATCCTAACTGATGTCAATCTATTTCTAGTATTTTTTGATTTTTGTAGGTACATAAGTACATAATAATATTTCTAAAATTATTATAAAAATTAAGATATAAAATCTAAGATATAAAAAAATTAAAGATTAAAATATAAAATTTGACAAATATTGTCATATTATGTTATTGTTATATTATGGAAACTATCTATTTTGTATAATTTAGACAATGTCCTTTGTACAGAGGTATGGTCAGCCACCCGATATATTGCTTGAATGAATTGTATACTAATACATATTTAAAAAAAAATATTTATGGAAACCCGTGTCATTAAAACAAAATCGAAGTACCTTTACAATTACTGCAAAAACTGATTATTGAACTAAAGAATAAATACAAAAATTAATTAAAAAAAGACACTTACATGATTTAAATTTTGTTTTTATTTTCATTTTTATTACTGTTGTTATTGCCACTAGATCACAAAGTATTAGTTACACATTTATATTAATTTGTTTGAGTTCAAACATTGAATCAAAGCAAGTAAAATTGAATTTGCCGGATCGGACTGCTATTTCACAATCGACAATTCTTCGTTAATAAATTTATATTCGGCTGTTTATAATATTTAAATCCAGTCATAGTTTAAAATCGCCAAAAAATCGTTCAAGTTCGGATTACCTTTAAAACGTGTTTTTCGTGTTATTTTAATGGAATCAAACGTATCTTTTCTCTATAATTTAGTTATATCCCTTCCTCTTTTGTATTAACCGTAACCGAAAATAGATCAGTACTTATTGGCATGAATTTACCTATGAAATATTCCAAAATCAATGCCATTAAAAGTATATTATAATTTATGCGAAGAAATTACACCATACATTATTATTAGTGAAGCAAGACGCGTATTCTAAACTAGTTTTAAAATTTAATTAGCTAATTAATTTATCAGATAGGAATTGATTTTAAATGTATTGTTTTAAGAGAATTCCGAAAACTATTACAAAAAATAATAAATAGAATTCATTATTTTAATTTTATTGTTGTATTAAATAAATTTTGTCAACCAACTGTCACCAAATCATTTTGAGACAATTGTAAGAAAAAATAACATGGGTCTTAAAATTATTTATAATGAAGCTATATTATAATACAGATTGTCCAGATTAATTTTTTCATCATTGTTAACTTCGTTCGTAAAAACAGAAAACAATTGGAAGTCAAGTTCATGATGAGATGAGAAAAAAAAAATTTATTGGGAAAGCCCTGTTATTACATTTTCATATTATCTGAATAAATGGAAATAAAATTGTTAATACTTTTCGTGTTTAAAAATCGCGTGAGTGATTTCCGATTACTCTTCCGTGGTACAAATTTTTGGAAACCATTAGGCTTAGAATAATTTGCATGCGATTGCATTAGTTGATGTAAATTAAACTGGACGGTGTATACGGTTTTCATGGGGTTTTCCTTATATCTATTCTCTATAAAGGATCACTCATCTCATCACCTCATCAACTACTCTCACGTAAACAAAATCATCCTTATGTCATGCAGATCGGTTTTCTCCCCATACTGGACAGGGTGAAGTTATGTTCGTTACCTCGATTAAAATTGAATTGATGACAAATTTCAGATAATATCTGCTATGATAATAAAAATAAAAAACATTGAATCAAAGAAAGCCTTGTAAATTATATATTTTATTATCAAAACGAGTCAAGGTTGCTTTTCGGAATTATTTCACTTTTTTCTCATTCTCCATCACCTTTTTTGTAATTCTAAATACAAATTTGCACAAACAGCAGACACCTTGAATTTAAAAATGTCAATTGTTAAAATAATTTATGAATTAACATGGCAACCGAGTGAAAGTTTGCAAATCTTATAAGAGCTCATTCTTGAAATAATTTTAAGCCGAAATTAGACATCATTTCGAATTGTAGGATTGATGTTAAAACTGGCAGATTTTTATAGGAAGGCGAAGGCTAGGCGTGAACTGCGTATCTGGCGAGCTTTACTCACAGCCACTAAGCATTTACATGTTCGATGAACGGCGGAGATACTCTTATCAGCCTCATCCGATTGGTTGTTTTTCTAAAAGGTGGACACCAACTACAATAATTGTTGTTATTAGACGACAAATATTTATGGAGTCGGAGGTAGTAACTAACGTTCTGCGCAGTAAGAACTTATTCACCTTCTTATAATAACTGGACTGTATAGACAGGGTAATTCAGGTTTTACTGATTCAGGTTTTACCTTCTTAAATCCAGGAATCGATGGCACGGATTAAAATAAAGTTATTTTGCGATGTAACGTTTTCCTCAGAAACGCTTTATTTCTACAGTAGTAAAAGTTGATTTTTTTTTTTTCTCTTGGCTTTTGAGAGATTTATTCAACACAGCTTACATTAATTTTGAACCTGTCATGACCTTCCAAAGTTTGAGTCTTCTAGTCTTCGTCGAATTGGATCCACAATTTTAGCAAAAGATATTATGGACAGATGAATCCAATTTTACAAGACACAAATTATCACAATCTTCATGTGGCTAGGTAGGTATTATAAGTAATAATGGTCATTATTTACATCCGCGGCTCCTACAGTTTCACTTTGGCACCTATATAGGGGTGGAGGACATACCGAGAATTCCTGGTGAAGGTCCACTGGCCACCTCGTTCGCCAGATCTCAATCCTTTGGATTATTTGGCTTGGGGTCACCTAAAAGTTGTACGACACTCCAGTAGATACCCCCTAGGTATTGCTTCAAAGAATAAGGAATGCTTGCGACGAAATTAGAAATCACCCTGTACAAATAGGAGCTGTAATTAATTCACCAATTCGTCGATGCCAGAAGTGTAAGTATTGAAGAAAGTATTCAAAAGTTATGAAAAAAAAACTAGAAAATAAATTCAAATTCTACAGTTATTCAAACAAACCGTCACCCTGTATACCCGAATATTACGTCAAAAGTTGAAGACTTTTGAAGAAGAACAACTTGAAAACAAAATCGAACTGTTTTTTCTTTTTTCAAAAAAATTGCGCTTTCCGTTTTATCGAATTTATTACTTACTTTTTCCGCTCGCTGTGTGTAGAAAACGTTCAACACATAATACATCAGTTTTTCATTTTAGTTTTTTTCGATTAGTTAAGGGCCGGTTGTTCGTACGTCAGTTAAAAATTTTGAGATAACTACTGATTTTAAAATGCCCTGTATTATCAAACCATTGGTCTGATATTTCTGAAAATGAATTCTGCTCGCTTTAAGAAGAGTTAATTACTGATTAAAAATACTAGATCATTAATTATATTCGCCGTATTTTCAAAATTTGCAATTTGAAATCGGTAGTTATCTCAAAATTTTTAACTGACGTACGAACAACCGGCCCTTATTGAAGTAAATTCTGACCTCTAGGTAACTTAGGGCCGGTTGTTCGTACGTCAGTTAAAAATTTTGAGATAACTACTGATTTTAAATTGCAAATTTTGAAAATACGGCGAATATAATTAATGATCTTGTATTTTTAATCAGTAATTAACTCTTCTTAAAGCGAGCAGAATTCATTTTCAGAAATATCAGACCAATGGTTTGATAATACAGGGCATTTTAAAATCAGTAGTTATCTCAAAATTTTTAACTGACGTACGAACAACCGGCCCTTAGGTAATCAAAAATAGTTTAGTAATGAAATCGAAACCGATTATGACGTCGCAAAATGTTTTATTATATCTGTTTATAGAAATTTATTCCTGAAATAGATGTGATTAACATCAGATCTCAATATTAGATAGCCAAAAATTTACATGGCGACTTACCTACAAAGAAATATTGAATGACGTTAACGTTTTATTACCTACGCGACTATAAAATTATGTACCTATATAAAATATAATTCTCATCCGAGGGGTAAACCGCTGGCAAAAATTTGTACACCCTTATTCCTTTAAGGAGGTAATCCCTAAAGATTTCCTCGGATTTCAAAGATTTCCCCGAGATTACCTAGATTTTTTCCAGATTACCTCGGATTTCCTCCAGATCACAGATTTTGCTGAAACGTTTTTTAACACGTTTTTCCAGCAAACGTGCTAGAAAACGTTTGCTGGAAAAGTAAAAATCCCTCTATTTTCAAGGGGATCGCATAGTCTCCATTTGATTTGGGCCAGGTTCACATCCGCTTTGTCTTCCACACCAGGAAATACAAAATTATCTTTTTTCCCTTTATGTAGTCGCATACATTGAACTTCGATTTTTTTCTTTTTCACACATTCTTTTTTGGTACCTATTAGCATTATAGGTAATAATTATTGCACAATGACAAAATTATACAATTATCATAGATTCTACACAATTAGATTCTATACCGGGTGGTCCATCACTTATGTCCACCCCCGAAATAGAGGTTAATTTTAAAGATAAAAAATTTAAACTTTGAGGATTTGTGTAATTAATATATGACCACATAATGGCATAATCAGATTAATTATTTTTTTTTAGTTGAGCCATCAGCGATAAAAAACTGTAATTTGTTGTTAATGTGACCAAAATAAATTCTATTTTTCTTTAATACACCGATAGAAATCGATTAATAAACTCAAAATCGATGAAAATAAATATCAAAAACCTAATTACAAGCCTTTAATTAAATAAAATACTTAAAATATGGAAATGACAGGTAAAATGATATATGGTAGAGCAATAAAACTGACAAATCTAATGAGGGTAGGTACCTACCATAAATAATCTTCAAAGCAGTCAGAAGAATGTGCCATTGAACTCGAGTGGGGCTTCTTTTATGAATGTTTACTTAGGATATGTTTACTTGACATTTGTGCTATACCAGCCCTTCAAAATCCTGATAGTTTTATTGCTTCCGTAAATCAATCATTCTAGCTGTCATTTACATATTTTAAGTATTTTATTTAATTAAAGGCTTGTAATTAGTTTTTTGATATTTCTTTTAAGCGATTTTGATTTTCTTAATTGATTTCTATCGATGTATTAAAGAAAAATCGAATTTATTTTGGTCACATTAACACCAAATTACAGTTTTTTATCGCTGATGGCTCAACTAAAAAAAAAGTAATTAATCTGATTATGTCATTATATGGTCCTATATTAATTACATAAATCCTCAAAGTTTCAATTTTTTATCTTTAAAATTAACCACTATTTCGGGGGTGGACATAAGTGATGGACCACCCGGTACAGGTGGCCCAGCGAAAAGGTACCAGGCCTAATAATAACTTGAAAACTGAAGATGTACGCGAAAAACGCCGAAACAGGCCGATTTTGTTATCGAGGGGGACATATTTTCGTGAGAAATTTAACTACCCAAGTTCGCCCCCTTGTTGGGGGTAGCTACCGCCCTTTGCTTATCATCATAAGGAATATATATCCAGTGATACATCATTTGAAAGCTACTTGAATTCTCTTGACAACGATATTCAACATTTTGAGTTTCGCTTACATACAGGATGGCCCAACGGAAACGTAACTCGCCTTAATAACTTGGAAACTGAAGATGTACGCGAAAAACGCCGAAACAGGTCGATTTTGTTATCAAAGTAGGTATATTTTCGTGACAAATTTAACCACCCAAGTTCACCCCCTTGGAAGGGGTAGCTACCCCTTTGCTTATCATCATAGGGACCAGCTATTGAGTCATAGGGAACATCATCATAGGGAACATCATTTGAAAGCTACTTGAATTATCGTTACAACGATATCCAACATTTTGGGTTTCACTTACATAAAGGCTGGCCCAATTATTTGGGCCACCCTGTATGTAAGTGAAACCCAAAATGTTGGACATCGTTGTAAAGAGAATTCAAGTAGCTTTCAAATGATGTATCACTCAATAGCTGTTCCCTATGATGATAAGCAAAGGGGAGCTACCCCTGCCAAGGGGATGAACTTGGGTAGTTAAATTTGTCACGAAAATATGTCCCCCTCGCTAACAAAATCGACCTGTTGCGGCGTTTTTCGCGTACATCTTCAGTTTTCAAGTTATTAGGCCCGGTTACTTTTCGCTGGACCAGCCTGTATATAATCAATAATTATAAAAACACTATTAAAATCCAAAAATCCACCAACTAAACACCGAGAAACACTTTGCTGACTATTAGGGTTAGGTACATCCTATATTAAATACGTATAGGTACTACGCAATACGGGCATATAAAACATAAAAATACCATAGAACGCGCATGCGCCTAAATCGCAGCAAGTGAGATTACCTCGAGATTACCTCGAGATTTCCTCCAGATTTCCTTCAGATTTCCTCCAGATTTCTTCTGATTACCTGCAGATTTCTCATATTACCTCCGAATTACTAAGATCTCCTCAGTTTACCTCCAGATATCCTCAGATTACCTCCAGATTTCCTCAGATTACCTCCAGATTTCCTCAGATTTGTACACCTTAATCCTCAGCGGTTTACCCCTCGTTCTCATCATAATCTGTACTCTTATAATGCAGGACTATGTTTTCTAAAGTTTAGTTGCGGTTGAGGTTTTGCTTGGAAGCAGATCGAAATTTTGTTTACCTACTCAAGATCTAGAACCCTACAAATTTATTTGTAATTTATTTCTAAATATTTCTATAATAATAATAATAATAATAATAAAGTGCCTTTATTTTTTTTTTGAATTTGTTATATACAATCCAACTTTACAGAATATAAAGGGGCGAAGTCTAGCTATTGCTACTCTACTTAACCCCTCATCACAATAAGTATAAAAACACAAAGACAAATCAAAGATAATGAGAACAAAATATCAATTTGCTACACACACAAGAACAATTTCAAAACCAAAACATTACTATATCAGAACCCCCCCCCCCCCCCCCCTTATATTACCCAACCTTAAGTGTACATATTATTCTACCCCACCTGATCAGCCAGCAGAGATAGTCTGAGATGCTTTCTAAAACTACGAAATGATCTACAACTTTTAATGAGATCTGATGGTAAACTATTATACAGTGAAATTTCCTTTATAAACGTTACAAAATGATGACATTACCGTATTGTCAATTGGATGAAGTATCAAAAAATTTAATAAAAAATAAGGGTTGCCATTTAAAAAAATGCCGATGACGTCACCACTTTTTCGTGCATCACCCTGTATACCCAAATATTATGTCAAAAGTTGAACAACTCAAAAACAAAATCGACCTGTTTTTTTATTTTTTCAAAAAAACAGCCCTCTCCGTTTTATCGAATTTATCCGTTACTTTTGGGAAGCACTGTATATACAAACTGCATTCATTATATGTGAAAGAGCGACTAAACACGGTCAAATTGTATTTAGGAAGCATAAGCTTATAGTGATGTCTTATAGCTACATCATGTACATCTCCACGGTATACTAATTTTTGTCTCAAATATGGTGGTGTGGAAGTCGACAATATGCGGAAAACTAGAGACGCCATATGGTATTTGAAAAGATTTTCTAGATTAAGCCAGCGAAGTTCATTTATTTTGCCAGAGACATGATCATACTTCCTCAAACCGTAAATGAATCTACAACATGAATTCTGTACCTTTTGGAGTCTATACCTCGTAACATGATCCAGGCAAGGATAGTAAAGAATGAAAGCATAATTCAAGATGGATAAAACTAAAGACTCACATAGTAGCTTACGCATAGATAAGCTCAGGACGTGTCGATTTCTGTAAAGGTGTCTAAGTACTAAGTATGATTTCTTTACCAGTAAAGCAACATACTCTTTAAATCTAAGTTGACAATCAAATATAAAAAAAGTTTAGTAAGATAAGTAAAAGGATAAGGTCGGTTTCATTTCGAGCTGTTTAATTAATCTAACTGTTGCTGTCCTGTGAGTTGTTAATTCGCGAGTTTTTGTTGAGTTGTAGTTCTAGTGATTCTGCACCTGGGAATGTAGATTTTACGTAGGTAATCGCTTTGGTTGCGTTATAAAGTTTGATTTGCTTGGTACTTGAGTGAATATTATAATTATACCTGCTTATCTCTGTGCGGAAAACATTTTCGTTATCACCGCACAGCTGATGCTTTTATCGCACGACTGATTGTCCTACCGTGTCGACGTCGTATCTTATTAGGAGGATATAAATTAATAAAAAAAAGGTAAATAAACAAGCAGCCCGGCGATATAGAAGAGATAACAGCTGATTCCTGCTTTTACTCTACTTGTCACAATGGATACCTGTGGAATTTGCTCTAAGGTCCTTGAGGGGCTTTCTGCTAAATGTCAGGAATGTCTCAGATCCTTCCACCTAGGCTGCGTACTTTTAAAGGAGGATGACTTGAGATATCTACAGGTTCAGAAGAAGTGCTGGAAATGTCCGATGTGTTTGAAGGCTGGTCGTCGCCTGAGAAGTAATTCGTCTACAAAGTCGGGTCCGCTGACTAATGTCATGATGCCACCTCCTGTGGACCCATCAACGAATTTGGGAACTGGTTCACCTGTGGGATCGGTCATTTCCCCGGATCCCTCCATATCATTTACTGGCGAGTCACCAACAGATAAATTGGGTGCAATATTGTGCGAGCTTAGATCTATTAGAGAGATTCAGGTGAATATTCAGACTGACATAGCGTCAATGAAGAAAACCCATACAGATTTTGCTGATGAAGTCAAAATAAAATTGGCGCAATTGGGTGGATCCTTGGATCTCTGCAGCGCTTCTCTTGCAACTCATGCCGAGTCCATCAGTAGGCATGAAGCTCAGATTGTCGAGATTGCGAACAAGTTGTCAGTGATTGACGATTCACTTAGAAATGCACCACGCGGTCAATGTTCGGAACAGGCGCATCGTGAGAGTGAGAGGGCCTTCAATCTGGCACTCGAGGAATTTAATGAGAGACAAAGGCGCCAGCGTAATTTAATTATTTTCGGTGTGTCTGAGTCGCCGCATGATGATCTGCAGCTGAGGAAAGCTTCTGACCGAGGATTTGTTACTGATCTGTTTGGCGCATTGGGCTGTGGTATCAGTCTGACGGAGCGGGTTGTGGTCTCTAGGGTGGGAGCTCGATCACCGAACAAAACTAGACCGGTTAAGGTGGTGATGGGTCTGGAGGATGATGTTCGGTGCCTACTTAGGAACTCTAACAGGTTAAGAAATCTCCCCAATTATAGAAATGTGTCCATATCTGTTGATCAGACACCTCGGCAGCAGGCTGAGTACCGTGAGATGAAAAAACAGCTCGCCGAAAGAAGGCGCAACGGTGAGAATGATTTGAGAATACGCCGTGTCTCCGGTATACCAAGGATCGTGAAGGAAAACTGAGTGGACCCAACGGATTTACTGCCTTGGATATGTATTATCAGAATGCTCGGAGTATACGGGGAAAATCGCAAGAGTTTTTTGCTGCGTGCGCGGATTGTGAATACAAAATTATCGGTTTGTCTGAGACATGGTTGTGTGATGGGAATGTTGATGGTGAATTTTTTCCGGAATGTTACAGAGTTTTCAGAGGGGATCGTAAATGTGATGTTGTGGGTTCCGGGCGTGGTGGGGGAGTGTTATTAGCGGTGAACAGGGAAATTCAATGTGTTGAGCTCGAGCAAGACTTGTTTGAAGTAAGAACAAACTTACCATTAGTGGATATTGTTGGCTGTAAAATTATATCTAAGAAATGTAGCTTGTATGTAATTTGTGTTTATATTCCGCCGACAGTGCCACTGGCAGACTTTGAATATTTTCTTGATATGTTTGAGCGGCTCAATCTTGGAGATTCTAAGCTGATTTTGCTGGGAGATTTTAATATACCTCATTTTCATGACTCAGCGGCTGCTGACCCAAGATCTGTGCTTCTTAGAGATTTCATGTTAGCTAATAGCCTATCACAGAGTAATGCGATTGTTAATGAGAGGGGACGCTTGCTTGACCTTGTCTTAGCTAATTTTGATGTCACCGTAGTGCGTGATAACTGCCCCATGGTCAAGGAAGATTCTCATCATCCGGCTTTGTCATTGGCCATGGAAGTATCATTGGGTGGTGGGAGGGAACGCTTTGATCTCGGATCCTCGTCACGCTCATATAATTTCCGAAGGGCAGATTTTCATGGGTTGTATAATGCTCTTGAGTCAGTAAATTGGAACTTTTTGCATAACATAGAGAATATAGACACAGCCTGTGATGCATTCTATTGCGAACTTTATAAAATCTTTGATGAGTTTGTACCTCGCTTTGGGGTTCTGAGATCGAGGTATCCTTCCTGGTTCACGCCCGAAATTAGGAGGGGTGTGCGTCGGAAGGCGGTTTTACATAGGAAATGTAGGAGGTATGGTGTAGTGTCTGATTATAATGAGTTTAAGGAACTAAGATCACGCTTGAAGCGACAGATTAGGGATGCATATGGTGCTTACTTGAGATCTGTTCAGGATTCGGTAATTGATAATCCGGGGTCGTTTTGGAGGCATTTTAATCAGATGAGAAAGAGCGCACGTATTGGCGGTGTTCTGCGGAATAATGTCGGTCTCTCCTATGACACACCTCAAGCGATAGTGAATGGCTTTGCGAGACACTTCTCTGATGTTTACTCTGGAGATGGTCATGGTTCGACCAACGCTGAGACCTTAGAGGCCTCTGTTTTGCCGAATATCATAGAAATTCTCTCTCTCTCGGAGACAGACGTATCTCGTTCACTACATAAATTGGGTAATAAAATGACCTCTGGTCCTGATGGCATTCCGGCGTTCATCTTGAAAGACTGTGCAAGTGTGTTTGACATCCCTTTGAAGATACTTTTTAACAAGTCACTAACTTTATGTAAGTTTCCAAACCGGTGGCGTGAGGCGAAGGTGTGCCCTGTCTTGAAGTCCGGGAATCCATCGAACATTGAAAACTACAGACCGATTTGCCTGCTCAATAATTTCGCTAAGGTATTTGAGATGACTTTGTATGGTCGGCTGTTCCCGCAGATAAAGGATCGGATTACGATTCATCAGCATGGGTTTTATGAGGGACGCTCAACAGTCACTAATCTGGTATCGTTTACACAATGCGTCTCAAGCATTGTTGATTCTGGTGGGCAGGTTGACGTCGTGTATACGGACTTCTCAAAAGCCTTTGATCGGGTCAGACATGATAGGATTATATCTAAACTGTCTGACTTTGGCGTTGGTCCCAGTCTTTGTAGGTTCTTTGCGTCATATTTGGAGAACAGGCTTTATTGTGTGGTATACGGTGGCCATAGATCACTGCCATATGTGAGCTCACTGGGCGTACCGCAGGGTTCAAATCTGGGTCCTCTCTTATTTTCCGTCTTTATTAATGACTTGCCGGATCATTTAAACTGTGGTAAATTGCTTTACGCAGACGACCTCAAGATATTTATGAAGATTGATTCCCTAGACGATTGCGTGGTCTTGCAGGAGCAGTTGGAATCTCTTATACATTGGTGCAGAGAGAACAGATTGGACCTTAATATAAAAAAATGTAAAATCGTTTCCTACACGAGAAAGAAAGAGCCCATACAGTATTCGTATTCGATTTCATCTGGTTCTTTGAAACGCGAGACGTATATAAAAGACCTTGGGGTCTTGTTTGACAGTCAATTATTGTTTGGTCGACATGTACAGGGCGCGGTTTCTGATTCACTCAGGATGCTTGGCTTTATTATCAGAAATACGCGCAGTTTCACCAACCTGTCTGCTGTGAAATCGCTCTACTTTGCGTTTGTTCGCAGCAAACTTGAGTATGCTTCTGTTGTTTGGAATCCATATTACGAGACTTACAAGAGTAGTATAGAGAGAGTACAGAGGAAATTTTTAAAGTTTTTGTTTTTCAAGAGGCACGGAACATATCCGGATAGGGGATACGATTATGGATTGCTTCTTCGTGAATTTGATTTTCAGTCACTTGCCAGTCGAAGAACAGTGTCAGGTTTGGTCCTACTGTATAAATTAGTTAATAGTCGCATTGATGCTCCTGTGGTCAGGGATATGTTGGAGCTCCACCCGGCAAGAAGTGGTTCTAGAACGCACCAAGCATTTAAGTTACCTAGGGCTTACACTAACCTCATGCTAAAGTCACCTTTATATGTTATAGCAAGCAGTTATAATCAGATCTCTGCACGGTGTGACATCTTCAGCTGTACATTGGGAACCTTGTTGTCTGTTGCTAAAGAGTACTTTTGTAAGCCATAATAGTATACCTGTTGTTTTTTGTTTTTTGTTTTTTTTACCGACTGCTTTTACCGACCACACTAATGCATGTTTAATTATGTTGGTTGATTAATTATGAAATGCATATTATGCATGTTGATCTTATATCGAGATGGACTGTTATCGGTTTGGCAATGTAGAATCACCTTTTACTTTTTGTGTTTTACTATTGTTGATTGCTAACCTTGTAATTGGAATCTGTATTCCGTTGGGTGAATAAAGAATAAATAAATAAATAAATAAATATAACTCCTAGATTCCTGGAGACCCTGCTAACTGGTATCCTTTGACCGTCAACCTCCAGAGCATCGTCCACCATCATATCCAAGTTTTGATGATAATTGCGGAAAAAATACATAGAGACACATTTGTTTATATTCAATTTTAAGTTGTGGCATCTGGAGTACTCCGCTATACTAGACAAGTCATTATTCATATAATCAACGGCACTCGCTAACAAGGATGGTTCAAAAGAATAATAAACTTGTGTGTCGTCAGCAAAAGAGTGAATATTAACATACTTTACACTTTTATGTAAATCTGCCGTGTATATTAAAAAAAGCAGGGGACCAAGTACTGATCCTTGAGGAACTCCAGATGTAACGCATGCAAAGGCCGATGATTGATTATCTATGACCACTTTCTGATACCTACCAGTAATATATGATCTGAAAAATTCAACTGATATCGTGTCAAAGCCGTAATAGCTGAGCTTCGCACATAATAACTCGTGATCTATTGTGTCAAACGCCTTGGAAAAATCCAACTGCGTCAAGATTGTTCCCATGCCTCTATCGAACGATCTCAGTATATTATCAGTTATATCCAATAACAGAGTCGTGGTACCAAAGCTTTTCCGAAAACCTGATTGTTTGTCTGTGACAATCTTATTTGCAGTTACGAATTCATAAATCTGCTCATTGACAATCTTTTCCAGAACCTTCGAGAGACATGGAAGTATACTTATCGGACGAAAATCATTTACACTTTCTGGGGTAACAACTTTTGACAGTGGTTTTATTAAAGAGTATTTCCATATATTTGGAAAATATCCTCTCTCTAAACAGCAGTTAATGATATGTGTGAGAAAGGGCAAAGTGGAACTCAGAGACAATTGCAGCATTTTAGCAGAGACATTGTCACTACCAAGCGCGTTGGACTTCAAGCTCAAAACTTTGTGACTCACCTCCTCAACAGTCGCCAGTCTGAATGAGAATTGAACAGCAGGATTGAATTTATTTGTATTATAATATTTAGTTTTTTGGGGACACGCATTTGAGGCACTAAATACTGACATGAAGTAATCATTGAGCTGTTCAGGGTTTCTCAAACTTTCAGGAATTGTTAAACTCTCTTTGTTTTGAATGTTAAATGATCTAAATGTTCTCCAGAGCTTTTTGGAATCCCGACTCTTTAATTGATCTGCAAGATAAGCAGACTTTTCTCTCCTTACCGCGCTTGTAACCATGTTCCTGAGATCTTTATAATAAACATAATCTAGTATGTTCTTTGACTTTTTATATTTCGACAACGCCGAATCTCTTAGTCTCATCATGTCACGCAAAGTAGATGTTAACCATGGCGCAAATGGTTTAGTAATTTTAGACTGGATAAATGGGGCATGTCTGTCAAACAATCCAATTAAGTCACGATTAAGAAGTCCTATTTTTGTATCAATATCATTCTCATATAAGATACCATGAAAAGACATATTGGACAAGTCTCTCTGAAATTCGTCAGCAGAAAAGTTTCTAAAGTTTCTATAGGTAACTATGATTGGAGACTTAGGTACAATCTTCAGGTCGACCTCACAGAACACTCCACGATGGTCCGACATATCATGGTCAATAACTCCGGAATCTCTAACAAGATCAATCCTATTTGTAAAGATAACATCCAGCAAAGTCTCGGATGTCCTCGTTATACGTGTAGGCTCCCTAATCAACTGAGTGAAATCATACGATTCCAAACCATCAGCTATCAGATTTTTGGAAAGCTGGTCTTCGTTTATATCACCAGTGATAATTATATGGTCATACTGAGGAGTTACGAAAGATATATAATAGTTATATATAATACAAACTTTAGTATATAAAATACGTTTCTGTTATTTGCAGATTTCTCTTCTTCGTCTACATGGATTGACTGAATTTTGAAAACAAATATTATGCATGCATTCAAGGAAATCAAAGGTGTTAAATTTATTTATTGTTAAGGTTATTTGCATCATCATCCAGGGCCATTTTATTCCGATTAGAATAATAGTGTGTTTATCATTACTATTTAATAATCAATATCCATGAGTTTTCTGATGTAGGTATATTAACCCTTGATAATCACAAGCGATTAATAACATTTTATGACTTTTTAAATGAATAAACCTGGACATTTGACTTAATAATATTATGGATAATTCCTGAGGTAAAACCCAAATAAACGTGTGCTGCTTCTAGTGGTAGTGGTGTAATGGTCACTACTTAATGACGTGTGCTTATTTACATAACAAATAATGACTACAGGATACCTAGTGTGTTTTTATTAGACATAAAAACGAGAAAGTCTATAACGAAAATGAGTTTTTTGCCCTGAACACACTATTGTAATCTACTAGCATCTAACCCTAGAAATATTTACAAAAGTGACCTGACGACTCGTTTTGACTGGTCTTTAAATTTCATCTTCGTGAATAATACTCGTATATTATACGCGTTAAATAATATACCTACTACCTGTCTAGGTCTATTGAATAAAATGACAACCAACTTCGATACTTCGAGTTCATATACAGGGTTATTCACGGTATACGCCACGGAAGTTTATGGCCGTGTCTCTGGATTTTAGGATCTTTTTATTTTTGGAGTGGATAGAGACCCGGCAGAGGTACATTTTAAAATTATATTCATAATGTACAGGCTGTCCCAAAAGCATGAAACATATCAAAGTTATGTTTTTTTAAATGGAATGCTCCTATGTTATGGCAAAATAAGATTGGCTTTTACAGTTGGTGTTTAAATTCAGAAGTTTTTGAGTTATAAACAAGTGAAAATCGTCATTTTTCAAGTTCAAGGCCCTGTACAACGAAAACGGTTCAAGATAGAGAAAAACGGCTTACATGTCCCTATTTTAACTTTTTATGTACTATCCTATGGTATAGAAACATTTGTACTTTCTTCGATTTTTTTATTTGGAGACGCGTGGAGAAATCTCAGAATTTTTCAAATTTTTTATCACCCTGTATAAACATTTCATCTACATCATAGGATAGTACATGACAAGTTAAAATAGGGACATGTAAGCCGTTTTTCTCTATCTTCAGCCGTTTTCGTTGTACAGGGCCTTGAACTTGAAAAATGACGATTTTCACTTGTTTATAACTCAAAAACTTCTGAATTTAAACACCAACTGTAAAAGCCAATCTCATTTTCTCTTCTCAGGCAATCTAAAAATGCAATAACATAGGAGCATTCCATTTAAAAAAACATAACTTTGATATGTTTCATGATTTCGGGACACCATGTACATTATGAATATAATTTTAAAATGTACCACTGCCAGGTCTCTATCCACTCCAAAAATAAAAAGATCCTAAAATCCAGAGACACAGCTATAAACTTCCGTGGCGTATGCCGTGAATAACCCTGTATAGCTCGATACCTCTCGAAAATCGAACGAGGCCCAATCGCGATCGCCCAAAATAAATTCGATTTTTCTTTAACACATGGGTAGAAATCGATTAATGAAATCAGAATCGCTAAAAAGAAATATAAAAAAAAATTACAAGCCTTTACTTATTTAAAATATGTACCTACTTACATAAAATATGGAAATGACAGGTAAAATTATCGGCGTTTCTCAATTGGGCGAAACTACCTGAGTGACCCTTCGGCACGACGGGGGGGCCTATAATCCTACAGCTCAATTGGGCGAAGGAATTTTTAAATACCGTTGAGTTGTTTGCATGCTTTTATGTGGCTACGTTGCCAGATTTTACAGAAATTCCGATTTTCTACATTAAATAAAATTGAAAAAAAATCATAGTTATTTATTATACAAGAGAAAAAAGTGATAGATTTTAGCTCGAGATATGTGATTTCGTCCCCGACGCGTATCCGGTGGAAAAATACTAGTGAGACATATGTATGTATTTTTGCTAATGTAACATTATTTTCACTTTACTTTGTTACTACCCTACATTACTTTTTTAGATAAATTAACTAATTTCAAAAAAAGAAAAGACGTATTTTCACTGTTATATATTCCACAAATATAATCGACAATGTCGGAACCCATGCAAAACAAAATATAAAAATGAATGCTAATGAGAATTTTCAGTAGGTAATTAATAATTTTTGTGACCGCTATTGAAGCGTGTTACATTAAAAAAAAAACTTGCATGGGTCCTAAATTGTGTAATATCTTGGAAACAGTGCGTCCTACAACAAAAATATAAGATGACTTTTCTCTTCTAAACAAAACGGGGTATGTACCAAACATATCAAATTTTCATTAAAGTCGGTGGCATAGAAATTTTTAAATAAAAAAAGTAACAACGCACCCAGATCTCCGCCACTGAATTGAAGAATTTTTTATTGGGAGCATCAAATCGTGTACTTCAATTAGTACAACTGAAAAAAATTCCGAATTATTCTAATACGCCAATTATTAGATATTCAAAAAATATTTAATTTTTTGAACTTTATCACCCTGTATCTCGAAAACTAAAGCTCCGACGACCCATGTCCCATATCTGTAGGAAATTTTATACTACAAAGAGAAGTTTAATTTTTAAATTTTATTGATTAGAAGTAGTAAATTCCAGAGATATTTGGCATTGGAATTGCTTAGATTTAAAAACATGGTGAGTTTTCAGTAGAAAATATGGAAAACACGAAAGGTCATGATTTTGTTACTAAACAATAGAAAATCATAATTCGTTAATACTATTCAACAATTCCTTGAATATAGTAAATGATAAAAAACTTCTCTCATTGGCCACCCTTTAGTGTCGAACAAGTAGCAGTAATTGAAAATAAATCTGGCAACAGTGCTATGTATATGAGCAAGGCCACACATGTATTTCTTGTCTGTCCGCTTATCTCTTTTAATCCCCTAGTTTCTCGTTTCTCGCCCAATTGACCCCTGGGATTAGTAGATAACAAAATCCTTCGCCCAATTCGGTATCGCCCAAAATTATCGATATATGGTAGTGATTAAAGTGATAAAAATAATCTGAATAGGGTATAGTTACCTACCATAAATCCCTAAAAGAAGTCTAAGTAAACAGTGTATATGTATGGCAAACAATGTAGTGTGCTATTCAACTCGAATGTGCATTTTTATGTTTACTTAGGACTTATAATAGATACTTACCCCATTCAGATTATTTGTCATTTTTATTACAACCATATATATCAATCCAGTCACTTCCATATTTTATTTTTTTATTTTTAAAGTCATGTAATTAGTTTTTTGATGATACTTTTCAGTGATATTTACATTTGGGAAAAAAACTCGATTTTTTTGGCCACTTTACCAACAAATTACAGTTTTTTACCACTAGTGGCCCAACGAGAAAAAAAATTAATCTGATTATGCCATTTTATGGTTCTGTATTAATTACACGAATCCTCAAAGTTTATTTTTTCATATTTAATATTCACCTCTATTTCGGGGAGGGAGGTAGGTACCTATGACAAATATATAGACAGATCAGTGATCCTGTAAGCTGTAGATACTTGACTGTACGTTTTCTATGGGAGGGACTTATAAATTATTATAAATATTCGAAGCTGAAAAAATAATCAATCCTGATACATTATTTGATGGAATATTTTGGTGGTGGTATAGCACTAACTTAGTGGGGATTACGATGAGGGAAGCTATAAGATCAATTTAAGAGCACTCTTTCTTCATTAAAGTTTAAGCTTTCTTCTGCCATTTATTTTGGCCATCATCAGAAACTGGAAACTGAAAGTTGAGATTATTTAGCTAAGATGTTGCATTTCTATATTAATCACTAGGTACACAAGTCTTGGAGCACATGTTATCTATCCTTGAGGATCTTTAGGGATAGATAAAGGATAGATAATAGTTTCACCAACAATTTAACCTGCATAACCCATCCCCTATTGTAATTTTAACTGAAACCAAAGATGTTAAGTGATAATTCAGATAATTTTTAATGATTTTTTGGTAATTTTAACAGTTCTTGGTAATTTTTAAATGCTTTTAATGTGTAAAAATAAATAGTTTCAATTTCCCTCAAGGATATAGCTAACATGAGTGCTCCAAGACTTGTGTAGTGACTAATATAGAAATGCAGCATCTTAGCTAAATAATCTCAACTTACAGTTTCTGATGGCCAAAATAAATGGCAGAAAGCTTAAACTTTAATGAAGAAAGAGTGTTCTTAAATTGATCCTAGCTTCCCTCATCGTAATCCCCACTAACTTAGTGATTTTCAAACTAGTCGATGACTAAGAAGGAATGTTAAAGCTATACTTATTACCCTTTCCAAGATATAAGGTTTATTTTTATTCCGGTGTTTGAATAATTTAATAATTTAATTTTTCTACTCCCAACCTTTAATCTGCATATTAAGTATGAATCACCAGTGCTTTAATGGGTCTCATTAAGATACAAATTTTCATTGAAGCACTGGTCAAGCTATCCAATGGCAGAGGAGCATTTGCAATCGAATCGGTTCGTTTTCGCTCACAATCGGGTCGGCAAGCCAACCGAAGTCACAGAGTTGTCATACTCACGACAAAAATTGCCTTGTGATATAAGTTCTGTATTTCTGAAAAACAAATCTGAACGTTTATTTAATTTAGAACATAAGTAACATTCAAAGAAAATTTATCAAGATTTTATGTTACCTTAATTAATTTGATAGGTAGGTATATCGTGTAAAAGATAGGAAGATAAAGTATTATATCATTCGTAGCGGTCCGTGATATAGTATTCAAAGCGGCAACGCTGCGACCGTGACCGTCGCGTGCGCAGGTAAGCAATATCGTAATTAATGGCTGACAATGTTATTAAAATTATTACTGAAAATCAAAGCGTAAAATTCGGAATTCGAACTTCGCATAATAAAAATTACGCAGTAGTGAGTAGTGCCCTTAAACTTGATACTAAAACATGTCTCAGCAGAATAATCTTAGCGACAAAAAGAAAATTTGGTACCTAATATGCGTAAGCAACCTATCTTAACCTCAATGATCCGCAATTGTACACGGGTCATTGTTAAAATATATAATTTTTCAATCTTTTCTATGAAATAAAAAAGGGTCGTAGAAAAAATAGTGTATGGAACTCGCAGATAATGGCTATTAATACGCTCTTATGATGGTTAAGACACTCGCCTACGGCTCGTATCTTAACCATCATACTCGCGTATTAATAGCCTTCATTATAAGCTCGTTGCATACCTATATATATATATATATTCGTTTGAAATTACAAATTGCAGTCTTACGATACATGTTGTTTAGTTTATTAAATTACATATGATTGATTTCGTCGATCATAATATACCTAATATACTATTATAATATTCTAGGAAGTGTGATGACGTTAAAGGATTTTTCTATATCTTGGTTAAATAATTCCCATAAATCACAATTTTATTATTATTGCGAGTTCCTTTTAGCAATAATTTATAAGCTAGTAAAGTTGTAAAATGTACCCACAGTTAATGAATGTTCTATATAAAAACTAGATGGAAATTTTGCTGTGGTTACTGATACTGATTACTAATTACTGCAAGATCATCAATGATAACTTTTAACAAAATGGAATACAGTTTTAATGCTTCGACCTTTAAAAGCTATATAAAAACGACGTCATTCCCACATAATCAATGCAGTTTTTAATGGATATTGAACAATTAATAATTTCCTCAGCTATAAATTATAAGCTATGAACGTTTCATGATTCTATCAGTTCATAATCAATACAATAACTTGTCAAAAATCGATGTGGTCTTTTATAACTCTTAAGAATGTGCTTCTATGTGTATCTTTAATTTTTTATATTTATGAGCTATTTATACAAATTTTTCATAATTTAACATAATTTGTTTATTAATGTCGTGTACTAAAGCTGTTTTATTATTATTTAATTAGTTATGCTTTCATAAGGCTTTATTATTTTATTTTATTTATTATCTGATTCCGGAATGACTTAATTTGGTAAGCTTTTGGAAATAAAATTAAAAAATAATTGAAAAATGAAAATAAAATGAAAATTTTAATTAAAAAACAATATTTTTTCACACATTTATCCTTTTGTGAAAACAGCTAATATAAAAATTCTATTTTCAACTAACTCCAAAATTAACGCCCGTGCTCTTGAGACTCGATTGCAGGAGCTAAAAAAAATTGAAAATAGAGAGTGAAAAATTTTCTGTTTACGCTTCGTTAAAAAGTTATTGTTGAGAAGAGCAAAAATAATATAATATTTCAACAAAACTTTATTAGAAGTAACTAATGAACTTTTTATTTCAACTAGTCCCAGAAAAAGTAATCCAGGGGATTCAGATCTAGCGATCTGCAAGGCTATGGTATGGGTCCACCTATTTCGATCGACCTTACTAGGAAATTTTCATTCAAGAATATTTTTCAACTCTTTTCAACAATAACTTTTTAACGAAGCGCAAACGGAAAATTTTTCACTCTCTATTTTAATTTTTTTTTTAGATCGATTAATCGATTCTCAAGGAGCACGGGCGTCGATTTTGAGACCTCTGTAGATGAAGATAATTTTATTATATATTTTTTATATTATTTTGCACTATTTTGCATTATTATTGCTTCAGATACGGCTCACTAATAATAATTATTATACCCACCTGTTTCAAAAATACACAAAAAACAATATAGTATGTATTATTAAAGATGTTGTTGCATCTCTTGAGTGGGACCTCAAATATATTAACTACTAATGAAGACAGAAGGACTAGTTGCCTAGAAACACGAGACAAAGCAGATAAGGGGGGCAGCACCCCTTAGTTTGATGTTAATTTTACTAAAATACTATGTGGAACAAGAGCGGAATTGTGAATAATCAAGTGGAGAACTCACCTAAATGTCTGGAAGTCGTTACTTGGCGGTTTCTTGAACAGTTGAACTCAACTCCTTCTCCGCCTCCAAAACACTCAACTTCCAGAACAAGAAGAACAAACTAATGATTTACAGCAATAAAAAAAAGGAAACAATTCGACCACAAATCTAACTTTTTCGAAACTTGTTTTTCTCAATAAGAAACCGCCATGCAATTGACAACGACTTCCAAGTAACCAGAAATAATAAGCTACAGCATAAATTTTATAGGAAGGCGAGAGTTTGACGAGAATTGGTTATTGCGCAGATACGCCGCCGAATCCGTAAAATTTTTTTGTCCAATAACTCCAATATCAACAATGTTAGTTGATGTCCTGTTAAAAAAACAACCAACCAGATAAGGCTGATAAGAGTATCTCCGCCGTTCATCGAACGCGTAAATTCTTAGTGGCGGTGAGTAAAACTCGCAAGATGCGTAGTTCACGCCCAGCCCAAACATAGATATAACAAACGAAGGGGTGTCGACGGGGACGACGTAACAGGTGTTATTAAAAAAAATTATCGCAATTATTGTCAAAACAAATGTAGGGGTAATTAGATATTTTAAGCAAATTTCGGATAAGGGCTTTGGGTTGCCGATCTGCTACATTTGGAATTATTCCATTTCTTAAATAGAAAAAAAAACCGCTGATAGGTAAGCAATAGATATTTCGAAATGTCTGCATATTTATTTAAATCTTCTATGGAAATTACATATGTAACTACAAAAAAAAAAAACGTTTTTTCTTGGAATAATTGGCTTAGAAATTGCATCATGGAGTGATAACTGTATAATGACTTGGAACTATTAAAAATATTCGACTAGGTATCTAGTTTTTTTTATTGTCTGATTTTTTTTCATAATTCTAACCCGTTTAGAATCATTTAAATTATCAATAGCAAATGATAATGAAATAATTGATCAAAATAAAGAGTTTTTTATGTGTTGTTCCAAGTATAGGTAATTCATATTAGGTATATCGTAACATAATAATTATTACTATAAAAGGAAAAACTGAAAATTAAAAATATTACATAGGTATAATTAAAAACTTGTATTAGAAATAATGTAGGAAATTAAAATATTTTATGTAAAATGAATTTAAATAAGACCACGACGCGAACTACTAAGGACACGATTACTCAAGCGTCATTAATATTTTTTAAGATAAGCCTACGTTTTCACTATAAATATTCGAATCTACTTGATTTTGAATCGTCAACTCGTTATAATATCCGGGACTAGTTGTAATGACGAACGAGAAAACTTGTCGTTTAATTTTTTGACAGTTAATATTACCAAAGTCTAACCAATCAGGTTACATAATTATTATTGTTTACTTTGAATATCGTCACCTGGTATTTCCAATTTCGCACTAGCAGATCTTAATCAAATTTGAACGAAGACATTATTTTTGAACAAGTTATTGTCTAATTACTCACGCGCTTTTAAGATGTTATAGCATGGTGACGAAGGTCTGAAAGTCCTCTTTAAATGCTGTAATTAAAAAAAATTATATCTTCCACATTTAGTACAATTTAGTAACAAAATGCTGTATTTAATAATAACAAATTGAAATATCACTGACAATAATAAATACTGTTATCTTTTATACAGATCTTTTATATAGAACTTTTAACGTCTTTTAATTTTTTTTTTCCATTACCATTTCTATCCTCCAGCAATTTATTGTTTTTATTTTAATGTCTAATCCGATATAGAATAGAATAATATCTTCGTCACCATAACATATTAATGTCATGTTTAGAGCTCTTAAATATAAATAGGTAGGTACAGTCCAGTTATTATAGGAAGGCGAATATAAGTTCTTTCTGCGCAAAATATTGATAAACGCCTTCCGAGTGCATAATAATTTAACGTGTAATATCAGCAATGTTAGTCGGTGTCAACGTTATAAAAAAAATAACCAATCAGAACATGTAAAAGCTCAGTGGCGGTGAACCAAGTTCGCAAGATGCGCAGTTTACGTCTAGCCTTCGCCTTCTTATAAAAATTGGACATTAGATTCTTTATTACCTATCATCACCATAAAAAACGAATGCGTCTGCTGGCTTTTCAGCATACTCCACTTTATTATACTCCAACATACTAAGTTTAAGTGCATTCCTTCACATGATTGGTATGTTAGTTCTCTGACGATTGCATTTTCGTTTTCAGACAATTTTACAACAACAATAATTATAACTGGTTTTGGGGATATAATAATAAGTGCTACTTCGACTTATCCCAGACTTGTTGTTCTTATTATATCTTATATAATCTAAATATTTGTTCGTTTTTTTTTTCTTTTAGATGTTGCCGCACCGTTATTGTAAACATATTATTAATTTAATCTATATTTGGGAATAATTACTAACATTCTCAAGCGATCAATTATATGATCAATATTGATATGCAATTAATTTTTTTGGACATATCGGAAACTTTAAGGGATACATACAACGGGTCAGTTGAGGAAAATTGGACTCATTAAGAATCTGAAACAATATTTTGTTGTCGGGATAACTTCAGTCTTTGCTGAAATATCCTGAAAAAACTGAAAAATCAAGATTTCGAATTTCAGTAAAATATATTTTTTATTATTGAGATACCTAGACCGTCATGGCCATTCGCATCTTCCCTGAAAAAATGAAGGAAATCGAGAAAACCTGTCCCACCAGCAACATTTTTGTATGCTTAAGGTTTTACGCTAAAGTTACCAATTTTTTCTGATATTTTCTGACTATAAGAACTAATTTCCGTAATATGTGGTGAAAAGTCTAAAATACATGAGTTTAGAAGAGAAGCAAGCCCGAACGTGTGTGGAGCCCTGCGCCGCATTCCGTTGCTGGAATTTCGTTACTCACTTCACCGCGGTACAGAAAAAAAAAGGTTTTCGAAAATTATGACGGCATTCTTTATTTTCTTAAACTAAAAATATTACCTTATCCTATTATTTAAAATAACAAAGATAGTTGAAAAACACAGAAGGACGTGATATTTTAAAAATATTCAATACAATGAATTTGAAATTTTGATTATGCATCGTTATTTTTTATTGCAGTCTCCGAATTTCGTCGAATACAGCGGATTCCCTACTAAAATTGAAATTTCACTATACCCGGCTCATCTACATGGAGGGGGAAGGGGAGGGCAATATTCTAGGCATTTTCGTCAGTAAAATCCGAATCTGCATTACCCCCCCTCCTAACCTACCGTAATGAATAATGAAAGACCCTGTAGGTATACCTGAAACAAATGAAAATCGAACTTAAATATATGAGCGAAACACCCTGTATGTAAAAATGAAGGTTCAGAAAGTACTCTAAACTGGACTGCAGTTAGTAGTAATCTTCGAAACGCCGCCCTTCAAATTTAAAACGCATTTTGTTTAAATATGATTACCTAAAGTTTGTTGTATTTAACGAAAGTTTGGTAAAAAAACGAAGTTGCATTTAGAAACGGGGCGAATTACCGTCAACAAAAAATGAAACAAAAGTGAAGCGAACCGATAATGTCACAATAGTAACTGAGATGGATAATATCTCTTCCTACCTTTAAAAAAAAGAGAGGACATATCGGACTTAACACTTAACTGCGTGTAGTTAAGACAAAGTCGCTTCATTCCAGTAATTTTGGGCTTCAAGAACTAGCTCTTTTCTCCCAGACACTATAAAGTTAGAATTTAGATATTCGAATAGATAAACACAAATATATATGACGGGACTGGGATTCGAACCCAGACGATGGTAGTCGCAGCAACTTAATTGTGTAAACGCTAAGTAACTGCACCACCGCCCGTTCCTTCTCCCTGTCGTGCTTTTGCGGGCGATAACGTTACCCCTGAGTAATTACCACAACGAATTAAAAATAAATTCAAATTATTTCAAGTTTGTATTTTTCAATAATTATTATTGTTGTCTTATATCCCGCTCTTCGTTTCTATTCCATCCTTGTAAAGTGAATCTCCCTAATTCCTATTCTCCGGCGCTTTTTAAATCCCATAAATTTAACAGATTTTAAAAATTGTACGAAAAAATAAGATTTTGAATCATGAATTTGAAATTCGGAGGTCCTTTTCATGTCGTTCTCTCAAATATGGTTCCTAAACTTATCAGTAAAACCGGATAGAATCAGTGATGGTTTATGAAAACGGGGCTTTTAGATTAGATTAATTATAATTTAGTTTTATTACGGTAGACAAAATTATGTTTAATAATTAAATATATATTTTTAAGACTTTAAGGCGAACATGTAAATTTTACAGTACCTACAAAATTATAAGCTCTCCAAAAATAATTCGGATAGATGTACTGTTGAAATTATAATATGTACAACAAATTTATACACTTCTAGAGAATTTGATTTATTAAGAGAATTAAACTTCCAGGTAAACCACCTTCGAGTTTTCTCATAACATGCTGGTATGACACGTGTGGCCTCACATAATAATTTATCTTGTTATGAAGAGAAATTATTATATCTACAATAAAGTGAAAATTATTTACAAGACCCAGATAGGACTGGCAGGTGTCGGTCAAGATCAGCAAGTGCCACTTTTAATTCCATTGAAAGAACCAAACATATTTTTCGCATTAATTGAACTTGAAAATAAATTAGGAAAATTATTGTGTAACACTTTGTTGTTTCACTAAGTCTTAAGGTATGGTTGTGTGTGTGTATGTCGAATGTTTTGGCTACGGAAACTACGTCCATCCGCCTATTTCCCAATAATTTATGATACTTTTAATTTGAGACAGTATTCTACACCATTTTACTTGTATACTAATTTCTTTCTATGGTTTACTTTCTACTTAGGTATATGCTTAAATGTCCAGATTGCTGTTTTTTATATGTCTGACCAGTCTTTTTAATTCATCTGCGTTGGGGGCTCTTAGAATTTGTGTGAGGTTGAAAGGTAGGGTAATAGTGTTATTGTCATTGTAATATATGTCTTTCGTGTATCTATCTGTTTCGTTAGAGTTCAGACTGCAGTTAAGAATCATATGTTCCGCGTCCCCCATTTCTCCACAACGGCAATTTGGGGAGTCTGACAATCCTATTTTGTTTAAGTGTTGGGGTACCCGTCCATGGTTACATCTCAGTCTAGTTACCGTAGTTATTTCTGTTCTGTTCAAATTCATATTTTTGAACCAGGAATTTCTGAGAGGAGTTTCTTGTATATTTTTAATATAGAATAATCCTTTTGTGCTGTTGGTATATTCTGTCGACCATATACTACTTACCCTATCTTTCATACGAACCATTATGTCTTGCCAAGGGTATTTATACTCTGCTAGCGTTCCTTTTCGTATGGATTCTTTTGCCATTTTGTCTACTATTTCGTTGTTTTTTACTCCACAGTGCGCTTTGACCCACACTAAGGAGATTTTTTTACCCTTGTTTCTGGCTTTATTTAATTCTATTAGGATTCTATTTACGATATAGTTGTGGTGTCTCCCGCCCGTCATTCTTTGTATACTCTGTAATGCGCTCTTGCTATCAGATATTATCATAAAATTTTGTTGTTGACATGTGTTTGCATAATTCAAAGCTTCCAACATTGCGATTAGCTCCGCAGTAAAAATGGACATAAAATCTCTTAGTTTGATGAGTTTTTTGTAACCATTTTCTTGAACATATATAGCGCACGCCGTACCCTCCTTATTTTTAGATCCGTCCGTGTATATACAATATGCATTGTTTCTATTTCTCATTTCCTCCAAATCGCGCTCAATCATTTTATTTCGTATCTGTTCCGGGTAATTTTCATAGCTATTGATATACTTTACTCCAGAACTGGTATAGCTTTCTCTGCTCAACGCTAACGGAACTGTGCTGGTTTGTATGGCATCTCTAAATTCTACCAGTTCCCCATATACCTCAGTCAATAGTGGGGACTTTTTCTTCTGCCAATAGTTTTGTGTCAGGTCTGCAATGTATAGTCGATGCAATTTGTCTATTAAAGTACTGTTGTGACTGAATAACTTTAGTACAAATCGATTTGTGAGATTTCTCCTTCTGTATTTGAGAGGCATTTCTCCTATCTCGCTCATCATATTTGTTATCGGGGTAGATCTTAAGGTCCCGAGTATTAGTCTAATACATTTATTTTGAGCTGTATTGACTTTATTTAGATGCGTTTTGGCCGCTTGATCATATAGAATGGATCCGTAATCCGCTATGGCTCTAATGTATGTTCGATAGATCAATAATGCTGTTGCTGGATCTGTTCCCCATTTAGTGTGGCATGTAGCTCTTAAAATATTGGTTGACTTTTCCAATTTGGCTGAAAGTCGTTCCAGATGATTTTTCCACAACAATTTTCTATCCAATGTTATTCCCAAATATGTTATATTGGATTCTATCGCAAATTCTATGTCATCCAAATTTATTCTCTCCGGACTGCTTTGGTGTTTTCTCGAAAATATGCATACTTTTGATTTTTTTTCAGATATCTGGAGACCTAGGTCAGATAACCAGCCTCTCAAGCCGGCTACCTCCGTATTCATTTTGTTGATTCCGTCTTCTAATCTGCAATTCTTTGCATACATGCATATATCATCCGCAAATTGTAGTACCTCTATACCATCAACATATGAGTCTATCTCGTGAGTATAAACCAGATACAGTATCGGGCTAATGATGCTACCCTGTGGTAATCCAATATTGACCACTCTGGGTCCGATTATTTCTCCATTGATTTTCAAGAAAACTTCTCTGTCCTGATAGAGGCTTGTTATTCTATTTGAGAACTCTGGAGGGATTCCAATCGTTGTCATCTTATTGTGAAGTATTTTTAGATTTACATTATCATAGGCCCCCTCAACGTCAACAAATAGAGCAACCAGATTGTTATTGTTTGAAAAGGATTCATAGATATCGCAGACTAAATGCGCTACATTTTCCATTGTAGACCTATTCTTTCTAAATCCATATTGGGTATCGGATAGTTTTTTATTTATTTCCAGCCACTTTTCCAGTCTATTTTTTATCATTCGCTCAAAAGTTTTCAACACACATGATGCCAGACCAATTCCTCTATAGGAGGAAGCTAGGTTTGGGTCTTTGTTCGGTTTTGCTATAGGTATAATAAGGTATTTTTTCCAGTCTTTTGGAATTTCCCCTTTTTGCCATATTTGGTTTAATATGTTCAGTAATTTGCCCTTGGCCGTGTATCCTAGATTATATAACATGGGATAATGTATATTATCCAGACCTGGAGAGCTATTTACTCTGTTTTGCAAACTTATTTCCAATTCCTTTCGTGAGAAATTTTCTAGCAATTCATGTGCCGTACTACTAACTTCAGCGTTTTGGTGATTGATTTTCAAATTCTCCGGGACCCAACATGGAGCCAGTTTGTAAAAAAATTCATTTTTTAACAGTTCCTGGTTTGGTGTTGACCTTGAAGGAGCATATGTGCTTTTAATTCTTTTCACCTTTGTCCATATTTCTTTTATAGGCGTGTTTCTATTTAATGAATTACAGTACTCCCTCCAGCATTCTCTTTTGCTTTCTAGAATTACCCTCTTTGCAAGGGCCATATTTCTTTTGTACTTGATGAAGTTTTGAAGATTTGGAGTTCTTTTGTAGTCCTTCATTGATTTCCTTTGATTCTCAATAGCGGATTTGCAATTTTCGTTCCACCAAGGTTTGCGGAACTTCGGATTGGTAGCCTGGGACCTCCGAGGGATAGACTTGTTGGATGCTTCGTTTAGGAACTTGACAAATGTATCATAGTCCCAATCCTCTTCCTGGTTTGAAGTTATAAGTTTACAAAGTTCCGTAGAGAATAGTTTCCAATCTGCTTTGCTGAGATTCCATTTCCTATAATCTTTATCTTCATAGTCCGAGCAATTGATTGAACTATTAACTTTAACTACAAAGTGATTTGAGCCTAGTGTTTCGTCAAGAACTGTCCAGTTTAACGTCGGAGAAATATTGGGGGATACTAATGTTAGGTCTATAGCTGATTTTGTTCTACTTAATGGATTTAATAGAAGCGTTGGGGAGCCATCATTTAGGAAAATTATGTTTTCATCTTCCATAGCTGACAGTAAATTATTTCCTTGGTAGTCTGTCTCTGTACATCCCCAGGTTTGGTGGTGGGCGTTAAAATCGCCCCCTAGTATGAAAGGTCTCTTCAATGATCTGAAAAAGTTTCCCCATTGATTGGATGATATTCTAGTGTTTGGGGGAACGTATATTGAGTATATATTCACAACTTTATTTATACCAACTATTTTCGCACCTGTACACATTGTATTTTCCAGTTTATAGAAATTATTTATTGGATAAAAAGGAATTTTTTGATTAATCAGAATAGCAGCTCCGGCGTAGCCGTCGTTTCTATCTGCCCTAATTATATTGAAACCGTTTAATTTGAAATTATAGTGTGGTTTTAGCCAAGTTTCACTTAAGATCGCTATATTGATATTTTCTTCATTCACAAATTTTTCTAGATATCCCTTGTTTTTTACTATTGACCTACAATTCCATTGCATAATGTTTATATTGAATGTTGTGGACTGTTTAGAATCTCGTGTAGCTTTGTCCCTATCATTTGGTTTATTTGATCTGTGTTTAGTATTTTTTTTTCCAGTTTGTATAGTATTTCTACTAAAAATGTTGTTAGTGTTTGAGTTATAACTTGTTTTTCTCGAGGTTGTATCGCTGTATAGTTAGGGTGGTATGGATTTATTATTGGAGTTGTTGATACGTAAGGGGTCTGGAGTATTTGTTTGTGCAGTTGTAGAACTGGATCTGGGTCTTTGTTAGTGTCCATCTTTTTCCGTTTTGTTGGTCCTGTCTCAGGTGGGAGAAATGTATGGGGGCTCGTGAATTTGTTTTTTGAAATAGTTTTTGGTGATTTCGTCTCTTGTGAGACAGTCGCGTATGACACCTTATATTTATTCCTTGCATCATTGTAAGACAAGTTCTCTGTGCCCATTATATGTTTGATTTGTTTTTGTTTAGCGAACTCTGGACAATTTTTTCTGTCTGTTGCGGAGTGGTCTCCCTCACACAGTATGCAGTGGAAGGTTCCACTCTTATTACAGTCTTTATTTGCGTGTTCCCCACCACAGTTGCTGCATCTTTCCTTGCCCTTGCACGTAGTGCTCAGATGTCCATATCTCAGACATTTAAGACATTGTCTAACTTTTTGTATATAAGGTTCCACCTCGAATATTATCTTCTCTATTGATACTTTTTTTGGTAGTATATTACCCCTAAAGGACACCATTATTGTCTGTGTGGGTACATATTTGATATTATCCCCCTCAACTATCCTTCGGTTCATTCTTCTTACATATGTTACCTTAAATTTTTGGTACCCCAAAGGACTTATTAATTGTTCAAGTTCGGTCTCCGTCAATTCTATATCTATATGACGTATGATACCCGTTCTGGCTGTTAAGTATTGCGGTATAAACGGTAAGTAATCGTTTCTTTTTAAACTCTCAGACTCTACCAGAAGATTAGCACTTTTTGACGAGTTTAGTTCTATTTTTATGAGATTTATCCCTACACTTGTTATGTTTAAAATATTTTCCTGAATATCCGGCACTAATCTATTAATTAATCTAGCCGTGCATATTTTATTTGCTCTTCCTATATTTTTACCGTTAATTCCTTTAACATAAACAAAGAATGGACCTACCATATGATTTTCATACTTGTTAATCGGCCTTGAGATAAGTTTATCATCAGATTTTTTATCTGACGGACTTATTGAAGGCGAACCATTTATATTAATCAGATCGACATCATTTTCAACTCTATTATTACTACCCGTTACTGAAGTTTGACCAATATTATATCCACTTTCATTATTGTATTTAATACTAGATTTCTCACTTACCCTACCCAACTCTTCCAAAAAGTTTCTTACTTGTGGTTCCTGAACCCTGTATCTATCGTTGTAACTCGTCTCCGTTTCCATTCTCTGTTCCGTATTTTCATCTAATAAATTTGTCCAGTTTTCCTGCAACGTTTTGCCCCTATCAGGGGGCTCACTATCTTTGCTCATTTAAGTATGAGATTTAAGTAATCAGATTTCACTTTATTTGCTCTTCACTACTTGCCAATTTTCAGCCACTCGATTTTATATGCGTAGCGTTCGACCGACCGGTGAGAACTGTAAGGTATGGTTAGAGTGAAATTATTATTGATAAAATTACTTCAGTGTTGATTTACTCGGTATGTATGGAACACTGGAAAATTAAAATACATGTAACAATAAATTAATAAAGTCTCTTCTGTGTACTTTAAAGGTAAACGATGAAATAACAATTTGCCTGATTGAGTTTTTACTTTGATGGGCTACATTACCATTACCACATTGCCACACTTCCTTATAATTTAGGAGAAGAGATTTTTGGTAAATTTGAGTCAAAATAGCTGAACGATTTTTGTTCAGTCGTCAAACCCAAATCCAAGAAAGAATCAATCAAATCGAAACAATCAGGTCAAACATTAATTGTTTAATTTTTTCATTTTGTAATTTCGACATAATTATTCATTCGATTGAAAAAAAATTACGGTTTTTAAAAAGGAGCAATTATTAATTTCTGCGCTGCAAACAATGGGTCAGTAAATTTTGGAAAACCATTTTAGTATATTTTTAATAAAAAATACACTATTGAGAACGACACCATTTTAGGAAAATCACTCAAACTTATGACTCCCGGATCACGAAAAGGTAGTTTTCCAATATCCACCTGCCTACGATGTAAAAGGGTGTATCATAAATACATCGTCAAACTTTTAAAGGTAATAGGGGGCGTTAAAACAAACTTTTTTTTCAGATACATTTGTACAAAAATTGTAAGTTTCCAGATACGTTTTCAGGGTGTTAAAAATTATCAAATGTCTCAGCCGATTTTGATGAAATTTTGAGAGTTTATTGCTAAGTTTATAAGCGATCTTTTGAATTTATTACAGTTTCAGGAAGTATTGCAGGGGCGTGCTCACGGGGCAACATTTTTAGTTATTTGCGTAAAAATAAAACACCCAATACTTTTTTTGCAATTTTTACTTCTAAAGCAACTAAAAACACCACTTTTCTTGTATTTAACTTTTTGTAATGATTGTAATTGATTTTAATTTTAATGATTTTATTTTACCTATGAATTTTTAGACTAGCTCTAAAACCGGTTTTATTTTTATTTTTATAGAAAAGGCAGTGAAATAGGAAAACAATTTGCGAGACAAAAAAAGTTGTATTTTTAGCTGCGCAATCCAGAAAAATATTAAAATTTAAGGAAAGTCAGTGGCGTACATTTTTCTTAGCAATAATAGTGAAGATGAAAAAAAAACTTTTAACTCAAAAAGGAATGTTTTTGGATAAACGTTTACATAAAAAAATGTTTGTTTTGACACTCACTACTACCTATAAAAGTACGTATGCCGCTATATTACATATCCAAAAAATATCGTAAAACTTAAATTTTCGATTTTCAAAACCCTCCTTCAAAATTATTCAACGAAATGTTGTACTCTTGAAGAACTTTGGGATCAAGTTGGATTTTCGTTAAAAACCTTTCAAAAATCATGCGGTTTCTACATACTTCAAAATTCGAAAAAACGTATTCACGTCCCACACTTTCAGGTTGCAGTTTTCAATCTATCGGGGACTGAAATTTTTGCGGGAGTAAGATATCAACAGGGGAGTAGTCTGGGATTGCACTTGAGCAAAATGGTCAAACCGTTTCAAAATGGCGGCCATTTGAATTTTCTGAAAAATTGCTATTTTTTGAACCCTTGTATGGTGAATAAAAAATTGAAGAGTTACCATTATCGGAAGAACAGTAGTTTTCGAAATGGACGTTAGTGTAAAAAATGCATTATTCCTATTAAATAAACTAGCGAGTAAACTATTTAGATAGGAGAAGAGTAAAAATGACTAAATTTCCATAAGAAATTTATACATTAGACAGCTATACCGATATCCTTTATATTTCAAGAACTGTAAGAATCAGTAAGAATCAAATAAGAAAAATGGCGGAGATATTGGAATTTTTTTTACATGATGTCTACAGGGTGTTAAGAAAATGACGGATAAACTCTTCAGTACATTATAGGGGACACACTCAATAAAGTACGGGAAAAATAATTTTAAAAAATCCAGAGCTACATTTTAAAAGATATAAGCAAAATATTGAACAATAAATTTGGCAACGTTTAACGCGATAACAGTTGGTATTTTGGTAATTTCGTCTAATTTCTAATAATGTAGGTAGTCAAGGTATCAAAACCGTTGTTGCCAAATGGTTTTTTTTTCAGCATCTTAGAAAAGATAAAAAAATTCTTATTAAATTTTCCAAGCCAGTAATACATCTTAAGCAATTTTTTTAACTGATAACGATTAAAGTACCTTTTTTATATCTGTAAGATCATCTAGTTTTTGCAAATACCGAAAAACAAAGATAGTAAAATGTTAACTTTGGCATTTTTTATCTCACCAAATTGAAGACCAGAATTTTTTAAATTATTTTTCCCGTACTCTACTGAGTGTCCCCTACAATGTACTGAAGAGTTTATCCGTCATTTTCTTAACACCCTGTATTTCTCTAAAATGTAAAATTTTCGCTTTCCAAAACGCTCCTATAACTTTTTTCTAGTTTCAAGGTAGTGTAAAAAGCTGCAATTTTAATACTCGCTAGCCAGTGGCGTGCTAAGAAAACGAGACAGAGTTGATAAATTTCTATACCTTTCATTAAAACAATAATAATTATTATTGTTTCATTAAAAATTCAATAATACCTTCAGATCAAAATTGTTGGCACAAAAAAGCAGTTTCGAAGGAGGGACAAGCAGAAGCTGATGTCTCGCGGTAATGTTTCTGCTTGGCACTAACTCCAAATGACTCTTTTCGTAATGATTGTTACTGCCAATAATTTTGACCTGAGATTATAATGTTTTATTTATTTTATTAATGCGGATATATTGATGATGATGGTATAATTAAGTTATTGATATGATTAGTTTTTGATAAAGTTTGGTTTAACTTAACAATTAATCAATATTATTGTTGAATAGAGCAGAACGTAGTAGATATCCAACAAGGAACGATCGCGTTTATCTATACCTAGGTACTGGCAATTAATTACCTACATACAGTATTTGAATTATATGTAAATGATGGAATAATAACTCAACAATTAACCTTGAGCTAGGTCATTATAAGATCAGGAAGAAAATGAAAGTGTTTACTATATGATATAAGGTATAGTAAACTTTATGCCTATACCTATACAATATTAACAAACAGAAATAAGGGCAATGAAACTATTAATTACAAATTATTATTGTCGATTCATTACTTGACAGCGAACCATTTATTTTATTCATACCTAGCGGTTATACATTTTTTAGTAGTTTTTCGATATTAATCCTGAAGTTTATTTAAACTTGTCAATTTTTCATTCTTTACTAAACTCATGTAAATAATTTTTTGAATTTTATGAAAAGAAATTACAACAAATTGATGAGAGGAAAAATATACAGGATGATCAGTAACTCGCGCAATCGGAGCATGCTGCGGCAAACTTCACTTTTTAAGAGTGGTAAATTTTCTTACTGCAGTGTTGTAAGTTCTTTTCTTCCAAAGATATGACCATTTTTGTAAAAAAAAAACAGGTGGCAACACTACACTGAACATGTGAATAAGTTCGGGTTAGATGGTATTGTTATTATTTTTATTTCCACGGCAACGAAGGCATTTGAATATTTTATGTTCTAAGTTGAGTTTAGGCGGTTGCGAAACTTCAAATTTCGTTCATGTATGGTATCAATTTCCAACATTCTCAATTCCTTTGTAAAGAGGTTTTATGGAAAAAATTGATGAATTATAAATGGTATCCGTTCCAGACATTACAGTAACCTGAATTTTTTATCAATTTTTATCACGGTTATTGAAAAAAATACCTTCAAACTAGGATGAGGGAAACTCTGTAACTTAAAAATCAACCGCTGGATTCAATTTTTTTTTGCAGAATATGCTTAATTTTAATGGGCTCTATATCGCCCTGTATTCGGAGTGCGCGAGCTACTGATCACCTGTATACTTATTATAGTGTATGATAAGAGTAATTATTATTTAGTTGCTGTTTATCATATTTATCACTTTAATTAACTTCTTTCCAAAACACTAAAAAATAAATACAAAATAGGATTAATGTCTTTGTAAGTACAGCTGCAACGCGATTGGTGAAATTTTTGTTTTCATGAAGATTTTTCATATTTTTGAGTTATCTACTCGATCGAAATCGGTTCCTTCAATTAAGCTCAAATAATCAACCATGCGGATACTGTGGATTTTAATTAATAAAATATCTATTATAAAAGATCATCACACTTTTAATAGTTTAATTCGTCTAATAGTTTTTTAGACGAAATTTTTTTTTATTGTGATGGAAAACATCGGTAGATAAACATGGTTAATGAGTCTATTGGCCCAAGATATATTCGTAAAAAGTTATTGATTTGCAAGATACAAGCTATTTAAAGATAATAAAAACAACTTTGATCCCCCTGGTGACTAATTTTTTTACTTATAAATATTAAGAAACTATTATCATTTTGGATTAAAGGCGTACTAATGCTGCATTAATTAGGTAAGTATAATTAATAACCATTCTGATTAAACGCTAATGAGCCTACGAACTTCAAATTGGTATATACTTATTGTGAAAAATGTATGGTGATTAAACACTTTAAATGCACATTTTAATCAAAACGACAATAAAGATTTTACAGAAAAAGCTCGAGCTAAATATAAAGCAATGTTGTATTGACATATCCTCATTGGCACTTCTTACTTATTCCAGTTCACAAGCAAGAAACATAATGAATTACCAGTTTCATGAAGTAGCAACGAGGAATCTTTTCTTAAAGTCGCCAATAATTAATTTCAATTATTTGAAGCAAAAGTGATAGGTACTTCCCTAAAAACACATAAGTATAGGAATCGTCATATCGATGACAGGAAAACTTAATAATGAAGGAGTCCATGGATCCCATAGCCATCTGAAAAAAATTCACATATCGAGTGCACTGTGGAGAAACATTTAGATGATCAGGTGGTATTTCTGGATGTACTGCGCATTAACAATAACCAGTTAAAAATAAGTAAACCGATAAAAAAAAAGTAAGTTGTGGCTTGTCAAATCATACCAATCCGCAAATAATGGAAGCTGACGTTTTTTGATATTTTAACAGGGACAACCTGTATAATATTATATTTTAAATTTTGTCGTTCAATTTTGAAAACAGGTTGATAAAAATTATCAGATTTTTCATCACCATGTTATAAAAACTTCAACATCACAATAAGATATCACTTAAAAAGTTAAGATCTCTCAAAATTGCAAATTGCGTTTTTCAGTTGTTTATAACTCATAGACTACCTGCTCAAGACTCAAAGCTAAATCCCAATTTTGAAAACCATCTGTATTCGATCTTAGTAGACAATTTAAAAATATAATAATATACAGGCTGTCCTCAGTAGAATAACGAAGTAGGTGTCAACTTCCCGTATTTCCGGAAGTGTTAATAAGTATTGGATTTCACATAATATTTTATCACCATTTAATATACAGGATGATCATAACGGGTGGTCTGTATTCTAGTTCTACCAGCGGATAGAAGAGATTATTTCAAGTCGAAAAGTACTGATGAAAGAATGTCAAGACAAACTGTCACCATTGAGGAACTACAAGAGGTAAGTAGAAGTTCACCAATATTTTGTCCCTGAATGAATGTATTAGAAATTGGAAACAGTGGGTGATGATTGTTGCCGTCCGTTATAAAAAACTGTTGGAATTTGATCATCACGTTAACTATTTCCGATTTATAATCAGTACAGTCAATAACAAAAAATTGCTGAGCTTCAAACACTTGGTAGTTCTTTAATAGCGACAGGGAAGACATTTCTTAATAGGTTCACTTTTCAACTTAAAATAATCATTTCTATCGGCTGGTGTAGAATTTAGATCACCCGTTATGATAACTCACCCTGTATAGTATATAAAAATATAAATATTCCCACTGAATTTCTCGTTATCACGTAAGGAAAAAAAAATCTGAGACCTACTTCTCGTAGGTCCCGAGATAAAGGTATCCGTAACTGATTTATCCTGTATGACAACAATCTACAGTTAAAATCTGTTACATTAGGAAACGCCATTACGGAAAACTATAAAGGGAGAGTTTCTTGCCTATGAAGAAGCAGCCGCCAGTGGTAGCAGCGCGTCAACTGTCAAATTGTCGAAAATCTTCAAGGCGTTTTAAGTAATATTGTGTTTCAAGGGACAAAATCAAATCTTCTACTCTATATTAGGCAATGCCATCTTAAGGAAGTGAGAAGTTTTAAATAAATAAATAAATAAAAAACTAATAAAAAAAAAAAAAAATTTGAACAATAAATAAAATAAGATACTTTGTCTACATGTAAACATGTAACGATTTCCACGAATAGTTTGTTGAACGTATGGTTTATGGGGATGAATAAATACCTAGCTTAAATAATAAAATATAACAAATAAAACAGCGGGCAAATATAATAAATAGGGCTCCGTTTCGTCCTTAAAGTTCTAGATACAACGCATTTCTGCATGGGCTAGTCACTATAAGGATTATAATAATAAAAATTAGCTATAAAAATTTTGATTTTCTTCATAGTATTTTGATTGTTTATTATTCATCATAAATAATAATAAGTTCCATCATAAATAAAGGAATAAGATTATGATACAGGTGTGTAGGTATAAAAAATTAAGATAAAGACTGCGACTAAATAATTATGACTAGCACATTATTTGAAAACCTAATTAAGCAAGTCACTAAATGACTAATTATTATTTTAATGTATACTTTGCCTTTCAACGAATAAAAATTTCAAGTATAATCTCTGATATGATATGTAGTATAATAATTATTAATAGTTTAATAGGATGCATACATCGGATCAAAACAAGTGGCTAATAAACGTTGTTTTTCTGGAAGGAGCACAACCAATGACACCAAACTCGACTAATCTGCCCCCCACTCCTAGAGGGTGGGGTTATGCAACTTTATGTAAAGCAACTTTGTAATCTTAATAAGAACCCACACTTTTATTGCAGATTCGGATTTTACGGATGAAAACGCATAGGAAATTGGTACCCCCTCCCCTCTCCATTCAGGTGGGGAGTAAATTTGAAATTTTGATAAAGAACCCTTCTTTTTTATTGTAGTTTCGGAATTTCTGGATAAAAATACGTAGGATTTGTCTAAAAAAAATTTCTCGACTCATGGATCTTTTTTGTTCAATTTCGATATTAAGACAAATCGAAAAAAAGTAGGTAATTTCATCGAATATAGAGGGCCATCTATCATGGATCAAAAAAAAATTTCAGACAAAGAAAATTAGGGTTCCCAGTCAAAATTTCAAATTACTCCCCCCCCCTCTCCAGCCCGGAGGGGGAATAAGGAGGGAGCAATTTCCTATGAGTTTTCACCCGTAAAGTCCAAATTTGCAACAAAAAATTTGGGTTCTCATTTAAGATTACAAAGTTGCTCCTCTCCACCCCTAGGGGGTGCTGGTAGGTTAGTAAATTTTGCAGTTTCTAGATGTCCCGCTTCCAGAAAAGCCACTTTTAATTACCCACTTTTTTTGATCCAATGCGTAGTTTTTGATAGATTTGAATGCCTTAAGATAAAACGAGCACCTTGGGTTGTAGAAGTACCTATACTGATTTTTAAAGAATTTTTTTCGTGTCTGATTTTAGTAATTAATAATTAGGGTCTATTTTACTTTTCTCAGGATTTACCTATTATAGGGATACTTAATATTAAATCATCTATCTCCTAATGTTTGTATTTTGAATTATCAGCTGAATATCGGTGAAGAAATAAACTGAAGAAAATTCTAGTCTATTGAAGACACGTAATACCTACGAGATACACAACCAGACATATTGAACTCGTGTAATACTTGTTGACTAATCAGGAATTTATATTTTAAAAATCTGAACTTACGTAATTATTATTTAATTATTTATATTTACTTAATGAAGAATATTAATAAAATAAAAAGCTTATAATAGGTAGGCAAGTACCGATCTGCTATTGCCTATGACAGGATCGTATTTCTTAACAAATACAGTATGATTTTATTATCTTAATATAGAATAATTATAGATAAGAAAAATATGAAAAAATGTGATTTGATATACCTAAATAATATGAAATGAACAAATTCTCTTTCTGGTTTGAATATATTCAAATATGAACAATCTTCATAATCTAAAAAATCGGGAGATTTAGGAGATCTTGTCGTCTGACCGATCATTGAAGTCTCCTACACTATTACGAACTCTACAAGCGCACAGAAATAAAATCGTGAAGTTTAGCTATGTATCTATATCCTATGAGTACTTATGTACCTATACCCTGAGCTATACAGGGTGATTAACAATTCGATGCCCACCATTGGGGTCTCGGAAACGATAAAAGATACAGGGTCGGTTGAATTAGAGAAAAGTTGCACAATTTTGAAACTTCAGGCGTTGCTGAATTATCCTGAAAAAACTTGAAAAAAGAATCAAGGAAACAAAAATAATCTATTACTTTCAAAAAAAAAAAAAAGAAAACTTAAAAATTTTTGTTCTTCTTTTGTGGAACAAAATAACCTTATTTGTTTAACCGAATGTCATAAAAAACCTATAAGGCAAGCAATGTCAAGTCGCAACGTCATATTGACGTTATTCGGTGAAATCATTGTCTTTTTTTCGAATAAAGTATAAAATTTTTTAAGAATTTTTTTTAATTTGACAGATTGTTCCTTGATTTTTTTAATAGCGAATGACACGAAAAACCAATATGGCGGCCATAAGAAAAGAAGAGTTGACTATGAAAACTCTGGGATCTAGTATTCCTTGAAAATTTTCGAAATGACAGATGATTGACAGCTTTTGATGACTTATGGAAACCTACAAAAATATTTTAATTTCTTTTCGATAATAAAAAATATGATTGAAATAAGAAATGTCAATTTTTTAAGCTTTTTAAGGATATTTCAGCAACGCCTGAAGTTTCCATAAATTTTCTTTCAGATTCTCAATAAGCATATGATTGTACAACTTTTCTCTGATTTAGCCCACCCTGTATCTCTAACCGTTTCCGAGATATCCCAATGGTGAGCATCGAATTGTTAACCACCCTGTATACCCTGTGCCCCTTTGTTGATATTTCAATATAAATGCCAAATGTTTATTTCATTATACAGGACCACGCATAATCCTTAAGGAATTTGTCTCCCATCTCCCGGTTAAATTTGTTTAAATTTTGTGGGAGATCGGTAGAATTCGATAAGTAAATCGGAAATCTTCATAGGCATAACCCCACAAAAACTCCTCTTCTCGAGATACACACCTCTGAAGATGGATTTATTTTTCATTACATTAGATCTGCTGAGACATTTTCGAGAAAAACAGGAAAAAGTTTTGAAAATTACATTTAAAAAAATCCAATTTTTAAGTCACAGCAAAGGCTATTACAAAAATGAGTCGACAAATTCAATTTTTTTTTGGCGGCCAATATTAAGAAATATAGGCGTCACCATCAGGATAAAAAAAATCAATCTTTAGAGGTGAATATTTTGAGAACAGGAGTTTTTGGGATGTTATGCTCATGTAAAATTCTGATCTACTCATTGAATTAAACCGATCCCCAAAATTTTAAAAAATTTAACGGGAGCCAATTCCCATATTGATTCTGCGGGGTCCTTTTTAAAAACCCTTGATTTTTTTTGTAGAACACAGCATTAAGCTTGCACGGAACTTTTAATAGGCAAAAATAATTCTAAATAAATTATCCCTCTAAAGTATGAATTGTCACCCCTCTTGCAGGAAAGCTTAACTACTAAATACACTTTGCACATTCATACTGGAATATTTACCACAAAATATTTTCCTTTAAAACAACCCATGCACAATTATTAAAGGATTTGACTATATGCAACCTTCTATAATGCACTTGTGTAATCAAGTTAGTCAATAATATTATAATAACTCAATAATAAATAAACATAATCAATATTGCGAAAAAGTGGAAGAGCTATTTAAAATTAGTGTAACACATACTGGCAGGCAATAGAACAAACAACCAAGAAAAATTTTGTGTTGCCGAATAAATGTAGGTACATAAAGCTGTAATATATGGTACGGAGCAAAAATATAATATTTTTTGTTGAATAGTTCCTTTCCTAGAATACTCAAGACGGTAGGTGGGTCTAGAAAAAAAAATTCTCATTAAATGGAGTTGAAAGAAGTAAAGTAGGGACACCAGACCTGTTCGTAAAAAATCTTTTGATACTTATCTAGTTCTTTTAAAATGGCTTCTAACCGCATTTAACTTTTTTCATGTCTCCTTACAGGGCATCGAGCTACAGGATGCCTCCCATTACAATCTACAGGACATCGAGAGGGGTAAGTCTACTGCAAAATCTAATAAAATTTAAGGACACTACCAGGTCTAGAAAAAAAAATCTTAAACTTTCCACTGGTCTAAACAAGTTAGTAACGTAACACCCAATACCTTGTGAAGATTTTCAAATGTTTTGTTCACCTTTCATCTCCAAAATTATTATTGATTTATTTGATAAATATTTGGGCTATCTTGAAGTTGAAGCCGCAGGAATACTCTTGTAGAGTGTGTGTGTGTGGACGTTTATTCGACTAGAGGAGTTATTATTAAAAATATGAGCCTTCTGCAGAAGATAATGTGTTCCAAAAAACCCTGTCGTATTATCATTTATCATGATAACAACACAATAGTTATTCGCATTAATAATAAACCAAAAATGTGTTTTTTTCATGACTGCAAATGAAGGCGACGGGTGACGTTCCACAGTGTCCAAGTCAGAACATTATTAAAAAATTTCTTCAGGAATGGGATTCAAACTTTTCGTATTTATCTCATAACAGAGAGATGAAGCGCTGTAGAAACTGCGGTTCAAGCTTCAACATAAAAACACCCAATCTATTTTTTCGTTTCAAAAACTTCATCATGGAGTCGTCGACTAGAGTATATAATAAATATTGCTATAGTTGATATTATCAAATGAAATTCGGTAACCTCTGATAAAATAAAAAAGGCATTGCTTGCATGTAATGAAAATGCATTGCATATACTTACTAGTCTGTGCATTCCAACACAACCTGAAGACAAAACTTACAAGCAACTAACTGACTTATTTTCAACTTATTCCAAATTGATCATGGATCAATTTTATCTTGTTATTCATCATGAAAATTCTTTAATTTATAGATTTGATCACTCTGTATAATTGTAATTTTAGGGGTATTATTATACAATATACATAAATAGGACAACTATTTATAGTGGTGTAAAATGAGCAAATATAAAGGGATAAAGAAAAGATTCACTCTTTTATAATATAATTTACTAGAATTCGTTATAAATAATACAAAATACCTTAAATTATAATCTTATTACTTAAATCACCCTTTTGCTTTATTTATATCTACATTAATTTAGTCAGTCTAGGGGACCCACCGAGTAATTTTAGGACCTCTGTATAACAATAATAATTCGTCAAACTTAACAATTCGACCGTAATTCTAGAATTTGCCAAAAAACAAAAATAATAAATAACAGAGCATGTTGAAAGAAATATTTCTTCAGTTACTGGCTAATAAATTCTTTAACATTACTTGTTTCTAACTCATATAGTACTTCAATTTAGTTTATAATCAATTCTTCCAAAGCCTGAATTAACTCGTCAAAAAGAATAATTAAAATAAGAATAAATAATCCTTAATTACATTAATAAATTAATTAATAAATAATAATTTTCTACTAATTCATTATCAAATCATAATAATTAGATACAATGTAATTTTGTCTTTGGCAAGAAACTTAGCGAGAAAAGTAAACACAGTTAGTACTTCTGAAGTTTGATTATAAACATCAGGGATATTTCTTGGAATATACCTACTAGGTATATCATATTTACTGCCTTTGACATGATCTTAATTAATTAATTTACGACTTGAAAATATTTCCACAAAATATGAAACCAAAACGAAGCTCCTAAATAATTTATACCAAAACAAATAGAATTAGATGTAACAATAGAATAATTTATATAAAAAACAAAAATAACCCATCTAATTGAAAGTGCAATAATATGAAAATTACTTTAAATATATAAAACATACGATAAGCAATACGTATATCAAGATACAGTGATGTTAGATATTTAAAAAAAATTAAAGAGATTACCAAATAGGTACTAAGTCACTAATTTAATATAAATATTAACTCACCCATGTGTAATATACAATGTACTCAAACTAAGAAGACTGTGGCAAATTAGTAACTACAACATTTAAATTCTAAAACAATGGGCATACATCTGAGACGCTTGGCATACATGACACTGGACCAAAAGGACTTTTTTAAGTTTCTATATATCAAAATCGAATCTAATTATTGCCTTTTCGTTTTTGGCTGCGTCTTAATCGTGTACACTTCGAGTCACTTCTGTAAAACAAGGTCGCAGTACAAAAAACATACATATCACAAATTTTAAGATCAATTCTGAACTAATTACAGTAACAAACAATAATAATACTATAAAACAAATTATTTACAAATTTTAATTTCCGGTCGAAATTGTGCCGGAATCGGTATTTGTATTACTGGAATGGGACTATAACTTGGCCCCGTGGCGCCTTCTCTTGCCATTTTATGGGAACTCATAAGGGCAAGAAGTGCGGAACCTGATATCATACCTAAGCCTAAAATAGCTAACAAATAAGATAATATAATGAACACTACCGGTAACACGTGAAACATTAACCTAATTAAAAATGCAACTATGAGAGGAACCTCATTGGGTGTTAATTCTAACCAAAATAAGGGCAACACTAAATTATTGAAAGGTTCAGTTAAAGCATTATATTTTGTTTCACCGACGTCCAAATTAATCTGAATTTTAAGACTGCCTTCTAGGGGAACACCCAGTTTCGGATGAACAGAATACCAAGTATCGTGTTCTTCTTTCGACGGCTTCATACCTTCAACTTGTTCAAGTAACCACGGATCGGAATTGTAGAAATGTGGCTGCGAGATGGCAATCGGGATATCGTAATAACAAGGAGCCAAACTTCCCAGTCCTTTCCTCAAGCACCCGGTCTTGGGACAATAGCAAGCGTTCTCGGGGTTCTCTTCTGGTGTGGCCAAGAATTTCTCATCAACCCTGTAGAAGTGAGCTTCGTATCCGTCTTTAGAGATACCTTTTCTTTCAAATCTGGTCTGAACAGGTCTACAGAAAGCCGGCCTGTAGAGAGCAAAGTCTTGATATTCTTTCATATTTGGAGGGAATACGGTGCCTTCGTACACTCCTTCTATTTTGTTGCATCTGGTGTTTCCTTCGACAGTCTGGTTGTCTTCGACGGCGGTGTAACCCCATTGTGTTAAGCCCGCTAACCCATTGTATCTGTCGATGTGGTAGACACCGTAACGTTCGTCGTCGTTGAGGAGGTCGTTCTTGGAGGCGGCCTTACTGGTATCAGTTACGATTGTTACTGTGTTTGATGCGTTATCTTTTGCCATCAACTGGAATACAAGAAACCATTAATACAAAATAAATCTATAACATTTTTTTATACGCTTTAAGGCATTCTTTGGAGAAGTACACCTGTAAACCTTAATTTGGATTTTAGGACGAAAAAATGTGGCATTTTTGTGTGTGAATTTTTATAGTTATATATTTTTTGGCAATTAAATGAAGAGATTATTTTAAAGGCAACTATCTTGAATTGAAAAAAAAATGTTTCAGACAAATTCTACCCATTTGCTGTAAAATTCCCCCCCCCCTCAATAAGAAGAGGGGAAGTGACTAATTTTAAAACTAATGTATTTTCCCCGAAGAATGATTAAATTTTGATTATGGTCAAAAAAAAGCACGGTTCTAAGAATTATCAACACTTACCCTATCTAATATCCCGAACTTGTCGAAATCGATCCAAGATGGTATGTAGTTATTGGCCCAGGTAACTAAGGTGTCTTCGTAACCCCATAGATACTTCGCAACTGTTAAATTGACGAAGGGTTGGGCATTAGCTGCACTGGCGGCCATTGAAAGACTAAATCCTGTTAGCCATCCAGCGTCCTTCAGTGACGATGTTATTCCCTAGAAAGAAAGTATTTTATTAGATTCAAAAGTAAAGTGAATTAGAAATCTTCTTTTAGATAAAGAGATGAAATAATGACAAATAAAAGAAATAAATAATATAAGAGATAAAATATAAGCGATAAAGTACTGAATATTTTTTATACTCAAATAGTTTTATGGAAAGTTCAATAATTTATAGTAAATACAGGGTGTCCCAAAATTCCATGGTCATGGAGCAACTACAGATTACTGAGGTAAAAAAAAGTCGCTCGGACCAAACTTATCTCTATACCAAAATGCTTCGTTTTTCCGTTAGAGGCGGCTTCAAAGTCTTTTGAAAATTTAAGTTTTTTTGAAATAGCTCAAAGTCGGCTAATTCCAATTCGATGAAATTTAGTAGGTAAATTTCTTATTAAAAGTACTAATTTCTGATGTACATGATAATTTGACGGAAACCCGGGAAGGGGTGAAACTACCCCTACCCTCCATTAAAATCGATCGTAATTGTTGATAGGGTAATAGGAACACTGTTCATCTTTTTTTTTTTGAAAGATACAGCCCATTGTTGGTCTCTTACAAAAATCTGTATCTTTCCGAGTTGCTATCTAATAAAATAAATTAGTCGATGGTACCTAACCAAAATTTTATTTCATTCTTTTAATTTGAAATCAAATTTTCAATTGTCAGGTGATTATTTGATCCAATCCCATAAAAGATGCTTAGTATGGTTCGGTTTTTTTTTCAGGTGTTTGCAAACGGTTTTTTTCAAACGCAGTAAACAGTTTGCAAAACGACGAGGTTCCAAGAAAAGTTCAAATCATTTTTTTGCGCAGGATGGAACTTTCTAGGGTCCAAACCGGCGCCCACATCGAGCATCTTTTATGAGATTAGATAAAATAATCACCTGACAAATTGAAAATTTGATTTCAAATTAAAAGAATGAAATAAAAATTTAGTTATCATCGACTAATTTATTTTATCACATAGCACCACGGAAAGATACAGATTTTTGTAGGAGACCAAAAATGGGCTAAAACGATGTATCTTTCAAACAAAAAAACATGAACAGCGTTCCTGCTACCCTATCAACAATTTCGATCGATTTTAATGGAGGGTAGGGGTAGTTTCACCCCTTCCCGGGTTTCCGTCAAATTATCATGTACATCAGAAATTAGTACTTTTAATAAGAAATTTACCTACCAAATTTCATCGAATTGAAATCAGCCGACTTTGAGCTATTTCAAAAAAACTAAAATTTTCAAAAGACTTTGAAGCCCTCTAACGGACAAACGAAGCATTTTGGTATAAAGATAAGTTTGGTCCGAGAGACTTTTTTTTACCTCAGTAATCTGTAGTTGCTCCATGACCATGGAATTTTGGGACACCTGTATATAAAAATGAGAAAAAAATCAATAAATCTGATAAGAGGCATAACAGAGTTATTTTATTAGGTATGTACTTTTAATTAATTCGTGGGTCATAGAATTTTTTTAAATATTTTCATATGTGAATTTTCCTGATAAAAACGTAGTTACACGTTTTCTGCTCACCTTAGATGGATTGTTCTTATCTTTTTCTAATATGGTTGGAACTCTCAATTACAAAATTTGCTTGCAATGTCTTTCTTGCAGTAAGTAAAAGTTGTTTAGTTGAACTTTACTTAAAATAAACCCGTAGATTTATCAAATCTTGACGTAGTCACACTCCTCTTACTTCTATTATGCATTTTCAAGCGTGAATGATCAATTGAGTTACTTAGTCATAATATAACGAATGTGCCTAGTTTTATTCTATTACAGTTTTGAGCTTATCCTGCATTATAATAACTCCCTGAGGATGATTGTAAAATTTTGACTGATCAAGCAGAAAATTCATGTTAAAGTGTAGTGTGCTGTTTCCCCTGAAGAATTTATTACAACTTATTTCATTCACCAATAATTATATTAATACTGATAACCATCATGATTTTATAATACATTTGTTGGAATAAGAAAATTTTCATTTTTGTAAACTTGATATAAAGTTAAATGTTAAATGTAAATAAAATAAACTTACAATTAAAGGAATATTTGGTGACAAAAAAGTGTCCTCATTTTCATCCCCAACTGAATAGTCTCTTCTAAATTTCAGATCTCTTCTAGGATGAAAAGTTACAGTTCCGTTATCATTAAATACTGAATCTTCGTTCGTTAGCATTTCTCTGAAAAAAATTAAATGTAAAGTGTTAAAATGTATTTACAAGAAGGTTTGGGCTTTAAGTAATCATTAGAAATTATTTTTTATATAGGTAAACTTACTGGTAAACATATGGTCCTATTTGATTGAACTTAAGTTTTTCTTTGCCTGCTAAGAACTCCTCTGGATTTGTCACATTGAAGATGTACGCTTTTATAAATACTTCATATGGTGGTTTGGACCATACTGAATAAACTATTGTTCCTGGACTTAGCTGAATCAACTGTAACAATAAAATTTTATTTAACACAAGAATTTTACAAGAATTTACAAGAATTATTAATAAAAAATAAATTTACATTCATTCTAATAGCGAATCGAGTAAATAGGGGATAATGAAGCAGCCAAATTGCAGATAATCAAGAAACAGATTGTCAGAATTTTTTTATTCACCTATTTCCTGTAAACTTTTCAAGAAAATTTAGGAATGTTCTACCATTATCGTATATAACTCTTAATTTCCTCAAATCTTAATTAAATTACATTAATTAAAAATTTTTGGAATTGAGAAATTAAATATTTCGAGAGAATGAGAAAAAATGCAGAGATACGGAAAATTATTAGTTCTAGTTAAATTTATTGAAAAGTAATTGATAAAAAAAAAGTAAAAAACTAACATGTGGCATTTGTTATTGGCGTGGTAACGAAGACAGAAATGGTTCAATATTTATGCAGAAATCATCGAGATGGCAAGCGAAATTGTTTTGCAACCAACTGGTTAATTTATTCTCACCACGTTAAGGTAGCAACTTATGAACTTGATAAAAAATTCTACACCTGGAATCTTTAACAGTGTTAACGAGATGGCGCCATATTCAAAATTGCTTCGCTTTATAAAATATTGAAACATTCATAAATCAATCCTTTCTCTCAATTTTTATAATAATAGTGTGATTCAATTAAGTAATTTCGTTACCTTTTTGATAATCGTCTGTAGTGGATCATAGGCGAACATCAGATAGGACATGACTACCATAATTGCGCCAATGATAGCTAGTGTCAGCACGCCTGAAACAAGAGGGAGTTACTTCATATGATAATAATCCTTATGTAAGTTTACGACACTTCAACACATGAGACTACTTTCTAAATTCCACTAAATGCAAACAGAAAGATCAAATTGGGCAATAGTGAACAAAATCAAATAAAATAGTAAATCTAAATGATTTATCAGGGTTGAATGAATTAAATAAGAGGCGAGTCGTGAAATGATAAATCTACTTTTGCGTACCTAATTCTACTTAAATAAGTTATCAAGCTGAAGGATTTCAAAAATATTTCATTTGTAAAAAATTAAATTATGAAACTAAATGAAACAAGGATAAGTAAAGGCCGCTGGTCGAGGCAATACGTCAAATAGTAGACAATAATGAAGAAGAAGAGTTTTTCTTTTAATAATAATTCGATATTATTATTATATTTCCCATATGTAATTAAATAGGTACTAATACTTCATAGTCTAATCGTTCTAAAAGTCGATTGCCAATATTACATAACACACTACTACTTCTCAAAGTCGACTGAGAAATTTATTTATATTTCTTAGACAGCAGAAGTCAATGATCGACCCAATCGAGATTGCTATACACAATGTCGTACAGTTTCTCCATATTTGCATAAAATGTTGGCGAAGGTTATTTCCTTAATTATATACTACTGAATTATTATTAAAATTACACTTTACTTTGAATTATGTACTTATAACACTTGACGATTATAAGAAAAGTCCTTTAAGGGTGAGACTATAAGTCAAGGTAAATTATCGGATCAATGGCATGGAAAATTAAAACCGAGACATAATTCATTTTTATTTTAGCAATCATTCATATTTCCCAACTTATTTCCAGACAGTCTATGTATGAATAAACATGTGAAGATTATTCATATTTCGGAACTAAATATTAGACTTGAGTTTTATTGACAGTAAATTACGGAATCGTGATAATGATTATGAAATCCTAAACAAGTTACAATAATACGGAAAAATGTAAGGTCATGAAAATAAATTCATAATCATCAAAGTACCTAATTGATAATATTTATTCTTTTTCTAAATCTATATGCATGAAGTTTTTAAAAACAAAAGGGTTGTGGATTTATTGATTATAATATTATTAGTACTTCAAAATTAATATCATAAGACCGACTTACTCACACCTGTTTTGTATAGGCAATTATGAAAATTTTGTCTTGGGAAATATAATATAAATTCTCAGCTTAGATATCAGAACTCCATTGCAGCATATAGATTTGAATTATTTGTGAATACCTAGAGGCATTTATGCATTTTTTGGATTTTATGTAATTAATATTCAAGAAGTATTTCCTTAAAAAAAAATCACAAGAATGGAAAAATATCACGCATGAAACTCGAACATTTATTAATAATTTCATACGCGTTACCGAATAATCCGTAATTTTTTGAATTGTTTGCTTGGAATTACGCATGTAAATTATTTGCCAATATAACCGTCAGAAAAACTATTATTGTTTTGATTGCCCAAGACTTCTTCGTCTTAATAATTATGAAAATAGAAATATTCAAAGAGCATCATAAGTTATTTTTTCTAGTTTTGAGCTAAATGTCTTGAAACACTAATTTAACTAATTTAAGTATAATATGAAGATTTCCCTATTTGCACTTTAATAATAAATTAGATATATCAAACCTAACATAATGTCCTAACCATTATAATTATTTAAAAAATTGTTTTAGGATCTTTCGTCCCATTCGATCTATAGGTAATAATTAAATTTGATTATACTAAACTATCAATTTTAAAAAATTAATAATTATAATTTTCCAGTTATTATTTATTGTCTCCTTTAAAGCAAAATATGAAATATTAAAACTGACAATAGAAGTTAACGTATAATCTTATTCCTTCTCTTATTCCAAATCTCTATACATCAAGGTACAAAATTACTTAGAATGAATTTGCATAACATGAAAAAACATCATTGTTTTATCACTATTGTTAAGGTTGACTACATTTTTTAAACTATGATTTCATTGAACAAGACAATACGCTAAGCGTTGTGTTGATTTTTTCTCAACCGGTCAAGGAAGAGGCTAGATATTTTACATAAATCAAAGAAGTGTTACTTAATTTACTTCCAACGTATGTAGTATCAAGTTTTACCGTATATCGACTAATAAAAAAATAACATTCCAATGTCATACTTGTGTATTTTATTACAAAATAGATAAATGTAATTATTGTAATGAAGTAAAATTTAACTTATATTTATAAGCCGGTAACACACGCAAAGGGCCGCCGTGACATTAAGTCTTAATCGAGATTAATTTCATCACTTCCCGCTTACATAAGAGTAGGAGAAAAAGCTTTTAATGACACCTATAGCAAGTTCCCTTATATTTAGAAATACATTTTATGAATTGATGCTTCCTCTACTCTTATTTCTGTTGCTTAATAACTAATTAAATGTTTCTCCAATTTTGAAAAAATCTTTAATGACCTAAAAATGCAACGGATTCTACACTATAAATTTGTGTAGACATTCCCGAAAACGTGAATCATCAAGTTGACTTGAAAAAAGCTCGTAGAAATAAGAGGAAAACTTTTGGCTTTACTGATTTTACTGACAAAATAAAATTTCATTTGATCATAAAAAAATCAATTTAATAAAAGATGATAAGAGTGAGATCTGAAAATAGATCAAGGCTAGTTAACTTTTTTGGACTTTATAGGATATCTCAACCTTGACTATATCTTCATAGTATTGGGTAAGATTGAAGTTAAAAGTTTCCTAAGAAAACTCCAATGTGATAAAGTAAGTTCATAGTACAGTGGCTAGAGAGTGTTATAATTATGTGTTTTGTTGTTATTATATATTGATTTTGTTAAAAATAAATCGATTTAAATTAATTATGACGAATAAATTACTTTGCATCTAAGGGACTGATAACATTTAGTTAACAATTTATTAATTAATAGAGAATAGAAGATATTATTATGAGGAGCTGCAAATAGATATTGCTGTATCTATTGCACCTAATCCTAGATTAGGGCTTTAAATAAATTCAACAGATATCTGAACTTAGAAATTTAAATATAAATCGATTTTTTAAGAATATTTTGTAAAGAAAATAGAGCTTGTTACGTCATATAAAACACGTAATATATTCCATTTACATTTTATTAGGATAAATATATGCTCGTTCAAAAACTTCCCCTGCATAGTAAAATAAATGAGAATGATCGAGAATGTCATCTTTCAAACATTGATACTTTGAATAAAATGTCGTGTAAAAAATTACTGTCATTAAAAATTTATTAATTATTGTTAAATTCTCCGCGTGAGCTAAAAATATTTTTTTAATAAACGGTCGCATATCTAACCATATAATTTAGTAAATAAACAGAGTATTCTAGACAAACAAAAAAAAATATGAACGTGTGAAATGATATAAATTATTTTACATAAATAAATTAACAAAGATGTTTGATTTGGATATACAGCAATGCTAATATCAGAATATTTTCTTTCGATTTTTACGCGACAGGAATAAGTCCATTAATTAAGGGTCCATTAATTTGTTATATTTAATTGACGACGTTCAATAAATAAAAAACGAATATTGTTTGTGAAATACCGAGATTCACCTATATAATCTTGATATAATATCGAAGGTTGCTTTTTGCTTTGCAAGAATCATTGACGGTCAACCAGGAAGGTTACCAGAGAAAAATCTTGGCCAAGGTAAACGCATCAAGTGTTATCGTTCTGTTTCCCGGTTCATTTCTAACAAAATTTTCGCTAATTCGAATTAATTAAATCAAGTTTAATTTCCGATCGGTGACCATCGATTAGTGTAAACATGTTAATCACCTGTTTTTGCTGTCTCATTCACGAGGAAGTGTTGTTAAAGGGTCGAAACATTCGTTCTCGACCTTTGTCTGGCAAAGGCTATGGAAGCATCTAGCACGTAAACACACAAACTTGTCAAACTAGCTGGATTGTACTAAATATATCCTTCCGGAAATATTTTTGTTGTTACTGAATTAATTTTGAAAAAATATATATTCATTGCTCTTGCAGTAGTAATACTATTGTTCCCTAACTACATGAATATTTCAGAATGATTCATGTCAATAATAATTAGTATTGCGACCAGCGAACAAAATGGTACTTTTTTGAACGTGACATAAATTCAAGTAATCTTCTCTTAAATGTAAGCTTCGCTGATAATTTTTACAACACTTTCAGTATCAGCTAGTCTCTTTTATATAAAATGATGTCAAAAATTCATTAAAAACTTTTTTTAAATGGTGAATTTTAGTGAGTTTTGAGATATTTGGATGGTCATTTTCAAAATGAAAAAACACTTGTACCGCTTTTAATAGACAGCGAGAATAAAAAAGGCGGAATAAATTCTATTGAAAGTCAAAAAAGCTTCTTTTGAGACAAATTCAAGAACCCGTTAATCTACCCTCCCCTGAAACTTCAACTCTTTTAGAGGGGGTAACGGCCCCTTTGAAATTTTTTGAGTGAGAGGGGGATTTGGGATGTATCATTTGAAAGATAATTAAGATCTTCAGTCATAACAATTATTCAGCTACTTGAATTGCGAAATAAAAATTTTAATTATGAAAATTACATTACCTACATAATGATAATTTATAAATGATAAATGAACTTTTTTACAATGAAAATCATAAGACCATTAAATTTTTTGTAAAATTTCATTTATCATAATATAATAACCACCATCTTACAAGTCATATAAATCATATACACGTGTAATGTATAACATTTGAAATTGAAATTTTCATTTTACAATAAAATTCTAGAAAAAAAAATGGAGAACAAAATAAAAAGGTTAGGTATGCTTAAAAAAACCAAATGAATGTCAAACCCTTCTGAAGATTTCAAACGGGAAGTAACCCCTCTGAGTATAGGTACAGTTTAATTGAATAAATAGTGTTCTTTAATACACAATATGTAATATATATGAATTAAATAATAATCTGATTCCTAAAAAAATACGTAATATGAATGAAGTAATACTTAATCAGCAGCTAATTATTTCAAATTAGAGGCAACATGATTAATAAATCACGATATACAACGTATAAGTTAAACAATGGTAATTTTATTTTCTTTATTTAAAGATCAATTATATGATATTACTTTTTTTTTTTTTTTTTTTTAGAAAAAGGGGGAGCATCGGTCTTCCCTATGTAGGTAAGACAAAGTCGCTCCACACCGGTAATATGGGTTTGGAACCTCTTGCTCATACACCCAGCCTCAAGTATGCCAAATAAATAGTAGAAACAACACAGACACCCAGAGCCTTCACCGAGAATCGAACTCAGTCCAACGGATCCAACGATCAAGCAGTTCTCGCTACTTAACCGCGAGGCCACGCCAGGCTCTGATATTACTTTTCAAAGAGAACAAAATATTTTCATTAATGAAATAGTGAATATTTTTATGTATGAATGATAAAACAGCAGGTTTATTAACACCAATACCGATAGCGGCGTTTTGAATGAATACTAGAGAAGATATGGGATTGAAGATTTATCAATCGCATTACTTTTGACATTATAATCTAATGATGTCTGAATAATTATTAGATTACTTAAATATAAGAGTTTAGAGATTATAACTAGGAGAACTTTGTATTAAGCCTGATTTTTAGAACTAGTTTTAATTTGGGTTAATCAACTACGCAATGTTTCATTTCGAATGTGACAAAAATTTATCTTAGTTATGGAAAATACTTTGATTTTAAATAAATAATAAGTTAACAATAAATAATTCAATGATATAATTGTTCATAAGAGGCGTTAATTATATTAAAATTAATAACAATATTAACACGTCTAAAACAATAAGATTATAGGAAATTTCATCATCAACACTCAGAGGTCATCTGATTGGCCTTTTGGTGTTAACATTTCACTAACAACTATACGGGACAATATCATAATTTATTTATCAATCTACTATGTGATACGAATAAGTATGTTTAACAAGATGAATGTTTTGTTTAGGAAATATATTTATATTTATTTTGTAAAGTGCATTGGCTTTTCTTCTCTCAAATTTATTATCTCCATATAATTTGCAACTATGCAGGAACTGTTTTGATTTAATTACTCTTTTAATAAAGCAAATTAGTCTGATTATTTTATGAAACCAATTGTTTATAAAAATAAGAATTATAATACCTAATATATCAGATTTGAAAAAAAAAATTAAGAGCACCTCTTAAATGAGGCAATCAAAGTGTCATAAAATATTTTATAAAATCAAAATGAAAACAGCAACGAAGATTCCATTAAAATTGATAGGTACCCCTAAATCCTTCACATTGTAATTTTTTTGACAAAATTACAGGTTATAACTTTAAAAACTTTCAACTAGAAAAACATGTATTAAAGAGCTATCAGTGGGTGGCTGATGCGTGAATAATTAACGTCATAAACGCGTCTTAAAAAAAACTTGTTGTTTCCAGTTAATTGTAGGTAACTACATTTTATCAAGTATTTTAACGGGATTGTATTCGTTCGTAAATTATTATGTTTTTGTTGTACAAAGTATATCAGATGAGAATTTTAATCATTTGTTGACCAGAATGGTTTTAATAAATTGAATCAAATATGGAGATATGCACATACAGTGTGGAAAAGCCAAATGGAATAAATTCGATAATAAATCAATGGAGATGGGTGCCAAAAAACGCTCGGACACATCGATTAGTATTTTTGGTTGCGCATTTTTTTCAATGAAAACTTTTTATACAGGGTGTGTCGTGTAACAGTGCTCAATACCAACTTTCTTCTTTCAAATCAAACACCCTGTATATTATTACATTTTCAGATTGCCTGAAAAAATGTAATAATAATGCTGTTTATAATTCAAATTTGTAACGAGTGATTTTTGAGTCATAAACAAATGAAAATCGCATTTTTTAATTTTCAAAACAGTGTGTACACCGATAACGGCTCAAGATGTCGGAAAACGGCTTACATGTCCCTATCTTAACTTTTCATTTAGAGCCCTATTAGGTAGTTTAAATTTTTATACAGGGTCATGAAAATTACCAGATTTTTAATCACCCTGTATAAAAATTTCATCCACACAATAGGATACTACATGAAAAATTAGGATAGGGACATGTAAGCCGTTTTCCGACATCTTGAGCCGTTATCGGTGTACACTGTTTTGAAAATTAAAAATTGCGATTTTCATTTGTTTATAACTCAAAAATCACTCGTTACAAATTTGAATTATAAACAGCATTATTATTACATTTTTTCAGACAATCTGAAAATGTAATAATATACAGGGTGTTTGATTTGAAAGAAGAAAGTTGGTATTGAGCACTGTTACACGACATACCCTGTATAAAAAGTTTTCATTGAAAAAAATGCGCAACTAAAAATACTAATCGACGTGTCCGAGCGTTTTTTCGCAACCATCTTCACTGATTTATTATCGAATTTATTCCATTTGGCTTTTCCACACTGTATATGAAAAACCAAATTCCTTGAGAGAAAAATACAATTCAGTTTTAGGAAATAAATAATGTATAAAACGTCCGGAAGTGGCAATGTAGCAAAAGTTCACGTGTACGAATAAGACGTTATGCAAATCACGTACTTTTACAAGACGAGAATTCATTTTACGATCGCTTAGAAACAATAATTATTACGCTTCGGCTTTGTTTAAAATCATAAAAATTGCCCAAGTGTTTGTCTAATTATTTGTGATAGGTATATAAATGGCGATCTATTAATAAATTCATAAACATAAAATGATAATATATCTATTATATAATATTATAATTAATAATAATATAAGTCACTGCCCCAATTTTTTTTATACCTATACGTTGCGAACCTCCACTTAAAACTTTTTTTAATTTCAATGAAATAAAAAAAGCGATTCTATATCATGAAACTTTGAAAACAATTAGATAAACCAAGATAAAAAATTTCAAATGATCTAATTAAGATGTTACATAGGTAGGTACATCATACCTATATAACAGTTACATAAAAAGTTGGAAACTTTGTGTGAGAATGCTAGAATCTTAAAACACAGATCAGTACTATGTACCTATCTACTTTAAATTACAATTAAAAATGTTAATAGGAATAATAATTAGAAGTTGCAAAAAGCGGGTTATAAAACTTTAATTTACTTTTAATGTACGTAATTTCCAATGACGTATACTATTTTAATGATAGCCAGGCGCACATGCACGCACGCATCTTTCAGCTTCCTGAAATAAGTGGGGATGACCTTGAAAGGTGAACTTTAAACTGCCCTGAATGATGACGTAAATGAAGGTTTACAGTTCAAGTTCAATATGAACCAATAAGTTGATGGTGTCATTTTAGTAGTAGTTGTGTATAAAATTTAGGGCTTCGGTTAACGGATTTTCAGGAAAAATGATTAAATTTTAGAAATAGAAAAAATATTTCGGATGCTACCTTAAAAAATGCACCTTGGCGTAGGTTCAATAATTATACTTGAATAGATAAAACAATAATCGCTTTAACTCTTAACTAACGATTAACTAATGGGGTGTTAATTGCTCTATCATGTATAAACGTCAATTACACCTGTTCCGTTGCTCTTGGTATTGAAATGAAATTAGATATCTAAGTTGGAACTCTTCTTATAATTTTAAATTATAAAATTTAAAAAGATTGATTTCAAAAAGTTTGTTCCAGTGAATGACTTGTTTCAGAGCCACCGGTGATGTAAATATCAGCTACAATAAAGTTTAAATCTCTACGGAATTGAATATATGTACTTATATGAGAAAAATATTTAAGTCAAACCTCGAGTCAAACATTACCCAAATTATTCTAATTTTAGTTTTATGTCAAATTTATGTAATTAATAATTTTTACAACAACTATCGTGAGAATAGCATCTTGCTTATTTTTACTTGGTTTATTTTCTAATTACTTACAAGAAAATATTTGATATTTGATATATTTTTTCTTACATTCGGTACTTATCACTTTTGCAATCATGATATTCTAACATTTATAACTATAACCAGTGAGATTATTTCAAATATAATAACTATTTTCAAAAAATGACCGAATTATGTGCATTTAATTGAAACACAATGTCACCTAAAATTTTCATGTCTTATTTTATTTTACTTTTGGGTCAGTAGATGAGTGTTTTTAGTACAATGACAATAATTGTATACTTTCAGGGTTTTTAGTCATATTAAAGCTACCTACTAACTCTCAAGTTTATTAAAATTTTGATTCCAAATATTCGAATCTAATCATTTTTACTTCAAATATTTCAGAATTTTTTAAGTGATAAAGTGTAAACTTTGAGTACAACTTCATTTCAATACCTGAATTATCAAAATTCCTGTGAAGTTAATTAATTCTACTACATATAATAGCAGACAGTGAAAGGTAGAGAAATATTCATAAAAATTAGGAACCCTTTATTGATACAAGAAGTCTGGCCTAGTTCTCAATAGAGTTTAGCAGTATTAGAAGTAGCGCGTTTAACTATTTGGACTAGCCCCGTCTCTTGCTTTACTGCTTATTGAAGTCTCCAAAACTGTAGGTACCTAAATATTGTTTTTAAAACTGATTTGTTTACTTATTAAAAAAAAAATATAACATAAGCCAAAAATAACTTAAATTCTTGAAATCCTTGAAAAAAAATTTTCGAATACAAATATGAAGAAATTATAGATTTGTATTAAATAAATATGCTTTACTCTAAGGTATTATACTTGATAATCATAAAGGCATAAAAAATATAATAATTTTATTAAGTAGGTAAATAAAAATTTACTTATTTTAAGGTTCTAGCCTAGAATATTCAAATAGAACAACTTAGTTAAAGTAAAATGAGGGATGATTTGAAAAAAAAAACTAAAGTAAATAGGGCGTTAAATTTGAAACTAAAATAAAATATTCTGAATATAAAATTATGATATTGACTTGCTAATGATAATAATAATGGGAGTTTATATAATTCCTATTAACTATCTAACCACCAACCCGGTAATTAAAAAAAAAAAAGAAAATAATAATAATACTTACGAGGGTTAATTTTGTATCGTATCTCCATCTCGTTGTTGTTATTTCTCCACCGAACACAGAATAAATAAATAAATAAACAATCGAATAAATAAAGTCAAAATTCACTTAAAGTTCACCCTAAAATAATTCACTTTAGATTAAGTACTATTATGATTCGCTTCAACCACCTGTTTTATATTTGGATATATTGAGCAGCACGTTTTCGATAATGATTGCTGTTATCGAATGTCCGAATGTCAGGTGGATGGAGGTTTATAATAGAGCTTACTCCTGGAGACGTATCGAGAGGGGGTTCGTGGTGACGTCCGCCACGCCGGTGACGATAACCACCGGCCGGTGAATCGGTATCACACATGTAGAGATAGAGCGTATCATAACGTACGACGTTGCCGGTAAATACTATATTTCCCCCACACTGCTTCATAATTAATTATGTGAATAATCTAAACAATTATTATTATTGACATTCGAAACAAAACACTTTAAGAGAGCAGTTGCTTGTCCTCGTAAGTGTTACATCTTTTATAGGAATATTTACGAAATTAATTCTACATAAAAATATGTAATTTCTAAAATGACCTCTTCGACGATCTATATTAATTTATTTTGTTGTACGGTACTAGACTAGGTATCTGCTAGTGCTAGTGCTAGTAGATATAAAATTTGGAGTGCAACCTAATTTTCTTGATTAGAAGATTCTAAAAATAAATATATCACTTGATAACACAATCAAGTTTGCTATTGCTATTGCAATATTGGAATATTGCTAACAATATTATTGATAAAATGTCACTGATGCCTATACAAATAACAACCATAAAGAATATAATTGATAAATCCCCATATATCTAGGTACTTGATGATGTAAAACTTACCAAGAAAGTGGTAAAAAAAATACCCGTCCTCATAAGAAAACTTTACAATAAAAATACATGGGCCGGAAAAAATGACGGATCCTATAGAATGAAAAAAATATATTACACTGCCTGGCACCTTTTGACTCTTATTAAGATAAAACTTTTAAGATAAAAGATTGTTCTCGTATTAATTCGGTCACAATCTGACCAAGTATCCTGGATAGGAAAATATTAATTTTGATCATAATAGGTATGATGATAATTTGCAAATAATCTTCAAAACAGACTAAAGGTTAAATTTATTTTCTTATTTCTACTTTATTTGAGTCTTCTAATACGCCACTGCATATAGGGTAGGTAAGATGTCTCAACAGAATTTACGGAATATAGTTTGATTTGCTGAGATATAAGACGATTTTAGGACCAGGGTATGAAAAAATGGTAAACTGCTGCTACAGAGCAGCCAGATATCAAACGGCAAAAACTCGAAAGAACGAAAGCTTGATTCGGATCAGAATGGAAATGTTTGTTTATGTTTTATTTCGAGTACTATTTAATTTGTTGCCCATGAACATAATTAATTTATTAAGAAATAACGGAAGAATAAGCGCAAACAAAAATTAAGTAAATAATAAATAAAACTGTATACGAATAAACAAAAACTACTATTATTATTGAAATCTACTAAAAGATATCCAAAAATTTAAAATTATTTGAAAAATATATTGGTATCATCAAGGAAAGAAGATTTATCACCCACTTAAAAGAAAAGGATGTTCACAATTTACGATTACAGTTTTCGTCTCAAGTCAATAAGGTTCAAGGTAAGTTAATAAGGAAGAAAAAATATTTAGAAGTATATGTACGTTATTAAAATGGCAGCTTCCTATATTATTTTAACAACAATTATTCCCACGCCATTTTAGATCAAATTCCAAAAAAAAAATTCCTACTATTTCCAGATTTGTATTAAATAAAGCGTCAAGCAGATAACACAACCTCATTAGAAAATAACCCTTACCGATAAGTAGTACAAGTTATAGTAGTGAAAATAAGATAAAATAAATCAATGTCGCATTGGATGGAGCCATATAAAGATAAGCCGATTCCTACGTCATGTAATAAAAAAATTAATGTAAATAAAAAAATATTTTTATGAACGAGGTATCTGGAACAAAAAAATATATTTATATAACAAATAAAATAAATAAAAACAAGAGTTAAATCCAATTAATAATAATTTTAAAAATATTAATTAGGATATTTTGAATATCAATCATAGTTCGTAAAAAAAAACTGAAACTTTTGGGTTCGATTCTCGGCTCGAACTAAATTTCTATCAGAAAAAATCCCTGCCATAAATTTTTTTTAGGATATAATATCCCTACAAGTTTATGTTTGATAATTTTGGTCTATATTTTTGAGTTTAGATTTAAGCCTTGTTCAGGTTTTATTATTTTAATTTTTCTCTAATTCTCTTATAAGTATAAATAAAAAAACAACTAAAATAATTATGAAGAGTGTTAATGACTATGTGTACAAACATACATAATATAGGATAAATAGTTAATACAAAAATAAGCGGATATTTCCTGTAGATTGTGTAGTCTTTAGTTTCCAGATAGAGGGTATCAAAGTTTCAAGAAAACATTCGTTTTGTCCTTAAAACTTTGTTTCGAAGCCAGATACTTTTGTGATGTTTGATGTGCACCTTCTCTGCGTTAAGAAACATGTTATATTGAGCAACAATTTTATTTGTTTCCACCAGTGGCGTTCGTGAAAAGAAATCCACTGATTATTTTCGAATAAATTTTTTTCAAGCCATTCAATTTTTTTTTTTGTTTAAGAAATATTTTAGAAATCTTCATTGAGCTATTTAGCACTGAGATAACTCAACTGATGCACGATTTTTGATGAAAAGAATTTTAAACCCATTTTCAACATGGCGAAATTGTTCATATCTGATCGACTTAATTCTTTGGTAAATCGCTTTCTTCATAGTTAAATCGAAACGCGTCATGTTATATTTTTAGAAGTTTCCATATTACTTTCAGAAACTAAGAAAACATTGCATGATCTCTAGGAAAAAGTAAAAAAGTGCTTTTTTCTGCATGGGGGGGGGGGCTTTCATGGTATAATATAAATTTTTAATCTTCTCGCAACTTTTGGTTGATGATGGTCTAGTTTAGACAATAGACAATTTAACTGCAGGGTTATGAACTACCAATACTCCTCTCTTGTATCCTATAGTAATCACTCACTTTTAGATATTTTAATACAAGTCATTAGTAGCCTGCCCATTGAACCCTGAACTTTAATTGGTTCATCTGGATAACCTTATTTGTCTCAAATCAAGTTCATTTCTCTGCATCTTTTTTCTCTTCTCCGTAACTCATTAATCAAGATAGGCAATTTCAGGACAGGTAATTACATACGCAACAACAGACGAATAAAAAAAACTATTGTACTTATGTATGTTTTTTTTTTCTATAAGTATCTATATAGGTATTTAAAATAAGTCATTTTGTAATTAAACCGAATATCGATAATAATAATTATTCGTGGTAGTTACTATTAGGACCTAGTTTAGATTAGCGATAGTACATGTATCTCTGCACGTACACAGGTGTGTGCGTAATGGGAAGTAAGGATATTAAATAAAATTTTGTTAATAGAATATTATAAATCACATATAAACAGTCTCAATTAACAAGAGCTATTCCACAAATATGAATATGTAGATTTAACAGATAACAAGAATTCTTCGGCTTCTCGCTGGAGTTAAGTAAAATTTATGTTTATTGTGCTTGTAATTTAGGGACGTCACTATTTGAATGTTTTGTGTTACTAATGCTTATTTAATTATATAGAGTATTATTTAATCTTGATGGCTGTAACTGCTGCCTTTATCCTTATTAGTATGTATTATATGATACAATTATAAAAAAAATATGAAAGACATTTCTTATAAAAACTGTCCCGAGCAAAACAAATTTTTGCATTTTTTTTTTTTTTGTAAATGAACAATTTATTATTCCAGTTACAGTCGTTATTAGTGTTGTAAAAATCGTTCTAATAACTATTTCATCACTTAAAGTAAAATTAAGAATTATTATCTACACATTTACTTTGCTTGGTCATTTTGTATTGTTTGCAAGTAATGAATGATTGATACGTATATGGTAGGTATTAAAGTGAACAATAATGGTTTGCTACCATAAAATCCTTAATAAAGCTGAGTAATCAGTGAGAAGAATCCCCAATAGTATTCGACTTCTTATCATTGTTTACTGAGTTTGCTTAAGGATTTATGGTACCAACCCTCTTCAGAGGTTACCTACAACAAATTGGTCATTTTAATGCATACCATACATCAATCATTCTATCAGTCATTTGTATAATTTTTTATTATTATCTACAAAAAAGCTTACTATCTATTCACGAGATTTTTTGTATCCTTTTTCTATCAATTTTTGTAACTCGCAATAGTTTTTCAAATATGTACAATTAAGATATTCGAGAGAGGCAAAGAGTTATTATAGGCATCTGTCGTTAATTTTACCACTTTTGGAAAAATTGACAGATTTGGCGTAGGACATCTTCCTTTCCAGACTCCCCGATCACGAAAAATTCCGGACGTTTCTTAGCACTATGAGCTCTATATTTTGAGAGGAATTCCACGAGATCGCTTCGCGATGCAGCGATTTAATTTTGTATGTAAATATCATTGAACTTCACCTATTCATTTGTACATATCTGAAATTTTTTTGAGAATTTACATAACAAACCTGTTGCACTTTTTGTACCATGCAGATATGTCTAGACTTTGGAAAAATATGTCAACACCGAAATTTTGATAGTCAAGGGATCCTCAAGTCTCAGCTGTAAACCACTAACCACAGAATAATACTCAGTAGAGAGAAGAAAATACAAATCTTCGAAGATCTGTTCATAATAAGAGAGAAAGAGTGCCGAAGGTCTTATGAGCATCTTTTATGAGCAGGAGATGGTAAAAGCGAGTGGAAAAATCAAATGCGGCAATGTCCCAAGAGCCCAAGACCGGACGGCATTCAGTCTGAAATAATCAAAATGACAATAGCAGACAAGATCCAGTTCAATGTCGACTTCTTCAATCAACTATTAACTGAAAATACGTTTCTCACAATATGGAAGAAAGCAAAGCTCTTACTGATCGAGGAACCCAAAAAAAGAGGGCGACATCAAATACCGGCCGGTATGCTTACTGGATGTGCAGGAAAAAACATACGAGAGCTTAATAGCAGCCAGACTATTTCAAGGAATTGAAACACTTGAAAGGACTAAGGTCTTGCTTTCGAAAAGCCAAGACTAAGGTAACGCAATTGTAAACATGTTAAAGATTATAGGTATTGCGAAGAGTTCCCGAAAAAACAGTGGCTATAGGTCGAGACACTAAGCCGTAGATATAGGAGGAGGAGTACCACAGGGGTCGTAGAAGTGCCGAAGAATTCCATACTACGAGTACAAAGCTATGCAGACGACCTGAGTATAGTTTTTGCAGTAAAGACAATGACAGAAATAAAATTTAATTCCAAAGTCGCTCGATTGAGACTTGGATGGAAAGAAATTGACTTTAAATTGCACGCGAAAAGACGACTGCCGTAATAATGGACGAGAGCCCGAAAGAAAAAATCTATTTTTCCAGCTGTGGAGATACCAAGCAGTGAAAGTAACTTTCGCTGTCAAATACCTGGTGGGTCAAAATAGACTGCAGGTTGACATTTGCACAGCAGGTATACAGTGTATGCAAAAAAGGTACCATTATAGGAAAAGCATCATTGGTGATGCCAAATGTAGGTATACCGGGAGCAAAGAGAATAAAAATCATGCATGCAGCCTCAAGGTAGATGTGCCACCATAATACGAAGGTGTTTTTGGACCACAAGGACGTTAGAAAGGCAAATAAAAAATTTCCAGGGAATATCGCATAGTATCTGATGACATGCATCCCTTACTCGATATGGCAGAGGGAGAGTATTGGCGAAGCAAAAAAAATACAGTGGCGTGCGGACATAGTACTACATAAAAGATATACAAGCCTGGCGAGAGCGAGAATGGGGAAAGGTGGACTATTGCATCACTCAATGTCTGACTGGGGACTGGGCACGGTAGCTTTTCAAACTATCTCAAAATAATGAAAAAGACGGAGGACGCACTCTGCATGTTGTGCGAAGAAAATGACGACAATGCGGAACACGCAAGAGACAAAGAAAATATTGCGGAAATTATGCTGAGGGACGAAGATCTTGCGAAGATCAAGACCAAAATTATGAAGACCAAAGAAGATAGAGAGAGAGAGACGAGGGAAAACAAATAAGGTGGTAATAGAAATGGCGACAGACAACCATCATACTATTAATAAGTTATCTTAATAAGGCACTTACGGATTCATATAGAAAAACTACACAAATAATTTCATAAAAAAATATTAAGCTGTTTCGGAGTTATAGAAAAAAAATGTTAACATGGAACAACCTGTTACTTTGTTACCATCGATTTTAGAGAATGGATTCATTAAGACTTTTGTCTCAAAATGAAGTAGGTAAATATTCTACCTTAGAAGTATGTCCTCTTCATTATAGAACATGTCGATAACAACTACTGTCTACTGTCTGGTAGGTACACTTCTTGTTATTTCATTGTCATAATGGAAGTGGAAAAACAAATGCAATCTAAATAATACCGCTCTATTTGAGTTTATTTATATGACACATTCTGAGATTATTTTAAAAAATTCCCTCTTATTATTATCACCAATTAATGCAGATTAATAAACATACTTATAATAAACACATTCGTTATTATTAGAATGTTACTTGGACAATCTAGATGATATATTGAGTATTTCTTAATGTTATTCTGGCAACACTGCATCCGCAATAGTTAGCTGTAACATGTTAAATACCATAAAATTAATTAATATTCCGTAATTTGCGTTCGCTTTAATCATTTGAATAACAAATAAATAGTAAATAGACACATATCAATAATAATATCATGGAACCAGTTGCTAAATTCATCATATACGCATACAGGTACTTTACCCGGCTGTTATTCGTGACGACACTACTGCAGGGATGACGCTATAATATAAAAAAAATATATATAAATTTTTTTATGAACGTAGTATAAAACGGGGTAATAAAACGAACTGTGAATATATAATAGAGGTTTATTATTGTATAATATAAACAATAATAATTATAGGTATACAGTAATATAATACAGATACACTTCTTGTTATTGAATTAATATTCATATACCTATGGCACTTACGTTGGATCCTATCCCCGTAATTTATAATATGGGGGGAATCGAGGAGATCATAAGATAATTATTATGAGTATTATGAACTATGCTATAATATCGGAAACGTGTCAGGTTAATTGTCTTGAAAGTAAATTTGACTTATTTCTCCAAATAATAAAAGCGACACAACCATTAAACAAACGGTTAAGTCAATTTAAATGTAAGAAAATTTATTAAAAGAATTGTGGTAGTGGTAACAATCATCGTTCGTCCAAATAGGTAGTTATTTTATGTTAAATTTACCTCAAATCGACGTAAATTAGGTCAAAAATATTATTACCTTAACCGAACACGTAAAATTTATTTCTTGTTTATGTACAAAAGACCCAAGTGAGAAAAGATATTACCTACGTAAATTCGTCGAAACATTTGGGAAGTTTACCTAGAAGGTAAGCAGAAGAAGAACCACTTTCATGAAAGTGCTTGTTATCTTAGGCACAGGAGTTAGTTAGTACCTATATTATAGGTATTTTCAATTAATAAAAGACGATTTTCGAAGTCAATAATAATTATAGAGCTAGCTGTGCTTACGCTTGCTCCCTTTTACATATATATAATTATGTATCACTTAAATTAGAAGTCATGTTTCGTATCAATATAATAATTAGGTATTAGCGTATTTTGAATTTCTTGAATTTACGTAAAATAATTAGCCATTTACGATGAAAAGTATACGTCTTACCATAATTATAAGCGTAGAAGCAGGAATATTTACAAGTAAAGCTTTTTGTGAACCATGTTTATGCCAATAACGATTTATTTTCAAGATTGTTACATACCAGGTGATTTTTTTAAAACTTGTCACCCCTAAATTTATCTGAAGAAAATGAAGATGAAAATGCTGAAACAGGTCAATTTTATAATTTGATATAATATATATTGATGTAAAAAAAATTATACAGGGTATTACTTGCCTCAGTACTAACGACATTGTTTAATTTTTTAATAGAACATCCCTCGGAACAGCCTGTATATTATTAAATTTTGAGATTGTCTGAGAAACCAGGTAAGAGCAGTTTTTACAGCTGCAGTTTAAATTGAGTAGGTTATGAGTTATAAACAAATGAAAATAGCAATTTTCCATTTTGAAAGCAGAGGTACATCGAAAACGGCTCTAAATATTCGAAAACGGCTTATATGTCCTTATTTTGACTTTTTATGTACCATCCTATGATGATGTAGAGGAAATTTTAATACAATAATTGTGATGAAAAACCTGGTAATTTTCATCATCCTGTATAAAAATTTCAAGTACTGTACCATGACGCTTGAAAAGTTGAGATAGGGGTTAAGCCGTTTTTCGATATTTAGAGCCATTTACAATGCTTTTAAAATGAAAAATTACTATATTCATTTGTTTATAACTCATATCCTACTCAATTTAAACTGCAACTGTAAAAACCATTCTTACTGTATTTTCTCAGACAATGTCAAAATGTAATCATATACAGGTTTCCTATTCAAAAATCTACAATGTCATCATTACTGAGCCAAGGTAATGATTACCGAGTCAACACCGTGTATAAGTTTTTTTTACATCAATAGAAAGTAAATCAAATTATAAAATTGACCTCTTGGGATTTTTCATCTTCAGATCACATGCAGTTCTAATAATTCGGGGGGTGGCAAGCTTTTAAACAATCACCTGGTATAAGTATAAGTTAACTGGTGTAAGTTTACGGTTTACATTTTCCAATATGTATGCATAGATTATCAATCACGTACAGCTGACCCATAATATGTAGTGATGTCGGTCGGGTAAACAGCTGGAAGCGTAGGTACCTTTTTACCAGGGTTCCTTCCAATGCCATTATTATAATAACCAAAATGAGGGTATTTTCAATTTTGTTTTTTGTTTGAGAGCTAATTTCGTGAATAGTATACAGTGAATAGTATATAAAATAAATAAGTCTATAAATATCAAAACGCCGAAGTCTCAAGATTAAGAAAAAAGCCAAGAAGGTGGGTAGTGATGAATCTTTAAATACAAAAATACCTCGGAACCTATTTATAAATTTTGGGTATTTACCCGGGTAAATTTATTTTATTTATTTATTAATTTATTTACCAACGGTATTTACCCCCAGTAATCAATACCTGGTATTTCATATCGCTACCTATCTGTACTTGGCAATCTTCACCATGTGCGCAAATCTTGTAAAATAAAATCAAAAATACTCCTATTTTTTTTAATAAAGTAAAATCTACAAAATTATTATTACTGCATGAATTAATGAATGTTAAGAACGTAAAAACTTTTTTGTAATTAATATTTTCGAAATATTATATATGAAAATGTATGTTTCTTATTTCCACCGAATGAAAATGATTTTTTGACATTCTAAGTAGGTATAAATATGCGAAATAATAAAACGAGTTGGCTGATTTTATACGGTAAATTCAAATACGTATAGGAAACAAAACAATAAATTATTTTAATGCACGTCAAATTATCTTCATGCACATTAAGTTCATGAAATAAACATAAACTTGTTACCGAAGTTAGCTAATGTTATCGTTTCTTGGTTACTTGCATCAAAAACATATTTTTCTGATAATGTTGTTCTCGCCGACAACGAAACTTGTGTCATTGAAAATCTGATGAAATGGTAGATAGAGTTCACAAATTTTAACTTAGGTATTTTACTTATTACAATATTTAAATTTATAGAATGAACAAATTTAACAAGATAAGGGTTAAAACCATCAATTTTATAATATTTTCGCTATTTTTATGGGAAGTGTTCACAAGACGTGGCCCTTTGGATTAGAATTCCGAGCGAATTGGTTCCTGAGGAATGCAACCTGGAACGATTCTAAGTGAAGGTGAATCGATATCTCCGCTCATGCACCGCTCTCAGAGTGTCATAGGGATTTCTCTGCAGTGAATGTTTTTTCAATAAAAAGATAGCGTTTTCGATCTGTTGATAACAGCTATATCGTCGGCTATTAAGATAATATTATCTCAGCTACTATGCAGCAGCAGTGAAACGAAAAAAACACTTAATTTTCACATTTCACAAGGATTTATTTAAGAATAATAATTTCTTAATGAATAAATTACATGAACTGCCGCTGAATCCCCTGAGAGAGGTGCATGAACGAAGATATCGATTCACATTGACTTTGAATCGTTGCAGGTTGTAATTTTCAGGATACACTCCCCCTGTAATGAGTTTCCAAAGGGATGCGGTTCTATACATAAAAGAAGTCTGATATGTAAAGTGGTATTAGAAGTAACAAGCTGAACCTGACGGGGATGGACTGCTGCAGGTGGACGTGTATTTCTGTCCTGGCACGAGGATTCCATTGTCAGGACGTACAAATTAGTTCATTTTGTCATAATGATAAAATTCATAAATCTCCATAGAATAGTTTATAGTAAAATTAACCAACCTGTAGGGGGTTTGAAGAATCCTGGCCTTACCTGGCTTTATTTCTGCTCGTATCGGTTGCTGATATTGAGGAAAAGCTGGACAGTGATTGAATAGAGGCCCTGCAATTCTGGGTAGTCTCCACTTGGGATTTTCTGCAAAGCCAACAAAATGAAGATTTTATGTGGTCAGAGTGATCAGAGAGATTATCTACCTTAATGGTGTGCCTTCAGGTTTCTCCTTGTTATATGGGACTTAATTTTGGGCCACGTGAGGAAAACTGATTTTCTTATCAGATTTTTTTGATATTAAGGATGTCCTGTAACTCATAATTATTAGCTTTACGATTTGTGTTACTTATCCAGACGTTATCCTGGCTCTGACTAAAGCCAGGATTCATCTTTACCAGGTACCAGATTAAATTCAACAAAGTAAATAAAGATATATTTTTGTTTGTTTATTTTGATCTTATAACTCTATTAATGTCGCTTGGAAAATGTTGCAATTCAGTTTGGAAAATAGAGCTTTGTCAACTGGAACCATGATCGAATCCATACTATTAGTCGCATGTATGTTGTTAGTATTATTTGCGTCGATCAGATTAATTCTGTCTTATTTGCGACTGGTGTCTTGACGCAATGTTACTAAGGTGGGCCTAAACCTTGAGCGATATTTCCAGTAGTACTTGTCTATAATAGAATACGCCGTTCAAACTGCGAAAAACTGATAAAAACAAAAACAAAATAGCACGTAATATTTATATCCCCCACTGTACTAGATAAACGGTGTCGTATTAGCAGAATTCTTATACCTACTTAGTTGAACGTAACTGGAGTACGGTTCAGTGGTCGATGTATTATGAAGTAATAACTTGTTCTGTATATATGAGTAATTTTATATGTAAATACATAGTAATTCTGATAATCTAAGACAGATAGCGTCCTCATTAATAATAATTATTAAAGGATATTGGTGCAATAGTTAACTATGGATGCTGCGCTATTAGTTGTAGTATTTAGGTATAATTTGTGCGATTACAAGATTTCATTATGAGTTTTTAAATAAATAAATCATTAAAATAATTAACAAAGATCGTAAATTTTTATCAATATCTTGATTTTAGTTAATTTTTATTACATTTTCTCAATAGCTAGCACAACTTTAAAATTATATTACGAAAAACTGACTTTGACATTTTGCCCAGTTTAAAGTAATCTCCTAGCTGTAGTTGTTTCTATTATGGCTTCGAAACCCAAAAAATTGGGCCAAATGTGTGGCGTGCGTACACGCATCAACTCAAGGTTACTAATTTAATAGAAAGAAGTAATAATTGGTGTTAGACCTGCAGCGTATCCCCTAAAAACGGTTTAGAAATGGAGTAAGTGGCGAGATAACCGTTTTACTAGAGCTGTTAATTTATGTTATTAAAGTTTATGAGATTTTTTTTCAAATTAAAAAGCTTTATGTCAAATTTTCGAAACTATTATTCGAACTAATGCAAAATAGTTGATTTTGTAAAGAAGTTTTTTGGAAAGTTTCAATATCCCAGATGTAGGGCCGCGGTAGCATCGCCCGCGTGTATATGAATATAATGTATAACATAATACCTACAGGATGTGCCATGCAGTTTGTATGTTTATAAGTCCAGCAAAAGGTAGAACACGTAAAAATAATTTTACTGTTCTATAAAGTTTTGCTGTAAAACGCTTTTTTTCAAGATACAAGGTGTTAAACTTGGAAGAAAAAACATCAATTTTATCGAATACCTCCTAAGCTATTGAAGATATTTTTCTCAATTTTGGTATAGGTTAATATTAATGAAGACGTAAGATTTTGAAGTGTAAAAAACTTCTCAGGCGATACCAAGAGCATAGTTAGGGTTTTTTTTTTCCCTCTTATTCCCCAAAACTTCTACGCCACTGGAGCAAATCAATTTTACTGGCAATTATCCCTTACCTACGGAAGATGGAGCATATTTTGCAAAAAGCACATGATGTTCAAATAAAGCAATAGGACCGAAGTAAGACATATTCTGATCAAAAACGAAAATCACCTCCAGATTATCAAAAAGGGTGTGTTCTCCTTAACAGTAATGTATTGAGTAGCTTTGCACACCGATACAAAGAGTTGAATACGTGGATAATTGGCGCATGTTTGTACTGAAAAAACTCTGACTGGTAGCAAGTCAAAAACTGAGACGATCTAGGACAAACATAACATATTGAATCTCCACGAAACAAAAACTTGTTGGGCGTCGACGACAAGTTAAAGCACTGGGAAAAATGGTCGAGGAGTTCTTCAATGACCCATGTCTGACCACCCTGCCCTTCAAAGCATCAGATCAACCAGCATCAAATCAACCAGCAAATCAGGAAAGAACTACCCAGCAAAATACATGCAGGTCCTTGGAGGTTGATGGTTAAGGCTTAGATGATGTGGTAACAAATTTTTTTAAGCAATTATTTATAAAATCAGAAAAATGCCTACCATATTTGCTGTAATAATCGACTTTTATCGACCTTAACGTATTTGTATCTAAGAAGGATGAGAACGCCGGCGGAACTTAGTTTGGGTTCAGAAATCCCCATGAGTACTCGCGAGAGAAGTTCGTTTCTCTCTGGATGTTCTCACACAGCGATGCAAGGACATTTTAACATCAAGGGTCGCATAGCAAATTCTTCCGAAAATTCTCAGGTTCATCGTTGTTGATAACGTAGATTTGAGTATAATCACTCAAGTTCGACTGAACTCAGATAGCAGCGATTACTGTGGAATGTGTCGTCATAAGAGTGAACTCTGGGTGCCACCTCCGAAGAATAGAGTTTAAGGAGAGCTACAACCTGTGATGCGTTCTGTCACAGATCCTCTTCGATGTCAACTCAGAATATTAAAAATTCTAAATAATACTCGTAACATTAAAAGGTTTTTTTAGGGGGTTCTTCTTTATGTGCCGTGCTCGGTCTTCCGAACATTGGCGATTACTCTGGAGATGGCTTCTTGGTCTTCAGCCATTCTAAAAAGTTTTCCCGCCTCGCGGATCCCTGTCCATTCCCTAATGTTCCTGAGCCATGACATCTGTCTGCGGCCAACTACACGCCTCCCTGCTATTTTGCCTTTCATTACAAGTTGTAATAGATAATATTATTTTTCTCCACGCAAGACATGGCCAAGATACGCTATTTTTCGATATTTAATGTTTGTTATTAATTGCCTTTCGTTATTTGCCCCTCGAAAAACCTCTTTGTTAGTCAGGAAGTCAGTCCATGGAATCTGCAACATTCGTCGATGAATCCACATCTCAAGGGCTTCCAATTTGTTTAGCGAACCATTTTTCAGGGTCCAACTATCCACCCCGTACAAAAGAACTGACCAGATATAGCACTTCACTAAGCGTCGTCTTAATTTTAGGTTCAGATCATCATCGCAGAGCAGACTTCTCATTTTCTGGAACGTTGTTCTTGCTGTTTCGATGCGGCACTTAATTTCAGTGTCTCGATTTAAATTTTATGAGATAACACTACCTAGGTATTTGAAACGGTGGACTCTTTCTATCACTGAATTGTTGAGGGACAACTGTGCATTCTCATGCTGTTCTCGCCTGAATATCATAAACCTGAAACCTGGTCTTGCTGACGTTTATATTCAGCCCCATTTTTGTTCCGCTATGACTGATTTTGTCAATTAGATGTTGAAGTCCCTCTGACGAGAGTATCGTCAGCGTATCTAAATTTTTAGGTTCACGATGGGCAAATAAAAAATATGATGTTCGATTCGCAGACGTCACATAGTAATCATATGAGTCTTCCATAACCACAAAGGATTGTGGAACCGCTGTTGAGCCTTGAGCGCAGTTTTATCATTATGATTTTTGTAGTTTTGTTTTTCTTAATGTTTATTATTCTGAAGTCAGTTCTGGAGCTGAGCAAACTCAAAAACGTATAATAAACTATAATAAATGATAGATAAATTCTTAATTATTGAAAATAGTTAAACATCAAGAGCTGAAATCTCACTTTTTTGTGTATAATATACTTTTTTTTCTGTCAGAAGATGCTAGAAGATATGGGGAAATGTAATTAGATAACCGAAAAACCTTCTTGCGCATCAATCGCAGAAACAGTGTATTTTTATGCGATTCAACTATGAAAATTTTTGCCGCCTTTTAAATTGGCTTTCTGAATTTTTCAATATAGTAGGATTAACTTTAAAAAGTCAGATGTGACGTTACACTAACCGTCCGAATTAATATTTTTAATTTCACCAGAAAATGTCAAACAGTTAATTGTCAAGTTGTGAACGAGCGTAAATTATTGAAGGAATCATTCAAACAATCAATTGAACCGCTTACGTCAGTTTGAGAGCCACTGACAACTACATAAAATTTATTCACGTAATGACATTCTATCCTCTGTGTTGTGCATTTAATTCTCATTCAAAACCAATGTTGACGTATACTTATTTATGCGGGATGGAGTGTTTAAACAAACTGGACGGTTACTATAAAAACCACGTATATGAAACAAAATAAATCGAACTATCAAAAGGATGTGTATTCTTAATCGATACGTATGACTTTTTAGACTTTATTGGACTATAGTCAGGTCGAATTTGCGTAGTGGTTTACTGTGAAAATTTCATTTCATTTCGTTTGAAAGCGTGCCATAAAATAGATTTTTACATATAATAAACCAAAAAAAAATTAACAAAAATCCTATGGCGAAAGCCGAACCCACCGTGCTATTTTATTTTTATTTATTTTATCATTTTGCTCACTATTAAGTGACTAAGATTGTGCTGTGTGTTAGCAAGATACATTGTACTGAAGAGTCCCAATTAGGACGAAACACGTGTCTACAATTTCCACCCCTGACTCACAGCATGAAATCAATGAATGACGTATCGTTTTACGATATGTCGTTCATCTTTTTGTTAAACTTTGGAAGTAGGCCTATCCTACCTGTACGCACATCGGGAGGCACTGCACTCAGTTGTTGGCATGCGTTTTAGCTGCCTGGGGTTGCATCCTATGGCGAAAGCCGAACCCACCGTGCTATTTTATTTTTATTTATTTTATCATTTTGCTCACTATTAAGTGACTAAGATTGTGCTGTGTGTTAGCAAGATACATTGTACTGAAGAGTCCCAATTAGGACGAAACACGTGTCTACAATTTCCACCCCTGACTCACAGCATGAAATCAATGAATGACGTATCGTTTTACGATATGTCGTTCATCTTTTTGTTAAACTTTGGAAGTAGGCCTATCCTACCTTTACGCACATCGGGAGGCACTGCACTCAGTTGTTGGCATGCGTTTTAGCTGCCTGGGGTTGCATCCTATGGCGAAAGCCGAACCCACCGTGCTATTTTATTTTTATTTATTTTATCATTTTGCTCACTATTAAGTGACTAAGATTGTGCTGTGTGTTAGCAAGATACATTGTACTGAAGAGTCCCAATTAGGACGAAACACGTGTCTACAATTTCCACCCCTGACTCACAGCATGAAATCAATGAATGACGTATCGTTTTACGATATGTCGTTCATCTTTTTGTTAAACTTTGGAAGTAGGCCTATCCTACCTTTACGCACATCGGGAGGCACTGCACTCAGTTGTTGGCATGCGTTTTAGCTGCCTGGGGTTGCATCCTATGGCGAAAGCCGAACCCACCGTGCTATTTTATTTTTATTTATTTTATCATTTTGCTCACTATTAAGTGACTAAGATTGTGCTGTGTGTTAGCAAGATACATTGTACTGAAGAGTCCCAATTAGGACGAAACACGTGTCTACAATTTCCACCCCTGACTCACAGCATGAAATCAATGAATGACGTATCGTTTTACGATATGTCGTTCATCTTTTTGTTAAACTTTGGAAGTAGGCCTATCCTACCTTTACGCACATCGGGAGGCACTGCACTCAGTTGTTGGCATGCGTTTTAGCTGCCTGGGGTTGCATCCTATGGCGAAAGCCGAACCCACCGTGCTATTTTATTTTTATTTATTTTATCATTTTGCTCACTATTAAGTGACTAAGATTGTGCTGTGTGTTAGCAAGATACATTGTACTGAAGAGTCCCAATTAGGACGAAACACGTGTCTACAATTTCCACCCCTGACTCACAGCATGAAATCAATGAATGACGTATCGTTTTACGATATGTCGTTCATCTTTTTGTTAAACTTTGGAAGTAGGCCTATCCTACCTTTACGCACATCGGGAGGCACTGCACTCAGTTGTTGGCATGCGTTTTAGCTGCCTGGGGTTGCATCCTATGGCGAAAGCCGAACCCACCGTGCTATTTTATTTTTATTTATTTTATCATTTTGCTCACTATTAAGTGACTAAGATTGTGCTGTGTGTTAGCAAGATACATTGTACTGAAGAGTCCCAATTAGGACGAAACACGTGTCTACAATTTCCACCCCTGACTCACAGCATGAAATCAATGAATGACGTATCGTTTTACGATATGTCGTTCATCTTTTTGTTAAACTTTGGAAGTAGGCCTATCCTACCTTTACGCACATCGGGAGGCACTGCACTCAGTTGTTGGCATGCGTTTTAGCTGCCTGGGGTTGCATCCTATGGCGAAAGCCGAACCCACCGTGCTATTTTATTTTTATTTATTTTATCATTTTGCTCACTATTAAGTGACTAAGATTGTGCTGTGTGTTAGCAAGATACATTGTACTGAAGAGTCCCAATTAGGACGAAACACGTGTCTACAATTTCCACCCCTGACTCACAGCATGAAATCAATGAATGACGTATCGTTTTACGATATGTCGTTCATCTTTTTGTTAAACTTTGGAAGTAGGCCTATCCTACCTTTACGCACATCGGGAGGCACTGCACTCAGTTGTTGGCATGCGTTTTAGCTGCCTGGGGTTGCATCCTATGGCGAAAGCCGAACCCACCGTGCTATTTTATTTTTATTTATTTTATCATTTTGCTCACTATTAAGTGACTAAGATTGTGCTGTGTGTTAGCAAGATACATTGTACTGAAGAGTCCCAATTAGGACGAAACACGTGTCTACAATTTCCACCCCTGACTCACAGCATGAAATCAATGAATGACGTATCGTTTTACGATATGTCGTTCATCTTTTTGTTAAACTTTGGAAGTAGGCCTATCCTACCTTTACGCACATCGGGAGGCACTGCACTCAGTTGTTGGCATGCGTTTTAGCTGCCTGGGGTTGCATCCTATGGCGAAAGCCGAACCCACCGTGCTATTTTATTTTTATTTATTTTATCATTTTGCTCACTATTAAGTGACTAAGATTGTGCTGTGTGTTAGCAAGATACATTGTACTGAAGAGTCCCAATTAGGACGAAACACGTGTCTACAATTTCCACCCCTGACTCACAGCATGAAATCAATGAATGACGTATCGTTTTACGATATGTCGTTCATCTTTTTGTTAAACTTTGGAAGTAGGCCTATCCTACCTTTACGCACATCGGGAGGCACTGCACTCAGTTGTTGGCATGCGTTTTAGCTGCCTGGGGTTGCATCCTATGGCGAAAGCCGAACCCACCGTGCTATTTTATTTTTATTTATTTTATCATTTTGCTCACTATTAAGTGACTAAGATTGTGCTGTGTGTTAGCAAGATACATTGTACTGAAGAGTCCCAATTAGGACGAAACACGTGTCTACAATTTCCACCCCTGACTCACAGCATGAAATCAATGAATGACGTATCGTTTTACGATATGTCGTTCATCTTTTTGTTAAACTTTGGAAGTAGGCCTATCCTACCTTTACGCACATCGGGAGGCACTGCACTCAGTTGTTGGCATGCGTTTTAGCTGCCTGGGGTTGCATCCTATGGCGAAAGCCGAACCCACCGTGCTATTTTATTTTTATTTATTTTATCAAAAAAAAATTGGCAAAATTTAACAATTTCGTCTCTTGTCCTATATACCCGCCACTGACTAACTTTAAAAAGTTACAGGCGAGTTCTGAAAACCGAACATTTGAAATTTTAGAGAAATAAACATCATGTAAAAAAATTCGAATAACTCCGCCATTTCTCTTATTTCCTTCTTTAAATTTTGGAGAGTTACAAGCTATTAGTGTAGTTGTCTACTCCGAAAATTTCAGGTAAATTCCCTCAAAAATGTGCTCATAATAAATTAAAGAAATTTAGCCATTTTTACTATTTTCTTACCCACGCCACTAGCTTACTAATGAAAATAATAAAAATTTTATTGCATTAATTCAAATTTCAAATCATTTTAATCCAATCTTGTTAATACAGGTTTGTAGGAGTTTTTATTTTCTGCAATTGGGGTTGGCAGGAGCAGTCATATCTGCATGGGTGGTCCTGCCCGAGCCGAGCGCGATGAAAACGGTGCGCTGGTCTGGTGCTGGTGCTGGTTTTAAATCAAGCAGTCCCGGGTCTGAATATTACATTCAATCGTTAAGTTATTAAACAAGCCTTTAATTGTCATCCTCATTATTTTGTTGTGAAAAGTTTTCTTTCTATATTGCTTATACAGGGACTAAAAAATAGCCCTTTTCCCTAAAATTCAAAAAGCCGCCATTTTGAAACGGCTCGATCGATTTTGCTCAAAAAATGCAATACTAGACCACTACTTGTGGATAATATCTTCCTCCCATAAAAATTTCAGCCTCCTAGATTGAAAACTGCTACCAGAAAACCGTGCCACAGGACCGGATGTTTCGAAATTTTAAAGGACACCCTGTAGAAGTAACGCGACTTTTGAAAAATTTTTCAACGAAAATTTAACGTCATCCCGAAGTTTCACAAGAGTAAAAAATTTCTTCCACTAATCTTGAAAGATGAAGCTACTAGAGCGTTTTTAAAATTTTAGAGAAATTTACATCATGTAAAATAAATTTAAATATCTCCGCCATTTTTTTTATTTGATCCTTGAAATTTTTGAAGATTAAAGAGTATTAGTATAGTTGTCTACTGTAAAAATTTTAGTTCAATTCCTTCAAAAATGTGCTCAAAAACTGTTATAGAAATTAAGCCATTTTCACTCTTTTCCTACCCACGCCACTGGCTTATTAATGGAAAAAATTGAAATTTTTTTACATTAACTCAAATTTCAATTAATTTTCTTTCAATCCTGTTAACTTGATGTGAAAGTTTTTTTGCCATCTTGCTCATACAGGGATTCAAAAAATAGTAAATTTTCCGTAAATTCAAATGGTCACCATTTTGAAACGGCTCGGCCGATTTTGCTCAAGTGCAATACCAGACCACTCCTTGTGGACATCTTACTCTCACAAAAATTTCAGCCCCCTAGATTGAAAACTGCGGCCAGAAACCGTGCCTCAAAGTCCGGATTTGGGGAACTTTGAAAGAACACCTTGTAGAAGTAACGTGACTTTTGGAATTTTTTTCAACGAAAATCTAAAGTCATTCCCAAGCTTTACAAGAATTCAAAATTTCGTTGACTAATCTTGAAAGATAAAGCTACAGGAGCGTTTTTAAAATCGAAAAATCGTGATTTTGGAGAAATATATATATATATATATATATAATTAGTAGAATGTAGTCAGTCAGGAGATAATGGTCAGCTGTTTCTATAGATAAGCGATATATCAGGTCGCCATTCCATGAGAACCGAAATAAAATCAAGCAATTTATTAATTACTTATAGTAGGTACCTTTGGACATGCTGTTTTATTATGGCGAATATCCATTATTGACGTAAAGACTGTTCTCCTGTTTTGTAATGTGTTTTTTAGTGTGTTTTTGATTTGAATTCAACCTGTAAAAATAGAGAAGCCATGCATGTCGAGGTGAAATGTTTCTGTACCCTCATGTATTAGTCCAGCTAAGACAAAAAAATCAACATTCTGTAAGTTTTTTGTTAATTTTAGATCTTAATAAGTATTTTATGATGTAATGTTTCTTGATGTGCCTGTTTTTGTAGTTGTCCTGAAGAAGACATAAAAATTAATGTCGAAACGTTGACTAAGAATAAATGATTAAACTCAAAAGTAGCCGTAGTTAATCAACCGAAAGTGCCCTTATACCCAAGAACTAATCAAGAACTGTATAAGAATTAAGAAGGGAGTTATATTGTCAGAAGTTATATATATATATATATATATATATCGTGGGCAGGTGAATTTTGGAAAACCACTTTTTCGTGATCTGGGGGTCATGATCGGTGGACATTTGATGAGTTTGGGTGATTTTCGAAAAGTGATGTCGTCCTCAATAGTGTATTAGTGTATTTTTTAACAAAAAAATACACTATTGAGGACGACATCACTTTCCAAAAATCACCCAAACTCATCAAATGTCCACCGATCATGACCCCCAGATTACGAAAAAGTGGTTTTCCAAAATTCACCTGCCCACGATATATATATATATATATATATATATAATAGAAGATTTTAGTCGAGCATAAATTAATAACATAAAAATAATTAGTGGGCTTTTGGCTCGACTAGTGAAGCGAGCTCCAAGGCAATCGGCAAGCAGAGCCATCTGACGGAAGACACAGACAGCTGTTTCGACCTCCTTGTGGTCTCTTCAGTGTGCCACATCCATGCAGAGGTTGCTTTGCCGAATGCCTGGACCGCTTTTAATCCTTAAGCCAAACCCATTAGCACGGTTCCCCGTGTCATCATGGGTTCAGCGACATCTATCTGTCGATGACGGAGCTACCAGCCGCATTGTCAGCTTGCGCCCTCTAGGAAACCTGACTCCTCGGTTTGGAGGATTTGACAAATCCTCCAAATTCAAATCCTCCAAACCGAGGAGTCAGGTTTCCTAGAGGGCGCAAGCTGACAATGCGGCTGGTAGCTCCGTCATCGACAGATAGATGTCGCTGAACCCATGATGACACGGGGAACCGTGCTAATGGGTTTGGCTTAAGGATTAAAAGCGGTCCAGGCATTCGGCAAAGCAACCTCTGCATGGATGTGGCACACTGAAGAGACCACAAGGAGGTCGAAACAGCTGTCTGTGTCTTCCGTCAGATGGCTCTGCTTGCCGATTGCCTTGGAGCTCGCTTCACTATTCGAGCCAAAAGCCCACTAATTATTTTTATGTTATATATATATATTTATATATATATATATATATATTTATTTCTCCAAAATCACGATTTTTCGAGTTTCAAAACGCTCCTGTAGCTTTATCTTTCAAGATTAGTGAACGAAATTTTGGATTCTTGTAAAGCTGAGGAATGACTTTAGATTTTCGTTGAAAAAATTTCCAAAAGTCACGTTACTTCTACAGGGTGTCCTTTCAAAGTTCCAAGAATCCGGTCCATGAGGCACGGTTTCTGGCCGCAGTTTTCAATCTAGGGGGCTGAAATTTTTGTGAGAGTAAGATGTCCACAAGGACTGGTCTGGTATTGCACTTGAGCAAAATCGGCCGAGCCATTTCAAAATGGCGGCTATTTGAATTTGCGGAAAATTTACTATTTTTTGAATCCCTGTATGAGCAAGATGGCAAAAAAACTTTCACATCAAGTTAACAGGATTGAAAGAAAATTAATTGAAATTTGAGTTAATGCAAAAAAATTTGAATTTTTTCCATTAATAAGCCAGTGGCGTGGGTAGGAAAAGAGTGAAAATGGCTTAATTTCTGTAACAGTTTTTGAGCACATTTTTGAAGGAATTGAACTAAAATTTTTACAGTAGACAACTATACTAATACTCTTTAATCTTCAAAAATTTCAAGGATTAAATAAAAAAAATGGCGGAGATATTTAAATTTATTTTACATGATGTAAATTTCTCTAAAATTTTAAAAACGCTCTAGTAGCTTCATCTTTCAAGATTAGTGGAAGAAATTTTTTACTCTTGTGAAACTTTGGGATGACGTTAAATTTTCGTTGAAAAATTTTTCAAAAGTCGCGTTACTTCTACAGGGTGTCCTTTAAAATTTCGAAACATCCGGTCCTGTGGCACGGTTTTCTGGTAGCAGTTTTCAATCTAGGAGGCTGAAATTTTTATGGGAAGAAGATATTATCCACAAGTAGTGGTCTGGTATTGCATTTTTGAGCAAAATCGATCGAGCCGTTTCAAAATGGCGGCTTTTTGAATTTTAGGGAAAAAGGCTATTTTTTAGTCCCTGTATAAGCAATATAGAAAGAAAACTTTTCACAACAAAATAATGAGGATGACAATTAAAGGCTTGTTTAATAACTTAACGATTGAATGTAATATTCAGACCCGGGACTGCTTGATTTAAAACCAGCACCAGCACCAGACCAGCGCACCGTTTTCATCGCGCTCGGCTAGGGCGAGACCACCCATGCAGATATGACTGCTCCTGCCAACCCCAATTGCAGAAAATAAAAACTCCTACGAACCTGTATTAACAAGATTGGATTAAAATGATTTGAAATTTGAATTAATGCAATAAAATTTTTATTATTTTCATTAGTAAGCTAGTGGCGTGGATAAGAAAATGGTAAAAATGGCTAAATTTCTTTAATTGATTATGAGCACATTTTAGAGGGAATTTACCTGAAATTTTCGGAGTAGACAACTACACTAATAGCTTGTAACTCTCCAAAATTTAAAGAAGCAAATAAGAGAAATGGCGGAGTTTTTCGAATTTTTTTACATGATGTTTATTTCTCTAAAATTTCAAATGTTCGGTTTTCAGAACTCGCCTGTAACTTTTTAAAGTTAGTCAGTGGCGGGTATATAGGACAAGAGACGAAATTGTTAAATTTTGCCAATTTTTTTTTTTGGTTTATTATATGTAAAAATCTATTTTATGGCACGCTTTCAAACGAAATGAAATGAAATTTTCACAGTAAACCACTACGCAAATTCGACCTGACTATTGAAAAATTCAGAAAGCCAATTTAAAAGGCGGCAAAAATTTTCATAGTTGAATCGCATAAAAATACACTGTTTCTGCGATTGATGCGCAAGAAGGTTTTTTTTGTTAAAAAATACACTAATAATGTCGGAACGTTGACCTAGGTAGGTATGTTGAATTTAAATTTTTAGACTGGACTACTTTTGTAAGCAGTAATCGACGTTGCCTGGTAATGAAACGATTCAATTCGATAAATGTCATAATTTAATTACAATAATAATTGAAGAAAGTTTTGCAAAGATTCTTTATGTTTTCAATCAGTGAATTTAATAATGTGGATAGTGATTATTATGAAAATTCCCTCTTAATGATTGTCATTTGGACATTAAGGATGATAACGTGTAACATTCGTGTCTGTGTTGGATATAAATTTGATGATATCCTAGTGGTAATAGTAGCTATACCTAAGCGGCCATGTCGGGGAAAAAAGTATTCAATTTTTTCCCTGCTAGTTTACTTTTTTCCCCGATAAAAAGCAGTTTATAGGTATAAAGCAGACTTTTTATACCTGTCAAAAGGGAAAGTGTCATACATTTTGCCCGTCGCAGAAAAAAATAATAGTTTTTACATTGATATTTTCGACAAATATACTGAAATAAAAAAAAACAAATCCAAAGTAGCAATCAAAAAAATGTATTGACTAATCCACGTGTAGGCTTCTTTTTATATTATTTATGATTTTTGTAATGAATTTATTATTCTTCATAAAGCACATAAGTACCTACTTTTGATTTATTCTCTTATTATGTGATTTGATATTAATTATTATATCTCATTACTCTTTAGAATCATATGATATGCTCAATGTCAGTTTAGCGTTCTATTTTATTTTTAATGAACTCTAAGTTGGTATACCCGCTTTTTATTAATATTTATTTATCTACTAATTTTGTTAAAAATCATTTTTCAGTAGAATGTATTCTCATAAATGGAGATCGTATTTTAATAATAATAATATATTTACGGGCTGACGTAAGTAAGTATAATCTGTTATATCTATCTATAATATAACACTTTGGACTTTTGAACTCACTGGTACATTGCCACCTGTCAAATTATATACGTCTACCTACCTATGTCCTGAAAAACACTGCATTCTGCGTTAATCAAACAGGGTTGCTATGACGCAAGGTTCCTACAGAGTCTCTATAGTAATCTTGGGTATGACGTCAAACAACTACTTCTTAATGAAGGTTAAAAAAATAAGAAATGACACGGATGATATTCTCATGGCGCTGAAGCTTCTCGTTAGCGAAGAAAATATACCTTAAAATTGATCAAATTAACATATCCACTTATTTACAGTAAGTATTTCATTAAAAACATATCTATAACGAGAATGAAAAATGTAGGTACTCCGAGCGTCATTTTTAACCGGTAAATATAAATAACCAATATATAATATTACGCTTAATTACAGCGGTATTTTCTTTTCTGGAAACCAAGTGCAATGGTTTGGTGCAACCAAGTGCAGATTAGGCTGTTATGAATCCAGATTCGATTTTCCGGATCTCGGTGTCTAGTAATCGTTCAATAATTTCATCCCTCCCCGCAGTAGTTTTTCCCTCTGTCGATGAATTTTTTGATGCATGGAAAAATAGGATTTCCAGATAACGACGAAAAAATGCGTTTGTAACACGTGACAGCTATTATTAGGTTGAAAAATTCAAGAGTGAGAATTTCGTGACGTTACGACCGATGTACACTGAAAGGTGAAGAAATTGATTCGTCGATCTTATAATATGTGATGGAAGGGAAAGAATAGAATATAATATTAAAGAGGAAAGTTTGAAAGATGGAACATCTTGAAACAAAGTTAGCAGTTGGGCTAGTTACGCGCTTGAATGATAGCGGAATAAACAATCTGGGATTTTTTATAAGAATAAATTATTACATGCGTCAAAACGTTCAACTTGACGCGTATGTTCTGCTACTTTAACATAATATATCAGCTATAGTAAGTGCCATAGTTATAATGCAGCAGTGCTCTTATGGCGCTCATAGTTGCCGCTTTTGTCGCACTTCTGGGAAGCAGACGTCCACGAGCGTAGGTACGCTCTTAATTTTGAAAATGAGTTAATTCGTTGCACTTCTGTAACATTTTGTACCTGCAGACTGCTTTATTATCATTGATCTCGTTCATAAGTGAGGATTGCACAACATGGAACAGCACAGTAGAGTTTATAACTTCATACATTAATATTACAATATTCAGATATTAATTAATTATTATATTCTTTTGAATCCGTCAAAGTTTATTATATTCTTCTTTTTCAAATTAATATCCATTTTATGAACAAAATTGTTTCGATTATTTAGTTAGTCAGAACATATTCGTAGGTGTAGGCGTGTAGGTATAATACAATAACATACTTATTTGATAATAATAATTAAGTATAAGTATGACTTATTATTTATACTAAATGAATGCAAATGCTATGACGCGGTACTTGTCATTCCTTCTACAATTTCTTGTGAGAACACATTTCCTAAAGATCTACATTTACTTACTCCACAGAATAATTAGGTAGATGCGGAATTTGAATTTTCAACTGACATATACTCTGTTGTAGTGGCAATAATTGACGTTGCGTTGGTAACCAAACATTGATAATTAAGTAAATAATAAAACTGTCATAAAATAATTCACGAAGTTATATTTATTTTTGTATTATTTCTTGAATACTTGAATAACGGACAGCGATTTTGAGTATCAATATTAGTGTTCTGCACTTAAGCTAAAAACCAATACACTATCCTTTCTCGGAGACAGTGCGTATGTTGTTTTGTTGTTTTAAACAAAACGAAATATTCTTGGACCGCAACAACAAGTTCTCAGTTCAACAGCAAATATCTAGGCTCCAAGCTAATACGAGTGTTGATGTATATTTAATTTAATATTTTGAAATATTTAATTTGAATCAGTACTTAAATTAAATTAATACTGAAAAAGCACATATTAACAGACGCATTGGTAACATCCCCCTGAGAAGAAGAATAAAGTATAAGTACTTCACCTAAGTCCCCTGATGAAAAGAAGTAATTTGCAAGTGATGGCACTACGTGAAGATAGAAGATGATAAAGGAGAATCTTATACATAACAGGCAAAAATACTGAGACATCTACTGGAAGTTGTTTTTTCTAAAAGTGTTAATGAATACATAAAATGCAAAGGCAGTATACCTGCCCTATCTATCAAATAATCGTCACTTCCCAAATAGGGAAGCCTTGATAAATAAAGTCATCAATAAAGTAGCAAGAAATAAAATTTTATCAACAAAGCACTACGATTTTCATTTTACCTACCTCTGTAAATAAGGAATGTGTTTAAATAATATTTTTATAATGTAAAAGCAATAGCCACAAGCATTGCAATATACGTTATACAAACATCAAAAATTATTACTTTTTGACATTTCAACAGAACCTCAATTATTTTTGTCTAGAAATCCTGAGAATAAAAATGTCAATTATCTTTCGATTTTAATATTTTTATATGAACATGTGGCACTGCTTGCATTGAACTGACAACGCTGTCAGTTTTTTGCCCATTTAAAATGCATTGCCCTATGCTACCCACACTGCATATTATCTATGGCCATTACTATAGAGATGAAAATAATTACTTTCATACAAGATGACCTTTCCTTAAATGTCAAAAAGCTCTTTCGCCAAAACTGTGGAAATATTCGCTAGTCGTGGAGACCTCTGTCAAGGCAACTCTGAAAGTTTCAAAAAGCTTTAAAAAGCACAAACCCCCCATTTATGACTTTTACAAAGATATGACCATTTTTGTAAAAATAAAAGTGTCAACTCTGCATCGAACATGTTAATATAGTTATAGTCTAAGTTGAGTTTGGGAGGTTGCCAAACTTCAACTTCCTCTCAGATTTTATGTTATTAATTTTCAACATTTCAACAAATCCTCTGTAAAGAGGTTTTATGAAAAAAAAAAATAATTACGACGAAAAAAGTTCGAAAATTGTAGAAACTTCCCTTTTTTGACGTTATCTGAAAGGTTTTTGTGGGGGAATGGGAAATTTAGGTCAAAGATTGCATGCAATTTGTCTGGAAAATATCGTGGAACATGTAATCCTACTTCATCCTTTTACTTTTGAGAAGCTGTTTTTATTTATGCAACTCAATGGCCGTCCTCCATGCCTATACAAATTACAAACTAATTGAATGGTCTCTATATACTCTAATGAAGTGGTCATCTAAATATCAGCTCTGATCTAAAACCCATGCATAACACTTGAAGTGGGTTCTTAAATAAGGGAAAGAGGGTGAAAGGGGGTGGGTGGATCGCTTCTCTGCGAATTAGATCCCACCATCACTGAGTTTTTTGTTATTTGAAGGTTTTTTGGACTTTTTGTTTACCTTGTAAAGGTAAATTTCTAAGCAGAACTTTTGATTTAATCATTCTATGTAGTTTGAAATTCTTTGGAAAGCAGGAATTTGGAACAACGTTTTTTCCTATCTCATTTTCCATACATACAGGTAGAAGTCGTTTTTTTTATCTCGCTTACCACTGAGATCTTGAGAAGTAGCAGAGATACAATAATAAGGTGAGTAAAATTAGAGAAAAGTTTCACAATTTCTTACTTACTCAGAATTTGGAACAAAATTTAGAATAAGGTACCTGTACCAAATAAGGCTGATTCTTAAGAAGGACACAGTCTGTTTTATCTATATTTCGAACCCTGTTTTTGAATACCGAAATACATACAAAAAAGAATCTGTAACAGTTTTTGATATAAAAATTTCTTGAGGCTTATTGGCCCTCCCTTACAGTAAAAAGGTTCATTTCTCGTTCACAGCTCTAGAACCTTATTACGACGTTGCACAAGGCGATTGGGCCACACTGGTCGCACTATTCTTGCATTGGTTTATATGAATTTTTCTCAGACTTCCAGATTTAAGAGTTTTTCAAAAACTTTGAATTTCTTCGCCTCCATTGTATATGTACCCGAGGAATCTATCGGTCTCCTCACCAAAGAAGACCAGGACCTATATTTATGTCCCATATGTTTACAATGAAAGTTTTTTTTTTATTTGTGCACATTTAAAACATAATACAGATAACAACAACAAAGTAATTTTTTATGACTTAGGTACTTTATGTGATCAAAATACAAGTATTATGTAATACAAGATCAAAAATAAGAGTGAATTTAGTTACTTAATACTATGGGCGATGATCAAACTTTTTTGGGTAATGTTTGATCAAATGGGATTAAAATAAAACCATATTACTCCTTAAGGTGACCTTATTTGGTATAGATACCTTAATTCATCAGACGTTGCTCAAATATGCTGAAAAAAAATCGAGATTTATTATTTCAGTCATACCATTTTTTTTTATTGTTAAAAATAAGGAAAATTTTCGAAGTCAACTTTCTTCTGATCGCCATTTCAATTCTTCAGTCACATGGTCTTAAAAAAAACCAAAGATAGGTAGGTACCATCTAAAAAAATATTTCTTTTCCGAATCACGTCAACATGAAGTCAAATTGCTTGCCATGTTTTTTTTTTGTTCTACGACATTCGTTAAAAGAAAAAGTAATTTTTTTTTTCAAAAATGAGGAATAAAAAATGTTTTTCTTGAATGACATCAAACAATAATATGGCGGCCATAAGGAAAACAAAAGCAGACTATGAAAACTACAAGATCTAGTCGGCTTTGTAAACTTTTGAAATGTCGGGTATAGATAGCTGATGACGACTCATGTGAACTCACAGAAAGCTAATAATATATTTCAGAATTTTCAGAACAGGACAGAAATAGTTTATACCTACTTAAAGCAATTTAATGTCGCTATCGCTAAGCGTCTTTTAAAAAATTTTCAATTAAGAAAATAACATCTTCAAATGGTTTCTTGAAATTGTTACAGTAATCTAATGTGAACCATTTATTGATTACTTATTAAAGAAAACGCCTCTAATCTGGACAAAAGGTAGTGATTAACGCTTTAATAGGAATTTAGATAGAAAAACAGTGATTATCAAGATGCATGGGAACTTGAATCATTTTGTTCAACAATGGCAACGATTAGTTAATTGTAACATCTACCTATAAATTAAGCCATTTATTTCATTAAAATAATGACCGCGAACACGACATTTATACAAATATACATCCTATGGGATCTAAGTTGGATACATAGTAGAAAATATGATACATTTTCTAACCAAATCATTAAATAATATTTATGACGCTATCTAAGTATTATTCATGATGGCAGAGGTACGCTATACACATTATTGCACATCAAAAACATGACCTACCTCAACAAACTGAGTAAAAATAATCATTGCTAGACAAGAAATAGAAATATACACAGTAAACGAAAATGTTGCAATTTATAATTATTTTTGGATTATCTAGTGATATTTTCTAAATGAAGTACCTAAGTACATAGCTAGACAGTCATAGATGGCGGTTATTATTAAATAATTTAAACGTAAACATTCATAGGTCATGTGAATTACCTTGTCTTTCATTGTTACCGATAATGTTTTCTCTTATTATATGTTTGTTTTATTTCCTATACCTTGTAGATTCTTGTTACGCTGGTAATAACAACCTTAGGATTTTTTTATATTTTGTATAAATTAAAATAAAATATAGTTCACTTTAAAATGAGTCGTATATATTTATACTCTAATCGATCGATCTACCTTGTATAACAATTAAATAAGAAATTTTATACAATTTTTTTGCAGTCATATTTTATTAAATAATACGTTACATTAATAAGAGTTTATTAATTATCTCTGATTATTTACACCTAATCAATAACAATAATAAGATGTAAAAAAATTGTGATGAAGGTAAACTGTATAAGAACGAGTTCATCGAGGATATTTCTTTACTACCGACGAGTGTAAAAAAAACTATTTTCTTCAAACGTCAGTAAATCAGACATTACTCGACTCAGTAGCCGGTCTCAAAGTTTCACTTTTCCTCCGCCGGAGCTAAAGTGTTGCCAAGCAACACTTTACCTCCGCCGGAGCTAAAGTGGTGCCATAGCAACATGAACATACAAACACATAGCTACCTATTATAGGTATTAAGAATCAACTATTGAAATTTTATTAATGTAGGCCCGTATATTCATCAATAAAATTCAACCTAAGATATGAAAACTCTCTAATTTATTATTATCTAATAAGGTTAAAAGGAATTTGGTATTAATCAAACATAATCTTTGCAAAAATCTACACCGAAACGAAGTAATTCTGTGAAACGTCATAATTATACCCGAAACCGGACGGTCGACAGTCGACTTCAGTCGAGTCGAGCTCGTGCTCGGCTCAGTCGGCTCAACGCTCAAACGTCAGAAAAAAAGTTGGGTTATTGCGAGGTAAACAAAAATAATTATTATTCCGTATTGAAATTTGAATATTGAACACAAGGATAATAATTATAACCATATACCTACCTAGGTACATAAAGGACGTAACGGTAAATAACGTTTTTAATTTTGATTTTGCGATGATTAGTAGTTTAGTTACATAATTATTATTTTATTATTTTTCTTTAATAATTTCAATAATAATTTCTCGATGTTCACTGACGTTGATGACAGTGTCAATTTGACAGCGCCGCGTTTCTATATAGAAGCAGCCCATACTCCATACTCACCTACTTATACCAGTCCAAACCTTTTGAAAATTCGCTTTCCTTCAATTAAAAATTATGTTCTTGCTTAAATTTGCCTACGTTTGAAGAAAAAATAGTATATTTTATTTGGAGGAAAAGTGACTTTTCATGGCTTGCTCTCTATTATCAGCCTCACTTCGTTCGGCTGATAAACACGAGCGCGCCATGAAAAGTGTCACTTTCCCTCCGTATAAAATAATATACTATTCTTAGTTGTGTCAATCTTATAGTAGTACAATAAATAAACATAACCAAACTGCACCACTAGATTATAAGAGAAACAAAAATGTAAATTTAGAACTCAACATAATCGTAAAAAAAGACAGGACTAAAACTTGTTTCATGTTTATACGGTATTTATTAATCTTATAAAACTATCCCACCCTCTTACATAGTATATACTTATAGTAGTACAATATTCTATATCCCTATAATCTTTTTTCAGCTTATGACACTAGCTGGTGCTGCTTTTTTTTAAAGATGCTTCTGAGAGTATGCCGCCATTACTTGAAAGTAGTCGAAGCCACAACTAGAAAGTTTCCAAATAAGTGGCCAGCAAATCATTACTTTCGAGCTTTTGATTTCGGGAACTGCAAAAAACTCGTAATTTATACAGGGTGTTAAGAAAATGGCGGATAAACTCTTCAGTACATTGTAGGGGACACTCAGTAAAGTATGGGAAAATAATTTTAAAAAACCCAGGGCTACATTTTAAAAGATATAAGCCGAATATTGAACAATAAATTTGGCAACGTTTAACACGATAACAGTTTCTATTTGGTAATTTCGTCTAATTTCTAACAATGTAGGTAGTCAAGGTTTCAAAACCGTTGTTGCCAAATGCTTTTTTTTTCAGCATCTTAGAAAAGAAGAAAAATCTTATTAATTTTTCCAAGCCAGTAATACATCTTAAGCAATTTATTTAATTGATAAATAACGACTAAAGTACCCTTTTTATATCTGTAAAATCATCTAGTTTTTGAAAATACCGAAAAACAAAGATAGTAAAATGTTAACTTTGACATTTTTTATCTCAAATTGAAGACCAGAATTTTTTAAATTATTTTTCCCGTACTCTACTGAGTGTCCCCTACAATGTACTGAAGAGTTTATCCGTCATTTTCTTAACACCCTGTATATATAATTCATAATAATTTGAATCAATCATTTAGCGTGCTATGTACCAACCATACATTTACATTTATAGAAACTGAATCTGTGTGGCATAATAATAATTAAAGCGTTGTTCACGCTCTTAAGTACTCACTCAAAGGTAAAAACATTATAATTTCTTAAGCAAATTAAAGAGCAAATGTACACATAAATTGCAACTAAATCATTATGATTGACCACTGAGAATAAATGAATGAACACTTTTTACAAAAATAAAAATTTAACGCCAGAATAATTAGGTATTGTAAGATAACGGTCAAGGTTGAAACCGTCTATGCAATCAAGTTCAACTGCATGGCGCTGGCTACAAAATTTTGTTTTATTTTAGCAACTTGCATGCATAAATACTTATTAATGAATTTTTCTTTAAAGATTCAATCGACAAGTAATATAAATTTCAACATAAACTGAACCTGATTTGACATATTTGACAAGTTAATTGATTGATAAATCAATCACTAATTACTTGGAAATAAAAAAATCATTATTTGACAAACCTGGAAAAGCAATTGACAAAGGAGGAAAACCAAAAGAAACAGAATGTATCACCTCGTGAAACGATGAAAATATCAGAAAATTAAAAAATGAAGAAAAATAGATTTCTGAAATAAGCTTTTCTGTATTCTCAGATATACAGGCTGTCCCTTATTTCAGAGCTCACCATGGATATCTCCAAAATGCTAAGAGACATAGGGTGGATTAAATTAGAGAAAAGATGCTCTACTTTATGGTAATCTAGAATCCGTCAAGACCGAGGTCAAGACATACCTACCAGATATCTGTGACTATCCTGAAATATGCTGAAAAAACTGAAAAACCGAGATTAATTATTTTTGTCATATCTTTGTTACTATTGGAAATTAATAAATAATTTTTTGTAGACTTACTTATGTAAGTCTACAAAAAATTATGTCGTCGAGAGCTATCCATCTGACATTTCAAAAATTTTCAAAGCCGACTAGATCCCAGAGTATTCATAGTCAACTTTTGCTTTTCTTATGGTCTACCATATTAGATTTTCATGTGATTCTGTATTAAAAAAAAAAAATAAGGAAACCAAAAATCTATCACATTAAAAAAAAAATTCAAAATTTTTCCCTTCTTTTTTCGAAAAAAAAATAACCTTTCTTCAACCGAATGTCATAAATAACCACAAGTAAAGTCATATTCATTTCATATTGTGACGTTTCACGACGTAGTTCGGTGATAAAATTTTCTTTTTGTTTTTGGAAAAAGAAGAAAATTTTGAAAAGTTTTTTTTGGATGTGATAGTCTTTTGGTTTCCTTAATTTTTTTAATACAGAATGACAAGAAAATCCAATATGGCGGCCACTCGGGCGGCCATAAAAAAACAAAAGTTGACTATGAATACTCTAAAATCTAGTTGGCTTTGAAAATTTTATTTTATTCTAAAACGTAAAAAGTTTCTATTTTTCACAAAATAAAAAAAAAGGTATAGGTAGTAGATAATATGGACCAACGGAGGTTCAATATGTCCCCCACATAAGTGTCATTTTCTATTCCAGCACACTGTTCGTTGGGCCGAAGGCTACATATGTATAAGGCACTATGTCCAAATTTCGCCATTTTGGTCTTTAATTTGGGATTTTTCGTATTTTCATCAGGTCAGTATTTTTGACTCTAATAATTATTCTTTATTGGGAGTCGACGTTATAATTTAAGTTTCCCCGGGTGGTCGCCCTCTGGTTGCGTTTTTCTTCTTTATAACAGGCAATGGCTGTATTTTCTTTGGCAAAATTAACTGAGAAGTAGGTGTTGATTGTCACTGCACATCGATAGCTTGGTCTTCTGCTTGCAAATGTGGTTCTTCTTCTGAGAGAGGTCAATTCACGTTTTTCTTTACCATTGCAATGAAATTTACACCTGTGAATATACTTTGGTTTACTAGAAATAAGGAGGTTTAGCTAAAACAATTAACAGCTGTTTCCCCGGTTTGAATTTTGAAACAGGCCAAAGAGTTCACTTATGTCGCAGAGTTCCAGATAAACAGAACACGTTTACTTACACCAAGGTCTATGTAGTTTAAGGTAAAACAAGTAGGAAAGGGCTTTACAATATTGTGAGTGGCCATGCCATTTTGCTAGATTGCGTCCTTGATTGCGTCTGTCGCTCGTAGGGCATAAAAAATATGAACGATCTTAATACGATCATACCCATGGGTACCTGAATATTTTTTGTTTTTTTTTTAAAGGTTTTCGAAAATTCGAAAACCTTGGATGGGAGATGAGGCGAGAATTAAAATCAAACGCGGCCGAGTCCGGGAGATGAGGACACCAGGTAGGATAATATAAAAGATAATATTAACTGTTCCGCATGAATTATTGACTACAGTAAATTAACATAATATTATAAGAGATCGCTGAAGATCATCTTGACCATCTATCACGAAAATATTTAATAATTTTGTTTGTCAAGTAAGATTCAACTGGTTTTTTGATTGTTTGCAGTGAGGTCGGGCATCTTACGCGTAGAGAAACTCCATGAGAAAATTATAACAAAAAAAACCGGTTAATTATAATAAAATCTATAAACAAATAATAACACATCACCTATCAGTAATAGATACAGCATTTATTGCTAACAAATATTTTGATGTAAGTATGCGGCATCAAAGGTAGCATTTCTTGGAAAAAGCAATTATATTTACAATCTGAAACTATTAATTAATAATTGTTTAAATTTAGCCTATAACAACTATGTAGTCACATACTAATAATAATAATATGTACAAAAATAATATGATATATTATTAACGTCAAACGTTTCTACCTCTAATTGTGGTATATGTGTACGATAAAATTAAGTTACACCTCTGAGATTGGTTTGTTAAAAAATACATTAGTGTTTATTGACGTCAGTGCAATCAGAAAGTATAAGATTAGGGACTTATTTAATATAATTTTTATTAATAGTAACAAAAATAGCGCTAATTAGCTAAGGTACGGCAAAATAATATTAAACGACTTCATTTAGAATATTAATTTTTCCGCGTTACTATAAATATATCGCTCTTTGAACAGGATTATTGGTTGCCATATGACGGAGTTGTGTTACACCTTGATTTTGCGAAATATAGAATGCACCTTAAAGACGACCACAATTAAGCTGTATTATAGGCCAAATGTTTAAAATATGCTGAAGGTCTTAGCCGATACCAGAGAAGAATATCATTTAATCCTAGCTATTTGTCATAATTCCATAAGGGTCTTTGATTTTACAAACACCATTTCGAGTTTTAAATTTGTAACGTCAATTATATTGTTTACATTTAATTGTGACGTGTTTTTGTTATTCGACGTAATTTTAATTGTTGAAGTTAACAATAATGAAAATGACGTTATACATTATAAACGTTTCCTCGATTTCCTTGAAAATGTCTCAATAACAGTTAACAGATGCAACTTTTTAGTGTTAACGAATGAGCAATTTAACATTTCTCCCTAAAACAATTAGGGGTGGCAATATTTACAGAAGAAATATCCATTTTCCTATATCCAATTGAATTTTTGCAGGAATAGAGGTGGTTGATTTTACGTTTTTATTCTTACTCGAGCTGGCGCCTGAGAGAAGTGGTGTATTTACCTGCCGGAGACGAGAACTTCAACTCTGAGGAATCCATCATGGTTTTCAGCGGCATATTTCGTATTGTGTTCTACTACTGGAGACATGGACCAAATCTTAATTCTTGAGCGATAAATTCAAAAAACCGTTTAATTGATGCAGTGGGATTACACCGGTTTACAGGAAGATCTATCCACCATTCGAAGAATCAGATCTTCGATTCAAGGGAAGCGACAACAGATTTACTGTTATGGCTTACACTCCTAACCAGTATTATGATTTAATCTTTTCGGCGTCGAACACCCGTCCTTCACCATCATCTCTGCTACGTGCCTTACGCACTGGACTGGGTACGTAGACTTGGATCACGACTAGGACGTCAGAGTAGGATTTTTATTTTTTTACTCTTTAGCTGGCAGAGATGAATGAAGCTGTGGGTATTTCCAGAAGTTTTGTTGCTAGGGATGGATTTGAACCATCCTTACACCTCCCAACTGTACAGGACCAATTATTGCCAGATATATCATCTCAAGATCATCCCAAGAAAAAGTGTTAGTGAAAGCGGAGAGCCCTAAAAAAGAGATAATACCTACTTCCACAGTATAGGTCAGTTAATAATCCATTGAATTGAGGCATAATATGCGCCATGCTGCGCTCAATCGAAACTTTGGAGAAGCACCACAATTGGAAATGTATTAACATGGGACAAGAATCCTAAAAAAATAAATCATATTAGTCATGGTAGACTTACTCAAGTGTCGGTTACAGGGGTACTAAACAGGCTAAGTGGGTTGGCGTCATTTCCTCTCTCTTTCTAAAGGCTATCACTTCCATCTAAAAAGGCCACGATACTCTTCTCGAAGTAGAAGCTATATGTGAGCAGAAATTAAAATGACTGTCGTGGACCTGTTGGTTGAGTTCAAGTAGTTTCGTTGATATTTCCAAGACTTTATTATAAAGTGCAATTGGTCCATAGTTGGCCAATGGACGAATTATCTAAACTTAAACATTTGGCAAACAGCCCTCAAAAAACTCTATGCCTCTAAAACCTAAGGCATATTGGCGGTAGCAAGCTTTTGGGCCACTATCTCCTTGAAAAATAAGGGAGGGGTAGTCAAGAAGCTTATTAGTTGATAGGTATTAAAAGATAACAGAATTCTTCACATGTTCTTTAAGCGGATTAGTATCGAAGTTATGATTTGTAAGTTTTGTTACACAATCGTTTAACTTTGAATTAACTTTCACTCCCAGTAATTCCAAAACTGAACTAGGTAGGGCTAATAATTTAAACAGACAACCCTTACCTTATCTTATTAATAGGTAAACTTGCAGCGCATTTTAAACTCTGTTCAAAATTTTGCAAATATTCTTCTCCTGAAAAATAAGCTACTCCTGAAAAAAAAAACTTTGTTGACTTGAAGTGAAACTTTTGAGAATTCTTCGAAGTTGCTCTAGGAAATTTTCAAGGTCAAAGATTGTTTTTCTTCCAGCCAGCGATGAATTTCATTCCAACGTAAACTATTTCAATATTCTCTGGTAGGTATTTGGAATTTTCATTTAACTTTATCATCAGTATGTTAAAATCATTTCCCCATCTTTCGTGTTGAACCGGAAATTTAACGAAATAGAATCTTATCGAAAAAGCGCATTTATTGACTTCAAAAAGATGGCAATTAGTCATAAAAGTCCCCCCCCCCCCCCACTAATCTGCTACTCTACCTTTTCACTTGCATTATTTACTTAGGATGATGACATAATAAACCAGAAGTCGTTTCATTATATTTTTCTGGTTCAAGTTATACTACTAATAAACTACATATTTCTATTCGCTGTTGCTATCATAGCAAGCTAATTAGTATTTAGAAAATATCTCAACAGTGCTCACAAATTATACAAAGCGTCAGTTTCAGGTTTGAAATTGAAAAAAAAACGTCCAAAATTATCTCCCTAGGGATTCTCCATAAATTTTGTCTCCCTAGGGAGGCAAAGAATACTCGATTGAACACTGAGTGAAATGAGTCGTTTTCAATGATGGTATAAATAATAATTCAGCCAAGTAAATTATTTTACTTTGACCTACTTTATATTTTTGGAAAATAATTATAACTTAAATAAATAAATGTCTTAGGTGAACCAATTATTGTCGCCTTAAGTTATAATTTCTTTTGTTATAATCGTCAAGTAACTAATCTACTAAAGATCTAAATTTAAATCTACAGTGGGAACCGAAATTGATAATTAATTGCTATGTTATGTTATGTATTATTATTAAATTAAAGTTTTCACGACACATTCATAAACTGACATTGTTATCAAGACTAATTAGATAACTTGTTAGTGTTATTATTATGATTGGTGATTACTTTCGGGTGTTATAAAATAGTTATTTTAAAATAATTAAACAGAAGTGAATGACCCAAAAATTAAAACACTATATTCTAGATTTAGATAAGTATAATTCACACATTTTTAATTAGACTTAGGTACCTACCTACATAATGATTTCATGGAACCTAATCGTGAATAATTATTAATAAATTATTATTTAAGATTTGAGATTTCTTGCGATTTAGGATGCAACTCAACTGGCCACTAAAGGGTGGATGTGTGCCGTTTGGCCAAAATAAGTTTGGTAAAAAAACTAAATCAAAGGTCATGGAGGTTACTACTTTTTGACAAAGTTTATCTGTCAAATGTCAAAGTTGACATTAATTATGTTGACATTGACATTGACGAAGATGTAGATGTCAATTATCTACACAAAAGTTATGTTGGATTTAAATTGTTGACTAGTCGATTCAGTATTTAAAAAGGGAGGGGGGGCTGTGAAGGTTGTTGACAAAAACATTATTAAAATTGGAAACTAACATAATTTTTGTGTAGATAATTGAAATGGCTTCAAAATGAGGTCTCACATGACTCCCTCCCTTGCCTCATCTTTGAAATTTGACCGATAAGTTTTATGTCAAAAAGTAGTAAACTCATTACATTTAATTTAGTTTTTTTACCAAAGTTCTATCTCATTCAGATCAAAAATTAGGGGGAGGGGCACTATAAACATCTTCACTGACACAAAGACTGTCAAAAAATTGACAACTAACATAATTTTTGTGGGGAGAATTTAAATACCTTTAAAATGAGGTCTCCCTTGACCCCCCATGCCATCAAAAAAACTCATCTTTGACATTTGACAGAAATATCAAACGCCAAAAAGTATTAAAATTCTTGAGATTTGATTTAGTTTTTGTTTCAAATTTGTTTCCAGCTCATTCGGTTAAAAATTAAGGATCAGGGAGGGACTATAAACGTCCTCACCGTATATCCTTCTCTATCTCGTAAACGCTAAAAGATACAGGGTCGGTTAAACTAGAAAAAGGATGCGCAATTTTGTGAGCATCTCGAATCCGTTAAGACATACAAGTTATATGTGACCGTTCCTGAAATATCCTGGAAAAAACTCTTATTTTTGCCATATCTTCTTACCTATTGGAAATTATTAAAAATATATTTTGTTGGCTTTTACGTAGGTCGGCGAGAGCCGACTAGATCCCAGAGTTTTCAAATTCAACTTTCGTTTTTCTTATGGCCGTTATATTGTTTTTTTTTTTATGTCGTTCGGTATAAAGAAAATCTTGTAAACCAAAAATGAATAATCCAAAACTTCAAAATAGAAAAATTCCTAAATTTTTACTCTTTTTTTTCAAATAAAACAAAATTTATTTCACCTAAATACGACGTCAATACGAAGTCACACTGCTTTCCTTATGATTTTTTAATTTCTCTATGATATTAAGTCTAAAAAGTTGTCTTTTTTTAAGAAAAAATTATCTACAACAAAATTTTTTTTTTAAGTTTTATTAATTTTTTGTTGCCATTATTATTTTCTTATCTAACAACATAAGCGTACAAAAATTATTTATAAATTTCCAATAATAAGAAAGATATGGAAAAAATAAGATATCTCGATTTTTCAGTTTTTTTCAGGATATTTCAGGAACGGTCACAGATATCTTGTATGTGGATAATAATATAGTGAAGGTATATTTCACTTGAAATTGTGAATCTTTACTTGTTCAAACCCTGTAGGTATTATATGTTATATGTCAGTTGAATGATAATTACATTTTATGGCGAATACAGTATTTTCTGTATTTGCAAATCAATATTAATTTACCACATTAAATAATGACTTAAGTGTGAAAGCTTGCAGCTTCTCGGAAACATACTTTGTAACACTAATAAATAAACATAAATAAATGCAAGCGCTCATCATCTGTAAGTACAAATTTGTTTTCAAGATAGATACTTATATACCTACTTAACAGAACACGCTAAAAATTTTGTCCTTGCCATGAATTTTTCCAAGTAGGTATAGCTGAATAACTTAATTTTCTATCAAATGCAGCGTGTAACGGTGCTTACCTGGGTCCCTGCAGATTGTGTTAAATATTCCTGTGATTCCCTGATTTCTGTAGTCGGTCTCATAGTCCGGAACGATGGAGAAATTTTGTATGGGAGGAGATACGATACCAATGAGACAAAATAATTTTCCTTAGCCCTTATTTATTTGAATAGTTACATTGTCTAGCAAGGTGTTGGCAATCTTATCAGTTTTATACATTTTACATCAGTTGGTATTACTTACAATTCGCCTTAATGCTATTTAAATTCAATAGAAGAGGAGCCTTCACCTTGTAGAATCGTTTCTGGGCTTAATTATTTACAAAACATTTTAACTAAGAGAATTCGTTCATATACGAATCTTTTGTTTGAGTTTGCCTATTCCCTGTTTGTACCTATGTCACCTAGAGAACTCATTTATCTAAGTTTCTGCCTTTACATGGCGATAACTTGATTTTATTCTATTTTGTTGACCAAGTCCTTGATTGAGAATGAAATTATCTACTCTTTCAAATTATTCCAGTAATTTGATTGCAATTTATTTATTAATAATCATACATCAGTTTGTTTCAGATGTTTAAAACTTTGTGTACGCTCCTTGTATAAATAATAATTAGATGGTTTGATTTATTCTCCTGAATCTATTCATTCCAAGAACGCCTTTGTTTGTAGCTAAAATGCTTTTGCATTTTATTAGACAGAATCCCAGTCTTGTTTCGATTTTGCTTAACGAAACAGTAGGTAAATTATAAATAAAAAGATAGCTTGTATTGGAGCAAAATAAAGATCTCAGTTTTTTATTATAATTCAAATAAATTTCCTTCCGTCGATATTTCGTCAGTCTAATTATTTACACACCTAAGTATGCAGACTGCTTTTGTATTGTATTATTATAGTTCAATAAACATTCCAGAGGAATTAATGTATCCTTTTTCAGGGCTGCTGCGTATTACGCACTTGTCTGGTCGATTTCGACATATTATGAAAGGAAGGCATTGATCATAAACTACAAAACTCTCTGCCTCGAGATTTAAATTATTTTTTCCTTGAAGGACCGGAATTTTTACAACAGCAACAGTTATTCATCATCTAGTCTTTATGAAATTATATTTTCCCGGGCCTACATAATTTTACAGCAACTAACAGTTTCATTTATTTAAAATCTGGTTCGATTGGAATTTATGTTTTAATTTATTAGATTACTTATTTAATTGTCAGCTCATATTATTCGATTAGACTGAATTATAATTTCTTTAATAATTATTCACAGTTTTGACTTTGATTGTTTATCAGAAATTTACAATTTGCTATTCTTTCAGAAATGTACTAATTTTCCTGTCAACTGTGTTTTGCTAGATCTTATATGAAATTTTCAATGAGTTCTCGCGGTACTTTAGGCTTTACTTATAAAATAATTCATCTGAATCTTCGGATTGGTTCGATTTATCCCTTGATCTGGAAACCCTTGTGGTATTATGGCCTTTACCATTTCTTCTCAGTTTCTAGAGAAATAAGAAATTAGACAGTACCCAAGTCTTTGTATGCAAGTGCTTATTATACACTTAATTTAAAAAAAACAATAATTTTCAGCTTCAAAATTGTTACTTGTTAAAGACTCTCCATTTAAAATACTTTGTCTATCTCTGGTTGTTTAGAAATTTTATAAAAGTTTCTTTTTTGTGGTAACCATTCTGAAATTGATAAGCTTGCTTATTTGACTCATGAACATTTATGTTGATGACTGCATATAAGATTTGATTGTTACTGATTTAATAAACTTTATGGCTCATTTCTCAATAAATGGCTCTCGGATTAATTTAGTCATATTCATTTTCACACTTTTAGGCTCATCTCGTTTATTTTGGTTGAATTCATTAATTTATTTCATTTGATTGTTTTATTATAAGTAATTTGTCAGATTTCCTGACATAATAAGTGTTGCCAGTTTGGGCAAATTTAATAACTTGTTACAATACGCTCGCCGGCGTTTATAGGTCAATGTCATAATACGCTCACCGGCGTTATTTGATCAATTAAAATTATTTATGTAACAGTTGTCAATTTTGACTTAGCTTTTATTTGCTCATAAGATATTGCCAGTTTCGGCTAATGTTGGTCTGTTTAACTTTTGTCACCTTTGGACTTGTTTAATTTTTGTTTATGACAGTTTTTTACTGATGTCACCTTTGGACAAATTTAATGTTTGTTTATAATATGTGGCCATTTTGGCTTGTGTCACCTTCGGACAAGTTTTATTATTATTTATAATATGTTGCCATATTAGGCTTGTGTCACCTTTGGACAAGTTTTGAGACTGCCTTAAATATTTGTGTTTATGATTCTTTTACTTTGTTAAATTTATCAACGCCGAGTTTTCCCTTCTCTCTTTTGATATATTAATGGGTTACTGTTTTATTTACCAATTTATAGATACGCACAACGGCGTAATTCCCCAAAATTAGACCAATTCAACCAATTCGAACAATTTGTATAACTTCGCTCGTCAGCGGCATCGCTTTGCGGCATCGTTCGTCAACGGAATATTATTTATTACAATTTTTTATTATATTTTTGCTCCCCACGAGGGCACAGCAAACCAGACCTTCGCTCGCCGGCGGTATTTTTATTTATTTGTATATCAATTTATTATTTATGTATTTATTTGTTTGTTTTTTTTTATATATATATTTATATTGTTACTTCCCCACGAAGGCACAGTAACACTTCGCTCGCCGGCGGTATACCTAAATTATGTTGGAGCTTGATGACGATTTAATCTAGGAAAACACTAAGTTATAGGTTACTCGGAAGAAAGACTCGAATTCCACACGTTGCCGGGGCCTAGAATCCCAACAACGGAAAGACGAGAGCACGCTAAAAAGTTTCTACGCACTTCAAAGCGTGTTACTTTCTTACTAGAAGATTTTTGTAATTCTGAACTGAGTTTATGACGTTGCCTTTCTGAAACCTGCCTGATCCACGGCGCTCAGCCCTTTTTACAGACATTGTTTTTCTCGGAGATAACGACTCTGCTACACGCCTAGAGAGCCGTAGAGCTAGTCTAAGCGGACCCGAGCTATCCAAAAGCAAAAGCGTCTAGGGCTAATGCTCAGGTTTCATCCTCATCCTAGAAAAAGTCTTTCAGAACAGGACTCCGTGGACTGTCAGCTAGCAGAAATGACAAGGTCAAGAATTATAATATTTACCCTAATTTTTCTGAGAGCAGAGAAGTAGAAATTTTCTTATTGGAAGTGGCAAGTCAAGAGTGACTCTTCCTATTGTTGAAATAACAGTTCAGAATGTTTTTGGAAGTATTTTAGAAGTTAAAGGAAAGCAATTTAGTTCAGTGACCATTCTTGTGTTGTTTGACTGTTTTTATTTAGTTGTTGGGTTTTGCTTCCTTGTCAAATGAAGAATAATTCGTAGATCTGTATTAGATCTGCATTAGAAATTATAATAGAAGTTGTTTGATGCTTATTTTAAAGCTCATTTGAAACTGAGAAAGTTGACATGAGTAATGACGTCATTGTGCCCTGAGGCGGACGTCTCTATGATGTCTGTTGGTAGGTATCAATCCATGATAAAACATCTTCGACGTATTTTACGTTGTAATCGAGATTATCGATCATTCTGTGTTTTCTTTGAAGTAAAAGATTAAATAATTCATAAAATATTCGTTAAGTATTTGATTGTTTTACTTATTTCAAGAAATGAGGCCTTTCACCCAGTCACTAGGTTTCCAGCAATATGCTTACGGCATTTGCGACAAACTATCCAAGTCAATCAGAGGCTCTTTGTTTTCAACAAATCTGACTGTCCAACCTTCAAAAATGCAGAAGACCAAAAATAACCCATTAATATCGTTTTCTAACATTTCGAGAACGTATATTTTTCATATATGGACAGGTGTTTTACATTCATTGCCACACAGTCACACTTTACCTACCTATTCTTATCTTAACTAACTATTTCTAATTTATGTTTATGGTTTTCCAATCATTGGCTTTTTAATACACACGCTCTTCACAAATTGCTTTGCGAAAAGCCCCTGGCGTCATATACAAAGACACATACGTTCATAGGAGTTTAGTCTTTTGTAATGATGATTGCTGATCAATTAAGCCAAACTCCTAGTCGCGATTTCTATGAGAGAAAAATCACATATCTGACTTTTATCTTGGGAAAACTAGGTCGTTATTATTATTTTGTAAAGATAGAGATGCAGGCATAGCATACAGGCCCCACCCTGTACCCATGTGCATTCTATTATCATAATGTTTATTCATAAAAGCTTAAAGCTTATTTCATTTTAATGCATACTTAAATGTCATGTAGACAAATTTCATAAGGCACTTTATTAGTTATTTTTTGTTATTTGATAATCAAAAGAATTTTATTAAGTTTGTCTTTTCACTAGACAGAATTTGTAATAAAATTTATAAGTAACAATTTTATGCAGCACCAATGAGTATAAATTTAATCAATGTATTTTGTTAGCAAGCCTCTCTCATTCAGAATATAATTTTGTGGTAATAGTTTCCAATTGCATAATTATTTATACAATTATACTTAGTCATGATAATAGATCACCTTTCCAATCTATAAATCCACACAACATTTAAAATCATACCTTTTATAATAATAAATGAAAATCAACAATTCATAATTATTCACAGAGCAAATAATAATTTTGTGGTAACTTTTCTTCCAACTGTCATTTATTTCATGTTAGCTATTTTAGGAAAATTCTATTTATTAGTAATTGCATTAGTATTTTAATATTCAAATTTTAGATATTACAACCCTTTCAATGATTAAATAGTTTGATTCGTTTTCCAATTTGGACTGGAGTTGGAAAATAAAGTTCTCACTTTAATTGAAAAGATCTGACCTGTATATATCCAGCGTCGTCCGCCGTAGGTACTTAATTCTTTGACTTTAGTACTATGGACTCTCTTCAAAATCTTCCCACATCAACTTTGAGTGACTTATCATAACTTTCGACACTGACTAAACTATTATGACCCAATAAATTCCCGTATTTAGATATGACACAAGTTTTGGATACTTTCATTTAATTATTGTATCTTCATTGTACTCGCTTATTCTTATTCGATAATATTTCAGGAACTAAAAATAGACCACGTCTATCTCAATTTACTGCCTAATACCAAGTGAGTTTCCAATTGCGCATTTTGCCTTCCAGACAGCTCTTCACTCATTCCTTTTCCGGAACTTATCCCCACTATTCTTCATTTTGCGTATGTCGGGAATAAGTTTGTTCTGATATAGCTGTAGCCATCTAGTTGTAAAATCTTTCCCTTTCTTTCCCTGTATCCTAATACAGTAATCCACATTTCACATTTCAATAACTCTATATTAACGATTTTAGTTTTTACTCGATACTCCTAGAGGTCGATCTCGTGCCATTCATATTATAATTTAGAAATCATTCATATTATAATTTAGAAATGTTTATATTTCATTCTTCCTGTTTCAGCCTCGACAGCCTGTGAAATTACTTTTATTTATTTAATTCTGTAAATCTCCACACGTAACTAGTTTAGGTATATATACATTTCAACACTCAACTCATATTATCATGGACTTCGAAGAGAAGGAAATGATAAAAAAAAAAAATTTCTGTAGAGGCTAGGGGTCGGTATATTTCAACAAAGACTGTCAAAAAATTGACAACTAACATAATTTTTGTGGGGAGAATTTAAATACCTTTAAAATGAGGTCTCCCTTGACCCCCCATGCCATCAAAAAAACTCATCTTTGACATTTGACAGAAATATCAAACGCCAAAAAGTATTAAAATTCTTGAGATTTGATTTAGTTTTTGTTTCAAATTTGTTTCCAGCTCATTCGGTTAAAAATTAAGGATCAGGGAGGGACTATAAACGTCCTCACCGTATATCCTTCTCTATCTCGTAAACGCTAAAAGATACAGGGTCGGTTAAACTAGAAAAAGGATGCGCAATTTTGTGAGCATCTCGAATCCGTTAAGACATACAAGTTATATGTGACCGTTCCTGAAATATCCTGGAAAAAACTCTTATTTTTGCCATATCTTCTTACCTATTGGAAATTATTAAAAATATATTTTGTTGGCTTTTACGTAGGTCGGCGAGAGCCGACTAGATCCCAGAGTTTTCAAATTCAACTTTCGTTTTTCTTATGGCCGTTATATTGTTTTTTTTTTTATGTCGTTCGGTATAAAGAAAATCTTGTAAACCAAAAATGAATAATCCAAAACTTCAAAATAGAAAAATTCCTAAATTTTTACTCTTTTTTTTCAAATAAAACAAAATTTATTTCACCTAAATACGACGTCAATACGAAGTCACACTGCTTTCCTTATGATTTTTTAATTTCTCTATGATATTAAGTCTAAAAAGTTGTCTTTTTTTAAGAAAAAATTATCTACAACAAAATTTTTTTTTTAAGTTTTATTAATTTTTTGTTGCCATTATTATTTTCTTATCTAACAACATAAGCGTACAAAAATTATTTATAAATTTCCAATAATAAGAAAGATATGGAAAAAATAAGATATCTCGATTTTTCAGTTTTTTTCAGGATATTTCAGGAACGGTCACAGATATCTTGTATGTGGATAATAATATAGTGAAGGTATATTTCACTTGAAATTGTGAATCTTTACTTGTTCAAACCCTGTAGGTATTATATGTTATATGTCAGTTGAATGATAATTACATTTTATGGCGAATACAGTATTTTCTGTATTTGCAAATCAATATTAATTTACCACATTAAATAATGACTTAAGTGTGAAAGCTTGCAGCTTCTCGGAAACATACTTTGTAACACTAATAAATAAACATAAATAAATGCAAGCGCTCATCATCTGTAAGTACAAATTTGTTTTCAAGATAGATACTTATATACCTACTTAACAGAACACGCTAAAAATTTTGTCCTTGCCATGAATTTTTCCAAGTAGGTATAGCTGAATAACTTAATTTTCTATCAAATGCAGCGGAATCTGACATTACAATCGAAACCCAAATAAGCAAAATTTTTTGCTTTCTAAACAGTCTGAATGAAACTGACTGAATACAAAATATGATAGGCGCGTGTTTCCGAATCCATTTGTTTTCACAAATTGTATAATGGTCCAGTTGGTAAAATGAAAAATACACCAGAATTAAAAAAAAAAAAAAAAATTTCATCAGGAACTAGGTAGGTACTAGTAGAAATGCCTAGTAAAACCACAAAAATCAGCTCTAATGGGGTACCGAGTCTACTCCATTAAAAAACCATCCCTTTGGTGGAGAAGACTTCTGTAGTTAATAACACGGTAATAACCGTTTAAATTTATTTAACCGTTAACAGTTTCTTGTTTAATAAATGAGGTTAAAAACCTATGACTGAATGAGTAGGTAGTTGTTCCGAATTTTTTCTCAATTGGCTATACCCACATATTTTTTGATGACGCACTTTTGGTCTACGTGATAGATGAACCGTTTCCTTGTTTACAAAATAGGCCCAAGAAACTAAATACATACTTACAAGGTTTTGTTAAGGTAATTTATTTAATCATTGATCTCAAATCGTGATGCTAAAAATATAACTAATTGCAATAATTAATAGTTCTTTCACAGGTTCAGGTTACAGATATAGATATATCTACGTGACTTAAGTTCATTTTCAAATGAGGCTTTTAATTAGTTTATTAAAATTAATGTGATATAGCCTGTTTTGGTAGAACATAATATTTTCTTTAATTGCGATAAACTGCACAATTATAATTAAAATATCATGAAAAATTGAGTATACAAATGGCGGAGTTACCTGATTGTATAATATGAGTAAGTATTATAAAAAATATTTTATTATGAAGTAATTAAAGACAAATTATGTAAATTGTGACATCAAATTTATTGTTTTTCTCAATAGCGACAATATTTTAATGAGTATTACAGGAATTATGAGTAATATCAATAATAATTAATATTGTTAATTGTTCTTACCGTATTTTATTATATCATCGAGAAAATTAATAACGCACTTGTTGTATTCACTTTTTTTGCAATTCATTTTTTAGGCGAGTGCATGTTGTAATCAATAAATAAATAAAAAATAAATATCTTATTGCTGTGGTAAAGCCCAAGTGTCAGAAGTTTTCAAGTAGCCTCAAGGGCCTTTGACGTAACCTAACGACTGCTATGAAGCAGCCGGGACCCCCTTTTTAACGTACCTCCCGGAGCACGATCAGTCACGGGATTTTTTTTTTACCACTATCAAGTTTGGTTACCCATCTAAGTACTGACCAAACAAAGCTATGCTGCACTTTAGAGATCGTTTGACCGAAACTCTAACAGTTTGGCTATGTGACTGATTTTGTAATCAATAAAGTGAATAATCGACAATATTCGTGAGTAGTGGACGATATTTTCTCCACGACTATACGAAAAACTCATCAAACAGTTTAATTTTTTTTTAATATGCTAAAAAGCTTTTCCGAAAAATAGATACCAAACTATCATAGATGGCAAGGGGTTCTATGACCATTGAGATTTTCTATTGGGAGAAAGCTAGTTTCAGCTATGTCAGTCGTAATGAAAATGCATATAACATAATTTTTCAGTAACTATACTTGAAATAAGATTTTCTTCGCCAGTGAAGCTTAAAAGTATTTACTCAGAAAGGGCTAAAAGTAAGCATAAATGCGAAACAGTGATATTTCCGAATATGCAGGGAACCTTATATCATTCAGCGTTAGTTGATTAAAAATCCTGATTTTTAGATGATTTAGTTGATAGAAAATTTTTAGTTTTAAGGATACATACACAATAAACGTCATGTCGGTAAAATCCTCTTATTTTAGAAGCAGTTGTTTTTAGAGCTTTAATAAAATTGATGAAAACAAAATTTTTGATATTTTTATTATTAAAGTTAATGCAATTACAAAATGAAAACTTTTTCCTGCTTTTCTCGAAATTGGCTCAGCAGACCTAAAATAATGTAACTACTGCAACAGAAACAGCTTTTCAATCTTAACACGTATAATCTCTCTAAGATTTCTTTGTAAAATCATTATTAGGGGGAGGGAGAATATTCAAAAATAAATGCGTGATCGTGCGAAAAAATCGATCTTAAGAGGTAAATTCCTCTAAAACAGAAGTTTTTGGTGTGTCATGCCCATAGAGGCTTCTGAGCCACTCGTTGAAGACTACCGATCCTCAAAATTAAAACAAATTTAACCGGGAGCTAATTTCCATAAGGATTCTGCGGGGTCCTTTACGAAAAAGCTGCATGAAATTTATTGAAGTTACAGGAGGTCAATTTGAAAATATTTTATGATTATTATTATTACTAACAACTAAATTTACACTAACTGGCACAAACACACTCGATTTTAATTAATAATATGTACCAATCTGAACATTTTGTAGTTGACACTCGATTTCTAAAGTCAGGCCCTGGAATTTTTTCATCAACCAAGGCCTTCTGTGAAAATTTATCCCACAGGAACAAGTAAAAAAAATTATTTGAATAAACTCAGACGAACATTAGGTAAAACACGTCTGCTCGAAAATAATTTACTCAGAATTTTTACTTCTAACAATTAAAATAAAGACAACTTTTAATTGAAACGGTTTAGGTGCACCGTTCAAATTGACGAATGATTTCTTAAGAGTTCTTTCAACTTTTTATTTGATGACAGTTTTTCGTAAAAATTATCAGAAAATTTACTTTTTTGACAACATGAATGGGGGTAAAAATTTTCCAGTCCGGTCCTGAATTTTTAATTATTTCAGAATACGGTGTTATTACAAGTTTCCAGAGGGGGACGTTCTAGCAAATTTCGACAAATATCTTCAACCGTTTCAGCAATATCGCTCATCAAAGTTGACTACTTAAGAGAAAACCACCCTGTAACTTCGTAACCAATTACCAAGTTCAATTTTTTTGTGGTTTTCGACCCGCCTATAAGTTCCCTATTTGCCATGAATCACTCATGAATCACTCTGCAAGTGAAAATAGCAATTTTCGTATTTCAAAACCATGTACTGTGATACACGGTGATGAAAAATCTGATAATTTCCGCAACAAAATAATAATTAGAGGTTTATGGTCAAGTAAATGTATTATAAATTTTGATTTTGGTTTATTTAGCTTGTTTTATAAGCTGTTTTCATTGAATGAGTAGGTACATAATTGATTTTGGGATTCAAACGAGAACTCTGATGTTGCACATTAACTAAAAAGTGACCATGATCTAATGATCGCAACATCTTCATTTCTGTGAAATCTCACATTGTCCGTTACGAAATGATCCACGTGTAATGTGATTGTTTAAGTAATTGATTAACGACTAATTTAGTCTGATAAATTCAGGTAAATTAATGCACGCTCCTATATCTTCAATATGAAACATAAATTTATTGCTGCAGCAATTCTGAAGTTAGATCCCCTATTCTTATAAACTCATATTCCGGTGTACACATTTGGGGCCATTTCTGTTTTTATTATTTGTTATTATAGATTTGAATAATTTAATGAAACGGTATAAATAGGGTTCAGCGACTTAGAATTTGATATCTCAAAATGTGAGACCTTGAAGTTCTCGTAATACGTAAAAGGGACAATGTTCAAAAAATATAATTCATGCATGGTAGTCCACTGGAAAAAATATCAGGTCATGGTAATTCGGGTGTTAATATTATGTGTAATCGCATAAATATGTTTATGAAAAATAATAAGTTTATTTTTTATATTTTCACCATTTTCTTAATTAGGAAATAAATCACTTGCTTTTATTGTCCACCAACTGATTTTAGTGACAGCTGTACCCTTATTATTATATATTCTGCACTAATAGGTTCGAGTTAACCAAAACGTAATTTTGGTATTCCCTGTTAGTTCGTGGGCAATAATATATCGTTATTTCGGTATTCCTGTTGTATATGGAATTAGGGAATCATCCATATACCTATTTTGGTCTTAAATATAAATTAATGAGTATGGTAACTAAAACTAATCTAGTACCTAATAATTATTGTAGGCTTGTTAAGTTGTTACTAGGTGGTAATTAGGATGATGATTTTTTGGTGTAACGTTAAGTAAATTTTATTCAGTCAACTACTCGTTGCAAACTAAAAATGTGAAACTGTTTAACAAAATTTTAACCCATGATAAAATTCATTATGGTGTAATTACTGACTGTCGGAGAGTTTTTATTTTATGAACACTATAAGGATAATTATTATTTTAATTTTTTTTAGCTCTAATGTTTTTCAGAATTAAAATTCTATATCATTTATTCAAGTTCAAGTTCATTATCAACAGAGTAAAGTAGACAGAAAACGTGTAATAATGATAATATTACGTTAATAATGCTATAAAGTATCTTTTTCAGTTAAACTTAGGAACTTATTGCAATTTTTCTTATGTATGTACTTTGGTAAGTAATTTACTTTTTGTGGTTGTCTGATGCTTACATAACTTGCGGAAATTTTTATGCAAATTTTTACTACTGACTAGGTATACACATCGGAGTGAGTATTTGATTCATAGAAACTGTTTGCTTAAGGATAATGAAGAAAAAACGTGATAATGTCATATAAAAGTAGATTAAATGAGATTTTAACGCAAAACATTTAATTAATTAACAGCAAATAAACAAAATCCTTCTAATATGGCCTTAAGAGAAAGGATTATTTCCTATTTATGTAATTTAATTTCCTTATGTTTATCAGTATTACCATTTTGCCACTTAGAGTCTTCTTATTCTCTGTTATAAAATTTAAACTAAATTAATTTAATCACAAGTTAATTACCCGCTGTTGATTAAAATTACACTTATTTCAAAATTTAACTACGTTTGTTTCTACTCTTCAGTCGTCCAGTCGAAGTTCCGTGTGTCTCAAAAAGTTCAGAAATAATGCATTTAGCTTGATTATACAACTCATAATGTAATGTTTCCCTAGACTTCCTCGTGACTAGCTATCGATTGTCAAGCACGGTGAATTGACTACAGCGATAATCGCGCCTCGTGTCTAATTGGTCGATGAGACATGTTGCCATACAAACTGTTTGATGGTTGCTAGAGACGCTATAAAAATCACCAAACATATGTTTTCATTAAATAATATTAATCAAACATTACAAAATGTACCGTTTAAACGAAGATTTTCTATATTTTATTATTCACTGTATAATTTAATTAATACAACACGTTAAATTGTGTTTAATGGAAGATCACATAGGTTTCCACTCGACATGTTGTCAAATAATTACTGTGGAAATTTTTGTGGAAACATGAAACGAAAAAGAAACATGCAGATTTCCTCCTTATCTGTGGAATTGTCAATTCTTCGGTTTTTAGATTTTGGCTTCATCTGCCATGCTATTGTTATGGGACATAACAATTCTAAAAAGACGATCTAAAAAGACGATCGAATATTCATACGTCAACAAAAGCCCACATGACAAGATGAGACATTCTAATAATTATAAAACATTAAAATCTAGCAGAGAAAAAATAACTAAAAATAGAAATTGACCTGTACCTATGTTGTTTCAGATAAGCCCGAGCGATGTGCTCGAAATAGTTGAAATGAAAATTACTGTAATTATCAGTTGATTTTCGATTAACTTTTTTTTATAGGTACCTGCGACCGAATCTTTAAACTGTATAATTCAACCTGTCTTGAAAACTGTGACGTCATTGCCGAAGCAACCCATATCACATAATTCTAGCAAGCATACACGCAAGGAAGCCTTTTTTCCGTTGGATGTGAAATGTTTTATTTTTATTACATACTCCGGACTTGTTTTCACGCTAGGGTTACCATCTCTACATATAAGAGAGGTTGCCATATCCACTAAAACCCCCTCCCTCTTCCGAACTGTACATAACCGTTCCCCAACATTATTACACTTTGCGCAGCTCGATGTTCTTCTCTTATTAAGTCTCTTTCTTTCATTTCCTTTGTCTCCATGACTTTATTTAACAATCCTCTATTAGGCGCCAATCTTCATCTCTTTGTAGTGAGAGCCGGGAGTCTTCCTGATTTTCTTGCGGAAAGTGTTGAATATTCGATGGCCGCAGTTAGCACTTCCGTCAGCCGATACTTTAATTGCCTATGTTTTCTTGTCGTCCAAGCCCTCACGTCTATTGGATTCTGTGAGTCGGACGAATGTGCTCGGATTTCAGAATCTAACAAGATTAGCCCTCCCCCCCGTTTTCGAGGATGCTGAATACGATGGGTGGTGGTTTAAACTCTTCTCGAGTTGACCGCACCCCCTAAAACGCCCAAAAACCACCCCTATGAAGGGTAAATTACGGAACTCCTTCCTCTTGGCGGCCAAACTTGTGTCACCCCCCGTTTTCGAGGTCGCTGAACGCGATGCTGACGTCGAGGTCGGTTCTCGACGCCCGCCAACCTCTCTACGCAGTCAAGAACAACCCCCGCCGGAATGGGTGAAACGGGAACTACCCCGCGTAAAATCGCCCAAAATACGTCCCCGCCCGTTTTCGAGAATGCTGAATGCGATGCTGATGTCGAGGTCGGTCCTCGACGCCCGCTAACCCCTCTACGCGGCCAAGAATAACCCCCGGAAGGGGTAAAACGGGAACACGGGAACCCGCCGCGTGAAATCGACGAAAACGATTCACCGCCTTTTTTCCACCCCTTCCGGGGGTTGTTCTTGGCCGCGTAGAGGGGTTGGCGGGCGTCGAGAACCGACCTCGACGTCAGCATCGCGTTCAGCGACCTCGAAAACAGAGGGTGATACAAGTTTGGCCGCCAAGAGAAAGAACTTCCGTGATTTACCCTTCATAGGGGTGGTTTTTGGCCGTTTTAGGGGGTACGGTCAACTGGAGAAGAGTTCAAACCACCACCATCGTATTCAGCATCTTCGAAAACGGGGGGGAGGGCTAGTCTCGTTAGACTCTGAAATCCGAGCACTTTTCGGGGGTTTTCAGACTCACAGAATCCACTAGTCTGCGATTTTTCTCAGACATTTCTCACGTTTCCCTCATCGCTCTTTCTCCAATTCTTTTTCCCTTATCCGCTATTTTCTTTGCCAGTAGCTCCAGTGGTGGCATTCCTGCTATTATCACTGTCGTAGTGCCATTAACAGTACGATATGCTCTGGCCACTCTTATCGTAAGCTTCCTATTGACTCCCTCTAATGTCTGTATTTGTGGATTTCCCAAATTCCAGACTGGTGGCGCATACAATATTTTGGCTATAACTACCAGGGCGTAGATCCGCCTAGTTGTTTCGTTAGGGCCTTGTATGTTAGGCATCTTTCGGGAGACGGGACTGATGAGCTAATTATCCAAAGGGGTACAATAAGCGCAAGCTTCAGTACAAGGGCTTTGAACCTACCCTAGAATAATAATAATAATAATAATGTTAGGCATGGCCCACATGATCGCCGTCTACCTTATCTAGTCGGACGCTCAGGTACTTTATTGAGGAGCTCGTTTTGATTATATTTTCCGTTTGCGTTATTGTACTCAGTTTTTTAATCTTTCTTCGGCCCCTCATAGAACAGCCTCCGTTTTGTCTTCATCAGTGGTTAATTGGACTGCAGCCATATCTCTTCGATCACCATCGTTGTTCTTTTCTTCAAGCTATCGGTATCTTTGGCTTCGACTATCAGCGATAGATATCCTCGAAAGCAGTTAGTCTTATTCCTCATTCCCAGTATTGTGTCACACAAGATATTTGACAGCAAGTTGGTCCTCCTAAATCCAAACTGGTTTTTGGAAAGATCTCCCAATTTTAGTTCGACTTCCATCTTTTCCTTGATCAAATTATCATACCTTATTTTGCTCAGGGAGTCCAGCAGGAACAATGGCCTATATTCTGTAGCTCCTTACCTGCTTTTGTATGTTTTTAAACAAGAACTAAGTTGGAAATAATAATAAATAATAACACTCTTCTGGAAAGAGAGCTTTTATTCACAATTGATTGAAATATTTAAGAATCAGCTACTTATTGCGTTTATAGATTTCGTGGATTATTTCCTGGTTTATTCCGTCAAGTTCCGGCGACGCAACGAAGCCTGCAGTGAGGTCATTTTTCATCACATCAACCATCAAAGTTGCCATCGCAGCCGTCCCGAAAGAAAACAAGCGCGCTGGAAGTGTCGTGTGAGTGGCAATAATAGTAATCATTACTTCTTATGCGTAAAATTTCATGCGTGGAATATTTCAAAATATAAAATTATTATGTCGGTTGAAGTATTTAAGTAGGTATCAATACAAAATACGCACATTGCTAATTATATAAGAGTTTAGTAATAAAAATTGTTATGTTACAAAAATTTTGCTTGAAGGAAAAAAGCGAAATATTTTTACCAAATTCAGATACTCACGAAGAACAAGTTTATCGTGTAAATATTTACAAATCGAATGAACGTTCGTGATTTGCAAAATATCAATAGTAAGTTTTACAGAACTTGACCATTAAAATTAGTTAATGAAATTGGGAAACACATCTTATTATTAAAGTGTTACAACAATCAGATAATTTGCTACATTTAATATTAATCGCACAAAACAGTCTGTTAAATAAACTTTATAAACGATAAATGGTTGTCGACCTTACAATACGCCTCAGAAATTAATTTCTTGATTAACTAAAAACGCAAATCATTTTCGTGAATCGATTACGAAATTTCTAATGTGAATGGTGAGCGAAGTCGTAACTCGTAATTTCCAACAATGTAACTTTTATTAAAGAATGTCTTTCAAAATAATAACATAAATATATGTAAGCCAAATAGAAATAATTGTAATAATAAGTGAAAAACACCATAAAAGATAAGATAACAATAATAGTTTCGATATCATCAGCAGGAAGGTTCTTCTGTATTTACATAAGAGTAATAACAATAATTCCGTGATCTTCAGCCAATCCGAGAGGTCCTTAACCTTTTCTGTGTGGTCCATCAAGGTTAGTAGGTTAAATTGCAGCATAAACTCAGCGTGATATAATATTAATGAGACGGATTAAATTCGGTTCATTGAAGGTCTTTCGAAATGAATATGAAATATTAACTCTTCCTGGAATATTTTGAGTAGGTACTTACACCAAGGGCGACCAGTGTTTTTACTCCATATAAGAGATTATTGCTGACAAGTTGATTTCCTATTTCAGCATTGCCTGATTTGATTATTATAATTTAGTGTTGAACATGTGTACCTGCAATATTCTTGCATAGTCTGCTCTTCACTTAAAAAAAATACATTAAACAGATATTTGAGGATACGAAATTAGAAGATTCATTATATTTATTCAATTATTGTAGTTATTTTTGTCAAAAATGTTTATGTGAGGCTTTCAGAATTAGTAATACGTGTATAGGTATTTTAAATTTCACATAAATCTTTTCATATTACGGTCAATAAGTTGCATATACAGAGTGTGAATTTGAAAACTTGCCACCCCTGAATTCCTCTTAACAAATGTTTCTCAAAGAAATCCGGAAACAGGTCAATTTTGTCTTTTAATTTATTGACGTCTTTTGTTCTATTGACGTAACATTTTTTTATACCGGATGTTCCTTGGCTGAGTAACCACGACATTGTCTATTTTTTTAAATTGAACCCCCTGTATATTATTACATTTTCAGATTGTCTGATAAAATCCAGTAAGAATGGTTTTCACAGTTACATTTTAAATTGAGTAGGTTATGAGTTATAAACAAATGAAGATCGCAATTTTCCATTTTGAAAGCAGTGTACATCGAAAACGGCTCTAAATATCGAAAAACGGCTTATAACATGTCCTTATCTCAAAAATACCTAAACCCAAAAAAATAGCTCAAAAATCCCGGAACATGTCGATTTTATATTTGTAAAAAAGACTTTTATCATCATAAACATCATTTTTTTATTAAATCATATTTTTGAGCTGTGACGTCATCAAATTCGCACAGAAATGGAAAGTATCGCTCCGGATGTCATTCAGGGTGTAATACAAAGCTTTTTACATTCGTGCCGGACAGTTTCAAGAAATGCTTGGCCGAACATTTGAAAAATTTCGATAATTAATTGGTAATAAACTCAATTTAGTCGCTATTTTAAGACAAAACCTATTTTTCAATATTCGCTTTTCAATAAACTGTCGTTTTATTCGCTTCTAAACTTATTCAGTGTTTTTTTTATTAAATTTATTTTTCCTATTAAAGTTAATAAACTTATGTTTTTCTAATAAAACACACTGTATCTTATTACCGACGAGTGATAAACCCCTAATATGTAGTATATCGGTGTATTCACGAAAAAGAGAAAAATCCATTCTTGACAAAAAAAGGGGTTGGCTATAAAAAAGATACGATGACGTCACAGTTCAAAAATGTGATTCGGCAAAATAATTTTTATGTTGATAAATTTTTACAAATAAAATCGACCTGTTTCGGGATTTTGAAAAAAAATAGTAAATAGCAAATAAGTTATGAATATTATGCAGAACTTTATCAACGTATATTGATTAAGTTGTAATAAACAGGGGCCATTAGGTATAGTAGAGCGTTTTTTTTTGCATGAATCCTTTAAATCATCATTAAGGATTAAAATATCGCCGAACGCTATTGAATTAGAGACGGTGGAATTAGTTTGAAATAGACAATAGGAAATTTTTTGGAGATATTCGAATTACATCGAAATAGTTTTTTTTTTTTAATACCTCCCTATAATAGAGAAATTTATTTTTAACCCACCGTTTTGAAGGAAGTTTAATCTACCTACTGGTTTCTTGTGAAGAATGCTTATTATACCTATCTTTGTTCAGAAAGAAATTATAAGCAACAGAAATAAAAAATTAAATTAGATTAAAAGGATTGTATGCTTTTTTTAATTTCTTTCTACAGTATTTTTGGATAATTTTTATTGAACCTTCCATTATATTGAATTTTTAACTTGGGGTTTATGTTCTTGGTTGAAATTTTAAATTTGATACTCAAACTAACACTTCCTTACCACCATTACAATAAAAATACTTTTGAAGCCATACGCAACAAAATATACGCAACAAACACAGTAAACAAAATAAATGAAATAATAAAATAAATAATATGAAACAAACGAAATCATGATAACCACAACACTCAAAATAAAGTCAGAATCAAAGTAAAAGTAGGAGTCAACTTATTTTTCAAAAATTAAAATTTAAAATATTTATAAACACCATTTTTTATAGTTTTTTTAAATATTTTTAAGTTTTTTTACAGGTAAAACTAATGAGTGAACAAGAGACCAATCGGCCCGGAAACGTTTCAATTATAAGAATCTTTTAAGAAATAATTTTTTAACGACGAACCTAAACCCCAATACACCACAAGTAAAAAATTCAATATTTTTGACACAAAGAAATTTTTTTAAATTTTTTATGCAGGTCAACTATTTTGATGTAAAAATGTTTTTTTCCCTATCAAACTATAGATTATCTGTTTATCTACATTTAACTATTACATTATTTTTCTTCATTATCTACTAAAGATTTTATATTAACTATACCGAAATTTTGTTTCGTATTCGAGATATAATTAAAAAAACTGATATCTCCTGTTGCCACCCGCTCTTTTGATAGTTCATTTTCTTACGACATAATCAATAAGGAGCCTATTTGTTCATATTTGAGAAATTTACCAAAATATTATCTCGTAGAGTTTGGATATGGTTTTTAAGAAAGTATTGGATAACAATAATTTTGTTTGATGCCGAGCTGAAATTATTACGAAATAAATATTGTTTGTTTTACATTTAATTACTGCACACATGAGATACTTGAAATTCAAAATGCGGTTGTTAAGGCTAACATTAACTGAAAAATTCTTGATAGGGAAATTTTGGAAATCCCTTAAACTTTAACCTTAGAAGTACTTTTTGTTTAAAGTTTACGAAACTCAGAATAAAAAAAATATATTAACTGTTCTATTTATATTTAATTAAGAAGGATTATAATAATTATATAACTTTATTGGGGGCAGGTCAAAATGATAAGAATTTTAATGTGGCATTTTTAGGTTTCAGTCTGACGGTTTCCTAGATATCTTCAAAAAATGGAAAAATATTCTTTTTTGATACCCTGTATTTCAAAAATGTTGCATTTCCAGACAAACGTTATTTGGAACGTTTTTCCTTGGAATAAGCCAAAGGAATCAGGGAAAAATTTTCGCACTTATTTAGAATAAGCCCATATAACGAGCAAGTATAAGGGGATGTTATTTCTAACTTCATGCAACGAGCCCTGAGCATACTTATACAGGGTGTTTCAAAAGGCGTGTCAGAAAATTAAAGATGCAATTGCATGGCTGATTCCAACAAAAAATGTACTTTTTTCCAAAAATTGTTATTAGATATTAAAAATAAACAAATAAAATAAAACAAGTTTTACTAAAAATATTTTGGGATCGCTAATAGACTGAATAATTGTTTAGTTGATACTAATTGAAAATTCAGGTATTTTCGGAGAAACGACTGATTAGCACTTTTAATGTACGACGTGTGTGTACTATTCATATAAATATTAGACAGCTTGAAACTAACATTTTTAACATAACGAGTATCTTTTTATAAAAACTGCACTAAGCTGCATCCTTGTAGCCCATCAAGATTTTAGGGTTGATAAAGCTAAATAATAACTTAATTGAATACAAATTTGGTGCTAAAGGTATATGAATGACAAGGGCGCCTACTCTGCATCTTTCATAAAAGACATTGAACACTGAATTGTAATACAATAATACAAGTAATGTACTTTTAATGATTTATATTTAATATTCAGACTGTCTTGTCTGCGGTTCGATACATTTTTATTTCCATTTCAATTAGGCACCGAAACCACATGTCAATATGTACTAAGTTGTTGTTCGCCAAGTAATAACCTTTGGAATTATTCTTTAGCAAGGAAAAATTAAACTGAATTTTTTTATATCGAAAAAAGGAAACATTGTTTTCATACCTATGCTATGTACTGCGCGAAACTCAATTCTTTTTTTACTTGTTGGCTATTTTTAGCATAGCTATTATTATAGTTGTTATTTTCTATTCAATGTATAATTTGTGCATAATTTTACACTCTTCAAATAAAATATTTAAGTAAATTCTATTCAAACATATTTGCGAAGGTATTAACAATATTTTACTTGTTTCTTTATGATGTTTTCATAAAATTTTTACAATGCATGGCTAAGATGCCGGTAACTTTACTTTCAAAGCAGAGTCTGCATGATGGAATGCATTTCTATTTATCTATTAAAATTATTCAAAATTTATATAATAATAGACTAAAATAAAATAAAATAATTAAATATTCATAGATCAAGTTAAATCCATTGCTTTCAAAATATCTCAAAGTTTTTTTTTTTTAATTAATTTTTAATAAAAAAATTAAACAATTTTTTTTAGTTAAATTAGTGCTACCTACAGTTTTAATTTAACATTATAATTTAAAATAATTTCCAAACCTTATCTTACGATGTGAGTGTAAGTTTTATTTTATTACTCTATAAGTTAAGTAAATAATATACAAAGATAGGTACATGATCATTTATAAGTTGTTGGGGAATTTCGCTGTTAAAGAACTTCAATTAAATCGAAGATTAGACGATTAAAAAAAGATTATTAAGTAGGTAGTTGAGATGATCTCGTCTCGACGCATTCGTGAAAAACTAACAAGAATACCATAAATAATCATTTAAACAGAGAATGCTTGTGTACTATTAGAGTATTTCTTAACAAAAAGTACTCTATTTTACGATAGAATATATACCATATAGCAAAAAACGTGACAATAATTGGTAAACAATTTTTCACGAGTAAAATTGACCTTTTAATTATTGTTCATACCAAATTCCCCAACAACCATCAAAAAGTTGTAGGTACTAAATAGTACATTACATTATTGTGGTTTGCAAAGTGGCTCATTTCACACGAGTAGGAGATTGTTGTTGACGAGGTGCTAGCCGATTGCGGTAATCCCACGAGTGTGAAATGACACTTTCCAAGTTTCCAGTTCCACACAAGTGTAGGTGTGTACCTATTAAAATTTTTCGAAAAAAAATCATCATACCCTCGTCAGACGATAGAAAATGCGAGAATTAAAAAAAAATTAAATTAAATTAAAGTAAGCTCTTCTGTACCTAGTTCTTCCCGTTTTCGAGATACAGGAAAAAAGTAATTTTCCGGGTGAAGGTTTATTTTTCGCTGTTTTCAAAACGATTCTTTGACACGTCCGACGATGGCAAATCCGAAACTGAAACCGTTTTATCCTGCGAATTCGCGTTCTCGAGATATGGCCGTTCAAAGTTGAAAATTGACGGATTTATCTAGTTTTTCAAAATTTTTGTCTTCGTTTTATGAGAAAACTGAGGACTTAATAGTCCAACTGGATTGTTTAACTAACTCGTATTGTAGTTGGCTGTGCTCACATAATATTACGATCCATTCTTAAGACATAGATTTTTCATGAAAATTTCAAACCGGGTACCTACACTATTTTTCCTACAACCACTGATTAATGCACAATCTCAATTTTTTTATACTTTTATTTGACACCTTTACAAAGAAAAGTACCTAAATGACTGAATTAGAAAAACCTAAAATAACAAATACTTAGAATTATTATGATATTTAAAATTCCATAAAAAAGATGAAAGTAGCAGAAAGTTAACTATACCTATAATAATACATCGGTTGATTTATTTGTTTATTGAACCATTCTTTCGTCCTGTTTTTTATACATTATCTAATGTCTGCCTAACCTTAGGATTGTCAACTAAATTGACGGTTACTTAAGGCACATTACATGATCCTCTAGTGTCTAGTGTGATATTTTCCTTTTCAATTAAAGGGTGATTTGTTACTTTTCCAGCTGGTCGTGGGAACTCTTAGAAAATGGCCCCCGCTTCCCTTTCTTGTAGATGGAGAGGGGATTAATTGAAAATTTTAGATAGGACACCGTATTTTTTATTTATTGCAGATTCGGATTTTATGGCTAAAAATACGTAGAATTCACCTTAATATGAACCGTGTTTTTAAATATTACGAATCTGCAATAGAAAGTAAATGTTCCTAAATATAATTTCAAATGTACCCCCGCCACGCCCCACCTATACAAGGAGTGGGGAGTGGAGAACAATATCCTGCGAATTTTTATAGGTAAGTCGCAAAATTAGATTCTACAATAGAAAATAAGGGTGATTTTTAAGCTTTCAAAGTTACCCAACCTCTCGAAAGATGGGTTAAAGAAAAAACTCAAAAATATTTTAAAACATGTCCCCCCCTCCCCTGTTTCTATGTCACCAAAATTTCATGAAAATAATTGAAACCGTTGTCGAGATATTGTATTGTAAACTTTGAAAAACTCACCCTGTATAGAAAAACCGTTTTCTTTACAAAAATGTGGTTTTATCACATTATATCCGGAATATTTTTATTAATAATCTTCTAAAATAAAGGTCCCCTGTTGATGCCTGTAAGGTGTAGGTGGGTGTACTCCATCAGAAGTGGTTCAATACTCGTATATTCCACAAATTTTGAATTCATAATTTATTCACACAAATTTGAACGATGTTTTTTTCATCTTTAAAATAAAAGCCGCAGGTAAGTTTTAATTGTTCCAAAATACGCATTTCCATTAAGTATTCCCCGAACAGTATGTGTCATCTCCTATGACCTAATAAGTGTTATTATCCTAATTGCGGTGGTGGCTCTTTGTCATAGGAATGAAAAAAAGGTATTTTTTACTACTCAACAAAATTATACAGAGGAGTTATTTTAACATGCAAAACTATTATTTATTTTTCTCACGGACAATAAATATCCTTTGACGTCAAACTGGGTTCGAACTATACCAAAAACCGCTTTTTCAAACTATATACTTCCATTATTATAAACTATAACTCTATACAATAATTATAGGTACATACCTATAGGTATTGACTGTAATATCTAAAATTCTCTTACCACTCTATTGTTAAAAAAATATACATATTGTTGAAAACGTCTCAGTACCTACCCTTCAATTAATCCCTAAATTATGAGTTTTGAAAGAAATGAAAAAACAGGTCAAGCATTTTTCTCTACTTTAACCGACCCTGTATCTCTGCATTTCCGAGATAGAATATAGATAAGGATATGTGGTGCATCCTGTATAAGGTCAATCAATCATTATACCTACGTAGTTAGACACTCTTGGACTTTAATGTTTAAACTTTATAAAGAACATCATCTAGGCGCTAATATTATTAATTATAAAATTTTAGAGGAATGTTAATTGTGCGTGTTTCCACCTCACTCGTTAAACTTTATAAGAATTCTTAAGCCACCCGAAGGTCTCACCCTTGAACCTTCATATGCAGGTAAACATGTATTTTTACTCAGTTGTTTATAAGATGGATTTCCCGTAATAAAATATTAACACGATTGGCATGTTGAAATGTAACCTTTGATAAATTACATACCTACCTACCTATTCTAAAAAAAATGACTCTCTGTGATGGTTTGAGTGGGTAAACAAGAATGTTTATGTCTAAATATAAGAAGGCAAAGCTATATGAAGAATTTATCTAAAGAGTATATTGTTGTTAAGATACTTCCGACTGTAGCGATCATCTAATAACATCAAACAAAAGAAACCCCAAGGAAGAAAAGCACGATAAATAGAAGGTGTACCTACACTTAATTTGTTTTAAGTTGCATTAATGGAAAGAAAAAAGGCTTGCCGAGAAAATTTAATAGAACAAAAATAGTAGTAAGACACACCTCTTATTAAAGGCTCGTAATATATAATACTACTTAATCTATTTTAGATGATTTATTTAAGACAATTATCCTCAAGGATTCTTAATGTTCTTGGTCAATTTTCTTGGTGGTGTAAGAATAATAATTTACCCAGAATTTAACATTTAATTCTTATGAAACTGTGTCATTTTATCTGTTTAAATCGGGCTTAAAAAAACCTATTTCCGACATGGTATCTTTTCAGTTTTGGTGGGATTCGATCGTTTAAAAAAAAAACATGAAAGTGTAACAAAAATTTCACATACACAGTTTTCATTGTCTATTTGTGCATCAATCAATCACTCTCCCAATCAATTTTTCTTCAGCCGGTCCTGGAATTTTTGAGTTTTAAGAACGCCGATCGAATGCTAGATAACAATTATTTACAGTGTGGATATTATAGAATAACAAATGAATATTTTTCAAAATTCACAAAATTGTATATTAACAGAGAAGAGGAGTTGACACTTCTTGAGAGTCACATGATATTCCCTTTATATAAGGGACTGGATCTAGATATGGTAGAAGTTTGTAAAGTTCCTCATGACTCATGCACCCATACTTTATTAACGTAAATAACAAATATGTAAATATATTCAAATTAACCTTTGGCATTAGGGAAATACCTACCTCCCTTGGAGGTCTTTTAGAATAAGACGAGGTTCTCTATAATAATACATATTATTATCACAAAATAACTTTTTCTTCTTCGTAATTAAGGTTAATTGCAGTTAGATAAAACAAAAATAAGTTATACTCTATTTTTTATTATCCCTGACTTTTTCCTATAAATATAGCTTTTTTGTTGTACAGAACTGATTATAACACTGTCTACTATAGTTTTAGCAAGGTGTCTGGTACACAAGTTTTAATGACCTAGGTCGGTGGCACTGGAACTCGATGATTCCCAGTAAATATTTCAATAAATCAACTATTATTATACATAGGTATTACTTGTCAAGTTGTCATAAGGTTAATAAAGATATATTAATTATCTCACAATAACAATATCCTTTGAAATTTTGCTCTTGAAAATTGGCTAAAAAATATCTTGCTTATAGTATACGTCACGTGTAATTAACTTTATGGGGTTTAAAAGGGCCACTTAGTGTTAATTCTACCAAACTGCACCTTTTTCAAAATGTAATAGAGGCATCATTAAATATTTATAGCTTTGAAAAGATATAAGATAATTCTTTCTTGAATATATTTTCCCGACATAAAATTACTTCCTGAAAATCTACACTTTTATGTCAGCAATAAAAAGAATGTGATAAGTCAATGACAATTAAAACTCTTTATTACTCGTGTTCTATGATAGTTCGTTTTAATTGCTAATTATTATGAAAAAATATTTTACTGTTTGGTTTTTTTTATCAAGTTTATAGATCCTAGGATAATATTTTCATTGATAAATAATACCTGTATATATTTGCATGTGACAGCATACAAGGATAATAGCTATAAGAGGTAATAATACATGATACATCAACAATGTGAGTAGGTACACAAGATATTTAATATGCAAATCGGGAATCCCGCATAAGTAATTTGTCAATATTGTGCGTGATCAACTCATGTCAATCGTTCAATTAAGGCGTTTAAAAAACTTTAAATTGAATAAGTGTTAAAAAAAATTGTTTTAATTGAAATGTGATAGGCACCTAGGCAGACGTAGCTTATTACTAACGACGCAAACCGAGTGAAAAACTCTTTAAAATTATTTATAGTGCACTTCTATCTAATTAATTACCATATAAAATGCCACACTCTTATTATTTCAGTATCTATAATGCATTTTAACTGTGAACTTTAAACTAGACCAGTACCAGTGTATTGTGGTAAAAAAGAAACAAATAGAAACCATACATCCGCGTAGTTTCACTAGTTTCTAACGAGCGGTCCGATGTACAATCCATATTAAAACAATGATAAAATTCACTGAGACTATTCCCAGCCTCATCAATGCGCATGCGCCATGAAACTTGGCAAGGGTTCTCATGAGACGTCCGATATGGAATAAAGTCGATTATCGTACGTCCTTGGCTGTTGCTGTAAAAAATATAAATCGTAGAGCCAGGATAGTATCCAATGAGCGCTCCGGGAAAGATTTTCTATTAACAATGATAAGATTTACAGAGGACCATCGCTAACCTTAATGCGCCATGAAACTTGGCAAGGGTGCTCATGAGACGTCCGATGTGGAATAAAGTCGATTATCGTACGTCCTTGCGTGTTGCTGTAAAAAAATATAAACCGTAGAGCCATAAATGATGTTATCCAATGAGCGCTTCGATAAACATTTTCTGTTTACAATGATATGATTCACAGAGACTGAGACTATCCTAAGCTTAATACGCCATGAAACTTGTAAGGGTTCTCATGACCGTCTTCTGTGGAATAAAGTCGATTTCTGACCGTATGGTCCTTTGGTGTTGCTCTAAAATATAACGCACTTTGATGGACATTCTATGTTAACAATGATAGGATTGATAGGTACGATTCACAGAGAACATCTCAACCTCAATGCGCCATGAAACTTTAGCAAGGGTTCTCATATGACACGTCCTCAAAAGTTGATTATCAATAATGGCCGCCATATTGTTTTTTTCATGTCATTTGATTTAATGAAATCAAGGAAATTAAAAATCTTACCTAATTTTACCTATATTACCTAATCTTCTCTTAAAAAAAAATACTTTTTTTTCTATTGAATGCCTTATTATAGTTATAATGCTTAACCTTGGGTTTTTAACATTTGCTGAAAGAAATGTATTTTTTTTAAAAGGGAAGAATATATTTGAAAAAAAAATTGAGCTTGACGGATTTTTGGTTTCCTAGGATCCTTTTTAGACCTTATTAAATAAAGAAAAACACACGTTGACTATGGAAACCCTGAGATATAGCTGGTAGATACAATAAGATGTAATTAAAAAAAAATACGTGGCTATAATAAAAAAAATTCGAGGATGAATCCTAAGTCAAAAATATTGAAACTTTAATTAGTTAATATCGTAATTGAGTGTGATGTAATTGAGTAGGTATATAGTGTGAGTGTTCCATATTAATTATTTCTTCCCCGCTTCTTGTCTGAAATTATTTCGAGCATTTTGTTACATAAAATCTGGGCCACAAATAGTATCCCAATTTATTACAAAAAATAACAAAATAATTTTTACTGTTCGTGTAGAAACCACTAACTAGACGTTAAAGTTTATTTACTCGTACCTCACATCAAAAATTGACTTGTTTTCTCAAGGTAAAACTCCTAGCGACCTTTTTCCAAAAAATATCGCGTATAAATTCACAGACCTTTGACGAATGCCCTAGAGGACAACCCAAAAAGGGTGACATGGAGGTAGTTTATTTTGCAATATCGGCGACGTGGAAGTAGCGTGACATTGGTCTGGGGAAATGGCGTGACCTACTAAGACGCCCACCTGTAATCTTTCTTACATAAATCTATCTTTTTTTCTTTCTCGTCCCTGTTATCTTTCTAAATAGAAGTTAAATCGCTTCTGAAATTTTTCTTAACAAAATAATTCAGGTCTTATTTTATTGGCTACAATTTCTTAAAATAATTTAAATTACTGGAAAGGTTTGAGTTTGATCGACTAAACGGAAACTTATAAAATATCCGTCAATTGAAGTATTATTAGTAGTTCTAGCTACTTATCAGAATATAAGTATTATTAGGAGAATATATACAGGGTGCACCATGTATCCTTCTCTATATTGCTATCTATTAACGCTAACAGATACAGGGTCGGTTAAACAAGTCCAAAGAAGCGCAATTTTGTGGCCATCTCGAATCAGTCAAGACATGCAAAATATCTGTGACTGTTCCTGAAATATCCTGAAAAAACTGAAAAATCGAGATTTCTTATTTTTGCCATATCTTTTTTATTATTGGAGATTAATAAATAATTTTTGCGGGCTTACATAAGTCAGCAAGAGCTACCCATCTGACATTTCAAAAATTTTCAAAGCCGACTAGATCCCAGGATTTTCATAGTCAACTTTCGTTTTTCTTATGGCCACCATATTGTTTCTTTTATGTTGTTCGGTATAAAAAAAGTAATAAAAACTAAAAATTGTTAAACTTCAAAAAATAAATTAAAAAATTTTTTGTTCTTTTTTCTTTAAAAAACTACAACTTTTTAGACCGAATTTCATAGATAAATTAAAAAACCATAAGGCAAGCATTATTTCGGCATATTTTACAAATGTTGACGTTTTTCGACGATTTTTTTTTTGGTTTTTCTTTGAAAAAAGAAAAATAAAAATAAAAAATAAAAATTTTCAAAGTTTATTAATTTTTGGTTTCCATTATTTTTTTCATATCGAAGGACATAAAAGAATAATATGGCGGCCATAAGAAAAACGAAAGTTGACTGTGAAAACTCTTGGATCTAGTCGGCCTTGGAAATTTTTGAAATGTCAGATGGATAGCTCTTAACGGCTTATGTAAGCCTACAAGAAATTATTTATTAATATCCAATATTAAGAAAGATATGGCAAAAATAAGAAATCTCGAATTTTCAGTTTTTTCAGGATATTTCAGGAGCAGTCACAGATATCTTGCATGGCTTGACGGATTCGACATGGCCACAAAACTGCGCATCTTTTCTCTAATTTAACCGACCCTGTATCTCTTAGCGTTCAGGAGATAGCAATATAGAGAAGGATACATGGTGCACCCTGTATTATATTTCATTTTTCATGCATGGGTTTGTAACCAAAATTATGTAAATAAAGGTTGTTGCATGAGTGAATGTTTCGTAAGATAGGGACAACTCTTATTCAAAATATTCATAGTTGGAAAAGAAACAATAAGTTAAAAGGCATGAGCGAATTTTTGTTGCTTTTTTAAAACTTAAGTCATTACTTTGGTAAATTAAATCAAAAGTTATTCCAAATTTAAAAGTCAACTACCCAAGTCAAGTTAGCCACGCTTCGGCAAACCACACTTTCGGCCGGGGAGCAATCCTTCAAATGATTTTCAGCTTTTTTTCGTTATTTACGGTTTTAATCAAAAATATTTGATTTGCTATAAAATTATCGTAAACTAAAAAAAAATCATAATTGAAACGCCACGCTTTCTTCCACTTTCGAAAAATCATTTTTGCTGAAATTATGCCGACCATGCTTTAGGCCACGAATTTAACAAACTGAAAAAATCCTTTTTACTGAATTTGGCCCAAAACAATCTTAAATTAAGGCCAGCCACGCTTTACTTGAAGTGAAAAAATATTTTAGCTGTAATTTTGCTCAAAAAATATAAAAAAAATCATACTAATGGCCAGCTGTGTTTGTGGCCACGGACTGAATAAACTGAAAAAATCATTTTTGCTTAAATTTTACTCAAAAAATTCATCATAATGACCAGCAACGGACTTATACTAAAAAAAAAATTTAGGCTGAAATTTTGTTGAAAAAAGTCCAACATTTTATAATAATGACCAACCTCGCTTTCGGCCATGACTTAGTAAACTGAAAGATGTCATTTTTTTTGTAATTTTGCTCAAAAAGTCCAAAAATTTATAATAATGGCAAACTACGCTTTCGGCCACGGACTTCAGAAACTGAAAAAAAATCTGGCAGTAATTTGCTGAAATAACCCCAAAATTTTAAAATAATGGCCATCCTCGCTTTCGATCACTACTTCATAAACTGAAAAATGTTACTTATGCTGTAATACTGCTTAAAAAGTCAAACATTTCATAATAATGGCCAGCCACGCGTTAGGCCACGGACTTAAGAAACTGAAAAAACTTCTGGCAGTGAAAGTAGCGCGAAATTTTAACATAATTTTTAACATAAAGGCCAATCTCGCTTTCGGCTACGACTTAATAAACTGAAAAAAGTAATTTTTGCTGTAATTTAAAAAAAAAAGTCAAAAAATTCATAATAATGCCCAGCCACGCGTTAGGCCACGGACTTAGAATAATTGAAAAAAAATTTAGGCAGAAATCTTGCTGAAAGAACCCCAAAAATTTTATAATAATGGCCAGCCACGCTTTCGGCTACCGACTTTAAGCTGAATAAACTGAAAAAACAAACTTTTATACTGAAAATTTGCTGAAAACGGTCCGAAATGTTATAATAATATTTATTATTATCAACAAAAAAAACAAATATTTTCCATTCAAGCCGTCAATAATGAATTTTGTTTTGCTGAACATTAAACAAAGTTCCTCTTCCTGGCCGAAAGTGTGGCTGGCCGAAGCGTGGCTAACTTGACTTTGGTAAGTCAACTAGCATCCCAAAATTTCCTTTTAAATTATGAAGAGAGTTTCACATTGGTGTAGATTATTCTGGCTCCCAATTTGATCTCTCTATCTCCGTTTTCCCATGACCCGTACATTTTGGGCCCCCAGTAATTTTCTGTCGAACACCCTACACCACTCAGGATATAGTGGCGTCCAGCTTAGGCATTTTCTAAAAATAATAGAAAATATTCAGTTCCTGATGGTATTCAAGAATTGAGAAATAGCTGCGATCGTTTTTTTTTGTGAATGAGAACTTTAATATTCTGCAGTGGAGGAAAATTGTACAGTGCGGAAAGTCGCTAGCGAGAGAAAGATGGTCTAATTGTTTGGTAAATTTTAAAAATAGAAATCATTTAAAACATACCCTATACTATAAGGGAATGTTTTCCAGGGTACATTAAAAAAATATTTAATGTAAGTACTGAATTATCTAATAAAATTTTGTTTCAATGGAAAATATGAGTAAAGATTTTTTAAATCAAGGGTGTAAAAGCCTTCAGGCAGTTAAACACTTGCACTATGTAGTAAGTAATTAAACATAGGTACTTAAGTATCTCATTAGATATAATTTTAGATTTACCGTCCTCGAGTTTAAAAGAATTGCATAGGCAATTAGAGACACAATATTGTAGTGTTTCACCTCCTATATTATTTGTTTCCGGAAATGGAAATATCCGATCAACATTGAGTGTGATAACTATTAATATCGTACGATTGACTTGTCTATTAAAATGAAAATGATGTTTATTACATACATTAGATGTGAATAATTATTTACAAGGAGTTTATTATAGTCTTTCAAATATTGTAAATAATAAGATAAGCGATTTTACTAAGTATACCTAATGGATATTTAGTATCAAGTTTAAGGGTATTCAAAGTGCAGTAACCATGAATATTATATGAAGGTTGCAGTATTATTTCAGTAGCTTATTATTTCTGTGTCTTTTGAAGTATTATTTTAATTTGAATTATTATTTTAATTATAAGTTAATTAGACTAAGAAATCACCGACAAGACAATAATACTGCAGGGCCATTCAGGACATATATATGCACCGACTGAAACCTATAAGGGTGAGAGAACAGGTCATTTTGAATTAAAACCTGTGTTAAAACTAATAAAGGCTGTATCAGCTCGATTTAGACAACGGTAAGGGCCATGTAGGTTCTCGTCAAAACGAAACGTTTTTTTATTTGAAGTTTTTGGATTTGGACCCTCATCGTGTTGCTGAAATATGACCGACTTCCGGTTTTTAGTTATTTGGCTCTAGTTTCGGCACTTTTGGGTTCTGGTCCAAACTAAAGCTAGTTTTGAAAACTCCTTAACTTAAGTTACAACTTTCATATTGAAGTCCAGGTTATATCTCTGTTTGACCCAATTGGTGGCATTCCTAAGAATTTGACATTAAATATTTTCAAAACTGCATGATGAATTCTTTTTTAAGTAGAACAATAATTTTCTTAAAATAATGGCCTATAAGTCTTTGTCTAAAAAGTTTCCTAAAATTTCTTCTCGTTTGGGCGCTATTTAAGGAAAACGAAGGTCATCCGACATTCAGTGTTTGAGCTGGAAAGTACTTCTGTCGATGTCTGAAAATTACATTACCTTTGGTTATCTACATGCAGGCTGGTCCTGCGAAAACGTACCAGACATAATAACTTGAAAACTGAAGATGTACGCGAAAAACCCCGAAGCAGATCGATTTTTTTATCGAGGGGGACATATTTTCGTGACAAATTTAACTACCCAAGTTCACCCCCTTGGCAGGGGTAGCTCCCCTTTGTTTATCATCATGGGGAACAGATATCGAGTGATACATCATTTGAAAGCTACTTGGATTCTCTTCACAACGATATCCAACATTTTGGGTTTCGCTCACATTGGCCCAACGGAAGCGTAACACTCCCTAATAACTTGGAAACTGAAGATGTACGCGAAAAACGAAAGAGAATTCAAGTAGCTTTCAAATGATGTATCACTCCGATAACTGTTCCCTATGATGATAGCAAAAGGGGTAGCTACCACTGCCAAAAGGCGGTGAACTTGGGTAGTTAAATTTGTCACGAAAATATGTCCCCTCGATAACAAAATCGACCTGTTTTGGCGTTTTTCGCGTACATCTTCAGTTTTCAAGTTATTAGGCCTGGTACGTTTTCGCTGGGCGTCGCTGTATGTACCTATACTTTGAAGAGAAATTCAATTTTTGCAATGTCAAATTTGACAGTTGTAACAATAATATTCTACCAGATTCCGGAGTTTGAATATGTCGATATAACCGAAATTACCCAAGTAAAATCTAAAATGGCACCCTTTTCAAGATATTATGTAGATATCTTATTGGGCTTTGCAGTGGCGGATCTAAAGGTAGGCGGACTAGGCGGCTGCCTGGGCCCTGAAATACCAAATCATAAAAATCCTCGTAAAAATCTTTAAAACTGAGTGATAATTTTCGTAAAAGAAATTTAGTGCCAAAAATTCAAAATCAAAAAAGGGCGACGGCGAATACTTAAGTGTGAATACGAATAGTGTGACTATTTATTATAGACTATTATTTTTCTGAAAAATTTCCCCCCTTCATGCTGGGGTACTCCGTACCCTCCAGACTCCCAGGAGGATATGTCCCCCTAAAATGATTATAAAACTTTTTTAACATGAGTTAAATAATAAGGGTCCCCAAAATATTTACCACTGGGACAATGACGATTAAATTGTGAGCGATTTTTTTCTGCATTTATTGAGAAAAATACCAACTGGGCTGTTTTCCGATTAGAATTACAGTAAAGCTGTCCTCACACAAAGTTACGTCCACTTCTGAAGATATCGAGTTTTTCATGAAAATTTCGAATAAGTTTCGAATAATAAATATAGCTCCATATACAGGGTGTTGATTTTCAAAGCGGGCCATAGGGGATTAGCATTGCGAAAGTGGTTTATGAGGATTCCTGCTCGCCGTTTAAACTGACAGAAATGGTTTTGGTATCAAAATGAAACTAAAATTATTGCGCTTAACGCCTGACTGACATCAGAAATTAATTTAATTTCACGTTGTTTTCTAAAATTCTTCAGTAAAAATTCAAGTAATTGTTAATGTTTATCACAAAATAGCATGCCTTGCCTAAACAATAATGACGTTTCTACGTTTTGACAGTCCAATAATAAAACTGTATAAGTCAGTAGGTAATAATAAAGTCTGGTTCTATTAAAAAATGGGTTATACAAACCAAGAAAGAGTATTTATGGTGAAAACCTACTACAGTGTAGCAGTTACAGGAGGGTTCGCGATTTATTTGCCGTGAATTTTTTTAATAGACCAATGGTTTATTATTTGATTGTCAAAACGTAGAAACGTCATTATTGGTTAGGCAAGGCATGCTATTTTGTGATTAAACATTAACAATTACTTCAATTTTTACTGAAGAATTTTAGAAAACAACGTGAAATTAAATTAATTTCTGATGTCAGGCGTTAAGCGCAATAATTTTAGCTTCATTTTGATACCAAAACCATTTCTGTCAGTTTAAACGGCGAGCAGGAATCCTCAAAAACCACTTTCGCAATGCTAATCCCCTATGGCCCGCTTTGAAAATCAACACCCTGTATAGTAAACACTTATACCAGTAGGTAGGTAGTACTTATTTTTCAAAAAAATCTCTCTTCGTCCGGGCGCTATAAATTACAAGAAGTGCAAACCTGTAATCAGTTATTCTGTATAGCTGTCCCCGTTTTCGAGATACAGGAGAAGTTTCATTTTTGGACAACGGCCAAATTCCTTTTCCAAAATCAGTCAGAATAAAGGAGAAAATTTACAATTTCACCGCATAATACGCCTCATTATTGTTAAGACCAATAAACGTATAACTAAACTTTTTGCACTCTTAGAAGTTCCGTCGTAGGTAATTGGTTTTCCCGCAATTAATTTTTAATGATGAACTACACTCTAAAAAACGTAATTGTGTTTCATTATATTATTCATTGTACGGAGTATACGGGTATGAAAAACACCATAAATTTCAAAGTTCTCTAAAGAAAATACTCTAATAAGGGGTCATTATTTTTTAGAAGAGCTCCTGCGGAGGGAGGTGGCCAGTTTACAGGAACATTATCATTTCCTCTATCCTTTATCAATCCTTTTATTTGGATACTGTTAACGTAAATGGTTCCGAAATAAGTGAGTGAAATGTGGGAGTGCCCCGTCATATATAAACCACTATAACGTATTTTGAAGGTGGTCTAAATGGTCGCCTTTAACCGGTGTGGCAGTAAACCTGATAAAAATTGATGATTCTCACCGACGCATTTACTCATCTGAGCTCATATAGGTCCTGGTAATGGTTTATTTAGTTAGGTGGAGATTTTCATCTGCATAGACAGGTTAATTAAAAGTGATTATTATGAAGAAAGTTATTTTCTGGAATAAAAATTTTGTTTTTCACATTGCTTCTGTATACTCTGCAGCGTGCGCAAAGTATTTGGCTCACTAGAGCGAAAATTATTTCCCAACAACGGAACAAGCAACTTCGCACTGATAAAAAAGATGCCTAAAAATGTTATATGCAACTCGAGCGCGAAATTATGCTTTCGAATGAGTTTTTGTCTCAAGCATAAAAGTTCAATTTCGCGCACTTTAGATACATAAATAACTATTTAAGTACCTACCTAAAAAATATATTTTAACAAATACGTTTGCAGTAATGTAATGCAAGTGCCTTATTATTAAAAATTAATCAGGGGAAAACCATGCAAAGAACGAAACTTGTTTAGGAGTGGAATAAGTTGAGTAGGTACTTCTTTAATTAGTATATTTTGATATAAAAGAAAAATGAATCATGCCGATAAAAGATATAGTGTTCTGGGATAAAAAGGGAGACAATGACTACTCTGTTATTCTAAATGTATAAAATCGTTAAGATATGGTTCCTTTCACTCATTTCTTTAAAATTACTTCCCGCCTTTTACCTTAACTTCCTCTTACTTAGCAACTTGATGAAAAAAACAGAAAGTCAAGTTGGCAGAACGACACATCTAAATACTCACTCAATGTTTATGCCCAACTGTATAAGTTACAAAAATTTTAAAACAGAAGTCGTGGTATTGAATCCTGAGGAAATTTACGTTCCTCCTTCTCTTTTTAAAAGTGATTAACAGTTCGCTTCAGCATTACATTTCACAATTTCTCATAGTTCAGAAGATATCTTCTAAGCGAGAACACACACCACTCTATGCCAGAAGTTTTTCGGATAAAAAAGAAACAATGCCCTCTGAGACCCCTCGATAATTAAGTTAATGACTTTTTTTGTCTGTTTGAAATTAAAGAGGAAGTTTCAGAAATTCTGGGACATAGGGTTTAAAATTTTAGTTAATCAGGCAAGTGGTGCATGCATGTGATATCAATTGAAATTCCTTACACTACTTAAATGACTTCTTTTTAGTATAAAAAAGGTATAGGAATATAAACATTTAAGAGTTAAATAAAATCTCATGCATGTACTTAAATATGGGAGTACTTATTTTATTATTATTGATATTACATACTCTATTGCATACAAACACGTGTATGTATGAATAATTATTGGAACTTGATTCTGACATAAAATTTTTCCCAATTTTTTGATTAATTTGAGAACGACTTGGTCACTTTTGAGTTTTTATTAAAGTACTATCGATATATAAAATATACAAATAAATTTAGAATTATTTATATATGCATGGCTTTTTTACCATTCGATCTGAAAAAACGTTATAATTTTGCCATTTACCCAAACGTGTCTCATAGCGAGAATCAAAATGTAAAATATATACTCAGTAATTGTTGACATTTTTTTATTGGAAAATCCAAAGTGAAATTGGCTACTAAATTTGTATTGTATTATTGCATAATTCACCAATGGGTTAATTTGTTTTGGTTTCCAATTAAAGAAAGATTTGTGAGATAACACTGGTCTTTAAATGTAACGTTCCATATCTCATGGAAGTTTAACTAACAGTAGTGACACAACCATTATGATTTTAAAATAATTTATTCCCTGAATAATATATCATAACAATTATTTGCAAAAATTAAACAATGAATATATAAGATGAGACAGACATTCCAATTATTTTAATAATTAATATTTTCGGTCAAATTATAAATTAATGCAACTTTGCATTAATCAATTTTCAAATTATCAGTTATTCTTCTTTTAAATAAAGTTTCAAAAAATAATACATGGACAAGGGAGTATGAAAGAAAAAAAAAATGAAAATAAAGAGAAACAAAATTTAGAAACTTAAGTGTCAAAACAACCCCACATTTTTTTGATTTATTTATTTAACAATTCTCAATGGTGTTTCTCTGATAAAAATTATAAATAAAAAAAGTAGTTCTCAGTTCTCACTTAGTATTACTCTTAAATATACAGGTTGATCTCGAAATGGCAGACACGGAGAGCACCACAGATTAATTGTGTATTTTTGGAATTCTAAGTTCATTTAATTTTTTCTCCAGCATGGATTACTTAAGGAGATATGACTAATTTTGTGTATACACTCTGTATACCCTGTCTGCCATTTAGGGATCACCTGTATGTCAACTAGTTATGTTTTGTAACAACTACATAATCAAAAACTTGTACTGATGGATGATAAATAAAATAGTACTGTTTTAAAAAATTCTACTGTATACTGATCGATGTTTTATTAATCATACATCAGTATGCAGAGATTCTACAAAATAAGGGTCGAAAAATTAAATTTTACAATAACTTGTCAATATGTCAGATTATGTACAAGTTAATTTATTATTTTTAATGTGTGCCATTGTTCAAAATTGAAAATAAGTTCATTTTTCTAGATTATATGGTTGTGCTTTTTATGGTGGACTAGTAGATTGTACATTTTCTTGAAATTAGAATTATTATTACAAAAACTGTATCATAACAAAGTAGTGCATAAATTTGATCATCAAGTTGAAATAAAATTGACTATTAATGTTTCATTATTGTTATTAAATAATGCTTATAGTCAACTTTAATTAGAAGAAAAATCAGTAAATATAAAAATAAATTGATACACAAATTAATGATGTTTGATACCTACAGGAATCATAGGAGTAGAATTATGAATCCATCTCATACATGAGTGAAAACAACCTTTTGAGACGAAAACCCAACAGTCAGGGCTTGGTTACAATTATTCTCGTTATTCTTCGAATCTATCATTTACGCTAAAAAAAAAAACATAATTGAAATAAAATTATTCTTAAATTGTACCTACATAAACGGCTTCTGGATATTTCTCAATTTGTCACCCTTTTCTCTTTTGAACGTCAAGGGTTTGCCGCCCCCTACATTTGAAATAAGGGGTAGGACAACTCTCGTGAAGTTAGCCCCCGAATTGTATCAAATCACTAAAATTTTTAGAGTTCTGAGAAGACCTAAAATAGTTATAGAGTTCTGGACATAAATTTCAAATAGTTCCGCGGAACAGAGCCCTTAAAACGCAAAATTCACTTCTGGGGGCTAACTTCACGCGGCCCCCACTTTGTTCAAAAAATGAGTTCTGATGTGATAAATAGCAATAAAACGTGGAGTTCTAGAGTTCCTGTATATTTTCGCAAATAGTTCCGCGAATTTTTTTTTGCAAATTTTTGAAAAAATCAAGTAAAATGAGTTCTGATTAGAGTTCTAGGTAGCCCCCTAAGAGTTCTAAAGAAAATTTATCTTTCATTTTTTCGAGAAATCGACAGTTTGATTGTTATTCGCGAAAATAAGTGTCAAAATTACTTATACCTAAACAATAGAAGTTATGATAAAAATCAAGTAAAATGAGTTCTGATTAGAGTTCTGGGTAGCCCCCTAAGAGTTCTAAAGAAAATTTCTTTTCCATTTTTTCGAGAAATCGAGGCCTTTTTGACACTAAGGTCTCACTGCTGTTTTTATTTTCACTTTTAGGGCAAGGAATATCTTCGAAATTAACAGTAGCACGATTATTTTTTTGCATTTGCATTCCAAAAAGCGTCAAAATCGATCCCTATTTTGATCCAGATCCCGCTACATAGCAAGATTTATTTATATATCTGGCAGCCTCGCAGTCGACAGGCGTCTAATCTAGCATTAGATAATATAACAGCGTTGTCATATTGAGTTTTCGTCGCTAGTAACAGTGATTTCATGGACCTAAGGCGATGTTTGGTGCCTTTTTTTCTGTAACCGTGAATTTGCGGAAGATAGGAATAGCTTAATTCCTGATGTTACTCTAGGTAAGTACTCCACCCCTATATAGGTGGCATAGTGAAACTGTAGGAGCCCCGGATGTAAATAATGACCGCCAATAGAAATAGGTATATTATCTGTAATACGCTAAAATACGCTATTTTTGCGAATAACAATCAAACTGTCGATTTCTCGAAAAAATGGAAAAGAAATTTTCTTTAGAACTCTTAGGGGGCTACCCAGAACTCTAATCAGAACTCATTTTACTTGATTTTTATCATAACTTCTATTGTTTAGGTATAAAGTAATTTTGACACTTATTTTCGCGAATAACAATCAAACTGTCGATTTCTCGAAAAAATGAAAGATAAATTTTCTTTAGAACTCTTAGGGGGCTACCTAGAACTCTAATCAGAACTCATTTTACTTGATTTTTTCAAAAATTTGCAAAAAAAATTCGCGGAACTATTTGCAAAAATATACAGGAACTCTAGAACTCCAAGTTTTATTGCTATTTAACACATCAGAACTCATTTTTTGAACAAAGTGGGGGCCGCGTGAAGTTAGCCCCCAGAAGTGAATTTTGCGTTTTAAGGGCTTTGTTCCGCGGAACTATTTGAAATTTATGTCTAGAACTCTAGAACTATTCTAGGTCTTCTCAGAATTCTAAAAATTTTAGTGATTTGATACAATTCAGGGGCTAACTTCACGAGAGTGGTAGGACACACTCAGTCTGACCTGTTCTAACCTCTACTTCGAAAAGAAAAGGGTAGGGGGTAGACAAATCATTCATAAGACTTTTGTGTTTCTTCTCCTTTTTTTTTGGAGAATGGTGAATTCTATGAAAGAAAAAAAATATAATAACAGTAACCAAATCCTGTCTGGGGCTGTGGATGTCCTTATACAGTGCAATTTTTGTTTTGCCTGTTTAAAATTACTTTAAATTATAAAATTTACTACAGGGTTGGACTAATTTTTGTAATCAATTACTATTATAAATCTTTTATTGTTGACTTAATTTTTTTTTAATAATTCCAAACAGTTGTTCCCTGTATGAATTTTACAGGGTGTTAAAATTTGCCTCAATTTAAATATCACCCTGTATATATTCCAGAAAAAAAAAATTATAGATAAAAATGTCCAAGAAGCTTAGAAAAATTATTTATTTCTTTCTGCTTTCATTAAATGAGTTAATATAAGCAATCCGCATAAAATATGAGATTTATCAAGCCTTAGAATTGGTTTTTTACAAACATGAAAAATATCCATGTATTCAATTATACAGGGTGGGAACTTGTATGTGGGTCATAGGGATTTAACACCCAAATTAGTTTTCTGCAAATATCTCCAGGCTTCTCTTTAGAATAAAATCTTATCGAAATAACTTCTGGTAATGACTCAAAAAATCTGCTTAATTACCTCCTTTCAAACTAACGCAAAGAAATAAAAAAAACAGATTTTTTTCAAATATACCTACATAGTCAAGTGCATTTCATAGTGATTTGGTGTTATTCTTTTGCTGTGTAATTGTTACTTTATTTCGATTTTGAGTAGATATCAACAAAATCTTGAAAGTAATACAGCATTTGAATTAAATTTGTCTCAATTTGTCTTAAATGTTCTTGTCATTATTAAATAATCCAATAATGAAGAATCTTTTTTTTAAATTTCAACATCATTATTGAATTGTTTTAACTGGAGGTAGGCTCGTTAAATACATATCGTCATTGTCAAAACTGAATTTGCATGTAAAACTCCTATGACCCATTTGCAAGTTTCCAGTCAGTATACACTGTGTTGCATAGGAAAGGTAACATGGGGAAAACACTACAGTGAATATTAAGGATCCAAGTCACTTATCTAGTCAACTGGTTTAAAAGCTGATAGTTTCCTAGGAAACTATTTTTTGAAGGATGTCATTTATTTTCAAAGTATTGTTGAAATATTCTTTACACGTATTCCCTATGTTACCTTTTCTATGCAACATTATTGCCCGTATTCACAAACGATAATTTCCTAAATAATTACGTAATTAATTTAATGAGTGAGATGGAGATAATGCAGTTTTTTTGCAATAGAACGAGATGGGGATAATTGATTACGTAATTATTTAGGAAATTATCGTTTGTGAATACGGGCAATATGTATATCAAATGTGGTAGAATCTTAAGCAAAATTTTTGAGCCATTGATAGTGGTGGCTCTTAGCCCATTTCGCATTAGATTTTGGGCTGCCTGCAGTTTTGCATTAGGAACATCTGAACTCTCAACTAACTGAATGAAACCAATTGAACTTATAAAAATTATCACTGAAAATAATCAGGCAGCGAGTATTTGTCAGATTATTCCCAACTTTACACTTCAAAGTGACGATTCTACACTATTTTCATACTCGCACTTAATAACTAGAATAAAAAGACACTTTCTTTGTGGCAATTTACTCTGTGATAAAAATTATAGAAAAGCACTCCAAAAAGCAATAGTTTATAAAAAAGTTCCGTAATTTACTATTTTCTCAGTAATTGAATCGTTTTTTTTTCAGAAAGGGACTAAGTGAAAGGAGCTCACTAAATACTAAATGCAACTTTTTATCTTTCAAAGACTCAGAAAACACAAAGCTTTTCTAGCCAGCTATTATAATCACTGGGTGTCGCAATACCCATTTTATTTAACACATCACCTAGTTTATCAGGTGAAATAAGCAATATACAGAGCACTGGAAAGACAGTTTTATTTGTTAATCTGGAAAGAATACAATGCCACTTAGTCCCTTTCGGAAATAATCGATTCAATTATGAGTTTCATGCACTTTTTTTTTGCAAACTTCTCACAAACATTTCATAACCCCACGATAAATAATAACACAAACAACAAAATAAATAATCCCTACGAGCGATAAAATTTAATAAGCGTGTCTGTGATTAACCTTGACGGAATAATTCACTCTTATTTAGGAATGACGACATTATATTTATCAGTGCGAGTGCCTTAAAATTAAACCAATACTCGAAAAATTACTGCGTGGTTATGGCCGTTCTGTTTTTATTTTGGATCGGCAAAAATAACTTGAATTCCGCCGGCAGTTCATCTTCAGAATACAACCTATCGGAGAAGTAGACTCTCCTGATGCGACAGTTGGCATGTATTTGAACCCTCAACGTCTCGACGTAATTGGTTCCGTAAGCCCTGCGGGTGAAATCTGCCACGTTGAACTGAATTTGGTTCCATCCTTCATCTAGTCGCATGGGCATCGTGCATATAAACGGTTTAACTCGGGTTGTGGATTGGTAGTTTGAGGCTCTGAACCGTCTTCTTACATTTTTATCATCTAAAATCTGAAATTAGACAAAAAAATTAGGTTTAAATTTATTATCACAGGAAAATTCGTTCCCACTTTAGAACACTCATTAAAACGTATTGAGAGAAAGTATTTCATATGCCAGTGCCAATGGAAGTCAATTAGGAGTCTAATAAATTTATAAAATAGTCATGTACATTTCTCTCAAGTACTCCGATGAATTTTGCCAGGATACAACATAGTTTTGTTTCAACAAATCACTCTGAGAACCGGAACTAGTGAAAACATCCGGCCAATGTGATTTTACTTTTGATTGAAGCAGTTTTTGATGAAAACTTCATTCACTGGATGTTTTTAGTACCTAATTCTGGACCATTTATTCAGGTTATTTATTAATATGATTTCAAAGCCTCTTCAAGACATCAGTGTAGTTTGACACTGCCAATTCCCAGTGACACAATAATAATCCTGATGCAGATGGTCTTATTTATCATTAGTTCATTTGTAAAAGAAAAAAGAAGGTAATTAGTCAGATTAAAGGCCACTCGAGTTTCACTACAATTTTTACATTGTTATAGTTCATTTTTGTTGTAGTTTTGTAATTTGTAGTTGATTTTTTTGTGCAAATGACCTTTAGATTCTAAAGGGGCCATGAAGCGAATAGGAGTGCTGGGGGGTAAAATTTGCACAGGAGAACGATGCCTTTGCATCAACTCTTCTCATTGAGGCCAGCAAACTACCTAATGGACTGTTCCAGAAGGGCAAGGAAAAAAATCCTCAAATAATGAATGGGCCATCTCAATGGTAATTACAATTATAGCAAAGCAAATATCTCCCTTCTTACCAATTTGTACAGACTTTCACTAGTACCGTGCTACTCTTAGGGAACCATACCACCTTCTAGTGTATATGGTGTGCCCTCAAGTGAAAAAAACCCTAGTTTCAAATGGTTAGAAGGTGTTAAGACTGTTAAGAGGTTCCTTTAAGATAAACAGCTTCTTGCCTCAATAAGGCTCTGGCATAAGCTACTACTGAGGTTACTACCTACTTATGTAAAGTGAAGAAAGATTAATGATTTAATGGGAATATTGATGTCAGTTCAAAGTGGTAGCTATTGATGTCTACTCCTTAGCTTATCAAAAATAACGGCACACTATTACAGGAAGGTAGGGAGATATTTTATGGCTTAGAAGGGAAGTATTGATTGCATGAATTGAGGACAAGTGTACCAACCAGGGACCAGGGTAACAACAACAATCATTAAATTCGTCGTGTCTTGTCTCTTGTAAAAGATTTATCAATATTAAGCAGAATCAAGGATAAGGAAAGGTATTGATTAAACAAACTTTCTTGGAAAGTTACTTGGCACATACCTGAATTTCGAATGTAAAATACTTCTTCAAATTCTTGATGATCATGACGAGATAGGGCAATTTAATGCCCAGGGTTTTCTTAGGGTCGGCTGGGCATGTTATGTACGTCGTGCTAACATTGCAACCAACAACTTCCAGCACAAGAGACTGAATGTCTTCATCTGTAATTCGTTTGATGTGTCCATTCTTTACCTTTTTATCCCATATTTGTAACGGTTTGCTGCCTATACTGTATAATATTGATAAGAAGCCACTTTGAAATGTATTTTTGAACATACCGAAAGATTTTATATGAATACAAAACAAGGCACTAGAATTTTTGTCTTCTTAAAGCCACTTATTTATGAGAAATTGAGAACGTTACGAACGAGGTTGTTTTGTTGTTTTAGAATTTTCAAAGACGGTAAATTAATAGGTTAGAAACACAAAGTGAGGGTTTTGAAGTTTGACACTTTTGACAATGTATTGATTGTTGACACTAGCAACGAAGTGACGTGAGCGTGTTCAAATTTTAAAACAATAAGTCAGCAAATCCGATGTCACGCGCAACCTATGACGTCAAGCTTGTGACAGCTATAAATGATTTGCCCGTACAGTAACAAAACCTTGAATTAGTTTAATATAACCCTAAAGCTGAAAAGTAAAATATCACACTAGAGTTAATACGAGTATGTACTTCGGTGTATTAAGTAGGTAACTTTCAATCGCTTAGTTAATACTCATTAGGTTAGGTAGCCCTGTACATTTTGTATAGAGTCGGCAACTTTCTGCGACTTTGATATTTTTTAGTGAATTTGAAATAAGTACTATTTTTACGGGTTTTTATGTAATATGTTTAAGTTTAATGATAAAGGTTCAAAACAGTAAAATTCAAAACTTTATCTTACGTTTTCTTAATAATAATTTCAATTAAAACACTATTATCAGGTGCCAGGCGGAGAGTCCACAGTAAGAAGTATAGCGCCTCTAGCGGACAAATAATTTGAACTGGGACACCAGAGCTATAACAACAAAATTCGCTAAGTCGCACGCTGAATGGGGTGCGTGCACAGAAGTTACCTGTATTATCGACACTTAAGCTCAAGTGTTGGTAATAACAGGTTCCATAGTGCACAGTGAGAAGTAGTGCCCTTAGCGGACAAATTAGAATTCGGAATAAGTAACAAAGAAATTTCTTCCACTCTTCCTAGCAAACATCATTACAATTTGCAATAATAATAATAATGTTATGTTATTTCATTTTCTACAATTATTCTATGTATGTAGTTGTTTTTAAAGTTTTTATAATTCAATCATTAGTTTTCTTTGTATAGTCCTCAAATAAATAAAAAGTATTTAAAAAATAATAAAAATTTTGCCATTAATATGTATTAATTTGTGGTCGTAGAAAAAATTGTATACATTACTTGTGTGGAAAGTAATTTAATTGTTGAAACTAACGAGACGTTAGCCGAGTGCCGAGTGCGACAATACCACAAGTTTCTTAATTAATCTAAATTAAAAATTAATGAAATGCCCAAGTAGAGGTAAATTTATTTTAAAAGAGAGAAAAAAATTAATAATAAAATGTCTAGTAATGTAACATTCTATTCCATTTTTATTTTATTTGTTGCAGTTATTTTAATAAGCTTAACGTAAGTGCCCAAAAAAATGGTTAATTGTGCGATGTGTCGGTGTGAGAATCACGCAAGTAAAACTAAAGGCAAAGAGATAACTTACCACAAATTGCCTAAAAAATATGCAATTGGAAAACAGTGGGTAGCAAACGTCCAGAGGGATAAAATCAAAATTACTGAAACAAACTACTAAATCAAAATTTCACGTTATTATTGCTGCCGCATCGTATGTCGCTGTCACAAGCTTGACGTCATAGGCTGCGCCTGCGTACTGACAAACCAGTACGGCGGATAAGAAGGAGGAGCTTATGTTGTATTGTCACTACTGCGCGGTATAGAGTCACTGTAGCTGGTCGATCTTATTGCCCTCTCTTATCGAATAGGAAAAGGAACCTCGTTAAAACGACTATACACTTAAGATACAACACAACTATCATTACGCATACGCTGTCGTTAATTAACTCTTTCTCCGCCATGCTGCACTACGCGATGGGTACAATTTTAATTTTTAACTCTCGTTTGTGAATTTATTCATTTTTTATTTATTTATTTATAAATATCTATACACCTACTTATATAAAAAATCTTTTTGTCCGCTTTATAATTTTTAATATATTTTTTTTATACGCATCACTTTTCTGTTTTCTTTGTTTGTGTAAATATTCTTTTTTTGTAGATTTGTACTTTTGTATTTATATCTATTACTTCCACTGAAATTTGTAAATAAAGTGAATTTAAAATAAAAAAGTCACAAAAACAGGTCGATTTCGTTTTTGTTTTGGAAGGAGACAGACATTAATTTAATTGTCGAAACTATCTGCTCTCTTTATAACTACAAGGTGTTTCTAAATGGAGTACCATAAATTGGAGGACTTGTAGATAAAGTTAAAAAAATACGAAAATGTAGGAAAAATTTTTTCGAAAAGGCTTTATTGATGAGATACAGGGTGTTAGTTAAAGAGTCGACCGACAGACCACTCTTTTGTTAATATTTGTTGAAACAATAACCCAACTGAGACAATTTTTTGTGTGTAACAACAAGTTATAAAGAGCAATAATCAGACAAATTTTCGGTTTATTTCAATAAGCCAGTGGCGTAGAAACAGGGGTCGTTTGACACTCTTCACTCTTTAAAAAAGTAAGGGCTAGGTTTTTTGATGTCTTATTACTTTTTTCTGAATCAACGGTCTTTTTACAATAAAAAAGCCATACTTGTTTAATTTGCCCAGAGGCGTCCGTTTTTGAAATATTTGCAATTTTGTGTCAGGACGTCAGTCGCTTTATGTAAAATACACTTAAAAATTTCATTTATTAAAATTGTGAAGGTAGCTTTGAAATTTAAATAAACTAATAATTTTTGGACTTACTTGTCAGTTTGACATTTCATATCCGAAGTGAGAATTAAATAATATTTATTGTCAAGAAAACTATTCAACACATAACAAAACATAAGTAATTGAACAAAACATACCTAACATAAAATTACCTAATGATTATCTAATATTGATCGAAGTGTCCTCCGTTTGCACGTACACATGCATTTAAACGCTGCTCCAACGAAAACATTATTTTTGGTTGATTTGATAATCGTTCAAATGCATTTTTTTTTTTTTACACAAAATAATTGCAAATACATATCTCAAAAACGGACGCCTCTGGGCAAATTAAACAAGTATGGCTTTTTTATTGTAAAAAGACCGTTGATTCAGAAAAAAGTAATAAGACATCAAAAAACCTAGCCCTTACTTTTTTAAAGAGTGAAAAGTGTCAAACGACCCCTGTTTCTACGCCACTGGCTTATTGAAATAAACCGAAAATTTGTCTGATTATTGCTCTTTATAACTTGTTGTTACACACAAAAAATTGTCTCAGTTGGGTTATTGTTTCAACAAATATTAACAAAAGAGTGGGCTGTCGGTCGACTCTTTAACACCCTGTATCTCATCAATAAAGCCTTTTCGAAAAAAAAATTCCTACATTTTCGTATTTTTTTAACTTTATCTACAAGTCCTCCAATTTATGGTACTCCATTTAGAAACACCTATCAACTTCTATCTCCACCGCCCTAGAGTATAAAAAAATTCTAGTGAGAGGGATAGGTACCTTTATACCGGGTGTCCCAGATTAGTAACTACATGGGGATTTCGGAAACGGCAAGAGATGCAGGGTCGGTTAAATTAGAGAAAAGTTGCACAATTTGATGCTTCATAAGAATTTGATTTTTTTTAAATATTTCCAGTCGTTGCTGAAATAGCCTGAAAAAACTGAAAAATAAAAATTTCTTATTTTACCCATATCTTTTTTATTATTGGAAATTAATTAATTATTTTTTGTGAGCTTACATAAGCCGTCAAAAGCTATCCGTTTGACATTACAAACATTTTCAAAGCCAACTAGATCTCAAAGTTTTCATAGCTAACTTTTGTTTTTCTTATGACCGCCATATTGTTTTTCTATGTCATTCGGTATGAAAAAAATAATGGAAACCAAAAATTAATAAACTTCAAAAAATAAATTTCAAAAATTTTTATTCTTCTTTTATCGAAGAAAAACAAAAAAATATTCGCTGAAATACGTCAATATGAAGGCATATACTGCTTGCCTCGTGGTTTTTTAATTTCTCTATGATATTCTATCTAAAAAGTTGTATTTTTTTAAGGAAAAAGAATACAAATTTTTGAAATTGGCTAAAACACCCACAATGCTGAAAACGTATTTGAAAAATGTAATTTTTACAACATTAAATAAATAATAACACATGCAGAACGTTAACATAAGCTCTCTGGATTAAATGTGTTTAGAAATACCCAGAAGAAGCAAATAATTTTATTTCAGAAAGACGACATTGTTCATACCTACCTATTAATGACATTAGTTGTGTTCACGTACTTTCAACAGATGTTCAAAATAACCACCATTCATCCGTATGCATAAATATTTAAAGTCATCTTTGTGAAATAAAATTTAATTAATTTTAAGTAAAAATTACATTTTTCAAATACATTGTGGGTCAAATACAGCATTGTGGGTGTATCATTGAAAATTAATGACGGGGAAACCATGCAAGATACAAAATTTTTATAAGGGCGCAAAAAGTTCAACAATACTTCAACCTTTAGATAAAAAATACAAAATTAATCAGTGGCGTGCGGATAAAAAAGTTCTGGGGTCAAACGTGAGACGCGACATCAAAAATAGGAACAGCCTGTACGTCAATGTTTGTAAGACTACGTCAGTTTATTGGTCTTAACAATAGTAGTAGGTGGTGAAATTTTGAAGTTTCTCGTTTAAACCATTTTTGACTTATTCTGGAAAATGAGTATTTAGTTGACCCCCCTTTTAAGGGCTGTATCTTGAAAAGGGTACAACTTTGGACATGGATAAGTTCGGTTAAATCGGCATATTTTTTCCTCGGGAATCTGTGGTAGAACGTTGGTGGTACCTTTTAGAGACACCCTGTATACAGGGTGTCCCAATATTCCATGGACATGGAGCAACCACAGATTACTGAGGTAAAAAAAAGTCGCTCGGATCAAACTTATCTCTATACCAAAGTGCTTAGTTTGTCCGTTAGAGGGCTTCAAAGTCTTTTGAAAATTTTAGTTTTTTTGAAATAGCTCAAAGTCGGCTGATTCCAATTCAATGAAATTTGGTAGGTCAATTTCTTATTAAAAGTACTAACTTCTGATGTACATGATAATTTGACGGAAACCTGGGAAGGGGTGAAACTACCCCTACCCTCCATTAAAATCGATCGTAATTGTTGATAGGGTAGCAGGAACGCTGTTCATGTTTTTTTGTTTGAAAGATACATCGTTTTAGCCCATTTTTGGTCTCCAACAAAAATCTGTATCTTTCCGAGGTGCTATGTGATAAAATAAATTAGTCGATGATAACTAAATTTTTATTTCATTCTTTTAATTTGAAATCAAATTTTCAATTGTCAGGTGATTATTTTATCTAATCTCATAAAAGATGCTCGATGTGGGCGCCGGTTTGGACCCTAGAAAGTTCCATCCTGCGCAAAAAAAATGATTTTAACTTTTCTTCGAACCTCGTCGTTTTGCAAACTGTTTATGCGTTTGAAAAAAACCGTTTGCAAACACCTGAAAAAAAACACGAACCATACTTAACATCTTTTATGAGATTAGATCAAATAATTACCTGACAATTGAAAATTTGATTTCAAATTAAAAGAATGAAATAAAATTTTGGTTAGGTGTCATCGACTAATTTATTTTATCACATGGCACCTCGGAAAGATACAGATTTTTGTAGGAGACCAAAAATGGGCTAAAACGATGTATCTTTCAAACAAAAAAACATGAACAGCGTTCCTGCTACCCTAGCAAAAATTACGATCGATTTTCATGGAGGGTAGGGGTAGTTTCACCCCTTCCCGGGTTTCCGTCAAATTATCATGTACATCAGAAGTTAGTACTTTTAATAAGAAATTGACCTACCAAATTTCATCGAATTGGAATCAGCCGACTTTGAGCTATTTCAAAAAAACTAAAATTTTCAAAAGACTTTGAAGCCTTCTAACGGACAAACGAAGCACTTTGGTATAGAGATAAGTTTGGTCCGAGCGACTTTTTTTACCTCAGTAATCTGTGGTTGCTCCATGTCCATGGAATATTGGGACACCCTGTATTTATTATTTTTTTTTGAGGGGAAGGAAGGAATAATGGGTACTTTGGCAATTGTAATAACAGTAAATAAAAATAAACAAAATTCAACGTAGATAAATGTATTTAGCCCCGACAAGTACTTAGCATGTATCTACTGAAATTTATCGTTTATCACAATACAGTAGCTATAAATTCTTCGTCATTGATACAGTATACCTAATAAATGATATACCTATAGTGACATTGACCGGTTTAACACTAGACTTACATTTTTTGGAGTTGCGTATTGGTTACTTATTGGAACATATAAACATATTACATAAGAATTATTAAAACTAAAAAATCAGCGTTCATATATTATAGATATATAATATGAAGGTATATCACAGTACAACTATAAGAGAAAAGAAAATGTATATAAAATAATATTACAAAACAGTGCAATGATGTACGTTTTAGTCTGACATGATATGTTTCGTTATATATTTACCACCTATTAAATTGATTTATATCCTATTTATATGGACAAGATATACTGTGCGGGCATCACTAAAGTGACAACAAATATATACGTATGTTTCACGTAGTTTATAATAATAATATAATAATAAATATAATAAGAATACCTATACATATAAGTAGATATACATCAACATTTCCAATAACAGACAGATATAAAATTATATTTACCTATAACAGATATGTGCAACATTTTACATTATGTATAAATAAACAAACAATTGTAAATAGAGATACAACAGTATACAAAAGAAAAGACAATTCTTATATCTACTCTACTTTATTCTGATTTATTCATTTAATTAAATTTGCAGTCAGCCTAAAATTAAAGTGTTTAATTAATTTTTCAGTAATATAATCTGAAACAGATATTATTTGTGCGATTTTCCTAACTCAACATATATGAATAAATCTAATACAATATTTAAATTATTATCAAAATTAAAAAAAATTATATAATAATTTTATTAAATTGAAATCTATAAGGAAATTTTATTTGCTAATTTAAGCGCAAATAAATAATTTTTGATATACAATATAATTTAATAAGAAGAAACTCTTGATAAGTAAAGGAGGTTTTCAACGTTTTCAATATTATAGAAGCTGGAATTTACGTGGAAGTGAATTATTAGAGTTTGTCTGAAAAGAATAAGGCAGGAGTATTTTAAAATTACAATAATTTTTATATCATCTTTACATAACCGATATACTACTACATTTTGGCGAAAATATAATAATATATTACTGCAGTGTTAATATTGCTAATACACGACTTCTAAGAATTCTATATACATTTAAAATTAAAATTAAAACACTATACATACATATAAACATAGAGGATGTCATTTGGAATCTGAGATTATAGAGAATGCAAATTAGGTTTTCAATAAATTTCATTCAATCAAAATGAATTTTACTGGCGTCTGCCGATTCGTTCTTGATCTTCAAAGATGTTTTCTTTTTTCATGGGTTATTGTCACTAACTAACTTATGACGTTAATCATTTTTACGTTTCTATTGATTTTACAAGGATTTTTCTACTATGAGAAAAAATAGATAAAATAGAAAATAAAATAGATCAGGAAAATTAAATTAAATATAATCAATATTTAAAATGCACAAGTCTGAATATTGTTATTTTCGTTAAGCTCTCTTCTTTGATGTTGCCGATCTGTGAACTATAAGTATGAACCTTGGTATCTAACTAACATTTTCTTCCATGCCATAGGGGCCAATTGAACAGCTAATGGGTACCATCCTGTACAGGACTTCAGAAATAGGGTCCTCATCACACCTTTAGACTAATAGCATTCTGAATAGGACCCAGTTACATTCTGTACATACAAACAAAGGGTCCTAAATGGTTCCTACTTAATATTGTCGAGTACTCTTGATCGTTTATGTACACTTAATAAAAACTTATAGGGTTTGTAATAATTAAGCTTCTCTCTGGAGCTTTATGGAATTGATTAACAAGAAAATATGGCATCGTTTTAGTGAATGAAGATTCCAAAATTCCAAATGACTACCGAAATATCAAAACATAGATAGGCAATATTCACATACAATATACGAACTATATAATAATACATTTTTATTCAGTCTAAACATTAATACTATGATATGTATTTATGATATGTGTAGTTTACAACAATTGGAATTGTTATCTACATGGTATGCTTACTAGATTGACAGACGTAGTTATATGCCGTTTAAAGGCCATACTCAGTATTAATAATAAATAATTAATTATTGTTTGTACAGCTACATCAATATACGGTATCAAAGCATACCTAATAAATACATATAAAAAAATCAAATTCAACACTGATTATTCAAGCTCAAAGGATAGGGTTCCTCAAAAATCGTTTTTCGACGTAACAAATTTTAGACTAAGTCTTACTTAATCTCATTTTTCGATCTCTAGATACGGTACCTAAATTATTTATTTTTTTATTCAAATTAGTTATTTGATGCCTTTTGGCCTTTCTAATCGACTCACAACGTGTTTGCAAGAAGTACTTGTAGGAAATGCAGGAGGTGATTATTGCCGAAAATTATTCATCAAAGGAGTTAAAATTTAATATTATTTTCGCGGTTGACGAACAATGAGTTTTTATATTTCTTCATCAGTCTCAGCAGTTGTAGAAATATACGCTTCTTGGATCAATTTGATTTTATGTTATTGAGCAATTTAGTCAATTTGAACAATTGACTTGATGACATAGACAAGAGTCGTACGTGTAGAAGAGAAGAGAAAATAGGGCTTTTTGAATCAAAAATCTATTTTTATGTAAACAAAAAAATACAGAAGTATCTGTGATAACTTATACATTGGAGGGAAAGTCCTCAGGAAAAGAAGTACAAGAAGAAGAATTATAAAAAACAATTTAGAACTACCACCACAACTAACTTTTCCTACGACCACTATACAAAACACTACTTTGCGCATCGTTTTTTGTGCGCAAACTAGCAGATTTCTCACGTATCCAAAACTGTGCGACAAAGTGACATAACGCATAGCCAAAAATCGTTTCCGTACAGTTTTAATGTAAACAATAGTGATGGGCGGTAACTGAGAACTCGACTGTTACTTTATTGTTAATGAAATAACTATTCATTTAAAGCTTCAAGGTAATAAAATAAACACAAATGGGATAACATAGAACCCGACAAGACTATAAAATATACTCATTATTCTCTTGTGGCAGTAATTATTAAAATTTACGAATTGATCGCTAATAACAGCATTCGTAGCGTTCAAATCAAATTCACGAACGTGATCGTGAAAATAACTCGCACACCTCTACTAACTTCCATCGACGACGCACAGCGCCTGCGTTGTGTAGAAGTTGCATATCAATGATATACTAACCTCTCTTAAATCAATGTTATTATCACCACGTCTCCACGCTCACGTCACTTATTTTTAGTTTATACGGAGTCTAATAATAAATAATAATAATATTGTCCGTAGAATTCAATGATTTTACAGTATAATAATAGTAATAATAAAAAGTCATTGGTAGAATTGAAAATAATACCTACCTAGGTAGGTAGTCTGAAAAAATAAACTTTAGTTAGGTACCTATCATTATAATGGATTGTAATTCCTCTGAATCTGAAGCAGAAAATACATCACCTGAAGTCAGAAAACAAGCAGGTTTGTGTTCTTTGAATTTGCTACCTGTAGTTTCGAGAGAAAAATACGAATCTGCTTATAAACATTTCATAAATTGGAGAAAAGGTCATAAACAGAGCATTGTCAGCAAAAATAATTTATGTGTTAAATTTGTTAAATAATTAATCTGTTAAATTGTGGTCGTAGGAAAAGTACTGTGTGAAGCACGTGCGGAAAAGAAATTTCACACTCGTGTGAATTGTGACACGAGACGAAGTCGAGTTTTGTTTCACACTCGTGAGAAATTTTCTCTTTTCCGCACTTGTTTCACAATAAGTATACTATTCTCGCGCAGAAATGATTATGATAGCCAGAATGATCGTCAATATCCGAGATGGGCACATCAAGCAGAAGAAGAGGAATAAGAAGAAGAAGATAATATTAATCCATTTATATTGAGAGTTCTTTTAAATATTCCTTCAATCATTCATTAGAGAACTCTAGATGGTTAAAACGAGCAACACTCTTTTGTGTTTTCAATACATCACGAGCAGGGCAGACTTATTTTTTTTTTTGTAAAAGAGGGAACATCGGTCTTCACTATGTAGATTAGACCTCGAGAACGAACTCAAGAATGAACTCGTGAATGAAAAAAAAAAATACAACTTTCGTCAATGTTTACACCTTCTGCTTTTTCTAAGAGCACTTAGGAAACCCCATTAGAGTCAATTAACTTACATAAAATTTTCAGCAACCCTGGTATAAATATCCTCTAACACCAAAAAGTAACAACATTAATATACATAAACAAATCAAAATAGCTACACACAAGCAGTGAAGATTTCTTTTGAACCTTATCAAGCAATAAATATTTGAAAAATTAACTAGACTCGTAAGAATAAATAAGCCTTACTTAATAACAAATAGAGCTCTTAATACTTATACGAACCAACGTTAAAGTATAATTTCCTATTGAAGTAACAACAAATTGTATATAAATAAATTTTTTGTAGCAATAAATATCTTTAAAATAGCCACAAGAATGTTCAAATGGACCTGCCATTAAAATCAACACTAAATATAAAGGCTACAATTCATATATGATTTCAACAAACTTTATAATTTTTATAAAAAGTGCTGCAAAAGTCACCGAAAAGTTTGTAACTATTAAAAAAATATGTGTTAAAGTATTCCATGCTGCAAGATTTATTTATATTCCATCATCAACCATAAGAAAGAACAATGACTTAAAAAAAAAATCATTGACAAAAAAATTAACCCAAAACAATTTTTATCTGTATATAAGTAGCATACTAATTCAAGAATCTTGTAATTAATATAATGTTAAAATTTTTGACAATAACATAGTCAACATCAACGTCTTTCTACTTCTGTACTTTCAACACTTGTCGGTTGCATGTGTAATTAATTACAAAAGCAATTCCGAGACTTTTGCCAAGCTATAATAACACAATAGTAAATGTTAATATCAATAAAATATATTCAACAATTATTAACAACAATAATTAAAGACAAATAAATAATATCGATGAGAATATATTTAAACAGATCTTACCGATATTCGATGGGCAGTGTATAATTTATATACATTGCGGATTCTCCAAGCAAACAACAATTTCTTAATTTCTAAAGAGGCAACCTCTGATATGTTTTGTTTACCAATAGTTTACAATTGACGTGATAACAGTGCCTGCATATTGTTAAGACTCTCCTCCAAAACTTGACTGAATCTTGTCGTACTTGTCGTTTCCGAAGACCAGAACGCTGAAATGCAGAATAAAACGTAGTCATTTTGGATGTTGTACGAAGCACCGTAACCATCAGGTTCCACCGGACCATACCCCATGAAGCTGTCCATTGACGTGGTGACTTGGCTCGTTGTTAGAAGGAACTTATTAGCTAACCTGTAAGAAGGATGTGTGAAAATTTCTGGGAGTGGATGAGCAGCCGTTGGTGAAGTTTCTCTAGCAGCTTCTCTTAAACCAAGTAGATGAATATCAATGCCCTGTCCTAGAATATTATCGACCATTTCACTGGTTTGTTGTTTCACGGCTTCTTTCCATAATTGGAGCTTCTTTTCATCGCTCACAAGGTGGAAAGTGACTCGTCTGTTTCCAATTTCATCGTCTTCTTTTGGTTGACCCATCGCTGCTGCCCATGCTAATGCTTCCGGGCTAGCAGATCTTATGCAATCTATTCTACCATGCTTGAATCTTCTAGTAGACGCACTCTCGTATGTTGCTGTTAACTTGCCGTTCAATCTGTAATATGTTAATTGAAGAGCCAACTGGATATACGCATCAGGACTAACTTTACAAGATTTCATGAAAGATTTTCCGTACGATGTAAATCTGAATACCTGTAAATCTAAATCTTTAGTTAAATTATCAAAATGTGCCGCAGCTTCCTCAATTTTTTTATGGTCGTCAGCTTCGAGTGACCATTCTAACCTTTCCGGTGGTGGTAAATGACTATTTGTAGCCGGAACGTTATAGTTTTGAGGTAACGCGTCTACTTTCTTCCACATTTGCTCCAAAAATTGTTGGATCGCTACTCCGTCAGCTTGAGAATGTTCAAAGCATAACCCACAGGCTCCATCTCCGGAAATGATGATTTGCGTGGTCTTATCAAACCATCTGTTTGAAGAATTATGGGTACAGCCTCCACCATGGATCATTTGATGAAGTAAATTGGTCTCATCCCTTCCACCAGCTGTGATAACACTCCTGCCAGATTTTGATGATCGTAAATTAAACGATGTTGGCAAGCCTTCATCCAAACAGATTATTAACAAAGATTTTGCAATCATTTCGAAATTTCTTTTATTTGTTTCATCTTTTTCTAAATTTTCCCTAACTTCACTCCAGAGATTTCGTTTCCAACTAGTCAGTATTCCTATAGGCGGTGGGTTTGACACTGTGGGCGCATCTTCAAGAATGTGCATTATTTGGCTACAAATTTCGTCTTCGCTCAGTCTACCCCTATCTGGAGCCACAACAGGAACGCAGTAGATCTGACTCCTGCACATGATAATGACATGCTCGGTTTGGTGCTGGGATACCGGTGTGATGTATTGGCGATCCTGGATTTTTCCCGGTATTCTACAAGTGCTTAAGATGCGGTAATACTGGCTCATGCATAAAGGTTGACCTGGCTCTCGTGACGCCGCTTTTTCCACAGGCAGAGCGCGCTGGTCCAGGATTTGCTTGTGATCGAGGGTGAAATCTATTATGCGGGAGGTCAGCCGTGCGACATCTAGGACGGTGGTAAATTTGCGGGAAGGGTAGACAGCTCCTGGGTTTGAGTTTATTGGAAGCGGGAGACGAATATTGAGGTACATGTCGTTGAGCCAGTAGTCAAGTGCCTGGAAAAATAATATATCTTGATTTGTGTATAGGGCAGAATATTGCGAATTAAATTTATTAAGCTCGTGAATAGAAATAAAATTATTTTTGAAAAACCGCTTTGTTACGTAGATATAGGGCTATAAAAAAAATTTCAAAAAATTGTTGATATTTTTGAAATTATGAAGTCCATTGAGTTTACCGATTAAAGAAAAGAAAGTGCTTTAGCTCTGCTGTTTGGTCGGGCTTTATATTTTGGATTTGACCTCTGAAGCTCGTATTAGTGGCTAATACCTGTGTGTAATTTTTTATTCCTCATATTATGTAGAATAAGCAATTTATTAACCGTTTTATTAAATACTGATCGAGAAAATGTTTTTTTTTTTTTTAATAGACTGTCGGTAAAATACCTTTCTAGTATTCTTAGAGCTCGCTTTAAAATTTAATGAAAGGAGTTGAACCTCAAGTAATACGAATCATTAGCATAAATGAATAAATGAATAAAAGCAAGAAAAAATATGGTAATGGGAAGAAGTAAGCAAGGGCATTGTTGTCAGATATTTATACTTTTCCACATTCAAGAACAATTATCCATTATGAGAGAAACTGTTATTTATCCTTTGAACACCTGGGGGTGGCGGGTTGCAGCCAATCAGGGGTAAAAGGAGTTACGCACGCGTCCCTCGGGAAATGCCATCATCCAATCATGCTACCCTGCGGCCCGCTAAGACAATAGGGGAAATAATCCGATTTTCACGCATCAATAATCACTACGATTCCTCCTATTTACATTCTAAACTGGGGATTCCGCCGTCTGGAAAACTGCTACGCCAGATGCGATATATCGGGGTTGCCAGGTTTCTCAGTTCTTCCCTAAATTCACTGAAATACCATATTAATCACCAAATCTAAAAGAAATAAAATATTAAGTATATCCAATTTATTAAGAATCTAATTTTTGAAATTTTAAAAGATTATTAAAAAAAATTAATAACGCGCAGATAAGTATGCAACAATTACATAAGCATTGCAGAAATGTTACAAAAAAATTATACAAAATTACTTAATTATGCTCATTTAATGTTCCTCATCAGTGGCTGAAAGTCTTAGTAAGCAATTTGTCTAATGGACAAAACATAAAACTGAAGCTTAGGTAGGTAGTTGTTGAGAATAAGTTAAGCCCTACGATGATGTCCTGCATGCGAGCATGTCTCGGGGGGTGACGGTAGTGGCTTATGCCGATGATCTAATCATGGTAATGGAAGGGGAAAACGAGTTCGGGATCTCTAGGAAAGGCTGTGAAGCGATGGCAAGGGTAACCCGATGTCTGCTAAGCATAGGCCTCCAGGTGACTGCCAAGAAGACGGAAGCAGCTTGCTTCACGAACTCCTCGAAGAAGAAAAACATTTTCATCATCATCGGTTTCTTTGAGGCGAACATATCGAACGATTTCCTTGAGGCGCCACGGGTGATAGCAGGGAGTCTGCCCATCGAGGAGACAACTAGGCTGAGTAAATGAATCGAGAGGATTGCCCGAAAAAAGACAAGGTTCGTATTCCTAAAGAAAGCGAGGGAAGATGTCAGGTCAAATGGGAGCAGCCCATTAACGGGGAATGGACCAAACTTTTGATACCTGAAATTGATATATGGGCCAAAAAGAAGAACCAAGTGAGAACTTCCCTACGAAACAGTGCGCCTCCTCGGGGGTTTCGGTCGTATCTTTTTCGGAGAGGGAGAGCAGGAAGTGATGGGTGCTGATACTGTGATGAAACTGATATACCGCCGGGGCACACAATCTATATAAATTATGAATGTGTGAGTGTAAGAGATGGGAGGCTGAAAGAGTGGCAGCGGAGAACACGTTAGGGGAAAAATGGCCGTAATGCGCAGAAAATGTTGAAGACTAGATGGAACTGCATCACAAATTTTTTAGGAGTATCATGACACGCAGAAGATGAGGCGGTAGCACGGGGAACATGAGATGGAAGAATAAGGCATCGAAAAGGAGAAAAAAGTAATCGATCAAGGCGGTCGTACTGATGAAAGTCACCCAATGCCACCAGTTCCAGTACAGGAACAAGGAAGCGGTTTTAGTGGTTATGCTCGCACGAGGAGGCGAGAGAGTCCCACAGACCTTGGCGAAGGTAGAAGAACGTACCGGGTCTACTTAACTCATTTTCGCTCATCAAAAAAATATATAGCTCATAATTTTTTAATGAGGTCAGTACATTTGTTAGCTTCATCAAAGATCTTCGGTGTAGCTTGTATAGGGACATTCAGGAAGATTCTTTTCATAGCTTCTAGGTACTCCGTGTAATGTCTGTAATTGCTTGGTTTTTGAAGTATATTTCCAGTAACCAAGACTGGACATGAGCTGAAATGCCAGTTATCATAAAAAGGCATTAAAAAAAAATAAATTAGAGAACAAAATACAGAAGACAAATAGAAACAGAAAAAACAGAAAAAAAATAGAAGCAAAAACAAATAAATGAAGCAGATTAAAATTTAATTAGAACCAAAGTGATTTAATAGTGTTATTTAAGACTTAATCAGCGAACAGCCAATTACAAAGGTCTCGATTAGAAAAAAATCTCAAGATATCATTGAAATGTCGTTATGCTGTTTTCATACAAGACTCAGGATACAGCAAAGTTTCATGTCGAAATTGAGAAAGTTTTGCGAACAAATAATATAATTAATTTTGATTGAGGCATTGGGGAACCATATTTTTAGACTTCGGAGCCAATTATTTAGTTTTATAAACTAAAAGACATCTTCAAACAGCGTAGATACGCCTTGGCTCCCTGGATTGAATTTCCATTAATTAAACTTTTGCCCCAATTTTCATCATACTTAATGTATCACTTGATAATCAAGTAGTCTCTGAAGCATGGCTAGTTGCAATTACCGAATGCAGCGGTGACAAGTGAAGCACGACTCCCTCGAACTCAAGTTGATCTTGTTAGCCATGGAAATTGTTTGATCACCGATTCGGAAAGTAAACGGAGCTTTCTCCATACGCCCCTAGATCCCTAGTCATACATATAGATTTATACATATACGCAGCTAATCAGAAAAACAATGATAAAATACAGATAGAAAATATTCCACGAGCATATTTACCCCTTAATATTGAACAAACATAAGAAGAGGAATGTTTTATTTACCCAGTTGTCTGTCTTCTCCCGTCTGTCAAGCAAGTACAGCTGGAGTCTCCTCCCGAGGCCTGTTTCCGATCCAAAATTTTTGACGATTTGTGATACCCTCTCATGTTCAGTGTCGTTTAATAGCGGTTTTAGATGTTTCAAATATTTCTGCAGCGTCTGTTCTAATGGTGGCACTGGAAGTTTGGGGTAGTCAATCTGAAAATTAAAGCTGGAATTAATAAAAATTGTGAGCAAATATATTTTTAAGTAGACTGCTTGCAGTCAAGATAATATTCTGTGCCCTTATTCAGCTATTATTCCAGCTATTTATGTTACAAAGTAAGTAAATATTACAAGTCATCATAAGTCTGCTCATATGAAACTCAATTCCTGATAAATGTCTCCTTTACATTTTCCGATCTCTTTATATGCAAATTGGACTGCATAATCATCACCCATTGCCGCCATAATACCATCAGACGCGTAACGTGTCAATTTACATAAAACCATAGAATCAGAATAGTCAGTACTATGCTTTTTCCCTTCTTCCTGTGAATATTCCCTGTAATTCAGTCACGGAATCATACATATATTCATGGACCGCATCTCGTGACCGGGGGAGTGCATCCAGGTCTTTTGCACCGTTGTCAAGTTTCGTAGGATTCTCCCAGTACACGAGAAACGAGTCTTATGTGTGAAGGTAACGATGAGGCAATGCTGCTGCATCCCCTAACTGTAGCAGGATCTCACGGGGGTGAGACACCAATTAACATCGCGTGAATCACCCCCGTTGCATGCGTCCCAATTAGTGTGTTTGCCCATCGAGTTAGAGCGAGGGGGTTGCGGGGTGTAATCGTATTTGTTTACAATTAGCGCGATTCAGCCAAATGTATATGAATCGGTAATATTTCATCATCGCGTCCAGACATATGGCTATTAATATTACTTTGTGTACTACAGCTGACGGATGGGTACAAGCAAAAAGCGTTAATTAAGTAAAAGAATCAGGGGAAAATCTGGATTCAGCGGAATATGTTGTGCGTAATTTTAATTAAGGTCTATACAAGTTAGAAACTTTAGTTTATGAAGAGTTTCTGTACGATGAAAAATAGCATACTAACTTATGTTACGAACTAAATTTGCTTTGCGCCGGTATAATTAATAAAAAAATGTGTAAAATTAATCAGACCACTGGCTACCGACGAGCTACTCTACTATTTACGACACAGAGGCAGACATTCTAGAAACGTCAAGGGAAATGCCACTTTCAAGTCGATAGCCGTCCAGAGCTAACAGTTTTTCTCGACAACGTTGATATGTTAGAACACAAACTTCATATTTTTTTGACATTCCGGACTTCTTTAGTCCAGCTCGGATAGTATCTACTTCCTCAACGACACATTTTCTTTATGAGATTTATAAATAAAAGTACATCGTGAAGTATCTTCACAAAAATGTTTTGCATGAAATGTGGAATTACTCGTACATAATAGAATCAACCAATTACCATCATAAGACAGTACAATGCGACGACCCTTGACAATTCCCCCAATAATCATCCCTACCTAGTAATTTCCAAAAGTACACACTTGTAAGCCTTTGAGACGCATTGTTTCGTCTGTGGCAAGAACACCGTGCGTACTTCCTAATGACTAGGCAAGTGGATACACGCGACATCGCCATTTAACTCTGCCCCCATTCACCTCGTCTACCGAACCCCAAGTGCATGCACGCTCCGGTTATATCGATAAAGGCCAGGAATATACAAAAGCGAGGAGGTTTGCGTGTCCCGATTAGACACGCACACTTCCGAATCTTTATTCGTCGACGGGGAATGGAAAAACAGCTGCTTGGGCTCGCGATTCTATCGTTCCAAGTCAAGGATGCGAGTTAGGAAAAGGGAACGTTTGCCTTGAAGGGATTTAGAGTGAGAAGTTTAGATAACTGATGGTGGAATTTAGTGCTTCCCTTGAGCCAGCAAAGTGACGTATAGGTTTTATTTTTTTGTTATATGGAAATAATGGCCAAAGGCGAAAATTTGGCTGAATCCATCATTCTCTTTTCGGTCGTATTATTATTTGATTTTTTGTTCAGATTACAGGTGATTTGTTTTATAATTAGACATTTTACATATGCTTTGCTCTAGTATTAACATAGAATGTTGCACGTGTCGGCTGGTAATTTTATGCTTCAGAAAGTAACACAACGATTGATCTTAGCATTACTCAGAAAAATTAACATGTCGAGAGAAGGAAAATCTGGGCGAACCTGTAATTATAACGCATTTTTTTATCTACCTACTAGCCTTGAGTTTAAACTTTTTTGTAAGATTTAATCAATTTTTACTTATTTTGGCAAGACTTCACAGCCTACATCACAGAGGGGTTGATGTCTTGTCCCATTTACGTAAAAGTAGGTGAAATTTAATGTGCTGAGTTCGGATTCTCTATAACATGGACCAAGTCTTCGGTGGTAAATCGTACCTCGGGAATTTTGGTGCTCCCATTCTTGGTGCCAGGCGGTTGTTAGGTCAAAATGCTCCTTTATGGCAGTTACAACTGTTTTAGTGGGTGAGTATCGATCTTATAGACGCGAGGGCTGTTAATAAGCCATACAGGCGCACAGTATTCGGCAGCTGAGAAAAAGACCCAGAGCTGTTGAGCGCAAAGTTGGTGATGACGCTTTCCATGTTGTTCCGCATAGTTTCTTCATAATATTATTTCTTTTTTTCATCTTTCCGCTATTTGAGATAAATGCTGCTTAAACGAGAGTGTTCTGTCGAGTGTAATGTCGAGATATAAATTTTCCCAGATCGGCTGTCAACTCCATCTCTCCAAATGTCTTAAGTACATGATGTCGTTATAGGATCCAATGGTTGGCGTAGCTATACTTCTTAGACTTTGTATCTGGCATACCTGCAATGTAAAGGCTGAATAGTAGGGGTACAAGTACTGATCCTCGTGGCAGGCCATTCTTGGGTTTCATTGTTGAGCTTATATCGTAATAATAATAACTTGGATTGTCCTGGCGTTCAACATATTGTTTACTAGACGGTCTGTTACCTTATATGGAATTGTACGGAGGGAGTAGCTTGTATACTAAGCTCTCTCTTCAGACGGTGCCATAAGCTACTGACAGGTCAATAAATGCCCCAGATGTTTTAGGGTTTCTTTGGAACTTCGCTTCTATATGCGTAGTTAGCGAGAGAACTTGGTCTACACAGCTTCGTTCTCGTCTAAGGTCTACCTGTTCAATTGGGACTTTTTGAAAGATCGTGGGACTGATTCTGTTGTAGAAAACTCGCTCCAGAAGTTTGTGTACGTACAGATAACAATGCAATGGCTCTTAGGCGAGTTTTGTAGTTTTGCTTGTTTTATGATGGCCATTACTTTAGATTGCTTAAATTTTCTGGGCACGTTCCCAGTCTATGTTATACCGGTGAGGAATTTACCCTGCCATTTGTCTTGCATATGTACCGCAATGTATTATAAGAACTCGGGGCTGATGTTATCGAATCCCGGTGCTTTTCCTGACAACGGGGAATGACATCTTTGGGAACTGTTTCTATTTATGCAAGTGTAACTGGACGACCGTGAGCGCTATGTCTTGCGGAGGTGCTTTAGGTTTTCTAAGTGCTCGTTTTATTTCAGTCGTATGTGCTTTGTGTTTTGAAGCTCTGGATGTATTGTAACTATGTGAGACGCTAGTGTCTTAGGAGAGATACCCGGTTTTTGTCTTTGAGCAGTCGCATCGCTTCCTAGTTTCTTTAGCAAAGCCCAAGCATGATGACTTGAGGTCTGGAAGTTCAAACTTTCCACTGTTTCCGATCATTTATGTTGTCTTGCAGCATCACGGCTGTGCAGAAGTTCATCTACGATTTCTTTCTCTCCAGATTCAAGAAAGTTTTGATAGAGCTCCTTGCTGTTTTATATCCATCCAAGGGTGTATTCTTTACAATATGCACTTTTAAGCAATGCTTGTTATTGCAACAACAAGTCTGTTATAGTTAATTGGTTAATTGATGAGCAGAAAAGTTTCATGTTAATTACGTTATTTACGTTTCTGAGTTGTCGGGCTGAAAATTTCAAGGTGGTCGCATTTTCAAAGCAGCTTGACTCAGACCAAGCTATTATAGTTATGCAAAGTACCCTGGAATGAAGTTCAGGATTTAAATAATTTCTAATAAGCTAAGAAGCAGACAAATTAAACGTTTGTATTTTACGAATATTTCATGGTTAATTGTTGTGACCATCCCACATTGCTTGAATAAACCTGGTTTATTCTTTACAAGCGCCGATATGCAGGCATATAGAAAAAGGATTTCTGAAGTCCGTATACTATAATTAAACACAATATTATCTTTGTTAAGCTTACTTCCAGGCCACTAAAATTATAATGTTGAAAGTTAAACATTTTCATCGTCGTGTTTCAATCAAAGAATTATTCCCTTCAAGCAATTAAAATTTTCCATTACCCAATTAATAAACCCGTTATATATTTATACCATTTTAATTGCCTCCGAGACTTCAGCAAATATCTCGAATAATCTGAAAGTAGTTCCCTCATTCTTCTATAGTCTACCTTCCCCCGAGATTGGACATGCATTTTTGATGCACGTCTAAACAAACTATAATCCAACTGTCATGGCTTATTCATGGAGTATAGAGAGGAAGGGCATCAATAATGAATTATATTCCATTTAGCGTAGCAGGTAAAGCTGACAAAGAATTGCGAGGGTATTTGTATTGCGTGGGGTAGCGTTCACCCCTTGTGAGGGTGGCACGTCATTAAATAAACACGTTACAACCCTGGGCAAACATCAGTTCTGTTGCAGGAGCTGTGTTTCACAAACAGTGGAATTGTCAGTGGGAAGGGAGAACTTGAGGAGCGTTCAAAGGATGAGGAATTAGAATAGTTTTAATGGTTTTATCATAATGATCCCGAACGGTATTGTAATAGCTGTCTACGTTTTTTTTTTGCCCGCAACTGACGATTGTCTTATAAAGTAGAACATAAATTGTCAGATTTGTTGACTAAATCTAATATTCGATATACTTTTCGTTACTTTCACAATTCAATTTATGAGAACTCTATTGCTAAGCAAAAAATTTTTACCAAAAAATTCACCACTTGATCATTGGGAATTGATCTCTGATACTCCCATCGTCTTAACCAGGAGCAATAAAAATAACTGAGATTTTGCTCATTGAATGAGAATTTTGGTGCCATTCTACTTGAAAACGATCCTCAAAATTAGATGATAAAACATTATATTTCACTTCTTAAACGATTAGTCCTGATGTGGAACGATGGAGACGACCACCCGAAAAAACTCTCCGCAAAACCAAAATAGGAGCTGTATTTTTTTGAGATCGCTGTTTCCAAAAAGTGGTTCAAAAATGGGGAAATATGACCTTCTTCTTCTTAAAATGTCATGCATATTTCTGCTTAGACGTTAATTGTTTTCTCATCAAATGCTTCTGTTGATCGATAGGTTTTTCCTGCCCATTCCTATATTTTTCTTTCAAATCCCTGAAGAATGAGGCGTTGAAAGTGGTATCGTTCTCAACGCAGTTTGTGTCCGAGACCTATTTTTATTTTCCTGATGTTTTTAGAAAGTTCTGGTTCTGCTGGACCGGCTCTTCAACGTCTTGGTTTCTCACGTAATCGACCCACGACACCATTAACATTCGTCGCAAGATCTACATTTAAAAGGCACCAATTTTGTTGTTGATTGGTGTTTTCAACGTCCATGTCTAAACATCATATAGGAGAACGGAGCAGACAGCATTTTACCACCCTACATCTGAGGCTAATATTCACGTTCCTCTCTGTAAGATATCTTCGGAGTTTGAGGAGTGTTCGGTTCTGTTGGTCCAGATCCCATCTTTCGCTTATCATACCCCCAAGTCTTTAAATTGTGTGACCTGTTCGCTATTCTCTTCACCTACATGTATTCGAGTGTGTGGGATATCGTCCCTATCAACAATCATAAACTTGGTTTTGCTGATGTTAGTTTTTAAACCCAGTCTTTGGATTTCTTCACTAATCCGATCCAGCAGACTGTGGAGATCATGTGCACTATCTGATCTAATCACAGTGTAATTATTAATAGGGATTCCGAGATTGACTCGAATAATGCCCCTCCACATACACGTTGAATATCATTGGGGATAGGATGCACTCTTGACGAACGCCCATTTTAATTTCAAAACCTTCACTGGTTCCAGCGTTACTTATTCGAATCTCCGTCGTTTGATGCCAGTACAGACTGCCGATCAACCTTATGTATTTTCCATCCAGTCCAAATTTCCAAGGTATGTCATCAGGAGGATGTGCCTATAACGTTGTCAAATGCCTTCTCGTGGTCAATGAAGCACATAAGGACTTATTTTCTTTGAACTTGGCACTTTTGGACTAACATCTGGAGGCTGGATGTGGTTTCTCTAGTTCTGAATTCGCTCTCAAATCTGAATTGTCAGCCTCTACTTAAGTACCTCCTCTAATTTTTTAAGTCTTGTGTGCATACCCCGAAGAAAAAGTTTTAGAAAATGGCTCATTAAACTGATGAGACGGTAATCTTTAGATGGGGTTGTTCTAGTTGATTTTGGTAGTGGAATAATTGTAGAGCGGAGTTAATCTTCAGGAAAATGTCCAGTGTCATAGATGTTATTGAATAGTCTTACGACTGTTTCAAGACTTTGTGCGTTATGTATGATGAAAAAATATGGCCCAATGATGGGGAAATATGACATAAAATGGGTTTTGGCGAAAAATTAAAGAAATTATTACAGCAAATCCTATGTTAGGAAGCAACTATGGAACTCCCACCTGTAAAAGATTATCCACAGAGCAAAGCTCTCCCTATGGAGTTGGTGGAAGAACTTGGGGCACTGGTCCCAAGCAAATACACTGGATATATGTAACGATGATAAGGCCAATGATCGCATATGTCTGTGTAGCTTGGTGGTCCAAAAGGCTTACAAGCCTTGGCCAAAATGAAGCTGCCAAGTCTGCAAAGACAAGCATGCCTGGCGATCAGTGGAGCAATGAGCACCACACCGTCGGCGGCTATGGCCTACCTCCACTCCATATATACTTGGAAAGAGAGGCCAGATGGACAACGTACAGACCGTTACAGGTGGTACGAAACACACAAATGGATTATGTCATGGAGCGGACCAGTCTACTGGACGACACTCTAAGTCACAGTCTTCTGGGTATGCCCTCAGACATGATTGCCATACAAAACAAACTACCACACTGCCTACAACGTCCTCTTTCCAAGCAGAGACAAATGGGAGCGCGACTCTTCAAAGCAGACCTCACGTGCTTCAGCGACGGTTCAAAGACCTCAACGGAAGTTAGATCCGGAGCGTACGACGCTGGGTCAAGAAGATAATTATTTGCAAGCCTGGGTCAGTACGCAACAATATTCCAGACAGAACTGTATGCCATTGTACTCAGCGCGCAGATGCTGGATGAAATGCACTGCATGCGGAAAACAATTAAAATCTTCTCAGAGAGCCAAGCGGCCCTGAAAGCCCTTTGCTCCATTCGTTGCAACTCCAAACTAGTATGGAACTGTCAAACAGCACTTAATCCCTAATAGGCCTATACACAGGACACTGTAAAGTGAACCACCACTTACACAGGATTAATCTAGAGAAAAAAACGAATTGTCCAATTCTCCCCCCCCCCCCCCCCAAAAAAAAAAACAGTCATTTCTGAGCCCATGGCTGGATATGTGAAGGATTTTCGGTAACAACTCCCGACCGAATACATAGGTAAACTCCCATTATGCGGGTCGTTCCAAAGAGTTATTTCTCAGTTCAAGGGTAAAATGAAATACAAAAAAAGAAAACTATGGAAAATTATTCACATTACTTGGTTGTTTCACATTACTTGTAAGTATTCCTTGAAATTATAAAAACCATGAATTCATATACATTATTAATTTATTTTCCATTAAACCTATTTTCTATTTCAAATATTTATAAGACTTAAGTATATTATAATCTTTTTCTTACAGAAATCTAATACCGGTTTGGGTATTTTCAATCATAAAGTGACGTGTACCTACATTATAAAATTTTTTGTGCTACTAGGAGCATGAAGTTTCATTACTGTACGGGAGTTGAAAAGGAAACGTGAAACATTTAATATTACATGAGCTCTATATCGATCGCATCGGAGGGAACCGGAGATCATAACGTAACGCCACTGTAGATGGAGTTGCGACTTTATGACGCAGGTAAAACTCAGATCCAGTTGCCACAAAATATACAGTTATCAATTTCTCGGGGGTAAAAATAAATTTATACAATGAAATCAATACAAAGGTAAATGATATTTGAGATAAAAATATACGTCTACAAGGACACCTAAGCTCTGTTCTGTTATACCTAATAGTACCTACGTAGTTTGCGAATTTTCACTTTCCAATTTAAACTTTCCATTTCGCTTCTCTTATATCACAATTTTAAAATTACAGAAACGTCTCTCAAGTATTAAAAATTCGATTCCACTGTTGCCATTGATAGATGTTTTCTCTAAAATATTTTATCTACATTATTTTTTTTAAGTACCTACTGTCAGTTCTAGAATAGTTCACTACAATAATAATTATTATTATTCTATAGTCTAAACTATACATAGCGTTTCTTTTATCTCTCACCATTGAGATTTGGAGAACTGGTCGGTTGAATTAGAGAAAAGTTGCACATTTTTATGTTTATTGAGAATCGAAATCCAAATTTATGCCAGCTTCATCAGTCGTTGCTGAAATATTCTGACAAAAATTTAAAATGGAGATTTTTTATTTTAGTTGTGCAATAACTTTGTTGGGTGAATTAATTGATGAAACTTAATTTAATTTAATTTAACAGGGTCTTAATTTAACAGGAACTTTATGTATTTTTGGTAAACCTTATAAGAATCTTGGAGTCACTTCATCATAAAAAGTATACTTCTAAGTTACTTTTTCTAAGTATCTGTTAGATAATATCTTGATTTTGGTTTAGGTCAACAAATAATGTAGGACTCTAAATTGGTTTATAGTAAGTAAGATCATTAATATACTTTTTTTATGATACTTAAAGTGATACTTAAAGTCCTATCTACAGGGTGTATCTAAATAACACCGAAAAAAATTAAGGGGTGATTCTGTGATGAAAATTAAGGGGGGTATTTGGTATAGAATTATTTGAAAAAACTCTCCCCGAAAAAGTTACACCCCTCCGAAGAATAAAAAAAAAATGGTTTTTATTTTTTATTTTCCCTGTATATTAAGCTAAAGACACGAAAATTGGTAAATATTAATTGTCAATGAAACTACATATTTTGAATTTTTTTCAACCCTGAAGTATGCTTAGAAGGGATTGAAATAGTCAACCCCTAAGATATTTTACCTTACAATTTTTTTTAGATTAAAATTTTTCTTTAAAAAAAAACACGGCTGAATAGCTCAATTAATCTACAAACTTTTTTATCTCCATAAGTTTTTTCTGAAACTTGCGCACTTAAGAGAAAAAAATAAATGTATTGCAAGCTCATGTTATAAATAGAGTGTTTTATTGAACAGTGCCAACCAAAAAATTAGGCAAAGATTCTTACAACTAAAACAATAGTAAGCAAAGAATGAAAAAAGAAACTGTCGAAGGTCAACAATACAATAATAATGCTATCAGTATTATTGTTTTTATGAATGTCACTGCAAAGCACAGACCACTAGACCTTAAGGCAAAATATCCTCGCGTTAGCTCATCTTTGTGAAAATGCATTTCATTTATTTTTTTTCTCGTAAATGCTTAAGTTTTCGAAGCAACTTGGGAAGATAAAAAAGTTTGTAGATTCATTGAGCTATTCAGTCGTGATATTTTAGAGAAAATTTTTAATCTAAAAAAAAAATTTTGTATGGTAAAATATCTTAGGGGTTGACTATTCAATCCCTTCTAAGCATACATCAGGGTTGAAAAAAATTCAAAATATTTTATGTAGTTTCATTGACAATTAATATTTACCAATTTTCGTGTCTTTAGCTTAATATATAGGGAAAATAAAAAATAAAAACCATTTTTTCTTAATTCTTCGGAGGGGTGTAACTTTTTCGGGGAGAGTTTTTTCAAAAAATTCTATACCAAATACCCCCCTTAATTTTCATCACAGAATCACCCCTTAATTTTTTTCGGTGTTATTTAGATACACCCTGTATACATCGAGAAGTTTTAGTTTGAATATGATAAAGGAAATGTGAATGTCCTAAAGAATAAACAACAGTATAGAGATTTTTCTATTCTTAAAATGATCGTGGTTACTGTAAACCAATTCCGATAAGTCCCACATCTATACCTTTTCAATGTCAACTTCAGAAAAAGTAACCTCTATTTCAAAAAAAGGTAAATCAAATTCAAAAAAAGTATAATCAAATACAGTAAAGGTAACTTCAATTTTAGAAAGGTAAAATCAAATTCAGAAAAGGTAACTTGAATTTCAGAAAGGTAAATCAAATTCAGAATAGGTAAAAGCAATTCCAGAAGATTAGCTTCTGGTCTTCCTGTGAATAAATTATCTTTTATAAATGCATTACTATAGGTGCATAATATGTTTATTTTTATCATTTTTTCGATGTGATGTATGTTTATTTACTGTGATGTATTAGTTGTTTTGTAGGGAACTCCACAAAGGGCTCCTGATGCATGGGTGAAAACCTCTGGCGACGAATCCTAAGATCGTGGGTTCGATCTTGGCTCAGACCACACTATTTTGCAGATTAATTTTCGAATGTTTATGACAAATGTAATATGCGATCGATTGGGTGGTGAGGGCCAGTGGGACTCACACCGAAAGGGCCTTGAAGGCCTAGGCGTTTGGGGTTCATAACACCTTCCTTCCATACCATTAATTACCCATTGGGGCACTCCATTTGCTGCTACAAACTTCAAAATTTATTACCTTCTATTTCAACTTAGTGTATAGTATAATACGCGTTCGTAGGTTTCATCGCCTTCAAATTTTCCCTACGTCTTACCATCTTGGTAATATTTTAGTTCGTTATACTTTCATGACCGTTGTTATAATTTTGATTAAGCGCTTGTGAAATCCCTACCCACTTTAATGTAACTATAACATAAAGTTAAAACACTTTCAGTAATATGAATTGATGGTACTATAAATGCAAAACATTTATCTGAAGATAATATGCTTACGCTTATAAAAAATTAGTACTTTTTCCTAAATTGGAATTACTTTTTTTTTTACTTTTTCTGAAATTGACCTTACCTATTCTGAATCTGAGTTAACTTTTCTGAAATTGGTGTTACTGTTTTTGAAATCGAGGTTGAAAAGGTATACAATACAACAAAAAACAAACAAACATTTATCTAAACTAAAATCAAGAGGTTGTGTAAGAGATAGGTGCTTTAACTAAGAAGTAGGTATATTGTTTATAATGGAGTGACTTCAAGCTTTTATGGCTTACCAAAAATACACAGAGAGGTTGAATTAAGACCAGTCATCTCATCAATTAATTCACCTAACAAAGGTATTGCACAATAAATTAAGTACTGATATCTTAACTAATTCATGCAATGAAGATAATCAATTTTTTATTTCAGCCATATCTTTTTTATTGACGAACATAATGAAATAAAGACATGAATGGTTTTTAAAGGCTTAGGTATACCGGGTGGTCACTTTCAACTGGCTCACCATTGTGGTCTCCTAAACCATAGGAGACACAGTAGAGTTGGTTAAATAAGAGGAAAGCTGCACAATTTTATGCTTATCAAAAATCTAAAAGAAAATTTAGGATTACTTCAGAGGTTGGTGATATATGCTGAAAAAACTGAAAAATCGAAATTTTTTATTTTGGCCATATCTTTTTTATTAGGTTATTTAAATTAATTATTTTTTTTTGTAGGTTATCACAAGTCGTCAAGAACCATCAATTCGACACTTTCAAAGTGTCGAAGTGTCAAAGTGAATTTTCAAAGCCTACTAAGATCATAGAGTTTTCATAGTCAATTTTTGTTTCTTTTATGGCCGCCATATTATTTTTTATGTCGCTTGGTATAAAAAAAATCACGGAGACCAAAAATTACTAACATTCAAAAAAATTCAAAAATATTCTTCTTCTCTTTGCGAAAAAAGGAAACTTTTATACGCCAAGAATTAAGTCATTATTGAGTCATATCATTTGCCTTAAGATTTTTTAATTTTTCTATCATATTCGGTATAAAACATGTCTTTTTTTTTAAAGAATATGTAAAGTTTTTGAAAATTTCTTTCAAGAATATTAATAATTTTTGGTTAAGTTGATTTTTCTAATACCGATCAATATAAAAACAATATAAAAAAATGAAAACTTTGGAATCTAGTCGGCTTTGAAAATTTTAGAAATTTCAGATGGATAGCTCTTGACGACTTACGTAAACCTGCAAAAATTATTTAATATTTTCAATAATATAAGAAAGATATGGCCGAAATGAGAAATCTCGAATTTCCTGATTTTTTCAGGAAATTTTAGCAATCACTGAAGTAATCCTAAATTTTCCTTTAGATTCTTGACAATCATAAAATCGAGCAACTTTTCTCTAATTTACCAGACTCTGTATCTTCTATGATGTAGGAGATCCCAATCTTCTCAGTTGAAAGTGACCACCGCATAAAATCGTCAAGAGCATCATTTGGCATTTAAAAAAATTTCAAAAATTACAAAAACTAAGTTTTTGCTTGTCATTCGGTCTAAAAAACTTTTTTCACCAAACATCACAAAAAGCAGTAAGGAAAGCATTTTCATCTAATCAGCTTTGAAAATTTTTGAAATGTCAAGAAGCTTTTCATGACTTATTATATGTAAGCCCATGCACAGAATATTTTATTTTATTTTCAAAAATACAAAAAAAAAAAAATGGTTAAAGCAAAAAAATCCAAATTTTTCGGTTTATTCAGTATATATTTCAGCAAAAAAATGTTGACCTAAATTTTATTTCAGATTCTTAATAAGCCCAAATTATGCAGCTTTCTCGCTATAGATTACAAATTCTATAAAATATAAATAATAAGACCGATGTTTTCTTTAAAAGAAACATAGATTAGAAAGTCCTCCTTTTAAAATCAAATAATGTATATTTGCCAGAAGAACTGGGATTCATAAAATTTTTCTAAATTGTCGATTTTTATTTACATTACATTTCTGAAATAAAAATAAAGGATAAACACGTAATGAAGGGAACTAATTTTCTTTGAGCGTTAAGTCCATACTTTCATTAGAACGTAAAAAACTCATTTAAGGCAACGAGGATTTGGGGAGCTTTCCCTTTGATTGGCGTCCCGAAATGGCAATTTCTTTCACCCCGATTCCTCGCCAATATTCTTAATAGTTTTAAAATTGGGAAGCAAACAAGGTTTACGGTTTGTTAGGGCTTAGGCCTGGGGTAGCTTTAAGCCTCTGTCGGAGAACACCTCTCGATGTACAAGTTCAGTTCTCCTTCACGTTGGGGAAGAGAAAATGTTTTCTTTTAACTGGTCGAATTTAAGTTCCGGATTTGCTATCATACCATTATAATAACGAATATTTATTTTTGAGTACTTATGATTTATGAAAAAAGTGTAAAAAGATCGAAGTTCTTTATTAAGTCTATGATATTATTGATCCATAATGTAAGAACATGTGAATGTAATACTACACTCCTATTGTTATGGCAATAGAGTTCTGTAACAGATATAAAAACAATTTCTTCACGTTTGACAGGGCACGTGTTCTATACGTTTGCTTCCCTTCACATAAGGGAGGATTACACCCTGTCCAACATTATTAATTAAGCTTTCAGCGTACAATAGCACTTAGAGTGACAATAATTTATATCACCGAATTTGTACACCTGTCCAGTGTCCACAACTTGTAGCGGTAATATTTCTCTGACATCGATTTATCATTTTATTTATTAGATACCTACTTCTGCTGTTCTCATCGGATTATCGATCAGATCAGACTAACTTGATCTCCCTTATCAAGGGAATTAGTAGGCTGCTTCATCTGTCTGAAATCAATCACTGTGTAATTACCAATCATTATACATAATGTATACACACTTTACACATGTTTCAAATTACATGGTCGCAGTATCTAAAAACTATTTGTTAAATTTGCTACTTGAAATTATGCAATTTTGGATTCTAAATTTTATGGACTTTATTATTTTCCAAAAATAGTTGATTTCCAAGGATTGTGAATACCAACTTCTGTAAATATTGTCTCTCCTCAATGATTAAAAGAAAAATACGTCATTAATGACTTTAAATTGCCATGTTACAAGAAAATCAGAAAAAGCTCACAAATGAGGTCATTTTCTAACATAGAATGCTGGAACTTTTTTTAAGAGAGAAGTATATTGTAGAAATAGTTTATCCAAAAATTCCCCCAGAAAGCTGCTTCTGCTGCGGTCTCCGATGTACTTCGCTAGGATGCTGATGCTTACCGCACTCCGGTATCTAATCCAAACACAACGTCCCCAGTTTATACATGCACCAGTATCGTCTCTAATGCATATAAACATATCTGTATACAGTTACGGTATGCATTATACCCAACCCCTTGGGCCTGGCGTAATTCCCAGGGGAGCTGTGGGAACTCGTCCCCCGTAGCAGGTGTTCGAGGGCGTGGATGACAAATCTAACAGCGTTCCGGAGCCACCGCTGAGGGTGCGACATCTAATGTTTCATCAACGCCATCAAATGTGATGGATAAAGGGATAGGTTCATGTTATGTGGCGATGGTCTGGCTGCGAATTTTTTGTAAATTATTGGAAATGTTTTTGCAACTCTTTTAGACAAAATTTTGTTTTGATTTAAATCTTAGTAAGATTTATACAGAGATAGGTAGAGTGAGGCAATATTGAAAGAAATATCTAGAAACGTCGTTTATTTATTATCGGTTATGTTGTTTCTCAGCGGGTGATTAAGATACGTCGCTAAAGTTGGAAGAGCAGGGTCAGCAGAACATAAATTTTATAAAACCGCAATTAGACGCTAATTAAGCGCCAATTAAATGCACTAATTAAAATTTTAATGCTCCATTTTTTCTAAGAAAAACGACATGTTCTGCCAGCTTTAGATAAAGCTAGCAGAACGTGAGTTCAAAAATGCCTGAATCAGCATGATATCCATGTCAAAATGATCGAACAATTAAACGCTAATTAAGTGCACTAATTAAAAATTTTGAAATTTTTTAGCATTTTTAAGTTTTGAAAATTCCCCAGTTTATAAGTTGCCGAGTTTCGAAATTTTAAAAATTCTGAGAAGTTATGAAATTTTCATTTAGGAGATTTTAAAGTTTTGGTCACTTTGGAATGTAGCTCCGGAAATTTTGAATTTTTTGAAGCTCTGATCGTTTTTGAATTCTAGGAATATCTATTTTTCATGATTTTTGAGTTTTAAGCATTTTTGAAGTTGCGAAGTTTGAAATGTTTTAAGTTCTGGAGATTCGAAAATTTTGAGTTTTCCTGGAATTTTGAAGTCTTCAACCGGAAGTTTTCAGAATTCTAGTGCCTCCGGAATTTTTGGAAATTTTTCAAGTTTTGAAGTTAGGAGACAATTCAAAGATTTACAGCTTAGGAACTCCAAAAATTATGTTTTAAATGTATGGGAGTTTGAAAATTTTCGAAAGTTCTGGTAATTTTGCGATTAATGCAATTTTGAAGATTGGAAAAAGTGGAGAATTTTTGAAGAATTTGTAAAACTTTCAAGTTTTGAACTTTTTAGTTATAAAATGTTTGACATTTTTGGGAATTTAGGAAATTTTGAGTAATTTCAAAATTTAAAAGCTTAGAAGCGAGCATAGAAGTTTCGCCAATTCCAGCGACGTGATAAATTTTTTTTATGAATTTTAAAGTTTAGGCTCCCCCAAAGAAAATTTCTTTCTATAAAAAAAAAACATTTGTGCCTGATACCTTCAACATTTTTTTGGTAAAGGGGGTGGGGGTACGAATTTAATTTTGCCCCGCGCCCCAAAAAGCTTTGACCTTCTCTGTTTGGTACGGTCTTTGACAGTATTTTTCTTATTATTATTGCAGGATACTTCATGTTCATTGAGGTCGAAGACGCTGACTTACGTAAAGACATCAAGTTGGAAACTATTCCACAATCTTTTTTAATAATCAAAATTTTCGAATTTCCAGAACTTCCAGAACTTAAAACGTTTCAAACTTCGCAACTTCAAAATGCTTAAAACCCCAAAATCATGAAACATAGAAATTCCTAAAATTCAAAAACGACCAGAGCTTCAAAAAATTCAAAAACTTCAAAATTTCCGGAGCTATATTCCTACCAAAGTGACCAAAAATTTAAAATCTCCTAAATGAAAATTTCATAACTTCTCAGAATTTTTAATATTTCGAAACTCGGCAACTTATAAACTTCGGAATTTTCAAAACTTAAAAATGCTAAAAAATTTCAAAATTTTTAATTAGTGCACTTAATTAGCGTTTAATTGTTCGAGCATTTTGACATGGATATCATGTTGATTCAGGCATTTTTGAACGCATGTTCTGCTAGCTTTATCTAAAGCTGGCAGTTTTAGAAAAAATGGAGCATTAAAATTTTAATTAGTGCATTTAATTAGCGTTTAATTAGCGTCTAATTGTGGTTTTATAAAATTTATGTTCTGCTGACCCTGCTCTTCCAACTTTAGGGACGTGATTAAGATAAAGGACTAGGGTTTTCGTGTTTTGAAGATCATGCAGACTCACCAGACCGATACTGATGTTTGATTACAGCGTTTATTATGTACAAATTGCTTCTGAAGTTAACAGAAGTTATTATATGAATATTGGATGAAGCTTGCTAATTAGTCGAAAATACGTGTAACAATAATGTTCTAGTTCGTGTAGAACTTTGTACAACATAGTAGGGCAGAAGTTGTCCTAAGGAGAAATGTAAACGAGATAGTTAAGTTAACTCAACGAAACCGAAACTAATTCTTGTCCTATTCTACACACGTTTCCGTGCATTACAATATTAGATTGAACAGAAACGGATTCACTGTTACTTTCGTTGGAGGTTTAATTTCATATGTCCCCTTTAAAAAAGAGATATTCGATCTCGGTCCACATTTAAACGAAAAAATTAATGCCGTGATGAAATTTCCTTTCAAATGAGGTATCACAAAGTGATAATTCCATTTAAGGTTTTTTAAGGGGTAGTTTTTTGGGAAACGAAAATTTTCCAATGTTGACTTATTTTCAGTCATTTTTAATGGACACCCTGTACAAAAGAGAAAATACCATCACCCATAGACACACTGAGCCTGAATTTAAACAAGCAAACTCGTATAAATCTCTGGCTGAGAATGAGGTGAGAGTAATATTGGTCATATGCCAACATCAAAAGGTTGTGCAGGTACTTAAAGCTGGAATCCTTGTCACTGTGCCATCTCTTATATCACTCTATAACCGGCTATAAAACTCAAGAGCCGCATTGCATGAGGAATGGATACATAAGATTGTCATCATATTATCACATCAAGATATTCGTACCAATCTCGATTACCTAATCCAAAAACTAGTACATCGACTAGTACAAGATAAGTAGGTACACTTCTTAAGAAAAAAAGGAAATTTTGAAACTTACCCTAAGTGTTTCGGTATAATAGTTGCTAATTGATTAATTGTATTTATTATGGAAACAGTGATACACTAAAATTCATGATTTTGGAGTAAAGTAGACGGAAAATGGAATAGAGGAAGAGAAAGAACAGAACTGCACCTAGATAGCAACTAATTAGTGAAAACATACTGCGGCTCACACTGAAGAGTGAAATGAAATGAAAGTCAATAAGACAGATAATATAAGAAAGAACCTGCCAAAGTGGGAGGCGAAGGGCGGAAGGAATAAAAACCTTAGACATGGGAGAATAAAAAGGCGTAAAGAAAATTCCGCTGTGCTTCTATGGACACGAGGAGGGGTTGTAATCAATAAGAATCTTTTCCACATAATATTATTATTAGCATCTCTGGTTTTATATATTTATCTTAACACCTTTGTGCTTCTATGGACACAGGAAAGGTTTATGATGAATTAATCAGAGGGTATTATCATTTCCTTATAACCTGGCTGGAAACTTTCACGCAGAACTTCATTTTTCATATCATTTTTTTTATTTTGTTCTGGAGGTGGATTGATACCAAAACTTTACCGTAAAATGATTGGGTGTGCTTGTCTCTTATCTGTCACGTGCAGAGCTCATCAACTCCAGTTGAATTGTTTTTGTACCCTTGTCGATGTTCAATTTTGCACCTGCCTATCTGAAGAGCTACCAGGATACAAGGAAAAAGGACCCAAATAATAAAAGTTATACCTAAAAGAGACATTTCAGTGACTTTCTCATTCATTACTGTCAAATTAATAAATCGCCTTACCATTAACAATAATTTCTATAATACCTCAAGAATTTTTATCCTTTTTCTAATACCAGTTTTTATATCTAGAGGAAAGCTTGCGCTTGTATTGAATAATTAGACTTACCTTAGTAATAATAAGAAAGAAAATATGTTCGGTAGACAATATTAATCGAAATTCTAGATGCAATATCTGGTACGATAATCCAATTTGATATGAAAATAATACTCGATAAGATCCTGGCTCACGTTCTAATATTTTAATAGAAGTTGATGTTACATTCTGTTCCAAAGGGTGGATCAAATATTTCATCCACGAATCTGATCGCATCAACTCTAAGGCTTCAGTTTATTAAATATGACACTAACTCCCTATATTGCCAGATCATGTAGACGGAGTCAATAGGCAGCTGAATATCAATGTATTTACGGGTTGGAAAATGCAGACAACAACATCTACAGGGTTGCATTGAGAAGAAATGTTGCTATTTATTTGGAGGAAAACTCAAGCAGATAATTTGTTTATCTCAATTTTACTTCAAAATCTTTTACAGAAACTTGTTGACAATAAAATCTTAACACATTTTTAGTCACTATTGGGACAATCTTTGTATATAAATTGACGATGAAGCATTCTCATCCCATCAAGCAAATCTGAGACTCCTTATACAAGACCACATAATTGTTCATGAAGAGCTTCTCCACCTATTCTCAGACATGAATGAATATCATATAACATGCACGAGATCTAATAATAATAATAATTGGAGGAGCATATCAGCATCACCGAGAATGTCAGGGAGATCTTGCGTACCCCGCACAGAATCAGTAATGTTACTAGAACTAGAAGCTAGGAGATAAGGTGTCAAGCTACTTATTATTAAAGGCTCAAATATCTAAAGGTTAAATATATCGGGTGATCCACACAATTTACTAGTGCCTTGGAAAAAATGAAGCATGTCTGACAGTCTGTCAGATAAAATCCAAACTATTGGTGGGTATGCTCAGGTGCAATGAGCTCAGACATGACTGCAATAGCTATCTCTCTCTTCCAAGGCACTAGTTGATGAAAAATTTTGTGGATCACACGATACTTGTAAGAGGTGAGGCATTTTACATAATAAGTATGTTGCGATCAAAATGTTGTCAATGTCAAAGAAAACATAAATCCTAATTATCAGAATGTTGCCACATAGGTACCAATTCGAAATTTTTTAAACTTAGCTGTCACAAAAACAGTGAATGCAACATTTAGGGTGGTTCCCAGAAGACACCATGTAGCCGTGGATCTTGTGTGCTCTATTCTCAGCCTTCAGATTACTATTTTCACCACTAGCCTCATTATTGCCTCTTGGTAGAGTGTTTTTGTAGAGTTGACAGTCAGTTAAAAGTCGTGCGGTTTGGTCATTAAGAAACTCCAGTAATTTTGTTGCCACTTTTGTGTCATGGAGTGTTTTTCGCTGCCTTGATATCCCCATAGAGTTGAAGGTCAACCGCCAGCGATCCGGAAGTTGATGCTTCTTTGGCAGCTCTGTCAACTCGCTTTCCCTGGATTGTTACAATATGGCATTTCACTGGTTTCGAAGAAAAGTGGAGAAATGTTTGATTCCATTTGCATGTTAATTAACACAACTCAAAGCACTGATTGCTCTGCTGCATAGACTACCCATTTATGGTTTCACCTGACATTTCCACTGGAATTTTTACATTTAAATCCTAGACTTGAACACAGAAGAACAATGGCGCAAAATATAAATGCATTGACAATGTCTTACCTGCTCAATCTTTTTTATCATAAAGACAGTGTTGTGCAATTTTCGGAAACACAACTGGAACGAATACGTGACTTTTTGATTAATAGTTTGGATGCTGAGGGGTTAATAAGCCTACAGCACTTCATCGAAAATGTTAGAATATTTAAAAGGTTAGAAGAAAAAAAATCAGAGCTTATTGTATTCTGAAACATGACTAAAGTGAAACATCCGAATTTGTCAGACCATGCAATTAAACTGCTGCAATTGCCAGCTTCTTCCGCTCAAATCTAACGAGTTTTTTTTTTCAAACTGGCCATAGGTACGTTCACTCCCAAATAAGAAATCGGTTGACCGTTCTAAAAAATTGTTACATGTAGGTATACCTATTATTTAAAAAAAATTCTAGATTCTAATAATAGTGATGAATACTAAATACAAATAGTGTAACTGAGTTAAATAAATAAACCAAAAAAACTGCCTTTTTTGTTGCTTACTTAACCTTATAGGTACTAGAAATCACATTTTTTCAATCTTTTCATTTTTTAAAATTTCAATTAATTAATTTCATTGCTCTTTTCACACCCCTCTAAGGGACATCTCAACGGGAGAGGGACGATTGCATGACTTTTTTTATTAGGAAAACCTCCATTTTTTCCAACAAGGAATCATAGCCTAATGTTTTTCTTACATAATTTAAAAATAAACTGAGGATTTTTGATGTTATAAGTGATTATCACCACCATTATTGGAAAATGTGACTTTTTTCCTTCTCTTTCGTAACGGGTTCTATGCGTAAAAGGTTTTTCGACACTATTAAGTTAACGTTCGATATTCATGATAGGGAAGATTTTTCCGGTGCTTTTCAGGTCTCTCCAAGAATACTTGGAAATTAGATTTCTCAGCAATCTCCTATCAGTGATATCAGCGATAATCATCGCATCTGACAGATGATACGTCACGCGTCGCATGCTAAGCAGGCATCGGGACGCAGGCAACCGTCACTCCAGGGGGAACAACGAAATGCCATCTACATATCTGATATCCCGCGGGAACGTTAGGTTTTGTTGAATCATGCCTATGGAGGATATGCATCTCTGTTTTGTTTCCCTTTCTCTTTCACTCTCTTGTATTTTATAAAATATAATGAGCTATATTATATCAGTGGCGTAGGTGTGTTGACGTCTCCAGAACTTCGATTGTTTCTCCACGATTTCACGTTATTGTAACACCATAAATCTCCTGTTTCGCAACTATAATTTTCCAATTAACAAAAAAAGCAAAATGTAAACGTGGGATTATGAACTTTGAACGAAATTAACAGACGAGCTACTTTGTGGTAGGAAAATTAATTAAATATCGATCGCTATAGAATTAAAACTAAGCATGTTCTTTACAGGTCTGTAAAAATAGGTGAGTACTCCTATCTAAAGAAGAAGATGTACAGTAGGTATGAAGAAATCATTGGTAGATCATTTTTGAATACGAGACAAACCTTCTGCGATAATAATCTAAATCTGCATAATGTTTGCAATGTTGCGTGCTATTTTAGGGAGTTAACCAGTGAAAACTGTCACAATCGTTTTGCAGATTTGAAATGTTTCATTTTACGATGTCAATTCAACTTAATTCAATTTTAACGCGAACTAAACTTCACAGTTTAAAACCAAGTCCAAGGGAAAGTCCTCCTTAGTCCTAATTTTATGGTAGAGACAAGAAAATAATATTATGAAAGCAAGTCCTTAGAGAGGTATTTAAAAGTAATAATTAAGAGTAAAGCTGAAGTTCAAAAAGGATTCGATTTCTGGTTGATTAATACGGCAGGAATTAGTAGACCACCTTACGAATTAGTGGAAAGCCAAGATATTCCTTCCAGCGTATTGTGAAATATGACCGGCAAAGAAAATTGTTACATTATATGCTTCTAAAGAAACAAAAATGGAAAAATCTTCTTTAATTATTTTATTGTGCACGTTTAAATGAACGTCCGTTTGAAAAAAAGGTCCATTTAGGTCCATATTATCTGACATTACCTAACAGAAATCATCCTCAAGAGGAAACTTACATGCTTTTACACTTCACGCTGATACCTACCTGTAATTTTGATATATTTTTTGTAATAGAAATAATTGAGACGACATTCAAAAACACTGTGTATACCTATAGAGTGAATATAATAAGCGTTAAAAATAACGAAGTTCCCAGAAGTAGCTTTTCATATTTCTTCATTAAATAAGACAGTTCCCGTAAAACAAGCTCGTATAAAACTAATTGCCTCCCCCCAATCAACTTAGCCATAGTTGGTTACTTCTGCAATGAGCGGCGATTCATTTAGAACACGCTTAATTTCATCTCGGGAAGAAGGGATTTTAGTTGATCGACAGAGGAAAGTCTTCGCTTCCTCATAATTGGAAACTCTATCGTGGTACAAGAATAGCCGCTATGTTCACGAATGCCGAGGTCATAGCTGCGTTGCAGGATTCACCCAACAGGACCACCAAAAGTCTACAAAATTCTCACCCCATATTAAGAATATTTGCCCAAACGAGTCAAAAACCTTATGAAACTTCTAAAGTAGTGAGAGACTTTTCCTGTACGTTTTCTGGATTTTTTTTCTGAAAATACCTTTATATCTACTTAAATACAAATAGAACAGCAGATAAGCCGGTTGAAATGTCTAGTCTTTGATCTTTGGACTCAAGTATTCTTTAACTTAACCCAAAACTTAGTCGAATGAAAGAGGAGCTGAGATAAATTACTTTTTTCAGATTAATCAGAGAAATATAACGTCCAGGAATAATAGGAAAATTTTCCATTTACGGCAACACCGACCAGGTAAACCGGCTAAGGGGCACGACGGATCAATACAGGTCATCCTGCTACGAACAGACGACTACTCCTGCCCTCGGTGGTGCTCCTGCACACCTGAAAGGACCCTCTCGCAGGATTTCGCGTTAATTTCTGTCGCCTTTCCCCACATTGCAGAGTTGTTTTAAAATTAAGGCTTTTGAATATTCATTCTTCCTTGATTTCTGGCCGCTTGTGTAGGTTTGTTAAAAGTTCAAAAGTGAGGTGTAAAATAAAATGAATTCATGAATTATAACGAACCAAAACCTAAAAAATATATGTTCTACCATAAACTGTTTAATGGAGCAAGATTCGAAAATTGTGTTAAGTAGATGTGGATGTGGTGAAAGCATTATTTTTAAGAACAAAAGGAAAGAGAAAAGGGTGTCTGAGAGGTCAGCTTAGTTGTTGAGGAAATGCGAGCCTAACTCTACCCAAGAAACTGACGAAGGACGAAGGCATGGAAGATGAACGCAGAAAACTGTTTCACTATTTATGGCGCCGTTCGAAAGATCTAAGACTCTTAAAGCACCAGCACGATCAGTGGCGTACGTGGCTTTATAATATGCTCTTATTGCTACTACTGTAGATTCCATTTTATAAAGAGAACTATCTATCTACGCAAAATTTACCTAGATACTACTCAAAAAGTTCCTAGATACTAAGCAAAATGTAATATTCTGTAAGTCTGTACCTATAGGTTTTAAATAAATTATAACTATCTCTTGGCCTAAGATAAAATCGTTCAGCTATTAGTTTTAATGGGAAAACCATGAAATTTTTTTATTTAGGTGCTACAAGGGTAATGGGAGACATCATTAGTCGCAGCATCTCAAAATCTTGAAAAAGATCTGAAAGAGGGCGACTATAGAAACATGACGAGCTCTTACTCTAAGTATAGAGGAGAGAGAGAAATTCGTCGAAGGTGAGCACTCAGGTAATGTCGCAATCATGATGAGAAGATATTTTATCTGCAATAAGGAGTAGCCGTTCTCAAAGGAACTAAGATCATTGAATTATATCAAAGGAGTTTATAGCCTTACTTGACTGTATTTGATTTTAAAATTGATTAAACAAAAAGATCAAAATTATGTCTCGCTAGATAGGTATAGACCATTAAAAACACAAACTTGAGGATCTTGTATCTGGCAGGTAAAGTTAAATTGCATTTACTTACAATAATTGAAATTTAAAATGAGTAAAGTTGAGATGATATTTAATGGGAAAGTTGAATATTGATTTATGAAGATTGTGACTTGAGATTGGTAGTTGTTTTTTCTTGAGTGGGACTTGCTTGGATTCTGGAGTTACAAGTTGAAAACTTCCTCAAGGATCGATCCTTTTCTTTTTTTTGTACCTCAAAGATGTTGTTACATTAGAGTGACGTTGCTATGGATCAAGAAACAGCATAGGAGCCAACGAACGAACAAAAGACGACCATAAAAAACGCGAGAAAAAATCCAAAGGAAGAGGCACAAAAAATCAGTTCGTCACAATAAGTTGGCGCATACCCACCGAAGTATCTTTGCCATCTTTGCCATCTTTGTCAAATTATTCGTCTTGCACTTTATTGATTGTACAATTTTAGCAGTATCTACGTAGCTTAGGATGGTGTTCAAGACAATTTAGCTGTAGAAGAGTCAATTGTGCAATTTCAGCTCTCGCATATGCCAAATATGGCGAGGAATTAGTCGGCTCAAGCCTAGGATGGCGGGCTCCATCGCAATTAGGACGAACGATTCTTGCGAACGTTATTTTCTATAGATGATAGTAGGAAGCCTGTCCATTGAGGAGACAATGATAGTGAGGAAAGTATCTTACGAAACGCGAGGATTTCCCGTAAAAAGACAAGGTTCCTACTTCTTAAGGAAGCGAGGGAAAGAAGGCAGGTCAAATGGGAGCAATCCAGTACTGGCAAGTAGACAAAACGTTTGATCCCAGAAGTCAATGTGGGCCAAAAAGAGGACTTCCATACGACGCAGTGCCTTCCCGGCCACTTAGTTTTCGGGTCATAACTTTTTTTTAATAGACAGTAATATAATGCTGGTTCTGTGATGAAGCTGATACGCCGGAGCACACAATCTTTGAGTGTCGGAGGTCGGAGGCTGAAATAGTGGCTACGGAGGACTTGTGGAAAAATTGCCGTGCAAAACTTCGCAGAAAATTCTGAAGACGAGAGTGGCATGAAACTGCATTACAAAAGTCTTTAGGAGTGTCATGGCACAGAAGGAGAGTGACGAGAAGGGGCATCAGCAAGACAGACAGGAGATGCAAGAATCAGGCAAGTGAAAAAATAACCGACCAAGGCGCCCATACTGATGAAAGCCACCAAGTGACATCAATGTATGGGTATGCTCACACGAGGAGGCGAGCGAGTCTCGCAGTTCTCGGCGAAGGTAGAACCATGTCCATCTAGAGGAGATCTCTGTGCCTGATTCGTGATCGTGATTTGACAAGATGACTAAACCGAAGAATATTTTCTGACTTGCTACTATTTTACAGATCTTTTAAAGAAGATGGTCAGAAATAGGAATAAGTCAGTTGTCTAAAATTCATCTTAGAGCCATTTATGGGACGCCCCTTGAAAACTTTTTTAAGTACAACCTTCAGCGATTGAAGACCAGAAAATGTCTCCCTTTGAACTTGTACTACTACTCTCGGAGCTAAACATTGGGGATATTTTTCCCCTGTTGTAGAATTGTCATTTAATCACCCCAATTCAAAAAATTCTACTGTCAAGTCGTTTGTAATTTTAGGGGAAAACTTAGTCTTCAAATTATTTACAAAAAAAAATATTTGGTATTGATCACCTGGTATAATATTTTACTCGTTATACACCAAGTAGTAAGTACGTGTATAGAGCTTATCTACAAACTTAATGATGAAGTTCCTAACACCCGCATCGCTATCTCTATAGCTAATTATACAAGGACTTATCAGTCCCTATGAGAGTTTGACGTAATAACCGCCGCCTCACACTGGGCCCCCCTGAGTAGGGCCGATGGCTCGTCCTATTGTTGTCAGGGGCCATAAAGGGCACAACCCTCGCCGAGCAGGCGGCCTGCGGTGCTGCTTCCGGCACTGAATCTGCATTGTGAATTAATTAATAAACTGTAGAATTTACCACCCTGTATATCAAGCGAAGTTCCTAAAGGCTTCCTCCCGGACGGATAAATCATCCATGTTTTATTATCTAGACGCAAGCGGGATGGGGGAGTGTTGCTCTAAAATAGCGGAATGAATTCTGTGGGAGTATTATTGCGGTGTTTTAATGGTACCATGATTATAGCTACATGGAAAATCGATTACTTAAAAGTTCCATAAATGAAATTTTGATTGGAGATGAAGCAACGGCAACATATGCGTTTTAGTCATTAGTTTGCCGTTGGCGTAGTAGAAATTCGGTCAAAGCTGCTGATTTCTGATATTATTTTTATTAGGGCGCGTTTTCAAAGGAATTAAATAGAAATTTTCATAGTAAACAACATGAAATTTCAACAACCAATTTTCCAAAATGCGAAAAATCTTCATGATTATTGAATCAAACGAATATACCACCCATTATTATGTTCTACCTTATCTTGGCTCAGTTTTTAACAATTTTTCCAGCGGTCCAGCAAATATTTTTTTATGTTGATACATGTAGGTATTTACTCTTTCAACGGTTCATGTTAGTCTACGAAGTCTCAGAATTAATTTCCTTTGATTCATCTTTAATTTTTGACTGGAAGTTTTCGAATTTATAAATCCCATACAAAGTTAATCGTTAAGCAATAAGAATTTCAATTTTACTATTAACCGTGGTTATTATACGGTACGGCAGGTATTTGACTACTCTATTAGAGATGCTTCAGCACACTTCGAGAAGCAGGTAACATGTGTGTGTTATAAAGGAATGCGGTTATGACGTATCCAATCTCAAAGCGAGTTTTCCTCCAAAGTCCAAAGTGTAACTTGTATCATGTCGAAGGGAAACAGAGCGACAAGAGTTAATTGTTTGGGAGTAAAATGGAACAATGCGGGTTTGTGGTAGTGTCAAGTGCAGGTGGAAGCCGACAATGCGGCACTAGAGGGCGCTCACCTCGCTGCTAGCCGTGCTCGCCGTGTTGCCTCCCAACAGCTGAGTACCCGACAGCCATTTCTTCGGCAAGGAGAGAAGGGATTCCTTCCATCCTGAAACACAATCAAAACAAATAAATTTTAGTTATAAGTACAAATAACTTTTTTAATTATTGAATATTCATTCAGTCGTACGATCGGCACAAAAAGTTCAAAAATTTAATTTCGTTTACCTAATATATCCTGCTCTTATACCCAGGGCCAAAATAAGCATTGCGGTTATTTATGAAAGCTGAGTTTTTTATGCTACTTCAACTGTTATGATATTATTGCTTGTACAAGCAAATGACAAAATGAAAAATAAACTGAACAGATTGTAAAACGAATGCTATCAAAACGAGATATACAAGCGAGCAAAATGAAACAATGTGAGTTTACAAAATTATGGTATGGCTACAAAATTTTGCCTCGAGCTCACTTCTGTAACAGTACGCTATATTTCAGCTCAAAAGTCCTGTGCTTTTGTTAATTGTTGTATGGAAATTGCATAAACAGACACAAAAAACTAACCTTTTTATTGCTTTCAGCGAATTCATGTTAACTAAGAGCTTTCAATTATTTCAACAATGTTTGATTGGCAAATATTCTAAAGCAATTAATAATTAATTAATGTGTTCTTTATTGTTACGTTCTCTCATTGACAAAAAAAAAAATACTGCGAACAAAGTCGGGAAGTGCTCAACGAATTTACCGGGTGGTTCATTGGCTGGCAAACGCAGCATAGGGATTTCCTAAAATGGGAAATCCTAAAATTGTCATTATTAGCTTCAAGATTTTAAAGCTGCTTCTGTCCCTGTAGTTACATTTTAGGTGTCATTTTAAAAAAAAAAAAAAAAAAAAACTGGTAAAGTCTGCGTTATGTGACGTCATTTGCATTGTTATCATTTCGCTGTGAAGTAATTTTCGTCATTTACGTCATTTTTAATTATTGTTCAAGTTACGGCTTAAGAGGCTTAAAATGCAGCTATAGCAACAGAAGCAGCCTTACAATCTTAAAAAAGTATTATGTACTAATTTAACATTTCTCTCTAAAACATTTTTATAGGGAAGCCACTAATTGCAATTTTATTAGGTATGACCCATTGAAATCCCTATGCTGTGTGTTTGCCAGAGCACTACCCGGTATAAAGAGTGTATATTTAATACCGCAAAAAACTTTGAAGACAGATTATTTGATAAAAAAATAAACTGAAAATTTTCTATTAACGTGTGTGTGCTGAAATTCGCTGTTTTTGAGATACAGGTCAAAAAAAAACCGTTATTTTTCCAGTTTTTTCAAGACATCTTGGGAACCCATTTAGATACACACCTCAGCTTTTATACAGGCACAAAACGCCAAAAAGCAAAAATGTACTTGGACGATTTTACAACTTCATTCTTTTGTTTTTCAGCTCTATGCATGGCCATAGTTTGTTTTAATTCTCGCCCTGTTTTTCCACCATTATGAGATTGGTCAATTTTACAAAAACCCTTCTGGACGTATAACACCGCTTACTGTAAGTTTGAATAAGGAGTATAATTTTGTCTTAATTTACTTAAATTAATTAAGTAATTTAATACTCGATAATTAAATAAATTGAAGATAAAAGAATCGTTTTTTCTCTACTTTTCTCCAAATTATACAAATACAAATCTCCAGGTGTTAATATGGCAGGTACAACGAATAAAACTGTGTTCAAATTTTGAGGACAGATTTACTTTTTCTGCCTCATTCGAAGGAGTGTTCTAATTAAAAAAATAATCTGACAAAACATATTCTTTTACGTAAGTATACAGGGTGTTGAAAAACTCGTGAAAAAATTAATGTCACGTTACCCAGTTTTGAAAAAGAATATATCTCTGCTTTCAGTTTTGTGTTAGCTGCTCTAGTTTCTAATTTCCCGTTCATAACTCAAAATTATTATCAAATTTACACATAAATTCATTTTCAAAACCCTTAAAAAATAGAGGTGAGAAAAAACCTTCAAACTGGCGACATTGGCATCAGCAAATAAGGGAAGTTTTGATTTGGCAATAGTTGTTCGATGATTTTGCACTCTTATGTCTGTGGTTTTTGAATTATTTAGTTTTTAAATGATAGTTTCAATATTGTCTCCACAATTTGACTTATTAGTTTGACGTATGCACAAATACAATACCATAAAAATTATTATGGTACATAATACATAATCTTACCTAATTTGATAATTATTCTTAAATACAAAACTATTCAAAAATTTTGAATAGATTGAATAGAAGTGAAAATGGTTACTCAATGGTGAGTATGCTCGATATGATTATGTGCCCAGATAAAGTACATGGTAATTAAGTTACAACATACTATAAGCAACTACTCACCTAAAGAATACCAATAACGCAATCCCCGTGGAAGAATAATTCAACGGACTTCACATCGTCTTTGAGAAAGTGGGCAATAATAATTTATTCCTGCTCCCGATAACAGTGTTTCTTTACTTACCTAAAAGTCTGCTACTACCTCGGAATAAATGGACTGCCCACAGCGGGTTGTATTTCGTTACAACCAATAAACATAGTTTCATATTTGAAAAGTCTAAAAACCATGCCAGAAATTACAAGTAAGTTTATTGAAAAAAATCATTTCTAATATTTATTTCAGAATTAGACATTTAAAAATGACACAAACATAAGTTTAAATATTTTCAAGACAGCAAGTTAGTATGACTGAAAACTGCCACCATAGAATAGCAATAATAAAAAGAGATCGCAGACTCCAAATTCAACTTTAAAATTCAATAAAATGTTGCCATACGTGACAAAGAAATTACTGCGCTATATCGGAAACAAATGATTTTTATTTTATTTTTGGAATCACACAACACAGTACCATATTGTGGTTTTGTTTTTTTCCACGAGTTTTTCAACACCTTGTATAGATAATTGAATTTCCATTTTTGATTCAAGCTAATCAGTTTTATACTGAATGCCAATTAGTTTCCAGTCTTCCCTCGCTCGTTATCCTGGCAGCCTAAAAACGGTCCTCGGATTCACAAGCGATGTAAATCCTTGATTACCTACGTCATATCGATCGCGACCTTCAAGTTAAATGTCAGCATTACGCTCATGCAAAATTTAGCCACCGACAATTAATTTTAAGACCGTCACGCAAAATAATATACATATACCTCTAAACTTACTTAAATTAGGTAGTTAGGTATATGGTAATCTCCAGATCATATTATGTGTGCCTATACCTATATACATACAGATTTTCGCATAAATTAAGCGATACATTAAACAAGTGTCTTAAACATCACATCAAAAGTTTTCGCGGACTTAAGCTAGAAAACCTGCAAACAAATTTTCTCAGATTGATACCTATATGTGAAAGAATGCAAAATCACTCAGCGGTTTTGATACACCCGTTTGTTTTTTTACAAAATTTAAAAACAATATGGCGGTCATGAGAAAACAAAATTTGACTATGAACATCTTAAAATCTAGACGAATTTGAAAATTTTTGAACTGTCAAATGGATAGCTCAAGACGATTTACGATAGCAGCTTTTACAGAATACCTATGTCAGGAAAGACTGAAGGTTTCCTAAACTTCTTTTCAAATTACTACTCAGCACACAAAATCAACTATAACCTATTTTAAGGCATCTCTTAAGATAACGAGAAACCAAAGCATTTTGTTTAAAAATAGTCACCCTGTATGCGTCGAGGAATCGAAGATATTCTACGGATGGAATAATGCTATATATTTTATGGGTCAGTTTTCAACAACGGTAATATAAGGAGCTGTGAAAATATTTCAAACTTATTGTTGGTTTTAGTGTTATATTTGGCATATTAAAGAGCTCCTTCTTCTCTTTTATTGCATAGTATCGCGAGAAGCTTTGTTCTGGTGTGTAAATCTGCATAGAGATGGTAGGATACATTTGGAATATAAAAACTGTGGATAAAATTGCCAACATCAAGCATATTTATGTTTATCCGATTAGAAAAACATTTCAACGAGAATTCCGTTGTTATTTTTTTTTGTAAGATAACGACCCAGCAACGGTGTATTTTTCACTGGGCGCTTTACTAAGATATTATATTTTTTTATCTACGAGTGATTCATAAAATGCACTTTTTTAGGCGTTTCTTAGTTCATAAAATGTACGATTATCTTGAAGACTGAAATAAAGTATTTCGGGTGAAATAAAGTGCCGTAGCGGTTCATTATTTAACGCTAAATCTGACAAGTTACTGCACGACGAAGTGACGAACCAAGTACAGTACAAGTTCTAGTCAGCGGAGCGGCTCGATTAGGCGATCGCTGATACACGAGACGCTGATCGCTGGATTACATTATTGCATTCCGACGCCAACCGCTCCTAATACTTGTGTTGCTCCGTGCTCGGCTTGTTGACACCATGCACCTATACTAGAGAAACGTCGTAGTTTATTAGCAGAGCGCCAGATCTATGTACAATTAATATTTTGTGTTTTGTGTCGTTTAATTATACCTAAAATGGATAGGTACCATTGTAGATGATTCAATGAATGAAATATCTTGAAGAAATGAATGAAACCCCAGAAGAAATTATTTTTCAATCAAATATGGCTGCACAAAATCAGTTAGGTACCTACCTCAAAAATCTAAAGAAGCGTATATTAAGCAATATGTCACCTTTATGAACTGACGTGATGAAAAAAGCGTTAATAGCTTCAAAGAAACACTTTCATAAGATATGAATGCATTGGAAAGTTTTTTTTTTTATAATAATAACTTTCCGTTCTAATTTAAATCACTCGTAGATAAAATTTTGTATGCAACATATGCATAAAGTGCCTTTTTTTCACTTCTGGGATTGCCGCATTCGCCTGCGGCTCATGCGGTCAAACTTTCCAGTCGTGAAAAAAAGTACCACTTTATGAACTTGTTGCATAAATAACTATTATTTATTCTTTATATCTACTAGGAGTGAAATTCTAGAAGCTTTAAAATTGTGAAAAAAAATCAAAAATATAGTAAAGGCACTCTAATGAGATTCTACATCATAGTAGAATCTGAAGAAATTATCTATTATACTTTTTCTACTCCTAACCTTTAATATGCATATTAAATATGAATCACCAGTGCTTTAATGGGACTCATTAAGATACAAATTTCCATTAAAGCATTGGTCAAGCTATCCAATGGCAGAGGAGCATTTGCAATCGAATCGGTTCCTTTTCGCTCACAATCGGGTCGGTCCACCCCAACCGAAATCATAGAGTTGTCATACTCACGACAAAAATTGCCTTGTGATATAAGTTCTGTATTTCTGAAAAAAAATTCTGAACGTTTATTTAATTTAGAACATAAGTAACATTCAAAGAAAATTTATCAAAATTTTATGTTACCTTAATCAATTATTATTACGATATTTAACCTTGAGAACTAGTTTTTATGGTATGGGAATATTTAAAAGAAATGTTATTTGTCAGCATAAACAGTGTCCTTGGTCTGGCATGTTTATCAAGCTAGCGTCAAGATTAAGATGCACAAAATTAATAACTCGCCCTAATGAAGAAAACATTTTTCATTTTACAATATTTTTGAGAGTTAATAATAATATAACTAGCCCTCAACGTGGTGTTATATCTGTCTTGTCCCCCTTCCAATAACTGTCATGGTTATAAATCAGATCAGAGGGTGATGTCACTTAACGGCAATTAAACGCCTCCCGCAGGATTAACAGGATTACGTTCTGGAAGGACTAAAGGACATGCAGCAATGTCACTAAACTCCATTAATTACACCCGGGATTAGATTGATGAAAGTAAAATGCACCTCGTTAAGTTGAAGCTAAATTTGTCGCAGTTTCCAGGTTGTATTCTTCAGGTTTTTAATCTAGTTTAAAATATTTGTTCATCAAAGAAAGTGTCGTAAATAGGGCATGAAAATCTACGTCGCTCTGTTGTTCAGTTTCCTTCAAGATGAAAAACGTCTGTAATTAATTAATTAATTATTTAGGTTCAACCCGATTTTTGCTTTATATGACGTTGAAATTTCCTAGTTACCCTATCAAAGAGAATTGATGGAAGCAATAGCGGCAAAAAAATATAATAGATGTAAATTTTAAAGAATTGGAATTTGGCTCAGTTTTTAGCATTCCTGAACTTTCTTTGAGTGTAACGTGTATTTTTTTCTCATTTCGATTCTCGTTTTCTATTCCGGTTGAAAATAAAACAATAACACGGGTATGTTTTCGTTCCGCACTGAAATTTTTCTTCCGAGCTATTTCGGATCCCCAATTCTAGCCCACGGGTAAACGGCAGAATAAGGGGAGAAACGCCAGGGTCTGAATATGTAGTTACCTAAGAACATTGTTGCCATTATTGGCCCAATGTAAATAAATAAAGACATCCAAAAACCACAAAACTCTGTTTGCTTTTTTGGATAAAGGAAAATATCTGAAATATTCAGAGTTTTTTTGGTATCAGATTTATGCCCGTATTCATAAACGATAATTTCCTAAATAATTACGTAATTAATTAAATGAGTGAGATGGAGATATGCAGTTTTTTTGCAATAGAGTGAGATGGGTATAATTGATTACGTAATTATTTAGGAAATTATCGTTTGTGAATACGGGCATTAGTGTAAAAAGAGCCATTGGTTAACTTCAAAATACAGGAGCTTAAAATTTTTTGGGAGTTGTTATTGAGATTTAGAGATGATCCGGCTGTGGCTCAACTGTATGGGTTAGAATTATAATAATTATTTTTGAAAATAGTCTCTATGTCCTAATAGTCCATATGGGCTAGACCTGGATGCCAAAATTTCCAGAATGGAACGTCTATATTTTATCTACACTGTTCGGGATAAATGTCACAGACCGCTTATCCCTCTTCTCTTAAAAAATTCACAACATTTCTTGATTTTTATTAATATTTATATTTTTCAATGATCTAGTTCTAGTATACAGTTCCAAAGTTCCAGTAGTAAACCCAGTTAGTTATAAAAATTTTGAAAATTCTCTATTATCAATGAAACATCTTACAGTTAAGTTATTTTTAAACATTTTGGCTGGAAGAGTATGAAGAGAGTCAGTTTTTTAAAAGTAAAAAACCAATTTTATGCCTAAGCAGACGAAATGGTTATCGCTAACGAAAGCCCATCCATTGAAAAGACCAGAGAGACGTGGATTGTAGCCTTAGACCTCTCCAAGGCATTTGATGGAAACTAGCATAAGATAATTAGATGCCGTTGTAGTGGGATCATCATCTAACTCTTAAGTCGCTCATTCAGGAATGCCCCAGGGCTCGATGATATCACCTACACGATTCCTTCTATCTTAAAACGACCCGCTCAGCTCAACATTAAACCAGGTTAATATATTCGCCGATGAAAGTATTCTCTACAGGGAATTCACATTTCCGAACTGCCAAGTCCACCGATATCCCAACCATAGGAAAGCATAGTGAATATTTCCTAAAAAGAATATCATAAAGTATAGTCCCTCTTTATCTATCCTTGATTCCACTGTCAGCGAAAGTTTATTTTGGGTGGCTCTATGAATGGTTTTGACAAGGCAGCTGGCAAGCTGGGATTTCGCAATAGATCAAAGAATTATATCAATTAAAACAGTTGTTAGTAATCTATAAGACACAGACTCCAACAGCAATCAATTGCTACCTGGTCAAGTCTTCCCCTCGGTTTACCCCCAACGTCATTTAAGTTGAGGGTAAACAATCACTTACTACACACCAATGTCACACCAACACCGTCGAGGGAACCGGGGCAGGAGTCTCAGGAATACTCACCAAGTTCCAAACCCATGGGAACATCCCCACCCATACTGAAAGCGAAACTTGTTCAAATAAACATTGACAGAAACTATATGAAAACCAATAAAAAGAAATATTGATTGAAAGAAAAATTGACTCAACAATTTAATCAAATTAAACGAATTAAGCAAGAAAAATAAAACTTACGTCAAATGGATACCAGGTCATAATGGAATTGAGGGAAATGAAAGTGCCCACTAGTTGACAAGAAGGACCAGAACCACTTACCTAGTGGTTTAGAAGACACATTCTTCAACGCAGAACCTCTCAGGGTTGAGTCAAGCCAAAGAAGAATTTTAATCGAGAGAGACCGAAGATACTTATCAAACTCAAGAAGGAACGTCCCATAACACTGACGGGATACCTGACGGAACATTGTAAGCTCAAGGAGCACCTAAGAAGTCATAGAGGATAATGACGTTTGCACTTTTTGCAGAAAGGGAGATGAGACACCACCTGCTGCTAAACTGCTGGAAGAAAAGAACCAGAACTCAAAAGATGAAACACTCTGGGTCAACACCGCATGGAGGCAGCGGATTTACCCGACCTTGATCCCCTCAAAATCCTCAAGTTTTTCAAAAAAAGGATTTGGAGACGGTGCTTGTTAATGGGATTCCATACCAGGGGGAAGCATATTAGAGGAGACACAAAAGATCTCTTAGGTCGCAGTGACTCAATCACCATAGTAATTACATTACACCACACACCAACGTCCTTCCACAGCATTCCTATACACAGGAGTGCTTACAGGGTTCGTGTTCATAGAGGTGTGCAAACTAACTGAACCAGTTCCATTTGTCCTGGGTATTTCATCGTTTTCTTTAGACATCTTACAATTTTAAGAAGAATAGCCAAAATGGACCTTAAACAGTAGCCGTAGCCTAGGCACTTGAGAGGAAACTTTTTCTTCTTTGTAACAATCCAGATCGAGAAGCTCATTGACAACCGTTTGTTGTCGTTGCATGTGTAAAATGACTATGATCCGCTGTATTTATTTTTATCCAACTCTTAATGTGGATGTTTGTATTCGAAGATTGAAACCGTGTAAAATAAAAATGTACCTGTTGCAAAATTGACTATCTAAAACGTAAAATTGCAAGAACAGAATAATTGTTCCCCTCTCCATTTATTTTCCTGGCAAACAACGGGTTCTAACAAACATTATCTTCTATGCATCAGTTATAATATGCAAACATGTTCACTCTCCTAAACTCCTGAAAACATAATATTACCTTACCTATAACACAAACTCTACCTTATGTTTAAGAAATGAACTACGAATAAAAGTTTGGCAACAAGGTCCTATATTGTAGCGTAGCCCTGCGGGTACTCGATCAGCTCAGATAACAGCTCTTGTTCCTCTTTGTTCCCAACAAATTTAGTCTTCCCAACTTTCCCTTCCCTAATTGCTTACAGGTCTGTAATAACATTGACTCTGAGCATGTAACTTTAAACCAGTACCGAAACCAGGATTCGCTCTTCGTCCAGAAAAAAATTTGCTGAAAATCGCTTCATTAGGAAGAGTCAGTTTGAACGCGAAGCGTTCTGGAACAAGTTCTAGGTAACGGTAACGGAAGAGCCGTTATTTCTGTTATAAGATGCTTATTTCAACGTTAACAGTCAACTTGAAGGATCTTTTACTTGAATATTATTTTTAAATTAAACTGGAGATGGTTTACTATCCAGAATTTAGGTGGGTTTATTTCATACTTTTAGATCATGTAAATTTTGTTGAATGCCTTCAGGACATTTTTTTTGAAACCAATGAATAATTGTCTTCTTGCTCACTTATAAAAATGTAAGATCCTTATGTACACTTTATATTTTTGTGTGATGACTCTATTTTACGTCATACTTACCCATAAAAGTAAGTATGTCCGTTTAGAAGTTTTGTTGCATGTATACAAGCGATTTTCTGCTTTAAAAAGAATACAAAGTTGTCACAGTTGATAGGGTAGCACCTTAATCCTTGTGTAGGGGTCGCGACCGAGCAGGATAAAGTAATCATTCCGTCGATTTGAATCTAGAGAATGCCTTAACGCAAACAACATCCAGCCCTCGGTGCATTCGTTCCGTGTTTGCTTTCTCCTCACGTACGCCAACTGAGGTAAATCCCTCGGGAGTCAAGCTAGAAAGTTCCAGCTACGCTAACTTTGTACGGGAACACAAAGGGACAGAAAGCGAGGCTGGATAAGGCGTCAAAACTGCTCACTAGCGACTCGTGACTGCTTAGTAGAAATCTTATTGCCCAATCTTTTCATTCATTTATTATCAGCACACCATTTTTATTTTATTAATAAAAGTTATGAAATATTCTCTGTACCACCATAGGACCATATTATTTGATGAATGGGCATCAAATATCATAATACAGTTACACCCTATTAAAGAATAATAGTGCTTTAAATAAGAAGACTAAACTATACTCAGCCTAAACAATCCAAAAACTTTTTAGACACAATTTGTAAGAATAATAATATTAATACAGCATCCGCCTCTGGATATAGGTCCTCCGGGAGGGAGAGGAGACCTAAAACAACTCCTGAGATAATCATCAAGGCGACTAGCAGGACGCTTCTTGTATTGCAAGGTCTCGTCTCTTCTGTCGGCGACACCTAAGGGTCTCGTCTTTCTCAGCTGGATTTACTCTAATATTGATCGTCCCTGTCGCACCTATGCCGCGACGGCCAATTTAAAGGGCGACTTCATCCCTTACAAATCCTCCTGTAACACCCAAGTTTCAGCCACTCGACTTGATCTTGAACCGGAAATTCTGCGTCGATAAATTTTGTTATCTTTAACTTGCGATTCAACGAAACGAGAGAGATGATTTTACAGCTAACGAGTTATTTTTTCTGCCAATAGCGTTACGCTGAATACTAAAGTGACGCTTGGTTTTACTTTCGTTCAGATTTCCCGTCCTAAAGCTCGTACTTGCTTTTAAATTTTTCTATTCCGAGGAAATTTATTTTCAATTTAGACGAGTTTTGCTGCAAGTTGGTTTCAGGATCATCCTTCAGTAGTGTTGTTATTGCTCTCACATATATGAGGAATGAAATTCCTACCAATTATTTGAAAAGTGTTACACCTTCCTACAACACAATGCTACTGTGTAGCTGAAAGCTTCTTTACTTTTTCCACTTCTTTCGCGGAAGAAAGTTACTCAACATTATCCAGCTTGTCCTGAAATTAAAAATTTAAGACTCCATTTACGGGGTGAACTTCAGGATCCACTTTCTACAAGAAAAATATATTTCAGCTTCTGTGCTCTGGATATTAGATAACAGAAGCAATTTATAACTCGATAAAATATTTCTCGAGGTCGTAGATTCTCATTTCACTTCGACGTTTGCATTTCATATTACGCCTTCTTATATGAAAGGCAGGGAATTGCTTTCCCTGGAACCACTTATCAAGTTCCGGACTGAAATGTTTCTTCCTCTGCGAAATCGTAAAATATCCCACAAGTTATCGGTAGATTTGTAATCTTGAATTTATTTTCAGGACCAGTTGCAGATTACTTTCCATAATCACGTTCGTTTCAGGATATCATCCCTGTTGGTCGTGAAAATTAGAAGCAGAAAAAAAAACTTATTCCCATCGCCTTCCCCAGACTTGTTACAGTTTTTACTGCCCCTATTGTACGTGAGCTGTAAGAATTGAGGTGTCCCGAAGACAACAACCAGCGATGAACTCGTGACAATAAAACACCCCGACAAGGCAATCAAGAGAGCATGGGGGTGAAGCTGTATCAACCCCCGACACGAAGGGAAGGCAGGAGATTAGCCAGATACGTCACAGTGTAGATCCGGACGTCGATTTGCTGACTCGACCGCGCTATTCAACCGCTGTTTGTTACAAGTCTACCGAGAATTTCCAACTTCCTATTCCGTTCTGTTAGATAAAATTGTTGTATAAAATTATCCTTTGATGAATAATTATTGGTTCTGAACATAATAGGTAATTATATAATTTATTTGGGATCATTTAGGATAAGATCTGACAATTAGCTTTATTTAATTATGGAAAACAGAAATGGCAACTAAATGAGAAAATTTGTAAAAATAAAATGGAGACAAACTATTAAAAAATTCATGTCGAAAAAGCAGCAAACAGAAATTTTTTTAGAACATTTTGTCAATAATAATAATTGACTGTACAAAAGAGAGAATTCCAACGCACACCTTGAGGCAATAAAAAATTCAAGGTTTACGAGTTATCAAATTGTGCGTAGTTGAAAACTTTTATCATTTTCTCTTTTTTAACTGTATTTTAGAGCGACGTGAAGGGTACATACAGATTCCATAAATTTTTAGAGTATTTTGATATGTAGTTCATTTAGCTTCGTCCAGTATTTGATTTACGGTATCTCTGTCTCGAACCATGCAGGATGTAAATTCACATTTAAGGCTGTAAATCATACGTTAATAGGAGCTGTCTGAAGCGCGAACAGTTGGCGGAAGGTACATTTTTTCCCTAGAGCGTTAAATTAAGGACGTGGGGGAAAATGTTGCAGTAGAACAGGTCAGATGACTATTCGAATGCGGTCTTTTGATTATCGGAGAGATGGCGAGTGCAAACAGACGGATTCAGATCATACTAACGTTGAGATTTTATTTCGACTTGAAATTTCAAACAAGAACCAGCACGTGGCCCTGTTTTAGTTTAATTCCTTTATGAGTTATTCTGTGTTACATAATATTGTAATATTGAAATGAAACCCTGACGGGCGACCTCCTTTGTAATGTAAAATTAAATTGAGAATATCTTCCACAAGTGAGTAGATCGCTGATTTTAATAACCCGAACTATTTACAAAAGTCTTTGTAATTTTCAAATTTGTCTCCTGTCATTCAGAAAGGGTTTCAGTTTCAGGCTTCAGTTTCAGTTACTTTACCGGCGGCGTCGAACCAGCGGTGTTTACATTTAATCATCTACAGACCGACGAGAAGTTTTTTCGTTGAATTTAGATTTTGACCAATGAAGTTTCACCATTGAAGATAAAAAGTTAAATAAAACAAAAACACTCTTGTGGTATTTCTCCGATCTAATTTACATTATTGATGTTTTGAGTCCATCCGTTTTGAATCTTACATAAACATTCAATTATAAATTAATTCGTTTCTTCAAGAAATAAAGAAAAAAAATTTAATTACCAAATGACTCATCAGCTTTGATATTGTGGCTGTATATTGAATATTACTTCCAGATATCTGCGATTGAGACCTGAACATTGAGACCTACCTGTCAACGGCCACCTCCTTCCGGTCAAGGTAAGTGAAGATTTTGTATTTATTTCAAGACAAGCCACTGGGTAAGAGTAAGGGTAGGGAGTACCACAGAAGGGGGAAGGAAAATACTTCAAATTGTATCCAAATCCATTGAGGTTCATTCAAACAACTTAATGAAGTTCTGTATAATATCCAATATCGATGCTATATTTCCAGCATGGATACTGCTGCAAAATGTGGCTCCTTAGACTTCTCTTTCAAAATAAGAGCTTGCGAAAATTATATATTTTTGCTGGGGATAATAATTGAAATAAGCGCCTGCTTCAATTTGTCTGTTTGTCAGGCTTCAAAAACATTTAACTGAGAAGGTGGCCTAAAAGATCTGGGCTTGGATGCGAGAAATAAAGAAGAGGATTTGCTAAAATTTCATTATAAAATGTTATTATTTTGAAAATTGTCTCTGTCTCAAAAGTGTACGTGCTTAATACAAGGTGGCATGTTGTACAAGTAACTATATGTGATGAAGGGAGGTGTTTGTGTGTTGATCAAATTACCTCTGGAAGGACTTTTGAATTGTAAGCCCAGTATAGCGACGCTAACCGGAATAATAGTACTTCTTTTATATTATTTCTGGTCCTAATAACGTTCCTAACAGGCGCCAGAGTTGAAAATTCTCTTTAATCAGATTCTATTTTATTTTAAACAAGATATTCAGGTTTATAAAAAATTACTTTAAACATAAATTTAGATAAGAGACGAATAGCATCTTGCAACAATATGCCACTCAACGATGCCGCGCTGTGAGTTAGGGGTGGAAATTGTAGACATGTGTTTCGTCCTAATTGAGACTCGTCAGTACAATGTATCTTACTAACACACAGCACAACCTCGATCACTTTTGATGAAAATGAATAACAGATCAATTTTTTATGTAAGTGTGTGTATAAAAGAGTTTTTTATATTTTATTTACTCATACATATATTTTATACCAATGTTTTTACGATTCAAAAAAGAAACTGACAGTTACTCTTGATCGATCACGTATGATTATTTGATACACGTTCCTTGTATTGTACGCAGCGATTCCTCCGGGAGCCTAGGCCATCATTTCTTAACGCGCCCGCAGCCGCTAGGGACTGCTCGACGGATCTGAAAACTCCGCAATGTGTCTTCACCATTAGGAGAATTTCAGATGTTAGTTCTCGGTTCCCTTGTGCCATAACCGGGCAAGAAATGTGGCGAAAGTTGTTGTTGCTCGTAACGAGGATAAACTTGAGTTTATGTCCGATTTTGTCTAGATCTTGTAGGGTAATGGATGAAAGGCAAGGGATTGGTGGATACGTTTTGCAGCCGGAGCAATACTGTTAAGATGACGAGTTTTATTGAAGCAACTTTAAACTTCGTTCGCTTGAAATTGATATTTCGAAGTTTACTTGACTCGCATATGTATAGTTACTTTGATTACACGTCGTGTAGTCTTGCCGATAGCTACTTTATAGTTAGTATAAGGGCTCCTTGTAAGTTTCGTCCAAATTACCTAACTTTCATTAAGGTAAGTAAGTGTACCCAAAGTTATTTTATTATGGAAGTGTTAATAGCATGGAACACATCTAGCGATGAATAGAATTTTTATTTGTAAATTTATAAATTTAAAAATTTATATTTCTTGGACAAGTAACGTTTAAACACCATGTATATGAGACAAATTATGTTATAGGAGTCTGCATCATCAAGAAAACCCCGTTATAACAGGACTCAAACTACTCGCCCGACCCTTCAGTTAGCTGGTGTGCTGGTTCTTGTTACCGAAATGTTCTCCTTTTACTAAATTAAGCCCTCAGGAGGTCGTCTTTAGGTGAAGGGTGGCACATTCATTATGGAATTACAGGACCCGAGATGAATTAAACGTCATTATGCACTCGTCTGGTGTTCTATATTCTATAAGCACCCTTCATGGAAACTATGATGGCTTGAAATCGCTCAATATTCTTCATATTTACTGACATAGGTAGATGAAGATGATAACTTCAATTAATGGAGTTTGTGTAGTTTTGAGCGATCCAAGGCAACTGTTTTCTTGTAACTTTTTTAATTTTGAGATAGAAAGTTTTAACATTCGTGACGCTTATGAAGTTTTAAAGAGACGCTTTTTCAGCCAAATTTTTCCGATCGATAAGCCTCACAAGCTTTCTCCTGAAAGTTATTGAGAGACTCATCGAGCGACACATTGGATAAAACTCCCTAAAAAGGCAACCTCTAAACGAAAACCAAGTCTGTTCTGCAGAAAATGTACTCTGCCACTGTCCAGCTCTCCGTCAATTTGGGCAATCCATATTGGAGGAAGTCTTGCCTGACATGGCCAGAATTGGACAGACGCCGCCGCCAGGGCTCGTCCTTCTGTCAAAAACTTATTTAATACATTCACTCTAATGATGACAAATTTAAATTTACATCTCAAATTTCCCTACAAAAATTTACTGAGCTTCATTAGTAAATTTACCTCAACAAGAATGAATAAAAACGAAATCATTTGCTCTAACGACTACATCTTATTGTTGCGTACGATTTTTTTAGTTAAGCTTCATTGACCTTAATCTACCCCAAGATAAGGACCGACATGCAATTCCCCCCCGATCTAATCTGGCACCCTGCAAGGTAGCAAGAAACATGATCTCCCATTTCAGCAGCTGTAACGATAAGAAACAGGATCTCTCGTTATCTAGGTTTCTGGATCAGCGGGATTCCGGACGTCCATTGTCCGGGTTCAGAGATGGGGTAATCCAGGAACAAGACTTGAGCATCGATCACGAATCACAATCATGTAAGATGAACGAGGGAATGTGGAGGTTGTGAAGTCTTTGTTAGGATTTGATTTAGGGTACTGATGGATTTGTTAAAAAGAGTTGTGAATTTGTCTGGAAGTGAAATTCAATTCAATTTAAGACTCAAAATTATGGAAATAATTCTGTAGGTTTATTTTTAAAAGCGGGAACTTATCAAGTCAAGAACGTGTGAACTGATGAACGGAAAATGTCGTAATTAAGATTTCTGTAAAACAATATTTCAAGGATTTGTGTTCAAATAATTAATTAACAGAGTTAAGTAGCTTTTTTTAGAAAAATAATTTCTTATAAAATAACATGTCTCCATAAAAGCACCTTGCGTTAAAAGTGACAATGATTATTTTATTTTTTAATTAATCACCTTTAAAAAAATAAATAGATTCTTGAAAGCATGGATTGTATAATATAATTAGGTACCTACTTGTTCTTGAAAAAAAAATGACAAAAATGAGTTTCCTTCATCCCTTTTCAAAACTTAAGTCAGATATACACAAGATACACAGCAGGACAGAAACTGGGAAAAATGATTTGAGCACAAAACAACAATTGAAATCAGTTACTTATTCACACTAACCCGACACTAATTAATTATTTCACAATGAGACAAACTCCCATTCAAGATTTAATCTAGTGAAACCCAAGACAAGTCCTCTGTTTCTCCTAGGAGTAACTCAACTACCGAGGGCGTCTTCCTTCGAGCCGGCCGTGTTATCAGACGCTAATTCCGTTCCCGATAACTGGGGGATTACACGGCTGGCTGCTGTGTAATCCTCAAAGCGGGGCGTCGGGAGTTTGTGGACAACCAGACAAAACCTCTAATGCCACATGAAATATATAGCTGGTTTATTGCTTCGACGCCCTTACCCCTGCATGCGTGTTCGCTTATTAACATAGAGGGAAGAATATAAATGTGCAGTTATGCTGGTGGAAAGTTCTGTTTATTTTCATGTAATCCAATAAATAAATATTTTTATAAGAGTGCTGGGGCAGAAGTGACACTGTATTATAACCATCAGGTCGATAAGTCCTGATACCCAAATTTAAAAGTAAAACGTGACGTTTTCACCACCCCTCGGAAACTTTCACCCAACGATACCACATCAACTCAAATATTAACGGATAAAAATTTAGAAAAAGTTAAATCAATGATCACATCTTTCTGGCGTCTACTGAAGAGCTTTTTTAACTTCTGAACGAAACGTTATTATATAACCAGTTTGTCCCCAAATGGCCGAAACAGCTCACTACAGGATGCTATAATTAACTACACTATCCCCAACGTAGTCCTGACAGTCCTGTACTGGTGTACCTGGGAGGCCATCCGTCTACATCAGCAACGGTCCCGAGGGATCCACACGGTTCCCTTCGGCTATTCCCGAGCTCCGCAACGCTCCCCCGAATTGGATTAAGCTAATCGATGTCATGGAATTAAATAAAAAGCTCAGATCACGTTCTCTTTTGGGTTAGAGCCGATTGGTGAAGTTTTCTAGCCTCAAAATGGATTAACAAACTGTAAACGCAATATGTGAGATAATAATATAAAAAAAAATTAACTTAGCTTTTTATTTGTCTTTCTATCGCCTTTCTTAATTTAATGGAACTAGAAAATTGAACCAGATCGCATAATGCACCAAAATTTTATTTTTTTTCATGTTTTTTACAAGATGACACGAAATTTTGAATGCGACAAATTTAATTTAAACTTTAAAGTTAATATTAAAATCATTTTTCTGTAATTGAAACTACGACAGAATTGAACTCATCCCACTCAACCTTATGCCATTGTCTCGAAAGGTTTGCCTGGTGGATTTTAATGTTATATCATTACTTCAATAGCCATATGCATCCTAGCTTAGAGTGCTCAAGTACCTATAACCAAATGGAGGGTGGAATACGTAAATAGGTAGGCAAATACTCGCGTATGCTTTCTCACGATTCCAGCTGATATCTGATGAGTAGCGTTTTAGAGAATGCTCTTTGAAGATATGTTATAACATATACAAATAATGGTACATGGAGCATCACCAAAGCGCATAATTTAGGGAACATTTGCATTTGTAATAAAATAACTGCTCTATACAGGGTTACTGGTAACTGGATACATTCCTTTGGTAATCTGATAAAACAAGAGGTAAGGAGTAAATTAACCCCAAAACTCCACTATACAAAACTCAATAGATTTTGAGATATTTCGATTTTCAACTTTTCTTAAAAAAATGGTTTCAAATGTCTTGAAATGTAATTTTCAAAAAATCTACTTTAACTTTTTGATTTTTTTTTTTTGCTGGAATACTTGTCCAATACTATGCTTCCTTCTGGAATAAAAAATATCCTGAGGTATTTCGATCGTGTGAAAATTTCAAAGAAAAACTTTCACAAACTATTTTTTTTTAAATAAGATTTAAAAGTTTTTACAAGTTTGTTTCGCAAAATTGTCAAGGCAACTTGCGTACAAATTGTTTTAAAAACTTTCCTAGTGTAGTAGCTATCTAACAAGGTACGAATCTTGTACAAGAATAACAGAATCTCCCCGCTATGTACCGTTACCGAGGAACAAATCCTTAAGTCGGGACGTTTTAAAAAAAATACGGCCCTGAACGGGGGTCTTAAAATTCTCGGATCCGGCCCATCTTCAACAGGTCGTATTTGGGGGTCCCGAGCTTCGTCCCTACCAAGTTTCGTCCCGATCGGTAAAACTTTCAGACACTAAGAGTGTTTCCTAGGCTATTCCCGAAAAATCCCGAAATTCCCGAAAAAATGACACTTCCCTGGAACGGATCCCGCTCATTTTCAATGGGCATCGTGCCACGGTGCGCCTCTTCAATCGAGCCAAATTTCAACTTTCCCACATGAAAACTGGCGGCTCTAGAGTGTTTCCTAGCAAAGTCACAGAAGTTTCGTAAGTACCTATACGTATTCTTGTGCCCGAAAAATGTCTGTCTGTCGGTCTGTGTGTCTGTGACTTTGCTAGGAAACACTCTAGAGCCGCCAGTTTTCATGTGGGAAAGTTGAAATTTGGCTTGATTGAAGAGGCGCACCGTGGCACGATGCTTATTGAAAATGAGCGGGATCCGTTCCCGGGAAGTGTCATTTTTTCGGGAATTTCGGGATTTTTCGGGAATAGCCTAGTAATAGCCACTCTAAGTGTCTGAAAGTTTTACCGATCGGGACGAAACTTGGTAGGGACGAAGCTCGTGACCCCCAAATACGACCTATTGAAAATGGACCGGATCCGAGAATTTTAAGACCCCCGTTCAGGGCCGTATTTTTTTTAAAACGTCCCGACTTAAGGATTTGTTCCTCGGTAACGGTACATAGCGGGGAGATTCTGTTATTCTTGTACAAGATTCGTACCTTGTTAGATAGCTACTACACTAGGGAAGTTTTTAAAACAATTTGTACGCAAGGTGCCTTGACAATTTTGCGAAAATAACTTGTAAAAACTTTTAAATCTTATTTAAAAAAAGTAGTTTGTGAAAGTTTTTCTTTGAAATTTTCACACGATCGAAATACCTCAGGATATTTTTTATTCCAGAAGGAAGCATAGTATTGGACAAGTATTCCAGCAAAAAAAAAAATCAAAAAAGTTAAAGTAGATTTTTTGAAAATTACATTTCAAGACATTTGAAACCATTTTTTTAAGAAAAGTTGAAAATCGAAATATCTCAAAATCTATTGAGTTTTGTATAGTGCATGTTGGGGTTAATTTACTCCTTACCTCTTGTTTTATCAGATCACCAAAGGAATGTATCCAGTTACCAGTAACCCTGTATACATAATATGTACTCGAAGAAATTTTCGAATTTCTGCAGCAGCATCGAGCAGGTTTCTTTATTTTTAGTTTCTTTTGATCTTGTTTCAAGAGAAACAAAATTTAATTGAAAAGTCTTCTGCTTCCTGGATAAACTGTCTGTACGACTTATTTCAGTGATTTCGAAGAGTACCTAATTCAGCACACAGAGCCAAACGAAATTACAAGCATTCCCTACTTGTGCTAGTTTCAGTACAAATTTCACACAATCTCCAAAGGTTAATCGGCCGCGCTTCCTTCTGGTTTTCTCCTGATCGCTTCCAATCAATATCCTTCGTCCTGATTCGCTAGTGGAGCGTCGAGGGTTGCCACTATATGAGAACATAAGGCTATCATAACTGTCAACAGTGTGGTGTAATAACCCATGAGTTGACGGCGGATATTTCAATGAATCTCCATCATAGCTTCCGGTCCAGTGGAGACTGGAGAACACACGCACGCGACCTTTGTTAGGGCGACATTAAATTGGGCGTGCGAAGGGCAAACCTTCCATATAAAGGAAGCGAGAGAAAGAATTATGACTTCATTATTGCCAGAACGGAAAATTTTGTTCCTATTGACATAATCGAGCAAACTTCTGTGTGATTCTTGATGAGCTGATAAAATGTATAACAAGCATGTTTTTGGGCACTTATCGCCAATAAAAAAATGTTGTAAAATTTATTACGTTTGGTCATTTTCATCCCATAAGGTTTTTATTACCTTTTTTTTAAGAACAGTTCCTTTTTATTCTGATTTTGAATCTGATTATTATTATTTTTTTTTTTTTTTTTCATTAGACCAATTTTCATTAGGCTTCATAGGTACATAAGTTGTGATTTATTCGTTTCCCGATTTCTCGAAAGTTGCTTTTGCCAGCAACTGAAAAAATGAGACGGCAACTCTGGACTGAATATACGGGGCTTTCATTGGACACTACCCTGTGTGAAGATTATCATTCAATGAAAGTGTCTAGCTGTAATTGGTTACTAATAACGTGAAAATGTTCATTTTCTTACACTCAGATAGAGAAAACGCAGTAACAGTCCACTTTTTACCGATTTATTTGGGAGCATACTCTCTGAGCTCTTTTTAGGTGCGCTTAAAGCTAAAGCGTTAGTAGCTATACAGTTCTTTGAATAACTCCTTCAGAGTGAAATAAAATCATAAATACTAATACCTAAATATTTTACATAGGTACTGAAGTAATAATTATTGACTTGCGGAAAATTTTTCATTAAATCACCAACTAAATTTCCTTGCGATTTTTCCGATCACCTCTCTCGTCTTTTATTTTCCTCAGGCTGAATTGACCATCCGGACCCCTAAATGGCCTCTTAAAAGGCCGCATGTAGGATAGATTGGCTTTGTTATCCGTCCCGGCCTAACCGTGTACGTCTCAAAGCACCCGATCCTGCCTGGGGGTTTTTACAGCGTCCTTGGTCCTTCAGCTTGGCTCCTTTCAGTTCTTACGCCCACGTCGCACGTCTCTGTATCAAGCAGGGCATGTGTAATTTAATGAGATGATAGGGAGGGGTTGAATGTTTCGGTGTAAATCTTGCAAGAAATACAAGTAGGCACTTGGCTTTGCTTCGTAATATGAATATAGTCTGGCTTTTTTGTAAGATTTTTCTGATTTTTTTTTATGTTCCTTGGAGGAGAATATTTACGCATTACTCTGAACCGAGATCATGTTAAACCTTGAATATTTGTGCGCGTCTGTCTACACAGGGTGTTTTTTTTTAGTTGATACTTTATTTAACTGTGTATAGATTGGAATAACGGGAATAAAGTAAACATTTTTTCTATAAATAAGTCAAAAATAAACGAAATGAATGGTGTTGAATTTTTTTTTTGCAGTTTTCGCCGTAAACATGGGAATTTGTCCATAATTTAAATTTATACAAAGTGGTTGTTATAATTATAATTTAGTAGTGGCGGCTTTTCATAATGAAGTGAATGAAGTGCCCCTTCACGTATTTCTAATAATGTTTCTTAAATTGGAAAAATCTTGTTGTAGAGGTTTTTATTTGAAATTTAATATAAAGTACCTATTCCGTTTTTTTAAAGTCAATTTTTTTCCTTGCTTTGACAAGATCCCTTTTGACAAGATTCGGTTAGCTCGAATTTTTTTGCAACGTGCGGTCAGGTCGAATTTATTTTTTGCATTTCCGGTCAGCTCTTCTCCCTAAAATTCGGTCAGCTAGATTTTTTTTACATTTTATTTTTATTTTGCAATGTCCGGTTAAACAAAGTTCGGTCAGTCCGAGAATTCGAGCTTTTTTGATGAACCAGTCAAACAAGACTAGCAAAAAAAAAATCTCGAGCTGACGGATTTTGCAAAAATTCAATTTTCGAGCTGATCGCACTTTGCCAAAAAAACAATATAAATACAACCGGAGCTGACCGTACTTTTTAAGAACGAAATTTTTCGAGCTGACCGGACCTTGACAAATCAGAACTTGGCAAAACAAAAGAATGCAAAATCAAAGTGGCCAAACTATGACTAAAAAAATCGAGCTGACCGGGGTTTGCAAAAATTATGTTTTAGAGCTGACCGGACCTCGTCCTGTGTAGAATCTACACTTAACTAATTTTGAAATCCACCAGCCGCCACTGTAATTTAGAGCACACAAAATGGAGAAAAACCGGGGACAAAGAATCATCGATGGCTTAGATACAGGGTACATGATCCTTTTTTGCTTAACAGCTTCTACGCCCATGAACTTACAAGACCTTATTTATCAGCGTTGGATTCCTTGGAGATTTCTTACCAAAAAGGCATACTTATAAAGATTCTAAATTTCCCATAGTTTTTGATAAGGAAATTGAGTCTAAAATTCATCAAACCGCAAAAATAGGCTCATTTTTCTGAATTATTTGTTATCTTTGTTATCTTTGTATTATATAAAATGTATAAAAAAATATAGGTATAATTTTGTACAGCAAAATAAGCGGTTTGAGGTGGTTTAGGTCTAATTTACTTAAAAACTATGAGAAATTTAGAATATTCATAAGTATACCTTTTTTTTAAAAAAAACTCCAAAAAATCCAACGCTCATATCATAAGTAATGTCTTGTAAGTTCATGGGCGTAGAAGTTGTTGAGCGAAAAAGTGTTCATATACCTTCCTGTATCTACGTCGCTGATCAATTTTTTCACCTTTGCTTTTCTTCATTTTGTATGTTCCAAATTATAAAAAATACCTTCTTGACATAAAATTAAAATATTGAGAAATGTCCAAGTTATGCGGCAAAAACTGAAAATTTTTTTTTTCCTTAGTATGGTTGTAGAAGATTCTTCTTGCATAAGCAAAACGGCTCTAGTTATAGTTATCTCAGTTTATAATAAAAATTTGAAAGCTGTAAAACTTTCAAGGAGCATCAAACGATCATTTTTATTATTTCTATTATAATCTTTGACTCCCGAGTTATCTCAGTCAGGCCACAACTCAAACAAAAAGATGGTGGAGATAACTAAATAAGTACAAATTATTAACAGAAGAAATAATTATTTACAAAGGCACGTTTTCACGTTTTACATAAGTACCTATATACTCTCCCAAAATGTATCTTGAACTTTAAAGCAAAGTAACTTCTCTTGTCCTATATTTAGCATTAGCATTATATTCCCAGTTCCCAGGGATTAACAATATGGCTTTATAAATAAGCATTTCAAAGTAAATATATCCCTTGGTTCCCCCAACGGGCGCACTGATCCCCTGAATGTCTCTCTTTTAAATAAGGGATGGTTATGAATATTAATGCCTTGAATTTAGCAACCTCGGTGCAGCATGTAGCAAAAAAAAACATGAGAGAAATTTTTCATATAATGCATGGATACTCTCAACAAGTTGGATTAAAAAGTCAATTTAATAATCCTTTTGTAGCTTATCCTTTTAGCAGGACATATTGATTATCTTGCAGTGGGTCATGGGAGTCTCTAAGTCTCTTGGGAGTCCAGTTTCAGTACGCTTTATAAAGGGCATTCAGATCGTTTGGAATAACTCTGCAAGTCGTTTAAGTCGAACATGGACTATTTATATCGCCAAGTATGTATGTACGCAATCATCAAAAGTAAAGTGATTGAAATTGAAAAAAAGTTAAGTCATAAAAAGCAATGGTAATATAAAAAAAAACACATAAAATTTCTGCAAACAACAAATACAGTAAATTAGGTCCCTTCTGATCAATCTCAATAAAATTATTTATATCTACAACTAGAAATCTTGCATTAGATTGTTAGGTCCCATGTTCAGGTATCTGAATAAGTTCTCATCTCAATTATTTCACAGCTCTCTACATTCAACATTCAACCGAACGTCGATGTCTACCTTTCATTAAACTCTGTCTCTGAATGAGCTCACAGATCTGAAGTACCTCTTCATCCCTCTACCAACACTGGAAGGACTCATCCTTTCATCTCTTCACTGTTGACTTTGAGAGGGAACTGAACCTGTGCCAGTGATGTAATTAAATTAAGCATTGCTCGAGTGTGGATAGGATTGATCAATATGACGGAAGAAAAATGTTGCTTTTGATGTTTGAATGGAAATAAGGAAAGGAGAGCATTATTCGATTACTTTTTCAAATTAATCATATCATATTATAATGTTTTTATTAGAGAAATATAATATGTAGTGATAAGAAAACCGAATATATGAGATAAGTGGATGAAATAAGATAAATTAACGGAATTGCTGGTTCATTTTTCTCAAAGAATCAAGTGGTTGCTTGAACAATGGCTTGAGTAGGTACCAATTTTTAGACATTTGTATTGGAGAAGATTAACTATAAGTTTCAGTTGAAAAAAATTCAAAAAGTATGTCATCATCAGTAATTTTCAGTCCTAAAAGGCAAAGTTTCAATTTCCACTATCAAGGGTGGACAATTCAAATTCCAGCAGTGTGGGTATGCATTATCCTTCAACAATGGATTCAACTTAAAACTTAAAATTGAAATTAGTTGGTTATATAGAGAGAAACAGACGGAAGAGCCATGAAGTGAGCCCAAAAATAAATAAATAAAACAACAGAATCACTATCGTTCATATTTCAAGACTATAATCAATGATTTTTCCTCCTGTGTCAGTGATTTTGCCTGTTTTTAGCACCAATATAGGAAACTTACACCATCCAATGGAACACTGAAATGTAACGAAAGTTCTGATTAATCGGAGAGTACAAATTTATTAAATTCAATCAGCCATGGAACATTTATTTGCACCTATATTGTTAACCTTTCCAGAAATATTCTTCTTAGAGATCTGAATCAATAAAAGTTCCCTTCTTATCGCTTCAATAATCTGTCTCCCTAATAGGTCATGACACAACGTTGCCAGTATCTACTTAGACAGATCGAACCATATACAGGGTGATTAGAAAAAGTTCAACTTCTAGTTGATCTAGGAATGTACAATTTGGAATTTAAGGCAACATCATGTCCCTATTTTATATTTTTATGAGGTAGGGGTCCTATTATGTAGTTGAAATTTTTATACAGGGTGGTTTATTTATTTTAATTAATTATCTGATTTTCCGTCACCCTGTGAAAAATTTAAAGTACACAATAATCGGATACAACATGAAAAATTAAGATAGGGGCATGTCATTTTCTGATATAAGCCATTTTCGTTACAAAGAACTTTAAAGTTGAAAAATTGCGATTTTCATTTACAACTTACAACAATTTACAACTACCTACGTATTTCAAACTCCAACTGTGAAAACCATTCTCATTGCCCTTTTTAATACAAACTGAAAATGCAATAATATGTGGTGTATTTCATTTAAAAAAACAAATATGGCGTCTTCATTCGCCATTTTAAAATGTCGTCTTGATGGTATGTAATTTTGACTAACTTATGTTGCATGTATTCCAAATTTCAGATTCCCAGATCAACTAAAAGTTTAACTTTTTTTAAGAGGCGTTTCAAAATAACCACCCTGTACAGATTACACTCGACTAATGGAAATAAACTGACCTATAACTGACTGGTTGTATATTTTAGCCTCGGTTGGCAACAGTACCTCTAAGTATAATCGAAAATTACATGAAAGAATCTGAAGTGGATATAAACGATGAAAAAGCAAGTTTTTTTCCTCTCCGGAAAATACGTAGAAACCAACTAAGCAAAAAATATACGCTTTCTTGATATTAAAGAAAAAATGTAGTGAGACAACAGACATTTCTGGAATCTCAATTAAAACTCTCCTTCCAATCATAGACTGATTAAATGGATTAATTTGGGATTTCTCATAAAGGGTTAACTACAAAAGGAATTAATTGTATGGAGAGGGTCTCTACCACCTCAATAAACATAGAAAACTTTGTTCAAAACCCCCTCTAACAGAAAAATAAATATAAATTAAAATCAAAATGTACTTATGATGAAGTAGGTAAAATTGTGAGTGTATACCTATACACTCACAGGTAAGCAAGTACCTACTTGCTTACACCTCATCGTTTTATAGAAACATAATCGACATACCTAACTTCAACTATTTGAAAACTTAATTTTGAAACTTCTTTGCTGCTAAAACTTGAAATTCGATTAGGTCAACTTAACAACTTAAACATGCTCCAGCTGCCTGCAACGGTATAAATAAATCAGAAACGTCTATGGAAAATCCTCCATAGTATTTTTTTAACAGAACAATAATGAGGGTCTGTTAAACGATCAATTTTTATAAACTAATGCGGACTATAATACGCTCACTGTTTTCTTCGTTATAGGTATGAGCAGCAAAGTTTTCCAGGAACAGATTTTGATCGTCTTTCTATATTTAATATGGAATAGGACATCGATTCCAACGCAATGCGACATTTTGAAATTGTTTTAATAAAAGCAGTTCATTTCACATTCCCTGAAAAGATGATTGTCAAGGGAAGGATGATTAAGAAGCAGAACAGACGTTCCTATATTATTTAAATCAACTCCCATAGATCTTTATCTTGGATGACTTGACATCCAAATTTTACAGCTCAACTCCCACATCTCGAAGTATACGAGTAAGGCATGTAGCATGTAGGTCTCGACGAAATGCAGATAATTGGTGTAAATCTACATGAGCGATAGGAGATTTAAAAAAACTAGGCCCTGCTTTAAATAGGATCAGCAGTAGGAGTAAAAAGTTGGAATAAAACAGAGTTATCGCCCATATTCAATAATGAACTTATTAAATTAAGCAAAAAGTTGTATATTAATGTTTTAGAGACTCTTTGATTCTTCCATTTTTCTAAAGTTACTCTGTCTAATTCTTTTTAGATTCTCTAGGATCAATAATAGTTCGCAAGATACCTAACGGGGGTCAACCTGAGCGGAATACGGTCATGAATTATACAGGGTGATTCGTTTTAGGAGCCATACTTTGGACATAAATACTACCCTCCACCCCCAAACCACCCCCACTCCCAATCTTTAGAGGTGACTTTGGATGTGGATTAGGGGTAGGGGGTAGTTTTTATGTCCAACCGATATCTTTTTCCAAACCAAACAACTTTTGCCTTTGCAATTTTCCCCTGGAGACCGTTGTTTAGTCACAAGAAAGTAAATGGATATCAAAAATCGATTTTTGGATTAGATTTTAGGGGGTGACAGTTGCATTGCATGAAAAATGCTTCAGACAAAATATTTTTTTATGAAAAATCATACCACGCAATAAAAATGGGGGTTCCCATTTAACCCTTAATAGCCTGGGTCAAAATGACCCATCGGTTCCTGGCTCCCTCTGCTAAAAACTAAGTGCATTAAGTACGAGAGGCCGCCGTCTCAGTATTCGTTCAGACGTTCCCAAGGTGTGAGTACATCTTAGTATTACCCCAGTGGCGTGTTGCATACGACTTGAATGGCGGTCGCTGGGTCAAATTGACCCGTGGATAGTAACCACGTTATAATTTTTTTCACAGTTACTTGGGTATTTTGTCAATGTTTGAGAGTGCATTTGGTATAGTCTCTGTAAACTCAGAAGTTTGATGGCCGATGTTATGGGCTTTTCTCCTGAAGTTGAAGTACAGCCCTCTGAGCGAATTACCGCTGCCAAAAGGAAAAGATGTGCAACTTGTCCTTCGAAAAAGGACCAAAAAACTAGTCTATTGCGACAGTTGCAAAAATACAGTATGTCGGAATTGTGCCAAAAACTTATGTCCAAATCCAATGAGTGACTTATTAACATTCATGTTGAATTTTTGTTTATTTTTGTTTATCCATATCAATTAAACCTTTAATTTTGTTATTATTATTTTTTTTTAATCTGGGTCACAATGACCCGTGGATAGTTCAAAAGCGAAAATCTTTGAATGGTAGCTATTAAGGGTTAAGACGTTTTAATCATCCACACCCTTCGGCGGAAGGTTGGGGGTGAAGGGTGGTTTAAAAAAAAAAACAAAAAATGGATCACCCTCCATATTGCTAGCGTAATTTAAATATTTTGAGGCGATATTTCTCTTTTACAGAAATATTTTTAAAACAGGGTGCTTCTTTAATATTGCGAAAAATTTTAAGGTTTTTTGTCAAAAATAAACAAAAAAATACTAATTAACGTGTGTCCGCAAATGCATAATTTTCGAGATACAGGGTGTCAAAGAAAGATAATCGTTCCAGGTTTTAGAAGATATCTCGGGAACCGTTTACGATACAGAACTCAGCTTTTAATCATTATTAGCTACCTTTTATAATGATACCTAAATTTTTTTCATACCCCAGATTTTTGGGTTGCGCGAGGTTTTTGCCCCTTATATCTACGACATGGGGCAAATTGACATTTAAAAGCGCATTTTATACTGCCAATATTTTCTACATAAAAAATGTACTTCTGGTCATAACTGCTAAAGAGAACTGTTTTCGAGAAAAATGGGCATTTACGATGAAAACCTCGTTTGGATGTTTAGAAATATGTGTCGAAGAAGAAAAGGATATCTTCTCTGTATCTAAAATCTCCACCAAAAGCGCAAGAAAAAAAAATTAATTGATTAGTATTAGAAAGGTAGGTAATACCAATGACAATCAGACAAATTTTACAAAAGCAGAATTGTGTATCTCAAACGGTTCCCGAGATATCTTCAAAATAGTGGAAAAATAATCTTTTTTGACACCCTGTAAGTATCTCAAAAACGGTTCATTTCGGGACTTTCGTTAATAGCAATTTTTATTTTTACTATAAAGAATCTGTCTTCAATTTTTTCGTATTATTAAAGAAACACCCTGTATAGATATTGAATTTTGCAAATTTATTCGCAATGACTTTGTATCGCAATGCACTGTAAAGCCAAATGCTGACTTGTAAGTAGCTACAAAACATATCCAGAGAAACTTGAAACTTGATGCCGTAAAGGACAAAGTAGGGTAAAAGTGCCACGCTACTATTATTAATAATAAATAATCTCACAATATTACATAATTTCATTAGTGTCGGTCCTGAATGGGGGACCATCGTCCTTAAACGCAAGGAAGAGTGGCTATTGCTATTGAAACTTCACAGTAGCAGCCGCTGCGGTTCCGGTTAAGGGATAATGTGATTCTCCATTTTTCTATAATGTTATTATAACTCCTGCCCACTACAGTAAGTTTTTATTAAAATATTAAAAAACCATAAGCAAAAAGGTTCTGATCGTGTTTTAACATGTTTGAGATATCCAAATAATGAATTTAAATCCATAATAGACATTGTCAGTTGTAAAACTCTTCCGATTTCCCTCTATTTGAAATTTCAAAAGTACAAAAGAATCTATCTGAATCGTTTGGAACGTCTCGTTCTAACGTAAGCGTAACACAAGATCCTGAATAGAAAGACGAGATGTTTCCGACACACACTCGGCAAATTGAACACGTCAATGGGATTTGCAGTGAAAGGAAACTGACTTCTTTCGGCGAGAATTCACCCGCGGAACACTGAAGAGACACAAAACTTCAAAATTAGATCTGGAAGCTTCTTCAGGGTTCTCACGGAATCCCATTATTTAAGTCGCAGGATGAGTTTTCCGAGATGGTTGCAGTTTCTTTATTAGACAGAATTAAATGGGAGGGTGTGGAAGATGGAAAAGTTTCGATTTACTTGGATAATTGTCATTTCGCTTAATGGAAACGCCAGATCCAATTATAATATTTAAATGTAGATGGAAAACATGAGAATCTGTCTCTAATTTAAAATTGGACATTCAGTTTGTATCAGTTTGGCTTGCGGTAATATCAAAATGATTACTGTCGTCGAAAAGTGCTTCTAGATGTGGCTTTAATTTAAATAATTTACTTTTGGAAGTGACACTTGACAAAACTTCAGATGTGGGTTTTCCTCATACAAGTATCACAGTAAAGTTTCTTTTATTTTACTGTTAGTTGATTTTTTACCAATCTTGATAACGCCTTAATTAACTGCACGGCCCTAAGTTCTCCATAACCAACCGATGAAATTTTTTTTACTGAGATAATTCTTCACCTATGCTGTAAAAATATAGTTCTAAACTGGAACAAATTTACTATTGTCTGAAATATTTTTTGTGTAGTTTTAGTTTTACATGAGATATTAAAAATATAAATGTATTCGCATTGTGACTTGCCCAGTATATTTGCGGTAGTCCAGATACATTTTCAGGAACATCATCATCTTCGGACAATTCTTATCCGCTCGGTAAATTCTCAAAGAAGAATATGCAGAAAATCACATTCGAGTTCATTCTGGGATAGATCAGTAAAGTAAACACGACACTGCAATAATAAGCAATCATTGTTTATCAACGAAAGTTGGCTGGCAGTGACCACAGCACGAAAACGTTTATATTGTTTAGGTATAAACAATACTCAGGCATTGGCCACCATTATTGGAGGATATTATATATCCTGGACGGTGTTTCATATTTTAAGAGTGTAATTTTAGGGATGATAGAGCAAAATAAGTGGTCTTTTCTCACAATTTTTTTAGAAAGACGAAGGTAGATCTCTTCAATTAATTTGTGTTTGTTTTCGACATAAAAAACCTGAAAGACCTTATGGAAATCCTGACCAATAGTCAAAGTAACCCGAATGACGAAAAAAATAATATTTTTTACCTACAAACTTTCACATGAATGTTACTTAAGTCCTACCATGATAGGAAAACATTAAAAAGAGATATAAAACAGAATCCCCATGCATGGGAGCGTAATTGGTGCTCGCGTTGTACATTCCCCTTCGAAGCATCGCCTAATAGTCGGGAATCATTTGGAAACGCCATAAATTCAGGAACCCTCATTCTTTCCCCCTGGAAAGAAGAAGGAAGTAATGAACTATGACTATTAACATCTGGTCTAGTGCCAGGATCGAGGAAGTTGTAAATCTTAGAGTTTTATAAGAGCCAATTTTGCCGAAACCTTCGTGAAATATGAAGCCAAAGATCGGAAATTATTTGGTAATCTTTATAACCTATTATTTTAGCAGGAAATGAAACATCTTAAATTATATTGTCATCACGTAAAAATATTTATCCTGTTTGTTGTAAAATTTACACTAGCGGCCAATTTTGCAATAAAAGCTTTGCAACTTTGCGACTTTGCACTTTTAACTTTCGACTTTTCAAAAACTTCCTGTTCCTTAAACTATCATAAAAAAATTGCAAAACAGAGGAGCTAAATTAACTTACTGCTTTGTAAAAAAATTGAAAAATGAAAAGCACAAAGTGAAAAGTTGCAAGTTTTTTTGTGGAAGAACGCCATAAGGAACCAAGACATATGAATCCTCAAACTTAATTACAATTCTTGAACAACGTGATCATGTTAGTTATTCTCGTTACCTATACTCCTGGAAGTGGAAGTAGAAAATTTTATCCATTCAGCTTAACGAGCTCTTCAATACCTCCCATTTTCTACCCTTGAGATCACCTGGGAATTCCTTGTAAATTCTCTTAACGATTGTTATTAGCCGTTGGAAATTCTTTTTATGGTAGGTCGTCGAGCAGGTAATATTAACAAAAACGAGCATGTCGATTCCTTCTTTAGAGTCGCTTTATTTAACAACTTAAAATTTACTTCTAAGTAGTGTTACGAGAGCCGATTTAGTAGATTACAATAATAATAATATTGGTATTAGGCAATAAGTCGTGGTCTTTGGAGACTTGCTTGAAACGTCTCTTGGTGGACATCAGTTCCAATATTTCAAGATCAACCGTGGTCTAGCCGTCAAGGGAAGAAAAATTAGAGACTTTATACCAACTTTGCTCTATAAATAAGCGCGTAATTTCTAGAGCGTAGTACATCAGCGCCCACAATCCACCACGACGCATACACTCTTCAACACACACGAAAAAGTCATACTGGGCGGCGACTTCAACCCCAAACATTGTGACTGGATAGGACCAACAACAAACCCAAAAGGCAACAACCTAGAATATCTCTCACAATTCCTCAAATTCCCTATCCACCTTCCAAATGACTCATTATAGTTCAGCGACAAGGGCTCAACATGACACTCGAGCTCTTCATCATCAAAAATATCAAACAAAAACACAGCATATAAGTCATAAACGAGCTCTCCCAGACACGACCCAGTGAAAAAAGAGATTAAAGGAATATACGCACCACATCATATCACAGAAAAATTAAAACTCAAATACTCCAAAATCAAACGAATTATGGAAAACTCACTACCAAACATGGGGCCCTCTTAGTTTCCCAGCGGAAATAAAAGCCCCGTCTTACAAAAAGCCAGGAGAAAGACTTCTACAAGGCCATAGCGAACCACCGGGTGTGTAAAGAAAAACATCGAACACTAAAACAAGCAGTGGGGAAGAACACTCAAAACAATCGACACAATTTCCAGCTCGCTCTGGAGAATGACAAAGACAAAACCCACAGAACTCCCATTCATCACACAAAAAACAAAACCACACACACTCTCAAAGACAAAGTGAAACTCTTCGCTGACTCCCTCGAGGAGCAGTTCAAGATAAACACCACTTCCCAAACTTGAAGACAAAAGACACAGCCATACTCGCAATAGTCGAAAAAATCATCCACACACGTAGACAAGATCACATAACAGTCACCGACTTTGACGAAGTTAGAAAAATCATCACACACCTCAAAAACAAGAAAGCTCCGTGAAAAGACGAAATTGGCATCTTCCTCTTGAAGCTACTCTCGGACTCCTACGTCCAACCAATCAAGCAGTGGGGAAGAACACTCAAAACAATCGACACAATTTCCAGCTCGCTCTGGAGAATGACAAAGACAAAACCCACAGAACTCCCATTCATCACACAAAAAACAAAACCACACACACTCTCAAAGACAAAGTGAAACTCTTCGCTGACTCCCTCGAGGAGCAGTTCAACACAACCGTTCACAAACGTTCAACGCCTGCATCACACAGGCGAGGAAAAGCAAAAAAAAAATACATTCGAAAAACTACAGACTGATCAGTCTACTCTCCAGCATCAGCAAGATATTAGAAACTCACTCACATCACCAATTCAAAAACTTTTTCCTAAACTACAGAGCCCTTCAAATCCGAATCCAGGAACAGCTCTCAACTGAAAATTCTCTCTCATTTAACTATCATTCTCTTTCAACTTTCACTTAAGATCCCAATTTACTTATAGAGTCAATTAGCTGCAAACGTGAGGAAACATCGTCATCACTCACACGATCACTGATGATGTCTACTGCAAGTGCAGATGTATTTTTGTTGTCACTATTTTTGAAAAATTTCAAAGTTACGTAGCCCGCGATTGAATCCTTCCTATAAGTAGTATAATCAAAAATAGTTAGAAAATAAAGTAATACAACAAATTAACACTGCCAGTTCTGAACGAGCCGCTCTTTTTTGTGTTTGAAGACTTATTATTGATTGCCAGTGGTTTTCTCTTCTGTAGGAGGTTTTTCTTAATAGGAATTGTCATTTTTTGTTGCAGTTTTGAAATTGCTTCATCAAAAAATCCATTAATAAAAAAATCCTTCTCACTACTCAATTTCCTGCTCCATCATGCTATACAGTTTTGATGGCGAAATTTTGAAATTGTTTTCCTTAAATTACGTTACCAACCTCTACTATCATTTTCGCTAAAATTAAATTTATGAGGGAAATAATATCTACCTGTAGGTATTACCTATGCCAATAAATTTTCGATTTGTTAAGCCCATTTAAAAAGCCAAACTAGCATTTTCAATATGCGGAAATACTTCCGTAGAGTTCCCTACAAACTTCAAAGGTACATCCAACAGTAGATTCATAATCGAATGAGAGCATCACGAATTCAACTGAATGGAAAGGGAAGCAGAGAGGTTATTATCCGATTGTAATTAAAACATAAAGCAACTCGTGTAGAGTAATTGGCTAATACAGGACGAACTTCCCATTGTATTTGCCGAAGGGCAACCGCACTGCATCATCCACCCCGCATCCACCTACAGTTCGTTATTCAGGGCTGCGACTATATAGTACACTGTGAACTGCTAATATGGACGGTTTGATTGATTTTGAATTGCATTCTCGCAATGCGTTATAATTTCAGGATGGGAATTATATATAATTTCAATTTGACAAGAAAATAACAATTATCGCAGAATACCAAAAGGCTTGTGTATTATTATAATCTTCGGTACGGTGAATAATTTGAAACCTTAGCTAACATGATTGCGTAACCAAAGAGATTAACATGCTGAAAGTTATTGAGTTGGAATTTTAGTCGTTAAAATTTAACAGTTATGGTAATTCCGACGGTAATTCAATAAATCCTCAAGCTAAGCGAAAACATTTCTCATCTGGAAAAACATATCCTCATAAAAAAATTGTATCAATTGAACAAATGGAATGAACTAACCAGGTGATCTAGCAAGAGCGCAACACTTAGTTAAAAAATTAGAATATTTTTTGAAAAATAAAATTTTAATTACGGTCGCATCGCATAGGCTCTTGAATCCCAAGAAGCTGGACCACCAATTCCTGAAACCATGGTTGGATTCTCTCTGGAACCTTCTCGACCTACCATGAAAATCAGAAAACTGCTTCCTCAGTTATTATTGCCTATGACTTCTGATCTAAGAAGCTGAGTCTGGGGCTGCTATACAGGGTGTTTAGGAACTCCACCGACAAAATTATAAAGGAGTTCTCGCTCAAAAATAAAACGAAAAGTACACACGTATAGTGAACATTGCTAAGGGTGCTAGGAAGCAAGTGGTCCACAACATATTTGATATCTACCAAACCGTTGAAGCTGGAGTAATTAAATTTTGTGTGCAAAAGTCTCAAAGTTAACCAGGACTGGGTAGGATGGGGGGGGGGGAGTATAATCTACTCGGAGGATTTGATGCCCGAAATGTAGTGGTAGAAGTCCTAGTCTTCCGATTCACATTTTGGAGAGATCAAGTTTTACTTTTCCTCGGTGGAATGTGTCTGCTCAGGCTGTTGTGACCATTGAGAACCACGACCAGTACAAATTCCCACACGTCCATTCCTATAAAGGTCTGAATAGTTTAAGCCGTGTTGGGTTATTTTGGATTATAGAAGTGTCCTCTGGGGTTTCGAACTTTTAGTACCTAATGATCCATCAGCTGCTAATCCAATAATCAGATCAACTCTACTGCCTTCTAATAAGCCAATTTCACTATTTATAGATTTTTGATCATTTAATATGAAGCAAGCCGCTGATGGCTGCTATTACTACGTTGACTACTTCGTGGGCTTCATTACCTGATCATTTTAGGTGTTTATGGTACGGCTTGGAAGATAGTCGCCGTGAATCCTACGAGAATACGTTCCCCAAATTATCGTCTTTCCACGCTCAAATGTAACCGTTATCATTCCTAGACCTTCCGTTAGAGATTAATCCTCACTGTCTCCAAAAAGTACATAAACTTTATTATGTTTTTTATTTTTCTTTATTTTAAAATACACCTGCACTGCAGGGTAACACCTATGACGCTCTGGGAGCGGTGCATGAGCGGAGATATCGATTTACGTTGAATTTGAATTGTTGCAGGTTGGCTCACTCCAAGTGAACGAAAAGATGACGATGGTGTTTTTTGGAAATATTTCTTTTACGCTCAAGCCATACCAATAATTTCGAGACTTTTTCGGTTGTCATTAACTATGACCTTATTGTTTTGACTTGATCCCTGAAGAAGTATAATCCACTCACTTTGTCGTTCCAAAACCAACACAAACGAGGTGTGGGGGTCTTCTCAGAAACACAAGTACGAGAGTATGGTGTGTTTATAAACGCATTCAATAAGGAATCTCCTTCAACGCTAATGTAAGGCCTTCGAAAAATCAGTTTATTGAATTTCTTGAATTACCGCAACCATATAGAAATGAAAACGAATGGTCTAAATGGTGTATTAGATTATGCCCATTTTTAGATAGGGATTTCGGTTTTCAATTCGAAGTAGGCTAAATTGGGGAAAATTGGGCAATTTTTTTTTACTTGTAATCTGAAAAGAAACTTAGGATAGCTTCAATCATTACTTTATAAAAGGGTGCTAATTTTATCTGAAGACATCAAAAACTAAGCATCGGGCCAAAAAAAAAAAAGGTTTAGGGACGGAGGTAGCACATTTGGAATGCTGAATGACCCACTTTTTTATTGCAGATTATGATTTTACGGGTGCAAACACGTAGGAAATTTCTCCCCCACTTCTCCCTTTATGCAGCTGGGGCGGGAGGTGAATTTGAAAATTTATTAAGGAACCCTCACTTGGAAATTCGGGTTTTAAGACCGATTACGTAAGAGTTTTGTGTAACTTTTTTTTAGATTCATGATAGGTGGCGCTGTAATCAAGAAAATTACCTTTTTTTTCTATTTGTCTTAATACTGATATTGAATCAAGAAGATGAATGAATCGAGAAAATAATTTAGGGCAAATGCTACATTATTTTAGCCATAAAACCCGAATCTTCAATAAAAAATGACGATTCCTGACAAAAAATTTCAAATTTAAGTCTTCCAGTCCTTACTTAGTGAGTGAATTGTACTAAAGAGGGTTGGTTGTGTGCAGTGTTGCAATACTTTTTCGAGGGGTGCGTTCCAGGCAGGTTAAGTCATTTAGTAGTTTGTATCGTCGGGGTTAGATTGCTTCCCCTTTGCTTTGAGTCAACTCATTCCGACGTCTGGGTGTGTTATCGGGACAAATTAGACTAATTATACAAGATGTCGGCTTCACTGCTGTTACAGTACCAGTCACATTAGCGAAATTTGACGAGATAACTAAGAGCGAGGGTGATTCGTCATAAGAAAATTCGATAAGTAATAACAATTATTTAATAGATCCACTCAGAACTTTGACAAACTTCAGTACATGTGATGATGATCATCAGGGGATAATGCAGGCTCTAACGAGTTCTTATGTACTAAACAACTATTATACAATTTTTATATAATATCAAACAAAGTATATAAACTTTAGAGCAAACATTTATAATGTCCTAGAACCGACTAGAGCCTCTATATTATGTGGGTGCTTACAACAAATTCTATATTAGAGCACCATTTATACATTAATAATACACAGGTGATCAGCAAGTATATATTATAACATTCGAGGTCAGTCTAAGTAGTCAATTTTAAAACTTATATTCTAAAATTGTTTTTTTTTATACATAACAAAATATTTTTCAATAATAAATAGAACAACATAATTAATAATTAATTACAATATAAACACAATTATTATTATTAGACTTAAAAATAAGTAAACGATAATAAATAAAAAAATTCATAATTATTACGTATATGTACACATATAGAGCGTAGTCGTATTATTAGTAATAGTAACATCTAGCAATACATATTTGAGTAACATTATTAATAATATTTATTATAAAATCACCTGTATATCTATATATCCCGCACTCATACATTTATCTATTTTACATACAAGTATTACTGTAGGTATCTATATTTTATAACTACACCTAAAGTTTTAACTACATCTTGCCTTCGTCCAGGTCCGACTTATACAGTCAACATTAACTGTATTTTATAATCGAAAAACAAAGTAAAATAAAAAAATCACAACGATCTATTCTAGCAATAATCATAAATCTTTCCGAGTTCGAGAGTCGAAGATTGAAAAAGTTCCAGAAAAGTTACACTTTCAACCTCCATTTGGAAGAATAATCTCACTTGAAATAAATAAAATTCAAAGGTGTTAAATTTTCGATGACACCTAACATTGAAAATTGTAAAAAGAAAAGATGACGGTGATCTACAATTTCTGGGGGTAAGTTTATGATGACATAAATATTGGTACGTACTTATTATGAGACACGACATTTCCCTTATTTACTTACTTAGTTCTAAATATTTAAATTTTAAGTCGAAACTTTAACACCTTTATTTTAAAATCTAACCACATACACGATATTTTTTATATATAATATATATATATATATATTTATATAAGCTGACTATATATCTCTACAGTTACTACGAACAGGCACCTTATTAGCTTCTGAGGGGGCAGATAAACATCTGAACCAATTCATTTATCATTCGATGTAAATTGATAAATTCGAAATACTTGGTCAAACTAAAATTTTTTACATTAGATACAAGTAAGTTATTGCTCCATCGCTAAGTTTATATATTTATCTACATACCTAGCAAGCATATAAGAGTTAGAGTTAGAGTTTTAGATATACATATAAGCATTAGAATTTTACATTAAACTTTTACTAAACAGCATGCCATGGCTAATTTAGTAGAATTTTATTATTAGTTACTCGAATGAAGTTAAATTTTAAATTGATATTTTATTTTGAACGCAGGTAATAATATCCTATTTTCCTTCCATATAATGTTTACTATATTTTCTAAGAAGTTTAAGTTTTATAGTAACTATCAGAGCCTTAACGTTCTATAAGGCAAACTTTGTATAGGTTCAAAAGCCTTTTTGGGAACTTAGATATTAATCCATTTGGATATTATAGAAATAGTTACTTTAGGACTACCTTAAAGTACATTTTATTCTATGTGGAATTAAATAAAGAATTACGTTTGCGTATTAATTAATTTGTGTCCTTCTTTTATTCATAATTAATATTTTGTACTTTATTATGTATTTCTATATCATATAACGAGAGGTTGAGGAATAACTTTTTCCTATCGTACGTCATAAATATAGCTTACGGAGAGTAAGTCGACTATTATTAACGATATAATAATTTATGCAGTGGAAAAAACTAATTTTTTAATTTAATCGAAACCTAGGTCACATCCATTAGCCTTTTTTCCACAAAAATGGTCGCTGCAGAGACGAGAAATCATTTTAGATAACATCGAGAGCGAGTCCAAAATCTCAGGCGTCTAAAAATGACAACCAAGTAAACTTCTTCTTCAGTCACCTTGAACTCTGTTACTTTTAACCAATACTGGCATCTCTTTTGCGTCATAAACTACCAATCTACAACAGAAGTTTCAAAAAAAAAAAAATGTCTTTACTATAATCGAGACCTAGGTCACATCCCAGAAGCCATTTTTCTTCAAAAATGGTCACTGCAGAGACGAGAAATCATCTCCAGTCACCTTGAACTCTGTTACTTTCAACCAGTACCGACATCTATTATTGTATTGGCGTCATAGACTACCAAACTACAACAGCAGCTACTCGAATCAGGACAAGGCTCCTCGTGCTGCTTCTGAAGGTCTTTGTCTGTTTATGGTCCATGTCTGCCATAAGACTAAGTGCATCATGTCCTATATAGGTGTTATATTTAGTACAAATCGGGAGAGAGTGCAACTATGTCAAGGTTGCCATCTTCCAGGAGCTGCATAAAAATCTACCCATATCAGGACGATCTATATCGATCTGGTTGGAAAATAGGATTAACATTAATAGGGCAACCGTCATGAAGGTATGGACTCCCTAAGTGAACACTTCAAAATGTCGGGCATAAAGCTTCTCAGCTTCTTATACGGGAGCTTCTTACTTATTGTTGAAGACCACCAATTATCTTGACACCAACAAACTAGATCATTATTTCATTCCAGCCGTCAGGCCTTGCCATCAGGAGTCAGAAGCAAATGTAACAGAAGATGATACGAATGAACTATAAAAGACCATCAAGTTAAATCTTATAAACCCCAGTCATTTCCACTGAATCTATAGCAATTGGCATATCTCCATTAGTTGCATCTATGTGGACAGATGTTCAACTGCATATGTGAGAACTGGCAACTCATCTTGTTTCAACCGGTTAATAATTATTGCTATTTCATTCAGCTTCATGTCACGAAAGGACAAAACTGCGAGTATATCTGGACGTATTTTAGTCCCGGTAACTGTTGGAAATTTATTCAAAGTATTAACTAATTATTCCTGAGAGTAACATAGCGCAACCTTTCCTAATTTTCAGGTAAATTTAGTGGTTTTGCAGGAGTCTCCAGAGGATTCTCATAGTTAATCAGCAACCAAGGGTTGCTCTACTGAAAAAGCCTCATCATTACTGGAATCAGCTTCATCGCACATGAAGAGAGGCTCGGAAATTCAGGATTTGTCTTTGAAATTATAGAAAGATCTCTAAAACGATAGAACTTATGAAATGGTGCAATGGAAAAATGTATGGACATTATGGACAAATAGCTTTGACATGTTTGAACAGCTCCATTTTGTCGAATTGATGTTTTAGGACTTAGAGATTTCGAATTTATTACCCGTAATATATTTTCTGGGCTCACTGCTCGTGCATGATTCTCTTTCTATTTTATAAAGCAAACATTACCGGCGTATATCATGTTTAACCCATGAATTAATGGTATCCGCAGGTGAAATATGCGAACAATAAATTCTGACCAAGTCATTACAAACTGGTCTAGATTTTCTTATTATTCATTTAAGCATTCATTATTTTTCCTCAAAAATAAATATCTCAATCTACTTTCTCCATGATTTACAAAGCCAATCCATTATTGTCTATGGAATTCAATTTTAGATATTTTCTTCATGATATTTACGGTACATAATATCGAGATGTGAGATCTAAATAGCTTAAAAAAAGTGCCAAAAATCCAACTTAGTATTACATAAATCAAGTAAGGAGGTGGGCCCTCCTGACTAACTGATATTCGAGATCTATATATTCTGAAAAGGAAACGTCAACCCGTCAATTATGAGCAAAATTAGCGAACACCCACAAAAAATTTCAGCTCACTGTTTTCAGGATATTTCAGGAATAACAATTATTTGAGAGTTTCTGTACAAATTTAAGTAGTTTGTTCGTTAAAAAAAAATGGTGACCTAGGTCGACTAAGTTCTGCTGCTACCAAAAAGAGAATTGTGTCAAAATATAGAAAAATAAAACTTATATTGATAGTTAGATTAGTAAATAGTGCGTCAAAGAAAATATATATTTTTACCTGCTTCTAGTATATGTTGAATATTAATAAATTTTATACCTTTCCTTAAAATGTTCCAATATAGTTTGATACTTTTTTGACATAGCACTGTACATGTTTATTATCTACAGATCTGAGCAATTATTCTGGTCTCACCAAACGTATTTATATTAACGTCAAATTAATATTCATTATATTTTCTTTTTTTGCATTCTGCACAAATTTTTACATATTATGGGGAATTGACAATATATCGAGTCGAGAGCTATATAATAAAATCCAACTTGTACATAATATACAGATAATGAATAAGAGACGGGTGATGCGGGCTACTTTGTGACATTCAATTATTTACTATATACAGGGCGATGATTATAGTTATTCATATTCTCAAGATATGCCTTTTTGAATTATTCTGTAATTATTTTTGTATTTAATAAATTAAACATTATTTACAAAAATAAAAGGGATACTCTCTTTTAAGTTATACTCGTCCACGAGCTTGAACCCTCCTTTGTAATCTTAAATACAAAATTGAGGATTATTATTAGTTTGATCCACGTTCCATTTTGCTATCCATGAGTACAATTATTATTCTGGTGATAGTACGATGTACAGCAGTTGTATAAATGTGTTTACTTGCGGTTATAGCATCCGTACAATTTTATACAATTATACAATACCGTTTTCTTTACATCATGGACTCGAATCTGAATCTGCTGCTTGAAAATTTGTTGTTTTTGTTGCTCAATCAAAATGATATTTGATTTTTCCAAGAAGGTAGCAATTTTTCTACTAGATTTCCTCAAGATTTTTTGTAATTATCGACCACCGGCAATCTCTATCGACAGAGGAATTATTTTCCATTTCTTCTACTCTAGAGGTTACAAAACCAGAGATGTTCTCCTAATTTTTCTCTGACAATCCTCATTTAAAATGTATTAAAGAAAATTTGGGGTATTTTGTATGAGCTTCCATTTTGCATTGCTTATTTCACAGTCATTATTGTGAAATTAATTATTATTCAATCTTTCTATGAATAGAATTTAATAATTATTTCAGTTACCATTTATGTTTCTTTAATTAATAATCGATTTTCAGTTGTTTCCTAGGTAGGTAGGTACTGAAGATAAGTACCTACTCGAAAAGATGACTGTCATAATAAAAATTAGCTATTCTTCTTTGATTAGCTAATGGCAGCTCGTGTCACAATAATTCTTAGACTATATTAATAAATATGGACCAAGACATAAACACTGAAAAAGTGTTCCGACATCCCTCTCTCTCCAAACAAGACTGTTCAAAACAATGAATGCCAGATCAATAATGAAACTGTCACTTACAATGAAAGAGCGCAACCTCCAGTGTTATTGGTGGGCAATAAACATCGATGGATCCCTTATACCCGTTTTACTTTGCTACATCTGGCAACATGAATGCTTACATCCTGTCAGACCGTTTGTTTACATTATACCATAATAAGAGTTCGTGTTTTTCAAACAGTTGTAAGTTCCTTGCTATTTATATTTTCAGCTCTAGCTTTCACTCGTTTTAAGCTTTAATAATTAATTTTTCAATTAAGTTAAAAAAAAGTGGCGAAAACGTGTTCTGTTTTTGAGAAAACCTCGAAAGAAGGTAAGTCTATCAGTTTCCTACGTAAGCAACGCAAAGCCGTCAATCAAAACAAAGCATACATGGTCATGGGCGTAGCGTAGTGTAAGTGTTTTATCTTTTAATTTGTGAAAACAATTATTGTTTGACAGTTTTTTTTTTCATTTTCGAAAACATACTGAATACCTACTGAATAGTTTGAACAATGCAACTTGGAAAAATTATTCCATTTAAATAAATAGAAAATACTGACTTTTTGAAAGTATATTAGCTATTATTATTGTCAACCTCTAATTTAAGATAATCAGAATATGGAGAGGGGGAATAATATTCAAACAATATCATCAAAGAATATGAAATAGAAGACTTTGACCCGGTTGCACGAACGTTAAAAAAATTTCAGATTGTTACTAATTTTAAGGTGCAAATTTTTAAAATATGGTGAACTTTTTCCATGATCTTTCATTTTTTATCGGCAATTAATTCTTCTAAAATTGAGACGAATTCACTCCCAGCAATATCATGCAGAACAAAACTTTAGTAATATATTTTAAAATTAGTGATTAGGTATCTGACATATTTTCAATTAATTAGGTTCGTTTAATTTATTTTTAGAATAAAATCACCTAAATATGTAAGAAATTGAAAAAAATATTTTAGGTACCTACTGATGTATATTATTGCTTTCCGACTTTCCTATCGATTTTTTATTTGCTAAATTGTTATTACCTTTTTGTACCTTTTATTTTGTATAGGTAGGTATAAGTATATATTTTCTTAATTTAATATCTATTAGTATTCCCATAATTTATCTTTTTGTAACAAAAACTGCAAATAAAATAATAATATTATGAATATTATGATCATTATTATAATTTATGTAATTATTACATTTCCTATAACTGAACTAGAGCGCGACACTGCCGTTGCGTTCTGTTTGTTTACGTTTTACGTCGTTCCCCTTACCCCGCCAGAAACAGCATATGAGTGCGAGAGAGAATGTCAACAAACCAAAACTGACTTCAAGCTAAGATAGGGAAGGCGCGGTCCATATAGTCTAAGCAATAATTATATTCAATTTTAGTTAAATTTTTCAGTTTTTTATTTTTATTTTTCTCTGTAAAATCTACGTTTTTCATTCTTATTTTCCATCCGTAATTAGGTAGGTAGGTAACTAAATGAAGTTGGATTATCCATTCACTTTCGGGAACAAGACTCGTGACCTGATGACAATGTGGTAAAATCGTGGGAACTACCGGCATTGTTCCTGAATATTTTACTGTAAATGGTATGGTAAACCTTAATCATGAATGCTCTAAATATTTAAAGCTTGAATTTTGTCGGTTGGCATTGCAGACCATACAATTATCTTCTTTCATCGGCAAGCGATAATACTGAATCTCAGTAATATTGCAAATGCATCCTTAGAGGGTGTACACTTTTGAGATTCCTTGATCCTTTGAAACAGTTCTAGGGACTTTACTAGACGTGGGTTCTATTCTTGTAATTTTACCCGAATTTCATGTAAAAAATCCAAATTTCGTGGGTAGATATCGAACGACATACAATTACCATCTTCAAGCAATATACCTCAATAATATATCAAATTCTTCTTTAGAGGGTGCTTAATTTTCAGATTCCTTAATACTGTGAAACAGTTCTAGGTCAGTTTCTAGACGTGGGTTCTATTCATGTAATTGCATCCGAATTTCATGTAAACAGATCCAAATTATGTTGGTAGTTAACAAAAATCAAGCAATAACATTAAAGCTAAATAATATTTCAAATTCGTCTTTAGAGGATGTACACTTTTGAGATTCCTTAAACCCTTGAAATAGTTTTAGGAATTTTCTTCTACGTTAGTTCTATTCATGTAATTTTTATGCATACTCAACTTAATTTTAGGGATTTGGGTTGAAAGTTTTTGAGATCTTTGACCTTTTTGTCCAAAATTTGGGGCAGTTACAAAATGAATTCATCATGCAACCATAAAAAAGCATATCTTGAGATAATTATGTTGTAACAGATTATCAAATAACAGTGTTTCTGAAAAATCGTTTCTTATGTATTATAAAATTACGTCAAAGAACGTGAAATCTAACACCACCATTCAAAAAAACTTATTAACATCACTAGTAGTAGTTGAAGAAAACTGATTTCTCAAGGCTTGGCCGAATAGTTTTTGATAACATCTGAAGATGAAATTGTTTCCTTCTTTGGGAATCTTTTAATAGAGTTAAAAAGGTAATTACTTTTATAAAATTTTTCACAAAATATCCTTCACTATCCATCTATGTTTTAATTGATATGTTTTAATCAAGGCTTCAGAATCTTTTCTGAGGTAGGTAGTAAAATGATATGTTCATGTCGATTACGAGGAAAAATTGACATAAATTGCTCCTTCTTCCCACGTCTCATTGAAATTTTTCGAGTTTATACTTAAAACTTTGATACCTTGATTTTTCAGATCCATTGCATAATACATGATATGTGTATATTTAAGACGGTTATATAGTTGGCTTATTTCTAACATTTCCTATCACTAACTGACCGACAAGTCGATCTATCACGATTTAACAAGTGAATCATTCGATTCTGATATGTATGTGATCTCAGTTGATATATTTAAATCTAAAACAAAACTATACCAGAACCAATCCGACTAATCTACTTCGATAATGCTGCACGAAACAAGTGGCAAGGATAAATAAAATGTATCAATTTTTCAGAAGTATATATGTATACCTACCTTCAGTCATTCCTAATATTAGGTATAATTTGGAGAATTTTGTATTATAACTTCTTAAGTATTTAATTTTGAGTCAATTTTTAAAAATTTTTAACTATTACTTTCCATAACTGAAACCAGATCATGTTTCTAAACTTGTTCTTATGACGTAATATACTGCTGAAAAATCAACCTAATATTAACATCTAACTTTTGTTATAATCTACATTGATACTCTTATAGACGCAGAAATTCTATCCACAGAATTGCCTTTAAGTATTTACAACAATTAAAGGAAACGTATGGCGTGATATGTACATATAAAAAGAAGTTTTATGTTAATATACTTCATAATGATAGACAACTATACAATTATTCACAGTTAAATTAATTTGTAGTACATATTTTGTAGTGTAAATAAGTCACGCAAGAAAAATGTCCCAATTGGGACAATGTTTCTTCAAGTGACGCATTTATGGTCAACAGTTACACTTAAGAAAATTTTATCCTACACCTCAAACCACTTGAAATGTTCCATAAATTTGACATTCATTTCAAAAACTACAAAAATTCAAATAACATAATAACCAACTAGGTAATATTATCACAGAAAGAAAAAATATAATTTATATTTGAATCAAACTTTTGATAAGGTTGATGTCTAATAATAACTCATTACCATAATGATAGCTAATTATGATGAGATGTTGGATAAAAAAAACTATTATACAGGGTGATTCATGAGTGACCTTACATAGACCAATGGTGATAAGCGGACTTCAAGGCGGGTCGAAAACCACAAAAGAAATTTTTTTTGTGTGATTGGTTAAGAAGTTACAGGGTGTTTTATGTCTCAGGTACAAAACTTTGATAGGCGATATTTCTGAAACGGCTGGAGATATTTTGTCGAAATTTACTAGGAATGGTGCATTCCGGAAACTCATCAAAACCGCATTCTGAGTTAATTAAAAATCCAGGACCGGACTTGAAAATTTTTGCCCCCATGGTCTTTGTTGAAAAAGTTTATTTTCTGACCGTGCTACTGAAAAACTGTCATCGAATTTGAAAAGATAAGAAAAAACTCTATAGAAATCATTCCTCAATTTGAACGGCACACCCAAACCGTCTCGAAAAAAAAATGTCAAAGTAAAACTTCTCAGTAAATTATCGTTTTCGAGCAGACATATTTTACTTAATGTTCGTCTGAATTCCTTCAAATTTATTTTTTGACTTGTTTCTGTGGGAAAAATGTCAGTGTAAATTAAATGTTATCAATATTAATGTTATAAACGGTTCTCAAAATGTCCTCTGTACCAACTTCAATACATTTCCTGCAGCGTTTCCATAAATTTTGGTTGGCTTTTTGAATTATTTGCCTGTTGTTTCTAATTTCATCAGCAACTACCAGTATTCGCGTTTTGAGCTCCTCTCTGGTACTTACTTCCGTTTTTTAGACTTCCTGCTTCATATGGACCCATAGGTGATAGTCTAATCTAAAACAGTGAGGTTGGGGGACCTAGGTGGTCAGGAATGAGGGCCGCCGCGCCCGAACCAACGATTGGGGTACTCATTGTGGAGATGCTCTCCGACTTGTCGAGAAAAATGCGGTGGTGCCCCATCTTGCTTGAAGGAAAGAGCACGCCTGTTCACGTTCGCCTCTGCAAGCAAGTCGGACAAAATGGAAAAGTAAATAAATTTCCCCCGTGAGCCGCCCAGCAAAAAATGGGGTCCTATCCTATTAGGGTATCATTTGCAATGCCACACTGCACATTTATAGAAAATCTGTTGCGAGTTCTTCTGAACAACAGAGCGCGAATTTTCATATGCCCATAGGTGGGAGTTTTGTTTATTCGTTACACCATCCCGCGTGAACTGAGCTTCGATCAGTACACAAAATTCTACGCAGTCCATTCAATGGAACTTCATTGAATGGTTGAAGCCTCTGTATGCTTTGTACGTGACAGGGATGGCATCCGCTCTTCTTTTTTTCAAAGTTCGCCATACTCTTGATTGAGAAATGCTCAGTGCTTGCCCAATTCTTCGCGTACTTGTACTTGAATTTACTGCCACCATCTCCACGATGTTTTGATGGCTCCGATTTTCCAATTGAGGTTCAGCATTCCTTTGAACTCAGGGAAATATGCCGTGGTTTCGAGAAAATTGGAAAACAGACGCGAAACGTTACATGGGCCGGTGTTCTTCGATTGTGTGATCTTCTATGGTATTCTCTCGCAGCTGCTCTTGAATTTCCATTGCAGAAATCATACACAAACATAATGTCTGGTATTCGTTATTAGTGAAATGATTTGTGATTATTAGTGAAATCTGAAAATTTTGTAGTTGACACCTGATTTCCCAGTAATAAATCTTGGCCTTCTGTCCAACATTTTTCCCACAGAAACAAGTCAAAAAATAAATTTGAAGGAATTCACACGAACATTAAGTAAAAGATGTCTGCTCGAAAACGATAATTTACTGAGAAGTTTCACTTTGACATTTTTTTTTCGAGACGGTTTGGGTGTGCCGTTCAAATTGAGGAATGATTTTTATAGAGTTTTTTCTTATCTTTTCAAATTCGATGACAGTTTTTCAGTAGCACGGTCAGAAAATAAACTTTTTCAACAAAGACCATGGGGGCAAAAATTTTCAAGTCCGGTCCTGGATTTTTAATTAACTCAGAATGCGGTTTTGATGAGTTTCCGGAATGCACCATTCCTAGTAAATTTCGACAAAATATCTCCAGCCGTTTCAGAAATATCGCCTATCAAAGTTTTGTACCTGAGACATAAAACACCCTGTAACTTCTTAACCAATCACACAAAAAAATTTCTTTCGTGGTTTTCGACCCGCCTTGAAGTCCGCTTATCACCATTGGTCTATGTAAGGTCACTCATGAATCACCCTGTATAGTTCGAATAATCTACTAACTTGTAAAACAATATAATAATGATTAAAATTCAACACGAAAAATTAATTTTCCAAGATTCTGATACTTCGCAATTATTACGCGAAAGTAAGTAAATCCACTAAAATCAAATTACCTGAATTAAAAACGAAGCATTTAAAGACCTTGCCTGAAGGGGTTAGCATTTCTTGTTCCACCAGACTCTCCTTGTCTGAAAGGATTAGGGTTTGTAGGGTTTGTAGGCTCAGGTTGCTGAGGAAGAACTCTTCCGCTTGGAGGTGGAGGCCGCACTGGCTGCGGCGGCTGCGGCTGTTGCTGTGGTTGTTGTTGATAGTTATAATCTTGGTACCCCGGCTGCTGATACGTCTGTTGGTTATAATCCTGCGGAAAACCTTGCTGATAACCGTCCTGATAGCCTTGTTGCTGATACGTATTGTTTGAGTCGAAACTGGTCTCTTGTTGCTTATATTCCAGATGATTTTGAACATTCTCATTGACAGGCATCTGATCTTGCATCGTGTACGTCTGGTATTCTTTCTTCGGAGGATCAGACATGAGTATATTGGCCTCGTTTTCGAACGGTTTGAAGTCATAGATATGTCTAAGGTACATTAGAACGGGAGCGTAGAGAAGATTTGAGAAGGCTATGCCGAAATTTAGGGCTGTAAAACCGATGGCTTCTACAACTCCGCCGGCTATAATGGGGCCGACGGCGTAGGCGACTGAATATGATATGTCTGCGATAGCGTAAATGCTTCCGTAGATTGAGACATAGCGAACGTCCACCAGGTAACCTAGGGTGGGTAGTAAGGCGGTGTCGATTAAGGCTACTCCGAAGCAGATCCCGCAGATCGGGATCATAAGAACTATGTAGGAGCTTGAAAACGGTATGATAAAACAGCATAGACCTTCCATAACTAAGCCTCCTGCCGCCATTATCCATTGGTATTGCGGGTACTTCTTGGCCATTTTTACTGTTAATATCACACCGAATACATGGGGGAAGAAAGCGGGAAGCCAGATCATTCCTATTTTCCAATTGTCCGTTGTCAGATTGTCTTCCATCCAGAGAGATATAGTGGGCTCCAGGAAAGCCAGAGCCACGTTCGACATCATTAACGCGCCTGAGCACACGGCTATGTAAGGATCCATGAACAGACGCCAGATAGGCACGGAAGGCGGTTTCGCCAACTGCGACAGTCTTATCTGCTCTTTGATAGGCTTCATCACTAACAACAACATGAACCCGTCCATTAACGACACGAACGCGAGGATGAGAAACGGCATCTCCTTCCCGGCGAATTGGTAAAGAGCGCCCCCGAAGGGCGGCGCCACCAGACACCCGAAACTGATGAAAGCGAGGGCGATGCCGAGTGCCTTGGAACGCTCGTTCTCCTCGGTGAAACGATCGGCGATCATAGCCAGACCGGCTGTATCTGCGAAGGCCGATCCTACGCCCTGAAGACTTCTGGCGAAGAACAGGAGGCTGTAGCTGCGGCCGCAAGCGAACACTGCCGTTGATAGGAACATTATGCATAGCCCGATCATCATGGGGATGTCGTATCCGATGCGGTCGATGAGGGCTCCCGAGAATGGGTTGACCATGAGCTGAACTATGGCTTTGGACGCGAAGAGGATGCCGGTAGCTGAGTCCTGGCCATGGTGGTCGTGCTTGACCGGGGTACCTGGTGGAAGCGTCACGTTTCCCGGCGTCGGCATAGCGGAGTCATCAGTGGAATAAGCGCCGATGTAGCGCAGGTAGTCGGGTATTATCGGAACGATGACCATGTAGAGCATGTTGTCCAGCAGCAAGGCGATGGAGACGATGACCAGAATGAGCTTGCGCTGTGTGCGCGGCTCCTGCAGCTTGGTCCAAACCACGTCCTTGAGCTCGCCGAACTCCATGTTGATGATCGGGATGGTCGTCATGGCCGCCAAATCGCAGAGACAGTGGCGGGGCGACGTAGTGGCTCAAGGGCGACGGGGCGGGGGTGCGGGGGAGCGCAGTGCCATCTGGTCAACCTGAACATACAATACACACCGAGGTTAGAGACTCTGGGAGAGCACACTTCGGGTGGGGAGGCACTACGCTTTTCCCCCCGCACCCTAGAGTAAAATTTTAAACTATACTAATTTATACATGAAAGAAGGATAATATACACAACTGAACTGTTTAGATATTAGAACTCATTAGAACATTAATTTTTTATGAACTTTGATTGGTTCAATATAACATATTTATCAATACCAAAATTACCAAAACTCTTTCTATAGAAGTCCCCTTTAGTTATTTTCCCGCTCAGTAATCGCCTATAGTTGAGCTGCCAAATGGATAATACCATGGACTTTATGGCCAAGGGCATCCGATTTTGATATCAGAATTAGAAAATATAATTTTGGCTATTTTCGTAAAAAAAATGGTATCCTCGCTTGCTCAGCCCTTTGCGTGATCGATTTGACAGCGCGATTACAGCACTCATCCTACCCTACTTATGCCGTAAAATGAGTCGTTTTTCAGTAAACGTGTATCATATGTATAAGTAGGTTTATAAATAGAGATTGCTTAATGTTATTATTTTTTTAAGGTTCAGTAAATTAGTGCCATTTTGGAGATAGGGTGAAGGACTCTTGAAATATCTCGGCTGTGTATGTGTATGTGTGTATTACTGGAATGGCCTGAGGAACTTACTATACCTACTTATTTAATCACACGTTAACACGTATTCAGACTTCCGAGGTATAGAGTTGCGAATGGTTTCGTTCGATTCAATATCTCTTGAGGTCAAACAGAGAAATTTAAAAAAATTTTGATTGAGAAAATTCAGTAAAATTGACTTTATTAGAGTCATCAAGGCGGGTCATCAAGTTTCAGTACGGGGTTTATATACTTAAATTCTAGCTATGTAATTACTTTATAATAGTCATTAAGACGGTGCAATAAATATGCAATTGGCGTAATATTCTAAGTTGTAATATTAACAAGTAATTTATTAATTAGCATATTATCAGTTCATTTCTGGCAGTATTGAACGTTAAAAATAGAAGATAATTTTTCTGATTTATATCCATAACCGTTGGATCACAAGACCATGCCTTTAGGCGCTAGGCTATGGAAGGGTACCTGTATTACCGACACTGACGCTTACTAGGGTAGCGCATTCACTGGTTGACGTTGACTTGACACGGAGACGTGTGAACATTTAGTCACAGGCGTAGGTATCAAGTGAAATAAAGCAAAAGCTTAAGAAATTAAACAAAATATTAGCACGAATAGATATCGAAGAATCCTCTTTCAGTAGGTATTCAAAGCATTTTACGGACCTAGGAAGCGTCAGTGTCGGTAACACAGGTACCCTAGGCTATCGATATCTTGATATCTTGTACCCTTATCTATTTCTCAATATGTGTAGAAAATTTGTGTATGCATAATAATACAACGGGATTGGTGACAATTTATTATTATTCATTGAAAAAATGAATTTAGGTTTAATTTCTGAACAACCACGCAAAAACGATCTTTTTGCAAATTATCCACTAAGCAAGCAGCAAGGGGATTCTCGAAGTTCTCCAACTCTCAGGTTTGTGTATGTCTGCATTGTGGAGTGTCATGACTGCGAATGAACCATGTACCAAAATCGACTTCGCACAATTTTCAAATTCAAATTTCTTAAAGTTTTTTTTTTATTTCTTTTCCTGTAACCACCAAACTTCAGTTACCTTTTAACAGGTTTACATGATTGATAGATCCAGTCTCTCTGTATCTGTTTGCCGAGATCGTCATTCGTTGTGAAGAATAAGTGCCTTGTTCGAAATTCTGCTAATCAGCCATAAGATGTTCAATAAAGGGTCAAGTTTGAGGAAAATAATGTTTTCTCCTCACAAAAGAGGTCATGACGCTCCGTAATGTTGTAATGTTGACATACACAAACCTGGGAGCTGAAGAACTTCAAGAACACCCTTACTACTTGCATCATGTAAATTTTGACAAAAACATAGTGTCTGGTTTGTTGGCGAACGCCAAAAAAGTGTTGGCCTAAGTTTTGCAGTGAGACATCATCAAATATCAATGTAAATGACCAAATATAAAAAAAAAATAATATGTCAAGGAATAGACCAGGTTTTTGGACTGGCTTGACGAAAAAGAACTTCGAGTGGAGGTAGTATCGATTATTTTCAGTTCATCAGTCTGAAATATTATCAAGCACACTGCGAGAACCATCTGGAACAAAGAAAGCCAACACATATCCTTGGCATCGGAAACATCGTGACTTAGTATGCCTAATCAGGTGTAAGAATCCTATTTCAATGATCTAGACATAGGTATACGTCCTTGACTTTCTTTGCTTGACACACTCCTCTCTTGGTGTACTTGGGAATATGTCAGACTGATGAGCTGTAAAAAATCAGTGAAACATCGATAAGTCTGCCTTCACCGATCACTTGGGGTTACGTTTTTCAAAGAATTTTTTTTCGTTCAGATTGTACAAGATACACGATTGTAGGTGTTGATAATATGGTTTTCTTCCCGAAATTTAAAATGATTCCAATACACTATAGTATACAGGATTTTGCTGACTAATGCAAGTGGGTCCTATTTTTTTTAGAGACTATTCAATACATAAATATTTATATTGTTAAGGTGCGCATCTTAATTACATAACTTTTTGCGTAATTGGATTACGATTTAAAATTTTATATAGGTAACCTTGTCTTGCAATACAGAAAATGACTTTGTTTGACTCCGAAGGAAAATGTACACTGTATGAAATATGCATTGAACACTGATGACCCACTCTATTAATTATCTCAATTGTTATTAAAAATTGATATATTCTTCATTACTTATGGATTATGTTTAAGTACTACTTAAAGCCAGGTTTATTACTTTACCTATCAAGGTTATACCTTCAACGTTATCTAATTATTTATAATTTTAATAAACCAATAAACCTCTTGGCGTGTTATTTAACGTACCATTTTTAACGGTAAAAATTAATTGGGGTATTTTTAACTAATTTAAATAGAAATAATCGAACAAAAATTATTGATCGAAAACAAATTTTAATTTAGTATTGGCGACTTTTATATTATGCATCAAGATTCGTGTCATTATAAGTATAGGTAGGTATGTCATAAATTAAGTAATAGTTGAAAATAGTTTGACCACGAATACTTATAATAATATTTTATTATAATAATATTTTTTTTACATAACATATTCAAGGTAGACGGTAGGCATAATAATAATTATCCCGATATTGATTTTAGCCATTTTGAGCATGAGAACGCCGGCGGCCATTTTGTTATGTTACGTAACCATGAAAATTGAATTTCCAGGTGAGTCGCTGAAAATCGGGACAAACATTCCCGAATCTCAATAATGCATGTCCTCATTTCGAGGTGTAAATTTCAGTCATTTCAGTGCGTTCCATTTTATTAACGATCAATAATTGCTTTCGTGAAAAACTGGAATAAATTTAATTTAATTGTCCAGATACAGAGATATGAGCGCATGCGCATAATAGGCGCAATTATTTGATTCAAATTTCATAATTTTAAATTTTAAAACAGCTTCATAAGTATTAAAATTTTTGCTTACAAAATGATTTAATTGAGTTAACTGTAATGAAATTGGACACTTTACTCAAAACTGTTGTGTCCTTAATAAGATTGCATATACAAATACCTAGTTTTGGGGAATTAAGGGAAAATTCAAGCTATATAATCTAATTAATTTTTTTTATAAATATTCTTCATTCAATTCAAGAATAATTGATGATCGTAATTCAAAAACAGTTTGTTTCACGATGTTCCAAAAAAAATTTTACTGCAGAGAGTCAAGACTTTTTTTACACCGACCAGTAAATAAAATCCTCTTAAAAACATCAAAATCCATGCAGCAATCACTTGCAAGTTTCCTATCTTTATATTTATTTTATGATAACCTAAGTCCAATATTTCTTGTAAACCAAAATGTATCAAATCTAATTTATTTCAGCTTTCCAAAGTAGTATTGTGCCCTGAATATTCTCAAACCACCATGATTGGGTAAAAATCTCCTTAGATTGACTAATAAAATAATACCTAAACACGTTAATAACATATCAAGGGTTATATTTAGATAAAGGTAACTCAACCCTTCAAAACTGTTATAGCTAAGCATTAAAAATGTTGTGTAAAAAATTTCATTTTCTTCAGAAAAATAGACAAGTGTTAAAAAAAATTAATTAGGTACAAAACAAATAATTTCAATAAACATAACCATATGTACTGACCTGTGTCAGGTATGGCGTTTCCAAGTCCGGTCTTCTGTAAGAAGCCGCGAATGTTGAACCGCTGTTCCGCTGGCGCGGTGCGGCCTTCGTCAGGTGGCTCCACGGCTGTCGGGGGCGGCTGCAGGGCAGACGGGCGGCGGCGACGGAGACCTGCAGGTGCGGCGCCCGGCTCTCCGTGCACTGCCGTCGCCGCGACGCCCGGGGACGGCGCGGGCCGCCGCAGAACGGAGGCGGCGACAGTCGGCAGTGGGGAGGCCAATGGGAAGGTTAAGGGAGGGGGGGATCGATGTGAGACTGGAAGGAGTTAACGGGGTTTTCATTGTTGTTCCCCGTGAGGGGAATGAGAGTAATTTTTTGTGGGATGTTTTGAATTGTGGTAACTGAAATTTTCTCTTTAAAGAATTGAAAATTGGTTTTAATGAGGATAGCAAGAGGGAGATAGTTTTGTTCTTGAGACTCAAAGCGTTTTTCAGATGGTTGGGTCTTATTACATCTGTTAATTAGCTTGATGTGGTTGGGATTTGTATTCAAATGTTATTCACAGGGATTTTCAAATTAACGATTCGTTATAAATGAATATACTTAACATTTCCGTAATCTGTTCCCATAATGTAGGAGAAAATTGGCAATTTTGGCTGAACGCCTTATGAATTTTTATGTCCACAAAGTTTCTTGAACACAAAGTGCGTAATCAGTTTGCAACAATTCTATTCAATTCTCAATCGATTTCATTCTTTTTTTTTTAGAAGAAGATCTGTCACGAATTATAAAAAGCTCTTCTACTCCCTCTTAAAAAGAACTTATAAATATTATTGTATAGCATTAATATTACATCTATATAAGAGCTAATAAGTTACAAAGAAGATCATTAGATACATATAGGATATAATTCATTATTACTTAGAGCTTAGGAAAAAGTCCATCGAACTGTTGTTATTCTAGTCTAACCTTGAACTTATTTATCGACCTAAGGTGGAAAAAAGTACATATAGTGACATAATACGGAGGTTTACCAACTTGGGTGCAGCTCTGTGCGTCAGCTGATGGAGTTGGGGAGTTGTACTAGCGTCAAAAATGCAAATATTCTTGACTCTACCTGACTTAACTCAAAAATGAAAAAAATGGGCTTTTAGTGCTTGCTCATTGAACGCCAAAAAATTTATATACATCTAGACACCGTGATCTATATAGTAAGAGAATTACCTCACGACAATGAACGTGCTCCATCAACTCTCTTGTTCTTGCATCATGAGAGGGGTCTGCACCATCATTTTTGTAGCGGTCACGAAGTTTAATGAAGTTTCCCATCGCTGGCGACCAGGTATCACCGGCTTCGTATTATCTTGATCTGTTACAAACATTTGGGGACTTCCTTACCTTAATTTTCTCTAAGTGCATCTCTATCAGAAGAAAGGCAGCCACGACCTGGAAAGCTGACTTGCTTCTGGGATCTATTCCTTAATAAAAACTTTGAATTTTGCAGTTTTCACTTTGATTTTTCCTAAAACTCCCTATTGTCATGTTTGTAGAGTTAACGATGAGCAATTAAGATATAGGAAAGAGGAAGTTTTCAGTAAAAAAAAGTCTGCTGTCTCTTACCTTACGAACGTTTGCATTTGTTCGCTTGTCGGAAATATTTTCTCAAGTGTGGGAGCGAGAATTCACTACCGAGCTCTCATTCCTAGACATGACGAAATTCCTGCGGCAATGCGAACGAACGAAAACCATCGTCAGATGAGTGACCGATTTTATGTACTTTGAACGTGTGAGAAATACTCAAACTCAGAAGAAATAGAAAATGAACCTGTTTCAATGGAAATTAGTCAATTCTAATAGAAAATTAGTTAAGTCCATTTTTTAGCTCTTCCGATCGTAGGAGGATGGCTTAGGTAGTTTCTCGACCTCTTGTAATAAATTGAGTGGGCCCCTTTGGGCGTCAAGAGGTCTCCAGTCAAGGTTGAGCGTCTTCACCGAGTCTTCATACATGTTCGAAAGCTGTATGTGAAAAAAGTGGACACCACTGCATTTTCAATTCTTGGAGCTTATTTTTTAGCCTCTTGGATGTGAATTTGAAATATAATACAAGGCTTAAAAAATTATTTGAAAGTATAGGCATTTTTAAATTAACGCCTGGGGTGATAATAGTTATAACCACGTTTGAGGAAATTGAAAATCCTTCAGGAAATAAGGAACATGGCACAATGATGAATCTGCATGTAAAAAAAATTAAACAGTCCGGAACAATTTTATTTACTTTCATTCACTTTTTGTGATACAATTTCAAATTGCTTTTTTTATTTATTTATTGAAAACGAATCGTGATCAAATTAAACTGTCTTCATGCAGATATACAGGGTGTCAAAATCTTAATTTTTCAATTTGATTCAATTTCAATTGATTCAAAGACTTAAAATTTAAAGTCTTGGGCATGTCGCCATTTTGAATCCAACAGAGATAGAACCTTGACTTCTTTATGAAAGTTGTAACTGAAGCTAAGGAGTTTCCAAAACTAGTTTCAGTTTGGGCGAGGACCTAAAAATGCCGAAACTGGAACCAAAAAACTAAAAACCGGAAGTCGGCCATATTTCCGCAACGAAGGTCCAAATCCAAAAACTTCAAATAAAAAAACGTTTCGTCTTGACGAGACCTACACGGCCCTTACCGTTGTCTAAATCGAGCTGGTACACCCTGTATATGTATAATTATGATCATTACCTAAATATATGCTAACGACTTCCATTTCCCTATGTGATCACATTTAATTACTTTCAGCTTATAATTAACCATTTTAACCGGTAATCAAAGCACCAATCCGAAAAGTAATTTTCCAGTGATGCATATGACAGCTACCAACGGTGTTTCACAATTGACGAACTATCGCACCGCGTTAGGAGCTGTCTTGGTCGGCCTGGAGGGTTAGAGTGTGTGACATTTGGAGGGTAACAGAGCAATTCGCCCATGGAGCCCCAGGGGTCCTGCTGCCGATCGGGTGGTCCGCAGGGCCGTGTCTAGGACAGCCATGTGTTATGTTTGAGCTGTATGAAAGGATGTTTATGATAGGGAGAAGACTTTTCAAAACTTTACATGTTAAGTAATTATTTTAAGAATTATTCTATCGTATCTTATAGTTCTAATTTATAAAATATTTTTTCTAATGCTACTTTATTCCTATTATTTTATTCCATAGAAGAGATAAAAGCAGATATAAGTAAATGGACACATTAAAATTCTACGTCTCTGAAAAGGCTATGTGATTCTAAGTTGCTCTCATTGTATTATACGAAGAGCTCGCAATGTTGCAGCTCAAGTCGTTACAAGAAAATGTAATTACGGATGTACTTGTTCTTTGTTTATGCTTACTATGTCTGGAATTACACCCTCAGGACGTTCAAGATGAAGGAAACTGGAAAAGAAAAACATTAATTGATTTTATAATTAAAGGTCATTACAAGGCTCTTATTTTGGGTACATTTAGTATTTTCATTTCTTTCTATTTCCATTCTCAGTTTTCATACACCATCATCCTAACTAACTGAAGTTAGACAATTGCTAAAAAATACAGGAAGTATTATTGTATTATTATTCGAACATTCAAGGCAACATAATCGATAGCACCCAATAACATAATCATGTATTTCTGAGTTTTGGATATGTTGTTATGGCCGTTGCTAGTAATAACCTTTTGCGCAATGTGCAAAAATCCGAAACGTTTGCGCAAATTTTTCGATTTTTTCCACTCTTGCGCCTAATATCACCCAAACCGTAAAGCTTCACATAAAAAATTATAGAATAGATTTCAAATATTACCACTTCTGCTCCTTTCTGGTAAGAAAAAACAAAACTGTGCAGTAAACTCCAGAATAATCCTCAGCTTTTCTTGTAGCATTCGGTAGAACCCGCTACAATGTTGCCTCTGACTCGAGATGCCGTAAACAACCATTCTTTCCGAAAATATCAACAGGCTCAAAAGTGGATGGATAAAAAGAAGTCCCCCATGGAATGAGGGTTGAAAGAGTACTCTGAGGGGTGTATCAATAACTACTACTCGAGATCCTGCTCCTCTACGACATTCAATATCGTGTCTACTCTCTACGATTATTATCGTAACATAATAATATACATATTAGAAAGGCTGCACTTAAGGATGTAGGCACCTGCAGAAAAGCAGGATTGAACTGTTCTGCTATTTGCAAGTTCTGCTTTGGTAGTTTTCTTGTCAAAATACTCCTGCAGTTACTTTAGATCACGTTTAGATGATTAATTCAGCGAAGAAGAAGCTCGTGCATATTATCGAATGTCAGCACCAAAATATACAGCGACAATTCCCTCCCAGGGCTCTCAAAGAAAACTTAATCAAGTTACTTTTTCATTTAATAATAGTTTGACAATCGCCATGTAAGAAAACTTTCTATTATTTCTGGAATTTTTAAACTCATTGAAAAATTTAGATCAGCAGATACTCTGACTTTTTCCAGAGGTCAATTTCGGAGTTTTATTTTATGCCAATTTCAAAAACCGATTGGAACTATCGGTGTTTTTGTATGAGCTTACAAGATAAAAAAATAAATTTATTTCCCAGTAATTTTGGTGTTATTCATGGTTAAATAAATATTTTCTGAGATATTAGGCAATATTTATTATAAAAATGGTTTGTTTTTCAATAATTTGAAAACAGTAAAAATCTTCGAAAAGCTATACTTAAGAAATGACAAATTTAGACTTCAATTACAGCAAATTCTATTTTTTTTAAAATCTATTTTCATCTTTTTTTTCTGTGAAGAGCACGGTTTGAGTGATATTAATATAAAGGAGCAAAAATCAAAAAAATTGCGCCAAAAAATTCCTTCGTGGAAAATTGGTATTTTACTACTAGCAATAGTTCTAACAGCATATCCAAAAATCAGAAATACGTGACCTTTTGCAAGGTATGACCTGTTTTCATGTATAATTATTAGATTGAGCTATGCACTATTATGTCTGCCGAGATTTGGTGATATTGGGAATTGGTTCTTCCAAGATATTTGGCGGGTCAAATCTGCAGCCGCCACTGACCACAAGCTAGAGTACCTACACTGAAGAAAATGTGAAAGGAGATTAGGAAAACCGTTTTTTTTTTCAGACATAAACTTGTTTACTTGTTTTCATTCTCTAGTAGGGGTTGATTTAAATTTTTTTATTTTATTAAATAGAAATAATTAAATAGATAATAGAAAATAACACATATTTTCATTCTAGAATTTGATTTTTTATATAAAAAATGTAAAATGCAATTGTCGCTTATTTTATTTGCAAGAATGATTGAAATGGATTGTGGAAATTTTTAATAATTATTATTACATTAAAATGTGAGTATTAGATTCAAAATTAATGTTTAATTTTATCAATAATTATTGTAAAGATGCTTCGAGCTCACAAGTTCCACCATTTTAATTACAATAATTGAATTTTTAAAAAAGAATACAAATTGGATACCAACCCTTGCATAAGGGATTAAAAGTAGTAAACACTATAATTTTTATTGTATGACCCTCCCAAAAATATTAGATTTTTCATTGGGGATAAGTGCCACAAAACAAGTCTATTTCGTTTTTGATGGACCATCCTATAGAAACCCAAATCACTATAAATTTCTATCATCAGCCCTCTGAGCTTTCAATTTAACACAATTTAAAAATAAATAAATAACCGGTAGAAAAGTAGGTAACGAATAGGACCACTGTAAAAAAACTCGCTCTGTTCAATTTCGTTATTATAAGGCTCAAAATAGCTATAATAAACAAACAATTTTTACCCCCTCCCCACCTATGGCACAGGAAAATTAATAATAAAAATGCATTTTCTATACTAGACCTAAGTTCAAATAAAAAAAAACATGTAAAAAATTTATTCACACATTAAAATCATAAATCAAATTTTACCGCGAAAAAATGGTTAAAACTTTTACAACTTAAAGTCTTTTAATATACTCGCACAGTTTTAAACTCTAAGTTACAGAAACACTTCGGATAATCTATGTCTAGAGTTCATTTCATTATATTTAGGTACGTTTGTAATATTCTTTATGAATTCAGATTAAAGTCGAATTTATTCCCACAAATACCGAGAAAGTATTGTTATAGTGCCCGCGGAGAAAATTGGAAGCTTAACAAAAAAAGTCAAAGTTAGAAGTTTTTTGCGCAAGTTTTCTTATAAAATGAAGTATCTTTTTAAAGTCAGCTTTAATGGTAAATCTGGTAATTTTCTTCTTGGTCAATTTAAGAGATTCTGGTAATTCAAGGAGATAAAAAACCCGTTATAACCAAGAGGAAACTGTTCTGAATAATAATTTCATTTAGATGATAAAATTAAATCTACAGTGTAAAGAATCATAATACCTAATCTCTTATTAGGTGTTTATTCACCATTTGTTGTGATTTCCAATTGTTAAAATATGTCAGAAAAAAAACTGGCTCGTTATTAAATGTCATAATCAGATGAGAATATTTTCATAAAATTGGTCAAATTGTCTGATATGAGTAAATCCAATAAGAATGATTTTTAGAATTGAAGTTTGTCCTAACGAGTACTTTATGAGCTTTAAACAAATGAAAAATGCCAATTTCTAGTTTCAAAACTTTCAAAACTGGTTACATTGAAAAGAGCTCAACATTGAGCCTAATGAATAAAAATGAAGCAATTACTTGAAGGAATTACTTTTTAGTAAAAGCAATTGCTTGACTAGCAAATGCTACAAGCAAAAGCAATTGCTAGATCTGGATATGAATAAAAATTTTAAGCAATTGCTGTTTTTCTTACACCCCGGTAGCAATTATTGCTTATTCAACATAAGTCCAGACGTAATCCTCCTAAAAAGAAATTTAAAATATTAAACGAATTACCTGAAACTGCGGAAACAAAACAATAATTTTGTCAACTGCTGAACTGCAGCGATTAGTTTTATTAGAGCAGTTGAAACTATGTCGTATGCAACAGGAAGAAATCTTGAGAAGAAAACACGAAGATGATTTAAAGCAAACGTTAAGGAACGAAATAAGGTGTTTTACGATTTATAAACTTTGGAATCTTGCCGTGTGTACCGTCTATCACGCCGATGGAATTTGGAAACCAATATCTCCCTGACCACAACTGTTTAGCTTCCACAACAGCTTCAGCACTTTTAGGAAATTTAATACAAATGTTGGCCATCTCCACAACTGCATCCATTACAGAAGTGTATGTCTTACAGACAGTAGTTTGGTGAACACCGAGTTCTTCACCTACAGAATTTTGAAACCCCGGATCTGACAGTTGCCGCAGAAATATTTTCATCTTATTTACAGGTGATAGTGCACCCCCTCGCTTTTCACCAGTATCAGTTAAGAAATAATTTGCCAACCACTCAACATTTTCGCGGTCAAATCGATATAACTGTCTAAAATCCTCATATCTGCAATTTTTACGTACACTGTAGAATTTTCTTTTACGGACGTTCATGTATTCAGCCATAATTGAAGACACAAATGAAGAGCAACTCACGTGTATGCCGCGGAGAACCACTGTTGACTGCTAAAGCAAATGATGCAGGGGTCGACCTACCTTAAAAATTTGAGAGCAATTGCAACACTAGAAAAAGCAATTCCTTAATTTATTCATCACATTTTAAGTAAAAATAGCAATTCCTCCCATTTTTTAAGAAAAAGCATTCTCTAGAAGCAATTCCTGCACTTCTAAGCATTTGCTGGTCGAAAAGGCAATTACTTCAGTTTTTATTCATAGGGTTTCAAGCAATTACTTCGATTTTTTAAGAAAAAGCAATTGCTACATTTTTATTCATTAGGCCCAAATTATTTCGGAATTTCAGTATACAGGTTGACTTAGAGTCGCGAAGAAGTACGGTAACTGTTTTGTTGATTGATATATCGATTTATTTTTTTTTTTTTCGTAAAAGGTATATGGGAGGCCAAAGTGCAGTTTGTACAATTAATATTTTCAGGTGTACAGGGTGGCTCAATACTGTACGCCATACAACTTTCTTATTTTGAATGAGTCACCTTTTAACCTCTGTATATTATTGCATTTTTAGACTTGATGAGAAAATTTAGTGATACCTACTTTTTTCACAGTTGAATCACAGAAGCTGAGGGCTACTTGAGTTATAACCGGAACGGTATGGGGTAAGTGTTTTAGATATCCAGAAAATTTGGTACACGTGGGATATACACCAGCATGGGTTAATGGTCGCTCAATGAATCTGCATGGCGTGTACTAGACTAGAGAAACTTTTAGTTTAAAATATTTCATTAAAAAAATTTCCTATGCAAACCAAATGAGCCTCTAAAAGCAGATCCATTTCATTGTAACAGCCTTGTCAACACGCGGCGTGGTTTTGTTGCCATCGGCTTGGAGGGATGGCACCCCTCCGGGTGTGACGTGTTGGATGCATACAAACGTTCTCCAATCTCAGTTATAGATTATGGAGATGATAACGGAGATTAGCGAATAGATTGGTTCGGGATGTCGTGCAAGATTAACTGGATGCCACGGCGGGTCGCTATTTAATTACAGGAAAAATGCTGCCCCAATAATAGGGGTTGTTGGCAATCGTTCGATCAAGTAAATAAGATTTAACGATCAAGAACGAGGTTGGAATAATTTATTAAGTTTTTGGTGCTCGATTTACTTAGGTTCAAGGTTGCTTTATTGGGCCTACCTATTGATATGGTTTAGTTATTTTATTACCTACCTATAATAATCCATATCTATAGACGGTTTGAATAGTGTGGGATAGCTCAAGAATAACGAATCATTAATAAAATTCATAAATAAAGAATAGTTTTGAAATATTTTGAGCTCACAGAAAGAAATAAAATTCTCCCAGAGCTCCCTGAATAGTAGGTATAGACACTTATATTCAGTCTTGCATTAATAACGTTAATGGAGACAAATTTCTCATTTCTCTTTACAACTTAATTTTCTTATCAATACCTACTTACTTATTAATGAAACTTTTATGATGAGTAATGACAACAAAAAGGTTGGGAAGGAAAATATTTACCCCTGAAGAGGATTAGATAAAGCATTCCACTAATTTTCCATTAATGTAGATAACAAAGTCAGCCATCCAGAACGTGATTCAAGTCCTGGGATCTTTCGGGTCGATGCTTTAAAAGCAGTGACAGTTTCTGCGAACAATTGAACAATTGACTTGCTGATATGCTAACTGGTTTGATGGAGGTTTCCATCCACGCTCCAATTTTATTACCCAAAAATAAGCGCAAATCTAAATCGAGGGGCTTTACTAATTCAGTCAAAGGGTAAAGGTTTTTCATAAATATTGAATGAAATCATGTTTCAAATAATGTGAAATAGACATCAAACGAGAAAATAGGAAACCAAATGACAGGAGAGAATCGAATTTTGTTTTATTTCTATCCAGTTTTTATATCTAAGGTAATTGATTATTAATACTAACCCCACGTATATAATTATTCACCTCAGCTTCCGTCATCCAAGTGTTAGATTTTTTAAAATTATTAGTGAACATACATACATGTTCACAAATCATTAATAGAAGGTATACAAATGTAGACAATTATGATAAAATAATAAATAACTCTCTGGCTCATCAACATGTGGTATATTGAAAATTTTGGCACTACATAGTTATTAGTTTGAGTGACAAAAATGAGCGATTTCTCAGAAATCGTTTTTCTCATAACGACGCTTTTCCTCATATCACTAAGACAAAAAATTCAATAAGGTAGAATTACATTTCGACCTATAACACAGGGTGTTTATTATCGGCAGTAGAATGTTTCTTCAGATTAAAAGTTTTTCCAATAGGTAGTTCATTAGATTCAGGGAAAAAACTAAAGTTTATCCTTTCACTAACAGCTCTTTTTGTATGCTATAGAGACTTGAATTTGGCACAAAATCTTTTCGAATTTTCGTGCTTAGATTCTGCGTAATGAGATTTTCATTTATTTCAGTCTGAAAAATCAGCGTAAAAAAAACAAGAAACCCACATTTAAAATCAATTGTTATCTTCTTTTTTCGAAAAAAGGTTTTTTTTTTCACCGAATATTTAAAACAATCATAAGGCAAGCAATTAATTATTGGGGTCATAATTATAATTATTGACGATAGTCGTTGGAAAAATTATTTTTCCAAAAAAGAGGCTTATTAACCGAATGACATGAAAAAACGAAGTGGCAGCTATAAGAAAAAGAAAAGTTCTGAAGAAAAAAGCCTGAAGACGTCTACTTATATTTTTATTTGGCATCTTTGTGGCTTCAATTTAAATTTTACCCTTACCCCCATTATTTTCACACCATTTTGGGAATTTTTTTTAACGGCAACGTACCGTTTTTGGAATTGATAGTCTGAATTTTCCTGAGTATGGAGACATCTCGAAAGTGGGAGTAAAAGTTTATGACTCTTTTATGAAATAAAACTCCTAATTCGATTAAACGGTATGGGGAAAATAAAATTGAGGTTGAAAAGATGCCAAATAAAAAAAAAGTTGAGGAGCTTTTTCCTCAACAATATTTTTTCTCTGAATTATTAATTTTATTACATATTAATTCCATATTATACACATTGTATATGCTATGCAGGAAGTATAGCTATTCATAAATGATAAAAAATATGAATTATGGTTTCCTCTGTAGAAAACTATGAAAAAAAAAATAAAACTATTAGTGAACTATGATTTTTTAATCTGAAAGAGTAATCTTAGTGCATTCTAAAATGCGCAGCTTTTCTCTAATTCAACCATGACGAAAATTATAACCCAATCCGAGACAGCAATAATGGTGAGGTCACCAATGGGGGGAGGCACTGTACTCAGTTTTTGGCACACATTTGGCAGCCTGGGGTATATCCTATGGCGCAAGCCGAAGTGGACTTGGCTCTATTTTTGTGAAACTGTTCGAAGTGTGCCGTTCCATTTAGGAAACTCATTGCATAGATTTTTTCTATACTTTCTGAATCCGATGCCGTTCTTTCCGAAAATCCATAGGAAAATATATGCTTTTTTATCAAAAAGTGCAAACCATTTCCTTTTAATCATTTACTTTGTTTTCTCAATTTGCCCTTAAGTCATCTTGAAGTGCCTCGGCAGAAGAGTGATAAGGCTAAATTTTGTTGGATTTCATCAAACTGTTGGAAAATTTATGCCCGCAAACATAGAAACACTGTATATCTTCGTGGCTTTTGTTAGAAAAAAAAATTGTCATAAATTTAGACGTGCCTCGATGTCCTCTACCTGATATTCAACTAATCGCATTAGTCATGAATTACATAATTATACGCCTTCAAAGTTTACGATTAACCACGTTAGTTCTTTGATTGCTCCTAAAAAAGGTATTTGCATATCAAGTCATGAAACTTTTAGAGGACATGGAAGCAATATGCAACTACCTACAAGGCGATAAGAGAGTATAGCCGCAAATATTCCAAGTCCTGTAGGATAACTTTCAGGATGAGCTACGAGTGAAATTTTATCTCAACAAATCACATTAATTCAAATTAATTCAATTCTTTTTAATTTGTACGTTATTTTATTAATTATTGGAAGAGATACAAAAAAAAAAACGCTCATCCTCGATCTGTTTTTATTTTTTTGAGAAAACGTCAATTATGAAAACTCTCAAATTGGCTATCGTCTTTTGTTTTCGAGTTATTTGCGAAGACTCGATTTTTCGATTTTTATTCTCTCCTCTATTAATAGAATCAGAAGGAAATAATTTAGAGATTCTTCAGGCACTTTTTTAATTGGAGGTCGAGGATGCGCTGTCCATTTTTCTGTTTCTCTTACAGTTGTTATGGAGATTCCTTATTAAAGCATCGAAATTGGATCATCCTGTACAGTACGTGCATGTCTTTATATCTATTGCTTCAATAAGCACCACTACTGTTTCAAGATCATGATAACAAAAATCTTATGTGCATGTTATTAGTTGCATAATTGGGTCGAGATGATTTTGTCTACATGTTCTCAATACAGAGCGTTCAAACAGGATCTATACCTAACTGAACGAAACGCATGTTAAATTGGCCTATATTTACCTGATTAGGTATAGGTTTCTTCCAAATATTTATGAAAATAACTTTAAACTATTTTTTCTTCAAAACAATCTCGTGGACTTGCTGAAGAAGTGATAAATATAGAGTGAAAAGTCCAGTTAAGAAATTTCAAGGTGCACGACATCTTCCTAAGTTTCTGGTTGTTATTGTCCAGAATTCTTGTTTGTACCTAAATAATAGTAAAGCTAAATACTCAAGTCGTTTTCAAGCCCATTCATGGTAACCGTTTTTGTATTAGATCTCATATATAAGTTGAACTTCTTTTGCCGAGTTCCAATGATTCAATTTACCTAAATGGTTTGATTCTTTCTGTGTTGGAGACGCTCCTCTTCTGGTGTTGTGGTCTTGGTTGATATGGTAGACTGATGAGCACAAAAACAGCGATATATCGATGTCTCTGTCTTTACCAGACCATCTGATGTTATATCGTTCAGAGATATTAGTAATTATTATCAATTTTATTGATGGAGCACCGATTAAACACAGATTACTTTGCCTCAGATCAATTTTCTTAAAGTTTTCTTTTTAGTAAAGTCTTGTGTAGCTCAGCATGACCAACTTTCAAATTTATGTTCGAAAAGGAGACCAGAAAAATATGAATTATCCAGTTATTGTTTCCAGTTGTTATTGATTGAAACCATTAGGGGCGTCTATTAACCATCCCCTCCCCTCCCGCTTGTTTCTACAATATTACTTTCTTTATTTTGGTTACTGCATGAGTGAATGTACATTCTTTAATTAAATTATTATTTGTTGATTGTATCATTTTTATTATGTTGTTTCACATTGTTTCGTATTGTTAAATGAGGGTTCAAACATGTAGATTCGTTGTTTTTTCTTATTTTAATTTAAATTAGCAATAAACAAGTCCAGTTCTACAACTCATTTTATAAAAACACTTTGCATTTCCTGTTCCCTGTCACAGTGTTCCACATAATTTGATTAGGGAGGACGTAACGTCTCCTCTTTTTTATCCCCGCATCTCTTCTTCTGTTGCACTTATTGCTGTCTCTCTACTCACTTCAACTCGCTATATTATTTCTGCTTTTGCGTTGAATCTCGGGCGTTCTAGTTTCATTTATCTCCGCAGAGATAAAAACGAGTTCAATCGTGTTAAAGTGTGTTTCCATTATTCGATAACTTTCTCGAAAGTTTCTCTGTTAGCTAGAGTTTCATTTCTAAGAACGATATAACTTTAAAAGTGTTTCATTTTTATCCACATCTACATTGAGGTCTCTGCAAATATTGCACAACAATTTTTTTACTTCTTTGGTTGAGGATGCTCCAAGACGTTCTTTTTGTTATTTAGGGGAAAACTTTTATTAAGAACGTCTTTTCGATCTTTGAAACTTGACCTACGTTGTAAATGTTGAAGGCTTTCTAAACGAAAATTTTCAGCTTTGGTGCTGACTTGGAAATTGAAATGTTATTTTACCGCCCTCATCCAGAAACACAGAATATTCTGAGTTAGAGATAACTTTTTCTTTTTTATTGACTGTTTTGACAACAACGACTCACGCAGGAGCGGCCACCTCTGGCGGTGGCGGATGGCAGAACTATTTTTTTGTTACTTTTCTCATATTCCTTGGAACACAATCAATAAAAATAGCAAATTAGTAATGCACTAAATAGTACCACACGTACTCCGTAGATGTTACTGTTCCAGGTTAGTTTCTTTACCCTAACAAAGTTCATTATGTGAGTCATGTTTTTCTTTATTGCTCTATGATCTGTACATCACTGATTGGAGTAGTTCAGTGTAGTACACACCTTCAAATCTACCAGACAAAAATTTTGTGGATCACACGGTACGATAACTACACCATATTCTAATGAATCATATATCCTAATTGACATTTTTCAAGATTTGAAGAGATTTTATTAGAATTGAGTATGCCATTTAACAAACTGCACAAAAATTTGAAATGTAGACAAAACAAAGACGAACGTGGGGAATCTGTGCTAGTCGAGCAGCACGTATCTTCAAGTGCATTACATAAATAATAACCATCATGTAATATGTTGAGGAAGTTGAAAACTCGCAGAGTACATGCGATAGTATACTACACACTACACACATGGTAATAAAATATTAAATACGTAAGCGTTTTCAATTCCCATTCCTCAGGAATAAAAATTTAACCACTTCTCCCTTCTAAATAAACTCCAAACCTATATCAATTATAAAACATAAGGATTGGAAGTTATAAAAAAACATATCCACCACAAGAGCTATACCCTGAACAATAATTTAATGGATGACCACAGTTACGATTTTTCAGCAATCAAACCATTATTGCCATTCCACGTACTAATCCCATCAGTTGGGAACGTCGCTGATCCTGTCAAGGGCTGGTGATATCCGGCGCACTACGACTCGTGACCCTTCGATAGAAGGCACTTGATTGCGCCGGCTAACAAAGGGCTCTCTTGGGGCTACCGTTGTAACAACACTCCACCGGGGGGGGGGGGGGCAAAGGCATCCCTGACTGAGATCTGAATATTCATAGGCATGCAGAGCTCCAGAGACGAGAGGGATTAGGTGAAGTGGCCTTGAAATGAGCCTCTGCGAAATGCTACGGGGCGATCAAAGTGCGATTAATTTCGAAACAGAAAAACGTGGCTTATTTCACGATTACCAAAGCTGGTAGCTTTTATGAGGTTAATTGAATTGAAATTTCTGGAATTTAATTCCGGGGCTTAAATAATATTTAGCTTATCTCACTGTAGGTATGGAACTAGGATCTTAGAGCTTATAGTTTCGATTAAGTATACTGACGTTTAAGAATACTGACGTTTTAATAGTTTACCTACATTACAAGAAGTGTAAGGGATGATCCTTGATAAGTGTCTCTATGGCGACGAGATGAACTTTGACCACATAATATAAGGTAACATGAATCAGTGAGAATAAAATTATCTGTATAAACGATCTGGCATGTATAAACGATCTTTTGAGCCCCTCGTGTGCCTTTAGGTTTCACACATAACACAACCTGACGATTGATATTATACTTCAGACTCCTCTTGAAGGAACGCGAAGGACATAAATTTAAAATATCTCTTTTCGTCTTTTCATAGCACATGGTCATCCTGTAGCATGACGTGCTCCACAACAGCTGTCTTTGTCTGTCTGGCTAAGATGTCTCTGTTGGTCATGAGGGTGCTGAGCCTGCGTTTTGTAGTTTTGATGTATACAGCACCACATGAGCATGGTATTCTGTAAACTCCGGCAGAAGAAAGTATATCAATGGGGTCTTTAGATGAACGCAGAATCGTTGAACTTGTGTATATTTTGATGCCGTTTGAGGTATGGGAGAAATGCAGCTTCCAAAAAATTTTGTGGTTGTTCACTGGGTTTTGTAAGTCGTAACGGTCATGGTTTCTTGAGCTGTGTAGTCATTCACTTGCAGAACTTTATCTAGGTGGGTAAGCTCTTCTTGGAGAAGTTAGCCCTGATAAATTTGAGATCCACGATTCACCAAGTTTTTTATTCCTGCTCGTTTTTGACCTGGATGATGGTTGGAGTTCTTATGTAAAAACCGATGTGTGTTTGTTGGTTTTTGGTAGACCTTGTGCTTCAAGGTGCCATTTTTATTTCTGTTTACGAGTTCATCCAGGAATGATAATTTTCCGCCCTTTTCTGTTTCCATCGTGAATTGAATACGCGGGTAAATACTATTGATATGGTGAAGAAATTCCTCCGGGGCCTCTTCTTCATGCTGACAAATGACGAAGGTGTCATCTACGTAGCCGTACCAAAAAGACGGTGCCTTTAATGTAGAATTCCATGTAGAAGCTGACAACCACAGGACTCACTGGGCTGCCTAAAGCTATGAGGCTGCCTATCAACTCCATCTAATTGTTCATAGAAGTCACCATTCCACCGGAAATAGGTTGTGCATGGTGAGTACTTGGTCAAAGAGGGAGGTGATGTCCCTGGGAAAGATTCGTTGGATATGTTGAAAGGTGTCGTCGATGGGTAACATGGTGATGAAGGAAACGACAACAAAACTGTCGAGAATGTCACGGAAATGAAGGGTCAAAGATTGAAGTTTTTCTGTGTAGTAGTGATCCGGATCTCTCTGTGAAATTCTGTAGTTCCACCCGTGTGGCTGCAGCAGGTTCCTTGGATATTTGCCCAGAAAATGTCAGGGAACCAACAAAATAGAAAATGGGGCGAAGAGGCATGTTAGGTTTGGTTTCTACGGAAGTCCTGCTTAAAGTTTGTGTGTCCTATCTTCGATATTCATATAGTATTCACTCATGGATGAAACCTCCACGGAATTCAAGGTATAGAGTAGGAAATAGTTTTAGGACGCCCTTTATATTTACAACATAACCGTGTTGGCTTCAGTATTATTTTTAATCGTCCTTTGGGATTGCAGAGGGCGAAAACTGTTGGGAATTACGACTGAAATAGATTCTTCCGTGAGACTAGAGCGATCTTTGGATTATTCAATCTATTATTAGATTTCAGTCTCGTTTTTAATCTTTTGTGATTTGGGATTATTCGATCTTTTCGGCGCTTTAAACCTAATGTTTTGAATTTTTGGATAGGTGACCTAAAATCAAAAAATGTATGTAGGTATACTCAAGCCCAGTAAAAATTTTGTAACATAACTTTACACAGAACTTGCCAGAAGTATATGTCTTGATCCTCTTGGTAAAGTTTTTTTTTATTTTGCCGTTCTTTATTAGGCTGCTATTTTTACCAACTTAGCAAATAATAGCCTTTACAGGCCCGGCAACTCCGTAGCGTGAATACTTTTAATCAGGATTACTAATTCAACCAATTCTTGTTCCGAGAGAAAAAATTACCAAACCTATCGACTTATTTGACATTCCTCTATATCTGAACTCCTAGTTCACCTGGCAGGTATTGATCCTGGCTTTTCCTAGTGAAGCGGCGCCTCCTGTTAGCCACGCCTCAATTTTCTGACCACGCCCCGCGAAACTTCGATCCGTGCCCGGAGCGAAGGAGTTCAGCGGCTCCGGGGAAGGACGATAGTCCGGTAGGTTAAAGTTTCAGCAAACATACAGTCAAATTTAATTATTCTAATCCAGAGAACACTCTATTCCACTTTAACTTAATGTACTCATTAAACATTCAACACACCAGATGTAAACTCTAGCTCTGTGATACATTATTTAAAAAGAAGTTGTGATGGTGCGTTCATTTAATTTGTTTCACTGAAATTTGCAGCAACTCTTTCAGAAAAACTTTAAAATGATTTAAATGTAATAAATTGAAGTTTTTGTTGATGACTGCGAAAGACCAACCAAGACCAAGACCAGGAGGCTTAAAAGTTTAGTGATTTAGACTAAAGTTATAAAAATTCGACTATAGAGCTCAAGACGAGAAGTCTCTAGAGCTGTATTTGAATAGAGAAGTTTGATGCGATGTCTTGCGTTGTACAAAGTATTGGGTATAATTTTTCAGTAAAATATTCTCACACAAATGAAAGTATCCAAGCAATTTTTACCTCGTTTCATTAAAACTCAAAACAAATAAAAGCAAATGGAATAGTCATCGGTTTACATTATAGGAAGAAGTTTTCAATTCGAAAATAAAACTTCATGCTTAAATGTATTTTAATGGGTAAATAATGACCAAATCAGTAGAAGTGTATACGGTGAATCAAGTTAATAGTGACTGGATCTACCACCAAGGTCGTAAACGCTCTATAAATACCTCCTAAATGTAAAATGGAATACCTAATCGATAAAACAGTGTATCAGGAAGTTTCCCAATCATGAGCTAATATAAACTTACAAAATAATCGTTTATCCTATTTATCCTATTTTATGATGATGAGTACTTAAGGAAGTCTTTCTTGATCATAAATAATAAAAATTTTGAAGCAAACAAAAATTTTGAAGTTCGCGAAAGGGTACCTGATTCATTTAGCGGAAAACTCCTTAAAAAAGAGTCCTAAATTACGATGCCTTGCGATCAAGCTATTAACTTTTATATCATTTATGATTAGACCGGAGATTGTAAAGGTACTTGGTCTGAAAAAAGGTCTTCTAATCGAAGTGATTGTCTATTCTATATAAGCAATGAACCAAAACTGGTTTAGAGAAGAAGTATTGGGAGGCAGTATCGCAGTTGATTGAACTAGATTGATACAAGACTAGATTGAAGAAAACTTAGATCACAATTTGGAGTACCCACCAGTACCAACAGATTGGATAGGCACTTACAATTTACTAGAGAAGGGGGATGAGAACCCAGTCTGTCCCAAATGTGGAACACAAAATGGTCACTCGGAACAAATATCTTCGGCTCAGCGGTACTAGCACTAGCACTAGCACTAGCACTACAAGGGTAAAAAATTCGACTTCTCTCATGGAAACTGCTTCTGGCTTGTATAAAAAGATCAGGAAAATTTGAGTAGAAGTTCTCAACATCATTTTTTAAACTCCCACATCTCTAAAATATTTGTGATGAGTGGAATGCTCCATATTTTTCTGATATCATCGGGGCCCCTTTAAGCTAAAGAGGGAGTTTTTAAATATCAGGAACATAGGAAAGGGGGTCATTCTTTGGCTTATTGACTCCTAACAGTTCATAGGTCATAGATCCGCAAACGATTTAGGTACTGATCTAGAGGGTGTCGAAATTTGAAGATGTTTTTCTTTTCTTTTATAGTTTCTTGAAGGTAAGTCAAACTTTAGTCGAACAGTTCATTCCACTTCAATTTTTAACAGACAGTACCAACAAAACTATCAAAATTAATAGAAATGAGAATAAATATTATCAAAAAAAAAGCCCAAGTCGTTTAACGAATTAGAAGTAATTGTTTTTTTTTCTTGATACCGGTTGCGGATACAGGAAAACTATAAGAGACAAAAAAATTTCTAAATAAAACAGAAAATTCACATTGTATTTTAGAACTTACCAGTGGCGCATCGCACAAAAAAGTTCAGAGGGAGAAAGAAGGCAAGATGGGAGAAAAGAAATTTGGGGAAAATCTCCTTGTAGATTCTCACAACCTTTTGTCATGCCCAATAATGCAGGACCTACAGCGTAACCAGTATTCCAAATTTGAGCTAAATATCTCAAAAACTATGAGAGCCTGTAAAGAAAAAGCTAATATATAATTTTATTTCTTTTAATTCTTAATTTTATGAACTTTTAGGCATAAAATAAGCCAAAGAGAATTACCTCCTTTCGTATGTACCTGGTATTTAGGAACACCCTGTAATAAAAGAATTCAATTCTATGAGTTATTTAGCTGTTTTTTTATCTAGTAAGTTCAAACAAATCAATAAATTTTGTACATTTTGGGCAATAACTTTATTAATGGTAATCTCTTTTAGTTTGTGAAAAAGGTTGGTAATACCTTTTCTCTTTGTCTCTGCAAAATAAGAGCTCAAAATTAAATTAAAAAAATTCCCTTTTCATATAAACATCGTCTTCGTGTTGCTGAAACAATCCTTGGACTGTCCAGTAATATTTACTTGGCGTATCTCTTCCCAATCAGGAAGTTGGGGTTGAAGAAAGTAGGCTAGTAGCGGGGTCGCTAAATAAATCGACCTCGAAACGGGGAAGAGAATTAAATATGAATGGAATATCGACCAGGTTCAGGTGATTACACGATAAAATCGGGCTAGGGATACTAACCTCTAGCTATGTACATGACAGGAAATACGTGCAAGTAAAGGGTTGTGGTCGTGGTGGACGTTCGCACGAACGAGAGTAGTTTGCAGGCGTTGGTGGTGCAAAGTTTGCAAGCAATGGCACTATAAAATGTAATTTTAGAGCACATTTTATAGGCTATGAAAATTATAGTCAGAAGTTTATGCTTGTAAATCAAAAGAGTCATTGCAAAATTCCACAACGGTTTGAAAAATGGCTTCACAAGCTTAAGAGTTCCTAACCTAATTGCTGGCGCTTTAGGTACCTACTTAATTTATTAAATTATGTAACTAATGATTATTTCAAGGTCGTTTTAATAGAAATTTTGATACATATAACCAATAATTATTACTCTAATGCGTGTTATTAATGAGATTTTACCTTGCACAGAAGATGAAGAGGAATATTTCATTTCAAAATGGAAAGAATGAAAATTTCAATTTTTTTACAGAATTATTTATGAAAAGCTTCAGGTCTGTTGATCTGTGTGTTTCGTCTTTCTGCCAGTGTCAGAGTCAGAGGTATGAGAAATATAGCACGATACTCAGCACAATGATACCAATGAATTATTCCACATTGCTTACATTTGCAGATGGAATCCCATAAATATTCTATGCGAAGCCAATGACATCAGACATCAGACAGACATCACGATTTTATGCTCTCAAGCGGCTAGATTGATATTGATTTCACATCTTTTGATTTCGATGTAATCTCTTAGGCAAGCCCTTGGAAGATTTATTTCATTGTTGTAGAGTAACAACATTCGGGTCAAACTCAAATAAGTCTCCCGATATGTAAGATACTCGGACTTTCTATTTGTTTAAAGTTAAAAAATTTAAATCGTGCTTCCCTAGGTACCTCTATGATAGTGACGGATGATTAAAATTGCAGATAAATACTGATTAAGTAATAGCTTTTATTTAACGTTAACAAATAGTGTTATTATAAGAAGAGAGCGATAGTAATGGTGCAAATTGTTTTATTATCCTTTCACGAGGATATACACTGTCATGTACATGACGAACATCAGACTGTTAGAAAAAAGGATGTGCAATAATGTATTTCAGTGCAATGCAATGATTGATGAGTAATTTTATACTTTATTGAAAAGAATATTTTCTGATTATTCAATAAATTGTTAGAAGGATCAATTAGGGTGTCGTGAATACAGGTTTGCAGCCTCTGATTCGAATAACGACCTGGGCTCTTTGCGGAAAGAACGTGAAAGCCTGAAAAATGTTTGGAATTTTTTCAGTTGTTCCTTTCTAACTCGTAAAATATGCATTTTTAAATATTCTATAGAGTTCCGATCTGTTACGAATATTGGCGATTATCATAGCGATTCGTACTTTGTTTGCAGCAATCCGGAAGCTCCGAGAATATTCTGTTGAACCAGGTCCTGCGATTCTTGAGCCACGATATCCTGCGTCTTCCCGATGGTTCTCTTCGTCCGGAAAAGATTTTCCCTTGAAGATTGTCTGTGACAAATTTGCTTTTGCTATTTGTATTTATCTGTACACCATTTGCTACAGACTATTTTCAGATATTAGTTCATATTAATTTAATATTTTTAAATAACAATAAATTAGAAACACTTTAAGCTCAACTTCAACTCTGTATATTTATTAGTTTTCGAAATATTACATTTATAACAACTTGTTCCAAAAAACAGGGTTTGCGTTCTTTTTCCCCCTAATATCCGCTCCAAGAGATATACAAAACTTTCGTTTGTCAGTGGTAAAAACTATTTTCGTACTTTTCAAAATTATCAATGAAGAGGTAACTTTATACCATCATCACAACAATCCAAGATAATTTTTAATTTTACTAGTTTTTTTAGGACATTTTTTCGGGAATTAAAATGAAATTAAGCTATTTATTTTCATAGATTATTGTAACTTATTATGTTTTATAAATGCCAGTTTTGACAATGAAAAATGTAAAAATCTAGTGCGTTAAATAAATTGGTACTACTGGTCTTGTACGATACTTATCTACGTTATATTAGTTAAGCTTTTAAATATCAAAAAAGTTCTGAAAGTTTGACTTTATTGACCATTTCGGATAAAATATATTCATGCAACTTAGGAAAAGGGATTTACAAATTTCTACTTTTCCTTCGAAGGATAATGGGCCCCAAAAACTGGACTAAAGTGACTAAAACTAGGTAGGTCAAGAAACTATATAATATGAATATGGTATACAAGAAAATAAATAAGGAAACATAATAAATGTGAGGATTTTTTGACCTACATTTTGAGGATTTTTTCGCTTTTTTCTCTAAAAATATTAGGTAGTTCTGTCTCATATTGCATGCGGGCTTACCCTTAAAAGGAAAATGACAAGTTGTGTATCACCCTAGGTATATTTACTTGTCATTAATTAAAAAAAAAATTGAGACATTTTTTCTATTCAAAATAACTGCTAGATGAAGAGATGAAAAGTGCGATAATCAAATCGACTAGGGTTCCATATTTATTGCGTGACAGCAGCAATAAAAAATATAAACTTGTCCTACATAATCAAAACGCTTGGCACGTTCAAGCAACAAAGAAAACAAATCGCAACAATAAGAAGAGATACAGTTATTTATCTAAGAATCACGTTACGTAATAATGGTAACTTCCGATTGAGCTTTCTCTTTCTTCGGCGCATTTCAAGGTCACGCATGCTGACGTAAGCTCAAGCATATAATGATTGCTAGTTTGCGGCATGAGCTTAGCCGGTGTAAACAATTGTTTTATTACCATAATACTATAGTTTGTAAAAATCATTTATGCATATATGGATGTATTGGGCGGGTAATGCGTCAAGATATTTCAAAAGTGACAGACACGTCCTCAGTGAAAGTTATTGTTAATGAAGAATTTACTAAGTGAAGATCAATTATTTTTACTTCCTTGTGTTCCTCGGTATTGGCTTTGTTGCTTCAATTGCAGACGATCCATTATAATCACATTAACAGTCAAACTGAATCGACAAAGCGCTTTACCTATTTCCTGAGATATTATGTTCGCTTTTGAGGAATCTATAAAAAGACTAAGCTAAAAATTTAGATCATTAACAATAGCACTTATATACTTCTGTTATATGGAATACGGACATTACTGTTAATAGATAGTAAAATATGTATCATTGTGATAAAACTTTAAGTACAGTAGTGCTGTAAGATTGTTACTATTACTTGAGAGATCAGAGCCGCGAGGACTGGATTTCGGCTCGGAACATTAATATCTGTCCATCTGCATCTTGCCTTATAAAGTTGGTCATGGATTAGGTCACTGGTGTCCGACCGGGAGGTTAGCTGAAAGAACAAAATTGGATGAACGATCAAACCATTAGAACACAAACGCAGGGATATAGTCATAGACTTGAACTCCTGATCATCATTCTTCGGGCGTTTGTCTCAGTTTGTTCTGTTCATCATGTTCCTCGGTATCAATCTGGAGTAGGTAGAGATAAAATTCACCTCATGCTTTAACCAACTTACCCATCTTGAGCTCGAAATGGCGTGTTGCCATGCGTTATTGACAAACCAGAAGCTAGCTTATGATCGATCCAGTTTTAGGAAAGCGATACGTTGAAATGTTGTTTGTTTAACTCAAGATTGAAAATTGTCATACCTTTTTGAAAAACCAGAAAAATTTATGATACGGCCCAGTTTTGTATTAAATACGTAGCTTTAGAGAAATTACTTTGAAAGTTCAATACGTTGAAATCTGGCTTGTTCCTGCCTTCACGTACCTCGGAACCAATCTGAAGTATGATAAAGCTCACCACGCGCTTCAACTTCCATATTTTGAGCTCAAGATGGCATGGTTTTATACCTTTTTGACAAACGAAAAGCGGCTTTATGATGCGGTTAAGTGTTGGATTAAGTCCGCAGCCTTAGGGAAACCACTCGTAAAAGCAATTGGTTGAAGTGTGGCTTGTTCCTTCCTTCACGTGCCTCGGAATCAATCTGGAATATAGATAAAGTCAACCACGTGCTTCAACGTCACTATTTTGAGTTCGAGATTGGTATGCCATTACTTTTTGACAAACCAGAAGCGGCTTTATGATGCGGTACAGTTTTGGAGTAAGTCCGCAGCTTTAGGAAAGCGATTTGGAAAGTCAATACGTTGAAATGAGATTTTTCCTATCTTCACGAACCTCGAAATCAATCTGGAGTAGGTATAGATAAATTTCACCTCATTCTTCAACCAACTTCCCCATTTTGATCTCGAAAAGGCATGTTGTCATACCTTTTTGACAAACCAGAAGTGATTTATCATGCAGGCCAGTTTTGGATTGAGTCCGCAGGTTTAAGGAAACGACTTGGAAAGTAAATACGTTGAAGTGTGGCTTGCTCCTTTCTTCACGTACATCGGAATCAATCTGGAGTATACATAAACTTTACTACGTGCTTCAGCTCCCTCATTTTGAGCTCGAGATGGCAAGCCATACCTTTTTGATAAGCCAGAAGCGGCTTAATGATGTGGTCCAGTTTTGGATGGCAACTACGATGATTGTTGTGATGGTTAATGACGTCACTTCGTTGCCTGGACGCTTACCAAAATTCTGTGATGGTTCATGTCCTATTTTAAATTTTTTTTTCTTGTATTTTGGTAGTCCCCTAGTAAGAACGTTGCATTTTGTCATATGTGCGTGAATTTGCCACGACTGCCCGAAGTAGACTTGAAGATGTCTGTTTATTCGAACAAGAAACAACTCCACAGTTTAGGATTTAATCTCTGACTTGTTTTTCCTCGTCTTAATTCTTCAACTAATTAACAAGCTCATTACTAATCGTCTAAATTGAATGGGACTATGTGTTTGAAAGAATATTTTAAAAATTACCGGAATTGAAGAAAGAACTTCCAGAAAATATTATAAAGCAATTTCAATGATCAGATCTATTTAAATAGGCAAGCAGACCAATGCACTCATGAAATCATCATATTCTACATATTGTACATCATTAACAACTCGCACTTGGCCTCAATTTTTTCCCTTTATTACGGTTTCTATTCTCTAGACTAGACCTATATAGTAGGCTAGTACCATTTGGTATTGTGCAATTTGAGACCAAACATAACAACTAATTACAATCGCCTTCTACCAATTAGAGCTTATTATGGCACTGAAGATCCAATAAAGCATCGCGTTGATTAATAGTCAACTTAGCTTTCAGCCTTGCAGAAAACAGTCGCAAATACTTAACGAATAATAGTTTCTGTCAATCAAAGAAAAGTGACGACTTTGCGAAACAATCGATTGCGCCTCATAGCTCACTCTATGATCAGCGGCGCTTTTGCGGCGTTCTCAATTGCATCAAGAAGGCGGATAATCCACGAAGATATATTACGGTATTTGAATATTGACTTTTAATGCAGGTAAAAAAGAGTACCATGTTGTCACCATCAGATAATTCGTAATAGTGGGTAATAATTGTAATAAAATTATGTGCAGGACACATTCATGATAACGGCACCCCATACTAGGGTGCATACTCAAGTCCAAGCCCAAGATGTACACTATCTATAAGTAGTTTTGAAAATCTTTCGTACGGTTTGTGTAGCATGTATCTGACTGATATGATATTCTGATATGATATTACTTCACATGTTATGCGAAAGATTTATAATTTGTTCTGCAAATAAATTCTAGGGGCAAGTTAAATTGGAACCTAGATATAAAAAAATTAAATTAAATTTTTTTAAATGTACCTACACGAGTCAGATGGTTTGAGAATCTGGCTACGTTGCTCTATTAAAAGTAACCTCTTCTTATTTTAGCACCGTTTCTTGCAATACTGAGGTCATAATAACGATTGCATACATTTGAATTTTGCAATTCAAGATGCACGATATACAAATACTGCTTCGCTGTAACCTAAATAAATATAAAAATTTACAAGGTAAATAGCAAGAGTGTGTAATTTATTATAATAAATTAGATTATGCTTTAACCGTATATGAGATGACTAAAGCGGCACTACGAGTTAAAGGAATTAACATTATTCTAGACAATAATTAATTTAACAATAATGTCTTAAAAGCTTTGTTGTTAAAGTTGATTATATTGATTCCAAAACATGAACAAATACATACGAAGTGCATGAGAGTTACAACCGTTACCGTTGTGGAAAAAATTATTTATTTTTTTAACATAGCAATTATTATACAGGTGTCCCAAAACTCAACGTCATCCCTTGAAGGGCTGGTAGGCCAAGTCATGACTGACCAGAATATCATAAGATGATCTCAATAAAAAATTGTTTATTTTCGAGATAATGGGACTTTTATGAATTTTGTGAAAATCGATACCTTAGATCTGTTTTTCGAGTGTCACATTTGCAAAATTTCATATTATTACATTCTTAATTTTGTTACGCAATGCTGAATAGCCCCATTAATGATTAAATACCGAAGAAATATTCTAGTGCCCTACCTTTTAGGAAAATTATTAATTTTTTTTCCGATAGAAAATTTTTGTTTTTTCATGTCACAACTTTGCCACTTCATACATGAAAAAAAATTACCCCGTGAACCTGGCAAGTTATTCCTAAAAATTACCCATTTGATCTAGTTTCTGCAATGGTGTAATATTTTGGATGCTTTACTTTTGAAAAAAAGATTATGCTGTTTGACTGCAAAAGGAGCGCATTGTGAAATCATATCAATAAATAATCTGAGAGGCGTACACAATAAAAGTACAGGGTGTTTTGTAATTCAATGTCAATATTTAAGGGGGTGATTTTTGGGTCCATTTTAAGAAGAAAACTTCATAAGAACGTATGTCCTAAAAGTCTTAACTTTTGAGATACAGGGTGTTGTAAAGTTTTTAAAAATAAATAATTTTTTCGTAATTTCTGTAAATAGTTTCTACAAACCATTTTCAGGTATGAAAGAGCTATGATTCCCTCTGAAGGCTGGCAGATGTAGGTAATTTGGCTGGTATTATCAACATTTCTTAAAGTGCTCACAATAATTGCAGTTCTGTTTGGAGATAAATTGATTTTCATTCAATTTTGCTTCCAAAACCTGTTTCCTGCAGAAATTTAATTTTCAGTAATTTTTTGTTCAATCTTTTGTTTTTTAAGTTTGTCCTGAGTAAATATTCGTGCCTCGATTTTCTTGCCTGAAATTTCAGCTTATATGAGGCTAAATTTAATAAATTTAGCTTCAATATGGGACTAAAAGTTCAAAAATCTGTTGTAGATTTCAAACAGTAGATTTTTTGAGATCAACCTGTAGATACAGGTGTTTAGCCGAAAATTTCAAAACCGTCTGGAGACGAGACATCATAAGCTTCAAATTTTTCTTATCACAACACACAAGAAAAATTTATTTGGAAAACTGGGAGATCGAAACAATTTTGCATTTGAGTGCATATTTTAGAAGAATATCATTTGCACTTTCAACAAGATGGGGCTCCACCTCACTATTTCCTTCCAGTGCGGCAGTGGTTTGACCAATGATATCCCGGCAGATGGATTGACCGAAAGGAAGCAATTGTGTGGCCAGCGAGATCACCAAATTTACATCCCTTGGACTTCTTTCTGTGATGGGTTTTTTGAGTCGGTTAATTGTTTGTAAACAGCTGACGTAGATGATCTCAGACGGCGGATTATGGAACCGGAATATCAGGACGAAGTTACAAAACAGACTTTACTGCTGATTAGAAAAAAAAGAACAACAGTTTGAAGAATTATTGTAATGAGTCAATAGGATAACAATTTCCATGAGATATAGTTGTTTTGGTAGAGACTTTGAAATAAGGTGCCACTCAACCCCCTTTTCTATATAGGATCCAGGGGGGAGGGGAACTAGCCGTTGGTCGGGGTTTTTATTTATTTATTTATTTATTTTAACTAATTATACCCAACGGAACCAGTCCTATAACAGGGAGTACTTAACAACTAATAAAGTAAAAACAACAATCAAATGAAATTATACAGTTTTCCTTCTCTTAAAGCTGAAAACTACCGACTATAACAACACTCATAAGTCGCGTTCATGTCTAGGTGTAGGAGAGATATACGTAGTACCGTTGATTGACTATCAAAATTAATATCGCTATATTCAGAAATCCGGTTGACATTGTGCATCATGACATAGAGAGGTGACTTAAGCACGAGGTTAGTCTTTGCAGGTCTGTTATAAAAAGTATTATGGCTACGACTATTACCGGTAGGCACGAAGAATGACAGCTGAGACAAAATCTGTGGACTGTCAACTAGACCATGCAGTAATTTATGTGTAAAAATTACACTGCCTATCATGTGCCGAGTTCGCAAGGACAACATTTGAAACTTCGCCAGAAGTAACCCATTATCACAGCCCTGACAGGGATACACCCTCGATCGACAAAAAAAAGGAACTTCATGAATCTTCTCTGCACCATTTCCAACTCCTCTTCACGAACCTCATAATAAGGATACCACACCAGGGAACAGTAATTTAGTCTGGAACGAATAAGGCTAAAATATGTATAAGCTTTTCAGAGCATTTATATTTGTGAAATGTCTACAGTTTCTGATCACAAATCCCAACATTTTGAGTGCACATGAAGTAACGTGTCGAATCTGATAATTAAATGTCAGCCGGTCATCAAACCAGACTCCCAGATCTTTAACCAAAGAACATCTTTCTAGTGCGCAGTCTCTCAACGAATATGAATATAACACTGTGGACAACTTACGGCTAAAAGAGATCACTCTACATTTCGACATGTTTACATCAAGACAACTATCACGACACCACCGTTTCAGTCCAGTAAGCTGTTCCTGCAAAAATAAGCAATCCATGAAAGAGTCTATGCGGTTTATCAGTTTCAAGTCATCAGCATACAATAGAACACGGCAATCCACCGACTCAGCTAAGTCGTTGATGAAAAGGGTGAATAAGAGAGGACCCAGGTTGGAGCCCTGCGGAACACCAGAGCTTGATAAAAAAATTTGGAGTTGAAACGATTATATGATACAATTTAAACTGTTAAACTGGGGTTAACTTAGTGTCGATACAATAACGTAAACGTGTCTCCCTCGATGATAAAATCGAGGTGCCTGGCGATATTTAAATAATTATTTTCGAAAGGATTTTTTTAAAATTAAAAATGAATAACTCGAGAACCGGGTGTTGAATTTTCATTTTTTTGTTCCATCCTAAAGAGGATCAACGTACCATAAAAATTATATTTTCATTTTGGAATTTTTGAACAGTCACCCTGCCTATCATGGAAAATTGAATTCATGCTTATCATGTGTCGTCCCCCCCCCGGAATATAAAATCGACCTGTCTCAAGAGTGCTTAGAGAAACTTTTTTTAAGGGAGAATTCGGGGGTGGTGAATTTTCAAATTGACACCCTATACAATCATTCTTCCTGTCATTTAACCGGTTTATTTTTTCTATTTAATTTTTGCCATTTAGTTAATTACTTTTTTGATATTTCATATCATCGATTTTGATTTTATTAATCGATTTCTATAGACTATTATTATAAATCACAAATTTAACAAAATTTTCAATTTTCCTTCTTTGAAATTAAACTCGGGTGGACAAAAAACAATTTCATATTCAATTATTTAACTTTCGACAAATATAGAGGTAGCTGGCTGAACCTATAAAGTCATTAGAAAATAAAAAAACCATAATTATGCCATATTACGTCACTTTGCCGCATATTTTTTATATAAGTGAAACAATTGTCAGTAACATGAAACATAAACAGCATAAACACATAAATAATTACAACCCTGAAAATGAAAGGGTGGCGTTATTGAAAAAAATCTAATTGTCTGCAATGTGATTACCGCCAAAAAATTTAATTTCATAGAACGAGCAATTTAAACGATGGAGCGAAGTGGGGAATGGATCCCCAATTAAAGATGTCAAGATGGCCGGTGTACTATTTTCTCTGCCTTAGCAGATTAAGCGACACTTTCTCGACATCTTTGCGGTAGAAAAACTGACGTTTTTGTGACATTTGATGGGAAAAAATTTAATTTCTCACCTATTAAGTATAACTTGATAACATGCTTAAATACGCTGAGACATTAGAGGGCCTCTGGGCCCTCAAGGTACTAAATATTTCGTAAGAATTTTCGTAAGTGAGAAGCGTAATTTTTATAGTAAGAAAATTTTATGCGCCATTCAAAGGCCTAAGAATTAAGTCTACTATTATAATACAGCAAATTATGTGGGTTATATAAATTAATAACATTTGATTGATAGTTACGAAGGCTGCAATTATTTTTGCAATTTTCACTACACTTCTCTATTAATTACATTGTTAGAGTAGTTCATTAGGATATCTTCAGACATAGTGAATTAACGTCACTGAAATACATAAGCGTACTTACTATGGAAATGAAGCAATAAAATTAATTCTTGGTAAGCGATAGGTGTAATTATTATATAAACAGAAAGGGGTTGGCATAATCTGGATGGGAGGATCTGGTCATGTTAACAAAGTCTTAGAATTATAGACAAATATAAGCTGGAAGAAAATGAAAGAAAAATTTTTCTTCAAAGCTGCTAGGTTAAAGAATATTTTTTTTTAATTCAGGAAATCAATCGTATTATCTATAATATCGTTAAATATAAATATGCTATTGATCTAATTCTAGCAAAAAAATTATTATTTATAGGTAAATTTTATTGATCATCGCTACAAATTTTAAGTAGAATAAAATGTTACCGTGAAAATTTGCAAATAAAATTTGTTTTATTATAAAATTTAAAGAACCTCCGTCCCTGTAGCCTCATAAAGGTATACCATGACTCCCTTTAATGACCGTTGGTTGCTCAACTATTGACTATTGAAGCATGTGATGTTTGTTATTGAGAAGATCGTCTGAAAAATCAAAAGTGCATTAAATTTACGAGAACCGATATTAGGCCAAGGTGCATAAATTAAACCCCGGCTAAGTGATGGTTATATAATATATCAAGTAAAATAATTACCTTTCATAACGACGTTTGAATCTTCTAGGATGTTTGAGCCATTTACAAGGAACGAAGCCATTATCCGGTGTGAAAATATTGACACACAACTACTGTAATTACAATCATATTAATCAGGATGATTACTCATATTATGTGAATATAATAGAGGATTAATAATATAATAAAAGTATTCCGCGGTGTAATTTTTACAGAAACTTCCACCAACATAGAGTACAGGGAAACAAATTAGATCTAATCTAATACCGACTTTATTCAAATGAACTGTTACATTAAAAAACCTAAAAAAACATATCGAACAATATAATATTTGTCACATTACATGGCGGAATCTAGCTATCTGTAGCTATTCTATTCAACCATATAAAGCGAACCACAATTGAAACAAAAAGGCGAACATTAGATATAATATAATCCAAAATTATGTCTGTTATAACAACTATAACAGTCCCTCACGTCATTCGTTAGCATGCAAGCTAACAATTTTGTTTTATAGAAACTAAATTACTCATAATAGATGTTGAATGAAAAATAAACAAGGAAATGTCGAGGAGAAAGAGAAAGAAAAAGAAAAAGAAACTTACTAGAGAAGAAGTTGTTATAAGATTATGAAAAGAAATGAAAAAATATTTATTTCAATTGTATCGATAACGACAGCAGATATCTATTTACTATATAGGTACCCAACAGAATGACACCATCAATAATAACAACAACAACATCAGCAACAACACCCAGTCCACAGTCGCAGGAAAACACCCACGCAGTGGAACACCCACGTAATTCAACACCCAATGCCAACCCGAGAAAATCATACACTTTCAGAGAATATCTATAACAAAATATAACGAAAGAAAATCACGATACATCCTGTTGATTTAATAAGTGCTGCTTTAATTTAAATTTGAATTTATTTATGTTGTACTTTTTAAATTCTCTCGGGAGTGCATTAATCAATTTTACTGCATTGTAACTGAACGATCTCTGAAACATGGCAGTGTGGTAGCGGGGTACAGTCAATCTATCCTTGAATCTAGTATTCACAGAGTGTAAGGAATAACGATAAACAAAGAAGTATTTTATTCTGGCTGAACCGTTTGGATTATTCATAGTATTTTGAACAAAATTACCCAGATGGTATCTATGTCTATTTTCCATATTTAGCCAATTTAACTCTCTAACTTTATGGGAGACATGATCTCTCCTTCTTAAATCGAAAATAAATCTACAGCATGCATTTTGGACTTTTTGTAATTTATTTTTATCTACAGAATCTAGGCATGGGTAGTATACATGGTCACAATAAGCGTAGTGAGATAAAACCAACGATTGACAAAGCTGGCATCTAAGTTTAAAGTTTAATACGTGTCTATTTGAATAGAGCAGTTTAAGATTATAAAATGATCTCTGTCTTAGTTTTGTAACATGATTTTTGAACCTCATTTTTGTGTCAATGATGACACCCAAACTCTTAGCAGACTCTACAAACTCCAACCTACTTTGTGCAACAATAATATTTAAATTTTCTATTAGGAACTTATATTTGTTGTTAGTGGAGAAAAGCATTACCTGTGATTTACGCTCGTTTAGACTCAGGTTATGTTCTTGAGAAAGTATTTTAATTTTATCTAATACCTCATTAATGATTCCGTTTGCACGAACGTACTCCTCCGGTTGAAATTTGAATAATAGCTGGGTATCATCAGCGTAGGCTGTGACCTCACAATATTCATTTATGGAGCGTAATAAATCAGAAGTGTAAATTATGAAAAAAAGCGGACCCAGAATGGAGCCCTGTGGCACCCCCGAAAAAATATTCATTTCTGAAGATTCCCGGCTATCAACCACAACTTTTTGTTTTCTGTCAGAAAAATAGGAGTTTGTTAGTTCAAGAGCTTCGCAACAGAATCCATAGTATTTAAGTTTTGCTATCAAAAGTTTGTGACTTATGGTATCGAAAGCTTTCGAGTAGTCCAGAAGGACAAGCACGCTAGCCCATCCCTCATCATATGCAGCAAAAATGCTATTTGTAACGTTAGCTAATGCAGTAGATGTCGAAAAACCAGGTCTGAAGCCACATTGGGAGTTATCAATAATTTTATTTTCAGTTACGTAATCAAATATTTGCCTGTACATTATTTTTTCCATGATTTTTGAGGCGATTGGTAAAATGCTAATCAGTCGAAGATCTGAGAAAACTGTTGGTTCATTTATTTTAGGGAGTGGTTTTGCAATGGCATTTTTCCAGGCTACTGGAAAGTAATTTCTTTCGAAACAGCAGTTTATTAAATGAACCAAATATTTATCGATGAACGGTGAACAGTACTTCAACATTCTTAAAGATATTTTATCTGACCCCACCGAGTTCTTTTTTAGATTAATGACAATGTCGTGGACCTCCTGCTCGTGAGTCATCCGAAAGTAAAATTTGTTTTTCAAATTATTCTTAAAATATCGATTTCTATAATAGTCTTCCTGCTGATGGCAGTCGTTACCATTTTGAAAAAACTGGGAAAAGAAAGAATTAATTTCTTCGGGATTTGATAAGTGTGTTGGTAAGCCTTTTTTTTCTTTATTAGAGTAAATATTTAAGTTTCTGAGCGATTCCCAAGTCTTTTTCTGATTGTTTTGAGCAACAATAGAATTCAGGTATTCTTTCTTCTCTTTCCTTATTAAACTAACTATTAGGTTACGAAGCTCCTTATATCTTCTCCAATCCAGCTCCAGCCCCGTGGCTTTGAATCTCTGCAGAGCCCTTTGTCTGTTTTTTATTAACATTTTTAGATTAGGTGTTAACCATTCCGCCTTGGGCCTAGTTACCCTTCTCGAGACCAAGGGAGCATGTCTGTTGAACAGCTGTAGAATCAGGTTATTGAAGATTTCTATTTTAGTGTCAATATTATTTTCGTATATTATATCTACCCATGGCATATTCGCCATATCTTCCGAAAATATTTCGTAGTTCAGCTTGTTAAAGTCTCTATAAGAGATATATCTAGGAGACATTTTGCTCTTTGGTATAACGAAGTCCCCAAATGCCAGATGGTGGTCAGAAATACCATTGTCAATTGTACCACAATTATTTACAGTCAAGGTTTTTGAAACAAAAATAGGATCTATCAACGTGCTTGAACTCCTTGTCACTCTAGTAGGTTCATTAAGTATTTGAATCAAATTGAATGAATCTAAACATGATGTGACCGCGTTCGGTACCTTAAAAAAGTCCAGATTAAAATCCCCCGTACAAACTATGCAATCAAACATACTACAAAGATAAGAAAATATATTATCCAGATCATTCAGAAAATTTCCGAGGTTAGTTCCAGGCTGACGGTAAAAGGCCCCCATCACGAAAACCCTCCCTGCAATTTTCATAGACAAAAACATATGTTCTGTACTCACTTCAAAATCAAATGAAATTTTACTACATTGCAGGGACTTTCTTACGAAAGCCGCCACCCCACCACCTCTACCCACTGCCCTGTCACATCGAAACAGATTGTAATTCTTAATGGCAAAATTATCAGTGGTAACCCGGGCGTCCAACCACGTCTCAGTCACAAAGACAATATCAAAATTTTTTTGTTGAACCAATTCGACAAACTCATTAAAACCTGTGAATATGGACTGAACATTCAGGTGTGCTATAATCATTTCTAATTTTTACATCCTATGTATCTACCTACAGAAGTCATAGCTCCATGATTTATTAAAGCAAACAGTATATCTAAGTGTTAAACAGCTGAGCACAAAATCAATATCTCAAAATAACACAAAATTACATCTATCAATAAAATCAATAAATATCAATAAATAAAAAACAAATCTATGAGTTTTGTTGATGTAATTCGTTCTGTTCCTTCTTCTGCCTACTCGCTATTACTATTTTCCATCGGTAGGTCTAATTTTTCATATCGTATTGAAGAACCTTTAAATATATGTCTACAGGGCGAGTCTTAAATGGCCGATGCCACATATACCTGGTTGTAGGGATGAATCGCCAGCATACACCTGGAAATGTATTTATTTTTTTTTATTAAAAAAATATAGAAATATTTTCATTTATCCGCCTTAATTTTGTCCTATTAAAATGAACAAGAAATACTTTCTGGGGACCTCTATAGTAAGTATCAAATAAATACAATAATTATTATTATTTAAAAATATTAAGGTAGTGAGATCATTGTTATTATTTCCATTGTGAGGTTAATATCTACATCAACAGAAAAAATATTCAATTTGAAAAATTACGAGATGGACACCATCATTTTTACGGCAATCATACATGTACATATCTTGTTTTAATGAATACAGTGAATTTCTAGAATTCATATTATCTAGCTATACTAATATACAGGGAGAGTTTTTTAAAGTCTTATACTTACCTAATGTAATATGTGGAGAAGGGCTTAAAGTATTTTCATGAAATTTCGGTGACGTATAAGTAGTAAGTACAAAGGGGAACATATTTTACGATATTTTTGATTTTTTTTCCTTGGCAATTTTTGAGGGGTGAATGTAAGTGACAAACTTTGGAATTTTAAATACGAATCTTTATTTTTTATTGCAGACTCAGATCGTATGGCTGAAAATGCTTAGGAAATTACTTCCCCTTCCCCCTTCTTTTTAGATGGAAAGGGGATAAAGTTGTTGAAATTCTAGTTAGGTCCCGTTTTTATATTGCAGTTTCAAAATTTATGTAAAACTACGCAGACTTTATATTGTTTTTTTTTTTATTCATGAATCTTTTTCGTTTAATTTCAGTAATAAGACAAAGCGAAAAATAATTTTTTTGATGACATCTATCAGAAAAAAAAAATGTACGGACAAATCCTGCTTGTTTTTAGTCGTAAATTCCAAATATAAGAGTTCCTAACTAAAATTACAGTTGTACGTCCCACTGGCCCAACTATACAGGGTGTTTCTTAATAACATGCGAATATTTAAGGAGGTTATTCTTGGGTCAATTTTGAGAAAAAAACTTTATATGAACGTATGTCCTAAAAGTCTTAACTTTTGAACTACAGGGTGCTAAAATTTAAAGAAAAAAACTTGTTTTTTATTATAACTGTGATATTAGCCTAGATATTTTTTTGAAATTTGGTACACGCCTTCTATGCATCAACATGCATTTCATGAGGCGAAAACAATTTTAGTACTTTTACCAGTGGCGTCTGTACGGGTTTTGAATTAAATGTTTTTGAAGAAAAATATGTTACGCCACTGCTTTTTCTTAAAGTAAAAATTATTTTTGAAGTCCCCATCCCTTTCCAAGTAAATGTGGTATCTTAATTTTTTTCCGTTTGACGTATAGTTTTTGCATAAAAAAATAAAACTCAATCATCATAGTTCAAAAGTTAAGACTTTTAGGGCATACGTTCATATAAAGTTTTTTTCTCAAAATTGACCCAAGAATAACCTCCTTAAATATTCGCATGTTATTAAGAAACACCCTGTATAGTGGGGAAGGGGGGGACTAATTTCCCACGTTTCTCAGCTGTAAAATCTGAAACTGCAATAAAAAGCAGGATTATGTATTCAAAATTTCAAAGTGAAATGGATCGCACCTAGGTAGGATTATAAGGAAATTATTTCCATCTCCCTCGTTAAATCAGCCAAAATCGAAAAAAGCAAACAGTGCAAAAATTATGTTAGGAAATTAAATACAGCTACGCGCCGTTGCATCAATAGAAACGATTTCTGCCTGCACATTAAATATTCATAAACAGAAATGTTCTCGCTCTGGTAAAAAGCCAGCTTCTAAAACGACCGAGCTAGGGTAGCAACGCACCAGCACCGAATATTGCCGCAGGGTATTGGAAGGACATTCCCTAGCTGCGTGAACGAGATACCGACCGCCGGCCGGGTGGAAAGATTTGTAAAGTAAACAATAACACCTCGCATACACAATAGAAACTCATTAGGTATCCTGCCCACGATAATGAAATTTACACGTATTGATAGGGAGAATTAAGATATGACAGCCGCCGAAAGTTCATTACGCTACATAGACAACAAGTAGGTGAAAAGACGCTATGAAGTATATAAGCAGGAGAATAATAATTAGTAAGTCGATACAATGAAAAGTACCTAAACGCGTTGACCGATTTGAAGGAAAATTTAGATAGTGCAGGTTTCGGACAAATTAGTGAGGTAGCCGCGAGGTCAACTCGCCAAATCTCAAGACAATTAAGATACGATTAAGGACTAAATCACAGAATGAGAGCAGTGTCGATAAGGTTCATTATTGCGCGGTGTTTAGAAAGCGGGCGACTGCTTCTATAAAAGCAGACGTCTTCCAGCAACTCGCTCAGATCAATTTTGACTTCCTAACCCTTTATACGGTACCCAGAGATGGCATATTGTGGACTCCGGGATACCTAATCCTTATCTATACCCGAAAATTCGACTAGAGATGGCATTTAGTGGACTCCGGTCGAATTTCCTTTATCTACCTTGGAAAAATTCCAGTTGAAAACCCGAAAAGGCCAAAACAATCGTTTCACGACAATTTCTAATCACAATTCTAATAAAACTCGGCTAGAGATGGCATTTAGTGGACTCCGGTCGAGTTTCCTTTACCTATCCCGGGAAATCCCAGTGAAACATACTTCATTCGCATCTCGAACTCAACATTCGCAGTTGGCAAATTCTCTTCGAACCAATTCACTAGTAGATGGCAAAGCGCATATTCCGAAGGAATTTCCTTCACAAATTAGGGAAAATCCATTGAGAAAATAGTTAGGGAAGATCTCTCTTCGAAACAAAATCCACGTCAATAAATAATTAAACAGATTCGCCAAATTCACGAGTGCAGATCCCATTTTAAATCAGACACAATAATTAACTAGGTATCAGGCGGCACCCCCGTAGGTACCTACGCAATCACGTCTATAAACAAAACGAACCCGGCAGAGAAGAAATATTTCGACAAATCAAATAAATACATATTCACGTATAGGAAATCGAGATAGAGCTAGGAGAGAAAACAGACCCAGGTTAGGAATTAATAATTTGTAAACAAAACGGCCCATGATTCAATCATCCTATTCTTCGAAGAGTCCGAGTTTTTAAACAGCGCAGATGGTTAGGCAGGAAGCAGTCCCTTTAAAAACGATTTAGAAAGTGAAAGGAGTTTCTCGCCATTATATGACACCATAAATAAAGATCACATAGCAGAGCACCCCCGGTTAGCACAGGTCCAGATAGAACAGGGCAGCGTTGTCAGATGTAGCATCCGCTGCTTCACAAATATTATCAGGAAATACAATTCCATTACAACCCCAATTAGGAGTTAAAGTAGGTAATCAATTAAAACCCGGGGGAGGCATTCACCTCGATGTCCAGGTGAAGACCTCCGTTGTACCGGAAAGTGAAAATCGTTAGAACGCAACGGGGTAAAAAGCACCCGCAGTTGTAGGTATAGGCAAATCAACAAATAGGAATTCAAAGCAACCAAAAACAAATTAGTCTCGAGTATGCATTCAAAATCAATCAAAACCAAAACTCCTTTAGCACATCATACGAATGTCAACTCCATTCAAAATTTAAAAACAAACTCCGCAGAAAATTGCTATAAAATGTTATTGCCAGTCTGGACCGAGTTATCTGCTTTCTACACAGGTGTTAGGGGTAAAAACCTGGACCACGGTGAAATCGATGGTTGGTCTCGATTATAGAACCCACCGGCTCCAATATAGGTACTCATAAAAAATTCCAGCATTCAATTATTACCCAGGCAAGCCCACGGGAACCCTGAGGAATAATTATAGAATAGCGGCCTAGTTTGGTCAGTTGGTCATCACATTTAAAATAGCAAAACAAAACTGCGAATCGCAGAGAACGTCGTATTCGAAATGATAAGGTATATTGACTCATCGCCTTACGAGGCCAGGTAGAACAAAAAGGTAGCCGCAGGGCAAATAGGTATTGACGGTCCAAAAGTGGCCAAATAAAGGTAGCCCAAAGAGGCAAAACGACAACACAACAAATAAACAAAATGAGTTGAAACAACTATCATGAGTATGACGTTAATTCAGGAAAACCGCTTTCAAGAGAAAAGCAAATTGGATAGAAATTCGTATAATGTTTAAAGAGGAGGTAGAAATCAAACAAACATGGCAACACTGCTCTCGACATCCAAGCCAAGTTAGAGTCTCAACCAACAAGCGATCATAAAAGTAGGATGGAGTGTGCCTGTGTATCAGGTTAAAGCCCACAACAATAAACGCTCATAAAAATTCCCAAACGAAAGGAAGAGCGAGTCAACAAATAAAGCTCATTAAAATACAAAATGAGAATTCAATAATCATCGAATAGGTAAATCATTCAGACATTTCCGCATTATCCCGGATCGTCTGAAACCCAAAGTGGTTGTCTTCTTTAATTAATTCAAGCAGTTGCTTGAAGTGAGATCAAAGAAAATAGAAAAAGGAAAATAGGCAAAGAAAATCGTCGAATAGGTAATGAGTCAGACATTTCCGCAATATCCCGGATCGTCTGAAAACCAAATGGTTGTCTTCTTTAATTAATTCAAGCAGTTGCTTGAAATGAAATTCAAAGAAACTAGAAAAAGGAAATTAGGCAAGGAAAATCGTTGAATAGTTAAACCCACAGACATTTCCGCATATACCGGATAGTCTGTAACTGAAATAAAGCGAAACGAAATAATAAGACATTCCCGCAATATACCGGGTAGTCTGTAAACGAAACAAAAACCAAAAAGAAAGCACAGGTGTGTAAAAGAGTGGAATCCGAAATGGATTATAGTTTGAAAGATGGATGAAAGGGATCCCTCTTCGCTTTCCATTTTCTTTTGTACTCTCTATGCAAAAATACAGCCCATCTCGCCATTCACCATTTTACACCCTTGCAAACGAATTCTCTCGCTCATCACTCGCTTTTAAAACCTCTGATAGAAAGCCAACAGTTAACAACGAGTCCCAGTTAAATTCCCCGCTTTTCCGACAAAAGAAAAATCCCAGTAGGTTCTTTGCGCATCCGTTTCGGTCATAGTAATCCTGGCATACCTCAATCAAAGAGCAGGGGTGACTACGGTAAAGACGACGGTAAACACAACGTAGGAAAACACAGCGGTCCCATTAGGAGAAATTAGGGAAACTAGACGATCACACGCGGTGGCTTTTCGCCACAGAGCAACGGGCCGGGGTGCTCGTCGTTACAAAAGTATACGACTTACATTCACCAATCAAAAAGTAGATGGGGTAGAATGTCAGAAATTTCGTAAAATATGACCTTTTTTTGTAAAATTTGAATTATGGCAAAAACATTTTTTTTCAAAAACTTCACTATTTTGAAATACCTACATACAGGGTATGTATTTAATAGTCGAAAAGGAATATCTTAAACCATTGAAGATATGACTGATAATGAGGTAGGTTAGAAAAAAGAAAAGTTGTGCTATACTTAATTTGGGAATTTTGAGTATTTTGCGAAAAAAAAAATAGAAATATCGACAGTATTTCCTGAAATATTCTGAAAAAACTTCGTGCGAGAAAAAAATTCGTGTTTTCTCCATATCTTCTTTATTGTTGAAAATTAATTAATTACTTTTTGTAGTTTAGCGCATAAGTCGTCAATTCGACACTTCAAAAATATCCGATGCCGATTAGATCTCAGAGTTTTCATAGTCAACTTTTATTTTTCTTATTGCCGCCAAATGATTGTTTATAAAAAAAATCACGAAAACCAAAAAATAATAAAGAAAAAAAAATCAATTTTATTCATCTTCTTTCGAAAAAAACAGTCTTTCACCGAGTTACGTCAATATAAAGTCAAATTGCTTTTCTTTTGGTTTTTGAATTTCCTTAATTACGTCTAAAAAGTTGTCGTTTCTGTTAAGAAAACAGAAGGAAACAAATTATCGAATTTTTTTGGGGTTGGTAATTTTGATTTCCATAATTTTTTACCGCCCGATATATAAGAGCAGTAGCTCTATAATAATTGTTGATTATAGATAGTTACGATAATACTGATCTTAGATAGTTACGATAAGTAATGCTACTAAATTGAATATTTTTTCTTTACTTCAATAATTTAAAGTACTTTGGTTACAAAATTAGTTATTTCAAAAAAAAAAAAATTGCATACCTAAAATATCTTCAGTAATATATTTTCTGTTTAAAACATTCTGAGACGGTTAAAATATGACAGTCTAATCATTGGGAACCCGTAAAACGGAAAGCAATTAGCTTTGATGATATAATTAGTATTATTCTTCGCATAGAAAGGCTAAACTCTGTTGAGCGCAGAACTCATCAAATACTAAAGTTAGTTGAACAAGTTATTATTGCCCTGATTAAAGGTTGTAGCTTCAATATATTGTATTACTTAGGTATATCTACGTAAATACGAGCTTGTTGTCTTTTTTGTATTCCTGTTATATAAATTTTGATAAAATTATCGTTTTTAATCCCATCATTTTGATTATTCATAAATTTTTATAAAGACAATTATTGTATATCTAATAAAAAAAGTTCTCATCAAAGTAAGCTTATTTATAGGTACATATGCAGTATTTTCCAAACTTTTTAAATTATTTGGAAGATATTTTCATTGTCGGTATCTTTATAATAGATTGATGTGAATAAGTCAAGTAAAAACTGACTCACCCTGTACATATTATTTAAAATGTTAATGGTAGCCTATACCAACATTGTTAGTGTAATAGATTTATTTCATAATAATAATTGCAAATGCGACTAGTCTGAGAACAAAATTAATTTACTCTCATCCCATTTGTATTTAAAGTATTTATTTTGTTTGTTTTGCTAATTAGTAACTATAAAATTAATGACCCTAAGATGATATTAAATAATTAGCTCAAGGCGTTGTGTGAAAACATCAGCAACATTGCTGGTGTCAAGTTAAAGGACGAGTTCTTCACTTATTCTGATACTTACACCGAATCTCCAAGGTGACTTGATTTTCATGTTCCCAGAAAATATTACGAAATATAAAATAAATAGCTAGAAAAATTACAAAAAAAAAAATTTCAATAATCTTCTTCATTAACCTAAGACAAATCTATCGATCTTAATATATTAACATATTAATTAATAATTATTAATATAATAATTATTGTAAAATTCTCAATTTTTTCTTAAACATAACTTAAAATTTTTGTCAAAAACTAAAAAATAATGTCAAAATCTGCTTAAATAAGTATTTTTTCCATATGATACCAACTTTTTGGTTGATACTGTATATTTATTACTTCACTAGTATTTTTATATCATTTGATTTTTGAATTATTTTTTTTTTAATTTTCGTTTTGCAAAATATAGTACCTATTTTTTGAACATCTAGGATATTTTTTAGATATTTTGGCTTTCAGGTTACACTTTTGATTTTTTATTGATAAAGGCCTTCCTCCTGAACGATTCACCAAACAACAAGATACTTTTTCTCGTGGTAATAAACAATAACTCACTTATTATTAAAACAAGAATAATTGTCACTTACCAAAGATAGTTTGTCACAGTAACAAGTTACCTAGCAACGAAAAAATTATTAAACAATTGCAATACAGGCAGCCTTTGTGAATTAAATGAATAATGAAACGTGAAATGATTGAATTTCAATATAACATTGTTCATTTAAAATGAGAATAATTCTCGTTTTTTTTTTATGATTCAGGAAGAAGTAAGTCCTTTATCAATGAAATCTGAAAAGAATATACTAAAAGCCTAAGTATTCCAAATAAATAACACAAATTTTATATTCCAAAATATTCATTAAAAATGTCTACAAAATAAATATAAAAATATAAAACGGCCCAGTTTTTTGCACCTGAGAGTATTAAAAAACTAACCGACTTCAAAAATTGATAAGTATGCTACTGCATTAATAAAAGTAGACTGCCAAAACAAGAAAAATATACTCAAAATCCAAAGTATATGATACAATTTCTTAATTAAATATTTCTTCTTTTCAGAGAAATACTTCGATAATTTATTTGAAACCTACATATTGGACCCTCTGTATAATATACCTAGATGTAGCTACTTACCAAAATACTCAAGGTGTAAGAAAACTGGAATACTAACTTAATGTAATAAGGCCATCAAGACGGATGATTCCAAGTTATAACAAAGTTTTGTTCACTCTATTGATTGATGAGGAAAAGTTATCAGATTAGGGCCTCAGTTATGTTAAGCGCAAAATTGAGTTTCGAAAGCAAGAAAAACCTTCAGAAGCAATATCGATCATGACAACTGCGTAATATTATATAAAGTGATAAACTGGTTGTTAATATTTAAATACCTATCCATTTGTTTTTTGTATTTTTCGATGCAAATGACAAATGATTTGGAGCATCGCGAAAAACGATATTGGTAGAATTTCTAGCGAGGCTGACCTGGTTATTGCCTGTTAGTTGCAATTATTTGCGTACGTGTTCTGTAAACGTTAACTTTACTGACTTGATATTTAAACCAATTCAGCTGTTGGGTGCTGTCCGAATTGTGCATGTAATAGCGGCTCTTACTGTACCAGTACTGCAAAGCTGAATGGCTACTATCAAAAAAATTTTGAAAACTTGACTTTTCTCGACAATTTAAGATAAAGTAAATTTTAGGTCATATTTTTTGTTAGTGTGCCCCTACAATTTTTGTGAAAAGAAATTTACCACCCGTACCTAAAGGTAAAGATAGATATTGGTCTTCAGGATATCAGATTTGTATTTCTTATCATAAATCTTTTCCACAAAAATCGTACGGGGCTACAATTATTGGCATCCCCGCAAAAAAGTAGTGTACAAATTGGGTTTTCAATGGAATATTATGGAAAATGTGAATTATGGAAAAAATGTGAATGAAGATTTGGAAAAGTGCGGGAACAGCACTGGTTTTAAAATAGTTATTTGTGATAAAAGTTGCAGAATGGAGTGTTTTAAGCACAGACGAAAATTGCCAAACGATGCTGAATGCAGAGTTTGACAATTGTCAAAGTTCTTAAACACTTCTTTTTCAGCGTGTGTCACAGAAGATTTTTTTTAATCGCCAAGAAACAACCAATTTATGAATTCTAAGTCGTCAAAAAATATAAATTTATGAACACTGGAGATTTGTACCTATTTCATATTGTCAAAATTACAGACTTCATCAAGATTCATGAATTCTCAAGTTCGCAAAAGAATGTCATTTGAAAATTAAAATGGAAATCAAAATAACAACTTTATGTACTGCTTTAACAAAAAATATTTTTTTCCTAGATTCCTAAGACCTTCAGGAACTTTCATCAGCACTAACCCCTGCATTACTTCGAAAAATGAGAACATCAGATTAATTTCCCCTTCCCCCAAAGCACCCCAAATAGTGATAAAAACCCAAACACATAAGAGTGATAAAAAAATTTGAATTTACTTCGGAAATCGTCTCTCGGAGGTTTTCTAATAAATTTTTTGTAAGCTACGGAGTTCCTTGAAATCATTTTTCAAGTTACTTTTAATTTCAAAAAAATTGTGTAGGTAGGTAGGTATACGCAGTGAGTTTCAAATTTATAAAAATATAATTGACATCAGTCTTAATCGGAGTTGTATTCGATAACTTGGGGGAGGAAATCACCATAATTTTTCCATATTTCGAGGTAATGCAGGGGTATGTCCTGATGAATGTTCCTAGTAATATCCTAGGAATGTGAAATTTTGGTTAGGAATCCCGACTTTTAATGGAGATTCGGCTTTTAATTCGACCAAAAATAAGAATGATTTGTCTGGAAAAATGTTTTCGATTCATGATTGATGGCGCTGTAAGGACGAAATTACAAAAAATTTTTCGATTTGTGTTATAACTCATCTGAGCCATGAAGATCCTTTAATGGAGAACTTTTTTAAGATAAATCCCTACGTAATTTTAGCTACAAATTCCGATCTGCAATAAAAATAAGACAAATTCACCCTCGCCTCAACTACGGAGAACGGAGGGGGCAGAAATTTCCTACGTATTTTCACCCGTTAAAAAACGTGGGTTCTCATTTAAGATTGCAAAGGTGCTGCCCCCACCCCTAGGGAGTGGGGGTGGTTGGTCGAGTTTGATATCAATGGATGTCTTCCTTCCAGACAAACAACTTTTATTACCCACTTTTTTTGATCCGCTGTAAGCAAAAAAACTAACGGTGTAATTGGAGAAAAAAAAACAAGTAGGGGGTCATTATACTTGGGGGTGGAAAGTCGTCAAGTTATATTGAGGGTGCCTAATTTTTTTTGTTTATGTTTTGAAATGAAGCAGATATTACTTCATAAAGAAAATTTTCGGCACCCTGTAAATTGATAACCTACTCCTTGGTTTTTAAGTCGGTAAAAATACGAGAAGTCTTCTCTTCACAAAATTGATTGTAAAATAAACCGCGATAATTTCACTTGACTTGACATTCACCTTTCCACTGTTAATTCATTTTTATGCTTACTAAAACTCAGGAGGATTGCATAAAACACAATACATATCTAAATTCACCATCTTTGCTCACGGTATACGAGATTTTTTCAGTCAAACGTGGTTCATTAAACATCGAGACGGCATCATGCACGAAACGATAATATCCACAATCGGGCCAAGCCATCTTGGTCGCTAGGTATTTCTATTATTTATACACTGTGGTTAATTGTAACATGTGTAAGATTTACGTGATAGAGCTTCGCAACATCATGCCCGAGCTCGAGCCTATGGTCTTGTCCGGGTTGGGAAACGGTTATTGTCTTCGCAATCGCAAGCAAATGCAGTTCATGTACATGATATACAAGTGGGAGGTCAACAATCAATGGAATTCTCAGTTAGTTGCGTTAATTGTAAACAAATTATCGCAATTAATTAGTCACATGCCTAATTTTTATAATGAACCCCAAATTCATGCAGAGAAATGCAAAGACATGTACACGTTAAGCAAAATATGTCACAATTATTCATGTATGGCAAATTTCACCAGGCTTATGACCTTCCATTTTGCTTCTATTACTCGCTGCTGGGTGTCAAAAGCTCTCTTTGTGAAAATTGTTGACAACTGACTCACAAACTTGCATTTCGATTTCGCTGTTTTCATGCAGCGTGGATCCTACAATCAAGTTACCTTGGTGACCAGCGTTGTTGGTCACCAAGAGACAAGTTTATTAGTCGATTTTTTTATTAGTCGATCATGGAAACTTCTCATGAAGTAACGCAATCCTTTCACCGGAAGAATGACATCGCATCTGCCATACATATAGTTTGTCGATTTTTTACTCTCATCAAAATTGAACCTCCTCTACTCGAGGATAAGCAACCTTATTTTCTCGACTGTCAGAACATGCAGATCAGTTTTAGCTGAAAGAGAAGGTAAAATTTCGCACAAAAAGTTTATTTTTTGTTTTCTTGAAAAAAGTTATAATACATGCAGATAATTAACAGCAGATGAGTGCTGGATTAAAATAGAAAATGAGTTAAATATCTGAAATTGAGTTAATAATATAAGAAAGCGTTATGATTTCTTTAAAGATGTGTGGATAACTGCGTATGTCATAATCACTAGAAGAAGTCACAATAGTCATAAGATGATGAAGTATGTTCTTCGTATGTAAATTAACGTGAAAGCTCAAACTGTACGTTCGTGAATCTCTTACAATTTGTTTCAGTTATTTCAAATATTGTATATTACGATAATAATTACGTATATCTACAGAGTGTTCCAGCTTGTATGTTCATGACTTCGAGAAACGGTAGATCACGTAAAAATAATTGTATTTTTTATAAAGTATTGATCTAAAACGATTTAAGCTATTTTCGAAAAAGACGATTTTTAAATAAAAGTTTAACACCCTGTATCTTAAAAGTATAGCGTTTTAGAGCAATGTCTTACAGGAAAAAAATTCAATTATTCTTACATGTTCTACCGTTTGTCGGAGTTATGAACACACAAACTGGAACACCATAAATAATAGCAAAAGCTCATCATGGAAGAAGCAAAAGCTCATCTTGGAAGAAGCAAAACTATTTTAAGCAGATGTAGCGTTAATTTGATTTTATCTTTCCTCAAACATTTTCAGACAATATATTTCTTATGCAGCTTTATGCAACGTTAGTCAGTTGGCTATATTGGTGTCAGACTAATTTTTGAAAATCAAATATGAAGGTAACTGTCCCAAAATAAAATTGTATTGACTTTGGTGGTAGTTCAGCCTAAACCAACAAACGTTTCTATTTTAATTTAGTTCATCATATGCAAAGCTATAAGTAAATAAAAATAAAAACTATAGATAAATAAACCTTACCTTGTATCACATTCTAACTGAATAAGAAAACAAATATGCTCAATTGTTTTAATTCAATTTAAATAAAAAAGGTTACTTCAATACATTGTTTATATGCAAATTATGTATAATAATAATTGCAGACTCTAAACTAGAAGACAATATTTTTTTTATTTTCATACCAATATTTAAATAGCAGTTAATCAATGTTGATTGTGATTGAAATGACGCTGAATTTGTTACATTACCTACCTACTATCATAATAATTATAATTCAAAGAGGCCAATTAACTAAAATCCTGTATGGTAAATATTTAGGTTTACGAGAGATTACAAAATTCACCACAAGGTGATTATAATAATAGTGGTAGCATCTTCAACCGTAGGTACTTGCCGTGACTTATTCAAGAATTATGAGTTGACGTCGTTTTATTAACGGCTCTGCCATCGTAAATTTATTTATACCTAGTGTTTCATAGGTATGTACCTACTTAATTGGGTATGGGTATTGCGAATTGTTATGTTTCACTGTCCACAATTGAAGATTATTAGGTTGCCAAGGCAATGCGACAGAAGAAGATTACAATAGCAACATATAGGAATTCTGTGAAAGTTTCATAACACAAGGGGATTTACATTTTTTCAGTTCTTTTGTCGGTGCCTCCAAAGCATAATTATGTTACACAATTCTGTTCTTAAAGGGGGTGATTTATAACAGCACGTAATAATTACGGTGACTGTAGGTCAAAATTTAGCTATTGTATTTCACATTCTTTACCTTTGAGTATTATTGGCAAGTGCCAAGAACCTTGACCATAATAATGTACCCCCCAAGTATCCACTCAAGATAGAACAATAGATTTATACCTACGTGTCTTTCGTAAAATAAAGATTGTTATTAAGAAATGACATCATTAGAACCGGAGTAATTATAAACAATAATTAATTCTCTATATTAGCTTTTGTGGGACGTTTAACAGGTATCATTTACTCTAAGTTATTGCCTTGTTATGTAATATTATGAGGTGCGCAAAATAGGAAAAAGAAGAAATAATTACTGTTTTTATTTTTTGAAGTGGGTAGGTATTTGTTACCATATATTAGAGTTTTTATATGTCTACGAATTCCTACACAATTAATTCATACCGCAAAACCATCTACTCACTATGCGGTACTTGACAAGTGAGTATTCGGAAAGTATTTGTACAAGGAAATAAGTCAAACCGTAGGTAGATATTACTTCCTCATAGCAGATCGAGTGTAGTATGGTGTCCAAAGGATCTTGAAAACCCTTTGCAAATAACGACCTTTGACTTGGGACACTCGTAATACACGCTAACTTGACCAATTCTTTTCAAGTACCTCGTAATGAGTAGCCGGCTTAAGATAAGATGTATACTCAAGCAATATACAGGAAACCACGGCGTCGATCGCGTTCATAGCACTGGCGTAGAAACGAAATCACACATATGAGATAATAATGCCACGAACAACTTCGAACAGCAAATGAAGTAGCACATTCGCACTCCAACGCGATCTAGTTTTAACTTACGTATAGGTACACTACCCTGCCAGACTATTTTATCTATTACGTACACACCAGCCTCGTAGTGCAGCGAGCTGAGCGAACTCCATAGGCGACAAGGCACTGGACAAGGCAAGGTGCACTGGACACGAGTAGAGTACCTTGATATAAAATTATTATATAGAGTACGGATGCTAATCTTTTCTCTCTTTTCAAACGGTAGCGGATTGACAGAGAAGCGACTAACTGTCTTCAATATAGTTACTTTTTAGATAATTCTCATTTCTGACAGTTGTGGTGGGGTGGTTTACTTGTATGTAGGATAGGAGTTATTAGAAGAAAATTTGTTTTTTTTTCATTTTAAATAAATTCGCTTTTCTTTTATTTTCTTTTTACAAGACCGAGATATCCACTGGAAAATCATGCAAACTGTATAGGCTGGACTTCCTAGAAATCTCAGAGAAAAGTTTTGATTTTCTCACCATTTTTGGGTAATTGAAAACGAATTTGAAGTTTGCTGACTACAATTTGACCAGGAACTTTGTTTCTTTGCACCTTTTGCCCAAATTTTTGCTTTTTTCAGGTTTTTGGTCTAAATCTCAGAAAGGAAGCGTTTCTTCCGACAAATAAAGTAGACAAGACCGCCGGTAGAGCGAGCTAAAAAGAACACATTCCCAATGCATCGAGTTTTGGAAGATTTTGCTAGAGTTTTGATTTTCTTACCTTGTATTTACTAATGATGTCAATATATTTTCTTTGGCGTGTTCTGCCGGTGGAACGGTCACAGTGTTCCAAAAAAAAACCGTTTTTTTATGAGAAATGTAGGAAATTTTGTCTACTTTTTTTGTATAGAACGAACTTGTCGAAAAAACTCTTCATTTCTGAAATTTGGGCCAAAAACTGAAAAAAGTGGAAAAATTTGGGCCAAAAAGTGCAAAAAAAAACAAAGTCCGGACAAAATTTTTGCTAGTAAACTTAAAATTTGTGTTCGGCGATCAAAAAACTTAGAGGGTGAGAAAATCAAAGCCATAGCAAACAGGCGAGCAAACTTATAACCCGATAAAAATTTGCCAATTTCCAGGTATACTAGACACGTGTCCTAATAACGTGGTATGTTCTTATTGATATAATATCTTGAAAGCTGTATGATTATTTTCCCATAAAATCGTAGCGAAAATAGTGTTTTCATCTCGTGGAGGATGAGGATGAAAAGAACGTTTCAACTAACACTCCCCTGGGGCTCATATGTTGATAGTTTCGTCCTCGTGAATAATAGCCATCATTCTCCGCTCGTTGAAGAATGTTGTTACGCTTGAAATATTTTCTGTGTGTCACGTCTGCCTGCAGTTTAGAATACCTCCATCTACTTACATCTTTGTAAAGAATTTTCTTTTTTGCTAGTTAGAGTTAGGTGGGTGTGTTTTCCCCATAATAAAATGGAAATGAGAAGCTAGATCGTTACCATTGGTGATTTGCAGATACTTTCATGCTCTGCCGAAGTAATAGCATAGTAAATGGAGTTCAAATTTCTCCAGAGAAGGTCAGAATATATTTTACGAAAGTGGACTTCGTCTAGACGGGAAGGGAAGTCACGTAAAGACTGTCTGATTACAGTTTATATCGGAAATGTTATATTTTTTGTTAACTTCTAAATGACACAGGGGACGATAGCAGAAATAGGTCGACTAAAAATAGATGACAGACAAAGATCAGAGTAACGAAATTACTTTCTTCATGTTACCAAAGTAAATTAAATGTGTCTCTCTTTCAAATTTAATATGACAAAATGACGTACGTAACAAAACGAAGCTACTTCTACCAATTCTCTATCAAATGTCAAATTATATGACGCATTACAATTTCTCATATTTATAGGTCCCCTATCTGGAAGATTTAAAATAAATTATTTCATTATTTTGAATATTATCAGTATACCCTTTTTGTTATACCTAATACGTCTCTGCCAGGCTAATTTAAGGGAAAATGTCAAGGGTTACATAATTAAAGAGCTTTCGTTAATCATGTTGGCTATCATAATAATGCCTATTTAGCTAAAGATCAGCAGAGATTTGGTGAGCTTTAAACATCATAAAAGTTCACCTCACATTTTCCTCTGGTTTTGAAACATAAAAAAATATTTTACCAAATAAACCTACAAAACTCACCGCAGAATAAATCCTGAACTTCTGACAGGTTTGATGCTTGAAAATTATTTTCCTCGAGCATTTTCCATTAGCTTGATGAATAAATAAACATTGCCATGCGCAGGTTGAGTGGATACGATAGCTTTGGAATAATAATTATGAGTTGCATATTAATTGATTTTTGAGCAGTAAATGCAAAGCGATCCCAAAAATTAGTTAGAATATTATTGTTACGGAAATCACTTCATTTATAACAAATTAAATTACAATAGTTTATAATAATTGCTTCCTTACTTCCTTCTGATCTTACTTCTAATAGTTGGCGAACTAGTACCCTACTCTCCATTCTTGGATCCAAAAGCTGCGGCAGTGGTTCGGGCTGACCTCTGTTGGGACTAACGTGGTCCCATCTGGCCGTTTTTAATCATCGCGATAGATTCCAGGAGGTTCCAAAGTTTAAGCTACATTGATTGACCTCTTTGAATTTTTTTGTTCAGTTCACAATTACGTGGGATTCCTCCCTATTTAGAGTGCAGCTTAGAGCATGGTGACCGAATTGGCGAAAGGATGGCTTCTTACATAAGTCTCTTAACATTAATACTGTCCCAACTTTTTTTGTACATAGATAATATTCCTGGAATATTTTCGCCTTTTATTTTACACCACGTGTCCATAGCGTCGATTTCATGTCAATAGAAATCGCAATATCCATAAAATTAAGAATATGAGAGACAAGATTTCCATACCCATGTAGGGAATCCAGAATGGCCGAGCCGAGAGGGCGAGGTCACAAATTTTGCGGATTCCTATAGTCCTTTATTTCTTATTGGAAGTGTAGTTATATTGTAAGTTAAAGTCATAGTTGAGCACACACAGCAAGGATGAAATGGAGATGGGCAGGTCATGTGGCGAAAACATCACACGACAGGTGGACTAAACGAATATCAGAATGGCGACCACGAAAATACAAACTTAATAGAAGTAGACCACCTACACACTGGAGCGTTGATATAAAGAGAATTGCTGGGAACTGGATAATGGCGGTCCAGAACCGAGAGATATGGGGGAACTTAGAGAAGGCCCATGTCCAGCAGTGGAGCATGCGGCTATGAGAAGTTTTAGCATTTCTTTTTTCCCTTTAGCAAAATATTCCAAACTTTCTTCAAAGATCTGAGCACATAATAATTCCAATTTTTTTTGTTTTTTTTTCAGGTAGCTGAATTCCAGGGAAAACAAAGGTAAGTTTTTCCAACACAATAATGAATGTTTCCAAAAATAAAGAGTAGCTCACACTTCAAAGGATTTATATTTAGTCCAATATCTTCCCAAAAAAACAAATTCTTAAAATTATCACCACTTCAGGGATATATGCAACAGTAGCGTCATCCATAAAGCCATAGGTTCACATGGGTCCCTTTGTTGACACTCAATCTCCAACAAAATATTTAATTTTGTTACTCCAAAAGAATAGGTGAGATGGCTGCTGCTATTATTAGATGTTTCCTACGACATAATAAATGCCATGAAAGAACATATTTCTTCGATTCGCATGTGGGAAAAAATCATGCAAGGACGTCTTTAGTTGCTTTCATAGTTTTAAAATCAATACAACCATTTTTGGCTCTATGCTTCCATTGTTCTGATATAAAATTCGTATTCTTCGATATAAAATCTCTCGAATCTGTCGAAATAAGATCTCGGTATTATTATCCACTAATAACGTGAAGTAAAAGAGCTCGAGGCTGTAATTCAAGTCATTAATGCCTTGCGTTATCCACGTTTCATCCTATTACTATAAATAATCTGCCTACACCTAACAATCACCGGCATGTTATTAATCTTGCAACAATATTTGATGAAAAGACCATTATTAGTATTATTTATTATTGTTCAGGTCATTGTCAAGTTTAGAGAAACTTTAAAAACTTTTGTGGATTAAGTTTCCTAGTAATTTTACGGAAGAATTCTTATACCTTTGCTGATAAAAAATATGTATTTATATTAGTCATATCGGGGAGGAGAAAACTCTAAGATATAAAGGTGATTCAGTGGTAGGTACAATAAATTGAAGGGCTTGTAGATAAAGCTAAAATGTTAAGGAAATTCCATTTTTTTCCCCCAGAAAATGTTTATTAACAGAGATACAGGATGCTTAAATATCGATCTGCGGAACTGTGTTTTATTTTATCTTTACCGAAGCACTCAATGGCGTAGAATCCGGGGTCACCTGATTTGTATAGTACAGGGTGGGCCAATAAGCGAGGTAAGCGGCTGTATCTCAGAAACTAATGATCGTAGAGAGTTACGGTAAAAAATTTTATAGGTTAAGTGGGCAAGGGAAAATGCTGGAAATTATTTTCAAGTTTCCAAGATGGCTGCCAGAGGGCGTTTGCACCATCTTGAATTAAATAAAGTTACGTTTCTTGTGATTTTCCCCAATGAATGTAACAAAAAAGTATTTGCGTTTTAATGTTATCTTAAAGTCTAACATTTTTTATAGAAACAATTTTTCTCTATCTTTTGAAATAAAGTGGTGGGGGGTATTTGAATGTTGTTTTAAACAAATGCCTGTAACTTCGAAACGGCTCCAATGATTTGGATAAATTTGGTATAATTGGAAAGAGCATTTCTTGGGCTTTTAGGTTTCTTGTGACAATGACAGTTGGGACCTACACGGTCGCCGATAGAGGGCGTTATCCGACATTATAACCAAAATATTGGATTTTCTCAAAAAATTTAAATGCAATGATATGACTTTTTTTAGACTAGAAAATAGACAAATGATTAACCAATAAGCTTGCTCAAACCGCATCTTAATATCTTTTTCCTAACTCAAATTATTCTAAAAAATACCAAACCAAGAAAATTCATGTATCCCCATTTAAAAATGCATCGGTCGTTTTCGATAAGAAGGCAATTAGTAGGCCATGGAAACAAAAGCCAAACTCCTCACGCGTTTTCGTAACGATTTTCCTTTTAAATAAAGTTGTGGTCCTGAAAAGGACCCAAAAGGGCCTTCTGTGTTCAAATTGCCTTCCGTCATATTCCACACATTGTTCCAGTCTTTCTCGAGTCAGCAGAACCGCAGCCTCGATTTCTGCCGCTGATAGTTGAGGAATTGAGTTTCGAATTCTGTTTTCCATATCCATTCGTGTTGTTGGTGGAGTTTGAAAAACAATGTCTTTTAAGCGTCCCCAGAAGTAAAAATCAAGACATGTCAAGTCGGGAGATTTTGCCGGACAAGGAAATCGGCTTCCCCTTCCTATCCAGCGTTCTCGAAAGATCCAGTAAATATGGTTTCGGACATTAATTGAATAATGTGCCGGACAATCATCTAATTGCAAAAGCATAGTTCTCCTAGTTTCGAGTGGCACATCTTCCAACAAAATTGGCAAGTCGTTGATCAAAAACTCTAAGAAGCGGTTACCAGTTAAAGCTTGATCAAAAAAGTAAGGTTCAATAATTCTGTCCCCAATGAAACCGCACCACACATTTAGGCTCCAGCGTCCCTGCTGCTGCACTTCTCTCTCTTAACCAACGTTGATTTTCAGCGGACCAATAATGCATATTATGAAGGTTTACTCTACCATCACTATTAAAGGTAGCCTCGTCGGTCCAGAGAATTTCCTTTATGAAATTTCCGTTTTCCTCAAGTATGCCTTAGCATCCATTATGACAATAATTTAATCTATTATCGAAATCTTGTTTATTTAGCGCCTGGTGCAAGACTATGTGGTAAGGATGTAATATAAAAGTAGAAAACATCATAATCAGTAGTAAAAAATAATAAAACCAGAATAACACTGAATTTGTATTTGAGGGTATGTGCTAAGATACTTGGAATAAGATAAAATTATTCACCTATAATCTTTCAAAATATTTCAGTTCAAAACAGTTGTCCGTGCAACAAATTCCCAAGTCTAGAGACAATGTTCTAGTTTCTACATGTCTATAAAATTCTATGTAAGCCAAGACATCGATAATATTTTCTTCGGTCCTTCCATTGCGACGCCTACGACGTTTAGCACAACGAAAACTTCCAGTATCGCGTAATCGCTGTACCAAGCGCGGAAACATTCTTCTCCCGTAATGAAGGCGATCTGGATACCGCGCGTGCCGCGTACTGTCTTGCAGCTATAGCTACATTTTGAAAACACTCGAAATAAATCGCAATCATGTCAACGGCTTCATTATTTAATTTTGTGAGAAGCATTTTGATTAAAAAGTACTCAAATTATATGCAACCAACAATAATAGTGGGCTGCGTGTGTGACAGAAGTTTGACGTTACTTGCCAATATTTAAGTTAGGAGTTTGTCTTTTATTTCCATGGCCTACTACTTGCCTTCTTATCGAAAGCGACCGATGCATTTTTAAATGGGGATATATGAATTTTCTTGGTTTGGTATTTTTTTAATAATTTGAGTTAGGAAAAAGATATTAAGATGCGGTTTGCGCAAGCTTATTGGTTGATAATTTGTCTATTTTCTAGTCTAAAAAAAGTCATATCATCGTATTTAAATTTTTTGAGAAAATCCAATATTTTGGTTATAATGTCGGATAACGCCCTCTATCGGCGGCCGTGTAGGTCCCAACTGTCATTGTCACAAGAAACCTAAAAGCCCAAGAAATGCTCTTTCCAATTATACCAAATTTATCCAAATCATTGGAGCCGTTTCGAAGTTACAGGCATTTGTTTAAAACAACATTCAAATACCCCCCACCACTTTATTTCGAAAGATAGAGAAAAATTGTTTTTATAAAAAATGTTAGACTTTAAGATAACATTAAAACGCAAATACTTTTTTGTTACATTCATTGGGGAAAATCACAAGAAACGTAACTTTATGTAATTCAAGATGGTGCAAACGCCCTCTGGCAGCCATCTTGGAAACTTGAAAATAATTTCCAGCATTTTCCCTTGCCCACTTAACCTATAAAATTTTTTACCGTAACTCTCTACGATCATTAGTTTCTGAGATACAGCCGCTTACCTCGCTTATTGGCCCACCCTGTACATAAAAAATCTGTATAGTTTTTTTCTTTGAAATGTCAGATTATATTGCTATAAAATCAAATTTCGATAAGTTTTCGAGAAAAACTCAAGTATTTTTTTCCGCCGTTTTTTGATTTTTAAAAATTCTTATTATTCATTGTAACGTACATTTTGTACGTACCGGCTAAATGCCAGCGACGCGGAGACAACGGCGGGCGCGCGCAGTGAGTGAGTGATGGTGGGTTTTAGTGCGACGTAAACATGGCCGGCTGGCGGCCTCGAGTTTCGTAACATCGATTGTCGAGTTCCAACCCGGAACGCAGGTGAACGCGTTTTCACCTTCTTTTCTCTCCTGGAATTCGCTAGAGGAAGGTCGTTTCCGCAAACACAGGGAATTTTTAGCGAAATGGCGTTGTGAACTTTCACTTAAATTATTATAACCATATTTTTTTAAATATTTTAGCTTTATCTACAAGCCTTTCAATTTATTCTACTTACCACTTAATCACCTTGTATATTTAGACACGTAAAAATTGTGCATACAGTGCTTCCCAAAAGTAACGGATAAATTCAATGAAATCGTATGAAGACGTTTTTTTTTGCTCGAACCCGCAAACGTTATTTTTGATTTGCCATACAAGCATGTCTTTTCGATCTCCCACCCTACCCCTCCCAAGGGTTAGCGACCCCAACTGTAAAAATTCAAATGGCAAGGTACCCCTTACGATATTTTGATTCATAGGTTTTTCATCCCGAATAAAACAAGAAAAAAAAATTCAAATCGGTTCATAATTAACGAAAATATTCACCAAAATGTGTTCGAATAAGGAAATAAATGAGCGTTTTAAAATTTAAACAGGACTTCGAGAAATTACAAAAGGAAAGAAAATCATTTAAATTAAATATTCAAAATTTTGTCCATTAACAGCAAGACAATGCCCTAATTTTGCGCTAAAGGCTTGAAATTATTAATTATTTTTTTATTTATTTTCTTTATTTCCTCATTCGATCACATTTTGGTGACTATTTTCGTTAATTATGAACCGATTTGAAAATTTTTTTCTTGTTTTATTCGGGATGAAAAAACCCATCAATCAAGGTATCGTAAGGGGTACCTTGCCATTTGAATTTTTACAGTTGGGGTCGCTACCCCTTGGGAGGGAAAGGGTGTGGAGTCGAAATCAAAAATAACGATTGACGTGTCCGAGCAAAAAATAAATGTCTTCATACGATTTTATTGAATTTATCCGTTACTTTTGGGAAGCATTGTATAAAAAAATCTTTCTATGTAAGATGAAATTTTTCTTTTTATCTCCGAAATATAAAAATACAAATAGAATTGATAAGAGCTTCTGTATGAACGCGTCTTAGTTAGAATTCTGTTAAGTCAGTCATCCTTATAATTTCCTTACAAAAACGTTCCGGACATGGTAAAGTTGTGCTGCCTCCGATGATTGATGTGCATTCACAAAATCCGTCGCTTTTCAATCAAAGCATTATCAAACACCACTGAATAAGAAGCATTCAATCAAACAAACCAAAAAGAAGAGGAACAGCTACCACGATTAGTGAGACATTATGATAGAAGAACGGGATAGTAAAGTTCAAGTTTTTTCCGTATCTTTCTTTCCGTGTTATTAAAAACGAAGATTTTTAATGACATTGCATTTATGAAATTAATTACCAGTAATTATTTTACATTGAACAATAATTCGTGAGTAATTTTACATGACGTAATTTTTCTTACATGATTTAACTGTGGAAATTGGTAATGAAAGTGAAAATATGGAGATTCCTAATGAAAGAAAAATAAATTAAGTGATGCGGGTCAGTTGCATAACTATCATGGAGCGTTTAATAAAAGAAAAAATACTTTCGATATCAATATCTTCTTCATTGAAGTAAATATTTTATGAAATATTAAATAACAATAATAATGAATTTGTTAGACAATCACTTTTATCGTTCATACGAAATGATTGTATTTTTTATTTTCATATATATACCTACAGAGCTGCAACTGTTTCGTTGCTCACTATTACAGGGATATCGGAAACCGTAATAGATAATATGGTCGGTTGAATTAGCAAAAAACTTGCTAGCTTTTTCTCTTATTATTATGTTGGTGAAACAGATCTGAAGTATCGTTCTATCGTTGCTAGTACATGAAATAACCACAAAAAAATAAAAAATTCTAACTTTTGTTTTTGCTCATAACTCTTTTGCTTATGGAGATATTTTTCTGATTTTTTTTGGCGTATAATATGACTGGTTTAACTACAACTTCATTCCTTTTTATTTCCTTTATAGATACAGGGTAGGTGAAATTAGCAAAAAGTTGTTAGATATTGTCTTAATATTATGTTGGTGAAAATAGATTTTAAATATCGCTGGTAATTCATGAAATAACCGCATAAAAATAAAATTTTTGGGTTTTTGTTTTTGCTCGTATCTCTTTTGTGTTTTCTGAAAATTTTGTGTTTTTTCTATGTTCTATATGTTCTATGTTTTTTTCAGCAGAAGGATTTTTGGTCTTATAGTGGGTACATAGGTATAAATACCTTCACAAAAAATGCTTATAGCAAAATTTTGAAAACGCAAGAATTGTAAAATAATTTTGTCCACAAAAGAAACTTTCAGAGCTGAATTTTAATAAACTAGAGAACTCCCTAGTGCCAGAGGATCATCTTCACTTAGCCCACTCCTAATAGTCCAAGAATTAAACTCTATTTTAGCAAAAAAAAAAATTATTAAAAAAAATGCTTTTATATTTTTATACTTTTGGTTTAAAATTGCGTTACTTCTTGATCAGATATAACAAAAATTGAAACCTTATTAACAAGTCAAAAATAAGTCATTTTTATTGATACGAACATCAATATTCTAAATCGTCCTTATTATTTGGATGCCTCGAAAGCATTTAAAAAAATCATAAATTAATTGTTAACAATAAAAAGAGTAACGAGAACAATAAAGCAAAATGTCAATATAGAATGTTATTTCATGTTTTGTTGCAACTTTGTGCTGAAGTCTGAAAAACATAATTCTTCATGCATGGATCACATCTTTAATAAAAGCATCAGCAAAAAATTTACCCACATTTAAAAGTCAAAAAAACGCAAGTTATTTTTCTTTGTTGTTCGCCTAAACAAAATGAAGAAACACATTACCATAATTACAAAAGTAAAAATAATTTAATGAGAAACCGAATTGTTCACAGGTGATTGTAATTATTACTAGTAAGGCTTTAATGTCGACACAAGTAGATCTCGAGAATTACTTCAACAAAAGAACCTGATTAACAGTTTATTTTATATAGGTATGCTCTCACACAGCTAGTATGTATATAAGGTAAGAGCGCATAAAAGTAGCGCTTATTGTTAATTATAGTATGATGTTAACTACTTGTCATATTAATTCTATTTTGCATACCCTCTTTGATTGTTCGCAGTTTCCCACTTTATCATAATGTTTCGTAATGTTCCATTATTTTCTTCGGAAAATATTTTAAGACTGCTATTTGAAAGAAATTTAAATAAATATAATTATTATATACCTAAGTCTTAAAAATGAATCTGACAGTTCATTTCCATTTGCATGCAACTGTATAACGCACAATCGTTTATTCGCAATTGAATTTTCTTGACCTAATTTCGGTCCATTAATATTCCAAACTGGAGGTTTTTCCTGTGATACATGACCTGCGAAAGGCTCTGTTATTATAAAACCTGAAATATACAAGGTGCGTAATATATCAATTGATTATTGCTTTCTTTTATATTTTGATTTTTTATGAGATAATTTTTTTTATCGGAAAAATAAAAAAGCTTTAATGAGAGAACCCAATTTTTAAATTGTCCAATAATTCATCTTTTTTTTAGTATGTACCTACCTTAAGTGTTGATTTTTTGTAGGTACAGGATGTTCTTTTCTCCCTATAATACATATAGGTGGTGTTACAAGGACTGTGAAATTAGAGAACGATTGATATTTAGGGATAAGAAATCTGGAATCTAAAAAAAACAGGAAAACTACAGTTGTTGCTAATTTTTGATGAAAAAGCTGAAAATCGAGGTTTCTTGTTTTACCCCTATCTTTCTATTATTGTAAAAAACGTCTTGTTTTGGTTTACACAACACGTGTCTAACCTTATGAGCTATTCATTTTACATTCAATAAATTTTCAAGGCCGAGTAGATCCTAAGTGTTTATTGTGAAATTTTGTTTATCGTATAGCCGCCATTATTTCCATGTGATTCGGTTGCAAAAATAAAATTTTTTAATTTTTATACTCATGTTTTAGAGATTTTTTCATCGAATTACGTCGATATGACGTCATATTTATTGCCTTATTAATAATGGTTTTGTAGGATATTAAATAATGAATTTATTGTTTTTTTAGAAAATAACAACAAAATTTCAAATGTACCTATTTTAATGTGCTTTTTGATCCCTGATTTTATTGTAACGCTTGTAACTCATCGAGCCATATCGGAAATATACGTCGTAGATATACGTCATAATAAGGAAATACAAAAAAAAAAGATTTATATTTTTATTAAGGCTGTTTTATTTTTTTTCATGTCATTGGGTTTGAAAAAAAATCAGGAAATCATCAATTTAAAAAAAAAATAATTTTCAAAATTTTGTTCTGTTTTCTTCGAGAACTGTATTTCTGAATTATATTGAATTCATTACTATTGATTAATATAGTTATATATTCATTAATTCTTTAATGAATGAATAAATTACTTCATAATGAATTTCATTATGACGTCATTTTTCAGGATACTAGCTATTTCAGCAACGCCATAGGTTTTCATAAATTTTGCTTCGGAAGTATAAAATTGTGAAACTTAAACGTGAAACTGAAACGTCTCATTTAACCGCCATTTTAACTCATCGAGCCATATTGGAGATAACTTAAGTGTACCTACTAACCTTAAGGACATCCTCTAGATATCCAGCTATACAAAAAAAAAGGTTTTTGTTTTTATTGTCGCCCTCATATTATTTTTTTTATATCATTGGGTTTAAAATCAAGTCTTTTATAATTAGAAACATTATTAGAAACACCGTTTCATTGGGTGTCCTGAAGATGGTGTATTTCAGCATTTTTCAGTACACCATGTCATATTATGGTATTGTCAACTGGAGCTCGACTTGTGGGGCAAGGCGTGTATTTATCAGATATCGGAAAGTCCCTATATATAGAGTCCCTATCTCAACTTCTAACGCATTAACCTATTGTGTAGATGAAATTTTTATACAGGGAGATGGAAATTAATAGATTTTTCGTCACCCTATATAAAAATTTAATCCACACAATAGGATTAACGCTTTAAAAATTAAGATAGGGACATGTAAGTCGTTTCCCGATATCTTGAGCCTCGTCTTGAGCCGTTTTCAAAACACGCTGCTTTGAAAATGGAAAAGTGCGATTTTCACTTGTTTACAATTCATAAGCTACTATAAGTTTAAACTTATTGAATTTTCTCAGACAACCTGAAAATGTACTAATATAGGGGTCATTTCATTTAAAGAAAAGACAATGTCATCGTTACTGAGTGAAGGAACACCCTGTAAAAATTTTTAGTACGTTAATGGAACATAAATTAAATTACAAATTTAACCTGTTTCGGGATTTATTTGAGAAACATTTTTCAAGGGAGAAGTCAGGGGTGGCAAGTTTTCAAATTGACACCCTGTATAACCATGCTCACAGTACTTATGGGTGGTTTGAAGAGAGAGATAACCTTAAATCATTCAAACAAAAAGTAAATAATTTCTCCTAGCCCGGGTTTGTTTGGATGTGATTAGTGATTTTGTTGTTTACCAATTTTTATTTTATTGATTGTAATATTGCGATATATTACATGTGTTTATAGCGACAAACTTCAGAGGGTGATCCTACATGAAAAAAAAAAATTTGTAATAAAAAAAATAAATAAAAAACAGTTTGCTATGTAAATAGCAACAAAAGTTGGCTGTGAAAACTTAAGGATCTAGTGCGCTTTGAAAATTTTTGATATGCCAAATGATAGCCTTTAAATGAAGTGATAGCCTCTGATGACTTATGTAAGCCTTCAAAAAATAATTCATAACTCAAGTTTCTTTCAGAATATTTCAGCAATATTTCAACAATATTTCAAATGAAGAAAAAAGACCTATTTTTAAGATTCATAAAGAATACTATAAAAAAATTCTTGAAAATCTACGATGTGCGGCAATTCTTTACTTATTCTCAATTATACCAAGTTCATTACCACGAGGGGCGGGTCTGCTTCTATTCGCTGACTTTCACAGTGACTGTTTTTACCCCGCTGTTCAGATACAATCTGTCTAGACTCTAGACTGATATAATCAAGCAACAAATAAGATAATTGTATATAAGGTTGTTAATTAGTGATCTTTCATTATTGTAGTATTGTATAGTAATTACACTTGCTGTATTCAAATTATTTATAAATGTTGATAAACATTATCTTGCTTATCCTCGTACCTACTCGATTTTTTATTATTAGATAGATGTTTTATATATTACCTTATTGCTTATTACTATAAAATAATAGATGTGCCCTTTAAAAGCCATTCAAAAATGTTGTACAATAATAGATCATTATTGATATACTATAATTATTTAAAAATACATCCGAAATAAAACGATCGGAACGTTTTCGTTAAGAGAAATCTCTAAGAACTTTTGCGATAAAATCTAAAATGGAAGATTTTGATACTAGAATAAGTTAGTATAAATAAAAAATTGAGAGCGATGGTATAGCACTAGCAACTTGTCTGACACTGGCAATTACTATAAATTATTTTCTCATTAAAAGTTTGGTGGAAGTCTGGGTACGACGAGTCTCTGTACTATAATATCTACTTTAACGGAGCCGCTCTTGCATTTATTATCCTTCGTAGATAAATGATTGCAATTTCATATGAACTTGACTGAAGATCTTCAAAAATTATTACAGATATTATACAGCTCCGGATTGACAAGGCCGAGAGAGAAACTCATTTACTATACAGTACCTACCTATACACTTCTTGCATAATTCGATTTAGTTAAATAACAAATTTGGCACAATGTTAAACTATCAAGTTCAATACCTCAACCAACTAATATAATTATTATTGAATATTTTGCATTACCTTGCCGTTTTATTTTTATAACATTTGAAGTTAATAATCTTCAAAAGGAAAAGATTACCTGGTAATATACGAGTTTTGACATTTTGAGTAATTAATAATAGTTAATTCAAAGACATAATTATTGTATGTAATTGAGATTTAAATTTTAATTAATCGAACGTTTATATAACCATGGAAACGCATTAAGAAATCTGAAGATTCTATAAATGATCTTGATATTATGAGTACCTATCTATATGAACTAGCTTGGGTTCATGAATCACAAATCGCTGTCATATTTTATTTTGCAAAACTGAAGAAGGTTATATTGTTATTATTATTATTATCACTTATATAAAAGCTAAATTAAAAAAAAAAAACTTACCTAAATGAAATACTATAATGAGACATTGCTTCAGCTGAATGCTTCAGCTTAACTGTTTGTTTGTATTTAGTTTGTTAGATGAAATTAGCTAAATATAGATAAACAAAAAACAATTCTCCGCTAATTGAGTGCCAATAAGAGTTTCATTAACATTTCATAAATGTACTTAATTGGCTTTTAATAATCGATCACCTAACTAAGATAAATGCAAGTAATATTCTTACAAAAATATCCTTTTGGCATTTTTCTTAACATTACGTAACTCATATAACCGATTCCTGGTTTTTTTATTTCATTACATCTACTTCTCCTAATGAGGCTTTTAACTTTTTAAGACGGTAATATCCTTAAGTAGCAGTCAAGGACAAAAATAACGAAAGAAAATTTCTTGTTCCTATCTAATAAGAGTTGTTTCCGCGTCAAAGGGGAGGTATAGGTAAGTAATTACAGCCGCTGAGTTCATCTTCTTAATAATAATGTATAGGATACATTATTAGGAAAGAATTTTAAAACATTTTACGACCATCCTTGATTAGAGGATCTAAAAGAAGAGGTTAATACTTTGATAGTCAAATCATTCAAATAGCACGAACCTGGTGATGTGTAATAGTGTAATATTGGATTGCTGTAGATGAAATTATATTTCTGAAACTATAAATGCAGCCTTCATAAGAAATTGTAGGTGTGAGAATAACAAATTGCAGTAATTTTTCATGTTTAAATTTAGATGGTGCATCAAAACCGGAAATATTTTAGCGTAATTGAAAAAATTGTTCGAACGTTACTTGACTTCTTGAGGGTTCTTGGAGTAATAAAAATTCCTCACCTCTCATTGCTGTAATACGTGACGACTCAACTTGTATGAAACTGTTATTATTATTAAGTATGTAACTTTTTAATATTGAGCTGACTCAAACTATACAGGGTACCGGGAAATCCATGTATAGAAAAGGGAGTGATTCTAGTGGCGGAGATCTGGACACCAAATTTCGAGTTGGTCCAGACTGAGTCTGAAGGCGAGCTCAACCTAACACTTGTGAGGAGGATTTCTTCCATTTTTCAGCCGAAACGTAGATAGCTTTTTTTAAATCTCCATAATTATATACAAGAACAGATCAGAGGAGTAAAGGAATCACGAATATCCTTAGCAGACCCATTTATCATATTTTTGCGTTCAGCGATAGTACACAAAACAGTGCTGATTCCGTGAAATTACCTTTAAAGTTTTGCAATAATTATGTTGATTAGATCTTACAAGTGGTGGATGCGTCTGAGTCCGGATTCAGAATTTTAAGACACGCAAAAGAATCGATTTTTTATTGGCCTTAGGTATACGATATGTAATACTTTCTAATAATTCAACAAAGTGATAGTTTATATCATTGATCGTTGACTTAGATGGTAAATATTTCTTTCTAACCGAAGGCATAAGAGAGCTCCTAATTTTTGTTACATCTTTAATGTGCTTTAATATTTTTTAACATGCAATATAATTAAGAATCATTACATAATATTTGGTTTTATTATGTTTCTATCATTAGAAGTTTATTTTATTTATTTTTTATTTTTTTTTAATTGCAAAAAGTTTTGTATTACCTTTTCTCACAAGTAGTGGTCAGGTATTGCATTTGAGCAAAATCGGTCAAGTTGTTCCAAAACGGCAGCTATTTGAATTTTCGAAAAACTTTAAAACAAAAAAAAAAAAAAATTGAACCCCTGTATAAGCAAGACGGAAAAACTGATCTAAGAAAACGAAAAAGAATAATCCTAAGGTTAAAGTTGGGCAACCGCAATGGAAAAAAAAATGAAAATGATATCTAGCTTGAACTTATTCATTATGTTCAGTGTTTAGCCGCTTTTATTTTTACAAAAATGGTCCTATCTTTGGAAAAAAAGAACTTACATATAGGTAGATAAGGGATTTGCAGATCTATTAGTTATTATGTTCCTTATTTCATTGTAAAAATAAGTTATGTTAATTGGGAGAATAGCCTGGTACTTACCATTGGGACCAGGAGAACTTCATTGTATAAGATATGGTCAAGTTATGCCATTAACTCCTATTTTCTGAAGTTTCGCCAGAAGCATATATGACAAGCAGCCTACCACGAGCCAAGCACGAGCCAAACTTGGGAGCCAAGTATGCGACGAGTTCGTGACAAGCTCGTTGGTAGCGCTTTTTTATAAATAACCAGTTAAATGAAAATGGATCTTTGAGTCGATGGTCTTTTACAATTTATTGACTTATATGCAGAATAGTGTTCTATTGAACTCAATAGACGATGATTATTACAAAACAGAAAAAAAGTAGATACTTGGAAAGAGGTAGACGATCTGTCGTTGGTGGCACAAAAGTAAATAGGAGTGTCTTTTTTTTCAATTAAATTTTCTAAAATTAGTATAGCACCACATCTCAACAACATAGCTATAATGGCTTTATTGGGTAAAAAATTCAAACAATAACGACCAATACTACTTATTTGCAACTAAACTAAATAAATGTTTGTAAGTAACTGACCAAGATGCTCATGAAGGGCTCGTCTCCCAGATGGAAATGAAGATGCTCGTGGGAAGTTTTCGTGTCCATGATGCAGCCTCGATTACAGGCCGGCTCGGCTCGTTCTGGGCTCGCCCTAGGCCTTCCATAACTACGCATAGGTATATAATGTTACTGTAAAACCTAGAAATTAGACAAAACCTAGGTTTAACGCGTACATCCTAGGATTTCCCAAAACTTAACCGTAAATGTCCGAAATGTTGTTCGGTTATATGGCATTTCGAGCACTTACCATTCAGTTTTGGTAAATCCTAGGATGTGCACATTGCTATCGGTAAATGTCGGAATGGTTTAAATGCCCATTCTCACGCATGCTCACTGGGTCTTTAAAACAGCTGATTATTTATGCAGATGGCTGCGTACCTAGGTACGTGTCTACCGGTATACAGGAAAACTTTGTTTACTATTTTTGTACGATATTGTTTGTGAGTCATGCCATCTTCAGAACGTTTTTATCAATTGATGGACGAGAAAATCTCCAAGAAAAATGCTGATAATAATTTTTACATTACTCCGCGACAAGTACGCAAAATTCATTTCGGAAGTGAAGGAAGCTAAGGCTGTTAAGTGTAGAAAATCTATTCATTACCTACCGAAGGTAAGAAGAACAAGGTAAATCTTCATTAAATCCATCTATGCAAAATTAGTTGGATAATTCTGAGGAGAGATTATTTTACTAATAAAATTTTACAAGTTTGAAAGTTGCTCCGTATCACTCTTCAAAGATGATTAGCCGAGTACCGACTACATAAAGTTTCGGATGGTAAAGACAGTCACGTCTACCTATGCCACTTCATCAAGAATTTCCAGAATACGTGAGCAAAATTATTTAAAAATATTCCTGAAATTTCTACCTTCTTTATCAAGTAAGATTAATCACCGACTTTGGTGAACTAATAAACTATATCTGCCTATTAAGACATATTAAAGCTTACACTTTCCTTTGAACTTCCTGTGTCTTCCTTATAGGATTCATTTTACATAACTCCTACGTGCTATATGATGTTAAATTACCAAGACATGATACTTCACTTACTGTGAACAAAATTGATTTAACAAGATAGAGAAAAGCTTTCAGCATTTTTTTATCGATGCAACTACTTTTATTGTTATTAGTTGTTAACATTTATAAAGATTGTATGATTATACAGGATAAAAAATAGCAATGATTTTCTCAAAAAACGTCCAGTAAAATTAATTCATTTTACTTATCTCTGGATTTGTCAGTGTTAATATTTCTATAAATAGGTCTGAGAAACAATTTATTGATGATAATATGTAAACAAAGTAGAGTAGATTTATTAAATCTTGTATCCTGATATCTGATCAACTTAAATTTCGAATGGGTGGAGCTAAAGTCAATTATAATGCCAATCAGCTATCCAAATACAAAATTTAAACAATAAAACCAAAATGTAAAAATTTTTGGTCAAATATTATCACGATGTAACAATGGAAATCCAGATCTTGATGAAAAGCCCCTGGGAAAAGATCACCCATGTAACTCTCCTGCTAGGACAAGTAGGTATTGATTTCGACGATCTAAATATTATGACAAATTTTATAATATCACAAAAAAAAAATAATAAAAAATTTAAAGAAATAGGGAAATAAATTTTTCTCCTTATAAAAGTGATATTATTAAAAATGTTTAAGTTTAAAAAATGTATACATTTTTGAAAAAAAGTGTCTCTTGTGAGAGGAAAAGACAATAGAATCGCGTCGAATGATGAACAAGGACGCACTAACAAAACATCAATTGCCCGCAAACTGCAACAGACTTGGGAGTGAATATCTGACCAGCACACAAATGGCTGAAGGCGGTCATCTACTTCTTATTCAGCTAAATGGGGTGCCGGATCAGAGAAGACAACACCAGAAATCGAGACTTTTCTGAGGTGACTAGAAGTAGGTTAGTACCTTGATGTTAAGAAACTTGGAAAGCAGAAAACAGTGTAAAGCTGGACCACGAAATATATGTAGAGGAACCGTAACAAACCGTGCCTTTAACCTCCTAATTCTGTAAAAAAAAGAATTTTATAATTTTGATCAATCCTGGTCATGGCACCACTGTAACAAACCGGAACTCAAATCCCTAAAATGAGAAAAGAGTTGAAGGTAAACGTTTCTCTTCTTCGGTAGAACTAGAAAGTAAATGCAAGTGTGTGAAAAAATCCCTAGAAATTTTTCCAAATTTGTCGTCTATACCTACCTCACGGCTGAAATAATGTGCAGTAACTGACATTAGGTACTTAAAAAGCACCTTCAGAGAAGCGGAAAGCAGAAACTTATACGTTTGGAGGAACATTTCTGTTTGCCGCTTCTCCGTCAGTGAAAATGTTCCTCCAAACTTAAGTTTCTGCTTGTCGTTTATCGGAAATTGCTTTTTTAGTAATGTCAGTTGCTGCGCATTATTTCGGCCGTTATTTCTTATTAGAGCTCATATGCATGTCATATGTATACGATCTACTTCTAGCTAAATATCAGTCGAACCTTATCCTGAACTTTCATACGAAACTCCGGGACTTGTAACAGGTAGTGACATCTTTGTTTGTGACGGTAACTACTTACACCATAAAGAAACTGGTAAAGTAATTAAAGTACTTCCAGTTAAAGGCTGGACGATGATGTATACATTATGTAAATAAAAATATTTGATTTGTTTTGGCTGTAGGTAATTATGAAAATATTGATAATTATATTGGGATTGCAGCCAATTCAAACAGGTTTTCTCTTTTTTTTTAATTAACCCAAGCTTTCGAGCTTTTCTTTAGCTTTTCATCAGGGGTACTGAAAAGATTAACAAAACGAAAAAGACGCCTTGTCCTTGCCTAAATATAGGTTATCCCTTTTTCAAAGATCATAGACTTATAATATATTCAGGGTTTATATTGATCTGTTGACACATCTAAGGCATCTGGGTCCTTGCACATTCAGGGGGAGGGTGTACGATATGTATTTTTCAAAACAGTGATTGACGCATCTGTGGATATCTGCTCTCTAAAACTGTACTTACTTCTCTTAAATAGTAAGTAATACCTGAAATCTGCCTATGCCGTGTATCAGAAACGCACTGAAATTGTAGAAGTCTGGTCTTGTTCTCAATATCTCGGACTTTGGCTTTTCCTGAATGAACTTTGTATAATATAGTGATAGCAAATGATACTTATCTTGTTGCTTGTATATAGATATTAGAATTTATAGAGAAACTATTTATATAAGGGGTTAAGTGGTAGATCAGCGGGAAGTTCTTACTTCCTGACTGAACTTCGCCCCTAGATTTATCGTCTGTTATGATTATTAGAGTCTTTTTTGTAATTATTTACGGATTGATGTTGATATGGTAACATGTACCGATGATAAATAAAGATTATTATTATTATTATTATTATTATTATTATTATTATTAAATAATTACAAGTATATACATGAAAAATTGGAAACTAAAAAATTTTATAATACTTACAGAAATTGAGTAAAAATTGAAGATGTTACAATGTTAATCATTTTCATGGACAAGTAGAAGATAAAAACATACAAATATGAACCAATAAACCAAATAAAAAATTAAATAACATAGGTAAGTTAATTCCAAAAAAAAAGGTTTAAAATAATTTAAAAGTTTTTACATTAAATATTATTCAATATTTCATATATAGGTAGGTACTGTAACAAACTGTGTTTCCAATATGTTCCCCTAATTCTGTAAAAAAAAAACGAATTCAATAACTTTAATCAATCCTGGTCACGGCACCACTGTCTACAAGTGTCCACAACACTACAGACACTCTTTCAGTAAGGAGTAAATATAAATCTGAAAAGTAAATACAAGTGAGTGATGTAGAAAGAGTACACATTTCGTTTTTGAGGTTCTAGGGCCAAAGTTCCCAAGAACTGCTCCTTACCTTGCTTAGTAAATGGCCACCCGGTACAAAGTTTGGGGTTGTATTGAAACAAATTATTAAGCATGCCAATGTGTCGCTCAAGACAGGGTACTTGAACAAAAGCAGGACTTTACACCATACAACTAATGAAAAACAACCCTATTGGTTTCAGTACATAGACGATCATTTTGGTGAAATTTCTGGTGATTTGTGCTCACTTCTTTGCATCTACTTTCCAGATCTACAATAATTCTTTGTTGGGGGTGATAAAATTTTACGTTAATATACTCTCTTATAATTTTAGGGATTGGACACGGTTTGGTAGAGTACTTTAGAAAAATAAAGTGAACTTTAGTAAACTTTAGCCACATTTAGTTTACAATTAATCTAGTTCTAGTCTATTTAAATATAACTACCCTACATACATATCAATCATTTGTATTGATGAGCTGCTTGGTATTTGAAGCACCAGGCGAGAACATTGTGGAAGTATTTAGCATTGGAACGGTGATCCGCGAGCAATTAACCCAGTTAAGATGTGCTTTATTAGAAGTTAATTGCAGACGGGAATGTTCAATAACTCGATTATTTGGTAGCGTTACGTAAGGTGCTTTTTCACTTCACAGAAACACCGATCAGTGTAATAGAAATAAAAAAAAACAAGACATGCATAATTTAACATAATGCGATTTATGACATGTTGATTATTATGATCAAAATGAACGCGGATTTGGTTTGTTTGTCTGATAGCTGGCCCGTGAATATTTTATACACTGATATGTAATAAATTATGTACGAACAATTCGCTTCCAATACTTTTTATGGTTTGTCGTTACCTTTTGTAAAAAACAATTGAAAAAAATGCTCATATACCCACATGTTCTCAATTTTTTTTATTTTTTTCAATTGAAATCTATATTTTCTTCTAGAACTTGATAGTAAACTGTATTATATCCTAGGAAACTTGATGGTAGTTTCCAAAGTAACTGTATTTTTTTTAAATATTTCATTTATTTTCAGTAGGTATACATATTGTTGAAATTTTCTTTGCACGTATTCCCTATGTCACCTTTTCTATGCAACACGGTGTACAAATGACATTAGATTTAGGAATAGTCCATAGGATTGAAAGTAATAATCCAAAGAGCTCGCATTCTATGAAAGGGTGGAAACACCCTTTCGGGGCGAACAACCACCCTCAGACAGGACATGTTTACGGTTATTCTCGCTTTACTTCGAATTCGTAATTCCCACGAATGCAAAGTAAACTAAAAAAATCTCCATTAAATTCTACATTGAAACGTTTAGATAATTTGTCTATCACCCACCCTTTTCCCTCTATCGATCTTCAAAGCTAGGGGGTAGTTTGGAGCGCTCGACGTGAAGTCGCTCCTATGCAATTTTTAACAGCGAATATTTCTGAAACGAACAAATGTCCGGACATATCTCTTACTCTAATATAGTGCAGGAGCGAGACTTGCTTTAAAAGTAAAATAGGAGCGTAAAACTGTAGTAAAACGTTCCGGTGGGAACTAAGTCATCAGTGCTTGATGCTTGAAAATAATTCTTGGGTAAAAATAAATAAATGTATAAAATGTCAAATAATAAAGGGCTTTTGCACGACTAAAGCTGTAAAATGCAACAAAATAAGTAAAAAGATTGTGTAAAGGAGACTTTGCTTAATAGAAGTTTCATGGTAATCATTTTTGACATCAAAAAGTCGTTTCGGAAATATTCGCTGTGAAAAATTGTATTGCACCGAGTACTCCTCCAACCACCTCCTAATTTTTACGTTAATAGAGAAAAAATAGTGAGGACTAGACCTATCAACCATTAGATTTTTTATGTTGAATTTAATGAAGAACATTTTTTTCGTGGGAGTTTATGATTCGGAGAAAAACGAGAATAACCGTAACCAAGTACGGTCAGGTTGGAGATTTTCATCTCAAAAGGGTGTTTCCACCCACCATTACTCCAACAAATAGATTTTATTGCTTTTTCTGTACGATGTTTTTTTATTTAATTAACGTGGACTATCATTATTATTCTTCTCTAATAGTTTACTTTGTTTACCTAATGCAAATCTAAACTTTTAGGGTTTTTCCATTTTGCGTTGTGTCAATTTTTAATTTACATGCACTATAATCAATTAGCGATAAAATAACACTAAATTCACCCACTTATCATTTTTTGATAGTGCTATTTTCCCACTAACTTGTCAAGTTAGCAAAACATTTTTTTATAAACTAATTTTTTTGAAAAAAAATGAGCGGCTAGTGTTTGGCTTCCGGATTCCGCAAAAAATTAGAGGCCACAAATTCACTATTTGATCATTTTTTGATGATTTTTCAGAAATCTTGCCAGGCTAACTTGGCGTCAAGTTGGTTAACTGGTTTAACGTTACACTTTCTGAATTTCAACTGATTTGACATACGCAGAAATATTAATTAATTAAAAAAAGAAAATAAAAACGCACAAATTTTGTTAGTTTTAGTCCTGCTCTGTAATACTTGACACATTTTGCAACATCTTGTTTACTTCAAAAATTGGTACGTAAGCACCCAAATTCAAAAACCAGAAAAATACAGAGGGTCATCTTAAATAAGTGCGCAAAATTTTATGGAATGATTATTCCTTGGCTCATTTTCTATTAGTATGGGTCCGCAAATGAAACGTTTTTGACATACAGGATGTCAAAGAAATTTTTTTTACAGTTTTTGGTGATCAAACGGGAACCGTTTGAGGTAGAGGTACAGACTCAGCTATTATTGTACATGTCTTATCATTTCTTATCATGTACATGTCTTATGTTAACTAAACTTTTTTCATATGCCAGTGGCGGAGGTTTTGGGGTTATGTCAGGGTTTTTTGCCCTTTATATCGACGGCACTGGGCCACTGTCAAGCGCACATCCAATATTTTCTACACAAAAAATGTACTCTTGGTCATAACTGCTAACGTGAACCGTTTTCGATAAAAACTGTCATTTTTTTTATTCTTAAGACAAGGCGATGATTTTTTTCTCAATTTTTGTGTATAGGTACTACTACTACACCAGCATTTTGGACAAAAGATTATCACACTATTGTTTTCACACAGCATAATGAATGATATGAATTAGAACCGAGATAAACTTATAATGGAGCATATCAGGGCTCCTGAATTTTGTAGTTTTTTCTAGGAATAAGTTCATTTATTTTGTTTTTTTTTAAGGGGAGAAATACAGAGGTATTTTACTTATTTAGCTTATTCTACCTATTAGTATATCTAATCATTTTCATATTATAGCCAAACTCCTAAAAAAATGATATGAAGAGATGCACTCACAGAAAAAAAAAATTCAAAAAGTCTTTCTTAGGGGTACCTATATTATGATAGTCTAATATGACGTCACGTATTTTATGAAAGAAAGAATTTATCTGAGCTTTATATTATTATGTTTCTTATAGTCTTTTTAATAAAAATATAAATATTGTTGTTTTTTTAAATTTTTTTGCTAAATTTATCTAATACAATTTTTTTTGAGATCAATTCCATGGCCTTGGAGTACCTACTACCTACTTCATGCCAGCACATACCTACCTGTTCTAGAGCATTTATAATATCATCTTCCGTCTCGCATCCTCGGGCTGACAGGATTCGCAGGACACCCGCACAAGGACTCCTCGGGCATCTCATCTCCCACACAGTGAAGATGATCATCACTTTCACCCGCATCAGGCCCGGCTATATAACGCACCACCTCCGTCAGCGGCTGCACAGATATCAGGTGAAGTACTTCGGTGAGCATCAATAATAATTGAAATTCGCATTGAGGTAGTTGGTAGATAGTGCGATAAGATGCGAGGGGTACTGATAGTGGTAAGTGATGTGACCCGCTCTAGGGGGTTAGTTAGTTATTGATATGTTGACGTGTTTCAGGGATGTGCACTCGCGCTTGTATTGGCCGTGGATGGTAAAGTGAAGAAACGTGATGGTAAGCATTATTTTTTACTTAAGTATAAGAAGGGACTTAAAATTAGTTGAGTATTTATAAGCATAGAAGGAAAATCACATAACTTTCATTAAAAAAAAAAGTTTTCATTCATTTCAATAACGGTTTTTTGTATATAATTTTATAAATAATTTTTATTACAAAAATATGGGTCTGTATTCTCACCTTGTGATATTCCATAAGACAACTAAATTCTTTAAGTGCGTTTTTTGTTTACTATAACAAATACCGAGTATTTATTTAATGTAAATATTTTTGGAAATAGTTTAAATAAGTGCAAAAATGCTCTGTTTTGAAATTAGTAAAAGAGAAGGCAAAATCATATTTAAGTCAAAGAGAATAAGAAAATTTTTCTGTTTGACGAGAATAAAAGTATGTAGGTGAAAATTTTTTTTTTAGCACCCTTTTTCAACCATAAAACGGGAAAACTTATTTGCATCGGTATAGCGATGAACGAATCCTACAATTTAACATAATTTCGAAAAAAAGTACATTTTGTTTCAATGAAAGCGAAACTTGATTGTTAAGCTAAGTCCAAAACAATGGCTACTAATTCATTTAAAATTGTACTGATTAAATTTTTTTGCGAACTTCAAGTATTTACAAACTCTGTTACATATTAAAGAATAAATGATATAGAGAGGAACTTGAAAGGACTGTAATATTACTGGAAAATTATATCAAAGCTCATGGGAATTGCTTTGAACTTTCAGATTGAATAATGAAAATATTTAATTATTTACAATCTTGCCTTTTTATACTAAGCCATTCCAAATATTAGCAATGGATAATTGCCAAGGAATCAAAGGCTTTAAAAAAAACTGCCATATCAAACAGTTTCAACGTTTTTATATAAAAAAAGAGTACCTGACCAATTACTGGTTTAGATTATTTTATGAAAAACGGTGAAGCTGTGTCGGGGTAGTAAACTGAAATTTTGAAGATTCAATCACAAACGACCGTTATTCATCATCTTGGCTGATAATATATTCTTTAATCCCTTTTTTTCAAAAAATATTTATATTTAAATTTAAAAAAAAATAACCTACATAAGCTCTGAATAAAAGATAAAATTTCACAAAAAAGTTTAACTCTATTTTTGCTGTAAATCCATGTTTTTATAGTCAGCTTTTCTGAAGTTGCTTATTGGATCTCAAAAAGAGAGAACTCCAAAAACTGAAACTCTATGAAGCTTTAAAATTAGGCACACAAAAATAAGACATTTATTTATAAAAACAAAAATAAATTAGACACTTTTTGACACTAGTGGAACCTCAACGTTCAAAGAAATTCACCTTGCTTCGGGATTAAATCAAAAAATTAAAGTTATATCGGGGATATATTAGCTTTGATAACTGTTTCTTGTTGTTATTTATGTTTCGGTGCTCAAATGTTAAAATGTTCACAACGCTAAGAATAAATTGAAAAATATCCTGTAAATAAAATATAACATTAATATTTACTTACATTTGTCTGAAGATGCTGCTTAAAAGTAGCAAAACACGTTTTACTTATTACTAATCCATATAGACATAAAGTATAATTTAAAAAATTAGTGTTTTAATTATCATCAACATAGAATAAGGACATTAAAAACAGACAACATAGTAAGGGCTCCTTTTTAGGGAACCCCTATGATGTATGTAGAACTTTTTTTACTTTTACAAATTAAATTTGCCTATATATTTTGGTCTTAATATCTTCATATTTAAGAATTATTAAGCGCTTTCAGTGCATTCAAAAAAATGTTTTTCATACTTAATTGAATTACATTAATTAAATTACTTCTAGAAAAGTGTACAGGGAGAGAGTATCATTAAAAGCCCGTGAAGGACAGAAGGAGTTTAATATTTTTATTGGTCCTCTCATTTATGAGTGGAATTTTATAAATTCATTATTTCAGTTAATTTTTTATAGTTTTTACAGTTTCAGTTTAAATTGAATAGTTTATGAAATTCCGATGATCATTAAAAACGGCGCCAAATATCGGAAAACGGTTTACGGTTATTAATTTTCTATGTACTATCGTATGATGTAGATGAAATTTTGGTCATTATTTACATCTGCGGCTCCTACAGTTTCACTATGGAACTTATATAGGGGTGGAGAACATACCTATAGTAACACCAGGAAGGTTATCATCTGCTGGGCAAATGAAAGGGAAAGCCACAAAACGGTGTAAAAAAATGGTTTTGAGAGTGCGGAGGGAGTGCGGTCCTGACAAGAGGCACCGATTAGATGCCGCGATCCCGGATAAAACCACTTCACCATAATTGCCAAGCATTCTATTCTGTGTTAGAGGTTCACAGAGGCGGACTGAGCGATATATCCGCTTTCATTACGTGTTCAGTCCGCACAGGGATTGATGCAATGATTTTCGGATTATAAATTCAAAATAAATGCAAAATTCAAAATAAAAATCGTGGTACTGTTATTTTCGAAGATTTTCCTTGCCCTGAAAGTGAAAAAAAAAAATAGAAATTCGACCGTAGTGCCAAAGAGGCCTTAGTTGTGACCTTAATATTAGTTTGCCATGGCTGTTTTTACTTTCTTACCCACCCAGCACCCCTATTTCGCTCCTCGGTCCCGAAAAAATTGATGAAACTTAGGAGCCGCGGATGTAAACAATTACCGAAATTTTTACACAGAGTGATGAAAAATCTGTTTATTTTGATCACCCTGTATCAAAATTTAAAGTACTTACAGTGTAAGATTACATTGATTTTTTATAACCAGATTTTTCAAACTGATAATGCACCGTGGAATCTTTTGAATAATATTTTTTCCAGCATTTTTAGGCTTACCGATTTTCACAAAATTGATATAGGTACTTAAAACTTTTATAAATTATCTTGTAGGGACGTAGTTTTTTATTTTTTTTTTTTAAATAATAAATTCAATTATCATAAGATTTCAAATTAATTTGTAGCATTACGGTAAGTTTCAAACAAAAAATTTATGAATCCTAACTAGGTAAAATGTCTGCACTTGACCAGAAGCCATAAAATAAAATAGGCACGCGACACGAGGTGGCTAGTAAATATAATTTGAATATGGATCCTTATCACTCATCAGTAATAGACCATTTCCTCGACTGTTATGTAAGTAAATATTGCTGCAATTATTTAAGTACTTAAGTACTTATGTTTTAATTACATGATCTTGAAACAATATTGTAAGAATCCCTGGATTGTTTTTTTTAATCATAGTTTTTAATTCAATAGTTTATTTAAAGCACGACGCAAAGCAAAATGATTTCAAATTTAAATTCCATTCATAATAAAATTAATTAATATTCTCACTACTATTCAATTTTGTTGGGTAAATGGTTAGTTAAATGATCAAACTTATTCAAACGGATTCAATATTTTAGTCAAGTAAAGTAACATGACATCACTTCGTTACGATTAATACGATTAAATAACAATAATATTAAGAATTTTTAGAGGGCCAATGAACCAAAATACGTATAGTTCAAATAAAAAAAATATTTACGACATTTATAAATAATAATTAAAAAATTAATTATAAATGCAGTGAAATGATCTGATACAAATAAGCGAATAAGTTAAACGGAAGATTGTATTTTAACTGTAAGCTCAAGAGTACACTCTTCTGAAATCTTATGACACTAAAAAGTAGAAATTAAACTAAATACGTATCTATTACCATTTATCTTGAAAATCTTGAAAGTTTAATTTCACGACTACTAGATTTACCTAGTCGTCGCTTCCTTGCTTGAAAAAGTAATGTTCATTTAACTTTTAAATATATCATTATCAATTCACAATTGTCTTTATTGTAATCCACCTTTCTAAATTACTTTTTTTTTAATTATAATAATTTAAATAATTTAACTTATGTTTAATTTAAGTATCTTTGTTTACTACTAAAACTTGACATACTTTTAAGACCGTTTAAAAATGGATCAGGTCAAAAGTCGAATAGACCCATCATAGAACATTGTAATAACAGATTATAATTATTATTATTATTGCAAGGACTGACTTAAAATTTCACCACAAATAATAAAAATAACATTACAGGGCTTTCAAAACTTTTAATTAACGTAATAGTGTTATACTGCTAATTAACACTTATGATAGTGTTACCTATATTAGAATCATATTAATATTATAATGTTTAAGTAAATTGTTGTAGTGACAATAATGTAACTCTGCGTTAGAAACGTAGTTAATTAAGGGAAAAATAAGGATATAAATAATGAAAGAAGAAACCAATCAATACAAGTAGCATGAGAGATAAGATATGGAAGAATTAAATATAAACACATAAGTTTAACATTTTTTTAATGTGTGGGAAATTAAAATACCTAATTGAAAGTACTCGGTACTCTCGCGTATAGTTTACTAAATATTCAGTATTGTTAGAATATAGAATGATATTTACCGTAAATTTTAATTGTAAATTAATGAAGGGTACGTACTTTATAGTAGAGAAAGTTTGAATTGATGACAAATTATTCAATGTTAAATAAATACTCATCGTATAATCTTTAATTGATTTTATGAGAATCTTTATTATTTATTCTTTAATATACCTACATTTCCTTTCTCTCGCTATAATTTTCAAACAAATTATGTCTGTTAGGTAATTTATAGGTAGTCGATTAAATGTTACTTTGTTCTACTTTAAGAAAATTGGTTCGATCATTGAAGCTACCTGTAAAGCTATGAAGAATTCAAAATTTTTCTAATAATCAATTCGAAAATGCTACCAGATAGGATGAAGTATAAGTATAAAAAATGACTCTTTCTAAAATGTTTGCTTCCCTTGACGAATCCATTAATTTTTTTATAATCATAAATTAGAGACTATCATCATCGAATATTTTTCTATGCCCTGGGTCGTATCAATCATGAGATTTTGAATTTTGAGATGAAGTATTTGCAAGCACGCCATAATGATACCTATACGTGATTCTAGTGAGGTAGTGATTTAAAGGATCTCTTCAGTTGTTAATCAATTGGAAAGTGTATCAAATGAAAACAAAATGTAATAAGTTCCAATAGAGACAAAATAATTAGATCAAGAATTTCATCAAATATGAAAAGTTATTTCTAATCTTTAATGATTTTTAGAAACATAAATGTTGGCATTTCTGTGGGATACCTTAAAAATTTTAAATTAGTATGAAAAAATTCCCCATATACCTACTTAAAGTAAAGAAACAACAATTTTCAGAGCAGGCTTTTTTTCAAGTCGAATTTAACTTTGTTATTGTTATATCATATCAGCAAAGTGTTTTCTTCACAAAGTTACGTGAAAATTCAGTTTGCAACTTCCTCTGTGTATATGTTGTGTCTACCTGTAACATTAAACATACTAGAAAATTCTTTAAGTACTTTTATATAATTTATTCTTTTTAATAATATTTATTTTCTAATACATTTCCCTCTATTAATAAGTAGGTAGTAATATTTGAAATAATAATTAACGTTGATGGGAAATACTAATTTTTCTATTAATACCCTTTAATAATGATCATAATAATATTAATACTTTTTATTATGATAAAAATTTTCATTATCGCTCTGCCAAATAGGCAAAATAGCGGTATTATTTGGTACCAAATCGTATCAATTATACGAAATTGAACAGGATACTGTGTGAAACTATTTTCTTCAATTTAAAGAAATTTAAACGTCGCAAAATGAACAATAAAATCCCTGCTCCTAATATTTTCAAGGCTAACAGTTATCCATTTAAATTCCCATTAATTCCGAGAAAAAAATCTCCTCCCATCCTATAATCTGCCTAAAATTACACTTGAATAAGTGATTTGTTAAACAAAGAAACGTCAAGTTCTAGTTCAAGATTAGCCTTAAGATTACCATTACAGGGTCATTGTATTTCGTACATATTTGTGTCAATTGTACAGTGATTATGATGATTTTATTCCAAGTCTCACTTTCTATAATGTAAATGGGAATTCTTTATTGTCGCAATTATTGTTCAAGATTTTATTTATATGTTAATGATATGAATAATATGACACCTAAATTCTCAAGGCTGGACGATTTACCAGAATCATATTTTTTAGATCCGAATTTTTTTTCACTTTGGATCAAGATCTATCTAAATCTAAAGTTGAATTTTCCCAAACTTTCACGGAAAATAATTGACAATCATTTTTGGTAACATAACTGCTTTTACGCATAATATTCCATCCTTATTATTTAATAAACCAGCTAACTTTCAAGGCCAACTTGGTGCCCGTGTTAATGTATATTTATTAAAACAATTTCTAATACAATAATCCCTAAACCTAGTGTTTCAAAAGATTGTGACACTTAATCTCTAAGTAGCAGGGCATTGGTGGAATTTTAATATTTGTTTCGAAGGCATTTTCACCGAGGATGTTTCTAAAATCCATAATCCTGAATCGCGAAATAGCTTGGCAAAAGTGATTTTCGCAGCCAAAATGAGAAATCGGTAGAGAACAACCCAAATCTTTATTTACGGCCACTTTGCGATAACGTCTTATTACCTATATAAAACTCCCCATAAAAGTTAAAAGAAACAAGTTTAAGGCATTGAATAAGCATAGAGCTACAAGCGAATCTCTGCATGGAATAGAATGATCCAAGAAGAAATGTAATTACATCTTAAAATATTTAAATCTCGTTTCTCAACAACCCAGTGAATGATTCTTACCAAATTAACTCATAAATAGAACAGGCCAGGGGCGTGTTCAAGATCGAGATAAGCTGCTGTGTGTAAACAATTGAATTTAGCATTTAATTTGAGTCTTCTGCAATGGATCTTTTTTAACATCTCGGATTGTATTAGAGAACGATCAACATGATCCAGTTAGCAAGCAATAATCTCTTTTCATGATCAATGACCACATTGTAATCTATTTTTAAGTTTTATCCCACGTATTTATATAAGCATTTTAGTACAAGCCTCTTCAGTACCATAAAAGGTGTTTTTAAAGACATTAGTATTCTCAAGGCAAACAACTTTTTCAAAAAACATTTCTCAAAAAAAGTCAAAAATAAGAAAGATACAGTCCTTGGAAGTTTAAAAAAATGGAAGTCTAGTCCCAAAATAACAGGAAATAAACGAAAATAACTCAAGTAAAGTAAGTAAGTTAAATGAAAAAACAAAGGCCAGAAAACTGAATCAAATTTTACTATTAATATCAGAGAACTCGAATTTTTTTTCATTTTTCATGTGCATGAAATTGGCATGCATACTTAATTTCTTTATCATAAGAGTCCAAAATTTAAAAAAATTGTTCGAAGTATGCTTTTGTGATTTTGACTTCTTTATATTATTTTATTTTATTCCAAAGGCTGTATCTCGTTTATTTTTGACTTTTTTAAGAAAAGTTTGCCTTGATGAATTCTATACATATACAGTAAAAGAAAGTATCGTCTTAAAAACACCCTGTATAATTCCATTTTATTCTTCTACCTCAAAATTAACCCTATAGTAATACGGAGCTTTCCGTATTTGAATTTATAGTTTTTCACTCTTTAGATATTTAAATTTTTGAAATCTTGTAATATTTAAATTTTGAAAAAAGAAGTTTTACATTTTTATTTTTTGAGAATTTGTGCTTTAGATTTTTGGTTTTAAGTGTTTTTTTTTTATAATTTTGGCTTTTGTAAGTATCTCATAAGTAGGAGGATTTATTTTCTCTACTTGACTGAATAACGATCAAGATATCTATCCTATTATAATCGTTACTAAAAAGAGTTATAAAATCAACATCATTGTTAGCTCTGAAGATGTAATATACCTATAATCGAGATTTTCTTGTCTTACATTTCATGCCATAGTCATATAAATGAAAATATGCCAGTTAAGTACTAATTTCAATAGGTGTATCAGTAACTAGTAACCAGTAAAGTAATTCTCAAAAATGTAATCACCAAACATTTTTTATTAAGATTAAATAATTTAACAATTTTTGTAATAAATTTTATTATTAAATTTAATGGTTTTAATAATTATTTTCAATATTATTTTTATGATTTAATTAAATTTAATAATAAATAATAAAACAAATAACTTATTTAACATTCATTTGAAAAATTTATAACTTAAATGTTAAATTTCGAATTCTACTTAATTGATTTTTAGTCCCAAGTTCTAGTTTTTCGAATTATGACGAGTACCAATCAGATATTGGAAAAAATAACCAGATAACTATCTAGATTGCCGATATGCCGATACTTGTTTCAACTACAAATATAATGGTAAAAAGGTGTGACGATTACATAAAATCACTGACGATCTATTTTAATGTTTAGGTGATAATCAAATCATATCTATAGTTATAAAAAAAAACTCAACAGGAGTAGGTGATATTATCTCTTGCGATCATATTATAAAGTTTCTGGCTCATGCTTAAGTTAGGAAATAAAAATTTCCAACCTTTTGGTGACGTGTGTCACAATAAAAAGGTAATATTTAATATAACTTTTAATACTCAGTTAACCCATTTTCTGCTTGAGAGAAGCTTTATTACCTCGGAATAAAAGGATACTCCACAAGCCTAAGCTGATTATCTCCACTCCAAATAATTCCGCAAAAAAATATTTCTCATAATCTCTACATAGACTTTGGAAAGTTACTTTAATTATCAAAATTTCACAAAATACCTACGGGTTGAAAATCTAAGTCCCGAATATATAAATAAACTGAAAACTCATGTTAAAATATATTAAACAGCATGTTAAAATATAGTTTGAACTATATTAGCTGAATACTTATCGAAGACATTAATCCAACCAACTCCAATTGCAACTATTGTTTTTTTGATATAGGTAAATTAGAGTATTTTTACATATAAGAATAATAATTCAATTGAATATTACCATGATACTGCGTTTTATTCGGGTTATATTAAATATTCATCTTGCGTAGTATGCTGCATATGCATGTAAATATACGTGGATCCCATAAATAATTATGAAACGTCTGTTGAAAAAGTCAACAGCATTTTTTTAATATAACAGGAGATACTTTTAAAGCATACTTCATGAATATTTTTTTTAATTATTACTGAATAATTTACAATCTAAAATTCTGCACCCTTATTTTTTTTAATTATTAACAGCCTTTAGGTGAGATGTAACAAAACATTAACATAATAAAATATTACCATAAGGAAGTTTTTTTAACACGTTCGCTGCCACCATAAGAAAGACCAAGCACTACCCAAAGGGCCATGGGTCAAAAAGTGACTATCCCGTCTAATATATGTTTATTATAATTAGGAACGTATACATAGGTCACATTAGACTATTTTTTGAGAAAAAAAAGTGAGGTCACGGGTGATGCTCATGGCACCTGAGTAATATTCTATCTGCTAGGTGCCATGAGCATCACCGGTGGTCTCGCTGCAACTTCTTATTATTTATTGTTTTTCCGTAAAAGAGGTCACACAAAGGTAAATTTTACACTTATTACACAGCGTAGAGACTTTCTTAGTCGCCTTCTGAGCTTCATTTCTGCCCTTTTCTTCTTGAAGCTTGGTATAGCAGCTTAAACATCTACATATTTATCTTTCTTCTATTTTGCGGTGTTTTGTCTTGTGTGTTTGTATTAATTTGTGTTTCTCTCCCTCCTGTTTTTGATTGTCAATTTTAAAAATTTCCATGATTTTTTTTTTCAAATTCAGTTATAGACATTTTTTCGTTTTTTAATTTAATTTAAAAAAATTAGTATCATTTCAAGAACAGCTTTATGATGCCATCTCAACGTCTTCCTTAGTGGCGAAAAGTAACTAAAAATTTGGTTGAAATATCAACCCCTTCTTTGCCTTTATTATATTCTAGAATGGCTATAGGCTTCTGTTCATCCACTCCGCTTGTAATTTATTATGATATTATAAATGATTTATTTATTATACTTATTATGACACAAACCACCACTAGGAATCGAAGACAAGCTCTGAGTAAAATCACCTTCGAAGGAATCTACAGAACATCACAGAATCCAGATATGATTTATTCTGTGTTTATAAAAATACTAATTCATTACTAGGGGGCCACCGTCCATTCAGTAACTATCTCTAAAGCCAAGATTTTATATTCGCTATTACGAGAAACGTTGCTTGGACCCACCAGTGATGCTCATGGCACAGAATGAATATTATACTGAGCACAACCGTTGATAGTTATGGCAGCGAACGTGTTAAGTTATTATTACGCTAATATTTCTTTTTGTGGTTTATGCTGAGGTTTTATAATGAAATTTTTCATAAAGTGTATTGCCAACGTCCATAATAAAATATAATGACTTTGTTGTATCACTGGTAGATATAATTTTGCAAACTTTATCCTGTATTTGAATAAAACGAGTTGGCTGTGTACGACTCAGAAATTTATTCACTTTCATAGATATTTGAATTAAAAATTATTTTGTTACAGTCAGATCTAAATAAAATCGATCAAAGAGGATAGTTCATTGACTGATGCTCTTAACTCTAATATTCTTCCGGGTTGTAACTTTTATTAGAATTTTATTCTTCATCATGGACCTCAAGTTGCGATGCTTATATAGAAATGAACATAAATGTATTATGTTCAATAAATAGAAATGTGTAGGCAACAAGATGATTTTGATCAGAAACGCCTTTTATTTGATTACACCGTGATTTGAGTATATTGTATAACAATAACATAGTACGAATACATCAAATTCTGCATTACCATAAATAATATTTCATGTGACTTGGAAACACTCTACATATTATAATTAGTGCTAAATCTATCCAGCATACCAATTTCTCTTCCCTTATTAAGTAATCTAGGTTAAACCCTGTTGCTGAGGGTTGTAAGTAACGGCTTATACGCTAGAGTTTGGATATTATACGTACCCATATAGTAGATAGCTAACATAGTTATTCGAACGGTAGTTGAAATGATAAAATTTAACAATAAGTTTTAATCGTTTATTTTTTTAAATATTTATTATATTTATTGCATTTATATTTATATTTATATTTATTATTTTTTCGTTTAACACTTTTTTTTATTTTTTATTTATTAATGAAACAATAAAAACAATATCAATTTATAGCCAAACTGTAGGGTTGCCTTTATATTTACCTAAGCATTTATAGTTTGTGATAAAAGAGTAGTTTATCTACCTATTACGAGGTCTTTTCAAACAGACAAATTGATTTTCGTCTGGCTGGAGTTTATTGTTCCTTTAAATGAGTTATTAATAACCAAAACTTATGTAATCGGAAGTATATTAAAAGTACCGTCATAGAGGATATACAAAATTCATTAAGTACATGTATAGGTATATAATCACATTGTGTCAACTGAGGATTCACGCTGCAATGCTCACTTATGTTCCTTATGCAAAAACGAAAGTAAGAGAATTTACTTTAAGACTACCGTAACTCTAATAATTACATCTGGGTCAAACCTAATACTCATTCATGAGTTAAGGTGCATTGTTCAATTTAGGAATACGTGTACAGTTTCAAGTGCATGCGATTATGATTTTACATAAACAGTTTCTCTCTTATTATTTCTTCACCTGCTGCTTCTTTAGAATCTCTTATGTAAGGTTTTCAGAAGCCTTTCTTCAGGCAATGTTAGTTGCTACCGTCGACACAATGTTAATTACATTATGGGTTTAATTGCGGGGACACCAAGTTCATTCCTTCGGGCCTGTGTTGAAGTTGAAGACTGCGGAGATGTTAGATAACATCCGTTATTTATTTGTCTGTTACTGATAACTGCTAGGTAGGCTACAGAGGACATGTACCCATCCATTAGGTAATGACTTGGCTTAATCAGAAAAGCTCGGCATTCATTTATTCTGAATGCTATCAGAAATCTCTATAGTCACTCTTTGCCGCGAATACTTTGCTCCCAGCAATACGAAATAAAAACAAATCAACCATATTGAAGAAAAAAGTTCCTATCAAAATTAACACACATTTTTTTGTTTCATATTGTTTATTAGGTATTTTTAAGAGAATTTCTAAAACCCGTCGTAAACTTTTAACACCGAAAAAAGTTTGTTTAGATATGACGTCAGAACTTTCATCTAAGACAGCTTCTCAAAGAATTAAACAAACCATAAATTTTACACTCTCCTTGCCCTTTTATAAAGCAACGAGAGCAAAATAACGAGCCAGATTAAAGCACTTAGCATAAGCGAAAATGTTGCCTAAATCAAACTAATATATTTCATCGCATTAATGTCTTATGACTTTCATACCAGGAATCATACCAGAAAGTTATGGTGCTCTTATTCTTTTCTCTCATTTTATAAATTCTTCCATTATTCAATTAATTATATTCGATTACTTATTATACATATTATGTTAGAATATATTTTTTTATGATCTAAGAAATGTTTATTTTTTTCTAGCCCCCCTAAGTGGAGGATACCCATCAGGTGGCCCACAAAATACTTACCTTCCGCCTTCAGCAGGTGGAGGAGGAGGTGGAGGCAGTCCGCCTTCATCTAAATATGGCGCTCCAAGTCCCGGCGCACCATCATCCAATTACGGTGCGCCTTCTGGAGGCGGTGGAGGTGGTGGTGGATATAGTCCTGGAGGTGGATACAGCGGAGGCTCCGGTGGTAATGGAGGCGGTCGTGGTGGCGGATACAGTCCAGGCGGCGGCAGCGGAGGATATAGTCCAGGCGGCGGCAGCGGTGGATACAGTCCAGGTGGCGGCAGCAGCGGAGGATACAGTCCAGGCGGCGGCAGCGGAGGATACAGTCCAGGAGGCGGTAGCGGTGGATACAGTTCAGGAGGCGGTAGCGGTGGATACAGTCCAGGCGGCAGCAGCGGAGGATACAGTCCAGGCGGCAGCAGCGGAGGATACAGTCCAGGCGGCAGCAGCGGAGGATACAGTCCAGGCGGCGGTAGCGGTGGATACAGTCCTGGAGGCGGTAGCGGTGGATACAGTCCAGGCGGCAGCAGCGGTGGAGGATACAGTCCAGGAGGTGGTTCAAAATATAGTGGCGGCGCAGGCTCTAATGGTGGTTCTGGAGGCGGTTATAGTGGAGGCCCAAGCCGAGGACATGGTGGCGGTTCTGGTGGATCATCTGGAGGTTACAGCGGAGGTGGATATCCAAGCGGAGGTCCTAGTGGCGGAGGTTACAGTGGTGGAGGCTCGAGCGGCGGTTCAAGTGGAGGTTACAGCGGTGGACCCAGCGGAGGAGGATACAGTGGTGGTGGCTCTAACGGCGGATATAGTGGCGGTTCAAACGGAGGATCAAATGGAGGTTACAGTGGTGGAGGCTCCTCAGGAGGATATAAGAACGGTGGCAGCTCTAAGCCGACAAGCAACTACTTACCCCCATCAACAAGCTACGGAACACCAGTAGGTCCAGCGTCCGGTGGCCACTCTGGTGGTGGATCTGGGTCACCATCTAGTCAATACGGAGCGCCTCAGAGACCATCCAGTCAATATGGGGCTCCTTCCGGGTCAACTGGTGGTTTTAAACCATCCCAACCTTCTAAACCTTCATCTTCTTATGGTGCCCCATCGGCGGGTAGACCTTCATCTAACTATGGCACTCCCGCAATTGGAGGTGGTAGACCCTCGTCTAATTATGGTGCACCCTCAAGAGGAGGCGGCACGCCTTCGTCTAGTTACGGAGCCCCTTCAACTGGAGGCGGCAGACCTTCATCTAACTATGGCGCACCTTCCAATGGAGGTGGCACACCCTCGTCTAGTTATGGAGCACCTTCCGGTGGAGGCGGCACACCTTCGTCTAGTTACGGAGCCCCTTCAACTGGAGGCGGTAGACCTTCATCTAACTACGGCGCACCTTCTAATGGAGGTGGCACACCCTCGTCTAATTATGGAGCACCTTCCGGTGGAGGCGGCACACCTTCGTCCAATTACGGAGCCCCCTCAACTGGAGGCGGTAGACCTTCATCTAACTACGGCGCGCCTTCAATTGGAGGTGGCACACCCTCGTCTACTTATGGAGCACCTTCTACTGGAGGCGGCGCACCTTCATCGAATTACGGTGCCCCGTCAAGCGGTGGAGGCAGACCTTCCTCGAATTACGGTGCCCCGTCAAGCGGTGGAGGCAGGCCTTCCTCAAATTACGGTGCTCCTTCAACTGGTGGCGGTAGACCATCCTCAACTTACGGAGCTCCTTCAATTGGAGGTAGCGGACCATCGGGTGGAGGCGGAAGACCTTCATCGAATTACGGTGCACCTTCCATTGGAGGTGGTGCACCATCTTCATCTTACGGTGCTCCATCTACCGGAGGTGGACGTCCATCTTCTAATTACGGTGCTCCTTCTAGCGGCGGTGGAAGGCCATCTTCTACCTACGGAGCTCCATCATCTGGAGGTGGCAGGCCGTCATCAGCTTATGGCCCTCCATCATCTGGTGGTGGTAGACCATCGTCTAACTATGGAGCACCATCTCCAGGAGGTGGCAGACCTTCCTCATCTTATGGCCCTCCCTCGTCTGGTGGAAATGGAGGATTTGGAGGGAAACCTTCATCAAATTACGGAGCACCACCATCAGTGCCATCATCGAACTATGGAGCCCCATCGTCTGGGGGTAGCAGCGGTGGATTTGGAGCTAAACCTTCTTCTAACTATGGAGCACCTTCATCGGGAGGTGGTAACGGTGGATTTGGTTCTAAGACTCCTTCCTCTTCGTATGGTGCTCCTTCAAGTGGTGGCTCCGGTGGTTACAGCGGAGGAGCTCCTTCCTCTACTTATGGAGCGCCATCTTCAGGCGGAAGCGGAGGATTTGGTGGTAGGCCTTCATCGTCTTATAGCGCACCTTCGACCGGTGGCTCAGGTGGTTACAGTGGAGGAGCTCCTTCTTCATCTTATGGCGCGCCATCATCGGGCGGTAAAAGCGGATCAGGAGGCCGACCTTCTTCGTCTTATGGAGCACCGTCCAGCGGCGGCGCATCGGGTGGCTACAGCGGAGGAGCACCCTCTTCTTCTTACGGAGCTCCTTCTTCGGGAGGTAGCGGTGGATTCGGAGGTAGACCATCCTCATCGTATGGTGCGCCTTCTAGTGGAGGAAGCTCAGGAGGAAATGGAGGGTTCGGAGGAGCACCATCGGCTGGGGGTGGTTCCGGTGGGTTCGGAGGTGGTCGACCATCGCAAAACTATGGCGCACCATCAAGTGGATCTGGAGGACAGGCTTATGATAGTAACGGCGGGTACGTTTATTAAAATGATGCTTTAAGTAGTTTGTAAATAACGATAGTTAATTTATTTATTGAACGTAAAATGTACATAATATTGTACTTGTACTTCAGTTTTGTATAAATATATTTTTTGAATTTTTCAGTTATGTGTTTTAATCAGAAATAGTTGAACCTTTTGTTGGGGGGGGGGGGGGGGGGGGGGAGAATAAAAACAAGTCAGTGTAAACTTTCAATTATACAACAATTTATTAGAGTATCTACAATTATCTATTTTTTTTTATACATTAACTTTTTCCATATACAGCAATTTCTATATATAATAGTATTATATTCAACAGTCTATTTTGTTATTAGTGTAGACAACATACCAAATATAGTATTATATTTTCATTACATTTTATTATCATATCATCTATATATTACAGCAACAACAGAGCTTTCATATATTGCCTATTACTTTAGATATTATACACCGCTTTGACATCCAAGTGATTCTCTTAAAAACAACAATTTGTGCCGTCACAAAAATATGTAGACTTGTTTGGTACACTTTAGGGCGAATTTACATCGAACTTAAACACTACAGTTCAATAATAATTGCAGTAACTGATTGAAATAAGGCAAGCTCACTTTCACATGACGTGATTACCAACACAACAATATACGTTCAAGTTTACGTTCGATGTAAACGGCTTTACATCGATGAAATTGACACCAATAGAAAATTGTAAGTTTACAGGAAAATCTACATCAATATGATATGTTGTTGATATGTAAGGTGGTTTCGTAGTCTTATTTCTCTGTCAAAGACTTGACAACAATTAATAATGTCTAAGCAACAAGAAAATAACATTTAGAGCAAAAAAGGAATGCACTTGTTGATATGTATCAATGTCATTTTACATCACATTAAGATTATACGTATTAAATTCTAAAATGACGTGTGATATTTCACTGAATTGGACGATAGCAATGATTGAAACATTTATAATAAAAATTAAAAAATTTATTTTAGGATATCCCGAATTAAATTCTTTTGACAGTTCAAGCGTTCAAGAAATCGTGAGAGAAAAGATTAATTTAATGGTAAACGGAAAATTTTTTGAGACACTTTTAAGCTGAAATTTCTAGATATCCTGTATCTTACTAACATTGATCAAACTTGAAGTCACATCAAAAATTTCTATACGAACGTGGACAATATCATCACGAGTAACAATTCCGAAACACTTTTACATCTCGCGTTTTCTTGGAAATTATTCGATGTATGATCGTTGAGAGTTTAAATAACTTGACAAACAATTTAAACTCTACAACATATAAAATATATAATTCAAAATATAACAAAACTCGATACAAAAATTATGCATTGTCAAGACAAGAAGCTTGTTTACCGAGGGAGATTACTCCAGGATCTCAGAATCCCGAGGGATATTTTCTTATTTATAACCTACAACATTATTGGGGAATTGTTCTTGGTTTCAAACAATGCTAGATTGTACTTTTCACAACAATAGTTATACAGGTGTATCTTTAACATTGCAAAAACAAACAAAAAACGCACTTTTTACCGCCAATAGTTTCTACACAAAAAATTTAAGTCATAATTGCTAACGTACGCTGTTCTCAAGAAAAATTGCCATTTACAATGAAAAATTGCTTTGGATGTTTCAGGATATGTATCGGAAAATAATGGACAAAAGAGCTTTAAAAGAAAGATAGAGCATCGGTCTTTACTGTGTACATAAGACATAGTCGCTCCACTCTGATAATTTGGCTTCGAGAACGAGCTCATTCAGCCACATTTGTATAGAAAAAAATAGATTTTATAAAAGAATACAAGCGACTAAACCGAGCTGAGATTCGAACCACAGACGGTTCATTTACCCCGAGATTTATTCAAAAAACTTGAAAAATTATATTTCTTTGATGTTACATTTTTTATGTCTCTATTTATTTTTGTCGAAAAAAAAATTGTCTATAAATTTTTTTTCGCAATACTAAAGATACACCCTGTATACACCTTGCAAAATTTTGATATCTCTCCCAAGCGAAAAAAAATATATATTTTTCTTAGAAATAATGAGCTGCTAAATTAAATCAAACTAACGCGATGACTTAACTGGCGGAAAAAATTATCTTGTCGGTAAATAACTTCTGTCTAACGAAACAAAACAATAAACAAAACCGTCCAGCGGTTACATTTTAAGCGCTACTTAGCACCTACCTATCATTTACTCGGACTAAATCCATTGCATTAATCAAGGGAGACGACAGATCTTAATCTAAATTGTAAATCAATTAATTGATCCATTCGTTTTCATGAAAAGTGTAGCACTTTCGATAGAAATGTTGACTTGGTAAAATGGAAAATCAATCTAGGGCGAACCTAACTGACAATATTTCAAGGAGATAATTAAAAAGCTTAGTTACAAAAAAACTTAAAAAAAAACACAAAGAAATCCAAAGAACCAATTAAAATTAAAATTCATTCCTTATTAAGCTTATATTTCTCAACTTTGTCATGAATTTTTAATTCAAAATTTTTTATTCTGATCATGGCTTATGAATTTCCATGTAACAAGTCCTAATTCAATTGGCAGTTAGTTGAAAAAAAAATTGTGCTATACCTCATGTTAGCGAATAGATCCGACTTATTCCAACATCTTCTTTGCGGCTCAGAGTGCCGTATGACCGTCACCCGGCCCTTCCTTAAGTCTACCCCCTCCCCCGCTACTCACACTAGCTCGCAGTTTCTCCACCTCACCGATGGAGATGTCGTCGTCAGCTTCCAAGGCAGGGTTGATTCTGCCGTTCCTTTCGTCCTTTCCTACGAGAGTGGCCGCGCCGTAAAGCTTTCCCATTGCTCCGCTGGCCATCACGCTCATCTGTTCGCCCTCCTCTACCGGCTCGTCGACGCGTTCCACGTCTTCGGGGATGTTCACCACGCAGCGGAAGACGTCGTAACCTGGTGCTAAAGTACCGGACTCGAACACATACTTGGTGTACCATGAGACCGAGATTAAGGTTAACAAACTGAGTACCTGGAAAAGAAGATCTTCGGTGAAGATGGGCTGTCATATCATTTGAATAAATTATAATAAAAAAATTGATTTATTAATTTATTTTTGTATACTTATCATAGAAGACAAACACATGAATACAAAATTTAATTTTAATTTTTATTTTTTGAAAGAATTTGATGTTTGTAGAAACCGATAAATACCTAACTAAGTAAATTTATTAAATCACGTAAGAAAAAAAAATTACAAAAAAAGGATTTTTTCAAGTGTGAAATCTCCAACAAATGTTTTAGCCGTTGATGGAGATCATCGTATCTGGAAACGTCGCAGATTTGGGCAGATTGATACTACAAAGACAGGGTCCACAACAAAGAGTCAACAACGATAATAATTGACAATCATTGCGTTTCTAGTGATTCATTCATAAAACACGTGATCACGAAATAAATAAAAACCAAATTGGCTTACCATAGCTAGAGTTCTAAATGGGAACATCTGCATTTGTCTTTCCTCGTCCCAACCAGGATAATGGATTAGGGCATCCAAACCCATCAGAGGTTCTCCTCCAGTTAGACGTACAAGGAAAGCTATGATGTAGGCTGCTAGGCTGCCGTAGGTGTTGCAATAGTTCTTGAAGTGAACTACCATTAGTAATTGCGGAAACAAGATCACGTACACCAAGTCGGAGCACATTGACCTGAAACAAGGAAAATGTCATATTGTTAGTATGTCCACAACTATATGAAAGGACTTGGCGGGCCTGGTTTGTGTCTCACCAAGTCACGAGTCATGAGAATTAGAAGATTTGGGGGTTCGGCTCGTGGCTTTTCCAAGCTGGCTTGCCGAGCCGATGGTTTGCCGAATTGATAGAGATAAATTTTTCTGTGGTTGAGGTTTTGGTTCAATCAAAACAGTGGGGCTAAATCAAGTATATCTTGCTATAATTATTAAGACTACTGTTCTCCCGGTGTATGTTGAGGAAGTCATCCGTTGCTATTTCGTTTAACTTTCTGAAGACTCTTTTACAATATTTCTTTTTATTTCCTTCCCACATACACGTCTAGGAATTTTCTTTTGTAGTGCCAGTTTGAACATACTCACCTACTTCCACCAAAATTCCCAATACTCAACGATATACAAGGTGTCAAAAAATAAATCCAGTTATTTGATGATTTAATGTTAGGAGCTAACAACTTCAAAAAGACCCAACAAAAATAACAAATTGGACAATTAAAGTGAAACTAGAAGCATCCAGCGAAACCCTGGAAAAAAGGAGAAAAAATCAAATCACATGTCTACTGATGGTCATCACACATAGCGAAAATTAGGACATGTATCCAAAAATAGAAGACATTGCATGAGCAAAGTCTAAGGCTCTTTTTCCGCTTAACTGGGCCATAAACCGCAGAGCAAATTGCAAGTATAAAGAGGTGAAAACAATCTCAAGAAAGCCATCAACGAAGCCAAAAGGGAGGCATGGAAAAAGTTAATAGTGGAGGTTAGCGGATATATTATTATGTGGAAGAAGATACAAAAATAGTGGCGCAAAAGTTCAAGCAAACTGACTCATGTATTGATGAATCTAAGAATGTCATACAGATAGAGAAACTCTTCCACAAAAGAAAGGAAGTATACCGGAGAGATCTGCCATTAGCAGAAAAACTCAAACCATGTGCAGAAGAAGGCCTGAAGGCCGCAATTCAGAAAACAAAAAATCAAAAAGCCCCTGGACCTGATGGACTTCCAGCCGAGCTCATAAAAGCCATTATTGCGAGCAACATTTCATAACATAACATAATTCTATAAACAATTCAAAATAACCTTTCTAAAAGGTACGTCAAAACAAAAAAAAAAGGGTACGACGTACAAGGTCACATGCGGCGGCGATTTAGAGGTGATTGTCACCGGAAAGGACGAAGGTAAAGTAAAACGAAGAGCGTGCCAAGCAGTCATCAAGATCAAAGACATAATCGAAGAACTAGACCTATGCTTAAACGAGAGGAAGACCGAAGATACTCATCGCGTTAAGAAGGAAGATCCAATAATTAAAAATAACAGCTAACCGGAAGAGCAGCCACTAAATCATATACCTACCTGGAAGTGAACTTGAACAAGGATTCGAGGATGAGAAGCGATGAAAGGCGAGAAAAGAGCGATTGCAATTATGAAAGCAGTGCAAAACGTTGGCAGACTGTGCAAGAAAAATATACACAGAAGTGGCAATATGGGTGGAACTCTAAGACGCGCATGCCTGGATGAAAGTATGCAGAGTACAGGAGCAAGCTGAAACAGTTGAATAGGCGGCTGGAAATCAGAGTGGCCACATCTTACATGACAGCTCTTGGAGACGTAGTAACGGTGGTTGCAGATATGCCTCCATTGGAGGGCCCTCGAAAAAATCGACAGCTATCAAGGAGACCAAAAATCGAAATCCCGCAGGAATAAATTACAATCTAACACAAATACAAACGGTAAACGGAGTTTTTAATTTATATAGAATGAAAATAATTAAATTCCCGAATAGGAATTGCTGGTTTTGTGATCCCCAGTAAAACGATACACCAGAACACATAATTTTCAATTGTTTAGATGGACTCTCTGGAAAGGAGATAATTGGAATTTTTAATCGGACATGTGCTTCCAACGGATAACATAATTGGAGTTATGCTGGACGCAGAGGAAGGCTGGAAGGAAAGATAAAAGGGAGCACGAGGGAGATCTGGAGGTATCACAAAGAGAGCAAAACATGTGAGGAGATAGAAATCAGAAATGGAAAAGAGGAAAAAAAGAGTAAGGATAGAAAAAAACAGACAAAGTGTAGCGTAATGTAATGCCGAAAGGCGGTCTACCCAGCTCAAAAGAACGGAGTGGTTTTAGTGGGTGCGAATCCCACATAGTCCCCTGCGATTAAACTAGCGCAGGGTCTACATAACGCATTTCCCTTCCACCAAAAAAAGTCATTTGACGATTTCTAAATAACCGTTGGAGATATAAAACTGAATTTTTGAACATCTACCTTTTAGGGCCTAATTTTTTTATATGCCAGTGAAACAAATAAAAAAAAATTACCAAAAACAAATAATGTTTTTGTCCACAAAAAATCATATTGCTACTATATTGATGATGATACCTATGTTTAAGTCGACACTGTGATGAGAGTGATAATTAGAAATTTATTTAAGGTAGAAGTATAAATTCTCGTATAAATTTCACAAGGAGTTATTGTGACATGGTTCCTACCTTTATCTAATTATTTAATAGATGTAAAAAACTCCTAAAGGTATCAGTATATTGCATATTTAATTTTTATTGCATTTCCCTAACACATAAGTAGTAGGTACATAACAATGATTTGATGTTGAGCAATGGCATTAAATTAAAATTCAGACACATAAATCTCATAATAAATTCTGTTAACTCGATAACAATGGATGTGGACACATGTAGATACATAAAAACAGGGATCTAAGCTTGCTGTTTAGATTTGAGTAGTCAAAGTGTAGGTGAAAATTGAACGACTTCACGTAGGCAATCAATAGTGTTACATAAAAAGCTAATGAGTCCGACCTAAAAATTTATTATCGTTACATGTTTTATTTTAGTAATAATTAATTAACTACGACACAGGAGTTGAGTAATTGTAATAAAGCTAAAGTAGTAGAAGCCTCTAATTCAATTCAATGATATAGAATTATCAAACAACTTAATTATTTCATAAATTAGCTATCAGTTTCCTATTTTTTCCCTTTTCCATGTAATTTCAAATTAAATTTGAGTGGGTATCAGGATTTTATCGTATGATCAGCAGTCATAAAAATACAAGGGGCAGGTACTTTCAAAATGTATCATTGAGAACGTCAGGTGGTTTTAACAGTTCTTTTTTGGGGTCGTTTTGTGAAATTAAGGAGATATTTTTCTTTCAGTTAGGTGTATATTATAACTACCTAAGCCTATAAAGAACTCTTACGTGCAACGACGCAGATAAGATTATACGACGCTACCATAGTAATTAATTGTGTTCAAAATCCCAATTAGAACGTTTTAAAACAATGCGATTTTTCACTCGCCTTCTCGCATTCTGTACTTTCCGAAGTAATCCGATGCAATGAAAGCTGAGTTGTGAATGAAGTTATCCATGCCAACCCAACAATACGCCTAAGCTCTAGATCGCACAGTTTATTGTGAGAAAGTCTGCTAGAAAGGATGTATGGGAGACGTGCCATAATGGTGATCGTTGTTACTAGAAAAGTCACTACACTTAGATTATTTTCTAAATAGTCTGGCAAGGTCATATTTGTTTAAGCTACGTTATGGCACTAAAAAAAAAAACAAGTAGAATGAATAGGTTAATGAAGAAACCAATTGCACATTTTTGACATTAAGAGGATTTATAAACAACAAATAATTTAATATTCGATTATAACATCACCCTGGCTTTGTTGTCAAGTTTCTTATAGAAAAAACTGATTATTTTCTGTTTACATCTGTAGGTTTTGAAACTTACTTTGTAATTTTATAAAATAAGATAAATCGCAAATTTGATTCAATATTTTGAAGATGAATCAATGATTGGGGGCCCCTTATTACCTACCACCCACCATTATTACCACGTAACATCAGTGGGTTTGATAACAAATCGACGTCAAATGTCACGCGAGCTCATATTTATTTCCTTAGTCTTCTTCCTTCAGCAGTTGTGTAAGTTCTTCCACATCTAAGATGTTACCTTCTCATCAGATACGTGACATATGGTTACCGGCAATCGTTGATTGAAAAATACGAGTATGGACATGTTTCACTTCCTTTACATAATTACTCGGGCCAGAACCAACTTGCCTACAGCGTAGTCAAAAGGGTAATAAAAGACCATCTGAAGAAATAATCCCACAATAATAGGAGTGGTAACGTACAACCCAGATTGCAGGAGATGCGGAGAGGGGGAAGAAATCCCATACCACCTAGTTTGTGAATTCCCAGCACTAGACGGAACTAGACTTCTAATATTTGGGACCGAAACGGCAGAATCAAAAGAAATCGAACAAGCACCCATTGGACTCATACAGAATTACTTTTGGGAAATGGGAGTGATGAGTTAATTATACAAAGGGGTAAAATAAGCGTAAGCTTAAGTACGGGGGCCTTGAACCTTGAACTTTGAGCAAATTTAAAATTTCGTTAAAGCACTTTTAATAAAGCACCGAAAATATTTTTCAAAACTTTTTTCTATCTTTCCGACGCTAGCGCAGGAATTAACGTACAAGATTCTCAAGAGACTTGTCTTTCGTTATTAATGTTATGAACCCATTTTTCTTCCAATTTAAAAAAAAAATCAAGTTATGATCCGCTGGTATGTTGAGGAAATTCTATTATGGGAATTACTTGTCAGTAACCAGAAGGGCTTCCTGTTTACTTGATAAGAAATATTCATGGGTAGGTACTTGCTGTCGGGTATACTCTATATTTTTTTATCTCTCCCACCATTGGGACCTTAAGTATTAGCAGAGATGCAGGGTCCTTTAAATTAGAGAAAAGTTGTACAATATTATGCTTGTTAGGAATCTAAAGCAAAATTTCGGGTTACTTCAGTCGTGGTTGAAATATGCTGAAAAACTAAAAAAAAAAATATCTTAATTTATTTGTTTATGAAAGGAATTTGTAAGGGAGTTGTGGTATAATGACAGATGTTCAAAATATTATCCATAACACTGTGAGTAGGTAATTGTTGGAGATGTGGATTCGAAAATGAATGTGATTAGATAAATGGATGGATCCAAAGGAATATTGCAATTATTGGGAATATTTAGCCATTTGTCTTTAATACAATTTATAAATGATTGAAGAGAAGTGTTGTAAAAAAGAGAGATTACGTCGAAGCTTACTAATAGTCTTCTGGAAGATTGAAACCATTAATAAACTCTGCACATTGAAAAGAATCGTATACAAAATAAGGATTCTCTTTGTCATAAGATCTCATAAGAAATCATTAACCAAAACGGCAATTTTTGCATTTTTGCAACGGCAAACGAGAAAAAGTTGCTGTTTGTGGATCTTCGGTAAGCCATAGAATCTTGCCGGTCTTGAGTTATACTACTTGGTAAGTTGCTTGTAATCTTCAATCTCATGTTTCTCTTATTGGTAATAATTTTATTGACCTTTTGTTGTGAAGTACTAACTAGGTCTCTAGCCAGTGGTAAGTAAGATTCACACGGTAGAACTTGTGCGCTCTCTCTTTACCCTTCGTAGGACTTCTTCATAAGATTCAAACAATGTCAATCCGAAAGAGCAGTAATGTCCCCATACCTTGTGGAATAAATGGAGAAATATTGGCACAGGTTGACCGGTTTAGGTACTTGGGATGTTGGATCGATAGTTAGCTGGGCCCTAACCTTAAAATTAGACCAAAAATAGAGCAAGCCCGCAGCGTCTTCAATAGACTTGGGAGATTGCTGTGTGATTCCCGGTTGAATCTCGATCTGTCACTGAGACTGGCAAAATTCTACTCGTTGTTTGATCGACTCTCTTGTATGCGTACCGAGACGTGGACTCTTCTTCGATATGTGGACACTACGTAGAATCCCTAAAATCCCGTGGACATCGTATAAATCCAATGAAGAAGTCCAATAGATGATGAACAGAAGAGATCGCGATCTCTACCATGCGTGAGAAAAATTCTCAAGACGACTTATCTTGCTCATATGTCGAAGAATCATACACAAGCACATTATAAAAGGAAAGCGAGGGATAGGGAAAAATAATAATTGTCATGGATGAGGAACATTCGACAATCGCCGGACCTGGACTTTGAACAGCTCATCATAAGAACCGCAGAAGATCTAGATTTATGTATCCAAAACGTACAACTTCGTTTCGCCAGCTGTAAGTTACCCAAATGTCAAGATCATACTTTTCATGTTCTATGAATACGATAGAAATGTCACTCCAGCTTTCCAAATGTCTATTTTATAGATTTGATTTGTCAAAAAGTTCACGAAGTTGAATCAAAATTTCAGTAATCGACTACAGAATTCAGAACTCTCAAAAGAGTAGCAGCAATGAAAAGATAACATGCCTTCTCTTACCGAAAATGCTCAAGGATCAGACCAAGCACTAGAATCCAAAAAACCAACAGTACTCGAATCGCATGGCTTTTACTTGGGCAAGACAATCGGTTCAGGATCATATGCAACAGTTAAAGTAGCTAAAAGTGAACAGTACGGCGAGGTCGCTATCAAGATTATTAGCAAGTTTTCAGCACCACCTGATTACCTGAAGAAATTTTTGCCGAGAGAAATAGAAGTAGTCAAAGGTTTGAGACATGCTAGCCTCATCAGATTTATACAAGCCATAGAAACCACTCACAGAGTTTACATCGTGATGGAATATGCAGAGAATGGGAGTTTACTTGACGCTATTCGTAAAGATACTTACATAGACGAGATTAGATCTAGAAAATGGTTCAGACAATTGGTAGATTCGTTAGATTATTGTCACGAGAGAGGAGTAGTTCATAGAGATATCAAATGTGAAAACATGTTGATGGATGGACAATTTAACATAAAATTGTCCGATTTTGGATTTGCAAGAGGAAACGTGCTGCCAAAGAATGGTGTGGTTCCTCTAAGTGAGACCTTCTGTGGTAGTTACGCTTACGCTTCTCCTGAAATTTTAAGAGGAGTACCTTATCAGCCCCAATTAGCTGACATATGGTCAACTGGTGTTGTTTTATTCGCTATGGTATTTGGAAGATTGCCATTTGACGATGGTAACTACCGAGAACTGATAAAGCAAGTTTCCAGTAAAGTTATGTTTCCCAAGACACCAAAGGTATCCAATAATTGTAAATTGTTGATAAATAAAATTTTATCACCGTTGAAACAAAGAGCTCGAATACCTGCGATTAGAGCAGATCCTTGGTACAATTATTCCGGAGATCAAGCTGAATCTAGTAAAGCTGGCGAAGATATCATTATTGATCAGCTTAAAAAAGAATCTTCTGAGAATTTCACACATAAGAAAAAAGATAAAGATGATTTTGAAGACAGAAAAGTGGCCTGAAATTATTTTTCTTTTCTATTATCTTTGATTTATATTAAGTAAGCACTTTATTTCTTTTAATATAAAAATCTGTTAATTTTGAAAATGTATTAGTAAAATGTGTAGTTGAATGTTTTTGAACAAATTCAACTTAGAACTTCGATGAAAATTGATCCGAAAATCTTTAGAGTTTTTTAATATTATTTTTCAATAATCGTAAGAATTGTGAATTAGAAAAAGTAATATAAAAAATTGATTATATAAGATTTAAGTAAATGGAGGCATTTTTTCCCATTTTTTGTTCGTCAATTTTTTGTATATAATTTTTTTAAAAACGAATCAAGATAGCAACTTCCGAGCTCAGATTTATTTTCTCATCTAAGTATCCATGAAAAATATCTACAGGGCTGTATAAAAAATCTGAAATAGGTGTACTTTTTAAATAGCGCCGCTTGGGCCTTACTTAAAAACAATTTTATTCTTGCTTTTATTTAAATCTAATCTAATTAAAATATATCCCAAGATGATCCACGATTTATTAAATTCATTGCCTTCAAAGCTGATTTGGACTTCTTTCGGGGACGGTGCATTATAGCTCACTCCGATTTTTGGAATTTTTTTTGCATGAGTCGTTAATTTACGCTCAATTTAGATGATATCTTGAAAAAAATTGCGAACCGTTAATAAAATATCGAGAAAATTGAGTTTGAAATATCGCAAAATTGCCCAAAAATGACACTTCATGTCCAGTTAAATTCACTAAACTGACACATTCGTAGAACTGAGAATGATCATGTTGTGCAGCGTTGTCATATCTATTATTTATTACTAACATCTTGTGAAATAAAAATATTTGGTATAATTTGCGAAGGTTATTGTTTTAATTTTAAAATTTCAAATATTTCTATTCAGAAATACATCAAAAGTTATGGTCATTATGGAGATGAGCGGCATTGGTATAGGGCGATTTGGCTTATACTATCGGATAGCTTGTGTCTCTAGGAGTATCAAGGTACAATTGAATTTTTGCGGCGGCAAGTAATAGTCGAGAAATAAGGCCTTAAAGTTTCATCCTTGCGCTAATACGCGTATATTCGTACATATACGCTCGAACAGGAAGCTCCGCACTCCGTCGGACACACGACTATGAGTGCGTGCTTCCCGTTCGAGCGTATATGTACAAACACACGTAATGACACTTTAAGGCCTTATTTCTCGACTATTACTTGCCGGCGCAAAAATTCAATGGTACCTTGATACTCCTAGAGACACAAGCTATCCGATAGTATAAGCCATTTCGCCCTATATCATGCCGCTCATCTTCATAATTACCAAAGTTATAAATGATCCATGCGAGAGGGCAAGGAAAATATTACAGAGGCTGTCAAATAGATAATGGGCCATAAGACTGGTTATTAAAGTTATGTTTGAATATTTTCAGACTGATAATGTACCAATTCATAATTAACTAAATAAAACACATTTTTGATTTTGATTTATTTCCTCTTATAAAAAATCACATCATAAAACATGAGTTTTTAATTTTAAAATAATATATTATTGACCATAACAACGTGACAACGTCGCAAAACATTATATTTTATTGAAGTTGAAGTGTCCATGAATGGCATTGTTGACATTTCGATTATTGCCTCACGGCTTTGTTGTGAATTATTCAACTCATTAAAGGTTATGTCAGTTTAATTAATTATTATCGAAAATTAAAAACCATTTTTAGAAGTTATCCTACACATTTAAGAAATGAAACTGTTAAAACAAGTTCAGGGAATGTATTCTAGTTACTTATTTAAGGAGTGTTGACAGTGCAGCGTTATATTTTGCCTAGAAAATCGTGATAAACGATCATCAATTTGGACCAAAAGTTGAGCTTTGAAGTGGTTTTTTTTGTAAATTTATGGACCGTTCGCAATTTTTTTTGCTTATATCGTCTATTTTTAAGGTAATCTTGCCCCCTATATAGAAATTTTTCCAAAAATCAGAGTGAGTGATAATGCACCACAACCCTTCTTTCAAAATTAGATTTTTTTACTATCTTATATTGTACCCCCTTGCGGTTAATAGCTTTGAAATTTTTTTACTGCAAAGTCGTAACATGCCCGATTCAAGAAATATGCTTCGTGACCTTCACTAACATGTTGTATACCTCCAATTATTTCTCTTTCTCATTAACCTTCAAGGGTAGTAATCAATCAATAAGTTTCAAGTTCATTTAATTAAGATACTTTGAAGGTATTAAATCAAATTATGTATTAGAACAACAAGCAACATTCTAGACTGTCATTTCACTAGACGTTTCAGTCGCCTTACTGATATATTTCAAGTACCTACTTACAGTAACAAGCACAGAAAATTACCAGACTATCAACCCAACTACCTCTCACCAAAAATCGTGACATAATTTGGTCTGACTTAGCTAGATATGACAGAAAACGATTCTCATAAATAATGCATAATTCCATAAATGCATAACCCTCCGCATAACTTGCCACAGGTTAGGTTTAGAGACACTTTTTGGACTCTACTTTTTTTTAACAAAAAAGAAGTGTAGGTCGCATTGAGCTATTAAGACTGTTACCGTGTTCATCCCAACAATGAAAAAAAAAACTAATTTACCTGCAAAAAATATAAAATAAGAAAGAATTTAAGAGAATTCACGATCTTCACGAATTTTAATCTCTTATCACTGCTTCCTATATATAGATACTGTTCCACGTTCCGTTGAGTCTTAAACGGCGAGATCAATAATTCGTTGGTCGTTAAATAAATAAATAAATCATAAACACAACAAACAATTTTCACTCACCATAATCCATATATCGATGGTATTGTCAGAGCCATGATTGTCGCCAACACTCCCACAATCAAAATAGAAACCCGCATTACCCATATGATCTCCATTTCCGAAGCTTTCTGTCTGAAGATTAGCCGATAGACGTTTCTAGCAAACATGGAACTGGCTGAGAGCACAGAGCTGTCTGCTGACGACATGACGGCTGCCGAAACAGCCCCCAGGCCGAAAAACGAGACGAAGTCTGGAGTGAGATATTGAAGAACCATCGGCAGGATCATGGAGGTTTCATCTGCAGTCAGAGGGTAGTTACCACGGTAGGCTGTTTCGTTCCAAGCTGAAAATATTGATTTACGATTAGTACTTCTCGGATAAAAAATCACCATGTTCTCACCTGTAGCTTTAGCAATTGCTCCTATCAATACTGGCGGAATCGCCATCAATATGCATCCAAAAGCTGCCACGTATGACAGCAACTGTGCCCTGCCGGCCGATTTACTACTAAGCACTCTTTGGAAGTAAACCTGCCATGGGATACCGCCAAACACTAACAGCAATCCATAATCTATGTAAAAGAAGATCTCGGATCCCTTTACTTCTCCAATCCAATCCACCTCCATATCGCCAAGACTTTTCACATGCTCATTGGTCCAAGCGAATGGGATACACATCCACAATCCAATGAAGATACAAAAGAGCTGGATGACATCAGTATACGCCACTGAGTACAATCCTCCGAAAAGCGTGTAGAAAACAGCAATGCAAGAACTGAAGATTACGCTTGTACGATGGTCCATGTCGATGATGACACTCAGAGTGGCTCCTAGGGCGGCTAAAATACCGGCCGCCCAGAACACTTCACCGCATAGAGCGGGTAGGAAGAGCAGACCTCCCATTCGTTCACCGAACGAGTCTTGGAGAGGATCCAGCATAGTGATGTAGCCCTGCTTGCGCATCTTGTTGGCAAAAAATATACCGCCAAAGACGAGAGACAGGGAGTAACCGAAGGGTGCTTGGCACCAGACCAGGCCCGAGGTGTAGATGGCTTCGGCTGTGCCGTTTATGTAGCCGCCTCCTACCCATGTGGCTGCAAGAGAGTTGTAGGTTAAGAAAGTTTTTATATAAAAACTAGAATAGACTAAAATAAACAATTCAGTCAAAAAACAAAACGTACATAGAAACATGAAACAATTTTATTATATCACTACCTATTGATGGAGACAAGAGTTGTTTAGAAGCAGATGTCGCAGATTTCAGTTTTTGAATTAACTTCAAGTGCTCAGAAAGTTGAAGTGCAATGAAGTTACATGCTTTGAACTTACAAAAGATTTTCTGGTACCACAACAAACATTTTTGGAGATTGAAGCGTCTCGGAAATGTGAACGCTACGTTTTATGAATCTTAGTTCACTTCTTGTTTTGTTAAGTGTCTATTCATCCTCTATCGTAAGTCCTAAACTCGGTCGTTATGTCATTAATGCAATTCGTTTGCATTGCCAGGGTTTCATGATGGCTTGACAGCTTGGTAGCGCGTACTAGCCCCCACGCGAGAAAAAATTTATTCGGCAATGCGAATGAATGCAAACGTTCGTCAGATGAGTGATCTGCTTCATGTAGGTAGGTGAAATAATTCCGCGAACTCGCTTCAGTTTCGAGTCCTTGCACTTTTTGCGACAACGTCGAGTGACTTTTCTCCATTTTGATTTCTGGCTTGCACAAGGACAATATTGTTCAGTGCTCAGTACGCGAGGATTTGTAGGTTGGTTTTTGGATAAAATGTAGTCTGACGATACAAAATTAGCCCCATTTAAAAATGTATTCAAGGTCAAACTATTTGCGTGCAAGATACTCATGATTTAAAGAAAAATAATGTTCAAAAATATCATTATTTTGAGGTTGTTAAAAATCAATAATATCTGGAATCATAGATAATTACCTGTCATTGTGAATATACCGACGAACAATCCAATGTTTCTACCAGCAAGCATAACTTCTTCTTCCGAATCATTGCCCTTTTCCTTCTTTCTTCCTGCCCAGATACCCACGCCCAAAATTAAAATATAAAACAAAACAATAGATATAACTCCTGCTATGTTAATCATGATGTCCTAATCTGGAAAAAAAAGAAGATGCGGGGTATAATATTTACTAGTAATCTATTTTCAATATCAGTGACATAGATATTAAGGAAGCCTCGAGGTTCACTGCCATCTTCAAATTGGATTAAACGGTTGACGTACGTATTAAAATGGCCAACTAAATTATTTCATTAAAATTTTTTTTTATCTATGCCACTGTTTATTTTAACAAATAATATTGAAAATTTTAAGTTTATAGGTATTTTTTATTGAATAAAAAAATTAATGAACTGAACCAGATATCTACCTTATATGTATTTACAATATAATCAACAACTAGTTGAAGCACGTCTGTTTATTAGGCTATACTACAAAACTACCAACAACTCGTAAAGTCCTGAACCGCGAACCCTAAACAGCAGTCACCCCAACGTAGGGAGGTCTTCTGCGAGGGGCTATTCCTTGTTCTAAACGCCAGCCCGCACATGGGCACTGTCTAGACTCATTAATGAGCACCAAGGAAGTCTCGACTCCAAGGAGACGGTCACCACTAAAGTGGGTAAGACCTGAATAGTCTACGAGTCTCCTTTACCGCCGGCAGCGGACAGCATCCCCTGCGGGTGCGCACCGGGAAGTCGTGAACCTGGTGGAGCTTTGATGAAGGCTCCCTTCCTGACGCGCTCGCGGGAAAAACTAGAGAGAGCCAGACCGAGGGGCAGGTATCGATCCCGGAGTGACGTCAAAGGGGAACGGGAGCGCATTGGACGACTGGTCGGTGAGGGGTACGTGGGAGGAACATGGTTGCCAGAATGAGGGCGGAGGTGGTATTTATAGAAGGCGGTTAGTGATTATTATTCATGAAAATGAATTGAGGATGAGGTGGTGGAATGAAAAAAAATGTAGGAAATCTGTTGCAAGGTAATTGTTGTCATGGGTTCTTATTGCTTTATAGGATGTTGTTGAGACGTGTAATTTGAATTAATACTTTTTGTTATTATTTCTAACATTACGTAGAAGATGGTCAAATTGTTCTTGAACACGTTAGGACTTCTATAAATTTTTAAGAATTGGAGATATATTATGGTCATGCGTCATTGATAATATCGAGATAACTATGTAGGTAATGAAGAGGAATTTCATAGAATAATCAGATTTTTGTTTAATGAAAGTAAACTGTGCCTAATTGACCATATATTTTGAAGACTATTACTAACTTTATTAAGTGAGGGTTAATTAGCTCGCTGACAAGGGTTGCTGAGCCAAATTTTACTGTAATGAATATTTATTATATAGTCCAATAAAGTCTAAAAAGTCATACGTATCGATTAAGAATACACATCCTTTTGATAGTTCGATTTATTTTGTTTCATGTACGTGTTTTTATAGTAACCGTCCAGTTTGTCTAAAGACTCCATCCCGCATAAATAAGTATACGTCAACATTGGTTTTGAATGAGAATTAAATGCACAACACAGAGGATAGAATGTCATTACGTGAATAAATTTTATGTAGTTGTCAGTGGCTCTCAAACTGACGTAAGCGGTTCAATTCATTTTTTGAATGATTCCTTCAATAATTACGCTCGTTCACAACTTGACAATTAACTGTTTGACATTTTCTGGTGAAATTAAAAATATTAATTCGGACGGTTAGTAAGACGTCACATCTGACTTTTTAAAGTTAATCCTACTATACTTATAATACTTACCATTTATGAATAATTAAAATATCCAGCCCATTTAGGCATTGGGCTTGATGATTGTCATAATTTTAAATCATCAGAGACAAAAATATTTAAGCCGTTAAAAGGTCAAATTAGATTATTCCGACTTCACTTCAGGTAACCTTTACTTGAGTTAATCATATATTCAGAGTGGTCTTCTTTTTCCCATTGTTTCAATTATTGCAAATCTCGATCATTGAGCATTGATCAAGAACTTTATTGATTCCCAAATTATGATGTGTCTTTTGTTCTTCACATTCTCTATAGAGCTATAGAGAGGTATAGCTAGTTGGAGTTCAAACTTGGAGTTATATTGGAATATTTATTAATTATTTTTTGAGTTTTCATAGTAATTATATCAACTTTGAAAATTAGCAACCAATTCTTATATTTTTTTGGCAGTAGTAGATCAAGGATTTGGAAACCGATTTTGATCTAATCTATAGATGGCGCTAGAATCCGGCCAAAAAAGACATTTAGCAATAAAATTATCGCACAATACTTTTATTGCTACATCTCTTCGAGGGACGCACTTTCCAAGTTATATAGTGTTTTATTTTAGGTAAAATTTTGAGAAATGTCAATTTTGTTTCTCGGGGCGGGGAGTATATTTTTTGTCTGACCACATAATATAAGCCCCAGCGCTTCTGTCTCGAAATTTTTTGAACATTTAGAAAAGTAATTTGGTGATTCTCTATGCAACTGCATAATCACTTTTGGATTTCCGTAATTATTTGACGCAGACTCGATTAATCAGAAGCCGAAGAAGTGGGAGTGTTTGAATCCCCCTTAGTATCAACTTCGCATCAATAGGTACTCAAACCATGGTGCACTTCCTACTCAAACCTTCTCGACATATTGATAAAGGTCAGAAGATATTTCCATGAGAGGATCCCACTTCTTCCAAGTCCAAAAATGTTGAGCCTGAGGCCCCTGTATGCCCCATGGGACGTACGTTTGGGACAGACAGGGTCTCTTATCATCTCTTATTAAACCCAAACTACGAAACAGTTCTCATGCCAGGTTACAGAATTTTTTATTAAATAAAATTTTGTGATAAGGTCAAGTTCGACATCAAAGGGTGTCCGCTGAGACACAACACATAACAAAAGAGTATTTCGTGACTTATTTTCAATATTTTCAATCACAAGTCGTGGCTTTATGATACATTTTTAGAGCCTCGTTTCTCAGGGAAGGTTCAGCTCGTATAGCTCTTTTGTGTCATGTCTACTTTTACCATTACATGAATATTTGCTGACAGCAATAATACGAGATATATTTTACATTCCCGCAATATCTATTATCCTTCTACTACGTTGAACCCTGGAGCTCTATGTTCGTGCAAGATTTGATATATTCAGAAACCTATTCTTGGCGGATATTACAATAGTTCGGTATCAAAGAGTACAGAGAGGCCTTTGTTCAGCCTAAAAGGAGATATGAGGTCAGATAGAGAAAATAAATAGAACAATTCTTCTCGAGTTACTCCCACTAACAATCAACTCTCATTTAGGTTTCTGTTAAATAATTTTTCTTTCCAATCCTCCCTTCTATTCATCCAATTTTCATTATTTATACAGTGAATTTCGATTAGTGATGTGAAATTAGTTCGATTGGGGTTGTAGGGAGCTTCAGAATAAACAACCAAAATCAGAAGACCTCTCTTACCCAGATTATAACCTTTGAGAGTCGCTGATAACTCTTGTTTACATAAAATAGTCAAACTCTTACGATTTTCATTATTTATACTGTGAATTACGATTAGTGATGTGAAATTGGCTTCATTGGGGTTGTGGGGAGTTTCAGAATTAACCACTAAAGTCAGAAGACCTCTCTTCCCCCATATTCTAGCCTTTGAGGGTCGCTGATAACTTTTTATTAAATGAAATGGTCAAAATCTTCCAATTTTCATTATTTATACAGTGAATTTCGATTGGTGATGTCAAATCGGCTCGATTGGGCTTGTAGGAAGTTCCAGAATCAACCACCAAAGTCACAAGAACTTTCTTCTCCATATTAGAGCCTTTGAGAATGGCTGATAAATTTTGTTTACATAAAATAGTCAAACTCTTACAACTTTAATTATTTATACTGTAAATTTTGATTAGTAGTGATGTCAAATCGGCTATATTGGGGTCGTGGTGGGTTTCAGAATTAACCACCAAGAGCACAAGACCTCTCTTCCTCAAATTATAGCCTTTGATACTATAACGTTTGATATTTGACACTTTGTATAATTTATGCTGTTCGGTACTTTCAGAGGCCTATGGTCTGTATAGTGCGGATATTCCTGCCAGAAAACTGTGACATAGAGCAGTGAAAACTAATTAGGAAATTATGAAAAAATTACACAAAAACAAATAAAACTGAGAATTGTTGTCAACATTATGATTTCAATTGCACACCGAGCATTTAAACACTAATTGGCACATGTTGCAGCTGCCACCGCCAGGGTATGTAATTAAAAGCTACCTGTTAGATTGTGATACTTAGTTAGCCAAAAGTGTCTGCAAATGACATTATTATGTTTAAAAAAAAATGATTATTTTCGGTATTACAGGCAGGTGTGTCATAAAAAATTCCGTCGCCACTAATTACATCGCAAACGCACACAGAAAAAAAAAACATGTAGATAGGGTAAAATTTTATTGGCATGAAATTATTCCCTGCAGGGAAATTTAATCAGAATCAAGATGCCTTAACACGAGTGGCTTTAAAATTATTATGGAGTTCGTACCTATACCTATATCATGTTCCATGGAACGATAGGAAGGGGTTCGGCTGTTTTATTAATGTAAATATTGCATACTAAAAAATACATCAGGGTAAACTCACTTTCCTCTCACTGAGATTTATTTGCCATCATAATAATTATTATAAAATAATATAATCCTCTCTATAATATAACTTTATAAAGAATAATGTGAATTTAGGTTCACATTGCCAAAAAATTATTGTACCTAATCGACGTTAAAGCTCTTCCAATATTCTTTTACAGGATATCTCCAATATACCTATCGTTAGATCCATTTTACCTACTCATATTATGATACACGATTTCCCCTAGATTTCCCTTTGCCCTTCCTAAAGGCAACGCAGCATAGGCGGGCTAAAAAGTCGTCCAATGGAAACCGATCGCCCTAGTCGTGGAGGTCGACTTGAAGGACGAGCAGTTGTCTAAAGGAAAGGACAGGAATCGAAGACATGCCAACTTAGAAGGTGAGGAGGTATTAAGGAGGTGTAAGAGAACTCTGTCTGAGGTATCGATTGTCAGAAGATAAATGTATAGAGCGGCGATATGCTTCTAAAATCATATGCTTGTGTTCATTTGACATGTAAAGGATGGGAACGTCAATTTAAAAGCATTAACGCGACCATAATAAATATTTCACACGTGTCTTTTTTTAACTTCATTATTCTATCACTTTTCGTCGGCCTTGATTAGGAAATGTTGAGGAGGTGTACTATTGACTAGGATCTCAATGCAACATCATATTGTTGATCAAAAATATATAAATAAAAAAATTTAAATACAGATTACTCACTTTTCCAGCTTTTAATTCACAAAAAAAAATTAAAAATCTCCAAGTTAAATTAAAAAATAAATGATAATTTAATTTTTCGATTATTGCTAGAAACGATTTTTCACTAAGCGTTGATAAGGTGGGAAGGCTCTTATTAATTTTACTTAGGTATATGTAAATATACCTACAGAGTGGAGACTCCACATTCAGTGGGGAACGTCTCAACTGAGACGCTACACAATTTTCAATTATCTGAAGTTTTTATAAAATTCATAGGATTTTTGATATATAAATTTGACCAGATTTTTGTACAATTATCTTATCAATAGATGGCCGTACTAAGGCTAGCATTTTTGTGAAGACGTAAGGGAATAAGAAAAAAAAACACCTCTTTCAATAAGAGGTCCTGCCTCAACAAAATAGGGGCAGGAAATCAGCCCCTAAATTATTTGCACTTATCCATTTACAGGGTGTTTGTGTTTTGATGGTTTCTACTTATCGACTATTATTTTAATAGTTCATTTTTGCGGTAATATAAATACCTACTGGCCAGTAATATTAAAATAAATGACAAATGCTCATAAATAGTTACAATAAAAATCAGCAGAATTGGTTTGGCTAACTAGAGCTTGCTCTGGCGACGTTGCAACACTTACAAGAGCAAGTCCGATGTAAAATTGACAGGTGCACTTGCATGAGGGAGAAGAAGATATTAAAGTATATTTGTTTATAATATAGAAATAATTTATAGTAAGACAAAAATTATAACGTCAGATTTAAATAATATACAGTGGAATATACCGTTTGTCTGAAAATTACGATTAAACGACGTTATATCCACGTCACAAACATCACGTCTAAGTCACGTCTGAGAAATGACAACAATAATCACGTCATTTTTTGGTAATATGACGTCGGGGACAAAATATGACAAAAAAAAATTCGTCGTTAACCTGACTCTGCCGCTTTGGTATCTGCTGGTATAGTGTTGTGACTAATATCCTGATCGCTTTAAACAAAAAATATACATATTGCCTTTCCCCCCCCCCTGTTCTGAACTTGGTTTTCATGTACATAAATCAATAGATAAAATCTGTGCTATCCATATTGCTTACCTTGCAAATACTCCCAATACTGTAAATTACAATAACTTACTGACAAAGTTAGAACTTAGAAGCCTGTGAAATACTTATATACAGGGTGCACCATGTATCCTTCTCTATATTGGCTATCTCCTAACGCTAACAGATACAGGGTCGGTTAAACAAATCCAAAGGAGCGCAATTTTGTGGCCATCTTGATTCCGTCGAGACATACAAGATATCTGTGACCGTTCCTGAAATATCCTGAAAAACTGAAAAATCGAGATTTCTTATTTTTTCCATATCTTTTTTATTATTGGAGATTAATGAATAATTTTTTGTGGGCTTACATAAGTCGGCATGCAAGAGCTACCCATCTGACATTTCAAAAATATTCAAAGCCGACTAGATCCCAGAGTTTTCATAGTCAACTTTCGTTTTTCTTATGGCCACCATAATGTTTTTTTATGTTGTTTGGTATAAAAAAAAATCATAAAAACTAAAAATTGTTAAACTTCAAAAAATGAATAAAAAAAATTTTTATTATTCTTTTTTCTTTACAATAAATACACATTTTTAGACCGAATTTCATAGATAAATTAAAAAACCATAAGGCAAGCACTATTTCGGCGTATTTTACAAATGTCGACTTTTTCGACGATTTTTTTTAGGTTTTTCTTTGAAAAAAGAAAAATTAGAAGCAAAAATTTTTTTTCTTGAAGTTTATTAATTTTTGGTTTCCATTATTTTTTTCATATCGAACGACATAAAAAAATAATATGGCGGCCATAAGAAAAACGAAAGTTGACTGAGAAAACTCTTGGATCTAGTAGGCCTTGAAAATTTTTGAAATGTCAGATGGATAGATCTTAACGACTTATGTAAGCCTACAAAAAATTATTTATTAATTTCCAATAATAAAAAAGATATGAGGAAAATAAGAAATCTCGATTTTTCAGTTTTTTCAGGATATTTCAGGAACGGTCACAGATATCTTGCATGTTTTGACGAATTCGAGATGGCCACAAAACTGCGCATCTTTTCTCTAATTTAACCGACCCTGTATCTCTTAGCGTTCAGGAGATAGCAATATAGAGAAGGATACAGGGTGCACCCTGTATATATGTGAAATACGCATATAATGCTCATAGCATGATAAGAAGTTATTTGACTGCGGGAAAAGCAAGAGTGTGATTATGAATGGGATTATTACGGACGGAGGAATACTGGAGGAGTGCCATAGGGAAGTGTCCTTAAAACTGTTTTATTCATCCTTTCCACTAGGTAAGGATTTAATTATGTCAATTCAAATGCAATATACAGGCTGGATTCAAAAAAACGCAACGAATAGGAGTTACATAATGATGAAGGGAGACTTACTAGACAAGGTTTAAAAAAAATACAACAATGGGATAAAAAAAGAAGAAAATAATAATTACTAAGACCGCTGTGAATTTACGGGCTTCAAATCTCTGAACCAATTTTGAATCTGAGAAAACAGCTGAATGTAGAATCAAAAACTTGTTTTGAATATATGAAAAAAAAAAAAAATCATTTTTTTAAGGGTGGGCTGTAACTTAGGGGGGGGGATGTTGAATTGGAGATTGTTTTCATGCTGTAATATATAGAGATTTAAAAATTATAATAAAATTCCCTTTATTATATTACCTCAACCTGTCTAAGAGATAAGGTCTGGTCAATTAAGTCTGGGACAACCTGTATACCGCTCACGCGTTTCTGTGTCCAGGCTGTTCTGATCTTCTACCAAGCTAATTCCAAGAGGGAAGCAAAATATAATGACGGAGGGTGACTTTGAAGAAGGAAGATATTCATGACCTGGTTTGTCAATAATTTGAGATTTTGACTATTTTATTTTATTAGCATGGTGATCGTGTATTTGTATTTTTCAAACATTGGAACTGCCCAAAGCTGGTCATAAGAATTTAGGAGTTAACTCTTTTATGATATTCATTAAAAGGGTAAAATAACTCAAGGCATCTACTTAATAGTATTGACAATACAACAGTAAAGTATTATCGGTAATTACTTCTTAATTACACAGAAAAACAACGAATTTACCTTTTTGAATAATATGTCAGATATGAAGGTAAAATTATAATCTCATTAGCAGGTATATATGCACACTATTTATACAGTTGATATTATCCTATTTAGGTACCTACCTACCTAGAATTTTTTACATATATTCATCATGAAGCAGAATAATGGTATTCTATTATCAGGGAATTGTATGTTGAGGCTCAGTTATTATTAGAACATTTTTATATAAATCATACTTTTTTATTCATGCAGCTGCATTTATTTTTATTTAGTCCTATCGACTAAATATAACTTCTGTACAAACCATGTATTCGATAAAGTACATAAAAACCGAAACTTGACAATTCAATGCCATTCGATGTAATTTATCAAAGTAAGGCTTTGAAGTTGAAGTTGGTCGCGTGTAAGGGCGGAAAGTATAAGGACTCTTCAATATTTAATCGGTAAACACAGCATATAGCGATTACGTATCTAATTTGTTATTCGAAAGTGATGGAGTATTCGTTAAATATTGGAAATCTAATTTTTCTAAGTAGTGCGTGAGACGCAAACATTGCGATGTAATGGGCCAACAAAATGTACCTACTTTTTTCCAGAATAATTATAGATGTAGGTAAATTTCTTTTTTTTAGAAGACTGTTAATTTGGAGAACTCGTCTAAATACCTATTTCAAATCAATATATTATGCAAAAGTACATACAGAGTATAAGGGAAACATGCATATACCTAAGAGAGAAAGATTCGCTCATGCAGTCATGTCGTCATGTCTTTGCTGACAGGATGAGAACAAAGCCAATCACATCGCATGCAATACGGTTATTGCTTCAGGAATATAGTGAGAGTCTAAGTAGGTACCTATAAGTTTAATTGTTCCATAGGGAAATATGGTGAGATATTTAAATTTTCTATAACTGTTCGAAATGTCTCCCTGAAATGCGAGCCATCCAATCATTCTCTACTAGGGCGTTGTTATGCTTCACAATTCTGATAATTGAAACAGGAAAAATTATTTGCCGTTATAATATTATAAATATACTTCCCGTAGCACCGCACCTGAAGATTCTCATACTATCTACTTTCCAAAAAGCTACTTATAGTTCGAAGTTCTTCTTTCCTTGACCGAATCCGAACAATGGGTACACACCAAATGCTAGTTATAACTCCTGATGCATACATTTACAAATTTCAAAATAATAGCTTTTTCTGTTCGGAATACAACAGAATCACCTTAAATTCGATAGAATTAAAAAAAAAATTTGTTTGAACATCAATCGATTATGCAGGGTGAGTCAGTTTTTTCTAGCAGGAATTTACCAGTTGTTAAACTCCGTTTCTTTTTTTAAGGAAAATTTTTAAAAAGATTTAAAATGTTTTTTTTTTAAGAATAAAACTTCCCTTTTGTCCATTCCCTATGTCCGGAATGGACTACAAAAGAAAATAAAGGGCGTTGAATAATTTTTACCTAAAATTTAAATGTTGAAAAATGATCATTCTAAGCGATTCCGGACACCTTATATGGCAATAGATGGGAATATAAGTATGGGAACTTTTAGTCTTTAAAAAATATCTTCCACCTACTGGTAAGATCCTGCTACAAAAAAATTACTCACCCTGTATTTCAGTCAAACAAACATTATTCTGAGCAGACACAACTTTATACATCAGTAGAACCTTCTAAAACATTAGTGTTTTATTTATCATCAATCAGACACAACTTTCTCAAGTTCAAACAATTTTTTTTTTAAAAACATAACTCTTGTATTTATGTATGTATGTGTTATTTTGGTAGTGGATTTTAATCGCATTTCGACCATTTTTTCCCTTTTTCTAGTTCTTTTTCTCTTTTACTGTTTTTTTTTTCCTTTTTTTTCCTTGTTTTTATTTCTCTTTTTCCTTTTATCTTTCTCTTTTCTTTTTTCCTGAAACTCAAATATAGGAGCAGGGATCAGGAGGTCGACAATGAGCACAATTCGTCCAGGGGTTCATCAAGACGACTTTGACGGTAGAGACAAGCAGGACCGTGATATCATATGGGTACAAACGGGCGAATGGTGAACACAGGAATTTTTATACCTCCTATAGGAATTATTATAGGTACATCTCTTCCTGTCTTTTTTTCCTTTCCCCATCTCACCTATAAATATTACCAAAAAAAAGTAACTCTTTACATATCATAATTTTTATCTTATACAGGTGTCCGAAAATTATGCGCATGAAATTAAGGGGGTGATTCTACTTGAAAAAATATTGCCAAAAGTACCTTTAGTTTTTTTTTATAAAACTCGCAAAATAAATAAGGAAGTTATAAGCCTTCAGAGTTAATTTTTTTAAATAAATATTTTTTATAATTTTTTTTCTAGTTTCAAATTTGACACACTTGCTATTGATGTTGCTTTGCATCCTTGGTCTAAATTAGACTTGAATCCCTCGAAATCAAGACGCCTTACTGCCCTTGACCTTCAAAAAAGGCCTATAACTTTTTTCGTAATATTCTTTTTCTGAGTTTTGAAGATGCAGGCAATTGTAGTTACAGGCCCTTGAAATTGGGTGAAAAATTTACAATGTTCTATCGAAAAGTACCACAAAAAAGCTTTCATAATATTATAATTTTATTCATCCTGTTTCTGTGCATGGAGATAAATCATACTACTCACCTACCCTTTTTTTACAAGAATTTTTTTCTTAATAATTTTATTTTATAATAATTAAACTCATACTTATCTTAGTGACCCAGTACCTATATGAGAATTATATTGACTCTTCAAAATTTCGCATTTAATAGGTATTAACTGTATTCTTTTATACAAAAAAAAATAAATAAATAAAATCAGGCGATCCTGTGAACCCCCAAAAGAAAATCTGTTAACATCTTTCACAACACTGGCCTCCACCTCTGTCGGCATAAGACGATCATAATATTAGGGCCATTCCTGTTTCTTTGCATAACTTTTTCATTTTTACAGTCAACCAAACTTTTATATTTCGGATTTTTTTTTGCATTTTAGAAATCATTATACGTTGTGGGAAAAATCGGGCAATGATCCAATAAACCTAAAATTTTGAGTTTCGAAAAAAAATCCAAAAATATTGATTGACGTAGCATTTTGTTTCTACTTGCTGTTGCTTGGCTCAGTAACGACGATATCGTCATTTTTTTAATGGGAAATCCTGTATATTATTACATTCATATTTAGAAAATTATAAAATTCAATAAGAATATTGTTTTTACAGTTGAAGTTTGTAATGGGCAATTTATGTTCTAAACAAGTGATAAAAATCGCTTTCCATTTTTAAAGCAGCCTAACTTTTCATGTGGTGTGCTGTTAATTATTGAGGAGTTGAAATTTTTATACAGGTTGAAGAGAAATACGATAATTAAAAATAAACTTTGTCGCTGGTGCCATCTATATTATGCTAACTCTTTCAAATTCACTCCACGCATCTTATATAGTGTCTCTATATTCGTCAGTAGTGACAATGGAGCCTAGGCTTCTCCCGGCAGCATGCACCGAAACTCAAACCAGAATGCATAAATATGATTTTTTATATTATTTAATTTAAAGGGGCCCTTGGTTTTTCATCAATTTTGTTATTTCAAATTTAGCTTTTTAACTATTACATTAGTAACCCAGTTCTTAAAACTGATTTCAAATTGTGGTTCAGGCGGCAAAAAAGGACACTATTATTATCAATACTATGTTGGAAGAGTCACTGACTGTAGCTTCTGGTTATTGATCACCTGGTAATAAAGCAATCTGTAACACTCAATTTATTGATTCAAGTAGGTAAGTGAAACTCACGAGGGGTGGAACGTGATAATTTCTCCATCGCTTGTAGTTCTACTTGACTTCAATAGATGCCACCACAGCATTTCAAATCCCCTATGAACGGCAGTGGCAACAAGAGCATCATTTATTTATTTATTTTTATTTATTTTTATATTTTTCTTAAATTTACAAAAAATCATTAATAATAAGGTATATTAGTGAAAAAAAAAACAAGAAATTAATGAATATTTTGTTAAACTCTTTATTGATTCAAACCATCTTCCTACGGAAAACAGGATACCTTGCTACATCCACCAGAGTTAATTTTTTTTTAATTGATATAAGAAAATATTTACATAGACAGGTACCAAGGTACCAGGTAAGTACATAATCTACCTATATCAAAACCTGGATCTCTGGAAAGCTCTCATGCAAGACATATTCTAGTTAAATTATATTAGAAATTAAATAATTAGTTTTTTTGAGTTTCATTCCTAGGGCTCATCAGCGTGACATCTCGGACGTCGTTAAGACCGTCTGTTGTTTGTTAGTTGTTTGGATCGCATGGATGGTGTCAAAAAATAATGAATGGTGTCCATGTTTTCAGGTCAGTAGAGTTTAAATAGATAGCTGTTAAGGAGCTAGGTACTCTATATACTTATGAGTTTGGATGTTCATAAACAACGAACTGCTACTCGAAATAACTCTTATGAAAATGTTGAATACATTTTTTGTGAACATTTTTTTGTGAATATTTATGTCCAGTTCTATGTTCTTTGTCAGATAGTTATTATAATTAATTCCTATAAAAAGATAACTTGCGTAGTCTGAATTCTTTAGCTTTTCTGCTGGAATCTAAGAAATTGGACTGTGAATAGATTTCAAAAAAATAAAACACATTTTACAAGCTCAATTTAATCCTTCAGTAACGAGAGAATACATATTATTTACAATAACCATTTATAAACATATGTGTACAACATTCTTCAAAGATGTAGATGTATTTTAATAATAAATTCACAAATCACATCGGTATAAAGATACCTTACAGGGATTTACATGAAAAGCATTTCACATAAAGTATTATAAACACGCATTGATATTTTTTTTAATGAGCATTTTTATACACAAGTTTGATGTGGTACATTTTATACTTATGCTTAAATATTAAGTTCCTGTAATAAAAATTTTCAAAATTTACATATATAAGAATTAAAATCACAGTAGATAACATTAATGGCTAGTATAATGTTCATTACATGCAAAAATGGAAGAGGATACTTATATATGTGATTTTTTTAAGGATAAAAGGTGTAACATTTAACATATCCACTGACATTTTTTTAAACATTCATTTTCATTTAATTTTTCAATTTTCATCTAACTTATACCTTATACCTCTATTCTTATTCTTCTTATTTATTATGTCCATCCTGCTAAATGCAATCTTATAAAATTCAAATACAGTAGCTAATTTGAAAAATAATGTAAATATTTATCAGGGCCTTAAACTACAAAAAAATTGCAGCTTTGCCCTTTTCATTTTTCAATTTAAAAAAAAAGTAAATTTTCGTTTCCAATCACTGCAATGTGAAATTGCAGAGACTGCAAAGTTTTTATTGTGGAATAGGCCACTGATCCAATAAATATTCAAAATTATGATTTATTTTCGTTTTTCTTCTAAATTATTCTAAAATATTTTTAACCCAAATGAATTATTATGTAGCCCTTAATTATAATAATAAGCCTAGTCATTTTATCCAAAAAATCGACCTGGACTGAAATGACAAAAATTCAGCAGTCGATTTTTTTCGTCCTACCCTTTAAGGGAGGTGGGGGAGTCACCAGTCGTCTAATTTCTAAATGGCGACGAGATCCGAGGTGCGCATCAGTGCGCCATTTTGAGTTTTATGAAAAATAATTGCTTTTCTTTAATAATTCGACCATTTTAATATTTTTTGGTAAAAATTATAGAAACCAAACTTGACGGAAATTCAATTTCTTAGAACTTTAAAAAAAATTTATATTGTCTGGTGAAGATCGAATTAAAGGCTTACACGCGTTTCCGTTTTAAGTAAAGTGAGTAGCTTTGTGAGTTAAAAAAAAGGTAAAATAGACTTTTTGTCTTCTATAGAAACCATTTACAAAGAAAACGGTTCAAGATATTGAAAAACGGCTTAGATGTCACTATTTCAACTTTTCATTTGATAATCCTATTGTGTGGTTGGAATGTTTATACAGGGTGTGGAAAATTTGAGATTTTAGATAAAATTTATTCAAAATGGGAGCATTGAAAGATAAGATAGGGATAGCCGTTTCCGATATCTTGAACCCTTTTTGTTGTAAAGGGTATTTTGTAGTCGAAAAAAGTCGCTTTTCACTAGTTTTTAATTAATAAGCTACTCACTTCAATTAAATGCAATTTTCAGACAATATAAAAATTTATACATAACATATACAGGACTTCATTTAATAAATTGAATTTTTGTGAATATCTTATGACTGAACTTTCAATTGTTTTTCCATTTTCACCACTGTAATTAGCGACAAAAATTCTTCTCCATTGCTAATTGGGCCGACTTCATAGCTCCAATAATAACGACAATGGTGAACAGAAAAAAAAAATTAAAATAGCATATTTTTCATCACTATACATATTCACTTCACGCTCATGCAGCAATTTTAACCCAGTGATGATTTCCATTTAATCCGTGCGGGGTCCAAGCTCTGAAAATTCAGAAAATCAACTTTGCTGGCAGATATTTACAGTTGGGCGGAAGTTATCCAGCTATGGTTTTCCATGGCACCTTCAGAATTCAATTCTCTATTTTATTACGGAAAAATAAATAAAATACTCATTGGTATAAGTGTTGAGTTCCCCCACCACTTTATTTATGAAGTTATTTAAAAAACAAAACTGCATGTCAAGAAAATTGAAGGTTTTTGAGCATTATACCTAAGATATTTTGAACATACCTTAATCTTGGAAAATTTTGGTAAAATTCTAATTTTTTATCTGGTTATGGTTATTATACCCTTAAGCGGTCATTTTATATGTATAGAAGCTCAAAATAATTCTCCAACGACTTTTAGGGGACACTTATTTCGTTTAAAGAAAAATTCGCCTGAGGCTGTACGACGCTTAGTTTCTGAAATATTCCTGGTAACCATTCTAAATGACTCACCCGGTATGTAACGTCAAGATTTTAAAAATATGTATCTCGAAAAAAATTGTCATTTTTTTTTAAGACAAAGTTGTGTACTTTGATAGCTGGAATCAAGATCCGAGGGAATCACTGACATTTCAAGTGTACTGAAACCTCCTGCGTTGTTGTACTCTGAACAATTTTTATCGAGTTATGGTACCTAGTTCCTCATTATTTCTTCTTCATGAAACAACAACATAATTTCTACAATCCTGAGGACTTTACTGAAGAAGATTATATGAACCAGCAACACGTTAAACTTCTATACACAGAATTTATTCTCTCCAGAACTTCAAGCCAGTTGAAGAAGTAGCTGCCAGGAACACCAGGTTCTCAACAAGCTCCAGAATCTCATCAGCTACGTCCAAAACAAATTATTGCCAGCTAGTCAAGACCCATCATTAAAGAAACAGAATTCAATCAAAATAGAAATCGTCCCTTTGAATTTTGTTTTTTTTTTGAATTCCACAACAATTATTGTAGCCTACATTACCAATAGTATTAAAAACTCAAATTAACAAAAAACAAAATTAATAACTGCATGAAGACGTACAAATAAATAAGTTGGGGATAAGAAAACAATGATGATGAAGACAAAGACAAATATGCGATAAAAAACCCTCCGATACATGCTGAAGTTTTCACAAAAATGTGCCTACCTCTAGAAAATTTATCCTGAAAAGTATAACCTCCAGGCTACAATAAGGTAGTTCACATGATTGTGTAGCTCTACTACATGCAACAATCACAAAAATTTAACGAAAAAAAATTAACTGGTTAATGCCTCAAACATCAGATTCTACAATAAATCTTGATAGAAATCGGGGTGTTGGAAAGGGAAAGCTTTCTACAAGGGTGAGCGATAATTTATTTAGATTGTTAGACACTTACTACTATACTTCGAACAGCTTAATGTAAATTACTGATGTGTTGAATTAAATTTGCATAATATCGGCATCCGACCGCATTAAATAATTCATCTCTGCACTTTGCATCGATGTTTGATTAAAAAAATATAGCCATTCAATAGAATCATCTAATAAATCTACAGTTTTAACAAATTTCGTTGCGTTGCTATGAAAAAAAAATTATATAAATATATTTAAAACACAAAAATTATAAAAAAATAACTTTATAATAATAGTAAATATAATAAGAATCCTAAAAAAACACAGCACCTCGTTTTGTCAAATAAAATCGTACAATAATTTTGTGTTTATTATAAAAATCCAGTCACTGTAATGTGACATCACTAGGTACCTACAAAAAAATAATAAAAAGTAAACAACTAATTTAACAATCACATAGGTACATTTAGATACTGAACTTTATTGAGCAACATTCCACGTTGCTTGATTATGAAATAATTTTAATAAATTGTTAGATTCGATTACATTCAATCATCTCTTAATATTAAGACTTATAGATTGGACACTCTGTACATTTACACCATTTATTGTCCTCGGTTACTGTGGTACGACTAAATCTATGGAGAGGCCTAGAAGACCTGCACCGATACATGAGATACTTTTCCATCAATCATAATAAATTATTATGTGACACAATCAAATATTTCTTACATTCAATAATATTTTTAGCAAGTTGCTAGGTACTTTTGATAGTTTGGCAGCTTAAAGCACTAATATTATGTCGTGTATAAAGTTTAGAACAAATTTGTTGACTCTATTATGTGAACTTACTATAGAAATCTCTTTGATAGATCAATTTTGTTTTTTAAAATCCCACTTCTGAGGTTTAATATAATTATTATTATGACGTCGCTGGTTTTTGGCCGTCATCATTTTTTATGGTAACCACCTACTTGTGATATTTACATCCTTGCAAAAGTTTGTTTTAAAAATAATTTTTCGTCAAATTTCAACTTTTCTCGGAAATAAAAAAAGACTAAAACATTTTTTTTTCAGAAAGAAGGTGGCTATGCTACTTATACCGCATTACGTGTATATTCGTAAATGGTATGTCAAACTTCAATACATCTTGTTGAAGATTTTAACGATTCAAAAAATTGCTGTAAAAACATGCCGTGAAAAAACATGCCGTGAAACCTTTTTCGGATTTACGAATGTATTTGTGAAATTTTGAGGAAATGTTCCTTTTAGGAAGATCTTTTTTTCCTTTTCTTTGAAAAAATGTTGTAATTAAGCGGAAAATATTCTCTGTAAAAAGACTTTTCCACCAATAAAAAAAAAATAATTGGCTAGAAACAAATGACGTCATAATGATGTGTTGTTGTTTAAAAAAAAAATCGACCTGCGCACACGATTTTCATAGAAACTTCGCATACCAAAATTATTCATTTTGTTCCAAACTCCATACTCACACTGTATTTTATGATCATGATATTAATTCGGTCTGCATGAACATGGTTGCTAGATCTCAAACATATTTTCCAAAATAACGAGTTGTTTTTTAATGTTATAGGTACTGAAGGGCGGCTGCAATCATTGAAAATCGTTTCACTCTCTTGCCTGTCAAGTTTGGCGTAAAGATCCGAGTACGCATTAGTTTCTTTCGCGTTTATTTATTTGAGCGTTGACAGTTTTTGGATAATTTATGACTAGTTATTGAAGAATTTTTCTGAATTTGGCTTAGAAAGATTCACTAATGAGACACATCTTCATCTGTATGGCAATTTCGGGAAAAAATTTATTACCGAAAACGAAATTTCCACATATTGTTAAGCCAAGTTCGAACGGGGGACCTCAGCGTGGAACCCAACCTCTAACCAAGTTAACAACATAAATATACTGTTGGTATTCGCGGTTTACACTTCAAATTGGGACTAAACTGTTTCAAATTTGAACTAATCAACTTATGATAAAAGTAAGAATATTTGTAGCAATAAAAATGAAACTAAACCACTTGAAACCAATTTTTTTAAAAAGACGGCAGCACAAGAATTTTTGTCGAAGTCTTGGCCACGAAATCCTTGAAAGTCTTCAAAAATTGCCTTGTCTCGGCCGTACTCTAAACTCTAAAGGATGATTTTGTTGCCTTCACATCCTGAATGCGTCGTAATGACTTACTTTTTGGATGAAACGAGGTTCGATGTTACACGCCCTCATGTATTATAAGTAGGTAGTACGAATACTAACCAGAAATCCCCTCATTATACATATGAATAAAATGATCAAGAATGATCATCAATTATTGAAATCATAGTTGATTCCGGGTTGTTTTGCTGTAGACGAAACGTCCGGAGCAAATCTCCATGGACCATGAAAGAACAGCCCGGAATCAACTATGATTCAATTGGAGCAAAGCCTACACACATCAATCATCGATTACTTTTTATAACAAAATTTCTATTATACAAAATAAAATTTCTCTTATATTGTTTCAAAACTAAAACATCAACAACAACTGTTTAATCAAGTCATATGAAGCTAGGTAACAACAAATAGGCCAATAGAGCGCTGGTCAGGAATTAGATATAAGATCTTACCATATAGGATAAAGCAATGTTGATATGCATATCACATTTATGTGGATATTTCATTAAAAAATCCGCAATTAATTAACTCTTTCACTGAAAGGTGAGTAGGTACTTCCCTTCTCAGAAATTTTTGTCTAATTATTGATAAATATTTAATAAGAATTGATTCAATTTCATGGGTATCCCTCTTCTCATTTACAAAACTGGACCTTTTGAGAGAAAAAAAGGTAGTAGGTACTTATTGTCGATAACGTCAGTACCTATTATAGGTAGGTCCTGTAATTGGTAGGTTATGTAATACATTGCATAAGGGGATGGCCTTATTATAAAGGTATACATTTTCCTGCATATTTTGTAAAATCTAAACGGATTTCCCTAATAGCTGGCATTATTCCCACGCATGGATATGCTCATTCTGCGATCGGCTCTGGAAGTGGAGTAAAAAGCGGGGTTGGAGGTCTCACTAGGCGGTGGATAACGCCAACGCCACGGTCGCTGCTGAAGGTGTCCGTCTGTTGAAGCCCTTCCTCTGAATGGCTGATCAGATGGAGAAGATGCAGAACTGTCTTTCTTTTCTTCGGACTCGTCTTCTTCTTCTAACTCTTCTTCTGTCCAACGACGACCTTGGGAAGCGAAAAAAAAGAAATAAGAACAAGAGCGATGGATGCATTCTAAAATTTTCTAAAATTTAGATCTTTCTTGTGTGTGGTCTCCTCATATTGAGTGCATAGTTCTAGTACGCATATCATAGTACCTAATTATCAGTATTCATGACCGATATGAAAAAAAAGCTCAGAATTAGAGAAAACATGATGTGTAACGGAGATAATGGTATCACCAGCAAACATTAGTGTATGGAAGTCGTCGTGCTAAGAAGGTAAGTCATTTATACATATAAACAAGGACTAATAATAGCGGTCCCAGTACTGATCCCTGCGGTGCTTCAGTATTGCAAGAAATTTTATATTCGACCTCTTTTACTCCCCTTCTTTTAATGTTAAAACTTTCAATACGTGCCAGCATTCTAGAAAAATTCCATCCTGTATACAAGTATTAACAAGCTCAGTCGAAGTAACACTAATAAGAGAGTTAATATTTTTGATGAGACAAGATGAAAGCCAATAAACATCATCAAATTTATTTGTTTTTCATCGGCGTATATTGCTCCCCTCACTTCATCAGGGCCGCCCTTCAGAAAGGAAAACATACGACATAAAAAAGTTGAAATAAAAACTGAAAGCGGCTTTTTCAGGAGCACATCTGCGTGATTACATTAGAGTTTACGGAAATTTCTCTGCCCTAGAATGTCATTTGGCTTAAAAACTCGTCTCAACGTTCATCAATTAAAAATTGAAAACAAAAATGAGAAAGATAAACTGTTCTGTATAAAAAAGCAGATCCCTATTTTCGACCCTGCAAAATGGGAGCAATTACATTAATAATTAGTATTTTCGTAATAAGAATTCTGAAAAAAAAAACACTTCCAATTTACTCAAACTTCTGTTGTTTTCTTACCGAATTAACATAAAATTTTATTACACCGTTTCCTTTACAGTTCCTCGAATTTTTCTTGAGAGTTGAAGCAAAAATATTGCTTTTAATTTGATACCTGCACATTCTGAGTCAAGTAACTGTTTTTCATTGTCAAAAAATAGTCGAAAAATAGTCAGCATGAGTCTACATTTTCTTATTGACAATAATAATAATGATTTATCTGCTGTTTAGTTTGTCAAACTTTTATTCAAAAAAATTTTATCTACTCTGTTATTCAAACGAAAATTATGCTACGTAATTCCTTCATTCCAAAAATTTTCCTCAAAACCACAAGATAACTGTCAACTCTTTGCATTTACGGAAATTACTTCATGTTTTATTGATTGCAGGCGCTTGAGAAAAGCAATTCAGAAAAGATGTAGAAATTCAAATTTGTAATTAAGGGAAATCCGCACTCAACTAAGAAAACCCTCTCTGCTGGGAAAATAACGTACTTACCTACCTACGAACGCTGTGATGAAGATTGATAAAGATATTTGTCTCTGTCACTACTACGCCCTATTACCGAAATATTGACTCCGCGATCGCTATGACTTTTAAGTGCGTATCACTAGAAAAGCTTTTACCTGTTTATACAGGGTGTATCTTCAATATTGCAAAAAAATTTAAAGGCTCTGGTCAAAAATAAACAGAAAATATTTCATTAATGTGTGTCCACAAATGCACCGTTTTCGAGTTACAGGGTATTGAAAAAAGATTATTTTTCCAGTTTTTTGAAGATATCTCGGGAATATCTACGATATCTACGACACTGGGAAAATGGACATTTAAAAAGCGAAATTTCAACCGACAATTTTTTCTATATAAAAAAAGGTAGGTACTGGCCACAATTGCTAATGTGAGCCATTTTCCAGAATAACGACCATTTACGATGAAAAACTTACTTTTGATGTTTTTGAAAACGAAGGGCAGAAAACTTCTCTTATTCCCTGAGATCTCTACAAGTGGCACAAGAAAAAACTGAACTGATATTAAAAAGGTAACTGATATCAATGATAAAAAATGTACAACAGCTGTTTTGTACTTCAAGCGGTTCTTGAGAATCTTCAAAAAACTGGAAAAATTATCTTTTTTTCTCAAAAGCGGTGCATTTCCGGACACCGGACATTTTTTGCATGAGATCCTTAGAAAGGGAGTAAACCGAGAAATGAACCGTACATAATATGAAACCTAAAACCGCAGATTTTTTACTAAATTTATATTAAAAAATCTCATAAAAAGCTGATAATTATCTTACCGATAACGAGAATATTTCTGTGAAGAAAGATTTATTTTCAAATATCTCTTTTCATATTTTTTTTTGTTGAATCGTTTCGTAAAGTTGCCATTTCAATTGTCTATTTAGTTTCGAAATAATATTTTTATGCACAAGTGCATTTGTGCATCTTTTAGGCCCTCGGTGCGTAATAATGCACTTGTTTGTCTTTTGGGCACTATGGATTGCATAAAAGATGCACTTTTACTTCTTTTAGGTACTATGAGTGCGTAAAAGTGACATAAATGACAACTAAAATAATTTTTCATGAAAATTATGATATTGTCACTTTGACAATATAAAATACCAATCTCTCGAGTTCACAAATTTATATTTCCTGACGGCTTGAAATTCATAAATTGTCGTTTCTTGACGATTTAACAAAAAATCTTGTGTGATACATGTTGCAAAAGGAGTGTTTGAGCACTTTGACGATTGTCAAACTCGGCCTTCGGCCTCGTTTGGTAATTTCTATCACGAGCTATCTACTGAAATGGATCGCACCTAGGTAGGATGATAAGGAAATTATTTCCATCTCCCTCGTTAAATCAGCCCAAACCGCAATAGCAAACAGATTCGCCCAATCCATGAGCGCAGATCCCATTTTAAATCAGGCAAAACAATCAGCTAGGTATTAGGCGGCACCACCAGTAAGTAGTAGGTACCTACTCGATCACGTTCAACGAATATTAGGAAAGAGGAATACTTCAACAAATAATTACAAATTCACGTATAGGAAATCGAGACAGAGCAACGGGCCCGGGTCAGCCGCGTTACACTACTATATCTACAATAGTAGTTTGCATCACAATAGTAGTTTATGATAAAAGTTCCAAAATGGGAGTGTGTTAAACACGCGAAGAAAATCGCCACACTTTGACAATTATGACAATCAAAATGGCAACTTTATGAAACAATTTAACAAACAACTACTATTTTGTTAAATCGTTTCATAAAGTAGCCATTTTGATTGTTATTTAAGGTTCGGAATTACATTCTTTAAGGCACTTGCGCATAAAAGTGAAATAATTGACGATTAATAGAGATGGCCGTCTTGTAGCAGGCTGGAGAGGAAAGATAAGGAGGTTTTGGAGATGTATTTCATTTTAAAGCAATTTTATTTTAGAGTTCCAACCACCATGTAGCTTTCTCAGAACTTGGATCGTTTCAAACCAATTAAAACCGCCTCAGAAAACTGCTAGAATATTATAACTGTTATTTCACATCAAATTACTTGGGATAATCGCATTGCTAAGCACAAACACGGAAATACCAGAAGGAGTAAAAAGAAACATAAACTCTGTCATTTTACAAAGAGATAAACTGGTGCTGCTTTATTACCATCAGGGAATTGTATTTTTATTACAACTAAAGTAATTAATTTTACATCTTGTTGCTTTACTACAACACTTGCTGAAGTTTCACTGTGACTTTAATTATTAATTAAAGAACCTAATTAGGAATTTTTAGACGCATATAACATCGTTAATTTTACTTTAATCAGATGAGAAAAGTACCTACAATTTTTAAGAACCGGAGGCAGCGAGGCTCAAGTTTCAATCAAAGTCTTACCCACCTTGAAGAGTAATATTTAACGGCTAATTTTTGCTTGTTATTCGAAGTATTACATTAGCTAATTAAGTTGGTGTCCGTAAGTATATTGTTAAAGGAGAACAACTTCTCTCTGACACTTTGAAAACTTGATAATAAATAAGGAAGAAACAGGTGGAATTGCTTATGAGGACAATTCCTAAATTGTGTTTATGCTATTTGTAATAAAATTTAAAAAAGAGAAATTTGGCCAGTCAATTAAATTTTTGGCAAACTGACAAAATAAAAATTGCAATTCTGTTGTGCATATTTTTTTGTGCACAAATTCAAAAAATTTGTGGGAATTTCGTTAATAACCGTAAAGGAGTATTTTTTGAGCACCTGATACCATTGAAACACAGATAGCCTAATGTTAGCGTATTTTTACCTAATCCGAGAGTTGGTCTGCAATTGGTTAAAAGACTTCCAGGTGATGTGGCAGTGCAGAGCAGTCTAACTGTATCTGGGGACTCTGGATCTTTTTCACTTCCGGATCGTCGAAGTTTACTGGGGTTCTTACTGTGGACACGCCAGAATCTGCATACGTCCCGGAATACAGACAAAACCTAAACACATATACAATAATTATTAATTACAATAACGTGAAATAAATAATAAATATATTCGTGTCAAATACCAATTGGACAACTCGGTATGCCATTTTACCCCCTCACGCTATTCTGGGAATGCGATGCGGCTCTAGGCTGATTAGTCATCAGCCTACTTATCATCTCCTTATACAGTGTGAACCATTTGTTCTTGAAACACACTGTAGAATCTTGCGATTTTAAAGAAATTTCTTTTAAATCATAGAGCTTGATAAACTATATTTTGGGAGCAAAAAGCGTCTCATTCCTACAAAATCCAGGGCCTACTAGATCAGTGTTTACTTGTAAAATCTCAAAAATTCATATTAGCGATTTTTTTTTAGAAAAAAACTGGGCATGCCACGGGATTCACCAGCCCTTAAAACGGTACTGTACTAAATTTTATTGAAAATGTCAGAGTAAAAAGGATCTTGTAGTTATTTTAGAAATTCATAATAGAACTCCGAATTTTCATTAATTTATTCGAAAAGGTCAATAGAGACAAAATAGAAATTGTACGTCTAGTTGGTGATAATGTAGGTACTTTATTTTTTTAATTATAATTTTTTATTTATTTATTATTTTTATTATTTTTTATTTATTTATTTATTTAATTTTTTGTTACTTTTTTTAATTTTAATTTTCACTTATGATAGCTTTCGACCTTTTTCAAATTAATTTATGAAAATTCGGAGTATTATTATGAATTTCTAAAATAACTACAAGATCCTTTTTACTCTGACATTTTCAATAAAATTTAGTACAGTACCGTTATGAGGGCTGGTGAATCCCGTGGCGTGCCCAGTTTTTTTCTAAAAAAAATCGCTAATATGAATTTTTGCGATTTTACAAGTAAACACTGATCTAGTAGGCCCTGGATTTTGTAGGAATGAGACGCTTTTTGCTCCCAAAATATAGTTTATCAAGCTCTATGATTTAAAAGAATTTTTTTTTAAATCGCACCATAAATTAAGATTCTACAGGGTGTTTCAAGAACAAATGGGTCTTAATAATCATGGAACATATTTATAAATAAATTTTTATTAATTACTTTTCAAATGCAAGATAGTAATTAATTAATTTCATAAGCTGCCTATCCTAAATTCGTATTAAATCACAGCAGTCTGCTGAATTAAAATTTTCATGTTTCTGTGAATTTAAATTTAAATCAGGTACCTACGTTATTTTCGGGCAGATTCAAATAAGTAAAATTTCTCATTAGCTATAAATTAATAAATTAGACAGTTTGTGTCCCCTGATATGGAAGAACATCTGAAGTCTTAACTCATTATTCTGGGAATTAGTCGGTTCGCTGAATTCGTGTTGAATTTGTGAATTTATATATCTTAGGATTTCGAGTTTTACCTACAAAAGTCCAATATCTGTCTTTTAAGTCCTAACCTGTCTTCTCTCTAGCTCTCCTAAAATTCCCGTTTGTGTTTTAATTTAAAATTATTTCTTAAAACTGTCTCTCGTTGCATAATATGTTGACAGATACGTTATCCCTAACATAATGGTCATCTTTTAATTTAACGGATGTGTAATTTTGCGTAACAAATCAGACAAAATACAGGCGACAATTTCTTCATTAGTTTTTTTTTTATCACTGCTAATTTAAAACTTACAATATAAGCTTACAATGTATTTGTAAATTATATAACAATACTCGATGTTCGATGTATCAGTTGAGTTGGGCGCCATCCACTGATGGGTCTCAATTACTTATTCAGTTAAACCACTGTTTTCTAATCTAAGTCTTCTGTTGGCTTTTGATTGGCTATAATATAGTCGTGTAATTAGCTGGCGCAAAAAAAACCATGGCACATTTGTTATAATTCGCAGCATCTTGAATTGGAAATTTTCCTGAATTTTACTATTTGACGGTTTATTGCACCCCCACAGCTCAATATTCCAAATATTATAATGGGAGTGATGTCCGACGAGCCAGTACATATTTTTTTGCTCTAAGTGCAAGTGTTGATCAACTCAGCTTTTGGTCTGAGTACAGTGTCCCAGATAACTCAGCTTTCATAGATATTGAGGTATTGTATTCATTTTGCCATGAATGTTATTTGTGAGTGGATTTTGCACTGTTAGTCTAGCCAGTTTCGTAGTAGATTCAGATGGTCTTGTAGCTGTTCGGAAGCTCGAGTTGGAATGATAATGTTGCATCAGTAAATGTGTAAATTTTGATCCTGTTCATTGTTGGGAGCATCACTAAACACGAGGTACAGTCCGAGGTACGCCGCCCTGTGGAACGCCTGAGCATACCTGAGAGGGAATCTTCCACTTTCAACTGAAATAATCTGACACTGAGGTATGCTTGAGTGTGAGGTATATGCTGTCTGAAAATAATTGCTATATCTTGTATAGTAGTCTTCTATGCCATACCTTATCGAAGACTTTTTGTACCTTTAGGAATACTGAAAAAAACTAATTTTCACTCTAGATTTTCCCTATCATGATTGGCTATCCTGAGACACTGATGAATGATGGAATGGCTTTCTCTAAACCCAAACTGATGATCGGGGATTAGCTTATTTATGAGTATGATTCCATTCAGTCTTTGTAACAGGATTCTCACTAGGATTTTAGGTAACATTGGTAGCAGGATAATTGGCCTATAAGAGCTTGTTTGCTTTGAAGATTTGCCAGAATTCCCAATCATTATAGTTTGTGCATATTTCCATTGGAGTGGAAAGTGGTTGGGGCTGATAATTCTATTTTATATGACCATACTACTGTCTTTTTCAGTACTTTTTTAGGTCATATCCCGGTGCTTTATATGCATTCAATCGTTTAAGCTCTCGTCATATCTCTGCTGTAGTGACAGGTATAGGTGGTAGTGATAGCTGTCCAGGAGTGTTCAGATATTCCTCTATTTCATCGTCTGCTAACGGGTTACTAGACGATAACGAGTAAATACTTGAGCTAAATCTTGTGCAAAAGTTGTTTGCTTTTTCTTGGTTAGTTCCGTGCCCGTTCTATTTTTCGAAGTGGCGGAGTTGAGACATAAGGTCGCTTAAACTTCTTTGTGGCTATTCTTTGTTTCGGTTTTCCTTCAAGGCATTAATGAGTTGATGGGTTAGCCTGTTCAGTGTTATTTTGTCTTGATGATCCCTTGTCCTTTGCCATTTACCATGAGCTTTGCATCTTTTGCTTCCTGCAGTATGTGCGCTAGATGAATATTGTCGCTGAAGCATTTTTGATAGCTTTCCCAGTTAGTCTCCTTGGTGCAGAGTTTTGGGCGTGGAGTTTTTCAGATTATGTTAGTACTAAGTGTGAAAATTATGGTGCTGTGATCTAAACTTAGCTCTAGGTTACTTTCAATTATCGTACTATGTATTTCACCTATATCATTTGTTATGGCAAAGTCTAATAGGTCTGGTATTTTGGTCTGTCGTATCTCGCTAACGGAGTTTTATCCCTCAATTCCCGCATAGAACGCCGTTTGCTGCAATAATCGAACTTCAAAGTTAGGGAAGACGCGTCCCAAATTAAAAAATTTAAAGCACGTTTTTGTTGATTAATTTCGAAAATAGCAAACACCAGATTCTCTTGCTTGTTATCACTTAACGATCTGTCGAATTCCTATTTTGATCGAAATTATTTCTAGTTATTAAGATAACCAGGAAGGATCCGTTTGAATTATTTACAATACAATTCCGCATCATGGTCTGGCAATTGATCCTCTCTAGTGATAATTAATTACTCAGTCCATTAAGGCTCAGTCTTCCGACAGTCTGAACTAATGGAATTATAGCAATATTGAACCGGTTTCGAGCTGTCTTAGTGTTCGAATATATGCATATGAGGAAGTTCCTGCAAAGGTTGATAACTTGAAGGGAGATTTTAATTTTTTCAAAATACTAAAGAATAAATTTTTTTGAGATATTTATCATGTTATATCGTTCTTCTTTCTCAAGTGTATTATCCTTTATTTGCCCTCCTCCTCCAGTGAGATAATTATTAATAATAGTCCAGGGATAAAACTCATCAAAAGGCCCTTTAGAATTTAAAGACACAAAGATGATAATTAAAGCGGACGGTTTAAGTATCTTGAAGAAATTTTCATATTTCTTTTATACACGTTTATATTATGAACATTTTTATAATTTTTTTTTATTCCCAAATTCAATGTAATACAAGAAAAAATAATTTTACTGAGGTAAGGAAATTGAGTGCAGATCAGTTTCAATTATTTTGTATAACTGAATGTACATACATTTCGTTTATCCTAATTTTTTTCAGAAACTTTCTTGTGCTACAGCTATGTTGATGCATTCCAAATACTCAGAAAACACCCTTTTGCTATTTAAAAGATAAACCTCATCCCCCATATCCTTCAAGGAATGCAAGGCAGAATTTTGTTTCAGTTTGTCAGGCTTGACAAATTTTCTCCATCCTATTTTTTTTTTTAAATCAAGACTTGCTTTAATTATTTCCACGAACACTCTATAGTAAGCATTGTCAAAATTTGAATATTTTATTATATTGGTCATTTTATCCAACAAACACGCATGCGCTGGTTAATCAATAAGTAATAACGATCAAAGCACATAGTTGAACAACATGGGTAGCCCTTTTTGAGGTCCAACAAAAAAAAGGGCTATTAGGCTCACTTACCTGTTCGATACTCTCCCTGACGGATATTTCATGGAAACAGACACATCCGATCTCCTTGCTTCTCCTCTGACCTTCCTCAAGAGTCACCATTCGGTCCTCAGCTTGGTCGACCTTGTTTCCAACCAGTACCACAGGCACATCACCTGCACCCTCTCTCATGCCACTGACCAAACGACGCCGCCGTTTATTGTAGTTGATGAGGAATTTTAGCCGATAACACTCGTCGAAGGAACATTTGTCAGTCACGGAGTACATCAAGATGAATGCTTCCGCCCATCGGATATTCGCTTCCAGGGTTATGCACGAGGTCTCTTGCTGCGGAAGTAAAATTTTTTATAGCAGCTTGTCTCAAATGATTCAGAAAATGATTTCATAACACTATGAGCCCATTTGACGGAGAAAGAAAAATCCACGAAATAAATCTCATCTCGTAAATTTAATATCCAAAATAGGTAATAAAAAACGACAGGTCTTGATAGGATTCTTTGTGTATCTGGTATGCTATGCCAAAATCTACGGCAAGCAGAGATATGAGTTTTTTATAAAGATGTAGGGAACGGGGTTCGAATGTACCTCAAGCGGAATTTTTAATTATTGTGTCGTTCGCGAGCGAAGCCGAGAGTCTCTAGTTTAATATAAATTTCAAATAAATATTTAATAGGCATTATTATACCAGGTGAACCATTTAAAGTGAGCACCTCTGCTATAGCTTTGTTGTTAATTGAGGTAGAAAGTTGGTTAAATTGGCATACTAGCCGCGTTCTTCAACTGATTAAAATTTCTTCCTCAATGGCTCAAGATGTCCGAAAACGGTTAAAAAATTATTTTTTTTCTTTTTATCCTAGAGTTTTCTTACCCTCTATGGATATTGGTTATCATACGATATACCACACAATTTGAATACGACAAGTTAAGATATAGGGACATGGAAGCCGTTGATTACAAAAATTATATTGCCTAGGCAGTAAAAGTGATTCTTTTTGATCTCGTAAATTGACGAGATTGAGGATATAACATGAAAGAAAACTCAAAATATACCCAACTTTATGTAACAATTGGCGGAAAAATTATGTGTTCAACTCGCCAGTAAAGGCAGATTGAATGCTTTGGCCTCTGTAACCTGGAGTTCTCAGCTATAAAATTCAGTCGGCAACGTTACTGTCTATACCTTTTCAACGTCAATTTCAGAAAAAGTAACACCAATTTCAAAAAAAGTATTCCATAAAAGGGACTTCAATTTCAGAATAGTATAAATTCAGATTCAGAAAATGTAATTTCAATTTCAGAAAAGTAAATTCAAATACAAAATGAAGTCAACTTCAGAAAAAATGGAAACAATTTGAGAATAAGTAATTCCAATTTAGCAAAAAATTGCTTATTTTTTTTAAAAGCCTAGGTATAGTTATTAAGTCTATACATACAGGGTGGCCCAGCGAAAACGTACCAGGCCTAATAACTTGAAAACTGAAGATGTACGCGAAAAACGCCGAAACAGGTCGATTTTGTTATCGAGGGGGACATTTTTTCGTGACAAACTTAACTACCCAAGTTCAACCCCTTGGCAGGGGTATCATTGCTTATCATCATAAGGAATAGATATCCAGTGATACATCATTTGAAAGCTACTTGAATTCTCTTTACAACGATATTCAACATTTTAGGTGTAGCTTACATACAGATAGGCCCAACTAAAACCAGAGCAAAAAAAAAAACAGCAGTAGGTAGAACGAGTCTGGACAATCGTGTCATAAAATCGGGGTGCGGATTTGAATAATATCTAAACCTATTGTTTTTAAAGCTGCAGGTTTGCTGAATTTCTCGTAAAATCGTCGAGAAAATAACGTCTTCATCTCGCAGAGAATGACCATTATTCACGTGGGCTTTCAAAGTTGAATTCTTTTGAAGAATACCCATCATTGTCCATCATTCGTTGAAGAATATACTATTATCTCTCACGTGTAGCTTTGGGATATGACAATGAAATACGGTGCACAATACGGCAAGTACAGTATACCCTTTGAAGTTACTTCTTGTATAGTCTACTGTACAAAACGAGCAAAATTTTCACAAACTGGAAACGCGATTATGTAATTGGCAGTATAGCTGTTCTTTATTTTTCATTTGCTGTGAACGGGACTAACACTAAGCATGCTAGCAATCATTGAAAACAGATTAATAGAAGTTGAAACTCACGAAGTTGCACCACCTAATATTGGAAATGTCTAAACCATAATTCACGTTAAACAACTTGTAAGCAAATTTGGCGGAGTTTACGTTTCCAACAACTACCTTATGACATAAGCAGCAAATCATTCGAAATTGAATCTGGAGGATATTATTGTCAGAAAGATCAAGATTAGGGTTCTGAACTTCTTAAAATGATTTTTATTTATGGTGCAACTTGGGTGTTTATATAGATTATGAAATTATTGATTCCAGCTATTTTCCGATGCTCCATAGTTTCATGTTTCTAGCCACTTCGGTTCTGAGACCATACGAAAACATCCCTAAACAGCAGCTAAATTTAATGCTAAGATACCTGCTTTCTTGCATAAATTTCTTGCATGAATAACCGGAGAGCCATAATATTCAATAACTCTCCCTTTAAGTATGCTCATGGAAGCCTAGCGGTTTCTTCGTAATAAGCAAATCGATTTTTTATCGATGAAGTAAACACCGATAATATATCCTATAATGTGACCTTGTTAATAGATTAATTGCTTATTGAACATAATTGAGATTACAACCCTTATTACTGAGAAAATTGAGAAAACGACTTGAATATTTTATAAGATCATTTCGAGTATTTTCAGTTCGTGAAATAATTTTCTTTGTTAAATTCTGATAAGCAGAACGTCCTATTTGATTTTTGGTTAACTTAATTTCCCTTTTCTTAAAATTAATTATATTAGCTTTATTAGAAAGTCCTTTTGATCCGGGATGAATCTTAGAAACCTTAATCAAATGTTCATTTTCCAGAGACATTTCTGCTAATAATTACATTTCACCAGAGACTCGGAAAATAATTTATAATAAATATTTCAGCTGTAATACCATACTTGCAGCTTTAAAATTATCGCATTCATTAAAGGTTCTAAGAAAGCTATCTAATCCACATGGTAGAAGCATAGTCGATATTGCTTCTCGATTCGAGAGGTAATAATACCTCCTGTAATCTTTTTTGGTAATCCCACGTCAAACGCAGCTCGACAACCACTGCTGCAGATCGCTTTGAACGGACAATCACAAACTATAGGGAGAGGTTCATAATCTACTCGGCAAACAATGCAAAGACATTGAAGGTGTTCGAATCAATATAGATTATGAACGCTAGCATAAACTTAATTTGGTTTGAACGGGGGAGAAAGGATCTCTGCCAGGCTGTGAATATTCATGAAATGCTCAAGAAGATATTACAAGAATGTTTCTTACTTCGTGCTATGGGATGATTAAATTGCTAAATATCATATTTCATTTTATTCATGCGATTTTTTCATTTCCAATATGACACCGCATTTCCTGATAATATGATCTAAGTAATCTTATGAAAAACATTTCCAATCCCAGTTTCGAATTAATTAAATTAAGAGTTGGACAGAAAATTGCTTGAAGATTTCAATATTTTACAAAAATTTCCAGAAATGTATTTTTTGCGACGAAATGATAGGCCTGAGTGAAAGATGGGTTTGTGGATCTCCATCGGTAATCCATAGAATCTTACTGGTCTTGAGTTAATAGCTAGTTGCTTGGCTTGCTCAATAGACATTATCTTTCTCAAAAAATATTCGTTTAGAATTCTCTATAATTCTATAGCAATTTACAACAAAAAACCAGTAAAATTATACATCAAAAGGTACCTTTTGAGGTAACCCTATACCTCAAAACCAGTAAGATTCTATGGATTACTGGAAATCCACTCACCGCAGCTTCCTCTCAGGAAATTTCATGTCCTAACTCGGTGTATTTTTTATTTATGATTTCAATATGAACTCATTATATAACACTCCTAATATTATCATATAATAGGTAATAATACCGGTTTCAGAAAACGTAAGGAATTATTTCTTTGGAGACAGAATCCTTGTGGAATTATTTCATTTATTTTCGTAATTTCATTAGATATAGTGAAATTGAGGTAACCCTTTAGACAACCCCTCATTCAAGGGTCAGTAGTTCTTTAAATGCGTAACTGTCTAGAGCCCTTCATCATACTGAATTACCGAATCATTCTAACCGTCTGATAATATTGAACCTGATCGCCTGCAAACATATGAACCTTGTTACTTAGTGGCAGGAATCCTGATCATTCATATTGAATTTGACACAAGTGTGATTCTATCGATCTCCATAATATTGTGAACTGAAATGGATCGCACCTAGGTAGGATGATAAGGAAATTATTTCCATCTCCCTCGTTAAATCAGCTCAAACCGAAAGAGCAGACAGTGCAAGAATAGATACGTAATTACCCAAAGGTAAAATTGTTAGGAAATTAAATCGCAACTACGCGCCCTAAAATCCAATGAAATATTGAAGTCAACAAATTAGATATTCATAAAAGAGTAACCGCTCTAGCTAAAAACATTCCAGCCCTTTAAGAAGACATCCGAAAGTCCGGCAAAGCTAGGGTAGAAACTCACCAGATGTTGGTACATGTATTCTGAGACACCCTGCTCGGATCGAGTGAAATAATAGCATGACCTAGATACAGAACGGGTGGAAAGATTTGTGAAATCGTGAATCAAACAATAACCCCTTGCAAAGACAATAATAAGTCGCTAGGTATTTCACCCACGATAATGAAAATTTCACCAATCGATAGAGCGAATTAATAAATGAAGGTCGCCAAAAATACATCGCGATCCCCAAACAACAAGCAGGTGAAAATGCGAAATGAGAGTTGAGCCGGTGTAATTATAATAGTTAGGTACAATGAAAAGACGAAAACGCGTCGGCCGATTTTAAGGAAAATTTAGGTAGTTGAAGTTCAGGTTTAGGACAATTTAGTAAGGTAGCCGCGAGGTCGACTTGCCAAATCTTACGACAAGTGAGATATGATAAGAAACCAATCACGATATAAGGCAGTGCCAATGAGGTGCATTGTTACGTGTCGTGTTTAGAAAGCGGGCCACCGCTTCTATAAAAGCAGACGTCTTACCGCAGCTCCAGACAGATTAAGATCAGCTTCCGAGCAGGTCGAATCTGACTTCCTAACCCTTTATACGGTACCCAGAGATGGCATAGCGGACTCCGGGATACCTAATCCTTATCTATACCCGAAAATTCGACCGGACGCGAATGATCAATATTCGCAGTTGGCAATTTCTCGTCGAACCAATTCACTAGTAGATGGCAAAGCGCCTATTCTGAAGGAATTTCCTTCACAAATTAGGGAAAATCCATTGAGAAAATAGTTAGGGAAAATCTCTCTTCGAAACAAAATCCACATCAATAAATAATTAAACAGATTCGCCCAATCCATGAGCGCAGATCCCATTTTAAATCAAGAAAAATAATCAGCTAGGAATTAGGCGGCATCAGCAGTAAATACCTAGTAGGTACCTACTCAAACCAATAAAGCAGAGCGTTAATACCTGCTCATCAATATCAGGAAATCCAACAACCGAAATAAAACTCGGATTATCAATTGCTATTCAGCAAATAGGAATTCAAAGCAACCAAAAACAAATTAGTCTCGAGTATGTGAAAAGTCAATCAAAATCAATCAAAACCAAAACTCCTTTAGCACATCATACGAATGTCAACTCCATTCAAAATTTAAAAACAAACTCCGCAGAAAATTGCTATAAAATGTTATTGCCAGTCTGGACTGAGTTATCTGCTTTCTAAACAGGTGTTAGGGGTAAAAACCTTGGACCACGATGAAATCGATGGTTGATCTCGATTATAAAACCCACCGGCTCCGATATAGGTATTCATAAAAATTCCAGCATTCAATTATTACCCAGGCAAGCCCACGGGAACCCTGAGGAATAATTATAGAATAGCGGCCTAGTTTGGTCAGTTGGTCATCACATTTAAAATAGCAAAACAAAACTGCGAATTGCAGAGAACGTCATATTCGAAATGATAAGGTATATTAACTCACCGCCTTGATAGGTCAGGTAGAACAAAAAGGTAGCCGCAGGGCAAATAGGTATTGACGTTCCAAAAGTGGCCAAAAAAACCGCTTTCACAAGAAAAGAAAAAGAAAATTGGAAAGACATTCGTATAATGTTTAAAGAGGAGGTAGCAAATGAAACAAACATGGCAACACTGCTCTCGACATCCAAGCCAAGCTAGCAACTCGACAAACAGACAGACATATCCCGGGTAGTCTGTAACCAAAGTGGTTGTATTCTTTAATTAATTCAAGCAGTTGCTTGAAATGAAATCAAAGAAACCAGAAAAAGGAAATTAGGCAAAGAAAATCGTCGAATAGGTAATCGGACAGACATTTCCGCCATATCCCGGATAGTCTGTAACCAAAGTGGTTATATTCTTTAACTAATTCGAGCTGTTGCTTGAAATGAAATCAAAGAAAATGAAACAAAAGCAAAACGAAATAATAAGAAAGCACAGGTGTGCAAAAGAGTGGAATCCGAAATGGATTGGAGTTTGAAAAATGCATGAAAAGGATTTATCATTCGCTTTCCATTGTTTGGTACTCTCTATGCAAAATCACGGCCTCTCTCGCCCTTCACCATTTTACGCCCTTGCAAACGAATTCTCTCGCTCATCATTCGCTTTTAGACAAGTGACAGGAAGTCCGCCGTTAACATCAATTGTCAGTAAATTTCCCCGCCTTTCCGAAAGAAAGCCCAATCAATCGAGATACAATGAGTCATAGTAGGTTCTTTTGCGCATCCGTTTCGGCCATAGTAATGCTGGCATACCTCAATCAAAGAGCAGGGGTGACTACGGTAAAAACTACGGTAAACACAACGAGGAAAACACAGCGGTCCTATTAGGGGAAACCCAGAGGTAAATAGACGATTACAGTAGCTTTTCGCGAAAGACGAGGAGGCCCGGGGTCTCTGCGTTACAGTACCTACCTATAACCTTTCAGGCAGTTTAAAAAACTCAATCATTTCGAAAAATTTCAAAGCCTCCTTGCTGATCTCAAGAATTTCATAATCATTCTGATTAAGTAGATAATCTTGATAACGTAAATATCGAGATTGTGAATCTCATAAATCTTATTCTATTACTCTCTATATAAAATATCCGTCCAATGCAAGTGTTTTGCTTACACATAATCAGAACACTCGGCTAGGTGCGGCTGGTCATGGTCAGGTCTTGTTTGTAAACAGATAAGTTTACGTATTAACTCTTAAATACTGACTTATTAGACAGTAAAACTTCATTACTGTACTCTCAGTACTTGTAAATTACAAAGTAATATTGATCATTTTTTGTTTTACTTCCCATATGTAGCTGGAAAATTCCAGTTTTCGTAATTACATTTTGTGGTTAAAAATAAAGATAAATTACACATTTCCCTACTCCTACATACCTCATGAAGTTTTAGAAGGCGTGTAGATGAAAAGAGAATGAATTTCCGCTTCCACTATTTTAACGAAGTTGTCTGGCCTTACACGCAGCCGAATTCTTAAGTAGCCTGCATTGCCTCTTTTATTATTCAAATGGCAGCATAGAGAACAGGTAACATAAAGGATGGCAACATTAGGAACAGCTAACTGAATATTCACAGAGCTTGTTACCGACTAATTTAATCGACGACGTTTTTTTTTCATATGAACAAGAATAATTTTAATGTCGATAATGTCTTCTTGCTACAAATCATGCGCAAGAATATGCTACCGAGTTTCGAAACGGTCCTGGTAATATTGCAATAATCTATCCATCAGGCAGGAGTCCTATGAAGCTTAAGGAAAGTTAATTTACTTGAGCATCACCGTTGTTTGTCTTTGTTCTGGCGAAGATTGCTGAACTATTGGGACTAGGCAATGTGAAAACACACAAAGATGTAATGGGTAGTTGTTGGAGTGCCTTTGTGAATTTAGTTTCAGCAGTCAGAGTTGAATAAGAGTTTGATCAATATAATTTGTGCTGCCTACTCCGCTCATAATTCATCAGTCATTTGGTGTAGTATTAAGTAAAAATACTTATCCTCAATATTTATCCTTAATCGATTTAATGCATTTAGGTACAGTCCAGTTATTATAGGATGGCGAAAAAGTTCTTACTGCGCAGAAAGGTTATTGGTTACCGTCTCCGACTTCAGAATTATTTGTCGAACAATAACAACAATGTTAGCAAGATGCACAGTTCACGCCTAGCCTTTGTCTTCCTATAAAAATCGGACAATATCAAACCTATAAATATTATACGTTTTACAATGAAGTAGATTTGAAGTTTATTAGATATGAGGAAAAACTAAAATTCGTAATTTTTTATTTTAGGTATAAATAAGCCACTCTGTATAATTGCTAGAGTCGTGAAATTTGGTAGTGTGAATTGGTTCAAAAGGAATAAGTTACAGACTTTCGAAAATGTTTCATAAAATAATTCAGAGAACTGGGTGAAACGTGTACGACATAAATGGAGAGTTCATTTACGTACAAAATATCCAAACTAAAAATCACAGTTTGTTGATATCTGGTAACATATTGGATCTAAAAAAAAGACCCTTCATAGCAGTCCGAGTTGTTTTAAAAATGCGAAGTTTTTGCTGGTTTTGTATCACTGTGGATATAATAACATCTACACATATCACTATAACTGGATTTCAAAGTTGAACCAGCACATAAGAGGCTTAAATTGAAAGCTCTGCTCTTTGTGGATCATTTCTCTGATCATCAAAATATTCCCAATTTGTTCAACATAAAGATACAATTTCCATAAATATAACATTCACATCCAAGTCGTCCAAACAATTCCATCATTATAAATTCCAAGCTTTAAGAAGTTTGTAGCGATCCGGGGAATTTCGAATATCAAGTTAAATAGAACGTTACATGTTCATTTGTTGGGGAATCTTGGGGTGCAAATAAAATTTATACAAAATAAAAAATAACTTCTCATGTTAAACGCGAAAGAGCATACTCAAATAATCTTACATGATGGAGGAGATGTCCTTGCAGTGAATGTGGACATCTTTAGAAGGATTGTTCTATTATGAAATCTAAAGTGGGTTTTGAAGCAATTCATGAAGTCTTGCCAGAAGCTATTATAGGGATAAGACAATCAGAACTTTTCGGAAATAATTTGGCTGTAGGGTACCTGCTATGTCAGAGTTATTTCATTAGGATTTTTCCTCTGCTTTTTAAAGCGAATAATGTGAAATAATAAAGATTTCATTTTTCATTTCTTATACACAGTAACCTTAGTTTTACTCTAAAAGTTAATGGTTGCTAGTGTGGATAAAAACTTAAAAATTGAAACTTCCTCAGAGAAGGAAGGAAAACTTTTGCCGAAGCCAGGAATTGGTAAACAAATAGATGTAATTTTCCTCAATAACGATTCCCTGTTTGTTTACCTATGCGGAGCGGCATCGTTCATTGTCAGGTCTAAAATTGGATTTGAATACCTTGTTGTTTATCAAACTAACTTTATTTCGAAAAAAAGCCTAGGACTACTTACAGCATTCCAATTTATTTACTCTTTGCATACTTTACATTCCAATAGAAGAAAACCTAATACGAGATGAACTTTATAAAGTTAAGTGACTGGAGATAAATACTTTGAGAGTTGTGTAGGTACTTATTTAGCTGAGGCCGAAATAATATTCTTCTTCTATCGCTCGCTATCTCTCTTCCTCTCTTTCTCCTTCCATCTTATTATATTATAAATTAGGATTCAGAAGGTTTTATAAATAAAGCTTTTAGTGCCATTTTTAATGATGAGTACTATTTTTATATCTCAAGAAGTCTTTTAGCAATGGTGGCCTTCTTTCAAATTTTAGTTTCAATCAAGGAGTGCTTTTACGCAATTCTCATTAAGTTAAATATTCCCTTCACAGTTGGCAGTAGAAAATTATTTCATGATATAATTATTAATTCATTTAAGAAATTTGCTTCACGTAACACGGCACGACTTTCCATCTACTCGATCCACTGCTCTTTAAACTTTCGTCGGGAATTTCGCTTCAGTCATTAGAAACTCTAACTTTAATAACTTAGGTAAGTGTGAAGCCCGCAATTGTTTCATCTTCAAGTGGGTGCAATAACAAAAGCCAGTAAAGCATAACTTTCAGAGCCGCGCAATTTCAATGAGTTAAATTCAATAAACTATACTCGGGGAGCACGCAGTGACATTTCGTCATCTTGTTGCTGACGTTTTTTTGTGTCGATGTTTGCTTTATGGTGTGCAATAGAAGATATACATTTTGTAACGTATCATAATCTCACTACTATTACTGCTTCCTTAAATCACACACTGCCTACCCAACTAACAATTTTGCTGTATAAAATATTCATAAAAGAACTGATTTGTTTTATAATTATTATATTGCGGCTTCAAGAATATAATTTTGTTGTATTTAAGCTGTGAGGGAAATCATTTTGCTCTTGGGAACAAAATTGTTTTCTTAGACAATGTTTAGAACGTTCTTAGTGCTAAATTATAAAACACCTTATAAAATAAATATAAAACTGTTTTATAAACGTTTATGCGACTATCGTTATAGGATATAAATTATTATAAAACGAAACTGATTTATAGGAGTTATTTAGCAGTGTTTAAAACATAATGAAAGCTCGGTTACATAATTGCTTTATAACAATTGACGTTGTGTTCTTATGAAACTGTTATATAAGTGATCTTACAATGCAATTTTGTTATCGCAGCAAATTTGTCATAATAGAAGCCGAAATATAACTGTTATATACCAACTAAAGAACCTGCAAAAAGGAAATAATAATAAAACTGTTATGAAATAAAATAACCCTGTAAAGGATAACTACTTATAAAAAAATAAGAAATAAATAAAAGTCTAATATATGTGTGCCTGTTCAAAAGATCAAGGGTGCTTATTCTTACAAAAATCAAATAAAATGTCGGATATTTTAGTCGCTGGAAAAAATAAAACGCATTGGCGAAAGGGTTCCTGCTGTCGAAATGGTTGTAAGCGAAGGACATTTTGTACTCAATAACAACTGGTCTAGTCTCAGGACAGAAAACGAAACAGAAGCGAGTAGTTTAGCAAATAATGACTGGCTTGTTAAGTTAGAATGCACCGAAGAATTAGATATTCAACTACCTATCAGATTCAGAAGCGAATAAAATTGTTCTCTAAAGATATACTTTGACATTATAATAAAACAAATCTGTTTTATAACTGCTGAAACATTACTGTTATAAAACTAAAATCAATTTTGCAAATATCATAATTCTTTAATGGTCACCAAGAACAGGCTTATAAAACAAATTTGTTCTGTAATTGTCACGCAGTTCAGTGTTATAAAACAGATTTCTTCTGTATATTACTTAACTGGTAACCTGTTTGCCTTATATTTTCTAATGGTCACCGAGAACAGGATTATAAAACAAATGTATTCTGTACTTGTCTCCAGTTCAGTGTTATAAAACAGATTTGTTCTGTAACTGTCATACAAGCCAATGTTATACAACAAATTTGTTCGGTAAGACTTGCATACCAACTGTATTATGCACAACAACGTATTTTGAACACAGCATCTTATGGAGAGGGCAATTGCAGAACCGTATTATTATTTTTCTATGGTGGGATATTTAAATACGCGATTTTACTCATATTTTGCAATTCAAAGTTGCCGTTCTTCCCTAGTGTCGCTTAATATCGCGTGAGCAAATAGAAATGAAATTTACACAGTTACTAATAATCGAATAATTTTTTATAAATTCTTTAACGGCATTTAATTATTATAATATTATATTTAAAGTAATATTATAATTTTAATGATAAACATTTTACTGCAATGGCACTTCAAGTAGTATGAACGCCGGTACTTCGTACCACCTATTCATCAACCACCTGATGTATAATATAATACTGTTTTTGTGTATTGTGCTATTTATTTGGATTTCAATTGTACTTTAACTGGTCGCTGTAACTGGAAATTCTATGTTTCTGTTGGGTAATTTAAAAATAATAATAATAACATACATAATAGGTATCATTATTATTGTTTGATAAACATCGAATACGGTCCTGTATTTTGGATATGTTGAATGTCGTAACTATATTGTTTTATAAAAGTCACTAATTCTGCTTTCTTGCCATATAAGGTCGACTTTAGATACAAAATTGTTTTATTAGGTACCAGCCATATTGGATACAGAATTAAGCACCTATGAACAGGCGCCATTGTTGAATTATGTGTAATTTTGAGTCAGTAGTTACCACCTTTTAACAATAAAAAACATATCAGTTGAAGTATATTCTTAAAAAAAAGTTTACACGTACCTATTATTATATTATCATGAATTTTTTTTTTGAATTTTTTTTATAAATTTTTAATATTTCTAATATCAATTTTAACTGTGGCGCGTTGAAATATTACCACATATATACTATATATTTCACAATAAAATTTACTTCGCAAGTAAAATTGACTTTTAGGAGATCTTAGGAGCCACGATAATTTGACTTGTAAGTACGAAAGTGAGTAGCTATACAACATCCCGTTTTCATTAAAATACCCAGTCGTAGCATTTTAGTTTCTTTAAGGATATATTATACACTCTACCTCATAGTAAAGGAATTGTTTAGCACCTATGAAACAAATATATTTTATGCTTGCAGTGATCCATCACACTAATAAAACAAATATGTAACTTGGAAGTAAGTTATAAAACTGTTGCTTGAAAATGTTCTCTTTATTTTATAACCATTGCATAGTGGTAATAGGTATAACCTTTATAAAACAGTTTTATAAAGATGTTTGACTTTGTTTCTTAAGGCTTGAGTAGACGTTTACATAACTATCCGATATTAGTGCTACGCTGACCTTATAGAACAAGTTAAAAAGCCAATATGTTTTATAAACCTGCGCCCAATTTGCGTTTATAACTGCTGTATAGACGTTTTAGAAATGTTCTCAGGAATAAAGCTGTTTTATAAATTTTGTTTTATTAACATTCTTACAGCATTTATAAAATATAAAATTGTTAGTTGGGTATAACACTACTTTCGCCTACTACAATATCGCTTACTTACTATTGCTTCCTTGTTCGCTTACTTCTTCGCAGTCTGCAATGAACTAACTTACTGCCTACTTGCTCCTCTTATACATATACACCTAAGTATTCTTCTGGAATGCACTTTGAGAGTTGTTTCTTTCCCGAACTTCTTTCCAGAGTTCCGGATGTTTTATTCCTGGAATATTCTAGACAAGAATTTCTCAGGACACTCAAAAGAAGTTTAGAGGTTTTTTTTTTCTTTACCGCACAAAATTCAGGGAAAGCATCATCAGGCGGAGCTAGCGCCCACGTCGTCACTGCACATAACATAAAAATATCATTGCGGATTCCAAAAACGATTAAAAGTAAATTTACAGGTAGAATAATAAATAATCCATCAGCTGCTGATAGAAAATTAAATTTTAATTCTTAGTTTTTTACAACCTTTTTTATAATATAAAGTATGTTATAAATCATTTTTTAAAGGGTTGAATATTTAAAACGCAAAACGTATAATGACTGCAGCTGCGAAGGTAGGTAACTTCAGAGCAGGAGAGATTGTTATCCGAGCTGCTATCCTAAAATCCCTTCTAAATGAGGCTGACAGTGCTGCTGCTGCTGCCCTGTAATTGGTTTACAACCTCAGTAGTTACACATGAACTCATCTCTAATATGTTCACAGCGGAACGTAACCTCCCTGCTCCCGTTGTTTCATATGAAGATCCGTTCTAAATCAGAAATCTAACAAAGGATTTTTGATCCCATTGTTACACGTCACGCCAACTCATCGTTTCACCCGCAGCAAAGAAAATTGGAATTAATTTAAAAATAGTGAACTTGAATTTAAAAAATATGAGTTGCCCTGCATCTTTTTTCATTGGGCGATATAGCACGATTTGGTTTGGCAGGATGACAGAGCTTGATGAACTTTTTTTTAGCAAAAAGCAACCGTTTATCGCAGTGTTTATTAGTAGTAATTGAAAGAATTCAAATTAGTTTTTCTACGCCACTGGATTCACCATCGCTCAAAACGGTACTAGGTATATTAAATTTTTCGTTAAAATGGATAAACTTGAATATCAGACGGGCAGAAAATTATTCGTTTTGCATGGATTCATGCTAAATAAATTCATCCTAAATTGACAAAAGTTTACAAGGACTCTGCTGCTTTTATTTTTTATTTAAAAGTGGGCTGAATTTAAACGTGGTCATACGTCCCTTGAAGATGACCCACGTAAAGGACGGCCAAAAACCGACACCGTACCGGAAACCATCAAAAAAGTGCATGATATCGTGGAGATAGGTCAGGCTGTGGGGATACCGGAAGAATGTTTTTAGTACAAAACAGTTTCCACGAAGAATTAGGGATTCGAAAGCTCTGCGCAAGATGGGTGCCGCCTTTTGCTGAATGCCGATCAACATCAAATCAAAGCACTTAGATACAAGGGTGAGTTCGCGATGGGAAAACTGTAGAATTTGGGGAATAAATTGCTTCCTCATCAACCATACTCTCCTGATTTTGACATCTTCAGACTTCTATCCGTTCCAAATTTGAAAAATCTGTTCCTGGTAAGTGCTTCGCGTCCATAATTTCATGAATATTTTCACAGGGAAGAATTCTGAATGTTGATTTTGACAAACTCTAGACCAAGTGTGTTGAAGTCAAGGGGGAATATGTAGAAAATTTTAAATGAAGATAGTCTTGAATTTATCTTAACATTGTCAGGGGGAGAACTTTTTACTTTACCCGTATTAGCTGATTACTTGTAGGTACTCAATTAAATTCACCAATTGTTTACAAATTATAATGTAAAATACTCACATGAGGTTGTCCAGCGCTGTCCAGAATGTCCAAATAAACCATTTCGTTATCTATCACTGTATGGAATGTATACATTTTTTCCAAAGTTGGATCATACTCGCCGATGTATCTCCTTGTAATAAATCTGACGACCAAAGCTGGAATAAAAGTATTTCATAAATTTTTAATTAATGACTTGCAACATTGTGTTTTTTCATTTTCATCGGTATTATTTTTTTTTCAAATTTAAAGCCTTTAGATTGAAAAGTATCAAACAAAGTTAATAACGTCGTGATTTTTAATTACCCGGTTCCTTCTAATTGGTATTTTCAGGTATATATCTGGTCATCCAGGGTAATTCGTATTTGATTAAAAGAGGACGGTTTTTGGATTTAATTTAGGCTGGAAATTGTTTTCAATGCGGAAATGGAACATTAGCTGAAACGTCGTAAAATTAGAAGGGAGCTATTGTAATGCGTTTATAAGGGTATTTAAAACTCGAAAGCGGGAATAAAACACCAGCTTCAATAAGCGGTTCCGATTATCCCTAATTCATCCAGTGTTGGCTCTTTTACCATAAGTAGGTACTTAGGTAATCGTTGCTTTTACAAAGAATGTGCTTTCTGAGATTCGTGAGTTTTGGTAGAGCGAAAAGATTGGCTACATCAGTCTATGACGATTAATAAATATACGTTTTCCTTAGGTTTTATATAACATAATAATCACAAAGATCAGAGATAACTAATTACTGTAACTTTTTTAAGAAATACTCAAACATCACATTAATTTAGATTTTAGTTAGTTTCTGCATCAAATGACAATCAAGGAAAAATCTGCTTAAAAGTTCTCAAATAATTTGACAACAACGTAGTTCAGATGGGATCATTACTGAACGACGGAACGTGAAAATGCCTCGTTGATGAGTGACGTAACTTTAATAAGGACAGATGTTCCTGACAAACAAAACTTCTGTTTGATGTTTTGTGTGAGTTAGACCCTAAAGGGCGTATCAAGTTAAATGTTCTTGGATTCTTGAAACAAATATCCTTCAATCTATTACGTCGTACGTTCGTGAAATGCGTAGAATGAGTTTGGTCAATTCCCAGTATGAGCTCAGTTTTGTGGGCGGACTGTTAGTTGAAAACAGAACTGGAACAAAGTTGACTGGAGCAAAGAATTATAGACTGACCTACATAGGAAATCTTCCACCGCTGATATAGTAAATAAAAGCTCACCAATTTTTTTTCCATTATTAAATTTATATCAAATAATAATTTATTCAAATGAAGATTTATTAAAACCTTTGTCAAAATATGTGATGATGTTAATTGGGTTTCAGGTTTTTGATTAATTATACAAAGATTTAACTTTATGAAACCTTTCGGAATAAATAAATAAATAAATAAATCATTGAAAGTATGGACGTTTTATTTAAGTTTGTGTGTGTTGTCTGTTTCATTCTCGTTGTTGATTTTTTTCTATATTTACCTGTATATTTTGATTTTTTGATGCTTATTAGTTAGACCGTTACGCTCTTGAATTTTGACGAGTAATAATGTCGGAAGTGACAACACGGCGTCAGTGAATCGCATCAGGCTCATGATGACAGGGTTCTTTTATGGAGACGTGTAGGTGCTTGCTATTTCGAGGTAGCTCGCCGAAAGCTCGAGAAAGAAAGACAGATATTGAAGGGCTTTTCTACCTGGCGTACCTCAACTTATGCGGGCGGAATGACACGGTCGACGAAGCTTTACTTCAGCCGCGCCGCATCGAAGCATCAGTTCGTAATTTCGCACGAGTTGATATGAATCGAATTTATGAATTGGTTTTGTAAGAGACGCTCAACAAAAACACAAAATCAAGACACTTTTGGAGAGCTAATAAAAGCCATGCTTACCCAACTAAAAGGGATGATTGATAGATCCCATGATTTTCTGATCCTGTATTTTCTCATTATACTAGTTCAAGCAGACCGCGATGTTTTTGATGTGAAAAGATAGGTCATCTACGCCGATAGTGCCATATGAGAACAATGCAGAAATGTAATGCCAACATCCTCCTAGATGGTGGGCTTGATGGACAAGACTGCGCGTTCCTGATGAATACCGGCGCTCGTGAATCGTCGCACACTGAAGTAATAGAAAATCTCTGCTTTGGAAAAAAGAGCAACCGTAAAGACTGCTATACGCGAATTAGATCGGATAGTAGCAGAGGCTGAAATAGAGGTCGTTCTATGACGATTTACCTTTAAAAAAAAAAGATCATACTTGGACTGTATATTTTATGAGGAAATAAGACTTTCTTCTCGACACCAGAGAACGTACACTGAAGTTTAGAGCAAAATCGGTCGCAAAACCCCCCGATGGTGGTATGAACTTATTTGGGTTCGTCCGATGAAGTCGATGAAGTTGTAGCTATGAAAAGGACCCACAATTAGATACTCCTTCGTGTTTCGAGGATGTGGTTCACATTAATAGATCGCTGATGAAATTGTTGTTGAACAAAAAATCGAAGGAGTTATCACCAAAAATAAGGAACGTGCTAGAGGCGAATATTACAGAAAAGATCCACACCATCGTCGGAAGTCGTATTACAACAAAAATTAAATATAAAATGCGAGACTGCATAAAAATTCACAAAAAAATTCTTGCTGCCGCTATTTTCCTAAAGAACTGTTTATTATCGCTCTTATCAAACCCGAAACGCCTATTAGTGTATAAAACTGTGTCGAGGACCAAACTAGAAGATTATAAACATTGACAATATCTAATTAAAATAAAGGTCACGGAGAGACTTCCCAATGAACCTCTCTAGAATGAGAGTGCAACCAACCGGGTGTTAAAACTCCCAAGCTCGAGTTCCGTTTATCTTAATAATTAAATTACGTGCATGAATTTTCAATAAAGCTCGAGTTTTTCCGACGCGTTTCCCAAATAAAAGAATATTAAACTGAAACGCCAGTGGCATAAAAACTTACAATCTCCATAATAGTCAAGCGATTCACCACTTTATGTCGTGCACAAGTCATTTTTTCTGATTTACTCAGTGTAAAATATTCATCTTCATCTGCTCTTACGCGTGTAAGAGCCTCCAGAGTTCAGTCCTTCATTTATTTCAATGATGGTGAGCTACTAAGATACTGTTTGACGAATGTAAAGAGTGATTGAAATTTTTTTGTTCGCCCAAGTAAATAATTAAGGTATTGTTTCCTCTAATTATTATTGTTTAGGGAAGATTCAAGATAGATTCAATCATAGATTTTTTTCAAATCTGACTAAATTAAGTTTCCGTTTGCTCACACGATATATCTGATCAAAAAACTAAACAATGCATAGGTAATATTGGGGAAAAATTGTCTTAATAGAATCTACAGCTTGCCATGGTTGTACATATTACTTACATTTTAACCTGCTAGTTTTTGTCAACAAAAATGTTTTCTGATGGACGCCGATGAAGTTCCTATTCATTGCTAGTAAAACAATTAAGTTTCAGTTCCTTATTAATGTCTCGAAAACATTAATTGGATATAGATCGTAATAATAATTATGTGCTTCGATGATTAAAAGTTCATTCTCTTCAAGTTAACGTTCGTTAATAAAAGCTTTACTGAGCGTAAGTTATAATAAGTTGCTTGAATTGGTTCAAAGCCGTAAGAAACATGGTAAGATTACTGGTATAACTTTGTTAATTACGATATTATGCACTCGTTGAAAGCATAACTGTTACCAAAACTTCTATGATCGTTGCTTTTCTAATTTAAATGTATTGAAATCATTTATGACATTCATTTCAGTTGCAACTCCTACAAAACTTTCTCTAAACTTCAATCTGAATGTAGGAAACTTCATTTCTAGCAGACATAGCAAATTTGTTTTGTATTATTCATTTAATTCATTCCTTATACATATTCTTGTCTTCTTCCCTATAATAATTATATGCACCAGATTTTATTTCCTTTCTTTGCTCTTCAATATTATATTGAGACATTCTTTTATTGCAGCCCTTTTATGCAGTTTGTCAGTCCCCAATACTAAATTTTCCTTAATATCTTCTTTACTAATAATATGTTCTATTTTATTCATATTCCTTTCCCATTTCTTGATATTATTTTCACAAAACTTCTAAAATTTATGTTTTCAACCGTTAGAATTACTGCATGCATAAGTATTTTATCATCCAGCACAAAACCATGGGTAAAGTCTCCTACATTCTCCATGGCATCTTGTATTTCTTCTTTAATGTCTTTTTTATTTTCTTCCATTATCTTTTTCGTTTCTATATGTTCGTCTCTTCCTTGTTCAGTTTCTTTCGTTATCTTCTTTAGCATAGTATTTGTGTCTCTCATTTCTTTATTTGCTCAGGCTTATTTTTTATTGTACGTTTTATTATTAGTGTTATTTCTGGCATATCTTCTCTCTCTTGTATTTCTATTGTTTCTTCTTGATTTTATTTTTTGTAATCTTTCTTAAGAAATATCCTATCCAATTCTTTTCCTCTATATTTTTTTGTCATCATACTGTTTCTCCATTTATCTTGTTTCTGGTTCAATTCTAATTCTATTCGCTATATAGAGTAGGTAAATAATGAAAACTATCATTCGATTCTCTAGTTTCCGTAATTTATGTAAATTTAATTATTAGTAGCGAAAAATATTAATTTTAAAATTTCTAATTTTTTATGAATGATTAAAAAGCAAGTATCCCCACGTTGGGCGCCAATTTTGTTATGGTGTGTCCTTCCCAATATTTTTTATTGTTGCTGTTAAATGTTTCCTATAACTTAAAAAAATATATCTTATTATAGGGTCTCGAATTAATTTTATCATGATAAAGAGTTTGTTTGTTTGTTTGTCGCTAGATACGGAAATCGGTTTTTAGGTCCCTGATGATGCAGCCATTTAGGCTTATTGTATCTTTCCGTAGCTATTGGTTCTTGGCTATTCAAATAGCTCTGTACCCTTCACAAGGTTCAAAAGTTTGCTTGCTTGCCAAGGCTTTCCCCGACATCATTGGTATTGTTTCCCATGATTGAGTGTCGGGTTCGATCGAGTGCTGGGCACTCAAAGATTACATGGAAAGCTGTTTCGTCTTCTTCATTGCATAGTCTGCTTGCTGGTTCTCCATTGAAGATACCCAGCTTCTTCAGGTGTTGTCTCAGGTGGCAGTGTCCTGTAAAAAGTCCCACCACTGTTTTAACTTGCACTCTGTTTAAATGCAGTAATTCATTGGCAAGTTTTGGAGGTGGTTCTTTTACCAATAACTTGCTATGTTTGTTCCCTGGTATGTGGTTCCAATATGCTTTGTGTTGGTTACTTGTCCAAATAGCTATCGCGCCACGTACCATCTTATTGGTAGTTCCAAACATTGGTTCTGGTCCTGTGAAGGCGGCTGCCGCGCCCTATTTGGACAGTCCATCCGCAGTTTCGTTACCAACTACTCCTCGGTGACCCGGTACCCAAACAAGTGTTACCTTGTTTTGTTTAGCTAGATCGTTGAGAGGTCGTTGATGCATTCCCATACCAGCTTTGATTTGGTTTTGTAGCATGCAAGAGCTTTCAGGCTGGCCTGGCCTTCTCATACATTCTCCGACACATTGCTGTATTGCATGTATTTCAGCTTGCATGATTGTGGTGTGCTTCCCCAATGATACAGACATGCTGTATCTGGAGGACACTCCATACAAGCCGGTTCCTGCTCCTACGTCTGTTTTGGAACCGTCTATGTACTCGTACCAGATCAGTCCTTTTTTCAGACAGCTTTTCCATTTGTTTCCATTCTTCCGAGTCGATTAGGAAGCTTTTCTCAAATATGATTTTAGGGCTCATCCCATCAGAGTGCATCACAAGTAATGGATCATTAATGAAATGAGCTATTCTAGAGTGACCTAGTGGTCCAGGTTTACCACAGTTGTTACCTCGCTTGTGATATGTATATCAAGAGGAGGTAGGTTTAGTATAGCTTCTAGGGCTGCTGTTGATGTGGTGTTCATGGCCCCCGTTATGCACAGGCATGCCAATTTTTGAACACCTTGGAGTTTCATATTAGCCTGTCTCTGGCTGGTTTTGGGCCACCAGATCAGGCATCTATATATTATTATGGGTCTGATCACAACTGTGTATAGCCAGTGAACCACATGTGGTTTTAGGCCCCATGTTTTTGCAAAGGACCTTCTGCATGACATCAAGGCCCTTTTGCTTTTATCTATGGTCTTCTGCAGGTGTGCGTTCCATGTCAGTTTTGTATCCAGGTTAATTCCTAGATATTTGACCTGGTTGCTCACCTGCAGTTGTTCGTTGAAGAAATATGGTAGCTTTAACTCCATATTTCGTCTTTTGGTGAAGGGTACCAGTGCCGTTTTCGTTGGGCTTACTCTTAGCCCTACCTTACGGCACTATTCCTCCACAGAATTCAGAGCTCTCTGCATGAGATGATAAAGAGTACCTAAAGTGATAGTAAATAAGTCTTTATACGTGTGCGTCTCTTGCAAAAAATTGTTTCTTCAAAATTTATCCAATCAGCAAGCTTCACTTATAAAGATGACTAAGAGATACTGAAATCTTTTTAGAAATGTGTATTAATAACCGGTAATTACCGGTACAAACAAAAAAGCTTAAGAATTTTACATCAATAATAAGGTCACGACTTTAAGAAGACTTCACTAGCTTTCGGAACTATACATTTTTGCACTGGCCAAGCAATAATTTTTAACCATTTCCTGCAAAGTTAGAAGGGGGGAGGGCTCATCAATTGCGATATCACCTAAAGAAAAAAAATCACCTGAAAACTGTTTTTTTCGTTCTTGAATTTTTACATACAGAAGATTTCTGCGGTGCAGGCGGTCGGATAAGGAGTGATTTTTCAAAATTCAAGTCACAAAGGGTAGAAATAGACCCTCAAAAGTTTTTTTTTCTGAAAAACGCTGGAAACTCTGTATTTTCCTTTCATTTTGGATAGAAAGCAATTTCTTATGTACTTGAGAGGGCAACATGAAAGAAATTATTTGGATTTTTTTTTTTCGTAAGTAACGTTGCACTTTCACCAGAAAACTATGGTTCGAGTCCAGGCAGAGACATCCTCTTTTTATTTTTTTAGGGTTCTTTTCAATTAATTATTTAAATCAGATTAATCAAAAGTGAAGTTCTGACATAAAAATAAAAATAAACCTAAATACTTTTACAATAAGTAAGTCGCTGGTCCCAGCCTAGTGTTTTCATATAAGAACTTATTTCTTCCTACTTCAAACGTTTTATAATAATGAGAGTTTCTATTTAAAGAGATGTGTTTTCACGTGGCATTTATATAAGCAAGCCTTTCTGCAAATGATATTGCCATTCTAATTACTGTATCCTGTTTGCAGATTTATCGCTTATTTTGTTTAAAATAAAATCAAAATCTTCAAAAGACTGAATAAAATGATAAACCTTGTAATAATTGATCTTTCGTCGCGACTATTCGATCCGAATAACTGATGGAACAGTTCTGAGTAGAATGCTCACTAATAATAATATTCATAGCATGAATCTGATGCAATAGTCTAAATAATGTTTATTAATAAAAAAGTATCAGTACCTACTAATATCTTTATAAATAGTCACAAAAAAGACTCGTGGGTAGATATTCGGACATTTTAAAGACCAAACCGTTTCATTTTTTATTAACGCAATCGAAAACTCCCCTCGGAATCATTACCTGTTGTTAGGTAAGCCAAGAGTGTTATTTCTTGGTCGGGTCGAGTCACAAAGCCCCTGAATAAGAAACGAGGTTTACTTTGTTTTTACTCCTGAAATACACAGCTTGATGAGAAACTTCATCCTCAACCGACAAATCTCGGTTAATACCCTGAGAGTGTTCTCTTTGTTTTTGGGCTTTTTAAAAGTGCTTCCGGCGCGGCAGTATAATTTAAATCAATCTCACCTGATTTTCCAACACCCGCTTGTCCCAGAACCATCACTTTCAGGTTTTTTTGTCGCGGAAATAGACCCAACTTCGCGAGAGATGATTTTGGAGAGGTCGCGTTCATATTCACTATATCTGAAACAAATAAAAAAATATGTAAGGAAATATTGATACAATGTCTTTGTGGAAAGAAACTATTATGAATTATTGAGAAACTCAACAGGTAGGAGGTACCATTGCATTATCTCTTTTCTGATCGTTTATTTTGCTATGACATAAGTCAATAGCAATGAAACTTGAAGGATGTATTATTTGATAACGTAAACGAATGTGACTTCATGATGTTGTCGTGTTCGCTTCTTCCATCTTTCGCTCGCGGTAAAAGTAATATCGGCCAGTAGATATCCTTTAAAAACATGCGAATGATCGTGTAAAGAGCGGTTTTGTAGACGACAGTAGACGATGTAGATGAAAAAGACAATTTTTTGACATCTCATGAACTTTCAATTGTTTTTTATGTTTTCACCCCTGTAAATAAGCGACAAAAATTCTTCATAGACCCTTCATATTTACTTCACGCCCATGGAGACTTTGATCGTCATAAATACATTTCAAATTCAGCAATTTTCAGCGGGGGATAATTTCCATTTGATCTATGCCGGGTCCAAAGCTATGAAAATTAATAAAATCAACTTTGCTGGCAGATATCTACAGTTGAGCGAAAGTCTACAGCTGTAGTTTTCAATGTCACATTAAGAATTGAATTGTCTTTTTCACTATGTAAAAATAACTATTGAACAAAATGTGAAAACGAATAGCCAGAACTGAACATGTTGAAAGACGGAAATGTTCATTATGCTATACAGGCTGATTTTTAATCGAATGAAACGCTATATTCTTAATCCCTTGAGCCGGATGCCAGATCCTCTACAGTTTCATTCCTTCCTCCTTACTGTTGAAATTATTTGAATGTTTATATCTATAATTTAAGTGCTTCACTATCCAAATGGGCTAAAAAACCTTCAACAGGAAGTAGTAAGGAATACAACTACATAGGATTTGGCATCCGGCTCTATTCAAACCTGGATGACTGGACGTGGCGAGGGTGAAGGTTACAAGGGCATTAGCGGTACTCCGTTTTATTATGACGTCACCCAATAATTCGGTTCATAAAAATGACCTATATTGTTACCAAATTTGACGATATTGATAAACTACCATAGGCAATTAAGCAGGTAATTAATATTAAATATCGATTAATAATATAGCTATCGTAATGGATTCTTGTTGATTATTTTATTAATAATGTCAGATATTAGTGCCAGAAGTAGATCTAGGTCAAATATCATGTAAGCCTTCCAGGTAACCCGAATCATATCTTGCTGTGTTCCCTGTGTTCGCTACCGCGGCCCTTTTAGACTTCCGGAGTGGAATGTCTAGTTAATATTGTAGCCATATAAATTTTTGATTGATTGGAGTAAACAGTGACGTAATTGCGTTCTAAATCATTTTAATAACTTCTTCTATAACGCGAAAATGATAAAAGGTGAAATTATAAATCATCGAGCTGAATAAGCCTTAAGAAACATTTCCATTTCTAAGAAATTTTACGATGGAGATTTTTTCATGAAAACTTCAATGCTCACCTATTGATTATTATATTAACTGAATTTATTAATTTGATAATTATTAAAATTTTTTTTTCTACTCCCAACCTTTAATATGCATATTAAATATGAATCACCAGTGCTTTAATGGGTCTCATTAAGATACAAATTTTCATTAAAGCACTGGTCAAGCTATCCAATGGCAGAGGAGCATTTGCAATCGAATCGGTTCCTTTTCGCTCACAATCGGGTCGGCAAGCCAACCGAAGTCACAGAGTTGTCATACTCACGACAAAAATTGCCTTGTGATATAAGTTCTGTATGTCTGAAAAAAAATTCTGAACGTTTATTTAATTTAGAACATAAGTAACATTCAAAGAAAATTTATCAAGATTTTATGTTACCTTAATTAATTTGATAAGTAGGTATATCGTGTAACGATGGGAAGATAAAGTATTATATCATTCGTAGAGCTCCGTGATAGTATTCAAAGCGGCAACGCTGCGATCGTCGCGTTGCGCAGGTAAACAATATCGTAATTAATAGCTGTCGATGTTATTAAAATTATTAATTAATCTCAAAATCGAAGCGTAAAATTCGGAATTCGAACTTCGCATAATAAAAATTACGCAGTAGTGAGTAGTGCCCTTTAAACTTGATACTAAAACATGTCTCAGCAGAATAATCTTAGCGACGAAGAGAAAATTTGGTAATATGCGTAAACAAATAGCAACCTATCTTAACCTCAATGATCCGCAATTGTACACGGGTCATTGTTAAAATATATATTTTTTTAATCTTTTCTATGAAATAAAAAAAGGGTCGTAGAAAAAATAGTGTATGGAACTCGCAGATAATGGCTAGCCTTCATTATAAGCTCGTTGCATAATATACTATTATTCCACTAGACCATAAAATTAGGTACTTACTCATAGTACTTATAGTTATTTCTATAAACATAAGGAAATTGCTGCAAACATTTTTGGATCACAATAATAATACATATTCTAAACCAGAAAAATTTATCTAACTCATTTTCTTCACAAAGACACCGCTTCAGAAATTTCATAAGAATTGATGTAAAGGTGGCTGTATCATAAGGACGGACCAACATGAGAATCTTTTATTAAGGGTTCGGTCATTTCTATGGAACTGTAAAAAAAAGAGCTTCTATTCTATAGGTACCTACAACACAGGCAAAATAATTCCACATACTAAATATTTCAACATAACGTGCGTTAATTTCAAAGGGCATACATCACTATGAAAGGGCAAAAAATTGAGTATTATTCGAATCGGTAACAAAAAAATTTAATTTTGTAGACCTCAATTATTCATGATATGAATCTGTATTGTTTCAGGGAGGTTGGAAACTAAAAAAAGACGGGAGTATTCTAGCGTATGGACTAAAAGGGATTTATTTTCACCCTAGTGCGGAGCTTCTGATAATGATTTTTTCATGAGTCTCTAAAACCGAATTTTTTTACATGATAACAATTTTTTACCACTTATTTTAGTTAAGTAGATGTTGAGAAATTAAAATAGGTATAGACGAGGACATTAAATGAGAAAATTCCCTAAGCCTAAAGAGAATAAGAAAGTCGTATTGTTTGGAGTAGAAGATCGAGGATTGTACAGTAAAATAATTTTGAGTCTAGACTATTCGTGTAATGCAAGAAATTCTCCATTTCTAGGCTCCTTAAAAGCTGTCACCGAGGCTGTGAATGAATGCTTCGCATCTAATCAATAAAATTTCATAAATATTTTATCCTGTCTGATAAATCTTCCAGTTCTTTTAATACCTATATAAGCAGCGTCTTAATAAGTAAAGTTTTTAGTTGAGAATTTCTCCAATTCTAAAGAAAAAAAAAACTAACCGTCTGCTTTGTGAAAAAATGTGGATGAATATCTTTCTTGATACGTACCTGCACCTGCATGTAATACGCATCTTTTAATAGCAATTCGTTTCACCCCAATAGCATGACAGTAGGTAATTTATTCACATCTGCTTTATTGAATTTCAAAGCGGAATGTCAAGAGAAGTTCAAAAAGATCCACATCTAGAAGATGAAAAATGAAAATGTAAGTAGGCACGGCAAACCATAACAGCCCGATTGGCTTAAAAAAGGACGCTGAAAGATGCTATTTCCAAATCAATATTTAAGTTTTGTACTGGTACCTAGGGAGCTATTATTATGTTTTCAAAGGATAAAATTGGAATATCTCAATATCTCAACATTGTGCGGTAAACAAACTAACTCATCTTCTTACTGCTACCAACCTTATTGGTTCTTCTGTTATTTTTTTATTATTATTTCTTCTGATTTCCTTATACTTTGAATTAAAATCAAACAGTTTATCAATAATTAAGTCTCAGTACCAATATCTGCAGTTCCATTATTCCATTTCCCAATTCAATATCTGCTCTTCCTTTTTACTTATTAAGTTCATTAATCTTCAGTTTAATCTTTTAATCTTTACAACTCCATCTATCTTGTTATAATAATTCTTCTTGACATCTACTCTTTTTTTATTACAACAATCATCGTACGTAATTTTCACAATAAAACGCCCTCTTAGACTCATCACGATTGGTTTAATCTGATTGATTTTTTTGTGACAATTCCACTCATTTATAAATAATTGTTATACACCAAAATGGTTTCTCAAATGTCTCTCTTTGCTACCAGATATTTTGTATGGAGGAAGGAAAATAAAATGAAAGGTGATAAATTTATCGATAATTTTACTTGTTCATATGTTGTGACTTGATTCTTTGGCCGTATTACTACTACTGACCATTAACCTTTTAATACCTAGAAATATTTTTTGTAGCATGAAAAAAACTTATATACCACGTACTGTTTGAACGCAGAGCCTTTGAAGCAAGAGTATTTAAATGACATTTTTATCATTGTTCGCTATCAAATACAGTTTAATACCTTCTTATTCGAGGAATTGTCTCACCAAATAACATTCTAGCTCAGATTTTTACCTGGTTATTTTTATGCAGTTGTTTTCTCGTACTCCTGGTGATTTATTCAACAGCTCTCGTTAAATTTCCAGTGCAAGTAATTATTCGAGAACAACTGCATAAAAATATCCGACTAAATCCGAGCTCTAATGGTATTACCCCCGACAATTCCATTCATAAGTTATTACACCCATTTGATTTCTCAAATATCGCTGTTTGCTATTGGATATTTTGTATCGAGGAAGGAAGAGAGAATGCAAGTGGATAAATTTATCGATAAAACTGCTTGTTCATATGTTGCTATGGCAATTGCTCGATTCCTTGGCACTCTGTTACTAAAATCACAATCATTATCAATTTTATTATTTGGAAATATTTTATATGGAAGAAAAAAAATGTCCTTGACTTACCGGGGTTCGGACCAGGGTACCTTTGAACGACAATCCACTTGGACACACAGGCCTGTTACAAAAATTTTCCCGTATTTTATCAACTTTATTCGCTGTATCAAGAAGCAGGTTATTTTTTCTTACCTATTTAGCTATGAGGTGAAACTTCCTTCAGACGGTACCATGATATATTAATTAGGTAATTAGTTATCCACCAATCGTGAAAGTTGCTGCTGTGGAAGGAAGCAAGAAAAACACACCGACGTTAACTGTATTATAAACTTTAAAGTATTGATTCCCCATTTTGGAATCTGGATGCTCACCTTTCAACTTTTTAATTTGTAAAAAAAGTAATCTGTCAGGGATTTTCCTTGTATCCTTATGTCTGGTCCAGTAAAATGAGACAAAAAAACACGAGACACCGGCATCTAGTGTGGAGGTAACTGTATTCGATGTACAGCATAAATTCAAAAATTCAACTTCCTGTTCTACCTCTTGCGAATATGTTGCCATATTGGTTAAGGGATGAATTTGGTTTTACATTTTACGTCTTTAATTGACATTTACTGGAAAAAAGTGTAGATATACCTACTTAATTTTACGTGAAAGAAAAACAATCGTAGCAAATTTGTATCTATGAAATTTGGTCAAAATGTTTTTTCGACAATTTTAATGAAACTAAAGGTTACTACACAGTTTACCTACATTAAATGTAAAAAAATACGATAAAAACCCAAAAAAATTGTTGAATAAAGAATGAAAACCTTTCAAATGATATATTACACAACAACTCCTCATCTTTGAAAATTCCAGAGGAGTAGTTATCCCTCTGAGGGGATTGAAGTTTGAGGTGAGGGGGGAGCAAAAAAAGTTACAATTTAAGAACAAAAATGGACTGGTTTTTTGAATTAGCTCAACAGTCGCTCTTTTTCCATTAATAATTGAATTTATCCACGACTATTTAATAAAACGTTCATTCCTGCTGATTTTAGTTGAACAATGACGTACCTTCCTCATGAGGTGAGATATTAGACGCATATTCACGCAGTGAAGTCAATCACAGTCTCTACCGGTAACATAACAAAAGAATAATCACCGGCTACAACTTCCAGATATAAGAAATTACCGCATCGAACCCCTTCATAGCACTGGCAAAACACTAATACGATGTTAGTGAAACGAAAGCCTTTGAACAGCAAATGAAACAGCACGATCGCATCATTTTAGCCTTCTTTTAATTTTTTATTTCAATACACTACCCTGCACTGCGAGCGACAGCGGAACCGGGGAACGGATAGCTGATACAAGGGCCAGTCCAGGAGAAACAACACAAGCAAAGTGTTTTTGGCCACTTTTTGGCCACACAGATCCCAAGTTTGACAGTCGCAACTCTGACAGCCGCAATAACGATAAACGTAGTTGCAGCTATATCCTGAAACAAAACCTAATTGCATTTGCATGGAAGTTAGCTTGATTCCTTCAAGATGATCAGCTTCCGACAAAGAGGCTGACCTGATGGGGTTAATGTAGCACGACTAGATGTGAGCCACAATACACCATCAATCGCAGTGGAGGTGTCACAATGGCCCGCTCACGTTAAATCTAATCTAATTTAGCTTGATTCCTGATAAGTGTCTTTCAGTTCGTTTCTCCAGGACTATTTTTCAAAAAAGGGGGAATTTAAAAAAAACCCATTAAGGAATATTAATTCTGTATAAGGTTGGAAAATTTTATCATGACCGAATGCCCTTCTGTATTGCGCTTTTTTATAATAATTAATAAACTGGTCTGGTGATGACGTTCTTAACTTTAAGCGGTTAATTATTATTCTCCTGCCTTTCAAGTAAATGGGAATCTAGTAGACTTATTGAGTAAGTCAAGTTCATTGAATTTGACCCCTACATAAACAACAACGCTGTAAATTTGTGTGCCAGGAAACCCTTTCTCATTAATAATATCCAGCTAAGCCGAGTTATTCCAGCGCCAAAGCCGCCTGATTGATTTAGATCTTATTAATGCTGCAAAATCTTTTCTCTTCTAAATTTGATTTGATAATATAAAGCCAGGCCGCGTAGAAAACATTATATTGGTTTGGGTACTTTAAGACGCACATGAGGTTAAAATAACTTTAGAATACTGTCACATAAAAAATGTTTTATGATCAAGGTTTTGAAAGCTACTCGTGTATATCCAACAAACATCCAGGCATGTTTGGGAAATTCGGATAAAAGTGGTAGGTAGATATAAATCTCTATCAAATAATTCTTATAAAACTTGGCAGTATCTGGCAATAACGTGAATACGCAGTATATTTTCAGAGAACTGTATGCAGTGTTTAATTGACAAGCAACTCATATGAAAAAGAAGTCTGGCGCATTAATTGCAAAATGAGTTTACCAAAAGTTTAATTCTACTCAATTTTACTCCTTATAAGAATCAATTACCACATTTTGCTAAGCGTATAAGTGGCTACTTAACCTTTTTTCTAGTTTCAATAGATATGAGAATGTTGGTAAAAGTTGACATAAAGCAGAAGTCTGCGACAATTCAATATTACAACAATCGAGAATAACCCGCATCACATTTATTCCACCCCAGATTTTCTTGATATCTTTGTCTTAAAACAAAGCCTTCATTAAAAATGAATATCCTCCAAGGTTTACTTAAACCAATGTACTACCTCGAGAAAGTAGAGGGATTTGTGTTCGAGATTATGAGATGGTGGCTATGATGATTTTCTAGAGCTTGCTATTTATTCAAGCAAAGTTGTTTGTAATATAAGATAAAAATATAACTTCTCAAGAAATCCTGCTATAATGAAGAACTGAAAACGGATATTGGGATATGATCCGACAGAACAGAGCATCCGAAGTTTTTCTGACTAGAATAACAGTTTTCTGAACACTCGAACTTCAAGTAATATTTCTCGAACTCGAATCCAGAGAGAAGTTTGATATAGTAACTATAATGACATATTAAAAATAAATCAGATAGAATTATTTATCTCCAATATCTAAGTTATAGTACATGCAAAAAAACAGACATGAAAGAGTATCCAGAGGTTTTATTTATTATTTTTTGTTGGCCTATTTCCTTAACTATGAGAGACGCTGACGTCGGACAGCAGTTTCTCTCCAAGTGGATTTTGATGAAAATCTGAAGACACGATTAAGGTCTACAAAATCTTGGAGATGAGTATGCCTCTTTTATAATAACTATACTATTCATGGGCGTAAGTCCAGCAGTTTTTTAAATGAAGCTTCGTACTTTTCTAGGAAACTTTGATATTTGATTTCAGTTTCAGAAAAACAATTCAATGTTCACGTCATGAGATATTCCCAAAAACGCAATTTTTGGTTATAAAAACAGGAGTATTTCATGACGTGGACTTTCAATTGTTTATCTGTTTTGACCACTGTAATAAGCAGTAAAAATTCCCCATTTTTACTAAATACAAGCGACTACATAGCTACAAAAACAAAGAAGTCAGCAATGATGAACAGAAAAAAAATAGCCGATTTTTCATCACCATGTATAGGTACATATTCACTTCACATCCATGGAGTCCAAACCCTGAAAATCTATACCAGTTGGGCGGAAGATATCCAGCTACGGTTTTCAATGACACCTTAAGAAATTAATTCTCTCTTTCACTATGTGAAAAAAATTTTTGTTAGTTAAAAATTAAACTGTTAGTGAAGAGGCTATAGAACATAAATCCACAAAAATCCACAAAGAAGAAAACTATGACATAATACAAAAACCTTTTTTTAAGAAATCACTCGTTTTTCTTTTTTATAAGTATTTTTTATATTTCCAAAGTTTAACGAGTTATTAGCAAATAAATACTTTTTTCAACAAAGGGATGTTTTTTGTAAGGCGGGAACCCGCTGTACCCCCCAGAACTGATTTTCGTCGATTTATGTTCTATTACCCCTTCACTGACAATTATTTTAGGTTTAGAAAATCTTAGATAAGATTTTTTATGAAGTTTGAGTACATTTCTAGCTATACCGATAAAATTCAAGGATTTGTGTTTATTAAAGTAATCGGTAGATGCAACAATTGGCTGTAGTTATCGATTCTCTTTAAATTTGGTCCCTTTATAATTATTTTTCTCAAAAAAAAGTGTATAATGGAAGCGTAAATTCACACTATTCTGCTTCCTTGTGGAGTCGATTCAAAACCTGCATATTTCTCCCGAAAATTAATTATAATGATTTAAAAACCACGGTTTTCATTCTCAATCTCAAGAATAAATTCTCATTAATTTAAAAGCATGTATTTGAATGAAGTTACAAAAGAAAGGTCATAAACGAATTTAAGAAAGTAATTATAATTTTCTTAAGATTATTTGAATACAAAGTAAGTCGAGACATCTCCTTGAACGTGATTTTGTAAGATTCAAATTAATTAAATGTGTCAATGAGCTCTGAGATTTATCTTAGTTTAAATTTGAATTGCCCCAACTGGAAGATTTTTTTATGTCCATTCAAAAGATTGGTGAAAATTATTACGGTAATTTAATTTCTATAATTTCTATTTTCCAGCGATTTCTCTAGGATGAATCCTGCTCGATCCAGGATGTAATAAAGAGAGATTCAAGCAAATACATTTAGGAAGTCATCAAGACCAAAATTGTTTACACACAAGAATCAGACGTACTTTTGTTCAGGCTTTCTAGGCTTTATCCGGTGACCATACTAATTTAATTGGCTGGATCCAAATTTAGTCTGAGTTAATAGATGAAAATTTCCCTAACGGAAGATGAAAAACGCCGATGAGTTCAGGTTTATTAAACAACTGCCGGTTGAAATTAATAATTAGAAATTTAGAAAATTCAGGCTTGTGTGTAAAGCCGAAATTTAATAATTGTGTTTAAAACAAACTTCACGCATTTATTTTATTTTTGGACCTACAGAAATATTACTAAAAGTATTCCATTTTACGCTTTTAGATAGGAACTTTTTTGTCCTTCTCCTTGATAAAAAGCCCATGTTCAATACAAAGGATTATAAATATTTAATTTGAATCCACGCATTCTGAGCTATATTTATTTACTCTCATCAATCCTAATTTTATCTTATAAGTATAAACTAGTGCTCAATTTTATCTCCTATGAATATGAAGCATTTGATTATATAAAATCGTTAAGACAAATAACACAATAATTTTTCTGAAATATTATTATAACAATTTTTTCTCACTTCCATGCTGCCTTCATCGAGCGTTTTCTTACGTCATAATAATGTATATTATTATTATTATTCTTGGTATAATACGTAACATGTCTATATTGATCCCCAAAACATTAACATTTAATTGTATTTTTTTACAAACAAAACTGCATCCCATTTTTTTTTCATTCTAAATTTTTTTCATACTAAAACTCCTTTATTTAAGTATAGTCGTAGATAAAGTATAATATTCCACACGCATATAACGGCTAATAATCTACTCTTTATGGTATTATTGAATAATATAATATTAATAATTATTATTGTATCCAGTACCTACCTGTAATTATGGTATAAATAACTTAGGAAGCAAAAAAAATAAGCAAAAAAAATTATTACAAGTATACCTAGATATCTCTAAATTTATTTTCCAAGAAACTATTCCAGGAAAACGGAAACTTTGTTTTAAAGGTCAAGGTCTGCTGCGAGCTTAAATTCTAGATATTCAGTAGTTCATTATAAAGCAGATAGAATATTGTACTCCTCGCTGCTTAATTGTGCTTCATGGATTAAACACAAGCTTCCGACAGTTTTAGCTGAAGTAATTATATCTTAGATAAATGGCAGATTCAGCTCTCTTAATAGGACATATTATTATTTATCGAGTAAGATACATAAACCTTGGCAATTAGAACATATTCCAGAAGATTATTTTTGACAAAGAAACCCTCATATTTTGTGTGTTAGAAAAAAACACTAGCTTAGTAGGAGTCGCGATAAAAAGTTGCCATCGTTGTAAACAGCAACAGTTAGTTGCAGAACAAAAATTAAGCTAGCGGAAACACTTATCTTCTTGAAAGACTACAAAAACAGACTTTTTAGACAGCCGTAAACTAGAATGTGAGCGCTTCCTAAGCTCTTGATGGCGTAAAATTCTCGGCATTCCCTGATCCATTTCAATGGGAAAATGGATCTTTACTGCGAGGGCATAAAACGCAAAAGTACTTGACCGATATTGTAGGTATATTCGGAGAAGGCCTTGACTTTTCTTGACCATTTAAAAGAAAATATTACCTAGGTACAGTAAACACTGAAGAAATAAAGGTTTTCAGGATAATTTTAAAATTAAATTAAAGTTACCAAATTGATTAATTTCTCAGTTCATTTTTAGATAATTTCTACTATATTTTCATTTGTATATTTTTTATATAAAAGAGGAAGCATCGGTCTTAACTGTGTAGATACGACATTGCCCCTCCGCTCTAGTAATTTGGCTTCGAGATCGAACTCATATAGCCACAGATTTTGAATAGTAGTTAAGTTATTATATTAAAAAGTAGTTAAACACTCAATGGTTAAAATAACGAGCAGAAACAACCATGCCGAGCTGGGATTCGAACCCAGACAGCGTCAATGGCTTAACAGTCAGCGACCTAAACTACACCACTGCCGCCCGCGTATTTTTTCTATTTGCATTGGAACTATTCCGCTTGTGGAACAATCTGTTCCCGATTGTTGCATTTACATTTTTGCTGTTCCTGTTCTTGTTCCACTACCAGTTACGGAGCTTTTTTATAATGAAATTAAATGAGCCAGTATTTTTAGTTATAGATGTTGTTTTAGTTGATATTTCAGCATAAGCAAAAATCGACCCTTTGCATTTTTTGGTATCTCTCGTTATTCCGGAACTGTTATGTGGAACCTATCCCTATCTCTATACTCTGGAACAGTCAGGACTGGTAAGTGAAAATAACCATCTGGCACACCACTACATCGAGGCAACTCTAAATATATGACATTCTTTCTTGCCAATAGGTACGAAGATACAGGGTGTTTTTTATGTTTGGGCTTAAATTTTAAACGCCGAAATATTTGCAACGGTTTCATGCAATTCAACAAAATTTAGCAGAAAAAACTCTTCTACAGAAGCACTTCGAAATAACCTATCGGCAAATTGAAAATCCAGGATCGTATAACTTAAAAAAAAAAATGATTACCGCTTTTTGGGCAGAGAAGCAGGAGCTTCTTAAATTGAACAGCTTCAGGAAATATATCGAAATAAGAACTTGTACCTATAGCATTTTACAATCTGTTTTTGTGAAGGTGGTCAAAGTGTGCTGATTTATTCATTCCATAGCTCATTCCATAGCATTTTTGCTGTACTCTTTTTTTTATTGAAAATGCACATGCTTTGCAGGGAAATCCCTATGACGCTCTGGGAGCGGTGCATGAGCGGAGATATCGATTCACGTTGTCCTTGAATCTCTGTAGGTTGTATACTTCGGGAAACATCTTTGAACCCGATGACTTTGTTTCCTAAAGTGGATCGGAAATTGTGCTTTTCTTAAAATAAAGTACGGTCCTGGTTCCAAGATTTAAAATTCTGACAAAAAGCCTATCCCGTAAATACGCAATAGGACAGCTTGTGAAATAATTTTAAATGAATTTTGAGGAAAATTGGAAACAGTTTGTACGGCAAAGTTAAAAATTGAAGCTTAGGAAGGTACTGAAGCTGTAGTCGAAGTGTGCCGTTCGATTTAAAAAGTCAGATGTTTTTTCCCCGAAAGTCGATCGAAAAATTGGCTTTTTTGTCAAAAAAGTGCCATTTCAAGTACGGTTCTGGATGTTCAATTTGTCGATATGTCAATTCTAAGTGCCTCGGTAGAAGAGTGTTTCTGCTAAACTTTGTTGGATTTCATCAAACCCTTGCAAATATATCGCCGTTTAAAATGTATGCTCAATCATAGAAGGCACCCTGTATCTTCGTACCTGTTAGAAAAAAAATCATAGATTTAAACTTCTTTGGCATTTAACTACGCCCATAGCCGTTATGTTTCTGTCACTTCTAGCTCCTGCGTAATAAGTTCATGTATGGAGTTGAAAGATAATAACCTGAAAATCGATCATTTACATCTGCTCACCCAGATTTTTAAAGACATCATAAAGCTAACTCTTGAGGGAAATATTATCGTCAATTCGACGAGGATTAATATCCGGTCCTTATATTGCTATAATAGCTGGGTTCTGAATCGGAATTTAATGTATAAGATAAATCAACGGGTTCAATCAAGTTATCCTGAACTTATTTGGTAAATAAACTAGAATAAAGCGATTAAATTATCTGGAGCATATTAAACATAATAATCAGGGAGTTAACTTGCTTTCATTAAAATTTCGCCCCTGATATTAATTTCTATTACTCCTGGTACTCCTGGTAATTTTTATAATCAAGATAAACTATAATATTTATAAAATTGTAATAAATTAAAAATTACACTACTTACGAAAAATGAGGAGTGTGGAAATTTCGATTTCTACTTTTCCACATATTATTTCAAACATTATGACATTACATTTCGATGAATATCTAACGAAAAGGGCCTAAATCTCCAGCAAAACATTTGTTTTTTTAAAAGTACAAACTTTTGACCAGAAAATTTTAAAAATAATTGGAAAACTGAAAAAATATAAGGACTCGTATCATTACTTACTAAGGATCACCAAAACTGTCAACCTACTGCTTAAGACATCTGTGACCCAATTCTCTACTACCGTATATTTCGTTTGCAGCCTTCCATCCGAGTAACCCCAAGATCCCCAGTGACAAATAAAAAAGATAGAGCACCGCACTTGTCAAGAATTCTATTTCAACGTGCAATGTTTCTGTTACCTACGCAATCTGCTTCAGTGATCAGTAGTGGTTAGTGGTTGTTGGGAAAGTATTAGGAAAATTGTAATTCTAGATTAATTGGATCCCTTTTTGATACGCCCATTAGAACAAGAATTACGAGGACGTTTCACAGGGATGAGATGAGACTAAACAAATTACGTCTGTACCAGGTCAGGGCTCTTTCTGTTTCATTCGTGTATTTGGAAATCGTTTTTTTTATTTCTTTTTTCAGGGAATGTTGAAGGTATTTCAGCCAGAAGTGTCAATTAATTCCATGGCAATAGTGTAATTAGAGAAAAACTTAACAGCTTGTTAACATCGGAATTGAATTAAAAAAAAATCTTCCTCTTCAGGCTTTCATAATTAGCAATTAGCTTTATGTAAAAAAATATAAATAACAGTAAGTATAAAAAAAAAAATTAATGAAACGTAGCGGTTTATAGTATAGGATGTAAAATTATAAAAATATTTTAAGAAATATGGCAAGAAACTCTCAGTGGCTCATCCTGTATAAAATAGCTTTAGGTAGATAATCAGGACTGTAATCGATTATGTTAAAAATTACGTTTTGTGCAAAAAGAAAAATCCATAATCATACGTAGCATATAATTTTCTACCTAAGCCTAATTTTTTACATAAATTTTTGAATTTAATGAATCACATACGGGAATTCTTGTAAATACAACAGGTGGTCACAATAGTAGTCTCATCCGGAAATGGACCCTCAATAAGATTTGTGCGCATTTTACAGTATAGACTTACGAAATCATCTCCCCTATGAGATATAAACGGGTTGCTGGACGAGATGGAACTCCACGAATTCCAACAACTCCGTGAAATCGTGCCATCACCGAAAAGTAATCTTTTCTTGATTACGACAAGGGCCCGGAAACACTGCAATGTGCGACAGGCTGGATGTCATTTCCTCCAAGAATGCAAAAATATGGCAACATCAGGAATTTGAAAACAATTCTGGCTTCTGACCTTAAAGATATTATTTTAGGTAAAAACTAACGTACTGGAATAGTGGAAGTGTCCCATTGTATTATAAAGAGAAACTTTAATTTAATTGAAATGTAAAAATGTTCGTGTCATGATAAATAAGTATTATTAGGTATAATAGTCCAGGTCTAATTTTGTCGCATTTCCTATAATTTTGTATTCTTATTTATTTTTAAGGTGTTATTTATAATTGGGGATTCAACCCTAACCATTAGTTAGGGTTGTTAGTTAAACAGGTATCTAAATCTAAAAGTAACAAATAGAAAAAAGTGCGTTATCCTAACGAAAGATCCTTGTATTTTTGCAAATGGCTTATGCTCCTTGACACTTAACCCATTAAGCAGGTTCCTAAGCCAGGATATTCTTTTCCTTCCAATAGATGTTTTCCCCATAATTCTTCCCTGTTTTATGAGTTGCAGAATCCCAGACTTTGGGCATCCCACAATGTGGAAGAGATATTGCAATTTTCTGTTCTTCACCTCTCGTTAGGATCTCTACAACTCTCTAACTAACTTTCTTTCTCTATTCTTCTCAGAAACTCCATATTGGCCACACGTTCTATCCATGATATTCTCAACATCCTACGGTAGGTTCACATCTCGGAGGCTTCTGGTTTCCTCTCGCAAGACACGTTGAAGGACCAAGCTTTCCAATCATACAAAATGACCGGGAATACATTACATTTGAGCATTCGAGTTCTTAGGTCCAGTCTTTAGACTTCCATATACAGAAGTTCTTTGACCACTTCAGTTTTGGTGGCAATCATGTGTTTGGTCTTCCTAACGTTGAACCTAACATTGAGTGTCAAACCATATTCTCGAGTAGCTGTGATGGCATTATGCAACATATTCTGCAGTCTTGAATGTTTTCGACGATACAGTACTTTATCGTCTTCATAATGAAATGACCCAGATTGCCTTTACAAATGTCAATGCGCATGTTAAAATCGAAAACGGAGAGTTTCTACCATTCACTGATCTTCTATGGATTCAAATGTAAGCCGTCCAGTTTTCAAATTTAGAAACGTCAAATGTCACTGTCAGTCTTCTTCTTGGTAACATGGCGGATCCAGCGGAAATAGGATGGAAGGTTAATATGTATTTAATGTGAATATAATGACCGACTTAATGAGGTAAACAAGCTATAAATAAGGGTGCGGAATCCCAAGAACGGGATCTTTTGTTAGCAGCATTTCCTGGATAGACGACCACATCAAGTTAGCAGCGATTTTATTTAAAGGTTACCTCCTGCTCGAGCGTTGCTTCCAAACCAAAAACAAAAAGCTTTGTTGTTATTCTTGTAAGTACGATTTCACCTATTATTTATTATTGTTGAATTTTTATGTCTGTTTAACATTACCCCAGTAAGTACCTACATACCTACGATATAATTATTATTTTGATCATCCAAATCCAAAAGCAAAAATTAATAATCTTTCAATACAATAGGGTTGAATTTTGTCACGTTTTAAATGCCATGCTTTATTTTTACCTGCTGATTTGTTTAAATTAACTTATTGCACAATTTCTAAATAATGAGTTTTGATACAGGGATAATTCTAAATTGGTTTAAAGAAAGTTTATTGAATAATTAACTACCACATTCCTGTAGGTACCTATGAGGATTATAATTAACGATCTTATTTTAATCACACTTCATACACGTGCATGGCTTTTTGTTAGAAATGGATTAACAAACTATAAAAGACTTCTTTCTCATATTTTATATTTAATGTATCATTCTAAACGTGTGCTAGGGTCACCTTTTATATTTTATTGTAGTTTACGAACCCCATGGTACCTACCGCTCTATTTATTTATTTTTACAATTCATGCCTGCATTTATTAACCTGTGTGTGTCAAAATGTTTATTTAATTCTTCTACATTTTATTTTATACTATTTTCTGAGAATGTAAATTAACCGAACCATTCATCCAACGATCTTCTGTATCTCCAGAATAATGTTTAGTCGACTCGCTTCATTCTTATTGTATTAACCATATTCTAACCATCAATTGCTGCCATCTACATTTTATAATCATGTACCTACCATCATGTCTTGCTATGCTTTTATCTCATGTCACATGTTCGCTCTTTATTCTCATTTTACCTGCCGTTTATTTGATCACTTACTTAATCGATGTCTTATTTAAATTGTCTACCGAACATTCTTGATTTAATTATTGATTATTGACTTATACTCTTTTGATTATTTATTTATATTTCACGAACATATTTATTCAACAAAACTGTCCAAGTGATTATTGTTTATCTTGATTTCAAATTGATCTATGTAATTGTAAAGTCAATCATTCTGATTGCTAATTGTTTACCGAACTTTTGAACTAGAATATATGGGCCTTATGTGAATCTAACTAACATTTTCGTCCTTGCCTGGGGAGCCATTTAAACAGCCAACGGAAAGTATCTTAATCAGACTCCGGATCTCAGGGGCTCCTCCAACTATAGGTGGGTAGTATCTTAATCAGACCTCACTACATCGTCATACTAACAAAACCCATTCCCATGGTTATCTTAAAGACCTAGATTTCTGTGGTAATGCTTCTGTTTAAAATGATTCGCGCAAATGAGTCATGAAAGAGGGGTCATAAGTTTTGGTGACAGTTGTCGAGACGATTGATCTACGCTTTTCAAACCACCGTTGATTCTTTTCATTTCGGGATAACGATCGAGGTTTTCTCGGCCACGCTCTTTTACTCGTGAATCCTAGCGAGCGTAATAAAGGCACTCTAGGTTTCTCTTAGAATAAAGTAGGGGTTTTTAAAATTCATTTGTTTCACTAATCTCAAATCTCCCACCTTTTGCTTCATGTCTGTGTATAAAAGAACCAATAACAAGGTAAGAGGTTACTACACAACAACGTAAGGTCCACCACCAGACGAAAAACTAGACAGATCATGAGCCAAGGTAAAAACACAAACACAGGTAATAACACGAGCCCAGGTAATAACACAGGCCCAGGTAAATCACGAGCCAAGGTAAAATAACGATCACAGACGTAAGTAAGTAATGTTGGCCATTTTATTTGAAATCGGGGCGGGTTAATCTTTAAATTCAAACATCCAAGAATTCAGGGAGGGAAAACCTCAAATTCAAATCAAGCATTTAGAGCGGGAATCCAAACAGTCATTCATGACAGACAAGCTGACTTTTCAAACGTCAAAGAGGTTCTTGTTTTTCGGTCATTCAATTTAATGGGGCCACATTACTGAATTTACAGCGCATGACACAGGATCTCAATTTTTAAAAGGTAGGTTACACTACAATAATTCAAATTGTTCAGTGGAATGACGTTAACTGGTATTCTTCCTCTTCAAGGGCTTTGGTGAAGATATCCTCTGAATATATGTTGAAGAGGATTGGTGAAAGAACACACCCTTTGGCTTAGGTACAGGTTTTTTTGTTCTAATGCTTCTATTATATGCATGTGTCTCAAGCTGGTCTATCTGAATCACGTTCACGACCTGCTGTCTATTCCGATCCACTGCTGGATGTAGGCTTTCCCTTTCTCTTTCCATCTTTGTCGGTTGCTCTGGTTTCCCTCATCTAGAGAAACCCTGCTGACTTTTTTGTGTCCTTTCTCCACCTGGCGTTTGGTCTGTCAGCACTTCTGCATTCTACCAGGCTTTCTCTCGGTCTCCATTCTAACAGTCGTTTTGTCCAACGGTTATTAATTCTTCTCACCACTTGGCCTGCTTATTTTCACTTCACTTAACTTCAGCTGATTTTTTAATAACATCTGTTAGCTTGATTTGTTCTCCAATCGAGTATCTGAATACCCCTAAGGAATCATAATTATTTTTATACGAATCGATATTGTCTCTGGATAATTTGAGATAATGTCGGTTGACAAATAATTGATTGATAGTTTTAGCTGAAGCTGAATTTGCATGGTCGTATGTATGGCATCGAGCTGGTTTTACAAGTCAAAAAGTTTAACTGGAATTGAAAAATGTCGCCTTATAATCTTGAAAGAACAGAAAGCTTCAAACCGCTATCTTGCTCGATTGTTCAAGCTTGAAGTCGATAAGATATGCCAACTTTTACTTAGTCATACAATTTTAATAAGGAAAAACGATGAGGGTACGAGTAAATGAGGCTAAATCCTCATTTTTAAATTCACTTTATTAATCTGGCAGCGCTGCTTAGGGTCAGAAAAAGGCGGGCAACCCTACTTTGGCCTTTCCTTTGCATATTTTGCTCTCGATACCTACTAAATTTTTCAGGAAAAAATGTTAATTATATGTCAAATGTCCGTAAAGAATCTGGCAGCTGTATTGGAAATATTGAAGACGACCCTCAAACTTCAACCAGATGGGCTGACAATTGTTCATCATTGGACATGTTTTCAATGCGAATTTTTATGGAAAACCTTGCAGACCGGCAATTTACATATTATAAAATTTAACGAGAGAAGAACATGACTGTTAATAAGCGTATAGGTATAACATTCGCGTATGTAAATAAGAATAAGATACCTCTACAATATAATATAAGACTTGATGTGTTTACAAGTTTACACAAAACGATTGAATAGATATTTGACTTCATATTCTTTCCCGAACCAATGCAAACAAATACGACCGACATTTGAAGTAGGTAAATAAACAGACAGAGAAACCTGCTAGCTATTGGGTATTCATAAAAGTTTCAGTTCCCCATTAACATTTCCCTGGAATCTCAAAAAGTTTTCCAGACTGTTGAATCTCTTATAACCCCCGACGAAAAATAATACCTCGTTAGAGTTTTTGTTATGTGCCTGCAATGCAGAGTAATTCTTAATATGAGAGCTTTTTGATTTCAGTAATGTGCGGGCTATTGAAATTTTAAAGCTTTCCGGTTAATATAAAAAACGTGCTCGAGTAACAGGAATTTTAATTGATGAGACGTGCAGTTTTGTTTTATTTTTCTTTGTTCGTACCTATATAGTACGTTTGACTGATTTTATTGACGTTAAAACGTTTACATGGAGCCAGCATTCTAAACAACGCCGAAGCAGCACTAGCTATATAGAATCGTTCTCAAAGGGCCTGCAAGTGATCTGAAATTTATTGCACAGTTTATGGTCTTATTTTACGAGTGAAATATTTACAAACTCGCAAATTGCAGTACCTATAACAACATGATGAAAATAAAATCAATCATTGGTGATTAACTACTATGATGGAATAGGATAAAGTCGTGATTATTTATTCAAGAAAATAAAAAATGTAAAAATAAATAACATCATTACCTAACGGGAATACCTGTAGGGCCCTATTAGTCTTGAAAAGCTTATGAGGTAACCTACATTTCGTTCTAAGCGCCTTTACCTGGGGATCTAATCAATTTATAAGATTTAAACATACTTAGTTCTTTTACCTTGTAAGTACACCTCCGGAATTCGTAAAGTTTCTAGAGCAACTTTTAAAAGTTTATTACCCGATAAGATGGTAACCAGACAATAAAACGTACACGTCATTTATAAAGTGATAAATATTAACAATTCAAGTTTTTCTGAAAAACCGTTCTATAGGTAAGGGTATTTTAAAAAATTAAGTTTTTTGATTAATTTTTTATTAAGTTATAGAGAAAATAGTATCTACTAATCGCGTTGAACGGGTATCATTATCGGATCACTTGGATTCTTTGTCTTTCTCGTAAATAATGTCATAATTCTCCATTTGTTGAGGAAGATAACTATTTGTGTTTTCAACACTCAATGTTAATTTCTCCAGTTTCTTTTTTACCAGGATTTTCCAAGGTACCAGGACAGACACGCCTATATAAAAACTTTAAGTAAAATTTAAAAAAATATTCAATTCCAAACAAAAAACAGCTCCAATTTTTTTTTACACAACCGTTTCCAAGTTATCGCTAATCAATAAGTTATTTACATTCCAACCTACCTATTTTTCTTGTGTTTGAGTTTCTTGAGACCAAATATGTATATTATGTGTATGGAAATTCCCTGTTGCGTTTCTCAAAAATAAAAATCCTTTGATTTGTAGAGAGAATGTATGTTTAGAGTTTTTCTGCAAAAATTCTTTGTTATGTAGGTATAGTAGAAATACAACAAAGGATCTATTAAAATTTTTCATATCAATTTGTTGCTGATATTGAATTCCCTCCCAATTTCTGACGTTACTGTTTGCTGAATTCTCTTCGATCTCACGTATGATAGAATACTCAAGTTCCAAGTATCACTCCCAATGTTCCTATTGTTTAAAGCTGCCACATTCAGACAGACGAAGATTAATGCTAGTAACTGTTCGATTATCTGGACGATTTAGATACCTTTCTCGATAGACGCGTATACAGGGTAAGTCATTGATATGGGAAAGCTCGATTGCACCTACACCATTAAAGATATCGAAATGAACCAAAAAGTGCTGTAAATTGGAGGGTGAAGGGCAGTTTGTAAAATTATTTTCAGATACACAGGATGGCCCAATATCGCTGTACGCCATACAACTTTGTTATTTTAAATGGGACACCCTCTATATTATTACATCTTCAGATTATTTGAGAAAAGTAAAAAAGAATGGTTTGTAAAGTTGAAGTTTGTAATGAGCGATTTATGAGTTATAAACAAATGAAAATCGCGATTTTCCATTTTCAAAGCAGCTTATATTGAAAACGGCTCGAGATATGGAAAAACGGTTTACATGTTCCGATCTTAACTTTTCAAGCGGTATCCTATTGGATGGATGAAATTTTTATACAGAGTGGTAAAAAATTTGATTATTTTCATCACCCGGTATAAAAATTTCAGCTACATGATAGGATACCAAATTAAAAATTAAGATAGGGACATGTAAACCGTTTTTCCATATCTCGAGCCGTTTTCAATATAAGCTGCTTTGAAAATGAAAAATCGCGATTTTCATTTGTTTATAACTCATAAATTGCTCATTACAAACTTCAACTTTACAAACCATTCTTTTTGACTTTTCTCAAACAATATGAAAATGTAATAATATAGAGGGTGTCCTATTTAAAATAACAAAGTTGTATGGCGTAGAGCGATATTGGGCCATCCTGTGTATCTGAAAATAATTTTACAAACTGCACTTTACCCTCCTATTTACAGCACTTTTTGGTTCATTTCAATATCTTTAATGGTGTAGGTGCAATCGAGCTTTCCCATATCAATGACTTACCCTGTATATACATCAGCTGATAATTATTAGTTTTATCAGTATTAATATTTTCTTCTTCGTGAGTAAGAGCCTTTATTGGCGAGTAGAGGACGATATTTTCTCTACGACTATATTTACGACAATCTCGTCAAATAGCTTTAAAAAAAAATCAATGTACATGTTCATGGAACTTCGTCCAAAATACTGTACAGAGTGATTCAGGTTTTACCTTGTTAACTTTAGGAATCGATAGAACGGATTAAAATAACGTTATTTTGTGATGTAACGTTTTCCTCAGAAACGCTTTATTTCTACGCTAGAGGGCATTGGGGTTGAATTTATTTTTTAGTTTTTTTCTCATAACTTTTGAACGATTTATTCGATTTGGACTAAATAAACGAATAATGCGGCAGAATTACAAAATGTTCAAAATAAATTCCTCCAGCTTCAATCATCGACGAATTAGTGAATTACCGCTCCTATTTGTACAGGGTGATTTCTTAGTTCGTCGCAAGCATTCCTTATTCTTTGAAGCAATACCTCGCAGGTTTCTACTGGAGTGTCGTCCATTACTTTTACGGGACCCCAAGCAAAATAATCCAAAGGATTGAGATCTGGCGAATAAGGTGGCCACTCCACTGGACCTTCACCAGGAATTCTCACATTTGGGTACCTAGTTGTTGGGTAAGCGTCGTTATTCTTTTTTTTATGCTTTTAAAATACGATTTTATTACATGACGTTCTATTTTGGCTGTCCAGTTACCAAACACCCAGTATTCCCTTCATATTTTTCTTATAATTACGTAATCTAATTGACGAATTAAATTTGAATTTAATATTGGATCTATCTAATATGAATAAAGGTATTCAAATCCTACGGAAAATTACGATGGCCCTTATATTCATGAGGAATTAATGACATTTAACTTTTCCGATAATATAATCCGAGATACCTTCCTGTTATATATTATGTACTTACCTACTTGAAATAATGTACCTAAACAGAAATGGCAATCTCCAAAAAAGGCATCCTAATTCCTCACTTCTTGTCTGCTAGAAAGAATTCTTAACCGCAGTAATTGAATTATTACAATAAGTTACTCCCACGTCCCTCATTATGAGAAAATGGGCACTGCCTCTTGAATCAATATCCGGAGCTCCAGTAAAATATAGGAATAACTCAGATTGAGTAAGCATCTGCTGGTAGGGAAATACGGACATCTTGATGGCGAATTCCAAAAAGGACGTATTTCTATTACTGGAAAAAATAAATTTAAATTTGATGCAAGGGTGTCGATTCCAGAATGTAAGTTTTGAATAAAAGGATGAGAAGTACCGTGGCGAATACTTAGCTGATTCAAAATCACATATTGTAAACAACACGACGAGTTAAAAGAAAATCTGTCCTAATTAAATAGCAAACAAGTATTCTAGTAGGCTGTCATCGTTACGGCGGCAAATTGAAATGAAATAAAATTAGGGTAATGAGGAGGAAGGAAACAGGATTGCCAGTACAAACGACTGAAATATAGTTCCCGTAAAGTTTTGCAGGATTCATGCGGCCGAATCGTCTGATCAACTCCAAGAGAAAAGTTTTAATTTTAAAGCTTTATCTATGACCCCATTTCCTACAACAAGAATAATGTTGCGAACAAATAAAGTTTATTTTGAAAATTTGTTACACACAGTGCAGTTGGAAAAATCTAAGCTCTGGCACATATTAGGTATTTACCAGAAAATAATTGAAGAAGTAAGAGAAGGATTTATATAGGGTGAGTCATGAGGAACTTTACAAACTTCTACCATAGGTACAGTCCCTTAAGGGGAATGTCATGGGACACTTAAAACGTCTTGTCAACTCCCCCTTCTCTGTTAATATAATTTTTTGTTGATTTGTGAATTTCGAAAAATATTAATTTGGCTGTACTACATGGATAATTGGAATTTTCTAATTTTTTGATGCAACTGTACACTGTAGCGTTCTCTAATAAACTTAGAAATTCCAGGACCGTCTTAAGAAAAATTGATTTGGAGAGTTCTTACTAATAAGTTAACCTTGTAGGTATGCGATTTAAAAAAAATATTATTATTGATTTTCAAAGTGCAAAATACACAATGAATTTTTTGAAGCAAATTTTTTAGATTAAATGATAACTACTAAATTAAATTCAACAGAAAGTAATAAAAAATTATAAAAAATGTGTTATTACGTCAACACTTCATATCAATGCTGAGATCCCTTTAATCGTGGGCTTCTGAAGCACTTTTTTGACAAATCATCGAGACTTCAAAGAATTATTTTTTTATTGAAAACTTATTGTTTTATTTTTTTCAAATATTGATTGTTTTAATTCTTATGTAGGTAATTTATTTTAGTTTTTTTTATGATTGTTCGTTATGTCTTATACATTGTTTTCATTGTCTATTTGTGCATTTTTGAACTCAATAATGACATTTTCTTAAATCAGTACGATTAGTATGAACTCTTCCAATAAATTTTTGTTAAGCCGGTCCTGGATATTTTTTTAAATTCACTAGTCACACATATTTCCAGCGAAGGGGAGCTGACACTTTTTAAGGGTCACATGATATTCCCGTTAACGGAGTGTACATAATGGTAGAAGCTTGTAAAGTTTCTCATGATTCAATTCTCATATATACATATATAATAATACAGAATGGTCAAAAATACGAATTTTTGGTCACTGGCTTATTTTCTCTGGGACCGTAGGGGTTTTCCCAAAGTGAAAGAACTGCAAGTCTTTTTAGGTATGATAGACTGGCATAACAATACCCCGTGTCACTTGAGGAATATATCTACCACGGCTGCATGAGCTTGCCTCGAGGACTGAGCCACTCATTATAGCTATTGGTATTGATTAAATGGTGGTAATAATAATTGAGTAACTGAGATTGGTAATGAACTAATAATATACAGGATGGTCACTTTCAAAAGGGTCACCATTGGGTTCTCCTTATCCTTAACCATAGAAAATACAGTGTTGGTTAATTTAGAGAAAAATTTCACAATTGTATGCTTCATAAGAAGCTTTAATCTGAAAGATCTCAATTTCTTATTTTTGGCATAACTTTATTTTGGTTGAAAATAATTTAATAATTTGTTGTAGGTCTACAAAAGTCATCAAAAGCTATCCATTTGACATATAAACCTTTTCTAAGCCGTCTAGATCCCAGAATTGTTATAGTCAATTTTTGTGTTTCCTGTAGCCGCCATTTTGCTTGTTTATTTAATTCGGTATGAACAAACAAAGAAAACGAAAAAATCCAATTAATTCAAAAATAATAATTAAAATTTTATTCTTTTTTTTTTCGAAATGAAATTATGGCCGCCTCATAAGAAAAACAAAAGTTGTTTTTTCAGCACTATCTCAATAACGATGAAAATATCCTTTCTTCAGATTCTTGTTAAGCATAAAATTGTGCATCTTTTCTCTTATTTAACAAACCTTGTATCTCCCAGTTGTGAGCCAGTTGAAAGTGACCACCCTGTATAAAAATTTGTGAAATTTGGCTCTCAAATATTTTTTGAAAAACCGAATAGGAACGGAGATACAGGAGGGGGAACGGAGATAAAGGAGCATTAACGTTTTTTAAGCGACAGGAAGTTGATAATAGGTAACAGTCCAGAATTTTCGGTTTTATACTCTGCACCCTTTGAATTAAAAGAAAAAATCCAGATTGTGAAAACATTAAGATGGTTTCTTATCATCTTTAACATCTTTTTTCACCATCCATAAAAATAAAATTCTTTTTTTTTCTAAAAAAAAATTTAATATACATACATATTCGTAGGTACTACACTCCACTAAAACATGAAGTCTTGCTACCAATTTGTATAAGGTTTCTGAATGACACCACCCACCTATAGATCTTCCAGAAATAGACATAAGTATCTATAATATTATGTAAAATAAGATCTTTAGTAGGTATGAACTAAATTCTGCTATCTTGGTTGAAATTACACCTACATTTCAAAAAATTTAAGATTTATATAAAAGAACAAAATAAATCGATTTGTGATTGCGTCATTAACTTTTTTTCTAGACGAAGTAAGAGGTTCTTCCACTGTAAGCTGAAAGCTCAAACTTTCAGGAAGTAAGTTTGGACACTTCTGGGATTGAAAGGACTCAAGAAACTCTATAAGCTCTAATACCAACAAATCGATAACAATAAAAACAAAAAAGCTCTTTTGATGTAGGTAGATAAAATGTCTGGGATTCCTGTTTCAATTTAAATCCCTGTAAATTTATTTATCATAATATTGAGATCCATAATTTTAGTATTTAGGTAATATGAATTATAAAATTTGGCAAATATTAAATTTAAATAATATTTACCTAAGTACTTTAAATTTTTCAACTCTCAACGTAAATTATAGTTAACATGTCTTGAGTTATAATACGGTGTTGAATGTTTTATATTGTTTTGGAGGTTAAATTTAAAATAAAATTCTCTAATATGTATACATGAACATAAAACTGTACCTATTTACAATTTACATCTTTCAAGTAGGGATCGAAGAAATAAAAAAAATCAATCACAGATAATGAAATTACGTTTTATTTCATGCAAAAAAATTTATTTCGCCGCATTTCATTAATAATTCAGTAATAATACGCTAGGAAGATATAAATGGAGGCTGAAGTTTGAGGATAGAAAAGAGAAAGCCAAGAAAACCATAAATTTTCATTTAATCTTGTGTAATGATGACATATAATAAGGATAAAACATCGTTATCCATAGAAATTGATAGCAGAAGCTCCAAAGGAATGTCCCAGAATTCCTGAGAATCATCGCCATATAACAAGTTAATGTTCGAAATATTGAAAACTGTAACTCTCAGGAAAACATAAACCCTAATAAGGGAGATTTTTTATTGCTCCCCTTTAAAAATAATTATTAAATTAATTAATTGCTCAAATTATATAATTTGAAGATATTTTCTTAACAATCGAAACATCAACAAACAAATAAGTATTTTTAATACAAGGTTATACACCTTGGCTCTGAAGTCCAACATTTTTAGCGAATGTGGAGTTTATATATTTAAAAGCCCTTAGGGCCGCGGTAAATAAATGATATGCGGAATAAAAAATACTCTCAGTGCCTAGGGACGGCTCATTTAAATTCGTAAATCATGAAGAATACATTTTTAACTTATCGCTTACTTTACTTACTTGGGTTTCAGCGCAAATCATAATAAACACTCAGGTTGCAAAAAAACTTCGATCACTTTCAAAAAATATTAACATAATAATATGTAGATACCTACACATAATACACAACTACAGATCCCACGTATTTTAATTACTATTTCATAGTTCTTTATTTTTAATTAAGAAAACATCAAACATTATCATTCTTTGAATATACGCCGGTTAATATTGATTTGCTGTATGGAAGACTGGGCCTAAAAATTCAAATTCTAATTATACCTTTCGTTATTATTATCCAAAAAGGTATCAAAATACGGGGACTAAAATTCTCACGCAGAAATAAATTTTCAATGCATCTTTCAAGGTTTCTTTATTAATTATTTAATTAATTAAAAAAAAAATACCGGAGACCTCTTGCAATTCTTGTAAATTTTGAAATAAAACTATTTTTGATAATTAATTTCAAATAAGACATGTAATCTTATAATAATAACGATATTATTTATGATTGTTTTCCATTTTATATAAAAAATATTACAAGAAATAATTACTTAATTATTAGTATTTAATAAAGATTCATGCATGCACGCACCTAAATAATCTCCATCTGCTTCAGGTTCTTTTTAATCATGAAAAGCTTAGCGAGTCTTCAGGAACTATGGTCTCTTACAACATTCTCCGTGTAACTTTCAAAATTAATATTTACGTCTCAAGTTTTCGATGTTTTTAAGTGTTTCAGTTATTGCAGATCGTCCTTTCCGCGGGAGAGAAATAATCTAACTGAACGGAAAGCGCGAATCCTGGAACTTTGCTGATGTGAGATCGTGTTGGTATCGGTGGTGTAATCGCATTACGTTATTTCCGACCGTTCCTCTTGAAGATGAAAGGAGCTGTCGCGTGGAGCTGGAGAGTAACTTACAATTATTTGACTTTATACTATTAATGTTAATAAAACCAAAAATCTTAAAAAAATATATAAAAATATCAAGGAGGTACCTATTTATGTTTATTGTAAGGTAATTATTTGGACAAGAAAGAAATACCTGGAACGTTTACCTTACCAAACAGCATCCCACCTTTAGAGATGCGCTGGGATTGCTAGGAAAAGTAAATCTACGCTTGCGTTGTGCTCTTATTTTCGACACCGGTATGAAAAAATAATAATGTTCATTTCAGTATAAGTATTTATACTACCACCTTCAATTAGATTTATTTTGATCACTAAGACATGATCTTGAAAATATATAACAGACGCTTGAGGAACGCAAACAATTCCGCTCTACGGGAAGCTCAACAAACAAACATACTAAATTTGAAGACAATAACTACATTTTAACTATAATGATCGGTACTTAATGATTATCCGTTCAAGGCGGTGATCGAGTCTTATTGATAAGTCTTGTTGATAAACAATTGTTGTTTTCTATTGCGGTGTCATGTTTATCAACTACCATTTATTTTACAAATAGATAAGTTTACATTGAAATCGCTGTGGTCCATGGAGTTGATAACTGACTGGATACCAGCTAAGAGAGCGCTCCTATTTATAGAGTGATAATCTGGCGGCGTCATACCCCCTCTACTAGCTATCACCACCGTAGCAACTGCCGGTCTCCCGATGATGTCATAGATTCCTGAAATCATTGAAATTATTTGGTTGTTTATAAATTTCAATTGCTTCGCGATCTAAATGGGATGTTATAGAGTGAAATACTGGATAGAATTTTCGTCTTTTCAAAGTAAATCGTCCTGAAGACGGTGTGCTTCGCGACAGCTGACTTGTCTGTCTGACCTAGGCGGCAGTTTCTCTTGTGTTCAGTCACATGGATATTGATGCAGCGTTTGTTAGTTCAGATGTATACAGCATCCCCAGGAGCATTTAGCTGAATGGAGAATATTGCGAACTTGTTGTGTAGGTTTAAAGATGATTTTGACCTCATGATGCTGCTATGCAAGCTCGTAGGACTCTTAGTGGGTCATGGGATGTTGGACTCTGGGTGGTAAGGCTCTCCTGATTTCTTGAGCAGTGTAACCCTTCGCCTGCAAATCATTTTCTAGGTGGGTGAGCTCTTCTTAGGATGCTGGGTCTGACAAATTCCGGATGATTCACCAGAGTTTTTATTACTGTTCGTTTTTGGCCTAGAATGATGTTTGGAGTTCTTGTGTAAATACAAGAACTGGACATCAAGAAATGGTAGTTTTCCATCCTTTCCTATTTCCATTGTGAATTGAATGCGGGGGTGAATACTGTGCATATGGTAAAGAAATTCCTGCAGGGCCTCTCCTCCATGTTGCCAAATGACGAAGGTATCATCTACGTAGCGGTACAAAAAAAAAGGTTTATTGGTGGCGGAGTTTAAGGCCGTGGCTTCAAAGAATTACATGTTCAAGTTGGCAGTAGCAAGACTCAGGGGGCTGCCCATAGCAACTCCATCCAGTTGTTCATAGAAGTCATTTTTCCACAGAAAATAGGTTATGATAAGTATATATTGGAAGAGAAAGGTGATGTCCCTAAGGAAAGGTGGTCTGAATATGTTGAAGGGTTCCGTCGATGAGCACCATGCTGAAGAGGCGTGCCCACCCTCTTCACCACATGTATAACACACCCAAATTCACTCAAACCAAATGTAGAGCGGTATTCTTCAATAAATTTGGTCCATGCTGCTACAGTGCAAGAAAGAAACTCCAGATTAACTCCTTGTGAAATATTTCCCTTCGACTTCATAAAACAAGAGAGCCACTATAGGTACTCAAGTGGTGGACATGCTCTCGCGGATCTTTTCCAAAAAAAAAATAAATGAAGAATAAAAGTACATATAGCCGTTAGAAAATTAATAATTGAAGTTCAATCTCGCATCCGAAGAAAAAATCTAAATTTGGGAATCATGTTGTGTAACCGAAATACCAACATTGAATAACGAAACTCGTTAACGCAGAACAAATTTCAAACCCTTCCGGATTAACTATTGAGTTTTCTAGCGAAACTAAAACAATTAGTAAGTGTCAAGTTGTCAATTGTTCCAAGATTGATTCTTCGGACATCACTTATATTATATGGAAGTGCAGTAAACACGTCTAGACCTGTTTATTAAACAGCGCTTCATACATATTAATTTTAATACATACATATTTATGTACGCCCTTCTAATAAGGGTTTCGATTAGTCTCGAATTAATTTTCTCAACTTGTTTAACACCCTCGATAGGTTCAAGGGTGTCATTTTAGAGGTCTCGAGACTTCCAATAACGTAAATTGTACACCTACATAGTTTCCCAAAATAAATATCCATTGACCTGAGTTCTCGTTATTCAATTATTTCGTTATCGGTAAACTCCTAGTCTTAAAATCATACGACGTGTGCCACTCTGCTACAAGGAATTAACAAAAAATACCTTGAGAACCGGATAGAAATTTGTTAGTTTTAGGAAAAGTATCAATGTATTTTATCTATTCCTATTAGATAACAAATCAATTACATATTACATATTAAAAAGCCAAAGTATACTCAAAAATCATATCAACACCGTAGGTAGGTAGGTCTTAATGAGTATAAAGACAATTAATAGCCTGTCGTAATATTGGAGTCGGGTTTTAACCCATCGTCCTGACAGTTGTCAAGTCTGGAGCGCCCGAGAACCCAAATAAAGAGTTTCGACTCAGACAGCAAGAACACACATCCAACCAGACTACCAAAAGCACGGACGGCCGTTTCGGTCTCATTAGACCTCGTCAGCGTACTATATTGGAGAGTCCGGAAGGATATGAATCGCTGTATGAATCGAAAACCTTATATGGAATATAATTCAACCGGTTATCAGTGACCTCGAGACAGAGCGACATCTATCAAGAGAAAACACAAGCTCCCAGTGAAACTCCAATGTGTATTATGGGTTGCAGACACTCCAGGGGCTACGAGACTGACATCAAATATGCATATTAAAAAGCCAAAGTATACTCAAAAATCACAACAACACCGTAGGTAGGTAGGTCTTAATGAGTATAAATGAGTGTCTGCAACCCATAATACACATTGGAGTTTCACTGGGAGCCTGTGTTTTCTCTTGATAGATGTCGCTCTGTCTCGAGGTCACTGATAACCGGTTGAATTATATTCCATATAAGGTTTTCGATTCATACAGCGATTCATATCCTTCCGGACTCTCCAATATAGTACGCTGACGAGGTCTAATGAGACCGAAACGGCCGTCCGTGCTTTTGGTATTCTGGTTGGATGTGTGTTGCTGTCTGAGTCGAAACCCTTTATTTGGGTTCTCGGGCGCTCCAGACTTGACAACTCTGTCAGGACGATGGGTTAAAACCCGACTCCAATTACGAAAGGCTATTAATTGTCTTTATACTCATTAAGACCTACCTACCTACGGTGTTGTTGTAATTTCATATTAGTCTAATTTTTACTAAATAATGGCATACATTTACTAGTGCCCTATGTAATAATAGTGTCAAGTCGATTGAATAATGACTTAATTATTCAATCGTTAATGTCAATAATTATTGTTCCGTCCTATTTTGTCGTACCTACGTATGTCAGATTGAACCTTTTGCCTATTGTCAATGTTCTGTTTGCGTTATTAAAACGTCAATTTTAGGGTAGTTTCTAGTTTTTATTTTCCAAATAGTAGCAGACGAAGCTACTTATCATAATACTAAAAACAGTAGTATCCATGCGTAGTTATAAAGCCCTTGTCAACCGTTGGTGTGTAAGCTGATGTTTTGGAACACTGTCAATAGTGCTAGTCGACTGACAGCAGCGACAGCTTATCAAGATAACTAAAATTTCACATTTGTTTATTTGTTTACTCAATTTTGCATTACAAATTTTGATGTTACAAAACTTAAAAGTTAGATTCGTGGATAATAGCCATCTTTATGCCCTTGTTGAATAATATGTAATTCCATAACTTGTGGTGTACTACATAGGTATAATGGAAGTAAATAAAGAAAGGTTGAACTGAACTAAGGAACGAAATTTACCTGTTAAAGGAGCGTTTTAGAGTTACACGGTGAGTAGATTAATTGCATTATTAATTAATTGAGGCTACTTCTACCAGTCAGGCTGCACTGTAACCTCGACCGCAGCAGGACGCCTTCTTGATGTTGAATGATTAGATTGACCTCAAAATGGTTTCAGAGTTCCCTGATGTAATAATTTTTTGTCTACCTTGTAACGAAGTCGCGTATTTTCGCCTTCGTTTTACAATAATTCATAGGCAGGAAAGTTTAAATTCAATAAGAATAAAAGAGTAATAATTATTAAAATCCTAATAGTCAACTCAAATTTCATGAAATAGTTTATTTTCCGTCTTCATTTTCTTAGTAGGTACCAATCATGAAAATATAAATTTTGAGAAGAGCCGAGAAATGATTATTATAAATTTATTCATTACCATAAATTCGCGAACCGGCGATGCATTTTATTTTTCATGAAAGTTTTGAGATTTTTTATGCACGGAGTCGAAATTTATTGCAACTAAATTAACACAATTAGCGATCGTCTTCATGAAGCCTTGCCAGAATAATCAAACGAACGGAGTGGAAAAAATGGCAAGCCTGTTTTTGCGTTTCGATAGCGAGTACGAACCGATAGGATAGGGTATAAATATTGGGGCATTTATTTTGAGCGTCCTCTTTGATTTTCCGCGGCTTGAAGAAGTACGTCTCTTTCCTTGATTTTCTGATCGTCATTAAAGTGTGTAGCTGTTGGTACCGTCCCCGGACCGCCGACACCGCCCGCCGTATTCTCCGCACCGCCGATAAAAAATTAAAGTCGTCTTAAACAGTTGCGCCCGTATAGTAGCAGAACCATTTCGAGCCAGTAATAAGTTGGAAATTTTTGCCGGTAAAGTTTTCTTAGTAGTTAATCCGGTCGACAAGTAGAACTCCGTGTTAGTGCCCTGCGCCGACTATACTCATCCACAAGGTAGGTGTTTGAATGCAACTTACATCATTTTGTCTTTGCCGCTTTACCCCTGTCTTCATTCCAGTTTTTTTTTAGTCATTAACATCAAGCCTCTTTCCCCCGCTCTTCTCCAAAGGTCATATAGGGACCGGTCACTAACGTTTCCCGCTGCCGAGCAGGAGGTGTGCGTGACCCCCCTCGTGGCTGGGTAGCCTGAGAAGGTGGTTTTATAGCTGAACCCTCACTCTCCCTGTAACGCCCGTCCTCTCTCAGAGCCCTGCCTCTACGTGCGGACATTTAAGATTAGAGAGCCCGACCCTTGCCGACTTTTCCCCGTTCTCTCACGGCCCGGTAGAAATTAATTTAAAGTACGCTAGTTGTCCTGATCTGGCAGCACATAACGCCGCCTCACGGTAGCAATTGCCGGCCTCAAATTTTTTTTTGTAAATAATTTTGTGTAAATATATGCTTAGTTAGGTATTTAGGGATGATAATTTTTTTTTGTTGTTGTTTTATTTTAACTCCGATAAAGTATTTTCAGTGTCGTAAGTAGGGATTTTGTTTTGCTTCTTGTGTAAATATTTTTATAATCGTAGAATAATTTCTTTGTAGGTGGTATCAACTGGAAAAATATTTTTGCTTTCCGTAGACGTTACGTACATCATTTGTTTCATGAATTTAAACTTAGGATTTTTTCCGCAGGTGGTAATAACTAGAAAAATATTTTTGCTTTCCGTAGACGTTACGTACATCATTTGTTTCATAAATTTAAACTTAGAATTTTTCCCGCAGGTTGTAGTAACTAGAAAAATATTTTTGCTTTCCGTAGACGTTACGTACATCATTTTTTTATAAATTTGCACTTAGAAAAATTTCCGAGAAACCGTAACGTTTTTGGCAATAAATTTTTGTTCCCCGTAAAAACGTTTATGCACATTTAATTTTGTTGGCAAAACTCTGTTAGTAATTTATTTCATGTTAATAAATAATAATTCATAAAAATTTGGGCCTTTCTGTTTTACCGAAATTTTCCCTTCAATTGACCGACGACACCGTCATAAATTAACCGAGAGTGAAGGAAAAGGTAAGAAAACCCTCTCCCAGAAATAATAATAGCCAGCCGCATACCAGCACCAGCACCGACACCGCCGAGCAATATCATACTCGCTTACAGCTACGCTCGTATAAGGGGAAGCTCGGCATTCCTTCGAGGAGGCGCCTAAAGACCGCTCTCCCGAACACAATTGCAACGGCGATAACTTCAAACGGCCCCTGGCTTTCCTCTCTTCTTCACTGAGCTATCCTAGGGACCAAGATACGGCAACGTATCATTTTTGTGACCTCGGGTAATTGGGAATACAAATTAGCGAGAAGAATTCCCCGGGGGAGCACACCTCCAGAAAAAAGCTGGCGCCCGAGCAACCCGTGGTAACATCGACGTAACCGTAACCGTGAAGATTCCCAGAAGCCGGAGCTCGTCACAACCTAATCAATTACGCAAGGTGTTTCAGGTTTTCATTTTTAGAGAGCGACAGAAGAGGTCAAAGGTACTCTCTTTTCGTAACTCATAACAATGATTTTTAAAAGTCACATATGCATGGGTTATTTCACATTATTGAATAACTCGACATATCTTCATAAATAAATAAAATAAATTAAATAGAACCTTCTCAAATTTATTTCTGTAGAAAGTTTTTGATTTACAACAAATCATGATCTGATGTGAGAGGTGAGGTGATACCCAGACAACCCACCCAGCGGCGAAAAAAAAACCTATTCCGCCGCGGCCTAATTTATTGTTTTAATGAGTATTTATTATTCACGATTCACGATTCACAATCACAAACCAAACAATTGGAAAATATAGACTGATTATCAAAAAAAAAAAATTATTTGGCAAAAACTGTCCCTCGAAATGATGATCTGTTGGTTTAGTTCCGTAAAATTGAAATATCAAAATTAAAATTATTATTTTTAAAGTTTTGTAATAAGAGGGGTGCGTGGGTACTACTTTACAGGGTGAGTTCTTAAAAGCAGATTTCCTTTTTCGGTACATGTAGACTGTAGAGGGCAATTCGTGCAGTACCTACAGGAAAAATAGTAAAAGATATATTTCTTGTAAATTTTGCTCAAAATAGAGACTACGGCCTAGCACGGTTTAAAACATGCTTTTGAAAAAATATTCTACATTTGAAAGAAGAGTTCTATTTTGAGCAAAATTTGCAAAAAAAAAAATATTATTTTTACTGTGCTGCACGAATTACAATATACCCTACAATGTAAAAGAAGTCCACCATTTAACACTCACCTTGTATAGTAGCAGCAGCGTTTGGGTATTTTCAACTAATGGGTGCGGAACATTTTCGGAAGACATAACGCCCTAGAACCGGCGCTTCCCTCTAACGTAATTAAATTTATTGCGCAGAACCGCATGTATGCAAAACCTCAAAAGCCGCCGAGTGAAAGAGGAAGTGTAATATATGTAATACATAGTTTGTTGCCTCTAAGCAAAAAAGTCATAATCCGGAGCCTACAGAGTGAGTCTTCAATGACGCATTTCCTCAACAGTACATCTAGGGGGCAATTCGTGCAGCATAAGAAAAATAATATTTCTTATAAATCAACCGAGATATACAGAAGTAAAGTTTCAACTTCTTTAATATTGATAGTTTTATCGAATTTGTTTCCTTATTGAACTTGAGTCTACGGCCTCTTCTTTCAAATATCATTAAAAAAATTTCAAGAGGACGGTTTAAATTTAAATGAATGAAATTAACTTCAGTTGCCTCTATTTTGAACAAACAAATTCTTTAAAATTATAAATTTTGAAGAAGTTGAGTTCTCAACTTTAAAAGTACCTCTTCATATCTCGGTCAATTCACAAGAAACATTTTCTTACTGATTTTTTTTGTGTCCCTCTACAATGTAGGAAATGCGCCATTAAAGACATCTGTGTATTACAATTTTATTATAAATACCCACTATAAAAATTCTTCTTTAAAAATTATCAAATATTAGTGAAGCTATTCTTAAAAACTGAAATCTAATTTTAAGAAACCCCTTTTTTGTTCTCATTTTAAATTCTATAGAAGTTTTAATTTATTATTTTTAAATCTTATCACAGTAATATTCCGAATAGAATTGGTAATAGTAAAATTATTATTATCAACTTGCTATAAGTATACGTTGAAGTGGACACTGACCCACATCTATTTCTATGACAGAAATTGAAACACCCTTGCTCTTACTCGTTGAACTCTAAGAGAAGGAGCTGAATATCTCAAGACTTATACTCCAGTAAGTATCTCTCTCTTTGTTCAGCATGTTTACCCTTTCCTTATGAAAAATATTCCCTCCATCAAATAAAACAGACAAAGCTTTCAAGCTTGTGTTATTACAGTGTCTAAGTATATCTGTAAGTTTAATATATTATTTTCTCAAATTGAATGTCCTGAACGTCTAGTAATAAAGGAGGAACACTTACGCCCGTATTCACAAACGATAATTTCCTAAATAATTACGTAATCAATTATCCCCATCTCATTCTATTGCAAAGAAACTGCATATCTCCATCTCACTCATTTAAATAATTACGTAATTATTTAGGAAATTATCGTTTGTGAATACGGGCATTAGAATAGTACAGGATGCTAGTAAGTATCAGATTCGGCTTGGGAGTTTCTTGTGATAATAACGTAGATGTAAGCAAATACTCGGACACGTAATTATTTATCTAATTATTCATTTATACTTTTAGCTCAACAATATTAAAGTCTTAAACATAAATTAGCAGGTAATATTTGATTTTCAAGACTCTTTCTCAGGCAGTTGGATTTATAAATGCAATCCGAGATGGTAGAAATATTCTAGACCCTAACTCTAGAATTATCATTATTACGCTTATTATCCCATTCACATAATTCTAAGAAGAATGCGTCATCAGAGCATTCACAGTATTCGCAGGATGACGTCATCATCTTTACGAGAGTTCTCTGATATGAGTCATATTATATGGGGAGAGCGGCAACAATTGAGGGAGGAATTTAACGCCTTAAGACGGAATAAAAGTCCATACTTAACATTACAGTATCAATTAATCAAACACTCTAAACATAATTATGAATCAAATATTCTTTCATGTTATAAAATAATACATTGAACTCATCTAGAAGAAAGCTTTTATTCTTGGGGATTTTTTCCTAATTATTTCTCCCAAAACTCTATAAAAATATTATTATTCACTTCTACGTAAAAAGATGCAAACAATTTAGTCAGAAATTTCACTGTTAACTGAGTTGGTAAGTAATTAGGTAAAAATAATTCCTTATTTTTCTTCATTATCCAACAGTAAACACGTCGAAGTGCTGCATAAACAAAATAAGTGCAGCACGTGTCTCACCTTTTCAGAAAGTATTTTCATTCCTCATTCCTGCTAAATGAGATTTATGGACGTAGAATTCATCAGGTTATTCGTTGTTGATTGATTGTGGGAACCACCACAAGTGTATTGACGAGTGGGTACGCGGAACGAATCCAGTCCCTTCTATTGTAACGATGCTACATAGATTGCTAAAATGTAATCAATAAAATGTAATAATAATCATTCATTTACATAATTTACATGCCTGATATATGTATTTACTTATAAGGAAATGAATGGAGATAAAAAATTTAAAAATATATCTTATATGTATGAAAACTAATGAACATTCTGGTTGTAAATAATAAAATAAATGCTTGATGTTGAGTTATTTGGAAATTTTTTATATTAAATAATTATTTTATTTTAATGAATAAAACATTTATTCATTAACTTAATGTGCAAGAAAACAATGCAAAGTATAGAAGTTGTTAAGATTTCATATGGGAAATTGAGTTAGGGTAAGTTGTTTTAAACTTTTAAAGCTTCTTGTTAAATATTATTAAACATTAAACAACTTGTTTATAGGTAATGTTAAAAATGTTGCTTATCATCGTATGTTTAAGAATTTAGAACTAATCATGTTATTGTAGTATAACATGGTTACCTTTTACGTCCTGGTCGACGGTAAAGAATCTGTGATGTAACCTACCTATCCTCTCAAAATGGAGGTTCTGCGTCATGCGCAGTAAATTCAGTAATGTGGCCCCCAGACTGAATGGTTTTGAAAAAGAAGAACCCCTTTGACGTTTGAAATGTCAACTTGTCTGTCATGAATGACTGTTTGAATTCCCGCCCTGAATGTTGGATTTGAATTTAAAGTTCTCTCTCCTTGATTTCAAATAAAATGGCCAACATTACTTACTGCTTGTGATCGTGGTTTCACCTGTGTTTGTGGTTTTACCTTGGCTCGTGATCTGTCTAGTTTTTCGTCTTGTGGTGGACCTTACGTTGTTGTGTGTAGTAATCTTATTTTGGTTCGTTCGTAACAAAACGCTACGAAAAATACTTTGAGCCAATCTTTTGTTGAGAGATAGGAGATTTAATTTAAAATACAAACAAAATGTGACCATTGTAAAATAAATTGTTTGTAGAGAAATGTGCTTGATCATAATAATAATAATAATAATAATAATAAATCAAAAGGGCATGTGCTGGTTCATTATTACAATAAATAAATTTAAATAATTCAAATAACCATAAAGATTGGATGAAACGTGGTGTTAAAATAAATCATGCTTTCTGTAAAACGTGGTGTTAAAATGGGGTCCTCCTTGATTACACCAATTGTATGATTTTCAGAGAGATAAAATTAAAAGTCGAGCAGCACGTGTTAATTTACCAATTAAAATAGAAACAATTGAATCATCTTTGCACACAGAAATAATTATTAAAACACTATGAGCTCCTTCATGAGAGTAACAAATTAACTAACACGTGTTCCTTTGTTAGCATTGTGTTTTTAAATAAATGATGTTTCAAACAATAAATAAACAGTAAAAGGTAAGAGCTAGTCTCTTGTAATATTGCAATAACAATAAATAAATAAAAATTAACTCACGTGCGTAGATATAAATAAACAAAATAATAAATGCTGGGAGAATATAACCAAACAAAAATGAAAATGATGGAAAGCAGCTGTTCTGATGCTCACTGTCTCGATGTCAGAAATAAAGTGAACATGACTACTGAGTGTGACTTGAATTCTGGGTTTATGACATTGACAGAATTGACGTTTCTGCTTTGAAATCTCGACAGATAAAAAATAAAAATTGGGTGCGTTTCTTGACTCTTAAGTTTACAATTTTTACCATGCGCAGTCGTTATATGGTTTGGGTCCTTTCATAATAATTGCGAGTGGGAATTTTTTATTTGCCTTTCATAACAGTGCAACCAGAGAATTTGTTTCGCAAGTGACGTCATAGACCACCCGACGCGCAGCCTATATCAGAGTCGGGAGTGTTGTCGTGACGCCAGTCCCAATTAATAAAATTTTCTGTCAAGGTCAAGAAAAAAACAGGTGATCATCTGGAAATACCAAAATTTATTTTCACAGTTTGCACAGGCTAGAGTATAATTGAAAATAAAATTCTTAATTTTTTTAAGAATCTAATTAAACTCTGTCAGTTTAAAGACTTTTTAATTTATTGATTGGGATTTTGGTTCTTTGTAAAGAAATAGATTTTAAAAGATTTTCTTTTTCTTGAAAGGTTTCGGAGCTGATCGGTCTCTTGTACAACTTCAAAGTAACCAAAACGTTTCAAGAAGAAAAACATCCTTTAAAATCCAATTCTTCACCAAGAACCGACATCCTAAACTTAAAACAATAAATTTAAATAAAAAATTTCAAAAAGGAAGATTCAGAAAAACAATTATTCAGTTTATTTGACAGTTTATCCAAAACGTGATTCTTTAGAAAACACTCTGCTTCTCAAAAACCTCAAAAACCTCACTTAGATTTTCCCTGGGACTTACTAAGTGTCACATTTTTTTAAATATTCACTTTAACATTCACTGCAGAACATTTTATAAGAAATAATGATGCGAACATACAAGCATCATCTTCCAGAAGGATAAAATGTCCTGCTGGAAGGACGTTCATTACAAATGATACAGAGGGCTTCAGGTACTGCTTACAACTTACAAGACAGTTTTAAACACCAATAGATTCCATATATTTCAAGGAATCAGCGCATTTTTAAATCATTGTTTTATCTTCATTAGTAAAAAAGTTACGACAAGTTGAAGTTTATGCTGTGTTCCATAATTTAATGTACGGTTTCATGTAGGGTTTCATAATGTTGCATAAGGGACAATGCGTTTGGGTGTCAGCGCAAATTTTTGTAGTTCTCGCCTCACCACATTTTTTTCATTTTGTTCGTACTGCGAGAAGGACTTCCGTCATCCTCTCGGAAGGACTGGTTTATGTGCGGAACAAAGTCCTGCCATCAGCAGGACAGTATGTCCTGTACAAAAGTACTTCCAGAATAGTTTCTAGCAGGACAACTGTTTTATGAAGGACACCCTTTACGTCCAAGCGAAAATCTAAGTTAGGTTTCTGTGGTTATAAAGGTATAAATCCTATGTGACAGTTATCCGGGGATGTGGTTGAGTAATAGGGACAAATATATTAATTATTATGTTAAACAAAATTAAACAAAAGGGCTGATTACGTCATATTATTATGATTGAGTTTAAAATTGAGCAATTTTTTTTTCAGGATGTAGTAACGCTTAACATTTTCGAGATCCAAATGGTGTCGAAGACTAAACTAGTCCACCCTGAACGCATTCCCATTAAAATAAAATGTTTAATTAAATTATCAATTGAAAATTTATCAACTATGGATTGAAAATTGAACCCTCATAATTTACCTTTTTATGTTCCACACACAATACACGCGAACCAACTTTCAAGACCTCTGTAAAGCGAAAATTAGTTTCGTTCTCTTTATGCCTTGTCCCGCTTTCCAGATACCATAATTCGACTGCAAAATCAAACGTTTGAACTACGCGCTGGAGTTTTCTTTATAAATTACAGTCTCACAAAAATAAAAATCTAATTTTCAACGTTATCGGTCGCGTTATTTGAATAGAGAGATCAATCTCGGGTCTCGGGTCTCAATATAGTCGAGGCGAGAGCAATAATATAAACTAATAATGGTAGGATCGATGTTAAAAGGTCACATTTCTCCTACTCCGATATCCAGGTTGCAGGAAAATCAAACACGGTATTTGCGGTATTTTTGAAACATTTGGCATATTATTTTAAAGGGTTTAATGAAAAATTGAAAGGCGAAAGCATGCAGAATATTTCCATACACGGATTTAGACCCCTGCTCAACCGCAACTTTGAACTGAAACATATATTACATAATAGCGAGTTCCTGTTCTGGTATGAGGCACTCAAATTTTATGACCATATTACTTCTTAAATATTAAAAATATTCTTTTTAATGTATGATTAAAAATCCTTTGTATACAATGTATAATATAGAATGTTTCTTGAATATTTTTAATGTGCTTACAATTTCATAACCCGACGATTTCATCAATTTGTAATATGTAGAAAAAATTTTTGTAAAACATTTTGTAATCACACAAGAATTATTATAATAGTCGAATGTAGCCCTTTCTACCCGCTTGATTTAAAATTTCGAATAAGAATGCCAAATATTTGCGAGCAGAGGGTGTATCCCCTCTCGCTCCGTTCGGGTACGTTCAGATTCCTTTGAACCCGAATCGGAACAGAGGGGTGGTGGGGATCTTAAAAGAAAGTTACAAATTTTTCAGTGATCGTCTAGATCAATAATGTTTTCTAAAAAAAATTCCAAAAAGCCTTGACCTGCCCTACGTTGTGATTATTTAAATTTCAGGTCACACAAAACCCACCAAAATAAAACTCACACTAACAATTAACAGTTTATTGGAATAAATTCCAATTAAAATAAATTTCCAGGAATTGATAATGATGTATCGTGAGATTATATACTTAAAATTAGGATTGTTCAACTTATCTACTAAACAATACACATAACATCAAAAAGAAATATCATTATTCATTTTAAAATGCAATTAGTCTATAAAAGACTACAATATCACCTTCAATAGGCATTCACCAAAATTTTCACATCTAACCTTACTTAATTTGGCCAAACAACAGATTTACAAAACTAAAATTTACTTTACTAATAAAAAAAAATTTATACCGGCTTGGTATAAACAAGTTTAGCAATATACAAAATTGTAATATCAATTAGATATTCTTCAATTCATTTACAGGTAACAATGATCCAAATAAATCACTCCAATAACATCATTTGGTTGATGTGTTTCCCATTTTAGAGAACATAAAAGTTATATTATAAACATGATAAGGTACCTTCCAGTCCAAACAGCGGCTCAAGCTGAAGATTCAGTGAAACAGAAGACCAAAAAGCAAGATGGAGAATAACGCTTCCTCCTTCCACGATCGCTTACGTCAGACCTTCACTATCGGTTCAGACACATAAAAAACTGGCTTCACCTTTCCAAAGGACGCCGTCCATCCGAACTCGCTTACATAGGCAAAACTGGATCCAGACAAATGGAACTCTCGAACATAACTATTGTTCAGGAACGGAAACTAAAATAGAGACTGGAACTAGAACCTGGAGCTAGAGCCTGGAGCTAGAACCCTGCAAATTAAAACTCATTACCATCTGAATCTACCAACCGTCATTTAATATTACCGAAGTGGGCACGCCATTATACCCAAGTCGAGCTTCTCTAAACTATCCCATGTTACTCAGCATCACCAAATCTCAACACTACCTAATTAGAAACGACATAGAAATTAGCCCTGCTAAAGAACTCTCAAACAACATTTTCATACCTGAGTTTAAACAAACCACTACACGAAACAATTAACTAAATAATTCACTTTATTGAACCATGTTCACACCATCAGTACTTCAGACAGAAAGAAAGATCAACCTAATTTTGTCGGTTTCTGACCTGAGAGCTCCCCTCCATCTAATCGATACATCTACCCATCTTCCTTTACCCTACTGCTCTGACATCGCCCTTCTGACTGGCGGATGGCAGACTGGAATCTGACAGACTCATCATTCGACCTCGCTACAATGCCCCAGAATATAAAACTAGCGGAGTGTAAGCATTCCGATCATGTCTATTATCCTGCGCCTTTTGCTAGTCTAATTTTCATTCGAAACAGATGTGGAAAAGCGCACGCTACACGAAGTAATACTTTGATCTCTTTGCGGGAGGTCAAGTCAGGTCGATTGCATCTCTCTATAATTGTTGACTATTGTTGATTAATCTAAAATGCAGATTATGGTTCTTAGGGTTTTTCTGATGAAGTGCAAAGGGGACCTGTAAAAGTACCCTAATTTATAAAAAATCAACCTTTAATCAAAGTCATAGTCCATTTCAATTTCACACCATTTACTAAAAATTTCGTTCAATATAAGACACTAATTTTTGTATAAAATTTGTTGGAGTTTTCTAATTTCATTCAATAAAAAAAAGGCTCGCTAACTCGAATGGTCATCCTTTGATTCAGTAGTGCCCTTTTTGGTAGGTCTGAAGGTGAGTTGATCCAATTGAAAAAAATCCACGGAGAGTTGGCGGCCGCGAGGTGCTATGATCGTACCTCCTGCTGAAATTTTCTGAGATGGTTGACGGAACCATCAAGAAGTGTCATCCGCTCAAAGTCTAAAAAAAAAGCTCAAAAAATATTCGTATCACAGGCTGAAAATTTAAGTATTAACTCTTTAAAAGACCTTCAAAGAGGTTAGACGTAAATTTTCAACCGGGGCTACGAACATTTTTTGAAGAAAATTTTTTTTTCAACTTTGAGACGTTTGCCGTGTCTTTTGCAGGGGTTCTGAGTTGAATCCTTGCGGTGGCTTGCGGATGATATAATCTTGATGTTTCCGCCAACCACCGCACAAAATTACACCCGGAGGTATGATCATAGAACCTCGTGGCCGCCAGCTCTTATTACTCTATTAGTAAGCTATTCTTGGAGAGATAGGTTTCTGAAAAATTTACTCATTCACATGGTGATATTTCGTAAACTATTTATTGACACACAAATCATTAAAAATAGATTCATACATTCGACTTCTGTCTGCTGATATGCAAGAAAATGGATTAGTAACAGAATTTTGGGTTGAATGTGCAAAACGAGTTCATTTTATTTATAAACTAGATTTATTTTTAAACTACTCGTACTATGTTTAATGAGCTGTTTACGATTATAATTTCAATATTTATCTTTGTTTACTAGAATGTCTCACCATTGTACAGATAAAAGCTATGATAGAAGTAAGCGAAAATATGCCGTTACATTTTAATTGTAATGAAACCAATAATAATTAGTAAGCAGAATAATTATTATTCAGTTCTCCTACGCATAAGTACACAGGGAAATGAACCGTTAGTGATAGTTATCATTTATTAACGTCCTTATTTGACCTAAGCGACTCTAAATGGATTTATTATAATAATTGATTTAAAAATATTCCCAGTTACTATATAGTATTGAAAACAACATGACCCGATTATGTAATTTTGTTTTTGTATTTTTTCCCATTTTGTTTCAATGAATGAATCAAAAATAACCACGAGTTGCTAAGAAATAGATACAGACTACCAAGAATACAATCACCACACTTTTCTATCATTTGTTTTCTGTTTCGCTATTAGCTTAGGTACAAGGACAATGAATTCCTAAATTTCAGAAAAATATGCGCGTAATTATGAATTTCTGAATTTTTAAATATGAAATAATTTTTACATAGGTATCATAATAATTATGTAATGAAACTGTATTTTTTAACTTATTTAATACAAGAATTTCCACAAGAATAAAATAGAAAAAAACAGCTTATCATCTCCCAAAATGTTGTTTTTAACAATAATAATTGTCCTTCGAAAAAACATTTTGGGCATCACTGTTAAATAGACAATCTAAGCCGATCTACAGAAAAAATCACTCGAGCTACTCTCTCGTGATTTTTTAAAAAATCTCGTTAAATTTTTTCATTTTCATTTTTGCATAACTGCAAAAAATAACATCCGGCTAAATCTGAGCTCTCATGGTATGGTAATACCATGGTTTGGTAATACCTGACCTGACCCGACAATCAGCAATAATTGAGCTAAAATATTCGGGGATGAAAGGAATATGGTAGTTTCTCTGGTACGCTCAATCCTGCACAGAATTTGACTGAATTATTTCCAACACAATTATTATTGTACTAGCCTCTAATATTTTTGTCGTAACCTTGGGAAGTGTCATATTTTTTCTAATACACAGTGAAAAATCCTGTTTTCTCATAGAACTTGTCCCTCTATCTTGAACTTGAATTAGCTCAAAACAAAAACCACAACTATTATCATAATCTATTTCTCCATACCCCCCCTCCCCCCGATTCAACATTTTGTTATCAAATCGAAGAAATCCTTTCCATCCTCAAAAGTGTAATTTTATTTAATTTCCAACTTTTGAACCATAAGAAAAATCAAAAAAAGTGCCAAGTCAAAGTGTTGGATACGTCCTCCTCAACAATTTTTGTGGCAATAATTTTTCACGCATTCAGATATACATGGATTTCATCTCCTAAATTCAAGATGGCGGCCATCCCTTGAAGGAATTCTCGGAAGGAGGGAATCTCGGTTGGAGTGCTCTAATGGCACCCAAAGCGACATATCACTAAAATTTCATCAAACTTCTAACGCCATTTAAAAGTAGGTACTTCTTGACTGAAGTATTTATTATACAGGGTGTTTCATTAATCAGTGCAGAAAACTCAACTGGAGATTCCTTGCTGAATTTTAAAGGGGGTTTGTCATAAAAAAAATTCTCAATACCTCCCCTAAGAAGTTACATCCCCTTAAACTAGGGTAAAAATTCACATTTATCGATTTTTTTCTGAAATGATTTGAAATAAAAAAAAAGACGGCTAGGTATTCGAATACTGCTACCAGTAAGCCTCCATAATAATTACATAATTTTATCCACCCTTGTTCTCTGAAAGGGTGTGAATCATACTACCCCTAAAAGTTTTTTTTCTAGAACTTTTTTCCTAATTTTTTTTTATCTTTAAATTCACACTTTGGAGGGCCAGTTCAATTTAAAAAAAATTGTCTGTTAAAAATTTCCCGGAAACTCAATACCTTTTCACTAAAGAAATAATATAAGGGTATGTATTCAAGAAAATGGTGCCCATTTTGATCACTATCTTAAACAAAATATTGTTAATTTAGTTAAATATGATTTGTTTATTGTTTATTTTTTTGTGTTATTTAATGTTTATTTATTTCTATAAATATTTTAAATACTATTTTGCCTATTCACATATTTTTATAAATATGTATACAGGGTGTCCGGAAATTATGAGCAAAAAATTAAGGGGGCGATTCTTCTTGATGAAATATTGCCAAAAGTATCAATAATTTTTTTTCGAAAAATCAAAAAGAAGAAAGTTATAAGCCTCCAAAGTTGATTTTTTTAAATCAATATTTTTTTATAACTTTTTTTCTAGTGTACGGATTTTCTTAAAATTTGACACACTTGCCACTGATGTTGCTTTACATCCTTGGTCCAAATTACACTTGAATCCCTCGAAATCAAAAGGCCTTAACTGGCCTTGACCTTCAAAAGAGGCCTATAACTTTTTTCGTAATATTATTTTCTGAGTTTTGAAGACGCACAATTGAAGAACATGAAGAAATATTCGGAAAAGGTTCTCTTTGTCTATCACGATAAAATGATCTGTTTCCGAGTAAAACTGTTTTAAAAATTTGCTTGCAATAAAATTAATCACCATAAATTATGATCATTCTGCAACAGTACCAAAGCATGCTTTGGAAACAGCTGAAGGGTTGTCTAGTTATGTACAAAACAGAGACATTCGTATATAAATAGACTTGGAAATGATTTTTTTTTTGAAAATGAAAAAAAAATTTAATCATTTTTTTTTAATAAAATAATAAAATAATTTTAATTAAAAATAAATAAATTGCTGTCAAAATGAAATCCAAAGCAAACGCCTTGTTTCCTAGGCAACCCTGCAGCTGTTTCCAAAGCATGCTTTGGTATTGTTGCAGAATAGGTAATCATAGTTTATGGTGATCAATTTTAGTGTAAGCAAATTTTTAAAACAGTTTTACTCGGAAACAGGTAATTTTATCATGATAGATAAAGAGGACCTTTTCCGAATATTTCTTCATGTTCTTCAATTGCGAGTCTTCAAAACTCAGAAAAAAATATTACGAAAAAAGTTATAGGCCTTTTTTGAAGGTCAAGGGCAGTTAAGGCCTTTTGATTTCGAGGGATTCAAGTGAAATTTGGACCAAGGATGTAAAGCAACATCAGTGGCAAGTGTGTCAAATTTTAAGAAAATCCGTACACTATAAAAAAGTTATAAAAAATATTGATTTAAAAAAATCAACTTTGGAGACTTATAACTTTCTTCTTTTTGAGTTTTCGATAAAAAACTATAGATACTTTTGGCAATATTTCATCAAAAAGAATCACCCCCTTAATTTTTTGCTAATAATTTCCGGACACCCTGTATAAAATCACAATTTATGTTTTATGTAAGTCTGCTTATTTTATTTTTTTAGTGGAAAAGTATTGAGATTCCGTGAAATTTTTAAGAGACAATTTTTTTCAATTGCACTGGCCCTCCAAAGTGTGAAGTAAAAAAAAATATTAGGAAAAAAGTTCTGAAAAAAAAGTTTAGGAGTAGTATGAATCACACCCTTGCAGGGAACAAAGGTTGACTAGGTACTACAGAATTCCTGGTAGTAGTGTTCGAATACCTAGCCGTCTTTTTTTTATTTCAAGTCATCTTACAAAAAAATCGATAAATGTGAATTTTTTTACCCTACTTTAGGGGGATGTGACTTCTTATGGGAGGCTTTAAGAAATTTTTTTTTGACAAACCCCCCTTAAAATTCAGCAAGGAATCTCCAGTTCAATTTTCTGCACTGATTAATGAAACACCCTGTTATTAAAAATTTCACAGTTTTGGTCTCAAAAAACTTAAGACTAATTTAAAAATTATTTTGAAAAAAGCGTTCAAAAATGCCAATAGCAATTTCTACATGGTATTTTTTTTATTTTCGCTATTTTTTCGGTGAAGAGGAACAAAAAATTTCGAAACATTAGATCGAAGACCCAAGTGACATACATTAATGTTTTTCTCATCAGTTTTAGAAAATTGAAAAATTGGCATCATAGCGCCTATGAAGTATATTATGAATCACCGGCTATTTTGAAATTATTTAATAGGTGTATAAGAAACACCTCATTTTTTCGAAACATGTATTGGAAAAATTTATTAGCACCATTTAAAAGGTAGAGGGATACGTTTATATGAGGCAGAAACACGCTGTAGGTACAATATCCATGCACAATTTTTAAGACAAATAGATTGACACGAATCGTTTGACCCCCTTAACCTTCTTGAGAAGATATAAGGTTGTTATTCTTTGCTGTAACGGAATGTCCCGGAACTTTTTATTTGTCAATACTTTTATTGACTTATTTGTACATAAAATTTGGTAACTAAGTTGAAATATAGGTACGACATTGGAAACTTTTACTTTTGCACTTACAAAATTAAAATCGAAATTACAAGGTACCTACCTAAGTCGTTTTTTTTTTAACCTACACGAAGATAAGTTCTAAGATACCTCAAAAAACTGTATCTTATTTAACTAAATGTTGAAAATTATAAACTAATTATTGGTTGACAAAGATTGTTTGTGAATATTCAAACTATCAAATTTCTAAGAAAGTTGATACTAAACCAATATCACCAGTATGGTATAATACAAGGTGTCCAAAAAATGGAACATAAACACGATGAACCTTGAAGAAACCCACATCTCAACAGTAAAATTTGTGGCCACAATTTTTTGGATTTCGTAAAAATCCTGATTGATTTCTTGCTTTCTAGATCGATACAGCAAGTATCTTCTATAAAGGGTTCTGTACGTACAATCAGAGACACTTGAGAGTTACGAGGGTAAATTCAAGACAAAATATTTGATTACTTCCAATAAGTTTCATCGAGCTCCAATATCAGCTTTGAGCACTCTCGTCATTATTGAATTAATAAGTTTTGCTCGATATTTATATCGCCTAGAGTTTCAGCATCCCAAGAAAATTCTTCAAAACAGTCAACTGTTCAACAACCGACAAAGAAAAGTTGGCTGCTTAAAACAGTTGAATCTAACCGTGAGGTCCGTCATAACTTTCAAACTGGTTGAGTCGCCCCTACATTGACATTGAAGGCCTTACGGTTCATAATGGCCTAAATATCCTTAGTCCTGCAGACAGAGTTAACATTTGCTTTTAAAATATTTACATTAAATCTATATTTAATAAATATTAAATAGCAGCTCGAAATTACCCTTCTCTGAGTAAATGGAGGGACTGTAATATCAATAAGAGGTATCGTGGGCGTATAAATAAAGCTGAGTATTCTCTTCGAAGTGCTGACTGTAATACATATACTCTAATATCCTCTAATATCCAAACTCTGCACTCCGCTACTATTAACACTCTTATAAAGGGCTTGGGAGGAAAATAATTATTGGAAAACCATTTTTACCAGTCCTTCTGTAGAATTCACAATGTGGTTCATTTCAACTTTATAACGGCGATGAGTGGTCATATATCTTGAAAATAATATTTTTGATTTAATAGAGAAGAAAATTGATTACCAGTTTCAAAATTACCACAGCAGTGAGGTTATGTCCGCAGCAACCGGTAGTTACTAGTTACTATGCATTACTAGTAATAGGTATTACTGTAAAAGTTCATTTTGGTTCGGGCTAAAGGACTCCAAGACATAAGTAGTGGTCTATGAGTGTGAAATTCTATCAAATTTATAACTTTTCTGTTGTTAAATATTTTCTATACAGGGTGCTCGCTAATTGGAAAACCATAATGAAACTTCATGTATAATATCGAATTTTAAGCATAAAACAAAGAATAACTTTTTTCAAAATGTTGCCTCGTTTAGGAAATATTTCTAAAAATGTAAAACTAAGGCTGCTAAAAAATATAGGTATATTTTCTAGCAACTGGACAGCTAAAATAAAACACCATGTATAAAATCGTATTTTAAGGATAAAAGAGGGAATAACTTTCTTCAAAATCAGGCCTCGTTTAGGAAATATTTCAAAAAATGTAAAATTAAGGTTTCTAAAAAAATATATTTTTTTAGTAACTGGGCAGTCAAAATCGAACACCATGTATAAAATTGTATTTTGAGCATAAAAGAGAGAATAACTTTTTTCAAAATAAGGCCTCGTTTGAGAAGTATTTCCAAAATTGTTGCTCAGTTGCTGAGTAAAACTAATTTTTACTGCGGCCTTAGTTTTACATTTTTGGAGATATTTCCTAAAAGAGGCCTGATCTTAAGAAAAGTTATTCTTTCTTTTATGCTTAAAACACGATTTGATACATGACGTTCGATTTTGGATGTCCAATTTTAACGCAATCTGTAGGCTTGTAGACAAAATTACTTAAGTAGGTAAAACTCCAAGTTCTTATTTGCCAAAGTTGCGACTCGGGTTTCCTTATTATTGTTTAAGCAATAAAATGAGCGAATATTGCATTTGAGCAATATCGGTCGAGTCGTTTCAAAATGGCGTTCCTTTTACTTTTCGTAAAAATTCGTATTTTTTAACACATTTATTTATGCAAGATTGAAGAAAACTTTGAAGTCAAATTAACAGGATAGGAAGAACATTTTCCTCATGCGCTAGTATGAAAAAGTATATTTTTATTGTTAGTTTTTTTTTACCAGTGACGTAGGTAGGCAAAGAGGACAAAATAGCTAAATTTATATATCCATTCTATTTCATATCTTCAAAGGATTTGAGTTAAAATACCTACAATAGACAATAGACAATAATGTACTAATAATCTATAGTACCGTTCTGTGTCCCATAGATCCCGCCCGAGTACTTTTTTGCTGTCTCTAGGAGCCGATTTCAACATTTTGGATAATATGTTGACTTATGCAAAACAATATGCGATTCATTGATGTTGTGCTGTGAGTAGTTGAAATTGTAGACACGTGTTTCGTTCTGTTTGGGACTCAGCAGTACAATGTATCTTACTAGCACATAGCACAACTTCTATCATTTAACCTTAGTGATTTTTCTGTATTTATTATTTTTTTAGCCCAGTAGACTAACGACGTCACTTTCCAAACTTCTTATGATGGCCATTAACGTTTTTTTTTTTAGAAACATTCTGTTAACTTTTAGCTTATTCCGCGCAAGTAAATCAAAGCTATGGTATCTTACGATTTACTACTACATACATACCTTTTTTGTTTTATAATGTTTCGGGTGTTATTAAAAATATTTCTTTGCTTTTAGAAAGGAGTCGCGGGGTTCACAGGACTTATAATTTGTGATTAATTATTATACAAAGTCACCTAAGACCACGTAAATCTTATATGCTAGACAAAATAATGTCTGCTTATATTGAGCAGGTATAGGCGGCAACTAATATTTGGGGAATTAATCGTCTACACAGGTCCCATTCATTATGAAACCTCTGAGTAACTGAGATCTGAGCGTTTTTATTTATCAACAGTAATAAACCATTAATATCTAATTACACTGACCTGGGATAATTGGCACAAGAAGTGACCTTAAATGCCGCCGGCATACTCCGAGCTGACGATATCGTCTAGTCCACTTCTTTATGTCCCTGAAGATAGATTCGGATTCGGATTCGTTTTTACACTAAAGGTCAAAAGTATTGACCTCAAATAAACTTATTATTTTAAAAATAAATTATAGGCAAAATTAACTTTAAAAGTAAAGTTTAATAGCTTCAAATAAATCAGACGAGTATCTATCAAAAGGTCATTAGGTTGGTACCCTAAAAAAATCATCTCTTGCGAAACATTCGTTAATCATCCGTGGATAGAATAAATCCCGCTTTCGTTTCGTTTTTTTAGCTCAAAATGTTGCCGTGTCCAGAACTCGGAAAACTAAAAACTGCGCCCCCACACCCAAGTCTGAAGCATCATACACACCCCATTAAAAAATCATCTCTTGCAAATCAAGACTTCGGCCTAAAACTACCCCTAAAACTTTACAAACCGACAGATGATAGCGTAGAGTTAGTAGCAACATTAATCGCCTGCAGCGTCTTCCAGGAAATCGAAGGGATGCAATCTTCTACGCAAAATGACACCCAGGTATGTGGACTACTACCCTGTAAAAAATCTTCTCTTGCAAACCGTAAGTTTTCCTAAAATCATCCCTTGATCGAAATAGTCCCTCTTTCGTTTCGTTTTCTTAGTTCGAAATTTTGCCGTCTCCAGAAATCGGAAAACTAAAAACCGCGCACCCACACCAAAGCCTGAAGCATCATACACACCCCATTAAAAAATCATCCCTTGCAAATCAAGACTTCGGCCTAAAACTACCCCTAAAACTTTACAAACCGACAGATGATAGCGTAGAGTTAGTAGCAACATTAATCGCCTGCAGCGTCTTCCAGGAAATCGAAGGGATGCAATCTTCTACGCAAAATGACACCCAGGTACGTTGACTGTTACCCTGTAAAAAATCTTCTCTTGCAAACCGTAAGTTTTCCTAAAATCATCCCTTGATCGAATAAGTCCCGCTTTCGTTTCGTTTTCTTAGTTCGAAATTTTGCCGTCTCCAGAAATCGGAAAACTAAAAACCGCGCACCCACACCAAAGCCTGAAGCATCATACACACCCCATTAAAAAATCATCCCTTGCAAATCAAGACTTCGGCCTAAAACTACCCCTAAAACTTTACAAACCGACAGATGATAGCGTAGAGTTAGTAGCAACATTAATCGCCTGCAACGTCTTCCAGGAAATCGAAGGGATGCAATCTTCTACGCAAAATGACACCCAGGTATGTGGACTGTTACCTGTAAAAAATCTTCTCTTGCAAACTGTAAGTTTTCCTAAAATCATCCCTTGATCGAATAAGTCCCGCTTTCGTTTCGTTTTCTTAGTTCAAAATTTTGCCGTGTCCAGAAATCGGAAAACTAAAAACTGCGCACCCACACCAAAGCCTGAAGCATCATACACACCCCATTAAAAAATCAACCCTTGCAAATCAAGACTTCGACCTAAAACTACCCCTAAAATTTTACAAACCGACAGATGATAGCGTAGAGTTAGTAGCAACATTAATCGCCTGCAGCGTCTTCCAGGAAATCGAAGGGATGCAATCTTCTACGCAACATGACACCCAGGTATGTGGACTGTTACCCTGTAAAAAATCTTCTCTTGCAAACTGTAAGTTTTCCTAAAATCATCCCTTGATCGAATAAGTCCCGCTTTCGTTTCGTTTTCTTAGTTCAAAATTTTGCCGTGTCCAGAAATCGGAAAACTAAAAACTGCGCACCCACACCAAAGCCTGAAGCATCATACACACCCCAATAAAAAATCATCCCTTGCAAATCAAGACTTCGGCCTAAAACTACCCCTAAAACTTTATAAATCGACAGATGATAGCGTAGAGTTAGTAGCAACATTAATCGCCTGCAACGTCTTCCAGGAAATCGAAGGGATGCAATCTTCTACGCAACATGACACCCAGGTATGTGGACTGTTACCCTGTAAAAAATCTTCTCTTGCAAACCGTAAGTTTTCCTAAAATCATCCCTTGATCGAATAAGTCCCGCTTTCGTTTCGTTTTCTTAGTTCGAAATTTTGCCGTCTCCAGAAATCGGAAAACTAAAAACCGCGCACCCACACCAAAGCCTGAAGCATCATACACACCCCATTAAAAAATCATCCCTTGCAAATCAAGACTTCGGCCTAAAACTACCCCTAAAACTTTACAAACCAACAGATGATAGCGTAGAGTTAGTAGCAACATTAATCGCCTGCAGCGTCTTCCAGGAAATCGAAGGGATGCAATCTTCTACGCAAAATGACACCCAGGTACGTTGACTGTTACCCTGTAAAAAATCTTCTCTTGCAAACCGTAAGTTTTCCTAAAATCATCCCTTGATCGAATAAGTCCCGCTTTCGTTTCGTTTTCTTAGTTCGAAATTTTGCCGTCTCCAGAAATCGGAAAACTAAAAACCGCGCACCCACACCAAAGCCTGAAGCATCATACACACCCCATTAAAAAATCATCCCTTGCAAATCAAGACTTCGGCCTAAAACTACCCCTAAAACTTTACAAACCGACAGATGATAGCGTAGAGTTAGTAGCAATATTAATCGCCTGCAACGTCTTCCAGGAAATCGAAGGGATGCAATCTTCTACGCAAAATGACACCCAGGTATGTGGACTGTTACCCTGTAAAAAATCTTCTCTTGCAAACTGTAAGTTTTCCTAAAATCATCCCTTGATCGAATAAGTCCCGCTTTCGTTTCGTTTTCTTAGTTCAAAATTTTGCCGTGTCCAGAAATCGGAAAACTAAAAACTGCGCACCCACACCAAAGCCTGAAGCATCATACACACCCCATTAAAAAATCATCCCTTGCAAATCAAGACTTCGGCCTAAAACTACCCCTAAAATTTTACAAACCGACAGATGATAGCGTAGAGTTAGTAGCAACATTAATCGCCTGCAGCGTCTTCCAGGAAATCGAAGGGATGCAATCTTTTACGCAACATGACATAAAATGAAATTTTTACAATTTTTTTTAATGTTATTGAATTTTGATTTTCATGATTTTTTTGTACCAAACGACATAAAAAAACAATGGCGGCTATAAGAAAAACAAAAGTTGACAATGTAAACTCTGGGATTTAGTTGGCCGTGAAAATTTTTTAAACATTAAATGGATAGCCGTTGCCGACCTATGCAAGCCTACAAAGAATTATTTATTTATTCTTGACAATAAAAAAGATATGAGCAATCTCATGGTGTAGTCTTTGAACCACGTGACGTCACAAGACCGGAACGCAGCCTGCGCGTCATCGTCTATCGGCATACCGTGTATATGTGTATCGTGGTATATGTAGTAAAATTACATGAAATCAATTATTAGTGTATTTTTTAACAAAAAAATACACTATTTTTTTATAAGCTTTACCTATTCTATAACACGATAGAATTTTGTGATATTAACCAATACCCTTCAGTAACGTACGGCTGATATGCAGGTTTAATATTGCATTTATATTCATAAGAGAATTATTATTATCATGAAAAAAATATTATGTATGTACTGCTCCCAAAAGCATTGGAAAAAATCACTAATAATATCACAGTTTACAAAATTATTAATTGGTTACTGAATTAAATTTTTTAAACATTCATAAGTTGTTTGTCATCAATACAGTGAATGGGATGGCGATAATTATAATAATCCTTATCAGGGGTTAAATATCCTCGAATGAAAACTTTTAGTTTCACTTAGATGAAACCGAGGATGAAACAGAGAAACATGACAACAGAGGACACATTTCCATCATAAGCTTCCGCGGCTAGCAATATATTGGATTTTTTTTCCAATATATTCAAAATATTTCCAATATATTGAAAATAAAAATTTTATTATAATTTTGTGACCCCTAGACGCTTTCGTACATTCGTGAAAAGACTTGGAAATGATAAAATTTTAAAATTTTTAAATAATTTTTTACAAAATGTCATGCGATTAACATTGCCTAGTAAGTATTCTTATGCAATTTTATTAATTTTGAAAATAATCAACCAATCAAAAGAATTTCCTCAATGTATTATTCCATATTTTAAAATAGAATAAAAATTTGAATCATACACTGTTTTTAAAATTCCTACTTGTAATCCTTTATTCTTTAAAAATCGAAGTTGGAAGTAAACTTTGCACAGTTTTTTTGATATTGTATTAATAATATGTAATTTCCAATTAAGATTTCTATCTAAATTGAAACCTAATAATTTTAAAGATTCTACGTTTTCAATTTATTAAATTTATTAATTTTTTTTATTAAATCATGCACTCCAATTAGTATAACAATTGTCAGAAATTTTAAGTTATTCTGATAAGCCAGTTAGTAGATATTGAAAAAAAAATTCGAAGAACTTAATCTCGAAAACCAAAGCTCCAAAGACCCATGTCGACAGGGAATTTTTCGCCCATTTTTTCATTCCCTTCATGCCCTTTAAGTTTAAAAAAATACCCTTTATAATGTCAATGAGTGATTTTATACACCCTCTTTAGCTGTTACTCGCCAAAGCCACGATGATCCAAACTTCATAGTCTAGTTGCATCGTTCCTATTAATTTTCGTACGGGACATGGGCACAGAAACATTCAGCTTTTATAAAATAACGACGGTCTGTAAGTCAAGTGATCTTACAGCAAATATTATAAAGGCTCATTAGGCTAACGGGCAGATTTCTGTGCTCGTTTTTGAAGCTAATATCGACTTCAAATGACATTTATTAACATTTTTGTAATAAATTTCATGTCAAAAATACATAAATTTAAAAAATTTCCACTTGGACTCGATACCTTCTTCAGAAATGGCCACAGAAATCTGCCCGTTAACTTAATGAGCCTTTATAATATCGGCTGTTAGTCTATAACAAATAGTATTAGACATAATATATAGTAATTAATAATTAGATATATATAGTAATTGACATATGAACGATGATCAGGTCAATTCCTAACCTCATTGCTTTAGGAGCTGTAAACCGACGGATGATTAGCTGGCAAACTGTACATAAAAAAATAAAATAGCGGACTTATTAAATAAGGGATGATTTTAGGAAAACTTACAGTTTGCAAGAGAAGATTTTTTAGAGGGTAACAGTCCACATACCTGGGTGTCATTTTGCGTAGAAGATTGCATCCCTTCGATTTCCTGGAAGACGTTGCAGGCGATTAATTTTGCTACTAACTCTACGCTATCATCTGTCGGTTTGTAAAGTTTTAGGGGTAGTTTTAGGCCGAAGTCTTGATTTGCAAGGGATGATTTTTTAATGGGGTGTGTATGATGCTTCAGGCTTTGGTGTGGGTGCGCAGTTTTTAGTTTTCCGATTTCTGGACACGGCAAAATTTTGAACTAAGAAAACGAAACGAAAGCGGGACTTATTCGATCAAGGGATGATTTTAGGAAAACTTACGGTTTGCAAGAGAAGATTTTTTACAGGGTAACAGTCCACATACCTGGGTGTCATGTTGCGTAGAAGATTGCATCCCTTCGATTTCCTGGAAGACGCTGCAGGCGATTAATGTTGCTACTAACTCTACGCTATCATCTGTCGGTTTGTAAAATTTTAGGGGTAGTTTTAGGTCGAAGTCTTGATTTGCAAGGGTTGATTTTTTAATGGGGTGTGTATGATGCTTCAGGCTTTGGTGTGGGTGCGCAGTTTTTAGTTTTCCGATTTCTGGACACGGCAAAATTTTGAACTAAGAAAACGAAACGAAAGCGGGACTTATTCGATCAAGGGATGATTTTAGGAAAACTTACAGTTTGCAAGAGAAGATTTTTTACAGGGTAACAGTCCACATACCTGGGTGTCATGTTGCGTAGAAGATTGCATCCCTTCGATTTCCTGGAAGACGCTGCAGGCGATTAATGTTGCTACTAACTCTACGCTATCATCTGTCGGTTTGTAAAATTTTAGGGGTAGTTTTAGGTCGAAGTCTTGATTTGCAAGGGATGATTTTTTAATGGGGTGTGTATGATGCTTCAGGCTTTGGTGTGGGTGCGCAGTTTTTAGTTTTCCGATTTCTGGACACGGCAAAATTTTGAACTAAGAAAACGAAACGAAAGCGGGACTTATTCGATCAAGGGATGATTTTAGGAAAACTTACAGTTTGCAAGAGAAGATTTTTTACAGGGTAACAGTCCACATACCTGGGTGTCATTTTGCGTAGAAGATTGCATCCCTTCGATTTCCTGGAAGACGTTGCAGGCGATTAATGTTGCTACTAACTCTACGCTATCATCTGTCGGTTTGTAAAGTTTTAGGGGTAGTTTTAGGCCGAAGTCTTGATTTGCAAGGGATGATTTTTTAATGGGGTGTGTATGATGCTTCAGGCTTTGGTGTGGGTGCGCGGTTTTTAGTTTTCCGATTTCTGGAGACGGCAAAATTTCGAACTAAGAAAACGAAACGAAAGCGGGACTTATTCGATCAAGGGATGATTTTAGGAAAACTTACGGTTTGCAAGAGAAGATTTTTTACAGGGTAACAGTCAACGTACCTGTGTGTCATTTTGCGTAGAAGATTGCATCCCTTCGATTTCCTGGAAGACGCTGCAGGCGATTAATGTTGCTACTAACTCTACGCTATCATCTGTCGGTTTGTAAAGTTTTAGGGGTAGTTTTAGGCCGAAGTCTTGATTTGCAAGGGTTGATTTTTTAATGGGGTGTGTATGATGCTTCAGGCTTTGGTGTGGGTGCGCAGTTTTTAGTTTTCCGATTTCTGGACACGGCAAAATTTCGAACTAAGAAAACGAAACGAAAGCGGGACTTATTCGATCAAGGGATGATTTTAGGAAAACTTACGGTTTGCAAGAGAAGATTTTTTACAGGGTAGTAGTCCACATACCTGGGTGTCATTTTGCGTAGAAGATTGCATCCCTTCGATTTCCTGGAAGACGCTGCAGGCGATTAATGTTGCTACTAACTCTACGCTATCATCTGTCGGTTTGTAAAGTTTTAGGGGTAGTTTTAGGCCGAAGTCTTGATTTGCAAGAGATGATTTTTTAATGGGGTGTGTATGATGCTTCAGACTTGGGTGTGGGGGCGCAGTTTTTAGTTTTCCGAGTTCTGGACACGGCAACATTTTGAGCTAAAAAAACGAAACGAAAGCGGGATTTATTCTATCCACGGATGATTAACGAATGTTTCGCAAGAGATGATTTTTTTAGGGTACCAACCTAATGACCTTTTGATAGATACTCGTCTGATTTATTTGAAGCTATTAAACTTTACTTTTAAAGTTAATTTTGCCTATAATTTATTTTTAAAATAATAAGTTTATTTGAGGTCAATACTTTTGACCTTTAGTGTAAAAACGAATCCGAATCCGAATCTATCTTCAGGGACATCACTTCTTTCTCCCGCAGACGGTCGAGGACACAACAACTGCGGAAATTTGGCATCCAAAGTCCTAGAAGCCGGCTGATAATCTTACAGCTTTAGCAAATTAGTTTTCGATACTATTTTTGAGTGTACTTAGTTCAAGTGATTTTTGTATTTATTCTGATCAACGTGAGTAATTTTTTTTAAGTTTTTTTTTTTTTGTAGACAGTCAATTTCTTTTATCTAACTATGTAAAAGTTTAAAAAATCTTCCGAATGGTATGGTTAATGTTTTTATCATTTTTGTTTGTATTGGTTTCTATCGCTCAAAACTTAAGGTGCTATAAAATCATACCTATATGAGATTCTTGATGAAAATTATATAATATTAATAAATAAGTTTACTTTTTGAAATTTTCGCTCTCTAGGGCGAAAATCATCAACGATAGGAGAATTTGTTGCATTGTAAAGTATCTATACGTACAAGAAACTGGTGCTCCATAACTTTTGTTTGAAATTTTTTCACAATATCTTCCGAGATATATTCAGAAGAAAAGCATTTTCCTCTAACTTTTTTGCTAGAAAAAATAGTGAATTTTTTTTATTTATGCAAAAGACTTAGAGACATCGTTTTCTTGGGATTTACTTGATCCAAAGTCCATAATTAAAATTACCTTACAAACTAACACAATGGAATTACGTTTAGAAAATAAACTGGGAAAATTTGAACTATCCTTTAATAGTTAAGTCAAGGAAGGAGGTGTAGAGTGCTTGAGCAGGTACCTAAGGAATTCCTTCCCGAAATTGTTCAGTGCGTAAACATACAAAAAAATCCTAACGTCTGGGTGATGAGCCAAGGGATAGGGGAGGGGGAAAGGTCCCACTTTTGGGGATTTAAGCCCATAAAATAAAAAGATATTTTCGAAAAAAATCATTTTAGATTTTTCTTCAAAAATTCCTTCATATCGTCTAAAATTTTCATATTTTTCTAACAGTGTAGCTTGAAAACGGTTGAGAATTCGAAGAAAACCTATAGAATAAACGGTTTAGATAATTTTATAAGCTTTTATTTTTTATTATAAGAACATTTTTCTTTGCGATGTACTGTTTTCGTGATATAAGCCGAAACACAAAAATTAGAACTTTTCCTCCCTCTTTCTTCCCCCAAGCTCCCAACCTAGACGTCAGTACTTATGGTAGGTTATTATTATCCCACCCTATTATGACATTCGCCCTGAACATGTCAGGGTGCTTATTTAGGACAAAAATTTGTTCAATAAACACATTTCATTTGGTTTTGAAACAAGAAATTATTATTATCTCAGTACCGAATAAATCATCAAATTAGAAATTTTTCTTGAGCGGATATACAACTTCGAATTTTATCAAAATTCTTAGGTGTTTATTGCAAGTCTTGCGTATTGTACTTATACAGGGTGTCTCCGAGAATACCCAGCAACGTTCTATCATGAATTTCTGACTTAAAAATATGACGATTTTACTGAAATTATCCACAGTCATGACATTTATGTCCCCCCCCCTCCCCCGGGTTAAATATGACCTGAATGAGAACTTTAGTACAGAAAATAAATCCTATAGCACAAATTTTACTACTTTTTGACATAAAACTGATATGTCAAATTTAAAGATACCGTTTTAGTCGTAATGAAATTCAAAATTTTAAAAGGCTTGAAAGTCAAGTAAAATCCTCCTTAAGAGGTATTTTAATTATTTTCTTGTTGGTCTGATTCTACTCCCGATTGTCCAATCTGCTGAATTTACCTTAAGAATTTCATAGAAATATGTGGTTCATGCATGACGGGGCACCCCCACATTCCACTTTGACCGTTCGGAATCCTTTTCATTAAAAGTATCCAAATATAAGGATTGGAAAAGTGATGGAATCAACGAGCCATTGGTATTAATGATTGTAATCACAACCAAAATTTGATCACTAATTAATCATAATAGCAATAAAATTTACGAGATAACTGTTTATTCAAAAATTTTGTGCTCCCTCGTATTACTCAATGTATTCTATTTGTTTCCATTAAGTTTCCACATTGTTTGTTGAACATAATCGCATTTCATATTTACAACTGATTAAGAATTTATTGTTTACTACTGGCAATTCGTTGCAGCAACTATTTTTGAAATTAATTATGAAATTCCTTGTCCTCGTGAACGAAGGTGTAATAACAGTGAAACAAAATGACTTTATTGTGATATTGATACGATTGTTTAGCTTTCGAAAATGTACATATTTTCATTGTTATAATATACTTATTCGTAAGTCGAAAGTCTATCTGAAATCATGAGATGAAGCTACGGTAAATAATACAAAAATTGATTAATCAAAAATCGCGAGCACAAGGCCATAAGGTGTGTTCGTGATTATGTTTATATCCGAGAAAATCCACTCTTTCATAATAATAGATCTATTATGATTTGTCAAGTAATGATGCATTTATCAAGACACAAGATTAATTTCTGACCCAATCTGACTTTACCGAATCCGGTATATAAGACATAATGAGTGAAGATTACACCTACAGTATTACACCGATTATTTTGATCCATCAATGAACCATACGATCGTAAAAAAATTCTGATATACAGAATTGTATCTTGAATGTTACAACTTACATGACAAGAATAACAATATCATTGTAAATAGGATCTTTTAAAGCGTTCAAACAAATTTATATTCTTGACGTTTGCCTGCAATAAATACAGGAAGCGAAAAATGGATGGCAAAGCAAAAAGAGTGACTCCAAATATAAAAATCCCAACCCATTCACCCTCCATTAAAATGGTTATCTAGCTATTCTACAACAACCCTTGCAGCATGCGGTGGCGCACCATCGTGTTGATACCACATCACCTTTCTAATGCTAATGTATTCCCTCCTAATATCTCGTGCGAGTAATTATCCAACGATCTGTTTTAACAGTTTTGTTGAAGGCCCCAAAATTAGAAAATAAATTCAGAATAATCGATTAGTAAACTCCTATTTCTGAAAACTAATTTCGGCTATTAACAAAAACTGCATTTAAGCCTGATTTCAGCGAAAAGTGATATCCAATCGATTCCCAATAACTCTAAGCTTTATTATGAAACTGTTGAAAATTCAATCCGGCACGCTTGTTGTTCTTCGTACGTGACGTTTACCGGGAGAAGGAGTTCTTAGCGGCGCCGGTATTAAAGAACGATTACTGTTCTGCAAATATTTACTTATCAAGTTATTACCTATACTAGCAAGATTAATACATAGTGTGATGATGAAAATATGAAGAAAATTCATCATAACGTCGGTTTTGGCTTAAAATATGCGCGATAATCATGATAATGTTACCTCTACAAATTTTTCTTAAACCAACACTTTATGAGCTATACATATAATACAGGGTTGCTTTAATACACTTTTCTTTAACCTTTATATGTAGGTGTCATCATATGGAGACAACACTCCTCGCTCCTCTTCTTAAGGTGTCGTCTTCTCATAGAAGGTTGGCTGCATTTTCTTGAAATTAGCGGCTGGCTCTTGAAATTAGCGGTATCACATCTTGGCCGCTTGTTTCTGCGCCCACGAGACAATTTACTAGAAATTGATTTTCTGCAAGTTATACGTCCTCACTGGAAACCTGTTGTTTCTTTTATTAATCTAGGGTCAGAGTCGGATCTTATTTAACTTTATCGTTCACTTCTTTATTTCGTTTCCCGAAACCTCTCTGGTTTCATCATGAATCACATTCAATGTAATAACATCTCACAAAATTATACGTCACGAGTTATCTTCATTACAAATCTCACAGTATAATTAATATATTGCTTACAATATTATATTATAAGTTATCAACCTATTCTCAGTCACGGTAAACTATGCCTGTAGGCACCGTTTTAAGGATAATTATGTATAGGGTATAGGTAACTAAAAGCCAGGTTAAATTTGTAACTTTGTTATTAATTAGCAGAATCTTCCCGGAACTATTGAATGAACCAGGTCTCTCTCGAGTCTTCTCTTTAATGAAAATTTATACGCAAGGACCCTGAAATTTCCTTTGATACTCCGATTATCCTGTACTTACGAATTAATATTGGAGATTTCTATTTTTAGAAACTCATATAATTTCAATTAATTACGAAGTATTAATATGAGAAGCTGACAAACTACTAATCAGTAATTAATCATTCTGGATGTAAATTTTACAGTAGGTAGAGAATTCGAACAATAAAATTTATTAGAATCTATTAAAGATAGTTACGAAGAAGGTCGGCAAGTAAAGTTTTTGTATAAAATGTTTGGAAGTGAAGTTCACTTTTACTTTCCCATATTTAATAATAGCGGGGGCTTTATTAAATTTAATAGAACCGCAAGTTATGGTTGATGTTTTAATGATATACTATATAAGATGCTGGAAGGACTCTTGCTGAAAACTATAGCTTCTTCTTAACGGTACATATGTGGATTTGTGTTTTTCAGTTGGATAAATAAATACATAAATGAGATTTTGGAGACCACAACCCTTTTGCCTCGCTTTGAATAATATCTTTTTAATTCTGGACATCTTTTAAGGTAAAAAAATCTTTAAGTTGCAACGAATTTAGGTCACAATCAATGAAGGATCCAAGGAGGATGGCAACAAAAATATAGTTATAATTGGAGCAGCGGGAGTTTTTGTACATTCCCTTGATTGAATTCAAACTTCTACTTTCAGGGCCATGTTTATACAGAGTATCTGGTGTGAGACCCCTCAAATTTTTGTATAAAGGGAATCAATAGAACAGAAAAAGATAAATAAACATATGAGATGTCAGTCGTAGTTCTCTAGACAATTATTTTTTAATGGGTTATTAAATCAAAATTTCATTTTATAACATAATCTTATACAAACTGAAAACATTTTCAAAAATACCCTCTAAAAATCCTACTAAATAAAGTCGTTTGATTTAGTCGCTATTTGAATGGTCGCATGGTCATCTCTAATAAGTGCTGCGCAGTTGGTTATTCGATCAAGTAGTGCCTCTCTTGTCTTCAATCTTGTTTTATAAAATCATAATTTCAATCATCCCCTAAAAGGCAATAATCTAAGAAAGTGAGCTTAGTAGCCAATTCTGTAACTGTCCACAAGGGATTTGATTTACATTATATTTTTTCTCTATCTCAGTAAAGGTTGACATTTGACCATGTGTTTATTAATTTTTTTTGTTTGCTTCATCTCCTTAGTACAGCGTCCAAATTCCTCACCAAGGGTCCCCCCCAGACACTCTATAGATTGTGGATAATTCTCAATTTTTATTGATTTATTACTTTCTTTTTTACTAATCTTACTAACATTTTCACTATTTTAGTATTTTTGTAGATCCTTCTATAAAAAAACATTAAAGAATTTTTTTTTATCTCAAAAAAGATCTCTAGTGAATCAAAGCCAACTACATAAAGAGCAACGGGAAGACGAACAATCGGAATATTGAGTTTTTCGCAAATACCTCGAAAACAAAAGACGATAGCCACTTTTGGTTTCCATCGTTGACGTTTTCTCAAAAAAAAAAAGAAATCGAGGATGCGCGGTTCACTTTTCTGTATTTCTTATTAAAGTACCTATGGAGATTCCCTATTCAAACATCGAAATTTAACCACCCTTAGCTTAACGTTTAAGTATTTGTAATTAAGTTATATTTGCTTAAAAACTTACGAGAGTATTCCTGAATCCTTGGGAATATATGAGACTATACAGGGTGATTGATTGAAACGCCACATTAGAAAAAATTCGACTTCCAAATGATCTAGGAATCTGAAATTTGGAACTTAGGCAACACATCTAATAACGAGTCAAAATGAAATATTAGCAAGATGGCAGCACATTTAAAAATGGCGAAAGCAATGGCCATCTTTGTTTTTTTAAATGGGACACCCCATATATTATAGCATTTTCAGATTGTCTGAGAAAATGTAATAAAAATGGTGTTTATAGTTGCATTTTAAATTGAGTAGGTCATGAGTTATAAACAAGTGAAAATCGCAATTTTCCAACTTTAAACCCATTTACCATAAAAACGGCCCATAATATCAAAAAACGGCTTACATGTCCCTATCTTAACTTTTTATAAGGCATCCAATTATGCAGTTGAAATGTTTATACAAGGTGGTGAAAATTATCAGATTTTTTATCACCCTGTATAAACATTTAAACTATACAGTAGGATACAAGATAAAAATTTAAGATAGGGACATGTAAGCCGTTTTGTGATATTATGGGCCGTTTTTGTGGTAAATGGGTTTAAAGTTGGAAAATTGCGATTTTCACTTGTTCTTCCGAGATCGATGTAATCGTAAATCTCGGAAGTATACGGAGCCTTGTGCCCGATTTTTGTCCGTCAGTCGGTCACAAGTTCTGTGACTTTTGCTAGGAAACACTCTAGAGGCGCCATTTTTCGTCGTAGGAAGTTGAAATTTTGCTCGATTGAAGCGGCGCACGGTCCCACGATGCCTATTGAAAATGAGCGGGATCCGTTACCGGGAAGTGTCTTTTTTTCGGGAATTTCGGGATTTTTCGGGAATCTGCTAGGAAACACTCTAAGTGTCTGAAAGTTGCACCGATCGGGATGAAACTCGGTAGGGACGAATCTGGGGACCCCCGAATACGACCTATTGAAAATGGGCCGGATCCGGGAATTTTAAGGCCCCCGTTCAGGGCCGTATTTTTTTAAAACGTCCCGACATAAGGAGTTGTTTCTCGGTAACGGTACATTGCGGACAAATTCTGCAATTACAGTTACTTAGGGGAAGAATGGACTCACAAACTTTGTAGAAATCGTTTTTCGAAAAAATAATTAGGTGAGCGGTAATCGGCTCTCAAAAATTGAGGACTGATTTTTTTTTTCATTCGCATGATTTTGCGACTAATTCGGATTTTTTTTTCAAAATTTATTTGACAGATCGAAAAAATAACAAAACAGCGAGATAGAGCCGTTCGTTACCTACCAAAAAGATAATGATGATTTTTACGTGACAAGTCGGCAAAAGTGACTTATTGGAAACAAAACAAAAAAATCAGCTTTGGTTTAAAATGAAATAAAAACTCACAAAAAAATTTTTTTTTCGAAAACGGTTCATCCTAGCGAAAAATCAAATCAGACCTTTTTTGAACAATTCTTCAAGTGCTATTTTTTTATTTGAAACATTTTCCAGAAAAATTCCCTGTTTGGGAGCGGCAATTGTTTCTTCAATTGAACAAATTGACCAAATGCTACTCTTTATCGCATGCTTTCGAATTTTTTTCGAAATATTGTCGACCTATCGAAAAATAAATTAAACTGTATGATAGAGACGTTCTTCACCTACAAAAAAGATAGATATAGTTTTTTTTCTAAACCGTTGGAGAAATTGTCAAAATTCGGAAAAACTTCGGCAGGTCATTGAAACGGTTCAGACGTGTTTTACATATATCTTTCTCCATCGGTGACATAGTTGAACTTTTGTCAGATTTTTTTTCTCCAACACTAAATTTGAAGTTTTGGCTTCATTTCATCTCGATTATGTTGGCACTTTAAACGAAAAATAAAAAATTTCATCGCTGCTCGAAAATTAGCTTACACTTTTATTTTCATTAAAAAATCGATAAATTAATTTTTTAATATTTTTTTTGTCTTCTTCTTTATGCACGATTGGGAAAATTAAAAGGACAGTCGCAACGACAATTAATTAACGTAAATGATGGTGAAAAAATTATCCACATTGGTCATTTAACAACGAAGATATGACAATTTATATGAAATTGTTAATAATACGTTTGCGGCATTTCGCCGTCGTCGGGAAACTATTAATGAAGTTTTGACCTGCCGGAGCGCCGGCTCGGTCGTTTGTTGCCCCGCTTTCATTAATTATTAATTATTATAATGATGGTTATGCATGCGCCGATCCTGTTCGGGCTAATTTCTGTTTTTTCTTATGCATTTTTTTAATAATTATTTTTACAATAATTAATTGCGATGTACTATTGGTCTTTCACTAATAATTTGGAGTGATTATAATTTGCAAAATTTGAAAAATGAGTCGTGAAAAATAGAGTAAAGAACTTAATGTCATATTACGTATGCGGAAATTCCGTGAACGCGACCGAAGGAAATAATTTTTTTCGATTCGAAGAATCAAGATGGCGGCAATTTTGTAATTTTAGCGTAACGAAGAGACTCCAGGCTACTACACCCCGGTGAAATATTTTCGAAAAACTAATCCGAACTGGCACTTTTGAAACGTCAAAATCGAAAAGTGGAAAAAAACACGTGTTCTTTCACACGAAAACATTTAATTAAAATCGAAGGATCAAGATGGCGGCCAAATTTTGGTATCCTCGTAAAGGTGAAATGTGCAGCAATAACATATTGGTGCAAGAGCTATCCCGGATAACTGCAACTGTCATTTTTTTCAAACGTCAAATTCATGAATATCGAGAAAAATTGTATTCCTCTTTACTAAATGTCATTATAGTGTCGGTATAAATCGTGATTGAATTATTTTTGGCGGTGTTAAAATAAAGACATTACTTGCGACTCTCATCTGGCTATGCAGAAAAAATGACAGCGAATTCGAAAATGTCACAATAAATGTCAAACTTGAAAAACCCGAAAAAAAGTAATTTTTTTTTTCAACAAAAAAAATCTCGGCGACCTTGAAACTCGCGATACAATTTTTTTCAAAATGTCAGAATAGCGGCAATACTATTAGCTAGTACGTGGTTTTGAAAAAAACTCGAAAAAAAAATTCAAACTGGGACTTTTTAAACGTCAAAGTTGAGAAATCGAGATCAAAAATTGGCCATTTTCGTGCAAAATGGGTGTTTCGAACACACGAAATAATTTTTTTGAATTTTTAAAATCGAAATGTCCACCTGCTATTAATTTTGACGTAACGAAGAGACTCTAGGCTACGATCTTCTTTTGGGAAAATTGCGAAATTAAAACTTGAATGTCATTTTTGAAACATCAAATTGAAAAGTAATGAAAAAACTCCTTATTGTTTTTAATAAAAAAAAAATCATAATGATGGCGTGAGTCGCCGTTGAAATGTTTTCGACGCTGTTAATATAAAGATATTACTCGCAAGTCTCATTTGGCTATTCTGAAAAAATGACGGCGAAATCGAAAAAGTCACTAAAAAATTGTCAAATTTGAAAAACCTCAATATGAGTCATTTTTTTTGACAAAAAAATTCGCGGCGACTTTGAAATTACCGATACATTTTCTTTTACACAGTCAAAAGAAAGGAAATAACCTTAGCTCGAACGTATTCTCGAAAAAAGCGCGAAGAAAAAATCGTAAACGCAATTTTTCAAACGCCAAAGTCGAGAAATCGCGAGCAAAAATCGGCCATTTTCCAAAATTCACAGTGCCGCCATTTTGGAAATTTAGGCGACAAAAATTGAATATTCCAACAGAGCAACTCTTCCACAATCCCGCAAAAATGATCCTCGAATCCCGATGTACGAAAATTGACGAGAAAAAAAATTCCGAAATATAGCTGTTTTTCATTACTTTTGCTCGGAAATTGTCGAAATTTTGAACGGAAAATTGTTCCGCTCGCACATTTTTTACCGTATCTTTGGCTGCTTGGGTCGGGGGAACATCGCAAAAGTATCGGCGTGTAGCTGAGAAATTGCTCTTCCAAAATGCAAAGTTTTGCTGCAATCGAGACAACCGTCTGTCAACTGTAAGCCGCCAAAGTAGATTTAAAAAAAAAAATTTGAAAATTTTCAAAAGCGTATGTAGCAGCCATTTTAGAAGAATTCGCGATCGCTATTTCACGTTACGCTTCTTATCGACGAACTCTGTCGATCGGAAAATACCGTCCGTCAAAAAGTTGCAGCGTTTCAGAGAAAACGACGAAACAATCTGCGATCAAGCAAATCGATAGGCCTACACCCCTCGATTTTTTAAAAAATAAAAAAAAAATAAAAACGGCTGAAATTCACAAAAGGGCATCATGAAGTGATTGCAAATCTAGAACCGAAGAGCCTTTTTCGTTTTCTTGCATAGTTTCGGAGAAAATGGCGTTCAAATATCAAATTACATAGTAATATAGTGGAAAATGGGTGTTTCGAACACACGAAATAATTTTTTTTGAATTTTGAGAATAAAAATGGCGGCCTTTTTTAATTTTGACGTAAAGAAGAGACTTCAGGTTACGACTCTCAATTTAGAAAATTGCGAAATTAAAACTAAAACTGTCATTTTTTAAATGTCAAAATCAAGAGCATTTAAAAGAATTGTTTCTCTTTTCAACAAAACTGATTTCGGCATTTTGTTGATTCCACAGACCGAATTAACATATTTGACGGCTGTCAAAGAAAATTCCGTGCTTCTCGCGACCTGTTCTCTCTTTCACGACCAACTTGAACTGTCAAACTAACGCGTGACTAACTTTGACGCGAATCTAACTTCTACGCGCGATCTCGGAAGTTCCCATATTGGTCCTTCAGGAGCAATATAGAAAAAAATAACACAAAAAGAGATGAATGGCAGATTTTAACTACGACGCGGAATCTACTGATCACAGTGCCGTGTAACGACATAGAAAAAAGGTAACACGAAAAAAACCTGAAAAATTCCAACTTTGACGGGGATCTACTGACAAACCGGGCCGAAGGCCCGTCATGGAGGGCCGAAGGCCCGACGCCGCCGGCAGGCCAAGGTCGAGGAAGCGAGACCTTGTTTATAACTCATAGCCTACTCAATTTAAAATGCAACTATAAACACCATTGTTATTACATTTTCTCAGACAATCTGAAAATGCTATAATATATGGGGTGTCCCATTTAAAAAAACAAAGATGGTCATTGCTTTTGCCATTTTTAAATGTGCTGCCATCTTGGTAATATTTCATTTTGACTCGCTATTAGGTATGTTGCCTAGGTTCCAAATTTCAGATTCCTAGATCATTTGGAAGTCGAACTTTTTCTAATGTAGCGTTTCAATCAATCACCCTGTATTCGCATTTGTCACTCTACGCTGATGTCAAATTAAAGAATTCCTGCCGATAAATTCCAGGAGAGGAAAATGAATAACAAACAATTTAACTGATGGGATTTTAAATGTTTTTCGTTGAATTAACTGAATGTGTCTTCATCAACTGAAATAACATTTATAAATTTTGTTAAAACGGAAATCAAATTAAAACATAACAAAAAATTTATCACAAATGAATAATCTGGTCATCTAAATAACGAAAAGTCATAGCTGAGTTTCCAATCATGGTAATAATTTTTTTTTCACTAATTTTTCATTCACGTGGAATTGAACTCGAAAAATTGGCACCATGTATGCGGACAAGTAAAACGTTTTGCTGCATCTTCAACCATTTTATAGCATCAGCAAAAGTGGTGTGATCATCATTTAGCAAATCGGTTTGAGACTATCCTGAGAGCAAAAAAAAAAAACAACAATGGGTACCTATATTCTTTTATTCACCGGTTAATGCATCGACTGCAAATGGTCTTACACAAGATAATTTCTTTTGAGATAAGTGATTGAGTATAATTGAGCTAATTTTTTGTTTCAATTACTGAAGAATTTCAGAACACGCCAAATAATATTAATTATGTATCGTTATAGGTATTCCATTCAGTTAATACATAATGTGCCCATTTTATTGATAACATTTTTTCCAATAGGTAATAACTTTAGTAAAATCGCCATCAGCCTTAATCAAATACGTTCGAATGGTTTTCATTGCAGTATCAAGCGGAAATAAGCCCACAAGCCGCATTCCTGTAAGGATGTCGTATATTGGACATAAACGTAATCCTGCATTCCCAGGCTGATTCCAAAATATTGTCATTACTACTCCTACGTAGCTAACTGTTTACAAAATGGGGGATAAATTACAATCTTTACCCTGTATAACGTATTAATTTCGGCCCGCTTGCTTTCATAATGTGGTGTTTTATCTCCTGGGGTGGCCGTAAAAAACCCACTTAAGTATTTACTTTTCTCCTGTCTAGCTCTTTTTGTTTTTTCCACAAAATGCAACATATTTCCTTTACTACGAATAAGTGGGCCATATTAGGGAGAGCATAAAAATATGCATGAAATTTCGACATTTTTCAAAAATTTTGTTTTTGCTCTATCTTTCCAAAAATTTGAAAATATCCAGGAAGAAGGATGAACCTTTATAAAGGTGATCCCGAATTGATGAACATGGAGAGCACAACCTCATTCATTATGGATTAGGGATTCTAAGTTCATTTACTTTTTCTATAGCATGTCTCACTTAAGAAGATATCACCAATTTTGTAAAAAGAAAAGTGACAACACTGCTGCACTCGATATACATTTCTTTGAAAATAAAAAAAAGTTTAGGTGTACACCCAGATTAAGATGTTACCATGGAAACGTTACATTATTAAGTCCCAATTTGAACAACGATGCCACATTGACAAATTTTATTGGACTCGAGGAATAGGTATGGTTTAAATGCCTGATGTATATATTTTAACGATAATTTGAAAAATAAAATTCAAATTTGATGCCATTTTGATTCCAATTTTAGAAAAAGGCAACCTTTTCTTGGCAACGAAGTCGAAGAAACAATTTTTGTAGTTGAAACAATAAATTTACCAAGAGTCTTTCTGAACATCCTATACATCCACAACACTCTGGTATACCGTGTCCATTTCCTTTTTTTATTTACAACTTTTTTTAATTTTCAACACTTCAAAAAAAATTAAACTTCAATATTTCATATCGAACAGACATCAGTTGTATTCCTAGTTACCTCCGTAAATTTTTCTTGGTGACAAAATAAAACAACTAGCTTGACTATACTGTTGACAGAATACGAAAAAAATAACCAACATTATATCTTATGCTTAATAAGCGATTAACTTCCATTAACTAGATCAAAATCTTCGAAGAGTTGTAAATATTAATTGCATTTCCGCCTTAAAAATTACAATACAATTTTCATCCACAGAAAACGTCGGAGGAAAAATAAATTAGAGATGATGTAAGTAAAACCTTTTAAGGGTCTCGCTTTTAAAAATGATGTCGATATTTAAAAGTTGCTTATTAAGTTCTTGAAACATCTTTAAGAATTATGATGTTACCATTTTAATTAAAAGTATAAATAGAATTCACGTAAATAAAAAATATATTAGGTAAGTTTTTTAATATTTTATAACACTTTATTATGAATCTCGGCATAACACGAACACAAACGCCTACGCCTATTCAGAAGGCTCACAGAAATATATTTAATACCAACATAATTTCACCTTAGTATTAATTTTATAAAACAAATAATTATTAACAAAGTCAACATTTATTTCTGAACTCAAATATTTACATAACATTAACTGATTGTAATAAAGGGGATTAAATTTAGCTATACATGTTTGCCATGTACCTACCTATTACAGAAGGGAGAAGATACAAAGTTAGCAGAATAACAGAATATAATATTTTTACGTTAAAAACGTTAGATATAATATTATCTTTATACATAATATGTTCTGAATCAATTTATATACAGACTGGAAATTTGTAATTGGGTCATAGATATGAATTTTACATTTAAATTCAGTTTTGTGCAAATAATATCTCTAGATTTAGATTAAAAGAAAAATGATAAAGGAAATAATTTTTCCTACGACCACTATACAAAACACTACTTTGCGCATCATTTTTTGTGCGCAAACTAGCAGAATTCTCCAAAACTGTGCGACAAAGTGACATAACGCATAGCCAAAAATCGTTTCCGTACAGTTTTAATTTAATGTAAACAATAGTGATGGGCGGTAACTGAGAACGCAACTGTTACTTATTGTTAATGGAATAACTATTCATTTAGAGCTTCAAGGTAATAAAATAAACACAAATGGGATAACATAGAACCCGACAAGACTATAAAATATACTCATTATTCTCTTGTGGCAGTAATTATTAAAATTTACGAGTTGATCGCTAATAACAGCCAAATCAAATTCACGAACGTGATCGTAAAAATAACTCGCACACCTCTACTAACTTCAATCTACGACGCACAGCGCCTGCGTTGTGTAGAAGTTGCATATCAATGATATACTAACCTCTCTTAAATTATTGTTATTATCTACCACGTCTCCACGCTCACGTCACTTATTTTTAGTTTATACGGAGTCTAATAATAAATAATAATAATATTGTCGGTAGAATTCAATATGATTTTACAACATACAGGGTGTTAAGAAAATGACGGATAAACTCTTCAGTACATTGTAGGGGACATTCGGTAAAGTACGGGAAAAATAATTAAAAAAATTCTGGTCTTCAATTTGGTGAGATAAAAAATGCCAAAGTTAACATTTTACTATCTTTGTTTTTCAGTATTTGCAAAAATCAAATGATTTTACGGATATAAAAAGGGTACTTTAATCGTTATCAATTAAAAAAATTGCTTAAAATGTATTACTGGCTTGGAAAATTTAATAAGAATTATTTTTTTTTCTGAGATGCTGAAAAAAAAGCATTTGGCAACAACGGTTTTGATACCTTGACTACTTGCATTGTTAGATATTAGACGAGATTACCAAATACCAACTGTTATCGTGTTAAACGTTGCCAAATTAATTGTTCAATATTTTGCTTATATCTTTTAAAATGTAGCTCTGGATTTTTTTAAATTATTTTTCCCGTACTCTACTGAGTGTCCCCTACAATGTACTGAAGAGTTTATCCGCCATTTTCTTAACACCCTGTATAATAGTAATAATAAAAAGTTATTGGTAGAATTGAAAATAATACCTACCTAGGTAGGTAGTCTGAAAAAAAAATCTTTAGTTAGGTACCTATCATTATAATGGATTGTAATTCCTCTGAATCTGAAGTAGAAAATACACCACCTGAAGTCAGAAAACAAGCAGGTTTGTGTTCTTTGAATTTGCTACCTGTAGTTTCGAAAGAAAATTACGAATCTGCTTATAAACATTTCATAAATTGGAGAAAAGGTCATAAAAGCAGAGCATTGTCAGAAAAAATAATTTATGTGTTCAATTAATCTGTTAAATTGTGGTCGTAGGAAAAGTACTGTGTGTATCACGTGCGGAAAAGAAATTTCACACTCGTGAGAAATTTTCTCTTTTCCGCACTTGTTTCACAATATATCATTTGACAATGACGATTTCTATTTAACGAACCTATTTTCAGTTAAAACGCTTCATTAATAATGTAGAAATGTTAAGAAAGAAAATGCTAATTAATTTTAAATTTGCACCTGCATTTGCCGCTTTTATTAACATTGTTTTCTTTTAACATTTTTTAAACAAAATCAAAAGTAGCTAATTAAGTACATTTTAGCCATTTCCAGAAGTTATTCCAATAATATTTTATTTTAAAGATAATATTTGTAAAAAACTGAATTTGCATGTTAAATTCCTATGACCCACTTACAAGTTTCCACCCTGTATAAAATAAAATACAAAAAGTATATCCAATTTGAAATGAAATTTAAGTTAGGTACTAATAAACAGGATTAGTTAAATCGATTTTCCTTTATTAGAATTCGTTACGGCATTATACACACACATGTAATTTAACCCCATTATAATTATATACAAACAGGGATTAGGCAACTAAGGGTAACACAAAGTAGTCTGGATTATGTGGATGATGTGGATCAAACAAAACAATTGAGTAGTTCAGCCTAGGCGTAGTTACTTTACTACGTAATATCGTTAAAGTGTTGACCTGTCAGATATTACAACTTGAAGTTCTGGATATTAGATAGTAAACTTTCTGTTTAGGAAACTCTGGAATTTTCAGATGCTTTGAGGAATTCGCAATATTTGTTATGTATTCCTTCAATATCTACTTGAAATGTCAGGAGTATACTATTTCATGATACGAGGCTCATTCGTATACTATGGATATATTTCTGGATGTTATTTGATAAATTTATTACTTTAGGGTTCCTATACGAATCGTCGGTTGTTTTCGTACTTTCAATTTCTCCTAAAAAAATAACTTCATTCTTTTGATCGCAATATTTTAGATGTTCGCATAGTGTGCTCATTTTTTACAGAGAAAATTTAGACTTCTTTCTTGTGACAGTATATTTTTATTACAGGAAAAACACTAAAAGGTGGTCAAACTTCCTGGGAGAACATAATTATTATGGTTCCAATTATAGATTCTCACATTAATTGCGTAATGAGGCGGAGCTCCATCTTGTTCTAATCAAATTATATTACATAGATCAGGGTTATTCGCATTGGGGAATAATTCAGTTAATGCGGGCATCAATTTTACTGTAAAACCCGAAAGTATTTATCCCCAGTCAAATTTTTGCAAAAAAAAATAAAAATAGACCCAGATCTCTATCATCAATGATTCGGACCTAAACAGTAACTTTCTGATGATATTAGGTATACCATGAACTTCCTCCCAATGGGGATTTTCTCTCGCCCAAGATCTGCAATTCTGTCTATTATGCAGAAAATTCTTGCCTATACGATCAAAGTCATCTTCTGCCAACTGGTGAACCAAATGGGGACAATATGCAAGGGCTTCGAAAAAAAGGGGTCCCCAGAATCCTTCTGTCCCACCTTAGATAAAATTTTTAGTCCCAGCCCAACTTTCCGAGTTCACGGAATTTCGAGGTAGCCGCCGAACTCCGATTATGGGATTATGAATGATTAAGTAGTTATGACCTACCTACTTGTATGGGTACATCCGGTGGCGGATTTCTAAATAAATAATTAGGGGCGGCAAATTTTTGTTCGCGGCAAATTTTCGAAGAAAGAATTTTTACGGGTGCTGAGTAACTGCGTGACCTTGAATATTGGAAAAAAATTGCCTGCGGCGCTTTACTGCAGAAGGAGAGGGGAGAAACCCATTACAAAATTTGTCTTTGTTGTCCTTATCGGCAGCGATGGTTAAAAATATGGCTCAGTCAGTTCTCGAAAAAATTTTTTGAATTGTCCAAAGTTGATTTTAAAAATAAATGTAAGGTAGGTGCCTTTAGATACGGTAACAATGAATTTTAAGGGATGACAGTAATAATAATACTTACCTATATTTCTTATTTTATAATCAGAGTTTATATTTATTTATACGTGTTGGGAAATTACGTCACCTTTAATTATAAAAAAAATTCGCCTTGTGAGGGGCACCCTCCATCTCTTTTTACATTTCACCTCTTTTCTAAGATCCGCTTCATCTTATGCTATAGCGTCCCGAGCCACTGCGGGCCCCCCTTATAAAAAAAAACATTGCTATATACGCCCTTGCCTAGGAATTTTTGTACTTCAGTTTTAGAATTTAAATATACTTTGGAAGTTCCTTCACAACGCTTTTTTCTCGAGATTCGATTTTAGTTCTACAAATTTTGAATTGATTTATGGACGATTCGGATATTTTTATCTAAAAAGTCGACATACTTCTTGATGTTTCTTATAGCTCTGTTACCATAACCTGTTATCACTAACACTTCAATTCTCTGTTTTTCGCTCGTCAATCGTGTCATTTTCATCAATAAAATATTTTCTCTTACTTAGAAAAAGCAGAATAATCACACTAATTTTATTGTGACATTTAAAAAGTGTAATTATGTAACTGATAATGGCAACTAATGTAAACCGACGACTAAAAATTAATTTTTTCAATTTAAATTGAAAATATCGTACGGTTGAAAAAGGAATTAAAAGTGCTACCGAAAGTAACAATAAAAAATTTAAGTTGTTATAAAAAAAAAGAATAACTGAATTTACGCGTTAACTTAATTTCCACACAAAATATTTTTTGCGTGTGCGCATTTTGCTTTAGTTTGCATCTTAGAAGGAAAAAGCTTTTCTCCATTCAAGCTGTATATAGAAGAACGATGACGTACCATTTAAGGGCCCGGCATTATATGGATGAAAAATACGCATTTCTTTGACGTGATCATTTTGAATTCGGTTTTACTGTGGAGCAAACCCCTCCAAGTGAAGAGCTTAACAATAAAATTCCACTATCATATTCGATGCCATTATTCGCATGGAAAATTCTCCAGAGATGAGATTTACGATACAGCTTAATAACTAAGGTCTCTTTCACACATACGGTTTTCTAACGGTAACCGTGCCGTAGCCGTACCGTAATTTAATTTGACTTGTGTTCACACGGCACACGGTTTTTAGTAGACAACACTGGATGTTTTTTTTTTAAGTATTTTTGTCAGTTGCACCTACGATGGATGAACGAAAAAGACGCATATTGTTAATAATGCTTTGGCATCGTCGTAGACAGTCGCGAAAAGCAAGAAAATTTTGGATTGATCCACTTCTTGAAAACAGACAGTCGATGGTGGAATTTGCAACATTGTTTCGCGAGATACGAAAGGATCTTCAACTAGTGTAATTAGTAGTTCATGATCTATTTCAATAACCATAATTTCGTTATTATAATTTCCGTAAATTTAGAAAATGTTATTAACGTCCGTACGATACCGTATCGTACGAAACAGTATCAACACACGGCACGTGTGCATGTGTGTATACACTTGTGTGTTTTTCTGTTGCCGTAAGCGGCTCCGGCACCGTGCCGTAGCAGTCAACTAGCCGTGCTGCGACGGCAGCCGTGTACGGCTCCGGCAATAAACCGTCTTGTGTGAAAGCTTGCATTTATGATAACGTGTTTCGATTAAGCACGGCTCCATAGCCGTACACGGCCACGGTTAAAAACCGTAGTTGTGAAACAGGGCTTACGCGACAACTCTTGACAAAACTAAATTGAAAATGCTATTAAATTTCGTCGAATTAATATGAAAATAATAATTAGGTACGCCGTAGTTTTATCATTTATCAGTTTGTGCCCTGTGCGTAATGTGATACTCGACCATAAATCATAATACTTGTTTCCTTTTAACAACTCCTGTTATTATTATTATTATTATTATTAGCGTTACAAATTTCCAATTTATCAACCCTCAAAACTTCTTATTGCCTTAATAAATTTCCCACAGCACTAAGCAATTTGATACTTGAAATTTGATACTAGTAACGTATCTATTGGTTACACATTACCTTTCATATCGTTATACTTTACCTATAAGTATCCAGTTGATATTGAACACGCCTAATAAACTGGCAAGCCTTCAAGTAAATGCCTAAAAGAGGTACATATCGAATTTCGTTTTCAGATTTACCTACTTGAGAAATGATATTTAAATGGATTCTGATGCCTTGTATTATCCTCGTGATTCTGTTACCCACCGCTCTCTCTCATATGAACATGAAGGAATACTTTTGCGGCAAGAAGCTCGTCACAGAAATTGCAAATCTATGCCGGAAATTGCCAACTCCTGATACAACAGGTAAAACTAATTTAAAATTATATTATCTGAAAATTGAGTTTTGAAACTGCTCGCATATCACGGAGTATTTGTGCTGCGATATACATAAATTTATTTCAGGTCCCGGTAGACTAAGGAGAGAAATTGTCGATGAGTGTTGCGAGAAGCCTTGCTCGAGGAAATATCTTTTGGACAATTATTGTCTTATTCCAAACATGTAAGTTTTACCCCTTATTTTCAACAACAGGTATCGATAACTAGGTGTGTATTTTTTCCAGGGACTATATCAATAACATCTCTAAAAAATTAACCATAGAAATCTCGACTGAAAGTATTATCAATAAACATCTGGACAATCATAAGGAAACGCTAGCGAATTTAGCGTCTCATAATTTCTCAAATAAGGATCAAACGTTTATACCTACCAATAACGTTCTAAACGAGAAAAGCAGAGACGACATGTTGCAGGTTAGATTTAAAATAATAAGAAACCATCACAAAAAATTCAGGAGGATCCATAAACGTAGAAGACATAGTAGACGCATTAAAAGAAACATAATCGTTTTAGTATCATGGCCGCACAATGGAACTGCTCATCGGAAAAAAGACTTGCATAATCTCATCAATCTCATTCTAGCCTGCTTTGGAAGAAAAATTAAGTCTCTACAGGGAGTGATTTAATATTTATGGTAATAATTGCTAACATCTTTTAATATCTTCATCACATAATTTTGCTGATGCACAATTAATTAATTAATCATCATTTTTTTATAGTGATAGTTAAAGTGATGTGATTTATCAAAAAATAACATATGCAGAACATACATTAGACATATTTCATGTACATTTTACTGACAAAAGAAGCATAACATTTTTTTAACTTGTTTTTAACTTGACTTTGGAGCCACGGTTTGTTAGAGTTTCTCATTTCACAGTTTGAGTAGTTTTCTAACTCCACATTGTACCAAATTCCACTTAAACTTGCACAAAATTAGTGGAATACTTTTTGGGGTTCCGTGGCCGACAAAATGGTCACTAGATTTTCTCTAAATTTTACATGAAGCAAGCAGCAGGGTATTCTCCTTTTGTTCTCCAACTTCCAAGGTTTGTGTAGGTATGTCTGCATTATGAAGTAAGGTTCATCGACCTCGCACGATTTTCAGCTGAAATTTTGAGACTTCCCTATTATAACCACCAGAAGTTCAATGACACTTTAACAGCTGTCAATGATTGATTCAAACTCCCTGCAGTCTGTCTGTACCAAATGTTTACCTATATGGTCATTCATTGTGAAGAGACTTTCTTCGAAATCCTGAAAAAATGTCCACTAATAAGATGTTCCAAAGTCTCTTCAACCTCTTAATCTGGTTGGAGGTTGTGCTACCCACTTCATTTTTGACCGTTAGCGGATATTTTAAAACCCTTTGACTCCATTCTCTGAGCTATGCCCCCCCTGTTAGATCTCCTGCAACCTCTTTTTACCTCCTCCTACAAGAATGGTAAAGAAAGAGTTGTTGCATAAAAATAGGTTAGCGTATACTTGCGATGGTCATAAAGTGATTCATTCAAACTGTTGAAGATCTAAAAAACAATTATTATCCGAAAAGTCATTTTTTGCAAATTTACACAGCACATTTCCGAACCATGTAACTTCTTCCAGAATTGTTACAATTTTTTTTTGTTATCGCAAGTATGAAGATCAACTCTTACACTTATCAATAAACTTACCAAAATTCAGTTTCTCTGGTGTCTTAACCGGCACATCCCTGGTTAAAAGTAAAGGCACTCATACGACATTGGCATTTCACATCACACATGTCATTATCTTCGTAACTCCCAATTTGTTTACTAACAAAAATTAACCATGCAATGGACCAAAAACAAGCAGAACATAGTATTTCTCTCGTTAATTTCGACCGTAGACACCTGAGAAACCACCCCGCAACGGTGCAAAAAAAGGTTTGGTAATTCTTTTGATTAAAAGAGTTGATCCACCAGACCTTCAAACTTGCGACAAAAAAATTTTTTTTTGCAAGAAGGTAAAAATCCATTATGGATACCCGTATCCTCCTGGATAAGGGTTATGTGGGACTCTCACCCACTAAAAACCCCTCCTTGTGTTGCACCTGGTGTCTTCTTCGATGCAAGCGTTTGCAGCCAGGGGTTGCCCTTTTGCTGCGCATTCTGGGGGGTTGGTAATGTAAAAATTCTGGAAGTTACCAGGGTGTATCTGTGCTATAAAAATCTGCAAAAATTGATCTTTGGATTATAAGACCATGGTCTTCTGAGGTCTTCAGCAGTGTAAATGAATCATTTTAGACCATCGCAAGTGTACCCTAACCTATTCCCTACCAGGTGAAGAGGTTGCAAGACTGAAAACGCTTTGTACAATTCACAACTGAGTGACCGCTTTTGAGATGAGAAATATCAATTTGCCTCAGACTTCACTCATCTTTGAACATCTTGTGGACGCTTTTTCAGCATTTCTGGACTATCTGTACCAAATTTCGGATATGGTCATTTGTTGTGAAGAGCCAGGGAGTTTGAATCAATCATTCAAACCGTTGAAGAGTCATTGAAATTCTGGTGGTTATAGGGCAGGTCAAAGTATCAACTGAAAATCGTGCTAAGTCGATTTTGGTAATGATTCACTCCAAGTGACGTCACTTCGAGAATATCTGTTTTTTTTTTAATTTTGAAAAAATCTAGTAACTTTTGTCGACGAGGGAACCCCAAACAGTCTTCCCCCAATTTTGTGCAGTATTATCGCTAAAATTAGCATCTAGTATTTTCAAAATTTTAATAGGTGACACATTTCATAGTCATTGCAACTTTCCATCATAGATCATAGCTTTAATCATTTTTCAACAGGGCGAGGTTTAATTAAAAAAAAAGTGTAACTTGAACTTTTTAATAAAATTTACGAAAAACTATTAATGTTTCGGTCAGGTATAAAACATTCGATACCTAAATTCAGATTCAATTGAATTCAGAAAACGGATTTATTGGGGAAATTAGTATCAGTTAACATTTTGTCAGTGCTGTGGATGTAATTTCATTAATGTTTTCTGCAGTGTCTTGGAAACTAAGAGAGAGTGTAGTTTCAACTTGGAAAATCATTCTTTTATACGTGAAGAGATGGACTGAAACGGTATTTTCAAAACTTGTATAAACAGGAGTTGCAAAGATATCGTCGTTTCAAATTTAAGACCAAACATATAAAACACCCTATATCTTCGTACCTATTGGGGAAAAATGGAACTGTTGCAGCCAAATTTACCTATAGTCGATATTTTATTCTCATGGCTTCAGTACTTGAGTTATGACGTGCTCTTATTTTAATCTGTTGGTTAAACTTAGATCTGGTTATAGATGTCATTTCTGCGTCATAATATTTGCAACCTTATTATTCTTTGCTTCGCAACCTTAGGAACTTTCATATAAGTATGTTTATGTAGAGGATATGAACGACCTCGGAGAGCACGCTCCATTAGCCACAAAACTCTCATCTACTTATAAACTGTTTTTTTAGAACGTGGAAGTTTCAGTTTAAGTTTACGTTCTTATAGAATATAATCGTTCCATTCCTTGAAGAAAATTTAATGATTCTCCATTTATACGTATAGTTCAATCAACATTATTGAAGCTCATCCCAATATTAATAAAATTTAATTTTTTCCACTTTTCAAAATGCAATTTTTTTAACCTATTATAATGCCCACCTACACCTCTGCGTTGGAAACAATGAAATGGTTATTCTATCGTTTTTGAAACACAAAAAATAAACATAAAATATAAAATTTGATAATATTACAATTATTCTAAGTCATCTCCTTAAATTGTGAATAGGGGGATAATATTCGAGAGGAAATTTTCGTTCATTTAGCACTTTTACGTAAGGAAATCAATCTAAGTCAACCTAAGCAACGGTGATATTTACAATTTTTATCATAACAACGGTTAATTTAATCTAATAATAATTCATAAGGTCAAGAACGAATCCAGAAACAATCCAAGTCAACTCCTTAAATTATTGTTAATGATGAGTTAGCTTTTCATCAATGGTGATAAACGTCTTATTTTTGCTCAACTCGTAAAATAAGGAACAATCTAGGAATCAGCTAGGTCAGCTAGAATACGGGTGTGTCCATAAATCTTTATATATCTTTACCTTTTTTATGTGAATTGTTTTTTATATTAATAAATTATTGGATTTATACGACTATCCGTTCTTTTGCGACGTCTGAAGCGTCGCGATGTTACGCTGTTCTCGCTGTTCTCATGTTACACAATTCAAAGACCTACATTATTGTGAAGTTATCCCTGGGTATAACGATTGATAAAGTATTTGATTCTTTTCCGTTAGCCTTTTTCCAAACTAAGGTGATAAAACTGGTTTTTCGGTCTTTGAAATCTCAATTTTACGATGTTCAAAAGTGGTTTCTGCAAAAAAAAAAAACATCAATATGTAGGCTTATCACTCTGTTTATTCGGTATACTTTTGAATTTATGTTTCGAATTTATTTCGCAAAAAAAGATGATTTTTTTAATAAAAATTATGAAGGATGAGATTTTTTGTGGATAATCGTGGATTTGACAGAAATGAAAAGAACATCATTTCTTTTATAAAGTTTTTCAGTTTTTTTTATGAATTCATCGTACCGTTACTCTATGTGAAAAAATAACAAGAACCCCGTTTTTAGTTTTAGCCAATTAATAAGTGATGTGAAAAAAATTTGCAGCAACTCCGTCAGTAAAAATCGTCTGTGTCTGAACCGGATTTATTTTATTTTTTGCCCGCTTTGCTAATACAATATGAATTTTTTGCTCGCTAGGGATATGGAAATATCAGCATAAAACGGGCATCCTCGATTCCACTTTGACCGAATCTCTATACATTTTGTATAACTTGCAGAACTCAAGAGGCATGACTGAGGGCTGTTTAAATTTTTGCTTATTAAAGTCCGATAGAATTAAATTTTTTCCATCCCTGCCATTATATCTCTCGTATCAAAGTATCTAGGATTTACTCATTCAAGAGCTCGGTTGAAGCTTTTTAATAAAACTTCGTTCTTCACGTATTTGCTATACTTTATATTATGAGTAGTCTATGGATAAAATATCATCAACGAGCAGTTTTAGGCGTTCTTCTGACGTTTTTCTTGTGACTTATAATCGATATTTTGATCAAGTACTAGATCGAAGTAATATTTTTAATAAAAACGGAGAGCTATTTTTTATGTGGAAACCGCCTGTTTGTAGATTTTCTCTGATTTCTTACATCTTATTACAATTATTAGATAATTAGTACTCAATTATTGAACGTGTATACGTTCAATTGAATAATTAGGTAGGTATATAGAATAACTGCTTTCGCTGAACTTTTTAAGGAATCTGGTGGTCGTTTAACAAATTCCTTAAAACTTTGGAATTAAAATCATTAAGCCGTGAGTCACTTCGGAATAAGCTCCATAATTCCGCGGATCTGCGGCCCAAAATCTCCCCAGTTGAAATGGGGTGGTGTACTAACGATCTATCCACCTGTATATCCACCACCAGTTTATTCAAATCAAAGCCTGAAAATTCCTGCGATTGATGCGCAAGAGAGATAATTTTGAATTGCAATTACGCATTTTTGCATGACTGATGAGGTCATTACACAAACCAGACGACTCGCCAATTTAAATCCAGATCGGATTTTGATGAAGGCAACATCGATAAGCGTGACATTATTTTATATGGCATGTTATTTCTAAGCGGAAAAAGTCAACTAGGAAACTGGATATGAAAAAGTGAACTCAAGGAAATAAATATTTAAAAACATTTATTTACAAAAAATACTTTCGCTTGAACCGAAGTTAAGTCAATTTAGTTTTAGAAGTCAAGATCCAAGCGTTGAAAATTAAGTTTCACTGGGTAGCATTTTTAGGAGCACACTTCATATAAAGTATAATAGGTACGCTACGAACTGGGAGCGCAAATAATGGGGGTAGTTTTGTTAGGGAACCCGATACTTTTGAACTAGTTTGCGGCAAAAGGAAAGCTGCTATTCTGTAAACTGTTACATGTTACAAGCCATAAGGTTTACTCAAACTTATGAATATTTAAAACCCTGACAGAATCTTTAAGAAAAAGAACTCTATGTAAAAATAAAAGTTTCTTGTAACTTATTGTAACTTGTAAGTTGGGCCAAACAACTTTAATAATATTATATTATTATTTAAGGACCAAAATTGTTTTTGCTATAGGAACAGTGAATATCAAAATTATTGTTGCAATTATTATTCTTTTGTTTTTTATTTCACTTTTTGACAAACGAATCGGTTCTTTAGGATTTATTAGCTTCTTCCAGCCTCCACGGTTATCTACTACTATATCTTTGGGGAGTTTGTATATTGTCTCTGTTAAATTGCTTGATAAACATTGCATGAAAATACTAAAATGGGAACTCTATGACTCACATAGGGAACAAATAATTCGGATTCATGACTCATGGGATGAAGCTTATTTTCAATTTTCAAATGAATGAATTTACATTTCATTATAAAGGTGTCTCTTAAGTAACAATTAATTTAATTAATTAATTGTATGTAATAACTTGAATTAAATAAAATTTCCACAAATTGCATCCAATAAGAATTTCATGCAATAGGACAATTTTTGAATTTTATAATTGGTTTCAGAATTTAGATATGAAGCGACTTTATTTAATAATGCAAAATTCCCCACCGGTGCCGCCTGCGAAAATTGGTTTTATTGAAGACTTTCAAAATCCTTTTTATGTCTAACAAAATTATTGACATTCATTATTTGTTTAATAGTACCTATGTGTATTACTTTTATAAATATTTCCTTTCTCATACTTTATTTATTTATTTTTTCTATAAGTAAGTTTTGATTATTTTTATTTATTTTAAAAAATAAGATTATTGTTGTGGGTAGGTACTTAACATTTTGTGTGATATTAATAATAGCACTCTCACTGACTGATTTATGTTTTTTTTTAAGAATTATTGTAAAACGTGTTTAAAAAATAACAATAAAATACAATAAAAGAAATTTGCTGTATCACTTATTATTCACCAGACTTTCCCTTTACCCCTCTCATATAATTAATAAAGGGTTCCTTTACTGGACTTGACGAGCCTGACATCCTCGTATTCTCAAAAACAATTATGAACTTGAAAGCATGAAAATCTCGGTCGTCTTTAAGAGAGACGTCTGTTAAATTGGAAAAAAGATGAAAAGAAATAATTTGTCTAGTCATAATTACCTAGTTATCATGTATAGTTGAACCACAAATATAACGAAATGACTTCTGTCATTTTATCGCCATTTTTAAAAACCTTAATTTAAGTTTCAGAGAAAATGGTTTTCTGTAATATACAGGGTGCTTCCTTTTTTGTAGCAACGCTTAGAAAAAAGATACAAAGGGTGTTGAAAAAGAATTCAGTCTTCGCCGCATGACTTGGGCATCCTCAATATTTTAATTCTACACAAAGAGGTTAATTTATTATAATTTAGAGTACCTACACAAAGCGATCAAAAACACAGAGAAAAAATTCGTCAGTGGCTAGATAGAGGTTATATGACCCCTTTTTTGCTTGACAACGTCTACGTCTATGGAATTACAAGACGTTTCTTATATCCCAACTAGGTTTTGCCAAGTTTTTTTTTTGTCGTTTACAATAAGTTTTATAACCGCGTGCGTACTTTTGAACTGATCGAGGCATCACGTGTGTAACATAAACGTAAACCACTGAAGCAATAATAGCTTGGAGCTAATAGCTCACTGAATAGTTTGTATATAGACCATCGGGCTTAATTTATTATCAAAAAAGATGAACGACATATCGTAAAACGATACGTCATTCATTGATTTCATGCTGTGAGTCAGGGGTGGAAATTGTAGACACGTGTTTCGTCCTAATTGGGACTCTTCAGTACAATGTATCTTGCTAACACACAGCACAATCTTAGTCACTTAATAGTGAGAAAAATGATAAAAATAAATAAAAATAAAATAGCACGGTGGGTTCGGCTTTCGCCATAGGATGCAACCCCAGGCAGCTAAAACGCATGCCAACAACTGAGTGCAGTGCCTCCCGATGTGCGTAAAGGTAGGAAAGGCCTACTTCCTCAGTTTAACAAAAAGATGAACGACATATCGTAAAACGATACGTCATTCATTGATTTCATGCTGTGAGTCAGGGGTGGAAATTGTAGACACGTGTTTCGTCCTAATTGGGACTCTTCAGTACAATGTATCTTGCTAACACACAGCACAATCTTAGTCACTTAATAGTGAGAAAAATGATAAAAATAAATAAAAATAAAATAGCACGGTGGGTTCGGCTTTCGCCATAGGATGCAACCCCAGGCAGCTAAAACGCATGCCAACAACTGAGTGCAGTGCCTCCCGATGTGCGTAAAGGTAGGAAAGGCCTACTTCCTCAGTTTAACAAAAAGATGAACGACATATCGTAAAACGATACGTCATTCATTGATTTCATGCTGTGAGTCAGGGGTGGAAATTGTAGACACGTGTTTCGTCCTAATTGGGACTCTTCAGTACAATGTATCTTGCTAACACACAGCACAATCTTAGTCACTTAATAGTGAGAAAAATGATAAAAATAAATAAAAATAAAATAGCACGGTGGGTTCGGCTTTCGCCATAGGATGCAACCCCAGGCAGCTAAAACGCATGCCAACAACTGAGTGCAGTGCCTCCCGATGTGCGTAAAGGTAGGAAAGGCCTACTTCCTCAGTTTAACAAAAAGATGAACGACATATCGTAAAACGATACGTCATTCATTGATTTCATGCTGTGAGTCAGGGGTGGAAATTGTAGACACGTGTTTCGTCCTAATTGGGACTCTTCAGTACAATGTATCTTGCTAACACACAGCAAGACAACACACAACTTGCTGTGTGTTAGCAAGATACATTGTACTGAAGAGTCCCAATTAGGACGAAACACGTGTCTACAATTTCCACCCCTGACTCACAGCATGAAATCAATGAATGACGTATCGTTTTACGATATGTCGTTCATCTTTTTGTTAAACTGAGGAAGTAGGCCTTTCCTACCTTTACGCACATCGGGAGGCACTGCACTCAGTTGTTGGCATGCGTTTTAGCTGCCTGGGGTTGCATCCTATGGCGAAAGCCGAACCCACCGTGCTATTTTATTTTTATTTATTTTTATCATTTTTCTCACTATTAAGTGACTAAGATTGTGCTGTGTGTTAGCAAGATACATTGTACTGAAGAGTCCCAATTAGGACGAAACACGTGTCTACAATTTCCACCCCTGACTCACAGCATGAAATCAATGAATGACGTATCGTTTTACGATATGTCGTTCATCTTTTTGTTAAACTGAGGAAGTAGGCCTTTCCTACCTTTACGCACATCGGGAGGCACTGCACTCAGTTGTTGGCATGCGTTTTAGCTGCCTGGGGTTGCATCCTATGGCGAAAGCCGAACCCACCGTGCTATTTTATTTTTATTTATTTTTATCATTTTTCTCACTATTAAGTGACTAAGATTGTGCTGTGTGTTAGCAAGATACATTGTACTGAAGAGTCCCAATTAGGACGAAACACGTGTCTACAATTTCCACCCCTGACTCACAGCATGAAATCAATGAATGACGTATCGTTTTACGATATGTCGTTCATCTTTTTGTTAAACTGAGGAAGTAGGCCTTTCCTACCTTTACGCACATCGGGAGGCACTGCACTCAGTTGTTGGCATGCGTTTTAGCTGCCTGGGGTTGCATCCTATGGCGAAAGCCGAACCCACCGTGCTATTTTATTTTTATTTATTTTTATCATTTTTCTCACTATTAAGTGACTAAGATTGTGCTGTGTGTTAGCAAGATACATTGTACTGAAGAGTCCCAATTAGGACGAAACACGTGTCTACAATTTCCACCCCTGACTCACAGCATGAAATCAATGAATGACGTATCGTTTTACGATATGTCGTTCATCTTTTTGTTAAACTGAGGAAGTAGGCCTTTCCTACCTTTACGCACATCGGGAGGCACTGCACTCAGTTGTTGGCATGCGTTTTAGCTGCCTGGGGTTGCATCCTATGGCGAAAGCCGAACCCACCGTGCTATTTTATTTTTATTTATTTTTATCATTTTTCTCACTATTAAGTGACTAAGATTGTGCTGTGTGTTAGCAAGATACATTGTACTGAAGAGTCCCAATTAGGACGAAACACGTGTCTACAATTTCCACCCCTGACTCACAGCATGAAATCAATGAATGACGTATCGTTTTACGATATGTCGTTCATCTTTTTGTTAAACTGAGGAAGTAGGCCTTTCCTACCTTTACGCACATCGGGAGGCACTGCACTCAGTTGTTGGCATGCGTTTTAGCTGCCTGGGGTTGCATCCTATGGCGAAAGCCGAACCCACCGTGCTATTTTATTTTTATTTATTTTTATCATTTTTCTCACTATTAAGTGACTAAGATTGTGCTGTGTGTTAGCAAGATACATTGTACTGAAGAGTCCCAATTAGGACGAAACACGTGTCTACAATTTCCACCCCTGACTCACAGCATGAAATCAATGAATGACGTATCGTTTTACGATATGTCGTTCATCTTTTTGTTAAACTGAGGAAGTAGGCCTTTCCTACCTTTACGCACATCGGGAGGCACTGCACTCAGTTGTTGGCATGCGTTTTAGCTGCCTGGGGTTGCATCCTATGGCGAAAGCCGAACCCACCGTGCTATTTTATTTTTATTTATTTTTATCATTTTTCTCACTATTAAGTGACTAAGATTGTGCTGTGTGTTAGCAAGATACATTGTACTGAAGAGTCCCAATTAGGACGAAACACGTGTCTACAATTTCCACCCCTGACTCACAGCATGAAATCAATGAATGACGTATCGTTTTACGATATGTCGTTCATCTTTTTGTTAAACTGAGGAAGTAGGCCTTTCCTACCTTTACGCACATCGGGAGGCACTGCACTCAGTTGTTGGCATGCGTTTTAGCTGCCTGGGGTTGCATCCTATGGCGAAAGCCGAACCCACCGTGCTATTTTATTTTTATTTATTTTTATCATTTTTCTCACTATTAAGTGACTAAGATTGTGCTGTGTGTTAGCAAGATACATTGTACTGAAGAGTCCCAATTAGGACGAAACACGTGTCTACAATTTCCACCCCTGACTCACAGCATGAAATCAATGAATGACGTATCGTTTTACGATATGTCGTTCATCTTTTTGTTAAACTGAGGAAGTAGGCCTTTCCTACCTTTACGCACATCGGGAGGCACTGCACTCAGTTGTTGGCATGCGTTTTAGCTGCCTGGGGTTGCATCCTATGGCGAAAGCCGAACCCACCGTGCTATTTTATTTTTATTTATTTTTATCATTTTTCTCACTATTAAGTGACTAAGATTGTGCTGTGTGTTAGCAAGATACATTGTACTGAAGAGTCCCAATTAGGACGAAACACGTGTCTACAATTTCCACCCCTGACTCACAGCATGAAATCAATGAATGACGTATCGTTTTACGATATGTCGTTCATCTTTTTGTTAAACTGAGGAAGTAGGCCTTTCCTACCTTTACGCACATCGGGAGGCACTGCACTCAGTTGTTGGCATGCGTTTTAGCTGCCTGGGGTTGCATCCTATGGCGAAAGCCGAACCCACCGTGCTATTTTATTTTTATTTATTTTTATCATTTTTCTCACTATTAAGTGACTAAGATTGTGCTGTGTGTTAGCAAGATACATTGTACTGAAGAGTCCCAATTAGGACGAAACACGTGTCTACAATTTCCACCCCTGACTCACAGCATGAAATCAATGAATGACGTATCGTTTTACGATATGTCGTTCATCTTTTTGTTAAACTGAGGAAGTAGGCCTTTCCTACCTTTACGCACATCGGGAGGCACTGCACTCAGTTGTTGGCATGCGTTTTAGCTGCCTGGGGTTGCATCCTATGGCGAAAGCCGAACCCACCGTGCTATTTTATTTTTATTTATTTTTATCATTTTTCTCACTATTAAGTGACTAAGATTGTGCTGTGTGTTAGCAAGATACATTGTACTGAAGAGTCCCAATTAGGACGAAACACGTGTCTACAATTTCCACCCCTGACTCACAGCATGAAATCAATGAATGACGTATCGTTTTACGATATGTCGTTCATCTTTTTGTTAAACTGAGGAAGTAGGCCTTTCCTACCTTTACGCACATCGGGAGGCACTGCACTCAGTTGTTGGCATGCGTTTTAGCTGCCTGGGGTTGCATCCTATGGCGAAAGCCGAACCCACCGTGCTATTTTATTTTTATTTATTTTTATCATTTTTCTCACTATTAAGTGACTAAGATTGTGCTGTGTGTTAGCAAGATACATTGTACTGAAGAGTCCCAATTAGGACGAAACACGTGTCTACAATTTCCACCCCTGACTCACAGCATGAAATCAATGAATGACGTATCGTTTTACGATATGTCGTTCATCTTTTTGTTAAACTGAGGAAGTAGGCCTTTCCTACCTTTACGCACATCGGGAGGCACTGCACTCAGTTGTTGGCATGCGTTTTAGCTGCCTGGGGTTGCATCCTATGGCGAAAGCCGAACCCACCGTGCTATTTTATTTTTATTTATTTTTATCATTTTTCTCACTATTAAGTGACTAAGATTGTGCTGTGTGTTAGCAAGATACATTGTACTGAAGAGTCCCAATTAGGACGAAACACGTGTCTACAATTTCCACCCCTGACTCACAGCATGAAATCAATGAATGACGTATCGTTTTACGATATGTCGTTCATCTTTTTGTTAAACTGAGGAAGTAGGCCTTTCCTACCTTTACGCACATCGGGAGGCACTGCACTCAGTTGTTGGCATGCGTTTTAGCTGCCTGGGGTTGCATCCTATGGCGAAAGCCGAACCCACCGTGCTATTTTATTTTTATTTATTTTTATCATTTTTCTCACTATTAAGTGACTAAGATTGTGCTGTGTGTTAGCAAGATACATTGTACTGAAGAGTCCCAATTAGGACGAAACACGTGTCTACAATTTCCACCCCTGACTCACAGCATGAAATCAATGAATGACGTATCGTTTTACGATATGTCGTTCATCTTTTTGTTAAACTGAGGAAGTAGGCCTTTCCTACCTTTACGCACATCGGGAGGCACTGCACTCAGTTGTTGGCATGCGTTTTAGCTGCCTGGGGTTGCATCCTATGGCGAAAGCCGAACCCACCGTGCTATTTTATTTTTATTTATTTTTATCATTTTTCTCACTATTAAGTGACTAAGATTGTGCTGTGTGTTAGCAAGATACATTGTACTGAAGAGTCCCAATTAGGACGAAACACGTGTCTACAATTTCCACCCCTGACTCACAGCATGAAATCAATGAATGACGTATCGTTTTACGATATGTCGTTCATCTTTTTGTTAAACTGAGGAAGTAGGCCTTTCCTACCTTTACGCACATCGGGAGGCACTGCACTCAGTTGTTGGCATGCGTTTTAGCTGCCTGGGGTTGCATCCTATGGCGAAAGCCGAACCCACCGTGCTATTTTATTTTTATTTATTTTTATCATTTTTCTCACTATTAAGTGACTAAGATTGTGCTGTGTGTTAGCAAGATACATTGTACTGAAGAGTCCCAATTAGGACGAAACACGTGTCTACAATTTCCACCCCTGACTCACAGCATGAAATCAATGAATGACGTATCGTTTTACGATATGTCGTTCATCTTTTTGTTAAACTGAGGAAGTAGGCCTTTCCTACCTTTACGCACATCGGGAGGCACTGCACTCAGTTGTTGGCATGCGTTTTAGCTGCCTGGGGTTGCATCCTATGGCGAAAGCCGAACCCACCGTGCTATTTTATTTTTATTTATTTTTAATTTATTATGTCCACAGCTTTCAAACTTTATTATGTGAGCAAATGAAAGCAAATATGGGTCGCATTAACTAAAGTGGCTATGACGTCATTGATAATAAAATTGCAAGGTTGTCAGTTTTCAAAGACAAGGTGAATTACTCAGTTTATAGGTTAGGTCAGGTAATAAATTAAATTAATCTAAATAGGACTTGTAATTAAACTAGTAATCTTAATTTTGTAGAAACGGCAAACAGAAAACGGTCCTCTAAGTGTAAGTTTCTACTTGCCCGCTAACAACACCCTGTTAACGACATATTAACAGCGGAATAATGTACGCGTAAAGCATAGATTAATAAATAAAATTTCTAATAAGGCTAAAAACAACAATAGGTACATCTTTTATTGCTATTAGAACTAACCCTTATTACTCATTATTTACACTGTTAGGACTACTAGACGATAGGAACGATTATGAACGATTACGATACACATGCCGATCTTACATTTGACATCCAGCGATTAAAACGCGGCATTGGCAAAATCTAGTTGGGATATAAATAAACGCATCAGTGACATCATTTTATTGATATAGGCAACTCATTAAACACGTAATTTCACACGTAAAGGCGCGTCCACACTAGCAAATAATTACGTTGTGCGTGGAATGTAGAATGCGCCGCAAATATTTCCGTCGCAAATTCTACATTGTTGATGCATAAATTTTTACGTCGTGCGCCGTGCGTCTCCGATCAACGCGTGCGTGCGTTTCTACTCTGATAGAGATGTTTTATCCAATAACGTCTGTTTCTTTTTCCTTTTTAGTGTATTTTTTAACAAAAAAATACACTATTGAGGACGACATCATTTTCCAAAAATCACCCAAACTCATCAAATGTCCACCGATCATGGCCCCCAGATTACGAAAAAGTGGTTTTCGTTCTGAAATTTTGGATTCTTGTAAAGCTTTGGAATGACTTTTAGATTTTCGTTGAAAAAATTTCCAAAAGTCACGTTACTTCTACAGGGTGTCCTTCCAAAGTTCCAAAAATCCGATTTTTGAGGCACGGTTTCTGGTCGCAGTTTTCAATCTAGGGGGCTTAAATTTCTGTGAGAGTCAGATGTCTACAAGCGGAGTGGTCTGGTATTGCACTTGAGCAAAATCGGCCGAGCCGTTTCAAAATCGCGGCCATTTGAATTTTTTGGGAATTTTTGGAAAATAGGCTATTTTTTGAACCCCTGTATGAGCAGGATGGCAAAAAAACTTTGAAATCAAATTAACAGGATTTGAAGAAAATTATTGAACATTTGAGTTAATGCAATAAAATTAGCATATTTTCCATTAATAAGCCAGTGTCGTGGGTAGGAAAAGGGTAAAAATGTGTAAATTTCTAAAACCGTTTTTTGAGAAATTTTCTATATTTTTCTATAAATTTTCTAAAGCATTTTTGAAGAAATTGAACCGAAATTTTTCATTTTTTTTCCTTTAACATATAATTTGAAGTCTTAGCTTCAATTCGCCTCGATTAATGTAGCACTTTAAACGAAAAATAAAAAAGTTTCTCGCTTGTTGAAAATTAGCTTACACTTATTTAAAATGATTAAATCGATGAAATGGTTCGCTATTTCTTTTTATTTTTTTTTTTCACATTTAATTATGAATGATTCTGAAAATTAGAAGAGTAATCGCAACGACAAATAAATCACCTACATGCAGGTGAAAAAAGTTTTCAAATTGGTCTTTTAATAACGAAGATATGACCAGTTTAAAAAATAAAATGTGTAGGTGATGTGTACCTGACGTAATACATATACCCGCTCAGCACTATACAAAATTAAAATTGCTCCGTAACGGTTTGTGTTACGCTCTTGCCTGGCAGTATGATGGTCGGTGTTCAAATCCATGAAAGGATAACTTTTTTTTAGGTAGGTAGTTGGAGTTTTCTAAAAAAAGATCGGTTTATTTTTTGTGAAGTATATTTGGGGGACGTGATAGTATCTATACGAAACTAACTTTTACGCGCAAAATAGAAAAAAAAAACTCTTTACACACATTATACAGCGTGTTCAGTTAAGGGTACGGAGCGGCCATATCTCAGTAACTATTGGTCCTAAAGCCTCAAATAAAAAATTTCCCAGACATAAGTGACCATGAGAAATTCAAGGAAAATATTTTCAAGATGGCCGCACTTCCGGAAATACCGGAAGTTGATATCTAGTTCGTTATTTGAACGGGAACACCCTGTAAAATATTATATTTTTTAAATGTCTGAAGAAATCGAATACAGGTGGTTTTCACCATTGGAATTTAGATTGAATGGTTTATGAGTTATAAACAAGTGAAAATCGAAAATTTTCAACTTCAAAGCAGTGTAGAACTAGAACGGCTCAAGATATCTAAAAACGGTTTACATGTCCCTATCCTAACTTTTCACATTGTATCCTACTATGCGGTTTAAATTTTAATACAGGGTGATGAAAAATCGGATAATTTTCATCACCCTGTATTAAAATTTACTCCACATACTGGGATAAAACGTGAAAAGTTAGGATAGGGACATGTAAACCGTTTTTAGATATCTTGAGCCGTTCTAGTTCTACACTGCTTTGAAGTTGAAAATTTTCGATTTTCACTTGTTTATAACTCATAAACCATTCAATCTAAATTCCAATGGTGAAAACCACCTGTATTCGATTTCTTCAGACATTTAAAAAATATAATACTTTACAGGGTGTTCCCGTTAAAATAATGAACTAGGTGTCAACTTCCGGTATTTCCGGAAGTGCGGCCATCTTGAAAATATTTTCCTTGAATTTCTCATGGTCACTTATGTCTGAAAAATGTTTTATTTGAGGCTCTAGGACCAATAGTTACTGAGATATGGCCGCTCCGTACCCTTAACTGAACACGCTGTAGATTGGAAGAAATTTATTTGAAATTTGAGGTAATGCAATAAAATCTGTATTATTTCTATTAAAAAGCCAGTGGCGGGGGAAGGAAAATTACTAAATTTCCGTAACCGTAACATACTTTTCCAAAGAATTGAATTGAAATTTTCACAGTTTAAACAACTACGCTAATATCATGATATAACAATAAAAATCGGGGAAAATGTTCACACCTAATTGAATCGCATAAAAATACACTATTTATGCGATTGATGCCCAAGAAGTTTTTTTTTAATTTTTCTCGATAAGATGGTACCTACATAACAATCAAATAAGCAGCATATTTCTTTTTCATTGCTTTTGATGCATCAGAAGACATGATGCGACCACGAAAACACTACTAGTCATTAATAATACGTCCACACTAGAACAATGCTGCGGCGTAAATCGTTTGATGTCTATCAAAAAACCGACAACGAATGGATCCCGTGTGTTGAATTTGGCGAAAAATTTTGTGTGCGGTTAAATGCGCCGAACGCGTCCATACTCGCATAAATTTGTGAACGCACGAATAAATTTGCGGCGAACGCGACGCACAGCATAAATTTTTACTAATGTGGACGCCGCTTAAGAGAAACGGCTCGTTCTATTTTCGTTCTGTCAATGGTAAGCAGCTTATTATGTTATTGTCGTTTGTCGTTGTTATGTGTCATCTGTCACTTCAACAAATGACGCTCATGACAGTTAAATTGATATTTTATTTCATTAAAATGTGTAATGTTGTCATCGAAATATGAACGAATGAATTCATTCATTCTTCATCGTTAATTAATTTTAATTATTAAATCTAATCCTATTTCAAACTACCACGTATTCAGTATTCGGTATGTGTAATAATTAATTGCCTTTTTGTTATAGTTTAAAGTAAAGTGCTTTATAAATGTTTTGATTCGAGTAATTCTACTCTTTTTATTTTCCTCCGCGTATGCCCCCTGCATTTATAGCTTTTTAACCAATAATATATTTTTTTCTAGGTGAAACTATAAAGGTAAACACCATATTCTTGACAAAACATTCATGTTAATGGCACAGTACTTAATAGTAAACTGAATATTTTGGTTCCAGATTTAGTGAAAATGGCCGCTGTGGAACAGCCCTGTTACACCCTCATCAATGTACCTACAGAAGGCGAGCCCTACAATGAGATGCAGTTGAAGATCGATTTAGGTTAGATTAGTCTCTCCTGTGACTGTGACATTTTCACTGCCCGGCTAAATTTCAATGACTTGTCTGTATTTCTGAATACCCATAACTCTTCCAGATATCAGAAATCCCTAGGAACTATGATTTATAAAGGAACACCAATGTGTAGTCCAGTCAAGTGGAATAGTCCAAAATGTGTAGAGTGCGTAAACAGGTACCTAAGTTAACACGTCAAAAGCGCTGATGTCTAGGAGTTTGTAACTCAAAAACGGTTGAGAATTAGAAAATCATGTATAGAGTCAAAGTTGTAGATAATTCTATGGGCTTTCATTTATTATTAGAAAATTATTCACTACGACGCACCGTTTTCGACATATAACTGGAAACAAGAAAAGTGGGACTTTTCCTTCCCCTCCCTTCCCCTGGCTCATCATCACGTAGACTTTTGGTATGCTTACTCGCTAACATTGAACACCCTGAACAAGTTTCTGAAGGAATTGCTTAGATACCGGCTCACACATTCTACACTTCCTTGACTGGTGCCCATATTTTAGTCAAAACACTCTAATTGCTCTTAGAATTTACTCTCGAAAATTTACAAAACATAGGGGTTTAATTCTGTGTCCGGGCAGTGAAAATGTTTAACACGTTGAGCACGGCGAGGCATATATACAGGGTGATTCATGAGTGACCTTACATAGACCAATGGTGATAAGCGGACTTCAAGGCGGGTCGAAAACCACAAAAGAAATTTTTTTTGTGTGATTGGTTAAGAAGTTACAGGGTGTTTTATGTCTCAGGTACAAAACTTTGATACGCGATATTTCTGAAACGGCTGGAGATATTTTGTAGAAATTGACTAGGAATGGTGCATTCCGGAAACTCATCAAAACCGCATTCTGAGTTAATTAAAAATCCAGGACCGGACTTGAAAATTTTTGCCCCCATGGTCTTTGTTGAAAAAGTTCATTTTCTGACCATGCTACTGAAAAACTGTCATCGAATTTGAAAAGATAAGAAAAAACTCTATGGAAATCATTCCTCAATTTGAACGGCACACCCAAACCGTCTCGAAAAAAAAAAGTCAAAGTAAAACTTCTCAGTAAATTATCGTTTTCGAGCAGACATATTTTCCTTAATGTTCGTCTGAATTCCTTCAAATTTATTTTTTGACTTGTTTCTGTGGAAAAAATGTTTGACAGAAGGCCAAGCTTTATTACTGGGAAATCAGGTGTCAACTACAAAATTTTCACATTTCACTAATAATCACAAATCATTTCACTAATAACGAATACGCAGATATAATATTTTGTATGATTTCTGCAATGAAAATTCAAGAGCAGCTGCGAGAGAATACCATAGAAGATTCCCCAATCGAAGAACACCGGCCCATGTAACGTTTCGCGTCTGTTTTCCAATTTTCTCGAAACCACGGCATATTTCCCTGAGTTCAAAGGAATGCTGAACTTCAATTGGAAATGAGGTCTGAGCCATCAAAACATCGTGGAGATGGTGGCAGTAAATCCAAGTACAAGTACGCGAAGAATTGGGCAAGCATTGAGCATTTCTCAATCAAGAGTATGGCGAACTTTGAAAAAAAGAAGAGCGGATGCATCCCTGTCACGTACAAAGCGTACAGAGGCTTCAACCATTCAATGAAGTTCCATTGAATGGACTGCGTAGAATTTTGTTTACTGATCGAAGCTCAGTTCACGCGGGATGGTGTAACGAATAAAAAAAAAAACTCCCACCTATGGGCATATGAAAATCCGCGCTCTGTTGTTCAGAAGAACTCGCAACAGATTTTCTATAAATGTATAGTGTGGCATTGCAAATGATACCCTAATAGGACCCCATTTTTTTGCTGGGCGGCTCACGGGGGAAAATTATTTACTTTTCCTACAAGTCATTTTGCCCGGCTTGCTTGCAGAGACGAACTTGAACAGGCGTGCTCTTTCCTTCCAGCAAGATGGGGCACCACCGCATTTTTCTCGACAAGTCAGAGAGCATCTCCACAATGAGTACCCCAATCGTTGGTTCGGGCGCGGCGGCCCTCATTCCTGACCACCTAAGTCCCCCAACCTCACTGTTTTAGACTATACCTATGGGTCCATATGAAGCAGGAAGTCTAAAAAACGGAAGTAAGTACCAGAGAGGAGCTCAGGACGCGAATACTGGTAGTTGCTGATGAAATTAGAAACAACAGGCAAATAATTCAAAAAGCAAACCAAAATTTATGGAAACGCTGCAGGAAATGTATTCAAGTTGGTAAAGGACATTTTGAGAACCGTTTATAATATTAATATTGATAACATTTAATTTACACTGACATTTTTCCCACAGAAACAAGTCAAAAAATAAATTTGAAGGAATTCAGACGAACATTAAGGAAAATATGTCTGCTCGAAAACGATAATTTACTGAGAAGTTTTACTTTGACATTTTTTTTTTCGAGACGGTTTGGGTGTGCCGTTCAAATTGAGGAATGATTTTCATAGAGTTTTTTCTTATCTTTTCAAATTCGATGACAGTTTTTCAGTAGCATGGTCAGAAAATTAACTTTTTCAACAAAGACCATGGGGGCAAAAATTTTCAAGTCCGGTCCTGGATTTTTAATTAACTCAGAATGAGGTTTTGATGAGTTTCCGGAATGCACCATTCCTAGTAAATTTCTACAAAATATCTCCAGCCGTTTCAGAAATATCGCCTATCAAAGTTTTGTACCTGAGACATAAAACACCCTGTAACTTCTTAACCAATCACACAAAAAAAATTTCTTTTGTGATTTTCGACCCGCCTTGAATTCCGCTTATCACCATTGGTCTATGTAAGGTCACTCATGAATCACCCTGTATATATATATCTGAAAAAGCCCAAATTGAACCCCCGTCTAGTGGACCTCCATTTTTTCCACTACACCCGTGCTCAACGTGTTAACTCTAATAATCTCAATTTCATCCATACCAAACTATATCTCAAAAACTATAATCTTAAAATAGGCAAAAATAAAAAAAAAATAGAAAAAAACTCAAGTGGTCTTAAGTAAACTCGCGTCATTTTATTTATATCTTATGCCAAATGGTTGACCACGGCTTACTTTTAGACATACCGATGTTATGTGAATGTCAGAGAGAACTTATGTTAGAAACTTAATACGACAACAAGTCTCGAAGGTCAGATTTTTGAAATTATTTAAGGTAGTACCTTCTTAGTAGTCCCACAAGGAAGCAAATTGTAGGTCGTCTATTCACAATGTCTACTTAATACTCCTCCTGAAGTTGGGCTGTCTAGGTCTAGTACTACTTTACTAACATGGTTTGGGTTGATGACTAACAAACTACAGGGTGTTTTGCCTAATTTAAAGATATTCAGAATTGTACAAAATCCTTCCTATAAAAAGTTTACTGACCAAAAATTTTCAATTTCTAAATTCTCACTCCTATTTTTGGTAAGGTTGTTGTCGGACTCTTAGTTTTTGATATATCTATGAAAATTACCAAATTCAATTAACGAAATATTTATTTTCCAGAAAAGGGTGATGTCAAGACTAAAATAGAAGCCCTAAAGAAGACCATCTACATGATCCTGGCTGGTGAAAGACTGCCCCCAGGTTTATTATTCATAATAATCAGATATGTTCTACCCCTGCAAGATCACACCGCTAAGAAACTCCTGCTGATATTCTGGGAGATAGTGCCGAAAACGACACCCGACGGGAAACTATTGCAGGAAATGATCCTCGTATGCGACGCTTACAGAAAAGATCTTCAGCACCCAAACGAATTCCTCAGAGGCTCAACTTTACGCTTCCTCTGCAAGCTTAAAGAACCCGAGCTACTGGAGCCGCTGATGCCCTCAATAAGAGCTTGTCTGGAGCACAGACATTCATACGTGAGAAGGAACGCTGTACTAGCGATATTTACCATTTATCGCAACTTTGATTTTCTCATACCGGATGCTCCTGAATTGATTTCGAGTTACTTGGACGGAGAGCAAGATATGTCTTGTAAACGGAACGCGTTTTTAATGCTCTTACATGCCGATCAGGACAGAGCTCTTTCTTATCTGGCTAGCTGCCTCGATCAAGTTACAACTTTCGGTGACATCTTGCAACTTGTAATTGTCGAATTGATTTACAAAGTGTGCCACACGAATCCCTCAGAACGATCCAGATTCATTCGCTGTATTTACAATTTACTGAATTCTAGCAGCCCTGCCGTTAGATACGAAGCTGCAGGAACCCTGGTGACACTCTCGAATGCTCCCACTGCTATAAAAGCCGCCGCCAGCTGTTACATAGAACTTATAATCAAAGAGAGCGACAACAATGTGAAGTTAATCGTTCTAGATCGATTGATCGCTCTGAAAGATCATCCGACTCACGAACGAGTGCTTCAGGATCTCGTTATGGATATCTTGCGAGTTTTGGCGAGCCCCGATCTGGAAGTAAGGAAGAAGACGTTGAATCTTGCTATGGAGCTGGTTTCTTCGAGAAATATCGAAGAAATGGTGCTGGTCTTGAAGAAAGAGGTGTCCAAAACCCATGATGCCGAACACGAAGATACCGGAAAGTATAGGCAGTTACTGGTGCGAACTTTGCACTCTTGTTGCATTAAATTCCCGGACGTCGCCGGGACCGTCATACCGGTCCTAGTCGAGTTTCTCTCTGACACCAACGAATTGGCTGCCGCTGATGTATTGGTGTTTGTGAGGGAAGCTATTCAGAAATTCGAGAACTTACAACCTCTCATAATTGAGGTAAGTGTTTATTTTATGCTGTTAATAATTATTACTGCCATAACACTCCTTAACAACCTTCTCCAACAAAACTGCTTATTACAACAACAAAAAAAAACGCTTTCAAAATAATTAACAAGACTTACGCTGACTATTTGTTTTTAGAAACTTCTAGAGAGTTTTCACGACATAAAATCATTGAAAATCCATCGAGCTGCGTTATGGATACTAGGGGAATATGCGACAACCGTCTCTGACATCGAAGCTGTTATGAAACAGATTAATCTAACGTTGGGTGACGGTTCAATGTTGGAGGCCGAGCAGAAAATACTCTCCGGAGAATCAGAAGAAAATCCCGCAACTCCCGGACAGGTTACCACTACTTTGGTCACCTCTGATGGAACTTACGCCACTCAGTCTGTTTTCAATACCGTTCAGTGAGTAATCTGATTGCTTTGCCAGTAAAAATTTTCATCTTTTGTGTCAACAGGAAATCAAAGAAAGAAAACCGTCCACCTTTACGTCAGTATTTCATGGACGGCGACTTCTTCATAGGTGCTTCCTTGGCGTCTACTCTTACTAAATTGGCTTTACGGTACGGCGAAAACGTTTCTGAAACACAGAGAAACCGTTTTGATGCTGAAGTGATGCTAATAATGGCCGGAGTAATACATTTGGGAGGATCGGGTGAGTAAAATTTATCTCCATATCGCTTCTTATGTTTATAAGGGTTCCTTTTCAGGTGTGCCAACAAAAGCAATAACCAATGACGACCGTGATCACATCCTGTTTTGTCTGCGCGTATTATCAGACCGCACACCGACCATTATAGATGTCTTCATCAAGTTCTGCAGACAGGCTTTGGGCGACATGCTCGCGGCCAAGGAACAAGAGGAAGTGTCCACTCAGAAAGCGAAGGAGAAGACCGGAATCACCGTTCAACCGGACGACGCCGTCAATTTTTTGCAGCTGCAGGCCGACAGATCCGGAGAGCTGGGTGAAAACGTATTCGAGACGTCCTTATCGCAAGCTTTGATCGGCGGAAGAGCAAACGAGTCGGGTGCAAGTGTGAATAAGCTAAACAAGGTGACGCAGTTGACTGGATTTTCCGATCCGGTCTATGCTGAAGCTTACGTCCATGTAAATCAGTACGATATTGTTTTGGACGTACTCATTGTCAACCAAACTGGTGATACCCTGCAGAATTGTACTTTGGAGCTTGCAACTCTCGGTGAGTACGTTATTTATGCAAAGCCAATTGGTTATTTGTTAGAGCCTTTTATGATGGATAAGTTTTTAACTTGTTCGTCAAAAGTTTTTGGGAATAAGTTCTGTCAATTCCCAACCTTATGTCTCTCGCTTAATTGCCCTGGTATCCTCGCAATGTTGCCAGTTTGCTATATAACTTGACAGAATCCTTGTCAACTTATAAGAAATCTGCCTAAATTATCAAAGATAACTAAACAAAACATCTAAGAGAGATCTTTTATTCATAATTCACTCAACAGGTGACCTCAAACTCGTCGAGAAGCCTCAACCGGTGGTCTTGGCCCCGAAAGATTTCTGCAACATCAAGGCGAACGTGAAGGTCGCCTCGACCGAGAACGGCATAATCTTCGGCAACATCGTGTACGACATCACCGGTGCGGCGTCCGACCGAAACGTGGTGGTCCTGAACGACATCCACATCGACATCATGGACTACATCGTGCCGGCCTCCTGCAACGACACCGAGTTCAGGCAGATGTGGGCCGAGTTCGAGTGGGAGAACAAGGTGTCCGTGAACACGACTCTGACGGATTTGGCCGAGTACCTGAAGCACCTTCTCAAGAGCACCAACATGAAGTGCCTGACCCCGGAGAAGGCTCTGAGCGGGCAGTGCGGATTCATGGCCGCTAATATGTACGCGAGGAGCATATTCGGGGAGGACGCTTTGGCGAATTTGAGCATCGAGAAGCCTTTCAATAAACCGGACGCTCCTGTCACCGGGCATATTAGAATCAGAGCTAAGAGTCAGGTAAGTGTGTTTCGATATGTGAATTGAATGTTGATTTATTGATTCGGTTTATTGACAATATAATTTTTTTTTTAGGGAATGGCATTAAGTTTGGGGGACAAAATTAATATGACTCAGAAGGGACAACAACATAAAGTATCTGCTGCATAGTAAGTAAATGTATGAGTATTGCTATGAAAAACATACTTACAGATAATACGAAACTTAACTAATGCACATCTTAATTGAAGTTACATTACATTATCAGATTACATAATGAATTTTGATGTGCAATGACTTTAGTTTTATATGAAATATAGTTTCTAAGTAGCTGAATAGTTCCCTGTTAATAAACAGTATAAAACATTTTATAAAAAGTGTAATGAAGCTTTTGTTCTCATTAAATTCCTGTTATTTCTTTTCTGGATTGATTTTTAATGGTATTCATCATTCTTTTTAATTCCCAATTTACTTGCACAAATATTAGCAGCTACAAGAAGTAAAAACTGCCAATTATAATAGCATGTTAAAAATAATTGAGAGTCCCATTTAAAATTAACTCGAGATTTATGATTTTTAAATACTTCTTTTTGCAATAATATTAGTTAATAATAAAAATTCATGATTAAAATGTTTTTAGTAGGAATATATTTATAGTAGAAGTATATTTATTTATCTACTTAGTAACTCAGAAGAACAATTATTATGTGTAAAGTATAATAGTTTAAAACAAAATGGATGCACAAGAACCGGGTCGTTCTCAAAAACAAATTAACATAGAAGAAAATGAAACATGCAAGTTAAAATTTTATGGGCTTATATCATACAAAATTATAAGGACACAGAAAGACAGTAAATGTAAGCCCTTGTTGCTGAGGTAGGTGCATGGAAATGTATAATCTCCATAATTTTATTTACCATTAAAGCAAGTTGCTTTTCTCAATATCAACCATGTCGTATGAAAAAAAAACTTCCATTTCAAAGAGTCTTATTACACAACCAGTAGGTACTGGTATAATAGTAAAACCATTTTAAGAATAGGGAAAGCTATAAAAATAGGAAGAAACAGGAAAATGCATATATAGCGTGCTTCAGGCTGACCAGAGGTTCTCAAACATTTTCAGATAGTATAAATACTTTAATGGACTTTCAAAGTGGGAACAGTTGTAGATTCTCACCTGCATTTCAGTCTACACATTCTTGGGAGCTACCTGTTTGGGTCTAAGTAGGGGTTTTTACCCCCAATAAATCATTTGAACAATTAACTCAGAATTAGATTTTAAAAATCTCTTCTCTCAAGCCATAGGTATGGCATTACCCAGTGAGTAAGAAAGCAACAGATATATTTTATGACTTTCCGTATTTTTAAAATAGTTCTACTATAACTAAATATTTTTCTCTTATAAAAAATCTCTAATTCCATTGCTTATACATGTAACAATAAGGGTGGAGTGCTAGAACGCTAATTAAAGATTTGTCAGATAATTGTTGATTTTAAATTGCAAATTTTGAAAATAGGGTGAATATTTTGAATGGTCTTTCATTTTTTATCACTAATTAACTGTTCTAAAAGAGAATAGAGTTTATTTCCAGCAATATCAGACCAACATTCTGATAATACAGGGCATTTTAAAATCAGTAATTATCTGGCAGATCTGCAATTAACGTTCTAGCACTCCACTGTAAGTATATTGTTACGGGTCTGACACTTTATTAAAATCTTTATTCTCCAACACCAATAAAACTTATAGCAGTAAACTCTAAATCTAAATAATCAGCCGTTTCTCTTATTTCCACACAGATATTACACAACTAATACACTTGTCTACTTTCCTTCTGTTTTCTACTTCACTAATTTAATACCACTGGCTACAATTGACTACTCTGTGTCTTCCTCACTCTGTGATACTTCAGCTTTCACATTCAAGAAACGACTGACCCGTCTCCAGCCACGGCGGTTCTTATATTCTTATATTCTCCAGCCTGAGGCACCGTCGAAGCCTCTGACGAGTCTCGAGACACGTTCACCAACAGCTCTTTTGTTGTGAATTGTGATTTATGATGAAATACCACAGAAATTAGTTTATTCTGTGGAAATACAGTATAGTATAGTATAGTATAGTGTTTCCCAAATTAATCCAGATTTATGTTTAGAATGCTTGGATTTCCGAAAATCACATGTCATTTTGTATTCAGAACGATATGAAGTCAGAAATCCTGCCGAGCAAAATAAGTTAAGGGTGTAATTTGAAAAAAGAAACAAGTAGGGGATGATTACTTGAGGATTGAAAGGCGCGCATAAATATGTGATATATGTATCACATTTTTAATTTTGAAAAGACCTCATGTGTTGTTTTTTTACTTCTTGGCAACGCTCTCTGTTTTTTTAAGATATTTTATTGATTTTGACAACTTAAATATAATTTTCCTAAAATGCAAAAGTTTGATATAATTTTAAGGGCCGGCGAATATTATTTTATTTACTAAACCATCGGGGTATCATACAGAGTGTCCCAAATTTTCTTAATCAAAAGAGATATCCGCGTTATTTCAAAACAGAAACAAATTGAATTTGAGAAACTTCACATGTACCCTTAAAGCTTTACGACTGCACCCTCAATACTACATCCGCCTTTTTTAAAATTACCCCTCCCTAATTTTTTTTTGTTCAGTGGGAGAACTGATTTTGTTCTGAATACAGTGACATATGCGATTTTTGAAAATCTAAGCATATTTAAATAACTTTAGAAAGTCTCAGATGACTCCATAAGAAGTATGACTAAGCTGCAAAGGTCTCCCTGGTTTCATTATGGATCAAATAAGAGAAACACCCTAACCCCTCTATAAATGTAAACCTCATCTGGAATAGTTTTAGCGGTCCAGAATCAAGATGAACTACCTACTTAAAGACAATCTTCTTAGAAATTGAAAGAAAATTGAAATAAAATGAAAAGTAAAAAAGACCTTTTGAATATGTAGCTCTAATCTAGTTAGTAAGAATATGATAACTACTGAACTACTTGGCGTTTTTTTTTATGCAGCAATACATATAGTAGTAAATAATTCAAGTTTTTTTTTTCAAATAAAGGAATTTCCTTTATTTTTCTTCACTTACTACCTACTCTCCTTATTAGATATTCACCATAATAAAACCAGTTCAATAGATTCATAATTTATTTGTCTTTAGATATAAGGTACCTATCTATTATAACTACTCAACTTCTTATTTGACCTTGATAAAATATTTAATTACATAAAGAAATGATTGTCAATAATTAATAAAAAAATAATATGCAAAGTACAAACATTACTTAATTGAAAAACTCACTCTAAAAGTCACAATGGATGAAAAATAGAAATACATACCTACCTACTTTTTTTATTAGACTTTTTTTGGTATCTAAGAGGGAGTGAAATTTTTTGGTAATAAAAACATATTTTAATAAGATCTTAAATCATATTTATTAACGTTTACAAATACAATTTTATTATTACAATAATAAATAAATTAAAACAATGTGCATAAATTTGAAGGTCATAAATGTTATGGATGTTTGGAATCCAAGCTTCCTGATGCAACTTGGAAGATATTGAAGACACCTGAAAAATAATTATAAATTTTAGTGCCAACAATAATTCGTGATTAGATAATTTAATGTCTACAGAACAGGTTGTCCTAGAAATTAACTCATCGTCCCCCCAGTATGTTGTTAAGGAATCATTAAGAAATAAATCATCAATTCAAAAGACATTTAAGATAGGGTCTTTATCTCTTATCTTTGCCCACTCCTACTCATCATACCCACCCATTTTGTACCTACAAGAGGACTTTCATATTTTTTTCTGTTTTCAATTATTCACTTTAAGAAAATTATTTTCCAATGTTCCATCACATAGGTAATGATTTGGAAAAAAAATACAAAATTCTTAATGCTTGAAGAAAAGTAGGAGTTTCTTTAGGTATTATGCGTCCCCGAATTTAGTTACTAACCAAAGAGTTTATAATCTCGAAAAAATCACCTGCGCTATACAGGGTGATTCAAAATTCAGTGCAAAGATTTTAAAGGCGTATTTACCAGCCAAAAATAAGAAAAATTTTCCATAAAATCGTATGTCCTAACTTGCTTCGTTTTCTAGATACAGGGTGTAAAATTTGGAAAAAAAAATCGATTTTTTATTAATTACTCAAAAACCTTTCAGCCGATTTAAATAAAATTTGGTAGGCTTATTTGTCGTTATAAGGAACTTCCTTTGATGGGAATACCTAACATAAATTTATTAATTCCAGTGGCGTCTCAGGGGGCTACCTACTTGAAACTTATAGGTAAAATTATGGTACGCCACTGCTTTTTTGACAATTTATATTTTTTTAAGATCAAGCGGTCAATAATGTAACTTTCTTGCCTCTTGAGCTTTACTCTTATCTAGCTTTGTTTCCAAGAAAAAAATCAAAATCTGTGCCAGGCCCTATTAAAACAAGTAATAAATTCACATCGATTATTGAGATTCATTTCATTGAGATTATAAGTATCAAGTTGGTAGCCCACTGAGACGCCACTGGAATAATTATAAATTCATGTTATTCCCATCAAAGGAAGGCCCTTATGACAACAAATAAGCCTATAAAATTTTATTTAAATCGACTTGGAGGTTTTTGAGAAATTGATAAAAATCGATTTTTTTTTTAATTTTACCCTTTGTATCTAGAAAACAAAGCAAGTTAGGACATACGGTTATATGAAAAAAACTTCTTATTTTTTGCTGGTAAATACGCCCGTAAAATCTTTGCACTGAATTTTGAATCACCTGTATAATTTTTGGTAATTCAATTCCTCAAACCTGCAGGATTTACTATAGAGTATCTATCAATAATTTCTGGGACACCTGTGTGAATAAAAATGATTGTCTCATTTCTCAGTGAGAACTTACTTGGAAGCAAGAGGTAGGTGGACATTTAATTTATTCTTCTTCCTCCTCCTCCTCTTCTTCCTCTTCTTCTTCATCCTCTTCCTCTTCTTCATCGACCTCAACCTCCTCTTCTTCCTCCTCTTCTGGCTCAGGCTCGAAGGTCGGCTCCTTCAGATCATCATCATCGTCGGCAGCCTGCTTTCCTTCCTCCTCGCCCTCGGGCGTCTCTGGATCTCCGGCCTTCTTGCCTGGTCGCTCGCCGAACCATCTGGGAAGCTTAGCTAAGAACACACGCAACAATCAGTTAGTTTATTAAAGATTTGCAGTCTTGCGGAATAATTTGAATTAGGCTTTGGCGGTGCAAGTTATTATACACATTTGACATTTTGTAAGAAATAGGTAAGTAAATGTAGGTACACATTTTGTAACATGAGAACTGTCGTCCATATTATGCTATGAAAAACTTCATTCTAAATCATTATAGGTATACCCTAAAATAGCCAAAGCCGGTTTTTCTAAGGAGGGCGAAATGAGTGAATTAAAAAAAAAAATGGAAAAAGCAGAAAACCGTATTTTCCCGCTTTTGGAAATTTTCAGTTGGTTTTCCTGCCTGGGTCAGATTTCCTGATATGCAAACAAATTATTGCGTTATGTGACCGAGAAAATTTTAAGTTCTTGTAAAATTGTGCGACCTTGAACCGTTTCTGAGTGGTATCCGGAATGCCTGGATTTTCCCACCTACTTGACCGCATTAACTTAAAAAGTAGAGGCCTCCTAAAAATATTAGCACTAGGTCTCCAAAACGGCTAAATCCGGCATTTCCTATAAGAAATTACGCGATTTATCAGCATAACAGATTATCGGCCATTTCAAATTCTTCTTAATTTTTTGGCGCAAATTCGAATTTGAGTAACTGATGAGGACCAAAAATTTTTAAGATTGTTGCTTTTTGACTTCCAAAGTTATTGCAAATTGCTATGTGACTACCTATCAATTCCTCTTTCTTAAAAAAAAATATTTATTTTTTACATATAAAGACAATTTAAAGAAAAAAAAATTGCTTGTGGATATTTTCATTGTCAATACTTCTCATCGACACCACTTTTTAGGTCTATTCGAATGTATAATGAGTATAATAGGTACCTATAGGGGTGAGATAGAAAGCTACAAAGATTTGAAAGATATATTTCAGGAATTTAGTTTTTCAGTTCGAAGCAGTCTTTCTCTTGAGCATCAAGAAATAGCAATTCTCTGCTAAATTTATTTTCTTCGCGAGTAGTGGTAGGAAAAATGTTCATTGACGGAGGTTGTTTGCATTATTATTCCCTAGGGAATTGTAATGCACCAAATACACCAGTAGGTGTTATTACGGCATGGAATATTTTCGAATAATATTTCCAATAAACAAATTACAAGAACGTGCGTCAATGAAAACATAAAACTTCAAGCGTTTTACCCTGACGGGTGCTGGCTGAAGGTGCCCTAGTGTTGATATGGAAGGACATTACTTACTATAGTACCCAAAGTCTGATCTGAATCGCACTAATTACGCGTAATAATCGAGAGATCCGGCTCGAAGGACCACATGTTGATTACTTTGGCGTGTTCAAGCCACTCCAGAAAACTAGTTCCTATGATTAACTATTTAAAACTTTAGATTGATTTATCCAAAATTTTGTAAAAAAAAACCGGTTTGAAACAGATTAACCCATGAAACTCTTTTTTAAATGTTTTCAACTTGATGTGGATTAAATTTCTAATTAGGTATATCTTGGACTGTTTAGAAATAATAATTCTTGTGGAAATTCGAAAATATCAACTTCTTATATAAAATACAGTATGCAATTGTTTCTAACTTAAAATATTCCAAAACTAACAATAAAATAATAATTGTATCTAGAGAGCAATAGTCGGCAAATGTTTAAAATAAGTAGACACCCATAGCATCTCTCCTTAAAATAGCGTTTTGTACACGTACTAAAAACAAAAAAAACTTGGCAGCATTTACAGAGCATGTCAGTTCATATGAGTTTCATATTGTCTGCATGGATTATTTTTACAAAAAATATTCCACATGTAATATTTCTTTCAGTCTAGATACCAACACTGTATAGAAACAAATTAATATGATATAGAATGAAGTCTTATATTGATTTTTTTTATATATAAAATTATTGACATAATTATGTTGTTACTTGCCTATCACAATCAAAGTAGTAAGTGCTATCAATAAGATCGGAATTGGATGTTTCAGCTGGTTAACGTACGAGGTTACACGATCCATTATTATTAGCACCACCACCACCACCACTACCACAAGACAGTGACATAAGTAGACATTCAAGCACATACAATGAGCAACCGAGACTATTTTCAGCCTCTTGGAACGACAAACGCCAAACTGCTAATTTTAGAAAAGCACAGGTGAAGGCGGTGTGATTTACGTTAAATGTTCCCAAATTATGTAAACTTCAAATATTGCAAAAATACTTGTACATGGTCTGCAGAATATTTGCAGCGGCTCCATTTTATTTTTGATCATAATTTTTGTTCCTTCCACTGGATCAAGCTAAAGGATTCCTTTATTTTAAGAAAAAAAATTATTGGGAAGTTCCCAAGCTATTCGGTTAGGAGGAATTAGGCGTGCGCGAAAGTTCAAGCGTTGACATTTTGACATTATGAGAGTATTTGAAGGTCATGGATGGGGTAAAAAAAATGAGGTAAGAACTTGGTAAGGAGGTCAAGAAATTCTACTGAACTACTGAACTATCTCGAAGAGTAGTGTTGGTGAATTTGAGGAAAAATTACCAACGGTATGAGAACGAAAATAGCAGAGTGGAGAAAACGATTTTTTGCAGTATTTTTAGTCTAGTCTAACGGACTTATTCCTTCACCCGGAAATCTCACTTTTTCAAGAAGGAATCCATCGACTTCAAGGAACAGAAACTGATGCGACGTCTTACGAGTTGTTTTATTAAAAAAAAATCCTCTCGATTGTGTCTTGTTGCATCAGACATCATTCGTTCACAATTGAAAAAAACCTATTTCGGAGACTTTACAAAAATCAGTAGGTTCATTTTTGCGACAAAAAAATGGGAGAGTTTCAGTAGTTCAAAAAAGAGCCATCCACTTGATCGGGAACTCATCGGCTTTGACAAAAATTTACTCGTGAACATCGAAGAAAAATAGCTGACCCTAACCTGTTTTACAGATATTTTATAGGAAGTGTTCAAAAGACGTGACCCGTTTGATCCTACTTAGAACGAGCCCGGGCAGAAATACACGACGAGCCGCAATAGCTCAACCATATCAGACTCAGGTCGTTACTCCTCATACCACCTTATTTTAGACATCTTTCATCTATAGCATCACATGACTTTGGAATAGCATTCCAAGGGCTGGGTGTGTTAAGGAATACAACTCATGCATCGCTCACAGAGCTTCATAGGGATTCCCCTACAGGGCCCTAATAAAAGAAAGATTCTATAAGTTGGTATTTGTTTAAAGAAAAGAAAAAGTAAAGGCTAGCGAGTATTTAAAAAATCCCATAGCAAGTAAATAGTGTCGAAGCTCATTGACTCATTGACACATCATCCGAAGAAAATCTAACCTTTGCTTTTCAGTAAAGCTTCCATTGCCTCGGATTCATAACCATAATCCATAAGCAAACTAGTACTTTGGGATCTCAATTTAACATCACATTGAGAGTTTCCGTTTATGGGTGGAGGTAGGTGAATGTAAACATGTTTCACCCTACCGTGTTCCACTTCAGCTGTTAACGCTAATTGCTACCCTAGGGGATTCCCCTACTCCCTCTCACTCTCGCACCATTTTTAGGGTTCATACTATGTGGTTGAGAGAAGCTTTCTTATGACCCAGAAGCGATTGAATGTACCGCTTCCAACTCTTTTCACCCGGGTCTTTAAAGGTATTTTTTTTAATAAGAAAACATGCAGGAAATATTGAAGGGAGTTAAATTTTGAAAACTTTTCTTTAAAAAAATTACAATGTTTTAATGGTTTAACTAAGGGGCTTGGTAATGAAGATTTTTCACTCTATATGATAGCAAGGTGAACTTCATGGCAAAGTTTTGGTTTATACAGAAAAATTAGCTAGTAAAGACCAATTTCTGATAAAAAGGTCTAATAGGTAATTCACCTGGAGTAAGTAGCTAAACTACTTGAAATATTGAAGAACTTTCTTGAAGGGTATTGGTATTTTCTTCCCTTTTTATAGGTACGATACATGAGGATTAGCAGATGTAAAATTCATACAAGTTATTGTAAATGTGTGCTTTGAAAAAAGAGCTTAACTAAGGTGTAAATAATTAATGAAGCTATTATGTTCTAATTTTTAATAACCCAGTAGTAATCAGGGTTATGTGCAATAAAAAGCGTTAAATCTGCAATTACTAAAGCATTCAAATTTAAAAAATTGGGCTGAAGCAAAGCAACTCGTACTGAGAATGCGTTTTGCAAAAGCCAGCTTACTTTTTTGTCTAGAATCGAACTGTCCAATTTTGTCTTTCCAATCTTTTTCTTTAGTTTCCTTATACAGTTCATCGAGTCCCTGCATGAACAAACAAAAAAACCACACTCAAACACAACAATTATTATAACACGTAAATCTAAGAAGGAATGAGACATTATTATTACAAACACGGACATGTTTAGGGCTGCGTGCAACTAACACGTCTGCCCACTTACTTCTTGGCCTGTTCATGAAATCCTCTAATCTAGTTCTCCAAGTTTTCTCACTGGCTTCCAGAAGTACATGATCAAAGCCCTAAAGTTTATCATAACGGTATAAAAAATTTAGTTTTACATTTGAAGTGTAACTCTGGTGCCTGTTGTGATATTTGTTGGTGAACGTGATTGGATATACTTTATATAAGGTAACTTGTCAGTGTTTTATGCTTAGAAGAAGACATTTATATAGATTTATATAAGTGGAAGGGTTTAAATTGTAATTAAAATAACTTACGCCTTCGAAGAGTTTCTTCTTATCATCATACGACCTTGTGTCTACTCTTCTCTCATATTTGGATGCTACTTGGATTTTAGGCTAAAAAGAGACATTTTATGACGATTTTTCTCTAGACGAGGGAAACGAATTCTACTTACAGGGTATTTACCGGTAAGGGCTTCGGGGTCCAAGCCTTTCTTTTGGGCTTTGTGTCTGAGTTGCTGTTTCTGTCTTTCCTTCAACTCTTTAAGCTACAATAATAGGTAAATTAGTTATAAAGATTAAGGTATCGAAGGTCACCAACTAACATCGTAATCTTGACGTTTCTGCCTTTCTTCCAAGTCATATTTCTCGGTTTCTAGTTTGACGATACATTCCCACAACTCGGTAGCTTTTTCGCGGAGTTTTTCCACGCTGAGGTTGTCGATGCTTAAAGGTTTGATTCTGATGGAAAGGGAGATTTTCTTTTCTTCTTCCAGTTGCTCTTTAGTCTTGTTTCTTTCCACTTGAGCTGCCGTGAGACTCGCCTATATAACAACACAATATCCTCATAATATTCAATCTAAATTTCTAAGATGTTTGAAAATCTGGATAAAGAAAATGATTGACAGCAGAGGGATTAAATTCTTTTTAATTTTAAGTCAGAGGTGTAGTCCCCAAAAGCTTTGTACTATAAGTGCTTAGCTTTTTGTATGATTTGCATGTTAATTAATTTATTGTAAGATATGACTCAAGCTGCAACGTTAACTTAAGAAAAACCCGGAAGTATTATCTGTTTTCATACTAACTGAACAAATTCTTTGGAGTGTGTCCTGATCATCTATCGAACGACAGTCGCCATTGGGAGACTGTCTCATCTAGCGTGATATAGCTAGAATTGGTCCGGTACATTTGGGACTCTTTTTCGCTATGACTGAGCCATTGAATTCTTTTAAGATACCTACTATTGTTTAAGGTTACTATACTATTCTAGACAATTTCTAGATTACTCAAAAAAGGTAATAAAAGTAGGCTTAAATGTGGTAGAGAGAAGTATCTTCCTCTACAAGGCAATCTAATTACCAACACCGACATACATGTACATAATACAAAACTTGAGACAAACATTAAGACAAGCACTAAAGAAACGAAGCGTGCTTTCATTAATAATTTACTCAATATTTAATTGCATATAATCCCTCAGTACTACCAAATAAATTCTCTTCTCCTTCTATTCATCGTGACCACTTTGTCCCCGACTTACTCCAGGCTCCTTCTTGGTGATGGTGAAGTTAGGTCCCTTGGACTTGTTTTGGGTGTTCAAGGCAGTCATCATGGCTTGCCTCTTCTTCTCCGCTTCCTCGAGTCGCTGGCGCTTCTCTTCAATGTCCCTCTGTTTCTTCTCCTCAATCTCGCGGATCCTACGCTCTTCCTCTTGCTTCTTGCGCTCGGCTAGTCTCTTCTCCTCTTCGGCACGGGCGACCTTGCGCTTGGCCTGCTTCTCCTTCAGTTTCTTCAGGTCGTCCTCTTCCTTGGCCCTCTGTTTGCGCCATTCCGTGATGTATTCTCTCAGTTGTTCATCCAAGTCCGAACGCTTCTGGTCTTGGCGCTTGATGAACTCCGGATCGCCAGTTCCCTCCCTAATTGCACCAAGAACATGATTAGTACGAGAATTTAGTGATGGACTGCTACATTATCGGAACGTATTTCAAAATTTACGTGGATCACTTATTTTGGGAACATGGCAGGAATTTTTTTTTTCATTTCTTGAATATATTTTGTGTTGGAAGAATTCAAGTTGGGATTTTGCTGAATTTTATAGTGACTTCATCCCTTTTACACATTCATTTTTCCTATTCTAAGATGTTAGGAATATACATTTCCTATAGGGTTCATTTGATTGATATTCTGTTGACGTGTGGCTCTAAAAAAAATTTAACCGCCAAGTTAAAAAAAAATACATAAACTCCACGTAATACTTGTAAATATATTGCGAAATGTAGCCAGTGTAGTGCATAAAAGTTCGGTATAGAGCTTTGAAGAGAAGGTATTATTGATTACAAAGAAGAATTGAGCTGTAAAAATAAAACAAAATAAAACCAAATATTTGAAGCTAAGGTTAGCTCGAAGTTCTTGGAAGAGTACCTACCCAGATAATAAGCCGGCTGCTAATTGCCTCTTATAATTTACGTCGAAATATTTTGCAGCATGATCAAAAGCTGAGAAGCTTCCAAGCCCCAAGTTTGTTTATTTCTGAATGTGCCTCAACATTGTAACTTTCATTATTTTTTTTAATTCCAAATTGTAATGTTGAGAGACATCAGAAATCCCATTAGATAAAGTTATTAGAAAACCTTGAAGAAAATTCCATGCTGGTAACAGTTAAATGAATGTGAACGATAAATTTATACAGGGTGTTGCATATGGGAATAAAAAATTCGATTTCTTATATTGACTTAAGGCTGCTTATCACAAAAAACAAAAAAAGCAAGATTTAATGTACTTTTGAGTACCTATTCAACTATTTTTTTTTTATTCCTGATTATGTTCCCCCAATCTTTTTTTTATTTTCTCTCCCATGCATCACCCTGTATATTCAAAAAGTTTGCAGCAGCAGAAAAGCTTTTCTTGCCATCAGTTTCTTTCTGCTCGATCCACTTACTCGGTTTTGGTTGTAGTTGTAGTTGTTGTTCTATGTCATCGCAAAGGGTCACAGGGTTCACGAGTGCAAAGGAAGAAAAACATTAAAAAATGATGGAAAACATCGAATAAAATACAACAACAGGTGTGTAACAAAAATAACTAATTACTACTTCTTACACAGGACTTGATACACATGTATGGATACTAATTACTGACATACACCACTAAGGCAAGTTTGGATGGGGTTACTTACTTCCTAAAAAGAAAACACAGACATTAGACAAGGAGAAGTCAAAATAGGGGTAGGTAAGGTATAATCAGACACAAGGGGACGGTAAAAATTGACAAATATAATATAAAATTGATACTTACTGAACAACTTCCTCTTCCTCCTCCTCTTCGCTAAAATGTTAAAATTCATTCTTAATATACGTAAAATAGATAAATGTGTACCTTAAGAAAGCTGAAAAGCCTGAGCAAATTAAGAATATAGCAATAATTGCAAGAAGCCCTAATACTAATTAATTGCCTAGAAATAAGTGTTACTCACGAGTAGACTTCTTCTTCGTCAGACATGGTTAGGCGGGTCTAAAACCTCTGAAAATAAAGAAAACGGAAATAAATAAACCGAAGTTGAACGCTCAAAGAACTAGAAATCACTGCGGTTTAAAATTAGTAGTTGCTCAATAGATAAAGCCGTTTGAAAACTTGGATATGAAACAATTAAGTTTAAAATTAGACCGACATTGTTATCTGGGCATCTTGGAGCCTGCAGTTTCGGTGCTAGTGTCAGTCAAATTTATTTTTGGATTCCCATTAGCCAGATCATGGTCAATCAAATTGCTATCTAATTACTAATTTGTATATCATAGGTCGTATGTTTAGGGTATTTTATGTACATTAGGAGGACCATACATTCTTGTGGTATTATTTTTATTAAGGTGTCGTATGGTAAATATTTAGGAAATTCAATAGGTTGGTACGTACATATTTTATAATAATAATTAAAAAAAAAGTGTACTTTTTATAAAGTTCCCCCTCCCCCCCATTCATAATTAATTCCCCCAATTCATAAGTATAATAATTATTGTGTTGGTCAATCTTTTGCGAATTCATCGCTTTTCTTTACTTCACATATTCTTATCTTCCTATTTAGGGGTTTCATAAATTACATTTTTGCTCAACTCAAATGTAAACTCTTTTAAATTCAGAAATTGAGTATTTTTTGAAAAATGAAATTGAGACCGAAAGGAGATAAAAATTTTAAACATGAAAATACAAAATAATACTCACCATGAACAAGATGATATAGTATTTTTATAGAAGTTTGCTACACGTACAAAATTAAAGAAAATGTTCAAAAAATTTCAAAAATGGCTTAACCAACAGAAAAATTATAAAAAAGAGGAACTTGACAAAAAATACCATACAAAAAATCCATATTTTAATCTATTTCTATAGACTATAATAATACAGTAAGGGTGTGTACTAAATTTACCTAAGGGCGTATTTCTGGGCCAATATTGGTCGAAAAGTTCACATAAATATGTGTCCTGAAGTGTCTGGTTTTCAAGATACAGGGTGTTATTTTTTTTTCATTCTCATCAATATTATTGCAAAGAAAAATGTACGCCACTGATTTTGATATTTTTTCAGATTAATAAGCAGTTAAAAATACAACTTTTTTGGTCTCTTAAATTGTTTTCCTACCTTATTTCTTTTTCGAAAAGAAAGATGAAAGCGGCTTTAAAGCATGTCTAAAAATTGATCAAATAAAATCATTAAAAATAAATTTTTTAACATGCCTTTTGAAGCGGCTTTTATTTATTTTTTCTGGGAAATGACAGTATGAAGTAAAGTCAAAAGCCATGAGATAATCTGGAAAATATCAAAGTTTAAAAAAAGTCAGTGGTGTACATTTTTCTTTGCAATAATATTGATGAGAGTACCCCCTGGACGCCACTGGATTTTTTCGTTTTAATCTGCTTAGAGTGAAAGAAGCTCTTTACTACTATAAAAATACTGACAAATTTTAACAGTCGGCAAAATCTATGAAGTAAAGAAATCGATAAAAAAAAAACTTCTACCAGTATGATGAAAACCATATTTTAGGACACATGTTTATATGAACTTTTAGACTTTATATTGATCCAGGAATGCGCCCTAAGATTTAGTACATACCCTTAAGTTACACTCTGTATAGTTTTATTCCTGGGTATTTATTTTCATTCTGTTTATTTTTTATTCGAAGCGTTATACGTCACCGTTTAAAAGATACATTAGAAGCCCTCAGCTATTAGCTGCCCTCACCTGGCTCCCCTCGCTCGTGCATCTAATCGCCTCGGGTTCTAATAAAGCTACCAAATCGCTCAAATGTTGGGCATAATATAGTCAACAGCCGAAGCTAAGCGGTAATTTGTGGGACGTAAATCGTTCAATCGAATGAAAAATCGATTATGGGATTATTGATTTATTGTTTGTTTAAACGATCTATCAAATAAATCATCGTCATATCAATAGATGATGAAGTGCTTATTGATATTCCATCAGTCGAATCAATAAATCTGAAGCATGATCCATTATTACAGTCTTTTTTTTTTATTTTCGTCTTTTGTCAATTACGTTCCCAAATTTGCCAAATGACTTTCCCATTTATCAAACGTCAGTGTGATTTTTCAATTTAAATTCCTCTTTTGCCAAATTAGATTCCCTTTATACCAAATGTTTACAATACTGTCACTGCACGTAAATAGGAAAAGCAATGATTGATATAAAGTAAAATCAATTTGACATAAAGGGAAATTGATTGCTGTGAAAAGTAATTTACAAAAGAGGAAAACCAAAATAAAAAACCTGTATCATCAATCAATTATTACTGATTTCGAATTTCTTAAAAGTCAATCCCTAGAGAAAAGGTGCCTTCTGCTATCCCTAAACTTATCTTCTTGTCGATTTATTTATTATTAGCCTATTTTTTCTGAGAGCATTATAGTTAGCTATATAAGTTGTGGTTGTGACTGTCTCGGGCTTGCTGGGAAATTCAATTGTTCGGACCTGTCCGGAAGTTCGACGGGTTTTCGGGCGCCAGATTTTTGTTAAGGGTTTACTCCCTGGGAAAAATATTCTCGCAAAATGTTTGCCAATTACCTGAGTCACACAGATGATACGTCTATCCCACCCTTGTCCCAGGGCAGCTCAATGGAGAAACGGAAAACGCCAGGGGTCAGATGAAGTTATTAGCAAGGATATTGCGTTCGAGGAAACAGGCTTTAATCGCTTCCCGAATTTTCCCTGTCGTCTCGTAGAGCGAGGATGGAAGGATGGAGGATTACCTCAATAATAGTGGTATGAAATATTTTCTGATTTTTTCTTCGTCAGAATGTTACTTTCAAAAAATGCAGCCTTAGAACTGAATAAATTTTTCTTAAAAAAGTAATTTTTTGGCAATGCTATGATATTTTTGTCTTAATAAACACCTATCGGTTTCAAAAAATTGATGCTGCATAAATAGAAGAGCGTTAGTAGATTTTCGACTAATTATTGCCCAACGGCCGTTAACAGAAATTTATTTTTGAAGATCACCGCAGTATTTGGGAATAATAACTCCTTCGCCCTGACCTTGAAACTATAATGCATGGCCCAGAATTAAAGAAAAACATAAATGAAATTAAACTCCAATAACTTGATAGCATTCTAAAGTATTTTTTTATCCAGGTTGACGACCCGGATATTCTATAAACTCTTCAAGGGAGGGGAGACTCCAGGATTTTTTAGATGAGAAGTTTTGTCAAACTATTTTTTTTTGTTTCACTCAAACCAGTTTTGTAATTGTCATTAAAACTATTAAATATAATGATTTTTTCTATTTCATGAATTCTTAAAATGTCCTGGCATCATCTTTTTTTATTGATCATAAAAATAAATTAATAGAAAAGTCATTTTCATATTTGGCCTGCTTTTTTTCCTCTTTGTACCGCAAAGAGGGGATCAACAATTGAAATTGGATTTTTACCCTGAAGCACTGAAGCACTTAATTTTTATTTAATTTTTGTGTTTTCTTTATTTTATTTATTGAGACTTTTTTCACTAAAATGAAATTATAATCATTACAATTTTTATTTTCACTTTTGCTAAATATTTTCTTCCCCTTCTTTTACTCAATTAAACCGATTATTTGTTAAATAATTAAAATATATCTGCAAGTCTGGATTTAAAAAAATCCTTCAAAATAATTTCTTAGCCATAAAATAAGAAAAAATTAAAAGCTTCCCATAGCAGGTATCTTCCCCAGCAATCTTTTTTTTTTTTGCAAAGTGAGTAGTTTTGATCTTTGTAATTCTCATTGAATTGCAAAAAGAATCAGAAAAATTCCTAGTATTTATTTGTTTGTTTCAGTTTCATCTTAACACGCCTGTTGAATAATTATCAAGGCCGCCGAAGTACAAAACTATTTTTGACATCATCTTGTTTTTTCGTATGTAGAAATAAATTTAAACCAAATTTTGGCTTACAGCTCTCTTATCTGGGGTGTGACGAAGTCTTCTCAATGTTCAGGTTGTTACATTCTAGGATTGCAGACACTGTCCTGATGATGGGTTAACTACCCGAAACCGGTCGACTTTAGTAGTATATTTTATGCCCAATCGACCTTTCTTATTGTTTTATTCGACTTTAGGGAGTTTTTTCCTTTCGCCCCTATTTTCTTATACGATCTTTTCTTTCTTTCCTTTCTCTTTACAATATGAAACTTAACATATGCAATGGTGCCAAGACAATAACTATTGAACAGCAACGCCTGTTAGTAAGTAGTATACGTAGTATATCTACTAAAAATGCATGTAAATTGGTATCAGTTCCCTTTATTAAGCAAACAATCACTTGTTATATTTCGAATAATAAATTTAAAAAAAATCTATTTAAATTGACAACTGCCATTATGTTTCTCAATTGAAATTTATCGTGGAAGTGGAAGTTCACTAACTTCAAAGTACCTTCACAAATTCCTCGTTCGAATATTAAGAACTGGAACATTTTTTGATGATGTACTATTTTATAAATAGAATTTTCCAAAAAATTGAAATAAAGTAGGTAAGTATCTTCTTTTTTCAATTTCTATATTTAAGAAAGCTTTCCTGTTATTGAGCATTTTTGCTGAAATAGATAAATCTCTAGGTACTCCACAAGTATCTTCCCAGATTGAGTATATTAAAGCGAAATTTTGAATAAAAAAAAAATACAATTAATCCAGAAATTCATAAAACTTTTAAGGAAAACTGCCGCAAAAATCGAATTAGGTGCGACAGTTATAATTAATTGTCATCAATAGGTATAATAGTTTGTTTAAATAATATTTTCATCTTCAGAACATAGCTGTCTCTTTACATTAATCTTCATTATAGAGAATTGTATCAAATCATGTCAAATATTAATTAATTTGCGGTATTACTTTTTTAATAACTTTATAGGTAAGCAGATCAATAAATTCAAGAACATACCTACGATAAATACAATTATAATAAAATATTTGGAAGATAATTAAAAATATGTTATTTTATTCTATAAACATAATATTTAAAATGCGTCATAATATTTAATATTCTTTTATATAATGGAAGAGGGGCTAGGTAGATGCTACCTGTATCTATTTTAATGGATTTTAATTTTACTACATAGTAGGTAGTAATTTTTAATTCCCCAAAATTTTTTGATTTGATGTTTAGAAGAACAAGTAACGAGTTTCTGATCTGAGAGTAATTTACAATAAATATTTATATTAGGAGTAATTTTGAGTGTTTTTTTGTTATTTAAGTCACACTGTATAATATCCTGGATGAAACTAAATATTACAACCCGACAGCGTTGCTGTATTTGGCATCGAGAGATCTTAGAAGCTATTTTTGGCTAACATCTCCAAGTTCCAGAAATAAAGTCCTAACGTAAACTAGAACTTAGCAAATAACATACAGAAATAATTCAGAGGTTCCTCGGATGTATTATCATCGATCCGGGACAGTTTCTTTAATAACGGATTATTAGAAATTTTTAATTAATCAGGTCAATAATTTAAAGCATAAATATTTTCTTAAAGGCGTGGATTTAAGTGGAACTTGGCAAAATATAGAAAATATTGTTTTGCAATGATGTATTACGAAAACAAAAATAGAATTGAAATAGTTGGCAGGTTTCCGAAATAAAGATTAATTCATGAAATTTGTGCAGACTTTTTAGGCAGTGTCGTTTGCAACGGTTATAAAATTATTCATGTCTACTTCTTTAAAAATATTCCGAAAATTGATTGAATTCAAAAAATCGTGAACTTTATAAAGTACTTATTTAACTTTGTTATTTATAAATAGATGCATTAAAACGAATCTATTCTAGGTCAGGTTAAATAAGAAGTAAGAAAGAACAATTCAATCTGGCAAAGCGCCCTAAATAGGAAAAGCGCATATGTCTTTCTTTTTTGTTTTGAAAGAATCGAATTACATAAACAAGTTTTCAGGACATTTATGTAATAAGTTACACTTGACGAAAAGGAATAGCTTCATGATCATATAAATGAAAAAATACTTTTTCAACAAGAGCTAAGTTGATCTATTTTTAACAACTCAACTGTACTATAAGTACAGATCCTAATTTATTTTAGATTAAAAAGTAACTTCCGAAAGTTTAGCCCTAAAGGTACCTCAGCTATAAGTGGGGTAATTTAATAACAGATAAACATACAATGATATGATACTCGATTATAATTATTGTGTATAAATTGTATTGTACCTATCTATTATAGCATTGGAACGAGCGGTCCAGCAGTCAAAAATTTTACCCTCAATTATAGCATTTTGACGAAAAAAATCAGGAAACAAAATAAATATAAAAATAAAATTATCAACTACCTACATAATAATCCAAATAACGTAACAGTTACTTACAGAACTGGAAATTAAAAGAGTGTTGTTCAGAGCACCACACAACCTAGGGAGCCCGCAGTGACTGACGTTCGTATCCCCTAGGAGCTCTCTCAAGGCAAGCTTATCCCTACCCATACTCAGGAACTCACCCACACACCAATAACTTATCCCAGATAGTGATGGGATTTTTTGATACCTGCCTAGTTTCCCGGATCTGGGGTAAAGAGATTATGTTACTCCGTTACAGATAAGTTACTTACCAGATAAAGAAATTAATTAGTTATCAGACTTATCAGACTTAGGTGCATATATTATATGATTAAAATGTATTTTTTGAAATTTTCCTATCGTAAGCTGAATTTAAGCCAGAATAAATTTATTCCAGACAAGATCTATAACTGAAGGAAGCACTAGCTGTTTCTTATGAATAAATATTCCATACTCTGGCTTGGTAAATAGTTTATAACAAAATGAAAGAGCCCGCTCTTAAACTTATCTATCATCGTGGAAATTGGAATTTTTGCATGAACTTGACTATAATGGTTTTTTCTTTTCAAGATAAAATTCAAGGTAAATGTCTAAGAAATGTAATTTTAAAAGTCAAAGAAATCAATTTTAACTGAATAGTCACACTTTCAAATTTAGAAAACAAAAATCAATCAACCTGGATCATTGAAATACGTAAAAATTTATAGATATAGAGAATTCAGTGTCCCCGGGACGTTTTTGAGACTTCTACAGGGGGACGAAAATTAAATAAGTAATTTATATAAGTATAAATATTTTTTATTTCACTGCAGTAACTGTGTAAGTTATTTACTAAAAAGAATCGTTACATTGAGTAGGTAACGTTAGATATTTGAGCGCCTATCACGATTTTCCAGATTTTTATTTAGATTCTGTAATATAAGACAGCATTTCATTGCTTTCCACAAAAATGTGCAGAAGCTCGAAAATGATACTTCTGTCTTTCATCATATAGAAACAAGGTGTCCCGGCTGAGTGAAAATTGGTTCAAGTAATTAATAGAAACCTGGCTTTTCAATCATTTTCGCGTTTTAAATTTTTCAAAAGAAATTATTAATTTTCATGCGACAAGATATTGATAAAGTCGATTTTTGCTAAAGTCATGATCGTAAATTTCATATTTGATTCATTACATTGTATTGAATAAATTCAGATGTGTGTGAGTTTTTATTCACTTGCCAAGTTTGTCGCACCGATTGCTAACTTATGACGTCATACTAGAATATTGCAAAACAACCGAAATGGTCATGCTGCTGTAACTATTGTTCGAGATGCTCTTTTGCTTTATTTTTCGTGTGGAAATTTTTTAATTCATATATTTTTCTGCAATAGGAAGTTATTATGTTATATTGTTTTAATTTTTATTGATACCTACTTATCTACCTACAATAGATACCTTCTAGGTAGTAGGATATAACTTATTTGAAAAAAATTAATGTTGACCTTCAGATTACCCGAAAAAAGGGTATTTGACCTTTCAATAAGTAGGTATAAATATGTCTCAAAATAGAGATACCAATTTTTATATTAATTTGAAATAATTATCCAAAATATAAAATTTACATTTTTGTTGAGTGTTTAATGAATTCCATTGAAACTATGCCAAAAATTTCGTTATTCATCAACATTATGTATTCTTTTATCAAACAGCAGATATCGGCACGGATAGAGCCGATAAACCACCACATACTTGATCAAAGCAAAATTTTAGAACAAGCTCTGTGCCAATAAAAACAATTTTGGAACAAATTTTTGAACCTGCGTATGTATATATGTATAAGTAACCAGGGTAATAATAAGTTTTTTATTCAAAACTATAGTCTTAATGCTTTTAAAACTTCTATTAAGGAGTTTCTTATTTTTACTCTATTCAGGAGTTTCTGGAAAGTAACATTGATCAGGACAGCTTTGCTTTTAACGGCACAGTGTTGGAGATTGATTGATTATATCTGTGATATTTTTTGTGATTGTACCTACCGACGAGTGTAAAAAACTTTGTATTATTATCACAATAAAGACTAAACTAAACTATACAGATTCAAAAATACACAGGTATGAATTATTAAAGACTAAAACGTAGTTTTTTTTGCTAATTTAAATAATATAATATGTTTATTCTGCGGATCTTTGAAAAACAATTTGGGTTTTGGAAGAGAAAATCGACAAAATACTTACGATTGAGTCCTTTATGTACTTATACTTATACAAAATGATTAACCATTTTCTTGATTTCTTGAATACTAGAGCGGCATAGATCTCTCAAAGTAAATTTCGTTCTTTTAGCATAATATTAGGTGCTACTTCATCACAAGCTCTCGTTGAATACGATTCAGTCTTCAGGTCTTCTTCTATCTTCAGTCTTCAATCTTCTTTAGTGTGAACTCGTGGAACGACGTAAACTTAATTTCTTACCTAGCGCAAAAAAAAACAAAGAAAGTAAAATATTTGGTAATAGAGATGGCCATGAAATTGGACCACACGACCAAGAGAAAACATGACTTTTTTAACGCTTTTTCAACAGCATTTTGGAAAAAATGGAAGTGAGTGAAAACTTCCTATAATTAATGTTTTCCCTCATAAAATTACATTTTTCTCGGAAACAGTTCACTTTGGAGCCGTTAACCAAGAGTACCTTTTTGGTATATAAAACATGGGCGGTTCAAAGGCGCCGCTTAAAATCGCATTTATTCCAGTGGCGTAGAAATTAGGGGGTCGAAGCCCTCAAAATACCCTAAATCTACGCCACTGAATTTTTTTAAAACCTTTATTTTATGGCGAAAATAAGAGGGTCAGTGAGCACATAGTGTGTATAAGAGCTGAACATTGATTCCCGAGATATCGTCAAAAAACTGGAAAAAAATATTTCTTCGACACCCTGTATCTCAAAAACGGTGCATTTCCGGACACACGTTAATGGGAAATTTTTTGTTTATTTTAGTCTGAAGAATCAGTCTGTGAAGTTTGGCCAACCTTACAGTAAACACCCTGTATAATAGTACCTCGTTCCAGATGTCCCTACACTTTAGTGGCCAGCCCAAAAATGACTTCTAATTACAAAAGATTTCAACTTGAAATTTTCATAAATTATGTATCTCTGATACAAGGCTACATAATAATAAAAAAATAAATAAAATTGAGTCAGTCGCACAGTCGGTCTCAGCGTCCCGACGCAATAACTTACATATTTTTTGTTTTTTGACGCTAAAAAATTAATATAATATAATCAATAAATCATAACTTGTATTAATTTCGCAATGAGACATTCTTCAGAAGCGACTTTTGGTTAATGGAATTACTTTCAAGAATATTTCCAACTGTGTTTTTAATATTACAAATAATTAATTATATTTATAATATAATCCCAAAGTATATGTACCTATTAATAAATAAAGATAACAGTTCAAACAACAAAGCATACATTATTTCATAATCGCCGGGCTTTTTCTCTACTTTACGGCCCGCTAGTCGTAAAGTCATAGTTTCCGCCATGGTAACTGAGACGTAAACAACCAATTTTGATTCAATTGTGCGTAATAGTTATTTACGCACAATTGAACAAAAAGAAAAAACCGCTAGTTGTGGAGCAATCTCAATGAAACTGTTTAATTTACTTGATAAATAATAGCCTGAATTGTTCGAATTTGAATTCTTACTGCTTCGCGCCACCTTCCACGGATCCCGCGTTCCTTGCTCGAATGTGGCACTCATTCAGACCCCGCTGAGGATCCTTTGGTATCAGGATAGCAGAAGTTGAAAGAATAAACTCAAACTGCGCTGCCGTGCGCACAGCGCGCACTTACATAGTTCCAGTTCGCGCATTTTGTAGCGCTGCCATCTAGCAATGAGGGGTTGAACTGAGTTTTCGATTTACCATTTAAAATTGATAGAGCTCTGTTGATGTTTTGGCGAAAACAAGCGGGAGATTTAAATTTAATCTAACGACTACTACCACTACAATCGGTCTATTATTCCAGCTAAGATAAAGTAAAAAATTTGTACTATTTTATTAATATAAATAGGTACATGGTAATAAACTCTAAGCGAATAAAAATACTTTGACAAGCGTCTTTATACGAGGGTTTTATTAGAGCAAGTTGGGTCTTTCAGTCAAAATTGGTAGTAGTGTTCTACATTATTAAAGTTGTTCGCTCAAAAATGTCCAAGACAAACAGGAGCATTTTCTTGATGTTGCAGCATCAACACATTTCAACAGTATTTAAACTACGTACCTTACTATAGATCATTGCCAGAATTCTTTCATGCATCTAATTTTAATTAATCCGCAGGAAAATAAAATTACACAGTTAGATCATTTTGTTATTAAGATATATGTACGCCAATGGAAGACATCTACAAAACCTGAAATAGCCAAATTAGAGATTTTATTGAATTTTGATTTTAATAGAATTTTTTGTTGACAAATTTTGTTCACGCATATTCTTTTAAATGTTTTTTTGGGTTACATTTTATTTATTATTATGTTTTAAAAAATGAAGTCATTTAATAATAAACAAATATTTTTAAGGAACAAGACAAAATAAATTGCATCAAGGAAAATAATAAATATAATTTAATTTATGATAAAATACAGTACATACATTCCAAATCTATATTGAGAACAACAACTACAAGAAATCAAATCCCAAGTACCTATAATAAACCTAGTTTGCTTTCAGAATGCCTGTAGCCTACCATTACCTACATAGTGCCGGTGCCATGTGGTTAGGATTAAACACTATGATCACGAGTTCTGGATTCAATTACTTGTAACTTGTAACATTTTTTATCTATTTTTGATAAAAATGACTCTTGGACATTCAGGAAACAAACTGTAAGCGCAATTAATCTCTTAAAATGCAGTAACAACAGAAAAACACAAATCAACAACTACTCTCATAAAATCGATAAATATTTTTTTTTTTACAAAAATGTTAAAATATAACTATTACACCTGTTACATTAATCACAGAAATATAAGTACATACTATCTGGTATCTATGGTACTTTTAAAAGACTAAAGACCTAATGGCATGTTTGATTTTCACTATATTATTTCTAATTATTCTTCTACTTGCTGAATGCTATAAAAGTGATTCTATACCCATGGACCATACAATGGACTTGTCAGTTTCAATTGTGACTACTGGCGATCCATCGTACGTGTTGGAAGTGCTGATGAACTTATCAAATTCCAACAGGAATGAATCTGAAAGCAGACAAAAATAAAATATAGAAAATATAAACGAATTGGACAAGTGTATTTTAACTTTACCTAAATTCCATTTCAATCCTGTTGTGGTAACTCGACATGGTGCTCCCAGTGGAATCAATGCACAGCATTCATGACTGGATCTCAGTTTCTCAGGAATACTGATCGAGTGTTCACCTTCTGATAAAAGCCACGTTATTGAATTAGAAGAAACTTGGTATAATTTGCATGTTGGTAGAATATCTTTGACTAAATACAAGGTATGAAGATTAGCAATAATTTGATCCAAACGTCCACTCGTATCAGCCAATACAAAGACACTGTCAACCTATGGAATAGAAAGACTAAATTTTAATGCTCAAGTGTAGGTTAATAAAGCGATAAAGCTCACCAACGCACCTGCTGAACTTACTTTAGTTTTTTTATTATCACAGTAGTTCCGGACTTCTTTTAAGGCCTTAGTGAAATCAGTGGCATCTTGATCCGGTGTTTCGATTATCTGTGTTTCTGTATGTTCCGCAAAATATTTCAGGTTGCCTTTATCCACAGAATCAAAATCTCCGGTTATGAGATTAGGTGGCAGGGTATCAGACTCAAAACCGTGGGTCTTGATCCATGAAATCCATCTGTTTGTACCACCATCAACAGTCACTCTGATGTCCGCTAGAATAAAATACAACACAGTGAAAAACTTATTATTGGCACCTAATGGGTTTTTCCAGTAAAGTGTAAAATATTTAGGTGGTACTTAAATTGAATAATACTTTGTTAAAAACTTCTAGGTCAAGGCATAAGTAAAGCAGGATTTCTGTAATAAGTTGAACACAATGCAAAAATAAAAACATAAAAGGAACTAATCAAAAGTTTATTATGTCCTCCTGTTTCAAATCCAAAATTTTGGCTAACCTTTATTCCATAAATTCCTAAGTAAGGTCGGATTCGTCTTGAAATCCAAGGGGCAATTCAAAATTAAGACAGCATAATTGAAATCTTTACACTTGGACACCAAATTTTCGCAAGGAGACCAAAATTCCCTTTTCCTGTCCAAGGAATCCTTCTGCATTCTCTGAAAAATATTATTATTCAAGAGATTGTCTTTCGTGGAATCAGAAAATAGTGTCGGAAATGGAAAGCCCATGTTTTTACTCCGCAAGAGTCTATTTAAAACATTAGAAATATTGTTTGTTGTTATTATATTTTTCATAAAACACATGAAAATTTTCAAAAATAAATATAATATTATGTTTCCTGAAATCTGAATTTAAAAAGTAAGGTTAAATTGAATTGACTAACTTGTCAGTTGTCTTGTAATAATTGACAATGACAACATAAAAAGATGACTAGACCAATGACTTGTGAGTGACTATTGAGTACCACTACTAGATTACTGCATAGTGTCGCCCTCTATCACGGACAATACATAATATCCCATTCCAGATTTTCAAATTCAGATTTAGCTATGGAAAATTCGAATTATGTTAGTACCTCTACCCTCTACCTCACCGAATACTGAGCTTTGAACTATAATAATAACTTTGACCATGATACAAAATAAACAAAGTATATTTTATCAGTGCGCAGCCTATGACGTCAGTCAGGTGATATAGCTACATGCGAATCGGAAGTAATATAGGTAATAACATCAAATCGCGATTTAGTAGCTTATTTCTATTTCGACGTTTGTAGATGCAGTAATTTTAATTTGATTGACTTGAGTAGGTACCTGACTGTCTGACGGCAAAAATTGTTTGTTGTGCTATAAAGTGGGTGTGACAATCACGCAAGAAAAACGGATTAATAATAATAATTACGTTATTATTGTTATTTTTGTTTAATACAATTTCTTTATTTCTAACGTAATTCATTTTTCTTCCAGCTCAAAGATAAATTTGTAGGAATCTATTTTTTTCCGTAAGGTCGTGTGTAGTGGACTGGAAAGATTTTTTGAGCTGATTTATTTTTGGAAAATTTAACTTTGAATTGGTCAGGATAATGTTATTTGTGAACAATTCTAACATTACGAAAATTTCGTCTCTTATTAAGCATCATCAGTATTGCAACTCTGGAAGCGACACCCGGACCCGAGCTGATTTGTTGAAATAAAGTTCAAGACAAGAGGAAGAGGTCGTTTTAACACGGAAGGTGGCTGAGATGCGATGAATCGTGCCGAAGAAGTACTCTGTCTTGTACAGTTTATAATATTTTAATCGAGATTTTAACTCGGCCGAAAGATTATTTGTGGAATCTTAAAGTTTAAATTTTAAATTCGAAAGCTTGGCAAGAGTGTTCTTTACTTAAAACGACTGCATGGCCAAACAATTCCTAATATCATTTATAATGAATTTATTTAGATATATTTTTAATTTTTCTAACATGCAAATTTATTCTTTTCTTTATTATTGTAATTTTTTTATTTTTTTCCTCCTGTTATCTCTTGAATTTTTCTTAGAGCCGCGACTTTCCTTCATCTGATTTTTCGTAGTTTAATTATTTATGCCTACTTTGATAATAATTAATATTTTCAACAAATTTTAAAGGGGTAAGGGGTAGGTATAATTATTTTATTAAAACTTTGTACCTGAGTACGTGGTCCATTTCACCAGCCTGCTCGACGTATAGAAAAACATTTGAACGTGTTTTTTCTACAAAGTCGCTTGATTACGACTCCTGCTGCTGGCATGTAATCTTCCGTTTTCCCCTTCTCTTTATTTTTCTCGAGACACTCCGAATTACTTGGTCCCCAACGTAAGATATTTTTTTTAATGTCATTACTGGTCGAAAGTAAGTGGTGGTTCTTGATTCCCTTGGGTCGGCGGTGCTGGCGTCTCCCTCCTTCCGCTGGAGTGGGATGATTTTCGGTCTTGTTGGTGGTGGCGGTACTCTGGAGCACGGAGACGGTGGCATGGGCGTCGGAGTAGGTGCTCGGCTGGGTGGCGGTGTTTCTGGTCGGTCGAAAGTTGCTGATATGATTGGCGGTGGTGATGCGGGTGGCGATGGAGGCGGCGCGGAGGTGGTAATTTCATCGGTCGGCGGCGGGTATGGGGTGAGGAGGTCGCAAGTACTGATACGGCGAATGGATGGTCTGGTCAATCGCGGGTCCGTGTAAACTCTGCCACGTATCACTTTCACCGGTTCACCTGTCTGGGCGGATAAACGAACTTCTACGAATCCCGATTCTTCGAATTGCGGGTACAATCCAGCTTCGTAAATTATATGCTCAATGGATTTACCGGGAGTTTCGGGTCTCTCGAGGTCTTCCATGTTCACGATTAGACGCGTATCGATGAACTGGAGGATAATATAAAACTAACTGAGTGGTGTTAAAAATGCCTAACATCTTTCCAGATGACGGTTGTTTCAATAGATAAGCGTTATTGGTGTTAGGTTGCCACTCGACAATGTAAGGGCCCGCTGAAGAGGTGCGAGAATTTCTTGTTTTTGCCTGAAATAGCATCAGATGTTGGAGCTGTTTTCAATAACACCGTATCTCCAAATCCAAAGTGGCATTATATATTGCCGTTTCTTTCGACAACGTGCTCTTCGTCTGGCCATTTCTGTGAGGTCACGCTTGATTACTTAGCTCTCGAATTTCTGTTACCTACGTCTCGTTCGGGTGGCAAGAGTGGTTTTATCGCTGGCTCGAGGAACCCTGCTGCGCGTCTCCCCTGACCCTGATACAATTTGCGTCGGTGAATAATAAGCTGTTGACATATGTGGGATATCGTTGAAACACTTTCTCTATTACATCGTTTAAATAATCGGGCCAAATTGTGTGCAAACCGTCCTAGCTCTTGCATGTAGGTAGGAATACCTTTCAGCTGGATTAGATGCGGCGTTTCTAATTGATAATAAGAATATTATTACTTGAATATATACCCCTCTTATTGCATTGTGGTGACTTTCCATTAAGTTGATGTAAATCGACTTCCTCGGTCACTTTTAATTTTACGTACCTATTTGGAGAATATCGACGGCTACCTACTAATATATTGAATTCCCCCGCGTATACTATACCCATAGGTATAGTGTTCCCTAAAAATCGATGGCTATACTAATTAGATATCCTACATTAAATTGTCAGGTATTATTGCTTGTAAAGGTCCCTCATGCTGTGCGTTTCGATGTTTATTAGTATACGTTGGCAAATAATGTCACAAGTTCTGATTACCTTACAAATGTGCCGTGTCTCATGCGTTATGCAGCGAAAATATTTATATCTGACTCGCTTATTTGGTCGCACCGAAATGTCCTAACTCCTTTATGGTAATGCCAGATCAAATCCTCCTGAATTATTTTGTAGGCGAGTGTTGAACGGTTCTGATTTCCCGTTGCGATGTAGTATAATATGTTATCATTTATGCAGTAATCTTTGTATTTTCGATGTATATGTATATAGGCTTTTCACGGCCTGATTCTATTGAAATCATAGTTGATTCCGGGCTGTTATGCTGTTATATGTTGTTCATGGAGATTTGCTCCTAACGTTTCGTCTACAGCTGCGGTAGACATCATCAACGGTTACTTGTGCGCAAGCGATGCTTCCACTCCTCGTGTTTTATGATAACTGTTATATATCAATAACCAATCATCAGTTCCTTTCCTACTTCCTATTATTATGCGATAGGTTTACATTTTTCTTTAATACGCGGACTTAATAACAAATTATATGAATTTTAGACCAGTTGTACGTTAATGGAAAATCTGACGTTTATATATGAAGGTAAATTTGACATTCCCAACTTTTTGAGAATGAGAATGCGCTACCCTAGTAAGCGGTAATGCCGGTAATACAGAGTTTCCTAATTCAAACTCGTCTGACGCGCGGTCGCGGCTCGCAGCTGTTTGATGGTATAATCTTCCGGATATTCTGTATTTAAAAGTTCGCCTGGATTTCGTCAAATACATTAGATAATGCTTTCCGCTATTTACATGTAATAAAAAAAAGGTAAGAAAAAGTAGCGGTCATCTGTTTGCCTTGATCTTTAACCACAAGAACCGGAAATAAATTTAAAAAAACACAGATATAAATATAATGCAAATGTCACAAACTAATCTAAACATTATCTAGAGTTCTTGGTTTCGGGTAATAGGTAATAATTATTATCACTTACGTGTAAGTATTTTGTAATGGACACACGTCGCAATATAATTCATTATTTCTGTATCTGATTACATAAATTCAGATTAAAGCATAATTAGAATATTATACTTCACGTAAAATAAAACGGCAGATTTCAAGTGTTTAAGGTATGATAGTCAAGATAGTCTGTGGGTGACAAGACAAGCCAACGACAGATTGACGTTTCGTTCAATTAAATTGACATTTTAAATCAATGCTAGTTGAACATCCAGCCGCTTGGGTGATAGTAAGTTCCGGTGCCAATTTTCAGTGGATGCTGTATGTATCTATTATCGTGTGATCCACAAAATTTTTCATCAACTAGTGCCTTGGAAAAGAGAGATGGCTATTGCAGTCATGTCTGAGCTCATTTTAATAAAATAATTTTAAATTAACTTCAGTAGTTCAAATTTTCATGTGTCATATTAAATTTCTGTCAGTTTCACTAAAAATATTAAAGATATTGCCAAAAGCATAATTTATGACTATAATTTAAGAACCTGTTGAAATTACTGGTATATATTACTAAACACCCACCTTAATTGCCACTTTTTTATTATTTATTCCATTTTTGACCAGCATTCTTCATTAATTCTGTTATTGTTTGTGGTTTGGAAGTGAAATTATAAAATGGTAAATGATAATTGAATCATACAAAAAGTTAAACTCGAACGGAAACGTCAAATTGAAATGTTATTTAATCCTTATTCAGAAAGACAGAATATTCTGAGTTTCTGAGATAACACGACTTAGGGTACCTGTATTACCGACACTAAAGCTCGTAAGCGTCTGTGTCGGTAATACAGGTACCCTGCTACAACGACTCACGTTGTTCATTCTTCTTGAAATACAACCAATGCCAAATTGAAATTAGTAATAAACTCAGCAGATGTCGTTACTGTTCCAGGTTAGTTCCGTTACTCTAACAAACTTCATTATTTCATAAGTTTATTATGCAAGTAGTCATGTTTTTACTTATTGTTCTATGATTTGTAGATCTTTGATCGAATCGTTCACTTACACACCTACTAATTGTTTGTGTTTTATCTGGCAGAGATGCTTCATTTTATTCAAGGCAATAGTTGATGAAAAATTTTGTGGATCACACGATATTATCTAGTGTATTTGGTTTCACACAAAAATCAACACTTGAAATAGGAAGGTTTTTTATTTCTACGAAGTGAACGTCGATGCGTAAAAACACAAAACCTTCGTGTTTCAGGCAGTCAATCAGAAGCTTTGATTTTTGTGTGAAACTTACCTACGAACTGTCATAAAAGTCTACGAAATCCTGTGATTTCTATACTAGTTATATGGTTCATTAAATTTATTACGAAATCGTAAAAATACAATGTACGAAGCACCCTCCCGTCTCCCGTGAATACTAATAATGTAAAGAATTAATTCCTTACATTTGACGTAAATAATGCTTAAAAATGTAGATAATAGAAAATAGGATTATGTTATATTATATGTTGCTTTGGTATTCTTTTGATGTTTTGTTACTTGAATAATAATAAATTATTGTTTGTCTGTTATTTATTTAATGTTTACGGTATATATTTGGAATCCTACCACACTCGACATGATAGATTACGCTTAGCAGAGCAGAAGTCAAAACCTTGCATTGTTTACATTTTATACCTATCTTGAAAAAGGTGAATGTAAAAATTGAATTCTTTACCCGTAAAGAATAAAGGTAAATAATTATAAAACTGTACATTGCTGATTATTTTTATTATAAATAAGTAACCTGATATTTTGAGTTTCTTTCCTGTTATTATATCTCCTATAGAATAATAATATACCATACCTATTACCTTAGACAATAATATAATTATTACTTTTAGAATGTATACCATTAATTAGCCAATAAATAACTTTTGTTACGTTTGGTACACTTTTGATAAATAATAATTGTTCATAGTAACAATAAAATAAATTATGATTCCTTACCTTAAATTTGATGTCACCCCTATTTAAATCGACAAAAATCTAGCAGTTAACTGTATTGATTTTGATACCCACCACAAATTCAACATATACAATATTACGTTTCACTATAATAAGGCGCAGGATAATTATATTCATAAGTGTTTTTTTATCTATAATTACTTACTTTCATTGTTAATAATTGGTATTATTATTTGTAGACAAAATAAAACTAGTTGCTAGAGAAATTAAATGGAACTTGTCTTTTGATGAGATAAGATAAAGCAAAATGTTTACAACACACCAATTATTATTAGTTGAGCAACAAGTCTACAATTATTTGTAGATAATAGTTACCTATTATACGTCATTTGTAAAACGATGCCCTTCATTTAGAGGGTATAATAATAAACTTTTTTTTTGTATTTTTATATTAATACCTGCATTCAAATCGGACTTGTTAGAAAAGACTCTCAAAAGAAATAGTTCTTTATTATTATTGACTAATTTTAAATAGGTATGAATATATAATTTTATGCTAATAATCTAAATCCGAGGGACAAAAAATATTCAGAGAATTCAAATTGGGTAGGTACCTACTAAAGAAAACAAATTTAATTTATGGTAATACCTAATATATGCTTACATGAAGAGTAAACAATAACAAATCAAGGAAGGATATGGATAAAAGACACACCTACCATTTTATGTATACAATGACAATCATTAAAAATATATGTTAAAAACAAAACAAAGTGTCATATTCTTTACAAAAAAAAATATTTCCGATATGATCCTTCTTTAGGGAATTCAAGACCACACATTCCACCATTAACTAATGTTTAAATTCAACTTTAAAAGTGTTTTATATTTACAGTTGGGAAAGTATTTTTGCAAGAATATTAAATTTGTAAATTTAAAATTTTTTTATTTGTGATTCTATTTTTTTTATTATTTTATTTTTTTTAATATTTATATTGTTTGATGTTTCATGTTTGTAAAAATTAAAAAAATCAAATATACATATTCTTTGTATCATAAAAAAAAAAAATTGTAAATTCAAATAACCACTTTTGGGAAATTTTGGTCTCAGCAAATTTGCTACGCCATAGTATTACATTTACATGCATCGAGGTCTTTGTCAAGTGCTACTTTCACTAGCACAATACGATTTATGTGTGTGAGGTTTTTTGGCATCACTATTTTCACACTTTTTTATAATAGGCCGTTTTATAGATTGTAAAAAAAGCAGAATAACATGTTGTGAAAAGTTTTCTTTCCATATGAAAGCATCAAGACATGATGCTAATGATGTCCACAGCACCTGTAATGAAAACGATTGTAATAAACCTGCATTAAGGAACAGGAGACGAAGACTAAACATAATATCTTCTTAAAACATTCCTGACACTTACAACACTTCTAAAGCTTATTTTGAATGTTTAAATTTAAAATGACTGGACAAGTTGGTCTTGATTTTTGTTTCATAGGAACATTCGTCACATTTGTACAAATCCGCTTCTTCTGAATGTTTATATTTGAAATGTCTGGTCAAAGCGGTTCTATGTCTCGTTTCGAAAGGACATTCCTGACATTTGTACATTTCAGCTTCTTTCATATGTTTATATTTATAATGCTGGATCAAGTTATTTTTATATTCTGTTTCATACGAACATTCCTGACACTTGTATACATCCGCTTCGATTGTATGTTTATGTCTATAATGCCTGGTCAACGTGCTTTTAAATTTTGTTTCGTAGGAACATTCGGGACATTTGTACACATCGGCTTCTTCTGAATGTTTATGTTCAGTATGCCTGGTGAGAGCAATTTTATGTTTTGTTTCATAAGAGCACTCCTTACACTTATACACTTCTCCATCTGCATTCTTCGCATGCTTGTGTGTAAAATGCTGGGCCAAATTTTCTTTAGTTCTTGTTTCATAAGAACATTCTTGACATTTGTATACTTGAACATGTTTGGAATGTTTATTTTGATGATGTTGGGTTAGATTTTGTTTATATTTTGTTTCACGGGAACCTTCTTGACATTTGCGCTTGTAAATTTCCATACATTGTTTGTGTTTGCGAATTAAATGCTGGATGAAATAAGATTTCTTGTTTGATTTATACGGACAATGAGCACAATAATTATACTTTGCTTGTTCTTCCTTGTTACTCCCTGTAGGGCAATTTACCTTATTTTCTTGAACGGTGTCATATTTATCAAGCCCAAGAACGCTGCTGAAGGATTCAGTACTGTTGGACTCATACAGCTCCCTACCTGGTTTATAATCTGCGATATCTATTTCTTCGTTTAATGCCACATTTTCTGACTGCACTACTTGAAAGTCGCATTGGGTTTGGGTGTCTTCGGGTTCTTGTTTTGTAGAACAAGATGGAATAGAATTCTGATAATAATTGTTGAAATCTTTATACTGAGAGCAATTTGCTTCATCTGAACTCATGGTCTTAGTGGTTGCCTTTCTTCCGAATTCTACTTAATAAAATTTCAATTCTTTGATTCCTTCACTTTCTTTTTCTTGGCAAATAATGAACAAAATGTGGTTGTGGTTTGTGGTTCATTTAACATTTGATTTTTTTGAAAGAGCAGATTTTACAGTTTTACGTTTTGCTTTACAAAAACAGAAGAGATAAATTAAAAACAAATACTAATTTTAACAATACATTACACAATCAGCAGGGACCCACAAACAAACAAATTAATAATAATAAATAAATATCATTATAACCAAAAACCAAAATTCTTTTTCTTTTATTGCGCAGGCGTCTGTAGGAATAAAAACAAATGAACCATCAATCATCACTCATCAGTCATAAGTTGACGTATGTGACAAATATGACGTATTTACCTCGCTCAATTATCTGAGGCGCGTTCTACGACTACCAATTTTCAAGTAGTATGTATATGAATCACTGGATTTCGTAGACTTTTATGACCAGTGACGGCTCGTGCTTCAAAAAATTGGGTCGGCCAGCCAATGGTGGAAATAAAATGTACGACGTTATATGTGGGGGGGGGGGGGGGGTCCGGGGACAAGGCCCCCGCGGAAAATGCAATGCAGGCGATTTTTTTTACGGTTCAAGGTCACGCGAATTCCCTTAAGTTCAAAATTTACTTATATGTAAAAATAGGAAAAATCGTCGAATAGGAAAAATAGATGAAGAAAGTAATAAAATAAAAATGTGCTTTTGCTTGAGTTACTGAATGAATGCAATATTATGCTATGCATGCATTGACACCATATGGATGGATAACACGCGCGGTACGGCTAGCCGACCCTGACCCTGCATGGCTACTAACTGGCGCTGGCTGGTAGGTATAAGGATAAAGAAGTACGGGCATGAAGATTTCATTATTATTTTCCGTTCTAGGAATTTATATCTATTGAATCCCTTCCGTAAAACGGTATTTTTAGTTTATTTTTTATTCAAAAAATATTAATGAAAGTGTAGTAGGGCGCAGTTGACTTGACAATATCGGTAGTTTGCGAATTCTAATAGTTAATTTTTTTTTAATTGCATAAAATAGGTAAACAAACTCGCACACTGAGATTAAATAAATAAATTAATAAATTATAATCTTAAATAATTAATTAATAAATAATAAGTCTACTAAATTAATTAAATAAATCTCTAAAAAGCAATTTGGCAAGCAAAAAACACATTTTTTGTTTCTGTTACTACAAACTACAAGTTGCATTTTCTTGAAAAAATATTAATAAAAATGCGTTCGACACCATCCCAATAATGCAGCGAGGATCACCCAAGAGAAGAGCGGAAGAGCGCCTGATAGAGACCCAAGTACGGCCAGGAGGCTCTCGGCCGTGCCTGTGTGGAATACGCTACGCCGGCCGTGCACTGTAACTCTGCGGTTTGGAAGCGACACAGTTTGTGTGCCGTATGTCTCCGATTAACCAGCACTCTCGCGCCCAGCATCGGCCAGCCGACCTTAGCATTTATTTTCAACTTCTGGATGGATCACTCGCGCTATTCACTATAATAGCTCGTCTACACTACACTTTTGCTTTTTGCTTAGATTTTTAGGCAAGAAAAAACATTAAAGGGTATTATTGAAAGCTCTCAGAAATTAAAATCAAGTTTATTTTATTATTTTCTAAAAAATAATGTTATTTTACTGGTGCAGTGGTTTGGGTCGGCCGGGCCGACCTTGCCGTCCCTGACGAGCCGTTACTGTTTATGACAGTTTATGTTTTTACGCACCGACTTTCACTGCGTGGAAATAAAAAACTTTCGTATTTTAGGCAGTCAATCAGAACCATTAATTTTTGGTGAAACTACGAACTGTCAACTGTCATAAGAGTCTACGCAATCTAGGCGAACTTTTTAATACAGAACATCCGGAAGACTATACCGTTCAAACAGCTGCTCCCTCCAAAGCCAGAAGAGGTTTGAATATGGCGGAGTGGCGCAACAATATAACCGATATTATTATTATTACGACGTATTACCTAATAGAGCTATTGAAACTAGGTACTTACTAATAAAAAGTAATATCGGAATTTTTATTAATCGCCGTTTGGTCAAGACATACTACAAGTAACAATAATAAATGAACATGTTACAAATAAATAAATACACTTTCAAATGTTCACATTGTCAACTGTCATTGTGTAAACAAGTACTATACGTTTTCTATACGGCGGTTTCCGTCGCGTTCGCGTTTATTTATATCCCAACTAGGTTTTGCCAATGTATATGAATGCCGCGTTTTCATCAGTGGAAGTCAAAAAATGTATGATAGGAATGCTGATCGTTCATAACCCATAGAGAAAAATAATATACCTAATACACAGTAGTCGATTACACGTTAGACTCTTGGTAACCTGCGACGATGGCGACACCCTGGGCTACCGGAGATATCATTGGAAAGCGCGGGACATTCAAATTAAAATTTATACCGAATTATTATTTGAAAAATTATTTTCATCATTTCTTTTCAAGAGGAAAGTAGTTGAAAACAAAAGATCTCTCTGAAAAAAAATACAAAAAAAAAAAAAAATTAGTTTCGAGTGAATCAGCAGGCATCTATTAAAGAAAAATTCCAAGGGTCAGAAGATGATTCATCCTTCTACAGAGGATTAGCCCTCTTATTTTCATAAATTACGAAAAAGTTTATGCATATGTTCTTTAGACAAAATTAAGTAACTTGAGTTCCTTTCGTTTTTTGAGGTATGTACTTGGTTATTGAAGACTAATTAATTTATTAATAACTTGATTTTAACTTTAAAAAATCAAGCAACTATGATTCGGAAATTAAAAAGAACTTTTTTTATGTTGAGTTACTTTTATGTATTTAATTATGTGTATGTAGCAAATACGACGTTAAATTATATCTATATTTCAAATGTTGTTTAGAATCAACATCTAATAGAGGCCTCCGAAAAAATTTCAAAACATTGGCCAAATATGATTTTTCATTTCTTTAATGTTTTTGTTTACAAACTACAGAATTTTTATTTGAAAACCGACGATTTTGAAATTTGATACTCTAAACAACTTTTTCAAATACATTTTCGTCGTATTTGCTATATACAAAAAACACTTTAGCCTACAGAAAAAAATGTTTTTTTGAAGAAAATTTCCAAGCCGTACATGATTTTTAAACATTAAAATTATGCCAGAGATTAGTCTTTTTAGCCAAGCAGAGCCGAACACAAAAAAATTATAATTAAATCGAGATTTTTTATGTTTTATATAAGGGTATAGTTTTACCTACCGGAGACAGACTGGTGTATTAAAGGAAACGCTTGCGATTTTTATACACGTTTTTTATTGTAATCAAATCCACATGGGCCAAAATAATTGATTATGTCCCCTTGTTTGCATTAGTAAAAATGTTGAGTTCAAAATTTTCAATTTTTTTTTTCACAGGTTGATCTCTGCATGTATTTCGTTTAAAAAAATAGAGAGCTTAGAACTTACCCTGCGAAAATCAGTTTTTCTCTGTTTTCATTTTGCAAGGAACTTTAAACGTGAAAAATTCTAGGTCTCTAAAAATTTACATAGGTACATAAATCCGAATTTCTTCGAAAACATTTTTTATTTCTTTTATTTTTTCATTTTCTTTTCAACTTATTGATTGCGTTATAAAATTAAATATAATCTTTATAAAGCCTATACACTCTCATAAATGAACCATATAATGTTGCTGATCTCCACCAACAGTGGCGCCCAAAAACAGAGTCGAGCAAAACTCCAGTTGGGCTGCTTTATATTTTTATACCTGCCTCTACAGCCTATTTCCAATCATATAAGTACTTAATTTCAATCTAACCACACGTTAACTTTTCTTGTCGTTTTTATAATATTTTAATTTCATTAAAGTCAACGATTGTATTTGATATAAAACATATTAATGAAAAATGATCCGTAGGAAGATCAAATTAAAAAAATTCCTTTATTGTTATTTTAACTGTTTATTGTTTTGCAGGCCGAATTGATGCTGTATATTAAATTATGGTTTTACTTGAAATAGCAGCGTAGAAGTCGAGTAGGTATACTGACTTGATTTACAGTATTATTTTTTGCCAATTTTGATAACGAATAATGTTTATTTTAATACATTGATAATTAATTTAGTCGTTCCACACGTCGCATTTCCTTAATTACAAAGTTCATTAGTTATTATTCATTAATCTATTTTTTTTATCAAAATGTCCAAATGTAATAATTAATTTTATGTACTCGAATAATCAGAACAATAAAATCACAATAATAAGACCATAGAATAGCTTTTGTTATTGTTAATTAAATAAACTGCTGATAGTATGCATTTGAAGATGAAGATAGTATAGCAGGTACTATATGAAGAAAAAGCAAAACAGTCGGTGAATAATAATAATAATTATACTTATCTAAATTTCATTATCTCGGTCGGGCTATTTTTGTTTCTACCCCACGAAACCAAAATTCCTAAGCAATGAATTTATTAGAATTTCAAACGAACATTATTTCTAGTTTTGTACGAGAGTCTTATCTCCAAAAACTCCCATTCCCATGTGAAGTTCATCTTTGGGTCACTCTGTATAAACAAACAATTAAATTACACTGATTCTAAATAATTATTATAATCGTTGTAAACAGCAAGCAATAAGTCAATAATTTACTCGGTTGCTGTATTATAATGGCCGTGTTTTTAAATAAAACACAAAACGGCAATTAATCTAATTTTATTCTAATTAAGATTCATGTACCTAACAAAACAAATAAGTGATGTTCATTATTTTACCAATGTAAATTGACCTGTTGGTGCATTTTTATCTTGATGTCCAGTTGTGTGTAACTTATAAGAAATCCCTATAGTTTGCATCCTGAAGATAGTAACGATTTTTCTGAAATCTAATAATTTTAGCTTCAATTTGAGACTAAAATGTCAAAAATCTGTCAGCGAGGAAAAAAGTTATCACATCAATTTCAAAGAAATTTCAAAGAAACAGTTGTTTTTTTTATCACCCTGTAAATACTGGTGTTAAAGCGAAAATTTCCAAAACCGTCTGGAGACTAGACATCAATTTGGAAAACTGCATGGGAGATCAAAACAATTGAGTGATTTTGCACTCCTTCACATACATATTACCCTGTAGGATTTTTTGTATAGCAATATCGAAATGCTGGGGCACGACATTTTCATTTTTGAGTAGTGTATCTACTGCTTTTAAAAAAAAAATCAGGTGTCGACGTGATGGAATCCTCATTGAGAATATATGAATACAGTACTTAAACCATTTTACCCAATTTTTCCGAAAAAAAAATCCGAGGGAGATCCCTGGACCTCTCTTTCTCCGTGTAGGATACTTCGTACTCCCCAGAGCTCCCGGAAGTGTTCGCAAAAATTGGCTATACTTCCAGAATTTTCTTTCTAGGATATTTCTTTTTTGGAAGAGACTCACGGTTTCATATACTTTCATAAATTTTTACATTCAGATAGTTCAGTTTACTATTAGCAGTTTAAAGCAGAATAAATAAGACGAGATAATGAACAATTTTCACTTTTTTCTTCTTATTTTTATGCGAAAATGGACCTATAGGTATGATCTTATTGAGACAAAATTGATACAACAAGACCAGATAAATTTCGTCTCATCCCCGAAAAGTTTGGCGGAATTTTCCCCTAGTCGGGAGAAGTAGGGACCCACTGAGCAAGAATACGTTGCAGCAACATTTACTAAACGTTTCAATGTCAGCTTGCAATGTTGCATATAAGTTACAAATGGCCTCCCACAATGTTCCTGCAATGTTGAAACGGCCGTGCAGTAACATTGCTCTCGCAACATTGCAAAGCGTAACATTGCGAGAATGATAGAAAAGTAACGTTGCCTCAATTTTACAATCGAAATATTGCAGCAAGGTTACCAATGAATCTTATCTGCTATGTATGAAGTATAATGTTACAGGAACATTGTCAGTGATGATTGCTGAAATATAGCAATTATTATTTTGCAGAGAGGTTGCTGTCACAATCTCACAGGTACGTTTACGTCGTGTTTTAACTGAAACATTGCAAGGATTTTTTTTATAAACCTTGTAGGGATACTGTTAATGTATTATTCCTGAAATGTTTGAATAGTGCTATTGCTGGAAGGTTTTTTTATAAACCTTGCCGGAACATTGTTAATGTATTATTCCTGAAATGTTTGAATAGTGCTATTGCTGAAAGGTTTTTTTATAAACCTTGCCGGAATATTGTTTATGTATTCCCAAGTAACACAACAGTTTCATCTAAAAGATGTATTTTTTACGTCCAGCATATACGTCTATAGACGGTAGTTTGTAGACTATAATTTAGAAGCAAAATGTCTACGATGCCTACGATATGTATTTATGAGACGTCTTATTACATATCTATGAGACGTCTACAATATGTATCTTTGAGATGACGACACTTTGCGTCTATGGGACGTCTATAATATGCATTGATGAAACATCTACAGTGTGTTTCACTTTAGATGGAATCACATGAATAACTTTTTTATTTTTTGATGAATTAAAAAAAAAGTTTTTTTTTTCTTTATGTAAAGCCCTCGAGGCTCTCTTAAATGGGTAGAAAACATTTTAGCCGTAGCAAATAACTAGCCTATACTATGACCAAAATTAGCGTTGAAAATTGAAAAAATATATTAGGCATGTTTTTCCTGGAAAATTTTATTCTATACAGTTGTTTGAAATAACCTCGAACCCCCAAATCTCGAGTTTGGTTGAAAACAAAAAATTCCCAAAATATTTTCAAGACCACCTGAGTAGGTACCTACCTTACTTGAAAATTTTTTGAGGATTTTTGTTTTCAAGCAAACTCGAGATTTGGGGGTTTGAGGTTATTTCAAACAACTTTTTTATATAAAATTTTTCGAAAAAAAGGCCTAATATGTTTTTCAATTTTCAGCGCTAATTTTTGATCACGCATCAGTAGTCTAGTTATTTATTGCTACGGCAAAAATGTTGTTTACCCATTTAAGAAAGTTTCGGGAGCTTTACATAAAGCAAAAAAGTTTTTTTTTTAATTCATCAAAAAATAAAAAAAAGTTATTGAGGTGATTCCATTTAAAGTGAAACACACTGTAGATATGGACAAGGGGTGTGAGCAGGTAAACTATGATGACTGAAAATATAATGACAACAGATATACTTTAACATGATTTTTTATTTGCTTGGCGTTTTCTTTTACACTAAATAATTGTTATTGCATAATTATACACGTAATATCCATACTCCATTTTTCACATTGAATATTTTTGCTGCTTTCATATCTTGTAGATGCATGTTGGAACCAAGCTGTGACGTCCCTCTCGAATTCACTGTCCTTTAATTGTGGAAAATGCTCGGCCTCTGAAAATCATACATACAGCTAATTAAAAATATGAAAATATAATTTCAATCATGAGTCATTTAAATCTTCAGACCCAGATATATCTCTGTTGGTAAGCCAGATACAAAAACATTTTGCAGACAAAAATTGTTCTCAGGACAATAATAGGGCGGTCATCTGACTGTACTAATGACTTTGACCTTGTGGACCAATTTCATGGTACACACGAAAGTCAAGATAATTTTAAAAAAAAGGACACCTGAATATTATTGTTTTTTCATATTCCCTGAGAAAATCAATAATAATAGTTTTTACAGTTGCAGTCTAAAATGAGTAGGTTATGAGTTATGAACATCTGAAAATCGCAGTTTTTCAGTTTTCATGTGGTATCCACTACGTGGTTTAAATTTTAATACATAGAGTGAAAAAAATTACCAGATTTTTAATCACCCTGTATAAAAATTTTATCCACACAATAAAAATACTATACACAATACTATACATGAAAAATTAGGATAGGGACATGTAAGCCGTTTGCCCATAGTTGGAGCCGTTTCCGATGTAGGTACAGTGCTTTCAAAATAAAAAATTTCGATTTTCAGTTTTTTATAACTCATGACCTGCGTACTCATTTTAAACTGCAACTGTAAAAACCATTCTTACTGGATTTTCTCGGGAAATATGAAAAAACAAAAATATTGAAATTGGTTCACAAGGTCAAAGAGATTAGTACAGTCAGATGACCCCCATTGTCCTGAACAACTTTTGTCTGCACAGTTTTTTTGTATCTGGCTTACCAACAGAGATATCCGGGTCTGAAGATTGAAATGACTCACCCTGTATATTATTACTTATAGCATTAATTATTATTAATAACACATAGTTACAATAAATGACTTTCTAATAATACAATTACTTTATTAAAAGTTTCACGCATTCCATACTTAGGTATCTCACTTAATTGTAAATTGAACTATTTTTTATAGGTAAACTTAAAAAAATCACTTACTATTCATGATTCGTAACATTTAAATGGCTCAGCTTGAAATGATTTCCATTCTTTGCGGTCCAAGAACAGTAGGTACATTGTCCCAAATAAATAGAAAATGCATGTTTTCTAAAGGCATCATCCTTGGATTTTGCTCCGTCGGACAATTTGAGAAACTGCAGCTAGAAATAAACTTAATTTCAAAGAGAATTTTATAACAATAAAAGTGTTCCGAAAAATATTTCAAATATTATTTGGATTCATATTATCCATTAATTTTTTTTCCTTTGAATTTTCCACAAATGCAAACAGTAAGATTTAAAACTTATAAAACAAAACGTTTAATTAAAAGTTATTATTATTAATTCAAGACTTATTATACAGGTTGTTCTGTTTAGCTCTAAGACAAACTTTGGCAGATAATAGGGTGCGGCGCTAGAACCTTTGGGCAATTAAGTAACAATTAAATGGTAAAATAATTAGACTACAAGTCTGAAAATTTGTTCAGTCATGTTTTCAGGATTTTTTTTCGGAAAATTTTATTTAAAAAAGTTTCTATGAAATAACCTCAAACCCCTAAATCTCAAAGTTGGTTGAAAAAAAAGAAACACAAGATAATTAGCATAAATATTATGACGGTGTTCTCATAATTTTTATTAAATATCTCCTATCCCCTACCTATTCTTCATAAATCATGGCAATCTTGTAAGAATAAAATTGAAATAATAGTCTTGAAATTTTTTTTGGGATATTTTGTGTTCAATGAAACTCGAGATTTCCGGGTTTGAGGTTATTTATTTTGAACAACTTTTTTAAATAAAATTTTCCAGAAAAAAAATGCCTAATATGTATGTTTTTTTTTTCAGCTCTAATTTTGATCATAGTAGGCTATAGTGATTTGCTACGGCTAAAATGTTGTTTGCTCAGTTAAGAAAGCTTCGGGAGCTTTACATATAAAGAAAATTTTTTTTTTTTTTTAATTCATAAAAAAAAAGTTATTGAGGTGATTACATTTAAAGTGAAACACACTGTATATAGGTCACTTAATTTTAAACATATTCTTTTTCAATAAACATGGGTTCGATTCGCTTTTATTTAGAAGTTGCAAGCATTAAAAAAATATTTATATCTCCATGTTTTAACAAAAGTAGGCTAATGAATAAATAAAATGCCAGTTGTCATAAGACGATAATTAATTTTTGAGTCGTTTTAATTATTTGTTTGACACATATACAGGGTGTCCCACGACATGGACTGTCATAGCTTAAGGGTAGGTGTAGTTTTTCAAGGCGATTCAGGATCTGGTTTTGAAATTTTCCTGAGGCCCTTCGTTTCGATTATACAGGGTGATTTGTGAAATTTGCCGAAATCATTGATGAGCGATATCTTTTGAACGAATTGATCGAATTTAACGAAATTTGGTAGATATGCTCTACTAATGACACTTAATACCTCGCATTTTTCGCCGACTCGAAAACTGCAGGGCCGTACTTATTTTTTTGATATCTTTCGGTTTTGTCGCAAAGTTCACCCTGTATGCATTTTGTTCAAATTTTGGTGCCATTTTCTAAAACTACGTGAAAAATGCTACAATTATGGTAGAAATACTTGGCATCATTAAATTGAATCGAGAAGAAAATTCAGTTTTTTAGTTTTTTATTCGGAATTTCAATTCATGTGTTGTTCATAATAATTGAAGAAAAATCAAATGTGGTTTTTTAAAACTTGCGTATTTTGTAGTTATTTCAAATAAATTTACTTTATCTACAGATTTAGCCAAGATTGGGGACCCTTCTACAGATTGTTTCGAGCTAAGAATAAGTTTTAACAGCAAAATAAATAACAAAATTTAACACATTACCACATAGACAAATAAGTATCCACATAAACGAAACAGGAAGAAAAATATCAACACAAATGTTGGGACGAAAAACTACAATTCAGTGCAGGTAATGGTCAAGGAGACCACCATCATCAAACTCAACACATTTCCTTGGCCTTGAAATTAATCTAAAAACCATAAAAAAATCGTTTTATTGAAGTACTTGCTGAAAATGTCCACCCAGTTGCTGTATACACAGTCTAGCTCTTCTTAGTATTGAAATGGTAGCTTTGCCAAGAGTCGCGGGATCAGCACGAATAGTTTCTGCGGCATTTTAAATGGTTTTTAGAATTATTCCAAGGTCAAGGAAATGTGTTGAGTGGTGTCCTTGACCATTAGCTGCACTGAATTGTAGTTTTTCTTCCCAACATTTGTGTTGATATTTTTCTTCCTGTTTCGTTTATGTGGATACTTATTTGTCTATATGGTAATGTGTTAAATGTGTTATTTATTTTTCTGTTAAAACTTATTTTTAGCTCGAAACAATCTGTAGAAGGATCCCCAATCTTGGCTAAATCTGTAGATTAAGTAAATTTACTTGAAGTAACTACAAAATACGCAAGTTTTAGAAAACCACATTTGATTTTTCTTAAATTATTAACAACACATGAATCGAAATCCCGAATAAAAAACTAAAAAACTGAATTTTCTTCTCGATTCAGTTTAATGATGCCAAGTATTTTTTTACCACAATTGTAGCATTTTTCACGTAGTTTTAGAAAATGGCACCAAACTTTGAATAAAATGCGCATACAGGGTGAACTTTTCGACAAAACCGAAAGATAACAAAAAAATAAGTACGGCCCTGCAGTTTTCGGATCGGTGAAAAATGCGGGTATTAAGTGCCATTAGTAGAGCATATTTACCAAATTTCGTTAAATTCGATCAATTCGTTCAAAAGATATCGCTCATCAAAGATTTCGGTAAATTGCACAAATCACCCTGTATAATCGAAACGAAGGGCCTCAGGAAAATTTCAAAACCAGATCCTGAATCGCCTTGAAAAACTACACCTACCCTTAAGCTATGGCAGTCATGTCGTGGGACAGCCTGTATAGAGTGAAAGTTTTGCATTAAAAATGCATTTATGTATTCTGAACTGAGGAATATACCTACACGTAATCCAGTTTTAAAAATGCGTTAAATTCGGGGAATGATAGAGAATCAAAAAATAATAAATAATAAATGAGTTTCTTGCCTCGGAGTTTGCTTTATGAACTATATTCAGGAAATAATGAAATAATTATGCTTCGTTGAGAAAATACAGTGGAAAAAATTCTTATTTTTTAAATATTATTTTTACTCATACCTACCTACATATTATTTTTCGATTTACTATCGTTCCCTGAATTCAACGCGTTTAAAACGTGACCAAAAATTAATTATTGTCATAATTATGTCAACTGATGACAATTTTTATTCAACGTACTCTCTGTTGCTAAAATATAGAATTTTTTTTTAATACTTACTTACAACATCTAATCTAAACAAAAGCGAATCAAACACATACTATGTTTATAAAGAAAAAAATGTTTAAAATTAAGTGACCTGCTATCGGCAAAATTTTGTCATAGAAGCTTATAGAACACACCTGTATATCAAGTGAGTTGAACTGTAATAAATTAAAACCACAGTGGTTTACACTCGGGTTTACATTATAGTCTCCATTACCTAAATATTTGATTCTTGGCCTTAAATTCTTACACAAAAATGTAAAAATTCGCAAAGCAAAAAAATAACAGTGAAGGACAAAAATATTGCATATTGACTAACGTAATTATTGTTGTTATTTTTCAATTAAACGTTAAATGTGTATTAACCATTTTAAGTTAAAAAAATTTATAAGTATGAGTATGCAATATTTTTGTTTGACTGTATAAAAATACCTATACCGATACCGAGTGGCTGACAATACGAGTATACCTATTTATAATGTAGGTACTAGGTAGGTATAAAGGACATTGCCTAATGCATAATCCAAAATATTTTTAATGTTAACGAAATTAATTTTGTTACCCATCATTGTCAAAGTAGATATTTTGACGTAGGTTGTTATTAATATTAATTATATTATTATAGCTTAGTGTTCTATGAACAGGAGTATGGTCAGTCACCCGGCACATTGTTTTATTCTGTGCACCCGGTATGTAGATACGATTAAAAAATATTATAAGTAATAAAAGTTAATAGGTACTTAACTTACCTGCGCATTTATTTCTAAAAAATGATTAGTTAATATCGATGTCGGATTTTTACTGATAACACAACGAACCACTTCTTAGTCTTACTTCACTCACACTTCACAGAAGAATAACAATAATAAACAATTTCCAATTTCTTTTGACAACTTATCTACATCCTCTACTTACTAGTTCTAGTTCTAGTCTAGTCCTCTAGTCTATAGTCTGAGTAGTCTGTCTTCTGTCTGTCTAGTTTAGTTTTTAGTTTTAGTTCCTTTTCCCCATCCTACCCTAACTGGCTCCTGCTAGCACTGCTCGATAGTGTTCAGTGTTGCCAGGTTAAATTTATTCTACTCACTAATCATCAATGATTTTCTACAAAAAATTCTATTAGATTAAATTTTTACAGGCAAATCCCATCGCGAGGTGATGGGGGGGGGGGGGTTATTGGAAGGAGTCCCCCCCAGAAACAGTGTTTTTTTAACAATTCAAGGTCACACATTTTCCCCAGGTAATTAAAATTTATGCACATGGAAAAAATAAAAAATGTTCCAACATTCAAGGTCATGAATTTTGCCAGCACATGAAAATTTACGCACACGAATAAAATGAAAACTTGAAAACAACTTAGGATCCCTCAACTCTATTAATAAAAATAAACACCCAACCCAGTCCAAATCCAAACTACAAAAAAGTATTCATTTATTCAGGAGCTCAGGACACGGCAAGGTAAAATATATTCGGCGGTAGATTTGAATTTTTGAATTTCAAACTGGCAAAACTAAAAGATTCCTTATTACCACTCTGTAACGTTATAGTACGGGCCTGGTAGATGCGATGATTACATACGTCGAGTTTGGGAAGTAACCACTTGAGGACAATGCCAAGCGCTTTGAAACGTATACAGTCACGTATTCGCATTATATCCGCTTTTTCATATCGTGAAAAGACGACAGGGAATGATGTTACGATTTTTGGAATATAAATGCAAAATAAATGTAAAATTCAAAATAAAAATCGTGCTACTGTTAATCTCGAAGATTTTCCTTGCCCTGAAAGTGAAAAAAAATATAAATTTGACCGTAGTGCCAAAGAGGCCTTAGTTGTGACCTTAATATCAGTTTGCAATGGCTGTTTTTAGCTTCTTACCCACCCAGCATCCCTATATCGCTCCTCCGTCCCGAAAAAATTAATGAAACTTAGGAGCCGCGGATGTATATAATTACCTTTTGTTTTAACTTCAGCCCAAGAATATTTAACACATGATTTATTTGACGTCATTATTATTTCAATATTGACATACAATTATTATTATTAAACACTCTGGGTACTTACTACTACTGATTATAATAGATTAATAATAAGTCGGTGTAATACATAATATGTATATGTAGTTCATATTGGATGAGGTGTTATTCGCTTTTATTTTTTTCCTTCATTGTCATTTTCATTAGATTTTCTATCAGAAAAATTCAAATCTACTAGAAAATCCACTAATAGCCACTAGATATAAATTTTGACTAAGTACTGCTAGGGCTGTTAAGAATTTTACTAGATCCGGTAGAAAATCTACCAAGTTGGCAACACTGACTATAGTGCTAGTCCAGGTCCAGAAATGCATTCCTTATAATTTCAATCGCTGAGCCATATTTTATGTAAACCAGATGTTGGATGTTGATGCTACGCTTTGTTTTATTCTTTTGTCTTCTGCTGTGGTCGCTCTCTGACTGCATGAGACATTCCTTAGACAGACATTCCATTCCATTATTCCATTCATTCATTTCAAATCATTTCTATTCTATTTCTCAGCTCTATAAAATAAACACGTTGCACGGAAGACAAACGTGACTTATTTATAATAATAATATATTTTTTATAGGTACATAGGTACCTATATTTTTTATTTCTACCTATCTATGAATGTTATTTTTAGCATTTTCAGCTCCTCAGGTGTGATACGATTCTTACTTCTTATTATTAGTAATTGATCATTTTGATAAAAAAAACAAATATTAACTATAAATATTATACAGGTGTCCCAGATAGCAGGTGGTTCAGGATCTCGGAAACCGTTGGTTAGAGATACAAGGTCGGTGAAATTAGATAAAAGCTGCACAATTTTACGCTTAATAATAATCTGAAAAAAAATTACGATATTTTCAGTCATTGCTGAAATATCCTGAAAAAAAACTGAAAAATCGCGATTTCTTATTTTAGCCATTATCTTTTTTATTATTGAAAATAGATAGTTAAGTATGTATATTATTTTTTGCGGGCTTACATATAGGTAAGTCGTCAAGAGGTTATTTGATATTTCAAAGATTTTAATGCTGGAACAGATCTCGGAGTTTCCATAGCTAACAAATAAATAAATCGTCAGTTTTCAAGGAAACCTTTTAACACCCAACTTTAACACCACTATTTTTTATACAGGGTACAGGGTGTTATTTGACAAACTAATTACAGAGCTATGAAAGAATATATCGATCAGGTGACTAAAAGTAAAAATAGATAAGAAGAACAAAAAAAAAAAACTGTCAATGATCAAAGAATAATAATTATTGTATATATACAGGGTGTTCAGCTAAGGGTACGGAGCGGCCATATATCGGGAACTGTTGGTCCTAGCCTCAAAATAAAAATTTTCCAAACATAAGTGACCAAGAAAAATTCATTGAAAATATTTTCAAGATGGTCGCACTTCCGTAAATACCAGAAGTCGACAGCTACTTTGTTATTTTACGGCGGATACCCAATATATTATATATTTTTTTTAATTCTCTGAAAAAATCGAAAGCAAGTGGTTCTAGAATGGCCGCTACGTACCCTTAGCTGATGAACATCCTGTATTGTGTGATTTAAACGCAAGTTTTCTATAATAAGTTGCACCCCTGAGAAGTTATAGGAGTTGAAAGTGGGGTTTCAAATTTCGAAAAAAATTAATGTCAGTTGTACCTGAACTTTAGAAAAACCAAATTTGGTACACGTTGTGAGTGTACAAAGAGCATTCATTGACAATAAGTAGAGTTAAATTTTAGCATTTAAAGGGTTGATAAGAGATGATGCACCCTTAAAATGTTACATAATTTAATTTTTTAACCCGTTGGCCGATTTGCGAAATTGTTACTTTATTTTAATGAGAATTAATTCTAAAACTTTCATTTCTCTTAATATTTTCCAATAAAGTTTGTAATTTTCCACAAAAACTCGAAAAACTAAAAAATATATATAGCAGCTATATGTAACCTACCTAATAATCCAATCATCAAAAATTCAAAAAAAAATTTATTCTCAAACGTTTTCTCTTCTTATTTAAATTTTTTTTTGTCATTTTCAACTTTTTTCCTGATCGTCAACTTTGACATTCAATTTAAAAAACCAACTATTGAATTTTTGATGATATTATATTGAGACCTATACATAACCTAATTTTTTTTGTTTTTAGGATTTTTTCGAAAGATACAAAGTTTTTTGGAAAATAATAAGAAAAATCAAAGTTTTAGAATTAAATTCTTCATAAGACAAAGTAACAATTTCTTAAATCGGCCAACGGGTTAAGAAATTTTTTTACATTTTAAGGCTGAATCATTATCCTTATCAACCCTTTAAAATGCTACAATTTATAACTCTGCTTATTTCAAATTAATGCTCTTGGTACACTCACAACGTGTACCCAATTTTTTTTTTTAAGTTCAGGTTCAACTGAGATATTAATTTTATTTCGAAATTTGAAACCCCACTTTCAAACCCGATAACTTCTTAGGTGTGCAACTTATTAGTGCAGAGATAAGTTGAGTTAAATCATCATATTTTGGGTTCTCCTACACGCTTCTGCTCTGTGTCGGTTCTTATACTAAACAGTCTGTATAATAATGATTTATTTAATTATTATATTATTAATAATAATTTCAATGTAATGTTGATTTACAAAAGTTGCGCAAACGTTTTTTGTACAATATTTTACAAACCTGACAATTATTACAGCCCAGCAATTTTTGAATGGTACCTCACTTAAATGTTATAAGTGTAATGATGCCTGAACCAGTTTTCCCATAATGTTGCTTTGTAAGCTTGCTGTTATGTTGGAACAACATTTACGTGAAATATTCAGCAGAACCAACAAAAATCACATCCCCGCAATGTTATTATTTCAACGTTGTTTCAATATTTCAAATCGAAAGTTGCCTCAACCAACGTTATTCAAATATTGCTTAGTAAGCTTGCTGTTATGTTGCAACAACATATACGTGAAATATTCAACAGAACTGACAAAAATCACATCCCCGCAATGTTATTATTGCAACGTTGTTTCAATATTCAAAATCTAATGTTGCCTCAATCAACTTTATTCAAATATTGCTTTGTAAGCTTGCCGTTATGTTGCAACAACATTTACGTGAAATATTCAACAGAACCGACAAAAATCACATTCCGGCAACGTTATTATGGCAAAGTTGTTTCAATATTCAAACTCTAATGTTGCCTCAATCAACGTTATTCAAATATTGCTTTGTAAGGTTCTTAAAACATTGCAGTAACTTATTTACACAACTTTCGACATAACTCAAAATTGTAATGTTCCTGTAACATTTTGTAATGTTCCTTGCTCAGTGGGGAGGGGTAAAACTTTAATAAAGAGATAAAAACAGATATAAACGTAGGTATCACTTTGTTAAAAGATTTCCCATTCAAGAAGCTTGACTTTAATAAAGTTTATGATATATTTTGAAACGAGGACGAAGACGTACTTACCAGAGAATATTTCATAATACCATCTTCATAAAAATCTGCAGACGTCAATGGGTATTACAAGTGTGCAATATCTTTCTGCCAGTCTCTTTGTATGCTGCGAAAACTATACAATTAATTAAATTCGCTGTTGTAATTGTAATTAGTAAACAAATTACAGTAAAATTAACTAAAGTGGATCAATTTATAATGCGAATTGACTTCTATACATATATTGCAAATCGTTACACTTTCACATTTTGTAATATTTATACTTGTTACCCACGTTCAATATGATGATGATTCTTAAGAACTGTGTAGTAGTTGTGAATTAATTTGTATAATTAGTTAAAATATATCTCACAGCCATAAAATCTATTTTTGATGACCTTTACAATCCCACAGTATGTCAAAATATTGGATAATAGAGTAAAAACCCCAGAATCACCTTGGCCTAGAAGCCTTTGCGATTTGCGGGGGTTATGCTATGAAAAAATAAATGAAAGAAAGTGTTCATTCATTATTCGCACACACGCTTGAAAAATTCTAATCAAAAAAATAGAACCAACTACTATTGTAGTTGTTCAGGAATCTTGACTGATTTATAACAAATCTGACCTGCATATCTAATAACTTGGAGTTCCTTGCTTTTATTTTTTGAATTCCTTAAATTGGGCGGATCACAATCTTGTAGTAGGAAGCATTTGGATGTAGTCAAAAGAAAAGTTTACCGAGGGTTGGTATGGATTACTACTTTGGACTCTTTTCGATCTCTCCAAGCTTTTTGAATAGAAAAATGCCTTTCTTCTGAAACTTGGAAAGTATAGCAATACGTGAAAGGAAGAATAATCCAGGCGGTCTAGCTGACTGGGTCTTATGGTCGGGTAGTGAGATTCCTTATTTTTGCTCAAGTTCTTTCTGGAGTACCTTCTCAGGACAGTCTTCTCGGCCGGCTTTTTCCTTTGTTTTCGTTTAGTCCCCAAAACTACATCTCCAAATACACTCTGTATTAACGATGTAAGTAGTTGGTACAACAACTATCCTCATTAGGATAAAAGCCAATGATTCTCTCAAATGCAACATCTTCATGTCAAAATTGTCTTCTCAAAATTGTCACCCCCACGTCAACCATTTCAAAGGAAATAGGAAAATATGGGAAACAGATATCATTTCTTTTATATTTTTTTTTAAATGGGCAAGTTTTTGCTAAAAAATTTCGAAGAAGACACGTTTTTATTGAAGGGGGGGAGGGGGGGAGGTAATGTGCGAGACTATCTAAGGTCTCCTTAAGAAAAACGTTCCTTCAAAGTTTCGCTTCTAGAATATTCCTGAGTAAAGAAGGTTCATGATAAATTCTTAATTTTTCAAAATATGTAAAATATTTGACATGCCGTAACTTTGTGAACTTACGCATATACAATAAGGGAAAAAAAGTTATCCTCGGAAGAAGACCTTCGAAAAGATATATCGCATATACCGTCTTTCAATATAGCCAAAAAATTGCAAAGGATAAACGTTACATGACCATTTCTCACTTGAAAAAATTTCAAATGGTTGTTAGGGGTATATAGTTTGTGACATTTAAATAATAAAATGGGTCCCCTTTGAAGACAAAAAGGACCTTCTTTTTGGAAATTTTCTATAACATAGTGTATTAAGCGTGGGTACCTTTCAAAAAAACACAACGTATGGGTAATATACAGTGCGAATCAAAAGTATTGAATTTATTCATTTTTTCAGTTATTATTCGTAGAAAATGAACAATGTAAAACAGGGCCTTCTTTAGATATTCGACGCCCTCGGGCTACTAAAAATAATTCGCTCGCTTCATAAGAAAATTCACAAGATAGCTAGCTGGAGTGGGGCAGTGGCGACTTGTGTATTGAAAAATTAGCGCAGTGTAGATTTTAAGCTTCCTCTAATAGGTATGTCTTTAGGGGAGGGAGGAGGTTGTTTTTGAGATGCGCCGCAGACAAAATTTTTTTCAATGTTCAAAGGGACGAAGTTTCCCAATATAGTAAAAAATTTATCCAGATATAATTATGTAGTAATAAATATCTAAATGATAGCAAAAATACAGGGTTATCCTAAATAAGAGCGAAAAATTTCCGAAGGTTATTCCTTGGCTCATTCTAGGGAAAAAATTGCTTTTAACGTAGGCCCACAAATGCACCATTTTCGTAAATGTTAAAGAAATACTTTTTCCCCAATTTTTTGACGATATCTCAGGAATCGTTTGAGATACAGAGCTCAACTTTTGTACGTATTTTACCATTGATATTGGCTAATTTTTTAATACTAACAAAATATATTTCATAGGTACATCAGTGGCGGAGATTTTACGGTTGCTGAGTTTTTTTGCCTCTAATATCTACGCCACTGTGCTAATTGACATTTTAATAAAAGCTCACTTTAAACCGCCAATATTTTCGACACAAAAAAGGTACTCTTGATTATAATTATTGCTAAGGTGAACCGTTTTCGAGAAAAACGCCTATTTACAACGAGAAACTCGCTTTGGATGTTTCAAAATATAATAATAATTATGTCGGAAAATGAAGGGCAAAAACTTCGCTCAATCCTAATAAAATCTTCGCCAGTGGCACACGAAAAGAAAAATTAATTGATATTAAAGAGGTAGCTAATATCAATGATATGAAATGTACAAAAGCTGAGTTCTGTACCACAAACGGTTCGCAAGATAGGTAGGTATTTAAAAAAAAAATGGTATAGTTTTTTTTGACACCATGCATCTCAAAAACGGTGCATTTCCGGACACACGTTAATGGCAATTTTACCCTTAGAATGAGTCAAGGAATCACGCTATAAAATTTTCCTACTTATTGGGGATAACCCTGTATAGAACTAAAAATAATGGCCGTAGCCAAAGGAGTGCACCATAATAGGGGCTAATGGCTTGAACTAGAAGCGTTAGAAAAAGTGTCGGAATTGAAAGAAGTAATTTCATAACCAACTAATACAATAAACAAAACATGACATAAAATTCATACAAAAAAAATACAAAAAAAATTCATTAAAAATTGCAGAAAAAAGATCTTTGACCGCTTCAACTTTAAAAAAATGACTACGTTATGAAACGTGGATTCAATGTTGGAGTCATTTATTTTGATTTTGAATTATAATAATTGACTCCCCTAAGATGATTGTGCCCCTGAGCTATCGCCCTATTATCCCAATGGTGAAATAGTTTAATTTTTATGTCTTAAAATACAAATGGCGTTAAATTTTCGTCACTTGCTTCAACCCCCTTAAAGTGATACTTACAGTCCCTGTTTTTTGCAAATTAGAGGGGGATAGGCTTGTGACACCTCATTTGAAAGACATTTTGATTTTCTACGTGGGCGTGTCAATTTTTCTTCGATATTATTGTCTAGTTGAGGAGAAAATTATTGTGAAACAAATGTAGTGAATAAATTAATTTTCTTAGTTAACAAAATTTACCTTTATTCACTACATTTGGTTCGTTTGGGAGTTTAATTGTCAAATATTAATTATTGTTCAGTTCACTGCGAAAAAAGGATCAAGGACATAAATATTAAAGCCATACTTAGGAGGATCTTATTCAGAGATAATATTTTATATTAAATAGTCGGTGAGATGGAAGATCTAATAAATTATTGGATTACGAACAAACAATGATCGATTTTAGATATTCTCGTCTATTACTTAATAGCGTTAAAAAAGCTGTAGGTATACCTACTTACTCATTAATTATGATATAAGTATTATAATGATACCTAATGATTACCTATTATAATAACTAACACTGCGTGGCGTTATTTATTAATTTTTTATCATGATAATCACTTCTTGATGATAAAAAAATGCATATATGACTCTTCTTTTAATTTATTTTATGAATAATCGATGTAAGTTTCGCTGAGAGCACAGATAATTGGAGAACTTAGATAATATATAATATTATCTGTTACTTACCTACTTTAATAATAATTAATGAGAGCGGTTAGAGATAAATTAACCATCCGATTCTAAATAGTTTATACAGCGGCATCGTACAGGGTACCTACTTATTATCATCTGTATCAAGTTTTATTATTGTTGTAATTTTACCCATGTTAAAGGACTAGACGTATAATCAGAGCGTACTATTAAATGTATGGCGAATAAAAATTCCATAATATATCCTGGGGTCTCAAAATTCACTAAAAGTACTGATAAAAAGGTAATCGTTTCTCGTAAACAAAAACAATAAAATTCCCAGCCCAACTGATATTTTTGCGATCTCCGGGTATAAAGAAAGCAATTATTCGATTATATCTATATTAAGCCTGTCCCACTTGCTTATGTGTTAGTATATATGTGTGTATTCGTTGTAGCACTTGTAGCCATCGTTTTCTAAACCGCTGTCCTGTCTGAGTTTTCTATGGTGCCTGGCCTGGCAGTCACAGTCAAGTCAGTCTCACGAATTCGTTTCGCGAATCATAACTGGTGACCGGTCAGCTTGGTGTCAATAACTCCTCAGCGACTACAAGTTAATTATTGTTTATTATACTTTTAATGAAAATTTATTGAATCGAAAATGGTGAAATGTAATATCAACGATTTTCCGCAACTCCTATCATACAATTTTGGCAAAGAAGTTCAAGTTTTGGACAGTAGAGCAAGTTATCTAACAAAACCAGGAGAAAATTATGGAAGCGTCATTTTGGCCCTCGATGTCACTATCAAGGACTCCTCAGGAAAGGTCGATACTCTAAATTTGTGTGCCAAACTAATCCCGACAAATGACCTCATGAAAGCTATCTTCGATATCCAAGTGACATTCAAGAAAGAAGTATTTGTGTATCTAGAAACCATTCCAACCCTAGTGGCTTTGCAGAAGGAGTACGGGATTCCTAAGCAGAAATACTTGGATAAAATCACCCCCAAATGTTATGCAGCAAGGATTAATCTTAATCCCGCAAGTGACGAAGTGGATAAAAACGGGATTATCTTGTGTGAAAATTTGAAAAGGCAAGGATACAAAAGTGAAGATAGGTTAGTTGGATTTGATCTCCAAACATGCGAAGTTGCTCTGAATTGTCTAGCTAGGTTGCATGGTGTATCTTTGGCGTTGAAAATTTTAAAACCAGAAATATTCAGGGAGAAAGTCCTGCCAGGTTTGAAGAGGAATAAATGTTTTGAACACCAAGAGGGTATGAGAAAAATTTTCCACGACAGTATAATTGATGGTGCTCGAGAAATCGAAGAATTGGCTCCTTTTATGGGAAAACTTCAGGAAATCATTAAATTCAGGAGTCAGGTGGATAATTTCTATTCACACCGTCCACAACCTAAAGAGTTATTTGCAACTTTTTCTCACACGGATTATTGGACGAGTAATATTCTAATACTGAGAGAAGAAAATGGAAAAGCTGTTAATGCAAAATTTATTGATTTCCAATTAGGATGCTATGATTCGACAGTGCGAGATGTGTTATTTTTCTTGTTTACTACTGCCGAAAAGTCAGTTTTTGATAGTCATTTCGATTATTTGGTGAAATTTTATTATAACAATTTCGTAGAGACTCTTAAAGAGTTTGAAATTGATACTTCGAAATATGACTGGAATTCGTTTATGAAAGAAATGAATGAAGTGGCCCCTACCGAGTTATATCACATCCTTTATATGCTGAAACCCATATTCGTCGAAGAAGGTAAAGTCAAAAGCGATTTGCAGAATTTTAAAGATGAAGATTTTGAAAGCAAAGATTTACTTGGATCAACACATCGAAGAAAATTGAAACAAATAATTCTTGAGTTCAATAAAAGAAGGTGGCTTGACAGTGCTCTGTAATAGGTATCTAATTGCATCAATTATTGTTTTATCTATTATTGCATAATTATATTTTTAGTTTTTTAATTATTAGTTATTAATTGATAGTTATATATTTATACAGGGTGTCTTAAATTTATAAGTCATTCTAGAGATTCTTATCTTGAAAAATAAATAAAAAACTACCCACAATTTTGAGATTGTATTATTTTTTAGATATAGGTACTCTTTTAATTATTATTAAAGTCGATTTTTTTACGGTCCCTAAATAAGGTTATTTTATGATGAGAATACGGGAACAATTTGTTTTCTACATTTTAAACGATCACTTTTTTACTGCTATAAAAAATTGTAATTACTTCTCACTAGGAATATTTAAATCACTTTTTTGTTTCAAGAAATGAACATAAAGAGTGATCCTTGTCACTGTCTCAGGTGACTAGATTCCAAGGTTTTTATAGTCAACTTACAGTTCTTTTTTATAGCCGGCAAATTATTGTTTTTTGTGTCATTTTGTAATAAAAATATCAATGAGTCCAAAAATCTATCACTTTATTAATAATTTTTTTTTTTTTTTTTTTGAGCACACCGGTGGCCGAATGGTTCAGTGGGCAGTCTGCTGAATCACTGGACCCGGCGGACTGAGTTCAATTCTCGGTGAAGGCTCTGGGTGTCTGTGTTGTCCTTTCTACTATTTATTTGGCATACTTGAAGCTGGGTGTATGAGCAAGAGGCTCCAAACCCATATTACCGGTGTGGAGCGACTTTGTCTTAACTACATAGTGAAGACCGATTCTCCCCCTTAAAAAAAAATTTTTTTCACTGTATATCATAAAAAACATAAGATAAAGCACTAAAATATCAAAATGTTGATTTTTTTATGAGTTTTGAATACCTTTTTTTTAATACAGAATGACACCAAAAACAATATGGCGAGCATTAAAGAAACAAAAGTTGACTGAAAATTATAAGATTATGCATTGTTTTTCAGATGGATAGCTACTGGCGATTGGTGACTTATATTAAAAAAAATAAATACCTATTTATTTTCAATACCTAATTAAAAAATAGGGCAAATATCAATTTTTCAGTTTTTCTGCATATTTCAGCTGAAGTTATCCTAAATTTTGTTTCAGAATATTAATAAAATATGAAATTGTGCAAATTTTCTCTTCGCTGCCCTGTTTGCTATTTTTTTTATTAATTTATTTTGTTCTTCATTTTCAGAAAAAGCCTACCATTTGATTTTTTTCATCGAATGCCATAAAAAAACAAAAACAGCCAATATGACGTCATATTAACGTATTCATTGTAAAAAATTCAAAAAAGAGTCGTGCTAGTACGATGCGAAGCTAGTTTAAGGACATTAAGGCTTGTCGTGTGCTCCTTATTAGTGTTGCAATAGTTTAGAAATACGATTGCCTGCATTAAAATCGAAAATTGCGAGCTAGAAATTGGAAAAATATCTCATATATTATTAAAAAAATTAGGCTATGTGTCATACAACGTAAAAAAATGTTTCTATACGTATTAATTAATTATTAATGATCTTAGAATTATGCAAAGTATTCTATCAAAACAATATAAATATTTATATTGATTAACATAATATATTCATTATAAATATTGTTCCATTTATCCATGTCTGTCAGGATTTTTTGTCTGTTTTTTTTTGCACATACCCAGAGGATATTTACTATGAAAATGAAAAGAATCATTTCTATTGTGATTGCTGGAAAATAATCATACAATTTTGTATTAATTTTTTAATTATTCAAAGGAAATTCTCCATTGTTTACCATACGTGTTATCGTCTGTTTTTTTTTTGCACACACCCAGAGGCTTTTTAATATGAAAATGAAAAAAAACATTTTTGTAGTGATTGCTGGAAAAACAATTCTGTATTCATTTCTTAGCCATTAAAATGAAATTCTCCATTGTTTGCCATACATATTACCGTCTGTGTTTTTTTTTGCACACACCTAGGCTATTTACTACTATGAAAATGGAAACGACCATCTTTGTTATGTGATTGCTGGAAAATGATTATAAAATTGTGTATTAATTTATAAAACCATTCAAAGGAAATTCTCCATTGTTTACCATACGTATACTGTCTGTTTTTTTTTGCACACATTTGCATTTGGGCTATTAATTATTTACTATGAAAATGGAAAATACTTACTATTTTTTTGTGACTGCTGGAAATAATCATACAATTCTGTATTAATTTCTTAGCCATTGAAAGGATTCTCCATTGTCTACCATACGTTATTACTGTCTGGTTTTTTCACACATCTAAAGTCTATTTTTTATTTAGATGGACTTGTCAAACAGCTGTCAAGTTGGTACCCTGTGCAATCTTTAAACAGTAATTTTCATATTGTCGGATGGTAAGCCTGTTTTCTCGACCTTGGCAAAAAATGTACGTTGTGACTAAAGTAACGGCAACATTCCCCGATTCGGGTATAGGCTATGACGTCACATGCAAAACATGTTTCCTTGTTGTAAGTTCCACTGTTATAAAACGCAAATGAAAAACTTCAAATTACTTTATTTTCTCTGAAAATAGTCCTTTTTTAGTAGTTATTCGTTTTTTGAGGACAAATTTAACTGTTGCTTGGATTGACTATTTCCAATGACGTTTTGCGAAAACTAGGTCTACTCCCTGAGTCGGCACTCTAGTCACAGCGAAACGCGAAGGAACTGAAAAGTTGAAGTTGTCAAATTAACAAACCAAATTATTAAAATGCTCAGGCAGGTAAATTTATTTCAAAAGAAAGAAAAGAAGGAATCATCAAATGCTATAAACAATAGCGATTGAAAGATGTTTCTCCAGATTAAGCAAAAATACTGTTTAATCAGATTCCTTGAAAAATTCTTAAAAAATGATTAAATAATGTAAGTACCTCTTCTATTTATCAATAATAGATTTTCTTCTATTTTCAACATTTTTACATAAAACTAAGAAGGAATCGGTTTAATCCTACATACATAAGATTTATAAGAGTAAATAGCTAAGGTACTTACTTACACCTACAAGTCTCTAAAATTTTCCAATTTACCTCTAAAAATTGAGTTTATAGTTTTTTTTTGGGTTGAAATTTTGAAATAAAATGACATTTCAACTAATGGACATAACCTAAATTAATTTAGTAACTATTCCAGTGACTATTTTAGTAACAACTATCACAATAACCAACCTAATCAGTCTTGTTGCCAATCGTTCCCCTAGAATTTTGACTTGGTGGAATCCATCTAAATAAAAAATAAAGTATATAGGCTATTTATTATGAAAATGGAAAGGACCATCTTTGTTATGTTATTTTCTGAAAAATAATCATCATTAACTCTGTATTAATTTCCAGAACGATTCAAAGGAAATCCTCCTTCGTTTACTGTACGTGTTGGTGTTATTGTCTGTGTTTTTTTTTGCACACATCCAGGCTATTTTACTATGAAAATGGAAATGACCATCTTTGTTATGTGATTGCTGGAAAATAATCATAAAATTGTGTATTAATTTCTAGAGCCATTCAAAGGAAATTCTCATTGTTTACTTTACCTATTATACAATGATATTGATAAACAATGAATAAGAAATCTACATAGGGTGCAATAATAAATTTAGTGCACGGGTTTGATTGGCACAAATTGTTATTGACATCATTAACGCTGATTGATTTCTTTTCATTCCATTAACGACTGTTGTAATTGTGGTTATTATTTCTTCATTCCTTTTCGCTGAATTCGATCGTTAGAATTAATTGTATAAATACCCACATAATATAAAATAAATGATGCAAGAGGCATATTGACTTGATCTGTATGTATTAAAATAATTTTCTCATGCCTAATTACCTATGTTTGCTTCTACATCTACTGTCTACACATAAATAATTATAATTATTGATTATAATTTGAATAGTAATAGAAAGACATATCTTAGGTACAATAAATATTGAGTTTTTTTAAATTATCTAACATGTAAATGATAAATCTAAGTATTCTAATTTAATATTAATTGCATTAATGCTAAAAAAAGAAAATGAGGAAATCAATGTTATTATAAATGCCTTGACATTTGACAACATTCGTTATTTATTTATTTTAAGTACAAGCAGTAGTTAATAAGTTACTTCAGGGTACAAGAAATAAATAAGTTATCTATATGATTTGTTAATTGAGATTACGATTTTTTTCGCACAGTAGCATCGACATTCCACGCTGCATGTTTATAAAATACGAACAACCTTCCTCGACCTTGCTAAGTGTGCTACAGAGTGGGTACAAATTATTAGAGTACATAGCTCTGATACACCGACACGACAACAATTTGCACACATGATTCAATTATTACATTTCATTAGTTTGGCGTACGATTATGTTACCTATACGTGCTAGTAAGAGATTTTTATTTTACTTGTGAATTTACCTATATAAGTATATTTTCACCTATTAAATACCACTCATGGAAATAAATCAGATAACCACCTTTTTTATTGACCTTGTAAAAAAAACTAGATTGAAGTTGACAAATTGACAAACAGAGTAAAAAATTACTTTAAAATTATCACATATCCATTAATGAAATGGAAATATTCGCAATTTTAAAGATGTTACAAATTATTTAAATTATTCCGGATTATAATTATGCAAAACGCCTAAGTAATCATAAATCAGCGTCAAACAATAGATTTTAAGCACACCACATCTGCAAAGAAAATAGAAGACTGGAACTTGATTTTCTGGAATATCTTGAAATTAAGATTTATCTTGAAGATCCAAATCCCGTCACTACGTAGGTATATGGACAACAAAAACTGCTAATTTTTGGTTTATTTATTTTGAAATAAATAATTTCCAAGAATTATAGACAGATATAATATTATATAATCGTCAATACTTGAATAATAAATAATCATCATAAAATAATCATCGTTTTAAGCAGACATTGTTTTTTGTTTTTTACTATTTTTATATATTATTTTAATATTAATAACATTAAAGTAGGTAATCAAGTTAAAGTTGAAATATTGAAACTATAGAAGACGGAAAAGTAAATTCATTTCAAAATTTACAAATAAAGAAAGAGGTGCGGAAAAAAATATTATTTATAAATTTATTTATAAATATAAAGTAAATTTAGGCAGTGATAGTGATGTTTTGGTATTACATATACACCATATGATTATGAGCAATTTGATATTTAATACAGATTTTTTTGTTATTTTAATTGGGAATATCTATAGTTTATAATTGGTATTAAATATTGATAAGGTCATTCTTCCTAAAAGCAGGAAGAACTGAGCAATATTTCAAAAATATAAATGGGATTGGATTTTGTAGTATATTTAAATTATTATCTTGAGTTTTTGTGAATCCTGTGATAAGAAGGTGAATTATTTTTAATATGAATTTCGAGATCATTATACAGGGTGTCCCAGCTTATTCGAAGCGGTCTCTGTAGGCCAAACGATTGATTTTTTCCAAAAAATTTTTGCAAATTCAAGTACAGGATCACAATGGCCATAATTTAAAATTATTTTGGAGTATACGAGTGTCCCATATGACAGTGGCATATCAAAGTTATGTTTTTTTAAATGGAATGCTCCTATGTTATCGCATTTTTAGATTGTCTGAGAAGAGAAAATAAGATTGGCTTTTACAGTTGGTGTTTAAATTCAGAAGTTTTTGAGTTATAAACAAGTGAAAATCGTCATTTTTCAAGTTCAAGGCCCTGTACAATGAAAACGGTTCAAGATAGAGAAAAACGGCTTACATGTCCCTATTTTAACTTTTTATGTACTATCCTATGGTATAAAAACATTTGTACTTTGTTTGATTTTTTTATTTGGCGACGCGTGGAGAAATCTCAGAATTTTTCAAATTTTTTATCACCCTGTATAAAAATTTCATCTACATGATAGGATAGTACATGAAAAAGTAAAATAGTGACATGTAAGCCGTTTTTCTCTATCTTCAGCCGTTTTCGTTGTACAGGGCTTTAAACTTGAAAAATGACGATTTTCACTTGTTTATAACTCAAAAACTTCTAAATTTAAACACCAACTGTAAAAGCCAATCTTATTTTCTCTCCTCAGACAATCTAAAAATGCAATAACATAGGAGCATTCCATTTAAAAAAACATAACTTTGATATGCCACTGTCATATGGGACACTCTGTATACTCCAAAATAATTTTAAATTAAGGCAATTGTGATCCTGTACTTGAATTTTCAAAAAGTTTTTTGAAAAAGTCCATCGTTTGGCCTACAGAGACCGCTTCGAATAAGCTGGGACACCTGTATATTTTCAACTGGGATAATAAAGTTATATTAATGGGGACTGCTATTATATTTTATTTTCCTCTGGAACTAAAATTATAATTAATTATTAGAATGTGGGTGTGCAGTAATTAATTAGATACACCACATAACTGGCGACGAGGTTTTGTTATAAATACGAGTATTAGTAAATATGAACTAGTGGTCAAGATGCCGCCGAATAAGGAAGAAACTGTAACCCAAGTGCCAATAGTAGGACACCTCAGAGAATTCGATCCAAATACTTCCAGCTGGTCCTTATTCAAACCAAGACTGGAAAACTATTTTCAAGCAAATGGAATTACGGACAAAATTCGTATGAGAGCTGTCTTGCTAAATTTGCTTTCTGAAGAAGCCTACAAATTATTATATAACTTGTGTCTTCCAAAATTACCTGAGAGCAAAAACTATGACGAGCTTTTGAAAATATTAGCTACACATTTTCAAGACGAAGTGTCAATTTTCATTTCCCGGTATAAATTTTACACCGCCAAGAAATCACCTTCCGAATCTCCCAAGGAATTTGCTATTCGATTAGGAAGTTTAGCTGCGTCATGTGTTTTTTCGGAAGAATATTTGCAAATAGTTCTGAGAGACATTTTCGTCGTGGGATATGATAGTTCAAGATCGTCTTTTTGAAGAGTCAAGCGACGCTAGTCTAGCAGATGTTCTCAAGATCGCCAATTCCAAGTCGATCTCACGAGATTGCGATCAACGTCGTATCAAGACAGAAACGGACATCTATCACCTGGCAGGCAATCATGCTCCATCAAAATATGGGAAACCTGCAAGAGGGAATGTGCATCATCCTGTCCACGGGCCGACAGTAGGACGAAGTCTAACCCAAACTTCCCATAAGTGCGCAGTTTGCGGAAGGAACAACCACGACACAGATAAGTGCTATTTTGAAAATTCTAAATGCCATATATGTAATATAAAAGGTCATTTAGCCCCGGTCTGTAAAAATAAGATGAAATATCCCAAAAATAAAACAAAAAATTTTAATAATTTTCTAGAAGCAGATTCAATAAATGAAAATAATAATATTTCAGAGAATTTAATTTTCAATTTAAATGCAGATAATGCTGAAAACGAATCTTTTGATAACGCTAATAATTCTTGTAATAATTCAGAACGAAATAATGCTATTTATTTATCAGTTAATTTTGGTAAAATTAAACATAAATTTCAGCTGGACACAGGCTCCAGCATATCTTGTATATCTGATAAAATGTATCAGAAAAATTTTAAGCATTTGAAATTAAAATTAACAAATAAAATTTTTACAGTTTATGATGGAAATAAAATAAAACCTTTAGGATTTATTGAAGATAATACTACTTATAATAATTTAGAGACAAAAATGATATTCTATGTAGTAAAAAATGGAGGTCCACCAATAGTAGGTAGAGATTTTCTGAAAAATTTTGAACTTAAGTTACACGAAATACATTTTTTAAACGGAAATAATTTTAATGAATTAATTATGGATTTAAAAAATAAATATAAGACATTATTTTCCTCGGGCTTAGGAACATTTAATAAGGGGACCATTTCATTAAAATTGACGGACGAATCTGCTAGTCCACGATTTTTTAGACCTAGACCGATACCATTTTCGATGCGCGATAAGGTTGAAGAAGAGCTGCAACGACTTTTAAGTCAGGGAATTATATATCCTGTGGATTTTAGCAAGTGGGGAACACCTATCGTTCCCGTTCTAAAACAAAATGGCTCGATTCGCATATGCGGAGATTTTAAATATTTAAATCAATATTTAGAAATAGACCAATATCCCTTACCACGTATCGAAGATTTATTTAGTAAATTGCAAGATGGAAAATGTTTTTCTAAAATTGATCTTTCGCAGGCTTATCAGCAAGTGCTCTTGGATGAGAAATCTCAAGAACTGGTCACGATTTCAACCCATAAGGGACTATTCAGATACACAAGACTGCCTTACGGAGTGGCTTCAGCTCCATCTAAATTCCAAAAAATCATGGATGCCCTTCTTCAGGATATAGAAGGCGTTGTGTGTTTTTTGGACGATATTTTGGTCAGTGGTAAGGATCCAATTGAACATAGATGTAATTTAGATAAGGTGTTAAATAGATTAGAATCCTCTGGATTTAAATTAGCAATAGAAAAATGTGATTTTAACAAAAAACAAGTTAAATACTTAGGTCATATAATAGATGGTGATGGTCTTCACACTTGTAATTCAATAACAGATGCTATATCTAGGTCTCCTATACCAGAAAATGTGACACAGTTGAAATCGTTTTTGGGTACCTACTGTTAATTATTATTGTAAGTTTGCACCAAATCTTTCAACGGTGTTGCATCCATTATATAAACTTTTGAAAAATAATACTAAATGGCTATGGAGTGAAGAATGTCAAAAATCATTTGACGATGTAAAGGAAATGCTGGTTTCATCTGATGTGCTTGTTCACTTTAATCCAAATTATCCCATATACCTGTCCACAGACGCTAGTTCTTATGGGATGGGGGCGGTAATATCACATAAAATGCCCGATGGTTCTTTGAGACCCATTGCTTATAGTTCCAGAACATTGTCAGTCGCTGAGGAAAATTATCCACAGCATGAAAAAGAAGCACTGAGCATAATATTTGGGCTAAAAAAATTCAATCAAATCTTGTATGGTCGAAAATTTGTCTTAGTGACGGACAGTCACCCTTTGACAGCAATTTTTAATCCAAAAAAATCGATTCCTCAGTACTCCGCGAATCGGTTGAAGCGCTGGGCAATTATGTTATCAAATTTATAACTACGACATTCAATATGTAAGAAGTAAGGATAATTTAGGAGATTGTTTGTCACGGTTGCCATTAACGAATAAATTTAAAATTAATGAACAAACTAAAACTGACGTTTCTTATTTGAATTTTTTCTCCGACAGCCAAGGAATAGTTGATTTTAAATTAGTTAAGGAGAAAACTAGTTCTGATAAAATACTTAAGACGGTTACACATTTTGTAAAATATGGCTGGCCTAGGAAAATTTGGAATGTTAAAATTAAACCATATTTTAGGATTAAAAATGATTTGACTTTGGAGGAAGAGTGTTTAATGTGGAATAATAAAATTCTCATACCTTTAAGCTTGCGGCAAACCATTTTAAACAAACTACATCAGACTCATCTAGGAATTGTTAAGATGAAAAATTTAGCACGGAGTTATTTTTGGTGGCCAGGCCTCAATGTAGACATTGAAAATTGTATTAGTAGTTGTAAGGCTTGCTGCACACTTAAAGATAATCCTCCAAAGGTTAATGTCAATTTGTGGAGCTGGCCGGAGAAACCCTGGTCCAGAATTCACATAGATTTTTTAGGCCCCTTTCATAATAAATATTATTTAGTCCTAGTGGACGCCCATTCAAAATGGTTAGAGGTTTTTCCATTGAATTCAATCACAACGGAAACCACAATTTCTTGTTTAAAGGGCACTTTTGCTCGATTTGGGCTACCGGATCTGATAGTATCCGATAATGGGAGACAATTTTCTTCCACAGAGTTTAAAATTTATTTTAGACATGAACGGCATTAAACACCTTACCACTGCACCATATCAGCCCATGTCAAATGGAGCTGCAGAAAACTCTGTAAGGACAGTCAAAACAGTTCTTAAGAAATTCTTAATTTCAGATAGTCATAAAGATTTGAATGCCGCTCTTTATGATTTTTTGTTTTCGTACCGGAATAATACGCCTCATATAACGACGGGTGTAACTCCCTGGCAATTATTATTTGGAAGAAAGTTAAAACTACCGTTCGATTCTTTAAGACCTGATTCTGTTAGTGAGACGCTTAAGGAACATGTTAAAAAGAAACAAAATAATCAAGTAAAAAATTTTAAGAGCAGTAGAGAAAATAAATTTTCGGTTGGAGAGAAGGTCTTAGTGAAAGATTGTAGATCGCCTAATATAAATTGTTTTATTAAAGGCATCATTACAAAAAAACTCGGTAAATATATTTTCATTGTTGATATTCCGGAATTGGACTGTTCATGGAAAAGGCATGCAAATCAGATCAGAGTATATACAAAATCTAAGGGAATCTATTTGCCTGATTTAGACAAATCAAACATAACGATGGATGAGCCAAAACATGAACGCCCAACCAGAATAAGACAACCTCCATCAAGGTTGATGTATTATTGAAATTTACTTATTAATTTAGTTTGTAAATATTTCAAATAAATTGTAAATATTGTACCTAATAAATTTATTTTATTGTAATTCATAATTATGTAGATCTCTTGGTCACTTATCTATTAAGTTTGTTATGTAAATACTAAATATGTAAGTAATTTATCCATCCCCTGGGAATGTGTTTAAAGGGGGAGGTATGTAGTATATTTAAATTATTATCATGAGTTTTTGTGAATCCTGTGATAAGGAGGTGAATTATTTTTAATATGAATTTCGAGATCATTATATATTTTCAACTGGGATAATAAAGTTATATTAATGGGGACTGCTATTATATTTTATTTTCCTCTGGAACTAAAATTATAATTATTAGAATGTGGGTGTGCAGTAAATAATTAGATACACCACAGATTTAAGTACAAAAAGTTCAAAATAATACCTAATAAACATTGTTATTATCATGATTAACTAATAAAGCTTTTATTTTTAGTGTTTATAGATTGCTAAGTTACTTAGAGAGCTAGTGTTGTTATGTTAAAAAATCATATAAATCACCAATAAACGATTTGTTTAATAGTATATTATGCAACGAGCTTATAATGAAGGCTATTAATACGCGAGTATGATGGTTAAGATACGAGCCGCAGGCGAGTGTCTTAACCATCATAAGAGCGTATTAATAGCCATTATCTGCGAGTTCCATACACTATTTTTTCTACGACCCTTTTTTATTTCATAGAAAAGATTGAAAAATTATATATTTTAACAATGACCCGTGTACAATTGCGGATCATTGAGGTTAAGATAGGTTGCTATTTGCTTACACGCATATTAGGTATCAAATTTTCTCTTCGTCGCTAAGATTATTCTGCTGAGACATGTTTTAGTATCAAGTTTAAAGGGCACTACTCACTACTGCGTAATTTTTATTATGCAAAGTTCGAATTCCGAATTTTACGCTTTGATTTTGAGATTAATAATAATTTGAATAACATTGACAGCCAATAATTACGATATTGTTTACCTGCGCTACGCGACGGTCGCAGCGTTGCCGTTTTGAATACTATCACGGAGCACTACGAATAATATAATACTTTATCTTCTTATCTTTTACACGATATACCTACCTAACAAATTAATTAAGGTAACATAAAATCTTGATAAATTTTCTTTGAATGTTCTAAAGTAAATAAACGTTCAGAATTTTTTTTCAGAAATACAGAACTTATATCACAAGGCAATTTTTGTCGTGAGTATGACAACTCTGTGACTTCGGTTGGTTTGGAGCGACCCGATTGTGAGCGAAAAGGAACCGATTCGATTGCAAATGCTCCTCTGCCATTGGATAGCTTGACCAGTGCTTTAATAAAAATTTGTATCTTAATGAGACCCATTAAAGCACTGGTGATTCATATTTAATATGCATATTAAAGGTTGGGAGTAGAAAAAAAAATTAATTGTCATGTTGACTATGAATTGCAATTTTTTGTCCATCGTGTTTATTTCGCAATAAAATTTCAATATTCATAACAAAATTAAAAAAAAAAATTCAACTTGTTTTATATATTAGCCGCTTTTAGGTTTTTACTGTTTCAGTTGACTTCGTAAAGAATATACTGAAAACTTTTTTCTCTGATATCAGTTCTAGCAATCATAAGACTTAGTTCTAATTACGTATACTTACGAGTAATATTATACTTTATTTTCCTTCATAGAAAATTAATTAAATTGAAATGACACACTGAACGATAACCCTAATAATGAGACCTTGAAATAGAAGTGATAAGGAATTTCTGAATATTCGCTAATGACGCTAATAAATTAAAAATGTTTCCACAATCTATCCTAGTTTACTGGCTTAATGATCGACATAAGAACCACGTACACAAAAGAAATTAACAAAAATAAATATATATTCATACAGAGTGTGCGTGAAACATTTTAAATCAAGTTCATGAATAAACACAGGGTGCATGGGGCACCACTGCCGCTTCGGTCTGTGTAGCCTGAACCGTGCGCGATTTAAAAAAAATTGAAACTGGATTCTATACAGGGTCGTGGTTCCTATAACTTAAAATTACTTTGGACTATATGATAGTTGTTATGTTTTTTCTAATGGAATGCTCTTATCTTCTAGCATTTTTAGATTGTCTGAGAAGAAAAAATAAGATTGAGAATTTTGTGAGTTATAAACAAGTGAAAATCGCAATTTTAGAAGTACAACGAAAACGGCTCAAGGTAGAGGGAAAACGGCTTACATGTCCTTATTTTAAATTTTTTATGTAGGTACTATCCTATATGATGATGTAGATGAAATGTTTATACAGGGTGATAAAAAATCTGGAATAATTTTAGATTTCTCATCGCGTTGCCAAATAAAAAAAACAAAGACAAGAGTACAAATGTTTCTGTACCATGGTATAGAACATAAAAAGGTAAAGGGACTTAATTGTAAGCCGTTTTCCGCTATCTTGAGCCGTTTTCGTTATATGGGGCGTTGAACTTCGAAAATTGCGATTTTCACTTGTTTAGAACTCACTAAATTCTCAATTTAAACACACTCAATCTTATTTTTTGTTCTGACACAATCTAAAAATACAGTAACATAAGACCATTCATATGGGACAGCCTGTATAGTCCAAAACAATTTAAAATTTTAGGCACCACAATCTTTCGATTTTTTGCAATTACGCACGGTTAAGGCTACACAGACGAGCCGGTAAAGCCGCTCCACCCAATATATATTTTTTTATGAGTCACAAATTGCGAAAGCTACAACTTTTGTAGTATTGTACAAAGGAAAAAAATATTTTTACGTGTAAGTATAAATAATATCTAGGTCGACATGTTTCAATATAAATCAAAATTAATTGACAATAATTTAATTAATAGGAAATGTTTGTTTCGCATATAACTACGGGAGATTATTTTTAATTTTTTTTGTTTGGAATTATTTGAGTATTAATAAATTCCGGTAGGTATGTTATTATTTTTTAGAGCGTCGCCTCTTTCTAGACTTAGTGCTGACAAAGTTGATGAGTTGAGTTCGACAAAGTTGAGCTCCGCAGTTGACGCAGCTCCCGAGATTGAACCACGATACACACATTTTCAAGCAAGTCGAGGCGCGCTAAAACAATAATAAATATATCGATTTTATTCTGCATGATTTTCTTATTCTTAATAGGTATCTATGCCTAACCTAGATACGTACATTCAAGGTTACAGTGTTCTAAAGTGATCGCGCTAAAAAATACCGTATCTATCTTGGCCGTACCGAAGCACATTTAAGAAGCTCCTATATTACATAATAATAATAATAATAATAATAATAATATTAATAATAATAAAGTGCCTTTATCAAGTGTTATCACTAATATAACACATGAATCAGGATTGAGGAGAAGTCTTATCGATCTTTCTTCTTCTTCTTTAAATCTTATCGATGAAGGCTCGGGCCGATATGACGTCATACTCGCTGAAATGCGCTTCATTCCTCCCTTGATGTACAATTTATATTAATTTAAATTTAGAATTATTTTGTACCATGCCGATCTTTCAGAATGTTGCAAATATTTAAATTAGGTACTTATCTACAGATTTACAATAAATATTTGTTGAAAAAAGATTTGTTCATAATGATGGATGGCATGCATTTGCCTATTCATTATTTATGCACGGCTAAAAGGAAAATAACAGATTCTACTATAATTATTTATAGTCTAAGTACTATAAATTCACTGTATTCCATTTCTGATTACTGCTAATTAAATAAAATTATTATTCAACTTACATGCAAGAAACTAGATGTTAATTTTGAAACCCATTATTTAAAGTACTTAATAGTTATGCCTATTTTAAAATGTACCTAGGTATAACTACTTTTGTCAATAAAAATTGCATTATATAAAATCATCAAAAAATATAACTCCTTTAATGGAATTAGTGCATGCAGTACCTATACCTTTAGAGTAGTTACGTTATAGTATATTGTGAAACAAGTGCGGAAAAGAGAAAATTTCTCACGAGTGTGAAAGAATTGTGACACGAGACGAAGTCGAGTGCCACAATTCACACGAGTTTGAAATTTCTTTTCCGCGCGTGATACACACAGTACTTTTCCTACGACCACAATTTAACAGATTAATTATTTAACAAATTTAACACATAAATTATTTTTTCTGACAATGCTCTGCTTTATGACCTTTCCTCGAATTTATGAAATGTTTACAAGCAGATTCGTATTTTTCTCTCGAAACTACAGGTAGCAAATTCAAAGAACACAAACCTGCTTGTTTTCTGACTTCAGGTGGTGTATTTTCTGCTTCAGATTCAGAGGAATTACAATCCATTATAATGATAGGTACCTAACTAAAGATTATTTTTTCAGACTACCTAGGTAGGTATTATTTTCAATTCTACCAATGACTTTTTAATATTACTATTATATACTGTAAAATCATTGAATTCTACCGACAATATTATTATTATTTATTATTAGACTCCGTATAAACTAAAAATAAGTGACGTGAGCATGGAGACGTGGTAGATAATAACAATGATTTAAGAGAGGTTAGTATATCATTGATATGCAACTTCTACACAACGCAGGCGCTGTGCATCGTCGATTGAAGTTAGTAGAGGACTGTGGTAGAGGTGTGCGAGTTATTTTCACGATCACGTTCGTGAATTTGATTTGAACGCTACCAATGCTGTTATTAGCGATCAACTCGTAAATTTTAATAATTACTGCCACAAGAGAATAATGAGTATATTTTATAGTCTTGTCGGGTTCTATGTTATCCCATTTGTGTTTATTTTATTATCTTGAAGCTTTAAATGAATAGTTATTCCATTAACAATAAATAACAGTTGAGTTCTCAGTTACCGCCCATCACTATTGTTTACATTAAATTAAAACTGTACGGAAACGATTTTTGGCTATGCGTTATGTTACTTTGTCGCACAGTTTTGGATACGTGAGAAATCTGCTAGTTTGCGCACAAAAAACGATGCGCAAAGTAGTGTTTTGTATAGTGGTCGTAGGAAAAAGTTATGTTACATGTTATAACAGAAAAAGGTGACTTGAAGTTTACGATTGCTAATATAACAGGCGTCTAAAAATCCCCATCACATAGGCAAAGTAAAGAAAAACCGAAATGGTTGGGAACTTGCACTTACGGGAAAAACCTACTTGATATTAGAAAGTTTTGAGAACTACTATATAGCAATAAGTAACATCAGACATTAAAAACCCCTGAATGCTGGGATGCTGTGACATAAACTGTGATGATGAGAAATCCTGTTGCTTGCTTGCGAAATTTTTTTCAATGTTTAAGGTCACGCAATCTTCCAGTGGTTGTAGATGCCCATCAAGGGCAAACATATTGCAGCGCCCGCTCTTGTTACTACTTTTTTTTCAAATGCTATTGAAATTTGTGTTCATAGGTACTTCAATTAAAGGCGCCTTTGCCAGCCTTTATGCAGATTGAAACCTTTATAAATTACTTCTTTGATAGGTAAACAGGCGCCATCGAAGGTGGCAATGCTCCTACGCAGTTAGAGGTCTGGTTTGAGAGATCTTTCGGTATATTGATATAAGCAGATGAATGACCCAAAATGTAAATAAATAAATGTCTTTATGCAAATTTCATTTTCGAACAGGGAATTCCTATGTTAAAATGCACTTTTTCCCATAGGGAGAAGTCGACTGATGTCAATTCTGAGAGAGCGACGCCTACCATTACCAGTATCACCATTTCAATAAGAAATTAATTACCTACTGCAGTAAAGTCAGGTTCACGAAGTTTACCAAAAGCCGTGCTGTATGACAGGAGCAGCTTATTGTTGATTTGATGTTAATATCGATTTTATGCCTTCATTAATTACTTAAGCCCTCAAAACAAAGGATGAGGAATCTAGCTTACTTGCGGAATCGTCAAATAGCTATTGCGTTAACGTTAATAATAGTCAACATTGTCTTTAAACAATTACCTACGTACGAAGTGTACAGGCTTCAAGAATATAATTGCTCCATTTTTCCGAAAACGAATTACTTTGTTTCTTTAATGAACCATAATATTCAAAATGAGCTTAATCGAAAATGATCAAAGGATGTTCTTATTCTGTAGGTATGAATAAATCACAAAAAAAAACGATTTTATAAGACTGTTAACCAGCAATCAAGTCTTGGGTTTATATCGATTGAACTATTTAGATTTTGTATGGGTGAAGGTGAAAGGTACAGGTGCAAGCTTGTCCTCAATAATCGCTCAAAGCTTTGCAAAGCTGATGAGTAGTGTGGTCGAGTTGATCTTTTTTGGGCTTGGTGGTGATGTTCTCAATATTTACCACTTTTCGTCATCGCACTGACCTAGATTGTTCTAGCAAATGCAGGTAACCAGTGCCTGATTTAGATTTCTGACAGCCCTAGGCTAATTAATATGCTCCCCCTATCTGTCTTGCTAGTCAGTGGCGTAGGTATATTGGAAGTAGGTACAGTAAAAAATTTCAAGATTTCATTAGATTATGTTCCACATCAGGTATAAAATTTTCTGAACAAAACCGGGAGGTATAGGGGGTATGGGATACCTCCCAGTAACAAGAGGGGGTCCGGGGTTTCAGAATTATTAGAATTATTAAATTTTTAGAATTATTACCTAAATATAAGTGATCAAAATGGCAAGCAAATGGCAAGCTCAGCACCCCCTCAGTCCTTGCACCCTAGGCTTTAGCCCAATTAGCCTGTGGGTAAATCAGGTCCTGCAGGTAATCTAATAAAGGATCATTTCCATCTCTTGATGGTGTTACTTTCTGGTACCTAGTATTAGGTCATGAAGGTCAAGCAGAAGGGGTGTCATTTTTTTTTTATAAATACATCTCTATAAAGATTCAGACCCAATTTTTGTTACCTTCAATAAAAGACAAGTACCGCACCGATGAGTTTTATTGCATACTTAATTTCCTATTCTACAAAAATGATAATCAAAGGTCAAAAATATAAATTATAAAATATAAAAAAAAGTAATAAAATATAAATTTGTGCTCAAAATAAGTGAATTTTTCCAGCTCTTAATAATGTAAGTAATCAACGATTTTTTCTTTCTCCCAATTATTATTTCCCTTCTTTCCCTTCTTTCTTAAAATACTAGCAAGGTGTAAATACACGGAATAAATATAGGTAGAAAACTGGTAGTTTGTGTGTACCTATAATACGCCAGGGATGAGAAAATGTAACGTCTACCACAACATCGATAATTTACTTCAGTAATGAGGTGGGATTTCTATTTATTGGACGTGGTAATTTCTTTAAAAGGTTACTAGTAGGTAAGCAAACAACTCCGATCCGAGTGTATCAATATACTTAAAAAAATAAATAAATAAAACATATGTAACTGTAGACAATGAGAATTGAACCTTCCTATTATAATTATAAGGTTAATCAATAATTAGAATAACATATTATTTGTGTTTATACGCAGGTATACTGCCTATTATAAAAATATATGCAGAGAAAGTAGGTACATACGTAATTTATTATTAAGTTACCTTATTTATTAAATCTGAACGTGTTTTATAGTTTTCTAAGAAAATTGATTTGGATCTGCGACGCAAGCACGAAATTTAATAAGATTCGTCATTCCATAGAATTTTTACTAAACAAGCAAAAAAAGTGATAGATTTTTAACTCGATAGATGTGATTTTCTCTTGACAAACACATCAAGAGTTAAAATTGCACTTTTTTCTTGTGTATAATTTTGATTTTTTTCTGTGAGAAGAAAACCCTGGTTCTAGAAAATGGAAAAACGTAATTAGAAAATTTAAAATAATGTCAGAATAACGTTCACATAATTATGTAGAATTTGAATTTTTCAAACTGGTCGATTTTTGTATAGTAATCGACGTTTTGCCTGGTAACGAAATGATTTAATTCGATAAATGTTATGTAATTCAACTGAAATTGAAGAAAGTTTTGAACAGATTGTTGCAAGTTTTCGATGAGTGAATTTAATAATATGGATATAGTGATTATTATGAAAACTTTCTTAATAATAATTGTCATTTTTGTACATGAAGGATAATGTGTAGATAATGTTCGTGTTGGATATAAATTTGCGAGTAAATTTGATGATATCTGAGTGTTAATATTTACTATACTTAAGCGGCCATATCGGGGAAAAAAGTACTCCTCTTTCCCTTAGATAATTTACTTTTTCCCCGATAAAAAGCAGTTCAAAAGCATTTTTTTTTCAAATAGTAATAGTTCATTGGTTGAAATTCCAAAATTTTAAAGTTTAATTTATTTATGTGAGGGAGTGCCATGTAATTTTAATTTCCTAATTTTTGCTTACCTACCAAATTAAAACAATTGCAGTCATTAATGATCACCCGTTATTATCAATCCAAGTAAAGTTAGCCACGCTTCGGCCAGCCGCGCTTTTGGCCAGGGAGAGGGGTATTTTCTAAGCCCAAGTATGGATGGTAATTTTGATAAAATTTCCGACTCTTTGAGCAGAATTTCAGCAAAAATGTTGTTTAAGTTTCTTAATTAAGTCTATTGCCGAAAGCATGGCTGACCATTTATTATAAAATTTGGGAATTTTTTAAACAAAATTTCAGCAAAAAATGTCTTTTCCAGTTTCTAAGCCCATGGCTGAAAGCGTGTATGGCCATTATTATAAAATTTCTGACTTTTTTGAGCACAATTTCACCAAAAATTAGTTTTTTCAGTCCATCAAATCCGTGGTTAAAAGCGTGTGGCTAGCCCCATAAAATTTTTATGGAATATCGAACATTTTTCTTCAAATTTTCAGTAAATATTTTTTTTATTAATAAGGTCGTGGCCAAAAGCGTGGCTGGTCATTTTCATAAAATTTCGGACGTTCATGATTTTTTTCAGTTTCGATGTCGCATGGCCAAAAACGTGGCAGGCGTTTTCTGACGTTTTTTAAGCAAAATTTCAACTAAAATTAATTTTTTCAGCGTCTTTGGCTGAAAGTGTACCTACCTGACCGAACCGTGGTTAACTTGACTTGGGCTTATTATTATAGTAAATGTTTTCAAATTTCAAACGTTAGCTTTATAACTATGTTATTAGGTATACGACTCAAGATACACAAAAGTGGTACCTATAAAATGGATTCTACAACTGAGTCAATGTATGCAGACAATTATACTCATCGACACTTCTTAATGTCTACCTACGAGTCTACCTATTTAAGCAAGAAAATATTTTATATTTTTTTTAAATTTTCTTAAGGCTGAATTATTCTCGAAACGATTCATAGGTTAAAAACTGTTAGAAAATCATCTAATAAGAATACAAATTCTTGCGTAGAGATGAATATTATCATTATTTATCTGTACACCAGGATCGTAAATGAAACGAAGAAAAAAACTATTCAAAAGAGGCGGACGGATTTCGAGGATATTTTAAACGCTCTTGAAGTTATCAAAAAATGCCTTTCTCTTATGAAACAAATTGAATAATAATTAATTATTATATCAATTACAGCAATCCGATTGTTGAAAAACAATAATGCTTTCTGAACGACACATTTACTCTAATAGTATGGTGAAGACAGATAATAATTCATTATTATTCAATTTGTTTCATAGAAACTACTTCCTTTAACTTCATCTCTGATTGGCTTACTGAGATTCGCAAGGTAATTGGTTTTTCAGTGAACTGTCAGAAATGGTAGTGAAAAAAATTTCAGATTTCTCTGGGAGAATCTTTGATTGACATATTGAAAGTTGTATATTTTTCAGTCGTCAGATGGCATTTGCCTTGCAAGTCACTATGTTTCCGACAAATCATTTTGCTTATAGCTTTGATTTTCTTTCTGATCGGCACACTTCTCTAGTGGTGGTGATGTGACAGACTGATGAGATGGAAATGACCATTGAAACATCGATGTCTCTGTCACAGAATAGGTACAATCAGAATATAAACTTCAATAAAAATACCGAGACAGTGTATTTACTCGGCGCATAATAGTGATCCGCCGTGATTTGAGATGAGCTTTCATTAGTTTTGAATGCGGGCCCACAGAATAGAATTGTACCTATATTCTGTGGCGGGCTGGTGGCGGGCCTGCGTTTCTACTCTGAAGCAACGGCCGCTAGAGGTGTTCTATTCTATGGCTTGTCTCTAAAAGATCAAAGGCACCGCCGGCGAGTTTAGCTTCTGATTTATTCTATTCTGTGGTGAAGACAGAGACACAGAATAGATACAATCAGAAGCTAAACTCGCCGGCGGCGCCTTTGATCTTTTAGAGACAAGCCACACCTCTAGCGGCCATTGTTTCGGAGTAGAAACACAGAATAGATACAATAGAAACGCAGGCCTAATTGTTTCTATAATAGAATAGAAACAATAGAGCTCATCTCAAATCATGGCGGATCTCTATGCGCCGAGTAGATGCGCGAACTCGGTATTTTTATTGAAGTTTATATTCTGATTGTATCTATTCTGTGTCTTTACCATACTATTAGCACAGAATAGGTACAATCAGAATATAAACTTCAATAAAAATACCGAGTTCGCGCATCTACTCGGCGCATAGAGATCCGCCATGATTTGAGATGAGCTTTCATTAGTTTTGAATGCGGGCCCACAGAATAGAATTGTACCTATTCTGTGGCGGGCCTGCGTTTCTACTCTGAAGCAATGGCCGCTAGAGGTGTGGCGAGTTTAGCTTCTGATTGCTGATTGTATCTACTCTGTGCTATTAGAGTAAATGTGTCGTTCAGAAAGCATTATTGCCTTTCTCTTACTCTGATGCCCGTATTCACAAACGATAATTTCCTAAATAATTACGTAATCAATTATCCCCATCTCATTCTATTGCAAAAAAACCTGCATATCTCCATCTCATTCATTTAATTAATTACGTAATTATTTAGGAAATTATCGTTTGTGAATACGGGCATAAGGCTCATATTTGAGTATTGTTGGGAGGTTTTAATGGACTCTTGGTTTCATTTAGCAGCGACGTTAATTATTAAATTTATCTTTATTTTTTCCTTGTGTTCTTTGCGGTACATAGGTACCTATAAAACTTATTGTAATTGATTATGTCTGCAAGTGAGGTAGGAATAGTGGGAAGCCCTGATTCAAATGGTTTTATCCGGAAAAATCAATCTGTTGGAGAAAAATCAATTTCTTGACTTCGACTTTTTAAAAGATGATATGATGAAAACAAAAATGTACGCACACAGTTGAAAAGTGTTCTTTTTTCTTTTGAAAATTTTTCTTTTGTTTTTTATGGCTGAAATGGCTAGGAATGTCTTGTTTTGGTTTATGAAAGTATTATTAAGAAATTTCACCCAATGAAAAATTACCGTGAACTGAAATAATCGTAGCAATCGTGACTCCACCCACGGCCAGTCATAAAAATTTTTTTGTCGGAAATTATTCCAAGTGCGTGGCCGAAAGCGTGGCTGGCCGTAGAGTCATGATTGTTATGATTATTTCAGTTCACGGTAATTTTTCATTGGGTGAAATTTCTTAATAATACTTTCATATACCAAAACAAGACATTCCTATAGCCATTTCAGCCATAAAAAACAAAAACAAAATTTTTCTCCCTCTCCCTGGCCGAAAGCGTGACTGGCCGAAGCGTGGCTAACTTGAATTGTTTTTTTTTTAATGTTGACTGTTATTTTTGGAATAAAAAAAAAACAGAAGGATATCATCACGACATCGATGCCACCGTATTTGAGCAATGATTCAGTAAAATTTTGCCAAGTGTAGCAGCAAACTCTAGTATTGGTATTGAATAGCACACCATATCATATCCGAAGACAATGAGAAAAACTACCCACTAAGTACTGCTTGGAAAAAAGCCGACGTCAAGCAATTGCTAAGGGATAAAAATTTAACTTTTACAAGACGACATGGTCAAAGTAGAACTGCAGCCATTCTATTCGCCAATAGAACATAGTTAAAATAAATTAAAAAATTGACCTGCTTCACGATTTCTTTGAAAAACAATTTTTAAAGGAAGAATTCGGGGGTGGCAAATTTTCAAATTGCCACTCTGTATACTATTTACGGGAAAAATATTAAAAAAAAAACATAACATATTCCTAAGCATTTTCGACATCTGATTCTGTGTTGGGCAGCCTATAATTTGTATTCTGATTTATAATTTTATATACAGGTTTATATTTTTTGTACCTACTGGTAATTTTGATTTATGACTATCAATAACACAATACATAAAACTGCAAACGAATTTAATGAAACAAAAAATATAAACTTTGATTGGTCGCAATCTTCAGGGCTAACTAAGAGTAAAAGTCAGGAAATATGATAACAGTAGGTAAAATATTTAGATTTTATTAATTTGATTAAGTAGCAAAAAAAAACATGATCATGATGTAACCACCACAGTAACCAAAAATTTACACTCTGCTTAAAATAAGTCTTCTGAAAGTGCTCTGTAGTTTTCTAGAACACCTTCACAACTACAGAGCGGAAATTATAATTGGATGTACCTACCTAAAGGTCAATTACTGATTATTTAGATATGGTGTTATGGGTAAGTTTTGTCTAACAGTTCCTAATTTTTTAATAGTCTGATGTAATACCCTGTTTATCTTATGCCAAGTCGTCCTTGACGATAATACAATACCCATGCAAAATATCATTTAATTCGCTTTTATTTGGTTAAATTTCAATGAAGCGGATAAAATGTATGTGTATATGTATATGATTTTTTACCTGCCACTAAAATTTTCCTATTTGGATCTACGTAGGTACAAGAATATAAACTTACTTCCATAATAATTTGGTAATTTTTTGTTTTCATATTTCTTGCATATTACATAAAAAAAGGTTACATGTGTTATTATTCTCTTCTGAACTTACAGAATGAAAATTGGATTTAACCTTCAAGTCAGTATGTTTCTTCATTCTTCTTTATAACCACTTCACTGCGGACAACCGAAAAGTACTATTCATGGTTTTAGGTATTAATTACAAAGAATACCGTTAGGTATTTGAAATATAATATAATAGGACAGAAAAATAATTATGTCAGACAATTTTGTAATTACTTTATAACTCTTAATTTCATTGACCTTAATATCTCCCCTTGATAAATGAAAGTGTAAATTATACTCGTAGATTCTCACATCGTTTATATAATATTCATCCATAAAAAATGTTTTTTTTTTTACTAATGTGACTTTTATTTATTCAAAATTGCATCCAGATTCCTAGCTATACAAATCATATTTTGTTCCATTTTTTGTCCTTGAATTATCGCATATAATCAGAATACCTACGCGCGATCGCTGTGCGAATTTTTTTATACACACTTAATTTTCCACATCACTACACCAATCCTAGATTATCTAAGAATAATAATTTAATCGACTAACAATTTTAATAAAAATAAAAAAATGATACTTTTTTCAAGAAATTGTGGGTACAAATAAATAGACCTAAAGCCTGCGAAGACTAGACCAGCAACAGTGCTTCCAAGTTGCAACATCAACGACATCACCATAGTACCTACCTATCTAATAATAAATTGTGTCTATCCTTCCTACTACCACCTCTTATTGCAAATAGAATGGTGGCGTATCTAAGCAAATAGTTTAAGAATCTAAACATTACATTGTGCTACTCCAGTTTGCTTCAAAAATTCAGTTAATCCTCGATTTCAATAAAAATTATCCTGAATTAGTGCATGAAAATGGTGGTTGTTTCTAAAATAGAAAACCTCGATAGACTTCTATCAGAGACCTTTTGTAGTGATGTGAAAGTTCTGGAACAAAATGTCAGTCAACTGACAGCTCCCGGTGAACATTACGGAAGCATCATGCTCGCTTTAGACATATCCATAAAGGAATCAGGGAAAGAGAAAGATTTACACTTGGTGGCTAAATTGATTCCAAATAACGCGATGCTGCAAGCCGCTTTTGACATTCCAGTTACGTTCAAGAAAGAAGCGTTTGCTTACACCGACACCATCCCTGCTTTGGTCGAGTTTCAAAAACAATACGATGTACCCAGAGACAAATGGTTGGATAAATTATTCCCGAAATGTTATGGAGCTCGAATTAATTTACGAGGAGACGACGATCAAGTCGACGAAAACGCAGTAATATTATTTGAAAATTTAAAGCTAAGGGGATACAAAACTGATGATAGACTAAAAGGATTAGATCTGGATGCTGCAAAAATTATCGTGTCAGACTTGGCTAGAATTCACGCTGTTCCGATAGCAATGAAGAAGTTGAAACCTGAAGTTTTTGAATCCAAAGTCGTTCCGGCAATGAAGAAAAATAATAATTTCGAATCGGTTTCTGACGTACGGAAGGTGTTCCAAGACAGTATTATGCAAAGTGCTTATGATGTTGAAGAACTGGAACCATACCTCGGCAAATTGAAAAAATTACTCGAGTATCATTCAGAGAATCTTTATAAAGATAGATCAGAACCGAACGAATTGTTTGGAACCTATTCCCACACAGATTATTGGGTAAGCAATACAATGATTCTAAGAGACGATACAGGTAGAGCCATTTCTAATAAAATGATCGACCTTCAAATGGCTACTTATAGCTCTGCTGTTCGAGATTTATTGTTTTTCCTCTTCACCAGCGTACAAAATGACGTGCTGGATGATTACTGCGACAAGCTCATCAACATATATTACGACAGCTTTATAGAAACACTGAAAGATTTTCACTTGGATGTAAGCGAGTACAGTTGGGAAGCGTTTGAGAATGAATTGAATCAAGTTGCACCTTCTGAAGTTTATCATATTTTGGCACTGTTGAAGCCGATTTGCACCGAAGACGGTAAGTTGAACCGGAGCAACAGCGAGTTCCAAGATGATGACTGGAAGAGACCAGATCTGCTTGGGGCAGTTCATAGGAGGAAATTGAGGGATACTGTGATAGCATTGGCTAAGAAAAATTGGATTTAACTAATTTCTCTTATATTTTTATTTGATTTTTTAACTTTTCTCAATTTGCATGCGAATAAAAACCTAAATTTAAGAGTCAGTATTATTTGTAATTTCAAAAATTGCACTTTTCGCACTCTTCATCGCTAAAATTAAATAGCATTGATTTTAAATATTTTATAATTATATATAAAAAATATATAGTATACAAGGTGTTTCATTTAAAAAAATCGATCATATCGACCTGGTATAAAAAAAGTCAGTAAAAAATTTATTAAATTTAAAAATTGACCTGATTCCGAATTTATTGAAAACTCAAAATTTTAATTTTAATTGAATCGTTGACGGACTCTAATTTTTAGAATTATAATTTTTTTTTGATTTGTAAAGGACATGCTTTACCATGCACTTTTTATTTAATTTTTTGAACTTTATGAATTACTTTGAAAAAATCTACTCTATTGTTATTTATCAATAGCACCTCGTATATTTACAATCTGAGCGTACTACGAGGGGTATTGTGTATGAGGTGGCACTGCACCCCCTTCAAAAATTAAATTCTAAATGGAATATTTTCCTCGAATTTGACACTAATTTCCAATCAGCTTCTGCTAATATTTCTTGTGTATATTTTGTGATATATTTTTTTGTAAATCATTTTTTCTCAAAAAGTGGGTACGACTTTTTCTTGAATTAACAGGTATCATCTCTTGTGTACCTACTTGATATTCTTGTAATGTGAGCTATACAGTATGGAACAACCAAAATGAACCAAATTTTGGATTCTGAAATCACATTTTGCAACCTACAAATTTCATTTCTAAATTCAACTCCTTTTGGCACCCCTTGTGTTACCGAATTTGAAAAGCCTTTTAATAATTGAAGGATAATTTCCAAAATGGAATAAAGATTTTAATATTTATTGCTATTTTTTTTCACAAAAATGGTCTATAACTGACACTGCTATGAATAATTTTCATATTTTTATATAGCGTGTTTCAAAACATGTGTCGAAAAATGAAAGGTGTGGTTATGTGGTGAGTTCTATGGGAAAAAAGTTTCTATTGACATGGGTCCGCAATCGTACCGTTTTAAAGATACATGCAGGGTGTTAAAAAATTATGTTTTCCAGTTATTTGACGATATCTCAGGAACCGTTTGACATATAAAACTGAATTTTATTACATAAGTTATCCTCAATATTACCTACTTTTGAAGGCTAGGTAACATTTCAGTCCACAACAAAACATGTTGCTACTTTTATGTTTTTCATCACAAAATGGTGTTCTTCTCGAAAACAGTTAACGTTGACCAGGAGCACCATTTTTATACAGGGTGCACCATGTATCCTTCTCTATATTGCTATCTCCTAACGCTAACAGATACAGGGTCGGTTAAACAAGTCCAAAGGAGCGCAATTTTGTGGCCATCTCGATTCCGTCGAGACATACAAGATATCTGTGACCGTTCCTGAAATATCCTGAAAAAACTGAAAAATCGAGATTTCTTATTTGTTCCATATCTTTTTTATTATTGGAGATTTATGAATAATTTTTTGTGGGCTTACATAAGTCGGCAAGAGCTACCCATCTGACATTTCAAAAATTTTCAAAGCCGACTAGATCCCAGAATTTTCATAGTCAACTTTCGTTTTTCTTATGGCCACCATAGTGTTTTTTTATGTTGTTCGGTATAAAAAAAATCATAAAAACTAAAAATTGTTAAACTTCAAAAAATAAATTAAAAATTTTTTTATTCTTCTTTTTTATTTACAAAAAGACACATTTTTAGACCAAATTTCATAGATAAATTAAAAAACCATAAGATATACCACTATTTCGGCATATTTTACAAATGTTGACGTTTTTCGACGATTTTTTTAGGTTTTTCTTTGAAAAAAGAAGAATAAAAAAATTTTAAGTTTATTTTTTGAAGTTTATAATTTTTGGTTTCCATTATTTTTTTCATATCGAACGACATAAAAAAATAATATGGCGGCCATAAGAAAAACGAAAGTTGACTGTGAAATCTCTTGGATCTAGTAAGCCTTGAACATTTTTGAAATGTCAGATGGATAGCCCTTAACGGCTTATGTAAGCCTACAAAAAATTATTTATTAATTTTCAAAAATAAGAAAGATATGACGAAAATAAGAAATCTCGATTTTTCAGTTTTTTCAGGATATTTCAGGAACGGTCACAGATATATTGCATGTTTTGACGAATTCGAGACGCCCACAAAACTGTGCATCTTTTCTCTAATTTAACCGACCCTGTATCTCTTAGCGTTCAGGAGATAGCAATATAGAGAAGGATACATGGTGCACCCTATACAAAATTTTGGCAATTTCAAATGTGCTTTCTCAAAGCCACTTTTCCCAGTGTCGGCTATATAGACAGAAATTTTAGTAGCCCTCAAAAAGTAAATTATGATAATATAAGATGTGTACAAAAGTTTAGTTTTATATCTCAAGCGGTTCTAGAGATATTGTCAAAAAAACTGAAAAATTAAATTTTCACACATTTAATTTTCCGACACATGTTTTGAAACACCCTGTATATCTTTTTTGTTGATAACGTTGGAACTGGAGTTCTGTTGTTTTGGCTAGCCTGCAAGAGCAAAATGCCGTAAGTTCTTATGTTTATTGTAATTTTTTTGTAGCGAATCCCGTCAAGCAGAGAGTTAATGTTTTCAATAAATATTAAAACAAATAATTTTTGAAAAACGATTTAAAATACCATTCAAATGCGAGGTATCACAAACCCCTTCTTCCCATTGAGGGTTGCAACTGTCAATCAAAGGGGGTTGAGCTTAAGGATGAAATTCGTGCGTTGCAGGATGGCATATAAATTCGGCATGATGTCTAAGGATTAAAGAAAAAGTACCAATATAATTGAGATACTGTATTTATTCCATTTGTCTGTTACACACTGTGTACATCGTATATCTATATCTTGTAAAATCTAATTGCTATGCATGCATTTAAGGCATCATTAAGACCATTAAAATTTACCAATTACTTCATAAAAGTAAAAAGTGGTCCTAAAAACGTTTTCATGTGACAATTTTAATTTTTTCTTCAGTGCGAATATTCAAAAAATTATTTGTTGTTTACATCCAGTCATAAAAGCTAGGTTTTCCAGGACGCATGAGCAAATTGCTACTATGAGGCGAAAGACTATGAGTAGTTGCTAACCTCAAGTCCTGTAGGATAACTTTTATGAAGTGTTACGTATAAAAATTTATCTCAAATCGCATAAAATCAAATGATCAGGCCTCGTTTAGGAAATATATTATGTTTCCAACATTGTTGTTCAGTTATCGAATAAAACATAATTATTTTTTTTGCGGCTTTAGTTTTGCATTTTTGGATATATTTCCTAAACGATGCCTCATCTTGAAAAGAGTAGTTATTCTCACTGTTACGCTTAAAATATGATTATATACATGACGTTCGATTTTGGCTGCCCAGTTACCAAAGACCCTATATAAATTGTGAAATATCTAATATTAGAAATATTAATATTAGAAACTAATATTAGAAAAGTCAGGTTGCAATGAAAAATGTATGTGTAATGACTGTAAACACCCTTTGCATTACTGAACATCTCACTTTTATAATATAATTTAAATTAGAATTTGTTAATTCTTGTTAAAAAACGCTCAAACAGAAATTTGACAAATGGCTACTCTTATAAGAGATACCTACTGAGTAGGTATTCAAAGTTTTAGAACCATAATTTCTATACATAACATTTTATTTCCTAATATTAAGAGATCACATCTTGTTAGTGATTTTTATTCAGAATATTAATCGTTTTAAATTTTTTTGTAGATATCTTGCACAGTTTAGTTATTACTAGTTAAGTAGGGACTATCCCATTGTGACGTTTATAAATATTTAATAATACGTACAATAATAATAACTAGGTCATGAAGGCGCGCATACGCGCGCCCTTATCTGAAGTGATCCCTGAGTTGAAGTAATCTTCACAACTAACATATGCTCTCTAACATTAATATTGTACAGGATATCGAGGAGCGAAATAGGGGTGCTGGGTGGGTAAGAAGCTAAAAACAGCTATTGCAAACTAATATTAAGGTCACAACTAAGGCCTCTTTGACACTACGGCCGAGTTTCTTTTTTTTCTTCACTTTCAGGGCAAGGAATATCTTCGAGATTAACAGTAGCACGGTTTTTATTTTGAATTTTGCATTTATATTCCAAAAATCGTAACATCAAATTCTGTGGGCTGTTCACGATATGAAAAAGCGGATATAATGCCAGTACGTGACTATACGTTTCGAAGCGCTTGGCATTGTCCTCAAGTGGTTACATCCCATAACTCGACTTATTTAATCATCGCATCTGCCAGGTCCGTACTTTCATTGCAATCTCAAAATCGGTTCTTAAAGCCGTTTTGTGGCCTCCATTTCATTTGAAAAGCATATGAATACCTTCCTGGTGTTACTATAGGTATGTTCTCCACCCTTATATAGGTGCAATATTGAAACTGTAAGAGACGCGGATGTATATAATAACCCTATTTTTTCTTCACTTTCAGAGCAAGGAATATCTTCGAGGTTAACAGTAGCAGAATTATTATTTTGAATTTTGCTTTAATTTTCCATTTATATTCCAAAAATCGTAACATCACTCCCTGTGGTCTGCTTGCGATATGAAAAAGCGGATATAATGTGGATCCGTCTCTGCATATGCTTCGAAGCGCTTGGCATTGTCGTCAAGTGGTTACATCTGAGACTCGGGGTATTTAATGGGCGCTTCTGCCAGGATTACTGGACTTTCATTGCACTCTCAAGATTGATTTTTTATGCCGTTTTATTTGCAAAGCAAATGAATATCTTCCTAATGTTACTATAGGTATGTTCTCCACCCTTATGTAGGTGCCATAGTGAAACTGAGTTAAGGTGCGATGTCCCTCCACTCCATTCAATTGGTCTGTTCTTCATGGTCTTCCCAACTCTCTTCTAAGAAGGACTTTCTTAGTGCAGGCCACTGGACCCCCCTCCATGTGCCATACATTAGTATCTTCGGATATATTTTCAAGAACATGTTCGTATAGGTACATGCACAGGTGTTAGGTACATTTCACATGCAATATCGCATTTTTTTTTACCTTGAAAGTCTGACGACGCTTTGGCGAAATAACATATTTCGCTTCTGTGACTGCAGCTGATTGTCATAAGTTTCCCGTTTCATCAATGGACATCGATTCCGATATACTCTTGAATTTTAGTTTGAGTCTATAATTATTGTTCTTCATATTTTCAAAAGCAAAATAGAATCATTGTGAATCTTGATAACGAATTGTTATAGATTTACCACAAATTGAAGAACTTTAGGAATTACTTGACAGTTCATTGAAAGCGGGTATTCCACACGGAAGTAGGTACATGATAGTATGTGGTAGATACTTGAAATAGGATCTGATTCCAGCTCGCTTCCCGCCAACGATTCGCTGACGGACACTTCAGATGCCGCGACGCCAAATTCAACAAACTTCAGATTATTAAATAGTAACAATGTAAGATTTCAAGCCTAATCGTTATTGTCTCATTCGGCTTATTAGATTTCGTAAACAAACTATTAGAATTTTCTACTTAGGTGAAACCTAACGCCCCGGGGTGAATAATTTTTCTCTAAAACTCCACAATAAAGTAGGTACCTATTACCTAAAATCACGTGAAGAAAGATTATCAGAAGAACAGTGAGGTGAAAATATCCAAAGATTTAAGCTAAATATCGCCTAAACAGATGACCGGAAATTAAATAAAATACAAAGGGAACTTCATTAATACAAGTGATAGAAACAAGACGAAAAATGTCCCATATAAAGGAAAAGCAGTTTAATCAAATGACATATCCACCATTTAGTTAACACAAGAGGAAAGCAGGGAAATCTGCCATAACGAGTCATTGGATAAAGGAACGAAGGGTGAAAGCGCTGACCTAAATAGACACAATAGACCACGAAGACAAGGGTGGACCGTCTACTATAAATACAGGCAGAGATCTCAGCGCAAAAGGCAGTCTTGATTCAGCTTCCTGATCGTAGACTACTCCTTTGCCTAACCCTTTCTGGTTGAAGAAATTGCCCGGAAATATTACCTAACCCTTTCTGGTTGAAGAAATTGCTCGGAAATCCTACCTAACCCTTTCTGGTTGAAGAAATTGCCCGGAAATCTTACCTAACCTACTCGTTCCAAAAATGCCACGAAAACCACTAAAGCCGCAGCCCGTGCCCAGCAAGTCAGTTACGCAGAAAGTACGCAAGTTGAAAATACCGCCAGTCGTCCCTATTATTGTCCGGAAGCCAAGACGAGGCCGTCCAGCTAGAATCAAGCACGCTGTTGCCATGCCGCCAGCCATAGCCGACCCGAGTCCAATTGCAGCGCCTAGCCACCTCTACTACGACGATGCCCTAGAGGAACCGGAACCTGTCGCCCTGTTAACCCAAGGGGCCATCAATTCTACAGGTGAAGTAAATTTTCCCAATTTCAAATTTTGTAATTAAAAAGCTTAGATTGATCTTTATAAGTTTACTGCCTCTGAAAATTTTCTCGTTTTGTCTCAGGTATCCAGACTGCGTTCTTGAGGAGCCAGACGTACGACGATATCAGCAGTTCAAATACTTAACCCCGACTTTTAAATTATTCTTTGATTCATAAGAAAAAGTCTCCGAAATTTTCACGACAACTTTTAAATTAAGGAAGGGTTTTTAAAATTTTAGAAAAGTCAAAAGTCTCAAAATTCACAAAGAAATAAATCAAATTAAAATTCAGAAAAATTCAAACGAATTGAAAAATGTTCAATTCATTTTCAAAACCACGAAATCCACCAAAATTTGAGCATTCGAGAAATTAAGGAAATCAGGGTACTTTTTATTATCACGAGCTAGTAATTTGATTGGGAATTTTTTAGATGTACTGTCGAGTGAGGCAATATAGAAACAAGACAATCAAACAATTTCACAATGAAATTGTACCGAAAATCATAAGTTCGAAATTGACCTTGTACCGATAACAGGACTACCACGAAGCTGGTGCATCTTTTCTCTCTACACACACACATTATAATAGGGGAAAATATACTGAGCGGAGTCCGTCTTGTCCCATGGCCAGCAGGGTATGCAAGAAAATACGGCACGTTCAAAGTACGTGTATGGCATTCTCTTAGGGTTGAGAAGGGTCTGTGTATTGGCTTTTCGGTCAAGAATCGTTATCTCAGTACAGAAACAGGTCCGGGAGATTCGCGGTCTTGCCTCTGTATTTGAATTACTAAACAGTCATCTAATTAGCCACCGCCACCCATCCTGTCGTAAGGATACCAATCGAAACACATCGGGAAGTGCGGATTAAACCGCCTTCCAATCTTCAAACAGGCAAAGATCGAAGCACCTGGCTATAACGCCTTGCTGCATCTTATTAGCTCGGGAGGATAAAATAACACTCTGATATCCTACAACTGTCACAAGCTGACAACCTCGCTTCTACAACGAATAACGCTTCAACACCAGGGGGTAAGAAAGTGAGAGTGCATGGTGCAAGCAATGTAAAGGGACAACAATAGGCTCATAAACCAACTCCAGGCACCAGACCCAATTCACACAAACAATCATAAATCGACTGGGTTGTATTTGAACTGCAGGTAACAGGTTGTACCAACATAAAATTAGAATTTTTAATCTTGAAGAAATGAATTAAATAAATTGAATAATTAAATAAAATTGTAAATAAATAACTTAGAATTTCATAATCATTTTAAATTGTAAATAATTAAATTAGGAAAAGGCAGTAAATTAGGTGTTTTGAAATTACGTTGTTTTATTTCCCATTCTCAACAAAATCTCTGCGACCCCATCTTTACGAACCACTGGGTGCTACAAGACGACACACACAACAAAAAAGGGTCCTACCAAGAAAAAGAGGGAGGGGAAATTCTAGAGATCACCAGGCCAGGGGGGGTGGAGGTTACATAGGGAATCATTCAAACGTACAAAATAGGTAGGTGTGTAAAATATTATTATTCTAATATTATCACTGTTTCCTGTTTACTCAGGTCACCTACCGTACACTCACCGTGGGATTCCCCCGAGTCTAACTAACGAATGTTGAAGAAACGTTTATTTCAGAATAATTGATAGTCAAACTTCAACTTTGTCCATTACGCACATTTTGAACTCTAATATCTCTAACACATCCAAGTTGTCTGCGATATTGTCTACTCGTCTCCTATTACATCTGAAATTCTTCATAATATGCCCAACTATATTGTAGGGTGTTGTCTCTTATCTGAATCTTATTCATATTCTTTATCTGATTCTTAAACTGATCTGGGTCTTTCAACGATGAATCTTATTTATTATCTTTATTTAAATCTTAAACTGATCTTCAATCACACAACATAATATGCTACTTCTTGTTTTTTAAATACTGATTTTAATGGAAAATGTTGCATTGAAATTTTCGACACCACATCTAACATTGGCGGCGGTGCGTGACACTCGCATTTCGAGGCCTCACCCTTCACATCTCTGGGATCTACATAGTTTACGCGCCATCTACCGAAAGATTTCTGGCGTAGAGGTCACAATTGTATTGTTGCATCCTCAACCTTCACTTCTCTGGGATCTACACAGTTTACGCGCCATCTACCGAAAGATTTCTCGCGTAGGTGTGTGTCATCATTGTATAGTTTAGTCACTGTACAGATTTCGCTTTGTGTGATAGCAGGGATCTGTACCTACACTCCAACATTTACAGCGGTGAGCGACGTGCGCATTTCGAGGCTTCAACCTTGTACGTGACATCTCGATTTTATATAAGGATTATTATAACCACTACTTGAATGTTATTATACTTTTATTTCTTTCACAACACTAAACTATAATTATTATTATAATTGAATTTATAATTATTGAAAAGTATTATAAAACAAGGTTTTTCGAAAGTGTATAGTGACTAAAAAACAAAACTGAAAAACTTTATGTTTCATACCTAATGAGAAATATTTTTTCTTTCTTTTTTTTGACCATAGTTCTATTGCAGTTAGAGAGATGAGTCCGATATACAAGGTGTTTCTAAATGTAGTACTTTAATTTGGGGAGCGTGGAAAAACATTCTTTGAGCTTTCTTCATATTTTAGCTTTATCTACAAGCCCTTTAATTTATGCTATAGTGACTATTAAATAAAAAAAGAGTTAAAAAACGCTACATTTGAGTTTCTATCAAAAAAGGTGCGTCCTGTGGAAGTTTTATAAGTATGAATTTTTTATAGCAACTTAATCTGGCATTCCAAAAAAGAAATAAAAAAAGTATAAAAAAAAACAGTGGTTTCGGGAAAAAAGGTGTCCTGGATCCCTGGATTCTACGACACTGGGTGCTGCCCTGTATACAAAAATTTAGAATTATTGGTCTACTCTTTACAAAGAAAGAATAAAAATCAGTTTCTAAGATCGACACTTAACACCCTGTAGGTATCTCGTTCAAAAAACATTTTCGGAAAATTTTTTTTTGAATTTTCTTAATATTTTAGCTTCATCTACACGCCCTCCAACTTATGATACCTACTACATTTAGAAACACCTTGTAATTTCATATGAGGGTTGATTATAATTTTTTTTCTTCCCTACACAAAAAAATATAAATCATGAGCGGAAAGGGCAGTTTATAAAAATTAAAATAACTTTAATAATAATTTTCATTTATAATATAATATTTTTTGTTATTTATAATTAATTATTAGATCATGCCTCATTAAAAGCGACTTTACAATATACAGGGTGCTTGAGGGGGAGAGAGAAATATTTAAGGGGGCAATAGTATGAGTCATTACAAGTGAAACATTATGTCCCAAAATGGATAGTTTCCGAAATAAAGGGTGTTATACTTTTATTAAAAAATCGTCTTTTTCGAAAATATCTTAAATATAGGTACTTAACCCAATAAAACTGCCAAATTTCAACAATACTGGGGGAAGTATATTTAAGAGTTTTTCGGGCAAGCCGATTTAAATAAAAGTATAACACCCTGTATCTGGAAATACATATTTATGAATTTCCGGATCTATGTTTATATGAACTTTTCTATTTATGGGTAATAACCCATACTATTGCCCCCGCTTTCCTCCTGACACACTGTATATTATGATAACTTGTCTCTTTATTAAATTCTCATCAATTCCGAACAGTTAATAAACATGAGGGTTCTCATAAAAAAATAAATCGTCCCATAAAAATATCCGTAAGTATCACGATACAATAAAAAATGAACCCCTATAGGTACCTACTACATGATATAAAGTCTGTACACTGAGAGTTGTCTGTTGTGATAACTAAGGATACATCATCTCGTTATGTTTCTTACTCCTTCTATTGCATTGCATAGTCAATCGAGTTAAAATGGGACGTATTGTCAGAAATACGTTTGAATCGTCAGCAATTCTAAAAAGATGAGCGAGAGTGAGACGGAAGTATCGACTCGCGTCTTGATACGCTTAGATTGATACGATATTACGATAAGATTGTCGTCGCTACTATCAGTAGTGTCAGTGTCAGCGGTAAATATACTAAATAAGGTTTGTGTTGTGATTTGAAACGTTTTTAATACGAAATTAGCAGAATTACCTGTGTTATATTGTACGGTGTGATAAACTATGAGTAACTTAATTTCGCGAATGCCTAAAAATCTATTTCCTTGTTTTGCCTGGGAAACGATTGAACTCCCTAGTACGTGGACTTGTGGTTAAATTGCTGGAATATTTTACTTGCAAATAAGAAAACGGAGGTGTTATTCTTTCTTTTAAACGGCAACCAGCAGGTAGGTGACATGATATTTCTATCATGATGATAACAATAATTAATTATTATCATTCTTATTTACTTGCATTATATATATTTGTTATTAAAAAGTTGCAAGGCACTACTTCGTCAATAACTTGTCGAAATAATATATTTGTAGGATATTCATTATTCCTCAACACACGCCACTGACACGAACTGCGATAAGTACCACATCTGGTTCGACTTAGAAATAAGTGTACGATTCAAATCGAATTAAATGAAATTGTTTAGTCAGAATCAGTGTGGCATGACATCGGACAACTCTCAGTGTACAGAGAGTATGTGTGCTTTTTTTTAAGTTTGGCAGCCTCCGTTTAAAATTTATTTTTATTGGACGTCGAAGAATGACCTACTAAAGAGTAATTAACTCTCAACAACCATCAACAACTTTTTAACAATGATGAAACTAGAACCCATCGGGAGAGTGTGGAGGAAAAATTTAATTAAAAATAGAAGCTTCTTTTTCATAATTAATTTATACTTTCTGATGAAATGGATCTTCAGACTGACAAACTGACACTACCATTTCTCAATTTGACAGATTTAGATTAGATTTATCGTGAGTGGGCCATTGTGATATGAACACTGCGACCTAAGGTCTATTGTGGCTCTCAATTTGATGGAAAATTGGTTTTTCATGACTTGTGGGAGTTTTGGGATAGTGAAGATAATCAGAACCAAGTTTATGTCACTTTTGCAGTTTATGTCAAAAATACATTGTTGTTTTGCCAAAAACACTAACTTTGATGAAAATAGTATAATTTTGTGATCAGTAAGCGCATGGCTTGTGTAACAATCTCTGCGGTGCTGTTTCAACAATGGAGGTAATTAATTTTTTCTTCTGTGCAAAAGAATATAAAGGGGAAGAAAAGCAATTAGGGGAATAAAATAAAAGTTTACTTAACACAATATTTTACTTAAAAAACCCCCAAGAGTAGTACTTACAACTTGAAGAATATAAACAAAATTAATTGATAACAGCAATAAAACCTTAAATAATAATTATTACCAATAACATGTCTCATTTATTATTGAATTTACATACGCTCCCTGTAAGATACCCCCCAAATTTATATCTCAAATCTCTATAGACAGATACCTACTAAATAACTATTATAATATAGTAAAAAATAATTTATGAATGAATTACCAACTTATTGTACATACATAATTATTGTTATCATGAGTAAGGTATATAAGCAATCCAACATACCTAATTAAAAGAAATAATTGGACTTGGTGTCTGTGGCAATAACCCTCGATTCTTCATTTTATTAAGATAAAATAAACATGCACATACACACTTCATTCAAAAATACAAATTAACCAACTTTGACGAAACCATTGCGTTAGTAAACAACAAGAAAAGTGAAATAAAGCGATGAAAACAACGACCACATCTATAAAATAATGCCGTCGTGTAAGTCCTTCCTCTCTTTCTCTAATTATTATTATCAGAATTAACATCCACCTGGTTGTCTCTGAGATACTGGTTAAGCCAATTCTCAATAACGGGAAGGTTCTCGTTGCTCCATTTAGTCTCCTCCTGGATGTTCTTGATAGCTTTTTCGACCACGAAGTCAGCTGTGCCGAAGCCCTGCCTCTTCTCAGCGTAGAGAGAAGTGACCATGTCTAGGCCCTCTTGGGTCTTGAATACTGTCGTAGCTGATGTCACCAGGCTGTTCCATAGATGCGGTTTACCCTCGAATCTGTCCAGAAGAGTAAAAATGTTTCATTATTAAAATGAGTCTATTGAACTCGATAGAACCATCTCTTGAGCATAAATATTATCGAATTATGATATTCGGGGGGAATAAGTTCCTTAAGAAAGTTAGGTGAGGCTGGCTAAATACATAAGTTGATTTTCCTAAATTGTAGTTTATTTTTGAATAGGTAAAGAAAGCCAGTAGAGAATTCCAGGAGCTCCATACATAATGCTTCAAGTGGACTTATAAGATATGAAAAAAATATTTTGACTTTTTGAAAATTTTTTAAGCAAGCTAACTTGTCTTTAAGATATTACAAGGCCGTTCTGCCATCCGTAATAAAACCCCGTAATTATGTGAAAAGAATAAGTTGACTTACTCGATCTGCAAAGCTTTTCATATACAGCTTTGCAGGGTCTTTTCTGAAATTTCAAAGATTTCATCCCTTCCCTTCCTTGATTGAAGGGAAGAGTTTCCAAAATAAAAATTCATGAATAAGTATACCTATGACCATATTTGCAGCAGCCTTTATAGTTTATTTTTGTTTTTCAAAAATAATTCAGAAATAAAAATTTTGCACCGTTCAGAGATTTTGAAGTAGATACCAATTTTCGTAAGAATATTTTATCAAATAACTTTACCCAAAGAAAAGTTAATTCGACTTTCGGAAAGCTTCAATTTTAGGCAGCATGTATTACCACGCATCTGCGCTACGTGCTGCCTACAATTAACTTGAAGTCATAAAAAAGTATCCTGTTCTCTAATACTAAGATCGGATACATTACACCCAGGTTGATGTTGAAAAAAATAAAATAAAATGGAAAACAAAAAAAGATTGGTCTACTTTTAGTTAGGTACCTTGCAAATTCGTGATACAACACAAGTATTTCTGGGGTTCTGTTTGGAATCAAAAAATTTGGAACCAAAAATTATAAAAATCATGATGATGATTTTCATCTTCAAATTATCACTCTTAATGTCAATTAGAGCTCTTATTCTTTCGGAACGTTGTCATTGAAAATAATTCCACTTAAGACAAAAAATAACAAGTCAAATCTCGATTGCCTGCAGGTGCAGCTTTTTCCACAATAAATATTTCTAAGCTCTTCTCCAAGGACTAAAAATACTCCAAGGACGAAATCTCTCACCTGATTTTCAGCGCATCCCAGTTATTTTTCAAGAAATTGAATAGTGTCGTGTAGCCGCTAGCACTTCCCGTCAGCATGCTGAAAATGAGATAGACATCATTGTCGGTGAAGTTGCCGTTTTGCTCCAGCACGGTAATGTTTAGAAGACGCTCGATCTTCCAGGCGTCGTTGGGACAGCCTGCCAAAGTTTTTAGCAGATACGTGCGTTCAGAAGGTTTTCTTGATGAGGGGAAGTGCAGGATACGATCCAGGCCAAACTCCCATTCTTCCTTGGTTCCCCATTTGAACACCGGACAGATGTACTGATTTGCCACCCTGTTAAAAAATATTACAATGACGATGAGAAAAAAGCTTTCTTGTAAAAAACTTACGGATTTCCTTCATCAGGATCTGTATTTTCCATCCACTTCTTGAAAGCTTCCTGCGCTTCTTCAATACAAGGCTTATATCCAGCTTGGCATAAGAAAATTTTAGACGAGCTTCGTAAATGTGCTCTTCCATCTGGTTCGCCTTCTTGAGGCTCATTTCCAAGTTCTTCATAGAGTGGAGTCAGCAGCAGCCGCACATATGTCTTGAAAATAACACAAAAATTACGTTTTCCACTCATAATTTAACGAGTAGAAGACTGGGACATATTTTTAATAGTAGCTTCTGTAAATAACATTATTTTATGCAGATGTTTTGAGTCCAATAGCTAAAGACTTAACAACTAGAAAATATTATTGACAGGATTTACGAATAAATTGTTATTCGTTTACTCGACCAGCAGAGGGATGCACAGAGAGAAGAGGGGACAGCCAAAAGTGGATCAGTACAAGGTCAGTGTACTCGTCAGTATACTTTCGGACATTCTATAATAACCTCAAGAGGATCCAGCTGCTAGACTCTAAACTGCTTTAAATTCGAGAAGAACGAGGTGAGGTGGTCTTTTGAATCTCTTTGTTCTCTCTCCGTCCGGGTAAACGAAGAATAACCGCTTGGAGGTAGGAGGATTTTCACCTATTTCAGCCCTCACTCTCTGGTGGTGGCTGTCCCCAGATATCCTAAGAATAAAGTAAGAGTGACATATCTTTCTTGAATGGGGGCCAGCTGCTGCTCAAACTACCCTTGATGGATGGTTGAGCCTGACCTTAAGATGCCCCCACCGATCAGAAAAAGAATGGTATGCATACCGACTGAAGCTACACAACAATAAGAAGCTCGATTGCCGCATCTAAGAACCTCGTACTCCTGGTAAGGGTCGAGGCACCTAGGCTGGAATAACAAGATAAGGAAGCAAGGAGGTGATGGAGGAAGAGCCTGATACAAAAGCGGTAGCCGGGGGATGCTTTAAGATGAAGTCAATATCTTGAGGTCTTTTAGGAATACGAACCGCGAACACAGACGAAAACCAACCATACTTCTGCGCATAGACTACAGGGACTTACTACCCAATCTTCCGATGCATGACCGGATAGAGCGTGATTTACTCGACAGCGGCTGACACCGAGCCTCCTTTCAAGTTCAAGCTTGAATCTGTGCCACTGCGGTAGGTCCGAGGGATAGGGAAGAAAATATCATTCTGTTAAATTTTATATTATCAAAATTTATAAGATTAGAAGGGGGAGGGGGAGAAATGTTTGTGCTATGTTGGTGAGGAATTCCCTTTGAATGTTTGCCTAAGACTGTGTCTAAATATTCTGAACGAAGTTATCGATGTCGACCAAGAATAGCGCGATTAGTTGTAAAGGGTTCTTCACAGCAGCACTCTAGAAGTACTTTACTTTTGCCGTCAATTGAGATGAAATTTCCGAAGTAAATTAAAATACCTCAAAATTACAAAAATATAAATTAATGATAATCACCTGGAATTTCTTATGAACCTCAGAACTATCGATGTGTCTACCAATATGGTCAATAAGAGTAAACACAGGATCCCAAGCTAGGTATTCCCGTTCATGTCGTAAGAAAAGAGTCATGTTCAAAGCAGTCGCAAAGCTGAGGTCACCAGCATAAGCAAGATTCCAAGCATCATGTAGTAGCTTCGCTCTAGTGTTGACTGGAATATTCATTCTTCCTTCACCACAAAGATATTTGGCTAACATATTCCAATTCTTCAGATCATAGTTAACTGGGAATGGTCCTAGAAGAAAAAAATTGAAAATAGTCCAGATCTTACGATGTTCTCAGTAAATTTTCTTACCTATTTCTTCAGGATTCACTATGATAAATTTGTCAGCTGATGGCATGTTTCCTAAAATAATTCCTCTTTCTCGTTTCATCCAAGCTCTTGGTGTTGAATTTCTGAAATTTAGATTGTCTTCCGTTACTATAACTATGGGGATCCACCAAAAAAATTTATCTTGATCTGGTACATCGTGTGGTCTTTCTCTTAGGTACACCCTCTGGAATTAAACCATATTGAACATTTAATAATAAACAGGCATATGAAAGAGATACCTACCTGAGTTAATTTAACTTTATTTTCTTCATAATCTCTAGTCACAGTCACAACGGGTAGTCGATCTTTTGATATCCATGAAAACGCAACATCCTTGATAACAACTCCATCGGCAATGGCGTTGTCAAATTTCGCTTGAGCAGAGATAGCTTCCCAAATATCATCAGCATGGAAAGTTTTATATTGTCTGTATAAGAAAAATGTGACCTGTAGCATTAGGTATATTTGAATAGGTTATAGATCCTAACTCACTTATCAGCTATGAATTTTTGCAATCCTTGATTGAATGTTTTTTCTCCAAGTGTGTAATTTAACATTCTGAAGACTAATTCAGTTTTAGCAGATGCAGAATCTTGCTTGATTGCTGTACTTTTGCCATGAGGATATCTTTTACTGAATTCATAGTAAATGGAATAGAGCATTGTCATGGGCCAGTTGTTGAACGTGTCATTTTCATCCAGCTAAAGAAATAAGTGGTAGGTAAGTCTAATCTGTGACATTTGTGAAAATTCGTGACAAATCATCATCGATTAAATTAAACCTACCTTTAAAGTGGTGTATGCGGTAAGATAACGAACCAAAGCGTTATTGATGTGAGCATCGTTCCACCAAAATGGTGTCGCTAATGCTCCTAACCATTGGTAAACCAATTCTTGGGTTACATGCCAGGTACATTTACGAGTAAGTTCGCTTTCCCTGCAAGATTCCAGATTAGTCTCAGCGTTACTTTTACTTACGAATTTTTTGGACGAAAACTTACTTAAAGATAAGAATTCCCCAGCTGTCAGCAGGTCTAGTTGCTTGGTAATTTGGAAGGGCTACAACATCCAATTTTGGTAAGGCATAATCGATTCCCCACCATGCACCTAATATTTTCAAAGATCGGTTAACTGTTTCTGAAACGTTTCTAACTGCAGCTCTAAAATCTTCACGACACCAAACTCTGACATCGACAGCTAGAACGTTACGAAATTATTTTCTGGAGCAATGAAATATTTACAGCAACTTACTTGAGTCATCAATGTTAATCTCTTTCTGCTCTGGGTTTATATTTTCAGATGCAAGTGAAAATTCTCCAATAGCGAAACCCAATGAGAAAGTTGCCATAGGAGGAGTTGGCGGAAAATTATCCCATACCCAATAATCCTTTCCTCTATGATGGAAAAAAATTATATTTATCTATCCCAACTAATAATTTTAACTTCAAAAATTGTTACCATTATATATTTTTTATATTTATTTATTAATTTATATTTATTATTTTTTTATTCCTCTGTATTATAATAGTTGTTGTGTCAAAATTAATTTTGTCTTTATTTATAAACTAAACGGTACAGGCCTGAAACTATTTTCGACTTTATATTTTGTCAAGTATTGTCGACTTGTTATCCAACCTGTTCTGTTTACCATTACCACAGATATTTAAAAACGAATACAAAAAAAAAACACAATTTTCGATAAATACCTACGATATACAGTCAGCTCTTCAGGATTCTCGACAGGCATGTTAGAGAGCGTTGTCATATTGATCTGTCGAGCCAACTGCACCTTAAAAGGTACTTTATATGAAGGCTCGTCGAAGCACGGGAACACCTTTCTAGCCAAATTTGGTCTAAAGTTGGTCGCTACTATCCATTTGGTTTTTTGAGTGATTGCGTCCACGTAGCTTGTCTTGAAGATGCCATCAGCGGTGTCGTTCGTCAAAGTCCCGGTGAACAGGATCTCGATCTCTGCTTGTTTTCCTCTATCTTGGGATTTTTCCAACCGGATAACCAGAAGCGGTTGCTTTGGGGTGCGTGTGCACTTTTTTAAGGGGATCTTTTTAGTTTTCTTAAATTTGCCTTTTACACTGAAAGATAACAGGAACATTATTAGAGGATGTGAAGAAATTTATAAAGACAAAATAACGCAAAAATTATGACATTTATAAAAATTCGGGCCTTTACCCTCGGAAAACGCTCGAATACGCTGTAACTCGTGAACTATTAATTTGATTAAAAAATATTTCCCACAAAAGCTGTGGGAAGTTTTATGATCTATAATTTTTGTAATAGCTGTTTTTAACCTAGGTGGCGCTGGAGATAAGATATTCTCGAAAAAGAGTGGTGGTCGCTCAAGATCGCAAACTAGGAATAATAATGCGAACACTGGAACACCGAATTGTACAATTCTCCTGAATTAGAACTCTCGTTGACCTATAATACTCATTGCCTGGACTATAAACGGATAAGAACTAGATCATCTCTGATCTACACCTGATGGAAATCTATTTTGTATTTTTGTGTGAAAAATTCGGAATAGCCTCAAGGCATAGTCCATCAGGCTAGTTATTCAAAAGTCATTGAACTCGAGTGAACAGTTTATAAAGCTTAAAACATTAAACAAGGGATGAATGGTGATTAATAATTAAGATTGGAATGAAGAGAGAAAAATCACTATTTTGACTTACGCTTCTTCATCTTCATCTTCACTGTGATCATTCAGCATAATTTCAGTCAACCTCAGGTTTTCGCCAACATGAAGAGTGATTTCATCTGTTGGTTCCTGCCATGTCACGTTGATTCTGACCCTTCCCCTGAAATGGGAATCCTTGGGCAGGGCTTCTATTTCCACATGATACGATTCGGGAATTACTTCTCTGGGCAGGCGAGTCTCGGATATTATACTGTGAGCGGCTATCAGGTCTATGCTTCTTCTTGATCTCCCATTTACCTAATATTTTATTTCATTAGTAAATAAAGGTTTGATCTCAAATATGGCATATAAGCTTTTTGAGTTTCATAATAGAATCGTGATACCAAAATAATAAAGAAATAGGCCATATTTTGAAATCATTTTTTCTTTCATTGTTAAATATGAGCAGAGATTTATATACTTACAGAAACTATAATACACGCTACCAGGATGGATAGTTTCATCAAATACATCATACTGAAGCAGAACCTACAAAGAGAGACAAGAGAATAAATTAATACTAAGCTCTTATTAGAAGGAAGGATTATTTTAATAGGTACCTACTGTCAATGTTTCAGAGTAATATTTGATAAATGATTCAATTATCTTATTAAACTAGTTAACATCAAATTAGATTAATAAATCTAATAAGAGTTAATAAGAGTTGCACAAATCAATATTAGGTCATGTGACACATTTCTTGAAAGGTCTGAGGATTCTCTAATAATCTCACATTTTTTCTAAAAAAATGTTAGAGTGAATACGAAATACATTAAATGAGGAAAACGAAAATTCGAATATTAAGCCCGTAATAATGAAAGTATTTCTGAAAATGACCCTCAACAACTTGCACATGGTGATATGTAAATTATTTTCAAAACTTGAACCAGAATTTTCTATAAGAACATCCTGTGCCAATAATGACAGATCCTGGAAATCCCTGATAATTCCAAATTGTAGGTCTTCCAAACGGTAAAGCAGTCCTTTCAAAAGATATGTCCCACTTACCAATAATTATTTAAAGGGTGGTTCAAACGCTTATTAGTGGCGCTAAAATTGATTTATTTTTATTTTTATAGAAATTTCTTTCTCCTCAATTTATTGAAGAGAAGTTAAATATTATTCGGAATATTATGTTTTTTTTTACATTTTCTGAGCAACAATATTATATTTAACAATTTTAATACACAAAAAAAAACAAATGACACAAACAAAATTAATATTAACTAGTTAAAGAACTGAAAGCTAATAAAATTAATAACGAAAGCAATTATTAAGATTAAGGCAATAAAATATTTTTTAAATACAACTTTGTGATTGATGAGATGCGCTTATTCTTTATTTCAACTTTTTTATATTTCCTCTTATTATTATTTATTTTCTTATTTCTTATTTTTTCAAAAGTGTTAGATTTTTAAACCAGTATTTCAAAGGAAACGTGATTTGTGTTTACAAAAAGGATAAACTGCTGCCCCCTACACTTTAGCCACCCACCTGTCTACCTTATTATTATTATTGAAGAAGACATGCTTATAAAAAATATTAAAAAATAATCCATTTACTCACAAAAATGCTTCAGTATCGATTAACAATAATAATTCGACCAAGAATCAAACCCAATCAAAATATAATCACATTTGCGTAGCTAAGCATAACCCAGTGATCTCCGGGTGAACTAAAGGGCACTTTGGATATCTGGCGATATATTCGTTAAATTGGCTACCTCAGAATACTAATTGCTAAATCACAGAACATGACATGTTGTTGCGTAGAGAAGAGGGTTATTATTCAGTTAAAGCAAGTGGTAAAGTAGTCGCTACCGGTGAATAAATTGGACACTGACGTTTTAAATCTGATGATTTTTTTCTTTTTAAAAGTCAAGCAACTATAGGGGATCAGCTAGAGAATATGTGACTAATCGCTTTGCAAAATAGAATAATAATATTAGAGGTGACTTCAAGGGAAGCTCTTTATTGTTTATCCTCAATAAATATGTTTTTCATAGTGGAAACAGTGGAAAGGAAAAAAGTTCAAGCGAAGCAAGGTAAACAAACATTGCTTGATTAATTCAAAAAAACTATCTCCTCCTTTTTCTTCAACCAATCAAATTAGTTTGTCAAGCATAATAATCGTTGAAGGAAACATCAAGGTGGTCTGTTAATAATCCTTTTCTTAGCTGTTAAAATATCCTTGTTCATTCTCTTGTTAATGTATTAGTACTATTTTATCCTTCTTTTATTTTTTATTATTTTTTTCTTATAACTTCTTTCAAGTGGTTTTGTTTTGTTATGTTGCATTTATATCTCAAGTAAAGCATTCGGCTTTCAAAGAATTTCTGTAAAGCCTCGACGTTACTAGATGTGTTTAAAAACAACGTAAGTGTGATTTAACATTTTATAGGAACATCTCGTCGAAAAAGAAGAAGCACTTTTGTTAATGGTAAAGAGGAAGATCTGAGTCGTAATATGAGTGATCGACTAAGAAAGAAGGGACGGGGATATTCAAGCCCAAATTCTAAGGGTCTGTTCTTTTAGATATTTTGGAAGACAAACATTTAATCTTTAATGACTCACTATTGCTTTAATAACTGGAGTGGATATAAATCGTCAGCATATACAGTGTGTGTCACAGACATGGTACACCCCCTTTTTTTCTTTATTTTTTGAGATAATTTTTTGAAATTTGGTACGTCGCATATTCTCGATAGAGCGCACTTTTGAGCAGAAAATTGGATTTTTTCCCACATCCGGTTTTTCCGGAAATGTTACCAACTTTTTGTTTTTAAATGGGACACCCTATATATTATTATATTTTTGGATTCTATACATTTGTACAAATCTAACAATATTACATAACTAGCATTTTAAACGTCAAATTTGTTTTTATTTAATTTTTTATTTCTCAATTATAGTGTGCCATGACTTCAGTTGTGTTTGTCACAGATGCAAAATGGGTACACCAAAATGTCCCTTATTAAGAGTACTAGTAGATGGTACCTCGGTAAGTCGGTACCAATATGGTACCATTTGAAAAAAATGAATCCAGCTCAAAAAATCATTCCGGTGTGCATAATTTTATGCATAAATCACTTAATTTAGTACTTTGAACAAAAATTCGATTTTTCTAGCATGAGATGATCCAATTGGAGTAAAACGAAATAGTCATGGCACACTATAATTGAGAAATAAAAAATAAAATAAAAACAAATTTGACTTTTAAAATGGTACTCATGTGGTATTGTTGGATTCGTACAAATGTATAGAATCCAAAAATTATAGGGGGTCCCATTTAAAACTAAAAAGTTGGTAACATTTCCGGAAAAACCGGATGTGGGAAAAAATTCAATTTTCTGTTAAGAAGTGCGCTCTGTCGAAAATAATGCGACGTACCAAATTTCAAAAAAATATCTCAAAAAAATAAAGAAAAAAAAGGGGGTGTACTATGCCTGTGACACACACTGTAGAGTTGGTTTCTTCTTTTTATGTTTTTGGCTTTTAGCTTGTTTTTAAGATATTCAGTCAGCTCATTGGGAATATGGTTTGGATGATTTTGTATTCTCTTCTTTTGCTTTTCTTCCTCATCGATTTATGATAAATATTTTTTCAAGGTCATATTTTTGAGCTAAATTTTAGGGAACGAGCATGGTGCGCCCCCAGGTTTACGTTCCACCGAATTTGGACTGGTGAGTTACGCCGGGGATTAATTGCCAAGACGATGGTGATGGCATTTGTGACGTGATAGGATGTCAAAATGATGATTTCATGTGATTTTCTGATGGGTAGTATTCTGAATCCAATAAGAATGTTATGCTTATTAAAGATGGTGTGCGTGAAGAGTTAGGGTCGCTTTTGGGGAGTTGCAGACAAACGGGGATGAAGACAGCAGATTTTTCGTAGGAGCAGAAAGCAAGAACGAAGTAAAAACATATTTGACATAAGATGACGAAGAAAAAACCGTAAAATGAATGTAAAACGAAGAAATTAGCAAGCTTGATGAAACAAAAATCGCAAGCTGCTTAAGTCTCTTACGTCAAATCCCCGTTAATGAATTGACGTATAAGTGTCATGGAAAGGTAGTTGTCTTTGTTTCGATATTTTTTTTGTATTGCCATTGTGAGAAGAAGTTCCTTCACATGATCTTCAACTCTTTGATTTGGATTTCTTACTCCCAGACTGAATTTCCCATTCTAAAATCGGGTGGGACTTGAAAGATCTAGACCACTTTGAGTCGGTCCAGGACATTCTAAGAGTGATTTTGAGAAAGTTAGAAAGGCCGGGCAGAGCTCAGCAAGCACCGCTTCAGATGAGCTTCTTCCTCGAGAACGCAACTCCCTGAATGAAAAAAGATTACTAGAGTGGTGCATGGGCACTGATGCATTATAATGACTGCCTGTGGGAAATACGAAAACAGTTGCCAGCAGATGATCTATCTTTCTTGAGTAAAGCTGTGATGGCTATTAGCCTACTATTCTAGGATACTTCAAGAGTGAATTGGAGAGAAAGAGAAAGAGAGAGAGTTTACGAAAGGGCAGAAAAAATAATTAATAATCGCACTAATGGAGCCTGTTCCTCGACTTCAACCACACGGTGGGGAACGATTACTATAAAGAGGTGAAAGCCGATGCATTGCAATGGGTGCAGTAGTGAAAACAGATGTCGATGGATTTTATATCCTCTCCTTATTAACAGGAAACAAAATCCGTTCGTAAATTTTTTTTTTACACAAAATTGAAATCATCAGAATGCTACCCTGAATCTTTGAACCGTTAATTTCAGCTCGGTAAATATTGAACTCAACAAACCACAGCTCGGTGAAAGTGAAAGTGGCGGAAAGGAGAAGGCTACAGTCTCATACTTCTCTATTTTAGCATTAGATATCGTCTATTTTTGTAATTTTTAGATGTTTTCGGTGAATAGTTTCAAACAGGATCTAATTCATATTAAAAAATTCACATCTGATAAAAATTCAATGCATTGTACTCCATCAAAAAAGTCAACGTTAAGAACAAAATATTTGTAAAAAACAAATTTTTGCGATACTTTTAGGAGTCCAGGATGCTTCAAATTTAACTTCAACATTTTTAAGTAAGTATAGGTATTTATACCTATGATTATGAAACTTTCTATTGTGCATTAAGAATACAGATAAGTAATAATAAGTAATTACATAGTCAAATGTGTCATGTTTAAAATTATATCAAGAGAACCTCAATGCAAAAATGAATTGAATAATAATAATTGTTATTATTTTCCTTCATTTTCTTCTTCAGTGAACTCAGACTGAAGTTACCTTCGTTTCAAGGCAAGAGAAATGATTATCACTATTTAAATAATAAAAATGGTGCATTCCGTTACGCCAGGCAATCTCACAAAATTATCATTTATACTGGTTGACAAAAGCGATATTCCACCAGAATGGATAATGGACTTTACGAAAAGCACAACTTCTAAATTAACCTGGAAGTTTTTATTTAAAAAAATCAACCACTCTTCTTTGATTTTTAAGAAACAACTACCAAGCAGATGAGACTTTCAGTAATAGTACCAATGACTACGTAGAAGTATTCATGAGTTACGACTACGGCGAAGAGGTTCAACAGAGATACAAAAGACATACAACGAGCCTCTTGAGTCTTTATCGATTTCCATTGGAATTCCGAAAAAAACCAACAGAAAGTCTAGGGAGGCTTGGTTCACCATGGTGTCTTTTCTACGATCTAAGAAGGATAGTAACCAATATTTAGGGCTGGTGTTACCCTTCATGACACTCAAAAAGCCCTACACAGCTCATTATCTCTCCCCTCAAACTTTCTATAGTCGGTTCGTCACGACAATATACCTCAGGCTTTCATTGGTCAGCGCTAATAATCCCAAAAAGGAATAAAAGCGGTCAGCCTAGCTGCCTTATCAGCTCCAGTGAAAGAGACATGCAAGTGAAACCCGAAGTGGAAGGATTCGGCTCTGCGCTGGAGAGCCTACCCAGTCAGGGAACCAAGCAACCTACCCAGCAAAGGTGGAGACTCAAGACCTTGAAAAACAACTGACGATCCTGTCAGCCTCACCTTCACTCGCTCTCCTACGTTCTTTATCGCCACTCGTTCTTCCCTAAGTCTACTTATTAGCTCTTCATATGTTAGACCTTCATAGCTATCTTCACCACTTCTATTCACCCGGTGGAACGTTACCGTTATCCAGACACCCAGGGTCTCATCATGAGATCCACTTGCCTGGAACCCCGCCTATAACCAGGTCAGGTAACAGAGGTGTCCTATGAGAGGAACCATGTTTTTGACCATGTACTAACGGTGTACTATCCTGTATCGTCACGGGTGTACGAAGACTCCGAATACGATTCTACATATACGACATATAGTATGTTTGTCGATTGAAAATGCAATTTAGGTTGTTTTGGAACCATAATCTAATAAGACGGTTCAAATTCAAACGATGAACGCTAAAAAGAACGCCAAAGGCTCTCTATTCTTACCAGCTTGGATAGCTGGTCAAGTCAAGTCTTACTCGGACTTGAATAGGATTTCTTTAAGGCTACTTCCAACTTTTAATACTTTAATACTCGTCCTAATAGACCAATTTGACCAAATATATCGACCAAAGTATATAAGCATATTATATTCTGCTTCATATGTTTGGCTTCTATCTTAAGCTCTTCTAAAGTTCATAATTCATAATCATACGCGTACAGAGATATTATCTTGAAATAAGAAGTAACCTTAACATTAATTTGTTCATCATCTTAACACCGTAAACGAGAAGGTTTGCTTGCGAATCCTTATATAAAATCGAGATGTCACATTCAAGGTTGAAGCCTCGAAATGCGCGCGTCGCGCACTGCTGCCGATGTTGAAGATAGATAGGTAGATGGCGCGTAAATTGTGTAGATCCCAGAGATGTGAAGTTTTAGGCCTCTAAACAATACAATGGTGACACCTACGCGAGAAATCTTTCGGTAGATGGCGCGTAAACTGTGTAGATCCCAGAGAAGTTAAGGTTGAGGACGCAACAATACAATGGTGACACCTGCGCGAGAAATATTTCGGTAGATGGCGTGTAAACTGTGTAAATCCCAGAGATGTGAAGGTTGAGGCCTCTAAACAATACAATGGTGATACAATAATCTACGAGGGATATCTTTCGGTAGATGGCGCGTAAACTGTGTAGATCACAGAGAGGTAAAGGTTGAGGCCTCGAAATACGAGTGTCGCGCACCGCTGCCAATGTTATTAGATGTAAGTGTCGAAAATTTCAATGCAACATATTCCATTAAGATTAGTATTTACATAAACAAGAAGTAGATTATGTTGTGTGGTTGAAGATCAGTTTAAGAGTCAGATAAAGAATATGAAATAAGTTTCAGATAAGAGACAACACCGTACAATTGTAGTTGGGCATAATATTAGAGTTCAAAATGTGCTTAATGGATAAAGTTGAAGTTTAACTATCAATTTAATACTCTGAAATAAACAAGTTCTTTAACAGTCGTTAGTTAGACTCGGGGGAATCCCACAGTGAGTGTACGGTAGGTGTCTGTTCGATAGAGCCGAGGCCCGAGGCCTGAGTAAACAGGAAACAGTGATTGTGGTTCCCTTTTACAATAATAATCTTCAATAATATAAAATATGAATAATAATACTATACACACCTACCAGAATTATCATAAAATGCCTGTACGATATTAATGTTAGGGAGCATATTATGTTAGTTGTGAAAATCACTTCAACTTGGAGATTACTTCAGATAAGGGCGCGCGTACGCGCGCCTTCATGACCTAGTGATTTATTAAAATCAATGAATATGATTTACCGAAAACAAGTTTTTAAGAGATAGGAAAAACACACAGTTTCCGATGCTTTTAGATTAATACATCCGTCAAACAAGTATAAGTAGGTACACAATAATAATTCATCTAATTATAAGGTTTAGGTACAGCCGTGTTAGGTCATTACCTCACTGATTCCAGTGCTGTGCATACATGCAACAATTTTCTGTACAAAAATTTTCCCACTGACCATAAATAATGACAATGACCGCAAGTGTCGTGTGTTCCCATTTTTAGTATGCACTAATTGAAGTAATATTAGTGGAATATTCCCATTCATGATTAATTGAAATCAGACATTACAGAACGGAAACACGGAAGCAAGACGGAGATATATGAATACTTTGCATTGTCTGCGACATATATGCGATGATTTACTGGCAGGTAATTTAATAGTTACATAACAAAGTACACTTTCGATATGGACATAGAATCGTCCAGTTCAAATGAAAAATTTAATTAGAAGTGTACAGTCAATTCCATTCAAAATGCCAGACTATTGTGACACCGGTGAATTAGGTTGTTATTTATTATTATTTGATTTGGGAACTATCAGCGTAGTTCAAAGCTGAACAAATTGTTATAAATTATCAACCTTTTCGTTATTGTTTTGTTGTTTCCATTGTGGTAATTGGTTTTTATTTTGTTTACCCACTTGTCGAGTTATTTTGATTGAATACGTCGTAGGTAGGTACACCTACTATTATTTACACAAATACATAGACTCTATAAGTCAGTAGAAAAGGTGTCAATATAATCTGGATGATCCTCCAGGAATCCTTACGATGTCGTTTGATAGCTCTATACTTATGTCAAAGTAGGCAACGCCAAATTTTCATTGTTTTTTTTTTCGATACCATGGCTGACTGGGTGATATGTCCCAAGTAAATCATACGTTTTCAGTGATTATTGACGTAGAAAAGATTTTCCAGGTGCTTTACTCTTTACTGTGTTTGAATAACATCACTTTTCAGCATCAAGCTTCGCAATCGCTGAATCTCTTTTTTGGGATTTTTTCCATCTCCTTAGATAGGTATACAGGGTTATGCAAATTTCATGGTGTCAGTATTGGGATATCCTAAACCATAAGAGATACAGGGTTGCTTAAATTAGAGAAAAGTTGCGCTATTTTATGGCCATCTCGAATCCGTCAAAACATGCAAGATATCTGTGACCGTTCCTGAAATATCCTGAAAAAACTGAAAAATCGAGAAATCTTATTTTTGGAATATCTTTCTTACCATTGGAAATTAATAAATAGTTTTTTGTAGCCTTACATAAGCCGTTATAAGCTATTTATCTGACGTTTCAAAAATTTTCACAGCCGACTAGATCCCAGAGTTTTCATAGTCAACTTTCGTTTCTCTTATGGCCGCCATATTATTTTTTTATGTCGTTCGATAAGAAAAAAATAATGTAGACCAAAAACTAATAAATTTTAGAAAAAAAAAATTGGAAAATTTTTATTCTTCTTTTTTCAAAGAAAAACAGATAGTTCTTAACTGAAATAGGCCAATATGAAGTCATACTGCTTGCCTTATATGTTGTTAATTTCTCTATGATATTCGATCTAAAAAGTTGTCTTTTTTTAGAGAAAAAAAGAAGAACAAAAATTTTTGAAAGTTATTTTTTGAAGTTTATTAGTTTTTGGTTTCCATTATTTTTTTCTTATCGAACGACATAAAAAAATAATATGACGGCCATAAGAAAAACGAAAGTTGACTATGAAAACTCTGGGATCTAGTCGGCTGTGAAAATTTTTGAAACGTCAGATAAATAGCTTATAACGGCTTATGTAAGGCTACAAAAAATTATTTATTAATTTCCAATGGTAAGAAAGATATTCCAAAAATAAGATTTCTCGATTTTTCAGTTTTTTCAGGATATTTCAGGAACGGTCATAGATATCTTGCATGTTTTGACGGATTCGAGATGGCCATAAAATAGCGCAACTTTTCTCTAATTTAAGCAACCCTGTATCTCTTATGGTTCAGGATATCCCAATCCTGACACCATGAAATTTGCATAACCCTGTATAGTGTGATTTGACGTTTCTACGGAAATCGCTTTGAAAAGGTGGAATTCGTTGCTTAAAATGTCATCTTATAACTTATAATAATTATTATGACGTCATTTTGGCGTCATCATAATTTTTTTTAATAGGTAGGTACTGCTCGACAAGAATATCTTGGCGGTTGTTAAAGGAGAGAGAGGTCCTAGAACGAGACAGAAAATCACCCCACCACCTTATCTGTTTTAGTACATTCCATGTAATAAATTTTGATGTATAATAAATTTTGAACAATGTTTTGACATTGATACTTGACGTTTATATTTTATTATGTTTGTGACAGTTTAATTATTGCAAAAGTAGTGCAAGCTTTTGAAATGGCAGATTTTAAAAGCCAAGTTGCTAATAAGACCCTTTCCGGTCAAAGCCGTGAAATTATTAATAACGTTTATAAATATTTTCTTGGTGAATCTAAAAATACTTGGTCCTAATATTTTACCAATTAATCAAGTTCAAAAACGGGTTGCTGCTGCGACAGGCATTAGTGAACGGACTGTTCAAAGGATAGTGGTGGAAACAAGCTGAATCATCGATGGCCAAACGGATAAATTTACTTCTCCTGGTAAAAAAAAAAGAACTAAATTAGCAACAAAAACCAACTTGGATGACTTTGATTAAAAAATTTACAAAAGATAACGAGCAAATGGATCAAAGAAAAGTGTCAGAAACGTTATCCTTAAACTGGGCTTTCGGTGGAGAAAAACAAGAACTAATAGAAAATTTTTTATGGAAAAGCAAGAAGTGCGATATTTGCGTCCTAAGTTTCTTAGAAGGATGAGAAATTATAGAGCCGAAGGTAGAAATATAGTGTACATGGATAAAACGTATATCCATTCTTCTCATGCTCATCAAAAAGCGTGGAGCGACGCCAGTGGCGAAGTTTTGTCGCAACCCGTCTCCAAAGGACAACGGAAGGTAATCACTCACGCGGGTGGAGGAACTGGTTTTATTCCTAATGCTTATGTGCGATTTAAGTCGAAGACGAAGAGTGCAGACTATCACGACGATATGAATTATTCCAACTGCAAAAAATGGATGGAAACCAAGCTTATTCCAAATTTTCCGCCTCACAGCGTACTTGTGATTGACAACGCGCCATATCAGAATGTGCAGTTAGATAAATCACCTAACTCTGCTTCAAGAAAATCAGATATGCAGCAGTGGTTACAACAAAAGCAAATACCATTTAATGCGGATTTCCATAAACCAGAATTGTATGACCTCATCAAATCGAATAAGCCGAATTTCAAAACCTACGAAATTGATGAAAATATGAGAAGACATGATGTTTTGCGACTGCCTCCTTACCACCCAGATCTCAATCCTATCGAGTTGGTTTGGGCGTATATGAACAGTGGCGGATTTCCGATTAGGCTAGGTAGGCTATAGCCTACGGCGGCAAATTTTCGAAGACCAAAAATATTTTCGAGTGCTGGGAACTTACGTGACCTTTGGATATTGAAAAAAAAATTGCCTGCGGCGCTTTTTCGAGAGGGGGCTATGGGCTTGAATTTACAACCAGCATCACTTGTTACAGAATAAACATTTTAGCATTTTTATGATCTTTTCATCACTTTTTTTGCAAAAAATTAAAAAATTTCGCGGGAGAAGACCCCCGGACCCTATGCGATGGGGATTAAATAATACAATAACAGGCGGCGATTTAATTCAGCCTATAGGCGGCACATTTGTAAATCCACCTCTGTATATGAAGCACTATGTGGCAGACAGAAATATCACCCAAAAGTTTGAAAATGTACAGAATTTATGTGACGAGTTTTTTTGTGGTTATACGGCTGAGCAGTGGAATGCCAAGTGTGACCATTCAACCAACAAAAAAATTGAGAACGAGTTAATGGCCAGAGAAGGAGCTATGTATATTATAGTGGGAGATCTAATTATTCAACTGGGAGGCATTAACGATGATGAAGATATAATGATAGTGACGAAGAGAACTATTCTGATAGTGATAGTGATAATTAAATATATTTTATGATGATAGTAATAATTAAATAATTCTAACTAAAACTCCCGTGTTTATTTTAGATTTTCATTTTTTCATATTAATTGAACGCAGCCAAATTGGCTTCTAGTTCATAATAAAATTTAAATGTCAAGTATCAACATTTTCAAAATTTATTACATGGAATGTACTAAAACAGATAAGGTGGTGGGGTGATTTTCTGTCTCGTTCTAGGACCTCTCTCTCCTTTAACAACCGCCAAGATATTCTTGTCAAGCTGTAGTAACTTCCTACTTGTGATACATAAAAATTTCAAAGGTCCTTATAAGGATGATTTTTCAGCTAAATTAAAAAAATAATAATAAAAAAAGGAGAACAAAACAGTATTTAAAAATGAAGTCATGATACACCATAAGGTCTTTCTGAAGAGCACATTTCTCTAAAGTATCATTTTTATATTCGTAAACTCAAAAAAGTTACAGAATGTTTTTAAAATTCACAATAATTTTTTGAATTGTCGTGGGTACAACAATTCAAAGTTTGACATGCCAGAACTTTTTTGAATTTCGGAATACAAATGTGAGACTTTTGAAAAAATGTTCTCCTTAGAAAAACCTTCGAATTAGCATGACCTCATTTTCAAAACAAAATTTTTTTTTTTTTTTGGTAGAATTTTTTTTTAATTTAGTGGAAAATATGCTCATTAAAAGGACTTTTTCAACGATATACCTATACAAGCTAGGGAGGTGCAACGATGTATACAAGGGGCTGCCTTAAAAAAAAGATGGCGTCATTAGTTTTTGGCGAATGTTTGATGACGTCATTGGCCAAACATTTGATGTTGCACGTCCAAGTATGACATTTACAAAAACCACCTGTCGAGTGACTACCATATTCACATGACGTCGCATGATGTCACAAACGCCACATGACGGAATTACGAACTTTGTTCCAAAATTTTGTCATCACACTATTATGTCATACAGGGTGATTTATAAGAAAACGCTAAAAAGTTTTGTCATATCTTCAAAAATAACGGAGTTATCGCTTGGGGCGTTTTTTTGTAATTCACCTTGTATAAAGAAATGGCCCGAATGAACGAATAAGTCCATAGGATGGCGTTCAAATTATAATGAACGTTGACGTTAGCCTTCTTTAGCGGACCAATTCCCATAATCGCCATTAAGTTTGCTGCTTAGCCAATTAACATTAATACCTTCGTCTACTTAGAGGCTATTATAACACAATCTTCAGCAACGCTTTTTAGGAGTTCATAAATAATATATAATCCTAGCATGTGGAATTGACACCAAGGCAACATATCCATGGACGGAAAACAGCATTAAATTTTACATCTACAAAATAAAGAGACATCGAAATTGGATTAAAGATGTAACTTTTTATACAGTTGGATCATGTACATCTCCTGATTAGAGAGTACTACCTAGAAAAAGAAGAAAAACTTTATTGAATAAAGTGGACTGCCCATTTAACTTGGGTTGCATTAATACACGGCATATCGATCAATCAACAAAATGACATAAATATTAAAAATTGTAACATAAATAATAAATAAAGAACATTAATTTTAGGAATAAATGTTTTTGTTTATGATTCTGATGGAATCTATTAAAATTTATTCAGAAATTTCGTTAATAATTATTTCTGAGTTCAGGTTAAAGCGATTGAAGAATTGAATTACACTTTTACTGATTGTACCACGACTACCTAAATAATAATTTTCTCCTTATAAAGAAATGGCAACCTAAATGTCTTTGTATACTTTTTTTGCACTACTTGCTAAATACCTTTATCGATCAATAAATTCCTTTAACGATTATTAAATTTCTTCGGGGGTCAAGATATTTTGAAAATAAAAAGCTATCAGAGGTAGGGCTGGTTAGAGGTGCCACTGAAAATCTCGATATGGTTCTTGTGTGAGTTTTTTTTTTTTTTTTTTGGTATTATTTATATTTAATTAATATTATTATTACATGAATTTACAATTAAAAATGTAAATAAAGTTGAAAAAAAGTTAAACTAAATTTTTAATATAAATAAAATAAACAAAAATAATAAAATAAAAAATAAAATTTATAAAACACAAAATAATGTTAATCAGTCACAAGGAGACTAGACTGAAGCTGGAATTTGAACAATTTGAATAGAAATTGAATGTGAAATTACAACCATATTAGGGAAAAGTTTGAATAATCCTAATAATAATAATAATTATGGCATTATTCATAATTATTGTTTCGATAATCTTGGAACCCTTATTAATATCGACCATTGAAAGTAAACCACCAACCTGAAACTATGCCTTCTATTACCTGCCAGATTCCAGCTTTGTCCCCCTGAAGAACTTAAAAATAAATAATTGGGGAATGAATAAAAATTTAATTGATAGCCATGGAATTTATTGTTCACCTAATATATTTTATAGGTCGTATTTCATATACCTACTGTACGTACAAGATATTTGTATTTGATAAGCTTTTAATAAGTATCTGGACAAATTAATAATGAAATGAGTTAAATAGAAATGAGCAAATGAAATAGTCAAATAGACGAATTAAATGAATAAAAAACAAACATTTTTCATTGATTCTAAGAATAAATTGTTTGGGAAATTATGAGCAATGCTTAAACTAACAGGCTAATTTTTATTTAGCCTTTGGATAAATAATACACACTTATTATTATTGTCTAGTTAACATGTTAAAAATATTGTTTACAATGTCATTTGAACGATTAAGAAATCTTACATGTAAATGTCATGTTATGATTGCAAATTGTGAAATGACATCGCTAAACATGACTAAGTTTTTCTACTTTAATTTTTGCATATGGTAATTATGTTGATCTAATGTCCACTAAACCTCAGTAAAAAGAACGCTTCAGTACTGATTTAAAATATATTTGATTAATCAAGCATTATAAAATTAGTTAATTAACTTCTTAGTAACGTTGTCCTTAAAATTTGCATTTTGCATTTTCAAACGTCTACAGTTTTTTGAGTTTCAAGATTACCAAAATTACAAATAACAAGCACTGATTAAAATAAACGGTAATAAATATTTAGTTATTTCGAGCGTCGTTTAAATTACACTCAAAATTTCGAGCTTGTGATCTAAGAAGACGACCTTGTAGAGAAATTTTAAATTTTCACGTGACTGTACATAATATTAAGTCTGCAAAAATTCAGCTAACACACTCAACAAGTGTTGTTATTGATCAGAGGTTTCAATTTGCAAACTGTCGTAAAAAAAGACCGACAACAAATTAATTTAAACTATTGTTAAGTGAAGGTTAAGCCTATCATTTAGATTCTTCTTTCATGTGACACAGCACGTAAATTCGATACACCAGAATCAGACAATTGTTCGAGGCTCCGTTATTTACTCGAATAGCTAAATCTGCATTCGGAATTTACTATATCGGTCCAAGTAGTGTGTAACGATTATTACGAACGTATTAAAATAATTTATTAATAATTAATTAATACAACTAACAGGATTCCTTGACCACTGGTGAATGTCACGAATATGGTTATCACATGACTAGTGTGTGTCGAAGGTACAGGTGGAAGCTTTTGCTCATTCTGCATTAAGAATCCGGTGTGTGAAAACATTCTCTCACATATTCAATGAAAACTAACTAAATACGTTCAATTATGAAGATGAGTGGAAGGTAAATCGCGTAACAGTGTTTATTATCGTTGGCGTTGTAGTGACGGTGACCGATTTTGTTCGAAGACTATAATAAGCAAGATGGGCAAAACTGAAGGTGGTTTGAACTCTAGCAGGTCTGTGTTCCTTTCTGAGGATGCTATGGATGACGATGAGGAATACAGGAAGGTGGCTGGATGCTTCGTGACGACGAAAAGGGCTATAGCGTTCGCCCTTTTCGCTATTTTCTGTCTCATAGCTGCTATTGCTGTGATGTACTTTTATGGTCCTAATAGGAGAATCATTGTGGTAAGATAGGTTTTATGTACCTACCTATTTGAATAATATTTTGAAAATTATTTAATAATAAGGAAAACTTGTTACTTCTCATATTACAATAATGTTAATAAGTCTACATTATTAGAAAAATGAAATTTGTCTGTTTATCTGTGGATTGAAGATTTGTTTTTGAATTCTAGAATTTTTCAAGATACCCGAATCACCAGTCTAGGTTATGTTTTTAATCAGGATTCTGAATTAAATTACAATAATTATGTTGGTTTCCTTGATGCTACAACTGTAGGAATTTTATAGCGGCAATAAATAAATATATAATCGGATCCAAAGTATGCATATATGCGTTCATCCTTTCCTTGTGCTTGAATAAATTCGATAACCTTTACGAAAATTCAAATTATAGTTTTCAGATTAACTTGGGATTAATTGAAATTTGCCTATTGTTAAGTTGAATTAAATTGAGGGAAACAATAATAAGATTCCTGAACGACAGTGTCTGGTTTGTTGTTCTTACGCCTCAGTGATCGTGAAGTTGGAACTTAATACGAACACGGTCACGGTTTGATGGTTTGATGGATTTTAGTTTAAAGCAATCAAAACAAAATACATCTAAAGATATAGGTAACTTTTAATTGTCCATTATTCGAAGTGGAAAACTGGTTATTTAATTATATAATGTTACAGTAAATATGTTACAAGTAGTGATACACCTACTACCTATATTAAGAGTGATGAGCACATCAAGCAGGAGGTGTGCACATCGTTATCTTCAAATTCTAGCTTCTGAACAATTATTATTGTTAAAAATAAACGCTAAAAAGACTTGTATTAAAAAAAATATATAACTTTAGCTTTACACCTTCAAAATAATAACCGATTAATATTACCAAAACAAGAAAATTTAAAAATAATACAAAAAATATAAAAAATAGGGGTTTAGAGGCCATGTAAGGTCAAAATAAATATATATGCAAAGAGGTTAAACAAGGACAGAATTCGAGATGCATTAAAACTATTCATTATCTGTTACTAGAGAATTCTACATTGTTGCCACGTTTATTTAATTTTTATCAATTTTATACAAATAAGCTTGAACCACTATTATAGGTCTAGTGACGTCTATAAGATTTACTGTGTCTCCAAAATGATAATTCGTATAAAAAATCAGGATATGTTAAAAAGATTGAGAGATATTTTGATTTATTAGATTTTGCTTGATAACGATTTAATGGTTTAGAAATTAGTAAAGTAAAAAAATCTGCGATTGAAATTTTTTGAGCACTGGAAATCGCATTAAAAATAGAAATGAAATATTCAAATGCGCAATAAATATATTGGAGAATTTATTTAGTGTAACTTTTCCAATTCTTGCATTCAATTTCGCAGTACATTGACCGTTTGCGCTCCATTTAGCGAAACTAAGAATTAACTATTAGACTGGTGCAAAATTATCACGTGTTGTTGTAGGCGACTTAAAAAAAAAGTTGTTTTGACGTGGGCTTTCAGGGACGGGTTCTATTAAAATCGTAATTGATCGTTCGAAGCAAATCTCCATGGACCACGGCACAACAGCCCGGAATCAATTACGATTTCAAAATTGTTGTTTTGTTTATTATTTTTTTAAGAAAAATGTTTTTTTATTATCAGGCTATAAAAATAGTGTCGATGATAATCATACTCATATTCGTCATATTATGTTTTACCACTTCAAAAAACGATAAAAATCGAAACAGTCATTTTTGAAATCAGGCAAAACTAGAATGGAAGAAAGAGGTCGACCATAAGATTTCGACAACCAGGCTTTTGCAGCCATTGGGGCGCAAAATTTTTTTGGACCAGTTTGGACAAGCTTAGGGTCGAACTTGACAACTCGAAACAACAACAAATGGTAGCCGAAATGTACACTCAACTATCGTTCGTCGCCTCAACTTGTCAACATTTTTACATTTTTGCAGCAAAGAAACGATCTCCGTTTTTGAAGAATCTTATCACTGGAGATTAATAATGGCTTCTCTTAAAATGCGTCAGTGAAAAGAAAAAAAAGTTGATAGCCAAGCAGGATATTTCTCAAAAAACATGCCCTTTAAGTATAGTCAATGAAGTGTGTTTGGTGAGACAGAAGCAGGATCATCCATTGGGAAAACATTCCAAACCGGATTCGTTGTTGATGGAATGACGCCGATGAGAGTCAACAGTGGCGTATTCCAGAAAAAAGGGTTAGCGGCAATGCAACATCAACAACGATATTAGCCACCAACGACAGGCTATTGATTTGCTTTATACTCATTAAGACCTACCTACCTACGGTTTGTTGTGACTTTTGAGTATACTTCGGCTTTTTAATATGCATTTCTGATGTCAGTCTCGTAGCCCCTGGAGTGTCTGCAACCCATAATACACACTGGAGTTTTGTTTGGCTGGGAGCCTGTGGTTTCTCTTGATAGATGTCGCTCTGTCTCGAGGTCACTGGTAACCGGCTGAATGAGATTCCATATAGGGTTTTCGATTCATGCAGCGATTCATATCCTTCTGGACTCTCCAATATAGTACGCTGACGAGGTCTAATGAGACCGAAACGGCCGTCCGTGCTTTTGGTAGTCTGGTTGGATGTGTGTTGCTGCCTGAGTCGAGAAACTCTTTATTTGGGTTTTCGGGCGCTCCAGACTTGACAACTGTCAGGACGATGAGTTAAAACCCGACTCCAATACGACAGGCTATTGATTTGCTTTATACTCATTAAGACCTACCTACCTACGGTTTGTTATCAACAACGATGTCTATCTGGTCATTTTTGAAATCAGACAAAATTAGATTGGAAGACAGAGGTCGACCATAGGGTTTCGAACACCAGGCACTTTTTGTAGCCATGGAAGGAGACGAAACTTGACAACTCGAATGGTGACCGAAACGGACAATTTAACTACCTTTGATCGTCTCAAAAATGGATGCAAAGTAACTGGCTGTGTCTCTCACGAGATCTCCCACAGTAATAAAGCCGAACGCGGCAACATTTTTACTTATTAACTGCAACGAAACATTTTGCGTTTTTGAAAAATCTTATCACTAGGGATAGATCATGGTTTCCCTTGAAAAACGTTACAAGCGGGAGAGTTCTCAAAAAACGTATCCCTTAACATTGTATAGTCAATAGAGTGTGTTTGCTGTGGGACAGAAACGGGATCATCCATTGGGAAACATCCCAAACAGGATTTTTTATTGATGAAACGACGACGATAAGCGCCAATATTAGTGGCGGATTCCAGAAAAAAAAAACCGGTTAGCGGCAACGTAACATCAACAGCAAAGTGTATTTGGCCCAACTTGGCCGTCTTTACGTCGCAATTTATACCTACGAAAAGATCGAGTAAAAAACAGCGAGTCCACATGTTGAGCGTCGTGTTGTGGGTAAGTAAGGGTTGGTAACTGCTTCCACATCCGTCATATTCTACTAAAGAAACGCCTATGAACTACCATGTCAATCGGTCGCTGAAAAATTTGCAGAAGAACAAAGTCTATGGCGATTTTGAAAACTTGGTGGTCGACCGTCTTCCAAACAAATGGGAACCGTTTAGTGAAGTAGACGGTGACTTTATGCTCCCGAATAATACTTTAAAAACGTTATTGTAGAATTTTGAAGCTTAATTTTTAATAATAAATATGGTTTAAGAATGCACCGACCTTAAAGGCCGTAGCGGTAAACAAACCAAATAAGTTATTGCAAATTTCCGTCTCCGATTGATCATTATCGAGACATCAAGAATACAAACAACAGCTAATTCTGGTTCGAAACTTCTCTAAATTCTTTAATGAAGCAAGATCAGTGTTCTTAGCTACATCAGTTACCAGAATATGAGACTGTGATCTAGAGCAGATTTAGTTTTGGTTGGTTATAAACGGTAAAGTTGGATTAGATCTCTGCCGAAGAAAAAAAAATCCAGTTTTATTTGATGGAACGCCGACACTAGCTTAAGTCCCAAAACTAAGCCTTGACCCCCTTTCATCATCCTTATTGTCTTAAGTTGGTTGAGGACGAATTCCAAAACGGTTGTTCTTGACAGGTTGAATCTAATACAAGCTCTGCAAGAAAATCAATTATTTTTCTGAGAGAATTTTTCGCTGATATGCCTTCTGGCGACGGAGCCCAAGATCATGTGTTCAATCTTAGTTCGGCCCGCACTATTCTTCAGATTCATTTTCTATTGCTAATGAAAAGAATAATATGAGGGTGTTCCGCTTGGATTGCATAGCCCTTTTACTCCATAACTTTAATTTTTAGCTACAAGAGAAAGTTACCATGACCCTTTTGATCTTGCATTTGTTTGGGTTCATTCTTTGGTATTTCTTGAAATAAACAACTCAATTTATCAAATTAGATGGAACAGTCTTTATGAATAAAACAATATTCAACGTTGAATAGATCTAGAACAAACAGACTTTGAGGGCATCTGCTCTTTTTTCTGTGTTTCCAGAATACATTTTTTTGCAACCGCATTCTCCAAGATTCTCATTACATGCTGCTACTTTTTCATTTGTAGGGATTTTTTTTTGGTTATTGCTATTATGAAATCTACTTAAATAGACATTTTCTTTATGTGCCTTAAAAACGTGATTTTCTAGAGATTATGATGATTTAACGAGATTATGATGATAGGCTAATAAGTCTTAATATTGTAGAAACAGCACTGACCATGTCTTGAAATCTCTCGATTTTGCTACTGAAATGGATCGCACCTAGGTAGGAAATATTCATAAAATAGAAGCGCTCTAGCTAGTGGAGTTCCAGCACTTTTAACAACATCGAAGAGACGACGAAGCTAGGGTAGAAGTTGACCAGAGGGTAAGGCAGGGTATTGTAAAAGACACTCTAGAAACGCGTGACGGAGAAAAGGATGACCTAGATACAGACCGGGTGAAAGAATGTGGAATCATGAATCAAACAATAACTTCATGCAAGGACAATAGTAACTCGTTAGGTATCACACACACGGTAATGAAACTTTAATCAAACCATAGGGCGAATTAATAAACTGCAATAGCCGAAAATTCGCTGCGGTCCCGAGACTGCAAGTAGGTGAAAATGCAAAATGAAGATGGAACCGGTGTAATTATAATAGCTAGACACAATGGAAAGGTGCAGAACGCGTCGGCCAATTTGAAGGAAAATTTAGGTAGTTGAAGTTCAGGACAATTCAGTAAGGTAGCCGCGAGGTCAAATCGCTAAGTCTCGTGGTTAGGGAAATATGATAAGAAACAAATCACGGTATAGGGCGGTGCCAATAAGGTGCATTGTTGCGTGGTGTTTAGAAAGCGGACCACCGCTTCTATAAAAGCAGACGTCTTACCGCAGCTCCAGACAGATAGAGATCAGCTTTCGAGCAGGTCGATCTGACTTCCTAACCCTTTATACGGTACCCAGAGATGGCATTATAGTGGACTCCGGGATACCTAATCCTATCTAAACCTGAAAATTCGAATCCAGAGATGGCATATAGTGGACTCCGGTCGAATTTCCTTTACCTATCCCGGGAAATCCCAGTGAAACATACTACATTCGCGTCTCGGAAATCAATATTCGCAGTTGGCAACTTCTCTTCGAACCAGTTCACTAGTAGATGGCAAAGTGCCTATTCTGAAGGAATTTCCTTCACAAATTAGGGAAAATCCATTGAGAAAATAGTTAGGGAAGATCTCTTCGAAACAAAATCCACATAAATAAATAATTAAATCTCTCTTGGGATCTCGAAAGGGATCTCTCTTCGCTTTCCATTTTTTTGTACTCTTTATGCAAAATCACAGCCCATCTCGCCCTTCACCATTTTACGCCCTTGCAAACGAATTCTCTCGCTCTTCATTCGCTTTTAAACTCCCTGACAGGAAGTCCACAGTTAACAACAAGTATTAGTAAATTTCCCCGCTTTTCTGTGGGAAATCCCAATCAACCGAGACACAATGAGTCATAGTAGGTTCTTTTGCGCATCCGTTTCGGCCATACTAATCCTGGCATACCTCAATCAAAGAGCAGGGGTAACTACGGTAATGACAACGGTAAACACAACGTAAGAAATCACAGCGGTCCTATTCGGGGAAACCCAGAGGTAAATAGACGATCACAGTGGCTTTTTGCCACAGACCATGGGGCCCGGGTCACTGGCTTTTCGCGAAAGACGAACGGACCAGGGGTCTTTCCGTTACACTACAGGAAAAATTATTATGCAGGTACCTGAGTCCCATACCCATAATTATTATTTTAACTTTAGAGTTTTCAGTAATGTTTCAGTAATGTTTCTAGAACAAAAGAAGTAGAAAATGCTGTAAAAAAATGCTCTAAATTATTGAACCAAACACTTATTGAATACTCTGTGAATGAATGGGTGTGACTCGTCATACCCATAGCCAATTAATTGAGGGACAAAAATTGTGGTAAAAACGAACACCGTCATAATATACATATTATTCCACGGCAAGAATAATATTACTTTATTATTATCATCAGATTCAGTAACAAGAATTTAGTAGCATCGTTTGATTTCTATCACATTAAGAACTGAACTGACAACCCTGATCGGTTGTCCATCATTACTTTCATATAATCTTATGACAGAACTGGTACGAGACGAGTTACTTCTTTACAGTTATTAAGACCACGTTGATTACACGATACGGAAGAGAACTGATACTAATAATAAGATTGCTCTGAAATAGCGGAAAGATTCAGTCGCTCTTTTAGTCTTCCATTAACAAGACGACACCTTAGCAACTTTGTTGACAACAGATCTTTCCTCGTATTTCGATTCGTTCAAGGTAGACCAGACAATAATAAGAGTAACGTGTGGACTTACTGATTACTGATTATCGGCGGCTGCTTTCGAATTCACTCCACAGGCCAGAATAAAAAAAACTGGTTACGATCATCTGACTATGGCAGATTTTGTAAAAAGCGAAGAGGCAACTGAACTAGACCTCGATTTAAATATCTTAAATATCTGCTATTCAATGAGTTTTTTATTAAGATTTTAACTTTGGGACTATTTTTAGAATTAAAATTTGGTTATCCAACCCCTATGTTATAAAGCGACATTGTTCAAAATTTTTACTTGTTTTGTCAAAAGCATTAAATTAATCCATTAAACTCGAGAAGATCCAGAGGCTTGCATGTCTTTGGATCACAGGAGCGATGAGAACTTCTTCATCTGCGGGTTTGGAAGTACTATTGGATCTGACAACACAGCATTTGGTGATTGAGAGAAGAGCCGCAGAAGCTTTCCTTAGGATGTCAAGAGCAGGTAATGAGCGAGCCAATGAGGATCAACTTTTAAGTGGCTGCGAGAAGTTCTTGACACTGTCAAAAGACAGAACTATTAATTCAATTTCTAGAGGAACTGTCTTACGAAAAAAGAATGGAACAACACTTCCATTTGCATTCTCAAAAAAGGTACGATTAAATGGTACACAGACGACTCCCAAACCGTCGGGTGAACGGGGGCAGAAGTCTGTCATTGTATGATGCTTCAAACCCATGGGAACATTCCCAACCATACTTCAAACGGAACTATACGCAATAGAAGTATGTGTCCAAATAAACCTCTACAGAAACTACGAAAACAGAGAAATTGAATTATCTATTGACTGATAGTCAAAGAGACGCTGAACTCTTCGACCATCAGCTCTAAAATGGCTTGGAGGTGATTTACAGGACCAGATTCATTATGTGGCTTCGAAGACATATTCTTCAAGACAGAACTCCGAAAGGAACAAGAACTGAGGATCAATTATCCCTCTCAGGGTTGAGGCAAGCTAAAGAACTTCACAGGAATTTCAATCGAAAGAGGTCAGGTCGAAAGCCTCAGGCTCAAGGAACGTCTCAGAACACTGACGAGATTCTCGAGGGGTCACTGTAAGCTCAAAGAACACCTGAGGTAGTTTAGGTGTAGAAGAGAACGGTATCTGCAGATTTTGCAAAAAGGGAGACGAAATACGTCCTGTTGCTAAGCTCCGAAGCGTTAGAACTCAAAAGATGAAACACTCTGGGTCAACACCAGCTGGTGAAGGGGATCGCCCGACCTTGATCGTTTCGAAATTCTCAAGTTTCTCAAGGATAAAACTTGGAGAGCGTGCTTCATTAACGGGATTTGATACCAAGGGGAAAATACAATTAGAACAATTCAACAAGTCGTATGTCTAATAAGAGAAAATTGCTATATGATAGCAGCAGCAATCAACCCAATGAGGTTGTAGGACTTTAGATGGAACACTTATGTATAAGATCACCTCAATTGTTGGGCCAAAAGATATTTGGTACAACTCTAGGCGGAATTAAGGTCACAAGCTTTCTAGAGCGGTTCCCATGGAAGTAGCAATACAACAGTACAACAGAGGGAGATAGCCTAGCAGCCGGCGATGGTCTAAGGATGTAAGCGAGTTAGTTGGTGACGTGTTGTCAATGAAAAATTTCTCTTTTCTGGATATAGAAGCTTCAGGGTGGATTTAGGAGTAGAACCCCGTGCATGAGAACATTATTCTAATATTGGTTGGTTCTGTATCATATAAATTGCCAGCAGCTGTCTAGGTATAACATATTTATTTGATCTGTAGAGCGTTTATGCCAAAAACCGAACAAGTGATCACTCAGAGCCCCATCTTGCTACTGGTGACAAAAATTTCTGAATTGATGACCACCTCCACATCAGCTTGCAGATCTGAAGAAGCAGATCAATAGATGAGGCAGTATGTATGTATGTGATATTTTTGGCATTGGAACGCTCGCTCCATCAGCCACAGATTTTTGGCAACTCAAACGCAAAACCTGATCTGACCTGACGAATTTTTGAAAGATTTGGTGGAGTCAGGCTCACTTACAAAAGAAAATTTACAATGTTTGATGAAGTGAAGATATTATGCAATGGTTTTTTTTTTATTCATTTTTATTATTATTATTATTTTTATTTCTTAATTTATTTATTTATTTATTTTTTTAATTATTATCATTATTATTATTATTTTTTTCCTTGGGAGCAGGGATCGGGGTAGCGACAATGATCACAACGCGTCTAGGGGTCCATCAAGACGAATTTTACGCTAGACAAGACAGGACCACGGAATCATATGGGTGTCAACGAGCGGATAGTGCACACATGATACTTAATACCTAATTATTGTAAACAAAAAGAAAAATTTAACAAACAAATACACCAAGCAGCAAGCTATGAAAACCATAATAAAAAGACAATATTATATGACAGTATAAAGTTAGATGAGGCAGGTATTATATATTGACAAACTTCCAGGATTGAAGAAAAACATTAGATAGGTAGGACATATCGAAGAGTCGAAAAAGTATACTTAGGTGTCAAATCTGGGAGGCATTTTTTTTTTTTTGTAAATTTTCTGGTATGTATGTACAAAGGTAGTCCCATCATCCTATGGGCACAGTGCACAGTGCCCGAAATACCATACCTCTCGGGACTGTTTATAAGGAAGAGGATCCAAAATATTGGCAGCGTGGCTACTGATGTCGGGAATTCTGGCGGGAAAGTAAACCATTTGAACTTCATGCATGGGTGTAAACGAAATGTTCGTTTGTAACTAGATATAAGTAATAGTGAAACTAGAAACTTGTTTGACAAAAGTGTAATACGTAGATACGAGTAGGCAGACTTCTTTTTTAGTGCCGTATCACCTTTTGAATCTATTTATGTTGAAAGTGTGCCAGAAGTAACTCTTCAGTAGAAGTGTCCATTATCACTACACACTACACGATACTCATAGTTTATGATCCTGTGTTTTGTGATAGTTTTCGAAACGTTTACAAAGCTTTAGTAGAGTTTCGTCGTCAAGGATTTGTCACACGATATTTTAAAAATAAAACTGGCAACGATGAGCTTACCGGTATCTTGTTAACTTGTTCAGGTACAAGCAACACATAAATAATAAATATCCACATTAAAATGCTATGATCAATTCGAAGGTTTGAGAGACGTGTTTGTAATAGCGTTGAATAAATGATAAATAATGCATCCTTCGGAATTATATTGTTATTATTCGCGTGATTATTACCGGAGATGTATACATCTATTAATTTATTGTTTAAATTACATAATAAAGGGAACATTTGCTATGTCCATACCATATTGAAAGAAATCCAACGTGCTATTTACCTACATTGACGCTGAACGATTTGTAATTAAGAAATCTTCATTAGATTTAAAAATTAGCTTTCTCTTATGCATGTCCTAGGTATTTATATTCTATGAATTTCACTTCATATTTGCTCGGTATAGTTATTACTTAAATATTTTATTTCATTTACTTCCAGCTAAGGTATTTTTACGTACCATATATATTGTCTGTCCCCTATTTTAAATTTTATTTATTATTAATTATGATTCAAGTTGAGACCAGCCGAAGGTGCTTTTTTCATTGTTCTAATAGTGCAGAGAAAATTTTCTTCAGGGCCTGGGGGCTTATACAGTTCAAACCAGTTCATTGCCCAATTTTCTTTTTCCCAGGTTCTGTAATAATATTTGAGAAATTTGAGATACTAGAAGTACTGCAGATACTCCAGATACTTCAGATACTTCAGATACTTCAGGAGTTCAGTCCCGCACAGATATTCAAAATTTTACGCTACACAGCTCTAATTTTCACCTTTGTCAGTGTCTATGCCATTTAGATAATACCCCCTTTCATTGGACTTTGTTTCCTGAAGGTTTGTGTTACTGAATGTTTTCAGTTTCATTGCCCATTAAAGGATGCACAGGATCCAAACCATGAACACGAGCATATTGCGTTAGATCATAAAAAAGCCAATACGCAGTGGAAAATTCAGGAAATAAAGTTGTCTGGTATATCCTTAGGGTCGTAGGAGGTTGTAGCTGCCTTGATCCAGAAGGAAATTAACATATTGGTGTACGATTAGAATAAAGTGAAATAAATGCATGCTCGCATTGAAAATATTTCAGAGTAAGTCGATACAATGAATCATGAGCGCAGCTTTCTTTTGCATAAAGTTAAATCAAAGCACCACCAAGAAAAGATTTAAATTTAAGCTCCAAATTTAAGGGTATCTATTAATCTCGTATAATTTTCCTTTGTTTTCAGAAAGAAGTAGCCAAACAAGAGAATATAGAAGAACTCCTAAACGAAACAATAAATAATCTACCCAAAGAATTAGACATAAGACTACCTCATAACCTCTATCCACATAACTATAATCTAAAGATTCATCCAGTGTTAGATGAGTATGGACCCGACAACTTCACATTCACTGGTGAAGTTAAAATCTTTGTCACATGTGGAAGCAACACCAACTACATAGTCCTCCACTTTGACGATTTAGAGATACCAGAAAACGAAATAATAGTTTGGAACTCCAAATATGAAGTTGTCATTGATAATAGTACTGAAAAAGTGGAAACAACTGACGTTACAACTCTTCTTCCAGAAAACGACACATTTCTTCCCGAAGAGGAAATTTTAGATACTGAGAATATTACTTCCAGCAATATATCTGATGATCCTGATGGAGATCTTAATAACAATACTCTAGAATATCATGTTCAAAGAAATAATGATACCGGTCTTGTAGCTTTATCCCAGGTGCTTGAAGAGGAACCAAGTTTAGAACAAGAGAATATCACAGAAAACGAAGTTCAAAGTAATGAACTGGAGGGGCAAAATACAAAAATTATTTTCGTAGAAGACTCCTCTGAAGTGAAGGTTGTAGAGGTGACGAAAGACGAGCAGTTCAACAGATTATGGATAAAACTTGAGAATGAATTACAGTCTGGCTTGAATTATACAGTTAGATTGAAATTTTCCGGTTTAATTCAGAATAACGTGCTGGGGTTATACAAAACTAGTTATCAAGATTCAACTGGTCGAAAAAGGTAATAAATTTTACATTGATATTTAAATTTTGCAGCAATTCAAGACTTGAATGTGAATTCATTCAATACTACTTCTTGGTCTGACAAATAATTAATTATCTATTCATGTTTTGTTTATATTGACTGACTTGTTAATGAGGTGTTTTTATATTTCAGATGGGTTGCTACTACACATTTTGAAACGATCCACGCCAGACGCGTTTTTCCGTGTTTTGATGAGCCATGGTACAAGTCAACTTTTGAAATACAGATCGCTAGGAGGCTTAATATGACAGCTCTAGCCAATATGCCATTATTGGAAACTACACCCATGTACGTTTTAAAGTCATGTATAAGGAGTGACTTAATCGAGTTTTGACAAAAGCTGTTTATTCTTGTACATGTATTTAGGTTCAGAACTTTGCAGAAATTATGACAAACAAAAGGTGCATAACGAGATATAACCTTTTTTCTTTCATCTTTGTCATAATATTGTTCAAATCCCAATCAGTATAATATACAGTGGTGAGTCATATATGTAACGAATAAATTCATTTTTTAGATTATTATTTGTAGAATGACTAAAATTTGAAATAGTTAAATTTTTAATAATTAAATTTATGTTCTATTGACGTAAATTTTTTTATACAGGGTGATCCTTGGCTCAAAAATGAGGACATTGTCTATTTTTTTTTAAATAGGACACCGTGTATATTATTTTATTTTATATTCCCTGAGAAAATAAGCATGTTTTTACAGTTTTAGCTTAAATCGAGTAGGTTATGAGTTATAAACAAATTAAAATCGTATTTTTTCATTTTTAAGGTAACATACATCGGAAACCGCTCCAAATATCGGAAAACGGCTTACATGTTCCTGTCTTAACTTTTCAAGTGTTCCTTTACAGTACATTTTACAGGGTGATGAAAATTATCAGATTCTCCATCACCCTGTATGAAAATATCATATACATCTACATCATAGGATTAATAAAAAGTACATAAAAAGTTAAAATAGTAACATTTGAAAATCTAATAACATTCATGGTGTTCTATTTATAAATATAGGCAATGTCGTCATTGTTGCGCCAATGAACATCCTGTATAAAAATGTTTCGTCAATATAACATCAACTAAATTTAAAAATTGACCTGTTTCAGATATTTTAACTCTAAGAAAATAAAATTATCCGTTACATATGACATATGATTCACCCTATACAATAATATTTAGGCAATTTTTTTGCTGCAATGATATTTCTACACATTTTTGTGAAAACTCGATCAAAACACTCTTTTATAGGAGGTAAGTAAAACGTTCAACAAATAATTGAAGTTAAGTTGGTATCCTCTACTTTTATTTCGAATAATACCCTTAGTGCTTTCTGACTTTTTCGGTTAACTCCATCTTCATGGTAACTTTAACAGAAATTTTGAAATGAAATTAACTAATTAAATTTTAATCCCTTTTTCTTCGTGTGTATACAGGGTGAGGCGTGAGAAACTTAGGGCATTTTTATATGGAGAAGTCCTGGTTCGATGGTGACGAGCTGAACCAAAATATTTACAACCCCTCACCATTTCAGGTTATACCGGAAGTTGTCATCAACTTTCTTATTTTAAATGGGACACCTGTAAATTACATTTTCAGATTGCCTAAAAAAATGTAATGAAAATGGTCTTTATAGTTCAAAATTCGAACGAGTGGTTTATGAGTTATAAACAAATGAAAATCGCAATTTTCCATTTTCAAAGCAGCTTAGGTCAAAAACGGGTCAAGATAGATGAAAACGGCTTACATGTCCCTATCTTAATTTTTCACGTAGTATCCTATGGTGCTGATGAAATTTGTATACAAAGTGATGAAAAATCAGCGATTTAAAAAAAAATAAAATAATAAAAAATATTTTTTTTTGTAGGTACTCCAACGTAGTATACAAAAAGTTAGGATAGGGACATGTAAGCCGTTTTCCAATATCTTGACCCGTTTTCAAGCTAAGCTGCTTTGAAAATGGAAAATTGCAATTTTCATTTGTTTATAACTCATTAATTCGTCGTTAAGAATTTGAACTGTAAACATTATTTTTATTACTGTTTTTCAGGCAATCTGAAAATGTAATAATATATAGGGTGTACCATTTAAAAAAAGAAAAATATGGCAGCTTCCGGTATAACCGAAAGTGGTGTGGGGTTGTGAATATTTTAGTTCAGCTCGTCAAAACCGAAATTATACACGTACAAATTTTTAGACTTCTACTCCCAGGACTTCTCCATATAAAAAAGTGCCCCAAGGTTCTCGCGCCTCACCCTGTATGTTCTTGCCTATAAGTAAAACTATCAAAAAACAGATACTTACCTATATGTATAGTTTTTACAAAAATCTGAAAGTTTGAGAAAGTAAAGCAAAATAAAAAAAATTGCGACATTGTGCTCTGGTAGTACCCAGTTGATTCCAAAATGTAATTTTTTGAAAGCTGTTCAGTTAATTTAACTTACATATTCTTAAGCCGAAATGACACCAAGGCATACAAGGTTCCCGAAATCTATCTCCCAATATAGGCAACTTTGAAAAAAAAATTAACGAAAATTACTAACGCTGTTTTGTACCTAATCTGAAAAGAAATTTACACACGCTTTAGTAGTTGCTGAAATATGCTGAAAAAACTGAAAAAATATCCTACAGTTTCCATCGAGGTTTTCAGTCAACTTTTGTTTGTCTTAGGTACCATAGGTATTGTTTTTTCATGTAGTTCGGTATTAAAACATCAATTTGACCAAAAATTTATTGGAAAATAATTCAAATTGTTCTCTTTCGAAAAAAAAAAGAAAATATTGCTACAGAATGATGTTAAAAACACAAACCACTCACTGAAAAACACATAAGGCAAGCAATAAGATGAAAAAAAATCTCCGCTCTTGCAACGCTCCCAGAGCGTCATAGTCATAGGGATTCCCCTGTTGCGCATGTGGCTTCTCAATAAAAAAAGACGTCATTCTGAAAAAAAATTCCTTTCCGAAAAAAAATATTTTTTTTATTTTATAGATTTTTTTGGTTAAATTGATTTTTTAACGCCTACCGAAAGACCGGAAAAAACAATACTTATGGTGGTCGTAATAAGTAAAACAACAGTTACAGCCAAATTATAGAATAGATTCCAAAGAAAATTTTTTTTTATAAATTTGAGTCTAAATTTATTATTGTAGCTGAAGTTATTATGAAATTGTTACTGTTTTTGAAAAAAATAAAACAAACAATAAAATAAACGCTGATCACGATACGGTTATCACCACAGCTCTTTCCAAAAAAGGTACAGATTATGCACGTCCAGGTCATCATAATTGGTGAGTTCTCAGGTCAAGAACTTTTTTTCTCGGAAAAGTAGTAAAGTTGAATCTGGTTAATTATGCTACGTCTTCAAGTTCTTCTTAAAAACAAGAGGCGACAAAATATCCACCAGATATTTGTGCATGAATTCAGCGAATGTGATACCACTTCTGCTCCTCCTCTGGCGAGAAAAAAATAAAACTGTGCTCTCCAGTATACTCCAGAAGAATCTCAACTTTTCGAACGGGCTACAGTCTTTTGCAACAAAGCCGTCAAAGCAGAGAAAAGTTATTTTTTATTGTTTTATATTTACGTTTTTTTTATTATCCATCAGTATGCAGAGATTCTACAAAGTAAGGGTTGAAAACATAAATTTTACAATTCCAATTTCAAAAACCATACAAGGGAGAAAAAAATTAGCTTCACAATTAATTCTGGTGTATAATTAACATAATTTCTCGTTAAACAAGTATTTTATGAGATAGAAAATATTTATTATAAAATTTAGTTTTCCAAAAAAAAAAAAAAAAAAATTTGGAAAACACTGAAGATCTTAGAAAAGCCCTATTTCGGAAACGACTTTAGGTACAATGACAAATTTGGACTTAAATTACTGCATATTATATTTTCTTTGAAATATAGTATTGCGATTTTTCTATAAATTGCATGGTTTGGGTGATATTAGGCGCAAAATAGTCAAAAATATAAAAATTTGAGCAAAAATTTAGTTTTTTTGGGCACTGCGCAAAGCGCACAAGGAAGGTGCAAAGTATTCTACAAAGTAATTCTACAAAGTAAGGGTTGAAAACATAAATTTTACAATTCCAATTTCAAAAACCATACAAGGGAGAAAAAAATTAGCTTCACAATTAATTCTGGTGTATAATTAACATAATTTCTCGTTAAACAAGTATTTTATGAGATAGAAAATATTTATTATAAAATTTAGTTTTCCAAAAAAAAAAAAAAAAAATTTGGAAAACACTGAAGATCTTAGAAAAGCCCTATTTCGGAAACGACTTTAGGTACAATGACAAATTTGGACTTAAATTACTGCATATTATATTTTCTTTGAAATATAGTATTGCGATTTTTCTATAAATTGCATGGTTTGGGTGATATTAGGCGCAAAATAGTCAAAAATATAAAAATTTGAGCAAAAATTTAGTTTTTTTGGGCACTGCGCAAAGCGCACAAGGAAGGTGCAAAGTATTCTACAAAGTAATTCTACAAAGTAAGGGTTGAAAACATAAATTTTACAATTCCAATTTCAAAAACCATACAAGGGAGAAAAAAATTAGCTTCACAATTAATTCTGGTGTATAATTAACATAATTTCTCGTTAAACAAGTATTTTATGAGATAGAAAATATTTATTATAAAATTTAGTTTTCCAAAAAAAAAAAAAAAAATTTGGAAAACACTGAAGATCTTAGAAAAGCCCTATTTCGGAAACGACTTTAGGTACAATGACAAATTTGGACTTAAATTACTGCATATTATATTTTCTTTGAAATATAGTATTGCGATTTTTCTATAAATTGCATGGTTTGGGTGATATTAGGCGCAAAATAGTCAAAAATATAAAAATTTGAGCAAAAATTTAGTTTTTTTGGGCACTGCGCAAAGCGCACAAGGAAGGTGCAAAATTGATATTTTAGTACTAGCAATGGTCCTAACAACATATCCAAAAACTAGATATACATGACCTTTTCAACCTGTTTTCATGTATGACCTAATTAGACTGGGCTATCAAGGCAAAATGAAAAAGTTGTCTTTATTGGGAGATTTTTTTTGGAAACTCTGTATACATTTTATTTTACACCTTATTTGAAAATATAATGATAATCAATGAGGAAGTATGAGATCAGAATATTAACTGAATTTAAAAATTGAGAAAGAAAGAGAGAATGAGGAAACCTTCAAAGGAGGCTCAAAATATTTCATTTTTTGATAAAACTAATCTCGCTTTTAGTTTATATTTTATCAACCTATGTTTAACTTGCTTATTGTTATCTTGAATGTTGCAATATCAAAAATTATGAAAATCAATAGCAAAATGCACCATATAAATATATATAAAATAAATTAAACAGGTGTGGACATCAAAAGTTCGTTTATTACACGAGTACCAACCTATATCATTGATTAGAAAAGTTATTTGAATTATTGGGAATGTTAGTAATGTGAAATATAAGTAGGCAACCCAATAAACATGATAAATGATTTATCATAATGAAGAACTAAACACATTCTTTGTTTGTTTTCATTTCTTTGCTTGAAGATACAATAAAGTAATATTCGCCGCTTTTTATACTAGATAATGTCGGATGAAAAAAGGGTACTGGAGATATTCAAGTAGGGGGGCGTAGGCTTTATAAACTGATGGTAAACCTGAAAATACTGAAATTGTGTTTTTTTATTATTCAACTATCATTTAAAATCAACCCTTCAACCCTTTACATAATTCACAGCTATGCTAACAATAATACTCTCTGCGTCCATAATAATTTCTCCCAACCACTTTCAACGTCTGCACCGACCAATAAGCGCAAATTATGTACCTTTCCATAATGTGCCAAAAATCTTGTTTGGTCCCTCCCCCCCCCTTTCCCCACAATAAAACCAATCTTATCACTATTGACACATTAAAAGTCCAAAACCCTAAACCTAGACTTTTGAACATCATAGCACTGTCCTAGGAGAACAAGGAATTATTGGGTCCAGTTAGAATCAATTATTTCTATCAATAACTCTATTTTTTATTTTTTATAAAAAAGTCACATCAAGTTGCATCAATGGCTGCTTCAGCCTCTTAAAAGCTTCAATTGTTCTATCGAGCTGGACAATTCTTTTGCCCTACAACGTATATCTCTAAGTCTCTCAAATAAGGCTTGTTTATTTAAATTGCCTCTCCTTGGTATGTTTGGGGAGCACTATTAATGTCAGCACCTACTTAAGTAGCATCAACGACCCAACCTTAACACGAAGTCTTCCTTCGCAGGCTTCCTACCATGCTGTAGGTGTCTTATCTCTCTTTCATGGTCTCTCTTCCAGACCACAGACCACGATCTGTGGTTTAAAGAGCTAAAACGTAATATTATCTACCTCTGGGAATAAACTGAAAAAGGGCACCATTAAACTGTCGGGCTGCAGTAGGCCAGAACGTCTGACTTCTCGGGTTCCTATATATCCAGATTGTGGAACATTTTGCTTGCATCTAGTCCTATTGTCCAATCCTTCAATTCTTGTATATCTTTCGCAAAAACGTAGAGAAAATGTGTGTGTGAAATCTTTTTGATATGCTATGCCTGCATTGTAGCAAATCTGAGCTATGAAAAAATTATGAGATGATATTTTTTAAGGTAATTTTTAAATTTCTGTTTCAGAGATAAGAATCCAGACTGGGTATGGGATAAATTCGAAAGATCATTCCCCATGTCAACCTTTGCTGTTTCTTTCACTATCTGCGACTATGATAACCTGAGAAGTGATATAGCAGGAGGTGATCCGGAAGTGAACGTCTGGGCTCCCAGAGAGGACTTACCGAAGACGCTTTATGCCCTACAAATCGCTCACTCGATGATGCAGTACTTAGAAAAGTACTTCGAAATCGAGTATCCAACTCCGAAAATTGATCTCCTCGTCATTCCGCATTACGGGCAGATTGCTCTGGAGAATTTGGGTTTAATTTCTTTCAGGTTGGTGGATTTCTTCAAATCACCGAAAAAATTTAAGTTGATTATTTAGTTTCTTATTTTAGAAAAACTTCTATTATCCTGGATCCTAAGACCAATACCATGGCTTCGAAAATAAATGTTTTTACCGTTGTCAGTCACAAAATTGCCAAACAATGGTTGGATGGTATGGTCAGTATTTCTTGGTGGTCAAAATATTTGCTCTTAGAGGGTTTGTCCGGGTTCGTTGCAGAGCTTCTTGAACAAAACGTAAGAAATTTTGAATTTTTTTTTTGGATATAATAATAGTAAGCGTAATTTCAGTTAAGGCCAAGATGGCATAGGTATCACAATTTCCCAGTCAGAATCACCCATCAAGTTATGTACCTGGATAGTTTGAAATCAGCGAGAAGCGTCGAAAAAGACATCTCAACAACAAATGAAATCGAACAGATTGGAGATTCGATTGTCTCAGAAAAAGCCACTTGTTTATTCAGGATGCTAAATTATACAATAACAGAATCATTACTGAGACAAGGACTTCAAGACTTTTTCCATAAATCGTAAGTACCTATATCATTTTTTTTTCACTTTGATGTCGCGATAAGTAGTAACGAGGACATTACCATTAATTAGTTTGCTCATTAGTCATTTAATAAGAATAACAATAACAATAACAAGAGAATATATCGTTGAAAAAAAATTTATTACAAAAATATTTTTTAATGAGACTAAAGATAAGAAACGAATAATAAATATTACGAATGCAGTTTTTCTACTTCCAAGTTCTTGTAATAAATAGTTCTTGTCTTGTAGTTCTTCTTCTTGTCCAATCAAAGCTATAGCAAATCATAATTTATTCACCTTCGTTTCGACCAATCAAAAGATGTGACTTTAATAAACAGAACAAAGCTGCGAATAAACACGCTAATTGACATTTCTGCAGTATCACACATAAAGTACCTACCTACGCATGATATGGGAAAAAATTTCATTCCCGATTAAGGAAAATTTTGACTAGGCTAATACTTGTTAGGTACTTTAAAAAAAACTTTTACGTTTTCTTGCAAAAATTACAAAATAATCATTAAGTAGTTTCCAAAATTTTGGAAAATGTCAGGGCAAAAAGTCGTTTGATATTTCATTTTTCACCCTTGCGTCAATTTTGAACCATTTATCTAGTAAAAAACAGCTGTAATGACACATAATAGCTGGTGTACGTGTCATTTGACATAATTTTTAAGGGGAAGTCAAAATTTTCCTTGATCGAGAAGGAAAACTTCTTCCCGGAAATGATGCGTGGGTACCTATTTTATGTGTGATACTCTCAGAAGGTGATACTGTATAAATATACTATTTCCTACGACCACTGATGCAAATCATGTCTTTTGCACAGCCCACACACCTGTAAATGACCCGTATAGCATAATGAACAGATATTGTTTTACCGTAAGGATTAGTTTTGAGAATTGTTCCTGATTATGACATTCATTAAACTCTTAACTATGGCAAAAAAAAAAACGAATAGCAAGACTAAAGAATTTACTACATCGATGGCTAGACTGAAATAGTTATTTATATACCAAGGTCGCGAAATAATTCTTTAGAACACCCACTGACAGAAATACTTCCGCTGGCGCCATTGTATGTACAGGATGGGCCATCACTTATAATTGATATAAATAGAACCATAGAATGACAATTTTTTGTTCGATCGGTCATCAGTGGTAAAAAACTGTATTTTGATGGTAAAGTGGTCAAAAAAATCGATTTTTCTTCAATACATCCATTGAAATTCGATTAATAAAAATAAAATCGCTGACAAGAAATATTTAAAAAAATTAATTACAAGCCTTTAATTAAATAAAATACCTAAAATATGGAAATGACAGTACAATGATTGATATATGGTAGTGATAAGAGTGACCAATAATTGAAGAGGGTAAGTACCTATCATAAATCCTTAAACAGCCTATGTAAACAGTTCCCAATGAGCCATTGAACTTGAATGGGCATTCTTCTGACTGTTTACTTAGGATCTATATTATTACCAGATTATTAGTCACTTTTATTGCTACCGTATATCAATCATTCTACCTGTCATCTACATATTTTATTTAATTAAAGCTATGTAATTAGTTTTATGATATTTCTTTTCAACGATTTCGATTTTATTTATCGACTTTTACCGATTTTTTGAAGAAAAATAGATTTTTTAGCCACTTTACAATAAATTGCAGTTTTTTCACCGATGATAATGGCAGAACTATTTCGGGGGTGGACATAAGTGTATGGACGGGCAAGGTAATCTCGAAAATCTAAACGATTTCATGGGAAACACATAAGTTTTTGTCTTTTGAAAATAATTATTAAGTTAGTTCGAACCTGGCTTACCTCGATGCAAAATAAATTCAAATATTTACATAAGCATTAAACGCGTGAAATTCTCTTCGTTGCCCTTAATAACTGCAATTAAGTGACGTTTCATAACTTCTAGAGCATCTTACTGTAAAGCAGTCAGTTTGCGCACAGTAGCGCAAAAATAAAATTTATTTTTTAAAAATTAATTGAAAATAAGTTATAATTTTCGAAATGGGAAAAAGACTGGTGTTTTAAACATCTGTGGTCGTAGGTAAAGTATATACCTATAGGTAACTAAGGCGAGTTGCAGTAGTGTTTTTTTTTGTATTCATAATTCGAAGAATCACGCACTCGTGCGTAATTTTCCTCTAATAACATTTCTTGTTACAATAAGAATTAAAATCACCTAAAAATTCTGGAAGATATATTGAACATTAACAACTAATCTCTGTTCTATTTTAAACATAATTTAATATTTACAAGGTAAATATGGCAAGATATTACTTACTAAATATAATCACAAATATAAAAATTATTGGTAATAGTATAAAAATATACACAGGATAAAATCATTTCCATAAAAGTACAGAAATTCTGGTATTGACTTATTATTTATCACAATGGTATAAGGCGTTAATATTATTATCCATATCACTAGAACATATAAAAAAATTATTGTGCAGTTGATATAAATAATTTTCAGCCGCTCAGTATAATGTTTATCGCGTAATCAAATAATTGATGTATCTACATCCATTGTTTGCTAGTAACAAATAATATCAATGAACTTCATAAAAGTGCTAATGGAGCTTATCTAAAAGTATAAATAATTTATTATCGAAGCCTAAAACGAACACAAACAAAAACAATATGAAATATCACTAATTAAAAGCTTGGTTCACATTCCCTTGCATATCGTATCTGCTTGAACCCTTTAGATCGTTTTGGATTTCCGCGAAACTTTTTCCTTTGGTTTCGATGCAAACGAAATAAACGTACACTGTTCCCAGCGTTGAAATAGCAGCAAAAAGGTAAAATGTATTCCCATGGATAACATCGTCTAAATTGGAGAAGAATTTCGTTACTAAAAATGCAAGGAACCAATTGAATGTACCGCCAATGGAAGACAGGGTACTTTTGATCTCCGGCGGTGAAACTTCAGAGGACATCATCCATGGAATAGGCCCGTACCCCAAGGAAAATACACTAATAAAAATACACACTGAAAGTATTGGAAGGAATCCTAAAGTAACAATAGTGTCACTGTCGAGTTTGACGTCGTCTTTCAGCGTGAAATATACTCCCAAGAGGAAAGCTGAAAAGGCCATCATACCATCTGAGATGAGCAATAAAATCTTCCTTCCAAATCTATCAACCACTAACGTAGAAATCAAGGTAGCTATGATTTGGATAACACCTACAATTATGGTCTGTATATCAGGGTCCATTTTAGTACAAGCAGCCTTGAATATGTCGTTAGTGTAAAATATAACAGCGTTAATTCCACTCAACTGTTGGAATAACATCAACCCAAAGCAAATCATTGCCGCCTTCTTAGCTGCAACAGTCTCAAACGATCTCATCAGCGGTAGTTTATTTTGAGCGTCTTCCCCAATTTGACGTTTAATATCTTTTAATTCTTCTTCGCTATTCCAATCCGGACCCCTCAACTTCCGCAACGCTTTTAAAGCGTCTTCATCTCTACCTTTCTTCACACTATGATAAGGAGTCTCAGGCTGGAAGAAGAAGACAACCCCAAATATTAAGGGGAAACAAGCGCAAATGATTGAATACTGCACAATAGTTAAGTGGGAGTACTTTGATCCCAGAATATAGGCTATGAATATTCCGACAGTCAAAAGCAACTGAAAGAAACTCCCCAGAGCTCCTCTGATTTCTTTTTGAGCAATTTCACTGGTGTATAACGGAGCTGAAACGCAGAATGCTCCACCAGCGAAACCGGTGAAGAATCTTCCAGCTAGAACCATTCCCAGATTTGAAGCACATATGATGAGAATCCAGCCAATTGTGAAGGGGATGATGAGGAGTAGGTTCGCCCATTTTCTGCCAATGAGATCGCAGATGTAGCCTATGGGAGCACAGATAATGAGGGCGCCGACGTTCATGATCGCACCGACCCAACTCATCTCGTCTTTAGATATTGCAATGTTATTTAGTTTGCCATCTTCTAGGTCTGTGGTGATGTTGGCGGACCAACCGAGAACTGTGCCTGCTGCTACTGATCCGAGACATACTGGAAGTGAAAAAAAAAATGTTAAATCGGATTCAATACTTGAAAAGAAATTATATTGTGATATTTTGAGTAATTTTACTTTTAAGTAAAAGGCTTAATAAGTTGAAGCAATTTTCCGAGTTTTACAAAAATAATTTTATCAAATAACAATAGTTGCACAATATAAACTAAGATGGAAGGTGAAACTACTTAATTTTTAACAGCGCGGGAAATCCCGCTCATTTTGAATTTGTAGCACCACCTTAATAATAATAGTTATGTCTCATCCTTGTATTTAATTTGAATTTTTCTGAAGACTAGTAGCTTTGCATGACCCAGATATAGGATTCAAGTCAATTTAAGTATCTTGAACTGGGCCACCTTTCCATAACTACTTTTGATTAATTTATTGCCTAGTTATTATTCTACGACATCTCTTATGGCATGCGGAGGTGCACCATCGTGTTGGTGCTTTATCTTTGAGACTGCATCAATGACGCTTCATATATGACACATTAGTCAGATGGTTGACTTTAACATAAGTATCTATTAACAACAAAATTCTAACAAAATGAGATGAGTAAAATTGCATAAGTATTACTTTCAAAGTTTCATGAAAATTTTGGGCATCATTTTGGCCCAAAAAAAGTGCTTAGGACAAAAAACGTTTTTTTTATATTTCTGATGAAACTTAACCGTAGACCTAATCTTAATTTTTGCCTCCCTGTATGAATTATTCTCTCTTTGTTTATGTAAACTGACTAGTTATTGTTTATGCAGTAGGAAAAGTAAAATTACTACAATATTAGGTAGGTAGGTAGGTAATAAAATAAAAGGCAATTAAATATGTTATGAAAAACAATAATTGTAATTGGTTTTTAAAATCACCGGTATTGATTTAAGTGGGCTGTAATTACCTACTTTAATTAATTTATAAAGACTTCAAAATTTTTAGGTAAATATTACTTCTCGGGTATACTGGAGGTGATAACCATTTCCTCAAAATTGATTGTAAAAATTGGAAGTATAGTATTTTTGGATTTTCCGATCTTCAATCCCACAATTTTTGTCATGACCCTATTTGACATGGATATTTCAATGATAAATCAATACTCTCATTATAATTTTTACGCTTATCTTTTGGGAATTACCAGTACATACTTACAAAATACCACAAATAACGTAATGGTAGAATCCTTGATTGCTAGCTTAGATAACTAGGACAGTTATTCTGACGTTTAAATTTCCAAATATTTTCCAATTCAATTTTCAATAGGTTACTATTCATCATAAGCATCAAATTCAGCACCAAAACAATTTTTCCAAAAATTATTATTTTTTATATTTTAAATTAAAATTTGATGACTTTTTATTGAACCTTCCTTTATTTATTGAATTGTTAATTTGTTCTTTGGGATTAAAAATCATTTTTTTATTATTTAATTTAGTTATTTTTTAATTAATTTATTCTAATTAATAATATAATAGAAATAGAATATAATAGAATATAATAGAACAAAATAAAGAAATAGAAACGAAAAGAAACGTTTCGGGGTGGATTTGTCCCTGTTACTCTTTATAATAAACGTTTCAAAAATAAAATAAATAAATAAATAAATCCTCTTAAAGCTTAAATTTTCAACCAAAAACCTAAGCCCAAAAACAAATTAAAAATTTCATTAAATGAAAATATTATAGTAATTTGGAGGTTTTAAATTTATGTTTGTTAATTTTTCAAATGAATTTCCATCTAATATTTATAAAAAATTTCAAATTATACAGGATGTTTCAAAACATGTGCCACAAAATAATAGTTGTGAATCCTTGCCGCATTCTAGAAAAATGCTCCTATTAATTTGACACCGCAAACGTGGTTTTTCGCGATTGAGGGTGTGAAAAAAAAATTTCAGTTTTTTAACGATATCTCAGGAACTGTTTAAAAACAAAACTCGACTTCTGTACACCATTTACTTTTAGAACGCTGATTGAATTCTTTTTCATATCGCAGTGAGGCAATTTAAGTATGAAAAAATTTAAAAAAATTTTTTGTTTTCCACCATAAAATGCTGTTTTTGAAAATAAATTCCTCCATTTTTAATACTTGCTGGGATTATTGAGTCCCATTTTTCTCTAATGTCAAAAAAATTGGTCTGTTTTTCGCCATTTCATTTAATACACCCAATCTTTTATTTTTGCTCGAAGCTAAAGAATTTCTTGACACTGTAGGTACCTACTTTTACGTCAAAAAAGCTCTGAACATTTCTTTGTTTTTATATTAAACCAATAGGTACCATTTTATGCGTAATTAATCGTTGACGGCCTTTTTATAGAACGGAAGATCCTTCAAAAGCGCATTATTCATAAAAAACGCCAATTTCTACAGGGCTGTTTGGTAACTCGACAGCAAAAATCAAGTCATTTACAAAATCGTTTTTTTAAACATAAAAGAGTTTTTCAAGATCAGGTATCGGATTGGAAATATTTCCAAAAATGTTAAACTTTAGGTAAACCTGTTTTTAGTACCTAAAAGAACCGTCAAAATTTAGTGGTGTCAGGTACAAAATTGTAAGAGATACAAAATCAAGATCAGGCCTCATTTGGGAAATATTTCCAACAATGTAAAACTAGGGCTACATTGAAAATGATTCTTTTTTAGTAACTGGACAGCCAAAATCGAGTCATGTATTTATATTTTTTAGGAAATATTTCCAAAAATGTAAAACTAAGGCTGCTTTGAAAATGAATTTCTTAGTAAATAGACGTCGTGTATAAAATCGCATTTTAAACATAAAAAATTACCTAACTTTTTTCAAAATCAGGCCTCGTTTAGGAAATATTTCCAAAAATGTAAACTAAGACTGCTTTGAAAATGGTTTTCTTAGTAACTGGACAGCAAAAATCGAGAGGCATGTATAAAATCGCATTTTAAACATAAAAGAGGGAATAGGTTTTCTTCATATCGGACTTCATTTAAGAAATGTACATAAAATTTTACATTTTTGGAAATATTTCCTAATCGTGGTCTAATTATGAAAAAAGTTATTCTCTCTCGTATGCTTAAAAGACGATTTTATACATATGACACTCAATTTTGGCTGTCCAGTCACTAAACACCATATAATAGGGGATTTTTAGAATAAATTATTGATAAATTTTCATGCCTATCATATTTTATTTTTTAAATTAGGAAATATCTTGCATTAATACATTTTTTTTGTACAAAATAATCTACTAAAATGAGATGTTAGGTCACTTGAAGATTCTTGAACACTTTAAAGCTCATAAATGACTGCGATTGCTTAATAAGAACGACTGCTGTTGACTTGCAAAATTATGCAACTGCAGTTATGCAAATGACGTCTGTGTTGTTTAAAACAGGTGGGTGAACTTACTACCAAATCTACAATGCAGATCAAAAGTCTTGGGAAAGTAACCTCACAAGTCGCTTGATTAATAGGGTTCACCTCATTACACTTATCTTAAAATATAGGTCGTATTTAAATAGGATTTTGAATATTATATTAGCAAAATGAGGAGGTAGAAAAAGGGTTATTATTGTAAGCCTGGACTTATTTGCCTTTAGTACTCTTTTAATTCCAAACTACGATCACGGTAAATAATCTCTTCCAAGGACAAGTGCCTATTATAAGACATTGAACGTGATATGGAAGTATAGTTTTGTTTACGAAGATTTCGCATACTGAAGAATTTAAATGCCGAGAAAAAGCTTTCCGATTATTCCTCTAGACCAGGCATTTTGTTTATAGAGTTTTTGAGGATATTGGCCTTCCTTCATCGCTAGTAACATTCTTTAATAAGAAACTCGTTTAAAAGTGTACACACTTCTAGAGATGTAAAAAAATACTTACAATAATAATACCTGTTTGTTTCGCGGAGGGTGTTTCAACATTTCAAAAGGCATAAATCGTAAAATTCCTGACCAAACTAAATATTAGGCCATGACACCCATCATAATGAACTCATGTACTTAATATGATTTTTTTGCGTTCGCGTGTCAATAATTCTTAAGAGGCATTATGCATTCTTTTAGTAGAATCTTGGAAATACAATAAAAGTGGAATTGAAGTTAATTTTGAGGCCCCCTGTAACAGTGGTTGAAATCGAATAATAGAATTGAATTTGACTTTGAGAATTTTTTGGAATTCCTAGACTTTGGTTCCTTTCAAAAACCCATTGTTAGGCGATAAGATCACTGTAAATTATTATTGATAGATATACACAATTAAACTTTGTTATTAATGTTTCATTCAGAATTTCACAATATCTTATCATTACACTTTAATCATGAAATTTTTTATGTATCTTCCTGATTTTTTAATTCGCAATACCCAATTACCATTGAATAAACTTTTTTTTAATATTCATACAAGCTGGATGACATAGGCAAATATCATGTAAATTTTATGAATACTTTTAAACAAGCGTGTATGTTACTGAGCGGAATAAAATATTTATGAATATCATACCTAAGAATTGTGTGCCTGCAAATAATTATTGTAAATAAGTAAAGTAATATTATTATTATCATAAATAATAAAAAACCTGATTATTTACTTATTATGGAACATATTATAATAGCACACAGCAAAAACAATTTTAAATTTTTTAGCCAATTAACCAACCAGTTAATTTTACCATCAAGTTGTAGTATTATTATATAATATATTCTATTTTGGGTACCAATATGAGATAATTAATTACCATATATGGTAAGCACGTTTTCGGCCTGAGATATTATCAGTCATATGAAGTGGATAAGTCATATGTGGATATTCTATATAGGTCAAAATATGGTTAAAAGAAATGATGCACTTATTATAAAAATATCCAAAAAAAATAATAAAAAATATTTGCAATTTTAAAAAAGGTTTACCATATTCAGATTTTTTTTCTAGAAACAAGCAACTTATTTATTTTTCCATTTAATTAGGTTATTGCAGATAGAATTTTAAATCAAATAATAAGCAAAGTGTGACATATTTTTTTTCAAATTAAAAACAAACGAGTTAAAAAATCATACAAATTTAAAAAAATAAAAAAATAAAAAAAAACCTACCTGATAGTGCAGCAATATATTGAGGCAAAACTCTAGATTTCCCATATTTATTTTCCTCACTTTCCATTTTTGCCACCGACATGACTTCAGATCACTCAGACTGGTCTTGCTTGTCGAAGTAGAATTCTGTACCTGTTCTCAGATTTACGAGTAAATGTGCGATTTCCGATATCACTGCTGGAGCTGGTTTTCAAAACCAACGGTGTGTACAAATTGCAGCCTTGGCCAAGTAATAATTGATGACGACTGACAATATAAAAATCCCCGTGACTGCTTTAATAATTAGCTTCAATTTCTAATCTATCAGCGACTTATTGTTTACGATGCAGCGAGATTTGAGCGAACGCAACTGGAGTCCGTACATTATCGGTGCGGAATTTCTGTCGATTATTTGATTTCGATGTTTACTACTTCGTTTCTGAATAAAAGGAGAGGTATAATTAATTCTGGATACTTAATCGATCAAAAGAGAAAGCAAATTGTTTACATTTGGCGGTATTTGTCACCAGCGAACAGTAATACTACCTTACCTGCTTACCTTATTATTAGACTGGTGCAACAAAATTATTCATTTAAAAACTCTCAATTGTTATTTGATACAGTCCAAATGAGTTGCTGGTGAGTTGAAGTTAAAAAAATTTCTTTTTAATTCGATTTTGATTTATTAAACTGAAAAAAAATCACCATCCCATATGTGAATCCTAAAAATAAATAAACAAATTAATTGGAACTGGCGCTCGGATATTTATGGACATATTATCAGGTGCATTTAAGCTTTCAATCCAGTTTACCAGAAAACGTTAACAACACTTGTTTGAAAACTAAAACTATTCTAAATTTGTAGAGCAATTCGTTATAATAGCACTACAAGTTGATAAGAATATGTCCCTGATGGTGATTAGAACTTGTTTTGCCCAGCAAGACCACCTGTACTTGGATAAAAGTGGCATAAAATTAGTTCCGAATTAGTTAGAAATATAATTAGATATTAATAAAATTAATTAACAACCAGAAAAGTATTCTGGTTGTGACAGTTGCATAACAATAATTATATAGGTACTTAAATAAAATAATAATTAGCCCAATTTAACAATTCAACAATACAAACAAAAATCTACATAATTACCCTTCTTGTCTTATAAATAACACAGCATTGAATTTAATTTTCTCAGTGTGCGACCTTAAACTAAAACTAAAAACTAAACCTTAGAAAGAAAGCTGACCTTAGAAAAAAATCGCTTTCCATTCCCCTCAAATAGTGCATTCAATAGAGCTTTATTATTTTAAATTCATACAGACTGTTATAAAATAATAAACATTCTTGTCGCAATAATGCACTCGACATAACTATTGTATCACTTACTAAAGTGTTTTGAAATTTCAAGCAATGCAATCAACGCAAATCATCTTTAATGTGTGCCACTTTTAAATCGTTCATTCGTTCAAGTAAATAAATAATTGGAAAGCTTCTTGTATACCTACATACCAAACACTTATTGAAACTACTAACAACTTAATCTGCAAGATCAATGTGGCTAAAATTTTTAAAACTTCCTAGAAACATCCCTCATAGTCATAATGGTCATACAACTTCGCAGTCTCCTTATAACTTTTTACTCACAAATTTATAAGGAGAGCATTTTTGTAAAAGCTCGAAAATAATTCCATAAACGGGATGGATATATGCAATTTATATCCATTAGATGGAGATGATTGCTTATAATGGCTAATGTCATTATACACAATACATAATATTTTTATTTTTGTATTTGAAAATCGGTAAATTAATTATAGTTATTTTTGAAAAAGTAGAACAGGACAAACAATTTGTTGATATTGTTAGGTTTTTATCGTTAGTTGCCTTTAACAAGGGTCGTCGAAATCATTGGCGGCCAGTGCCAATGATTTCGACAAAGAAAGATTCGCAGAGTTTACAGCGCCTGCGCAGTGGACATCTGTGCGTATTACTTTTAGTAGACGTCTTGTATGCACGAAAGCAGACAAAAAAGTCTTAATCTTGGCTGCCGAATTTCTTCACTTCTTCTAAAATAATATTTTTCCGGGACGTAACGTTCCAGTTCGTATTTTGGTACACAAATAAATAAATAGACCAAGCAACAGAGCTCTAAAAGCACCAGATTCTGAAACAATAGTAACGGAGTACCGCTGGTGCCATCACACGCGGAGCAGCCCTCAGATCGTAACTGCACAGTTTTCTACTCGCGAGTTTACCATTTTTTTTAACACTTTAATGAAAAACATTTTTTTTTTTGTTTATAAAAGAAAAACTAGTAATGTAAATGGTCTCAAAGGACGAATTGTAGAGAATTTAAATACGAAGAAAATGTGAGCTGAAATAACCCGATCGAGAGATAACAAAAAAAAAATGTATCGCTTTTCCAAAAAAAAAAAAAAATGAGTTGTGCGAGATAGTCGATATTGCTTTGACGGATTTGGAAAGTGGAAGTGTTTAGCTATAAAATGTCAATCTTCATTTTCTATTTAAATGCTGTAGAATTGGTAAAATTGCGCGCAAAAATGGTAAAACGTTACAAATTTTTTAGTAACTTGCTTTCTCTAATTATAATGAACTGATGGTTGTTTCAGCTCTCTTCGTAGTTTTTCTTTTATACCAAAGCAAAAAACAATTTTTTTTTTGCACTAAAGTGGTGAAAAAAGGTAAACTACTGAGGGGTAGAATACTGCGCAGTTAGGATCTGGGGGGCTTTATTCCGCATGTGATGGCACCGGCGAAATTCCGTTATTATTTTATTATATTGATCCAGCAAAAATAGCGACTGCATCTCAAAATCGCTCATATTAAGTTATTTCCACTAATAAATAAGTGCAACAATATTTTCTTTTAATTAATATTCCATTCCTTGCCTTGTTATTGGAATGTATTCCGTTTGGTTAATAAATATTAATATTTATTATAAACCTTTCATAAAAATTATGTAAAATTAGCTTTCGTGGTGCAAAACAAGCATGAAAACATTTCAGACCGTAACTTGTGCTCCAAAATTGTTTCACGGTAATTGAAAGCAACGGCATCCGCAAAATGAGGAAATTGAAATAATGAAAGTTTAGTGACAGTAAATGTGCGATTTTCGTTACTATCAGGCTTGACGACAAAATACACCAGTTCACAATACTTGGCCTTCCACTTCGCTCCTTATCATGAACGTTTCATGACCTTCTTTGGTACCTACACGATTGTTGCCTTACGATCGCATGACGAATAGACCATAAACTTCACGATAGACGTAGACAACGCAAGGAACTTTTGCGTAAAGTGGAATTGTGGCACAAATGCATACCTGGCGGGTACATTCATTATTATAGTATTTATAGTCATTAATTTTAAATTAAACCTAATCCTAATAAAATAAACTCTCTTTCATAATTATTATGTCATTAACAGCAGTTATTTAATTTCAGTCAACTTATATAATACCTAAGATTTTTTTCATGGTAAGCCTTATTTTGGCCTTAAGAAGGTAACTTTTTTCAAGCTTCGCCGTCCAAATAACCGATATTGTCTTATAAATTACCTCACAAATTATTTACAATCAGGCGTGGAATAAAATAAATTTTTTAAAGTCACATGTTGTGATCAAGAAACGCCTTAATATAAACATTTACATTAAGGTTTTATTGCAATCGTAAAATATGCATGCAAATGGACTTAAAACCATTCTTTATGATCTGCATTCCTTATCTTTCCTCAGGTGAGTTAACATACGTGAAGTTACGCAATAATTATTATTAACTCACCTGATATGTATACCTACAACGATAAAAGAGGCATAAATTCCGTTCAGAAGTTAATGAAAAAGATAATTATTAATATAATATCCAGTATAATTTACAACCGCAGAAAACCGCAGAAATGTATTCTGAATAACAATAATTATATGAATAATAATAATTCTAATATTGAAGCCATACAGTCCGTTCATTTTAGTAGAGCTATCACAGAAATTAATGGACGAGAAACTAGTAAACGCATCCTTAAGTTTCAAAAGAAATCCCTATTTAGATTAGATTTGTCGTGAGTGGGTTATTCTGAAGACCTCCACTGCGACCAAAGGTCTATTATTATTGTGGCTCACATTTTGTTCTACAAATAACCCGATTAAGTCAGAGTCCTTGAGAAAGCTGACTATCTTGACTATTGTGAATGTATCCATGCTCTCCGGTGTGAGGGAGTCTCTCCCGAAGGTTTGTCGTCTGGTTCTTCCCAAAGCAGAATACTCGCATAGGATGTGTTTTGGCGTTTCGTCATCCTCCAAGCATTCAGCGCTGGTCGCTAAACCCATCCTCTGCAGATGATGGTTCAATTTCTAATGCCCAGTATCATATGCCTAGGATGGCTCTCAGTTCTTTCTCGTTAAGCTCCAATAGTTCTTTTATCCTTTTTTCGACGTGCCCTGTATGATGATCTAAGAGTGGTCCAATCTTGATAAGTTTTGCCAGTGTGGGAGGACTTATCTCACAGCCTAGCTGCGTTAAGTTGTTTTGGAAGTATTCGGTGATATGCCAAATGCTGATTCTACTCCGATAAATTCGACTCGGCACCTTTCTTATAGACGGAGAGTCGGCAATTTCGTTCTTTTTACATCCAACATGACCCGGAATTGCTCTTTGCTCTTTGCTAGAGCATTCAAGAGCATTCAGTTAGTTGACAGTTCCAGACCAACTTGGTCTCGCAGTGGCTGGAGTTTAAGCTTTTTTAAACCAGCCATATAAACCGTAGGTGCAGTTTCTATAGATGTCTTAGATCCATTGAGCAGCCAATAGAAATCTGCTACTAAGGAGTTAATTTCTGTTATCCTCCCACACGTCTCTTCCTGAGAGAAAGACAGTATAAGCCCATCATGATGGTCTTAGGCATTATGTTCAAACGTATACCCAGTAGACTATGACTTTCCATGTAATTCAGTAACCTGGTTCGCTTCAAATTATAAGTCTTTGGCACGCTTCTTGTAATCTGCAGCATTCTATATGTCAAGTAGTCCATCTAGTCTCTCTCTCCAAACAAATATGAAGAGATGGTAAGTCCAGAAGGATTTCTATTGCCGTCGACGCTGTAATGTTAATAGCACCACAGATTGCCAGAAGATTGTCTCTATTGATTAGAGAATTTTGCTTTGACCATGACTTGTTGGGTTTTGGCTTAGCGGTACTGGGATTCGCAGTCATAGGTCTAACGACCATAACATAAAGCCAGTATATTTGTTTGTGTCCAACTCCCCATGTTTTGCTACAAATTTTTTTACACGTCCACAAGGAGAGTGTATTACTTTTTCCAGATGAGAGTTCTAAGTAAACTTTTTGTTCAGAATGACTGCTAGGTACTTCTCCCGCAAACGTAATGGTCTCTCCCAGAAGAGTTAGTGACTGTAAAACGTCCAACCTTCTCTTTCTGGAAAATGGTACTTCGAGCTTTTGCTGAAGGACCTTAGAAGAACTGTTTTAACCTCTATTAACAACGTTTTCTGTTCAATCAATAGAATGTACGAAAAGGACGAGCAGAAAACTCGGGGGATTAGAAAACTACTCGGAAAATGCCACAATTTTCTATGGTAACCATTTTTTTGAAAACTCAAAAATGGCGATCATATACAACTCGGTGGACGACGGGCCTAAGACCCTTAATTCACCGAGAAAATCTATACAAACGTTCGTACCTAGACCTACGAAATAAACAATTTTGGTCCATCCGGATTATTTTGATAGGGATAAAAACGGTGGTTCGAAATCGCGAGTGTTCTTACACTTTCTAAAATAATTATGAAATCTCTAAACGTCAAAATTTATTGAAAAAATCATAAGTAGGTGAATGGAGACCAGACAGATTTATCGTGTACAACAAGCTGTCACTTTGACTGTTCGTAGTCGCCACAGTTGACATGGAAGCTTGAATTATTGTAACAAAATGTAGTGATGGGCGATATTTATGAAACTACGATTCCAGTACCGATAGTATCTCAGTCAAATCGCACACGATCGGCAAGTATCGGTAGCTAAACCACAGTTCCATAAAAAGATATCTTCTATCACTCGTGAGCAACTGATTGCCTGAGATTTTCTCGGAGGACGACGAGCCTCCGATGTGTAATTTTAATCAAAGACAGCCATAGTTGTAAAATAAAAACTGAAAGTATTTTTGTAACTGTGAAATTGTAACATTGTACTTGTCAGTATCAAGACAATAGCCTCTTATTACGAAGAGAAAATAACGATTCGCAGAAAATGTAACGAACTGAGCACGTGAACACGTGAACAGGTTTCCCACACAAATCAATCATAGGCGATGCATTTGCCAAAATTTACTACGCTTTACCATCTAATAGAATGGGAGTGGTGGGGTTCCCCATCGCATTCTAACAGACCAACAGATGATGTGTTTAATATATCCTCACCCTTCACCTTGACATTAGATAATTTTTCTCTTGTATTATTGATTTCCTATCGCAGCGATATGACGCATATAACTCGTTTTTTAAGGCTTCGGCGTTCTTTTAGGGGGAGTCTAAACGCGCTTATACCGTTCCTTTTAAATAATTTTAATTTCAATGCGCACTAGTTAATTTTCTAAACACGTTAAAGTTTACTTTCAACGTGACGGTGAAACTGATTGACCTCTATTATTATTATAAATGCATGGCGGTAGTATTATTATTGGAGATTATAATCGTTCTATTCGATCATGAAAAAACACATATCTTCGTGGAATACAATTACGGAAACTACAACTACGAGGTTTTTCCAACATAAGATATTTCCTACTCCTGAAACTTTACTTTTTACTTTAGTGATTATCATAAAAATAGATTAAAAATGAGAAAAGCGATTGAATGTTAATCGTACAACGTAAATTTGCGTTAGATATAGTAGGCAACACTGTTAACCTATGTGTATGACGTCATTATTTCTGCGTAGTTAAGTACATTGTTTATTTGAAACTATTTTCAAATAAACTCTTCATTACTTTCAATTTTCTTTGAGGCTGTTGAAAATCATCTTACTGACAATCTCAAAGCACTCAATGATACTTGGCTACCTACCCCTCCTGATCAACAGGTCAGACTAAGACACGCGTTTCTTCTCTCCAGACAACCCTATCCTATCCACTCCTTCTGCACCATCCCGTATATCATCTTCACATGTTTAATTCATCAAACAATTCCATCTAAGCACCACATTGTTGCATCTAGTGACATCCTAAAAGAGGCAGGCTTCTATGTCCTGATAGAAGTTGAATTAAGCAACGATTTTTTTTTCAGTTTGTTCAACTATCCATACACAGGAAATTTATGGGAGTCCTTTGACAATGTCATCCAGAACAAGAGCATTCTACCACCGGATCTAACAGTTGAAAAGTTTATGGACACATGGACTACACAGAGTGGTTATCCGTTCATTACAGTCAACAGGGACTATAATAACAGCGTTCTCAATGTTTCACAAAGCAGATTCGTTGAACGAAACGTCACTTCTGATTCACTTTGGGATGTACCTTTGACGTATATTCATAGAGATGATCATTCCGCTAAGACTGTTTGGTTAACCAATTCCTCCATTTCGATACCAGTGAATGTTAGCAATGATAGCTGGATCATTTTCAATATAGATCAAACTGGTGAGTATATATGCAGACGAATATCTGCAGAAAAATGTTCATATTCAGGAGGATTCTCCAATTACTTAAGAAAACTCTTGTTTTTTATTTTATTTCAGGTTTTTACAGAGTAAATTATGACAACAAGACGTGGGATTTACTGAAGAATCAGCTTCTCATGAAGCCGGAACTGATTCCTGTGTCAAACAGAGCTCAACTTATAGACGACGCTTTTGAGCTTGCTCGAGTTGGCACCATTGAATACAGCGTTCCACTTGGCCTTACCAAATATATCAAAACGAAGGAGAATCATTATATTCCATGGATGTCGGCGTTACATGATTTGATGAAAATAAGAAACGTGATAAACAACTATGAATATACCGGAATATATGACAAGTAATAATAATTATTATCAATCATACAAAAAATTAATAACCTTTTTGTTTGTGCAAAAAAAAAAAATTTCGCACTGAGGCCAATATAAACTGAGGCTTTAAACTTTCTTTGTTTAACTTTTAAAACGTAATTGACTATTATACATTTCTTTATGACTTCTGTTCCTGTTGGAATGTTTCAGGATTACTACCTTTTTTTGGGAGACTTTTCTAAAACTCAGATTTTCAAGAAGAACTGGGATAAACAATTAAATCATGTTGCTTACACAAATATTTTTTACAGATATCTATTAGATCTGGTTAAACAGAAGTTCGATGTATTAGGAACTGAGGAGTTTGAAGAGGAAAACACCAATGAGAAATTTCTGAGAAACACCATGACCAGAATTGCTTGCGAGCTGAGCTATAAGCCTTGTGTCAAGTGGGCTGAAAATTTATACAATCAATGGATGGATTCTGATGATCCGGACAGACATAATCCGTAAGTTTCCTGTCAAGCAAACACTGATCATAGAGTAGGCCTTAATTCTATTCCTGTAGGGGGTAAACATTATTTTTTTATTACAACCCCTCAGAGGGGGATTTTTTTTTCATCATTGTGATCACCTTTCTTTCAAAATATCACCTTTACAAACATGAAAAAATAATTTTCTCGCAAAAAATTATTTTATACTCCCTTATATGGGCTTGGAATCGAGTAATGGGGGTCTTTTGGGTAATCTTTCTCCGGAAATTTGACCTGACATCCGAGAAATTGAGCATCAGCCAGAAAATTTCAGGGGGAAAATTTTTTCTTGCCGTTATGTTTTTTATTTAACTTTTATTCATTGCTTATAACTACCCATAATTCAAACAAAATATTTAAGCCCACTGCAGGAGTCGTCCTAATTATTAAGCGACACTTAAATTTTTTCCAGGATCCCAGTAGATTATCGAAGAATTGTTCAATGCGCTGCCATAAAAGCTGGAGATAAAAGAGAATGGGACTTTTTATGGTCCAGAGTTCTATCGCCCTTAATTTCAGCAACAGATCTAAGAAGAGCGTTCTTAAGTTTAGGATGCACTGATGATTACGCTCTTATTAATAGGTGCGTACTTTTAGGTTGACATAATTATTTTTATTAATAGAGCTTTTTACAAATACAGGTACATTAAGCTCTCTCTAGCGAAAAATATTTCATTGGAAAACGTTCCTCTTGTTTGGAAGTCAATCAATCATCCAGTTGGTTTAAATGTTGGATTCAGGTTTCTTAGAATCAACTGGAATGAAGTTTTCGACGCATATGAAGATGCCCAGTTCGTATTTGCAGATATTTTTAAGGAATTCTTCTCGCAGCTCTCAACGCAAGTTGATTTGGACGATGTAAGTTATACCTGTTTGATAAAGGATGAGGATTGAAGAAAAATGATTTTTTTTTCAGTTAACGTTATTTTATCAACAACATCAGGAAACTTTGGGGTCTCTAGCTGAAGTTATTCAAGAAACTGTGAATATTATAAAGACTAGAATAGAATGGAGAACACAGCATTTGGATACTATTGTTTCTTGGTTAGAAAATGAACATTTCGAGTAAAGTAAACCATTTTCAAAATACTATTTAGAAAACTATACTTACAAAAATTTCAAGGTCTCAATTCTTTAGTATTTGTATATGTAAATTGTGATACTGATATTTTAGAACAAACCAAATGTATTAAGTTAAGGGATAACAACAATGTCAAATAAAGATACTTAGAAATATTTTATTATTGTTAAGTAATAATAAAAAATAATTTAAAAAAGGGAGTAATTATTTATGATACCAAAACCAACTGAAGACATTAATTAATGAAACTTTACAATATCTTCATTAGAAGAATCTTTCGGTTTAGTATCGTGAAATCTCGGTGATTTAATTAAAATCCAATTATGTCCCCTTTTAGTTAAAAATCATTTAATAATTTGTGGAAAGATTAAGGAATTTTTAATATGCCATCCTAGCTCAAGTAATGTCAGATAAGTAGGGTTATTATCCTATTTAAACGTGAAATATTTACTAATGCAATTTAAATTGTGTTAATTAATAAAGTCAATTATTATTAGATGTCTAAAAAATCTCCCTTGAGCTCTTAATTGGTTGTAATTGAGGAATTTAATATTTAGTCCATGAAAAGAGTCTTATAAATTCTATTGGTCATTTGTGACTTTTCTTTCTTTACGTAATCATCTTTAGAGAAAAATGTTAATATAAAGGTGCTACTGTTGCTATTGTATATTATCTAAAAAAGAGAGATGGTAAGTTATTTTCAGTAAATACTTACTTTTGCCAAAAATCAAGTTATGCTATTAAAGTTAGTCATATCGGCACTTCTTGCTGAAAAATTATTTATTCAAAATTCATCTAAAAATCTAAGACGAATTTTGGAAAAAAATATAATTTCTTTCACTGCTATAATACTGTCTCAGAAATTAAAAACTAGTGTGTTAAAAAAATGAATTAATTGGAAATAATTCTATAACCCATTAGGAGGGCTTGAAAAATAAAATATTGGAAATGAGCTTTTCTTAAAATATCCTTTACTCAATTTTGTTGTAATTTGACAGTGTTATTTGTATTTATAAGAAGCTACTTTGATCCTAGTTGACTAAAATTATCAAGTCTAGTGGCATCCAGGGGGACACCCTCACCAATATTATTGCGAATAAAAATGTGCGCCATCACTGAACTTTTTTATATTTTGATATTTTTTTCTGATTGAGCAACTATAATAATGCAATTTTTATGTCTTTTGAAATCTTTTCTCATTTTGATACGTTTTTGAAAAAATAAATAATATCCACCTAATGGATTTCTTAATGGATTATGGTCTCTTTGGACCGTACAAGAAGCATGGCAAAAAGTAATAAATTCCTTTTTTTTATATGTTAAGAAATGTGCTTAATTTAGAGTTTTTTTTTTTGTAGTTGTTACATATTAGTAATGAAAAATAACAAGAAAACTATTAAATTTAAAACAGAATATTTTCCCTATATGTGTGGTCCAGGGATAAGCAATTAAGTGGACTTTGTTTTTAAAAAACCAAGCAAGATACAAAAATTCAAGAAACAAAAAAATTGTATTTTTAGTTTGCTTAACCCTATGATTTCACTATCACAATGGGAAATAATTACCTTAAAATTATTTGATCGATACAACGTGTTTAAATTGGTCTTCTAAATTCATTTCTGTCCCCTAACACATATTTTTTATGTGGGGGGGGGTCTTTTTCACCTGTTTGACTCTAACAAGGGACAAATCGAGTCTATCGAATCGTGAACTAGAAAAAATAAAATGCAAATCATTATCATCAAAATGTATCAATCAAAATTGGTAACGTGTGGGTAATGAAAAACAAAATACATTAAATATCAAAATTTAAAAAAAAGTCAGTGGCGTACATTTTTTCTTTCCAATAATATTGGCGAGGGTGTGTTCGACTTGATAAAAGGCTCCTTATTATTACAAATAACATTGTCAAATTACTAAAAATGAAAATAAAAAAATAATTAAAAAAAGGATTACTACAAATAAATAATATTTAAGAAAAAGTTATTTTTTTACAGAAGTGTAACACCCTCTATATCTTGAGAACGAAGCGTTTACGGACCTATATTTTTATGAACTTTTAATTTTAAAATAATTCAAATAATCGACTGTTAAATTTATTGTAGGTAATGTCCACCCCCGAAATAGAGGTTAATTTGAAACTTTGAGGATTCGTGTAATTATTATAAAATCATAGAATGGCATAATCAGATTAATTAGGTCTTTTACATTCGGAAATCAGCGGTAAAAAGCTGTAATTTTGGTGTTAAAGTGGCCAAAATAACTTTTTTTTTTGATCAATGCATCGGTGGAATTAGATTAATAATAAAAAAATTAATCTGATTATGCCATTTTATGGTCCTATATTAATAACACGAATCCTAAAAGTTTCAATTTTTCCTCATAAAATTAACATTTATTTCGGGGGTAGACATAAGTGATAAACCACCCTGTACATTCTTAATTAAAATGCTGTATATTAACTACTTTTGATTATTATTATACGGAGTGGCCCATTGAAAACGAGACTGGCAGTTTTGACTGTTAAGGTACTTAAAAAAAGAATTCTCGAAACGGTTTTTTTTTAGATGAAGCCACGTTAAATAAGTTTGTTAGGCACTTGAAGAAAAATTAGGAAAAATTCTGGTAACCGTTATTTTTTAGATGTGGCCATGTCAAATAAGTTAGTGGTTATAATTATATTTATTCACTTCCATCCCCTAAGCACGGGTTTTTTTCTTAACGAACACCCCTATTATCATTTTGGAATCCAATTAATAATTTATGCTGATTTTATTTTTGTAAATATTTCCATAAACTTCACTATTTCATAAAACAAAAAAGAAAATTAATGAAAGAGTAAAAATTTTATTATTTAGTCATTAAAAAAGGTTAAACATGCGATTTGCAAGACAGGAGGAGGTTTACAGTGGATACAATTAGAAGAAAATTCGCAAAGCTGTAATTTACGTTCAAGAAAAGTTTTAATTTTTTATTTCTCCTTCAATTTAAAATACGTACCTAAAACTTTTTTTGTAAAATTATGAAGTCTTGAAAAATTAAATTATAGAAAAATCATTTTCAAATTTAATTATAGATCAGACTATCGAATCAAAGTGGGGGTGTTCTATTTACAAAGAAATAACTTGATATTGATATCGACCTCAACCACTTCTAAAATAACAGATTCGCCTCTGAATGAAAAATAAAAAAATAAATGAGCATGAGCCCCAAGAGGGAAGCGGTTTATTTTTCATCCAATTTAGAAAAAAAGACAAAATTGACTTTTATTTGGAAGAATTCTTAAAGGAGTTACCGTTTGTCAAAATATTTAATTCTTGTTTTTTTATGAAATTTTCTGTGCGAAATTGTCAAAATGAAGATATTGGATTTTGGTTGCATATAGTACATTAGGGATGAAACGTAGTGAGATAAACCAGCCCTAGGTACGTAAAATAATTACAATTTTTTTCTTCTCTCATTCATATCCACGGGATAGTCGGCCTGAGTAGGAATAATAGGAAAGTAATCTAGGTCACTCGCCTTCTTTAACACAGAACGGCAAGCCAGAACATCAACGGGACGGAAAGCTTCCACTGCATTATATTACTTAAAGAATCACGCGGGCAGGCCGTGTTAGAAAGTGGCCGGCAGACCGTTCGCGCCTAAAGAAACAATAGAGCCTGGTCGAAATCTGGCTATAAAAGCACGCATCGGATGAAAGGGGTTAGTTATTCTGCCTCGACTCTGCTCATGGCAAGACTGACTCTTTCCTCCGGCACCGCTGGAAACCCCTCTGAGGGTATCGCATAGGTAGCCTTCCTTCCTTGTTGTTTTTTAAAACCCCTCTGAGGGTATCGCATAAACAAATTCCTATCTACCGGTGGAAACTCCTCGAGAGTATCGCATAGGTAGACTTTCTTCCTTGTTGTTTTTTTGGAAACCTCTTTGAGGGTATCGCATAAACACATTCCTATCTATCGGTGGAAACTCCCCGAGAGTATCGCACCATTTCTTTTCTGCACCCTATCTGTGGAAACCCCTAGAGGGTTTCACACCGTTTCTATTATTTTTACATCACTAAATAAAAATTGATTAGGCATCTTTCTGTTTCCATCTACTTTGCTAAAATGTAAAATTCTCCGTTAAAGAACAATATTAGGACTATTCGAAGAAGCGAGAAATTACTACGCTGACACATTAAAAACCCATTTTCTAATTTACTCCATTCATAAGATTCAAAATTAGTTTCACTAAGAATCGAGGAGAGATCCGTGATTCATAAGGACAGTTTCTGCCTCTAGAAAAAACCATGTCCGCCCACAAAAGCAAGCCCCGATTCAAACACCGGCCTCAGTCGCCGGCACCGTAATAAGAAAGACGGCCCCGATAAGTAAACGCCCGATAAATAAACGCTCGATAAATAAACTCTCGACTAATAAACCGACGTTAAAACATAAGGTAAAGGAATACATTCCCTGTATAGGAAATCGAGATAGAGCTAGTAGGAAGATCAAACCCAGGTCAGGAGTAAAATAACCTGTGAATAATTAAAGCGGCACGTTATTAGGAATAATTCAAGTTAGGCAGGAAATAGAAATACTTCAACAAATAAATTACAAATTCGCTGTACAGGAGATAAAGCTAGGAGGAACGTAGGAAAATAAACCCAGGCCAGGAATTCTTAACCTGTGAATAAATAAAACGGTACATTATCAGAAATAATTCTGTTAGGAAATTAACCCGGGAGTGGTCGCTAGGTGAGCATTTAGCTCACCATTGTCTTTAAACTGTAATTATTCTGTTACTTGAACTCGTACAATCTTGTCGATTTTAGCTTAGTTTATAGCCTTAAGAAGAAACATAGAAAGGATTTTGTAATGAAAATCGGATAAATTTATTTTTGATTGATGCTTCTTTCACCGCAGTTGCCGCTGCGCGAGCTAAACGCTCATTAGCGACCACCCGCGTCACTCAACTGCTCTTATGTTTAGGTCCGCTAGCCATATGCAAGGGTTGCTGTAATTTCTTTATTTGAAGTTCTTTGTTGTTTTTATGGTATTATGGTATTAGCTTAGTTAAGAATCGAATCAGTTTGTGTTATTTAATGTAAAAAAATCCTATAGTTATATACTAAAAACATTTATATTGACAAGTTAACATTATTCCCCCTTATTTTAAAATATCTTCAACAAATATTGCTAATACAGGGTGTTCGGTTATTGGAAAGCCAAAATAAAATTTCATATTATACAAAACCACATCATCAACATAAAAAAGAATAACTTTGTCCTGATCGGGCTTCATTCAGGAAATATTTCCAAAAATGTAAAACTAAATCATCTATAAATATTTTATTTTTTGAGTACTTAGACAGCCAAATTAAAATTTCAACAAAAATTTAAATAAATTTAAACTTTTATTTGTTTTACTAAAAAATAATAACATTTTCCAGGTTGGCTTTGTTTAGGAAATACTCAGCCAAAAAAAGACAACGCCTGATCTGGAAATTCTTTTTTATGCTTCTAATGCGGTTTTGTAAATTTAATTTTAGGTGTCCGCTCACCAAACACCCTGTATTGTGATTCAAAGTGCTTTTTATTGCACATTTGCTTGTTAATTTTACATGGGAGCGAAACGCTCGCTAGCGACCACTGGTGTTACAATTCACCTAGCGACCAATGCCGGGTTAACCACGAACGCAATACACAAATCATCCGACTTATAAAAGAGTCCGAATTTATTGAGCACAGATTTAGGATCGACCGGATATCATAAACGAACCGCCCCTTTAAATTATACGACCTTTAGAAAGTGAGAGGAATGCTTTCGCTATTGTGTAACACCATGAATGAAGAAAAATTATAAACCGACGCACTCTTGCAAACACGTGATCGATCACAAATAAGAAGTTTCCTATTGTCCCATCAAGTAAATCAAGTAGATGTAGGAAAGTAATAGTAGTGCCTGATTTGAGTAGCATTATTATGTAGTGTAAACAAACCATAAAGGAGCTTTGTGTTCTGACGAAGCGACGGGACTCGAGTCCGCAATATCTATTAAAGGCCAATAATAAAGGTAGTAAAAAGTAGTAAAGTGCCCTGAAAGGTAGACGGGCGAAACAATGTTGCCAAATCGCCAAAGCAAACCACAAGTCAGGAAAGTCACGAAAATTGCAAAAAAACAAAGTTTGATGCGAAAAGCTCAAACTAACATAAATAAAACGATAGAGTAGCCATAGCAGCGCTCAGGCTTTTCTTAAAGTGCAAATCACAAACAACGACGCATTAACGAGAAACGTAATCACTAATAAACTGATTGGGTTATCCCGATTACTTTTGTTAGGTAATTCTCTATAACACGGCTGGGAGGTGCTGTTGGTCACTTGCTTCAGAAATTACGCCCGAATATGCTGGTTATATGAGTAGGTTAGCCCAATTTTCCGACACTCTAATTATTGCGTCTGAGCAATAATAAAGGAATGGGGTCTGTAATTCGATCAGAGGTGATCATGATTATGTTAATAATGTCGAAAACGCTCGAGAGATGTGTTCGATATCGCAGAATGAAAAATATCCCATTAAAAAGGAATTTTTCATTAATAAACCTAAACTTCTAGTCAAAGGATCACATACCTGAATCTTGTCGGGAGGTAATAAAACATTACTTGCTATCCAAGCTACGCCCGAGAATACAAGTTCAGAGTAAATCCGAAAAACCAAAACTTCTAGTCCAAGGACTATCACATATACCTGAATATTGCTGGGCTGGGAGGTGAGGTAATACAATATTACTTGCTAACAAAGCTCCGCCCGAACAAATTCAGAGTACATCTGCGAATAAACAATTAAGGTAAACAGGTCTTGCAAACCTGAGTTACAAATAAAAGAAGCATATCTTGAGCAAAACCAAAAGCGCTAAGCGAGCCTAAGTGAGCTACGACTACTCTAGCGTTTAGTACAAGCGGCAACGCCGCACATTGCTTCAAAGATGAATGGAAATAAGAGTGGTTAGCCCAGCTCTGCTGCCATAAGGGACCCTTTATATTCGAACTCGAGTGTTGTTGACTCACAATGTTTAAAGAAACATGTAATTCACAAATAGAGAAATCAAACAACAATTAATTATTAAGTAATGAGTAAAGGATTGTAACGATGGGGGTAATCCCTGAGTGTGAAATATGATATGAAATTGATTCCCCCCACCCTACAATTAATTTGTTTATTATTTTGTAAAAAGAAAACAAAAATCGAAATCAAGAAATTCAGTCAAACGTCAGAACGCAAAATTATTAACTCCTCCCTTCCTTACGGCGTACCTCAATTGCGAATCTAGAAACTACGAAACACACGTTCGGTTCTACATCCAAAGCTAGACGATCGAAAGGCCAACTTTCAGTGGAAACGAGCGGGTAGGGGGGCGGCGTGTTACAGTAGTTAATAAGAGGGTCTCTAGTCCACAATGTAGGGACTGACCTGATTCGACGATTACTAATAATAATTATAAAATGTCAATTTTTACTTTTCAGGATTCAATTGTTCAAGATGCATGGAAATCCGAACTCAGGATGATAAGACGAACAGGATTTGTTCCTATGAAAAATAAACCTTTCCACTACACCCTGCTGGCTATCCTGTTTTCAATATTCACCTGGGTGCCAGTTTTCTCAATGCTAACGAAATTATTCATTAATTTGCAAGATATTGATATAGCCACTCAAATTTTGTGGTTGGGGACTACGCAGTTGAGTTACGTTTTTAAAGTTTTATTCTTTATCCTCAATAACGGGAACATTGAAATCATGCAGACTTATATTGATGATCCACTGTTTAACGATTTTTCTCCGGAACAAGAGAAGAAGCTAATTGAGGCCATAAAAGAAGGCCAGTTTGTGTCGAAATGTTTCAGAATTACTATAATAGTTAATGTAACTTTGTTTTTCTTGAAAATTTTCGATCCCGCAAAAGATCTCCTGCAGCCTGGATGGTTTCCTTTTGATGAAGAAAAGTACTATTACTGGATTTTCGCTTTTCAGTACACCTCTATTCTGGTTTTGGCATTTGTTAGTTCGTCTATAGATATTTTAACTTATACAGTATGGTCTATTGGTATTGTACAATTCAAGCTGATTGCCGATAATTTGAAAAATTTAGGTAAAATTAAATATGATGGTATTGGTAATTCAGATGAAATGGAAGTAAACACTGAAGTAAGAAGCAAGCTACAAACATGCATAATACATCATGTAAAATTGATGCAGTAAGTAGTGACTATAGATATATGGATGATAGTTTTTCGCACTTAAATGCATTGACGACTTATTTTAATTTTTTCGTTTAATCAAAATCTTTAAAATAAAAATTTTACACCATCTAAATACTTCGGAAAATTAAACTGATGCAGGTACCTAGGGCCTCATAATTTCAATGAATGCCCTTGGTACACTCACAATGTGCACCAAACTGGGTTTTTCTAAGCCAAAGTATAATAGAGATAGTGATTTTTTTCAAAATTTGAAATCCCTACTTCCAGGCCTTTTGCTTCTCAGGGATGCAACTTGGTATAGAGATACTCGTAAGTAGCGTTAGATCAGCATATTTTGGGTTCCCCTACACGTCCCTGCTCTGGGTCGGGTCTTATGCGAACCAACCTTTATACATACATATAAATAAGTTTTATATAAAAAAATAAACAAAAGATAATATTTGTCACTTTCGAAAGAAAACATTCCCGGAAAAAATTAAGATCATCCTTGATAAAATTTACTCGTACTAGTAAATGTTAAACGTTAATATTATATTACTTTAGGTACATTATCTGTGGGAATTAATCTGAGTTTTTTTTTTTTTTTTTGAAGAACTCGACTTTGTAACGTTTTACTTAAGCGTATTTGCAACAAAAATGCTCTAATTTTTATTGTTACAGGTATATGAAAGTGACAGAGCAAACGTTTTCAGTTGGAATATTCTTTTTATTCTTCTTCACTGTAATGGTAGCTTGTCTCAGCGGGTTTATCATGGTTGGAGTAAGTTGACTTTTCACTAATTAATTTATTTTTAATCGGTTTTAATTGGCGCAAAATTTGTTGTAGGTTTTTTGTTCTATTCTATAAATGAATCTATTTTATAGCTTTCTCAGGGGTCTCTCGTAGCTTAAATCATAGAAAAAAAACTTATCATTTTTTATTCTGAATTATAAGTAGAATTTATTAAATTCCCGCTTCTATCATTTCAGTTACCAAAAGGAAGTAATGAGTTCTGGATACTGGTCGTCTACTTTGGTGCAACCATGTGGCAAGCATTTTGCTACTGTTGGTTTGGAAATGCAGTTATGCTGAGTGTAAGTATCGAAAGATATGGAATTTTATTATGGCATCTAGCTATTCTTTTTATTTTATCTTATCAAATTTTACCATCCCTGAAAAAGTTTTTTTAATAAGAATATGTCTTTCTTTCTCATAAATTGTTCACAGATGATTGTTTAATGGTAAATATGAGAGATATGTATCACTGAAGGTTTTTCTTATAATACTCGTACGACAAAGGGCACATATCTTGATATTGTGGCGATGATGAAGTTCTAGAAAATTATTAATAATAAAGAAAATAATTATAAAATTCGCTTAACAATACAACCTAAAATGGTCTGATAAAGACAGCGAAATCTACGTTTCTCTGGATTTTATTTATTTACTTTGTAATTATTTATATAAAAAAAATATTTTTTTTATTATTAAACCAACTAATGATTGTAATCATTTCAGAGTTCCGAAGTTGCCGATGGATGTTTTCAGTCAAACTGGTATGAATTCGACACTAGCACTGCAAGGGCTCTATCTTTCATGATAGCAAGAAGTCAACATCCCCTCAAAATAAGAGCATTAAGATTTATTTACATCTCTTTGCCAACTTTCGTAGCTGTAAGTGGTCCAAAAAAATAAGCACGATGTCTTTCTTTTGGTTCTCTTCTTTTGTTTAATAAGTGTGTTTCCTAATTTGTCAAATTATTTTCCCATTTATCAACAAACTATCAGTGGTTTGATTATCGTTATTATTTTTTTTTATATAATTTTTAGGATACTCACTCTCTTCGTAGGTAACATTTCGTCTAGTGAATGTTATTTGAACAACAGTGGAATTTAATTTGAAAAACAACACGAATTTGATTATTGGAAAAAAAAATTGACAAATTGTGAAACATAATAATTATTGACAAAAAAAGGAAAACCAAAAGAAAACGCTGTAATTAGTTTATGTATATTATTATTATATGAAGTAATGTTCTTTTTTAGATTATGAGGTCGTCATATTCCTACTTTGCTCTGTTGCAAAGGCTGTATGGAGACTCATAATAAATTCCGCATCAAGGATCTTATGGGAATTAAATGAAAATTTCTTATATTTACATCATGGACGGAAAATATAATTTAATTGATATGTCACTCAAGTTAATAAATAATCAATGTATTATGTACCTAGCATAAGCACTTACAACAAAGTAAAAATAAAATAAAGCTTAAATAAAAATGTTTTCCTTATAAATTTTATTTAGTTAAATTACAGGACAGGGAGTTATAAATAAATATAAAAAAAACCTATAAAAATTACCAGGTATGAATTTATGACCTAATCGGCTCCTCACCAGGTGTAGGATAGGGTAACACCTGTCAAATGTGAAAGGCTTTGGGAGTATAGAGAAAAATTGCTACTCATGAAAGACCGATACTTTATCAGCAGCAGATCGCGAAAAACAACTTTGAAGTTTCTTTTTTTTTTTTTTTAATTTTTAAATAAAGTTTTTTAAAAAACTTCGAAATCTACCAAAAATTTATTGCTGAAATATTTCCTAATTATAGGGGATTGGGTTCAAAACTGTGGTGGGGAGGCAACGAGACACATCCTTATCGTAATTCTATCGGGTAATCTTGAGATATGAGGTTTTTAGGTAAAGGGTTACTTGTAGAGGAGTTTGGTTTCCCCCTATCACCTCTTTTCGGAATCAAATCTTGTAGTCTTCAGTTGCAGGTGACTGAAAAGAGAAACTTCATCATACAGTATGATCCATTTTAATCTTTTTTTTATGATTGTAAAAGGGCATCATTTCCGGATAAAAGTTCCAGACACAATTATCAAGTTTGGAGGGGGACATCCTTTGGAGTTAAAAATCATCTCCCATTCTTAATCCCTTGACTAGAGATGGGAGTAATTTCAACGTCTTAAATAGGAACGCCTATTTTTTTGCGGATTATGATTTATCATGAAAAAATAGGATTTTTTTTGTCTGATGCGTTTTTTCATGCGATGCAATCCTTACTCCCTAAAATGCAGTCCAAAAACCGATTTCTCAATATTCAATTAATTTCTTATGAGCTTATGACTAAACAACGACCTCCAGGGGTAAATTCCAAGAGACAAGAGTTGTTTGGTTTGTAAAGGGCCATCGGTTGGACATAAAAACTACCCCCACTCCCAATAAAAATTTCAAAGTAACTCCTAAAGATTGGGGGTGGAAGTGAATTGATGGTAGGGAGTAGTTTTTATGTCCGCCGATGGCCCTTTACAAACCAAACAACTTTTGTCTCTTGCAATTTACCCCTGGAGGTCGTTGTTTAGTCATAAGAAAGTAAATGAATATTGAAAAATCATTGTTTGGATTGCATTTTAGGGACATCGCATGAAAAAATGCTTCAGACGGAAGATTCCTATTTCTTCATGAAAAATCATAATGCGCAGTAAATAATAGGGGTTCCTATTTAAGACGTCCCGTCCAAGTTACCTACCCTCATCCCTAGTAGGGGGGTTGAGAGTGGAGGATGATTTTTGTCTTCAAATGATAACCTCCTCCAAAATGGAAAACTTGTGTCTGAAACTTTTTTTCCGGAGACGATGCTCCTTCCTAATGATTTCAAAAAAGTATTAAAATGGATCATAATATTCAGGGTGTTAACTACCAACTAGTACAAAATAAAGGAAGTGATTCTACGACTTATTCTAAGAAAAAAAGTTCCTATTAACATGGGGCCCGCAACGCACCGTTTTCGAGATACAAGGTGTTCCAAAAAATAGTTTTTTCTTACTTTTGTTGAGATATCGCAAGAACCATTTGAGCTAAACGCTCCAGCTTTTGTACAGATTTTTACATTAATAATAGCTACTTGTAAGTCTCTTAACTAATGTTCTACAAGACATGCTAGTGGTGGAGATTTTAGATCAATCTTTATTGGTCAATGTACACAATATTAGTGTTTTGACAAGTCAAGTCTGTTAAAAATAATATCACAGGAGTGTGATATTACATCTACATCATGTCCCTTTACAATTATTCCTTATCGTCTGTATACAGGACTAACGTGGAAAATATTTAAATTTCAAACAACATCAGAACATGAAAAATATCACACAAATACTAATTTTTAAACACATAATAACATATTACAGAAAGAACAATCTCGCACTAATGACACGACAAGTTTTTTAAAACAAAAAAAAAAACACTGTCAAAATATGCATTTTCAATTGGTAATCAATTTAACCTTACAAACGCAACATCGAGGACAGCACCAAGCAGTCACCCACACTTCAGTGCACTGCTAGCTGTTCACTATTATTATTCCTCTATTTTAGTATCCAAGTACCTATGTTTCCACTATGTAAAAGCAGTGTTTAAGCAGGATTTTTTTAACTTGGTATTTGAATTTATTCAATGGTAGATTTTTAATTTCATTTGGTAATTTGTTATATAGAGGTACATCAGGGCTATTCCTTTTAGCTCTGCCAAGTCTATTCCTTGGAAGCCTTAAGTCCCCAGCACTCCTAGTGCTGTGGTCATGTATGTCATCATTCGTCATAAATTTTTTTAAGTTACTCCGAATGTAGACTAGACTATGTAGAATATATAGGCAAGGGAGCGGCAAGATTCCTAATCTTTTAAATAGAGGTTGGCTGTGTTCTCTCAATGAGGCATTTGTCAATATTCTTATTGTTCTTTTTTGTGCACGGAATATCTTAATTGCATCGCCGGACCTACCCCATTATACCACTCCATAGTTAGCTATGTACATCTTAGGATGAGACTCGAACAGTGAAAAGTAGCACGATCTGAGGACATCCCAACCAATAGAATATGATAGTTGTCTAATGACAAATCGATGGTGAACTGGCAATATGTCCTATCTGAAATTTCATGCATTTTCCGTTTATTGTGTTAAATTGTCCTATCTGCTATTATACACGTTCAGCATGTGATTAATATTTATTGCTAAATTTAAGTAGGTATATGTTACAAAATAAACATTTACGTTTTTTTTCTTTCGGAAATTCTAAATTAAAAAAAAAGAACGTTTTTTTCGCTTCCTGACCAATTTACTTTTTTGAGATAGGACTTATTGCCAGTTCACCATCGAAATGTAGCAGTAGACAATCTTTTTCTTAGTTCTTCGATATGCGCTGACCAATTCAACCGAGCATCCAGCGTGATCCCCAGCAGCCTGGCACCCCCGCCCTCCAGAACGTCACGATGGGTAGAGAAGATCCATCTTTGTGTTTTTGTTTCGTTCATGGCCAAGTTATTCGATGAAAACCATTTTTCGGCAGACTTCTCGGATTCAGCGGAATAACATTTCAGTTGCTCAATATATTTGCCTGAGTCGATCATTGTATACTCATCGGCGAATGCTATGTCACCCCTGTGATCCCGGCCGGCAAGAAGATCATTTATATAAACCAGGAATAGGAGTGGCCCCAAGACAGAGCCCTGGGGTACGAAAGTACATTACTGCTGTATACCCGCTGATTCCGACCTTCAAGATACGACGACGAATTAGGATGCAATACGTGTCTACAATTGGCACCCCTGACTCACGCAGCGCATCAATATATGGCATATTGTTTTGCAATATAACAGTCATCTCTTTAATAGAAAATTAGCACTTGACCGCTTTTTTGCCTACACCACTTTCAATTTAATCTGAAACGCAAATTTTTTGAAACAAGTGTACAATAGTATGAAGATACGTTCTTCTTATTCCTCGCGTCAATTTTATCGGAAAATAAAGTTTCGTTTTACATTTCAGGGGTTAGAAAAAGCAGTTTTTCCAAAAGTACAAATGGTCACAATTTTCAAACGACTTGACTTGATTTCTCAACTGCACTATCAGACAGCTCCATCCAGACATCTATAAATATTGCAAACATTTCAGTTCCCTAGATTGAAAACTATGACCTAAATCGTGGTGAAAAGAACTGGGAATTGAAATTTGAGGGACAGTCTGCACAAACGACGTTTTTTTAGAAAGTTATTTTTAAGGATTGCTGCTCGCCATTTAAACTGACAGAAATGGTTTTGGTATCAAATCGAAGGTTAAATTATGCGCAAAGCGGTTGATAGCAGGAATTAGTTGAATTTCACATTCTTTTTCAAAAGTACAATTTTCAAGTAATTCTTAATATTTATAAAAAATGCCATTGCTAGCCATAACTCAGAATTCAGTAATAATAAAATTTGTTTCCGTTTAAAAATGGGTTATTCAAACGAGGAAAGAGTTTTTTTATGGTGAAAACATGCTACAGTGCAGCCAGTTACAAGAGGGTTTGTCCTAAAATTTGATATGAACACGGACGTTTGGGGGTGGATAAAATATTATTAGAAAATAACGTTAATAAACAAAGCAACGTTTATAATGCTATGGTATGACCCGCTTTGAAAATTAACACACTGTACATATTATACTCTAAAAATATAAAAAGTTTCAAATAGTTCCAGAATTTCAGCAATTTTTACCCTTTTCCTACCCACGGCACTGACTTATCAGTATAATTTTTTTTTACATTATTATAAAGTTCGGGAAAAGTTCTTCATATTCTGTTAGTTTAATTTTTTTACCATCTTGCATACCTACACAGGGGTTAAAATAATTATAGAATTTTTTCGATTATTCACATGGGCGCCATTTTGAAACGACTCGGCCGATTTCGCTCAAATGCAATATCAAACCATTACTTGTGTTATTGTCAAAAGAAATGAGTCTCTCAGATTGAAAACTGCGACCCTTAATCGTGTAGAATTCATGCGAATTCTGGAAACTGGAAAATCCAAGTCCTCCATAGGTTCTAATAGAATGCAAAATTTCGCGCGCTTCTCTTGAATTTTTTTTTCTATAATTATTTTAAAATTGTACTCTGAAACTAATCTCAGAAAACTAATTTGTCTGGCCATTAAACATTAAAAGTTTATTTCATATGATGGCTTCTATGCTGTTTGAAAGAAGATCAGATTACCTACTTCTTTGATTACATTGCTTGTACACACAAGCAAACGTACAAAATAAACACTAAACCATAATAATTTATTGGTCGGTAATAAAATAATTAGATCCTATTATTGCTGACGAATAATTATTATCATTAGCGAATTTGCACATTTAGATCGTGTGCATAGGAAGGGACTTGAATTGTGGGTAACATTTTCAAATGGGAATATTACATTCTTTAAATTTTCATGCAATAGCACGTCTTTCCCTAACTGCATTATAAAGCTCAATTTAAAAAGTCGTAATATCATAAACTATAACATTTGTATATTTTTAGACAGGGTGATTTTTATTAGCACAGGATCAAATTGTAACAAAAAATTAAAGGTGACATTATAAAACCAAACTTTATTTATTTAAGGAGTTACAGGACCTCAAACTTTTCCGCATAAAGAGCCAATTTAAGAATATTTATTTAAATTTACCTTGGTAATATCGGTTAGAAAAAAAGTACTTCTTTTTTTGTGGTAGTACTTTTAATAAAACAGGTAAAACAAAAATAAAATTAAAGAAATATTATTTCAAGTTGGCTCGTTGTATGCAGAAAACTTTAACAAAGTCCTCTAACTTCTTAAACAATTAAAATCGGACATTATGATTATATGAAGTTTTGTTTTTTGAACTGCTTGTTGCTTACCTTTCATTTGTCACAATTTGATGACGAGCTAACAAATCACCCTGTTCTTCCTCTTTTTTCCTCCTTTATCAAGTGCCTTTTGTCAAATTATTTTCCCATTTTATCAAGCGTCAGTGGGATTCTTCAATTTAAATTCCTCTTTTGTCAAATTGGATTCCCTTTACATCAAAAAATTACTTTTCAATGTTTATCAAAATTAATTGATAGATCAATGAATAGTAACTTGAAAAATATACTGTGAAAAGCAATTGACAAAAGAGGAAAATTAGTGTAGAAAAGTTTTTTGTAATAAATCTCTATTTTGAATGTTTTAATGAACTTGTATGTCTCGTAAATTTTTTTCTTTAATTTAAAGTATTTAGAACCCTGAAATCTCTGTGATTTAATTAAAGTCCAATTATGTCCTCTTCAATTAAATCGTTTAAAAATTTATCAAAAGACTAAAGAATTTTTAATATGCCACCCCAGCGCAAGTAATGTCAGATAAGTAGTGTTATTATCTTATTTAAAACTTCAAAATTTAATGTAATTCAAGCCCTGTTAATTAGTAAAGACAATTATTCGATGTCTTAAAAATCTCCCTTGAGCTCTTAATTGGTTGTGAATAGGGAATTTAATATTTAGTCCATGAAAAGCGGTTTATAGGATAATACTGGTCATTCCGCACTTTTATCTCTTCAATCAAACATTCTTATTGAAGAGAAATTTTAACTAAAGTGCCCCACTGTTGCTATAGTGTGTGTACAAAACAAGAATGGTAAGATTTTTATTTATTTTAAGAATTATCCATTGCCATGAATTACAGTAGTATAGGAATTATACAAACGTTACAATAAATGTTTGATGATCTATTTTTTAAATTGAGAGATTTCGTAATTTTTTATTGATACAGGAAATACTTTATACTTACCATTTGACCACGTTATGATAGAACTCTTTAAGAACAACTTTTCTTAATAACATTTAAGTTAGACAAAAGTCAAAATAATTTACTACACTGGAAAGGTATGTCTTTATCCGCCGTTTATGCAGCAATAAAGTTCATTCACTGGACACAAACTGCAACTCGCACAATCAAACGTACCTGAAAGAAAAATTCAGTTTTTAAAATTACAGTTTTCTAGTTTTGTAAAAAAAATCAATATCATGAAATATTTTTCTGACTTCTTCTTTATTTTTTTTTCTTCAATTTAGTAAGGTTTCTGAAACGGTTTGCCACATTATGTGAAAATTCCCTCATCTTCCATTTGGTACCACTTCCGTCATACCTGATTTTCGTCATATTATCATACTCGATTTTCAAAGCAATACTCTTTTCTGAAAACGATAATTTAGTCAATATTACAATAATTATAAATATTGAGTATAACGTTTCATAATAATCACTGTCAGGCCGATCAAAATACACATCAAATAATTCTCCCTAGTGAGTTTTCTCAAAAGTATCCAGTTTTTCTCAATTTTGAAGATACCATAATTTTGAAAAATAATGAGAAAATTCCATTTCTTCATTCCATAAAGGAAATGGGATATGAAATATTTGTCTTTGAAGGAATGCGGGGAAAAACATGTTCAAAAACATGTTCAAATAAGTTAATTCTTTCCAATATTTGCTTTAAAATTTTATTTATTACCTATATTAATTTACACAATAGCGCGGAATCATATTAATATTTGTATGTACAATTTAAAATTTTTAGGACTCCATTGTTCAAGAAGCCTGGATGTTCCAGCTCAGAATTCTAAATGCAACCGGATTTGTTCCAATGAAAAACAAACCTTTCTACTTAACTCTGCTAGCAATATGGTTTTCAATATTCACCTGGATTCCAGTTTTCTCTATGCTAACGAAACTATTTCTCAATTTACAAGATGTTGAAATGGTCACTCAAATTTGTTGGTTGGGGACCACCCAATTCAGTTATGTGGTAAAACTTGTATTCTTCATCCGAAACAATAAAAATATCCAGGTTATGCAGGAATTCATCGAAGATCCATTATTCAATGACATTTCCCTGGAACAAGAGAAGAAGCTGAAAAAGATTCTAGATCAATGCTACTTTGTGGCAAGATGTTTCAGAATTAACATCCTGATCAGTGCTGTGTTTTTCTTCTTGAAGGGATTTGATCCCGCGAAAGTTCTTTTACAGCCTGGATGGTTTCCTTTTGATGAAAGAAAGTTTTTTTACGAGATTTTCACATATCAATACATTTCCGTCGTGACTCTAGGATTTGTCAGTTCAAGCATTGATATTCTGACTTATACAGTATGGTCTATTGGTATCGTGCAATTCAGGTTAATTGCTGATAACATTAAAAATTTAGGTCAAATAATAAGCAACAGCAATGAAAATGAAATGGAAGTAAAAGTTGAAGTAAAGAAGAAGTTAAGAACATGTATAAGCCATCATATTAAGTTACTGAAGTAAGTATTGCCTTAAAAATATTTTTTACCTTCTTTCTATAATGTGTGAGGGAACATCGTCGTCGATCTATGTCCATTTTTGTTCCAGCAAAAATATAATTGTAATAAGAGTCCCTCGACGAATAAATTTTGTTCATTTGTCTATTTTAAGCTTATGCGTTCGAATGGGGAGGGGGGGGCAGAGAATTAGAGGTAGCTGTGTCGATTGAGTCATGTGAAGATCGAAGGGCTACTTACAATTTCGTCGAGGTTTGTTCTTGCTGAGCTAACTCCTAGTTCACGACAGCCCTTGAGTTGTGGTATTTTGAGACGTACACTGGAGGCATGGACTATGGGAATATACAGGCTGTCCCAAATATAGCTTACTAGGCCTTATCTCAAAGGGATATTAAGATAATCCAAATAAATAAAAGCAATACAAATATGAAAGATCTAGCTACAACGTGACAAGATGACAACAACCGACATTAATAATTTTTTGTTTTTGCAGATATCTGAAGCTAACAGAGGAAACATTTTCAGTTGGAATATTCACTCTGTTCTTTTTTAGTGTTCTTATAGCCTGTCTGACCGGATTTATCATGATTACAGTGAGTATATGTTTTCAATTAAGTGAGTGTTTTTAATTTTTTTTAACATCTTGGTAACAATTGACCATTAGCGTAAAAACGAAAAGAAAACGTTGACGATAATGTTAAAATGTCTGAAATATAATATATAAAAAACTTTTCATTATGACTTGAGTATAGTAACCAAGGCGTAAGATACATAAGGTGAATTGACGGGAGCTTTAAACGATAGCAAAATCGTTATGTTACCCAGGTGTGTTGTCGCATTTAGTTGAAATGTTTTGTTCTACCGAGAAGTTTACTCGGGTAAGTGCTAGCACAAATTATTCACGCATATTCACTGATAAACGTGTGCTCTTTTTTGTTCTAATTTTAATAATATTTGAATGTTGGTATGCCAATCGATGAAATACCCGTGGTAGTTTCATCGCATCAACTTCCACAATTAGGCCCAACACATGCACTTTGTACCCATTTTTGCTCATCACTTGTTCAGAAGAAAAATAAATCAGAGTAGTATGACATCCTGAAAGTGCCAATTTCCATGTGTAAGAGCAAGAGCTGTCGTCTCGTCTGACTTCGTCTGACGGTCACTATTAAAATACAGCTCCTGTTCTCTTACCTTATTTATCTTACACCGTGATAGTAACTGAAACGATTTTATAAAAGTATTTACATTTAAGCTGAAATAAGAAATTCTTGACTATTTAGACGTGACCCAGTGGTGCTAACACTAGACGTTTCTCTTACTTGGGCTGAAAAGCTAGTAGATTAACCTTTAAGGACTCTGAATCACGTTGACTCAATTAATATGCGGTGGGGTTCTAAAGACAACTGTGAAAACAAATGAACTATTATTGAATCCTCCTGCTCAGAATATTTTCTGTCACTGTGACTGGGTATTGACTTGATTATTGTACTTTACAGTGACGTACCTACCTGGTAACTGATCAAACTAAATGTGAGGCTCCCAACAGTAAGAAAACTTTAAACTATTCTGCAATGAAAATTAGGATACCCACTTGAGATTGTTGCCCTCGCTCCAACACAAGGTGTAGTGGGGGGGGGGGGTCACGTTGAATATCGCTTTTAAAACTTTCAAGTACGTTTATTTTTTAGCCCTATATGTATTTCTCGAGATATTTGACCGTTTTCAGACTTTTTAGACATCCTGCATAGACATGAATGAGCATATTTCCTGTAACGAGCATAATCTTCCTGAAGTGAGTGCAACATTTTTTGCTGATACTGTTGGTCGTTTTAAGTATGAACGGCCTTGAGATTCTTAGCAGCTCCGTCCAATTAGGAGATGGGTGCCTGAGGACTGCGGCTCCCAATTTCGTGAAAAAAAAATTATGAGGAACTTATAATAATGCCGGTTACCTTTTTGCATCTCCATGCCGTCGAACTGTTATGTAATTCATCAACCAGTATAATGTTCTTTTACTTCCAGGGACAAGAAAGTGCCCTTACCAGAGTAAGGGCGAGAGCCAGTTCTTGAATGTAGGTACTCGTCTCACATTTTCATATTTAATTATTTTCAACAGTTGCCTGTTAATTAAATTCATTTTGCTATCACGTGGATAGGCTAATCGGTAAAGATTTGGGTCCGTGATGCAGAGGTCCTGAAAAGGTTAATTTACTATTTTCTTCTACTAAAAACAATATTATAATTATGACGTTTCTGGATAAATATTATTTATTTATACCATTTCTTTATAATTTCAGTTACCAAAGAATAGTAACGAGTTTATTAATTTGGTCCTGTATTTTTGTGCTACCATGTATCAAGTATTTTGCTACTGCTGGTTTGGAAATTCAGTTATGTTGAGTGTAAGTATTGTACGATATAATTTATGCTGGTTTTTCTTTGAGCCGAGTTTACAATAAGTCACAAAAACGCATAAAAACAGACGTGACAGACTTAAATCTAACTTTACTAAATCAGCTTTTCGGTGTTAACAAATGATCTATTTCTCTGTTTCCAAAACAGATATAGGTACATCATGGTGGGGTACTTTAGACCTCGTAGAAAACAGTTGTCAAATAATTTGATGCTGCATAGAACTACAAAATCAGATTTGATTTGTTTCAACTGGCTGCTAAAATATTTTGAACTTAACTGAAAAATAAAGATTTCTTATTTTTGGCATATTTTTTTATTATTAAAAATAATAAAATTAGTTTTTCTAGGCTTACAAAAGTTTCCATAAGGTATCCATTTTAGATTTAAAAAATGTTCAAAGTTGATGACTAGATCTAGGGATTTCATTATCGCGGTTCCTAGTTCTTTAGATAAAGTTTCTAGTCCTTCAAAGAAAGTGAAAACTTTGGTAGTCTTATCATTTCAAAAATTCAAAGACATACCTAAGATTTTAAGATCAAAAAGTATGTTCCATATTATTATTATTATTATGTTCCTACTGTAACACGCCGAACTCATACCCGCTGATTTCCGCTGAAAGTTGGTCTTGCAATCGTCTAGCTTAGAAGGTAGAACCGCACGTTGTGTTTCGCAGTATCGAGATTCGTAATTGAGGTATGCCGGAAGCAAGGGAGCAGTTAAGGATTTTGCGTTTTGACGTTTGACTGAATTTCTGGATTTTGATTCTTATAAAATAATAAACAAATAAATTGTAGGATGTGGAGGATCATTTTCATAATATCCTTCACACTCGAGATTTCCACATCGTTACAATCCTTTACTCATTACTTTATAAATTGCTGTTTGATTTCTCGGTTTGTGAATTACGTGTTTCTTTAAACACTGTGTGTCAACAACACTCGAGTTCGAATATAAAGGATCCCTGCTGGTAGCTGGGATAACCACTCTTCCTTTCATCGGTTGCCGCTTGTACTAAACGTTAGAATAGTCGTAGCTCGCTAGGCTCTTTTAGTGCTTTTGATTTTGCTCGAGATATGTGTCATTTATTTGTAAACCAGGTTTGCAATACCTGTTTTACCTTAATTGTTTATTCGCAGATATACGCTGAATTTGCATTATTCGGGTGTAGTAATGTTTCATTACCTCCCGGCAATATTCAGGTATGTGATAGTCCTCGGACTTGACCTTTTGGTTTACTAGATTTACTCTGAACTTGTATTCTCATGTGTAGCTTCTGAAGCAAGTAATATTTATTAATAGTCCTTTGACTAGGAGTTTTGGTTTGTTACTGAAAAATTCCCTTTTAATGGGATATTTTTCATTCTGCGATATCGAACACATCTCTCGAGTGTTTTCGACATTAATAACAGAATCATTATCACCTCTGATCGAATTACAGACCCCATTCCTTTATTATTGCTCAGACGCAATAATTAGAGTGTTGGAAAATTGGGCTAACCTACTCATATAATCAGCATATTCGGGCGTAGCTTCTGAAGCAAGTAACCAACCGCACTTCCCAGCTGTATTATAGAGAATTACCTAACAAAAAGAAATCGGGATAATTAAATCAGTTTAGTGATCATGTTTCTCGTTGATGCGTCGTTATTTGTGATTTGCCTAAGAAAAGCCTAAGCGCTGCTAGGCCCACTCTATCGTTTTATTTATGTGAGTTTGAGCTTCTCGCATCATACTTTGGTTTCCACGCAATTTTCGTGAACTTGTGGTTTGCTTTGACGATTTGGCAACATAGTTTCGCCCATCTACCTTTCAGGATCACTATTTACTACTTTTACTACTTCTATTATTGGCCTTTTATAGATATTGCGGACTCGAGTCTCGTCGCTCTGTTCAGAATACAAAACTCCATTATGGTTTGTTTACACTACATAATAATACTACTTAATTCATGCACTACTGCTACTTTTTACATCTACTTGATTTACTGGGGGGCAATAGAGAACTTCTTATTAGTGATCGATCATGATTTTGCAAGAGTGCAAGTATTTATTTCGTCGTGTTATAATTTTTCTTCATTCATGGTGTTATACCACAGCGAAGGCATTCCTCTCACTTTCCAAGTCGTATAATTTAAAGAGGACGGTTCTTTTATTATATCCGGTCGGCCCTACATCTGCACTACCTAAACTCGGACTATTTGAGAAATAGAATGACTTGTTTATGGTGTTCGTGGTCAATTCCCTAACCTGATTTATTTCTGATGATGGGCCGTTTTATTTATTGGGGGCGTCTTCCTTATTACGGTGCCGGCGATTGAGACGGGTGTTTCGAATCGGGACTCTTTCTGTTGCGGTCGGACGTGGTTATTTTCTAGTGACAGAAATTGTCCCTTATGAATCACGGATCTCTCCTTGATTCATAATGAAACTAAATTCGCATCTTATGAATGGAGTGAACTAGAAAATGCTTGCTGTGTCAGCGTATGAATTTCTCGCTACTTCGAATAATCCTAATTTTGCGCTTTAAGGGAGAATTTTATATTTCAGCGAAGTAGATGGAAATAGAAAGATGCTTAATCATTTTTTTTTCAGTGATGTAAAAATAATAGGAACGGTGTGAAACTCTCTAGGGGTTTCCACTGATAGGATGCAGAAAAGAAATGGTGCGATACTCTCGGGGAGTTTCCACCGATAGATAGGAATTTGTTTATGCGATACCCTCAAAGGGGTTTCCAAAAAACAACAAGGAAGAAAGTCTACCTATGCGATACTCTCGAGGAGTTTCCACCGGTAGATAGGAATTTGTTTATGCGATATCCTCAGTGGGGTTTTCAAAAAACAACAAGGAAGGAAGACTACCTATGCGATACCCTCGAGGGGTTTCCACTGGTAGCGGAGGAAAGAGTCAGTCTTGCCATGAACAGAGTCGAGGCAGAACTAACCTCCTCATGTTATTCGATGCGTGTTCTTATAGCCAGATTTCGATCAGGCTCCGTTGTTTCATTTAAGCGCCAACGGATTGCAGCTGATTTCTAACACGACTCGCCCGATTCTTTAGTATACAATGCAGTGGAACTTTCCTGTTGGTGCTGATATTATGGCTTGCTGTGCGTGCCGTCTGTATTAAAGAAGGCGAGTGACCTAGATTCCTGATCCCTATTATATTACGCAGGCCGACTATGAATGAGAGACGAAAAAAATTGTAATTATTTTACGTACCTAGGGCTGGTTTATTTCACTACTAAATTTTATATTACTTATACATAATACTTTAGAAACAACCTACAATAAAATTGATGGAAACTAAATAATACTGTCATTAGTGTTGATGTAATGATGAAATTTATCGATAATTTATTTAAAACCCTATTAATTTAATAATTCTTACTTTTATTAATTCTAGAGCTCCGAAATTGCAGATGGATGTTATGAATCAAGCTGGTATGATTTTGATACAGATACAGCCAAATCTCTGGCTATTATCATGGCAAGGAGTCAAGTTTCACTGAAAATAAGAGCGATGCGATTTGTTTACATCTCATTGCCAACATTCGTATCGGTGAGTTAACAAGCAGAAAAGATATCCTCAATCAATAATCCTGTGATTTTTTTAGATTATGAGATCGTCATATTCCTACTTTGCTATGCTACAACGGCTTTACGGAGATTCCTAGTTCCGACTAAAGTTTTCGATTTAAGGCAAAACTTGAACCTACCTGAACATTAATAACATTTCACAGCTTATAACTAGACTAGTTTTACTTTAAAAAACATAATACATATTATATTATTACCTAGGTATGTACTTATTGTTAGATAGCACTTAGAAAAATGTTAAAATAAAGCTTAAAACGATTGTATTTTAATAAATCCTGTCTACCTGGTTGTGCTCATATTTTTCTGTCTAATATAGGTAACTTAAGTACACTATGCAAAAATGAAAGTGTCGCAATCCAAAATTTTGTCTGATTTTGATTGAAGATAACTTTTTACATTTCCAAGGGATTTCGATTTTGTTTTCGCACGACAGCAGCGCTACCTATCCTTAAATTTTTCTGCCTCATTGGATCTAAACTCTAAATTTTTCTTGTAAGTTTTGATGAGCACATTTTGTCTCACCTCGAGATGATTTTCAAATTTTAGATTAAACATCTGTTTTTGCATCTCAAAAAATCAACTGTTAGCTCTTGAAATCCAAGTTTTTTTTCTCACCAACCGATTTTCAGGTAAGAAAGAGTGCTGATTCGTCCTGAAAATATGATGCAGTTGAAATTTGGCTGTTATGAATGTTTTTATCTCGTGTCAGTAAGAAAACTCTCAAATTGTTCAGAAATGAAGACTAGTTTGGAGACAAGTTAATTTTCATTCAATTTTTCTCCAAAAATCTGTTTCCAGAAGAATCTTAGATTTGAGCAATATTTTATGCTCATCATGCAAAACTCACAAGAAAAATTTATTTGAAAAACGGGGGTGGGGGGGGGGGAGAGATTTTGCACGCCTTCACATGTCACCCTGTAGAAAATTTTTGACAGTTTTTTTGAATCTGGATCCAACAATGCACAAAAACAAAGGATAGGACTGGTGACATGCCAAAGCCAAAACAAAATCGAAATCCCTTGGGAATGATATCTTAATTTCAATGTCGTTTACTAAAAATTTTTACATAAAAAACAATAGGTTTCCATAGAGGGGTTTTCAAAGAATCAAAAAATATATAAAATAAAAATAAATACGTTATTACTACCTGCAATTTATCAAGAGGTTGAACGCTTCTTACGAGGTATCTTCTGGAAGGCTCAAGAAAGAACGTTACATGTAGCTGACTGTAATATGCTCAGGATTTCCCGTAATTACATCTCTAAAAGTATACAGGCTGTTAACTACCAACATGTACAAAATAAAGGAGGTGATTGAGCGATTTATGTCAAGAATTTTTTTTTAAACTCACCGTTTTCGAGATAAAAATATTTTTTTCTTACTTTTTTAAGACTTCAAGGTCCAGCTTTTGTACAGATTTACATTCATAATAGCTACTTTGAAGGCTATAAACTAACGTTCTGGGATATGCTGTAGTGGTAGAGATTTTAGGATTGCGTAAAAGTTTTACCCCCATAACTCCATTACGCCACTCGAAAAAATGGCGTTTTGATACCAAATTCCAAAGCGCAAATGATTTTTACAGAAAGAAGGTGCTTTTGGTCAAAATCTGTTTTCAATAAAAACGGCATCTTATTAACAAAAACGTACATAATTCAATATGAATAATTGACGTACAAGGCGGTTATTTTCAACAATTTTTGTAATGCATTGTATGAAATCATTAATTTTTTTTAAGGATGATTGGGTTGTACAAGTTTTTATCAATTATTATTTAATTTTGAAAATAATTTTTAATCACATAAATATATGCTTGTATGTTTTTGATAATAAAATGCCGTTTTTCTCGAAAACTGTATCTCCTACAGCTTCTGACCTAGACTCTTGGTGTAGAAAACGTTGGCGCTTTGCAATGTGCTCTCAAAACGCCAATTTTACGAGTTTTGGGGATAAAATTTAGGCAACCCTAAAATCTCCACCTCCACATATCCCAGAACATTTTTGTTTAGAGCCTTACATGTTGCTATATTAATTTAAAAATCCATACAAAAGCTGGAACTTGTAGCCTTAACGGTTCTTAAGATACTTATAGTCAAAAACTTGAAAAACTTTTTTTTAAGCCCTGTATCTCGAAAACGATGCGTTTGCGAACCCATATGTTATTAGGAACTTTTTTCTTGAAATAAGTCGTTGAATCCACGCCTTTATTTTGTACATGCTGCACACTGTATAGCGTTAGTAGCGGGTAGCAAATTAGAAAATAAGTAGAATTTCCTCAATAAATATACCTACCTAGGATATAAGCGGTTTCAAGTATAAATAATCGACTACTGATATGTCATACTTTCGTTCAATAAGCATGGGGTGTGAGCTGCAATGAATAAGAAGCCGGGATTTCGTTGTTCTCAGTGAAAGCTTCACACTCTCTTATCACCATCATGTGCCCACAAATAAATGAGGGACTCAAAAAACCACAAAATGCCACGCTCCACCACAGTGGCCCGAGCAGTGGCCTCATTTATTACACAAATCCACGGTGTAAGATATATAGGTGAGTGAACGAAGCACGTATTTCAACAGTAAAGCGCGCGACGATGTAAAGGATCGAATAGATAATTCAATTTCTATAATTATTTAATATTTAAGAGTTTTATAAATTTAATAAAACTCTTTCAAGATGATGTAATCCAATTTATGGAACGTCCGAATTTAGATTTCATTACATAAGCAGACGGGAAATATAATATAAGCGGGCATTGAAGCAATAATTCTGGTAAGATCAGCACTAGGGAAACCAAATACGCCTGTAGTCCGACGGCGGCACAGGAAGGTAAAGTCATTAATAAAGACCCAACTCGAAATTAAAACTCAAGAGAACAGATTAGAATTATTTTCCCAGATTAAAAACTGCTCAAAAATCATGTAGAGCCTTTTAGTAGGATGCTAATTATCAAAACCAGATGGTCAGCGGCGTGAGTACAGAGAGACATTGTTGAATTAATAGCCGCCAGACTAAACTATTGTATAAAAGATTAAGTTTCGGACGTGATCAAAACTGCGTTTTCGAAAAACCGCTGAGCGAGGTCAATTGCAGTTGTGGGAACGAAAACCATTCAACTGGAAAGGCGGAGTTAGTGAGAGGGCGGTTCCAAATTATTTAATGAGAGAAAAAGAGGAAAATATTCGGACATTGGCATCAGAACTCTGATTGGGAAGTTAAGTAGCCTTGGGGGTAAAACGTCTAAGCCAAGAATTAAGAAGTAGGCGGTCAAACCGACTAACTCGAAAAAGTGGGAATTAAAAAATTTCAAAGAGGAAACGGGAGTCTCCTTTCAGCTGTCGTCGTAACAGTTTGGGGAACGCGAAAAGTCTCTGGTACTTGACCGGAATTAATCTAATTGGCGTCGCGACGGTTATCCGCGAAATTAGTCTTGTTATTTAAAACTAAGTGGTTGTTAGCTAAGTAAAAAAATTAGATACGCGAAGTAGAACCGCGAACTTTCTTGAAGTTGATTAAGAAAATTATTCTTCAATAATTTTTAGTTAAAATATTCGCAGTTATTTGTGAGTGAATAATCAGTTATCCCGAATAGGAATAATAATTATTACACGGTCGTAATACGGGTAATGTCTCAGTGAAGTGCCCAATAATTGGATTCTTTGGATACATTCGGATTTTCCTTAAAAGGAGAAAGGTCAGAGATTTCTGTATACTAATACTTATGTACTTTGGTATATTTTGGAACCTTAAGGGTTACCGTTCAATAAAGTCAGACAATTTAATAGACAGTTGTGGATGAATAACCCACAGGTTGCTAAATAAAATACACCTTGAGTGTGTCGTGTCAAAAAGGCACTAAGATTTTTTTTTTGATGTTGTTATATACCAAGGTAAATAATTTTGTAATTATTTACTACTTGTAAGGTATGGTTACTGTAATAAAGGATAAAGTACCAACTATTACTCAAAGATTGATTTTACCAATAAAGGGGTAAATAAACTTAATTACTAGGTATTATTATTATTAAAGGTAATAGTTTATATTATATCTCTCACAATTTCGATGCATCCGTGAGGAAAAATTGAGTGAAATCTATTGTAGGTATTAGGGGTATATTATAGCTATCAAATTATTTAGTGTTTTGTACGTTTATATTATTATTTTATAAATAAAATTTAGTAAATTAAATTCATGAATTTAATTTTGCTCACCCAGACATATTAAAATTAAACAAAACGAATGGTCTGTTAAGTGATGTAAATAACATAGAGAAAATTTCATTAAATTATTTTTTTTATTTTTAATTTCAATCAGACCAACTAAACAAAAGAAAAAAGTTAAGTTAGGAGTGTAATTAACTCTCCTAAGACATAATATAAAAAACAGGAACACTAATAGTTCCGAATCAGAAGAGAGGCCTGGGCAGAGTCATTGAAAATTATTTTGTTTTTTTTTAAGGTACGTATAGATTTTTTTTTTTCTTATTGTTTCTCTTTAGTGAATTTGACACTCGAGATCGCCACGGTGTATGCCAGTGGTCAGATCCGGCTCCACGACTTCCTTTCAAAAACTTTAGTTCCGCTCGGCTAAAAAATCAAAAGGTTGACTATCAACAGGGGACCTCGTAACCGGTTGTCTTGCATAAACAGGCAGGAGGCCCGCGTTGCTACATTGGGTCAGGAGCGGGGTCTAAGAGTGTCAAAGAACGCTGAGAAAAACAAGTAGGAAAGGTTTTGAGTGTCAAAAAGACCGGCATAAGAAATAGGAAAATGTCAAAATTCCCCTAGGTTTTTTTTTTAATAAGAAAATTTTTAAGTACAGGTACCTACCTACCTACCTAGTCGGGTTAAATTATACCCATAAATTAAGGTAAATAAAATTACCAAGTTAGGTCCCTAATTAATTTAGAAGGGCAGAAATTGATTGAAAGGAAAAATTTGTTAATTTTTTTATGTCAATAATTATTAAGATTAAAAGATTGATAAATAGATCTGCAAATTATAAGTAGATAAATACTACGTATCAGAGAGAACCGCTTGAGCAGTACGTGCTGAAACCGTAATTACTGAAGTAGGTATTTGTTTATGTTATACGGCGCCGGAATTCAGGCGCGAGCAAATATTAAAGCTAAAGCGGCGTTCAGACTAAGAGGAAAATTAAAAGTTGAGAGAATACCTAATTACAGTACCATAAATTACACAAGTGGCTATTTATTTTTAGTTGGCTTATTAACCCCTATATGCAAGGTATTTTTAATAACTATTTTGATAATCTGGATAAATATTGGTCTATGGTTATATTGTTATTTTTGTGTACTGCGTTAGGCTTAAGCCTTATTTTGTTTTGCACTGTATTGACAATTGTGTGTCGTTATAGAAAAGGAAAAATGACTTGTGGTTGCAATGTTTGAACAGCTGTTATTTTATTGATGTTTTGACCTATTAGGTCATTTTTATTTTATTTTGTCGTAATTTAAACAATTACACGAATGGATTTGTTTTATTCTGTCAAAGTAAATAACCATGTTCCGTCTGAATTTTTCGGGGCTGTTAAGGTTAATTGTTTCTATTTGGATTTGTTTAGAATGGTTTAGTATTGATAGGGGAATTCGATTGCTAAAAACTAGAATCGATAATGGCATCAATAATTTCTGTGATTAGCAAACTGTTCTCTACCGATTAAAAAATTAAAGAGAACAAAATGCCGGAAGGAGACCCAGGGCCTCCTCAGGCAAGGCCGCACCGAATCGAGGTTACGGCAGTTCAGAAGGTTAGCTTGGGGGTTTTAGCCTCCACCTTCGATAGTTTTAATGGACAAGGCTCAGTAGTTGAATACTTTAATCAACTGGAAGCTAGAGCACGACTTGACAACTTAAGTCAAGTTGACACTTTGAAACTTTTCAAATTCAAACTAACGGGAGAAGCAGAACAATTCTTCAAGGCAGATGGAGAATTGGATAAGTTGTCATATAATGACCTTAAGGCAAAATTCGTACGAAAATTTTCTCAGATACGGATACCAGGAGAGGCCCTATTGAGATTATTACGATGTTTTCAGCGAACGGATGAGAACGTGACATCGTTCTGTATCAGATTAAAATCTTTGGGGGCCTGCGCTTTGACAGATGCCCTGATTGATGTGGAACATGCCACACAGGAGCAAAAAGTCGGAGTGAAGATGCATCATGGACAGCTGGTGCTGAATCAGTTCAAACAAGGATTAAGAAAAGACTTGATGGAAAAGGTCGGCATGACATTATTTGCCGAACAAAATTTAACTCTCGATCGAGCGGAAGAAATAGTCAAATTGCAAGAATTGACTTATCTCATGACGAGACAGAACTTCCAAGGAGAAGTTGTAAAGTTGTGCAGTTATTGCTCCAGGAAAGGACATACCTCAAGTGAGTGCCAAATAAATAAAGAGAAAGAATTCGAGAAGCCAGAAAGCCATAGTTTTACAGGGGGAACACATGCCAAAGTATACGGGAATATTCCACTGATGGAAGAATTTACGACAGATGCCGTCCCGTATTTGGTAATTTTAAATGTAAACGGCACACCCAGGAAATGTTTATTAGATTCAGGAGCCTCTGTCTCTCTTATTAAGGAGAGCATTGTACCACGAAGGGCGGAAATTTTTTCTATGAAAAATCGATTGAAAATTTTAGGAGTGACAGGCCACTCCCTACCCTTGAAAGGAATGACAAATTTAATTGTGGATGCAAGACCAAGGTCACACGTTCAAGTCACAACTCCCTTTGTTATTGTAGACGATGGAATGTTCGAAGATTCGGATGTTCTGCTAGGAAGAGATTTCCTGAAACGAAACAATTGTAGCATGCAGTATTACAAGACAGGGACATCACAGATTCGCTTGTGGGGAGCATCCCTCGCCTTATTAAATAGCGAACAAGCGGAATATCGAATGCAAGAGGCTGGAATATATTTTGTGACAAGCAAAAAATCAGGGAAACGTTCAGTTAATCGAGGACAAAATCCCCGAAAATATAGTGACGTTGTAGCAGGACGCAGTAGTTGTCAAGAATACACTAGGTCTACGCCCCAGGAAAAGGAGCACATAAGAAAACCGTTAGAAACAAATACAGCGAGGAAACCGATCCAGAATGAATGGATAAATTCTAGAATAATTCAAAGGTCCAAGAAGGTAAGACAACCTCGACGCGAGACTTCGCCAAGGACACAGAAGTTCGAACAAACTCCGGAAAAACCAGAAGAAGGTTTGGATCAAGGGACAGCAACTCCGAAAAATGTAATATCAAGACCAAAAAGGAAGAAGAATTCCTCGAAAAATGGTTACGCGACAAACCGGAAAGTGGGAAAAAATTCTCACAACTTCGAAAATTTGGAAAAGAAGAAAAACAAGTTTTCTTCAGGAAAAACTACTCAATCAGAATGGGAGGAATGGTTAGAATTTATTAGAGATTTCGTCTACAACTATGAATTTGAAGAAAGATTCAGGAAACTGAGAGGAAGTGAAAGGAAAATTTTGGAATGTTCTAGACCAAAGATAAATTCCGAGAAAAAATACCGACGAGGAAAACATGCAAAAAGAACAACAAGAAATGCTTAAATTTATGGTAAATTTGGAAAAGGATGCCTTGGAAGCTATGATCAAGGAAGAAGAGCAGGAAGCAAAAAGCAAGCATGAACTGACCAACCAGGAGGAAGAATTACCTTCAGAGACACTTGTGACATTGAAAACAAGTGTAATAATTAAACCAAGAGGACAGACTGTCTTACCAGGAAGATGCAAGCATCCTTTGATGGGAAGAATTTTAGTGATCGAACCAATCGAATTAAATCACAAAGGACTTCAGGTTGCAAGAGTAGTAGAAAAGTCACAGCTGGATGTGTCTGTGATCGTACTAAATACATCTGATCAAGAAATAAAACTACCGAAAAATACGAAAATTGCCATGGCATGTAGTGGTGAAGAATTACCTGAAGAAGTAATTGGCCAAGTGCACAAAGTCTCAGAAGCACAGGAAGATTGCAAAGAAAAATTTAATTTGAAACATTTGAACGATCAAGATCGCGCTAAGTTGGAGAAATTTTTGTATAAATTTCGAGATTTATTCCAAGATGAAGGTGAAGCTTTAACTACCACTGGAAAAGTCAAACATCACATAACTCTTGAGCCAGGAACAAAGCCGATTTGCAAGCCTCCATACAGAATCCCGTTTCATAAGCGAGAAAAAGTTCAGGCTGAGATCGACAAATTGTTGCAGCAAGGCATCATTCGACCTTCAAGTAGTCCTTGGTCAGCACCAGTAGTGTTAGTCGTAAAGGAGCAGCCAGACGGTACAGAGAAACTGAGATTGTGTATTGACTACAGAGGATTAAATGCAGTAACGCAAAAGGAATACTACCCTCTGCCAAATATCGCTGATATCACGCAAGTTTACACGCCAGGTAAAGAAATGCTTTTCACAACAGTTGACATTACGCAAGCGTATCATCAAATCGAAATTGAAGAAAAAGACATTCCACTCACAGCTTTTTCAACTTATAATAATCACTTTGAATACATGAAAATGCCTTTCGGACTCTGCAATGCTCCGGCCACATTTCAAAGATTCATGTCAACCATCATGGCAGGATTAACAGGAGATATTTGTATGGTGTATTTAGATGACATTATAATATTCAACGCTGGTGGAATAGACGACCACTTAGACAGATTGGAAAAAGTCATGGAACGACTAAGAGAAGCAAACATCAAACTTAAGGCTGAGAAATGCGATTTTCTGAAGAGACAAGTAAAATACTTAGGACATATTATTTGTCAAGATGGTGTAAAACCAGACCCAGGAAAAATCGAAGCAATAAGCGAATTCCCTATTCCAAGAAATGTGAGAGGAGTACGTTCATTTATGGGACTTGTAAATTTTTACAGAAGATTCATACCAAACATATCTAAAGTGTCGGCACCATTAACCCAATTAACCAAGAAGGACGTGCCGTTTAAAATTACAAACGAAGTACTGGAGGCCATCGATAAACTAAAGGTCGCACTGACATCGGATACTCTGTTGATTTTTCCAGACCTATCTCAACCATTCATACTCGAGGTCGACGCGAGTGGCTCTGGATCAGGTGCCATACTGAGTCAATCACGTGCGGGTCACGAGAAGCCAGTGGCGTACGCTTCAAAACAATTCAATAAAGCACAAATGAATTACACAGCTACTGAAAGAGAGTTAGCTGCAGTCATGTTTGGAGTCAAACAATTTAGATGTTTTCTGTACGGAAAACCCTTTTTAATAATAACCGATCATCGTCCCTTAAAATGGATGATGAACATGAACGACCCTAGCTCCAGATTAACTAGATGGGCGCTACAATTAGGAACATATGAATATGAGGTAGTTCATCGACCCGGAAGAGTGCACTCAAATGCTGACAGTCTGAGCAGGATGCACAATAAGGAAGATAATTATCTGCAAATCACGTACGAAGAATTCCAGGAATACGCACGAAAAAATGACATTCCAGTAGCGAAAAATGTGCATCATCAACCTGGGAATTTATTCGACGCACCTGAGAATTATTCTCTGGCGCATTGTGTGTCGCTAGACTTTGCGATGGAAAAAGGAATAGCCGAAATTTTCAGAAGAAAATTTGGATGCATTAAGGAATTAAAAGATCAGGATAAAGTAATCGGAGAAGTCGCGCAACTTAATCTTCCAAGAAGGAATATTTACTATTTAATTACAAAAGGGAAATTCCACCAAAAACCAACTTATAAAATTTTGTGGCTCGCTTTGTCTGATCTAAAGGAGACGTGCAAAGAAAATAATGATTCTCATATCGCGATACCTAAATTGGGATGTGGAAGAGATAAACTTGATTGGAAGGAGGTGAAAAATATGATTAATTTCATTTTCTATAATTCCAACATCGAAGTAACCATTTATGAAAATGTAGACTTAGCAACGGAAGAAGCAAAAGTGAATTTGCTAAGAACAGATTTAGATTGGGAACCTACATGGGATAAAGAAATTATTAAAAAATTACAGGAGCAAGATGAATACTGTAGTGGAATACTACAGCAGTATCAGGCTGAGGAACCTGATATCCTTGAAAAATACCATGTGGACAGGAAGGGAGTTTTATATTTATCTCGTAATCAAGATCATGATGATATCCTAGTAATACCTAAGAAAATGATAGCCAAGGTTCTTTCGGAATTTCATGATCCACCCTTAATTGGACATCCAGGTCAGGAAAAAACACTTGGAATCATCAGTACAAGATTTTATTGGCCATCTATGAGGAAGGACATCATAGAATATTGCCAAAGCTGTGATCAATGTCAAAGGAGAAAAACTTCTCCGCATTTAGGAAAGGCACCCATGAAGCTTTTTAATAATCCTTCAGGACCTTTCGAGATGATTTCTATGGACATTGTGGGACCCTTAGTAAGAACACATCGGGGAAATCGATATTTATTGACAGTACAGGATCTGTTTACTAAATATCCAGAAGCCATTCCTCTTGCTGATCATAAAGCAGAAACTGTAGCAAGAGCTTTAGTGGAACATGTGTTCACAAGACATGGGACACCAAGAAAATTACTTAGTGACCTAGGGGCAGAATTTACTTCAACTCTGATGAAAGAAGTGTGTAAGTTAATGGGAATAAAACAAGTACACACTGCTAGTTATTCCCCAAATGAAAATGGCAGCATTGAAAGAATGCACAGGGATCTGAAAATAATGCTTTCGCATTACGTATCAAAAAATCAACAAGATTGGGACGAATATGTTCCTTATGTGTTGATGGCAATAAGAGGAAGAGTGCATTCCTCCACAGGGCATAGTCCATTCTATCTCGTACATGGACGAGAGCAAAGGTTACCAGTAGATGATTTTGTAACATCTACCAGGAGGAGATACGACTATGATGAAGACTACTCCTCAGAACTTTCAGAACGTCTAAGGAATGTGTATCGAGCGGTGAATGAAAACCTGGAAAAAGCGGGACTCCAGAGAAAAGCTCAATACGACAAAAACACGAAAAGGAAAAGTTTCCAGGAAGGAGACTTAGTCTATGTGAAAGATATGGCAGCCAAATTAGGACTGTCGAGAAAATTAAGTTCAACATGGGTTGGCCCCATGACAATTGTCGAAGTATTAGGAGAGAAGACATTTGTGGTTAAACAACAAGGGAAAAATAAAGAATATACCGTCATGATAGACAGGATGAAACCTTATGTCAAAAGGAGCGAGCTGTATGAGACTACAGAGCAAAAAGAAGCTAAGGGCAAACCTAGGAAGGGCAACAGGCCTACACAAACCTCAAATAGGGAATCTGACAGTGAAACGGATGAAGAAATCGACACTGAGGAAGAAGAAGAAGAAGACCCAGAAGAGTCCTACGGACAAGAAAATAAATCAGGATCAAGGTCAAAACGCCGACAGCGTAGAACAAGGGAAGACTCATTTAATGAGGAAAGTGAAGAACTCTCGGACGAGGAAGAGGATCCGGAAGTACGACGAGCCAGGAAGGAGGCACAGAGAAACGCGCAGATGTATTTGCCGTTCTGTCCACAGATAATGTACTATCCAACGCCCGCCATGATGGCGCCACCTCAGCCAATAGCTAGATTACCGGCTCCAATTCCCCCAGAAAGGCCACTTCCGCGGAGATCTTCCAGACTACGACGACCGCCGGTTCGGTTGGATTTGTAGAAGACGCGTTAATTGCCCGTGTCTGGCCCGGGTTAAGAATAGGCAGACCGCCATGCAGCGTGTCGTAAGAGGCGGCAGAAGCATCAAAATAAGGCTCAATTTTGCCCGTGTCTGGCCCGGGTTAAGAATAGGCAGACCGCCATGCAGCGTGTCGTAAGAATCGGCAGAAGCATTAAAATTTCTACCCCCAAAAGGCATTGTCAATTGCTCTGTTAGGTAGAACAACTGGTTTTTTTTTAATCTCCAGTGGACCAGTTTTATGACCTTGGGAATTTAATTCCGAATGCCGTCTTCTCTCTTCAACTATAAAAATTATTTTTTTTTGACATCTTTGATTCGATCCAGATGTCGAACGACGTTGTTTTTTTATATATACATCTTGGGATCATAGGACCATGCATCGTAGTCGGCCCATGAATCGCCTACTACCAGTCTTTATTTGGGAGTCGAACGTCTGACCATTTCCACTCCAGGTCCCGTAGTTATTGGCACGCTACGGTTATATTCCGTGTCAACCCATATAAACATATTATATTATAAAATCTATACTTCAGGATATTCCGTAAGTTGCTTATCAAGTCAGGTTGTACCCCTCGTGTTCCCTTTAAGTCAGACTTCCAGCCAAATTTTACCTCTAGTCAGGTTAGCTGCTGGACTCTGACGACATAAATATTCTAGCAATTTTTAGTAGATTCCGATAATTATTAAGGTATGCGATAGGATTAGCTTAAGGAATAGGTTGAGAGTAGTGTACAGAGTGAAGTTTGGGCTTCCGAATCGTGGCATTGGAGGGTCTGATGTAGGTGTCACCCCGTTATCCGCTCAGTTCTCCGTGTGACGATGACGGAGGACCAAAGTTCTACCTGGAAGATTTCATATTTAATTTAAAAAGAGTATTTAATGGAAATATAATTATCAGTATATAGTAAATAATTATCTAGGTTATTATACACCTATAATTAATAATTAATCGTAGAAAGGCTAGAATTAACCAAAATGGTGAAAGTTAAGGTGAAGGATAGAACCAGGCACCTGAATGGTGAACAACAAAAGGTAAGGGTTATGATTAACTCTGTTCAGGTGATGCAACTAGCAACCAGTTTTCCTTGTGACCTCAAAATATCTGACGTGCACAAATCGTCAGGAAATCATAGATAAAAAGGAGGTAAGGGATAAATAATTTCCTCCAGGGGATGAACTTAATTCATTGAATAAGGTCAGGTTCAGCCCAGGGAGTTAACAAGTTAAGTATTCCCCGAACAAAACTAATAATGGATAAGAAAAATCCAAGGTCAATGACACACAATAAATGGATCAAAAGTATTATTCAAGGGATTTTTTTTTAAAGTTAGAAAATTTTGAATTAAGGAGGAAAATTTAAAATTTCCAAACGTCATAATAGACGAGAAAATACGACCCAGTAAATGATGAAGCTGGAAAAGGCAGGATGGTTACTCCCATTGAGTAAGCATCTGGTCCGTTCGACAGAGATCGAACAATTATTATTGTTCATTGTAAATTTGATATGGTATTTTGTATTAAAACTAACAGTAAGGTTAGATTGTAGACTAACAGCAAGATGCTGTAGAGAAAATAGAAATGTACTGTATTGTAGAAATAAAATTAGGAGTGAATGCATAAGGTATAGGGTGGAATTTAAATAAAATGACGAACTGAATTAATAAAATGTGATTTTCAAAAGGTGACAACACGAACTGCAAGTGTGAGGACATTAGTGAACTTCAATTTAAAGACAGAAACGTCATAAACAATTTCGTAAATTCATCCGCGATCGGTACCATGCATATCCTAACGTCAATAAGTTTTCTACTAGGGCTAATTCAGTGTTGGAGCTTGATAGCCTACGACTGTGAAGATGTGCGAACAAACATATCAACAGTTTCAATCAAGGATGTAGCAGAATGTCCAGAACCAGAATCAGAATACGTTGTGGAAAAGGTAGACGTCAGCGTCGTCCAGCGAAATCAGGTGAAACTCCAGAAGGTGATGACATGTTTAGTAGAAATCATCCAAACCAAGTTCTATTGTGGTCACTTATCACACAGTTCTGTGGTCAGTGGAAGTATGTCAAGCTACGTATATCAGCTGGGAGCACAACAATGCCAAGAAGTACATAGATACAAAACTTTGCGCCTATTCAATCAAGTAATAGGACAAATAGTTATGAATGGAAGTACACAAGCTTCCTTGACAATACATGGAACCTTGCACGCAAATGGGTACTGCGAAGGAATCAGCTACCAAGAAGCAGGGAACTTCTGGGAAAATATTGTAATTGTAGCAGCTATAACGATCAAGACGAGAGACTATTTTGCTAGCGTCAAAATCGAAGAAAATGAAATCAGTTTATTGAGTGGAATCACGTGTCCATATTTGGCTGAATATTGTTTTGATACAGTGTACGGAGAAACCGTATGGGAAGAAGAAAGAGAATCCGGGTGTTTAAACTACTTTACCTTGCTCTATACAGGTAAAGCAAGACAAGTCACCAGTCGAACCACGAAGGAGAAATTTATGATCGTGGAAAGCAATGATAAAATCTTCGCCCTCACTATGGTGAAGAAAATTTCACTGTGCGGCGACGAAGTGTGGCAGACTGAACACCCTAGGCTGGTGTTGACAATAAATAACACAGCCTTGACGCAAACTTCAGGTATGAAATTGATACCTCAGAATACTGACCTACTCATGTACATGAACAGTAAATTTCTGTACATAGAGCAGGCTTACAAAGGAGAATTGGAAAGATTATATCTAGATGTCCTACATAGAAGATGTCTACTACAGCGAGAAATCCTGAGGAACCGGTTACTAATGGCTCCATTTTCACCAAACGCTGTCAGCCAGCTGTTGAAAAATGAACCAGGATACGTAGGAAGAGTTTTGGGAGAAGTCCTATATATTATGAAATGCACTCCCAAGGTAGTGATAATCAGGCGTACCTCAGAGTGTTATAATGAGTTACCCATCACTCTAGACGAAAAACCTTATTTCATGTCTCCAATCACTCATGTAATACAGGTTTATGCTGAACAGATAGAGTGCAACGGTGTCGCACCTCCTCTATATGAAATAGATACTGAATGGGTAGGACTAACGCCGTATCCGACTGGGAAGAGAGATCCAGAGAAGTTGCCAGTGGAAGCCAAGCCGAAACTGACGTTCAAACCGATATTGCCATTAGGACAAGCAGGACTCTACACCCAGGAAGAAGTCAACAAGGTGCAGCGACTATTGACGTTTGGGATCGAACGTAAAGCCGTCGAAAACATTATCACGCGTCGTGTCGCGGGAATGCCCACGAGTGGACAAGGGTATTCCACTCTCGGAATCTTCAACCCGGAAGAGTTGAAGGAACTAACGCGATCTACACTCAAACAAACTTGGGGTTGGTTTGTAGATCTAGGAACTTTTATCAGTGGAGTTATCGGATTCTATGTGGTCTTTAGAATCTGTAAATACGTAATTGGAGTAGTGTTAAATGGACTACACTTGTATCAAACTCTAGGTTACGGGTGGAAACTCCTCGCGTGCATCTGGAATTCGCTCACGGTAATGTTAGTGCAAAAACATTTGTGGAAACAAACGCGAGAAAGTGCAGACGAGAAGGAACTTGAGACAATAAAAGTGACCGAATCACACGTAAACGAAGCGCGTACCGAACGGGAAGCTGAAGGACAAGGTCAGGTGGTGCACGTACTATATCCTACGTTGCCTCATAATGCAAACCCAACTCACTGGACAGACAAGGTCAGTGCCACGACCTAGGAAGTCATTAGCAAGTGCGGTTAATTACTATCGTACGTGACTTCATACGTAAGTGTCTTCGTCAACTATACCTTAGACTATATACATAAATGGGAGGAGGTGTTATCCTCAGATCATGTATAGGTATAAGCATGTATTATTAGCATAACTTAGACTTAAGTTATTGATAGGCTATCTCCTACTACTAAGGGTAGATTATAGGGGTAGGGGGTTAACAAATCGACAAGTTTTGTAAAACAAGAATCGATTTGACAAAAAAGGGAGTTATGTAAAGGATCGAATAGATAATTCAATTTCTATAATTATTTAATATTTAAGAGTTTTATAAATTTAATAAAACTCTTTCAAGATGATGTAATCCAATTTATGGAACGTCCGAATTTAGATTTCATTACATAAGCAGACGGGAAATATAATATAAGCGGGCATTGAAGCAATAATTCTGGTAAGATCAGCACTAGGGAAACCAAATACGCCTGTAGTCCGACGGCGGCACAGGAAGGTAAAGTCATTAATAAAGACCCAACTCGAAATTAAAACTCAAGAGAACAGATTAGAATTATTTTCCCAGATTAAAAACTGCTCAAAAATCATGTAGAGCCTTTTAGTAGGATGCTAATTATCAAAACCAGATGGTCAGCGGCGTGAGTACAGAGAGACATTGTTGAATTAATAGCCGCCAGACTAAACTATTGTATAAAAGATTAAGTTTCGGACGTGATCAAAACTGCGTTTTCGAAAAACCGCTGAGCGAGGTCAATTGCAGTTGTGGGAACGAAAACCATTCAACTGGAAAGGCGGAGTTAGTGAGAGGGCGGTTCCAAATTATTTAATGAGAGAAAAAGAGGAAAATATTCGGACATTGGCATCAGAACTCTGATTGGGAAGTTAAGTAGCCTTGGGGGTAAAACGTCTAAGCCAAGAATTAAGAAGTAGGCGGTCAAACCGACTAACTCGAAAAAGTGGGAATTAAAAAATTTCAAAGAGGAAACGGGAGTCTCCTTTCAGCTGTCGTCGTAACAGTTTGGGGAACGCGAAAAGTCTCTGGTACTTGACCGGAATTAATCTAATTGGCGTCGCGACGGTTATCCGCGAAATTAGTCTTGTTATTTAAAACTAAGTGGTTGTTAGCTAAGTAAAAAAATTAGATACGCGAAGTAGAACCGCGAACTTTCTTGAAGTTGATTAAGAAAATTATTCTTCAATAATTTTTAGTTAAAATATTCGCAGTTATTTGTGAGTGAATAATCAGTTATCCCGAATAGGAATAATAATTATTACACGGTCGTAATACGGGTAATGTCTCAGTGAAGTGCCCAATAATTGGATTCTTTGGATACATTCGGATTTTCCTTAAAAGGAGAAAGGTCAGAGATTTCTGTATACTAATACTTATGTACTTTGGTATATTTTGGAACCTTAAGGGTTACCGTTCAATAAAGTCAGACAATTTAATAGACAGTTGTGGATGAATAACCCACAGGTTGCTAAATAAAATACACCTTGAGTGTGTCGTGTCAAAAAGGCACTAAGATTTTTTTTTTGATGTTGTTATATACCAAGGTAAATAATTTTGTAATTATTTACTACTTGTAAGGTATGGTTACTGTAATAAAGGATAAAGTACCAACTATTACTCAAAGATTGATTTTACCAATAAAGGGGTAAATAAACTTAATTACTAGGTATTATTATTATTAAAGGTAATAGTTTATATTATATCTCTCACAATTTCGATGCATCCGTGAGGAAAAATTGAGTGAAATCTATTGTAGGTATTAGGGGTATATTATAGCTATCAAATTATTTAGTGTTTTGTACGTTTATATTATTATTTTATAAATAAAATTTAGTAAATTAAATTCATGAATTTAATTTTGCTCACCCAGACATATTAAAATTAAACAAAACGAATGGTCTGTTAAGTGATGTAAATAACATAGAGAAAATTTCATTAAATTATTTTTTTTATTTTTAATTTCAATCAGACCAACTAAACAAAAGAAAAAAGTTAAGTTAGGAGTGTAATTAACTCTCCTAAGACATAATATAAAAAACAGGAACACTAATAGTTCCGAATCAGAAGAGAGGCCTGGGCAGAGTCATTGAAAATTATTTTGTTTTTTTTTAAGGTACGTATAGATTTTTTTTTTTCTTATTGTTTCTCTTTAGTGAATTTGACACTCGAGATCGCCACGGTGTATGCCAGTGGTCAGATCCGGCTCCACGACTTCCTTTCAAAAACTTTAGTTCCGCTCGGCTAAAAAATCAAAAGGTTGACTATCAACAGGGGACCTCGTAACCGGTTGTCTTGCATAAACAGGCAGGAGGCCCGCGTTGCTACAACGAAAACCTGAACCTCAGTGTATGAGAGAGTCTTGCCAGCTGGGCTCTGACCTCTTGCTCTTACACATGCAAATTGCCATTATCAGGGTGTCATGCTACTCAATTTTATTTTTTTCTGAAGAAGCGATAAGCAAAAATGGGTAGAAATGGTAATTTGCCTAATTGTAGAAGTTGATGCGATGAAACTATAACGGGTATTTCATCGAGTGACATTTTAACATTTAAATATTAATAAAATTAGAACATAAGAGCACGCGTTTATCAGCGAATATGCGTGAATCATTTATGCTAGCGCTTGTGCGCTTGTCCAAGAGAGGAGTACGGCAGAACTAACCATTGCGAGCGAGAGCAACAAAACAAATGGGTAAAACAGATGTAACGTGACGAGTGGTGACGATATCGGGTCGCACTGGGGAGTCTTGTTCCAACACCTTAGTTATCTTACACCGTGCACAAATCCAACCATCGAGTTGTTCGCATTCAAAAGCGCTATGCTGTTAATGAATGTCTCTTAATGCTTAGTAAATACTTTGTTGCCAACGGCATATTTTCACTAGACCGAGTTTAAAGGTGAACATGAAAGTATTTTATCAAAAATTTCATCACGCACCGAAAAATTCCTCGAAGTATATTATAATAGGAAGACATCATTTTTTCCGGTGACTTCAATGCTAGGGTCTGAAAACATGCTGATTTTTAGTTGGTTAGAGTAATTATGGAAGAATTTTTATTCACTTATCGTAATAAGTGAATAAATCATAAACTTTTTTTTTACCATGATATCTTGTTTAAACGGAGAGATAAATTCAAGCCCACGTAGTGCACTCAAAGTGTAATACTACCCCATACGGTCAGAGACTATTACAAGATACGTTTTAAAATAAATATTAACTCCAAGGCAAGAATGATCGTATAAAAAGGTTCCAAGATTCCCTTTCATAAAGATTATGAAACCGAATCATTTTCGATCAATAGTTATGATTATTCTAATTAGATTATCTTCTCTGGAGTAAGTAAGCCGCCATTCATTCAAGGAGGAACCTCTATCCTTTTCGATTTACTATTTCGAAGGATTTTCCTAATTTTATTATTATAAATATTTTTCAGTAAATATTAGACAGTCAGTGAATTCTTCTGTTTTACTCTACATGACATTTAAAAAAGAACACACCAAATATTTCCAGCCTCTGATGGCTCGATACGTCAGAGGTGTGTCCTTCCAGTGCTCTTCAGCATCAGGACAATTTTAAACGACTCAAGATAAATAAATATTTGGATTAAATATATACACTACTTGATAAGAATATCTTGTCCCTTGGCTCTAAGATGACGGCTGGGATTAGAAATACATCTTATTGGACATTGTCAGATTCAGTGTGATAACGTTTTTCTAAGCAGGATTTGTGAATTGGTGTTGTAACCACTTCTATTTCAAGAGACTCTAGTCGCTTCCACTAAAAAATTATGCAAAGCTTGAAATTATTCAAAATATATTCTAAAAATGATGAATTGTCATCTCTGATAAAGTTTATCGAGTATAAATTGTGCAAGAGACACAAAGAGAGAGAGAGAGAGAGAGAGGAGATCAGAGGAAAAGAGAGAGGGAAGTAAAAAAGATATGGGGGGAGTGAAGGAGAGAGAGGACACAAACTCTTGTTCACTATCCATGCATCCTCCAGCCACCCGGTAACATTAGTTGAAAAGAGGACTTGATTTTTAAATTTAATTAAATGCGGGAATTTTGTTACTGCTCGTCTATTTTTTGCCATAATTTTAAAATGAATCAAGATAGTGACCTTCGCTATCTTCCAAATGTATTTTGTTACCTACCATCAACTAGAATTAATATAGGTAAAAATAAAAGTCTCAGGAAATTAAACGGCCATTTTAAAAAGGGTTCTTCGATCTTGTACAGTGTATATGACATTTTTGTTGAGATATCAACGATTTTTTGCAACAGCATAGATCAAGCCGTGAAATTCAGCATTTAAAAATATTTTAGGAGATTTTTGGCCTCTTTTGTTTAATTTTTTATATACTTGGAAGTAGTAGCCTGTCAAATTCACTGGTTTTCGAGATATCTATAGTCTTAAATGATCACTCTGTATGTAGTCATTGCATGAACCCACAGTACCTAAATCACGGCAGAAGTTGAAATAATTTTTAGATCCTAATGTGTCTAAAGGTATCGGGGTTCCAACTAAGAAAAGCCAAAACAGTTTGTGTATAAAAACGGCTTTTGATTTTCTGGCCGCAGTTCATGTACCTACAATAATACCTTTAGTTTTTTCATGCACTGACTGATTTTATAATGAGACTAGGAGATAAGAACAATTTGTTACTTACCTTCTGTTTTCTTCATTATTCGTTGTCATCGACCGGCTTTATTGGTAGTGTCTGGAACTTCAATCAATTTAGAGTGAACTCACGGTTAGTTCCTTGAACTGACCGCTAGATGTCGCTCTATTTTGCACCACACGGAGTTCCGTGTTAATTCGTGCCTTAAGAGGCCCCGGCTTCCGTTCATCCGACAGCATCCTCCAGATACTCCGAATGCAGCACACTGATGAGTTCCAGTAGAACGAAACACGTGTCTGTGCTTGATTTGGTACTCTGGAAGGCTCTGCTGTTGGATGCGGAAGCAAACTCTCTGGTTGGAGTTTCGGGCACTGCCAGCATGACAACTGTTATGGAGGAATTCTCCGAACCCACCTAACAGGCTAGCAATTGCACTCTGTGTGCTTATACTCATTGACCTACAATTCATTATTTTTATGAATTTGTTACCGTTTCTTCATATTTTTGACCATGGAGCTTTCAGGCTAAAAGCGCAGCAACGAAAGGAAATATGCCAACGAAAAACGTGGAATGTTGACGCCAGCAAATTGTGCGAAACTAATTTAGAAGAAATCCTTTCTAAAATGATTAAAAACAACCATTCTTACGATAATAGTCCGGTCAAATTAGACCAAAAAATAAGAGTGAAGGTACATAAATTTACAACAAGCTGAAAATTAGTAAAATTATTCAAAACATGATTAAAAATAAAAAATAAAAGTTCCTTATCGTTCCCGTACGTGGAAAAAAAATTACTAAAGGTCAAAGGTAAAAAAAAAGTGTTTTATTGCGATTTTCAGCAAAACGGTAAGCTTTATCATAAAATTACCTCAGACAAAAATTGTAGATCATAAAACATCTATAAAAAATGTATAAATATTTTTTTTTCCTAAGAGCCACCGTTTCTGAGATACAGCTGGGGAAACAACGTTAAAAAAAGCGCCAACTCATCTCATATAGGTGGCGTGGAAACGTGTGCATAATATTATTATGATGACGATTATAACTTCTACAACGTTTTGAACCGTTATATCTCAGAACCGGTGGCTCTTGGGAAAAAATATGTGAAAACATTTTTTATAGATAATTCTATGGTCTACAATTTTTGTCTGAGGTAATTTTATGATAAAACTTACCGTTTTGCTGAAAATCGCGAAAAGCCCATTTTTTTACCTTTGACTCTTCGTAAGTTTTTTTCCACAAATTTTGAACAATTTTACTTATTTTCAGCTCGTTGTAAATTTATGTATCTTTGAACGTCTAGCTCTAGATTGACCGGACCAAAAGGCTAAGTTTTACTTTTTGTAAATTTATTTTACTTTATTCAAGTTAACAAATAAGTATTCACCTGCAATAAAACAAAGATTCCGTTATATAAAAAATATTTTGTTCTGATAGGAAAATGGGAATGCAACATTCACAAATTATTGACCAATAAAAAAATTATTGGCTCAATCACATCTTCGTAGTAAAAGTCGCAGTGCTGTAACGTCAATAATTATTTCAAAAACCACATTCGAGAACATTTTAAATTTATTTTATTGAATAATTGGTAACTTAAGTTCTAACAATATGCACAGAGAAGCAAAAAACCTTGGAAAATTATTAACCAGACATAAAAAAATTTCTCTTAGGAAACTCTTTAAATTTAAAACTATATAAATCTCTGCGTTTAATTAAACTCCAATTATGTCCTACTCGATTAAAAATCTTTTAATAATTTATCAAAAGACTAAAGAACTTTTGATATGCCACCCCAGCGCAGGTAATGTCAGATAAGTAGTGCTATTATTCCATTTAAATTTGAAATATTTAATGAAATTTAAATTTTTTAGTTAATTGGCAGAAGAGAAATGGATGTCTTAAAAAGATCCTTTGAGCTCTTAATTGGTCGTAATTAGGGAATTTAGTATTTAGCTTGTCAATAGAAGTTTTATAAATTCTATTGAACATTCATCGGTGCTTCGTCTTTACGTAAGCTTTGAGGTGTACGGACGTCCAAAAATTTTCACTTTAACAATTTAAATTTTAAATAAAAAAAAATTAAAAAATTTTAACTATTAGTGTCAGAGCTACATTGTTATAAGTGGCAAAAAGTGACCTAAATTATGGTGAGTAAAGTTGTTACAGTTTTTTTTTTTTTAATTACGGCAGGTATTCAATAAAGAAATTATTGTTAATCTCATATTTGAAGATTTGGAGAAGAGTAATTTTTTTAATATCCTCCTGAAACATCTAAGAAATTAATAATTTCAGTTCAGGTTTTTTTAATGCAATTACTACAAGTTTTTCAAACACAAATTAGATTTTGTACACTCTGAACTAGTTAGTTTTAGATTGACAATAAAAAAGTAAAAGAAATTGAAAGAGAACTTCAATGAAAGGCAACATTAACAATACAGCATCATTTTTTTCAATTAATTTTTAGAGAGTAAGAAAAAATTACCACTTTCATCTCTTTTTTTTTCCAGGAGTCTATAGTACAGAACGCATGGAAATCTGAACTCAGAATCATAAGGCTAACAGGATTTGTTCCCATGAAAAATAAACCTTTTTACTACACTCTACTTGCTTTATCCAACACAATATTTACCTGGGTGCCAGTTTTCTCGATGCTAGCGAAACTTATAATGAGTTTAGACGATATTGAAATCGCCACTCAAATTTTATGGTTGGGGACCACTCAGTTCAGTTACGCGTTTAAAGTTTTGTTCTTTATCCTCAATAACAAGAATGTCGAAATTATGCAGACATACATCGATGATCCGTTGTTTAACGATATTTCTCCGGAACAAGAGAAGAAGTTGATTAAAGCCATTAAAGAATGCCAGTTTGTGTCGAAATGTTTCAGAGTTAACGTTATAATTAACTGCACTTTATTCTTATTGAAAGTTTTTAATCCTGCTAAAGAACTATTACAGCCTGGATGGTTTCCTTTTGACGAAAAGAAGTACTTCTATGAGATTTTCTTTTTCCAGCACTTCTCTATTGTAGTCTTGGGATACGTTAGCACATCTATCGACATTTTAACGTATACAGTCTGGTCCATTGGAATTGTGCAATTCAGACTTATCGCCGATAATGTGAAAAATTTAGGTGCAATGATAAATAAAAATGCAAATAAATTGGATATAAAAATTGCTGTGAAAAGGAAATTAAGCATGTGCATAAAACATCATATTAAATTAATGAAGTAAGTAAAGAAAACTTATTAAGTGATAAGATTTTTCAGTGTTTCTGCTAAGCGACGTCATGAAAATTGACATAGGTACTATATACAGGGTGGGCCATCGAAAAGGTAACAAGCCTAATAATTTGGAAAGTGAAGATGTATGCGAAAAACGCCGAAACAGGTCGATTTTGTTATCGAGGGGGACATATTTTCGTGACAAATTTAACTACCCAAGTTCACCCCCTTAGCAGGGGTAGCTACCCTTTCGCTTATCATCATAGGGAACAGCTATCGAGTGATATATCATTTGAAAGCTACTTGAAATCTCTTTACAACGATATTCAACATTTTGAGTTTCGCTTACATACAGGGTGGCCTACATACAAGTGATTAAGGCGAGTTACGTTTTCTTCGGGCCACCCTGTATGTAGCGAAACCCAAAATGTTGTATATCGTTGTAAAGAGAATTCAAGTAGCTTTCAGATGATGTATCACTCGATAGCTGTTCCCTATGACGATGAGCAAAGGGGTAGCTACCCCTGCCAAGGGGGTGAACTTAGGTAGGTAACTTTTTTACGAAAATATGCCTACTTTGATAACAAAATTGACCTGTTTCGGAGTTTTTCGCGTACATCTTCAGTTTTCAAGTTATTAGGGCGAGTTTCGTTTTCGTTGGGCCACCCTGTATGTAAGCTAAACCTAAAATGTTGGATATCGTTGTAAAGAGAATTCAAGTAGCTTTCAGATGATGTATCACTCGATAGCTGTTCCCTATGATGATAAGCAAAGGGGTAGCTACCCCTGCTAAGGGGGTGAACTTGGGTAGTTAAATTTGTCACGAAAAGATGTCCCCCTCGATAACAAAATCGACCTGTTTCGGCGTTTTTCGCATACATCTTCACTTTCCAAACTATTAGGCTTGTTACCTTTTCAATGGCCCACCCTGTATGTAACTTGCACAACGTATCATAGGAAATCCAATTCTCTATACTTATGTTTTAGAGAGAAATGTTAAATAGGCCATTTGGGAAGATTAGGAAACACCTTCTATTTATATAGTTATTAGTCTGCTAAGCCATTTTAGAGAAAACCGGGAAAAAGTTGCCAAAGTTGCAAAAAAATTTGTGACGCAATTATTGTCATTATTGCCTCGACTCAATGACGTAAGTGATGAAAATTACGTCACAATGAAAACAATAAAAATGACGTCACGCTTTCTTTTTACCGATTTTCTCAGAAACAGCTAAGCAGACTTAAAATGTGACTGCAGAAACAAAAGCAGCTTGTGGAGTCTTAAAAATTACCCTTTTAAAATTTTTCATTACCTGTTAATCATACATCTTAATACCATCGGTGTGGTAAAAAGTTCCAAGTGTTGAAGAAACACAGAACATCAGATAGTTTCTCAAACGCTATAGAATATGATTGGTTATAGTGTCTTCTTAACATTTATAGAGAGAACAAAACCAAAGAGCACTCAAAAATCAGTCTTTCTATAAACAGAATATATAAATATAACTCTTAAGCATACATTGGTCTCAAAAAATTCTTCCATCGTACCTGTGCTGAACAAAATGTTAGCTAATACAAGAAGGTGTTGAATGAAGAATATTCTCATATATCACCTTCCTAAAAGGTGATATATTGGGGATTATTTGCAGTTGTAACTTACAAATCATAGTCTTATGAATTAAAAATCTCATTTTTGTGTAGGTAATTGGAAAATGGGAACTCCAACTGTTGCTCAAAAAAATATAAATAAATACTTAGAATAAGCCGGTTGGTAATGCTTGTGGAAAAATTCATGTATCAAAGATGATTAAAACCTTCCATACTAACGAATAAAAAATGTTGTTACAGGTATTTGAAATTAACAGAAGAAACATTCTCAGTAGGAATATTTATATTATTCTTCTTCAGTGTTTTGATAGCGTGTCTCAGCGGATTCATCATGGTTACTGTGAGTGACATTTTTTATAGTTTTCAAAATATTTTTAACCTTTTAAAATTGGTGAACGGGGTGGTTACATTCAACTGACTCACCATTAGGATCTCCTAAACCATAGGAGGTACAGAGTCGCTTAAATTAGCGAAAACTTTCGAAGAAAATAAAGAAGAGATTCGAAAAAATAGGATTACTTTAGTGGTTGTTGGAATATCCTGAAAAAACTGAAAAATCGAAATTTATTATTTCCATCATATCTTTCTTATTATTGGAAGAAATTAATAAATAGTTTTTTGTAGACTTTTCTGACATTCAAAAAATTTTCAAAGCCGACTATATCCTAAAGTTTTCATAATCAACTTTTGTTTTTCTTATGACCACCATATTAGTTTTTCATCTCATTCGGCATTAAAAAAATCAATTTAATCAAAGAAAAAGAAAACATCGAATAGCATAATAAGCAAAAGCCATTCACCGAAGACAAGCAATATGACGTCATGCTAGTTTACATAATACGGTTTAGGAGATCCCAATGGTGGGCCAGCTGAAAGTGACCCCCTGTATAAACTTTCGTTTAGTTTGATGGTAGGCAAAAAATAAAAAATAAACTTTATAATCTGATGGTAAGGATTTTGAACTATGATGGGAAGGGTCATGGGTTCGATTCTTGAAAAAGTACAGAATGTACTTGACCTAATATCACTAATTTGTAATAGTTTTCATTAACATTTACCATACTTTATGATGTCACTAAAATATTTTAAAGTAAATTAAATCTATTTACGTTAGTTTTCGATCTTTCAGTTGCCCAAAAACAGTCTCCAGTTCAGAATACTTGTTCTGTACTTCATAGCGACCATGTGCCAAGTCTTCTGCTACTGCTGGTTTGGTAACGCAGTTATGATGAGCGTAAGTATCTTAGATCATTGCTGGTCTTATAAATTTACTTAAACTAAGTAAATTTTTACTTTTACGCCACGTAGTATACTCTCATATGGGGTTGAATCCTAATCATGTCTGTATGCGTAATAATAGTTTCAGCTATTTGTCAGAAAAAAAATTCGCTGCTGTTAAAATGGCTAGTTCTGAAGAAAAAATTACTATACTAGAACAAAATATGTCTTATCCATACAAATAAGACCGCGATTTCGTGAGAAATAAATTCACAGACTACATAGAAAACGAAAATACGCTGAAATAAAAACTTTTGATGAAAAGAGAAAAAAACTAAATACCTAAAGAAAATATTAGTTAACTATTTCTTGAACATTAGTTAATGTCGCAGTCAAAAATCAAAATGTTATGGCTAGCTTCATTAGTAAAACATTTTTAGGTTCACAGAACTATTACACAATTCGTAAATTTGAAAAAAAAAACGGTCCGGTGGTATGGCAAGTAAATAATTTTTTTCTCAATTACAGAGTACCGAAGTGGCCGACGGTTGCTTTGAGTCAAAATGGTATGAATTCGACACCGACATCACTAAGGATATCACTTTTATGATGGCACGAAGTCAACATCCCCTAAAGATTAGAGCATTGAAATTTATTTATATTTCGTTGCCAACTTTCGTGGCAGTAAGTAACCAAGCACTATGAAAGAAACATGTGTAATAATCATTGTGGTTATTTCAGATTATGAGATCATCTTACTCGTACTTCGCTTTGCTTCAGAGATTGTATGGAGATGCTTAAATATATCTATTAAACTTGTAATTGTTATAGAAAATATAAATTAAGTTTACCTAGCTAGTACTTACGTAAAAATGTATAATAACTTATTATTATAAAGCACATGTGTTAAATCAAAATAAACTTATTAAAAGTGAAATGCCATTGGTGATTTAAAATATAGAATAGTGATAGTAGTTCTTTAGTTGTCTTCTTTTTGGAACCCTTGATGAGCCCCATGTTGATGTTTAGTCCTTTAATCCGAATATTCTATATGTTTTTTCTTAACCGATATATTTACTTGACCCCGTGCTGCACCTACTTTTTTTGTACCCCTAGGGCCGGTTCTGGTACAATATATCCAGCCGAGGATCCACTTCTTGCCAGCTCGTCAGCTTTTTCATTCTCTCTGATTCCGCATGTCCTGACATCCACGTCAAGGTTATAGGTACTTTGTTGTATTCGGTCAGGCTTTCGAGATTTTCATGGCATTCTCACAGTAGTCTGGACGTTACCTTAGGGTTTTTTTTATAGGCTTTAGAACCTCCTGACTATCTCTTAGTATGATCTGCCTGTATTGTATATGCCGTCTCCAGTTTCTTGATTGGTATTTGACACGCCTGTAAAACAGATTATTCCGATCAACCTGTTGCCGTCTTTTGATTCATTCCATTTCTTCCGATCCATTATTCTGACCTCAAATTTCTTTTGGAATGTGAATTTTGGGTTCTTCTTGCAGCCTTAGACGTGTCATTCTTGCCTCTCCCATTATGTCATTAAATGAAGTGGAGGGAACTGTAAAAGAACTTCCATTGATGCAGTTGTTTTTATTTTCATTGGCCCCGTTATTCCAAGGCATGCCAAGTTTTTGCATCCTTGCCAAGCTTGTTTTTCGCGGTTCTTTGTTGCACCTATATCCACCATACCAAAGATGCATATAACAATATTGCTTTAAACACTCTGATGGACGCCCAGTGCACCATATGTCATTTTAATCCTCATATTTTCCCATAAGTTCATCTGACCATCATGAATGTGGTCTCCGCTCTATTCTTAATCCTGCCTATCTGTTGGTGCCAGGTGAATTTTGATTCCAAGATTACCTCAAGATACTTCACCCCTCCCGATATTTGTACGTTTATGTCCTCAAGTTTTAGTGGTCGTATGTTCTCCAATTTCCTTCGGTTAGTGAACGCTATGTGGTTAGTTTGGAGGGTCTTATACAGGGTGAGTTTTTTTAATGTTTAGTACAGGGATCTAAGAGGAACGGTTAAATGGGGAGAGTAGTGCAGTTTTATGAGCTTAATCCGAAACAGCTTTTATCTTTTTGAAAATCTCTATAGGTTCCTAGATATTTAACATAAAGAAAATTCCGGGAATTTATTTATACTGGGATAGCAGTCTTATTATTGGGATTAGAGAAAAGTGGCAAGGAAAAACATTTTAGACGAATTTATAAACAATAAAACGGCGTTACAATTTTTTTTATTTGTCGTGTTATTTTCGAGCTATGACATAAACTTGTGTTTTTCTAAATGTAAGTCATAGTTGGCTATGACATCATTCAAGATCTTTTTTTTTTTCTAAGTACAACGGTATAAAACTCTATATGCTTTTTTCTGAAAATAAGGAAGTTAGGACGGTTTTTACACTTTAAAAAACATAAACGTTTATGTCAAAACTCGAAAATGGCACGACAAATAAAAACAATTACAGCGCCGTTTTATTGGTTTTAAAATCGTCGAAAACATTTTGCTTTACTATTGTTCTCTAATGCCAATAATAAGAGTGTTATCTCATTATAAAGAAATTCGCGAACTTTTGTTTTTGTCAAATATCTAGGAACCCATGAAGATTTTCAAAAAAACAAAAGTTGATTCAAACTAAGCTCATAAAACTGAACTACTTTCCCCATTTAACAGTTCATTTAACTGGAGTATTTTACGACATTTCTTTACTAACATTGAAAAAAACTCAGCCTGTATGTAAGTCCATTTGGATACGACATTTAGAGCTCTTTGCATTCACAGCGTCATTATGCGTCATTGAATTTACCTATGGTCTTGTTTCCCTCTAGGTCCAAACCCTTCAGTAGCTCATCCATGACAAGGTTCCATATCAAGGGGTGATAGTACACCCCTCTGTGGGCACCCCCTCGTCACCTGAGCCACTATGATCTCCCCCTAGAGGGATGCACATACCTATCTGTTTTTCATCATGCTGTCTATCCATCTGCATATTGTTGCATTGATTCCTCTATTTCTCAATGCATTGATGATTGATTCTAAGGATGTGTTATCAAACGCACCTTCTATACAACGTGGAAAAAAAACACATAATAGTACCTACTTTTTTTTTGGTTTTATGGTGTATTCAGTCTTTTCCACCGATTGGTGTACCTAAAGCTGATTTCGTTGATTTTCCTGTTCTATATGTATGCATGTTGGTCTTGATGAAATGGTCTGTTTGCCAAGTCATCATCTCTATGTTGATTATGTTCCTATCTAGAAGTTTTTCTAAAGTCTTCAGTAAAGAAGATGTGATACTTATTGGTCTTAGAGATTTTTTACCTCCCTTTCCTGTGTTCTCAAGATGGGTTTACAAATAAATAACTCTAATTAGAGTGAAGGCTTGCTATACAAATTGTTTAATTCTAAGAACACATAAATTTAACTTGCACCTATAAAAAATTCTATAATTGAGGTAAGTATACTTTATTCAACCTTATTTCTTATGCACAGTGTACAAGAAGAGACACATACTTCAAAAGTCTCTTTGGATTGTTGGAATTATGCTTGGATTATGGCAAAAAATAAACTTTTACTTGCTAGACTCATCTAGAACATTTTTTGTTTATTTAATACAAATAAATAATTTTGTTTTATTTTTGGTATTCTTTAAAAGATTATTTATGTAAATTTCAGAAATGGTGTGAAGTTAAAATCACAGAAATCCTTCATTCCTGGTAATGGCCACCGCCTTTCGATTGTTACATCAATTGTAGACAAACAATTTTATCAATAAATGGTACAGTTTTGACTCTCTGCTCTAGATTTACAAAAACAGCGGGAAAGTAATTTATTAATTTAATAAAATAAAACGGACCTATCTAGCAAGATATTCAGGTAACTTTTAGTTTTCATAATATGGAGAGATACATTGAGAGCAAAATTTTATTGGGTTAAGAGAATCCGCAGCAATTAAGATAACAAAAAAAATAGCAGCTCTTTTTAGTTGAAATAATTATTTGACACAAGAAAAATTGGTTTGGTTCACCGAATTATGACTTTCACACGAGACGCGTTGAATTTGTATCAACTTTCAAGGTAGGCATCTTCTGGCAACTATTTCTTGATGGAATATCTCAAATGTTTAAATTTAAATTTATTTTATGCATTCAGATATTCTTAAAGCTCATAGTTAACCCATCATTTTTGGTTGCTTAGAAACCTTTCTAATGAGTCGCATTACCCAGTGTCCATTTACATGGATTCAAAAAAAAGTCTCATTAATTTTTTTTCCAATTTAAAATCACAGCAATTTCTTTTGGATATTCTTGGAGAACATAATAAATAACACAACATTCTTATTTCTTGACAAATCAATTCTAGTGCAATTTGGGCGTTGCTTTTAAATAATACAAAACGTTATTTCCTTGTAAGTACAGGGCAAAGCTCTACACTACTTAGATGCAATCAGATCAAGATTATTTCTCTTGAAATAACTATTTATCCGATTAAGAGAGATTTTTCTTGAAGAGATGTGAAATCGTTCTGGGAGGAGACACTGGTGAATATTTTCAAACCACCTGCATATTGAGATTTTAACAAACTAGAGATTTAGTTATGTACTACTCAAATACAGGACGTTCGAACTCGATTTAGGCAACAGTAAAGGGCATTTTTTCTCTCGTAAACAGTAAAGGGTTTAAACAGTAAACTTTGTTACTTCAATATACTTCCGGTTTTGTTTTTTGGCTCTAGTTCCGGGTCTTTTTAAGTTATAGTCCAAACATAAAGTAGTTTGGAAAACTTTTTGTCTCCAGTTACAACTTTTGTATTGAAGTCCACTTTCTATCTCTGTTGGATTCAAAATGGCGACATTCCAAAAAAATTTAAAAGTTTTTTTAAATTCCTTGTTTAAACACTTCTAGAGGAAAACGCAGATCACCGATGAGCTACATTCGGTTTTTGAGCTCAAAAGTCGATCTATCGATATTTGAAAATGACTGTTGAATGTTTGTCTTCTTGGTTTTAGGTTTTTGAAAATGACATTACCATTGTTTTCTTTAAAAAAAAAACCTTAAGTACATTATCTATTATTAAAAAAACAAATCAATTTGCAGCTTCAATCACGAGAGGCCTAATCTATGGCAAGAGGTTTCCTTATTGAAGAGTCCCTCATCACAGCACTTTTTTGAGAGTATACTTAATATAATGAGTACCTACTAGAGACTGGTTATTTTAATGGTCATAACTTGGGAAATAGTATTGCTTAAAAGGAACGCCAGATTTTGAGGAAAAATTGCTGAATCGGGTCGAAGATAACCAGGCTTGAGTTCAGAATGTTGGCGAATACGATGGGATGTTTAAACGTGGCGGTCTGATGAGTTTTGCATGACCACCTACTGTTTCCTTATCATCTTAATAAATTCCAGCAGTTTTTACCAGAAGACCATCAGCCATGGATTTTTGTAGATGGCTTCTAAGAAAAGGGGGCCTCCAGCCAGACTTTCATGGTATTTTATTTAGCAATGAAGCTACTTTTTCTAGAGAGAGATTTTTTGTAATAATCGCAAGGCAAAGACAATCCTCATACCAAATATGTTGGGAGTTGGGAGCAACCAGCAGCGATTTTCAATTAATCCTTCTTTGGATGGAATAATAGTAAATCATCAACTGATAGTACTGTTGAAAGATGTGGCTATAGAATTTAGGGAGTGAATGTTGTTCCAGCATGATGGAGCTTCTTGCCATTTTAGGGAGGAAGTCCGAACATGTCATCTGGATGTCATGTTTCCCTATAAATGGAAGGCACGAAGAGAACTCGTAAACTGGCCAGCAAGATCCCGAGATATAAATTCTTTTTTGTTAAATTTGAGTTTGCAGTTTGTCATTTAGTTTTTTTTTACTTTTGTCATTTTTTGTTATCAACCATAGATAGTAACGTCATTTATAGATATCGATAGATTTACTTTTCAGCTCAAACAGCAAATGTAGCTCTCCGGTGATCTTCGTTTTTATCTAATAATGTTTTAACGTGAAGTAATTTGAAAAAAAAACTTTTGCAACAAAAGCTAAAAACAATTATTATTTTCACAAAATATCTGAACTTCAGCCATTGTGCGATTTCGAAAATTTTCTAAGTCACAGTATTTGGAATGCCGCTATTTTGAATACAACAGAGACAGACAGTAAATTCCAATACACAAGTTGTAACTGAAAACAAGGAGTGTCCAAGAATATGTTTCGTTTGAACTAGAACTTAAAAATTCCGGAACTAGAGTCAAAAAAAAAAACCGGAAAACCGGAAGCTGGCCATATTGCAGTAACGAGGGCCCAAATGCAAAAACTTGTCTTGACGAGTTCTACATGCGCTTTACCGTTGTCTAAAGCGAGTTGAAAAACCCTGTATGTATACAATTATACATGTATCAATAAATAATATTAATAAATAGTGTTGAATAAAAATATTTTTGAAATTACCAAAGGTTTTTTTTTAATGAGATTCTTCATCAAAGTATGAAAATTTAAACTACACAATAGTTAACCACAATAAACTCAATATAAATGCGCTTTTAGAGGTAAGCTGCTTTCAAAATGGAAAATTAAGATTTTCACTTGTTGATAACACGTAAAAATTATTCTCATTAAATTTTCTAAGGCAATTATGAAAATGCAATAATCTACCGGTTGTTCTAAAAGCACAAAAAAGCTGAAAGAAACAGACGATGTTGTTTCTTTCATCGTCAAGTACATTCATCAAGAAAGTTTCGTGAATATAAACTAAATAAATAAAAAAAATAGATACGTTTTTTTAACTCTTAATTTAAAGATTTATCGAATTGTTGTCTTTATTTGGCCCTCATTACTTTTTTGCCAACTCACGAATAATTATATCAGTATCAGTAAAAATCAGTATATTGGAAATAACAACGTAAAAGGTCTCTGCATACTTCCTTAAAGGCTTAGGTACAGAAAAGTATCCTTCTAAATAATAAAAACAGCTTGATGGAAGAAATAAATAATTGTTCTCTGCTTTTCAATAAATTTTTTAACAGTTTAGTAATTGACCCTCATCTAAATCTGTGTGATTTTATTAATTTTTCTGCGCAATTATGTCCCCTTTCTAGAGATGTCTAAATATTTTATCAAACAGACAAAAAGGAGGATTTTTAATTATGTCTTAGCATAGATAATTCTAGGGAAGAACGTGTTATTACTCCTTTAAATCAGAAATTTTTAATGAAATAAATCCTCCTTTTCTTTCTTAATTCGTCATAATTAGGAATTTAATATTTAGTCAATCACGAACTTTACAAATTCCATTTGACAGTCGTTACGTTGCTTCAGCTGAACTAAGAGCCACCTTTGATTTTAAAATTTGTATAAAAAATAGAATTTATCGTTTCAAAATGGTTTGTACTTAGATAAGAGCATTATTTTATTAAAATCTGTTAGTTATTTTCGGTAAAAATTCGTGATAGTATTTTTTTTCAGGATAACATCGTCCTTGATGCTTGGAGATTCGAGAAACGAATAATGTGTTTCACAGGAATTTTCCCAATGAGAAACAAAAATCTTTTCTTCGAACTAATAAGAATCATCCATTTATTTTTCACTTGGGCATCGACGATTTCAATGTTTGTAAAACTGGTTGCAAATTTGGACGACATCGACATTGCGACGGAAATACTTTGGATTGGAGCAACTCAGTTCAGCTATTTTTTTAAGTTGAATAATCTAATCTACAATAAGGATAATTTAATTCAACTTGAAAACTACATCAATGATCCCATATTCAATACAATCAGCTTGGACCAAGAAAAAGAGTACGCAAATGTGATCAAATTTTGTCAGAAAATGGCTAAGGTGTTTAGGGTTATTTGCACGATCACTGTTGTTCTGTTTCTTCAACCTTTGATGGGATCTTCTTGCCCTCCGTTGACTCCAGGATGGTTTCCATTGGACGCTGATAAATATTGTTACCATATATTTTGGTTTCAGTTTATTTCTACCGCAATCTTAGCGTATGTAAATTCTTCGATGGATGTTTTATTTTACACTATACTAGTGATTGGAAAATTTCAATTGAGATTATTGAGAGATAATTTGATTAATTTAGATCAAAACATTCAAGAAGATAAAAGTGAGAAGGGTGCTGTGATCAGAAGACGTTTGAAATCCTGTATTATACATCATCAAAAAATTATTGAGTAAGTTATGTTTAAAATGAATATTTTTCAGAGTAAATTGAGTTATTATTAAATTTCAGGTATATAAAACTAACAGAAGTCGCATTCTCAGGAAGCATTTTTTCTTTATTTTTTTTCACAGTACAAGTGGTTTGCGTTACCGGTTTCATCATGCTTTCTGTGAGTATTTTTTTACAACCTCTATTTTAAGAGCCGTACCAAGTACTTATAATATATTTCTTAAATGTTTAATTTTATTACAGACTCCATTAAATAGTCCCCAGTTCATGAAATTGATTTTGTATTTTTCTGCCGTTTTATTTCAAATAGCTTTATATTGCTGGTTTGGAAACGAGATAAATATTAGTGTGAGTAACAATTATTGTCGAAAAATATTGACAACTGCTGCTTTACATTTATAAACTACATCTTTTCCAGAGTGTTGAGATCAGTGACGCCTGCTTTTCTTCAAATTGGCATGAGTTTGACGTGGATTGTCAGAAAACACTTATTTTCATTATGGCAAGAAGTCAACGCCAACTAAAAGTTCGAGCAATCAAATTTGTTGTCGTGTCTATACCAACATTTGTTTCTGTAAGTAAAAAAATAGGAAAAAAAATGACAATAATATAAGGCCGGTTTCATAGAAAATTTCAAAGTCAGTTTAAACTATTGTTAAAAAAATAGTAACAAAGGTGAAATTACACTTTAAATTTTAAAGTGGCTTTAATTATTATATTATGAAACGGATCCATGTTGTTTTTAATAATTTTGTTTACAAAATTATTTGTAATTTTTTTTTTTTAGTTCATTCGATCATCGTATTCGTATTTTGCTCTTTTGCAACGAGTGTATGGCGACATGTAAGACATAATATAAGAGCTTCGTGAATATTTATTTTTTTAATATAACACCTCAATATGTATTTTCATTTTAGATTAAATGCACCTTTAGATTATTTATTTGCACTAGGATGCATAGAGTAAAATGATCTATTACCACATAAATACATTGTCAGATATCTACAATTTACAAAATAAAGATATTAAATTTTGGACCATCTATAATTTATTTTCTCTACTCTAGAAAATGGTCTTCCTCTACCACAAATTACAGGAAATACTACATTTTACATCAAGTTTTTATTGAGTTTTTTGTCTTATAATTTGGATTGATATGAAGGCAATTTTGCTGTATTCTTTATGGTTCTTGACAAAATAAATTATTAAAATAAATAAATAAATTAGAACCAATCATAACTATGCCGACAAAATATTTCAAACGAGTATACCATCTGCCACTACGCATAAGATCCGATGAATAAATTAATAACGTTACTTGAAATATGCATTTAGAACACTTATGCCAAGTTTCTCATTAAAAACAATACAGCATTCGATTTCTTAGAACAAAAAAAGTCCTAAATAGTTAAATAAAAGAATTAGTTCCGGTCGTATGAGTATAAAACTTTGTTTCAATTAAGTAGCTTGTCGACCGGTTTCGGGTGTAAAACCATCATCAGGACAACTGAAAGGTGAGATTTTTATGTTGTCAATGTATACGCGAAACAGATAAATAAATATCTTTGGTTAATTTAATAATAGAATAATTAGTATATTCACTTGTCAGCTGTACCGTAGTTACATATGACTTCCTTAGGAGAAATACAAAGATGTTATGAAAAAATACAGATCATGATAAAATTTAGTGCAAAATACAACAAGTTCAAATTTAAACCTGAAATAGCAGTTTAAATTTAAACATTAATAAAAAAAAGTAAAAATAGAAACCAACGTGAGGTGCTGGTTCTTGGGAAATGAGTGAAAACGGAAAAAACAAAATTGAAGTTGAAATTATAACAAACTATTAATTGAAATCTTAAAGACAATGACTCTTGATGTAAGCAACGAGGTGTCTATACAGAAAAATGCATAAATATTACAATAATATATAAAAAAAAATCTTTAAACGTTAGATCTCAAACCACCTGACCGTAAAATAAGGAAAAATAATCAAACAAAATGGAAGAGTTGCTGCTTCAGTTTTTAAATTCATAATATATTGATCTAATAGGTTTTATATTATCTAAATCAATGGTCAATTAACCAAAGTAATGTTTATCGTACGTACCTATTAAAAACTCTGAACCAGGCTATCTATTCAACTACAAGATAGCCTTGATCCTGCCATCCTTCTCAACAGTTGTAAGGAAGTGCAAGTCTTTACAAATAAAAAAAATAAAATAAAAAAGAAAATTCTTTTGGGAAATTATTAGGTATTTTATTACCTTATTGCGTTATCATCGTATTTTTTTATCACATTCCATATCCCAATCTTTTGATTTTGTTTATAAGTTTCTATCGTTTGTTTGGACTTAATAAGAAAAAAACGAATAGGTATACCTACCCAAAATGTGAGAAAAATAAATTCTACGTTTCTCCGAAATCGTCAATTTGCGGAAACATGTTAACTTAAATTTTTGACTTATTTTTGGGCGCAGTATACCCTCCACAATTTTTTTATTTATTTAAAAAGTAGAGAACATCGGTCTTAACAAAGATGTAATAATAACACTCCGGTAATTATTGGGCTTCGAGAACTAGTTCCTTCTACTCAGACGCATTTTAAAAATTTGAATAGATGAGTAGACGAACACAAACATACATGGCGAGACTGGGATTTGAACCCAGTCGGTGGTAGGTGCAGAAACATAGTAAACCCTCAGTGAGCCACCGCGTGCTTCTCCCCTCTCCAAATATTCGATTGTTTTTTATAACACCCTGTAGGCTTTATGTATTTTTTTTTATTTCTGTTGACAATTATTATTATAAAACATTTTGCACACCAGGTTATTTGACCATTTACATACTTACTGGGCATCTCAATAACTTCTAATGGATAGTTGGTAGTACCTAATTCATTTTTTTTTAATTTTTTTATTAATTTTTTGAGAATGAGCATTATTCATGGGTGGTATTTTTTTGTTTACTCTTTTAGACGAACATTTAATTCAAATAAGTTATTGAGAAAAGAATAAAAGCTACCAATACATCCCTCTAAAGTTTTGTTAACAAATATGTCAAGTCAGAATAATCATAACTCATAAATCACCCATTCAATGCCGCACATAGTTAATCTTTGAAAAATTATAACAAAAGAAGAGAATTTTATATGCCACTTATTCTAGAATTTATTGGGAACCGAAAATTAAATTCTAACGTGTTCTCATTTTACTAAACGTAATAACGGCTTCACCCCAAGATGACTTGGCACAAACAGAGCTCTCTCTCTATCGTACCCAAGTCAAGTTAGCCACGCTTCGGCCCACCACGCTTTCGTCCACTTTCAAAAAAATCATATTGGCTGAAATTTTCTTTGAAAAATCCGACTTTTTATAATAATGACCAACAACGCTTTCAGCTATGGACTTGAGAAATTGTAAAAAATCATTTTTGCGGAAATTCTGCTCAAAAAAATCCGAAATTTTATAATATTGCCGCGCTGCCAAACTTTCGGCCGGCCTTATTGAGAAAGTGAAAAAATCCTTTTTGATGATATTTGGCTCAAAAAATTCATAATAATGGCCAGCCGAGTTTTTGGCCATGGACTGAATAAACTGAAAAAATCATTTTTGCTGAAATTTGACTCAAAAAAGTCAAAAAATTCATAATTAAGTTGCCAACCACGCTTTCGACCACGACTTAATAAACTGAAAAATGTAATTCTTGCAGTAATTTTGCTCAAAAAGTAAAAAAAAAATCATAACAATGGCCTGCGGCCACGCACTTACGAAACTGGAAAAAATTCTGGCAGAAATCTTGCTGAAAAAGCCCGAAATTTTAACATAATGGCCAACTTCGCTTACGGCCACGACTTAATAAACTAAAAAATGCCATTTTTCTCGAAAAATGACTGTATTTTTGCTCAAAAAGTCCAAAAATTCATAATAATGGCCAACCTCGCTTTCGGCCACGGACTTCAGAAACTGAAAAAAATTCTGGCAGAAATTTTGCTGGAAGAAGCCCAAAATTTCAAAATAATGGCCATCTTCGCTTTCGGCTACTATTTTATAAACTGAAAATGTTATTTATGATGTAATTTTGCTTTAAAAAGTCAAAAAAATCATAATATTGGCCAGTCACGATTGCGGCCACGGATTTTATAAACTAAAAAAACAAACTTTTTTACTGAAAATTTGCTGAAAAAGGTTCGAAATATTATAATAATATTTATTATTATCAACAAAAAAAAAACAAATATTTTCCATTCCAGCGTCAATAAAGAAAAAAAAATTTTTGCTGGACATTAAACAAAGTTCCTCTTCCTGGCTGAAAGTGTGGCTGTCCGAAGCGTGGCTAACTTGACTTGGGTCTCTTTCGTAAAGAAAAACAATGAAAAAGTTGGAGTCAAACAGTTCGAAGCCACCGATGGTAGAATCCAGACAGATTTTCATCAAGCATAATATAACAACAGCAATTACAATTATTATTATTTGGAGGATCGAGATAGAGATACCTAAAATTACAGTGTGTTCCCGGTATATCCCCGATAGGTGAAACGACTCCTATAAAATATAAGAAATTCTTGATTTAAATTTTTATTTCATGGGAATTTGGAGTTCAGCAATGCTTGGTTGAAGACTAATTTCTAAGATAAATCATAACACCTTCTTTATGTGGAGTGGAATTCCTCTTATGTATCTGTTACGGTCAGTGTGATTAATTGGAAATTATTAATAATTACCGTGAATTATTAATACTAACCAATACACGAGGTTATTATGATAAATTATTCACACTGACCAGTAATTATTAATAATTTTCACCCACGAGTGGTAAATATAAAAAATCCTAAAATGTGGTAGTGCGGGGAGGAGCGCACCGTGTGGGGTGACACGCAGCAACAAACTGTGAACCTTACGAAGTTTGTGCAGCTTAGGGCACATTATAAACTAAACGTTCTGAGGAAGTTGCATACCATTTGTTGGATGTGTTCACAGTATTTGGAGCCCCATGCCTATCGTACAGTGACAATGGGCGCGAATTTGCCAATAAAGTAATTGAAGAGTTTTGCCACATGTGGAATGAACCAAAAATTGTACATGGAAAACCACAACAGTCAGTGAAAAGGTTCAATTTAAAGAGCAAACCAAGACAGAACAAAGCCCACCACTCAGGCATAAATCGTATATAGTCGTTTTGAAGCTATGTTTGGGTGTAAAGCTAAAGTGGGTTTAAAAACTTTTTTACCAGCTTTTGATACATTGTCAGAAATGGCGAGTCAATCTTCAATCAATCTTACGAGGTCAATATGGTAACCATCTCGAAAATGTTGATACTGACTCTGAGCGCAGTACCGATGAGAATACTGACCACACGTCCAGAGATTTACTAGTTGTCACACAGTCTGTTGTTATTGAGCCTGGAGATTTAAATCAACAGAATTCTCTATGCCAGAATGAAGATCAACAACTTGTTTCCGATACTATCAATGCGACAATCAATGCGTCTTCACAAAAAATCGCTGGAAAAGCAGGCCGAGAAAATAATTTTCAATAGCAGAAATAGGTCAAAGTATGAGAATTAAGGTACCAAAGGTAGATCGAGCTAAATCCGACGGTCGAAATATAATCGCTGTAGTTATTTCTATTGAAAATGGAAAAAAACAACAATGCAATTGTTGCACTGCTGAATGCAATTCAAACCGCTGCAAAGGTAGAAAATTAAAAATTCTTTGCTATTTAAAATGTCATAAAAGTCGTTGTTGCAAAAATAAATATTTTTTTTTTATTATAAAATCAAAATCTTCATTATTTTTATCGATTTTTGTTTCTTTGTGTTTGTGTCGATTTTCTTTCGCAATGGAGGGCCGAAGGCCCGACGCCGCCGGCAGGCCAAGATTTTCGTAAGGAAAATCTTGTTTTTAGTTCACTTAATTTATTTTAAAAGTTTTATTTGATTTTACTATGAGAATTTTAATTGTGGTCATGGTACATTATTAATTAAAAAATATGTTGTCATACAAACGACGATTTTTTATTACTTTTAGCAAACACAATAAGAAATTATTAATAATAACCGGTAAAAATGATTATTTGCCCAGTATTAATTAAAATAACCAGATGGTCCAGTTATTATTAATATTTACCGGTAATTATTAATACTAACCGCATTTATTACTCTGACCGTAACATATCTACCAAATATGACGAATAAATATTTTAAAAAGTTGTTTCGAATCAAGGTGGAGCCTCGGTGCCAAATTTTAAACTCATTGATCAACTATGATTTTTCAGTAATTTAAAGTTTACCGATCATATTGAATTTTGATAGGTACACAGTGTGTCCCAGGATAAGTGAATTTAAAGGTAGGTATAAACGACAAAAAAATTTCGAGTTGAAATTTGACCATTAGGGGTCCAGGCCTGGTTGATTAGATAATAAATCTTACCATATTTTCATGTTTAATAAAATCAAGCATGCCTTGACAGGAGCATTCTTTTTGTTTTCTGTGAAAGATAATGTATAGTTAGCACCTCTTCTGCACGAAATATCGATAATATAAAAAAAATATGTGAAAAAATATCTCAAAATTCAAAGTTATGCATGCAAACCGAATTTTATAACCGTCGGCTTGCTTTATTTTTTTGAATTTTTGTTATAAAAACAATTTTCTGTACAAAATTATTTTGGAAATAGCATTTGGAGACCAAATTTGATTTACAAGGCTATTGACAGAAAACATCTAAAAAATGCTTTGTGCTAAAGTCTTTAAGTCAAGTTTCCAAGGCATTGGATATTTTAATTATGAACCGTTGAATATCTTGGAAATCGAAATGTCTTCATGGAAGCTTGAAAATTTCCATATTTACTAACACGAGGTCGAGGACTTAGAAAAAAATACTTAAAAAGATCCAGTATCGCGGAAAATTTAATTTCCGTTATTCGTATGGCCTTTTTGGATATTTTTTAAATTTTGGAAAACCAGCAGCACGCGTTTCCAATCCACTTGTATTGTAGAGTTAATGCCATTGGGGAGTTGGTAGTCTACAGAGCTGTGCCAATCAATGGAGTTCTATGCTTTTAGTCGAAAAAAAAAGTATGGTATTTTTTTGGAGATTTTGGCTATTTCGATGCTCATAACTTTTTTACTGTTCATCGTATCGACGAACGGTTTTCACCATCGTGATCAGCGACTCAAAATCTATTAGAAATGATGGATCGCAAGATGTCGCGGATAATCTTTAATTTTGGCTCTCCCCAAAACCGCCGGTTCTGAGCACATATGAACCGTTGAATATCTTGGAAATCGAAATGTCTTCATAGAAGCTTGAAAATTTCCATATTTACTAATTCGAGGTCGAGGAATTCGGAAAAAATACTTTAAAAAATCCAGTATCGCGGAAAATTTAATTTTCCGTTATTCGTATGGCCTTTTTGGAGATTTTTTTAATTTTGGAAAACCAGCAGCACGCGTGTACAATCCACTTGTATTGTAGAGTTAATGCCATTGGGGAGTGGGAGTCTACAGAGCTGTGCTAATCAATGGAGTTCTATGCTTTTAGTCAAAAAAAAAGTATGGCCTTTTTTTGGAGATTTTGGCTATTTTGTTGCTCGTAACTTTTTTACTGTTCATCGTATCGACGAACGGTTATCACCATCGTGATCAGCGACTCAAAATCTATTAGAAATGATGGATCGCGAGATGTCGCGGATGATCTTTAATTTTGGCTCTCCCCAAAATCGCCGTTTCTGAACACATATGAACTGTTGAATATCTTGGAAATCGAAATGTCTTCATGGAAGCTTGAAAATTTCCATATTTACTAACTCGAGGTCGAGGAATTCGGAAAAAATACTTTAAAAAATCCAGTATCGCGGAAAATTTAATTTTCCGTTATTCGTATGGCCTTTTTGGAGATTTTTTAAATTTTGGAAAACCAGCAGCACGCGTTTCCAATCCACTTGTATTGTAGAGTTAATGCCATTGGGGAGTTGGTAGTCTACAGAGCTGTGACAATTAATGGAGTTCTATGTTTTTAGTTGAAAAAAAATTATGGTCTTTTTTTGGAGATTTTGGCTATTTCGATGCTCGTAACTTTTTTACTGTTCATCGTATCGACGAACGGTTTTCACCATCGTGATCAGCGACTCAAAATCTATAAGAAATGATGGATCGCAAGATGTCGCGGATAATCTTTAATTTTGGCTCTCCCCAAAATCGCCGGTTCTGAGCACATATTATTAGTCTTTAAGAATTAAAATTTCGTTTGGGAAACATATTGTAGAAAACACTAACGTCAATATTACTAAAGCATTCGAATCAAGGTACTTTCCGACTTTAGAAAAGGGAGATGAAGAGAAGAAATCAACAATTAATCACAATATCAAAAAAAAATATATGGAAAATATTGCAAAAAGCGTAAAAAAAGAAATGATGGTTATGAAATTCCGCAAGCATCCATATCTTTGGATTCTGAGCAGTTTTTTTCAATAAAATTTTTCCTTATTTCGTGTAGAAGAGGTAGAAGATTTCTATGTACTTTACCTACATAGAAAAGAAGAAGAATGCTCCTTTCAGATGAGGCACAGGAACAGGCATGATTGATTTATTAAAAATTAAAATATGGTAAAATTTACTATCTAATCAAGCAGGCCTGGACTCCAAATGGTGAAATTTTAACTGAATAATTTTTTGTCATTATTTTATTATCCTGGGACACACTGTTATAGAGACCTAAATATTGATTATAAACAATTTTCTCAAATAACTTTTCGTTGCATTTGCTATATAAAATCGCGAAGCTCAAAATAGATGGGCACCTCCTTAGTTGTGCATGGGAAGATTTCCAAATCGGGCAACTTCATCTTATTTCAAGTGTTCGGAAGAGTTTTTCAGAAACTTCAGGAGTCAGCATGCAGCTTTTAATAAGTAGGCTTAAGGCGAAGTTCGAAGCCATCTTGATTTTTATTACGGTTTGAAGAATATATTATTTCATATCATCATTTCGCACCCATGTACAAGGGGTTCATGAATTAACTTCATCAATCGATTTCTTCCCAAATAATTTTTTCACATAGGGTTGATTCATTGAATGTTGTAAGAACATTTTCGACGGATTAACCCAACACGATAAATTTATCCTTGTTGATATTAGAGCTATGATTAGAGTGATGATGGCGTTTTTAGCATTTCTGATGTGTGAAAAAAAGCATCAGGTAAAAAATAAATTGCACTTTTTCCCATCTTCTTGTCTGGAATATGGAGAGGGGCAAAAGAAATGCAACAAATTGATATATTAGTGTATTTTTTAACAAAAAATACACTATTGAGGACGACATCACTTTTCGAAAATCACCCAAACTCATCAAATGTCCACCGATCCTGACCCCCAGATCACGAAAAAGTAGTTTTCCAAAATTCACCTGCCCACGATATATATATATATATATATATACTCATAGACGATACGTTGTGAAGCCCGCGCATATTAACAGGTCGTTGTTCCACCCGGGTTTTCTAAGTCATATAAAGAAGTATATGTCAGTGTTTTGTTAAATAAAGATGCCCACAAGTGGTGGCAAATAAAGAGGGGAAACTTTTTCGTAAGCCTACTTTTAAAATATATTTTCGAATCGTTATTAAGCCCAAATATACTAACAAATCTTTCTTCAGCCCGATTGTATATATTCATACATCTTACGCACGTTGTAAAGCCCAACAATGTTGCCAGTTGTAACTGTCGAAACCGGTTATTTTTAATGGTTTATTCGTTTACATTTATACTCGAGAAGATAAAATCACTTGGCGTTTCAATTTCGTTCGGCTTTGTGCATGACGTCACTCAGACACCACCCGTCCTGCTTCTCGGCGTGCGACCTATGATATAGTATAGTAGTGGGTATGCCCAAATACTATACCTAGTATAATGCATGGATATCAGTAATCAAATTAATTGTTTAATGGGATAGCCAGGATAGCCTTCGTGCCAGAATAAATAGAGCAAGTGTTCTAAAGACCCGTTAGCCACGCATACCTTACGCAATTTTTTTTTCAATTTTATTGGTATATTAACACTAGCAAAAATAGAAATTGGTAAGAACTAATAATGTACAATAGTTAAATTCGTTATATGTGATAACTCAGAAACTGTTTGAGATACAGAATTCAGCTTTCGTACATGTCTTGTCATTAATATTATCTGCGTTAAGACGGCAAATTGAAAAATAAATAATGTTGCAGTGAAACAAATCATAAAAAAAATATCAAACACAAGTGATGTATGTTTTTCATCATGAAATGCTGCTTTTCTCAAAAACAGTTCATATTAGAGTACTTGACTAGGAGTACCTTGTTTATGTAGAAAACATTGACAGTTTAAAATGTGTTTCCACAATGCCAATTTTTACAGTGTCGTAGAAATTAGGGGCAAAAAATTCAAGCAACCTCTAAATTTCTGCCACCGGCATATGAAATAAATTTAATCAGAGCTCAAAAAGTAAATAATGTAAATATTTACATCCACGTATCCTAAGTTCTATCAATTTTTCCGGGACCGAGGAGCTAAATAGGGGTGCTGGGTGGGTAAGAAGCAAAAAACAGCCATTGCAAACTAATGGCCTCTTTGACACTATGGTCGCATTGCTATTTTTTTCTTCACTTTCAGGGTAAGGAATATCTTCGAAATTAACAATATCATGATTATTTTTTTGCATTTTGCATTTATTTTGCATTTGCATTCCAAAAAACGTGACATCGATCACTGTTATATTTCGGATACGTTACGAGTTAGCTTGGGGACTTATGCCGGTCCTGAAGCGGGCGGATGCATCATTAGCGGCGACATCATTCGACATCATCGGCTCGACGGGCTGATCTTGCATGCTTATATGAGAATATATGCCGTAATAACCAGAATCGCACTTCCTAGAGCGATTTTTAGTGCCGTTTTTTTGCTAACCATGCATTTGCAAAGCAAATGAATACCTTCTTGGTGTTAAGGTACGTCCTCCACCCCTATACCGGGTGGTCCATCACTTATGTCCACCCCCGAAATAGAGGTTAATTTTAAAGATAAAAAATTGAAACTTTCAGGATTCATGTAATTAATATAGGACCATAGAATGGGCATAATCAGTTTAATTATTTTTTTTTTGTTGAGTCATCAGCGATAAAAAACTGTAATTTGGTGTTAATGTGACCAAAATAAATTGCATTTTTCTTTAATTCATCGATAGAAATCGATTAAGAAAATCAAAATCACTTAAAAGAAATATCAAAAAACTAATTACAAGCCTTTAATTAAATAAAATACTTAAAATATGGAAATTAGAGGTAGAATGATTGATATATGGTAGAGTAATAAAACTGACAAATCTAATGAGGGTAGGTACCTACCATAAATAATCTTCAAAGAAGTCAGAAGAATGTCTAATAAAGTGCCATTGAACTCAATTGGGTTCCTTTTGTGGGTGTTTACTTAAGATGTTTACTTAACATTTATTTGTGCTATACCAGCCCTTCAAAATCCTTGTAGTTTTATTGCTTCCATATATCAATCATTCTATGTTAGTGTCAAAAACAATAATAATTAGTTTTTGATATTTCTTTTAAGCGATTTTGATTTTCTTAATCGATTTCTATCCATGTATTACAGAAAAATCAAATTTATTTTGGTCACATTAACACCAAATTACAGTTTTTTTATCGCTGATAGCTCAACTTAAAAAAAATAGTTAAAATGATTATGCCATATCTATGGTCCTATATTAATTACATGAATCCTGAAAGTTTCAATTCTTTATCTTTAAAATTAACCTCTATTTCGGGGGTGGACATAAGTGATGGACCAAAAAAATAGTTCTAACCTGTACAGGGTTAGAACTATAGGTAAAGGGATCCTACAGGGATTTTTGACTTTGAGCAATTAGATTAATATCAATACTTTTAAACAGAAGACAATTTTTTTTTGCATTATCCAATTTATAAAATTTGTTTAGAATAGTTTCTATTGTTTCCAGGCTAAATTTTTCTCCACAATTTAACCTGTAACTTTTTTTGCATGAAATATTTTCTATGTTTATAACTTTTTTTGGCACGACTTTTCTTGTTTGCGAAATGTATTCCACACCCCGTTCTCTGCATGCTGCTGATTTATTTCCTTTCCATTCTTGAGGATGACGTTGCCTCTTTCGGGAAATTTTAGGTTTTAAATAAAAAATTTTATGTTTGGCTTTATTTTGTGTTGGTATAATCCTATTTTATTTAATTATAGAAATCTTACCTTCTTTTGCAGAATATAAGTTTTCTTTGTTCGATAATAATTTAAGAATTTGTTTGCTTCTACTTTCCATTATATTTTAAAGTTCAAATACACTTACTAATTTACTAAAAACTTTCTAAAAGTAAGTAATTATAGACATACGTACCGGTGTTATTAAATTTCTTACTTGAAACATAACACACAACCTCAAAATAATGGACATGTCCACTGTGTATGTAACATGTCCTTGCTAAATAGCGATACATTTGTAGTGGATAAAGGTGTTATGTTCAATTTTGTGACATAGCACCTTTATCCACCAAAACAATGAATAGGTTAGTGTGACATATCAGCTTTATCCACTGGTAGTTTCGTAAATATGCAATTTTTGATATTTTTGATATTGCCAAAAGTTAGAAGACCATCACAAAATCTCAGAAAGCACAAAAACTTTTTTTTTGAAAAATATGACTTAGCACCTTTGTCCACTTATGTCTTCAATTGGTAAAATTATTGAATAAAGACAATATGATTTTCAAGTTTTCATTTATCTTGTAACATACTATACCTATCCTTTCGACCTCCTATATTCAAAAAAACCGTATTTATTATGATTTAGAGGGAGCAATTTTTAGAGGGAACACGACTTTTAAGTACCTAAGCTATTGTTCTAGGTATCTTAAAATATATCATGGATAACATGCAGAACAGTTTTAAAACTGAAATAATTCACAATAGTGTAGGCTTCCATGACAAAAAAGGTACCCCACAGAACACCTCAAAATTATAAAGTGAAAAAGGCTGAAAACATGTTACGCCCGCGAGACTAGTAAAAATTTGTTAATTGTTATTTTTTATGAATTTTGATAAAAAAAATATTTTTTCAAAACACTTGCTTGAAATTTATACAATTTGTAGAAAATAATGTTATTGTTGTTGTAAATTATTTTTTTATGAAAATGCACGTCATAACACCTCCTTGATTTTTTTTTAAATAAAGTTTAAGATCTTTTCTATCTATTGCAACTTGTCTGGTTGCATTTTGAATGCACAGCTCAATGTATCAAGATCAATCACGGGCATTTAAGAACACTTCGTTAAAAGAAAAAAAAACTGGAGCTTAAGATGCCTATGCATAAAAAATATTCTTATCATTAAAAAAGTTTTTTTTGTTAGTCAGATTCAATTTTTAAGCGCAGTGACAGCGTTATTTCATAAAAAAAGGCTTTTATAAAGGCGGTGTCAAAACACCACCCTAATATGTTTTTGGAAGAAGGTTTGACATCTATTTTATGCATAAAAATTGGTCTGTCACCAAAAAATGATTTTTACTATGAAAAACTTCATTGTTAAAGTGCTGAAAAAATTATGGTATAATTAGTTACTGACTATAAATTTTTTTTTGTTATAAATTAATAATTTAGATCCCTTTTATATACTTTAATACGTTTTAATGCCATAAACATTGTTTTTTACTGAGTACGTGTTATGAAGTGCACTTTCATAAAAAATGTAATTTATAACAAATGTAAGTTTGACAAATTTATTAACAAAAATTGTCAGCCAGACAAGTTGCAATGGATAGAAGAGATCTTAAACTTTATTGAAAAAAAATTCAAGGTGTTTATGACGTGCATTTTCATAAAAAAAATATTTATAACAAAAGGTCTGTCAGAAGTTATTTAACAAAAATTGTCAGCCAGACAATTTTTTCAAAAATGGCACTTTATTTTCTACAAATTGTATAAATTTCAAGCAGGTGTTTGAAAATTTTTTTTTAGTAAAATTAGAAATTTCACAAAAAATAACAATTAACAAATTTTGACTAGCCTGGCGGGCGTAAAATGTGTTTCAGCCATTTTCACTTCATAATTATGAGGTGTTCTATGGGGTACCTTTTTTGTCATGTAAGCGTAGACTATACATGCAAGGAGGGTGTAAAGATTAATATAAAAAATTAAAATAATGTATATTGTATAATGAAATGTTACTTATTATTGCAATTAACCCATTCAAAAATGTGGCATTTTCTGATGGTCGAATGTGAAGAGAATTTTTTTTAATGTTATTATTATTTTTATTAAAAAGTACTTTTAAAGGGTTAAATGCCCTAAAATACATAATATACAACATTGATTGGTACTTCTAAAAAATTTAACAACTAGGTACTGCGTACCTACTATTTAAATAATATTTTTCAAATAATAATCAAATCTTATTGTTAATATTTATCATAATTAAATAAAACCAGTATGTGAATGTCAAATAGTGCCAGACCATTACCCCTAGATGCTCGAAAAGGTTTGTTTCCAAGAAGTTGTGTGGCTATGCATGTACGCCTTCCAGGCATGAGAGTTCTATTATAGGATTCAACTATAATAGTTGAATTATGTTTCAAGAAATTCTTAGTATGTTCCCTCGTTTCGCGATGTTGCCAGCTGGGGGGCTCCATAACGGCATATTAGTATGGTGGGCTGAACAATGTATATACACCTCTATAGGTATATACACAAAGCGCCACCTGGTGGCAAACATAGTGTACTAAACAGCGTATGTTGTATAGAGGAACGGTCATTATTAGGCCCACTTGAAAATCTGCCCATAGGTCCCCATAGGCGTGCGCAACGCTTTGGCGCTCATATACACGCGAAACTTTGTTCAGCCCGCAGGCGGGCTTAACAAGGTTGCAAAGGGCTACACAACTGACCGTTAATATATTCAACGGGCTCAACAATGACCGTGTACATCTCTATATATATATATATATATACTTGGCCAACTATCAAAGCGAGGACCAACTGTTCTACCCATCAAGTGAGGACCACCAGAAGAAAGCATTCTACAGGCATAGTAATAGTTCTGATTGTTAAATCTTGAGATGGGCGATAGATGGCTCGAGAGTATACGCAGGGAAAACGGAACAGAGCCAAGTTATAATTTTCATGTATATAGGAACATAGTGAGGACAGTTTGCGTGAATATCAAAGTGAGGTCGGTATATTTATTTATGCTCTCCGCATTTAATGAGGTCCGTATATTACATGATTCGTAGAAAGTGAGACCCAGCACTGTTGCCAGATGCCAAGCATAGCGCTTTAGTATGATACACTGAAACACAGTATGACCTGCCGCAGCAGGTTGGCTCCGCATCGGCAAAACCGTGATGTCACTTGTTCTAAAAAATCATCTACGAATCTAATGTAAATAACGTCTGCTTTATCACAAAATACCCAGAGGTGGGTTACTATTTTGAATAAACCTATTTTAAATACCTACTTAAGATAGAATCAACCTATTTGAAATAAATCTATTTAAAATGAAAATAACACAAACATAATCATCAGCGATAGTGCACAAGAGTCAAATCTTACAGTCTTTTTCTTTTGATGTTCGTCTTTTGTTTTTCCTAATTTGTGAAATGCTTTTCCCATTTATCAAACGTCAGTGCGTGATGTTTCAATTGAAACTCCAAACCAGAAGTCTTAACTTTTGAGATACAAGGTGGTGAAGTTTATGAAAAATAAATAATTTTTTACATAATATCTGTAATACCGCTCTCTAGATATATTATCCAAATTTCGTATACCGGTATTACGCTTCAAGAGGCATTTTTTCGTGTACCACATTTCATTTTATTTCTACTGGTGACGATCGTTTTTTTTTTTATTATTTTTTTCATCAAAGCATTTTTAACGATAATCTTGCGACCATGGAGAGAAATAGATTTTATTTTTTTAGGCGGAAAGCGTGCATCGATCTGAAAAAATCAAGTAATCAAATTTGCCTAGAAAGGAATGGGCATTTCAAAAATGAATCTATAAAAAAAAATCAGTGGCGTATGGCGTATGTACCATCAATGTTTATCAATGTTTATCAATGTCTGCCAAATTATGCAGGTAAAATTCTGCACGAACGTCACTGCTGGAAATAAAAAATGAAATGGAGGACATAAAAAAATGCCTCTTAATGCATAATACCTACCTGCATGTATACGAAATTTCATTGAAATATCTAGAGCAGTAGGTAGGTATTAAAGATATAAAAAAATTAATTATTTTTCATAAACTTTACCACTCTGTATCTCAAAGGGTTAAGACTTTTAAGACACACGTTTTCATGAAGTTTTTTTTTTTAACTTACCAAAAAAAAATACCCCCTTAAATATTAACATTTAATTAGGGAACACCGTATATACAGGCTGTTCGGTAATGGGCCAGCCAAAATTAAACATCATGTATAAAATCGTGTTTTAAACATAAGAAAAGAATAACGTTTTTTTCAGATATCGGGCTTCGTTGGGAAATATTTCCAAAAAATGTAAAACTAAGGCAGCTCTGAAATTTAAAATAAATCATCCCGATCTGAAAAACGTTTTTCTTTTTTATGTTTCAAATACGATTTTATACATGACGTTTGGTCTGGACTGGCCCGTTACCGAACACCCTGTAAATAATATTTATTTCTGGATAACATAATGGTCTTATATCTTTACTGAAATTTGACTTGTGTAACCATGCACGAGCGGGACTTGTCATTAATAAAATAAATAACAGAGTTAACTAGTTGTATTTCGTTTAATAAGTAGATACTTAATTATTACAGTGATAAATGGAAAAGGTGCACTTATGTAAATAACAATAATAAGGGAAAGTCCGTACATGGCGATACAATGGATAATTGCCAATACTATGGACAATTTCCAATAACGGAGGAGACAAATGCAGGCCGCGGGGTAAAAACTAGAAAACCCCGATGCGTCAGACTGCTTAGAAATCTCATGGAACATGGAATACTTCATAACTACGGATACGGCTACTAGTGGAGCGGAAAGAGCCCGCTATCTCGCTTATTTAAGGTAGAAAAATCTTTCGGAGTAGAAAGATATGGGACCGGTACCATCATATTAAGGGATCTTTGGGGCACTAGAATCTCGTTTTACGACAAGCTCCCTTGGTGCTGACAAAAGTTACAGCCCTTTGAATCTCAGATTTGTGATTTTTTTTCACGAGTAATAGTATTTTTTTTCTCCGTCACCGGTTGACATTGGGGACTCTAGTTTTATTTTTCCTTTATAGTTATGATCAGTGAACGAAATGACGTATTTGAAATGCAAGAAGTTTGTTCAATTTTCAAAATATTCAGTGTTTTTGACCGATTAAACACACAATTTCTACAAAGTTCCGACTTTGAACACCTTTAAATTTTTTTTTCACGATATCGATTTCAGTTTTTTTGTTACCATCTGATAAAATGAAGCTTTGTGAACATTTTATTGCGTATAACATGTAGTCGCGTTTCAAAAATAAACTTTCTAGAGCCGTTTATATGAAACCCTGAAGTTGAACAGATATGTTTAGCATAGAAGGGACGGAGTGCGAGTTATAGCGCGGCGACGGCTGTTGAACAAGGAACGGCTGAGGATAAGATTGTTACTGCGAGTGTTACTGTTATGTACCTATTCAATAATAATTTAGGGACGTTTATTTATTGTAATATTGTTTAAATAAGACTTTGTTATTTATCAAATATTTTAACACGCTTGAAATTCATTGAAAATATTCATATGTATTTTCAATTGGTTAATATACCTAAAGGGCAATAGAAAGCAAGGTATGGTCTAAGCAAGGTACCTATAATAGGTATACCTATCTACGACATGCGGTTACACCTATTACACCTTAGAGTGGCTGGTCGTCATAATTATTATTATGCGAAGTATGTTGGCAATACTAATTTTTGTCAAAAGTAAATTGCAGAGATCATTAAATGTTCGCTTTGTTTCTTTAACTGATTTGAATCATTGCCATCCCATCTATTAGAATAGAGTCAACGATATCGGGAATTTGATACAAAACAGAAGTAGAGTGTCCCTTCAGTCTTGACTTTAAATCCGACTTGACGTTTTTTCTCGTTGTAAAATCTTCATGAAATATTGACAAAGGAACAGAAAACAGAAGATAATTCATATGACATTATATCTGACGTATCAGTTAAAGGTTTAAGCGAGCAATGGTTAGAACTCTTCTAAACATAGCTTCGGACCCAACAGCTGCCAAAAAAGTCTCTGCATAAAAAGTATTTTTCATGAAGTCCTCGTGGTTCTTTTTGGCATCAATATCAATAAGACACATGTCATCAGGCTATTTTCAATTTCTTTTGATGCGATCCACCCAGTAGTAATATTAATTAAATTCTCGGGAATTATCGACAATCAAATGGATTTGTCCATTGCTCTTCAAATAGCTCCATCAATTTTTGTATGTCTTTTTCATCTCGTTATTTTTCAGTACTGCACTGTTGCCGTTGACGGTGATCAGTTCGGGACAGTATTTAATTTTTTTTTAAATAATCACCAAGTGAATGTCTTGTTACTAACCATCTCAATAAGGTTTCTTGTTTTTTAGTGAAGCCCACTACCCCCTCCCCCCATAGCTTTTGCCGAGGCTTTTGCAGTCTCTAATAATGCTTTGCTCTAATGCCATGTCGAAAGCTACACAATTGAATCTCTTTTCTGCAGTCTTTTTGACTACGAAATTACCCTCATTTGAGAAATCATACATTTTCGAATTTTTGGTTTTCAATTTATTCATATCGGAGAGATAAACAGAATGTACAGAACATACTTCGCATAATAATTATGACGTCCAGCCGCTCTAAGGTGTAATAGGTGTAACCGCATATCGTAGATAGGTATACCTATTATAGGTACCTTGCTTAGACCATACCTTGCTTTCTATTGCCCTTTAGGTATATTAACCAATTGAAAATATGAATATTTTCAATGAATTTCAAGCGTGTTAAAATATTTGATAAATAACAAAGCCTTATTTAAACAATATTACAATAAATAAACGTCCCTAAATTATTATTGAATAGGTACATAACAGTAACACTCGCAGTAACAATCTTATCCTCAGCCGTTCCTTGTTCAACAGCCGTCGCCGCGCTATAACTCGCACTCCGTCCCTTCTATGCTAAACATATCTGTTCAACTTCAGGGTTTCATATAAACGGCTCTAGAAAGTTTATTTTTGAAACGCGACTGCATGTTATACGAAATAAAATGTTCACAAAGCTTCATTTTATCCGATGGTAACAAAAAAACTGAAATCGATATCGTGAAAAAAAAAATTTAAAGGTGTTCAAAGTCGGAACTTTGCAGAAATTGTGTGTTTAATCGGTCAAAAACACTGAATATTTTGAAAATTGAACAAACTTCTTGCATTTCAAATACGTCATTTCGTTCACTGATCATAACTATAAAGGAAAAACCAAACTAGAGTCCCCAATGTCAACCGGTGACGGAGAAAAAAAATACTTTGCGAAGCTATTACTCGTGAAAAAAAATCACAAATCTGAGATTCAAAGGGCTGTAACTTTTGTCAGCACCAAGGGAGCTTGTCGTAAAACGAGATTCTAGTGCCCCAAAGATCCCTTAACATGATGGTACCGGTCCCATATCTTTCTACTCCGAAAAATTTTTTGTGCATATTTTCAGCCTCTTTCCGCTCCACTATACGGTAACTTACTATGTATTAATTACTACACTACTTGGGGACGGGTGGTTCGACTGGTCTTGGCTTGGGCCCTAGTCGGTGGGGCAGCGGCGTGAAGTGTCTGGCACTACCGATCGATGAAATCAGGAGTGAATGAATACCAGCTGGTAGTGTCGCTAATATTTTATACTTGTCATATTCTCAATAGCCAATGTCCTACTGTCTAATGTTTCAACCTTATACTATTAAATAAAATATTATCATAATAAATAAATATTTATTATATTGTCTAAGGTTTCAACAAACTGTTATACTAGAAATTAATTGGAAATAAATATGGCGGAATTGGCGGGAGCAGCATTCTACTCTGTAGCATCTACGCTGTACAATGAAAATTTATTAAATTAAATTTAAATTATTTCTACTACATTAACTTGATATAATAGAAAAATAATCTATAAAAAAAATTGACAGATAACTTCCTTAACTCGGGTTGAGTTTGTAGAAAAAATCGTCTCCATCAAGATAAATAAAACATAATTTTTCGGGTTTTATTTTATTATTGAAATGTACAATAATTTTCAGTTTTTATTTTTCTTATTATGTTGCTTAAAAATAATCAATAATTATTGTTTGGTAGAAGATTATTACATCCACTTTTAATTTGTTATGTTTTGTATTTATTTGTAAATTCTTTCAGTAAGATACCTATTAAACTTCATTTACTATAAGTATTTCTAATCTATTAACTTTTTTTGTAAAAGATAACACTTTGATTTCTTATCTGATTATTTATCATTTTAATTTTTTAGTAAAATATTAAACTTAAATTTACTGTTTCTTATTTGTGTATTTATAATAAACTGTTTTGCTATACCTATGCTTGCTTTTATTCATTTGTTTATTGTACCTACGAATCCACTAACGAAGGACAGGACCATTTTCCATTTTATATTTCAATTTCAAATACCAATTTTCTTTTTTGTATCGTAAAATTGGAAAATGGTCCTGTCCTTCGTTAGTGGATTCGTAGGTACAATAAACAGATGAATAAAAGCAAGCATAGGTATAGCAAAACAGTTGTTTATTATAAATACACAAATAAGAAACAGTAAATTTAAGTTTAATATTTTACTAAAAAATTAAAATGATAAATAATCAGATAAGAAAATCCACTAACGAAGGACAGGACCATTTTCCATTTTATATTTCAATTTCAAATACCAATTTTCTTTTTTGTATCGTAAAATTGGAAAATCTGAAAGTATTTTGTATTTTCCATTTTAAATAGTTTATCAGAAAGCATTTTGTTCTTTCTATTTTAAATACATTTTGAAAACCATTTTACCCATCTCTGAAAATACAATCAACATAAAAGATGAAATTCTGAAAATTTTACAAGTTTGGGTTTAGGTTGCTACGATATTTAACTGCAATAATTATACATTTCCAGATAATATTGCCCAATTTTGGTCACAGAAAATAAGAAACAACCTGGCCTGATCATTTCTATAAAATGTGGTTTTAAAGCTCGCCTAAATTCAATAAAAGTAAAATGGACGACATTTGAGGCTAATCCAAACCCGTCGATTTTTGTTTTCAGATTATAATTTTTTACAGGGGTAGTTACCCCTCTGGAATTTTGAAACATTAAGGGGGTAGTGTGGTATGTCATTTGATAGGTAATAATAGTATATTTTTTAATTAAAAATTAAATCTTCCTTCAGTTCCTTGTCTGCCTCATCCTGGCTTCTACTAAAATCATATTTATTCGAATAAGGTTTTCTCATGTTGAATTTCGTTTTCGTTTCTAAAGAAACGAGTGATCTCGTGTCTGTTCTAGATTAAATTGTAATAAATTGATCAAATTGTTGACTGATTAATTAAATATGTAGATTAATTATTTGGAACAGCAGTCGATAATGAAATTACTATTTTTTCTCGAAACCCAAGCTTTCAAACTTTATTTTAGTTCTTCTTCAGGGGTAGGAAAGTGCATGAGGTCTAATAACTTGTTAATAATGATGGACATTTTTTGAATAAACAACAGCTGTTACAAATCTTCTCTGTTCCTGTATAAACCATATATAATAAAACATTTCAAAGGTTTGTCTAAAAGTTTAAAAAAAAATTCCAAATCTATTTTATGTTTTAATATTTTTTCCTAATCTTTTTTTTTTGGAAAATATATAAGAACGTAAAATAGATTTGGAATTGTTTTAAAAACTTAGGCTGCCATTTAATAAAAACCAAGATGGCGGCCTTAGACAAACGCCAGTCTCACAAAACAAATGAAACTCAAATCAACGTATGGGTATTTATGTGTAATTCAACATCAACCCTACCAAATGTCAAACCCCCTCTGCGTAATCACGCTTGGTGCAATACTTTTTACGCATCCTGCATAGGTAAACAATGATTGGTTTGTTCATGCAGGCTGTTTTTTTTTAAATATTGTTCAGTATTCTGTAGAATTATATTCTTATGGCAGTTTTACTTCATAAAAATCGAAACTCCAAATTATTATGAAAGTTTCAAAATGGCCCGTGTAAGCAGTGTAATTTCAAAATTTCTTTAGTATCTAATTTTTTCACATCTTTGAAAAATCTCTTAAAAAAACTATGAAAAGAAAATATATTTTTATCTCAATAAAATCAATATTATTATTATTATTAACTATCGATTCATGGGTATTTATAGGTATCTTATATGTGGTGGTGTGAGTCTTACAGCCAGTATTATAAAGGCTCATTAAGTTAACGGGAAGATTTCTGGAGCCGTTTCTAGAAAAAGTATAGCCATTGGCCATAGGTGGAAAATATAGCAATTCAGTGACTCTTGGCATGAAAGGGATTACAAAAATGTTAATAAAAGTAATTTGACGTCGATATTAGTGTTGTATCAGAAATATTCCCGTTAGTTAAATGGGCCTTTAGAATACTGATGGGTGCGCCAGAGTCTGGCATAAATTCAGTATTTGTAAAATAATTAACTTTCGAGACAAATCCAAAATTTTCGAAAGTACGGAAAACACTCGATTTTAGTTTTAAATTGTCGTCACCTTTTTTCATACAACCCCCTCAACGGGGGTGATTGCCCCTCTTAAACTTTCAAACAAGAAAGCAACCTGAACAGAAACCATGAAATTCTTGGATTTTGAAGGTCAATTTTCATAATTTCTTTGCACCGACCCCGTTTAGGTACATTTGAAAATTCCAGAGGGGAATTACCCCTTCTAAGGGGTGCAAGATTAATAGGAGGGGGCTGCAAAAAAAATTGAAAAAAATAATAGAGGAGTTTTTGGATTTAGAGTCACATTTTATAAAAATGATTAGCCCAAGTTGTATCTTATTTTTTGTCACTAATATGTAAAATATGTAAAATTTTCAGATTTTAATATTTTATGTTGCGGTATTCTGTGATAAAGCAGGTGGTATTTACACGGGATTAAATGGGCAGGACTGTTTTTTTGTAACAAGTAACGTCACGGTTCTGTCGAAGTGGAGCCAATCTGCGTCCGGACATACCGTGTTTCAGTGTATCGTGACTCGTGACTATGAATATTACTTGAAAGATTACAAATAAATAGTAGGTACCTATGATGTAAGTCTACCTATTTTCTTAATTTCTCAATAGAATCTCTTTCAATTGGCAATATTATTTAAAGAAAATTTGGTTCCAAATGAAAAAAGAGGCAGAGAAAGCCTCTTAAGGTTCCCTCTAAAAGGACCTTTGTTTTTATAAATTTCTTTTATCAGTCAAATATTTAATAATTGAGTTCCAGCTACCTACTTATCGCATCAACAAGCACGCGCAAATCTTCCTAGCCTTTACATCTTTCAATAGATAAGTTTCAGTATTATAAGTAAAAAATAGGTAGGTACATACTTACACTTAAAATGTCTACAAAAATCTTACAATAATGTACCTTTTGTTAGCTTTCAAATTGATTTTTTATTCAAATACTGAAATGAAAGCCCGGCAATAATTGTACAGATCTAATAATGATATTTTTGACAGTTCAATTATTCGGCTTAACTTAATTTTAGTGAGTAATTTAGATGGATGTTCCGTGTGTATTTTAAGTTCTAGTTCATTATGTTTCACTTATACGTACCTAAAAGTCCAATTTTTTTTAATACTCATTTCATTACGTTACCTTAAGCCGTAAGTAGGTACCCTAAACATACTAAATAATGAAAGGTTGACTTAGGTACATTTTGGAATAGTTTTCTTCAAAATTTTTTATTTCATAGTAATTTTGTTGGGAATTAATACGAAATTGACTACATTTAGATTATGTTTATCTGAGCATATTTATTTAAAATTTTACTAGGGACGGTTTAAAGAATGTTTTATCTCGTGTCTAACTCATCGAAAGAGAGAACATATTAATTTATTACGCGAATAATTAAATGTAGATAGGTAGGTAGGTACACATAAATTAATAAACCACCAATAAAAAATTGTAGGTACCTACTTATTCTACTTGGGTATTATGATTTTACGTTGCAACGCTTGATAATAATTATTGTACCTGCTAAAGAATTTAAAAAGTAAAGAAAACGCGTATAGGTAGATAGTAGAGGTAAGTATGCCTACCTATTAAAATAATGTACTTTTAATTGTTTCCAGTTATTCTATAAGTAGGTATTAATAATTGAAAAAAAGATTTCACATTTTGGCTTGATTTGAGCATAGTTCACGTTATGTTTTATAATTTTTTCTGTGATTTAACAATAGTAATTTAAAAACAACTAAAATTATTTAAAAATAGTATGGTTAAAAAGTAAAAATGGTTCAAGGAATACAATATCATTATAGTCATGAAACTGCTCGTCAAAAAACATCGTACTACTCTTCGTCAAAAAGCGAGAGAATAAGCTACCTATAGTTGTCTAGACCGCCGGGGGAAGCTCCGGATGAACGATTCCTACGAACTCGAGAACGCCAAGGTCAAATATGGATTTATTGAATCCCAGTGATATACGTTATGATGGTTGTACGCAGAGCGATAAGTGAGGACCAGCTGCGTTGCCGAGTCTCCGGTCCTCACTTCTACTGTAGTCCGTTTAACGACTATACACGTATTCAGAATATACATCTTACCGGCACGCCACCCACGGTCCTCCTCTGAACTAAAATATACAAATTTTACCGTATCATTCATCAAGTGAGGTCCAGTCAATTATGTCTAATTTGCATTTTACAGGCCAGTAACAGTCACTGTGGAAGATCTGAAGGCGTTTACAAAGTGGGGTCCGTATATTGGACCTCACTTTGTCGCGGACCTCACTTCAACCGTATTTTTTGTGTGGATGGAGCTCACAGTGATAGAAAGGAATATATATATATATATTTATATATATATTTATTTCTCCAAAATCACGATTTTTCGATTTTCAAAACGCTCCTGTAGCTTTATCTTTCAAGATTAGTGAATGAAATTTTGGATTCTTGTATAGCTCTGGAATGACTTTAGATTTTCGTTGAAAAAATTTCCAAAAGTCACGTTACTTCTACAGGGTGTCCTTTCAAAGTTCCAAACATACGGTCCTTGAGGCACGGTTTCTGGCCGCAGTTTTCAATCTAGGGGGCTGAAATTTTTGTGGGAGTAAGATATCCACAAGGAGTGGTCTGGTATTGCACTTGAGCAAAATCGGCCGAGCCGTTTCAAAATGGCAGCCATTTGAATTTTCGGAAAAGGTCCAATTTTTTGAGCCCCCGTATGAGCAAGATGTCAAAAAAACTTTGAAATCAAATTAACAGGATTTGAAGAAAATTATTGGAACTTTGAGTTAATGCAATAAAATTACCATATTTTCCATTAATAAGCCAGTGTCGTGGGTAGGAAAAAGAGCGAAAATGTGTCAATTCTATAACAGTTTATGAGTCCATTTTTGAAGAAGTTGAACCGAAATTTTCCATTTTTTTTTGCTTTAACATATAATTTGATGTCTTAACTTCAATTCGCCTCGATTAATGTAGCACTTTAAACGAAAAATAAAAAAGTTTTTCGCTTGTGCAAAATTAGCTTACACTTATATAAAATTATTAAATTGATGAAATGGTTCGCAATTTCTTTTTTATTTTTTTTCACATTCAATTATGAATGGTTCTGAAAATTAGAAAAACAATCGCAACGACTATTAAATCACCTACATGCAGGTGAAAAAAGTATTCAAATTGGTCTTTTAATAACAAAGATACGACCAGTTTAAAAAATAAAATGAGTAGGTGTAGGTACCTGACTTACTACATAATATATCTACCCCATCATCACTAGAAATATGAAACGCATCGTGGATCAGTTCATTACATCCTTTCTTAGTAAACTGTTGGTGCGGGTTCGAAACCACGAGAGTGTATCATTCTTTTTTTTTTGATAGGTAGAAAAATCGGATTATTTTTTCATTATATTCATTATAAAAAAAATAGGAAGAAAATATTTATTATTGAATCGCATAAAAATACACTATTTAATAATAAGCTAGTGGCGTGGGTAAGAAAATGGTAAAAATGGCTAAATTTATTTAACTGATTATGAGCACATTTTTGAGAGAATTTACCTGAAATTTTCAGAGTAGACAACTACACTAATAAACTTTAACTCTCAAAAATTTCAAGAAGCAAATAAGAGAAATGGCGGAGTTATTCGATTATTCGATTATTATTTTTTTACATGATGTTTATTTCTCTAAAATTTCAAATGTTCGATTTTCAGAACTCGCCTGTAACTTTTTATCGTTAGTCAGTAGCGGGTATAGGAAAAGGGACGAAATTGTTGAATTTTGTCAATTTTTTTTTGGCTTATTATGTGTAAAAATCTATTTTATTGCACGCTTTCAAACGAAATGAAATGAATTTTCACAGTAAACCACTACGCAAATTCGACCTGACTATGGAAAAATTCAGAAAGCCAATTTAAAAGGCGGCAAAAATTTTCATAATTGAATCGCATAAAAATACACTATTTCTGCGTTTGATGCGCAAGAAGGTTTTTTTTAATTTTTTGTTTTGAAAAAAATCCAAAAACCAGTAAATTTTTAGAAAATTTAGGTAATCCATTTTGTTCGATGCAGATTTTATCAATTGGCTCATAGTATATGAGTCCAAAATTAACGTGCATCTTGGCAACTTAAACTGAAATAAAAAAGAATACAAAATCAACTCAGCTCATTTGCACAAAGTAACATGACCAAGTTTACATGCGCAAAGAATCCCGCACTGGTTATATGGAAATCCAATAGGCGTGAAGTGAACATACAGGGTGATGAAAAATCTGCCTTTTTTCGTTATGTATTTCTTTGACCATAGCTAACTTCGTTGTTATTGGAGCTAGGAATTCGATTAAATTACCGAAAAAGAAGATTTATTTCCGCGTATAATAGAGGTGAAAACAGAAAAATAATAACCGAAAGTCCACAACATGAAATATTAACAAAAACGTTTTTTTTTTTTATGGGAAACAATGTAAATTATTATACATTTTTGTATTGTCTGGAGAAAATCGAATTGTTTCTTCATAAAGACGGTTTGCTTTAAAGGTGAGTAACTTTAGTTAAAAAAAAAGTGAAAATCGCCGTTTTTCGTTATTCAAGGCAATTTACAATGAAAACGGCTGAAGAAATCGGAAGCTTACATGTCTATATCTTATTACCTTTTCAACTCTACATCCTCTTGTGTAGTTGAAATATATGTGCAGGGTGGTATAAAAAGCTGAGATTTTATAACAAACTAAATAATAATAAAAAAATATTTCTATGGGATAATTTCATAAGTAGTACTTCCAATAAGAATTAAATAGGGACATATAAACCGTTTTCCAATATCTTGGCCGCTTTTGTTGTAAATAATTATATTCAGAGATGCTTCATGCAATATCTGGGAGATAGCATCATTCAGTAAAATTTTCCTCTTCGTCATATGACCACTTTTGCAAGTTTTTTAATAAGAATTTGATGAAATTGATTGAGTTTTGCTCCTACGGCATTTAAAATCAGTTTAATATTTAACCCACGTCTAAATTTGTGTGATTTTATTAATTTTTCTATGCAATTATGTCCCCTTTCTAGAGATCTCTAAATAGTTTATCAAAGAGACAAGAAGGAGGTTTTTTAATTATGTCTTAGCACAGATAATTCTAGAGAAGAACGTGTTATTAATCGTTTAAATCATAAATTTGTAACGAAAGAAGTCCTCTTTTCTTTCTTAATTCGTGATAATTAGGAGGTTAATATTTTAGTCAATCACGACTTTACAAATTCCATTTGACAGTCCTTAAGTTGCTTTAGATGAACTAGGAGCGGCCACTGATTTTTGAATTGGAAAAAATATAGTTTACAAACAATAAAATGGTACGCGTAATAGATTTTGATCTAGATCTAGAAGAAGATGTCATTAAATACAAATGAATATTTTGTAAGTTCGTTGCGTGAATAACTTTAAATCGTGAATTTTTTATTTCAGAGTAACATCGTTCTTGATGCTTGGAGATTTGAAAAACGGATCATGTGCTTTACAGGAGTTTTTCCAATGGCAGATAGGAATCTCCTCTTTGCACTAATAAGAATTATTAATTTATTTCTGGCGTGGTTTCCGGCATTTTCAATGTTAGTAACACTACTGACCAATTTGGACGATATGGGTATTGTGTTGGAAATACTATGGTTTGGAGCAACTCAGTTCAGTTATTTCTTCAAAATAAATAATTTAGTGTATCACAACAAAGATATCGTTAAACTTGAAAATTTCATCAATGGTCCAATATTCAACGCAATCAGCCCTGTTCAAGAAAAAGAAATCGGACTGGTGATCAAATCTTGTCAAAAAATAACTAAGGGTTACAGGATTATGTGCGTAGTGGCTGTTATACTTTTCCTTCAACCTTTGCTGGGATCTTCTCGTCCGACGTTGACTCCAGGATGGTTTCCTTTGGACGAGGAAAAATATTGTTATCATATTTTCTGGTTTCAGTTTACTGCTACCGCAACTTTGGCTTTTGTTAACACTACGATAGATATTTCATTTTACACAATATTAGCCATAGGAAAGTTTCAACTTCGATTATTGAAAGATAATTTGACAAATTTAGATCGAGACATTTTGGGAGAAAAAGGACCGGAAATAAGAGGACGTATAAAAAGCTGCATAATACATCATAACAAAATTATTGAGTAAGATACTTTTTTTACAATCATATTTTAATTTATTTATTAGACACTTACCTAGTAATGACATGTACTAAAAAAAATCATTGAAGGAAACAAAAATTCCTTTTGAATTTTAGTTTGAAAGCGTTAGAAATTCAATAAACGAAATTCAATAAAAAAGATCTAAAAATATCAATTTTGCCATGTCAGAATTTTATTTTTCGCTTTAAAAAATCTTATATTATGTAGGCATTGGACAGCTCGCTTCATCAGCCACGCACAGACTCTAGGAAGGTAAGACGCAAGGTTAGATAAAGGCTCATCTGACAAAAAAAAATCCTGACGAATTTCTTGAACTAGTCTGTGGAGAGTTAGGCTCACTTACAGAAAAATAAATTAGCTACATACTATAATATAGAAGTGACATTTATTATTCTTAATATTTTCATTTTCATTTTCTTTTCCCTTTTTTTCTTCCTGTTCTTGATTTTTATTTATGTTGTCTTTAGCTTCCCTTAAAATCCACTTGCCTAATTAGCGAACATACATAGCCATTATGCAGGAGTTATGGTTTCATAGCCTGTTTTTTATTTTATCGTTACCTCTAGCTATCATTTCTGGACATTGAATGTTATTTGAGTCAAGAATTCTATTCCGTATGTCTTCTGGGTAAGAGTCACAATAGCCCCGAGCTCTTTGAATCTGTGAATTATGTTCAAAGGAATTCTTTCAACATTATGGGGTGCTGTTATGTGTATTGCGCAAGAAGTTGCAGAGTAGGTATATATAATCCTATTTCTGCGGACCCTAATCCCATTTCCTAAGAAGTTTTTTTAGGTGTTGAGGTCGCAGTGTCATTGGCGAGCGGCGTTGCACATTTTTTGTGATCAAGAGATTTAAAAGTAGCAATGTTTAAATTTAAAAGAGTTTGCCAGTGTAGCTTTCTCAGATCAACAGCTAATTTCTTACTGTCGGCCACTTATAATGAATCAATCAATCATACAAAACCCTTTATGAAGTCTATAAAGACGAAGAGGTGGTCTTTTTTCAGTAATCGTTATTTTTCCTAATAAGATTCTTGTGAACCATGTCAGTTGTATCAGATTATTCCGTTGGTGAAAGGGCATTTGGAGTAATGGTTAACTTTCTTCGATCGTTTAGAAAGCTCACATTCCCATTTCTAAATCGTGTGAAAGATGAAAGCTAAGTTTTTAATTCCACTGTAGTCTCCACATTCTGAATTATCTCCTTATTTTTATTGTAGAATGGGGCTAGGTTGATGTTTTTCCATCTGCCTAGTATTTTCTGTTACAGGAAGATATCGCTAAATTCCCTAGTCAATAGAATTCTTCCAGAATTTCAGCGCAGTATAAGTATCTCATCTAATCCAACCGTTTCTTTGTTTTTATCTTATTTAACCGCATCTTCCGTCCCTCCTAGTACCTAATATTTTGTAACCATTGACCGTCGCTTAAGGAGGAACGCCACAAAATTATTTCGTATAACCTCAGTCTGTCACTGCAACTCTCCTTCTTTTATGTGACTATATCATCTTTCCATGGAGGAGTTGCTTTTGGCGGAATTTTTGCAGTCGATTGTCACTTGACGCTAAAGTTCTGATTTTTTTAAAAGGCTTGATCGCCGTCGTTGGTCTCTCGAGATAATCTTCCGTCGCTATCTCTACTGTCTTTGTTAAATTATCGAAACAAAAAAAAACCAATACACAGTTTTGCCGATGACAGTACACTTATATCTTCTTATACCTTCGCGAACTTCGGCCATACGCAAAGAGCAAGAAGTCTCAATACTCAACAAAGATCTACAAGAGATTCTAGCTTGTGATGATAGAAATCAAGTAGTGTAGTTTATTGCTAATAAAAGTAATAAAACACAGTCTGTCATCTTCTCCAAAAAAAGTGAACGTTATGAGCTAGATATGGTCATCTCTTTATTTACTTGGCGTGAGTCTGGAAGCGCACATGTCTCGGTATAATCATGTTGCAGATTTGGTGTAGAGTGCTGCTTAGAACTTGGAACATTGTTTCGCACAAAGAAATTATACACCTCAACAGCTTTTCCTCTTATATACTCAAATACGACCTTCTTTGGAGTTCTATTCACATGCTGGATCTCAGCTCCTAAACATATACTGATTACTTGACTCCATTCAGAAAAGAGCCATCCACTTGATCGAGAACTCGACACTGATAAAAAATTTAGATACTCGAGAACATCGTAAAAAAGTAGCTTACCTACCTAATGAGCCTGTTATACGGATATTTTTATGAGAAATACTCAAAAGACGTGGCTTGTTTGATTGCACCTAGAACGAGGCCTGGCAGAAATACACGTCAAGCTGTAATACCTCATCCCTAACAGGATCAGTTCGTTACTTCTCGTACCTCTTATTTAAGACTTTTTTGTATAGAATCGGATCACTTTGGAATAGCATTCCAAGGGGAGTGTTTTCTGAGGAATACAACCTGCAACGATTCAAAGTGAAAGTCAAATACTTTCGTGAATCCTAGATCGTCATAGGGATTCGCCTTCAATTCATGAGCCTTTTCAATAAAACTATCCTTGGCATACGGTTATCTTCCATTCCGTGAATGCTCGTTCCTCTTGTCGAGGAATTCTGGGAATATTTTTTAAAACCAAATTTCCCTCTTCAACGTTTGTGATCGGCGGGAGGTAGTATATTTCGCTTCAGACCTCCGAATGCTTATGAAGACACATGACGAGTAATCCTTATCAGCTACCTAAAGACGTGTTTTCTGGAGTAATGACTTCTCCGAGTAAAGAAACTAAGAAATGAGTTCCACCAAGACATCGAAGAAGAAGATCATTTACGTTCCAATTAATTAATAATTGTAATACTGTACTGATATTATTTTTTCTTATGCATTGTGTCACTTTGCAACATGCTTTTTATACAAGGTGTATATTAAACATGGTAAAAATTCTAGAGGTTGTTTTGAATGATTTAAAGAATATTTCGTTCTTTAGTTATTTTTGAAAAACTTTTCGAATTAAAAATATTAATAAGTAGCTAAAATAAATGTATGTACCAATGGTGCGCTACACTGGGTTTAGAAATTAAAAAAAAAACTCAAAATAATTTTTTTATTAACAAAATTATCATAAGACATTGAAAATAAAATCAGTTTAAACGTGATAATTGTAAACTTATAAAAAAATAAGATTTTCACTTAAGTTTGGCTGGAAAAAATTGAGTTTGATCATCTTTTGTTGTAATCAGTAAGCCCATACAGAATGTAAGTAGGAAGCCATACTTCTATTTTAGCTACATTAATAACTTTTAAATGCCAAAATTGTTTTTTTTCAACCAACTTGATTCTTGTAGCTACGTGACAAAGCAGCTTTTCAAAAATCATTACAGAACAAAAAATTGCTAGAATAATTCAAGAACCATTGAATTTTGGGCGTATTTTTACCAAACACTCTGTATAAAAAAGTACATTTATAAGTACATATAAGTCTTCTTAGTTTGGATACAATAAACAAAGCCTAGGCAAAATAATATTTTGTGTGGGAGTCGTAGGTAAATTTTTTTATTAGAAACTCACATTTGACCAGTCATAATTACTGAGTATACCTATTAAGTATTGTTATACAGGGTGGGCCATCGAAAAGGTAACAAGCCTAATAATTTGGAAAGTGAAGATCTATGCAAAAAACGCCGAAACAGGTCGATTTTGTTATCGAGGGGGACATATTTTCGTGACAAATTTAACTACCCAAGTTCACCCCCTTCGCAGGAGTAGCTACCCCTTTGCTTAGTATGATCATAGGGAATAGATATCGAGTGATACATCATTTGAAAGCTACTTGAATTTTCTTTACAACGATATGCAACATTTTGGGTTTCACTTACATACAGGGAGATAAAGAAATAGAACAAGCACCCATTGGACTCGTTCTGAAATACTTTCGGGAGACGGGACTGATGAGCTAATCATCCAAAGGGGTACAATAAGCGCAAGCTTCAGTACAAGGGCCTTGAACCTACCCTAGAAGAATAATAATAATAATACATACAGGGTGGCCTACATACAAGTGATTAAGACGAGTTACGTTTTCGTTGGGCCACCCTGTATGTAAGCGAAACTCAAAATGTTGGATATCGTTGTGAAGACAATTCAAGTAGCTTTCAAATGATGTATCACTCGATAGCTGTTCCCTATATGATAAGCAAAGTATGATGAAAACTTGGGTAGTTAAATTTTTCACGATATATGCCTACTTTAATAACAAAATCGACCTGTTTCAGCATTGTTCGTGTACATCTTCAGTTTCCGAGTTATTAAGGCGAGTTAGGTTTTCGTTGGGCCACCCTGTATGTAAGCGAAACTCAAAATTTTGGATATCGTTGTAAAAAGAATTCAAGTAGCTTTCAAATGATGTATCACTGGATAGCTGTTCCCTATGATGATAAGCAAAGGGGTAGCTACCCCTGCCAAGGGGGTGAACTCGGGTAGTTAAATTTATCACGAAAATATGTCCCCCTCGATAACATAATCGACCTGTTTCGGCGTTTTCCGCATACATGTTCACTTTCCAAATTATTAGGCTTGTTACCTTTTCGATGGCCCACCCTGTATAAAAAGTAGTCCTTAATTAGAAGCATATATCGTAGTTTTGCAAGTTTATTAAAATAATTTTTAATGTTGCAGATACATACAGTTGACAGAAGATATATTTTCTGGTAGCATTTTTGCTCTATTATTTTTCACAGTGCAAGTAGCTTGCGTTACGGGTTTTGTCATGCTTTCCGTAGGTATACTTTATTATCATTAAAAAATTGTTAGATTCTTCACAAATATCTTAATTATATAATGTCTTAATTATATAATTCAATTTCAGACTCCAATCAATAGCCCCCAATTCATGCAGTTGATGCTTTATGTGTCTGCCGTATTATTTGAAGTTGCTTTGTACTGCTGGTTTGGAAATGAAATCAATCTTTCAGTGAGTAGATTTTTTTTTTCATTTGTCACCGATGATTTCAATCTGGTGCCATTCACGTTAATGAATACCTTTTTCAGAGTATTGAGGTAAGCGATGGATGTTTTTCGGCAAACTGGAATGAGTTTGATTTAGATTGCCAGAAAGCCCTTATTTTCATTATAGCAAGAAGTCAACGACAAATTCAAATCCGAGCAATCAAATTTGTTTCCGTGTGCTTGCCAACATTTGTTTCTGTAAGTATACGAAATTTTCCAAAGAAATAAATATTTGTAGGTACCCTAGCCTACAAAATTAAATTCGAATTGGTATTTTTCAGTTACTGCGATCATCGTATTCATATTTCGCTCTCTTGCAACGAGTCTATGGATGAGATACTTGGAAACATGAGGACGTTACGGATCCAATAGTTATTTTTTTTATTATTATATTGTAATCTATTTAAGAATTATTGTATTTTGCATGAACCCACCATTTATTAGATTACTTAGCTACACAAAAAAGATTACTAGAGTAATCTTCTTTCACCGACCTGATTATGATTACATTGTTTCATATTATATTATTTAAAATTAAAAGAGCTATGATGAATGGTGGTTTTTCTATAGGTACATAGTTTATTATTGAATAGTTTTTTGATTCTAAATGATTCCACAAAATAAAAGTTGACAACGTTGTTACAAAAAATAATAAAATATTAGGGACAACGGTAGGTTTTATAGAAATCTAGACGTTAATAAAAAAGGAGGCGATGCTTAACATGTCGCAGTTTTACATAAAATTCAAAATTTTGATTACAATTTTATTTAAATGTACAGTCTTTTGCTTTTGGTTTTCCTCTTTTGTCAATTGCTTTTCCTTATTTGTCAAATGAGTTTCTTATTTTTCTATCTATTAATGATTATAGTCATTGATTTATCAATCAATTTCCTTATATTATGTCAAATCAGTTTCACTTTATGTCAATTACTTTTCCCATTTACTTGCAGTGACAGTATCATAATATTGGAAAAGCAACTGATAAAACAGGAATCTCATTTGACAAAAGAGGAATTTCAATTGAAAAATCACGCACTGACGTTTGATGAATGGGAAAAGCATTTGACAAATAAGGAAAAGCCATTGACAAAAGAGGAAAACCAAAAGCAAAAGACTGTAAAATTTATTACAAAAAATTCTATTTAATTGCGTTTTCTTGAACTCGTCATTCATTTTAACTAAATCTTGATAATAATAAGGTAAGGCACAATTTTTATTAATATACAGGGTGTATCTAAATAACACAACTAAAAAAATTAAGGGGTGATTCTGTGATGAAAATTAAGGGGGGTATTTGGTATAGAATTTTTCGAAAAAACTCCCCGAAAAAAAAAATTCCCCGAAAAAGTTACACCCCTCCGAAGAATAAAAAAAAAAGGTTTTTATTTTTATTTTCCCTGTATATTAAGCTAAAGACACGAAAATTGGTAAACATTAATTGTCAATGAAACTACATATTTTGAATTTTTTTCAACCCTGAAGTATGCTTAGAAGGGATTGAAATAGTCAACCCCTAAGATATTTTACCATACATTTTTTTTTTTTAGATTAAAAATTTTCTCTAAAAAAACACGGCTGAATAGCTCAATGAATCTACAAACTTTTTTGTCTTTACAAATTGTTTCGAAAACTTAAGCATTTACGAGAAAAAAAATAAATGAAAGTCATTTTCACAAAGCTGAGCTAACGCGAGGATATTTTGCCTTAAGGTCTAGTGGTCTGTGCTTTGCAGTGACATTCATAAAAACAATAATACTGATAGCATTATTATTGTATTGTTGACCTTCGACAGTTTCTTTTTTCATTCTTTGTTTACTATTAATTGTTTTAGTTGAAATAATCTTTGCCTAATTTTTTGGTTGGCTATTGTTCAATAAAACACTATTTATAACATGAGCTTGCAATACATTTATTTTTTTTTTCTCTTAAGTGCGCAAGTTTCAGAAAAAACTTATGGAGATAAAAAAGTTTGTAGATTAATATTGAGCTATTCAGCCGTGTTTTTTTTAAAGAAAAATTTTAATCTAAAAAAAATTGTAAGGTAAAATATCTTAGGGGTTGACTATTTTCAATCCCTTCTAAGCATACTTCAGGGTTGAAAAAAATTCAAAATATGTAGTTTCATTGACAATTAATATTTACCAATTTTCGTGTCTTTAGCTTAATATACAGGGAAAATAAAAAATAATTTTTTTTTTTATTCTTCGGAGGGGTGTAACTTTTTCGGGGAGAGTTTTTTCGAAAAATTCTATACCAAATACCCCCCTTAATTTTCATCACAGAATCACCCCTTAATTTTTTTCGGTGTTATTTAGATACGCCCTGTATAAAGTCCCCTAATGATTTTTTATAACTTATTTGCCTACCTAAACGATAAAATGTAAAGATAATAGGTAAAAGGTAAAAAGTATAAGGAGAGGAGCAGTTTGAGTTCTCATTTTAGAGAATACAAAAATGTTTGTTGTTTTTTCTAAGAGCTTTTTGAGTCGATAAATAGTAAATATTGTTAAATTATTTTAGAGGACTGTAATTTTGTAATAATGATAGTGATAGTTGGGAGTTTATGGTTTTGACCAACATAAAAACAAAGTTTTACATCAACCCGGCGGTAGCCAAACAATAGAAACGTTGGTGCAACATAATATTCGATTAAAATTTCTTTCGCTACCTACGACCTACCACTATTTACTAAAATTTATGTATATATGTATATTAAAAAAAAGTTACATTCTATTGAAATGCACTTAGTAAAGACAATTATTATAGCATTGTACAGGTGATTCATTAAGAATTAATGGACTAAAGGAAACTTGCTTTTCCCATCTACATTTGGTCAAGCTGGCTGAACAGTTCGTTCTAGCTTGATGAAATTTTACAGGGGTGTAGTCAAATAATAAGCAAATTTCATCGTGTGCAAGCTTCCTCAATACACGTGACAATATTAGATTAAAAAAAATACTACACAATAATTTTATTGAAGCAGAAATATTGTATATTTTAGTGAACAACGTTTCTGTTAAAAATTCTTAGATGGAATTTATTTTTAGCACATATTTCAAACACTTTGCTTTTCAACTGGCAATGTACCGTACAAAATTCATTGAGCTAGTCCTATTGGTTCTCATCAAAGAAAATTAATCAAAATGAAAAAGGCGATATTTCGAGTTCAGATTCAATTACATATTGTCGTATCATTATGTAATATTGTCGTATCAAACTGTAAACAGTTTTTAAATGTAAACTATAGAGTGAACAAAAGATAAAATGGGACTCGTCACATTGATTCTTCAAAATGGTTACCTCTAGCTGCAACACACGTACGGCATCTTCTTTAAAAAATTATTTTTAACCTTCTGAGAGTCTCTGTTATTTCTAACTGTTTCCTCGGTTTCCGCCTTCTTAATTCTTGCAAACAAGAATATTCGGGGATAATACAACGAGCTCTACGATTTATCTGGATATTTTTTTCAGTTAGTCTCGAATACTTACTTAAATTTCCTACATGCAAGTAAGTATGAGAAAACAACTGCATATTGAAACGAACTATTTAACCCTTAGAGGGGACAAATAAATAGTCGCTGGGAGCATGAGACAGAAAAAAACAAGGGTCGTAGGTTGAGTCGCTAGTCTAGGAGGATCAACAATAACCAGCAGGTCAGCAGAACAACAGGTACTCTTTATTGAAAAATATAAAATATATCACAGCTATTAATTCTTGAGCATGGTTAACAATTAAAAAGAACAGAGCGTGCGGTTTAGCAGAATGAATTGGTCGGATGCTAGTAGTTCACAAGGCACTTAGCTTCGTATTATGGCTCTTCAGAAGTCTAGCTGGAAGTGGCCTGGATCTTCATGCTTGGCTCCGGACAATCTGCTTGGCACGGAAAAGGCAGGTGCCTCAGGGAATAAGATGGCCTCCAGGAAAAAGATTGCCTCCAAGAAAAAATTGACTCCAGGGAAAAATTGTCTCCAGAGAAAAATTGCCTCCAGGGAAAAGAATGCCTCCAGGGAAAAAGCTGTAATTTCATTGGTATCAGAAACACTCTTGCATTAATGAACGGTCCGATCGAGTCTGCTTGCCGAGGGTACATAAAATGATGTCCCGTCCTCAAGATAGGTTAAGATCAAAAAATGTGATTGACGAAATTTTACAAGCGGAGCGAAACTCGATCGGATTTAAAAGAATTAAAATTAGCATACGGTATTAAGAAAATATGATCGGTATAATTCTAGCACAATTGACAAAATCATTCTACAACACTCACCAAGCCAAAAACGTGAGGGATGGTTATAATAATGAACAGTAAATTCAAAATGTCATTGTCTATTATTCGCAACAGGTATTTGCGTGGACCTTCCTGAGCGAATTTCCAGGAGAGAAAGGAAGGTGAAAACGCGTTCACCTGCGTTCCGGGTTGGAATTCGACAATCGATGTTGACGAAACTCGAGGCCGCCAGCCGGCCGTGTTGCATTGCACTAAACGCCACTATCACTCACTCACTGCGCGCGCCCGCCGTTGTCTGTCTCCGTGTTGCTGGTACGTACAAGGTGTACGTTACAATATAAAAATATTCTGCTAAATCTAAGGTCCAGTTGTATTTTCTGAGACAATTCCATCGAATAATAAGGTACTAAACGTTATTTAACAATGAATAAAACTCAAAATGCCTTTTAAAAAGACAAATATTATTGTTGAAAACACAAATTTGTATTTTATGTTAATATTTTTTCTAATAAAAATCATAATCGCAAACCGTGAGAGATGGTTTATTAGGTCCCAAACACTGAAGCCAGCGGGCTTATTGTATTTCTCACATTTAGATTCTCCTTGATTAGAAGAGCTCCGTTCCTTTGACATCGCAAACCGTAGGTAGGTATACCAGTACTTATGGCATTCGTTTATGACAAGCGTCCGTGGTCTAGTGGACAGGCTATTGTTCACAAGCATCAGGGTTCAAACCCCGGAAGGGAGAATCTGTTTTCTTCCATATAAAATATTTCCAAATAATAAAATTTATTGTGACATTTAGTAATAGAGTGCCAAGGAATCGAGCCGTTGCCATAGCAACATAAATGAACAAGCAGAATTATCCATAAATGTATCCACTTGCATTCCCTCTTCCTTCCTCGATACAAAATATCCGATAGCAAACAGCGATATTTGAGAAATCAAATGGGTGTAATAACGTATGAGTGGAATTGTCTTTATAATACACCAACTCATCGTAATTGCTCAGAGAAAACCTTGGAGGCCATGCTATGGGTCCTCCATGTTCGGAAAAATTTTGGTTTAAATGATTTCTTGCATTTAACGTTTAATGGCTTGAGTAATCTCCAGTTGCATTGAGGGAGCTTACACACGGTATGATAGACTCACTATTTGACAACACTTTTGGAAAATCAGACTCACTGACTGCGTCTATACGAAAATCAGGTTTTTCTGGAAATATACGTAATATCATGCATGAATCTCAAACCATCCATTTTCAGATTACACATAATATGAAGGTCAGGTGAGATCGACGCGTATATTAAAATTCTCTTCTTTCGTTTGATCCATCCTTAATGAATAGAGATATACCTAGATACAGATCAAGCCATTCAAAACAAACTGTAAAAGCACCATTATCTAAGTTTTTTTCTTAATTAGTATGCTTCATTAATTAATTTCGGTCAATATTATTGTGCTTGATTCCTGAGTTTCATTCTTTCCTCCTGTCTGTTCAAACTATTTGGATGTTTGTAAAATTCAATTGCTCACGATGTAAATGGGTGTAGTAGTGTGAAGTATAAAGTATGAAGTAGTGAACAGGACCTGTTTACATCGTGAAGCAATTGAAATTTACAAACATCCAAATAATTTCAGCAAGCAGGTGGAAGGAATGACGAGTTACGTCAAACTCAAATGAGTCATCGTCTGATCCAGGAACCTGCTATGACTATGACATCATCGGAGAAACTACAAGGATATAGCTAGTATGACGTCACCAGATCATCACCTTTCAAATAGGAGCGTTATTTCAGTTATCAGTGAACACATCGCTTGCGCACACGTAACTGCTGATGATATCTACCGCAGCTGTAGACGAAACGTTCGAAGCAAATCTCCATTGGACCAAGGCAAAACAGCCCGGAAGCAGCTATGATTTCAATTGAAGCCAACTGTGAAAGCCTACACACATCAAGACTACAATCCTCAATGTAAACCGGTAACAGAAAAAAAATCTTTGTAAAGCTGTTGTGTCCCAAAGATCCTTTAATATGATTGTAAGTCGTAGAAAGGCCCCATAACTTTCTACTCCGATTATTTTTTTTTTGTTCATATTTTCAGTCTAGGGTCAGTGCAGAGAGGCGTATAGCGTACAAGTCGGCCATGAAAGCGCTGTAGGTAGTACTCGTTGAAAACACTTCGAAAAGTAGCTAGCAGCACTTCATTCTATTTTGCTAGTGTGTAAAATTTTGCGAAATGCCATCGTGTTGTGTTGTTGGGTGCACGAATAATCGCTCAAATTCCAAATAATATACAATTTTGAAACTTCGGTAGGTGAGACACCTGGTTTTCGTTAAAAGAAAGTAATTTTTTCTAAATGACGTAATAATTTTTCTCCTTTGAATTGAAATCTCACCTAATATTTCAATCAATGTACAAATTTTGAAATATCAAACTTATTTATGAAAATCTTGCCTGAAATGTCAAACGTAGTAAATATTTAAAAGTAAAAAGAATTTTAAAGTACTTAGAAAAAGTTAAATAACAACTAGTTAACCTGAGGCAGGGGAATTTTTGTTTCTTGGGGGGCACCCTTTGACATCAAATTTAACTTTGACGCAACAAACCTCTAGCCCCAGCAGCAGTCTCAAGGATTTTAAATGGATTGGGGTCAAGTGACCCTTCATTTAAAAGGTAATCTGATTATATTATATGCGACTGTATATAATTGTTTCTAGCTTTCTGTCATTTTTTTTAAATGCCAATTAATCAATTTGTGAGTATCTCAGGAGGGGTCCGAGTTGGTGTTTTGTTTTTAGGAAAATTATGTCAACGGAGTTATTCAGATTAGACAAAAACACACCCAGTATTGCAACAACTATTGTTTGGTCCGAAAAAGTTTGCACGCACGTGCGGTTCTTATTGACATTACACTTGCTCCTTTTCTTCTCCTTAGAACCGTGTTGACGTCCATTTGTCGTATTTTATGGCAAATGTGCCAGGTTCTGGGCCTTTTAGCCATTACCATGGACCTTTTTAGACAGTGAAGGCCAGAATTGATCAATAATTATTGTTAGTTTGACCTGAGGTTTTGCGAATTTTTTAAAGACAATAAATGAATGGTAAATAAATCAATGTGCTTGTATCACAGTTACGACTGAGTTTATGAGATATTTTCCTGAAACACACTATGAAGATACAGACGACATGTCATGGGATATCTTGTTTCATTCCCCAGAATTTTAAGGTAAATCCTAGCTATCATGAGAAAATATTACGATATATTTGGGAGAGTATCTCTCACATGCATTTTTTTCATTGCAAGTCTCAAGTTTGAGTAACACAAACAACTAACAACTCTCAAATAAAAACAAACGTATAGAGAAAATCGCAAAATTAACATAGAGAAGTTTCTTATGTTACCTTAATTTGCGAATCATTATCCTGGAAATGTAATATTCGAGAAAAGAAGCTTATTCAGAAAAACTAAGCCTCTTTTTCTAGTTATGTAAGTAAACAAACAAGTAAATTGACAGAGCATGTGTCATCTAGGTATTAGTATAGTAGCAATTATTATTACTCTTCTCAATATTCGAATAAAACTACTGATCTAAGTCATCTTAAGCAAAATGAACCTTTTATAGAAACTTCAAATCATTTTATTGGGAAAACAATAATATTTATTGATATCAAATTTATGTTCACAGATTTAAAATATTTACGCAAGAAATGCTATCTTTAAAATTAATAAGAAAATGATGTGATCTGCGTACATAATTAATTAACGGTTTAGCTCTGAGATTTTGTTTCAAAAATCTTCAAGTGGCAATTATGTCCCCTCTTTAAAATTATTAAACAATTAAATATTCCTTGCTCATAAATAATTTTATCGTCTAGAAAGCATACAGATTTCCTACCATGACTACTCTATAATTTCTTGTACTGTTAATTATGAGTTATTAGAGAATTTAAAGTTCTTGGATGGGATTATAAATTCCATTTGACGGGACGCGGAAAAAATTTATTAATTATGAGATGTCTTCTCGATATAAATCGCCAGTTTAAGGCCCTTGTTCAGTTTTTCTTTCTTATTCAGTCAAGAGTTTATTATACAATGGTAAGTAAGCCTAATATGGCTATCTTTAATAATAATTTCAATAACAGAATAAAGACTATTAGAGGATTTTAATTTTAGGGGTCAATAATACAAGAAGCTTTTCGTTTGGAGAAAATTTTTCTGACAATATCCGGTTTTCATCCTGGTAAAACAATCTTTCTGATACTGGCACTATGTAATCTTGCCATTGGAATAACTCAGTTCTCAACAATGTTCACAGACCTTTACTTCAGCTTGGATAATTTAAAAAGAGTTTCCGATATATCACTCTTCTGCGTAACAGAATTTTCTTTCATAATCAAAATGATCAACTTTCTGACAAAACGAAAATCTTTCATTGCATTAGAAAAGTTCATTTCTGATCCAATTTTGAATAACATCGACACGTCGCAGAACGAACTTTTACAAGACAGTTTGAAAAATTGTCAACTGATCGCGAAGTTATTCAGATATGGCTGCGTTTTCGCAACTTTTGGATATGCTATTTCCCCATTTCTGGACAAGGAGACCGCACTTCCTTTACCATTACCCGGGAGATTTCCCTATAACCCAGAAAAATATTTCATTGAAACATACGTAGCACAAATGTTTTCTCTAGTAGTTGGAGCTTATACTAACTCTACTTTAGATATTTTAGTGTACACAATCATGAATATTGCAAAAATGGAATTTATAGTGTTGAATGATAATTTGAGGAAAATTTTGAAAGATGGATCTAGACCCAGAGAGCAAATAATCAAATGCATCAAACATCACACGGCTATAATCAAGTATGATATCAATTTAACTTGTAAAATTAGAATTAACGATTATTTTACTGCATGATTGAGGAGCAGCTGAGCCATAATGAAATTATTAATGATCTTATGTTATTGAAATCTTATAATCTTATGATACACCTATGTTTCAGGTTTGTAAATTTGACCGAAGAGACATTTAATATTGGTGTTTTTGCACAGTTTGCTGGAAGTGTGATTGTAATTTGTATGACGGGATTTCGACTACTTACGGTAAATAAGCTTTTGATAATAATAATTTATGTTTAACCACAGAGGGAGCACTCCACATTCGTAGTGTTAGCAATTACAAATTATTAACTTGTGTTTGATTGTTCGTGGATACTGTCGAAAAAAATTATTTCATTCAATTAATTTCACTAGCATGTGCATCGTGAAATCTCGTCACGAGCATTTTCTCACCGCACCTCTAAGGACATATTGAGCAAAAGGTTTCCATGTGGAGTTGAACTGTTAATTGGTATTGTTGTGTCCTTTTTGAGCTCAAATAATAACCAATTTTGAAATGTAAGTGGAAATATTTATAAATCGTTGCCACCTATAAAGTTGCGCTGCTTTATAAAGAATAGCGCTCACATTGTTTGCCGTCAATTTTCTTTTTTCACAATTCAGAGTTTGAACTGTAAATATACAGTTCTCTTGACCTATTCCCCTATTTGTACGAGAACACTGAACGGCCTATAAGTATGAGTCCTGACACCAGGTACTAAATGTATCCAATGAGTCTTCCGTCGGTCGGCGAAAATTAGGATATCCGTTATCGCGTATTTTTCTATCAAACTGCAAAAGTGCCCCTATCAAACCGTATATTTTCAGTTCAATATTATGATCTAGTAATGTAGATAATATTTTTATTTTCAAAACGAGATGTCCTGATCTAACAAAGAGAGAAAAAAAAAGTGTTTGCCGGCTCTGTCTCTATCTTTTGGGAGAATAAGGAATTCCCTCCTGGATAATAAAACAAAAATAGAAGCAGAATTGATGGACTGAATTTGTCTTGTCTTATCAATTTGATTTATTTGGGATTTGGGTAGAGTTTTCTTCTTTTTACATTTCAATTAATTTGGGGGTTACTTTTTTATGGGGGAGGGTGAATCCTCATGGACACCCTGGTGGATAGTGTCGAACTCCTTCCGACTAAGTATCCGTTTCGCATTTTTTCTCTCCTTCACCGAGTTGATAATCAGTACTGGGATCGCCTTGTCGCGAAGCAGTTCTTTCAGTTGGATAGGCTTAAAGAGTCTTGTACTTTTTGGATAGGCCTCCCTCCGCTGAATCATCTCTTCAGATGCTGTTCAGTTCTCTGTCGCTGGGTGAGTAGACGTTCGACGCTCGGCTGTCACCCCTCAATCTACGATGACGACTGCTTGGTTATTTGTTTAGGTTGCTTTAATGTCACAAAAAAATATGTCAGTACCTATAATCATTTTTGCTTTAGAACGATTCTACCAAATTAAAAAAATCATAATTTAGTATAGGAAGTTTTGCCATTCGGCCATTCGCAAACGTCTGATACTAAATAACTTATGTGACACTATTATGACTATATCTTTTCAGATTCCCTTTGGAGGTGCAAAATTTGTTACGTTAATAATATATTTTGCTGCAATTTTGATTCAAGTAACTACTTATTGTTGGTATGGAAATGAAGTTATCTTAGAGGTAGGTCGGTTATTATATCCTATGTCACTAATACCTTGAAGACCTAAGATGTTTTTAAGTTTATTTTTGAAGTTCGCTGAATATGAACAACCCAACTAGGTACCTTTTTTGAATATGAAAACTACCACATGTATAAGTAATTCATCGTCGTTACATCACTAAATACAATTTTAGTCTTTGAGGAATAACATTAAGAATTTCAATAATAGACATTAAGACTTCAAGGTGTATAAAATAATTCATACACCTTCAAGGTGTATTTTTATAAAAAAAAATACATAAAAATTATGAAATAAATTTTTGGTTTGTTCGTTATAATTCCAGAGTACTCGCATTAGTGAAGCTTGTTTCCAGTCACCTTGGGAAGAACTGGATATCGAACAACGCAAACTTTTGTTGCTGTTGATGCTGAGAAGCCAGAGACCAGTCAAAATAACAGCAAATAAATTCTTCGCTCTATCACTACCTACTTTGATGGCGGTATGCTAATTAAGGAAATATTAATTTTCATCCTGCTCATCAAACCAGTGAAACCCAAAACTATTGCACAAATTTTATTAATGCATCAACTTGATTTAAATTATTTTGTTAGTAATAATTAATTAAAAAATTATTAATTTTGTTTAATTACTTGTTATTCTTTCAGATTCTCAGATCTTCGTATTCATATTTTGCTTTGTTGCAAAGATTGTACAAGGATATGCAGTGAGTTATGAATGAATACCTTACACGAAGAAACACCTAGATATGCAATAAATCAAAAAAATATAGATTTTACCATCAAGTATTTAGATACAGGGTGCTCAATTCTATCTGACGAGATTAAAATATATCTAAAACTACGCATTGGATCAAAAAAGTGGTTAATTAAAATTGTTAGTCTGACAGAGGGACATTCAATGATACCAAACTCGACCAACCTACCGCCACCTCCTACGAATGGAGGGCAGCAACTTTGAAATATCAAAAGACAAGTCACTGTTTTTTTTTTTTGTGGATTCGAATTGAGGGCTCAAAACACATAAGAAATAGCTCCCCCCGCCACTCTTTTTTTTTAGGTGGAGTGGAGAGTGGGGGGTAGATTCCCAATTTTAGTTAAGTCATTGCAGATTCGGATTTTATGACTAAAAATGCGTTGAATTTGTCCTAAAATTTTTTCACGATTAATAGATCTTTTTGATTCAATTTCAGTATTAGTCTTTTTCTTTTGGTTTTCGTCTTTTGTCAATTGCTTTTCCTTATTTGCCAAATGCTTTTCCCATTTATTAAACGTCAGTGCGTGATTTTTCAATTGAAATTCCTCTTTTATCAAATAAGATTCCTTTTATACCAAATGCTTTTCCAATATTATGATACTGTCACTGCACGTAAATAGGAAAAGCAATTGACATAAAGTGAAACTGATTTAACATAAAAGGAAATTGATTGATAAATCAATGACAATAATCATTAATAGATAGAAAAATAAGAAACTCATTTGACAAATAAGGAAAAGCAATTGACAAAAGAGGAAAGCCAAAAGCAAAAGACTGTAAGACGAATCGGAAAAAAAAGGTAATTTCGTCGATTTCAGCGCCATCTTTTATGAATCTAAGAAAATGTTATAAAGAAATTTTACGTATTTTTGGTCGTAAAATCGCATCTACAATAAAAAATAAGGATTTCTAACCAAAATTTCATATTCACCCCCCGCCGTTCCTGCATGGAGGGGGAAGGGGTCCTACGTGTTTTCAGCAATGGTTTTTTTAGATTTCAAAGCTATACTGCCCCCCACCCTAGGGGGTGTGGGTAGGTTGGTCGAGTTTGGTAACATTGGATGTCATCCTTCCAGACGAACAATTTTTAATTAATCACTTTTTTGATTCGATTCGTACGTATTTTTGGATATATTTCAATGTCTTCAGATAAAATGGGCCCCCTGTATAAATGGATGTACCTAAAGAGTTATTTGACGTACCTAGCTATACAGGCCGTTCAGTTTGTATGTTCATAACTCCGGCAGTAATAAAGCATAAAAGTCACTATAAACTTATTATAAAATATACAGTGCATTTATTTTAAGTGTTGCCATAGGGAATAACATGTAAAAAAATACACCCTATGTTAACTTATGTTGTCTTGTACTTTGGAAGTCGTTTTTAATTTTCAATAATAGTACACGTCATCTACTTTACAATACGGCCTTTCAGAAAAGCCGGTCATTGTTCAATTTTATGCTACAGGCTGTCCCATTGAGGTGAAAAAACTGCAAGAAACGGTAAAAGATACGAAGTCGGTTAAATTACAAAAAAGTTGCGCTGTTTTGAGACGAGTATTTGGCAATTTTTTTTTCTCAATATTCCCAGAATTTTCTGAAATATCCTGAAAAAACTTGAAACATGCAGTTTTATTATTTTAGCCATATCTTCTTTATTATTTAAAAAAAAAATTATTATTTTTTTGTAGGTTTACATAAGCCGTAATGAGCTGCTTATTTGACGTTTCAAAAATTTCCAAAGCCGACTAGATCTTGGGATTTCCAAAGTCAACTTTGGTTTTTCTTATTACCGCCATATTGTTTTTCATGCCATTCGCTATAGAAAAAATCAAGGAAACAAAAAATCCATTACCTTGCAAATAAATTTGAAAAAAAAATTTCTTCTTTTTCAAAAATATCGAAAAAAATTTTTTTTACCGAATGTCAAAAAGTGCATTTTTTAAGTGTTGCCATAGGTAATAATATGTAAAAAATTACACCCTATATTAACTTATGTTGTACCCATTGTACTTTAGAAGTCGTTTTAAATTTTCAACAATAGTACATGCATGTCATGTAGGTACTTACTTTACGATACAACATGTCAAAAACCGGTCCTTTATAAATTTTAATATTTAGTCCTCATTTGAATTATTAAGCTTTAATAAAGGAGTCAGAATAAACAAGGTGAGTTAAAATTATTAATTTATTAGAGAACATGACGTGAACATGTTTTATTCATAAATAAAAAAACAATAAAACCCAAATAACTAAGCAAACCAACAAAAATAATCTGAAATTATCAAATAAATCGCTCAAAAGGTTTTCGTTTTATTGTTTCAATTAATTTTTGTTAGTTTGCTTAGTTATTTGGGTTTTATTGTTTTTTTTTTATTTTTAAATTAACAAAAAAAAAATTAAAATTTAAAACGACTTCTAAAGTACAATGGGTACAACATAAATTAATATAGGGTGTAATTTTTTACATATTATTACCTATGGCAACACTTAAAAAATGCACTTTTTGACATTCGGTAAAAAAATTTTTTTCGATATTTTTGAAAAAGAAGAAAATTTTTTTTCAAATTTATTTGCAATGTAATGGATTTTTTGTTTCCTTGATTTTTTCTATAGCGAATGGCATGAAAAACAATATGGCGGTAATAAGAAAAACCAAAGTTGACTTTGGAAATCCCAAGATCTAGTCGGCTTTAGAAATTTTTGACACGTCAAATAAGTAGCTCATTACGGCTTATGTAAACCTACAAAAAAATAATAATTTTTTTTTAAATAATAAAGAAGATATGGCTAAAATAATAAAACTGCATGTTTCAAGTTTTTTCAGGATATTTCAGGAAATTCTGGGAATATTGAGAAAAAAAATTGCCAAATACTCGTCTCAAAACAGCGCAACTTTTTTGTAATTTAACCGACTTCGTATCCCTTACCGTTTCTTGCAGTTTTTTCACCTCAATGGGACAGCCTGTATCATAAAATTGAACAATGACCGGCTTTTCTGAAAGGCCGTATTGTAAAGTAGATGACGTGTACTATTATTGAAAATTAAAAACGACTTCCAAAGTACAAGACAACATAAGTTAACGTAGGGTGTATTTTTTTACATGCTATTCCCTATGGCAACACTTAAAATAAATGCACTGTAATATCTAATTTCGTTCAAAAAACGGTTTATTAAAAAAAAATAATATTTTTTTTAGCATTTTTCATTATATGAATCAAAATATCTCAAAAATTCAGCCTCCTAGAGATCTTTACTAAGAGTATCTTTTTCCAGGTAATAAAATAAAATTTCTAAAATAAGTGTTAAAAATTGATTATCTTTAGTGGCGTAGAAGTTCTGGGGCTTAGAAGAAAAAAGAAACACCATAACTACGCCACTGGTTTCTTTTGAGAAGTTTTTATCTACTTCAAAATTTTACCCCTCAATCAATATTTACCTATACCAAAATTGAGAAAAATATCTTCAATAGTTTGGCAAAGATTCATTAAAATTGATTTTTTTCTTGTAATTACAACTTCAAGGTATCTCGAAAATAAAGCGTTTTAGAACAAAACTTTATAGAAAAAAGTACAATTCTTTTTTTTACCTGTTTCACCTTTTTCCAAAGTTATGAACATACAAACTTGAACACCCTGTATATTAATAATAGCTGACTATTTATGTTATTAGAGTACCACTATTTTCCAATTATTAATGTATTTATTACAAAAAAATAAACTTATGCAAATTCATCTTGGAATTTTTTTTTAACCTTTTATTTAGAACATATTTGGGGTCTAGGCCTGCTTGATTAGATAATAAATTTTATCATATTTTCATTTTCAATAAATCAAAAGCATGGCTTATTTAGGAACATTCGTTTTACTGCGTGCATTATGTAAGTACCTCTTGTAGAAGAAATAACGAAAAATTTTATTTAAAAAAATGACTCAGAACAGAATGCAAAATTATGCATGCCAGCCGAATTTCAAAATCATCTAACATTGATTTTTTTACTTTTTTTGGTACACAAACTTTTTTTGAATTGTGTGTGTTTGTTTATTACTTACCTTGTATTTTATAGATCTCAAATTTGATCTTCAAATGTTATTTTCGAAGGAATTTTTTACAATAAATGTATTCAAAACCCTGTAAAAAAATTTTCTTTATTAGTTTTTCTCCTGCTGCTGGTTACGAAATTAAATTCGGTATGCGCATATAACTTTGAATTATGAGCAGCTTTTTTCAAGAAAAGTTTTCGATATTTCGTGAAGAAGGGGGTACTTTACCTAGACCGAAAACAAAAAGAATGCTCCTGTCAAGGAATGCTTGATTTGTTAAACATGAAAATATGGTAAAGTTTATTTTCTAATCCAACAGGCCTGAACCCCAAATGGCAAAATTTGAACTTTATTTTTTTTTTTATTCGCTTATCCTGGGACACGCTGTATTTCCCAAAAAATATTTTTGAACATTTAGTTTTAATTTCATAAAGCTTCTAATATACAGGGTGATTGTGCTAATTGAAATATTACATGGTCTGATACTCAAATTGAAAAATCATTTAATCCCGTGGCGGAGATCTGAGTATGGCGTTACTTTTAGTGTATTTTTTAACAAAAAATACACTATTGAGGACGACATCACTTTCCAAAAATCACCCAAACTCATCAAATGTCCACCGATCATGACCCCCAGATTACGAAAAAGTGGTTTTCCAAAATTCACCTGCCCACGATATATATATATATATATATTTGATAATTGCATCACGAATTATGTCAACTGCTCGGGAGGGAGTGGGAGTCGATGGAGAACAATTTTGGATAAGACTAAAAGATTTTTGAGTAATCATAGAGACTTACTGGTCCTCAGGGCAGACAAAGGCAATGTAACCGTTCTCATAAATAAACAACAATATTTAGATTTAAGCAATCAGTTGCTTAACGATGTTAAATATTATAAAAAACTACCTAGGGACCCTACAAACACTTTACAAAGTAAGGCTAATGCTATTTTGACCGAATTTTTCAAAAAAAACTTTATTGATATTGGTACCAAAAAGAAATATACTGTTTATGATACTATCCCGGCCAAGTTCTATTCACTGCCAAAAATCCACAAAGTACCGTTGGCCGTCAGACCTATTATCTCTTCAATCCACTCTCCTAACTCTGGTATTTGCAGTCTTATCACCTCTATTCTCACTAAGGCTTATAACAGCGACAATAACTATTTTATTCGAGACACATTTCATTTCTCTGAATTCGCCAATAATTTCCAGTTGCCTCCTAATCACGTTTTAATCAGTCTAGATGTAACATCCCTGTTTACTAATATTCCTTATTCTATGGCTGAGGGCAGTGTGAGGAAACACTGGAATGAAATAAGTTCCCATTGCGACATTGAGTTGGATGCGTTCTTGCAAGCATTAAAATTCATCTATGACAGCACCATTTTTACTTTTGAGGGGGATGTTTACCTCCAGGTCTTTGGCACCCCCATGGGTTCTACTATTTCACCAATTATCTCTGCTTTCGTGATGGACGATCTACTGGATGATGTCATACCCAAGTTGCCTTTCCAACTACCCTTTTTAAAAAAATATGTGGATGACATTATTTGCTCAATACCTGCAGATGCTCATAACATAGTCCTTGAAGTTTTCAATGCCTATAACGAAAATCTACAGTTCACAATCGAAAAAGAAGTTAACAACTCCCTACCCTTCTTAGATACAAGAGTTATACGGGAAAATAACCAAACCATCTTATTAGATTGGTACCAAAAACCCACTAGTAGTGGACGGTATTTAAACTATCACTCGTACCATGAGGAAAAAATCAAAATCAATCTTATTTTGGGCTTGAAAAATAGAATTAAAAAAATCTGCCACCCCACTTTATATAAAAAAAATTTAGACAAATTATACCAAATCCTAAGTGACAACTCATACCCCATTGCACTCCTGCGAAAGTTGTTATACAGCAATCCCTCAATCTCCTCGGATAGGAGAGGTAACTTGGACAATCACCCCAGTATCTCACCAACAGAGCCTGTGGGTTATGTGTCGATCCCCTGGATCAGGGGACTAACCCCTAAACTCAGAGACGTCCTCAGTAATTGTTTCCAGGACATTAAGATTGCAAGTAGGAATGTCAACCTTCTCAATCGCCTTTTTTCTAAAACCAAAGACAAAGTACCTGCTATGAAGACAAGAAACGTCGTTTATAGTATACCTTGTCAAGATTGTGATTCTTTGTACATTGGCGAGACCAAAAGGCAGCTCGGTAATAGGATCATCTCCCACAAAAGTGATTGTAGGAATAATAAGTTACATTGTGCTTTAGCCCAACATGCAGTCTCCAATAAACACACGCCTAACTATGAGGCTGCTTCTATCTTAGTTAATGAGTCCAATTACAAGAAACGCTTGATACATGAGATGATAGAGATCAGTAAGCAACCTAAAGCCCTTAACAAATGTTCCGATGTCAGAGGACTCAGCTCCATTTACTCCTACCTCATCTCTAGATTTTGTACTAACAGTAATACATCACAGGTGTAAAGTTGGTTGCAGCGCTAAGTCAGTAAGTTTGGTTGCCTATTCCAATATTATAATTCACTTGTTTTTAAATTCATCTTCTCCTTTGCTTATATGGCCTGCACCTTTGGTACTTACATCCCTAAATTTTAATAAGCAATTATTGCAATTGACAACATTGACATAAATGTCTGCTCAACGCAATTAATTTCTTAATCCGTCATTGTCAGCGATCTGCCATTTCTGTCTGTCCTTTTTGTATTTTCACACATCACTTGTCTTACCAGACTTCCCCTTGGATTTTGTTTTCGAATTTGTCAACGTGTCAATCACATGACATATAGTAACTTCCTGTAATAATTGATTATTTTTATATCAATTTTTAAAAAAAAGTTGTAGACAGCCATCTTGTTCTTTAAGATATCATGGTAGGCCCCCATGAGCTGGCTTCTTTTGCCAGATTTTTAAATTTTAATTGTTAAGTTTTACCTCTCGATAAACGACACCACGTACTCATAATGGTTTTGTAATAATGTAGACTACAGTTTTAACCTGTTGTATGTCAGTCATGTGTGAGTTTTCATGTGTTAATTGTGCAATTTCTAATGTGACTAGGACCTTCAGTCCAACGTAATCACCCACGTTTTTATTCCATGTGGGAAGGAATGAACCCTGTGTTAACTTTAGCTACTTTACTTTTAAACCTCGCTTGCAGAGTAAGTGTGTATCACAATTAATGATTGTTTGTTCTATTTCAATTTTTGTGGTATTTTTCCAGCCCTGATGAAGAAAATAAAGATTTTCGAAAGCTCGGTGTAGCAAAAAGAGTATTCTTATTTAAAGCCCCAAGTCAACGACAGAATCCCCAGTTCTACCATTCAATTGTTTTGTTCCAACAAGTACTGTCGTGCTTCCACCAATTCTATATATATTTATATATATATTTATTTATTTCTCCAAAATCACGATTTTTCGATTTTCAAAACGCTCCTGTAGCTTTATCTTTCAAGATTAGTGAACGAAATTTTGGATTCTTGTAAAGCTTTGGAATGACTTTAGATTTTCGTTGAAAAAATTTCCAAAAGTCACGTTACTTCTACAGGGTGTCCTTTCAAAATTCCATACATCCGGACTTTGAGGCACGGTTTCTGGCCACAGTTTTCAATTTAGGGGGCTGAAATTTTTGTGAGAGTAAGATGTCCACAAGGAGTGGTCTGGTATTGCACTTGAGCAAAATCCGCCGAGCCGTTTCAAAATGGCGGCTATTTTAATTTTTTGGAAAATTGACTATTTTTGAATCCCTGTATGAGCAAGATGGCAAAAAAACTTTGAAATAAAATTAACAGGATTTGAAGAAAATTATTGGAAATTTGAGTTAATTCAATAAAATTAGCATATTTTCCATTAATAAGCCAGTGTCGTGGGTAGGAAAAAGGGTGAAAATGTGTCAATTCTATAACCGTTTATGAGTCCATTTTTGAAGAAGTTGAACCGAAATTTTCCTTTTTTTTTTGCTTTAACATATAATTTGATGTCTTAGCTTCAATTCGCCTCGATTAATGTAGCACTTTAAACGAAAAACAAAAAAGTTTTTCGCTTGTGCAAAATTAGCTTACACTTATATAAAATTATTAAATCAATGAAAGGGTTCGCAATTTCTTTTTTATTTTTTTCCACATTCAATTATGAATGGTTCTGAAAATTAGAAGAGCAAACGCAACAACAATTAAATCACCTACATGCAGGTGAAAAAAGTATTCAAATTGGTTTTTTAATAACAAAGATACGACCAGTTTAAAAAATAAAATTTGTAGGTGTGTAATAGGTACCTGACGTACTACATATACCTATCTACGCGATCAACACTACAAACTCGAAACCCACTGTTGTTCAGTTCATTACACCGATGTTTAGTAAACTGTTGGTGTGGGTTCGAAACCACGAGATGGTATAATTCTTTTTTTTTTGGTAGGTAGGTGGAGTTTTCCCAAAAAAAATCAGATTATTTTTTCATTATATTCATTATAAAAAAAAAATAGGAAGAAAATATTTATTATTGAATCGCATAAAAATACACTATTTCTGCGATTGATGCGCAAGAAGGTTTTTTTAAATAATTTCTACTCTACTAGGTTAGGTATTGTTTTTTCACTGAAATTTCAAGAAAATGAAAAAAAAAGTAAAACATAAAATATAAAAGACAAAAAAAAGTCGTAAGGAAAAAAACCTAATCTTACCAAAGATCTGACTAAGTGGAGGGGAGCTAGTGGAGGGGAACTCAGGGTGTCAATCAGCAACGGTGAGCCGCGCCAGGTCCCTATATTTCAAGATAACCTTTTCAAGTAAGAGGTATACAAAAATGATGAGCAAATCTCTAAAAAAGTGAAAAAAAAAATTGTTTTTTAGTCAAATAAAGTCCCCCATTTTAAATAAATTTAATTATTTGAACAATTCAAAGGATATGCAGATTGCTGAGTATTCAATGAGTTAGTCATGCATTCAAGTTCTAGTGCAGGACAGTAATTGTAAAATCTTATAGAGGCCTACATGCCCTACATTATCAAAAAATTGATCTCATATTGCTAGAAAAAAAAATATACACCTTTTTAGAAAACGGTAATTACTGACTAATAATGTAAGATCGATAGTAACTGTTCATAAGTACTACATTTAAAAATAAAACTTTTCCAGATTCTGAGAAAACTGGAGTGAATTTAATTGTTTTCATTCATTATTAGTGAAAATGTGACCATTTTTTGATCAATCAGAATATTTTACAGAAAACTGTGCTGAAATATGAACTCGAGTCATTTGATTCCATTTCTGCTTGAGAAAAACGTCATTTTCGCGTGTTCTGCTCTATAATAATAATTACTTGTACATTTAATATGAGCCGCTTAAGAGTTTCAAATATTCTCTAGTACTTAAAGGGATTGAAAATTCCATATGAAGACGTAGATTTATAAATCATAACTATTTTCTAAGTATAAATAGCTGCTTATTTATTGTCTCAAGTTATTTCACTCAGTGAAGTTAATACAGTAGTTTTCCCACTATGATGATGGTAAATAAAAACCACTAATATTTTAAAACTTAATTAAATTAATATTTTCAGGGATCAGTAATACAAGATGCTTTTGACGCGGAAAAGAAATTCCTCAAATTAACAGGACTATATCCAAACGAAAAGAAAATTAATATATTTTTAGTTATATTTAATATTTCGATTTCAATGACTCAACTTGCTACAATACTTGCAGAATTGTATGTTAATATAGACAATTTACAAATAGTTTCTGAGATATCGCTTTACTGGGTGTCACTATTGTCTTATATTATCAAATTGACTTACTTTTTTATCAAAAGAAACAAGTTAATCGCGATTGAGAAATTAATAAAGGAACTTACTTTGAATAAAGGGGAAATATCGCAAGACAAAGCTTCAAGGGCTAGCTTGAGAAGCTGTCAATTACTCGCGAAAATATTCCGAATAGGTTGCGTGTTTTGTATTCTTGGTTACGCAATTTCTCCATTTATAAACAACGAATTTGGGGTAACTTTATCTGTGCCTGGTATATTTCCCTACGATATAGAGAAATATTACACTGCAACATTCATTGGACAAACTGTTTTAATGACACTAACAATTTACACTAATTCTTCAATGGATATTATGTCCTATAATTTGATGAACATTGCTAAAATGGAGTTTATGGTGCTGAATAATAACCTCATGAAAATTCACAAGGGTAGTAGGTCTTTGTCAATTAAAAATAAAATTATTGAATGTGTCCATCATCATACCAGTATAATAAGGTACGTAATATTTGATTATTCACTTACTAGTCTTGTCACTTGATTGAAACAATAAAGCCTTATCACAAGCACAAGTCTGAAAAACCAGGATTATACATGTCCCTATCTTGAAACTTTTCATGTACCATTCTGGGGTAAAGGAATATGAAAATAAATTATTATTTTTTATTTTTAAAATTACGGATTTTTCATCATCCTATATCTATAGGGTGTATCTAAAGTAAACCGAGAAAATTCAGGGGGTGATTGATGAGATCATTTTAAGAAAAAAAGTAAGTATAAACGTATGTCCTAAGAGGCTCAACTTTTTAAGTAGGTACAGGGTGTTGAAGTTTCAAGGAAAAAAACGTTTTTTAATAATAACTTTGATAACAATCAATATACAGGGTGATTCATGAAGTTTTTTTCATATAATCGTATGTCCTAACTTTATATCTATATACGTATATCTAGATACAGGGGGTAAAATTTTGAAAAAAAAATCGATCTTTATCAATTTCTCAAAAACCTCTCAGCCGATTTAAATAAAATTTTATAGGCTTATTTGTTATCATAAGGGCCTTCCTTTGATGGGAATAACATGAATTTATTAATTCCAATGGCGTCTCAGGGGGCTACCTGAATTAAATTAAATGAATCTCAATAATCGATGTGAATTTATTACTTGTTTTAACAGGGCCTGGCACAGATTTTGATTTTTTCCTTGGAAACAAAGCTAGATACGAGTAAAGCTCAAGAGGCAAGAAAGTTACATTATTGACCGCTTAATCTAAAAATCAATATAAATTATCAAAAGAGCAGTGGCGTACCATAATTTTACCTATAAGTTTCAAGTAGGTAGCCCCCTGAGACGCCACTGGAATTAATAAATTTATGTTATTCCCATCAAAGGAAGTTCCTTATTAACTGGTTCTCCGCTCATGCACCGCTCCCAGAGCGTCATAGGGATTTCCCTGCAGTGCATGTGCATTTTCAATTAAAAAAAAAAAAAAAAACGACAGATAAGCCTACCAAATTTTATTTTAGTCGGCTGAAAGGTTTTTGAGTAATTATAAAAAATCGATTTTTTTTTCAAAATTTTATACCCTGTATCTAGAAAACGAAAAAGGTTAGGACATACGATTATATGAAAAAATTTTCTTATTTTTGGCTCGTAAATACGCCCTTAAAATCTTTGCACTGAATTTTGAATCACCCTGTATTTTCGTGAAAATTTGTGTACACCTTCCATGCATCAAGAGGCATTTCCCAACGTATAACTTTTAGTTATTTTAGCAGTGGTTCGTGCAAGTCGCGTTACACTTAATATTTTTGAAAAAAAGTAGTACGCCACTGTCATTTTGAGATATTAAAAAAAAAAAAATCATCATATACAGGGTGTATCAGAGATGTTGGGCTAAACTTGAAGGGATAGTTCCTCTCATAAATGTAAGTTAAGAAAATAAGTTTCAGCTCAAAATGACGTTTCGTTTAAAGGATACAGGGTGTCGAACTTTAAAAAAAAAGAGTTTTTGGTTATAACTTGTGTAAATTTAAACCGATTTTGATGATACTTGGTATGAACAATAACAAACAAAGGCCTTTAGTTTGGCTATTTCAGATTTTATGGATGTCTTCTAGTGACGTAGATATTCAAGGTTTTTTATTTTTCCCCTCTTTTTCATCCTTATCGTCCACACCACTAACTTTCTTCCAATTACAAAGCCGTTATTCTATTACTCATACATTTTAGAACAAAAAGTGTATCCTAATTTTTTTCATGCGGCGCACCTTTTTTGAGATACCTACTTGAAGTTTCCTCAAGCAATGTCACTAATCTAATTTTCAGGGTTGGAGCCACTTTTTTCTCCCTGTCTTTCACGTCACTGACTTTATTGCAAATACAAAAACGTTATTTATTAGCCAATGGATTTTAGAACCAAAAGTATTTTTAGCTGTTCCCATACGACCCACTATTTTTGAGATATACAAAGTTCCTCAGGCAATGTCACTAATAATTTAATAATAACATTTTGCATAAAAATTCTACTCGGATAAATTTTAATGAAATCAACAATTATTTTGTAATGTAAATTGCCAAACATTACCTGAGAAAAATTAAAATATTTCAAAAACGGTGCGGCATATGAAAAAACCTAAAGGATAGTTTTTTATTCCAAACTGCTTGAGCTATTGCACAACAGTTTTGTATTTGTAATGAAGTCAGTGGCGTAATATATGGGGAGGGAAAAGTGGCTCCAATCCTGACTATCTATGCCACTGGAAGATATCTACAAAATCTGAAATACCCAAATTAAAGAGCTTTGTTTGCTTATTGTTCGTGCCGAGTTTCATTTCACAAGAAACTCTTATATTTTTTTAAAGTTTGGCACCCTGTATCTTTTAAATAAAACGTCATTTTGAGCTGAAACTTATTTTTTTAACTTAATGAGAGGAACCAACCCTTCGAGTTTGGCTCAACATCTCTGATACACCCTGTATATTTTTCATCTTAGTAGTATACCTATCTTCTGTCAAAATATTCTTTGATGTGTTAATCATATTGTTAATATGTTTCCATTTTGTTATTCCAGATTTGTGAGTTTAATTGAAGATCTTCTGAACGTGGCAATATTTGCGCAATTTGCGGGCAGTGTTGCTGCCATTTGCATGACGGCTTTTCGAATTTTAACGGTAATAAACAAAAGTGATGAATGATTTAGCTCCATTATTTATTTAAAATTATAAACAACAGTACTTCGCTGAACGCGTTACTGCACCTGCATTGTCCTATTTTTCTTCTGTACTAAACTACTTCAATACATCTTCATCATATCTTCCACAGATCAAGAATATTTACCTATACCTATGTCTTTTATTTTTTCAGATTTCTATTGGAAGTCTACAATTTTTTATCCTGGCAAATTATCTTGGTATTATGATAATTCAAGTGGCCACATACTGTTGGTACGGAAATGAAGTCATTTTAGAAGTGAGTAAATAATTTGTTTATTTCAGTTGTTCAGTTTTATCAACTTAAAACACCCAAAGCATTGAAAAGTATCTAAGTATAGTGCTGGTATTTTTTTTAAACATTGTTTTCACGATATTAAATCAATGTCAAAAAAATTAAAATAAATAGTGTGAAGCTTTAAGTAAAATAATAATTAATTGCGCAGTATGTAAAAAAAAACTAAGAAATTTTTTTTATTAAATAAATAATCGAGTCTGAATTGACTTTATTATAGGCATGAACATTTCAAGGTAAAAAACACGTTGCTACATTACCTACGTACACGCAAAACTAATGGAAGCTGTTACGTTTTATTTTTCCCATCATGAAAATGTTTTATCTTCATCGCTTTTTCTTCTCCTTCATTCACCTAATATAATGTATTTATTTTGACAGAGCGTGAAGATCAGCGACGCTTGCTACCGGGCGTCTTGGGAGGAACTAGACACGGAAAATCGTAAGCTTTTGCTGCTGCTCATGTTAAGAAGTCAAAAACCAGTTCAAATAACAGGCTTGAAAATGTTCACTCTTTCATTGCCAACTTTAAAGACGGTAATAAAATCAAATTTCCCTACATATCAACGTTTCAGTTTTAAATTTTCTTTGTTCTAGATTCTGAGATCATCGTACTCATATTTCGCTGTACTACGTCAATTGTATGACGATATGCAATGATGTTTTTACTGAGGCACTGAATAGCTGGATTTGGATGCATTTACTGAGATGAAGATTGATTAAATGTAGTACCTATTTAAGGTTGCACATTTTTTTAAGAGGGAACATCTTAACTATAATGTATAGATAAGACATAGTCACTCCACTCTGGTAATTTGGCTTCGAGAACTAGCTCACTTAACCACAGGCAAATTTTAAATTAGACGAACACAAACGACCATGATGAGACCGGGATTCGAACCCAGATGATCGCAGTTTGAATGGCTTAGTAGTCTGCACTCTAACCAGCCGAGTTACCGCGCCCTCTTAATCCGGCTTAATTAGTTGTATTTCTGTTTTTGTATCAGTATCTTATTATTGAAAGCACACACATCTTACATTTTCCACAAATAAACTAATCTAAGCAAGTTTTGATTTATTTTAAAACCAATTTTTGTATTATTCCAATTAGGTACCTACTAAACTTCTAAATTTTTAATGCTCGTAAACAATAAGAATGTCCTCCTATTCGTATTTAAGTATAAGCACAAACTCCTGTCATCAAAATAAATGAATCTTAATATCAATCTTAATCTTGCTTTTGAGACGAGCCTGAAAGACACAATTCTTATATTACGCATACAGTCTTTTCCGAGATGATTAGCAACTGGTGGAAAATCCCAGGGTATCCCACGTACAGTACTCTAGAATGAAGGGTTAGAACAGCTAGACAGCATATTACCTTTACATAATGCTCGTTTGCGACAGCGATATGTTCATTTAATTGTGCGTTGCTACAGAACACAGACTACTGTATTTCACAAGGGGGACCAATCTAAGTCATCTCCTTAGATTGTAAAAAGAACAGGACGCAAGAATAAAGGACGCAAAACATTTGATCAAATCGCCGATTCGATCGACTCAACATCTCAGTCTAAGTTCAAGGAATAGTGAGTCATCTCCTTACTAGAGGTGACAGACATCCAATTGTTTGGAACTAAACGCACTAAAATAGGAGAAGTCTAAGAATAGTCAGAACAACTCCTTTACTAGTGGATGGGTACATCTATACCTTTTCAACGTCAATTTCAGAAAAAGTAACAGCTATTTCAGAAAAAGTAAAATCAAATTCAGTAAAAGGGACTTCTATTTCAGAATAGTTAATTCATATTCAGAAAAAGTAATTTCAATTTCATAAAAGTAAGCTCATATTCAGAATAGGTAAAGTCAACTTCAGAATAAGTAAAAACAATTTGAGAATAAGTAATTCCAATTTAGGAAAAAGTACCTACTAATTTTTTACAAGCGTAGGTATATTACCCTTTAGAGAAATATTAGCGTAGATAAATGTTTTGCATCATTTCATATTATTTGTGTTTAAACTTTATGTTAATTGCATAAAAGTGGGTACAATTTTTGTAAGTTTTTAATAAAAATTAATACAAGGGTCATGGAGTGATGGCGAAATATTAACAATACAGTAATAAGACGTAGGCATATCGAATCAAGTCAAGTTGAAACAGAACAGAGATGGTGATAGTATGGGAAGAAGGTGTTATACATTCCAAACGGCTACATCAAGGCCCTTTCTGTCTCAGCAGTCCCACTGGCCACCACCCCCAATCGATTTCATATTATATTTTTCATAAACATTCGAAAATTAATCTCAAAAATAGTGTAATGTTTGATGATCGAACCCACGATCTTGGGCCCCATCAGAGAGGTCTTGCGCCCATGCACCAGGATTCCTTTGTGGGGTGCCCTACAAAACAGCTAATATCACAGTAAATAAAAACCATACATCACACCGAAAAAAATTATCAAAATTTAACAATAAAAAGCATATTATGCACCTATATTATAATAAATGCATTTATAAAAGAATAACAATAACGTTTTTTATTTATAAAAAATAATTTATTCACAGGGAGACCTTTAAGTCTAATTGAAATTGCTTTTACCTATTCTTAATTTGATTTTACCTTTCTGGAATTGAAGTTACCTTTTCTGTATTTGATTTTACTTTTTCTGAATTTGAATTTACTTTTTCTGAAATAGAGGCAATTTTTTCTGAATTTGACATTGAAAAGGTATAGATATGTTTGCTCAGCGCACCGGCATGGATGTCAACTTTGACACTTTTAAAGACTTTAACCTTAACCAATATTCTATAGCAATTTTGACAGTATCTTAACTGTGTCATCGAGTTTCAATTATTTAACTTTAATGGTTCAAAAAATTAAGGAGGTGTGACTAAATATTCGTAATGAAATCCTACGTAGTTGTCTATTACGTAGGACAACCATGCAAGTATATTGGTAATTATCACCAAAGGTTGAAGACACTCATTACCGGGTACATAGGACATTGCCTAATAATACAATAATACAAAATAGTTTCCATTGTTAACGAAAATAATTGTTGCCTATTGTCAAAGTATTTTGATGCATTGTTTTTAATATTAATTTTTATTATTAGGGAATGGCCAATACACAGAGGTATATGGTCAGCCACCCGTAGTATGACTTGTTTATAGAAGAGCTCATTTTTTAAGGTACTTTAAACTGTTGCTCTCTTATGATTTAAGATTTAAGTAATCTTTCTGGAATTTGAAGTTATCAAAGAGTCAAAACTACGCAACTTAAGAGAGTGATTTATTATGGCTCACTGACTTTTTGGCTCGTGTCAACCAAAGTGGCCATGAAGTCATTGATAATAAAATTGTAAGGTTGCCAGTTTTCAAGACAGGATGAATTAAGTTTAATAGGTAAGGTCAGGTAATAAGTTAATCAAAATAGAACTGATAACTATTAACCTTCCACGAGTGGTAGATAGCATAACACAAATAAACGAATATCGCTAACCCACCCAAATCGAAATATTCGGAATAAGACGAAAAATCTCCCTGTGAATGACATTCAGAAATTATGCAGAAAGTGATAATTTGACAGTTACTTTTCATTCGAATAAATCCGACTACATGGTTTAGTCCTACCACCTCAAATAATATTATCACACGCTCAGCAGGTGTATATGTGCTTTGTGTAAATAAGGTTGTTATAAAGATGTTGTAATTCGTGACGTCATGGCCAGTTTAGCTGACATGACACATAATGACGCAAAATAAAAGTGCCGCACCCCAAAATTTTGTCTGATTTTGATTGGGGATAAATTTCAATACTCCCAAGGGATTTTGATTTTGTTTCCCCATATCCTCACTAACAGCCCTATCCTTTATTTTTCTTCTTTCTGGGATCTATAAACTCTAAAAAAACTGTTAAAAGATATTCAACAGGATGATAGGAAAAGGCATGATAAGTGAAATCACTACGTAGTTTTCGTCGAACCCCTGCTGTCTCCCAAATAATTTTTTTTGCAAATTTTGATGAGAAAGTTTTAAAGCTTGATCTCTCATTTCGAGACGGTTTTCAAATTTTCGATTAAACACCTTTATTTACACGGTGATCTCAAAAAATCTGTTATTGTTTGGTCTTGAAGTGCATAACTTTTTTCCTCGCCAACCGATTTTGGAAATTAAGGCCTAGAAATGTATTTTAGTATTGAAACAGGTTTTGGGAGGAAATTTAATGCAAATCAAATTATATCTGCACATTTTCAGGAGGAATCAGCACTCTTTCTCACCTGAGAGTGGTTCTTTAACCATCGTTACGAAAATTCTAACAATCACTACTTACCTGAAACGAGCTAACGATTGTTAGAATTTTTATAACGATGTTTACATACGACTGTTATGTGAGAAAGAGTGCTCCTGATTCCCCCTGAAAACGTGCAGATGTAATTTGGCTCCTATTATCAAAATTTTTCATCTTGTGTTAGCAAGAAAGTTCTTAAATTGTTTACAAATGAAGGCTAGTTCGTAGACAAATTAATTTAAATTCAATTTTTCTCCTAAAACCTCTTAGAAGATATTTAAATTTGAGTAATTTTTTATGAAATCTTTTTTTTTCAATGTTTGCCGTGAGTCAATTTTCTTTTCACTCCTTGATTTTCTTGTCCAAAGTTTTAGCTTCAATATGAGACTTACTAAACTTTCAAAATCGGTTGGCGGGGAATAAAGTTATGCACTTAAGAGCAAACATTTCATTTTTTGAGATCACCCTGTAAATAAAGAAGTTAAATCGAAAATTAGAAAACCGTCTCTATGTGAGACATCAAGCTTCAAGGCTTGCTCGTCAAAACTTACACGAAAAATTTATAATTAAAACGGGGGTACGAAAATCGCGAAGTGATTTTGCACGCCTTCACATAATATCACATAATATCACCCTGTAGAAAATTTGTTGACAGTTTTTTTGGGTAAAGATCTAATAAAGCAGAAAAATAAAAATACCTACTGAAATGCGAAAGCAAAATCGAAATCCCTTGGGAATATCGAAAGTTATCCCCAATTAATATCAACCAAAATTTTGACAAGCAACATTTTTATTTTTACGTAAAAATAAAGTAAAAAAGACTCATAGCTTTTAACGTTCTTTGAGAGATGCCACCCTAAAAAGAAGGAGTATTAACAAATTTACTATAGTAACCAGAAATTTCAGAGCTTTGTTATGTTTCTTGATGTTAATGAAGATCCTAAAAATACCTGGACATTTTCTCAATTTTCAAAAATTCATATACTAAATAAATTTATTTAATTATCACATTAAATTCACCCTGATTCGGTATTTGAATAATTCATAACCATTCCATCCACATTAATTAAAACAACTGTAAAATGCAATTATGTCCCTCGATCTTAAATTTTTCACTCTAATATGAATTTCTCAAGAGATAAACTACTATTATTAAAGTTAGAAGAGATTTTCATTTAAGAACGACTCTCTATAATTTTCTTACCCGTTAATTTAAACTAATTAATTTAACACGGCAATTATAAATTCCATTTGACGACCGCAAGATGTCAGTTGATAAATTATACACTGAGCTCTGCTTTAAATACCCTTACAACATCAGAAGTCGACCATTTTTCAAAAGAGAGAAAGAACTAGAATTTTCGTTATCGACAGGTCCAAGAACAAAATGGTGAGTGAATATAATTATTGTTTTATTAAATTTTTCTAGTTACAATCTTCAAATTTTCACATTTACATTTTGCTTGGGTATGTGTATTTTTGTCGGCTGGAAAATTTAGCAAATTTAGTCTGTATTCATTTTTCTTACTTACAGGCATCGCCAATTCAAGAAGCGATGGAAATAGAAAAAAATTACATGAAATTGACCGGTTTTTACCCAGTGAAAGAGCGAAAATTTTTATACATTTGTCTGGCGATCGCTAATGTTTTCATTTCGTTGAGTCAGTTTATAACAATGATGACTCTACTGTTTCTATCTCTGGACAACATAGAAAAATTAACAGAAATTGCTTTATTTTCTATGACACAATTCGCTTATTTGCTTAAGCTGTTCAATTTCGCTTTGAAAAGGAATAATCTGTTTCTTGTTGAACGATTTATAAATAGCTCAATTTTCAACGAATGGAGTTTGGACCAAAAAAAGGCACTCACAGAAGATTTGAGAAGTTGCCAGGCAGTAGCAAAACTTTTTCGAGTTTTATGCATTTGTGTAGTGTTATTCTATGCGTTATACCCATTTCTGGATAAAGATTTAGGTGTCCCTTTACCTTTACCCGGTTGGTTTCCTTTCGATATCAGGGAATATTATTATGAAACATTTAGTTATCAAATCATATCCATTGCAATGGGCGCTTTTACAAATTCTGGTATAGACATTTTGACTTATACTTTGATGCAATTTGCTAAAATGCAATTTATGTTGATCAGAGATAATATAATTCACTTGGGAGACTTTAAGTCGGAAGAAAATGTCAAAAAACAACTAAAAAAATGTATTGTTCATCACAACGATGTTATAAAGTAAGTAGGTACTTAATTTCCCCTGCATACTTACCTACTTAATGTTTGTTAACTTTTTTTAGGTTTGTTTCTTTGATTGAAGACCTTTTTTCTAGTGGAATTTTTATGCAATTTTTATTGAGTGTTATCGTCATTTGTATGACAGGATTCCAGATGATAATGGTATGTGAGTGAAGAAATGCAGCTTTTCTCCTTCTTATTAAAAAATAGTACTCACTTCATTAATAACTTTGTTACTTTGAAAAAAAAAATCCTCATTAAGACGTGACGGAAAAGTAAGGCGAGGTTCTTCTCTTTGCTTGAGAGGAAAACCCTGGCACGTGACTTGGCGAGTCACAAGACAGGCTCGCCGAGTGCCGCGTCGCGTGAAGCCCGATTTAAATATAAATAATTATTTTCTGATATTTAATGACTTGGGATTTATCATCAAATTATCTTTCAACTGTTCAGAAACCAACTTTCCAAAGATTCTTAGTTTCGCTTCATAATACGAAGCTTCTAACTTTATAGAGTCTAATATTTTGATAAGTAAACCAGCATTAAATTAGTTAAACGAGTTATATGAGGTTAATTCAGAAGAAAATGATGACCAAATCAAAATTTAAAACAATTGACGATTTTTACCTTATAAATAAAATATTATGGTTATTTTTAGGTGCCACTGAAGAGTGTAAAATTTCTGCTTTTGATAGTCTATTTTTCTTGCATGATGTGTCAAGTGGCTACTTATTGTTGGTATGGAAATGAGATAATTCTAACGGTGAGTTTTTTATTATGATATCAAAACTATTATAATTTATGAGAAGGAACTGAAAATTGACAATTTTAACTCTTCTAGACCAGGTATAAGAGTCATAATTATTATTCGATGTAGGTACCTACTTACCTTCTATAAAAAAGTGTCAGTGAAAAACATACAAAAGACGCTTCTCCATAATTTAATCTAGCATGGAAAAAAATCAATTTTGCATATCATAAGTTAACAGCACTAATAAGGTTAGGACACAATATGATAGTCATATTACGGTATCATAGTGCAGCCGTATGTCGACCGTGCGTCGGCCGTCACTTTGTAAAAGGTTCGCAGTACCCAGACATTATTATCAGGTTTTTGATCGCCTCTATAATTTAATAAACAGAGCTAAATCGAGATGTAGGAAAATTTCTCACATATTTCAATAAATAAACTAAAAACAAATAGGTCTTACTCGTACTTCATTCTTCTGACCTAAGAACAGAATGATGATGAAATTGAAATCAAATTCCTTCATAATAGATATTATGAATATTGTCAAATTTCAAAATCAAAAGGTTTGCTATTGATAAAATACTTTAGTTTCCAGAGAAGTTTTATTCTCAAATTTGTATTTTTTTACAATTAATGTCTTATGTTTTAAACGTATAGCAGTTATTCTCCTTTTAGAGCACTCAAGTGAGCGGCGCTTGTTTTGAATCATCTTGGGAAGAATTCGACATTGAAACCAGAAAATTTTTAATGTTTGTGATTGCCAGAAGTCAAAAACCAGTGAGAGTAACGGCGACAAAATTTTTCTCCCTCTCACTAACCACCTTGATGACGGTTTGTACAATAATTATTTTTATTTTTTTTAATTAGGTAATATTTTTTTAATTTTTTATTCCCCTTATTATTATAAGTGAGACATGACATTAAGTTAAATTATGATTTAACGTTTTAAATTATTCTTCATGAAAACTTTGTGGATATTAAATAAAAATATTGTATTATACAGTGTACCCGGAAATAGCATAAGTACCCAGAAAGGGTTGTGATTCTAGATAAAAAAGAATACTTTTTTCCTACAAACTTATACGCCCAGACGACGTATACCATTTTCAATATACAGAGGTGGTCAAAGTTGAATTTTTTTCAATTTTTTGTCAGTAATATTTCGAAAACTCTATATGAGATACAATCTCAACTCTTATACATACTTTGTGCTCATTAAACCCCCTTTGTTTTTACTGTAAAATAAATGTTGTAAAAAAATTGAGTGGCGTAGATTTTGGGTAATTTCAGGGTTTAAACCCCCTAACTTCTACGCCACTGGAATAAATGCGATTTTATGACGCCCCTTAGAACCGCAAATGTAAGAATTATTTGGTATTAAAAAGGTAGCTAATATCAATGACAATAAATAAATAAAAAAAGAAGAGTTCTGTATCTCAGACGGTTCCTGAGATATCTTCAAAACAAACTTCTTTTGACACTCGTATCTCAAAAATGGTACGTCATGGCATACCGGGTGGCTGACCATACCTCTGTACATAGGACATTGCCTAATAATACAAAATACTTAGTTTCCATTTTGACGCAATTAATTGTTGCCGTATGTCAAAGTATTTTGACGTATTGTTATTAATATTAATTGTATTATTAGGCAACTGGTACCGGAAAATTAACCAAAAAGGCCGATATCCAGAAAAAAAACCTTCTTGCGCATCAATCGCATAAATAGTGTATTTTCATGCGATTCAATTATGAATATTTCCACCGCTTTTAAAATTGACTTTCTGTAATTTTCCATTGTCAGGTCATATTAGCGTAGAGGTTTACTGTGAAAATTGCATTTCATTTCGTTTGAAAACGTGTCTTAAAATGGATTTTTAAATTGAAAAATACAAAAAAATATGGCAAAATTTAACAATTCTGTCCCTTCTCCTGTGCCCGCCACTGGCTAACTTTACTTAAAAAATACTATAGGTATTCTTTACACTACCTTTAAGAAATTCGAGAAAAGTGAAAGGGTAGTTTTGAAAACCGAAAATTTGAAATTTTAGAGGAATAAACATCATGTAAAAATATTCGAATATCTCCGCCATTTTTGTTATTTGCTTCTTGACGTTTTTCAGAGTTAAGGGTTATTAGTATAGTTGTCTACTGGAGAAATTTCAAGTCAATTCCTTCAAAAATAGGCTCATAAACGGTTATAGAAATTTAACCATTTTTACCCTTTTCCTACTCACGTCACTGGCTTATTAATAAAAATAACGCAAATTTTATTGCATTTACTCCAATTTCCAATAATTTTCATTTACTCGTGTTAATATCGTTTAAACATTTCTGTTTCTAACTTGCTTATTTAGGAGTTCAAATACTAGGCATTTTTCTCAAAATTGAAAAGGCCGCCATTTTGAAACGGCTTTACCGATTTTACTCAAATACAGTACCAGACGATTACTTGAGAATATCTTACTAACAAAAAAATTTCAGCCCCCTAGATTGAAAACTGCGAGCAGAAACCGTGCCTCATTGACGGTTTTTTTTTTGAAATTTGGAGAAATAACGCAGCTTTAGGAAAATGTTTTTTACGAAAATTAAACGTCATTCCTAAATTTTACAAGAATAAAAAATTTCTTTCACTAATCTTGAAAGATGAAGCTACAGGAGAAGCTACAGGGGCGTTTTAAAATTTTTGAAAAATATACATCATGAAAAAAAATTCTAATATCTCCGCCATTTTTCATGTTTACTTCTTGAAATTTGTTATGGTTGAAGGCTATTAGCATAGCTATCCACTGTACAAGTTTCAGTATATTTCCTTCAAAAATGTGCTCATAAATTGTTAGATAAATTTAGTCATTTTTACCCTTTTCCTACCCACGCCACTGGCTTATTAATAAAATAATGTAAATTTTGTTACATTAAGTCAAATTTCAAGTAATTTTCTTCCAATCGTGTTGATTTGGTTTCAAATAAGTTTTTCTCGATCTGGCTCATACAGGGGTTCAAAAAATTGCCAATTTTCCGAAAATTCAAATGGCCGCCATTTCGAAACGGCTCAAGTGCAATACCAGACCACTCCTTGTAGATGTCTTACTCCCAAAAAAAATTTCAGCCCCCTAGATTGAAAACTGCTACCTGAAATGAGATGACAAAAACCGGATTTCTGGAATTTTGAAAGGACACCCTGTAGAAGTAACGCAACTTTTGGAAATTTTTTCAACAAAAATCTAACGTCGTTCCAAAGTTTTACAAGAATCCAAAATTTCGTTCACTAATCTCCAAAGATAAAGCTACAGGAGCGTTTTTAAAATCGAAATTTCGCGATTTGGCAGAAATATAAATATGGTATTACTCAGACCCCGCTGAGGATCATTTGGTATCCGGAGAACAGAATTTGAAAAGGGTAAACTGTGCCGTGCCCATATATTACAAAGTCCCACTACCCGCGTTTTGTCGCGCTGCCATCTAGCGATGAGGGGCTGAACTGAGTGTTATAGGTTCTACCTTTAACATTTTGATTGAAATACATAACTTTCTCTAATAAAACTCTCGTAGGTATAAGACGCTTGTCAAAGTCCTTTTAATCGCTTAAAGTTAATTACCATGCACCTATTTATATTAATAAAATATGTACAGTCATTTTTTATTTATCTTAGCAGAAATAGACCGATTGTAGTAGTAGTGATCGTCAAATTAAATTTAAATTTCCCGCTTGTATTTACCAAAGCCAAAACATCAGCAGGGAGTTCTAGATCAATTCACATCTAACGGCACGGACGGATATTCAACGTAGACGTCATAAAGATTTTGAGTGTCTGCGTAATTCACATCCGACGGTGACGTTTTGTTGTCAGTCCGTCCCCGTCAGATGTAAATGTAGTCATTCAAAATTCATTTATTAATCGAAATGCATGTCCACGTTGAACATCCGTCCTGCCGTTAGATGTAAATTGACCTTCACTAAAATCCGTGAACACTCAGTTCAACCCCTCATCGCTAGATGGCAGCGCTACAAAATACGCGAACCGGAACTGTAAGTGGGCGCTGTGCGCACGGCACGTTTACTCTTTCAAATTCTGCTATCCTGATACCAAGTGATCCTCAGCGGGCTCTGAATAAAGATGGCCACATTCAAGGAACGCGGGATCCCTGGAAGGTGGCGCGAAACAGTAAGAATTCAAATTCGAACAACTCTCAGGCTCTTATTTATCAAGTAAATTAAACCAATTTTATTGAGAGAGCTGGGGCGTTTTTTCTTGTTGCCGCAGTTTCAAACGACTTTTATAATTTCGAAACATATCATTTTCGTGTTAAACTAATGACGTCAGAATTGAGAGTTGTTTCAGGGTTTTAAAAGAGTTTCAAACCAGTGAAACCTCTACTTTTGAAAGCAATAATTCTAAAGGTAATAGTAATGGGATTGTTTGTAAACAATACCAACAGTCAAAGTAGGTATCTCTGGTAAGTCATTGAAACTAAACGTTAACTAACAGTTTCCCTTCTATTCAGCAAAATAGAATCAGTACCTATTCGCACGGTAAAAAGCGGCGATCAGAGCCAGTCAGTCAGATTAGTTTTAGAAGCTATTAGAGGTAGATCATTTGGAGTGTGGTATCAGAAAGCTAGTGAAAGTATATACTGAAAGTCAATATGGTTTTGGATGTTGTGGAAGTAACATCAATTGCAGAGTTAGAGACAGAAGTGAACAGTTTCGAATGTGATAATATTTGCTTATATTTAGGAGTTCAAAATCTAACAATTTTTCTCAAAATTGAAAAGGCCGCCATTTTGAAACGGCTTTACCGATTTTACTCAAATACAGTACCAGGCGACTACTTGAGGATATCTTAGTAACAAAAAAATTTCAGCCCCCTAGATTGAAAACTGCGAGCAGAAACCGTGCCTCATGGACGGTTTTTTTTGGAAAATTGGAGAAATACCGCAGCTTAAGGGAAATGTTTTTTTTTTTAAGAAAATTAAACGTCATCCCTAAGTTTCACTAGAGTAAAAAAATTCTTTCACTAATCTTGAAAGATGAAGCTACAGCAGCATTTTTTTAATTTTAGAAAAATAAACAAAATGAAAAAAAAAATTCGAATATCTCCGCCATTTTTTATGTTTACTTCTTGAAATTTTTCAATTTACAGAAGCATTATATATCAACAGAAGCACTCCAGAAATAAAAAGATCCTAAAATCCAGAGACACGGCCATAATCTTCCGTGGCGTATACCGTGAATAACCCTGTATAGTAGTAACTTCAAAAATAAGAAAATCATTTGGCACACTGTGAAAAGCAATTAATTGACAAAAGAGAAACAGCAAAAGAGAAATAACTGTATAATATATTTTACAAAAAAAGTCTCGATATAAGTAAACTTAGATATTAGGTCAATTAAAATTCATGTTTTATCTGAAACATTAGAGAGTATGTACCTAATTTTTTAAATTTTTTTCCAGATTCTGAGATCTTCGTATTCGTATTTTGCATTGTTGCAGCGATTGTATAGTGAAGAAAACATGGAAATTAAAACACAAATAAACTAGACACGATAGAAATGAAGGAAATAATCACTGAAAAATATTAAATAATAACAAAATAATGTAATTAATAATGTAATTGGCTGCAATCCCAATATAATTATCAATATTTCTTAAATAATAACTGTATTTGTTCTAGTGTAACCATTAAAATATAGAAATAATAATGATAAAGTCATACACTAAAATCGATTATTTTATTTCCTTTTCTGTTTTTGGTATTATTATCAAAAGTTCAATAATTACGTCTTTAATTATTATTGTAATCTAGATTATATAAACCTTCGCATGATACACCTTGGATTGTGTAGTACCCTTCGTTCCTGCATCCTAACATTCCTAACATTCCTATAACTCTATCACAGACTGTTATGATGCTTAGGGACTCTATCACATCACTATGATGTTCAGGGATTCTAACAAACAGCTATCTTCCATCTGTCAGACTTCACTGATTAACTTGATAACTGACACTGACGTCAAAGTTTTATAGGTTAACTTTTGTTGATGTTTTGATTTTTGATTATTTTATTTATTATGTTGAAAATGAAATACTCGAATACAAACAATAAGTTTATCTTTGCTCTTATAGTATCCAGAATCATTAAAACGCAATAACAGATTCCTGCTCCACGTTTTACAGCGCAAAGTTTCATAACATTTGGATATAAATTATAAAGGTCGATGATAACTCTAGCCAAGTCTCGAATATTTACCGTGAGTACCTACCTATAAAATTGAAATAAAACACTTTTCCACAATAACTGTAGTTTTGAACACATTTTAGTCTGTACTAATTGCACAGAGCATGCAACATGTCACTAGAGCGATGTCTAAAGACGCCGCGACAATGCTTCGTAGGAACAAGATTGTGGATAACACAGCCGAAGGTGCCTTCGAAATAGGTCTGAACTCCAGTGTAGCCAGAGTAGAATATAATATTGAAGGGAATGTCTATGATCTCGTACACTCTTCTATCCCTACCAATTATCAAGGCCTAGGTTTGGGTGCAATATTAGCTGAGGTATTATTATTTCGTTTCTTCAACTGGACGTTGCAGCTCCAACATAGTCAAGTAATTTGTTACAAATGTGTACAATTATTGTTTATAAATAATGCCCAAGAAGTGTTCTCTAATATTTAACAATTATAGGCGTACCACAGTTACATATCTGATATTCCTGTACATGTATTCTTGCATTTTGCACCCCAAACTAAATACACTTTGTCACTTTGTACATGAACAATTTACTTGATAATGTTGTGGTTGTGTTCAGGAAGATGTAGGTAGAGTGGGGACTAATAGTACAGTAATTATTTATTACTAATCGTTAAATATTTCGATATAATTTACAGTCTTTTTCTTTTGGTTTTCCTCTTTTGTGAATTGCTTTTCCTAGTATATCAAATGATTTTCTTATTTTTCTATCTATCAATGATTAGTCACTGATTTATTAATCAGTTTCACTTTATGTCAATGGCTTTTCCTATTTATGTGCAGTGACAGTATCATAATATTGAAAAAGCATTTGACAAAAGGAAAAGACTATAATTTAAAATAAGAAACTGCATGTTCTGCACGTCACATTTTTTCATGTGACCAAAGTATGTAAAAAATTAAAATCACAATTTTTTTCAGCGAGTCTTCGATCATCTCGTGAGCAGAAAGAAGCAAATGATAATTAGCTGCAGTTACTTGGAGAAATTTTATCTTAAGAATCGAGAGAAGTATGAAAAATATGTTGTGAATCCCTCGTAACTATTTTTGAATAAAGAATTTTTGGGGCAATAAAAAACCATGGATACTTCACTTGAAATCATTGCTAAGGCAAGAATATTCTTCTATTTTCGTGAAAAATATTACAATTTGATGTTAAGCACTTGCAAGGAATGCATATCAAAGTTCAAAGGCAACATGACTTATCACTTATTTCACTCTTTAGCTTTAGTTTTGAATAATCGTTTCGAAGAAGGGATTCATGCATTGGACTCAATACGTTCCCAAGACGATATGAAGCTTTCTGTCGCTATAGCTTTGCTGTATGCAAATAAATCACTAGGAATTAATAACTCAGATTTATACACCACTTTAGAAAATGAAGTGAGAGAATATAGGAAGTCCTGTGATGTATCTGACTTTTATCTCTCAGCTTTTGTGCTTTGTGTTTTTAATAAATATGAGAAAGGTCTTGATTACGCGGACAAAGCGCTAGTCTTGCAGTCAGATTTCAATGACTGCTTGAGCCTCAGAGGTTGGATTTTGTTGCATTTATATAAAGGTGACTCAAGTAAGCTAAACAGTGCCTCAGAAGTTCTACAGAAGGTATCACGAGATGGGAAACATTTAGATGGAGTTCTTGGTTTAACTGAATGCTACAAGTATCAAAACGAAGTTGAGGAAGCTATAAACATAGCCAATAAAGGTGTAGTGAAATTTGCTTCAACCAATTTGCCTCTGATTTTCAAAATGAGGGTTCTCTTCTCGATGAAGAATTGGGAACAACTGAACGAAATTATTAATCGAATATTCAACACCGATCCTAATAATTTGGAAGCGATCAAAATGAACGTTATCGTTCTTTTAACTAACGAATCGAATTACGAAGAAGGTGTTCTGTGTGTAAAAAAATTCATGCAAGAGCTGCATGTTATCGAGCCGGGAAATTCAGTTCTATTACTGTATTGCTGTAAGTTATTTTCAAGGATTTGTGGAAGAAATGAGAGTATTCTAGCGGAGACATTAAATGGTCTAGAAAGTATCGTAAAAACTGATTCTAATAACGTTGAGTTTATTTATGAACTAGCTTACCAGAATCTGCTTCAGAATAAAATAAAAGAGGCTTTGAGGTATTTTAAAATGGCTTCTAAATTAAATGATAATTTTACTCCAGCAGTAATCGGTGGAACTTATTGTGAGTTGTTACAAAATAACTTGCAGCAGGTGCAACAACAGATGACTCTACTTGGTCACAACGAAAGCGTTAAGAATGATTTAACATATCTTTTGATCAGTTCTAAATTAGCTGGATCAAAAAATGAAGCGATTTCGTTTCTTGATAAATGTTCTTATATTATCTTGGATAAGATTAAGAATTTCCCGTTTTCTGAGAGGTTTTTGAACTTGTTGGATCCAGATTTTGTCATCACGCTTTCAAAAGAATATTTTAATACCATTTCAAACGAACCCGACATAATCAAAACGTCAAAAATCACAAACACAAACAATTTGTTGAATATTCTGCAAACTTTAACAAAAATCTGTCCCGGACTGTACGAAGCCAAATTTTTGTTATCAAAAGTTCAGTTTTTGAGAGGAGACACTGGTAGTTCCATAAACAACTTAAATGAAATTATCTCAAAATGCCCAGACAACAGCGATGCATATTTATTGATGGCTCAAATAAATCTACAAAATGGGCTTTACGATCGGGCGTCTCAAAATTTAGAGGCCGCTTTAAGCAGCAATTTCAAAATCAGGGAAAACCCGATTTACCACTTCAACGATGGTGTTGTTAATAAAAACATTAAAAATTACCCCGACGCTATAAAGTCATTCAAAACCGCGCTAAGTTTAATCAACATCAATCAAAATAAAACAAAAGAACGACCAGAATTTATTACAGTTTCATTGGCTGAAAAAGCACAAATTTATATTGAACTACTCGACTCGTACAATCTAATCGGAAATACTGAAGAATCAATGAAGCTACTCGAAGATGCCACTGCCGAATTAAAGGGAACCTCTGAAGAGTCCAGGATATTAATCCTAACAGCCGATCAGTATATTAAACGAAATAACATTCAAGACGCTATCGATATCCTTCAAAACGTCAATGAAAACGAGTCCTATTATTTACAAGCTAAAGCTAAATTAGCTGAAATTTTTCTAGAGAACCGAAAAGATAAATACGCCTATTTGGAATGTTACAAAGAGATGGTGGAAAAGGAACCAAGCGCTGAGAGCTATGTGATGCTGGGGGATGCTTGTATGAAAATATTAGGTAGGTCATTCTCTTATTCTTTTCAACAGAGTAGGGCACCTACTTTCTATAAGAGAGCTATGATTTATCAGTTTATCATCATGAGGAGGGAGACTCTTTTCAACAGAGTGGGGTACCTACTGTCTAAGAAAGCTATTATTAATCAGGAGGAGAGAGACCATAAAGACTGCTATGATCTAGAAACTATTGTGGTAATGTTGAGGTCAGCCTTGACCTTGTTTTAGGACATATTTTTTAATAATGCCACTGCAAAAATATTTTTATAGTAATGATATTTTCCTATGTTGATAGGTACCTACTGTCTCTTCCTGTTGTAAGAATTCTTATGATAATTTTTTTTTTTGATGAGGATTATACCACTTGCCAAAGGCTTTTTCAATCAAGTCAGGATGAAGAGAAGATGTCCTCTATTTGACACCCCAAGGAGCAAAATTTGTTGTTTCTATGAATATTAAAAAGGGATGTTCTTAATTTTACTTAATATTCAAGGATTTTATGAAACTTTTATCAATTTTTTACTTTGAAGACATTAATAAGTAAATGTTGTAGGAAGCAACACGTTCAATTTGTGAAAAAAAAATTATCATGGTCAAAGTTACAAACTTGTAACAATACAGTTTATAATAAGTCAATTAGGTTGGGAATTCATTTCCCATATTTACCTTGAAAGCACAAAGTATGTGCTATTTAGTATTTAGTATGGCAGACTGATGAGCTAAAATTTGAGTGAAACGTCTCCATCTTCACCTGACAGTAAACTTGTTCTTGCAAGCTCAACTCTCAATAAGAATTGTTTTATTACTTTTGACAGCACAATTTCCCCTAGAACCCAAATTGTTAAAAATATGGGCTGGCTTAAGAAGCATCTTCTATATACAACTATGTCTAACTCACGATAAACATAAATATTCTGAGGGCTGCTCTGTTGAAAATACTCAATAACAATCCAATAATTTTTTAAAATTACTTCAGTTGTACTATAATCCGCACAATTAATTATTGTAGAACCTGATGAAGCCTTAGAATGTTACAACAAGGCCCTCGAACAAAACCCTCGAGATCCGTATTTAACATCCAAAATGGGTAGAGCTCTGGTCGAAACTCACTGGTTCAAACGAGCCATAAATTTCTACAAAGAAACGATTAAAGTCACGAATAATCCTGACTTGAAGCTCCAGTTGGCTGAATTGTATTTCCAGTTGAAGGAGTATGGGAAAGCCGAACTGCTTCTGGTTAACGAGCTGGAAATCGAGAGAAATGAAGATTTGGATGATATCGTGTATTTGAGGTTTAAGACACAGCTATTGCAACTTCTTGCTAGTATTCAAGAGAAATCTGGGAAGAGTACTTCAGCTCTATCTACATTGAAAGATGCCAAAGATAATCAAAATAGGCTTTATAAACGGTTACGTCTTGAAAATTCTGGTATGTATAAATGCATGAATAAGTTAATAAAAGATGTTTCATGCTTTCTATGTTGATAATAGATTATAAACATTTGATTGGTGTCTTTACTAGGCCAGTAGTATTGCTTATAAAATATGCCATCTTACCCTCTTTTTATTCGTAGCTTTGGTCATAAAAATCCGATTCCACCCCACAAAAGTGCTATTTTGGAGACTTACCAACTTTGTGGACTGTCCCATATTTGTACTTATCAAAAGTAGTTTCAGTATTTTTTGAAGGCAGATAGTTCCCAGCAGGCTTGTCAAAATTTCATGTCTGAAATTCTCACATAAAATGTTTCAGTATTTACCATATACATAAAATAAACAGCAAAACTGTGACACAATTTTTTCTTGCAGTATCTGAAGATGACAAGAAGCTTCTGGTTCAAATTGGAATCAAATCAGCTGAACTGGCAATACTGCTCAAAGATCTAGACCAGGCCATGCAGCATTACAAGGAGACTTTGGAGGTTGTACCAAACGATATAAATGTTCTATGTGCACTTGCTAAACTCTACATTCAGGTAAGTTTCGGATTATGCTGCAGTTCTATTCAAAAATAAAAACTAGAATTCTTTCAGATGAATTACCTGGAGCTTTGTCAGAAAACTTGCAGTAACATCTTGAAATTAGATCCAGAGAATGAAACCGCTTCAGTTATGATGGCAGATATAGCTTTCCACAAGGTAAATACTTACTATTTACCAGATTTCATCAAGATGTTATTAAATTATGAGCATTTCCAGGTTGATTTCGATATGGCATCTTTCCATTTTACTCAACTTTTAACCAAACAACCTACAAATTGGAATGCACTCTCAAGATTAGTAGAAATAATGCGCCGACTGGGTACATTGGAGGAGGCCCAGGAGTATTTAAAAAATGCTGAACATAAAAGCTTGAACTCGACTAAAGAAGCCGGTCTTAATTATTGCACAGCCCTGTATCAATGGTATTTGGGGAACTTAAATGGAGCCCTTAGAAACTTCAATCTGGCTCGACAAGATCCTGAATGGGGCCAGTTGTCTATTTATAATATGATTGAGATTTGTTTGAACCCGAACGATGAAATGTTTGCTGATGATATCTTAGATAACGATGATGCCGAATATAGGGATTCACGAACGATGGCATTAAAAACAGGTAGATAACTTCAGTGGTTTTTCTGTAATTATTATTATTAAATTTTTTAATCTTTTAGCCGATCGATTGCTGAAAGAACTTAAACAAAAACTCGACAACAACGGAGATGAAGTTTTGAGATACAACTTATTGGTCAACTTCCGTTTGTTAGCCACAAAAGAAAAATTTAATATTGAGCGAGCTTTAGAAGAATTTATTTCTCTAACGTCGCGGCCAGCATACAAAGACCACATCGGAGTAGTTCTAGGAATTGCGAATGCCCATAATCTGCTAAAACAACAACAGAGAGCTAAAAATCAACTTAAACGGATTGTTAAAACTACTTGGACTTTTGAAGATGCCGAATATTTAGAACGATGCTGGTTGTTGTTGGCGGATTCGTATATTCAGTCAGCAAAGTATGAAAGTGCCATTGATCTTCTTAATAAAGTGCTCCAGTACAATAAATCGTGCAGTAAAGCGTATGAGTATCTTGGGTTTATTTCGGAAAAAGAGCAGCAATATAAGAGTGCTGCCGGTTATTATGAAAATGCTTGGAATTACGGAGGTAAAGCTAGCGCAGGTGTTGGGTATAAGTTGGCGTTTAGTTACATGAAGATCAAACGCTTCGCTAGTGCAATTGATGTTGGTCAACAGGTTCTAAAATTGAATCCTGATTATCCTAGAATAAAGAAGGATATTCTGGATAAATCTATTAATAATTTACGAACCTAAGTTTCACAATTATTGTTTTATTTTAGATATAGATGTGACTTCACTACTGTGATTGCAATCAATTCCGTCCATTAGATACTTGCAATATTAATGTTTTGCATTTTAACTTATTGTAATAAATGTTTCTTCTATCGAGTACTTTTTGTTTAATTGAAATCAGGTGATTCCGGGCTGTTTTGCCGTGGTCTATTGAGATTTGCTCCCAACGTTTCTTCTACAGCTGCTGCCTTAAAACGGATGTAGAAATTTAGCATTTTTCTACCTCCGTCACTGGTTAATTTATAAAAAAAATTTAATTTTTTGGGCATATGTCATTGTTATTTCATTGAAATGTTATTGAAATAGTTTTACATATACAGGAGTTAAATTTTTTTTTTTTAATCACAATATGGCAGCCATTTAGAAACGGCTTGCATGATTGCTGAAATGTAATTCCAGACCACTCCCTCCGGATCCGGATATCTACCTCTTACAAAAATGTCAGTTCCCTAGATTCAAAACTATGACCTCTTAATTGAATGACAAGAGCGGGTTTTCGCGAAATTTGAAGGGACTCCAGTATAAACCACGTTTTTCTTAGTAAGCTTTTTCTTACAAAAATCGAAAATCCTCCACAGTCCTACAAGTGTTCAAAATTTTGTTGCGAAAAGGTGAAGTCAAATGATGGAAATTCAGTGTGTTTCCAAGCTATACAAGGTGATTCATCTACTTTTTCTCCAGCATGGCTTTTTTTGAGAAAATATGACCAATTTTGTGGGAAAAAACTTGACCACATTACATCTTAGACTTCTTTAGGAAGAAAGATGTTGCCATGGAAACATATGAAATGGCAAGTCCAACAACATCTCAAACAGTTATCGTTGCGGGGATAGGTAGATAATATAACTTTTGAGGTGACTTATCATTATTTTTTTTTTTAAACTTGTCTATTTAGATACCAAGGGGAAATTCAAAAATGGTATTTAATGAATTTTATGTTTCATTCTCTCACCCCTATGAAATTTCAAAAGACACCCCATCCCCTATACTATAAACAATTGAACATCACAATTTTCCATTTTCATAGCAACTTACCTCTTACCTTGTAAAACGACTAAAGATATGGGAAACCGGCATGTCCCTGTCTTAACTCCTACTATGTACATAGTTTGATGAAAATCTGATTATTTTCACTACCTACCCTGTATAAACATATTTCATCCTCAAAATAGGTTGCCGCTTGAACAGTTAAGGTAAGGACATGTAAACCGTTTTCCCATATCTTTAGCCGTTTAGAAGGAAAATTGCTATGAAAATGGAAAATTGTGATGCTCAATAGTTTATACTCGTAGCTTCCGAAAAAATGAATTGATTTCAACACAGGGTGCACCTTTGTATTTATTTATACTGAAATTCTCTTTAAAATTAGTGTAGCAAGGTTGGGGGTGGGTGCCTTATGAAATTCAAAGTAGGGCTGGTTGTCAAAATCTATTTTAGTTCGGTTGTAAGGTCCCAATTTAAACAATGATGCCACATTGTCAAATTTTTTTGAACTCTCGAGTTCAAATAGGTAGAATTTGGATGCCTCTAATTTTCTGATATTAAAAAAAAAAACAAAAAAACACTACAGTCTTTTGCTTTTGGTTTTCCTCTTTTGTCAATTGCTTTTCCTTATTTGTCAAATGATTTTCTTATTTTTCTATCTATCAATGATTATAGTCATTGATTTAGCAATCAATTTCCTTTTATGTCAAATCAGTTTCACTTTATGTCAATTGCTTTTCCTCATTTACGTACAGTGACAGTAATATAAACATTGGAAAAGCATTTGATATAAAAGTAATCTCATTTGACAAAAGAGGAATTTGAATTGAAAAATCAAACTGACGTTTAATAAATGGGGGAAACTCATTTGACAAATAAGGAAAAGCAATTGACAAAAGAGGAAAACCAATAGAAAAAGACTGTATTGTAACAGTTGTTTGAACATGTGTTTTTCCAGTGAGAGTTGCCTCTACCTCTACCTCTACCTATACCTACTCCGCTCCGAAAAAAGTTTTACCTTAGAAAAACGAAAAAGAAAAAACAGGTTTCTTTTTTTTTCAAATTAATTTTTTATATATTTTTGACACAAGAAATGTTTGCTAATTTTTTTAAATAAACTATTCAACATTAAAATCGATTGTCTACAAAAAATTTTCTATTAACTATACCTGAATTTTGCTTCGTTTCCAAGATATAAATAAAAACTGAAGGGGGTGCATTTTCACCCCTATCTCCAATTTCTACCCTCCAATTTAAAATCACTTCTCGATTTTTTAATCCTTGATGCTCATTTGGGGAATTCAATAAAACCCGCTTGATAGGCCCTTATTACCATGTTTATTAGGACATAATCAAAACTAGTGTATAAATTTGACTGCTTGTTGATTTAATCAGTTTTAGGCAGTTTTTTAAATATCGGTAATGACGCCTAGGAAACAATTTTTGTTTTAAATTTAGCGTCTCTGAACATCCTCTGCAACACTCTGTAGGTATCTGTATCACTCTTTCCACCAATTCGGTATCATTCTGTATAATGTTTTTATACTTTTGGTTTTGGCACAGATTCTTCTGTGCTTTTGGTTATTTTTACCTTGTTAAAATAATGTGCTCATTATGATTGGGGCTTAGAATAAAATGATTAGTGATAGTTACCAATAATTTGAACCTCCAGGCACCAGGAGAGCAGATCTTTCAAGAGGTATTTTGGTGTTCCAAGGCAACTACTACTAGTCTTGACTAGGCAACCCGTAATTTGGTAGTGAGGTATATACAGTGTATTAACTAATCATAATATGAAAAAGTGTAAAATTTTGGGGATTTTTTCAACTCGATGCTCAACTTCAAGAAGTGTTACTACAGTGGCACTGCATTATGTAGTAGCCAACTTTAATTAAATATAACTGGTGAAAATATGATTGGTAGTCCCATTTTAAGTATAATAGTAATAATTAATATAAATATAATATAATATAATTTACCTATAGCATTCAAAGTAATTCACAAAAAACTGTCTTATTGTGCTACCTGTGGTGCGTTTTTTGTACATATGTATATTTTTTATATTTATATTTATATTTTTTATATTTATATGTATATTTGTTTCTTATGTATATTTTTTTCTTGATCTTGAGTAAAGATTAAAAAAAAATCAAAAAGAAAGAGAGGTGAAAAATTGGAATTATTTTGATATTATGATAATTATTATACAGCGTATTATTATTAGAACTATTTAAAGGGCCACTACAGGGATATCCTAAACCACTGAAGATACGAGGTCGGTTAAATTAGAGAAAAGTTGCGCTATTTTGTGGCCATCTCGAATCCGTCAAAACATGCAAGATATCTGAAGCCGTTCCTGAAATATCCTGAAAAAACTGAAAAATCGAGAAATCTTATTTCTGCCATATCTTTCTTACAATTGGAAATTAATAAATAATTTTTCGTAGACTTACATAAGCCGTTATAGGCTATTCATCTGACGTTTCAAAAATTTTCAAAGCCGACTAGATCCCAGAGTTTTCATAGTCAACTTTCGTTTTTCTTATGGCCGCCATATTATTTTTTCATGTCGTTCGATAATAAAAAAATAATGGAAACCAAAAATTAATAAACTTCAAGAAATAAATTTCAAAAATTTTTATTCTTCTTTTTTTTATTCTTTCTTTTTTTTTTAAAAGACAACTTTTTATACCGAATAACATAGAGAAATTAAAAAACTATAAGGCAATCAGTATGATTGCCTTATATCAGTATGATATTGACCTATTTCAGCGAAAAATTTTCTGTTTTTCTATTAAAAAAGAAGAATAAAAATTTTCCAATTTTTTTCTGAAGTTTATTAATTTTTGGTTTCCATTATTTTTTTATTATCGAACGACATAAAAAAATAATATGGCGGTCATAAGAAAAACGAAAGTTGACTATGAAAACTCTGGGATCTAGTCGGCTTTGAAAATTTTTGAAACGTCAGGTGAAAGCTCATAACGGCTTATGTAAGCCTACGAAAAATTATTTATAATTTCCAATTGTAAGAAAGATATGGCAGAAATAAGATTTCTCGATTTTTCAGTTTTTTCAGGATATTTCAGGAACGGCCACAGATATCTTGCATGTTTTGACGGATTCGAGATGGCCACAAAATAGCGCAACTTTTCTCTAATTTAACCGACCTCGTATCTTCAGTGGCTTAGGATATACCGGGTGTCCCATTAGTGCGGGATTCTTCTCTGGCAGCTTCACTTTTGAAGCTATAAAAAAAGATGAGGGAGAAAAATTGTATGGTTTGAAGAGACCTTCAACCTAAAATAATTTTCAGCTACACAGGATGGCCCAATATCGCTGTACGCCTTACAACTTTGTTATTTTAAATAGGACACCCTATATATTATTACATTTTCAGATTATCTGAAAAAAATCAGTAAGAATGGTTTTCACAGTTTCAGTATAATGTGAATAGTTTTTGAGTTATAAACAAGTGAAAATTGCCATTTTCCATTTTCAAAACAGCTTACAATGAAAACGGCTCAAGACAGCAGAAAAAGGTTTACATGTCCCTATCTTAACTTTTTACAAGGTATCCTATTATGGAGTTGAAATTGTTATACAGGGTGATGAAAATTTTCAGATTTTTCATCACTCTGTATAACAATTTCATCCACATCATAGGATACCTTGTAAAAAGTTAAGATAGAGACATGTAAACCTTTTTTTGCTGTCTTGAGCCGTTTTCATTGTAAGCTGCTTTGAAAATGGAAAATGGCAATTTTCACTTGTTTATAACTCAAAAACTATTCACATTATACTGAAACTGTGAAAACCATTCTTACTGATTTGTTTCAGATAATCTGAAAATGTAATAATAAATAGGGTGTCCTATTTAAAATAACAAAGTTGTAAGGCGTACAGCGATATTGGACCATCCTGTGTAGCTGAAAATTATTTTAGGTTGAAGGTCTCTTCAAACCATACAATTTTTCTCCCTCATCTTTTTTTATAGCTTCAAAAGTGAAGCTGCCAGAGAAGAATCCCTCACTAATGGGACACTAATGGTATAAAGGATATAAAGTAGTGGCCCTTTAAATACAGTTCTAACCCTGTATTCTCCGCTAAACTAAACAAAATAAACTCAATAAATTCAACAAATAATAAATTTTTTAACAAAAAAGTACACTTAAAGCAATTTCACGTTAAAAAAAATTAAATAAGATGATCAACATAAAATTATACACGGTGTGCTCTTTCAATAACTTGCTCATTACCATCTGGCATCTCGGAAACTGTACGAGATACGGAGGTCGGTTAGATTAGAGAAAAATTATTGCCCTATATCTTATACTACTTATGGAGAATCTGAAACAAAATTTAATTAGCATAACAAACTACGCTCGTTGCTGACATATTTATACTTAAAAAAAAAGAAAAATCGAGATCTTAAGCCTTGTCCACACCAAAGAAACACGAGGAACATTTTGTTGCTGTTTGCCGTAACCTGTTTATGGAAACAGAAACAACAGCAAAAGTTCCGTAAACTTTCTGTCCACACCAAGGTAATTCAGTTTTGTGAATGTTTCGTTGTGTTGCTGCAAAAGGAAACGTGGTGTCTACACCAGTGCAGTGTATCTTTCTAAACAAATATGTATGAAGTACGACGAAGAAGATTTATAGACAGCAGCAGCTGCAATTGTAATTATTTTACAAAAACACAAAAAACGAGTCCGTAAATGTTGGACTAGACCAAAGTCTTTTAGACAGAAAGTCACATGGTATCATACGTCACGTTATATTTTCTGTCGTCCATTTAAACGGCATGATTTTTATTGTTAATTAATATTTTTTTATTATTATATACTGAACTAAGTCAAGTTAAAAGCGATGTTTTCGGCAACTACACGACGGCTTCAAGACGCAAGTTTCGAGCTTTGGGAACAAGGAACAACGTGTCCACACTGATAAAAAGACTGTTGAGAAACAAAAAATGTTTACCAAAGTTTCTATATTTTCTTTGATCTTTGCCGCTAAATATGGAAACAAGCAGCTTATAGGAAGTTTTGTTGCTGCAATCGTAAACAATGAGGAACTTAAATAAACTTTTGGCAACATTCAGAAACAAGTTCCAGGAACAAGCAACATAAACAAAATGTTCCTATGTGTTGCTTTCGGTGTGGACAAGGCTTTAGGTATACCTACAGGGTGGTCCAACTTAAAACGTCAGGACTTTTTACCAAACGATAGATAACGTTAAAATAATGCCAGTTTCTCTAATACACTTATAGCCGGGAAAGCTTCCTTTTCCAGATACAGGGTGTTGAAGTTTTGGGAAAAAAAATAATGTTTTGTGAATATTGTCAAAACGGCTGCTTTAAAAAAATTGAAATTTGGCGCGAAGCATGAGCTATAAGTATCTTTCATGATTTACGGCTTATGCGTGATAAATTGCGAAAACCAGCGGCGGAGATATGGGTGTGTCATCGTACCCTTTAAAAAAAAAATTGACGCCACTGACTCTATGGTTACTGACAATTGTTACATTAGTTAGGTGTTGTTTATTTCTGTTATTTAATTATTTAAGTAAAAGTTATTTGATTAGAATTTGTCTGTTATTCTTAAAATGGCTACGGATATTACCTAAGAAAACCTGAATTATCTCGAAAATTATTTATCAAAATTATTATCGCCTTGTGAAAAAATTAGAGAGTACTTTTTTGTTCTAAAAAGCATGGGGCATCGAATAGTATTATTAAATTTGCCATAGAGTCAGTGGCGTCAATTTTTTTTTTGAAAAGGGGCGATGGCACACCCATATCTCCGCCGCTGGTTTTCGCAATTTATCACCATAAGCCGTAAATCATGAAAGATAATTAGCTCATGCTACGTGCCAAATTTCAATTTTTTTAAAGCAGCCGTTTTGACAATATTCGCAAACATTATTTTTTTCCTAAAACTTCAACGCCCTGTATCTTGAAAAGGAAGCTTTCCCGGCTATAAGTGTATTAGAGAAACTGGCATTATTTTAACGTTATCTATCGTTTGGTAAAGTCCTGACGTTTTAAGTTGGACCACCCTGTATAAAGAATCGTGTTGACATGAGGTTCGCTGGGTAGGATTAAAACTTACCTAGTTATCTTGTAAATAAATCAACGAAGATCTAGTTGTAAATTATGCTCTTCAATTATGCTCCTCATGCCTTCAATATTTTAAGCCACAAAAGGGCTCAACGCAATGCTTCTATCCTGTAGGGGTTGCTATTTCTTAATTATTAATAATTATAGATCAGAAAGACAATAATATAAACAAATAATAATTTATTTATGCACACCTATAACAGAAGTAGGTAAAATAATCATTAGTAATAATTAGATCGCGGTTAACATGAATCGGTTTTATAAACCATTCCATTATTATAACTTATTATTACTATTTTTTTGTTAATTCATTTTAAATTCGTTAATTTGAATAGGTACCTATAATAATAAGCAGATTCCATAAAATTATTCATGATATCTTTGTTAAGAAAGTCAACACGGACGGGCGGTAGCTCAGCGGGCTAGAAGTGCAGACTTCTAACATAGGACTGGACTTATATAATCTGTCACCGCGTGGGTTCCAAGCCAAAATTACCAGATTGGAGCGACTGAGCTCCAATATAATCTACATAGCTATAAGACCGATGTTCCCTCTTTTTTAATAAAAAAGGCTATCCTGGATAAAAAAGAAAATGAACCTAGAATCCCTAATCCATAATAATGTGAACTATCCGTGTCCGCCATTTCAGGATCACCATGATGTATTAGGTGAACCCTATTTAAAAAAAAATAAAGCTGTTTGATAATTTTTCAAATAGTCATAGATAAAATAGACTCTTCTACTCGCGGGGAGTATGACTACTTATACATATATTATTCACCTGGATGATTCCGACACTCACCAACGGCTCGTGTTGTATTGAACAATAGCCTGAACAATGGTTTTCCGCTCGTTGAAGAATACACTATTCCTTCTACTGCGTATTTTTTTATAATCATCAATGCAAAATTATTGGTTTCATAGAATCCAGTAGTCATAATTTACAGAAAATCTGGCAATCTATAAAAAATATTGCTCACAAAATTTTATCAACAAACAAACTTTATCACAATAAAGTAATTATTGAACTACGAGTATTTTTTTCGAACTCTAAAAAATAAATGTACTTATTTCGAAAAAAAAACAAGTTTTTGATAAATGTTTTTAAGTAGGCACTTTTGTAATATTTTTGAGGTTTCTAATCACCCCTATAATTTGGATCAACATATACTACAATGAAACATCCTGTATATATTGGTTCAGTTCACCATACAATCATATAAATAGGAAATTTTGTTGACAATTTTTTACCAGAAGTAATTGTGATTGGCTTTTGCGGTATAGTGAAACTAGAAACGGTTTTAAAATGGTCCTGCAGGTCTATCTTTTAGGTTTTTTAATACGAAATTTTGAACTGCTGTAGAACTACTGAAGGATTTTACATATTCGTTAAAATATCGCCAAAAGTCACGTGCTTTGTAACAGGGTGTTCTTTCAAAGTTCCCAAAAACCCATTCTCTCACCACGATTCAGTTCGCAGCTTTCAGTAGAGAGATTGGTTTTTTAGGCATTTAGGCACTACCTACTCACAGATTCGGGCATACGTGGCTTTCCTCAAACGGGAAATTCCATAGAGGTCATCCCAAATGTGTCGGGCAGTCATATACCCACAGATATGGCTGTGGCGCTCGGTCGATAGCGACATTCGACGCTTACATATCTCGCACAATTCTAACGTCACTCAATGCGTGGAGCCTCGTGCTCTTAATTATGCGCATCTCTTGTGGAAAGCCGTTTACCCTCATGGCCTATGAGTTAGGTGTTCTTTGACATCTGAGGGGGGTTATAAATTATACCTATACTGACGGAAACTTCCATATAGGGGAAAAAATTTCATGGGAGTAAGATCACGGTTTTTGAGCAAAATCGATCTAATTGTTTCAAAATGACAACCATTTGAAATTTCGAAAAAATTGTTATTTTTGAATACCTGTGTAAGCACGATGGAAAAACCGTATCAAAGGAAAAGAAAAAAATTGAATCCGATGGTTTTAGTTTGTCAATCGCGTAAACTCACCTTAGAATACAAAATGCCTTTATTGCCACGTAAAAAATAATGAAAAAAAAAAAACTAACCTGAACTTATATTCACATGTTCAGTGCAGTGTCGTCACTCTTTTTTTACAAAAATGATCATATCTTTGGAATTTTTTTTAAGCACTGCGGTAAGATAATTCACTATGGTCCGGTTGCACAAACGTTAATTACAGATCTACCAGATAATTACTGATTTTAAAATGCCTTGTATTATCAAAATGTTGGTCTGATATTGCTAGAAATAAACTCTACCCCCTTTTAGAAGAGTTAATTACTGATAAAAAATAAAAGACCATTCAAAATATTCACCCTATTTTCGAAATTTGCAATTTAAAATCAGTAATTATCTGACAAATCTTTAATTAACGTTTGTGCAACTGGCCCTATAGGTACTCTTTACTAGTGAATTTTATCAAACGCGTACCAGCATGCTACCGGTTCGCGGATTTGGATTAAAGATGCAATACTAGTTTCACTATTTTTAAAAGTAGCACCTTCAGGCATGTAAATGAATAATAATAGACCAAATAAGCAGCACATAGCTCTAAAATCACCAGATTCTGACAAAAATAGACTCGGAATAGCCGCCAGATCCTAACTGAATAGTTTTCTACTCGAGTTAACCATTTTCTTTTAGGTTAACACTTTAGTGCAAAAAATAGCTTTTTTTGTTTTTTTTTTGGTTATCAAAGAAAAACTGATAGAGCAATCTAAATGGTCCCAATGGACGAAGTGTAGAGAATTAAAATGAGAAGAATTATTAAGAGAGTAACTAAAGAGAGTTATTAACAAAATAAAAAAATAAATAAACTACAGAAAGAAGCAAGGTATGGAAAACATTTTTAAACAAAATATTTGTATCCTTAATCGTTCAATCCAAAATAAAATTAAGGAAAAGTCAGTGACGTGCGTTTATTATTGCTCAAACATGTCAATTTAGATTACTCTTCAGGGCGCCACTGGGCTAAATAGTTTCAATCTAACTATCCCTAAATCCTAAATTGGACCCTTACTACTACAAATAAACATGGAAAGTTTCATAAAGATGTCTGAAAGGACGCTTATTGATGAAAAACAGACTTAAAAACATTTATTTCGAACTTTCTCTGCGTTGAATCAGTGCATAAAAATGCACTATTTATACAGGTTGATCCTGAAATGGCGGACACAGCATTTATTGTTGGATTAAGTATTTAAAGTTAATTAATTTGTTTCTTCCTTAAGAAGATAATGAGCAGTTTTGTGGAGAAAAAGTCACAACACTGCACTCGAGATACACTTCTTCACGCAGAAAAATAGTGTGTAGGTAATAGGTAGAATTTGAATGCCTGTAATTCCGAAACCGATATTAAATAATAATAATAATAATAATAATAAATAATCTCGTAACAGTTATGTAATAGGATGTGTTTTGTCAGTGGAAGTTGTCTAAATTTGACTGCCATAAATATTTTGATTTCAATACTTGAAAAAGGAAACTTTATATCTCGGTAATGAAACCGAGGAAACAATTTTTGTTTTGAATTTACAGCCTTTCTGTACTGTGTCCGCCATTTCGGAACCATCCTGTATATTTATGTGATTGATACGAAAGAAGAAAATTATAATTTGCTGTATCTTTTTAATGCATTAATGCGTGTATGTGAGACGTATGTGAATGCGTGAGGATTTAAATATGTCATAGACATGGTCCTTTTTTATTTGGTAATTTTCAATGATAATTTTTAAGCTTAAATTATAAAAAAAAATATTATTTTAAAAACGTTTTTAATTTATAAAAATATGAGACTATTGATTTTTCAATAGCAGGTTCAAATAATAACAACATTCCTTATTATTGGTACTCATGCCAACTATATCTAGGTATAGTTCAAATAAAACAGAATATTTGTGGTAATGATTTTCTTTCTACGAGTAATATCTGATGGAATATTCAGTAAATTGCCTTTTGCAGATGAAATTACTGATTTGTAAAAAGTACAAATATATGTCTCCAATCACTGGCATTTTTAATTTTCAGAAACATCCCTCTATTAAGTGAGTCATTAACTATAATTATCGTGATTTTTTGAGAAGGTTCACATCAACGTATCTTTTTGATAATTGAGGATAATTACTAATCTGAACAGATTCTATTACTAATTCCATTTGTCCCTATTAGCAAATTACTTAATAAATAATAGGGAAAATTCAATTACATGCCTAGAAGATGGATATAAAACGATCAAGGGCTGAAAGTTGAGTCTAATGAAGAATTGAGTTCCCCGTGATTAGGCCAGCTGGGATCATTATTTACGATGGTGAGAGCATAGTTTACGCAATTGAGCTATAGAATTAGTTAATTTCATAACACATATAATATTTCTTATTCGTTTTCGCTTAAAATGTCATCTTTTTGACTTTAGTTTTAGTAGTAAGTGATAAAAAATATTTGACTAAAAAAATGGAATGCGATTGTCTAATAAGAAGTAAAATTTAGACTGGCTATTACACAGTTGGCCGTTACCTATAAAGTGAAAATTGTAACTTTCAAAGTTTAAAGTAGTGTGTAGCGAAAACGACTTAAGATAGATGAGTTGAGAAATCTCAGATTTTCAATCACCCTGTATAAAAATTTAATGAAAACCTTAGAATTTTCGCCATTTTCGCTGTATGTACATGCAGTGCTTTGAACTTTGAAAACTGCGATTTTCACTTGTTTGTAACCCCTAAACTACCTACCCAATTTAAACTACTTACAATGGTGAAACCAAGCTTTTTTTTCTTCTCAAACAATCCAAAAATTCCATCTGTTGACTGACTATCAAGAGCATTCATTGACAGTAAGTACAGTCAAATTTTAGCATTTTAAAGGGTTAATAAGGGATGTTGTATCCTTAAAATATCACATAATTGAATTTTGAATTTTCGATTACTTTTTTTAAATAACAGAATTGCAATACTTTTTCAGTTTTTCGGGTTTTTGTTAAAAACGACAAAATTTATTTTTTGAAAAATGCTATAAGAGATATAAAAGTTTGAGAATTAAATTCCCCATTAAATAAAGAAACCATTTCCTAATTCGACCACGGGTAAAAAATTATGTCATCCCTTATCGGTTGATAAGGGATGTTGATTTAAAGGCTTCTTTGAAATGCTACAATTTGACTCTACTTACTCTCATTAAATGTTCTTGGCACCCTCACAACATATACCAAATTTGGTTTTTCTAAGCTCAAGTATAACTGCATATTAATTTTTTTCAAAATTTGAAACTCCACTTTCAAGACCTATAACTTCTCAGGGAAGTATTAGCGATAAGTTGCGTTAAATCGCCCTTTTTTTGAATAAATATATTCCAAAACCAAAATCAGCCCCTATTATTTCTATTTCATTTTTCGAATTTGATTTGTAGGGAAGTAGGATTTATTTTCAAACTCAAAGCTTTAAGCGCAGCAACTGATTTTCATCTCTTTTTACAGGACACTGATCTTCGAAAAGTTTTCAAAGTTGAAAAAACCCTCCTAACAATCACAGGGTTTTACCCTGCACAAAAATCAAGCTATAAATCTCTCTTCATGATAAACAGATTGATATGCTTAATCGTGTCTTGGACTCAGTTGCTCACCATGCTAATAATTCTCTACATAGACATAGACAATTTAAATAACACAAGCAATAATTTATTATTTTGCATGACCCAAATAGCTCTAATTTGGAAAATATCAAACCTCTTGAAAAATGGAAATCGCTTAATGGCTCTTGAAGAGATGTTGACGAGTCCCTTTTTCTACGAGTTTTCTAAAGAACAATTCAAGATAATCGAGGATAAAGCACGATTTATCAATGTACTTGGGCACGTTTTTCGAGTACTTGCCGGGACCGTTGTCCTTTTTTATGGCATTTATCCATACTTGGATTCAAGTTCTGGCAACGTACTCTCTTTACCTGGATGGTTTCCGTACAATACGACCACGTATAGACACCAAACAATTGCTTTCCAGACAATTACTGTTTTTATTAGTGCTTATAACAATACTAGCATTGACATACTGACTGGAGCTTTAATTACCATTGCTTGTGCAGAATTGGAAGTATTTATGGAAAATCTGTCAAAATTTGTTTACTATACACGAAGAAATGGTAATAGAGATAATGGAACGGAAGCGATGCGGGCATGGAAGAAAAATATTGTTCTTCACAACAAGCTTCTCTGGTAAGTGTTGGGACTTTTTTTAAATGATTTATTTAGAGCGAGTAAACTTCTAACACTATCAAGATGCTGCAAAGTTTGCTCCTTCGTCTCAGGTCAGGTTTAAAGTTGAAATTGAAATCGGTCATTTTGAAATTCCCCTGGAATCAACTGCTGCGCAATTGAAACTCCTACGATAAATTTTCGTCCAATTCTTAAGACATCTCAAGACTTTTCGGACAAAATATCAAATCTTCAAACGCTTTTTTACAAATTTTTTCTTTCTACCAGGAGAAAATGTTGCCTTTCATAAAATATAGGAGATGATTTAGGAGTATAAATCTGTTCTCGTGTCCTCGTGTCTAATTTTTTAGGAATGTTGGATTTTTTCTACAAAAAGGTGAGGTCTTGAGAAAAAAGTATTCGAAGATTTGGATTTTTTAGAGAACACAGCTTCTCCTGTATGGGAAACAGCTTGGGCTGTTTGTGCCTTACCGATGAAGCATGATAATAATTCATCGTTGGAAACTAAGACGAAAGTTGCTATGTTAGAAGCTGCATAGGTATCCGGGGGAAAAAACCATTCATGGGGGCGCGTGTAGAGACACTCAGTACACAGTACACAGTAGAGAAAGATTATCCCTCGTACTTCATTGCCTATGTTAATTTTTTTTCATGCATCTAGCAATAATTATTATTATATCAATATTTTACTTTTAGGTTTTGTTCAGAAATAGAAGACACTTTTTCTAATGGAATCCTGGTGCAATTTTTAGCCAGCGTTGTTATAATCTGCTTCACCGGATTTCAGTTTTTAGTTGTAAGTATTGTAAATCATTGTTAGAATAGAATCAACAACAAAGTTAGCCATTTTTTAAGTATTGATCACTTTTAACTTACCACTTTGTCTTACCACTGAGTCACTGAGTATAAATTCAAAGCTGTATCTAGGACTAGAATAAAGTAGCCTCTCCATGAGCTTTCTCGCAAGAAATTGATCTGCTGCTAATGTAGGTATCTTTGATTTCCACCTCGAGTGCTATTTGTATTCTACTAGACCTGGGATTGGGTCAGTTTTTTTCAGCTTGATGGTACTACATTACCGAAAGCATCAGCAGTTGCAAGAAATTATTAATCTTAAAATTTCAAAACTGCGTCTCGTATTCTGATATCGTTTTACCATGAGGCACTCACCAACAGCGATTGTTCGAATTTTCAGACAGAGCCAGACCTGTTTCAGCTCCTCGTTTTGGAAAGTGGGTACTCCACAGCTCACCATATAAGTACCAATTCTGAAGAGAAGTGTTATCTCCCCTTCTGTGGAGACTGGTCGTTGACGAGCTCCTCTAGCTACCCACCGAGAACGGCATTACCTGCAACTTTAGACAGAGAGGACTGGACTGAAAATAGCCCTGAAATGGTGTCAAGAAGTTGGACTTAACAATAACCCTATAAAAACAACACTCGAACTATTCACAAGAAGGATCGAGCTTCTAGAAATCAAGCGCATTCACTTAGGCGGAATTGATATAGAATGGAAAGAAGAATTTCTAGGAGTAATACTAGACAACAGTAAGTAAAGCAACAACCGTACTTATGGTGTGCAGAAGAATGGCTGGCAGAAGATAATGTTGTAACCCGCCTATTCTGTAATGAATGTTCACCATGTTATTGAGACCTATTATCATATACGGAGTGGTTGCCTAGTACAAACGGGCTAACTGCGGCGTTGGAAGTAATCTTGGATCTGACACCACTACATTTGGTGATCAACAGAAGAGCCGGAAAAGCTCTTCTTAGAAAGTCAAAAGCAGGAATCAGAAGTGGACAGCGAGCCATTGAGGACCAATCCTTAAGATATTGCCAAAAGACAGAACTGTTAAGAAATTCAGTTTTAGTTTCAAGAGTAACTTTATCATGGAACTGTCTACGAAAGAGAACTGGAACAACACTTCAAACTGCATTCTCAAAGAAAGTATAACTTAACGGTACACAGACGCATCCAGCACCAGCGGGGGAACTGTGGCAGGAGTCTACGGGCCGCCTGAACTACACGCAATAGAGGTATATGTCCAAATAAATCTCGATACAAACTATCAAAATAGAGAAAGATTGATGGATAGTCAAGCAACCATAAAGAGCTGAGTTTCGACCATCAGCCCAAAATGGCTTGGGAGTTACCTGGAAAAACTAGACAAGAAAAACTAAATTAAGATCAAACGAATACCAGGTCATACTGGAATTGATTGAGAAGACACGTTCTCCAAAGCAGAACTCCAGAAGGAAGAAAAAACTGAGTTAAATTCATTGATGGAACCTTTCAGGGTTGAGACAAACCAAAGAACTCCTAGGGAACCTTAACGGAAAAAGGTCGAAGATACTCCTCAATCTTTGTAAGGAATGTCTCAAAACACTGACGTGATTCCTGATGGGAAATTATAAGCTCAAGGAACACCTGAGGAAGTTAGGCCCAGAAGACAACGGCGTCTTCAGATTTGGAAGAAAGGGAAACGAGACACCTAGCAAGCCACCTGATGCTAAACTGCCACGCATTAGAGCTCAAAAGAAGAAACACCAGATTGAGGCAGGGGATTTACTCGACCTTGATCCTCTCCAAACCCTCAAGTTTCTCAAGAAAACGGACTTGGATAGGGTGTTTCATTAATGGGATTCCATACCAGGGGAAGTATTTATACTGTTCTTGACTAGTTTAACAGTTGCCTAAGAAGGATATTACCAGGCTATCATGCAATGATTGAAGTGCGTGCGTGATTCTTAAACTATTCAAACGGCAAATTATGTCAAAAGTGGCAAACATGATCCACCTTTGCAACTTTTTACCCAAAATTAATCTGGTCTAAGCGTTCATGTTGGTGACGTAGTTTCATCATGACTAATCTTTTCAAAGAAACTTAGTAACTAACAATGAGAACTCAAATAAAAAATAATAAAAACGCTTAGTACATTCAATCGCCGGTTGTTTGCGGATTGGTTGATTAGGGGATAGTTGATTGGCTGATTAGGATTAGGGAATGATTGATCAATTCTTAATCACCAAATTTTAATTTCTAGGTGCCATTACTGAGTGCTCAAATGGTTCTATTGGTTTGTTATTTCGCTTGTATGATCATACAAGTCATTGTTTATTGCTGGTTTGGTAACGAGTTGATTACAACGGTGTGTAAAATTATTTTACGGTCAAATTCTTTTTGCTTAAGTTCTTGTTACATTTCTAGAGTAGCAAACTTGGAGGAGCGTTTTTCACTTCTAATTGGTATGAGGCAAATTTGGATGTACGAAAAATGATGATAATTTTTCTGGAGGCTTCAAAAAGGCCAATCAGAATGACTGCTGCTGGAATGTTTGGGTTGACACTCGTGACATTAACCATGGTAAGCTAATTTGGAACATAATAGAACTCCTCATTCATAATCAATTTACCTTTTAAGTATCTTGTTAATCATTTTATTTTTTATTATATTATTTCTAATGTCACAAAATATCATAAGGCGAGCAATTAATAATTGGACATCATCCAATTAACGTCATCCAGGGAAAAAATTATGAAGAATAATAAACAGAAATTTAAAAAAAATATTTATTAGATTGTTGGTTTTCTTGATTTTTTTAATACCGAATTTGATTGGAACTTAATTTTAACGCCAAACCCAAATTTGCTCAAAAAGCAGATAGACCTTGACTCTTACTAAAAAGTCGATAATTTATGAAATAAATAATTAAACTGACATGGTATCCCAGTGAAATGGTGCCAACATAATAAACCATCCGTTAAATTATTTTAAGTCCAAGTTATAGAACATTGAATTTAAAATAATAATTATTGTAAGATTGGTATTAAAAGTAACCAACCGATTATGATGCAATTTCATCCTATTAACTTCGTGAAAAATACTATATAGGCATCTGCTTTTCAGCTATTATATATTTTTATCTTATAATAATTTATTTTTTTCAGATTTTGAGGTCTGCTTACTCATATTTTGCAGTTTTACGACGTGTTTACCTTAGAATTTCGATAGATTAAAATAGAAAACACTTAAGAAATAATATTTTATTTATTTAATTGTGAAAAAAACAACTAATGTCACATTCTTTAGAAATAAATTTTTCGCACATTCCTACTACTCTTAAGATTTTTTTTTATTTTTTCTAAATTTCAAATTATTCAAATAAATATTCCGAAAAATAACTTTCCTACAATTTATCCTTTCTAAAGGATTGATTTCAGAGCAATGTAGAATATAATATGAAGTCACCAAAATACTGCATAAGCTTCTGAGGAGGAAAAAGATTGAAATAAAAAAGGAAAAATTATGTCCAAGTTCCGGAAGGTTTTCGTTGTTCAAGATCAAGGATACTGCTATCTGAAGAGGTTGATATTTTGCTGCTGTTTTCAAGGAAATCTGCATAATGTAGTTGATGCAAAACTTTCTAAATATATAAGCTACCATTGTCTTTGGTTTTCTGTTCCAGCAGGCTCTTCTTCTGTTCTTTCTGGTCTGAAAAAAATGTGAAAACTATAAAAATTATATTTTCTATAACAAAATTCATAAGTTTGCAAAAGTCTGTTAAAATATTATATTCTCAAAAATTTTTGAGACCTTTTCAACCGTATTTGAAAAATTTTAATGTGATTTTGTCTTAACATTAAGGATTTTGAAATATCTTGTACCTATGTAGTTTTTTAAGAGCAATGAAGCTTACCCACGTTGTAAAAATTAATAAAACAGCTTAAAAAAGCTTTACCTACCTACCTAAAAAAATGACGTCATAATATATTCTTTAAATGGGTCAATAAAATTAGTCCAGGAGACTTAGATATTTACCTCGGACTCCGCGGATCCTGAATGGATCTACATGAAACTTTCTGCACTCTCTTCGAAATGGAATTAGAATCAAAGTTTACCACTTTAGAAAACTTATTGTTTTTATTTATTTATTTAAATAATTCCTCTTCTTGTAATAAAAACGTGAATACCAGAATAAGAAGTGTAAGATAATAACAGTGCCGTTATAAACGGTGGGTGATACAGGGTCGGTTAACGGGGAAAAAATTGGGGAACCATGCAGAAGGACAATGCAATGGTAGATAGAGATTTCAGAAATTATTTTTTATTTTCAAATTATTTTGAGAATGAAACCAAATATTCAATTTTGGTTTTTCTTATTTACCTATGGACGTTATTTTAGAAGATTTGGAAAAACTGAAACCACATTTTCATTGCAGCTATTGACCAGCTTTATTTTTACGATGTAATTTTATCTATCTGACGGTTCATCGTCTTCGATGAATCGTCGATGAACAGAACTTCGATTTTTTAAATACGGACCTGAATTTTTTATTGCAAAAATTGAAAGATATTTTAATTCTGAATTTATTGATATGTCAAAAACTTTAATGAGAGCTGCAAATTTTAACGGTGGTCCTCATCGACGTGACGCTACAAAAAGCGTCGCTCATCAGTTGGTCGAAGGTAACGATCTACTGCGGGGATATACTCGAAGCTATGGAAAATTTTTGCAACCTTTCTTTCAATAAAAGTCTCCAGTATACTGACGTCACTGATGTTCTCATAAAAAATACCATTCAAGAGACCAACACAATCCTTTCTCTGTAACTGGTCCAATAATATGTAATACGGGAGTAACAGGATGTGAGACGATATTGACAAAATTGACAAAGCTATCTAGTTTCAAGAAGTGTAATTATTGTCTATTATAGACAACATAAAGTTGTTCCTCTCTTGGGTGTGCAGAGAAAAATAAAAATTCACGATGATATTGTTGCAATAGATCCCTTACTTTTGTGTCAACAGATCAACAGACCTGGATCTTGAAAAGACCTCCAAATCGAATAATTTTGTGGAGTAACTTTTGCAACAACAGAGCAACATGACGATGCGAAAGTGCCCGGGATTCGTAGAGACAATTCAGATGTATTGAAGCATTGAAGTTCTTTAAGTGATCCCTTCTCCACTACAGAAGTCTTGTGTCGATAAGCACTGGCGTAGAATGGGATAAAAGTGTGAATTGATATTGAGAGTATGAAGTTGTATTACAAAGCATGAAAAAAAATAATTAATTCATAGCAACTTCAAAGATGTCTCGTTTCAACAAAAGTCATCATAATGCTTTCTCAGAGTTTTTTGAAAAGTCAAAGTTGGTAAAAATCACTGTTCTTCGACCGACGATTTCAGTCAGATCACTAGACCGAATTCTATAAATGGGGAACGTTTTTGTAGATGTGAAATATTCGAAATATTGAAAACTGAAACAAAATCTTAAAAGGTCTAGTTTTTTGGACTTCCTGACTCGAGAGACAGTAGAGGGACCGTGCAAACCTAGGATAGAATTTGACATAATGTCATACGAACCGATAAAACCAATAATTAATTAGCTTTCCAGCCATTTTTACCAAGTGACTCCTCAAAAGATCCTAATTTGACTGGCCTAAATATTGTTTGGATTTTAAAGGTTTGAATTTTCAATTTGAAATTTGATAAATTTACTAACCGTACACCAGGGGGGTTAAAAGGGAAAATTAAAAATAGTGTTTTCTTTCTCACCCAATCTAACTCTAATGTAAAAATTTATTCTATACATATTAGAAATTAATTTTAAATTTTGTTAATTCTGATCGGTAAGACATAAATCATAAACTAACAACTCTCATTTTTCAAACAACTAATTTAATTCAAATCACTCAAACAACTAAAATGTAGATAGTTTATTGTTATAAAAAATTGTGGTGAAAGCTTAATTATTCACAAAATAACTCTGATATGTGCTAAAACTCATTACAGCCCCTCTAACGTGTTAAAAATGTGGTATATATGAATAATCATAAGTGAAGAATAATTTTTTAACATTAAAACTCACCTGGATATGACTTGAATAATTCATCGAAAATCTAGTTGTAAATTATGCTCCTTCTGGCCTAGGTATGAGGAGCTTTCAATTCTTTATGCCACAAAAGGGCTCAACTCAATGCTTATATCCTGTAGGGGTTGCTATAATTTCTATTTCTTTATTATTTATAAAGTCATTTTATCGGATAGACAAATGGAATCATTTATACACTGAATGGATCCATAATTGGTAATTAAATCAATTAAGAAAATTTAAACAAGCCCTTAGACTTGGAAAATGATATTATTATCAGTACCTACCTAATTATTGTTTCGTGATTGTAAATTGGTTTGGTAAAACTAATTACAAAAATAATTTTCCTTGTACGACTTGATTAGCTACAGGTTTAAAAAAAACAATACTTTCCTCCTTTTTTTATTACAAAAAATTGAAACTCTTATGAATAAAAAGATTGGAATACCGTATTGGAAAATATTTTTGTTTTCCAACTTGTTTGACTTTTGTCTTTTGTTTTTGTCATTACTTTGTGCTTTTCAAAATATTGACTTCGAGGACACTAGATCCTTGATGTGAATTCTAGTTTCAAAGAAAATGATCTTTATCTGAACTTCGAAATTGCAGTCAAAATTACACTGAGTAAAAGATGTAAAATGGTTTTTTTTTCTCACTGACATTACACTTTTAGTGTTCAAAATATTATGTTTTGAAGTAATTTAGAAATTTAGATAAACGCCATTGTCTTTAGAAATAAAATTCACACCAAGGATGTGCTCAAATTTAATATTTTGAAAAGCGCAAACTGATGAAAAAAAAACTTCAAAAATAATGAAAACAAAAAAATTTCTCATATAATGTTTCAGCGGGCACTGTAGATAAAAAAATACAGAAATATGAGTCTTAAAGCACATTAAAATTAAAGGAATTATTAACGTATGTCTGTGGCTTTCGGAAAGGTATTCTTGAACCCATTACCAAAGCCTATATGCGTTTCTTTGAGCATAAATCTATAGAACAGTGAAACATTGTTTTTGAAGTTTTGAACATCCCCAGAGCAATAATTGTCAAATAATGATGCTTTTTAAGGCGGGAAATTACTAGAAGGGCATAGCTGAAATTAAAAACGACCAAGGAATTTCAAGCTTTCTTGAAGGATTTTCAAGTAGGAGCACTCCTTCCTAGGTACAAACATTTATTTATCGATAGGTTTTGTTAATAAAATTTTCAATAAAAACGGTATCGAAATTCAAAAGATCGTAAATTCAAAAAGAAATTCGTATTTGAAGTCCATACATTATAACAAATTGCTGTTATTATGAGCTTACCTAGGTACATGAAATTTTGTGATATAAATTAAGGAATTAATCAAAAGTTTTCAATTAAATTTGGAGGACACATTTTTTTCAATTTATTGAAGTAAATAGAAATAATAATTAGAGTAGAGTTACAAAATATTTGATGACCTTTAAACTGAATTGGAAGACAAGAAAAACTACAAATAATAACCGCAAATATTTTACAGTTAATAAACACAATTATTATGTATAACAGTGCTGATACTATTGTTTGAAGACCTACATGAAAGATTGCATTGCATGCGGTAATAATATTATTCTTCCAATAGTTTCTACTATACAGGGTTTCCCACGATGAGCATGCGTAATCCGGTAACATGGGAAACTAAGTATGACGGAAATGAGTACAACGGTTTTCCATGAAGACGAATAGGAAAAAAAGTTTTCGATGTACATCCGGTTAAACCGGAAGCCGCCACCAACTTTATTATTTCCAATAATGGGATTCCCTGTGATGTGTATTATTACTTTTTCATATTGCCTGAGAAAATTCCTAGCGTTGCCCTTCTCTATCTCAGTAGATAACTTATACACATTTTTTTTCAAAATATCAATTAAATCTAGGAATAATATTATCTTGATGGTAAGTCCTATTAAACAGGGTAATAGGAAACTAATAAAATAGTGGTTTTTATTGCATTGCATTAACCCTTTTAAAGGGTGGAAAGTTTTTTCGTCAGGTAAAAGTTATACGCAAATAAAAAAAAAAGTATTTCGATGTAGAATCTTATTAACTGCAATAAATTTCCCATTAGGTATACCCAAATTTGGCTTCGTTTTCGAGATACAATAAAAAAACTGAAAGAGGTACAGCTTCACCCCTATCTCCAATTTTCATACACCCTCTAATTTAATACTTCCACGCGATTTTTTCATCTTTAATGATCATTTGAATTTGAAGGATTCGTGCAATAAAAAAAAATTTGATACCTCGTTTCTATAAGAACTAGCCTGTTAATACACATTCCAATTTTAACTTTTAATAAAGTTAGCGAGTAAGTACTTGACGACACTTCAAAGCGGGCATCGTTTTCAATTAACGAAATGAAAAACCACCGCTGTCTACACATATCACGTCAATTTATGTCAATGTGACCTATCAATCGTCACTAAATTCGTATACCTTGGAAATGTCCCGATGGTTCAATTTCAATCAAATTAATGTTTAGTCTGATCTTATTTAACTGAATGAGCCTGTTAACTCTGGTTTCGCTCATCTCATCAGGAGAACTAAAGGTGCGTATACATTTGCGAGTCGAGCGGTTCGCGAGCCGCTCTTGAACCGCTCGCTGACATTATTTTTAAAACAACCATCTAACGAGCCATGGGAAAGAAACGGTTTTTTTGTTTTGTGTAAATCTTGTTTTATTATTTACTTGCAATCTTCACGCGAGGAAAACTACATGATTTCGGTGAAATTAGATGCAAGATATTGGTGATGATAGGTACTTACTTCATTAGCGCCGCTAGTTTTTGCAAGAAAAAGAGGAAGTAACGACGTTAGTGGCACACTGGCCTTTATGAATGATTGACCAGGTGCTCTCGAGAAGCAGAAAAGCAACGAACTTCGGAAGCAATTCTCTTTCCAAGTTGGCAAGCTATTTAATCGAAGTTTTACTACACTTTACAGATAACTCATAAGGCGCAAGCAACATCAGTGTTAAGTAATAAACTAAGCAAGATTTAATAAACAGTATAAGTGAGAGTAATAAACTAAATGCAAGATGAGCTTAAAAGACTATTTTATCCGATTTTTAAACCTGAAAAAAATATTGTTACGGGTCTCGCACTTATTAAAACCACCATTTAAATATAAATAATCAGCTGTCCTCTTATTTCCACACATATATTACACAACTAATTCTCTTTCACCCATATACTTCACTCTCTCTTCTACTTCACAATTCAATAAATAATACCACTAGCTACAATTGACTACTCTGTGTCTTCCTCACTCTGTGATTCTTCAGTTCTCTCATTCACATTCAAGATACGACTGCCTGACGAGAGTGCTGACAGCTCTTCTTATTCTCGTTGGCCGTGGAGTCTAGAAATGTCAGATAGTTCACGTCATCTCGAACATGCGTAGAATGCGGAATCTTTCTAGTATTTAGTACAACTCTCACACTGACGGGCAATGTGTCATTTCTGTAATGTAACTAGAATTGTCGCAAAAGTGACATTTCCATGAATGGCGGAGTCGTCATTAAGAATGTAAACAAAGAAGAAATATGACCGAGTGGTTCAGTGGGCGGTTTGCTGAATCACTGGATCCGGCGGACTTCGATTCTCGGTGAAGGCTCTGGGTGTCTGTGTTGTCCTTTCTACTATTTATTTGGCATACTTGAGGCTGGGTGTATGAGCGAGAAGCTCCAAACCCATATTATCGGTGTGGAGCGACTTTGTCTTAACTACATAGTGAAGACCTATGCTCCCCCTTAAAAAAAATATATGAAACTGGAATTTTTCGCGAGTAATGCCTCGTTATAATATTATCTAGTATTATAGATATCTAGTTAACACAATAAATCTAAAGAAGAATGATAATTTTATTTTTCTACTACTATAAGATACAAATTCAAGCAATATATAAATAAATAAATAAATTTATAAGAGATAAGCATTTCTTGGCAAAAGATAAAAACAATTCTAATTATTGTAATTAAGGTTATTTGCAATTAGTGCCCACAGTTTGTCCTAAAAAGGAATCATAAAAATGCTCTAATTTTAACTAGTTAAGATAAAGGTAATTATTTGTCAAACAGCCTGTTGTTTTCCAAAGACTCTGCAAAAAGCTTTTGAAACTTATTGAAAGTGTTGAAAAATTCTTGTGAGGTTTTACTCAAAAATCATATTTTATTTTAAAGGTAATTACAAGTCAGTGGCACGTTCTTTATTCACAAAACTTTTTAATAATCATTGTAAAAAAACAACTAGGTTTAGGTCAGTTATTTATAAAGCGCGTTTTGTAAATAGCTACATTTTTTTACTGAGTGATAGAAAACACTAATCATTTTTAACCGTTTTAGAAAGTTAATCGCTAAGCGAAGACAAAAAAATTTTTCAAGTGGATTTTCTATAAAACGAATATAACTTCAGCCACTGATTCTTCTCTCAAGTATAAGAACAAGAAATTTCATTTAGAAGACAGTGTTGATCTATCACACGTTTTGTAGCTTAAGATTTAACGCCTTAAACAACTGCCTGTAGAGTTTTCTGAAATAGTTCAGTTCATGGTTATGTGAGAGAATTTGAGAAGGGGGGGGGGGAGATTGGGAGGATGATTTGGGAGGAAAAGAAAGAACTAACTCTAATCAAAAATAATAACAGGGAGGAAATGTGAAGGGTAATGATTTGATCTGATTTAACAGAGCTCCATAACAACCAAACAGACAGAATTTCGATTTGAAGACGTGGACGGACCTGTTCGGCTGCTAGGGCTCATCATTAGCACGACATCTTTGAGGACTGGGGACTGAAATTTCTGCTGCTTGTCGGGAGGATGAATGGTCTTAGTCTTAGAGGAGTAGTTCAATTGGTACTGAGTGACTTGACGACAGTAACGACATCTAACATTTATGGAGGTAGTTTTCCAGTTCAAAAAACCAGCTGTTGCGTTTTATTCTGTTCATCATTATCTCATATAAAATCATTCCATCATAGAAAGTGTTATGATCGCGAGTCATGCATTTTTTGAGTAGGTAAACTTTTTAATGCAAAAGAGCAGTATTTTACTTATAATTTTCGTTCCGCCTATGGAAATGTACTGTCATTTAAATCACAAAGTGTAGGCTGAAAGCGATAAAAAACCCAGACTTATCATTTTCTTATCGCTCGTCATTAGTTATTTTATGAGCAATATTAGTTTTAAAAAGGAAAATGCAGTCACTCGTCGTAGTATGTAGCATTCAGTTGTTCAGTACATCTGAAATTTTCCAAGCCCAAGTACCTGCCGTGTACTCTGGCGTGGAGGTTACGGAAATAGTCCATTGTTTTTACAATTTGACCAGCTAACCGAATTAATTGTTACTTAACGCTTAATAAAACGTGACAAAGCAGTCAAACCGTTGATTTGCTCGGTACGGGTTAGTCGGAAATACTCTTAATTATTTCTTCGTTATTTGATATTATAGTGACGCAATTTTATTATTGCCAATTAATAATCACAGAAACACCAAAGAGCACACGTGTGAGTTGTAAGCCTGAGCTTGAAAGCTTGTATGTATATCTCATTCACGATTTCATCAAAATAGTGTTGAAAATATTATGCTAAAGCTTTAGGTGCATGTTTAATTCTTTAGAACATCAAAAGATTTTTTTTTGATATTGTGAAATTTTTGTTTAAAATAATGTGAGTAAAAACTATTATTGTCGTTCGAAAGTATTTCTATTTTGTTTAAATTATTTTTTAAAGATATAATGGATGCCTGATGGGAGTTTTCAGTCCTTAGGAGGAGAGAAGAGTATATTATTATTTATTTTTACTGTTTTTTTTTTACTTCATTTAGGCATTTTAGTGGGAAATTGAAGTAATATAAATTATAAATGAATAAATTCTATAATAGGTTGAAATCTAGCCGAGTATGACAGAAAAAATAATTTCAGTTATTTATCTCTAGCAACACCATTTTTTTTTGTAATTATTTGTATAGATAACGAGAGTCTCTCGCACTTCGCTACAATTTTTACATTATTACATTGAATTTTCGTTATAGTTTCATAATTTGTAGTTAATTTTTTTTGTGGAAGTGACCTTTCAAATCGAAGGGTGCCATGGAGAGAATAGGGGTGCTGGTGCTAATTAACTTGACAGAAGAACGATTTCTTTGTATCACCTTAATTGAGGTCGGTTCCAAACTAATGATCCATTCTATTCACCCATACGATCTTGTAGTGTATATGGTATGCCTGAGTGTGAGTGGCCCCTCAGATTTAAAATGACCCATTTTTATCAGTTTCAGAAATAAAGTAGAAAATAGTATTCTAGCGACAAATACACAGATAAAAAGCTAGACATCTCAAACCATTTAACCAAAAAAACTCCCTAAAGATTTATCAAAAATTATTTTTTTTTGATTTAGGACTATGTCTTGGGACAGGTGCAGGCTAGGACTAGGACTGGGACTAGGATGCTTCCTATCAATTTCAAAGAAATTCTACTGTTACTGGCAGACAGACAGACAGACAAATGAGTGATCTTAAAAAAGTTTTTTTCATTTTAATTTTTTATAAGTAAAAGATATCTTAATTGAATAGACTATCCTTGATATAAGAGTTAGGTAAGCAGAAAGTTTAGTGGCAGAAAGTGGTAGAAAGGTCCGGGGATCGCTGCGGTAGAAGTTGATATAAGTTTTTTTCTTGTACATATATGCCTACGTTACAATAATAAAGTAGTTCAAAAATTAATAAATTGCTCAAATTTACTTACCGTCGTGAAATTTGACCTGAAAAAACTTTGGTACATATTACGTTGTGTACCTACCTTCCTTCCTGTTGAAGATACTAAAAGTCTACATTATTAAAGCTTTGCTAAGGCTGTCATCTTGGAAAATTGCGAGAAATGTTTAGTTTTCTACCTATAACATCCCTATTGTTAGAGATATGAAAAATGGTTTGAAATAAAAAATTTAGGCCAGAAAATAGTGAACATTTTTAGTTTTCATGGTTTTTTCTTCGCAAAATCTATCAGGGTTTGAATTTTAAAAAAGTGTAATAAGTAAATGATGTTTAATTCTTGAAAAAAGCTGTCGGAAAATAAAAAAAGGTATAGGGTGTTTAGAAAATCCACCGATTAGTTTCTAGAGAGGTATACTCCTCGTCCGAAAATTAAAAGAAAGGTTTCTTGGACATTGGACTTTCTTAATGGAGCTATACGGCTTATTGGAAAAGACCCCCATTTTTTCTTCTTTATTTTATAGCTGTGGAACCCTTGAAGACATTGCAAAGAAATTGTATGTGTGTCAAACATCTCTAATATCAAGAGTGACCCTTAAAAAGTGATATCAAACAGACTCAATCTTGTTCAGAGGCGTCGAATCAGAAGGGTGATGGCTGGGGGGGGGGGTATTTTTATTTTCATTTTCATTTTAATTTTTTTATTTATTTATTTTTTATTTATTTAATTTATGTTTTATTTTTTTTTTAGTTTCATACCTATATCACTATTTTTTACATCCTATTGCTAATATTTATTATTAAACCCTTAAGTTTAGGCAAAAATTCATGACAACAAAAAATATTAACTTCTTTTTTATTTCTAAATCTCCAATTTTAACAAGGATGTAATAGTCAAAATGAGTCATAGTCAAAAAAAGGGGCCAACATTTTTCAAAATAGTCAAGCTTTAATTTTGGGTAACTTAGTACGTTCAGAAGAAGGTAGACATTTTTTCGATCTTCATGCAATTTTTTACTTTTATCGCACTAATAGTTGTATATTTGCAATATAAGTGGAATAATTATTATATTGTTACCGCACGCATGCAAATTTTGTACTACGAAGCCTCAATGCCGAGTCGTGTACTCGCATAAGTGCGATAACAGTGTCTAACCCACGGATATCGTACAAGCCTTTATCTACAATCATCAGAAATTTTGGTTTTTATATCATTATTAACCACAAAAACTTAAAATATAATCACTCGAGACTTATTAAGTTGTCTATGGATGAATACAGGTAGTAGTTACCGCGTAACTAAGGAATCGTTTGGCGACTGCAAGTTTATCAGTCAAAACTATGAACAAAAATAAAGTCTTGTTAAACTAAGATATTCCATCATATTATATCTTTTATTGAAGAAGCCGGTCATCTCTTTACTTGATAAATCAAGAGTTAACATAATACGAGTTGACGTACCTATGGCAGATATGAGAAATGATATGCCGAGAAAAAGGTAAATATTGTTGAAAATGAAAAGGTCTTGTTAGCGTATCTTGAACATTTGGCTAGGTATTTCATAACCACATTGGTGCGTTAATAGATTTCTTACCGTAGTAGCGCGGTGATATGGATCATTAACTAGCTATTATAATGGATGGGATGAGTGCTATTTATAATATTATAATGAATAGGTAGATTAAAAAAAAATTATTAGTGTCAAATACTGTCAAACGAATAGGTACTAGTAAGTAACATTAGGAAACCATGTCTGTTTTCTTACTCTCAGGACTAACGAGTCCATAATAATAATAGTCTGTTATTTTTTATAAGAATAATGTTATTATGATGTTTTAAAGAGCTTAGAGATGAAACGAGGATGATCGCATGTGCTCCAATAATAATTGTTATCCTGGATCTTGGGGAAACTATTAATACTGGAGCAGTTATAATTATTATTCTATAAACAAGATAGTAAGAAAGCTTATAGAGTCGAGGTTTAAGTACCTACTGAAAATACTATGCTCAATATGAAAGTGAATATTGTAAAATTCTCATAGTACTAATAATCAAAAATATTAAATTTTCCTGTTTTGTGAAATGTGACATCTGTCATATATTCGAAATTTTCAATGTATGTTCAAAATTGCCTGTGATAATTTAAATAACAATAGTTTCCTTATAAATCGTGAATGAGGTATAGATACCAGATTATTCGCTATATAGACGAACTTTATTGTCGTTGGAATAATTATTTTTGGTGCAGCCAGCGACGTCTGGCAAGGACGAGCGAAGTCCTTAGGACAATACGCCAGTGGTATTTTTGTGTTGACAATAGTGATGACAACAGCTAATGGCTAAGAGGAGAAGCAGTGTTAAGCCTTCGGTCGTTTGGGCGGGTAGTGATGTTATTAACGTTATCCGATTGTTCAATGCTGGAGACGATGATGATGATGATGAAGAGGAGTTGAATGGTCAGTGAGTTAACGCATGTAAGCACAAAGCTATATCGTTTTACGCGTTTTTTTTTTCTATTTTTAAATTAGAATGAAATTTTTTGTTTATTCAATTATTGATGTAACCTAATATACGGTTAGCCTGAGGATCTAAAAACTCGAATAAAATTCATAATTTATGTTTCTTGGTTGGAGTATTTAATAAAACTCACTGGCAGGTTGATTTTTTAAATTTTGTTTTGAATATTAAGTATAAAAATATATTATCAGAACACCTTTGAAGTGATGAATGATACTTGTTTTTTATCACAAGCCAACCATCGTTAGGTAGTAAAAAAAATTGATTACCATTTTTTGATCAATTTAACCAATTAAACCTCATATTTGGGACGTGAAATCAATGCTATTATGGATTTCAAAATAATTAGGGAACCAAATTTCGAAATATTAAAAAGGGTTGTAATTTATAAAAATATAAAATAAATTAACTTGTCCCAATTTTTAATAAAAAAAAAATATGAATTTTATTCCATAGTCTTTTGAGGCTTATTGAACTTATCGAGACTTATATCTTTCCAACGAGATCAATAATTATTACTAGGTATCTATGTAATATTAAATATTAATACTAATAATTATCTATTAAATAAGAACCGGAAAAATAACTATTCATAGAGATCCTGTAAAGGATTTAAAATATTTGCAATTTTTTTGAATGGACATCAGCTTGCGTGAGCTGAGGAAAACTTACCTCCATGTCCTGCTTATAGATAATAATCATCCATGATCAATAATAATTTTGAAACAAATTCCATGATGGTGTGACGGCGCATTATTGATTTTCGCGGTATTTAATTGTTACCCTTATTTACAACTTACATTAATTATTTCTACACTATGCAAAAATAAAAGCGTCGGACCCCAAAATCTTTCCTGATTTTTATTGCATGGGAATAATTTTCGATGTTCCGATTTGGATTTTGTTTCCGCATGTCATCAGCTGTCCCTTTATTTTTCTGTTTCATTGGATCTAAACTCATAAAAAGTCTCAACAAATTTTCTACAGGGTAATTTCGAAAAATCAACTCTTTGCTCTTGGAGTACATATATAGCTTAAGAATTTAAGAGTTTTCTTGCTGACATGAGATAAATAATGTGGATAAAATTACATCTGCACGTTTTCAGTAGAAATAACGATGGTTTGCAACCATCTTGACGAAAATTCTAATAATCACTACTTGACTCAAACGAGCTAGGGATTGTTAAAATTTTCTTAGCGATGGTTACAAGCCATTGGAGTCAGAAAGAGTGTTGATTCGCTCTAAAAACGTGCAGATAAAGTTCACAAATTAAAGTTTCGGGGAGACAAGTTAAACTTCATTCAATTTATCTCCCAAAACCTGTTACCAGAAGAGTTTTTTATGCAATCCCATGTTGTTTTTTTTATGCCTTGAGTCAGTCAATTTTTGTCCCCGGATCTTCTTGCCTGAAGTTTTTGCTTCAATACTAGGCGTAAATTTCCAAAATCAGTTGACAAGGTAAAAAGTTTTTTTCAGTTAATTTTTTGAGATCACCTTGATGTAAATTCAGATGTTGATCAAAAATTTGAAAACCTTCTCAAGGTGAGACATCAAGTTTTTTATTTATTTATATTTTTAATTTTACAAAATTATTCAGAAAATGGGGGGTACGTAAACCGCGAAGTGAATTTGCACATCTTCACATATTACTCTGTGGAAAATTTGTTGATAGTTTTTTTGAATTTATATCCAATGAAATGAGGAAGAAAAATGAAGAATAGAGCTGCTGACGTGCGAAAACAAAATGAAATCCCTTGAGAATATCAAAATCAGGCAAAATTTTGGGGTGCGACACTTTCATTTTTACCTAAGAGTTAAATAATGTCTTCGAGTAAACTTTGTTTTTTATTTTGCTGTTAAGTGTTGCATAGTAATCACATCTAAACCTTGCTTGAAGTTTTCCTTTAATAATACATATCTTAATTTTTATTCAAATGATCTTTCTTTGCGATGATTATTCGTCTATGATACCCAATTATAGACAATTTCAAGTGATCTAGTTACCGGTAATTACCACATAAGTGCAGTTAGGAACTCAGCATTTCTATTGGCCAATCTTAGAAGCAAAGTGTAACCAGAAATTACCGGTAGATCGTTTGAGACCATGTAATGCTTTTCCATAAAAAAATAATTGAACGCCTCAACTTCAGAATTTTCATGACGTTACCACTGATCAACTTAAAGGCCGGTTAAGTTAACGGATAGAAGACAAGAAAATTTTACAAGAAAATTATTCAAAAAATATGGCAGATAAAAAATTTTCCCACATGGTGCGAACTTTTAGGCGGCTACTGTATATCTCTAATGCTTAATTTTTTGTCAAATTATTATTCAAGAACTCAATGAAATTTAGAGAGGGTGTTTCATTAATGAGATTCCACACCAGGGGAGGAACATTAGAGGGGACACAATAGATCTCAGGTCGCAGTGACTTATTCACCCTCAATGATTACATTGCATTGCACTACATTGAAGTAAAAAGTGAAAAAAATGGCAAAACGACAAGTTAAAAGGCTGAAAAAGTCCTTTTTTAGCTGCAGAAAACGACTCTTAACTTTTTTTTTGTTTCAACTTGAATTTTTATAGCATTTTATTAAAGAGTATCACAGCCCTTTGCTGCGATACGATAAAGACGCTCATTTTTCATGCGAGAAACTTTTTTATAAAATCTCTAATTTATCTCTAATCTAATAATTAATTGCTTCATCTTATTTTAAATATTTTGAAAATATTCGAAAACATTCGCGGTAGCTGACCCAGAAACAAGTTTTTTGGGGGTTTGAGCTATGCTGCTGCTGCTAATTAAACTTAGAAAAAAAAACACAAATAATTATTATTTGATGATTGTTGGCTCGATGCAAATTTTGTGTATATTTATGTTTTCATTTGGAAAAGAACTAAGTGCTGAATTTTGATTTCGTCTTATCATCGAGGTCATATAGCGTTTTACTTCGACACCATTTTGCGTAATAATATTAGAAAAATAACATAAACATCGATAGAGACTAATAATTTCCTAAATATTTTGCCCAGAACGGCTAGAGATTCTCTAATTACTTGCTTTAATAAATGATTGATAAGAAAATCAATTCATTTCTCCCTTCTCCAAAAAAATTTCGATTCAATATTTTATTTAAGATAAAAAAAAATGTTTCATAGATTTATTTCAAGTATTATTTATTATATTAATCACCTAATAATTTTTCTATTATTTGCATCACCTCAAGCACAAAGTGCGTTATCTATCAACTATTGAAAACTACATTGTTGTATTTCGAAAAATTCATTTAAGTGGGTTTGATGACCGATGAGAACTAATCTTTCCTAGCAAGTACATCTCAGATTTTGCCAACACAAACCAGATCGGACCGGCAACGCACGCACTAATACAGCATGGGAAAATACGAACGTGATGGAACTAGGAACTATGAACTAGGAAGTGTATTTATTATTTTAGATATGTTCACTTATTAAATATACGCGCATTCATTCTCAGTGGATGATCAAACTCGATGAAAAAGTTGATACTCCCGGTAGCTCCTTTGAATTTCAGAGGGATGTGAAGTTAGAAAGGACGAAGAAAAAATATTTAATTCTGGACGTGGTGAAATCTTTCTCACCGATAGTCAAACGTGGACAAACGATGGTTAAAAGAACGGGAAATATCCTCATTCACACAATTATTGTGGAACTTTTTGTGAAGTTAGTCGGATTTTTTTTTCTAATTAAGTACACTGAAACAAAAAGTGGTCGAAGAAAAGTATCTGGTAGTCAAAATTAAACGATGGTCAAATGGTAGATTATTTAACAAAAAGGGCGCAATTTAATAAAAAAATAATACAAAAAATATTTGAAACGTATAAGGCCCATTCTACACGAACCACAAAAACGCGACCGTTTGCCTGCGAGCGACACGCGTGTGTCACAGAACCACAGAGTTTAAATGGGGCATACTATACGGGCGACTTTGCGGTCGCGTGTGGACGCGTTCGTTGGCGTGTCGGCGTTTTGAACGCAAGAGGTTGCGTAAAGTCGCGCGCCGGAGACCGGCGTGTCATTCTATATGTAGCAACTTGCAAGCGTTTGGCCGGCCGAGCCGATTTGTCCTTTTTTATTACAGTCCACGATTTTAGTAGTGAACATCATTGATGTGCTTGCAGTGGCGGATTTCCGATTAGACTAGGTAGGCTATAGCCTGCGGCGGCAAATTTTTATGGGCGGCAAATTTTCGAAAACGAAAAATATTTTCGAGTCCTAGGAAATTGCGTGACCTTGGGCATTGAAAAAAATTGCCTGGGGCGCTTTATCGAGATGGGAAAACCGTTTTGAACCCTTTCGAAATCCCGCTTCGCCTTTGAATTCATATTCTTTTTGAAGCCTACAAGAACACGACCTGATTTAACCACAGGCAAATTAGGATATTCTCAGGATATTTCCGATGTTTTGCGAAGCTAAGATGAAACAACCCTAAGGTCAGGCGATTAGCACCAACCGGGTGTACCCACCAACGTATTTTTTTACGTTTTTTTGGCCAACAAACTTAATAACGTTAATTGGTGAACTGCGATACACCCAACTTGTACGGGATCCATATCAAAATATGAGCCGTTTTGTCGCTAGTCTAGAATGGGTCGCGTTTCACTCGCCGGTTATACGCGCTACAAAGGCGCGGCGTCTACACGCTCGTATAGAATGGGCAAAATTTTCAAGCGACTAAGCGACTAATCGGTCGCGTTTTTGTGGTTCGTATAGAATGGGCCTAAAAGCTTCAATCAATTATTGTTGTATCGAAAGTATCTTCACGGCGACTTCGGGTCGTCTCCGTCTCTCTGTCTGCCGTCTCTCAAATCCTCATCACCACTAGAGGAAGAACTTGACATCGCTCAATGTCGATCATGCTCATCTCCTTCAGAAGGGGATGATGATAATATTGCAGATTTAGGCGTTATCACATCGGTGAATCCCACTTCTGAATTTTTCGTTTATGTTTTGAATAAATCTTTATTAAATTGCTCTCTATTTGTTAAATAATCTAACACAAAATTATTATGCGGTGGTCATACTGGTCATCCAATAATGGTTAATCGAATTATTTAGTATTTTTCATTTAGTCCTTAAATGTTCTTGATTTTCATCAACATATTAATAAACACAAAATTGACGTTTAGGAACTCTAAATTAACCCAAGCATGAACGTCAAAAGCAGGGACAATTTGATTGTTTGCAATGAAGATATTTGTTAAAATTTGACAAATAATTAATAGGTTTGTCATCTAAAAGAAGTCTAATAACTCTAATAGAGTTATCTAAAAGAGGTTTTATCAAAAATAGTTACTTAAAAAAATATGAATGACTTTCTTTCGGAATTCCTTTTGTTTACTTATTGCATCCAGGAAATTAGAATGATCAGCCAGCTTGTCTGTGAAAGTATTATCCTAAAGTCTAAAGTTTAGAATTAGTCATATTTACTAAATTTAACTGGTTTTAATTCTGAACGAACAGTGTTTAGATAAATCTGATCAATTTCGTTGGACGTCACGTTGATAAAAATATTTCTCAATTCCTTTTAATAAAAATATTAGTAAGCATGGAAACGTGTCAAAAACTTTGTAAACAAACTGTACGTAATAATAATAAGCGAAAATGATGATAAATGATTCAATAAACCATTTGGAGATATATTAAACATGTATGGTCTAAAATACCCATTCTCTTGTAATGTCTCGCCAAGTTTTCATCAGTCTGAGAACTGGCTCCTAATTTGCCAAATTTTAAGTTATTTAATAAATTTTAATAGTTTGTCTCAAAATAGCGGCGGAAAAAAACCCATTCATTTTAGTTGGCACACAAGAATATTTGGAAGAAACTCAACTAGCATATTGTTATTTTTAATCTCCAATTTTATTAACTTGCAGTCTCTTAAAATGAAAATAGTGTAAATGTTTAGACCACGTCCTGTTATTTGATGAAGTAATCGTGATCTTTTTTCCTCGGGAATTCTCAAAAACTGCCAATGACGTATGTACCTACGCCTGTCGTATACACACCTTAGGAAGTGCAAACGTAGACAAAATAAAAAATAAAATATTTTTTGCATTACGTCAGCCTTGATAAACTTGAATAAAAATAGCAACACATTTCCTGTTTGGATAGCACAAAATGTCTTATATATGTACTTTTTTTTCGCGACAATATTTTATAAAAAATACAATCTTAATATAGGTACCTACTTACTTAACAACGTATAAAAAGTTCCAATAGGTCCTGTAAAAAGAATTTAAAATTTATAGAATTCAAATATTTTCATGGAATTGATAATAAAAATCGTCACTACCCATTTATATTTTGAATAAGCGTTTCAAGGATTAGCCGAAAAAGTGTCCAGCTACCAAACAAGTCTGGATGTTTCTTCATTATTTACTAACATTCCGATGGATTTAGTGATTAACAGCATCAGAAAACATTGACCAGCAATCACTTTGTGTTATAAATTATCTTTAGAAATATTTATTGACCTTAAAAATGATTTTTTAATAACTTACGAAGACCAATAGTACCTATACAGGATGTTCCTAAATACCAGCTACATACAAATTATCTTTGGCATATTTTATGCCTAAAATTTCATATAAACATATGTCCGCAACCATTTCGTTACCGATCTACATGGTGTTGAAATTTTAAGATTTTTTTCTTTATAGGTCCTTGAGGCTAGTCAAAATTTAGTCAGTCACACAGGGTCATCCAAGCTTTAATTTTTAACAGTCACTATCGACTAAACTGTTGAAATTAATGGAAATGGGAAATTATCAAAAGAAAATTCAGAGCCGTGCAATTCAAAAAAGAATTTAAGAATCTACCACCGACGCATCGCAAAAAACTTCAGGGGGAAAAATAGGGGTGAAATGGGATAAATTCGGGGAAAAAAACATATATCTGTAGATTCTCATAACCATTTGTTATTCCCAATGATGTAATCCCTTCAGCGTAACTGGTATTTCAAATTTGAGCTAAATATCTCAAAAATTATGGGAGCTACGAAGAAGATCTGTAGGTATAAGTAAATTTTTGGAACTCCTGCGGTGGCAATAATCTCTACAAACGTAATAGACACTACGCAAAAATTAAAGTGTGGCACCCCAAAATTTTGCCTGATTATGATTGGAGATAACTTGCGACATTTCCGAGGAATTTCGATATTGTTTTCGCACGTCAGCAGCCCTATCCTTTCTTTTTCCTCTTTATTGGGTCTAAACTCAACAAAACTGTCAACAAGTGTTCTACAGGATGATATGTGAAAGCCTGTAAAATCACTCCGTGGTTTTCGTACCCCCACTTTCCAAATAAATTTTACTTGTAAGTTTGGATGAGCAAATTTTGAAACTTGATGTTTCATCTCAAGACGGCTTTCAAATGTTCGATTAATCACGTGTATTTACGGGGTCATCTAAAAAATCGACGATTAGCTCTTGAAGCTTTTTACTTTTTTTACATTTTTACTCTTCAACCTATTTTGAAAACTTAAGCTTCATATTGAAGCTTTGAAGCTAAAACTACACGCAAGAAAATTCAGAGACGAAAATTTATTGAGGACAAAAGTTAAAAACAAAGTATTGCATTAATAATGACTCAAATTTAAATTTCTTCTGGAAACAGGTTTTGGGAAGAAAATTGAATAAAAATCAATTTCTCGCCTTAGTACAGTCAAATAGTCCTTTCAAATGCGTAATTAATTTAAACGGTAGGTACGGGGCGCAACTTGAACTCTCCAGCCAAGTTTCGTGGCGTCGGGTCGGGTCTTCTTTTTTCTAGATTTTACAACAAAACTGTCAATGTAGGAGGTGAAAGTAGGTTATGACAAAAGTTGTAGCTTCTGAGTTTTTCTACAACAAATGTTTCTTCAATTTTGCATGCTGCTTTCAAATTTTTTCGAATACAGAAAGCTTTAAAAATCGACTGGCGCCAATATTTTGGAATATTTTTAACTCTGTGCACACAACTAATTATTTCAAGTCATAGCGTTTTCACTAAATACATGATTTTGGAGATTTTCAAAAACAAAATGACGGCTCCAATATGGAGGACTTTTTTTTCATTTTCATCAAACTTATCATTAGGGGATTCTCGGATTCTTCTTAATCAGCGACCCCAAAACTCAAAAATCACCAAAAAACAGATGTTATATGTTTATATTAATTTATGTGTAAAATTCGAAAATATTTAAAAATATCAGCAGTGACTTTTGGCGTCCTTTGTATTCGTACCAAGAAGTCAAAAAGATTTTGAAAACATGCATATTGTAGACAAAGTCAACAGCTTCTACAACTTTTGTTAATTTTTATTAACATTTTTACACCCCGATTGACCGTTTGGTTGTAAAACCGAAATAACCTTTTCCACCCCCTAAAGTGTCATTTACGAGAAAATATCTTTTGAACAGTAAGAAATTTCACAAAAAGTTTGAAACAGCTATAGAAGTTGCTAGATTTTTAAGTATAGCCGATATTTACCGAGTTATATAATTTCATCCCTTAAATTCAAAAGGGCGGCCACCCCTTACGGAATCCAAGGAAAGAAACTTGACTGGAGTATTCTAGTGGCGCCTCCTACCTACCATTACAATTTCTTTAAGCTTCTAATTAACTCAGTTTCAGTCCTTTTTTGTGATTATTTGTCTTTACTGCCTAACAAACCTTTATTTATGAACACTTTTAGAATTATGTTGCTAACATGTAATGAAAAAAGTTGATAACAAAAACGAAATTACATCTCCACATTTTCAGGGGGAGTTAGAACTTTTTGTTACCTGAGAGTGGTTCGTAACCATCATTAGAAAAATTCTAACAATCACTCCTTCTGTCTGGTAGTCAAGGGACTTTCATCATCTGAAACACTGTTCTGTTAATTTCTCAAAAATTGATTATCTAAACTGTAAATATTTTCAATTCTTATGATTCCAACTTAGTTTTTAATAAAGAATAAATTTTCGAGGCCAAATATTTTTCTGCACTTCTGGAGAAAACCAAGTTTAATTATGTTTCTTATTTTCTTGCTTTTAGTTTTCCCCTAACAGCGGGTATTATAAAGGCTCATTAAGTTAACGGGCAGATTTCTGTGCTCGATTTTGAAGCTAATATCGACATCAAATGACTTTTGTTGACATTTTTGTAATACCTTTCATGCCAAGAATGACAAAATTGAAATTACCTTCTTTAGAAACGGCCACAGAAATCTGCCCGTTAACTTAATGAGCCTTTATAATACCCGCTGTAAGCGTTTTATGTAGTCATGCAATTATTCTCATTAAAGTTAATTTTAATGAAGTAAGTTGGTATGTAGATAAGTACAAAATATCAGAGAACGAACAAGATTTTACAAGAATTACGATATTTTTTATTTTACACATTTTACATTCATTACATAGGGATAATCAGCGACAGACTAGTATAACAAGTAAACGTATAGGTAGTTATAATTATAAGCATATCCTTGAAATTAACAGTAGCTGCATTATTAAAGGAGTAGTGTAAATTTTATTTAAAGTTATAATAACTTACACCTCGATTTATGCAAAGTACCTACCTATGTTTTTTTTTACTGTTGACCTTTACTATTTTTTTTATAAATTTCCACCTACAATAAACTATTTTGTAAGCGTTTCACAAAAAAAATATTTTGAAATTTTTAGTCGTAGAAAAAATTGATAAATTATCAATTTGAGAGTTGTCTTCAATATTTTCAGACTTTTCTTCTTACAAAAAATTTGGTTAAACCACCCAACTAAGTTTTGAATGCTACAGGAATAAATCTTTTTTATTGTTTGCGAGAATAAATTCTAAAGTGTTCGTCAAAAAATGGGAAGAAAGCAAAATACTTTCCGTAAAAAATTGAAAGAAGAAAAGGTTAGTTCAAATTATTAGTTATGGTTATAATGTTTTTTTTTTTTTTTTGATAGTCTGCTCTTACATATTTTAAGTATTTCAAATGAAAATAACTTTTGTCTGACACTAATATATAGATAGATAGACATAAGAAGAGATATTATTATTTATAGCGTACACATTTACAAAATTGTTGATATAATAATTATTACACGGTTCATTAAAAATTTAAATTAGCTGATATGCCAAAAGCAGACTGCTACTTATTTACACGACGATTTAACTCTATTTTGAACTTTTTTTGGTATAAATTTCGGTATTTTTCCGTCGTACAACAAATATTAGGTTGAGAAAATTTATATTTATAACGGTAATAATAATTGTTGTTATTACAACTAGAAAACGTAACATCCAAGCCAATAAAGGTTATCGTCAAGGGCTACCTATCGTCAAGTTGACTATTTTATTTTCCATTTAATTCCATCACATATTATAATTTTTTCATTCCATTTTCAGTTATAATATATTTTTACTATTTAATTTATAAATCTAAATACATGACTTGAGTGGCTGATATAGCGCCCAAGAATGCTAGGAAACTAGCTACACTGACGACAGCTGTGGTGGTGTTCGAGATACTGACAATAGTGCCCATGCATATTGACAGAATGAATTGAGCTAAAAATACCATACTGGAAACTATTGCGACATCTGTACCCAAGCCGCGTATTTGACCACTGATTTTTCCTTCGCCGGTCTCATTGAGTTCGAACTGAAAACATAAAAAAGTCAAGTAAACAAGGAATAATGTAGAGTAGACAACACTATGTAATTATTTTTTCTTTAACTATTATAACATAATCAGATTTAAGGAGATTAATCAGGAGGAGTAAAGATTTTAAATATCTGTTAAGGCGACTTCCCATGACGCCGGACTCTGCGAGCCATCCGGCTTGGCGAGCCAAATCGCAAAGTCAACAAAATCAACATGTCAACGAGCCATGTTCAATTATTACACGAATAGGTGTAACGCTTCAATGAAACGCTTTGCAAGACGAGTCCCCGAGCTTTCTGATTCACATGACGCGTGACTTGACGAGTCATAATCCAGGCTCTTGGGAAGCTTTCTTTATATTTTGGAAATGCCATTTTTTCTCAGGATATAGCGGACTCGCAAAAAGCTTGAGGAATATTTGGTCTAGATATGATGTCGATTTTCAATTTTTCTAAACTGTATGCATAGAGGGATATTGCAAAAAAGGGAAAATTATAGATTATATTATCGAAATTGGTATGTTTAGTATCATAAAGTAATTTGAAAAAAAAAAACGGATATTCTTTCAATAATAATAATAATAATTGTTATTCTAATGGCAGCGCAATTCTTCTCCAGATACAGCTCCACAACATTGTTTATTGTTATAATTAGGTACATTAATTATTTATTATCCAAACTGTTCGACTGAAATAGAATCTGTCAGCTGGCACCGTTGTCTGTAAACGCAGTCAATATTAACTCACGTAGATTTCACGTAAATAGCCACCAATGCCATCATTATATCGTTATACCTTGTTACATTTTTGTTGAGTTTTCCTACCCCCTTATCCTCTGGACTTCATCAAGAATGCAGTCATTGCAACTTTCCAGTCATAATACGAGTGATAATTTGGTATCACCAGCACAGAAGAACAATTATTTGTTCTTCTCCACTTATTTGTTTGTTGATCACCAGCACAGAAGAACAAATAATTGTTCTTCTGTGCTGGTATCCAGACAATGACGATAATCAATCAATGATGGCCACTGACTGAGTAATAGATGAGGGGGTCGCAACATAGGTAACTATCCTCTCTACTTTTGCTAGGAGATCTAAAATTTTTCTGGGAGTCGTCTGACATTGCATTTGAGCCAAATCGGTTAAGTCGTTTCAAAATGGCGGTGATTTGAATTTTCGTAAGAATCCGTATTTTTTGAACCCCTTTATGTGCAAGATGGAAAATACCCCTGAACCAGATTATAATTGGATAAGAAGAACTTTTCCCGAATTTTCGTTACCTAGTGTAAAAATATTTTCATTTCTTTTTTTATTAGTTAGCCAAGCGTTAGCCAGCTTAACCGGAAATTATTAAGAAATGGCGTTCGTAATGTCGGGAACTTATGGCCCATGACAACTAAAATCCACAAACCACGAGCCAACAAGAACAGCCGTGACAATAATTGGAGACACCGGTTCGGAAGGAAGAAATCGAACCAGTTATGGGAAGGCTTAGGTATCAGAAATCCGATGGGACTGATGTCACGGTCACAGAGATGCAACTCTCCACAGAGGAGATCTGACCAGATATGCAACAAAATCTGGGTGACTGGGTAATTAGTGTGAAAACTATAGAACGATCGTACTGATCTCACACGCTAGCAAAATAATGTTATACATTTTGCAAGAGCGATTGAAGCCAACCCATCCTTCCACAAATTCGATGCGAACTAGCAGGTTTCATGTCTGGGCGTGGCACAAGGGAACAGCTCATTAATATAAGAACGACACTTGAAGAATGCTACGAATCCAACGCTTTGGCGCTTTTCTGTTACACGAAGCCCTTCGTCATTGTCAGATAGAACGACCTCTGGCAAATTCTTCCCGAAATGGCAGTTCCGGAACATCTCTAATGCCTGATTAAAAACCTGTGCATACTGAACATCGCATATATCAGGGTCGACGACCAGATATTTTGTCAGTTCTTGGTCGGCAACGGAGTGAGGCAAGGATGTGTTCTCTCCCCAATATTCTTTATTATCTATGGGCAATGTATAATCAGAAAAGCAGCAACAGAGGGGATGGGGTGGAAACGTATCCATAGTCTGAAATAAAATATCCATCTTACGGTATGCAGACAATACCACTATTCTTACATCAACGGAAGAAGAAATTGTAGACAAGCGCCGAAGTTGGACAAGCCCAATCACTTCAAATGCCCCTGCTGATTGTAGATAGGGCATACTTCTTGCCACCAAACCAGAAATTTCCAGTGGTGAAATTTTTGCTTACTGCACAATATAATGCGATTTATGCGCAAGAAGGTTTTTGTAATTTTCTTATTATTATTTGTAGCTTTAATAATACCAATTATAATTTATCATTTTATGAGATTGTTCATAAAGGACATTATGTTAATGAAGCGGCTGTTATGAAAAAGTTATCAATGCTTGGGTATACTTAATACTTACAATATTTTTAGCATGGTAATGAGCTATTAGTAAATAAGGCATTGTAAATAACGTGGAATACATAACACCAGCAGTCCAACTGAATATTATAACACCAATTTTATGCTTAGTTAATGCCATTAAACACATTCCGGTTGAGTAAACCAGCAAACCTCCAATATAAACTTTTTTCGCCCTGAAATTGACAAAAATATATTTAAAAAATAGGACAAGAGCATAAATGACGATGATATCAATGTCGAGGAGCGCAGATAAAAGGAATTATTATTGAAGTATGATCCTTACCCAAATCTGGTAATCAGTTTTTCTATAATCGTGGAGTAACAAGCACAAGACAGAGAGTACATCGACATCCCCCAGCACCCAAATCTAACACCAGACTCGTAGAGTTCTCTTTCAGGATCATCGTCTTTTCCCTTTAAAAAAAGAGTAATTACATAATATGTTTTAATTCCTGCTACTAATTTTTAAAATTATTCTATTTTTTATATATAAAAGAAGCATCGGTATTAACTATGTAGGTAAGACATACTCTGGTAATTTTGACAATTTTTTATGACATAAATAGTTTTATAAACGAACACAAACAACCATGCTGAGTTGGGATTCAAACCCAGATGGTGACAGCGTCCTTGCTTCTATTTATTGCGTAGTGATCTAATTATTTCTACCAATTCCATAGACATAGAGAAAAATCAACACGTACCGTAGGATTTCCTCCAAAAACGGCTTCGCCAACAAAGTCAGTAAAATATAAGGAATAACAAACGTGAGCCATCCAGCAGAAAAGATTGGTCAAACAGACCATTCTTATAGAGTGAGGCATGTAGATTATACTTTTCAAATATATGCTTAGAGATGCATCTGGAGAAGGGATGATGCTTTTCTTCCTGTTAAAGTCAAATTCTTCTGACTGTCGATTCAATTCGCTTGCTTGTATATAAGGGTCTTCCTAAAACATAGATATTAAAACATTAATTATGTGTCTTAATGGTAGGTAATGTTTATTTAATTCTAAAATTTTGATTAGAAATCCAATACTCATAAAATATACTTTGTTTGATGGATCTTTGCATGGGTACGAACTACGAATTCACTACGATAAAAGAAAAAGCAGTTCACCCTTTTCATGATAACGCGCAGACGTTTGTAAGACATGGACAATGTCTACCTAGCCTTAGATACCCGATAATGATAGCATAGTGAGAGAAACAAAAACAGAACATGCAAGATCAGTGTAGTTTGCAACTTGCAATGAAGAATTGTTCGGTTGCTACCGCTTGCGCAATCATAAACGTCCGAGAATATTTCAATTCGAGGTTAAATTTCTAACCCATAATTTCACAGCTAGGTAGGCACTACAAAATTTTGCGTATATTTGAATGACTGGTACGTATACCTATTGCACGACCAACAATACACAACAATGTACAAACGCTGAAATACTTTTATTTATTAGGTTTTTCCAGAATAAAGGAGACAAACTTCGACGGTAATATACTGAATTTTAAGACAAAAGTGTTGATGAACCCATTGTCCAAAATAAGTATTAAGTAAGGAAGTTACAGGGTGTGTTCCAAAATGTTCCAAAAATATAAAAAAAATTCAAAATTCATAAAAAACGCCAAAACGGATTAGAAACGTTTTGTGTCATTTTTATATTATTTTTTTAAATATTATTTGACCAATAATTATTACGGGTGTGAAATTTAAACCAGGGACGTACGGTAGATAGGTTTCCAAGTTTTTTACCTCCCCCTCATTTTTATTTTTACGCCACTGGATAAATTTTGGTTTTTACACACTTTTTTCCAAAAGCTAGACGTTTCTGGTAGTCATAAGGTTAGTTATGTACAGATTTGACGTGGTGCTTCTTGTTCCCTAGACCCTCCAACCACGAAAAATCAAGGCAACGTTTTTAGCGCTCTATGAGCCATCTTTGGGAGAATTTCCACGAGATAGCTTCGCCAGCCAGTGATTTTTTTCATGTAAATAATAGTGGAATTTCACTTATTTAAATGTAGGTTTTATTTATCTCAAAAACTGTTGGAATTTACATAACATTTACACTTTTTGTATCAAAAAGGTTCGAATAAATATGTCAAAACCCAAGTTTATCAAGTGGCGTAAAAATTGGGGGGGGAGGGGTAAAAACTTAGACCCCTGTAATATCTAACGTATGCTCCAGGTCCAAGTTACATACATGTAATTATTGCTGCAATATTAGACTAATTGACAGAAAAGAAAAATGACACCAAAAATTTGATAAAGAAATATTAAGCCGTTTTGGAGTTACCTGTACAAAAAATCTAACTTTTTTTAAAACATTGGACATCCTGGAGAACGGGTTCATTATTAAGACTTTTTGTCTTAAAATTACGTAAATATTCTACCGTCGAAGTTTGTCCCCTTTATTCTGGGACAGCCTGTATAAGTAATGTCCTTAGATTTTAACCATTTACCTCGTTATTTTCATCGGTAGATTTCAAAGTTCCATATCCTTGCTCGCCAGCTATATCGAGATTAGCATTTTCACCAAGAATATTACATTCGGTTTGCATTTCCAAAAGGTATAATGGCATTTCCTTGAAACTAGTGATGGTGTACGTAACACAGATAATGAAAATAAAAGTTATAAGTGTGAATACCGCTTTGACATGTCCACCAAGTAAAATTCCTGAAAAATCACTTATTAAACGTTAAAATCTTAATTTTATGGGTGTTTTTGAATATAGGTACATATGAGCTTTTAGTTTTAAGCTCAGTCCATATTATACTTTTATCATACAACTTATATCTTGAATGCAATGGAACAGTTATAGCATTTAAAATATAAAAAATATATCTCAAAAAAAGTTGTATTAATCAAAATCTTGTTTAAAAAAAATTATATGTAAATGCATTTTATCTCAATGAGTCTATAAGATATGGTCTGGTCAATAAATTTTGGGACAGCCTGTATACAGAGTGTTCCTAAACATAAAGGTACATACGAAAAGAGGTAATTATTTGACTTATTTCATGCCTAAAACTTCATATAAACATAAGTCCGCAACCGCTTTGTTACCGATCATCTACAGGCTGTTAAAATAAAAATTAAAAAATAGTTTTTTATTTACAGCTCCCATAGTTTTTGAGATATTTAGCTCTAATTTGGTTACGTTGTAGGGCTTACATCATTGGGCATGACAAATGGTTGTGAGAATCTACAAGGAGATTTTTTCCCCCGAATTTCTCATATTTCGCCCACATATCTACCCCTGATCTTTTTTGCGATGCGCCGCTGGTAGATTCTAAAATACAATATGAATTTTCTATTTTATTTAGAAACTTTTTGGTCTCATATAGTTTTTTTGCATCTGCAATCCTCATCAAGAAAAAAAACAATTTCCTCTAATTAGTTAAAATTAATGATTTTTTTTTAATCAGATAATAAAAACAAAATTTTATTTCAAAAAAATTTTCCCCACTCCTCAATCGATAACTCAGTTACGACGAAAGTCATTAAAGTCATTAGGAGCACACTTGTAATGCTCGGCACGCCCTTTACGTTGGTATAATTATTACTTTTCTCGCAGCTATAATACAAATCGAGATAATTAGAAAACAAATTTTTCACTTTTTAGACCCCCTCGTTGCCCGCACAGGGCGCAAAAATTGCAGACTTTCGTTAATTTGGTAAACTGAGAGGGGCCTTAAAGCGTATGCAAAAATGTTGCGAGGTAGAGTATGATGTTTCCAGCTCAAACTCCCTACCGGCTGTACTATTAGACGAAATTCATTTTTTTTTTCATTTTTATTAATTTTGACCGTTTAGTCCGCACTGCCTGTTAAAAATTAAATCTGGGATGACCATGTGTGACTAACCGTTTGACTAAAGTTTGACTAACCTCAAGGACATAATATACAAAAAAAAAGAAAAAATGTTCAAATTTGAACACCCTGTAGCTCGGTAACGTAGCGGTTGCGGACCTATGTTTCTATGAACTTTTCGGCATAAAATAAGCCAGCGAATTACCTCCTTTCGTATTTACCTGGTTTTTAGGAACAGCCTGTATAATAAGAACGCGAATCCATTTATGTTTCTTTATACTCAGAACTAATAATTATTTTTTGATATTTAGAATGATAATGTTTACATACCAAGAAAGCATTTTTACAAAATAACAATGTTTACCAAAACAAATATATTTTATTTGCTCGTAAAACAATAAGTTTTCAAAATTTCATCAGTCAGTTGTTATTAATAATGTGAACTGATATTGATCTCTGTGATAGGAAAAACATTTTTATTGTTCCGGGAGGTATTGTTATTTACTGTTAATTTTTATTTTCATTAATAGTTTAGTGTAATTAGTAACATAATTTAGTTTTCGGTATAAAACCAATCAGGGAACACCCTTATTAAATCAAAGCGATTACAAGCGATCTCGGTAGTGGCTAGTGGCTAAACATGAAAAATGTTAAATTTATAGTGAAAGTGATAATAATAATAATTGTTCAGCTGATGTAGTTATCGAAACTACTTCCTTGATAGGTAAAATGATGCAATTATTTGAAACTTGTTTACATTAAACTAGGCACTTACCTAAAGCGGTTATATCCCAATTTATTCCACCTAAAGCGTAACCGAAAAATCCACCTAACCCTGCCATTATGGTAAAAGTACTTAATCCCCTTGCATGGTCATCTGCAAAAGTAATGAAAAATAAATTAATTAGAGAGGTCATCAAAATTATTTGTACGCTGAATCTATAATAATAATAATAATAATAATAACGTTTATTCGCTTCCATACAATGGCAATAGTATTACAACTACAATAACATTGCAAATTAGTTCACTAACTAAAGTAAGAATTTAATCAATTATATTACTAGACTATAACTCAAAGTATAGCATCCATCATTGAAAGTCATTGCAACCACACCTACCAATTAGATTACGAATAAACAAAACAATTGTGTGTACCTTTACAACCATAATATGACTTAGATAAACATTAAGTACACTATTCATTTATATATTTCTGTATCCATTGCCCAAATCTCTATATCAGTCTCATAAGCAGTGCTTGACAGAGACCGAGATAGAGCCAGGCAACAGTAACTTAGTACATATAGTAATAACAGCAATAGTAAACCAGGCATATTTTATTCTTATAAAATCGTATGCAATATCAATCACAATAATTAATTACATATTGACCAGATCTCACAATTCCGTATCCCCTCTCAGTATTATTCAGAATGCAGTCCCTCCAAAAAGAACGTGTAAACAGTGTTAATAAGTAAACAAAATTTAGTTTCAATTTAATAAATCAACTCGACGCAATCTGTCTTCAGGACTATCTTGAAAAAAAAAAAAAGAAACAAATCAAAATCAAAAGCCTAGTCCAGTCCTAGAATTTTCCCCATTTTATCCCTTCCTTCGCCCCATAGCCAGTTGTTTAATCTATTCTTAAATATATGCACTGATTGTGATGTTTTTATTTCCTCTGGGATGTCGTTATAAAGTCTAGGTCCTATATACAGTTGATGTCTTGTGCCTATACTCTTTGCAGCCCGAATTGTCTCGCTTTTTTCAGAGTCTTTGTTTCTTGTGGAGTAGTTATGACAAATTCGTCTTGTAGAACTTCTATTTTTAAATTGATGAATTAATATTATTCGAGCATAGAGAGATCTCACATCATATAGTCTTGACTCTTTATATAGTAAATCTGTTGGGTAGAAGTAATCTTTTTTGTATATCAATTTTATGAATCTTCTCTGTAGTGACTCCAACTGATTCAGATATTTCTTCCTTACGCCCCCCCAGCCAATAATTCCATATGTTAACTGTGATTCAACAAGTGTCTGATAGAGAATCCTTAGATATTTATCCCCCATTATATTCTTCAGTTTTCTGAATCTATATAGTAAACCTCTTAATTTATGTTTTATGGAATTAATCTGATCTTCCCATCTGAGATGAGTATCCAGAATAACACCCAGATATTTAAATTTACTGACTCTGCCTATTTCATAATTGACTTGTTTTATCGTCACACTTAGTTTAGTAAAATCAGGTAAGTTATTTTTATATAATGTAAGGGGAAGGAATTTTGTTTTCTCCCAATTAATTGTGAGTAGTTTACCGTCGAGCCACCCCTTGATCAGTACAAAGTCTTTCTCAATATTTTCTTTTATTGAATTCCATGATGTAGCCTCATAGTATACTGCCATATCATCAGCAAAAGCTATAATTTTACCCATGCATGATAAGCTAAAAATGCTATTTATGTAGATGTTAAATAAAATTGGCCCCAACACGGTTCCCTGAGGTACGCCACACTGTACAATCTTCACACTACTCGTCGTATTGCCTAGTTTTACTTGTTGATTTCTATTCTCCAAGTACGAACGCATCAACTCTAGCACTTGACCTCTGAGACCAATACTCTCCAGACTTTGAAGTAGCAAGGGATGACTCACCGTATCGAAGGCCTTTCTTAAGTCGATAAAAACACAAGCAGCATTCATTCCCGAATCGAGAGATTTATATGCATAGCTAGTTAAATCCCTAATTGCGTCCTGTGTGGATCTCCCTCTCTGGAACCCATACTGACTTGGTGATATCATCTTGTTTTTATGGATGTAATTAGTAATCCTTTCACTTAATATTTTTTCAAAGATCTTTGCGAGACATGTTATCACCGATATTGGTCTATAGTTGGAAGTCAACATCGCATTTCCACTCTTAAACACTGGTGTAATTATAGTGTGCTTGTATTCCTTTGGGAAAACTCCCTGTGACATAGCCAGGTTATAAATGCCAGCCAATGGGAACTTTACATCTATGAATCTATGAATCTATTATTGTCAAATCTGTGTTTAGTTGTATTTTGAGATAAATTGGCGCCCAACGTGGGGCCAATTTATTTGTAAACTACTAAAATAACTGATGTGACAAGTAAACAGTTCTCTAGCTTCCATCTAACATCTGTCATTTTAACTGACCTGGAATAGTTACGTCCAACAGATACGCTCTTGCGGGACTCTGACATGCATCGGCGTCGAAATCCAGTAATACAGTCCCCAGTACTGTAAATAAAACTCCCCATGGGTGGGAGTTCGTAAACACGACATCCCCAATATCTCGATTTGTTTCATTTGACAGCTTTGTTGTAGTTCGGTGTGTTGCCACTACTGATGAACTGTTTTGAAATCTCTGATCTCCCATGGCGTAGCCTAGAGATTCCCCGTTGGGAACTAACAACAATCCTGAAATTATTATTTCAATTAAAATATTGTAATATTTTTAGTTACTTTTAAATTATTATAGTGAAAGTGTCAAAATTTAAAACTTATATGACAGAAATGTTTATAGAGAAAGGGAACTCAATTCATTTATTTTCCAAAAGTCTTTATACATACATAAGTTGATGGAAAAACACTTGTCTAGTTTGATGTATTGAATTTAAAGACCACATGGAACTCATGGAGGAGACAAATTCAATTCATCAGTTACTGTTACAGTACACACATTGTACACAAATTCAATTCTGAACTTCAATATTGGCTTTATTGCTTTCCTATAAATCTCTATTACGCAGCATCAATTTAAAGTTAAAGTAACTCCGTATGTTAAACGGAAAGGATTGACGTGTTTTCTCATTTTATTTTATTATGTCTGTAACAAAACACACATTTTTTTCTCTTAGATTGTAATAAAAATCTCTGCTTGGGCGTTATAAATTATTAGAAGTTCAGAACGTAGTCTGTTCTCTGTAGTCTCCAAGATACAGGAGAAAAATTATTTTTTATCGATTTCTCAATATGATTTTGCGATCCTCTCATTAACTTGAGACGTCTCTTGGATCATTTTTTCAGGTCGATTAACAAACGATGTCGCGGGTACGAGAAAATTCAAGTTGTGGTAAAAATCAATCTTGACAAGAAAGTAGTCAAAAAAGTAGTAGTGGAAAATGAGAATTCCGAAACTGGAAACGATTTTATCGTGAGGCTTTGCATTCTTGAGGTATGATGGTTCAAATTTTGAAAAATCGTAATTTTCTGTAGGTAGGGTTTGCAAAAAAAGTGAGAAAACTATGGACTTTACGATGAAAACATAGTTTTTTATGAAAATTTTGAATACAACACTAGTAGTGGGAAATTATCTGATGGAAATTTTTTCTTTCTGATTTTAATAATAAAAAAAATGCCTTGGACTCTAAATTATAAGAAATTCAGCACTGTAATCTATTCTTCTATAACCGTCCCTGTCTACGAGCTACAGGAGAAAAATAATTTTTTTGAGCGAAGGTTTTTAATTCCTCTTGCGCCATTTTTTCATGTCCCGTCGTCGAATGCTATTAAAAGACTATGACTCAGGTCTGAGATTTTCACAGTAAGAAAAAAATTCAACCAATCAGTGCAGAATTTTATATTAATTTTCCTGAAAGCATAAAATCACTAACCGTTTTATTACTATTCAAAAATCTTATAAATGCCATTACTCACCAAGTAAAACCCCTACCGACATAAAGAAAATAAACGGTCTTCTTCTTCCAACTCTTAGCGGGCAACGGTCGCTAAGCGACCCCAATACAGGGGTCAGAAAAAATCCGATAAGAGGCGAAAGAGCCCAAACTAAAGTCATATGTTGATGTTCCACCCCTATTTTCAATAGGGTGGGCGATACGAAAGCAGTTTCAGCGGCATATGAGAATTCTATACCCATTACAGCCGCTGACACTCTTATCAATTCTCGTCGAGTCTTCCTCCTGGAAAAAAACAGAAAAGAGTTCAATCGTAAATTTTTGCTAAAGCCTCTTAAGTGGTTTGTGATCTAAGAACATGAACCGACTCGATTGGTCGACGTACATAAACTTAGCAACTAATTTTGGAAATTCTGAAAAAAATAATTTTCTCTCTTTTATTTCTTTTTAATTAAGTTATTGATAAGCTCACATGAACTAAGTAAAGCGTATGTGTGGAAATTTATCATAATTAAAAGTCAGGTTGGCAAAAAATAACAAGAATGTGAAAACTTTTCAGGACTACATTGAACTAAGATATCAGATTAGTATAAATACCTGTAAATGTGAGAATAATCCGCATGTGGATCCCTGCCAGCCAAATCTTTATTTCCGGGCGTACAAACTCTCTTTTTGAAAATTCCTAGCACTCCTTCTGGATTTCTCTCTTTCCACTGCACCCATCTTTCCCTCAAATTGTCCCTCAAGCCATGCAACCATCCAAAAAACCCAACATACTCGTAAAATTTATCACCCATTATCGTTCGAAACTACTTAACAGTCCGTACATAAAAGTTCAGAACGCTGCAATTCACGATAACTAACTGATGTCAAAACAAACATGATTTCACAATTAGGAAATAAAACACCAGAAAAAACAAATCAGCGACCACTTGACGGATTCGGTGGACTGTTTGAGACTACATTCAGGGTTTCAGGAAAGTGTTGTCTTGCGCGGAAACAAATAGCCGGCTGTCTTTCAGTTTTCAGCAAGGTTTTCAGTTTCAGGATTCGTATCAACAAGCTAAGAATGAGAGACAAGTTCATTAAAGTAATGAGAATTTTGATTGGGTTCGCTTTGATTGAAATGCTGCAATCATGGTGCGATTTTTTGCTCTCTAAACTTGGCTCTTAAATATAATTGCAATAATTAATATTTTTGTATGAGGTACTCGGTTCTAGAAAAAATACTTTTATTTCCAGTCTGATTAGGTCAGTGAAATTTACATTTACCAGGAAAATCTTTTCCCGACTACATTACCTTTTAATAAGAAGTATTTTTTATAATATAAGTATAAATTGAATATAATCTTTGAAAGGATAAGTTACACAGTTGCTTTCTAGGATACAGGATAAAGGGCTAGTCAATTATTTAGAGCTTATCTTTAGAGAACAAGAGCGTAGGTTACATGAAATGAAGCCATAGGAAATATAAAGCCAATTACACACAGCTGACATGTGCTGGAATAAAGCCCCTTTCTCCCGGGGTTTCGCGGTAAAGTCTACTCACTAAAGCATTAGAACTCATTAGAACATCGTAGACCTAAACGGTTGCTATAGGAATTTTACTAGTCGATATATACGAGGTGTTATAGCGTCTAGGAGTGTATTTTTGTGCAAAGAATGTTCAAAAATGAACTCTGGAGAAGTAAACCACAATCCTCAATAATTTATTCTATCAAAAAATATTATGGGAATATTCGAATACAGAAAGAAAGTTTGGGATCATTCGATCCTATTTGCAAAACAACGAACTTATTCATGCACATCCAGTTAATATAATTATTATACCATCGTGACACCAATAATACTTGTCGTGATCCATTTACCATCTTCACTGATACCTACGTACATCCGCGTAGAAGGCATAATGACATTTATTTACAAGTGCCAGGTCACAAATGTTACAATAAAAATAATTGATCCCAAAACGGACCCCTTGGTATTCACTCTGGCCTTACTATTCTTCTAAGAAATTACCGAACCCCATGCCTGATACCGAACCCCATGAACCAATAAATAATGAACCAATACCGAAAAATGCATGATGAAAATGCATACTGCATGATGATGGGTGTCTGGCATGACATCGTTTCAAAGAAGACTGTTTCACAATAATTTAACCTAATTTTTGACATCAATAAATTACGTCTGTGATCTGTGACATTTCATCGTCACCAGGACGTCATTCTGACGTTATTAAATTCGTCATTAGAACACCAAATAATTACGTCTCACTGACGTTGCTCTGCTACCTCGGACAAAATGGTGGAGAATGTGAAGGAGTTAGTAAAAAAGGCTTACTCAAGGTTTGGAGAAGTCTAAACTAAAATTATTCGTCATCAAGAGATCCTCAAACAAACCATTGGTTGTATTGTATTGTATTTTGGTGATATATCTACCCTGCTATCTGGAAGATCTTTTATGTCTTCCCTTTTGGCCACTATTCCATTATAGCACCCCATCCAATTCTAGTTCTCGGAGGAGATTTAGGATTTTCGGTGGTTCTAAAGATAATAAGCTTTTTTTCGCTGTATGGTAAAGACCTGATAGGCAGCGGAATTTTTATGCTTTCTCAAACAGAAATGACGAAAGCCTATGCATTATCACTCTCTTGGCAGTTTTAGGGATGAATGGTCGGAACAAGAATAATGGAAAGGTTTCAGTAGATCAGTTGTTATTATAACCAGACTTGAATAATAAGAAGTTACGGTTTCCTTTACCTTGACGAGCTAGGTAACAACCAGAAGAAAGGATGAATTATTATCGTGAGAGGTACCTACACATAAGCTAATCGTACAGTTATTCATAAGACCATCCGAGAAACTATCCAGGATAAGAGATGAAACCTAGACAATCCCGGAAAGAAGTTCGAACTTCCTCGAACTCCTGAACACACCCGCTACCCATACAATAGTTTACAAAATCTCTCAACAATTGTCCTGACAATTACAAAAAAACTAAACATAAACAAGATCTCACAATTCGTTACCCAATGCCCAAACTAAGATCATAAACTAGCGGTCATAACCTTAAATGACACCGAAATAAACTTAACAAAAGCAAACTACCTCGAATGATATTAGAAGGAAAATCAAAACCGAGCAATACATAAAAACGGTTTCTAAAAATGGCTCTTAACATCCATGGAAACTAATCAAAGGAGTTAGAAACAAATAGGCAATCAGGCAACACTGTCTCTGTTCTGAAAAGGACAAAACTGAGCACCTCTCAGAGGCCTTCCTCAATGCTCACACCCTCTCTTTCAATCTAAAAAACTGTAGATACCGGGAAATGGTTTATCAAAAACGATGAGTCAAAAATTTCTCTCTTATATTATTAGAGAGGGATTAAACAATATTTTCAAAACTAAGAACAAAAAATCTCAAGGAAGCGACGGTATCAATAACATCCTGATAAAAAATTTACCCTGAAAATCCATTAAACAATTTCCCACCACCTGGAAGCATGCAAACATTCTACCTTTTCCCAAACCCAAACCAGACAAACCCAAACATAATCTCTCAAATTACCGACCTTATCAGCCATCTCTCCTCATTGAGCAAAGTTTTCGGAAGACTAATCTACAAAAGACTAATAGCGAGCGTTAAAAATCACTTTCCCGATGAACAGTTTGGCTTCAGATCCAAACATTCAATAATAAATCAACTACACAGAAGAACACAATACATCAAAAATGCTCTCAAGAGAAACCAGCACACCCTACTAGCTTCTCTTGACATTCAGAAAGCATTTCTGATAACCTCCTTTACAAATGTGACAAGTTCGAGGTTTCAGTCTGCCTAACCAAAATAATAAAAAAATACTTAGCCCAAAAAACATGACCTGACCAGTAGGAGTCCCACAGGGTAGTGTACTGGCTCCCTGCTTTTCCTGATTTACATTCACGACTTTCCAGAATTGTCAAAAATAAGCAGGACCTTTTACGCAAATGACACCCCGCCTAGTAAACTCGAAAAAATGCTTGACAAAGTAAATGAATACTTCAATCTCAACATCTCACTTAACACAGATAAGACAGAAATTATTGTCTTCAAAAACAATCTGCCTGTTACTGCACAAGTAAAAATCTACATGCAAAGTATCAAATCCAAAATCAACATTACTTGATCTTTACCAAAACCATAAATGAAAGAGTTAACAAAGCTTTTAGGATCATCCTCACTTACCATTTCGGTTAAACTGGATATTATTAAAAATTCCAAAAAGAACAGTCATAGATAGGCTCCATGCTGAGGACAATACTTTTGATGTGGCATATCGATGAGGTTCAAGACGAGGCCCTCCATGTCTTTATGAGCCCTAGAATCCACGAATTTTCTCTCTTAAAGGAGAAATTTCGATTTTCAGTTTTTTCAGGATATTCCAACAGCCACTGAAGCTATCCCAAATTTCTTTTCAGGTTACTAATCAGCAAAAAATACGCAAATTTGGCACAAAATTTAACCTACTTAGTATCTCTTAACATAACCGAGACTCACATGCATTTCCCCCAACATGCTAAAGTCAGAATTACATTGGTAATAAAAATTATACATTAAATTATTTTATGATGGCATTTTTAAAAGCGTTGTAAAAACAAAAAAAAACAATACTTTTAATAGAATTTGAAAACAAGTTGTCTATAATTAAATCGCTTATTGTCGTAATGGACAAATCGTTATAGTCACTGGACAATAATATGCGTGTCCTCAATTCCTATTGTTGGAGAAAATTTGAGTCAATATCCATTAATTTATAAATCCAAAGAGAGCTTACTTGCAAAAAAATAAAATTCTCCCGATTTAGGTAGGTATTGGAAAGGACCACGAAGCTGTTAATAATTATTATATTAGTGTTACCATTTTTCTAAAATTGCAAAGTAAAGGTACCTTCATGCTTCGATGTAGCATTCACTGCATAAGCAATAGATATTGAAAATTCCTGAAAAAAAAAGATTGGTATATTTTTAAAATTCTTCTTTAAATGCCTTTCATAATGCTTGACAACAATAACTGTTTATGTGAATCATTTTTTGATAAAGGTCGTTTCGATGATAAAACTCCTTTCTCGAGGTTATCATGCGTATTGATGAATTAAACAACTGAAAATAATAATGGTATTATTCTTGTCATGCATGTAAGATTGGTTGGTACTACTTATAGATATTAAATATTTAACACTGCATAATAATTATTGTTGTATCGTCAATTATTGTCCAAAATATAAGTACCAGAACGGTTCTGCCGGAATTATTATCAACATGTCGCTGACATTATTGTATGAGTATCACCCATGGTTAATAATTATGTCACGAATCCATTACAAGATGTTGTATGTCTCCCACGTAAATGTGTATTAATTAAATATAAAACCTTAAATTCTCGTACATTTCAAGTGGAAGCCTTGCATATAATACAGTGACATAATAGTATTAAGGACAAAAATTTAACACTTTCATTGCATACGTTATGAATATTCTTCTCTGAAGCGTACATGGTCTTCAAGAGTATCAATTATTATTTATTTATTGACAGTTCTGCATTAAAGGAGTTCAATAGCGAGTATATTTCCAGGAATAATTTTATTGGTTACTTTTCGCTTAATCATCGATAAAAATTAATTGATTTCATGATCAATTTTAAATTGAAAAAAGCACCTATTCATATTTCATTATTGGACTAGCCAATTTTGTTATAATATTATCAGGACCGTAACGAGATTTCCAAGGCAGTCAATTAATCAATATGAGGCCACTATGATATTATGAAATTTTCATAGTGGTATAGGTACCTCCCTTATATCACAGTTATCTAGACTTTCTCTGGTTTGACAGGCAAATATAATAAGAGGAGACACCGTGAGAAATAAATCATCGAGGCTATATCTGTAGTTAAGATAATTTGGTCAATTCTGTATCTATTTCTTCACCAACCGCTCCTTGCAATTATGTCCTCTGATTTTTTAAATGGTAGGTACGCCACTGCAAATAATTTTTGAAAACATAAGATTTTCATCAAATTTTTTTCATAAATTTGGACGGTTTGTAATTTTTTTCTAAATTATTATGCCAGACTTTAAATTGACATCTTAAATCCTAAATCTAAAACATAACTCTATTTATTATATCACTGGAGAGCGTTATTAGTTATAAATTTTTCCCAATAATAACAGAAACTTTTGCTTTCACTCAAGGACGCCAGTACGTCCCTGTTAAATCTGTCACCGTTTAATTCATTTTATGGCTTTATACTGGATTTTTTCCAGTTAAAACCGATATTTGATGTCGTGTGTGGCTTGTGCCAACACTCTTGGCCTACGTTTACAGAACTGATATTATGAATAACTCAAACGCCAGAGGTTGAGGCATCTAATGACGTCAATGTGTTCACATGTAGGTTCAAACTGTTGTCTCAAAATAGTCAGAGTCGAACCTCCAATCATACCATACGTTGCAGAACAAGAAGCCGAAGAACAATCTAGAACCCTCCATCCTTAGACATTATTAATGTCTAGCGAAAATGAGATTTGTAAACTCGTTTATTGGTATGGTCATTGAAAATTATTGTTTGTTTGTTTTTTATTTTGTTTTTTTTCACGTTGTCCGAGACGACTATGAATAGTCGTGGCATTTGGCTGCTGATTTTCAAAACATTGACTGAAATTTGCATGGATTTTGTAATATGTGAATCTTGGATTTATGCCCCAGGTTTACATTATTTGGACATTAGCCTATCTAATTTATTGACGTGTTTAATTCGATTGCTTTGAGCCCGCTAATTTTGCTTTTATGTTTTAATCAAATAATGAAAACGATTGTCAGATAAAATAATGAGATGTAAAATTAAAGCAGCTGCAAATTTTGCACCTGAGAATTACAATTCTTGGGATAACGCCATCAATAAATACGTATAAAGCTTCAAAAAATGTAATTTTACGGTGCTGCTGCATCCAAACTATACCCATTTTGCTTCTCATACAATGTTTATTGCAGTGCTGAAATTTGTTTAAAATTTGCCAGATTTACTATGCAATAATAATTATTGATGGCCGGTTTATTAGAGCTGCTCTCCATTTAATAGCGCTTTCGTAAAATCAATATTTGGTGAAGGACCAGACAACTCAATTATGAACTTCGTCGCGTAATTGTTTTCGCTATTATTATATTATTCAATTTACTAGCACTAGCAAATTAACAATTAATCACCTATGAATTTTGAACATATGTTTTATAAAGTGATACTGGCTGTAGATACGGTGATAAGATAATAAGTTCCCAGTTTTCTTTTTTATATTACTTAAGATTTTTAAAAAAAAGCGGTAAATGCGTGGTGGTAAATACAGAGTGTCCATAAATAAATGTGACACAGCTCAATTGCAGCTTTGCGAGCTCAAAAAAGCGATTAAACGAAACAGCTTAGTACAAAAGTGCTTCCTCAAGAAGTTATGGTACCTTAAAGAAGAAAATTTGAAATTAATCATTGTGTATATTTCAGTTACCAAAACTGCGATCAAGCTGAAGTTTCAGAAGTCGAACGATACTAGCTTCAAAGTCATGTAGTGTAATGTAGAGGGCGCTGTCGCCAAAATTTTTTTGAGGTATCTTTTATCATATTTTTTTATCATCAACTTTTTCATCACTGAAAGCGTAATTTTTACATAAAAAAACTATATTTATTTCATATCAAGAAATGTATCGTTTTCAAGGAAAACGCACTTATACATTTTTTAAGACATCGTCAACTATGACATTTTATTGAATAATTTTGATAATAAATAATTTTTCTTAAATCCTTTCATCAAATTTTCGTAAAAAGTCAAAGCGGATATTTCGAAAATCTTTTCTGAATCTTTTCTGATTTTTTTTATTAAAAGTTGCCTTTTATCGCTTTATACTCGCAGAAGCTAACTGGACAAAAATGTCATCATTCATGATGTTCTGAAAAACGCTTAAGTGCATTTTTTTGGAAACTATAGATTTTCTCGACATGAAATAAGAAGTTTTAACTTAATCATGTAAAAATGTATTCTCCATCAAGTTTACTCGTAGTGACGAATAGATTGATACCTACCTACTTGATGAAAAAAAAAGGGTAAAAGACACGCCCATAGCGCCTTCTATAGTATGTTACAAGACTTTGACCCTAATATCGTTCCATCTCCTCTGAAACTAACGTAGGTATATCAATTTTCGGCTTGATCGCGGTTTTTGTTACCGAAATATACAGAATGTTAAATTTCAAATTTTCGTCTTTGATGAGCCATAACTTCTTGAGGAAGCACTTTTTTACTGAGATATGTTTTATTTAATCGGTTTTGTTTGAGATCGCAAAGTTGCAGTTGTGCTATGTGTCACACATTTCCGACACCCTTTTTAAAAAGCTCATTAACATGGAATGATAGAGAAATGCCTAAAAAATCGTAAGAAAAATACTTGATATACAGGGTGTCCCACTACATGACTGCCATAGCTTAAGGGTAGGTGTAGTTTTTCAAGGCGATTCAGGATCTGGTTTTGAAATTTTCCTGAGGCCCTTCGTTTCGATTATACAGGGTGATTTGTGCAATTTGCCGAAATCTTTGATTAGCGATATCTTTTGAACGAATTGATCGAATTTAACAAAATTTGGTACATATGCTCTACTAATGACACTTAATCCCTCGCATTTTTCGCCGATTCGAAAACTGCAGGGCCGTACTTATTTTTTTGACATCTTTCGGTTTTGTCGAAAAGTTCACCCTGCATGCATTTTATTCAAAGTTTGGTGCCATTTTCTAAAACTACGTGAAAAATGCTACAATTGTGGTAAAAAAACACTTGGCATCATTAAACTGAATCGAGAAGAAAATTCAGTTTTTTAGTTTTTTATTCGGGATTTCAGTTCATGTGTTGTTAATAATAATTATAGAAATCTCAAATGTGGTTTTTTAAACTTGCGTATTTTGTAGGTATTTCAAATAAATTTACTTTATCTACATATTTAGCCAAGATTGGGGACCCTTCTACAGATTGTTTCGAGCTAAAAATAAGTTTTAACAGCAAAATAAATATTTGTGTTGATATTTTTCTTCCTGCTTCGTTTATGTGGATACTTATTTGTCTATGTGGTAATGTGTTAAATTGTGTTATTTATTTTGCTGTTAAAACTTATTATTAGCTCGAAACAATCTGTAGAAGGGTCCCCAATCTTGGCTAAATCTGTAGATAAAGTAAATTTATTTGAAATACTAACTACAAAATACGCAAGTTTAAAAAAACCACATTTGATTTTTCTATAATAATTATTAACAGCACATGAATTGAAATCCCGAATAAGAAACTAAAAAACTGAATTTTCTTCTCGATTAATTTTAATGATGCCAAGTATTTTTTTACCACAATTGTAGCATTTTTCACGTAGTCTTAGAAAATGGCACCAAACTTTGAATAAAATGCATACAGGGTGAACTTTTCGACAAAACCGAAAGATGTCAAAAAAATAAGTACGGCCCTGCAGTTTTCGAATCGGCGAAAAATGCGAGCTATTAAGTGTCATTAGTAGAGCATATGTACCAAATTTTGTTAAATTCGATCAATTCGTTCAAAAGATATCGCTCATCAAAGATTTCGGCAAATTGCACAAATCACCCTGTATAATCGAAACGAAGGGCCTCAGGAAAATTTCAAAACCAGATCCTGAATCGCCTTGAAAAACTACATCTACCCTTAAGCTATGCCAGTCATGTCGTGGGACACCCTGTATGTATTGTATTAAATGTGCATTTAGTGGCTTTTGGGACTGTCTTTTCGATGAGACCTTTTGGCAGATGTATCATAATCTCGCACAGGGTTCATAATTAATTTCTCTTTATTATAGTTCAATTAACATTTGCTTCTCTTTTGGGTTTGAGTTAAAATTAAAATTTTGTATTTGAAAACCAGAAAAATGTTAAAAATGTACGTTTTTTAGTCTTTATAAGCAAAGAGCAAGTTATATTAAGGGCCTAAATATAGAAAAAAAAAAGGTTTCACCCCCTTTAACTTCTATGTATAACCAGTCAAATTACAGAATTTAATTATCAATAATAAAATTTAAAAATATATATAATTGAATATCAATCGTGGGGTTTTGGAGGCGCAGATAACCTCTCGGTAAGGATACCGGTTCTGTCAAGGAAAATTTTTGAACATTTCGTAAGGGCATTTTTTTCTAAAAGCATTTTTAAATTGTTTTGTTTCCATAGTTGTTCATATAAAAATAATGAAGCTAATATGAGCAGACTCTAATCCCAGCAGACTCTTCAAAAGAAGTTTCCTTGTTCGAAGGCAGAATTCCATGTATCGCCCCCCCCCCCCTCCTCCTCCAAAAGTAGGGCTAGGAAACCTTTTTCAAATTTACTTTGCATTCTCTGGTGCAAAACCTACCCCAAGCTCACTGAAAAGATAAAAAGTTCGTTGTTGTCCAAAAAAAAATTCAGAAGCAAAGAAAACTCTAAATGTTGATCTGTTGGTGGAAAAAATGGAAAGAAAACTCTGAAATGATTTTTTTATTAATGTAACAATGAGAATTATTTTAACTGAGGAGTTTCTGAAAACTTTTTGGACGGCGAAAAGTCTCGGGGTGCATGGTAGACTGGGCTTGTGCTAGTGCAGGTATGTCTGTTGGCGGAAAAAAGGCAAACCAAAACCTTGGCAGTGTTTTTAATTGAGAAGAAGGTTCTCAGCAACTCGAGTTTCAGAGTTTTTTTCTTTTGGTAATTTTTTGAACATGGACGAAGACATTATATTATATTAATGCCACCAGAGTGCTCTCGTGTTAGCTGTTGAGAGAAAAGTTGCAAATAAAACTCTGGGAAGTATTTTTAATTATAGCAACTTCAACAAGTTTCAAAGTTTTCCTTACTTCTGTGAACTTTTTGGGCCATAACTGGTTTTTTTAAGGTTATTCGAGTCAATTTTGAAAACTTGAAAAATGATTTCCTTGCTTCACACCATCACTTTACTGACCTTGAAAAATTGGTTTATTTTCCAATGAGAACCAAAGAACTACTCTATTTCCTGCTTGAAATAGAGTCTGTTAACTTCACCTTCATATAAAAGTAAGAAGAATATATTTAAGATAGATAAACTTCTAAAGTTTCAAAATTGTTTATACCTACATAACATCAAATCGACGTTAAGAATAATTATTTATTAATTAAAGAATTAATTAAAGAAAGTAATTATAGAACGCTTTTCTTGGTCTAAGTTTTATTATCCAAATCCTGTTTTTCTAATAAAAACTGGCACCAGCCGCTGAAGATTTACATGTATGATTGTGTTCAGAAACAACATTTTAGTTTTATGACGATATTTGTCTGGTGGGTAGTTCACATGCAGAGGGTGTTGAATCGATCGGCGATTCGTATAGGGAAATAGCTTGGAAAACAGCGATTTTTCCGCGAATTTCTGCTTCCCTAATTATTTTAGAGTAAAGTACAAGGAATAATAAAGAGCTGTAATTGTAACTAGATGGCAAAACAAAGGTCTTAAAATAAGAAAAAAAGCACTCTTTTTCAGATTCGAACCGGAGATATGACTTTTTTGTAATTTCTAAAACATTAGTTAAACGGTCGATTTGTCTATTAGTTGTCAATTGTTCTTAATTTTTATCTCTTGTTTTTGTCCTATTTTTTTTTTAATGGACTTCTCTCTCATACTTTTGCAAACATAATTAGGGAAGCAGGAATTAGTAGATTTCCAATGTTATTTCCCTTTAAATGCATATAAGAAACATACGTATTCCTGAAATTTTACAGGATTTCCTGTTTGGATAGAATGTTAAGATTTCTATTACCTGCTCCTTTATAACAGAGTAGGTACAGTTTCCTAAAATATTTATTCTGTTTTCCAGCCAATTCTGTAAATTATTTTCAAAAAATTTGATTAGGGAAAAATTTATATTTTGAACGTTTATCTATGGGATGAATCAATAAATGGCTCATTTTGGCTCATACTTACTTATTTTTTATAAAGGTATTTTATAGGTTGCTTGTATTTTAGTTTGAAAAAAAAACTATTCCAATCCGAGTTCTTAATTGCTTGGATACGTTTTAATTTGTTTTCGACGTCGACAAATAAGCTTAACCAACTTATTTTGAAGTTCTTTAGCGATTCGAGTTTTTTAAGAGGCAATTAGCTCTAAAACAAATCAGGAAACACGTGAAAATATTCCGCTGTCTATATCGTATCATTTTGACCTCATCTATATGCTCCTTTAATTAATAATACTCAATTTAAAAACACTTCTGAATCACTTAACTTAACTGAATACTAGATCAACTTGTCAGTCAATTTTTAGAAACAGAAATAGCCATGAATGAAAAATTTACAATCTACCGTAATTGAACAATCTAGTATTTTAAGTGGAATGGGTGGATTACATAAGTGTATTATAATGAATCGAATCAAAACACTTCAGTTTCAATTCAAGATTTGAATGGCGCGTCGAAATCGCTATAAGGATTTAAATGTATAATGACCCAGAAGGAGCAAGGATAAAACCCTGAGATGTATCCTTCTGTGTATTTTGATTAATTTTTGGATTAGAAATTTTATTATACATACAAATATATAGATTTGGAGATCCTGCAAATTAAAAAAAAAAAGATAACACAATAACAACTATTACCATAACAGAAAGTGAATGTTTCAGAAAAAATACAAAAAATTTAGTTAAGGATAAGGAACAGAGAACTTTTCGGTTTCCCCTCCTATAGGTATTATAGCTATAAATATTTATGTTGGCATTTGTTGCCTGTTTATTGTTTTAATACCTTGAGGCGATTTTAATTGTTATAAAAAGATAACATAATGAAAATAGATTTTTGTCTTGGAAATCACGAGATGAAAATTTCATCAGGTTTTGTTTGGTGATTATTTGGCTTTGGTCATAAACAGGTCAGGGTGAGGTAATATTAGAATTATTAATTTTTAAACCAAATAAACATCTTTAGGAATTCATGATCGTCTGTTTCTTAAAAGGGGTTCTTGCGGCAGCTCTCGAATTATAATTTATAGAATTTTTTATCATTTGTATAACGTACCTAGCTGGTTCAAGAACATTTAACTTGTAAAGGATAAAAATTTTTCGGCGGTTTAGCAATCTATTTTTATTAAAATACAAATTCTAACATATTTTTACTGCTTCAAAGACAATATAACAAAGAAGAAAGTGTGCAGTATGTATATATTTGCCAAGAAATTTACTAAATTTAGTTGTTAGTTTAAAATTAGAACCTGAACTTATTATAAAGACATAATACTTACGCAGTAAAATTAAATTTCTAATACTTACTTTGTAATCTTGCCAGAAGGATTATACTCACTGTCATCAAAAAAATCACGGAGGTAATAAAATTTAATACTTATACCTACTTAAATATTAAAATATTTTATAAACCAGAGCCACGTGTACGTGTAAAGCAAACCAAAATGTTTAATACATTTTCTATTTTAAAATCTTCATGGGGACCTTTCGAATCGCATAAATGTCATTAGCTGGTGATGTGTATATAAATATCGACATTCTGGTGATTTTATCATTCCAGATCGATGAAATGATTTTCCCGACGGCATTTTTACGATCTATTAAAGGAAAAGTTTTAGTACTCATTAAAACCGAGCTCTGGGAGTTGCAAAAATAGAATATGGGACGTGAAATGATCAACTTTTGTCTAAAATCTACGTCTAGACGTGCTAGTGATCTATATTTTCATTTCAAGACCTCCAAGATCAAGATTAGGATTATTGACATAGAAAAATTTTAAATTATTTTACTATTTTTAATAATTAAGTTCTTTTAAGCATAATGTTCCTGACAGCTTACTTTTCGAAATACATAGGTAAAACTGTTATTAGAGTTTTTGTAGTTTTTCATATTTTGACTAATTAATTTGACTATTTTTTTAATTTGATACCATTTCGAAATAACTGGGTAGTGGTTTCCCAGAATAATTTGATAAGTACCTACCTAACTAAAAGCAATTAATATAAAAAATCAAAGCCACAAAGTCAAAATTTGAACAATTATTTTATTCCAAGTGAAATCGAGGTTAAGCCCAATTTTAGCAATTCTGACAATGAAGATCTGCACTTTGACAGTCCTTCGGATGGGATACGCGAAAAGTTTACCATCACGTTCAATCTTCGAGGAATTTAACTTGATATACATTTTTCACTGTTACACTTAATGGAAAACTACAGACACTTTTTCCATGAAATACAAAAATTTTGCATTAAGATTCAGAGAGTTTCTATATTTGTTACAATCCTCTGCATTAAAAAAAATTGACACGGCAGAAAGCTGCGGCAGATGTCAATCAAGTTTAGCCGTTCTAAAAATAATGAAAAACAAACTTCAAAGAGCGAAAGTCTCGACGTTCCGATATTTGTTACTATTAGCTCAGAATCAATCTGAAAGATTATCGATTTTTATCTAGATGGAATCAGGTAGCTCGAATTGGTCAAACAGAAGAAATTAATCTGGGAAAATCTGGGATATAAAGGTGATCAGAAACTCGCACACTCTGAATACAGGGCGTTATAAAGTCCATTAAAATTAAGGATAAGCTAGAAAAAAATTTAATCCGATGGTTAGTTTTCGAGTTACAGAGTTTCTCTCGTCCAAGCTTGAAGGCAATTGTTTTAGATACCGCGATAAAAATAAATGAATAATTCAGTCTACTAAACTCTCTGGATCAAATAATATTACATGATTCGAGTTTTTTCAACAAAACCTCCATTACAGAGGAATTGAAAATGTAAAAAATGAACAACATACCTAACTCTGAAAGAAATTTGAAGTTTGGCAACCGTGCAAGCTCACCTTAGGCTATAAAATATTGAAAAGCCTTCATTGCCGTGGGAATGAAAATAATGGAAATTATGTCTAACCCAAAAACATGTTCAATGTAGGATTTCCACTTTAATTTTTACAAAACTTGTCATATCTTTGTAAAAAAAAGAACTGCGGTAATTTACCACTCTTAAGAAGTGAAGTTTATCACAGCATGCTGCGAGTGCGCTAGTTTCTGATCACCCTGTATATAATTTGGAATATTGGATCGAAAAATCGATCTTACATCTTTACATTTATACGATTTTAGAACCTATGGTGCATTCACATGAATCTGCAATAATTAGGATTAATTTTTTTTCTATACACGACAGAAACCCGAAGAGCACCCCCTTCTCATACCTAGGTGTAACACTCCACCACACCCTGGTCGTGGTTCCTCCAAACCAGAGTAATGTCAGACTTATACTGACCAGAACCCTCCCTTAGTGTACCTACTGGAATCAGCTTATTAGAGACTCACCCTTTTCTTGTCTTACTCATTCTGTAGTCATATCTCTTCGTTTTCCTTTCTTCTCATCACTTTCTAGTCTCCAACACTCCTTCGACCCCTCTTTTCATACCTAGTTGTAGCATCCTCATGGACACCCTGGTCGTGGGTCCTCCAAACCAGTGGTAGTGTCGTAATTCTACCGATCGAGAACATCCCTAAGTATACGATGAGTACTGGAATCACCCTTTAGGGTCTAATTCGACTCATCTTTTTCTTGTCTTACTCATTCTGTAGTAATTTCTATTAGTTTTATTTTCTTTTTATCAGTTCTACAAGAAATTAATTCCAGTCTTCACCACTTCTTCAACCCCCCTTCTCATACCTGGTTGTAACATTCTCATGGGCATCCTGATCATGGTTCCTCCTGACCAGGGTAGTGTCAGACTTTCACCGACCAGAACCCTCCCTTTATCAATACCGGAATCAATCTATTAGAGTCTACGCCTTTTCTTGTCTTACTCATCGTGTAGTAATCTTAGTTTTTCTTTATTTTCCAAGAAATCCATTCCAGTATTCATCACTCCTTTGACCCCTCTTCTCATAACTAGTTGTAATCCCTCATGGACATCATTATCGTTATTTCTCCTGACCACGGTGGTGTCGGACTTCTAATGACCAGAACCCTCTCTTAGTGTACGATGAGTACTGGATTAATCCATTAGGGTCTACGTCGACTCAGCTTTTTCTTGTCTTTCTGTAGTAATTTTTCTTCTTTTTTTTGTTCGTATGAATTTCCCAAAATATCCATTCACTCCTTTTACTCAACCGTTATCTTGACTATGTATTAGTGTGTTAATATCCACCCATCCAGCTGCCTTAATTCAGTACCACCCTGCTTTGTGCTCCGGACTGTCTATCTCTCCCAAAGTGTACGCAATATGCTCCCATCTGTACCATTCTTTGATGTTGCCTGTGACCCTCTTTGTCCGTGCTGCCATCGTAGTTTCCTTCTCTCACCTTTCTTGCGATTTCTGCAATATTATAGCTTTTTCTTCTCTTTTGACCTCGTTCGAACGTGCGACGATTCTCTTGCGCAGTCTCTCCCTTCCCCTGCCAGAAATGCGAACGGAGGGGGGGGGTTTCCCCTGATATCACATATTTGAATTTTTTGAATTAAAGATTTAGATTTTTTATGATAAGATTTTATTATTACTTTAAAAAAATTGATGAGCTTTGAATTTTTGAGCTTTTGAGCTCTCCACTTCAGTGTCACGTAATTAAACAAGGTCGAGCAAAATTCAACGAGTCTTGGTGTAGAGAACGATCGAGGGCCAAAAAAAACCTCGCCGAAAGACCAAAAGTAGTAGGTGTATATAGTTTTGATGTCAGCCTTTCCAAAATTCAGGTTTTTTCTTCCGCGAGTGTGGCCAATTGGCTCAAACTTTAGGAAAGGGGACACAAAATGGTGAAAATATTGGTCAAAAATGGGTTTTCCCAAAATATCTCTAAAACTCTTTGAATCGCAGGATGCGGTTCACGACTTCTAAAGAGCATCCAAAAATCTAAAAATGTGAAAAAAGGTCTGCTCCAACTATTCGTGTCAAATAAACCCTTTTTGCCATTTTTTCTGATCACCTTTCAATCAAGCAAACGGTTTTTGAGATATTTCACAAAAACTCATTTTTATGTATAGAGATGTTACGCCCAAACATCGAAAACGCTCACTGAGCGAAAAAAACGACCGCAACGCGTTGCGGACGGTGCCGAACGACCAAATACCGAAATGACATAAATTTTCGCGTTGTGTCCGTTCTTTTTGACCATGACGCGTCGTGGACAAGCTCAAACGGTCACGACGCGTTCTCGATGATTTAGAAAGCTGCTCATAAGCCGTCCATGCTTTTAATATGTTAAGTAAATTTAGGTACAGAAATAACTGAACATTTCACAATCTTTATTGTAAGCTTATTTCTACATGAAACTTTATGTACAATAATAGGTAACTGAATCGCAGGTATAGATAAAGCTATATTTACTTATTTTTGCAGGCACTATTATTGTGGCATTTAGAATTGCACATCACCTCATTGGCCCTGCAGTTGTACTTTTTTGAATTACAATAACGCTTAAAATGACACATGACAAATCCTTGTTTTGATCCAGACGAATGAGACTTCTTCCGTTTCCAAAGATTCATTATGTATCCCTTTCTAAAGAAGAATCTGCCAGTCCGATTATTTGCTTGTCACCAAAAATGGCCTCGTGAGGACTTTTTCTAATCCCTTCGTGCAAAAGGCACAATTTTTTTTGCTCTGAATAAACCGTAATCCCTCTGACCATTGTTTGGTATCACTGTCAAGCATCTTACCAGCAATGCTACCAGCATATCTCTGACGTCCTGCTTAAGGCCTGGCCACAGATTTAACTCTTCGATGATTTTATTAGAAAATTCTCTTCCGTTGTCGCTTTGCAGAATAAAGAGAGCACCGAATATGCAAAAAAGATCTACTACATTATATGCGACTTCGTAAACACACTGGCATTACTGACAAGCTTAAACAAGAAAGATCGGTTTATGCATGGGCTCTTTAAATCATCCAGAACGCATCGTGGCCGTTTGAGCATTGTCCACGACGCGTCGTGGTCAACAAGAACGGGACACAAAGCGAAATTTTATGCCATTTCGGTATTTGGTCGTTCGGCACCGGCCGCAACGCGTTGTGGTCGTTTTTTTCGCTCAGTGAGCGTTTTCGATGTTTGGGCGTAACAGAGACATAATATACAGGGTGTCCGGTAAGTACCTCCTAATCTCTCGGGAGCATACAGGGGAGGTCAAAAAAAAACTTAGTCTGTCATAAAAAAAAATTCCCAAAGTGTCCCCAAACGGAGATATTGAGCCCTAAAAGGGTGCCCCGCAATTTACTTTTTTGGCTCTAACTTTTGACCCGACCTGTATAATTGGATGGAATTTAAACACTTTATAGAGGCCACAGGGAGCCATCAGGCCATAGTAAAGTCGATGTTTGACGTCGTCAGGGAAGTCAGGAACGGACTTACCATTATACTCGTTGAGTCAAAATTTTGACAGGTGTCACTTTACAGAGCTAAAAACTATTTTTTTGAATAGTTTAATAATTAATCTTAATTTATTTCGGTAAAACTGACGGTTTTAGAGATAAATCGGTTTTTAGGTATGCGAAACACTCAAAAGTTACTAATGCTAAACACAAACAGGTAAAAATCAGGTTCTTGTTGATAAACCTACCTACATAATGGATTGCTACTGACGGAACTTGGTCAAAATTCACATAAAAGTCGATTTATATTGAGAACCGCTAGTTTTATCGAAATAAATTAAGAGTACCTTTTGTGAAGATGAACGACCAGCGTATTTAAAAAATAAGTTTTCAGCTCTGTAAAATGACACCTGTTAAAACTTTGACACAATGAGTGTGGAGGTAAGTCCGTTCCTGACTTCCTTTAGGACGTCAAACATCCACTCTGATATGGCTTAATGAGTATTTTATGGCCTCTATAAAAAAATTAAAATTTCATCAAATTATACAGGTCGGTTCAAAAGTTAAAGCCAAAAAAGTAAATCTTAGGGTACCATTTTAGGGCTCTGTATCTCCGTTTAGGGACACTTTAGGAATGTTTATTTTATGACAGACTAGGTTTATTTTGACCTCCCCTGTATGCTCCCGAGAGATTAGGAGGTACTTACCGGACACCCTGTAGATAGAGACATAATATGTTCCTTTTTTTTGGGGGGGGGGGCACTTGGCCGCACTTGTGAAGAACAAAAAAACCGATCTTCGAAGAGAGCTTCCTCGAAAAACATAATGCGTCCACTATTTTAGGTCATTTGTCAGGGTTATTTTTGAGTTCATCGTAAATTGATAGCAAAATAGCAAAAAAGAGTGTTTTCAACAGTGTTTATAGCAACAGTTTTTTTCTGATTATTGTCAAACGGGCAAGATCAATCGCACCAGATTTACCAATTCTATAAAAATAAATGAAATAACTCATAATAAATTACTTATACATCATTTATGGTAGTATTTTTCCTGGATTAGTTCGGACTGGTTTAAAAATTCGATGATGCCAGAAAAGAATCCAAGATAATAGTCAAGTCATTAAAAATACCGCTTTAGTATCATATTGCATGAATAAAGGTTGTGATTCATAATTATTATTGTAACTTATACCTAACATTATAATAGTTGGGGAACTTTCCACTGAGTATTTTTGCAGCTATAGAAGATATAAAAAAAAATACGCAACACCATTATGATAAATATGTACCTACCTACTTATATCAAAAGAACGATATATCAAGTGTCTACTACAATAGCAAATATTTATCTACAAAACATTTAATCTGAAATAATGATATAAATATTTGCTTTCAATATGTTAGTCTGTTCAAGACCATCAAAGTCTATTAAAATTTCTTATCTTTCAGATGTTTTCCGCATTTACCGGAAACATCTGGATCGGAATTTATTTATTTAGGATACCTACCTATAAAACTGCTATTCCTATATTATACAAAATATTGTGAAATGCGACTAAATTTTTATACAATTAATCATAATTACCACCACTAAAATCATGAATTTTAATTATTCTTGTGGTTGCATGGAGATTAAATTCTGGGATGACACTATAATTTGGAATTCTAGAAACGCAATTATTATCGGGTCACCTTTAGCATCGGGAAATGTTGAGTTGAAAGCTTATATCACTTTGGGTTAGGTACCTACGTGGGTGAATCTGAAACAAAACATTTATTTTGACGTCATTATCGTAGAGGGAGAAAGATGGAGGGTTGTTACAGTTAGAATGTGATAGCGGTAAATTGAACAAGTGATGATCCAGGACATCATTTTAATATTACAGGGAATCCCTTTCAGTATTACCAGTGTTGCCAGCTTTTCTATTGCTATCCTGAATCCAGCTAAAGAATTAGATGCAATCAGCAATCAAAATGATGCTATTTTTTTTTGTTTTACTTTTTTGTCTTTTTTGTTTGTTTGGTAGCGATTATTATTATTCTCTTTTTTTATTTATTTATTGATTTTTTGTGGCATTTAGATTTGTATGTGGAATAAGTAAAATAATGAGCTTTCTGGGATAATTGCAGTTTATAGAGAATTTTTCTTCCCCTGAGATGTATTTTATCAAATCTCGTCCCATCTGGTTAGGTTTCTCTGTTTCTGTTTTCAATATTTGCTTTCATTCTCTGTATACACAAAGGGTGTTTCGTGATGAACACCTCAAATTTAGACAGAGGGTTCAGAGAATAAAAAAAAACTCACCCCTTTAGATTATTGGCTTTGAGGATGACTGGAATATTTTTTTTAGAAGACAACTACACTCATCAGATATGATCTTCATGCTCTGCAATGAACTATCCATTCAATCCGCAAACTAGCTCTTGAACTAGGTTAATGGTTATATTTTTGAAAACTTCATCAGTTATGTTGAAAAAATGGTTGACATTTGACCATAAATTTATTGGGCTTTTTTCTTTTTCTTATCCTGTGAACACACTGGCCAAATTTGGAGGCTTCCTTACGAGACACCCTGCATAGGTGAATAAATTGTCGAACTCTTAACATACACAAACATCTTTTTGCAGGATTTGAAAGAGCATCAGCTTGAAATATTGTATTAGTTTGACTAAATGATCTCTTACTCTTCTTCTTACTCTTCTTACTCTTCTTAAATTACCAGAATTGTGGCTCTGAAATAATGTACCTACGAATCATTCCAAATTCAATCATTAATCAATGCTCAACAGATCAAAAAGCTTTGAACAATGGTGTTGGTGTATTTTTGAAAAATGTAAAAGATGCTTTCCAAATTTGTGACCGAGATGAGGATTCTCCACAGTAGTATTCTGTAATTTACAGAATCCATTAAGAGAAAAAATTTCGACAAATCGTTACTATTGTTAAAATTGAATTTAGGTTATCTTTTAGTGTTGATGATGGTGTTGAGTGATTATATTAGAGCAGTGAATCCCAAAGTGGGCGCTACCGCCCCTGGTTGATGCTGCAGCGAGTCAGAGGCGCGATGATATCTACAGGTGCATAAAAGAAAGAAGAGAAGATTTAGAAATCTCGATTTATGTATTTCCCTCATGAAGCTTAATTTTTCTTTGAGCAATAACGTACTGAACGTTGTCTCGGTTCCCGCATACTTGCATTGAGGCAATGTCCCAATTCAGCCAGTTCACAAATTTATCAGGTGCAGAAAAAAATTTCTTAAGTGAGCACTTCATTCAGATTTTAATAAGCTATTTGATGATATTTTGAAAATAAACATACCTAATGGATTTTGTTCCTTTTTCAAGAGGAAACAAAGAAGAATCTCCACAGTTACAAGAAGAACTGATGGAGGTAACTAAATGATGAATTGAAATTTAAATTCAAAAGCGGCTACCAACAATTCTGGCTGCAAAAAGAGACTTCTATGGCTTATCCTGAAATATGGGCTGTAATTCAAAAATTATTGTTAATTGCATTTCCTTTATCATATTTTCATATTCAGTAGAAGGTGGATTCAAAACGTGTAATTTCTAGGGGCGCTGAGTAATCTTTTTCATGGAAAGAGGGCGGTAGGCCAGGTCAGACTTTAATAGTAATTCAAAAAGAACTTCGCAACTTCAGATTATTCTCAAACAGGAGTGAAAATCCTTTTACTTAAAATTCTCGTCAGTAGATTTACACGCAGTTGTGGAAATTTTACTTTTTTGTTGTTTGGAATGTGTTCAAGAAACTATTACCTCCTTTTTCTTCGAGACATTACCTGGAGAAAATGTGGAGAAGAAAATATTTTATCTGTGGACCTAATTTTTTATTTATCGTTGAAGAAAGATGTATTGTCGCGTACGTCTGACCACTAAACCTTAAGCTTCAGGTTTAATTAAAGAAAAAGAACTCAAAAAACAGAAAGCTGGAAATATGTGGGATAGATGACTCCATTAGTTGAGCTTAATTTCAATTCAGTAAGTGAGTCCTCAGTTGTAAGTAGTCATTAAAGTTTTTTCACATTTTTTCTCAGATTAATTTAACAAAGACCTTACTTTTAAGCTGGTGAGACTCATCATAAGAACGTTTGCATTCGTTCGCATTCCCGGAGAAATTTCGTCATGCGTATAGGACTGTGAGCTTGGTAGCGAATTTTTATCACAAACATTGTGGGGTTGTTTTGATTTATTCCGTTTCATATGTTTTTAGGGTGCTTAATCCTAATCTGAGGTTTGTTTGCAAAAAGTTGTGAGGTAACTTGAAAAAAATCTAAACAGGGTAAAAAATTTTGAAGATTTTTTGAGTATAGCTCAGTTACTATCAACTTTTCGTAAATCGTCTCCCTAAATGAGAGTACATCCAATTTCTTCAAAATGAGCCCTAGCTGTCTGTCGAAGAAAAACGTAAAAAAATTTTTTAGGAAACTTTATTTGTTTTCATTTCGGATGGGGCGTAAATTTACGAAAAGTTCGTGGTTACCGAGTTATACTTACGCAAAAAAAAAACGTCAAAATTTTTACCCTTTTTAGAATATTTTCAGGACGCGTCAGAAAACTTTGTTAACCACATATGAACTTGTAGAGTTGTAGGGGTCTTTTTGAACACAAATTGATTTTATTGGGATTGGTTTTATTTTTGTTAATCTGTTGAGTTTTTTTTTTTTTGTAAAATATCACAGTTTTATATCATGAAGATTTTCAATAATTTGAAAACAAACTGGCATCATGGAAACTACGAGTTTTCTCTTCATGATCTCATCCAAAACAATATTCTAAAACATCCATCGATCAGACAGTCAGTCTTGTGTTTTTCCGTGAATCATTCAGCAGTAGGTTTTCCAGGGCTCACCGTTCGTCTCGAAGGGGTGCTAAACATACCTCTCAGTTTAATTATGAACACTCACCTCCATATTTACATACACAGTTCCAACATCTCACTTATTTTATAAGCCCGACTAGGGTAAACCAAATTAATATAATTAATTTGTCAATCGATTCGTCTATTTTTAGTGTGTGGGACTTGTAATTTTCAACAAGACATGAAAAGCGACCCCCAGTTCACAGAGCCACCTCGAGTAGACCAGAACGTAATATTCCACATTCGATTGTCATCACGGTCAAACCAGCACGATGTTATTACTACTAGTGAATCTTGCATTGAAAGGCTGGAAAAAATCAGATCATAGGTAGATGCAATTGTTCGGTAAACAATTTATTCTTGAGTTGACGATCTTGACGATTTGACCAATGAAACTTGAAGGTAACTCATTTTACCCGATCGGAAAGTGAATTAATATTATTATGGTCGCGATTTCCGACCAGTGATTGCAGTGACAACGGCGATCTTACCGGATACGTACAGGAATAACCATCGCATCACGATTATTGCTAAGTTTTACAATAAACCATTCGAGATAACGCACTTGCACAATGGGTTGGTGTTATTTTGTTTCTTAGTCTTAGTTTTTGATATTCTCGTGTTTTTCGGTCTATAAACGTTTTATTTTCTGTTTTTAGGGTTGGACTTTATAGAAGGACAAGGAGAAGACTTCGAACAAGCATTGGAAAGTACAGGTGAGCATAATTTTTTTTTTTATTATTATTTTATCGAAATAATTTAGAAAAAGTTAGAAACGGGTTAAAATAAGTAATGTCATAGAGTGGTCTTAAAATGTTCTTAATAAGCCCTTTGAATTAAAAACGATAAACAAATAAATCGTTTTTCGACGATAAAGTCCAATAATTATTAGAAACATAAGATTACATGAATCGTCGGCCTGATATTTAATTGCTGCGATTAATTAAGGTAATCCTGAACTCATAATGTAATAAAACAATGAACATAAAAGATAGTTCATAAAACTTTGTTACAAGCAAAAATATAAAGAGTGATTCATTCGTTCTGTAATTCAGTCTCTAAATGAGAGTGATTAGTACAAAGAGATCTATGATCTATGCAACATTGCTTATTAAAGAATATAAAAGAATAATAATAATAACCTACTAGAATAATTTAAGATAGGGTTGATAATACACTATCATATTTTCTAATTCTTATACCATTTATTACTATACCTACCTTTAGTGAACATAATATTTAGATAGGGTGTTTTACATTTTACTTGACCATGCAGCATCTCTAAAAAATCAAATTAATGAATTTTTTTATTCTAATTTGCTTTTTTTAAGTATCGCGGACTAAGAAGGATACTTACACTAAAAGTACCATTCAGAGTTATGATAAAAGTTTGGAAATCTGAATCATTTTTACACATGCAATTTTAAAAACCGATGGAAGAGGGAAATAGGTTCAAGGGTTTTGTATTTTTTTTTAATATAAACTTTCTCTTTTTTAAAATTTGTTGCCTATTATAATATACGTCATAGAATTCTGTTATAGGTAGGTTCAATCTTATGCATAGACAGTTTTGTTTGACTGTGGCAGTTTTTTTTTTTTTTTTTTAAATCGAGAACCAGTGAATTATCCGCCACCTTTTAATAACAATACTCTATTTAAATAATAATTGGCAACAGTTAATAACGACATGCTGTTCTCTTAGTCAGTGATCCATCTAAATGCTGACTCGACATTGTTTAAGTTGCAGTGATCTGGCGAGAATTGATGTGTTTAACGTGACTAAACGGTTGCCTGGGTCCTATTCCACTATAAAAACTTTGCAATTTTGCACGTTTCTCTTAATATTTTTAGAAACTTCCTATTCTACAGTTCAATTTAAGTTGCATTGCCTTAAACAACTATTAAAAATTTAAAAGCAATAATAATAAATTAACTTAAATGAATGAAAAATGAAAAATGCAAAGTTGCAAAGTTTTTTTGTGGAATAGTTCCCTGGTCTTATTTAATAGCAGTGAAATTTCCTAAATAACAAATTTTTGGTTCATAGAATTTTATTTTTGTTCAACTTTTCATGTTAACTTTGTCGCGACATCATCGACCCTGAAACTTTTATTTTAGAATCGTCTGCATGCGATTATAATAAATACGTTAATCGGACATTGTCTTCCACTTTTGGCTTCGAAACTAGCCCATTAAGTCTAAGAAAATCGTTTACATTATAGTAGTAGTCTTATTTTAGTAGTCTTAATTTTAGTCTCCACTCAGTCGTCTATAACTTGAGCAGGATTCCAAATTATATGGTCACAGCCTTTACGACTTTTAGTAAAGCGAAAACTGAATCAATGTGGACACGGACGCGAATTTCCAGATTTTCATAAATTATTTTTAGGACGACACTGTAAGGCCTATTATAAGCCTATAATAAGCCTTGACATTTATTGTGACAATTTTGCTGTTGCATTAAATCAACTTGTCAATTTTTGAATTACAGTCTTTTACTTTTGCGTTTTCCTCTTTTTTTTATTTAGCTTAACGTGCCTCGACAACTGGAGGCCATTGGCACAATATACAGTGTATTACATAATCAGCCTTACTTTAAGTTTGAATAAATTTTTAAACTTTGATATTAAGTTACGTTAGTGGCACAGTAAATCTAGTTTTGATTTGTGATGTATGGGTTCTGATTAGATGCTGTTGTATACTCCGATGTCCTTTAAGTAATTTATCAAATTGTCGAAGCTGTTGGATAATCTGAGGTCTTGGTGGATGTCTCCCGTTATCTTATATCGTTGGCGAGCTTGGGAGAATTGTTTGCATTCTGCAAGAATATGCTGGACTGTAAGGCGGCTGTAAGTGTTGCACTGATCGCAGAGTGGTGGGTTAGTTGATGCCATTAGGAAGCCATGATTCGCTTTTGTGTGTCCGATTCTCAGTCTGTGAATAATAATAATAATAATAATAATAATAATAATAGTCTTTATTGAGCCAAGAGACATGTAGATGTATAGGCCAAGTCACAAACAGAATATAAAAACATACAAAATATAATCGTAAAAACATTTACACACACTACACTATAACAATCACACAGTTATATTCCCCGCATCACATGGCGTCGGCCATATACATAATGATTTTGTGCCTTCTTTTCATGGGTGGTAGCGTGTCTGTGGTTATCTGTGGATGAATGATGCTTAGCTTGGTGTTTGATTGGCTCCATATATTTTGCCAGATCGTGAAAACGCCTTGCCTAAGGTGGTTCTTCAGATCTGTGTGCAGTTGTAGGTCTATTATAGGTAGGTCGGATTGTATGGCACTTTTTGCTGCAGAGTCTGCTTTCTCGTTTCCTGCGATGCCTACATGTGAGGGTACCCAGATGATGGAGATGTGGACACCTTGTGTGGCAAGCAGGTGGCAGGCTTCATGTATGGATTGGGCCAGGGTATTTTGGGTGTAGATGTTTTCTATTGTCAGGATAGATGACAGTGAGTTTGTGCAAACGGCGACTGACTTGTCGGCGTGTGTTATCGTTTTTATTGCACAGAGTATTCCGTATAGCTCTCCTGTGTGTATGCTGCATTGTTTGTTGAGCCGATGCCTGGAGATGATGGATGTAGAGGTGGTGACTGAACAGCTGACACCAGTTTCTGATTTTGAGGCGTCGGTGTACAAGATTTTCTCAAATTTTTTCGAGTTGATCAATTCCAGGAAAGTTTGTCGTAGAAGTGCGTTAGGATTGTCCTATTTTCTGTATTTACTGAGTGTGGTATTCACGGCTGGTAGAATTTTCGTCCATGGAGGGATTTCCTCTTTTGTCGATTGCTTTTTCTAGTATGTCAAATGATTTTCTTATTTCTCTATCAATGCTATCAATCAATTTCCCTTAATATCAAATTGGTTTCACTTTATATCAATTACTTTTCCTATTTACGTGCAGTGACAGTATCATAAACATTGGAAAAGCATTTGGTATAAAAGGAATCTTATTTGACAAAAGAGGAATTTCAATTGAAAAATCAAGCTGAGGTTTAATAAATGTGAAAATCATTTGACAAAAATGAAAAGCGAGTGACAAAAGAGGACAATCAAGAGAAAAAGACTGTATTTTGGAGTTCTCTGGAGATGCTGGTGCTCGGACCGGGGAAGAGTTCCTCCGAGTAAATTTGGAAAAACATTTTAGGCCACTAACTAGGTAACCACTAATAAAATAAATCCGGTAGTATTTAATTGTACATATTATTTTATTAGGTACTATCAATAATAATTATTTCCAGACCTATTATAATACAGGGTAAGAATTATTTAATGGGTCACTACAGGGTTATATTTGAAGATTTAATTTTAAACCATTGAAGATACGAGGTCAGTTAAATTAGAGAAAGCTGCACATTTTATGCTTATTAAGAATCTGAAAAAAGTTTACGCTATTTTCAGTCGCTACTGAAATATACTGAAAAATGTGAAAACCCGAGATTTCTTATTTTAGCCATACCTTTTTTATTATTGCAAATTACAGTCTTTTTCTCAATTACAGTTAATTGCTTTTCTTATGTCCGGTTGCACGAATGTAATTAAAAATTTGTCAGATAATCAGGGATTTTAAATTCTCCTGTATTTGCAAAGTTTTGTTCTGATATTGCTGTGCAACCGGCCATTAGTAGGTATGTCAAATTATTTTATAATTTTTCTGTTACAAAAACTGTTACAAAAAAATTGGAAAATAAATGAATAAAGAAACTAATTTGACAAAAGAGAAATTTGAATTTAAAAATCACACTGACGATAGATAAATAGGAAAATCATATTTGACAAATTTGGATGTTCAACTTTTGTTTTGCTTGTGGCCGTCATATTATTTTTTTTATGTCGTTCGGTATTAAAAAATATAGAAACCAGAAATTATTCGCATAAGAACAATTCTTCTTTTTTTTTAAAAAAAAAGACAATATTTTACACCGAACATCGTAGAAAAATAATTAAAAAAAAAAACAAAAACCGCATATTGACTCATATTAACGTAATTTGGTGAAAAGTGGATTATTTTTTTCGAAAAAAGAAGAATAAAATAAAAGAAAAATATTAGATGTTATCATTTTTTGGTTTCCATGACTTCTTTTAAGTATACCGAACGAACATAAAAAAATAATATGGCTGTCATAAAAAAAACAAAGTGGACTATGAATATTCTGAGCTTCAAAATTGAATGAAAATCAGGTACCTATTCAAAATTTTCGACATAGAAAACTCTCGACGACTTTTCGAAGCCTACAAAGAATTATTTATTAATTTGCAATACCTAAGACAAAAGGTATGACTAAAATAAGAGGGAAAAAATGAGCGGTCTAATATAAGACTTCGTCTTATTGAATTGTCAAACTCGCAAATGGTGGAGTCTTTGCAATTCACAAAAAAATAGTGAAGTATTTCATTTAGTAACTCTCTCACTAGATATCGCCATAAATTTCATATCACTATGTTCCGTGTGAATGCACCCTTTTCTAATCTTTTGTAAGGTATGAAGGAGAGTTTCAGTTGCGACATACTGGCGTGTTCATAAGTAGCACGAAATGTGGACGTCAGTGCCTACGGATCTTGTTTTGCATGCTTTACAAAAGACTAGAATCTCTATATGAGCCCTAGAACCAACGAATTCTTTTTTTTAATATTATTCTGGCTCACTAAATTTTCACTTTTATAAAATAAGAAATCTGGATTTTTCAGTTTTTTCAGGATATTTCAGTAACGATTACTGAAAATGTAATTTATTTTTTAGATTCTTAATAAGCATAAAATTGGTGAAATTTTCTCCAATAAAGGTTTAATAAGATATCCCTGCCCATTGAATAGTTCTAACTCTGCATAAATGTAGGGTGTTCGTTATTGGTGTTACCACTGTTACCACAATTCATATCTCGAAATCGGGAAGACTGGGTGGATAAATTAGAGAAGAGTTGCGCATTTTGGAGGGCACTTAAATGATCCTTCAGATATATCAGAAAATTTCCATAGTTCACTGGATACACGGAAAAAACTAAAATTTTTTCTTTTATTTTCTTTTAGAAATAGGTAACTTCCCGTATAACAGTCACAGACTTGAAATTTGGTACTTATATTGAACTTGCTCCTATTTATACTAAATTTTGCGTAATGATATACAAGTAGTCAACTTTTCTTTTTCTCATAGCCACCTTATTGTTTTTTCATGTCATTGAAGCCCATATTCATCAACAAATATAACCCCTGGGCCCTGGGGTTATATTTTGGATCATGTCATTGGCTTAAAATTCGTAACGTTCGTAGGGTTTGAACATTAGACCAATCAGCTGTCAGAAATTCAAAATGTAATCCGAGAGTTATATTTTGAAGTTTGATGAATACAGGCATAAGTGTAAAAAAATCGAGGACACCAAAAATCTATCGCTTCAAAAAAATAGTCAAAATTTTATCCTTATTATTTTGGAAAAATAGAAATTTCCACCAACTGGGGTTCATAATAAAATGACGTCGCATTGCTTGCGTTATGTTGTTTAGAGGATTCGGTGAGAAAATGTTTCTAGAAAAAAATCGAAAACAGAAGATTTGGATTTTTTCTGAATGTGATTTTTTGGTTTCTTAATTATTTATACTGAATGATTTGAAAAACTGATACACCATAATTCAATCGTTTTTCAAATTTTTCACAGATTTCTCTTTTGAAAATTCATATTTATCACAGATTAAGAAACGAGTGTTTTAATACCGGCGGCACTTACATGCAATTTGTGGATGTGTGTAATAAATAGAAATATTCACCTTTTATTTGTTTACAGGTATTTTAATCGGATTATTATCTCAGACTAAACAATAATAGAAGGCTATAAAAATTTTCCATAAGTGCTCCATTATAGATAAGTAATAATTGTGAAATCATAATATTTCAGGCACAGTATGGATAATTATGTGGCTATTAAAAGATATCTCCAGAAATTTATAATTTTCTCATTACTGCAATGTCATTACTCACAGTCATTTTCAATTGCTTTTCCTCTTTTTGGCAATTCTTTTCACAGAGTGTCGAATGATTTTCTTGTTTTTCAAGTAGTTGGTATATCAATCAATTTCCCTTTATGTCAAATTGGTTTCAGTTTATATCAATTGACTTTCCCATTTACGTGCAGTGACATCATAAACATTGCATGGAAAAGCATTTCGAATAAGAATCTTTTTTGACAAAAAAGGAATTTGATTTGAAAAACAACACTTACGTTTTTTAAAGGGAGAATTATTTGACAATTTGGGAAATGCAATTCACAAAAGTGGAAAATTTTACATCCCATATGATGTACCTGCATGATTCCACCTACTCAAAAATCCCAGTATTAAGGAGTTAGCGCGGAAATAATAATCTATTTAAATTAGTTGTTGCATCATACCTCAATTAAGTGAATTACCCGTTTAAGCTAAACATTTCGAAGTTATATCACACTAGCTGTTTTTATGACAACAATTCGATAAACTCGTAATTTCGTGTCAACAAACATGACTAAGGTTGCCATGTTGTGGTAAATTTCTCTACAGCTCGCCAAATATTAGTAATTCTTCGAGAGTTATAGGCATTTTAGCTTGAGTGTGATCATTATTTATATAAGTATACATCTACATCGCAAGATTTGGCAACACATTCTGAGAACCTAATATACCAGAAACAGGCTGTTTAAAGTATCAACTGCTTATGTTTTATATTTACTCATGCTTGTATCCTCTATCAAGGATCAATTTTAAGCTTTTACTAATTCTGCTGCAATTATGCTTTCATCTTCACATAATTGTTGCACATCTCACTAAAAATGTTCACTGGAGGAATAAGATAGAGCAAGAGGTAGAAATGTGTCTTTTTCTCGACCAGGTAAAATTACAAGAAAAGAAGTTTTTAGACATTTTAAAAAAAACAATCAAAACAAATTTATCGAGTTCATCATCTGTTTGGCTTTCGAGAGTTTTTATCCAGTGCCTACTTTTCGGATTCTCTTAAATTATCGCTCAGTGAAGCTGGCACCCCTAAGTCCTAATTTTTATAAAAAGCAAGCGCCATTTGTTTGTCCACTATTGTTCCCGTTTGTGAAACCAAAATTTTCGTTTTCAACCCTTAAAGAAAAGTTTCGGCAAAATGTCATGTCCATTTTATAAAAATTCGCATTTAAAATCACGAGAGAGATAAGATATAGAAAGACAACTTAGACAGATTTCATTTGATCTAAGATTTCCCCCAAGAAATTCCTAAAACGGTTGGAGTCAAATTTAGTCCCCTTTTATCATTCTGATACTATAAGGAAAATTTTGAAATATCTGTCACAGCAAAAAGAATACATCTCGTTGACCGACATCAACTTCCGAGATCTATTAATAACCATATTTCAAGTTTTTTAACCTTGTATAAAATTTGCTCGATTTTTAATTACACAGCTACGCCTGTTATAAATAAATATTCAATCTTGTAATTTTCAATTTTCATTGGCAACAATGTGCTTGTGTACAGCATATGAGTAAACTTGACCCAGATGTGTCAACGACTTTGCGCTAAGAACGTGCGACACCTGATAATGGTTTTGTCGACCTTCCAATCAGGAATTGATAAAACGACTAGTAAAGCTGTAAACCCTTGGAGGTTGACCAGGGAAACCCTCGATGTGGTGATGGGAAATTGTTCCTCATATTGAACAGAACGTTCAACTCGTTTCGTTCCATACATGGAACGTTCATGATAAAACTGCTCCATTCCGGTATGTGTTTACATACAGTTAGTAGTAGCAGTAGACAAATGTTAACTTCCTTGATCTTGTTGAATTTGTTGATCATTATAATAAAACTAGTACCTAACCTAATTGGATCAAATAATAAATTATAATGACTTTATCGTGTAATGGCGCGTGAATGCTCATTATTACTATACCTACTTACTTATAAATAATAATATTTTTTGATATCTGGATAATAATACTGATCGAATCTAATGGAACAATTTTTGACAGTTCAAGTATTTCTAATAACTAATTTAGTTCCCATACAGGTACCTTGGAAGCTATTGATGACTTAATTTTTGTACGATATAAATCTAATAAAGAACGTTCCCGAATATTGTTACCGATATCACTATAGCAGTTCTTGTTGAAGGATACTATAAAGGTTACTAATCAATTACTCATATCAATCCATTGTTATCTTTTTTGAATAACAATTAGTCAATTAGCAAAGCGAGTAGTTTACTCATGAGAAAAATAATAAGTTAAAGGTGATCGAGATATTGATTAATTTTTTTGATAACGATCGTTCATTAATTCATCAAAATAACTTCCAGAAAAAGTCTTGTCTGATTGAATCTTCTCATTACCATATTATGCTCTTTAATTAACTTGGTGTGGAACGAAAGCTATAGGTGTGGAACGATCAAGATCCAAAACACCTTGTAAAACGATGGGGGAGTATATTATTTATTTTTTTGAGGTAGCTCTTCCCAAAAATCAGGTTTTTATACTTTAAAAGTGTGGCTAAGTGAACCAAAAACGGGGAAATGAAATTTGATATTTGCCCAAAATTTTATATTTCTCAAAAATGAGTTTTGTCCAATATATTGAAAAACTTTGCTTATTTCGGAATGTGGCTTGCGATATCCGAAAGAGTATCCAAAAATCTATAAGAAAGGACCTCTATAATAGTTTTCTCGCAAAACAGAAATTTTCATTTTCCTGTCCTCCATCATTTTCCATTCCTATAAAAATGCCCCCATTTCGCCAGAAATTGAAAATTTTGTAAGAAAATTGAAAATAATACCTACTCGTTATAACTGCAGCAACATGCTAGTAAAAAAGAGATTTCTACTTTCAACCTCCTCCCCAAAAACAAAATCACAAACCCCCCTTATAACAAATTTTCTTAATTTTCACTTAATGTCTAAATTATGCATAGAAACAGTGTGTAACTTTGTTTCAATGTATATTTTATTATCCCCCTTCAATATTACTCATCAATTTTGGATAGATAAGTTTTTTTTTCAATTTCTAACAGGTTTGAAATTTGAACGTTTCCAAAAAGGGGTAGGGGGTAGGTATCTTTAATACACTGAAAGATAAAATAAGTTTCAAAGAGACCAGAAAAAAAATTAGAAAATATTGTGAATTTACCCTTAAATCAACCCTTAAAGCCCTCAAAACGACGATTGTAGTAATTTTGTCAAAAATGGGGACACTCAACTTACCTTACATCAAAAATTAGCGATTTTTAGCCTTATTTCTATAGTAAAACTATGGTAGATAGACGAAAGAATATAGTTGGTTGAAAGAATTTTTTCTTTTTTTTAATAATCCCACCTTTTAAATGTCACAAACCGCATACCAAAATTTTTGCCCATATTTTTCCTAAGTTGGGGCACTTTTGGTTGCACCTGCGAAGAAGAAAAGCCCGATTTTCGGGAAAAACCCTCTCGAAAACATATTATTGGGATCGAGTGTAAAAAACCACCTCCATCGGGATTATTTATATTTTTTCAAAGATGATTAGTCCACTTTATTATATTTAAATCTGTCTCTTTGGTTAATAGCTCTTTGGAAAGCTATTATTCGTGATTTAAAAATTGTTTCCTTGCATCTTACAATAATGATGAGACAATCAGGGAGGTTAAAGCACAATACTCTCCTTGATACTGTACTTATTTTACTAGAGTGTATCTTAGTTCCATATTTCCGTTAAATTCCCTACCTATTTAAAAAAAGCTTCTTTGATAAGAATTTATTTTAAAGAGTATAAGAGCGTTTTTACACAGTCCGTTTTTCGATGCGGTTTGCCATTACGGTAATTCCGAAACAATCCGAGGCAATACCACTCAAGCTGAATTGTGAGTGAAGTTACAGCTTCAGTATTTCCTCGGATTACTTCGGAATTACCACGTCCGGCAAACTGCAACGAAAAATGGACCATGTGAAAACGCTCCAAGAGTGTCTCATTCTTATAGATAAATAACTGTATGACCTAGTGTTTCTTTAGTAGTCTCTAAGATGATCTTGTTTATATTTTTGTTTATGAGAGAGTAAATACCTAAACATGTTAAACTATTTTTTTGTTATAGGATTTGGGAAATTTCACTTCGCTCTGCTGACAGTATGCGGTCTAATATACATGAACACAGCGGTAGGGGTGACGATAATATCCTTCGTCCTACCGTCGGCAACATGCGACTTTCAAATGTCATCTTCAGACAAGGGGTGGCTAACGGCGGCTCCTATGTTTGGTAAGTAGTACCTACGCTTGAGAAAATCTGTTTAATTAATAAATGAGGGAACTTAATACTCATTCTTAAATTAGAAAGAACTGTTTTTATAATAAGATATCATCAACCACCCAAGTTGGCGATTAGGGCTTTGCGGTATTTTATATTTATTTTGTTTTTGCATAGTAAGTCATTTTGGAGAAAGCTGTTTCAAATGGTAGTTTTCCTATTATTTCACAATATTTATTCAAAAGCGGAAATAGTTTTGATTAAATCTGACTAAAAATTATTATTTTCAATGGTGTGGTCTAAATGAAAAAATTTTGTAATTCTTTACAACCATAGATATAAAAAAAGCAGATAAGTTTACACTTCCTCAAGAAAGACCTGCAATCTAGACCAGTTATATTAGAGAATTTAAGGAAGATTGGGTTAAAACATCATCCTCGGCATGCGAAGCTCTAGAGAACATGTGAACCTTGTACTTACTTCTGTGGGGGAGCCTAAAAGATCACCCCATGTTGGGATAAATTTGGAAATACACTGCAAGGGATTTTTTGCTAGAATTTTTGAAAAGCCAGTGCTTTAAACATTTTGATGTAAATTTTCAAATGGTTGCCTGTTTTCTTGACCTTGAAAAAAAAAACATTGTGACTCGAGTCGCGGCAACACTCTCGATTCTGGTAAAGGCTGCACGGTGGTCTATGACGTCACCTGCGAAGCAAGTTCTCTTGTTGCACTGTTATAAAACCAAAGTTTGTTTATTACTCATTTTTCGTTGGAAAAAGTTTTTTCGTACTTAAGCCGTTAGCTATTTAGAATGAAGTTTAAAGAAAGTAAAAAACGCAGTTTGATAATGAATTTTTACTTCCCATGGCATAAATTTATATTTTACAAAAGTAGGTATAATGATAAATATCGTGGCTTATTACCTACATCGCTATCTGGTAAGTCATTTAAGTGGCATATATTAACAATAAAAATGATAATAGGCTTTCAACTCGTTATTGACAATGCCCAAGACAAGCCAATCTACCTTTTCTGCAATATTCATTAATTATTACGTAAATAGCCAATTTTATGATTTCCAAGTATCGGAAAACGATACACTTTATGGAAAAAACTAAATTATAATTTCAATGACGAAACGATGAATTCCCCTTACCAAGAAAATTAGTTCTTATCCATATACACGTAACCTCGGAGTACTCGCGATAGTTCAATGCAGAACACCTTGTCAGGATATGTAACGATACAGTGACCCTTGGAGGTCCTTTCATTATCCGCTTCTTTAGCCTGGATTAAAATTCAATTGTAATTGCATGTTTTATAGTTCCTGTCAAGTATGTTGTATGTCAACACCTTGCAGATTATATAAATAACTCTGATATTAAGCCATGTTCAGACTTGAGATCAAACCTCGAGGAATTATTTAATGACGATTACAGTTATATCGTTGTAATGGTACATTATAAGAATGTTGTTTTTATTTTCAATAAACTGTGTAGGTACCTTAATAAAATATGCAGATTCCTTTTTGGCTACACTCATTTCTGCACTGGTTGTTAACACGGACTTGGGACCAGTTCAGTTGATTTTGGTGATAGTTTCCGGAACAGACAAAGATCTGAAGTTTTGGCTTCAACATGAACCCCTGATTTTGCAAATCGGCACAAAAGAAAAAAATTGTTTTTCATGACCGCTCTGTAGTTGAGTGGCTCTGTAATTAGCACTTTTGCATATACTCCAGCAAATATTCAGGATGAAATTGATTAAAACGAATATTCATTGGTTCAATAATGATACGAAGTTTGATGCCAGTGAGAAAACTGCTTATGGTTCCCAAAGCGTGATAATATTTTCGAATCGCATACCCTCCCTCAATCGGTCCCTCAGTTACATTCCTCCCTGTTATTCCAGCTTCCATCATCTAGACTCCTTCTCTCCATTGCCTGATCTACTTCGTCACGAAATGACTTCCTAGGTCTCCCGCGTTTTCTTCGTCCTGGGGGACTCCAGTCTGTAACTCTAGCTATCCATCTATCCTGAGGTGCTCTTCTAACATGGCCATGCCATAATATGAGACTTTTTTTCGTCTAATAAATTGAGTACATCTTCCCTCACGGACATTGTTGATTATTATCTTCTTTTTGTGTCATCAAAAACTCTGGTCTATCCTGTGATCTTGCCACTATCCATGACATTCACTGGATGTATGTCATGTGTGTTCTTTCCCTATTGTTGCTTCTTAGTGACTTTATTGTTTTCCAGGCTTCAGTACTTCTGGCCCCTCCTATTTTCTGTTCTATATTTATACATGCTGCTTCCCATCTCTCATTTTTTTCTCTAGATGTCAGCTTCTTTACCTCTCTATTTTTCGCTGATTTGGTATTCATCCATTTCTTATAAAGTTGTTTCTGATGCTCTATGACTGTCTTAGTGTTTTCGCTTATCTGGTTTTTCGGCTCCTTTTCTCCCAATACCTCTCTCGCTGCCTCTTGAATGCAGATCTTTATATGTTCATAGATTTCTTCTAGGTCTTCATATCTAAATTCTTCTAATTTCTGTTCCAACCTTCTTTGGTATAGGTCTCGGATGGATTCGTCATGTAGTAGGTGTAGTTTAAATTTCTCTTCTTTAATTTCCGTGGAATTTTTTGTGACCTCTTTTTCTCCATTCGCTGTAATTCTAATCCAGGGGAAATTTACTTTTTCCACTGTCTGTGATCGCTGCCACCCTCTGCCCCCTTTTTCATTCTAACGTCTTTTATTTTTAGGGTGGTCTCTTTCCTTATATTGAAGTAATCTATTATGGATCGTAGATTTCTTGTAGGTTGTATCCACGTATACATATGGATGAACTCTTCCATTAAGATCACCTGGTTCTTTTTTGTTCGCAATAGCTCTTGTTGGAGGTCTTCCATAAATTGGTCTTGTTCCAAGGCTGAACTATCATCAGATAGTGCGTTAATTCCTATAATTATAAGTTCTCTTCCGAACACTTCTATATCCATTCTCAACATTCTCTCGTTAATTGGCTTGCAGTACCTGGTCTTACATTACGCACGTACATTACGCTATGACAAAAAATTTACAACACAAATACAAATACAAATACCAGCCCAGTAAGGATTGATACTATTTTTATTGAGTGGTAAATGATTTATTTACATTAATGTTATTTAAGTGTAATAATAATGATATGAGATTAGCGACATTGAGTTATTATTTACTAACTGTACTGATTTCAGACTAAAAAGCAGATCAAAAATAATCAGGTGTATAAAATTATCATAAATTACAGTCAATATGAACTCAATTATTGGTAATTTGATTTTGAATAAGTTGTGATCATTATTGATTTATTACTTAAATGATAATAAACTTGTCACATTATTGTAATAGTCTCTTAATTGGTGTTTATGAAACCTGTTAATCCATTTCCGAGCTTGCGATTTTTTTCCCCAGTTCTAGGCATTTTCGCAGATTTTTTTACAGAAAATGTTATTTATGCAACAAGGGCAAAACATGTGACTTTCACGTGAGCTGAGAATTGTCTCACGAGGTCGTTAAGCCAATTTCATTACAATTACAATTACAATTACAAATTTCTTTATTGTACTTGAATTACAACAGTCATTGCTCAGTACAACAGCGTCATTACAGAAATTATAAAAACAAACATAAAGACAAACAGTAAACATTTTTAAAACACACAGCATGTCAGCATAACGCCGGGAACAGTGAGGGTCGAGACGCGCAGAGTACCATGAGTATCATGAGTACCTACGTCAGTTAAGTTCAGTAACTTTATCGACGGCATAAACCACCACAATTTCATCCTTGCTCGAAACAGATGCAAAGAAATAATAGATCAAACCAAGGAAACTCACAACCAAAGAATTAGGAACACACTTCTCTCCTGCCCTAACGGTTCGAAATCTTTTTGGTCTGTAACGAAGGCAGTCAGCCAGAACTTCACCAGATCAACGATTCCACCACTTACACGGACAGATGAGACTATCGCATCCACGGCTACTGAGAAGGCGAACTTGTTGGCGGGAGTCTTTTCTTCATACTCTTCCGTCGACTTTCATGAAAGAACTCCGCCAATGATCCCTTCCGTGGAGACCAAAATGTCAGACATTGTTTTCCGACAGCGGGTCGTAAAGAGTATTATGTTAGCCTTAGACCCAAACAAAGCTTCTGGGCCTGATGACGTACCTGTTATCGTACTAAAAAAATGCGCCACTGAGCTGTCACCTGTTTTCTGCCGACTTTTCAACTTGTCGTATAAAAAGGGAATATTTCCTTCTTGCTGGAAATGTGCACGGATCCAACCTATTCCCAAGAAAGGTAAAAAGACTATACCAAGTAACTATCGACCAGTGGCACTGCTTTCAGTAATATCCAAGATTATGGAGAAAGCTATTAACCAACATCTTTTAAAATACTTGGAAGGAGCTAATATAATCAGCGACCGCCAATACGGATTCCGCAAACAGAGGTCAACTGGTGACCTCCTCACTTACGTCACAGAGCGGTGGAACAGCGCAATCGAGCACCATGGGGAGTCTCGAGGGGTTGCGCTTGATATTTCTAGAGCTTTCGACCGTGTTTGGCATGATGGACTGTTGGCAAAACTGCAGGCCTATGGCATGCCCGGAGAAATTCTGCTTGTGGCTTGCGAGTTATCTCGGAAATCGTTCATTGCAGGTGGCAGTCGATGGAGTTCTTTCTGAGACCTTTTCCATCAATGCCGGTGTGCCTCAGGGATCCATTTTATCTCCGACTCTCTTTCTAATATTTATAAACGACTTGCTTGAAACAACAAAAAATCCAATGTACAGTTTTGCCGACGACAGTACCCTCATATCTTCTTATACGTTAGATGCGCGAACATCTGCCATCGACGCACAAACTCGCAGGGAGCAAGAAGTTGCCATACTTAACAATGAATTGCAAGACATTCTAACTTGGGGCGATAGAAACCAAGTCCAATTTAATGCTGGAAAACCCAAGCAGTCATCTTCTCCAAAAAGACCAACGTTTTGGAGCCAGATATGATGATGGCGGGACACTCTCTTACCCCAGTGTCATCTCTTCGTTTACTTGGAGTAAGCCTCGGAGCGAACATGTCTTGGCATGATCATGTTGCAGGTCTGGCGAAGAGTGCTTCTCAAAAACTTGGAACACTCTTCCGCACGAAGAAATTTTATACACCACAACAGCTTCTCCTCTTATACAAGGCTCAAATCCGACCATCCTTGGAGTACTGCTCTCATATTTGGAGCTCAGCTCCTAAACATACGCTGAGACTACTCGACTCTATTCAGAAAAGAGCCATCCGCTTGATTGGGGACCCAGATTTGACAAAAAATAAAATTTAGACACTCTCGAACATCGAAGAAGAGTAGCTGACCTGAGTCTGTTTTACAGATATTTTAATGGAAGGTGTTCAAAAGACGTGGCCCGTTTGATCCCATCAAGAACAAGACCGGGCAGAAATACACGTCGAGCCGCAGACCCTCATCCGTATCAGGTTCAGCTCGTTACACCTCGTACCACTCTATTTTAGACTTCTTTTATGTATAGAACCGCATTACTTTGGAATAGCATTCCAAAGGGCGTGTTTCCCGAAGTATACAACTTACAGAGATTCAAGGCCAACGTGAATCGATATCTCCGCTCATGCACCGCTCCCAGAGCGTCATAGGGATTTCCCTGCAGTGCATCTGCATTTTCAATAAAAAAAAAACATGACTGATGGATGAATCTGCATTGAACGTATTAATTATTGTTTTTTCTTAACCCATTAGTATGTTTACATGACCACGTGCTGTATTTTTTGGTAGATACTGCCAGGGCAGGTTCTGGGGCAACATATCCAGACGAGGATCCATTTTTTGTCAACTCATCGGCTTTTTCATTGCCTCCGCTATGTCCTGGCACCCACATCAAGGTTACTTTGCAGGTTCTGTCAGTCTTTCGAGATTTTCACGACATTTTATAGACCCTCTTATCATTCTCTCCTACCCAGTATAGCATGGCATTTCTGATTTAAATACAGTTGCCTGTTGACAGCATTCTATATGCTGTCTCCATAGTCTCTTGATCGGGGCTCTACAGAAGGGCTCTTTGGCCCTTCTGTAAACCAGATTGTTCCGACCAACCTCTTGCCGTCTTTTGATTCATTCCAATCTTTTTGCTCCATGATTCTTACCTCAAAGTTCTTTCGGAATTTGAGTTTTGGAGTCATGTGGTCTGTGTTTGCATTTAGCAATTAAAAATATTATGTCCAAGTTCCTCGTATTTGTCACGTGGTTCTTCTTGCAGCCTTAGGCCTGCCATTCCTGCCTCTCCCATTATCACTAAAGGAAGTGGAGGGAAATCTAGAAGGACTTTCATTGCTGAGGTTGGAGTTGCTTTCATCGTCACTGTTTTTCCAAGCATGCAAGTCTTTGCACCTTGCTAAAGCTTGTTTATCGATGTGATTTGTTGCATCTTTGCCCACCATACCAAAGATTGCATAATCAACATTGGTCTAATCCCTCTAGTGTAAGCCCAGTGGACCATATGTAGTGTTTTAATCCTCATGTTTTCCCATAAGATCCTCTGACCATCATGGAAGTGGTTTACGCTCTCTTCTTAATTCTGTCTATCTAGGTTAGTTCTAGGTGGGTTTTGAGTCCATTATTATCCCAAGGTACTTCATCTCTCCCGATATTTGTATTTTCCTGTGGCGAAGTTTTAATGGTCCTACGTCCTCCTTCTTCTAATTTCCTTCTTTTGGTGAACGCTATGATGGTTGACTTGGAGTGACTTATATTTAATCCCTCTTCATCTATCCATTTGGTTACGACGATATTTGATTGAATTTACCTATGGTCTTGATTCCCTCTTGATCCAAACGCTTCGCAGTAGCTCATCCATGACAAGTTCCATAGCAAGGGAGACAATACACCTCCCTGTGGGCATCCCCTCGCTACTTGAGCCACCATGGGCTTCCCCAATAGGGATGTACGTACCAATCTGTTTTTCATCATGCAGTCTTATCTACCTACATATTTTTGCTTTGATTGCTCTACTCCAGAATGCTTCTGAGATTGATTCTTAAGATGTTTTGTCAAACACACCTTTAAGTTAAAAAAACACAATACATATTAGTACTTGTTTGTATTCTATGACGTATTCAGCACTTCCCACCAATTGATGTCGTAAAGCTTATTCCGTTAGTTTTTCCGTTCTAAATGCATGTTGGTCTTGATAAAGTGGTATGTTTGCCAAGACATCTTCCTATCTAGCCGTTTTTCTAAAGCCTTCAGAAAAAATGACATGAGACTTATTGGTTTTAGAAATTTTACCCCTTCCTGTTGTTTTCCCAGGTTTAGGTATACAAATTCCTCTAATTAGAGTCCAGGCTTTAGATATGTGTCCCTGGAGTTCAAACATCTGGCGATTTCTAAGGTTCAAAGGAGTTGAACCCCCATTTAAATTTGTTCTCATCTAATACCGATTTCGCAACCTGCCAGCTCTCCCTGTTCTTCCTTTTTTAAGATTCCAGCTCTGCATTTAGGCAATCTTGTGACTTAAGATCTTGGGAAATTAATCCTAAGTAGTTACCTCATTATTGTGTCTCCTGCTTCTGTATATTTGCCATTCTCTATCTTCAGGATGTGAATGGAACTCCGGGATTGTTTCGAGAATATTTTATGGAGTTTAGCATATTCTAGGTCACTTTGTAGTTCTTACCGTATAATTTTTAAATAAAAACCATGAAAAGATATTGGAAATTTTGCAAAAAGACGATTCTCCCAAATGGAACAATGTATTTTTTTATGTGTAATTTAGCGAGTATTATTTACAATAAATTACTCTTTTGCAGGGATGCTCATTGGCTCATATTTTTGGGGATGCCTGGCTGACACTAAGGGCAGGAAGACGGTACTGATATGCGCTCTCATCATGGATGGTAGCTGTGGACTGGCGTCCAGCATCTCCCAGACCTACTGGCTGTTCATGTTGCTCAGATTTTTCAACGGATTCGCGTAAGTTATCTGTCCCTTTAACTAAAGTTTAATACCTAACTTCTTTTTTTCCCTGTTTTGACTTTGTCTTTTTTTAGTATAACTGGAGCCATGGGCATTTGCTTCCCCTACTTAGGAGAATTCCAACCTTCGAAGTATAGGGAAACTATTCTCTGCTGGATGGAGCTGTTCTGGACTTTAGGAGTAATTGCATTGCCCGGTAAGTAATTTTGTATTTAAACACAATCCTGAAATTAATACTATCAATTAAATCAACAGGTATTGCTTGGATAATAATTCCTATGACATTCTCCTACGATACGATCAACTTCAGATTCCACAGCTGGAATCTCTTCGTAGCCGCTTGCGCAGTTCCCAGTTTACTGATCGGGATGTGGTTGTTCTTCTTTCCCGAGAGCCCTAAATTCCTCCTGGAATGTGGAGAAGCTGATGAAGCTCTAGAAGTGCTGAGAGAAATGTACTGCAGCAATACCGGTGCTGACGGTGCGACATTCCCTGTAAGATCTGCAACATAATTTTATGATTAGTAAGATTAATGTGATGATTACTTATTTTTAGGTAAGAAGTTTGAGAGAAAAATCGAGGACCATGAGCGTGGTTTCACAGCAATCCAGTAGAAGCATAAGAAGTTTGAGGTTTAGAAAGCCTAAGGAGCTGAAGTTACTTTTGAGAGAAATTTGGGAACAAACTAAATCTTTATGTAAGCCACCACATTTGAAGTATACAGCTATTACGTGCCTTATACAGTTTGGACTCACTACGAGGTAAGATATGCGTGATAAAAAATAAGTACAAACCCTAAAAATTTTCTTTTATAGTTACTACACTCTGATGATCTGGTTTCCGGAGCTCTTCTACCGATTTGAGGAGTTCGAGAGCAAGTATCCCAACCAAAGTGCATCTGTATGTGAAGTTTCCTCCGTAATTCTGCCGCACAATGCGACCATCCCTATCGAAACTGAATACTGCGGGGAACCTATTGCGGACAGCGTATTTCTCCATACTCTGATCATAGGGGTTGCTTGCATCCCCACCAGTTTCTGGCTACCTCTTTGCGTGCACAGGCTAGGCGCTAAGTTCTTCTTAGGTAAGTATTTTGATTGACAGAAAAATAATCCTTAGACAATACATCACTTTAAAAAGCACATGCATTAATGGAGCTTTTGACTAAATTGGCCTGATAGGAAATTTTATTTGGAATTAAAATTATCAAGTTGAAACTTTCCTGTGAAATTTTAATTTATATTTTTTACAGTATTTAGTTTGATCGTCGCAGCAACGGTCACGATTGGTCTGTACTTTGTTAACTCATCGTTGACAAACTTGATTTTGTCATGCATATTTGAAGCACTGACCAGCCTTGGAATCAGTACTGTGTACTGTGTTATGGTTGATCTTTTCCCCACAAATTTGAGGTAGGTAAAAAAATATATTTTTTTTAATTACCAGGCAATATATCGTGATTTTTAATTTCCAGAGTAATGGCAGCTGCGCTCTCACTTACCTGTGGAAGAGGAGGAGCTCTCTTAGGGAATCTACTGTTTGGATTCCTGATTGATTTAAACTGCGTGGTGCCGATAGTATTATTCGCTGCGATGCTATTTGGTAAGGAGAAAAAGATTGAATATTTTTAATTATAGGAGAACATTCGAAGTTATGAGCATCGTCTTAAAAGAACAAAAAGCAGTAGCTCAAACTTAAAATTTAAGAAGATACTTTATATTTTTATTAATACCATCCAGGGGGTGATAATCATTAATAAATCGTAATTTTTTTGTAAATAAAATCGTATACAGTGGGCCATGATACTTATTGATAAATCTGTTGTTTTTAAACTGTTTTAAATCTGTTTGGATTTAACCTAAGAAGACACTTTATATTTTTATTAATACCATCCAATTCATCTAAAATTAATCTTTTCTAATTATTTTTTGAAATTATTCTTTATTTAAAATTTTGTCTAATTATTCCTGTCTAGAGATACTTCTTTATTAATAAGATTTGACTTAATTGTGACTAATAAAAATGAAATACAAATACATTAAAAGATAAAATAAAATGTTCTATACATACCTGAATCCTGTGGTATTCTTATTTAAAACAGCAAAGATTTATATAAGTAGGGAGAGTTTTGGAGCTTACCTTCAAACACAAATAAAAATATCTTCATCCCTTGTCCTGGTGTAGTAAATATTGTTACAATTTATGTGAGTTTACAATTGCACCTTTTTAATTACAGGAAGTGGATTGCTTTGCCTTCTACTACCGAACACCGGAAGAGGGGCCCTAGATTAAGGATGAAATACGTCTCACATTTGTTATTTTGAAATGTACTTGTGATACCCCTGTAGATAATGTATATTACATAATATTACTCTGTCTTTAGTTGATATTATTATTATTCAAACAGACCTGAACATGTGTATTATTAGCAAGTTGATTCTCGTAATTGATCTTTTATATTATTAGATTATTTGTTTTTTTTATAGGTTCAATAAATTATGTATCTATATAATTATTTTTAAATATGAGGTACTTAATTATTTATTATTTTGTTACCTAGGGTAAAAAAATAGTTTTAGGATATTTATTCATATTTATTTGTGCAAATGTCTTCTGAGTTTGGGGAGACTATTATTAGATTATTTTGTTATTTTCCAGAAATTTGTATGATGACTTGCGAACACTTTAAATAAATAGTTCAATTTTAACACAAATTTTATTTATTTACTATATGCCAGGGTGTACCAGCTCGATTTAGACAACGGTAAGGGCCGTGTAGGTCTCATCAAGACGAAACTAGCTTCAGTTACAACTTTCATATTGAAGTCAAGGTTCTATCTCTGTTGGATTCAAAATGACGACATGCCCAAGACTTTAAATTTTAAGTCTTTGATTCAATTCAAATTGAATCAAATTGAAAAATTAATATTTTGAATCCAACATAGAACCTTGACTTCCATATGAAAGTTGTAACTGAAGCTAAGGAGTTTCCAAAACTAGTTTCAGTTTGGGCGAGGACCTAAAAATGCCGAAACTGGAGCCAAAAAACTAGAAACCGGAAGTCGGCCATATTTCCGCAAGATGGTCCAAATCCAAAAACTTCAAATAAAAAAACTTTCGTCTTGATGAGACCTACACGGCCCTTACCATTGTCTAAATCGAGCTGATACACCCTGTATATACATCTTTTAAGGACATCGTCAGTAGCTTTTTGTAAAACTGTATGCTTTTCTCTTATTTCATGCGTTGCAGCCACCACTCGAGCTACAAGGTCTTCGTCTGACTGAACAGGTGTTGCGTAAACTAATGACTTAATGTGACCCCAGAAATAAAAATCCAAAGGATTTAAATCTGGAGATCTTGCAGGCCAGTTTACGGGTCCACTTCGTCCTATCCATTTATTGGGGAACAGGGTATCTAGGGATCTTCGAACTTGCCTACTAAGTGACAAGGCGCTCCATCATGCTGAAACCACATCCTTCTCCTAAGGTCTAAAGGCACATCTTCCAGCAGATCTGCCAGACGATTTACCAGGAAGTTACGGTAGATAAATCCGTCCAGTCGGCTCGGAAAAAGAAATGGGCCTATTAATTGATGGTTTACCATTCCCATCCAAATATTTATTGAGAAACGCTGTTGGTAGCTCCTTACATGTTTACATGTTTAGAATGAGGATTTTCTTCGACCCATCTGTGACAGTTACGATTATTAAAAACTCCCTCTCTAGAAAAAGTCGCTTCATCGCTAAATAAAATGCGAGCGTGAAAATTTGGTTGGAGGCCACCTTTTCTCAGAAGCCATCTACAGAAGTCTACACGAGGCTGACGGTCTTCTGGTAGTAGCTGTTGAACTCTCTGCATATGATAATAAGGAAACAGAAGCTGGTCATGTAAAACGCGCCAGACTGCCATGTTTCCACAGCCCATTGTACTCGCCAGAATTCTCGTACTCAAGGCTGGGTTGTCTTCGATGCGATTTAGTACTTCTTCCTCAAAATTTGGCCTTCTTCTTCTACGAACATTATTTCCTATATTACCTCGATTGAAACTACCAGTTTCAAGCAACCTATTATGCACTCTCAGAAAAGTGCTGTGATGAGGAACTCGTCTATCAGGGAACCTCTCACGGTAGATTCTTTGGGCTAATCGTCCATTTCGCTTAGCTTCGCCAAAAATTAAATGAATATCTACAAATTCTTGAGTAGTAAAATTCATTTCATCAAGAAAATAAAAACTGAGTTTGTTTGAAACGAATTAAATTACAACTGTCAAATTTGACATTGCAATAATTAAATTACTCTTTAAAGCGTAGATAACCAAGGTAACGTAAGTGGTAACCAAAGGTAACCAAGGTAACCAAGTGCGTCCATTTTTAAATATCAATAGATGAAATTTTCAGCTCAAACACTGAATGAAGGATCTTCGTTTTCCTCAAATAGCGCCTGAACGAGAAGTAATTTTAGGAAACTTTTCAGACAAAGATTATAGGCCATTATATTAATAAAATTATTGTTCTACTTAAAAAAGAATTTATCGTGCAGTTTTGAAATTATTTAATGTCAAAGTCTTGGGCATGTCGCCATTTTGAATCCAACAGAGATAGAGCCTTGACTTCAATATGAAAGTTGTAACTGAAGCTAAGGAGTTTCCAAAACTAGTTTCTGTTTGGGCGAGAACCTAAAAATGCCGAAACTGGAGCCAAAAAACTAAAAACCAGAAGTCGGCCATATTTCCGCAACGAAGGTTCAAATCCAAAAACTTCAAATCCCTTACCGTTGTCTAAATCGAACTGGTACACCCTGTATATGATGGAATGGGATCGATAATAGAAACAATCGACCTATAGTCCCTTAAGCCAAGATCTAAAAAATATTTTTCTCAGAACATACCCTGATATATTCAGGGTTTGTCAAAGAATGTTACAATGTTAAAAAAGTGAAGAAACAATTAATAGTCCAGTAAAATTAGGATCTCATACGAAAAACGGAATTTTGGGTGGTCGATGTTGAGTCTAAATCCAAAAAGGCGACCTCCTTGTGGAAAAACAATTTTATTTTTACGGACTGAATTTTTGCATTTTATGACGTTAATTTACTTTTTATTTTAAGAGGTAAACAAATATAGGTGATCAAAAACTATAAAAAAATGATTAAAAACAAAGTTTCCCACCCCACCCGATGGCGAGGGGGTGAGGGGGTGACTTTGCAATTTTGAATAGGAACTGCCTTTTTTTATTGAAGATTCTGATTTTAATTTTAATTCTCACCTCCAAAAATGCAGATCAAAATCTAGTGATCGATTTTAATTAATTATTTCTATTTTATTGATTATTTTATTAATAAATTTTTGACATGTCACCAGCTGTCAATTATTGGGGTCTTATTTAGGAAACAGTTAGCTGTCAAAACCATTCATCTTATGATCAAAACCGCAAATTACAATTCAATAATTTAATAATAAAATAATCAATAAAATTTTAATGATTAATTAAAATGGATCACTTGATTTTTTTTAAACAGAATCGCGCGACTTGATTACTTTGACGCGCTACTGCTTGCCAATCATTAATCCCATCGATCAGCCATTTATTATAAAAATGTATCTACATAATTTCAAGCGCTACAACTTTTGTCGGAACGATTTTCAAATCGCGATTGGTAAAAAAAGTTATTCCAAAATTGGGTATTTTTCATCCCTCTTTCATTATTTTCATCCCTCCCTCAATTATAATTATTACCTGTAGTTAATTAACTATTGCCATATGAAAAAATTGCATATACCTAGATGCAAATTTGTAGACAATATTTACCTACGTTGAGCAACTTATCACACTTTTTTCTATAAAAAGTTAATTAACCCCATAAAATGCAAAAAAGAAACAAATTCTCATCCCCTAAAACCAAAATGGCGGCTTTTCCAAAAGGGGTATCGCATTTTTTGATTTAGACTCACCATCGATCGACCACTCAACACCCACACAAAATTCCGTTTTTCCCGCTGTGGTTGCATAATGTTGCGTTTTTCGTTTAATTTTACTGGACTAGGTTACTAGGTATACAAAATCAAAATTTTGACTGGTGTGGCGCTTCTACGCCTTCGTACCGATACCCACCAGCGAACAAGTTAAAAATATATTCGAAAAGTATTTTAATTCTCTATAATCCCTATTATACATAAAAGAATGCTTTCTTAGCAAATCGTCATCGCCATTCGCCGCCTCTGCTGTCCTGTCACCCTCACCATCTCTTACTCTAATCAAGCGAATCGAAAATTACAATAGAAATTCAAGATGGATTTTTTTTATAAATGACAAAATTATTCAACTAAACAAAAAGATTTACTTTGGATGTGTATTATTATGATGATGAACATTACTCGCTTATTCAGTGTCAGCCAGCCTCGTTTTATCCAAATAAAATTAAATTTTATAAAACCTTCCAACATCACCATGCCGTGGACAATTTAAACCTCCGAGGCACCAGGAGAACAGGTCTTGCAGGAACTATGTTGAATTGAACAATAACAAACAATTACTGGCCTTGCATAGGCAACCCATGATCCACACTACTTGTCATTTAAGTTTCGGGTTGCCTAGTTGCAGTTGCACTCATTAGTAGTGTGTTGTACTGCCAACGTCGTTCTTAAACGGTCTACTCTCCTGATACCTCCAGGTTTAAATTGTTGGTGTCACTATCCTTTGTTTCTTCATCCATCATCCAATAAATAAATAAGGTGGTATTATTTAATAGGGTTAAGGAAACTCCTAAATTATAGTGGATTTTTTGTCAGTTGACCGCAGATAATCCCTAAACAATTAGAGCTATTATTATTATTGTCAGCATTGGTGGGTACCGGGTACCTCCTTTATTATACCTAACCTACCTAAGTAGGTACCTACCTACACCTACAGAACGGAGTGCTCATCTTTAAAAAAAAGGGGCGGGGCGAGGGGGTGGATTTGAAATCTTAGGAGCCCTTATTTCTTACTGCACGGATTCGGGTTTTACGGCTAAAAATACCTAAGTAGGATTTGTCGGTAACATTTTTTTTTCTATTATGATAGTAAAGGCCAGTTTTCTCGAAAAATAACTTCAATTTCGTACGAAATAGCTGAACGCGAAAAATAATTCATTTGCAAGAAGACCGTAGGTAGGTATTTATTTTTCGCGTTTATCTCAAACTTGGTACGGTTTACGAAAAAACTGCAAAAAACAAAAAAGTCTCGAAATTAGTTTTATTAGAAATTATAAATTTTATTCAAAAGGAAAAATAAAAATCTAATTTTTGAATTTGGTAGGTAGCGAGTCCAGTAAAGGGGAACGTTATAAGTACCGGTACTTTAAATAAAGTACCTCCCTACTTGCAAAAAAATTACTTAAAATTCACTTGATTTATCTACTCAAAAAATGATACATTTTTTTTTGTATTAATAATTTCTAATAGGTAACACCCTAATTAATTAATTTTGGACCTCCTACCCCCTACACAGCTTTGAAACGATTTAACAAAATACACCATAAGCGAATTACGGGTTGCCTAGTCACGCCTAGTTGCTTTTGCACAAACTTACCACGCTCCTCGAAGCTCTGCTCTCCTGATGCTTCCAGGTTTGAATTATTTGTAACACATTCTTTAATTCATTAGACGCTTTACAAACTATTAAAATGAAAAAAATTGCAAAAAGTTTATTTTTTTCCCTTCTCTGTTTCATAGCAATGTTCCATACTATACAGTAACCTACCTATTGAAAAAATATTTTTGAAAGAAAAATGTATGTACCTATTATTATGCAAATAAATAACCCACTTAGTTATTTATAATTATTATTAATAAACAATTTTATTTACCTACTTACTTATTATTTTTTACCAGAAATTTCAACTCTGTTAAATACCTAGGTAGATACCTAGGTCCGGACTCTTAGTTAAAACTCAAAGGAAAAAAATCCACTACCTAGGTCTAGAGATATAGTTAAACAAAATTACATTAATGTAATAGTCAGATTTTGCTTCTGACAACATACCCTACATACCTCTGACAAGGTCTACTCTCCTGGTGCAAAGAGGTTTAAATTTTATGCATCCACCAACGAATAATAGGTGTAGTAAAATAGTAAATAAAGCCTGCCTGCCTGACCAAGTCAGGGTTCTCTCTTGCAATGTCTACTCTCCTGGTGCGAGGAGGTGTAAATTTTGCGCATCCACCAACGAAAAGATATAGTAAAAATCCCCGGACCGTTAGTTGGTTATCTCTCGAAAGGTCTACTCTCCTGGTGCAAGGAAGTGTAAATATTTGGCATCCACATAGTAAAAAAGCCCGACGTCCGTGCCTGATCAAGTTAGACTACCTGCTGGATATTGACAAATTTTATACATAGAGTAGGAAGGTTAGTGTCATTTTCGTCCGTCGTCTGTTTTTACGTTGTAGTTATTTTCTCGCGTCTAAATTGGCTCACCTGATTCGGTTCGGTTTCAATCGAGGTGATTCACAACTACTGTCATTGACGTGCGTTTTAATGATTATTAATAAAAAAATTCTCTGATCATAATAGTCGACAAAGAAATATAACAAAATGATCTAACTGTTTAATTTAATTATCCCGCGGATCGATGAATTAAATTTAAACGCATGGAAGATGAATATGAAGCGGCCCAACTGGCAAATTTGCCCTCTGGAAGACAAATTTGTCAGGTATTTTATTGCATTATTAATAAATCTGCATTCTCGAAAAATTCTATGATTGTATCAGTTATTCAGTTTGTTGAAATGACACTTGGCGAAAATTCCAGTCACATGCCAGGAGTGACACATTGACGGCCAAAATGTTAGTTCTACTAAATACCAGAATGGCTCCGATATCTACGAATCAGTCGATTTGATGTGTGCTAGTAGGCGTGTTCAATTCTCGGACATGCGCATAGGACTCGAAGTACATTCGACGAGAGAAAGATAGAAAGATATGTCTGCACCGTGATTTTTCCCTCCATCTACAGACTACAGACCCCCACTAGCAATACAGTGTGTGTCACAGGCATGGTACACCCTTTTTTTTCTTTATTTTTTGAGATAATTTTTTGAAATTTGGTACGTCGCATATTCTCGATAGAGCGCACTTTTTAGCAGAAAATTGAATTTTTTCCCACATCCGGTTTTTCCGGACATGTTACCAACTTTTTATTTTCAAATGGGACACCTATATATTACATATTATATTTTTGGATTATAGGTATACATTTGTGTGAATCCAACAATACCTCATAAGTACCATTTTAAATGTCAAATTTGTTTTTATTTAATTTTTTATTTCTCAATTATAGTGTGCAGTGCGCCATGACTTCAGTTGTGTTCGTAACAGATGCAAAATGGCTAGTAGAATGGTACCTCGGTACCAATATGGTACCATTTGAAAAAAATGAATCCAGCTCAAAAAATCATTCCGATGCGCATTATTTATCCATAAATCACTTAATTTAGTACATTGAACAAAAATTCAATTTTTCTGGCATTAGACGATCCAATTGGAGTAAAACGAAGTAGTCATGGCACATGGCACACTATAATTATTGAGAAATGAAACAAATTTGACATTTAAAATGGTACTTATGTGGTATTGTTGGATTCGTACAAATGTATAGAATCCAAAAATATAATAATATATAGGTGTCCCATTTAAAAATAAAAAGTTGGTAACATTTCCGGAAAAACCGGATGTGGGAAAAAATTCAATTATCTGCTAAGAAGTGCGCTCTATCGAGAATATGCGATGTACCAAATTTCAAAACGATATTTCAAAAAATAAAGGAAAAAAAAGGGGGTGTACCATGACTGTGACACACACTGTATAGTAGTATTAAATATAATATGATGACACTAACCTTACCTAACTCTTATATCATTTACCTAATACTTCTATATTGCTAGCGCCCGTAAGTGGAAGTGCCAGAAACACAGTGAGACAGCAAACGACTGTCTCTATCTGTTTTTTAGAATACCTTTAGAATACCTCGATCCGTTGTGCGCAAGCGTGTCACGAGTCAGGTGGTCGAATCGGACATGCACGGACTCGACGTAAGTTGAACGACTGAAAGATATGTCTGTATCAATATCCATCCAGATTCCAGATATAAGTACCTAACTTGATCAGGCATGGACGACGCCGGCTTTTTTTCCTATGCCTAACTTTGTGGATGCCAACTATTAACACTTCCTTGCACCAGGAGAGCAGAACTTCCGAGAGGTAACAATTTGGTCAGTCCGGGGATTTTTACTATATCTTTTCGTTGGTGGATGCGCAAAATTTAAACCTGCTTGAATCAGGAGAGTAGACGTTGCAAGAGAATCTTTATTTTATACTACATACACAGTACATACTACACTATTCATTTGATGGTGGATGCATAAAATTTAAACCTCCTTGCATCAGGAGAGTAGGACCTTGTGAGAGCTATGTAAGTATGTTGTCACAAGCAAAATCTGTTATGTTATTTTTTTAACTACCTATTATAATAGGTACTTACTTTATAACAGAATTTTAACTGGTACTTTGGGACTTTACTTAACTGGGACTTTAACAATAGGGCAGTAGCCATAAAAGTTACCCCCAAGAGCGGAACTAATCTGCTACTCTACCTTTCGGCTTGCATTTATTTGCTTAGGTTCACAGCAAGTCTGTAAAATTCTCAATAAAATCATCATAATAAACCAAAAATCGTTTCGTTATATCTCTGGTTTCACTATACTTTATGTGCCTACCAACTTAACAGAGTTGAGAGTGATTAATTTGGAGGATGTTGAGGAAGTTAAAGAAAAGTGTTACAAATAATTCAAACCTGGAAGCATCAGGAGAGCAGATCTTTGAGGAGCGTGAGAAATTTATGCAAGAACAACAAACTAAACTATAGTCCTGACTATAGGCAGCCCATGTGTAGTTTGTGATTAAGTTTAACATTCGAATTTTAAAGCTGTTGGAGATAGGGAGGTCTAAAATTAATTAGGGTGTTATTAGAAATTATTAATATAAAACATATCTAATATACCATTTTTTGCGTGGATAAATTAGTAGATTTTAAATATTTTTTTTCGAGTAGATAGGTAATATTATATGAGTATAGGGAGGTCGAGGTAGGTACTAATAAGGTATACTTTCCTGGACTCCTGTAAGTATTACATTACTAGTGTGAAATGGCACTTTCCACACAAGGATAATGTACCCTACTTTTCCTACAACAACAGATTACTGCACAAGTCTCAATTTTTTTTATTGTTTTAAATACAAATACCTACTTTCATTAAATTCAATGAAATTCATTTTTCATAATTTTTGAATTTCACAGTATCAGGTGTAATGTAAATCAAAATAATATTCACTGCAAACAATTATTTTATTACAACTTAAAAGTTACTCTCGAAAACTGTAAGTAACTTACATAAATTAATCATTTATTAAATAAACAGTTATTCATAAAATATGAAATTAAATAACATTAGTAACCGAAAATTACAATAAAACTACAAACTACGGGGTAAATGAAATTTAAAAATCCTAGTTGAATTGTATCCAACAGCAACAGTAAAGAAAAAACAAAGGTAGGTACTAAAAATATGTTCTCTGATATTACTTCTTGTTCTGTTTCACTTTTGTTCGATAAATATACAAACACAAGCTTTTATTACAACTAAAAGCGCGTTTCTAATAAAAAATACTTTGAATCACTCTATTATAGGTAATTTTTACCTAACATATTTAAAATAAAACATAAACAGGCACATTTTTATCACTATCAGAAAAATAAAAAATAAATAATAAAGATTACCTTGTTATTATTGATAAATATTTTTCAAACCTCACAGGCAGCCACATTCTGCACAAGTTTATGGTAAACGAACGTATATCTCATCAATGATCACAAGCCAATTAATTGCTTCTGCTGAATGTGACTATTAAAAATTAAATTAAAACCTTATACTTTAGAAAGAGATTAAAAAAATAATTATGATCATGTTACTGAAAATACAAATCACAGATGTGTTACATGGTGCAGTATAGAAACCACCAAAATGAAAGTAATCATTAAAATAAAAATAAATTAAAACATTATTGGATGATGAACATAAAAAATAACCTGAGTCATTTCTATACTGCACAATTATAGAAAATGTGATGTTTAGATAATGAGGAAAACGTATTTTTTCACAGAAGATTAATTATTATTGAGGAAATCTCAGGATTTCTTACAAACATGAGACATTTTTCTTAGGAAGTAAGTAAGTAGGTACTAAGAGATAACAGAATCACTGGTTATGAGAAATAATGGAAGATCTCTGGAAGATCACTATTATAAATATAAATTATGAGAAATAATACTATACAGATATTAGGAACTTAGAATAAAAATAATAATAATTGTGGCAGAAATACAAGATTGGAAAAAAATTACAAGATAAGAACCAATCAAAGATCAGGGGATTAATAATTATTATTAATTAGAATTTTATATTGTTATCCTTAAATTGTCCCATCTTTTTTGACCAACCTTGTATTTTCATAAGATATATTATTCAACAAACCATTCAGTAGCGTTCAGATAAGACAACATTGGATAAAGGAAGATAGTTTAGGTTGCTACAGCGACCAAAATAAAATAAGAATGCACAACACAAATACCCTGCTTTTATGTTATTTTTGAGACACTGTTACTAAAAGTTACTGTTAATTAAAACCTAGCTGAAGAAGAATAATCCGGACTCAATAGGGAATTATAGATAGGAAAAAATAAAGTGATAAAAATAACTCAATTACTTTAAAACAGCTTTCTCCAAATTATGGAAATTCACCGGAAACAAGTAATTTTTTGATATTTTTACCTCTCAGCAATGAAAATACTTGCTATTATATGTATAGTAGCAAAAGGCTAATGCTACTTCAATTTTCAATCACCAGAAAATACTAACACAAGTCTCCCGTATCCCACTCCAACATTATCATTTATTAAAGTAAAGTTCCATTCCAATGATCTCTGAAATATAGTAGCCCCCAACAAATTTGAACAGCTTGTTAAACATTGCACCAATCAATACACAATCACAAAGAATGAAAGACATTAAAAGTACCACTTGATACTTTCAATGTCTCTGATTCTTTATTTAAATGGTTTCCTCAACGACCGTTCCTTCTCAGACAGTTCCCCCAGCGATATCTCCATTGCAAATCCGCTCCCCACCTTCCTTTCTGTGCTGTTTGATGGCCCGCCACACCCTCAGCTCGGACGCTCCGGTGATACCGCCACGACGCAAGTCCTCCCTATCCACCTCCAACAGCACCTCCTCCAGAGTGTATCCCTGCGCTATGAGTCGACGACGGGAGTGATCTGGGACCTCTAAGCCGCGCAGCCACCCGTCTAGGCGGGGGTCATGGGCTGGGTGCGGGTCTTCGGTGGGCACGTGATGAATGGCAGCGATGAGGTGGCGGATGGCTTCAGTTTGGTGATGAGTCGATTCGATTAGTTGTTTAATCTGAAATATTGAGAAAAATTGCTGATCAGAAAGTGTCTCCCAGAAGTCGAAATGATTGACTCACCAATATCTGATAATGTTTCTGGCATCCGAGGAACTCGTTCAGCAGTCTGGCATTCTCGGAGTGCATCTGCACAAGCTGCTGGAGCACCTGGTCCCGGCAATCGTAGCTCTCGGTGCTCTTGGTGGACTTGGCCGAGTTGATGGTACTGGTCGAACTGTTGTTCACTATGTTCTCCGCGATGTCGGGCGAAAGAACCGTAATCGCCGCCTGCACTCCCGATCTGACCAGGTTGTCCAACGCGAACATCCAGTGGGGTTTTATCGGGTGAAGGCGCAGTACTTCATTCACAGATTCCTAGAAGAGAAACCAAGAGACATGAGACACATAGAAAAAACTTTCTGACTCTGAGCCCGAAACTCACCTGATACAAGTAAATAGCGAACTGCAATTGATTGATCGCGACGGCATCGAAATCCAGTTCGTCTTTCAGCTCGCCCACGACTCTCTCTATAACCCCGATGTCCTCCTTCAGGAACTCTTTCATGCCCTCGAGCAGTCGGCTGAGATGGCGCTCGGTGAGCACGGTGTGGCCCATGTAGCGCTCGCGCATCTTCGCCATCCACAGCGTGCAGATCTTGGCGCCGTCCTGCTGCAGGACCCTCGCCAGGGTGGTGCGTCGCTGGGAGTCCTTTTTCAAGAGATAGAAGTTGTCCTGGTCGGTGTTCGGGTTGACGAGGGGGTCCAGGTCGGGGGAGAGGAGGGTGGTGTCGGAGCTGTCGCGGCGAGTTGACGAATCGTTCGGATGGGAGGGATCGAGGTCCAGGGAGGGAGTTGTGGCTAAGCTGATTAAAAAAAGAGGATATTATTACAAGTTGTAATTAAATATATACGTTTTTGTTAAGTAAAGGGGGTTTAGTTTTATATTATTTTGTATTATATGAGATCAAGAAAAATAATTCAATTTCAATTTTATTACAAAATTGTAACTATAAAAAAAAATACAATGGAAAAGACATCCATTTCTTACTAAGCAGATTTTCTTTTCTTCTTTTCTATTTCAGATACTACAAAGTTTCTTTTAGTTAGTAGTAGTAGTATGGTGGGTTGGGGTGGTGCACCCTAAGCAAGGCCACCGAGGGCCCTTTTGAAACTCCTACTCGAACCTCCCCGACCTTTTAATAAAGGTCAGAAGGTTGTTGTATGAGAGGAGTTTCATTCTTCCTCTTGTAGCTCCTCAGACCCAAAGATGTTGAGCCTGAGGTTGCTATATACCTCGCATACGCCTATAAAATGGTAGGAGTCCTCGTCATCCATTCCGCATTTAGGGCAGACCGGCTCCCGAGTGATCCCCATCACTTGTAGGTGTCTGTTCAGACTGCTGTGACCGGTGAGAACCCCGACTAGTAGTCTAAGTTCTTTCCGGTTCATTCTGGACATGCTGGTCCATCTGTTTTCGATCGGACCGGCCAGAAACAGCCTGGCCTGGCTGCAGCCTGGTGCTGTTTCCCAGTGAGTTTCTTTAAGTTAGTAGTGAAAAGAAGAACCTCTCGATTCCATCACTAAAGAAGAAATCTACAATATATAGTACCTTCCAGAGCTTGAAGTGAATCCTAGTCCATTCAACACTCTAAATTGATAAATTAAATGGAAAAAAAGAAAAAATGATAAAAGAGAAACAGCATTGGTGCCAAAATTGAATCCTGTGGCACACCATCTTTGATCTTACTCCCATTTCAGTAATTTTGTGCAAACACCTCAACTCCACAGTACAATAATTTGTCCATAAATTGTGGAACAGTTTGAAAATCTTAAATTTTATCCCATGAGTTTTTTTTCATATATTTGAATAATTCCAAGGAAGTTTTTCCATTGCCAAATTAAAGTTCATAAAAAATATTCATTTGCGCCTGAAATTGTATTTCTTGATCACATTGTATAGTTATGACTGTAACAGAGTTTTCTATTTTCTATTATTTGCAATTATTTACAATGCACAGGACGTTTCTAAATAATCTGTAAAAAATCACAGCTTTGAAAAAATATTTACATTTTTTATTATGAAAAAAAAGAGAAGTGATGTGAAATTCACAAAAAAACTAAAACTCGGAAATATTTCCATAAATAAGAAATAAGAAAAATCAAATAAACTGATAAAATTCAAATTCTCCGGAAAATAATAATTATTTTCAAAAAAACATTTCCTGGAGTTTTGAAAATAAAATGGATAATCAAAAACAGTGAACACAAAATAAACACTAACAAGTCAACATTAAACTGAAATAAGAAATATGAAAACATAAGGTTTAGTGTGTTGTTTCATTATGTGAAATTTGAATATTGGAAAGATTTTCTACATTTTCTGGAAATTTTAAAGTTTTAGCAAATTTCCAAATGGGAAATTCCAATCCCTCATTACTAAAAATGACTTAAAATAACTGTCAAAGAGAGATATTTTACTCTCTTTGACAGTTATTTTTATTAAATTATTTTAATAAGAATTACCACAAATTCACAAGACTTTTAGAAACGTCTGCAATTTTATGCAGGTTAAACTGGACAAAAGAAACAAATAACACATGACAACGTTTTAACCTTTTGTTTGAAATAATTTTGGTCAAAATAAAATTTAATTTTTGTTTATGCCAAGCTCTGCATTCAAGTAAAATATATACAATGACACTCTATTTTTATATACAAGCAGTGTTATACTGTTTGACACAACATGTGTATTCTTCATTTCTGTTTCAAAAGTTGATGAAAAATTGTTTTTTACCTGTTAAAACTTAATGCAGTGGGCATTTGAATTGGCGGTAGCAAGGATCCTCTGTGAGTATTGTAAGTTTTCACAATACCTGTCCTTTACAAACAAAAACAAAACAAAAGTTTACACAAAAAACAAACACAAAAAAACAGAGCAAAATTTCATTAGTACCCCAAGAATAAAATGAAAATAATACTTCAAGTAACAAGCAAGTAATTAAAAATAAAACATATACTAATAGGTAATAAGGAAAAATTTTGAACAATAATTACCAAGAATACTTGAAGGGATAATCGACTAAATCGAAAAAAATCACATTATACACCACCATTATTTTGTTATTTATAAAAACACTCCCTCTTAACCAAAAGGAATAAATCACTTCGAAAAATGAAAAATTTGTAAGTTAATAAATTATATTATTATTATTATTATCTTATTAGATTGTTTCTTCAAAGATTAAATTAATCAAATTTTTTATAAAGCAAGCTATAAGCCAAAGATTACAAATTTCAACAGTAAAAAAATTAAAATTCAATAAAATATTCCAGAAATAGATACTTACTCGGCTTCAGGAGTAGTCGGAGTTTGATTTGGGGCACTCGAATTACCAGAGTTCAATCTCGGTGGCATTTTGTCTACAGGAACCGATACACTGCGATTGTACTCTGTGTTTAGTCTCACACTCTTTTTTCTTTCTGAACCTGAAAAAAAATTACCATTTTCGTGTATTCATTTTTATTTTTATTTTGATGAGTGCTTCAAGATAAAAATAAAACTTCTAACACCCTATAAAGTTTTATGAACATCAATTTTGTATTTTTTACTCCCTTATTACTTTCTTGTTTTTTTTTCTTCCTCTTTCTTAATTTATATTTCAAATAATAAAACTCGCCATTTTTGGCCTTACTCACCAAGAAAATGATCATCAAGTAGCTGGGCAGCTGTTGCTCTTTTATCAGGGTCGGGCTCAAAGCATCTCAATATAAACGTCTTGGCTTTATCAGATAATTCAGCAGGTACCTCCGGATGGACCTTGTAATACCCCACCTTCAACAAACTCTCATTGCAAGAAACAAGAAACCAGAATATAAAATCATTGCTACCTTAAACACTGCTGCTTGGGGGGATCCCAGCTCAATAAACGGTGGTTTCCCGGTCGCCATCTCCACCACTGTACACCCCAATGACCAGATATCAGCCGGAGGGCCATAACCTCTTTGTCCTTTGTCTATGACCTATGAAATTTTTTTTTATAAATTTAAATTATTATCCGAACAACATTCTTAATTGATTCAACTAACCTCAGGTGCCATGTACTGCAGAGTCCCCGCAAATGTCTCAGTCACAGGACACAACCCAGCCAGACGTTTGCTTGTTCCGAAGTCGGATATCTTCACCACGCCGCTGTAAGTGTTGACCAGGACGTTATCGCCTTTGATATCGCGATGGACAATGTTCTGATCGTGCAGATACTTCAGACCTTCGAGGATCTGCCGAATGTAGTAAGCCATGGTGACCTCGTTGGACTTTAATGGGCCCCATTTGGAGCGCAAGAGGGCCGACAGCGAACCTCCCGGCACTTGCTCCATGAAGATCTTGAAGTAGTTGTCCTCCGAAAGTGATCCTGGGAGGGAGAGTAAACTTCACTTAGATTACATCAGGAATGGATTGTCTTGCAAAATTTTTTAAGTACTGACTAAAAAATTACTAACCACACAATCTCTACTCTTTACTTACCCAGATACTGCACGATATTTCTATGCCTGAGCTGGGAATGCAGTCTGATTTCTTCATGCAGGGGTTGTACAGCACCGACGTTTTTCTCTGGCACTTCTTTAACAGCGATCCGGACCTGGGTGTTGAGGTCACGAGCTGCATAGACAATACCGTATGTGCCCTTGCCCAGCACGATTCGTTTGCCTTGTTCGTCCGTTTCGTACTCATATCGTATATCTCTAGGTGGCTCGGATTCCATTAGGCCTTCCTGGTGGTCAGTCAGTTCCAAGATAAGGTCATAGAAGCGCTGCCTGAAAGAGGAAATAACGTGAATTGCATCAATGTTTCAGAAAAAAAAAAAAAAAAAACAGTAATCAGCAAAGGTAAAGGTGGCTAATGTCAATCAAAAAGTAATAACAGCATTATTATTGATTGAAAGTAGAAAATTTTATGAGCCATGAAATTGGAAAAAGATCCGGTTCCACAATAAAACATTCAACTGCAACTGGGCACAATTTTCCTTTTGAGCAAGTCAGGCCTGGTATGAATTTTTTGTTTAAAGCAAATCATCATTGTTCAATTTTTTTCAACATTTTTCCACATCTGAACATAAAGTTAAATTAAGTAGGTATAACATTTTTTTGAGCAAGTCAATACAGAAAAAACAATTTTTGTTGCAAAGGTATAATTTCTATGAAAAACTCCTTTTTGCTGATCCCAAACTATTGAAGAAATGTCCAGTTCAACTTATAATAAAATATTTAAATCCAACTGGGGCACAATTCTCCTTCAGGAGCTATTCAGGGTAAGTATAAACATTTATATAATTTTTTTTGTTTTGAGCAAGTCAGGTCAGATATGAACATTTTTCTTTGAACAAGTCTTTCTTCGATGTTTCTTTGATCTGGTATGCAATTAGCTCTTTTCTAATAAGTCCAGGCCCTATTCCACAAAGAAAAACTTTGCAACTTTGCATTCTTCATTTTGAAATTTTTTAAAAGCAGGAAATTTTAGTTCCACAACCATAACTGATGTGCAATGTAAAATTGCAAAGACTTTGCACATTTTCGGTAATAGTTTAAGACAGCGCAATTTACATTGCAATAAGCAAAAGTCTAAAAATCTGCAAAGTTGCAATGATTTTATTGTGGAATAGGCCCCTGGTCAGGTATGATTTTTCTTTGAGCAAGTCAGGTCAAATATGAAAATTTTTTGAGCAATTTTTTAGAGCAAGTCCAGTTAGATATGCCATTTCTATTTACAAGTCAGGTCAGGTATGATTTATGACAATTTTTTTAGCAAGTCAGATCAGGTATGAAATTAGCTCTTTTTAGCAAGTCTAGCAAGTCTGGTCAGGTATGATTGTTTTTCTCTTGAGCAAGTTAGGTTAGGTAAGAATTTTTTTTGAGCAAGTTTGGCCAGGAGTAAGTTTTTTGAGCAAGTTAAGTTAGGCAAGACAAAGTCACTTTAGAAAGAGTAACAATTTTTGCAAAGGTATAATTTCTATGAAAAACTCCTCCAAAAATGTCTGATGATAAAATATTTACTTGCAGCTGGGACACAATTTTCTTTTATTGGGAAAAAAATATTTTTGAGCAAGTGAAGTGTTGTAAGAATTTTTTTTTGAGCAAGTCTATGGTCAGCTATGAGTGTTTTTTGGCAAGTTAGCTTAGACATAACTTTTTTTTGAGCAAGACAGATTAGTGCCCATATTCACAAACAATAATTTCCTAAATAATTACGTAATTAATTAAATGAGTGAGATGGAGATATGCAGGTTTTTTGCAATAGAATGAGATGGGGATAATTGATTACGTAATTATTTAGGAAATTATCGTTTGTGAATACGGGCATAGGTATGATATATTTTTGATCAAGTCTTTTTCAAACAAGTCAGGTTGGTATGAAATATTTTTAAATACAGTCAGGTTAGGCATGACTTCTTTTTGGGCAAGTCAATTCAGAAAAATCAACGAATTTTGCAAAAAGTATAATTTCTACAGAAAAACCCCCTTGTCAGGACCCCAAACTATTTACTGAACGAAATTTGAAGTTTGGCAACCCCCAAAACTCAACAATAGCAAAAATGCCTTCATTGCTATGGAAATAAAAATAATGAAAATACCATCTAACCCGAACTTATGCACATGTTCAGTGCAGTGATGCCAGTTTTATTTTTATAGAAACGATCATATCTATGGAAAAAAAGAACTTACAACACTGCAGTAAGAAAATTTACCACTCTTAAAAAGTTAAGTTTACCGCAGCATGCTCTGAGTGCGCGAGTTACTGATCACTCTGTATAATTAAATATTTAATTGTAACTGGAGCATGATTTTCTTATACTAGAAAAAGGGGGAAGACTTACAGGAGGGGGGTAAGCCCTGTAACAAAAACCCGGATTGAATTCCTGGAGTTGTCTGAATAATTGCCCACCAATTCTTCAAGAAAATACTGTTATTTTCCTTACCTGCAAGGTTTGGAGGGAAAATAGATCTGGAAATCATCAGAATTGTGATGCACATAAAGGAAAATGCAACGATCATCTCTCTTGTAGAAACTAACACTACGAATATTGTTAGAGGTGAATTCCCAGTCGTGGATTTGTGTACAGTCACCCTTAAGGCTTTTCACGCATAGATTTGTTAGCTGTAAGAAAAAAACATGACAATTTCGATTAAATTAAATAATAAAACACCGAAGAAACTCACTTGTAAAGTTTGCTGTTCAGCTCCTAAATTAAAACAAACATAACTAGGCATGAACTCCTTAGTAGATTCTAAAATTATGGCAGGAAATCGAAAACAGTCTTCTGCAGGGTCTTTAGTCGCTTGAAGAAAGAATTCCATCCAAAAATGGAAGACCTACAGAACAGAACAATTTTTATTTTACAGATCAGGAAACTACCACTCAGGCATCAACCATCACCTGCTCCTCGGGAGTCCTATCGTCATCCCTCCTCTTCCTAAATCGATCTATGAGCAGGATGTTCCCCACAGTCGACTTGAGATACCAATCGGGAGGCTTCAGTTTGAACATGCACTCGGCAGCTTGGATAGCGTTTTGATAGTGTTGCACCAGCACGGATATCTCGAAGAAGGTTGCTACGTCCCAGTAGTCCTGCAACGAGGCCAGACTACCCTTCTTCCCGATGAGATTGTTCAAGACCATGCCGATGCGCTGCAGCTCTTCTGAGCGCCCAATTTCAGCTCCGTTTATCACCAGGAGAGTTGCTAGATTAATACCTGGAAAATAAATTTCATCAATCATCATCATCTAATTACTTATTACCTGATCTTGCCGCTTATTTGGAATTTAATTCGCTTAAATATGACTAAGAACAATAATAACCTTACCCGCATATTCATTAGGCTGAACCTCAAACCCTTTCCGGTACCAGTAAATTGCATGCTCTAAACTCTCCCTATCCTGTACATCGGACTCTGTAAACTTATCTTTATAAATACGGCCGCACAAACAGATCATGTCAGGAAAATGATTCTCTTTCTGTAACATCAAAACAAACCTCAATCAATGATGTGAAAAACCTTCTCATTAAGCCTCTTACCTTCTTCAAAGCTTCGATGCAGACGTTCAAAGCTTTCTCTCTGTCATTCTCTTGTTTCCTTCTGTTCAACGCGAAAGCGTACCAGAACAGGATGTAGGAGTTGATGTACTTCTTGGACGCGGGTACTGTTTTCAGATCATCGACCAGATGGATCATGGCATCGTAATCCTGGATATCGCGGAAGCTGAACATCATTTCCAGGACGACGTCGCCCGACAATACGTTCGGATCGTCCAGGCGCTTGCGGATATTGTGGAGGCCTTCTTTCAGTTCTGCCCCGCTTTTTTGTTCGCGCAGCTTCTTCAGATCGGCCATGAATTTCTCTTTCATGTGCGCTCTGTACGAAAAGGAAAAGAATTAATTAGACAATGTAATAGAATACATGAACTAAGGGGTTGGGGTAAGTTAGAACTTACTTGCTTTGAATTTCGACTTCCTGCAGTAATTTCTTGAGTTTCTGATGCAGAGGTTCGACTACATCGTCTCCTCTACCTCCGGGTGATGTTATCATGACGGATCCCTCGTCAGTAACGGTGTAAGAAACAAACGAATAATTTCCACAAGAAAGCTACAAGTAATATGAAATAAATATTACTTCGTATTTATTCAAGGATATGTGCCACTTATGTTATCAGGAATGAAATAAGTACCATAATTATTTTTAGAAATAATTGCTTTCCATTACAATTTCTGAGGTATATTAAAAAAAAAAAATAGCAACCACTGAATTTAGAATTACTTACTTTTAATCTGACAGTCACTTCTGGATCGACATCGTTATAAATCAGAATGTTCTGTTTCATGTTAAAACTTTCACGTACGCCGAGGTGGTAGAAAAGTGTGCTCTGCTGCACCGGCAAGGAGAGGTCCAAAACTATGACATCGGCATTGTAAAAACTACTAACGACGTTCGCTTCTCCAAAGTCTAGTTTCTCGAACTGCGAATAAAAAAAAAAACATTTTAATCTTCAAGCATGTGATAGGTAAGCCTATTTTGTAATTAATAAGAGTGCAGGTTGAATAGTATCTTTCTTTGATAAGTACATTCTTCAAATCGGCCTTGTAAAATCATTTTCACAAAACAATTTTAATAAAACCTAACCTAAAGGGATCAATCAATTATCCAGGGAATCAAGAAGGGTGTAAAATGCAACGTTGACATCATATAAGTGAAACTTTTATTTTGATTTGTCTAAAAAACCTTTCAGGCAGGCAAAAAAATTCCTGCTTATTTGAATTTTTTGCCCAAGTCGATATACAGTCTGATTTTTATTTATTGATAAAATGGCATTTTCAGAAATTGTGAAAACCATAAAAATGGTATTTTTTAAACTAAGCAAGATTTCGATTTAATTTATTTTAATAGTGTGTCCATTTCAGCTCATTTGTTAATCTCAAAACACGAAAACATTTATTTTTAGGTGAAATTAAAGCTGTTCCAAATACCCATCAATTCAAGTATCAAATACCAAAAACCATCAAAAGTATTTGCAGTTTCAATTACCAAAACCTTCTGGGAACATTGGCCAATTCCGGAATTTGGCCCCACCCGGTATAAAACATCTATTTTTAGGTTAAGTTAGGTCAGAGCTGTTCCAAATATCCATCAATTCAAATATCAAAAAGCAAATACCATCAAAAGTATTTGCAGTTTCAATTACCAAACCCTTCTGGAAACATTGGCCAATTCCGCAATTTCGCCCCACCCTGTATAAAACATTTATTTATAGGTTAAGTTAGGTCGAAGATGTTCCAAATACCCATCAATTCAAATATCAAATAGCAAATACCATCAATAGTATTTGCAGTTTCAAAAACATTGGCCAATTCCGGAATTTTGCCCGATCCCATAAACATTTATTTTTAGGCTAAAATAGCATTTCCAGAAATTGTGAAAATCATAAAAAACAGCTCACGTGTTAATCTCAAAGCTCAATAACACGAAAACATTTATTTTTAGGTTAGGTGATGTCAGAGCTGTTCCAACTTACAAATACCCATTTACAGTGTGTTCAGTTTAAGTGTCAGTAAGAGAAAAGTTGCACAATTTGAATTGAAGCTTATAAATATCTGAAAAAAAAGTAGTAGGATATTTTCAGTCATTGCTGAGATATCCTGAAAAAACTGAAAAATCGAGATACTTTGTTCAGATTCTTATTGAGCACCTAATTGTGCAACTTTTCTCTAATTTAACCGACCCAGCATCTCTACTGTTTCCAAGATACCAAGTTACTGCCACTTGAACTGAACAGACTGTATATCTCAAAATCTGTTCATTTTTCTTTTAACCAAATGTGCTTACCAAATATGTGCTCATGGAGACATTTTAACAGAATGAGTAGCTTGATATTTTTCACTAGTTTTAAAATAAATTGAATAAAACCCAAGTTGCCTTTAAGAACTGCGGGGTCCTTTAAGGGCGTATTCATGAGCCAATTTCAAGTACACATTATTGTCCTAAAATGTCTGGTTTTCAAGATAGTTGAAGTTCTCTTTTCACTCTCACCAATATTATTGCAAAGAAAATGCACGCCACTGGCTTTTCAAATTTTTACTATTTTTTCAGATTTTTTCAGATAAAGCTGCTTAAGTGCATGTCCTCGCGCATGTCTAAAATAAAATCATGAAAATTAAAATCAATTTTTCACCATGCCTTGAAGCGGCTTTCATTTTTTTTAATAAAAACGAAGAGAAATTTGAAGAAAAGTCAAGAGACAAAAAAGTTGTATTTTTAGTTGCATAATCTTGAAAAACGGCAGTGGCATACATTTTTCTATTTTTCTTTGGAATAATACTGGTAAGGGTGCCCCCCCCCCCGGACGCCACTGGACGTGATAATTTTAATTTACTTAAGGCTAAAGAATCTCATTATTACTACAAATAACACTGACAAATTTCAACAGCATCAACAAAAGAATATTTGAGATATTAATAAAAAAGTGATTTAAAAAAGAACCTTTAACACCCTGCATCTTGAAAACTTGACATTTTAGGACGCATGTTCGTTTACATGAACTTTTCTACGTAAAATTGGTCCAGGAATACGCCATTAAATTTAGTACATACCCCTAAGTACTTAACACCCTGTATAGAGAAGGATACCATGGTGCAGCGGTACATAGGATTCGCTTCATCTTTATTGGTCGATAGTCGACATGCCTGGCTTGTTGTCTGATCAAAAAGTGGACACACGTGTTATTCAAAGACACCGTACTTGCGAGTAAAAATTGTCAATTGTTTTTATTTAAATGGTAACAATGGTTTTTGACTGTAATAATAATAGTACCACACGGTACTCAACGTTTTATATAGCAGATAAATCGGTAAGCCCCTGTACTTTTATCAAGTCGGCCATGTAAATATGTACATCAAACAAACTGCATTCTCAAGTAAGGCCAGGCCCTCTCGATACCCAGCAGAAAAATGTGACAATCAGCCCCTGATTCAGCCTGTTTTAAATCTAAATGGGGTAATTTAAACGAGGAAGTGGAGAGAAGTCGGGAAAATCTATTCAAGCTCATCATACCTGTACATGATTGATAGCGGCTCCAGTTTGCAAGCAGGCTTGCTTGACCTCTTCGAAGGCTTTCTTTCGATGATTGCACTTGTCTTGATTGATGTCGATAATGCAGACGACATCCATGTGAGGTCTCGCCGATGTGTTCGAAGGCTGAAGAGTGTGCACTGATAAATCTGAATGGGAGCCTAAGCTATCTGTGGTGCTTCGACATTCTGAAAAAGTGCCAGTAAATTTATAAATAAATACAATACATTTCCATTACTTATTTATTATTGGTAGGTAAGGTAGGTAAAGTTGGGTAAAAAGACTCTTACCTGGATCAGGTTCTACTACAGTTGGAATTGGAGGCACAGGCATGATTATCTGTATTATTGTAGATTTGGATTGTTTACGAGATTTATATTTATTTATAAGATGTTTCTTATTTTATAGGCAGGTAGGTACTTGGTACTTGAGTAGGTAGCTGAGTATTATAAGGTAAAAGGCACATAATAAGACAGTTTGTTAATTTGAAAACACAGCTTCAATAGACGGATTTGACATTATCAATTCTTTTGAATCACTTCGCCATTATTTTAAATAACAACAACAACCGAAAATTACTTAATCCTATTTAACAAAGTGCATTGGCGAGCATCATGATAAAAACTACAACAAAAATAACAAAATATTCAATAATGACAATAAAGACAGTTTACCTGTCAAGTTACAGCAGGAATTTGAATTTGACCTTGGACGTGATTCGGTGGCTGCGGCTGTTTAGATAGGATAGGATAGGATTTTCCCGTGCACTCAATTCGGTTCTTTCAATTTGAATTTTTTAAATTCCGACTCGCATTCAATGCACCAACAGCAACAAAACAATCTCATTATTATTCTCGGTTACTACATATTTCACACCAACGCAATGTCAAACTAATTAAATTACATACGCTTTGAAACAATCCCACGCATTACATTGGAGGACGTTCAAACTTCGAAGCAAGTAAAAGTAATTGGATAGAATTGGCGGACGTTTTAGTTTTGAATGCTCAATAGCTCAATGCTCTGCATTCGCATTCTATTCCGAGCCTTATTTGGGTTTTTAATTTTTTATTTGGATGCAATTTCAGTTGCTAGGCTCGATAGGCAACTGCGTTGCGTTATTTCTGTTATGTGGGTTGCATAACCAATGACGCCGGAATATCAATCATAATAGAGCGCAATGATTGATGCGTCTATTTATATCCCAACTAGGTTTTGCCAATGTAATAATGCGTTTTAATAATTAGTGGAATAATTAGTAAGATCGGAATGCGTATCGTGATCTCTCTTCATTTCTCTCTTCTCTTCTAGTAGAAGAGCACAGAAAGATCCAGAGAAGAATAAAAACAAACAAAACAATCATTCTTATAATGTGGTTCATAATAGAGACTGTAGATAGAATGTAAACAATAAGGGATAAGGCCTAATAATTCTAATAGCAATATAAAGGTGTGACTAGGTGTGTTGTTGTTTTAGGTCTTATTAGACATTGTTTATTTATTTATTTGTTCTTCGGGTGAGGTTGTTTTGCGTAGTTATTATTCTATAGTTATACAGCTTTGATTGAAATAATTAGTATTTATTATTATTATATGAGCGATTATAAAGCCATTATTCACTCGCTAAAGCTCGTGGCAATATCATTATCATCAAGTGAATTAATGGTCATAATCGCGAATATAATACTATATGCTTTTTCTACTATTTTATATAAAAAAAATAACAAGTTTTATTCAAAATATTATCAATTTATTTTACTGCTTGGAACAACTTCTAGTACCGAGTACCAACTACGCACGCGTGAATTCTGAGAAATGTCAGTTATCGTTCCTATTAACAGCTTTGCTCTGTTTATCAATTTTACAGCTTTTGAATAGTCCACAAGCGGGTATTATGAATTGCTATGTGGCTGTGATTGGACAAGAGCCGGGGTATTATGAGCTATAATTCAACATATCCGAATAATAATAACCTTCAGAATTCATCCAAAAAGCTCTAATTTGTAATACAACTTGTCATTTTGTTAAGACAAATGAAAATTTTGAATGTACTAAATATAATATACCGGGTGTTCCAACACTAGTGTCCACCCCCTAAATAGACCTGAATTTTAAAGACATAAAATTGAAACTTTGAGGAATTGTGTACTTGATATAGGACCACGGAATGGCATAATCAGTTTCCTTAAAAAAAATAAGTCCGGGCGCCAACAATAAAAAACTGTATAGTATATGGTGGTAGATTGTGGAAAAAAATTGATTTTTTTTCAATACATATACGTAGAAATCGATTAACAAAATCAAAATCGTTTGAAAAAAATGTGAAAAAAACGAATTATAAGGCTTTAATTAAATAAAATATAATTATATAGCAATGACAGGTAGAAAACTAATTTATGATGTGCAATAGGGTGATCAATACAATCTGAAAACGGTAGATGCAATAAAGTTTTATGACAAAGTAAATAAGGCCCAAATAAATGGAAGGACGGCTCTTGCTGGGCTAGCCGGCACACTGAACCTGCACTGGACAGTGTCGTATTACGGAGTCATGAAAAAAGTGGTTATTAAAAAGCTATTAAAATTTTGTTTAATGAAACTAATTATGCCATTCCGTGGTCCTATATCAAGTACACAAATCCTCAAAGTTTCAATTTTTTATCTTTAAAATTAAGCTACATTTAGGGGGTGGACACTAGTGTTGGGACACCCGGTACAATACAAATAATGCCATGTGGACAAACATATCCTGTTCGACAAACGTATCCCGTTGAAAATGAATGACAAAATACAAGATCCATGAGGGGGTGCTAAATGTATTTATTAATTTTTTAAATCTTGCGTCATACATTTTTTAAGGCTCGTAAAATGATCATTTTAGTTGGACAAACGTGGAAAAATCGTGGACAAAAATGACGGTTGAATTTTATAAAAAATAGTAGTAGGAGGGGTGCCAAACGTGCCACACAGCTGCTCTGCATGGTGCATAATCTGGTTAATAATCAAAACAAGTGCTATATCTGCCATCTGGTCGCACTTGTGCATAAACAATTACGCGTTTGTGAAAAAGGATTCATCAATATTCACCAATAAGTATAATAAAAGCAAATAAAAAAATAAAAAAATGCTCTTACCAGACATGTTTCTCACTTTCATGATATGCATCAACAAAATTAATGGAACTCACTGTTAAACAAAATATGCAGCGTTGTTTCAAACCTTTGTCAGTAAAAATATTTAGATTATGATAAGATACAAAAGTGTCAATTCTGTTTATTAAAGGTAATAAATAGTTTATGCAAATACATAACGCAAATAGCATAAAAATAGCGATCATGTATATATTTATTTTTACCTATGAATGTGTATGATCTTTCTTATTCCATGTTTTATGTCGTCAGGATCAATTATTATGAAATATAAAGACGGCATTAACTTGCTATCGCGGTTTTATGTTTCCTGGACTCATATATTCGGGTGATACTTATCGCTAATAAATAAACTACAGGATGATTCTTTAATATTGCGAAGAATTTCAAGGAGCGATTCCTTGTCAAAAACTGGAAGAGGATTTTCTTATGAACTTATTTTCAAAAACTATAAAAAAAAAATTATGACCGCAAAAGACGAGACCGGGTTAGCGTGTTCGCGTCCAAGTCGCTGGAATTGCCACCGTATTAGTGGCGTCTATGAGTCGGAAAAAAACCGAAATTTCCGAATTTTTTCAGACGCAACGAAACCACTTCCCCCCCTGTTTTCGAGGGTGATGAACACGATGACGTAGGGCAAATTTCTTTTTCGGGTTGCGTTCCGTTCTAAAATTTCCGTTCTAATGCACCCGGGTAGGAAAAAACCGTGTACCGCTACTCGCTTCTGAGGATGCCTTGTATCTAATGACAACTGCCCGTCACCCTTCGCCCACTCCCTCGGCCAAGAACCAGCACCCTCCAAGGGGGTTGAAAATGTTTTTTATAATCCTGAATGTTTCTGTATTCTCCCGTTTACGAGGATGTTAAACACGATGGTAACCATTTTACACCTCTACCACCCGTTTTAATCCTCCCAAATCGAGGAAAACACCCTCCAAGGGGGTTGAAAATGTATTTTTTTTATTAATTTGGCAACCTGCCGCAAACCCCTGTTTTCAAAGGTGCTGAACACGATGGTCACTAGTGTCACTACCTTAGACCTCTACCGCCCCCCTAAATTGACAAAATCACCATCCAAGGGGGTTGAAATTTTTTTTTTAATCAGGAATGTTGGAAATGTTATTTTGTATCATAATTTACCGTGCTTTCTATTGGTAAAAATATGGAGATAACGTTTCTGTTACTCTTACGTATAAGAATGAGATGTACATTTTGAAGAGTATCTGAAATTGAAATTGAAACTGAAAAAGAAATTTGCCCTACGCCATCGTGTTCAGCACCCTCGAAAACGGGGGAGGAAAGTGGTTTCGTTGCGTCTGAAAAAATTCGGGTGTTTTCCGACTCATAGACGCCACTATATGGGTTCGAGTCCCAGTCTCGTCATGGTTGTTTGTGGTTGTCTATTTAAATATTAAAAATTGAAAATTGTTCTGTGGCTAAATGAGCTAGTTCTTGTAGCCAATATTACCAGACTTTTATAAAAAATTCTATTAAATATTTTGAAATTTAATTTTATCTCTATAAAACGTTGTGGTGACCTAACACGCGTGGAAGGTGTTTGAGTAATACTTTCTTGATATGATTAAGGTTGTAGGTGCTCTGAATTCCGTGTTTATTATTTGTCCCCATTAGTTCTAATTGAAATATTAATCACCCTGAGTTGAGGAACTCGAGGAAATAATATTCAAATAATATTCTCCCTTCATTTCCTTAATTCTGATTACTATAGTAGGTACCTTCTTGTAATTAACTGACAGCATGAGGCCGGTAAGTTCAAATAATTAAACGTATAAAGTATTCAATTATCCTTCTATTTATTAATTATAATAACCATTCCAAATTACTAATAGCTCTAATAATTATTATTATTTAAATCAGGGAAATAGTAAATGTAACTGAATATATGTGTTATCGAGGTCTCACTACATATGTGTATAATATACCTACTATACATATGTGCTTATAGGTACGCATGTTTATATAAGTAATATCAATCGATTAATTACAATTCGTCTATATGTAGGTGTTTAAAAAACCTTCATCTAGGCTAGAAACACTAGAGGCATGTCTCTTATGTATGTATTCTAAGAAATTGTCAGTGATTGTGCGCTTGGCCTTAACTTACCTTAGATGTGAAACTCAAGTTCTCGGTCAGACATATGGGTTGATTAAAAACAAGATAGTCTAGTCTACTATGAGTACTATTAGTGAATGAGGTTTTACCTTTCTTGTAGCTGTAATTGCTGCAATGGTCTCGGAAGTTCAATAAGGAAGTTATAGGAAAATGTAATGGCATATCCATGCGGGGGTTTCAATATTAACAAGTGGAAGGAAATTGTGTCATATAGTCATGAATATTTTAATTAATGTTCTATTTCTAACAATGGTATTAATAAAAAGCATTCCCGACTAAAATAAAATAAAAATTCCTGTGAAAATTAAAAGCAGGCTATATGCACAATGGTGCCCCAACCATAATAGAAGAAGGAGAAGGATTATAGGGGATAAAGGTAATTATTTAGGAATTGGAACAATAAATATCGCGAGAAGAAACTGAGTCGACCTAGAGTCCCTATATTTGGAGAATTAAAATTCACTTGCAATCCTGATACGATCTGCAAATCGACCAAAGTGAATGAGATATTACAACCTTCTACCCCTTGGTCACTTATTGTCTTCGAATGAAAAGCGACCATATTTATTTGCCACTCAACTTTCCTAATATAGAAACTTTATTAAAGTAAATTCGTGCATTACCTACATGTGAATGGTACAGATCTTTGAACCGTTTTCTTGTGTAACACAGATTACCCGGGCCCGTTGTTCTGTGGCGAAAAGCCACTGTGATCGTCTATTTGCCTCTGGTTTTCCCCTAATAGGACCGCTGTGATTTCTTACGTTGTGTTTGCCGTAGTTGTTACCGTAGTCACCCCTGCTCTTTGATTGAGGTATGCCAGGATTACTATGGCCGAAACGGATGCGCAAAAGAACCTACTATGACTCATTGTATCTCGGTTGGTTGGGATTTCTTTCGGAAAACGGGGAATTTAACTGAGACTCGTTGTTAACTGTTGGCTTCCTATCAGATGTCTGAAAGCGTAGGATGAGCGAGAGAATTCGTTTGCAAGAGCGTAAAATGGTGAAGGGCGAGAGGGGCTGTGATTTTGCATAGAGAGTACAAAAAAATGGAAAGCGAAGAGAGATCCCTTTCATGCATTTTTCAAACTCTAATCCATTTCGGATTCCACTCTTTTGCACACCTGTGCTTTCTTATTATTTCGTTTTGCTTTTGTTTCGTTTCCAGACTACCCGGTATATTGCGGTATCCTATTGGATGGATGAAATTTTTATACAGAGTGGTAAAAAATTTGATTATTTTCATCACCCGGTATAAAAATTTCAGCTACATGATAGGATACCAAATTAAAAATTAAGATGGGGACATGTAAACCGTTTTTCCATATCTCGAGCCGTTTTCAATATAAGCTGCTTTGAAAATGAAAAATCGCGATTAACTCATAAATTGCTCATTACAAACTTCAACTTTACAAACCATTCTTTTTGACTTTTTTCAAATAATCTGAAGATGTAATAATATAGAGGGTGTCCTATTTAAAATAACAAAGTTGTATGGCGTACAGCGATATTGGGCCATCCTGTGTATCTAAAAATAATTTTACAAACTGCACTTTACCCTCCCATTTACAGCACTTTTTGGTTCATTTCGATATCTTTAACGGTGTAGGTGTAATCGAGCTTTCTCATATCAATGACTCACCCTGTATAAAAAATTAATTAATAGCCATGAAAGATGGATTTTATTGTTACACCTAAATGTATCTCGATAACGGTGCATTTGCGGATCAATGTTAATAGGAACTTTTTTTCTCAGAGTGCGGAAAAGAATCACGCACCTTTCATTTCCCGACACTTGTTTGGGAATAAATATAATTACAAGTAAAAAATGGTAATATTAATGAGATGTCTGAGCAAATGATCCGCAAATACTGTTTGGGAACCTGAACAAAAGAGTAAAATGTATGTTGGAGAAAAATTGATAGGTAGGGGGTAGAGCAGTTTAGGGAGAAAAGTTAAAGAGAAATGATAACAAAGTAGAAAAAATTAAAACGGCAACAATTTCTGCGTATTCATAAAAAGATTACAAGGTTTGGAGGGGGTAGTCTTCGAAGAAGACTTTCGAAGAAGACGAAAGGAACGTCTCCATTTTAAACAAACGTATCACCTTGTGTAATATTAAATGTTATGGAGGACCGTGAAAAAGGAAAACTCTCCAGCGTGAAACCGCTGTTTTGATCGATTAAACAAAAAACTCCATCGAGAGGACACCGGACAGTCGACATTACGATTATAATTGCGAAATTGTGAACATTGACTCCGATAGCAAACGCACCATAAAGGTTCATCTAACATTGACTTTCATCTCAAATATACCGTGCCATGTTAGATAATAATAGGTAATATCGACCCGGGATTATTGAGGTACGATCACTGGGACTGGCACTGCTGATTTCAATTTAATTATTGTTTACGGTCATCAACTTTTGTCATTGTCGATACCTACCAGTGGATTAAATTGGTGATCATCAGCAGGACAATTTGTAGGTCTGTATTATTATTGTATTCATTGTTATTATTATTATTACTGTGTATGAATGAACTGCCTTTATTTTTCAATAATAAATAATTATGATTTTCTTTGTATGATGCACGAGTTCTATTTTGTTATTATTATTGTAAAATCGCACGAGTATGTTATGAAGACGTGAAACCGCTGAAAAGAAAGTTAGAAAACTCAATTAACGTTATAAGGTGATTCTTATTAATTTATCTCTGTTATTTTCGTGATGATTTTCTCATTATTTGCTCTTTAATTTTTTGTGTCAAAGTATCAAATTCACATACACTCATATTGAAAATATGAGCAGAATGTCATATTCTAAGGTCCTTTTTCTTTCACTTCACGTGCAAAAAAAGGTAATGTGAATGGTGCTAGTATATTGTGTGGTTTGATGAGCAAAATATTTTTAATTATTAGGCTGGGGATAACAAAATTTTCATTGCAAAAGATCCTTTTGCAATGTACTTTTTGAAATAAAACAAATTTGTTGGTTTTCCAATATCGTAAAAAAATATTTCCTTAAAACCGCTTCCACATATTTGATGATTCTTCAATATTGCGAAAAACTTTGAGCAGCGATTCCTTGTCAAAAACCTTTAGAGAGTTTTTCCCAAAAACGTCTCCAATCGGAGTTTCACCCCTCAAACGAGGCATAATAAATTTTTTTTTTAATTTCTGAATTTTGAAGAAACTGAAAAAAAAAGTTATCCGTATAATTTTATCTTATCATAACTTTCCCAACAATAATATAACTCGTCTCTGACATTTAGAAGGGGTTGAAAATTTCAACCCTTAATGAGTTTTTCCATTTTACATTTTTGTACATTTTTGTTGAATTTAATTTTTTTTGTGTATTGAAGTTGAAAGTGGTAATTAATTTACAACAGCTTTTATAGATGTGATTTTGTGTATACGTGTGTCATATTGTGTATATTGTGTTCCAAGACCTGTATTCAATTTCTTTGCTCAAAAACGCTACATTTTACGAATAAAAAAATGCAAAAATACTAAAATGGTTCGTATCGATTTCTTGGAGTACAAAGTGAGCACTGAACAAATGGGTATCCATAACCAACTTGTTAACCATGATCACCCTGTAAATTTACCGCTGACCCTAGGGGAACTCGAGGAGGCCTCCGCCAAAGACAAATGCGCCGGACCAGACGACGCTCCTTATTGCTTTCTTAAGATTTTATCTATTAAAACCAAGAAAATGCTTCTCAGCATTTTTAACAGGATATGACAAAAACAAGAATCCCCGTTCCTGGTCTGGATCTCATAATATGATTCCGCTTCTCAAATCCAGCAAACCTCTTGTCTTAGAACCTTTTATCGGCCCATTTCTCTGACATGCACAATGTGTAAACTACTTGAAAAAATCGTTAATGACCGCTTTGGCATCCAGAGGAGTAAACTTGGGATTTTGAGGAGTTCAACCTTATGTTGTATCCTGCTCAGAACGGCTTTTGTAGACGCGGATCCACCACCGACTGTCTAGTGCAAATATTGGATTCACGAAGCGATGGCTAACAAACAAAGCCTCATTGCGACCTTTTTTGGCCTCGAAAAGGCCTCTGGTATGACATGGACTCATTCCAGACCCGCTTGAGAAATGGAAGTCATCAGGGAATATCCTTGCCTTCATTCAAAACTTCCTTCTCAACAAAACTTTCTAAATCAAAATTAATAACAAGCTATTCGAAAATAGGAATTTACAAAACGGCATCCCTCGGGCTCTACTAAAAGCGTCATTCTTAATCTCAGAGCTGTCAACAAACTCAGTCGAGAAAATAAACCAGCCTGTCTGATGCAGTTTTTATGCAGATGATCTCCTCATTTACCTTAAAGGGAAAAACACAAAGCTCATTCAGTCTCTCTCCGACATGCAACGGTGGTGCAAAAAATCGAGTTTCAAATTCTCTGCCTCCAAAAAATATTGTATATGTTTCAGCAAGGGTAGAATAACGGAGTACCCGCTGAACCGGCTTCATGACAGAAGCCTCAAATTTACAGATCACAAAAAATACCTTCGTATTATACCTTTGACAGTAGGTTGAACTGGAGACGGCATATCGATGAGATCAAAAGATACTGTTTCAAATCTGTTGAGAGTCTTCTAGGGTCACCCATGGGGGGCCGATACCAAACTCTGAGCTATGGAATCATTACCTACTTGTCCTCCAGAAACTCATACCGCAAGCCTATCGAAGTCATGCATTCGACTGCTCTGAGACTTGCTACAGGGGCATTCTGCCTTTCACTCACAAATGAAACCTTTCGAGCTACGAGCTATTCTTGAATCAAAGAAGTCCCAATTTTTCTCTTATTACTTCAACAGCATCAAATCTCTTTTCGATTCTATTCCTCGCCTCATCCCCCCCTCTATGAAAGAGTTCATCGCATTGAAACAGAAATTAACACCCGAATTCCTAGGGCGCGTTCGCTTCCTCCCATTCTTCCCTCTCCTTGGTCCTTGACGCAACTCCATATCAAAATCACACTTAACTCGCTAGAAAAGCCAAAATTCAGAGAGATAATCTCCCATTTTCCAAATTTCAATATAATCTACACCGATGGTGCCAAATTTGACGACAGGGTTACCTGTGCAGTGATCACGCCTTCTAGCGAACTGGGCATACGCCTGCCTAGCTTTTGCAGCATTTTCTCTGCCGTGTCGTGTGTGAACCATGGAGTAGTTGAATACATAATATCCACCTCCAAAAGTCTGATCTGGCTCTATAAGCTCCCTCTTCGTTATTACGCAGGTTTACCCCATAGATTTACTCCTTCAATCCTCTTCCAAAACACATTCAATCTAAACTTGCGGAATGCTCAAATAGAATTATCCCCTTATACCTCTTCCCATATCGGCATTCAATGGAATGAGAAAGCCGACTCAATTTCCAAAAAAAAACTGATTCAGCTAGTGACCTCAACTTTATCCATCTTTCAAACGACCGCAAGGAACTCTACTGATCAAAAATGCTTACCCTTTGACTGGAAAACTGGATCCTAAATGATTTGTTCCTTAAAACATTAAGACCATACGTCATTGGCTGTCTACCGCTCCCATCTAATGGATACGACCAGGTCAAACTCAATAGAATCAGACTAGGGTACACCAGACTAACCCACGCATTTCTTCTCTCCAGACAACCTTCCTCTAAACGTTACTCCTGTACCTACTACTAGAATCACCATCCCCCAATTAATTTTCTCATATCTGACTCTTCAACCACTTCTTTTCAAACACAACATTGTTGCCCCTAGTGACATCCTCACAGACCCTTGTTTCATACTGGGCTTCTTCAAGAAGGCCGGATTCTTCAACATGATCTAATCTATTGACCTAGCTGTTGCTAATAACCCTCGGTAGCTGCTGCAGGCTAATTCAGTTTTAAAAAATTGTTAGAAGTGAGTCAAGCTGTAAACGAGCATTTTTCATACTGCAATAAAATGGATTTAATGGATTTTTTTAAGGATTAAGGGTTGCAATTTTCAACCCCTTCTGAATGTGACAGGCGAATAAGAATGTTGGTGTTGGGAAGGTTTTGAGTGATCCTGCTGAACAAACAATAAGGATGTAATTTGAAAAAAACAAGTACCTACTACTTAGGGGATAACTACCTGGGGGGTTGAAGGGCGTGAATATGTATTGAGGGTGCAGCTGAAAAATCTTAGAGGTACGTTTAGTTGAAATTTCCCAAATTTGGTATTATAATATGTGATTCCCCAAATATAGCATAATTTCATTTTGAAAAGACTTCTGGTGTGTTCTTTTTTACTCCTTTTGGTAGTTTGGCAAGCTAAGAATGCTTAGATTTTCAAAAATCGTGTCCTCAGAAGAAAGTCAGTAATTCAGCTGACCATTTTGTTTTTATTTATAAATTCGGTACAGTTACCTCTATCTAGGGTCCGGCTGCATAACAAATTTTAAAAGGGCTGGTTTCATAATAAAATTAAGTCGCTTCAAAATTTAAAGTCTAACTTACTTACCTTGATTAGAATTTTTTACGAATAGTTTAAAGTGACTTTGAGGAAAAGTGACAGTGTCTATGATTATTTCATGAATTTATAATTTCGTTAGTTACTTGACCTCTGTATAAAAAAAGTGATTCTTACAGATCGAGACCATCTTCATCGAGGTCTAAATTTATCAGATTTTTGTCGAACTAATAACCTTTTTTATTTACGTTTGACAAAGATTAAACATTTCGCCTTCTGTTATCAATCTTTATTCCTGCTTATTCGTTCTGGACCTTCACCGTAGCTTCCGCATGTGGCCTCGCCTCCGAGGCTAAGCTCTGGTTATATATTCACCACCCGGTCGCTGATATGTACAGACCTGGTGCAACGCAGCCGTAGTGCAGCAGTGAGAGTGTGCATGCAGCCGGTGTGGTGCGCGTAAATCGTACATGAACTACTGGATCTGGAACTGGAAGTTGGAATAATCACTGAAACTACCCTTAAAATAGAATTCGAAATATACCCCCAATTTTTTTTTCATTATTTTTTGTTATTCTACATTCATCATCTTTCGAACTGTGAGATTGGGGATTGGGTATAATCTACGTTTTGGCCACTGGATTTGCTATTGGAGGCGTTCAATAAAACCATCAGCCTAATTTTCAAGGACTGGCACGCCATTGGATAAATTATTAATTTCAAGAAAGGAAAATGAAATATGTAAGTACCTTTCTGGAGGCAATATTTTTTATACTTGATTTATGACTTCTAATTATTGTTATTGAAAGTTGAGATACTTTAAAACTGAAGATTTCAATCGTAAAAGCGGCAATGAATAAGGATAATCGCTTAAGAATTTCTCTAAATTCTTGCGCTGTTGCTTTTTTCTTTAAATTATTCTAGATTTAAATGGAAAAAAGAAAGTGGTCTGTGGATGTTTTATGTTACGTTTCATGTTTTCGCGGCAAAATTTCTTATCGGTCAAATCTAACATTATTTTTTTCAAGATTTCACGAGTCACTCCTGATCAAAAAAATTATATGTGAAGTACTTATATTGGTAAGACAGTGTTACTATGTAATAACAATTTTCAGCGTTTTTATCAGTTTTAATGAGTTTATTAGGTATAGGCAATTGAAATATGAAGGCCGAAGAAGAAATAGTTCTCTCAAGGTTTTATTAAAAATAATTTCAGAGGTTTTTAGTAGCCTATATTTTATGTAATAAAACTATTGTATTTTGATAACTATTCTTATAAATACAATTATTATTATGACAAAAAGTAACTCTGTAGCTGGTGTTTTCGTTAAACAAACAAACAAACATTTTTTCAATGATATCTGAAGAACCTAAACCACACGAAAAAGATATCCGAAATTATAAAATTTCTGAGAAGAAACCAGGATTTTTATTTAATAATAATTGCTCTTAAAATATTTAAATAATAACGTAAGGACCCCGCAGTATTTAAAGACAAATTGGGTTTCAATTAATTTATTTTAAAACTAGCGAAAAATGTCAAGCGAAGTATTCTTAGAAAATGTCTTCATGAGCGCAAAAAATAATAATTAAAGGATTTCGAGATATACAGGTGTCCAGTTCGAGTGGCAGTACTTGGGAATCTTGGAAACGGTAAGAGATGCAGGGTCAGTTGAATTAGAGAAAAGTTATACAATCTGATGTTTAATAAGAATCTGAAAAAAAATTGGATATTTTCAGTCGTTGCTGAATTATCCTGAAAAAACTGAAAAATAGAGTTGGAAAGTAATGAATAATTTTTCGAAGGTTTACATAAGTGATCAAAAGCTATCATTTGACATTACAAAAATTCCAAAGCCGACTAGATCACAGAGTTTTCTTCTCAAAAAAGTTTCTTCTAATTTTTTTTCTTCATTAAAAAATTATAATTTTATATAGGTACCTACTGTTAATACTGATCATAAAAAACTGAAAAACCCTTAAGACGATGAGTAATATGACTTCATATTGACGTAATTGGGTGAAAAAATAATCACTTTTTTTCAGGATATTTTTCAGTGTTTTTCAGGATATTTCAGCAATTATTATTGGGATTGGCCATAGTATACTCAAATGTCAATAAAACGATATTTTGTGTCATATGAGTATAAAACTTTTTATTAAAAATCTTTAAGTAGCTTGTCGACCGTTTCGGGTTTTAACCCATCATCAGGACAGTTGTCATCTGAACCGCAATTGTATCTTTTACAAGAGAAACCATTAAGTTGTTAACATACATAAAAATTCAGAAAGTCAAAAATGTGGAATTTCTGTCACGAAAACACCAGATAGTACAAACTACTGTTGAATACATCAAAAATATGTGCATATTAAAATTGGAACAATACACACATAGAAGTTTAAACTTTTTCTAAGTGAAAAAGGTACATGATTTTCGCTTCACGATGGTCGCCAGTTTTACTTGCTTATACGTTAATGTTATTAAAAATTAAAAAAAATCTTAATCCTCAATTAAGTACTCAATCATGTACCTTTTTCACTTAGAAAAAGTTTAAACTTCTATGTGTGTATTGTTCCAATTTTAATATGCACATATTTTTGATGTATTCAACAGTAGTTTGTACTATCTGGTGTTTTCGTGACAGAAATTCCACATTTTTGACTTTCTGAATTTTTATGTATGTTATTAACAACTTAATGGTTTCTCTTGTAAAAGATACAATTGCGGTTCAGATGACAACTGTCCTGATGATGGGTTAAAACCCGAAACCGGTCGACAAGCTACTTAAAGATTTTTAATAAAAAGTTTTATACTCATATGACCCAAAATATCGTTTTATATTTCAGCAATGACTGAAAATATCCTAATTTTTTCCAGATTTTTATTAAGCATCAAATTGTGCATTTTTTCTCTAATTTAACCGACCCTGTATCTCTTACCGTTTCCAAGATCCCCATGTACTGCCACTTAACCTGGATATCTCGTATATCTCGAAATCCCTTCATTATTTTTTTTGCGCCCATGGAGACATTTTATCAGAATGAGCCCCATCATATTTTTCACGAGTTTTAAATTGAGTGACACCCAATTTGCCTTTAAAAACTACGGGGTCCTTTAGACCTGAAAGGTTAAACCCATTGTCATTTACGATGCAGAACTAAAAAAGAGATATATGGAGGTGGTTGAGTCACTTGTCTTGTCGCCAATTAAAAGAAAAAAAAATAGTCAAAGGCAATTTTTTTTGAGATCATATTTTTTGGTTGTGTTTAGTCATTTCATAGCCCTCGCTTTAGCCATATCTTTTTTATTGTCAAAAATAAATAAATAAATTTATTAGGCTGACACAAGTTGTCAAGAGCCATGCATTCGTTATGACATTTCGAAAATTTCCAAAGACGACTAGATCCTAGAGTTTTCATAGTCAACTTTCGTTTGTCTTATGGCTCCGAAATGCTGTTTTTTATGTCAATCTCAAGCGGTATAAAAAAATCAAGGAAACCAAAAATCTGTAAGTAAAATCTTAAAAAATATTCAAAATTTTCAAAAAATTAAAAAAAAAACACAAAGCAAGCAATATGACTTCAAGCAATATGACTTAATATTGACGTTATAAAAAAGATGTTTGTTATTTTTTCAAAAAAAGATTAAAACACATTTAAAAAATATATATTTGTATTTTCTTTTTTTTTGGTTGCATTGATTTTTTTGTATACCAAACGACATAAAAAACCGGCCGCCATGAGAAAAAGAAAATTTGGGTGTGAAAACTCGAGGATCTAAGGATCAAAGAATCTTCTCTCGAAAGAAAATTTTTGAAATGTAGGGATGACGACTCGCTTGACGACTGATGTAACCCAACAAAAAATAATTAGGTAATTTATTTTTGATAATAAGAAAGAATATGAAGATACCTACGTATCCTCAAATAAGAAATCTCGATTTTTCAGTTTTTTCATGACATTTCAGAAACAGCTGAAGCATAAGATTGTGCAACTTTTCTCTAATTCAATCGACAGTGTATAGATAGTTCTTGAGATCCCAATACTGAAAGAGGTAAAAGAAACACTTTAAATAAATTGTTAGGTTAGCATAGCCTTCAGGTTAGCATAGCATAGTCAACTATTTGAAGGAATATCGAGTCTGCTAATTCCGCTTATAATAGGAAATGGGGTAGTCAATGTTTGTCTGCTCCTACAGTGACAAACAACTTTGGAACCTTCTTTATAATATGTTTCGTGCGGGCCTTGGAATTCTTGTGGTAGATTATAATTAAAGCTCGTTACGTTAGATTGCGACTTAAGACAGGTAATTACATAGTTTGATACCGTGCTTTTGCAGGATATTCATTGTGAAGTACGCCTTATATTATTATATCCGCCTGATAGGTCCTTGATTACTTATCTTGCATATTTTTGGGCCACAAAATACTGAACACACAAAATACTTAGCACACATCCTGTGTAGCAAAAAACGCCTCCTTGTGATTCGTCCTGAATTATTACAGTATTTGTGAAAAACATTAAATACATTAAATTTTACATAAATGTTTAGAATACCTAAATTTTGATTCTAAACAATTTTTTTTATTAAAACTGTGCATCACATTTTGTAAAAAAATATTTTTTTTAAATTTTTCCAAGCCATGTTTGATTTTTCAAGGTCGTGTATGGGAATAATTTAATGACTAGGAAAAAAAAGATTACAAGAATTCCAGATCTATGAAGCAAATTCTTTATTTATTTTTTTTTATATATTTTTTTGCTAGGATTGAAAAATTAAAATCCTCTAATATCAACATTATTTCACACTATAGTAGTAGAAAAATGGATAAAAATCTGTAAACGTAAGTAAATCGAAGAGGTCACCTGAAAAATTATTTAATTAAGCTTCGTTCCCTCTGTGTGGCCGTTTACTCATAATAATTAAACAGCAATATTTATTCCTTCGAGTGATTCTATGCGTATCCAAAAATAATTTCAACTATAAGTAAATAATATTATTCTTGCTTTTCAAAAATATATCTCGCTATTACTCATAATTATTATTCATATTTTTCAATCTTTCCTGTAACGATTTCTACTCCGTACATTGCACGATGTCCTTGCAAGAAACATTTATCAATAGAAATTTAGAAAAAAATATAATAATTTAAAGGCATCAACGTGAATAAAAATCGTGAGAACACAATGTATAACTCACAAAACTGGGTCGTATGTAAAATGAGACTCAGCTACTTCATAGTTTCTTTATTACAGTGTATACTAAATGTATTGTTACAAAAATATTACAAGATCATGTATGTAGGCATTTCATTTATGTATATGAACCATAATATGGTGAAATATGAAAATTAATCAGATATAAACTCATTATATCAAAGCTTTAAAATTTCGCACAGTGTCTATAACTAAAATAATCAAAAACTATAAAATCATATTTCGATCAATCATTAATTTACAGGTAGGTACGCAGATGAGAAAGGGTCAATTAATCTTTATAGCATACTAATCTTAAAAGCAACACGCAGACAAATAAATAATTTATTTATTTTATTTCTAGATTTCTCTTTTTTAGTAAACATGTAGGTAATATTAACAACCAAAATTCACAAATATGCCATAAGTAGATAAAAATATTTTGACCTAATAAAAGTAGACAATTTCTCTGCCTATACATATACAATAACATACAACTACGGTAGTAATAATTAGGAACCTTATTGTTGTTCTTATGTTGAATAAGAGCACCATTGCGAATTTTGGATGTCAAGATTTGAAATTATATAAATAATAATTTGCGTGATGCCTGCATTCTTACGACAAGTTTAATAAATTGTAATTAGTATTACCTTCAACGCCTATAGCCTAGTTTCGTGTTATTAAAGTGATGAAATAAATTTCTAGCAACCGTGTCTTATTTTTTTATAAAAAAATTCAAAAATAAACATATTTGGGATTAATAAATAATAATTGTGGAAACGTGTAGCTGTTAATTCGATATTAAGTTCAGCCTTATAAGTATATTTAAATATAAGCAATAATTATGATGTTGGTTATTAATTTTGTATATTTTTATTAACTTCAACAGTTAATTAATTACCCGTCTGGATCAAATTAATAACAATCAAGACTTAAATTGAATTAAAAATTACATGCAATATCATTTATCGCGTTTTCTGCACTCCAAACTTGAATTATAGGCTCTATTTCTTATTGAAATGATAAATATTTTAATATTTAAATGCATTTTCTCTAGCAGTCTCAAAAATTAATAACCATAGAAATATTATTCTATTACAATATGTGCCCTCCGAAGCACGGTCAGTTGGGTTTACATCAACGGAATAGTCATTATTATAATAATCATGTCACAAAGTAATTTTGTCAAATTTACTATGGTTTCCTATGCTTCAGCGGCATCATGCGTAAAAAATTAACAAATCTCAGAAAGTCGGTGTACTCGTACCTACCAAGTATACACATCATTATTTATATTATTTAATACATAACAGTCCAGTAGTTGAAGTTGTCGAGGAGTAAAACAATAACCCATAGTATATCACATTTCGCAGTACCGATACACAAATACTGGTACTTTCTCTTGATTACCGCGAACAATTAAGAATTAGCTAATTAATACGGGTTACATGATCTTTTTAACAGTTAAGCAAATTAAACCGAAATTATTGGAATAATCACACCGGGTTTTATGTAGGTACAACGCAAAATTTAAACAGATTATTGCATGAATAAGTCACTTGCATTATTACATATTAAAATATTCTGAAGAAACCGAAATTAGGGATTCAGAGCATTAAATTCTACTTACATATATTATTAACAGAAATAAAGCTTTTTGACATAACAGAGTTAAAAACCTTCTTGCGCATCAATCGCAGAAATAGTGATGTATTTTTATGCGATTCAATTCTGAATATTTTCACCGCTTTTTAAATTGGCTTTCTGAAATTTTACATAGTCAGGTGATATTCGCGTAGTGGCTTACTGACAATTGCATTTCATTTCGTTTTACCGTGCATGCCTTAAAATGATTTTTTTTAATTTAACAAAACACAACAAACATTGGCAAAATTTAACAATTTTGGCCCATTTTCTATGCCCGCCACTGGCTAACTTTACTTAAAAAACACTATTTTTTAGACTACCTTTTATAGCACGGAAAAAGTGAAAGGGGAGCTTTGAAAACCTAAAATTTTAAATTTTAGAGGAATAAACATAATATGTAAAAATATTCTAATATCTCCGCCATTTTTATTATTTCTTTCTTGAAATCTTTGAATTTTAAAGTTTATTAGTATAGTTGTCTACTGGAAAAATTTTCGTTCAATTCCTTCAAAAATATGTTCATAAACAGTTATAGAAATTCAGCCCTTTTTCCCTTCTCCTACCCACGCCACTGGCTTAATAATAAAAATATTGCAAATTTTATTGCAATATTTTAACTCAATATTTTATAACTCAAATTTCAAATAATTTTCTTCCAGTAATGTTAATTTCGTTTAAACGTTTTTGTTTCTAACTGGCTTATTTAGGGATTCATAATCTATCAATTTTTCCTAAAATTGAAAAGGCCGCCATTTTGGAACGGCTCTTCTGATTTAACTCAAATGCAGTACCATACGACTATTTGCAGTTATCTTACTATCAAAAAAATTTCAGCCCCCTAGATTGAAAACAGCGACCAGAAACCGTGCCTCGATACCCGTTTTTTTTTTGAAATTTGGAGAGACACGTTGTAAAAGTAGCGCAATTTTAGGTAAATGTTTTTTGTGAAAATCAAACGTCATCCCTAAGTTTCACAAAAGTAAAAAATTATACGTTCATTAATCTTGAAAAATGAAGCCACTGGAACGTTCTTAAAATTTTAGAGAAATAAACATCATGTAAAAAAAATCGAATATCTCGGCCATTTTTCTTACTCACTTCTTGAAATTTTTAAGTGTTAAAGGCTATTAGTATAATCATCTACTGTAAAAATTTCAGTTCAATTGCTTCAAAAATGTGCTCATAAATTGTTAGGGAAATTTAGCCATTTTTACCACTTTCCTATCCACGCCACTGGCTTATTAATAAAAGTAATGTAAATTTTGTTACATTAAATTAAATTTGAAACAATTTTCTTCAAACCCTGTTGATTTGGTTTCAAAGTTTTTTTCCATCTTGCTCATACAGGGGTTCAAATATTAGCAAATTTTTCAAAAATTAAAATGACCGCCATTTTGAAACCGCTCGACCGATTTTGCTCAAGTACAATACCAGACCAGTTTTTATAGATATCTTACTCCCACAAAAATTTCAGCCTCCTAGATTCAAAACTGCGACCTGAAATGAGATGACAAAAACCGGATACCTGGAATTTTGAAGGGACACCCTGTAGAAGTGATGGGACTTTTGGAAAGTTTTTCAACGAAAATCCAACGTCATTCCCAAATTTTACAAGGACCCAAAATTTCGTTCACTAATCTTGAAAGATAAAGCCACAGGAGCGTTTTTAAAATCGAAATTTCGCAATTTTGGAGAAATATATATATATATATATATATATATAAATATATATATACAGGGTTACTGGTAACTGGATACATTCCTTTGGTGATCTGATAAAACAAGAGGTAAGGAGTAAATTAACCCCAACATGAACTATACAAAACTCAAAAGATTTTGAGACATTTCGATTTTCAACTTTTCTTAAAAAAATGGTTTCAAATATCTTGAAATGTAATTTTCAAAAAATCTACTTTAACTTTTTGATTTTTTTTTTGCTGGAATACTTATCCAATACTATGCTTCCTTCTGGAATAAAAAATATCCTGAGGTATTTCGATCGTGTGAAAATTTCAAAGAAAAACTTTCACAAACTATTTTTTTTTAAATAAGATTTAAAAGTTTTTACAAGTTTTTTTCGCAAAATTGCCAAGGCAACTTGCGTACAAATTGTTTTAAAAACTTTCTTAGTGTAGTACCTATCTAACAAGGTACGAATCTTGTACAAGAATAACAGAATCTCCCCGCTATGTACCGTTACCGAGGAACAAATCCTTAAGTCGGGACGTTTTAAAAAAAATACGGCTCTGAACGGGGGTCTTAAAATTCTCTGATCCGGCCCATTTTCAATAGGTCGTATTTGGGGGTGACGAGCTTCGTCCCTACCAAGTTTCGTCCCGATCGGTAAAACTTTCAGACACTTAGAGTGGCTATTACTAGGCTATTCCCGAAAAATCCCGAAATTCCCGAAAAAATTACACTTCCCGGGAACGGATCCCGCTCATTTTCAATAGGCATCGTGCCACGGTGCGCCTCTTCAATCGAGCCAAATTTCAACTTTCCCACATGAAAACTGGCGGCTCTAGAGTGTTTCCTAGCAAAGTCACAGAAGTTTCGTAAGTATACGTATTCTTGTGCCCGAAAAATGTCTGTCTGTCGGTCTGTCTGTCTGTGACTTTGCTAGGAAACACTCTAGAGCCGCCAGTTTTCATGTGGGAAAGTTGAAATTTGGCTCGATTGAAGAGGCGCACCGTGGCACGATGCCCATTGAAAATGAGCGGGATCCGTTCCCGGGAAGTGTCATTTTTTCGGGAATTTCGGGATTTTTCGGGAATAGCCTAGTAATAGCCACTCTAAGTGTCTGAAAGTTTTACCGATCGGGACGAAACTTGGTAGGGACGAAGCTCGTGACCCCCAAATACGACCTATTGAAAATGGACCGGATCCGAGAATTTTAAGACCCCCGTTCAGGGCCGTATTTTTTTTAAAACGTCCCGACTTAAGGGTTTGTTCCTCGGTAACGGTACATAGCGGGGAGATTCTGTTATTCTTGTACAAGATTCGTACCTTGTTAGATAGCTACTACACTAGGGAAGTTTTTAAAACAATTTGTACGCAAGTTGCCTTGGCAATTTTGCGAAAAAAACTTGTAAAAACTTTTAAATCTTATTTAAAAAAAAATAGTTTGTGAAAGTTTTTCTTTGAAATTTTCACACGATCGAAATACCTTAGGATATTTTTTAATCCAGAAGGAAGCATAGTATTGGACAAGTATTCCAGCAAAAAAAAAATCAAAAAGTTAAAGTAGATTTTTTGAAAATTACATTTCAAGACATCTGAAACCATTTTTTTAAGAAAAGTTGAAAATTGAAATATCTCAAAATCTATTGAGTTTTGTATAGTGCATGTTGGGGTTAATTTACTCCCTACCTCTTGTTTTATCAGATCACCAAAGGAATGTATCCAGTTACCAGTAACCCTGTATATAAATATATATATATATATATCGTGGGCAGGTGAATTTTGGAAAACTACTTTTTCGTGATCTGGGGGTCATGATCGATGGACATTTGATGAGTTTGGGTGATTTTCGAAAAGTGATGTCGTCCTCAATAGTGTATTTTTTGTTAAAAAATACACTAATAAATCCTACCAATGTCAATCATTTCCTGGAAGAAGTAACATCTTTCAAGTTTCTATTGATGAGTCCACCAATCGTACTTCTTTTCGTTAGATGCGAAATCTTCATGTGATTCAATGAATCATTTTACTTTTGAATGAATCATTTACCTGAATTGTTAAAAATTTAAATCACAGCGTAAGAGAACGTCAGATAAACCCTATACTCAGTGTGTGAGAGAGGCTGAGTCAAATAGGCTATACCCTCTTACTCTTACACGTGATGCTTAGATGGCAATTCAAATGCGTGATGACGTGATGACATCATGACATCTGAACAATGACTCTAGTCCATTCCTCCCTGTCACCAGCTCGTTGGGAAGCTTCTGGGTAGGTAAGGCCGGTAATTCCCTTAACTTCCTTAACTAGGTCCGTTCATCGTATGGGAGATCGTCCTCTGGGTGTTTTGCTCTGAACATTGCCCTCCATAATCAGCCGCTCCGCATCGTATCACTTCCCCTCGTTACATGGGCAAACTATCTAACCATATTCTTGTTTACTGTTGTAACAAGTCTCGTTGTGACGTTCAGTTCCTCTAGAATGTATATGTTAGTGTGTCCATGGAATACGGAGCATTCTCCGATATTTCGAATAATTCGAACGCGTTAACTCGCTTTGCCTCTGCCTTTTTGATGGTCAAGGTCTCGGTTGCGTATGTGATATTTGGGAAAGTAAGTGTTAATTAAGGCACAGTTTGATACTCTTCGTTATGCCACCATTCCTCCATATCTTCACCAGTTTGCCAGTTAATGTTCTAGCCATGGCAAGACGTCTACGTATTTCGTCCTCCAAGCCTCCATTATTTGTTACTAGTGAACCCAGGTAGTATTCGTACCCGGCGACATTTCTGAGATCAGGATTTTGGTTTTGGGCTTTGTCGATAATCATCACTTTTGTTTTTGTCTATTTATCCGGAGCCAGTATCTTCCACTGACAATGATGTCCATGATGTTTCGGAGTTCTTCTTTTGTGGATACCAGATCCACGGTGGCTTTGGCATACCGCAGATTAGTAATTTTTGTCCCGCCCACTTTTATTACACCCTGCCACTCGTCAAGCAATCGTCCTCAAAGCACTTCGTTTCCAAGTTCTTGTCTTTTTTATAACTTGATGTAGGTTAAGATTCTGCTCCCTGGTGACCCTTCTTGACCGAAAATACCGAAAATGACAACCATCTTTGTTTTTTTTTTAAATGGGACACCGTTTATGTTATTACATTTTAAGATTTTCGGAGAAAATTCAATAAGAATAATTGTTCTTATAGTTGTAGTTTGAAGCGAGTAATTTATGAGTTATAAACAAATGAAATAAAACAGTTAATATATTCTAGACTTCCATTGCGATAATTGAAAACCAGTTGCATTTTCTATACGCATTGGTTAACAATTATTCATTTTAATTGGTAGGTATAAAGTAAATTATAAGAAGTAAAAAGTTTTAATGGGCTTCAAAAAAATCCCGCTATACTTAATTGTATAACTGAAACTCGGCATCTTTGCTGGATAATTTCTAATTTTATTCTTCTTCCACTCGTCCATTCCGAAGAAACTTGGTTTCTTGTGTGACTTGGAAAAAAAAATGAGCGGACGTGTCGCTACATATTAAACATTACTACTTTTATTAGTTCATACGGTTTGTTTCCAGCCGGGGATCGTGCTTTTTCCGCTGCCGCTACCAGTTTCATTTGTTAAATGCAAGGATCTATCCTGCTAGGATAGATCGCCCGTCATCTCGTTTTGCATGGCAAAGCGAGTTTCTGCCTCGGTTAGCACTTGATTGAGCATTGTGGGTAGAATTTCTGGACAGCAGTGTTCATAACAAATAAGTCAGGAAATCAAACAAACAACTAACATTCTTTGAGTAGGTAAATCGATAAAAATCATCATTATGTGTTTGCTTGCGATGAAAAAATTTCAGGAGTTTACCTTAAAATATTCTTGAAACGACTCGTGTAAATCAGACAATATTAATACATTAATATTCTTAATAACGTTTCTCCTTCTCCAATAACGACTACTAGATAGACACCACCGATTTAATACAGTTTTTGCAGACTTTAATTAACTGCTTATAATTTTAATGGATTTTAGTATACAATTAAATGGTATGGTCTGTCGATTTATATACGACTTTCACTGCTTTGATCTTCCATTTCGTTTAACAATGCAATAGTATTTATTTATTTATAAATAATTTATAATATGATTCAAGAATTTAATATATCAAAGCTACTTACATAGGTACATAATATTATGTACATAACTATCGAAACGATTTTGTTAAACATAAATATTGATAGTAATAATTATTCTAATTAACTATAATTAAAGATTAAGAAATTATAACAATTATTTGGTTTTTAAATACTTGAATCAATTATCCCCTTTTAGCAAAATTTTCAAGCCTCAATTAAATTTAAATTGGAAGCTAAATGTTTATTATAATAATATGTTAAAAGGCGTTAAGCAACAAATGGAAAGCGGTCATTTACTTGTGAATTCTACTGTAACTTAATCTATTTATTTTTTCGTTAATTTATTAGAATGTCAGCTTGTGTTCCATCAACCATATCCAACACATTGTTCGTTATGTAAGAGTTTGGAATATAGAACGTCTAAATCTAGAGTATTAAACATTTAGATCAATTAATCCCATAAATATTGTTTTCATTCAATAATTCAAACATTTTTAAATCCCACGCGTAATAGAATTCTATATAACTATTTTTTTTTATGATGATTTTAACATTTATTTTAAGGAATATTAATATTTACCAAGACGATTCAATTAGGTAAGGGCACTCAATGATTTAGAAAATCATTTTTTTTGTATCTATAGCCGCGGTCGCCTTCATCTGGACTTATATCCACTCCCAAGAAATTAAGTGCGCCTTTACTCGTATAGCAACGTTCTCTAAAATTTCAGATGAAATTTGATTTGTCGTAAAAACTACAGATCGAATCAATCGTCTGACCGCACATTTATAGTCCCACGATATATTTTCATTTTTCACGAGAATCATGTCAACATGAAATTATATAGCCCGATCTGTAGAGGTCGTGATCGAGATTGCTAGTTTGTTGTCAGTGTGTGCAGGTCTATAAACCAATTTCTATCTCCCGTCTTGTTATTTCTATGTCTGTCCTATGAAAGCTGCTATGTCTGTTTAATATCCTGCAACTTAGTCCTTTATTAACAATCCCCATCCCCGCAGACAATCTTGCTACCTACCCTTCACCACTTTGAGCCAGTCGACGGTTGCTATTGACAGCAACCTCAGTCTAATATCTGATACATTAACTCTAATATTCTAATACATACTCACTCGTATGACGTATGTACATACCTACATGTATGTATAATATGCAATGCAACATCCTTCATCCAAATTTATATCACATTGTGTTATGTCAACTTTGTCTTATATCCAAACATATAAGATGAGAGATATAGAAGTATCCGATACATTTTCGATATGTCTGATTGAACTAAAAAATATTATTACGACTATAATGAAATTTATAATAGCAATTTCTCTATTAAAATTGTTTACTGACATTGGCATATATTTTGATAAATTTCTGTTATCAAACAAATTGCAATTGGAAATTGTTATCAAAAACATTAATGGACTATTTATTGCACAAAAACAACACAAACTAGCCATTAACCTCATTTACTAAGCAAAAAATTAAATCATTAACACACTTTGATAACATTTCTTAGAAAATAAGATTTGGATTAGGTGGGGGGCTAAGATTTTTGAAAACGATGACATTTACCACTTTTAACATAGTATCGTGTTCATTGTGCCAATGCTGCAAGGTCATGGACAAAAGTTTGTAAAAGTCATCGTCAAATCGCAGATTGCATAACGGCTTAGCTCAAAAACTTATCGGATATAAATAATAATCTGGATAAAAACGTTTTAGCAAAAATATAGGAACCCCAACCTATGCCTCATATGTAGTGTAACAACTACCCCACCCCCCTGGCCTATAGATTTCCTGATAAATCTATTATAATTGTTATCATCTAGAATTTTAAGGACCTATCGTTGTGATGTAATTTCTTAGATTCGTTGATTAGGATACGCCGGGTCAGGTTAGGTCAGGTCAGGTCAGTATTCTATTTGTTAAAATTCTAATTGCTTCGAACGAAGAAAATATGTAGAAAGGGTAGCGACAGAGTTGTTGAATCTTTTTTATTTTGTCCTGTAAGGATTTCGGGTTTTACGTTTTTAACTTGTACGTTGATACTCATTTCTTTACCTTTTCGGATTAATTCATTTGTTTTTCTGGTCGCGCCTATTTGGACCTTTTTAAATACCTTCATATATTGCCATGCGAGCTATCTTCATTCAGTACGGATTTTTTGTTTTATTTTGCCAGCAGGTATGTTTGTGTGTTTTACCATGCAATGGCGATGAGTTACCTTTTATGTTTGTTGAGTATTCGTACTTTTGTGGATATTTCTCAATGCACTGGTTTGTTTGTGGTTTTTGAGTTCCTTGACTCTTGTTTGATTTCTAAATTCCATATGTTTAAAAGGTGATCATCTCTGACTTTGCTACAGACAACACTTCTGGAGCCGGTGTAATGTGGACGTACTCGATGAACGGTTATTGTTTGGTATTGTGAATATTTGCTCAACTCCTTACAACTCCTAGTAGACTCAAGCACTCACAAATCCATTTAAGAAAGTATTCTCAATAAACTGACTGGATTATCCCACTTTCTTGATTAGGCGTAAATTTTCTGGACTCCGGTAGGGATGCGCTTTTGGTTGCATGCGTAAAGCTACGCCCACATTACACCGTATGTTTGGACGACGACTCGGTAGAATAACAAACAAGTGAATGAGTTCAGGATAACAAGGGATATAAGAAGCAAGAATAATAAGCATTATACAGTGAGGGGTAAGAGAAACAAAATAACAATTAGATACAAAACAATTTTTAAATTAAATTAAAATTTTGTTGACGTAAATTTTCATACAGGTGTTTTTGGTTTAGTAATGACGTCATTGCATACTTTTTGAAACGGAAACCTATGTTTTTTCGTAATGATTTTGATAGATCTTTTATCTGTCAAAATGAAGAAAAAAATTTATTTCCTCGTATAAAAAAAATGAAAAAAAAAATAGGTTGCCATTAATAAATAAAAAAAAATGCATTGACGTCACTACTCAGACAAAAAACCAACCCTGTTTGAAAAAAATACGGGAACATAATTTTAATTCAATTTAAAAATTGACTTGTTTTTGGAATTTTTCCAAAATTCAACATCTCAACAAGATTTATCGAATAATTGTTGCTTGCCTTTTGCCCCTCAGCGTATAGAGGAATTTCAGTGGCGGAAGATAAGGGATAAAAGTATCAGCAAAAGTATATGATTTTAGTGTGTTTAAAAGTCTAGAACGGTAAATTCCGAGTTAAAGTTACTGGAAGCGCAAATTGACATGGTAAACGGATTAAATGATGAATTCTCGATGGACAAGACTTGCGTATTCTGAAACATGGCAGCGTAAATATACAGACATGATATACCTACGCATACAAGCTAGTGAAAGAAGAAACATGAGATCTCTAAGTTGTGAGATCGTCAAACCTTTAAGGATCAAATTATCTATGATGTAACCCTAGTATGTAATTGTAATACTCACGATTTAAAATAGGAAGTCTTCCTGGTTTTAAAGAAGTGATAAGCGTTTTAAGAATATTCTTAAAAATGCTTTCGAGCCTCGTGATAATATATTTTTTTTGTTTAAATATTTATTTTTATTTAATTATTTAAATCATTTATTTTGTAGTTGACTTTTTAACTTCTCTATTAATTTCAATGTTTCCCTAAAATAATAATAATAATTAAATGTACCCTCTTGGCGATTTTTACCTTTATGGTTTATGGTATATAATATTTACACTCATAACGTGATATTTTTACCGCGATTTTTACCTTTATGGTTTATGGTATATAATATTTACACTCATAACGTGATATGATAATGATTAATGACTGCATTTCATATTACACGAGTAATTATACAATTTACCATGAATTGCACTTTTCGATTTCTTGTAGTAGGCACCTATTCGATCCTCGGCTTTGCTTAACTACTATGGGTTCGTGGTAGATTGGCAAAAGAAGTAGGTGAGTCCCAGTCAAGGCCGCGATTTAAGTCCGGTAGTCGGTGTCTTGACGCAAGACATCGCAAAGAGCCTTGACTCCACTGCTAGGATTACGAAAAAAAATTCACTTCCTATATTAATACATGCATGGAATCGTTTCTTTTCATAAAATTCTTGAAACTAACGCAGTTATTAACTGGATGTAATAAAAAAGTCAGTTAATAATCTACTGAAGAAGTAGATGACATTTACCTAGATATATCATTAACATTGATAATTATAATTATTATTAACTTTTTGCTTCAGTTTCAAGTTTAATGTCATGGATCATAAGAATATGTTTTATTAAATAAGAGAATGCATAATAAAATGGAAATACATACTGTTTTACGGATATAACACCTACATATGGAAATATGTAATTATTATAATTTTGTAATTAAAATATTAAATTATAATTATAAATTAGTAAAATATCTTCAATAGTTTGGAAGATATTCAATAAAATTTATGTTTTTCTTCAAAGGGTCTCGAAAATAAACCTTCATAGAGCTAAACTTTATAAAAATTAACTGCCCAATTATTTTAAAATTAATTTATTAAAAACTGTTCGTTAATATCGGATTTATAGAAAAGCAATTTTTCTACCTATTGATAAACAATAATTTAATCCAAGAGAACACACACCATAGCTAAAGTTTACGGTATTATCAAGATAGCAGCTATAATAAAATATCAAAATTCACAGTGCTGGTGAGCTTTCAAACTCAGAAAAAAAATTAGGAATGTTTGCGTAGGTTTGCGATACGTATACACTGCAAATTTTATTATTATTGCTTTGGAAATTTTTAACTTTGAGCCTTTATTAGTATATTATGCAACTAGCTTATAATGAATGCTCTTATGATGGTTAAGACACTCGCCTACGGCTCGTATCTTAACCATACTCGCGTATTAATAGCCATTATCTGCGAGTTCCATACACTATTTTTTCTACGACCCTTTTTTATTTCATAGAAAAGATTGAAAAATTATATATTTTAACAATGACCCGTGTAAAATTGCGGATCATTGAGGTTAAGATAGGTTGCTATTTGCTTACGCATATTAGGTACGAAATTTTCTCTTCGTCGCTAAGATTATTCTGCTGAGACATGTTTTAGTATCAAGTTTAAAGGGCACTACTCACTACTGCGTAATTTTTATTATGCAAAGTTCGAATTCCGAATTTTTCGCTTTGATTTTCAGATTAATAATTATTTTAATAACATTGACAGCCATTAATTACGATATTGTTTACCTGCGCAACGCGACGGTCGCAGCGTTGCCGCTTTGAATACTATCACGGAGCGCTACGAATGATATAATACTTTATCTTCCTATCTTTTACACGATATACCTACCTATCAAATTAATTAAGGTAACATAAAATCTTGATACGTTTTCTTTGAATGTTACTTATGTTCTAAATTAAATAAACGTTCAGATTTTTTTTTCAGAAATACAGAACTTATATCACAAGGCAATTTTTGTCGTGAGCATAACAACTCTGTGACTTCGGTTGGTTTGCCGACTATGAGCGAAAGGGAACTGATTCGATTGCAAATGCTCCTCTGCCATTGGATAGCTTGACCAGTGCTTTAATGAAAATTTGTATCTTAATAAGACCCGTTAAAGCACTGGTGATTCATATTTAATATGCAGATTAAAGGTTGGGAGTAGAAAAAAAATGCCTCTCATTTATGCCTAACGGCTAGAGGAGCAGTGTATTTCTTGAAGTAGATAAATATATTTTGCAAAATTTACCAGTAATTGTTAAAGCTCGAGTTTTTTGTTTTCACGTTTGGTTTTTGTGAAACTCACAGCAAAGTTCAATTTTTCCGCTTCGTTTATCTTTATTGGCGCTGTTTTATGATTTCGACAAGCTCCATTGATTATTGTTTCAACTGCAGAAAAATAAATTGTACAGTAATAATTGTGCAACGAGTTAAAAACGATTTACTTTAAACATAATACTCGCAAAGAGTGAATATTTTGTCCTCCAGCTCTTCATTCAAAACTGTATGAAGGTATATCATCTCTTATTATACAAAATATTATACATGCAACATTATTTATATCGGTTTATATTGATCTCAATAAGATTTAATTGTTCAGTAAATTGATATAATTTTTTATTTAATTTTTCCTAGTAACAGTAAAAGTAAATTAACTAATACGTATTTGGTAATAAATATATATATGACAGAATTTAACACAAATCATCTGCATAGGGTTCAGGTAGCAGGTGCCTATTTTGTACTGCAGTGATGTGTGCTTTCTTCCTCTTTCATTTTAATTTGTCTGCAAATTTTCGTGATTATAGTCAGAGAGCAGTTTCGCTTCATTATTTAAAGCGTTACACCTACTGAAGAGTTCGTGCTCATGTTTAGTGCTCTAGTGCTCATGAAATAGTCTCATTGAAAATTACAATAATAAATATAATTAAAGATTGTTATGATGACACTTCTTCCCCACCCCCTCCCCGCCATAACAATGTGATTAGGCTTATTGAGTATGGACCAAGAGTTTCAAGTTTGATTTTAATCCCGTATAGTGGCGCTTTTGTAAAAGTGTAAAATAGCTCGTTTTTCATTAACGATTTCAACCTCTCTTTATATAAGATGCGAAGGATTAGGGTAAATTTGATTGATTGCGATGTCAGAAAGACCTTTTTGAAAAAAAAGAAGATATACTCATTACTATTTAGTTTTACTTTTCCATTAATCCCCCTTTTCGTACTTGACAAAAACAAACTTTCGATAAATTTAGATTTATAACGTTGGCAGGTTTCCCTTTAGCGATTAAAGGCTACAAAAGTAGCTTCAGGTAGAAAGGCGATTAGATTTTAATATTTAGGAATATGTAAAATCATTAGAGAGCTATGAAATTTTCTGCTTGTCTTGGAGTTCCCAATCAAATTATCCATGTTTAAAACTGACTCTAAGGATTTAAGAGATTCCTCAGAAAAAATTGTTACTCTAACGATAAAACTGCATAGGAGATAATCTTTAAAGAGCGACTTTAAACCAAGTATCAGATAGAATTAAAAAAACAGTAACAGTACTTAAGATGATTTAGTTTCGAAGATTGAAAAATGAGTTTCTTACATTTTGAATTACCTACCTTTCTAATTTGAATACTTATGTCAAGAGCTAACTAACGGTAAAGCCTTGAAGATTGTAAGCTATATAAGAGCTCAGGGCCTAAAAATTTATTCAAATTATGGTCAATTATCAACTCATTTGGTAAATAATCAATTTACCCGCAGTATATACTTTTATCGAGTATTATGCATGAAAAGTGTAGGTATATGTACTATAATTATTGAATCTTTTCAGGTTATAAACTTTACGCACGAATTGACCTGCGCTATTTACATAATATGGTACAATTTGCAAACTTAACTGTTGTTATTTATATTAATTAAGAAAAGCCGCACGTGGTTACTCAAGAGAAACATAGTTTTTCTTAACTCGGCATTTAATGGAAATATTTTTCTTTAGGAAACATATCTATTACATATTTTGATGAAAACTTGATCTAAATACGAGGTATTATTCATTGATAACTCGTGTGTTTATAATTTTATGTTTGATAATAATTATTATGTGCATGAATAAGTAAAATATCATTAGAAAACTTAAATAAAAAAATACAATAATAAGGATTGGTAATGAAATTTCATAAAAATGTAAATCATCATACGTATTATTTATTTAAGCAGTTCACTGTACCACTAAAAATGACCAATTAACTATACCTAAATCAAACTAAACTCCTGAGCTTAGGTTAATTCTTCCTGCCATTAACATTAAAATAGGTTGATCTAGTGCTGCAATTTTTTACGTAAATAACCGCATTAGGTCATAGTTTCAATTTATCAAAATTTTCTTGAAGTACCTACTAGTAACTTTAGATACTAAAAGGGACAATAATTTATGTTGCCTTAATGCACATCATTAGAGTAAATATATTGGATTTAGCTGTTACATTGTAAAATTGCATTTAGTGGTTATTCATTGAGGTTGGGGGTATAGTGGGGGGGGGGAGATAGGTGCGGTCTTCCACTGTTGCATTCACTCTACATTATGTAATATTTCATATTTCTTCAGCGTGGCATTAGCCAGCCATATATCGTGATCAAAAGTTCAGGAATCTGAAGAAGACGTCCTTCTCATATATTTTTTTGAAAAAAGTTTTAACCAATTTTGATACGTTATGATAAACCCATCGAGTTGCTGACGAAAATGAAGTAGATTTCTTTTCACAAACCCCCACCTTATTGGAACAGATTCTTTATGCATGATGATAAGATTTTGTGCTTATACAGTCTTTTAAATTATTCCTCCTCAAAAGGAATCAGATCTGGTCTGAAATCAATTGGAAGAAATTAAAAGCACCCCTGTGTTGGAAACGGTGAGATCTAGAAATGAACAGATTTAATTTATGCAAACCTCATACTTGGGAGTAGAAGGTCAAAATAAAAAATAAAAAAAAACTATGCCGAATAGTAGGAAAATTGAGTTTTTGTCCTCCGCAAGTGCGGCCAAGTAGCCCAAAAATTGGAAAATTTACCCAAAAAATGGAAAATACTGCCAAAAATGGGCATTTTCGAAATATCTCGAAAACCGTTGCGGATATCGGTATGCATTTCTCTATATTTGAAAGCGCATAATTAAAACTACCTTGCTTTTTGACCACCTAGCTATCTTTCTAGCCGTCTATCTAGAATATTTTTACTAGAAATTACGGTTTTTTTAGAAATTGATCAAAATTTCCTTCTTGAAAATGACTTAAGGGGGGGGGGGGGGTTTGACCTAAGGGCCAATTCTTAATATTGTCTTATTTTTTCTGGTCGCCTTGACTTTGCAACAGAAATTTGCCTTCAAATCGGTATCCAGAATTTTTTTGGGAATTACTATAATATAATAAGGAATTAAGATTTTTGTGATTCAAGGTAAACTTTTTTAACACATTCTATTAAAAATTAACAAAAATCTTATTCAAAATTCATGAAGACATTGAAGGGGATGATTAAATAAACATATAGAAACATGTGTTTTAGGATAATCTTTATCCGCGAATTGAAAATCAAGAAAATTGCCTATTTTGATTGGCAATTAGTGATAATATGTCAGAATTCATCGATGTCTTTATACCATTAAGGTTGTGTCGTTCAGAAAACGTTATTGTTGTTCAATAATCGGATTGCTGTAATTGATATTTGTTTCTTAAGCTGTATTTTATTTAATTTAACATTTTTAAAGAAATGGTGGCATTTTTTTGTGCTGCTGATCGAGTTTGGCATGATGTGTTATATTTTTTATTATAGGGGTGCAATAATAATAAGAGCGAGGACAGGAAAATCAAAATTCCTGGTTAAGTGTCAAAACAATAAGATCATGTTTTATGGATTTTGGAAGCTTTTTAGGAAGCCACAAACACTCCATTTTTGGGCCATATTTTCCCATTTTTTTGGGACTTGGCAACACTTTCGATGCAAAAGTCTAATTTTTTTAAAAAGTGACTTCAAACACTTTACTTCGTACTTCTCCTATTTTGGCCCTTTGACGTATTTTTTTCTTTTGGTCTCGATCGTTTCACACCCAGAATATCATAGTAGATATACGCTTTTAAAGCCAGAATAATCCAGACAAAAAATAACATCTTTTCATAAGGATCTAAAAAATGAGTCACTTGAAATTGACTAGAACTGAAACAAATCCTGCGCTCTTAAGCTATGACCATCGAGTCACGGGACAGCCTGTGTAGGTATAGCTATTGTTATAAGGGCCGTATCGTGTTTTGGATAATCAAAGCCAAATATTAAGTGGCAAAAAATTTTACAGCAGCCAAAATTCGAATTAAAAAAAATTTCAAAAATTTTTCTCAAGCCAAAATATAAGATCAGAAGGCGTTAACAATAAATGTATTATAAACTAATGGTACAGTTTTTTCTGGGTCGAACTTTTACAACAATAACATAAAAGCAAACGAACTTACGTGTTGTGTGAAGCACTTTTCAATTCTCAGCTACCATTACATAAGAAATAATTGCTATTACATTCAGTGTAATACTTCCAAGGTCGCCTATTCAAAGAATTTATAATGCTTATATTTATTTACTCTATGTTATTGTTGTTTTGACAAGCTCTAATAATGGGAATTAATAAATAAATAATTGAGGGAAGATTCTCGATTAGGAAACACCCGGAAACTGGCGATGATTTCAGCAGTTGAAATTTTTTCAGCCCAATTTTGTTATTCTATTGATGAAATGTTGTAACACATTGACCACTGTCCAAGATATGGCAAGGTATTGCACTATTATCTCATATGCATATACAGGGCGTGCATTCCAATCGGAAACAGAGCGTAAATAGTGTGAAATATCCCAGTACATGTGTTTGTACACGAGCTGGACTACATTCACCTGAGTTTTTATGAATTATTCGTTCGGTACGTCATCAAGGATCTGACTTTATTGACTGAAACTTTATAGATTGAGAAATGAGTGAACAATAGCTTAACAATGTAGTCTGCAATTAGTCACAATTATACGCTGATTTGTTACATTGATAAATATCTGAATAGTCTGTTTATTTCTGGATAATAATAATAATTATACACTTTTATTTTTTATTTTATGATAAATTCAAAAATTTCAATATTTTTTCGATACTTACTGTCAGTTAGTTTTATTTGTTTTTATAGTTTCGTAATAGTTCTCTTCATTATAGAAATTATTTAGTTTTCAATAATTTACATTCCATGACGTCTCATCTGCTCAATGTGGAATATCAAATTTCATGCAATCATTTTATGTGAACTAGGTACGTAAACGTTTTCTAATGAAAGTAAGTAGATTAATGATATATGTACAAATATATCCAGGATCGTTACTCGCCAGTCTCTACAACGACTGTTTTACAAGGATTCCAAAATCGCGTAAATTATAAAGTTCCCATAGCTTATTAATGAGGTGATGTCGTGGTCGACCTCTACCACTGAAAGGTTCATTAACATCTCTTACACAAAAACTTCTTCATATTAGAAACTTCACTTTATATTCTTATATTATGAAGTCATCAAGTATCGCGCATTATATTCGTTATTAAATTAAGTATAAATAAAAAATAATTAAAAGAGAACTAATTGCCGATTAAACTTGAATTATTGTTATTAAGGGCTCAAGGAAAATTGGGGAAATTCTTCTTAAAATAAGGTTTTTATTATTACATCAATGTTTCGACCAAAATTTTTGATCATCTGCGGAATTTCTTCATATTTATAAATCTTAGGTTACTAATTTATGTTACCCTCTAAATTGAGTATTAACGAAGTTACAAGGGTATACCCTCCATTTTCACGTCACTGGATAAATTCTGGTTTTGACATTTTGACATATTTAAAAAAAATCTATGCCTTTCTGGTATAAAAAGTACAAAAGCTTTGCAAATTCTCATAATTTTTGAGACAGTCGAGAAAGAAAAAAGGTTATATAGAATTTTCGTCAATGTTTTTCAACTTTTGAAACAATTTATTTAGACTTGACGGGGGACTTCTTCTTCTTCAGATCCCTAGAACACGAAAAAATTCTTGCCACGTTTCCTAGCGCTATGAGTTCAACTTTTTTTGTTTTATTTATTTTTTCTTTTTAATTTTTTTATGTAAATATTACTGAACTTTTGCCTATTTAGTTGTAGGTACATAATATCTCAAAAACTATTGAGAATTTACATATTATTATTATTATTACTTCTAGGGTAGGTTCAAAGCCCTTGTACTGAAGCTTGCGCTTATTGTACCCCTTTGGATGATTAGCTCATCAGTCCCGTCTCCCGAAAGTATTTCAGAACGAGTCCAATGGGTGCTTGTTCTATTTCTTTTGGTTCCGCCAAGTCGGTCCCAAATATTAGTGAATTTACCTAACGAATCAATGTTTTGTACCAGAAATGTGTACTTTTGGAAAAATATGTACAGCCAAAATTTATCCAGTGGCGTAAAAATTGGGGGGTAAAAAAGTTGGAGACCTATTTAGCATACGACCCTGGTTCAAATTATAAGTAGCATGTAATAACAATTACTGTAATTGCTGTAAACTAATCTATGTATGTATATTTCGAGTTATAGGTACAAAAATGTATTTTTTTTGAACATTGAAAAAAAACCGTAAGTGACTTTATTTATTATTTAATTTCTCTAGAAAGACGACAATTTAATGACTAGCATTGACTCCATCTATAGAGGGTATTGAAATGGCAAATACTACCACATAGGAAGCTGAGTACCTAGTTATTCTAAATTAGGTTCATTTCTTAATGTCCAAGTACTTCATTATTCAGATCGCGTTTCACAATGAAAGTGCCAGGTGATCAATTAATCATTTTACAGTTAAGTATACTCGCATCGAGTTGTTCCAAACGCTTATTTTTCTTGTGCATGGGTAGTTTGCTTCCAGTTATATGCCTCAGTGAAACATCTTCAAAATTCCAATCTACATTTTTTACAACAAAAATTTTAACGATGGAGAGGTCTAAGAACAAGTTTTGACAAAAAATTACATTGATTGTCTCAAGTCTTAATAATATAGCACGGATTACCCACAAAAAAAAACGAAAAATAAAAAAAAAATCACGCCATGTGTACTTAGCAGAAAATCCAAGTTTAGAGGAGGGTGTTAATATGACAAGACTCGAATAATTATGATTGTCACTGTCCAGTGTCCAGTATTTCTTCAAGTACAAAAATTCAAGAGCGAGGCCAGAAATCTGGCCAAAAACAAAATCTTGTTTTGTTAAGGCCAGAATTAGTAAGACTCCTTTAATTTTTCTTGTATTCTTTGGTGATACGTCCGAGAAGCCATAGCTGAAAGCAGGATGTGGTGAATGAGGTATTACCAAAAAAGATATCATGTCATGTATAAGATGGTGGATAACGCACACAGATTGTCACTGTCCAGTTTCCAGTGTTTATTCAAATACAAATTTCGGGAATAAGGCCAGAAATCTGTCCAAAAACAAAACCTTGCTTTGTTAAGGACTGAATTAGTAAGACTCCATTAATGTTTCTTGCATTATTTGGTGGTATGTCTGAGAAGCCATATAGCTGCAAGAAGGATATGGTTCATTGAAGACTTGGTCAGGACATCGAGAAAAGGAACAAAGGGCCAAAATCAGAGGAAGAAACCTTTAAATGAAAGAATTTCCAATGACGATGAATACCGAATGATGAAATTACCAAAAATGATACCATGCATGAGATGGTGGATAACGCACAAACTTGGTATAGTTTGCAAAAAGTATTTATATATTTCCACAATTTTCCGTTTCTAGCTTTATATTTTGAATGAAAAGTTGGTAGGTCCGTTTAATGGAAGTTAAACTTTATTATTACAAGTAGTGCAATTTATCAGCAAATCATCATATTGATTAAATCAGGATATGTAAATATCGAGTATGGTACAATAAGCATAGCTATCCTTGAGGTATTATTGCTAATGGATTTTGAAATAACTTCCATTTACACGCCTAACGAAATTTATTCTGAAGAAAATCCAATACTTCCTTATTTTTTGTATCTTAATCAGAAATAAATTAATAATTACAAGAACATGCAAAATAGGCTTGAAGGCTTCAATAAGTGCGTCATGAAAAAAAATGTTTCATGCATCCAGGAGGTTTCATCGTTGATGATGAATTAATTGACCATCAAGGATTTTCCTGCTAAATCGACAATATTGATTAAGATTTCCTGCAGATTTTAATATAATCTCCGGATAAAAAAAATTACAAGCGTAATAATTATCATTCTTCATAATCTATAATTTGTTACCTCCTTTGAATTATTATGTATTTTATTGCATCATTTGCATCAATGCGTAAGATGTATTTTAGCGGATGCTTGATAGAAATTTCACACTACCTACTTAGGTATTTTGCATTAATTTATAATAGATATTTGTAATTTATATGGATATTAATGCAATTTTTATTTAACGGCAGAAACAAAGCTATACTCACATTAAAAAAAAAATTATGAATACCATGTCAAATCACAATCAACTGTACCTAAACACAATAACACAAATCGTATCGTGATTTGAGAAGATGTGAAAATTACGTGTTGTCATAACTGTCAGTTATTGTGCACCAAATCAACTCGCAATTTACTTTTTGATAAGACAGTGTCGTGTCGAGATTCTTTTACTTTCGTGCACGTTGTTTCTATTACACGTTGTTGTGTATTGTTGGTCGCGTTATAAGTAGGTTACATTGATTTAAGGTACGTAACACTTTTTACACTCTGGTGCCTTCCTGACGGTGAAAATTATTGTGAACTTGAAAGTTAACCACAAATTTAAAAATTCTCGGACGCCTAATGAGCGCGTAGGTGATAGAAAATACAAGAACCTTGCTAGAAAGCTACGCCGACGTCTTCGTTTCTCTTACTGTTTTTATCACAATTCGATGTCTGAGATTTAGTATTGACAATAGACATATGTTCACGTTTTTTAAGCTACTGCGTGTTAGCATGAAGAGTGAGTTTACTCTTAAGACTGAGTTGCCTATAAGAGAAATTTTAAGTTGGAAATTGACAGGTGCGAGATGAGCAAGTTTTATTAAAACAAATTTTATTATAACATGTATAACAGGCTTGTATACAAAATTGTAAACAAAGACGCTACAAGTGGTGTGAAAGTTTTGATAAATTAACTCGTTAAACTTGATTTAATCAACAGATGCTTTGTATTGTCTTCCCCAACTTCGAGCCAGGATGATATCGGTGCGATAACGGTTAGCGCCATAGCGATCCTTCTGGTGTAACGCGAACGTGCCAGGCTGTAAAAGGAAATTATGAAAGAAAATCTCATTCGATGTTCTGAGAAAATCTTTCCTTAAATATTGATGGCGGCAGTTTTCATATCACATGATTTGAATTCCTAACATTTGGTGCATGTACGAGTTACGTAAGGAGTATGTGATCTTCATGAAAGCGCCGCGCGTGGTGCAATATAGACATTGAACAGGTGTGAAATCCACATGCTCTGTTCACATCGTTTACGGGACAGTGTCATCAGATTGTTAGTAAATCAATTGTCAGACATGAATTTCATACCAATTTAGTAATTAATGGTTAGTTAATAGCGATTTTTCATAATTGATAAAACAATTAAATACTAGAAAATCCCTTCCGAATCAGGTCAAGAATTCTTTAATTTTATTAATAGCGAGATTGGTAGGTATTGTTTTAAACTTTTGATATTGACATCAATGCTCATCAACACTTAAGGATTCATACCTACTACTATCATAATTAAATGAAAGAAAAGACGAAGATTAAATAATTTTCATTCTAATTAACAATAAACCTGTAGAGCCATCACAAAAACAGAAAAAAAAACATGATACCCTGTAGATTGGTGCATGAGTGTTATGTGATTTTAAACCTTTTTGAATTTGACGGCGCTCTAATTTTTGCTTTCACAATTCCTTTATCAATACAATCAACAAGGTAAAAATTCTCCTAAAATTAAAATGAACAATTCGTTTTTCAAAAATCTAGGAGTCTTCTATAATAATAGAAAAACGGTTGTTATTCCAGTTCAACCAAACAATCAATTATGATGACGAATCACTCAAATCAAAATTAAATAAACTTTTTATAATTAAGTCTTTATTAAGTACCTAATTAAATTTTTGAATATAAATAATTTGAACATCGTCTTGCTTTTGTTTATTAATTTTTTATTTTTTTAATTAAGACCTCGCTTTTCAACACATGGAAAGGGGCTGCTGCGTTCCTCCATGCTGTGACCTCAGGTGTTACAACCTACAAAATATACAATTAATTTTAAGGCGCACACAGTTCTGCAGCACGAAGAAAGTAATGGTCAATATTACTTTCTAAGACAATGAAGTTAATTTACAGCTGCAATAATAGAGGTGTAAAAATTTTAATCACGAATTCTTATAAATTCACGAATTTCATCATAAACGATAATTACAGTAATAAATTTACAGTTGCGATCCAATTGCAAGTACCGTGCAATTTCAACAAAGTTACAATTTTAAGCACGTAGATAATTATTTATGTGACTTTATTGTTATTCGCGGCAGGTAAAATTGTGAATTCGATTTATTAAAGAAAGGGAATAATACATGAAATGAAAAATATGGATGGATTAAAAAAGCGAGGGCAGGGCAGGACGAAATACGGAAACAGGATTCGAAGCAAATTGGTGACGCAGAAGCAATAATTCCTTCTTTCCCGTTCTTGCGACTGTTAGAGAAAAGAAGGCATTAATTTGGACATATTTTGTCTTGTGTGATAAACAACTTCATGACGAATGGGGGAAGTTTTCAGATAGTGTATTGTGGGGTGATATTTATGGCTTGTATATGAAGTTTATCATGACATGACTAATAGTCACGTAATGGAGAATGCGCGTCAAAATGTAGTACTATTAGGAAATTTTGAGTATACATATTTTTTGAGATTAAAAAAATGCTACTGCATTGAGATATTATGTCTTATGGGCTTCATTAAAATAAATGATCTAGATGGAACTTCTTGGATTACGTGAATTGAATTTTATACTTTTTAGCTAGATACCTATATCATTAATTTAAGTCGATTATTTATCTCTTGTATATCATTAATAGATGTAACTTTATTATTGTTATTATTGAGGTTTGTTCTTCTAATGATATCATTGACGGGCATCAAGGGTAACTTACAAAAATCAAGCCTGTGTTGTATTATTTATCTTGACAACAAGTACACTGTCATAGAAACATGGTTGCGGATAAATTTGGAGTAAAGTGAAGGAGTGGCCCATCGTGGGTTTTAATGATTTTTTTGAATACCTATTTCTTAGAGTTCTACACTTAAAAAAAGTGCACAAGTACTTAATAAAATTATGGAAAAGATTCCAACGTTTAGACTATAGATTTGACAAAGATTGCTTGGCATCGTTGTCACTTGTAACAACTCCCCAGTTGATACCTCTACGTGAAAGTACAGCTCCTTCAAAATATGATGAGACAACGGAGACACGAAGTAAGAAATAAGACTTGTTTACTCAAGACGTCTACAGACGCTCCAGTAGGACACACTGAAAAATAAGCTCACTTTAGTGGATTGAAGACACAAACCACCTCCGTCTATGGCAGGAGTACATCGTTCTACGATACAGGTGGCAGGAGCTGATTTTTTTTCTAACTAATATATCATTAAACGATAGGTAAAGTTTCAGCTTTTATCATGTTTGTCATTTACTCGTTTTTTTTACAACATGACAAGCTGCTGATAAGCGTTGTCCCGCGATTGAGGTGGCAGGAGTGGATTTTGTTGATAGGATATATTATTACGACATATCAAAAGATAAACCAAGCTTTATCAAATAACACATTGAAAAATGTCGCTGGCTCCCGGACTATATAGTGTTGCAGAACATTATGCAGGGAAAAATACAGGGAAGAAAAAATAGAGAAAGAAGACGCATTCCCTGGATAAGTAGCTTGAGGATGTGGTACAACTGTAGCTGTAGTTCCATTGAGTTGTTTAGAGCTGCAGCGTCAAAAATAAAAATAGCTGTGATGATAGATAACCTTCTCAGAGGAAATGACACTTGAAGAAGAAGAAGAAGTCTCAGTCTGAGCTGAATCGCGACTTATGGAATCGTTTCTGTGGTGAATCAACTTGGTTCTGGAGTTAAAATGGGAGTCACCATTTTAGAAAATATCCTTGCATCCCTGCAAGGATATTTTCTGCAAGGATGTTTTACCCGTTCCTGTTTACTAGTCTCAGTCTGAGCTGGATCGTGACTTATGAAATCGTTATTTCTGGGGCGGATCAGCTTGATCCTGGAGTTAAAATGGGAGTTACCAGTCTGCATTCCTGCAAGAATGTTTTACCCGTCCCTGAGCTATTGTTCTGGAAACATGTTTTGTATATTTAAAAAGCATTCGACCACATTGGAGTTAAAACGCTGAATCTTCTTCCCTCAGAACCGATTAACGAGAAGAGGAGTATCCGGCGTCTTAAGTCAGCTTTTATTTCCGTATTTGTTTATTATCGTTTTGTATTACATACCGTGTACTGATGCGTGTGTATTCTCATTTATGCTACTATAAAGGTTATTATTATTCATTATCGTTATTAAATCTTATTTGTAAATAACTACTCATCAGTCACCACGGTCGATGCCGTCAATAGGAATTGCAGTACAGCGCAATATTAAATTTAAATATTACCTGGTGTCTACATTTCACCTGTGTTATCAAAGATCGCTCAACTCACACGATGTACTGTCTTCAACCCCTTAACACCAATAAGTAAAACAAAGATGAATATATTGGATAATGCCACATTTCTGACAGCAATGAACGAGTGGGCGGTAATACTATCCAAGGAAACAGAGGGAAACCGTAATTTTATCGAAAATCGATTATCCGTCAATTTTGGGCGCCAAAGCATTTATACAATTTGTATTACGTTAAAATGGTGATAGTTACTTTCTTATATTTTTATGCAGTTGTTGCAACGGTAAGGAAACACATTAAATTAATTTATTAATATTCTGACAGGTCGGTCTGGTGCCATCTGATCACAGTTTTGCATAAACAATAACTCATCCTCTCTCTTTACTTATCTAAGACGGTAACGTCCGAATAAACAGAACAACAATAAAAATAAATGCAAATTACTTCTTTTAGCATTCTTGTCAAGTAACTCTCCCTTTATCTTAAGCCGGGGATACATCTAGAAACGTTGGTATTCGTTCACGTTCGCTGTTATTGCCATCATTGATATTCGTTCCTAGTCATTCGCGGCAACGTTGCTTGGTAGAATGACACACAGTTACGAATTTTCTGTTTCTTTCCGTTGGCCAAAACATTTACCAGCGTTCCACACTCATTCGCGAAGATTAGTTCGGCGTGAAAATCTCGTAGACATTCTGGTAAAGTTTTAAAAGAACGTGTCATTTAAATCGGCTAGTTAAGTCCATATCATCATAATATCTAGTTCTACTTAAATATAAATCAATCATCCAAACAAGTCTCTGTTTCCTTTTTTTTCCGTCGCTTTATGATTTGATTGATTATGATGTACGAGGGCACAGGCCACAATTAACTGATTTTTACTCATATTTTTTTCTTCATAAACCAAAACCAAAACCAAATCATCCTTTCTCGTCGAATTGTAGCTAATAAGTATTGACTTCAAATTATTTTCGACACTGCCACATGTGAACGTCTAACAACTTTTCAATCTTTTCGGTTTTACCGACAGACGATGGAAAACATTCGTTCATCTTGCTGGCCATTTGAACCAAAATTCGTTGCAAATGACCACACATGACCATCTACACTTGCCGAACGACTGCGAACGATTGTAAACGAATGCGAACGAATGGAAACGTTTCTGAGACGTATCCCCGGCTTTATTATGTAATTCCTATTGCCACTTTTCTAAATCCAACCTGTATGTATGTATATCTAAAATTATAAACTATAAAATAAATTATATTGGAACTTCTCTTCGTACCTAAAGCCTGAAGGGCGAAAAGGGACCACCGATTCTAAACGTCGTCGTCCTTTTGTATATAAAGCCTTAGTTGGAGGTGGGGGTAGTCTAGTATGAAGTCTAGCGTGCGCAAGTTTTCCTTTTCCGAAAGACTGCGTTCTAGAACAGATCTTCACAGATAGATATACATATAGATATAATCGTTGGTTATTTACACAAATTTGTAAAATTTGTGTAACACTACGAGTGCTATAATAAATGTAAATGTACCTACCGCAAAGTGGTAGTGGTAGTGGTAGTGGTAGTTGTAGTAATAGTAATTGCTATGCGATTATTTCTAGTGTAGACGTGCGTTAATAAAAGTGTAGATGCATCAAGCGTATAGATTATGCAGCGATGGCGTGTCTCTAGTAATTATTCTAACAATAATAATTATTGTTATCCTTTGAATAAAGTATGCACTTATCTATCCACTACAAAATTGTGCATAGAACTGCAAGGTCGTTAAATTATATATTGAATAGGAAGCACAGGTGCGTATTTGCACAGCAGCTAGAATAATTAGCGGTAGTGATTAACAATTAATTAGCATTTAAATTTGTCAGTAGCCTTTCACTGCCTATGTTCGTTCCATATTCAGTTAAATATATTTTGGATCTAGTTCGGTTCAGCTATTTTATTGGGCGTCTATTTGTTAATTTCTGGAAAATTGTAATTAACAGGAAAATTATATATATATACCTAATTATCATCAACATTGAATTTAAGCGGCTAAAACGACCAATGTACTTATAGCTGCTCATTCAGAAGTGATTTTGAAATGTCGCAACTTCAGAAACTTGAATGATTATTGAATCACAAAAAGGTATGCCCGGGGATGTTTGAAATCAGTTCAAACTGCAAGCTTTCTATAGCTTTTCCTTGCAGAGATCCAGATCTGAAAAGTAATGTTCGTCTCTTAGTATACTGACGATATCATCATACCTGAATAGGTAGACTTTACGGTTTACCAAAAATCCATAAAAATCATGTCGCAATCAGACCAATAGTTTTTTCAACTGATGTTCCCGTAAAAGAATCGTCTCAATGATTAACAGATATCTTAACCAACACCTACAACAAAAACAATAATTATTAAACATAGTTTTATTATAATATATGTCTCCAATATAATCTATTTGAACCTTAATAAATCCTTGCATATAATAAACGTTTTTATTATAGGTATACCAGTCGTCAACACACGTTAATCCCATTTCTCCAGTTTCAGCTCCTGCTCATATTGCTGATTTCCCTGCTGTCATCAGTCAGATGCCAGTTCCCCTTCGACCTGGGATCCCTCGGGAGCTTCGGGGGTGGTCTGGACGCCTCCCTGCAGGCCCGGGATCCTCGCCAGAACACCGGTCCTGTGGTGTTCCCGCCGGCACCTCCCGATAATGGAGACACCAGCGGCGTCGTAGTCGGTGCCTCGGGATTCGGCTTCGTGCCGCCACAAACTCCCAGTAAGTAATGGGAGAGTTAGAGAGTTGTCAGATTGTTGATTGATATTGTTGAAACTGATAGAATTTTTGTAACAACCATTAACCATTTGACTCAATGTACGAAAAAATATTGTTGCAAAAAATAAAATTATAGCAATTATAGTCATGCGAATGAAGTATAATTTAGATCACTTCATTTTAAAATAACCTCGACAAAATTCATTACAGTGTTTCTTGTGCTTGCGGGTTTGTAACTCCCCTAGCGCAAGAAAGTATCACTTTATGTAATCGTTGCGTAAAGCACTACATAGGTTTTATAATAAGAGTCATATTTCATTATTGATGTACTTATGTATTAATGAAATAAATGTAAGAAAACATTATTCATCAATCTGGCAACTTTTTCTCTGAAATTAAGAAGGAGGGGAACTAAAAAAACTTGCTTGCTTAATAGTCTCATAATTTGAAATATTCTAATACATTATCTAGGCTAAAGTCATTTTAACTATCATGTTAGCAGCTAGCTTTTGGTGCAAATTCGTTTTGCAAATTACAATAAAGGTGATAGAGAGTGAGAGAAAGGCGAGATAACGGCGAAAACTAACCCGGAATCGTTCTGCTGATAAATAATTCATCATATTTTATTCAGTACTAAATACCAATCTTAAATAAAGACTGAAAGAAACCTAAACGCACCAAAAAAAAATCTTCTTGAATAGGTACAGTATAGCCTTTTAAGCTTGAATCTAGTTAGTACCAGTCCAGTCATTATATCCAAAAAATCGATTTGAAATATGAAAAATTCCGTTGTCGATCTTTCTTGTTCTACCCAGTGAGGGGGGGGGTTACTTCAAAATGGCGACTTGATCAAAGATGCGCATCAGTCCGCCGTTTTGAATTTTTTTTTAAATATTTGTTTTTCTTTAATAACTCGGCCATTTAAAATGTTTCTGGTAAAAACAGTAAAAACAGAGCTATTCAACAAAAGCATATTTTCATATAAAATTCAAAATGGCGGACTGATGCGCACCTAGGATCTGGTCGCCATTTTGAATTTAGACTATGAGCGACGCCTTTATAACGGGTAGAACAAGAAAGATCGACAACGTAATGTTTCCTAGATTAAAAGAACATAATGACTGGGCTATACCATTTCATTTTGAATAGCGGTAACGTCAGCGGTAACTTCAGACGATCTAGTTTGACAAATTTTTGAAAATATTAAAAAAGAGTTCCTCGAGAAAGATTCCTGGAGACATTAAGTCAGCCAGAATCAATTTTTGCTCAATGCATTTTTCTTTTACCTACCTACTTTCAAAAAATTTATGCAAAACACCAGAAAATTTGATCAAAATTCAGTTAAAATGTTACAAATGAATGTCCTGAACTTTTCTTATTCATTTATTGTAGAAATTTATTTTCGTTTTCCTGCCAATAATGTTAGTAATTTTGTACTTATTTATATTTTTTCATAAAATGCAGATAATTGGTTTTATTATAAAATTATAGTGTCTGTACTATAATTATTATTCAAATCAGTAGAAAAACATTCACTGGTAAATTGTAGGTTTAGTATTTCTTACACTGATGCAAAAATGCGCATAAATACCTATTTCAATCTCATTAATTTGCTGTTTTATTCACCACACAAATTACCTACACAAAACGTTTCAAGCCGCTATTATTCCAAAGTTTAGTCTTTCACACCCAAAGTTTATAGAACTTGGGAACAATTTTTGAAAAAAATAAATAGAAAAAGTTTTTTATTTCAAAAGATTTTTCCATTCAGTTTAGACTAAATCCATAGAATATCATGTAAGCTATATAAGTGACTCACTCATTGTCTTAACCCTATTAAACTCTAGCCAACATTCCCTTATGTTGAACTCTCTTATAGAACAAATGGTTAGGTTAGATTCGTCTTGACATTGTTCGGAGGCGGTCACTGTATAGAGATAGCCTTTGGGCGAAGGGCGGAATAGCAGAAGGGGTGATTAGATTTTGATTCCACTACTTGGTTAGTGATTATCATAGGGCTAACTTAAGGGAGAGACAATATCCAGTACCTAATACTAATTTCCAAAAACGATCAATTATAGTTTTATTTAAACGATCTTCAAGTATTTGTTTCCCTTATTAATTTTCTCCTCTCACCGTTTCTCTAATATGGTTACATTAACAATCAGTTCTTTTTTTTCTGAATTTTTACCTCTTCTGCAAGGTGAATTATATTGGTGCATTTTCCAATGGTACATTGTAGGGGGAAATTCGTGCAGACAGAAAAAAATATTTAAAAAATATTTTTTGTAAATTGACCGAGATATGAAGAGGTAAATTTGAAGATTCAACATATTTTTTAATATGGACAGTTTAAAAGAATTTGTTTCCTAAAGTAGACACTACGGCCTCCTTTTTCAAATATTATTATTGTTTTTTTCAAAAACAGCCTTTAAATTTTTCTAAGATTGAAATTACCTTTAGTTTTTTTTGCATTGGTTCATGGAATTCTTTATTTTAATAAAAGTCGATTTGAGATAGATTAAAATTTTTTATCAATCGTAAACAATTTGGGACATCATCCCAAACAACATTTTAAAGTATACCATATTAATTTATACGCATATACAGGGTGTACCAGCTCGATTTAGACAACGGTAAGGGCCGTGTAGGTCTCGTCAAGACGATACGTTTTTTTATTTGAAGTTTTTGGATTTGGACCTTCGTTACGGAAATATGGCCGACTTCCGGTTTTTAGTTTTTTGGCTCCAGTTTCGGCATTTTTAGGTTCTCGCCCAAACTGAAACTAGTTTTGGAAACTCCTTAGCTTCAGTTACAACTTTCATATTGAAGTCAAGGTTCTATCTCTGTTGGATTCAAAATGGCGACATGCCCAAGACTTTAAATTTTAAGTCTTTGAATCAATTCAAATTGAATCAAATTGAAAAATTAAGATTTTGAATCCAACAGAGATAGAAACTTGACTTCAATATGAAAATTGTAACTGAAGCTAAGGAGTTTCCAAATCTAGTTTCAGTTTGGGCGAGAACCTAAAAATGCCGAAACTGGAGCCAAAAAACTAAAAACCGGAAGTCGGCCATATTTCCGCAACGAAGGTCCAAATCCAAAAACTTCAAATAAAAAAACGTATCGTCTTGACGAGACCTACACGGCCCTTACCGTTGTCTAAATCGAGCTGGTACACTCTGTATATGAACGCAGAAATAGGAAAAGTAGCGTTTTGGGTGTCAAATTTTCCCAAAGCCAAATCTTGAATTCTTTGATTCGGGAATAGTGAATATCTTATTTTTTTTGATTTCAGTTGCATAATTATAAATTTAATTATTGAAAGTCTCACAAAATAAAATCATCCGCATCTAGTTTAGTAATTTCCAAAGCATCAGCATGAAATTTAGTAGTTTCCAAATATTTGAAATTCTATTAATTAATTAATTAGACATAAAACCCAGACGACTTCATTAATTTGATAACTATTTCATTGCGAGTGAACGAAATATTCGCATAGTTAATATGATCCCCATTATCCATTATCCATTTCACATCGAACTTTACAACCTCATCTAAATATAAAATAAACCAGCCCGATACCATTAAAGTTAACCAACCTTCAAATACGCCTCACTATAACGCAGTTTGAATGGCTTTTTAATCAACATCAATCAGTCGATTTGTACATTTTATGGCCGGTCATCGTTTTCCAGGCTTTCCCATTATCATCAGGCTTTATTAACAGAATTTAGGAGATGATCCATATATTTATTATTTATACATTTATACTGTGAATTTCAGGATCTAGATTCAGGCAGGGATAAAGTATCCTAAAAGAGGTATGTATGTATCAAAATATTCGTTAATCGGATAACTATTTTATCGGAAGAATCGTATAAGAAAAGATGCTACCAAGTTGTTAGTTTCATTATGTGCCATTAATTTAAATTTAACTTTTCTTGACACCCCCTTCCGTGATATTTCAACCCACCTCATCAGAGGGGCAGATATGTCTTTGAAAAATTCAGGAAAACATAAACTTTTTGGATTTTGATCATAAATTTTTGTCCACATTTTCATTGTCAAATCAAATATTAATTGAATTAATAATAATTACATTTTGACTATCAAAACTGTCCAATTTTTGAAAAAAAAAATGACTATCAAAATCAAAAAGTTTGTGTTTATTGAATAAAGAATTTATTTACCTTTTAAATGACATGTCACACCACCCTCCTTCATATTTTAAATTTTGAGGAGGTTGAAGTTTGATGAGTTTTACTCAAAAGTCGCTCATTTTACTTTTCATAATTAAATTTTAATGTTACTCAATTTTTTTCATTATATTACAAATTAAAAGTTACGATTTTTTTTGCCAGGAAAAAATATTTATTTGGTCGATACTCAAAAAAGATTATGTAAATTTGAAGATTATGGAGTAAAGAAATCTCTCATTAAAGAAACAATAACTTATTATAATGAGTTTCCCTTGTTAGAATAACGAATAATAGGCGACCCCTAAACCGCAAGCAAACATTGCTCTTGATGTATTATTTGAAAAATAGTTCGCTAATCTTTATCCAAGATCTCTCTAATATCTATAATTATGTAATAGTAAACCACGAGTAGTAATAGTAACATACAGGGTGTTGATTTTCAAAGCGGGCCATAGGGGATTAGCATTGCGAAAGTGGTTTTTAAGGATTCCTGCTTACCGTTTAAACTGACAGAAATGGTTTTGGTATCAAAATGAAGCTAAAATTATTGCGCATAACGCTTGACATCAGAAATTAATTTAATTTCACGTTTTTTTCTAAAATTCTTCAGTAAAAATTCAAGTAATTGTTAATGTTTAATCACAAAATAGCATGCCTTGCCCAAACAATAATGACGTTTCTAAACGTTTTTACAATCCAATAATAAAACTTTATAAGTCAGTAGGTAATAATAAAGTCTGGTTCTATTTAAAAATGGGTTATACAAACCAAGAAAGAGTATTTATGGTGAAAACGGGTGAAAACCTACTACAGTGTAGCCAGTTACAGGAGGGTTAAATAGAACCAGACTTTATTATTACCTACTGACTTATAAAGTTTTATTATTGGATTGTCAAAACGTAGAAAAGTCATTATTGTTTAGGCAAGGCATGCTGTTTTGTAATTAAACATTAACAATTACTTAAATTTTTACTGAAGAATTTTAGAAAACAACGTGAAATTAAATTAATTTCTGATGTCAAGCGTTATGCGCAATAGTTTTAGCTTCATTTTGATACCAAAACCATTTCTGTCAGTTTAAATGGCGAGCAGGAATCCTCAAAAACCACTTTCGCAATGCTAATCCCCTATGGCCCGCTTTGAAAATCAACACCCTGTATAATAATCAATGTATCAATGAAGGACCAATTTGTGTCTATCTATGTAAGTCATCACCGGTTACATTGTCGTTAATTAGTAACCTGTTGCAAATGACCATAACCTTGCTTTCTACATCATGTCCTCGGCATTAGAACTATAAGGTCATTATATTTTCACCTATTATAGCACAAGCACCAGGAACTGGTGAAGTATTGATAGATTTTAAAGCAATATGGACACTGAGAAAAAAATTATCTCAGAACCAACCAATTCCTAATAAATTGTTGGTCTCCTTCAGTCTTGGGATAAAAAAAAACACAATAAACTTTTTATTATTCGATTATTAATCGATTTTGCATTTCACTCTTCTGCAATAAATTGAACATTCCCCTTATCTCAAATAGGATCTAAGGCTAGAGCGCTCTAATGAGTACGACAAATTTTAATTAGTTTATGGAACAGCTTTATTTATTTCCATATCAAAACTTTATTTTGACATACCTACTTCTTCTGAAAACGATTCCGGAGACTCTGGACAAAATTTCTTGCAAAAGGAAGAAATAAATTCCCATTAAAATTTCAGACTTTTATTTTCTTTTTTTTACTTCTTCTACTTATGGACTTAGCCAGCCCAATTAACCACTATAGGTTCTTTGCAGAACGATTTAGAAACATGTTACACCATGTCCTTATTCGGTCTCATTGTAGAAGAAGCAACCATTGCAATACTTACCCAAAATTCGTCAAATAGAGTAGCCCGTCAAAATTTAACAATTTTATTTTTTAAATAAACTCGAGATGGAAGTACGCTGTCATCCTGAAAACTATAAGTTGTACGAACCTACCAACCTGGAGAAAAAGAACAGTCTTGGATAGTTAATGAAAATTTTTCAATGTGGCATCGTTGCTCAAGTTGGCACTGGAACATTTACACACTATTCTTCTCTCTATCGAGTGCAGGGCTACACCCGATGCAAAATAAAGAGGAAGCTATAACGAAAAGTCCACGTCCAACTGCTATTAGGAAAAGTACACGTCCAACTGATGAACAAGGGATTAGGTTCCTTGAAACCATAATTCTATCTACCAGAAATTCCTGCCAAATTTGGAATCTGCCTTACACCCAATTAATGCATTACTCCAGAAGAATATGAAATTCAATTTGGCAAAACCATGTAACATTTTTAAACAGGTAAAGCTTATTACATCTACGCCTATTATTCTGGTTCCGTATGATCCGAAATTGCCTCTACTACTAGCTACCGATGCATCACCTACAGGCTTAGGAGCAGTTATAACACACTTAAAGCCGAATAGTTCCTGAAGACCAATAGCAAATTGTTGAGAACTACGTTTGCCAGATTCGGATTGTCAACTGCGTTAGTCAGCGACAATGGACCTCAGTTTCGTTCACAGCAATTTCAAGGGTTGTCGCCTTTCCAATTTCAAAGTCAAATGTAGTTATACATAAATTTTCTGCACCATATCATCCATCTACAAATGGGCAGGCGGAGAGATAAGTCCAAAGCTTGAAACAGAGCCTCAGAGCTATGGCGAAAGAACCGCGAGACTTGGATATCAAATTACGCAGATTCCTCATGCAGAATAGGAAAGTAAGAAATGAAACAACAAAATATTGAGTCCCGCAGAACTAAATTTCGAGGTGAAAACAGAACGAGGTCAGATTTGATGAGCATATATATGAATTACGGTAGACCCAAAATAGCCGACTCTCTGGCTAGAAGAGGAACCGAATCCAAATTTACAGGACCAGAACCGGTTGTTGGCATATCCTCAAATACTGCCAAAACAACAAAATAGACACCTGGGCGGAAAATAAGGTACTTCGGTACTGGCAAACTCTACCAGGATTAACTCACTCTTCCTTCATTGAAGGACCATCGAGAAACAGAGCTAAAAAGCTACTGGAGCTCAAAAGCACTGACCTAAGGGCCCTAGGCGCTCAGGCTACGAAATGTCAACAACCATGCAAATTCAAAACACCGGAAAACTAAATTAATGAGCCATCGACTAAAAGCGGCAGAAGTCGAAGGCACAAGCACACCATGCTGCCTGTTCATCCGTGATAGAAACAGAAAGATACAATTCCTAGTAGATAGTAGACTGGTGCAGAAGTGAGTATCCTCTCACAATGTCGCTTCAAAGGGATCACAATCCTAACCTATACTTCTACTCATAGGCCTTAGAAACAGCAGAGCATGTTCTATGCAACTGCCCCGCCTTGGGAAGAACCAGACACTCAACGTTCGGAAGAGTATTTCTCTCTCCAAGAGACCTGGATACATTCACACCATCTAAGGTGATTAGCTTTTTAAAAAGCAGTGGCCTGCTGGAATGGATGTAAAGCACTTAGGTGCGAGCCACAATAGACCACTTGGTCGCAGTGGAGGTGTCACCAATCGACCCACTCATTATACAACTAAACTAACTAAACTAAACTACGGTAGACCAAATTGAAGCAAACCCATTGGTAAATAGTACCAAGTCTATCGATAACAAACTTACCAATGGAAATTCGTCAAGCCCAGAGGCATTTACACAACGAAGTTGCAGTTAATGGTCAAGTCACATAAAACGTGTTGATCAACTTCAGAAAACTCAGTACCAAGGATTGGAAGAAGCTTTGATATCTCCACCTAGCAAAGGAAAGTTTATCATGAGTAAATAATTGAGAGTAAGATATGAAGGTTCCGAACAAAGACTTCAGAAATAATTAACACAAATCACCGTAGGAAGGCAATAACTTACCGGAAGATAAGCGATATAGAGAAAAGGACATGCAAGAAGAAAGGCGAGAGGTAACAACCATAAACCCAACTACCTTGGAGCTATTTAGGAGATCTACGTGAGTACGGAAGGTACCCAACCGTTTGATTTGATAGCCTACATAGATAACAGGATTGTAACCTTTTTTCCACAAAATTGGTCATATTTTCTTAGATGAGCCATGCTAGAGAAATAAGTAAACTATCTTGGCATCCTTAATCCATAATGAATGCTGAGATGCCTGTGGTGCTATCCATGTGCGTCATGTCGGGACCACCTGTATTTTATTATTGATTATTATAATGTCAAGAAATTATCTAATTGGTTCCTAGTTTAGGTAGAGATATCTTTTATTAGATAATCATCTTTAATAGGCTGACAGACTTTAGCTGGAAGGTTAATAGGGTTTCTTCCAAACCCCTAAAAAGGTAAAGTCTACACTTAAAATAAAACTTTCATTAAGTAGTTTCTAAATTGATGCTAATTAGTGCAAAGCTTCAATAGTGTTTCGCTTTACGTTACGTAGACCAAGAGATCGTAGAATCTTATTGTCTCATTCTGAAGTCCTGAAGTAAGGATATTACCGAAATTGATTTCATTATTTAAGAAAATGAATACTCCCCATGATTTTGATCATTTTTATTCAGTATTAATCCAGGGAGTCAAGATATAGGACACTTCCTTACAGATATTTCAACCAGTATTCTTACATTATACAGTAAGTCTTCAAAAATAACCATATAAAAAAATTACCGTGTACCTACGTTAAGAAAAAAATCATAGAGTAATCTTTTTTTGTAGTTATCAGAAATCAAAAGATTTTAGTAGTGAAGAAATAATTTTTAATGTCTTCCTCCAAGCTCGTTAAGAGGGACTAAATTATCGCTACACGAATGCTAAAACAAGAGAAATTCTTGTCCGTTTATGTAGTTCAATTAAATTTTAATTGCTTTTTGTTATGCTGTTAACTCACTGACAGTGATTACCTAAAACTAATGTTAAGGCAGCAGGAACGCCTCCTACAAGTAAGTAAATAGGAAGGAAGTAGTTGAAGATAAACAAGTATTGCATTAAGCAGTTCAATTCTGTTGCAAATTTCACCCATTAAATTCGAATTTTAGAATTACTGTGTAATTGTCCGAGTCCAAGTCGTTACATCCTAGATCTAAGATTTCGTGCACCGTTTTATAAACTGGGAGAAAATAAAAGATCCAACTACTGTACACGAACATGAAAGAGGAAAAAGGAAAAATAATACTGACTCTTCTTTAAGATTTAGTTAAATTGTTGATTATAATAATTTCCAGGTTTAAAGATTGGCATGATTTAAGATATAAATATTTGTTTTTGGAAGGAGATTTGGAATTTTATTTCCGGGTTTATTTCATGCGTACACAACTGAATAATTTCACAAATTATGAGAAAGTAAATTAACAGCAATTAAGGAATCACAAGCGATTTGTAGCAATTTCTATTTATTTAAGTTCGCATAATCTTCCTTTTAGTAAACGACAGATGGTTGATGGCATTTCTCTGATGCTCATTTGTTTTAAACAGCTGTGTGTACAGTATCTTAAGCTGACCAATTATGTCTTGGTCAAGTGTCATATTTTTATAATTTAATGACCTTTCAAAGACTAATTATTATTAATTATTGCGTAAACGCCCCTTGGGCGTTTTATTTCATAAATCTTCCATAATTTTTGTAAGGGAAATGTATCACGATTCATTACAGCAGTAATGAAACACATTTAGTAAGAGCAGAATTTCGGCTTTTCACTTTTCATGTCTTCATTTCTTTTATCTCGTAACTGTGAAAGAGCTGATTTTTCTGCGTCTAAACCAGATTTACTTCTGCAGCAGTTATTAAGATTCACTTGATTAATATCTCACGATACGGATCTATTTAAATGTCATTGAAAAAATATTATAAGCTCGGTTTACAAGGTGAGAAATTTTTCTACTACCCATCATTGGGATCGTGTACACGGTACGAGATACAGAGTGAGTCGGGTAAATTAGATAAAATCTGCATAATTTTATGCTTATTAGGAATTTGAAATAAAGTTTATGGAAACTTCAGACGTTGCTGAAATATTCTGCAAAAACTGAAAAATCGAGAACTCCTTTTTTCCGTTTTTTTAAGATTAAAAAAAATCAAAATTTTATTCTTGTTTGTCGAAAAAACAACCTTTCTTTAACCGAATGTCATAAAAAAATCACAAGGCAAGCAATTTTACGTCGCGCTGTTATGTTGACGTCATTCGGTGATATAGTTTTTTTTTTCAAAAAAGAAGAATGACATTTTCAAGAATTTTTGTGATAGATTTTTTGTTTCCTTGATTTTCTTAATACCTAATCACACGCAGTCAAAAGAAAAACAAAAATGAAAACCCAGGTAGGTATCTAGTGGGCCTTAAAATTTTTTCAAATATCAAATGGATATTCGAGCTTATGGATCTGGTAAGCTTATGATAATCTGGTAAACCTACAAAACTTATACATATTTATTTTAGCTAAAAAAATATTACAACTAAAAAAAGGAATTTCGATCTTTCGGTTTTTTCATGATATTTCAGAGACGCCTGAAGTTACCATTAATTTTGTTTCAGATTCTTAATAAGCATAAAATTGTGTATTTCTTTCCCTGTGTATTTCTTACAATTTATGAGATCCCAATGATGGGTAGTAAAAAAAATTCCCACCCTGTATAATAAAAGAAATCATGAAAACGAAAAATCTATCAGACTCAAAAAAAATTTTATGAAATTTCTTGTCATTTAATTGTTGGAAAAGAATAAAAATTTTCACCGACTAACATAATATTATGGTTTTGTTATGGTTTTTGGACTTAAGACTTTTAAGAGTTTTTCTAAAAACATACGGTGAAAAAACGTTTTAGGAAAAAAATTATAAAAAAGAAGAACAATTTGAATTTTTTTGTACCTAAATGTGATCGATTTTGGGTTTCTTTTGGTGTTGTGTTATGAAAAACAATGTCGCGACCATAAGAAAAAGAAAATTTGATATGGTTAGGAGAATCTAGAGCGCCTACATTATTTTTGGCATTGACGGTATGTCCAAAAACGTGAAAACCAAATTGTCTCTAGCTCTTGTAGAAGAAAAGTCTCTGATAAACTAAAGAATTTTCTTGAAATCTGAAAGAAGCATTTCATAGTGTTCTCTAAAACGCGCAACTGTTAGCTTCCAGTTTTTAGTATTTTCAAAATTGGTGCTTCAACTTAGCTATAAATTAAAAAAAATTCCAAGGCATTGAAACTTGAGAAAAGTGGAGCAGACAACATCTCTATCGATGCTGTGTCATCTTATAGATTAACGAATAAAAAAACTGGACCATTTGCACAATTTGCGCAATTATTTGCTTTCCATATATTTGAAAGCAGCTGTTTGAGCAATAGTTTTAATTTTACTTTACGTATACAGGGTGCACCATGTATCCTTCTCTATATTGCTATCTCCTAACGCTAACGGATACAGGGTCGGTTAAACAAGTCCAAAGGAGCGCAATTTTGTGGCCATCTCGATTCCGTCGAGACATACAAGATATCTGTGACCGTTCCTGAAATATCCTGAAAAAACTGAAAAATCGAGATTTCTTATTTTTGCCATATATCTTTTTTATTATTGGAGATTAATGGATAATTTTTTGTGGGCTTACATAAGTCGTCAAGAGCTACCCATCTCACGTTTCAAAAATTTTCAAAGCCGACTAGATCCCAGGATTTTCATAGTCAACTTTCGTTTTTCTAATGGCCACCATAGTGTTTTTTTATGTTGTTCGGTATAAAAAAAAACATGAAAACAAAAAATTGTTAAACTTCAAAAAATAAATAAAAAAAAATTTATTCTTCTTTTTTCTTTACAAAAAAGACACATTTTTAGACCGAATTTCATAGATAAATTAAAAAACCATAAGGCAAGCACTATTTCGGCGTATTTTACAAATGTTGACGTTTTTCGACGATTTTTTATTAGGTTTTTCTTTGAAAAATTAAGAATAAAAATTAAAAAAAAAATTTTTAACTTTATTTTTTTTTTTTAATTTTCAATTTCCATTATTTTTTTCATATCGAACGACTTAAAAAAATAATATGGCGGCCATAAGAAAAACGAAAGTTGACTGTGAAAACTCTTGGATCTAGTAGGCCTTGAAAATTTTTGAAATGTCAGAATTTAGAATTTATTTACTGTCTACATTTAGTAGGTTGCAATATATACACAGTATACAAATCAGTCTTAGAAGATAATAATAATAAAATTAATAAATACAAATATTATAAAATCAACCATAAATATGGTGATGAATGATGTGTAGAGAATCAATTAGTATATTTTTCGAAATTATCATTAATTCATCTTTATTTAATTTGAATTTTTCGAAAAAATTTAAAACACTATTACTAATTGATCCTCTAGCCCCAAAATAGCTCTTAATGGCTTATGTAAGCCTACAAAAAATTATTTATTAATTTCCAATAATAAAAAAGATATGAGGAAAATAAGAAATCTCGATTTTTCAGTTTTTTCAGGATATTTCAGGAACGCTCACAGATATCTTGCATGTTTTGACGAATTCGAGATGGCCACAAAACTGCGCATCTTTTCTCTAATTTAACCGACCCTGTATCTCTTAGCGTTCAGGAGATAGCAATATAGAGAAGGATACATGGTGCACCCTGTATATTTTGGAATATATTCGCTTGTAAATATATACCTATTCAAACTACTGAATTAAAAGTTTCTAAAAAAAAATGACTGACTATGAAAATCCAGCCAACGGCGTTCAATTTGCATTTGCTGCAAAGTTGACAGTACCATTTTTTCGCCAATTGTTATTTTACCACACATTTTGATTTTTCTTCCATTTCATATGAAAACAAAACAATTTTGCTGCCTAGACACGAAAAGTATCATTTTTCTGCTTATCATAAGGCATCAAAGTAGCATAAGTAGTGTCAATTGGCGAGAAAATGATTTTAATGTCTCTTCTAGCTTACTCGTTCTAATACCATTTTTATTTTCTAGGATTCCGATACCTTTTCCACCCGTACTTCTGAACTCCCGGACTATTCAGGTGCTCCAACGACGACTTTGTATATATTTTCCACCGTTGTAAATTTAAATTACTGATAATAATTCTAACACTGCCAATTGCAAAGGCTGTTGTTAAATCTAAGTTATTATATTTAATTCAATACACCTAAATAGTATCTTATTTTACCTTAACATGTACAACGTTATTTATTAAATTTGTTTTATAAATACCACTGTGTTTCATTTTTCTTGTATTCCTATTATTATTAGTATCGATAGATATCTGTCCAATTAAAGCAACTGAGTAATGTTGTAGATATAAAATATAAACAATGGAATAACATTAATTACTAATTCAGTGACATAGACCGAGTGTCTAATTTAACATAAGGATATAATAAGGACCGTGACATGACAATAGAGGACAGGACATTAAGATAATATGTAGTCCTTGAATAGTCCTTATACTCGCCTAGCTTTCTGCGATTGTCTATGGAAACAATTGGCTGTCGTTAACGGCGTAACATTATGGGGGGTGTATAGATGTAGATTGACACGTTGTAACAGCATACAGGGTCATATATTAGTTTCGGATCACTAAACACATTTATTAGGGATAATGATGTAGAAACGTAGGCGTGTTTCATTTCCCAGGATATTCATTCTGAAAATCTTGTCAAGGCGCGCATTGAATTCAAAGAAATTCTATTTACGTTAAGGATACCTTCTATGGACTACGACTACATTCATGGCTCATATGGTTTTTTGTATATCTTGTTGTTGCAGATCTTGCCTGATGTTAGATGCGATATTTTTGTAAACCTAAATCAACTGTTATCCTAATAATTATTTCTCAGTTTAGGAGTTTCTAGGGGATTTATAAATTATTTGACTCATCAATAATTACAAATTTTGTGGTAGATTATCTTACAATTAATTATTTATGAAGCACGAAGCACCGAAACAACTCGTCGGCAGATTTTGTTTGCAAATTCAAACTCAGAATAACTTTACGAAGTTAAGTTTATGAGAGCTTTTAATATATTTTACTTAACATTGAGAAACACCTTCATTAAAATGAATTATTCATGGATACACTTTTCTCAAGTTGTTCAATAAAAAAAAAACAGAAAAAAATTCCAACCGCTGTTTGTTTGTAGCCACTGGCATTGTTGCAATAGCTATTAGTTTCGACTGTACTTGTCATCTTCAGAACAACAATAAGCTGGATTTTGTATCATTATCCTTCTTGTTATATGAAACTATAGGATTAAATCGATGTCGAGTCAACTATTGGCGAGACGGTATTGAAAATTCTATAACATTTCAAGGTCCAAAAAATTGTTTTTCAAGAAGTTTGTAACCGAAAGAATTACATTTAATAATAATTAAATTGCTGTGGAGGAGGGAACTTCTGTGTAGGCAAAATAATCACAGGCACAGAGTATCTTTTAATTGTTTAGTACGAGGTATTTAGAGTATTTTTTTAACGAAGTAAGGGACCATTTCCATAAGAAACAATTTCCCCCTTTTCCCTTGTTTGGTCTGATAAGCAAAATTGATTGCAAAAAAAAGACGAATAGTTCGTCAATATAAGTTTGTAGATCAAATTAATGTACTTTAAGTGAGAAGAAGTCATAATCGCACTATCCCCCCCTCCACTTTTCCTTTGAGACTTTTTCTAACTTACCTGTGGCTAGGGGTGCGCTCTGGCCTCCCTCAGAACTTACGTGGTAGATACCTGGATCTGGTTCGAGATCGATGGGCTTTGGATGGGAAGAAATTTTACAACCAAATACTATCAATTATATCCACAACATTCGTTCGAAATTCTAAAAACCTCAATCTTCCTCGTCCGAAGCTGGAAACCGCCCACTCCCCTGTTAAAACCATGATGCAGCCCATCGCTGTTTTTGCAATCGGTGAGATCCCAATAAGTTTTGTTGTTTGATGCAAGTTTCTCCTTTAATTATTTTCCACGGCGGAATCTGTGCGTCTTTCTAGTCTAACCTTCAAGGTGCCCCCTGTATTTTGCGCGTTGTAATAGGAAGCGACTTTTTTGAAACAAATTACATATCCGAGTTCAGTGAGGATATTACACAGCCAATTACCTTATTTTCTTAACGGTTAAGACATAAATCCCAAACCAGAATTTCTCAAATTGTTTAACTCTAATTAAATTTGGCAACTCTGGCTTGTTAAGGAACATCTCTTAACCACAAAGAAAGTCCCTAACAGGATTAGTCCATGCACAAACTAATAAAGAACGCGAGAAATCTCTTTAACAACAAAACCATGTCTCAGTGAAGTTGGCACCCCTAAAAGTTACAAATTTTCAAATTCTGCAATAATTTTTTAAAATGCTGGACAAACAAAAATTTTGGTTGGACAAATATGAACAAATCGTGAACAAACGAATGTCGTTTGTCTATAAAAATTTTATAAAAATTCGCACTTAGGGGTGCAAGCTTCACTGAGCTCGTAATCAGTAAAAGCAACAGCAGGTTTAACGCTACTAGAATAGAGAAAGTGGCATCTTCTCCTGAGCTTTTTTAAAGTTTTTATTTTTATGCATGCTTGAGTATGAATAGATACAGTTGCGCTCTTGTCTATTTTCTTAAGAATTATTCTAACCGTCTGAAAGTAGGTATTGTTGTGTTAATTTCCCTTTCTAACTGCGAGTACGCTGAACCTATTTTTTTCATGATTTCCTATAAAAAAGCTTCTAAATAAATAAATAAATGAATAAGTACAAAATTATTAAAACGAAAGCAAAGCAAATGTGTCTTCTTTATCCAAATAATTTATCTAATTCATATTATACGGAAGCGAAAAACGCAACAATAGTTTTCATCTTCATGACTAAAATTCCCCTTACTATATTTTCCATTTACCATCATAACCACACGCCCATGTCTTATTTCAGTATTGTCATATCACATTTCCATAAAATATCTCTCGATAGAGAAAAGATGATCAGATAAATAAAATAAATTTCTGAAAAAAAAGATCTTTCTGCTTTCAGGTCGTCAACATCCCGCACTAACTACACTCCTAGCTTCTGTATCATTTTACTGTTTTAATGAAGGTGGTAGAAGTGAGTGTAATAAGATGCTAGTGCCTTAGGAGAAGTTATATTTTATAACTTTTTAAGACTCTGAGTAATTAAATCCTAATCTAAATAAGGAGCCAGCACCAAGGCTTACATCAATAGTCGTTTAATTCGCAACAAGAGTTGAGATAAGTACAATGATTACACTGTTTATGAGGTATTTAGAGATAAAGAAAGCTAGAGTTACATTTCGTTGTGCTGAAAGTCGAATTAGAAGTACTGTAATAAAATGGCACTTAATCTAAAGCATTTTACTTCAGGTTGATGTTGTGCAAGCAGCCAAGCAATGAAAACTACCTACCGAGAATAATAATATTTTAAACACCATAGCTGCAGTTTACATGCAAATGCATACACACCTCGGTTAAATTATTTAGTACCTACGGAAATTATCGAGTTATTGGGTAATTCACCGAAGGTGCAAGTATAATTCAGCTTTATCTAATTTCACCATTAAGAGATCTTTCCTCTGTTCAGGTCTCATGTGAACGCGAAAGCTCTTAGGGGCGGTTTATCTTGAGTCAGACGCAAAATTTCAATAGGCTACGAGTTCAAGGTTCAGATAGTTTCAATGAGCCTATTCTATAGAGAGGGTGGCCTAATTTAAGGCAGAAATTCATTTCTGGACCTGCCACTGGTTCGCAGAAGTTGAACTCTAACATAAGTTGGAAAAATGTACCTAATATATATATTTTTTTAGTAATGGCTGAATATGTGATGAATTAATCTACCTCCAAAATTATTATTGTTGAGAAAAATCATATTTGATATTACTTCTTCTTCATTGCGTAGCAAATCTATCCACAGGAACTGGAGCTATTGTATGTAGCGCTGGCTCGAAGAAGAGAGTCTTCTCAAACCTGGGCCTTCATGTAACAACTTTCCAGGCCGAAATCTATGCCATATAGAACTCTGTACTCCATTCCCTGCTGAAGTAGAGAAATAACGATATTTTCAGGCAGCCAAGAGACTGTAAAAGCTGCTAGCTCTAGCTACTGCAACTCTGAATGGCCTAACGAAAGGAACAACGAAGTAACTCTGATGTGGATTCAGGGCCACGTAGATATGGTAAGAACGAACTTGCCGGCTCTCTGGCCAGGAAAGGTACCCAATCCGAATTAAAACAACAATACGCAACTGAGCTGAGAGGTAAGTCTTCCAGCACTGGCAAAAATTACCAACATTGGACCATTCGAAGACCTTTTGGTGGTATTCTGCATAATAGTTTCTGTATACTGTCAGCTTAACACTTTTCCATTTCTCAGGCTTGGAAAATGCCACATGACCAAAGAGCTTCTCAATCCGCAAAAAATCATCTAATTCAAGAAAATAAACCAGCTCTGTTAGTGAAAGATAACTGAAGGAGCCGCAATCTAAAATCCTCCAATGCGCTAGAGAAGGCACAAGCGAAAAAAATAAAATATTCTCAAGTCAAACAAGTAATTATTCATTTGATACACTCTTGATGGCGAAATTTATTTATAAAAGAAATTAAACTTTTGTTACAGGTTAGCAGATGAACCTTTTGGAACCTAGAAAAACTAGAAAAGACAATAATCGAACAATATTATTGATTACTTGAATTTTTGGGAGTGGGAATCGCAAGTCGATGCGAGCGATGATAGCTACTTGACATAATGAGAAAGTCCCCTTTCCGAACTGTCTCATTGGTTGATATAAATGAGAAAATCAAATAATGGAGCGCGATATGTGCTTAGATGTTCATTTCTGACTGTGTATTGCTGATTATGTTAATGTATGTGGATTTACAGTTGTTTCATTGTTGCGGTCATCTGTTAAGGCATTGGTTTGCGAATTCCATCGAACTGTAAAATCTTCCCTTCACAAAAGCGGTTGGAAAAAGTCGTTGTAGTCTGGTTCTCCACCGACGAGTTGGAAATCTTTCTCTCATAGAGCATGAAAGCCTTCATTTCAGATTCCCAAAATTAGCACTACGACTGTTTGTTCCAAAAACTGCATTTTACTGATTAATTTGTACCATAATGTGTACCATAACTAAAAATATTGGATTAATTAACAATAAAACTAGTTCCTTCTTTACATAATCTTCGCATTTAAAGTAAGTATAATTTCGCGGACCGTAGAACAGTAGTAGTGATGCTGAAATTACAAATCCCAAACTAAATTTCACTATGTCCAATTCGTTTGGCGCTGGTGCAGGGTAAGCAACATTCATGACTATGAATTTCATTACCATGATTCGCCTTTCTACTCGAATATTTCGAGCATAAAAATTGTTAGAGAAGGAGAAAAATACGGAAACATTTCATGCGAGAGTTGTTTACAATGGATACGAAATTATAATACAGGGTGTCCCAATATTCCATGGACATGGAGCAACCACAGATTACTGAGGTAAAAAAAGTCGCTCGGACCAAACTTATCTCTATACCAAAGTGCTTCGTTTGTCCGTTAGAGGGCTTCAAAGTCTTTTGAAAATTTTAGTTTTTTTGAAATAGCTCAAAGTCGGCTCATTACAATTCGATGAAATTTGGTAGGTAAATTTCTTATTAAAAGTACTAACTTCTGATGTACATGATAATTTGACGAAAACCCGGGAAGGGGTGAAACTACCCCTACCCTCCACTAAAATCGATCGTAATTGTTGATAGGGTAGCAGGAACGCTGTTCATGTTTTTTTGTTTGAAAGATACATCGTTTTAGCCCATTTTTGGTCTCCTACAAAAATCTGTATCTTTCCGAAGTGCTATGTGATAAAATAAATTAGTCGATGATACCTAACCAAAATTTTATTTCATTCTTTTAATTTGAAATCAAATTTTCAATTTTCAGGTGATGATTTGATCTAATCTCATAGAAGATGTTTAGTATGGTTCGGTTTTTTTTTTCAGGTGTTTGCAAACGGTTTTTTTCAAACGCAGTAAACAGTTTGCAAAATGACGTGGTTCCAAGAAAAGTTAAAATCATTTTTTTGCGCAGGATGGAACTTTCTAGGGTCCAAACCGGCGCCCACATCGAGCATCTTTTATGAGATTAGATCAAATAATCACCTGACAATTGAAAATTTAATTTCAAATTAAAAGAATTAAATAAAAATTTAGTTATCATCGACTAATTTATTTTATCACATAGCACCTCGGAAAGATACAGATTTTTGTAGGAGACCAAAAATGGGCTAAAACGATGTATCTTTCAAACAAAAACACATGAACAGCGTTCCTGCTACCCTATCAACAATTACGATCGATTTTAATGGAGGGTAGGGGTAGTTTCACCCCTTCCCGGGTTTTCGTCAAATTATCATGTACATCAGAAGTTAGTACTTTTAATAAGAAATTTACCTACCAAATTTCATCAAATTGTAATGAGCCGACTTTGAGCTATTTCAAAAAAACTTAAATTTTCAAAAGACTTTGAAGCCCTCTAACGGACAAACGAAGCACTTTCGTATAGAGATAAGTTTGGTCCGAGCGACTTTTTTTTACCTCAGTAATCTGTGGTTGCTCCATGTCCATGGAATATTGGGACACCCTGTATAAACCCTGACTGGCGAGTGGCCATCGCGAGCGCCAGCAATTCGTCTACTACATACATACTAGCTTCGCATGCTTTATACCCAGCAGACGTGTAAAAAATTCGAATTCCTTTTCAATTCACTTAGTTAGGCAACCCTTTTTACCTTTCTGCAAATGAAGTTTCATATATCAGAAAGCTTGAAAAATATATCTACTCGAGTGTCCTGCTGCATAGACTATGGATCTTAAAAAAGGAATAAAATAAGGGTATATTGGAGTAATGGTACTTACACGAAGTAAAAGGTAGAAATGATATTCCAGTTCAGAGTAGACTCAAAGATTTAATAAATCTGGCTAGATAGGTACCTAAGTATTTATGAATAGATGAAAGATGAGAGAGGTTACATAAGCGGACAAGGATTATTTATGGAACTTACAATAATTAATTATTAATTCTTGTAGAAGCTTTTTAACTTTGAACCTTTCATTCCATTAAAATATTACTCGCATTAACCAAATTTAGTTTTTCTTGCTTTCCATTATTGATCTGTTTGATTTTTAAAGAATTCAGCAAGAAATATGATATACCTCTACATGATATGCTCATTTCATCTGAAGACATTGAAATATATAAGAAAAAACGCATTGGATAAAAAAGGTCGGTAAAGAAAGTGATTTGTCTCAAAGAGAGACATCCATTGATACCAAACTCAAAACCTCCCTCCGCCCACTCCCATCACTAGGGATGGGAGGGGGCAACTTATTGGAAATCTTCAGCTTATTCATTACAGATTTTACGACTGATTTTAAGACTGAAAATACGTAGGACATTGTCCCACCTATATGGTGGGGGAAAGTGGATCCTTATTAAAGATTACAAAGCTACTGTCACCCCCCGCCCCCCACTGAGTGGATGCGAGTAGGTTGGTCGAAATTGGTCCATAGTTTGGTTCATAGCGAAGATAGTGACAAAGCAGTATATAGGCCCATCGTCCAGGCCTGAGAAGCACCATCCATACAGTATGAGCTATTTAGGCTGATTCACATGGAGCTGCATTGAAACCACTTTTTAAGACAGGGATCATCACCACATGTTGCACCAATTTCAACCCTTCACTTGCTATTTCGAGAAAATCGAGGCAAAGTTTTCAATTTGTAACGTGAACAACTAAATAAGCAATCGAAAGTGGACATCAGTAATAAAGAAATGGATGAACGTTGTTCCAGGAGAAACTAATTCCTGCAAAAGGATGTTGATCTTGTCGTCTGTAAATAAAGTTTTAATTCTTAAGCTTAAAGTTACAATTCTTTTAAAGTTACAAAATTCTTAAGCAATTTTGAGACTTTTGATTTTTTTTCTGTAGTAGAATAATTGTAAAATATTCTTCCAATAACTCCCCTAATTGTGTAACTTCATCGCGGTCGAGTTTATCATACTCAACTGCAAAAACATGCAATCTTATTTGTTTAACAAATGAAAATTAATGGCTGTTGGTGTAATTTTTCATGTCTTCTATTTCGGCAAGAACAACCAGTAACCAATCTACGTGATAAATCTCAAAGACACAAAAAACTTACTAAAACACATTACAGGGCGCAATTTCACTTGCTAGATGTTATCGACATCGATTGTCATTGTTCTCCTTTACAAGAATTTCCCTAAGTCACGCGAAGAAGGGGAAAATTCATGAAATAAATGTTATCGTCTGAGCATCCGGTACAAAAAGGATGCTAGAAGCTTCTGTGTATTTCTAATTTCATCAGATAAGGTCGGGATTTGGTTTTACCTGTATATATTACGATGGAATGGTTGCAGGAATCTACAATTCACTAATTCGTAACATGCCATTCTTGAGCTAAAAAACTCTATCAACGTTATAATAGTATGATGGGAAATTAGATGTTTATCGACTGGTGCAATAATCCAACCACCATGAAAGAAATATTTTTATTCACAGAACTAAAAGCTCGTTTTATTTCCTCGAGATAGACTTTTTTGGTTGTAATAACAACATTTTTTATTTACAGAACAAAATTTCAGATGGATTCATTATTTTACTCGTCACTAATCTAATCTAATTTAATGACCTATAGACTAACTTCCTTTAATTCCAGCAAACACTTATCTAAAAAAAATCCTTAAAGTTGGGAATTTGTGTCTTTTGTTCCGGATTTTGTTTGAGGAAAAGTTGAGAATTAGAGGATTTCTGAAGTTTCCTGCCACATTTCTGCATATCTCGACGGGTACAGCGGCGATTTCCTCCCGAATTCGATTTCTTGAGTTTTTCTAATTGTCTAATGGGAGTCATTTCAAAAACACTCCCCAAAAAATAAGGCTCAAGTACCCCGAATTTGAAAATCGCACACAACACGGTCACTTTTGGGGAGTGAAGCAGAGGTCTCTCGTAAAGTTGCCTTGGGTTATTTTCAGTTCAGTATCAGAAGTTTTGCTTATTCACCGCTCCAAGGAGATGGAAGTGGGCTACGTCATTACTGAAAAAAGTTATTTTCATGTGGATTCGGTTCAAAATTTTTCTTGGGAGCGATTTATGGAGTTTTCATAGTCGTTATGCAAAATCCTTCTCAATGAGAGATTTTAGTAATGCACAATGCAATTGCGGGCAGAGCGCCTATAGGCGACTTTTCCACAGCTTCTCTCACTCTCACTTAATTTTGAGATGTTCTTTCTGTTTTCAGTCTTCCTAGAAACTGGTCACACAATTTATTTCATTGTACGCACGCACTCCACTCGCAAATAACTTATGATGAGGGATGGGATCACCAGGCGCAAGATGGAAGTGAAGCCTGAAAGCCCCATGGTCTTCGGCGAAATAATAACTTTCATTATTCAAATTATGAACTCATTATCATTATTAAAACTACTAATTGGGTAGTTTACGTTGCTCCTTTGAGCCGAGCAGGATACTTGAATCTCAGAAATAGTCGTTTTCTACTTAATTTATTTGATATTTATGCCCGTATTCACAAACGATAATTTCCAAAATAATTACGTAATCAATCTCCCCATCTCATTCTATTGCAAAAAAACTGCATATCTCCATCTCACTCATTTAAATAATTACGTAATTATTTAGGAAATTATCGTTTGTGAATACGGGCATTAGTATACAAAATAAAAATATTTCATTAATAACCGTTGGAATTCGATTTAGCCCGATAGCCGGCCTTCATACTGATAACGCCAATCTTATCGCTTGCTATACGCTAAGTAAGTATCGGCTGTTCGCGGAGCGCGCGCCTCCTCGTGAATTTTTTCCGCACTTTTGTGCGGCATACTAAGCCCTCTTTCACAACTACGGTTTTTAAGCCCTCTTTCACACCTACGGTTTTTAACCGTGGCCGTGTACGGCTACGGAGCCGTGCTTAATCGAAACACGTTATCATAAATGCAAACTTTCACACAAGACGATTTGTTGCCGGAGCCGTACACGGCTGCCGTCGCAGCACGGCTAGTTGACTGCTACGGCACGGTGCCGGAGCCGCTTACGGCAACAGAAAAACACACAAGTGTATACACCCATGCACACGTGCCGTGTGTTGATACTGTTTCGTACGATATGGTATCGTACGGACGTTAATAATATTTTCTAAATTTACGGAAATTATAATAACGAAATTATGGTTATTGAAATAGATCATGAACTACTAATTACACTAGTTGAAGATCCTTTCGTATCTCGCGAAACAATGTTGCAAATTCCTCCATCGACTGTCTGTTTTCAAGAAGTGGATCAATCCAAAATTTTCTTGCTTTTCGCGACTGTCGTCTACGACGATGCCAAAGCATTATTAACAATATGCGTCTTTTTCGTTCATCCATCGTAGGTGCAACTGACAAAAATACTTAAAAAAAACATCCAGTGTCGCGTTGTCTACTAAAAACCGTGTGCTGTGTGAACACAAGTCAAATTAAATTACGGCACGGCTACGGCACGGTTACCGTTAGAAAACCGTATGTGTGAAAGAGGGCTAACTGTGGCCGCGTGTAGGGCTACGGAGCCGTGCTTAATCAAAACACGTTATTATCATAAATGCAAGCTTTCACACAAGACGGTTTGCTGCCGGAGCCGTACACGGCTGCCGTCGCAGCACGGCTAGTTGACTGCTACGGCACGGTGCCGGAGCCGCTTACGGCAACAGAAAAACACAAGTGTACAGCTCGTCGATTATTTATTGGCGGAGAATTCTTGAAAGTCGATAAGCAATAAAATTTTTATCGGTATACTCGTGATTCAAAAAAGTCCTATCTAAATGTATAGAGAACAAAAATAATTTAACACTTTTGCATGGATCACTATGAACATTCGATTTTTTGTTCGCTCTTATCATTGTAATTATTGTCTCGATAATGAGTGTTTATCATTTAAAACGTTCATCCAATTGCACCTGCCATAGGCGGCGTGGTTGATATTTAATATTATCAGGTGAAAATTAACAAGATTTTGTCCATAGTGAGAGTTATAAGGCATCATTTTTTGCACGTCACTGCCTGAATCAATATTTTTGCTATCAGTCCAGATTAATTCAGAGAATTCTCCGCCAATAAATAACCGATGAACTGTATACATGCATGCACACGTGCCGTGTTTTGATACTGTTTCGTACGATACGGTATCGTACGGACGTTAATAACATTTATCTACGAGTGATTCATAAAATGCACTTTTTTAGACGTTTCTTAGTTCATAAAATGTATGATTATCTTGAAGAGTGAAATAAAGTAGTTCGGGTGAAATAAAGTGCCGTAGCGGTTCATTATTTAACGCTAAATCTGACACGTTAATGCACGCTCGCCGAGTGGAAGTTCTAGTGAACGCTAGCGGCTCGGCTCAGTTGGCTCGATCGTGGCGTTCGCACTGCAATACGAGACGCTGAACGCTGAATTACATAGTATCCCGATGCCAACCGCTCCAAATGCTTGTTGACATCAACCTATACTAGAGAAACGTCGCAGTTTATTAGCAGTGCGCCAGATCTATGTACCTACAATTAATATTTTGTGTTTTGCATCGTTTAGTTACCTAAAATGGATACCATTCTAGATGATTCAATGAATGAAATATCTTCTACCCCAGAAGAAATTATTTTTCAATCAAATGTGGCTATATAATTTATATATTTTATGTTTACATTTAATCATAAATGAAATATCTTCCACACTAGAAGAAATTATTATTCAATCAAATATGGCTGCACAAAATCGGTTAGGTACCTACCTCAAAAATCTAAAGAAGCAATATGTCACCTTTATGAACTGACGGGATGAAAAAAGCCCTAATAGCTTCAAAAAAACACTTACATAAGATATGAATGCATTGGAAAGATTTTTTTTATAATAATAACTTTTAGTTCTAATTTATGTCACTCGTAGATAAAATTTTGTATGCAACATATGCATAAAGTGCCTTTTTTTCACTTCTGGGATTGCCGCATTTGCCTGCGGCTCATGCGGTCAAACTTCCCAGTCGTGAAAAAAGTACCACTTTATGCACTTGTTGCATAAATAACTATTTCTAAATTTACTGAAATTATAATAACGAAATTATGGTTATTGAAATAGATCGTGAACTACTAATTATTACACTAGTTGAAGATCCTTTCGTATCTCGCGAAACAATGTTGCAAATTCCCCCATGGACTGTCTGTTTTCAAGAAGTAGATCAATCCAAAATTATCTTGCTTTTCGCGACTGTCTACGACGATGCCAAGGCATTATTAACAATATGCGTTTTTTCGTTCATTCATCGTAGGTGCAACTGACAAGAATACTTAAAAAAAACATCCAGTGCCGCGTTGTTTACTAGAAACCGTGTGCCGTGTGAACACAAATCAAATTAAATTACGGCACAGCTACGGCACGGTTACCGTTAGAAAACCGTATGTGTGAAAGAGACCTAATCCTTGACAGCTCGTTTCCATAAAATAAAACCTTTTTTAAAATCATTATTTGGAAGGGTATTTCTAGATTTTTGAATTTATTATGACTACAATTGTTTCGTCCCCTCGTGTTAATACTGCTCCACATTTAAACCAAAACCTCATACCTCCTCTCCCTATACCAAAACTACCTTCCCTTCCCAGAAACATTAGCAGACTAATAGCATCCACACGGAGTCGGCAGCCCTCGGTAGGACAAAGGGAAGCATGGACCGTCCCAACCTCGTGGGCCAAGAAATACCTACACATTAATACACATTCGATCGTTGACCATTGCTGGAGTCATATCGTTGACTCTTCGTTTCGTACTGTCGTCGTCATCGAAGCTAAGCAGAAGTGGCCGTACCTACCTACACCAACACCAGTGAAGTGCAGTGCCAAGGGCCGATATCGCACCATCCTGTCGGGACGTCGCCCATTAACAGTGATAAGTTATTGTAAGTCTGTCTAATCCTTCCATAATTATTGTCTTCCCTTCTAATATTCGAATTATTGTCCTTGTTGCAGTATTAACGCCCATAAGCAGCAATAACGAAGAATCGCCATAACAAACTCACACATACAGTCCACATTTTTTACACCATTTAATAAATTCAATTTATGTTACTTGTCCTTTTTTTATAATAATTTTTTGTACACTCAAACAACAATTATTATTAAAAGTCATTTCCAAGCACCCAGTCTCGACTGCTTTCGTTTTAAATCGTTGAGAAATGGGCGAAATCTCATGATGAGTTTTCACATGAGCGATGTCAGGGAATACGTTTACATGGAACTTTTCTTCAAGGAACTGCTCATTTAGAGAGACTCCTGGTGCACATAGCACTCGTAAAAATTAAAAAACCTGTTATTGTCCCATTGTTCAGGTGATATAATTGTTCTTTTTTTTTGTTATAATTGTTTATTATCAACATAATAAGTTCAAATTTCATCTCATATTTTCTCATTTTTGGTTTTCTTTGAAGCTTCGTTTGATTAAATCTGAGAAAGTTTGAAGTTTAAATCACAGAAATAACGCAATTCTTGGTTTTTAGTCAGATTGACTATAAATGCAATAGAACACTAGAATGGCAGTAGATCAATGAGTATATTAATTTCAAAAATTGACAAAGATCTTGTCAACCTGTTTCGGATATTAACCCATTCTCAGGGCAACTGCATGAAAGTTAATCCCCGAAAATACCTACCGCCATTCTAGTGTTTCATTATTGGTAATGACTACCTCATACTTTCTGGTAGGTTACCAAAGAAAGTGGTTTATATAATTATTATTATTATTGAGTCCACTCGAAAAGCCACAAATTCCTCTGTATACGGTATACCTACGATTTGTAATGTAGATGTAGATATCTTTCAGACATGTTGAGCAATTTTAATTCTGTCATATTTTTAATAAAGGGTGGTTGAATTCGAGCGACCAATTATGACACCGCTGTTTTCATTCAAGCTATAGGTACTAAGGATTTCAGAACAATCTGTGTAGACTCCAACTTTAAATTAAATTTGATTTAAGGTCTACTAATCGTAAAACTTTATGTAAAAAACTCACACGTGTGATAACAGTCGGGAGTATTTCATAGAATTAGCTATTTTACGAGCTATTTCGGTGGATCATCTGAATAACCCGGTAGAGCCTCGCTTTTGGTAATCGGAGCGCGTACGTAATGACCCCCCGAATCGCAAAAAACTATAAAAGATTTACAATCGCAGATGAAAGAGGCAGGTTTATTGCCGGACCAACTGGCGCATGGTTTAATGGTCTCACGGCGGTTTTAACACTTTGCCGTCCCTTCTTTTGTATTATCTGCCTGATCGGTCCTTTCTTCTGCAGCTTAATGGCCGGGACTTGTTATTTCTAGGACAAGTCCTGTGGTCAGATCCCAAGACAAAGACAAACGGCCCGTGACAGTCCGTATTCTACATATACTTTCATCTCACATGCAAGAAAAAACACTTCTGACAGTTTCTACTGAAGATTATTTCAAAACTGTCTTATTGGAATATGCGTTTCAGAGATACGTCTGCCTCCATTAAAGGGTGTATGATAAATTGTTCATAGCAACGTACATAGAAACATACATTGAAACGGTAACTATGCGCACACATAATTCCTGTAAATAAGGACGAGGTAACATAAAACTCTTTTTCTCAAAATTTCGTTACATATTTCTATACAACTATACTTCAAGCAAAGTTAAATAGAAACTCAGTTCAGATGATTTACTGATATCAATATTCACCGAATTTTCGACGTTGAAGAACGATATCTCTAGGGAAATTTTTCACAGATATTCATAAATAACCCTGTAAATATTCGGCAGTGTGAATTTGGAGAGTGCAAGACGTCAAGTCGCTGATATAAACGATCTATGCAAATAGAGCAGCGAACGGTGATTTATACGCGGAGGACATTCAACAGTTTGATAAAGGAGATTAGCCCTTTATATATTCATAGAGCGCGAGCAAGGGATGGATTTAAATATCGTTAGCCTGACGAGAAATAAGCGATCTGTCACACATAAGGGATTTGATTCAAAATACACATGCATATATGCAGGGGTCATTTTTTAACCTGTTCACGCATTCCCAAAACAAACGCATTCAATCATAGAATTATTTGAGTTTGGAGTTTTTCAACATACCTTTTTATATAATAGAGAATTTAAAAAAAGTACGATTATATTCCATCACACTTTTTCATTGTCCGCATTTATCTCCTACCTCAGACCTCAATTTATAATTTTCTAGCCCCTTATAAATAAGTTTCTCCCCCATAAGGATAACGAGGTAGCTAACGACTGTGGCAACTTAAAAAGAAACCCGGTACTCTGGTCACAAATTCGGACTTTGATTCATTAAATAAGGCAAGGCAAGACGTCAGGGTTGTAATCTGAATGCGGCTGACGTCTAACTTTACATTATGAAGAGGTCCCCGGAATTGGATCCTGCATGTTTACTCCTGCGGGAGGATAACATTGTTAAGGTCCCTTTCTTAATACTCCGTCTTTAATAGCTTGGTTTGCAGATGAACGACGACCTGCATCCTGAGTTGATTTGATTAAAAGTTTTATTCGTTCTTGGGATTTTTAAAGCTGAATCCGGTAATCAGGATAACGATGTTAGACTCCTGGAATCCCCGGAGTCAATTAGCGGGCTATGAATATTAACAAAGTGCGCTTCGGTGTCATCGCCAATGTGAATAATTTATTGTCTAGTCGTACTCGGATGCTGGTCTTAATTAAAAACAATTTTTAATCCGATTTACAGATACTCGATTACAAAAACCTCTTCGTTCATTAAGTCCTTCGCGTTACCGACTGTCATTAAAAAAGACGTAAAATTCAAATTTAATTCACTTTCGGATTATCCGAGCAGGGAAATAATTGCTAGGAACGTGTTGTCATGATTTGAGTAACGATATTAATATGGATTGAATATGTTTTATCTCAATTTTTTATCAACTTCAGAGTTTGCCGTCCTCCATATCAGACATCTTCAAAATATTTTTTTTCTTTTTGGTTTTCCTATAAAATTTTATTTGATATTTCAAAATTAATAGCTTCACGAACAATTCATTTTGAATGTATTTATACAAACAAAGTCAATAAAAATAGATTTATTAAACTTCTACATATTCTCTGACTTATCTCTTATCCTTTATAACACCACAGTAAAAATAAATAAGACCCCGAAATATAAAATTCAAATTACCTCATCTATCAACATTTTTGGGGTGAATTTATTTTTGGTAACAAAATGATGTACATATATCATAAGAAATTGTATGTTTCTAAAATATATTTCAATATTTCAAACCGTAACATTTCAATAAATATCGTAAACATTTTATCGCCCCATAACCAGAGCAAACATCGGTCTTCTACCGGACAATGAGGCCCAATCCACACATCAAGCCAGCTGTGAATTCTGGGGCTCGGCTAGGGGATTTACTACGTCGTTAAAGCGCCCTCTGTGCGACTATGAACAAAGCATGAGATGGTAACTTATAGGCCCGTAAATGTCCTTAGAATTCGTCCTATATTCTAGACAATGTTGCCACAAGGTATTTTGCGACCAAAAAATTAATAAATTGATATAAAATCAACTCGAATTTTTCCAAAAATCATAATTTTCGGCAAAATTTTATGATTGTTTTTTTTTTGAATGGTAAAAATTTTATTTGGTGGACTTTGGGAAGCTTTTTTGATTAAAAAAGAATAAAAAGCTTTTTATTTTCAATCTCTGACTCCAATTTTGATACTTTACTGCTACAAAGTTGGTTCCTTTAAAAATGCACAATTTCTTATAATCGATTCGCCTAATTAAATCAAAAATTGTCGTGAAGGCTATCGAACTGATTGATTATCGTCTTATAAGCCACACTTACTTAAAAGCTCAATAATTTTTTTTAAACTATTTCAAGCAAAATATACGTTAAAACGATTAATTTAAAATAATTAACACCACATTGATGGTACCATAAATCTCTCTCGTAAGTTTAAGGAAATTTAATTCATTTGGCATCGCAGCTTCCTCTTCATTTAGTCGACGATCTTAAAAAATTATTGAAACTCATTTGAATAGTCAAAGTTTTACGACACCCTCTTTAACAAAGGTTCTCTCTCTGCTTAATATATGCAAGATAAAATTTTAATGGATAATAGGATTTTGTTAAAGAGTTATGCAACATTGTTCTGGGTTTAATGACCGTGGCAACATCGTAAAACCTCCCCTAACCTCAGCAGCTCTGGTCTCATTGTTTTCAATGAATTCAAGATTTTACTACCAAGACCAAGGACTCCGCAGAGGACCTTAACGGAATTTTATGCTCTAAATTCATGGTCATTAATGTTTTATTTCAATTTTTTAAATTTTTCTGAGTAGGTAATATACTTTGCAGAAAGGAGCCTCGAGCTCGTCTCATGAATCGAGTCTTATTATGAAGGTATTATACTGGGTGATTTTTTAACCTGAAACTTTCTCTTAGAAAAATATCCATAATCATAATTTTATCCTTACGGGGGGGATGGGGGTTAAAATTAGCCTCCTCCACCCTTGCTTCTAGGTTTGATGGGGAGGGAGACAACTTAGAATTTTAATCGCCTGTCTAGAAAGACGAAAATATCCTGGTCCGGAGCCTTTGAAAGAGGAAGTCCATTCCCATTCGTTGCTTCTATATAGGAGGCTCAGAAAAAGAAAAGAAACGAGAAAGAAAAAAAAAATATATAGTGAAATGGAAATAACAAAAAAAAATGGGAAAAGTAATCAAAGACAAAATATATGAATGAAAAATATAAAGAAACAAAGGCAAAAAAAGAAAAATGAATAGAAAATATTATGATGAAAACAAAAATTTCCGGAAAGTTTGGAACGACCCTGCACCTACTTATTTATTTCTGGTTTCGCCTATTAGCAACATCATCTGGATTGTGAACCCTGGCAAAAAGCTCTACTTCCATCAACACTATCACGTTAGCAAAAAGTTGTGTACTTTTATATTTTATTTATTATACTTATTGGGTAGAATAATACAATATTTAACTATAGCTACTTATAATTTTACTATTATGGTCAAAAAAACTTTCAGTAAATTGGTACATGTCTTGTTACAGAGAGACCACCCAGAGATAATACAGAGTTGTATTATATCACTTAAAGAAAAAGAGATGTTAAAAGTAGAATATAACTAGTGACCAAGTAAATATTAAAAAAAAAGAAACTTATACAATTTCAAGCTCAAATTTGGATACTGGGGCGTTGCTCTCATCATAAGTAACCACCAAATCAGCTCCTAAATATGATTTGGCATCATGAACATCCAGAATGAAATGGGTATCCGGACAATAGACCACAAAATTATTCCCTGTGATGATCCATTCCTGGTTAACCGATGAATAGGCTTCAGTTGTAACTTTAGAATCGTTTCTGAGAGTGCCTCCGACTGACAAAGCAAGCCTACAAAATGTATCATTAAAAATATACCAGAAAATGTAAATAAAACACTTACTTGGTGTTACCATTGTAGATCGCATAGCTGAACAAGTCCTTCTGAACGGGATTCCAAATTTGCGAAGAACTGTTCGTGAATTTCTCAAGTTTTACGAGATGCTCACTTCCATCCACCACAAGTCCTGATTCGACGTGACGAATTATTATGGAGTCCGAAGATTTTAGAGAATTAAAAACAGGCGTAGCCAGCGTAATTTGAACCAAGAGTGCCGAAATTGAGAAAGCGACGATTTTCGTTAGAGAAAACATTTTTTAAATGTAGATGCGATACAAGTGTAGATACCAATAGAGAGTTCGGAATTGGTTTTAATAATTGTCACGCTGGCTACCGTTTTATACTCAAATAATTGGTCAAAATCTTATCTTTTCAAAATTATTTTCCGTTATTTGAGTGGGTATTATAAATAATTCAAAAGTATAAGAGTTCGAGAATTTTGGTTTTCCTAATGATTCACAAAAACATTCATCTACAGAGGGTTATGAACGAGAGAATGTCAATCGACGATTTCCTTTTTAACCTAATTTGAATAAACAGGGAAATTTGTGGTGTCTTGCAGCATTTTAGTCAGCTATTAAAATTATTTGGGTATATATACATACTTAGATACATCGACTTTTTTGAACGATTTGATAAGTACATGAATCACTTCTCTAAGTACCTCCTTGAAATCAAACACTTGATTTTTCCGCTTATCTACACTGTCTTATATCTTTTTGTTGTAATCTGTATTTGTTAATATAAAGCTGCGTACTCACTAGAGCACGAGCCGCGAACGAGCGCCCCGAACAGAGCTGAGCCGTACAGATGTGGACGGGCATTCGAACAGAGCCGAGCACGCTCAGGTTGTTCGGCGAACGTGCTCAGGCCGATCCGAGCTCTGTCGGTACATCAAAGGATGTTCGCGTTCAGTCTGGACGGGATTAACCAGCTCTACTGCCGAACTATGTACCTACGAACAACTGGATCAGTGCCGAACCGAATGCTCGTTCGGGGCTCGGGTGAAAAATATAAACGCCCCGAATGCTCGGCTCTGCTCTGTTCGGCGCGCTCGTTCGGGGCAAATGCTCTAATGAGTACGCAGCTTAATTGAAATATGCGTGAATATGCGTGAGACCTAACAAATTCCACAGCATGACGTAAGATCCCGTGTCGGGATTGCTGGTCCCCCATCGGGAGCCTCCCCGGGTGGCGGATAGGGGAATGTCGTCCATATAGATGACAACGGGGAAATTAAATACCCCGGGGCTGACCAAAACTAGCAAACCAGATGGTAGAGGACATAGAACCCACACAGCCTCGCCCGGTGCGATACCATCTTTCTGGCTTAGGCGGCGTGAAGTTGCTTTAAAGAGCTGACGTTTCGTTGCTGTGCCAGAAATTCCGGTCCTTGGGGTAAGAAACAATTAATATGCATGGATGGCGTTCCCGGGGTTTAAAATTTTCCGGAGTTAAAACGACCCCCCATTCGGATCTCCGGGCGGGGGCTAATCCAGGGGCACATTCATGCAAGAGAAAGAATAATAACACCTCCAGAATGGAAAAATTTATAGTCGACTTTTGTAATATTAGAGGTTTAAACACGAATATCAATTCAGTACATCAACATCTTCAGACAAATAAACCTCACATTCTAGCACTGTGCGAAACAAAAGTCCAAGCGTCGTCAAGCACAGTTAATTATCTCTATCCAGGATATGACTTTCATTCCCGATTTAGACGTAACTTCGGAATTGGCATTTTTGTCAGAAGTGACCTCTCCTGCCAACGCGAGGAAGACTTTGAGCCCAATGACTTTGACGTCATGTGGCTTAAGATAACAGACCGACAAACGACGAGATTTATCTGTTGTTTATACCGACCACCCAGCGACACACAGTATAGGACACTTTTTTTGTCCCTCACAAAAACTGTTGAATTCATACAGATAAACTACCCCAAAGCTCAGATAACCATCTTGGGTGATTTTAATGTACATAACATCAATTAGCTTAAATACTCAAACTTCACTGATGAAGAAGGCCTTGAAGCGAAATCGTTTGCGATCAGCTGTGGTTTTACCCAGCTCGTTGATGAACCAACACGCATTCCCGATCGCGAGAGTGAATTCGCTAGCCTGTTGGATCTGTTGGTCAACTGGTGACCTCCTCACTTACGTCACCGAGCTGTGGACCGGCGCAATCGAGCACCATGGGGAGTCTCGAGGGGTTGCGCTTGATATTTCTAGAGCTTTCGACCGTGTTTGGCATGGTGGACTGTTGGCAAAACTGCAGGCCTATGGCATCCCCGAGAAATTCTGCTTGTGGCTTGCGAGTTATCTCGGAGATCGTTCATTACAGGTGGCAGTCGATGGAGTTCTTTCTGAGACCTTTTCCATCAATGCCGGTGTGCCTCAGGGATCCATTTTATCTCCGACTCTCTTTCTAATATTTATAAACGACTTGCTTGAAACAACAAAAAATCCAATATACAGTTTTGCCAAGGACAGTACCCTCATAACTTCTTATACGTTAGATGCGCGAACATCTGCCATCGACGCACAGACTCGCAGGGAGCAAGAAGTTGCCATACTTAACAATGACTTGCGAGACATTCTAACTTGGGGCGATAGAAACCAAGTCCAATTCAATGCTGGAAAAACCCAAGCAGTCATCTTCTCCAAAAAGACCAACGTTTTGGAGCCAGATATGATGATGGCGGGACACTCTCTTACCCCAGCGTCATCTCTTCGTTTACTTGGAGTGAGCCTCGGAGCGAACATGTCTTAGCATGATCATGTTGCAGGTCTGGCGAAGAGTGCTTCTCAAAACTTGGAACACTCTTCCGCACGAAGAAATTTTATACACCACAACAGCTTCTCCTCTTATACAAGGCTCAAATCCGACCATCCTTGGAGTACTGCTCACATTTTTGGAGCTCAGCTCCCAAACATACGCTGAGACTTCTCGACTCGATTCAGAAAAGAGCCATCCGCTTGATTGGGGATCCAGATTTGACAAAAAATTTAGACACTTTTTTTAGACAGAAATTTAGTCGAACATTGAAGAAGAGTAGCTGACCTGAGTCTGTTTTACAGATATTTTAATGGAAGGTGTTCAAAAGACGTGGCCCGCTTGATCCCACCAAGAACAAGACCGGACAGATATACACGTCGAGCCGCAGACGCTCATCCGTATCAGGTTCAGCTCGTTACACCTCGTACCACCCTATTTCAGACTTCTTTTATGTATAGAACCGCATCACTTTGGAATAGCATTCCAAAGGGCGTGTTTCCCGAACTATACAACTTACAGAGATTCAAGGCCAACGTGAATCGATATCTCCGCTCATGCATCGCTCCCAGAGCGTCATAGGGATTTCCCTGCAGTGCATGTGCATTTTCAATAAAAAAAAGAAGAAAAAAGATTGCATGATCGCAATGGCAGTTTTGATTGTCATTCTGGAACTTGATACGGTTCGGAAATCTCTCTTTGAAGCAACTGGAGTCTCATCCGTGGTGTGGCCGGGTGACCTATCTTGGATCGCCATTTAACTAACATTACGAGCTTCGGTCCAACAATTCTGCAAGCCCAAAAGCCACACCAAGCTTTCTGTGGTTGCATGTTATAAAAAGTCAAAAATTGGCTTCCTGGTAGAGAATCAGGAAGGCATATCAGTTTCATCATATTTCTGATGTTAAAAAATCATTAACATATCAAAGGGAAAATTCAGAAATTCCCTAAGAAGGATTAATTTTTCTCTACTTCCATAGTGCTCAAATTGAGGCATTGAATTTTTTTCGACTATTTTCTTCTCTTTTTTATTTATTTATAATTGAAGACGCAAGTGGATGAAAGGATCTATGTAGCAAAATCATTTTCTCGAGATATTTCAGTTTGAAGTTTAAAAATTAAATATTACTACATGGTACATGGGTACTTTATCCACTTATAACTACTTTATTTCATGATGTATTGCAACGGAAGATATTTTAAACGAATTTTAGGTATTTAGGTATATAGGCCCTTCATTTATGGAAAAACACCGTTTTTTTTTTAAAGTGTTACATAGACCCTTTATCCACTTGTGTCTTCAATTATACCATTACAAATGTTAAGAAAATCTACTCGGAATCAAAGCCCAATTTGTAGAAATTTAAATTTGTTATTTCTGCAGCAAAATTTAACTTTATGTTCAATTTCCAGAAAAAAAATCCAGAAGAGATCAAAATCAAAGTTTGATTTTTCATTATTTATTATGATAATATTTTTATACATAATTATCTGTTATAAAATATCTCTTTGCAACATATTTTGACCATTCATAATAATAATTTATTGTTGAAAAGTCTGGTTCCTTCAAATTTAGGTAAAAGCACAAGAGTATAAAGACAATACATGGTGGCCCCATATCGAGACAAAAAATACCTAATCGTGACAAATCCTTACAGTTTCTTAATCTCACAAGTCATGTCAAAGTGCCTTCTAGTCTAGATGTAAACAGACCGATTTTATGTCCCAATTATCCATATCCGCGATGTATTTCTGAACATTTTTAGCTCTCTTCCTGTCGATTTTACTGCTACAATTAATACTCGCCTGCTGGTTCAACTTCGCTCGTAAAAATACGAAACTCGTAAACATAGATTATGGCCTCACCCTAAATCATAATTCCTAAAATATGTATCCTTTTATTTCATTTCGCGGAAAGGAAACAACCGGAGGTCTCTGGCTTTTGTTCCGTCCCTGAGAATCAGACGCCGAATCGCTGGATGAATAAAAACACCGTGATGTATTATAGAGGCCACTGGAACGAACGTAATTCGCGCGGTTTTTCAAACACGCTCCATAAAAACACATCCGGTTTATCAACATGAGGCGTAAATATGTGTGGAGGATCTATCTGGAAATGCTAGGACGGATTTCCTTCCTTGTTGTTTGATCGCGAGGGTCCTTTTCAGCTGTGAAGGGTTCTTCGGGACAATTGCGCAGGGAAATGGCTGCTTGAACTATAGAAACTACTTCTTCTGTTCTTGCGCGTGGCTATTATGTAAGGTAATGTGCCTTTGAAACATCAGTTACTCTTTTATTAGAGTGAAATAAAGGGTTGTTTGACAATATAAAAGTGTATTGCAGATACGAAAGCGACTATATGGACTTAGAGAAGAAATTCTAACTCTGGAGGTAGCACAAGTTAAAATCTATGAAAATATGTACTTATGTTGGTTATTAGCAGCGATAACCAAGCCATTTGATTTCATACACGTACAAACATGTTCCAGTTACCATTTTTTTTCCAATTTTTCCAATTATCAATCCAAACAGGAATAGGTAATTAAAGAAACAATTTTTTTATCATTACTATGAATCATGTGACTAAATACAATTTATTCAGATTGAAAGCAATCGATCTATATTCAAAAAAACCTCCTGAAGCTCAGCTTCACGTAGTAGTACAAGCGATTCTGTGTAATCTTTATGGAATAACGTTGTAGCACAGCAAGAGAGGCACAAGGAAAGTTTTAAATATCGACGAATTCCGATTTTATTGGAGAAGTTTAAACAGCAAACAACTCCATGCACTCTCACATAGCTTTCTGTGTTTAAAGAGGGATCGCGGAAACTTTCCCGAGGCAATCTTTGAACAACTTATGGATGCATCAGGTGATAGTCTGTGGAAGTTTGCAGATGTTGCTCTCCAGTGTAAGTAGTTTTGACTGTTGTCTAAAGATACAGGTGATAATCGCAACTCAGAGCGTCAAATTATGATCTCACTGGCAATTCTTTCAAAAGACTTTTAAAATAGCGTAAACATTTCTTACCGTCTAAGCTTCTGATGCAATCGCTACAGCAGTAATCAATAATTCGTAATTGCTTTGAACTATTGGGATAGTTATATAAACAAGCTTAATTACAACTGGCAATGCAGAATAACGATGCTCCATGTTTGCTTAAGTTAGCAATCCCAACCGAGGACAGTAAACAGTTTTTACCCCAAATACACTTCAAAGCGTTTTCTATACTCCACTTTTTCTCTATAACCAGTCCCACAATCTCCAATACAAAACGAAAACTAATATCGAACCAAATCGGAGTGGAAAAGCGGCGACGGCCAACGCAATTTCCTAAATCAACGCTCTCGATGTAGTTTTAAACAAGAAACGAAACTCTTTAATAAAAAACTTCCCTCTAAAAGGTAGACGAGAGGCTCGGACAGTCGTAGCGTACAGCTCTATATCACGTCCTTTCGAAATATTCCTCCCTTTGTTGGCTCCTCGTTGAATTCAAATTCTTTGTCTTAGACGTGGACCACGACTCCTGTCCTGAATATGTGGGCGCTCGAAATCACGCATGATGGGGCCCTTGAAGGGACCGTCGAAGCCTTTAGCATAACGAATAGGGAAGTTGCAGGGAAATCACGAAGTTTTGTCAAGTTTGGGACGGCTACGGGGATGTAATAAAATGCAGCAGAAGTTCCAGGCTTGAATGTTACATATTATCTTTTTTATGTTCAAAGAAATACCTATAGGTTTCTTTGTAACTAAATAATTAATTTAAAAAAAAGTAACTTCCCTTGAATACTTTTATTCTAAAATTATTTTTTGAAACTACAATAGCTCATCCCTGTAGCTTCATCTTGCAAAATTAGTCAACGAAATTTTGCACTCTTGTAGAACTTTTGAAGCAATTTGGATTTTCGTAAAAAAAAATTCTAAAATCACATTACTTCTACATTTGAATATAACGCATAAGATTCAATATTGTGACGCTCTATATGCATGAAACAGTTCTAAAGTCCTGAGTTTAGATTAGTCAGTTCTACCAGAACGTAACTAAATAGTTAAGACCGTTCTTCCTTCTTATAGATACGTTTATTTACATAATACTTATATTAGGGGAGTCTTGATCCAACATCATATATTTAAGGGTTATTCAGAATATTCTCTCCCAGGCCTTTATACATATTAGTAGATTTTAATCAAAACTCATGTTTCTAAAGATCACAGGTAATCTAAATATCAAACACCCTAGCGAGCCATAGAAAATCCTAGAACACATGCGACCCTTTCACTAAATTACCCCTTCATCCACATCCCCAGGCGGGGCCGGCCTAAATTAAAAGACGTGGTCTGGATAATCATCCCCTCTTAAGGGTCCGAGATAGAGAAGCCATGTCCGGCAAGGCGCACTTGATTACTTCGGCCACAACATTAGGAGATCGTCTGTCAGGTCGTCCCTTTATGAATAATAAACAATGCCGAGAGGTCATGGGGGTGGAAACTCTAGTGGATTTGTCAGGCTCAATAGGTCGGATGGACCTTTGATAACTTCGGACACAGTGATTAGCTTTTAGTTAGTTCGACGAGGGGGTGCAGATTATACCGAATTGACATAGATAGAATTGTCGTTGAGCTTTCGTATAGAATTTAGACGTGTATTGAGAAGATAATTAGGCAGTAGGTACTTTTAAACTGTGAAACACGTATTTTAGCTTCGGGATCTTGAAAATATGTATCGTCATGTAAAATTTCAAAACGTTGAAAAGCAAGGGTTGGTCATTTTTATTAATTGCATAATTTCAAAATTGAATAATTGCAAAAACTGGAGCTTTTTAAATAATTCTGAGTGTTTAAAATGTTTATGCGCACAAGTAAACAAATATGAAACATCAAACGTTTTCCATTTGCAAACATTCATTTACATTCAAGTGCTTTTAAGATCCCGATCGTACAGCAAGGTATTGCAAAAACGTGGGTAGTGGCAGTAAGTGACACTTCAAACTGGACTATTTTATTTTTTTGCTGAAATTTGCTTGGAAAATGTTTCAAAGTTCCGCTTACGACTCCGGAGTCTCATTAAAAACGCATATTTCAGCTCCGTTGGTACCGGAGGCAAATAGAATAAGCACATTAGCTTTAATATTCACACTTCGCCGCATTTCAGCACCGGTAGCTAGTAAAATACGAAAAGCTTCCAGTGATAATTGTCAAGATGAAAGACATACAAATGGAATAAAAGTATATATCTTCCATCAGAAAAGTGCATTTCTATGCTCCAACATTACATCAGAAAAGAAAAAAAAACTAAATATCACAATATTAGGCACATACTGAACGATCTATTCCTAAATATTAAGTCTCCAACATTCCCAGACGTGTTGTCTACTATGGAAACGCTCATTATTAACCAGCAATCATGATTCTGGTCCAAAGCAGAGATGGTTTCAGGTTTCAGTGGCGTGTTCTGGAATCGGGAGGTTTTAGCTAGTTTCAGCATACCTGAAACGGGTGTCGGGTAACGTCACTCCGGCAGCCAATCAAGTTAGTCGTAGTTCAGTCTGCGGCTTTCAGCTTCATACTCTACTCTGGAGTAGTTGGAGTTGGGGACTGTTCAGACAAAGAGCGTTTCGATTCCGATGATTCGACGACCGAGACCTGAAACTGACATACTTGTTAATCTAATTGCAAATTGTTACTTAATAGATTAAAACCGTGTTCTTTTTGATCAATAATTATAATTGTGATGAATTTTAAATAAAATATTCATCACCACAGTTTTTTTTTATGGGGGAGCAAAAAAGTTCAGGGGGAAGAAAATTGGGCCTGACACCTAAAAAAATATAAAAAATTATGTCCCCGTGTATTCTCATAGTCATAACCATTTGGCATGCCAATTAATGAAAGCCCTGCAACGATACCTATGTATTCTCAATGAGAGCTATAAATATCTCGAAATCTATGGGAGCTATAAAAACTATTTTTTATTTTTAATATTTTAACACCCTGTAGATCTATAACGACACTGTTGCGGACCTTTCTTTATTATGAACTTTTATTCGTATGTAACTGATATAAGGAATACATAGGAACACCCTGTATAAGAAATAAAGAAGCTACGTAGTATTAGTCCTTAATAATTTTTTTTTAATGAGTGATAAACTTTGATGAAGGGTTGGATCACCATTTGTTAATCTTGAATAACTTCGTTCCTTAGTCAGGATTTCCATTTATAATGAGGAAAGATAAGGGGTCCAAACACAGTTGAACGATAACACTTCAATGAATCGTAATTCCTACAATAGCGGTCAATTTGCCATGCTGATGGAACATGCCACCAGATTTCGCTGACAAATAACATTCCTTTTAAATATTACTATACTATAAATATTTGATGTTTATTTACAAGTTCTTGAGGTTAACTATTGCAATAATGCTTGCTGGAAATAAAATAGAAAAATAGATAATTTCTTGAGATTCTATGATATAGTCCAATCTAGTCCCTCCCATAACAAAACTGAAAATTATCAGCTACCGATACCGTATTCAGTTGAAGTAACGATTTATAGGGGAAGAATTGAAATTAAAAAATAAAAAAGAAACACTAAAGCAAATGACAAATTCCAAGTTTTAGATAAATGTTTGTCGACGGGATTGATGGATTTTTTCAATTTCTCTCATAGATTCGGTGTGGATTGGAACGAAATCGCCGCGAGGGCAAATAATGGAGATGTCGAAAAGAAAGATTACATGTCCGGTTGAACGGGCGCAGGCATTTTTTAATATATCTGCTAAGCTAAATGTAAATATTCATAAATTTCGAATTGTTAACGGACGAAAGATTAAAACGCGCAGACGAGTTACTGCAGACAAAAATTAATTAAAACACGTACAAGTGCACCGGCCCGTCAAACAAGTTTGCGTGTGGAATATAAATGTAAGTTCAGATCCTGCTGGAAAAGCTTAATGAGTCTATTTTTGAATTAATTTAGAATTTTTTGCTTTATATGAAATACGCTCGTTAACTACTCATCGCACTGACGTCCAGTTCTAAACAAAATATTTTCAAAGTTTTCCAAGTACCTCTACCTATGTTTTTGTATTTATAAAAAATAACTTCTACGTATAAACACTACTTAGTTGATACAATTAATTAATATACTAACTATACCCTAAAGCTGTGCACTAAATAGGATAAATTCGCCATGATTTTATAAATTATAAGGTAAATACATAATAATCTGGCGTCCACGACGTACCGGAGGGGATAAAGTGTGTCTTTAGGTTAGAAGATCCGAGTTTGAAGAAACTTCAATTTTGCAAAATAAAAATCTCACCCAGCTTCGTTTAAGTGAATTTTTTTTAAGAAGAAAGCAATATAAGCGTTCAGCGACTCAAGGGTGTTTGAAAACGAATCCTCGTTTGGAGAAAGCCCTGGCAGCAAAGAGGTTTGTCTTAACTTTATCCATTTTTTTTCAATTGAAATTTCTTGACTTTGTTAGGTTAGGTCTATTATTCCATTAAAATTACAGCTATCAACACATTCAAGAACGTTGATGAAATAGGTACCTACTGACTTTATCGACATTTTTAAAAAACATATAAAATAAAATCAACAATCAATTAATTTAAGAGATAGTTGGATCCTTAACTCCTGGACACTAGGACACATTTTATTACGCAGGAGGATCTCACTCCACTAGAGCTATTTGTAACAGTTCGCCGGGTGTATCGTTTATCTCGATGAACTTCTCTCGGGTACTTGACTTCGTTAGACAGCCTCACAGTCTCATAAATATAAGAGTTCTTGATGTAAATGCTCAAAAAAATCACATCCAAGCTTGCAGTAGCTAGCTGGGTACGTTATAGGTGTATTACGACTTATAAGTCGATCATCGCAGATCTCTTTCGACTAAATCCGATGCTTCGGAAGAACAATATTATAACAAACGCATCCTGGTTCTATAATTCTGGCTCTATAATTGATATACACGATATTTGAAACCACGCTAAACCTGCAAAAATATCTTGGTGAGAACTGTTTCGGGAAAACCATTGAAAAAAATTGTACCTGTCAGGAATGTCAGTGCTTTCGCTAACATACTCATTTTAAATGAAGACATTCAAATATATCAAAAACTACGCATCGGATCAAAAATAGTGCGAATGATAGTTGTTCGTCTGGAAGGATATACAATGATACCAAACCCGACCAAATTACGCCACCCCCTAGGGGTGGGGAGTAGCAACTTTGAAATCTTAAATGAGAAGCCAGGTTTCTTATTGAAGATTCCGGTTTTACGGCTGAAAATGGGTAGAAAATTGCTCCCCACTTCCCCCTCCAAGAATGTGTGGCGGGGAGTAAGTTTAAAATTTTGGTTAGAAATCCTTAGTTTTCATTGCAGATTCTAGTTTTCATCCTTGCTTCATCTTAATGGGGGGGGGGGAACAATTTGCTAAGTATTTTCGGCCGTAAAATCCAAATCTGCAATAAAAAACATGGGTTATCATTTGAGATTCCAAAGTGGCTACCACCCCTAGGAGGTGGGGGTAGGTTGTTCGGGTTTGGTATCATTGGATGCCCCCCTTCCAGACGAAGCACTTTCATTACGCACATTATTTGATTCGTTTCGTAGTTTTTGATATATTCGAATATCTTCAGATAAAATGAGCACTCTGTATATCATTCAAGGAGGATAAAAGTCTTTTCTAAGAAGCTTGTAAGCAGGTTTCTACAGAAACATCCATCCATGCACTGAGTTTGATGACGAACTGGAATTGATGTATGAAGGGGATCATTTTTCATTATGTTTCGAGAGAATTAAACTTTGTCTTCGGTCTTCGGTCATCTCTGTAGTAGTAGTCTCTGTTGGTAAAATATTTGCAACATAATACCGTTCAACGTTTTCAGTTCTTTCTTGGGTGCCACCCCATCATGCGATAATTATTCTCGACAAATCTAAAGAGAACAACATCCAAATTCCATCAAGCTTACATACTCCCATTGCGTAAATAAATTTCAACTATAGAAGTTTTTTGGTCTTATGTGAGCGCCTTTAATTAATTTGAACAATATAATCCAATAAAATTATAATTTGATTACGCAATCAAAGCTGAAAAAAGGAATGGCGAAAATAAAGGAAAAAAAGGGTCGATGGCGAGTCTAAGTCCGAAAATACGACCTCCTACACTACCCCTTGTGAAAAATAACCAAACTTCAGAAATTATTTTCTTTCTCTAACAACAAATTATTATTCAGTTCTTAGAAAAAAAAATTGAGCCCCCTTAAGAAATTCAATTGTTGTTTACATTACATCAATTTCATTGAGCAGCGACAGACCTCAAACACTCCTTACTTGAGATACCCGTGTGCGAGAAACACTGTTTATGACAATAATAAAATATTGTTTTTCAACAATCGGATTGCTGTAATTGATATAATAATTTATTATTATTCAATTTGTTTCACTGTTTATGACCATTTTATGAATATCTACTGAGATGAGTTGATACTGACAACTGGCAGTAAAATTACAGTTACTTTTAAATAACCTATAAACGAATAACAGTTACAGTTAGTAATCGTGACTATGTATCTCGAATATCTCGTGCATTAGAGGCATCGAAATTAAGTTGCGACAACCCGCACCAGTTTTCATGACCATCTGAGGAAGTGTTGCTAGTTGGACACCCGATAGTTTGTAAATAAGTATTCACAATGAATTATTTAACAGTACCTAAGTCTATATATATTTTTAAATTTTATCCCTAAGACTTTTAGTTCTAATTGCTCTGAAAAACTTGTCCTCTTTACATAGAACGTTAAGCTGGTTGTTCTAGTCAAAATTATTATCATAGCTGACTTTTATTTTCTATGCCAAACATCGCCATTAAGTACAACATAATTATCAACGGTATTAAATGCCGTCTGACGACTGTAATATTTGCATTTAAACTCGAATCCAAGCAATATTAAGACTATTTAGAACGACAGTAACGTTCTAGCAAAAATCACGATAATGAGACTCTGGGATGTCTCTGAAATCTCCTCCATTAGAACGAAATTGCGTTCAACTTTTAATACCGACCGGATTTATGAGAGCTCAAAAATTCTCATTGCAAAAGTCTAAAATGTATAAGAGAATTCCTTCATTTCCCAACTATACTGTCTGAGTATATACAAAGTAAATATAAAGTTGCTCACAATACATCCAGAAATTGCCATCAATGCTATTCAGTGCTTTATAAACGGGGACGGATTCGAGCTTGAAATATTCCAACGGATTGAACAGTCTGGTAATTATTCGCAAGTCCAGACCAAGTCATTATAAATGTATTGAAATTATTTCCTATTATTTTGCTCGTAAAAATAAAAAACTACAAGACATAAAAAAATACATCAATTACCTTCAACTATCATTAAATAATTTTTACTTTCAAATATTTTTAGAGTTGATATTTTAAAAACTGTGAACCCCGATATCAATGACCACTCAAAGAATCTCCCATCCCTGAATTATTATTGACGGTCTTGTGTCATTAGTGTTTTCCAAAGCATGGCCGGCCATGAAGCTTGAGACCCATAAAACCATCTTTAATAATAAAAATTGTCATGAATTACCTACGACAGGAAAAAACTCCGATTTTGTTATAAAAGATCTAATTCTTATCAGAAGTTAAAATATCCCCTCCCTAAGGAGAACAAAGAGCAAAAACTTTAAATTACCACTCTGTCATTTTTTATAATCATCTTTATCCTGAATCTATTGACCTGCTTTTCTCCCAGAAGCTCCAGAAACAACGACAATCAAGCCCGCGTGTGCATCACAGATAACGGTCCAATTCCCACCCCGTTTTCCTTCAGCCCTGCGTGGAGGGTGCGTTATGAACGCTTTGGTGGTCGTCTGATAATTACACTTGCACATATACAATGAGTCCCGTAAATCCTCGACACTTTCAAGGTGCAGGGGACGCTTCTGCCGCTCTAATTGGTGTTATTGGGACATCTGAGGGTGATTAGGGGTCTGCAGGGTATTCGGGATGAATTGTCGTCATTTGAAGTGTGAATTCGGCTCAGAATTGCGGAATTGAGATTTTCAAGAGTTTAGGTACCTAGAAATCATGCGATTATGTGCATTTCATTTTATATTGGACCTAAAAAAATCCTTCAATCTCATATTCGAAATACGAAATGTTCTTAAATTATGAGAAGTTTTTTCAGATATAACCAGTTGTAATCCATAACTGGGTATGAGCAGGAATTTCCAGAGATACTGGGACTGAAAATTGGTTTTGAGCCTATAAACTTGGCTCACAACCTCAGATTTTTCATACGAGATTTGAAGAAATTTCTATTGTCTTTTAGTGTTAAGTTGCAAATAAATAATTAGTCTAGTGTGTAGTATGTGAAATAATTATTAAAACGAGTCTTGTAGGAAGACAATATTTTTTTATTGTAATCTTAACGCTGTTTTCATCAAAATATAAATGATCTAAAGGATGAAAATAAAAATGCTATAAAAAATTAATGATCAAAAGATTTAAGTTCAAGATTCCTTTTACCGAAATTGAGATTGAAAGCAAGACACGGAAAAGGACAAGAAACATAATAATGGTCTATAGAAAAAAAAACTCTTAATCTTCCATGCAGATGTGTATACTTCAAGATTCTAGAGTGCATAGAGTATTTTCTTTAAATTTTAATTAATTACAAATGTCGAGTCTAGACAAATTTATGAACGTCTCAGGTATTAGTTATAAAACGAATGTCGTAAACAGTGCGTCTTAAACTTTTAATTAGCCAATAAACATTACAACTTTCCTTTTAAATATTGGAGGACTTGAAAAGTATAAAGAAAACTAACTTCGAAATCGTCTCTCTCCAACTCTCCCGCTCTTATCCCGTCTACAATTTCAAGAAGTCAGATCCCAGACTTTGAGAGTAATATAATAATTCAACTGCAGCATAATTGCGTTGTTTTTCTTCAAGTTGTGTTCATTTTCATTTTCGCTCTCTTTCTTGAAGAATATAAAACTTAGCATGTTGTTCTAGAGCCACCTGTGTCAAATTAGCGTAGAAGATAAAGAAGTCCCAACGGCGTCACCGGAAAAACTAACACGCTTTCCATTTGTGTGCAGTTTTTCATAAATCCAATTTGTCGTGTCGTGTGTTTCGGGCCAAAGAAATAAACGGCGCTTTGTTCAGACGACTGTAGAAAATTAAACGTGATATATTATTTGTAAAAAATTAATTCGTAGTTTGGAAAGAAAATTTTACTCTGCAGGATCACTTAGTTTAATTGGGTTTTTAACAGAACGTTACTCGATCCATTGCTATAAATGAAAAGTGATTATACTTAGTAGAAAATCGTCCTGAAATGATTTAACATTTAATGATTTAAATCATTAAATCAAAAACAGTTTATTTTTAATGACTAATTAGTCAATTATTGATGAGCTGTCTGCAAGTAATCCTCAATTATTAATTCTTTAATTAATTAGATACTAAGGAGTCAGATCTTCCACAAAATCATAATTTCTCATCTACTATATAAGCTCTCATAAATAGTTTGCCATTTTAGTCCAGTTATCCTGAAGATGGTTCGAGCTCAAGCACAAAATCGCCGAAATACGCAGGCTGGTTGAACGCGCGATCGATATTATCTCCATAAAAAAAGAGATCTCCATAGAGAAAGAAGACCTTGAACAATAATTATGGATTCGAAGTGACACAAACTTGGGAGGATGCGGGCGTGTATACCCTTAGAACGACAATTGAAGTACCTCCAAGATTTGAATCTGCCATACTAATAATCGTAGGAGAGGACAAAAATCTAAAAATATCTACTTTCGTAAAGTTGGAAAGGGAGCAACCGCATCAAAAATGTATTCTGTGAGCAGTTTGAATCATGAATACTTGTTGGAGCCCGTACAGAAGGAGAAAATTATTTCGGAAAGTCAACCTCAGACAGAACATCTCTGCAGCTGAGGAGAGTGTATTGATTGCACTCTACGGAGGGAACGAATGCGATTCTTCAATCGATCAATTAAGATATAAAATGTTTGCACGCTCAGGTCTCAAAACAAATACTCCTATGGGCTCAGTAGCACACAAGTTCAAAAGTGGCTTGGAGAAGAGAAACATGCACTTGACTGGGACTGAAAGCAAGTGACAGGGGTTTGGAGCCACTAACTAGGGAGCAGGAGCAGTTTCACGTGTTGTATTCGACTTCATATTCTGTGGATGTAGAACAAAATGCGGCAGCGCTTTTGGTAGCCGAAAAGTAGGACTGAAATGTTTAATCAAATGCAATATATTATGCCGAGGCGATACCTGCACGAACGTGAACGAAGACGCAGAAGACTCCAGTGATGACGACGAAGAAGATTACGACGACTTCCCAACGATGGTAGCTTTACCTAGAGCGACGAGGTCGACGAAAAGAAAAGCGGGGAGTTGACCTCGACAACCGACGACGATGATATTGGCAACGACAGGCCTCTCGGGGAAATAACCCTAAAAATAACGCGCTATCAACTCTACCTCAAAGTTGGTGCGGAAAAAATCTAAAGAAAGTTGAGGAAAATAAAAAATCTTATCTATAAATTTCTTAAATCGTTTGTCGTTTGACACTTGAAAACCTTTAAAATATACCTGAATACCTTAAAATTAAAGTATAATACGTATTCTTAGCATAGACTTAACGAATATGTCGTCATATTAGTTACAAAAGCGATAAATGCAGCACGAACCGCGGACGCGTCAAAGCTCGACGTAAGAGAAGTAGAGGCTTCAAAGTATCACGATAATAAATAGGGAAACTTCGAAAGTGTATTGGCGGGCGAGGAATCAACCAATGAGGATGATTTTTTTTCTAAATACTGGAAATTGAGCCTAGTGGAAATTGTTAAGTTGTCGATAAAGGTCTCAGAACTTTTGGCAAAGCACTTTGGATGCTAATAAATTTTTACCAATGCATTGGCTTTACATAAGCTTTACTTGATATAAGCTCAATTGAAGAGTAAATCCTGACGAAACCGACGACCCTAGAACAATTATCGTAGGATGATTAGATCGCGAGATATGAGAAGTTAAAGAAACATAATCGATGATGGCGGTGGCCAGGGCCCAGGGCAATTTACAAAGCGAAAATTCTGGGTAAACGTCTCCATCGAAAATCCTTTCGAATTAGCAGCAACAGAAAAATGTATAAAATATTCCCAGTACTGGATCTTCGTAGTTTTGGAGCAGTTATTTTTACATCATACAGTGTGAAACATTATGTAACGAATAAATTTATTTTCTTAGTTGATATTTTTGTAGAATAAAAAAAAAGGGGAAACAGGTCGATTGTTCTCTTCAGTCTGACGTTTACCAGCCCTAAACTTTCAAACGGAAGGGTAAGCTTGTGACACCTCATTTTAAAGGTCTCTTCATGTTCTATAAAAAATGATATTGTTTTCAAAATTATTGCAAAAAAGTACACTAAAAAATTCCATTTTATAATAAAAAATCGATCTGTTTCCGGTTTTTGTATGTTCACAAAAAATATTAAGAGCTCAACTCGTTCAGACCACAGTGGCTCGAGTCACGCGTTTGTGGCTTTATGCAGGGTTAGAACTATTTAAAGGGCCACTACAGGGATATCCTAAACCATTGAAGATACGAGGTCAGTTAAATTAGAGAAAGGTTGCGCTATTTTGTGGTCATCTCGAATCCGTCAAAACATGCAAGATATCTGTGATCGGTCCTGAAATATCCTGAAAAAAATTGAAAAATCGAGAAATCTTATTTTTGCCATATCTTTCTTACAATTGGAAATTAATTAATAATTTTTCGTAGGCTTACATAAGCCGTTATGAGGTATTCATCTGACGTTTCAAAAATTTTCAAAGCCTACTAGATCTCAGAGTTTTCATAGTCAACTTTCGTTTTTCTTATGGTCGCCATATTGTTTTTTTATTTCTTCAAGTATGAAAAAAATAATGGAAACCAAAAACTAATAAACTTCAAAAAATGAATTTCAAAAATTTTTGTTGTTTTTTGTCTGTCTTTTTTTCTGTCGGGTCAGGTCAGGTCAACTAACACTAGAAACAAAAAAGCACCAGGGCCGGACGGGGTAGCTCCTGAAATAATAAAGGAAATTTACAATGGGAATGAAACACTTATGGTGTCCACTATGAACGATCTCTGGATGAGGGGCATATTCCCGATAGAATGGAAAACCGCAAATCTTGTCCTTATTGAAAAACCCACGAAGGAAGATAAACCTAGGGAATATAGACCAATCTGCCTCCTAAACGCTATAAGTAAAATATACGAAAGGCTCATAAAGCAAAGAATTGAAAACTCATTAACAGGGCAAATGAGCCTGTCTAAATACCAGTTTAGATTTAGAAAAGGGCTTTCCACGGTGGACGCAATACGAAATGTCTTCCAGACGGTAGAAGAGGTAAATAAAGCAAACTACAGGGACAGAGGTGTTTGTGCTCTTATAACATTCGACATCCAAAATGCGTTCAACTCGGCCAGCTGGGTACAGATAGGTAATTGAAGCTCTGCAAGGCAAGGGCATTGATGCACATATTGTTAACATAATAAAGGATTACTTACCTGACAGATAAGCAAATAGTGACCCAATACAAGAAAATCTATAAAGTTAGCTCGGGGGTCCCGCAGGGTTCGGTCTTGGGACCGACCCTGTGGAATATCCTGTATGACTCGGTTCTTAGAATCCCAAAAGAACAAGGAACCACACTAATAGCATTTGCTAATGATCTAGCCCTGATAGTGACAGGCAAAAATGGGCAAGAACTAGAGAGGAAGGCTTGCACTATGATCTCTAAAATAGGGAGACAGCTGGGGAAAATTGATCTCAAACTAAACAAAGGCAAAACCGAAGCAGTTTTGTTAAGTGGCAGGAGAAAACTAAAGCAATTATCTATTCACCTAGAAGAAATCACAATAAAGACCAGTGAATGCGTAAAATATCTAGGACTCACACTCGATAAGGACTTCAGACTAAGCAAACACGTGCAGGAAATGGGAAAAAAGGCGGAAAAAAAGGCTATGGCAGTCCTGAATGCACTCCCAAATGTGGGAGGGCCAGGGGAGATTGTCCGGCGAATGTATGCGCAGACATCAATATCGATCATACTGTATGTGGCCCCGGTCTGGACCAAAGTGTGGAACATAAAAAAATACAGAGATCAACTGGAATCCGTAAATAGAAGACTTGCAGTGAGAGTAACCTGTGCGTATAAAACGTCACGCTGTGCATCGATACTGGTCATCTCGGGAATGCCTCCCTTGGAGCTTCTCGCGCAGGAAAGAGTGGACCGTATAAAGGGACAAAGCAAACCTGAGGCCCGAGAGAGACTGCTAGCCACTTGGGAAGAGAAATGGAAGAGCGAGACCAGCTGGACAAAGATCCTAATCCCAAAGGTCGCGCCATGGATGACGCGGACACATGGTCGGCTAAACTATAATTTGACCCAGGTATTGACGGGGCACGGAATTTTCAACTCCTATCGGAAAAGAATAGGAAAGACAGAAGATGAAAACTACTGGTATTGCACCCCATCCATAGTAGATACGGCGGAACATACTGTGTTCCAATGCAAAAAATGGGAAGAAGCAAGAATGACAGTAAGCAGAAGTATTGGTGATTCCCTGCAGCCAACAAACATGACCCAGAAAATGCTGATGAGCGTAGAAAACTGGGCAACTATAGATGAGTTCATAAATGGGATCATGAACGAAAAGCGAGTACGCGAAAGAGAATGAAATGTTAGATAAATAGAGTACTAACGAAGGCAACGCACCATGCGAAGTAATGTTTTTCACAAATGGTTCCGCGTGGTTGCGAAGACGAGGGAGGGGTTTTAGCCGGTAAGAGTCCGGCACTACTCCGGTAGGGAAGGATCATTACCGGAGTGTCCATGATGGATTTCCCCTCCACTAAAAAAAAAAGAAAAAAAAAAGAAGAAGAAAAATTTTCCAATTTTTTTTTCTGAAGTTTATTAATTTTTGGTTTCCATCTTTTTTTTTCTTATCGAACGACATAAAAAAATAATATGGCGGCCATAAGATAAACGAAAGTTGACTATGAAAACTCTGGGATCTAGTCGGCTTTGAAAATTTTTGAAACCTCAGATGAATAGCTCATAACGGCTTATGTAAGCCTACGAAAAATTATTTATTCATTTCCAATTGTAAGGAAGATATGGCAAAAATAAGATTTCTCGATTTTTCAGTTTTTTCAGGATATTTCAGGAACGATCATAGATATCTTGCATGTTTTGACAGATTCGAGATGGCCACAAAATAGCGCAACTTTTCTTTAATTTAACCGACCTCGTATCTTCAATGGTTTAGGACTTTAGTATATCCCTGTAGTGGCCCTTTAAATAGTTCTAACCCTGTATACAAAAAATATAATTGCATGTAATGCGAATAAATTAAAACTCTTTAGTTTTTCAATTACATTAACCATGCAGGTACCTATTCTAGAGGTTTTTTTTTTTTTGTAGAAGAAACTTGTGACGCAAGTTCTGATCCTATCGAGAACTGCCACCTGGTAGTTCTCGAAGGGTTTATTAGGGGAGAAAGAAAATAAATACAGCTTCGTTCCAATTACAGACTTAAATTCACTTACGAATACCAAGTTAATGTTTTTCCTCTAAGAATAAAATAAATGTGCTCGTTAAGTTAACCGAAGCAGAATAACTCGAGTTTTAGATGACCGCAACAGGATCATCTGGGATTATTTTAGCCCCCCTTCAAATTTATATGGAATTTGTCCAACCTTTAATAAACCCGCCAAAAATATCTTCGCACGGGAATTTTCGACACAAACTTCGTTTCTGTATCCGTAAATGTGTGCAGGCGTTATACATAAAGGTATCATACAGGGTGAAAGAATAATGAGATCCGTAACAATGAACCTAGATTCCTTAAAAATTCAGGATAGGGAGTGGCGTAATCTGTTTAACGAATACGCTTATTTCAGGTCTGATGTTTATTTTCAAAACAAGAGAGATTGAGCATTTGGCGTCAAGAATTAATTTTTCGCCCCGTTTACGTGAATACCCTCTAGAGTATATCCTAATCTTATTACTGACTGTTTGCTTTTATGGAGATTAAAAATTATTTGCATTGTGTGATATCATTTTTTGTTCATTTTCTCTTCCCCTCGCAGCCTCCACGCACAAAAGGAATGTGAAGATATAAAGACTTAGCAAAATTAATTCTTACTGGCCCAATCGCGGCCCTAAACGAATGTGCCTTTGTATGTTTTTAATTTCGCAAACGGAATGCCTTCATATAATTTAAATTAAAATTAAATTTATGTCTGCGCTACTTCGGTTATATGTTTCCATTAAATTCCCTGTGTTGTGTTGAAATCTCTGCTTTATAAATATTTACAAAGTGATATCATCCCTTGAAATATTAATGCCTGTATTTTTATTAAATTAGGTACTTTTAAGTCTCATCATAATATATAGCTATAGGTATATGAATAAAATAATAATTATAAGCAATTGAAGTATTATAGAACATTAAAGTCAAAACTGACTGTTTCGTCTTTCAACCGGAGAAAAGTGTCAGGTTTTTCGCCAACCGCCAACTTTGTCAAATAATAAAATTTAGTGTAGCACCGTTTTGAGAGATGGTGAATCCATTATTAGAGAAGAATGCACACTTTGGTTTTACTTATGGCATATTTTTATGAATTATCAAAATTAAATCAAGAACATTATTATGTCCTCTGCATTATCAAAATCTAAAATCTAAATTTGAGCATGTTAATTTCAAGTCGCGTTTCCTAGGATTATCCAGCAGAAATTAACAACCATATCCTAGAGAAAGCTATTAGGAAATCGCTACACTATATCGGAAGTTTAATACTTGAAACCATAAAAGTACATATTAAATAACAAGAATAGCGCCCTATTCATAATAATGTTGACCGGTTATCGTAAAGGGTTATTGCTACTCCTAGTATTTCGGACTCTGTCTACATTATTCAATAGTCCACATACAACTTCATGTTGACTATAAGCTAAATCTAACGAGGCCATTTGTTTCCGCTTTCTAGAGATTGCAACAAGACATTTATGTCTAAACCCCAACAATTATCCCTGGAACAAAACTATTATTTCACATCTGAATTCGTTGCATCATGTCAGGAAATCTCTCTCCATAAGATTTGATCTAAAATATTGATCGCGGCATCTCATTGGTGATCTTAACTTGGCTAGACTTTAACCCCCTGCATGAAGTATCGGATGAAATTTCATTCTGTTTTGCAGGTAAGTATTTCTTTCCAAGCAGCCCTGAAAGATTTGTACACCTATTGTTTCTGAAGTTGAGCGCCGGGCTTATCAAATACGGCAGAGTATGACAAGTGAATTTAACTTTGGAAAAACTGCAACTAATTTTGTCATAACATAATATGCAAAAGATTATGTGTAAGGAGTATGAATCTTACATTCTAGCTTATATCTTCGTGCCCCTCTAGCGCTTTGAAAAAAGTAAAAAAGTAAAACTAAAAATGTAAAAAAAAAAAATTGATGGGTGAATAAAAGCAGATTCGAAGTGTCTCTGGTTTGAAACATAAATGAAACATTTCTGGGGAATGCTTCACATTAGCAAAAGAAAAAATAATCTTTTTGACACCCTGTATCTTCAAAACGCTACATTTCCGGTCACTTATTTTTTAACCGACTGAATAAATCAACACCAATGCTTAACTTCAAATTAAAACTTCAGATCCGATGCTTGCAATATTGGAGAGAGATAATCTGAGTAAATAAGAATAAACGAACAAAAATTTTATTCAGGATAATCTGGACCGTGTCGACCATAACTGGATGAAACTGTTTCCTTGAAAAGGTCAAGCTTAAAAGCTTTGCGTGCTTAAAAAACCAACCTAATGCAATGTAGACACGCTTTCAAGGGAATATTGCAGTCATGAAGTATAATGACGTTTATGAAGGGCAGAGCCGGGGGCGAGTTGATACGGCGGCGGTCAGTAGACAGGGTGACCGCCAATATCACATCCAGGAATTATAATATTCCTGCTCGTAATGGTCGCCTCTCTAATTTAATTATTATGGTCATGGTCTTAAAACTCAGACATCGGCATCTCTCTCTACACTATACCTACCATAGAATAATTGCGTTAGTAAAACTTCACAGTGGCAAAATTTGACAGGAACGACCAATTACTGCTTCATATTACAGTAGAAAGGTATGTTATAGGGTTAAAAATATTCGATTAAAGTATGTATCATGATCATACGGTGATCATTGTTTTCACGTGTAAGTTTAGATGAGGAATTCGAGGATTCGAGTGCTTCTTTGTCTATCAGGAGTAATTTAATTTTAGGAGAGCGGCACAAAATTGTTATTAACAATAGTGATGAAGACCCGTGTCACCAAAAGAACAAATTGTGAAAGTATCAACTACAGTCAACCAACTACAAGGATTAGCCCCCGGGGGTTTGAATTTATTCCCCAGAAACAGGGAGGGATACAGAAAAAAGATCCCCCTATTTTTTTTTTAATATTGCAAAATAGTACCTACTTCTATTCGTATTTCAAACGCGGTTCCCATCGTGGTATTATCATCGATAACTTTCTTAATTTGTTTAATTGTCTGTTTTGTTTTTCTCGATCTTGAAAGGATAATCAATTTTGGCGAACAGCCTCCGGAGTCGGGTTCATCCCCCAAAAACAGGTGGTCCTCCCCCGATTTGTTTTTGAAAAATATTGTAAATATTACCTACTTTTCTTCGTATTTCATACGTAGTTTCCATAATGTATTATCATCGATAATAATTTTCCTAATTTTTTTGAGTGTCTATTTTTGTTTTACTCGATCTTGAAAGGATAATCAATTTTGGCGAACAGCCTCCGGGGTGTGGGTGTATCCCCCAAAAAACAGGGGGGACCTCTCTCGATTTTTTTTTGAAAACTATTGTAAATAGAACCAACTTCTCATCGTATTTCAAACGCGGTTTCCATCATGTATTATCATCGATAACATTCCTAATTTTTTTATGGTAAATTTTATCTCAATCTTGTCAATCTTGAAAGAAGAGCACCATAAAAGACCTCAGTTGAATGTAAAAAAAAAAATAAGGCCAGCAAGATCACGTCCTATCTACGTCATGTCAATGTGATTGGGTGGACGAAAATTCGCTTTTTTCGAAAAAAAAATTAAACAAATTTCTTCAAATATGACATAATTTTAGTTTCCTTGATTTTATAATGCCAAATGGTATAAATAACAATATGACGGCTATGAGAACAACAGTTCCAATAATAAATTATTATAAATATTTTTTTTATTAATATTTATATTAATAAAATAAGTTATTGTTGTAATTTCCTTCTTTTTATTCAAGAAAGAAAAGTTTTGTCATACCGTTATTATAGGTCTCATAATTAATCTTCAGGGGGTAGTATTTCGTAGATATTTATTTACATATAGAATAGATTTATATTTCTAGACTATGTAAACACATAAACTTTCGACAGCATTAGAGCCAACAACACTGACAGATATTGGGTCTATTTTATCCTCCAAGGAATTAGATCTGCCAAAGTTGTTATCGTTACTGGACAACTATAACTGCGAACTGAAAGTTGTTACTTCTGTCTCGTTCATGACTCTCAAGACTTGATCACATGACGCTTAAAAACTCTAACCACATTTTATGCATTATTAAACAAAATCAGTTCATATATTTCAACCAGTCAGTTAACCCTTACAATAATTAACATCAAGTAATTTTTAGAATTATTGGGAATAAGGATTCCCAATCCTCATGAGAAATTTAATCGCAACAGATTTTCAGGCAGCGCCATGTGAACAAATCAGAACTTTGGACAGTTCTGCTTATCTGAATACTCCATGGGAGGTGGCGTCTCTGGCTCGGACAATCCAGGACATTCCAGGATTGACCACAGGAGAAAAGCCACATCCATCTCATGCGCTAAATTGAAACTGGACCCTCAGAGCCATAAAATCAGCACTTGTGAGAACTTGAACGTTTGCGCTATTCAAAATAGATTCTCGTATATTATAATGGGACTCTGGAGTTTACGAGTTCAGTTTTTGCCTGATTGGAGTACAATCGAGGTTGGAGCAAGTTTTGAATACAAAATGAAATATGCATTGAAAGCTAGAATGAAAGAAGTTTGGATTTGTTATAATACCTACATAATTTTATAGTAGAAACTCAAGGAAGTTTATGGCTAAACTTTCGTGACATATCTATGGGGAAATTATTCCATTGGAAAGCGTAATAAAAGTGCGATAATTAAGGGTAAATTTTGCGAAGGGATTTATTGACTAGTCTCTTTTAGGCTTTTATAGAACACCGAGCTAATGCCGAACGTGAGTAATAAATAATTCAGATCCATTAAAAGAACGCATCAATAAACTAAATAGGATCAGGCTCATTAATACTTCAACAGCTAGTGAAATACTCTTTTATCCTATTTGGTTGCGAAAAGCATCGTAAAATGAGTAGGTACGTACTTTTATACAATACACTCGACTTTTTCTCGACTGGCTGTTAGTTCGTTTTTATTTGTTTTCATCGTAAAGCGAAATGTTAAATTTGAATTAGGTAAATAAATTACTCACGTAATTTTGATAGGTAATTTGAGATTTGATCAATTTTGTGAAATGTTAATGTAAACAAATGAAAAAATGTTAATTATGTTACAATAATTATTATCATAGCCTGCAACACAAACAAATAAACGCAGAATGGATTTGAATCATTTTTGTAAAGGCAACAAAGTATATGAGATAGCCTGTTCTTTGTCAGATCGCTACCGATCGAAAAGAGAAGAAAGATTTCCTTCCGTACTATTTATCATAATTTTAAATCAAGGTGTCTACTCTACTTGGATTTACAATTCACACCAAACACTACTTATTCTAATTTACAAGTTTATATAAAATATTGAAATGGATCGCACCTAGGTAGGATGATAAGGAAATTATTTCCATCGCCCTCGTTTAATCAGCCCAAATCAAAATAGCAAACAGTGCAAGAATAGGTACGTAAATACCTGAAGGTAAAATTGTTAGGAAATTAAAACGCAGCCACCCGCCGTTACATCAAGTAAACGATCCCTGCCAGCACATTAAATATTCAGAAAAATAGAAATCGCTCTAGCTGAGCTGGTCACATTCCAGCACGGAACATCAAGGGTAAAACATTGCCAGATGCCTTTATAAAAGCGCCTCGCACCGATTGAAAGGATGACCTAGATGCAGACCGGGTGAAAAGATTTGTGAATCAAACAAGAACCCCTTGCAAAGACAATAGTACGTCGCTAGGTATTTCAGCCACGATAATGAAAATTTCACCAATCGATAGAGCAAAGAAATAAATGAAGGTAGCCGGAAATTCACCACGGTCCCCAAACAGCGAGCAGGTGAAAACGCGAGATAAAAGTTAAGCCGGGGTAATTATAATAGGTCGAAACAATGAAAAGACGAAAACGCGTCGGCCGATTTGAAGGAAAATTTAGGTAGTTGAAGTTCAGGACAATTTAGTAAGGTAGCCGTTCGATCGAGCTCTGTCATATTCCTTAACCCTTGCTTGGAAGATCAACGAGACGGCTTTTGTTAGCGCACTCCAGGTCTGCCATCCTTTGAACCAAATTTGTAGATGAGATGGTAGTTTCTATGCACTCGCTACAAATTTCCTAACCTATCAACCAAGAAAAACCGTGAATTTTCCTATCCAAAAGGAGCGTAAACGAGATGGTAGATTCTATGCACTCCATACGCTCTTTCCTTTACGATTAGGGAAATTTCCACGCAAAATCAATTAGTCCCAATTTCCCTTCGAAACAACATTCACATCAATAAATAATCAAACAGATTCGGCAAATCCACGAGCGCAGATCCCATTTTAAATCAAGTAAAATAATCAGCTAGGAGTTAGGCGGCATCAGCAGCAAATACCTAGTAGGTACCTACTCAATCACGTTAACCAATAAAGAGTCCGCGTCACAAAGCAATCCCTCAGCAACAAATAATTTATAAATAGGAAATTGAGATAGAGCTAGGAAAAATATGGACCCAGGTCAGGAATAAATAACCTGTGACACCCTCAGATAGAACAGGTCCAGATAGAACAAGGCAGCGTTGTCAGATGTAGCACCTGCTACTCGCATAAATTATCAGCAAATACCAGTTACATTACAACACCCAATTAGGAGTTATAATAGGTACTCGATTACCACACGTTGGGAGAGGGATTCACCTCGATGTCCAGATGAAGACCTCTGGTAGCCGGTAAAAGAGCATGACTCTTTAAAGTGGAAATCGCAGCACGCCACGGGTCAATAAAACACCCGCAGTTGTAGGATAGGCAAAGAAAATCGTTGAATAGGTAATCAGACAGACATTTCCGCTATATCCCGGATAGTCTGTAACCAAAGTGGTTATATTCTTTAATTAATTCAAGCTGTTGTTTGAAATGAAATCAAAGAAACCAGAAAAAGGAAATTAGGCAAAGAAAATCGTCGAATAGGTAATCGGACAGACATTTTCGCCATCTCCCGGATAGTCTGCAACCAAAATGGTTATATTCTTTAATTAATTCAAGCTGTTGCTTGAAATGAAATCAAAGAAACAAGAAAAAGGAAATTAGGCAAAGAAAATCGTTGAATAGATAATCAGACAGACATTTCCGCCATATCCCGGATAGTCTGTAACCACAATGGTTGTTGTCTTTAATTAATTCAAGCTGATGCTTGAAATGAAATCAAAGAAAATAGAAAAAGGAAATTAAACAAAGAAAATCGTTGAGTAGGTAGTCAGACAGACATTCCCGCAATATACCGGGTACTCTGTAACCAAAACAAAAACAAATGAAATAACAAGAAAGCACAGGTGTGCAAAAGAGTGGAATACGAAATGGATTGGAGTTTGAAAAATGCATGAAAGGGATTCATCATTCGCTTTCTATTGTTTTGTACTCTCTATGCAAAATACCAGCCCCCTCTCGCCCTTCACCATTTTACGCTCTTGAAAACGAATTCTCTCATTCATCACTCGCTTTTAGACATCCGATAGGAAGACCACCGATAACAACAAGTCTCAGTAAAATTCCCCGCTTTTCCGAAAGAAATCCCAATTAACCGAGATCCAATTAATCATAGTAGGTTCTTTTGCGCATCCGTTTCGGCCATAGTAATCCTGGCATACCTCAATCAACGAGCAGGGGTAATAACTACGAAAACACAACGATAAAAACACAGCGGTCCTATTAGGGAAAACCCAGAGGTAAATAGAGAGACGAGGGGGCCCGGGTCCGCTACGTTACAATATGTATCACTACTGTTACTCCTTCCGTAAATCACACATTGTCTATAACACTATACTACCTATCGCCTTCTTATGTCGCTCACTTATAATCGCTTCATTATCCTCTTATTACTTCTCAGTCTACATTGAACTGAACTCGCATATTATATACACCTTTAGAGTTCTATTGAAGTGTACTTCGAGAATTGTTCATTTCCCGAACTTACTTCTGGAGTTTCGAACTCTCTTTTTCTGGAACATTCTAGAGAGGAGAAGCTTCAGTCACTCTGATAGATTAGTTGTGAAAGTTAGTTCTCGAATTTTCCCTTTTTTGGCCGAGATTTTTCGACGCAAACGTCGCGAGGTACCAGGAAAGCAGAACGGGAGAAGAAGTAGCTGCACCGGCAACACAGTAGACTTCGTGCTCCTGCGAGGCCCCCTTTTTACCGACCGTCAGCGACCATCAGCGACTCTTTTCGCTCTCTTTGCAAGTCTTTCAAGAATATTCACCGTATAAGTAGGTACGGTCAGTCTTTTTACGGGTGATATTAATAATGATGCATTGTTGCCTAAAGTGACAAAACTTATTAACTTATACAGATTGTTTATGCCCAGTATTTAAGCTTTAATAGGAACAAAGAGACGCGGACCTGAATTGGGGGGTGCAACAAGACTCGAGAAATTTAACGTTGATGAGTTTATACTGAAACCGTTGATTGAAGGAGTCAGGTCAGATCAGGTCAGGTCATTCTTTCAATCAACGCTGAAACTCAGATTTTTTTCAGTTCGGTACTATATTATGACTATGAGGATCCTCTCCTAAGAAAGATATCAACAAATTCACAGCTGGAGGAAAATGCACCTATAGCTCACTTGTTCCATTTACAATTTTTTTCACCTACTTTCAAGGCAGAATAGACATCGTTCTAAATTATAGTATACGTTTTCTTGAGAGTAGGCTTCAATAATTGCGCTCTCGTCGGTTAGTTTCACAGAGTCATACAGAGATCCAACAAATACGATAACTGAACATCATTTTCAAATGGAAATTTTAATAGTTAATATTAACAAAAAAATGCTTTCTAAAAGGTAACTTTACTCCTACCCCCCCCCCCCCCCCCCCCGCCACTGTTTATAATTGCCCCTTCAAATTCTGAACCGAAATTTGGTACAAAAACTATTTTCAATACCATTTTACCACTTTTTGACGTAAAACTGATGTGTCAAATGTCAAAAATGACGTTGCAATCCCTGTCAACTTTAAAATTTTCAGGGCCATAGTGGGTTAATGTGAGGTCACATTTTGAAGGTATATTTTAATTATTTACAAAAACATTATGCAAAATTTTCAATTTTGACAGTATGTGCGTCAGTCAGAACGTTTATATAGTTTTTAGTGACATCTTCAAGGTCATCTTTGACATTTGATACTTGATCACTTTCATGCCAAAAAGTTTTATTAATTTATTTTTTTTATTTATTTTTATTAATTTATTAATTAAGTTTATTTTATTAATTTCCGTTCCAAAGTTATATCTCATTCGGCTCATAATTGAAGGGGGAGAGGGAAGACTATCTGACACGGAGATTGCCGAAATGGAAAGCTACTTCTCATGACAACCATGCCATTTGATTTTATTTTTTAATTTTACTGTTAATAAGTAAGGAAGGACTGACAAGAGATGAATGACATATTGCAAAACAAAATGCCATTCATTGATGCTGCGCTGTGAATTAGAGGTTAAAATTCTAGTCACCTGTTTCGTTCTACTTGGGACTCATCAGTACAATATACCTATCTTACTAACACACAGCGCTAGTTCGATCACTCATTAACGTTAGTAGCGAGAAACTGGTGCATTTTTATTCTTTTTCTTTTTTTTAAGTCAAGGACTGCAACGTAATTGTTTACTTTTGACATATCAGTGTTAAGTCAAAAAGTAGTAAAATGCCACTGAATTTTGATTTTCCTCATAAAATTTTAAAAATTCGACCACTTTTAAATAATAAAAGCTTAACTAGATGCAACAATATTTTTGTGATTTAAAAAACAACCAAAACTGACTTGATTATTAACAGGTCATAAAAGGCATTTTTAGAAAAATTATGTCGACTACATCGCATGAGAGGATATTAAAACGAGATGCGTCATTGGAAGGTGTACCTAGCTATAATAATAAACTAACGCAAAAAATTAACTCCGTGTTATTAAAAAGCGCATGAAACGACCGGAAGCTCCATTTAAAGACACGTCGTCCACCTGCAGAACGCACATTATAATGTCTATTATGGCGACTAGACAGTGGTATATAACCAACAATAAAACGTGAATTATGGTTCATTCGTTTCATAGAAACAAATGCCTCTCGATCGAGGAGGGCAAATTGGTAAGTCACGGTCTGCTGATATTTATAGAGCGATTCCAAGTGCAATATTCAGCACAATATCAATTTGGAATCAATCGCATTGAACTACGGTCATCTAGGGCCTCATACAACGTTCCAGATCCGCTCATCTTATTTAGGATCGTGATCGGATAGAAAAGATGTCTAAGATCTCGTGACAGATATGGATTGTAACTGTTACTCATGCGTAAGCGCTACCAAAAATATTGTCCTTAAAACACTCACTCATGGAAAAAATAAAAGTAGAAACAGTTTTCGTGACCGGTTGAGTTCGCTTTTCCGACCAACTTAATAAGAGATCGCAGATTGGCAGATTTGTTACAAAGGCCGCAGCATCTCCCTGGCAGTTGCGAAAAGCATTAGCAAAGTCTCGGGACAGAAACCGCAAGTAATTCATTGGTTAAATACGGCCATCATTAGACCTGTAATCAGTTGATATGGCTCGGTGGTCAGGTAGAAAACGTCATCCTGTGGCTGATCCTCGCTTTCCATTTGGATAAAAATTGAGTTAATTTGAAATAAAAAGAAGATTAGGAATAAAATACTTCAAACAATACTTTTACAACATAATTATGAAACTAATAAGTTAACATGATACGAAACAGAGGAGGAATTTCCTCAACTACTGGTTCTTGTTGTATTGATTGATGAATATAACATGCAGTGCAAAACACACAAAATCAATTTTAGGTATACTTTTAAAAGTAAAAAAGAAACAAGACAAATAAAACTACAGTAGTAATATTCGATACTCATTAAATACCGATTTGCATTGTTACACAATTACATAAAGAGTTACAATTTACAACTTCCACATTTACTTTTATATTGGTTTGGTCAATTGAACTGCGTACTGGACACTAGAGCGAACTTTCCCCTCTCACAGGAAATAAATCCGCAAATATAATGTGACAGCCACCGAGCTGCATTTATTAAAGTGAATTGTACATACATAGGTACTTGCTTTCAGATAGGATAGTTTTTCACAGTAATTATCGATATTGTTATTAATGTGGCTTTAGATTGCATTTCAGTCAAGCATAATATTTAATTTAATCTTAATGATAGCATTAGATGAAGTAGGTACTTTTTCAAAATTCCTACATACAATCTAAAGGTTTTTTAAATGTCTTAAAATAAAAATTTGTTCAGTTAAAAAGTATAAGAGTCTATGACGAGAAAGAAGAGATTGTCCGAAAGGTATTTGTATAATATTATATAACAACCTGATAGCATACCGGTAATGGTTAACGTAACGTAACCTACCTATTTAAAGGTAGATTCAACTTCATTGATTAGATCCGAATTACAATATGAACTGTTGCTCTTCTCACGATAGTTCACGCTCTCGCGTTCAGCTCTACAATCAATCTGCTTTTGCCAGGCTTGATACGAGAAACCTGAATTAAATCATAATTTTTGTGGTTTTTGACACCTAGCACTTCACTTACGATTGGTGTATAAGAAGTTTTGATTTTTTCATATTATTGTTCTTTATAACTGTTTTACTTCCATTCAATACTGCCCTCCCGCAATCTTTCATTCTTTGTAGGTAGACTACTGTCAAAACACTTCGAGTGTCCGTTGGATTGTATAACCACAACACCTGTACCTCGACCGAGAGTGATAAAATGGCCTACAGGAGAGGGGAAAAATATCCTGCAGACCAGCAGCTGTCGCAATAGGAGTTCATCTCCAGCATTCGCAATATTCGCTTTTGGTCCTTGACGAAAGTGTCTGCATACGCGCTTTTCGCGTCGGTAGTACCATAGTACAGATTTCTTTTGTATGATGTCATTGTATGTACTGAGCAAAAGCATTTTCGGGCGACCATGAATGCGAGGATGGTGATTAGACTCATTCCTGGTTGGAGGAGGACGCTGACTGTTGCCAATTCATTAATTTACAATAACCCCTCTCATGTATATTTCTTAATCCTTCTTGGCTCCACCTTCAAGAAAGGACCAGGTATTTATTGAAAAGGATGAAGCAATAGAGGAAGATTTCGGAAGAAAGGAGCTTGAAGATAAGCAGAGGAAAAATGGATTTTATGGTGGTAAAATTATTTTTATGGTCAAGTAGGTATGACTTACATTTATATATTATTCTGGGGGATCCTGGAAATTGGAGGGACGACTTAATATGGAGATACAACTGAGAATACAAACTTACTGAAAAGTATTATCGATTCCTTAACCTTTGTGAAGAACCGACAGAACAACTGGGTAAAAGCGAAAGCCTAAGAGATATCATCAGTATACCTCTTATCAGCTACAACATAAAATGGTCAGCTACATTAGGAGGTCAATCTGAATCATAGTGAGAAGTATAAAATGAGTGTACAATGACCGCAAAAATTTATACTTAGTCTCAAGATTTTGAACCAATTTATGTTCAAGGGATAATCGTTAAAAAATAATCGATAATGATAGTAATATAATAAATAATGTTTTAATTAGGGTCACTTTGGTAAAATCGCGATAGCCAACATTTTGAGTTTCAACTGTTCCACGCTCCGTCACATCTCGTCTTCCAATGAACGAAACGCCGCCTATAAAGATGATGCTCTAACAACTGTGATAGCGACTGAGTTTACGACGCCCTTAGTACATTTTATTATTCCTCTCCTTGGTTTTACTTTTCACAGCCCGCCTTTTATAGCGAAGTTCTTCTAAAGTAGGAATAAAACTCCGAGTGCCGTCCAATCTCCACTGAAAGCGCGGATCCAGCCAAGGATCAACTGCAGACAGATCTCTTTCATAAATCTCACCTTAGACTCGCAGGTTTATATGGAAATTAAAAAGTTCCGAAAAATGTCATATTTCCTACGACAATATGACTTTCCATTTAATCTCTCTACGAAAAAAATTAATTACTTTCTTCTACCAAGTGTTGCAGAATTCTGAAACAAAGCAAAATTTATTCACCACGAAATTTGTAAACAATCTGATTTTACTGATGGAATTCTCATTTGTTAGAACTATAACTACTCGTATCTTCTTCATCATATGAGTGTATTAATGAGGCATTATCTGCGAGTTCCATACATTATTTTTTCTACGACCCTTTTTGTTTCATATAGCATACTTATTCTTATTAGATAAAAAATTAACTTGACATTTCAGGTTGACATTTCATCATGATGATGTGCCTGTATATTCTGATTTTTTACATTTGTTTGAAAACATAAAAACTTTTCGTACAATGGCACTTTTATAGCGGCAGAAATCGACCACGAGATTGAGTATGATCACATCCCCTTTCATTTAATTTAACTCCATAAGTACTCTTAAATTACAACTTTTAAAAATGTGAAATCCCTTTTGAAAGAGATAGTGAAAAACTAAAATCTTTTATTTTTAATTCCACGTTAATTGACTTATTAATTTTATAAGCAATATGATCAGTCCATTTACAACCCTTCCACAGCAGCTGTAGGATAAATTTAGAGGAGTATTTTCTACGAACATTATAAATAATTGGTTCTGTCAGCAGGACAACTGGAAGGACTAGCTAAACATGTAACACTAGCTGACCGGATCACTTAGAGAAACATCTGCATAATAATACAGGGACATCTCTATTTCCTGCGTCTACATGACGTAATTTTAGAAATGACAACCGTTAATTTTTGTTTAGATCAAATCCAAATAAAATTTTCAAAAATTGCTAACTAACTTATGAGTTGAAAAATTTTTATTTTCATTCAGTTAAAAGTTTATAAAAAACCATTCTTAAAGGATTATTTCAAAGAATTTGAAAATGTAATAATGTACAGGTGTTCAAAAAAAAAACCGCATTATAACCGAAAGAGTTATCATTATTTTGTAATAAGTATCTGATCCAAATATTGTTATGAGGAGAAAATGTAAAGCATGACAACACGGCGAAAAAACAGTCTCAAAAAGTGAAAATTTCTAAACATTTTATATTGTTTGACGTAAGTAATTTCATCTCTCTGCGAATTTCTGATGAGATTGGGAAAGGGTGAGAATTTTCGAGCTTCGCTATTTGGTGACGGTTATAACTCCGCTCACTCCCTCTCAGCAGGGGTGAGCGTAAGGAAAAAATTTGACAGACGATTTTTCCTTTTCAATTTTCATAGCAGGAGGAGTAGGCTGTTTGGTATAAATTTTTCGGAACAAATTCGGAAAATGCAAAACGTATAAATAGTAAATCGTAAGCCGTGTCCTAATGTAGACATCACTTAATTGTAATAAATTGAAACTCATCGTAGAAGTGGTTAAATTGATTGATTTATGATGACATTTTAGTAGCTAGTGCCAATTTCAGGTCTAGAATAATATGCAAAGGAGGAGCAGAGCAATAATAATTGCATCGCTGGTCAGTATCATCCTTGCAATTATAATTAGAATTAAGGAGTTAAGGGCTATAAATTCATCAAATCCAGCAACTCGGTAATCATTTCTTGTCCTGCCGGTGATAACAAGGACAATGACATATTATATTAAATTTAAATCCCATCAACGTACCTACCCACATTTTTTAATTCCACGGTCAGGTGCAGATAATATTTCAATTACGGCAAACTGTAATTTCTGCAACGGTAACTAAAATTTATGCTTGTATAACTTTTTCTTTCATCATTCTGAGAGACTGGATAAAAAGTAACAAGGGCAGATTCTCTACGAAAATAGGTAGATAACTCAATTTCCATCGACCTGCTTCGAGATTTTCATTTCCTATCTGAAATGAAAATCTACGAAATTATGCGAATAAAAGCGATTTATCGCTTGAATTGCCTCTCCCTATACACAAAATCCTCAGAGTTAGTGTGTAAATCTATAATACTGCAAAACTATATCTACATTTCTTGAAAAGTTGAAGTCTTCATAAGCATTTCAAAGATTTGTGGAATGTCACAGATTTATGTAGGTAATTTGAATATTTTAAGTAAATTCGTTCGATCTCGACTTGTGTAATAACAAGTTCCTCTATCGCTGTATATTTGAGGTATCTATTCTACCTTAAATTTGAGATTTTATTTAGGCGTTAAAAAAAACTCTTCATAGCAAAATTAGAGAAAAAAGTATAAGAAAAGGATTCATTTTTGGTAAAATATTTTCTTGGATTCCTTGCAAGGTAAATCGACAACCAGGAATTTATTTTTTTCAATTAAAATTATGGCTTTGATAATATTTCTTGATATTTCTACTTAGGATTATAAGATTAAAGGTAAGCACCTTTTACTTTCTAAATTGAAAGTTATATTTCTAAATTTTTTCTGAACTTTCCCAATAAAAAAAACTCAAAATTGTATTCTTCTTTTTTAGAAATATATACGAGTTCATCATTTCATCGAATTTTACGAAAAAAAAACATCAGACATTAACATGACGTGATTCGGGGAAAATTTTTTATTTTTTTTCGGAGAAATAAGAAACTGTAACGAAATCCGAGGCTTTCGTTGTTAATTATTATTTACTTCATTCTTATTAGAGGGGTTTATCTGGATTGATACAGTTTTTACGACAGTGATTAGCATGTTATCTCCACCAGCACCGGCTATATAACGAGCACCAGCTGAAGACTCGGACAGAGCATTGTGAGGTATTGACTTACAAACAACTCTCTCTCCTAGGTGAACTGAGCCTGGAGATCAGCTGGGGCATGCAGGGAGTGCTCCCAGACAAGCAGGATCGATGGAGTGATTCGGCCACGCTATAAATCTGACATCAGAAACCGTGGCCAGGGTGCATTGAACTCTGGCAGACGGTCGGTCAGTATACACAGCCGGTCGGCGCCGTATTGAGGTGCCGACCACCCCCTAGGCCCTACCCGGCCTGTATTGAGGGCCAAATCCAGTAACAGTCGTCCCGAGGTCGTAGTGAGGCATCGGGAGCGGCTTTTATTTCAGAGAATACCTGCCGACGAAGGACGTGCCCCGAGTGACTCCCCGGTGCGTGTACCTGAGACGGCTGAGACCGGCACAGACGGCTCGGCTGCGAACGAGCTACTGATCAGGACAGATTGTTTAAATAATAATAATATAGCTACTACATATGTAAATACATTTCTTTTGTAAATAAACCCTAACTATTTAATCGACTTGTCACGAGTACAAAGGGGCAAATATCCATTCCTGGAAACTCACCTCTATCCATGCACAGAAAAATCCCGTTACAAAACCAAATTTATTATTTATTTTTGTGTGAATCATACTTGATCCTTATAATAATTCATATTCTTATTTTTATTGTCCTGGAAGAATTAAATAAAAATTATACACCAACAGTAATTACTTCAGCACATTTTAAGACTCTTCAGTTTACATAATTCCAGAAGAAATCTATTTTTTAAACTGTTGAGCATGGCCTCATTAAATAACTTGTAGTATCTTTTGGGCATATTACTTGAACAACGTAAGCACTGTACGTTTTTGTGTTAACTAAGAATCAAGAAATTTTTGGTTAAAAAATACTAAGCCATAAATGAATAAAATGTAAATAGTGACAAAATTCATCAATTTTCAAAGTGTTTATAGTTAGCACTGAATACTTACTAACATAATCAAAAGTTGTAAAGTTCCATTAAATAATTTTCTACTGAGTTGTTTGTTCAGCAAGCGTCAAGTTATTGGTAGAGCAGTTTGATTATTGGATTATTCCCGGCTGGAATAAAGCAAACACAGTAATAACCAGATGATCACGCTTAGATAGATAATTGTGAATGCAGATGACATATCCTTAACGAGATCTCACGCATGTGTAATCAAGACGAAGACCCGTTAGATCCTGTAACGGATGGACCGGAAGTGGCCAGCAACACCAAATGACGGAAACAAGCCGTCGGCCATTATAAGTTCAAACAGAACTTGCCTGAGCGCATCAACAGTTATGAGGGTTTAGAAAAAGTTTAACTTTCTATCTAATTTTCAAGCATTTCCCTTTCACGCAAGGGCGTACCTTTTTCCTCTATTAATTGGCTTTAAAAGTCCCTTAAATAAACTGATTACCGAGGCAATTACGGCAACTTTTACCCAAAGTGTGCATGTTTCCACGCAGTGTGTGGGGATAATCGCATTCGTCCTGTCGACGCGGACTTTGATCTGTCATAATCGAGTGAGTGCTGGTCCGAGGCAAGAATTGAGTTTGTCACTTCCGATGTCATTTCCTCGTTTACTTAAAGGTTTTGTTTTACGCAGAGAATTGGAAAAAAAGAGATGCTACTGTTCTAAGCTATAAGTAAAAATGTGTATTTTAGTCATTTACCTTAACTTTCTAATTTCAAGGATTTTATGAAGTCAATTTTAGTCAACTATTGGCTTTGAAGACTATTGAAGTAAATGTTGTAGGAAATATTAGGGTAATGTGCCTTGGAAAAAATTCTTATGGTCAAATTTACATACTTCTATTTGACCATATTGTTTACCTATTTCTAACTTAAAGTTATAAATTAACCATAAGGTTTGGTTCAGTACTATCTGAATGTTAATTTAATAATATGAAATCGTTTGTACAAATATTTACCATCGATTTATAGCAAGAAGGTAAAAAATTCTTCCAGCATCTAAAAACAATCAACATCCGTAACTTCTCTTAAATTCTCTCTGGAACTGATTACAATCTTGACCGGAGAAAAAATACAATCGACAGGTATAAATAGATTGTTTACTTTGGAGAGAATAACTACAAAAAATCGTTAATTAAAGCCAGCAGCTACGGTGGTCTAGTGGTCTGGTAGGTGCGTTCAACCAAGGATCGCCCTTTGAAAAACGTCTGAAGTCGATCCTGAACCCGATTTAGCTGGATTTTTAAAACAACTGTTGAAAAATAAAAGGATCGTCGATCCTCAATAAAAGAACAAAAGCAACACGGATCGTGATGAAAGATGAAATTTAAATTAGAAACGTAGGCAATCAAAATATGATGACAAATAACCCGTTCGTATGATTGGCAAGGGGAAGGGTGTTTATGACATCATTCCTATTTATTGACAAGTATTTATTTCATAATCAGAAGAAGAAAAATAGAGTGTCAATTGGAACGGGTGCCATGTAGAGATAGCTCTCGTATCAGGTTCCGCTTAATATTCATAACATTTGCATACTCAATCAAATTCAGATCTAGAACTTCACCCTTAATCCCAACGAAATAAATCCAGAAGGGTTTATTATAATTCCGTCTTATGATGACTACACACAAATTTAACACGTTGTTGTTCGTTATGGGGGTGTGAAATCGTAACATTTCAAAAAATTGCCTCTGTAATTATTTCAATGTAGTAGGTACTTAATGATTATTTTGTGTATTACCTACTTTATCCTTCATAATTAATTGTTACAAATTGGGCTAAACCAAACTAAACGTTTTCCATTTTCTTAATTTTTCAGAAAATAATATATTGAATTATAAAAAAGAGCCATGAATGCCCTTGAATTTATAATAAAATCGATGTGTGATTGTACTTTCCCTCCTAATATGTCAATTCGCAGGTCAGGATAGTTCAAATATCGGATCAACCCTTGAGTACCTACTGCCAACCGCCGGTGGCAGTTTGCACCCTCTATCCACAATTGCATCCATTCACCCATTCATCGCAATCAACTCACGCGAATGCATCTGGAATTCCTCATAACTCTTCATTTCAACCGCCCGGGGGGTAGATGAGAGAGTTATGGATTATGGGGGTGGCTAGTATCAGGAGCAGGATCAGGTGATAGTTCTGACGAATTATGTATTGTTAAATCGGGGCGTGTCACCACGTAATCAATCATATTGTTATTGTATTTATAGGTATTTGAATCTGATTTTTATATCAAGTCTGTCAAGTAATAATATCGATTAATAATTAATTATTAATATCAAGCAATAAATAATTTGTTTTCAGTAGTTCTTTATAAGTTTGTTGTTTGTTTTGAGTTGGAAGCTATACGAAAGTTTATATGAATTAAGTTTTACCTGCATGAATCTAGCAACCCATTATAAAGGAATTTCGAAAACAAATCCGTTTTGAAGTAGGCCCTGACACAAATAGGGTTTGTCTTAACTTAATCCACTCTTTGCAAGCGACAGCTCTTGATTTTGTTAGGTTAGGACAGTTGTCAAAACATTCGAGAACGTTATCCCTCCTGGATACATTTTAAAACCCGGTTTCTCACTCCACTAAGGGCACTCTGTAACGGTTCGCCGGATATATCATTTATCTCGACAAACTTCTCTCGATTACTTGATTTGACTTGGTTAACAGTCTCACACAAAATATCGAGTCCTCGATATAATTGCACAGGAAGTAATCACATTTAAGCTTGCAGAATGTGGCTGGCTCTCTTTTTTTTTCTAAATCTTTTTCACTAAATCGGTTGCCTCGGAAGTTTTCAAACCATAAATGCTTGTTCTGTAACCCTGAAACTGACCTACACACGATATTCTAAACCACGCTAAGCCTGCAAAAAAGTCTTGGTGAAAATTGTAAACACAAAAACGAGCACTTTTTAGAAAACTAAGGAGCTTGTAAACAGATTCATACAGAAACACGCAGTTTGATGAGGAACTAGAAGTAATTATTGGGTTCCACCATAATATAGGTAATTATTCCAGACAGATCTAAAGAGAACAATATCCACATTTCACGAAGTTTACTCCCATTGCGAAAATTACTTTCAACTATAGCAGTTTTTCGCTCTTGCTTGAGCGCTTTTAATTAATTTAACAATATAAATAAGTAGCCAAGCATTAGTCATTATCTTCTTCCTCTGATGAAAATTAATATTTTTGATTATTTATTATATTAACCTTTCTTTTGAAAAAGAACGACCTTCGGTAAATCAATAATGCTAAAATGTCAGAAACGTCATATTAAATCCATTTCATCGAGCAGGACTAGAGATGGGAGAATTTAATTAGAATAGCGACGATCTAAAATAATCTGTTACTATCAGATACCCACGGCGAGAAACACTGTTTACGGCTACTTGACGCATATCTACAAGACGAAAATCCACAAGATGGCTAGCCGGAGGGGAACAGTGGCGACTTGGGGATTGCAAAATTAGTGCAGTATAGCTTCTAAACTTTGGTCTAAAATTTAATATAAAAAACTACAAAAAGACATGATAATCGTTACTTCGTATGCATTAATGATCTCCTACACTATCCCTAGAAAAGCGTCTTCAAGGGCTTACCGTTTGCCTCTCGCATGGACTCTGGACATCACATTTACACATTCAAGTATCGTTCCAGAGTGCCGGGTCCCGGAGGATTCGGCTCAAACGAGATGTTGATTGATGTAAGATCGTTATAAAGTCCGTTTGTTGATTCGGGCAAAGGAAATCACGAAGAAGCCGAGAGTGACGCATCCTGCGACCGGACTAGGCACATCGTTACATCGTTAGAAGTCCTTTCTCAGGCCAGGAAGTTCCTATGTCTATAATGTCCTTACGTAGATGTCTTATAAAGAGGTTCGCACGCACTTCATTAATCGTCAAGACTGAAATATTATAATCAGAAATTAGGGAAGAATTTAAACTACTTAGCCAACTTCACTCATTGTGGACAGAGACAATGTCCTGAATGTCAAATTCGGTGAAGTAAGGAGTGAAAAAAAAACTGCAAAAAAAGTGGAAAAACAACTCTATTGGATAAGTCATCAGGTAAATTCTCTTTCATGGTATAGTCTTACTCTTTTGATTCATTTGTTACAATTTAATTCAATAGTCGCCTGCAATTTTGTTTTCCAATTTTCATGACAATTCATTCAAAATCTTCCTGTACACCTACCAGAAACTAGCTCAACCAGAAACGATTAGCTTGTATACCAGTTTTAATTTGCGGATATTGTGTGGCAAAGAAACTTTTCCACAGAATGAGACTTCCGTTTTTAGTTTCGTACCTATACAGGGTGTCCCAAGATTTCTTTATCAAAGGATATCCGCGTTATTTAAAAAAATAAACAAATGAAATTCGGGAAATTTCAACCATACCCCCAAGGCTTTGCAGCTGCACCCTCAATGCCCCTTTACGCCTTTCCACCCTTAAGTAATCATCCCCTACTTTTTTTTTTCAAATGACACCCCCATATTTTTTTTGCTCGACAGGGTTGTTGACTTCTTTCTGAATACAATGTCACAAGATTTTTTTAAATCCAGACATATCTAGCACGCCGAAAACAATATAATATCATAACAAACGAGGGTTGTCAAGGAGTTGTAATTTCTTGTTTTTTGTGTTAATGTTTCCTCCAACCACCTCAACTAGTAATACCGGTGTAACTGGTATAAGCGTTAATAATAATAATTGCTTCTGTGATTTTAATGTCATATTAAATGTTAATTATTACTCCTTGACGACCCTCGTTTGTTATGATATTATATGTTTTCGGCGTGCTAGATATGTCTCGATTTAAAAAAAAACGTGTGACATTGTATTCAGAAAGAAGTCAACAACCCTGTCGAGCAAAAAAAATATGGGGGTGCCATTTGAAAAAAAAAAGTAGGGGATGATTACTTAGGGGTGGAAAGGCGTAAAGGGGCATTGAGGGTGCAGCTGCAAAGCCTTAGGGGTATGGTTGAAATTTCCCGAATTTCATTTGTTTATTTTTTTAAATAACGCGGGTATCCCTTGATAAAGAAATCTTGGGACACCCTGTATAGCGATGCGATGAGGGTATAGTTAAACGCAACACCAACACCGACTGCATGATAATCGCTATTTGACCATTTCCAGTGTAGACAATTTGGTCTAAACACGTTAAAAATAGTGCAAACTGTCACCCGAGCTTTCTGTTACGAGACAAAACTTTTCCAATGACACTCTAAACATCGGTGCTTAGGAAAAGAACAACAAATAATTATACAAGGAACTTCACTAACAAGTTCCCTAAGTGAAACAATCACATCAGATATCTCGCAATTCTCGCCTTAAATGTGTCTGGCCTTGATAGCCGCAGTGTTGGTATGCAGGCCTAGCTGCCGACGCCAATCTGTCACGGTTTCGAGGGAGCCCTTCCCTGCCTCCTTAGATTAACTTAAAGGGTTCCTTCTGTGGCCCTACTAGCCCTTTGTCTTGCCCCCTGTCTACGCCTTATCTATTCATCACCCCGTTACGGCATCTGTCCGATGACCGGTCTTCAAGGGGGTCTGCTAGATTAGGGTTGATAATTGCAAATGTCTTAGGAAATACCACCCTTGACCAATGTGTTTGTCAGTGGTTAGTACGAAGAGACAGGAGATTCAATTGGAAAACAATGAAATGGTAATTAGAATTTTAATTTAGTGTTCAATATTTATAACGATTCCTTGTCTTACAAATCCAATAAAGATCTTCCAAACATTGCATTCCAACACGAGTTAAAGTTCAATTAACAAAAGAAGACTTTTTCAATTTCACTGATGCACAAGCCTTGACTAGGTCAATAAAAAAGCACAATTTAAGATACCAAATAAAAAAAATATATAGATTGCTAGCCTGTGGACCGGTTTCGGGTGTTACTCCATCATCAGGACAGTTGTCATATTTATCCAGCAACAGTAATAAAATTATCGTACAACATCAAATTAAAATGGAGACGGAGATGTAAATTGTAAATTTTATGAGGTCTAATAAAAGTTTTCAATCTTCAAAGAAACATCCTCAATTTTTAATAACGAATCTTCAATTCTTTTAACGCCCCCTTTTTATTTAGAAAAGGGTTAAATTTCTATTCGTCAGACTTGGCTGTACTAACCCGAATGGCATGTTAAACTTTTATCAGGCCTCATAAAACTTCGATTACCCTCTCCATTTTACTTTAATGTTGTCGATAATTTTATTACTATGTTACGGTTGCTGTAGAAACTAATAACTGTCCTGAGGATGATAGAGTAAGACCCGAAACCGGTAGACAAGTTCTACAAAATTGACATATTGTAGAATAGGTATACCATGACCAATCACACTAAGCCTTGACTAAATCAAATCTGAGAATTAGTAGGGAAATACCAAAGGTATGATAAACTTAACCGTTCCATATTAAACATTTTATTGTTACTTCACGATTAAAATAACGACGATACGCTTCATGTGAATGCTCCTTCAATAATTTCAAATTTATTTTTCAATCGGGTGTATATCACACCTGGGACGATATCCCCGATCTGATCATCATTCATCTGTCATGAGTAATCAAGTCCAAAACCGAAGTTTTCCATCCATTCCTTGATTTAAATATCCCTACAGGGAGCAGGTCACGAAATTAGATGCACCTCGGTCGCGTGATTAGATTCTGGGATGAACGATAGGTGATTTGAGATTGTTACAGTTCTACTTGAGTAACCGTTACAAAAAATAAAGGTCTCGGAAGTGACCGTATCTTATTACTTGAAATGAACTTATTTTATTTGATGGGTCATCTTCAATAAAACGTTTTGTTCCTGAACTTTTTTTTCAGCATGAGCGTAATATTTTTGTCACTTGCGTTGTACTATACGTTACTTTAAAAAGAATCAAGATATTATGGATTTTTCAATCAAGAGTGATTTTTCTTATTATTTGTCTTGCGTAAAAAATATAGCCAGTTAGAAGGGTAGTTCAGTCAAATAGTCAAAAAAAGGACTGAAATTTTTAGAAGTTTAACGAAATTTTAATCGTAAGTAGGTGGGGCCACTAGTAAGTACACTCCAGCCAAGTTTCCTCCCTCGGGCTTTGTAAGGGGAGCCGTCATCTTTAATTCATGGAATTTAATTATGTATCTGGATAATTATCGGTTGTACATACGTAAAAAACACAATACAAAAATAGTTAAGGATCCAGCAATTTCTATTTCTTACTTTTTTTGACATTTCTTATCGTTCGATATAAATTCTCAGAAATTGATGGGTGCATTACGCATGTTTTAAAAATAAAATTTGGCATGCTTGGTACGAATTCAGAGGGCGTCAAAACTCGACCAGCGTTAATATTTTTGAATATTTTCGAATTTTACACATAACAAAATAAGTTGATGAGTCATAGCGTTTCCATCAAATAGATGATTTTGAGGTTTTCGGGGTTGCTGATTAGGAAAAATCATGATAAGTTTGGTGAAAATGCGACGTATTTATTTAACACGTCCGCCATATTGGAGAGTCATTTTGTTTTTTGAAAATCGGATATCGGATTCTTAATCAGCGTCCCCTAAAACTCAAAAATTGTGTATTTAATGGAAACGCTATGACTTGAATTAATTATAAGTTATGTGCATAGATTCAAAATTTTTCCAAAATATTGGCGCTAGTCGAATTTTGGCCCCCCTTTATGTCATTCGCACCAAGCATACAAAAAAATTGAAGATACGTGTGTTGTAGGAAAACTCAAAAGCTACAACTTTTGTCTAAAAACAAAGCTTCCACCCCTAAACCAAAATAGTCATTTTTGAGAATTTGTAACTTTTGAACAGAAAGAAATTTCAAAAAAAGTTTCAAACAAAAGATGCTGGATATATCCTCCTTAACATTTTTGTGACAGTAGTTTTTACACACCTACAACCGATATTTAATTAACCGAGATACATAATTTCATCCCTTAAATTCAAGATGGCGACCACCCCTTACGGAATCTGGGGGAGAAAACTTGACTGGAGTGCTCTAGTGGCACCTATCGTTAAAATTTCGTAAAATTTTTAATTCACGCAATTTTAAAGAACATTTTCGGAAATGACTGCCTCGAGACTGCATCCAGGAGGTGAATCCTGGTTTGTGGCAGCGGTGTTCAGAACTTGATATTAATGGATTGGATTCAACTGAAGAAGTCTCATTCGCAAAAAATGGAATGTTCAATATTAATCATGTTCATGTTTAATCAGATGACCACTCATAAGAGGAACTGGGAATGTACTTAGTGTTTTTACAAAATAATTTTGCAAAATTGCTAGAGAACGTAAATTTATAACATCGCAATAACACGTGGTTTCACTATGATGGAGCTCCATCATGTAAATTGCACTTTTCAAAAAAAAAAAAAAACATTAATTCGCATCAATCCATTAGTGTTTCAGATGATGAGGACCAAATTAAACGGGCAACAGTTATCGTGAAGATTGGAGTAAAAGCTAGATGAGAAATTCTTCTTTTGAAATATTTACATAACAAAAAATCAGTTTTTTTGGGCACTTATGTAGGTTCGTATCAAGCAAGGAATCGTTATCCTAACAGATATTTAAGAGAAAAATTCCTAAATGTATCCCCTTCAAGAATTTATTTTTCCATGAGCATAATGTCAAGATTAACTTTGAATCCTTAGATGTTTGGATTTCTTATGAACCGGTCTTTCATAAAGGAATATTTTTTATTAAGTTCCTTTGAAGTTCGGAATGAAAGGTATATAGGAGAAACTTAATTTAAAAGTATAAAGTTACTGATTATGTCGCTTAATAAACATTTATTTAGTCTTTGTACCTATAGACTTATTGGAATTATGATTTTGAAGCGATTAAATTCTCTTGATAAGTTTCTTCGCAATTTTTTTTGTCCGGGTTTCCAATATGAAACCAAATATGGTTGAATACGTTCTAGGAAGTTTTTTTTTACATTTTTCTTTCTCTTTTAAAATATTTAAAACACAAAAATGTTTTCATTATAAGTATGTAGCTTAGTCTCAATATTTTTAATGTCCCGTTAACGTATCCGGAAGAAATTGTTCTCCTCTTTTAATTTACTTACATTAAGTAAAAAAGCAAATCATTTCTAATTTGAAATATTATTATAATCGTCTCGCAGAAACAATAACTGGTCTAGGCAAACGAACAGAAGAAAACTTTTGTAAAAATCCTGAAATTTAGATATAAATAAAAAGTATTATAAAATTTTATTCAAAACAATTCCAGTCACGGATGGAAAAATATCTACGTCGATCAATGATGTCACCGACAAATAACCCCCTTTAAGGGTAATCTTTCTGGGCTGACCTGAGCTCTCACATGACTACAAACAAGACCGCGTTCTCTCTCCCATTTCGAAGGTTACGGGGTGGTTGTGAGGGCGCCGAGTTTAACGATTTCATCCCCGAAAGATCGCATGCAAAGTCGTCACGGACGAGAATTGCATAACAAAGATCAAGGTACGAGTATATAGGGAAGATTTATTTTGACTGCAGAGATACTTTACGCCAAATAAAACCAGTCTGTTTTTTTATTCATTTTCATTGTAGGTACATTTGTCTCTTATTATTATTTTTATTAAAAAGGAATCCATGGAGTTTACTGCTTCAATTAAAATTAAAAGTCTCATTTAATATATTATTCGTGTATTCATAAAGGTGTACCAAGATAAAAAAAAAATAAAAAAAAAAAAAAAAAAAAAAAAAAAATAAATAAATAAAAAAAATAAATAAATAAAAAAAAATAACAAAAAAAAAATATATACCGTGTGTCTCCGGATAGGTGAAACGACTCTTATAAAAGACACAAATTTTTTTATTTTAAATTTAATTTTTTGGGGTTCAGCCCTGCTTTGCTAAAGAGTAATTTCTAACAAAATTTTAGTTTTGAAAAATCAAGCATGCCTTGGAAATTTCCAAGAAACCGGTTTTTCTGTTGAGTAAAGTGCCTTTTATGTGGCAAATACGACAAAATGTTATTTGAAGAAGTTGTTCAGAATCAACATTTAGGTCCCCATACCAAATTTCAAAATCATAGGTCAACTTTTATTTTTTTCATTTATTTTTATGTTTTATTTCATAAATCAAAGAATTTCATTTTGTAACAAAGACTACCATGGAAAAACCAAATTGTATCCATAGCAACAGCAATCTGTCAATATCAGTCTTTGTTACAAATGAAATTCTTTGATTTGTGAAATAAACACAAAAGAAATGTAGAAGATCAAAGTTGACCTATGATTTTGAAATTTGGTATACGGACCTATATGTTGATTCTTAACAACTTTTTCAAATAACATTTTTTCGCATTTGCCACATAAAAGACACTTTACTCCACAGAAAAAATGTTTTTTTTTTAATTTCCAAGGCATGCTTGCTTTTTCAAAACTAAAATTTTGTTAGAAATTACTCTTTAACCAAGCAGAGCTGAACCCCAAAAAATGAAAATTAAAATCAAAAATTTTTTATCTTTTATAAGAGTCGTTTCACCTATCCGGGGACACACGGTATATGAAAAAAAAACAAAAAAAAAATAAAAAAAAATAAAAAAATAAAATAAAATAAAAATAAAAAAATATATATTAAAAAAAAATAAAAAAAAAAAATTAATAAAAAAAAGTAGTAATAATAAAAAAAAAGAAAAAGAAAAAAAAAAAACCGCCCACTGCATATATCTTCACTGTATTAAAGGTTGTAATTTTCTTTTGTAAGTGAGCCCGACTCCACCAAATCTATCTTTCAAAAATTTGTCAGGTCAGGTCAGGTTTTGCTTTTGAGTTGCCAAAAGTCTGTGGCTGATGGAGCGAGCGTTCCAATGCCAAAAACTTCACATACATACATACATACATACATAAAGGTGTAGAAACAAATTGTCTATATGGCATAAAAATATTCTACTGCACAAATTAGGTGAACACTTTATGGAGTGCCCTTATCGACAAACCATTCACAATATTTTTTCCAAACTTTACAAGAAGTAAGCCACAGGGGGATTTTGTAGTTCTCCAACTTACAGGTTTGTTGTGTATGTCTGCATTATGGTCTGATGTCACTTGCACGAACCATGTACCTACCAAAATCGACTTTCGCACTATTTTCAGTTGAAATTTTGAGTTTGCTTTATAACCATCAGAAGTTCGATGACCCTTTAGCAGACTTTAAGGGTTGATTAAAACTTACTGCAGACTCTCTACCAAATGTTTTCCGATATTGACATTCGTTGTCCATATCGGAATTGTAAAATTCATGAGAGTTACAGGGATCCGAAATGTGCTGCGAAAATCTGCAAAGATTGACCTTTCGGTTACAAGACAATTATTTATTCTTAGGTCTTCAACAGTATTAATGAATCATTTTAGACCATCGCAAGCGTAAGCTAACTTGTTTTCAAGCAATAATAATTCTTTCTTTGCCATTCTTGCAGGAGGATATAAAACGAGGCTGCAAGAATCCAATAGGGAGGGGGGGGGGGGCTAGGGCTCAAAGAATGGAGTCAATGGGTACCAGACACTATAATACACTCGAAAGTTCCAGTAAAAATGCACTTCTTCTGTGATGAAAAAATAGATTTGCCTGAAACTTGAGCCATCTTTGAAAATCTTGTTGTCACTTTTGCAGAACATTTGGTACAAAAAATCTGCAGGAAGTTTGAATCAAACATTAAAGCCTGTTGAAGGCGAGGGAACCCCAAAAAGCGAGGGAAGCGTTCCCTTAATTTTGTGCAGGGTAGTATAAATCAACTATTTCCCGATCCGGACCTGCTCGGTTGCCGGGACAGCCATCAGGACTCTGCTAACTACTGTCGCTTTGCTTTTGAATCTCTTGTGGAGATAGAATGGCAGATTTGACGCTGTCGTTTCCCCCGAAGCGTGGTCAAGTAGTGGAAACTTTCTTTTAATCAATTCTTATAGATAGTTCAGTCGTTTGCAGTGTAATTTTAGGTTGTCAATAATAATAGGAAAGAAGAATGAAAACTTCATCGAAGTCCTCAGTGAGTTTCGTGATGTTCTTAATTCCTTTTAATTCACCGGTATCAAAATAAGGTTAATTTCATAAAAGTATTTATTTCATAAAAACCTCAGATTTCTAGATTCACCCCAGACTTATTTGTAAACTTTTGTAAATAAATCTATGAACAAAAAAAAATAATAAAAATAAACAAACAAGCGTAACAAAAGAATATTTACAAAAAAGAAAAGATAAAAAACAATTTACTTTATGGGTTATTATAAGCTTGTACCTATGTATTATGTATACATTTTTTTTAAAGAAAAATGTTGTAAGCTCTTAAAAGGTACTTACGCCTTAGGCAAGTAGACTAATGGATAAAACAGCGATCCACTCTTTTGTAATATTAAATAAAGAAAACATGGTTACATCAAAATGAAAACTGTACACACATAATTCATACGTTTTACGTTCTCGAGTGCTTCATACGTTCATAATATCCAATTTTCAAAGTTCACGAAAAGAAAATAATAAAGATATCTATGGAACATTAAGACCCCAATTTCACAGAAAACAAAATGATTATTGGGATATAAATATATATTATATAATTCAAGGTTCTCTCATCAGATTTTTCTCTCATTGAGACTTGAGATAACTAAATTTATCTCAAACGTGGACTGTATCTAGGAATTTTGGGGCTTATTTAGTTATGGTATATAATACCTAAGAGTTGGGAAGCCTAAAAAGTCCAATATGCAAAATCTTACAACATTTTCGAGAAATCGGTGTTCTAGTCGTCCTAGCAGTAATGGGGCATAAGAGAAGACAACCATATGGCGTAGAAAATAATTGATCGTTATCAATAATTTAATAGCGTTTTGCTAATGAAAGAAATTGGATAAGTAATAATTGCCGTGTTGCATAATATTTTTCAATAAATTGATTTTGTAGGCCGCTAATAACTTTTTGAAAAATTCCTAAAACTTTTGCAACAGACATTATCATACATTGTATTAAAAAAAAGTATAAATATGCATTTGGAAACACAACTGCACTTTGATTATTTTCTATGAAACTCGAAATTTTACTTAAATTTTCTGTTTTGTCAGGTTTTAATTTTTCACGTTCAATACCGACAAGAAAGCTCCCTATACAAGAGTTTATTTTCAGGTTTTTTTTTCGTGAGCTTATCAAGCTTTCTTCCCGATTTTTTTTACATCAAATTAAAGTTGAGAGACTGTTTTCAACTTTTCCATTAAATTTTATTAACTAAGCTCCAAACTCAAGTGATGCTGTCTAGGGATCTTATACATGATAATTCTCAATTGCCTTGCGTCACATTAAGCAAGGCTGCTGCCCAGATTTTATTGATCGTAACTGCACCTACCTTGCAAAAAGTTTTATTATTGAGACACTTTGAGCTACGTTGTCAAACTGACTTTTTTGTAAAATTTTCGTAGTACTTTTCCACGATTCCCCAACATGAATGAATGAAGGTGTCACATTCTTCAATTGCTGCTTCAGGTTGTTCAGGGCTTCATGATCATTTTTTTTAATTATGTAATAAAAAATCTTTATGATAAGATCCTTTAAGGTTATTACAATCTGATCTTTCATTTTAGATCAATATGTAGACAGCTTGGGAGTTTCGTCCAAGTAGCCAACACATTTTTTCAGTTTGAGACCCAATTCTTCACGTTTTTTGACATGAAGTCTCCAGGGAAGTCTAGCTAAGGTCAGCATGAGGGATCTGGATAGGTATCGTTGACTCTAATAGGTAGATGTTGCTTCTATTTGTTAGTAAAGTCCACATGTACTTATCTTATCTTCATTCAGCCTAAGGCGCCAAATTTTAGTCCAGATGTCGATTCTGTCAATTGAGATTTGAAGTTTTTATGTGTAGCTCTTCATGGTTTTTTCCAACAACAATGATTGAGATGTCATCAGCAAATATGAGAGTGGTGTATAATAGATAAAGTACAATTAATAGTAGGTGCAATAATAGTAGGTTGAATTTATAAAATAAGCCCTCTGCCAAACCCTATCAAATTCTGTTTTCTGTCTTCTGGTGTAGCCAATAGAGATTTTGGGTGGTGAAAATGTTAAAACCCAGAAGAACATTCCGATTCTGCTCGGACATGGGCCTACTTGACCATATTATGTTTTCTTGAAAATTTATAGGTACACATGTTTTACAATTTTTTAAACTACCAAAACTTACAATACAAGACCATCAGTATTCGGAAACAAAAAATGTTGCCTTCCAAGGAAAAGCATGGAGGGGTATCGAATTCAGGCGTTCTTTATAAATTTCTAAAAACCTGTTTTAATAGATGAAAAGATCGATATGTGAAACATCCATTTTCCCAAAAAATACACATTTTTCATGGATAGCACAGATCGGATTTTATGTATAAGAGTCTGACTGTAATTCTGTAATTTTATCAATATCGAGAACGTCGTTTTTGAGAAATCATTTATGTAAAAAATGAAATTTGTGGCCTCTCCATTTACTGCAAACTTTTTCAGTCCAAGCTGTCATGGACCTTACACCGTCTTGCCTGGTGCTTTGGCTTGTCTTGTAGGTTCGCTCACAGACAAGGATTAAAAAAAAAACACTTTTCTGGACTTAAGGGACCTCAAAACGTGTAAATCCGTTGAAAACTCTAGTATAAACTCTGACCCATTTTGCTTTTTCCAAACTTATTTTTGGTCCTTCTTTGGGGTATCCAGTACGCTCCTAAATCAAAAAATAATTTTAAAAAAACTTTCAGGATTTAGGGGACCTCAAAACGTGCAAATTTGTTGAAAACTCTATTATGAACTTGTGGGAGTTAAAAAAAAATTATAGCCAAGTTGCCTAAATGAAAATTTGCCCAATTAATGAATAATTTATAAATTTTTGACATCACTCTGGCCAATTTTCTTTTTTCCAAACCTTTTTGGGGGTATTCCAGTTCGCTCACAGACCAGAGACAAAAAAAATCATCTGCGAGTTTATGGGACCTCAAAACGTGTAATTTTGTTGAAAACTCCATTATTAAACTGGCGCAAGTTCACAAAAATTATAACAAGTCGCTCGAATGAAAATTTGCCCATTATTAGTGAACAATTTATAAATTTTTGACATCACTCTGGCCAATTTTTCTTTTTACAAACCTCCTTTTTGATTCCGTTTTGGGGATTTTCCAGTTTGCTCACAGACCAAAGACAATAAAAATAATTTCTGAATTTAGGGGACCTCAAAACGTATAATTTTGTTGAAAACTTCATTATAAAACTGGCGCGAGTTCACAAAAATTAGAACCAAGTTGCCCAAATGAAAATTTGCCCAGTTAATGAATAATTTGTCAATTTTTGACATCACTTTGGCCAATTTTCCTTTTTCAAAACCTATTTTTTTGTCCCTTTTTGGAGTATTCCAGTGCAATCCACAACGCGAGCAACCTTTGAGGCTTCTCTTTTTCGTTTTTGAGCCCAGTTCTGAATTTTCTGGTCCAATTTAGTTTCTGTTCCAGCTTTGTTCCAAAACATGATCATGAACGGTTGGTAACTTTAAAGTAGGAGTTTCAAATTATTGTTCAGAGATCATTTGTTACAACAAATCTATCATCAGATAAATCCAAGCACATAAAAAATACATTACAGCCCTGAAAGAGAAGTTTGGAATGGGAACAGTAAAGGAGAATAAAACGAATTACTTTTAAGACAATGGTTATATTTGTTACGTTTTAAAAATTTGTAATCCCATTGTATTACATATATTATAAAAAGCCGTCAAAAGCTCGATCATTTTATGTTATATATTGATATCAAATAGGTATTTCACGCATATAAAACATCTCCACATAACTATACGCTCAACTGACCCGGTCACTTTAACACAAGGTAGTAAAAATTTCAAAGGTCCTAAAACTAAATAAATTCTTCAATAACATCCAACTCAAAAATAAATAACTTTTGTACATTCTAAAGCTTAAACACACCTCGCGATACTGTGACCAATCAACGAGCTGTTTCATTGTTAGCCTAAGTTACAGATAATTTACAACATACTGAAAATCCAGGCATTACACAAAGCTTTCCAGCCGCATAGGTACTCTAGTAGTAGTTGCAATAATAAATTCAATAATATTTTGTTTATTATTATTATTGTTGTTGTGAGAATTTGTCTCGTACACCACGGACGATTTATCCACAGTCTCTCATCTAACTATTATTTGGCATTGAAACTCTCCATTATGGAAAGAATGGCACATGTTGCTAATCTATAGTAATCGAGAGGGAGAAACGGTGGAAAATCGTCGGTGCAGTCAACTCTATTTGTCGAACTCAACATTGTAACTTTGCCTGAGAATTCAACAAAGAGGCGGTTTTATTAAATACACACTGTATAAGTAGTGATATGGATACCTTCTTCTTCAGTTACTATAGCACTAGCACTCTGAGGAATTTAATACTTCGATGCGTGTCATCAAAATACATTTCACAAACCTTTGTATTCTTGTCTAAATTTGTACTTTCATTGAGGATTTAAATGTGCTTTTTATAGGGGAGGCTACTTTACCATGTAAAAATAAAAATAAAATACGCTTTTTCCAATACCTAGCGATTAGTGATATGATAAAAATTTATAAATTAAAATAACTTGAGAACGTACGAATAATTATTATAGAAACAAACCAAGAATTCAAAAATTATAGTAAAAAAATTTAAATCTATGACTAGATTGTCAATTCAATGAATTTAAAGCTAACAGCAAGCACTTTAATTTATAATTAATAATGTTAATTTAATATTTAAATATAATATTATGTAATAAGTACCTACCAATATTAATATATTATGATGTGACTAGTCAGCACTCGGTGATTTTTATACATTGTATAAAAATTTAACATTAAACTACACAATTTGTCCTGAAGCAGTAGAATACAGTCTAAGAACTATGAAAAAATAAAAATAAATTCCATAAATACATACTAAAACAAATTCAAAAACATACGGTAAAATATTCCCCTATAAATACAGCACAGCGATAACAGAAAAACAACAGCTAAATAAAGTGTGTGTACCGAATAAAACCACCTCGATGTTTAAATAAATAAAACAAACCATCAAAAACCTCTCTGAAGATGATGCTAAACTCTGAAACTGGATTATCAATAATTAGAATGATAATAATAATTCAGCTCGGTCGGTGGTGGCGGATTTGTACTTTCCAAGAATCACCGGTTTGATTTGTATTACGCTCAGGGATGCCATCACAACTCCTTACAAGATAATAAAAATGCTACAACCTTTACTTAAACTTTCAATTATTGTTACATTAACTATTATTATAGAAGTTCTCAGTGAGGTAGGTACGACGTACATTCACTAGTTTTGAAAACCTAATTTGTCAATCTAATTAATTATTATTATTCCAGGACTATGTCCGTATTGCTTGTGGAAGTAAGTTTTGCAAATAAATAAATTCAAAAAAATATTTTGGAAAAATAATTCTTGCAAAAGAGTACCTCAGGTTATATGATTTTTTCTCCTAACAAAAGGGTGAGTGATGGCAATCCCGTCATGCATCGATAACAACATTTGACTATCGGCAGCGCTCTGCTAAAGTAGTGTCACCCCCAACCTAGAAAAAAGAGGGCGACAATGCAGAGCGGCGCCAAGTCTTCAAGCGCCACCAACCGATCTCGGCCGCTACTACACAGCGTACGCTATAAACATACATAAACTACCTTCGTAATAACTCTCAACATGCCTATACCAATATAATCAATAAATTAATCAATAATATAATCAATAATATAATCAAGACAGGGTGTTCCTTTCAAAACGATCAGGATCTTCCAAATTCGACGGGCGGCGTCATCTACTACCTTGGCGTAACATTAATTTACTAAAGTAGAATTTGACGCCACCTCTTGGTCTCGGTTAAGTCTTGTCAGGTATTAATACTCCTAAAAATGAAGAGTTTGTTTGAAAAGAACACGCTGTTTATAGAATAATAATTGAAAACAGCGAGGGAGCATCCTAGTGGCTACACAATATGGACCGCATAATAGGCGGCAACTGTATTATAACTCACAAACTACAACATCGAAACATGATTACTCAATATCAAGAATAATAATAAGTAATATAATATAATAAATGGTGAATATAATCAAGAATAATTATTAAATTTGTACTTCGATAGGAGAAGGAAGGGAATAAAGCATGCTCCGATTCTTACCGATCTTCTTTTTTTATTAACGTGCCACAAGCAATTTACTTTTGGATCGCCGTTCTTCATAAAATACAACATACAATATTTGCGCAGTTCCTAGACAAACTTCTCGTCGACGTTTCGGAACGCACGTTTTGTATTCTATGAGACTCATATTATTATAGGGTTCTTAAAAAGATCGAGCAATTTTTATCATAAATCTAATAAACATTAACAACTAAATTAACTAAGAAACAACAAAAACCGTATTGCTATGCCTTACTTATATACTTTTATAAATTTTCCAGTTAAACGATTTACCTAAATGTGTTAAATTGACTATAGAACAAACAATATTAAGAAAATAAATCTTCTATTCAAATGGTAATGTATAAAAAGATTAGTTGATTGTGTATTTATTTTTTATGACACCATAAAAGACGTATACATCGGCAGAATTCACATGCGCATGCGATTCACTTGCAGTATGTAAACTAAACCAACCAAGTCAACCAATCTCTTTAAGTTTAATAACGCAATTCAAAGCAGAACTTGAAGCTGTGCTTTTTTGGTTCAAATCTTAAAACTAAATAAATATAACAAGCGACGCATGCAAATTATGAATTGGGCTAATAAAACATAGAAACATAATAAAAATAATAAGTAAAAACAATATTATAAAATTCTTCAAACTGAATAAAATACTCTTTTCAATAATTAATCGAAATGTTATTAATGGGAAGATGAGAGTGAACTTTTCGATATTTTCTAAATTATAGTAAAGGTGACGTGTTTAAATGTTATTTAGATCAAGTTACAGGAATTTACACCTATCATCGTCTTAAATCTAGTATCAAATATTTTAACTAACTTTTTAATTTCCGGGCAACCATATTCTGTCATGATGAGCACTGAACAGTCGATACAGAAATCAAACCTTTCCATTCTAAAATTCTTTTTATATTAAATAAAACATCTAACAAACGAAATGTGTTAACAAAATTCTTTGGCTAAATATTTTCTTCAATAACAATTTATTATTAATAAAAGGAAGTTAATTTTTTATTTTAAGTAAAACAAACTGTTTCATATAAGTTCCCAAAATTCGGATCAGCTTGCAACAATTTATTTCTGTTTTAAGTACTTTGTTTGTTGTTCTATTGATAATAAAATCGGCAAGTTAATGAATCAGGACTTTCCCGAAAATATTACGTGGTCAATAAACAAGTTGGGTTTCTTCTAAGTAGCTTTGTTTATTCAGAAATGCTCAAAAATTTAAGAGTTACTTTGAGTTTAATTTTTTCAAATAGGTACTTAAAGAAGTAACGTATTTTTTCCTAACTTGACGAGACCGTTTATTATTTCCGCAAATGTTTAAAAAAATCACTTTAAACACGGTAGGTAGCATTAAATTTTATTATTTATGATGAATAATAATCAAGGAGTGCACAAAAATTAATATTTTTTTTTAGAAATTAACATAAGTTGTACCTCACTCTTGAGAAGAACAAACTAAATGCCATAATTACAAAGAAAATGAATTAATGAAGAAACACTTTATATAAAAATTATGCACTGTAACAGAAAAACGTCACAAAATATAAATACGTGATAATAAAAGCAGCAGGACAAGCAGAATTATTAACCAGACTCAAAATGGCACTTGCATTGAAGATTTCGCTGAGGTTGCAAAATTGATGCTGGGTATGAGACTGCGTGTAGTATTAGTATCCCAGAGCATCAGCAGCCTTTGTAGTTGGTCTGCGGTTATGGCATACAATTCTGTCTACAATCAATATCCTCTGTTGATAATTTAAATATTTAAAAAATTAAATTCACAAGTATGGCTGCTATTACGCATTTCTTTCAAAACATGAAATATTAGATAATGAAATGAAAAATAATTTATTTTCCAAAAACTCAAAAGTAGCTACCTAAATTAATTTGAACATTTTCTCTTAGAAGACCTTACCATTTCTAGTCACTAGTTTGAGCGCAGTACTCCTTTCAAGCAATAAGAAGATTATTATTTCACTATAAAATCAAAATTTTGGTCTACGAACATCATTTCTCAAGAACGAATTTCCAAACTGATAATAACTTCCTCATACATTTGGGAATGTTTCGGGAACCGAGGGAAAAAATTATAATTTAAAAAAAACTAGTAAATCACTTGTGAAAAAATCACCGGCACGCGATACTCCCCTAAAATGCTAAGCGAGGAAATAATCCGGACAACCAAAGGTGACCGACACACCAACACCACGACATTTACTTAAATCTACCCTATCGCTACTCCTAAAAGTAGGTATACACAATCGTTTTACAAATTTTAACTTCACAATATAAAAAACATAGAATTTATTTTCACAGTATGTTTATGTATTTAAAATTTATCACTCTCCCTAAAATCTAAACTTTGAATCACACTTGTAAAACGGAACCGCCAGGATTGAAAAAAAGACTGCTTGAGCAAATATCTCAAACCTTATTTATTGCCTTTCATATTATGTTTTTAAATGTGTGAGTTTTTTTTTGACTTGAATTTATGAATAAAAATCATTTCTGCATTATTGCCTACATATTTTGAAACGACGGTTCCAGTACCTAATACTAGTTCTGAAATTGTATAAAAATATACATAATATACACAAATTCTCTCTTCATCGAAAGACTTCAAGACTTAAATTATTATTTGTGCCAATTAGGACTCCTATAATAAGGACCCGGTGTCGGCATCCAAGGTTGCCGGATTTACTGCAGCGACAAAAGCAAACACACACATACATAAGACAACATCACATCTTTCTACCTGCGTCAAGCTACGCGCTACCTTACCAAATCTACGTCTAGTGGTGCTCTACGGTACGACCCTTACCCTGAATTTACCTTTCTTATAAGAAATGATCACGTCACACTCACAGTCCTGGCAGGAAAATCATATTTAAAAGGGAACAATACGCCAGGAAAATTCTCCTTTACCAATTTCAAAAAATTTTCAAAAAACTTGACCTTAAAAAAAGAAACTCTAATAAATCTATCAATCTCAATAGATGGTTGTATTAATAATTGTAGATGACTGGAAATTAAACACCAACTGCAAATCCAAAGAATTGAGATACTTGGCAGATAGTAAGCTATTCGCTAATAGATTAAACGATGCACTCGTGAAGTTCACAAGTAGTGAAAAGAGAAGATCGTGAAACTGAATTAGTAAACTACTGGCAGAAGTCATCATTCACGAGAAGGCGAAAGACGAGAAAACACCGGCTTAATGCGAAGTACTAAGTGATTCTAGGCGTTCTGGCAGACACAATAAGGAGGCGTTATTGTGGGTAAGAAATAAGAATCTCACAGTTTCCCTCCCATGGGAAAGATATATGAAGTAGAAAGGGATCTCCTTTAGAAGGTTAAGGGTGAAAAACAAAAATTGGATAGAAAACTATTTCCAAAAATTATATTATGAAGCTTAAAAAGTACTTTTTTTTAAATTTAATATGAATAGTGTGCACCATTTAAGAACAAACACTTTCAGACACTCTCCTGGATATAATTAAATTCTTTGGTACCTTTTAACCCTTCCGGGTAAAACTGGAAGCAACAATCCGCGAATTAGTTGTTTTTCAGTCTTGAAAGTGGTGCCACACACAAAATGGTCATAGTCATATTGTTAAAAGAAAAACGATGAAATTTTCGCCAATGTTAGCAAACTACCTTATTTGGCATACCAGCCGCAGGGTCGGTAGATAATGAAACATCTGGCATCGATGCGGCGGCTTGCATCATCTATCGGTGATGGGCTTCCCCGCGGTACGTGACGCGGAAGACGAGGTGGTCGGCGGAAACTGGCGACTTCGTGAAACAGACAAAAATAATTATAAGAACGTAGCCGGAAACAGGACAAGGACTAGTTTTAGGACAAGGTTTCCTCGCTGATAGTTTCTTTGACCACACTTTTAGAATTATTGAATATTGAATTTCACTTTTTTTGCTGAAATTGTAAAGTTTCAAAGAGAATTTACAATGCGACAAAAAGAATTCCATCCTAGTTTACCAAATCAAGAAACTTCCAGAAAACAAAGAACACTAACTTTTTTGTAAAACTTGGAAGAACGCGTCCACCAATTTCTTATAAACACCATAACTGAAAAGAAAAATACTGAAGAACATCATAGGAAATAAATCACCATAATTGCGCCCAAGCAAGTAAATTTTAATTGTTAAAAATACTCATGAAAAATGAAGAAAACAACGTTTTAGGTCCGAGGTAGAAGGTGGAAAAAGTGTATAAACACAAAATTTTCAGCCAGAACTATGAGTGGTTTATTTTGAATATTGTGCATTGACAGACAGCATTTTTGAGTAACGGGGTACGTTAATAACATTTACCGCCGCGGCCGAATAAAGTTGACTTAAAAACGTGGGGATGTGAAACCATTTTTGAAAAGCAAACTGGTTAATATTATTGCTCTCTGTTCGTTTTTCTTGCCGAATATGTAACTTTTATCTGTATTGACAGGTGTGCATAATAATTATGAAACTATTTAATCTTATTGCATTTTTCGAGTGTATCTGCTTGGTATTCCCATTTGCTTTCTTTCTTAAAGGTTTTGTTCATATTTGAAACGGAGGAGGACGAATGAGTCGAGCTTCGGCAGCCACACAGTTTTGGTCCTCGCACCAGCTTTATGGTGCCCACGCCTCAAGACAACACTTCTTAACGTTAATAATTCGTTATTCTTCATAATTATTACTTATATCAAATTTATGTAAAAAAGACTACCATCTAACTTACGATTAATCGACATATAATTAATTATTACAATATTCATATAATACCAATCTTCTTTTTTTTTAATCACTAATTCCGATTTCGAACGCGTTATTTACAAAATTTCAAATCCAAAAATTTCATGTACACAAGTTAATATTTATTGTATAAAACAAAAAAATTTAGAGGCGATAAAATATAAAGCTCGGTAAACATCTGGATGATGTACGAATGTAGTCTAATAAATAAAGACACTACTTTTCCAGTTAACGCAAGATACCAGCAGAATTTATAAAATCTTGATAAAATTATTCTGCTTGGGTACATTGATTGAAATAACGGAAGATAATTATTCGACCTCACAATAATTAATTAATTAAAACTAGACCGCGACTTAGGCCTGATTTTACGACAAGTACAACTCTAACAAGTACAAGTAGGCGATGCTACTAAGAAGAAGGGAAACAAGCGAGGGCTGCATGCATTCACTGGAGTGGGTGAAGCTCTGGGGGGAATAGCTGGTGGTGGGGGCTGACCTTGAGACTATAAAGCTACAGGGGGGCTACTACGTTACTACGGTACAAAACCTTGCTCACAGAACATAGTCGGTCAGTAACACAAGACAAGCATATTATATAGGAATTACTTTACCTTCAACAATCAATTATTATATCATTGTATCATATTTAATATTATAAAATTTGCAAAAGTAACGAACGGTTTTGTACTTGAAGCAATTTCCTAGATCCGCCACTTCTTTGTCTTAACTTTTTTCTGTGTTCATGTAGTACTCTCGTAGTATTTTTATATGTGTTATTGTACTGTATCTAACAGAGTATATTTTTAATATGAGAGAAAGAGGTAATTGTGGATTACGAATGAGCAGCTGAGTACTTTGTACGTCCGTTTCTGAAAGGCTACGACAGGGTGCAGCGGTAGATCATTGAAAGTCACTAACATCATGCTAATTACCAACCTACTTCAGTTGAATAATCATCGATATAAGCAAAATTACTGCAATCTGATAACTCACCGGGTGTCATACTCCAAAGTTGAAGGTCAAGAATATTACTCACAAGATATTGATTGGGCATTGAAAATTAACATGATCAATAAATAACCTTAGCGATTAGGTCCAGTCATTTTAGGAATGTATTCATCCCATTTTTCAAGTAATTAGGTACTAGTCATCAAGTCATCAAGTATTCTTTAGAGGAAGTCTAAAATGACTGAAACATTTCATTTATGGCAGTGTATACTTACGTATCTGCGGCGGAACTTCTGTTACTTACATTATTGGAAAATATAAGTCATTGATCACTTAAACTAAATGACATACAATATACATCTGCAATGATTATATGGAGTGAATGACGAAAATTAGTAAATTTTCAGTGACAAGCCAGCTAGTGAGCTTAGTGGCAGGGTGACCGACGACTGATCTCTGAATTTAGATTAAAGAATGGTCAACAAGAAGTTACAAAGCTGCAGCCAAGTGCTTCCTCGATGCGTAAAAAATACAAAAGTGTCCTTTATCTCCTTATATTTGCTCCAGGAGAGATACCTTTCAGCATTTGGCTGCAGCTCTCTAGCTCCTTTTAGGATGGTCAATAGTTACAACTGATAAACGACGACTGGAGGGGGAACACGCACGCACTCTCTACGCGCAGCCTCGTGATGGACACGTGATCCTGGGAAGAAAAAGAAGACTTTAATAGTCTTCCTTGCAGTGGGAGGAATCTGTCTCATCTTACATGCACACAACACTTATCACTAATTATTATTGGGGACACAGCAATATCTCGTTATTACTAATATTATCGTAATAATTATTACAATATTAAGTAAGCGACCTTACTATCCCTAAATAAAAAACACAAGTGCACCTCTATCTCTATACACTCCTACCTAATGTAAGAAAAGTAAAAAACAGGATTGCTTGCTTCTTATTCAATTCAATCAGTTCACAAGACCTGCTTTTGTGAATTCGAACTAAACTTACAAAGAACCTATGTATTTATATCATCATCACAATCGGCGTTTTCCACTTTCAAAAGTTGAAGTCGGACAATAATAATTGTTCAATAATAAATTTACTAGAAACTAACAAACATATAATTGTAATAAACTAATAACATAACATGGTTTCAAATAGAACATGCATCTTTAGAGGAGAGCAGAAAATTTTTCTGATACCAACTGGAAAAATAAGCAAAAGGGGTCGAGATTATTGATTACTTTACTTGAGATCATCAAGTTTACCATGATTCAGATAATTGAACAAACTGGATAAACAAAAATTAATTTCTACTATAAATCAAAATATCCTCCAATAATTATAATTCCTCAGGTCAACAGTTTTGAAAAGAAAAAACCAACATTCTCAATAACAATTTAAATTAATATTTACACATACAGGATAAAAAATAATAATTAAAGAACTCAATAACTCTTCAACTCTGTGGAGCGTCCCATTCAAACAAAACACATTTTTCCAAAATAATAAGTATTTCTATCCACAGATCATTGAAACCATGTTCAACAATATAAGTGACCTGAAGGAAATTTACCATATAATACTAAATATAAATAATCAAAGAGAAACTACATATATTTTCTCTTTATTATTTTCCTCTCATCCTCATCTTCTGCTTATCTTCCAATCGCTCATCCTCCACAAGACTAAATGCTTCATAATATAAAAATTAACAACATAACAAAACCCTATTCGACGGTTCGTCTACCGAGCGCGTGTCATCTGCAGCCTGCAGAGTTCGTCCAGCCTTAGCCCGGCGAGCTCGCGCCAGAGCAGGCCAATGTCTATCTCTGAGGGCGGCGGCGACGGCGGCTGCGGTGGCGGAACGACCGGCTTGGGGGCAGCGACGGGCCCCCTGGAGGCCGCGGGCTATGGCCACAGTTGCAACGAACGCGCCATCTGCCTGGTGTAGCAGTATGGCAGCGGTTTGACGAAATGGGTGTCCAAGGTGCGACAGTGCGGACACGGGACCATGTGACTGTAGTCGCTGAAGAAGTTCAACCGCTGGATCGGGAGCAGGACTGGCTTGAAGCAGGAATTACACTGAAACAAAAAAAATTATTAGATTCAAGAGGAGTTGAATTTGGAAAAGGAAATATAATTGCTCCATGTAAAAAGGAAGGGGGACTGGGTTATTTGGAACCAAGTTGTAGCCGCTTGAGCTGTATTTGTTGGAGAAATGGTCTCTTCTTTTCATGGGAAATATTTTGAGGAAAGCATTTTCTCAATGAAACTGAGCCAATTGAATGAAAAAAAAGAGTTCTTGTGGTTAGTTTGATCTATTTTATTATTGCATTCAGCTGGAAACCTTGGACGCAAAAAGACTTTGCTTCCTAACAAACACCATCGACATTCAAGGAAACCAAGTTATATTGTGTGAGAATATATCGCATAGCAGAGGCGAATGGATTAATTCATGGGTGTATTTGTGAGATGTTCATATTGGTTTTTCAGGTACTCTACCTGGAAGTTTAAGAGAAGGTGACCTTTGTTATAATTTACTTTTTGCACCGGATATCAGGGTTTGGAACAGTGCACATCATCTTAATAGTCCTCCAGGACCTCTTGCAGACTGCCTTTTTATTATCTTGACAGTACCACTTTTCATTTTCAAACAGCTCTTCATTCTTCAGTTTAGAACTGACCTAGATCTTTTGAGCCCTTTAAGGAAAAATCTTAGACAATCGCAGCTTACTGGTAGAGAGAGTGATCGAATTGTATCCATTTTTCTATTTAGGGACCCGTTGTACGAGCCATTTTACAGTTTCTGGGCAATGAACAAATTACAAAAAAAAATTATTCTTGTGAAAACTAAATAGTCTCTAAGACGTTAAGAGGTGCAATAAAGAGAGGAAGAAGCTAAAAAGTTTTAATCAAAATACTGACCTTGATTCTCTCCGTGCAGCAAGGCATGGCTGCGAAGATGTCATAAGAATACATGGTTCCAAGAACCAATGAGGATCCGTCCCAGCGTTGGTTACAGAACCGACAATGAATGCCTCTGCCTCCAACACCTTCCAGGCAACCCATGCAGACTACCGTCAGGAACTGGGTACGGCCCTCCACTTTCACCTGGAAGTTAAAAATTACCTAATTAATATACAAAAAAAAAAAAAAATTAACTTAAGTGGTATGATTAGAGACTTATAATAGCACTTTAGAATTAGTGAAAGTGAAAAAGTGTATTTTTTAAAGTGTTTGTGTTTTCCTCTAATGAATGAAGACAAATTTATATTTTAATAAACTGTTAACACTCCATGAGAAAGTCAAAGGATTTAAGATAGTCATCTCAGATTCAACGACTCGTGTTCTCACACCGAAGAGTTTTATGAGTACAATAAAACAGTCGTCTAAGGAGCTGACATTCTCTCGGTAGCATTAACATAACCACTTATAGGAAATAAAAAAATTAATGCCGCCAGTGATCATAACAAAAATAAAGGGAAGAAATAAATTGCATAGAAGTGATTGGCAAATATCACACTGATAATGAAAGTAGAAATAAGAAGATTACCGCTATAATCGTAGCAAATTTATTTCCGTCTTACGTCATTATTACCTCGGATATAATAATGTTTCTTGAATTATTATTTAGAGATGCAAAAAGTAATATTTAAGCAGGAGGCAAACCTGGTCAAACCAAAATTTAGGTGCTTGGTAAGTTACGAAAATGACCTCCCATATGTAAAAACGGATATTGTTTTGCTACAACATGTATAATACTGTCATTAACGTATACTAACCTCAATGCAGCTCTTGGCGTGTTGTCTAGGACTGAGAAAGAAGGTTCCGTCGACCAGAGGGTACCTATCAAAGACCAAGAGCTGTTCCTCGCAGAGAACGCAATGGACCTTTGATCTACCCTGGCTCGCCAAGGTCGACAGGATGAAGCAACGGGTGTCATCGTTTCCATGGTTACCTTCGTCCTCTGTCTGCAACAGAAAAAAAAGTCCATGAATGGAGAATCGTTGGGGATACCTAAATATCTTATAAAATATAAATAAATATAAAAATCAGCTTTTCCCACCAGGTAGATAGGTAAAATGGTTTTACCATAATCTGGACCCGCATTATTTCAAACAAGATAATTATTGAATTTATAAAATGCTCATTTTATTTTATGAAAGACCCATCCTTTATACCACATACGAACATAATATATAAGTGATTTGTATGCCAATTTTCAATATGTTTCAAGTCGAGTTCTCATCCATACCACACGCCACACGTATCCTTCATTTTATCGTGACTTAAGGCGTTTAGTACGCTGTTAAGGTCCTTTGACGATGTTGCCCGGCCGAGATAATATCCGGACTGGGTTTAATAAGGACGATGAGACCGGACGCAATAACCACCCCTTGAGTACACAACGGGCCTCGGTTAGCCTTGGGGGTACGGATAACCGCAGGATTCCTCGAAAGAAAACGGGGCACGTTGATTCATGCAACACCAACACGATTTAACACAACAAAGATCGAAGGAATAAAACCTCAAACTTTACGATCCGTTTTACTTTGTCGTAATACGTGTAGTTTATCTGAGCGAGCTGAGCGGAACATTTGAAAATGCATACCTAAAATTTTACGAACTGTCTCCTAGTTTTACGCCCCACGTAAAGCCAACTCGTGTTTGGAGAATAAAAGCGAAAATTATTATCTCCGCGGAGCACCTTGTATGCGGAGAAACGGTTTGCAGAAATGGATGAAATTCTGAACATAGTAAGCAGCAACTTTCACGTGATACTTTTATTTTTATTAACTACTTACATACTTGGATATCAGCGAGAGAGCATGGGTTCGGTTAGAGATTTATGAAAGATCGAGCTTTGATACGATTTATTATCCCTGAGTCGATCTGTAAATGGAGATTTCCTAGATGTGAATCTATTTTCAACGAATCGCTTCAGGAATGAGTAATTTTTGAACCCAACGTTTCTAATAAATTTAAATAAGTTATCTGGCACAATTTTTTGTCAAAATATAATATTTATATACAATAATTGAGATCATAACTGAAATATATTAATAGGTACATACCGTACCTAATCTGAATTAAAATAAATTATATTAAAATATCAAACCACTTTGGCCGGTTTTAAGTTTTTTGACTAAATTCATACATACAGAGTGTCCCAATTTATTCTAGAGTAACTTCAGCATTCGATAGAGAAAATCATTTTAGGGGAAAAAAAGTTTTATACAACATGCATCGAAAAGCTCTTCGTTCTCGAGATATAAGGTGATGAGTTTTCTCAATGAAAATTTTTTTTTTTTAATATCTCAAAATTGGTTCTCAATGGTATTTCTCAAATTTTTTCACAATTAATTGAGGTACAATGATTTGGTACTCCCAAAAAACATTATTCAATCCAGTGGGTATGGGGTTACCTTTTTTATTAAATAATTTCCATGCCACTGCTTTTAATACAAATATGACATTTTTGTTAAGGATTCGAAAGGACTCTGGAACAATGCGTTCTATAACAGAAACGAAGATGACGTTTCTTCTCTAAACAACATGAGGTATCTATCTATAAATAATGTCATATATGCATTAAAGTCGTAGCGTAGAAATTATTTAAAAAAAAGTAACCCAGATCTCCGCCACTGGATTAAATAATATATTCTTGAGAGCATCAAATCATGTACTTCAATTAATAAAACAATTATTGTCAAATAATTTTGAGAAATTTCATATTTTGAGAAAAAAAAATTCTTTGCGAAAACTAAACACCCTGTAAGTATCTCGAAAACTAAGAATTTTTCGATACATGTAGTATAAAACTTTCTTCCTCAAAATGACTTTTTCTATTGAATGCTGAAGTTTCACTTAGAACCCGTGACTTAACTAAGTGTCTCGGGGACTCGACTGTCAGCTTAAAAGCTTACAATTTCGACAATGTTAAGTCGAAAGTGTCCTCTATACAATTTTGCCCAAAACTCAAAAGTTAAGAAGTAACGAACAATTTAAAATTTACCAGTGCATCAATCTGGAAGGCATGTAGTTGGGTATTAGTCGGAAAAAAAGCCTGGAGTGCAGACCCTCCAATATCAATTTTTTTATATAGGGGGGGGGGGAGGCCGCTGTAAAGTACGGGATATCGGTTTTTCGTGGATTGCGCCGTCAATTTTGATCCTACCGAAAAAATTGTTCTTCGCAAATAGGAAGAACTTGGCAGAACACGTAATCCAGGCGGAAGTCGATCGGGAAACTTGTTGGCGAAATATAGTGAATTTTCGGTTCATAAAATTTTTTAAATGATTTTTATGTTCACCGGCAGTGCATGTAGGGGGTTCAGCTAATGTTTGTACTTTTTAGAAGGGTATTTTGATGTTTTTTAAGGGCCCGTTCTTATGGGAGGCGAGACAATTTGGATGGGAGGGAGAGCGAAAGTTCAAAATTTCTTAAAGCCTCGATAACTCGACTCCGAAGAGGCGTAGGGCAAAAAATCAAACGGCGTTTTGTTCGTTTTTTTGCCCAGGATACAATAAACCTTTTCCCAAGAAACGTTCGCGAAAAATCCGCCGCTAGCACGAGAAAAAAAAATTTCTGCATTTTTTTTTATTTTTTTTATCGTTTTTTTTTGGCAAATACGATTTTCTTGTGTGACAAATAGGAGGCAACATATTCGTGAAAATATGAAAAAAAAGCTTTTTTGCATAATTTCGCAAAAAAAAGTTCGAACGGTGCTGCAAATTTGTATTTAACATCTCTTGATCTATCGGGGTCCTCTATCGAATTTAGTATAATACCTAATTTGGGGCCTGGTGACGCAAATTGAGGACATTTTTGAGGACGATTCTACTGGCCTACTAGAAACATGTGACACGACGAATTATTATAGGTACAAAGTAATTATAATAATCCGAATATAGTCAGACCTAAGAAAGAATAACTAAGAAAGAATAAAAAGTCAGAAAAAATAACTTTTAGGAAATCCAGGGATCAAAAATTTTCGTACATACCCTTAGAAATAAATTTCTCAGTAACGGGGCATGTGGGGTACGATTTGAAAGCACCAAGGAACTCAAAAAAAAATTTCTCAACGATTTGAGTTTCTGGATATTAGGGCTCTTAGTAGGTTTCTTGTCCACAAATGATTTCTACAGTTTTTCCGCATGTTATTCCAGACAGATTACGCTACAAACGGAACCCTCGGCGCCATCACTTATCCAGTTTTCTTTTTTTTTAATTCTAGATGGTCGTTTGATGTTTTGATTATTACAGCAGTTGGTCTCCATTATTTTCTAAAAAGGGCGTATCGAGCTTTCTTGCTCTTTTAGTTAAACGTTTTTTTTTTATTATTTTCCTCTTATACACAGTGACTCTGTTGAAAAAATGATTGTAATCAGATTTAAAATAAACGAGTTTCTCACAATTTTCATAAATTCTCTTTATTGATTTTTGAAAATTGTTCATATCTATAGGTATATTTCAAACAACTAGGTGAAGGATATAATTTTAATACGAGGAGAACGTGCACAGAATACTGTTCTGGCCGGGAAAGCCCATGGGGGACCATTTCCCTGAAGAAGGCAACCTGTAGCTCTCAACAATTTTGTCGAAATTTAATAACTGCGGCATTTACTATAATAGATATTTACATAAATTACTGCTACTTTATCGAATACTTTTCAATATTTTGAAGGAAATAAAGGACAATTTTTGCACCTATGTGAAAAAAAAATCAGTTGTTACGTCAATTAAACGCTTTAAAATTTCTTGAAAAAAAAAACAATATTAAAAAGTTCTAAAAAAATATAAAAAATTGAATACTTACTTACGAACCAGACAAAATTAATTGAAACCTTTCATAGCACTTAAACGAAAGTGAAGGAAGGCAATATAAAATTTCAATTCTACCGTTGTTTATACGGCAGACAAAAAAGTTTTCCCATCAACTTTTCCGCCTTGCCATAGGAATGCATCCCGTTCCATATTCGCGCAATTCGTTCCACTTTACGATTTACAGGCATTTCATCAGCGCAGACCGACTCTAATAACGGTTTATAACCGTCTGGTCGTCTTCCCGACACCACCCCCGCTGCCCCTTAACTGGGTAGGTGCGGGTATTTATCCGCCGTAATCATCCCTGATCGTAATAGTCTATTGTTTCATCGGGAAGCCCGGCCGGGACTTCGCAAATATCCTCTTTGCCGGGATTCGATTTTTATTCAGCAAGTAATGAAGCACTAGCACTAGGGATGAGGCCAAGGACACTAGGAAGCAAAATTACGTGTTTTCCTGTGAGTTTCTCAGAAATCAAAATGTACACCTATCTTTCAAACAATTATTATAGAAGAACACAACAAAATTTTAACTATCGCATTTAATTTACTGCTCAGGAGTGTGTATGTACCTTTTGCACGAAATTTTGACTTGTAATAATTGAATTCTTGTCGTCCAGAGTGTTTCAAAGACTACAAAGAAACATCTACATATTACATTGTAGCAAAAATAATAAAACACCATTAAATAATAATGTAAACATGAAAATACTCGCAGACATCGTGTGTTCCTGACCTGAGGGTTTAATATCGTGAAATGAGGAACGCTTGCAAGGACACGCGAAGAGAGAGGATGCACAGCTTTTTCCAGTCGGGCGGTCACACAATCGACCAAGAATCATCAACATTTAGATCTCCCCTAAAACTTAAAACATGTTTAAATATTTCCAGCACAGGCAGACTCCTATTTGATCATTTTCTGAATACAGACGTGATATATGAACGTGTCCAGAGTCTCCCAGGATAATGCGGTGATACATCTCCTGCTAGTGTCAATCGATATGAAAAACTCCGGACCCTTCTAATACTCTAATACGATTTGTATAAGACGCTGGACCAAAGCTCTTTGTATCCCTTCAATAGATGCTGATATATCTGTTTATACAAATGTGGCCCTTTCTATTTGAATTTAGGATCAAATATCTACTGGGTGCTGAATCATTCAAAACACCCTTCAAAACTGTTCTCCTGGCAAAAATAAATATATGCCACAATGTGGTTTGTTTCTTGGTTTAACGTTGCATTTTTTATTAAATTGAATTTTAGAGCGAAGCCCCAAAATAGGGAGCTATTGAAATTACGAGTTCGAAACTAGTTTTGGTCATCAAGGATTCTAATCGAGAAAAAAATATATATGTGGGAAATCCTTAAGGAGGTAAGAAGTTGCAAGTGAAAAAAAGTCCACTAGCAAAAGTACCACCTTGGTGAAGATGTTGCAGGCATGTGTAGCTACGAATCACCCTCCCCCCTCCCTACGACATTTACAAGCCACGTGACCCATCGTGAGGGTTTTCGAGAAAAAATTTGGCCCAAAAAATCCTTAGGAATGCATCAATGAACGTCTATGATTAATTTTTCTTTTGTTTTTTTCTCCAGAGAATCAAGCAGTTTGAAGAAAAAGTCTATTTGACAAAAGTTATTTTCGTCAAAAGATCATGCCTGAATGTTGTCTGAATTTTTATGAAAAAAAGGAAAAAAATTGAAAATTTTATGGTCAAATAATTATTTAAAAAAAAAATCTGAAAATCGGCCAGTATGTTCTTTGGACAAAGATAAGCATCTTCAACTTTATCCAAAAGTAACCGATCAAGGTCTGTGAATTCTTGTTGTAAATTTTTTTCCGGGAGAGAAAGGAATTTGGAAAACATGTCAGGAAAAAAATGTTTTTTCTGTCCAAATAATTGTTTCAGGAATTTTTGGGCAACATCTAAGCAGCCCCATTTTTTCGGGTTTCCTCTCGAAGAGAGAAATAAAAGTGTTTAATTTAGTGTTTATATTAGTTCAAGATATTTGCTGTCCATTACAAAAAGTTAAAAAGTTCGAATTACTATAACGAAGTAAAGACTCATTTTCTCCTAAGGTTCGGCAAACATGACAAAATTCTCAGAACTAATTATTATTAGGACCGCCGAATTCGAATACAACTGGATCATATCGAAGTATATTTCGGTGACAGTATTTTAATTGTGACAAAGAAGGTAGAGGTATATTCACCTCGTGATGAGATAAATCTTTGGAGCAGCCCAATTAAAAAAAAGTATCATCAGAAGAGAACATTCGACAGTATCAATCCCCTTAATTGTTTTCGACTGTTAAAGCCTGAATGAGATAATCTGGTATTCTGAATAACTGCTTCCTTTTCAATTAGCTGTCGAAGAACGAGTTTACATTTACCAATTTCTTGCGGTGATGCAAAATTTTTAGACCATCCAGTTTTATATAATCCATATTTCTTGTTAAATGCCAAGGTCCCCGTGATTTTCGGTTGGATAAATATTGCATTCTGATATCTGATTGGACGAAAATCAATGAAAGGTCTCAAGTGCCAATCATCTACCAGAACGGCAAATTTAACAAGACGAATGTCATCTGATGAATTCGTAATAAAGTTGAGCCCAAACATTGTTACAGTTTATATTCAATAAAAAGCTTTTCGATTGGGTTATGTAACATATCTTGCGATGCGAATGTTTTACATTATATACGGCTCAAAGGACCATTTGATAGGATATTATTTACATCCTTGTATGAGAGCCATTTTACGTATTTTATGCACACTTTACTCATTAGAAGAATAATTTGAATCGAGGAAAAATTTTTGAACGAGGATATCTCAAAGATATAATTTTCAAGAATTGAATGAAGGGTGCGCCCGCAGTTGTCCCAAAAGGGACATAAAAATCAATTTTAAAACAATAGGATATCGAACACCACTTCGTTTTAGAGCCGATAGAATAGAAGGTATAAAATCCTGCGATACGTAACATCGTGAGTTCGAAGGACTATTTGTCGGTTGTGGATGTCAGCGATATGTCGTCTGGGAACGGGGCGATCTGTGTCAGATAAAAAGCAGACATCGCTAAAAGCAAAGTTTGGTTCGCATCAGTGCGTCCATCAAGGGACTAGCTGTCGTCGAACATTTGATGCGAGAGTCCTGGAACGGAAGGACAAGGAGGATTCTTGCTGGACACGTCAACATTTGTCAATAGTTATTAAGATGTTACGGGGGAGTGTTTTTGTTCCTTTATGATGACAAGAGGCAAACAATTTGTGAGTGTTGTGGATTGTTATTATACAATACCTTCGGTCAATATTTCTATATTCGTTTTATTGGTCATAGTGTACTATATGTCAATAAAAAGACATAAAAATAAATATTTTATAATTTGTTAGCTTGTCTACCGTCTAGCTTGCTGTGTAATAAGACATTGTCCTGATGATGGGGTAAGACCAGAAACCGATAGACAAGCTAGCAAATTATAAAATACGTATACACTTTTATCTAATATATTACTCCTGTCACTTTACATGACTTACTTGATGATTCCCAGCTCCTTTTGTAGAGGTTTGAAGAAATTTCTTCCTGATCTCTATAAATGTCAAAAGTTCCTATTATGTTATCACCGCTGTCATTTATAAATATTCAGAACTAATTTTTCTTGAGATTGATGGAAAACATAATGTGTTAGAGGTATGACTAATAGAAAGTATAACTTAATGAAGTGTACGATGCAGTGTTTGCAGTCTCGAAAATCTTCATAATTCAATGACCAATGTACCGGTTTCCAGAGGAAGCGATAAACTTTCACTAAATACAAATAAAGCAAAGTAGGCATATGATAATTTAAAAATGTAACAACCATACTATAGTAAAGTCACAGTGAATAAATAAGCAGCCATTAAAAATAGTACAGGCGTTCACGTAACTGGAAAAGACAAACACAGTTAACGAAAGTGTCAGCATCGCAAATTAAAAGAAAATTCTAAACATAAAAAGTGGCAGATACACTTTTGAAGATTTTTTCTTAGAAGATGTCTTGCGAATAATGTTTGATTAACGCGATCAAATTATTAAAAAGGGGAAAGAGAATTTATTTTCCCGAGGTAAAAATCTCAACGACCTTTTTACAAAAAAATTCGTGTATAACTTCAACACCTTGTTCTGATGCGCAAGTATTGAGCCCAAACGTCAAGCGCTGTGGTTGTTATATATTTTTATTAAGCGCCGTGGGGTTGCATTTGGACCCCATGACCTCGTATTTGGATTCTGGGTGACAATGGTTAACTTATACGTACAATAATTAATTATCGAATTCTCAATAACTCAATTCAATTCTCAAATAAAACTCCTTAAATGCAAAAAGCCACGAATTTTCGACTTTTAAGTGACCTGTGACAAATGATAATAATGATAATTACTATCAGGAGCAGAAAGAGCAGTTCAGTTTATTTGGCATAAAATTTGAAGATTTTTCATGCCAGGCCTGAAAAGTGTATTTTCGAGGAGTTACTTAAGCGGCTTATTCCTAATCCAGTCATTCACAAGTCACCACCTCGCAAAATTAAGCTGAAATGGGATCTTCGCTTCCTATTTCAGGATTTTCTCTTATTCTTGTCCTCGACATGGAAAATGTTTGTACGTATTTTATTTCAGAAGGGGTCGGATAGACCGATTAGCTACCCTGGAAATAATTTCACGGTTCCTAAATGTATTTATTAAAAGCTCCTCCTAGAATAAGACCCAGATTAGTGAAAAATCCTCTTTTATTTTTTGCATCCATTAAAAACTTTCAGCCCCAAATTAATAATTAACTAAAATGAGAGATTACAAATCTCTATGCCGGGGGCTTGACATCCAATTAATGTCTGGAACTTCTTACCCCGAAGGAGAATTAATCACCACCCTCGAGCTGTACACCACCAACGCCAACCCCGTCGACTTTGTTTTGTTGTCGAACTAGACCGAGAACTCATAACTTTCATTATTTATGTCAAATTGTATAATCGATGGATTGATCACTTCTTAATAACTCTGAAACTTTCAAAACTTGGTGTTTGATGTAACCGGGGCGTAACCAGCAAAAACATAACTTCACGTTGGAAGTATGAGGGAGATTTATTTTAGATCGTAAACCCATTTTATTATAGGAGTAAATAGGTCGTCAGTATTTCAAATCTTAAATAATAACAAACTGAGTTGAAGTACTTGTTATATTACTTGAATTTACGCCAAGTAGACGCGGAAGTAAAAATAATTCAACAAAGATTTTAAAAATATAAAAGCCAAGCAATCCAACAGCATAGATAAATATAAATTTACAAGTAAAAATATAACGAATTATTGTACTCCTCTCGGTATGCACCTACCTGTGGGAGGGATGTGAAAAATTGTTTGGTCCTCGTTGTCGACTAATTTTTTACTACGAGCCCCAACAGTTCGTAAGGTAAAACCAATAAATCAGTAACAAATCCACATTATCTGAGAATTCAATGTCCTTGGCAAGGAAATTGATTATTTGAAGGAAATATTCTAAAGAGAGGTCTTAAAGTAAGTTTGAAATTTACTTTTTTATTTAATTTCATTTGATGTGCATTTTGCACGAGTATCTACTAAAATAGCAGGAAAGCACTTTATGTGGAAAATTGCAAAGTTTATAAAATTAGACTTAAGGAAGTTCAATAACCGCTTCTAATAACCGCTCCTCTAAGAGTCTCAATAATCAGCATCCACAAGTTTTATCCATTATGACTATCACGGCAATTTTATGAATTTCTTATTGAAAACATTGCTTTTTCAAAAAAAAAACAACGTTTTTCTGAATCAAAACGAATGAATGCATCATTGTTCTGTACAACAATAAGGATCCAGTTCCACAGGATCAATAATTAAAAACTAGAAACGCGGGGACGAAAACGCTATCGCAATGTTTCTCCTCATTTTCTATTAAACGGCCACTCCCCGAATCCGGCGACAACTCCGAAAGTGCTTCCCGAATCCATTTACTGGCACATTGTTTTATTACTTAATTGAATAACTTCCATTGCAACTCCAATCGGTTGCATATCCCATTGCAACTCCATCAGGCGGGAGCTGAGGAGTCGTCGGGAATGGCCGTGTCGTGTCTGCGGCTGGTAATTGACAGACGTGACTCGACTGCCGTTTCAGACACACGCTAATCGATTTAGGATCAAGGATTATACCCCGATTTACCTGCCCTGTCACTCGGAACAGACAGGCAAGCCGTCGTTGCCGAATCATGTCAATTATCCCAAGGAAAAGGAGACATTTAAGTACTTACTTACTTTAAGCCCAACTTACTTTGATCCGAATTTGTCGTCTCAATGTTTATTTTTCATAAAAGATCGTTATAAAAATTGCATCGTAACTTAGAAGAAACAGCGTAAAAGTTACACATGGTGTTGAAAAAGTCTCGGTAAGTGTAGGTACCTTTCAATAAATACTTACACCAAGAAATCATCTTGATGAAAATAGAAAAAAAGCTGAACTTTCAAGATGATTTTTGGTGTTAAAAATGATCTCCACTAAAAAAATGGAAAAATGTGAGAGAAATTTCATTAACTTATGGAAAATTTTCTAATTCTAATAAACAAAACTATCTAATTCTGCAATCAAAATATTCAAATTCAAATTACACTGAGAAAAGTGAGCAAAAAGTTGAAATTTCGGAAATTAACCATTTTTGGCCACCTAGGTATGTAAAAAAAAAAAAAATTTCTTGCATCACTGACATTACACTTAACTTGGTGAATATCAACGAACTTTACGGAAATTTTCCGTAAAGCACTTTAAGTTTTTGAAATATCATGTTTTTTGTGATTTTGAAGTTTAGAAAGACGCCATTTTTTCTGGAACTAAAATTCACACCATGGATTTTGTGGATAAAATGTGATCAAATGTAATCTTTTAGCAGCAAACATTTACCTATGACAAAAGTTTGTTTAAAAAAAAATCAATTTTGTTGAAAACCAAAAAAAAATATGGTGCAAACTTTTGGGCGGACACTGTATATAAAAAAATTGAAATCAATGGCAAATTATTATTGGCAACAGCGTATAACTGAATGCAATCAATCCGGTTCGTCTGATCGTGTCTCGAAAAAATATCACTCCTGAATTATTGAACCCTTCAAATGTCAACTCTATCTTACCAACTGGTGACATTATCAAACTACACTGTAATAAACCTGAAAGTTTCAGAGAAATATTTCATACGGGAGAAGTTCGAGGATTCATCCAAGCGAGAAACTATCTCAACTTCAAATCGATTCCTTGCTTTGTGTTTTGATTTAAGGCAGCGAAAAAACAACAGAATGTTCCGGGACGTCAGAATATTATTTAGGTATATATTTATAGGTGGCGTAAAATGAAGTCTGGTGGTTCTTACCGATATTTACATATTTTATTTACAGGTAGACCACGAAATCTTCTCGTAGTTCCCAAAACTAAAACAATTAAAAATCGGAAATATGAATTCTGAATTGTACTATGTGAACTATGGAACTCAATCAATTTAGAGTGAACTCACGGTTAGTTCCTTGAACTGACCGCTAGATGTCGCTCTATTTTACACCACACGGAGTTCCGTGTTAATGCTGGCCTTAAGAGGCCCCCGCTTCCGTTCATCCGACAGCATCCTCCAGATACTCCGAATGCAGCACACTGATGAGTTCCAGTAGAACGAAACACGTGTCTGTGCTTGATTTGGTACTCTGGAAGGCTCTGCTGTTGGATGCGGAAGCAAACTCTCTGGTTGGAGTTTCGGGCACTGCCAGCATGACAACTGTTATGGGCGATGGAGGAATTCTCCGAACCCACCTAACAGGCTAGCAATTGCACTCTGTGTGCTTATACTCATTGACCTACAATTCACTATTTTTATGAGTCTGAATTGTATGTACAGCACTGACGGGATAGTTGTTGCACTTTAGGAAAATTAAATTACCGAACGTGACAAAAATTTTAACTTTATCACTTATAAAAAAAAATCTGTAAGTGGGGTCCCAGTTTTCTTTTTCTTTTTGATAATTCTCTCTCAACAAGTTTAATTGGCTAATGTAATAATTGCCCATTATTTAAAAAAAAAAAAACTGAAGACGAACCTGTTACTTCAACAAAAGTACCTATACTTACTCTAAAGCTTAATCTTGAAATAATGAGGGAGTATAGAAGACGTTGACAAATGGAGCTCGTTTCATGAGAGAATTACGGACGGTAAAAAAAAAACTCGCAAAAAATGAAAAATTGGAGAAATGGAAGGTTTATTTAGCTTACAAGGATAATTCCTGTTGAATAAGTGAAGCAAAAAAATGTATACATACTTAACATTTCAGTCCCAGTTCAGGTGAAGTTTTCATGTGGTACCGAAAACCGATTCATTCCATTATGATAAATTGCGCGGGTGTGAATTTCTCATTATACAACATATAATTATTCTTCCACTATCAATCTATAGTCTCTAATACAATGGAAGAATAAAAACTATTAATACCATACTTGACGTGATTGATATCTTAGGAACTATAGATAACAGTGAATAAAAATCGACCAATTATCTGTTATATACCTACCTACACGCCTATATAGATATACAGATAATATAATATATTATAGGAGAAGTAAAACCTGCTATAGAATTAACTATACCTACCTAGTGTTGGTTTAAAATCTAGTTAATTTAACCGTTACTTTGGAACTAGAACTAGAACGTTAAAATTGATAGTTTTGTAACGTCGTGATATGTTATAAAATAAATATTTTATACTACTGCCTGTACTTGCTATCTTTCGTTGAAGAGGCTTATCTCTATTTTTAGTTCCCTTAACAGAGGAAACCATCATTACAGATCCCTATTTTGGTTTAATTGGCTATTGTAACTGCCCATTATAAAAAAAAACCACTGAAGACGAACCTGTTACACTAATAAAAGTACTAACTCCAAAGCTCAATCTTGAAATAATGTGGGAGTCTAGACGTTGACAAATGCAGCTTCATGAGAGAATTTCGGTAAAAAACAAAATACCCGAAAAGTGAAAAACTGGTAAAAACCGTTTACCCGAAAGGAAACTTAAAAAAAAAATCTTAATTGAGAGCTTTCTAAATAGGAGTTTATATTTTCCATCCCTCTTTTTGGTGGAAAATGATATTGAAAATGTATTCAAATACACAAAGACGATTCTGTATTTCTCGAGGTTTCATGAAGAATGTTCAGTAAATCTTCAAGAACAAAGCGTCCTCGGCGCGAAGAAACTTCCCTTCCTCGAAGGCCAGTAAAATTCTGGGTAAATAAATATTTTTTAAATAAATAATTCAAAGATCCGACTTCCATTTTTATTATTGTTCTCGTTTTGGGGCTACCTCTCTATTACAGTTCTTGGAATTATGTTTGGATCATCAGGATTGTTATGTCGAAAAATTTATATTGCATTTAACTTAACATATTAACAATACATATATGGGATGCCAGAAGCTTTTTTATATTATTATTCTTGTATTGGTTTTTAGGTAACTACAAAAGTAAGCCTGAGAACCTAAAAACCAATACAAGAATAATAATATAAAAAAGCTTCTGGCATCCCATATATTTTCTTTGAAGTAGAAGAGAAAGCTCTACAGTTTAATAAAAAATTTGAACTAAATTTTGGATTTCTGTAAAGTCACGCGAATTTAAACGTACTATAACAGCAGGTATTATTAGCTCATTAAGTTAACGGGCAGATTTCTGGGGCCTTTTCTGAAGAAAGTATCGAGTCTAAGTAGAAATTTTTTAAATTTATCTATTCTTGACATGAAAGTAATTACAAAAATGTTAATTAAAGTCATTTGACGTCGATATTAGCTTCAAAAACGAGCGCAGAAATCTGCCCGTTAGCCTAATAACAAAATTGGCTGTCAGTCTTTCATTACCGTTATACCTTTCTTTTGGCAAACAACTAGTGCTTATAGTAAGTAACAACACCGTAGGTATGTAATGTAACTTAGAGGACCCGGGTCACAGGATCTGTAGCGAAAAGCCACCGTGTGATCGTCTAGTTTTCCGAATTTCTCCTAATAGGACCGCTGTGTTTTCCTACGTTGTGTTTACCGTAATTACCGTAGTCACCCCTGCTCTTTGATTGAGGTATGCCAGGATTACCATGGCCGAAACGGATGCGCAAAGGAACCTACTGGGATTTTTTTTTTATTTAGGCGGATTCGAATTTTATTGAGGAAATTTAGAATTGTGATTTGAAATTGGTGTGAAACGATTTTTACCCTTTTCGGGGTTTCAACTGGAATTTTTCCAAGGTAGATGAGGGAAATTCGACCGGAGTCCGCTAAAGCCATCTCCGGATTCGAATTTTCAGGTTTAGATAGGATAAGGTATCCCGGAGTTCGCGAAAGCCATCTCTGGGTACCGTATAAAGGGTTAGGAAGTCAGATACGACCTGCTCGGAAGCTGATCTCTATCTGCTTGGGTTTGCTCTAAGACGTCTGCTTTTATAGAAGCAGCGGGCCGCTTTCTAAAACACGACACGCAACAATGAACCTCATTGGCACCGTTGATTTCTTGTGTCCGCCCCTTATCATATCTCCTTAATCAAGAGACTTAGCGAGCTGACCTCGCGGCTACCTTACTGAATTGCCCTAAACCTGAACTACCTAAATTTTCCTTCAAATCGGCCGACGCGTTGTCGTCTTTTCATTGTGTCTAACTATTATAATTACACCGGCTTAACTTTCACTTCGCGTTTACACCTGCTTGCCGTTTAGGTACCGGGATGCTTTTCCGGCCACCTTCCTTTATTAATTCGCTTTATCGATTGGTGAAGTTTTCATTATCGTAGGTATGATAACTAACGAGTTACCATTGTCTCTGCAAAGGCTTATTGTTTAATTCTGATTTCACATTACTTCACCCGGTCTGTTTCTAGGTCACCCTGTCCTTTCAATAGGCGCGAGGCGCATTTATACAGACATCTGGCAATATTTATCTACCCTTGCGGTGGCCGTCTCTTCGATGTTGTTAAAAGTGCTGGGACTCCACTAGCTAGAGCGCTTCTATTTTATGAATATTTAATGAGCGGACGGGGATCGTTTCTATTGATGCAACGGCGGGTGTTTTTCCTAACAATTTTACCTTTAGGTATTTACGTACCTAATGCTCTCGCACTGTTTGCTTTTCCGATTTGGGCTGATTTAATGAGGGCGAAGGAAATATTTTCCTCATCATCCTACCTAGGTGCGATCCATTTCAGTAACAACATTATGTAGTAAGAGTTGAATAAAAAACAAAAATATCTCGAAAGACCACAGCAATTAACTGCTAATATTCCGAGACCGCTACAGTTTCATGTAGGTAGTTAGCTGTAAAAAAACTTCTTGACATCAAAAATTCATTCAACTTTATCATGACCACAAGTAGGTGTGTAAAAAAATAGTGATGATCTCAAAAAATATAGATGATCAATAATTCAAATATTTTTAAAAGAAACCTCGACTGCTTACTGTAATAATTAACGAAGATTAATAATTGCTCCTGTGAACAATGCACCGCTACTACCGGGTCATACAAAAGATTTTCCCTCGGGTCATGTACTCGTCAAATACGAGTACAACAACATAAGGATGCAGGAACGGTCTTGTAACCGATAAATCCTCCCATCACTATTTGAAAGAACACCGCAATTAGAAATTGAGTTACACCAAGCATACTTATTAAGTACAACATTATAAATTTTCATAAATCAGGTAGCGGAAGCTCTTATGCACATTCTGCTATGTTATTCACGAGATAAAGGCAGTAGTTGCTAGTTGATTACACAGTGGGAGGCTAAAAAATATAAAAAGATAACTTTCTTTAATTATGTTACGGCAACACCTGGCGTTTCAGTTCTGGATTGAACCAGAAATTCACCTTTATGGGTGTATCAAGAAATGTTTGGTGTTTTTCATCTTTGTAAGAACAAAGTATCATAAAACGTGTTCATAGATAAACAAAATAGATCGATCATACCTAAACGTCTTTGGGCGAAGTGTTGAAAGGAAATATTCGTTTCAAAAGATACAATCTCCCGTGTTTTTTCCATGTAAAAAGACATACTAAGTATGGTTTATTCCTTCCGAACATGAAATCAGATAACAAACAAATGAATCTGTTGAATTTTACGATGGCAAAAGTCAAATGTTGCATTCTATGTAAATTGTACTAATGATTGTAATAAACTAACGTTACGAGTCAGTTACTGTGTCTCTGCTGGCTGCGAAGGTTCCATTCCTAATCTCGTTTCGTTCATATGATTTACCTCTAGAATTGTTGTACAAATCGCTGTAACCGTTCATTGCCTTATATAAAGCGATGTTATACACCGTTAAGTACACCATGTTTGACTTTCCCATACATGCAATGAGACCTTATATGAGATGAAAATGTCATCAATGTAAAATACTCCATGAGAAGTCATGCGGGATCACAGGAATGCATCAGTATCTATTGTAGAGTTGGGGTCTTTATCAGTAAGCATGACTCTTACTTTGACCATTATTACTCGAACTTTACCTTATAAAGAGGGTGGTTACTATTTACTAAGGTTACTTACTACATAAGTATCCAATTTTTTTAAACATATTATGCATACACATGTTATTTCTCGACTGACCTGGATACAAGTTGAAAATTTTTCTACGATCACGCTGGGGTAAAAATAAAAGATTTATAAGCATTCACATCTTTTATCATAATATATTTCTCTATTAATTAAATAATGACCGCATAAATTATTTTTATTCGGATTTGCTCTTATTCATTTTAATTATTACGTCAAGTTGTACTTTAAAATATCCGTGCAGAAACTGATTCGCTGCTGTTGGTTATCCAGAAACATTCAATGATTGAGCCATGGTTCTATAGCCTAAAAAATAAATATAAACCCTTGAAACAGTGAACTGTTACAAAGTATAATCTAGCACTGTTTTAGGGGAAACGCAATTGAGGCTTTGCAAAATTTGTGAAAAGGACTAGGTTCGTCTGATCCCTTTTATATTCATTAATATAGGAGAGTCTTAGTGATAGAGAGGAACTACACCGGGCGTGAGATGCAGTTCCTCTCAGGACCCGTTGATAACGTACAGCAGGGAGTGGGGGAACCTCGAAGACGAGGACTTGCAGGGAATCTCTGCAAAGACCTAGCTGGAGGGAATCCCTATGACGTTCAGGGAGCGAAAACATGCAACCTTTAATGAGTAAGTATCCCAGGGTCCCATCGCTTTGGGTCCCCATTGATCATTCGATACTGCTGCTAAAATGGAGGTCAGGGGGTTATTTTAAGATACATGATATTAGCTTTCTTTTCTTCCTGTTATCATTTTTGTCTACTATGTTGATGACAAAATATGATGAAAAAAGCACGTGTATACTTAACCTGAAATGATAAAACCAGTGGAATTTGTTCCTAATTTGTTATGGCTATTGTCGAATCATAATGTTTTGGTGTGATCTCCAATAAGGCGTTCACTTCCGAAGGCGCCCGACTCTTCTGTGCCCCCGATATAATACTTTTACCACGGCACTGATTGAAACTGATTGAATATAATTGTTTATAAGAGCAAATGGCATGTAATGTTATGCGATTTTGAACACCTACGGTTCTATCTTCAATCATTGTGTGCATTGTGCTAATGAATAAAATTAAAGAGACATAACATTTTCGCTGCTGGAGTCTACTCTTAAATGAACAGGATGCTTGCGAATCGCCCACTCCCTGTGACAAATTGTCTACTGCACACACTTCAGATTATCGTTCACGGCGTTTGTCGTCGCAATTGCTTTGCATCTAATGCATACTGATAATAATAATCAGGATAAGCACATTTGCATCTGTCTTCTAGTCTGGATAGTTGAATTTAAAATGCCGTTATCATTGCTTTCGTATTGGAAAGTTGATAGATCTTTTGAGCTCGTTAGCTATTTCCTTTGGAATAATTTTCCAAGGAATTATATTTAATTTATTATTATTCAACTAAATTTGCATAAATCAATTTACCGCGGACAGTTCTGGAATAAATATAAGATATTACATTTAAACATCTCTAATTTGTAGTCATTTACAACTAGCAGATGTGAGAAGCATAATCTAAGAAAAAAAAAAAGAGATATTATCGTTATAAAGAGTAAAGGATGACAATTTTTTTGGAGCCGTTGAGTGAAACAATCTTCTAGCAAGGACCAATAGGACTGACAATAAACAAATTAGAGATGGTTTATGGTCATTGGTCACTGCTTATATGATAAAAGATAAGAAAAAGGGAAAAATTATTTGTCTCCTAAAAGAAGAGATTGAAATGAAAACTTCACAATAAAAAAAAATTATGTTGTATTTTCCGTGGCGTGGCTCACCTTATGAGAAAACCCGTAACAGATTTCTGTTAGTTGGAGGGGGGTTCCCTTTATTACAACCTTGATGATAAGTTCGTCCTTTATTTTCGCCGATCATCGATTTTCAAAATTTGAACGAAATTGTTTTGGCCTGTAAGTGCGCCAGAGACACAAAACATTCTCTCATTCTTGCTCCAGTTTAGCATTTTCTTCAGCCATATTTTTTTCCCTTTTCCAACACAATTTCCCTTCATTTTTTTTCTATTCTTCAGTACTTGGTCATTCGTAATTTCTTCCTCCGAAAGGATCTCAACTACACACTCGCTGCTAAAGCCGCATTTCTGTTCTCTGATTATATGCGATTTTTGTGCGCCATTTCTTCATCTCACTAGTGAAAAAATTATTGAAATCGACATAAGTAAAACGAAGAAAAAGTACAGGTAAATCCTTACAGATTTTACCATAATTATTGTTCAATTATTCGATTAAATTATAACTGTATAATGTACATCGTCATTTTTTGTTTTCTCTTCTCTTTATAAAACGATTACAGAAAAATCGATTAATAATTTTTAAATCGACTAAAAAAAATATTCGAATTTTTACCAAGAAACTTGTTCTCATTCGTCTAAAAGTCGAAAGACGTGATCAGTTCTTCTTCAGCATGAAAGAACGTACCGAAATAGCGGTATCACAAAGCAACGAATAATTACTTATTCCACTTCAAAACATAATCGTAGGTCACGATCTGCGCTTTCATGCTTTTACACATCAATCATCATTACATCACCCTGTACAAGAAACTTTATACCGAGAGAGAGAGAGACTGGCTCTTTATAGGTATCGTACTTAATAATCGTACAGTCTCAACAGGGTAAATCTGCAGATTCGCCTATTTATGTTACCAGGACAAGTGAAGTATCACCTGAGTCACATTAGTGGCCAAGGACGCAGTCAAGTGTTCTTGCAACTGTCAAACAATTTAACTGCTGATCTGAAGAATTAGCTGGAGAAGTTAAATTTATATTTAGATTTGCTAGTCGCGATTCCGCATACCGAATGTGTTCGAATCCCGCTGTGGCAAGTTTCCATTTGCCACTGGTTTCGCTTCGTGTAGGTACATCGTATACACAGGCGTAATGTGTTAAATTATTCAGTGCCGGGATGGCATAAAAGTTTATGAGCCCTATCACTATTTTGTATCTTTGATTTAAATTTAATGTTCGTAATATATTTGCAGAATGTTTCAAATCAGCTACAGTCTGGTCCCGATAATTCTACAGCACATGAATAATGAAGAAATGGTTTTATCCAATTAAATGGTTTTGAAAATTTGTTTTTACCATTAGAAGAAAAAAATAATTTATCATTAGGAGCTCTAAGTTATAAAGATGAAAAGTAAATACATAAAGTAAGTTACAAAAAAGTGCTAGTAACTAAAAAATTACTGAAAAACTTCTGAAACTACATACTGAAAATATTGACATTTTGAAATGCAAATTTCCCTTCATTTTCTTAGTATAGTAACATTTTAGGTGTCTCGAAAAAAATTACACATAATGGCCCGGTTTTTTTTCAAAAATAACCTCGCCAAACAACAAAAACAATAAGGGACCATATAAATTTTCATAATTCAAGATAAGTACCATTTTTTGACAATACTCAAAAACCTGTTAAAATTTGGAAAAAATCTACATGTATTGATGGGGATGAAAATAAACATAGATACAAATTTTCATGCTCCTTTAATGTGTATAGTTTATAAGAGCTGTAGTGAAAATTAAAAAAAGGGGGGGGGGTCAATTTAGGAAGGCAATTCTTTCTTGATTATTATGTAGTTGTGTTTATAACGAGTATGTTGCTATTTTACTATCGCCATTTTTTGTGCTAGAATCGAATTTATATGAGTCCCACCCATTAGGTATAATATTTGGAATGGAAACTAAGCGATGAGGACACGGAAATGAAAATTTTTGTTTTCCGTCAAAAACTCTTATAGCTAGAGACGTGTTGGTCAAAATAACATTTCTCTATAGATTTTTGAATTTTCTTTCGGATGCCGCAAACCAGATTCGGGAAATCGCTTCGGTTTTCGGTATATCTATAAGCAAAAACTAATTTTTGGGCCAAACTTCCCATTTATGAGCCATATACCTAGTCCCCTTTTTTTGGCCATTTGACCGCAGTTGCGATACAAAAGCCTGATTTTTGGAAACGACGACCTCAAAAGCGCGTACTTACCCCCCATTTTTTTTGTCTTGATTTTTTCACACCTGGACTATAAAAATTCTGAAAATATTTCAAAATGTACTTAAAAAAAGATTATCATAAGAAATATAGTACGAACTATAGTGCAAAAATATGACCATCATTAATCTGAGCTCAATGTACAACTGTGGTGTGATAATTATGAAGTCTATCACATAACAAGAGTGGTTCACAAAATTAAATGAAAAACAAAAAAAAAACGAGTCGTTTTTTGACGTTTTTCACGCTAAATCTACCCCGCTATTAAGAACACCCCCACATATTCGAGTGACTAGCAATTATTTTTTGTAAACACAATCGAAATTTCCTTAGTTTGCACTTTGCAGTAGATATAGGTAGCGACGAGGTAGGTAGGTAGGTACTTACTACTTTACCACTTTCCGCCCAAAAAATTGTGCTTACCTGCAACAAGAAGAAAATAAATATTAGATTAAAATTATTAGGATAGTAAATTTGTTAGATTTACATACATACTTTATTTTCATCAGAAAAAATTAATCGAAAACAAAAACAATAATAAGTATGAGGCTGAAAATAATAATCAAAAAATAACAAAAAATAAAAAAAACGGGATAAAAAACAAAAAGGATGAATGAACATTGAAAAAAAAAGTATGACTCATTAGAAGTTCGGCATAAGATGCGAATGAAATCGTCTTTCACGGGAAAAAAATCCAAAATATTCATAATTATACAGGCTGTCCCAGCTTATTCGAAGCGATCTTTGTAGGCCAAACGATGGACTTTTTCAAAAAACTTTTTGAAAATTCAAGTACAGAATTACAATGGCCATAATTTAAAATTATTTTGGGGTATACAGAGTGTCCCATATGAGAGTGGCATATCAAAGTTATGTTTTTTTAAATGGAATGCTCCCATGTTATTGCATTTTTAGATTGTCTAAGAAGAGAAAATAAGATTAAATAATAAGATTTAAACACCAACTTTCACAGTTGGTGTTTAAATTCAGAAGTTTTTGAATTATAAACAAGTGAAAATCGTCATTTTTCAAGTTCAAGACCCTGTACGACGAAAACGGCTAAAGATAGAGAAAAACGGCTTACATGTCCCTATTTTAACTTTTCATTTACTATCCCTATGGTATAGAAACATTTGTACTTTCTTTGATTTTTTTATATGGCGACGCGTGGAGAAATCTCAGAATTTTTCAAATTTTTTATCACCCTGTATAAACATTTCATCCACATCATAGGACAGTACATGAAAAGTTAAAATAGGGACATGTAAGCCGTTTTTCTCTATCTTGAGCCGTCTTTGTTGTAGAGGGCCTTGAACTTGAAAAATGACGATTTTCACTTGTTTATAACTCAAAAACTTCTGAAATTAAACACCAACTGTGAAAGTTGGTGTTTAAATCTTATTATTTAATCTTATTTTCTCTTCTTAGACAATCTAAAAATGCAATAACATGGGAGCATTCCATTTAAAAAAACATAACTTTGATATGCCACTCTCATATGGGACACTCTGTATACCCCAAAATAATTTTAAATTATGGCCATTGTGATTCTGTACTTGAATTTTCGAATTTTTTTTTGGAAAAGTCCATCGTTTGACCGACAGAGACCAAATACAATTATTTATAGACATGTCATATTTCCCTTATTCCCCTGGTATTTCCTTATTCTTGCTTTTACAAAAAAAAATTAGTGCTTTTGCTCGAAATATTTTTGAGCTTTTAAAAGCATCTTTTTTATCTACGCGCGATCAATCACAAAAAATACGTGCTATTATTCACCAAACAACTATGATGGTACCAAAGTAAAAATAATATACCAAACACCCAGGTTCACATGCGGATATTTCTTGTAAAACAGACGTGCCTGCGTTTTTGAAGCAAGCTGTAAGATTTTTGAACCCCGGTACGTTATTTGGTCAAACAATTTGTTGACGACTTTGGCCTCACAACCAGCCAGCAGCTATTGTGAAGCAGGCCCTGAGAGTAGCCTTCCAAGTTACGTCATTATCAACAGTATGTGCCTATTATATGGACACTTGTTGACGAAGAACAGGGCACTCGAAAACCGTATATGTTTGACAATGAAATCATGTTTGTTGTTTGTAGTATTGTACAATCTTTTTACAAAGACGACAATGTATCTTTAATGAAATAGTACACCTAGAAATTTATAGACATATTTTCACATTGCTATCTTCCAGGAATATTCAAAAAAGGTTACAGAAAGTTGTCATTTGCAAAATTTCAAAAACTTTTAGACACTCACTAATAGTCGAGGATACACTATCTACTACGCTCAACCCAGCAAAAGTTATACATTCGCATCATATTATGTTTCTCCGATAGTTTTATAAATTTTCTGTGGGTTATTTTTCTTTAATTTTTTAGACACTGGTCGAATATGAACTGTAATGAATGACCTACTACAGGACTTAATTAAGAGAACATTAATTTAACAAAAAAAAAAAATTAAAAAATGTAAATGCAAATGCAGCAACATTTTATCCTTGTAGATCAGAGTGAGTATTACTATTATAGAAGCAATGATACTTCAGGATTTTTTGTCATTTCTGTTGGTAACTTGATAGAATTCTCACTTCACCCAATGACCATATTAGGATCACTGACTGACAGTAGGTGTTCTAAATAGGAGAGAATCGCTGAGAATTACCAGATTATTTTCCATCCTAGAACTAGTTCTAGAGATTGTGTCGAAGTGGCAGAAATAGCATAACCTCGATATTTGGCATTCGCGTTTATACACAAGTACACACAATGAATGTAGTGCTAAAGCTAAAAGTGCCAAGATTCATTCGAGTTCGTCGACCTCGAATATATGTCGATGCATTTGCAAAAGCCGAGCCCGTTGTCGTTTCGTTTGTGTATGCCTCACCAGTCACCACATCGAGATGAGATAAAACGTGATTTCCCAGTAGCAGTTATCAAAATTTTAATTTGATGGTGCGCTTGTGTTACCGTAATTAATTCTCTCTATAATAGACAACCGCTATTATTAAAGCGTGTTGGGTAAAAAATGTAAAGTCTTTCCACTGGCGGCAAACTTGCTGCTTCACGTGAAAACTAGAGCTTGAGCACGCGAACAATAATTTTATTGATGGTAGATTAACACACACTCTCTTTGTACGAGAATATCCGTACTGGCATCGCCGTCGGTATCATGAGAATACCGACTGTAACGCCTATTTGTTTGCCTGAACGTAGGAACTTAAATTACAGGTAGCAACATTACTGTGAACAATAAAAAATTCATTGTCTTTGTAGGTGATAGCTTGTTCTTATTATTACTAAAAAATGCAGGTCTAATTTATACTTTCCGCGTTGGCTTTTGGATAAATTGTAGATTTCACATAATTCCAATCTTACGACTACTTATACAGGGTTACTGGTAACTGGATACATTCCTTTGGTGATCTGATAAAACAAGAGGTAAGGAGTAAATTAACCCCAACATGCACTATACAAAACTCAATAGATTTTGAGATATTTCGATTTTCAACTTTTCTTAAAAAAATGGTTTCAGATGTCTTGAAATGTAATTTTCAAAAAATCTACTTTAACTTTTTGATTTTTTTTTTTGCTGGAATACTTGTCCAATACTATGCTTCCTTCTGGAATAAAAAATATCCTGAGGTATTTCGATCGTGTGAAAATTTCAAAGAAAAACTTTCACAAACTATTTTTTTTAAATAAGATTTAAAAGTTTTTACAAGTTATTTTCGCAAAATTGTCAAGGCACCTTGCGTACAAATTGTTTTGAAAACTTCTCTAGTGTAGTAGCTATCTAACAAGGTACGAATCTTGTACAAGAATAACAGAATCTCCCCGTTATGTACCGTTACCGAGGAACAAATCCTTAAGTCGGGACGTTTTAAAAAAAATACGGCCCTGAACGGGGGTCTTAAAATTCTCGGATCCGGCCCATCTTCAACAGGTCGTATTTGGGGGTCCCGAGCTTCGTCCCTACCAAGTTTCGTCCCGATCGGTAAAACTTTCAGACACTAAGAGTGTTTCCTAGGCTTTTCCCGAAAAATCCCGAAATTCCCGAAAAAATGACACTTCCCGGGAACGGATCCCGCTCATTTTCAATGGGCATCGTGCCACGGTGCGCCTCTTCAATCTAGCCAAATTTCAACTTTCCCACATGAAAATTGGCGGCTCTAGAGTGTTTCCTAGCAAAATCACAGAAGTTTCGTAAGTATACGTATTCTTGTGCCCGAAAAAAGCCTGTCTGTCGGTCTGTCTGTCTGTGACTTTGCTAGGAAACACTCTAGAGCCGCCAGTTTTCATGTGGGAAAGTTGAAATTTGGCTCGATTGAAGAGGCGCACCGTGGCACGATGCCTATTGAAAATGAGCGGGATCCGTTCCCGGGAAGTGTCATTTTTTCGGGAATTTCGGGATTTTTCGGGAATAGCCTAGTAATAGCCACTCTAAGTGTCTGAAAGTTTTACCGATCGGGACGAAACTTGGTAGGGACGAAGCTCGTGACCCCCAAATACGACCTATTGAAAATGGACCGGATCCGAGAATTTTGTGACCCCCGTTCAGGGCCGTATTTTTTTTAAAACGTCCCGACTTAAGGATTTGTTCCTCGGGAACGGTACATAGCGGGGAGATTCTGTTATTCTTGTACAAGATTCGTACCTTGTTAGATAGCTACTACACTAGGGAAGTTTTTAAAACAATTTGTACGCAAGGTGCCTTGACAATTTTGCGAAAATAACTTGTAAAAACTTTTAAATCTTATTTAAAAAAAATAGTTTGTGAAAGTTTTTCTTTGAAATTTTCACACGATCGAAATACCTCAGGATATTTTTTATTCCAGAAGGAAGCATAGTATTGGACAAGTATTCCAGCAAAAAAAAAAATCAAAAAGTTAAAGTAGATTTTTTGAAAATTACATTTCAAGACATCTGAAACCATTTTTTTAAGAAAAGTTGAAAATCGAAATATCTCAAAATCTATTGAGTTTTGTATAGTGCATGTTGGGGTTGATTTACTCCTTACCTCTTGTTTTATCAGATCACCAAAGGAATGTATCCAGTTACCAGTAACCCTGTATAAGGTGTTTGGTAACTGGACAGCCAATATGAATAACATTTTTGGAAATATTTCCTTAAACGAGGTCTGATCTTGAAATTCTCTCGCTTAAAATACGATTTTATACATGAAGTTCGATTTTCGCTGTCCAGCAGTTAGTAAAAAAACATATTTTCACAGCAGTCTTGGTTGAAGAAAAAAAAAAAGTTATTTTTTTTGCTTAAAAGACGATTTTATACTATACATGGCGTTTCATTTTGGCTGTCCAGTTTCCAAACACCCTGTATCTACATACATATTCAAATTATTACTATATTTTGAAAGTTTTGTTTTACTGTTTCATAAAAAGAAATTATGATTATCTTATCCGCGCAGGAAGTATTTGTTTATTTTGTATTAAAAGGAAAGATTTATACTTTTAAACAACACCGTTTATGCATGAGTGATAATTTACAGCACTGTTTTTCTCGCGTATCTTTGAATTGTACTGTTTTTCTAACCTTTCCTCATTTTCTCGATAAAAATTTCAGTCATTTATTTAGAAATTTCGGGACCATTAATTTTAAATATTTTGTTTTTCATCTGGAACAGGTAACTGAACCATAATAGGTTAGTTGTAATATAATTGATTACAATATTGTAAACAAACAATTATTATTCTTGTGCCTGATAACTTGACTATTAATTACTAGTATAATAAAATCGCTCAAAATTTTTCTTGTACATGTGTTGTTTTGGCATTAGAATGCTTGCTTCATCAGCCATAAACTTTTGGAAGATCAGGCACAAGGTTAGATAAAGGCACACCTGACAAAAAAAGAACAAAAAAAAAACTAGGAATTTTTGAACTATAGTCGATGGAGAGTTTGGCTCACTTACAAAGAAAAACTACAAACATTTACAAATTTTATTATTTTCGTTTTCTTTTTCATTCCCTTTTTTTATCTATATATTTTTCACTGTTTTTTAATTTTCCTCCTTTATGTTTCTTTCTACTCTTTTTAGTTTTTCTTTTCTCGTTCCATTTTTCTTTCTCTTTTCCTTTTTTTTTCAATGTATGAGCACGGATAGAGAGGTCGACAATTGCAGCCATACACCATTTTCAGTCCATTCGTCATTGCAATGAATATCCCTTCATAGCTCCCATATCCCACTGCTACTACTACCCTAATCATATCACCCTTCGATAATTATTGTCAGATCCACGAGTTTTTCGGAAAAAGCAGAATTCTAATATTTTTAAACTTGTTGTCATAAGATGCCGAATATCCTGATATGACTGAGTTAAATTGAAATAGTCAGTCAGAAGAAAAGCTAGTTGGGGAAGATCGTTTATTCCAAATTAGATCGCGGTACTGAATTATTGTAAGTTACAGTTGCTTCAACCAATCTTTTTTTTTTAATTATTTAAATTTTTTAGTTTTAAAGCACAATCTGGATGAGAATAGGGCGTGAATGAGTGAAAGAAATGAAATATCCATATGACCCTACTTGGCTCTAAGACGCGGGGCGGGAAGTACTTACTCCCGACCAGTTGTGCTTTGAACGTCGCCGAATGAGAGTTGGTGAATTACTTGTGTTTGTGTTTGGTGCATTCTGGCGTTCTTGTATAATAGATAACAGGTGAGTTGATGTACTCACTAAGTGTCCTATTCCTAGATAAGTAGAGTTAGGATAAGCAACAGAGAGTTAAGTAATCATGATTATCAATAAATTGAGATATAATTGATAAAGATAATAATTATAATTAGCCTGTCTTAAGAATTGAAGTTATTGAGCTCAAATCTATTTAGAGTCAAAAGGAGAAACTGCATGTAAAGCATGAATGAATAAAGCATGAATAGGCATAGAAGTAAATCAGTGAAAGACAGAATCATGATAAGTACTTATTGAGAGACAAAGGTTAATGAGTGCTGAAGATGTCTAAATTGTTGAAGTGTTAAGTAGAAATGAGCGTTGATCGTAGAGTTCTGGTGGGTCTGTGTGGCCTGTGCATGTGTTAGTTTGAGTCCCTGAGAGAAGGTCAGTAGCCTGTGAGGCTGAGAACGGGTGTAGACCCGAGAGACCTGAGAGCGGCGCGTGTGGCCTGAGTGACCTGCATGTGTAGGTCAGAGTGGAGGCAATTGTATTGTATTGTATTTTTGAAGGTGATTAAGTTACTGCGACCTAAAAGATCTATTGTATCCCCTCTACTGTGCTTCACCTGGTGTGGAATCCCTTTAGTGAAGCACCCTCTCCAAGTCCGTTTCCCTGAGAAACTTCAGGATTTTGAGAGGATCAAGGTCGGGTAAGTTCCCTACCTCTAGCTGGTGATGGCCCAGAACATTACTTCTTTGAGGTCTATCGCATCGCAGTTGAGCAGCAGGTGACGTGGTGTCTCGTCTCCTTTCCCGCAGAATCTGCAGACGCCATTTTTTCTATGCCTAGCTTCCTCAGGTGTTCCTTGAGCGGAGGCAAGTGTGGCCTAACTTTGTTCCGGGCGAGAAGGATCGAGAGGATGATCCTGCCGATCGCCTAGTGGTCTCTAACCGGACGTGAAGGATCAAGATGGATCCTGCTGACTGCCTGGTGGTTTCCCGGGAGTGAAGGATCGAGAGGATGCTGCCGACCACCCGCGAATGACCTTGAAATCGGGAGGACCGAGGTGGGTCCTGGTTACCACAGCGTGCCTTGGCGCCGGAAACCTTGGCAAGGCTACGATCAACGGCTAAAGAGCAAGATGTCTTGAGTAGTCTTGAGTCGAGTAACTTCAGCAATGACCTTGAACAGTGATTTACGTATCTTCAGCAAGGTGATGTCAAAGCTCCAGAGAGAGGTTACCAAAAACCCTAAGCAGTAGTTAATGATAAGCTTAAGCAAGCTTTAGGAGGAATACGACACTTATGCAAGTTTTAATCTTTTTAGGGAGTGAGCCGAGACGTCGCAAGGCAAGAGAAACGGTGAGTGACTAGAAAAACGACGGCCCTGACGAAATAAATTTGTGTATTTACATGTGAGTAATTCTCTCCCTCTTTTTTGTGGTACATTTGCTACAAAATAATAATTAATTTGGTACCACCCCATTTTTTAAAGGCGTTTTGAAAAAAAAAACAACCAAGAAGCTTTCGAAATATGGATTTTTTTTATTGCACCATTTAACACCTACCTAGTACGAGTCAATTTATGACTCGCATCTTATCAATTTATGACTCAAAATAACTTGCATTTTACTTTTTTTGAAAATTTTGGATTGGTTAAAAGTATGGCATATCAATTTCTTGGTGTCCTAGCACAAATGGATCGCAAAAACCAAATCACAATAATGAGACAGTGGCATAATTAGCAATAAATGCTATAAATAATATTTATTTTGCTTCTTGGGTTACATAAAACGATGTTTATTCATTCCTGAGCCTTGACAAACCAACCATTATTCTAAACTAATAAAATTACACAAATCTTTGTTCGGACACCGGAAATAGCTAACATGTTAGTCTCCATAACATGTTTACGTGCGGATTTGAGCAAAGAGTGCTCGACATTTTTCCAGAGGTCACCTAATTTATGATGGAAGAAAATTTATAGTTTTAATGCAATTAACTACGAGAATCTACAAATCTTCAAATTTTATAGCTTACAGAGATCTATTCTTAGGTCGATCTCTCTTATTTTAAGGGGGCGCATTTCAGGCAAATCTGGCCAACATCAACGCGACTCCAAAAATGTAAGTATTCACAGCGAATTGTAATTTCGAAAAATCAATAGAAACCTATTATCTGAAGGATATTTTTAGTAAAAGCACATTTGGATGATTCCAACATTCTCCTACGTCCTCGTGAATAATAGCCTTAATTCTCCGCTCATTGGAGCGAAAGTACATACCTAATTGCAACTCAATAAAAAAATTCTGACACGTATAGAGTCAATTATGTAAGATAATTGACGCGAAGTCCCACGTTGGGCGCCATTTATGTAAACTGTCCCGAAGGTGGTTATATTGAACAAAATTAAAAATTTAATTAAATTACACAAACGAAAAGTCTCACCATCAAGATGTAAGTAGTCATTTTAGGGATATTCCTAAACCATTATTAAAGTAAAAATCTACCGGCAACGTAGACACTCTGAAAGCCTAAATCACTACCTCATTTGCGTTACAGATTACATTCGATATCAGTGATCGGTCACGATCAAGCAGTACTTGAACCACCTATCCCGACTTCTTGACCGTACGTACGTGATCTCCTGTACATATTTATATGCTGTACCGTTCATAAAAATGTAGCAACTTGATCGCTTAGGTGCTTTAGTGCTGGTGGTGCTGTTGTAAAGGCACTATCGTTAATTTACACGCTACAATGTCTTGTAAGGCCTTTCACAACCAGCCTGGTCTGATATTGCGTTAAGAAAATGTTACGTATCACGAGAATTAATATCAGATAACTGAAGGCGAGATGGTATTTGGATAATAAACTGTATAATTCATAAACACATCGTCTATAATAGAATCCAATTATTTTTTCTAAATCACTACACTAATACGTAATATCCTGACTTCTTCGGTAGGTGTAATAAATAATCGTAAAATAACTGTGACACTTTCCTACCTCTACCTCCACTACACGGTCTCGTAATAAATCTAAAATTACAAAGAACTCGTACAGAGATAATATTCTGAGATATAGTAGAGCGCTCTTTCTTACACGTATGTTTCATTTTTACCGACATGTGTTTGGTTTGGGCAATGAACAGATCAATTATTGTTTTATAAATAAGTCAACGACTCGTAATTCTGTACGCAAAAAGTTTAAAAACAAGGCTATCTGGATGATGGAAAACCAACTGTGACATATCGCGTTCATGAGAAAACACATGTGATGAAACTGACTCAAATTATATAAAAACTTGGCTGGAAAAACTCTTACACACATCACACCATTACATGATCCGAGTCCTGTTTTAAAAAGTTTAGAACTGCTACAAAATCAGAATCGTTTCAAGGCATAATACAAAATAATTAATAATTCCTATGTGACGTTTCTATGAAAAATGACGTATGTAAAGACGACGTCATTATCTTTTTTTATGACAATCCCTCACATGTGGTATAATATACATCTTTGCAAAGGTCTTTTTAGAAGAATATTTTGGGTAAAATAAGAAAAAAATGGAGAGAAGGTCTATACACCAATTCGAAAATCTTCCCGAGAAGAACTATTCCTTAAATTTTCACATGTAAGTTCGTAAATTTAACAAAAGTTACGGCATGTCAAAAATTCAATTGCTGAAGATTTTGAGAATTAAAAAAATGGTGTAATTTGAAAAATGTGCTTTTTTTGAATTTACGAACGTCATCTGAAACTATGAGGAAATGTTTTTCTTAGGAAGACCTTTATTAAAATGTGTATCATTTTAATAATCATTAAGTAATTGGTTTTTGAGAGATGACGTCATCATCTGTTTTAAACCTTTGCAAAGGTCTTTTCAGGAGAATATTTTGCGTAAAATTTAAAAAGTGGAAAGAAGGTCATAGTATACACTAATTCGAAAATATTTTTTCCATAATTTTCACTTTTTTCCTGTAATTATTAACTTTTTTACGAATGTTCTGAAATTTTGGTGGAATGTTTTTCTTAGGAAGACCTTCGACATGGTGTGTAACGTATGTAATTGGTTTTTGACCGATGACGTCATCATAATTTTTTCAAGACCTTTACGAAGGTATTTTCAGGAGAATATTTTGGGTAAAATTTAAAAAAATAAATAAAAAAGGTTATGTTATACACCAATTAAAAAATCTGCCTGAGAAGTATTCTTCCAACTTTCAATTGTTAAAAAACTTTGAGAATTGAAAAAATTGTTGACTGTACTTTGAGGAATTGTTCTTCTCTGAGGAAGACCACCTTCGATTAGGCTACTAAACTCACTTCTTCGTTCAAATTTTGCTCTGAACTAGCAATGTAACATAATGACGTTCTCTTTAGGAAAACTGTAACAAAAGCTGAACATTCAAATGAACTTTTATGCGGAATTGATGGAGGTACTCTCTTATTACATGTCTCCCACATTATAATAAATTTGTTTTATTTGTATAATGTATAATTTGAAATCTGCTTCACATATTTTCCTTTTCAATAATGAATTATTAATCATACCTACTTCCAATATAAACCTGCTTCGCAGACATCAGACATCATCGCAGTAATATTTTACATACAGGTTCAAGGGTTCAACATGGATTGAGTTAGAGTTTACCATTCCCATTTCCCACCCGTTCACCATAGTGTATTAGCAGTTGTTTGCACGAGTTCTCCTCCCTTGACCACTGCTGTTGATCTCTCCATGATTCATACATAAGTTAGGAAATCCTGAATTCGGTATGAGATTGAAGTCCGGGGATATTCCTGGAAACGCCGGCTCCGATGTGGAATTTTGATTCGAGAGCTCGTCTTTAAAATATCGAACGTATCGAATATAAATGCCTTCGGAAAAGTCTGCCGTTCAGTGCGGTCTGCATTTATCTGGTTCTCGGGGAAAACATAATCTGGACCCGGATTTCCAAATAGAAATCAAACTTTTCTATCTCGATTTGTGTTATAAAGTAGAAGTGAAATTGAAATGTACTTTCCTTGTTCCGGTTTTTTCCGTTTTTTTTTTCAGTTTCTATTATCCGTGCATTTTGGAGGAAGATAATATAATACAAAATGTAATATAATAGGTACGAGTATGCTCTATTTTACTTTTTTTTTTTCAAAATATGGTATAATTATTTTCAATCTTTATATGCATTACAATATCGTATGATGCATAAAAATTCCATCAAATCTTACCTTATTATGGAAGAAAAAGATGGCCATTACCAAATACATTAAACTATACACATAAATCTTTCAGCGATCAACAAAAACGTTGAATTCATTCGGAAAAACGAGAAGTGTAGACCGCAAAAAAGGTAGTGGCAAATTAAGAACTCAAGAACATGATGAAGCTCTTCAACAAGTAATTGAAGGAAATAATCGCAGTAAAATAAGAAAGACACTTGTTTCAGCAAAATACACAATAAATGGTAAATGAACAATAGGAAATTTCGAGGAATTTTTGAATTTTTTGAACAAAAGCCTTATCGATTAGCAAACGAACAGAAAGTCCAGTAAACAAGCACCGATTTTTGATATTATTTTTTCCTGAATTCCTTAGACTTTCAGGAATATACATCAGCCAGCATTACCTCTAAAAACAAGAAGAAGCTTAGGATAATTCCTCTCTCTCAAAGCACCCCAAATATTCCAAACTTGACCTATAGGAAATCGTCTCTCGGTGGTTTTCGGGGTCGCTGATTATAAATCCGAGGTCAAAAAGCAAGTGAGAGTTGTTTCAACCCCTTAAAATCTGCTAGGTACTTGAATTTATGATGTTACTACACCTCCCGTGAAAGCCAAGATAAGGGCGATGATAAAGATGCTGATCTCGATGCTGATAGAACCTTATAAATTAAAATTACTCAATTTACTTGGGGCTTCTAAAGACACAAACTCAATTTTTTTCCGCAAGCCAAAAATTACAGTTCTGGGATTTAAAATACCCCTACGTAAGGATAGAGACACAATCAACTGGGACAGAATTAATTAATTTCTGGGAAATAAAATTTCTAGAAAAATTGAATTAATCATCTGCTAAATGTGTTACGTCCAGTAGTTCTTAGGAACAATAATGTATTAATGTGAAATTCCTGAACATAACTAAGTAATAAATTAGTTTGATAGTTTTTAATTTCTCTGAATAGGGAAAACGTGCAAAGTATCCAGTAATATTAAATCTACAACCAGAGGGATTTAAGCATTTAAAAACCCATAATAGAAGTGAAATGCTTAAATCATAACGCAATCTGTGTTACAAATTACCCCGAATGGAGAGCTGAAAAACTCTCGCTGGCTGGAAATATAAAAATTTAATAAAGTGGAAGAATTAATAGCAGTCGGGGAACGCCAGTGTTAATTAAACAGGGCCGGGAGAACAGGAAGTAACGGGAAGGAAGGACTTGGACCATTCATTACCAATAAAGAGTTGGGATTATTTAGCACTATACTAAGGGAACAGCTGCGGGATGAGCTACCATTTTCCGAATTAGAGACTCATCGCCTCGTTATTAATCTACCCCGTTAGAGGGCACTGCGTGTGACGCTTCAATAGAGGGCGTCAGTGTAGTTAATAACGTGTCATCACTTCACAATATGCCAGCTATTATCTCTCTTATAGTGTTTGAGCAATGATGCTGAATCAAATATTTGAACTCCCAATGTCTCCAAAATGACGGTCGATTTCAGGGGACCCGCGGTATAACACCTCTGCCTGCTTTAACAAAAGCAGCAAACATTAGGCAACATAACTGTAATGTATAATCTAAATTGAGTAATCTTCAACCTCAACCTATTATTTATATCCTCACATACCAAGAATGCCAAACACTGGCACTAGCACGTTCAGTTATTAGTTATTGTTCGGATAATTAATTACCAACTCCAACGTAGAGTGGTTTTCTTGTGCAAGAAAAAAGCAGTGTGCATCTACGTTGCCGGTATGGGATATTGAACAAGGGCGACGGTTATACTCGCCGAAAAAGTAACTATAGCCATAGTCTCTCTATATCTTCCTAAATATGTAATCTTAACAGCGAAGAACCTTAGAAATAATTATTATACAACAATAAGTATAACATAGCCTCAGACTATTTTACCATGACCATAACTACTGAAACCGGCACCTTAGACTCTACCTATAGACACCTAAAAATTGATGCACCTATGTTTAGGTTTATTAATAATTGAAATCAATTAATTATATGCACTAAAAGAGCCATTGAAGCTATGCCAAATGTTGTTTAGAATCACCGAGTAACTAAGACTGACATTTAAGGAGGAGATGAAACTCACAGCACCAGGCACCTACTGGCCTGCTTTCTTCTACACCCATGGATTCTTGTCAGATATGTTTCATGTCATAAAGTAGGACACAGACGCTGGAAATGGAAAGGCGTCTCTCAATGCATAATTGATGCATTATGTTTGTATTGTAGGTCTCGAGTTATGATGCCGCTGGAAGAATAAAAGATGGTTTTTTTTTGACTGATGTAGCTGGAGAAGGCGTTAATTGTCTCTCTATCTTATAACGCATGCATACGTTTATGACAAAGACTTATTGTTCGAGCAACGTTGTTAAAAACCTGCCCAAAGTTTCGGCGACATTGAATAATGAAGACGCTGAAGAAAGTGGTGTAGTTTTGAGAATATCATAGCATCAAGGAGTGGTCTTAAATATTTTATACAAGAATTGTTTCATGAATAATTTAGGACACGCATATTATGAATTGTATAGAGGAATGTAGCTAAGAACTATCTTCTCGTCTTATATGAGCATGGGTTCGGTTACCTACTGTGTTCAATTTATATTATTATGATCATCTGTTGTTACTCGTGATAGTGAAATCTTCCTTTCCTCTTAGGGGGCAAATGCAAAAAACTGCTGAAAGAAAATTATTCTGGAATTTAGCTTGGCTGAGAGTGGAAGATAAAAAATAATTTAAATGGCTCAGCCGGGTCTTAAGATACAGACAGCTGTTTCGGCCTCCCTCATTTGTGACATATCAAACTGGTAGATGTGAATTTTTTTGCCACAGGACTCCATGCATCATGTGAAACAAATCACTGACTTGGAAGACGTAGCGACATCTACCATTAGTGGCAAGAACTGCCACCATATCATGCAATTTTTGATGTTTTTGGGATTTAGCTCCCTTTTCGGGATGATAGAGCTAACCTACAGACGACAACTCTTGTCACAGTTTACTCAGTGTCTACTACTAAGAAGGATAGAAAAAAATTGAGCAAGCTGTTTAAAAACAGAAGAATGTATAAATAAGCTTTATGGTTAGTCAGAGGGATAGATTTTTTGGCCTCCTTATGGCCTCCTACAAGCAGCACGTAGAAGTTTTATTGGGATAGGTACTTTTAGGAATATAACTTCATCATGATTGCATCAATCTCAATAAAAATTCGACAAATTTCTTTATTTAAAATGTTATCCACCCAACTTATCGCGTTCATAAAATCATGTCTAAATCGTATCGGGTATTCGACAGCGAAACACAATCCCATTTAAACAACAAAAAGGCACGTCATTCTTGAAATGATTAAATTGAGGATGAAAACGAGCGACGCTACAAGAAATATAAAACAATTCTTTAACCCTATTCTGTACACATGAAATTCTACCCACAGAATAAAACAAATCGAGTTAGAGTATGAGGTTTCTTGTTTCTTTCAATTCAGAACCTGAATAAGACTAAAAAGGTTTGCTCTGCGGAAAGAGCTAACATGAATACTGATCAAATGGGCAAATTCTGCCAGCAAGCAATTTCTCAGGCCCTCTTACATGAAAGAAATCTGCACGCAGAATCTTTAAGTAACCCTTCTTCTCGCCAATTTCACAGACGAGAGAGCCTAGCTGGAAGTATCTTAGAAGGTGGCTTCAACATTTTTTCACACAAGCTCTTGCATTCCACGTTAGACCGGTAGGTAACCTTCAGTATTGGTTTTTGTTGAACAAAACGAATGAAAACTGCATGGTACCTGCGACTATGGAATGGAGGCAAGGAGTTGAACAAGGATTGACTGTTAATAAAGTACACAGTAAGTCACTTACGGTATGTTAATGATGTTTAACCAGCTGCTCGTTTTCCTACCGCCTAAGGCTTGTTTACTAGAAGCAAGGAGAATGCGGGCTTAACCTAATAGGAAAGATAATTCTTTCAATTAAATAAACAATTATGCATATAAGTGTTTAAACATCAGTTAGTTGTCGAACAATCTGATCAAAATTTATTCTGTGGATTGAATTTAAGAGTTTCCATCAGTACCTAATCGAATCATTTCGAGAAGAAAGACACTGACAGATGTCACTGATTTAGTATAATACGAGTGAGAATTTTATACTCTTCTTTAATTATTACAAGACGATTTTGTTCTTTTTTTATATGACATAAATGGGTAAAAAATTTGTCCATTATGAGGGACATACATTTCCTTCTAATTTAAGCCTAGCCACGATTTGACAACAGTCTTATTAACCGACAAAATCGCGTATTTTAGCCAACCGAAAAACATTTGTATGCACCTACGAAATGAGCTGGCGCATAACCATAACGCCCATGATTCAGGCTGCCAAAATTTATGCAGTTAATCTTAGTCAAATAAATGATAATAAAACAAGTCCATTACATCCATGATTCTTACTAGCCGTCCCACCTTGCTTCGCCTGCTGACAAGTCTTATGTCTGGCTTTCGCATTGTAAGCGCGCACGAACTTCATTATAACTTCAGAACTACTTTACCAATTTTAATAGCACATAACCTTTAGCCCGGCCAGGTATCGTAGCAATGTAAAAAAACTGACACGAAAATTGGTCCACCAGTTTATTCTGAGTTATAGCTGAACATACGTACGAGGTCTGTTCAGAAAATACGAGGACTGTTTGAATTGCCCGCCTCCAGTTGGTTCCTCGGGAGTCAGGTCTTGCTGTAAAATTTTCTGGTAAACTTGGAAAATCAGCGACTATGCTCAACATGGTTTACTGTGAGGTTGCTATGAAGTGTACGACATCTTTGAAAGACATAAACGTTTTAAGGATGGACAACAACAGTCGATTGAAGACGATGAGCGTCCTGGACGCCCTTCCACTGCAAATGACCACTCCCACGTCGACAAAATCAACACCATAATGCGGGCGAATCGACGTCTGACCATCAAGGAGTTGGTTCGGGAATGTGGCATGATCGTTCAGAAGAAGATGAAAACTTCTAGTTAAGGATCATAACAGGTTGGGCTTACGATACTGATATTGAAGTGAAGGTCAGGTCAGGTCAGATCCAACCACCCGACCACCCCTACTCACCTGACGTTGCTCGTTATGAATTTTTCTTGTTCCCCAAATTTGAAAGATGGAAGAGGAGAAGATTTGAGGCAATTCCCGAGATTAAAACAAATGCAAGGAAGGAGCAAAAGAGCAATACAAAGGAGTGTACCAGGAGAGTTTCAACAAATAGACCCCTGTTGGAATGTAGGCGTTCGGAGGAGAGGACTTTGAAGGGAATCCACACATGTGACTTCTAAATAAAGTACGTATCATCTGAACAGACCTCGTATATGAGCGCTATTTTGTACATAGGTTGTACAACACTCTACTTTGTAGATTTGTGTATAGACAAAGGGCGGAATCAAATTTCCAATCCCCCAAGAGACCTTTCTCAATAGATCCAGCGTTCCAAGTTAATCCCTCAGTATATCATTCCGAAGTCGATGTGGTGGAGGACACCAAAAAAATAAATTTGTTGTCAAATAATTCTTTTTTAATTGACCATGTAATTTGGTAAAGACTCTTGTTTGTATAAATAATGTAGACACATCGACACTGCAAGTACTCGTAGCAGGTAATTGAAAATTAACCTTACCTACAATGTAAATAATTTGTAAGTTGCGTGTAAGATAAATGAACGTCTTCTATTGAAAACTACACTCATAGCGTGTGCGAGCAAAGGAAATCGCAAAGTCTAGTTACTGCCGGCTATAAGTAATGGTCTTTGGGAAGCGCTTCATTATTCACTGGCAGCAAATAAGACACTTTCCAGATTAGGAGGCCCGGAGCCGAAGTTTCTGTGAATTTTTTTGTTGGAACGTCAACGACCCTTTTAGAAACTAGCCTTTGTCCCCCAAGCCTTGGAACTGCTCCTTAAAGATGATTTAACAGCATTTTTGTGTTTAGTCAATGTCAGATGGACACCTGATAGGGTCAGGGTCTCTTAGACAGTTTATCAAATAGTTGGATTTTACCCCCAAACAAAAAAAGTTAATTTATATTTATACAAAAAAATTGTTATATTTTTGTACGGATTCAAAAACGCAATAAATAAATAAAAAGGAAAACTCCCGCTCTCGTTTTATACATTAGAATTAATTATGTAGAAAGATAACTGTTACTGACAGGGATATATGTGGCGTAATTATTGAATATACGCGATAAATCAGGTTAAATCGGCCGAGATGCACGTTCCACTTTGCAGAAAGGCAAGCCACATATTACTACTATTAATGGGGTTATGGAGATGGTTTCTAATTCGCGCTGAAACATAGAGGAGGCCTTATGGTTAGTCACGGAAGGAGTGCATATTTCATTTTAATGCGATGAGTTATATTTCAACTTGCCCTAAGAAGTACGCCGGGAAGCCCTAGCTGGATACCTAGGCCCTAATAAATTTCTATAAGCAACCCATCAAGACAAGTTGTTAGAAGAAGCATTTATTATTTTTGGAGGTTTTAATAATATAAGTGACCTAAATGTGCAAGAAGTTCAAGAGTTTTGCTCGAAAACATAGAAGAGAGTAAACGTAATTCCTGAAATTAACTTTTAAAACCATAACCACGGAGAGGTATGAAAATGTGCTTGAAAAAGTTCGAGTACGCTCCAATAAATCTTTAAATTTTGAGTTTTGAAAAATTGTGAATGAAAACAGGTAAATTCTATTGACGTAACATTTTTCATACAGAGTGTTCCTTGGTTCAGTAATGATGACGTCTGTTTTTTTGTTGTTTGTTTTTTAATAGCTCACTTGTATATTTTTGTATTGTCGCATTTTTTGTCTTTTAAATTTTTAAGATGAAACTTTTCAAGTGATCACTGTACGTGTATAACCCACGGAATAAATGGGTCTAACGATCAATGAATAGTTGAGATAAAATTAGGAAATGCGGATAATTAAAAAAAGGAATGCGTGTACTACTTACGTTTAGTTGCGGGAAAGTGAAAATGACAAGAAAAATGTAATAAATGAAAAATTGGACGCAGCAAACACCATTTTTTGCGAGCTTGAAGACGTCGAGGAAAAATTGTCTTCACTAGCAGCATTTTTTGGGAACAACTTTCATTCCAGCTTAAATTTCGAAAAATAGAATATGTTTTTAAAAATTTTTAAAACCACATAGTGAAAATTTGACATTTAGTCCAGTAAAATTAGACAAAAAATGCAATTATTATTTATGTAGTTCCAAGCGGAAAAGCGGTATTTTGTCGCGTATGAGGCCCATTCTATACAAGCCACAAAAACGCTACCGATTAGTCGCTCAGTCGCTTGAAAATTTTGCCCATTCTATACGAGCGTGTAGACGTCGCGCCTTTGTAGCGCGTATAACCGGCGAGTGAAACGCGACCCATTCTAGATTAGCGGCAAAAAGCCTCATATTTGCTATGGATCCCGTACAAGTTGTTGGGTGTATCGCTGTTCACCAATCAACGTTATTAAGTTTGTTGGCCAAAAAATCGTAAAAAAAAACGTTGGCGGGTACACCCGATTTGATGCTAATCGCCTGACCTTAGGGGTGTTTCATCTTAGCTTCGCAGAACATCGGAGATATCCTGAGAAGTTTTTTCAGTACTACCGGTTGTCTGTAAAGACATTTGACGAACTTTTGGGGCTAATAAAAATAAATCGTTCAGTGTCAAACATCTTATTCGCAAAGACACCAAGCACAGCAATGATCTGCACTACTAGCCGTGGACTGGTAATAAAGGGAAAATCGCTCGGCCAGCCAGAGGCTTGCAAGTTGCTATATGTAGAATGACACGCCGGTCTCCGGCGCGCGACTTTTAAGCAACCTCTTGCGTTCAAAACGCCGGCACGCCAACGAACGCGTCCATACGCGACCGCAAAGTTGCCCGTATAGTATGCCCAATTAACACTCTGTGGTTCTGTGACACACGCGTGTCGCTCGCAGGCAAACGGTCGCGTTTTTGTGGTTCGTGTAGAATTGGCCTAAGGGTAGTCTATGAAGAGTCGAAATTGAAAAATGCGAAAAAATGCTACCTTCCCATCATTTTTGAATATAACGGCCATTTTGGTTTCAAGGCATGAATTTTGTTTTTCATTTTACGGCGATATTCGACTTTGTTCCCAAGAAGAAGAAGAAGAAGAAGGAGAAGACGAAGAAGAAGAAGAAGAAGAAAAAGAAGAAGAAGAAGAAGAAAAAGAAAAAGAAAAAGAAAAAGAAGAAGAAGAAGAAGAAAAAGAAGAAGAAGAAGAAGAAAAAGAAGAAGAAGAAGAAGAAGAAGAAGAAGAAGAAGAAGAAGAAGAAGGAGAAGACGAAGAAGGAGGAGGAGGAGAGGAAAGAGAAGAAGGAGAAGAAGAGCAAGGAGAAGAAGGAGAAGAAGGAGAAGAAGAATAAGAAGGAGAAGAAGAAGGAGAAGAAGAAGGATAAGAAGAAGGAGAATAAGAATGAGAAGAAGGAGATGGAGGAGGAGGAGGAGGAGGAGGAGGAGGAGGAGGAGGAGGAGGAGGAGGAGGAGAAGAGTTAATATTTTGTTCAACAGGATATCTCAGTGAAGTTTCGATTGAAAAAATACAATGAGAATAACTATTACCTGACATGGCCTGATGTGTCAATTGCATGGCATTTCAAAACATAAATTTTTTTCGCACAATAAATCGCAGATTTAATGTTTAAAGGTAATTTCAAAACATAAATTTTTTCGTACAATAAATTGCAGATTAAATTTGAAGGTATTTTGCCACCCAATTCCAAATCGGCAGAGGCTGGAACTGTCTGAAAACCCAGGGACACCATTTAGATTGCCATAGTTGGTGAAGAGTTTACGCCAAATAAGCTTCTTTCAAACAATGCTGCACAAAGAACTACCACTTCTGAAACTTTTCTCTCACTATGCCAAAATAAATGGAGCACGCGTAAACCCATATAAAATAAATAAGGCTAAATAAAAAGTAAGACAGCTGCATTGATATTTATGCTACTCTCCAGATCCAGATATATTTCGTTTGCGATTTTATGGCAGATCATGCTGTTGATAAAATATTTGGCTTTCTCGTGCTATTGACCGTTGTCTGATTGAAATGGAATATAAACGGGAGCTTTTGCCGCACAATGTCCGGACGTAGCCGCAGTTCCACATGAAGTTATCCCTTATTCATAATGCAGGACTTCGAGAGTTGCCAGTCAGCATTACCCGGATCGTCCAATCCAGACACGCGTTATCTGACCCAGACACTGCCCTGAATAAACATTTGATCTGCATTGTTCCTATCATATCACGCGACAGTTAATTCTATTATTTAAGTAAGTACATCTTTTTTGGCAAGCTGTTACTTGTAACTTGTTCGATAAGTGATCGGAGAAATGTTAACAACCTACTGGTAAATAATCCAATTTATAATCGTGCTTGTAAACGCTCCTCTAATATTTTATGCATAGACAGCAGCTGGAACAAAAACTGGTACCTTTGCCAACCGATATTAAAAATGTATAAGCCAGTCTAGTATTCAATTTCATTGTCCTTTTGTGTAACGAGTTATATCCATTTATTTGATTTGGAAAATTTATGCGACGCTTCCTTTTTTGGAATAAACAAAAACTAGGTTGCATTAATTTTTTTAATAATATAAACGGTCTCCTAACAATGACTAAATCTCCCAAGAAATTATTCAAGAAATTTGCAACATCCATTCAATGAAATTAGTAGACCTCTCGGTTCTCTTGATAATTGAACTATTGTATTGTATCCCGGTAGCTCCAAGCAGGAGTATATCAACAAGCTTAATAATGGTTAATTGAACTTACAAACTTTAGGCAGAGTCAAACTAGATTAGATACGCCCATACATACATCGTATTCCTAGTATCTCTCTCTCCATTGAGACAAGTTATGGATTCCCGTGGGACATAATATTCAATTATTTATTGAATATTAGAAACAGAGATTCCCAGAAGCTTCTCTCGTCTCGACATTGTCGAGCAGCAGTCATCCAAAACTAGGAGATACACAACTACTCTGGTAATAAAATTATAATAAACCTCGGGATCTTGTAACTTGACATCTTTGTCTAGTTTGGATGGAAAATGAATCAAAATCAAACATAAGGCTATGCCGTCTTAATAATCTGTCTAGATCTTAAATCTTCATCTAGCTAATAGCTTTGAGCCATTACCATTAATACGCGAAAAGCGACAAAATTAATAATGATGATGACATTCAATTAACCAGTCTCAGGAGGTCAATAATTCATCACGAACCGGATGATAAAAATTGCATATATCATTGGCTGTAGCAATATGTTCCTCCAGTTCAAATTAATTTATCACTGTCGCTGCAAGCTGCAAATAAAGCTAGAAGATTTTGAAATATTAACAAGTCTCGTCATCTTGTAAAATTTGTTTTATTTCATTAAAAGAAACAAAGAAGCTGACAGAACTTATACGGTGGAAAAGCAACGGAAAAGCCAGTGCTTGCGAACCTCCTTGACAGTTTAGTACATTAAGAAGATCTGTAGATTACGGGAGCTACATTTCATCTTCTCTCTAATATAATGTAAGTAATCCAACCAAAAATTGCCAAAAATGTTGTTTCTGAGGCAGCTATGAATATAATGAAAGGAATGGAAGGACTGCGCCTTTCTCTTCGTATATGCTTAGTTACAACAGGTGTTGTCAGTTCAAGCTGTTTCTCTCAGCATCACAAATGCATCTAAGAATTCCTTTCAGATCAATTAGGATATAACAAGGTAAATATAGTGAAATTATATATCCCAACCCTAATAATTGTAGTGGACTATATGGTTAATATAAATTTGAAGTTATAAGTAGGTAAACAACATGGTCAACTGTAAAACTCAATGTTTACCTTCTTGGTTAAAACTTTATTACCTAATTAAGGTACACCCTCTTTAAAAAATTCATACCAATTTCACACTTCATCATTATTTGAATATTTATAACTTTATATGTGTCAACTACCACAACAAAGATTGTGGTTGTTCTATGAACCGGGTAACGGGATCAACGTCGTTCCTTGAAAATCAACCAACTCCAATAATAATTGAGAATAAATTATATCCAAATAAACAATAAATGACACTTGGTAACACCGCTCTTAGAATATTATGCAAGAAAATGATCCCCAGTAGCAAATACCTACCTGCTCGTAATATAACCAGAAGTAGTAAAAAAAACTTTAATAGACCGATTAAATTTGCAAGTGAAGTAATTGGCCTACGTGATAGTAAACATGTACCAGTTCTATCCACACTGGCAAAAATATCCACGTACTTTTGCGGCATGTTTTCTCTCACATATTCACCGGAGCAAACTCGCCAGCAAACGATTCAATGTGGACTGGAAATCAATTGATTATGTGATGAGATAATCCAACATTAATCTCCAAGACATCTTGGTTCTATCACCTGATTCAGGTGACGTATATAAATGTGTTTTGAGGGATTTTAAATTTGTTTGCATCAATTGGAATAATTTTTGTCCCATTCCGAGGAGAATCAAACAGCTGATATCTTGCACGATTGTTGTCAAGCAATAAAAATTTGCATGCAACTCTTCTGGGACAGAATAATATTAGCTCTAATAAGATAACTGACTTGAACTTTTATTGGTAAATATGTAAATAAGAACGAACCAGTAGTAGCAAAACAGCTAGGCTACTATGAAATTATCTCGATAATTATTCTTGTTTCAAGCAGGATATTAAAACAATTTTATCGTAAAGTTATTTATACAATTAAGTACAGCAAAACTTGCATTTTGATAAAATAATATAAGCTTTAAATAAACACTTCTCAGCTCACCGGGCATACGTACATTAACATAATCCAATTTGAATACAGCGCGGATCTTTGTAATAAAATGCAAAATCCGACTACAGATTTACAATTTTAATCTTAATTGCTAACAGATATCAAAGACGATTACCGTAACTTAGCCTTACAAGAAGGGAGGGCCAGGCAGAAGGAAAATTCAAGGCAGACGAGTTGTAATTTAATCCTGGAGGTTCTGGAGGAAGATATGAGAATTGTTTCGTTTTAGTTTGTATCTCTATGCAGGAGCAGGACATAATTCTGTGAAGTTTTGAAATACTTAATTTAAAATTCGATAGGAATTCATGGATTAAACGACATGGTAGATACGAGAACATTTTTGGCAAGGGGAAAGGAAGAGATTTCTTGACGTTAAGCTCTCTCCAGACTGTAATTTAATAAATGTTTATAATTATTTCATTTATTTATCATCATCGCATATCTTTCTGCAAAAAAAAACGTAACAAAAAAGGAAGAAAAGAAACAAAAAAGACAATATTCAGATAAAAAAATTATAAAAAGAGTTAGATTACAAAAGACATTTAGAAAAAGTGTATGTTAATTATGAAAAAAATTGGTTACAGAAACCTTTCCGGTTGACAAAGTCCGCTTTTACAGCTTATTTTATATTCAATTATTGTTCGAGCACGATTTTGTTGTTGAAGCGCATCGAAAATTTCTCCAAACACGAATATTATTTAGAATTTCATTTTCCATTATTTGATAATTTTCATTCTCCACTCACCACACAGGAAATTTCTTTCAATCTATAGTAATTCCATCGTCGCAGAACTCGATAAGCACAAGCTTCCAACTGTACGCCATTGTCTACTCTTGTGGAGAGGAAATGTAACCCAGGGATGTGACAATGGTAACCAGCGTGCAAGAACAACGTCGGTAATGACAGACTACAGGTGGTTAGAGGGTGTTAGGGGGCGGTTAGGAGGTGACTACAGGGATTTCTGAGACAATGGGGTGGCAGATAAGGCTGCTGACGCTGCGACGGCGACGCCTCTCACTATAAGCGACTTCTTGCAACCGCTAGACCGTGCTCTGATAGCGCTAACCTAGGCGTCTGGCAGGAAGAATATGTATACAGGATGGAGAAGTAATGCACAATATAATGTTCATACTCTTATATTAATGAAAAATAAAATTGGCGAAAATTTACCACTTTGATAAGCTTGTATCTCTTCAGGTGTGCCACTTTGTATACTCTGTAAATCGTCAAATAAAACGTCACCTGGATTTGAGCCCAAGTTCGGACTTTTAGCGCCCGAACAGGTCTCTTATTGTTAGTTTTTTAGAGGCAGTTTTTGGACGTAACATTCCGCCTGCGTATTCATAGGTGTCCGAGTTCATGTAGGCAACAATTTCTAGCTCATAATTTTCAATGCATCATCATAAAGCATGAAAATGTATTGCATATATGCTTGAATCAATGTTACTTATCTATACGTGACCAACAATACACTAACGAATAAACATTTTCATACTTTTATTAGTTGATTTTGCTCATACAATAATTGACGGTTATGACGGCACGCAAAGATCCATCTAGCAAAGTACAGCTAAGCTTTATTACAGGAATTATTAAATATTAATAATGATTGCCCCTTAATTGATATGTGATATTTTTCTTGCAAATGGGTGGTGTGTGGTTGGTGTATCTTATTAGAAATAAATGCAATAACCGACATGACATTTACGATACAAGGGGAGTCCTCAATTGCGGTATAATTATCTTACCTTTTCTACTTCCTAATACCGAAATGAAATTGTATAAGATTGCCAGGAAATTCAGTTCCCTTCCTCCATCTCCACAAGCTATATTTATTAACCGACAATAAATGGGAAATGACATTCGATGATACTAATGCAAATCTATAAAAAGCCTCTGAGAACGTTCTACTGAATGTTGACATACTAACCAATCGTTTAATATGGAAGAAGAAAATGAAAATAAATTAAATAAACAAGAAACTTACTCGCATTCGCGATTTTTCTAAGAAAAAGAAACATATTACGAAGAAATGGTAAAACAAGGTGGTAATAAAAAGGTACAGACAAATAACGCAATAAGAAAGTTATTGAAAAATTCAGCACCAATAAAACATTACTGTTTAATTTTTTCAGAGAACATGTGGGTTCAAACAAGGATAGAGAGGTAAAGTATATAAATTATAAAGTACAGGGAGTTGGGAGTGCTCCTTTAGTGGGATATAGAAGTATAAGATCGACCGGGGAGCTCACAGATAGAGAAAAGTAAGTGCAAAGGTGATTTTTCCTCGCCCAAATGTGTGAATTATTGAGTGTCGCGTCCATAAAGATGCAAGTTTAATCATATCTTGTCTCTGGTCGAAGCTACGTAACTGTAAAGTTGCTCACATGCAATATCATAACACATCAGTGGCGTAGAAACTTCGAGGTTTCGGAACTCTCGTGAATTTAGAATTAGAAATTTCGTGAAGGAACTGAAAGATAGTAGATCATTTTGTCTATTTCTCATCGTTTCATAAAAGATACGAACTTGGAATATTTTTATGAAAGTATTCTTCTAGAAATGTTATCTTGGAACTTCTTGGTCTCTTCATCAACTTGAAAAGTTTCAAATTTGAAAAGCATAGAAAACATCAAAGTAGAACTTAAATAAACAGGAACAAACCGGAGCAGCCTGATTCACATGACACAAATGTATCTACATGATAATTTGTGTTCGTACGTGTTGAACATCCTCACTTATTCGTTTGTTGTTAAGAATTTCTCGCTATATTAATCTGCAGGTATTTTTTATGTAAATATTGAACGTTTCTATTTTTTGGAGATATGCCGATAATGGAAGAAAACGGTATTATGTTAATTCTCAAATATCTTTAGTTGACATAAGAACTTAAGAAGGAAGGAAGGAAAATTCAAAGTAAACATTTATCAGACACAAATCTCGATAATTGTACTCATTGCATAAAACTAATTGCAACTACTAGACGAGCTTCTAAACTAGCCAAATTGCACCCTTTCAAAGCACAATTCGACTTTTATACTGAACAGACAGTTTCCTGAATGTTCCATTAAAATAAAATAAAAGGGGAACATGCAAGCTCCTCTTCAGAAACTCCGCCAGCTACCTTTGCCATTGTACGACTACATAACCAAGTAAGTAAGTGTAAATTAGAAGGCTTGAGAGGCCACTCATTAACACACCAACAAAATAACACATAAAAATGTCCCATCACGTCGTCTTCGTTTAGCTTCTGTCTCCATTCCCATAATCCGTGGCTGGGGCTCTTCGTATGCAAATGCAGCAATTCTCCTTAATTACCACACTCGACTCCTCGATCTTCCACTTCCGCGAGTCTCAGTCAACTTTGATGCTGAAAAGGCAACTCGAGACGAGAGTCACTGACGAATCACTGACGGTTCTGTATTTAATTACAGGAGCTCTCTCTTGATCGCAGATATTCGGTAGAAATGTTGAAATCTGCAAGTAAATATTTGATGGGGACGAATTAGACAGCGTTTGGCTCAAGTGACATCGATCTCTTTGATGTTATTGCCTCTGTGTCCCTGTCGCGGCAATTACTAGCGCCCGTGGAAGAAATTATTAGCAAATATTGGCCGGAGACATTTAAAGTCCCAAGTAAATATTCAAGAGACGCGCACTCGCTGTATAATGTCAAATTAAAACGTGTTAGATGGGAATAATTATCAAGGTATGAGATAAAAGGCAGACTGTTTCAACTCGGTGGTTACAGCGCGTATCGTATACTAACTTCGGCGTCTAAGCTGTTAAAAGGAAATTAAAGTTTTAATGTTTGATAGACAACAACATCCCAAGCATCTGCCTCTGCCATGACACAATAAAAATCTACAGCGTTGTGTCGGGCTTCTGGTTAATTTACTTCAAACAAATGAGCTTGTTTCAAAATTTTCAGTTAGGAATTATTTAATCACCGAGACGTTCTAGAAATTATAATTAATAAAGCATATAAATGGGTGGTGAAGCCGAAGAAAAAAATATTCTTACTTTTGATGAATAGCCTCCCATCACTAGTTACTGATGATATCAAGTTCCCATCAAATACTGGGGATCATCTTGGGAAACAACTTTATATCTACATAAATTAAGAAGTGTTACCTAATTTATATTATGTACCGACTAATTACTTACATACTGTTACTGTTAATAATTATTTGAGTACCTCTGATGGATAAATAAAGTTTGAATACTTGGGGAAGAGAAAAAATTATCATTTCTTAATTGCTATTCGTATTGATGGAATCTGACCGTATTCCTAAAGCTTTACGATCCAATTAAATTTCGAATATAATTAAATAAAATAGTAATAAAGTTCTTCAGAAGCAGTTTTATGGTATCATATTTTGCGATAGACAAAAGGAACATTAGATTATTTCTCTTTTGTAAAACTTTGTTCTAAAAGTACAAATGATACAATTGACCCGATCCTCCTTCTCTAAATTCGAGATTACGCGCGCAGAACTCCGTCGAATGTTCTTTTTCATGGTTCTCTTGATCAGATCTAGAATCTAGCGTCGTTAGTAGGTATGGTTCTAGAATCATTGAAACGGAAACTCCGCTCTTTGATTCTCGATCAATTCGCGTGAGTCAGGGATCCAGGCCACCTTGTCGGCATCACAATTACACTGGCGTCATGGCGTCGCTATAATCAGCTACCGCGTTGTCACGGCTTACACACAGAATAAGGAAATAATACATATCTTACCCGTGATCGTTTTGGTGGTTCGACCATCATTAGGAAAAGTGAACAATAACCAGTTTCCCCTCACGGAGTCTGGTATTTTTTTTTTCCTACGACCACTATACAAAATACTACTTTGCGCATCGTTTTTTGTGCGCAAACTAGCAGATTTATCACGAATCCAAAACTGTGCGACACAGTGACATAACGCATAGCCAAAAATCGTTTCCGTACAGTTTTAATGTAAACAATAGTGATGGGCGGTAACTGAGAACTCAACTGTTACTTTTATTGTTAATGGAATAACTATTCATTTAAAGCTTCAAGGTAATAAAATAAACACAAATGGGATAACATAGAACCCGACAAGACTATAAAATATAATCATTATTCTCTTGTGGCAGTAATTATGAAAATTTACGAGTTGATCGCTAATAACAGCCAAATAAAATTCACGGACGTGATCGTGAAAATAACTCGCACACCTCTACTAACTTCCATCGACGACGCACAGCGCCTGCGTTGTGTAGAAGTTGCATATCAATGATATACTAACCTCCCTTAAATCATTGTTATTATCTACCACGTCTCCACGCTCACGTCACTTATTTTTAGTTTATACGGAGTCTAATAATAAATAATAATAATATTGTCGGTAGAATTCAATGATTTTACAGTATATAATAGTAATAATAAAAAGTCATTGGTAGAATTGAAAATAATACCTATCTAGGTAGGTAGTCTGAAAAAATAAACTTTAGTTAGGTACCTATCACTATAATGGATTGTAATTCCTCTGAATCTGAAGCAGAAAATACACCACCTGAAGTCAGAAAACAAGCAGGTTTGTGTTCTTTGAATATGCTACCTGTAGTTTCGAGAGAAAAATACGAATCTGCTTATAAACATTTCATAAATTGGAGAAAATGTCATAAAAGCAGAGCATTGTCAGAAAAAATAATTTATGTGTTAAATTTGTTAAATAATTAATCTGTTAAATTGTGGTCGTAGGAAAAGTACTGTGTGAAGCACGTGCGGAAAAGAAGTTTCACACTCGTGTGAATTGTGACACTCGACTTCGTCTCGTGTCACAATTGTTTCACACTCGTGAGAAATTTTCTCTTTTCCGCACTTGTTTCACAATATACTATTCTTAATCTACTGTTTATTCGCTGGAAATAAACAGTCCTGATTTTTTTGAGCTTACCTACTTGAAAGTAGCGTGAAAGTTTATACTCGTAGATTTTAAAATACAGAGTCGTACATTATGAAGTAAAAATGTTTTGAATTTTGAAAAATTTCTAATTTCAAATCGGCTATTTTTGAAAAAAAAAATGACTTGAATTTTCGATTTCACATATTGTAAGCCTAAATTTTGTTTTTTTACCCCTACGGCTTTCTGTCCCCCCTCCCCCTCCCTCTGGTATTTATTTTCAAGCCAGCCTACTGCGTTTTCTGAGCATAGAATGACTTGAAAGTAGCGTAAAAGTTGATAGTTTTCAATATACAGAGTGTTACATTCTAAACTTAAAATGTGGTACCTACGTCATATGTAATAGAATTTATAATTTGAAAAAAAAACTACTTTTGAAAAAATCAACTTGAATTTTTTACTCTCCCTCCTTCCTTCTAATCTGGTAATTTCTGTTTTTCTTTAAAGGCATACTACCGGAAATTGACGTCCGGGTTTTTCTCAGCATTAGAACAAATTGAGAAAGTTCGGTGAAAGTTGACAGATTTTAAGATCCAGAGTGGTACGTACACTATAAACTGAAAATGTGGTACCTACTCTTTTATGAAATAAAATTGTGATTTTGAAAAAAAAACTTGAAAAAATCAACTTGAATTTTTTACTTGGCATCTTCCAAGCTTCAATTTTACTTTCTACCCCTACGGCTTTCCCTTTCCCCCTTCGAAGCTGATAACTTTTTTAAGGCAGTCTGCTATGTTTTTGCCGGAAATTGGTAGGTATGTATACGTTATCTGAGTATGAGAATATCTTGAAAGTAGGAGGAAATTTGACAGTTTCCAATACATAGGGTGATATGTACATTGAATGAAATTAGCGGTATACTCAGAAAAATTTGGACCATCAATTTACAGCATAAAAACGGTAGGCTGCTATTAAAAAAAAATACCAGAATGATGGGGGGAGCGCGGTAGGGGTAAAAATGCAAATTGGTGCTTAAAAGATGTCAAAAAAAAACGTTGATGTGCGAACAAAAATATTTTTTTCTCTGAATTATGAATTCTATTCCATTTAAGAGATATACACACTGTTTAAAAAGAGGTGAAAAGATAGTGTAATGAAAGAATTATTATATAAAGTGATAAAAAAATAATGAAAACTTACATTTACGTAACGTTTGATGTCCATAATGCATAATTGAATTCTTACCTGAAACAAAAAAAAAAGTTAAATTAATTTGATATTCTCTTCAATACAATAACATCTCCAATATGCCATTCAACTATCAGAATGTTAATAGGGGATATCTCTGGAAGGTACCACCAACATCCTCTACCACAGATTCCTGACTTGGAAATATGACGATTTAACCGAAATTATCTATATCCAAATGGCCCTTTTTTCAAGATTCATCCCCTACTACATTTATTTTATCTGAGCCTGAGTAGGTAGAAGCTTTTTATTATTGTTTCACTACACTTTGAACCACTTTAATTTTGCCAGGTAACCATGCAAATATCGGTCAGCCGCTTGTTTTAATGTGACAGTAGTATTCGGAAATAACTATAGTTAGCGAGTTGAAACTATCGTTTTTTTTTTGCATCAGCCCTTCATTCGAAAAAATTATTTTTTGTAAAATGGGATGGAACCGAGTCTATTTGAGATAAACCTTGTACCTACGACTTCTCTAAAGCTTTCTCTGAAAATAATGGATGTTAGTCCACAAATTACTACAAAAATGATATTATACACAAAATAGAGTTACAAACACAACCATTTTAGATGAAATCATGAGAATTGATTAGACGAAATCATAAAAGCCCGGAATCACTAATGATTTCAGTTGAAAACGCCAGTCGTGAAACCCTACAAACATCATTTATTAGAGTATTATTCAGTTTTAAATTCTCTAGTTGATTATTCCATTCATAATTATTTCATTTTAAATTTATTCAACGAATACGACAAGTTAGTATCACGATTTAAACACAAAACGACAAAACCAACAGAACAATAATAAACATACAAAAAAGACGAATCTTGAAAGTAAGTACCTTCCTCTCCATCCTCCATCTGGAACGAAGTTCATAAACGTGACGCAAAGCCACGAAAATGGCAATTAGTAACAATGGCTCGACAAGAAATTTCTTAATATCCACATTAAAAGCTTTATGAAACAAAAGACCCTTAAAGAGAATAATTTATATGCTTCCCGCGGTTAAAATATGTCGCGCAGATACGCTCCGGCAAAAATTTAAAGAACTTCAGTCAGCCTTAACCGGTGGTCGTAAAGTAACAAACGACTCTTGTCGAAAGGGTTGAAGGGGGCGAATCGGCAGGGGTTGTGAATGTTAATGAATGAAGCGGCGGATGATGTCACGCAGTTGCTTTTATAGTTGTAGCCGGTAATTGGATTCGGGGATCAAAATGACTTGAAAAGGCTGAAGGTATTCACACATTAATAGAACGTTTCCTGCTTTATGGTAGAAAGAAATCCTTAATTATAATTTTAATCATACTTCGAGAATTTCTTGCCGATAAATTTTGCAATTAGTTTTCATAATGAGAGCATAGCAAATATAGTGTGTAGTTTTATGTAAAAAATTCTTGACAAAAGGAGTCAAGAGGCTACCTATCAGAATATTTTCTGACCAATTTTTAAATATTTAATAAAAAAATCAATTTACTAATAATTAAAGGTTATGTTCCTAAGACAAATTCCCTTGCACATATTATTCCCAAGCATAATATGGCAAGTCGTTAGTAAAAAATAGGAAGTAGAACAATGTTCTAGTGTATATCTACAGCAGTAGCTGGTTAGAAACTTCAGTTTGCAACAAAAACTCCACCAGACTGCTTCGATCTGACGTGACTTCCAGACAGGCATGATATACCCCAACAAAACAACTGCCACTAAAAGATAAACACATCACAATCTGGCCTGCCAAGTTTCTCCGATTGTTGTCCAACTTTACTCGTATATGTTGTCACATTAGTCACAATAATTCTAATTCTGCCTAGGTCATGGCATTTTTCAGCTATTTGTGCTGAAAAGTTCTTTTTGAACGTGGGAGGGAATTGAGAGAAAAAGTACTTATTTATAACATTATCGCGTCCAAGATGTAATAATATTACCAAGGAAAATTTACGGACAGAGCCGCGTTACCGGCGAGGGAGTAACATTCTGAGGTAATAATAGCTTTCATTATTGCGAGTCGTGTACTATACTTTTTATACGACTAAACAGTAAAATAAAAAAGACATCCATTAATGTTGGTACAATTCATGGAATGGCAGTGAAGTTTGAGGTAGAAAAAATGACAGATATAATAATAATCACAATATTGTAGTGTAACCTACCTTTAAAAATTGAGATCCTGCGTCATGCGCTGTAAATTCAGTAATGTGGCCCCCAGATTGGATGGTTTTGAAAAAGAAGAACCCCTTTGACGTTTGAAATGTCAACTTGTCTGTCATGAATGACTGGTTGTACTCCCGCCCTGAATGTTTGATTTGAATTTGAGGTTTTCCCGCCCTGAATTCTTGGATGTTTGAATTTAAAGATAAATCATATATTATACAGGGTGTATCTAAATAACACCGAAAAAAATTAAGGGGTGATTCTGTGATGAAAATTAAGGGGGGTATTTGGTATAGAATTTTTCGAAAAAACTCTCCCCGAAAAAGTTACACCCCTTCGAAGAATTAAAAAAAAAATGGTTTTCATTTTTTATTTTCCCTGTATATTAAGCTAAAGACACGAAAATTGGTAAATATTAATTGTCAATGAAACTACATATTTTGAATTTTTTTCAACCCTGAAGTATGCTTAGAAGGGATTGAAATAGTCAACCCCTAAGATACCTATTTTACCTTACAATTTTTTTTTAGATTAAAATTTTTCTTTAAAAAAAAACACGGCTGAATAGCTCAATTAATCTACAAACTTTTTTATCTCCATAAGTTTTTTCTGAAACTTGCGCACTTAAGAGAAAAAAAATAAATGTATTGCAAGCTCATGTTATAAATAGTGTTTCAGGGTTGAAAAAAATTCCAAATATGTAGTGTCATTGACAATTAATATTTACCAATTTTCGTGTCTTTAGCTTAATATACAGGGAAAATAAAAAATGAAAACCATTTTTTTTTTAATTCTTCGGAGGGGTGTAACTTTTTCGGGGAGAGTTTTTTCGAAAAATTCTATACCAAATACCCCCCTTAATTTTCATCACAGAATCACCCCTTAATTTTTTTCGGTGTTATTTAGATACACCCTGTATATTAGTCGTAGATAAAGGTATTTTAATTACAATACAGGGTTACTGGTAACTGGATACATTCCTTTGGTGATCTGATAAAACAAGAGGTAAGGAGTAAATTAACCCCAACATGCACTATACAAAACTCAATAGAATTTGAGATATTTCGATTTTCAACTTTTCTTAAAAAAATGGTTTCAGATGTCTTGAAATGTAATTTTCAAAAAATCTACTTTAACTTTTTGATTTTTTTTTTGCTGGAATACTTGTCCAATACTATGCTTCCTTCTGGAATAAAAAATATCCTGAGGTATTTCGATCGTGTGAAATTTTCAAAGAAAAACTTTCACAAACTATTTTCTTTAAATAAGATTTAAAAGTTTTTACAAGTTATTTTCGCAAAATTGTCAAGGCACCTTGCGTACAAATTGTTTTAAAAACTTCCCTAGTATAATAGCTATCTAACAAGGTACGAATCTTGTACAAGAATAACAGAATCTCCCCGCTATGTACCGTTACCGAGGAACAAATCCTTAAGTCGGGACGTTTTAAAAAAAATACGGCCCTGAACGGGGGTCTTAAAATTCTCGGATCCGGCCCATCTTCAACAGGTCGTATTTGGGGGTCCCGAGCTTCGTCCCTACCAAGTTTCGTCCCGATCGGTAAAACTTTCAGACACTAAGAGTGTTTCCTAGGCTATTCCCGAAAAATCCCGAAATTCCCGAAAAAATGACACTTCCCGGGAACGGATCCCGCTCATTTTCAATGGGCATCGTGCCACGGTGCGCCTCTTCAATCGAGCCAAATTTCAACTTTCCCACATGAAAACTGGCGGCTCCAGAGTGTTTCCTAGCAAAGTCACAGACAGACAGACCGACAGACAGACATTTTTCGGGCACAAGAATACGTATACTTACGAAACTACTGTGACTTTGCTAGGAAACACTCTGGAGCCGCCAGTTTTCATGTGGGAAAGTTGAAATTTGGCTCGATTGAAGAGGCGCACCGTGGCACGATGCCCATTGAAAATGAGCGGGATCCGTTCCCGGGAAGTGTCATTTTTTCGGGAATTTCGGGATTTTTCGGGAATAGCCTAGGAAACACTCTTACGCCCGTATTCACAAACGATAATTTCCTAAATAATTACGTAATCAATTATCCCCATCTCATTCTATTGCAAAAAAACTGCATATCTCCATCTCACTCATTTAAATAATTACGTAATTATTTAGGAAATTATCGTTTGTGAATACGGGCATTAGTGTCTGAAAGTTTTACCGATCGGGACGAAACTTTATAGGGACGAAGCTCGGGACCCCCAAATACGACCTGTTGAAGATGGGCCGGATCCGAGAATTTTAAGACCCCCGTTCAGGGCCGTATTTTTCTTAAAACGTCCCGACTTAAGGATTTGTTCCTCGGTAACGGTACATAGCGGGGAGATCCTGCTATTCTTGTACAAGATTCGTACCTTGTTAGATAGCTACTACACTAGGAAAGTTTTTAAAACAATTTGTACGCAAGTTGCCTTGACAATTTTGCAAAAATACCTTGTAAAAACTTTTAAATCTTATTTTAAAAAAAATAGTTTGTGAAAGTTTTTCTTTGAAAATTTCACACGATCGAAATACCTCAGGATATTTTTTATTCCAGAAGGAAGCATAGTATTGGACAAGTATTCCAGCAAAAAAAAAATCAAAAAGTTAAAGTAGATTTTTTGAAAATTACATTTCAAGACATCTGAAACCATTTTTTTAAGAAAAGTTGAAAATCGAAATATCTCAAAATCTATTGAGTTTTGTATAGTGCATGTTGGGGTTAATTTACTCTTTACCTCTTGTTTTATCAGATCACCAAAGGAATGTATCCAGTTACCAGTAACCCTGTATACTCTGTATTTTTAGATATACATATAGGGAGAAATTTCTATCTCCTTGTCTAGACCACTCACTCTAGCCCAACTTGGTAATAATTATACCTACCTCCTCGTAGATAATTAATTATTTCATAATTTAATAACTGAACTGAAAATTCATACAAAATACTAACTATTTGCTTTATTGCAAGCACACACGAAATTGTATTATCAAGTTTCTGAACTGAATGAAATTACAAGTTAATATAATTTCAGCTAAATATCATCCGACTCCCGATGGGAGGTGTAAAGTTGTAGCATGGCATGGGTCTCTATTTGCCCAACTTGCGATAGTAGTTCCAGTCTATGGACTCTCTGTATCAATCAGGGCATAATTAGTTTCCAAAGTTGGCACCACTGGGGACCCACTCGGTCCCTGTTAGATTGTTATTTGCCACGTATTAGTTATCGAGGACCACTATAGTGTAAAATTATCGTCTTCATACGTGTGTTACCAACTTAGGGCAATAAATTCAGATGTGAGAAAATGTCCGTTGCGCAAGTTGTGGGTAATTTCGGAAGTCTGCGAACTAATATTGTCATCGTAACTTTCAACGTCGGCAGCGAATTAATCCCAAAGGGTTGCAAGTCATTGGACGATCATGTTCAATGTTCATACCTATCAATTATGGACTGTTATTTCAGCAAGCTATTCATTACTTAATTAAACGATATTAGTTTTTACTTGTACTTTTTTCATAGTTTGCACTGATTCAAAGATCAATCATACTCGTTCATTACCGAAATTGTTCTAGCACCACCAATAGAGTATGAGATAGTTGCGATAGGGATTTTTCCATGGTAAAAATTAAAAGTTTTAAGAAAGTTTTTTGATAAAGGAATAAAAAAGAAAATAAATTTTACAGAGAAATTTACACAAGCCCTCTAAGCAAGCAAAAGAAAACAGATTTTATTCCCCTTTCGACAAACAAAAGTCTCAAACTGTTACTTTCAACATCGTTATCTGCCTATATTTTCCTCAAGTTTGATAATTACAAAGTATGATTATTTCTCCCATCGTCTGCGAACTGAGAACGACTTGCCGCCTCTGTCGTTAGAGCAGAATTTCACCTCTAGATGGATTTTCTAGAAGGAAACTTTTAAATATGAACCACCCACTATCGTTCTACATGAATGAAAATTGAGAAGTTTAGAAAACTTTTAAAACTTGCTGTTGCACTAAACCATACATTTAAATAGCCTCCTGAGAGATATTTTGATATCCTGAAAACACCTTCAAAATAAACATTAGACTAAAATTCAACCGAAAACTCTTTTTTAGAGATGCTAAAAAAATAATTTTGTCTATTCGATCAAATTAAATCATCCAGTGTTAATAATAGTCAATAATTCGGCAACCCCGGCAACGTCGCTCTCACTAACACCACTCTAAGAGACAATTAAGGGGCATGCACCACCGTTCAGGGAAGAGGAAAGATTATTGCAACAAACTCAACTTCCTTTTTGCAGAGTTATGGAGTGGACTTTATCTCCGCCTTCAGGCAGGTTAGACATGGGGCGGCAAGCAAATTCAAGCAATACGTGATCGTGACGAATAATTCGAGAACCACGGTCGAGATAATTCTACAATAAATAAACTGAATTACAACATTATAAACTTGACCAAAAAAAAAAAAAAACAATTACATTCATGAATCTTTCAGACGTTCACAGAAAGCTAAGCTGGTTAATAATCTATACGAAAAGTAAAAGGTTTTGCAGCTACACCACGTGAATAGATTTTATCTTATAGGAACAGAAAAAGTCTGGCATTAATAAAACGTACCTTATATGATACACCCATGTAATAAAAGTATTATTAAGATCACGGAATATTTTATCAGTAACACAGCAAAAATGTATTTTAATGTCGATACACAAAGTAACTGTCTGCAAAGTACAAAATAAAGCAGCAAAAGTAACACGTAAACATCAAAACAAAACACCAGCGATACCGTGAGTCTATAAAGTGAGTTGGAGTTTTATGAAGAGTATTTTATTGGAAAACTAAATTACATTCTCTGGCTGTTTTTAAGCAAAATGCCGAAGTTTCACAAGCCCCTTTGGCGGGGCGCTATTATTATATGTATGTGAAATACCTAAGCTATCGCTGAAATTAGCATTCCTGAAATAATGTTCAGGTCTTCATTATAACAGGGCTTTTGGTTATCTTTCCAGAGCACCTGCAGGTGCTAGTGTAGTAATTTTAACAAGATATGAAGTTCATAAACGCATATCAAACTCCTGGATACAGTTTCATAAGAGCAGAAACGAGATGCACTATGGATATCAGGTTTCGTTTTGGTTGACTATAATAATCTATTTCAGTAGTTTGGATAGAATAAGAGAGACAGGACGATATTATTTTTGAATGTGTTTGGTTGGGCGTGTGAAATTATCCAGAACTCCAGCAGAACTCTAGCATGGTTCCATACCTAATCTACGAGGAATGAAGATCTGCATCTAGTATATACTACATACATACATGTGGATGGAACATTTTAAGAGATAAGAGCTTATTCAACATTTTCAGAGCTCAGATGTATGAATGAATGAATCTTTGAATGCTTTCAGTGAAATTACTTTGGTAAATTATTCAAGCATTATTTTTGCTCAGGTGAATTCAAGGTTAGGATCATAATACATGATAATTGTGTCCTTAAAATGAAGAACATGAATAAACCTTTTCTCCAAGACTTTGACAATAATTATAGAAAAAGAAGTAGTAATGTCAATGTCCTATAAATAGGCATTTTTCCCATATACCCGCCCCATTTGGAGTTTACAACTGATTTGTAATTTTAGAAGTTTATAAAAAAATACCGATAGTGACGTTTAAGTGAAGTTATCGGCGCCAATCCGAACTTTCAATAGCGGACCTACCCAGAATTTGGGTTTTTTCACTTTATACTTTCGTCCCGAAGTTTTCTCCCGCATCGAAACGCGGCTATAAATATTGCACGTTTCCTATCCATCTTTTCTTCTTATAGATTTGTCACACTAAACGTTGTCCCTAAGTGATGAATGTCGACGTGTGGCTGGATTGGTGTGGATAACTTCACTCACATGTAACTTCCGGTATTGCCTCTGGGCGAGTTGCCACATGAACGCTGTTGCCGATTTTTGTAAAGAAGATTTTTGGACATGATTTTGTAAACAGGTTGAGACGTTAGTACATATTAGAAACTTTGAAATGCTTTCTTTTTGCATAGTTATACAAGGTGGCTGAATTAAACCCATCCGAATATACTTTCAGCTAATTACGAAAAAAAAAATTTTTCAAGAAATAAGAAAAGTAAAAGGAAAGAAAAGAGAACCTTCACATTATATTTTTTTAAATTATAGATATAAAGCATCAAAACTTTTAAGCCTAAAAAACATACGAATTAAGGTCAATTTACATCTAACGGCGCGGACACGGACCGGGTGTTTAACGTGGACGTGCATTTTTATTTTCTCCGTCAGATGTAAAAAATGCAGGTTGAAAACAAAAATGCACGTTGAACACCCGACGGCCCGTCAGATGTAAATTGACCTTTATAAGAAAAAATCTAAAGTGCATTGTTATTACCCATGCAAGCTGCTAATAAAAGCAGTTACCTGGAAGAACGACTTCATAAATTGATCACGAGATAATTGGTTTAAAATTAAAAAATTTATAGATGAATAAATCGGTGGAAATTATAGATAAAAGCGGCTTTTAGCGTGAAGCAGAAAAACGCAATCATGAAAGGAATATTAATTTATAAAAATTTTGATTCCAGTGAACTGTTTTTCACGGTACAATAGGCACTCATTTTCAATAATTAATTATATCGTAACCTGTTACCTATCTACGTAAAAATACCATCTGAACAAACAAAACTTTGATAATATAAGCATAGAGTATTCGATTTACAGTTTTCTGGATGAAAAAAGGCTTAGAAATAAATTAGCCATGCAGTTAATTTCTGTAAATAAATTTATATATGTTCGCAGAAAGAAGATCGTCTTTAAACATATCGAAGTTGAATCAAAAAGTCAACAAAAAAGCATGTAAAAGTTTGAATTCAATAAACAGACGAATGTCTTACACAAAAAACTTTTCGTGCTACCGTACGCGAACTGACTGCTCTGCAAACGCTCTACAGGTTGCGACACTTCACTTCACGGCCATCGTCAAGAGTAACGGTCGTAACATTTAATTATTTGAAATAATTTTGCATCAAGAAAAAAGTGAAAAGCAATTTTTTCCTGATTTTCCTAATAACTTAGGAAAATATATTTTCCTAGAGAAGTAGATTTTGCTATAGACAAGAGATGAATGACATGTTGTCATTCATCATTGTTTTCATCATTTACTATCTGGGGTGTATCCTATGGCGCAAGTCTAACCCACCGTGCTCTTTATTTTATTTTGATTTCATTATTAAGATCCCTTATTCTGTTCCAAGGTAACAAAATTTTTTTTTTGTGCGGCCTTCGGTTGAGTTTTCCATACACCTATTATAACCCAAAATAATTTATTAGTTTCGATTTAATAATACTAAATAATACAAACTTCACACAAATCAGGGTCAATAAATTTAAAAAAACTTAGATAACGATTTCATCCTACCCTCATAGTTAAATGACAGGTCCAGTTACCTAAGCGAGATTTATGAATATCATGTATGTACCTAGTAGATACATATATGTGTGTGCGTGTCATGGCCGCCGTGATTAGGTAAGCGGTCATTGACTGGATATTTATAGACCACGCATTGGCAAATGCGAATATTAGAATGGATATACTAGTTACTCTGACATATCAACGTAGGCTCGTACGTAATCCGCCTATGGATTGCTTGCAGTGAATATCATTATCACGGTTAATTTATCGATCTGGATTAGCATGTGATACTATTGTATGTATATATACTATGTATATACTATAGAGCCGCTACAAAGCTCAGATTTGCGTTATTTTATCCAATTATTATTATAATAATACGACTAAATTGGAGATAATAGTATGCCGTATAATATGGGATACTAACAGTAATACCTTACCCACTTAGGGAATTTTATTTTTCTACTCCTAACCTTTAATATGCGTATTAAATATGAATCACCAGTGCTTTAATGGGTCTCATTAAGATACAAATTTTCATTAAAGCACTGGTCAAGCTATCCAATGGCAGAGGAGCATTTGCAATCGAATCGGTTCCTTTTCGCTCACAATCGGGTCGGTCCACCCCAACCGAAGTCACAGAGTTGTCATACTCACGACAAAAATTGCCTTGTGATATAAGTTCTGTATTTCTGAAAAAAAATTGTGAACGTTTATTTAATTTAGAACATAAGTAACATTCAAAGAAAATTTATCAAGATTTTATGTTACCTTAATTAATTTGATAGGTAGGTATATCGTGTAAAAGATAGGAAGATAAAGTATTATATCATTCGTCGCGTTGCGCAGGTAAACAATATCGTAATTAATGGCTGTCAATGTTATTAATTATTATTAATCTCAAAATCAAAGCGTAAAATTCGGAATTCGAACTTCGCATAATAAAAATTACGCAGTAGTGAGTAGTGCCCTTTAAACTTGATACTAAAACATGTCTCAGCAGAATAATCTTAGCGACGAAGAGAAAATTTGGTAATATGCGTAAACAAATAGCAACCTATCTTAACCTCAATGATCCGCAATTGTACACGGGTCATTGTTAAAATATATAATTTTTTAATCTTTTCTATGAAATAAAAAAGGGTCGTAGAAAAAATAGTGTATGGAACTCGCAGATAATGGCTATTAATACGCTCTTATGATGGTTAAGACACTCGCCTACTCGCGTATTAATAGCCTTCATTATAAGCTCGTTGCATAATATACTATTATAGCACTTTCATCCAAAATTTTAAAATAATTCCCTAATTAGAGAACCTAATTTAATTTATTCTCTTTCAGACGACTGCTTGAGAAAAAAGTCAACTAAGAGAGTAGGCCTCCTAGGTCTAAAAAATAAACTCAAGAAACAACTTCATCGTTTCCTGTGCGGTGCTCCATTCTATACCTCCGATGGTCAAATAGCTCCTCCAGGCCAAAATCCACACGAAACAGTGACTTTCTGTGGCTGAATTTTTTCTCATGAATTATTATTATTATCGGCCGAGGATTCTCAGCAGCCCAAATTCTTGTCATGAGCAGTGAAATGAAAAATACAAATGCGCTGAACCACGCAACTGGAATTTCTTCGAAAACTCGTTGTCCTCGCCTCATAAAGATAGAGATGAAGATCTTCTTTCAACAACCGCTTGAAAATAGTTTTTGCGATGGCTGCTGCTCCCGCTAACGCGATGCATGGGAAATAGAGGTTTCTGTGTTCGCAGTAACCTCACAGGTAGCAGCACAACGTCATTATGACGGCATTTTTTGGCACAGTTTGGTGACGTCGAATAACGAATTTAGTGACGTGAAAATGACCTCGTAATGACGAAAAATGTCGCAATCAAAGTAGTAATAAATATCAAATTATTAAAACGTAATTAAATTAAATTTTAATTAAAAATAAAAAACGTAATACCTATTGACCTAAAAAAAAACTTAATACGAAATGACGATCATAATTTGTTAAAAATGCAATTATTGTCGAATTTGCTAATAAAAATATAATTTTCATTCCATTAACTAAGATCTGGTTTGAGTTTCTATAATTAATGGGAACCAATTTATGTCTTTTTGACATCTCCTGTTGGTTATCTTTAATTACATGAGATATCAGGTATATAAGCGAGTTGTTTTCGACGTCACTTCTAGGTTACTGACGTCAGCGACCAATTATCACCAAAAAATGACGTTATAATCACGTGTCATCACTCATTACGTGTCTCCGCTACCTGGGATTAGCGCACGATGGCACGATAACATTTGTAGCTCTTCTACCCACTCTCTCTTTTTGAAAACCGGCAGACTTTGAAACGTCAAACCTTAGAGGATATGTCTTTATCGACTTAAACCAGTCTTGATTCCCCCTCCTTACTTACTTAATTTTTAACTTTCTGTCACAGCGGCACTATTTTCGCTAGACCGCTCTTCTCGACGTCGATCGGTGCACTTGTACCGGCAATTGAACCAATTTCTTCAAATTTATTGATCAAATGTGTAGGGTAGGTAATGATGGAGAAAATGGTGGTGGTAGTAATGTACAGATGTTGATAATTATGAGATGCATTATTAAGATGTATTGATATCCACACACACAGAGGGATTGCACACAGTTTAGGCAGTATCGAGCGTCCGTTGTGTTTCACGGTCTCAGTTCGAGTTGCTGGAATGCTTCACGACTGGCCTTGCGCTCTTCGTCAGACATCGGTAGACGCACAGAAGGGGGAACCCCATAACGCTTAAGCCGCGGCCTCCTAAGATAGCGGTGCCGTATTAGAGCGGCCTCCTAGGATAGCGGTGCCATATCAGAGCGGCCCTAAGAAAACGCTTTCCCTGTTAGCGTTAGCAGAAAAATTAATTTATAGCCTTTTCTAGTATGGCACCGCAATCCTAGGAAACCGTTGAAACTGTTTCTAACGATTAAAAAGCGCTGTTAAATCGTGTAAAAACGCTCCATTCTGATTATTGGTATCTCTCTACTATTGGACACTATTGAGAATATTTATATCTCTTTAAATGCTGCGAAAATAAGAGCGACGTTGGTGGGCCACTCATTAGTAAGTATACTTAACTCCCGCTCTTTACATCTATAATCCGATACGGAAATGCCACCAAAATGTATCGCGGCGGATGTTGGAATTAATTAGGAATCTTTTGTTTCCCTCAGTTATTCTAAAATTAAATTGCCACTGATTCAATTGAGATAAGTTTCTAATTATTGTTCGACAACCGTATTTCTTTTTTTATACAAAAGAAGATTAGCATATGTGACAATATGTAATGTGAATCGCATTTATGATTAAAATTACCTTTACTAATTTAGTAACACATCTCTATAAAAAGCCCTTGATAAAAGTACAAAAAAATCATTTCTGTAATAATGAATTACACCAGAACATAACAAACTAAAGAATAATGTATTGAATTAATTTTACGATAAATAGAAAAGTAAGAAATTGTGTGATATGACGGCACATCATAAGAAGAAGTTAAATGTTTAGTAGAGTCTAGACTGCATGCATGTGTTACGTACCCAGTGATTTTTTTTTATGACCATTAATTTTACAGAACTATATAACATAATTAATAATTGTAGCAACCAGTAATTTTTTATTAAAAAAAGAGTAGCCTTCTTCTGTACCGCGTTAGTATTAGTTACATAGAGCTAATTTGTAACTCGAGGAGAAATAGACACTAAAATAGTAAATAAATTAACCCCAGATGAAGGTTTTTATGATTCATAAATTATTTCGGAGATAATTAAAATTCGGTGAGCTTACAGCAAAAGCAGTCTATCATTTGCAATTTCCACTCCTTAACTTAAAGCTAACAAAAACTCTTAAAACTCGCGCTTTTTCAGTTAAAAATAAAAATACATGCAAGCTTTGCTTCCCTTTTGTAAAGCTTTTTAATATTAATTAACATTCATTCGAAGTTATCCGCGGTGTATTCATTCAATTAATTCAGTGAACAGTCTGAGTAGCAGTAGGATGTTTATTCTCTCTGTAGGCTCCCGTCTTACTTTTTTCTCCTATCCAAAGTTCAAGTTACCTCAAGCCATCAGGTAGATTAGTAGATACAAGACTGCAGCTATGGATAATATTAATAATGTATTCATGCCATGTTAATAACGCATCATACGATCAAGTTAAACAAACGAAAGAAAAACATTCGTCTTACCATAAGAAATGCTCGTATGGGGGAAATATTGCCTTACAGAGTTAATAGGAGACAGATAAATATTGACACAGAAAACAACGGAGCCCTGATCGTTTCATTTTGGGGACAGGAGAGGATGCCTTACGAAAATACGTCGTCTAATATCTAATTACATGAGAAAAATTATAAGGGCTTAATTTGTATGACAAACAAAAAACAACAAGTTCGGTATTATCTATTTACATAGCTACAATATAGGGGGCGCATATATACAGTCAGGCAGTAAGTAGTCTTAATTTAAAAATACCCTGATCAGTACTGAATTAATTTATAAATTTAAAATAATGATTACAGAAGCTACTTATTTTATCTAATAATAGAAGCTTGGTATGAATAAAAGCAGTAATTTTTATGAACAGAAGTTTTGATTTAAACCTGGAAAACAGAGAGAAATTTCACAGGACATAGATATATCTCTTGTATATTATTCCCAGGTACCACATTGGAGTAATTGAAATTTCTCGATAACATCGCCAGAATTATTAGCCCGTATAGACAGAACGACTAGACACATTAATTTTTAAAACACTTTCCAAGTTTTGTTTTTTACCCATTTCGCGTTTTCCGATCATTTAATTCAGAACCAACGAGAATAAACGGAAAAATTGGTAGCTCTAAATTGAAATTCTCGTACTCTATTTATTGATATTCCGATGAAGTAGTGTATTATAGTTCTTTGGGGAGAAAATATTCTCGAAATTAAAAAATGAAACACATAAAACGTGATATTATATTTCTTGGCATTTCTTGTTGAAGTCTGCTAGATTATATCGCTTGGACGAGTAAGCACGGAGAAATTGGAAAAAGAAAAATAAGTACACTTTATAAGAGCTTTTGCGGCTTTGAAAAAAATTTTAATAAAGAATTTTTGTTTAGTTTTCCTTAAGACTAATTTACTTTAATATTCCAGACTTCCAAAGAAACTTTAATTCCTCATTTTATAGCCTGGCAGGTGAATTGTCGAGAATTTTTCGAATTGCTTGCCGAAGTCACAGAGAGAAAGAGAACCGGGTCCTACTGTCCAAATTTCTTATTTCTGGCTTCAATAATTTTTAGTTTTGGCTGGCGGTGATCACAATCCAGCCAATCAGGGCATCCTCTCTTTTTAACAGGATAGAAACTAGTCTGTGTTATTACTTATTCCAGCTTTTCATCAGCAAGACATACTTCTGTTATTTTGACTTAGCAAAATCTTGAAACTCCAACATTTTTTTCTCTAAGAGATGTATTTCTGTTCTTAAGAGCAGTTTCTGGCAGAATTACCTTTTTTTTTAAATTCTCCAATATAAGGATTACCCCCCCCCCCCCCCCCCCACTAATTTCTTACATCAAAATTTCAAGATTTGCAGAACAAAATTGAACGAAGATTGTTCATGGAGCATAAATTTGAACGGATGGGATTATTAATGAATTAATCGACGGGAAGAAAATAACAATGGAAGATGGTTGACCTACCTTTTTAACGACGTTAGGTGATGAGTCTAAATACCATAACCAGTTGATTGATTAAATTCAATAATAATCTTGTTGTTCGATGTGGTAGACAGCTTCGCACGGGCCCGGCATGTATTTTCCTGCTTCTGAAGGGGCGAAGACAGGACACGACGAACAGTGAAGAAGTTCACAATACGAAATATATTTTCACTCCGACCACGGTGACGACTCGTTATCTACTTACTACCGCCCGGTCTCGCGACGGCGACGACACCTGTGCCCTTGCGCATAGACGTTATAGGTCGAACCAAAAGGGACGGGGTAAAAGGAAGGCGGCAAGGATTTTAAAATGAACATGAAACATACCGCCCACCAAAATTACTATAAAATAAAGTAATTTTCTGATGAGAAGAGAAGAAAAAAAAAAGAAACGAATGAAGTTAGAATTCTAACTATTTACATGTGTTGTGTCTTGCTTATTGTGACGGTAAAGGACACAACTTAACGAGGGGTCTCTTAAGGAGCCCGGTTTTCGTTTGAAGTGTAGCGACTCGAGCAATTTTGTCTGACCCAAAATGAAGGTGAACAATTCTGCCAAGCCTCCACTGAAGGGGAGGGGCAAGTTCATCCTTGATCAGTACCAATGTCCCGACATCTGCAACATCAAATGTCTTGGTCTTACTCCATTTACCACGTTGATAGAACGTATGAAGATATTCGTTCTTCCACCGTTTCCAAAAATCATAGTGCAAACGTTGCACTAATTGCCAACGAGACAGACGAGAAAGTTTCAAATGGGATAGATCTGGATCAGGTGGTGCTGTTAGGGTTTCAAGAGTAAGAAAATGACCGGGTGTGAGAACGGTTAGGTCATTAGGATCAGCGCTGACACCACACAACGGACGCGAATTCAACACCGCTTCGACTTGAACAAGAAGAGTGTTGAGTTCCTCATATGTTAAGATTTGTTGACCAATGACCCTGGCCAGATGAGTTTTCACGGACTTAATTCCACTTTCGAATAACCCTCCGAAGTGAGGCGAGGAAGGCGGGTTAAAGCGCCATTCGATGGACTCTGCTTCCACAGCGGATTTCATGTATTCGACGAGCAAACGATGGGCACCGACAAAGTTCGTGCCACAGTCACTGAAAAGAAACGAGCAACGTCCTCGTCTAGCGATAAATCGACGAAGGGCAGCGAGGAACGTTTCGCTTGATAAGTCTGAAGCGACTTCGACGTGAATGGCCCTTGTTGCAGCGCAAACAAACAAGCACAAATAAGCCTTTTGGGTACGAGCGCCTCGATGACGTGACATCAAAATGGGAAAAGGACCTCCGTAATCCACACCTACACAACTAAAAGCTTTAACCTGACTTACACGAAACGAGGGCAAATTGCCCATGGGGGGTGTAAGAGAACGTGGATGAACCCGAAAGCAACGGTTGCACGTTTTCAAATAATGACGGATTGTTTGACGAAAGGCGAGAATCCAAAAATTCTGTTGTATCAGATACATAGTTGTTTGAATCCCTGGATGCAGATGACGATTGTGAACTTGCAAAATTATTAGTTCAGTCAAACGATGACGACTTGGAAGTAAAGCAGGGTGTTTGGTACCAAATGGCAATGACGAATTTGCCAGACGACCACCGACGCGAAGAATACCCGCATTATCTATAAAGGGAGACAATTTTTGCAGATATTTACTACAAGGCTGTCCACTTTGCAGTTTGGCAAGTTCTGGCTGAAAGATAGCTGCCTGAACCGCCTTGACGATTAACAACAAAGACTGATGTAATTTTGCATCTGTCAACGGACCAACAATTTTGGGCTTATGACGAGCGTTGTGAAGAAAACGCAGGCAGTAAGCCACAATGCCCTGTATTTTGCGTAGAGAGGAAAATCGAGTTAGCAAAATCTCAATATCTGACGTGACAACATGAGAGTGTAACACGACAACCCTAGCTTCTTCATTTATATCCACACCAGTGGACGACGATGAATTTAAAGGCCAATTTTCCGGAGATTCCGTAAGCCAATGCGGCCCCGCCCACCATAGAGAACTTATTAAAAGTTCGCGGGGAAAAAGACCACGTGATGCTGGATCAGCTGGATTTTCAGCCGACCGAACATGATGCCAACGATCGGGAGGAACTCTTTCTTGAACATATGTGACTCGATTAGCCACAAACGTTTTCCACTTATGTGGAGACGAACGGATCCATGAAAGAGTGACTGTCGAATCACTCCATGCAAATATTTGCTCGATGACGACGCTTTCAGAACAATTCTGAATGATATGAGCAATTAATTTGGCTAGCAAAACCGCTGCGCATAGTTCAAGGCGCGGAATAGAGATTCGCTTCAACGGGGCGACCTTGGACTTGGCCATGACAAAAGACACATGAACCATCCCTTCTGGATCAACACACCGAAAATAAACAACAGCTGCCATGCCAGACTCAGACGCGTCACAAAATCCGTGAAGCTGGCATGTCGATGAAACAAGCTTCAAACGGCGAGGAATGCTCAGTTCAGATATGACAGGAAGTGACGATTTGTAATGCTTCCATTGTTCGCAGACGTCAGACGGGGGTTCAGAATCCCAGTCTAATCCCAAAGACCACAAGTGCTGAATGAGACGTTTCGCAAAAAAAGTGATAGGACACAAGAATCCCAAAGGATCATATATGCGAGCAATTTCAGATAAAATAGATCGCTTTGTACATGGTGACTCAATCTGCTTAACGCTGAATGAGAAAGAATCACTAGACGATTGCCACAGCAAGCCAAGAATCTTAAGCATTGTGTCAGAATCAGAATCAAACGACGATGCATGAATTTGACAATGCTCAGCAGGTAGTCCAAGTAAAAGGTCAGGATGATTCGAAGCCCATTTTCGAAGTTCGAATTGACCCCCTTTCAATAAACCAATGAGTTGCCTCTTCAACTCTGAGGCAGTCTGAAGATCGTCTGCCCCGGTTGCAAAGTCATCAACGTACAATGCATTACGAATCGCATGCGCGGCAAGTGGGAAATCTTGTTCGCCCTCTTGCGCTAGTTGCAAAAGACAACGAATAGCGAGAAAAGGAGAGCTGGACACTCCATAAGTGACAGTGTTCAAACGATATGTGTCAATAGGGTCTTCGGGCGACGAACGCCACCGAATTAATTGAAACGATTGATGGGCTTCTGTCACCAAAATTTGACGGTACATCTGTCGTATATCACAAATGAACACATATTCATGAAGACGAAAACGAAGTAAAATGACAGAAATGTCATTTTGAAGTTTAGGCCCGACAAACAATGCATCGTTAAGTGAAACATTATTTGACGCTTTAGCCGACGCATCAAACACCACTCGAATCTTTGAAGAGATTCCCTCACCCTTGAAGACGCAGTGATGGGGAATGAAATAGCAATTCGAATCTGACGGGGTTGACATTAAAAGAGACATGTGCCCAGATGCGATGTATTCCGACAGAAATTCATTATATTTGTCACGAAGCGCCGAATCCTTGGATAAGCGACGTTCAAGAGTACGGAGACGATTGTCCGCGATTTTCTCAGAATCAAGGAATGAAGGCAACGAATTTGGTTCCTTGAATGGCAAGGATACACAAAACCGACCTGATTGGTTACGATAATGATCATTAACAAAAGACGATTCACAACTCTGATCCTCTGGAGATTTGCTAACGACGTTGGGAACTTCTTCAACGTTCCAAAAGGCCTTTAAGGTATCATCAAGCGAAGGATTTGTCATGACGAAGAAGGACCTCGTTGGAGATGGACTGGTACAAGAAATATTTCCAAATAATGCCCAGCCAAAGATAGTATTCATGGCTGCTGGATGATCAGTATCACCAGCGATAAAACCACCACGAACAATATGAGCAAATATATCAGCTCCCAAAAGCATGTCCACCGACGATGGGACATTCCAATGAGGATCAGCTAACGGTAAATTTTCAAACGACCTTGTGTGTGGTAGAGGCACGGCCGGAAGATTAGAACAAATCGTTGGAAGCACAATTGCAGAAACCTTACAAACCTGCTCTGGCGAACCGATCGGACGAATTTGACAGTTAGTACGCCCGTGAGAGGAAGTAATGGCTGTTTGACCTAAACCAGCAAGAGGTATCGATGAGCGATCGATAGCCAAACCAAGGTGTTTGCGACATCGTGCGGTTATAAAAGTAGACTGGCTACCGGAATCACAAAGGGCTCTAACCTGCTTGTAATTACCAAAACGATCTTGAATCTCCAATGCTACCGTGGACAACAAAACCAAAGTCGTATCGGATGAAGATGTCAAATTTACTGTGGACGATAATGTGACTGGTGAATCTGATAAAACACCATTAGGCAACGTATTAGATGTTGCGCTTGACGACGGATTATCCTTGCTACCGGCAAAGTGAAGTAATGAATGATGTGGTTGTGAACAATGTTGACACCTAGACGAAGACGTACATGATTTCATCGTATGTGACGGTTTCAAACAATTGTTGCAATGTTTTGCAGCCTTGATCAACAAATGACGATTGTATGGCGAAAGGTCTAAAAATGAAGGGCAATTCACAATTTGATGTGATGCACCCTTGCAATGGAAGCAGTTAGATCTCACTGAAGATGCATTTGACGCTGATGCATCCGCAGAAGAAGCCAATAACGCCTGAGATCTATGACGATAAGACGAAGATGCGTTTCTAGACCCATTAGTAACTGGCTTACGTTCAACAGTACCCAATTTTGGCGTGGAACTAGGCTGATTAGTAAATGAACTAGCTTCTAAAGCGCGGCATTGATCGTTAACAAACTGTTTCAAATCGTCGAAGGTAGGAAATTCAGTCTGAGCAAATGCCATTTCAAATCGTTTGCGTGTCCCACTATCCAACTTCTGAACAAACACATTGAAGACTGTGAAGTCCCATAAATCTAAATTAGGGATCCTTTCTAATGCTGTGATGTTTTCAACAAACGTGTTCAATAAAGTCCGAAGAGCATGACTAGACTCTGATGAGACCTTCGAAGCCTCAAAGACCGATCTCCAATATAAGGTGGCCAGAACCCTGTCATTTTGATAACGATCTACCAAGGACTGGTAAGCGATGACATAATTGTCAGACGTAAGAGGTAGATGTTTAACCAAAGCCAACGGCTCTTTTGAGAGAGTCGAAATTAAATACTGAAATTTTTCAATATTCGATAATGAACTATTCTCATGTATCAACGCACAAAATAAATTGTAATAAGATGACCAAGATTCCAACGATCCGTCATAAATGGGTAGACTAATACGAGGAAGTTTGACATTCAATGACCTATTCAAAGCGTCGGAAGAACCTGCCTGAGACTCCGGAAGAGATCGAGTTGGAGTCAATGATTCTGACGAATTAGCTTTGATAATGGGCGAAGGTTTCGACGATAATTCTGTGCCAAACCGTGAATGAGCAATCCTGATCCTCCTAAACAACGCATCAATCTCGACAATCTGCCCGCAAACGGTTTCAAAATTCTCGCATGAATCATCATATAAAGTTCCCTTAACGACTAACTGAAACTCGTGGTATAATGATGAAGCTTCATCAAATGACTGGCTCAATTCAGAACAAACATCTCTGTCATCCTTAGCTTTATCAGCCAAGACTGCCAAAGGAGCTAACCTTCCAATAGTAATTTTAGCCAAAATGATGGCTTTTTCCATAGTATAATTACTATCTGTCATGGCGTAACAATTAATCTACCAATTAAATAATAAAGGCCTTAATTAGTCAATGTAGTAACGAGATACAAAAAACAATAATTCAAAAACAAAGGCAATCGGTAATAATAATAATTATTTACTGACGGGCGCAAATAAAATCATTAAAAAACCACCGAGACAACAAAGTACATAAAAGTACCTACCTATGTTCTGACCAATCTATTATGAATAAATTTCGATGAGAAGGAATAAATTCGTTACGTAAAAATTCACCCAACCGAGTGAATAAATATTTCTTCTTGAAAGTCAACTAACAAGAAAGAAAATGTTGACGAACAAAAGGTGATGCTCGCGAGGATAATAATTTCAGCGAGAAATTGCTTGAAACCAGACGAGACCACCGTGCTAGGGCGAACTCGAGCTCGAGCTACACCACCACTATCACCACTACGGCAAATACAAAACACTACTGCGTGCGTAAATAAAGGTACCTACGAAAACGAAAACAGAAGCGCAATGCTGCAGATGTCGAGAAATTGTTTTTCCAAAACTTTCCCTAATTGTTTCTGAAATCAATAGGTATGATTTCAAATGCGATCTTAAAATAAATTACCCATGCAAATCACAAGACAAAACACAGATAATTTCTTTTTTTTTTGACGGTATTAATTTACAAATAATGAGCTGTATGTTAATAGAGCTTTTCAAATGGGGCTAGAAGGACCATAAAATGAACGAAGATTGTTCATGGAGCATAAATTTGAACGGATGGGATTATTAATGAATTAATCGACGGGAAGAAAATAACAATGGAAGATGGTTGACCTACCTTTTTAACGACGTTAGGTGATGAGTCTAAATACCATAACCAGTTGATTGATTAAATTCAATAATAATCTTGTTGTTCGATGTGGTAGACAGCTTCGCACGGGCCCGGCATGTATTTTCCTGCTTCTGAAGGGGCGAAGACAGGACACGACGAACAGTGAAGAAGTTCACAATACGAAATATATTTTCACTCCGACCACGGTGACGACTCGTTATCTACTTACTACCGCCCGGTCTCGCGACGGCGACGACACCTGTGCCCTTGCGCATAGACGTTATAGGTCGAACCAAAAGGGACGGGGTAAAAGGAAGGCGGCAAGGATTTTAAAATGAACATGAAACAAAAATGTTACAAGGAGGATTATATGACGAGTTCAGATTTTATCAGTCAGACTAAACAATCTGTATGCAAATTCCAAGACAGGTCTGACAAAAACGGTAAGGAGTAACGAGCAGACCTGAAATTACCTGCTAACGAGTTCGATCTCGCAATTAGCAATCTCGTCTACTACTTCAAATCCTTCAGGGAACCGAACGTTATTTAAGGGAAAGAAAACCTATTCCAGATTACTCAATGTTCGGATTGAGGGAAGGGAAATTTCACTAAATAAAGCCAAAATCTGCTTTTGGTGACTGGGGCGTTTTTTTCAGTCGATGAAATAACTTACGACAATTACCACGCTGAAATTTGTATTTTACTCAGATTGACAATTATGGCAGTTAAATAAGTATACAGAGTAAGTCTTTAATGGCGAACTTTCTCTTGAGACATTATAGGGGGAGGGGGCACTTCTTACAGCCCAGGAAAACACTAAAAAATATTTTTTGTAAAAATATCATCAAATAAATTTTTCCAAAAGCACAACTTAAATTTATATTTCCATCATGAACTTCAGTTTTCCGGTATTCCATCAATGAAAAAAAATGAAGTTAATTTCTTTCATGTCAATTTTTGAAAAAAAAAGCAAAGATATTTAAAAGAGTAGTCTCTATTTTAAACTCTCTTAAAAAATCAATATTAAAAAAATTGAGCTTTCAACTTTATCTTTTCATATCTCGGTAGATTTACAAGAATTTTTTTTGAAATGCGCCATTAATGACTCACCCTGTATACTTTGAATTCATGGCAGTAAATCATCCATTGCAAGGTGTTGATAAATTTTTGTAATATGAATTTACAATATAAAAAAACGAGTAGAGTTATTTTTAGCAGATATGAGAAAGACCAAGACTGGTACATTTCAATAATAAAAATCGATTACACTGTTCCAGATTTGCTCATATCATGCAAGGTTTGTGTGAAACATGAATCAGGTATGTGTGTAACAAAGTTTCAATTGAGTCATACCTACTCAATATTATGTTGTTGAAGAGTAGGTACTTTGAGGTGACTCATTCAGGTGTCCGTTCTTCGATTGATTACGGATTATCTCTTGTTGTTTGAATTACGCATCATGAACAACACAAACAAAACACGGCTGAAAAAATAATTCTTCGCATGCGAGTTCAAACATGAGTTGATTAAGTTAACTGGAGACTGCAGAGATGTGTTAAACCATAAAAAATGGGTTGAATTAGAGGAAAGCTATCTTATACAGGGTGGAAACTTTCAAGTGGGTCATAGGAATTCAACATGCAAATTCAGTTTTATGCAAATAATACCTGCAGGCTTATCTTTACAAAAAAAAGTTATTGAAATAAATTCTGGCAAAAAAATTAATTTAATTAGCTACTTTTAATTTTGAATAGGTTTAGGGGAGAAGAGTTTAGGTAACATTAATGCAGAAATATAAAAAGAAAAATCAATTTTTTAGTGCAATTTATTATGATGTGGTGTCATTCTTCTGCTGTGTAATTGTCACAGTCACAGCCAATTAGTCACAGTCGCCTAAAGAAATTAATTATTTTTTTTTAGGCGACAATCGAAACTTTTTTCTTGAAGCAATCGAGAAATATCGTGTTTTACTTTATGACGTCATGAAGTTTCCGAGTTTGAAGTCGGAATTGTTATAGTTTTAAGTCAGAATTTCGAGTTTGAAGTTGAAATTCTTAGTTTCAAGTCGGAATTTTCGAGTTTAAAGTCTGAATTCTTAGTTTTTTAGTCTCTCGCCGGAAAAAAGGTATTTTGGCCGAGGTACACACATAATTTTCTCAGGCGACTGCCTTTTAAGAAGATAAATAAGTTTTTTTTAGATTTTTTAATTTTTTTACATTTCTGAATTTTTTGACGTTTTTGATTTTTTTTACATTTCGATTTCTGGGTCGGCTCACTTCACGGTCGCTTTTTCTTGACGACTGCTTTTACCGTAAAGTAGAAATGAAGTTTTCTTCAGTGACGTAGAAGCGACCGTGAAGTAAAAGCGGCCGAAAAAGTTTTACTTTATAGGAATGGTATATTAAATCCCTAAAACCGATTATTTTTTGATGGTCGCCTAAAAACTTCCATAATTTTTGTTTAGGCGACAGTCGAAACTTTTTTCTTGAAGCAATCGAGAAATATGGTGTCTTCTTTTATGTCAAGAAGTGACCTCGTCAGATATTAAAATTAGGATTCCGAGTTTTTAGTCTGAATTCCGAGTTTAAAGTCGGAGTTTTTAGTTTTCAGGAGGAATTTGGAGTTTAAGTCAGAATTCCTAATTTTAAGCCGGCATTCCGATTTTAAGTCCTGGTTTTTACTTTAAAGTCGGATTTTTTTTTAGTCTAAATTTTTATTCTATGCTCGGATTAAAAAAAATAATAATAAAACTGGTGTGGCGTTCTACGCCTTCGTAAAAAAACGATATGTAAACTCATATTATATTTCATAATTACAACATTAGTGGAGTAATGTAAGATTCCTACTTCCGAAAGATTGGCGGAAGAGGTAACTTTTTACTGAAAATTTGTGAGGATGTTAGGAACAACATGTAAAAAGTTACCAACCATGAGCCATAGCTTAACTATTTATTCAAAATATGAAAATTTATAGGATCAAGTCGACTTTGAGAATTTTCAAAATGTCATTTAGATAAGTAGTCATCAATAAATTCCTAATTTGATTATTGTCAATCTCTGCCTCGTTTTGTTTCTGGAAACCGTCAAATTACACAATTACTAAGGGTTCCGAACTTCATTACCAAACTCCATGTACTCTTTTAGGTGACCTTAACAAATTGTAACTTAAATCAAATAATCCAATTCAATACAATCAAATATGGAACTAAATCAAATAGCAGCTGGAAACCACGAACAGACGGACAAGCGAATGGACACACAATCAATGAGCCTTCATCTATTCTAATCTATTCTAGGTATGGAATTCTGAATACGGATTCCTGAAAATTCAATTAACGCAGAAAGAGAATTTGGGGGGGGCTTAATAATTGCACGTATTGATTCAGGTCTTTATCTGAATTTGAAGTAAATTAGATTAGCAGTTGACATAGGGATATTAACACTTAGGCTTAGTCGTAACACTATTATACTGAAATCCAATAAAGAACTCTAAACTTTAACTTTCATCAAACATTAGTCAAATTCGAATATAAAAGAAAAACGGGAAAATTAAATAAACTCGTCGAAAAATGTTGAACAACTTATTCAAATAAAAAAAAATAAGTAGCAGCAAAGAGGAAAACTATTGAGGAGCGCCTCAACCATGTCCCAAAAAAATTGTCAGTTTCGGTAACAAATCTGGCAAGTTATGAGCAATTAATACCTAATACCGTGAAATTTTGTCGGTACTGGGGCTAGAAAGTAGCTGTTTCTAGCTACACTTTTTCTACAATTTTCTATACTTTGAAGCGAGCCGTTACAGTACAAGGGTTTGCATTACTCATCGTTCGGTTGTTGCCAATTGAAAAATTAATTTTGAGAGTCGACGCACTAAAAACTAAATTATGAACGTGACTATAAAAAAAAAATAACATGCAAAAATTGGCACTACTCTGACCTTTCAAACAAGTAAGCAATAAAAAAAAGGAATACATACAATCACATTTTTTTTTGAAGTTACTTTGATAAGAACTAGACCAAAAAGCTTGTGGTGGTTGTTCGGATTCCAATCAGGATATGGATGATAATATCCAGTGTGCGTCCAATAGGTAACACAACGGGGCGAATTATAATATCCAGACTTCTAATAAAGCATACCACAAATACGTAAAACCTGATGATTATATGTATCGGTTTCATTTTCATGCGAGCCAAATAACGCCCTTTCATTTCAGCATTTCAGTGCAACGCAACACACATACGCTTCCCTGACAACAGCAGTATCAACCCTTGCAGTAATAAATTTGCATATTTCCGCATTCCGACTGAAGCCTGTAAATTTAAATCGCCTGCATCATCGGCCTCCTGCCAGTCTCCCAAAATCCAGGCTTCAGTATGCAAAGCTCCGTAAGGATTATAATCGAATGAAATGATTTGCTCCATGCTCCGCAGGATAAATACCAAATTAAATAATCCTCCCTGGAAAATCAGGGATGGTTCCAGATCCAGCGAGGTTGCCACTGCCAACTGCATTTATGTATGAACATGACAGGTTAGTAATTATCATCATCTCAAATTTATTGAACGATGTATAGAATCCAATTAATAAAACTTTGAATAATAATTAATTAGTTTTTAATTTAGAAAGAAACAGTTTTAAAACTGGTATCCATGATGATGATGGTGCCTAAGAGCCTATTAAGTATAATAATTAACTGTGAATTATTTGTTGAAAGGAAAACTATCCTATCTTATGCTTCTTCACGGTGACTTGGTCAGCAATTTTTTTTAGCCAAGGTTGCCTAATAAGAAGACTGGTAACGCCTGGGGCGCAACACTTGAATCAAGGTTGCCCAGAAGACTGTGTTATAGCCAGGGGCAGCAATCGGATGTTGCACAAACTTTAAGAAATATTCAGTCCAGATTAAGAGAATGGCGAGCAATAATTCAATAGGTGACAATTATTTTGGAATTCACGTTCATTTAATTAGTTCTCCCTACTTCCATCAATTTAAATAATATGATTGATATCACTTCAAAGATATTTATGTTAATAGCTTATGGTATTGTACACTTTATTTATTCGCGATGAAATTTAATGAATTTACAAAACCTTGGAAGAAAAGCATTTTATATTTTAGTGCAAAAAAAAATTAGGTATGATAAAAAAAGGGACAATGGAATAGTTTCGTTTTCTTTTCTAACTATCCCTTGAAAATCAAACTTCATAATAATGAAATACGTATAAGCTCATCAATGATAAATTTTTTTTGAAGTCAAAAAAAGATAAGTAGAAATACGCTAAGCAGCCGCTTTCCATCGCTCCACCTAGACCTGGCAACGCCGGCCTGCAGGGCTCAATGTGTATCATTGTGTCGTTGGTTAGGGCGGTTGCTGATCAATACCGGGAGTTCCCCTGCGTCACCCCCGGGCCGCCCTTGGCGCCCAACGCAGGCCTACGCAACGCTCGGTCCAGTGACTCACTACTACTGGGGTTGCATAATGCTGCACAACCGCGATCGTAACGTTCCGAGAGCGGCGGAGGGATGATAAAGGTATATTGGGGTTGCTGGAGGGAAGCTTTGATGCTTGTGCTGCAAAACTAGGGAGGATTTTGCAATCGATTAGAGCGTTGAAATTAGAAAGGCGCTTTTCACTAATCAAGCCGTAAAAGTCGAGCAGAGAAAACCAGGAGGGGATATTAGAGTAATACCATTTTATTAATTATTCAAGAGTTCTGAATATAAAATCCATTTATATTAAAAAATATATCCTGCAAAAGGAACAAACACAATCCGTACAATATAGGATTTTTGGATGAGTAGATATAGTTATAAAAAGAGACAAAGTGAATAAAGAATAAAAAGGGAAGTCTGTGTTCGATCAACAAATATGGACCTGTAATTACTTTCTAAAGCCTTTAATCTTGTTAAAAATCCAGTGGAATTATGAAAAAAAAAATGAATAATAGGAGGGGAAAATCGAGTGTTTAGTAATCTTTTCATGTATGAGACCATAAGAGTTTTTGAAGGTTTCTTTTTACATTTTGAAACTTATCGATTTCGATGTCACACTCAACAAGAATAAATAGTGATAGGGCTATCCAGTATCCAGTCCTTTAGAGCCCTCCACATCCTCTAAAGCCCAACGTTTACTAAGAGCTTTTAGAAGAGAGAAAATATACACTTTCTCACTCATTATCGTCAGTGAAAACATGCAAGGAGAAATGACTTTCAAGAGCAGGAGCTCTAGTATTCAGGTAGGAAAATTAATTTCAAAAAAGAGCATGATAAATAATTGCATTTCCCTACGTAAAGAGCGGGATTAATTAGTAGCGGGAATAAATGGCTTATGAACTTGAATACTAGCAGCGTTAAAAAAGAACTATTCATAACGCAAGGTTATTCTATTTCATAAAAGAGCCAGTTTAATTAATTAATTTAATTAGTCTTCTATTTCAGTCAAACGAATTCTTAGGTTTAAAGTTGAGTTTAATGCTCAGATAGGTTGAATTTATCTTACCTGCTGCAGATGACTACAATATGAGATTTTCTAATTGAAAATGGATTAGTATGGAAATCTGTAATTTTTCACCAACAATGTGTTAATTACCAAAGAATGTGGCCAAACTTCAAGGGCGATTCTTTGAGTGACAAAAAAAATTGACGTCAATGAATTTTATTATATTTTTACCAAATAAATAATTTAAAAAGTGTGACACCCAGTATCTTTAAAAATACATTTTTGGGCCATTTTTATATGAACTTGTCATCTTAGTTACCTTAATTTTATTTTCTTGTAACATTTTATATATTACAATAAATCTTATGGCTCATTTATTATTTATATGTATGTATTTGTTGTTTAGCGAATTATTAGTATTATTCAGGTATTTAAAATTCACAGGTAGGTACAGGTGGTAATTTTATTCGGTTTTTACTTCAGATTTCGTTACACGTCCCATGTTGGTGCTCAACTGCTTATATTTGCATTATGAGATCAGCGAGTACCATGACCTCGTCGAGCACCATTATAGTAACAAGACTTACATAGGTAGGTACATTGTATAATATGCAGATAAAATCCGCTTGAATTTTATTCTTATAATAATAGTCATTCAAATCAATTAATACATTCAGATATTATGTTAATTGCTTACTTTTACTTTCAAATTATTGAGGTCTCTAATAATGTCGATGCGAGATAAGAAACGAAAAAATTAAAATAATAAAAATCCAAAATAAACCACCATCGTAACAAAACTAAAGCCCCAACCGTGGTAAAGTAATTTTACTAAAAGAAAATGGGAGTGTGAAGTTTCCAACTAGCATTCTAAGCACCAAAGTTTAAAAGGCTCCAAGTGAAAGCTTTCAAAGCTCGTCTTTTCTCGTCTCTGCCTCTATCTAGTGCCGTTCCTAAAATTTTTGCTAATTATAATGTTCCTGGAACATCAACCAGAATCCCCATAAAGCTTTAATTTAATTGACCTAGAACAGAAGCAACATCTGTGTTTTCCTTCAGCCGGCATGACTTTGCTTGTATTTATAAACAGGAGGCATCCGTTTCCAGCCTCAATTACCACATAAAGAGTGTATATTTATACTCAGTTAATGGGTTTCTGTTACACGCTGCCTACAATAGAACCTGCATAGGGGTAGGTTATTCCAAGGTCGTCCTTCCAACCCGCAGCTAAAGACGGGAAAGCTCACGGTTGTTAATCAGCGACTCGAGCTATTCTGGGACGAATTTAAATTGATTTAATTCTTAAATTACAGGGCCAACCTTAATCTCTCTAATGGATTTGTTTTTATGAAGACTATTTTAGTGAGCCCCGTTCATTGGGTACGTTGAAATAGCGGTATTAAAACTCCCGGATCGATAAAGATATTTTTTCGACATTAAATAATTAAAATAAGTATAAAATAATTAATAAATCGCAGTACGCACGTACATAGCTGAAGATCGTGGAATGCAAAGTTAGTGAAGTGCAATTCTGCATAGAACAAGATCCAGGCAGTTCGATTCGATTTTTTTAAAGCTCGATCAAGTTTTTTTTTTTTTTTTGTAATTTCGGCTAGACAAAGTCCGGTCAGCGTTAAAAGTCGATTTTTGCAAAGTCTGGCTAGCTCGATTTTTTTTACAATGTTTTTTACAAAGGTCTGACATAGTCCGGTTAGTTCAAAAATTTTATTTTTGCAAAAGTCCATTCAGCTCGATAATTATGCAATCTTTTTCGGCATTAAATTTCCTTCGTCCTTGAAGGGGGTCCTTCTTCATCCTTCAAAAGGAGTATTTTTGCTTCCTATTCAAAACTGACCTATTCATTACACTTTTGCCACAATCGAATCTTTTACGGCGTAAAAATTTCCTTCGTCCTTGGAGGAGTCCTCCTTCGTCCTTCAAAAGTAGTGTTTTTTCCTCCTATTTAAAACTGACTTGTTAAAGATAAATAAGTTTACAGATAAAGGTTTTTATAAAAAGTTTAAATTTTCAAAACTTTGCATGATGAATTGAGAGGTTTGTTTTTTATTTCTAATGGACCAATTTTCGTAACTGAACATCCGGAAATAGCTTATTTCTGACCAATGCGTTAGGTCAGTAAACAAATTCCAGACACCGAGCTTCTTATCTAATTTTAGATGACAATAAACATTAAATTCCGTTCATTTGAACGAGATTCACAAAAACTTCGCGAACTGAGCCAGACAGTATGCACAGCCTGCAGAAATTTTTTTTTTTTAGCCAATAATAACTATTATTGCTGCTGAAGACACAAAAGTGGTACTAAAATTTATTATTCAGTATTTGAAAATTATTTATTAAGTTTTAATATACCTACGAGTTAAAAAATATTTATAATTCAAAATAGTTTTATTTAAACAATTACTTTCCTTTTTTTAATTTTTAATGTGGATTTGAAAAAAATCCAAACCGGCAGCCCAGCAAGAAAACGAGTTAGTATTGCATTTGTCACCCACTTCTGAACTAAATTAAAATAGTCAAGTCTCTACCTCTTCGTGAAGTTAGTTTATAATCGATTGCAATGATTTGTGGACAGACAGACAGAACTGAGAGCGAGTTAATAAGAACGTAGTAATAAAATTGAGCTTTTCTAACCGTGATACTAACATCATGTTGATTCATGGTTGATTCATTCTAGATCAAAAGTAAAAATTATCATTTTCCATAAATAGGAAGAATTATGAAAGTTCAATAAATAGAAGGTAGAGTGACAAAATCGTGTACGCTCACATGAGGCATAAAGGCTACTTTTTATAGACTGCTGGTAAACGATCGCTGGAAAAGCTTTTCCAATCCTATCTAATAATAATGCTAACTAGCTAAAGTGAATAACCACCAACCAACGTGAATAATCCCATATGTAGGTAATTGACAAGAATTATTAGTTATTTTATTGTACCTACTATTTATTTACTATTTAACTAGGTACCTAACTATCGTTGAAATAAATTACTCAAACTTTGATAAAAATATACAAAATACAGGTCAGTTCGAGTCATTTCGATATTGAATCAGCCCCTGGATTTGCCATTAAATCTGAATACATCATGCAATTATAAAATATTGCTTTATTTTCGTGAAACTCTGTTTTCTGACAGTGCTCGATATGTTTATCATTTAATAATTTTGATCCTCGAGGTTTATAGTATGTAACAGGAATTAAATTCACCCAGCGGTTTTCAGATAAAGGAGAAAATAGAGTAATTGTTTTAAGCTCCTGTCTCCATAGTTTAATAATTTATAAAAGCTTATTCTCCTGGAGCAAAGTTATCCCAACTATTCACCACTGATATTTAGGCATAAACTCTCTAAAATCCATTTTAATACACACGCTCCAGGGTGAGTGAGTTTGTGCGGTTCCAGTAAATTAAAACAATCTAGCAGCGGGTTTGAATTTATTCTATAAACAAAGTTCCTAAATTTGATTACATCATTTATTATTATCGTTATTCGTGAAGTTAACAAAAGTGAGCTTGAAAGTACTAAATTAATTATACACGCATATTAGGATTATTGTAAAAAAATAATTAAATGATAATAATTCCTCTAGGCTTAATTTTTTGAGTGAATGGGATGAATGAACCCGATGTTTGATATTTTTGGGGCACTTGTATAATTATTTCCATTTGAGTTAGGATTTCACCCCCCAGTTTTGAGGCACAACTGTGCCCTGTGATATCTATTAGTGATTTTTATTACGTATTTCTGAAAATAAGTATCAAAAAGTATGTCCCATATTTCTATAATATATCAAACTGACGAGCCTTAATAACGGCGAAAAAGTTCTTTCTGTCTTCAAGCTCTTGTGATTTGCGTCGATAAAAACCCCAAGTTGAGGTACCATTTTTTTAAACTATAAAATATATTTTTAGAAGGTCGTAACTTTTAATAAATGACCTCAATAGATATAATAAAAAAGGCAGCATTTTGCATCATTACATTGCTTTCTGATAGATAAATTAAAGATAGGAATAAACAAAACAACTATAAAAAATAATATACACCGTCGATCATAAATTAATTATTATTCTTGTTTTTATAAATTATTATTCCAATCTTCAAAGCAAGGAATATATTTTCTATACCCTACTTTATATTTCCAATTCTATTTTATTACAGAATAAATAATAATTTACTTTGATTCGTTATTCCTGTACATGTGTGGCGTGACTCTACATAATCCAATATTTCTTTTTTTTTCTAGATTTAATCTAAAGTTTATCTCTACAAGAATCCCGGACAATAGCGTGGGCGTTACAGTATCTGTTACTCGTCTAATAAGAACGACAACAGCCAAGGAACGGATAAATAATGAATAATTCAGTAGCGGCTTACAATAACTTAACTATCATGCCACAAACGATGATTTGCATAACGTGGCTTTATTCAAGACTTGCTTTAAATTAATTTTATTTTGATTTCAATTAAACTTCTATGTATATAAATGAGTTTGCAGTGAGCATGCGAGGACTTAATTGGAGAATATTATCCAGGATGTTGGTTGGTTGGTTGGTTGGTGGTATATCGAGCAGGGACTCTAGTTGGTAGTAGTTACAAGATAACATGACTGAGAAATCCAGGAATCACCAACTAAATATTTCTAGGCTCTTACATCTTCTTAACTCCCTCAAAAGTAACCCCTTAAACTCATGGATTTAGATAATTTAAAGAAAAAAATGAAGATGGCGTTCAGTCTTTCCTCTTCTTAACGATGTAGTTTTGCAATTAAGAAGAAGAAATTCAGGTGTTTTAAATAAAAAGAAAAATATAACAAAAAGTTGTTAACTCATTCTGGAAGCATTCGATGTAAGATCACCAATAGTGCAGAAAGCTTGAGCAACCATTATTACCTGGATCGACGCAGATTGCCAGTGGTTCCGAAACCAGGAAGAACGATGGTTGTAGAGAACGTTAAAATTTAGGATTGTCAGATAGGAGGATCTCTATCGTGTAATAAATTACACGCTATCTCACTCCTTAACGGTCTTAACATATCTTCCTGAACAACAATTGGTCGAATTCAACTTCAACTAGGGGAGGGGGGGGGGGTTGGAAACTCGAGAAAAGAGCAAAAAATTATATTTGTCTTATCATAGAAGTGAGTTACGATTGTCTCAGGGTTATAGAATAATACGCGATTGTACCAGATTTCTTAATCCTTGTCAAGCGCTAAACAGGTCTCAGTTTGCAACATTTGTAACAATTGTCACTGGTAATAAATATTCTTCACGTAAGTCAAGTCATTCTTAAAAAATACGGTACAATGTACAATCAAGCGTAAGAGTGGCTGGAAATGCGACAAGTAGGTAGGTATAATTAATGTATTAACAGCGCACACTGACATGTCCAGTATCAAGACACAATAACTGTAACGTGTCAACCAAACCGACGTTATAATTCGCTAAAAAAAAAGAACATGAAAAGTTGCAATTAAATACATCCATAGATAAAGACAGCGTTAATTAAAATATTTTTATAATCATAATTTATATCCATGACAATATGCATTATACGCCTCTTGCTTCTAGCCATCATTAATTCGATCAGCATCAAGCTCCGTTACCATAGTCTTAAAGCAGAATGTCGCATATCTTCACGAAATTCCCGTCTATGAAATGGCCTTGAGAATAGAGCGATTCTTTTTCCAAAATTTGGCACTCCTAAGTGCGAAATTCTATAAAATTCTCGTTGTGTATGCTCCTAAAAAAAATCCTTCAAAAAAAGTTTAGAGATTTTTTAAATTTTGCCGTAAGTATTTTTAAGAGTAGACAAACGAACATTAATTTAAGCGTATGCCGTTTGAAATTTATAAACATTTTCACTTAAGGGTGCCATCTTCCCTGACCTCAAAAATATTCAACCAAGAAGAAACTAGTAGCGTTCTGAAGCGTTCGTAAACTGAAGAGACTCTTCTTGGATAATTGCAAATCAGAGAAAAATCATCTTTAGAGGGCCGTAACTACGAAACGAAGCCGTTTCGAGACCCTACAGAGTGAAATAAAATTCCTTGAAACGCCAAGTTAACGAGGTAGGTACTCACTTTACCTGAAATAATTAAAGATAACTACGTACTACATACCTAAAACATTAATATTCCTTCATATTTATATCTACAATTTTACTCCTATTTCTTTAATCAAATATTCAGCACATTTTTTTTCGAGAAATATTCTCAGTCTGGGTATGTGATATCAAATAACGTCGAGGCTTTATTAAATACAAGCACATCATTTGTGGAATTTATAGGACCAATTTAGCAGTGGCGTGGCTCAGACAACGCTCGTAATAATAACACCGCGGTTTCCATATCCATACTAACGCCAAAATCTCCTTTAGAATGTCAAGCAATACACCCTAGAGGTGTTTAACGTTCAGTAACGGTGACTCATAAGGTGTTACTCTTATCTGTTGGATGCTTGCTTTACTTTAACTGAGAGACTTTTAACTCGCTCCTTTGCCAAATTATTCCCAACGTATTTAGTAAATAGATGGGGAAAATTATGCCTTCAGTAGTGGTGGTATTGTTATTTCGAATTTTGTTTGTAATCTCTTCTAATCCCATCACTAATGTTCTTAGATAACAAGTATTCACGTTTCAAGATACCCATACCCCATGATGTGGCCATGCGAGATTTTGTCATATCATGATTATATGATGCGATCCTTCGCTGTAATTTTACACCTAAAATGTTTGATTGGACTGCTAACTTTATGGCGGAACCTTATGGCCAACTTGACTTTACAACATTAAAATTTGTAAAGTAAAGTTGGCTTCCCTAACGAATTTTTATAAAATTCAAACGCCATACGTTTGTCCATGAGATGTCCACTAGAAAATCATGACAAACAAATCACGGAAATGATTTATTTTCTTTAATTTGGTCGTAACTTTTTTTGAAGACTTTAAAAACAAAAATTTTGGTTAGACAAACGTGTAGAAATTCGTGCACAATCGTGGACAAATCATGAACGAATTGTTCGCATTTTATAAACATTCGTCTTCGGTACTGCTGTCAATTTTTTTTCTTTGGTATTTATTCGGTAATGCGAACGAATGCAAACCATCAGATGAGAGTGACCGGCTTTATGAAATGAAGCATAGTTTGTTGAACTTTAAATTCGAATTTACATGCAAATTTTATTTATAAGAAAATTATTTTTTGTTCTTGAGGAAGTAGCTCTAGCTCAACTTCCTCCAAATTCATTGCATGGGCATAACATATAATCTTAACACTCATATTATACATATCAAGTCCCTTGCATGAATATTTTTCAATGTTGGCTAATTTTTAATGAAATACGTTTCAATTTTTTGCCAGTGCTATATGCTGCGTTTGCGAGGGTGAAATGGAGTTTTCTCACGCGTTGATATTTATGAAGTTGTGTGAAATTTTCTCCCCTGAACAAACTTCCCAATTTCAGGCTGAAATAAATCAATATTTTCGTGAATGCACAAATATACCTACATGTGAAGAGATTGATAGAAAAATATTTAAACAGCATAAACTCGTACAACTTGTTACTGCATGGTCAATCAAAAAATACCTTTGGGTGTCTCGAATTCGTGTGACTGTTTCTTTGTCACAACTTTGTTATGAAAAACTATATTTGTTTTTTATTCTAAGGATCTTGAGAAAAACAATTTTCAAGGGGATGAGAATTGAAGAGATATGCCATCATATTCCGGAACAATCTCATAACAAGCTAATAAAAACTCTAAGAAATTGCTTGTTTTCATAAAAAAAATAGCCGTTGATGGAATTTTTCCGGGAAGATGCGCATTGAAAACAGGCCACGTTCCAGGAAACTCAAAAACTCTCAAAAATTTTATTTTTGGTTAGAAATTCGTGTTGTTGGTATTTTTTGAGTGAATATGAGCAATGAAAAGATCAAAAGAGACATCATATTACAAAAAAATCTGTCATCGACTGAATTTTCTTCAAAAAATAAAACGTTTACAGAATCATTTTTTTCAAAAAACTTGAGTTGCCGGCAGCACCGTTTTTTTTTCTTTTTTAGAGAAAGTAGCAAAGATGGGCGTTAGAGAGACACACCACATTCCGGAAACAACTGCCCTTGACTGAACTTTCGGCAAAAAAATTGCTGTTGCTGCTGCTATTTTTAAGGGAAAATTCACATTGAAAAGAAGCAACATCCAGGAAAACTTGACTGGATTTTCAGTCAAATTTAATTGACAATCCGTAGATTGTTGGTATTTTTTAAGGGAATATGAGTACTGAAAAGAGACATCATATTGCAGAAAATTCTGAGTTTTCTTAAAAAAAAAAAAACACAAAACTTGTTGGATTTTTTCACAAAAAAAGTGGCGTTGCCGGCAGGACTGACTCACTCGGAACAAGTAAATAAGTACCAATTTAAAGTAATAAACTTTTATTGATGAAAATCAACTTGAGAAGTCTAATCTAATTAAGTTTTCCCCAGTATGATTTAATGCGTAAGATAGTTTATTTGCAGAAGTTTGTGTTAACCACCTGAGGACGGGATAGGACCCTCCCGCAAATACGGGGTGGGACCCTTCCTCAAATTTCCTTATTTGAAGCGACAATATAACACTGGTAGCAATATTAGGAAACTTCGCCGGAACACCCTGCAGTTACTTGAACAGTCCCTTTAGACCTTATCTAATATGTATAATAGGCCTGGTTTTTATACACCCTGGCACAGTGCATATGTAACAGTTGCCAAGTAACGATTTAGATGATTAGAGCGCTTATTACGTAAAAACAGCTTCAAGATCTTTCCGAGTTTTAGTTGTAGTTTGTAGTTTTAATCATTTTGGTCCTACTATACTATAAAAACACGAGGTTATTGTTCTTTAGATTTACGTAAGAAATCATTCGTTTATTTTGTTTATTTTCGGGAGTTTCAAGAAAAGCATATGTCGTGATGATGAAATCGATCTTTCAAACAGTTACCAAAATTTGTTTATGGAACTCGAATCAACACTCTATTTTAACAGGCCTAATAACTTTACTCCTTTAATGCCCAACCAAATTTAAACTACTGATTTAGGAACACGTCGGTTAAAGAAGCCCTGAACTACGTATATAAAGTTAGCAGGACAACTTGCTCAAATGAGAAAGTTACTATAGCGGAAATTTGTCGCTAATTTGTCGCTAATTATTCGCGATGAAACTAATTTTGTCGCTGTTGTAGTTTTTTTTAACCAGGGTGTGCTGCTAAGTTGATATAAAGTTAGCAGGACAACTATAACAAAAAAATTATTTAACATTCATAAACCATCTAAAATTACTTAATCCTTTTGTCGCTAATTAGTTGCGATGGAATACTTTCAATTACATTATTTTTTTTTTAAATAACACGTTGCCCTGCTAAGTTTATATCAAGTTAGCAGGGCAACAATGTTAAAAATTTTTTTTAATTATAATAAAATACTTTTAGACGTGTAGTTTTTTTGTCGCTAATTAGTTACGTAGAGACAGAGTTCGTAGCCATAAAAAGAAACTTGAAAAAAAAATCTTGAATGGAAAGTCATTTTTAAAAAACACATTTCAGTTCAGAGCGGACGAATATTATTAGTAAAGACACTCCCTAAAATCCCTTTGCATATCAAACATTTTGATTTTTTTGTGCAGGAATTAGCCGCTAGGGCTGTTTGATTTATTCGCACCTTTTTTGATTTTGTCGCTATTATATTTTCATTAAAATGCATTTTATTTAAGATGGAAAAACGAAAACCTGAAAATCGAGATTTTGCAAATAACTTGGTCTGTTTCCTTTCTAGTTGTGGAGATTCCCTATTAAAACATCTGAATTCAACTGTAATCTGTTTTTTATTTATTTCTTGGCATATAACAGCAATTCATTATGTAATCTTTTCCGACTATGTTTGCTTTGTTGACCAAATTTTTATGGATTCGGAGGCGTATCTGTGCAACTAACCAATTCTCGTCAAACTCTCGCCTTCCTAAAAAATTTATGCTGTACACAAGTACTTCCTTTTTAATGATTACCGATCTGAAAATCTCAGAAATCGCGAATAAAGAAAATTTGTCGCTCTGCATTTGTTGATGTTTTTAAACATCAAAAAATTTGTTGATTATCGATGTTGTGCCTTTACTAAGTTGAGCGTCTTTACTAATTTTCGTCCGCTCTGAAATGAAATGTTTTTTTTAATGAAAATATAATAGCGACAAAATCAAAAAAGGTGCGAATAAATCAAACAGCCCTAGCGGCTAATTCCTGCGCAAAAAAAATCAAAATGTTTGATATGCAAAGGGATTTTAGGGAGTGTCTTTACTAATTTTCGTCCGCTCTGAAATGAAATGTTTTTTTTTAATGAAAATATAATAGCGACAAAATCAAAAAAGGTGCGAATAAATCAAACAGCCCTAGCGGCTAATTCCTGCGCAAAAAAATCAAAATGTTTGAAATGCAAAGGGATTTTAGGGAGTGTCTTTACTAATTTTCGTCCGCTCTGAAATGAAATGTTTTTTTTTTAATGAAAATATAATAGCGACAAAATCAAAAAAGGTGCGAATAAATCAAACAGCCCTAGCGGCTAATTCCTGCGCAAAAAAAATCAAAATGTTTGATATGCAAAGGGATTTTAGGGAGTGTCTTTACTAATTTTCGTTCGCTCTGAAATGAAATTTTTTTTTAATGAAAATATAATAGCGACAAAATCAAAAAAGGTGCGAATAAATCAAACAGCCCTAGCGGCTAATTCCTGCGCAAAAAAAATCAAAATGTTTGATATGCAAAGGGATTTTAGGGAGTGTCTTTACTAATTTTCGTCCACTCTGAAATGAAATGTTTTTTTTTAATGAAAATATAATAGCGACAAAATCAAAAAAGGTGCGAATAAATCAAACAGCCCTAGCGGCTAATTCCTGCGCAAAAAAATCAAAATGTTTGATATGCAAAGGGATTTTAGGGAGTGTCTTTACTAATTTTCGTTTGCTCTGAAATGAAATTTTTTTTTAATGAAAATATAATAGCGACAAAATCAAAAAAGGTGCGAATAAATCAAACAGCCCTAGCGGCTAATTCCTGCACCAAAAAAATCAAAATGTTTGATATGCAAAGGGATTTTAGGGAGTGTCTTTACTAATTTTCGTTCGCTCTGAAATGAAATTTTTTTTTAATGAAAATATAATAGCGACAAAATCAAAAAAGGTGCGAATAAATCAAACAGCGCTAGCGGCTAATTCCTGCGTAAAAAAATCAAAATGTTTGAAATGCACAGGGATTTTAGGGAGTGTCTTTACTAATTTTCGTCCGCTCTGAAATGAAATGTTTTTTTTTAATGAAAATATAATAGCGACAAAATCAAAAAAGGTGCGAATAAATCAAACAGCCCTAGCGGCTAATTCCTGCACCAAAAAAAATCAAAATGTTTGATATGCAAAGGGATTTTAGGGAGTGTCTTTACTAATTTTCGTCCGCTCTGAAATGAAAATAAATGTTTTTTTTTAATGAAAATATAATAGCGACTAAATCAAAAAAGGTGCGAATAAATCAAACAGCCCTAGCGGCTAATTCCTGCGCAAAAAAAATCAAAATGTTTGATATGCAAAGGGATTTTAGGGAGTGTCTTTACTAATTTTCGTCCGCTCTGAAATGAAATGTTTTTTTTTAATGAAAATATAATAGCGACAAAATCAAAAAAAGTGCGAATAAATCAAACAGCCCTAGCGGCTAATTCCTGCACCAAAAAAAATCAAAATGTTTGATATGCAAAGTGATTTTAGGGAGTGTCTTTACTAATTTTCGTCCGCTCTGAAATGAAAATAAATGTTTTTTTTTAATGAAAATATAATAGCGACAAAATCAAAAAAGGTGCGAATAAATCAAACAGCCCTAGCGGCTAATTCCTGCACCAAAAAAAATCAAAATGTTTGATATGCAAAGGGATTTTAGGGAGTGTCTTTACTAATTTTCGTTCGCTCTGAAATGAAATTTTTTTTTAATGAAAATATAATAGCGACAAAATCAAAAAAGGTGCGAATAAATCAAACAGCCCTAGCGGCTAATTCCTGCACCAAAAAAAATCAAAATGTTTGATATGCAAAGGGATTTTAGGGAGTGTCTTTACTAATTTTCGTCCGCTCTGAAATGAAAATAAATGTTTTTTTTTAATGAAAATATAATAGCGACAAAATCAAAAAAGGTGCGAATAAATCAAACAGCCCTAGCGGCTAATTCCTGCACAAAAAAATCAAAATGTTTGATATGCAAAGGGATTTTAGGGAGTGTCTTTACTAATAATATTCGTCCGCTCTGAACTGAAATGTGTTTTTTAAAAATGACTTTCCATTCAAGATTTTTTTTTTAAAGTTTCTTTTTATGGCTACGAACTCTGTCTCTACGTAACTAATTAGCGACAAAAAAACTACATGTCTAAAAGTATTTTATTATAATTAAAAAAAATTTTTAACATTGTTGCCCTGCTAACTTGATATAAACTTAGCAGGGCAACGTGTTATTTAAAAAAAAAAATAATGAATTGAAAGTATTCCATCGCAACTAATTAGCGACAAAAGGATTAAGTAATTTTAGATGGTTTATGAATGTTAAATAATTTTTTTGTTATAGTTGTCCTGCTAACTTTATATCAACTTAGCAGGACACCCTGGTTAAAAAAAACTACAACAGCGACAAAATTAGTTTCATTGCGAATAATTAGCGACAAATTAGCGACAAATTTCCTCTATAGTAACTTTCTCATTTGAGCAAGTTGTCCTGCTAACTTTATATACGTCCCTGAACTATCATTTAATATCTTGTTTTAGTTCAACTGTATAATTTTATTAGATTTCTTTAACTGTCATTTATGATTATGTTACAAATTCCAAAAAAAAGACATACATGTAACGATCTTCCTCCTACGTGTCTTGATTTGAACACGGTATCAGCTATTTTATTGCCAAGAATAAAAACTTGAAGCTAAAACGTGAACTGGATATTCTGCTTACAAAATGCGAAAGTTCAGGCCAAGAAATCCCGTTTCAAGTAATCAATGAAGTGGAAAGCTAATTTATCAGACATGAAAATTTAGTGTTCTTAGGTATTTTATTTTTTAAATAATTTATGTCATCCCTGGAATAAAATTAATCGGAGAGGGAGAATTCAAATTTTACATGTTGTAATTTTCAACATTTAAAGATAATATCATCATTCATAATAAGGAAGGGTTCAATTAAAAATCTAATGCAAATGTAAAAAACCTTCTTGCGCATCAATCGCATAAATAGTGTATTTTTATGCGATTCAATTATGAACATTTTCCCCGATTTATAAATTGGCTTTCTGAAATTTTTCATTCTTATATCATGATATTAGCGTAGTTGTTTAAACTGTGAAAATTTCAATTCAATTCTTTGGAAAACTATGTTACGGTTACGGAAATTTAGTCATTTTCCTACCCCCGCCACTGGCTTTTTAATAGAAATAATACAAATTTTATTGCATTACCTCAAATTTCAAATAAATTTCTTCCAATCTATAATGTGGGTAAAAAGTTTTTTCTCTATTTTGCGTGTAAAAGTTAGTTTCGCATAGATACTATGACTTCCCGCAAATATACTTCACAAAAAATAATCCGATTTTTTTAGAAAACTCCACCTACCTACCTAAAAAAAAAAGTTATCCTTTCATGGGATTCGAACACCTGTTATCAGGCTGCCAGGCAAGTGTGTAACGCAAACCGCTATGTAGAGTTTTAATTTTATATAGTGCTGAGCGGGTATATGTACTACGTCAGTTACACAGCACCTACACATTTTATTTTTTAAACTGGTCATATCTTTGTTATTAAAAGACCAATTTGAAAACTTTTTTCACCCGCATGTAGGTGATTTATTTGTCGTTGCGATTGCTCTTCTAATTTTCAGAATCGTTCATAATTAAATGTGAAAAATAATTAAATAGAAATTGCGAACCATTTCATCGATTTAATATTTTTAAATAAGTGTAAGCTAATTTTCCAGCAGCGAAAAACTTTTTTATTTTTCGTTTAAAGTGCTACATCAATCGAGGCGAGTTGAAGCTAAGACTTCAAATTATATGTTAAAGAAAAAATAATGGAAAATTTAGGTTCAACTTCTTCAAAAATGGACTCATAAACGGTTATAGAAATTTACACATTTTTACCCTTTTCCTACCCACGACACTGGCTTATTAATGGAAAATATGCTAATTTTATTGCATTAACTCAAATTTCCAATAATTTTCTTCAAATCCTGTTAATTTTATTTCAAAGTTTTTTTGCCATCTTGCTCATATAGGGGTTCAAAAAATAGTCAATTTTCAAAAAATTCAAATGGCCGCCATTTTGAAACGGCTGGGCCGATTTTGCTCAAGTGCAATACCAGACCACTCCTTGTGAATTTCTTACTCCCACAAAAATTTCAGCCCCCTAGATTCAAAACTGCGACCTGAAATGAGATGACAAAAACCGGGTTTCTGGAAATTTGAAGGGACACCCTGTAGAAGTGATGGGACTTTTAGAAATTTTTTCATCGAAAACCTAACGTCATTCCAAAGCTTTACAAGAATCCAAAATTTCGTTCATTAATCTTGAAAGATAAAGCTACAGGAGCGTTTTGAAAATCGAAATTTCGCGATTTTGGAGAAATATATAAATATATATATATATATATATATATTCCTTTCTATCACTGTGAGCTCCATCCACACAAAAAATACGGTTGAACTGAGGTCCGCGACAAAGTGAGGTCCAATATACGGACCCCACTTTGTAAACGCCTTCAGATCTTCCACAGTGACTGTTACTGGCCTGTAAAATGCAAATTAGACATAATTGACTGGACCTCACTTGATGAATGATACGGTAAAATTTGTATATTTTAGTTCAGAGGAGGACCGTGGGTGGCGTGCCGGTAAGATGTATATTCTGAATACGTGTATAGTCGTTAAACGGACTACAGTAGAAGTGAGGACCGGAGACTCGGCAACGCAGCTGGTCCTCACTTATCGCTCTGCTTACAACCATCATAACGTATATCGCTGGGATTCAATAAATCCATATTTGACCTTGGTGTTCTCGAGTTCGTAGGAATCGTTCCTCCGGAGCTTCCCCCGGCGGTCTAGACAACTATAGGTAGCTTATTCTCTCGCTTTTTGACGAAGAGTAGTACGATGTTTTTTGACGAGCAGTTTCATGACTATAATGATATTGTATTCCTTGAACCATTTTTACTTTTTAACCATACTATTTTTAAATAATTTTAGTTGTTTTTAAATTACTATTGTTAAATCACAGAAAAAATTATAAAACATAACGTGAACTATGCTCAAATCAAGACAAAATGTGAAATCTTTTTTTCAATTATTAATACCTACTTATAGAACAACTGGAAACAATTAAAAGTACATTATTTTAATAGGTAGGCATACTTACCTCTACTATACTGAAGTTTCAGAATAGTAGGCACTAAGTTCTCGGAAGTGGTCGTGACGTATAAGCGCTCAGTTGGAGCATTCAGTGGCGGACGCAAAATATCAAAATAGGTTCAGACAATAATGAATTTATTGAGAAATATAATTGTAAACTTCCAAATAATATAGCATATAGTAAATAATATAGCATATAGCAAAAATAAAAATAGCAAAGAAAATAGGAAAAAAATAGTACCTTAGTCATCGTCAGAAGAAAAATCGTCGGATGATGGACAACTATCCCGATCACCGTTATCGTTCAAGTTGATAATTAATGGCTCAACCGAAACATCAACTATTGTGTCTAGATCCCACATTCTGTCTTCTTCTTTTGTAGTATGTCGGATGCAGTTTCTCCATGTTTCAGCCGTCACATCTCCTATTGCAGTAGCTAGCAGGCGTTTCACTTCATCCATCTTGAAGGTCACGTTTTGTTTCGCCACTTGGTTTTTTATTTGAGCCCAAATAAGTTCTATAGGATTCAGTTCACAGTGGTAAGGAGGGAGGCGGTGTACAATGATGTTGCACTCGCGAGCCAATTCGTCGACAGCATATCTCTTAAAATGAGGTATTTGTGCCCTTGCGATGTTTAATAGTTGCACTTTTAACATGTTGTCATCAAATGGTATATTTCTTTGAGCCAGCCAGTTAATGATGTCACCTTTTCGCCATGCAGTTGTTGGCGATGGCTCCAATCGTCGACTATGGTAGGAAGCATTGTCCATTACCACGACCGAATTTGGCTCAAGGCTTGGTAAAATTTTTAAAAACCAGCTTTCGAATTTTTCCGCATCCATTTCCTCATGGTAGTCACTAGTTTTCTTCGATTCGAAAAGTAGCAATCCGTTTTCCAAAAAACCCGAATCACTACCTATGTGAGTTATTATGAGCCTCCGCCCCTTGCCCGCTGGCGCTTTTAGTCCTGTGGAAAAACCTTCAAAAAAAGCTTGTCGACGGCTTGTTATTTCCAAATCTTGCCAAATTTTCGAAACAGTATGACCTTGATTCAGCCAAGTTTCGTCTAAGAAATATATTTTCTTCCCTTCACGACGATACTCTCGAATTTTTTGTAAATAATTTCTCCGCCACAAAATTATTTCTTCTCTTTCTATAAGAAGACTTTTTCTCTGCCTTTTCATATGCCTTATGTTCATTTGTCTTAATGTCCGCAATAAGACACGTCGCGATATTTTCGGCATTGCGTCATCCGAATTGATTTCGGCAGCGATTGCTTTTAATGTTGGAATTTCATTTCGGAAAAAGAACGAATGAAATTTTCTCCGAACGGCGTATTTTATGTCATCATCAATGTCAATGCGTTTTCTCCCCCTTGTTTCAATATTTTCAGCTACCTTTTCTGTTCCGCCTTTGGACTCTTTGAAAGTTTTCAAGATTCGGTGTACACTCCTAGTTGACACTTTGGTTAAATCACTACACAAAGCAACTACATCGTTTACCAACATACTTTGATTCCTTTCACGGAGTCCACAATACACGTTGTATATAATAGTTTTTTCTCCTGTAGATAAATTCGTACGACGACGTTTACTTTGGCTGCTCTCGCCTTCCATATTGCTCACAACTTTAAATTTAAACAGTATTTCACTTCGGCACTCAAAGAAGCTTGCTTCTTTCCCGTTTACACCACAGTGAGAACTGAGAAATAAGATTCAGACAGGAAATCTGATGAGCGACCCTTAAAGCAACCAAGCTATCCCCACTAATTATGCACTTTATTGTCGACCGGGTATGGGTTTTTCCGGGATGGTAATTCCGTAAATTTCTTATAGTTAAACTTTTTCTGTATCCTGGAACTCAGTTCATTCCCAAAACAGGAATCATTATTGTATTATTATTTTACCAAATAATTAACTAATAACTAATTATTAACAAATTAGTAAGATATTGATTTTTTCTAGCTTGTATTTCTTAATTACTTCACAGATTGTCTATGAACAATATGAAATATTCAAAATTTTGTTGTTCCCGAGAGTCGAGAATCTTCTTCCCCCGGTAATATTAATTTTTCTTTTCTGACAACCAGAAAACAGAAAGAGAAAAATATACAAGTCCCGATCGACATCCAATAACAGCCCAAAACAAACAACTTTTCTTTTTGTTCAGGTTATTCCACTGCCGCGAATTCTTTTTCATTCATTTTCATGCGTTTTTTAATTTTTGTGATGCTTCAATAATTCAGCAAATATAAACATAAAAATAAAATATTAAGGATTTAAAGGAGCGATAAATGTTATATTGCAGCCCCTCACGAAAATAGCATGAACGATACGCCACTGAATACGGAGCTGCCTTGGACGGACTGGCAGCATGCTCGATATATATCCATCTTACTTTACCTTACTGCAAGTTGGACCTGCTTATCCTTTGTACTTGTTGACACTGCTGTAATGTTGCCATATATTATATTTTAAGGGACCGAACCTCATTGAAATTCTACATCTTTTGCTATTAAATATCGATGTTGTGAAATTATTATAGCAGAAAAATTACTCAACAAATAAAACACAGTATTTTTTATCCTACAACCATTTACCTGCATGTGAATGATAAAAATACAAAATGATAAAACACCAAGAATTAAAAGCTGGCAACAATGTGTTTACTTTAAGTCCGTAATATTTCTAAGAACTTAGTGCCTACTATTCTGAAACTTCAGTATATCTACCTATACGCGTTTTCTTTACTTTTTAAATTCTTTAGCAGGTACAATAATTATTATCAAGCGTTGCAACGTAAAATCATAATACCCAAGTAGAATAAGTAAGTAGGTATGTACCTACAATTTTTTATTGGTGGTTTATTAATTTATGTGCACCTACCTACCTATCTACATTTAATTATTCGCGTAATAAATTAATATGTTCTCTCTTTCGATGAGTTAGACACGAGATAAAACATTCTTTAAACCGTCCCTAGTAAAATTTTAAATAAATATACACAGATAAACATATCTAAATGTAGTCAATTTCGTATTAATTCCCAACAAAATTACAATGAAATAAAAAATTTTGAAGAAAACTATTCCAAAATGTAAGTCAACCTTTCATTATTTAGTATGTTTAGGGTACCTACTTACGGCTTAAGGTAACGTAATGAAATGAGTATTAAAAAAAAATTGGACTTTTAGGTACGTATAAGTGAAACATAATGAACTGGAACTTAAAATACACACGGAACATCCATCTAAATTACTCACTAAAATTAAGTTAAGCCGAATAATTGAACTGTCAAAAATATCATTATTAGATCTGTACAATTATTGCCGAGCTTTCATTTCAGTATTATCTGAATAAAAAATCAATTTGAAAGCTAACAAAAGGTACATGATTGTAAGATTTTTGTAGACATTTTAAGTGTAAGTATGTACCTACCTATTTTTTACTTATAATACTGAAACTTATCTATTGAAAGATGTAAAGGCTAGGAAGATTTGCGCGTGCTTGTTGATGCGATAAGTAGGTAGCTGGAACTCAATTATTAAATATTTGACTGATAAAAGAAATTTATAAAAACAAAGGTCTTTTTAGGGAACCTTAAGAGGCGTTTTCTGCCTCTTTTTTCATTTGGAACCAAATTTTCTTTAAATAATATTGCCAATTGAAAGAGATTCTATTGAGAAATGAAGAAAACAGGTAGACTTACCTACATCATAGGTACCTACTATTTATTTGTAATCTTTCAAGTAATATTCATAGTCACGAGTCACGATACACTGAAACACGGTACCTATGTCCGGACGCAGGTTGGCTCCACTTCGACAGAACCGTGACGTTACTTGTTACAAAAAAAAACAGTCCTGCCCATTTAATCCCGTGTAAATACCATCTGCTTTATCACAGAATACCGCAACATAAAATATTAAAATCTGAAAATTTTACATAGTTTACATATTAGTGACAAAAAATAAGATACAACTTGGGCTAATCATTTTTATAAAATGTGACTCTAAATCCAAAAACTCCTCTATTATTGTTTTCAATTTTTTGCAGCCCCCTCCTATTATTCTTGCACCCCTTAGAAGGGGTAGTTCCCCTCTGGAATTTTCAAATGTATACCTAAACGGGGTCGGTTTATATGTGGATATGTCATTTGATACGTAATTAAATGCTCTATTCAGCAATATTTATATTTTTGTATTACTTTTTTGCGAGAGCTTTAGTTGTAAAATTTAAATATCTACTACAAAAGGTTACATTATAACCTGCATGATAGGTATGATAAATGAAATTTATCACGGAAATATATTATTTTATAAGGCTAATAATATACGATTCTCGTTCGTATCAGTATGCATGCAGGTAATGTAGCCTTTGTAATTAAAATTTTCATTTTGCAAAGAAATTATGAAAATTGACCTTCAAAATCCAAGAATTTCATGGTTTCTGTTCAAGTTGCTTTCTTGTTTGAAAGTTTAAGAGGGGTAATCAATCACCCCCGTTGAGGGGGTTGTATGAAAAAAGGTGATGACAATTTAAAACTAAAATCGAGTGTTTTCCGTACTTTCGAAAATTTTGGATTTGTCTCGAAAGTTAATTATTTTACAAATACTGAATTTATTCCAGACTCTGGCGCAGCCATCAGTATTCTAAAGGCTCATTAAACTAACGGGAATATTTCTGATACAACGCTAATATCGACGTCAAATTACTTTTATTAACATTTTTGTAATCCCTTTCATGCCAAGAGTCACTGAATTGCTATATTTTCCACCTATGGCCAATGGCTACTTTTTCTAGAAACGGCTCCAGAAATCTTCCCGTTAACTTAATGAGCCTTTATAATATTGCCTGTAAGACTCACACGACCACATACATATACGATACCTATACCCATGAATCGATAGTTAATAATAATAATAATATTGATTTTATTGAGATAAAAATATATTTTCTTTTCATAGTTTTTTTATGAGATTTTTCAAAGATGTGAAAAAATTAGATGCTAAAGAAATTTTGAAATTACACTTACACGGCCCATTTTGAAACTTTCATAATAATTGGGAGTTTCGATTTTTATGAAGTAAAACTGCCATAAGAATATAATTCTACAGAATACTGAACAATATTTAAAAAAAAAAACAGCCTGCATGAACAAACCAATCATTGTTTACCTAATGCAGGATGCGTAAAAAGTATTGCACCAAGCGTGATTACGCAGAGGGGGTTTGACATTTAGATTTGACATTTGGTAGGGTTGATGTTGAATTACACATAAATACCCATACGTTGATTTGAGTTTCATTTGTTTTGTGAGACTGGCGTTTGTCTAAGGCCGCCATCTTGATTTTTATTAAATGGCAGCCTAAGTTTTTAAAACAATTCCAAATCTATTTTACGTTCTTATACCGTGTGTCCCCGGATAGGTGAAACGACTCTTATAAAAGACAAAAATTATTTGATTTTAATTTTGATTTTTTGGGGTTCAGCCCTGCTTGGCTTAAGAGTAATTTCTAACAAAATTTTAGTTTTGAAAAATCAAGCACGCCTTGGAAATTTTCAAGAAACCGGTTTTTCTGTTGAGTAAAGTGCCTTTTATGTAGCAAATACGAAAAAATGTTATTTGAAAAAGTTGTTCAAAATCAACATTTAGGTCCCTATACCAAATTTCAAAATCATAGGTCAACTTTTATTTTTTACATTTATTTTTATGTTTTATTTCACAAATCAAAGAATTTCATTTTGTAACAAAGACTGCCATGGAAAAACCAAATTGTATCCATAGCAATAGCAATCTGTCAATATCAGTCTTTGTTACAAATTAAATTCTTTGATTTGTGAAATAAAACATAAAGTAAATGTAAAAGATCAAAGTTGGCCCATGATTTTGAAATTTCGTATACGGACCTAAATGTTGATTCTGAACAACTTTTTCAAATAACATTTTGTCGTATTTGCCCCATAAAAGACACTTACTCCACAGAAAAAATGTTTTTTTTTAATTTCCAAGGCATGATTGATTTTTCAAAACTAAAATTTTGTTAGAAATTACTCTTTAACCAAGCAGAGCTAAACCCTAAAAAATTAAAATTAAAATGAAAAATTTTTTGTCTTTTATAAGAGTCGTTTCACCTATCCGGGGACACACGGTATATTTTCCCAAAAAAAAAAAGATTAGGAAAAAATAATTAAAACGTAAAATAGATTTGGAATTTTTTTTTAAACTTTTAAACAAACCTTTGAAATGTTTTATTATATATGGTTTATACAGGAACAGAGAAGATTTGTAACAGCTGTTGTTTATTCAAAAAATGTCCATCATTATTAACAAGTTATTAGACCTCATGCACTTTCCTACCCCTGAAGAAGAACTAAAATAAAGTTTGAAAGCTTGGGTTTTGAGAAAAAATAGTAATTTCATTATCGACTGCTGTTCCAAATAATTAATCTACATATTTAATTAATCAGTCAACAATTTGATCAATTTATTATAATTTAATCTAGAACAGACACGAGATCACTCGTTTCCTTAGAAACGAAAACGAAATTCAACATGAGAAAACCTTATTCGAATAAATATGATTTTAGTAGAAGCCAGGATGAGGCAGACAAGGAACTGAAGGAAGATTTAATTTTTTGTTCTTGTTATCAGAGCGATAAAAACTAAGTATATCTTGAAATTGCTAAAATTGATAACAATAGGTAGATAACACATTAACACACAAATGTTACTTTTGAATTATATTTTGAATAAGTTGTGTGTAACTTCAAAGTCTTTTCTACAGAAAATATTCACTCTACTAAGTCAATTCATTTTTTTAATTATCCAAGTTATTTTAGAAAGAATTACCTTATGATCTAGGTACCGAATTGTATTTTACCTGCTGAATGACACCAAAATAAACCTAGGCTGCCATTTAAAAAAATTCAAGATTTAGTTTTTTTTCCATCGGAGTACAGATTGAATCGAACTTCTGCAGTTCTGAAGCGCAGTTTCAGAAAGAGGCAACCTAAAAATGTATTCTATTTTTTTTTTCAGAAAACCTTGCTCCGGTTGAAAAAAGTCAAAAGATCATATTTACTCAGAAATGAAAGAGGATTTTAAAAATAATTTTATTTTCATAAAAAAGCAATGGCGTACTATTTTTTTCACACTTATAAACTATTATAAAGGCTCATTAAGGTAACGGGCTGATTTCTGGGGCCGTTAAGTGTACACAAATTTTCACGAAAATATCTTGATTCTTATCAAAGATATTATTAAAAATCGATTTTTTTCTTGAAACTTCAACACCCTGTAGTTAAAAAGTTGAGCCTCTTAGGACATACGTTTATACTTACTTTTTTTCTTAAAATGATCTCATCAATCACCCCCTGAATTTTCTCGGTTCATTTTAGATACACCCTGTATATAACGACGAAAATAACATAAGTTTTTGCTACCTGAAACATACGATATTATTAACTAGGTACCTATTATAATAATGATTATAGGTAAACAATGATTGGTTTGTTAAGTATTCTGTAGAATTATATTCTTATGGAAGTTTTATTTCATTGAAATCGAAACTCCCAATTATGAAATTTTCAAAATGACCCGTGTAAATAAGTGTAAATTCAAAATTTCTTTAGCATCTAATTTTTTCACATCTTTGAAAAATCTCATAAAAAAACTATGAAAAGAAAATATATTTTTGTCTCAATAAAATATAATATTATTACCTATCAAATGACATACCACACTACCTCCTTAATGTTTCAAAATTCCAGAGGGGTAACTACCCCTGTAAAAAAATATAATCTGAAAACAAAAATCGACGGGTTTGGATTAGCCTCAAATGTCGTCCATTTTACTTTTATTGAATTTAGGCGAGCTTTAAAACCACATTTTATAGAAATGATCAGTCCAGGTTGTTTCTTATTTTCTGTGACCAAAATTGGGCAATATTATCTGGAAATGTATAATTATTGCAGTTAAATATCGTAGTTAAATTGGGATATTTGCTAAACCCAAACTTGTAAAATTTTCAGAATTTCATCTTTTATGTTGATGGTATTTTCAGAGATGGGTAAAATGGTTTTCAAAATGTATTTAAAATAGAAAGAACAAAATGCTTTCTGATAAACTATTTAAAATGGAAAATGCAAAATACTTTCAGATTTTCCAATTTTACGATACAAAAAAGAAAATTGGTATTTGAAATTGAAATATAAAATGGAAAATGGTCCTGTCCTTCGTTAGTGGATTTTCTTATCTGATTATTTATCATTTTAATTTTTTAGTAAAATATTAAACTTGAATTTACTCTTTCTTATTTGTGTATTTATAATAAACTGTTTTGCTATACCTATGCTTGCTTTTATTTATTTGTTTATTGTACCTACGAATCCACTAACGAAGGACAGGACCATTTTCCATTTTATATTTCAATTTCAAATACCAATTTTTTTTTTGTATCGTAAAATTGGAAAATGGTCCTGTCCTTCGTTAGTGGATTCGTAGGTACAATAAACAGATGAATAAAAGCAAGCATAGGTATAGCAAAACAGTTTATTATAAATACACAAATAAGAAACAGTAAATTTAAGTTTAATATTTTACTAAAAAATTAAAATGATAAATAATCAGATAAGAAATCAAAATCTTTTACAAAAAAAGAGAATAAATTAGAAATACTTATAGTAAATGAAGTTTAATAGATATCTTACTAAAAGAATTTACAAATAAATACAAAACATAACAAATTAAAAGTGGATGTAATAATCTTCTACCAAACAATAATTATTATTGATTATTTTTAAGCAACATTAGTAAGAAAAATAAAAACTGAAAATTATTGTACCTAATTTCAATAATAAAATAAAACCCGAAAAATTTTGTTTTATTTATGTTGATGGAGACGATTTTTTCTACAAACTCAACCCGAGTTAAGGAAGTTATCTCTCAATTTTTTTTATAGATTATTTTTCTATTATATCCAAGTTAATGTAGTAGAAATAATTTAAATTTAATTTAATAAATTTTCATTGTACAGTGTAGATGCTACAGAGTAGAATGCTGCTCCCGCCAATTCCGCCATATTTATTTCCAATTAATTTCTAGTAACAGTTTGTTGAAACCTTAGACAATATAATAAATATTTATTTATTATGATAATATTTTATTTAATAGTATAAGGTTGAAACATTAGACAGTAGGACATTGGCTATTGAGAATATGACAAGTATAAAATATTAGCGACACTACCAGCTGGTATTCATTCACTCCTGATTTCATCGATCGGTAGTGCCAGACACTTCACGCCGCTGCCCCACCGACTAGGGCCCAAGCCAAGACCAGTCGAACCACCCGTAGTTATGAAGTATTCCATGTTCCATGAGATTTCTAAGCAGTCTGACGCATCGGGGTTTTCTAGTTTTTACCCCGCGGCCTGCATTTGTCTCCTCCGTTATTGGAAATTGTCCATAGTATTGGCAATTATCCATTGTATCGCCATGTACGGACTTTCCCTTATTATTGTTATTTACATAAGTGCACCTTTTCCATTTATCACTGTAATAATTACTTATTAGACGAAATACAACTAGTTAACTCTGTTATTTATTTTATTAATGACAAGTCCCGCTCGTGCATGGTTACACAAGTCAAATTTCAGTAAAGATATAAGACCATTATGTTATCCAGAAATAAATATTATTTACAGAGTGTTCGGTAACGGGCCAGTCCAGAGCAAACGTCATGTATAAAATCGTATTTGAAACATAAAAAAGAAAAACGTTTTTCAGATCGGGATGATTTATTTTAAATTTCAGAGCTGCCTTAGTTTTACATTTTTTGGAAATATTTTCCAACGAAGCCCGATATCTGAAAAAAACGTTATTCTTTTCTTATGTTTAAAACACGATTTTATACATGATGTTTAATTTTGGCTGGCCCATTACCGAACACCCTGTATATACCTACGGTGTTCCCTAATTAAATGTTAATATTTAAGGGGGTATTTTTTTTTGGTAAATTAAAAAAAAAACTTCATGAGAACGTGTGTCTTAAAAGTCTTAACTTTTGAGATACAGAGTGGTAAAGTTTATGAAAAATAATTAATTTTTTTATATCTTTAATACCTACCGCTCTAGATATTTCAATGAAATTTCGTATACATGCAGGTAGGTATTATGCATCAAGAGGCATTTTTTCATGTCCTCCATTTCATTTTATTTCCAGCAGTGACGTTCGTGCAGAATTTTACCTGCATAATTTGGCAGACATTGATAAACATTGATGGTACAAACGCCATACGCCACTGATTTTTTTTTTATAGATTCATTTTTGAAATGCCCATTCCTTTCTAAGCAAATTTGATTACTTGATTTTTTCAGATCGATGCACGCTTTCCGCCTAAAAAAATAAAATCTATTTCTCTCCATGGTCGCAAGATTATCGTTAAAAATGCTTTGATGGAAAAAATAAATAAAAAAAAAAAAACGATCGTCACCATTAGAAATAAAATGAAATGTGGTACACGAAAAAATGCCTCTTGAAGCGTAATACCGGTATACGAAATTTGAATAATATATCTAGAGAGCGGTATTACAGATATTATGTAAAAAATTATTTATTCTTCATAAACTTTACCACCTTGTATCTCAAAAGTTAAAACTTCTGGTTTGGAGTTTCAATTGGAACATCATCACGCACTGACGTTTGATAAATGGGAAAAGCATTTCACAAATTAGGAAAAACAAAAGACGAATATCAAAAGAAAAAGACTGTAAGATTTGACTCTCTTGTGCACTATCGCTGATGATTATGTTTGTGTTATTTTCATTTTAAATAGATTTATTTCAAATAGGTTTAATTAAAATTCTTAAGTAGGTATTTAAAATAGATTTATTCAAAATAGTAACCCACCTCAGGGTATTTTGCGATAAAGCAGACGTTATTTACATTAGATTCGTAGATGATTTTTTAGAACAAGTAGTGACATCACGGTTCTGCCGATGCGGAGCCAACCTGCTGCGGCAGGTCATACTGTGTTTCAGTGTATCATACTAAAGCGCTATGCTTGGCATCTGGCAACAGTGCTGGGTCTCACTTTCTACGAATCATGTAATATACGGACCTCATTAAATGCGGAGAGCATAAATAAATATACCGACCTCACTTTGATATTCACGCAAACTGTCCTCACTATGTTCCTATATACATGAAAATTATAACTTGGCTCTGTTCTGTTTTCCCTGCGTATACTCTCCAGCCATCTATCGCCCATCTCAAGATTTAACAATCAGAACATTTACTATGCCTGTAGAATGCTTTCTTCTGGTGGTCCTCACTTGATGGGTAGAACAGTTGGTCCTCGCTTTGATAGTTGGCCAAGTATTTATATATATATATATATATATATATATATATAAATATATAAATATATATATATATATATATATATATATATATATCGTGGGCAGGTGAATTTTGGAAAACTACTTTTTCGTGATCTGGGGGTCATGATCGGTGGACATTTGATGAGTTTGGGTGATTTTCGAAAAGTGATGTCGTCCTCGTTAAAAAATACACTAAAAAACTGTGTTAATTACTGAAAAAATAAATTGAAACGGGAACATGTGAAGAAGGACCAGCCAAGAAGGACCGGGAAGAAGGATGCCAGAAATATTATTAAATTCCTTCTGAAGATTGTATCAATTTTAGTGTATGGCAGCTGTTTCTTCTTCTCTTTCAAAACAGCTGCAAGACATGGTTAATATTTTTGTTATTTCTGCCCGCATCAATCATTTTTAATAATCTGGTTTGATTACATTAACATGTATTTTGCGAGGCCCTCCATCGAGTTCTTGGTAAATTTTATGAAGAAATATTCCAGAAATTAAATACGTCAATCATTTGGCAGATTACCGCGATTTTGATAAAAAAACAAAAATCGCCAAAGATATGATTTTATTACTCTATTTCACTATTAATTGTTCTCTATTATTTACTTCTATTTATATTTTTTCTCTTCTCATTATGTTTAAATCGTTTTTATTATGTAAAAATCGCTTTTACCCCTATACACACTCAGCCAAAAAATTAGACCAAGAAAACCGTGATTCTGGAGTATTATTATAGGTAGAGGTAGTTCTTCATAATTATTTTCTAATATTCACAACCCTAAAGTTATAAATAATATTTTCAAGTAAGTACTAGCTATTAGCTTGGTTGTTTTATTGATCATTCATAATTCCATTTATTATATTATAATAATTGCATATTCCAGCCTACTCAATAACGTGTTTCTTCATCGGGAGAGAATTTCAGCGTGGGCGAAACAATAGAGAATTATTATATGATTTAACTTCAATATCTGCATTAAAATAGGTACTCGTCGTTTTATTGCTCCAAGGAACTACATACGTATATTGAAGAGCATCATGTGGTCAAATTTATTGCTTCCTATATGAATTACAATGCTTAAAAAAAAATACGATCACACAAAGAGTAGACCCGAGGTGTGCAAGTAGACCTTCAACTAGATTTATGCCAAAAAACGAAAGAGGATATTAATAATTATTATTATTATTATAAAGCGGCAGGTATAATCATTATATTAATTATTGCAAAATCGTATGTGTTATAAAACGCTCTGGTAAGGATACGATCTCCAACTCTCGTTGTCTCTGGTATAGTTTATTTGCTATTCATTCATACGTACTGGCCTTATGAGTAATACCCCCAGCGGCAATTACGAATAAGAACACATTGATTTACTCGATTTCATGATGGGTACTTCTTCAATGTGCTCAAACTTCTCTGGGACCTTGTGTTTAATCACTGTGATGTATTTTTTTTTGAAGTACGTCAAAACCTCCCCTCACTCTCAAAAAAAAATACCCCCACACCTCGAACACCGAGTTGCACTGGAATGAATTTGTCGAATTATAGCAAAAATAGTACATGATTATGTGCTTTTTCATGACTGATGTATGCACAAAAGTGCTAAGCCACAAAAAACAGGAGAAGAAAAAGGAGTATAAGAACAAAAAAAATATACGAAGTAGAAGAACAACAAGAAGAACAAAAATAATAAAAAGGACAAGAGAACATAGACAATTATCTGCTCATTCATGAATTATGTGTGAAGAGTCAATAATTGTGTGTCTTTTGATCAATAGATTTTCCATCCGCACCCTTCACTAACACAATTAAAAAAAAAAAAGAACTCAATCTTTTTCAGTTTTAAAGTTACAGGTGGTTACAACAATATCTTTTTCGGCATTTTTTGAGCACATAATTAGCACAAATGTTTTAGCGGATAATGAGATATTCTGGGCAGTGAGGGGTGTCGGTGTCGCTCAACATCACTGTATTCAAAAAATATACATTACAACTAAACCAGAACATTATAGGCATTAGGTATGTGCAAAATAACTAGCACACAATTTAGCACATAATTCATTATCGGGGCCAATTCATTCCATTTGGTTGGTGGGGGGTATAGCAGCATGTCTAGCCATTATAATTGGAGGGGCCCCCTCTCTACAATTAAAAAATAAACACCAATTAACGAGCACATAATTATTGACTCTGAAACATAATGAGTTGAAAATTAGCACATAACTGAATATAATTAGCGCATATAGGGGACGGAAGTAGCTCGATGTACCTATTTGTGTGATATTTATATACCCACTTAGGTATGTACTCGAGATGAAAGTAATAAGTAACATAAATGATAAAAAAATGTCAATAAACTGAAAATAAACCATTTCTGAAAAATCACCCTTGTAAAAAATCATAAAAAAATACACAAAATGAAACAAATAATGGAATATACATTTTTTTCGCAAAGTCAGCAGTAATTTTTGTAAGTGAGAGATATTTCTAGATCCATCTTAACACAAAAAGAGGACCGAAGTTTCCCATTTTATAGCCATCATCTATCTTTTTCTTACTTTCACTATAATTTTGCATACGAGGACTTTTTCCATTCACTTTACACGACGTCTCCCTCGAGGAAAAAATCGTAATAAAATTTTATGCCCATCATCGATCTCTCATTCTCTACTTCCTTTGTGATTTTACATAACGTAATTCCGGCTGACCGCTGGTTGAACTAAGGATTACCTCAAATCTCGAGTCCCGTCGCCGACAGTATGAGTGGCGGCGGTTGTAATGTATTCGAAGCCGCTAAGAGGTCCTCCAGATCACGTCAGTGGCCTCGAGAGCTGATCCTCGGCTTCAATCGAGTCCTCCACTTCGAAGAAGGCAGCCTTTTTACCCACTTTTCCATTATACATCTAGGTATCTACTGAATCAGAGTGAGGGAAATTATTTTCATCTTTTCATGGAATAGAAAAAATACGTTCGAATCAAACTCTTGAAAACTTACATAAAATAAGATTAGTTAGTTAGTTAATTTCAACTTTTCGTCTATAATATAAGGAACGTACTATAATACGTAGGTACTTAATCAAATTCAATAAGGAATGAAAGAAATCCTTTTTGGTACATTCTGGGAAGACCGGAGAGATGTATTTTCAGTGATGGTTGTTAATATGGAAGAGGACAAAAAGTCCCTGTACGTGATTGCCGGAATCGGAAATCTGCTCGTTCCGGAAAGTCAATTCTCGAGTTGTTCATGGTGGTAACTTCCCTTTCTATATGGATTAGAGTTTGCGAGTTGTTATTAGATAGCGGTTTCACTTCAAAGCTCTTCGTATAAGCTCTCCATTTTTCATCTTCACCTTACAACATGTAAGTAACTATTTTACGTAGTAGTATTATATTATTGAGTAACTTTTTTTTAAACGTTTTTTTCTTATTGTGGTAATATACTGTTTAAAAATGTAAACTCCAAAATAAATGCTATCTATGATAATTCACCATTGACATTCAAATGTGAAATTCAATGAGCAGTGTTCTCTTGTTGATTTTATATTACTTTCGTGCTAATAAAACATAACTGCAAGAAGTGACTTGCATTTAAGAGACACTTAAAACCTATATAACAAACATTATATCTTTGTCAATGAGTTTCTCTATCTCTTAGTCTCACACGACCCATTAACCTTAATGCTTCTATAGAATCACCTACAGCTTTAATGCCTACCGAAATTCAATTGGGATCAAAACAAAATATTTGAAGAAAAATTACTTAAAAATAAGAAGAGAACAATGTAAATAATAAAATAATTATTAACACAGATAACTGGGAATATTTTGATGATTTATAAAAATGTTAAACGTATAAATCCAACAACCTGTTGTAAGTAAGTCATAATTAGACTAAAATTCATGGCGTTAAATTTCACACTTGTAGTATTAATTACAGTGCCCGGAAACAGCAACGTAATAAATTTCAGAAGCCATAAAAAATAAGCTCCGTGCTGCATTTACTCATTAAGAATAATTATCCGAGCATCACCGAAATGCAGTCGGTTTAACAAGCCCTTGCATAACTGCATAAAGAATAAAGAACTAAGGGACTCTCCGTAATTGCCAGGAGAAAGCTCCCATGATGGATCGTCTCGGCCGTGGAATACTCGAAACGAAGCGGCATAAGAACTGGCCTGATTATAATTTCCATGCGTCATGGTTCACTTGTTCGCGAACAAAGGGATGCTTATGCTAATGTGTATCATTGTTTATCTTTCTGTGGGCTTTCGGGGTTCAGTTAAATTAAACGGAACAAATTTTCGACCGCGCTGCCACAACCATGCATTATTTATGGTACATGCTAACATACTGTGTATGCCATGGGAGAATTTTGCATTTAAATAGTTGAAACAGGCTCATTCAAATATGAGAGTAAAAATCCAGAGAGCTTTTTTAGATCTTAAGTCAACGGAACTTCTAGGAACGTCTCTGTTTTTGATGAATTAGGTTAGTAGAGAAGAGATCTTCCAAAAGTATTGATTATCAAAAAAAAAAAAAAAGAAGTGTGTAAGTCCCAATTCAAGTGATATTGCCCTTACAAGAATGTCATGAGAGTGGGAAAATTAATAATAATTTAATAGCCAATTAATTTCAAATTGTTTGAGCAAGCCTTAAGAGGCCCAATCAGCCATTTATAGTAATCGAATGATGACCCTCTTCTTTCGGCTGATTTTGTGAACTTCAATAATGGTTATACTGGAAATTAGTGAACTAGAACTTCGCTTCCCAAAATAAATATTGCAGCCGAGGGCGCGATGAGCGCTCGAGGCAAAAGACACCTTAAAATACTCGAGAAAGTTTAAGAAAATTTTTTTGTATGACGTAAATATTATTATTGTATTATTGTATAAATATACCGAAAAACTTTTAGGAATAGCAGGGAGCGTCAAAACAAACAATTTTTTCTCATAAACATTTGTCCAAAAAAACTAAAAGTTGTATTTTTAGTTGCTGAATCTGAAGGTATCAAAAATTTATATCGACTGAAGGAAATCCACAAATTCCATATCCCTTTTTTTTGGACGAGAAAAATAAAAACCCACTAATTATCTACGCTAAAGGCCGTAAAACATCACTGGCGGCTTCTCCCAAGTTTAGGCCTCACAATAAGAGCTCGCAGTTCTTATAGCGCTTGCAAAAGTTAAATAAACACATCCAAAAGCTAAAATTGTGAATTGTCATAAAATAAGGATAAAACAAAATCATACTACTTTTACATCAATTATTATGGGATGCCAATTAATAATTAGTGAATTAATTAGTCCAATTTAATAAGAAAGCGTTCCTATAATTTTACTTTCTTTTATTTACCAACACAGAAAAACTTCCAGCCTCGGTGATTTAATTTCTCTATTCAGGCTTCAATAAAACGGACGTAAAAACCCAGGTTTAAATATTCATTCCCTCTAGAGATACCCAAACCATCTCAGGAGAACTTCTAAAGAACCCTATAAATTCTTAACTCTCTTGATGAACAAAAGAAATTTTCAGGTAACTTCAAACATAAAATCGTAGACGAATTAATCCTCTGCTTTATCCTTAAAACAAGTATTAATACAACATAATAGTACATACAAGAATAAATTAACAAGTGAATGAAGACCCAAATTATTTAAACATTTACACCTGCATATTATATTGGTTGAATTACTTCAACTGCAGAGTGGAATACGAGAAGAAAAAATGCAAGATGCAAGGTTCCATGGCGCGTGAACTGGCATGAGAATGGTGTCTTCCCGGAGCCGAAACAACGAAAAGACAAAGCTTTCGTTCCACTCCGGTACACCGGACTTTGATTACGGGCTTATCGCATTAAATCTCACCATCTCAGACGCGGTTTCCTGTCTAACAAGGGAGACTTCCAAACAATAAGAACACGAACTGATAATTTGAGGGCCGAATAAATGCAGTTTGGGCAACGGAACGTTTAAATTTTAATTTGAAAGCAACGAAGTTGGGCAATCGTGACGAGGAAATAACTGTGAAAGATGGTGTAATTTAATAAATATACAACGAACATCAGAAAAAAAAAGATATACGAAGAATCTATTACATCTGTTCTATGACAACAGATCCTGTTAAATTAAATCTGGAAGACTCAATCGTAGAAATTAATGTGTACTTTTGTACTTTCATTTTGCAGAATTTGAGATCAAAAGCTGAGGAGGATCAATGATCAATGGTTTTAATAAGATGGTGAAGATGGTGCGTAGCCACATTTTTCCAACGGCAAGCAACGAGGCAAGCAAGACGTTCCTACTACTTATAGACAAAAAAGCGGACGTGATTTTTAACAATATTTTAAGAATATTTTAATGATAATGAATAATATCAGCGGAGTGGTCACAAATTTTAAATACGAAGATTTATCTGAAAAATTTATTTCTGGTCGTTTTAATAAGTAAGTTGGTACCTATTATTATAAAAGAGCAGCGAACATTCACTTATTTCTTCTCCGAACCTTAAAGAACAAACCAAGACCAAGATTTATAATTAAAAAATAAAACTTAGCTACCATTCACAAAGTTATGGAAAGCTATAGCTTAATTCAACTCCATTAATACGAGAACTTCTGTAAACTTCTAAAAATAACTTTTAATAATTTCGTATAACGAGAACAACTTCTAGTGAATATGGAAAAACTTTTGGGCACACTCAATCAATAATGACTTCAGTGAAGTCTGGTAAACCGACAAGGCTAGAATCGAGGAGGCAGCTGTCAGTAAAGGATATTTTGTTCCGAATTCATGTTTTGATCTTAATTTTTGTGCGCAATTACTTGAAATCAAAACCTTATTGAAGGTTTATCTTATCACTATACGGCCTATGAAACTCTTAAATAATCTAATTATTGTAGTGAAGAATGGAAAATGTAATAATATTTATTTGTATTAAGGCCGGGGAAATCATTTGTTTGAGTACTATATATAATACCCTAAAAAACTCACAACACTTTTTTTGTTTTCAAAATATGTAAGAATTTATAAATTTATTGTTTCCAATTTAAAAAAAAAAGGTACAAGAAAACATGATACAATCCCAGGAGAACAACTCCAACAAAATATTTATGTAGTCGGATTGGTTAGAGAGTTAGTCGGCTTGGTTAAAGCTCAGGTTTCCACGCTTAAGTTCCGGTTCGAACCTAACTTGTCACTTTTTTCTTGATGCAAAATAATTTTAAATAATTGAACATTAACGCGCTTGAAATTCAATTAAACAATAAAAAAAATCCACCTCATATATCGAAGTTATTACATAGTTATATTGTTTTGATTTATTCAACGATACTTCACGGTCATCACGGTTATTTTTAAATAATCTCTATTAACTCTAGTAATATCTCTAAACCAATAAAAATGTTATTGTTTGTAGTAGGTTTATGTGAAGGTTTATGTGATCGGTGATCTCCAGTCACCGACCAACTGATCCGTTGAAGAGTTATGGAGGCTACCATGTTTCAACTCAACTCTGATCAATACGGGCTGCTATTTATAGTTTTTCGACGAAATGGCCATTTCAATCAATTTTAATTAAATAATTAAACAACATGTCAGCCAAAACAGAAAAATTAGTTCAATTAACCAAGATAAACGAATTGGATTATACTGCAGTCATTTGGGATATTGCACCCATAAAAATGCTTTATGTTCCTAATAACTCCAGCGACATGGATTGCGAGTGGAAAATTCAGAAAGGGAAAATTTTCATTACAATTTACTTACAAAGTGAAATATGTACTTTTCCAGGAGCTCTTACCTGCAACAAAAAGAAATAAATGTTAGTTCAAATAAGTAATAATAATAATACATGAATTCATAAAAGATTCATAATATTGGAATCAAGATTAATTACACTGGCAATTAAAAGTAATTAAAAGTAAACAACTCAATTCGTCTATTATGTAACAATGTATGTAAACAAGAACTATATTTTAGATAGATTCTATGTACTAATAAACTAGAGTCAATAAAGCAGCGCTGTATAAAATCGTTAGGAAAATACAAAAAAAAAAACATTAATCTGTCGACTTACTATGAATGACGCGACAACAAGAATAAAAATTTCTGCTAGTGTAAAAAGGAGGCCCGAAGTGGGAAGCGGCAGGACAAGAAATAAGAAGAAAAAGGAGGAGGAGGAGGAGGAGGAGGAGGAAGAAGAGGAGGAAGAGGAGGAGAAGAAGAAACAGAAGAAGAAACAGAAGAAGAAACAGAAGAAGAAGCAGAAGAAGGAGAAGGAGAAGAAGGAGAAAAATAAGAAGAATCTTCAGGGGAGAAGAAGGAGAACCAAACTGAAATTATACACGATGTTATTTTTTAAGTATATGGGGGCCATACTTCAAGGGGTGATTCTTTAATTGACAAGACGAAAAGTTCATATAAACACATATGGCTTGTCCACTGAGTGTTGTCCGGTGAGTTTCCATACTGATCCTGACTATAAACGATTTGATTTTTTATGTTTTAATTCGTAAAATTATAATAATTGATTTATATTATAATTATAATATTTTTTATTATTATTATAATATAAATATTATAATACAATAATTAATTAAATTCGTACAATTATAATAATTAGAATTAGTACGAATACAAACATAAAAAATTAAATCGTTTATAGTCAGGATCAGTGTGGCATCTCACCGGACAACACTCAGTGGACAAGCCATAGGTCCGCAAATACTTCGTTTTAGATACATGAACACTTTTATTTGAAAAACGTCTTCATCAAAAATATCTTCAAGATAATTCACCCATAATCTTGTTGAAATTTGACAGTTTCATTTGCCGCAGTAAGGGACCTAGCCTAAAATTAATAAGTTCGGTGGCGCTCCGGGGAGCACACCTCAATCAATGTTATTTTGAAAAAGCTAAAAAAAGTACCAAAAAAGTACCATAAGCTGTTTTTTGATAAATTTAATTCCTTTTCCGCATGTTTCTTGCATGGTCCAGGGATATGCAATTAAGCACATTCTATTTTCCTTCAAAAACTCATGAAGATACTACGAAAATTCAAAAGACATAAAAGTTTCATTTTTAATTTCTTGGGCTTAAAAAATTTAAAACCTAAGAAAGTCGTTGGCGTACTTGTTTTAAAAGTTTTGAAAATAATATTCATTGGAGTCCTTCCCGGGACGCCACTGGACTTTCTTAGCCCTTTGTTGCAGCAAATGAAACTGTCAAGTTTCAACAATATCGGGTAAAAGTATATTGAAGATATTTTCGAAAAAGACATGATATGATATGCAAAGTGAACTCTTCATCTTATAATAACTCAAAGAACCGCCCCCTGAAGTTTGGCTCTATGCTTAATTAACACCCTGTATAATGGAGCACCGTCACTTTGCAAACAATTCATCCTCCGGAACTAGAGATGAGTTAACTGGATAACTGTTAACTGGGTGGGTAATCATGGACCGCTTTAGAGTCATCAGATGTGAAAAAGGCTTCTCAGAGTATTTGTAGCATTTCTAGTAAAATAGACCAGTTAATTCAGACTCATAATCATTCAAAAGTACAGGTCAGGTCAGGTCAGGTGTTCTCGACACAGGTTAATATAAGGCCCTAACTTTGCAAAAATTGCTGGGGACATGATTACTAATTAGGTACGTGATGATGACCAAACTCCTTTGGTTCGCAGACTTCAGTTTCTTGTTACAGTCAAACTCTTATTGTTAGACAAGGATCCTTCCGAAAGTTGCAATTACTTTCTGATGGAAGGTGGCTTGAAAGTAGATTAAATATATTTTTTCCTGCCCTCTAAGAAAAGTACACTGACTGTCAATTCGGAATAATTACTATCAGTACCACCTTATACATAATTACCGTTCTTTCTTATCTAAATTTATATTAATACAACACGTTTTAATTCTCTTCTTGCAAATCTTTTGTCTGATATTGATATCTGGGTATCTTCCTTCGGTGATAAACTTCCAAACCATAGAGGATATAGTATAATATCACAAATATTGATTCTCCTCTCCGTTCCATCTGAATCTGATTATGTTATATGCTCCCTTTCTAGATGCAATCCATCCGTTTAAAGAACCCTCGAACCCTCTGATCTTCCCTGTCAATCATCCTACGCTAGTAATCTAAAGACCCCTCCGACTTTGATACAAAACAGAGTCCGCTCTTTTATGCAACTTCAACGCAGGAGCACATACACACACATGCCCGACTTTATCAGTGATCCGTGTGCGTGTGCCGGAGCCGGAAGACGGAAGTGTAAAAAGGGCGTGGGCGGACATGACGACGCAACGTGCAACGCCGACAGCGGTGTCGAGGCCAGGGCCACGCACCGGCTTCACGCACTCGCTAACAGGACATGCGTTGGGGTAGGCCTGGGCTTTGGCTGTCGAAAGCCCCGAGGCGCAGGATTCTGAACGACTGGGCAAAAGAGTCGATAATGCTGTTGCCTGTGCGATGTTTACCCGGTAAGAACAAAGAATGTTGTTTTCATGCTCGCTCCAAAACGCTGTATAATAAGCAGCTTCGCTGCCTGGTTTTGAAATTGTTTTAATTAGAATCGAGCGTAATTAAATAAGGGAATTTTTCAAGAGCATGAGATGAAAAATATTTATTACGCAGTGAAACGGAAAGCTCGAATAACGAAGGGAAAAGTAAAGCTCGAGTTCTGAACGTTTCATCTCTCGAAGATTTCGTATAAGCGAACAGCAAAAAAAATTAACCCCACTCATTTTGCTTAACCCCAATTGCTTGTATTAATTCAGAAACATCAAAATATTGCAGGCGCTTCTAGTCAAGAAGATGGGGTAATTAAATATTATTTGAGAGGTAATTATAATATTTTGAGAGGTAAATATAATATGAAGGAAGGGTTAGTTCACTTAAAAAAATCGACCTCGCCTCTCCATTATGTTATAAAAACATGGTTGAAGGTCACTAAGTATTTTTTTCCACAAGCCTCGTTAGGCCTCAAGTAGGCATATGAAAAAGAATAATTCCCAATCGAATCGATTTTTTTTTTTGTTAGATCGTTTCATAAAGTTCACATTTTGATTGTCACTTTAGTTTCAAAAGGCCACTGTTTTAGGCACAAGTGCCTTATTAAAGTGACATGAGGTGGCTTTTCATATGAAGTGAGTGAAGTGCCACTTCACATATTTACAAATAAATAACGCATTTTAAATTATTGATAAATGTTTTTTTTATAATTTTCTCAAATTGGTAGCCAGTTCAGAGATACAATAGATACGAACCACCTTCCCTATACATTCATTTTTACACTCTGTCATCTCCCACTCTTCTCTGCACGCCGTGAGGGGGGAGGGTAGAGCGCCAAGTTTTTTTCCTTGTTTTGGCAAGTTTCCATTTGACAAGATTAGGTCTGCTCTCAATAATTAATATATTGTTTTTGAGAAATCCGGTCAGCTCGTTTTTTTCCACGATTCGGTCAGTCCGAAAATTTGTCATTTTGTGAGCCTGTCAAACTGGACTTTCAAACTGGCAAAAAAAAATTCGAACTTACCGATTTTTTTACCCCCATTTTTTACTGCGGGTTATTATTCAGCGTGGAGAAAAACAAACTTTTTATGAACTTTTTTTCTGAATTTCTCCCTCATCCCCTAAACATGGAAGACAAAAACGACTTTCTGTTTAATTAAAAAAAAATTCATACAAAAGTTCGTTTTCCTACAGTTTTTGTCTTCCATGTTCAGAGGATGAGGGCGAAATTGAAAAAAAAATCATACAAAAGTTTATTTTTCTCCACGCTGAATCATAAGCTGCAATAAAAATTAGGGTTCCTATTTAAATCGATCCCTAGTCAAAGTCACTCCCACCCCTATGCAGGGGGTGGGGGTGATTCTTGTGTGCAAACGATGTCCCCTTTAAAACCAAACAACTTTTGTCCCAAACTTTTGTTCGGAGAATGCCCCTCCCCAATAATTCCGAAAATAGATCACCCGGTATATATGTATACACAACACCTCAGTCGGAACGAGAGATTAACACAAAATCCAAACATGCAGAAGCTGCTTTCGTGGTGTACCTAACTTGCTTTCCAAGAGTAGCATAAAATAAAATAAAACATGAAGAATTCGTTGAATTATTTAGGGCTGTAAAAATCTTGTCATAACATCCTGCAGTTCTTACCGAGGGATAAATTCCTCTAACAGGCTGTCGAATACCGCATCGGGCTCCGTCTCATCCGAGATTGCGGTGTCCGTTAGCCAGTTTTCCGGGAGTACGTGATCCTGTTCCTGTGGAAAGGATAACGGGGAGATTCTACGCACGTCCTGCAGGACGATTGTCCTGCCGTTCTATAGCTGTCTATCCCGCTTGCCTGTAGTGAGTTATGTCGTCGTGTAGGGACTTTCCACGGCGTTCTTTTATCGTTTTAAGGAGTAGACTCGGAAAAAGCACATTCACAGAAGTAGCTAACGAACAACAATAAAGGAATACGTGTTGTGATTTGGACGTTCGTTGAGACAAAAGGGATGGATATATTCCTGGTTCTTGTTGTTCTGTGATGAAATTGTTTCACTGATCAAGACACTTTAAAAAAGAATCAATTGACAACTAGAATACTAAACGGTGTATAATGTATCTCTAAATTCTCCCATGCGTATTTTGCTCCCAAATTTTAAGCGGTTTCGTAATAAAATTCAAGACTAATTTCCTCAAAGTTGGCAAGGTTGAAATTGGCAGAACGTATCCTACCAAAGAAATCAAGCAATGATTTTGACAGCTGTACTAATTACTATTGATTTCAAGGAGCAACTCATTTGATTTTATTCCGGTTTCCATTCCAGGCCGGCGCTTACGGGAATGCTGCAGGATTTCTCCGGCGAGACCGAGTTCTGAATATAAAAAACTTTCAGTTTCAACAGACGATTTATTTCAATTTACTCCAGCGTATTATGGGAGCCGGCTAAATCCCAAATCGGATCGTAGTTAGTAGAGGGAATTAAATTATCCGAGAAGTTTAATTTTTATATTGTTGCTATGGATTTCGGATGGACTTTCTCTTCAAAGACATTCAATTTATTCTCAAGGATTCAACGGGAAAGTAATTTCCAAAGTCTTTTATAGCTTTTTCCACTCCGTCTTTCTTCTAAGGTAATATATTAAGAAATTGCTCATAGCTAATTGACGAGAAAGATTTGTACCGTAATGAGGCTTGTCGAATCTTTTGCGACTCGGTAAAATTTTTAATATTATTCGAGGAAAGTTAAAATAATGAGACAGAGAGGTTGTTGATTTTTTTCGCTTCACAACAAAATTTTAATATGTACCTGCTACCTACTATTGAAATTGCTTCTTTTTTCTTTTTCTTTATTGGCTGGCTCTTTTACAATAACAAGAACGTTCGTGAAGGAAGAAGCGCAATCTCATTAAAATTCTTCATAAATGCAAAAGTTGAAATCAGCCCCCGTAAATTTATATCTATTGCTCTGAGAATAAACCTGGGAAAAGTTACCTTTCAAAAATTATTTTTTTATGTAATATAAATAAAATTTTGTGACATTTAATTTTTGTGTAACACAAGAGGTATGTACATAGTTCATTAAAATAGAATGAGCAAAAGTGTAAAAAAGGGCTTTCACGGCTGGCTTCAACTGAAATCATCATTTGATTCCGGGCCGTATATTGATTTCCTTGGAGGGAGCATTTCCTTCACTTCAATGTTGACTGGCTGGACTGCTATAATAATAATTATTAAAAAGCCGTCAATTTTTTTATTATTCATTTTCAAGTCTTAAAACGCTATCACGGATGCTATGTAGGACAGACAACCTCTTCAGCCCTGGATGTTACTTGAATATTTTATTGCTGGAAGAGCGCTCCTAGATAGTTACAGGCTGATGGCCTGACATTATAACCACGTCAACTCCGCCCTCACAACGGTCAATCTCTCTGATGATGGCAGCGATTGCTGAGTCATTCGTACCAGACTTTATTGCAAGGAAAGAAAGGAGGGAAGATTTTTTATTATTTATCACTCGTAAACATTATCTAATGGTTGTTGTTTGTACTTCCTCTGTTTTTTTCTTTGGGATTATTTATTTATGTACAGTATGACCCATTTGTTTCCGAGTTACCCTGTAAAATATTTTTTTATTACGGGATTTTAAATAACAGAGCTGGATTAACTGTATTTTAGAGCAGAAAGCGATTAATTCCTGCAAAATCCAAAAAAATACTGGGCACGTCACTGGGTTGATCTAAAAATTATCTTGTACTAAATTTTATCGAAAACTGGCAATTATTAACGATTCTATAATCAAAATAAAATTTCTAGTGTTCTTAGCGATTTCTTTACAAAAAATTTGGGGACACCGCAGGATTCATCACCTCTCAAAAAAAATTAATCCAATGGCGTGCCCATATTTTTTAAAAGAAATTTTAATTTGTCTATAAAATTGAAAAGTTTGACAGGTGTTTCGATTCGATTTGGTAGTGCCGTTTTGAGTGACGGTGAATCCAGTGGCGTGCTCAATTTTTTTTATAACAAGATCACTAATGTGAGTTTTTGAAAATTCTACTTCTAAACATTGATTTAGTAGGCTTTGGATCATGTAGGGATAAGGCACAGTTCTTCAAAAACACTCAAGAACTAGAAACCAAAAACCCAAGAATAAAAAATAGGAAACACTGTATGTATATATAATCCAGTGGCGTGCCCAGATTTTTTGAAAAAATCCTTCTGGAAATATTAATTTGATTATAAAATCGTTAAAGTTTGATAGGTTTCAATAAAATTTGGAAGTGCCGTTTTGAGTGACGGTGAATCCAGTGGCGTGCTCATTTTTTTTATAACAAAATCGGCAATGTGAACTCTGTACCTTTTACTTCTAAACATTGATCTAGTAGGCTTTGGACCTTGTAGGAATGAGGCATAGTTCTCCGAAAGCACTCAAGAACTAGAAACTAATGTTTCTACTTTATTTATGTTTCAAGTTATTCTATTATTCTAACCTTTCCAATATTAATTTCATTTTGTATACCTATATAAAATGTACATATATCAACCAACAATATCCCCAGAGCTTAAGGTAATGGGTAGCAGATTTTAGGAACAATGAAATATACATCAACCCTCTAAAATACTGGTCCAGTATTTATGTTCCCCAGTTACGTAAACGATTTTCTCCCAGGATGGCAAGTACCTACCTATAATAATAATAATAATAATAAATTCCTACCTTGAGAAACTGTTTTCGATTCATTACATGCATCCGTCGTAATTTCAGCTCGTTGTAATTCAAGACGCTAATGTATTGGAAGATCATGTTCTCCTATTTGTTTGTCGCAAAACCGTGTACATTACATGACATTTATTTCATTTCACACTGTCTTGAACATCACGTTTTATTATTTTCCTCGCAAAAAGAAACCGCAAATATCTACCCAGAACCAGAACAACTGCGCGCCTTTGTCTTACCTTGTAAGATGGACTTTCTAGACTTCTTTCATAATTTAGAAAAGGGATATGAAAATTATACAGAATTTTTCTTGCATAAAATGAAAACGGAAATATACACACATACATACATACAATCATCATGTAAATGTGAATTGTCACTGTATTATAAAAAGGAGCGTAAATCCGTAAATTCAGCAATAACGGTTCAGGTTGTTAGACAGAAGTTACGACATGCAGCACTTTTTAGATCTCGAGTATCCCCCTGTGCGGTTCCATTCGTTTTGGTTGGTCGTATGAGCTTGAAATAGACCCGTTCTGGATTTATACGTTCTCTTTTGTAGAGACTAACGCCGCTCTTGACTTGAAAATATTAAAGCAAAACATTTTTAGCATGCTCTCTCCAATTCCATTCCAGTAATAAAAAAATTAAACCCCAAAGATATACACACTTACATACCTATGTTTAAAAATATGCTACTTTTAATGACAGACGATGAAAGGGTTGCATACAATTTTTTTGGTTTATATTAGTGTGTAATAATTCATGCGCTTTCCTTTATTACAAGTAAGTATATAGGTATATGGATTTGAAGTTCTTTTATCCATCCGAGCATTAGTGGAAATTAATAACTTCAAAAAAATGTATGTAGGGGAAGATTATACTTCTTGAAATTCAACAAGGTTTTTTAAATGGATATAAACCAGTCGCCGCCCCTCTACTGTTTGAAATATGACCCCTTGAAGTGGGTGTCAAAAATGTAGTCAACATTTTATTTTTATAAATAACGGAACAAGGCTCCAGAAATTGAAACGAAGTAGAAAAATTATGCGCTTTTGAGAATAAGCTCAGTGAATAATTCGTAAATTTCCCCTTACTATTTAAAGGGGTAGCATAAGTCTGATAATTTATTCTTACAAGGGTCGTTGGAACTTTGGTGTTCAAGATATTGAAGTTCTTCGAAAAAATTTATATTTTCTGAATATCCAAAAATTGGTTGATCAGAATAATTCGAAATTTTGTACAGTAGTTCTGCTAATGAAAGTACGTGATCTGATACTTCCAATGAAAAAATCCAGTGGCGAAAATCCGGATACCTATGTCGATACTTTTTTAATAAATTCTACGGCACTGACTTTAATGCAAATACATAATATGACTTTTTTGGTAGATAGCTCGTGTTTCAAGCTACGTAGATTTTTTTTACCAGATCCAGTGGAGTTCTTTTCGACAAAATCCGCCTGTCAGCTCAATTTTTACACAAAATAAGGTCAACTCGAAATTTCTGTACAGAAAGTTACAAGTTCCAGTCAGTTCAAAAATTCGATCTTTTTCAAGCTTGTCAAAACAGGACTTTGCAAAAAAAATCGAGATGACTAGAACAAAAATGGAGCTGACCTAACTTTTGCAAAAATTGATTTTTCGAGCTGACCTTACCTTTTCAAGTCGACCTTGCAGCAAAAAAAAAAATGGGCTGACTGGACTTTGCCAAATAATCGAGTTGACTGGACTTTGTGAAAAATGAAATCGAGCTGACCCCCTTGTAAAAAATCTAACTGAGCCGAACTTGCAAAAAAAAATCCAACTGACTTCTTCTAAAATCTTCTAAAAAAACTGGATCTTTTAAAAAAAATCAAGCTAGCGTTTTTGCAAAAATTGTCCTGTGTAGAATCTACACTTCTAGCTTTTTCCAACCCACGAGTCGCCACTGCTATTTCTTGACAATTTTGATCATTCAATTTAGTTTTCTTAGAGAAAATCGAACCAAAATAAAACAAAGAAAAATATTATCAAGACATAAACCAGCAGGAAAACTTTTAGCCAGCCCGTTGTTATATTATATTAACATCCTTAAGACCGTATCATCATCCTTCAGGGTTATCTATCCTCTGATATCCTTTTAGTGTACCCGTCTGATGGTTTATTATCCCTCCAGACACCTCGATATATCCTTTCTACTTGAATGGGTAATTCGATTACAAGCGTCTGCAGGCCCGTGTTCTCAGGATAATGTGAAGGACTTCGTCGATAACCGATACTCTCGATGGTGATCAGACCTCGAGTATAATAGCAAAGACCGCTTATGCGACCAACCAGATCAATTCCTCTCAAATATAAAATCTCAAACATCACGTATAACACCTATAACTGGTGCTTCTTTTTTTATTTAGATAAATATTTCATTAAAAATTGAATCAACATCTAAATGTTTATGAAAATATATTCAACCCTTAAAAAGGTTTTTCTTTTAAAAACATATAATAACATTTGTTATGCTTTTGTAGAAAAATTCAAAAGTAAATTTAAAAAAGCAAGAAGCTTTTTAAAAGCTCGCGAAAGCTACTCTATATGCATTAACAAAAAGAAAAAATAACTTAACAAAAACCGATAGTGAGGTAGCCTTTATTATCTGTCAAAATATCCCGGATAAGAGAACAAAGGGGTGGCAGTTAAAGTGAGATCTGGGAACTCGTGCTAACAGCTTTCACTGCATAAAAAAGGAACGTGGGACTTGCTGATGTCATAATTCCTATCGCGGATTGTTTTTCAACGAAAAAACATGCCAGTCTGGTCCGAACTGAAAACAATAATAAAATCCGGTAAAAAGGGCCGAACAAACGAGTGCAACAACTCTCTCTTCAACTTGGATGCGACAGTGGTGATTTAGTAAGTGGGGAAAAATAGACCGCGGTTCGTCTGCGCCATATTTCATCAAGTCGCGGGTCAAGAAATTCATGAGCAAAGCCCTTCCCGGTACATACTGGAAAACTGATAAATTTACGATTACGATAGTGTTTTGTAAAACAAATTTATCACCCTCGCAAAAATATATTACCCTTTATGTCGATGACTATGTCCGCGCTCTAGATGCATCATCTGTTTTTATAGCCGTGCATTTCCATAAATCTTGAATTAAAGCACCTAGTATATGATTTTACTTTCTCCTTTTACTCTTTATTTATTATGTTATCCCGAGGGAATTAACACAAAACCTCCATAAACAAACAGCCATATATTTTCGGAGCAAGGGAGAGCCCAGAGAGAAAGGCAGAAAGAGAGAGAGAGAGAGCAGAAATAAACGAAAATAGAAATATTTGTTATTTGGATTAGAAAGGCCCATCCATGTTCTTGTAACATTCGATTATTTATCTGGCTATAAAGATACCGATAATGCCGAAACTTAGACACTCTTGAAAATCACCCCGATTAAATATTAGACCTTTAGGAAAAGAAAAAATAAGTGAAGCGTGACGGAAATATCTATAATTTTATTCCTCTCTTTTATTGGTTGAGAGATATTTTTTTCGTCTTCCTATTGAATTTATATTATGCCCTATAAAAAATATGTTGTATTTTTTTTTACAAACCCCCAACACTCTTTTTTCTTCTTTTCAGATTTTGGATTGCTGCTATGTAATTAATTTTAACAATAAAGGGATGCTTCCAGGTTACTAATAAGATGATTTATTTCGGATGGAGACTGCAGTGCTTAGTGCTTCCCTTATTCAATTCAAACCCTTCATACCAAGTAGTAACATATCCAATTTCATAGCTCCCTCAATATTACCTTACCTATTTTTATAGCTTCCTGTTCTTTATTCTAATTTTATTCCCTTCAATCTAACGTTATAAAAAAATTCTATTAATTTCAGGAACCAACCAGTTTCTAGTTCTCGGATTGCTTGCTATCATCCATCTTCAAGACGGTTTTTGTCATTATTAAGTTTCACGTCGTTGTTTCACAGACAATAGCAATTATAGCAATTATTTGGCTTTAAACAATAAATCTCAATCACATGAACAGTTAAATAGCCCATATCCGATTATCCTGTATATGTGGGTTACATAATTGCACTTCTTTCATACGGTCCGCCGCCATAAACCTATCAATGTTAACTCAAGATTAATTCCAATTAGCCAAAGAGTTACGGTTCGATTTCTAGGAATGACAGAGACACTCCGTATAAAATAAGCCCACGATATAACAGGAGAAATCGTTCAATTTATTATTATTAACGTTTATTGTTTACTACCTTCTGTAATTAGGACATCAAAAATTTATATGCAGCACAATCATAGTATTTGTATGCAAAATGAGATTTTGAAAGTTTAACCAAAACAGATATACTTACCACGCACAATAATACAGCACAGCAAATATTCACGTAAAAATATTTAGGTTTGTGTGAAAGAATCAACAGAAAATAAGAATTATAGCAGGGCTCCAAGTACCTATATTATACCGGGTGTCTCTAATTAAATGTGTATGTTTTCAAGGTAAGTATCAGTTGACAAGGGATCCCAACCCAACTGTTGGAGCTACTTGGGGATTTTCAAGGAAAACTGGACCATCAGGAGCTCAACCGACTCTTTAGAGCTTAACAGACTTCGATTTTTTAAACTACCTCTGTGGCTGATGGGACAACTTGCGAGTTAAGAGGATAGCCCCACTGGGGCTAAATCACAAATCCACTTTTATAATACATTTGCCAAATTTCTACTGAAGTTCATCAAGCAAACTCGCCGGCTTGAGTTCATTTTTCTGAACATATGTTACTATTTTAGTGCTAAATAAATTCTTCCAGTAGGTATTCCAATGGTGCTACCTGGGCCCCTATTCTCGAGTTCGCAGGAACCGGTTCTCGCGAAAGAGCGGGACTGAGTTCTCTTGAAAATGGCCGAACCGTTGCTATTTTTAGTCCTTGGTAGGAAAGAAATCATGGAACGTCGCCAATGGTCTAAATTTTGAAAATTTTTAAATGAAAAATTTCTAGCATCCTCAGAAGGCGGCGCGATAGATATCTCCAACAGATACAGTAACTGTGGGGGTCTTCATGAAACTGAAGTCGCTGTCTTGATCTCTTACATGCTCGCACACGATCATCTCTTCCGTGAAAAAACCTGGGACACTTTTGCTAATTTCCAAAGCAATCTGAGTCATCCTTGGTCATGTATCAAATCGATATCTTCCTCTTTTAGATTAAAAAAGTTTACTAATTTGATGGTATTGAAATGCACCTGGAAGAACCTGGAATGCGCTCTCTCATATGCGTTGGCAGCTGTAAAAATAATCCGTCTCGTTAGAAAAATGGTCCCTATTAGAAAGACGGTGGTCTATGTTTGTCTACCTACATACATAATTGGTCTACAATTGGTCTACATAATTGGTATAGGGATACATGTGTTAGACTGAAACGGCATGCCAGTTTCTGGCAGCCGATCTAAATGAGCGTCCCCAACAAAGCACGAGCTTCCCATTTCTGTTGTTTATTTCTATGTTTGATGGAGAGGTCTTAACGTTTGAACATAGTCGAAAGTCCATCCGTTTGGAAAATTTCTCACAAATATTTTCCTAGTTTTCCACAATTTCAGTTTTTCGTTGCATCATAAGATCAAAATCGACGATGAGTGAATTTTCATCGTCACTGGCGAGTCCTAAAGCCTATTTCTGCTTTTTCTATTTCTGCTAATGCTGCATTTTCCACTATAGAGTTTCAGTCAATTCTGCGTTTAGCGTAAAGTAAAAGCTTTGAACTTCTTTAGTTTGAAAAGAGTTTGTTTACCTCCAAAGTCGTACGTTTGCACGTTTTCGTATTGTCGGAGTAGATCTTTTCGGATAAACCTCGGCGAGAAATGAAACGACGTAAAGCTCATATACAACTTTCGGTTTGCATAACCGTTAAACACACCACATAACCGTTAAATACGCGAATTACTCTCTGAATATAACTTGACGCTTTCCCTGGTTTCGGCACTATGTAAAAAATATAATCGGAAGTATATTTACGTTAACATAAGTACCAAGTTGTAATTTTTTAGAATTTATCGCAAAAGTAACCGGATCTCAATAACGAAGATACTAAATCGAACAAACGAACTGACTCGTGCGTTCAGATTATGGTAAAATTCTTCAGTAAAGTTCAGTTTTTTATGTTAAGAACAAATTAACCATTTTTTCAGCAACGGTTGACGTTTGACTTTCTTTATCCAAATTTGAGAGGCTCATCACGAAACACCCTCTCACCATGCGCGATTAATATCTTCGTAAAATCGCGCCCACTACTATAATACGTCGTCTATGTTCCATGCAATATAATAACTTGTTCTTTTTCTCATTATATATGACATGATATCTGCCACATAAAAACATGCCATTGTTTTCTATTCCGCATAGATAGAGGCAATTCTGAATATGAGAAACTGTACAAAAAGCCTCTTTCTGCCGGCGGAATTGAATTAGTACGATCGTGTTACAAAACGAGATGAGAATTAGCAAAACATCCCCATAACGAGTGTCAGATTAGCATACCAGACGTATAAATTAATTACAAACAATAAAGCAGAACTCACTCATGCCCTTACGACTGCACCATACATGCGATGGCTGCGTAGACGGGCGCACCCAGAAGGCCATGGGCCAGTTAACAAAGCGATTTATTGTCACTGACTTTGACTGATGAGCCGCTCAATTATTATTGTACAGCCGTGAAGTGTACAGAAGGGTCACGGTTCCATTTACTTTACGCTCCTTTTTAGATGGAGAATTCAGCTTCTGGCGTTGATCATATATTATATGAAAAAATTCAATTTTTTTTCAGATATGGGCTTCTTTTATTCATCTTTGGGTTATAATTGCGTAACCATAAATTCGATGTGTAGGAGGTTTAAGATTCAGCTTATTAAAGCTCTCTCGAAGTTTTCACCATCACCATAGATAAGAAGTTTAATTATTTTCGGAAAAAGACACAGCGATAGATGTAAAATTTAATGTCCTAATGGAACCTAATTGGGCCTATCGCAATGCAAGAAGGTCTTAACCGAAGCAATTAGCTTAACGCGGAGCTAAACTTCAACCAGATACAAAACCCCAATTTACAAATCTTAGTCGTTGGCGAACTCGCTGAAATCCAGTGAAAGGACAAAAAAGCCCTTCCGAGCGCAGATTAGAGAGCTTGTAACTTGCAAATTGCTGGAACTTGCCGACAGCTGCTTATTTATATTCCCACTCTTTAGTTACCGTGATACTCTGCACTGCTATTCCCGCATTTTTTGTCCCCTGGCAAGATTAATACGGTTAATTATAGCAAAAACCTGGCGACAGTTGCTGTCTAGAAGCATGAGGTAAACAAAGTCTCTATTGAGAAAGGGTTTGTGGATTTTGATGAAAAAATATATAAGGTGGATCAGAAATGTGATTGAATGCAATATAATCGAGCACAGCTTTTAAGGCGAATAAGAAAAATTACAAAAGGCAAGGCCATACGAGTCTACCTATTCGATCGACCTAAACTGGTCATGACGTCACGAATGACATCATCTTTGTAACCAGCCTAATACAACTCTGAACGTGTGATGATATGATTTGAGAGAGTAAGCCCGAGCGATGTAGTCGGATGAATTATTTCAATGAAAATAAGTGTCAAATTATCACTTAAAACAAAAATGAATGTGAATCACAGGAATTTTCTCGTCTTATTCTGAACATTTCAATATTAGTGCGGTATTTTTTTTAAATACAAAATTATATTGAAAATATAAATTTTATTAATTTTGAGTAAGTAAACGTATTCTTGCTTCCAAATTTTGTCTGTCACCCAAAATGTGTCTGTCCGTCTGTGACTTTTGGCTAGGAAACACTCTAGATGAGGCTCCATTTTTTATCTGGGAATCTTTAAATTTTGCCCCTTTTTAACGGCGCACGATCTCACGATGCCTATTGAAAATGAGCGGGATCCGTTCACGGGAAGTGTCATTTTTTTGGGAATTTAGGGACTTTTCGGGAATAACCTAGGAAACACTCTAAGTGTCTGAAAGTTGTATCGATCTGGATGAAACTTGACACGGACGACCTTCGGGAGCCACAAATACGACCTATTGAAAATGGGCCGGATCCGAGAATTTTAAGGCCCCCGTTCAGGTCCGCACTTTTTTTTGCAATTTTTCTCGGTAACTGTATATTTTAGAGAGATTCCGTTGACACAGTTATTCAAGGAAAGGATATAGACATACAAACTTTGTATAAATCATTTTTCTAAAAAATCAATACATGAGCGGTAAAAAATTTTTTTGCGCCCAACAGTAATTTTTCTCATAATTTAGAAAAATTTTCCAATTTTTTTCTGACCTATAAAAAAAACAATCAAACAGGGTGATAGAGACGTTCGTTACCTACAAAAAAGGTAAATATAGTTTTTCATGTGAAAGGTCAATTAAAGCGAACTTTTTGAAAAAAAAAAACGTCTCGGTTTTTTTTCAAAATCACAAAAAATAACAATTCCTCGGAAACGGTGCGCTCTAGCGAAATATTGAATCAGATCTTTTTTGAGGAGTACATTGATTTCTACTTTTTTTATTTGAAACATTTTTCCGGAAAATTTGCGGTTTTCTCGCAATTTCAATAAAAAGACAAAAATTCAGCTAAATCGTCAATTAAAATTATAATGGCTATCAAATATTGTACGTGGTGCAAAAAATCTACAAGCCGAACCTCTTTACAACAGAAATGCATATAAATAGTTTTTTCACAAAGCCTCAAATAAAAAAGTTATTAAAGAAAATTCGGACCGGTGTCTGATTTAAAAATAATTTTCCTAGTTGGGACGTCACAGGTAATTTAATTGATTTCAGATGTTAGATTTGTCTAAAAATTGTTGTTTTTTGTCTCTTCATACCAGCCTTATCCGGTCATTGCCGGGTTATGTAGTGGATATTTTAGGATTGTCGATGCTTATAGATCACTTTTCTACCAAAATTTACTGAGTTCGATTCTCGGTGACTCTGGGTGTCTGTGTTGTCCTTTCTACTATTTAATGGTAGACTTGAGGCTGGGTAATGTTGGCAAATAGCTCAAACCCATAATTACCGGAGTGGAGCGACTTTGTCTTACCTACATAGGGAAGACCGAAGCTCCCTTCTTTAGAAAAAAAAAATCATTATCAGTTGTATTATGATTAATTTAATTTAAAAGAAGCGGGGACATCGGTTTGAACTATGTATAGATAAGACAAAGTCGCTGTACTCCAGTAATTTTTGGGTTCAACATACCAATTTAGCGTAGAGATGTCGGCAGCTAGTTCAATTTCATTACCAGGAAACACCTTGACAATACATAAGCCGATATCGTGCAGACGCCTTATTACAATCAGGTATCAACACATTCGAGAATGTTAGCTCCTCGGTTAACTCTTGCCCGAGTGAAGGGCTTGGCAGAACTAAAAACTGCAACAGACTGCGACAACACACCTGGGTAACGTGACGATTTCTGCTGTCGTTTAAATCTTCCGTCAACCTTATATATTATCTTAGACCGTGCTATGAAATAATGTTGCCTTGACATAAGCTATATAAAGACATGATTTTTTCCAACGTCAGCCTAAATTAAGTTTTTATTTACTCACACGATACCTAATAATAACATGTAAATGAGCAAAAAATGCAGGAGTTGAAAAAAATGTACCCCTTTTTACACATCAAAAGTTTTTTATGCTCTAAAAATATGTAAATATTGAAAAACTTACAGGCAATCAAGATGCAAAAAGTTGTGTTTATCATTCATTACTGTCACGTAAGTAGGAATGTGTACGTGTATTTCTATGACTTCCATTAAAAAAAAAGTTCAATGGAATTATTGACTATTTGTTACTGAACATTTATCTTGTTTACGAACTGATACAATTTACACAAATCTGCATTTACTTGTAATTACCTATTACAAGAGGACTTTCAATCGATTTATTTCGGATATTGTTTACCAGAGTTTCCGGGGCAGCACTTAGAAATTTGTCGTACACAGTGTGTCCGTCCTCACAGACCATACGAAAATTTAAAGTATTGCAATTACCGTCTCTGCTAATTACTACCCGCCAGTTTCATGAAGAAAGAATAGCGTTAAAGTGGCTGGCGAGCGGTAATTCCCCCGATTAGTACGCGGGTTGTGTAGCACCGAACCAATTGCTCACGAACTCGCAAAAATCTAGTGCGTTGTAATTTTATAGCCTTTTGGGGGACATTTCTGTTTTTTAATGTGTTGATTGGTATTACATCTTACACTCAGGTAACCCATTATACTAGTCCACAGAGAATAACCGGAAGAAAATACCATCACCAGATCCTGTACCTATTTCAATTCTTCAAGTTCCCCTCAGAAAATCAAGAATGAAAGCCAAGTACCAACAAATGAAGCCCCAGTTATCCGTTCGTTCAATTCCCTCCACGTGCAATTTTTAATTCTCTTCAAATTATTTTCTCTGCACTTAGTCTAATTTTTCTACCTTTGTATATGTAAGGTCACGGTAATTTCAAATACATATAACAAAATTACCTCTCGTTTCATTTTGTAAATAAAAAAATACAACTTTAAATTATTAACGTTGAATTATTTAAGTCATATAAAGTGGCGCCCAACGTGGGGTCCGAATCCACGACCACGATCCTGAGATTTACGAGTCTCATGCTCTACCGACTGAGCATGAGACTCTTAACAGAGTCATTGTCAGCGAGTATTAACTGAGTAAGAATAGTTAGTATGTACAGAAAAAAAGAGAATCGATTGGAAGTGATTATTATTCAGAGAATATTTTTCGAAATAGCAAGTATCAACAGTCATGGGAGACGTAGGGTGACTAATAAAAGTGATTAATACAAAATTTCCAGTATAGGCATACAAAGTTTTGTAGAGCTTTTGCATTTTCTCTCAGAATAAAACACCCAGTACGCTATCGAGGTCATATTGCACTTACTAAAAATACCACGTTTTAAATACACTGTGAAATATTGACAGACATGTATGCAGTAATAAAATGAGTCTATTGTTTCAAGTTAGGAATGTCAGTCAATCGATTTTCCGAGTCTAAATAAAATAGGCTTGGGTCCATGTTGCCAGTTTGTCTGTAAACATAAACTTTCACAACACCTTGAAAGTAAAGTTAAACGAGTTCTCTCTCCCGGTTCATTAAAGTTTCAAAGGATAATCTGACTTTATTATATTGTTTTGAATAAATCGTCGACAATCTGGCAAACATATATAACATGACCTACGTAATTTATTATTCATATAGCACATTTTATTGTTGTTATAGAAAAGTCTATTTTTAGCCTTGTTTACCAGTAGTGTGTGGTTATTGGTATTAGCATTTCCACCACATGTCATAATAATAATTATATAAGCAATGAGGTTATGGCTGCTACATTATTAACTATCTATCACTGAATTGAATACGCATTGTTGTTACTATATGACTCAATTTAATAAACAGATCAAAACAACAGGTTTCAAGCCTATTAATCAAGATCTGCATTATTAATAAAGTTCCTTTTGATCCTATTCGCTAATTTCGCCCTGCATTGTTAACAATCCTACTAATTATGCTGCTCTGAATGGGAAAAGTGTATTATGCGGTATAATAAAAAAATAGGTGCCCCCCTACTAGAATAATAATAATAGTTAGCCGCTATCGTTAATTTTATGGAATTATTGTTCTTGTTATCGCAAAGTAAGTTAATTATTCCATTTTGCGGTTTCGTATCATCGCTGTAAACAAGAGAAATTAGTTTTAAGATAATGCCATTAAATTGTCTCATTTTATTTGATCTGCTCCATCATTTTATAAGCTAATAAATACTAATAATAATTATTGTCGTATTTTTTAGACATTTATCATAATTATTGTAAACTCGCTGCACTTATAAAGACAACTCAATAGTATATTTTATTCTTCAACGAGAAGAAAATTGTGGCTATTATTCACGAGCCGTATGCGATTATTTAAATTTCCAAGTGAATAATAACCATTCTCCATGGGACGAAGACGTTACCTTATCTACGATCTCACGGCTCGCGCTCTTGCACGTGACATCCTGAACCTGTCTAGCAGTGATTGGCTCTCACTCGTGATCTTTAGTTTATTATTAATTATACATGCAGAATGTGGTTGACTCCTATGCCTAGATCGATGGAAAGCAGGCGACTTCGAGCTGGGATGTACGATGAATTAAGAACTTCACTCCACCCTCAACTCTGATTATATAATTAAAATAAATAATAATATTCCATTTATTTTTTACTCGGACAACACTGTTTCTTTTTATGAAACGGAAAGCGACCCACACTAAAAAAATTACAATCGATACCTATGTGATTGGTATCTGAAGAGGAGCAGTTCTAGCCCTTATAAGGAAATATCACTATTTATGTCGCATCTAATTCTTACTAGGTATTATAATGGATGATGTGAGTGAAGTATGCAGGGTGTTGCAGACTGCTGCAGAAGAGAAAACAACTAAGAATTTAATTAATGAGCCTATCTCGTGTCGCGTTGCTTTGAAGTGGGAACACTTACAGGTGACAATAACTATTAGTGAGTACTATAATACGTGGAGACAAGATGACAGTGACATAAGCACTGCTTTAGATAAAGGTTCCGCAGTTGCCAACATATTAATAAACAGGTGATTACTTTTTAACGGTACGCTCCACCCGATAATATTTAAAACAGAAGGGTTCAATAATTTAGAAGTCAATTTATTGCAATAATAATATACCCGCAATGTCATCAAATTAAATTTTTAGCAGATAGAAAATGACTTTGCTCTCGAAGTAATTTCCGCTAATTTTAATTCCTGATTGACTCGATTCCATACATTCCACTTTGACCCAATTTGATTGCAATTTTGTAATTTTATCGTTGCTGTCGGCGAAAACCACCCCACCAAAACTAAATTATCTCCAAACCTATCAATTAACCCTTTGATTGCTTTTACCCGTCAACCCCAGTTGCAATTTCGTTTTCAGCTTTCCCTGCTTTCATTTATTATAAATGAATTATTACAAAATTCTTTCAGAAAGCGAAAGCGTCAGGTATAAATAAATAAAGTAAGGGGTTATAAAAAAACAACAAGGATCGGGAAATACTACTTGCTTTTAATCTGCAAGTAAAAATAGGTAAAAAAAGAATCCGGCAATTTTCCCGTAACCTGTATTTCTTTCCTACCACTTTTTTCATAGACAGAAAGAAACCGGAACTGTAATTTCCATTCACAGAAGACCATCAGACCGTCAAGAAGCTTGATTTCCAAGCAGACACGAGCATTTCCATCTTCGTGATAAAACCACCAGGAAAATGCCAGGAGTCTTCATCTCTATGCATTACAGGAACCATAAATAAAATAAAAATCCAACGTCTTTATTATTCTCGGGTAAAATTATACATGGCAGCAACCCAGACCCTGATGCTTATCCCTGGCGAAAGTAACAAAAGTATCTCTACCTTTCCTTTTATCAACCACTGTTTACATGAAAAACTGAAAGGAAAAAAAGGTGCTCAGACCAAATAGTCCAGTACAATTCCTTGCCTGCAACGGCTACAATATAAAGGATCTTTATACCTTCCCGAGTAGTTCGTCTTGTAAGCAATAAACAGAACCGCTGTTCAATTTAACGCATCGCGTGATCCGGGCTGGGGTGTTATTTGTCTGGAATAGAAGAAACCGCGCGTCCCTTAGGGAAGGAAGGACTCTGGGAGGGAAGATAAGATACATCAGCATCGGGACGAGTGATAAGACATTCACAGGCAAGGCACGCCTAAACTGCGGCTCATCCGGAGCTACAGCAATCGGCCAAATGTTAAATAGTGCCAGTCGAAATTGAAACATTTTCCGCCCTTAAAATAATTTCCTTCAACTTATCCCCTAAATGAATGATTTGATGTACAAATTTTTATAAGAGAGAGCTTTTGTTAAGAAAGCTCTTTTGTTAAGAAAGAGGTTATCAGTTCAATGATAAAGTTAAATTTCTGAGGATGAATTGCTAAATCTTGTTGGAAATATCCGCTCGTTATTACGTCGTCACGTAGCTGGTTTTTAGATTGTCTTCAATTAAATTTACATAGGGGAGTAAATATTTATTACAAAAATGACTTTACAATCTTGATAGTGCTATTTACCTCATTTTTATATAATTTGTATACAATCTAATTTATTGAACCAATTTCTTGTTGAGCAAAAATTTGGAAAACCTAAAACAAATTTAACCGATAATGGTCATAGATTGTCGGTCATTTCTTAACGATCTGAATAGTTGTTTAGGTTTCTTGTTTGAAAATATTGGTCCTCATTGTCTGGTCTCGGACTCCACCACGCCTGGAGCCTATAAGAACCGGTCTCCGTGAAGAATAGAATGAAGCTGGGTCACGGTCATTCCATTGCCATGACTATACTATATACATCGCGGCCGGGCGTGTGTCACGAGGGCGAATAATTATAGGGACTCGATTTGCATGTTGGCGTGAATCGCGGAATCACGCTTGAAGAGGAGAAGGAGATGGGAGTATACATGAAGGAGCGAGCATAGCAGCAGCACTCGTCTCAGAATAACACTCTCCAGCGCCAGCCATGAAGAAGAGGATATCCAATTTAAACCTCTCGTCATGCTGTACTTTTTTTTATCGTGAAGAAGCGAATAATATGGACGATCCATGCATCATCTCGTTATGGCATGTTTAGATATATACTTAATTGAAAAAAAAAACTTGTAAGATTTGCAGACTGTATTCATTTGAGTTGAGATTAAAAGACGATTGGTTGGGTCAAGGACTTGGATCTAATCTATAGACTCCTTGTCTACTAATCCAGAATGGCTTTCAATCCTCCTTCGGCTTTATCGTTACATCTTAAGCTCTCTGAAATGTATCCGAAATCTATTGTAAACTTTTTCAGGTGGGTAGGTATTATAATACATCATTAGCCTCAGTGGTTTTGTTTTACATTTCAGAGATTTTACTTTTTTAATAATCACTGAAACAACCGCACTACCCATTTTTTGAAATTGCCTAGCAGTGATCTTATAGAAGTACAAGATTTTTTGCTACACCTGTTTTTAAGGCCTTGAACATAATAAGAACAAAAGTTAAGCGCAAAATGGTCCATCTATGAAGGAGAAACTTCCCTACAAATGCAACTAAGTTTTTCAGAGAAGATAACTTTTCAGTAGCAACTTCAAAAAAATCTTCCTACTGGTAAGTGCTTCTTTTATACAAACTGTACTTAGTAAGTTCATTAAAAAGAGGTAAAGGAGATATGAATGAAGATGTGGTAAAATTAATTTATGGGAACAAGAAAAAAATTATAAATTAAATCCTTTTTGGAACGTCTTTCTCTCAATAATTATTATTGTTAACGACGTATAGGATCTCATAATATCCTCAAGACAGTGAAATGATCAATCATGCAGAAAGCACAGGTAGCATATTCTGCAGTTTCTTTTGACTTCAGGTTTTTGTTTCTCCCGAGAATCGTGCAAAGAATCAACCTCATCTTAATACAATATCCTTTTCGATTCCTTACAAAGGCCGTCGTCGGAGTAAAAGGAGCCGAGTTGAAGAAGTTTCGTGGTAAGGTAAGAAGGTTCCGAAGACTTGTAATTTTTTTTTAACCATGAATATTTATTCGATAGTTGCTGCTTCTCGAACGGGTAGAACACATCAGCTCGGCAAACACTTCGGACATGGTAATTATAAAAGAAACTTTGTGAATGCATTCGATTTTACGACGTCGTTCAATATGTGGTCAGAAAGCAGTTACATGAACCGAGAGGTATAGGAACTTATGCAATTCTCGCTGGTGTGGGCATTGTAACCGGCTCTGGAAGAATGCCCAATAAGAACAAAAATATTATTGAATACCGTCGACGGTCGTTAGTAAAAACAATGGCGCAATCAGTCGACTTGGGATATTAAAACCTCCATTAGTCATAGTTACGAGACAAAACACCGAGAGATGTCACGAACCGGCTACAAAACGAACCACTTGTACTGGAAAAGGCCGCTGCCGCTCGTGCAGTTTGTGAGTTCCTCTCTCATTAAGCCAAAGTGTGTTCGAAATCAGAAAACGGCTCGAAAACAACTGGATTTATTAGTAGCCCAACTCCCACCTTTCAAGACGGTAACGACTCTTTTATTCGATTAAAATATCCACACGGACTTGCACGAAAGTTGGATAAAGTTTTTCATATGGGAGAAAATGAAAATGGACGGATAAGGCTAATGTAATTGCACCGAAAGACTTTTTATATTATCCGAGTTAAATACTTACAAATAATATTGTAGCCAACTCATGTTGGCTAACAAGTCTGGACTCAGAAGAAAAATAACAAAAAAAGAAAAGGATGATCATTTAAGAATTAATTTTTCAACCTCTTCAATTATAGAGGTTAAGAACTGCAGTTAGGTATTTCAATTTTATTACGTACGATACTAGTAGTTCAAATAATTAAAAATTAAGTTTGTCAAACTTTTCTGTCTGCCTACCTGTTCTATTTTCGTGCTATCCTTCCAGTAAGACTTTTACAGTTTCCCATTATTTTTTCCAAAATTATAAAATCGATCAACAACGTTAAAATTTTGCTATGGTGATTTCTAACTCACTAGAAGTTCAATGCTTCAAATGGATTGGATGTTCAATAAACATCTCAAAAAGTTTCAGTACAGAAAAACAGAAATTTGGATAATTGATGAGCCTTTGAAAGTTATTTCAGGTCGACTGGAGTCTCAAGGAGCACTCAAATGTATTCTAATATACCTAGAAAATCCTTAGCTGAACGACTCACCTATCAAGCTGTAGCTCAAACAGTTCGAAACAGAAAGGAAAGGTGAGTTTTGGCCTATACTGACTCATTTTAGGGTGTAGTGGCTCGATAAGGGAGGATTTTTCAAAACTCAAATTCCAATGGGCAGAAATAGACGCTCAATTAAATTATTTTTTCTTGAAAATTGTTTGCTTTTTTTGAGAAAACGGCGAAACATGTGTATTTTTTTTCTTTTGAAGGCAACTTCGTTTGTATTTTCGTAGGTTAAGGAACCTCATTTCCCACTCATCGCTACCATATTGGCACCGCTACCAGTCCAGTAAATAAGCCAGAAAAACTGTACAATCTGGGAAAGTGGCGGAACAGCGCCGATTTTAAAAATTGTTTTTTTCCTGGATTCCTTGACCTTCAAGAACATTCATCACCATACTAACCCATGCAATTCCTTGAAAAATTACAAAATTAGGGTAATTTCCTGGTCGATGATTAGTATTGATTAGGAATCTGAGGTCGAAAAGTAAGTGAGGGTGATTCCAATCCCTCAAAACCTCCCCAAAAAGTGGAGGTGTTACAAAAAATTAATATTTCCCCTCGGAAATAGGCTCTCGGGGGTTTTCAGTAGCGCTGATCACGAATCAGAGGTCCAAAAGGAATTGAGGGTTGTTCCAATTCTCAAAACCTCTCCAACAAATTGAGTATCAGCGACCCCAAAAACCCTCGCGAGACGATTTCCGGGGCGAAATATAAATCTTTTGTAAAACTGCCATTTCTTGGAGTGGTTTTGAAGTGTTGAAACCACCCTCGCTTGCTTTTGTATCTCTAATTCGTAAATGGCGACCTCGAAAACCCCCGACAGACGAGTTCCAAGACGAAATTATGAATTTTCATAACTTTTTTATCACTGTTACTATTTGGGGTGCTTTGGGAGGGGGGAACTGGCCGTAATTTTCTCATTTCAGAGGTAATGCAGGGCTTAGTGATGACGAATATTCCTGAAGGTTTGAGGAATTCCAGGGGAAAAATTAAAAAATCGGTGCTGTTCAGCACTTTTCCAGATTTTACGGGTTATTTACTGGACTAAACAGAGCCAACTTAACAGCTTTCCGCCTGCAATGTTTTTGCATAATTAGAACAAGCGTCTCCCAGAAATTCAAACACAGTTTAATACCTATACGTAGTTCGCGTATCGGGGACCCAGGTGACTTCTGGATTATTTCCGATAATCCACGAATAATGGATCCACGACATCCAATAATCATACTGAAGGATTTGAATTCGACACGAAATTCATTCCGTCGTGTCTGAGGCATTAAATACTAATTTGCGAGCACACAACGATCGAATACACGATTATGTATTCCGGCCCTGTTTGCAGCCGGTTATCCGAGCTGAAATAAGCTGCCAATATAGCCGAGTTTGGTCTCGTGATTACCTCCATCTTTCCCTCTCCTATCTCCTTGCAGGGTCCAGTTTCGATCGTCCATTTTCACTTCTTATACGGTTACAAAGGCGAATTACTACTTAATGATGGACGGTCGCAACTGTTTCTATTTTCTTAAATTTCCCGAGGAGTTTTCGTTTCGTTCGCAGAGACAGACCGCTTAGAGAAAATGCGAGAATAAAATAAAAAAGTCCAAGTGAGTTGCTGAACGTTACGTCCTAATTGACCGTGATAGAGCTAGAACTAGAGCTCACTGTTGTAGATCCTGTCACCGGGAACTGGGAAAATATTTATTGCAGTTACGGAAAATTGTGTTACAATTAAGTTTCTCTAGCGCTAGCCTATCTTAGAATGTTTTCTCCTCTTGTTTCCAAGACAAGTTTACAACCTAAAGGACTTGAAAAAACAAAAGGTACCAAATTATCTTCTTATCTTACTTATGGCTAAAATGGCTGGTCTCAATTAATGAATTAATGCCTCGATGAATGCCAATAATAGCTATTACACACATTACAAGGATATGAGTTGCAACATAACTTTCTTTTTACAGCCAAGAAGACAACGCGGTAAAAAAAGGAACTTTCTTGCGGTTTGGAAAAAATGTTTTTTGAAAACAAAATAAGAAAATAAGAGGTGACCCGAAACATTATTCTCTGGAAAGGCCTCCCAGGACTGTAACATGCCAAAATCTGCTTGGGAAATATACCCACAAAAAGTCAGTAGGCTAAAAATGAGCCACGAATGCCTACAGATTTTGTCAAGGAGTCTTTGAAACTTGTAGATTCTGCATGGAGGGAGAAGAAACTCCAAATCTTCTGTTCGAGTGTCATGACTAAAAAAAAAAGATATCGCTGTCTAGGTTTTTATCAATCAGCGGAAGAAGACTTATCGTTTGTAGAATATGGTAAGCTATAAAAATGAATCTCTCTTGGTCTTCGATCATCTATGGCCAAAAGTCTCGAAAATGTCAAGAAGGCGAATATTTTCAGGGCAATTTTTTCCAATGATATTTTACCCCAGACTGTTTGTCAATGTCACAAAAAGCTGAAACGCCTTTTGCATGCAGAATTTGTGGTATGAAGGGATTTTATTTGTCGATGTTGCACTTTTCTTGTCCAGCAAAGCTTACCATTTTTGGACTACGATTTGAATTTTTTATCCAACTTTACTGCAACTTTACAACTCTTACGTGCAGTGGGCTTGTTGTTTTCTCCATGACAACTTTGAGATGTCTCAAGTTAAAGAAATTTCAAGTCTCAAGTAAAAAACTCAATCACGAGTTAAAGAAATGTTTACATGTTTTTGGCAATGTGACAAGGGCTGATTCTGGAGAATAAAACCAGGAATAAAACAACTTTTACTTTCAAGTAGCTGGTTGATTTTATTTCAAAAGTTTGATATATAGTGTACGTTCATTCAAAGCGGTTGACTAGTTGAAGAACTTGAAACATATTTCATTTTGGGAGATTTAAAATGTAATAAAAAATTACGATTCCGATCCAGGCTGTTCTTATTTATAGCTTAAATGCCTGAGCAACTCCAATATTTGTACCGCTCTAAATTAACATTTTGCGTGTTTTAAACCTAATTTAAATTTTAGGTAAGAGATTTATTGACTGGCAAATCGCACACACGAGCAGTTCAAGGAGTCATTACTCCTAAAAGCATTTGGATACGGGAAAACTGTGTAAAAATAAATTTGCAACTCGCTGTTTGGACAGTTTATCTAATCTTGAATTTAGGCAAAGTAAAAATAGAACGAAAAAATAACAATCAACTCTCGCTAGGAAACACACACTCACTAGGATTTGTTATTATTATGATTATAATAATTATATACCTCCAATTTCTCTGTTAAGCTTCAAAAAATCTTCAAGCGCCAGCCCCAAAATCCAGATATAAGATGAGTCAGAATATTCTTTTTAAAACTCCCATTTCATCCTAAACTGAACGGGATTTAATCATTGGAAAGTGATAATGAGATTTAATTTAACAATTCAACTCAATTACAACCCCTGTTTCTGTTTCATCTTAGCCCATTCAATCTTACACTGTAATTACTTCTGATAGAAGTGGTATTTAAATATAAATCTACCCTCTTGCCGGGATTACAGAATACCTCGTAAGCAGAAAACTGAAAGATCGAAAATTTCAATTTTAAAAATATAAGCGTAAGTAGGCAGAAGATTTAATTAAAATACCCCAGACAATGAAAATCAATGGTTCAAGTGTTCATTATTAAAACACTTACCTTAATTTGATAGGAGTTTAGTTTATTCTTCGGCAAAGCGTTGAACGAGCTGAAGTCTAGTCGACGAGTGAAAATGCCATTCGCTCCTCCTCCAATACTGAAACAATAGATAACAGTTAATTACAGAATTGTCAATTAACATATCCATTATATGGTAGTTTTGCTGAACCTACAATTATTATTATTTTATAGGATTTACACTCATATTCATTCATTAACAAATTTAATAATCAACTTGTTTATGCAGAAAACCAGTCTCTGTCTCATTCTAATACACATAAAAGTGGGTATCTCCATCTCATTTACATTATTCTTATTTCCTCCCAACAGAGTTGTAAACTTTTTTGAACGCACCTGTGTGAATTAACCTTAATCCTCATTTCACAGTTTTTATTCTTCCCGGTTTAGGTGCGTACATAATATTTATAAACAACTTCAGTATTGTTTTCTTCTTTATTTTATGTGCAATAAAAAAAATTAAGTAATGATTTATAATTATATAAAAAAAAATTCATACACTATTTCCATTGAAAGTTGCACACAGTAGCAAAACTGGCCAATAGCAGCACAGTATTTTTGGTACCTGCGCGGGTTTGACACAACACCCAACGACAAGAATGACGCGAATGTTGTAAAATTTTGGGTGCGTTCAGAAAGGCTTTTGCTAGAAAAAAGATAGTGGTTATTAAGAACCTTATATTATGATGATTAAAACAATAGCCATATAGAGACTTCTATATTAATTATTATGACCCTTTGTCCTTTATATAGTATGTATTAAATAAATACTCTCATTAGTGGACATGGTGTACCTCCTATGACATGTCCTACCGTTTCTTCAATTCCTTAGCGAGTAGTAGGTACATGTTCGTCCATGCACGATGCAAACAAATGAATGGACGTCCATTAATCTATTAAAGATCAACGCAAGCAGAATAATAAAATAACCATTAACCATTTAAAGTTGTTCCTACCGGTTCATTGACGTTGTAAAAATCACCTCACATTATGATCAGCTGCAATAAACCCACACGGATTCTTTTCGCTTGTTAGATATTTTCAAAACATTTTAAGGACTTTTTCTAATAATGCCGAAGCTGGAATAAGTGTGCTGTAAAAAAAAATAAGCCCAAAATCTGCGGCACTAAAAGAGGATCAGGTTGTGGAATAATACTACACAAAATCTTTTTAGAGCTTAATTAATTTACGAAACCTCAAAAATGTGTTTACAATATAAGCTGGATTACATAAACACCACATTGTTATGTCTGGTGCTGGTGCACTGCTTTTGTTCCAGTTTAACCTCAATTTTACGTAATCTGATCTTTTGTCACGTTTGATCTTGAATAATTTCTTGGATCATTTTCTTCTTGGCTGCTCTATGGTTTTAATGGGAGTGGAACTGCAAAACAAATTTTGAATTGCGAAATGTTTCAGGTTCAGTAGCCCAATATTGGCGATTAATTCTCAATTGTTAATCGTTATGAAAATGGCAGTGAATTTGCGCAGAATAACAATTATTCTCTCACACAATTAAATTAAAGGTCTTGTGTCTCGTGTGTATGTAGACATCAGGTTTCATCATAGTCTGGTTCCTAATTAGCATGGATGTATGTATTTTATTATTCTACCAGCAAAGACTTCGAGTAATGAGGCGAATATACAGCGAGCTCATTTCGCAAAAAGACCGTTCGTTCATTAGAACACGTAAAAATCCTTATTAAAGTGTAGTATTCAGTGAAAAAATCAATTTGTTCTCGCATCATCCTGTATAAAATATTTGTTTATTGTGCCATTTTAAAAGAGTTTTTTTTTTTAGATAAAGCTTTATTGACTGTATTTTTAGAGCAAAAACCGCATCTGCCTGTCAAATCCAAGACCTACTAGATCAGTGTTTAGTAATAAAATTGAAAGAATTCATATTATCGATTGTTAGAAAAACCTGAGCACGCCACTGGTGTCACCATTTCTCAAAACGATACTACGCCAAATGTTATGGAAACCTGTTCAGTAGTATAAATAAAAATTTCAAAATTTTGTCAAGTATTGACGATTTTAGCCAAATTCAATATGTATTCAAGAATTCATATTATACTTGTCGAGTAAAAAAAAATCTAGGCACGCCACTGCATTTTAAAATCCTAATTCGAATTCTTGAAATTTTAATTTGGCTACAAAATCGTGAATATTTTTTGATAGATTTTCACAAAATTTGGTGCAATACCTTTTTGAAAGATGGCGAATCCAGTGGCGTGTCCCAGATTTTGTCTAAAAATATTGCTACTATGAATTTTTAATATTTTACTAATAGGTTTGATGGGGCACCCTTTTTATGTCAAGATTAATACCTCTAGTTACTTCAAAAAGGGACTCCTATTTATCTAAGGAAAAACTTTTTTGTAAAATTTCCGAAAAAATGATTTATTTAATGGAGAAATAACTTTATTGAGAAATTTATGAGTGGGATTTACGAGGGGGTATATAAAAATTTGGAGCCAAATTTTTGGTGTGACAATTAACGCACTTGAGTACCCTACCAATTTCGGTCTACTGGACCATCTTTAGGGGTAAAAGGGCAGCTTATCTATATCTAATACATCCGGAATTCACGGTCACGGTCAGGGTCACGGTGTTTGTCCGCCCACTGTAAGTTAGTGGTTTTCCTCGCTTCTTCTTGTTTTTTTGAGAATTTTGGTGGTAGTCTACCTTTCTCCCGTCACTGGTCGTCAGATCTCCGGATTCCGATGTCGTACCTCGACATCTCGAACTTCACATTTGTCAGATTGTTAGATTTCCAACATGCGCCTTCGTTCCCGTGCCGGTGCGATTGCAAAATTAGAAAATGGTAGCCTTTCAAGAGGTGAATGAATTTGACTTTCACTTTTCCTGTGTTATTTTCTCGGCAATTGTATTTATCATTTGTCGTCTCTATATTCCACATCGGCATCTAACCCCCCCCCCCCCCCCCCCACGATTTTTTAACACATGTGAGTAGCCCTTGGTGTTTTCTTTTTTGAAGATTATGATTTTTCAGCTTTTGAAATGTATAGACATCAACCAATTTGATTCTTACTCGATTTTTATGCTATTATGAGATTGAGCCAATTTTATACCAGCCTTCTAGACGTTTGACACCGCTTACTAGTTAGTAAATTACTCATTTTGGAATGTTTAAATAAACTATTCCAAATTTCAATTGTTTTACAGTTAAGGCCTCCTTTTACCTCGAAGATGGTCCAGTAGACCGAAACCGGTAGGGTTCTTAAAACAGTACGTTAATAAAGTCACAAAAAAATGTCCTTGCAAATTTTCTTTTACCTCCGCTTTACTAAAAAAGTAATTTCGGAGAAGTGGCAAGCAGAAAATTTTCCTCGAAACTTTTCTTATTGCCGCTTCCCCGAAATGGCTTTTTAGTAATGTCAGTTACTGCCAACAATTTTGATCTGGAACTATAGGTACTCACTCCATGCTATAATAGACAAGTGCGCCAAAAAAGAAGAGTCTTGAAAGTTGAAGAAAGATGTTTCGAATAAAATAAGGATAGCCCATCGATTGGTATCTTGCAAAATAAAAAATGAGTGGGGATTTTTTCTTTAATTAGACCCATCAGTTTTGTTGCTACAAGATTTTTCAAAAACTGGCTGGATATCAAAAAAGACAAAGATTAATAACTTTTATAACTAACAATTGGCGAACAAACAGTCTCATAGCTATCATTTGTGTTTCAAAAACTCTAAGAAAATTTTTTGTGGATCCTACTATATACAAGGCGTTAATGAATAGCTGTTACAAACTTAAATGACATATAGAGGAAACGCCAAAATACGCAAAAATTTCCGATGGACCTGGGGTCATTGGAGCTTTAGTTTTTGAGATACATGTTAAAGTTCTTCGAAAAATTTAATATTATTTTAAAATGTAAAAAATGGCTATTAGAATAACTCGAAATTTTTTACAGTTGTTGTTTGTACTAATTGAAGTACCTACTTGATTTGATACTCCCTTTGAAAATTATTCATCCAGTGGCAGCGATCTGGGTATGTTGTTACCTTCTTTATTAAATGATTTCTACGCCACTGACGTTAATGCAAAATTTGTTACTTTTTATCGATACCTCCCTCGTGTTGTTTAAAAGAGAAAAGTCGTCGTACGTTTTTGTCACAGGACGCACTGTTTCCGAGATGATTTTTTCCAGAAATTATTCATTTTTTGCATTTCAAAAAGGTTGCATGTGTTTCTACATTGTGGAATATCTTCAAAACAGTGAGTCCAACAATAAAAACTTAAGATTACTTTTTCTCCTCTAAACAGAACAACATATCTATCAAAAATAACATATTTGCATTAAAGTCAGTGGCGTAGAAATTATTTAACAAAAAAAGGGAACAACACATTAAGTTCTCTGCCACTGGATTGAAGAATTTTTTAATGGTGGTATCAAATCATGCACATACTTCAATTAGTAGAACAGCTGTCAAAAATTTCGAGTTACTCTGATGAGCAAGTTTGCAGATAATAAAAAAATATTCAATTTTCCGAAGTACTTTAACACCCCGTGTCTCAAAAACTAAAGCTCCAACGACCCATATCTATAGAAAATTAATGGCCTTTTTTAGGTTTCCTAAATGCCCTCTAAGTTTGTCACACCTATTATTATTCCTGTATGTAGTATACTTAGTACAAACTTCACGTATTTTGCATATTTGATTATTTTTTGTGTGCAATTTTTTATATCACCTACATAAATCAAAATTTCAATTACCTACCAGAAATAAAATAAACGTTACGGTACTTAATCTTCAATAAAGTTTTATGATGCGAAAATCCTTCATGGTAGCTAATTTTTCAAACAATACAGGTATCTATCAGGATCAGGATCTGGATATTTCTTCTCCGTCGTGAGATTAAATGCATAAATTTCACAAATAAGTTCAAATGTGTTAAGACCTCGTTTATGATTCCGAAACGGCACAGCGGAAAAGTTCGCAGTATTCAAATCTATAGCTGTGAGGATCAGCCAAAATCTATTCTACATCGAGTTTCCGATATTCCTTTTGGCATAAATTGAAATTGGAAATCGTGTATACCGGATTCTGGCCTGGCATGACATTTGCAAACCAACGAGTCTGCGATCGAGATTTAGGTGTACTAATATCATATTCAAACTCAATCTCTCTGCAAATCGGACACTGATGTTTATGATAACGTGAATCCACTGAATTTTATATCGGGCTGGTATTGAACTTGAAAACTGAGGCTGACAAGAACTGCATTACTTATTCCTCGAGGTACGTAGGTATATGAAATAAAGTCTCTAGCAGCTATAAAAAAACCCAATATACCATGCTAATATTTGTACACAATATAACGGTACAAATCGAGTGAATATGTTAGTTTCTTTGCCAATTAGATGTAAAAAGTTGAAAAAAATACATCTAAAGTAGAAAAATCCATGTGATCATGAAAAAGCTATTACATTACAACAGATTTTTGATCGGGCAATCAAAAACTGCCGCTCTTTTGTTAAAATTCCAGGAGTTGCTCTGATTGGAGAAGTAGAACTTTCATCTCCTTTTTTGGATTCCTCTACAAGATTCCTCTTGCTGCTGGAGTTTGTCGTCGAGCTTTGACTCACATTGTACGTAACTTTTTATACCAATTTTTTCATTAGGAAATTACTAACCTGCCTACTCGTACCAATAATTACCACTCCATGAAAAAATTGAAATTTTATTTTACTATGAAGTTTTAGCATACAAAGAACACATAACATCATTTTGATTTCAGTATATGACATGCCCACATATTTTATGCATATGAATTATGAATGCTTTAATCTACCTCGAAAGTTCCAACAATGATTTGTCCATAAAACGTCCAACTAAATTTTCACTTAGCGCTCTTGGCAGTCGTTCTGCAATAAATACATTTAAAAACACTTTACCCGTTTCGAACTGACAATAAATTTATAAGTAATATTATATTTATTTACCTGGATCAGATCCATTAGCACTATTAAATGTTTAATAAATGCGCTAGAATGGCTAGAGAACTAACTGTAAATGAACTCTTGAAGGCTGTCTACTACTGGATAGAATCCATAATAATTATTGCATTATTTGCATTGTCGCGTTAAGAACATGTCTACATTATTAACTTCAGTGCACTAGTTATTCATTATACCTAAGTCATCTTGATTGAATTAGCCTCTCCCTTACTTTTCATCAAATAATTGTGTACCCCAAAAATGTCACTATAAGAAGAAGAAGAAAACCTGAATTAAGTTTTTACACTCTTCTTAGTAGAAGATGAAAAAACAATATTTCCTCGACATAACTTGTCATACCGTCCTAAAATTCTTCACGTCCCACTGCTAACTCTGGAAGTTGCTATAGTCACTTATCCAAAACAATTAAACCTGACATAAAAGAATATTCTCATTTTACACCTTGAAGATCACCAAGATCACCTTATGTTTCAATCCAGTTCTAGCTTACCCTCAAGACCAGGGTCAATTCATTTTGGATACCGACGCTAGTAACATCTGAGTCGGCGCAGTTCTATCACAGATACATGATGGTCAAGAACATGTGATTTCAGCATTATTGTCTGTAAGAACAATTAGAACATTGATAAGAAAACTGGTCTTCGAGCCTCAGTATACAGTAAATACCACTCAGTATGTAGTAAATATCACATGGAAGAAACGCTTGGACACCATTTCCAAAAACATGAGCAAAATGACAGACCGTTATGTAATCGGTTTAAGCTTTTAATTTACAAAACCATATTGGTTACCGATCTAACGGGGCAATGTTTTGAGCAGAGTTAAAGAGGTACCCTCTGTCCTGCATCTTGCTGGTCTAACTAAAAGTTCAAATCGGTGACGTCAGTCAGCCTGCTTATGTACAGCTGACTTGAAAACCATTTTCAAGAGAAATTCAACTGAATCGACTTTCAATTGATTTGAAGAGGAAGCTCGAGATTTTGATCGATTTTATAGAAAAGAAAGGAATTTTAGGGGCAACAATTTTAAAATAATGTCAAACCACTTTATTATTAACCTGCGGACAAAGTTGGATGCCACAGTGTGTACGAATTGAATCAATTATAAATGCAATTATCTTTGTAATTAAGTAAATAATTAAATTTTCATTAATAAATTAATAAATATTAATAAGCAAAATGAATTGCATTATAACCGATCAATATAATGTAGTCTGGAATCTAATAAAATGAAACCAGTTTAACGACACAGTTTTGCTATTTTATGACACTTTAGTTTATTTATTATTTACAATTTGAATCAACCGTAAGAAGTATCGCAAGTTATTCACTAATCCTTGTTTTGGAATGGCGAAATGGCATCATTTAGAAATAATTTGACATTAAAATATGATCATTTTCTTGCGAGAAAATTGCGCAAATATTCAACGATCCTCCCGGATAGAAGTAGGTAGTTCTTCTTAAAGTTAATTAGAAGGTATGTTTTTATGAGCCAGGTAAAGAAAAAGCAGTTAGTTATTTATGTGAGGCTCGTATATTTACGAACGCTAGATCCACAGCCGGTTGTTGTATAAGTAAGTACGAGAGCCTATTATTGTAATACAGGATAACGCTATCTAGGTGTGAAACCAAAAATAAAGCATTAATTATTAACTCAGCCTTGACAATGAAGTTATCAACAAATCCATGACCAGACGAATTAGAAACAACGTAATACCAGCGCCATTGTTGACTAGTATTTAGTATTCTCGCCAAGGTTGTATGTAGTATTGTTTTGATATACACAAAATAGATAAATCAGTGTATTATTAGTTCTAATAATAATTGTTTACAATATAATTTAATTATTGCTTTACTCTTTGCTTATTGTTGTCAATTTCTGCTTCATTCAGTTGTAATTTCTTTTCGTTCTTTTATCATCATTACTAAGACACTTGGACCTGAAATAATGACAATAATTGCAAGGAAATTATTATTTTATACATTCATGCATCTTCCCATCAAGCTTTGAGGTTTCCTTATAATGTATACTTGTGGACTTGCTTTCTACATTTTTTATTTTTTATTTCTCACCTCCACGAAGGCCAACCAACAAGCACTCCATGGTCTAGGAATGCAGTGGAAGTCGATTGGTGTGTAGGTTATGTTAACTCCGCGTCAAAGAGCCTAAAAATATTAACGACGCGATTCGATCCTGAAAGGGGCTAAATTAATGCGGCTCGATGCCGCGATGGTAATGACAAATCGCCACGGTGACAGGATCGAAATTTAGGGAAGGACCAGGCTATAATTGCCAATGATTGACAGGAACACAATTAATTAATAATTATCGAAATTACTGACCTTGTGTCTTGTCCGACTAAAGGGGCACTTGTTTTAATTTGCGAGATGTTGTAACTATTATTATCATTCACTCTGCTTCACTATGTAGGTACCCACGATTGTTCCACTACTTTATACCGCTTCCTTATTTAATTAAAGAACTAGGTATCCCGTTCCCGTAACACCAGCATCGACGAGTCTGGTACGAACGGCACTATGTCGAGTTCTTTTCTCTATCGATGTTAAACCTCGACTCTTCTCTATGTGTGGTCCTGTCCGGTCAGGTGTCCTTTTCCTTCTTCCCCATGTGTAAAGGGATAGGAAGGGGTAGGAAACGGTGGTGTCTTAGAGAATACGAATCGATTATTCACCAAGGACGTAACATACCGCCCACCAAAATTACCGGAGGAATTTTCCGCTATCAGAAAATTGAACCAAAAGCGAAACTAACGAAAACGAAACTAACGACAATAACAAAAACGAAACGAAACGAAACGACAAGTCAGGGACGAAATTCCCTGAGTCCGTTACTGGTTAGGTAACGGGCAAAGTTTGACCAGAGGTCGTTTACAAAGACCTCTGGTCGTACGAACCGAGGCAACCCTGGCGACACCATCCGCACCAGGGTGCAGAGAAACAATTCTTCCTAGAGCCCATTTCAAAGGAGACAACAATTCATCCTTTATCAACACCAACGAACCGATATCCGTTGACTCAAACAAATGGGTTTTCGACCATTTACTCCTCTGGTGGAAATTATGAAGATATTCAGCCCTCCAACGTGTCCAAAAATCACGTTGCATCCGTTGCACCAATTGCCAACGAGAAAGACGAGAAATCTTCAGATGTGACAAGTTCACATCCGGCACCGACGACAGAGGTTCCAAGGTCAGAAAATGACCAGGGGTCAACGCGGATAGATCGTTGGGGTCGCTACTAATGGGGCAAAGGGGGCGCGAATTCAAAACGGCCTCGATCTGAACGATGAAGGTGTTTAGCTCCTCATAAGTCAAAATTTGACCACCAATAACACGGGCCATGTGTGTTTTGACGGACTTAACACCGCTCTCCCACAGTCCACCGAAGTGTGGAGCTGAGGGTGGATTGAAGTGCCATCGAATACCCTCCCCTTCTGCGGCGATTTTCAAATTTGAATTGAGCTCCTTGTTAGCTCCGACGAAATTGGTTCCACAGTCACTGTAGATGTCACTACAGCGACCGCGGCGAGCGACAAACCTCCTAAGAGCTGCCAGGAAAGTCTCTGACGATAAATCAGAAGCGATTTCGAGATGAATCGCGCGAGTCGCGAAACATACGAACAAACATAAATAGGCTTTAGAAGTTTTGACACCCCTATACCTCGACAAGACAATAGGAAAGGGTCCCCCATAATCGACCCCGACACAACTAAAAGGCTTCAATTGGGAGACACGAGCGACAGGTAAATTCCCCATGGGAGGCTCCAACGAGAGGGGACGAGTGCGAAAGCAACGATTGCATTTCGACAAATAACTACGAATGACCCTACGAGCAGACAGGATCCAAAAATTTTGTTGAAGGAGATAATGAGTAGTGTTCACTCCTGGGTGCAAATTACCTCGATGTATCTGATCAATCAAAAGTTCAACCAACCTATGCCTTCCTGGCAACAATGCGGGATATTTAGCGTCGAATGCTAAACCCGAATGCAACAGTCGACCCCCGACTCGCAAAATACCGAAATCATCAATAAAGGGCGACAATGACTGCAAGTACTTGGCACATGGTTTACCAGAGCGAATTTTCTCCAATTCCGAAGAGAAGACCGAAGATTGAACAATTCTAACAATGTGCATGAGAGCAGCATGCAACTCAGAGACACTCAATGCAACAGTGGTCCTATTGACAACACGACAATTGTTAGTGAAACGAAAACAACGAGCGATAATACCCTGAATTTTCCTCAAAGAAGAAAATCTTTTCAACAAAACATCGACATCCGAAATCTCTATCGTAGCGAACAAAACAATATTCCTTTTCTCCAGTTCAACATCAGAAGTGGGAGCAATAGGAACGAGTGCTGGCCAAGATTCCAGCGGCAATCTGAGGAATTCAGGCCCCGCCCACCATGCGGAAGCCCCGACTAACTCCTCTGGTAACAAGCCCCGAGACGCGACGTCCGCTGGGTTGTCACCTGAACGTACATGATTCCAACAATCCGGAGGAATTCGATCCTGAATGTGGACGACACGATTCGAAACAAAAGTCTTCCACCGATGTGGAGACGACTTGATCCAGGATAGAGCGACCGAAGAGTCACTCCAAGCGAAAACCTTATCAACAACAATGGATTGAGGACCTTGTTCAAGGACGAACGAAACGAGATCTGATAGTAAGACTGCGGCACACAATTCCAGCCGTGGAACGGAGAGTGGTTTGAGCGGAGCAACACGAGACTTGGCAGTAACGAAACGAACCTGCACATTGCCATCGGCGTCCTCGAAACGATAATACACCACACCCGCATAACCTGCAGTCGACGCATCACAAAATGCGTGCAGTTGACACGACACGAAAGATCCTTCGGGAACCAAGCACCTAGGGATTGTCAACTTGGATAAAACATGAAGAGTGGACTTATATCGATTCCACTTTTCGACAACATCAGCTGGTGGATCTTCATCCCAATCCAGCCCGAGATACCACAAATGTTGAATGACTCGTTTTGCCATAAAGGTCAATGGGCACAAGAAACCCAACGGGTCATAGATCTTAGCGACTTCTGAGAGAATGCTTCTCTTAGTACAAGGTGAATCTATGGACTTAACCATGAACGAAAACGAATCAGTAGCCGATTGCCACTGAAGGCCAAGAATTTTCACCGAAAAGTCCGATTCCGAATCAAAGTTGGATGACTGCTGTTGACAATGTTCAACCGGCAGATCCTGAAGCAATTGTGGATTGTTAGCAGACCATTTCCGCAACTCAAATTGTCCCAATTGCAATAGCGAAATGAGCTGATTTCTCAACTCCAAGGTTTCCTCGATTTGATTTGCCCCAATGGCAAAATCATCGACATAAAGCCCGAGACGAATGGCTTTCGAAGCGAGAGGAAACTTCTCAGAATTTTCTTGAGCTAATTGTAACAAGCACCTAATGGCCAAATATGGCGAGGACGAAACACCATAAGTTACAGTGTTCAATTTGTAACTTCGAATAGGATCCTTTTCTGAAAAACGCCAACGAATTAATTGATACTGTCGATGTGAATCTCCAACTAAAATTTGCCGATACATCTGCCTAATGTCACAAGTGAACACGAATTTGTTCTCTCGAAAACGAAGCAAAACACTAGTGATGTCATTTTGCAACTTCGGACCAATCAACAAGGTATCATTTAACGAAAGATTGTTCGATGCCTTGGCCGAGGCGTCGAACACGACACGAATTTTCGACGATACTGGGGCGAGCGAAGACACATCAGAAGACATCGAAACACCAGGGTCTTTAAAAACGCAATGATGCGGAATGTAATAAGAGTTTGCAGATTCCGACTCCAATGGCACCAACGACATGTGCCCAGCCTCCAAATAATCTTTCATAAACTCTACATACATGTCTCTAATGTGAGGCAACCTCGACAATCGTCTCTCCAAAGCGAGCAAACGACGATCTGCGACATTCAACGAATCATTAAAGATAGGCAACTCTTTGCTATCCTTAAATGGCAACAATACCCCAAAACGACCTGATTCTTCTCGATAATGAGACTCAACGAACAACGACTCAGCCTCTTGTTCCTCATTAGAGCAAACCTCAACTGAAGGCACCTCCTCAACTCTCCAAAATGCCTTAAGAGTCTCTTCAAGGGTCGAATCTACCGACGCAAAACAAGCTTGAACCTCGCCCGCAACCTTCGACGAAATGGTTCCCAAAAGAACCCAACCAAACGTCGTGTTCATTGCGGCTGGACAGTTATCACTGCCCGACAAATAACCACCATGAACAATATTGGGAAAGATGTCAGCTCCTAGCAAAACATCGACAGAACCAGGCGTGTACCAATTAGGATCCGCTAACTTCAAATTATCAAGCGCCTTCGATGGCGAAATGTCAACACTGGGAAGTTTTCCACAAATATTGGGCAAGACCAAAGTACTTACTTTAAAAGTAGGTGATGGTACCCCAACGGGACGAATAATGCAATCAGATGATCCCTGGGCCGATCCCAAGGTCACGTGACCCAAACAAGAAATAGGTGTTGATGATCGATTCAAGTGCAAGCCCAAACGCTTGCGGCACCGATCAGTAATAAAAGACGACTGACTGCCAGAGTCAATTAAAGAACGAACCACTTGATAGTTGCCCCACTTGTCTTGAACTTCAATACATGCGGTTGCTAAAAGAACCGTAGTATTGCTACGAGAACGAGAACGAACATCCTGAAAGGATGGGAGAGAAGACATGGCAACCGTGGATGCGACTGGAGGCGGCTCAACTCGATGAGAAGCTGCTCCATCCGAATTACTAAGTTTAACGAAATGTAATAAAGAGTGGTGCCGACCTGCACACTCCTTACACGAATGAGAAGAGGGGCACTGCTTCACCAAGTGTGAAGGGCCAAAACAATTTAGGCACAAGCGCGCTGCCTTCACAGCCTCAAAACGCTTGCGCGGGTCCAACTTCAAAAAAGAACGACAATTCGAGATCGGGTGTTCTCCATTACAATGGAAGCACGACTGCTTCGATGAAGACGCACTCGACGTTGACAAAAATGCATGTGAATTCCTCGATTCCACTTTTCCACCAGACTTGACGCTACTCCGCTTACCAACGACTGCAGACGGAGATAGGTCATTCCCCAAAGATGATTCTAATGCACGACACTGTGACGACAAAAACTTGTGCAAATCCTGATATGATGGAAACTCTTCAGATGCAAATTGGAGTTCGAAACGCTTTCGAGTAGCGTTATCCAATTTCTGTAGCAACCAGTTGAACAAAGTGAAATCCCAGAGAGAGACGCCTGAGACCTGACCCAAAGCTGTAATATTTTCCGAAAAGGTATTCAACAATTCACGAAGCGATTGTGAGGAATCAGAATCCGTTATTTTGGGAGCATTACAAATCGACTGCCAATAACACGTCGCAAGTACTCGCTCATTCTGATACCTTTGGACAAGAGTATCGAAAGCTATCGAATAATTGTCATCTGTCAGTGGTAAATGTTTGACAAGGGTAAGAGGTTCCTTCGACAAAGTCGAAACTAAATACTGGAACTTCTCAATTGGAGCTAACGAATCATTCGAATGAATCAAAGTCCTAAACAAATCATAATAAACCGACCACATCCTCAACGAACCATCAAAAGTAGGTATACCGATACGAGGCAATTTCACATGTGAACTTGCAGAGGAGGGTAGTGCGGGAGCACCAGACTGTCGACTATTCAACGATTCACTCGAACCATGACGTGATTTCACCACCGTATCCTGAGTCGATTCCAACGACAATTGAACCGCTCTAATCTGAAAATAAACCGAATCAACTTCGATAAGTAGTCCCGAGTATGATTTCCAAATCTCCGATGACACATCTACGACCAAAGCACTCTTATCTGCCGACTCAACCGTAATCAGGATATTTTTATCAACCTCCTGCACCTGATTGTACAAATCCGAAGCGCTGTCGCATGCAGCCAGGACAATAATACGCGACTTTTCATCAATGGGTGCTGAAACTACTGTCAGAATCGAGTTCAAACGAGTCAAAAACTTCGAAACAGAAGCGTTTGCTCCGACCAAAGTGTTGGACATTTTGCTAAAGAGTATCAACAAAACACTAAAGCAATAAACGAATAAGGGTTATTTTTTACACCTGTAAAAAATACAACGACAACGAAATACGAACAATAACTAAAAATAAGTACCTAACCAAGTGAAGGTTACTTATTTAAAAACGAGTTGAAAATAAATTGACTTTGAAATTCACCAAAAAACAATACTTGAGATACCGAGTGTACCCAGTAGGTATACCGTGAATACAAAAATCAATATTTTCCCTGTAACAACGAAAAAGGGTTATTCGTTAAAAACCTGTAAAAATACAACAACAACGAACGATGAGCAATACCAAAAATAAGTACCTAACCAAGTGAAAGTTACTTATTTAATATCGAGTTGAAAATAAATTATTGAATTCGAATTCACCAAAAACAATACTTAAGATACCGAGTGTACCCAGTATACCGTGAATACAAAATCAATATTCTGCCCTGCGAATTCAGAGAGAAAATATTTCAACTATACTTACAGAAGTCTTTAAAACGAACACCTGCAACGAACGAAGAAGTGGAGTGAGGTAGAATGGAGTAAAATAGTGGAATGGGTGAAAATGCCGTCTGGCGTCCTTTGGATCGACTATTTCGAATCCTTTGACCTACAAACAGGCTACCTTAACACAGTGAGTGAGAAACTAATTTCAAACAAATGATGCAACCAATTAATGAACTATATTTCCACGAGCTTTCCTATCCGGCTCGAAGGACCAAAAAAATGTTAACTCCGCGTCAAAGAGCCTAAAAATATTAACGACGCGATTCGATCCTGAAAGGGGCTAAATTAATGCGGCTCGATGCCGCGATGGTAATGACAAATCGCCACGGTGACAGGATCGAAATTTAGGGAAGGACCAGGCTATAATTGCCAATGATTGACAGGAACACAATTAATTAATAATTATCGAAATTACTGACCTTGTGTCTTGTCCGACTAAAGGGGCACTTGTTTTAATTTGCGAGATGTTGTAACTATTATTATCATTCACTCTGCTTCACTATGTAGGTACCCACGATTGTTCCACTACTTTATACCGCTTCCTTATTTAATTAAAGAACTAGGTATCCCGTTCCCGTAACACCAGCATCGACGAGTCTGGTACGAACGGCACTATGTCGAGTTCTTTTCTCTATCGATGTTAAACCTCGACTCTTCTCTATGTGTGGTCCTGTCCGGTCAGGTGTCCTTTTCCTTCTTCCCCATGTGTAAAGGGATAGGAAGGGGTAGGAAACGGTGGTGTCTTAGAGAATACGAATCGATTATTCACCAAGGACGTAACAGGTTATTTATCCTCATTTTGAACTGATGGGAAGGAGAAGGCCAGGAGGACAACATATAGGAGAGGTCATCGCACATGTGCACCAATTATTATCAAGTGCGTGGTACAAAGAAGCTATGAGAAGAATTCTTATCCGGTAACCCTATAAGGGCCCTGCTCTTCGATAAGCTTCAGTTACCTCAAAAGAATGTTTCTTTAAATTAGAAATTTTTTCATAAGTCTCTTAAAATGATAAGTTATGCAGGGTGTGTACTGTAATTACGTCCAAAAGTATACAGCGAAGAATAAACCTTGAAAATAATAATGGTGTTCTCGCTAAAGGAGTCTAGCCTTCTAAATGGGGCACTTCTGAAGATGATTTTTTTTTCTCTAATTTCCGAAACGAGCAAAATAGTTCTTATAAATTTTTATTTATAATTTATAATCATAAGCCCTCTACGGTGTAGCAAAGAACCAGAAATTCATTTTTTAAGCGGTAGTTTTGGTAAGCGGACCAGTGGCGGTACTTTTAGTGTAACTTTTTTAGGGATTTCAATTGTTAAAATTAAAAAATAAGATCCGATTCTACGTACGATAAATACAAAGAAAAGATTCTCCTATTTATTTTAGAAAAGACGTTTCTGCGACATTTAACTTCAAAGTTTTAGTTTCGATCTGCAATAAGACATTTTTCGTGTTCAGCAAGCTGTGAGCTATGGAATTTTTTTTTGTCAGTTTGGCATTTCAAGAATTATGTTTTTTGCAATTTGTTTTGTATTTGTATTGCTTGTTTTGTATTCGTTAGTTGTTTGCATTTATTTGTTTGTTTTTTATGTTAGCTGTTTTTTTTTGTAGGTATTATTGCATCAGCTGAAAACTAGAACTTTAAAGGGAAAAATATCTATAAAATGGCAAGTTGAGTCAAAAATAAATAGGAGAATCTTTCTGTTGTATAATCGTCCGTACGTAACATCGGTTTTTTAAACTTCATCAATTTCAGCCCCTAAAAAAGTTACAGTGAGCCTGAAACTACTGCCACTCGCTCCACAAAACAACCCCATTTCTTTATGAGATTCTCTAATAGGCATTAGCGCGTGTTGATTAAAATAGAAATGCCCGTTAAAAAAAAAGCAACATTGGTGCTCGTTTCTGAAACAGAAAAAACATATTTTTTCATTACTCCAATTTTTATTTAGTTAAAAGCTTTCAATAAGAAAAAAAAAACCTCTAGGATACTAATTAGCAAAAAAAGTGTACCTAAATATATTAAATTACAATCTACTTAATAAGATCGACCTATTCGCTTGTATAAAAAAGTTTATCCGTTGAAAGGAAGTCAAGCGGTCTATTTTTAATCCCTTGATGCCCACATTATCTAGGATACCATACAAAGTTACTGTGAGATTTTTCGCCAAAGACATGACAACATCGGCTTGGCTGTCAAGGCCATCGAGTCTTGGTCGAATGCTCCACTGCCTCCCATTGAAATGTGAGACAATGTGAAGGTCAGCAAATTACACGGTGAAGAGACTCGGAAGGAGCAACAATTAATTCCTCTCTGCTGCCAGCGTCTACACCAAGAAGTTTTTGCTCGCAATTCACGACCAAGAGAATTTTTTTATAAATTCAAAGACTTCTTAACAGAACGATATACCTACACTCTCTCTGTTAACAATGTGTTCCTGCTTTTTTTACAAGACTGTCTTTTATAGCAATAGTTCTCAAGAGTGTAAAGAAGAAGTAAAGCGTCCCAAATTTTATTCGATTAATATTTCGGTCTCAAAAAAATCTACGATAAAGCTGCCAAATTTTCTGCTTCCATAATGATGGAATGGAGTTCAATTGGTTTTGGTATTTTGACGGTAAACTTTACGTATCATTTCTGAATATGCACAAGGACGAAAAAGGAAAAGAAGAAAAAAAAAGGTCTACGATATCTTTGCAAACGGAATTGCTTCAGTCAGACATGTCCGCGTTTCCCGAAAATATTTTAATTGGGTAACGTCGGATGGATTGTCCCTAGTCGGTGAAATTCAGCAATGGAAGAGAGCTATTCTGCTCATTTTTCCTGGAACAATTTTAAACCTGCATGTTTATTACGATAACGAAAATTAACAAAAATATGATAAATTAATGTAATGAAATTTTGAAACCAAAACCTTTCTCAAGATTTCAAGAAACCTCTCTCTCGTACCTAGGCTAGCAGTGGTTATTCAAGAAAGCTTCATTGTCGATGCTCAAGAAGATTTTCTCGCAGCATATACTCATTTAACTGTTACTTTTATAGAGCGGTGTTTTACCACTAATGGCTATTTAAGTGAAGATGGTTATTATCGTTCTTGAACACAAGTCGTGGCTCCGGGGTGCTTTTTATTACTACTTCGTGAGAGATTTCCATAAAAAATAATTAAATTAAAAGTAATAATTTCAGATGTTCCATTGTGTGGGTATGATGTATTGGACTCGCCTAGAGGCGAAGAAATAAATCTTGAACGAGTCTCTATAAATTTTACTGATATGAAATACTAATGGAATTAGTAGAGTAATACATCATTAAAACCTATCGTAGGAAAACTTGGGTTTTCATGCAGGGTACCTAAATTTCAGTTAATTATTACCGCATGGAACTGAAGTAAGAGAAAGGTGAGCTTGAAAATAAAGGTTAATAATTAATGAGTCCCTTATAAATGTCTATTTTCTCCTAAAATACTATTTGCAACTTCGCTTTGAATTTTACAGATGTAGCTCTGTTAAAACTAAAAAAAGGATACAGCTTTCGCGGTATATAACCTCATCATTACCATGTTATTTCGTTTTCGCCCTTGGTTTTCGCCAACTAATTTAGTATCATATTTGCTTAGTAAACCTGCTTAAAACTGCTGTCTACATTAGAAAATGAATAACGCGCTTAAAACTTACTCTCTCCAAAATTTAATAAAGTTTTCTTCTCGGCAAAACCGACACGGCGCATAATTTTACTAAGATCAAGCAAATTCAACCACCATGAATTAAAACTCATCCCGGGAAGGGTTCATTAAATTAACGCAAGCATGAAATGCAACTCGACAGGCAGAATCAAAAAAATTCGTAAATTTCTCCTTAAAATTCCAGACGAAACAACTCAGGTTATTTTAAGAGCTTTCTTCATCGGAAAGCGGGATAAAAAGGGACGAGCAAGAAACTTAATTTCTTATTAAATTATTCAGTTTGTGTGAAGCGTTTTACTTGCCGGGATTTGCTTTTTATTTCAAATTAAATGAAAAATGATACCTACTACATTTACATTGATTTGATGTAACGTATCAGTTGAATTATGTAGGTACTTACTAGTCGTAGAAAATTAACTATCACCTACAACTAACTAAATCGCTTGGGCTGTCCAAAATCAACTAGTTTCAATCTAGTAGTCACCTTTTTTTCCTTTTTATTTGCCATTTATTTACTTGAATTAAAACGAATCCACAACATTTTAATTATTAATATTAATCATTATTTTTGATTATTGATTATTATTGATTACTGATAAAGAGGCGCTCTAGTCACACTTATTTTATATCCAGAGAGGCACTAATTAAATTCATAATATTTATCTGAATAATAATTGAAATACATTTTTTTAATTATTACTATTTTTTATTTCAAGTAATAAATGGGTGATTCTAATCAAAAAAAGAAGTCCCAGAATATTGGCTCTAGGTCTCTAAATCCATAATGAACTCGATTCCGACCGAACAAAGCACATTTATTTTGAAAGCATAAATTGAAAACTACAGCATCCATCAAGAGTGGAACTGGAGCTTCCATTGTCTTGTCAGCCCAGCATTAACGAATGGATTTTTACATGACGGAGGAACTCTGGAAAAGCTACAATTTCTGACCTATAGCTTGTCCTAAAATAAACTTCCAGATGTTTCACCAGAGCGTCACGATTGGCTTGCTCATCTGTCATACGCCATGTGAAACATCCGAAATGATCGCTTTTAGAAAAATAAGAAAGAGTATCTTTCTTCTGCACTGGTTTCTTTTCTCGTTATCTAAGAATAGAATCCAAAACAAATTAATTTTTATGCCAAGTGCATAGCTTCTCAGCTAAAGAGAGAGGAATGTTATAACATACAGCAGGAACGTCGAATAAGCATTAGTTTTATTACCTACCTACATTATAGAAATTTTCCTCCTACAGAATGTCTGAAATTTCGCGCAAGTAAATTTGTAATTGTGGATTAATTTATTGTAGCTACCTACCATACTGAATACTGATACTTATACCAGAGGCAATTTAAAAAAATGGTAATTTTTTACAAAATAGGTACCTCCAACTTATAATCGATAATATTGAAGTTTTATTTATTTTCAAATGCTGCAGAAAGGTAAATTTTATAATAATTTACTATTTTTGTTTAAAAATATTATAGCACACAATGTTGAAAAAAACATAAGCATCCGTGTATAAATTCCCATTAGATGAAAAACCCTGACAAATGAATGAAAAGGCGGTGGTCTGATTAATTTTTCAAAAATATGTATTTATGTACAATATACAAATTTTCATTGATCCTTCTGTTGATATTTTGAATTTTCTTGATTTATTGTTTTTACCACGAATTGTTTGAATTGGCTTGATTTTTTTTTCTTGACCAGGTACCTAAATCCCAAACAATAATTCAAGCAAATTGAAATTAATAAACTCAAAAGCTCTGACGTTTTTGAAATTAGATCTATAGCCTGAATGAAACATTAATGAAATTTTTGGAAAGTAGGTAACTGAAATTTCACCACAAATGAAAGCTCAAAAAGCGGCGTATAAGCTTCTGGTCTTGAAAACGATACAGATATGAAATTCAAGAACCGCTGCTTTAATTTAAAAAAGAATCCTGAATTCTCATTTATGTTTCTAAAATTTAGTAATTTCTTTAGGTCCAAAAGAACGAGAGGGTACCTAAGGGAGATAACAATTTAATTTCAGAAAACTTTAGATCCCCTTATTTTTTACAAGTTCTTATAAAATTGCAGCAATAAAACATTTTTGTACAAAACTTTGTACAGGTTTAATTTGCTCATCAGGGAGAAATCCCTGATTCCAAAATCATGTTTCAACATTCAACAACAAATTTCAAACTTCTATTTTCGAATAATTAAAGAAAAAAAACCACAATTCTCCGCTCTGAAACTGAAATTTCACTGAAATTTTCTCTAACAAAGAAATGTGTTGTATTACTGATAGTGTATTTAAGTCAAGCTCGTAAAGAAACATAAAAAAAATTTACATTTCAGGCGCTAAAAAAATCTATAACGGGACGTTTTCAACAGCAAAATTGGCCAGTTAAGCACTCGAAAATTTAATCGAGGACCTTATTTGAATATAATATCCGATAAAATTACATAAATTTATTGACGAAAACTGAAAAAAAAATTATTGCCTCGTCAGCGCTTTATACCTCAATTTATTTAGATCAATCAAATATTTTGATAACTAATTTAATTTTAAAGATCTGGGAAAAACTTCCATACTCAGAAATGATAATTATGAACCTTGCAACTTATCCAGCGCAATAGTTTTTCCTGCAGCAACAGGTGTTGCGAAAAAAAGACTTATCACCCCCTACAGGCACAATTAAAATTTTAGTGTAATATACCAACGCATTTCTAATTAAAAATTTACTATTTTTGTTTTTGATCAAAAAAACACAAATTACTGGTTCTGGAGTTAGCAGAAGTTAAGTCACCTTAAGACCAGCAGGTATACTTGCATACTTACAAAACCGCTTGAATATGACAGGAAGCTTACCTGCAACAAAAAAGAAACACATCAATACCATGAAAAATAAATAAATTAGGATATTTTGAAAAATTGAGATTTATTATTTCAGCTGCAACTTTTTCATTATTAAAAATAAATCAATAATAGTTTTATACATAAGTCGTCATGAGCATCAATTTGATATTTACAAATTTTCACAGCCGACTAGATTCCGGTTTTTTTTCTTACGACCTCCATATTGTTTTGTGCATCATCACTTAATTAGTTTTTTATTACTTTTGTAATTTTTTGAACAAACGATTTTTTCATCGAAATTCATAAGAAATCATTGCAATAAGAAATATGGCGCCATAATGAAGTCATTCGGTAAAAAAATATTTTTTGAAAGAACGATATTTTGAAAAAAAAGGTAAATTTAAGGATTTCTGAATAATTTTTCAATATAGAATGACACGAAAAAGCAATTTCACTGTCTCTCTAGAGTATCATTACCTGCACAGTGTGGTTAATATGCAGGTTCTAATAATTTGAACATGGAAAAACTGATCTGTCAAGCAAGTGTAAATTGAATGGCCGACAATAACTTAATAAGAAACTAATTTTGGTTAATAATTAATTATTGATTACCTTAAAAAAAAGAGGGAACATCGGTCTTAACTGTGTAGGTCAGACATAGTCGCTTTGGTAATTTGGATTCGAGAACTAGCTCATTCAGCCACAAACACATTTTTAATATACATGGTGTTCCTAAATACCAGGTACATACGAAAGGAGGTAATTCTTTTACTTATTTTATGTCTAAAAGTTCATATAAACATATAGGTCCGCAATCGCTTCGTTACCGATCTACAGGGTGTTGAAATTTAAAAAAAATATATACATTGGGCATCACAAATGGTTGTGAAAATCTACACAGAGACAGAGAGACAGAGGGAGAGATATTTTTCCCTAAATTTCTCCCATTTTCGTCCCCATTTCTCCCTCTGAACTTTTTTGCGGTGCACCGCTGGTAAATTCTGAAATAAAAAATGAATTTTCTTATTTATTTTGAAACTTCTTGGTCTTGTAGTTTTTGGTCTGTAGTTTGTTTTTGCATCTGGAACCGTTATCAAGAAAAAAGCAAAGGCACTGGCTTTTTTGGAAAATTTTATCGTACATTAATTTTGACATGTTTATTAAAAAAAATATGTTTAAAATCAAGCAACCTACCATCTGTCAAAGTTTGTCATAGAGCTTGTAGAACACCCTGTATAAAACGCGTGGAAAAAATTACTGAATGGAAAGTGCCGTATAGCTTTAAAAACCATTAAATACATGTCACCTTCACAATAAATAATTGCTATAACACAACATAATAAAACAAAGTGATTTTTCTATTTATAGTAACAGTACCTATAGGTAAAAATAATAAATATGTGGGAAGGAATTAACTGCACCAGCTTGAATTATAATAATTATTATTGTCAACACATTATGTGAAAATTATACCCCGTAACCGTATAGGTATGCTTTAATAACAGATTGAAATACGGGTTGCCATTTTCAATGAAATGAGTAAATTGCACACTCTAATTTCCGTTCAAGCAGGTCGTCAACAGGTAAACAACAACAAGTTATAAATAAACCACGTCAAAGCAATTATTAATGGAAAAATTATATTGTTTCGATAACTATGTGATGTTCTCTTCACCTTAATTACTAGCAAAATTAGGAACGTTTCTTCATGAAAGAACGGTTAGAGATCTCATCCATAGATGAAGAGAGGCGGATGAGAAAATACCTAACTCGTAAAAGACACTATCCCGGCGAACACCGATTAAGCTGAAGAAATTTATAAATTTAAAGAAGGCAGTGAAGACACCATTCATTACTTCCTTTAATTCCGGGATCTTGTTCACAAACATTTATTTTGAAAAACCATCAAACAAACCCCTACAGCAAAAAATGCAAAAAAGCATGAGTAATAATATAACATGCAGCCTTATAAAATCTATCATTTGTAATTATATTTGCATACATTTTCCTTCGTCCTTATTGACGAATTGTCCTTATCCTTCAATCAGTGAATGGATCAAAAGGTTGATTTGCTGATTTAATTGATTTCTAATTAATTATTACAAGAGCTCTAACAGCAGTAGATAGAAAAGATTGCCTTCTGAAACGTACCTGAGGTGATTTTATTATCTAAAGAAATTTGAAAAATTTTCAATTATAACAACTTTAACAGATTTTTCCCTTTGATAATTCTTATTTTTATTTAAAATTTTTCACATAAATAGGTAATTCCGATAAGTGCAGATCAAACGAGCTCCACGAACACACAAAGTAGAATAAGTAAACAAAAAGAATCAAAGCGTTCCTAATCTACAAATACAAAGCCAGAAAGCAGAAAGTCTGGCAGTTCTTTACGTCATATTCCCTTTTTGAATATTCCCCATCAAAGCCCTACCCAATTAACAAACTAATACCAGTTTTAAAAGCTGCAATTAACCGAGCACAGTACACTCTCTTAGGATATTTAAGGCATATTTACACTCTTAAATTAAAACTGTCCAGGCCGAGCTTCCAGCCACCAACAAACCGAATATTCTCCACTGGTTTCCATTACGACGCCAGTCCATGTGTGAAGAACCCTATTAGCGACCAAAAGCCGGTGCCTAACGGGTAAAAATGCTCGCATTTAAATGAGTTCCCTAATATCGTCTCCCTTTCCAATTACAGGTAATTTCTCTGCAAATTACCCCGCTGTGATGACCTTTTGCCAATTCAGACTCCAATACGCCCTAGCTGATTGTAATCTTAACTAGTCTAATATCAAGCGGAACGGTTGCTGATGGAATTTATCGCTTTTGGCTTATTCTCGATATGAAAACTTCTGGTATTTTAATTTTTTCGGCTGAAATAGCAGCTGTAGTAGTCAAATAAATGTTAGTTGAAAAATTCCTCTCGTAGAAGCAAGCAATAAGGGGTGAAAGAAATGTCTTCTCATTGCGGTTGGTATATCGAAAACATTTACCACTTTAATTGTTGAAAGAAACATATAAGTATACAGACTGTTGCGAGTTATATTCGTAGGAACTCTTAACAAAAACCTGTAGCCATCGGAAAAGTATAGTACATAACACAAACTCTATAGAAGATCGGATATTCATTCAACTCAAGCAATTTTCACTTTGTATTAAGATAAACTTACAAGTACGAGTAATGAGTGTATGTTATATACCTACGTGTAGTGGTGATAAACATAATCCGAGAAAAGGGGAGAAGAAAATTAAATTGGAGATAGACTTCGTTACTGCTCAATGCTCCTAGCAGCGTTGAAAGTTTTTATTTGTTTAATTTAGATGTATAGTTAATCAGCTGGTAACTACACGATACGGTACAGTGAACTTTAATCGCTGGGGATATTTATCTGAAAAACACTATGCCATCAATTTCTTTTTTGTTTTTTTCTTTTCAATTAGCTTTTTAGCCCGTTTAGTAACAACTGCATCGGTAGGTCTGTTTCCTATTGAACTTGTTCCACGGATTTCATTTTGCCAGTCAAATAATTTGCCAGTTTTTTTTGCAACGTTCTTTCACGTGACTAGGTGAACAAAATGATGTTACCTTCCCGTGAAAAGAATTTTTTATATAAAAGGTGCACAAAAAAGTCAACAAAACAATGTTAAATAAGAGCTACTGTTTTTTAACATACATCAAAGAAAACAACTACTGAGACAATAATATATGGCAGCATTTTTGAGAGCTTTCATTGGTCATTTCTCTGTTCAAGATTGCCAGGCAACGAATAAAAACGAAATATTCAGCTATGTAGGTATAGGTAGTGGGAAAATTTAATTTACCCACTTCTTCCCAGCATTTTTTTTCATACTCTTTACAGTGTGTGTAAGGAGTCAATTGTACGATTTTATCAATATTAAATATCGTCTGGGGCAAATAATAGAAAGGAAATTCCTTCGCCGTCGACCTTTCATGAAGCTGAACCCGAGCGCCGAATCTCGCATATTGAAGTAAATAAGAAAAAGGTAAGTATTGGAACTGCATACTTCATACATTTCGAGCACTATGTAAAGTAAAATTCAGAAATAAGCAAATTGAAGAGGTTCTCCTCACGAGTTGTAACGAAAATTCAAGAATCAACTCTGCAGGTGATTGTAGTTGAAGGAAATTGAATTCTGGCAAAATCTTAAATTAGTTCTACGTTCTATGTAGGTACGTGAATGAATAATCAAAACGGTTTCTAATGGAGAAGCAAACAGTGCTCTTATGCTTCCCTGCAGGTGCCCCTGCTTCTCTCTATATAGGTAGAGTCGTATTTTGTAACTGCATGAAAATTATCTACTGAACTATTCATATGGAGAGTTAATTATTGATATATTCTAGTTCTGAGTCAGGATTATGCCTGTGGGACTTCAATGTATTATTCCTTTCACGTTCTATTCATCATATTCAGGTAATAACTAATAGTGATGACTTATTTCTTAAGAGAAACTCTATTAGATAGGTTTACGGATAGGTAGAGGAATGATTTTCCATATTTCCATTTCATCAATAAGTAAGTGACGATTTAATTAAGATATACGCGGTCCGGAAATACACCCACAGAAATAATCATGAGCAAAACAAGTTGAAAAATAAACAAATATGATATCACTTATGAAAGCTTAAAAAATTAGTAACAAATAGATAATGAAAATTAAAACTTGATTAGAAACATTACACCTATTTGCTTCTGCTGGGATTATAGTGAAGACTGACAATAAAAAATGACAAAGATTTTATAGTCTTTGTCTTTAGCCCGGAAGTCTCAAAGAAATCAATACAACATTTTTTGACTATTATTGTATTCAGGCTGACTCGTTTTAATATAAAACGATCCACGAGGATAGCTCTGAAGGTCCAGCAGATATGGAAATGTTGCAATGTTGGTAGATCCATCTATTGGTGACTTTGACCTTGACCTAGACCAAGATGTCTAATTTGAAGGTTATTTTAGAGTCAAAGTGGATATTTTAAATGGGGTCAAAGTGCAGAAAACTCGTCTTTTAGGAGTCACAATAACATATCTGGACCTATTTAGGGTAAACTGTTCTATTTATTTCAACCTTTTACGAATTAATGAATGAGTGGAAGAAGTTTACAATATTTACAGTAAAATTTGTGGCGCAAAAAAATTATACCTGGTTGGTGATTGGTGGGTGATCAGAAACTGATTCGCTGCTGTTACTTAATTATGAACATTCAGTGATTGAGTCGTGGTTTCATAGCCATTTTTCTGGGAGCTGATTCGTTCTTTCCCTGAAGCCGACTTGCCGTTTGTGGAGTCCATCCGTCAGTTTCTACTCTACTAGCATTTGTAATTTCCAATATTTATTAAAAAAATATATATTTTTTTAACCATTACCCTAGAGAGGTTGGCGGTTGAGTGCTCTCTGTTTTAACTAGCTTGGCTAATACTTTGTTTTTCTTTATTTTAAAATTAAACAATAATAAAGCGTAGTATAAATAAATTTGAGCTCATTTTGTCTTCAGAAAATACGAAATGAATCGTTCCGTATCAGTGACATAAATGTTTCCCCAACACGAATCTAAGGCCAAAAGAGAACTCAATTAGCACTGAACTAACAGGCAATGCAAACATCACGTCTCGTAAAGCTACATTCACATTCTCTCACTTTGTATACAATCTGGTGTTTACTCACACTCGAGTTATAAATAATTTTATGTCTGCATTAAGGTTTTGAAAAAATCAGCCTTGAGAAGAACGTTTAACTCTTCCTCAGTCAATATTGTTACTGTGTATTATCACATGCATTTTTCTCGAGTATGAGCAATGTGAAACAGGAGTGTACTGGAAAAATAATCATTCTCAGATGGTGTCTTGAAATATTCTGCTTACCTAGACTCCAGTTTGAACAAAACAATAATTAATACCTATTTTAACATTTTTTATTCCTTCCATGCGAATTAAGATATCGGATTTTTCATAAAATGTAGTAGAGAAGGCTGAGAATCTCATCCAGGATAATCAAATCAAGAAATGATTATTTTATTATTTATTATTATTTTATATTTTATGTTATAGTCATTTAATTATTTCACCTTTTTATTGATGTTGAAATGATGGAAAGCACAAAAAGCGAAATTTGATAATATGAATTAAAAATAATTTACCAATAATAATTGAAACATTTTCGATCATTTTCAAAACCTTTTCCCAATGTTGTATTAATCACATCTTCATACTCTTCCCTTCATCACCTGATCAATATAGGGCTTAGCTGAACTCACAGATGATATATATCTAAACAATGACTAGACAGACATGAAAATTCACTCGACTCGGCGAAAACAAGAGGAAAATGAGTCTGGAAATCCATTAGTGTCTGACTGAATATTCGTGTAAGCGTTTCGCACTTCGCAACGACTTCTTGATGATACATCGAAGTATATCTCAGACTTCATACATCTCCATATTTCAGTAAAATTCATCGCCCATTATCGAAATCTTAAACCGTAAGGAGAAAATGCATTTGTCTTCTGAATCCCACTTCTGTTTCACAATCTGCAAACTTTGAATTAACTACAGATCCTAGACTGCAAAATTTTTTCATTCAAACTGCTTGATTGAAAGAAATAAACTAACAATTACGTAGTAGTAGTAGTACTGAGCAGTAGTGTCAGTATTATCAGTTTTTTGCATATTAACGCGGGATTATCGTATATTAGTCATGCAGATATGAAAAAATGAAACGTCATGTATCAAAAATCGTATTTTAAGCACAAAGCAAAAAATAACTTTTTTCAAGATACGAGAAAAAATTTCCAAAATTGTTGTTCAGGTACTAAAAAAAATATATTTTTTAGCAGCCTTAGTTTTACATTTTTGGAAATATTTCCTAAACGAGACTCTTCATTTAGAAAAGAGTTATTCTCTCTTTTATGCTTAAAATACGATTTCATATAAAATATGACGTTCCATTTTGGCGTTCAGTTAGAAAACATCCTGTACACAAAAATACTGCGATTGATTAGCCTGTTGCCTAAAAATAACAACGCATTAATGTATGCCAATTATTATTTGTAACAGCTCCGATAGTCCTAGTCTAATCAGTCATGCACCTATAAAATCCTGTTGAAAGTGATAATAAAACGGATATTTACATATTTCACATACCAGTAAATACTTGTTATGAAAAAAATTAGCATCTCTGGAGGAAAGTTTGACACTTGACACGATTTGCGAGCACTCAGCGCTCCCTGCTTCAATACAGGCGGCTGCTGTTCCTGAAAACCAGGTACTTATACACGAAGGGGGGTAATTGTTCGCCTAAAAGTTCAAACAAACATAGGTCCGCAACCGCTTCGTTACCGTACCGATCTACAAATTTAGCTTTAATTTTTAACAGACAGGCCGACAAACCTGTCAAAATTGATAGAAATCGGAAATTATCAGAAAAAAAACGAGCCTGTTCTTTTTTTTATTTCTAATAAAATTTTGATTTCGTCTCGTTGACACGAAATTTTTTCGTTTCTTTTTTTTTGATAAAAACAAAACTATAGGGAACCAAAAAGTTTTTAATTAAAACAGAAAATTTACATTGTATTTTAAAATCTATCGCAGGGGAGCACCACAAAAAAGTTTAGGGGAAGAAATGGGGGGCTGAAATGGGAGAAGTTCAGAGGAAAAATCTCCTTGTAAGTACAAGCAGATTTTGTCCCTTATATTGTTCTGAGAAACTTCTCAGAACCATTTTTCATATTCAATGATGTAAGCAGTATACAGCGTAACCTTGAATTAAAAAATTGAGGTAAATATCTTAAAAACTGCAAGAGGTATAAGGTATGTAAAAAAAAATAGTTTTTTTTCTAATTTCACCACCCTGTAGATTGGTAAAGAAGCGATTGCGGATATGAACTGTTACTGTTAGGAATCAAACCAAAGAGTTTTACACCTTCTTTCGTTTGTAGCTGGTATTTGGGAACACCTATATATTTTGTTCATGTCAGTTTTGGTAAAAATTTACCATAAATCTGTATAAAAATATTCCAAAGCTCCCGCATGTGCACCTAATGAGAAATTTGCGGCCTATTTTCTTCAGGGTTTCATAATATTATTATTTAATTTTTTAACGATAATTTGAGGGTTTTTTTCACAAAATTGCTTCCATCAATTTGAGGGCCTATTTTAGGGCCTAGTGCAAGTTTTACTACGCAATCCTAATAATAAGATTCCCGTTTTTTATTATACACTCTGATAAATACACTAACAAAAAATATTCAAAACGTTAATAAATTATGTATGAAGGAGGTCATAAAATCATCAAAGATTCAACTGAGCGACAATTTATCATCGTGTTACTTACTACGCATAATAATGTTATTGATTTCTATGACGTTTCTGTTCAACGCGTGTCTAGAATCACGTTTACCTTTTACCACCACCACCACCACCACCACCAACATGCGTGAAATAATTGTGTTAATATTTTTTTTAATGTGAGCTTGTAAACCAAAAATTTACCAAAACGTCATTTAAAAAGCTACTTATTAAAAAAATATTGCACATTCAATCAAATTTAAATTTGCATTATAGAAGAGCGTTTTCACTTTTTTTATGTTGAACCAAATTAAATAATCCCATCAATAACGCATGTAAAATTACTTCTCCTGAGTGAAACTGGCAACACCGCCTACCATTATCCTTGGCATTATGACGTAAAGAGTCAATGTTGAGTCAGGTCAGCGACTTACTCTGTTATCTATAGTAAGTGCACTATTATTACCATACGATGCACATGCACGTGCATTTAACTACTATTTCCCATTCATAATAACAAAACATAGGCATGAGCACTAATTGCATGTATGATAAATAGGCAAGTAAATCTCGCCTGACATTGTGAAATCGAAGGATCTGGACGATTTTGAAAGGAGGCTGGACCTTTCAATTTACTCTCATCAGCGGTTTTTTTTTTCTTATGTAGGTATGTAGGTACGTTATTTGTTTTGACGAGAATTGGAAATCATGAGTGCACTTATGCATTTTCATTGACTGTTATTATAGTCTGGTTGGTGGTTGTTTAATGGTTAATAAACCTAATGCGCGACCTACTACAAAAGTGTTCAAGGTTTGTTTTTCCGTTTTTAACTACAATAAGTAGGTTTCATTTGTCAATCATTTCTGAACAGCTAGACATACACAAATAAGCTATAAATTGATAAATAGGTGTATGTAAATAGACACTACTGGCGAAAATTTACACTACTTACAGATTTAGAATTCTTGTGATACTATTATGGCGAGTGTTTCTTTTGTTGTACAATTTGTACAAAAAACTTGCACAATTTTTTGTTTGCCCGGTGATATGTTTATTTAACCTTTTATGCTGTTTTGTGTATGTCTAATTGAGAACGGTTTGAAAATGAAACGAGAAAAATAAAACCAGTTTTCCGCCTAACAATCTTTCAAGAAAACCAAATGCTCATCGAACGAGGTATTTTTAAACATAGAATGAATCACTTCTCTTAGTAGTTCCCACTATTCCGATAGAAGTGAAGCGATGTCTGGGCGAAAAAACAATGCTGGAGCAACTTATCAAGGAGCCAATAATTATTAGTCTACAGATTAATATGAAAGAAAATTCCTGCATTGTCCTGAAGCAATTTTAATACATATTCATATTTCTTTTGCTTCTTTATGTATTTTATTTATTTATTTATTGATTTATTTATTTGTTTATTTACAATAATTATTGTTATTGAACAATTTAATAAAATTCACTAACTAGAATTTTTTAAGGAATTTTATATGATGGTTGACAATTACAAAACTACTTGCATGAAAATGAAAAGTCAAAACAATGTTGTTTTTTCATTACAACACAGTCTTATATACCATCAGTCAAAAGTAGCGGCTATATGGTAGAACAATAATCATTATTGAGAAGGCATAGGTATACTCGATTTGTAAAATAATGCAAGCATGAGAGAAAAGGTAAAAAATTCACAACCTGTTATTATCAAAATGAGTGGCACATTCAAAATTATGTATTTGTGTAGTAATTTCCATCAAATTGCATCATATAGTTCCTGATTGACAGAAATCATAATTAGTAATTCAGTAATGTTTTTGATTTAATAGTTATTGATTGATAATAATTGAGAATTAACAATGTTATTATATATTTGACGTTTCTTGTTAACTAAAATATTCGATTGCAAAACATCCGGAATGACAGTAATGCCAACTGACAGATTTAAGAAGTAATTAGGGCGAGTGGGTGCGTCTGATATCATAAAATCATTTGTTCCTATATGCTATCGAAAGTAGATAAAGTATAGTACAATATCTCGAGTTGATTTTTTCGTACTTGGGGAAAAAAATCCAGAAAAAAGTAACTTTTTCCGCTCGTGCGAAAAATGTCACTTTCAACTCTTATTGTTATGTACATACTTCTTATGTAATATCCATTTTATCATATTCTAAATATCTTCTAGTTTTATGCATATTTTCATCCTTCTATGTCTCCTGAGTTAAAAAATTCAAAATTTTAATGTGTGCCTGGAAGAGGATCAGCAGGACAAACAATTAGAGCAATTTAGCCCATAAGGACTTCTCCAAGTAATCAATTGTCTCACGAAATAATATTAATAAAATGTTTCAAATTCAGATGAAAAGGGGTTGATCAAAATAACGCAGAGCTAATGGCGAATTTAATTAATTTTCAAGTAATCACTGGGTTTGATATCTTATGTCATACATCGTATTTTCTCAACCGTTCACGAGCGACACGCTAATGAGATTCACCTGAAGACTAACAAGTAACCTCTCAACCTGACATTCTCCAGTTGAACGAACTGCTAAATATTCTTCCATACCTAGGTAATCCTAGACTGCAAAATTCAGCAACTTTAAAAATTTGAGTAGGTATACATATAAAAGATGATAACATTATTTTCAACAAAGAAACTGAAGAGCACTTAAAATATTTCCCGTGCACGGGCACCTATTATACTCGCAGATATGATCTACTTGCAAATAAATAGGTTCTGGCTCAAAGTGGGGACTTACAGTCTAGTAGGGAAATGACCTGTCAACATCTTGTCCTTCAACGCCTGCTTTTTTAATATAAAGTTTTAAAAATGTAAGACAAAAACTGATAGAGATCATAGTACGACTGAAACCACGCTTTTTATTAATTCGTGACATGTGATGATAGCAACAATGAATATTATTGTTGCTGCTAAATTGAAGTCAAGAAAATTTAATTTTGCTGATATTTTTTAAATTTTCGTATACATAAATTTTCTCGCTGCATTTCTATTTCCATCTACAAGCCTCCATTAAATTGTGTTTAAAAAAAGAGGAAATAATTTTCTTAATTAAAATTTATTATATTTATTTATTTTCTCAATTGATAAAACATCCAATTTCAACAAGAGAAGAAATGAAACTGCAGATGATTTGGCCTTGGGCCAAACTATGACAACATTGGAGAGACCGGCCGTTGCTGCGGTGGAGGCGGGTGTCAATCAACCATAAATAGGAGCGATCTTCAAGACTTCTATAGCCAGTTGTAAGTGAACATGAGTAGTGGAGCATTATTAAGTGATCAAATATCAACAAAAAGCGGATTATCTCAGCCCAATCTAACCTCTTAATGGTAGATATGTAAATAATACAGATAAAAGTATTGTCTAAATACTCGAGTTCTGTTATCTGTGAGGAATTTTTCATTTTTCAAGTGAAACGAACTATTATAGGAAACTCCCTCAAGGATTCGTGCAATGAATCTTGAAATAAATTTTTTATGCTAATCAGCGCGAAGTAGACCAGACGTGCTTCTAAAGGTGATAAATGCATATACCTACACATTACATTACTAAATCCATCAGGGCGCGGTTATACACAGTCAAAGAGCAACGTACTCGGTTGTAACGAGCCACAGAATAACCTTATTTTAGAATTCTTTATTTTTACAATGTTTCGCGGTAATCGGATTATTTCAACGCTTGTTTTCAAGTTGAATTTATCGATTTCCAGTCATTTCAAACAAACAACTACTTAAGTCCCGCTCCCATGTTACTTTATTTATATTCTTAGAAAGGCGGTGATTTGTTGTTATCAAACTATCAAAAAAATTACAAGTTATAAGTATGTACGAAGTTACGTGAAAGACTACTTGTCGCTTTTGTGAAATTTTCATTAAAAATGAATTTTCTCAATAACGACTTTCAAGTTATTGAGAAAAAACTAAATCAACAGATGCGAAATATCGCCAATGCCGATACTATAAATATAAACGAAAATTCAGAAATAATATTATGATTATTAATTCTCTCAATTGATTAAAGTCAAATGAACGTGAAGATATAAAGCCTGAAGTCTAATCAGTTTTCCATAAAAGAAACTTTTAGAGGAGAGGACACTGATTGCAAAAAGTTTATTGAAAACTTTACTTTCTTGTTTTACCAACACAACATGGTGAGTTGTATTACTCAGCGCGATCTAGCGGACGGCAGTAACACCAAAATTTGGTTTCTATGGTGACAAACTGGATTTTTACTCGTTCAGCCGGCATAAAGCTCTTATAAATACTTTCCAGACATTTTTTTGCAGTGGTAGTCTTGTAGGTAGGTACTCCTACCGTGGAGTGAGCAGATTTCGTCCAAGTTGGGGATATACAGAATTAACAGGATCCCTTTCTGCTCCATCCCTGGACGTTATAGAAAAACAAAATAATGATAAACTATAACATTATCGTTTGTTAACGTCATAAAAATCACTAATTGCAAAACCAGTAACTGGAGTTTTCCGAACAACAACAATCTCGTTAAGATTTATTTGCATAACCATAAAACAAGCAACAAATTACAATTAAAAGTAATATCGCAAACATCAATTATATGGAAGCAAAACATGTCATATATCCCACGCAAGAAGTTGGAGACCGAGAAACTGTTTTACACTAGCATCTTTTTTAATACGAGTATTCTCCTTGAGCCACTTATCGAGAGTAATAATCTCTTTTTCATGACACCGATTCTGGATTGTAAAGCATTGTAAGAAGTATTCATATTAGCTGCGTCTAGACGATGTCCAGATCGGAGTGCAAAATTACTCAGCACACATTGCGATAAAAATCGTGCATTCTTAAAAAAGCTTCCATTACAACCGACGATGACTGAATCTGCATTAAATTTCGTTTGGAAGTTTACATAATGTAGAAGCAATATACTTAACTGCATGTATTGTAGGTAAACATGCATTTAACAGTACTTAAAATAACATTATAAATGGCGCAAAAACCGGCTGACCTACTTTGGAATCTTTCAACTTGCATTTGGATAATTTAAGAAGCCATTCATTGATTTTGTTTAATGAGGATATTTAAAAAAATATATCCTTATAGATAAATGTTTCCTTATTATTATTTTTTTTTTCTTTCTGTAACTTTTATCTTAAACAAACTACTTTTATAGACATTCCAACAACTATTGAGACGCAGCTGTAAAAAATATAGCGTATGGCATAGAGGGAGCTTTTTGTTGTTTATGAATTAGTCTTCTGAGTAAATATGAAGGGAGTTGAAATCTGATTGATTTAATACAAAGCAGAGCAATATTTTCTATATACATATATAAATACAACTCTGAAGATAACATGAAGCAATATTTACCTTAAAAAATACTGCACATAAAGTTTATATGCGCAATATAACAGACCTTTGAATTAATTTATGTATTTTTCGATAAGACTTGGCACGTATAAATATATAATAATGTCAATTATTGACAAATGCAACAAATTTTTAACAGTCGTGTAGGCGTTTGGGCCTTCTATTATAAAAAAAATAGCATGGGAATAATGGTGTAATGGAGCAGGTAAAAAGTTGAATTAACTCTACTGGTTAAAGTTGTAACGGGAGTTGGAATAGGGTCCAGTGGCGTCAGGTCGGCTGATATATGACCGGACATTATTTAAAAAGGTTAAACCTGAGATATATCCAGGCATTTATTAAAGAAGTCTAGGACAACCAGTGAAGTGAAGTTTCATTTTATAGGACATTAACTAGAAAGGAACTCTTGTTCGAGTTCGTTCTAGGTGTATTTCGTTGTCCACTTCTTGTGTTGAAAAATTTCCAAGGAGAAAAAGTAATAATAAGTAAGTAATTCACTCCAATTACTCCAATGACTCCAATTAAAATAAATTGACGATTGTTTCTTTCGTTTTGTATAAACTTGCCGTATGGCTCGGAAACCACAAATTTATAGTTGGAATATCTTGTATATTTTCTGTTTATTCTCTTCGTCACAGATATATGCGCGTCCCTATGAACGAACTTGTTCGCTACCGCTTTTGTTTGATTAGCCACCCCAGCAAGAAGGATCAGATCAGACCTTTTTACGGAAACGTGCATCCCTGTTATCATTTCATACATCAAGTACGTTCCAAAAAGAACTCTCAGAATTTTCATTAGGATTTATCTATCAATCCTGCTCGCAATGGGTGTTTATTTTCGCCTACTTAAGTATTTATAATTTAAAAAAATTCTGTGTGGATATTTGAGGTTGATCTCGAAGCCAAAATTACCACAGAAAAGCGGCTAAGCTTTATCTAAGTACACACTTAACGACCAATGTTTGCTCTTAAAAAAATATATTTTTTACATCATAGTTATCGTAATAATTGTAGGGTTAGAACTACTTCGACTCCGCGGGGGTATTTTAAACCATTTTGAAGATACGCGGTCGGTTAAAATAGAGAAAAGTTGTGCTATTTTGAGATCAGGTTTTTGCGAAAAACAAAATTGAAATATTCCCAGTACCTATTTCCTGAAAAAACTGAAAAATCTAAATTTCCAATTTTCATCATTAATGAAAATTAATGAATTATTTTTTGTAGATTAGCATAAGTTGTCGAGCGTCATCAATTCGACACTTCCAATTTTTTTTTATTTTTTAGACCCCAGAGTTTTTCTTATGGCCCCCCCATATTGTTTAAAAACTAATAAACTTCAAAAAAAATTTAAAAATGTTTTTTTTTTAAGATAACTTTTTATACTCAATAGGGGTACAGTGGGGATCTGGTCGGCTTTGAAAAGTTTTGAAGTGATGTCCGTAAGAAGTGTCCGTCTTATAGAGAGGAACTATCAAAAGAGCAAATTTTTATTGCATGAATTCTTCAGATGATCATCAACAGGATGAAAAATCGCGAAGTGCTATTAAATTACATAGAATGATCATTGAAGATAGGGGTGAAATGACACCCCTTTCCGCTTTTTAATTATAAGTATCTCTAAAACGAAGCAAAATCCAGGTAGGTACTTATAATAGTAAATTGGGAATTTTTTGTAGGTAATGCGATTTTACGTTGAAAATTGTGAAAACATGTATGTATTGTGAAAAACATGTAAGTAAGTATTTTATTGAAAATATTACATGCATTTGAAATACTTTATTTAAAAACTTTGGGAACACTTTCTTGTATCAAAAATATTAAAAAAAATTAAAATAAAAATAAAAAAGGCGAAAGATAATTTTATTCTTTTTCATTTTCTTTGCGTATAATTTTTTTCTGAGCAGAGATAGGTAGGTATTATAGGCATCGCTTCTCAGAAAAACAAGAATATTAAATTGTATTCAAATGGTGGGTTAAAAATGATTTTTTTAATAAAAATGACTCAGATGTAGTCGCTCAAACTTTATAATTTTTTTCGTTTTTTATCGCGTTTTCCTTAATATCGATTTAAAAGAACCAGTTTTTCCAGTATTTTAGGAAATATTATCTCGATTAAATAAATAATATTTAATGTTTTTGAAATAAATAATATTTTTTATCAACTAATTAATTAACAGGGATGGTGTAGGTTTTTACTACGTAGCTGCAGTATTTACAGAAAAATTGGGACTTATAAAAAAAACGTTTTCCCTTAAAGCACCTTGGCATCAAATATATCAAAAATGTGAATATTATCACAAAACATAGCCAAGGAATAATTTTGATTGATCATTGCTCATTACAATAACAAAACTTGGAAGTTTTTATTAAAAAAATCAATTTGAAAATATTAAACTAAGTCTGACACTACATTAAACTTAGTACATAAATATAATATGTAACACAAAAAAAAACAGTAATACAAAAAAACAAAATATTCATTAAAAAAAAAGTTATGAAAACATTCCATGTTTTTGAACTTTGTTGACACATGTAGTCAGCTGAAATTGACATACCTACTATAAAAAAATCAAATCGAAATCTTGTATACTTTTCAAAAAAGAGCCTTTATGATTTTCAAAATTTCGAAAAAATACAAAATATGTACTATCTATTTTCGAAAGTTAAAAAAAATATACCAAGCGACGCCAAACAACGAACCAGCTCATATAATTACTTCGTATACTTAGCTATTAAAGAAAACAAATTATAATTCAAAATATACGCAACAAGAAACGCCAACGCTCATGTCAAAGACGCCCTCACTGGTGCCAGCGAGAAGCAATGAGTCAGCAGCAACGTCTAGGGCTAACTGTACTGGAACATATAACAACTGAGAAGCATCCAGATCAGACAGCGGGCCACTGAAATGGTCGCAGAACAACCGAGAAGTATCTAGACACAAGTCAAATTCTTGAAGCTATCAAAAATGGAAATAAAGTGAACGGTGATTGTAAATAAAGCTGAACAAATGATGAATAAGGTCACATTTAAATATGAATAATTAATGGTTGAGGGTAAATTGGTCAAACCTATTTTCAAGAACTCGCTCTATTGTGATCAAGTCTATCGAAATCGTTAATTATCTAACATCCAAATTCAAACTTTTAAACGATATGCATTGATGAAATTGTGCGGATTTTCAGATGAGGTCTATAATTTTGTTATGTAACTTACATAATTAATAGAGCTTTAAAGTTTGAACCATGATTAATGGAAGCAGAAAATTATAACTAGTAATTGTTACATTATTATGAAACCAGTGTTAATGGTGTAAATTTTTTATAACCTTCGGGGCAACAAGCTGCATAAATAGAATGTAGGATGCAAGTTTAATACCCACCGAAGGATCACCTGTAATTTTTTGACACTGTCCCATATTATGAAAGAGCTTTTGTCTGTGTAGATGATTTGATTTGTGCAGATGTAAAATTTGCACGGTTTTGGCTGGGACTATATCACAAAGTTCCATCCTAGATGACGAAGTTCGATTTTGGCTGTCCAGCTACCAAACACCCTGTATAATTATTGTGTTTCTTTACTTTCTTTACTAGATAAAAACTGTAATTGCAGTTTTTTTGGAAATAATTGAGAGTAAAACTAATGTCAGTTTCATCATTATGTGAATTCTTGGGTATAAATTAAATGATTAAGTAACCTGTATATTATCCAATCCAGACAGAGAAACATTAGTTACATAATATCAAAATCTGGGAAGTCAGAAAACTAATTTGGACTGAGATATTTCATTTATTTATCTTAAACAAACTAGACTGGAAACCTAAAAATAGAGCACACAAAAAAACTTACCGGTTGTCTGTTTAAAAAAAAGTCTGTTTAGATAGCATAGCACCCAAATATCGTGTTCTAGCTTTTAAGTGCAGTTCTTTATTAAAATTGAATTTTGCGTTTCGTTCAGAGAAGCGAAAAGCGAGAAAGTCGCAATAACAATAATACTCTCCCAGCACTAGTCCATTAGACGCGCGATAGACAATGCAAAGCAGCACATCTAGCCATCTAGATTTGAGCGCAACCAGACTCTCCGGGGCCAAGTAAGAAACAAAGAGTTTCCACCTGGGACTTCCCCAAGAGGGCCTGGATCTGTGATACTAATCCTCTCCCGGGTAAATTATACGGGATTACTGTCACGCCTGGTATATAGCAGAAACAAACCTTCAGAACTGTAATGAAATCATCCTGGCTTCTAAAAGATAAACGAAATTGTATCTTTTTCTCCACAGCAGCGCGCCAAGTCGAGCTGCTCCCTTCCCTACAAAGGGAACGTTTGTACAAGTTTGACGATTCGATTCAATCATTCTAATAAAATAAATTTTAGACTCTTATAAGCTGGAACGCGAGAGTAATAATAATTATTTCCATTAGGTGAGAAAGCTGATTATAATATACATCCGCTCGTAGGTATCAAGTTGATTTAAAGCAGGAAACTGATATCAAAAAGCTAGGTCAGTCATACATAATATTTTTATGGCGTGAATAAATATTTAATTTTTAATATAATTATAAGTTGGTAAGTTTAACTTGGGTCTAGTCGTGATAAAAATGCAACAGAGTTATCAAGTTTACGCAACGAGATGACCTAATTTTATTAATTTTTAAAGCAAATAATAAGAGATTGTGACATCTGAAAACAGTATCATCATTTGGTTGATAGCGGGATAATTATCGGTGTTATCTGTTGCAAAAAATTAAATAACAGTAATAATAAATATTATAATTTCCATTATTACATATTAGCATACATGTATGCAAATCCAAATATTATCATTGCTATGAGCAATAAAATCCACTGTTAATTGATTTAATTATCACTTCTATACCTCAGTCGGCCAAAAGATATAGTAATAAAAGTGCGCGGTCAGTTTACAAATTCAACAAACGCATAATGAAGCCTATTATCCACGAAAATAAAAATACTATACTTTATCTACGACTACTTGATCTTTAAACTTGAATAAAGAAGTTTTATTCATCTCCCGGAGAATGGCCATTATTCACTTTTGGACATTCCAACACTCGCCTCTCCTCGTGTAGCTACAAAAAATATACGTCCTGTCCTCGTGTAGCTATAAAAAATAGACACCCCCACAGACTCGTGCGATTTTTCACGATTTTCTCTCTAATAAATAGAATAAATAAAGATTCAGTTGCCTCATATCCCAAAACAATCCATCCCAAGTTAAACAATAACACCAGAGCGGCGCTTTTGCGATTGTGATTCCAAGCCCTTGATCCAGTCCGTGACTGAACGATTCCTTGGAGTCCAAAGGGGAATAATTGCGGCGTGCTGAAGGTGGTGTTTGTAGAGCGTTGAGAGTAATCAGCTGGCCGGTCTATTTGGCACGTAGGTGGAATCACGCTAGAGATTGGTCAATTTCACAATACCAAATTACCGTTACCGCAATAACTGTGATTGTGGACAATACAATGATATTATTTCTTAACAGATACTTCGAGATGTGTCTCCTAATCTACACATAATATTATAAATAATTGATCGGTGTTGAGTGAATGATATGAGGAGTGGGCTAAAGCCTTTCCAGATACAGCCATTATACAGTAAGGTATATGCGATTACTCCTACTTGACAAATTACTAAAAAATAGCCCTGAATTGCGATAGGAAAGTTGTAAAAAAATCTTGGGGGGCGGGGGTTTCTCCCTAAATCTGAAATTCTAAAATAAAGATTAGAAGAACTTCACTGCCACTTTATCGATCCCACTCTCATTATAACTCTTGCCAAATCGTTATTTCCAATAATGTAATCGTTATTGTATGGTTACCGCGTCATTATAATACAATCCCTAGCGTGTCGATAACTGATCCCGAGCCCGCAAGGGTAAATAAACATGAACTGTTTTTACAAATTACCAATCTAAATCCAGACGAATACGTGTCCGAAATAAAAACTACGATTAGATCAGCAGACGTCCAAATTTCTGGGGCGTAATTGTCGTAAAAACAACGGAGCCGGTAATGGGATTTCTGTCTGTTACTAGTGAGAATCACGAAGGCACCGTTTGGGCATTTTTACCGGCAGACGAGAACCGAACCCGAGAACAACAGAACTTGTTATTTAGCTCAGATCACAAGTCCAGAACACTCCATAAGTAAACTTTTTTTTTTGTGAATCGGTAAATAGATTTTTTTGCCAGCAGAAAAATATATTTCAATTCTGACGGTCTCGGCTTCTTAAAAATTGGGGCCAAATTAGTGACTTATGGTTCAAATATTTTAGTAGATCGCTTGAACGCCACTGAGATTCTCTTACCTTCATTTAATTTATTTCGCTCGCCATTTAATCGAACTACTGCTTTATTTTCTTTAATTTAACTTCTGAGGTAAATTACAGTCGTGTCCTACAATACATCAATGTCAAGAAATAATTATGGAAGTGAAAAATTTATAATCTAATACATAATTCGTATTAGAGCATGTCGCAAATACCTCTATAATACCTCCCAATTTATAGAGGCAATAAGGCATTAAATATCGTGCATTTGCGACACGGGAATAAATTCGTCCTGACTGGAGTAACTGCGACTTCAGTATAATATCGTGACTGCTTCAAATACATCAATACTCCTTTGCTATCTGGTTATCAGCAGCATTACGGCGTTTCAAGGCAATAAGGTTTAAATATATCACAGGATTCGTGTCGTTGCATTACATCAATTGCCATGCTTTTCAAAAGGACAAAAAATCTTATATCTATTATCGTTGAAGCTCACTGGGAGAAAATCTCCGTTTATGCGATACCATAAAAAGAGATGCATGCAGTGAAACTTGGGAGAGCTGGGCTGTTTTCAATGATACGATACGACCAGTTTCTTCGATCAAGACGCTAGGACGGCGTCTATACTCCACGATTTTCAGGACATGTGTTCAAATTTTTAAGAAATTCCAAGCATAAACAATTTATGAAAATTGTCAACATGAAAATTACTTTTTACTGATAACTACCTACCTAAACCTAATAGTCCCGAATGTCAAAGCATCAAGTACCCTTAAGTGAAGAATAACAAAAAATAAAAATAAGGAAATTAAGGCAGGCGAAAGTGCCATCTTAGTCTTCAGGTTCAGGTTCATGTGATTTGGAGTCCAGGAAATAATAAATATTTTCCCCTCATCTCTGAAAATAACGACGACCACTCGCGAAATATTCTGAATTCGTATTTGTTTTTGTTTACTTCTCCAATAATTATTGTTGTGTAGACTCGGCAAGAAGACATTGTCAGATCGGAATAACTCACATTCTACTAAACACCGGAATGGTTCTGCGTTTTACGCATGTTCGAGATTACGTGGAGTCATCCGTGGAACTATTAGACATTTCTAGACTCCACGGAAATGGGATTTAAAAAGAAGCTGTCGGCACACTAGTAGTTTAGCAGATGCAAATTATAAGTGGAAGACTGAAGGAAGACATAGAGTAAAGAATAAAGAGAACAGAGTGAAGATTGTGACAAGTGAAATGAAAGATCAGCTCCCATAAAGAGAGGTTATACAATAATTGTACTAAAGAATAACGAATAGAAAGACTTTTAATTTGGAATTAATAAAATGTAAAACCGTAACAATAGTATAACAAGACTTACATACCTACTAGGTACATTAATTTCTAAAACTTAAACCTCTCATTAATAAATTTATTTCAGGAAACAACCACAAATCTCTAGGCCAAATCAGCATGACTTACATGACTCCAAAAACATAATTATAAATACATTAATTTTATTACTCATAAAATGATCAAAATAGTTCTTTTGGTTTTGCATCTTATAATGTGTGTTCTTTGGATCCGTTCCTACATAAATACGCAATTTATTATAAGACGGCGCGAATTAATTTCTTTGAAAAATTTATATTTTATTGTTCCCTTCAGAAATGATAGAAAAAAAGTATTCAAAAATGTAAAAACATGAACTGGTTGATTACCTACTTATATTCTATTTAAAAATACATTTTTCAAAACAGTTGCCGTCTATAGATAAATTAGTCTTTTCATCAATTTTAAACTGTATTTATGAAGGTTTTATTCATTTATTTATTTATTAATTTTATTCTTTTATGAACGGGTATTGACGCAACTTTACAATCGATTAGCTACAATGTACATACATATTTAATATTAATAAACCAAAATAGAATTCAAAGGTTCAAAGAAATGTTTTTCCCGAGGTAAAAATCGCAATGACCTTTTTACTAATAATATCGTGTGTAGATTCACAGACCTTAGTTAGCTCCAAGGAACAATTTCAGAGCGCAGCCCACGCGGAATTACTAAACTAGAGAATCTAGGTAAGATGACGTAAGCCTCCGCGGATTGGCTGGATGGCGAGGACGCGAGGTTGGAAAGCGAGAAGCCGGTGTAAAAGCAGGTAGAAGAGCCTAGGTCGGGTAAATGAAAATCTTCACGTGGGAACGTCTTGGTTTTGCGAAATAATAGAGTAACGGATCAGACGTTTCGTGTTCATTTTTAAAAACCATTAGTCTTCAAGATCCACTTTGGAGCTTTTCGAGGAGCTTTTCGTATGATAAATAATTACCTTACAAGTTCACCTATCATCTTAATTTGGAAAGGCATCAAATCAATGACGTCAGCGAACTATAGGTAAGTGAAGTTTTTATTATTCTGTCTCACAAAAAAGAACTTTTGCAAAAAGGGCGAAATAAGTACCTTGAAAATTAAATAACAAGAAGCCTACCTCCAGTATCTATCTAACCTCGAAGATTCATGAGTCGGTTTTAATTAAAATGAAACAACCGAAATTAAAAAATTGACAATTTCTGTCGTTTTTATTTAATTGCCTAAATGCCTTTATATCATTTGGTAAGAGCGGGGTAGATCGATCTAACTAAAGCGCCTTGTTCTTATTCTTGCATAAATAAAATAAGGTAAAATAGACCTAAAACTGTTTTTGATATTCTTTAATTGGATCTTAGACAACCTCTTTTATCAATTAAACTGCAAATTTATTGAAAATTGAAGAATGTCTGGCATCCCAAAATTATTCTTCAGATTATGAAATAATTTTTTTTCTGCTTTTAAGTGGTGAGAGAATATCACATTAACGAAGAAAAAATCTATTTACTAATTTGATTCTCTGTATAGAAATTTGCAGAGTTTCAAACAAATTATTTATCGCTAAAAATTATCTTTTAAAAAATTACCTACTCCCAGATAGAAAATATCTGCGCTTAAATCACCCCTACCCACAGTACAATAAATTTTATAGTCCGAAAAAGTACTCTTTGCTAGGAAAATTCGAAGTAAACAAACAATATTTCACTTGTAACGACTACAACTACCTACTACAAATAGAACAACGGTGATGTTAACTTGGCGAAACTTGTTATGAAACACTGGAAGAAATGAACTAGAGGAAGAGGAAAGCAAGAGCCAAGAGAGTAGGAAACCGATGCGACAGCAGTCTGATGATAATTCCCTGCTACAGGAAAATTTACGGCGCCGTAGCGTCTTTATAACAGAACAAACACCGCTGCAGAGTCAATAATGCATCAAGTTGAAACCTGTTCTTCGTTAAAGCAAACCTGGAAGACTTAACTTGCCGCCTTCATATCTGCCGAAATATTCACATTCACCGGTTTACTTATATAACAAGTTTGAACACAAGAGTTGGGTTTGGATATAAATAAACCCAACCAGCTAGGGTTTAAATCAAAAACTGCATAACTTAAAGTTTTCAAACCATATTAAGAATTCATAATATAATGATTAAAATATATTAAATAATTTATTAGATTTAAGATTGTTGAAGATGATTAAGAAGAATCCACCAGTTTTTTTTTTATAAATAATGTAAATAAATAAAGGAAGGAATAATTATAAATGAACTAATGTTAAGTAAAAAGACCGACGTGAAGACATTAGCAAACCATCAAGGCCTCTGCCAATTTTCTACGTATTTTCGGGGGGAGGTAAGTTGTAATTACAGATTTTTCCATTAATTGACAGAATTAAGGCAACATTGACAATGCATAATAATCCAAGTGACGAAAATAATATTCATTATTTTTTTGAACCCATTTATTTCCCACCATGAAAGCTTGTTGACAGTAAAATACTTTTGCGCGAGCTTCCAAAGCACAAAATCCCATTGAAAACTTTGTGGAAAGGTTGGGCTGACTGGAATTTATACATATAATGGATAAATTTGTGATGATAAAGATTGTGTTGATTCTCCTGAGGCCTTTATTACCCTCTAAATGTGGGAACATTTCTAGATCGCTTTTATTCATATTTCTGAAATCATTCGATCATCCTGCTGAAGATGTAAAAGATGCACAAAAAAGCTTGTTCTCTATTTTGATACCTCTGCACTTTCCAAAAATATAATAAAGACGAGAGTAGGTAGAGGTTATCAAATTTTTTAGAGGAGAAAATTCGTTTCAATATTACCATCACGTCACAGAATTCTATATAGAAAACTTAAGAGGATAAAGCGTATAACAAGATCCCGACGAAAACTCTTTGAACATATTTCGTTTGTTGGCCCTTTTCAAACGTTACTTGACTATGGAGCCCGTCAGTGTGTGTAGAGTAGTGGCGTCGGGAAGAGGCGAGGCTATTTAAGTTTAGTCCGTCGTAATTTGATTACAAAGATGAAGGTTGGTCAGTTCAGTTCAACAAACAAAAGTTTGTTGGTTCTCATGAACTTTCTCATGAATAAGAAAGAAAGGATAAAAGATGGAAGGAAAGAACTGCAAAGCAAAGAAAAGAATGGACGCAAATTAAGTAGTAGGTTTTAGTGAACACAATAGGCATGTGTCAACATTGTCTGCATAACCAGTTCAGTGAAAACTGCCATTATTTGTTCCAGAAAAGTGCAAATATTGGATAATTAAATTCCTCTCCGTCTTGGAGTCGAGTCTCCAACAATACGCCGGCTCCCTCATTAAGGCAGCAACAGCGGAGATAAAAAGGGTATGTAAAATCTCAGTTCGTTTAGAATTTTTAACGTTTTCTACTTTCTAGACAAGTTTTTCTCCGTGGAATAAAAACTGTTACGCGAAAATAATTCTTTTGTTATTTCAGGGCAAAAATAAAGAACGAAGCTTTATGATGTACCGGCACCAGCACCAGCCAGCAGGACAAGCGAAGGAAAAATTAGATGAATATTATTCAGGCACAGACATCAGTTTCTATAATGGCATGAAAAATACAGACTGCGGAGCGCGTTTCCAAACGACTCGGAAGATTTCCGTAATTTTGAGCTTTCAAGAAATGATTCCTGGACGTATTTCTAAAACGTCTCATTCAAAATGTATATGAAGGCACTTGAATGAATTATAATACAAGCAAGTAAAAAATTGTGATTGGAAACTGTCAGTTTTCTCGTAACTTATCCACTGAACTGAAACAGCACTCTTCACTGGAAAAATAACTTTTTTTAATAATTCTACTGTGTTGCAATATGTTAGGAATTGAGAAATACATCTGGGTGATGTGCAACAAGAGAGGATGGAGAATCTGCGTGTTGTCATGATGATACGGAAATCAGCGATGCGACCATTAATAATTGAAAGTTTGATATGTGGCAACTTTTTTTGAATTTATTTACGATTACACATGTGAAACTTTGAGATAGATGTTCATCTTAGGAAGATCTTCAAAATGATGTTTCGATCTTGTTTGTTTGAAAGAAAATATTCTCTTCACAAGTAGAGAATTGGCGTTGAAAAAATATGATGATGTCATTGGGCCAAAAACCAGTAACGTCATTATGTTACATCACGTCAGAAGACACTTTAGAAACAAAACTCTCAGAGCTATTTTCATCGAAACGTCTACACAATAAACAGGCAATATACAAATTACACAGGATTTTCTACACTTACAGGTTTACAAAAGAATGAAAATTTGAAGAACTTTACATTACTGTTCATATTATTTTTAACTCATTCCTTCTTTGAAATTAAAAATACAGACAAGAGATCCTTTAAAATGTCGAGATAAAAATATGTCAACGTTTATCTAGAAGCTGATATGTAGATATGTACTTTTCGTGGTGTCTAAGAATGGAGCACAATCTTGCAACAAGTCGTCCTAGAATATCTTCATCTTTGCAAATGCAAACAGCGGCAATAATAATAACTCTGTATCTTTATCTAGAGTCAATGTACTTGTGAATTTTTGTTGCTAGCCTTATCGCGCAATTTCAATAGCTGTGTAAATACGTCAAAGTATTGCACAACCCAATGGATAATGTATTGTGTATAGTGAAGTACTTATTATTTGTCCGCCAATTACTTTATGCACATTGGATAACAATAATAATTATTATTATCATTTACTAAATTACTGTTACTTTAAAGAGACAATACTAATTGTTCAAATAACACGTTACTTCAATTGATTAGCATGTAAATTTCAAATACCTGTGTAAGTATTGTTAAATAAAACTATCAGCTTAGTTGTTGAAAAATATTAAGTATTTACTAATGACTATGTTCTAGTATTTGAATAACGTTTGCAGGAAAAAATGAACAATTTTTACATAGGTCTGTATGAAATAGACCACCTAATCAGTAAATGTTCTAATCTTGGTGACATTTCGTATAGGAATTGGTAATTGATCCGAAGTCGTACACGAAAAGTTGGTTGCATACAACAAGCATAATCTTTTCATATCGCTCATTCAAGTCGGTGTCCATTACGGCCCTTCGTGATCTCTCAACTCTCATTAACCGGTAATTAAGTGATTTGCCCTCATCGACTGCAGCAGCAGCAAAGCAGCGATTTCAAGCGACTGGCATCTCTCTCCAAGGAAATTGCATTATTTTATACTGCCTTGCTTTGGTCTCATTCATTTTTAAACATCAAACTCATACAGTAATACCTTAAGAATACTTTAAAGTAGTTTCTCACCCTAACTTCTCCCTGATTACTTCCACCAGATTCCAATCTATTTATCAACGTAAACCTCATATCGCCTTCCCTATCTCTGAAAGAGTAAGGCGCCTCCTTGGATCCACCATGCTCGACATCTATCCTAGCAATAACACTCTTCTTCCGAAATACCCTCCATGGCAAAACCAGCAACCCAAAATAAATACAGAACTTTCCGCGTTCCCCAAATCCTCCACTCACCCGGACATTATCCGCAACACTTTCCAGAGCATTGCTTCACTTTACCAAAGACATACCTTTATATATACAGACGGCTCCAAATCAAACCACTCCTTCACAGGGGCTGCCTTTCTTACCCCAAACTCAAAATTCCAAGCTCGTCTCTGTCCTACCAGCTCAATATACAGTGCAGAGCTCTATGCCATCAGCAAGGCACTTCTCTACATAGCCAATCAGCCCTCACGCAAGTTCGTCCTGTGTACCGATTCCCTCAGCTCTCTCACATCCATAAAGAATATGTATCCTAAACATCCTTTAGTAACGGATATCAAAGACTCGCTCTGCCTCCTGGACAACAAAGGATATGAAATCGAATTCATTTACGTCCCATCACATTGCAATATAAAAGGGAATGAAGAAGTTGACTCGCTAGCGAAAGAAGCCGCAAAATCCAGAACATCCGCCGTAGTGACAATAAAAACTCCCGAAGACATCATCAGCGAGATCAAAAAATCAGCCCAAGATATCTGGCAGCAGCAATGGGACCAAAACAACTTTCCAAATCTCTACCCCATCAAACCATCAGTCACAATAAAACTGCCCCTACCATCTAACAGAAGACACCAAGTGATTCTATCCAGACTTCGTTTAGGCCACAGCAATCTGACCCACTCCCATATTTTCAAACGTGAACCACCCCCCATCTGTAGCCACTGTAACACTCCACTTGACATCAAGCACCTATTAGTAAACTGCTCACTGTATACCGCTGCTCGCCAAAGACACAACATCCCGGACAACCTACACCATGCGATCTCCTCAAACCAGGAAACGATTACCAGAACCCTACAGTACCTGCTAGATATTGGTCACTCAACAACAATATAATCCATCTTCTTTTTTCTTATAATTATTATTTCTGTTTATCCGCCATAAGTACGTACTACTTTGCTATATGTAATTTTTTTTATAATTCTCATAGCCTGAAGTAAGAAATGTATATACACATTGTAACTCCTGCATTGTAACTAACAAAATGTAACTCCTGCAATAACCGCCATGGTTGAGCAGGTTCCCTAAATAAAAAAAAAAAAAAAATACTTTAAAAATATGAAAAAATAAATAAAAAAGAACATTAGAAAAAGTTCTGACAAAAAAAATTCGTAATAGGTACCAAAAATGTTTTAGACTAAAGAGTGCGGACACACGGGGCGGTTTTCGCCGAGTCGGCGGCCGAGTCGGCGGCCGAGTCGGCAGCAAACACACGAGTCGACACATAATCAAGGCGCGAAACTCAGTCAGTCGTGTGTTGCCAGATTATTACGTATTATTAAAACAGAAGAGTGTGAAGTGATTGAAATAACGGTCAAGTGCTCAGAGGGAAATTTTTTGTAATATCATTAAAAGCGGACCGAGTATACATTTACAAATAACTTCATTATAGTAGAATAGAGTTTTTCTTTTTTAGTATAAGTCGAGGTATAAGTATGCCTAAAAATATGATTTCATTTATTCAAGTTTAAACAGTTCAATAATAATTATTATTATTACCTATTTTGAATGCAAATATCTCAGTTTCGTTTTTTATTTTGTGGGAATAATCATCATCCCTCATGTCCCAAATGGGTGGTCTTGCTTGGATTTCTCTTATAAGTCTTTCCACACCTAAATTATTTACTAGAGGCATGTTTAGGTTTGGTACCTAAAATACTTAAAATACACTTTAGAAAATAACATGTCCGCCCACCCAAGCTCAGTAAAAATAATAAGATATACCTAATAATTAAGTAAAATAATAAATTGTACAACCATGCATAGTGCTCGCAGCCAAAAAACCGCTTCTCGTGTGAACACTTCCATATAAACACCAAAGCCCAGGGTACGCTTGAAGCTATAAAACCGCGCGCGGCACATCGTCTGGACCAGCAACCGCTCGGCGCGCTTGCTGCCTGACGGCACGTGTGTTCAGTCTCATATAGTTTCATGAAACCATGCGCCGAGTCGGCCCCAGACTCGGCGGAAACCGCCTCGTGTGTCCGCACTTAAATGAGATGGTCCACCAGTCCACCAGCAGGGAACCATATATTAAGTTTTTCAAAAATTAGAGGTCCGTTAATTCTAATTTCTACACGCAGTGCTGCCACTGCATCAGTCAAAAATTCTAGAATCAATGTTGCAATAATGACCATAATTATAAATATAATAAGGGGGTGTCATGATGTCAAGCCGCTTCGATTATTTTCAAACCGTACTCCGTATTGATCCCCGTATTGATCATCATGCAGTATTGTTCTTCGGTATTGATCATCCATTATTGACGATTAAAATAGTACATGTTATCACTTTGTGACATAATGACATAATTACCCCCATCCTGAATAAATAATTATTTCAAAAAATGCAAAAAAACCCTAATTTATATCTGAATTCCATTCGAATTGCTCATTTGAATTCCTCCCTTACGGGAATAATTTTCAAGATTTTTTGACATAATTCAGGGTGAATATTTATTTGTACTCTGTACATATTATTATAGCGAATATCCATCCATCCAAGCTTAACAATTAAATTTAGCAAAACATGTTTACTATTAACATATTTTGGCAACAAATAGAAGGCACTTCTGGTAAACAATAACAAATAAATATTCATAACAAATAAACCATTACACATACAACCGAGCCAATGCCAAGTTGTAATGAATTATCCACATTCCACTTCGGTTTTCATAAATAACCACTGCAAGGGCAGTCACCTATTTTTCGCTCTAAGATATTTCGTTCATTCGTTTTCAAACGCTATTAATTAGTCAATTATTAACAATCATTAAGGCTTAGAGGTCTTAATTAATATTCCACAACACGAAATAGGATGTCGTCTTTCCTCGGCTACGCATTTTGATTGAATCGATCATAAAAGAGAGCCTCGAAAAAACCATTAAAAATGCAATGTTTATGAACATTTATATACATGAAAGCAGTATTTTACTGACTGAAACAGCTACTTATACTGTAACCTGCTGCTGCAGCTCTAGCACTAGCACTGTAACCTGCAATGTTGTTGTTTCGGTTCCGATTGCGTAATGTTTACTATGTATGTAATAGCCGGCCGGTAGTTTGCGACATACGCAATCTGATTTTGTGGGTGTGTTAGTCCGTCCCCCGGTCAACCGGTCGACTACGGACTACGGTGACGTAACGTGGCGCGACACCTCGAGGTCACCTTCCACGAGACACAAATCTTCTCCACCAGACGCAAGACTATTACTTCACCATCACCACAACAGCAGCACCAGACGCAGAACGCAGACTTCTCTAGTGTGCAATATGCGTTTGCTTAAAGGTCACACGCACGCATTTTGTCTACAGGTAGGTATTATGGTTACAAACAATGCGAGGATAGAATTTCACCTGTTTTGTTGAAGAATATTCATCTACGATGGCGTATTAGTGCTAGTGCCACAGCACAAATAGTATTTTTTCAATATTTCGACATTTCAAAACTCACAATTTTGAGTTTAAATCTTATATTTTGCGTTTTATCTCAAAATTAAGTCAAAATTGCGAAAATTTTTCTCCAAATTATGACTTTTAACTCAAAATTTGGTAATCCTACAGAAGTGGTATCCGAGTTTAGAACAATAATACGGCATGCCATCAAACAGAGGTATAATAGAGGTCCTGATGTTCTCTGAGATCAACTACTGACACTGACCAGGGTCTGATAAGCCAGGTGACTTCATTGGTCGTTAAGGTTCTCCATCTTCTGAAATTTACTACCCCTGCTGCTTTTTGTTATCTTCTCTACAATATTTTATATTTTACTTTTTCTTTTTTTGTAAATTTCAGGGAAAAAACTAACAAATGCCAATGACCTGACTTATCAGGTTCTGATGATCAGTTTCTGGTCATCTTTATTCTTAAAAGTTAAAAATCGATACCTACACATCGTAAAATCAGTACAACCTGGCAACAGTGTGCTGTATTCCGAATGTATTCCGACCGGGTAAGATTCCCTTTGAATTTCGGATACTATTTCTGTAGGCTGAATTTAAAAATTTTGAGATTTAAAGTCACAATTTTGAAAAAAAATGAGAAAAAATTCAAAATTTTGACTGCAATTTGATAATTTTTACACAAACGCAACGTTTTGAGATTGAATATCAAAATTTTGAGATTTAAACTCAAACTTTTGAGTTTTCAAATGTCGAAATTAAAAAAAAAGTGCTGTGGCACTTAATACGCCTTCCTATATAGGATGTTTCAGAATATATAGGCCAAATTTAAAAGGGTAATTCCTGCCATAAAACTGAATATAAAAAAAAAAATCCGCTCAAAATGACATTGTTTAAAAGTTAGGTATAGGGTGTCAAAAAAAATTGATAATTTTTGGTTATAATTCGTGTAAATTTAAACCGACTTAGATTAAACTAGCTTCGTGAAGTGAGCCGGAAAAACTCTGGAAAATCAAATTGCTATAGCGCATTCGATTGACCATCGTTTGACCACGTTTGGCCACCCAATAATTTCGTTTGACCACCTTTTGTTTATGTGTAATTGCAAAAAAAAAACTTTCCGGCTAACTTCACAAAATTTCCAAATTGAGTAAATGGTGATGTTTAAATGCTAATTCGTTTGACCATCGTTTGAATAGGTTTGATCACCCAACAATTTCGTTTGACCACGTCCAGGAAAAAAGATATGATTTTTTTTAATTTCCGATCCGGCCAACTTCACAATATTTCAATTCTCTCTGGAATCTAAACGGTTTGATTTCCGGAGTCGTAACTGGTTCACCCCGTTTGACCATCGTTTGACCAGGTTTGACCACTTCCAGGAAAAAAGATATGATTTTTTTATATTTTCGATCCGGCTAACTTCACAATTTTTCAATTCTCTCTGGAATCGAAACGGTTTGATTTCTGGAAGTCGTAACTGATACACCCCGTTTGACCATCGTTTGACCAGGTTTGAGCACCCAATAATTTTGTTTGACCACGTCCAGGAAAAAAGATATGATTTTTTTAAATTTCCGATCCGGCCAACTTCACAATATTTCAATTCTCTCTGGAAGCTAAACGAATTAATTTCGGAAGTCGTAACTGATACACCCCGTTTGACCATCGTTTGACCAGGTTTGACCAACCAATAATTTCGTTTGACCACGTCCAGGAAAAGAGATATGATTTCTCTTGAAAAATTACATGAAAAAATATCCATCTAGGAATGCTCTTCATAATTACATTGACTGAACATTATACCCCCACTCGTATGAATTATTAACCAATCAAATCTGTTATAAGCAAACAAAATAAACATTTGTACTTGCATCTAATAAATGTACCTGCTGTAATTTTAGCGGGAATTTGTGAAATTAAGTTCCGCCCATTATTTCAACATGTATTTTTAGCAGACCAGCAGAAGCGTGCAGTTATTTTAATTTTTTTCCACCTTCATATTAAACGAGATTCCAGGTATAATTCTGTTGAAGATAATCAATTGAGAAGAGCCTGTTATAGTTCCTCGAAAGTTTTGAAGCAGAAATAATAGCCACTCTAAATTCATTAGGTATGCTGATTTTATCTGGTTTAATGAGTTTATTAACGAGTATAAAATTTACCTTATGAATTAGTTAGTAACGTAAGAATTTTGCATTCGGCGGAATGTTTCAACAAGACTTTTTGGCGCCTTTTTGCAACTATTCCATATTAATAGGATTTTAATGTATTTAGGTATAATAATTATAAATTTATAATAAGTTAGCTTAGCTATTTTTTGCTTTGCTGAATTATTAATTAACAATTAATTTTGCTACTTTTCATGCATGCACTTGTCTAATTTGAGTGGCGATAATTCTTCTGGTAGGTACCATTGTTAAAGAGGACGTGTCAAATTAGACGAATTTCAACATTTTTTGAGCCCTACTAGGTACTAGTCCAGTCAAATTAATCCAAAACATTCGAACTAGATTTGAAGGGATTTTAATTTATCAACAAGTACCTAAGGTTGCAAGACTACGAAAAAAATCAAGTTTTTTCACCGTGGCAAAATAAGCAATCTGCAGAAAATTTGGTTGGACTCTTTATGACGACAATTAAATTCTCTATAAAGAAAAAAACCATTACGAAGTCATCCATCCAAATATTTACCTACGGTTTATTTACAAATTTTCATCGACGTTTTCAATAATAATATGCATGTTCATCTACTCGTTCGAACCATGAAAGCTATCAGAAAAGGGATGCTGCGCATGCGCACTAAAGGTTAACTTTCAACGTTGCGGGTGGCTTTATTTTGCCACAATTAAGATAAGAGTTTACAATTTCTACAATTTTACTTACCACAATATGGTAAGTCAAACGGTAAGTCGTTCCCAATTTTAAATTATTCGGGAATTCACCATTGGGATTTGGTGAATTTGACTGGAACTTTGTTTGTTAAATAAAAACTAACATTTTTGCAAGTCCCAAAATTTGTTTTAGGTATATTTCTATAGATTGTGGGAATTTTTACAATTATTGAGAATTACAGTTCATTGTTGAAAAATTGATTTTTGGTATTATTTTCTAAAAGTAATAATCATTATGATCAATGAATTAAAAATCGCAATAATCGCAATAATTGAATGCTCCATTTTTTTAATAACTGAATAATCCATTGAATGTTCAATTTAAAAAAAGTACTCCTTTTGCCCTAATAGCGGTGACATTTTAAACTATTTTGGGAAAAATGACAGTAAAAAAGCAGTTTTTGTTGTCCTATTAATGTTATTTTTTTAATAAAAAAATCCCTTTAAAAGTTAGCAGGGGAGGGGGAGATTTATATCCGCACTGTATTTTACTGACCTAAAAAAATATGAATATGTTCTACACAAAGTACCTTAATGTTAAAGATATCCTCCTCCAGAAAAGAAATAATTTATTTGTAAGATTAGTATTCTCTACATGTTTACCTATTAATTACTAAAACAATGGCCAAAAATATGTGTACCTACGTGTGTAAATATTAAAAGTGCAAATTTCAATAATTCTTATATTGGACATAGCACTGAGTAATAATAAATATTTATTTCACGGCTAATATCACAGGTGAAATAATAATCTAATAATTGTTTGTGGTTTTGTGGTTGTATCTGCAAAATAGCAGATACCTCAATCAATGGTAGTTTAAATACTCCGAAAATAGAAAACAACATTTGGGATGTGTTCCTCTCTGTTCTCCTCTCATTCATCAAAGACTTAATTTTATCACGTAAATCACGATCAGTAGTCACCTACCGAGTCACTGGACAGAATCACTCTTTGTTAATTCCAGAGAATTTAAATATTACAAATATAAACTTTTGAAGTGTTTATCGGCAACTAAGTTTAATTCTAACCAAATGGGCACTAAATTGAAGAGTTATTTCCAGGCAGAATAAATTTAAAAAGTAGGCGCTTAATAAAAATAAATAAGTATCAGTCTGATACTGATTGATATAAGAACGAGGAACAGAATAATAATCCTCACTTGGATTAGTATTTTTACAGCTCCATTGTGTATTGTGTGGGCTTGGCTGGTGCTGGTGTTGGTGCTGGTGCTGGTGCTGGTAGATTATGATTACCTAACCCGAGCCTCTGGAACAGCAAATCTAAATATGGATTCTGGTAAATAGATTTGATAAACAATGTTTATACAAATTTTTATTTTCGACATAAATATTTATAACTTTCGTTATAAGCATTAAAAGCATTAAAAGTTTTGCTTTATGATTTATTTGTATTAGGTCGCTGCAAAAAATTCCGAAATTTATACTACTCAGATCTGTTAAAAAAAGTTTGTGAACTGAGATACAAAATTTGATTAATCAAATTTTTAAACAGAGGGAAGCAACTTTTTCTTGAAAGTTTCAAAACAAGTCAGTTACCTTATACCTGTGTTTCCTTATTTTATTATTTATTTTTATTTACTTTATTTTATATTTTTATTTATATTTATTTTATATCTTGTAATGAAGTCGTGAATTTTCGACTTCATTTTTTTAGTCAGCTGCCTCCAATAATAGTTTTCATTTATTCCAAAAATCATTAGAATCGATTCATGCATTTCGTCAAATAATAAAACCATTATTATTAATTCCGCAAATCATTTATCAGTTTTTTATGAACAGACCAAATTTTAAGCGAGCTGAATCGAGGCAGTTGACTACAAATTCGGAAGCCACACCGCTGATACCAGCGATATCACCGTAGGTAAAAACTAAATGAACCGTTTTTATACTCCGCGTCCCATCAGAAAAACGGTGATTAGTGAACCCAGGCGATATGAAAATCATATAAAACCACGGACATTTTGGCTTCAACATTACTTCCGAACCGGCGTTCTTAGGGTGCAGTAGTGTAAGACGTCCGTTCCGGTGTTGTTAACCGAAGTTAGTAGCAGCGATCCCAGAGTTAGTGCCGATTACAGCCAGACAAGTGTATTAAAGTTCCGCACGTTAATCCGAGATCCGAGCCGACCACCCTGCGCTTCCGTGCTAAGGTAGGTGGTAATTGATACCAGCCGTCACTGTTTCACTGTATTTGGTTGTGTCACGATCATCCCCGAACATCCTTCATTAGTCCTTCCCCTCTGCTCATTACTGGCCCCCGCTGTAGCAACAAAGTCTCCGTTATTGTTGTGAGATTGTCAGCCCCGGCGACGCAGGGGGTAATCTCGCGGTGGTAGCGTGGTCTGATGCTAGTCAACAGCCCATCGACACCTGTGTTCTGTGTTCCGCTGGAGTAACGAAGGTCCCGTCTTTGTCGTGAGATTGTCAGCCCCGGCGACGCAGGGGGTAATCTCACGGTGGCGGCGAGGCCTGGTACTCGTACCAACAGCACGCCGAATCCCGGCCCCTCCAGTCCAGTAAGACGCGCCACACAGCGGCTTCACCGCGCCGACCCGATTTTCATATTCGCACCCGCCATGAATAGCACCACCTTGAATGACCAGGAGATACCTTTTTATCCGACCGGGGTTTAAACCGCCTCCGACGACCGCAACTCGCCACGTGCCGTCTTGCTTCGCAACCCGTAGTTAGTTGACCCGTAAGGTTAGGAATTTGTATAATAATTAGAGGTTAAACGACTTACCTGGTAAGGAAGTTCAATCCTCAATTATACGAGATGATCACGTCCGAAAATATCACCCTGTAGTGACGTTCACGAGCTCCAATAGTGCGTAATGTTTTCAGTTTTTTAAAATCCCCAGGTAGGTACCTATTACTCACCCGCACGTCCGGCCGTTATCTGCTGTAGATAGCTCATTATCGTTCTGAGCTTTTTCAATTTTTTAGATCGTTATCAGTTGGGTATAGGGTGCGGGTGGGTTGTGATATTTTCGGACGTGATCATCTCGTATAATTGAGGATTGAACTTCCTTACCAGGTAAGTCGTTTAACCTCTAATTATACTTCGATGATCACGTCCTCAATATCACCCTGTAGATGTTTAAAGCACAACCGATCTAAAAAATATCCTGTTTCCTGGTAGGTGTTGCTTGCTGGAATATTATGGCGAATTAAATTAGGAAGCATACCTACTAACCATGCAGAGTAATATTTATTTCCGTTATCAAAGTTACATACTTTTTTCACAGAATTTAAAACCAATAATAATAACACTGATGTAAAACTATGTTTCAACCAGACGAAGATTATGTAAATATTAATTACCAATTCAAGTAAATGAACTTATTTGCCTAGGTGCAAATAACTGACCTAAAATTTTTGATTTGACGCAACTTGCCTGATACTTCATTACAGGTCGATTATAATATTTATTTACCTTTGAGTTTTCTGTCCACCCCAGTGCTGTTTTTGTAAAATGCTTTCAACACTGAGGCCTTTCGTTGCAGCAGCGGAAGTAGTTGCATGTCGCGTTCTATGCGATTTGAATTTTCTGGTATTTATTCTGGCTTTTGGGCCAGCCTTAATGCAACGACTGATTGTTTGAATAGTCGCTGGATGATATAGCTTTTTGAAGGTAAGTAATAATTGATCTATCTCTCCTCTGAATTCTTTTGTTGAGTCTATGTAAAATATGAGTACTGACGAAGCGCATTGGTTTGACCTTTCTCTAAAATAGGGTAATGTTATTTTTGGTTGGCATTTGTTAGATGTGGAAGTTTTCATTAGATCCGTTATCACAACTTCAACTTTATCATCATTGATTATGGATTATGTTTGATAACTTGATCTTTGCTAATTTTTGTACTCTTTGTGCCGATGATAATGCTAGAAGAAGAGTAAGTTTATAATAATCAGTTGCAAAGACAGTGATTCCAATGAATTTAGCTCAGGATTTAGAGGCTTAAGATACACTAGTATAGGGTGCAGATCTCATATCTCGTTGTACCTTGGGAATTTTGGTCCTGTTCTAAAAGCCCCTTTCAAGAATCTCATTAATATGGTCTGATCGGTTGGTTGTAATAATGTATTCAAGGCAGACCTATGTCTGTTAAGGGTACTGTACTTTTCCCCCTTATTATATTCTTCCTATAAAAATTTAATTATTTTATTTGGGTCCGAATTAAATACTTCCACCCTTTCACAAAGCCACAATTTTTTGTACGTGGAGCTATATTGCTTCAACGTCTTTTCGCTAAGAGATGGTATCATATGGTTTTTAAAGCAGTTCCAGGAACATTTTTTAAGATGTACGCTTCCCGGAAAACCGTGCTGCTCTCCGGGTAAGGCTTTCCCATAGAGGATGAGGTTGTCTCAAATAAGATGAGAGTAAAGTTTTATTAGTGTGCAAAATTGGCAACTCGCAGAAACAATCAAATTTTTCAATGCAGGACACCATGGCTGTGTTTTCCATGGTGGAAAAACAACAATATATTTTGCCTTATCAATCAAAAATTTATTTATCACCGTGGATCGGAGCGGGGAGGGCGGAACTGCGTAAAAATTTATAAGTATTAGTCCATGATAATGTGAAAGCATCTACTGTTGCTGATTATGGATCTGGACGCCAAGATACAAAGTTTTGCATTTATTATTAAGGTGGGAGGCAAATAAATTTACGTTTGGTAGGCCCAGTTCAGAAACAACATTTCCAAATTTGTCGACTTATTTTGTTCAATGGCCCATGCTTGACGCCGCCTATGCGATTTATGTAGGCTATGGCTGTAATATTGGCTTATCTTAAGAGGGTATGCCTGTTATAATATATATATTTTATTTTATTTATTTATTTATTTATTTATTTATTTATTTTTTCGCAAAGCCTTTTAAAATTGAACACATCCATGAGTTCCAGCTGATTGATATGATAAGCACTCTCCTGTAAGCTCCAAACCCCTCGGGAGTTTGTTGCACCCCATTCTGAATTGGATGCATCGGTGCAGATTATAGTAAAATATTGTTTGTTTATTTATTGCTCATTTTCGCATTTTTCAAGCTTTTCGACTACGAATCGATATCTATTAAGAGATAATTCAGAATAATTATCTTCTTATCATAATTTGAATTTTATATTTTAAGTCCTAGATATTTTCCCTTTAAAATTGTTTCACATGCACCCAACAGTAGTTACAGCATAGCTGCGACAAGAGTTATTAATTTTCAAGAACATTGGTAACTGTGAGACAATTTTTTGTTTTTCATTTGGAATTGACATTATCATCTCCTGACTATTGGAAACAAATCCTATAGAAATGTTATATTTTTACTGTGATTTGGGCAACTTTTCTCATAATTTATAATAAAATCTAGAGATGTTATTTTTATTTTTATTTATTTATTTTTATTTATTTATTTATTTTTTTTTTTTTTCTATCAATCAATATCATCAATATCATATGGGTCAAGGTATATTATTGAAACATGACCCATAGATCATCTCAAGCGATTCACGATAGGTTTAAAATTTTTTGTAAAAACATATGGTGCTGTCGAAAGACTATTTGGAAGGCACGTAAACCCAAAAAGGTGGTTATCGTATTTGAATTTGAAAAAATATGCATTCTTGAGATCAACCGTAGGTACTCATATAGCATCCTTCATTTATTAGGTTTTTTACAGTTCTGAAATCCTCAAGTTTAAAATGTGGACAGTTCAGATAATTATTTAGTTCTTTGAGATTTATTTTGTGCTCCGGGAGGTCCTAAAAAGGGGGTCCCGGCTGCTTCACTGCAGTCGTTAAGTTATGTCAGAGGCCCTTATTGTGGCTACTTGAAAACTTCTGACACTTGGGCTTTACCACAGCCATATGATATTTATTTATTTTTATGAACCTATAATTCCCATTGGGTTTTATAACAATGGAGCTCAATAGCTCCAATTTCCCTAAGTTCTATAATAGACTGAAATAATTCAGAAGATGATTTTTGTATAGGAACTTTCCCTTGTTAGGTTTTTTCCTGGTTCAGCTTGTTCGGTCGCCCTTTTCGTTATTACAAAAAGCAACGTGTCCGCCTTTTATTGTACTGATATTTTTTGAACTGCGGCATTGACATTATGATTTAATTTGAATTTTCTGTGCGTAGATACTGTGTGATGCATGTCTGTCAGAATCTTTCCAGCATCCACTGTTGCAGATGTGGTCCACTAGTCAATGTTTCCGTTATTTGATAACGTTTTTGTAGAAACGTATCGTTAATAATGCTTACTGAACGATTGATGTTTAACGATTACAACAATCGGATTGCTGTATAGTTCAATTCGGCCTGTGACAAAAGTGTTTGCACCTCCGTATTGAGTCTTGGTTCCCTGAGAGTTTGACAGTTCCCAGGAATATTCCACTCTTTAACTAGCTGTTGTCTAGTTTCGCGGTCGAGCTATGGTGATAAATAATTCTGACATCTGTCCAACAATTCTTCAGCAATAGGTATTCGGCCCTGATTCAGCTACTTGATTTAGATTTTCGTCCAAAATTGCTGTGATATAATCACCTTGTTCCTCAATCATCGTTACAGAGGGTTGCGTGAGCGAAGATCTCACTGAGTGAGCTGATTCACTATCTGGCTGTTATTCTTCGCTAGTGATATCAGTGATATCACACGAGTCACCTGCCTGTTGATCAAGGTACTTAAATTTTGTATTAGCTATTAATGCTTCGGTCGTGTTGTTAGTACTTTTATGCACTAGTAACCATTATTAATATGATTCTTTGTTATAAGTCATCACTATTGATATGATTATTAATATATTCGGATTATTACTATGTATTTTTTCATCACTCTTAGGCCCGTATTCACAAAGCGTTTCTGTCCTGTAATATCTCGAAAATAATTATTTAGGAAATTATCGTTTGTGAATACGGGCGATAGTATAGTTATTTTGACCTTTTCTCCCCATATCTCGATTAAGGGTATTAGTCCCTAATCGGTCCATGTTAGGACGGCTGTCCACCATTTAAGTGCACTTAACTATTACATTAAGTGAGGTTCTAATCATCCACACCTATTACAGTGAGCATGATAACCTGACAGAGAGGATTACTGACAGAGAGAATTACTTTATTCGAATTATGACTACTTATGTATTTTTCATCACTATAAGTATACTTATTTTGACCTTTTCTCATCCCCATAACTCGATTAAGGGTATTAGTCCCTAACCGGTCCATGTTAGGACTGCTGTCCACCCTTTAAGTGCACTTAACTATTACATTAAGTGAGGTTCTAATCATCCACACCTATTACAGTGAGCATGATAACCTGACAGAGAGGGATTACTGACAGAGAGAATTACTTTATTCGAATTATTACTATGTATTTTTCATCACTATAAGTATACTTATTTTGACCTTTTCTCATCCCCATAACTCGATTAAGGGTATTAGTCCCTAACCGGTCCATGTTAGGACTGCTGTCCACCCTTTAAGTGCACTTAACTATTACATTAAGTGAGGTTCTAATCATCCCCCTATTACAGTGAGCATGATAACCTGACAGAGAGGATTTACTGACAGAGAGTGACAGAAAGGGTATTTATGTCTCTCAATTAAGAAAAAAAATAAAAACTTTTAAGTTATTGTACTTACTTGAAAGGTTTAAGCTGTTTATCCATTTTTCTTAATTTTTTCTAACTTCCTTCGCGTTTTGCTTTTTAGTTCTTTCGGCATTTTACAGTAATTTTCCAGCAACACTCTCTTAAACACTAGCGCACGTATCGAGCGTAAGAACGATAATGAGCTATCTACAGCAGATAACGGCCGGACGTGCGGGTGAGTAATAGGTACCTACCTGGGGATTTTAAAAAACTGAAAACATTACGCACTATTGGAGCTCGTGAACGTCACTACAGGGTGATATTGAGGACGTGATCATCGAAGTATAATTGTTTATTCGTCGGAATTAACCTTTTTAATTTTTTTTTCTATTGTAAATTGTAATTTTGGTGAAAATAAATTTGTTTAAAACATAGCCCACGAATCTCCTTTCTTACCGCAACCGACCGTGAACCTGGAATCAAGTGATACTCGCATGACAACTTGACTCCACGGGAGTGCCATCGAAAACGCGGGGAGCGCATAAAGACCGCTCCTCCGTGTCCGCCGCTGTGATAACCTCATCTGACCCCTGGCACTATCCGTCTTCTCCACAGAGTTACCCTGGGACAAGGGTACGACAAACGTACCACCTGTGTGACAACCCAGGTAGTTGGGAAAGGAAAGCGAGACCATTTCCCCTGGGGAGTAAACCCTCTACAAAAATCTGGCGCCCGAGCAATCCGTCCGTTCTCTGCCAGTTTCCCGGACAGCCGGAGTTGTCGTCACAATCTTTGCCGTGTTTGCTCTTATCATGACATAATTACATTTTTTATGCAGATATAAAGTTTTTTCTTCATTAGGGTTCCTACTATGTAGTTATCTCTGTTGTGGTGTGGAATTGATAAATTTTCTAAATAACATAATAAAACCCTAAAAGCTAGTGTTGATTTTCATTTTTAAGGGTATAAAAAGCAAAAGTGGATGAGATCTTACAGTGGCTAACTTTATCACAGTACGGTAACAAGAGAGGGGGCCCACTTTTCCCAGGATTTCTTCTTTCTTCTTAACGAATAATAATGTGAAACGTCATTATTATGACGTTATTTCGAAAATAGCAGCATGGCCGGTGAAAGAAATTTAGGCCCTATTGACACCACTTAGTTTTTTTTTCGAAATTAAATTTTAAAAAACACCTAAGAAAAAATATTACTTTTCATCTGAAGAAAGAACAAGATAATGATGATGCTGGAAATTTGAAATTCATAAAAAGTCTTAATTGGAATTATCATAGAAGTCATAATAATAACAAAAAATTAGGGTGAATTTCGTTGGTGACTAAATTTTTTTACAAGTTTTCCTCGCCCCCTCATGTTACGTTTCCCGTGTTCAAATGGGAGAGTTGACCTGTGATCAAACACAGGAAGTCGTGCGATTCGGCACATTTGCTTAAAATAAAAATAAATATAATTTACCTAGTTACTTATTCTAAAATTACTCCAGCACTCACTGTCTAATAAAAAACTATACAACTACTACAAACAGTAAACAGTCCAGTAAAAATTGTAGTTTGTATATTAGTCATTAAAATAGATTTCAAGACGAGTTTTCCTATTTATTAACATTTCGAAACGAGAAATTTCAGATTAAACTTCCTGTAATTATGGCACAAAGGGAAACAGCTACAAGATATTCGATTGGTAAGTTGAATAAGAAGAATTCCATTTGGAAAAAAAAACTGGATTATTTATACGTTTAAACATCCGGTACTTCAGGGTAAATTTTTAGATGTATACCAGAAATTGTTACATGAACACGCACACAAGTTTCCTGACCTAAGTAACAGTTCCTCTATAATCAAATCGAATGAATGTTTTCCATCTAAAAATAAAAGAAGATAGGATTAATTTACAAGACCAGTTTACCGAAGCAAACAATTTAAAAATAGCCCGCTAAATGGACAAATTTGCATAAACAAGAATATTGGCAGAACACGATGGTTTAGTATTATTAAAGGCGACCAACTACAAACTCAACACGGTTTTTGAATATTAATGAGAGTTTTAAAGGGATGTTGATAAAATAAAACCAGCTCCGGAGAATAATAGCCAGGAATTTTATTATACATATACATACATAGTAAAGCCATCTTAGTTGATATTCACGGAAGAAGTATTTTCTTCTGTTGCATGACTCATTCAAATGTAAAAAAGATTTTTTTTAAATTAACTCCTTCATAACTTCCAGCTACTACTACAGCTATACAGACTACTACTAAGTACTAAGTGATATTAATTAACTGTATTAAGAAACCAAAATCTATTTATACATTTCAATAGGATATGGTGAAAACGGGTGAAAAAGACATTTGATGCCGGAAATAAGAAGTGTTCATCACAGACTTTCCTTATTTATTCAATAAATTAACATTAAATTCTAATAATTTTAAATTTTTTATGACTTCTTAGTTCTCTTGGTGCATTGTCATCATTAGTATTCTCTTTTAATGATTTGATGCAACAAAAGTTGTTCAGAAATGCCACTAAAAACACACGTCATTACATTACAATAATGTATGTGAGAGCAGATTTTGAAACACCAAAACACTATTTTCGATGCAGGTATTTCTCCGCCAGCTTACAACAGACCGGACTGATAAATTAATTCGGCAATCTTAGTTGTAGTTTGGACGCTTACGGAGTCAATTTATTGTTATTAAGGAATAAGAACGGAAAAGACTTTCAATTCAACTGAAATCACCAGAGACCTTGAAAAGACCCCGCACGATCATAAGATGGAAATCAGCCCTCGTTTAAAATTGCTGGAATTGAAATATCATCAAAAGTCTCCATGGGAGTGAAGTGAATATGCCTATGTCTAAAGGGTGATCTGCTATTTTCTGTTTTCTCTGTTAACGATTGCAAACTTCGTATTATTGGAGTATGCAGTTAGTTAAATCAGCAAAAGTGAAGAATTTTTGCCGCGAATTACAGTGGTGCAAACGGAAAAACAATTGAATGTTCCCAAAAAAGCAGTTTTTAATAATTGAAAACCCTGTATTGTTACATCTTCATATATTGTTTTGAGAAAATCGAATTAAAATGGCCTGAACGGTTTAAGGTGTAGTTTATGAGTTATAAACAAGTGAAAATCTACATTTTCAAAGTTCAAGGCAGTGGACAACTACTAAAATCACTCAAGTTATCGGAAAACACGATGTACATAAGATAAGGGACATGTACGTCATTTTCCGATACCTTGAGCCATTTTTGTTGTAAATAAATTTGAAAATCAAAAATGGCAATATTATTTTTTTTTCACTCATGGCGTGGACTTTCAATTGTTTTTCTGTTTTCACCATACTGATGTAATGGGAAACAAAAATTCTTCTCTTTTGCTAATTTAACTGACCTCGTAGTTCCAACAAAAACAAAGTTAGCAATGATGAACAGAAAATAAAGAAAATAGCGGATTTTTCATCATCCCATGGAGACTTTTGATCATTACATATTTCAATCCAAGCAATTTTTACCGAGGGCTGATTTCCATATGATATGATCCGTGCGGGATCCTTTGAAATTTGAAAGTAAATTCGGATGACTTCATCTAAAATACAAAAAAATCTTCGGGATACTCTCAGCATGCCCTATTACCGATTTCTTCTTCGAGGTATCGAAACAGGCGGATCATAACACAGTCGATATCATCAAGTAGATATCTCTGTCCAATTACAAGCAGACACGATTAATCAACAACAGATATGTTGCCTTTCAAGTTCAAACCAGTGACAGCAAATAATCGCGCTGTACGGAACATTATCGGTCGCTTTAGGGGGAAGGGGTACACATCGATGGAACAATTAATAGTTCCGTGGGTATTCTCGCCAAAGAATTTATCAAGGTTCTTCTAAATCTAAAGAGTGTTCTGAGCCGTTCACATCAGTGATTACCAAGATATAACAACAAACTATAGGTTATGGTCATAACCTATAGTTTTTTTGTAAACATAGCACAGCTGAGACATGGAATGTGACAACACCGGATGAGTGAGTATTCTAGCGGACGGGGATTCCCGTTACTTCACAATCACCGATCACCGGATGAGTCTTGAGCTATGTTTAGTAGCGGGCCACTTGGATGAGAGCCCGAAATCGTCAAATATATTCACTTGCGATGATGTATCTTGTATATCCACGTAGATTTTACTAATTTGCCTGCCAGCCATTGTACCCGAACACAATTATTATATAATTGGGAGTTAGTTTTGCCAAATTTATTCTTTTGGGAGGACCAAATAATCGAGTGTTAGGATTCACTCAGATCGGAATACAGACAGGAATGCAAGGAATGCAGACGCGTTAACACCAACAGGAAGGTCTGTTGGTATTAGGAATGTTGCGCATGATGCGTAACATGGGACAAGGCAGGAAAAGGAGCTAGAAGTCAGTAGTGGTTGTATAACCGTCGTAGAGTCAATATATGAATGTTAATAATATACTTCTTCGTCATTATTGTTATTGTATAATTATTATTGAACTGAATAAATAATGTTCCTAATACGAGGACCTATAGGAGAACTTGAAATGAAAGACTGGAGGAAAATTATAGTAGACCGGGAGGAATGGAACAATAGGATAAAGCCGACGAACCCATAACAGCCAGCCATCAAAGAAGAACAAGAAGGAACCGAATCGCAGTGGAGTGATTCCCGTAAAACAGAATCAGAAGATCGCCCAAGTTCCTTTGTATACATATATAAATTTATCCTCAATAGCTTGTTATTAAATAATTGTATTAATTAGTTTGGGACGAGATACAGGTCATGGTCATTGTTAGTCTACTTTGCAGCATTCATGAAACGTCCAGAATATTTAGAAGCCGGGTGTAATACATACTTGAAATTTTTTGCCTTCTGGTGATAGATATGGTTCTGGTGTTGGTGTTGGTGAATCTAACCAAAATCATAACTGATCTGCTGCTTGAGCAGCTTGGAATAAATAAGAAATGTAACCATATAAACGAACGCTTACTTGCATCACGTAAATGCATACTAATTGCATTACTACCTACCTACCTGACCTGTATTACTAGTTTCAATATTTTCAAATTATTATAATTAAATCTCTTATATTTACCGTCAGTCACACCCTCTAACTAAGTCACCTTGCTTCGCTTATTAGCATCAAGCGCGTTAATTAAGAGGAAAAAATCATTTACAATTCTATTTTTAACTACACTGCAAAACAACACACCGATAAACCCAAGCGTTTGCAAAATAGTTTATCCTTGAATATTTGGGAGTTCAAATCTATTTTATTCTAATTGATATTTTTTTCCTCCACGTTAGTGGAAAAAGCATATTTCTCTCTCCTATCTAACGTTAAATGTGAATAACCTCCTACCTAGTTAATTAAACCGATAGGTTATGCACTCTCAGTAGTTCTTGTCTGGCGAGTGAAATTTGCCATTTACCAAGTGTGTATTTATCAATTCCTGACCATTTTCAATGTTAAAGTTGTTAACTTGTACCTGGTAAATGCCGTCGCAGTTCTTACATACACACATACAAACAAGCAACCTAAGTGGAGGAACCGCACTTAGATTAGGTAAGCGCTAGACCGTGTTAATGTACTATTGTTTTCTATTATAGTCTTTTATATAGTCTTCAGAAGAAAATACAGCAATGAATTGTAAGAGGTATTTATCCATGGGTTCTCTGTATTGTATTCAAGCTGGTCTTTTGTCTATTATTATATTATAAAAAAAAAGAAGGTGGTTTGCCTCAAAGAAGACGTTTGGTAAAGAATATGATGACCGACAATGGTAATGGTAAAACATAACGCTAGTCTTATAATTATTAGACTGAACAATGAATCTTCTTCGGACTTTTTCATAAACTACATAATGAGAAGAAAAATATCCTTTACTAAGAAAAAATTATCTTACCATAATACCTATACCTTACCTGTGCAAGATCTGTAATCTGTAATGTTTTTTAGGAATAATTCTATCATGTATACAAAAAAGCAGAAGGTCTAGGTTTTCGGGGTAAGTATAAGGTTAACATTTTATAGTAACATTGTTACTTTACTTATACAGCTCTAAACATTTACCTACGTATGTTGTAACTCGGGCCAAAATCACGTGAGTGGCAAAACCAAGCGGGTGAGTATATGGTGGTGGTGGTTCAAAACGTTTTACCACTTCTTGGTAACCACATATGATAAAGGAGAACTAAGGGGTGGTAAAACCTTTCCTCCGTTGGTACAAAGCTGTAAAACGTTTTGAACCTCCACCATAAAATATAGTCACCGCCGGCTTGGTTTTATGACCCATGTGAACTTCTCCCGAGTTACCACAATGGGTTATGGTAAAATTATTTTTTTCATAACTTTTTTCTATCTACCTCAAGAAAAAAGCCATTATTTTAATATTTGATCACGCGTTTAATTTTTAATTGTCGTTTCGTCTCAAGCGTCGTTTATTTCCTTAGATGCCATGTCTGATATTACAACTCATCATCATTCTTCGATTTATTCGATTACATTTGCCTTCAGACAAAGTAGCAAAGTCTGATTGAGAAAATTACTTTACTAGCTCTAATAATAATTATTATACCCGTTAATGAAAACATCACAGCGGGAGATCAGAACTCCTTACAGCGCTAGTGATTGGAGATTGAGGAAACGTTATTTGCGGATACTGGAGGAATCAACGCTAACAGTGTGTCTCAAAACGGTGCTGAGGGAAAAGTTCTGTTATAATATTTTCCTTCTCGTACCTAGTTGTTTCAACATATTTTGGAGTTCCAGAGCGAAAGTCGTTAATCGTTACTGCTTCCAACACGAGTTGCATCAGAAAAAGAGCAAAAGATTGTATGTGGCAAGCTTCCAGAATTGGACATAACCGCTTTGGCTTATTTTTACTCATTCGTCGAGGCTGCTTCTTACGAAAGACGCCATTACTTGCCGTCTCTTCGTGTAATATTCGACATACTTCACCTTAAAAAGCAAACATTTAAATAAATCATAACGTTTTTATTTTCGAGTTTGTCTCTGGGAGAAAAATCGCTCGCCATTTTCAGAAAAGTTATGCCATCACGTGTGCGCTTCAACGACCAGACGATTTTAAAAGAAATGTTTATTGTTTTCTGGGAATTCTTCACGAGCTGTACATTTTCACCGTTATTAAGCTAGTCTACTGCGACTAAACATCTAAAAGACTTCAAAGGAACTGGCAAGATGATCTTGAAAGTTGAAAGGGAGATATTCCAAGGCAGTTTTATTCGTACCTCTCTACATAAAGACGTAAAGACTTTATTTACAAAAGAAGTCAGATATTATGATGATATATCAATGTGGATGGTAGATCTAAAATTATTATAATATCCAAGGAAGGAATTTACTTTGTGGTAATATCAAGGGTTGATGTAGGTTTTTTTAGTCTTGTGTATTATACAGGGTGTTTTTGGTAACTGGACAGCCAAAATGAAAAGTCATGTATAAAATCGTTTTTTAAGCATGAAACAAAGAATATAATTTTTCAAGATCAGGCCTCGTTTAGGAGATATTTCCAAAAATGTAAAAGTAAGACTGATGCTAAAAAATATCGTTGTTTTTTTAGTAACTGGACAGTTATAATTGAATATAGAGTAGTATTTTAAGCAAAAACAAAAAAGAGAGAATAACTTTTTTCAAGATCCAGGCTTAGTTTAGGAAATATTTCCAAAAATGTAAAACTAGGGCTGCTAAAAAATTTGTTTTTTTTAGTAACTGGACAGCCAAAATCGAACTTTATGTATAAAATCGTATTTTAAGTATAAAAGAGAGAATAACTTTTTTCAAAATCGTGCTTTGTTTAGGAAATATCTCCAAAAATGTAAAACTGAATGTGAAAACAAAAAAATGTATTTTTTTATTACTTCCAATGCATATATTTTTCAAAATAACGTATTTTAGGATGTGTAGTTGATCCTAACACGTAAGAAATTATTAAACAAGCAGGGCTCAACCCCAAAAACTGAAAACCCCTCGGAAAACCCAAATCGAGCTTTTTTTATCTTTTACATAGGCATTTCACCTATCCTGATCCTGGGACATGCTGTAGATTACACCGATCGCGTATACAAAGTTGTTTTGCTGCTCATAAAAGATTCATGTTGCCAAGTTCAAATCGTGCTTAAGCGAAAACTTCTTGACCGTGCAAGAAATTGCATAATTATTTAATTAAGAGAGCAGGTTTTACTGAATATAAATTTCGCCCGAAACAATTTTTGAATATTGATACAAAAATAAAATAATTCAAAATCTGCATCCTTCCCAAGGTTGAACCATAATCCGAGATACTTTTATTTATCGCCAAATGCAAATAAAGAGTTATGTAATTATTTGACAAGAACGAAATGCACACAATAACAAACGTTGCCTGCACGGAATAACAACGATTATGTGTTACGCTATATATTTTTTTTAATCACCCGTATGAGTGAGTCAACAGTATTTTTGGCAATGGCGAGTAACCTTGAAATAAAAATTATCCTATTGATAAACATTCGGTTCACGTAGGACGAACTGAACCGTGACGTGCTAAGGCGGTGGAAAATAACGAGAAAATCATAGCGTGAAAATTTGAATCTGCGATGAGATGAGAGGTTTTGCTATCCGTTCAATATCTCATTCAGGAATCTTCAAGCAATGTTTCAGAGACAACACATATGCTAAATTTGGCAGTCTTGAGTAATTATTTCTTCTGGGAGCACTGAACTATAATTACAGCCAAAACACTAATAAATTTAAAAAAATACGAATAGCAATAGCTCAGAAAAAGTTGATTATGGGACTATACTACATAATATGTAATAATGTGAGATTTTTTACCTGAAATGGCAAACATTTAATAAGAGAGTCTAAGGAAATGTTAACATAATGTAGAAACTATGAGCTTTCAATAAAGTTTATCCTCCTGGGATTTTTGAGGAAATATTGATCACTTTTATTATTAAATATTATTCTAACTAATAAAACATTAGTTATTATGTTACTAATAATAGCACGTTGTAAATAACGGTTACCTACCTCATTAGTGGAATTCTGCATTTTCGACTGTGTTCAAGGCTGTTAGTTGAAATTCGTATAACTGCACCATTATAATTTGAAAATCCTCTTCAGCTCAGAAGAAGCTTTATAAATTAATAAGTAATTTTATTGATTATCGTGATTTGGTTGATTGGCCGTGACGGTTTTTACTGGATAACAGTTTCAAGGATTCACTTGAATGATTGCATAGGATGAAGAATATAATGCATTCCATGGGTTTCTTTGTAGGAATCCGGCAATTTTTTGTTTTGTATTTATTTTGTAAACAAGATTACAACAAAATTGGATAACGTCACTACGTTCGTTCCTACTAATTTATTTTTTATTAAAATCTTTTCAAGTCTTATGATCAATCTCAATTATCATGAGAAAAATAATAATTTTTGGCTTTCTTAAAAAATTGCGTTTTCTTCTGGGGTCTTACATACATTTCAAGATAATTTACAATTTTTATTTAAAAGCTGATTTCTAATTTTTTTGGGGTAGTTTGAGAAATTTAAAACCTAAAAAATCCTCCTATTTAATTACATTATGAAGTATTTAATTAAGTAATAAATAAATATCAGACATTTAACGTTTTTATAAGACCGCCACATGTCAGAGAATCTTGAACATTCTCATCCGGTTCATTTTACATTTTCCTGGAGGGGGAGGGGGGTGGCTCGACGCACTCGTTATAAGGTATATGGTACCCAGGAGTCTAAGAACCAGACAGTTTATGTTCGACCACTTTAATGAAAGCTCAATGTTGACAAATGTAAATTAGACTTGAAAACATGTAAACATGACTTTTTTCTATAGGTAGTAAAACATGGTCAAACGGTGGACAATCGAATGGTAGGTACGTATTACCACCCGAGTTTTTTTTCTGGCTTGTGAACTTGGTCCGAAAAAAATTAATAAAAAAAAAACTAGCCAAAAGGAAAATAATTGGTGGTAAAACGTCCTATCACCCAGCCCGATTTATTTCTGGCCAACTTCACGTAGTGAACTGAAACGTTTCACTCTTGAACGGACGAAAAAAAAATCAGATGTAGGAATGCATCAATTTCTGCATAACTCTTGAAGAAAAGCCTTCAAATAACTATAATAATTACTAGAAACGACCCTCGAAAGTTCCTCCAATTTCAAAAATGGAACGGTTTTAATAAAAAAAAACATGCAGTTGCTTTAAATTTCCAAACTGCAAGTTTGGCACGAAGTATTAAATTTCGCATCCATTGTTTATAAATCTTTCTTAGAATTTCCGTGTCGCATTCCAGATTATAATAATAATAGTGGGATCGACAAATTTAAACCACTTAGCTAAGCATAAGTATCAAATTAATGTAGATGTGAAATAAAATCACGTTCAAGATAAGCATCTTAACGGCGTGCATTTTCCACCCGGCTATTATTATAAATTTATAATACAGAAACGTAAGCGAATTTTAAAAACCACGTCATTTCAATTTATAAGCTCTAAAACAATTAATTCCTTTCACTGCCACCTAATTGAACACCGCAAACTGACCTTTGCAAGCATTCTGTAGGTAAAGTTTTACCAAAAACAATCACGAATCAGAATTACAAATTTGTCTAACTTCGAGCAGATCACATAAATATGAAGGACTTTCCATTCTTATTGGAATAACTCAACCAAATTACAGGACAAAACAAGTCCCGTTCCCGTATGAAGCCTAATCTGATATTAGAACTTTGGATGGCATTTCACTTTAGGAATTTCATTTGCCAGACCAATTTATAAGAGAGCGAGGCCAAATGGTGCCTGTAACTATTCCAGAGAGTTAATTCAATTCCTGCATGCTGAACCGAAGAGCCGGGGCTTTGGGGAAAACTGGATGGAAGCCAACATCGGCACTACCCGACCTGGTGGTCGCCTATTCGCGCCATTATCACTAATCATGTGAGATTTGATGGGAGAAGCGTACAAATTAAGCCAGGAGATGTAACCAGTGTGGTAGAAAACTAGGGGTTTAATAGCATTTCAATTATTGCGGTAGAAAACGCCGTAGAAAACGTTATACGTTTAATGCTAAAAGGGTTGATTAAAAGAAAAGATATAATGTCCGCGCGTCTAGATAAAAATTTTACTTACCTAAATATTTAATTTCTATAAATAAACACGAATTCGTTGCTAAACCTCTGCTTAAAAGATATTTTTTAATAGGGAACATCGGTCTTAGCTACTGTGTATAGATAAAGTCTACTATGGTAATTTGGGCTTCGAGAACTAGCTCGTTCAGCCACACTAAAATTTAAAACTTATAAAGTTAGGAGGAATTCAAAACATCCATGGCGAGACTGGGATTCGAACCCAGTCGGCGGTAGTCGCAACGACTTAGTCGCGTGCACGCTAACCCGAGCCCAATACTTAAGCAGCATATTTTGAATTTGTACTCGTGAAAATGCGCAGTGAGCTCTTCAAGTAAGGAAATTCAAAAATTAAATAAATAAAAAAACATAGTGTTCGCACGTATAATTCCATAATGCTCCATTAAGTTTAACAAAGAGAACTCAAATTAAATTTTCAAAAAGTAAGAGCTTTGTGAAAGAAGTTTTCATCATTCACTAACGAGTCCATTCAAAAACAATACAAAAAAAATTGAATATACTTTCATGCTAGCTATACCCTCGAGGGGGTGCTCACTCGTGGAAATAATTGTACCTTCGAGAACTAGCTCATTCAACCACACAAAAGATATAGTTAAATAAACGAATTCAAAACATCCATGGCAAGACTGGGGACTCACTGGTGGAAATGAATGGGAATAGTGTTGAAATAACTTGAAATAATTGGAAATAAGTGGAAATAGTGAGCAAACTGAAAATGATTCAAAATAGTGGAAATAATGTGGAAATAGATAATTGTACCCCATAGTGGAAAGGATAAAATGGTAAAGGTATGGAGGGAAGAAGTTAGAAGGGGTTATGCACGACTTTTGATTGACCTTTTCGCCAATCCTACTACCCAGATCGATGGCATATTATATTTTACTTAAACATTCGAAAATTCATCAGTAAAAACGTGCGGGCCGAGACCGAATCGAACCCACGAACTCTGGCTCCATGGCCAACGATTTTCACCATTGCACCACGGACTCACTTGACACTATGGTGGAAGTAATTTGCAACAGTGTGGAAATAATTTGAAATAACTGGATATACATGGAAATAAGTGGAAATAGTGGACAAACTGGAAATGAGTGAAAATAGTGGAAATAGTGAGGAAATAGTAGACATAAGTAAAAAAATTTAACGAAGTGTTCACTCGTGAAAATAGAAATTGTATGTACACTATGGTGGTGAGGATAAATGGTAAAGGGATTAGGAGGAAAGCGATTACAAACCAAGCGACTACGCCTTTTCAAGGCCCTTTTCGCCACTATCCACCACCGGGTCAGAATCGAGTCATGACATTTGGCTCCATGGTCAGCGGTCTTCACCACTGAGTAACTTGACCATTTGGTGGAAATAACTTGAAATAAACCAAAAATAAAAGTCCAACTTCGCTTTTTAAATTTGAGACTTTATTCAAAACTTTAGTGGTGGTGACATGTTTCGGCTTTCGCCATCATCAGACCAACTTCACAAAGTAGTCTCCTTAACCATGACAACAGTGTCCTCCAATAAGCATTGAAGCAATCACAACAAGCAACAGTCACTCCAACAGAGCTGAGGGCCCCCTCGAACCAGTTTGAGCACGTGTTAATTAAGAGGTAGAAAATTATCCGGTCTCATAGGCAAACCAAAGGACTTTTCTAAGAAACAACAAACCCAATCCGGCGAATGAATCACAAGAAAAACTATTTCAACGCTGAAATTAATTATTTTAGCAGTTTAGGAATGGAAACGTCCAAACTTGCTCTTGATGTCCTGAAGAAAAGGTGAAACGAGCCGTTAAGTTAAATTTCTCAAAAAATTAGTCAGATAAAAATAAAATCAATAACTGTCTGATTCAATGACTCTCTTATTTTTATCTGACTAATTTTTTGAGAAATTTAACTTAACGGCTCGTTTCACCTTTTCTTCATGACATCAAGAGCAAGTTTGGACGTTTCCATTCCTAAACTGCTAAAATAATTAATTTCAGCGTTGAAATAGTTTTTCTTGTGATTCATTCGCCGGATTGGGTTTGTTGTTTCTTAGAAAAGTCCTTTGGTTTGCCTATGAGACCGGATAATTTTCTACCTCTTAATTAACACGTGCTCAAACTGGTTCGAGGGGGCCCTCAGCTCTGTTGGAGTGACTGTTGCTTGTTGTGATTGCTTCAATGCTTATTGGAGGACACTGTTGTCATGGTTAAGGAGACTACTTTGTGAAGTTGGTCTGATGATGGCGAAAGCCGAAACATGTCACCACCACTAAAGTTTTGAATAAAGTCTCAAATTTAAAAAGCGAAGTTGGACTTTTATTTTTGGTTTACTACTTCTCTTCGCAATGGGTCTTCGAGAGTATTTAACTTGAAATAATTGAAAATAAGTGAAAATAGTGGACAAAAAATGTAAATGGTGGAAACAATGTGGAAATAGTGGATTTCAAATGGAAATAATATAGTAAGTGGCAATAATACAATAAGCTCGACAATAAGTTATTGTTTTGTTTGGAAATTGTACAAATCGGGACGATAATTTTGTGTTTGTAAAAATATAAAATTGTCATGACTGTGAAGAAAACTCAAAAGAATTACTTACTTGCGAAATTAAAATAGTATATTGTGAAACAAGTGCGGAAAAGAGAAAATTTCTCACGAGTGTGAAATTTCTTTTCCGCACGTGATACACACAGTACTTTTCCTACGACCACAATTTAACAGATTAATTATTCAACAAATTTAACACATAAATTAATTTTTTCTGACAATGCTCTGCTTTTATGACCTTTTCTCCAATTTATGAAATGTTTATAAGCAGATTCGTATTTTTCTCTCGAAACTACAGGTAGCAAATTCAAAGAACACAAACCTGCTTGTTTTCTGACTTCAGGTGGTGTATTTTCTGCTTCAGATTTAGAGGAATTACAATCCATTATAATGATAGGTACCTAACTAAAGATTATTTTTTCAGACTACCTAGGTAGATATTATTTTCAATTCTACCAATGACTTTTTAATATTACTATTATATACTGTTAAATCATTGAATTCTACCGACAATATTATTATTATTTATTATTAGACTCCGTATAAACTAAAAATAAGTGACGTGAGCGTGGAGACGTGGTAGATAATAACAATGATTTAAGAGAGGTTAGTATATCATTGATATGCAACTTCTACACAACGCAGGCGCTGTGCGTCGTCGATTGAAGTTAGTAGGTGGTAGAGGTGTGCGAGTTATTTTCACGATCACGTTCGTGAATTTGAACGCTACCAATGCTGTTATTAGCGATCAATTCGTAAATTTTAATAATTACTGCCACAAGAGAATAATGAGTATATTTTATAGTCTTGTCGGGTTCTATGTTATCCCATTTGTGTTTATTTTATTACCTTGAAGCTTTAAATGAATAGTTATTCCATTAACAATAAGTAACAGTTGAGTTCTCAGTTACCGCCCATCACTATTGTTTACATTAAAACTGTACGGAAACGATTTTTGGCTGTGCGTTATGTCACTTTGTCGCACAGTTTTGGATACGTGAGAAATCTGCTAGTTTGCGCACAAAAAACGATGCGCAAAGTAGTGTTTTGTATAGTGGTCGTAGGAAAACAAATTTATTTCGCAAAACTGAAAGACAATAATTTTAATTTAAACATCAATAATTTAATCCGCATTTTAAATTAATGCACATATGAAAAATTTTCTCTCAGTTACTTAATACCTAAAATTCAAGTAAAATTTCCTATTGCATCTGATCGAGTTGTTGACTTAGATTTAAATATTTAAAAGATTTTTTGTTGAAGTACTCCAAGTAAAGGCAAATAAAAAATAAAGGCGTTATCATTCTCTTAATATTTGACCAGCTTCTCGACATCTGTGATAATACTTATCTATATTTGGTTTCGTTTATAAACCATAATGTAACTTAGATAAAGGTGCGCTTTTCTTTAATAAAGAACATTTCAGATATTTTCTAGGTGTAGGCAGCGTATAGTATAATGTTTTGTTCGAGTCAACCTTTTTGATACTAAAAATTCATAAACAAGAAATATTAAAAAAAAAGATTAGATTTATATAATATCAAAGAATAGTGTTATAATTATTATAATGAGAAACAATAAAAATAATTGCGGCCTCGACCAAATGCCTCAATTTAAAACGTTCTAGAACACGTTCAAGAATTTTATTTAAATAAGTAGGTACCTCTAACATGGAGAACTCCTATTTGTTGACGAAAAATGGAACAACTTTTTGAAAATACTAAATAGACCAGGAAACTGTTGATCGGGACAATATGAGAACGTTAATAAAAGATAAAAAAAAACCTTGTGGAAATTATTTATACTGCGATATTTTGGAGCTTAATCTGAGAAGATCCCGAAAACACAATGAAAAACATTATGCTAATACTCAAGAACAAGAAAATCTGCATAATATAACTATAAAAATTTAAATTTCAAATTAGTGTCATCGTAAATTGCGGATATGCTGAATGTTTGGATATTAGAAAAATGTTTACTGGAACACTATAGTAATGGAGGATATTTTTGCATGACAAAAATGCAAATCTATTTGTTTGTGGGCGCGAAACCTGAACAGGAACTTTTCAAGCCAATTTTCGACAGCCACGAATAGATGAAAAATACAAGTGCTAATTTATTTTAAAACTAAATTTACGAGTTTAATAATTTTTTAGATTAGATTAAAACAACAATATACTAAATCACAATCCAAATTAATTACGTTAATCAAGATGCCATAGACAAGGTGGCTAAGAGTTAGAAAGTTAAACGAGAAGGACACGAGATAAAGAGACAAGACCTGGACCTGATAATAACCCCAACTTGAACCTGAAAATGTCCTGCTAATGATGATTTTTTTTAACTGATGCGGGTGTCCACCACGTATCTAGTTGTAAGTAGAGTCCTTCGGGTTATCGAGGGACTCTAGTTGTAATAACGTAGTAACTCGTACGAGTGTATGATGAAAGTATAGGTGTAAAATGTTCTTGGACACGATTTCGATTATGGATCAAAATCCGAAACTAAACCCCGTCGTCCTAAATTCGGTACCTCATTCTACGGTATCAACTTTTTTCAAGCCTTTAATGATTTTCTCAAACTAGATCAAAAGCATTGATCTGTCACCCAGAAGAAAATTTCTTGCAGCATGCAATAATTGGTCCTTCACACCACGTTCTAATATTTTGTATTGTATATTTCCTTTTAATTTGTGTATTATTACCTACATTATTACATGTCAAGTTTCAAACTGCACCAACTTAAAGTTTCTTGATGATGAGTAGATTTTTTATCTTATGTTTATTTATTTATAATCATCATCCATTTATCATACAACTCTTCAAACGAATATCGCAGTAGTGGTGCTCTAGGACTTTTATCAGCACAATAAAATGAAAATCCATCAAACAATAAACAGAGCTAATAAAAACAAAACACTTGAGGTGTTCTGTATATGTATCATAATAAGATTTATTGATTATAATCCTTCAAGACAGTAAAATTGGCTAGTAGAAAAGGTCAGGTATTTTTATTTTACATAGATAGAAAATGGAACTAAGGTACATTTTAGCAATCTCTAGATTGAGCAAGTAAATTAGATTTGAACACTTAGGACAGCTTCAAAATAATTTATAAAGTTCATTAAAACAGGCCACGCCACAATTTTTTCTTGTGTGCTTACACTGGTCGCTGACGTCATTAGTGCCGTTCGTTTTCTCTCAAACGGATGGTTTGATACAAAACTTGGGATCAACTGTTATAGGATATTGAAGAGATCATGTTTGATATGCGGTAACAAACTTGACGTCTTCTTAAACAGCTGCATGACAGAAAAATTTGACGTTTCCAGACTTTTCTTCCACAGTTATAGTTATATCTACGAAAAATTTACGAAAATTTAGTGAGTTGCAATGAAAAGGAACAATTTAATAAAATTGTCGTGCTTTCTTTGGCAAGTAATATATTTTATGTGAAGTTGATGCGCGCTATAATTTTGATTAACTAATTGCTTATGTTTAACATAAGTTTAATTGGCTATAATTATTTAAGGCTCAAATTGCACCTAAAATTACACGCTGTTAAGTGAGCGACGAGCAATTCTTACGTTACACCCTGGTGGACATAATGCCGGCGCGCAACTGGGCATCCCGTGTTGATTCAAACTTGAAATTAAAAAAATTATACCTCGCTAATTTTCGTATTGACATGAAATAAACGGCTGGTGTTTTTGAAAAATTTTTCTACAGAAAAAAAGATGCATCAATTTTTCTTTACGTAGGTATTAACAAATCAAATCAGCACACAATGGATCTGTTTCAATAACTAAACCGTTTATTAGTGGGCTTCAATAATTACACCTTTCGAAAATCGGTCTTACCTTCCACTAATTACTAATTGCTCCTGTAACAATGGTTCAGTAGGAGATCGTAATCATTCAATGTCTGCGTATCCGCTAAACAATCAACAAAGAAAACGTTCAACAAACAACCAAATTGTAAATTGTACCACTCAGACCCTGAAAATTCCAGGAACAAATCGATAAACTATGGTCAAATAAAGACTTCTTCGTTTTATAGTGATGTATCCTACTACTAATAGTCAGTTTCTCATTGGAAAAAACAAAAATCTACATTTCAGGCTAACCCGTAGTTTTTGAAATTTATTCTATATAGGTTGAACGATATTTTATTATAAAATCACCAACCCTTAGAAATGGGTTTAGTTAAATAAATGTAAAAAATGACGATTTTTTTAGTTACCTATTCCTCCACCTGATGTGATTTAGAACATGGCTAATTATTATTATAATTCTAGAAAATTCTAGAGTATTGAAATCGTAATTGATTCCCGGCTGTTGTGCCGTGGTCCATGGAAATTTGCTACGAATTTTTCATGATGTAAATCTCAATTACGATTTCAATGAAAGCCAGGTATCAAGAGGTTTGAGAAACTTCTAGTGATGCCTTTTAACAAATTCCCCCTAGGTGATTTAATTTCGAATATGGCAAATTATTATTGATATTCTAGAAATTTAATTAATAATAATAATTAATAATAAATAAATTAATTAATTAATCAAATAAGGAGTCTCCAGAGAGAGGTTCGAGAAACTTCTAGAGAGTGATACCATTCAAAAAATTCCCACCTGATTTAATTTAGAACATGGAAAATTATTATTGATCTTCTAGAAAATTCCAGAATATCTTGAAGCTTGAAGTTTGAGAATACTGATACCATGCAACCAAATTCTCTCCTGATTTAATTTAGACCATGGCAAAGTTATTATTATTGTTGTTCTAGAAAACTCCGAGTACCTAGAGATTTGAGAAACTTCTAGTGATACCATTCCACAAATTCCATTTAACTTAACAACGACCATGGTGTCCTACTACTCCACTGACTAGCATCATTTTAGGTTTATTTACCAAAACGCCTCCTCAAGTTCAACAAATATTTTACAGAAATATCTAGGCATTCGACGGAAGTAACCTACTCTGAAACAATGTATCTACTGCAGCGCATAAAAGTCATGTAACGTTGTTGGGTGTCATTTCAAAAATTATTTGAATCTTTAATTAATTATTATTAGTGTGAATAAAATTTTTTTTTTTCTCATAAATAAACTTTTTTAATACTTTTACATGGTAGGTAGATACAGTTTCATGTATATAATTAATATTTTTATAAGGACAAAATACAAAAATTAAAGCCGTTTTCTATTTATCTTGAATATAAATATTACAGTCCGACTAGGACTTCTCACAGGTCTCATCAGGATAAATCTTTTCCATTTGATTGAAAGGATAATCCCTGACCGTTTCAAGCTTGAATTCGGGTTTCTTGGTCAATTTTTCGATCACTCGATTAATAATAAGGAACTCAAATAATATGAAGGCTATTTGAAGAGTAAGTTTCCAAGTAATATCAAGAAGATGAGTAAACAGAGAGTTACTCCTAATTGGTAACAATAATTAACACGCCCAGTCAATTATATGATTTAGCTGATAGGACAGGTCAGGACTTAAACCACTTACTTCGGTCAGCTTGACTGAATTAGGAGACCATTATGTAAACTAGGACATTTAAATACTAAATAACGCGTAGAGTGTAGGAGAACTTGAACACCCTTGACCTCAACACGGTGCGATCTGGCACAACCGCACAACCTTCATCTTTGCAAACCAACTTAACAGCTTAATCAGGATGATGAATATTGCAGATTGTAGACAAACAATGTGATAGATACGATACGACATTATGCAAATAATCATTCATGGTGATAAATGATTTTAATCTTTGATAATTTATGCAGCTATTAAAAGCACATTATTATTTATTCATTGCACTCAGTTAGTTAATATTCCAAGAAAGGAAATCTTATAGCGGTGTCCTCGTTATCTGAAACTTTTTGCGCTTCCTGCAGAACTCTTATAATAAGAGGTCTCATATTATTTGATACATACGAGATCTAATCAAGCATGAAGAATGGGTAATTTTAATTTTCCTGTCCCTGAACTTGATATCATATTTATATATTTAATTAAATCTAGAGACAAAGCGCCAATACTTTAGGTACCTACTTTGTTTGTAACTTTGTAGAATTCATCATATTTATAAGACAAATAATGCCTTGATGAATTGAAATAAATAAATAAAAATTAAATTTTAAAAAACTTGAAAATAATAAAAAAGTCAATAATCGTTCTTAAATTTTTCAAATTAATTATCATTTGTGCAGTTTTTTCAACATCAGTAGAGTTACAAAGTTACATGCAGGTCACATTAATGACACCCATTATACTGCCAAGCCAACCCCTTCAGATTTTCCTTAGTGGTAAGTAAATCTTATCAGCAATTTGTTAACAAGTCAGCAGCCGGACCCAGTGATTACCTCGGTAATTCACCAGTTAACGACAGAATAACTAATCGCTAAACGACGTGGCGTGAGGGTTTAACAAATCGCCTTTCTCCCGCCCTTTCGAAAGGATCGGTGCGGAATGTGTTATAGGTAACTAATTCGGAAACAACTAGCAGGTACTGCGTCATTGGAAGAAATGAAAATTTTGATTTATAATTTAAGTTTACCTTTTTATTTACAACCATATAAAAAGAAGATCTTTTTAGTTACTGTTACTTAAAGGTATATATGAAATTTAGAGGCGTATTACTGGACCAATTTTAAGTAAAAAAGTTCATATAAACATGTGTCCTAAAATGTCTGGTTTTCAAGATACAGGGTGTTAAAGATTCTTTTAATCTGTTTTTTATCAATAGGTCGATTTTTATCAAATATCGCAACCATTTTTTGCCGATATTGTTGAAATTTTACAGTTTTTTTTTTTGTAATAAGGAGCTCCTTTAGTCCTAAGCAGATTAAAATTGTTCAGTGGCATCCAGGGGGGGGGGCACCCTAACCAATATTCTCGCCAATATTATTCCAAAAAAAAATGTACGCCACTGACTTTTTTAATTTTGATCTTTTTTCACAATAAGCATTTAAAAATACATCTTTTTGTCTTCTGAATTTTTTTCGTATGTTGATTAGTTTATGGAAAAATCTATAAAATCCAATTAATTGCATATCCCTAGACCACAGAAGTGTAAGATCGCCGAAAAGATTTTTTTAAGTTTAAAATAAAAAAATCGATAAAATCGTTGTCTTGCATTCGGCCATCCTGAATTCACCTCGTCCCGAGGTGGCTACATACTGGGCGATTAGGGTGTACAGTATACCCTCCTCTAGTGTCAAATAGAACGCATAGTCAGAAAAAAAAACACAGAAACAAAAAAAGAAAAAAAAACGAATTAAAACAAAAACGAAAACAAAAAATCAATCGAGAGAAAAAAGATGTAAGTCGCAAAAACAATTGAAAAATAAAATCACAAAAAATGTCTGCAACATATCATTTGAACACAGTCTGTTATAGTCTCGTCACGTCCTTTGTTGTTCACTTCCTCAAACCATGAAGTTGAATAATTGGACAAGCGAACAAAGAACTCGATTGATTCTATTTTCGAGTCAATCTCAGTCTGGCATTCTGTGGTCTCTTCTTCAGACAGAAATACAATAAAAATGACTAAAAGTCAAATGATTCTAAATTATCGTAACACAGAAGAACCAAAGGACAACTTAAATAAACAAATTCAGCATGAGTCAAATGAAGTCCTCAAAAAGAAGATAAAAAAAAGTTTCAGAGATTCTGAGGGTAAAAAAGTCACGAGCGAATATTGGCAAAAGTCCGAAAGGGATGCACATAGAATTGCAAAAAAAAATAAAAAGAGAAGAAGATTCCGTACTCAAAAGGGAACGGCTCAAGTTTAAGTGTTGCCTATTTTATCCCACTTCTGAAAATGTAAGATCGCCGAAAAGAATCTTTTTTTGTGTAAATAAAATATAAAAGACAAAAAAGTATTATTAAAATCGATAAAAAACGCTGTCCTACACAAGAAACCAAAAATTTTCTTTTTGAAATCATAAGGATTATTTCTCTTATTTTTTACTCGTTTTTTTATTAATAATAATTATGCTCGATCATATGTAACAACAACTACAAATAAACACTAAATTGAGTACATTTTTTTAACATCAAAACTAACTATTTTTTCCCATTTCTTGGTTGATCCAGGGATATGCAATTAAGTGGATTTTTTTTCAAAATTTCAATAAAAAAACACATCATCAGGGGTTGTACTTGAACACAAAGAGTGGAAGCTCTTGTGGACGAACCGTTCGAAGCAAATCTTCATGGAAAACGGCAAAATAGCCCGGAATAAATTATGATCTCAGTTGAATCTAGTCGTGAAAGCTGCCTACAATATCAATTTCTGAATTTCTGCAAATTTATCATAATAAAATTACCAAGATTTTAACGACATTTTCAGTTTCCGAACTATGGCGCTTTGATTCCAGCAAATCTTTGAATTATCTACATATTAGAATTTTAAGTTAAACGTTTCATTAAAACTGGTTTTATTTGGATAAATTTTGAAAGAAAATTTTGCTTTAAATGATCCATTTTAGAGTATTTTTTAATAATGAACATAAATTTATTAACTAAGAACATGTCTCGATTTCTCTTCAAAGTTAGAAAGTCTCACCCTCACCTTGGCACATTACATACGAAACACATGACTTAGTTGGTTTAATCAGTGTAAGGTGGCTTATATGTGACGTTATGGAGAATATCGCTAAGTGGCCATATTTCAAGCTACGGGACTGCGGCCGTCGGCTCCGGTTAGCGCCTTGATCCGGGCCTTATTTACGGTCCCGACTCCTGAGCTCCGGTTATTGCATTACACAGCAAAGGTGGCTTATTGCATTAGAAAGCGAGACCAGCAATTAGTGTCTGGGGTCTGCAAGCCGCCTACAAGGGACCAGGGTGAAAATTATTAACGTAACGGAATGAATACCTAGGATGCTGATTTGACGGGCCACCCCGAGTCGTGAATAAATTTGGTGGGAATTTATTAACTTTTTGCAAAAAAAAAACTTTTCAGGAGGTAGGTATATGTTTAATCTTATAGAACCGTAACAAGGTTAATAAGCTTTTCCGAAGAAACATTTTTCAAGTTGTTTTTTTCATGAGTTCCCATGAAATTTGAATCCATTTTGAGAGGAAAAAAAATGATGTAAGTATCTTGAAGGTTTAGACGCCTGCGTACATGCAATTTAAAAAATCTAGGTACAACACAAATTTCAATTAGGTATTGAGGATATAATCAACATAATCTATTTCAGTTTAGATTTTTTTTATTATCAACCTGCTACTGCTATTTTTTAATAAATAAAGGGGAAAAGAAATTCAATCCACCAGAACCAGAATCCTGAAGAGAATGCAAAGGTTGAAAATAGGCAGGCAAATTATTTGTCGGCGACAGACGCAGATAAGAATTAATAAATCCTAAGCTACTGTTTGCGGTATGCCGACAAATGAAATTCTGCAAATCCAAGCAATAACTTCTTCACAGTTAAAACTTTTAGACAGCTCCTCACCAGTATCAAAAGTTATTCTGGACAGCGATGGGTTATTTATTACTTTCGTTTCCTTCACGTTGGGGTAACAATGACTGCAGACTGATATTATTTTAGTATTATCGCATTACCATGGCGCCTTCTAGATCTTTAGATCATACCGAGTCTGTCTGAACTAAATCAGGGAACACAAAAATGTTTCTAAGACTCATGTTCAAAGTGTCATTTAATCTTCAAATAAAGCAAATTAAGTCAATATAAAAGTTGACTCAAAATGTGGTTGTCGAATTTTAAAAGTATCCGTTTTTGCAAAAAAAAGAGCACCCACTTATTGGTTGAATTTCTGCATCAAATATTGCTTGATAATAATTGAAAATTTAAATCAAAAATAACTCGAGCAAAATAGAACCTTAGAAAAATGAAATTATACATTTTCCTACGATTTAAATTTAAGGAGGGTGAAATATGAGACAAATTCCAAACCAAAGCATAAGAACCACCCTAAAAAGCATCCCATCAAGAATCCACTCTCTCCACCACATATTTCTCTGGATATTTCTCGGGAAATTCTCTGGCATTTCTTGCCATATATCTGACTGCTCACATCGAGCGGGCCACGCTTGCTGAATAAGCATGAAAGTGGCCCGCAGTGGCTCCAGCTTCGACAGTAGGGGCGATTCGCCCTTGGGGCGGCAAGGGATCGATAAGGGTTATCACTGGTCCTGACCTACCAGAAGGGACCAGGGAAAGACGGATAACCCGCTACGTCATTCCTTGAGCGTACAAATGGAATCCATTCAAGTGGAGCGTAGCGCCTCGGAGTACAAATTCTGCAGTACATATATTATCCGAGGGCGGTAGTTCTCTAATGGATTTTAATACACGCCGGGTATTCAGCTAGTTCATAATTTGTACCTGCAGTAGTACGTTTTGATTTACGGATTTACTCATAATATTTTTACTATCAGAGAGATCGTTCAAACAAAGTTGAAACGAAACGAAGAAACAAAAGAAAAAAATAGCATCAACAATAATTATTATTAACGAAATAAATATTAACATTTCTAATTACACAGAAAGTATAATTAAATTTTTATTACTTCACTTTGATTAATTAAAAAAAAAAAATTAAACCTGCCGTACTAATAATAATGATAGTTAAGTGTTTCCTAATGCAAAAGGATTACTTAATTAATATCGGATACAGTTAATTGAAATAATGTAATATTATACAGGGTGAGTCATTTTAATTTCCCACCCAGATATAAAAAAATTGTGCAGACAATTTTTTGTTTAGGAAAAAACTCGGGAAAAAATTGTTCAGGACAATAATGGAGGTCATCTAGCTGTACTAATGACTTTGACCTTGTTTCCTTGGGGGACCAATTTCAAGACCATTTGAAGGTGAAGGTTGTTTTTTAAATAGAACACCCTGTATATTATTATTTTTTTCATATTTCCTGATAAAATCCAATAAAAATGGTTTATTGTTACAGTTGCAGTCTAAAATTAATAGGTTATGAATGAGTTATATGAACAACTGAAAATCGCAATTTTCCATTTTCAAAGCAGCTCACATTGAAAACGGCTCGAATTATCGAAAAACGGCTTACATGTCCCTATCTTAACTTCACGTCTGACCTTCCAGTGTACTTGTGTTTAAAAATCTGGTAATTTTTTTCACTTCATTAAAATTTAAGCCACATGGTAGGATACCACGTGAAAGGATAGGGACATGTTAGCCGTTTTATGATATTTTTGGAAATGTCTCCGATGTACACTGCTTTTCAAAATGAAAAACTGCGATTTTTAGTTGTTTATAACTCATTTTAGACTGCAACTGTAAAAAACCATTCTTATTGGATTTTCTCATAAAATATGAAAAAAAACAATAATTTTAAGTGTCCTATTTAAAAAATTACATTACTTTCGCCTTCAAATGACCTTGACATGGGTCACCAAGATACAGTCAGATGACCCCCATCATTGTCCTGAACAACTTTTGTTAAGTTCTTTTTGGTAAGAATAAAAAAAAAATTAATGACCAGAGCTTAATTTACTTTTTTTTTCTTTACTGATTTTAATAAGAGACGTAGAGATTTGTATCATAAAAAAGCTACTGCTGTCGTCGGGGCGCATCTTCTTATTACCTGACATTTGGAATTTGAAAAATTATTGAAAAAATTATTGAAATTAATTACCTAAAATTTGAAATTCTCGCATCTTGAAGAAGACGGTGTCGCGACGTCGTATACACCGTGTCCAAGATAAGAATGAACAGCATAATTAAGCGTCTCGAAAACCTTGGGAGATACAGGGTCGGTTGAATGGGGAAAAAGTTAGACAGCCAGAAGGACAAATGCAATGGCAGAAAGAGATTTTCAAAAATGATTTTTGTTTGCAAATTAAAAAAAAACATTTTTTTCTTCTTACTTGATGCTTGGGAAAAACTTGGGAAAAACTGACACCACATTTTCTTCGAAGTTATTGACCAGATTTATTTTTGCGATGTCAGTTTTTTTTATCCCATGGTTCATATTTGCACCGCCGGACTGAATTCCGGTTTTTAAATACGGTCCTGGATTTTTTATTGCAAAAATTTAAAGATATTTTAAATTTGAATTTAATGATATGCCACACATACCTAGTGGTTCAAATGTTTCGGACTATAGCTATTGACATCATCAGTGTTCATTTCACATTAATGCTGATTTTTATTAAACGTCTTGGCGGATTGTGATGACGATGGAATATAGTCCGACCTTGCAAATAAGAACCGTCAGATAAAAAAAAAAACTGACAGAGCAAAAATAAAGCTGGTCAATAACTGCAATGAAAATGTTGAGGAAATTAAGTTTTTACCAATCTTCAATAATAATGTTAATAAAGAAGAAAAACTAAGATTTAAAATTTTGTTTTTTGCAAAACAATTCGGAAATCAAAAATTTTTTGACTTCCGAAAGGACCATTGCTTTGTCCTTCTGGTTGGCCAACTTTTCCCCATTTAACGGTTTCTGAGATCCCTGTGCTGTTCATTCTTATGGACATTGCGGACTCAGTGTACCTATACCTAGTAATAGTTACATGAAAGTTCCATTTAAAAAATATTAATAAAGAAGTTTAATATAAACTTAGGGCAACTTATATTCCCATATTATTATTCCCAATATTTTTATAAAAATCTGAGGTCATTTTGAATATTTTTATAAAAAAATTGCCAAGCGACGGTAAACGTTTCAACGTTTGGGGACATGCCTACAATTTTTTTTTCTCCTACGTGAGTGAGCGATTAACGTAGAGTGTAATTGAAGTACCTAAGTAAGTGTAAAAGAAATCATGCACATTTTACTAAATGCAAATCTCTCAAAATTATTAATTCAAGTCAAGAATCGGGTCCGGCCAATCAATATTCTTGGATAGAATCAACTCTGAAGAATTACTACAAATGAAAAATAGGTACACCCTAATTTAGGGGTCGTCAACACATACATCCCCCTCGCACACCTCACTACCCCGTTATTATAGACCATAAATTCAGAGAAGCTGTAAGATTGAAAACTGATCACGGGCGTACTGAAATGCCTGGTTAACCTCAATAATGAATTTTTCCAGGGAAGATTATTGATTTTCACTAAAGAAACCAATACATATTGAGCGATAGTAATAGTAAATATAAAATCATATTCTCACAGAAAAAATCATAATCATGCCAGAGGTAGAATAATAATTATTATTATAAGACAGAATGAAGAAAATTTCAAATATTAAGAAGTGTGGAAAAATGCTACGCTTATGGTGATGACTTCCAGATTTCACAATTTCGCTTCAGAACATTAAAACACAAAAAAAGTTCCTGCAGCTGTGTTTGAAAACAGGTGGATAGACGTTCCAGGTTCTCGGCCACCGTCGTAAATTTTTATTTGCCTGCAGTCGTATACATAATAGGAGTCTCCTATCCCTACGTATTATTAAAAAAAAAGCGAATAATAAACTGAAACTGAAACGTAATAAGTGGTAACACCGAACCGAGCACCGAATGGTAATGTGAAAACCAGTCTTAATAAAAATGTTTGCTGGTGAGTTTTGTAGTTATTTTTTACCAATAATTTTGCAGAGAATAATATAGGTACAATGTTTTTGAAAATAAAAAGAATAAGTAGTATAATAGATCGCAAACACCCCGATGTAGGTATGCACCTTTTTGAATTTGACAAAAAATTAAGATAGTCCTGAACATCGAAGAAAAAAGTATCTGACCTGAGCCTGTTTTACAGATTATTTTATGGAAGTGTTCAAAAGACGTGGCCCGTTTGATTCCACCTAGAACGAGGCCGGGAAGCAATACACGTCGAGCTGCAATAGTTCATCCCTATCAAGTTCAGCTTGTTACACCTCGTACCACCTAGCTTCAGACTTCTTTCATGTAGAATCGCACTCGAAACCGCATCATTTTGGAATATCAATCCAAGAGGTGTGTTTCCTGAGGAATAGAACCTACAACGATTCAAAGTGAACGTGAATCGATATCTCCGCTCATACACCACTCCCAAGTCCCTATTGACATTTTTGAAAATTAATCGTAAGCCATTTTTGAAGGAAACTTTAAAATAATGGAAGTAGGTACATATCTACCATCTACCCTAGGAGTAAACCTTAGACTATCTTAATGAATATGGACTGCGCCTTCCCTATCTTAGCTTGAAGTCAGTTTTGGTTTGTTGATATTCTCTCTCGCACTCATATGCTGCTTGTGGTGGGGTAAGGGGAACGACGTAAAATGTAAACAAACGGAATTCAAGAGCAGGGGCGTGCTCGAGTTCAGTTATTAGGGCAATGTAAATGTAATAATTACATAAATTATAATAATGATCACAATATTCATAGTATTATTATTTTATTTGCAGTTTTTGTTACAAAAAATATAAATTATGGGAATACTTATAGATATTAAATTAAGAAAATATATACTTATACCTACCTATACAAAATAAAAGGTACAAAAAGGTAATAACAATATTTAGCAAATAAAAAATCGATAGGAAAGTCGGAAAGCAATATACATCAGTAGGTACCTAAAATATTTTTTCAATTTCTTACATATTTAGTTGATTTTATTCTAAAAATAAATTAAACGAACCTAATTGAAAATATGTCAGATACCTAATCACTAATTTTAGTAATTTTAAAATGCCCTGTATTACTAAAGTTTTGTTCTGATATTGCTGGGAGTGAATTTGTCTCAATTTTAGAAGAATTAATTGCCGATAAAAAATGAAAGATCATGGAAAAAGTTCACCACATTTAAAAAATTTGCAACTTAAAATTAGTAATAATCTGGAATTTTTTTAACGTTCGTGCAACCGGGTCAAAGTCTTCTATTTCATATTCTTTGATGATATTGTTTGAATATTATTCCCGCTCTTCATATTCTAATTATCTTAAATTAGAGGTTGACAATAATAATAGCAGGTAAGTAATGTACTTTCAAAAAGTCAGTATTTTTTATTTATTTAAATGGAATAATTTTTCCAAATTGCATTTTTCAAAGTATTCAGTAGGTATTCAGTATGCTTTCGAAAATGAAAAAAAACTGTCAAACAATAATTGTTTTCACAAATTAAAAGATACAACACTTACACTACGCTACGCCCATGACCATGTATGCTTTGTTTTGATTGACGGCTTTGCGTTGCTTACGTAGGAAACTGATAGACTTACCTTCTTTCGAAGTTTTCTCAAAAACAGAACACGTTTTCGCCATTTTTTTTTAACTTAATTGAAAAATTAATTATTAAAGCTTAAAACGAGTGAAAGCTAGAGCTGAAAATATAAACAACAAGGAACTTAGCACTGTTTGAAAAACACGAACTCTTATTATGGTTTTATGTAAACAAACGGTCTGACAGGATGTAAACATTCATGTTGCCAGATGTAGCAAAGTAAAACGGGTATAAGGGATCTATCGATGTTTATTACACTGGAGAGGTTGCGCTCTTTTATTGTAAGTGCCAGTTTCATTATTGATCTGGCATTCATTGTTTTGAACAGTCTTGTTTGGAGAGAGAGGGATGTCGGAACACTTTTACAGTGTTTATGTCTTGGTCCATATATTTATTAATATAGTCTAAGGAGTAAACCATGCAGTAAGAAAGTAAGGTGTAGACGGAAGAGGAAATATTGAGGAATTTCAAAGAAGTATGAAGGAAGTACGGAGGAAGTATGAGGAATAACGAGGAAGTACCAGAAAGTTAGGGGAAGTACCTACGAGGAAATACGGGGAAGTACGAAGGCAATATGAGGAAGTATGGAGGAAGTATGAAGAATTATTTGACGAAAAGGAAGTAGGTGTACAAATATGAATCAGTGGTTTACCCCTCCTCGTACCTATCTGAGTGAACCTACCTAACAAAAGTTATTTTAAAATTTTGATACAAAAAATAAAATAATAAATCCCTTAAGTGATTTTTCAGGGTGCGCTGTTGTAATTTTTTTATCGACGATATTCCTTTTGTAAATTATGTTTCACAATTTGTCGAAATATTTTCTTATTTGTATGGGAAAATAATTTGACAAATTGTAAAATACAATAGTTTTAGAAAATGGAAAATCAACAGAAAAATACTACAAGTAGGTATTTCAGGATTGGCGACTTTCTTAATGTCACTTTAAGAGCATTTTCATAATGCAGATTTCCACTCATTTTCACTCATTTCCAAACAATGCAGTACCTATGCATATTAAATTGGCTTCTATTGCTCAACAAAAGTGGGTAGGTATTTTATTTATTAAAAAAAAAATAGATTGAGGTCTTTACGGGCATTTACTAAAAGACGAACTAAAAGATTAAAAAACATTCTGAAAAGATAAGATATTTTGAATCTACTTATTTACTTATACGGGCGGGTGTCGCTAAAAGGTTAAAGGACATTTCCCCAGTACAAAAATTGCCGATTTAACCCAAATTGATGGCACGTCTCACTATTTACCCAAGAATATTTTTATCCGCACGCCACTTATTGATTTTGTAATTTTTTGTCCAAAGGCCCTTCTATAAATATTTCCTTGCTAGCATCGTTTTCCCGTAACTAATTTTTTTGATGGACCATTTACTTAGGTACCTATAATACTACTACTGAAAAGGTATTTCTGAAAATCTCTTTTTTAATTTAAATAATAATTTCAACAGCAACGTTCCACCACAGATTCCTGGGTTCAAAACGTGCCGATTTAACCGAAATTATTTTATGCCTAATGTCCTTTTTTCAAGACACCGAATTTGAACCGAATACGCATTTTCCAAAATAAATAAAAAATGAATTAAGTATCTGAAAAACTTCAGTTTTACCATTGCTACGATTTTATCTCAAGGCCAATAAATGTGAATAAAATCGTTTCTGTGAATATTTTTTTTTTATTAAAATGAGAGTTTAAAAAAAAAACGTTTTCGTGGCGTAAGTCCATCATTAAATTTAATTATGGGAAAACTATGCATGATACCAAAATTTTATAAGAGAGAAAAAAGTTTAGTAATACTTTAAGCCTTTGGATTAAAAAATAGAGAATCAATCAGTGGCGCACGGTAATCCATTTTTGACGTATCTGGAAAACGTTATACAGCATGCATTTTTGGACATAGATAATTTTAGTTAAATCGGCATAATTTTTTTTAATCGGGAATCTGTGGTAGGTCTACTACTTATACTTTTTTAGAATTTTTTTCATTTTAAAATTTTAATTAATCATGCAAATGACTGGAAATTTAACTTACTGTAATTGTCATCATTTACAACTACATAAATAAATAATCCAAAAATTCTGTGCAATAAAATTCCGCAATCGCCACAAGGTGAACTTAATTTACTTACATAGGTACGTAAAGAGCTTTTTTATTAGTATTATTTAATTTTCCATACCCCTGATAAGTAAAACAAAAATACCTCTAAAAATACATTTTATTATACTCTTCAATAAATTCCTAGGTAAGTTTAATTATTAAATTCATATTCAACAGATTTCATCACGAGATAAAATAAATGTTTTGTTAGAAATGTAGGTACCTAAAAAACCGAGTACAAAATCCACATACAATAGAAACTATTAATATACTTGAACCGCTGACATGTTATTTTGATGCAATTTTTATCGCTTACATAACAAAATTCGCACGCCTCTTCCCAAAATCTTATCTCGAGTGTTTTCGATAAGTAGTTTGAACCTCTTATTTTATATGACCCTTTTATTTAAGTAATGAAATGATAGAAATTATACTACTTTCGATTAATGTGGCGAAAACTTTTGATAAATAACCACTCTTTATAAAACTTCACAATATCAGTTCATACCTATAATAATATCATATCATCAATTTGAGCTTGTGATTAAATTCTGCAATAGACAGTTCATTAAATCCTCGCCGGCTTTCAGGGGGCTCGATTCCCTCTTTCAATTTTTGTTCATGCAAAAAAATACCATGACGTTCAAAGATATTTTTCAACGATCGAGACCTTGAAAGGACTCACAAAAGTAGCTGAAGAAAAAAAGAAAACGAGCGACTTATTTATTCGATTTGCTAAATAAAATATTCCAAAAATATACCAAAATACTGGCTCAACCCGCTCAACCGGCATCGGTTCTGTTCTACTAAGTGAATTCTTTTTCACTACCTCTTCACACTGTAGCAAAGCAACTTGGCGAGCAAATTACTAAAAGTTCTTCATACAACTTTGTTAAAAAAATATAAATAAAAACACCAGCAACATTTTCTCTAATTTAACTCAATAGGCACTAAGTAAGATGCATACATTTGAACCACATTTAACCGCGTCTTTACAATAATTTACCGGTCACTTGAGAATAATAATAACTTTCGGTCCTGCATGGGTACAAAAAAAAAAAAAAACTTACCGTATTCTCTCAGCCAACTCGACCTTACTCTTCTTCTTGCTATGAGCGTGCACAGGACTGACACTGGGTTCGCTTCCAGAAGCCGGTGGCGAAGAGGACCCATTACTAGAGGACAAACTTCCCGTTCTTCCCCTGAGATCCTGTTGCGGATGAGTCCCGTTGGACACCGACAACGTCGGTTTCCCATTATGCCGGTTCCTGCGTTTTTTCTTCTTGCCGCCTTGCTGGCCGGCCGGGGACGTCTCCTGCCCCGCGCCGATCTCCTCCAGCCGACCGAAAATCTTACTCGTGGGAGGCGGCGGCATCCAGTCCAAGTCCTTCTTCAAGTGCCCTCTTCCGCACCGGCAACCGCAGGCCTTGTAAGCCAGATCGTATCCCTTCTTCGTCCAGAGATTCTGATGTCTCTGACGCTCGGACCAGGACCTGGCGCGACCGCAAGTCTTTAGATAGGCAAGGACTGATTGTTCCCATTGCTCGAAGCACTCCCGATGCATATAACGTCCGGCTAGACATAGTTCGTTGTTGCACGTAACACGCACTGTGTCTCTAAGATCGTCCAGGGATATCAACATGGGGTCGTTGTTATTATTAGGGGTAGGGCTTAGTTGGGGCTGGGCTTGCTGGACACGAAGACATTCGCCTGTGGGCACGCAGCACCGGGTGAAACTGACGCCGACATCATCGGGATCGATACCCAGAAGGCCTTGAACTTGGCCGACTAGATGACGTCGTGGAGCCATCTCCTAGGGGGTTAATTTAACGTTTCATATAGTCTATGTTAAGTGGTAACCCGGTTAGAAGGGTAGATAATTCAAGGGGTAAGCTGTGATGATGAGTAAGCTAGAGGAGCTTACTCTATGAAGATGAGATAATATTATTTGATGCAGTTGCAGCGTGATCGTAAGTGAATTCTGCGGCCTGTACTCGCGTCTATCTTGCAGCGTTCACGATCGCGGACTGGTTAAACGCACGACCGGGGAAAGTGTTGTTATGGAGGGGAGCGCTAGAGACACGTTGTGCCGCCGAAAGGGAAAGGTAGGGAGTGGTGGGGACGGAGCTTTTCACTCACTGTTACTTTCGGCAGACGCAGGCGCCAGACTCTCACTATCAGCAACCCTGACCGTCGCGACGCCGGGTCGGTGCCAATGCCAAGCGGTGCAGCGCTCGACGCCGGCCGGCCCACAGCCAAACTAACCGGTTGAAATGTGCAACTATTGCAGGAGGGAGGTTCCAGTCCAATCTGAGAGAAGCTCACGAGAATATAAATAAAGGAATTTCCTCAGATTTGACTTTGATATGATAAAATTTGTCTAAGCTCGAGTCTACCTTCGTTTCTTGAAGTTAAGGATAATTAAATAATGATGATACATTCGTTATTCGTTTGAAAATGGTTATCTCCCAGAAAAATCTGCCTTAATGATTTAGATATGCGAACTATTCTTTTTTTTTCATGAATAATTCATATGGCCGTATTCACAATACATGAAATCGTGATGACATTTTCTGTCTTGTTAAATTTTATATCTTGATAATATTCATCATAATTATATTCGGCTAAAATTTTGAATATATTACAGAGGCTTCATTAATAATTGCATAAAATGGCATCATTCACTGTTAATTATTCTTAATTAATATCAATTTAATACCGAATTGAATCTCTATTAATCTAGTTTGATAGTTAATACAATACCATGATCGAAACTTTTCCGCTGAACTATAAGATAAAAAATATTGCAAAATGATTATTTATACAGGGTGTCTCAGAATAATTATTCATAATTTTCTGGCATGATAGGGGACCTCGAAATTGTCTTTTTTTTATACAAACAGGTGTCCTAAAAAGTCTTGTTTTCAAGATAAATATACAAAAGGTACAAGTCGAAAAAAATAGGTTTTTTATTCATATCTCAAAAATCCTTTTGCCGATTTTTGGTAAAATTTGGCAGTGTTGTTCGTTGTGATAGCACTAACTATAGGTACCGGACTGACTTATTTACACATTTTATCTTTTTTTTTGCTCTATTTAAGCAGCTAAAAATACAGCATTTATTGTTTCCTGATATTTTTTTATATCTTACTTTATTTTAGAAAAAAAATACAGCCAACTCAATGCATATGTGACGTACATTTTTTTGTCAAAATTGTTCATGAGACTGCCTTCTCGGACGCCACTGGGACCCATAATTATAATCTAGTTAGTGCGTCCTATCACAACAAATAACACTGCTAAATTTCACCAAAATCGTCGAAAGGATCTTTGAGATATTAATAAAAAAACTGTTCTTTTTAACTTTAAAACACCCTGAATCTTGAGAACCAGACATTTTACATCAACCGCCATAATAATAATTATACAGTGATCGCCAAAAAGTTGGCATCATAAGAGTAAATTTTTTATTTTTGACTTGTCAAAAAACTTTTAAGGGTAAAAAATCTCTGCTAGCTTGAAAAATGATTGTGATTTTTTAATATCAAGAAATTAGATTTTTTTTTTCGAAAAGTAAACAAGATTTCGATTTGATTATGGTAAAAGCAAGTGGTAAAAAATACCACTTTCGAATATTTTTTTCAAAAAAACGTTTTCAATTTTTTTGAAATATTTTCAAAATTTGACAAACTTAGACTTAATTTCAAAATGCAATTTTTTTAATGTGAGCGTTTCACATCTGTTATTGTAATGGACTATGGAAACTTGTTAATTATAGTACTTCACATATTCCTTTACATCATTAGTCGAAAAGTGATATATTTTGAGACAAATTTGACTTTTTTTATGCACTTTTAAGGAGAAACGGGTTTTTTTATGACAGCCAGTTAAATTTCTAGATATAGCTACTTGAAGCTCTTAACACCACTGTTAATTAATTTTATTTGAATACAAAAACACGCTAAGCGCTATTTTACATTTGAATTGATCAATTTAGTAAAACAATAATTAGAGAAATCAAAGGTGAATTGTATCTAAATAAATAGTCAAATTTGTCATAAAATATCACTTTTCGGCCAATGTACAGAAATGTGAAAAATTACCAATCTTCATAGTCCAATAGAAAAAATTATTAAGTATGTATATAAAATTTTTCGAAAGTGGGGCGATTGTTTTTGAATCATGAGATTATCTAGTTGGCTGAAATTGACATATTGTACCAAAATCAAATCGAAATCTTGATTAGTTTTCGAAAAATATCCCTTTTATGATTTTCACCATTTCGAACAAAACTATTTTCTCGATAACTAAAAATCACTCTGAATATTTGATTACGGCAAAATCAGTTTTTTTAGCAAGCAGGGACTTTTTTTGACAAGTCAAAAATATAATTTTTTCCCATAATATGATGCCAACTTTTTGGCGGTTGAATTTTCCAGTAATAATCCCTATAAATTTTTTATTTTCAGTGTCTGGGTACGGGCATATGAACAGAAAAAATCAACGAACAAGTTACCCACTCCCTCCAATGATATGACACAATGTTTATTTTTTACGAAATTAATTAATAGATAAAAGAAATAATAAAATCTTCCTGCGAATTCGGAAATAATACGGGATTTTAAATTTGGTATTTTATCAAATTAATTTTCAAATTTATCAGTATTTTATTAATGTTCGTCAAAAATAGAACCTTTTTTTGCAATTATTATTAAACAGCTCATTACCGATTCTATAAAATTAACTCGTCGTAATTTCTTTTACTTAAAATATTCAAATTAATTTTTTATTGTAATAAAATATTCGTGACGCTTGGGCCCAGAGTTAGGTACATACAAGAAGTATCATAAAACTAATTTCATATATGGGGTGTCCAAAAAGTCTGGAATCTTGAGAAATACACATTGGATCCAAAAAATAAAAAATATTAATGCCTTTTTTAAAAGCTCTACTCATTGATATTAAACGCAACCCCCATCTCCCACCTCCATTCCTTCAAGTGGGGCCTCCCCCCGCCCCACAAATCAGATTACTACAGAATAAGATATTTGATTTCAAAAATTATGTCAAGTTTGTTTGAGACTTTTTTTCCATTGGAGACAGATGGCGCTATGATCGCAGACAACTTTATAATAATAATAATAATAATAATAATAATAATATAAAATATATATACAAAAAGTCTTCCCTTATTGTTATGGCGAAAAACAATTTTTCTTAGAAATTTTTCACGAATAGTAATAAATGACAGTTACCATTTGGCATTTAAAAATTGACCACCACTTCTTCCTTCATAGTGGAGGGGGGAGGGAGGTTAAATGTAGTATTATTGATGGCTTTTTTTAAGTAAATAAACTCGTAGTTATTTATTTTTAATTTTTATTTAAAAAATTAATACTTTTTCGATTACAGCGCCATCTTTCATGAATCGGAAAAAACGTTTTAGGTAAACTTGACATAATTTTTGTCGCAAAAGTCGATTCTGCAATAAAAAATAGGAGCAGGTAGGACTTCGAGAACTATAGTCTATAATTTTTTTCTCAAAACTGGTTACTTAGAGAAAGCTGCAAAGCACTAGCCTGTATTAGCCTAATTTTCTTCTTGAAAAAGTACTCTACTCCACTGGAGCTTAAAAAAAATGGAAAAATTGAGGTACCTCTGTGCGCTTAAAACAAATTAAAAATATTAAGTCACAAAATTATATCTTTTTACGCAGAACACAACTTTACCCATGTTGTAAATCGGCGTCTTTATAATGCCCCCTTCTCCTCGGGTTTTTGCGTGTATTTGAAACCTCAAGCACGTCGAGACCCCCTCCCCGCTCAAGAAAAAATGGGAAAGGAACTGAATGAGAATGATGTGCTAAGTATGTGCTAATTATGTGTCAGAGTCAATAATTTATTAACAAATATATATAAGTAAGATTGAGTGTATATCTTGAGCAAATGTCAACGGCCCATCATATTTTATAAAAAAAAATTTCTGGCTTTTTTTACATTAAACCCGACTTTTTGGTCAAAAAATTGTAACATAAGTAGACGATAGAGGGTAATCGAATATGCTAATTAGGTCAATAATTTTTTGTTCCCTAACAATAGAAAGGGGCAACTCCTTTAAGCATATCAGTAGGTACCTACCATCCGAGCTGAATGTTGGCATAACTGCAAAACCCTATATTTGCTTGTTAGATAAAAGCAATTTTTTTATTCTTTTAAGTTATTATAGCAGCGTTTTCAGAGAAAATAAACTCGTAAGTCTTGTTAAAATCGACTCGTCTGGTATATTTATTTACTTGAGAATGGCAGTCTTTTCAAGTCGAGCTCAAAGGATTCATTATCGATAATCACGATCAAGTGATTTAATGCACCTTATCCCTAATTGCTCTAATACTCTCTTCACCCTTTGAGTTACTGGAATTTAGCTTCCATCCCTCACACTTACTTTATACGGGGGTGTCGTGAGAGGCCAAGATTGAAGACAGCAGGAATAATCTCTAACAAGATAGCGCGCTGCCGTCTTAATCTCGCTGGTAGACAAAACCTGCACATTAGTCGCTATTTACGACTATTAAGACCGTAAATACGGAGGGACAAAGGACCTTACATTAACGCGCGCCTCTGGATACATTCATACAAGCCGGAATTAATAGATAAGCGCTCCGGCTATCGGTAAATCCTAAAGGAGACTCTATTTGCCAGTGGAGAACAAAAGAGAGACACGACGAGGTAACAAGTGGCTTGAAATTTAAGGGTTAAAATAGAAGGCTCTCGGGAAAGTTGTTTGTACGTGGATTTCAGGCAAAAAGGCAGCTAAAAATGGGAAAATGTAACCTACTTTGAGACAACTTAATTTCTTGTTGTTTTGTATGTTTAGAAAATTTGAATGTTTTGCAAGAATAAATTCAATTTCCTTCTGAATCAGTTTGCACAAAAGTTGTTGCAGCGCTTACATTTTTTCTCATGTGGTCATTAATTTGTTTTTTATTATTCATTTGTTTATAATTTATTTTATTGTGTTTAGTATGGGCCCTCGAGAGGGAAGACAAAAATAGGGGGTCGCTTATAACTTCCTGCATGAGAAATCGTTAAAAAACTGAAAAAAAAAAATTCTTGAAAATGGTGAGTCTGCGGACCCATATATGTTAATAGAAACTTCTGTTTTTATTTTTGAACGAGCTATCACGTCCTAAAGTCCTGCGCATATTATGAATAACCCTGCATAACTTTAACCAAAATTTATAACAACCTTTTTTATCTTATTAATAGAAAAAATGACAAGAACTAAAAAAAGCACAAAACATTAAATTCGTATTGCACAAACTGTGAATAAAGAGGTAACCTATCTAACTAAAACTGAGTTTTTTTTTAAATTATTTGGCTCAAAATCCTAATTTTCACTAATGTGACCTCAACTCGTAGCAAACTTTGAAGAAATCTAAAAAATACGTTTTCATTTCAGTATTATGGCTTTCTGCAACATTGAAATTGTTCACAAATAAAATTGCTCCCAAGCTAAGCTAGGTAGGTAGTTGACAAAATCAAATCAGGTTTCTTCCGACATCCGACATCCGATTAAAAAAAAAATGCAAACCTGGATAAATACGTGACTGATTCAGTGATTTCTTTCCATGGAGATCGTGTTCGTCGTAAGCAAAACGCATAACCAAATGAAACAAAAACCGATACGAGAAACTCGACCCTCTGAGGTTATATAAGAAAGGCAGGTGAAGAATTTTAGTTTTAAAACAAGGAAAAAACAAAAATAGTATAGCGAACGGCGATGGAGCATTCTTTAAAACCTGCTGCTGCTGATATAAGCAGCCAAACATCTGCCCAGTCGAGTTTCCTGCAAGGCCAAGGCCAAACAACAAAGCAAAAACTACGAATTGTATCACATAATATTTATTATAAGGCATAGCTGCAATCTATTTTATTTATAGTAATTATTATGCCAAGTACTCTAGGTACTCGCCGCTCAAATGGATAATAGTAATACTTCAAGCTTTGTCGAGCAGAATAGAGTACATTAGCCCAGTGAACTGCGCAATTACGGAGCCATTGCGAAATTAATTTCAAGGCTATTTTTTATATATGACTGGGTTCATGGGCGTAGGATGTCACGCTTAGGGTTTCGAGATTAAAGATTAGATTTTTATTCCCATTATTCTTATAATCGGAATCTAGGTCGAATTTTAAATAAGTGTGAGGGCCCCAGGCGGCTAATAACTAAAAGGACCCCCTAATCGCTTTAAATCCACGATAAAAGAGAATAATCATCCATAATTATTATTTAGAGAACAACAAGTTCATGGTATAAATATGTGGATAATTTTGGTATTTAAATCTAAAACAATAAAAAAAATTGCATATGCATTTGAAATTTAAATCTTTATCACTTATTTGTTTTGTACCTATTGTGCAAATTATAAAAGACGCAAAAACATCAAAGTGATCATAATTAAAACAATATATTTAGATAAATGGATTTATTTGCTTGATTTAATAGGATTATAGGTATTTAAGTCTAGTGTTTTTTTGGTTTAGTTTTTTCTCTTTTATGCAGGTATAAGTATAAAGTTGTAGGAAAATTATAAATAAAATTTAAAACAGAAACCCGCACCCTTTTCCCCGTTTGACTGGTAGAGAAGACCTGAATTACTTACCGAGAGAGAGAGAGAGGGTACTATTTTGTTATCATTAGAAAATTTCGTTGTGGAGCATAATTTTTTACACACGAGTCACTCATCCAAGTACTAATTAAAAAACCTTTATTAAAACGCGGGTTCATTATATTTATGCAATAAAATTATTATACAAATAAAATTAATCCTTCATCCTGCCAAGGAGGATATCACATTTTGAATCCTTCACAAAATCGTATAACTTTGTATTTCGATGCTATAACAATGCAATTTCATCAATGCTGAGCCAAATCAGCCAAACGAATAATATTTTTGATTTTTTTACCAATTGTTTGAAAACGTAACTGAAAGAATGATTTTAAATTTTATTTTTCTATTATTATCTTAGCAAATTGAGTTTTTATGCATCTAGAAGGTTTACTTAAGCCCAGGGGACAAATGGAGGTTAACTATTACCTACTAGAGATAAAAAATTTAAGCTCCCCAGGTAGCAGAGCAACGTCAATATGACGTAATTTTTTAGTCTTCGGTGACGTCGAATGGCGAATCTAGTGACGTGAGAATGGAAACTCAGGTCAGAAAACGACATAAAAACTACCAAAATAAACTTTTAACATTAACCTAAAAAACACGCATTATTTTTCATTCCATGAACGAAGAATAATTGTAGCTCTGGTTTCAGCTTCCCAATTTGACTTGTTTCAAGTAATAAAAAAAATATTTTCCGAATTTCGTCTTGTAAATTTCACGTCTAAATGACCTTAAAACACGTTACTTACGACAGTGTCTTGAAATAGAAGTCAGTTTACGTCTTCTTGACGTCTCCTATTGTTTGTATCTAATTACGTGGGATATCAGTCACTTACAAGACGTGTTTTCGACGTCGCTTATAGGTTGCTGACGTCAGCGATCAATTATCAGCAAAATATGACGTTATAATAACCATATGTCTCTACTACCTGGGTTGATTTATCAAACAATTATTAATATCTACCACAGGACCATAAAATAACGATATTAATTTATTATTACATTTTTTCATACAGGCAATAAACTGTTAGTTTAGTGGCAGAGGGATAAAAAAAATTCCGATACAATAATTATGAAATCGATACAAAAGTTCAAATAGTTATTTATGTAACAAGTACATAAAGTATGGTACTTTTTTCAGGACTGGGAAGTTTGACCGCACGAGCCGCAAGCGATGAGTGCCTCTATCTCTATCTCTATCCCAGAAGTGAAAAAAGGCACTTTATGCATGTGTTGCATACAAAACTCTATACAGGGTGTACCAGCTCGATTTAGACAACGGTAAGGACCGTGTAGGTCTCGTCAAGACGAAACGTTTTTTTATTTGAAGTTTTTGGATTTGGACCTTCGTTGCGGAAATATGGCCGACTTCCGGTTTTTAGTTTTTTGGCTCCAGTTTCGGCATTTTTGGGTTCTCGCCCAAACTGAAACCAGTTTTGGAAACTCCTTAGCTTCAGTTACAACTTTCATATTGAAGTCAAGGTTCTATCTCTGTTGGATTCAAAATCTTAATTTTTCAATTTGATTCAATTTGAATTGATTCAAAGACTTGAAATTTAAAGTTTTGGGCATGTCGCCATTTTGAATCCAACAGAGATAGAACCTTGACTTCAATACGAAAGTTGTAACTGAAGCTAAGGAGTTTCCAAAACTACTTTCAGTTTGGGCGAGAACCTAAAAATGCCAAAACTGGAGCCAAAAAACTAAAAACCGGAAGTCGGCCATATTTCCGCAACGAAGGTCCAAATCCAAAAACTTCAAATAAAAAAACGTTTCGTCTTGACGAGACCTACACGGCCCTTACCGTTGTCTAAATCGAGCTGGTACACCCTGTATAAGAGTGACTTAAATTAGAACGAAAAGTTATGAGTGTTTCTGTGAAGCTATCAACGCATTTTTCATCACGTCAGTTCATAAAGCACATCTTGCTTAATATACATTTCTTTAGATTTTTGAGGTAACAGATTTGGTGCAGCCACATTTAATAATAATAATAATAATAATATTTATTTACGCCATCTTGGATACATATTACAAGCCGGCCGTGAAAGCACACATCAAACCTTAATGAAATAATTAGGTATGTTGCGAATTGAATTAGATTTCAAATGGGGGGTCGTTTGATCGATTTAAAATTATTGAGCGGAAGCTGCTGGGGCTAGGGGGTTGTTGTGTCAAGGTCAACTACGACCCTGAATCAAAAGGTGTCCCTCGAGAAAAAAAATCGACCTACCTCAAAATTATTTGTCGACATAAAACGCATCAAAGGAGCTAGTTATTCAGGGAAGAAGTTTTCAAAAAGACACTCACTCCACTTCAAGCTTCTTCCATAGCTTCTTCCAGAGGTTTCTTATAATGCAGAGCAAGCTAACGGATGGGCAACAAGAAAGCAACGGCCGTGGTTCTGACGTGAAGTGGGGGAGGCATTAAGACATATATACCAGAAAAAGACCGGCAAGGCTTTAGCTATTTGTTAGCATGTTAGCTAAATCTATTTAGAAGAAGAATCTATTTATTGAACATATAAATGGAGGTCTGAAGACATGTTCAACTCTGGATTTGTTTTCTGAAGAGAAACCTTTCTGTTGCCTTTATCAATAAAGGTAATAGAAATAGAAACATTCAAGATAAATAATTTATTTTGGGTTGTTTCAAGGTAACAGGGGAAATCTAATCATTACTATCATAACTATTGGGAACGATTTCTAAAATTTCTGTCAACTCTTTGCAAAATGGCCTCTGGGGCGACCCTGTGACAGTCATTCAACAAAATTTTCCTCTGTCTCACGAAGACTAACCGTCCCCGTCCGTCCCGCTGCAGGCCGGAAGAAAAAGGCGAGTGTAAGTAGGTACCGCATTCTCCGCCCTTTGGATTGGATTTCTCGATTTTTGAGAGAGCAGAACAAGTCCGCTGCACTAAGACCTCAGGAGACCCATTGTGCTTCCTTGTTCACCTAGTAGCCCTTCTTAAGCTCTCCCAGGCTCAGGAAGAAATTCTCCGCCCTCTTTTTATTTCAAGAAAATCACATCTGACTAGATGGCGGCCTCAGAGGTCTCCAAAATCTTCGGGATATACTGACCCAACGAACATTTTTTATTCGAAAAAGAAAGTTTCACTGCCTCTCTCAGTGTGGGTAGACTCTCCATAAACACTTCTGAAAATAAGAAGCCTATAAGTGTAGGTAGCTGCTATATTTAAAACAGTAGCAATGCACGCCTATGTTTTTGAATTGCAGCCCAATTTTCAATAGAGTAACCAGGATAATTCCAGGCAGATGGTCGATCATAATATCTTAATGTTCAGTTAATTCATTAAATTAATCGACTAATGAGAACAACGGAGTTTTTGTTGGGATCTGATTCATTATATTAGTGCAGGGGCTTGTTTGAACACTAGAAATTCAACACACCATTAGTTAGGCTCTCAACTCGATGTAAACATTTCTAATGGCATAATAAAGTTTTAATGAAGTAATTGGTAAGGTTTTTATGTATTGTTTGACTAAATTTGCATTAATTTGGCTATGTTGACGTTGAAAATGGCTCTTCTATAAATGAGTTCATAGTTAAAACTTTACAATGGATCATTATGGTGTTATTACTACCGCTGCCAAAATCAAATTATGCATGCTCCACGGTATTATTATTTTATTAAACAAATACTTATAGTTAGAGAAATGGTGACAAAAATGCTTTCTACCTTCCATATGGAAGAAAATCAGGTTTTTATCCACCCCCCAATTGAGGGAATTATTTTCCAATAATATGGTCACCGGGAATATCTCAGAGACTAAGCGTCGTACAGCCTCAGGCAAAAAAAAAATTCCAAGGAAAGTGACCCTAAAAAATCGTTGAAAAATAGTTTTGAGCTTCAAAAATGACCGCTAGAGGGCGTAAGAGCCGTGATTAAGTAAGGAATTTGAATTTTCACATCATTTTTTCAAAATTAGGGTATATTCAAAATATCATAATGCTTAGAGAGCTTAATTTTTTATTCTGCAGTTTTCTGCACTCCATAATTTCATAAATAAACTCCATAAATAAAGTGGTGGGGGAAATTCATTTCACTAATTTTTAATTGTTTTACCATGCAATCGCTAGGGAGCATTATCACTCGGTTAAAATGGCTGAAATTCAAATATGTTTATGGCGATCAAAAGTCTCCATGGGCGTGAAGTCAATATGTACACAGGGTGATTAAAAAACCGTTATTTTCAATTTTTTCTATCCACCGTTGGTAACTTCTTTATTATTGGACCTATGAAGTCGGTTAAAGTAGCAAACATGAAGAATTTTCGTCGCTTGTTGCAGTGGTGAAAACAGAAAAACAATTGAAGTTTACGTCATGAGATATATTCCTATTTTTATATTAAAAAATTATGGAATAAATAGTTTTTTTGCTAGCATAAAAAGAATACTATAAAACGTACACTTTAGGATACCACAGACTGGACCCTCAACGTTTCCAAAAAATATTTAAACCATACGGATTGCAGTTTACATAAACATAATTAATAATTTAAGTTTGATGCCTCTAACCAGTGCAGAGAAACTCGTCTAAGATCGACATACAAAGGAGTGATTATGTAAGGGTGCCTAATGCCCGGAACCCCATTATAGGACTTATATTCTATGGGGGATCAAAAGGGCTTTGAGATATATGGGTCACGTGACTTGCACTATAAAGTATGCTAAAAAAGAGACAACTGTAATAACTTGCATGGTGATGGGATCTATAGGAGTTTACCTGCATCCTGAATTCATCTGATTTCCTACAGTTTTCCTTTTTTTGGAAATTATTATTTTGATTCTGATGTTAGTTTCGGCTCAGAAAAATAATTTTGACTTTTAGATCCGCAGCAGGATATTTTCACTTTTGATTAACGTATACTTATTGAAGCTGTATTTTTTAGTATGCGCTGTATGCCCCGTAATCTATTTAGGTACAGCATTCCTAAAAATTTCGTTAAATTTTAAAAATATTTCACCAATAGAGTACAAGAATACCTACTTATACTTATTATGCATAGACTTGACGATTTGCAATATAACGGAAATAATAACCCGTTCTGAGATAAAATCAAGGAAAAAAAATCAATAAAAAATTGCCTAAAATCATGTTTGCACACAAACGGAAGCTATTAAAATTGCAACAAACCAGTTTTAGTCGAGTAATTCTGTTATTCAGATAAATTATATGCATACTAAAACCTGGTCCATTATAATCATCGGATTCTTATTAAAATTAGCTGGAGGACTGCTAGAGCTGCGCTTAAAGCTCCTTTGAGGTTGCGAACGTGTAGAAAACCTCTCATAATATACCCGCAGGTGATATTGTAATAGGAGGTGCATCTAAATATGGAGATTCCTACTTTAGAATTTAAAAACTAAAAAACTTTTTTGTCAAATATTGCGAAATTACAAATTTTTTCCAACAAATACCAACACGTTACACGGTAACTGGGCAGATGCTCAATGGGAAAGTCATGGAGCATACTGAAGACGTATACCAGGAACCTTATTCTCAAACTCTTGCACAGAAGAGCAGACTCTATTATTATAGAGCAGTGGTGGGGCTTCTCACTGAACAGTGCCACTTTAGACATCACTTGCATTTGATTGCGTCAACTTTATTTTCTCACAAACATTGTCCAAAAACGCTTCTTTCCGGGATACAAAGTGTTAAAATTTATAAAAAACAATAATTTTTTTATTAAAAACTAACAAAAAAGCCTCAGTCGATTTTAATGAGATATTGAGACTAGCTTTATGAGCCATCTTTTGAATTCATTACAGTTTCAGAGAGTATTCCAGGGGCTTGCTCACGCGGGGTAATCTTTTGAGTTCTTTGCCTAAAAAAATAACATCCAGTCTTTTTTTGCATTAAAAAATTTTTTTTTCAGATAAAGCAACCAAGAACTAAACTTTTCTTGTACTTTTTTCCGTATCTGGCTTCGTTTTCGAGAAAAAACAAATAAAACCCGCTTCAAGGCATGTTGAAAAATTGTTTTAAAATTAAAATTTTAATTTTAATGATTTCATTTTGATCAATCTTATTTTGTACCTGCGTAAAAATGGCTTTTATTTTTTTTTTCTTGAAAAAGAAATAAGATAGGAAAAACAATTATTTAAGAGACAAAAAAGTTGTATTTTTATCTGCTTAATCTGAAGAAAATATAAAAAAAATTCAGTGGCGTACATTCTTTTTTGCAATAATGTTTGGTGAGGATAGAATAAACTTTAACAAATGTTTATAAGAAAAAAATGGTCGTTTTGACGCCCCCGACTACCCATAAAAGTTTGTCCGTATATTTATAATACAGCCTGTATATGTAGAATAGAATTAGTATCTATACTGCAATGATGATGAGACTCTCCCCCCCCCCAGAAACTATTTTTGAAGTTTGTTCGTTACTTGTCAAGAACAACTTTTTTCACGCAAAAAAAGGCTCAACGTGTAAACTAAGTCTGTCTGATGTAAAAAAATAGATAATTATTATATTCACGATTTGTCTTGACATTGTGTGACCGAATTACCCTTTTATAAACTTAAAAGATAGTATCGTCCCTGAAACACGTCTCTTTGACATATTTATTACATCGATTATTATAATTCCTGTGTATTGTGTATTATGTGGGTTAGCAGTATTTATATTTAGTAACGACGCATTTTTTACAATATCGGTCATCTTACAACACACCTGCCTTCTAATTTACATATCTCTTATTCCCTATACAGAGCCTACAGCTGGTCTTCCTGGCACCTTTAAATTGAAAGAAAGTTGCTTAAAGTAATAATAATTGAATTCTTATTATGGACCTGTTGTGAAGAGGAAACATAATTATTATAAATTAAACGTTTATTTCCTTGTGTGTCATAAAATTTTTAAGGAGTCAGGATATTTGATCACGCATGCTTTTTATCGATTAATTACTTACTATTTTTAAATAAATTTCATCATGTTAATAATATCTTCGTGTTTATTTACTTACGTCTTCTTGTCGCAAATTTCTCGAAGCTAAAACACTTTTGCAGAACTTTTTTCATTGTTCTTATTGAGGTATTAATATTCCTTATTATTTATAATTCAAATGATTGTATACAACCTTTCATTTTCTCTCCTTATTTGTGGTGAAGTGCGGCAGTTTTTAATGGGATGCGATTATTTCCACAATACATGCTTTTATACAATAAGGATGTGAAAATTTTATAATTTGAGCTTTTTATGGAGATGTCTATTGGAATGCTTACAAATTGCATGAAGATCAAGAACCAAGAGGATATTTATGATTATTATGTAGATATATTATAAATATAATATGCAATCCGTAACGGTGATTCGGAAACAAGCTCATTCTAAGGTAATATAAGAACCAATAATATGCGAGAGAGAATTAGGTATAGAAATAATGAAACGAAATCCCATCATTATAAAACGAATTTTATTGCAGAAGTTTTGGAAAGTGCAGTGTCCCATTTTGTGATTGTACTTTCGCGTAACCTGGTTAGTGCATGGTTACCATAAGATTTAAATTTCTATTTAATTGAGATTATTTTTGAATCGAAATCTCTGTAAATTACAGTTTGGTAGGACTTGGTTAAAATTTAATTGTCCAAAATCGGTAGACGTAAAAGAGACACGACAAGTAAAATAGTAGACATTTTATTTTATACATACAGTATTTTTATACAGGGTGTTATTTAAAGGAATGTACTAAATTTAAGGGCGCATTCATAGAAGATACACAGTCTTGAAGTATTTTTTCACCATCACCAAGATTATTGGAAAGAAAATGAATGCCAGTAACTTTTTTAAATTTTTGATATTTTTTTCAGATTAGGCAGCTAAAAATACTACTTTTTTATCTCTTAGTTGCTTGATAATAAATTGCTTTCCTATCATAGTACCTACTTCTTTTTGAGAGAAAATAATTAAAGCCGCTTTAAAGTATGTTTAAAAATTGATAAAATGAAACCATTAAAATTAAAATCAATTTTTTTAACAGCATTGAAGCGGTTTTTATTTTTTTAATAGAAAACGACAGCTAAACGAAGAAAAATTCAAAGACATAAAAGTTGTATTTTCAGTTGCCTTATCTGAAAACAATTTCAAAATTTAAAAAAGATACTGACGTACATTTTTCTTTGCAATAATACTAATGAGGGGGTTCCCAGGGACGCCACTGGAGATAATAATAAAAACATACCCTTAAGTAACACCCTGTATAAGGGCTTCCTTGGGAGGGGGAGGTTATCTTTAGTCAAGATGATCTAATCACCGGTGATAAATAAAGAAAATCTACAGAAAGATGGCGAAATGTTACGTAATTATTCTGCTAATAAGGCGGTGTTTTTAAATCTGAAGAAAATTGGTTGCAAAGCTGGAAGTATATAAGTACCAATACAGTGTAACCCATTAGTTTTTGAGTCATCCTGTATTGAGTTTTTTTTAATGCTGGGCTTTGGGAACTGTATTTGTGAAACAAAAGTGCTTCAGTTTTGCATAATGCAAGGCTTACTAGATCCATCAATGTTTCAATTGATTAGGGCACTCCGCTGGATTCACCATCCCTCAAGATGGTACTATACTAAATTTTAACGAAGCCTGGAAAAGTATCAGTGATTTTATACAGGGTGCACCATGTATCCTTCTCTATATTGCTATCTCCTAACGCTAACAGATACAGGGTTGGTTAAACAAGTCCAAAGGAGTGCAATTTTGTGGCCATCTCGATTTCGTCGAGACATACAAGATATCTGTGACCGTTCCTGCAATATCCTGAAAAAACTGAAAAATCGAAATTTCTTATTTTTGCCATATCTTTTTTATTATTGGAGATTAATGAATATTTTTTTGTGGGCTTACATAAGTCGGCAAGAGCTACCCATCTGACATTTCAAAAATTTTCAAAGCCGACTAGATCCCAGAATTTTCATAGTCAACGTTCGTTTTTCTTATGGCCACCATAGTGTTTTTTTATGTTGTTCGGTATAAAAAAAATCATAAAAACTAAAAATTGTTAAACTTCAAAAAATAAATTAAAAAAAAATTTATTCTTCTTTTTTCTTTACAAAAAATACACATTTTTAGACCGAATTTCATTAAAGATAAATTAAAAAACCATAAGGCAAGCACTATTTTGGCGTATTTTACAAATGTTGACGTTTTTCGACGATTTTTTATTAGGTTTATCTTTGAAAAATTAAGAATAAAAATTAAAAAAAAAATTTTCTGAAGTTTATTAATTTTTGGTTTCCATTATTTTTTTCATATCGAACGACATAAAAAAATAATATGGCGGTCATAAGAAAAACGAAAGTTGACTGTGAAAACTCTTGGATCTAGTAGGCCTTGAACATTTTTGAAACGTCAGATGGATAGCTCTTGCCGGCTTATGTAAGCCTACAAAAAATTATTTATTAATTTCCAATAATAAAAAAGATATGAGGAAAATAAGAAATCTCGATTTTTCAGTTTTTTTCAGGATATTTCAGGAACGGTCACAGATATCTTGCATGTTTTGACGGATTCGAGATGGCCACAAAACAGCGCATCTTTTCTCTAATTTAACCGACCCTGTATATTAGCGTTCAGGAGATAGCAATATAGAGAAGGATACATGGTGCACCCTGTATAGCCAAATAAAAAATACAAATCTATTATAAGCCAGTTTAATGCGATTTTCTCCAGGCAATTAATATGGAAATGTAATAATATAGAGTTTCCCATTTTAAAATTTTCGTATTTTGGAATATCTGATAAACTTTCAATAATTGTTTTTCTGCTTTCACCACTGTAAGGCGCGCCAAAAATTCTTCACTTTTGCTCCTTTCACCGACTTCATGGCTCCAAAATAACGGAGTTAACAGAAAAAACGGAAAATGGCAGATATTTCATCACCCTATATACAGGGTGAGGCGCGAGAACCTTAGGGCATTTTTATATGGAGAAGTCCTGGGAGTAGAAGTCTAAAAATTTGTACGTGTATAATTTCGGTTTTGACGAGCTGAACTAAAATATTCACAAACCCTCACCATTTCCGGTTATACCGGAAGTTGCCATCAACTTTCTTATTTTCAATGGGACAGCCTGTATATTATTATATTTTCAGATTGTCTGAAAAAATGCAATAAAAATGGGGTTTACAGTTCAAAATTGAACCGAGTGGTTTATGAGTTATAAACAAATGAAAATTGCAATTTTCCATTTTCAAAGCAGCTTAGGTCGAAAACGGGTCAAGATATCGGAAAACGGCTTACATGTCCCTATCTTAACTTTTCACGTAGTATCCTATGGTGCTGATGAAATTTGTATACAAAGTGATGAAAAATCAGCGATTTTTAAAAAAAAATTAATAAAATATATAATTTTTTGTAGGTACTCCAGCTCAGTATACAAAAAGTTAGGATAGGGACATGTAAGCCGTTTTCCGATATCTTGACCCGTTTTCAAGCTAAGCTGCTTTGAAAATGGAAAATTGCAATTTTCATTTGTTTATAACTCAAAAACCACTCGGTACAATTTTGAACTGTAAACATCATTTTTATTACTGTTTTTCAGGCAATCTGAGAATGTAATAATATACAAGGTGTACCATTTAAAAAAAGAAAAATATGGCAACTTCCGGTATAACCGGAAGTGGTGTGGGGTTGTGAATATTTTAGTTCAGCTCATCAAAACCGAAATTGTACACGCACAAATTTTTAGACTTCTACTCCCAGGACTTCTCCATATAAAAATGCCCTAAGGTTCTCGCGCCTCACCCTGTACATATTTACTTCACGCCCATGGAGAAATTTGATCGTCAAAAACAGATTTCCGTATGATCCGTGCGGGGTCCATTTTAGGAATTCAAATTAATATTTTTTTCTTTAGAAAGAATTTTGGCACGCCACTGTACTAATCAGTCAGCTCCAAACCACACATGCTATACGAAATTTGGAAGTTCTATCTATTCTAACTGGTGTTTTCGTTTTGTAGTGGCTTTTAATTTTAAATGAGTGAGTAGGCAACCAGAGAAACGTGCGTGTCTTTTATATAGTATTATCCCCGCTATAACAGTAGAGTTGTCATGGATTTATTAACTTTTACACTACTAATGCAGAGGTTTTTATTAATTCAAGAACTAGTAGTGTAAAAGTTCATAAATCCATGACAACTCTACTGTTATAGCGGGGATAATACTATATTAAAGACACGCACGTTTCTCTAGTTGCCTACTTACTCATTTGAAATTAAAAGCCACTACAAAACGAAAACACCAGTTTGAATATACTTCCAAATTTCGTATAGCATGTGTGGTTTGGAGCTGACTGATATGATATGCTGATGAGTCCATAATAAGGACGAAACGGTACCGTCCATGTCTTCAGTCTTCTCCTCGCATGCTGTACGAAAGTTTTTCTAATTTGTTCTGTAAAGAATCTTTAGTGGCAAATTTAAATTAGAACCTAAATCCCAATAAAATGCATCAAATATATTATATAATCAAATAAGTGGTTCAATAAAAATAATTATAAATCTATAAAATTGAGTATAGCATTGTTTTGAGAGATGGTGAATCCAGTGGCGCGCTCAGATTTTTTCTAAATAAATCACTATGAGTTTTTAAAATTTTTATTACTAAGCACGGATCTAGTAGGCTTTGGATTTTGTAGGAACGGGGCTTTATGCTTCAAATATATAGTAGAGTGCTCAGAGCTTCGAAAGTCGCTTAAAAATGAAATGTGTGGGCCTTTCAAGACTAAAAGCTACGACCTGTGGCAAATGGAAGCTTATGTCATTAATATACCCCAAAAAAATTCGTCCAGTAATCGTCCTGTGCAAAAGGGCACTATCCAAAATTTTCGAGTTTTTTCTATAAATTGATAGTATAGAACTGATGCGAATTTTTGGTATTTTTTCCACTTCATATTTTGTAGCCGTTTGCCTATAAAAAAATGAAAACAGATCTCGAAAAGCGTTGGCTCTTATGGAGCCAGGCGGTCTTCAAGAAGCGATATCTCCGTTCGAAGTGGCTGAAAAATTAATTCAATTTTAATACTTCGGCTGTTTATCAACGATTATCTCAAAAGCGGTAACTCTGATCGAAAAATGGTCTTATACATAATTGTTGCTCCATTATTTGTGATTAATATGGTCTTACTTTCATAATTTTACACCTAATAATTAATGAAAGAAGTTAATAAATGTAAAGCGATGCATAATCAAGACGCTCGAGTTCTCGCTCCAACTGTTGGCCAGCGCTCCGACTGCCGCATCACCCTCCCTCACCCTGCACTTCCCCTTATCATCGTAATACGCCAGGATAGGTGCATAATAAGCGCGGCAAGTAACCTTATTTTAAAATATTATGGATCTGTTTAATATCCATGAAACGTTATTTCTTGTAAATAATAGGTAAATATACAGGATAAATTAAATTTGTTCCAGGTATTTTCTCACAATGAAGATAATTTTATATTATACATATCCATAAATACTATTTTCAGTAAAACAATGGAACAATCACTTCTAAATGCATGCAAAATTGGGGAGGAAGCATTGATAAATTTTACTTGCGGAAGAAGAAATGAGAAGAAGTATACATTATCAGGGAATTTTCAAACATGAGCTAGCAACTAACATATCCCATGTCGCTTGTTGCAAATGGTATGTTAGCTACACCCTCAAATAAAAGTGCTTTAGGAGAAATAATCGAAAGCTACAGTACAGAAGAGAGAAGTTTCGACAGGATTTTTGGCCCATGCAGCGAGAAGATCCTATGCAAGTCAATTTGTTTTTTTTTTTACAACCAAACCCCTTGCTGTACAATCTGAAATACAAGCACAGTCATTAAGAAAAAAAGCATTTTGATATTATTATTATTATGTTTGCATACCTTTTTTACATTGATACGTTGTTAAGAATGATGTCATTTTGGGAAAACTTGGTAATGACTGCAATGATTCGATTGTCGGCTAACTTCCATCCGAATTCTGTGTAGTCTGGTAAGTCCTGGACATATCGTAGAGTATTTAACCAAATGTAGGTTTGATAATATGCACGAAGGCAATGTTGATAAACAAACACGTATCCCGTTCTTCCACTCACGGGATACGTGATCTAAACTGTGCTGTATGTTGGTAGATACATTGTACTGAAGAGTCCCAAACAGGACGAAACACGTGTCTACAATTTCCGTCTCAGCTCACAGCACAACATCAATGAATGGCATGTTGTCTGACAACATGTCATTTATCTTTTGTCTAGCCCGGTAGGGGCTTTACCTACTTTATGCACACCAGGGGGCACTGCACTCGTTTTGGCATGCATTATGGCTGTATGGGGTGTATCCTATGGCACAAGCCGAACCCACCGTGCCTTTTATTTTTATTTTTATTTTCATTTCATCGAAATGTTGATAAAGGCTGTCTTCTGTTGAGGGGGAGTTTATCTAAAGTTTTAGAAGCAGCTAATAAACCTCGCAGATGATTTATAGAAGTTATATTTTCGTTTGCCGTATAAAGTTTCAGGACAAAATTGTGAACATTTGAGAAAACTGTTTTGTTCCATATGTCTCTCCAAAATTTTCCAGAAGATAATGATAAAGTTACGTACGTTTTCCAACAAGTTTTTTTCCCAAAACCTGCAAATTGACTGGTTGTATCGCACCCTGTCAGTGCATGAAAAGCTGGGAGGTTTTTAATCAGGCGTTGGTCTAAATTGATTTTGTCTATGGCAATGAACCGAACACTGCCTTTTTTCCCAGCCTTCATCCACATTTCAGGAATTTAATGTTCTCTGAAATGTAGTATACTAATACATCAGTATCGTTACCCAGCTTTTTTTGCTGACAGAATGCGCAGTAAAATTGTTGTATCTGCTTTCTCCTGATTTGAGATCAACAGGTCATCATCCAAGAAAAAATTATTACTTTTATATTGGTAAACATCAGAGAATCCACCACTTGTTACAAACTCTATCTTCTCTTTCGCCGAATGTTTTAATGCCTCATTTGACAGAAAATTGGTCAACTGTAGTTTATTAAATGTGCCACCTCTCTTCATTCGAGTTGCATTTTTGACTGAATATTTTTCATAATGATCGAATACTAGAGGTCTATACGTTGTGATTTTATGTCACGCTTGAAGATTATTTTTGCGAATATTTTGGAATAATCGCCAAATGTTCTTGAATTTATAGCTTACCCAGTTTCTGAACTACAGACATGCCATCAAATATGTGACAAATTTTTTCACCACTACTGCTGTTAAAAGTACTACTTCTCTCTTCTGTACTGTAGCTTTTGATTATTTCTCCTAAAGCACTTTTATTTGAGGGTGTAGCTAACATACCATTTGCAACAAGCGACATGGGATATGTTAGTTGCTAGCTCATGTTTGAAAATTTCTTCCTCCCCAATTTTGCATGCATTTAGAAGTGATTGTTCCCTTGTTTTACTGAAAATAGTATTTATGGATATGTATAATAAATTATCTTCATTGTGAGAAAACACCTGGAATAAATTTAATTGATCCTGTATATTTACCCATTATTTACAAGAAATAACGTTTCATGGATATTAAACAGAGCCATAATATTTTCAAATAAGGTTACTTGCCGCGCTTATTATGCACCTATCCTGTCGTATTACGACGATAAGGGGAAGTGCAGGGTGAGGGAGGGTGATGCGGCAGTCGGAGCGCTGGCCAACAGTTGGAGCGAGAACTCGAGCGTCTTGATTATGCATCGCTTTACAATTATTAACTTTTCTCATTAATTATTAGGTGTAAAATTATGAAAGTAAGACCATATTAATCACAAATAATGGAGCAACAATTATGTATAAGACCATTTTTCGATCAGAGTTACCGCTTTTGAGATAATCGTTGATAAACAGCCGAAGTATTAAAATTGAATTAATTTTTCAGCCACTTCGAACGGAGATATCGCTTCTTGAAGACCGCCTGGCTCCATAAGAGCCAACGCTTTTCGAGATCTGTTTTCATTTTTTTATAGGCAAACGGCTACAAAATATGAAGTGGAAAAAATACCAAAAATTCGCATCAGTTCTATACTATCGATTTATAGAAAAAACTCGAAAATTTTGGATAGTGCCCTTTTGCACACGACGATTACTGGACGAATTTTTTTGGGGTATATTAATGACATAAGCTTCCATTTGCCACAGGTCGTAGCTTTTAGTCTTGAAAGGCCCACAGGGTGACACGTTTCACCCTATTCTGCACTCTACTAATATACTTCTCTTCGATTTACCCTTTCTAGTCAATGTAGTCATAATCCTGCTATACGAATTATTTCATAAACATGTTTGCTAATCTTCGATCTAGGATATGTGGATACTACATAATCAAATAATTTGGGTCAATTTTCATTAAAAAATTGAAAAATATTTTTTAAAGACTGGTTTAGACTCTGAGTCAACACTGAAATTATGAAAAAGAATCCAACTTTATCCGAAATGTTCTAATTAACATATATTTGCATAACTTTTTTGTCGTGTGACTAATTCATAGAAGTTTTCCCAGAAATTTGGTTTTCTCTTGAAGTAGGTAATTATCTATTTTTATATGCAAATTACATGTCAGTGTCAGGCAGGCATCACATAATATACTCTTCCAGAAATAGCGTAAATTCTGGTTAAGGGTTAAGCTAGGTCATTAATTCTAATTTATTTAACCTTGTTCATTAATAAAGTGTCTTTCAAATCTTTCATTGAAGTCTATGGGTTTGTTCCCTCAAATGTTTTTTTTTTTTTTTAATTTTTCTGCCAGTATAAGTTGATAAATAATGATCTTAATATCAAATTGAATTTATATTGAAACATTTTTATTTCTAATTTTACCTCACTAGTAATAATAAACAATAATATGTTGATGTTTCCATGGTAATATACACAAACCTCTTGAGTATCTTGTTGGAGCTTACTATTATTATTTTTCGTTTTTTTTAATAGAAATATTACATATAAGTATAAGGTATTAAAATTTAATTTCCACTTGGCCACTTCAGTCTTAATTAACTAAAAATTCAATTAGTGCTTAACAATAAAAAGTAGTTAGAGCATTGTGTAAGAAATTGTACAAATTGAACCAACCTAGAAATTAATTGCGAAGATACACAGAAAGTATTCAAGGCCGAAAAATCTGTTTATTCTACGAAATTTAGCAGATGCCATAAAACATAAAACATAACTTCAAATTGCCTGGCTGTTATTACTAAAATTGCTTCCCTGGAGCGCCCAATTCAGCAATAATTACTAATTAAAAGTACTTACACATATAATCCATTTATTTTATTTTAAATGCCAGTGGGTCATGATAAAATTTTAGTGGCTTGGTAAATGTGCTCAACCATTCAGATCGAACAAAGGTCGTCGTCACACATAATTTGGATTTTTTATTACCGCCAATTTCATTCAAATCATAAAAAATAAAGCTAATATTGTGGGGTTATAGCAATAAATTATCGCGTTATATTTTAAATGCAAATACATAATTGAAATAATTAACAACATGCGAAAATATTCAAAATAATGTAATTCAATCGAATTTATTATGGGTCGTCACCTTTACAACTTTGGAAGCTTAATTATTAATATTATGGATGAGACATTTATAATTAAAAATATTTTTATCGATTTCATTTATGTAGGTAGGTAGTTCAACAAAAATAGCATGAAGTTTTGTCAATAACAAAACATTTGAGTGACGTTCCTTAATAACAAATAATGTATCATTAATAACAAATAATGTAATGTTATTACTTATTATTATAATGTTATACAGGGTGTTTCAGTTTGTATGATCATAACTCCGGCAAACGGTAGAATACGAAAAATAATTGCATTTTTTGCTGTAAAGTATTATTATTGCTCTAAAACGCTTTATTTCAGCCTGTATGTATATCCCTATATTCAACGGGGTAGACATGAATAGGATGGCATGAGTCCCCTATACAGGGTGTTCATTGAGTAGGTATGCCCAATAAATTAAACAGCCGATTATTTGAATGATTTTAAAACTGCAAGTTAATATAAACATGGGTTGCCAAAATACAGAGTGTTAAACTTTCAAAATAAAAAAATCCTTTTTCGTAAATATCTAAAACATTCTTTTGTCGACATATTTGAAATTTGGCTGTGTTAGGTACATACTTGTAGCAATAAGGAGCTCCTTATTTAACCCCACCCAAGCAGCACACTTTAGTTTAAAAAACGTTTTTATTCATGTATTACCGTACGTATAGATACGGTCGATGATCTACGTGCGCACGAACGTTCGAATGTCCGCCCGTTAAACGTATATAAAATTGGAAAGAATAAAGGTCTATTTGTACTATCTGAATAAATGAGGTAAAAACGTATTAAATAGTGATAGTTTTAAAGGTTTAAAAGAAACGTTTTCTACATATTAAAAACAATCCACTTATAAACGTATTTATAAGAACGTATTTTTTGACATTGAAAATAAACGTATTCTCTACGTATGTTTGACTCCCGATTTTACGCGTTCATTGACACCAAATGTTATACGCATCTAAAGGACATATATTTTACCTTCACTTTTGAATAAATTTTAAACGTATGTTGACACCCAATGGTATACGTATTTTTACACTCAATGCTATACGTATTTAAATGACGTATTTTTACCTGCACTTTTGAACTAATTTAAAACGTATGTGGACACCCTATCGTATACGTATGTCGACACCTAATCGTTTACGTATGTTGACACTCGATGCTATACGTATTTAAATGACGTATTTTTACCTTCACTTTTGAATTAATTTTAAACGTATGTGGACACGCAATCATATACGTATGTTGACACTCAATGCTATACGTATCTTAAAGACGTATATTTGGCGTTTACTTTTTAATTAAATTTAAACGTATGTTGACACGCAATCGTATACGTATATTAACACCCAATTGTATACGTATGTTCTTAGGATGTATATTATCTTTAATCCACTCTATGGTAAATATTTTTGTAATCCTTTCATGTACTGAAAAAAAAAATCCACAAAAAAAATCTTGAAAGAAACCAATTACCTAATACAGTACCCAGTCAAAAATTTATTTTTGGTATAGGTACCTAATTTAGAATCATTATTAGCAAAAAATATAATTGAAAAAACTTATACTTACCTTATTATATTGATTTTCAATATAGGTCCAAATTAATCTTCATCAGTATTCAATAAATATATCATTTTTTAACAGGATTATTAAGGTTTATGGTTTGATATATTTATTATTTGAATCTGACTCGTATCATTTGCTGCTATAACTCTGAGTACCTATAATACCTACTTAAAAAACGAGATAAATTTGAACCTATGAATTCAATATGTCCTTCTGCCTATTATAACAAGCTGTATAAAAGTTTTATAGTAACTAGAAAAATTAAACTTTGCAAATTGGAAATTACAAATGACTAGGGCATCAGAAAAAAACACCTAATAAACTGTAAGTTTTTATTAGGAAAATGCAGCCTTAACTTTAAAAAAACATTGAACATTAATAATTGTATGTCTTCAAATAATCAAAATTATTGTTAAAGATATTAATTTTGTGAGAATGAATCTACCACACAAGCAAATATTTTTTTCTGTTAGGTATTTATAAGTTCGCTCACTATCTAATAACATAAAGCATAAATTCAATATTCGAGAAAACAAAATTAATATTTGGTAACACTCTATACTGTTGTATACATATAATATTAATTATTTCTTACTCCTCCTTTTACTATTTTTGTGTTTTCTTATTGAATCAGTGTCTCTACTTTGCTAACTTCAGCCAATCTTTCAGTTCTTTTACAAAATTTCGTATGTCGGTGCATGGTAAAAGTTTAAAAGCTGCTCTCTTCCCGAATAGGACGGTTTTACAGCCTCTAAAATTAGTCTAGATTATTATTTCGCACATTATAGGTACCAGTTATTAGTTTTGTGTATATGTAATTATAAATTAATGTAAGTAATTATAATAATAATTATAAATGTGTATGAGTATTATTATACTTACATCATTCTTGTCTCTTTCACTGGGCGTTTATCTCGACCTGATCTGCTATTGAGAATACATTAAGTGGACAATTTGCAAATTTTTCCCTGCTGTTTTGAAGGGTAGAAAAGTCACCACTAAAATGTATTTTGCACGTAACTTTTTCTCACACCTGTATCGCCATTTTTAAATCCATCAATCCCAGAAATCGTATCTCAGCTCAGATACGCACCTACCTACCTATGAAAATGTTAAAATAGGTATTTATTATTATTGATTGAAAACTTTGTTAGGTAAGTACTTACTTTGCACGTAACGTAATTCCATCACTCACTTTACTTTGGTGTTATAACTCGTAACTCGTGTTATAATAACTTTATCATGTCAATCAGTCAATCACACGCTAAATCAGCATCAACATCTAGACTAGAACTGGAACTGAGACTGAGACGGAGAGCGTACTGACTGGGTGGGAAGTGATATTTTCATTTTCATTTAAATTTTTTGTATTCTCACGGAAACAAATAGGTACAGACTGCAGACCATGCACCTGCAGATGTAGGGTTGCGGATGGCGGAGTAGGAGACGAAAACAGGTTCTCTGTCCCGTACCCCTTGACTGGAAGTCTGGTCGTTGAATACATACCAATACCAAACGTAGAAAAAGAAACAATTTCAATAACATAAATAAACGTTGTACTTGAACTGAACTTTAACGAATATTAAATAAAATGGTTTATGTGGTCTACGTAATATACGCGTTTATAATAAATAAACGTTTTTAGTCTCGACGTTTTTTTTTGAGTAGCTTTTCTACTAATGGGAAACGTTGAATACATACGAATATCAAACGTAGAAAAAGAAACAATTTCAATAACATAAATAAACGTTGTACTTGAACGGAACTTTAACGAATACTATATACAAATGGTTTATGTGGTCTACGTAATATACGCGTTTATAATAAATAAACGTTTTTAGTCTCGACGTTTTTTTTTTGTAGCTTTTCTACTAATGGGAAACGTTGAATACATACCAACACCAAACGTAGAAAAAGAAACAATTTCAATAACATAAATAAACGTTGTACTTGAACTGAACTTTAACGAATATTAAATAAAATGGTTTATGTGGTCTACGTAATATACGTGTTTATAATAAATAAACGTTTTTAGTCTCGACGTTTTTTTTGAGTAGCTTTTCTGCTAATGGGAAACGTTGAATACATACAAATACCAAACGTCGAAAAAGAAACAATTTCAATAACATAAATAAACGTTGTACTTGAACTGAACTTTAACGAATACTATATACAAATGGTTTATGTGGTCTACGTAATATACGCGTTTATAATAAATAAACGTTTTTAGTCTCGACGTTTTTTTTGAGTAGCTTTTCTGCTAATGGGAAACGTTGAATACATACAAATACCAAACGTCGAAAAAGAAACAATTTCAATAACATAAATAAACGTTGTACTTGAACTGAACTTTAACGAATATTAAATACAAATGGTTTATGTGGTCTACGTAATATACGCGTTTATAATAAATAAACGTTTTTAGTCTCGACGTTTTTTTTTGAGTAGCTTTTCTACTAATGGGAAACGTTGAATACATACGAATATCAAACGTAGAAAAAGAAACAATTTCAATAACATAAATAAACGTTGTACTTGAACGGAACTTTAACGAATACTATATACAAATGGTTTATGTGGTCTACGTAATATACGCGTTTATAATAAATAAACGTTTTTAGTCTCGACGTTTTTTTTTTGTAGCTTTTCTACTAATGGGAAACGTTGAATACATACCAACACCAAACGTAGAAAAAGAAACAATTTCAATAACATAAATAAACGTTGTACTTGAACTGAACTTTAACGAATATTAAATACAAATGGTTTATGTGGTCTACGTAATATACGCGTTTATAATAAATAAACGTTTTTAGTCTCGACGTTTTTTTTTGAGTAGCTTTTCTACTAATGGGAAACGTTGAATACATACGAATATCAAACGTAGAAAAAGAAACAATTTCAATAACATAAATAAACGTTGTACTTGAACGGAACTTTAACGAATACTATATACAAATGGTTTATGTGGTCTACGTAATATACGCGTTTATAATAAATAAACGTTTTTAGTCTCGACGTTTTTTTTTTGTAGCTTTTCTACTAATGGGAAACGTTGAATACATACCAACACCAAACGTAGAAAAAGAAACAATTTCAATAACATAAATAAACGTTGTACTTGAACTGAACTTTAACGAATATTAAATACAAATGGTTTATGTGGTCTACGTAATATACGCGTTTATAATAAATAAACGTTTTTAGTCTCGACGTTTTTTTTTGAGTAGCTTTTCTACTAATGGGAAACGTTGAATACATACGAATATCAAACGTAGAAAAAGAAACAATTTCAATAACATAAATAAACGTTGTACTTGAACTGAACTTTAACGAATATTAAATACAAATGGTTTATGTGGTCTACGTAATATACGCGTTTATAATAAATAAACGTTTTTAGTCTCGACGTTTTTTTTTGAGTAGCTTTTCTACTAATGGGAAACGTTGAATACATACGAATATCAAACGTAGAAAAAGAAACAATTTCAATAACATAAATAAACGTTGTACTTGAACTGAACTTTAACGAATATTAAATACAAATGGTTTATGTGGTCTACGTAATATACGTGTTTATAATAAATAAACGTTTTTAGTCTCGACGTTTTTTTTTGAGTAGCTTTTCTGCTAATGGGAAACGTTGAATACATACAAATAACAAACGTCGAAAAAGAAACAATTTCAATAACATAAATAAACGTTGTACTTGAACGGAACTTTAACGAATACTATATACAAATGGTTTATGTGGTCTACGTAATATACGCGTTTATAATAAATAAACGTTTCTAGTCTCGACGTTTTTTTTTGAGTAGCTTTTCTACTAATGGGAAACGTTGAATATATACGAATATCAAACGTAGAAAAAGAAACAATTTCAATAACATAAATAAACGTTGTACTTGAACGGAACTTTAACGAATACTATATACAAATGGTTTATGTGGTCTACGTAATATACGCGTTTATAATAAATAAACGTTTTTAGTCTCGACGTTTTTTTTTTGTAGCTTTTCTACTAATGGGAAACGTTGAATACATACCAACACCAAACGTAGAAAAACAAACAATTTCAATAACATAAATAAACGTTGTACTTGAACTGAACTTTAACGAATATTAAATACAAATGGTTTATGTGGTCTACGTAATATACGTGTTTATAATAAATAAACGTTTTTAGTCTCGACGTTTTTTTTGAGTAGCTTTTCTACTAATGGGAAACGTTGAATACATACCAATACCAAACGTCGAAAAAGAAACAATTTCAATAACATAAATAAACGTTGTACTTGAACTGAACTTTAACGAATATTAAATACAAATGGTTTATGTGGTCTACGTAATATACGTGTTTATAATAAATAAACGTTTTTAGTCTCGACGTGTTTTTTGAGTAGCTTTTCTATTAATGGGAAACGTTGAATACATACCAATACCAAACGTCGAAAAAAATAACATAGATGAACGTTGTACTTAAACGCAAATTTAACGAATATTATATACAAATGGTTTAGATAGCCTACGCAATATACGTATTACCAGGGTTAAATTCTTACTGTAACTTATACGTATTCATATCTCCTAATATTTAACGTATAAGGTATATTACCAACGTCTATTTTGATAGATAAGATACGTATAGTTTAAAAAGCGTGACTAATATACGTTTGGAAATTACACTGAAACCAAATTTAAACCAATTTTACGCATAATAAACGTTTAATACACCAAGCTGTGCTGCCTGGGCACGTTGAATAAAATTATCAAGTTCAGTGGCGTCCAGGAGAGGGGGGGGGTACACTCACCAATATTATTGCAAAGAAAAGTGTACGCCACTGACTTTCTTAAATTTTTATATTTTTTCAGATTAAACAATTAAAAATACAACTTTTTTCTCTTGAATTTCTTTCGTTCTTGTTAGTTTTTGAAACAAAATCCACTTAATTGCGTACATGTTTCTTTTCAACAATATTGGCGAAAGAGTGTTCGAGATATTTACGAAAAATTAATTTTTTTTTCAATTTATAACACCCTTATCTTGAAAACGACAATCAACCTTTAATTGCAAAATCATTCAAATAAGGGGATGTTACATTTATTGTACCTAAATAATTAAACAACACCCTGTATAAGAGAGCAAAGTAAGACATTTAATTTAAACTGACGTGTAGAGTTGAGCATCGAGAGTAAAATTGTAGCGACATTGAATTGTCCTGAATGTAGGAGTCAGGCTTTTCTGAAGCTCCTGTTGAGGTGATCTTCTTGACTGCTGTAGGGGTAAAAGATAAGACGCACCCGGAGTTTATATCTAGGCCACAGAATAGACTAATTATTAGTCTATTCTGTGCCTAGGCAGGGTGTCCGAGTGTAGGGGTAAGACTTACCGCAAGCGTTTGTTTTTCCAGGGTTGCCTCGACTAAATGTAGGGGTTAGGAGTAAAGGATACCCTGTGTTAAGGTCTTCGTAGGTCTCCCTTGACTGGAGTTTAAGTTTCCAAGGCTGGGGTTATGAAAAGGAAAAACCGAGAGAAAAACTATCTTAATATTAATTATTTTAATAAAAACAACACTTAAATTTTCACGTAGACGTACAGGGTGTCATATTAAAAAGTAGAACCTTTTTAAATATTCATTTTTGAGAAAAAATTATTTCGCATAAAATGTTCTGCGTCTCAAAAAACAAAAAAATTCGACTGAATTATGAGATATACAGGGTGTTATGACTTATGACAAGTAGTCAGAATTTTCAAAACATCGTTAATTTATAAAAAAAAAAATAAATATTAAAAAAACAAAAGTTGATAATAATACAAAAAACAAAAAAAAAATCCACTTAGCTGCCACCTATTACACACTTCTGCATTTTCTAAGAATTCGCGGTAGACTTCACGAATAGTCGCAACGTTAATTAACTTCTTTTGTGTCGTTGCTTATCCATGTTTTTAGCGATTCTAAGTTAAATAGGTACTCTAAAACCAGAAGCCAGAAGTAAGGCGGAGAGTCTGGCAGCAAGATAGATGCCATGCGCGTGCGCAAACCTACTACAGTTTTAACATGACAATAGCTACCTACTACCTACGTGAGCATTTTGGATTGAATGAAAAGACTTTGAAAAACTTTGTTTTTTTTATTTTTTAATTTTTGCTGTATAGCTCATTTTTAGTGTGGTTTCTGAAGTTTCTTGAGAAGTAGAGCATCTTAGAAAAAATAAATTTTTCCCTAAAATAAAAATTTAAAAAGTTTTACTTTTAAATATGACACCCTGTACATTGAAGCAAAAATCAAAATATGGTTTCCGAGGATTCTTGAGCAGCAGAATTTTTTTAACGAAAAATGACTTTTTGTCGTAAAATGAAAGTATTAAGAAAGTTTTTCCTCTTTATAACCCCATCCGTGGAGACAATGTAGATCAGGCCAACAGGGAAAGCGCTGAAAGAGTTTTTGTTACCGTTTTCTATAAATAATTTTTTTGTAGGTATTCAAATTTAGCATCTAACAAAAAGCAGCTAAAAATTAATCATTATAATACGTGTATGGCGTCATCTCTCACATACCTATACGATACCTACCTGCTAAAAATATTTATGCAAAAGCAAAACTCACCATTAATAACCCATTTTATAACAAACAGTTGTGATGACTGTTTAATTCCGGTGATTCAAGAGGAATGCTGAAAAGCACACACGTAAAAAAACAACAGGCGAAAACATTATTTGTATCCGACCACAACCACTGAGCAGCCCCGATCCCCGTGTTTGACCCACTTTGAGAGTGGAAGACCTTGATTAAAGACACATGGTGGTTTTTATATCAACATAATGGCCAAGGCGAGGTAGTGAGTCCATTCTTCGCCTATTCATTCATCGCCAGGTGTCCCTTCAAAGAACGAGTTCCTTCCTTATTCATGCCTCGCTACGATCAAGGACGGCACAATTACTCCCTTTGTCTTTCCAGTGTATTTAGGTATACACAAGGGAAAGGGACCTGAGTGAGTACCTAATACGCAAAACAGTGGCTCTCAATCATGATAGAATTGTTTTAGTTGTTGTTGTGGATGGTAAATTTTAATTTATTCCAATTTATTTAACTATAATTAATACATTTCTTTTTATTGTTTGTAAACGTGTTTATGTAATTTAAGATGATCGTTCTGTCTTCTTGATGCACTTGAAATAACCTTCATTAACAAATTGTTTTTAGAGAAGAATATTATCGAAATCAAGATTATTGTCATGTCAGTTTCGTGCATTAAATTTTAATACCAAAATTCCAGATCCACTCCCTTTCATCGTATGAGGTACTTGCAATCAAATGAATTATTGATATTTCATTTTCTAAACACATATTTACATAGAATAAGTTATTTTGACACAGGAATACGATTATCTTCGAGTTAGTTGCCAATAAATAGTGATTAATAGAAACCATTTAAGGTAGAAAAAAAGGTTGATGTCTTAGGTATAATAATGGTTACAATTATTGCTTGGTTTTATTCCCGTTAGGTATAACATGGAAATCTTCTATACATACACTTTTTTCTTTCTAGTTATGGAAGGGAAACCGTGCTTTATCTTTCAAGAAGCTTTCCTGTCTGTCTGTCTGTCTGCGCAAATGTTGCGGTTGACTTTAAACGAACATCCCGAAGAGCTAGAGACTTGAAACTTTAATCATAGCTCAGAACTGGTAGACAACGGAACACTTATTCTCGTTATTGTTCTTTATTGTTTAGCATCAACGAGAGAGCGCGTGGGCAGAGCCGGCTACAATTTGGGGGCGACGCTTTGCAGTTCCAACGTTTTATACCAGCAGTCATTTTTTCACACTTTGTAGTGGTGTTTCACCATGATGCGAGGGGTGTAAGAATTTTACCTGCGGCACAATTATAAAGCTCAACAATAAGAATTTTTCGATGCTAATCTCGAAGTGGCGAAGTCTAAGTGTAACCTATTGGGTGTTTTATAGCAGCAGCCATTTTTTTACACTTTGAAGTGGTTTTTCACCATGGTGCGAAGGATGGAAGAGTTTTCCCTAAGCACGATTTTAAAGATCAACAAGAAGATTCGATGCTAGTCCTGGAGTTTCTAAAAGCAGCCTACGTCTTATAGCATTTTTTCTACTTTTGTCCGTTATTTTTGCACTTGAGCATATATGCGCATAAATAGACGAGGACATTAATAAACATAAAGTATTTCCAAATCGAGTTCTTTTCAAAAGGGTACGCTACTGTGCGTTGGTGCCTGCTAGATCCCGGCTGCCATAATTACGTCGGTGCGAACAAAAATACAAGGACCCAGAAATGGATGTTAGAAATGGATGGAGCAGGACAAAATGTCCTGCTGGAAGGACGTTCATTACAAATAACATAAAAGGTACCAGGAACTGCTCACAGGATTGTTGTAAACACCAACAGATTCTTTATATTTCAAGGAACCAGCGCATTTTTAATCGGCGTTTTATCCTTATTAGTAAAAAAAATACGACAAGTAAAAGTTAGTCATCAAAATTGTAGACTTATAGGATTACTTCAGGTCCGACTGATCGTTATGCCGGCTCTGGGTGATTCCCCTGATTCATATGGGCTCCCTAAGATAGTAAAGGAGCCTCTACACTTCTAGAAACTAGTGGAGCCTCCGCTCTCGGCCATCCTGAAAAAACGTTCGTCTTCGAGCGAGATGATGAGAAATCCGAGCAGAATAATGGGCCGGTTGGAAGAAGCGATGACTTGTCTTTGAGCTACGAACCCTAAAAAATAAAGAGCCACTGATGGCTGATTTGATGAGTGATGTGATTGAGCCACTGACGGCTTATTTGGATCGATTTGGTTAGAGCCACTGATGGCTGTTTTGAGACATTTAGAGCTTATTTGATTTGAGCGACTGACGGCTGATTTGATTTGATTTTCGGCTGATTTGATGAGATATAATATGTATATGAGAGTTTGATGAGATTTTTATGAGATTTTCATGAGATTTACGTGATCTGTGTTGACAAGAGATTAAATGTTTAAGATGCTCAGCGCTCACAACCCCGGTGTAAAGATGACGAACTCAGTAAAGGTAACTGAGGAGATCTTCCTTGAGGCGATAACGGTCGTGTGGTAAAACTTCGGTGATTTTGAAGAGACCTCGATATTTTGGTAACAGTTTTCTGCTTGCACCGTCGTTGGAGCATTGAAAGTGTCATTCTGATGGATACGGCTGGCTCCCAGACGCGATGCAGATTGAGCTGGGAGGTGAGTGACGTCGAGAGGATCAAGATTTATTGGATGGAAACGGTCTTGAGATGTTCGTAATTTATAGGTAAACATCAGCTCTGCATGCGGCGTGATGCCGTTTGGGACACTATTGATGCTTTGTTAAATGATCGAGATATTGCGATCTCAAATGTCACCGGTAGCAGGTAAGGCATCTAAGACTGTAGAATTTGATCGTTCAACTAGGCCATTTCTGCGCAGCATCGATGGTGATCCAAATGAAAAAGGGTTTAGTAAATTTCGGGATGGAATGAGGATATCCTAGTTTTCTACTACCGGGTGATTTATCTCTCTTACTCGGAAAAAAGTTTTATCAATAATAATTGCAAAATGCCCGAGATCGTTCATTTTGACGATCTGCCACCTGCCATTCTTAAGAACTCCCTAACCATTTCCTACCGTAGTCTGTCAACTTATAAACTATATTCCCGCGTAAGTCACAAGTGCAAGAATGTTTGGGTGACTATTACAGTCTCCAGAGAAAAGAATTTGTTTAATTTCTTGAACCTTGGAATCTTGAAGTTGTGCTTCTCGGAGCCAGTCTTGTTGTTATTATTCATTTACGCTCTGTCGTGTTCTTAGTGACCCTATAAGTCTACAAGATGTTACATAAAGCTATGGTTTGTTAGAACTGTCCGTTACGGACGGCGTACGCGCACGACAGAATCTGCAGCGTACAACTTTATCGGTTTTGAAGAGAGGGTGGTTTGTTAGAAATGAATTAGTACGTGATTGTATGCTGATATGCACAGACAACAAATAAGTATTTATTATTAATTTTGGCAAAATTTCTTTATATGATAACAATGGCTGAATATTTTTGCTGGAAATTGCGAAAGAAGAACATGACCATCTTCTTTAGAGTTTAATTAGTTGTTGTCGCCAGAATAAAGGTGAAGATGGGATATTTTCTAATAGAAGTTTGGAAGGGGCTTATAAATAACAGTTTTTGACTGTGCATAATTAGGTGTTCTCGTACGAGGTCTCTCAATTTGTCGTCTTCCTCTGCTGAAAACTTGGATACCATTTTCAAATTTTCAAATAACGGCTTTTTACCACTGTTTCAACACTGTCAGCTGTATGCTCAGCTGAACGACTGCGTCGAAATCAAATCGAGTTTGATTCCGACCGAAAGAACGACGCAGATAATTTTATGCCTACCGTGAGTCTATCTGCGCAGTTTCTAACAAACCGGCTCCGCGTCTTCTTGAGTTCTAGATTTCAACAGAAGTCCGAGGCGCACAACCGATTGTCTGCTTTGCGTCGCCTACAGTCCTAACAAACCATAGCTTAAGGGACAATGGGTTTGGGTGTCAGCGCAAATTTTTGTAATTCTCGTGTCATCACACTTATACTCTGTACACTGAGAGTTGTCTGTTGTGATAACTAAGGATACATCATCTCGTTATGTTTCTTACTCCTTCTATTGCATTGCATATAGTCAATCGAGTTAAAATGGGACGTATTGTCAGAAATACGTTTGAATCGTCAACAATTCTAAAAAGATATGAGCGAGAGTGAGACGGAAGTATCGACCCGCGTCTTGATACGCTTAGATTGATACAATATTACGATAAGATTGTCGTCGCTACTATCAGTAGTGTCAGTGTCAGCGGTAAATATACTAATAAAGGTTTGTATTGTGATTTGAAACGTTTTTAATACGAAATTACGAAATTAGCAGAATTATCTGTGTCCTGTGTTATTGTACGGTGTGATAAACTATGAGTAACTTATTATAATTGCGCGAATGCCTAAAAATCTATTTCCTTGTTTTGCCTGGGAAACGATTGAACTCTCTAGTACGTGGTCTTGTGGTTAAATTGCTGGAATATTTTACTTGCATAATAAGAAAACGGAGGTGTTATTCTTTCTTTTAAACGGCAACCAGCCAGGTAGGTGACATGATATTTCTATCATGATGATAACAATAATTATTATCATTCTTATTTAATTGCATTATATAATATTTGTTATCAAAAAGTTGCAAGGCACTACTTCGTCAATAACTTGTCGAAATAATATATTTGTAGGATATTCATTATTCCTCAACACACGCCACTGACACGAACTGCGATACCACATCTGGTTCGACTTAGAAATAAGTGTACGATTCAAATCGAATTAAATGAAATTGTTTAGTCAGAATCAGTGTGGCATGACAACGGGCAACTCTTAGTGTACAGAGAGTAGTTCATTTTGTCCGTAGTGTGAGAAGTACCTACTTACGTCGTCCTCTCGCAAGGACAGGTTTATATGCGGAAAAAAGTCCTGCCAACAGGACAGTATGTCTTGTAAAAACGTACTTCCAGAAAAGCTTCTAGCAGGCTTGTACACTCTATCATTATTAATATGCACTCTTGATTTATTCCGCCAAAATATTTATCAAGATATTTTCAATAATTTGACATTGTCTGATATTTAAATTTTTTTATTACATACATAAGTATAGTATCAAAAATTAGATGCTGTGTGTTATTAAGTATGTGTATATAATGAAAGAACATAATTTTTTGTTAACTATTTAATAAGACTAGACGACATTTTAGCTAGAGCATGACCAATGCAAATATTTACTATTGGACTAGTGTTAATAATTATTATTAAAAGAAACCGAGTCGGAATGAGTCATCAGAAAGGCACGCTGAAATTGCTGAAATTAAGTACAAACAAAGCTACTATACGTTTATTGAGCCAGAAATCAAACAAATCTAACTAGAGAGGCAGCCTGATTGCGACTAGACGAGTTTATCACAAAAGGCGTTGTAAAAATAGTTGTTATAAGTTGCTGTTGAGGACCGAGAAAATTTGAAAATAAGCTAAAAACGTCAAATTACCTACCTATAAATCTATAAGATATAGGTAGGTACTATAAATCAAAAATCTAAAATAATCAATACCTACCCAAAATTGCGTCGTATTTTAATAATAATTAATTGTAATGTTATGTATTTATACCATAGGCTGCTAGAAGATCATCTAGTTTTTGGCATCTAATCAATGATTATATTATTATTAAGAGCTTTTGTTTTGGCTTAATGCATATGTCATGTATAACTAATGAGAAATTTACATTTCTGCGCACTTGTGCGTATGTATTATCAGTAGAACGGATTCAATTCATTACCTGCCACAACGTACTACTAAGTACTTACAATGTTATTGTCAAGTTTTAATGGTAGGTACTTAGTAAAAATATATTGCTATTTTGTAAAGGCGTAACTAACGATATTCATTTCTTTGTTTCAGTACATCTGTTATATAGTACCTTCAAGTTATAGCGAACATTTTGAGAACAGCACGTCAATGTTATTATTGTTATTTCCTGGTGGTAAAGGGTCACCCTTCAATGTTAAGACGCAATACTACAGGTGATGCCGGAACCGAACACATGCCGTCGCGAATCCGACATATGCCACCAATCGGCATCCAGGTCGCAGGAAATCTGAAACATCTTACCTGGTATTTAATTCGCGTCTTGAATTAAATCCAGATTGGGGCCTTCCGTTCCAACGAGCAATAATAATCCCGTCCGCAAATAAAAGATCCCAATGAGCGCCCGTATACAGTCCTGCCTGATTCATAGGCACCGCACGAATTGGTTTAGCCTTGACATTCTGCGATCCTTTATGATATCTAATTTATTTTTATGGGATCGTTAATCGTACCTCTGTTATGTAAGTTTTTTCAACAAATTTAATGGAGTTAATTATGAAAATCTTGTTTCCAATTTAACAAATAATAGACAAAGGAATCTGTCAAAATTAGTTTGTAGTTATTGTTTACCAGCTAGTTGAAATTTCAAATATGAATTTATAATCTGCTCATTTAATTTTTTGTATGGATGTAGTTTTTTTCTTTAATAACCATTTTAAAGAATTTTATTAAGTTGTTTATGTGCAAGCTAGAAAATTGATTTTTTAACGAGCGACCTGGAAAATTTAAGGGAAAATGACAGAGCGAGCTTCTATAATTCAGGGAGAAAAATTAAATCATACCTACCCCATGTTTTGTGAAGGGTCTCATACATTTATTATAATACAAGGGTGCCCTTTTTTAGACAAAATGCAAGGAAATCTGTCATCTTAAGAGATACCAAGTACGTTGAATTGGTGCTAAGTTGCATACCTATTTTTGAGATTTCAAAAATATTCAATGCTCAAATATTCCATGTAGAATTTTCATAGTCAACTTTTGTTATTTTCCTGTGGCCGCCATATTGTTTCTTCATGTCATTCGGTACAAAAAAAATCAATAAAACAAAAAATCTGTCATATTAAAAAATGATTTCTTCACAATTTTCTCGGTTTTAGAAGAAGAAAAAAATGGTTCTTATTAAACGCAAAGTATGAACGGGTACACCAATTTTCACAAAAATAGAGTGATCAGAAATATTTTAGAAAAAACTAATGTTTCTTGAGATTTCAGCTTAATAAATGGTTTCGAGGTGAAAGGTTTTTGCTTATCACGTCAATCGGTGAAACATTTATTTTCTTTTTAAAGAAGAATAAAATTACAGAATTTTTTATATCAATAAAAAAACGCCTTTTTCTTCGAATTTCAATTTCAACATCGTACATCGGTTGAAAAAAATAAATAAACCTACTATATGTGATGAGAACTGCATTAACACTGAACAAGGATTTCAAAAATAATTCTTGTATAAAGAAATAGGAGTTTGGTAATAGTTTTTTTCAAAAAAGCGCTATAAAATTCTCGCACGAACGCCACTGGTGAAAATAAATAAAATAATTGCTTGTTAAAACATGTTTCTTACTAAATGCATGGTGTATACAGCTATACACCATTTTTTATACCAAATTTATACAAATTATCACCAAAATAGATTGAAAAGAAATATTCAAGAAGAAAAAATGTTTTCTTGAGTTTTCACTTAAAAAATGGTTTTGAAGTAAACGGTTTTTGCTTATTTCGTCTCTCGGTGAAACATTTCTTTTTTTTAAGAAGAATAAAATATAGATATTGTTCTATCAATCAAAAAACCGTCTTTTTGTTCGAATTGACATTTAAAAATATCTTGAATTTTTGTACGCAAGAAACGTGAATAAGTTGAAAAAATTTAATAAGCCTACAACATTTGATGAAAACTGTTTGGTAACAGTTTGGTAATAGTTTTCTTCAAAAAAGCTCAGTGGAATTCTCACAGGAACGCCACTGGTGATAAATATTTAATTGTTGTCTATAAAACATGGTTCTTAAATGCAGGATGTATGAAGATGTATACCAAAAATGACAAAAATAGATCGATTGGTACACCTTCTATAGTACCTCGAAAGCTAAAGCTGTAACGGCACATGTTTACAGGAGACATTTCACTTATTTTTGCATTTCCTACATGCTCTATAAATCAGTAATACTCATTTATCCTTCGCTTTGTTCCAACCAATCACTCTGATACTGTTTTTGATTATAGCTTTTCGATTTGATATCAAGTGATATATTAAAATCAGTCACCTTTCCCAATCTTCAGAAAGTTAATTTATACAAAAGTTATTTTATACAAAAAGTCCAAAGTTTTAATGTTGAGATTTTGTTGTTACTTCTGTAGCAAAGTTCAGGACTAATTTTACCAGTGGCGTCTTTTGAGATGAAGTGGATGAAGTCTTCACCTATTTGTATAAAAATTTCTATAAATAATATATTTTTAAATTTTAAAAATCTTTGGAATATTCTCTCAATATTCTCTTAATATTTTCTCACCAAATCTGTTTGTTGCTTTAGTTTTTTTTTTGCAAGATCCGGTTTTACAAGGTCCGGTCAGCTCGAAGATTTGGTTTTTGAAAGCCGCTGCATGTCAGTCTGTAAATTTGAGCTTTTTTGAGCTTGGACAGCCTGACTTAGCAAAATAGCGAATTTTAGAGTTGACCGGACTTTATCTAACCGCGGACATTGGAAGAAAAATAATCGAGCTAACCTGGCTTTGCAAAAATCGAAGTTTCGAACTAACCGGAGTTTTCAAAAATAATTTTCGAGATGGCCGGATCTTGCAAAAAAAATCGAGCTAACCGGGTTTGGGAAAAATACAATTTTCGAGCTGACAAGGACTTTGTAAAAGGCGAATTTTCCTGTTACCCAGTCATTACTTCATTCGCTGTCGAGGCAGCATGGCTGGTGGTTCGGTCTCCGATGAGACCGGGAAGTATATTGATAGGAAGTGCAAATTTTGTAGCAAATTTACGTCAGGAAGTGATTTGAAGTGTTGCAATCCTCAATGTGATTCTGCGGTACATGTGAAGTGCTGGGATGCTGTGTCACGGGTCATCAAGGTGGATAAAAATTTATTCAAATGTCGTGGTTGTCAGGAAGATAGCAAGTCGTGTACGAGTGGTGATGGTGTCACAGTAACGATGGAAATATTATTGAAAGAAGTTGAATGCTTGAAGCGAGAAAAAGAGATTCTAATGAAGTATGTAAATGAGCTGGAATTTTCAAATGGTTTGTTAAAGAATAATAAGTTCATTAATGCGATTCCTCGCAAACAGGATGGCGACTTATCACCTGTAGATAACACTCCGATTAGAACTTATTCGTCAGTTGTTAATGTAAATAAAGAAACAGCTGTTCTGTTGGTTAAAAAAACAAATCAAAACATCACAAATGTAGAATTAGCCGATAATATCAAGTCCAAATTCAACCCTTCAGCTCTCGGCGGAACTGTTACAGGAACTAAGCTCATCAAAGACGGCATACTTATAAACTGTAAGGATGCTAATTCTAGAGATGGCCTCAAACAGGCTCTTGACCACAAGTTTGGTAGTGCTTACGCAATATCTGTGCCAAAGAAGTTCAATCCTCGTATAATCATTTATAACGTGGAACCTGGCACCTTGGATGATCAGGATTTTGTTGAAAACCTTATTACATCTAATCATCTTAATGTAAGGGTTGAAGATATTAAATTTATTACCAAAATTAGGTTTAAAAACTGTTATAATGTTGTACTAGAGACAGAGCCCAGTGTTTTCAAGGAGATTATGGCAAAGGGCTACTTATATGTGGGATGGGCAAGATGTGGTGTTGGGGAACATTTCAACGTAGTAAGATGTTTCAAATGTTGCAAAATTGGTCACCTCAAGAAGGATTGCCGGAGTGGAGTTACAGTGTGTCCAAACTGTGCTGGGGGTCATGAGAGGAAAGACTGCAGTCAGGATAAATTATGTTGTGTAAATTGTACTGCTCTAAACAAAAGAACCACTAGGCAGAACGTCAACACCGATCATGCTGCAAGTAGTGTCAAGTGCTGGTATTATTTGGAGAAAATCCAAGCCCACAAAAATAAAATTCAATATAACTAAAATTCTGAAACTTGGGCATTACAATACGTGTTCTCTGTTCCCTAAACTTGACTTATTCACATCCTCGATATATGTAAATCAATTCGATGTCGTGGGTATAACTGAGACCTGGCTTGATGATGGGGTAAGTGATGATTCATTATTTGTGGAGGGCTTTCGCATTGCTCGGAGGGATCGCGGAGGTCGAGGTGGTGGTGTAGCGGTATACATACGTGAAAGCTTTGAGTACTCTGTCGTGTTGGAGGATTTCGTTTGTATTCCGGGGGTGGAACAATTGTGGATCTCGATGGAGGTTGGTGGGGTTGTACTATTGGTTGGAGTTATTTACCGTACTGCTGCATGTAATTTAATTAATTTTATCGAATACCTGGATAACTTACTTTCGTTTATTGTACCACAATATGATAACATCGTCATTATGGGTGATATCAATCAAGATCAGTTTACTGATCGGTCCATTATGCAATGCGTGGCCTCTTATGATTTTACACAGCTAATTGATGAACCTACTCGTATACGGGGAAACTCTCAGACACTCCTGGATGTGATTTTTACGAACAAAAGTGATTTGGTCCTTGAGGCAGGTGTATTGGTTCATCAGATCTCTGATCATCGGGCGATTTTTTGTACTCTTAATCTAAAGCATTCTCGTCCTAAACCTAAACTTATTACCTACAGAGATTTTCGTGCATTCGACGTTGACAAATTTAATAAAGACTTGTCAGAGATCCAGTGGGATCGTTTACTATATTTCGAAAATATTGATCACAAAGTTAAGTATTTGACAGATCAACTTTTGAGGTTATTCGACGTACATGCTCCATTGATCACGTCTAGGGTGACCAAGCCTTTCGCGCCGTGGTTGACTTACAATATTCGTTGCATCATGAGGTCCCGAGACAATGCCTTATCTAGATACAAGCGAACTAAAAACATTCTAGATTACAAATATTTTCAACAATTAAGGAATACAGTTGTTAGTGCAATAAGGCGAGAAAAGGTTGCTTATCTCTCGAGTCGTTCTAAGGGTGATGATAGCAGACAACTTTGGAATGCATTGAAGTCATTAAATATAAAGGGTAAGCGATCAGTGGAGCTTCCTGCTAATCTGAAAAGGCCTTGTAAATTGAATGAGTATTTCTTATCGGTATTCACACCGAAAAATAACTGTCCTGATACAACAGCCTATTACTTAACAAATAGATATAACACAGACCAGAGTTTCTCGATTCGCTTATCGACAATTGAAGAAATAAAAGACATAGTGACAGGTCTTAGATCAAATGCAATCGGATCTGATGATATCTCCTCCAGAATGTTAAAGCTATCCTTACATGTGATCGCTCCTTATCTGACTCATATCATCAACTGCTGCTTGGAAACCGGATATTTCCCGCAACAGTGGAAATATTCCCTGATTAAACCCCTGCCCAAAGTTTCTAATCCTGAGAGCTTTTCCGACCTGCGCCCAGTTAGTATTCTTCCTTCGTTGTCTAAAGTACTTGAAAAGGTAGTGTCTAAACAAATTTATCAATTCGTGGTCGACTCCGAATTAATTCCAACTAGTCAGTCGGGATTCCGTAAGGGCTACAGCACAACAACCTCGATGTTGAACCTGACAGATCACATCATTAGGTCGCTGGACCTCGGGCTTGCCACATCAGTGGTTCAGTTGGACTATTCAAAGGCCTTTGATACCCTTGACCATAGACTTTTATGTGCAAAACTACGGTACTTTGGCTTCGATGACATCTCATGTGGTTTTTTTAGTCATTATCTGGAAGATCGCTTCCAGAAGGTTATTTTCGATGATACTTCTTCCTCTGATTTTGCTCCGGTTACATCTGGAGTTCCCCAAGGCTCTGTCTTGGGACCGGTCCTTTACTTGATCTATGTAGCAGATAGTCCAAGAACAATACAACATGTTAGTATCCAGTCATTTGCGGATGACACCCAGCTCTATTTCTCGTATGGCCCCCAGATGGTGGAGTTTGCTTCAAATCGCATGAATAGTGATATTGCATCTTTGGTAGCCTTTTCTGATGCCCACGGGCTCAGGCTAAATCCCGAAAAATGTAGCGTTATGACATTTGGTTCGAGCCCGGATGTGGAGGACTTACAGCTGATTGTTGGGAACCAGCCATTGAGGAGTGTAAGGTGTCAAAAAAATCTCGGTATAATTTTTGATTGTAGACTGCGGTTCAATGAGCAGGTCTCCATTCTGCTTAAGAAGTCTTACTTAGTTTTGAGGCAGTTGTACAGAAACAGACACTTGCTTGGCTTTCGGTTGAGAAAGGTATTATGCGAGAGTCTGGTGCTTTCTATTCTAAATTATGGTCTGGTTCTTTATTTTCCATGTCTGTACCAATCAACTAAATATCGCCTTCAAAAAGTGCAAAATGCGTGTTGCAGATTTGTATTTGGTCTCCGAAAATATGACAGAGTATCAGCTAAAATAAATGAGCTGGAATGGTTGAGAATGGAAAACCTTTTCAAATATCATATGAGCTCGTTAGTGTACAAGATCTTATATACATCGACACCTCCATACCTCAAAGAGAAATTGTTGTTAAGAGGTGACATGCATCATCGCCTTATTAGATATACAGATACATTAATGCTACCCAAATTCCGTCTTGCTGGGTCTCAGAGATGTTTCACGTACAATGCGGTTAAAATATTTAATGCTATACCTAGCTTTATGAGAGCACGTACCCTAAATTTTTTGAAAAAACATTATAAAGTTTATTTACTGGAAATTCAGCAGCGGTTGTGAAGTTATTGTTTTGTTGGTTTAAGTAAATATGTTGTTAATTTCATTGGCTGGAGGTTAAGTAGAGTAGCCCAGGCTAGACTTCGCCTCCCAGTTTAATTTTGTATTGTAAAATGTAGGTACAGTACACAAACAAATAAAGGCTCTTTATTATTATTATTATTATTATTATTATATTATAATACATTTGGAAATGCAAATGACCGAGAAAGCTAATTTTTGGATATTGTGATTTGGGAAGATCATGGGAAGATTTCCTATGTGCTAAAGTGTTAAATTTTGTTTTTTACTGCTTATCTTTTACGTAGTAAAAAACCCTAATTATGAAATGATAACACAAAATTAAAACTTTTTCTGTTTTTCTCGAAGATGGCTTAACAGACCCAAAATGTAACTACTGCAACAGAAACACCTTTTAAATCTTAACAAAGGATCTATTTAACTTTATCCCTAAAACAATTAGGGGAACCCCCATTTATAATAGATTCGTGACTATCATGAGAGAAATGAGAGAAAAATATTCTATTTTTCGATATCTTAACAACCGAGAAAGCTATGTGAAAAATTTAAATGACCTAAATTGTAGAGATTAAAAAAAAGCAACAAAAAAATATCCCGTCGTAATTTTCGTATTTCGACGGAGAGCTGAGTTATTATAAGAAAGTCAAACTTAACACTTTTTTCAAAATGGCGAAGAAAATTTTGGTCGACAATTTGAAGTTGAGTTTTTTTGAGCTCCCATACACAACATTTTTTTTCGACGTAATGACTGTACTATGTCCTATAAAAAAGTCCTGCAAAAGTCCTGTGTAAAATCTACACGTCACCAACTTTGCTATGTCAATTTTTATGAGTTTTCCATTGAGGTTGCAACATGAAAGGTAATTAATTTCTTTCTTAGACGTTGCTACAAAATATGTCACACTAACGCACCCGTTTAATACATCATGAAGCAATTGAAAGTGCTTCTGAAATAATAAATGTTAAAAAAAAATAAATATAAATAAATATAAATAAAAAAAGAAGACACAAGGGAGGGAGGAATATAATTGAAGAGGATTTGTCATCCGGCTCTATATCATTCTGGAATAGCTACTCAACATCTGTATCCCCAATCGATGGAATCATCGGAAAGACCAACCGTTGCGAGGACGTACCTATACCAAGATATCTAGTGAAGGAGGTATGATGTCATTATGATCACGAGCCTATAATTATTAGAAAAAAAAGCTGAAAAAGTCAATAAACATTATTCTTCCAGTCAGGTGCCAATTAACAAGAAAGGTGAACAAGGATAAAGCATCGTTTGCGTGCACATAACCGCTGGTGATGGTTGTTGTGGACGAAACGTCCGAAGAAGCAAATCTCCAAGAACCACGACAAAACAGCCCAAAATCGCTTGTGATTCCTTATACATCGTTATTATCGATGGTATAACTATAAATAAATAATCAATAAGCTTTTAATAATACAAAAAATATAATCTGAGGATGGCCGATTGCTTTAACGACCCCAGTCAAAAACGCAGCAATAAACAATTATAAAAATAGCAGTCGAAATGCTATAAGAGGATAAAAGTTGAAATTTATAATTAAACTTATCTAGACAAACAAGAATAACATAAATAAAACAACATTGTTTGGAACATGGTCAGAATAACAATACTGAAAGCTGATACATAATTCGAATTTGCATCATTAATAAGCAGATGCCCACGTTTAAGATAAATATGTAAGAATGTGTATGCAACGGTTGACTATTATATTCGGGACTTAGGTATATAAAAAAGAAGATTTCTACGAGAAATCTTATACGATTCTAAATCAAAAGTAGTAAATTTGATACAAAACCATCTACCTACCTAGTAACTAACAACTATGATAAAGAATAAATGTGGCATCGCTTGCTTGAAATTGAGAAAAATATTGCGCAAAATATTCCTATTTCCATGAAAATTTATGGAAATCTTATAAAATTGTATTCGCATAACCCCGTAAATTTGGTACATGTTTCGACTTCTGTATTTAAATAAACAGACAGAGGGTTAATTTGTACGCCTAATACTGAAACTGTTGAAAGTATGAAACCATTACGCCGAAGTAAACATTTGTACTAATATTTTTAATAAAATAAATAACAAGTGCAAACACCCCTTACACTGTTTAAACTTGAATCTTATAATCTCTATTGCAAACATTTTTACCAAGACAGAGAGTAAGGCTTACTTTATGAAGCTTATTTCCAAAGCAAATCCCCACGGACCTGTATGGCCTAGCAACACAACGCGAAGGGTTGTAAGAGGGTCAAGTGTGCCCAGAAGGGGCACACTGAGGGTGGACTACTGGGGGCCGACTACGTAATAACTGCAGCAAAGCACGGAACATCGATTAGTTAGGGATTTAACTCCAAATTGTAAGTACACTCGGACTTGGAAGAAACTTCAACAATTTTACTCTTGTTTCATAACATTCAAGTGATTTCTTACTCGATAATTATCGTGCATGAAGAAGTGCAAACGGCACCCTTGTAACGGGAACAGGATTAGGGATAATTAACATGGAAGAGTATCATTTATAAAAGGGTGAAATATGATATTGTTGTTTGTTGAGTGTTTAGTGATCTTTAATTAAATCTTATCAAGTTATTAAGTAAATGAGATATTATTAGGAAGATTTTGTTTAGGTGTCAAATCCAGGCTCAAATAAGTTCAAAATTTCTTTCCACCCTGCCCCCTCCAACCAAAAAAACAGTTGCTGTGCATTATTTTCTCTCCTATTTTATGAATTTTACAAAAAATATTTTTCGCTGCCTCATTTTTTCCAGAATTGTTATATTTCAATTGTCAATAAGTCAAGAATGAACAAACTGTAAAATGCATGCTCATTCTTAATGTCCAGTTTGACCACAATGGAAACATTTAGCTTTACCGTCACGGTAGTTGTTGGCGTTATTTCCATTTTCATAACTTTCATTTTCCTATTTATACGTAGACAACTTTAAGCGACTTCTCCAAGGAGTGGTGAAATACCTTCGGTATTTCTAGAGGGTTCTCGTTGATTTATATAATTATCTCCTAGTGCATCTTCTAACAATTATTATGAACTTTGCAAGACTTCATTTTAATATAAGTTACTTCGGGGTTCCGGGATTCCAGAAAAAATGATATTTTTACAGGACCAGGTATAAGTACATAAATGTACATTTACTCCTAATTTATCTCAATCATGCGTGGTTTATTAAAAGCAGCCCCTGAAGTTTTAGAAAAGCTAAATGTACCTCTCTCTGCTCTTGTTAGTTCTTAGTGTTAGTGTTATAACCGATCGTAATAATTAAAATATGTGCATGGAAAATATTGCGCAAAATGCATTACGAGGATGTTTGAAATATTTATTTGTTTCCCTGTGGTCGGTAATGTATCTTTCTTGTATTCTAAGGGCAATTTTTTATGAATGAAGGGATCCAGATACAAATTGAAGCGATATTTCATCCCAGCTGTGAGTATGAAATCTGAATCGACAAAACAATATAGACATATAAGTACGGGTTTATTTAAAGAAAGAAAAATTACAGCCTCTAAAACTTGACAGCACATTTATATAAATTCGTCTCTTATATGCATAGGAAATGCTTATTGAAACGATACGTCAAGATTATAGATTTAGGGAATATTTTGCTTATATACGTGTTGTTATCTACACCATTTGTCATGTTGTGTATCGTTTTTTTAAGTTTATATTTTTCTTATACAATGTGAGATACCGCAGGCGATTTTTCAATGACTTTAACGGTTTGTTTTGTAATGTTTATCTTCTCCAAGCATTGGGAAAGTATAGGGGATTTTATTTTTTTTATCAACGGTACTAAAATATTCTTAGCAAAAGATACGTGGACCTTAACTATTGATTCCTTGGAAATATTCTAACATATTACAGCTTCGGCAGAGTTTCTTCAACTGATTCTACTTGAGCGAGCTGGTCTCTAGAAGTTTTGACCTTTTTTCTACCATGTTAATTAAATGTATCGGGTGTTCAATAATTAACACGTCCAGAGTTGACCTTAGATATGCATCAAATAGTCGTAAACAGTGTTTCTCACCACGTTTCTCACACAAAATTTATTTTGTTATAAATGAGACGAGCTTCGTAACGACATCATTGGACATAATTTCTAATAATTTGTTTCCTATATTTGTTGCACACTGTGTGTACAATCCATTAAATACAATTCACGAGGTTAATAAATAAAATCCATTAATAGAATGTAATAATAGAACCAACGTGAAGAAGAGTAAAAGGTTTAATGTGGGTAAGTAAATAAATCAAAGAAAATTAAGAAAGTTAAAAATGACGCCACTGTCGCTCCAGTAAGAAACGAAGGGTTATTATGAAATCGATTTTAAAAAAGCAATTAAAGGACTGCGTAGATTAGACAGAATAGCAGTGACGCATTTTTAATTCCATTAAAGACCTATTTGAGAAAATGAAAAATTACAGCGGGAAAGCAATCTGTCTTTAAATAATTTAGAGTGAAAGGGCAAAATCTCTCCCTATAAATGCCGGTAATTAAAAAAACTCGGACCGATTGTTCGCGTGATCGGAAATCTCATTTAGATCATTTCTTCCGGAAAATCTAGCTTCAAGGAAAAAGTAAATCGCCCTCTGTTTATTAAATTTGCAGGAAATGAGAAACATTTCGTAAATTAAGGGCAGTTGGTATTAGTCGTATAACAGGAGGGAATCCAAGGATGCCTTCTATTTAATTATTTATGATTTCGTCAATTAAAGGTATAAACAACATTAAGTAAATTTGAGTGAATTTCCTGAATTTACATAAACACCTGGCTGTTACGCAGATAGTATTAGCATTTTCGCAGAATTTACTTTGTTGTTCAGCAGGCTCTTGTTTCATGGAGCGGGAAAAATATTTTGATTATTGTAAATGTATTGTAAATTTCGTTCTTGCTAAATTTGAATATACAAAGGGAGAGAAGTGAATAGAAAAATAGTCTGTTTCAGAGATTTAATTATTTTCTTGTTGTTAAAATCACATCTCCATAATTTATCTTTAATTCACAAAATTATTTTTTTAAGATTAAAAATTAGGATTATATTTCTTGATTTATTTAAACTTTAAATAGTTTAGATTCCCTGATAAAATCTTCAGGATATCGGTGTTTCCAAAAATTGGTTTCCTATTTTATTTTAAAACAGCTTGAATGATTTCAAAAAAAAAAATGAAATTGAAATTACCAAAAGGACGTCTCTGTAAGTTCGGTTGCATAAAATTGAGCTGATCGATTTTTTAGGTTTCAATAAAAGCTGCAACTTTCCAAAAAGTTAGCCCTGTTCCTTTCGCCCATCGGTCTCTCCGGGATGTCACCTTTCCGGACTTTCCGTCATCTTTCCATCGATTTTAATTAAATTTCTGTCAGGTTTCTTATATGTGAACCTAAGCTGTGACATAATACATTATATAATAAAATTATGAAAAAAAATGGGTATCTTTCCGTAGGTACATAAAAATTTTCTGTCCCTAAAATCTCCACAACACATTATATACAGGGTGATTCATGACAATGCGACGTAGTTAAATGCCAGATAGAGGATATCGAGAGATTTTTTTGCCAACACTTACGAAGGTACAGGGTGTTTTCTGTATTGGGGGTTAAATTTTAAAGGGTGATATATTTCTAATGGTTTGATGAATAAACAAAATTTAGCACGAACACTCTTGTAACGAGGCACTGCATGATGACCTATCGGCTATCGGCGAGTAAAAAATCCAGGACTGTACTTGAAAAAAAAATGGTTTGCACTTTTTGACAAAAAAGCACTTTTTTGATAAAATATCGAAAAAAACGGCATTGGATTCGGAAAGTACAGGAAAAATACTTTGAAATGAGATTCCTAATAAATCGAACAGCACCCTTCAACCATCAGCTTTACAAAAACAGATGTAAAAAGTAGCAAAAGTTACAAGTTCTTATTTTGATCTGTTTTTGTGAAGCTCTTCAAAGGGTGCCGTTTGATTTGAGAAGCTCATTTCATAGTATTTTTGCTGTATTCTCTGAATCCGTTGCAGTTTTTTTTCCCGAAAGTCGATTGCAAAATGTGCATTTACGTAAAAAAATGCGAACAATTTTTCTTCAAATACGGCCCTGATTACTAAATTTAAAATTCCGGAAATAGGCTATCCCGTAAATTCACAGTACCTACCTGAGCTTTTGAAATGATTTCAAATGAATTTTGAGGTCATCAAAAACAAAAAGCAGGGCAAAATTGTAAATTGAAGCTTAGGTGGAAACAATAATTCTTTTCAAGTACGGTCCTGGAATTTAATTATGTCGATAGAGATCTTGTGCCTCGGCAGAACAGTGTTCCCTCGAAATTTTGTTGCATTTCATCATACCGTGGTAAAGATTTAAAATTTAAGCCTAAACATAGAAAACACCCTGTATCTTCATACCGGTTGACAAAAAAAAATTTCATAGATTTAAACTCACCTACATGGTATTTAACTATGCCGCATTAGTCATCACTCATCATGAATCACCTTGTATAGACATTCGAGTCCCTAAATTCTCTCTTCGAGGACTGACCTCGGCAAGGGATCCTGTTCTTGTTAGTTAACAGAAGACCCTGTTGCGGTTAGTCCCCTAGACAATCCTGCAGTGGTCCAGGCACGACACAGTTTAAAGATTTTTCACAATATTAAAATTTTGTATCATGAACAAATCGTTCAGAAAATGTTCAGGTTGCTCAAAACAATCATGCATCAGAGTTGCTGTAATGATGCATGGAATAAATGACGATGGAAAGATACTCCGATTATAAAAACAGCCCTTGGGCTCAACAAGAGAATACAGGAACCCCCCGTCTCTTGCATAATCCACCCCCTCCTATAACATTCCACCTACTGCCCTATTTACCCCGTTCGCTTCTACATATAACAACCCTTCATGCACCCCCCAGTGATACACAGCATTAGCGAGCCCTTCATGTGTTCTTTCATTCCGTTTTTAATCTTCCTCCCTATTCACTGGATGCCACCCCTTGAAGCCGCCCCGCGAGAGTGACGCCGAACATGGCTGACTGCGTGACTTCCTCTCGCCAAATTCAATTATGCTTGTATAAATTTTCACCCGCTCGCTGACCATTAGTTTAATTGCGAGAGCTTGAATTTTTGGTGAATTTCCGACTTGAATGATGTAAATTATTATACATTGCGTTCATAGGCGGGTTAATGAGGGGATCTGATTCTGTGTAGTTTTTAAATAAGAAAAATGTAATTTTTTGACTAATTCCTATTGGAAAAATGATGATTAATGACTTCCTGAAGGTTCATTCAAACCAGTTTCATTGGAACAATTATATTTTACTTCCAGTTCTTGATGGTATATGCACATTCTTTGTTCTTCTTTGGTGTATGGTTGCAAATTTAAATGAGGTAAATGAGACAGCGATGGACTGCTTTAAGAGTATTAGAGAAAACTTCGCATGCATGGCTTCACCCCTTACTTGTGCGATTTCTTTGACTTTGAACCTCTTGCTTTGAACAACGGCAAGTGCCCTTGACGACACACTTCGATGCATAACTCTTACGATTTATTTCTTTAAAATGCAAGGTAGGTAAATCTCTTTTACACCATCTCACTTGTATTTAAAAAAAATGTTTCATACACAAATTGTCACAAAAAATATGAAAAATTTAAAATTATTCCAAACTCCATGTCCAAATATTCATGGTGAACTTCTTACACCTACAACCCAATACCTATACCTGTTTTCTTTTCTACGATTCATAAACTACTTCACTACAGTTCATTTCTTATGATTAATATGTAACATTTCTCCCTTATACAGTAGTAGTGAATAGTGATTCCACAGTGAAAGCGAAAAAACTATTAAAAAGTGAATCGTAATGCTGCATATCTCCCGATTGTGATAAAGTTGAGATCACAACATTTTTTTCGTTTCTTCCATTTCCTTCATCAACCTCTGGTACAGAAATTATTGAGATATAACTAATCCTTGTGGTTGAGGTACCCATTGAGCGCGACCAAGGTGGCGGATAGAGGAAGCCCTTACAATAAGCAACATGAGTGAGTAAGGTTAGCTGGGGTAATAGAGCTCGTCGGATGTAAAATTCTAGACTGGAAGCTCAAGAAAGGCCTGTCGTGGACTAGGTCCACTGAGCAAGTTGTAGTGTTAAAATCTACTTTAGATCTACGTTGGGTGCAACGGCGCCAGAGAGTGTCGTATCACTCGGTGCCGTGGTCATGTCTCACAGACAGGTCGATATGGGGCTCTGAGCTTAACCGCTTGAACCAAGAGGAAAAAACCTCACAAATCTTTTGCTTGGTGGAGGAGAAATCCTACTGACACCCCGGGTAGGTTCCTCCCACCCAGGGTAGTATCTATGACGACTAAAACCCTCCTTTAGGTACAAAGAGTACTAGAAACACCATTAGGAGGGTCTACTTCGGTTCTTGTCCACTGATTTTTATATCGCCATTCACTATTCATGTTTCTTTCTTCCTCTTCCTTGCTTTTCATCCCTTCTCGGATGCAATCGTGATCCTATGGTTATACTTTAAAGATTCCGCTGTGTTCCTTATGAGTCTCCTTGTCCATGAGGCAACAACAGTCTCATTTGCCCACATTTCCTATCATGTCTGTAGTACTTGCATTATTTCCTGTGTCTTAGCTTCTCTCATGTGTCCATCACCTCCCGTACTCTGACTCATCCTTTCCCTTGCTAGCAGCTGCATGGGGGGGGGGAGTGTCCTCGCAATTATCTGCACGGCCATTGTTGATATTGTTTTATAACCCCTTATAATACACAGTAATGAGCATTTTTGAAGGCTGCACAATTGTTCGATATTTGAAGATCTCTAGTACTCCAACCCATACTGGAGAGCGCATAGAAAGATCGATTCGACTACACAATAGTCACCTCTTAAGGAAGCCTCACCCCCCCCCCCCCCCCCCTTATGTTTGGCATGATCCTTGTCAGAATAGATATCCGGTTTCGGCCTTCTATCCCGCATTGACTACGTGTTGGCCGAAGTTCATTTTATCGTCAATCACGACTGCCAGATATTTCATTGACCTATTATGGTGTATCTCCACTCCCATTAGATCGAATAGAAGGTCCTTCCTTTTTCGTAGACCCTTTGTTAAGTTATGGGGCTAGTTCTAGTTTGTGGTTTGACAACCCGCTCAAAATAAATCGTACGTTTTTTCTCATGTTCTCTGTGCGTAACCTAGGCGATCTTGTTTCGATCATTAGCGCCAAGTCATCCGCTAACGTCGTCATAGAGCATCCCTTTTAGTTGCTGTTTTAGTAGATCATAACCTCAAAACCCTGAATCTCAAAGTGGAGGTCAAGGCTGATGGGATGCATGGCTGGATAGAAGACAAACCCACTGGACTTAATTTCGGCGCCCCTGGCTCACACCAATAGCCTGCTGTGCCATAGGGTGTTCTGGCATAGCATTGTTTACTCCCCAATTGCTTGTTGGATCATAATGGAAACCAAAGTAAATATAACAACATGCGAGGAAATCCCAGAACATGCACCAAGGTCGTACAGCACCCCAGAACCCATGTTGGTTGAAGCACACAGTTGTACACCCGAGTAGGAAAGCAGTTAGGCTTAGGTAGTACAACTGTATTGAGGAAGAGGGGTGACGCACCAGCCTGGCAATGCCGCGCGGGCACTTCAAATAAACTTGCAGCGCAGTGAGACTATGACTGCATCTCTGTGCCGACTAGTCTCATCCGAACCCGCTTCTACATGGGACAAACCAATCCTGGAGTCCTGATGGCAGGAAAATCCTCGGCTATACAATTTTGAACCATGTAGAAGGCACTGGGCTATTTGACGAGCTAAGGACCGGATAAATGCGTGAGGAAATGATAAGTCCATATGGCTGCAGCATCAGAGAGCACAAAATCGTCTTTCGTATCTTCAACAAACAAAGACCATGTGCCTATCTATGAAACATGGGTTATGTAAAAGAAGAATTACACAAACTTGAATCAACTAAAATGTGAAATAATAATGTTCACTAGAGCATCGTCTACTCTACATGATCTCTGTAGAGCAATTGTCACCCCAAATACCTAACTAATCCTCACACGTGAGGCAGAGTGCGCAAAATAGACTAATCGTGTGCGAACATTTCTTCTTCCCTGGGCAATCAGGGAAGGAATATTATGCGTGAACAACACTACATTGACAGCTGACGGAATATCATTTACGTATATTAAAAATAATAATGGCCCTAAAATAGAGCCTCGTGGCACAACGATTGATATTACACAACGATTTCAGTGTAATGGCGATCGAAAACTATGTTTAACTTCATCCCGTATCCCGTCACGCACCTCTACATAATGACTGCGGTTCCTCAAGTACGACTTAAGCCAATTATGGGACACACCTCTCACACCATATGTATTCAGTTTATCCAGAAGCTCTTCACCGTCAGTGCATATTTCTAATAAAATAAGATCAGTTTTTTCTTATAAATAATTGAAAGATCTCACGAGCCCGCCGAAGGCGGGCGAAGTTTGATCTCAATTATTCGAGTGTCTCGCACGAGAGATTACGAAGGTAGTATCACTACTTCTATGTCTTGGACCACAAGTTCAGAGCTAAAAAATATAAACAAAAGCGCTTCCCCGTTACCATAGCGCTCCCTAGTAACTGTTTATTCATTCGTATAAAGCAATTCTATTTTTCATTTTACCTGAAATGGGGGGTGGGTAATATTTATTAGTATATGGGTGGGAATCTCTCGTGCGAGACACTCGAATAATTGAGATCAAACTTCGCCCGCCTTCGGCGGGCTCGTGAGATCTTTCAATTATCCTTCGTGTCTCGCACTTCGAGATTACGAAGGTAGCTGTTCAGAGCAACCATTCTCTTCATCATTTAAATATTATTTATTTAAATAATACAGAGTAAAATGAAAATATGGGCCAATTAATGCTCCAAGTATTATTATAAAACCAATAGTATTTTGGTAGTAATGTAACTCAACCAAATTTATAAGGGAATAGAAATATACTTAACAGATGTAAGTACTGAATGATAGTATTGATTCTGCAAACATATATTGCTGACAACAATAATTATTGGCTGTTGATAAAAATCGGCGAATTCCTTTGAATTCGACGACCAATCAGCCACTTTCTAAATTTCTTCGAAACTCATACCTTTTCTGACATGCGTTAAATGTCGACGCATGTCGCGTAGAATGCGCGGTAAACATTTTTTCCACTCCTAAGGACAACAACGTTGATCTAATACAACGACTAATTGTCTCACTTTTAACTGCCTTTTGTGGCTTGTTAAAAGAAACAAACAGTGAGTTAATAATATTCCCTAGAAGGTTTTTCGTCACCATCAAGTACTGGTTCAAAATTTGCGCGATACACAAATTCAGGTTTTTCTCGGAAGAAAACAATCTTCAACACTGGTTGAGGAATCCCTGGTCGAAAAGTTTTAATTCTATCCGGGAATTCTGGGATACGTATTTCAATCTTGCATTCCAACGCAATGATATTATAGAAATCTTAACTAACGCCAAGATTTGACAGCGATAAACGGTGCCTAAGGGCAACATCGACACTAGCTTTTCTGTCAATTTATTCAAGGCCAACTCTTCTAGCGGAAACCACGTTGTCAAGGAACCAGATCCACGTCCCACGTGGATTCGTACTTGGGTAAACTGAGCCTTATCTTTTAAGATACTCTGATGAAACGACTTATCAGCTGGATATTCGTAACATCCTCCCCTGATATTAATGGCAGTGCCACTCTTGCGGAATTCAGCGTACTATGCTCAGCACCATCTCTCCAAGAGGAACTTAAAAATTTTCAAAAACCCCACTGATACATCATACGGATCCTCATAATTTCGCCAAATTCCATCGTCACCAGAGCTTAAGAATCCTATTATAATTTTTTAACGTGGATTCTGTTGAAGAACCGATTGAAATGTTAATCGTTTCTTAAGGTGTATCTTTCAACAATAACGCCTGGCTGATAACGTGGCGGCAGCCAAGATAAGCTTCGCCGCCAGTAGATTCACGTGTTTTACAAGGAGTCTAACATATTAGGATCGCTACTTCAAACCAGATCCAATCCCCTTAGTGATAATTTTTTGAAATCTCGAAACCGACCTGAGTCGACCAGCGAGGTACAACGACGACAGCTTCTGTCCTGTCACTTTTGATAAGTAATAAAACATTCAATCAGACCAACTGATCGTAAATGCCTCAAAGGCGAAAGCCCAAGGTCTCTTTACCAAGGCAACAGTCTGCGTACTTAGCATTTCTTCTCCAAGCAAATAAATCTTTTTTCACAGGTTCCCGAACTTCCCATAATTCTTTTAAATACATAGTTCGCCAGTTCCCATCCGGCTTCCGAATTATCGATACGTGATGAAGGATCCGCTTCGTCATTTTCCTTTGAGGGAATGTATGAAGCGTAAACCCATAACTGACGGGCCTCACACCAGTTTCATAACTCGCGTGCTAACACATGAAGAGGAGAATAACAGATAACTTCCATCCGATTGATGTAGGCTATCGTCGCCGTATTATAGACTATGAGCAAAACAGCTGCATCCCTCAGATAAGCTGCGAATCACTTCAATGCGAATAAAACCGTCTTAAGCTCCAAATGATTTATTATGAAGATTCCTCTCCAAAGTCCACTGGCGGGCTCGCCATTGCAAAAAACATCCCATCCGGACAACGAAACATTAAAATAAATCGTTCTCTAGTACCTTTTGCTCTTCACTTTCCTACAAGCCTTAGGCAAGGCCTTCAGTCACCAATCTCAGTTTCTTAGAATAAACTTCGCCACTGACATGAACGCATCGAAAAAACCCTAAATTTTTTCTAAGGCCTGACTCTGCTCTTTTGAAGAATCTGCAAAATTTATTCAAGGCCAAGTTGTAACAGGCTGTACTCGACTGCAGGACGGCAAGCCATCACTGACCCAACAACCTTGGCAAACATACGAATCTTCAACTTTCTTTTGTTTTTTCATAGGGACTTCAATCTGCTTTCACATCGTGATCTTTTTATCTGTGGAAGCTCAACTCTCAGGGTACCAATTTGAATCTAAGAAGAATCCTAAATATTTACATCGCTTCTCAGGCACCAATTTGGACTTGTCACAGTTGATGATAAATCCTAACCTCTCAAGTAGTTCGATGGTTTGAGTCAGATTCTCGCTGCACTCTTCAACTTGGTGGCCTTAAGATAAAAATTCATCTAGGTACATCACCGAGAGTGAACCTCTCGAACGTAGATAATTTATTACTGGCTTCAATAACTTTGTAAGAGTCAATGGGCACGTACATAGGCCAAAAGGCAAGCAAAACTTGTGAATCTTGCCATTAACATAAACCTCAAAAACTTGCGATGTGGCCCCATACTGGGATCAGTAAATAAGCATCTTTCAAGATAAAGGTATTCAACTCCTTCAAGTTCAGAATTATGCTGGCCATCAGACTTGGGAACTAAGAAAAAACGGCGGAAAAAACTGACTTGAAACTTCCTAAGTCTCCACAATCGCGTTTATCGAAAGCAGTCTATCAATTTCCAATTGGATGCCCACTCCTACTCCGGCCATCCTCTGGATGGTAGAGAGTAAATCTGTGCAAGGGTTGACTCGAACGGCAATTTATAAACTTTCTCTGTTTGAATAATAGACTTGTCATCAGAGATCGCTTCCCAAGTTTTCACAAAATGTTTTAGGCGACTCGCAAAAGTACTTACGTTGCTGCGATCGTAGCATAATCGTCTATTTATGTAGTTTATGCTAACAAAAAACAAGGATAGTTTGTTAAATTGCTCCAATCTTATCTCTTGGATAACACAGACCAATATAATCTCTACTATACCTTCCAGATAAAGCATGATTATCAAGTGAGACCTTTTATACCTCTTGGTCAAAACATAAAACAGTATAAACAGATATGAATGTTATATTATCATATCAAAGAAAAACTATCGCATCTTGTGCTAAAGTTTAACCATAAACATTATTTTCTGTATCTCTCAGGGGTGCTAACAACTCGATCAATGGGGCCAATGCTGTTAGAGCAGATCCCGCTAACTTCTGTCTCGCGCCAAAATATTTGTCCATCTTCAGAGCCGACTATTTTAGATTCACTGCCACCTCATATTGGCGGCACGAATGACAGTTCACCATTCCTAGGATACTTTTCCATCAATAACTTTTTCTTTAGTCCGTCCGACAAGTATTTCTTCCAGCGCGCTGCGACACTGGAGTGCAGAACCAACTCAGGCTCCTCGCGTATACATGTTCTTTCCCAAAGATACGTAGCCCATCCTCATCCAACTCCCAAGGAGTCCGACACCCTCCGATGTTGCAGATGTCGACTGGAGTATCCGGATTTACACTTTGGATGTACTCTAAGTTCATATCCACGGAGTCTCACCCCAGAGCGTTGGCATTCGCAGACAGATCAACCAAAAAAAAAAAATTTATTTGTCGCCCATCGCAGCTAATCGTATGTTTATGTAGTTGATGTCAACAGAAACATGGTTAATTTGATTATATGACTCCAATCTTAACTCTCGGATAAGACAGAACAATATAATCTCTACTTTATCTTCCAGATAAAGCCTGATTATTAGTTGAGTCCTTTTGTACCTCTCGGGCAAAACAAAGCACTTATGTGGTTGATGTCAACGAAAATACGGTTAAGTTGGCCATACATGACTCAAATCTTACCTCTCGGATAAGATAGAGCAATATAACTTCTACTTTTCCTTCCAGATAAGGTCACATTATTAGTTGAGTCCTTTTATACCTCTCGGGCAAAACAAAGCACTCATGTGGTTGATGTCAACGAAAATAAGGTTAAGTTGTACATACATGTCTCAAATCTTACCTCTCGGATAAGACAGAGCAATACAACTTCTACTTTACCTTCCAGATAAGACCAATATTATTAGTTGAGTCCTTTTATGCCTCTCGGGCAAAACAAAGCACTCCATACATGACTCCAATCTTACCAGTTGAGTCCTTTTATACCTCTCGGGCGAAACAAAGGACTCATGTAGTTGATGTCAGCCAAAACAAGGTCATTCTGTTGATACGTGACTCCAATCTTACCTCTCGGATAAGACGGAGCCATATAATCTCTACTTTACCTTCCAGATAAAGTCTGATTATTAGGTGTGTCCTTATTTATACCTCTCGGGCAAAACAAAGCACTCATGTGGTTGACATCAACGAAAATAAGGTTAATTTATTCATACATGACTCCAATCTTACCAGTTGAGTCCTTTTATACCTCTCGGGCGAAACAAAGGACTCATGTAGTTGATGTCAGCAAAAACAAGGTTAGTCTGTTTATACGTGACTCCAATCTTACCTCTCGGATAAGACAGAGCCATATAATCTCTACTTTACCTTCCAGATAAAGTCTGATTATTAGTGTGTCTTTATTTATACCTCTCGGGCAAAACAAAGCACTCGTATAAACAGATATAAATGTTATGGTATATCCCAGAAACGCAATCGCATCTCGTGCTAACGTTTAACCATAAACATTTATATACCTTCACTGTTTGATGCGTTTGTCTCAGACGTCATCGACGTTGGGGCATCTCGTGCCAAGACAGCATCACAGCGAAATCCGTCACAATATCTTCCATCCAGTCTTTAGACGTTCTTTCCTTCGAACGATCTCGGTTTCTGGATCTCTGATGATTATCCATTACTAAAATAGAACTGAAAATTTATTATACGAAAAACTGACGTGTGGTCTGTTTGACACAAAAGAAATGAATAAACAGTTACTAGGGAGCGCTATGGTAACGGGGAAGCGCTTTTGTTTATATTTTTTAGCTCTGAACTTGTGGTCCAAGACATAGAAGTAGTGATACTACCTTCGTAATCTCGAAGTGCGAGACACGAAGGATAATAATTATTTTAGCATCCTTTGTCTTTTGGTATAGATACCGGTAAGAGTGAACATGATGAAGATACTGTTGAAATAAAGAATAAATTCAAATTCTAATATGACAGATGAGTAAATTATTGAAATAGTGTAAGTAAAATGCGATTTTTTTTAAAGCCATTTAAATTGCATGAACACTTTTTATCAGAAAACCTGCTACATAAGTACAATGGTTCAGTTAATCGCCATATTTTAAATATACTTAAGCAGATAATGATTCTTAAAGACCAGATTGTTTTTGGTATCATTATTTCCATGTTAATATTATGCATTATTATATCTACGCCTTCTACTTATAAAAACATGCAGAAATAGATAGTGCTAGAGTTTGTGTATTGGAGCCGTGATGCAATTAATGTCAAAATGTGCAAATTATATCTGATAAGAATAAGATACATGGCTTTTTATCTTTCCTTGTTGACTTTTTAGGATACAACTTAGCAACATCAGCTAGTTCTCTATCTGCTATTTATTCACGACAACATGTGATCCCGGTGCATAGATTTTATCAGAACATTTTTTCAAGTGAGTCGAGGACATAACAGCATATCAAGAAATGCATGCAGGAGAATAAGAGCGTTTTTTATCTCTCGTTTATGGTTCTTGAGAACTAGGTACTTAGCAGAATTACAACAGGGTCGGTTAAATTAGAGAAAAGTTACTGAATTTTATTACGTTTATTATACAGGGTGTCCCTGAATTGGTGTTACAAACTTAAAGGGGGGATAGTACGTCCAAAAAAATTCAAAAATTTTATTTTAAACATACCCTTTAAAATGCACCGTATATGAGATACAGGGTGTTTAAGTTGAAAAAATTAATTCGTTTTTTGCGGATAACTTGGGAACCGCTTGCCGCACGGATACCAGCTTTTGTACAAATAGGAATCTTAAAAAAGTAATAATTTCTAATGCCAATAAATGATTGGCTTTGCATAAAGCAGTGGCGGAGATTTTGGGGTTGACAAGGTTTTTTCGCCCCTATTTTCTACGCCACTCGGAAGATAGCTGCTTTGGAAACATTTTATAAAATTTTGGAGTTTTTTACGCAAAAAATTATTCTTTGTAATTTTTTGTGAAAATAACCATTTTTGAAAAAAAGGGCTGTTTATGATCAAAAAATTAAACTCAAAGACACAAAATTTTAATGAATTGGAAAACCATTGACACCATAGCGAAAGATAAATTATTGAATTTTAATGATTGTTATTAACAAGATTCAATTTAACAAAACTAAGTATTAACAATTTCAAAATTTTTAACATTGTTTAGTGGTTAATTTGTTTTCAAAAGTTGTTCGAAATGTCCGCCTTGCATAAAATGACATAAACGCTTATAAAAATGATATTTGACAGTAAAAAAAATGTTTAAATTTTGTAGTTGCAGTGCAGTTTAACGTAGTCTAAATTATTGAATGATTTTTAATAATGAATAATCACAACGTTGTAAGTTTTACCAATCAAGAATACGCAGATATTCACTTTACATATGGCTATACTGTCGAGGCAATGCAAATGCAGCTCGAAGAAGGTACATGCAGTTATACCCGGAAAGACGAATTCCTTCTGTTAGAACGTTCATAAAGATTCATGGAAGAATTGCTGAAACCGGTACTGCTATTCCAAATAACCGTACTCGTGGCAGACACTTAGAAAGAACCCCTAATTTGGAAGCCCAAGTTTTGCAACAAATCGAAAATAATCCCCAAACTAGCGTGCGTAAAGTTGCTATAGTCGAGTACGATTACCAAAAAAAAAACAGTTAACCGAATTGTTAAAGAAAACGGCCTTCGTCCATTTCACTACCAAAAAGTACAGGCGTTAAAGCCAGAAGACCATCAGCCTCGATTAGAATTTTGCCGGCGATTGATAGATCTTCATGTGAGGAATGTAAATTTTGTTAGAACGATTTTGTTTACTGACGAAGCAACGTTTACAAAAGATGGGATACTAAATTTGCACAATTTACATGTAGGTATACGCTGACAATGATGAAAATTCCCATGCCATTATTCAAACCAAATTCCAAGAAAAATTTTCGGTAAACGTCTGGGCAGGGATTGTGGGGAATTATTTGCTTGCGCCATTTTTTTTTACCTCGAAGATTAGGAGGTGATGAATATTTGAACTTTCTTCAAAATGATCTGCCCGAACTTTTGGAGGTTATTAATTTGTAACTTCAGCAACAAATGTGGTACCAGCATGACGGTGCACCAGCCCGCTTCAGTCTTGCAGTCAGGCACTTTCTACATCAGCAATTTCCTGGTAGATGGATTGGCACAGGAGCCGATGCTCCAATATTTTGGGCGCCGCGGTCACCCGATTTAAATGCAGCCGATTTTTTTTTTGTGGGGACATATTATGGTTTATGCTAATTCCACTCTGAAGAACAACTTCGGCAGCGCATAACGGAAGCATTTGGGTCAATTTGAAACTCTCCCCAAGTTTTTCAAAAAACTAGAACAAATTTTATAAAAAGACTGCGCGCTTGCATCAGTGCACAAGGTGGACACTTCGAACATCTTTTGAAAACAAATTAACCACTAAACAATGTTAAATATTGTGAAATTGTTAATACTTCTTGGAGTTTTGGTAAATTGAATCTTGTTAATAACAATCATTAAAATTCAATTTATCTTTCGTTATGGTGTCAATGGTTTTCCAATTCATTAAAATTTTGTGTCTTTGAGTTTAATTTTTTGATCATAAACAGCCCTTTTTTTCAAAAATGGTTATTTTCACAAAAAAATTACAAAGAATAATTTTTTGCGTAAAAAACTGCGTAAAAAATAGGGGCGAAAAAACCTTGTCAACCCCAAAATCTCCGTCACTGCTTTATGCAAAGCCAATCATTTGGCATTAGAAATTATTACTTTTTTAAGGTTCCTATTTGTACAAAAGCTGGTATCCGTGCGGCAAGCGGTTCCCAAGTTATCCGCAAAAAACGAATTAATTTTTTCAACTTAAACACCCTGTATCTCATAAACGGTGCATTTTAAAGGGTATGTTTAAAATGTACTATCCCCCCTTTAAGTTTGTAACACCAATTCAGGGACATCCTGTATATCTGAAATTAAGGATAACATCAGTCGTTGCTGGAATATCCTGAAAAACTAAAAAAAATCGAGATTTACTATTGAAAATTAATTTTTGGTTATTTTTTTAGGCGTACATAAGTCGTCAAAAGCTATCCATTTGACTGATGGTTGTATATTTGGTAAAAATTATTATTCCCTTTTTTTTAAAGAAATGTTACACACAATTCTTACATAATATTATATTCCATTGTCTTCATTTTGAAGAAATCCAATCACTTATCAAATTACTTTTCCTAATTATAGCCTAATCATAAATCTTTCTAAAAACGCCTGTGATCGTTATTCCCCATTCGTGATTTAAAAATCGTACCCATTTCTTATTCTTAATCAGTTTTGTCATGAATATTAGTTATACGGTCCAGGTGCATAATCTAATTTTTGCCCGGGGCTTCGTTTATTATTAAAGGGGCGTGTCATGCGCTACTGCATAAAGGCAGCCAGGGACATTAAAAACGTATAAAGTTTCATCTGACGTTGGATTCGTTTCTTAATTAGAAACAGGGGATACTAAAAACTAGAGACATATGTATATGTGTGGGACTAATTTATTGTTTGGGCTGCATTTGATGAATGAACAATAAGCTCTTTGTTACACTGAAATGTCGGAAAAACATGACGAAATTTCGCTATATTTACGGTATTTTATAGATTGAAGGACAACGAGTTTTTCTGACCGTAAATTATTGGATTTTTATGGGTATAGAATTTAAAATTAAAGGCAATAAACAGTGATATGCATATTTGTGACGAAAATTAGCCTTCTCTGAAAGCTTTTGTTTTAAATCTGCTCAACCGGGAAAGGACGTTTAAATGTGTTTATTAAAAATCCTATTTCGTTTATTTTTATGAACCTTTTTATGATACAAACAACCTACATGTAAATCGAGAGCTGACGGTAAAATTTTCTTTTGAAATAAAATAGAGTTAATTTCGTGCCATTCATCTGACAGACGGCAAATGCATAGCCGAAAGCTTGTGTTTCACAACAAACGAGAAGAAATGCTCGCGTATACAAAGAATTTGAAACGGGAAAAATGTAATATTTTGGTCACGCTGTCTAAATGACAAATTTCAAACATCTTTTTTAACTTGAAACGCAGTTTCACTCATCAGGATTGTAAGAGGGAATTTGTGGAAGAGAGGGGAATAAAAATAGAAAACACATTGGACAAAATCGTTATTAATAATACAAAAAGCTGGAAATTTCAGCATCTTACTCACTGACGATAAGTTTAAACTTGGACAGAGACTATTTCATAAATCATTGCAAAATATACAATATTTTAATTAGGATGCACGACAATTATGTACAATGTACAAGAACTACCAGGGAACGTGTCCAGACTCAATTAATTTAACGAAGCAGTTTGTCTTTAGTAGGTAAGTTCAAAGTTGCTTTTAAAGTTGATGTGATTTATTTCGGTAATTTAAAATTGAGTTTAGCAAAACATAAAACAACTCTGACAATTACCTATTAATTAAACAGCAGCTAAAATGTTAATTTTATTAAAAAAAAAATGATATTTTTTTATTAATCGAAAAGCTTTACCAGAAATTGACAAATTTTTAATTATAACTATAAATTTACTCATCAAAAATCACCAATTTCAATATAGGTCACACCCTTAACAAAAGGGTAATTTACACCTTGACGTGCCTGGGCGTAGGCTAACGATGCTTCCTGTCCTCGCGTGTTAATAAGTATTTCTTGCCTTCATGACTGAAAGGGTTAACCTGACATTTAATGAGTACTTTCGTTCTGGTTTTGAGGAAGTTAACACGCCTGGAAATCACTAGGTATGGCTTCAATAAAGAGTAATGCCTAAGATTTAATCATGCGGGGTGTTGAAATCCGCCAATAAAAATTTTTGACATGACAAATCCACCTTTTTGTTGCACTTTTATGGAGAATATAAAAAATTGTCAAGATATACGATCCCTGTCATAGTTTTAGTTTTAAAAAATTAAGTGTGCCATGAAAATTTTTGGAAAAAAATGAGGAAAAGTTGTTCATAATCACAAATTCAAAAATTCTATATTCTATTTAAAAATTATTATTCAGCCTTTCTCACTGTAGACTCACTATTTAATAAGAAGTTGTCAAAACAATTTTTTTGGCAGCGATACAAATTATTTTAAATAATTTTAAACATGAACTACAACTTTCAGCAAAAAAAGTAAGTAAGGAAAAGGAATCCAGACTAGTTTTAGTCGAGAAATGCAGAATTGAAGTTTTACAACTCCAATAACCTTTAGGGGTTGATGTTTCAAAGTCCGCCGGTTTTCAAAAAACCGAGTTAGTAGAAAAGCTCAAGATGTAGTTGCGCTAACCCAAGTAGCAAAAACACGACCTGATAACACGTGATTATAACGTCATAGTTTGGTGTTATATTGGTCGCCGATGTCAGCAACCTATAAGTGACGTCGAAAACACGTCGTTTAAGTACCCGATATCTCACCTTTTTAAATACAACCAATCGGTAACGTCAAAAAGACGTATATTGACCATTATTTTGCGACGTCCTATTGGTAACGTGTTTTTAACGTCATATATACATGAAATTTGGTAGAAAAAAGAAAATCGAAAAATAATTTAATACTTGAAATAAAATTGAGAAACTGAAGACCAGAGATGTAAATTTTTTTTATCGCAAATTGACAGTTAATCTGATTATTCGATCTGTGACATTTCTGCGTCATTGTAACGCCATTTTTACGTCACATTTGTCATTCCACGTTGAGAATACAAATAAATGACGTCAAATTAACGTTACTCTGTTACCTCTGGGAAGGGGCATACATTTTGCCAACAAAACTGTTTGTAATGCGTTGATTAGAATTAAAATTATTTTAATGTCCCACGTTAAGAGATGATTATTATACCTACAATATAGAAAGGAAGAAGAGGAAAGAAGGTAAATCCCAATTTGAGTGGAAAGTTGTATGTTTCAATAGATAACTGCACATATCTCAACTGACACTGAATGTTTTGTCGTGCACTCTTTGGCACGCGGCCATTTTGCATCCAACAAAGATAGAAACTTAATTAAAGTTGTTACTAAATACGGAAAAACTCTTTAAGGTTGTCCAAATTGTGTTGATACACCCCTTATAATACATTAATAAAGAATGAACAATGACTCATTTTAACTAAATCCCTTGTTCGTCTTTTATTCACCTAGAACTTCTCTTCGATTATTTAGGTCACCGTTTACTGCTTACTGCTCCATTTTCTAATATATATAGGGCTTATGTCGAATAAATAACTTCTTTCTCTTCCACCCTTTGCCAATTTCACTCTCTCATATACATAGCCCCATCCCAGAGATATGAACCCCACTGTGGGCCCCCATAGAACTCCCATTGGATGGCATAAATGGACACCGATATTCCACCCCTGTAACCTTGGAATGACCTCATCAGATTCCACCCTTTAATGCTGATTGAAGTACATGAATCAGCCGCATTGTGAATTGTCCCGCTCTGATTGGTCCGTATTTTCACCCTTCGTATAACTACACCGCCGTCGCCATTTTTAAAGGTGAATTTTTGCGAATCGTATCGCTTAGCAACAGTAAAGTTAATCTGTACAGGATGAATCATGACGATGAATCCTGCAGATCCTGCTATGGCGTTGGCCGTAATATTATTTACACAGCTTATATAGGGTTCATTCAATAGATAAATAAATGATACCTGCTTAATTATTAATATTTCCATAAGACGAAATGTTGAAAAAATGGAACCTGAACCAATTTACGTCAGGATTGAAAATAAATGTTAAGGCGCGCCTGTTGCTGGATACTACCTACGTCGTAAATGGAAGGAAAGCTAATATGGTCTATTGAATACATATCGTCTTAAAGAGTGTATATGAAAGAAAAAGAAAGCAAAGAGGAACAACATAAGGACCATTTGTCGAGTTCTCTCAAGTCGTCATTTCATGAGTTTCTCACTTATTGTTCTCTATGGAATAAGCAAATCTGATTTCTCTTTAGACATAAGGGCCAAATGCAGTAACTTGAGACAAGTTGTCTTGAGAATGACACCTCCTCAACCTTTGTTCATGGAAAGATTGCATTTCGGAGCGTGAGAGAATATGTAATACCAGTGGCGTCGAAATCAATGCTTTATAAACAAAATGGCTGTAACTTTAACTGAAGAAATTAAAACCTAAGCAGCCATTATGCTTTTAAGACCGGTTTATGCTCGGGTTTATGACTTCGCAGTAGGCAAAAAATACATAATCCTCTATTGTTATCTATATCGTCATCCATGACATTTAATACAGTGTTTTGCTTTTGGTTTTCCTCTTTTGTCAATTGCTTTTCCTAATTTTTGTCAAATGCTTTTCCCATTTATCAAACGTCAGTGCGTGATTTTTCAATTGAGATTCCTCTTTTGTCAAATGAGATTCCTTTTATATCAAATGCTTTTCCAATGTTTATTATAATGTCACTATACGTAAATGGGAAAAGCAATTGACACAAAGTGAAACTGATTTGACATAAAAGGAAATTGATTGATGAATCAATGACTATAACAATTAATAGATACAAAAATAAGGAAAAGCAATTGACAAAAGAGGAAAACCAAAAGCAAAAGACTGTATTGTAGTTCGTTATGTGGTAAATTGAGGAAAAGTCCAAATTTATTGAAAATGCCCGTTGATTTTTGAGTCTGTACCACTTTCTTGATTTTTGAACTTGGTTTGTCCCGGACAAAAGTTGGTCAAATGATCAACTGATAATCCTGACGGTTGTCATTCCATAGTTACTAAAATGTGACCAAAACTGAATTAAACGTAAAGATCTGGATGCCCAAATTTAAGTATGCTCATATGGGTTTTGATAGGTTTTGGAATGGGATTTGGTGGGTTTAAAATTTCAAAAACACCATCAGAGTTGAGAATCAGGAACAGTAGACATTCCAAAAAAGGCAACCAAAAATACTGTACAAACTTTTAGTGACGATTCCATTTTCTCAGACTTCCACTTGCTGGTTTCTTTTTTGAAATCATTCCCTTTCTGGAAAAAAATCCGGTCTGAAATTAGCAACAATTAGAACTTGTCTATGTAAAGGCAATTATTAAACACACGGATCTGCTTTACCCTGTGAACTAAAAAAAATCACTCTGACAAAGAGCGACGAAAACTGGAATAGATCTTGGAACTGAATTAACAAAAATCTTAGAGTTAGGGGTAAATGCATGTTTTGCTTCTTGTAAACCACCAGCAGTGCTGAAATTTTTTAAATGACAGAAACTTTAAATATGAGCCAAAATTTTCCCCAAAAATATAGGACCAAAAATTGGTGCAATTTTCTTTTTAAAACGGACACAAAGACACATCGAGGCGTGCTAAAGAACACCAACGGCAGAATTTTGGTTGGAGTTGAGATGTTGAAGCGTTGAAGGGAGCATGCCGAGGACCTTTTTGATGACTTCGGCCCAGAGCAATCATCTTCATGGACGGAGATGAATGAAGCCAGTCCAATGATGCCATTACGAGGAGGGACAAATTCAGGCACGCTGTAAGATTTCAGAAGGACAAAAAGGCTGTAAGACAGGATTGCACTCATTGGGAAACATGTTAGTTGAAACTGACGTTATAGAGTTGAACCTACTCACAGGATCTTCAAAACCATCTATAAATCTGGAAAGGTATCATCAGACTGGCTATCTAAAGTCATCTTTCGTTACAACACCGACGAGAGAAACTCTTGGGGGACTATCGATGATCCGCATATGTCCACCGATATCGATACCGGCGACTTGCGCATCATCAGCGAGTTGTATTGGAGTCAAATAGCAGAGATCAGGATTGAAGATGCAGTGTCAGACGAAGTGCCAATAAGAAGAGTTGGCACTTCGTTGTTTAAGAACTCTGAAGCGGTGTTTCAATGAAACGATGGTATAAAAACCTTAATGGATGCTTAACAACGTTCTTTTTGCCGACGATAAGACAGAACTGGCTAGCAGTCTTCCTCGCCTTCAGAATATGACTAAATCTAATCTTAAAACGCAATGAACCATACGGATTGTTGGTAAATACCAAGTTAACCAAAACGATGGTGTTCTCCAAACCGCCAGTTGTTGTAGAGTACTTGAGCAGGTCTCCTTGTCAAAATATCTGGTACTCCTTATAAAAGCTGAATTTGACCCCATGAAAGAGATCCTCTGGAGAATCGAACAACCCTTAGCGATGCCGAAAGCTGGATATTGAGTCCATTTCTAGATAGGCGAATCGAAGCTTTCGAATTATATCTTTATGGACTGGTTTTACGACTATATTACGAATGGGAAGTCTGATGATCATTAAAAAATCCTGGCTCCAATGACAGGAGAAAGATACCAATTTCTTCGAGTTGTAATAGAAGGAAAGGTCTAAGGCAGAGGATCTGTGGGATGACAGAATTCGTGGCTCCAGGATCGTTGGTTTAGACGAACGTCCACTAAGATTTTCCGAGTTGCAGTTTTATGGATCATTATCGCTATAGTTAGATCACTAAGAAGAAAAAGAAGAAGCAGAGGGATTTATAAGAATCCATCCACTTGTCTCATGAGAAAAGAACTTGAATTTTTGTAACAATTTGGTTTGCACCCTCAACTATAAAATCAGGTCAACTTTAGTGAACTATTAGATATTTTCTTCTAAAGGGATGAATTTTAACTGTTCATCATAAGTATCTTTAAATATCCTGGCAACGGTAATCAAATAATAAAGTTTTTCCAATGTTTTCCATTTGCCTGCGTTTTCGTTGACCTGAAGAGCTATCCTCGTCTACGCCGCTTTCAATTCACTGGAAGCCCTTAGGGATAGCATACGCTTATATATCGAATAATCTGGGCAATATGATGATGTCTCCCTACGATGCGAGCGGCGTTCCCTAAATAAAAGCACTTCGCTGAAAGCACACACGCAAAAACTCACAAACTTCGTCAGAGTGAAGGAATAGTCACAGCGTGATATCTTGTCGCGCTCTGTTGCACACCGCACGGCTCAACTTTGGCTACCGGAGAAGTTTTTTAATATGAAATCATTCTTCTGATCTTTGGATATTCCGATCGGGAATTCTAAAAGTGAATCACAATTTCTTTACAATACAAATAAGACGTCGGATTGGAACGACCTAAATATGGAGGAGTGCTTATCTGCTTCAGAGACGGTAAATTAATAAGTAAGGGAAATAACAATTTTGTTATTACTCGTATTAGAGTTGTTGGTTGTCATTGGTAATTTGCAAAGAATAAGAAAAAGCTGTTTTCTTCAACGGGGTTTTAAAAAGTCAGATATCTATAGTTTGTACTTAGGTACTTTACGGGAAAATTCTTTGAAAGCATCGTTATGATGTTACCTCAGACTAGAGTGTACTAATTTTGGCGTAAAACTGATGTGTCAAATGTTAAACATGACGTTTCAGTCTCTGCCAACACCAATTTCAAAATTTTAAGTGGCATAGGGAGGTCACGTTAAAATGTTATCTCTTTATGCCCCCCTTTTAAATTCTGAGCTGCGAGTGAAAATTTTGATATACAGGTGTCTCTAAAAGGTGCGGAAAAAACTCTACCACAAATTGCCGAGACTTAAACATGCCTATTATTTATATCCAAAAGGCACATTTTTTAAAAATGTTTCACTCTTAAAAGGTTTTTCCAGAATAAGTCAAAAGTGGATTAAATAAGAAACTTGAAAATTTCACCGCCTGTTACTATGGTTAAGAGAAATAAACTGACAAAGTCTTGCAAATATTGGCTTACCGGGTGTTCCTATTTGTACTATCAGTTATCACTTGTTACCCTGCTAGAACTTTCTTATCCGCACGTATAGTTGATTCTCTAGTTTTTCATTTTTTTTTCATTGTGTAACACTAAAATCTTTTGAAAAAAATATAGGCAATGAACCAGTGGCGTGCGGTTAAAAAAGTTATGGGATAAAAAGTAATACGTGACACTGAAAGCGGAAACACCCTGTATGCCAATGGTTTTAAGACTCTGTCAGTTTCTTGGTTTCTCATTTAATCAACTTTCGGCTTATTTTGGAAAGTGTGTAAAATTATTTGGTTGATCCCCTTACAAGGGCTGTATCTTGAAAAGGGTGCCTTTTTGAACATAAACAATTTCGGTAGAATTTTTTTCGCACCTTTTGAAGACAGCCTGTATAAACTAAAATCAATAGCACCAATTTTATTTCTGTCTAACATGGAACTGATTCTACAAATGTCAAACATGACGTTTAAGTCACTGTCAATCAAAATTTAATGGGGGAATGCTCATGTTCATAATGATGAGACTTCATTTTAACCCTTAAATGCATGATTTTTTATTTTTTTATTTAAAAATTAGTTTTAGATCGGAAATGACTCAGAACATGATGGAAAAATAAAAAAAAAAATTTTTTTTTGAAACCTAAAATTTTATTGAAAAATTAGTGTTTGTTGCAAAAATGCAACATTGTGCAAAAATAGCAAACTCATGCTTAATTATTATGAAATAATTTGAAACAATTATTTTTTTTATTCATGCATAACGTTACGCCACATTTTTCACAATTGATGTCTGTAAAGCCTCTACAGCCTGGATATTTACATCGGGTCCTCTTCTCAGCAAAAACTGGCCAATGTCCCACTTGATCTAACCGGATATCTTTGGGTGGAACATGCTGAGCATTGCCTCTATGTTTCTTTGCTTGAATAGCTTGTTCTAAATTCGAGCTGGGTCTACCTCTTTTCGAGGTATTTTGACTTGCAACAAGACATAAACAATGAGCAACCTCACTTCGGAATTTTGACTGAGGAAGAATGTTTTGAGATTGTCCCTTCAAAGTCAGAACCTTCTTATGTAGTAACCAAGCATTGACCATACCTAAATCTAACAAGTGGTAGAAAATTCGTATGTACCATTTTCTACTTTTTAGAGCAATGCGGTATCTTCCTATAAAACTATCCATCAGGTCCACTCCACCCATATGGTGATTGTATTCTTTCACAACTGAAGGACAATCAACATCCACCATGCGTTTTTCTTTTTTGTCGAAACGTTTTACGGAAGTGATGGGCTCTTTTCCAGCATAAGTTGAGAGGAGCGTAACATATTTGTTGTCTTTCCAAACTAGAGATGATATGTCAATACCGTCAATTGTGGTAAGATACTCACTTGACGTGCCCCGTTTTTCTTTTTTGAGGTCCTTCTCTGAAGGCAGCTTACAATTGGGAATTCGATTGCGCCTGACGGTGCCCAGAGAATATATGCCTCTTTTAGCAAGGTACAGCATGAGCTCTAGAGATGTATAATAATTGTCAAAGTACAGTCTATAATTTTGCATTGTAGGAATAATACGAGCTAAACGGACGACAATATTAGCAGAAGCACCAATATCTGGCTCATTAGCTGGTCTCGTTTGTAAGTTCTCCTGACCAGAATAAATTTCAAAATGGTACGCAAATCCTGACACTCCAGCCAATACATATAATTTGAAGCCCCACTTATGAGGCTTCATTGGGAGATATTGCTTCATAAAGTGTTTCACTTTAGTAGCACACATCTGTTCATCAACTGCGAGAAACTGTTCCAAGGGAATGCTACGAAATGTTGCGTTCAGATGGTCTATTAGGGGTCTTAGTTTGTGTAGCCGGTCGTGATCTGGATTTTCACGAGGTAAATGCTTCGAGTTATCATTGAAGTGTATATATCGCCGTATCTTCTCGAATTTGTTTACAGGCATCACATTCCTTATAGGATCGTATCCTAAATCCACACTCCAGTATGCCCTTACACTTGGAAGATGAACTAACGACATGTAGAAGCAGATACCCATGTACTGTTTTATATCCTCCGCAGAAATGTGAGCACTGTTGTTTGGGTTCTGTTGTGTTGCATATAAACTTGATTCTTCTGCAATTCTGTCAATGAGTTCGTTGGAGAAAAAATATTTAAAAAAGCTATATGGAGTGTCTAGATACATGCAATCAGGCGGTAATTGATTATTGCCATGAAATTCTAATTGTAGATCATTTAGATGTAAACCTCGATGTCTCCATAGCACGTCCCTCTTCGGCAAACTCTTGTTTTTTCTAGAAGTATTCTTTCTCGTAGTTTCTTCATTATCGTTTAAGTTAGCATTATCATTTTCTGTATTGTTTTCTCCACTTTCTTTATTCTTTTCCTCATTATCTTCAGTGTTGTTTTCATTTTCATCCTCAGATGATAGGTTTTCTAAAAGGTCTTCTGATGTAAAATATTCAATAGGATTAGGCGAGTCGGGTAAATATGTTGGGTCAGCTACACTATCTGTATCTGAAAAATCTAATCCGTCTTCACTTTCTGACCAATTGACAGTTTCCGCAAAATTTTCTGCAAGCTCTGCTAACTCCTTGCTGGTCAACGGCCGCTTCCTAACACTGCTTCCGTCCATGTGGATTACAAATTTCCGTTCTCCAAATGCACAATGTTGCAAATCTACAACACCATTAAAAAGTCAAAATTATGTAAATGTGCATGGTGTTGCATATTTACAACAGCGGTAATTTAACAAAAATACAAAGAAATTCAAATTTTTGCTCAATCTACATCAAATACATAGTAACTACATACCTTTGTACACACGGACACAGTCTTCGAATTCAATTTATCACAAGAATAAGCAAGATATAACGACTTTTGTTTTAACTATAAGCACACCGGGTAACTTTCATAACCAACTAACCAATAAACCAAACACAATGCCTGACACGTCTGCCATCTATGATACAAAACCTTAAACTTACGTTAAACAGAGTGTCATGAATCTGCAACAGTATGCAGTTACTTACTATTTCATTTTTAAAGCAACTTTATATAGATGAAATTTGGTCGTTGCAAATTTGCAACCTTATGCATTTAAGGGTTAATGGTATTTGAATTCTTTCTATATACAAAAATTATGTTAGTTTTCGATTTTGACTGTTTGTCTGTCATTGAGGACGTTTATGGTTTATAAGAACGTCTTCAGCGTTATCTTCGATGACAGCTGACATTTGATACATAAGTTTTAAGTCAAAAACAACAGTAAAATTAATGTCACTGAATTTAGTCTTTTTTTTAGCTGGTCAAATAGCTTTAGAGTAAGCTAAAGACCAAGAACGTTGTAGAAGAAGAAGAAGTTATGTCTCATTGGTCTCAAAATTTAAGAATTAGAGTAACGTCCTCACTGTATAACCAGAAAATTCTGTTTCAATTTAAATTTGAAATGTTGATTTCAAATGATTGAGAAATGGTGAAAAATGAAGTACTAACTTCTTTCTATTTACTAAATACATGGTAACAAGAAAACAGATTAATGCGCGTGTACGTGGGACACGAAGATACGCACTTGGTCATTTTTTTTCAACAAAGCGACGGATTGTTATATTTTTTCAAAACAAAATCAAGACACCAATGAATATGACTGTTGTATAAAGGAGCTGGATTTTCATATTATAAAACATAATAAATTATAATGTTTCTGATATTTCTGATAGGCTCTATGTTTTCCAAACGGACCGAAATGTTTATTCAACAACTTATTTATTTCGTTTTTATCTTAATTAAGGTGCATTAATATTGTCCACCAATTAAAATTAATAATATTTATATACAAAAAAAGATAACAGTTATTGTTAATTTTAAAAATTCAAAAATACCTACACTGAAAAATACCATCATATTTATCAGCATTGTTAACTGTATAATATGTTACCTAATGCTAGTTCAGTGATAAAGTTGTTTTGGCAATGTTATCGCATTATACGCAGTGGAAAAATCGCTAAAAATATTTACATTATCGGATATCTTTACATAACCTATCATAATATGTGCAACGTTATCTGATTCGTTTACCCGAATTATTGTGGCTTTGAAAACAATCAATTATTTTTAGGTACCTACTTACTAAAAAATCTGATGAGTAAATAATACCCTAGGATGATGATTTATGTATTGTATAAGTAATTTCACGATAAGATTATATCTGTGTACCTATACCTCATAATACATCTTCATTAGTATTAGTAGTTACACATCACACTAATTCAGTAAACAAAATAATAAAATTTAATAGGTGTAAATTCTAAGCTTGAAATTTTGTTTTTGCACGAATTCTTAACATAACTACCATAACAGTATTTACCTATAATACGTTGTTGACAAAATAAAAGAGATTGAAAATATAAAATTCCAGTTCGCAGTTCAAAATACAAAAATCAAATGAAATAATCGAGTATACAGTGTGTGTCACAGGCATGGTACACCCCCTTTTTTTTCTTTATTTTTTGAGATAATTTTTTGAAATTTGGTACGTCGCATATTCTCGATAGAGCGCACTTTTTACCAAGAAAGTAACTAATCTTTGGTGTAAAGTACCATTTCAGTTGTGTTCGTCACAGATGCAAAATGGGTACACCAAAATGTTCCTTATTAAGAGTACTAGTAGATGGTACCTCGGTACCAATATGGTACCATTTGAAAAAAATGAATCCAGGTTGAAACGAATTATTGGCAGATAGACACGTTGGGCGCCACTTGAAACGAACTATTTAACCCTTAGAGGGGAAAAATAGTCGCTGAGAGCATGAGACAAGAAAAACAAGGGTCGTAGGTTGAGTCGCTAGTCTAAGAGGGTCAACAATAACAAGCGGGTCAGCAGAATAACAGGTACTCTTTATTAAAATAAATCACAGTTATTATCACAAATTATTAACTTGAGCACGGTTAACAACAATAAGGAGCAAGAGCGTGTAAAATCTGAATAAATTGATCGGTTAAAACTTGGTAGGCAAAGGCACTTAGCTTCGTAGGGTCTTCGGGCGAGGGTGAAGGCTTAGCTGGTGGTAAACTTGGTTTCAGGTACAACCCCTGTGCTGCCTTCTTGTTAGAAGAAGAACCTTGCTTCCATGAAATAGTTGGTTCCGGGGAAAAAGTTGCCTCCAGGTATAAATGTGCCTCCCGGGGAAAAATGTGCCTCCAGGTAAAAAATTGTCTCCAGGTAAAAAATGTGCCTCCAGGTAAAAAAAACAATCCGTAGGAAAAAGCAAGCCAAAACGTGGGCGATGTTTATAATAATTAACAATAATTAACGTGAAAGTTCACGACGCCATTTCAGGAAACTTCAGGTGTTTTGCGGAACCGACCTTCCTTTAGCGAATTCCAGGAGAGAAAGAGCGTGAAAACGCAGGTATGATGCTGAAACGCACCTCATTACAACTTGACAGTCGAGGTTACGACTCGAGTTGGTCGATGCACTAACAACCACTATCACTCACGAACTGCGCGCGCCCGCCGTTGTCTCCGCGTTACCGACATCTAGCCGGTACGTACGAAATGTACGTTACAAGGTCAAAAAATCATTCCGGTGCGCATAATTTATCCATAAATCACTTAATTTAGTACTTTGAACAAAAATTCGATTTTTCTAGCATTAGATGATCCAATTGGAGTAAAACGAAATAGTCATGGCACACTATAATTGAGAAATAAAAAATTAAACAAAAACAAATTTGACATTTAAAATGGTACTTATGTGGTATTGTTGGATTCGTACAAGTGTATAGAATCCAAAAATATAATAATATATAGGGTGTCCTATTTAAAAATAAAAAGTTGGTAGCATTTCCGGAAAAACCGGATGTGGGAAAAAATTCAATTTTCTGCTAAAAAGTGCGCTCTATCGAGAATATGCGACGTACCAAATTTCAAAAAATTATCTCAAAAAATAAAGAAAAAAGGGGGTGTAACATGCCTGTGACACACACTGTATACTGAACGGTTGTTGCAAAAAAGCTTTTTGTCACCCCTAGTCGAAAACCCCGGAATGCATTTTTGCAAATAGATAGCTCACCATCAAACTGTGACAAGTAAAAGGCGAGTTGATTTAAAAAAGAAAATTTTCAGGATCTCAAATAATTTTTTCCTGCATAAGGAACCAATTTAATAAGGATATTTTTTCAACTTTACCTTGCTTTTACCTGTTTATATTAAAAAATTAGCCGCTGGAGGGTGCAATCTTTTTTTTTTCTTATTTAAAAAGATAAAACCAAGGTAAAGTTAAAAAAATATCCTTATTATAAATTGGCTCTTGGCTCCTTATGCAGAAAACTTTGAGGTCCTGTAGTAACTCTGTTAATAATTGAACTAGGACATAATATGGTTATATGAAGTTTTCTTTTTTAAACTACCTTACCTTTCACGTTTCATAATTTGATGGTGAGTTAATAATTAATATAGATCACCCTGTATGTCAGTGTTGTTTTTGTTTATTGGAGTTTTCTACAAAAATAGAGCTTAGCCTATCTGGATAATATTATGTCAGTAAGATGACTCTTTCATTCATTTAATGAACATCTTGTAAATGTTTTTAATTATCGTGCGGATAAAAATATATTATAAATTAATGGATGCATTAAATTGATGAGGGGCTCACTAGTTTGGTAATAAGATCCCCGAATCCCTTATTCATCAAGTTCGATAGCCCGTCGATTGCAAAGTTAGTGAAGTGTACATTCTCCACAGGACAAAGTTCGATCGAAAATATGATTTTTGCAAAAGTCCGGTAACTTGTTTTTTTTTTAATACCCAATCAGCTGGATTCCTTTTACAAGTTCCGGTCATGTCAATCTTTTGTTTTTTGCAAAGCACGGTCAGCTTGAGTTTTTTTTTCAAAGTCCAGTCAGATTTTTTGGGGTCTATTTTTTGTCAACCTGCGGTCGGCTCGAAATTTCGATTTTTGCAAAAATTCCATCAGTTTCATTTTGTTTCCAATGGGTTAGACAAAATCCAGTCAGCTCGATTTTTTTTCAAGATCCGGTTTTGACAAGCTCGAAAAAAGCTCGAAAAAAGCATTGTCGACTGACCGGAAATTTTCGAAATCGAATTTTCGAGCTCACCAGATCTGATAAAAAAATTCGAACTGACAATAATTGTGTTATTTAAAATCAATGAAAAATCTAAAGTTTAATTCAAAAAATAATTGAATAATTGAATAATTGAGCGTCAAACCTGACGATCAGGAACGAAATTAAAAACGACAAAGATTTTTGAAAATTATTTTTCTAATTTCTTTCTCTTGTTATTGTGAATTTTAGATGATTTAAAATAACACAATTGCAATACTTTTTTTATTATTCGGGTTTTTGTGGAAAACGACAAAATTTTTTGAAAAATAATAAGAAAATAAAAGTTTGAGAATTAAATTTTCCATAAAATGAAGTAAAATGATGCATACTTTAAAGGGTGCCTCATCCCTTATCAACCCTTTAAAATTCTAAAATTGAAGTATATTTACTGTCGGTGAATTCCCTTTGTTATACTTACAACGTGTGCTAAATTTGGGTTTTTAAGCTCAAGTATTATAACTGAGATATTGATTTTATTAAAAATTTGAAACGCCTACTTCAAGGCCTATAACTCTCAGGGTTGCGTTAAAGTTGCGTTAAAACATTCTATTTTGAGTTCCTCTACACCCCCCTGTTCTGTGTCGGTTCACTCGGTTCTTATGTGAAACACCAATTTTACTTAATTTATACATGGTGTTACTGAATACCAGGTACACCCTGAAAGGAGGTAATTTTTTGGCTTATTTTATGCCTAAAAAATCATATAAACCGCTTCGTTATCGATCTACTATCTACTTTATTTTTTTTCTTCATAGCTCCTTGAGGTAAGTCAATCCCAGATTTAATTTTTAACGGGCAGTGCCGGCCGACTGAACGCTGAAATGGGAAATTATCCAAAAAAGTCAAAGCTTGTTTTACTTTTTTAAAAATTTGGATTTCTTCTAACAAATTAGATTAATTTTTTCTCTTAATGGCCGTTACATATATGCAAAAAAAAAGAAACTAAAAGAGACCATAAAGTTTTTAAATAAGTCAGAAAATTCATATTGTAATTTAGCGGCGCATCGTAAAAAATTCTGGGGGAGAAATGGGAGAAATTCAGGGAAAAAATTTCTCTGTAGATTGATGGATGATAAATAAAACAGTAATGTTTTAAAAATTCTACTATAGGTACCTATACTGAAGCGATATTAAATGTTAAACGTTTCTATACTTTTAATGTATGGCATCTTCAGACATATATGTATTTTGCATAAAATATATGCATAAGTATACTAAACACAACATTCTATATACATTCTATATTATAAAGTTATAGATAATTAAATGTAAACATGAAATATATAAATTAAGGTTATACAAATGAAAATTAACACTAAAATTAACCGAGAAATAAACTTAAAGAAGATAGAAAACTTCTTCTAAATCAAAGCTTTTAGGTATATTTCATAAAATGCTAGCAGCATTGCCTCTTTGTATGGCAATACTTATTTGCTGTTCAATATAATTTTTTGATTGAGAGACACCAGTTTTTCCAATTAAAAGCTTGCCTAAATCGTTAAAGAGATTTTTTGCATCTTTACTCCATGGACCTAAAGTCTCAACAGCAAAAGCATTAAAAAGATGGGTATTTTTAATAGTTTTACATTTTTTTGTGTTTCCGTTTTTCTGCTGAGATTGCTGCTGAACCTGGAATTTTACAACTGCTGTTGAAATGAGTTGCTGCTCATGTGTCACCACAAGTAGTGTCCCAAACAAGTGTTTTTCCACATTTCCAAGGAATAAGTGTGATACCGTGTAATTATGGGTGTTTTGAAGAGACAGATAGCCTTAAAGTATTCAAACAAAAAATAAGAGAATTTCTCCTAGACAAATGTTTCTATTCCCTTGAGGAATTTTTTACTCACCCAAATCACTAGGTGATCTATAGTCCGGGTTTGATTGAATATGAGTAGTTTTGATTGTGATTTTGTTGTTTCAAAATTTGTATTTTACTGATTGTGATGTTGTGGTTTATGTGTTATATTATGTGTTTATTTATATGTATATGACGAGCTTATAATGTACGGACAAAATAATGTGATACTGTATTATTTAAAAAGCGAATAATAAACTGAAACTGAAACTGAAACCGTCTGGTCGTTTTCCATCTTCTCGAAAATTTTCTTGAGGTTCAAGTAAGCAAGGAATATCAACTGATGAAAAAGTTCTCTTTAAAATATTGTTTATATTAGAATGGCGTGATAGTCTACCGGCGCTATTTATACAGGAAAGACCATGATGACCAAAGTTATCAACTAAAGAACCAATATGCAGGTATGAGAATGACATAAAGTTAACTTCATTCTAAGTGATATATAGCGATTTGAATAGTAGCTGTTCTGTGTAATAGAGTACGAATGTGTGGGGATGGTATAGACATTTCAACCAAGCTCCAGATTCTGGTTGCGAAGAAGCTAAAAGCACCGCTTTACTATTTAGGTCGCAATTTTCTAAAAGTTCATTAAAAATCTTGTTAATGATGGAAAAGTCCCACTGAGATTGTAAGCCTGGATTTTTTGGTATTTCTGTTCCGAAACTGTGTTGTTCAGATTTATATAAATAAATAATTTGTTTTTTCAATAATTGTTTCTCTCTGTAGCTTCTTAAAACTATTTTCATGTACAATAATGTAAGCCCTACAGCGTAACTTATATACCAAGTTACGCTGTAGGTACATATTTGAGGTAAATATGTCAAAAACTATGGGAGCTATAAAGAAAAAAACATTTTTTTATTATTTCAAAACCCTCTAGGTCGGTAACGAAGCGGTTACGGGGCTATATTTATATGAAATTCTAGGCCTAAAATAAGTCAAAGAGTCTCTTCCCTGGTATTTAGCAACACCCTGTAGAATTTGCTATAAAAAATTCAATAAAAAATTATCTAGTATTATAAATAAGAGAAAATTTTAACAAGGTTTTTTCAATAATTTAAAAATGGTAATAATTTATTTAGAAATACGTGAAGTGGCACTTCATATACACTGGCATTTCATAATGAAAAGCCGCCGCTGATAGATAAATTCCCCTGAAGTTTAAATTTATAAATTTATAAGAAAATTAATAAAACAAAAAATAAAACCGATAAATATTTTCAGTTCATTATCTTTGTTCGGGAAAGAATATAAAATTAAAAAGCTATCAATTTCAAATGTTTAAAAATTGAGGACCATTAAAAAGAGGTCTTCCCACTAATTACAACTGCTGGGCAACCAGCAATACAGCTCCAAGTATCAATGTTTGAGCTCTCTAATAGCATATAAACATCAACAATTAATTTCATATGAACAGAAATTGTATAAGGTGCCAAAAAATTACAGAGCAAGATGACTTATTACCTAATGAGAAAATCTTCGGCCGAAATTCTTTTTTTATATAATATTGTATTTTTCATTGCCACCTATTCACAGGTACCTACCTACTTATATATGAGTCCAGACTCCAGGTAGCAGAAAGAAGGCCCGCTTGCCTATTCTTCTCTTGTTCTCATTGTTTCTCATTGACCTGTTATTATTTATTTATAGCCATAGACCAGCACGTGCTGGCTATTACTGGGAGCGAGGGTAGGAATAATTAACGCCCCATTTTTTTTTGAGAGCGTTAAAGACGAATTGCGTAAAGACGAATTTCTTTGCTACTGCTCCAAGACAAATTTCAAATCCATTTTTAGAACTTTTACAGCCAAATTTATTTTAATTTGCAATTTTTCATTGAACAAGCTCTTATACATATAAACCGAAGTATAAAGCTGCGATATAATTCGATATGGCTACTAAAATGACTGAAAATATGCTGTTTATATTACATTAGTTTGAATAATAACAATACAGGAATTTTTTTCTTGGGCTAATATATAATTAATCGACCCATCAAGATCACTATTACAGTTTAATCTTCATCTATTATGGGCCAAAAATAATCGATGTGGCTCCCCTGTAGATGTCCCCATCTTAATTCAAAATACAGGAGAAATTGAGTTTTCGAGCGCATCAGGTTTCTAATAATGTTGATTTCTTCAACTCGATATTTTGACACGCTCGACAACTTTTGAGGCCTCTTTTGCTTTATTTTTTCATGTGATGATCTAGAATGCTATTAAAACAGACGATTTCCCTTGCACGAGATTTTTGTTTCTGGGAAAAACCGACCTATCGGTAGAAAGAGTCCAGAAAGGTAGAGCTTTCAAAATTTGGTACCTAATCATGGACATAGTTGTAGGGTCAAATTAGTACATGATAAATCGCACATAGAGAGAATATGACGTTTGGAAAGAGGTTGGATATAATTTATTGAATAGGGAAATTATATCTGAGTCTTTTTTTCAGATCTAATTTCAGACTGGTATCTAGCACACAGACATCGGTGCCTGAAACGAAACCGGCATTGCACTTTTCTTAGTTCTTGATGATGTCAGTCAATCATCTCAAAAATGAAGACTCGTTACGTCATTCGATTCAACAGGCTCTAATCACTTTGTATCAGGACCCAAACTACCAGACCAATTTAAGACTTCATTGAAAGTGTAAAATAATAAAATTTAGACCTGAAATAATTATTGTTTAAATTATTATCAACCGTATGCAACCAATAAAACACTCCTACGTAATTTATTATCGAGCCATAAAAGTTGCTATAAGGCTTATTTGTAAGTACAAGTATACACACAATTAAGATTATGTTTAAATCAGTTTCATTTTATTCAAAAATAATTGTTTACCCAATACTAAGTAAGCTGCTTCCACCCCTTATACACCCACTATAGAAAATTAAGCACAGCAATATGTTCTAGATAAAAGCGAGGAATTTTATGAGAATTCTGGCTTTTAGACTCGGGCAATGGATAGTGTTTTAATGTCTTTGCTTTATATTGGGTAAGTCCGTTGGGCATTTATTCGGGTTTTGATGAGCTGTAAAACAAATCACGGCCAGCTTCTGCAGTTACTACTTTATTGCCCTTCCATAAATAACAAAGGGCCTTTGCCCGGAGCGAGAATTACAAGAAACGACTAATCAGGATAAGAGCGTCTTAAATCCAAGAATCGGGATAGGAAATAACCATGGGATAGTGTAAGTTTTATGACGAAGTGGTACCTACCCAAGTTTATGTTATGCTTATCAGGTTTTAATTTTCATAGTAAAGTCGATTGTTACTTCTGGAAGTTTTCACCTTCAATTTTTTATAAATTATCTTTTCCGACTTATTATCTCATTTATCTCATTTTATCTCATTATAATATCATTCGCGAAAAAGACCAACAAGGACCACAGAGGCAAAATCGATCTATGACCTTGTCCAAAAGTCCTCAATTTAAGTTCACCTGGTTGAATTTTTCTTGAATGTAAAGACCTGGGGGGATGTAAAAATTGAAAAACCAGGGGAGATTTTCCTGGAGTGTAAAGATGGCTGAAGTGTTTGAGCGAAACACAACAACAACAAAAATTCTATCGATACAGATGAGGCAGTATTTCGTATACCTACCTATAAGTGGTATTTTGGAAAAATTGTAGAGGAGACCATAAATTATTTTCATAGGTAACTATGTATGGCTCCATACGAAATCCGTAGCTTTTTCCAGATAAGATTCAGCCATTGCAATTTCGAGTACACTGCAGGAAGGAAAATCAAAAAATTTTATAAGAATTATAGAACGAAGCGAAAATGAGTATAGGTAATTGGTAAGTTGGTAATTTTGAGTGCATAAATTAATAATTTGGTACTATGTGTCATCTGTCAACCGTGGAAATATGATGTAGTTCAATCATAATACCTATCACTGGTAGTAATTTATTTTATCGATAAAGACCGGAGAAGCCATGAAAGGAGTAAGAGCAATTTGCCACTGCAACCGCAACAGGAAAACACCCCGCTTGGAGACGTCCCTGGGATAATCAGGACTGGTTTATTAATTAGGGAGGAGGTCCCGATTCATCCAGGATTTAATTAAGGCACTGCCATCAGTCATCGGTGTCGTGAAGACCTTCGCTATGCTGCCACGTTTCGTTTCATATCCGGGGAAAGCGGGATACCGACCAAGGAGATCGGTAGAATTTTCCGAGTAAATTAAATCATCACCCTGGCATCGTTGCTATTCGCAATAGGGTTGTCTGCTGTTGTCTGCCACTGGTGCTGATAAAGCAATCTTTTAATAAGTCCTGAAAGAATTCCTGGAATGCGATTGAAATCGAGCTTTAGAAAGAAGGCTATATACCTCTGGCGCAATGGTCGTATTTCTCTCCCCTTGGTGGGAAGACAGTTCTTATTTACTGTTACTCGCCAACACCCAAGTAATTTTTACACGTTCCTAGAATTTTTGTTGCGAACAGCGGAGAGGGAAGTTTGTTAAATTAAAATGCCTGGGCATGGAGCGCATTGAATTACTCCGCAATTAAGAATGAATTTGGTGTAGGTACAATAATTACGCTGATAAAAAAAATAATTAGTTAAGGTTGCAGGAAGAACGTTTTGCTGAGTCGCAAGATAACGAAGATTTGAGTTGGGTTTATACAGGGAGTTAACGAAGTTTAAAAAACTTTCAAAATGGCTGTGAAAAATCTAGAGATCGTTGAAAATAGCCAACTTTTAAATTGTCGAAACTGTTTTTTTATAGCCTTCCGCTTGAGCTTTTCTCGGCTTCCTACTTTTCACCTGAGATTTAAATCTCACTCTCTTGATTTGAAAGACTTTCCTTTAGAATTTTACCACACCCTTGTGGTAAAATTACAGTTAAAAAAATTAAATAAAAAAAGAAATACGAAATGACAGTAAATTTTGGATAAGAAATTAGAGACTTCTAAAAAAACATCAAATAAATCATATTATCATGCTTTCCCAAACACAATATTTCCTTTTATTTTCCTACGTCTAAAGACTTATAGCAATATAATAATCTTAGCTTTCCAATACACTCATACGACCCAAAATACCCCCTTGTAATAACAGGCGATAAAATATCCATTCTTGGCCTTTGCCTGGCCATAAATTGAAAACTAACACAAAAATATTACATAAAGTAGTCAGTAAAAATAACTTCCTCCTTATCAGGGCCTCACATATAGGCTCCGATATACCTTACAGAGGGTGGCAGTAACCCAAGTTTATGATGTTGTCACCCCCCACTCTTCATCACGCGTGCTTTATGGCCAAAGTGATGTATTAGTGACGTCAGACGTCTTGGAGGTTTGCTCTTAGTTTAGAGATTAGGAATTGAGTGCAGAGGGTTTTCTTTGATACATGAACATGAAATGGAAAATTTTTACACGCACGATTTATAGAAATTATTACTTCCTATACCTAACACAGCGAACCTGATAATAAGTAATGTGTTCATGAAATGAAATTGCTGGGAATGGAGATGAGATGATGTGAGAGGTGTTCCACGATCTAGACTCCCATACAAAAACTTCCCTAAATACTTTCAGGAAATTAAATCGACCTTCTTGTATTGTTACCCTGAGGACCAGCCTCTCAACAAAAGGACATTCTAGAGTTTTTTTTAAAGAATGGGAGTGATGCAGGAAATCAAATTTTATGCAGAGTCAAGAGATTTATACAGGGTGTACACTTTAAGTAGTAGTACATGGGGATATTTGAAAAGTTGCACAATTTTCAATTGGGATATTATCAGTCGTTGTTGAAATATCCCGAAAAAAACTGAAAATTCAAAATTTCTTATTTGTAAATTTCTTACCGGAACTAAAAGGCTGTACATTAAGCACATTGTTGCTTATCATTTACCCGTTTTCTTTGAAGTTATCTAGGTACTCATATAATGAAAATAGAAAGGAACAAGTCACTTTCATTACTTCAATGAAAATACAAGGAACAGCAAGTAACGCTCAGCAACATTTTTAATATAAGACGTGGAAGAAAAATAAAAAGTTTCCTCGTGCTGCTTCAAGTTGCATTCAGTTTTAAATGAATTGCTAGCACTGTCACTAGCACTACCACTAGCACTATAGCAGTCACACTATAGCACTAACACTAGCAATATCTCAATTTTATATACGTAGGTACCACCGATAATATATCACAATAATAAATAAAAACAACAAGGACGAAACTTCTAACTCCACCGGTAAGATGAAAAGAAAATATTTCACGATCTAATTCCGCAAATCATAATAGAAAAGTCTTTCTCATTTTCTCAATAGGATCCTCCGTTTCTATTCCAGAGGCTATGAGTGATCTCCCTCCCCTACAATCCGGGGGAGGATCAGGTGCCGGAGCTCATCGGATCGCCTTTATAGCGTCAGGATTAACACTTTACGACTGACGGGACCCGCAGTTTAACGGCGGGTCATACGACTATTTGCAATTAAATGAAAACCAACACCCTGTATGTGTTTGTGCGCTTGTGTGGCTGGAGTTATTCATTGCGATGAGTTTATTTACAAAGTTTATGACCGGGTTTGCAATATTCATTAAAGTGTAGGACTGAATTTATCAGCATAGGGCGAAATAGGGTAAGCATGCAGATCGTGGGGTATAATATAACCTTGGTGCATGTCACACTTTAAATAGTTTGATAAATGAATATGGTCAAAGTGGACAACCGCAGAAGAGGAATTATGTCAACCAGAATATGTCTACCTAAAGATCGTTATAGAATATCAACTATTTAAATTTTGAGGTATTAATGAAATTCCACCTCAGGCTGGTAAGTTGGTAAGGTAATTTATTCATGCACTGACCCAAACTTAATTCCCTTATCCTGTAAATGATATATTAACATATTTATATTTATGATTTATACAAGATGGATTTGTTTTCAAGTTATTACAGGATAATTTAAAATAAATTAGTTTTTAATAATTGGGATTATGTTTTTATTACATAAATTCAAAGTAAATAATTCACAACGTAGGGCAAGCTATGTTGATTTTTGGAAACAGCAATGTATGCAATAATAGCATTTTTTAAACCCATTAGAGCTGGTGCTCTTTTAGCTGTGGAGCGGAACGGCGGCTCCAAGCGAGGCAGCAGGATCTCTAAACACTTCAAGCTCAAAAATTTTTATTTCTGTTATTCTCAGGTTTCGATTTTGTGGCCTAAATTATTTACATTTACAATCAAAGCTCTCCTAAATTTGACAAAACTTCACATTCGCATTCATGCTTATGATTGCACTACCTATTCATGCAGCCTTAAAATTTATGATTCAGCGAACTGCTGATTGCGAATTGTAGATGACAGGCAATATCTGTCAGATCTGTACTTGAACCAAAACGTGTTGAATTCCTGCAACAAAAATATGAAACAACACAATATTTTGACACATCTCGAAGAAGACTATTATGTAGATCTTCTTCTTCTTCTTAGTGCTCCGAGGTTGTTCTGTTGAACCAGGTCCAGATATTTATGATCCACACAATCTTGGGTCTTCCTGATCCTCTTCATCCAAAGATTTTTTCTTGTAAGATTATCTGTAGCAAACCGTATCTTCCTTCGTTTCTCATGATCTGACTTAACTCTTCAAGCTCAAAAATGTGATTTCTGTAAGCCTTTTTTTCCATTTCCATAGCTCGATTGAAAATGAGTTAAAATGTTGCCATATACTAGTGATGAAACGTGTACACGTGTAAACGTGTACACGTAATGACCATACTAAACGTTTAAAAAAATTACACGCCCGTGTATCTATTAATAGGAAAAAATCAGTTTCCTTTGCCTGAAAGGGCTAAAATAAATCCAATATGAAAGAAATCGAATTACCTATAAGACTTTAGTAAATTAGTGAGGGAGGTATTTATTTAAACTTTCGGGTTTCATCATAAAAAACCGGTTTTCATCTGAGAGTTCCTTGTAATTAGTTGCACCTGCAAATCCTGCAATGTTGTTGCTTTGTGTCCCTACTGGGCAGAGGGTAGTTAAATGATGTGGAATGATGCTTTTTATGATTGTCTGGAACTGGAAGGAGTGTTATTTTATTTTGCTGTACTAGTGTTGGGATTGTTGGGGATTACCAACAACTGATTTCAATAAAAAATAATTAAAAATTTCAATTCCTGTATTTTGTCATTTTATTCATTTGTTCCCCAAAGTCTTAAAACCACTTATTACTGTTATTATTGTTTGTCTACAATATGCTTTTAATGAAAATTTAAAAACTCCATCACAACTCCCTGTGATAATGAAAGGCAATAAATTGGTGAAGGTCAAGTCACATTAGGGCTAGCAGGAAGGAGGAAGGACGGATAACTACTAACTGCTATGCAGTGCCATGGGTGGTCCACAAGGAGCGCACCTACTTGAATTATTTTATGAACATTAATTCCAAATTGATACTTTCAACAAGTTTTTCTATCTAATCATCCTCCTTTCTTTATATTTCGTCCGCATATTAGGACAATCTGTATCTGAAGTTCACATTCCTATTAACTGTTTACAACTGGTTACCCTATTAACCATCATTTCCCTATCTAAGAATACTGAATGGTTATTTTCATGCAACTATTAAAGAAACGTGTACACGTTTATAAACGTTTAGTGTTGAGGGTTACACGTTTAATTTATTACACGCTTTTTTTCATCACTACCATATACCTGTTCCTGTGGGAGGATACGAGTCGAAATCTTCTGTTATTACAACCGATGGGGTCTCCTCCAACCTCCAACCAATCAAAGGTCTCCTGGATTTCACAAAACTTCTCAATAGCATTATTGCTAATGATTGCACTATACATGCAGGTTTAAAATTTGTAATTAAGCGAACTGCTGATCTGGTGACTACTGAACTTATAGTTGGCTTTGTATACAACAGAAAATACCTATTAGATCTGTATTCCTAAGCTTTATAGATTCTTCACGCGTTATCACAATGCCTAATAAATTTGGGAAAACGTCTTCGATTCTTGCAACAAAAAAGAAACAACACAACACTGACACATCTCAATCCAAGCTATTTTGTAGATCTTTAGCTTCTTAGTGCTCCGAGTATTATCTGTTCAACCAGGTCCAGGAATTCATGATTCACGATATCCTGCGTCTTCCTGTTCGTCTTCGTGCAAATATTTTTTCTTGTGGGATTGTCTGTAACAAACAAAATATTCGTTCGTTTCGCATGATGTGAGCTAGGTAGTCTAGTTTGAGGGCTTTAATTATTGTATTCAGCAGGCCCAAAATTCATTGCCCTCAAAACTTCGACATATTTGGCAAATTTGGTAGAGCCACATCTCGAAATCTTCGAGATTATTAAGATACCAGGTCTGAAATTAAAGAAATTTCTGGTGAAGATTTTCTGTAGGTATCGACAGATTTGAACAAGTCGTAGATTTTTAGGTCGCCATCATAATATAACATATTTAAGATCAACATCAAGAATGTGAAAAACTTTCTTGAAAAAGCAGCTAGAAGTAGCCAGAAGTAAAGCAGCTAGAGGATAAGTAATCGATGATGAAGATGATCCAAAGTTTTCCTCAAGTCTCTATCGAGGACATCTATCATGTAAATATGGTTCCCAGTCATCAAGTAGGGGTCTAGCGCGTTGCGATGAGCAGCTACGCCATTTTGCCCAGATTTACCCGAGCGATTTTAAAAAGTATCCACTATTTGGAAGAAAATTACTGGAGGGCACCTAGGAAACCCTCCACCCAATTAGGGGAAAAAATGTTTTTCCAATTTGTTTCTTGCGTTAACCTCCAGTACCGGGTGAGTCATTAATATGGTCACCGGGAATATCTCAAAAATTAAACGTCGTACAGCCTCAGGCAAATTTTTTTTTTAGGTGCAACCAAATGCAGGGTGAACTTATTTAACACGAGTTATCTGGTGCTGGTACTTGGTACTGGTACTATTACTGGCATGGTGTTGATGGTAAATGGTGCTGGTGCTACTGGTCCTTCATATCATTGAGGCAGAATCACGGTTGGCAAAGGGCACCAAGGGAAAAGGGGCGAACTCCTCGGCTGAGTGGACAAAGAAGTTGCTTAGCTGCTATACATTATTAATAAAATTAATTTTAAAAAATCAAAAATTGAACTCTGGTGATTTGTTCTTGACTTTAGTGAGGATTTTATAACTATCACCCGACTGCTGCCCTTCTTTAAAGCCTTGTTACAACTAGGCCGGCAACCGAAATCTGAACCGAATGGTGCCGAAAGATACTAGTCATACGTCGCGATGCGTAACCGACTTATACAGAGTGCTAGATAAAATTACTATACCATGCGATCCAAATAATTATAGTCACAGATATAATTAATTATTAAAAGGGTTAACGACTAGAACAGTTACTGAAGTTCTGAAAGAACCGTTACATATTTAGAATTGAAAAATTTTGATAAAATTTCAATAAATAGGGAAGGGGATACCATAACACTGTCCATCACAAGCGGCTCTTGTGGGAAAGTGTTCAGTAATTATTCCCCCCTTCCTTTAATTAATATACTCTGTTAAGGAAAACTAAGAGTGAAACAAGGCGGGAAAGAACAACAAATCAGAAGAGGAAAAGATTTTATGACTTACTTTTTAAATACAAAAACCGACTCCTTCCATTCAGATTTTTCATTGCATTTAATTAGGTAGGTATACAAAATTTTAGTATTTTTCCTTTATCAAACCTTTTCAGAAATAATTCATGTATATTCTCATTCTATATTCTATGAGCTAATAAAACACTATGCAATTCTTGATATACCTAAGGCACGGTTAGAAATTCAATTATGATTTTATATACGAGATGATAGTCAATAAAATATCACAAGTTTATATAGACAAGCGATCGTAAAGCGTCAAAACGACCCCTTAATCTCTTACGGGCTTATACAATCCCCAGTTAAAATATTTGTGCTCTTTTATTTTAAACCATCGCGGTAATCCCGTTTTATAGCTTTAATTTCACAACGGTACTATCATATTACACTTATATTATCCATAAAACAACTTTGCAGCTATCAACAAGGTTCGGAATTGTTCGCCGGGAAACTCCTGGAAGTGTCCTGTAAAATACCAGGCCAGTCATACTAGCCGAGAATTATAATTATACGGTATTCTTACTTAAGCCGGATGAATATCCAAATTGTAACATTAAATGTACTGACTTTGCCTAATGTATCCTAATCCAGTTGAATTAATCCCCAAATAGAAACTCAGAGCAAGGCCAGGCACATGTTATCATGCTAAGAAATCAATAATATCCTGACAGTTCACAATGCTCGGATTGGATGTTACTGGCCTGAGCATAACTTAATCCTGCAAGAAATAATCGCCAGTTTGCTAGTTAGCAAAGTTTAAACTATCTATGAAGGCAACAATGTGCAGCTGAACGACACATTGACGCGAACAAAACTGCCAGTTTAGTCCTGAAACACATGCCTGGTTTCAGGAGAGCTTTCAAGAAACTACTGCTACTGAAGTGCTGAAATAACCGCTCCGTTATGACAGACTCGAATGTAATCCTGAATTAATTCCATGAGAGGTTGAGGGAACGACGTTATGAGATGTTTACTTGAAAGTTTTCCTTTTAAGCTACCTACCTACACTAGAAAACGTTGCGGAGATTGGGGAAAATATAATAGGGAAGATAATGACATCAGGCTCTAATTATCACATGAAGAATTCTAGGTACCTACCCATAAGGTAGATGAGTAGCTCCACTCTATAGCGTAGCTACTCAAAATTGTCGAGGATTTCATTACAGATTAAGCGCATTTTAACATTCATGAAAGTAGATATGGGACAAGAAATGAGAGGCTTTTGTTTCTGCTGGAGTTAGCAATCAAAATAGACTCATAATCGGAGATAATATCTCGTATTTCCGCTAAGGGTCTAGCTCGATGGACCCGATTGGAAGAATTGAATCAATTACCGGTCCTAGTCAGCCTTTCCTTCTTTCTGCCAATCAAGTTGGCAATAATTAGATATCCGGGGAATGCTGAACGCTATCATAATTGATATCTAGACAGGCCTTGCCCGGCAACGGTCACCTGCACTCGCGGCAACAGGATCAAAGCGCTACTATCAAACAATGGATGAACGCGTCAGTCAATTTCAGGGGCGTACGACTATTGAAGGGAAAATCAGACTTTTTGTCATTCTTTCAGGAAGTTTTGATGAAGTTGGTTTCAAATTGGTGATTGGAGAACACATGATTACTAAAACTTCGGGACAGGGACGTTCAAATATCGGCAGAGGTGAAGTATTTTGGAGCAATCTTGGACACAAAACTCATCCGACATAATTAAGAAGAGAGCGGAGTCCACATTTATGATGATTAGACGAACTTATGGGAAAACTACAAATGATGCATTCGGCGTACACCAGAATGATTAGACCAATATTGATATACGCATCTTTGTTATGGTGGACAAAGATGCAACAATTCACTGCTATAAGCAAGCTTAACAAGGTGCAATGCATGCTTTAGAGTAACCGGGGAAATGTAAACAACTCCAGCTGCAGCAATGGAAGTCTTTCTAGACCTTCCTCCACTTCAATTATTGATAGTGACAGAGAGAAGAATGGCACTCCCAAGGCTGCAAGAAGAATGAAGCGGCAATTACAAATACATCAAATGCTGATAATTCATATACTTTGTTGTATTATCTTGTATTTGCCCTGATAATGGTGTATTTTTGTTGTGCTTTCTATGAATAAATAAATAAATTACGCGGAACTTGGCCAGAACAAAATAAAAAGACATGTGGTATAATAGGACCTGCTGAGTGTAGACCACGTGACTCCAAAATTTGCATTCCAAAAAAACTTTTAGCTTAAAAATCATGAATTCGAAGGGATGGAACGAATCAAAAGGCGCAGCAGGTTGTCCGACGATGGTCGGACAACGGGACTGGCGACGTCATATACAATGAGCTGGATAACACTCAATACAGTATATCTCTTGGGCAGTGGGCAACAATAAGAGGATCAATAGAAACAGGCAGTTAGGTGGTATTAAAGGCTATAGAAAGCCCTTAGGTAACGTCCAGATTTCTGTAGGAATGCCGTGAATATCTCGAAAGCTTGGCGGAACACAACAAAGTAACCTTGAGGTAGGTGTCAGGACATAGCGGAATCACAGGCAATGAAAAAGCTGACGACCTCGCAAGAAGTGGATATGTTGAACCAGAACCAGCACGGAGTCAAGTAAACATTTAAGTCAAGAAAAAACATAAAGAACATTGGAGTAAAAGGATCAAACATCTGCATGGGAAGGCCTTTTAATCAAGGGACCCAAAAAGAAGACAACTGAAGATCTTATATTACTTATCAGGTATCAGTTGCGTATCAAAGTGGTAACACTGACGAGATACATTGCCTTAAAAGGTTCAAACCTCACTGTTCAATGGAGACTTTAACTGCAGAGAAGACAGCAAGGCCTAAGAGACAGCTAAACATGTACTGTGCGAATGCGAAGCTCTGGACCGCAGAAGACAGGAAATATATGGACAGTCAAAAATGAGTCCGGAAGAATATCTCCCTGGTCCAGTGAACAAACTGGACCAGAAACAGGGGACCAAACTGAGAGAATGGTCAAATGGCTCTAGAGGAAAAGAGAAAAAAACTACAAGGCTTACTTGTGGCATTATAAATATCCTGCGAAGATATAAAATTTAAAATTATCTGAATGACATAATCTCAGGTTCAGTGAAGACAGAGAGATATGACTATTTTCAGCTCATCAGTCTAACATATCACCAGGCATAGAGGAGATGTTTCTAGATTAAGGATTAAGTGGTGAGAGAAGCTGCTGTATATAGTAATGTATAGCAATAAAATACTATAAATCCCATTTTAATACAATTCAACTGAAAGTAACATCAAGCTGTAATGGATAAGTAATAAAAAAGATTCATAGTCTATTTTTAGTTACCCCCTCCCCTCCCCAGATAAATTTATGAATTAGATAAAGATATTCTATTTATACGTACTTAAGTACCTTAATAAGTCCTTTTGTAATGTCACGAAGCTCTCAGTAGAAAGGACGAATGATTTGATACCTACTTGAACTTGTAACATTTTAATGTAGACATAAATCCGTTTTATTACCAGTTGCATAAAAAACGAACCGCCCCTGCATCTGATATAGGTATAGAAAGCGAAGGACTTTAATCCTATTTTATTAGAGCCCATATATGAAAGAGGATATACTCGTGTGTTATCAAAGGGACAACGTTGAAAGTGAAGCTATACATGAATGTTGTCATTAAATAAAACTGAATAGGTATTGATTTAATGTTGTACAGCAGTATATGAAGGTAGTACGTTCCTGAACGCTAGTACCTATCTTCCGCACATCAGTTTTCAAAAGCCGCAGCTCACAATTCAAATCCTCAAAAGACTAAATTAACATCAGGGGCATGAAGTGCGTATTATTTCTCTCTTTATAGAAGCCGGTCTCTGCAATCCTTTTCATAATTATTATATTCGCGTGTCTTCTCAGCCATTTTCCAACAACATGTTTTTCATCTTTGAAGTCAATGCGCGTCTCTGGATATAAGAAAAAAATCTTCTTCTTACTTAAACAAATATTTTATAAACCGTCTCCCAGACGTTGTGAAAATTACTCTTTCCCTCTTTAATGTTATAGAAAAATTATTCTTACCTTTCACTAGGTAATTTCAAGATTACTTCTTTGTAAGTTGCTTCAGGAAGGATCACCAATGACAGAATGGTTATTTGAGTTGTGCGAGTGCTATGACAAAATTCCGCGAGGTGATTTCCCGCATCTGCTGAGTTGTGATTGGCTCTAACAGGTGATTAAAAAAAAAATTATTTCACAGACTGAGTTGTTATTGACTCCAATCTGAGTTTGTACGGTTAATTATATTAAGGTCTGAGGAATGTACGTCATTATTGAACTGAAATCAGCGGGATAATGAACGTTTTATTCAATAGTCGTATAGAAAGATCACTCATTTTCGGGCACACTGTGTATTAACATATACTTACTTAATAAAAAGTGTCAGAAACTCAACAACTTTTGGGCGTAAAAAAATTATAATAGAAGCTTTTAAGCTGTAAAAAATTCTGTTTATAACGAAAGTCTCTTCCAGTGTGAGTAGGGGTCGCCAAGACAAGAATTCTTGTCTTGATAACAACTTCTTGTCTTGTCTTGAGAAAAAATCAAGAAATTAATAAAAATCTTGTCTTGACGTTTTCTTGACATCTTATATCTTGTCTTGACTCAAGAAATTTCAAGATCTTGAAATTTCTTGAATCTTTGAAATCAACCGGTGATTCCTAGGTGAACTTTCTATTGCGTTTCGTGCTAACACGGCAATCTGGTGGCTTCCCGCCCCGATCTTAATTTTATTCTGACGAACGCAAATGACGTCGCGCAAATGCACGCCTTATCCCGTTGAGTTAAGTAATGTTATGATTATTGATTACTGTAAATTAATATATAAAATGCAAGATAATTAAAGTCCCAATTAACACTCTATGTATTAAGACATAGCAAAGCAACATCTGTACCTGCGGAAAAGCTTTTTTCAAGAGCAGCTTTAACAATAACAAAGCCAAGAACCCGGCTAGGCGTTGACTCCATAAGAAGTCTGATGTGCCTTAATTCATGGCTTATGAATTCTGATCTAAAAATGAGTTAAATTTGATATTCAAAATCTAGTTTGCAGTTTTAGTTTTAACAGGATTTTCATTTATTTATTTATTTTTTATTTACATTTTTGTGAATCGTTCTAGCAAAAAATTTATGTTCAAGAAATTAAAATATGTTATGTCCTGTTAAAATATGTTATATTTTCCACAATAAATACGTTTTAGCGTTTTCATTGTTGGTCAAGAAATATCAAGATTTCTTGTTTTCTTGACAAGAAATCTTGGTATTGACATAAAATTTCTTGTCCTGTCTTGAAATCTAAAATTACTTCTTGTCTTGATCTTGTCTTGAAATCAAGACAAGATCAAGACAAGATCTTGAAATTTTCAAGAACTTGGCGATCCCTAAGTGTGAGCCAAATATAAAAATGACCTATTGTTGAACAAGTACATAATTACAAATTCCACGCCAAATTCTCGAACGGTTGACAGCTGGCATCAAAGTTAACTGCGATTGATTGGGCAGGAAACATTTGGAACGCGTCTCATATACTCAATATATCTCCCTGGATGTCCCGGTTATGCCTGCAAATATCCCTCGATATATGTATTGTGGGACGTTAATGGTTCAGCAAACAGGGGGTATGCCGTGTCTCTGGCACGCTTCAGGCACTTACAGAATTCTGAACAAGGATTATGGCTTTGCATGTTGTATTGTGACGACGCAAGGGCTCCAATATGGGGAGATGAAGAAGGAAACTCAGTTCTTCTTTGTGGTATTTAATTTTAGATATATTCAATCGTGTAACAGTTCGAAGAATCTATTGAAAGTCTATTTTATCTATTGAAATAGTGTTGAGAGATTTTCTAATCAGTTATTGCAGTGGTGCTTTAGTTATTATTATGCAAAATTATTATCTTATACAGAATTTTTGGAAAAAAAAACAAAAAAAGCGATTGAATTTTAGGTTTGTACTTCTCAACTGTATAGACGAACTGACTGAACGATATTTCCAGCAGGAATTCCAGCAGGTACCTAAATTTGATGAAATGTCCTTTCAAACGAGGTGCCACGAGCAAGCTCGGTTCATTTAAGGTTTATTCGGGTTAGTTGATGATGGTGAAGTGGTGAATTATGCACTGGTGTGTCAAAATGTGTCCTTAAAAATATGACGTGTCTTGGGAATTTTCCATTGTTGCCTTATTTTCATACATATTTGTACTTTGTTTGTAAATGGACACCTGTAAACGCTCAAGTAATTTTCTTGGTACCATTCAAAAGGAAATTTTGCAACATGTATTTCCTTGTTAATACTCGAAGGATGATATAATTTGAGTGTTTGGGAGGGGATAATAAAGGAAATTACTACTTTGGTACATAAACATGGCTTAAATGACAGGAACATGTTGTGGCAGAGCCAGGATAGTCGCGGTAATTTTTTGACATAGTTACTAAGTTTTGAAAAGGAAATAAATGATAATTAAAATTACATATTTTACTTGATCAGAAGTCAATGAAATTGCACAATTTCGAAATACTGCATATTTAAGTTTTAAGCAATATTAAGCGTTTTGAACGAAAAGCAAACAATTTAACTAGGCCATGAAACAACCACCGCGGCAAAAATTTAATGACGCTAGCTGAATTTTTTAATGTAACGCTGACTGCAGAACGATTGGTAAACTGGAACAACTCGTATGGTTGTCATTTCCCTGTCAGAATGCACCTTGCTTTTGTTTACCTACGTCAAGTAACTGGACGACCGGTAAATAAAAGTCAAAGTGGCAACACTCCAGTGGAAATTACATTTCGAAACCCGAAAAAGAGTAACTGATTTGGAAAGGGGTTTAGAAACCAAAAAGTTAGTGGTGTTTCGGGGACCGAAGAGGACGGTCAGGGCGTTCGCGCGAGAATTTACTTAAAGTAAACGCGAGTGAGTGATTTGGTATCTTTGACGGGGAGATACCCAGCAGAGCTGCTGCAGTCAGAGCTACAGAAAGGGCAATCCAAGGGCTACCTACGTCTAAGTAGTAAGTCGATGAGACTTACACTAAAACTTTACTGTTTTTCCGTTCGAAAGATTTTTATTAGTTTTATTTTTGATTTAAAGAAATTTTATTTTTGATTTTTTTTATTTACGTCACCTGTGAAACTAACTTTAATTAATCAGATCAGGTACCGCCACAGCACTATTCCCACAAATAAAATGGTAGTTGATTAGAGTCATATTGTACGTAAGATAGATTTGTTTTACCTAAAGTTTTTTTCTTTTTTTTTAAATTATTTTTTTCTCTTAAACTTTGCATATCAGTTTTATAATCGAAATTTAGTAGTAGATAATGAAATAATTAAGTTGATATCTCAGTAGTGTATTTTTATTTTTATTTTAGTAAATAATTTTAATCATAACTTTGGTGTTCATATTTATCACCCTTGACCACCCTAACACGGAATTTCACATAAAGAGGGCTCTACTTTTAGCAGCCCCCGAATCTACGTGCCTCACACCTCTCTGACCACTATCATTGGCAAACCGCTCGGCCCACTCGATAGCGGTCCAACCCCTTGACAGTCAGAAAGAAGGTGAGTCTACAAAAACTGGTGTCAAGAGGGTAGGCACCCGCCTCAATGTCAATTTTGTCAAAATTTGTCAGAAAATGGTTTGCTTGAAAACCATTCACGATGAAGAAATGAAAACCCACACCAGTTTTATAAAAAAAACACTTTATACTGAAATAGTTGGCATCTGGGAAGAAATTATTAGTGATTACGAACGTTTTTGACTTTTTGACAAACGTTTTGTCATAATGACGAAGGGCTGCAGGATATTTCCAGCAGAATATGGGGCACGCGCATGACTCCATTGCATTTTCGAAACGCTCGATTTACTGAGGGAGCATTTTGATGATCAACTTATCAGTCGTAATAAACGATATGACCTGTAACCTCATTGTATTTGGACTTGCGCGTAAGTACCGCGTTTTTTTTTCTGCGTCACTGGTCATGCGTGATTATCTATTATACTGCATTCCGGAGGGTGGGGGACACCTAACTCACCTTGTTCTTCTATAATCAAACAAAATCCATTTATTAAAATTATTATCTCAGAAATCCTCCTCTGAGTTTTCTTATTGATTTATTCACACATACCCTGTATATTATACTTATAAATACTTATAGCCAAGAAGTAGACTATAAAATGAAAAGCGTCTTTTTTAATTCAAAATTGTACTTTTGGCAGTGTTATTAGTACCTACTGAAGCAGTGCAGCAGTCATACCTAATATCGTTCCTAATACTTTAAGTACAGAGGCAAAAAGGCATTTCAAACGCAATTAAGATATTTTCGCGCTAGAATTCCTAGAATTTAATTAAAGGCATACAAACGGTCGCACAATAAAACAAAGTGACGCTCGCATCCAGGGCCGAATTAAACACAGGTTTTTAATTATCACTCGAGTTTATATTCGCGCTACCACTTCAGAGATTTGCACGCCGCCATGGCAACCATTGACTCCTGTAGTTCCTATAAATTAACTCTCCATTTTTACACAAAATAAAATTCCCCACATGCGACCTATCCATTATATCCCTCGACACTCAAATACTTCCCTCTGTTGCGAAAATATAAAACTTTTATTGATGCTCTTGATAGGGGCCTCGAACTGACAAAGTGGTAAAGAGTGTTCTTTTTATCAATGGAATTTTATCGTTTTCGCATTTTATTATAAAGAAAAAACTCCCCTTTCAAAATTAAGCCAATTATAAGTATTGATAATTATTATTGGGTAAAGAGGATTTAATAAAATCAATAATAACAATGCATTAATTCAGTAATAATATACAGGGTGTTAATGAAGTATGCGGTCAAATTTCAGGGGATGATTATTTGAGTTTTTTTAATGACGAAAAGTTCACATAAATAAACATAAGTCCAGAAATGCATATTTTTCAAGTTACCGGATGTTACACTTTTATTAAAAAATCGTATTTTTCGAAAATGTCAAAAATATACTCTACCAAATATTGTTGAAATTTGGCGGTCTTATTTGTAAGGTTGTAAGGTACAAAGTAGTAAAGCCCCAACTAGATTAAAAATTTTAAATCCAGTGGCGTCCCGATTTGACAAACCTTTTACAAAAAGCACGCCAATGGCTTCGTTAATATTTATTTTTTGTCAGATAAATAATTACAAGTACAACTTTTTTGTCTAATAAATTTTTATCGCATCCTTCTTTGTTTCTGAAATAAAAATAAGAATCAAGGACTGATTTGCATATCCCTGGACCAACCAAAAAACGTTGGGAAAAAGAAGAAACAAAATTCATTAGTTTAGATGTCAAGAAATGTATTTAATTTAGTGTGAATTTCTTGTTGCTGTTGAATAATATTAAGAAAAAAAAGAAAATTTTACTCATCTTTCTTGTGTTGTCCTCGGACATGCAATGAAATGAAAAAAATGACAGCATACGTGATTTTTTTAAGTTTTTTTCAAAATAATATTCGTTGAGGTACCCCCCTGGACGTCATTGGACCTAATAATTTTAGTCTATAGGTTAGGACTTAATTAGCTTCATGAGCTTGGAGCGTATTCACCCCCCCCCCCCCCCCCCTCCCGATTACTACAGATTCTCCTCACCTCTCGTATGTTAGGTACCAACTTTCAAAATTTGATTCCTCTTTCTGCTACAACCCTCTCTGGATTCTATGCACTATGTCATAGTGACTATGATATTTATGATACCTGTCGTCTGTCAGGGGTTATTTTTCAAAAAACCAATAAAAAACCAATGCAAACTACTAATTTTATTCAAATCTGTAAAAATGTGTTTATCAACAATAGTATCTTTAAAAATTATTCCTTTTGCTTATATTGTAGCAGCTCCTGATGCTTCGGACAGACTGGCGCCGTAATGCTAAGACGGGTATAATATGTAGTTATAGTTCTGGGAAGTGTTAAATAAAAAATAAACTATGTTTAGCAATAAATACTAGAGCTTCTTTTGTTATATAAATAGCAGTGTTTCGTTTTAGTTGTAAAGAAATACTTAAATTAGTTTGTAGTGTGTAAAAATAACTATATTTATGTATTTAACAAATAATTAATTGAGTCTGAAATTACTTCCTAGATAGACGAAATTTTAAACGGCAAATCCGTTACAATATAAACGATTTTGACTTGATTTTTCTTTAATCGCACTTCATCTTATTCATCATATAGGTACCAGAACTTTATAAAGAAATAGCGTCATGAATATTTTATCCTTTTCTCTCCCAAATGTAATTGTTTTCTGAAACTTTCACGGCTTTCACAGTCAAAGACCTATAATAATTCAGACAATCTCTATAACGCGCCAATTCCGATCCGACAATAGAGCTAAGAATCTTTGTGAAGGATTGAGAAGTTTGGGAAGTTCAGATACAATAAAGACCAAACTGTAGAAGTTTAATTTTTTTAACTCCTGCAAAAGTAATTTTTTTAAACACAAAACGTTTGTTCGCCATGTTTTAAGAAATTCTCAAGCCGCAATTCACGTTTAGAAGATACGAGGCTATTTCTATAACTTTTTATTTCTCAATGGTGTAGTCAAATTCCAGTCAATCAATATCTATTTACGTGTGATTCCGATAGGGACCCTCTGTGCCGTCTCCCGGATTCTAATTATTTCCTCTCCTTCCGTCACCGGTATTAAGATATTTTATCTTTTTAGCTCACAATGCCCCGTAGATATCTCAAATTCCCATTTAAAGCTCCTCTAATGAAATCACTGACTCGTATTCCAAAAAGAGGCGATTGTATTTTGCGTGCTCAGAATTTTTGTAGATGTTGTTGCAGTAGATGGCATCTTGTTTGGGGTAAATCTACAAAATATGGTGACCACGAACGTAAAGAAGTCTGAAAATATTTTGGTATTATTCTCGGCAAAGATTTTCGAAACATTCTCCAAATTCCGTTCTTGTCACTCGGTCACAGGACGCAGTTTCAGCCTAAGGAACCGATTTTTTTCTTTGATATTTCTGAAATTGTACAGTAAAGTAGCGTGATCGGTCCAGTAAAGTCAAAATGGCCGTTGTTATGTTCTCCCAGCCGGCTTCTAGCCGTCCAGTCAATTATCAGTGAACGTGAGGTGTGGAAGCATCATTTGCGTTGCGCACACGTAACCGCTGATGATGTCTACCGCAGTTGTAGACGAGATGTTTCCAGATTAGAGATTGAGAATTGTTTTGTTTATATCTCAAAAATTATGCAACATAAAAAAATATTATCAGAGGTTCTGATTCTGATTCCTTACAATAAGTCCAAATAATTTTAACTGCAGACTTGCGGCTGCCGCTGCTTGAAAGTCAAATTTCCTCGAATAGAACGGTTATGTCTTATCTTATGACAGTGAAGACGGCTGTTTTCTCTATTTTAGCAATTTATTAAAAAATCTGGATATAAAATTATAAATTTCCCAGATAATGAAAATGCAACGCAGGAAAAAAAAATAAAAAAAATCATTTACTCAGTTCAAATGACCACAGCATTTACCGTCTAAGCTTGAATTAGAGTTACAGCAAGTAAATTTAATTGCCTGAGAAAGTCTGGCAATGCTTTTCAATACCTTGAAATGGACAGAAAGCTGATGCTTTCTCGGGCAGAAGCAGCAGCGATAAAGTCGTCAGTATTTGATTAAATTGCCAACGGTCCACCTTAGCTGCCTCCTCCAGACTTCTGCTGCAGTGTCTACATTACACTTTCTATACGAGTCAAGTCATGTCAAACTATTATTCTCAAGAAAGGATACAATCCGCAGGTGAGTGTAAAAAGTTAAATAAACTTATGATACTTGCAATAAAGTTGCATGAATAATTTTAATGTGAATATCCCATTAATCTTGTAGTGTATTCTGGATGTCGCTGGCTTGGGCTTTCACGCTTTTTCCGAGCTACTCGGAAAGATTGAAAACAGGTCGAATACAAGCAATTTAAGAGACTGCTGGACCTTTCAAGGACCTCTTGCTGGATAAGAACGCCGAAGGGCAGATATGGGATACAAGAAGCTTTCTGGAAAATAATCAAACATTTAGAGAGTGGAAAGATGTTTTCGATAAAAAAGTTAGGAATTTTCGGAACGTAAGAAATAATATAAAACTCGAAACATTGTGACATGTTTGTTGAAGGATCGTGTACCTACTGATCATAATCAAATGATAGAGACAAGGGGGTAGGTAATAAACGTTCTTTCTTTGAAATTGATTGACTATCAGTATCCGTTTAGACATTTTGAGGAACAGTTACATTTCGCTACAACAATTCACCAGTTTCAACAGGAGAACGCACGAGGATGACCAGATAAATTCAGCTACTTTTTAAGATGTATCGTAACTGTTTGCTTCACAAATTTTACTTGAATATAAGACATTTATAAGCGTTATAAAAGAAACTACTATAAGAGATGTCTGCACCAGCAGCTATTTATAAATATTGGTTCCTTACAAACTTTTCCTCATCTAACAGTACAAACTTCGACCAGAGTGCATAAAATGATCCTAAATGTTAATCAATTTGAATAAAAGACCTTGCAACTTCTCCAGAAACTCCCACAACTCCTGCTTCCAATTTCCGCCTGTCACGGCATACTAGAATATCCATTGAACTCTACGAAACCAGAAAAACAAAACACGGAGTTGCTGATAGTTGTTTTTAGAGCCCGTTCGTCGTGGCTGGGTTGTCAACAGCAGGATGACGAGCGTACAGCAGGACTGCTGGATTGTATTTCCTGCTGTCCGTTGCAGACTCCGGTCCTGCTGGCCATTGATATCGGTCATAGACAAGCTATTATGTTGCCAATGTAAACATTTATAGCTGTCGAATGTAAGGAGGCGGGCTAGTATGGGGGATACGATGATACTCCAGATCTGGTTAGTGATGAATATCTTAATATGACGTGGTATTAATAGTAACGGTTACTTTGGAATGGTTATATACATGCAGCTAAAATGGGAAGAGGACCTTTCTGTCATCAACACGTTGAAGAGAAATATTTACGAATCAATAACAGTAACTTTCGCGTAACACGACAATATTATGACCAGAGTATATTCTCCCCTGATTTCGACTGTTAATACATTGAGGAACATCATATTGCCATGTTATCATATTTCCTAATTATTAGTTTGAACGTTTATTAAATTATGATTAACGGATGTGAATTAGGAATTTTGGAGTAAAGGTGATCATAACTATTATAGGATTCTCTTTATTTTGAATAACAGCACTCGGATTTGAGAGCATGGACAGACATAAACAATAATCGTCAATTCAAATATTGATTCAGATACCTACCGAATTATTAAATGCGTAGAATTCTACCAATTTTGCATTGAATGCAATAATATACTGACGTGTATGGTGAGTTGCTATTTGTGCTGAAGATACGTATGGTGCAAAGGTATCACGGAGATTAAAAGCTGCATCTATAATGATTGACTTTCAGGTTGAAATTTTCTGATTGAGGCTTATAGTATCAAATTCCTCGTTCAGAACTTTCTGTTTCTTTTTCTTACTATTAGATATAAATGGTTCGTCTAGAAAGAAGAAGCAGATTCGATCAGTCAATCATTATTTAAAAAATACTTGAAGTTATTTTCACACACCGCACACTAATTATTATTCTAATTGTTCATCTGCACTTAGCTTAACAACTATTTATTTAACATAGGTAGAGTGGTTATTTACATTATTTTGTACATGGCTTTACGCCTATATTTCAAGAGTGAAGACTCTTCCTCACGCTGTTGATTTCTATATGTAATCCGAGGTGGTAGAAATATTAAAGATCCTCAATATAGATTTATAGAATTTAATTATTGCGGTAAATTGATTTATTCAAGAATTCTTAGAAAACGTTTTTTTCTATGATGATTTTTCTTTATGATCTTTAAAAATCCCATCTCAGCTTTCCATTGAGAGCTTCTGGATCAAAGTGTAATTTGTAAGTGATTTTGTTTACAAGTGAGGAAGTAAGGAGAAAATGTTCAACGAAAAAATACATTGATATCTCCAACACGTAAGTAGAGGTTTTCTCAGTATCAGAGCCCAGGCCAACTCAGTTTCTTTAGCAAATGACCTGTTCCGATGGGTTTAGATATTTTTGAAGGAGACGATGAAAAGGTGAGATGTCTGGAAGTGAAGGATTATTTTAAAATGTTACTGACGCTGGATGAGGAAATCAACTTTTCAATAAACCTGGCCGTATCTTACGCCGATGAAAGTAATTTGGTATTACACAATTTTTATTTCGTGGAAATCAATATTGTGAAATAGGTAAGTAAGTATATTACTCAATAACAAAAAACAGGAAAAACCATATTTTATTGCTTGTGTCCACTTATATTTATTTTTATAATGGGTAGCTATACAGGGTGTGAAGAATCTCCTATATATGAACAGTGTAATTAAATTATTATTATTTATTTTTTCTATCAAAACTTGCAGTCAGTTGTTCTAGGGCTTGGAGTCCTGTTTGTTACAGTGGTGCCGTGACCAGGATCAAAGTCATTAAATTGGGATTTGTTGCGCTAAGCTAGATATTAGTTTTAATACCTGAAAATGCCTTTCTCATTATCTTCGTGAATCAGAATCAGTCTATTATATTTCTAAATGATTGCGAGCTTCATTGATTGAAGGTCATGTCTGTCACATGTTTCTACACGAAGAACTCTCTACGGTTATGATGTGTAAGTGTTCATAATTGTGATAATAAAGTAAAAAAAAGTAAAAGAAAAATAAAGGCTTAGGTTAGTAAAGTCTCCGGGCACCAACCTGTAGTGGCGTGGGAATATTTGTCCTATAATTATTTTGCTTTCCCTTGATGATGAGTTACTATGGTGGAAAAAAAAACCACACCGTCGGCTGCTATATAGATCTTACTGGTCTCTCCATAGTTATTTGACGAGAGAAGCCAGACGGACTACATAATTATAGAAAGCTACAGATGGCAAGAAGCTTGCCAAAGAGGCTTATAACTTGTAGCGAACCAGGTTACTGGATGCCATAAAAAGTCACAATCTACTGGGTACGTCCTCGGACATAATGCCTAAGACAATCACGAACCGCTCTGCTTATAAGGTTCTTCTTCCGGGAAGAGACGTGTGAGAGAACAACAGAAATGAACTCCTGCCAGCAGATTTTCGTTTATTCACCAATGGATCTAAGACATCCACAGGAACTGGAGCTGGGGTGTGTACCGCCGGCTCGAAGTACTCTCTTCCTTGAGCCTGGACCTTCATGCAACCACTTTCCAGACCGATATCTATGCCATAGAGAGCTCTGTTGGCAGCTGCCGGAAAAGATGCACTGCTAGCGCTGATTAATATTGATATTTCAGACAGCTAAGCCCTTAGCTCCAGTCTCTACAAGTCCAAGTTGGACTGGAACTGTAAACTAAGCTTGAATGCTCTAATAAAGAGCAACGAAGTAACTCTGATCTGGATTCCGGGTCATGCTGGATATGGAGAGAACGAACTTGCCAACTCTCTGGCCTTAAAATGTACTGAATCCAAATTTATCGGACTAGAATCAGCTTTTCGCATATCACCAGCATTGCCAAAATAAGAATACGAAACTGGGCTGAGAGGAAAGTCCTCAAGTACTGGCAAAACTTATCAATATTGGACCATTCGAAGGCCTTTATTAAAAGCTCGTCGATAATAACGATCAAATAAATATTGGGCACTGCAAATTAAACCATCATCTGCACAGACGGCTTAGCGAACAGCGCTGAATGCCGCCTGTGCTTGGAGGATGACGAAACATTGGGAAGAACCAGACTACAAACATTAGGGAGATACTTTCTCAGACCGGAAGACCTGAATACATTAACAATAGTCAAGATGGTCAGCTTCCTCAAAGATACTGATCTGATGGGGTTAACGTAGCACAACTAGATGTGAGCCACAATAGACCTTCCGTCGCAGTGGAGATGTCACAATGCCCCACTCACGATGTATCTAAATCTAACTCTACTATGATTTAGTAAGAAAGAGCAACCTAAAAGTGGACTTTTCCTTTATATTTCCTTCTTAGAGGGTTGAAATAAAAAAACCACAAGGCTCCTGTACCGGACCTGCAATAATCGGCCTAATTTTTTTATAAGTTTAAAGCTGAGCGTTGCATTATCGGACCACCCTGTCAAGGCCCAGTTGGGGAGAAAATTGTGTATGTGAAAATTCTTAAATTTTTCTGGGGGTTGAATCAGGTGTGCTGCAGTGGTGCCGTGACCAGGATCAAAGACAAAATTGTAATTAGTCTAAATTCTATGACTAATCGTATCATAGAATTTAGTAGTTTATTCATTTTTAATTGTTCGTAATAATTGGCAAAAACAATTACAAAGATAATTACACAAATTACACGTACGTTCTTATCTTGAATCATGATTGTCAAAACGTCAATTGTACAAATGTACCTTCGTTACCATAGAAAAACCTCCCGCAATTAGTAATATGATACAAATCTCCAATGCTTACTTTGAGGGCAATTATTGTTAAAGTGGTATTATGGTATTAAATTATTCGAAAGTAGTTCCTCCAGACCTTTCTAGAGACAAGTTGTGTAATATTAAAAGTGGTTCTGAAAATCATCAAGATGTACTTGAAACTCATAAAATGGACGCTACTAATCTCAATTCTTTACGCCACGATATATTCTGCTGATTCTAAAGTTGACGCTGACGTTAGCATTGATGCAGATGATGACACTAGTGTAGATGCATCCATAACAGGTACGGATAATATTTAAAAAAAATTCATGTCACTTCTTTTAAAAGAGATTTTTTCATTGTGTGCCAATTAAGTAGCAATGTTGTTCCTTCTAACCAATTTTAAAATAGCGTACATGCAAAACATTGAAGGCTTAATAAATAACGGATTTTGTTTACCTAAACGCAATTTGATTGTAGCATTACATAATTTTTTCACTTATTGATGTCCTGCTTCGACATGTCTATTGAGGGTTATGGAATGTATGGATTTAGTCCTGGAACCAAGTCCTGGAAATAACCGAAAAACTTTTGTAGAAGCTAACATATACATTTGTTGCAGCTAACAAAAGACCACACCACAAAAGACCACACCACAAAAGACCACACCCAAGAGAAATAGATGACAAAGCTTGGTTGTATATTCGAAGTCAACAATATCTTAGGTCAGGACGACTACTATACCAATGACAAAGACGAGAGTACCTAGTCTTGTACTGTTATGTTATGATATGGACTTTAAATTTCATAAATTAAATTGTATTAAATGAAGTTGAAGTATTTTGATTTGGCGATTTGATTTAATGTTCTGTAGATGTGCGATAAAAAATGCTCAAAGAAAGAGAGAGGACGCGTAAAAGTTTGCTCAACATGGTAACCAGGTGGTACCAGATCGACCTGTCAGAATATTTGTAAATTAATTTCATGAGTTTCCTTCTGGTTGTTATAACTGCATAAAAAATAAATAAAAGAAAGTAATTTCTACCATTTTAATGGTATACAAATTTTAAAAATGTTAGGTAATTTTAGATTTAATAGCACTAAAAAATGGTGATTTAGATCGCCATCAATTTAGATCACACTTTCTGCAACCGTTCATAAATGAGCATTACGCGGCCCCTCTCTTCCCTTTTTGTTTGTCTTGACAAAAAATTTTCTTAAGCGTTGAAGCGTTGACAGTTTTTATTTTTTATCGACATTTTTAAACGACAGATTTAATCCCAACATAAGTTGTTGGTGATTTCTGCTGATTCGGTAAGTAAATGTCCACATTTGATGAAGTCTGCAGACTTAACATAGATCTCAACTGAGATCATAAGGGAGGCGAGGAGATGTAAATATAATCATAATAATCATAAGTAAAGTCGATCCAGAACTACGAGTTACCATCGAACTGGTTGAACTTGCGGACGAAAAATTCGAAGTAGGAAGGCTCCACTAAACTTGAGCTCAACTAACTACAAAAATCTCTACTACTAACATGACATTATTTGCATTAATAACGAAAACTGTAAATGTTTTTATCAAAAATTTAGAGATTTTTTCGAATATTTCGAAAAGTATCAAGTCAAATCTTTGGAGACATTGTTTTGTAGGGATTTGTCTTACTCATATCGTTATTTTAAAAAATAAGCTGGTAAGACTTAATAATAGGAAACTAACTAGATCATTCCCCAAAATCAAGATAGCGGCAAAAATCAAGGTGCCGGAGATCGAAAACTCAGAAAATTTCTTATTTTATGGTCTAATTTCCCCAAAAATTTTTAAAAAATCTGGAAAATTCTTCTGATATTGCTGATTTTTCAACGGGGTGTTGTAATTTTCAATTCAATTTTCTATTGGCGACATACTCGGGACAAAAATATATTTTCCTAACTTGATTGTAAACAATCGCAATTTTTTCATGCAAGCAAATATCATATCGCTGGGATCATTTTGTATGGGTCTGCAGGCTCCACAAAAATTTTTTTCGGTTTCTTGTATCGCCTTTTTTCTAAAATAAGCTGGGAAAATTAAAAAAGCCAATCACTGAAATCGGCGGAAAACGTACAACGTGTTAGATGTCGAAAACTTGAAAAAATTCATCTTTTATGATCTTTCATGGACCTGAAAAAATTCAGCTTGCTCCGGAGACTTTCGACACTGATTTTTCAAGGCAGCGTTTTCATTTTTCCATAAAAACTGGTGCTACACAGCTTTAGTTTAGATTAGACGTTTAACGACATATTCGGAAGAGAAATATTTTTCCCCAACTTAATTGGTAAAACAGTCACCATTTTTTTATTCATGTAAACATCATATTATTGTTAGAGATCATTAACAGGCTCCAAAAAACATTTTTTACTCGTATTACTTTTTTCTAAAATAAGATGGGAAAACTTGGAAAACTCGCTCGCCCAAAACAAGCAGGAAATCGTATAAGGTGTTGGAGGTCGAAAGATTGATAAATTTAATCTTGATTGGTCTTCTAAGAAACCCAAAAAAATCAGCTTGTTCTTACATTCCCTTAAAATTTTTACCTTCGAGACTGATTTTTCAAGGCACCGTTTTAATTTTTTGATCAAAACTGGTGCTTCACAACTGTGATTTGCAAAATTTTCCACGAAATTAGACGATTGCAGACAGACATATTCGCTAGAATTTTTTTTCCCTAACATAATTGGTAAAACAGCAGTCACTATATCGCTATAGAGATCATTTTGCAGGAATCTGTAGGCTCCACAAACAACATTTTTTGATTCGTATCATTTTTTTCTAAAATAAGCTGGGAAAACATGGAAAACTCATTTATTAAAATCAAGATGGCGGAAAACGCACAAGGGGTTAGAGGTCGAAAACTTGGAAAATTTGATCGTTTATGGCCTTCTTACAACTCCAAAAAATTCAGATTGGAACGGAAAATTTTTGCCTTCGAGACTGCTTCTTCAAGGTAAGGTTGTAATTTTCGCATAAATACTGGTGCACCGCAACTTTGTAAAATGTTCCACGAAATTAGACGACTACAGACTGTAACGAAATCCAAGGCTTTCGTTGGTAAGGCCCAATGAAAAAAAAAAAGTGGCTGCTGGCAGTGGTCTGCGTCCCTGTTTTGTACTGTGTTCGCGGGCTGATTCGGTTTATGAGGTTCTGTCCTCTTCTGCTCTGTTTCGATATGCCGTTCTGTCTTGTAAATTCTTGTCGTATTGTTTTTCTCTGGAATGTTCTCGTCTGTTCTGTTCGGTTTTGCTGTGATTTCTGCTTTTTTCTGTTCTGTCTGTTCTGCGCCCTGCGCAGCCTGCGCTGGCCTGTTCGCTATTTTCTTCTGTCCTGCTGGTTCTGATTGTCTCGGTCTGTTCTCCGTTTTGTGCTGCCTTGCAGCCTGTTCTGTTCTGTTCCCTGTTCTGTACTGTTTTGCCTGTTTTGCCTGTTCTGCTTGTTTTGCCTGTTCTGGTTAATTTTCTGCTCTGTACTGCTCTGCCTGACTTGGTTCATTTTCTGTTTTACCCTGCTTTGTTTGCTCTGCCTGTTCTGTCCTGTTCTTTGTTTTGTACTGTTCTGCTGGTTCTGTTTGTTTCGGTTTGCTCTCTGCTCTGTGCTGTCTTGCAGCCTGTTCTGTTCGCTTTTCTGTTCTGTACTGTTTTGCCTGCCCTGCGGGGCAGCACTGTAAAAACAGTAACTCTTCTTCCTTGTGTGTGGGTTCCTGTCCCACACTGTTCTGCTGTCTGTGTCTGTGGCAAGAATCGACCTGCGGACTCTGTACTGTCGGCTGACTTGGGGTTGTCAGCGACTGCGGGCTTGCGCTTGTGACGACAACTCCGGCTGTCCGGAAAACTGGCAGAGGACGGACGGATTGCTCGGATTGCTCGGGCGATGCCTCAATACTGGGTCCGGCCCTCAATACAGGCCGGGTAGAGACTGAAGGGATCAGCCGGTACCTCAATACAGCGCCGGTTGATTCCCTATTCTGATCGGTCGCCGGCCAGAGTTCACTTCACTCTGGTCGCGCTTCGGACGCCGGGTTACGGTTTGGTCAACTCAGTTCATCGACCCACCGTGTTCGGCTACGTATACTGTATGGAGCACTCACTACATGCCCCAGCAGAGCTGATCTCCGAGCTCAATTCACCCAGGAGAGAGAGTTGTTCGCGAGTCAGTTCCTCACGATCCTCTGGTCAGTCCTTCAGTTGGAACTCTTTATATAGCCGGTGCTGGTGGAGATAACGTGTTTATCGCCGCCGTAAAAACTGTATCACTCCAGATAAACCCCTCTAATAATGAAATAAATAATAATTACCAACGAAAGCCTTGGATTTCGTTACAAGACATATTCGGAAGAAAAATATTTTTCTCCAGCTTAATTGGTAAAACAGTCACCATTTTTTATATTCATGCAAATATCACATTGTTAGAAATTATTTTGCAGGGATTTGCAGGCTTCACAAAAAAACTTTTTTGACTCGTAACTTCGTATCACTTTTTTCTAAAATAAGCTGGGAAAACTTGGAAAGCTCACTCGCCAGAATGAAGACGGCGGAAAACGCACAAGGAGTCACGTGCTGGAGGTCGAAAACTTGGAAAATTCCATCTTTTATGGTCTTCTAAGATACCCAAAAAATTCAGCTTGTTCCGGAACATTATTATCTTCCAAACGATTTTTTAAGTCAGCGTTGTAATTTTCGCATATAAACTGGTGCTCCACAACTTTAGTTTGTTAAATTCTCCCCAAATGCTTACGATATATTCGGGATAAATATATTTCATCCCTAATTTTGTTGTATTTTCCTGAAAAAACTAATTCACCCCTAAAAGAAAAGATTGCGGAAAACGCATAAGCGGTTGGAGGTTGAAAAAAACTTGGGAAAATTATCTTTTATTTCTTCTAACTCTAACAACCCTTATTTTACCAGGTTTCGGAAAATTACTATCCTGAAAGGTAATATGAGATCTAGGTACACTTCAGGATACTCATGTTTTCAATTTTCTTGTATTTAGATGAGCTTTTCCTGAACTAAGAGCAAAAAACTAATTTTGAGATTCGTCGTCTCAAAAAACAGTTCTTGATTTTTACCAAATATTTCTCTGATTTGCCCACAAAGTTCCATTTTCTGGTAGTGTAGCAGTTTCATCAGTAAAACTCATATTTGACTCTTTAATAATTGTATGCTAATACTAATTAAGCACGGATTTATTGTTATAATAACACAGGCCATATTTTACTAAAAAAAGCAACCTATTTAGGTAATTTTTCTAAGATAGTAGGAGTATGAGTATCGTGTTTCGGGCAACACAAATTTGAACGAATCTCATTAAGCCTGCGGCTTATGGCACTCTAATTCCGATAATGACCCCGATAGCAACGAAATATGGGCATTTTTAACCTGACTACTATTTATGGTCCCAAAGGGACTCGCGTTGGATTATACAGAAATGAATTCCACTTTAAAGGGTTTTATTTTTCTCGTAATTTTATTATCTCAACGACCAGGCAATTCCATGTGTTGGAGCTTGGATTGTTGGATTACATTGTAGTTTATTTCTAAAGCCATTGGGGGGAATTCGGTTGAATTCTAATTCAAAAGCGAGGTGAATTTTTTACTCTCTGAATTTCTTTAATAAAGATTTACATAAGAATTTGAAAGTAAGTACCTTACCTATGTATAGCAAGTATATTTTTATTGGGTTTACTGATACTAATTTTAACCCGAAGATATCTATCAATCTAGCAGAAAAAAATCTCTGGTAAATTTCTTTCTTGGTAAATCATATTTTATCACATAAATGTCATATGCGTTTCTCTTTTAACCAACCCTGTATATATTTATTATTATTATTATTATTGCTGTGACAATTAACATGCAAGACGAGTCTACTTTGACAGTCTTCCTTAGTACTAATCGACGTGCAGAACTCTATTTTGTTGTGTTATTGTCTCTTAATAACGTGAAAGACACGAGCATCGTCTGTCCTCAAAACTGGTAAGACCTGTATAGATGGTGCATGGAAGCGTTCGGCAATGCCCGGAAATTTGCCAGTTATAAAATAACTGATGCTAACAGTGCTAACTTCAGATCGGTTATTACTCGTTGAAGGTAAGTTATCACAAAAAGCAACATGCAGAAGATTTACGTAGAATTAGTAAGTTGAAGAATGGCTGGACGAATTTAATTACAATAGTGATTAACAATTAGTATTGCGAGACTAGTCAATTAAACCGCTACAAGAATTTATATGTATTCTATGAACTACAACAAAGTGTATAGTTTTGTTTCACTTAAAGACTAGTATGATTTATTTGAAATGTACGGTATGGGCACTACAAATTTTTACATTTTACGTTGCAGTAAGTTACAGTGTTGAATTTCGCAATGATACTCTCGATTGGAATGAACGTAGCAGCATAACTACTGGAACATCGAATCAAGGTGATTTAAATGAAGACCCCGCAGGTAAGAAAGATTATTTTTAAGTCAATGTTTATTCACGCAATAAATCGTTAATGTGTTGTTGTTATTAAAAAGTGCTTAAATGAAATCATTAAAGTACGAGTAGGAAGTTAATGTTTTGTTCTTGGTGTAGATATCGGTACCTACTTCATTGAATGGGCAGAATTTTTAGTCAACCTGAGTTGATCATTAATTCGTTACCCATTACAAGCATCTCAAGGAATCAATGTAATCATGAATAAATCATAATGCGACCTCTATAACATTAGGTACCTAATGGTTGTTCCGAAATTAACCATAATTACAAGAACAATTAACATTCTTTTGGCATTCAAACCGGTACGAGTTGAACGCAGTGCTTGTGGGCAAAAATGTCTATATTTTCTTTTGAAAAAAATGCCGAAGTAATTTACAATTCTGCAAAGAACGATTATCTTTCAATCGATATTCCCAGATAATTATTGAGTTAGATTTCCCAGTCATGTTTAATAATTAATCTGCTGTTTAAAATGACTTTTAAAATAGTAATTTGGTAAATCCTTCTTACAAGGAAACGTGCCTAAGAAAATTTAATGTGAACATGGAGTATGAAAACTTAAGATGTCGATTTTTTGTGGTTCATTCAAATAAAATGTATTGCAGAAGAGTAAGAAATTTTGGAAGACTTAAAAAACCATTTTTAATAAATTTCTGGTAAATTTTTTTAATTTTGAACACACTGCAAACTTATGTTTGGTAAGCCATTCCCAGAAATCTTAAGATATCTGCATACTAGATAACATATTCAAGGCGATCCATAATAATTATTGAAACATGAAAAAAATTCTTGTTTTGCATACGTGATGGTTTTCCCGGTATTACGGTTATAACACCCATCGGAGTTTATACCACTCTAATAACTTGCTCGCTCAGTTCAATAAAAAAATTTAAATATAACAAAATATTGCTCATTTTATCTGAAGACATTTAAATATATCAAAAACTACTAATGAAAGCTGTTCATCTGGAAGGAGGACATACAATAATTCCAAACTCGACCAACCTAACTCCACCCTCTAAGAGTGCGGGGCAGCAACTTATTCTGCATTATTCAGCATTCTTAAATAAGAGTCTACCATTTTTTAATTGCAGACTCGGATTTTGGGGGTGAAAACACGTAGGAAATTGTTGCCCATCCCCCCCCCCCACCATGCAGATGGGAGGAAGGTGGCAGGGTAAATTTGAAATTTTGGTTAGGAAATCTGATTTTTCTGTCATTGCAGATTCGAGTTTTACGACCAAAATACGAAGGTTTTTTCTGAAAAATTTTTTCAACTCATGATAGATGGCGCTGTAATCGACTAAATTACCTAATTTTCTATTTATCTTAAATACTGAAATTGAGCCAAAAAGATCCGCCATTAATCGAGAAATTTTTTTAAACAAATTCTGCGCATTTTTTAGCCACTAATTCCAATCTGTAATCAAAAAAAACCTTCTTGCGCATCAATCGCAGAAATAGTGTATTTTTATGCGATTCAATTATGAATATTTTCACCGCTTTTTAAATTATTGGCTTTCTGAAATTTTCCATAGTCATGTCATGTTAGCGTAGTGCTTTAATGTGAAAAATTTTCTGTGATAATTTCATTTCATTTCGTTTCAACACGTGCGTTAGAATGGATTTTTAAATTTAAAAATCAAAAAAATTGGCAAAATTTCACAATTTTGTCCCTTTTCCTATGCCCGCCACTGGCTAACTTTACTTGAAAAATACTATTTTTTACACTACCTTTAATAAATTCGGAAAAAACTGAAAGGAGAGTTTTGAAAACCGAAAGTTTGAAATTTTAGAGGAATAAACATCATTTAAAAATATTCGAATATATCTCCGCCATTTTTATATTTGCTTCTTGAAATTTTTGAAGGTTAACTGCTATTAGTATAGTTGTCTACTATCAAAATTTCCGTTCTATTCCTTCAAAAATAAGCTCATGAATGTTTATAGAAATGTAGACATTTTTACCCTTTTCCTACCCACGCCTCTGGCTTATTAATAGAAATGATGCAAATTGTATTGCATTAGCTCAAATTTCAAATAAGTTTATTCCAATCTTGTTAATTTTGTTTAAAAGTTTTTGATCTTGCCTATTTAGGGGTTCAAAATCTAGCCATTTTCCAAAAATTGAAAAGGCCGCCATTTTGGAATGTCTTTACCTATTTTACTCAAATACAGTACCAGACGACTACTTGAGGGTATCTTACTACCAAAAAAATTTCAGCGCTCTAGATTGAAAACTTCGACCAGAAACCGTGCCTCACGGACGGTTTTTTTTCTGAAATTCGGAGGGACATCCTGTAGAAGTAACACAACTCTAGGAAAATGTTTTTTACGAAAATCAAACGTCAGCCCTAAGGTTTATAAGAGTAAAAAATTTCGTTCATTAATCTTGAAAGATGAAGCTACAGGAGCGTTTTTAAAAATTTAGAGAAATTAATTTAAAAAAAACATCATGTAAAAAAAAATCGAATATCTCCGCCATTTTTCTTATTTACTTTTTGAAATTCTCAAGGGTTGAAGTCTATTAGTATAGTTGTCTACTGTGAAAATTTCAGTTTAATTACTTCAAAAATGTGCTCATAAATTGTTGGAGAAATTTAGCCATTTTTACCCTTTTCCTACCCACGCCACTGGCTTATTAATAGAAAAAATGCAAATTTTGTTGCATAAAATTAAATTTCAAGTCATTTACTTCCAATATTGTGAATTTGATATAAAACTCTTTTTCTATCTAGCTTATACAGGGGTTCAAAAAATAGTCCTTTTTCCAAAAATTCAAATGGCCGCCATTTTGAAACGGCTCGGCCGATTTTGCTCAAGTACAATACCAGACCAGTTCTTATATATATCTTACTCCCACAAAAATTTCAGTCCCCTAGATTGAAAACTGCGACCTGAAATGAGATGACAAAAACGGGATATGGGGAATTTTGAAAGGACACCCTGTAGAAGTAACGCGACTTTAGGAATTTTTTTCAACGAAAATCTAACGTCGTTCCAAAGCTTTACAAGGATCCAAAATTTCATTCACTAATCTTGAAAGATAAAGCTACAGGAGCGTTTTGAAAATCGAAATTTCGCGATTTTGGAGAAATATATATATATATATATATATAAATATATATATAAATATATATATATATAAATATATATATATATATCGTGGGCAGGTGAATTTTGGAAAACTACTTTTTCGTGATCTGGGGGTCATGATCGATGGACATTTGATGAGTTTGGGTGATTTTCGAAAAGTGATGTCGTCCTCAATAGTGTATTTTTTGTTAAAAAATACACTAATATGAGTTCCTAATCAAAATTTTAAATTTACCCTCCGCCCCACCTGCATGAAGAGTGGAAGGGTTTTTTTACGCGTTAAAGCCGAATCTGCAATAAAAAATGTGGGTTGTCATTTTTAAGATTGCAAAGTTGGTGCCCTCACCCCTCCAGAAATGTCTCCAGATAAAATGAGCTGCATCATCATCACCATTTTGAATTTTCAATTAATAATAAAACTATGTGCTGAGATGTGACTGAGATGTGCTATCATGTTATGCTCCCAGTGCTCCTGTTGCATGCCATTTGCCGTAGGAAGAAATTATTGCGAATTGCAATTTTTATGGACAGAAATAATGTGTTTTTACGAATTTGGCACCCCTTCTTTTCTCTACAAAAGCAAGTTGCATGTAATGTGTTCCTGTTGTGTCTCCTATTGTGAGAGGAAAAAAATGTCAATTTGCTTTTTTTTAAGACAAAAATTTTTCTTTTAATTTTTTAACAAAAACGGAAGTTGTACTGTTATTTGCTCCAGTTGTGCTGTCATGTGGTATGACCAGAAAAAAACTAATTTGCGACTTCTCGATTTTTACAAAAATTAGGGACAAGAAAAAATTTATCGGTTTTCTAATTTAACGGCAAATTTTCAAAACAAAAATTTTGGATGCAACACGTAGCAGAAAAACAGGGGGGCATTACGGAACAAGTTGTGTTGAAGAAAAAACTAGCCTGCGGACTCGAAAAAAATCTAATTGTTGTCCATAAAAAACACACAACTAGAGCAAAATAAGACTAAACTTGGATTTTTAAGCCAAAAAAGGTGGCGCTAACTTCGTAATAAAGTGGCACCTATGAAAACCGTACTCTTTGATCTATTTTTGAGAGAAGCACTGAAAAATTTACCACTAGCAAGGTGAAAATAATATGCTTTCATTACTCCAGTTATATGCAAATTTAAATAAATAAACAAAAGAATTGAAACTTTAGAGCAAACCATTAAATGAGTAGTAAAAGGAAAATGGCTCATAGATTAAATAAATCTCATGCCAAAAGCTGCTGAGAAAAATCTGCTGAAGATACGGATGGCCATTTTGCTATTGTCTAGGCTCACCGGCATGCCACAGCGGCAAGTGTAATTTTTTACATTTTGCATAAGATCAGTTGATTGCTTATCCAGAAAAAATTACATGGAACTCCGGGATCTACAGTCAGCAGCGGCATCTCTGTTGGTGCCAAAAATGAATGGCCACCCAAAATGGCCATTTATACCTTCAGCAGTGTTTTTCTCTGCCTTTGGCATTAATTCCTATGAACCCAAAAACTCGCTAATTTTCCTTAAAACAATGTTATTTCGTTTCGACATCGAGAAACCTTTTCGAAAGCTTCCTAGGAAGAATATTACATTCCACCATTTATTAATGTTAATGTGATTAAGAGTTATAAGACGAGACGGGTGTATAAGAGTAAAAACAAAAAAAACTTTGGCAAAAATAATGTGAAAACCGGGCATCTTACTGCAATCTTCTCCAAGTCATAATTGAGTAAATATCATTCTTATCTTGTAGAATTCTTCAACACAATAATAGCAACACCGTGTGTTACTCCTAATGATGATAATGGGTTGTGTGTGGAAATCCAAAATTGCCCGGTATTACTTGAAGACTTGTACAATGAAGATGCTCATGATTTTCTTCGTATGTCAAGATGTGGAATTATACAAAGACAAGATCCTAAAAGACCCAGAGTATGCTGTGGACCACGTGGTTTCTACGATTTTGCCAACATCAGCCGTAAGTACCTACCATACTCAAACTGACATACTCAAACCTTTAGTATCAAAACAATTCCAGCCTATATTGGAATGTTTCTTATTTATATAGAAAAGTCATTTGATGGTTCAATAAATAATCAAATTAGTGTATTGTGTTAAAAAATAACTATACATATTTCTTAAATACCTAAACAATTATTTGAGTCTGACATTATTTTATACGTTATTATATGATACGAATTTAAACAATGTGTTATAATTTAAAGGAAACCCTCTACCTAAATCGTGCGGCCAACAGCTAATACCATTCCCATCAAGAATAACAGGTGGTGATGAAACATCCCTAGGCGAGTTTCCATGGATGGCGTTGATTTTCCATAAGAACAGATTCTCATACTTATCCAGAGGATGTTCTGCATTTCTCATTCATGCAATGTACCTGCTAACAGCTGCACATTGTGTGTTAGATAGCTTAGCACGAGGAGCCCCGTAAGTATTCTGTTATTAGCTATTAGGTATAATTATGTGATCGTTTCATTCTTTGAAATCATCAAAGTTTATTCTTTTCATAACAATTAGATCTTATAGGATGTATTATAGATTGAAGTATGAGAAAATTCAGGAAAGTGAAAGGCAGTTTTTAGCAATGCAAGGACTTAGTTTTAAAAAAATAACTTCTTGTCACGCAGATTTTAGAATTGCTAATTTTTTACACACTTTTCAGATATGAAGTAGTGCTAGGTGATCATAACACAGAAACAGAAGAAGACTGCAATCCATCTGGAAAGAAGTGCGTTAATGCTGTAAAGAGGATAAGAATCCAGAAAGTTATTTCTCATCCTGGCTACAAGAAGGAAAATCGAAATCGATTTTATGATATAGCGCTGATACAACTCAAAAATGAAGTTGAATTTACAGGTAACGAATCTGAGTAACTGTAAATACCCAACTCCTGGAAAATTTAGTCAAATTCCTCCACCCCCATTATTATAGTGTCATTGTAATATGTGAATAATTTGAAGTTGACAGGTACTGCAACGTCATTTTTGACATTTGTACATCAGATTTTCATCAAAAATAGTTAAATTCGTACTCAAAAACTGAAGGGGGGAATTAAAAAGAGGTCTCACTCACAATATGATCTCCCCCATGCGATTTAAAACTTTGAAGTTGACACTGCACCGTCATTTTTGACATTAGACACATAATTTTTCCATCAAAAATAGCAACATCTGTGCTCAGATGTTAAAGGAGGGAACGATAAACATTCTTACTGATACATAGATTGCCAAAATTTAACAATTACCCCATTTTTGTGTAGATATTTAAAGTACTATTTAAATGAGTTCTCACTCACATGATCCTCCCCCCATGCCATTATAAAGTTGAATTTGACAGGACTGCACCATCTTTTTGACATTTGACACATCATTTTTCTATAAAAATAGGAAAATTCTTGCTCCGAATTTAGAGAATAACTATAAAAACGTTCTCAGTGATACATAGACTGCCAAAATTAAAAATTACCTAATTTTTGTGTAGATATTTAAAGTACTATTCAAATGTGGTCTCACTCACATCCTCCCTCAAGCGATTTAAAACGTTGAAGTTGACAGGACTGCACGTCAATTTTGCCATTTGTCACATTAGTTTTACGTCAAAAAGTAGTAATATTTAATTTAGTTTTTCTTACCTAAATTCTATCTCGTTCGGCTCAGAAGGATCCTGAAAAAGGAAAAATTATAAAAGTCCTGAAATTATTCCAAACTATATTTTCATCTTCATATGTTTATAATTTCCTTCCAGATTATATCCAACCCATATGTGTACCAACAAAAAAATACGACGATGTTCCAGAATATTGGCTAAGTGGTTGGGGTAAAACCGAGACTGGTAAGTATCAAAAAGTCAAAAACTAACAATAAAATAATTTTCTAAGTCAAATCATTTTAGCCGAGCTATCACAAGTCAAGATAAAAGCTGCGGTACCCCCCTACCCTCTCGAAAACTGCAAAACTTTGTTTCGTTCCGTCAGCCTTTCTATTATTTCGTCACAGATATGTGCCGGAGGAGAAAGGGGTATTGACAGTTGCATTGGAGACTCGGGTGGACCGCTCATGTTTCCCTTGAATGGTACGACATGGCATGCGTCTGGGATAGTCAGCTACGGAATTGGTTGCGGGAGGTACGGATGGCCAGGAGTATACACAAGAGTCTTTAGCTATACCGGTTGGATTATAGACGAGATTCTTAAGCAATCACAAGGACCAGATGAAGGATTATGAGGACGAAGTGCCGTTTGAGAGAAGCAAGCCTGAGAAAACTGATCGTTTGAGGTGTGCATGGTTGTTTCCTTCCTTCCTGAAGTATTGCTGAAAACTATTTTAAGTTATTTATTTGAATAAATGAAGAGCGTGTTACCAGGGAAAGATATGGCAATCCCTGATCCTTGATCGGTCTGAAATACGTAAATTGTGTTAAATTAATTCCTGAGATCAATAATTCTATTATAGCAATGGATGTTTATTGTCAAAATTGTGTATCAAAAAATCAAATTTGTTCCCTGATATTATACCATTTTTTGGTGTATATTACAGCTTGCAGCTATAGGTAATAAATATAGAATTATTATTTTTATACAATCTATAAAATAGTTTTTATTAAAAAAATCTATACCCATGAGATCCACCGTTATCACAGTGATGTATTCTGAAAGTATACAATTATTTACGGTCAAAACTCTCAGGACTGGCGCACTTATATTTAGAGCAAATTAATTGGACACAAAAAATTGCAGGAGCAATGAATTTGCAGGAAAATTATTTTCCTGCCACTTTTCCTGCTTCCAGATTTTTACACCTGGCTCTTTACGGGGTGTTTACCGTACCTTAAAAAAAATTTTTTTTACAAAAAAATTAGTTTTGTGACTGTGTGGAAATTTTCAAATGGTTTAAAATTGCGTGACCTAGAACTGCCCAGGGAGCCAAATGACAGACAAAGTAATTTTTCATATCAAATAAATGACATTTTTTTTCCAGAATCATTTCACAAATTTGCGAAATATTTCAAGAAAAAAGAAGAAATCTGAAATATCAAAATCACAAGAAAAAAGAAGTTTCCCATTTCATTAGTTAACATTCCTGTGTAGTGTTAGTTGTAGTAGTGTAAGAATATTTTTTGGCTGTATGATATAGGAACGTCCCATAAGGGTGCACTTCCAAGAGATGTGAATAAGGGTTCAAGCTCTCTAAGCTCAAATAAATTAAAAAGAAATATCGATTTCGCGAATTTGGCTTAAATTAGATACTTAAATGGTTCAACGGCAATGAGAGAAAACTGAGAAAAAATTTCAACTTCAGCGCCCTCTAGCGTCGAAATTAAGCGTTTCTGGAGAACATTCTCAACTTTCCTGGAAACTATCAAGATAAAACCTGAGTCACCCGGTGTAAATAAAAATTAACTTCAGATATATTCATATTATAGGAACTTGGGACAAAATCAATCGTGATTCGTGACACTGTACCTTTTGATAACATTTAACTACGTCAAAACTTACTCGGATTTAAATTTGCGTACGATATCACTAAAGGCAGCTTCGACACATTCATGTAAATAAACATGTTGTACAATTAATATTCATAAATATTTCGACGAATTCAATTACAGTGGTGATAAAACAAAGGTCATAGATTATTTAAACCGCTAAATAGAAACATAATATCGTTGTTACATTCTGTACCTACGTAAATATTGCTTAGACTAGAAATTTAGCATGATTTATCTCAAAAAAGTACAATGGGCGGTATCAATTCTTATACTTTATGTTTCGACTTGTGCGCCTTTTGTATTCCGCAATGACTTTTCATCCGACGTCTCTCAAGATATCGACTACAACTCAACCGCAGCAGAAAATAATATTGAGTCTCTACTAGACAGTTTAGGTAAGAATAGTAATAATTATTATTAAAATTTAACACTAGCATAATACATCACCTAGATCTAGAAGTTTGCGAGCGAGAAAGTGCTTTATTTTCTTGAGGCATTAATTAAGAAACCGGACAAACTTATGTAGGTACCTATATTGAGTTGAGAAAATAATCTTGCAATATTATAGTTATCGCTTTATATGAATTTTCATTTTTAATTGTTGTTAGCAAAGATGTTCTCTCTTCAGAATCACAAGAAGTGTGCATAACTCCCAACTTGGACCCTGGATATTGTGTTGAAATAAAAAACTGTCCCGTATTGTACAATCATATAAGCAATTCGAGTTTTCATGAATTTATAAGACAATCCAGGTGTGGATCTGTTAATGAAGAACCTTGGAACACTAAAGTGTGCTGTGGGAGATATGGTCATTTCAGAATACAAGGTAAAAAACTTACTAAGCATGTAGCATGGAGATGATTCTTATACATAAAATAATACGCTCTGAGTACCTTTCAAAGAACTTCAAAATTTTGACAAAATTCAACCGTACGCTTGTTTCTTTAGTCCTTAGTAGCGTTGGTTGATAACATGGCCCTTACTTCCAAAATCTGGAAGAATTGAGTGACTTCAAAAAAAAAATGGGAACTTCAACCTCTTTTGCATGCACTTCCTTGATGATGGCAGTGAGGACATTTATTTATACAGGGTGTTAAAAAAAATTAATACGTGGGTTCGCAAAGCAACGGTTTGGGAGATGGGTCAGATTATTCTTTTTCAAAACATTTATTTTGCAATTTTTATCGTTTATTTGCATTTTATTATCATAACCGACTGATAATAAACAGTAAATAAATAAGCGTTCAGAATTTGACGTTTTTAGTTAATTCACAAGTTTTTGTTGACGTTTTTTGTCAGTGCAAAAGTTCTTGTTTGCTATGGCTCATGTTTACTCGTGCTAATGGGATTTCCACCGAATGGGGATGTCTTTACGCTGAAGCTCATCCAAATCGCCAGATTCCTTCACATCGTATGTTTTGAAAAATTCACCAAAGATTGCGTGATACTGGTTCATTTTGGAAATAATACCATTTATCCGGAAGACCAAAGTCGGTATCGACTCCTAGGACAGAAGAAGCAATAATTCTAGCATGGATAGAGCATAATTCGGGAGAATATTAGCCGAGGTAGGAATTAGTGCTCCTCTTGTTTGGAGAATCCTCCAATAGCATCTTTATTCCTACCATATACAATGAGTAGATGCCTTAAATTTTCTTGATCATCAAATGCTGAAGATCAGCATTTTCTTCCCAATATTCTTTTTACGGAAGTAGCCGGATTCACACGAAATGAAGTCGTTAATTTTCACAATACGGAAGGTTGGGGCGACGAAATCCCCATGTTCTAATGGAAGTTGATACGTTGTAGCGCATTGTAGGCAACAGGATTCTAGGTCCTGTTGTTTTACTGTTGTTATCTTTTGGATGACATTCCCTTGGACCAAAAGCAAAAACTGTGGTTACAGCATGATGGTGCTCCAGCTCATTTTTCTATTAGATAGAATTTACACCAAAATTTTCCACATAGATGGGTATTTTCTTGATTCTCTTGATCAAGATTTCTTGAAATATTGATTTTTTTTCTTTGGGGACACTTGAAACCATTAGTCTACGTTACTCCTGTAAATAGAAGAGCTGCAGCAAGAAATCATTCAAAAATGTCAAAAAATTCAAGCCAATGCTGTGTTAGAATTCCTTTTGACAAAAATGTCATGCCTGCTTGAAAATGGAAGACGGGCATCTTCTGTAACTATGTTTTTGTTTTTCCTAATAGCTCCCGTTTGTTTGTAAAAAAAATTGATAGATAATTTATTGTAAACAATTTTTTTTAAGAATAATCTTCTTTCTTCTTCCTTTTCTGGATCGTTGGTTAACATGTTGGCTACCATGTTGACACCACGGTGTTCTCCTTCTCCCTGGACCACTTGCTGAAGATTTTTCCTTCTATTATAAGATGTAAGATCTCATCTTCCACATCTCCCAAACCGTTGCTTTGCGGGCCCATGTTTATTAAATTTGTTTTATTTACTTTGGTTTTTACTATTATCTTCTCAAATATTTTACGCTCTTTTGTTAACACCGTATAGGTACTTTTCGTCTCACCAAGTAGGGCATTTTAGATAGTGAAAAAGCTTTCCTGTAAAAACATTTTGAGATGTTTGCACAGGCAAACTCTGAATCTTTCTATACAAGGTCAGAATATTCAAGACGCTCTCCACTCTGATCTGGAGCAAGAAAAATTATATCAAATGAAAAATATTACTTAATATTTGGAATTAAGTTTGAATATTTACTGTAAACAGGCGGACTAATTTAAGATTACATCACGTTTTTTGGTACTCACCTGGGCATAACTAGACAACGGATAAAAATGCAGCGAAACCGTTTACATTTTCCTATAAGTAATTGGTGCTCCAATAAGTACTTAGCCTGTTCAAAACTTACCACGTAAAGTTGGTTGCATACAACGAACCTCGTCTTTATTCAAGATAAAAAGGCAAGGGCAGCAATAAGGCAATACCATCCTATCCTTTTCCCCTTATCCTCTCTCTCTCTCTCGCATCTCCGTGGACAACGGAGAAGAAATTAACTCTCTTCTCTTTCAACTCTCACCACGAAAGGTCGGTCTTCTCTTGGTAACTCTGAAGTGACGAACACCCTCGATTCGTGTCGTGTCTCAACAAAAACTCTCTCTCGTGCTTCGCGAACACTTCAAGAATAAAAATAAATTAACCGCTCTCTTCAACTCGGTAACCGATAATTAAAGCAAGTGAACTCAAGCAATCCCGTGCACGAACACCAGAAGGATGACTTCAAGCCGCCAGCACCTATACTCGCCAGGTAATTTTGAATTTTCTTTACTGCCTTTGCTTGGTATTTTCAATTCAAAAGAACAAAGAAACGGTTCATAGCCTATAAAAGAAAAACAAAAATTTTGGAAAAGTGGCAATTTCTTTCTCAACGTAGTCTCCTTTTAGCTCGATACACTTGACCCAGCGATGCTCCAACTTCTTTAACCCGTCTGAAAAATACGTTTTCTCGAGGTCTGCAAAGTAGGCCCCCATGGCAGCGATGATCTCCTCATTTGACTCAAATTTCTGCTCGGCGAGTGACTTTTTCGAGTTTGGAAATAAATAGAAGTCGCACGGGGCCAAATCTGGGGAATACGGTGGATGGGGCAGCAGTTCGTAGCCCGATTCGACCAATTTGGCCGTGGCGAGGGCGGAGGTGTCAGCCGGTGCATTGTCATGGTGGAAGAGCACTTTTTTCTTCACCAAATAGGGCCGTTTTTCTGCAATTCAGCGTCGAACCTCCAGGTAATCGATGTAGATAACATCTTGGGAATCCAAGAGAAAACGGTGGCCATCACCTTTCCGGCCGACAGAACAGTCTTCGCCTTTTTCGGAGCACGTTCGCCGGGTTAAGTCCACTGTTTCGACTGTTCCTTGGTTTCTGGCGTGTACCAGTGGATCCATGTTTCGTCGACGGTCACGAAACGACGCAAAAACTCCTTCGGATTACGCTTAAACAACGTCATACACTGCTCTGAAGTGGTCTCACGGTTGCGCTTGTTGTCCGGAGTGAGCAAACGTGTCACCCATCCCGCCGACAGCTTTCTCATGCCCAAAATTTCATGCAGGACATGACCCACGCGGTCTTTTGAGATGCCTACTGTCTCGCGTATCTTGCGTACCTTCAATCGGCGATCTGCCAATACGAGGTCTTGGATTTTTGTTACGTTATCCTCCGTAGTAGCCGTTTTCGGGGCACTTGAAATTCGTTAAACCAATTTTTGACGGTCGCCATCGAAGGAGAAGAGTCACCGTACACAACATCCAAGCGTTCTTTGATTTCTCTGCGTGATTTCCATTTCCATTCCACTCCTCTTTTTCCATTTTTGCGCACACGCCCGTTTCCACACGCGGTAAAAACAAAACTACGACTACTTGGAGTCCGATTCGGCTGAAATTTTGACAGTAGCCGTCTACGAGAATGTACTACACTACACGATAATAAAGTTCTCTTGCGATAGTTGCGCCATCGGGCGGTGAGGCTAAGCACTTATCGGACCGCCCTTAGAAGTTAGAGTACTAACTTGGTTAATCATTGGATATATCAAAAAATACTAATTAGAGGAAAGGAAGCTTGAGTGATTTCCTAAAAGAGAGGTATCCTGTAATTTTGTCGTATATGTCATAGTTTTCGAGTTATTTGGTATTCAAGGAATTGCAAAATTTGTATTTTTGATGCGTGTGAATTTTCGTGCATTTAAAATCTTTTTTTCATGTTTTATTTTATAAAAGGTAATTCTAAGACCTCCTTGCATGCTAGCAGCAAGAATTTTACTTTTTAGTTATTTTTTATTTATTGACAACGTTCAAAATAATATTTTAATTGGAAATGTTCTTATAGTACAGAATGATGAAATACTGACGGCATGTACCACTCCAAACGAAGACAGAGGATTATGCGTGGAAATTCAAAACTGTCCCGTCTTACTTCAAGCGTTGTCAAACGCAGACGCTCATCAGTTTCTTCGCAGATCAAGATGTGGGAATATAAGGCGACAAAACCCTAAAAGGCCTAGGGTATGCTGTGGACAACATGGCAACTTCATCGGCCTTCGTAAGCTTTAAATTTTTTTCATTGCTCCTAAAATTTTATGCCTGCTACTAGTATTACGAGTACCATAACCAATAGATGTTAAAATCTTTAAATTCAAACGATTTAAGTATACCTACCAGATAATAAGACTATTTTGATGTCTTGATAAGAGGTATAAATATTAATAGACTATTAATAAAATTGTCACTGTTAAAAATTGTCTGACTGTTATGTGGCTTCCTAATCTTACCAGGTACTCACTAACTACGAGACCGAGACCCCCTCCCTCAAAAAAAAAACTTTGTCGAAAGACCAAAACACTCTTTGAGATCACTCTTTAAAAAAAAAGGGTTTTTGTCCTTCACAATTAAGGGCGACAAAATAATGACACAAAAATTTGGGAAAAATGGACCAAAAATTTAGGAAATATGTCACTATAAGAGCTGTGGCGCTGTTCAATGTTAACGAGAGCTAATGCTTTCGTGATCTGAAGTGTATTGTAGAATTCGATGAAAATAATTGCTAAAGTGGATAAATAATATTGAGATCTCTCTAGTTGAAGGGAATCCTCTACCCAAATCTTGCGGCAAACAAATTATTCCTCTACACACGAGGATATTCGGTGGTGAAGAAGCATCAATTGGAGAATTCCCATGGATGGCCTTGATTATCCACAAGAATGCGTTTTCCTATAAAACTACAGGCTGTGCTGCTTTCCTGATACATGCCAAGTACTTGATAACAGGTGCACATTGCATTTTATCTTCACAAATGCAGTCACGAGGACCTCCGTAAGTAATTTTTTTTTATTGCAAGAAATTATTTTGCTTTTACTTGATACTTCAAAGATTTAGGTTATCATTGTCAAAATTGGGTAAAAGAATTAACAAAAGATGTTAGTGACTAGAAAATAATAAGGATAGGGCAGAATGATAAAAAAAAATGTTGGGATGGGGATCTGCGCCCTAAGCTACTAGGCCCCCAAGGGCGCTCTTAGTCGTTCCCAAACCATGATGGGACTCCTACTCTAACCTTTCCGATCTTTTAATAAATACCATTAGAGAGTGTTTCCATGAGAGGAGTCCCATTTCTTCTTCTTGCAATGCTAGTGCCTTTGACCCAAATATATTAAGCTGAGGCTACTCTATACCTCGCATACACCTTATGCAGTAATAGGAGTCCTCGTCGTCTGTTCCACATTTGGGACACACAGGGCCCAGCCTCATCCCCAAATTGCCTTGGGGCAGCTCCTTCCAGTTCCATTTGATCATGCATGTTGGCCAGTTTCCTTTTCTCCCAGCTAGCTTCTCTAGACCTTTTTGGATCAATTTCTTTCAATGATCTTTTTTAGAAGACCTCATATAAACAAATGCAGTCTCAGGCCCACAAAAGTTTTTCCTGGAAGCGATCTTCGCATGGTGAACCCAATACGATCTGCATCTTGTCGGCCAGGCAGTTCAGTGCCTCGCAAATTCCTGGATCAGCGTTTTTCTGGCAACCTGACTACCAGTGCGTATATAAATTGTCTGTTCCTTGGATTCTATTACCTTTTCCATACTGGCTGCCTGCATGATCGGGTAAACCTCTGCTTGGTCGATACCAGGGGAAGGGATCTCCCAATTCCCGACAAATGGAGTAAAGCGAGCTTCGTCTTAGAGTACTTCGAAAAGTGCATCATTGTAATATTTCTTTTATCTTCAACGTGCTGTTGAACCAGATGCAATTTGTTCAGTTTTACACATTTCAATACAGACCCCACCTGAATATATATTTTCTAAAGTAACCTAACGTGTTCAGTTTTGTATCTTCTGGAGTAGCTCGTAGGAACAGTGTAATGTCACTTGGGTGTTTTTTGCTCACTGTTGACTGAATTTTTCTATTTCGATTATTTTTGGCAATTTTTAGGTTTGAAGTAGTCCTAGGTGAGCATAATACGGAAACAGAACAAGACTGTAACCCCGCTGGTACTAAATGCTCCGATCCTGTGAACAGGATCAGAATTCAGGAGGTGGTAACTCATCCAGCGTACAAGAAAGACAGTAGAAATCAGTTCAATGATATCGCACTTATTCGACTCAAAAAAGGAGCTGTATTTTCAGGTAATACCATTAAAATGGAAAACTTTTAGTAAATGTTGGCATTTTTTTTAAATATCGAAGTTTTTATGTATATTTATTTTGGAAAAATAAATATACATAAATTATAATATAAAGTATAATAATAAATAAAGTATAATAACTTTTTTGCAATTTAAGGCCATCACATCGATAGCCTGTTATTTTGAGTGTTATTCAAAAAGCGTCTTTAATAAAACAGAGCTACATTTTTTTATAAATTTCAGATTACATTCAACCAATATGTTTATCAACTGAAAAACACAATGACGTCCAAGAATATTGGCTGAGTGGTTGGGGTAAAACCGAGGACGGTAAGTATAAAAAATCATACAATAAAAATTATTGTTTCCATGCAAACCAATTCGTTTTAGCTTACTCTTCCCAAATCAAGCTCAAAGTCGCCATTCCTCCCTTTTCCCACGATAGATGTCAGCATTTGTTTCGCTCAATCCGCTTATCCATTGCGCCATCACAATTATGTGCGGGCGGAGAGTATGGCAAGGATAGCTGCAATGGAGATTCAGGAGGACCCCTCATGTATCCCTTGAACAGTAGTACTACGTGGTATGCTGCGGGAGTGGTGAGCTATGGACATGGTTGCGGGAGAGATGGCTGGCCGGGGGTATATACAAGAGTATCAAGCTTTACTCAGTGGATCATGGCAGAAATACTTAAGAGAGCAAAAGGTGGCGATGTTGGAGGAACGATGGGACGGGTATGTGAGTGGGGAGAAGGAAGTTGTGATTTGTAGGCAACTTATAAACAATTAAATACACAAATGTAATAAAAAAAGAAACAATTAAGAACCAAAGTGATTTATTTTAAGTAATTTTAAACGTATAATAATAGTGATAATTTAACTCATGTATTAAAAATGACATAAGGAATAGTGTCACTTTGACATCGGATAAAGTTAGCCCTAACTTTGCATCTGGATAAAATGTAAGCTAGCTTTTTAGACGCAAAATCAAGTAAGTAGTTACCAAGGTGATATTAATTGACAAATTAATAAACGTCATTTATTAATAATTATTATCATATGAACGATTTGTTGCAAACAAAGAAATGAGTGATTCAAAGCGTTTTGGGACTTGTTCGCGTGAGCAAATATTGGTGGAAGTTGAAAACAGAATTCCGAAGAACACAGTAAATACGAAATCTTCAATATGGAGACAATTTATGACATTTTGTAATGAAAGAAACTTTTCCCTGGAATCAACTACGACTGTAGAACAACTGGCTGGCATTTTAGCGGACTGGGCATTCAATATGAAAAAGAGCACTGGTGAAGATTATAAAGAGTATGTTATAAAAACTATGTGGAATAGTACAGCAAAAATGCTACAAGCAAAATACTTTGAAGAATTTGGGATAAATTTTGATCCATTCGCGGACATTTGTTTTAAAAAAGCCAGGGACGCACGGGACACCAAACGTCGAATATTGCAAGCACAACCGCAAAAAGGAAAGACTTCTTTTACCGCTTTGACCAAAATGGAAGTGCATTCAATGGCTAAATTGTGGAGCGAGGATGAACCGGAAGGATTACAAAGAAAATTCTACCATATTGTAGCTTTTGAGTTAGCCTGGCGTGGCGGTGAAGCCGCCAATTGCTTGATAGAGTATTTTAAAGAAGAAAAGCAAAATAATGGCGAAAATACTGGAAGGATTATATATAACCCAATTTTTTCTAAAACAACACAAGGTGGGTCAAAAAAATTATGTGATAACAAATATTTAATACCTAATTCTGATCCCGATATTTGTCCTGTAAGATTATATAGACTGCTCTTTGAAAAACGTACTCAAAGTAACATAAAATTCAGCAGACTATTTCTGACTCCAAATCGCTTTTGGAAAAAGCTCAATTCGAAGGGTTGGTTCAAGGACTCTCCTATTGGAGTAAACGAAATATCTAGATGGACAAAACTATCGGCCGCTAAAATTGGTTTGGATATTAAAAGAGCTAAGATTACAAACCACTCAAATAGAGCCGCCGCAGTTAGTACTCTAAGTAAAGGAGGAATCAACGACCAAACATTAATTAAAATCACAGGACATTCTAATTCAAAATCCATTGCACTCTATCTTCAACTAGACAACGAACACCATGCAAAGGTAGTAGCAGCTTTAAGAGAAAAATCTTCTTCTTCGTCAATAACAAGAAGTGAAAATACTACAATGAGTGTCTGTGAAAGCAGCAGCGAAGAAAATAAAATCATTTACTCCAATTGTGTATTTAATAACTGTACTTTTTCCAATAAATAAATAAATTTTGTTATTCGTTAAATTATCTCCCTAAATTACACACGAGCTTATATTTTTTATCCGGATAAAGATGCACTTTTAAACTCAAATTTGTTTTTTCTTTGGCAATTCAACTCGTCAAATTGTCAGATAAAACGACTCGTCCTTCGGACTCGTCGTTTTATCAGACAATTTGACTCGTTAAATTGCCAATAAAAAAACAAATTTTCGTTAAAACTGCATCTTTATCCGGATAAAAAATAAGCTCTCGTGTAATTACCCCCGACAAATTGTAAGTTATAGAACTATAAAAAAACAAGTAAAAAAAAATAATTGACAAAACTGTCTTAGCTTTTCAAGAGTCACGTAATTGCAACTGTAACCAAGTTGAAGGGATCTTCAATAGAAAAATTCTCCAACTTTTGTCTTACTCAATAATCCAATTCTATGGAACAATCAATATAAAAAAAGTTACGATAGTTCTATGGCAGCATAGAGAGTTATACCTATTGACTCTTAGGGCTTGATTTTTTGGTATACTCTTTGTACTGTTCTTGATATACTCTTTTATTATGATGGAGAGTAAACGAATAGGTGAATACGATGTAGTTTCTTGAGGTGGTTTTCCTGATTTGTGGATAATTATAACTCCAGCATACTTCCATACAATCGGTATTAATATTTTGGACTTCTGTAGGGGAAACAGGTTTCATGTGCAGACATATTTTACAAATTGAATCCTTGACTTATTCTATTATTTGGTCAACATTCCATGGTTCAGTTGCAAAAACATTGGTCAAGTGCTTTGGAAACGTGTCAGCTTTTTCATCACCACAAGCCCATTCGTGTTTCCGTTTTAAATCACTGAGAGATGTCTTAAAGGTCTTTTAAGTTTATTTGTCGCCTTATGCTCTGATTATTTGCTGAGATATTTCTGACAGAATGTTCAAAATTATTAATGGCTTCTTTTAGTTACCTCCAGAGTCCTGCCTAAACCACTGGTGCCTTGCCAAATTCTTCTGACGCAACTTCTTTCGACAATGAGCTACCGCACAGCATAGCACTTCAGTAGTATTTGTTGACATCTTTTCGATTTGGGGAGTAAATTGTCAAGTTGCTCTTTACACAAGATCTTCCATTACTAGTTCTGAAGAAATCAAGGAGATCAGGAAGTTTTCTAGGATTACTCATAGTTGTTGTGAATCATATCACATAGAAGCTTCTCGCCTTTTGTTGTTAAGAACCTTTAGCCCCAATGCACATGCTTAGCGTTTCAGTCTCCATCTGACCACAACAAATCTGAGGTATAGATGCAGAGATGGACCGCACACTGCAGATAATAAATTGGCAAATGACAGGGCATTCACTTGAACACTAGTGTGTTTCAAATTATAGTCGATGAGCCACCATTTGGGCTTCTGGTAGTTTGGATTTGCTGCGTTTTTGTTATGTTTGTTGAAGATTATCTGGAGGTGTTGGGGTTGGTGGTGATAGCAAAATATGTAGAATTACTGTAATTAATTAAATTTTAAGTAACCGTTTATTTTAGGTTAATAATTATTGTTGTTATAGACTTCATAGAGAATAAGTTTGAAGCTGATTGTTACTTGTTAAATTTTGTTAAGAGTAGTTTAATATTATGTTGACTAAGATTTTTTTTAAACTGATGTAACAATAAAGAATTCCTTGTAAAGCTGACGTGTTTCATAGCTCCTTTCCAGAAAAACTAGGTCTATGTTTTTTGATGAGGTGTTCCCTAGACTGGAGATTTCTATGTTCCAAAAAACGAAAAAATGCAATTCAATTCAGTTTTTCAAATTATTCTTTACAAAGAAATACAACGAGTCACTAATACAGAAAAAGGGTTTATTTTTTTATATTATTGGCCAAGTACTTTTGCTTATGAACGGATGCTCTGAAAAATAGTGCCCTTATGTATCAAAAGTCTCTATGGGCGTGACGTGAATATGTATACAGGGTGTTGAAATATCTGGTATTTACTGTTTTCTCTATAAACCATTGTTAACTTAGTTATTATTGCAGCTACTAAGTCGGTTAATTAGCAAAAATAAAGAATTTTTGCCGCGTATTACAGTAGTGATAATAGAAAAAGAATATAAAGTCCATATCATGAGATATTTGCAAAATAGCAGTTTTAAAATTGGAAACCCTGTATATTATTATATTTTCATATTGTTTGGGGCAAACCGAATTAAAATGGCTTATACGATTTGCTTTTAAAGTGAGTAGTTTATGAGTTATAAACTGGTGGAAATCGACATTTTCAAAGTTCAAGGCAGTGTTGTACTGTTCAATAGCTGAAGCTACCGGAAGCCGGTTTACATGTCCCTATTTTAACTTTTTCGGTACTATTCTTGTGGATGAAATGTTTATGCATGATGAAAATCAGAGAAAAAACTCAAAATTGATAAATGTTTTTATAAGTATATGTAATAGGATAGAACATTAATATAAAAGTTAATATAGAGACATGTACGCCATTTTTCGATTTCTTGAGCCACTTTCGTTGTAAGTAAATTTAAAAATCGAAAAATGGCAATTTTTTTTTGTTTTTTTAATTCTGACGTGGACTTTCAACTGTTATTCTGTTTTCACCACTGTCATAAGCAACCAAAATTCATTTTTTGCTAATTCAACCTACTTCGTAGCTCCAACAATATTGACTTTTTTTTTTGTTTGGCCCGGAGGAGACATAGGATTAAGAAAATTCACGATAGCTACAATGTTTTCCGAAAACGATGCAGCAAAGAAACATTAAAAAGAAGATGCAATAAGAAATAATTAATTTTTTAAATTAAAATAAATTATTAAATTAACATACTTAAAATTAGAAATCAATTAATACGTGACAGATTTATTTGTACTTTAATCAGTTATAGCAACAGAGTAGGTAACAGTCATAACACAAAAGCAACAATAACAATAAAAACAGTCACATTATTTATTGACTACCTACGACTTGCTTATTAATATATGTTCAGTAAATAATATTTATCTTATGAAAAAATGCAAGGCCACATTTTCAAAGCATACAAGAAAGAATAGCATTATCACTTATTAGGTATTAACGACAAAAATCCAAAAAATAACAGTTTTTTTTTAGATGCAAAGATTTCAATGCAAATACATTCTCATTATGATTAATTTATGGATTCAAAGCTGCTATTTTAGGCCAAAGGCTATTTTTGTGGCCCAGATTGCTTTTTTTTTAATTCATCAGACTATTATTATTGAACTGGACAGTGGACAGTGACTTCTTATTATTTTTTATTAATAGCCTTTCAATTGTCATGTTAGCAGTGCAGACCATTCTTTTTTTATATTATGATCAGATATTTTCAGTTTCTTATTTTATACTTAGGTACCCTTGTTTGTGTTTTATTTTTACTACAGTTCATTGTTTATTTAATTGCTATCTTCGTCCCAGAAAAATATTTAGGTGAATAATAAATTCCTCCTGGTATACATATAAATCTTATTTACTTCAAAATATATAAAAAAAAGTATTTTTGATGGACGTAAAGTGAACATGTATACATTTGTCCTTATGCAAAATTTTTATATCGGTATACAGACGTTGAACTAGGTACTTATGCTGCAGGTGTCAATTTGCATTTGTAATTAATTGAGATTATGTGGTGACGTAACAACAAATCTCGTTTCTGAACGTCATTGCTGAGGCAAAGAGAATGGATAATCGTTTTCTACCATGTGAACGGAAACATTGACGTCATTCTTGATCTCGTTCTGGAAGAGTTGACGTAGTCAGTCCAGCATATATAATTTCGCATTGCATTATTTGCGACTACTTTACTCTTATTTATGAGAACTCTGACCAATGCCTTTCAGTACAATAATAAATTATTATCAGTAGGATGTCCCAAATAAATATGGATGATCTCAACTATTCAACTATTGATTGAGCTGCTGCAATTATAACCTTCAGCCTTCTTGTGAACAAACGCTCAATATCAAGGTCAGGCCTTGTCCGAATATAATCAAGGAGGTTCTTGAGGAGATTGACGATATAAGCTGATCTCGAAACTAGAGGGAGTGTCTGGTAAATTCGATGGATTTACGATTGATTCGATGGTCATTCAAATCTTGGAATGACATTGATCGCTTCGAATGAGTTATCCCGAACCACACTCCATGTAGATCGTGTTCTTGTAATATAATATAATTGAAAAGTCCGGAGACCGGCGAGTCTGCAGCGAATCTCAGTGGTGTTCAAGCGTTAAGTGTTTCTACAATTTGGCCTATTTTTTTAGTAGCTAAATAAATGAATTACTACTGTTTATTATTTTTTTCCAATTATTTACCGAATCCACAATTTAATTAAACATACCTTTGAGTACATTAATACTGGTGTATTTTCAATAAAAAAGGTACACTATTGAGGAGGACATCGCTTTTCGAAAATCACCCAAACTCATCAAATGTCCACCTATCCTGACTCCGGATCACGTAAACTTGTTGATCCAGAATTCACCTGCCCATAAGTGAGCGAAAATTTGCACTCTTGTAGAACTTTGGGATGATACAGGGTTCAAAATTCCTTCAAAATTAGAAAAAAAAAGGCACTTGTGGTATCATTTCAAGTCGCAGTTTTCAATCTAAGTGGCTGAAAAAATTTTGAGAGTAAGATATCGGCAAGAAGTGGTCTGTGCAAAATTTTGAGCAAAATCGTTCGAGTCGTTTCAAAATGGCGGCCATTTGAATTTTGTGAAATGTGTTTTTTATTTTTTGAACCCCTGTATAAACAAGATTGAAAAAAAAAGAACCAAATTAACAGTGTTGGAAGAACATTATTCGAACTTGACGTTAGTGTAAAAAAACCCGGCAATTTTTCCATTAATAAGCCAGTGGCGTGGGTAGGAAGAAGGTAAAAATGACAAAATCTTTATAACTTTTATGAGCACAGTTTTAAAGGAATTGAACTGAAATTTTCAGAAGAAACAGCTAGGTATACTTATAATATTTAACCTTCAAAAATTCAAGAAGCAAATAGGAGATATTTTTTTTACATGATGTGTATTTCTCTAAAATTCAAATACTCGTTTTTCAAAGATTAGTCTATCAAGATTAGTGAAGGAAATTTTACACTCTTGTAGAACTTTGAAATGACATTATCTTTTTGTTAAAAAAATTCCCTAAAGTCGCGTTACTACTACAGGTGTACCTTCAAATTTCGAAAAAAAAAAAACGTTCATGAGAAACGGTTTCTGGTCGCAGCTTTAAATTTAGGGGACTGAAACTTTCGTGGGACTAAGAAATCAACAAGCAACTGGGATTGCACTTGAGCAAAATCAGCCGAGCCGTGTCAAAATGGCGGTCATTTGAATGTTAGCAAAAACCGTTATTTTTTGATCCTCTGTATAAGTAAGATAAAAAATATTTTGAAACTAAATTAACAGTATTTAAGAAAATATTTCGAAATTGACGTTTATGTATTTTTTTTTAATTATTTCTATTATTAAGCCAGTGGCGTGGGTTTATAAAGAGGGAAAAAATAGCTAAATTTGTATAGAAATTTATGGGCACATTGTTAAACGAATTGAACTGAATTTTTTACAGCAGACAATCATGGTAACCTTTAACCTTCAAAAAATTTAAGAAACAAATGGTAAATGGTAAACGTGGCGGAGATATTCTAATTTTTTTACATGATGCTTATTTCTCTAAAATTCAAATTTTCGCTGTCCAAAATGCCCCTGTAACCCTTTTTTCGAATTTCAGGGTAGTGTAAAAGTGTGTAGTTTATTTTATAAATTAGTTAGCCAGTGGTGAATCAGGAAGAGAAACAAACCTCTTCTGAGAAAAAGGAAGACGAATAACAAGATTACAAACCTTCGAGAGAGACTTTCTCACACCGAAGCTTTCTTAAAGAGGCTGACCTGATGGGGATGGGGTAAATGTATCACGAATGAGATGTGAGCCATAATAGACCTATGGTCGCAGTGGTGGTGTCACAATGACCCATTCAAAAAAAATTAATCTAATCTAGCCAGTGGCGTGCTCTGTAAAAGGAGCGAAATTACAAAATTTCTATATCCATTTTATGGTGCGTTTTCAAAGGAATGGGAAGGAAAACTTCAGAAATTTATGCGATTTGGATTGCAAGAAGGTTTTTTGTAATTATAGTATGTAACACTAGTTTTTCGAAAAATACGCTAATAGGTTTACCAAAACTAAGCACGAATTCAATTTTCCGATCAGGCGCATATTTTATATTATTTTTCAGTTCATACATTATTTTTCAGATTCATTTTCAGTACAAAATACAGTGCGCGAGAAAAGTAAGAAATAAATTCGATAAAACGGAGAGGGCTGTTTTTTTGAAAAAATAAAAAAACAGGTCGATTTTGTTTTTGAGTTGTTCAACTTTTGACATAATATTGGGGTATACAGGGTGATGCACGAAAAAGTGGTGACGTCATCGGTATTTTTTTTAAATGGCAACCCTTATTTTTTATTCCATTTTTTGATACTACATTCAATTGCCAGTATGGTGATGTAATCAATTTGTAACCTTAAATAAGGAAAATTCTGAGAAAACAGATTGTAAGTCGAAATTGTGCATTTTTTACTAATATGAAAATCGGAACAATGGCGATAAAAATAAAAAAATATCAAATAAAAATTACTGTTTCCATGATAATTTTATAAGATCTGTCTATTAAATTAATGCCCGTATTCACAAACGATAATTTCCTAAATAATTACGTAATCAATTATACCCATCTCATTCTATTGCAAAAAAAATTGCATATCTCCATCTCACTCATTTAATTAATTACGTAATTATTTAGGAAATTATCGTTTGTGAATAGGGGCATAAGTCTATTAAATTAAATCTGTTAAATTAAATTAAATTAAATCTATTAAATCTGTCTATTGAATTGAATGTCTCCAAATTAAGTTATTTTCACAGAAATTTCGTCGTTTAAGGTTACAAAATGATTACATTACCGTATTGGCAATTGAATGAAGTATTAAACAATGGAATAAAAAATAAGGGTTGCCATTTAAAAAAAAATACCGATGACGTCACACTTTTTCGCGCATCACCCTGTATACCCCAATATTATGTCAAAAGTTGAACAACTCAAAAACAAAATCGACCTGTTTTTTTATTTTTTCAAAAAAACAGCCCTCTCCGTTTTATCGAATTTATTCCTTACTTTTCTCGCGCACTGTATAAGATATCTTGAAAGAAAATCCTAATTGGAGTTGCAGTAATATTCATAAACAAAAAATTCATAATATAGACAAAAATTCCAATTTCATAAACCGGGAAATTCCAGCAAATAATTATACTTATCCCTAATTATTATATTGTTGTCACTCACGATATTCATGTGTTGCAATTTTCACAACTCTATGTACAATGGGGTTTTTATGTCTCTAATTAATTACTTATTCGTTGATTTATTCATGCAGATATTTCAAATAAAACTAATCTACAGTAATAGCAAAAGTATTGCATTTAAATGGGAAAAAACTTTTATTCAATAGAATTTAAGTCAAATAAAATAAGAGAACACTATAATTCTGTGATTGTCTCACATGTCTTCAGCTCGTGTCAGCGGAGCGGCGTTGTTCTTGGATGGGACGTATGTTAAAGGATTTACAGCGCACCGACGCGAGACGCTTGTAGATTTTTGAAGGAACGTCATAAGTTATTTTGCGGAAAAATCGTATATTATGTCACTCGGTGTAGATTGCTCCTTTTGTGTTTCGTTCAATTGCGCGGCCTCGCTTCGGCCGCAATAGTCGAGTTCAATACACGACCGCCTTCTACTCCTAGTAACATAATAAAAAATAATTGTATGTAAAATACCTAAGTGATTTAATTGGCTCTTTTGTACCTTTTTAAAAAGCATTTAAATCGGCAAAATGCTATTGCTAATCATATATTTTTTTGTAAGTAAGTATAATCAGTATAATATGGAAATTACTGATCGACAGCTTGATGAGAATTTGAAACAGGAAAGTCCAGTAAGATAAATGTAGGTACATATCTGCATATTATACTAAGAAACGTTATATGCTTTGTCTACATTATGTCTAAACATGGTAACGAGAGGGACAGAATTAATTTTTTATTAAACTAATTAACTCTAGAAAGTCTTCCGCAGCTCAAAGAAAATGTTATAGAGAATTTATAAAAGGAATCATTGATGATTGTGAAGTTCCTGTGAAAAAAAGATTCGTTAACGCCCCTTTTGAGCTAAATACAGAATTGTCTTTTTGGGCCATCGTAATTAGCCAAAATAACAAGTTACCACAGCTTTGAAAGATGGGCAGAAGTTATGCGCTGTAGTTCCATCATGCTGAAACCTTATATTTCTATTCTTCGCTGTATAATAATCTAGCAGCATTGACTGTTAGCAAAATATGAAGATATCAAGTTGTGATGATTCTATTTGATCAAATAAAATACGACACAGTCACCTTTGAACTATCTGACGATGCATTTGGTAATGATTTGTCAAAAATTTATTTAGCACTACTTCTGTCGTATCAGTAAAGAAAATTGAACTCCTTAATTAAGAAATAGAATTAGAATCGCGTTTATTGTTATTCTTGAAACATTCCATTTGATTTACTTTTACACCAATCAAATTTCTCTTTTAATTTTTAATAAGAATTTAGATGATATTTACATACATTATAGGTATTTGTAATCTTTCAAGGTACTCGAATCCATGAACACGGTTTATAACAATATGTTTTTTTGAATGTTCCAAGACTTCTTATTGAGTTATGCAGAAATGTAGACACTCAGTAGTTAGAATTGTTTATATTGTAGCTTGCTATTGGGAATTACCTGCCGCTTCCAGTATTGAGATAAAAATCCAAGTGGAAAAGCAAGTTGACTTCTTCGGTCTGTCCAGTCTGCCGTGAAGAAGCCACTAGTAACAATGTGGCCCCGTGTAGGTCTGCTCTTGGTGGCCAGTTTCCTGCCATTCATCAAATCTCGTAAGCATAATCACTGAATTTTAATAATTGGATTAGATGATCTTTTTTATTAATCGCACACCTTAATAATAATTAATTCAATCCTACTGAGAAGAAGGAAGTTGTTAGTGTGCTATTTTTATCCATCAAACAAAACAAAGCTTTTTATAACAATAATAAGCTGTTGTCGTTGCAAGCGTGATGATCATTCATGCGGTGAATGTAAACATATAATTTTTTCAGGTTTAAAAAAATTACCTTTTTTATATACCGTAAATTGGTACCTATTATTACGTAAGTGTGTGTAATTCATAGCTAGAACCCTAAAAAATTATTGTTCTGTAACCTTAATTTTAATTGCATTGTTATATTAATATTTAAATTAGTAAAATATGCATTTTTATGAATTTCTTCAATAGGTACTTATATTATAAAAAGTTGTTTAATGATAAATTTTGATAGCATCAGCTGATTAAAATAATACAAAAACTACAACTCTTCTTAATAAAACATTAATTTTAAAAAATTGGCGGGCTAATAAGTCTCGGTACGTATTGCTGGTGGCTCCAGTAGAACAGGTAAGTAAAATAGCTTCATAATGCGCTACTTTCAGGACACCATCGTGTCTTTATTGCTAATACCTTAAAAACATTGTGGTATTGAATTGTTTTCTAATTGAACCAGAATTTTTAAAAATTGCCATTGAATTAATAGCTAGAACTGTTAGAAGGCAATAAATAAATACTTTCTGTCTGCGGAAAACTTATTTTAAGTTATTGTTGTTGATTATTCAAATTAGTTCATTGGAATTTAGATAATCTTTTAACCTCCAGGCAGAATAATAAATTAAGGAAAATATTATGCTAGACGTCAGATCAGATGTCCAAGAAAATAGTTTTATTTAATTTTACCTACATACTTAATTGCATAATCTTTCATAAAATAATATTTTGATACAAAAAAAACATAGTCTAAATTATAATACCAACAAGGAAAAAAATCATATTTTAAAGTTTTTGGTTAGCACAAGGATGACCACGAGAAGCATTTACATTTATTTTTGAATGGGAGGTAGGTACTCTGCCTTAGGATTGCGTGGCGGAGTGGGGGAGGGGAATCACCACCTGTAAAGTTGCCATTTAGCTAATACAGCCCAAGAGCGATATCCCCATCCACACTATTCTGATTCGAATATCCTAAAGCATAAACATAAAAGAAATAATGACATTCATAAAAGATCTCAACAACTTTCTAATTAAGGCGCGAAGGTCTTCAACTTTCTGTCAAGCAGTTTGAGCTGGAGTTTGATTGGTCGTGAGTTGCTTCCTTATCGATTTGATATATTAGTATGGATTGCATTTAGGAAAAGAACTTTTTGTTTGTATTTACATAGTTTTAGTTTTATAATTTATTTAAAATTATTAGCTTAGATACTTAAAAATACTAACAGAGTCAATTATACTCAAAACTTCTCTCTTGAGTTTTTATTTTTTAGATTTTTCTGATTCTAACATAATACTTAATTACTCATCTGTCTATGTACTCTCTAACTGTACTTGTCTAGTATCAACTAACATGAAGTGTTTTATAAAAGTGCCGGTTTGAACAAAAAGTTTATGTAAAAAAAGAAATGTTTCATTTCAGGTTATAGATTTGCATGTAAATAGAGTAAAAGCATGACATATTATGTTTAATAAAAACATTTCGAAATTGCCAGAGCGGCTTTCAGATGTCGTGGATCGTGAATTATACACGGATATAAACTGAACTTGCAAAAATACATAAATAATTATAAAATTATCTACCGACATGTTTCGCATTTTTTCGAAATAGAGAACATTTTCGAAAAAAAAAATTGATGGGTTGTTTCTACTCTCGTTCCTACCTCTTGGTATTTTCGAGCGCATATACCATTAAATGAACCTGTTTGCCAAAATTCAGCTTTCTGTGTCAAGCGGTTTGGGCTGAAGCTTGATTGGTGAGTCATTCACCTAACGATTTTACATATTAATAATTATAGAGAAGATTGACAATACGCTCATTCCAGAAAATGATAAAGCTTGAACCTTAATTGAAAGAGTTAAATTAATAGTCGATCAAGTGGGGTATTTTTTGAACAACCAGCAGAACAAAATGTGCTGCTGGATCATTGCTGGAAAAAATTTCGCATTTTATCTATACCAATCCAGTAATGATCCTTTAAGAGTTTCTGCACAATATTAGTGTTACATAATTTGAAATGTCTGAATAACTGAAGTTTCAAATAATTTAAGCCCCTATTAGACGAAGAAGAAACTATCCAAGTTATTTATTTCTCTCATTTTAAATTAGAAAATCCACCTTCACAATTCGTATCATTCCAGGAATTATTCCTTTTTTCTCAGAAGCTCCATGTACAACTCCTAATGGAGAATCAGCCTTCTGCATCTCAATATATGACTGCGAAATTCTCCTGAATGCGATCCGAACTCGCGATTCCGTCCAGATAAATTTCCTCAGGGAAAGCCAGTGCGGATACGTAACAGATCCTCTAGTTTGCTGCGGTACTGCCAACACCTACACATCTCCCCAGTCGCCTCCCCGAAGACCTGGCAATCGACCTGGAAGGCCCGGCAGTGGAGGAAACCGACCTGGTGGTGGGGGATACCGACCTGGAAGTGGAAGTGGTGGCAACAGACCTGGAAGTGGTAGCAGCAGACCCGGTACTGGAGCTAGCCAACTTCCTGATCGGGATACTTGTGGATTCCAGGTAAATTTACCATAATTATGATTGTTGTTAAATTCAAGGAATTGTCAAGAGCTTACCCTAAGGCTTGCTGCGTATTTGCAATCTACCTTGAAAAATTGTATGATCTATATTTGTGAAAAGCTTTAAACTCTTTAAAAGTCTTTCAAACATTTTTCTAGACACCTGGGAGAATTCTGGATGGAGAAGTGACAGCAATAGAAGAGTTTCCATGGATGGCACTTCTACAATATCGTAAGAGGTCTGATGGGAAATTAACATTTGCTTGTGGAGGATCTCTAATATCCAAAAAATATGTTTTAACAGCTGCCCATTGCGTCACTGGACAAATTCTCACTGCAGTAGGACCATTGTAAGTAATGACTTATTATAAATTTTTGATTCTCAGCGTGTGAAACTGATCTCCCTGATTTAAAATTAACTCAGCGCTTTCGAATTTATTGTTGGTAATGTGACAGAAATATATTTCAGCAGCAGAAACCAATAAACTCCATTCTTTTTCTGTGGACATTTCGAAGCTACCTCCTAGGTGCTATCTCGATAATAATTATCCAGGTCGAAAACTATTGAAAGACGCCACCGTTACGTTTTTAAAAAGGGCTCGTCATGTCATTTATTAGGACATGTCATATCAGATAACAAGGAGAGGAGTGTCGATCGAAGGAAGCAATTGCAGACTTGAACACCTGATTTCAAATGCCTTCTAAGAGATGGTATTGTATAGCTAACTAACCAGTTTACCAACTAAATGCCTAACTTTAGACGACTGCACTGTCTATTTTATTGCTACCGTCAGTTTTGTTCACGTATTTAGTATCTTATAGTCTAGATTTTATTAAATATATCTCACAACTGCCCTTTCAAAGTACGAAAGCTGCTGAGTCATTTTTTTTTTGTTTTATTTCAACTGCAGGATGTATTTTTTATAAACAGGGTACCCAAACGATTTTTTTTTCTTTTCAGAGTTAACGTACGTTTAGGCGAATGGAACACTGATGAAGAGATTGATTGTCTAACTTCTAAAGGCGAACAGCAGTGCTACGATCCTCCTGTGGACGTTCCTGTTGAAGAGACCATCGCTCATTCAGAATATAATGATCAAAGCATTGATAGATACAATGACATTGCCATTGTTAGGCTTTCGAACGAAGTTACCTATTCAGGTAAACTTAACTAATATTTTAAGTTGCAGTTTTTTGAAAATGACATAATTTCACTCTTGATACAAAATTCTTGACAACATTTATTACTTTTTTCAGACACCATCGCCCCGATTTGTCTTCCCACCAGGAGCGATAAAGCTGCTGCTGGTGACATAGTCGTTGTGGCCGGTTGGGGTCGTACTGAGAGCGCTTCCCGTTCAGCTTTCAAGCTCAAGCTGAAGATCCCCGTGTTCACCCAGTCTCAATGTTCACGCACTTTCCGGGCAGCTGGGGTCACAGTAGCACAATCACAGCTCTGTGCGGGAGGTGAACGCGGCAAGGATAGCTGCAGTGGAGACTCTGGTGGTCCCCTCATGAATAATTTCTCCAATGACAGCTCCCAGTGGTATGTGGAAGGAGTGGTCAGCTTTGGAGCTAAATGTGGAACTGAAGGTTGGCCGGGGATTTATACCAGGGTTAATAATTATGTTGATTGGATTAAAAGTAATGTTAGAGCTTAGTTGTAATGTATTTTTTTAAATTGTAAATAAATTATTTAAAACCTAAGTACCCACTGAATTGGAAAAGTTTGTTTCTTTAGTACATGTAAGTACTTATCTAATAACTGGTGAAACTAGAAGTTCTATGGAAATTGTATTAAGGAGATTACTATGAAAGCCTATGACTTCTTGAGTGGGAATTCGAGACGCCATGCCATCTCGTTATTGCTTCTTTAAATTCTATGTTATGAAGTTATGAAGATTTCTACTGTAAAAGTAACTTGAATTAATTTGTTTGTAAATATGGCTTTAAAGTTTATTTTTTTAAGTAAAGAAATCTGCTGTTAATACAATACAAATGTGGCCTATAATCGCATAAAAATTATTATTAAAAGTCCTTTTCCAGAATGAATAAGACAATTTTCTTATTGACTGTAACAAACTTAGCACTGTCAACATGCGATTACACTAAAACATGTGCAGCAGATGAAAAATGTGTCGCCTTAAAACAATGTGGCACTACATATCAAGAATTATTGGACGGAAAACTTGCGACAAAAGCGTTTCAATTGTGTAAATATATAGATCAACCGTATGTGGGTTGTAAAACTGGAGTTTCTAATATTACTTAATGTTGTTTTGCGTGCCTAATTGTTTTTTTTTTTGTGTGTAATGATTTATTTTAAGATTGTGGAACTCCAAACGGGGTACATGGAAGTTGCCAACCCCTGACAACATGTAAGGCTCTGTATGAAAGCTTGCAAAAATCTCTTGTCAATCCAGATGCTTTTGAGTTTTCTTTGGACAGTTACTGCGACTTATACGTAGAACAACCATACGTCTGCTGTAGTGTAGAAGATACTTCTAAAATAATTCCCGCCGTACCAGACGATTAGTTAGAAGATTACTGGAAAATATACTTTGATATAAAACTTATAATACAAAGTAATAATCAATTTTTAATATGTCTTTGAATGTATAGATTTGAAAATTAGACTCATTTTTGATAAATTAAAAAGTAGTTGTCGCTTCTTTTTCTTCTTCATTAGGTTTGTGGCTTTTCATTCTTGAGGATAACGTTCAAGCGACTTATATTCACCCGAAATGTTGACTCGGATGCAAAAGCCCGGTAAAGAATGAGATAGAAGGATAAACACTCTTGATGGGAATATGATACAATGACATACAAGATAGGATACTAATGCCCGTATTCACAAACGATAATTTCCTAAATAATTACGTAATCAATTATACCCATCTCACTCTATTGCAAAAAAACTGCATATCTCCATCTCACTCATTTAATTAATTACGTAATTATTTAGGAAATTATCGTTTGTGAATACGGGCATAAGCGTGATACAATGACGTCAGTGGATCTGATAAGCGCGCGAAATTTGAATTTGTATTGACTGTGCATTGTGCATTGATGAATTCAGCTTTTGATGGTTTTCTTCAAGTGTTTATTAAATTATTACATGTACCTACATGTGTTCATTTAGCAAAGCAGTTTGTATGAAGTATCATTACTTTAAGGATCAAATAGAAGGCAGAATAGGTGTTGAAATGTAAATATTATTTATCTAATGTCGTAATATTTCTCTCGAACTAAATATAAGGATGATAATTAAAGACTTGTTAAATAACATAACGATTTAATATTAATAAAATAATTAAATAATACGAATCTGAGAAAAGCCCAGAGATGTATCACGTACCTACCCTTTTATAATTCAGGGTAATACGAAAAAAATATATTTAGAATTTTGTTCAACATGATTTCTGCAATTTTTCTTGACTGTATATCCTAACAGTTCGTGCTGGAGATTACGAACATAATCATTTAATTGAAATGTTGTGAACACACTCTGGGCTTTGCCGTGTTTATTTATTTATTATTTTTTTTTTTGCTATTGTGGTGTCCTTAATAATGTTCCTTCGAACAATATATTAAAGGACCAAATTAGTTGAATTATGAATAAAACCTATCAGGATCAATAAGCTCATAATTCAGGCGACGTTATTTCCCATTATGTTTTTTTTTGCGTAAGATTTGAGTTCAAATTGAAGAACTTATTCGAAAAGGGTAAAAATGGCTAAATTTCTATAATCATTTCTGAGCACATTTTTGAAGGAATTGAACTGAAATTTTTACAGTCAACTATACTAATAACCTTTGGTCTTCGAAAATTTCAAGAAGCAAATAAGAAAAACGGCGGAGATTATCGAATTTTTTTGCATGATGTTCATTGCTCTAAAATTTCAAATTACACTTATATGAAAAATTCCAGAAAGGCCATTTAAAAAGCGATGAAAATACACATAAAAATACACTATTTATGCGATTGATGCCCATGGTTTTTTTAAGGCTCCAAGAGTTCTTGAGTTACGGAGAAATGTAGACATTTATTTATTATTATTATTATTATAACTTCTAGGGTAGGTTCAAAGCCCTTGTATTGAAGCTTGCGCTTATTGTACTCCTTTGGATAATTAGCTCATCAATCCCGTCTCCCGAAAGTATTTCAATATGAAACCAATAGGTGCTTGTTCTATTTCTTTTGGTTCTGCTATTTCGGTTCCAAATACTAGAAGTCTAGTTCCCTCTAGTGCTGGGAATTCACACATTAGTGGTATGGGGGTTTCCTCCCCCTCCCCGCAACTCCTGCAATCTGGGCATTTAGTAGTTAGAATTGATTATATTGTAGCTAGCGTTTGGGAATTACCTGCCGCTTCCAATATTGAAATAAAAATCCAAGTGGTAAAAAAAAGCAAGTTGACTTCTTCGGTCTGTCCAGTCTGCCGTGAAGAAGCCGTGAAGAACTAGTTAGTGTAGTAACAATGTGGCCCCGTGTAGGTCTACTTTTGGTGGCCAGCTTCCTGCCATTCATCAAATCTCGTAAGCTTAATCACTGAATTTTAATAATTGGATTAGATGATCTTTTTTATAAATCGCACACTTAATAAGAATTAAGTCAATCCTACTGAGAAGTAGAAAGTTGTTAGTGCAGTAGTTTTATCCATCAAACAAAACAAAGCTTTTTATAACATAATAAGCTGTTGTCGTTGCGAGCGTGATGCTCATTCATGCGGTGAATGTAAACATTTAGGTAACTTTTTCAGGTTTGAAAAAATTACCTTTTTTATAAACTGTAAGTAGGTACCTATTTTTACGTAGGTGTGTGTAATTCATATCTAGAGCCCTAAAAATTATTGTTCTGTAACCTTGATTTTAATTGCATTTGTATGTCATTTTATTTATAGTTTTTAAAAATATGTAAATTAGTACAATATGCATTTTTATGAATTATAAGTTGTTTAATTAATAATAAATTCTAATAGCACCAGTATATTTTTGCAGCAAAAAGATTAAAGTAGGTAATAATAAAATTACTCTTCTTAATAAAAACATTATTTTTGAAAAATTGCCGGGCCGAGTCTCAGTAGGTTTGCCAGTGGTTCCAGTAGCACAGGTAAGTAAAACGGCCTCATAGTGCCCTACTTGTAGTAAAATTAAAGACACTCATCGTGTATTTAATGTTAGGTTCCTTTTGTATTTGTATTTTTTTGAGGGTGATTAAGTTACTGCGACCTAAAAGATCTATTGTATCCCCTCTACTGTGCTTCACCTGGTGTGGAATCCCTTTAGTGAAGCACCCTCTCCAAGTCCGTTTCCTTGAGACGCTTCAGGATTTTGAGAGGATCAAGGTCGGGTAAGTTCCCTGCCTCTAGCTGGTGATGGCCCAGAACATTACTTCTTTTGAGTTCTATCGCATCGCAGTTGAGCAGCAGGTGACGTGGTGTCTCGTCTCCTTTCCTGCAGAATCTGCAGACGCCATTTTCTTCTATGCCTAATTTCCTCAGGTGTTCCTTGAGCTTGCAATGTCTCGTTAGGAATCCCGTCAGTGTTCTGTTAATTCTCTCGGTTGAAATTCCCGAGAAGTTCTTTGGATTGTCTCAACCCCGAGAGGTTCCTCCGATGGGTTTCTCTCAGTTTTCGTTAGGTACCTTAAAAATAATGTGATATTGAATTGTTTTTTAATTGCTGTATTTTATTCATAAGTGAACCAGAATGAAAGAAATACCATCGAATTAGTAGTTAGAAGGCATTAAGTAAATACTTTCTGCGGAAAACTTATTTTGAGTTATTCTTGTTCATTATTCAAATTAGTTCATTGGAATTTGGATACCATTTTGATCTCCAGGCAGAATAATAAATTATTAGAAATATTGTCCTAAACAGGTCCAAGAAATTAATTTTATTTAAATTTATACATGTATAATTGCATAATATTTCATAAAATAATATTTTCGTAAAAACAACATAGTCTATAATACTAACAAGTTGAAAAAATCATATCTTTAAGCTTTTGTTTAGCTGAATTTGTGTTATAATATTCAGGGTGACCAGGAGAAGCATTCACAGTTTGAATGGGAAATACTCTGCTGGAGGCTGACGTGGCGAGTGAAGGAGGTGGCAATCACCACCTGTAGAGTTGCCATTTAGCTAATTTAGCCCATAAGCGATATCCTCATCCACACCATCATCATTCGAGTATCCTAAAGCATAAACATATAAAAAATAATGACACTCGCAAAAGATATCAACAACTTTCCAATTAAGCGAAGGTGTTCAACTTTCTGTCAATCAGTTTGGGCTGAAGTTTGATTGGTCGTGAGTCGCTTCCTTATCGAGTTGATATATTAGTATGGATTGCATTTAAGAAAAGAACTTTTTGTTTGTATTTAATATTTACATAGTTTTAGTTTTGTAATTTATTTAAAATTATTAACTTAGGTGCTTAAAAATACTAACAGAGTAAATTATACTCAAAACTTCTCTCTTGGGCTTCTTCTCTTTAGAGTTTTCTGATTCTAACATAATACTTAATTACTCATCTGTCTATCATTCACTTCATATAACTACCCGGATTTAAACTATTGTTAAATCCAGGTTTAATAGCGATTCTTCTATGAAGTTGTTTTATGGCAGTGCCGGATTGAACAAAAGTTTATGTAAAAATGGAATTGTTTCATTTCTGGTTATAGATTTGCATCTAAATAGAGTATAAGCGTTGATTGAAGGAGTCAGACTTCTTCAATCAACGGTATAAGCGTGACATTTATGTTTAATAAAAATATATCGAAATTGACAGAACGGTGTTCAGATGTCGTGGATGATGAATTGTACACAAACTGAACTTGCAAAAATACATAAATTATAAAATTATCTACCGACATGTTTCGCCTTTTTTTCGAAATAGAGAACAGTTTTCGAAAAAAAACATTGATGGGTTGTTCCTACCTCTTGGTATTTTCGAGCGCATATGACCTTAAATGAACCTGTTTGCCAAAATTCAGCTTTCTGTGTCAAGCGGTTTGGGCTGTAGCTTGATTGGTGAATCATTCACCTAACGATTTTACATATTAGTTATAGAGAAGACTGACAGTAAGCTCATTCCAGATAATGATAAAGCTTGAACTTTAATTGAAAGAGTTGAATTAATAGTCGATCAAGTGGGGTATTTTTTGAGCAACCAGCAAAACAGATTGTGATTTCATTGCTGGAACCAATTTCGCATTGTATCTATACCAATACAGCAATTAAGAGTTTCTACACAATATTAGTGTTACATAATTTGAAATGTCTGAATAACTGAAGTTTCAAACAATTTAAGCCCCTAATAGACGAAAAAGAAACTATCCAAGTTATTTATTTCTCTCAATAATTTAAATTGAAAAATTTACGCAATTCGTAAAATCCAGGAATTATTCTCAAAATCATCTCAAAATACTTGATTCCACATTATGTTTCTAATTAGAATAATTTCTTTTTTCTCAGAATCTTCATGTACAACTCCTAATGGAGAACCAGCCTCCTGCATCTCAATATTTGACTGCGAAATTCTCTTGAATGCGATCCGAACTCGCGATTCCGTCCAAATAAATTTCCTCAGGGAAAGCCAGTGCGGATACGTAACAGATCCCCTAGTTTGCTGCGGTACTGCCAACACCTACACATCTCCCCAGACGCCTCCCCGAAGACCTGGCACTCGACCTGGAAGGCCCGGCAGTGGAGGAAACCGACCTGGTGGTAAGGGATACCGACTGGGGAGTAGTCCCGGTACTGGTGTTAGCCAACTTCCTAGCAGGGATACTTGTGGATTCCAGGTAAATTTACCACAATTGTGATGGTCGTTAAAAACAAGAAATTGTCAAGATCCTACCCTAAGGCTTACTGGGTATTTGCGATCTACCTTGACAAATTTTATAATTTACATTTGTGAAAAGCTGTCAACTTATGAAAGTCTTTCAAATATTTTTCTAGACACCTGGGAAAATTCTGGATGGACAAGTGACAGCAATCGAAGAATTTCCATGGATGGCACTTCTACTATATCGTAAGAGGACTGATGGCAAATTAGTATCTGCTTGTGGAGGATCTCTAATATCCAAAAAATATGTTTTAACAGCTGCTCATTGCGTCACTGGAAAAATTCTCACTAAGCTCGGACCATTGTAAGTAATTTAATGGTTTATAATAATATAAATATTTTTTTTACTCTCAGAGTGTGAAACTGATCTCCTTGATTTAAAATTAGCCTAGCGCTTTCGAAATTATTGTTTCTAGGGTGACAGAAATGTCTTTCAGCAGCTGAAACCAAAAAATCTGCTCTCATAGTCTGGATTTTATTACCTAGATAGATCTCATAACTGCCTTTTTTGAAAGTAAGAAAGCTGCTCAATTTTTATTTGGAAAGGTTTTATTTTAGCTGCAGGATGTAGTTTTCTTATCAACAGTGTACCCAAGGATAAATAATATATCTATTTATACGATTTTTTTACTTTTCAGAGTTAGCGTACGCTTAGGCGAATGGGACACTGGCGAAGAGATTGATTGTTTAATTTCTAAAGGCGAACAGCAGTGCTACGATCCTCCCGTGGAGGTTGCTGTTGAAGAGACCATCCATCATTCAGAATACGATGATCAAAGTATTGATAGATACAATGACATTGCCATTGTTAGGCTTTCGAATGAAGTTACCTATACAGGTAAACTTAACTAATATTTTAAGTTACAGTTTTTTGAAAATGGCATAATTTCACTCTTTAACATTTATTACTTTTTTCAGACACCATCGCCCCGATTTGTCTTCCCACCAGGAGCGACCAAGCTGCTGCTGGTGACATTCTCGTTGTGGCCGGTTGGGGTCGCACTGAGAGGTCTTCCCGTTCAGCTGTCAAGCTCAAACTGAAGATCCCCGTGTCATCCCAGGCTCAATGTTCACGCACTTTCCGAGCAGCTGGGGTCACAGTAGCACAATCTCAGCTCTGTGCGGGAGGTGAACGCGGCAGGGATACCTGTCCCGGAGACTCTGGCGGTCCCCTCATGAATAATTTCTTCAACGACAGCTCCCAGTGGTATGTGGAAGGAGTGGTCAGCTTTGGAGCTGAATGTGGAACTGAAGGTTGGCCGGGGATTTATACCAGGGTTAATAATTATATTGATTGGATTAAAAGTAAAGTTAGAGCTTAGTTGTAATGTATTTTCTTTATTGTTAATAAATTATTCAAAACCAACTGAATTAGGAAAGTTTGTTTTTGTAGTGATGCATCAAACTATTTACAACATGTACTTATCTAAAAACTCATGAAATTTATCCTTTCTCCGAAAAATACCATATTTGATCCAATACAAAAACTTCAGAAATTGTCTCAGTACAAACTCTAGAAATATACGTTTTATAAATAGGAAATGTTACTAGAGAAACACATTCAAGTTTGGACCTTGCAATGGTGTTAAACAAACCAATCTAACTACGAATACTTCCGAAATATGCCGGGAGAAGGTACGTTGTTTGACAAACAGCACGCTCAAATTTTTATGATGTCATACCATGTTATGCATGGTCTAGGTAGTCGACATTTATATTTGCGTTTCTTTTTCGAGAATGAGGCAACGCTGCATTTAGATGTGTTCAACTCTAGGTGGTCATCTTTACACCAAGAGGTCAAATTATAAATATTCTGCTGAGTAACCATATATATATATATATATATACAGGTGTCCCATAATATGTGGGCAATCTCCCGGATTTGGGTAAATTTCGTAAAAATAAATGAAAAAATAGCTATAAAATTAATTCCTCAGAGACACCCCTACAAAGATATTAGCTGTTGAAGTTGAGGGTTGAAAATCAATTTTTTGCAATAACTTTTTTATTTCTTGACCGATTTTGATAATTTTTGGTGCTATTTTGTATTATTTTGAACTGTTTAGAATAGTGTTTCTTAATCTTTGGTAGCACATACATAGACCTCGGGATGGCATAACCCCCTCATTCACTTGAAATAAAACAATAAAAATAATAGTTTTACAGAAATAATAATTTTCTTTTTATTTGACATTTTTTACATAAAAAATGTATCTTTATTTATTTCGATAAAACGAACCGTTATCGAGATAACCGTCCTTCTAATAGGTGATGCGTCGCAGGAACTTTCTAAATTTCAAGTAAATTTTAACAAGATGGTTGACCTATGACAGTAAATTGAGCAGGAAACAAAACAATAACTTAATTAAATACACGTCAGTGTCAAAAGATTTCATTTCATGCAGATTCAATTCTAACTGATTTTCTGCGTATTCAGCGTTTCTGTAACTCATTATAAAATCAGTTAGAATTGAATTTGCATGAAATAAAATCTTTGACACTATTTGACGTGTATTTAATTAAGTTATTGTTTTGTTTCCTGCTCAATTTACTGTCAAAGGTCAGCCATCTTGTTAAAATTTACTTGAAATTTAGAAAGTTCCTGCGACGCATTCTAATAGGTGTATTAGAATGACGTTTATCTCGATAAGGGTTCGCTCTATCGAAATAAATAAAGATATATTTTTTATGTAAAAAATATCAATTAAAAAGAAAATTAATCTTAAAAAACTGTAAAATTATTATTTTTATTGTTTTCTTTCAAGTGAATGAGGGGGTTATGCCATCCCGAGGTCTATGTATGTGCTACCAAAGATTATGAAACACTATTCTAAACAGTCCCAAATAATACAAAATAACACCAAAAATTATCAAAATCGGTCAAGAAATAAAAAAGTTATTGCAAAAAATTGATTTTCAACCCTCAACTTCAACATAATATCTTTGTAGGGGTGTCTCTGAGGAATTAATTTTATAGCTATTTTTTCATTTATTTTTACGAAATTTACCCAAATCCGGGAGATTGCCCACATATTATGGGACACCCTGTATATATGTATAGTAGTAGTTTTGAGAAGTGACGCTCATATAGATTTTAAGATACATACATCAATGAATTGCATGTAAAAATTGATAAAAAGTATGAACAGAAGAGGACCTAAGTTAGAGACTTGCGGTATACCTGACGAGGCAGCAAAAGCGGGAGAACCGAAGTTTCTATGTTTCTATACTTTACGTAGGTACTGTTTCCTATCAATAATAAGATAACACTCAATCAGTGATTTCAAAGAAGGAGTCAAACCGTATGCTTCCAGTCTCTGCAATAAGATGCAATGATCAATTCTATCAAATGCCTTCTGAAAGTAAGTATAAACTACGTGTCCTTGACTTCTGCAGTCAATAACTTCAGATAAACCTGATAGACTGTAGTCAAGTTCTTTTTACTTTTACACCAATCAAATTTATCCCTTAATTTTTGATAAGAATTTAGATGACATTTACATACATAGGTACTTGGAATCTTCCAAGGTATACTCGAATTGATGAACTATATAACAATATGATTTTTAGTTAGAATTGTTTATATTGTAGCTAGCGATTGGGAATTACCTGCCGCTTCCAGTATTGAAATAAAAATCGAAGTGGTAAAGAAAAGCAAGTGGACTTCTTCGATCAGTCCAGTCTGCCGTGAAGAAGCCACTAGTTAGTGTAGTAACAATGTGGCCCCGTGTAGGTCTACTTTTGGTGGCCAGCTTCCTGCCATTCATCAAATCTCGTAAGCATAATCACTGAATTTTAACAATTGGATTAGATGATCTTTTTTATTAATCGCACACCTTAATAATAATTAACTCAGTCCTACTGAGAAGAAGGAAGTTGTTAGTGCGGAAGCTGTTGTCGCTGCAAGCGTGATGATCATTCATGCGGTGAAATAAACATAATTTTTTCAGAAAAAAAAACTTTTTCATATAGGTACTTTTATTCTTACGTAGGTTGTGTGTAATTCATAGCTAGAACCCTAAAAAATTATTGTTCTGTAACCTTAATTTTAATTGTATTTTTATATCATTTTATCTTTTTTTTTTATATTTAAATCAGTAAACTATGCATTTTTAAGAATTTCTTCAATAGATATTATAAAAAGTTGTTTAATTATTGATGAATTTTAATAGCACACAATATTGTTGCAGGAAAATGATTAAAATTATATTAAAATTACCCTTGTTAACAAAACATTATTAAAAAAAAAAAAAAATGGCGGGCTGTCTCAGTAAGATTGCCAGTGGTTCCAGTAGCACAGGTATAAGTAAAATGGCCTCATTGTGCGTTACTTTTGCGACACCCATCGTGTCTCTAATATTAATACCTTAGAAATATTGTGATATTGAATTGTTTTTCAATTGCTGTATTTTATTCATTGGTGAACAAGACTGAAAAAAAATACCATCGAATTAGTAGCTGGAAGACATTAAGTAAAAAATTTCTGCGGTAAACTTATTTTAAGTTATTCTTGTTATTCTTCTTATTATTTATGTATAAGTTATAAGTTATTCATTTTGGAATTTAAATAACATTTTTCTACTCCCAACCTTTAATATGCATATTAAATATGAATCACCAGTGCTTTAATGGGTCTCATTAAGATACAAATTTTCATTAAAGCACTGGTCAAGCTATCCAATGGCAGAGGAGCATTTGCAATCGAATCGGTTCCTTTTCGCTCACGATCGGGTCGGTAAGCCAACCGAAGTCACAGAGTTGTCATACTCACGACAAAAATTGCCTTCTGATATAAGTTCTGTATTTCTGAAAAAAAATTCTGAACGTTTATTTAATTTAGAACATCAGTAACATTCAAAGAAAATTTATCAAGATTTTATGTTACCTTAATTAATTTGATAAGTAGGTATATCGTGTAAAAGATAGGAAGATAAAGTATTATATCATTCGTAGCGGTCCGTGATATAGTATTCAAAGCAGCAACGCTGCGACCGTGACCGTCGCGTGCGCAGGTAAGCAATATCGTAATTAATGGCTGACAATGTTATTAAAATTATTACTGAAAATCAAAGCGTAAAATTCGGAATTCGAACTTCGCATAATAAAAATTACGCAGTAGTGAGTAGTGCCCTTAAACTTGATACTAAAACATGTCTCAGCAGAATAATCTTAGCGACGAAAAGAAAATTTGGTACCTAATATGCGTAAGCAACCTATCTTAACCTCATTGATCCGCAATTGTACACGGGTCATTGTTAAAATATATAATTTTTCAATCTTTTTTATGAAATAAAAAAGGGTCGTAGAAAAAATAGTGTATGGAACTCGCAGATAATGGCTATTAATACGCTCTTATGATGGTTAAGACACTCGCCTACGGCTCGTATCTTAACCATCATACTCGCGTATTAATAGCCTTCATTATAAGCTCGTTGCATAATATACTAATTTTATCTCCTAGCAGAATAATAAATTATTGAAAATATAATGCTAGACGTCAGATCAGATGTCCAAGAAATTAATTTTATTTAAATTTACCTACATGCATAACTGCATAATATTTCATAAAATAATATTTTCATAAAAACAACATACCTAGTCTAAATTATAATACCAGCAAGTTGAAAAAATCATATCTTTAAGCTTTTGTTTAGCTGAATTTGTGTTATAATATTCAGGGTGACCACGAGAAGCATTTACAGTTTGAATGGGCGGTACTCTGCTAGAGGCTGACGTGGCGGAGTGGCGGAGGGGGCAATCACCACCTGTAGAGTTGCCATTTAGCCAATTTAGTCCCAGAGCGATATCCCAATTCGAATATCCTAACCTAAAGCATAAGCATAGAAGAAATAATGACATTCGTAAAAGATCTCAACAACTTTCTAATTGAGGCGCGAAGGTGCTAAACTTTCTGTCAAGCAGTTTGAGATGGAGTTTGATTGGTCGTGAGTCGCTTCTTTATCGATTTTATATAATAGTATGGATTGCATTTAAGAAAATAAGTTTTCGTTTTTATTTACATAGTTTTAGTTTTATTATAATGTATTTAGAAGTGTTAACTTAGATACTTAAAAATTCTAACAGAGTAAATTATACTCAAAACTTTTCTCTTGGGCTTCTTCTTTTTACATTTTTTTGATTCTAACTATATTATTAATAAATACTTATCTATCTCAAAATGCATATTAAAAAATTATTACCGACATGTTTCGCCTTTTTTCGAAATAGCAAACAGTTTTCGAAAAAAAATTTTTGATGGGTTGTTTTTACCTCTTGGTATTTTCGAGCGCCTATACCCTTAATTGAACCTGTTTGCCAAAATTCAGCTTTCTGTGTCCAGCGGATTGGGCTGGAGCTTGATTGGTGTGTCGGTCACCTACCGATTTTACATATTATTAGTTAGAGAGATGACTGACAATAAGCTTTTCGAGAGGTGATAAAGCTTAAACTTTAATTTAAAGCGTTAAATTAATAGTTGATCAGGTTAACATGCACTGGGGTATTTTTTGAGCAACCCCCTTTTAAGAAGAGGCCGTGATTTTTAAGAAGAGGCCGTGATTTTATTGCTGGATGCACTTTCGCATTGTATCTATACCAATTCAGCAATCGTCCTTTAAGAGTGCCTACACAATGTATAAATGAATAATAACTGAAGTTTCAAATAATCTAAGCCCCTAATAGAACGAGATTATAATCTCTCAAAATAATCTCCATATTTTGATTGCAAGTGTTTCTTAAAACCGTTTTTTCTTTATCAGAATCTATATGTTCAACTCCTAATGGAGAATTAGCCTTCTGCAGTGAAGGTAGCCGACCTGATGGTGGGGGATACCAACTTGGGAGTAGAAGCAGCAGACCTGGAAGTGGTAGCAGCAGATCTGGAAGGGGTATCAGCAGACCTGGAAGTGGACCCGGTACTGGTGTCAGCCAACTTCCTGACAGAGATACTTGTGGATTCCAGGTAAATTTACCATAATTGTGATGGTTTTTAAAAACAAGAAATTGTCAAGAACTTACCCTAAGGCTTGCTGCGTATTTGCGATCTATCTTGATAAATTTTATAATTTATATTTGTGAAAAGCTTTAAACTTTGAAAATACAGTCTTTCAAATATTTTTCTAGACCCCTGGGAGAATTCTGGATGGACAAGTAACAGCAATCGCAGAATTTCCATGGATGGCACTTCTGCAATATCGTAACAGGTCTGATGGGAAATTAAGATTTGTTTGTGGAGGATCTCTTATATCCAAAAAATATGTTTTAACAGCTGCCCATTGCGTCACTGGACAGATTCTCACTGCAATCGGACCATTGTAAGTACTTAATGGTATATTATAAATTTTTGATTCTCATCGTATGAAACTGATCTCCCTGATTTAAAATTAGCCCAGCGCTTTCGAAATTATTGTTGCTAGGATGACAGAAATGTCTTTCAGCAGCAGAAACCAAAAAACTCCACTCTTAGACGTAGGCATTTCGAACGCTACCTCCTTCCTAGGTGCTATCTCGGTAATTATCGAGGTTGGCAACTATTATAGCACACTCCTTCTTAACTGTATATCACTTATCAGACCAGTTCCGTTCTTAGAAAGAAACAAAAAGAATTTCCTAATTGCGATCCTTACGAATCACATATTGTGTCTGAAGACAAAGACGCCACCGTTTCGACTTTATTAGGGCTCTTCATATCAGATATGTCATGTCAGACATGATGGAGAGGCGTGTCGATCGAAGGAAGCAATTGTAGACTTGAACACCATTTCAAGTGACCTCCATCGCTTAATGCCATCTAACGGATGGTAGTATAACTAACCAGTTTACCACCTAAACTTAGCTTTAGACGACTGCACTGTCTATTTTATTGCTTCCGTTACTTTTGTTCGCGTTCCCGTGTTTGATATTATCTCATAGTGTAGATTCTATTAAATTATTTGAAATTTATGATTCTATTAAATATATCTCACAACTGCCTTTATTTAAAGTGCTTAAGCTCTTGAGTCATTTTTTATTTGGAAAGGTTTGATTTCACTTGCAGGATGTAGTTTTTTATCAACAGTGTACCCAAAGATAAATAATGTAACTATGTATACGATTTTTTGACATTCCAGAGTAAGCGTACGCTTAGGTGAATGGAACACTGACGAAGATATTGATTGTTTACCTTCTAAAGGCGAACAGCAGTGCTACGATCCTCCCGTGGACGTTGCTGTTGAAGAGACCATCCCTCATTCAGAATATAATGATCAAAGCATTCATAGATACAATGACATTGCCATTGTTAGGCTTTCGAATGAAGTACCCTATACAAGTAAGTTTGAACTAATATTTTATCAGCTACAGTTTTTCAAAAATGGCAGAATTTTGCCTTCATACGAAATTCTTGACAAAATTTATTACTTTTTTCAGACACCATCGCCCCGATTTGTCTTCCCACCAGGAGCGACCGAGCTGCTGCTGGTGACATACTTGTTGTGGCTGGTTGGGGTCTCAATAGTGACGCTTCCCGTTCAAGTGTCAAGCTCAAGATAAAAGTCCCAGTGACAGCCCAGTCTAAATGTTCACGCACTTTCGGACGCGCTGATATCATAGTAGCACAATCTCAGGTGTGTGCGGGAGGTGTACGCGGCAGGGATAGCTGCAGTGGAGATTCTGGTGGTTCCCTCATGAATAATTTTTCCAACGACAGCTCCCAGTGGTATGTGGAAGGAGTGGTCAGCTTCGGAGCTACATGTCAAAATGAAGATTGGCCGGTGATTCATACCAGGGTTAATAATTATATCGATTGGATTGAAAGTAAAGTTAGAGCTTAGTTGTAATGTTTTTTTTTAATTTTAAATAAATTATTTAAAACCTACTGAATCAGAAAAGTTTGTTTCTTTAGTGTTGTATAACACTATTTACAAAATATAGGTACTTATCTGATAGATAACTCATGAAACTAGAAGTTTATATGGAAATTGTATTAATAAGATTACTATTCTTGAGTGAGAATTCAAGTAATTCGAACGCCATGCCATCTCGTTATTGCTGATTTAAATTTTATGAAGTTAGGAAGATTTCTACTGTATTGAAAAAACAGACTTGAATTAATTTGTTTAGAAATATGGCTTCAAAGTTCAATTTTTTAAATAAAGCTATAATCGCATAAAAATTATAAGTCCTTTTCCAGAATGAATAAGACAATTTTCTTATTGATTGCAACAAACTTAGCACTGTCAACATGCGAGTACACGGAAACATGTGCAGCAGATGAAAAATGTGTTGCTTTAAAAAAATGTGGCACGACATATCAAGAATTATTGGACGGAAAACTTGTGACAAAAGCGTTGCAATTGTGTAAATATGTAGATCAGCCTTATGTGTGTTGTAAAACTGGTGAGTGTCTAATATTACTTAATGTTGTTTTGCGTGCTTAATTGTTTCTTTTTGTATCTAATTATTTATTTTAAGATTGTGAAACTCCAAACGGGGTACATGGAAGTTGCCAACCCCTGACAACATGTAAAGCTCTATATGAGAGCTTGCAAAAATCTGTTGTCAATCCAGATGTTTTAGAGTTTTCTTTGGATAGTTACTGCGACTTATATGTAGAACAACCATATGTCTGCTGTGGTGTAGAAGATAGTTATAAAACAATTCCCGCCGTACCTGATGATTAGTTGTTACTGGGAAAAAAAAATACTTTGCTATAAAACTAAAAAGAAATTATTAATTTTTAATACTTATTTGAATTTTATAAAATAACTCAATAAATGTTTTATTCTGAAAGTTTCCCAAAAGAACCAAAAAAAATAATTCAGAAATCAAAAAATAAACTAAATGATTTGTTAATTGAAAATGAATTTTTTTAATAGTAATTTGATAATATTAATTGACATTTCTAGGAACGCAACCAAAGGTTATCATCATTGTTATTATAAGATTATTAGAATTATTGTAAATGGCGAATGTGTGCCTAGTAATTCAATAAAACTTACAATACAAAACATTAAATAATTTTTTTTGATACCAATGTTCAACCCATTATGGTAAGTTATGGTTATAAAATAATATCAGTGTAAATTCAAGAGCAAAATATTTATAAGTAATTTTAAACATCTTACTTAAAATTTATAATAAGTATCTAGGTAAGTACATTTATTTATTTTTAACCTTAAAAATAGTTTTTTCCGAGGTAGGTGTTGATTTTTATGACCTTGGATAGGGTGTTATTCTATAGGGTATCATTATGTGTAGTGGTAGTGTTGAGATATATAAATATCATCAAATAAACTATAAATTTTATAAAAAGATAGGTAGATAGTAAACGTTTTTCTGTTGTCATTGTTATTGAACAGGACATATCTAGAGTGGTTGCCTAAAGTATATTGATAATCGGGAATAACAGACATTACACTTTATGATTTTGAATGATATTGAAAACAAAGACATCTGGACTTTGATAATTTTTAAGGAGGTTTTTGAAGCACGGTCTACACCATATACAACTTTATCAAAATTAGAATCATTTTTGATAAATTTTAAAGTATTTTTTCTTCTTTTTCTTCTTCATTAGATTTATGGCTTTTCATTCTGGCGGATAACGTTCAAGCGATGTATGTTTAGAAATATTATTTTTTTTGTATTTCTTGAAGTTTAGGAAAACGCCATTTTATATGGATCTAAAATTTACACCATGTATCTAGTCTGCTCAAATTTAACCTTTATGAAAGCACGGTCTTATCTATGCCAAAAAAGGTTTTCAAAAAATATGGAAAGCAAAAAATTTTTCCCATATAGTGCGAACTTTGTTACGAACACTGCATATCTTTTATATTTTTTGCCATATGATTATTTGTCTTATGTCAAAATTGTCATCAACATTTTGCCAAACTACACGATATTTAAAAAAAATGCATTATTAAAATACACACCTTTTTGGGAGATTAAAAATATAACGTAAGAAAAGATTTTTCAGGACACATAAAACACTTTTCAGGATAGTGCCTATTTTAACGTTCTGCTGTTCGTTTCCCGCTTGTAACGGAATATTCGACGACGATGATTGTGGCTATCAAGCCACCTTCGAGAAGATTATCGACGGAGAATATGCGGCCATTGACGAGTTCCCGTGGTTGGCCAGAATTGGATATAAGACCCAAAGTAGCGATGACGTCATTTACTTATGCGGGGGCGCATTGATATCCAGCCGTGTGGTCCTAACAGCCGGACATTGTGTGGCACAGACAAACGAAGTTAATGGACTCATAGTGTGAGTTAAACCTTAATTTAATTTAATTTAATTCACTTTCAAATTATTATTAACTACTGCTAATTTTTAATATCCAAAGCTTGTAGGTATATAACTAACTAAAATGAAAACTGCAACGTTTTCTAACGTTTTATCTTGCAATAAATTATTATTATTATTGTAAAGTAGAATTTAATTTCTTAAATTTATACCGTCCCGACAAGAAATAAATTAAGCTTAGATATTCTCGCTTGTCGGATAAATATTGTTAATCCTTGAATTAATTAAGAAGAAGAGTTTGTAAACTTCATGCAATTTAAATAAAAACTAGAATATCTTTACACAAAAAAATAATAAATAATAAAATAATAAAATAATGAATTTTTTAGATTGCATAAGATACAATTTAGTATAAATTAAGATATGTTTACATTTTCGTAAAGACAAACAAGAAAAATATGTCTTAATCATTGCTTTGAAGACATATTACCTATCTAAGAAAATTTATTCAACTCTGGTGTAAGTCAACAGATCAAAGACTCATATTATCTAATTGCACTAATGCAATTCAATATTGAGGGAACAAGCAAAGCTAATACCGTTCCCTGGGGTAAACATTACAAACCACTTTCTCTATATTAGAAAGCAATAGGTCCGTAGTTCGCTTCAAGCTTCATTGTCATAATCATGTTCATAGAGATCCAAATAGGCATCTTCAACTCCTACTCGAGCATTACTCGCTTGTATATTTTTATTTTGTCTAATAATTACCAAACAAACTGTTTCGTTCTTATGGATATCGTTCCCGTCAGTCATCAAAAACAATGTTCAAGACTCGTTCAAAATCGCTCAAAATGTCCAATAATTATTTTCTTGTTCCAATGTTGAATCGTGGATGATCATGAAAGAGATAAATAACTTGATGCTGGATACTATTTTGAATGGTAAAAACAATAACAAAAGAGATGTATCCGAAGATTTATGATCTAAAGCCTTGGAAGAGTCGATCAAACGATTATCAAGTGATGGTATACCGAATCTTAGATGGAGAGAGGGAAAATGAAGGAAATTAGTTACTAATTTACAAAGGTATATCTGGATATACAAAATGATTTTTCTAGAACTTTAGTACCGTGTTAGAACGACATGGCTATTTGGGAGATCCTCAACAGTAGCTATTAAAGTTATATGGAGTATCGAGTGAATGCTAAATTGTTCACTGGCGAAAAAATTGCCTAATATCTCCACCGAAGAAGAGAACCTGTAATAATTCAGATATTAACATAAAACTATTACTGAAAATAGAGGATAATAGTTTAAAAAAAATTTAACAGGAAGTTGAAATATAATTTTGACGTAATTTTTAGATGTCAAAGTATCTACGCAAACACAGAATTTTGGACTCCGGTGATTTTCGTTTTCCTATAAAAGTTTCCAAATGTGATAAATTTTAGGAAACTTTTTTAATAAAGAGTATAGACAATTATAAAAAAATAATTTTTAAAGACATTCATCGCTCGTCTTAGAAAGTTTTCAAGGTCAACTTTTTGGGATGCTGCGATTTCGGGTCAAACGGAGATCGAAAATAGACTTCAATAAAAAAATTGTAACTGAAGATAAGGTGTTTCCGAGCTTTCCTTTGAGCAGTAATTTGAAACTGTCAAAGAGAGAGCAAAAAAAAAGAAAAAAAGGAAGTCGACCAAATGCAACATCGAGGGTCCAAATAAAAAAAAATTAAATAAAAAACCGTTTCCTCTTAATGAGTTCTAGATACCTTTCACTGTTGTCTAAATCGAGTTGATACACCCTGTACCCTGTATATTGAAATATCCAATCTAAAATTAAATTGGGACAAGATTTTTTTTGGGTTGAGAAATTTTGTAACGTATTGTATTAATTGGGGATGTATCCATGCACTAGGACCTAGATCTTTTATGTCTCCCCTTCTAGTGGCCGTTCGATTATAGCACCCCATTCAATTCCAGTTCTCGGAGAAGATTTAGAAGTTTAGATGATTCTAAAGATGGTGAGTCTTATTCCGCTAGACAGCGGATTCTTTTTTGTTGTACTAAGAAAACTACCCAATGAGAAAACATGTTAGCATTCTCAAATCATTTTTGGTCGGTTTGATGCGGGCTTCAAATCTTTTGGGTTGTATTTTCTAAGCATTAATTTGGCCTGTCTTAATCCTGGGAGGTCTCTCCAGAGGTTTTCTCTTTGGATACCCTGTTCTTTCTTTATTTTGTCATTGAGAACATTTTCTCCTATTCTGCAAAAAGGCTCTGGCACTGTTAGCGGCAATCTTCGTCCTCGCGCTTTGCTAGATTGTCGGCTTCATCATAGCCTTCAACACCTATGTATCTTGATATCCAAATTACCTCGTTGCCTTTGCCTAATTTATTTAATGTAACTAGGCCTTCTCACACAATTTTTGAACTGATGACATATAAGCTCAGTGCTTTAATATCTTATTGGCTATCCGTTAAGAGCGATTTCTTGATTTTTATAGTTACTGGCTATATTTAATATGCTGGTGTACTCTCCCATAGGCTCAAAATATAATGTCCCCCATCCAAAGACTCCTGCATCGATCGTTTTTGATTCGTCTGTGTCTCATTTCATGGTATGCTGTTTAAGATTGTACTTGTAGGACTCATTTGTCCATTCCTTTTTGTTACTTAGCTGTGGTACAAAGTTTTTCTCAAAGCTGTATTTTCTAATGATTGAATCCCTAGGGGCGCTAGTAACGTGTTTCTCATTAGGTAGGTTGTGTTGTGCTCTCCTCCCAATGGATAATCCTGGATCTTCTCTAGTCATCTTATGATAAGCCCTTTTTGCCGTAATTTGCATCATAAAGTGTAGTGGTGTGAGATTTAAATACGCGGGCAAGTCCCTGAATTTTTCGCAAAGGTATTCCTCGCAGTGTTCTCCATAGTTCAGTCGTCATCATTGTGCACACCCATCGCAGTGTACGTAGGTTACATCCCCACGGCTTTCCTGCAATATTCTCCTTGCACTCCATCAGGGCTCGAGTGGCTCTGCTGATCTTTTCTTCCATTTGCTATCAAGTTTAATTCCCAGATATTAAACCTCTGGTTTCCATTCAATGTTTAACGCATCTAGGCTGATTGTTTTTAGTCGAAAATACCTTTTCCTGATAAAGCTACCACAGATTTTTGCCGGATTTATGTTCACTTCCACTGTCAAGCACCATCTGCTTACGATGTTTAGTCCTCTTTGTATCATGTCACAGAGAGTTGCTTATTCGAACTTTCCTCTGGCTATTATGACCATGTCATAGGTATAATAGCTGGATAGAGAGAATCTTAACTAATATTCAGAATCCCAGACAATCTAGTAATAGTTTTAAGCAGTTGAATTCATTTGACACAAAAGCGAGTTTCGCGTGGTTCACTCATGGTTGAATTCTCAAATTCAGCAAATAAATAATTTAATTGGCCCAACTAAGTATGTATTAGAAACAATAAGTTATTGCCTTTCTTCAGAAATAACGTCATACTGGGAGAATATGACTCTACAACCGACGTGGATTGCGTTAGATGGATGGGCTTTATCGACTGCGCTGATCCGCTTCAAAATATCCTAGTTGATGATTATGAGCTACATCATAACTACCTGGAAGGTTTCAATGATATCGCATTGATTTATCTGAAAGAGGGAGTTAATTTCACAGGTAAGAGTTTTTCCCCATTTCCCATTTATTTTTATGTGGCGACAAAATTTGAAGCAATATTACTGGTCTAGTAATTTGTTTATTTTACAGAATTTGTAAGACCCATCTGTCTACCACCGAAGAATGATTCAATTGAAATTGGTGACAATTTCTTAGTCAGTGGATGGGGAAAAACAGAATCCTGTATGTATATTTATTAGTTATGTATTTTTGTATTAATTTCGCCCAAAGCTACATTATTAGTCATCTTATGATTAATCAAATTCGGCGTAATATTATGCAAGTTTTTTATCGATATCTATGTATTTTTATAGGTACCTTTCTAAAACACTTAAAGGTCAACATTGAAAATGAGTCCGGCTAGGAGTAATAAGACCCTTTCCCTTCCCATGCAATGATAAAAAAAGAAATCCAGTTTTTCAAAACCCCCCCTCCTAATCAACGGACAGAGCCCAGGCTTGGCTCATTTTCAGGGATTGTAAAAATCTTTCGGTGGGTTGAAAAAAAGCCCTCCAGCCGCTCCCTTTATGACGAAAAACGAACTTTTTTTCATTTTTTGTTTCAGCCGCCATTTTATCTTTTGAAAAAAAAAAAAATATTGTCAATCGATAGGCGACCAATCAAAGAAAATTAGTTTTATTGCTGGTCGATATGGAGCAAAAAACTGTACGAGTCATGGCCGATTCCGCGCGTGTGTTATGTTTCCCCTCCCCGCCTTCACCCCTACTGGAGCAGTGATCCGCATAAAAATTGGCCGAAACTCTTGGAAAACGTGAATTTTATAGGGGTGGATTTTTTCACACCTATAAACTAATAATTGTCTCCTCCTGAACTATCCCTCCAACTCCGTCCGTTACTCCCGATGACTCCCGTTTCGGCAAAGAAGAGAAAAAAAAGGCGATATCTCTATGAGTAATGAACGGATTCTCGAGAGAGCGCACAACCACTGGTTGGGCGAAATCGCAATGCTAGATCGAGAGCTAGATCTGGGTTTTTATCAAATTTTTTTTTTCAAATACAGTAAATTTTGCATTAGTACCTATACAAAACTAATGCCAAGTAATACTTACCATCAGATTAAAATACTATTGTCAGTTCTTAACTCGTGAGTTCAGGAAAAATCAAATAAAATATAATGGTTTAATAGGAATTTCAAAGCAGTAATAAAATTGATGATTAATAAACGAGACGACCTAAAGCGATACTTTTTAAAGGATAAACCATTAATATTCATATTATGATAGTCATGTAGTTAATTTGCTCTATGGTATAATTATTAAATAATATCAGGTCAAAAACAGAATATTAAATGAAATATCGCTATAATATTATTGAGGCCTTCCTTCTAGCTCATCGGCGATTGCCCACTATGCTAAAATACTTAGAAAAACGCCCATACAAAGTTCATAAAATTCTGGGAAAACCTCATAATAATTGATAAATTATGAGGAAACTCTTAAGGTTGTCTAGCATGAAAGTTCAGTTATTTATGATAATGTCCATGGGGTTTTCTGTGAGTAGCAGGAGAACCCATTTGAGAGGTTTCAAACTTTAACCTTCTCCTTGGAAGTGAAGGTGAATTTTAATGTCATAAAATTGACTACAATAATAGTGGTATGGTGACAAACGAAGAAACTTCGAGTTTGATTTTCACCATTTTTCTCACCGTTGGTTTCGTTGCAGACATCCGAAGAGGTCACTGATTCTCATTATATATATTTTTTTTTAAAGAAAACTACTACTACTTTTTCCATTGGTGTCTCTCTGGAACATATGCTTTGTAAATTTTTAGACAATTTTTGAGAATTATTAGTTGTGCCTTTGAAAATCGATCGCATAATACTTTTTTTAATTAATAAAAATTAATTTTGTTGTAAAAAATACGAACTAGAAAGATAAGTTTGAGTGGCTTGATCCCAGTCATTTTGTGTTAAAAAATCATTTTTATAACCCACCATTTTGAAGGAAAGTAAATCTATTAGTTTTCTGTGAAGTAATGCCTATATCTATCTCTTCTCAGAAAAAAATTACACGCAAAAAGAATGAAAAAGAAAGAAAATTTGATTTTTTGCCTATTTTCAATTTACTTTTTAAATATTTTTGGCACAAGAAATTTTCTATAAAAAATTTGACTAATCTATTTCGATTTCTACAAAACTTTCTCTATTATACCTGAATTTTTCTTCGTTTTCGAGATTCTTTTGTGATAATGGAAAACTGAAAAGGGTGTAGTTTCACCCCTATTTCCTATTTCCACCCCCTAATTTAATAGCACTTTTCGATTTTTTTAATCCTTAATGACCGTTTGAAGGATTCATGCAACAAAAATCCACTCTTTTGACAGTTCCTTTCTATAAGATATAATCAATAGCCTATCTATACAGCATGCATGTATATCTCTTATGGACTAAAAACAGAATTCAAAGAAAAAATACTTAAAAAAAAAAAATTTCTTCAATTTTTTAAACTTCAATTTGAATTTGTACCCCCACTCTTTTGCCCCTTTCATCCTGGTTGCAGTTTTCGTTAGAAAGAACGAGAATACATCGAAAGTTGATAGTTTGCAAATGCAATATACATGGTGATGTGTTGTAAATTTTAAGTACGGTTCTTTGTTATGGAATAAACTTCATAATTCAGAGATGAAAAATCATAAGTTTAAAAAGTTGCCTGCACACGCCAAATTCAAAGTTTTTTGAATATCATTATCGCTAATTTCATTAGGTAAAGCTAATCACTTTTTATTTACAATGCATCACCCTGAATATTGAAAACTATGAGCTTTCATCAAAATTTCGAGACATTCTGCCACTAAGTTAAATCCAGGCTACTAAATTAAAAAAAAAATGATACGCGGCCATTAAAAAGAATTTCCAGAATGAGGGGAGGGGGTGGTGGTAAACCGTAGGCGTAAAAAGTGTAATAGAGGCTCACAAATTGAAAATACAAAATTTAAATTTATGTGAGCGTGATTTGTTCTTATTTTTTTTTCTAAACCATGCAGGGTGTTTCAGTTACATTCGAAATCCTGCAGTTATGAAACTTTAGTCAAACAGTCAAAATTAAAGAAAGCGATAAAATTATCCAAATAAATTTCGATTCCTGCTTGACCAATTTTCTTTTTTTAATTCGTCTAACGAATGACAGAAAATCTTGTTTTTTCTCTCAATAACGGTTGCAGATACAAAGAAACTATATAAGATATAGTTGATACCCAATGACTCTAAACAAAAATGGAAAACTCACTTTGTATTTTACAATTCACCAGCGGCGTACGCATAACAGTTCAGGGGGAAAAAATGAATTTTGCTTTATGTTATCACAACCGTTTGACATTCCTAATGATTTAAGCCCTACAACATAACCTGTATTCCAAATAACAGCTAAATATCCCGAAAACTATGGGAGCTATGTATAAAGAAAATAAAATATTTTTCTTAATTTCAACACCTTGTAGATTAGTAACGAAGCGGTTGCGGACCTATGTTTAGGTATATGAATTTTTAGGCATTAGGTATATAAGCTAAAGAATTACTTTTTTTCGTTTGTGTACCTGGTATTTAGGAACACCCTGTATAAATATTTCATAACAGAATACATAACAAAGTCGGTTTATGGAGTATCACCCTGTCTATTGAAAACAGACAACTTTCACCCCACTTCTGGGTATTCTCGTGTTCAGAAAAATCTGTATCAATTTCCAGTAAAAAAAATGCAGGTTGCTATTGAAAAAAAATTATAATTCGGGGGGGGGGGGGGTGAAATGGGGCAGAGGTAAAAATTCATATTGAAACTTAAAAGATGTCCAAAAAAAATTGGAATTTTTTGGGCTTTTTTTTAAAGTTAAAGTTATCATAATTACATTTATTTACAGCTGATGAAAGCACGATCAAGCTGAAAGCCTCCCTGCCCATAACAAACTTCACCTCTTGCGCTCACCAGTACTACGATCGAAAGAGCGTCGTGCTGCATCCTCGTTACCATCTCTGCGCTGGCATGACGGGCAAGGACTCCTGCACAGGAGACTCGGGACTTCCGCTGATGTCAGACCGAGGTGACGGGCGATGGCGAGTTTACGGTATTACCTCCCGAGGGAACGGCTGCGGGAAGAAAACTTGGCCGGGTGTTTATACCAGGGTTAGCAGCTTTTTAAACTGGATTGAAAGCAGAATAGAGCAAAAGGAAAGATGAAAGTAGAAGTACCTACCTAGGCTACCACTGCTACCAGTTAGTGATATTAGTGAAATCTAGTGAAATCTTCCTTAAGCAAATTATATTTGTCATACTTAAAAACGATAAAAATAATTTCTGTTAACGGGAAAGTTTGATGATGAAACATTTTTAGGGAATCAAATAATTATAGTTCATAATAATTTCCCCCATATAGCAAGTATAGAATTTTGTTGGATTAATAAGGATAACAAAAATACAGTATAGAGTAATTAAGTTTAGCTGAGCTGGGTTACGTAAATTTGCCTGTAGGTGGTGTATTTAACTTTTTTATCTATGCCAAGCTTTGCTCTACTTATTTAAAGTAATTCTTCTTAAAACATTATTCAAACCGAATCATTTGAAATTAAATATCTTATATATCGCAATAAGATCGTCAGAACAAACACAGCTCTCCACCAAGGTTATCTTTCCACTTCTAATTGCGTTAATATTATGTTGTATTGTACAATGTAAGTAACGATTTTCTTCTCACTGTAATTATTTTTATAAAATTTAATTAACGCTTACAGAGTGGCATTTTTATTTTACAAACCTTTACATATCGAATAAGCTTTACAGTTTAATGCTTTGTGAGTCATCCTGTTAATTGAAATTACTATTTTGCAATTTACTTACTTTGACGAAAGAAACCGCATCCTCTTCTTAAGTGATAGACGATAGACAAAACGACAATCAACTGCATCTAATAATATGTCGTAAAATTATGGCCTGACGATAACGCTTATCGTGCGGCTGCTTTACGCCGTTTCATTCATTCATTGATATTGTTTTCGCTTTGCTTCGTACCGAAATAATACTATAATTAGGCCTAACTACGTCAAATTGCAACCACAGTGATTAATGTGCATTGAAAAATAGTATCGCGTTGATAAAATACTGTATTTTTTACTCGATTTTTATATCTGTATTTTTATATAATTATAATTTGTTTTTTCGAAAAAAAAAATTGTGCATCTTTGGAAAAATTGTTAATTTTTTTTTGAGATCCTTGACCAAAATAGTAATAGCCCACATGTCCTAATCTAACAAATCAATTTTTTACCATGCTACATATATAGGCTGTTCTTTGAGTTGTTACTATATTTTTAACTCTGTATAGACTGGATTAAAGTAACAATTTCTTAAAATAACTTTACTTAAGTACCTAAGTCAACTATAGACGATATAAACGGTGTTGAAATTTTTTTTTTCAGTTTTCGCTGCTAACTCAATTTATGGGAATAACTGGATTTCTCATGTTAGGGGAGTTTAGAAAAAGCCAAATAGACTCAAATTAAATCAAACAATGAATTTTAATAAGCAATGCATTAATAAGTAATGACAATTATTAGTATTGAAATATATCAATGCTTCACGGTGAGCGTGTCGCGGCAGAGTGATTCGACCCGGTCTTATCTACCAGTCAGTTAGTTTTTGCAGACCAGTCGAATTTATGAGCTGTTTCTAACATTCGGCCATCCTGTAGATCCAATTCTGTCCCAGGATTGGCGTTAATCTGTATCTGAAATAATTCATCAAAATCAACAACACGGACAAGAATCATAATAATATGAATTACGGCACTTCCTTTTGTATAAATTCAGCTTGAAATATCCATGTAAAAGTGAATGAACCCAGTCTACCTCATCTTCATTTCATAGATTCATTACTATTTGCTTTCACCATATTACTATTATTCCAGTTTTTTCCAGTAACAAAAATGCAACAGCAACTACTAATAATTGATTTATTATTGGTCGTATACCAAACAATAAACATATCCAGTTGTTAGTCGTTACTAACCAAATAAAATTGTCAAGTTGTTAGTCGTGTACTAACCATAAGCTCGTCAAATTGTCAGTCGTATACTAACCAATAAGCTCGTCAAATTGTTAGTCGTATACTAACCAATAATTCGTCAAATTGTTAGTCGTATACTAACCAATAAGCTCGTCAAATTGTTAGTCGTATACTAACCAATAATTCGTCAAATTGTTAGTCGTTTACTAACCAATAAGCTCGTCGAATTGTTAGTCGTATACTAACCGTTCATCCATCACTAAAGGTGTTAGTCGTATACTAACCGTAAGTTAATCGATCAATCTGTTAGTCGTATACTAACCGTTTCTGAATAAGGTGTTAGCCGTATGCTAACCGTAAGTTAAGCGATCAATCTGTTAGTCGTATACTAACCGTATTTGAATTGATCAAGGTGTTAGCCGTATGCTAACCGTAAGTTAAGCGATCAATCTGTTAGTCGTATACTAACCGTATTTGAATTGATCAAGGTGTTAGCCGTATGCCAACCGTAAGTTAAGCGATCAATCTGTTAGTCGTATACTAACCGTATTTGGATTGATCAAGGTGTTAGCCGTATGCTAACCGTAAGTTAAGCGATCAATCTGTTAGTCGTATACTAACCGTATTTGGATTGATCAAGGTGTTAGCCGTATGCTAACCGTAAGTTAAGCGATCAATCTGTTAGTCGTATACTAACCGTATTTGGATTGATCAAAGTGTTAGTCGTTTCATATTTGTGATCGTTTTGTCAAGTCAACTACATTTATAAGCTGAGGTAGACCGTTGTCCACAACTAAAACTTATTCTCACCTTTTAAAACGACCCATGGCTTAATCTTATCAACCGCCATCACGGTTTTAGATTTCGAACGTCCTTCTCGTAGGTCTTCAACCTCATAGCGATCATTCGGTAAAACATTTGTAACTCTGAAAGGTCCCTTAAATTTTGACAAAAGCTTTCTACTAGAGCCAGTACTAGGTGCTGCGCTCGAAACCATGACTAGTTCACCTTGCTTATAAATCTTTGCGGCAGCTCGAGCTTTGTCGAACCTCTCCTTTTGCATCTTCTGGTCTTCGGTAATTCGCTGCTTAATAGAACCTCTCAGTTCAGCTAAATCGATTCTATCCAAGCTCACTTGAATTGCGCTCAAAATGTTTGACTCAGCAACATGACATGGTTTGTATCCGGCCAATGCTTCAAGTGGCGAGACACCAATACTTTTACTGTAAGTGCAGTTCATAGCGCTCTGCATAGATTTAATGGGCTTATCCCATTCGTCTTCAGGGTTATCTGCAGATGTAGCTGCTAAAGCATGTAAGATAGTACCGTTGTACCTCTCGCATTGCCCATTGGCACGGGGAGTTGCTACAGCATTCAACGTATGCTTTATACCGTAAGTCTTACAGAAGGTCTCAAAAGTTTGTGACGTAAATGCTGTACCTCTATCAGTCACTACCCTTTTTGCTACTCCAAATAAATAAAACATGTCGAGCAACGTTTTTGTTACATATCGTGTTTTCGTACTTTTTACTGCTTCGATTATCACATATTTTGTGAACGCATCAACAATGACCAGTAAATATTTATTGCCCCTTCGGCTAGTCACAAAAGGTCCTACGTGATCCATGTGTAACATATAGAAAGGTGTAGCTACCTTTTCTATAGGGTGTAACGACCCTTGTTTCTTTCCAGGACGAGGTTTGTAATATTGGCAGTTCAAACATAAAGATACATACTTCTTGACAAATTTTCTCATTCCTGTAAACCAGTAGTTTTCCTCAATTTTTCTCAAGGTTTTCTCTAGACCAAAATGTCCCATATTGTCGTGACAAAGTCTACAAATCTGCCATCGAACGTTACGAGGTACTAACCAAGCAGTTTTATTATTCTCGAGTCTTCGATAGACGATTCCCTTTTTCAAACAATATTTTTCAAAATACTGTTTGGTTTCACTACTTCTGACATTATCTTGCAAAATATTTAGTATCATGACAACTTGCTCATCTTGCAACTGAACAGCATGCAACCACTCGCCTTCTGTTATGTCTACTTGTAGAACATCAACCACCAGCTCCCGGCTTAGAGCATCCACATGAGACATTTGCGTTCCAGGACGATGTTCAATCGAAAAGTTAAAATCTTGGACTTCTAACCACCATCGGCCTACACGAGGGAGCAAATCCTTTTTACTAAATGTTGTTCTTAATGCACTACAGTCCGTGATAACCTTGAACCTCATTCCCAATAGGTAAGTTCGAAAATGTCTTAACGAGAGCACGACAGCTAGAGTCTCGAGTTCGTAAGAGTGAAACTTGCGTTGCTCTGGAGACGTTTGCTTGCTGTAGTAAGCAACAACGACACGTAAGCCATCACTTTTAATTTGGATGAGCATTGCACCAAAACCCAATGAACTGGCATCTGAATGGAGTTCCGTTACTAAAGATGGGTCAAAAATAGCTAAGACAGGTTTGGTAGTTAGAATTTCTTTAACTTTCTGAACAGCGTCATCCTGTTCTTTAGACCAAATCCAAGGGTTGGATTTCTTTGTAAGTCGTGTTAGTGGTTCAACAACTCGAGCGTAATCTTTAATAAACTTACGGAAATAACCTGACAGGCCTAGAAATTGTCGAATTTCTTTGACGTTACTAGGGCTCCTCATCATTAATACAGCTTCAACTTTCTTGCTTCCCGGTTTCACGCCCTCAGAACTAATCTCTCTTCCCAAGTAATCAATTTGCTTTTTGAAAAATGCACATTTGCTTAATTTCAGAGTTAGCTTATGTTCACGCAATTTGTTAAGGACGGTTTCGAGTCGTGATAATCCTTCGTCAACTGATTCACATGGAATGATTATGTCATCAATATAGGGAAAAGCTATGTTATTTTTCAGTTTTCCTAGAACGTTGTTTATAAGTTTTTGAAAAATACTGGGTGAATTAGTCAGGCCGAAAGGCATTCTTAGAAATTCATAATGTGATTCCGGTGTCACGAACGCCGTTTTCTCAACAGAATCTGGTGCCATAGGGACTTGATAAAAACCCGAGGCTAAATCTAACGTAATATAAAATTGATTATTGCCTCCTAACTTGTCAATTTGTTCATCGATTAAAGGGAGTGGATATTTATCCTTAACTGTGATCGCGTTTAATTTTCGGTAATCAACGCACATCCTGTAGTCATTTGTTTTCTTCTTCACTAGGAGAATGGGACTAGCATAAGGGGAGCTGGATTCCCTAATAATGTTATTTTGCAAAAGTTCGTCAATAATTTTCGACAATATCGCTTTTTCTTGTACGGCCATTCGGTACGGTCTATAAACAACAGGTTCTTCACTAGTGCATTTAATATGCATTTCAATGCTATCAGTTTTTCCTAATTCACTTATTGAAAATGCAAGGCAATCTCGGTATTGCTGAAGTAAATTAAATGTTATCGTTTTCTGATCGGGTGAGAGATCCTTGTCAAAATTAATCGAATTGAGATCAAAAACAGAATTGTTATAATTTTCTTCAATAACTTCAATTTTATTTATATCGAGAGAAGGTAAATTCCTTAATATTAGCTTATCTTTAGTTTTTGTAATTACTACGTTTTCATTGCAGAGAAAATCACGTCCGATTATAAGATCATGACTCAAGTATTTATCATCAAGGACGATAGCAATAACATTAACAACCGCTTCTTCGATTATTATTTTCAGATCGCATTTTTGGTTACTCACTGTCATATTACCCATGAAACATTTAAGAGAAACAGGCTTATTATTTTCTTGAATTGAAACTCTAGCATTGAATGCCGTCGATCGCTTGATTATCGTACAGTCGCTACCGCTATCCAGCAAACATTTTATCTTGAAATTATTTATTTGAGCAGTTTTAACAAAAATATTTATTGTACCGGTACTATCTTGGATTTCATTTACACGTTTCGTTTTGTAACCAAATTTATTAGTACAAAATTCTTGAGTATGCCCTAATCGGTTGCATCCCTTACATTCAACCCTTGGCTTCTGACAATCCCGTACTCGATGATCTCCACCACAATTGAAACAGGATATTTTCTTGGACACATTCGTAGGACGAGAGTCTCCAGGTTTGAAACTTCGTTTTGAAAATTTACTTTGGGATCGAGCATTATTTAGATAGCCAGGAACATTGAAATTTGATTTCGGATTTGAAGTGGAAGGTAGGTATTTCGTTGACGACACATTACTGAGATAATTTGCTAGATTACCAATTGTTTGAAAATTTGCCGCCCTTGCGGGTAAAGCAATTTTGTTATCATTAATCCCTTCAATTACACTATCAATAATACATTCTTCGGGAATTGCCAAATTTAAACGATTTAATTTTGCTGCCTTTTCATAACAATAGTCGCCCAAGTTTTGACCAGGAACAGGGTTATAGTTTGCAGCCTCAACCAGTAATTTACCAAATCGAATCGGCGTCGGAAAGTTCTGAATAAGTTGTTGTTTCATGTCTAACCAATTTAAGCCAAGATTTGGTAGTGAGTCATACCATTTACGTGCATTACCTCGTAGTCGATTTGTGGCTAACTTAAATACAGTTTCGTCTGACCATCTATGCAAAATGGCTAGTTCGTCTATTTTGCGAACCCAGTCGGTTGCACTTTGGGAACTTTCCATGCCAGGTTCGAATGCGGGTATTACCGTTTCATCTAAATGCGTATTAGTACTCGAATGGGTACTTACAATTTGCTGCAACGCCGCCAATTCCCTTTTTAACTCACTTATCGTACTACTTGTATCATCATCCCTTACTGTTCTCGGGCTACGGGAGTGCCTGCTCCTTGATCGATGGGAGTGCTGAGATTGCGAGCGGTGGCCCCTTTTGCCTGATCGCCCCATTATTTGTCACTGCACTTTAGTTTAAAAACGAATAAACTGTTACTTTTATTATTAACAATCAACAAAAGAACTCAAAATTAGGGTGAAGCGTACGTCTTGGGGTGTATCCCACTTCTGATTTGTTAGGGGAGTTTAGAAAAAGCCAAATAGACTCAAATTAAATCAAACAATGAATTTTAATAAGCAATGCATTAATAAGTAATGACAATTATTAGTATTGAAATATATCAATGCTTCACGGTGAGCGTGTCGCGGCAGAGTGATTCGACCCGGTCTTATCTACCAGTCAGTTAGTTTTTGCAGACCAGTCGAATTTATGAGCTGTTTCTAACACTCAATTTCTTAATTTCATACAAAGAGGTTATTTATTGTAATTTCGAGCATACAAAACGAAGAATACAGGACACAGGGAAAAAGAATCATCAGTGTGGCGTATACATACAGTGTGTATGACCCCGTTTCCGCTCAACAACTTCTACGCTCATGGACTTTCAAAATGCCTTATCAAAAATGAATTCCGTGGAGTTTTCTTACAAAGGAAGATATACTTATGAATATTCGAAATTCCCCATCAGTACAGTACAGCCTCGTTTTGGCTAGAAATTCTATAGAATACTTCCTAAAATTATAAAAATTTAAATTTAGATAGTCCATATACCCTCTACTTCAAAGTCTCCCCAATGCCGTTGGTTGCTTTTACCGAAGGGATGAAAACCACCCCTTCTCGGGGGTGAAAAATTGGTTGTTAAAAATTTTTTTTTCTATAAACTTTTTTCCTTAAGTCAATACTTTTTGAGTTATTTGCGATTGAAATTTAGATTTTTTTCTCACTTTTTGAACGGTTTTCCACGAATATCTCAAAAAGTTTGAGCTTTTTGAAACAAAAAAAAAGACCACGATAAACTAAGTTGTAGCTAATTCAAAAAAAAAAAGAGAGTGGTTTTGTATATGGTGCCTGAAAACCTATTATTAACTGAGTAATGGCTTATTAAAAGCCAACTTTTGCTTTTGGAGTAAAAATCGAAACTTTCAATCTCAAATTATAGAAAAATTATGGATTTTTTGATAAAAAGTGATAGAAAGTTTTTGATAGTGCTTAAAAAGACCATCATTTTTATTTTTTATACACGCCGAATTTTTTCGTAAAAAAAAAACCGGTCAAAACAACCCCTTCAAAACCACACCAATTAAAAATATTTGTTAGCCCTTCTATAATTCACTTCCCTAATATACCATTAGTAAATTCAACTCTGTGAGTTTCAACGATGAACAAGCTTTAATTTTGAAAAGATAACAATTTGAAGTCAGAAATTTTTTCTATAAAAAGTTCGTAGTCAATATAAGTCAAAAAAATAAGGCAGATATGTAAAAATTTAAAGCTACCAAAAAGATTTTTTTTTTTTACAGAAAATTTTTCATCTAAGGTTTTTTTCGTAAGTGTAAAATTGAAGGAGATATGGCTTTCAAAAGTTGTGTGGCTAGTGATTGACTAGTACCATTCTCAAATCCTTCAACCCTTGCCACTGTCCAGAATAAGGGTGGAAAAAATATCAATACTCCATTAGTTTGTAGGTCTTGCATTTACCTTTAAAATGCTTTTTGTAAAATTGTCTAGCATCAAAATTGAGGAAGTTATAGTCAAAAAACTATTGAACTGTTATTTGCAGTTTTTAAAAGTTTAAATTAAGTTCAATAAAAAAAATGTAAGTGCTTATTTTGACATTTATATCTAATAGGGGTGGTTTATGGTAAGGGTTGGTGAAGGTACTAGCTCACGAAAAATATTAAATCACATCAAGTTATCTTCACTGATTATTACAACAAAAATTGAAGCAATTTAAAGTCTGAATCTTGTTTATAATATTTTTGTCGTAGCAGGGGGTAGTTTTTACGCCTGAAAATATTGAACAATAAACGAAATAGCATTAAATAACATAAAGTAATCTTTACTTAACTTATTTAAACAAAATCCAAACATTTTATTGCTTTAACGTAATTTTTTATTATTTTTCTCGCTATCGGGGGTATGGTTTTCACCCCTAAAAATATATAGTTACTGGCGTTTTTACACTTAATTAAATCGAGTGACCTTTACTAAACACGTTCATATACAGGGTTATTCACGGTATACGCCACGGAAGTTTATGGCCGTGTCTCTGGATTTTTGGATCTTTTTATTTTTGGAGTGGATAGAGATCCGGCAGAGCTACGTTTTAAAATTATATTCATAATGTACATGGTGTCCCAAAAGCATGAAACATATCAAAGTTATGTTTTTTTAAATGGAATGCTCCTATGTTATTGCATTTTTAGATTGTCTGAGAAGAGAAAATAAGATTGGTTTTTACAGTTGGTGTTTAAATTCAGTTTGTGAGTTATAAACAAGTGAAAATCGTCCTTTTTCAAGTTCAAGGCCCTGTACAAGGAAAACGGCTCAAGATAGAGAAAAACGGCTTACATGTCCCTATTTTAACTTTTCATGTACTATCCTATGGTATAGAAACATTTGTACTTTCTTTGATTTATTTATTTGTCGACGCGTGGAGAAATCTCAGAATTTTTCAAATTTTTTATCACCCTGTATAAACATTTCATCTACATCATTGGATAGTTAGTACATCAAAAGCTAAAATAGGGACATGTAAGCCGTTTTTCTCTATCTTGAGCCGTTTTCCTTGTACAGGATCTTGAACTTGAAAAATGACGATTTTCACTTGTTTATAACTCACAAACTTCTAAATTTAAACACCAACTGTAAAAGCCAATTTTCTTTTTTCTTCCCTAGCAATCTAAAAATGCAATAACATAGGAGCATTCCATTTAAAAAAACATAACTTTGATATGTTTCATGCTTTTGGGACACGCTGTACACTGAATATAATTTTAAAACGTACCTCTGCCGGGTCTCTATCCACTCCAAAAATAAAAAGATCCAAAAATCCAGAGACACGGCCATAATCTTCCGTGGCGTATACCGTGAATAACCCTGTATTATATTTTTTCGATAATAGGGGTACTTTTCACCCTTAAAAATAATAAGCAACCAACGGCGTTGGAGAGACTTTTAAGTTTAGGTCGAGCACAACCTAAATCCAAATTTTCATGCAAGTCGGAGGTGTTCTGAAGTTTTTCCAGGTTTCGCCGTTTTTGACCTGTTCGCTGTGTAATGGAGTTTTTGTGTAAATTGAGTTTAAACTTCATCATACCGCAAAAATAAACTAATTTTTTCGATATTGATATTGTAATTCTTGGAGATTTTGTGTAGCTAAAAAAATGGAATTAGGTAGTTAGTTGAAAACTATGGGGAATTTTGAATATTCATAACCTTTTTTTGTAAGAAAGCTCCGGAGAATTAATTTTTGATAAGGCAAGGTTTGTTAGTTCAAGGGTGTAAAATTTGTTGACCAAAAAAGGAGTCATATACCCTGTATCTACGCCACTAATTAATGTTTTCACCCGTGTTTTTCTTCGTTATTTTGTGTGCTCTAGATTATAATTAATTATTAATACTTTATTTTCAACTCCCTGTAGTTCGTTTATTTTTTACTTATTTAAGAAAAGTTATTTAAAAAAATTGTTTACTTTAATGCAATCTATAGGTACATAGTAAAAAATAAAGTATCAACTGTTTAAAGATTTATCAAAATTATTTTTTTCGTTGTACCTACCTACTATTAGGGAAAATACGTGATTTAGGAGACTTCGTAACTGTTTCAACTTGATGCATTTAGCCAGCTGAGAAAATGCGACTGTGACACACAGGTCCCATGAGTGTTCCATTTTTTGCACTTTATTAGGTAGGTACCTATATGACACTTTGATAAACTCGACATGCATGAATGTTTCTTGAAAACAACAATTTTAGAGAGATCACTATAATTTTCCTATAAATGTGGTAAATAACCACATTGTCTATCATTTGTAACTTTGGTAATTTTGCAGACAGGATGTTCGGAGATAATGCAGAGATAAGGTTTTCAGAACATTTTACTCCATATCCTACGAATGTATTTAGCTGTAAAGGTTACCCAACTCTTCATAATTATTGTGAATATTTCCAAATATCCTACCCAATATCCTACCCAATGTTCCTACCCAATATCCTACAAATTTAAAACAGACGATTTTTCTACAACACTTACAGCCAATATTATAGAGGCTCATTAGGGTAACGGGCAGATTTCTGTGCTCGTTTTTGGAGCTAATATCGACGTCAAATGACTTTTATTAACATTTTTGTAATTATTTTCATGTCAAGAATAGATAAGTTAAAAAAAATTCCACTTAGACTCGATACCTTCTTCAGAAATGACCACAGAAATCTGCCCGTTAACTTAATGAGCCTTTACCCGCTGTTAGACAACTATTCATAATTGTGTGAATATTTTCCAATTTTTGTATAATGGGTGTGTTCAGAGATAAAAGACGGAAGTGGAAAGACATTTTTGCTAATACATCTCAAATGTGTGCATATAATAAAATGAAATAGTGAAATATTTTCTGAATTATTTCATGAAACTCCTTTAAGTGGCACCTCATTTGCCTGACAGAAGAAAAAGGAAATTTCGATTCCCAGTTCTTTGCACCCCAACAACCGATATTAGTTTATTATGCATCTTGAATGCGAAAAACTTTTTGGTGCGAATAATAATTAGAGATATTTTGACGAGCCCTAGCCTATAGGAATGCCTAGACGGAACGTTTAGTTAGGTATCATTTTTTATCAGGAGGTATCATTTTGCTGACAAACATCAGACACCAAAGTAGTTTGGTTCCAATTGACGAAAATAAACTAGTAAGTATAATGGGAATCATAGATGTTTATAAACTCAGTCAAGGTAAGTGTCTATTCCCCGTAATTAGATGGATCATCGGCCCTCAGGATAGTATTCGTGCCTTCGGTTATTAACATGCTCGTAAACACCTTGATTCGTAACTATTATTATCACTTTATAATACATTTCACTCCATTTTACATTTAATGAATATTTCAAGTCCAATTATAGAAAACTGCTACCTGATGACGATGACAGCAAAAAAAATCAAGGCCATAGACGCGAAATGCGTCATCGAAACGCCAAATACTTTAACTACATCCTGAGGATGCAAAAGTATTTCGAGTTCTGTTGACATAATGTGTAACTTCGCTCACTGAAAATGGAGTCGCAACATGTTGAAATTCACTGTCAGTTTAAAAATAAAATAGGTAAAGCAAGCAAGTTGTATAACTGTAGATAATAATCGGCTGTGACAGACAGTCACACAGCCGAGTGTAAGATTGTACCGATTTATTGATTAAGGTTCCTTTTTATGGAAAACCCCTGCACATTATATTTCATTTTACTTCAATCTATTGTGCAATCAATAAAGTTCAATCTATAATAATTTTAAAAATTGTAATTGTTTCTTTTTATTTTTGTTAAACATTTGTAGTTATTGTAAATAAGGCATTTGATTTTTTTCTTTAATCTTCAAAATTCAGAAGAATTTTATTTTTCTTATAAACTTTTTAGTCACCTATTTTTTTAAATTAAAGTAGGCAGGTACCTAAATAGATACCTACCTTGAACTTCTAATGTTAGGCTGCTTCGGAAGCTCATATTCAACACCTGGCAGAATCAATTTTTTATACTGACTATTCAATCTCCTGGTACCTTTTATTTATATGTTTTTGCAACTAAACTGCAAAGACTGCATTTATGAATTAAGGACTTCAACAGGCGACCTTCATCATAAACGAGAAAGGATTAACAACTTGAGAATTTCCTGATCACTGGGAGGTACTCTACAGTTTTAGTTTTGTCTGAGGCAACCAGAATGGGCCTGGGCCGTAGATGGACTTGGTTATGTCTAAGAAACTACAGCAAGAAATAATTGGCTACAACATAAAAAAATAATATGTTATCAGTAGGAGTTGCCTGGTGAACTGAAAACCACTGGAAGGGGGAGGGGATAAATCAAAGAGTATCTCTCGAAGAATTGCTCTAACAGGGGTATAACATACACTCGCCCTAGGAGGATGAAAAAGGTACCAAACGGAAGGTAAGGCGTTCTGTTTGATGAAATTATAACATTTATTAAGCTTTTTTCGACAATTTTGTAAGAATTCTGAAGGGAGGTGAGCTACATTGCTGTCTTTTCCATTTGGTACAATTTTTGTCCTCTTAGGACGCAGTTGATAGCAGGAATCTGCAAGTTTGTGGTTTTCAATACATTTTCCCTAAGGCCAGTCTTGAGACTGGCGACCCTGTATACCTGTAATATTTGTAATGATAGAGCATTAGTCAAGAGTATTGTTTCTGTTTTGACTCTTCAATTTCCACTGTGTTTTATTAAAGGTGCGCTCAATTTTCAGCCAACCCTCTCTCAGATTTCACAGTTTGTGTTCCTTCTTATACTCTCGTGATGTATTTTAGTTTTGTATGTGGCAACCAGAATGGGCCTTGGATGGACTTTGGTAAGTCTAAGACACAAAAGCAAGAAATAATTGGTTGTTATAACATGAAAAAATATTATGGGAACTAACAATCAGTAGGAGCAGTCTTGTGTCCGCCTAGGGCGCAGTGGATACAGCAGAGATCTGAAAGTTTGTGGTTTCAAATACATTTTTTCTATGGATTGTTTTGAAACTGGTAACCCTGCATACCTGTAATCTTTGTAATGATAGAGCATTAATTAAACGCATTCTTTCTGTTTTGTTTTTTCACTTTTTTACTTTTGGCTGTGCTTTATCAAAGAGGCGCTCAATTTCCAACCTCAATTTGCTCAATTTCTTGGATTTAATAGTTTGTGTTCGCTGTTATAATACCCTTGAATGGGCCTTAGATGAACTTTAGTCAGTCTAAAACACGAAAGCAAGAAATAATAATTGGTCAGAACATCACAAAATAATATGTGAAAGAGCAATCAGCAGGAGTTGCCTTGTGAACTGAAAACCACGAGAGGGGGAATAAATCATTAGCTGTTCTTAAGAATTTTGATAGGATTCTAAAGAGGGATTGGTTAAATTCGGATTTGCTTTATTTCCCATTTAGTAACATTTTTATCCTCATTGGGTGCAGTGGGACAGTTATATGCAATTTTATGGTTTTCAATACATTTTCCCTATAACCAGTCCTAAATCTGGAAGCCCCGTATACCAGTAATCTTTGAGAGCATGACGCATTGTTCCATTCCTCTTTCGTAGACAGTTTCGTGATGAAGTTCCTCTCGAAATGGAATTTCTTAATAGTTTTGTCTTTAGGCAGTGTCAGGAGCCCCTCACAGCCACCCAAGGGTCGATCCTCAGTGGCTCGCCGTACACTCCTGATTCCTACTCTTGACATCCCAAGTAGAACTTCTCCAGCTCTTCTCTCTATCACCAAATGTAGTGGTGTCAGATCCACGATTACTTCTAACGCAGCGGTTGGGCAGGTTCTCATTGCTCCTGTGATGCAGAGACACGCAATTCTCTGGATCTTCTCAAGTTTTTTTCCTTGCTATTGCTAGCTTAGTTCTCTTGTACCAAGCAACCGCTTCAAAGGTGATGATAGATCTCACTAGCATGGTTTACATCCAGCACAGAATGATGGGTTACAGCCCCATGTCCTGCACACCATGAATACGGTAGTGGCTTTACTTGCTGTTTTGTCCAGGTGCTGGTTCCACAGTATTTTTTTGTCTAGTGCTACTCCTAGAAATTTAACTTCTTCCTTTTATTCTAAATCCACTCCGCTCAAGCGTAAGGCTTTGATTTTTCGAAGCTTGAGCTCTAAAACCGTCGAGAGAACCGGGGCGGGAATCTATGGGAATTATAAGCGGAATTACATGCAATATTAGTATATGCCCAAATAAACCTCGACAGAAACTACAAAAATAAATAAATAGAAATATTGACGGATAGTCAAGCAGCTATAAACACGGGGAGCTCTTTGAACCATCAGCTCAAACATGGCTTGGGAGTGCCTAGGAAAATTTAACGAATTAGGCAAGAAAAATAAAATTCACCTCAAGTGGATACCGGGCCATTCCGGAATCGAGAGAAACGAACGTGCCCACTCATTGGCAAGAAAATGAGCATCTACACCCTTTATAGGACCAGAACCATTCTGTGTCTTCGAAGATACTTTCTTTAAAGCAGAACTCCAAAAGAAAGAAAAAAACTGAGAGAACCCATTGGAGGAACCTCTCAGGGTTGAGACAAGCCAAGGAACTTCTCGGGAACTTCAACCGAGAGAGGTCAAAGATACTCGTCAACCTCAGCAAGGAAAAACTTAGAACACTGACGGGATTCCTAACGGGACATTGCAAGCTCAAGGAACACCTGAGGAAGTTAGGCATAGAAGAAAACGGCGTCTGCAGATTCTGCGGGAAAGGAGACGAGACACCACGTCACCTGCTGCTCAACTGCGATGCGATAGAACTCAAAAGAAGTAATGTTCTGGACCACCACCAGCTAGAGGCAGGGAACTTACCCGACCTTAATCCTCTCAAAATCCTGAAGTTTCTCAAGGAAACTGACTTGGAGATGGTGCTTCACGAAAGGGATTCCACACCAGGCGAAGCACAGTAGAGGGGATACAATAGATCTCTTAGGTCGCAGTGACTTGATCACCCTCAAAGATACAAATACAAATACAAAATACCAGTAATCTTTGTAATGATCTCTTTTGACTTTTGACTGTGTTTTAACAAAGGGGCGCTCAATTTTCAGGCAACCTTCTGTCAGATTTGACAGTTTTAATTTAGTGCTAATTGAATTAATATTGAAGTAAATATTGAGCTAAATTGAAATAAATGAAAAAGAAATGCTGCTCTCTTTACGACATTATACACGAAGCAATACTATACTTTCATCATCAATGTGTGAAAAATGAGGTCCATTATTATTATCTATGGAAACCGCATGCAAAATAGTAGCAATGGATTAAATTTTTTCAATCTAGACCACATAAATCTGCTACCACATGCAATCTCTCAAATAAACCAAGTCTACGTTAACCTATTACCATCTCTTTCTCACAACCAGTATCAGGTGGAGTTAAACAAGACGTTACTTTGTTGTTGTATGTCGAGAGAGAGAGAGACGCTGCATATCAAACCAAGCTATGGGTTTTCCGGTTTGATAATCTGTCTTATTTATGCGGCTTCTTTAATTCTTGCTTACTTAGTTACTTCTCAGGTCCCGTGAATCGAACTCTGTGAAAATGTATGAATTCCTATTTACTGTATTTCTGCTTATTTATATCATTTTTCAAGGAGGTAAGTGATATTTATTATCAATCTTGACAATGACTAGCTATAAATAATAATAAACTGCTTAAGATATGGATGGCTGCTTTCTTCACATTCACGTTACATGATGATGGTAGTTTACAGTTTTTGCTAGTAATTATAGTACTTACATTTTATACTTGAAATTTTTAGTATTATTCTTAAAAATGTTGATTAGGTGTATGTTATTGACTTCTAAGCGCGTAAATATCGTTAGAAAGGCCATGTTTACTAAATCAATCATTACTATTGTCGCGTACATTGATGATAAGTGTTTATAAATATCATTTCCTATCTAAAAAATTATCTTAGCTTATTGAATCATAAGAATTTGATTGCTGTAGGTATACATAAATGGATGCTGTTTTAAATTTGCCTATTCTTGGAAGTAAGAAATCCCCGAATCGTCCATAATATTTTAATTACCATGATCTCTTGGAATTTTACGTGATTCATGTTGAATGCTAATTTAGTGAAAATGCAGGACATTTGCTTTATACCATTGAGTAAAAAAGTATCTGAGAATTTTATTTATTAAAAAACGAAGCAGCTCTTATATCTGTCAGTTATATAAAGGAAATTTTTCTATAATGTGACAAATTAGTTCTGTTAGAATACACAAGAAAGCTGGTTTTTCATGTGCTCTAGGTACAAAATCATCCTTTCTTCCAAGCAACCATTTTCGATAGTATTTTTTAAATCGAGCAATAAGTGGTGTATTGCAAGCAGGTACTGCGTTCTGTTTTCAAATTATGCTAAATGATCATAAAAATCACAACATGAATGCTGCAGAAATTAATTACTCTTGAAAAACTTAATTAAAAATAATTCAAGCTAGCAAATAACAAATCCTTGAAGAAAATTTAATAGGTGTAATAGACTGTTCTAATTGACAATCATTGAATTCTAAACACTTTTCGAATCTGTTTGTTATTCAGGATGAATCATTGTGTAAGGAATAAATTCATTTTCTCAGTTGATATTTATAGAATAAAAAAAATCCCAAACAGGTCAATTTTTAAATTGAATTTATGTTCTTTTGCTGTAACATTTTGTTCTACAGTTCCTTGGCTCAGTAATGACGGCATTATCTATTTTTTTTTTTTAATAGGACATATTATACAGGGTGAGTTGGGAGGAACGCCCCAAACTCCAGGAGTGCACTATACACGTAAAAATAATTTTAAAAAATTGAATTTTCTTATACGATTTTCATTTGTTTTCAAGTTATAACGTAATAACAAATAAAGAAAACTTTATAATTAACATTTTATTAATGATATAGCCTTATTTCAGTAAATGTTCAAAAATACACTGTCACAGTGTCACAGTAAATTACACATTATCAAAACAACAAAGCTGTCAAAATAAGCCTCGAACATACACTCCTGGAATTTGGGGCGTTTCTCCCGACTCACCCTGTATATTATTATAATATATATATAGGGTGAGTCAGTTTTTTGGAGCTGGATTTCACCAGTTTATAGAAAATCTGTCTTAAGGGATAGTTCCCATACACATAACGATCTAACGAGCTTGGAAAAAAATTTTTTTTTTAGTTTTCGCAGCATAACTCGGGAATTTTTCAATATTTTAACTTTATAACGGAGGGTTATTTATTAAAATTTAGAACACACAAAATGAAGAAAAATACCGATAAGAAAATTCATCAGTGGCGTAGATATATAGGGTATATAACCTCTTTTTCGTTCAACAGCTTCTAAGCCCATGGATTACTTATGAGCATTAGTTTCCCTGGAGATTTCTTATAATAAAAAAGATATACTTATAAATATTCTAAACTCCCCATTGAGTTTAAACTGTCCCAAACTACTTATTATTTCGTTATACAATATCATGGATTTTTTTAATTATTGTTTAATATCCAAAAATGACAATAAATATCGAAAAAATTAGCATATTTTACTCAATAGACTCAATTTACTTAAAAACTATGAGCCAATTCGAATACCTATTCATAAGTAACCTATTTTTGTAAGAAATCGCCAGGAAATTCAACACTGTAACGTAAGGTCTTGTAAGTCCATGGGCGTACAAGTTGTTTAGCGAAAAAGGGGTCATATTATACCCTGTGTCTACGCCACTGATGAATTTTTTCACTCGTTTTTTTTTCTTCGTTTAATGTACCCTAAATTATAATAAATAACCTCTTGGTATAAAATTAAAATCTTGAGAAATGCCAAAGTTATGACTTGTTTGTAGAATCTTTTATTCCTTAACACAGATTTTCTATAAATTGGTTAAGACCTGCTATAAAAAAACTGACTCACCCTGTATAACAAATATATTAAATATTAGATTTTCAGATTGTCTGAGAAAATCCAGTATGAATCCAAACAAGTGAAAATCACAATTTTTCATTTTTTAGAAAACGGCTGTGCATCGGAAAATGGCTTACGAGTCCCTCTTTTTGATTTACTCTCCTATGACGTAGATGAATTTTTTATACAGAGTGGTGAAAAATCTGATAATTTTCTTCACCCTGTATTAAAATTTCATGTAGTTACCTACACTATAAGATGACACTTGAAAAATTAAGATATAGGGGTTGAGATATAACCGTTTCCCAATATTTGAAACCGTTTTCGATGTACAATCATGGTTTGTTGTCATCGAAATTTCTGCTGAATTTCACCACTGCAAATCAGATTTTGTTCAGTAGCGTCAATAAATAAATAGGTATAGTTGACGTTCATCTTTTTTCATCAATGATAGATATATTTGGCCTTTTTGACTGTGCCTGTGATTTTAAGTTCAAATTGCAAAATTAAATTTTTCCGTTCACATTTGCGGATGCTCGCAATTATTGCACACCAATTTCAAAATGAAAAGATGCGATTTTCATTTGTTTATAACTCATAACCTCCTAGATTTAAACTGCAACGGTTAAAACCATTCTTACTGGATTTTCTTAGACAATATGAAAATGTAATATTATACAGGTGTCCTATTAAAAAAAAAATAGACAATGTCGTCATTACTGAGCTAAGGAACACAATTATAAAAAAATGTTACGCCGATAAAATGTAAATTTAATTCAAAAATTGACCTATTTCGGATTTTTTTAATTCCAAAACTCTCAACCGAGAAAATGAATTTAATCGTTAAATGTGATTCACTCTATGCCTGTTTTTAAAAAAAGGTATCCTGATGGAAAAATAAAAAATTACCAACTTTGCACTGACCCTATTATAAGTTACCTTAATGAGGTCTTTAATATTGATTTTTCACATTATTTTCGAATTGCTGATATTTTATTAAAGTTTTTAAGACAGGCAAATAAGTGACCTTTAACTAACCTACAATATTTGAAAGCCATGCTCGATATTGCATTTCGCACAAATTGAATTTTGATTTTAGGATCACACTTTGGTGGCAGTCAATTTAGAAGTTTATCACATAATGCGGTCTTGATACCTTTTTCCCAAGAAATAAATTATTTGAACAGTGTATGACAGACTGCTCCATCATGCTAAAATACTTGCCTACTATGTAGGTATTCATAACTCCCAAAAATTGAGGCCGCAAAATCTCTGTTATCATGTTGCTTTGACGTAAACCATTCATTTACTGCATTTATGGCCTTGTTTTCGAACAAACCTCATTGAAGGTCCACCGGTCGTCCCATAACCAGTTCATCCGAAATCCGACAACATTGTATATCAACGAAACTGTCGAAATGAAAGTAATCCTAATCGTCGAAGATGATTTTATTCACAAATTCATAGTCTACTTTAATTCTTTGCCGTTATCTCATTAGCAAATTTAGTTGGCTTTTAAGTTGGCAAATTAAGTTGGCTTCTGAGTAATCTAATTTTGAATCTTGTAGGTAGGAGATATTTGAAGGGTTATTACTCCTGAATCAGATTTCCAACTAGGTATATTTTTTAGAGATTTTTGTCCAAAAGCGTCTCTGTTTCTTTTAAGTGGTGGACAAATTTGGAATTTCCATGACCTAAAATCTTACAAAGATTGCGATAAATTTCAACGTAACTTTTTTCACTTTTTGTAACGAGATTTCATAGGGGGAATAGAGACCCACACCTGTGTCTGCACAATTAAAAACTCGAAAAAGTTCAGATGTCAAAGAATATAAAAAATTTAAAAGTTTTTTTCTTTTTGCGCTAAATTAAAAAAAAAAATTGGTCATGTTGCGATTTATACTGAAGATTGTACGAAAACAGCAAAATAATAATAACAGTAACTTTCAAGAAGTTGAGGAATGTGAAGATATCAACCTTTTTAAATAAATTTATTAATTTTATCACGTTAACCTTCGTTCTTTGTAATGTTTTTGTTTTTCAGACTCGACCACGAATGCAAAATGCATAGCGTTCTCCGAATGCGAAGCAGCTGTTATCATGGTAAGGCAGCGGAGGAACGATCCTGAAACCGTAAAGTTGCTGCGTTCAGCCCATTGCGGATATTCAAGAGAGGCCTACGTTTGGTGTGATATCATTGAAGAAGCTGCTTCGAAATTAAATCCACCAATAGGTACACCAGCAACACCAGCTACACCAGCTACACCAACGCCTACTCCGGTAACATCAGCAAACACAGGTACGGTAGAACGAGTTTTGTTTTCGAATAAAATAAAAATTAAATCCTGTTTTGATGCAAATTTGATAAATTTATGCAGTTTTAAGAAACTTTCTAAGAAATTTTGACGTCATAGCCATATATCGCTCGAATTTTTATGAGTTTTAGTAAATACGTAAATGCAACAGCATTTCATGAAAGTTTAAAATTTAATTATTACTTTATCAACCCTGGTAGGTTCCCATTCCATTACAAACTATTATAAGTAACAAGTAAGTATAAGAACAAATTTTTTTTCTCTCTCAAAAGTCTATGTAGGTATTTATTAACAGGAGAATCGTCTGTCTATATCAGACGCGCCGTGATTGACAAATTTTCTTAACTATAAAAATTCGTTACACTTACTTAAAAATCATACAAAAGCAATTTCTTTCAGAGCTGGTCGATGACGCTGACTGTGTCACTCTGATTAATTGTCCTGAAGCTATTAACGAGATCTTAAACAGCAGTAGTGGCCAAACTGTTGAAGAGGTACTCAAAAAAGCGTATTGTGGCATAGATGGTACTGTGATAAAAGTTGTTTGCAAAATATTCAAAGAACCCACTGAAGATGAGAGTAAGATACAGGGCTCGATCTAGCTAGATGGTGCATGTTTGTCATTGGGGTATATGTTTAGCAATATCTAATACTAATGTGTAAAATCGTTGGGTGACTCACCTATCAAGCTCCAGCTCAAACCGCTTGACACAGAAAGGTGAATCTTGGCCTTCATTTCAGGGTGTATGAGGTCGCCTGAAAAAAAATTGTCTATATAATTTGTATTTTCGTTAACTCAGATCATATCCCCTCACAATCCACAACTTCTGTAATAGCTCGCTCGGTTTACAGGCTTAAGGTTTGACTTTCAGTCAGATGAATTTGGTTCGAGTCCTCTCAGAGAGTCGCTTTTTTATTTTACATTTAATGTGTATAAGTGCTTAAGATAAAAAAAAAATAAGTAACTTATGATTCTTTCTTACTTATTTAGTTATATTTTAATCATACCTAACGAGAGGTGATGCTGGACAAGTTTTCCATTTAACGTTTATGGTTGCATGTTATAATAGTGGGATAAGTTTTATACTAGTGGAGCATGCGTTTTATCTTAACATTAAAATATGGGAGATTTTTTTTATTTGAAATTGAGAATCGGTGCATGAATCTGCATGAACTTTCATGGTCTTCTTCGTAATGAACTCATTTCAATATCATAAAATTTACTACGTAAGTAAAATATTTCAGAGCCAGTTTCAAACAGAGTAGATGTGTGCGTGAACTTGAGTTTGTGCCCCGAAGCGATGACTTTAGTGATGAATAAAACTATTGACGAAAGTATAGAAGAAATATTGGGTGAATCATATTGCGGAATCAATGGTACAGTCATACAGGTTATCTGTGATAAGGTGCCCAAACAACGCGAAGAAAGTAAGCACACAATGCACCGTTGTACAACGAACCCAAAAATGAACACTGTTTACTAAATCTATACACTGTTGTTTGTATTAAATGACTCGCAACATTATATCAATATCTACTCTATAAACATACATAAAAAAAAATTACACAAAAATATCAAAATCTTTACAATTTTTCAATAAATATATTTATTTTAGCTTTTGTAAGACACGATGACGATTGTGTTACGATCAGCAATTGTCCTCTAGCTGTAGAATTAGTTAACAATAGTACCACGAACGAAACTATCGAAGAAATACTTGGGAATGCTTTTTGTGGAATGGATGGTACAGTTACGACGGTTATTTGCGACAAAGTACTGAATTCAACTTTTAGAAAAAGTAAGAGTGGTAATATAAAATCAAAATGTTAACAGAGGGAGTCGTGATTGCCAGGACAAAATTTTGGGGCCCGAATATTATTTCCACAAATCAAAGTAAAAAAATATTTTTCATTATTCCTGTAGACAGGCTAGTGGGCTAATAGTTATGTATTTCATTTTTACTTGCTCCTTAACAAATATTATTCTTAGCTATTATACTCTTCCTTTTTGCCTCTTGCTTTTGCTCTATATTCTTTCTTCTTCTAACATCATTTGCATCCAAATACCATCAAGTAATCAACTAATTAGGTTTCTTTCTATGGCGGCAAAATTGAATTTTCTAGAGGCGCGTTTTGCTTAGAAAGCCTAGGGATCTTGCTCTTAAGGCTACATTGTGGAGGGCGAGCATACTTCGAAATAATATACGCGATCTCAACTCTTATACCAATCAGCTGATCTTCACCATTAACATTCAACAAAGAACGAAGACCTTCACCACCTTCAATTTATAGTAAGAACTTTACGACAAATTTAAAGTTTTAATATAAAACACAATACCTTCAAACTATCGCTAAACAACGAGAATTGCTGCTATCCCCCCTCAACATCGGTCTCCATACCTTTGATCCCTTCATTATCGCCTTCATTATCCCTTCAAGTGCCTATGAAAATAGAAAAAAAGATCTGTTCTCCTCTTAGAAATTATGATCTCAAGGTGACCATCATAATACATAATAACTTCCGATACTATAGACGATCAAAATCGTTTACCTACCCTGAAAGTTTTCTGCAATATATTACAAAACGACTTGAGATGAAGTCCGAACAGATTCGCAAAAAGTCCTACGTGAAATCTCTGGGAGGCAAAATATATTCTTCTCAAATGACTCTTTTATTCTGGACGCAAGCCAAAGAAGTGGTTAACAATCCCTTCAAATAAAAAATAAAAAAAATCATCTTTCACACCAACTAACAAAACCACTTGGGATGAAATCCGAACAGATCCGCAAAAAGTCCTACAGTAAATCTCCTGGAAGGAAATTTCTTTCTTCCCAAATGACTCTTTTAATTCCTGAAGCAAGTCAAGGGAGTGGGAAACAGTTCCTTCAAATTCAAGTAATGTTTTTCCCTGCAAGTAGCCCCAAGACTGAAGAAAATAATGATCTGGCAGCAAAATTAATCATCCATCAATCTTCACCATCAACGTTTACCGACAATCGAGCTACCACAAATTCTTTCAATTGAGCCAAAACAATAATAATCGTCTTTCACACCAACTTACAAAACCACTTGAGATGAAAACTGAATAGATCCGCAACAAGAATCTCCAGGACGTAATTTATATTCTCCACAAATAACTGTTACATTCCAAACTCAAGTCAAAGAAGTGGGAAACAGTTCATCCAAATTCAAGTATTTCTCCCTAAAACCCCAAGACTGAGAAAAATAATGATCTGGCAGCAAAAATAATCATTCATCAAAGTCCAGCATCAACGTTTCAACAAACCAATTGAGCCAAAAGAACCAAAAATCATCATACACACCAACATTAACCTTATTAACCAAGCAACTGGCCTGGATGTAGCTGTAGTATAGAAAAGTTATCCTCCAGAAGTACTTACCAAGTCGTTGTATGACAATAACGAAATAATGGCAATGCTAGTTGTCATTGTTTTCATATTTAAAAAAATATAAAACAATTACCATTAACGGGCATAGCAACAAAAGGATCTTGATCTTTTGCAAATTTTTGTGCTGGCTTCATCTGTCACGACTTTACACGTTTTTGTCAAATTTGAGAAAATTAAAAAAAAACTGGTCCAGTGATTTCATTCAAGCCTCCACTCACAGACAGACGGACTTTTTTTAATCACTTTTCAGAAATTCATTTTAAACTCAAACTCAAATTTTCGCACGATCACAATATTTTCCATAAATAAAGTACCCTCCCCCCACTTTCCTGAAATTAATTTTACCAGTTGACCCTTATCTGCGCTAAAAAGTAATGTAACTGCGTGTGGCTCAATCGCCAACTTTTTAGTAAATGACCATTTAGATCCTTATATAGAGCGAGACCTCTGAGGAGTTCTATGAGTCTCCACTGTACAGAAGACGGCACTCTGATTAGTTTCTATATACGTTTGCACAAGAAGTTATCATCTTCAAAAATCTGTCTCCTTCTTAAAAGTTTCACTACCTACAAAATGAATCTCCAACAAGAATAGTAACTCTCCAAGATAAAAGATTAGAGCACTATACATCAAATCAACTTTAATCCCTCAACAACTCAATCTTAAGTTTGATAAAAAAATCCAACCAATCCAGAGTATTATTTCAGCCAACTGGACTTATGATTTTTATCATCTACACATCACCTACATTGATTTTTGTGTTTGTGGTTACCGTAGCAAAGAATTTTATGAGATATGGTACGTCTCACTGTGTCAAAATCACCATACAAGCAGCAAGGATTCTTCTATGGTAGCAAAAAATATTTCAATGGTTGACAACTTTTTGCTTTCGTAAGGATAAAATATATTTTTGACAATTCTAGAGTGCTGCTTTCATATTTGGATGCTGCATTTCTCAAGATCAAATCTCTACTAAGGATTGTCAAATCTTTCTCACTGTCATTATGATGTAAATTCATAAATTTCCCTCCAAATTTTATGACGAATTTTCTAAAACCTCTTCTTTCTTATCTGCTACTTTTTCTCTGTACATGATTTTCCATCTCTTCTTCTATTGACCAAAGAATGCCTTTAAGAAGAAAACTGATATTGTCACAAGTTGTAAGTGGTCAAAGTGTTATTGTGACCGGTGAGCACTGCAACTAGTAGTCTAATCTCTCCCCAGTTTGGTTGCCTCTCTAAACCTTTTTGGTGCATTTTTAATAATGTCGGTTAGATGACCTTTTATCAGACCAAGTAGGTATGGGTTCCGGTCCACAAATGTTTTCCCTTTTAGTTGCGACTCTCTCAGTACACAATAATCTTCTATCGCTTCTTCTCTTGACCAAAAAATACCTTTATAAGAAATAATTATATCGTCCAAGTTTAATTATCTTCGATCGACTACAATTAAGTAGCTGAAAGTTGTGTTTTTTTTTTTAAATTAAAGTTACGCTTGTAGGTATATGAATTAATGTTAAAAAAATAGATTAATATATTTTCAAAATAAACCATGAAATATACGTTTCTTTTTTTCAGTGCTTCCGAATCCGTTTAATAAGGAGTGCGGTATCCCTTCATCTGCTGAGAAATTATTTGGTGGTGAATCAACCAGCATTGATGATTTTCCCTGGATGGCGCTTATCAACTACAACAGAACCGCTGGCGTTAAAAATTATAGTTGTCATGGAACTCTTATAAACTCCAGATTCATCCTCACGGCTGCTCACTGCTTAGATGAAAGCCAATTAAGAAGCAAAAGGCTTCCAAATCCGTTAGTATTTTTCATTGTTCAAATGATCATTTTAGTATTATTAATTCAAATTGAATTATCATTTATTAGAGTGTTTGATAGAACGATTTCCAGGATTTAGGTATCTTGGTTAAATCCCGCACTTCTATAAATCCGAAAGAAAATTTTACGTGACCTGAATTTTTAGAGCATTCAAACAATTGCTTTAATTTTTAGCTCTACGATTACTTTGGGGGAATACGATACTACCACTGATATAGATTGTAACCAAGTAAGTCTTACTCGCAAAGACTGCGCGGATCCCATAAAGGAATACAGAATTGAGAAATTTGTGGTACATTCTGGATTTGATCAATCTGTAGCAACCGAGAATGATATCGGATTGATTAAACTCACTGAAGATGTCAAGTTTACTGGTAGGTAATACTATGTATGGTTTTTGGACTTAGAGACTAAGTTCCTTTCCCAAAATTCTAATATAAGTCAGATTAAGCTAGTTTGATGAAAAAATCTTCAACCTTAAAAATTATTCCTGTTTTGAGATATAAAACAAAATGAAAAAGCTGATACAATTTTTTTTTATTTCAGATTTTATCCGACCTATTTGCTTACCAGAGCGACAAGTCGATTTATCTAAGGAAATTTTTTGGGTTTGTGGTTGGGGAAGAATTGAAACTGGTAAGTATCTCAAACATCTATTGAAGAAATGTCACTTTATTATGATATAACTGGAATAATTACATTTAGTTTCAAATTGCCTTAACACTCTACTGCATAGAATGTCTAATAACTTGAGATTACCAAATTTAATAGCATGGTTTTAGAATTTACCATTGAAAAAAAAAAGGTTGCTGTAATTCAGAAACTATCAAAATAATTAATTAACACACACTCATAAGTTTTTTGAGATCTACAACTTTTATACTCAATTGCCTAAAATAACTTTTTCATCGTCAACTCAATGCTTTTTGTAACCAGAAATCTCTATCTTTTTGAAAAGGAACTACAGAGAGTTGGATATGGGGAAAGAAAATATTTCAAATATCAAGCTCCAAAATAATAATTTTTCCCATAGGTACATTTATCCCAGACAAGACAGGAGGTTCCTAAATTTTCTAGAATAAAAATTTAGCAGCCACTATTTTCTTTGATATCACATAATCTCAATAAATACAGTTCAACATTTTATGGTCAGGCGTCCTTCTTGATGAAGGATATATTGAAGATTGATTAATTTAGAGGTTGTTTTAGATGTGTTTCTCGAAAAAGGGAAACCGAGAACAATGATGCTTGATAACGGCACAAATTTCAAGGGTGCAGCCTGGGAGTTGTACCAGATTGAAGACCTCACTTTGAATGAAAGCAAAATATCATCTAATTGCCTTGCAGCAGAAAGTATCTCGTGGAAATTTATTCCTCTAAACTCACTTCCCTTTAGGTGGCTTGTTGGAAGCCGTCAAATTTCAGACATTTTTTCAAGACGGCGAATTATTTTGATTAATTTGGAATTTTCATTTCAAGACTATTTGACTATAGTACAAAATTAAACTAAGCTACAATTTTATTTGCAATACATGAGTTAATTTTTTATAATGTTTCTTCATCTCTATAATTTTTGAGTCTTTTCTAGTTAAGATTATTTCTGTCAGTTTGCCGGAAGGTTGGTCACAACGTGAAAGCAGAAACTAGCTCGGTCGTGGTTCAAAAAAAAAGTTTAATGTTTTTTGAACTTTTTTTTGAACGTTTCGAACTTACTGTACTTAGGGGCTCGTCTTCCATTTACCATAATTATAACTTATCTTAAACGTTAAAAAAAAATAGGAGAAATCCGCGATAATGCTCCTTAGACCAGAAGTGTTAATCCAATTAATGTGTATTTTCAGCCAGGAGGAGTACGGTGAAATTGAAAGCTAAAGTGCCCTTCGTACCATTAAATGAATGCAAAAAGGACATCAAAATCGAACTAACTGACAAAGTGGTATGTGCAGGAATTGGCGATGGAAGCGATACATGCAATGGCGATTCTGGAGGGCCTCTGATGAGAGAAGAAACCATTGGCCAGGACTTTATTACTTTCCAGGTAAGATTTTTGCAGTTTTGAAGTTCCAAATTCCGCAGGGTCGACTTAGTGACTAATGATATGCAACAATGCATGAGTTTCAACAAAGACAGGTCTCAATAATTGATAATAATAAATTACGGATATAACGGATGTTATGGATGTGTCAAATTTCAAGATATTTGAGAGAAAAGGGTACACTTTCCGTATTTCTCAAGATATAGGCAGCTTGGCGATCAAGGCTTGGCGATAGTAGACGAGGGGGTAATGGGGGTAGCTGAATTTCCCTAAATCTAGGGAAATTTTAAGGCAGCCGAAGTGTTTCCCTATTCATTGGCGCTTTATATTTTACTTATATTGTTTATAGAATGAGAATGTGATACTAAAATTACAAAAAAAAATTATTTTTTTTAATAAGAGAGGTATACCTAATACATTATTTGTTTAAAACTGCGTTCACAAAAAGGAATTGTTTGATCATAATTATTGTGTGTTTTTTTGCAGACTGGAGTTGTCTCTTTTGGAGTTCGAAGCTGCGGAAGCGGTCCAGCTATCTACACATACGTCCCGAAGTATATTAACTGGATACGTCAAACAATGGCGGGAATGTAAGAAAATCCCATTTAATATCTTACGTCTGTGATATCTTTGAACTATATAATAATAATTTAATGTTTAACTTTCAATAAATATGCGTTTTCTTAAATTTATAATTGTTTTTTTTAATTTGTTCAAATTATTTTGTCCATTGTATCGTGGGCTTAACCCAGCCCAGAATATAAGAGATATAAATTTATCACAAACCTCTACTGTAGTCTTTTACACCCCAAGAGGGCAGTCTTTTTTATATTAAGTTTATTAATTATGAATAATTAGAGATTCAGTCTACTGATAGACTTCTGCTCACACATAACGCCTAAGACCATCATGAACCACTCTGCTTATAAGGTCCTTCTTCCGGAAAGAGACGTGTGGGAGGACAACAGAAATTAACCCCTAACAGTGAATTTATAATGGTTCACCGATAGATCTAAAACATCCACAGTAACTGGAGCTGGGGTATGTAGCGCCGGCTCGAAGAAAAGCCTGGGCCTTCATGAAACAAGAGCTCTGAGCGCAGATGCAGGAAAAGATGCACTGCGAACGCAGACCAATAAAGCTATCTTGAGACAGCTAAGCGGCTCTAACAGCCTCTATAGCACCAGCTACTATAAATCCAAAATGGTCTGGAAACTGTCCTAGCTCTGACTGTCCTAGCAAGCAGCAACTCTCTGTAAACAAGCAACTCTGATCAAGATTCCATGCAGGATGTGAAGATTTGAAAAAAATTGCCGACTGTTTTGCTAGGAAAGGTGTCGAATTCGAATTTATCGGACCAGAAGCAGCACTTGGCATACAACCGAATATTGCCAAAACAACAATACGGAACTGGGTTGAGAGGGAAGTCCTCCAGCACTGGCAAAACTTGCCAAGATTCAACCATTCCAAGACCTTTATACAGGGGACGTCGAAAAAAAGGACCAAAGAACTATTAGAGCTTAACAAGAAAGAATGAAACCCGGGTACTACAAACTGAACCATCATCTGCACAGGATGACTTAAGCGATCAGCGTTGAGCGGCGCTGACAAAACAGCAAAACACATTCTGTGGGAGTGTCCCGCTTTAGAGAGAATCAGACGACAAACCTTCAGGAGTAACTTTCTCACATCGAATGACACCGATACGTTATAAATAGCCCGGATGGGGTTAATGTAGCATGACTAGATGTGAGCCTCAATAGACCTTTGATCGCAGTAGAGGTGTCACAATATGATCCACTCACGAAAAATCTAATCTAATCTAATCTGTTAGACTGGTGGGGTTTTCTGATAGGGTTGGTGTAAATAACAACAGACGTAGATTTTGATTAGCATAGGTACATTCTTGTAAATTTCCATCGGAAGTTCCTGAGGTCATATCATAAATCTAGTAACTAACCGCAGGATTACCGATGTTGGTTGAACAAGAAATAACTATACTTGAAAAATCATTTTTTAAGACACGAATAAGAACTGTGAATAAATTCATTCATTATAAATTTAGTCTAATCCATATTGAAAAATAAAATAATATAACATGAATTAGAATAGAATACGAAGACAAAAGGACATATTATAAAAAACAAAAAAAAAAACAAAAAATCCAAAAAGGATCAGTTCTGTCTTAAAGAGATCAATCACCATATATTAGAAAATTGTCGATTTTTTAACGATTACTCCTAAGTACATAATAGTTCTCCCACTCCTTACTTCCATTAAAAAAAACTCAATTGCATTGCGTGTTTTCTAAGTACATGCCAATTTGCATTAAGTTATTTAATTCATCAAAATCAAGTTACGACAAGTTTAGTAGTAATTTTAATTTCTATTTTTAGATCAACTCTATATAAATTTTCCCAAATATATAAGCGGAATTAACTCTTAAGGTAAAATACACAACCCATTAATAGTATTAGGAAGTTTCCATGACAACAAAAATATATTGTTAAATAAATGTTAATTCCCCCAGGCGAAATTAAGTTGAATTTCGTCAGGTTACTCACTCACTGGTTGGTATAATCTACGGAATAATTATATTTAATGAATCATTATTATAAAAGCATTGTTTGGTGAAGAAGTCGGTTCTTCTAGTCCAGTCATGTTCCGACCTAAGATAGCGCCGGGTGATAAACATGTCGAAAAAATAGATCGAAAATAGTAACCAAATGCGGCACAAAGGAAAGGAGACCGGCATAGGTCAAAAGTGAAGTCAGTTACCGGGAAACCACAAGACTCTCAACAGAATTGTTAATAAAATTGTGACGTCATACAATCACATATAATAATATCAAACCTTATAGGAAAGGATCAGTGTTGGTGGAAAAGTGGTGGTGACATTTATGAATGAAAAAATCCAGTGAATTGAAGATGACTTTGTTTTTAAGATTATTCTGTATACTGCCGGTCTTATCTGTGATAATATGTAAGTTTATTTCTTTTCATAAGTCTTATAATTTTTTTTTTTTTGGTAACATTTTATTCTATTTTTAAAACAATTTATTCTAATCAGAATATATTATGTTGACCAGTGACCACAAAGGAGTCGTTCACAATCAATGGACTTTTTTTATTTTACAGTTTTATTTTATTTGACATTTGTTTTTTTCTTTACAACGCCAAGTAGTGAAAAAAGTAATAAAAAATACTCTTTTTGAAAGATCCATTTTGTTGAAAATTGCCTCATTTAATTTATTGCCTAGACATTATCTGTTATTATAATCAAACATAAAAAATTCAAGGTTTCCAGAATTCAACAAAAAAGGTTACTCACGCGATATTTATTGTCGAAAAATAATATTTTTAATTTATAGTAAAAGTAGAACAACCTCATCATCACGCTACGAGGATAAGATGCGTGAAAAAAATATCAATAATTCAAAACAGTAAAATGCAAGGTAAACCATAATAAGAAATATTCATCAGAGATATTTCAAGAAAAACTGTAGGGGATGAATCAAACATTCACAAATTTAATGAAATATACCTGAAAACTATAGATGATAGCCAAAAATATCATTTTTTTTCTAGCTATAGTCCAGAATGATTCCATTTAGCAAAAGGAGGCGAATCAATTTTATTTATACAATAATTGTCTTACAGATACCTTTTTTTAAATAAGTTCTACACCACTGACTGAAATACAATTTTGATTATTGTAAGTGGCTTTTTTTAATTTGAACCAAGAAAAGTCTTGTATGGTATTTTAGGCAAGTGTTTTGAAATATTCCATGATGGATGAACCAAAGTCCAAGTAATAAAATAATAATTATAATTATTGGTTTATTGTGCCTAATAATAATTGGTAATGTTCTTGAGCACGGTCATGAGTTGTGGTAGTTACGCCGTTAGAAACGATCGTTCAGTCTTCTTTTTTTTTTGCTCTCATCACTATCATGTGCGCAAATGCAAACTTAAATTAGATCAGTTTTTGAAAAAAATTCATGTCTGAAATTTAATCTGGTAAAATGTTAACGATCAGAAATCTGCCATTTAACAAATTCAATCTAGAAACATATTTTTTTCCAAAGCCTGTTTTCTCCAAAACCGAAGCTAAATTTACTTTTTCACTTTTGTGGATTGAAAGCTGATATGTCTTTTTTTATTTTACAAGAAACCAAGTTATAATTTTTGTGTAATTGATAAATCCTTTTGCGCAAAAACACGGTGTATCCAAGAAAAGAATGAACAGCATGGGGATCTCGGAAACCGTGGGAGATAAACGGTCGATTAAATGGGGAAAAAGTTGGGCAACCAGAAGGACAATGCAATGGCAGATTTTCTAATTATTTTGAAAAATAAATTCAATTTAAGTTTTTTTCCTAATTAATTGACGTTATTATTGAATATTCGGAGAAAATGAAACCAAATTTTCATTGCAGCTATTGACCAGCTTTATTTTTGTGATGTCAGCTTTTTATTTGACGATTCATATTTGCAGGGCCGGACTGAACGTCGATTTATTTAAATACGGACATGGATTTTTTTTTGCAAGAATTGAAAGATATTTCAATCAAAAGAAACGTGTTTCGGACTAGGTATACTTATTCACATTATCAGTTCAATTTCATCTTAACACGGATCTGTCTCTTATTAAACTTCTTGTACTTATATTACTCATTGTCATCACAATCCGGCAAGTCTAGGAAGTTTAATAAGAGCACAGGTCCGTATTAAGGATAAATTGCACTGATGATGTCAATAGCTATAGTCCGAAACACGTTTAAACCATTATACAGTGTGTGTCACAGGCATGGTACACCCCCTTTTTTTTCTTTATTTTTGGAGATAATTTTTTGAAATTTGGTACGTCGCATATTCTCGATAGAGCGCACTTTTTAGCAGAAAATTGAATTTTTTTCCACATCCGGTTTTTCCGAAAATGTTACCAATGTTTTTATTTTTAAATGGGCACCCTATATATTATTATATTTTTAGATTCTATACATTTGTACAAATACAACAATACCACATAAGTACCATTTTAAATGTCAAATTTGTTTTTATTTAATTTTTTATTTCTCAATAATTATAGTGTACCATGACTATTTCGTTTTACTCCAATTGGATCATTTAATGCTAGAAAAATCTAATTTTTGTTCAAAGTAATAAATTAATAGGGGCCGGTTGTTCGTACGTCAGTTAAAAATTTTGAGATAACTACTGATTTTAAAATGCCCTGTATTATCGAACCATTGGTCTGATATTTCTGAAAATGAATTCTGCTCGCTTTAAGAAGAGTTAATTACTGATTAAAAATACAAGATCATTAATTATATTCGCCGTATTTTCAAAATTTGCAATTTAAAATCAGTAGTTATCTCAAAATTTTTAACTGACGTACGAACAACCGGCCCTAAGTGATTTATGGATAAATAATGCGCACCGGAATGATTTTTTGAGCTGAATTCATTTTTTTCAAATGGTACCATATTGGTACCGAGGTACCATCTGCTAGTACTTCCAATAAGGGACATTTTGGTGTAACCATTTTGCATCTGTGACGAACATAACAACTGAAGTCATGGCACACTATAATTGAGAAATAATTTTTTTTTTATTTAAACAGTTTTTTTTTTCATTGAATTATGTTATGAATCATGATACAAAATTATCTGTATTAGTTGGCTACAAAAAATTAATAAGAGCGTCGTTTTGTATTATTTTGGTCTGGACGTTTGCAATCTAAATCGACAGATCTTGATAAATGAACGAGTATATCGATGGCATATTCTGCATTATAGTGTTGTCCCTCAATAAAAAGTTGTGGTTTCTAAGTTAACAAGAGAGCCCGAAACCATAATTGAAATCAATTTTGTTTTATTCGATAAGTTCATCACTCTTTGCTATTTTGCAAGAAACTGCATGGCTTCCAATACGAGAAGGTCGTGGATTGCACCTTGCGAGGTCATTTTTTGCTCTACTGTGAGCTGTGGTTAGATCAAAAATTGAGGTCTTAGTTCCATTGTACTTGCGCTTGCGGTCGAAGGGGTTCAAAGAGGTTATTGCGAATGGCTATAGGCTAGCACATCGATTTGATGGGGTTTATTCACCACGTGGAATAGCCATGGAGAATTTACTGAATAGCTGCATTATGGTGAGTCTTCAGATGAGTCGTCCATTGTTTTCCGTTAATCGTTTCATATCTTCCAGTTAAATATAACCTGAAAGTTGCATCTTAGCCTCAACAATGTCGCAAGGACTTTTGGCACTTTGTAATGCAGCCAGTTTACTAGATACCTAATTGTTCAGTTGTATAAAAAATATATACAGGGTGTTCTACAAGCTCTATGACAAACTTTGACAGATGGTAGGTTGCTTGATTTTAAACATATTTTTTTCAATAAACATGGGTCCGATTCGTTTTTGTTTAGAAGTTACAAGCATTTAACCTTTATTAACAATCAACAATAAAAATTTAAATTAAATGATAATCACAAAACTTAAGACTATAAAAATTGTTCGAAATGTCCACCCTCAGCTTGAATGCAAGCCTCACATCGACGAACTAAAGATTCGGTCACTCGAAGAATGAGATTTGGATCATTTCTTATTTGGTTAGCTGCATCTTGAATTCTTTCAAGTAACTGCTGATGGGTAGCGATTTCAACATGGTAGACCAGCTGCTTCATGTGTCCCCATAAATAAAAATCCAGAGGATTCAGATCGGGAGAACGAGGTGGCCATGATATTGGACCTCCTTGACCTATCCATTTATTCGGGAAATGTTCATTTAGCCAAGCAGCAACTTGTCTTCCTCTATGTGGTGGTGCACCGTCATGCTGATACCACATATTTTGAATAATATTGAGTTGCACGTCATCAATAAACTCTAAAAGGTCGTGTTCTAAGAAATGTCTACTGAAAAAATTACGATTCTTTAAATGCTTGTAACTTCTAAACAAAAACGAATCGGACCCATGTTTATTAAAAAAAATATGTTTAAAATCAAGCAACCTACCATCTGTCAAAGTTTGTCATAGAGCTTGTAGAACACCCTGTATACGGAGAACGTGTGGAAGGGGAAAATTTTAGTGCCACATCGGCATTTGACTGATTTTTGAATTGTACTTTTGAAATTAAATTGGGCATTGCCTTGGTAGGGGGTAAGGGTGGGAGAATGTTTTTGGTGGGAGTATCTAATTCTTATTTATTGTAAAAATTTAGGGATGAGGGTAAGTTAATTGATCCTCAAATAATTTTTTACGGGTAAAAAAATAACTATAAAATTTCGACAGTTTTGTGAAAAGCGATACTTTCCCTTAACAGTTTCTGGCAATGACTACTGTTTGTAAATTTTGAGTAAAAGTTATAACAACTGTGACTTTTGTTAGTAATCTTTGTTAATTTCTGATATATGTTTTTGTGAGCTGTTATGTGTCAAGAAGCTCAGTCATTTTGATCTCATTGAGATTCTTTCTCTGCCGATCTTTCTGTCTGAGAGCAGCTTTCAAATAAGCTAAACTTACAAGTCTTTAATTTGTGCACAAATGAGCCACAAATTGGTTACAAACTTGTTTTAACTTGTTGATAACTTAGAAGCGCTTGAAGTAGGAACAGGTTTTTTACCATCAAAAGTTGAAGCTTAAAACACAAGAAAAAACATGTGGGGAAAGTAATCAAAATCGAATCTTTCTTTGACCGAAATTTTTATTTCATCAACAGTAAACTTTTTACGTAAGGCAAGCACGTGCGTGTATGAAGACCCTCCTCCCTTTATTTTTTTAACCATGAGAGTTATATTTTTTTTTAACAATATTTCATTACTTTGACTACTTTTTTTATCACCTTGCCGATGACAATAATTCGACTGGCGTCGCCACGCAAGTTTCGTATTTTTAATAGAAAGGGAGGTTGAAAATGGACTCCTTCGAAAAATCTATTGAAGTAGAATACGACCAAAGGAAAACTTGTAATTAACAACTCTTCTCCTGGTGTGTTCTTGGTTGATATGAACCTCTGAGCTAAAAAAAGAAAAACATGGGTGTTTCTATCTCAACCACTGAACCACTGAACCGCTGAACATCTCAACTATCTAACGTTGTGTTATAGTACAGTTATAGTATATCAGGTTAAAAACATAGCCCCCAACGTGGTAAAAAAAATGGCAGGGTGGTAAACTCTTTGGTTGCTTGGTATTCCTGAATGATTCAGAACCCCAATGTAGGACTTCACCAGATTGTCTTCATCGTTCTTAAAATCAATCACAAAAAGTTCCCGATCCATTTTTAAATCAAAGGTAGGTACCTCCGTCCCTCCAAGTAGGTAAATTTATCCTTTTAGCTATATTCTTAGTCCTCATAGCTCTATTTAAGAAGCTAAATTTTCAACTTTACCTATTCATCTTAGCAATTTACTAGAAAGGTTTCCTCTATGATTTTTCTATGCTTTCTATGCTCACAACAACGTGCTGAAGAGTTTATGCACCACTTACGGGACACCTGTATAAAGGATCAATCCGGTGGCCGCAATATCTATTTTTAGACCCTTCAGTATAAGATAATTTAGAAAATCAAAAATCTATTAAATTTCTTTAGGAAATTGTTATCATGTCATAAGAAAAAATCGTTTAAGTAATATGACATCTTTTTTTTCTAATACAAAGGAGGGAATCGGTCTTAACCATTTATGTCTATAACTTCTCTATTGCTAGCGCCCGTAAGTGAAAGTGCCGCGGACTGAATGAGACAGCAAACGATTTCTATCTCTTTTTAGAGTACTCGACCGTTGTGCGCAATCGTCACGACCTGGTGGGTCGAATCAGTTGCTCGCTTGTAGGCGTTTTCAAATCTTCGAACATGCGCGCAGGACTCGAAGTACTTATGATGAGAGAAAGATTTCGAAGAAAGTGATTTCGTCCATATCCAGACCAATACTAGCAATATGGTAGTATTAGATATATGGTCTTAACTGTGTAGATACGACAAAGTCTCCAGTAATTTTGGGCGTTGAAACTAGTTCATCTGGCCAGACACACTTTTATTATACAGTGCGCGAGAACACTAAGGAATAAATTCTCTAACTTTGTAAAAAAAACTTTAGAAAATTTGCAAAAACATGTCAACTGTTATTCGGGAGAGTAGTTGTCAACCCCCCCAGTTTGTCACCCCTAAGGGGTAGCAACCCCATCTTCGAAAAATCAAATGGAAAAGTACGACCTTGATAGATTTTTTTATACAGAACACAACAAAAACAAAATTGTTTAAATCGAATGACAAAAAAATGACGAAGATAATTTTTTAATAATTTCTTTTCGAAGATGGAGTTGTTACCCCTTAGGTGTGACAAGGTGGGGGGTTGACAACTACTTTCCCGAATGACAGTTTAAAAATAACAGTTGACAAGGTTTTGCATTTTTTCGAAAGTTTTTTTTTTACAAAGTTAGAGAATTCATTCCTTACTTTTCTCTGGGATTCGAACCCACTCTGTTGTAGCCGCAGCAACTTAGTCGCGTGAACGCTCAGCAACTGCAATATGACACTATATTAACGTCATTCGGTATTTTTTTCTTTTGCAAAATTACAATTAATTTTGATTGTAATAGATTTTTTGGTATTTTTTAGTATTACATGACATATAGAAAAAATTAAATAGCTTAGTTTACTTAAAAAAAGTCGATTTCTTTTGTCATACAGGGTGAGTCATTAGTATGGAAAAGCTTGATTACGCAAACGCCGGTAATGATACCGAAATGAACCAATGAACCAAATGTTTTCTATGCCAAATGGAGGCCAAAAAGTGAAGTTTATAAAATTATTTTCAGATACATCTATAGGCTGGTCCAATATTCGCCATACAACTTTGTTATTTTGAATAGGACACCCTCTATATAATTACATTGCCAAATTTTATGAGAAAATTTAATGAGAATGTTTTTTACAGTTAAATTGTTTAACCAGTATTTTATGAGTTATAAACAAATGAATAATGTGATCTTCGATTATCAAAACAGCTTCTAATAATAATTGAAAAACAAAATTTGAAAATTGTGTGGATAAATTGTTATACAGGGTGATGAAAATTCTGAAAATTTTAATCACAATGTATAAAAATTTCAGCTACATACATGATAGAATACCACATGAAAAGTTAAAAGATAGGGTCATGCAGCTCAGTGAAGTTGGCACCCCTAATAGTGAATTTTTATAAAATGCAAACGACATTCATTGGTCCACGATTTATCACGTTTTTTCAGCCAAAATATTCGTTTGTCCACCGTTCAAAAAATGTAACGGCTAGATTTAAAAATTTTAGATCAGCATCACCCCCCATGAACATATTTCATTAATTCCCAAACAGCATTCGTTTGTCCACCCAAAGTTTTCGTTTTTCCACCCACTTTCCAAAAAAAAATGCCAAAAATAATAAATTTGTAACTTTTCTTGGAGGGTGAATAAACGAAAATTTTGGATGGACAAACGTGGACAAACGAATGCCGTGAGAATCTTATAGAAATTAGAACTTATTAGGGGTGCCAACTTCACTGAGCTACATGTAAGCCGTTTTCGGATCTTGACTCGTTCAAACATTGTAAGCTGTTTTTAAAATGGAGAATCGAGCTTTTCATTTGTTTATTAAATCTTCAATTTAAAAGACCATTATTACTTAATTTTCTCAGACAGTCTGAAAATGTAATAATATACAGGGTGTCCTACCTGAAAATAATAATAAAAACTGCACTTTGGCTTCCTATTTGTGAAAAAAATCGTTTATTAGGTTCTGCTTGGTTATCATTATACTTACAGATTACAGATAAAATAATCATCTTAATTAAAATTCATGAAGGTCTCTGGAGATGAAATAAATAAATACCTATAATTTAATGTTCGCGTGTATATAGCAGCTGAAATATGATATGGAATTTATAATTCCAAGGAGAATATAACAGATCGAAAGAATTGCCCATCATAACTGAGAAGTTTTGCATTAAAACTAATGGATGGTGGTAAACAAGGTTTAATTAATAATTTTTCGGTTAATAATAATTTCGAATTTATAATTCCAAGGAGAATAGAAGGGGCCAAAAGAAGCATCCAGCATAACTGAGAAATTTTACATTAAAACTAATATTGGATACTGGTAATCAAGGTGTAATTAAAATTTTTTGGGCTAATTATTTAATTCATCGGCCCTGAATCGTGCTAATTAAGAATTATTGTAAAAATCAAACCAGAACACAAGAAAATCTCGAGAGCAATGATGATAGGTGAAATAGGTAGGTAATCTGCATAGATCTGCTAATAAACGAGTTAATAACGGTGAGGTCAGTGACTGATGACATTACACTTACAACTGTAGATTTTACTTCCTGAATGTAATAAAGATGGAGCGTCTTAACACAATGAAACTATTTCAGCGCTAGTCATTTATTGAGATACCTATCAACTGTCAAGAACAAAGAAAAAATTAATATGTTACCATGCAGCATGATCTAGTGCTACAGTAGTTGTTTCCATATGTATGGGAAATCAAGAAACTTTTTCTATGTTTCCCATACATATTTCAACCATTCCAAATAATTCCCCAAGATCTTGAATAAATAAATAAAATATTTTTCAAGCCTCCCCTAATAGTAACAAAAAAGGTCTTGTAAAAAACACTAAGTGGTAGTATGGTTTAACCCTTTGCAAGAAAGCGGGAAGATTAAAATTATCATCATAAAGGCTTTTATTGGTAGTGTTTGATTGTTAATTCGTTTAAAAAAATTGATAAATATGAATTTTCACCCCCATTTTAAGGGACTGTAACTTCTAATTATTATTAAGTGGAGGCTGGAATTTATAATTTATTTTTTCTAAAAAATTAATCCATTGGCTTCACGTCTACTATAAAAATGAATTTATCAGAATTAACTAGAAGTAATCTCCTCCTTTCTTGCAGATAAAGTAAGTGCAGTCCAAATAGATTGTATTCAATTAAAACTGTGCCCTATGGCTTTGACGCTGATTAACCGGAGACCCTACCATCCAAGTACCATATCATTCTTAAGGTACTCCCATTGCGGTTTTGATGGAAAAGAGCCAAAGGTATGGTGTAACAAGTTCCTATCTTGCAAAACTCCAGACGCCAGAAATGGTAAATATTCCTTTAATATTTTAGTTACAGGAATTCTTCATTTATTTTCATGATCAAACATTTATCTAGTTATTTAAACATTATTAATTATTTACAGGTACATGTACAGAAATTAGGAAATGCAAGCCCTATCTCCACCTACTAAAATCAGTCGACGTATCCAACCCGATCACAAAAAAGTACCTTCGAGCTTTTCGATGCACTACAGAGCATGACCCGCGAATAGAAGTGTGCTGTCCTGATGCCCCCAAACATCCCATCCATTTTCATGATTACGATTACAATTACGGTGGGGGCTTCCATACTAAAGAGTACCATCTTGGATTAAGTGGAAATAAAAAACCTGAGAAAACATACGATTCATCATCTGAGGACTCAGACGAGAAACCTGAGGAATCTCACGTGACAGATCGATTTGACAAGGGTCTGGATGAAGTCTGCGGGAAAGAGTTACTTGGTGATAAAATTATTGGTGGAACTGATACCGAGCTCAGTGAATATCCGTGGATTGCTCTTTTGAAATACGACAATGGGAGTAAACTCTCTTATGGGTGTACTGGTAGTCTGATTAGTTCTAAGTACATACTCACTGCTGCACATTGTGTTGATCCTGTTATTACTAGAGCCAAAAATATTGGAAAAATGTAAGTAAACTATTTTATTATTATTTCGAGTCATTTTTCTTCTTTCCGCATTTTTGTTAGATTGCCTTATTCAAATCATGTTTCCTTGTTCATGGGAACTATTTTGCTTTGCTGCTGTTTATTCATGATGTTTTATATTGTTAGCGATGTAGTTTCATTACGACCTTGTAACGTATATTTAGGCATATTTCTTTATATAAATCAAACAATGGTACAAGCAACGCCATCTCTTGTCGAATAGACCTACCATTAGTTAGAAATCATGGAAGGTACAGTAACCTTTTCATTAAAGTAATATTGCAGATTACTAGCCCGGCTCTATATAATCCGGCGGGAATATTTTGAAATCCCGTTCTCTGATTCGCCAAATATCACCCAATTATTATATTTTTAGATCAGGGGTAATCCTTGGAGAGTATGACGTCAGAAACACAACAGATTGCTTCTATACAAAATATGGGTCGGATTGTGCTGACCCGATCAAAGAATTCGAGATATCATCAATTACAAGGCATCCAGGATATGGTTCAACGGATGTCATTAACGATATAGCACTTATACGTCTTAAAGGAAAAGTAACATTTACAGGTAATAATCGATCACAATAGAATAATTAATATAATAATCGGTGATTGAAATTTTTCTTCCAGAGTACATTAGACCGATATGTCTTCCCAGCAATGAGACAAAATTCAGCGGCAATGAAACATTCGAAATCGCTGGTTGGGGCAGGACAGAAAATAGTAAGCAGACGATACTTCTGAACACTGCAAGTTACGTTATTAAATGATCAATCTTTGCAGGTCGTCGCAGCCCAATTAAACGAAAAGCGACCATTCCATATCGTCCTCGCAGTTCTTGTAACCGGGTTAGTGGTCGACTTCTAACACCGGGTCAGATTTGTGCAGGACTTGGCAATGGTACGGACAGTTGTTTCGGTGATTCTGGTGGTCCTCTAATGCTGAGAAATCAAGACACTACCGTTACAGTCATGGGTATCATCTCTTACGGCTATGGAGGTGCTTGCGGGCAATTTCCTAGCGTCTACACTTTGGTACCCTACTACATGGAGTGGGTTAAAAAGAACATGAGGGATGATGAAGACTGAAATTAAAAAAAGCCAAATTCCTGGCCAGTATTATAATTATTATTCTTACTTTTAGATTAAATTGTTTAAAAAAACAGATAAAAATGTTGCTAAAAAATTTGTGGATATTAATTACCAAGCATTTGGTCGTTTTTTTTTTATCTCACTTGCACAGAAAGTGTTTTTGTTTCAAGCAGCCCTATTTTTCCCAGCTTATATCTGGTAGTGCTCTTTATACTTCTCAAGATCCCAAAGGTGAGAGAGATAAAAAAAAACGATCTGTGTAGTATAGTCAAGTAGCTACCATCGTATACCCAATACTTACAGGTACTTTTTGGAGCTTTGGTCCAGTCGTACCTGTTGTATTATTAGAATTAGAAGTGTACATTATGCACACACGCATAGTATGATTCTTTTTCTTTAATTGATATCTGGCATTTCCTTATTTCTGTGAAATAATATTTTGATACTACTGATCGTTAAATTCTAGTTTTTAAGACTTCTTAAGGTGTTAATTTTGTTTACTGTAAAACTCCTGTATTGAAGATATTTAAATATATTGTAATTCAACATTAATAATATTTTTATTAAATACGCATGTTCAATAATAGTTACAATAAAGCTAAACACACGTACCACAACCACCATATTTATCCACATTATAGTTACCACTATTCCTCATTTCATCGAGCAGATCACTAATAGCAGGACCATTCTTATTAGTAATTAATGCTTCATTCAAATTTCTGATTTTATTGAAAAACGAAAACTTTCTCTCATCATGAGACCTCAGAGTTCCATTTCTTTTCATCGAGAAGTAAATGTACTCCAATACTCCGGTGCTTCTTATCAAGAAATCCCTATGCGCCAAACCTTGCAGCCTCTCTTTCTCCTCTGACTCGACGATAATTTGAGGTTCGAATGAATTAGAAATCTTAGAAGTTACCATGGGGGTTGACAGCTTTAATGCTTTACTATTCAAAATTTTTTCGATCGGCGCAGCTTGTGGTTGTAGTGGTAATCCTAGAGTAGGAGGTTTAATTCTCTTGGAAGCTTCAGTTTTAGCCTTGAGCACGATTTCGTCTCTCAAAGCATTTTGAGCGGCCTCTCTTGCTCTGCTAGCAGCCGTGTCGCAGTATAAGGAACCTTGTCCTTGATCGAAATACTTTGAATATAAATGTTCCGTGGTAGAGCATGGGTAAATCAGTCTGTATTGACCTCGATTTTGGTACTCTTGTTTATAATATTCTATAAAATTTTTCTGATTTTGTTGATTACTAGTTTGCTCTTTCTGTCCTTGATTGAGTAGTCTTTCTCTTACTCTTTTCCTATCCTCTCTCACGATCTTACGTTTATCACACATGTGAAGGTTCATCATTGAAAGCATATCAGAAATCAAGCCTTCTTTAACTTCATTGTCTAGAGGCGTGTCAGTGTGAAAACTTGGTGAATGGTTTACTTCTAATATAATTGGATTTAGTCTTCGATCTAGTATTATATCAGTTCCTAGAAGTTCGCAACAAGCGGGTATGATGTCATGGTTGGGGAAACAAGCAGCGTAACTATGTTTCAATACAGGGTAAGCTGCTATAATTGTTTTTATGATAACTTCATCGATATTGAACCACAAGGCATCGACATCATGTCCTAAACTTTCCATGTATGTGTTGAACCAAGTCAATTTTCTCTTGCTACCCCACTCGTTATCTTGATTGTAAGTTCTGCTATGTTTGTTAACGGCATAGTTGGTTAGATGCATGAAAACGTTGGTCATATTGACAGTATTTGGTTCCTTGTATCGGCTAGTTGCAAATCGCACTAAACCTTCTTTGTACATGTAGATCCTTAATGGATCACAAGCTGTTATCAAAGTGTAAACCCTTAAATCAAACTTGTAACCATCAATGAGGTATGGTTTATTTATGTAGACCTGACATATACCTCTATCGCTCGGTCTGATATCTTTGAGGTTTCGAGTGAGCACTATTCCCCGACCTTGACTCCCAGCATCAGGCTTAAGAATGAAAACTTTATTTTTTCTTAACCTACTGTACGCTATTGCTTCGCCTAGGTCAGCTGGGAAACACCAAGTCTTAGGAAAGAAATTATAATCTTTAGGGTACAAGCGGAGCATTCTGTTTAAATTACGAGCTAGAAGGTCTTTTCTGCAAATCTCCAACATACCTAAAATAATTATCATCTTAGTTCTATGATGATAATCACCCGAAGGTAGCTACTCACCAGGGAAATGATTAATTTTCTGGAACCTCTTCATTTCTTTACATCGTTCAACTGTGATAGAAAGGTCAGTCCAGTACATGTTCCAGTTTTCCGATTCACTGACTTCTTTGAATTTGAATTTCGCTGCCACTCTACGTATAACATCATAACGACAATTGGTAAGACAAACGGTTATAAATTTCTTCCTGTTACTTTTTACTTGGAAGTCCCCACTGGCTTTAGTGTGCTCTGCTTTCTTGGCTTGAGATAGTTTCTTGGTGCTGATGGCAGTTTCAGGCGTGTCACGTGGGTCTACCTCAGAAGACCACTCTGAAGATTCAGTTGGGATACATGAAATTGTTGTCCTCGATTCTCCATTAAGTGTATCGTCTATGGACATACTATTCGTTAAGCATGTCAAGAACTGTAGTTCCAGTGGTCGATCAATTTTTGATGAATTCTTTAACGCTGGTTTTGACAATAAGTAATGTTTTCGGTGACATTATAATTTGTCACTTTTCTGTCAGATATTATGTCAGTGATGATCATAGATATAGGCAACCCTAAATACATTCCGACAAGGCAGGTTATCAATAATAATTATTATAACTATTATTAGTCCGGAAAGAGCTAAATATCTCCTGCAGGTATCAAGAACAAGCCTAAGACTCATAACATTTACTCTGGCCACTGCAGGGTAAACAAACACCTTCATAAGATTGGAATAACATGGGACCAAAAGTGCAGAGGATGTGGAGAAGAAGACAAAACTTCAGAATATGTGCTCTGCCGTTACTGCCCAGCACATCGTCAAAATGCTGTTCGTCAGAATACGAACAATCCATATTGGGGGAAATCTGGCCTGATATGGTCATAATTGGACAAACCCAGCCGAGGCTCGTCCTTCTGTGCATCCGAGCAATCGGATGGTTGGGTGATTTTTAGGGGATGTCCACTCAAGAGGAGGAAAAAAATTGAGGTCTAGGTGTTCCATCCGTGGAGAACAATGTTATTTTATTTTGCTAAATTAGGTTTTTCAATCACTTCCAGCGTCATGGAGCCGTGAAATGCTACTCGTAAGCCCTCCAAGTTTTCTCATTCCAATGGCGCGTGACTTGAGTCATAAGCCAAGCTCATCAACTTCCGCATAGATCTTGAAGAGGGCGTAGAGACTAAAGCAACAAAATACTGAACAATAATTCCACAAATGCGGTAATTGACAGAAGTAGCCAACTTCATTGTAGGCGGAATAGGGCCAAATGACTATTTTTGTTGAACTTATTTTCTTGATTTCTCAGTGGTGGTGGCTGTCATCTTTATTCAAGATCGAACCTTACTTTCAAGTGTATTGTGTAGATTTTTTATGCTGATAAGAATAATTAACAAGGATAAACTTACATGGGTTCAAGATATATCTCTTACCATGATAATTACCAGCATCTTACCATGATAATAATTTCCTCTATAACAAAAAAATGTACTTTGAAGTATATTTCGGTTTTTTAGGCTAAGAGGTAGAGTTTTTCAGAGTTTTCTTTAACAATATCAAACCGAAGCTGTATCAGTAGTATAAAATTTATATTTTTTCGACCCTTACTTAATCTGAATATGAACCCAACGGAAGCCTAGGATTGGTGTTGAAGTTGAAATTCTGCATTCTTCTTGTTGCTCGTTTATTATGTCTAAATTTATGACCTCAACTCTTACTTGTTTCGGATAACAGAAAATAAATAAAAAATTAAAAATGCACTAAGATAAAATGAGCCAACCTGCTGAGCTCTCGAGCTCTCGAGTTCACCGGTCAAAGACATGGGATTATAAAAGAGGATGCCATACACGTATGAAAAAATTCAATATATTTTGACTATAATAATAGCCACTTATACTATTTTACTATTTATACATATTCAAGAAATTTTTTCTTGGCCTTTCTAGTTCACAAAAGCCAAGTTTGTAAAATAAATGACTCATTTTTTAAAGTAAAAAAATAACTCATCAATTGAAAATAAAAAATTCAAGCAATTATCATAAAGTAACAAAAAACCAGTTCCAAATTAGAGAACTTTAGGGTACTAAATGGATGAAAAGTTTCATTTGTTTTACTCAATGTTGAAGTCTACAATTTGAAAAATAATGGAGCAAGTCGATTAAGAAATTATGTAGCACTGCTGGAGCGAAAGCTTTCACATATAAACACCTGATAGTAAATGTGTTAATTCAGTAAATGAACGCACTTGCTAGACAGTTCATACCTACTGATACTTACTAATATCGTAAGCAAATGCACTCACAACTAACACAATTTTTACTTTAACTACTTCTCAATGCGTACATTGTCACACTTGAGTGATTGGTAGTGTACACAAACATGAAATGTATTAGCGTCAACATTTTTGCAAGTTACTGTTGCTACAACGGCCAGATGCGTGCCACCAACCACTTAATTTATAAATTGTTTGCGTTAGCTGCCAAAGAGATCTTATCTTAATCTTATAATTGCTCATTTTTCAAGGGATAATAGTTCGTGCTCGTGTTGTTTTTTTTAAGAGAAATTTCTATTCGGTCTGCAGGACAATTGCACCAAATTGACCAAGTGTTATAGGTAGGTACTTACAATGAATGAATGTCATAAAAAATGAATATTCTCAATCAGTGTATTAGCTTCTTATGAAAAATGAAACCATTTTATTTTTAAACTGCTTTTGAGTTTCGTCCTCTAACGAACGCGCACGAGTGAACAGGGCGAATACGCAAGAAGGTATAGTCGAACGAACTCACACGAACTTACAAACAGACTTGTAGAATTTACAACAGACTTGTTTGTGTTCGTACGTTTATAAAAATATTTAAATCAAAATTATGCGCAAAAAAAAATCATGTAAAAAGTGAAAGCAAAACGGAGTTACAGTTAGTAAGCTCCGGTTTACCAAAATTATTTTAGAAATTATACAAATTCAATCAAGAAGGTAATAAACTCTTAATAAATAATATAACAAATAATAATAAAACAAGTGTGAATAAATTTAAAAAATACAAGCTGGACAAAGACGACGAAAACGGGAGATTTTGGGGGGAAACTGGAAGCGGAAAGTTTGTGTAACGGTTGCTAGATTTTGTATGACGGCAGGTCCCATCAATGGCAATTTTGTTGTTATCAAAAACGCATAAACATCAACTGGTTATTGTTAACATCGTTGCTGCAAAGTGCAAGCGACGAGACACACCAAGTTCTGTTAAGAAACTTAATAGTTAGAGATATGGCCAAAAAATGCCTTCTATATCTCCCAAATGGAAGAAAAGCAGGTTCTTGTATAGTTCGAGTCCCCTTCTCGAAACCCGTCTTATCAAGTAGGAGTCAAACGCGCTGCGGTGAGCGGCTACGACTTTTTTTGCCCAGATTGGCTCCAGCGATTTCAAAAATTTCTCAAATTTGGAAGACATTTTTTTTTTTAAAGAGGGAGCATCGGTCTTAACTGTGTAGTTAAGACATAGTCGCTCCACTCTGGTAAATTGGCTTTGAGCACGAACTCTTTAGCCACACACACTTTAAATTATATTTGCCTTTTAAATGTTCGATCGCTTGTTTCACTTTTCACAGACATTCGAAAATGAATCTGAAAAGTAAAGCGGGCCGAGGTGAGTTTCGAACCCGCGATCTATGGCTTCGTGGGCCAGCGGAGAACCACTTGGCCACGCAAGTTACTATGGAAGAAAATATTTACTGGGTGGCATCTAGGCAACCCCCCTCCCAATCAGAGGAAACTTGTTTTCTTCCAATTTGCTCCTTGCAAAAATCTCTTCTGGGAGCTCCAAAAAATGAAAAAAAAAATTGTAAATCCAAACTTGAAAATTGACAGGGAAGTCAAGCTCGGGACCGAGAATATAGAAAATAATTTTTTTGCTACATGTGTCGACATCGCCATTACAAATTTTCAAAATATAAATGGATTTGCGTCTGTTGTACTAGTTGTACTGAAGGTTACCGCAAGAGCAAATGGGAAGAAAAAAAAATACCTCAATTGAGAAGGTTGCTTAGATGCCCCCCAGTATTTTTTTTCCAAATTGCAGAAATATTTTTAAATTGTTCGAGCAAATCTGAGCAAAAGGCCGTAGCCGCTCACCGCAGCTCGCTAGACTATCATATTTGGAAAAGGGGACTGGAACTATATATCAACCTGCTTTTCTTCCATTTGGGAGATACATTTTGACGCCATCTCTCCAATTATTATAAGTGTCAGGAGAATATGGATCTTGTGAGGATGTAACTGGAAATCTGTATAAAATTCAGAGAACAGTAGTCCTAGATAAACAGAGAGGAGATGACATCGTTTTGGTCCTGGTCATGGCAAGTCAAACCTCATTCATGAGCCACTATGGATGAGATTTTCTCTTGGATGGGTGACTGTCCAGTGTAAAAAAAAATTCACCAATACCATCAGCAGTGTTTCGGTAGGCACGTTAAATGTGGTACAGAGAGTCACGTTTTTACCTAATAACAAAAAGTAATTTTCTCAAAATAGAGTGCGAGGAAAAAGGGTCCCCCGCAAAAAGACCCAGAAATATCTAGAACGATTTGGACTCGGCACTATAACGATTTCCTGTGACCAGGACAACATGAATCGACGCTACATTGAGACCACAAGATAAATTATGCTTGTACCTAATACAATAATTATTTGATTAGGCACAAAGAAAATTTGTACTCAAGATCAAATTTGCAATAAGTGACAAACTGGTAAATAATTTGACAAATAAATCTACCTTCAATACGCTAGGCCTTCACGACTAACTGGTTAGATCAACTTTGATTAAACATACCCCAGAAGCGGTTTAATCGCATAAAAGTACTCCAGGAGCAGTAGAACAAGTTATTTTGACCTAAAAATGTACCCCTTGCCTTGAGTTAAAGTCCTTTTGTCGGTTACTAATCAGAATACTAACCATGATAACTTATACTTTTTAATAACGGGTATCCTTCTTCATCGTACCGCTGTTTTCAGTTTAATTTTTTTATTGAGGATACGTTCAGAGCAACATGAAATATGTCTTCTGCTCAAAAATCACTTGCTTACAAATCTTGTGTTATCAGAATCTTATGAACAATGCTTTTAGATTACAGTTCCCCTAGCTATAATCCATGACTAAGTTACATTTTTGAAGCGTTTCCCTTACCCTATACTTGCCTACAAATGTCTTCTTGCCCAGATTGTGCCTCTTCTACAGATTCATGGAAGATCTTGAGGAAGATACTACCCAATTTGCATAATTAGAGGATTTTTGTAGCTGACAGTGGCGTTACGTTACGAACTATATTTTCATAATTTTATAAAATGCCACAATGTCCCTTTGATAAAATTTAAACTTGTTAAAAATTTACTTACATATTATCTTTGCTGGATATTCTGTAAAATCTTTGTACCAAACGGTAAAAATCTTATTCAAAGATCACTAGCTTGAAAGTGACCTAGGGTCGTACCCTTGTCACACTTCGTTTTATTGTGCTGCTCGTCTGCGATGAAGTATACTGAAACCCCACTAATGAATTTTTACAAGTATTTTTCTCTATCTCTAAGGCTAATTAAGGTAAATTCCGACGTGTATGGTTGATAAATGATAGTCTGCTAATGGTACGAGTCCATATAACGGACTCAAGGCGGCCAACAAACTCAGAATCAAAGACAAGTTCAACGGTGTTGCGTTCTCCAGCTGTTCTTCAACCATGATCGCTAAAATCCTCGTTTTGGTCACTCTCGCTGCTGTTTGCACCGCTAAATATACCGGCAAGTATGAAATTAGACTAGGGGGTGATTTTTGGGGGGTAATTTAAGACTTCTAAAATGTGGATAATTTTTTAAGCAGAGAGGTTGATTTTAATATAAATGATTAAATTCTTATTTATACATATATTGTGTAATCTTTCTTGCTTAATTTATTTTCGTAAGATCTCGCCCTTGATAAAGAATGTAGGTATAAAATTGTGTTGCATAAATAATTAGAATGTAGACATTTAAATCTATTTGCTATTAGTAGGTGTTATAATATCTTAAATGATTCGTCAAGTCGGATTTTTCAATCATCTTCAGGCGTGTGAAAATGTAGTACCTATACACAATAATAGTTAAAGCACCCTTGAACTTAAATAATCAAATCAATTCAACTATACAGAGTGTTTGGTAACTGAACATTCAAAATAAACGTCATGTATAAAATCGTATTTTAAGCATAAAAGAGACTTTAAAAAAAATTAGGCCTTGTTAAGGGTAAATCTCCAAAAATATGTCAAACTAAGGCCGCAATAAAAATAAGTTTTATTCAGTAGCTGAACAACAATTTTGAAAATATTTCCGGAACGAGGCTTGATCTTGATAAAAGTAATTCTTTGTTTTATACTGAAAATACGATTTTACACATGACGTTTCATTTTGGGTGTCCAGTTACCAAACACCCTGCACCTACACCCTTATATGCATGCACATTCAAACATTACTATTTTCATCAGATATGTAAACAATAATTATATAAAGAAAGTTGTTACTACACATTTTATTTAAGTTTAGAAATATGTCGAATGTTTATTAATGAAATAACCGAAAACACATGTTGAATTAAAAATAGTTTTGTAAAAGCAAGAAGCATGAAACGTGAGAAGAATTAATTAGATTTGTCAGTTTAATAGAAGCATAATTATTATTTAGTTTCATTATTTTTTATAAACCTGTCTTCAGACTACAGTAAAAAAACCAAAGATAGGTGAAGTAGGTGATTATTGCCATAATTCACAAAGCAGTACAGTCCTGCTGTTATTTATAGCTCTAAAATAATTAAATAAATAGGATGGAGAAATACAGTTTATATGCATTAGAATGAGATAATTTAATTGCTGGAATAATTCGTCAAAACCTTCTTTGAGACATTCATGACCAAAAATGACGTAGTTACTTTATTAGGACACATGTAGGTATTTAAAAAACTGTGAAATAATTTTTAATTATTTTTATTTCGAATTAAAAAATGAAATGTGTTTATTGGTCTATTTTTACTTCGTGAATTACTTTTTAATTTAGAGATTTAAAATCTCTGGTAGGTATGTTATAAACGATAAGAAATACAGAACTGTAATAATTGGTTCTTCTATAGCTGTCCCCGTCTTCGAGATAATAGGAGAAAAATTATTTTTGGGCGAACGTTTATGTTGTTTTTTTTCAAAATCATCCAAAGTTGAACATTGACGGATTTTTTTAGTTATTCAAAATATTTGTTCTCGTTTTGTGAGGGGAGACTTCACGGTCCAACTGAATTATTTAACCGACTCGTACTGCAGTTGACTGTGCTCACACAAAATTAAAATTACGTCCCCTTCTGAAGACATCGATTTTTCATGAAAATTTCACACCAGGTACCTACCTACCGGGTGGGTAAATTTGTTTCTCTTCGATTTTAATCAAAATTCCCTGTCAGATGATAGAAATAGGTGCGAGAAATTTAGAACTGTAAGCGGTTTTTTTGTAGCTCTCCTCGTTTTCGAGATACAAGAGGAAGATCATTTTCGGGTGAAGGTTTATTTTGTCGATTTTTTGAAAACGATTCTTTGATACACTCAATAACTAACAGAGCCTTGAAAATTTGTTAGGGGGTATGCCAGAGAATGGCAATTCCGAAACTGAAAGCCGTTTTATCTTGCACTTTCGCGTTCTCGAGATATGACCGTTCAAAATTGAAAATTGTTTTTTTTTGTTTTTCAAAATTTTATCCAAATTTTTCATGAAACTGAGGACTTTAGGGTCCAACTAGATTGTTTAATATACTTATTTTGCAGTTGGATGTGCTCACACAAAATTAAATCCCATTATGAAGAAATTTTCGATAATAAAATTTTTCGAATTTTCATGAAAATTAGTAAAAACTACCCGGATGCAGATTTTTTAGTAGAAAAAAATCGAATTTTGACGAAAAATTAATCTCAGGTAGGGCTTTAAAAATTTGCTCAATGACGTAGGTACTGGACTTTAGACTATGTCAATTCCGAACCTGGAAGCTGTTTTATCGTGAGACTTTGCGGTCTCGACTCTCGAGATATAATATAACCGTTCAAAGTTCGAAATTAGCGATTTTTTAGCTTTTTAGAATTTTTGTTTGCGCTATTATACAGGGTGATTCAAAATTGAGTGCAAATATTTTAAGGGCTTATCTACCAGCCAAAAATAAGAAGTTTTTTTCATATAATCGTATGTCCTAACTTGCTTCGTTTTCTAGATACAGGGTGTAAAATCTTGAAAAAAAAAAATCGATTTTCATCAATTTCTCAAAAACCTCTCAGCCGATTTAAATAAAATTTTATAGGCTTATTTGTTATCATAAGGGCCTTCCTTTGATGGGAATAACATGAATTAATTAATTCCAGTGACGTCTCAGGGGGCTACCTGAATTAAATTAAATAAATCTCAATAATCGATGTGAATTTATTACTTGTTTTAATAGGGTCTGGCACAGATTTTGATTTTTTTCTTGGAAACAAAGCTAGATACGAGTAAAGCTCAGGAGGCAAGAAAGTTACAATATTGACCGCTTAATCTAAAAACAAATATAAATTGTCAAAAGAGCAGTGGCGTACCATAATTTTACCTATAAGTATCAAGTAGGTAGCCCTCTGAGACGCCACTGGAATTAATAAATTTATGTTATTCCCATCAAAGGAAGTTACTTATAACGACAAATAAGCCTACCAAATTTTATTTAAATCGGCGGAAAGGTTTTTGAGTAATTAATAAAAAAATCGATTTTTTTTCAAAATTTTACACCCTGTATCTAGAAAACGAAGCAAGTTAGGACATACGATTATATGAAAAAAACTTCTTATTTTTGGCTGGTAAATAAGCCCTTAAAATATTTGCACTCAATTTTGAATCACCCTGTATACACCAAACTGTATTATGCATCAAGTGCCCAAAGTCCTGCCTCGATATTAGCAGATTTGGATGCGAAAAAAACTGTTTTTGACCTTTGTAAACTGAATAAAAATATCAAATTTTAAATTAAAGGGATTGTCAATGATTCTTTGATATAAATACAGGGTGAATAGAGGTATAATAGAGGAATAGAAATAGAAATAGAGGAAACTTAAAATAGCTCCAAAACCTATAAAAAGCCGCATAAAAAAGCTAAGGAGTATTTTTTGTTCTAAAATGCATGGGCTATTGTATTTTCAGTAAAGTCAGTGGTGTAAAAGATAGGGAGAAAAAATGGGAAAAATTAAAAAAAAAACCTAAATATCTACGCCACTGGAAGACATCTATAAAACCTGAAATAGTAAAATTAAAGATTTTTGTTTGTTTAATGTTCTTGCCGTAGTTTGTAGTTTTATCAAAATCGGTTAAAATTTACACGAGTTATAATCAAAAACTGTTATATTTTAAAAATTATAGCACCCTATATTTCGAAAACAAAACGTTTTTGGATAATGTTTATTACGAAAAAGATTGTTTTGACGCCCCCTACTACCTCCAAAAGTTTGTCGGTGTATTTATGATACAGATATACCTAATTAGAATTATTCTGTGGCTTAATGAGCTAGATCACGAAGCCAAAATTACTAGAGTGAAGCGACTATATCTTATCTAGATAGTTAAACATATGTAAAGATGTTCCCTCTTTTTATTAAAAAAAACTTCATATAATCCTATAGCTAATTTTAGTTATTAAGGGGGTTACAGGACCTCATAATTTTCTGCATAAGGTACCAATTTAAGAATATTTATTCAACTTTACCTTGGTCTTGGTTGTTAAAAAAATTTATACAATTTTTTTAATTAAAAAAATTTTTTTTTTTTTTAAACCGAGGTAAAGTTAAATAAATATTCTCAAATTGGTACCTTATGCAGAAAACATTAAGTTCCTGTAATTCCTTAAATATTTAAAATCGGACATCATCATAATATGATTAAATGAAATTTTTTTTAAACTACCTACCTCAAATTTCATTTTTACAATTTGATGATGAACTGCATGATAAATCATCCTTTATATGATAGTTACGATATTTGAGTTTTGTCTCATAGGTCAATCAACGTGCTTTCTAAGCTTTCTTGTCATTATTTTGTGGCTCTGAGTAACTTAAGAAACTCAAACAATCTTGAATTAGAATAAAAAAAAGGTTGACTCAAGTGTATCAAGTATTATAGAAAACGCTGCCGGAGAAAGTAATTGGTAATTTGTTACTTGAAAAATCAATGAAAGTCTACGACTATAATTTATTTATGAGCGATTTAAAGATTGATGGCATAAAAATTTGTATCTATAAAGGTACAAAACGACAAGTAGGTACTTACTCATAGTTGAAAGAAAATGTGCCTGATGTAAGTAAATATGGGATAGTAGCTAATAATTACCTACATTATTAATACGAAAATATCAAGTAAGAAAGTCACGTAAAATTCAAAATTATCATAAAGAGGAAACAGAAGTAAAATCAATAAAAAAGGAATTAATCAAAAACTACCAAGTACAATAATATACCTAAAGACTAATTTTTTCCGTAAATTTGTGCGTAAAAGTACTTTCCCTTAAGCTTCTGTATGTAATATAACATTTAATGTGACAAATAGGAAAAATAAAAAATTGTGTAGAATGTGATTCCTTTAGAATGAATGTGTAAGTAGTGTTAATATTCTTTAGTATCAAGAAATTTAAAAAAATCCTATAATTGGTAGAATAGATTTTGGGGATTGTTAGAAGTGATTTAGGTATTTAAGAACAATAAGGAGGACATTTTTTAACCGCAACGAAGACGCTAATAATTATTATTGTCTGAAATTAGCTCCTTAATAATCAGCATTTTCATATAACCTGAAACATTTAAAATCATGTTGAATTCTTATGCGCCCAAATTTCCCCTCATTTTCATATTGACTCATGAAGCACACAACATAAAATAATTATAAATTGGTAAAATATTTTCGCGTCCATAATAATTTTTAAGCAAAAAATAACTCATTCATTGTGGTTGCAGAATTCTCTTCGTGAACTTTTGACCATGACATCATAATATATTAATTATCGAATTGTTTATTTATTTAATATTATACAACGTAGTAGCCAGAGTGGCCTCGTGAATGGAAACAAGAAGTGCTTCTTAATGGTTCTATTTTGATCCTTGCTAGGTTAAATTGATTTTTAAATATTCTAATAACTAAATTTATCATCGACCATGTTATCATAGCAATTTTCAATGTAAATAACCAATCCTTTAAATTAAATACTGGTCGGTCCTGTTTACTTAAGGAAAATTCCTCGGAAAATTCATAGTAGAGGAACAGGGTTGAAGTTAAAATAATTAATTAAATTAACTCCAATAATAATTATTGGTGATGAATTTAAAAATAAAATAAAAAATACTAAATTTGGAGCAGATTGGCAAATATAAAGCTAAGTATTGGTGTGTGTGAGTCGGACGAACATGTAAATATTTTGAGCCGGAACAAGATTACTTCCCCCCCCCCCCCCACCGTTTTCGAGGATGCTGAACACGATGCCGTTGTCAGAATTTCTTTTTGGGGTTGCGCTACCCCTCAAAACGGCCAAAAACCACCCCCTAGAGAGATAAACCGCGCTTCAATCCATTTCCCTGCAAAAAAAACCTTCCCCCCGTTTTCGAGGATTCTGAGCACAATGGAGGTGCTGGACATCGCGTGCGACCCCGACCAACCCCTCCACCGGCCAATACTCACCCCCGAAATGGGTGATTTTTTTTATGTATTATGTAGGCCAAACGATGGACTTTTTCGAAAAACTTTTTGAAAATTCAAATACAGAATCACAATGGCCATAATTTAAAATTATTTTGGAGGATAAAGAGTGTCCCATATGACAGTGACATATCAAAGTTATGTTTTTTTAAATGGAATTCTCCTATGTTATTGCATTTTTAGAATGTCTGAGAAGAGGAAATAAGATTGGCTTTTACAGTTGGTGTTTAAATTCAGAAGTTTTTGAGTTATAAACAAGTGAAAATCGTCATTTTTTAAGTTCAATGCCCTGTACAACGAAAACGGCTAAAGATAGAGAAAAACGGCTTACATGTCCTTATTCTAACTTTTCATGTACTATCCTATGATGTAGATGAAATGTTTATACAGGGTGATAAAAAATTTGAAAAAATCTGAGATTTCTCCACGCGTCGCCAAATAAAAAAATCAAAGAAAGTACAAACTGTACCATAGGATAGTACATAAAAAGTTACAATAGGGACATGTAAGCCGTTTTTCTCTATCTTTAGCCGTTTTCGTTGTACAGCGCCTTGAACTCGAAAAATTACGATTTTCACTTGTTTATAACTCAAAAACTTCTGAATTTAAACACCAACTGTAAAAGTCAATCTTATTTCCTCTTCTCAGACAATCTAAAAATGCAATAACATAGGAGCATTCCATTTAAAAAAACATAACTTTGATATGTCACTGTCATATGGGACACTCTTTATACTCCAAAATAATTTTGAATTATGGCCATTGTGATTTTGTACTTGAATTTTCAAAAAGTTTTTCGAAAAAGTCCATCGTTTGCCCTACATATACCTACATAAAAAAAAATCACCCATTTCGGGGGTGAGTATTGGCCGGTGGAGGGGTTGGTCGGGGTCGCACGCGATGTCCAGCACCTCTATTGTGCTCAACATCCTCGAAAACGGGGGGAAGGTTTTTTTTGCAGGGAAATGGATTGAAGCGCGGTTTATCTCTCTAGGGGGTGGTTTTTGGCCGTTTTGAGGGGTTGCGCAACCCCAAAGAGAAATTCTGACAACGTCATCGTGTTCAGCATCCTCGAAAACGGAGGGGGAAAGTAATCTTGTTCCGGCTCAAAATATTTACAATTTTCGGTTTTTTTTCCGACTCACACACGCTACTAAAGAGATAAAGATTAAGATTAGGAGAAAGGATTAATAAGATTAATTAAAAATAAAATGCTGAAAGAAAAGCATGAGCAGGAGTGAAAAAGAATGAAAGAAAACAAAATGTTCATAAAATCAAATTCCGAGGACATTTTTACTTAGTTGCCTTGCAACTGACGTTTAAAGTTTAAAAGTAACTAATTCATTTTTGTGCTGTTATTATTCAATTTCATCAAAATAAACACCTTCCGCATTAATAATTATTGTGACCAAGAGTTGATTCGATGGACGCTCTTAGAGTTTCCGGGTTTAAAAATCATGGAAACAATCATTTAATAGGTACTTAATAAAATTGCTATGTTTTTCTGTAGGTAGCAAAGTAAGCATGACGATTTAATGCACTGGAAAAACAAATTTTTAGATTGCTGCTTCTCATTCTGCTTAGAGGAGTGAAAATGTTACCAAATGATTCAAATGAAAGATAATTGAATTTTTTGCCTATCATGCATATCATAATACTTAATTCGATAATAATATTATGACAAAATGTTTTCAGAGTTTATTTTGAATATTTTTACTTACAGTATTTATTTACAGTGGTCAAAAGATGGACCGCTGAATTTTTTGAATGAAAATTAAAAACAAGGTTGTAAATGGAATATTTTCAACGACTACCTTCGATAAGCTAGAAGCAAAAAAAAAACATTTTTTTGCATATTTTCAATGGGCTTATTAGTTCAAAAATTAGCTCAATAGCTTATTAGTTTGGAAGCTTTTTGATTGGTTGAAATCGTCAAAGGTTTTGATACATTATTATGGGAAATTACCCAAAATAATTTTTCAGACAAAACCTGAAAAATGAAAACATGCACTTACGGTTGTTATTGCTCCTAAGCCATCGCTAGGACTCCTATAAGCATAGACGTTTGTGAATAATTAACATTTGTGAGAACATTTACAATATTTACATTATTGTGAAGAAATTCATCGTCTTCTTACTTGTGCATGTCTTTCAACTTCGGGGTGTATCAATCTCCTTCTATTCATATCAACATCAATTTCTATTATATCTCCTACAAGCTTTTAAGAGAAAAAGAGAAAAAGAAAATATACTGTTCGTTGCATGTTCTCTATCTGACTACTTATGTTTTTCTTTTCAGGTACGTGCACGACAGCAAACAATACCCGAGGAATCTGCATAAATTTGAAAGACTGCCCTGTAATAGACAAAATGTCAAACGATTTCGACACCCCGATGACCATTGAAAGGATGAAGTATCTTATCAACTCTCACTGTGGTTTCACCGCTCTTAGTCCGAAAGTATGTTGTCCCAGAGATGACGTTTTACAGCAGATGCTCAAATAAACTATCATAGGTAAGAAATATTATAATTTAAAAATGCGTCCATATCAAAATTAATGTTTAAATGGTAGCTTGGTCCGATTATAACCAAGTAAGATATACATTTTTAATTTCTTTACAAGTTACGTAATCATAATAACATTTTCAATGAAAGGGTTCTGCAAATTACCTCACTCAACCATTTTTTTTCTTAAATTTTTCGAAAATTCCTCAACAAGCGTTCGATGTTCTCTACCCAAATACACTTTACCTCATAACTGGATGCTGAAGAAAAAAAATCTGTCAAATATCTATCAAGGAATGTGTCCTTAATACTCCTTAAATTTCAAATTTAATCCCCCCCCCCTTAAATGTTCAAAATTACAAGGAGATGGGGGGAGCAATTTTCTACTTATGGTTAGCTGCAAAATTAAGGGTTTCTATTCAAGATTTCTATCCCTCATTGTTAATAAATTTCAAAAAAATTAAAAAAGAATAATTTCATTTGTTCCCGATATAATAAATTCTAGTCTGCGGAATAATTGCATGCAAATAGTTCAGTCTAGATGGCAATTTTCTTTCTATATTATCCCAAAATAAAGTTTATGCAATTAGAATATTTATTTTCTCCACGACTGTAATAAAGACATTCTGTCATGTGCATAATTTGATAAAATATTCTAAGCTGCAGATATCGTGTAGGGTTTGCAACCGGGAGGATTATATTTTCTGTTTACTTGGTGAAACAAATGACCACTGCACACTTTTCTTTACGCTTATTCCTGAATATATTCTCAAAGATATTAGTCCTGAAGATATTATCATACATAAATAATTAAATTGCTTGAAAAATTTAATCACTTTTTGTTGTTTAAATTCATTTTTTTTAATCTAATTTGAGATAATAATATTTTTCTTTTTGTTTCAGGTTTTATCTGTGGTTTTTATGAGACAATATCTTTAACATATATTTATTTTAGATTTTTACGAAGTGATGTTAGTTGATAGAAAAATTTTATAATAAAATATTTTTTATCTTTGATTTCCTTTTATTCATAAAATCAGCATAAAAATCGAGAAATCTCTTATTTCTGCGAGAACTTCATTCATTAGGTATAATACCACCTAACTGAAGCTGTACAATACAATTCAAAGCCTGTCACCCTCTTCAGTATGTTCCATCCCATGTGCGTTCATCTCAAAAACCCATACCAAACCGCTTTGCCTCATGCACCACTTATAATAGCCCTTACCCGTAAATTTTTTTTTAAATCATTGCGTATTATAGTTCCTATTGAAATGGGAGGGAGGGTTGAACAAGCAAGTGGCGGTGAAACTTAGTCACTTATTGAAGACGAATTTTTCAGGATTATTTGAGTTTCTCCTTCACCAATTATCATGATATTTTGATGAGATTTATAGAATAATCGAAAAAACAATCGCTCATACAAAAAAGAAAGACCTTATTGATTATGAATAAAACACTAATGTTTTATAAAATTCTACTGTATATTGATCGATGATAGAAACGTTACACGTGTTTCGCTACTTTTCATGTAGCATCTTCAGACGTAAATAAAATTATTGATACAGTAACATAGCAACAGTATTACCTAAGTGATCATAAAACAAATAACTAGATTTAAATGAATTTCTAAGAGAATAACTAACTAGATCATAATGCTATGTTACTGTATCAATAATTTTATTTACGTCTGAAGATGCTACATGAAAAGTAGCGAAACACGTGTAACGTTTCTATCATCGATCAATATACAGTAGAATTTTATAAAACATTAGTGTTTTATTCATAATCAATAAGTATGCAGAGATTCTACGAAGTAAGGGTTGAAAACATAAATTTTTTAAAGAAAGACCAAAAAAATTTTGCTGACTATACAGTCACAAAATTGTCATTGTTCGTTCATACGCTAGGAAATAGTGCCGATTATGTCCCTTCGGTGCATTTGACACTCGTCCAATCATTCTCATCGTTCACAAAACTCATCGTTGAGAAGATTCATAAACTTTAAAATCTACGAAAATTGAGATTGAGTATCTTATAGACTGCAGGGCCGTCTTAACCATCGGACTAACAGGGCTATAGCCTAGGGTCCCAAGCATTTTAGGGCGTAAAGTAGAATTCAAAATCATTTCATTTTCCTCCCAAAAATGTCGCTTTTAATGGAAAACTCGCTTTGGATATTTCAGAACATGAGTCGCAGAATGAAGAGTGAAAAATTTCGCTCAATCTTGAGATCTCCGCAAATGGCACATGAAAAAAAATCAATTGACATTATAAAAGTAGCTAATAATAATAATGTAACATGTACAAATGGCCGTTATACATGTACATAAAAAATATGTACAAAACCTGAGTTCTCTATCTAAAACGGTTTCCCAGAAATTTTCAATAAACTGGAGAAATAATATTTTTTTGACACTCTGTATCTCGTTAACGGTGCATTTCCCACACGTTAATAGAAATTTATTTGCCTATTCCTCACCAAAGAATCTCGCTTTAAATTTTTCGCAATATTAAAGGAACATCCTGTTTTTTGCTATTGTTTTATTATTTTGTTATTTATTTATTATTTTATTATTTACTTATTATTTCTTTATTATTTTATAATTATATATCTAGGCTAGACGTATGTATGTTAGAAAAAAATGGGGGTCTCAGATATAGTTTTGCTATTTAATTTTTCCGGAAATTTTGTAAAAAAATTGCCCGCAACTTTTTTTGCACTTTTCCCCTAAATTTTGACATTTTGGAACTTTTTTTCAGTTTTTGGCTTGTATTTCAGAAAAGAAGCGTTTTTTCGACAAACCCATTCTATACAAAATTAAAGGAGACAAAATTTCCTACATTTCTCATAAGCGGTTTTTTTTTTCTTATTTTGAAGACTAACCTTTCCGCCGCTAGAGCGCGTCAAAAAAAAACATATTCCAATATCTAGCGAAATTTACTGTTTTCGCGCTTGATTTGAGAAGACATCGACCTGTTGGTCAACCTAACGAGTTTTAGGGAACGAGAAAACGTATTCTTCCTGAACCCGGGAAAAGGAAACGATTTCTACTACAACCATCTTTCTGCGCTCTTCAACAGTCAAAATCTCCTGTGTTCATGCACGCTTTACAAAACAAAACCATCCAAAACACATCATGTTTCTTCAAGCAATGAGTAAGTGTGATACGACTTCAGCACCTTACAACTAATAAAAATTTAAGTTTATGAAAACTCTCACCAAAAACCCCCACCAAAGTTTTCTAAAGTATCAAAAAAGTACCAAAATTTGAGCAAAAAGTAACAAATATACCAATTTCCGGGGCAAATTTTGGCCTTCAAAACTTTAAATACGTGTTCAGCGGCCCAAAATACCTACGGGGTGAGAAAATAAAAACTATATCAAAACCTCTTAAAATTTCGTACTTATATGCGTAGCCTCCAGTTATCCATCTTGTGTATTTTCTCATAAAGAGAGGGCGCATTATTTTTAGTAGCCCAAAAGTAGCCCAAAGACGGCCCTGATAGACTGGTGAGCCATAAAAGGTAAAACCTGAACCGACCTCCAAAATACATGAATCGATTCAATAGAGAAATTTATTAATCTCTGCCAATTTTGTATTAACTACGAACAAATTCTTTTGGTATATTGATCACAGTTTCTACCATATTAAAGGTATAAGTGTATTTTGACCTTTAATATAACTATAGTGCTTCTTTTTCTAAATGCTCTTTCTGCTCTTCATTAATACTTTGGATTTTTAATTTTTTGGCTCTTTCAAAAGGCTTCATCAAAGACATTTGAGGCCTAACCAAACAAATATAAATATGCAACGAACCAAAATCCATATGACAATAATAGCTAAATACCTGTTTAATTTCTTTTGTTGATTGTAACCCTCCCTACGAGCAATGTCCTGAATTAATCATAATTCATAATAAACACAAATAATCAGTAATACACGAAGTGGTGAATGGTAATGCATAACAATAACTGACGTTAATCATAACTGACTATAAATAAATATATATTAATAACGACTCCTATTATTAATTAATCAATGACCATTATTATTCAGTAAGCAAGGATATGAAATATTCCTGCTTGTTTCATATAGGTAAGTACACCAACTCTTATTCGTAATAAAATGTAGCAGGCAATTGTTAAAAATTTAAATTACATGGAACCCTTTTAAAAAACACCAATTCGAGGATAATCTATGTTTGACATTGTGAAGTCCGATAATTCGTTCCCTGTTTAGAGCGTTTAGGGGTAGCATTAGGGAACGACAGGCCGGCCATATTTACGAGCGACGTCCCCATATTTCAGGCACGTCATAAATCAGCCCCACGGTCCTGGATTAGCGCCCCATTATTCAACGGACCGGCCAGGAAGGCACTTTTTATAAATATGAAAGCATTCGTCGAACCGTATGAAATGACCACTTAAAAAGTATTAGCAAAATGTTCTAATTTATCTAAAAGCTCCTGGGTCTGAAATACCCTCAACGCACTTCTGATGATTTAGCGATTAATACTGTTTTGTTGTTTCCTTCAGTCTGAAAATGAATCAGTGGTACAAAGACTTGTTGAAATATTAATCCTTTCTGACTGAATATAGGGGTAGCTATTATCATCAGTTGAGATATTCAACCGAGAAATAGTTGTCAGAAGATACCGTAGAAATTGAACACATTGCAACTTGTTTGGATCAAATTAATTCAACTACCACGGCTCTCAATACCTATATTACTTCGCATTCTCTCAACTCAATCAAATTCTTCTCCCAATCCAGTTTTGGTTTGGGTTTCTCAACAGAAAACATTTTAATAAATATGAACCTGTCAAGATATAAAAAGTAACTAATTTCACCGCACCCTCGCAATATTTATTTCCAAGAGATCATTGTGTTTCATCCCCCCGAAAGTCTCCCGGAACGATATTCATATAAATACCTCGCCGGGCATTATGTAGGAACATCATAACATCTGACATGACTCCCACTCCCCATCCAGGCCTTCGGTCTGACTTAATTGCTCGTTTGTCCTCGAGATTCCGGATAATGACAAAAGATATATGAGTGAATGTCCCGCACTTGACACACGTTAATAAATACTCTATCTATTAGTCCGGACAGCGGGAGTTGTATTAATGTTAAGGACGACGTGCTTGTGGCTGGATAAAAACAGGGTCCTGCAATAAGATGTGCATTTTTCTTTTGTTATTAAATAATATTTTGGAGAATTATTATAAAATTATTATGGAAAAATGTAAATAAATTTAATTCGGGATCTTAGGGAACGATAATTTGTGTACTTTTTGTAATTAACAGCTATGGAAATTAGTTTTCCTCAAAGTTCTCTCAGTTAAGAATTGATGTAAAATTAGTAAGAGATAACAGAAAATAAAAGAGAATTTTGAACGTTACTAGAATAAAATTATACTCTGGGTATAGCTTCTCAATCGGTTAGTGACGTTAATTTTTTTAATAAGTTAGATACATAAATTTCTTAAACGTTTTACATTAAAATTTATCTTCTAAGCAAAAAAATTCTAGCTCCAAATTTCGTATATTGCCAGACCCTGCGCGCAAATGTATAAAGAAAAGAAATGAAATATCCAGAGATTTTCAAGATGACATCCGCAATAAGAGCGGCCACATGTCGGGCTGTCTGACATTTATAACTGTCACTAATGCCTTTGGTTTTGTCTTGGTTGGAGAGTCCCGAAGGACAATGGCTGGTAACGATGATTGTCGTCGAGGGCTTCCGTTAATGACCGATCGGACCTGACAATCGCATCACCTGATTGCTCCAAAGCTCCGGCCCACTCCTGAGGATTCACTCCTTATCGGGAAAGCATTATATGAAGAGCTTTGTCATTGTGTTGAAGTTGCCGAGTAATTTCACATATTGCCGTTGGATTTTATGCGTTTTAGTTTCATATATATACAAGAGAAGCCTCGTTTCGATGTGACATAAAAACTTGTTTTACTTAAATAAAAGTTGAGTTCTCTTCTTAGTTTTTAGTTTTATTTTAAAGATTTCATAACTATCGTAACGGATTCAGGTTGAAAGTCTATAAAGTAATCTCAGACTCAATCTGTCAATAATTTATTAAAGAAATACTAATAGTTATTTTTAGGTTCTACACGCTAATTATTTATTTACATTTAGCTCAGCACTATTTCCTTATTTACATAAAGTACTCACTCTAGAATTTTATATCATTATTACGGTGAATTCACACAATTCGCATCATCAAAGCATTTCCAGTATTATCCGGGTGACGTCATCATGTTTCTAATAGCATGGTGTAAGCTTAAGGTATTATAAATTGTATTAATTGGGGATGTATCTACATTACGATCTCACGACCTAGAAGATCTTTTATGTCTCCCCTTCTAGTCGCACCGCATCCATTTCCAGTTCTCAGAGAAAATTTAGGAGTTTCGATAGTTCTAAAGGTGGTAAGTCTTTTTCTGCTGAATGCGTAAAGACCTAAGCAGAGGAGTCTTTTCTTTGTTGTACTCAACCAGGAGATGTATTGAGGTTTCGTCCCCCTCTATGCAGAATCTACGGGTTTGGTGTCTTGTAGGGCAATTTTACCAAGGCTGTGACGCAAGTCTACAAAGTCTACAAAACTTAAGTCATTTTTGTTCAGTGTGATGCAGGCTTCAATTCTTTATTGATTGTATTTCCCAATTATGAATTTGACCTGTCTTAATTCTGGGATGTTTTCAGAGGTTTTCTTTTTGGGTTTCCTCCTAAATAGTTGTTCCTTTTATCTTCAGTGTACTCCTGATTTTTCTTGTTAACTGACACAGGGCGGTCTATGTAGATTTTCCCGCTCGATATGCAAGTTGGTTTGGGTACAACGGTGCCCTCTCCACCATGTGTGATGTCCTTCTTCTCTACTTTCGCAATGAAAGTAACTTTAGATCTCTTACAATCCTTAGGTACCTATAACCGTGCGCTTAGCTGCTTCTTGCGATTTTCCCCAAGTGTGGCAAAATCGCCTCCTTCCCCTTTTGGAGCAAAGCAGGATATATGCTATCCATAACTGGTGACTTTAAATGGCTGTATGGTGTTGATATCCCCAAAGTAACTTTCTGTAGAGAAGACATTAGTAGCTGTTTTCCAGTCTATACTTCTATACTTCTTATGATTTCTTCTCTTTATTTACTTGATCTTGTCATGCTCCCTACCATTGTTGGGTTTCTTTAGTGCCATTTGGGGTTCTATGTACCATGCCCCTAGCCAGGGCTTTATGCAGTCTGGCCGCAACAGGGGTGGATGTGATGTCTTCACAGAACTTACTGGTAAGTAGCACTGTCAGTATCCGTTGTGCTTTGTTCTATTGAAGAGCGTTTGCTCTTCGGATTTTAAATCTTACAGGATGTTTTCTCTACCAAGGGACATCCCCATTTCTTCTGTTTACGTTAATGGGTTACTTTGACTCATACGCATCTATTATTGCTTCATTCTGAAACGAAATTAATCCTGAGCTGTAGGAGAGAGACACATTTCTGTGTCTCGCTGTACTTACGTGGTCATATCATTCACCTGGTTCCTGTTGATTTACCTGGTTCTGGTCTGGTTCTGGTTCGAGATCGATGGAATTTGGTTGGGAAGACTTTTAAACGAACTGCAATAAAACACGGAATTTCTCACGTAGCTCGATATATTAATTTGTTATGAGTCTGTGACTACAAACCACAATTATAGACGGGAAGCTTAAGTAGACTTACCGGGAGCACCTTCTCTCGGTAGCGCGGCTACTGTAGTCTCCGGCATCTCCGCGGGATTTCCACGACGGTGGGCATCCTTCGCACTCTTCCGGCCGGGCCGCTGGGTGGCCTTAGCGGTCGGTTTTGCGACCCCCTTTTTCTTAGGCAATGGTTCTCGTGTTGTAGTCTATCACGCGAGTCGTCTGCTTCGATGTTCTCGCACGCACAAAGACGCGATATCTGAGTTCATGAATCTCGGTCTCTTCGCACCGAGAACCAACTTTCTACTACTCCAATCACGGCAACGCGAGAGTCTGGGGTTGCCGCTTCTTCTCTTTCTCGTTCCTGTCGTACGCGCAGAGTCGCTCATCCTTATTTTACAAACAAAAATAAAGTGGTTTTCTAACGCTTCAGTTTAAAAGCTCCACATCCGTCCGCGTCACATTCTGAGACTAATGACCCCGATTGGTATTTTTACGACATCTTACCTAGCTTGAACGCACTTCTATCGGATATTATAATAATATTCTCAGAGAGCATATTATTTTTTTCCAGAGGGACCTATTTGGTCCGTCTCAATTCATTTTCCCAGAGTCTTTGCAGATTCCAGATTTCCTGCAAATTGTATTGATACCATCCCCAGTTTGTATTTCTTCGATTTGTTTCAGAGATTTGCTCTTCCTGAAATCTTCTGAGACCAAACACTATGATTCTATGAGCAGACATTGACGGTTCATTTGAGACTTTCCCTCCTTTTAGCGTTGATTGAACTGACCTGACCTGACTCCTTCAATCAACGCTTTTAGGATGTAAGTGTATTCCTCACGTTTTGTTGACTTAATTTATTTAATTTACCTATAAACTGTAAGTATTGAATACCTGTTTAACAACTCTAAAGTTAACCATTTCTTCGAAAAATTGCATTTTATGAGAGAAAACATTAATTTTTTTCACCATTTATTAATAGAGGTACTTATAGTCCAGGCAATTGGTCACTTTTTGCCTTACAATACGTCAAGGAGAGCTCTAATTTGGTGGAATTGTCTAGTTCGGTGTCCTCAATAATATTTCGAGTTTGTGACCTTGAAGGACCGCCGCTCACGATGGGTAAATGGTACGGAAAACCTGTTTTTCGGAAATATCTTCTCTCCAGCGCCACCTATTCAAAATAGCTTCTACAAAAATTATAAAGTATAAAATTTACTGAAACTTTTATGGATTTTTTTTATCAGATGAATAGTTCACGAGTTACCAGCGCCTTCGACGGTTTTTGAGAATAAAACACCAAATCTTCACGAACAAAACACGAAAAACCGGTTTTCGGTACCATTTTTCCAATATGGCGGTCTTCAGTGACTGGACTGCTGTAACCGAGGCTGTAACTATTGTATGAAATCAAAAAATTATCCTTGAAATTGCTTTTTTTCATAAAATGCAATTTTTCTCGGAAATTGTTAACTTTTAGAGCTGTTCACCAGAGGTGCCTTTTTGGTGAAGAAAGCATGGGCGGTTCTAAGACGCTTTTCAAAATCGTATTTATTCCAGTGGCGTAGAAGTTAGGGGGTTGAAACCCTGAAAGTACTCATGTCAAAGTCACTCTCCATATTTGATTACTACAAGTTAATCCTGAGGTGTTAATAAATAATAGATCAAGTAATCAAACAATCAAACTGCAGATATGAATAAAGAAGTAAACTTGTACCTCTTTCAATCTGACTTAAGAGAATTTTTATTGTTAAAACAAGAATTTTTCTTGCCTTGGAGAAAAATAACTAAATTTTAAATCAGTCGGAAGTTGCATTGAAAACCTGATAAAAATCCTGCATTGAAGTCACTCTGAAATAACATTTTTAATGATCTCAATTTATTTCGGTCCGTTCCGTTAGCCCGAGGGACGCACTCTTGCTTCCCTCGCCCCAAGAATTTTCTCTCGTCTGGCTAGCAAGCAAACCTTATCCACTAAATCGTAGATTCCTTCATAATTATTTGATTTTTATGGAGATCAGATGTATTCAAAGTATCAGTTTAAGTACTCCCTAGTTTATTTTACCATTTAATTGACGAAAAATATCCTGAATGGGACTTTAAATGGGGAAGTTGTCATAATTATCCCGCATCATTAAGAAAATTGATGTTCTTTTTCCTAACGAATGCACATTAATTGAGGAAGTTTAATTGAATTTTTCTAATACCAGAAAAACATTTTAAAAGAGTACTTAGTCTTCATAAATAATTTATTAAAATACTTGTAGGCTTGTTGGTCTTTTGACCGGCAGCTACAAAGTGGTGTTCCAGAAATCGATAAGCATTTAATTATTCCCGATCCTATGAAGGGTTCCGGGAAGTCGATTGTTTCATACATAAATGCACAACTAAATATTTGAAATGAAAATTAATAATTGACTTTAATCAAGGGTCACGTGTATCTGAAGGAGACCTGCGAAGGCACAATGGACCAGTTGAATATGCCGGCCCTTATTCCCTTGGAGGGCGAATTTTAATAAACCCATATAAGTTACAAAACGCTACACATGATGGAAGGGTTGGACAATTCACACATTGATGCCGCACTGTGCAAACAATTGAGACAACAATGATTATTATTATCATAATTATTATAAAAGTTAACGTTATTGACAAAAACAAACATATAAAATTGCCTGAAACACTGAAACTGGTATTATTATAAGAATTATGTAACAATAACTGTTTTGGCACATTTGCTAAACATGGCATCACTGCTAAATATCTAGCACTCAGAGACCTGGCAGTTCTGTCATGCAAAGCAGGAAATGCCGCTATGGGATCAACGCATATCGTAGAAGCATAAAGTAATTCAATTACATGATGAATTGGCGATGTTGAGAGTCAAAGGGAACGAGGTCGTTAATTTGACAGTCGGAAAAGCTTGTAACGCGATTCGACCGCATCGTTCCTCAATATACAAAGACCCTGGTTACCTTGATGTAAGGTAAAAATCACAAGAGGGCACACCGGACAATGAAGCCCTCCTATGGCAACCTTTGAGGTGTCGATTCTTTGTGTTATTAATATCGGGGACGCTTTTCGGCGTGGTCATTCTGTTTCCATGCAGCGACTTCATGTGAGGGCTTTCAGGATGTGATAATAATTGTTAGAACTCGTATACTGAAAGCGGAACGTGGACAGTAATTGTGTCGAGACTTGAAGAGATCAGAGTCGTTGAATATAATGAAGCAAAGTCTGAAGTGGCTATTTCGTTTTTCAGTAGTCATCCATTTTGTTACTTCGAGAGATAAATTTTAATTGTGAAAATTAAAAGAACATCCAAAGTTTAATTTCATCAAACAAAAAATGGAAAAAATAGTCCTGTTACCTAAACAGTGTCTATTGATAACAAATACAAGAGGTAATTTAAATATCCCCAAATATGCATATCTATACCATGTTCTGGCCGCATAGAGAGATATTTTATTTCAACCATTTCCATTTATATTTCCTATCCATTAGCATACGTAAATAAATCCAATTGTATTTCCTCCGGTTATATTTCACCACCTATTATCCAACGTGTAACATGACAATAACGCCACAACCACCCCTACGGTCTAGGAAGGGTTGCAAGCTTATCGGTCTTTGTCCGGAACCTGTTTGAGCATTTCAAGGATCTCAGGGAAGGGGCTATATTGCAAGGTTCCAGGTAGCGATGCAGAATGGGTGTAATTGACCGTAAGGAGCTGCCCTTCAGATGCTAATCACAGCCGGAGGCTCTAGTAAGAGGGTAGTTAACGGTAGGAGGGATGTCAATTATCATTCGGATTAGTATGGAATGACGGAGATGATTACAGCAAAGACGCCCGGATAAGATTACTGCGCATTTTAGGAAAAATTTATTGTCTTGTTTGTATCCAGTTATGTGTCATCAAATCAATCAGCTAATGTCAATCAAACATATTTTTTAGAAGTTGCATTTTTCCTTTTTGTTTTTATTTTTAGTCCCTTACAAGAAAGTAGCCAATGTACAATCTAAACTGTTAAATTATCCTTTAGACGAGGTGACTAAAAGCTGAAGAGTCAGTGTGGTACTGTAGAGGCAATCAAAGCAATCCAGCCAAACCAAAAAAAAAACTATCCTCGTAAACGCAACATAATGTTGAAGAGCAGTCCTGCAACCTTAACCTCCCTAACCATAATCGCAGATCGACATAAGCACTAGAAAATGGTCCTCTACAACTACCAATCAAGACTGGAGGGAAGAGCCGACCCTGGCTGAAAAAATGAAAATGGAGAAACGATCCATTGCGGGACAACAAAATACCAACACCGGAAACAAACTGACCGAGACAAAGGAGCAGGAACTCCAGATCTTAGAGAAAAACAGAATATTATCTCATATGGTCGTGGATGTGTTATTCCCCCTTTAGCTTGGCAAGGCTTTAAGTGCATTGCTCGTTTTTTAAGTCATTCAATAACTCAGATCTTTGCAGCTTTGCAGGTGGTTCTTGTTTTTAATATTGTGTTAGGACGGTTTATGTATTGTATTGAATTAATTGAATTATATTAATTGGGGATGATTTACACTACGACCGAGAAGATCTTTTGTTTCTTCTCTTCTAGAGAATATTCAATTATAGACCTGATCCATCCAGTTACAGTTCTCAGAGAAGATTTAGGAGTTTCGATGGTTCTAAAGATGGTAGGTCTTTTCCCGCTGATTTATAAAGACCAAGGCAGTGGAGTCTTCTTTGTTGTACTGCATGACACTCGTCCAGAAGATTTATTGAGCCTCCATGAAGAATCTACAGGTTTCGTCGTTTTATAGACCAATCTTGCTAAGGTGTGCTCCAAGTCTACAATGGGCCGTGATGGTTGATTGCCTCACCAACAACTTGGTAGATCGGTAATCCCCCCTCCAGGAATTACGGTTGGTTGGAGAGTCCTAGATGGATGGTAGAGTTACTGGTCTCTGAAGTAAATCACGCTTTTGATGTTAAAGTTTCCAATTCGCTGGTCTCCATTTTCGATTCAAATTTTCAATTGACTTATTAGACATGGGTTTGGTGCGCAATAACAGTAGTTTCTGCAACAGGAATTCACTGATTTGAGCTTTTTGCATTCTGCTACTAGATGTTCCTGTACGATTTGGTGAATCTCTCCCTTGGTTGTGAATGCGGTAAATGCGACTAGAAATATTTGTCGAGAGCATTATGTTAGATTTCCTCGGCCAAAACTTGACTTGAAGTACAGGAGTTTGTTCAGTTTGATGCTGTTCAAGTTTCCTGGTCTTGTCTTTGCGAGGAAAGATCTCGAATATGGGCGGCCTGGTCACCTAACACAAAACTCGTTGTGGTACGGGTGTCGTGGCATAGAAGGAGCAAGACACTCGATACATAAAAAATAAGCAAAACTGGTTTGTTAAAGTAGGTATCTGAGGAAAAAAATTTTCAAGTCACTGAGGACCTGCCTCTTCTTCTTTTGTCTGTTCCTATTTGTTAATGGTTTGGTAACTTGGTTTGTTAACTGTTAATGGTAGCCTTCTGACGGGTCCTCTTCTGGCTGTTTGATAGCACCTTCTTGTGAGCTTAATATTTCCATACAAGAATCCTCAATATTCTCAGTCAATAATACATTTCAAATATAAATCAAACTTCGTGAAATTATTTGCATCAAAAGAGAATGTGAGATCAGATCTCATTTGAAATAAGTAGATTCAAATGCCTTTTCCGAATTACCAACAGGTACTTTAAGCTGGATAATATACTCGTGCCTTGAATTGTAGAAAATGGATCATATGAATGTTGTTTAAAACTTCCTTCGAATTCTTTCATGTAAGTAAATCTAGATAAATTTGCGTGCATTAAATAACGAACTCCTGCAGGAATCCATGAATAATGCGATATCATTGAGAAGACAGCGAGTTTAACATCTCATCCCGTCTCAAATAGGCGCCCATTTAGTCCGTTATCCTGCAGGACTTTGACAGGCTTCTCATCATCGCCTCATTCTACTTATTTATGCGCTGCGATTCCAGAGAATGTATTTCTAGATGCATGAATATTTCAGTATTCCATTTCGTAGAGTCTCTTCAATGGTGTTATTTACAGGATCGGAAACGAAGGCAAAGATAAAGCATTATTCTTCCAATAACGCCTCGAATTGCATATGACGATGAGGAATATAGAATTCACTCGACGTATATTTTTATTGAATATTCAAATTTTGTCATTTTATTTATGAAGCTGGTGCTGGTGCTGGTACTTTGTATGAAAGCTATTGTGAGAGCTTGTTATCATTATTCTTTTGAATTCCAAATTCAAGGCAAAATATGTTTATTTGAAATACACTGAAGTCTAGTGGATGTTATTATAGGTAGGTATTTTATTTTTTCAGGTTTTTAGTCATAATAGTACCGTAAAGATTATTATAAAAACTCGTTGGCTATTTATTGAACATTGTACTAGAAAGTATCGATAGAACAATAATTCCATAACTAAAGTTGGAGGAATCTCATTTGTAACGGGATTTTCGGTATGGTAGAGATGATTCCCCAGGGATGGATAATTGCCCCCTTTTACCCGTGACAAGTCAATTAGAATAATAAAAATCTTTATTTACAATTACGAGATTTACACATATCTGTACCTATTAAATTAATATTGTTGAATCCTGAACAATGTGGGCCGGCTTTGGTCCACGGCGGCCCGCCTGATTGGCGAGAGATACTGGCGTCGGTGCACGCACCTCTGTTAATTGGTCGACCTGACGGACGATTCACATCCGGCTCCGCGGCGTCAGTAGCTCCCTTACCACCGCACGCTGCGTATCGCATCTGCTGCTGCTGCGGCCTCCGGAATACGCGACGTGACGGGATTGCCGGATCGACAACTCATTACATTGCGATCCGACGTCTGGTTTACCTGGCCCTTAATACAGGCCAGGCGGCGTCTGAAAGGATCCGCCGGGACTTCACTACAGCCCCGGTTGATTCCCTGTTATGACCGGCAGTCGATAGGAGCTCAGTTCACTCTCATCGATCTCCCGACGTCCAGTTACAGCTAGGCTCGACTCATTTCATCGTCCTGCTGTAGCCGGCGGATTACTGGACGGAGTGCACTCATTACATGCCTCCTGCTGAAGACCTCCTAGCTCAGTTCACCGGGAGGGAGAGTGGTTCTCGAGTCAGTTCCTCGGATCCATCTGACCTGCATCTCCGTTGGGTCTGCTTATATAGCCGGTTCCGGCGAGATAACCTGCTAATCACCGCTGTAAAAACTGTATCCTTCTGATAAACCCCTCGATTAATTAAAATAAATAATAATTAACTACGAATGCCTCGGAATTCGTTACACATTATTACAACTTAGTTTTGTAACTGAGATATTTGAAAAAGCGGTCTCAAGCGAGTTAATATGAATTTGCGAGCTGGATAGCCATACTCCAGAAGAGGTCTGCTCAGTGACACGAACAGGGTGATACAAATGTTAATGTTTCAAAAGTCTTTGGAATGCCTCATGACTGCTCTCATAGATTTACAAGCAGAATTGTTTACATGACCAATGTGTTGTGAAAAAGTAAATTTGGAATCAAAGAAGACACCCAAATCCTTCACTGACTCATCGACACTTGGAAGGGCCTCACCCCCAACCGTGTAGCCACAGACTATCCAGGATTTACTCCTTGTATAAGATGGCACACTTGTTGATGTTAATTTTGAGATAATTATTGGAGAACCATAATGTTAAAGTATCCTCTCAGGAAAGGAGAGGCAATGTCAGTCAATTGAATTTCAATAAATATTTTCATGTCGTCTACATACAGTAGGCACCACAATTAAGGTGCCGTGTGATGTCATCAATAAATATATTAAAACACAAGGGACCCAACACAGATCCCTTTAGAACACCAGAAGAGAAAATGCTGAAATGCGAGCGAAAACGAGCGAGCTCGACATATTAAAACCTGTTTTATAGGTAGTTTGTTATCAGATCAACAAGGCGCTGTAAGAAATCCTGCTTTGGTAACTTTTTGATGAGGATGCTATGGAAGATTGAGTCAAATGCTTTCTAAAATCTGCATATATCTCATCGACCTGGCGTCCATCGTCAAGTAATTCGGAGATTGACGGGGCTAGAGATGCTCAGTTGATCTTCCTATAATGAATCCGTGTTGAGAGATGGACAGTCAGTATGCAACTGGTTCACTGGTAGAATGGCATATAAAAAACTAGAAAATTTAGGCATAGTTACCAAGTGAAGCTATTGGTCTATAATTAGAAAATCTCTTCTATTTACTTTTTTAAATACAGGGAAAATTTTTGTCAATTTCCACCCATTTGGAAAAACGCCAGACTTGAAAATTATGTTGAAAATGTGCAAGAGAGGAGTTGACAGGACTCTAGCGCAGTCCTTGACTGGAACTCTACAAAAACTGGAACTCTGTCTGGGCCGGCAGTGAACTTCGGTTGAAGTTTTCTGCCAACTAGGAGCAGTTCATTTTCTGTCAAAAGGTAAGGAATGTCAATGGTGACCGTGTTCTGCACGTGTTGTGGATGGGTAGAATCTGGCGTGGTATAGTTTGTGCTTGAAAAACATGAAACAAAAAAGTCAGCAAAGCCATGTATTGACTCCTCAATGCCATTGATATTATATTACTGTTACTCGACTTTTTGTCTTTTCTACAGGACCAGAACTTTGCGGGATCATTACGAAGTTTGGTTTCGTTTGCTCAGAACGCATTTTCTCGGAAGACATCATGAGATGAATAGGTGACTTTTTTAACTTGGGAACGAAGTAGTTTAAAGTGGTCATAGTGAGAGTTGTTTCGAGATAATTTAAAAAGAGTCGCCGGAGTTTATGCTTTCACTTAATGTTCCCTATGATGCTCTTGTTGAACCAAGGTGGGTACTTATGGGATGCTGAGGGTGAAGACTTGGGTATAAATTTATTAAGGGCACGGTATATAATGTCGTAAAAGTTGATCATCAGAGCAGATTTGGCATTCTTGCAGAACACAACTGCGTTCAAAGATACCTCATAAATATAGAGAATGATGATTTATGAGAGGGATGGATAATGAGCATCCTCTCTGACGTCATATTCAGAGATCACAATACTCTCAATACTCTCGCCGTATGGTTTGACACTAAGTGAAGTAGGCTTTTAGGCCATACTCGAGTTTTCCTGTATGCTATACGTTGGATTGCGTTCATGCGCTGGAGATCTTGTGGTTGTTTTGGATAGGTCTCATGTTCCTTTGAACTGTTGTAGCTGACACTGGAAATATAATGAGGTGTGAATGCGGTTGCTTAAGTTCGTTGGAATATTGACGGTAGCAGTAGCGATTTGTTAGGGTGGTGGTGGCTCGAGGTAGTCTCGCAGCATAATTTGCTACTCTTCTATGAATCCAAAGAGGACTCGGCTACCTCTCAATGCAGGCTTCCGTTTGGACTGGACTTAAAAGTGCCTAGCACTATTCTTAGTGTTTATAATGAAATCTAGATGACGTAGGTCAGTTTAGCCGTGGTGTATACTATGCAGCCATGGTCAATAATTTTTGACCTACTCATAGTTACGTAGATGCGCAGTAGTATTTTCTCCTGAACACCCCAGGAGGAAGTATTTAGGACTCCTCCTAGGGTTATTTAGGACTTTTAGTAAGTCTATTCTTCTCAGACAGCCTGTTTTTAGTTTCTTTAGATGTGGACGCTAATTTAGTGGCTAAGTCACACGTTAGCCCTAAAAACTTTGTGTTTTTGGCTTGTTCAAGTAAAACTGAATCTGTTTAAAAGCATTTTTTGCATATAATCATTTTTGATTCTTTATAACAGTCTTTCTAGATCCCATTCGGACTCATAAGCTCCACAATAATTAACATATACATCGGTTTACATTAATATTAACCTTTCACATAAATATTTGCAAAAAAAACTACACAGGGTGATTTTTATAACCTGAAATATTCAAATATCTCAAAAAGTTAGAGCACTCTTCGAAAAAATGTTTTTTTTACAAAAGTGGTTTTCTCGGTAAGGCACATCGCGTTTGAACACAAAAACCACCCTGCACTCCTCACCCCTTGCAAGGAAGTGGGGATAACTTCGAAATTGTAAATAGCCCCCCCCCCCCCCATTATTTATTGCGAATTCGTATTTAGAGACATAAACTGCGGAATATTTTATGCGATTGATCACAGATCTCGGTATAATCGAGGCAATTTTATTTGTTCATTTCTCCCAATATCTCGAAAAGTAAGCACTCTGCGAAAAAAGTTTCTGCCAAAAGTGGTTTTGCTCAGTGGGGGACATGCTATAAAAACACAAAAACCGCCTTAAGCCCTGTACATAAATGTGTTTTTCGCTTGATTTTTCGTAACAATAAAAGTTTTAAGGATCTAGACCGCATTTAGACAATTTTTTAGTGTTTTTCTTCGTTTAAATATTTTACTTGTAATTTAGAAATGCTTAAGTATGTAATATGCTGAACTACGTAAGAACCTAGCAATAATTAATAGTGCTTAGTGTGGCAAACTACTACTGGTAGAAGTTTGATGTTTCGCATGTAGGTAGGAGAGGAAATAAGTCACAATAACTGTACGAGAGAGAAGTTTGTAACTGTAAAAACAAGTCTGCTCTGAAACGCTAAAGGATAATCTTCGTATCATTTAGGATAAGTTGATACATGTCAGAGTTTCCCATCTACTTGCGGCTTAACTTACAGTTCTTTCGCAGTGTTTTATTTCAGTAACTGATTCTGCAGGCCAGTAACATTATAAGTTAAAAGTAATATTCGAAACATTGTTGAAATTATATTATTCATTTGTTTGTTTATTTACACGACATAAATCCATCAAAAAGCTTTGGACCAAATAAAGGAGAAAGCACATAATATTTACATAGCTCTTAAGAAGAGCATGGTAATTTCGACACACGCTGTATAAAAGAAGATGTCTGCTGCTGTCTGATTAGATCAGCAATGGTCTAAGTCTGCTGGCGAGTATAAGCATAAATTAGATTGAAGATGTCCTACGATTTGATCAAGTAATTCATAATTTTGAATAAAACCAGGATATAGTAGCATTTGAGCCTTTCAAGGAAACCCAAATCAAATCTGGACAAAAAAAAAACACTAAAGGTACCATTTGATGGATAAGGTACAAGTGGAAATGCTTTTACAGTTTAGGGAAGAAATTATAGGTTGACCTCTTTAATAACAAGGTATACAAATACTCCAGAGGACTATTAGTTTAATATCCTGCGGTTTTGTCTTATCTCTCTACACTCTAACACTAATCTACGGCTTTTGTTTTTTAAAAAATTAACTCCTACCATAATTTGGAATAATTAATCTTTGAAAAACTCTTATAAATTATATTATCACAGATTAACATCAGCATTAGATGTACTTGGCCTAGCTAGCCATTCCCTTTCAAATGAACGCAATAATTAGAGTTCTGTAGATTTATTTCATTAATCAGCCTTTGCCCAGTGTGCTCTTTTTTACACACGGTTATAACTAAGATTCACGATCGGATGCTGACAACGTTCATTAATTTTCATGAAAACTTTATCCTCTTTATATCTTATTGGTGTTTTCCCTGCGTTTATTGCAACTTCCCGTCTCATAATCAGCGTTCAGTTAGAACAACCGTGTAGAGGAAATTAGTGTCCGTTAACGCAAAACGTTTCTTATCCTCCTACATTAGGCCTGAAAAATAAATACAATTATGGGAGTACGGGGAAATAGATTTATTGCTTCCCCTTAATTCTAAGGGATAGGGAAATTGCATGGTATATGTGTATAATGGATGATCTAAATTACAAGCAGCCCTAACAGATTTGCTCGTAAATTTAATAAAAAATTTAGCAACAAACCAAAGTTTTATTGAAAATTGGTAAGTTAGTCTTTCGTTATAAAATACGTTCTTATTAAGCTGGCTTTTCAAATTAGAGCAAGCAAATAGGTTTTTTCTTGACAAAAATAATAACGGAATACCGCCGGTGCCATCAGACGAAGAATATAGCCCCCAGATTTCTAGCTCATCTTTTACTCGAGCTTAACTTTTTTTATTTAGGGCAAAAAATCGCATTTTTTTGGGTTTTTGGCTTACAAAAGCCAAACTGATGGAGCAATGTAAATGATTCTAAAAAACGAATTGTAGAGAATATAAATACGAAGAAAATGAGAGCTGAAAAAACCCGATCGGTTTATTATTACAATAAATCACAAAAAAGGGGTTTTTCCAAAAATTTCGTAACGTTTCCATTTTTTTAGTTTTAGTGCAGGCTCTTTGCAAGATCGTCGATATGGGTATAGGTTCTTCTTTTGTAAACAGCCCAGACGCTGTCGAATAATTAGTTTTCGTGTAATTGCAATCAGTTCTTCATATTATCATATTTGACAGCGAGGCTGGATGCTGTGAAGATCGTCCAATTCAAATTTATCAAATGGATTTGGAAAGTAGAAGTGTTCAGAATATAAACTTTAATCTTAGTTTTCCATTTCAAGTGCTGAAAAATAGATAAAAATTGCGCGCAAACGTTAGCGAAAACGGCCGAGCGCGCGTCAGTGGTCGTGGAGTGGGAGTAGAACAACAGATGCGGGGAAGGCGCATAAATATAGTAATACAAATAATAAAGTAATTAGGGTAACCTAACTAGTTGCTCAGATAATCAAATTTGAAGATTCATTATTTGCGTGCAGCTCAATGTATTGTTACACTTATGCACCCTCCACTCATTAGCTGTTGTACCCCCACTTTACGACCACTGACGCACGCTCGGCCGTGTTCACTAATGTTTGCACACAATTTTTACCCATTTTTCAGCATTTAAATGGAAAACGAAGATTGATGTTTTATAGATGAATACTTTTACTTTCCAAATTTGTTTGATAAATTCAAATCAGACGACCTCCAGAGCTTGGAGCTTCGCTGAAAAATGTGGCATGAACAATTTCTGATTGTAATTACGCGAAAACTAATTATCCGACAGTGACTTGATTTTGCACACAGGAAGTGACTATCAATATCAACTATTTAGCGAGGAGCCTGCGCTACAACTTTAAAAATGGCGACATTACGAATTTGTAAAAAAAAAAACATTTTTACATTTTTTAGAGTTTTCTCCCTTAATAATGAACCGATCGGAAAGTTTCAGCTTTCATTTTCTTCGCATTTTAATTCTCTACAATTCGTCTGTTGGGACCATCTACAGTGCTCTATCAGTTTTACTCTTATGAACAAAAATACACAAAAAAATAGGATTTTTTGCACTAAATGGTCAATGAAAAAAGAAAATGGTCAATTCGAGTAGAAAACTGTGCCAGTTAGGATCTGGGGGCTAATCCGCTTGTGATGGCACTGGTGCTATTCGGTTACTATTTTTGTCAGAATCTGGTGATTTTAGAGCTCTTTTGTTTGACGTGAATAGCTGGTGTTTCCAATATCAGTTTTGGAGTGAGCATGTTAATCCCGTCAGAAGAGGCCAAAAAAGCCTTCATTTTACGAAAGTAGGGACAGAAATAACTTTTTTGTAGGTATGTTGCAGCCTTGACAAAAGATCTTTACAGGAGGGTTTCTCGAGTCACCATCTTGAATAGAAGCCAGAAATTTTTTATTCGAAGTAACCCTCCAGCAATAATTGATCAACAGCTAAAATGTAACACGGTCGAAGAAGACAAAATTCCTCACATTTTTGGTGAGTCAGCCCAATTTTATGTACGTTACGAGGTAGAGCGGCGAAAAGACTTTCCCCAATTGTTACTTCAACGTTTACCCTCTTCGAAATTATAAGATTATTGGCCATGAGCAAAAAATGAGCGTCACCCTCAGCCTTCTGTAGAAATAGGAGTATAAGGCATGTCACAGCGCGCTGCATTACTAAAAGCTAAATTCTATGAATAGTTTGAAACGTGAGGAAGTTTCGCTGGTCCAGAAAATCACAGGATGCAGTGCCACCATCTACAATTCCAAAAGCAACATTAGAGCACATCGCTGACGCTAGAGAACACTTTCTTTTTGCGTTGTATGTGGAAAACATGGAAGAGAAAACCTTGGAAGAAGAACGTTACTTCCGTTATTACTTAGAAAGTTGTCCAAAAAGTGGTATGGAATTCAAAAAATCCAGAAAACTTTTCGCAGTGGCATGGCTCCATTTACATAAACAGAGCGCCGGCATCCAAGACCTTATTAAGATTCATTTCTAGGAAAGCACATGGCTGAGAATGTGGTTGCAGGAAACCTGATTCTGCTGGAAAATTTACCTCTCAAGATGGTGGTAAATTTTTTAAATTTTATCTGAAGAATCTGAAGGTGTTTCTGCACTGTCCTGTCAGGTGACTTATTAAACTATTACTATGGATTAAAATTAGGATGTTGTTTCTAGTTTGGTCTATTGATCAATATACGCTCCCATATTATGAGAGTTGCTGAAGAGATATTCACTATGACTCAGTTATTAGTTTATTTAATGACAAGCGTTATAAATCCAGATTAACCACCATGAATATGTGCAGATCAGTTTACATTAACTGACATTCTCAAGCATCTGTGATATAGAAAAAAATAGAATTTAATATCCAGGTAGTATTATTGCTTTCAAAAGTTCATGCACCCTCAAAGAGACCATATAGATTTCGTCAAACAACTGTTCTTATAAAAAAATCCCGATTCCCTACTACACTAATCTGGCCATTGTCATCATCATGCAAGGGTAGATACAGATATGATATTCATATTCCCTCTAATCCTGTGTCAGGAATTTCAGGTCCACGGTCGCAATTCTAAATAGAACCGAATCAACCCCTATTTGCGCCCCGCAACCCTAGAAATCGCGTTAGAGAATATTATTTACGGGGCGCATTAATATTCGCTCCAATGAGTGTGCAGGGATGTTGTGTGCATATTTTACATTTTAGCGCGTTTTTGATATCTCTATAAAATCAAAGATGCGTGAATACAAAAGATATAAAATGTACTGTTCGAGAACGTATAACTTTTATCGTTAGGGTGTAAAAAAGTATTCAAGTTTATACTCATTTTTATATTACTCTACAAAGATAAAACTGCAATCCCCATCCAAAATATAAAATGTCATGGCAGAAAGGTTAAAGTTTTGAATAATTTTAAGAAGAAACGCTGCTGTAAAAGTTTCTTTTATAACATTTTATCTGCATATTACCATATCTTGCTCAGTGATTGTTAATCGATATTTTCGAGATTAAATTTACTAATAAGTTAAGAAACGCTTCCTTACATTTTACATCCAGTGTAACTCTGAAAGGGCTGCTAGCTACAAGTTATGTCCCTTTGTTTTTGATATGCATCTCCTTTCGGGTAACTTATCGTTACAGGCCATTTGTCCTAATAAAATTAGCCCAATAGCGTCGTTTCACAATAGGGTGTAGGTGATAAAGGGAAATATGTTTTGTATGCAGTTTTCCTTTAATCTCAGCATATCCCGGAGTGAAATACGTTATAAAATGGCAGCTTTACACCCTCGAAACTGTCATCTGATTTGCAGGAAGAGAACATCCCGGCGCCTAGAATGACATGTGGAATCGTTTGGAATGAAAAATATTCAATTCTGTCACAAGTGTTAACACTAACAGGGTCGCGGCATCGAAAGGTTGCGATGGACGATGCAAACTGCGTGTTCATATTTTTTGTATTGAAATGATAGTTGAATAAAAAATTGCATGGACAAATTAGAAGTATAGTCTGTACACTGAGTGTTGTCTGTTGTGATAACTAAGGATACATCATCTCGTTATGTTTCTTACTCCTTCTATTGCATCGCATTGTCAATCGAGTTAAATTGGGCCGTATTGTCAGAAATACATTTAACTCGTCAGCAATTCTAAAAAGATGAGCGAGAGTGAGACGGAAGACTCTAAGCGTCTTGATACGCTTAGATTGATACGATAAGATTGTCGTCCAGCTCATCGGCTACTGTCAGTTGACAGTGACAGCGCTAAATATACTAATGAGGTTTGTTATTTGGAACGTTTTTAATACGAAATTAGCAGAATTACCTGTGATATTGTACGATGTGATAAACTTCGAGTAACTTATTAATTGCGTGAATGCCTAAAAATCTATTGCCTTGTTTTTCTAACGTTTAAAGTTTAAAACTGGGTATATTCTCGCAACGAACTACAAAAAATTACACAAAATGCCTGGGAAACGATTGAACTCCCTAGGACGTGGTCTTGTGTGTGGTTAAATTGCTAGGATATTTTACTGCAGAAAAAGAAAACGGAGGTGTTATGTTTTCTTTTAAACGCCAACCAGCAGGTAGGTGACATGCTATTTCTTATCATAATTATAACAATTCACACGCCACTGACACGAACTGCGATACCACATCTGTTCGACTTAGAAATAAGTGTATGAATCAAATCGAATTAAATGAAATTGTTCAGTCAGAATCAGTGTGGCATGACAACTGACAACACTCAATTGTCAATGTATACCTATAAATATTCGGACCACTTTTATAGGAGTTGTCTACTATGGGATTTGCGTGGAATAAATGATTATAAATATTTGGTCTTTTCGTACTTAAATATTTAACATAAATTAAAGATAGAACTCCCTTGATATAGACCCCGGGCGGAAAAAAGCGCTTTAAACGCAAAGCTCCTTTTCAGGGGCTGACTTCACGCGGCCCTCTCTTTTCTCAATAGGTTAGTTCTGATGAGATAGCCAGCGACAAAAAGCGGAGCTATCAGAAAACACGTTTTTGAAAAAAAAAAACTCGCACTCTGCAACATGTTCAAAATTGTTATAAACAAATGAAAATAACGATTTTCCATTATCAAGGCCCGTTTTCCGTTTTCCAATATTGATTCTTACAGTGTATAATATCGGCCTTTACAGTTTACTGGAAATTTTTAAACGAGGCGAAGACAATTATCAGATTTTTTATCAACCTGTATAAAAATTCAATCTACACAATAGGATACGGCAGGAAAAGTTATGATAGGGACATGTAAGCCATTTTCCGATATCTTGAGCTTACGATATTGGAAAACGGAAAACTCGCCTTTAAAATGGAAAATCGTTATTTTCATTTGTTTATAACTCATAAACCACTCATTTTAAACTACAACTGTAAAAATTGTACATGTTCAAGAAAATCTGGACTATCAATTTCGCAGCAAAAAAAAAACGGCGGATTGTCATTTAGAAAGAAAATGACCACAATGGTGGGGGTGTGAGCGGTGGGGGTAAAAATTCAAATTGAGGCTTAGAAGATGTCAAATAGAAATTTGAAGTAGAGGCGTGTGAGTTTTCTTTTCAAAAACGCGTTTTCTCTGAATAATAAATTTTATTAGGGTGATACCCTCGTTGTATGGCTAACTTTGTTATTTCAAGAATCACAGATTAGGTTAAATTAGCAAAGTTGGGCAGAATTTGTTGCTTATTAAGAATCGGAAATTAAGTTTCTGAAACATTTTGCCGTTACCGAAATATGCTGAAAAACTGCAATATATTTTTTATTTTTTGAAATAAATGAATTATTTCTTGTAGGTTAGCATAAGTCGTCAAAGAGCCATCGATTCGACACTTCAGAAATTTTCAAAGCCAACTAGATCCCAGAGTTTTCATAGTAGTTTTCATCATTATTGTTTTCCTTAAGGCCGCCATATTGGATTTTCATGTCATTCTGTGTTAAGAGAATTAGGGAAACCAAAAATCGCTATCACTTTAAAAAAAATCTTCAAAATTTTCTTCTTCTTTTTTCGAATTTTCCACAAGAAATTATTTATTTTATTTCAAAAATAAAAAAGATATGGCTAAAATAAAAAAATTGATTCTTCAGTTTTTTCAGAATATTTCAGTAATGGTTGTATTTTTCAAAAATTTAATTTCCGATTCTTAATAAGAATAAGCAACAAATTCTGCCCAACTTTGCTAATTTAACCTAATCTGTAACTCTTGGAATAACAAAGTTAGCCATACAACGAGGGTAGAATATTGTCACCCTGTATAAGTGCGTTCCACACTGTACAATAAAATTTTCGTGGTTTTTGCATGTTTGATGTCTACTGTAAATTGGGTTTATTAAATATTGACAGTTTTGACACACATTTTCGCAAATAACAATTCAACTATTGAGTTCTCGAAAGTTTTTTTCGGCGGCTACCGAGAGCTCAAATAAGAACTCAATTTTGGCGATTTTCGTTATTTCTTATTGGTAATCATTTTCATGATAACTATTAATTGATTGAATATTATTAACTATAATAATTGAGTTCTCGAAAACGTGGCCAGAAACTTTTCTCTAGAACTCTTCGGAGACTACCCCGAAGTCTATTATAGGAACTTACTTTCAGCGATTTTTTCAAAATTTCGCTATTACTCATCGCATTAAGACTAATTTTCTGATGAGACAAGAGGAGGCGGCGTGAAGTTATCCCCCAAATAGAAGTTTTGCCATTAATTTAATGTCGTTTGTTCCGAGGAACTATCTCCAATTAATTAGAGCTCCGAACAACTGGATGTTTTGAAACAATTCGGAGCCTACTTCACGGGAAGAAAGATAAACCTCAAATTGGGAATTTCTAGTGAGCGAGAATTTTGTAAAAATAATCACTATCTACCATTTATAATCGGCAAGTTTTACTGAGACAGACTTGTAGAATCATATAGGAATTCAAGGAATACATAATAATGACGCATAGTTCGTGAATCACAATGAAGATAATTCTACCACCTCTTTCCCAAGGGATTGATTGCATATATTATAAAGCTGCTTGCGGAAGCATGAAATTAGTCAGTCTTAAGTCATTGAAGCGCTGATGTGTATAAAAATTATAGATTTAAGTCCTAACCCAATGGATAATACTTTTTTTTGCATTTTTATTAATAAAGTAAACAATTTACTATAATAAGTCATGGACATGTCGAAAACTCTTTGGAAGCTCACAAAACCCATGGAACTGTGAAATAAACTTCTTGAGAAATGCATTGATTTTCACGCATCGTTTCTTGATGTCTTATTCCTCAGATTACATTTTTATGTATGAATTCCAAATAAATAAACATCCCTTTTTTCACACTAATCCCTTTTTTATCCCTATTATAGGGATTAAATTTAAAAACATTGAATTAAGTAATAATTTACAGATATTGAATGTAACATTTTCTTGTAGGTATCCATTAATTAGATCCTCAAATTTAATATTTCCATTAAAATCCATCATTCCAGATACCCGTGGAAAAACAACACGTAAATCGATTTAATGAAACTTTTTCCAGCTGAACGCGATGCTGCGACACGACACGACTTATAAAAATCTTTAAAACAAATGGCTTTTCCACTTGACGTGATTGTATTTTGACAGTTGTCAATGAAGGGCCTGACCAAGACCTGGGAAAACGGAGGGCGACTTAATTGCTGTGAATTAACTTGTTGAGAGTTCCCGGATGCGTAGAAAGCGGCCTCGGTGACAATTAAGATCGCATCTAGAGGCCGACACTCCTGCGGGACGCCCGAGTGCAAATCAGTGCGTGACAGGACGAGTGCAGAAAGGCCAGGCACATTTTTAGTTTTTTCATTTTCATGTTCCTATACCTAAAGGCATTACATCGTTTAAATTACCTACTACTGTTATCTTTTTTATAGCTTGAGGAGAGCTAATAACCCAAATCCAATCGTAATTGCAGAGAGTCTGACTGAAGCTTCAAAAAAATTTTTATTTCGTTGTCGAGAGAAGGAAAGCATCCTAGAAGGCATGCAAGCAAGACCTACGGATGTGTTTTGCCCCGAGGACGGTATAAGCTAATGACGGCAAATACTTCAAGCCATCTTTAGGCGAAAGCTTTACAAAACGACTAACGAAAGTAAAGCTACCGGTTTTACGAAATTTCGTCACTTTTTTTCTATTGGTTTAAGTATGTTTTCTTTTATTTAATAAATGCAGTCTTCAAGTTATAAACGAATTAAGTATACGTCACGAATATGCCTGGCCTAGGTAATCTACCGTAAGTTTCAGGACTAGGAGTTTTGGAGTGTCGGTGACGGCCCCGTTCCAGTTACTAATTGCAGTACGTGCCGGTGACATTCCCTCCTATAGGACGTCTGAAAATCAACAGATAAACTCGAGGAACAATGCAAAAATTAAGAGGAGTCCACCTTGCATTTCCAGATTTAGTCTCACCTCTTACAAACATTACGAATAATTGCTCGGAGACTCTCATCAATCGGTTAACGAAATCGATTTGGCGTAAACACTCTGGAAAACAAATTAACGAACATTTGAATAGCGACTCCGAGTTTCCATAGTTAATTTAATCACAGGACTGAGGTTATAACCTCAAGATTAATTCTTATATATTTGTAATGTGAAGAATCAGGTACACGAGTTTAAATTTCAGGTTAAATATTGATCCTTCATCTTCATTTTAACGTGCTTCAAAAACTCAGGGAAAATTTTCTTACAGACATCTGCATAAAAAATATTTTTTTCAAGACTTCTTGACTTAAGGACAATAAAAAGCTCCCTGAAAAAGCTTTCTGAAGACCTGAGAGAATTCTGGTAATATCAAAATGTTCGCTCAAATTTAGTAATTACATTTGAAAACGAAAAATTATTCAATGGGAATGAATACCAATCTAATCTCTTCTACGAATACAGGCATATTCCCTACAGGACCTGCAACGATCTCCATTTGGTTCAATTACAAGATAAAAGCAGCAAGCAGCTTACAGTTCATCTCTGCAATGTCAATATTACCACATGAAGTATTTAATCATCGAATGGGAATTACTGACGGAAGTAAAAGCCTGTACAGGCCCTCGACTGACTCGAGAGGAGCTTTTAGTCGAACTCATTGTTCTCTGCAAATTGGCCGATCATTCCGTTATAACTCCACCTTCTATGCAAAACAGCACCGCTGGACTTTAGAATGTTGCGAAGTGAGGCCATTATTGTAGAGCACATTTCAGCTTACTATGATGATCATTAAAAAATGTTGACACCTGATTTGTGCCACTTTTGCCCGTATTCACAAACGATAATTTCCTAAATAATTACGTAATCAATTATCCCCATCTCATTCTATTGCAAAAAAACTGCATATCTCCATCTCACTCATTTAATTAATTACGTAATTATTTAGGAAATTATCGTTTGTGAATACGGGCATTTGTCTCTATGTATATTAAGGTTTCAGTGTCAAATTATGTTTAATAAGACAAAAATACATTATATATAAATAAATTACTATTGTTATAATTTTAATGTTTTTAATATAATTATCTTCATTTTTTAGTTCAAATCTAGAATGAAATTAAGGATACAAAAGATACTGGACTCATCTACAAAATAGTAGGACTCGACCTGCAACCGATTTACTGTCAATGAGCGTGAGGAAAATTGGCAATTTTTTTTGCATTTGACGAGTTTTTCGTTTTTTTTTTCATCTTATTTTTGAACTTAATAAGAATCCTGCATCAGGGCTAAAAGCACTATTCTCTCCTAAACAATTTTACTTATAGATGAACCGATTTAAGTAAAGAAACACAGCACTTAAGTTAAGAAACGGCAACAGATGGTGACAAATTTGATTGAATAATTTGAAGACGAATCAATGAATGGGGGCCCCTAACATCAGTGAGTGAGGTATAAATCATTTTATAGGTTAAAATTTTTACTGGCATGAAGTAATAATAATTATGGTTTAGATGGTAGCTGAAGCTCTCAAATTGTCGCTTTGTTCAAAATTTAAAAAATTCTAATAATGATCAACCATTTGAAAGTCCCAAAAAAATTAATCGAAAACGGTCACCAGCTTAAGCGAAGCGAATGAAGCGGCACTACGTGATTCTCTCTACGAAATGTATCAGCAGAGTGAGTAAGCTGTTTATGCAAAGATTAAAGATTCACATATTTATATGAATAAATAGGTACATAGGTAACTAAGACCCACTGTCTATAATTAAAATTTATAAATTAAATTTGCGCATAAACTGCGTATACAAACTGTGTTGTAATTGGGTATTAATTCAAGGAACTGATTATATGACTCTGAATATTAACTTATCAATTGTCAAGTTTTGCATTAATTTATATTTGTAATTTGTGTACAACTTTCCAATAAAATGTTCTTTTTATAAAATACCTTTTATAAATTAACATCAGTTATGTTCAAAAAGAAATCTTAAGTCGTGATTTTCAAATAAGCAAAAATTGTTAATGTAATAAATTATGTCTATTCTGTGATTCCTCATCCTCACTGAACCTACAAAATTTGATATTTGACATCAATGCTGATATTTCATATGACATTGGCAGACTATTTAGAAATAAATCCACGTATAGATTGCTTTTATTCTTTTGACTGACGAACGAATATCATTGCTATTGGGTGCTAAAACTATACAGGGTTTATCTTCCGAAAATGCACCGTTTTCCAGATACAGGGTCAAAGAAAAATTATTTTTTAAGTTTTTTGAAGATATCTGGGGAACCGTTTGAGATACAGAATTCAGTTTTTGTACGTACCATATCGTTGATACAAGCCACTTTTTTAATACCAATTCAGTTTTTTTTAATGTGCCATTTTCAGAGATTTTAGGATTGATTGAAGTTTTCTCGCCCTTCATCTTCAGTCACGTCTTGCAACATCTATACTTAGCGAGTTTTTCATCGTAAATGACAATTTTTCTCGAAAACGGCTCACGTTGGTACTTATGACAAAGAATACCTTTTTGTGTAGAAAATATTGGCAGTTAAAAATGTGGTTATAAAATGTCAATTTACCCAGTGTCATAGATATTAGGGGGGAAAACCCACCCAACCCTAAAATCTCCACCACTGGCATATGATAATTCATTAATTAGCATTAAAAAAGTAGCTAAATCAATGATAAGGTCTGTACAAAAACTAAGTTCTGTTATCTTTTACCGAGTCTTTTACGATTTCCGAGATATGTTCAAAATACTGAAAATATCATCTTTTTTTGTCACCCTGTATCTCAAAAACGGTGCAGTTGCGGAGACACATTAATGGGATGTTTTTTTTTTACCAAAGAATCTACCTTTAAATTTTTTCGCAATATTAAAGATACTTTGTATATTTCAAAATAATTTCCTTAAATTATATCCTTGAACCACTACGCAAAATTGTCAGTAAGTATGCTTATTATTACCTTATTGAATACTTAACATGTTAGTTATCGTATTTTCAACTAATTAATAAATGTCCAAATTAATAGTTTTACATATTCATTGGCCAATATTGCGACAATTTGTACATAAAATGCCCGTGCAGAGATCGCCTTGCTGCTTTTGCTTCCTAATTGTAGAGCTTGATTGTGCTCTATACATTTATAGCCTTTTAGTGGAGCTTGTTCATCTTTTGGTGGAGCTTATTCCTCTTTTTGGTGAGCTTAGGTGTTCATCTTTTTATGAAGCTGATTCATTTCTTGAGCCGTGCTGTTTCTTTCTTGATGGCGCCTGTTCCAATACTGATACCTTCTGGGAACCTGTTCCGCGCTCAACAAGCCATTGAATCGGTACTCCTAAGAAAGCTTACAACTTCAACACCACCACGCCTATTAATCAACATCGCGAAGTACCCAGTGAACCTCGGTGTTTTTTTGAGATACCTACATGCTTGTGCTCATCTCTCAATACATGCAATTTTTCCATTATTTTTTATTATTATTCATTATTCTTGCAAATGTAAAGCCACGGTCGATATAGGTACGTTATAGATGAGTGTTCGTTATATCGGGAGTGGTAGCTAAAACAATTAGATGTGTTTAATAGTAAAGACTGGGATGGAACTTTTCAATTCGTCCATCATAACTGCATTCAATTAATATCAAATATTTAATATTTCCCGTTTGTTCTGGTAAATTTAAATAAATTACTTAATGGAATTCTATTCCTATTCCCAAAGTATGAGGTCTCTTCGGTAATGGCCTACGGAAGCAATTATTATTGTACCAAAGTAAACCTCAAATTCATTTCTACTGATAATATTTGATCTAATAAAGCACTCACATGGTTTTATGCAACGGATAAATTCAATGGAGTCAATATTTAATTAGCGCTCGTACATATCATACCTTCTGATAGAATGAACTACATTTTAATTAATAGATAATAGATTCAACTAGAAATTGTCCATTAAAATCGATTGTTCAATGGAAATTAGATCAAACAAAATCATTGATTTTTTTTAATAAACGATTAAGCTTAATTAATTCCCCACTGAACATTTGAACTTCGAATAACTGAAAGGTATATTTGTGTTTCTCCCGTTTTCCCTGGCAGCTGTGATTAAATTTCATTATTTAGGTTTAATTTATTATTATTTTAAAATTTTTATTTTCAGGAATCCCTTGGAGATTTTTTGGTATTATCTATATTGCTGAAAATATCTCTCGCCTTGCCACAGGCCGGTTTTATAAAAAAAGTCTTATTAAGGACACTTTTTATAATTGAAATTGAAATTTCAGGACTCTATCTGAGGTGTAGACAATATAAAAACGAGAATAAAAAATCATTTCAATTAAGGTAAAGCTTCTGGTTTATATTATACATTAAGATGAAACCTTTTGTGAAGTAAAAAATTGTATATGTTGCCATTCACATTAAATCCTTGCTCTTTTATTTTGATCTTCCGAAAAGCAGTAGAAGTATTGATTTTTCAAAGATCTTTTGGTGATCTTATTTCAGCTATTTATGCGACTTCTACAGAAAATAGCTGTTACACCTCTATCGGATATGAATATTTACTGTTCTATTAGTTTGTAATTAATATCCGGTGTTCCATAATCAGTAACACATCCTCAGATGGCCGTGAAAATTTTGCAGTGTCCGAACTTAACCTCGATACCTTCCTACCTCGAATATATGAGATCTTGAAGTATTCGACTTTCTTGAATAATTATGCGTAGGCACGGTTACTAACTGTAACTGTTATTCGTTTATAGGTTATTTCAAAGAAACTGTAATTTTACTGCCAGTCTCAAATCATTGATCCATAATTCTAAATGGTTTAGCAGATATGCGATGACTATTCTGAAACAATGTTTCTCGCACGCACTGGTATTTTGAGTAACGAGTATCTAGATCGGTATCTAGATCTGTCGCTGCTCTGTAACTTGGTTCCCCTATCTCTGGTTCCAGCTCAAGGAAATTGATGTAAAGTAAACAATATGACGTAACTGACATTTAACACCAATTATTGATTTACTCAATGCCGTTCAATTTGTTTTTTTCTCAAAGGAAAAGATAACTAATATTCATGCTCATTAAACAAAGAAAATAACTACCTAAGTTTTGTTACCTATATTTATTTATAATTGTTTAAATTAATAGATTCAAAAAACGTCGCTTACGTTGAGCAAAAAACTTTTATAGTTGAAGTAAGTTAACATGCGCAATGGAAATAAAATTGATGTAACTTGAGTGTACTCCATAGATAACTGCCTAATTTGGTTCCGAGAGGAGTATCCTATAGTGTTACGGTGGCTCTCCAGAACTTCAGAGAAGCTGTCAAGCAGGAAATCTTGTCATAACCGTAGATTTTTAGATTATATTTATCGTGAGTGGGCCATTGTGACACCTCCACTGCCACCGAAGATCTATTGTGGCTCACATCTAGTCGTGCTACATTATGAATATGATACATGACATGATCATGGGTTACGATTTAGTAAGAGAAAGAAACCTAAAAGTGAACTTTTCTTTTATATTTCCTTCTCAGAGGGTTGAAATAAAAAAAGCCACATGGATCCTGTACCGGACTTGTAATAATTGGCCTATTTTTTTTAAGTTTAAAGCTGAGTTGACCGTGACCAGTGTCAGTCAAAACAGTAAGTGGCGGGCGAAAGAGACGTAAGTAATGAAGAAAAGGTTGAAATTGCTCGCAATATTAAGCAAAACGATCCTCACATGTCAGTTCGTCGTCTAGCTCAGCGAATTGATGTTTCTGTGGGAACCTGCCATATTTCTGATACTGCATACTTCGGAAAGATTGAGGGACGGTGGTGGAAGAGTTGCTACCTTAAGACATTCCTGAACGGTTAAATTTTTGCCGATGGTTTTCCCAAAATTTACAACACAAAAATGATGTTTTCTTCACTAATTGCTTCAATAACCCGGATATGTAAATTCTCAAAATAACAGATCATGAGTTGCTGAAAATCCGCATGTTTTTGTTGAAAAGCCACTTCATCCCGAGAAAGTTGACGTTTGGGCAGCGATTAGTGCTAGGCGATTAATTGGGCCAATCTTTTTTTGAATAAAAGAAAAAATTCTTCAGCCAGTTATGAACCAGCTGCATGACGACGAACTGACCCAAGGATACTTTCAGCAGGACGGTTCACGACTGCATTGCGCTATCGAAACTCTCGATTCACTTGGAGAGCATTTTGACGATCGACTTATCAGTTGCCAAAACATGGCCAGCCAGATCCTGAGACCTCGTGTAAAGGTTGTAACGTACACCTTGTACGTACCGGCTAAATGCCAGCAACACGGAAACAACGGCGGGCGCGCGCAGTGAGTGAGTGATGGTGGCGTTTAGTGCGTTTAGTGCACGGCCGACTGGAGGCCTCGAGTTCGTCGACTTCGACCGTCGAGTCTCGTCGACCTCGACTGTCGAGTTGAAATTTGGGAATACCTGCGTGTTCACCTTCTTTTCACTTCTGGAATTCGCTCAGAAAGGTCCACGCAAATACCTGTCGCGAAAATAGACATAATGGCGTCTTGAACTTACCGTTCATTATTATAAACATCACACACGTTTTTGGCTTGGTGAGTGTCGTAAAATGATTTTCTTAATTGTGTTGGAATTATACAGCTCATATTTTGTTGATACAATATGCTAGTTTTAATTACAGCTTTTATATCCGATCGAGTTTCGCTCCGCTTGTAAAATTTCGCCGATCACATTTTGATCTCATCTCATCTTGAGGACGGGACATAACTTTATGTACCCTTGGCAAGCAGACTCGATCGGACCGTTCATTAATGCAAGATTGTCTCTGATACATAATGAAATTGCAGCTTTTTTCCTGGAGGCAACTGCTTTTTCCGTACCGAGAAGAATTCCACGTACCTAGGAAGATTGAGGCAGATTTTTCCATACCAGCCTTGCTTTTTTGTACCGACGCCACTCTTTCCTGCGAAGTCCACCTTTCGAACCAAAGCAAGTTCCTGGAGCCAAGCTGAAGATCCAGTCCACTACCAACTGGACTTGTACCTCGCACTGAAGGGCACCTGACCCGAAAATCGTCATCCTCGTACTGGAGAACCATACGAAGATAAGTGCCCTTGTGAACCATCAGTATCCGATCCATTCATTCGACTGGCACCGCACGCTCTTGTTTTTTTATTACCTGTTAACCGTGCTCAAGAGTCTGTGATAACATCTGTGATTTTATTTTAATAAAGAGTACCTGTTGTTCTGCTGACCTGCTTGTTATTGTTGACCCTCTTAGACTAGCGACTCAACCTACGACCCTTGTTTTTTTTTCTGTCTCATGCTCTCAACGACTATTTTTCCTCTCTAATGTCCGTATTCATCAAACTTCAAAATATAACTCTGGGGTTAAATTTTGAATTTTCTGACAGCTGATTGGTCTAATGCTCAATCCCTACGAACGCTACGAATTTTGAACCAATGACATGTTCCAAAATATAACCCCAGGGGTTATATTTATTGATGAATACGGGCCTAAGGGTTAAATAGTTCGTTTCAAGGTCCTATATCAAGAACTCAATATTTGTGACACCAATTATGAATTATTTTGCAAAATTACGACAAAAATCGAGGAGACATTGATATAAACAATTAACTTGAACTGTTACAGAGTGCCCTTAGTGGAGTGAGAAACCGTGTATTAATATGTGTCCAGGAGGGTTGAGGGCACTTCACTCATCTCTTAAATTGACTAATTACCTATTGATTTTCTTTGCTACCTATTTTATAAAAATGTTGATAGATAAAGTGGGTACCTACCTATTTTATTAACGTCCTAAATGTTTTGACAACTGTAACTACATATAACGAAATTATAGACCTAACCCAATAAAATCAAGAGCTCTCATGCAGTTGTAAAAAGTGGATTCAGTTAAGACAAACCTCGTTGATGTTGGGGCCTACTCCAAATGTACCCCTTTCGAACACCCTTTACTATATTTTGGTCAAAAATTGGAATAGTTTGACAACACTAGATATTCTGGGTTATTACTGTACACTATTATGTCTGTTTACTACAACAATCTCGAAAGTTACACCATCCACTTCTTTAATATAAAATTTTCATAATGTGAGAACCAATAAGGACTTGTTAGGACTTAGTTAATTAATTATGGCCGACAAGCAAAAATTTGGGTCTTCAAGAATTTTATATTTATTTTAATTTTAAAAATGATAGATCCACGACAATCCAATTCGAACCTGCCTTTGAAGTACGTTATTATGCGAAATAAAAAATTCAAGAAAATATTTTGAAATCACAAGATTTTTGTCAATTTTGTCAATTTGATTTACGCAGTAGATAATTCGAAAATTTTCCATAATAGCCAGAAGAATGAGAATTTTTAATGTGTGAATTTTACTCTCAAACCCATTAATCGTCTAAGACATATTAATTTGACACTTCTCATCAAACTGACCCCATGATACAGTAAATGAATGGCCCCAATCAATGCCCGAGATTAAAACATGCAGCAGATGACAGGAATTAACAGAGCCCAGTATCCAGTTGATCGTCCTATCAATCAGGCCCGGTACAGCGGAGGGAGATTAAAGAGTGTGGCCCTTGAAGGGTCCGGATACCTCCACAGGAGCAGGGGTTCACACGCGGCCACCTGACACGTGTCGCTGCCCTCGGAAATGTGATGGGAAATCCTATATGCTAGGCCAGTCTACAGTAAAAATTAAAGTTTTATTGGAGACAATTTATTAAAAATCAATTTATTAAATTGACCCACACTCCCCCCGGTAATAATGTGAAATTCAACGGTGACTATAAACCTGTACACTTACAGTCTCTCAAAATTCTGCGTCTGAGATTATAGAAAAGATTTCAGTTTGATAGAAAAATATAATTATTTAAATGATTTTTAGATCTATTTTTTAATAGTTCTGTTGATAAGGGATTTTTTACATTAATTGAAAAAAACTATGATGCTAAAAACAGTAAATATTCTGGTTATATTTTATGATATAAAAGCGAGAAGGGAAGTAAAAATTAATCGACCGTGAAGTTAATTAAAGGGACATCAGTGCAATGTAGACTGGCCTGAATGACGCAGAATCTGGATGTGAGAAACCCAGTCCCAGTGACGTCATTTAGGGCATCTGTAAGTTTGACTATAATAGTAAAATAGCGCCGAAAATAATAGAGAGACCCTCTAGTTTCTTTTCATCGTTTATTCAAAGAGTTTTATAGCTTATAATGGGACATAAAAACAATTTTTGATATATGATTACTTCGGTGGACTCATTCAAAAGAGTACTAAACTACTTTTTATGAACCTCTCATTTTCTATTAAAATCATTTTTATGTACCTTTTCACATCAGTGATTTTTGTTTGGATCTTAGCCAGAATTTACTTTCAAGATTTTCACGCTTAAAATGGTAATATGCAGTTATAAACAACTTAAATTTGGAAGATAAAAAATGATTCAATATTTTGGTAAAATATTCTTTTACATAATTCTTATATCCCAGAAAGACTGGCCATAATTCTAAATTTAGATAAAAATAACTTCTTAAAACTTCTTTTTTTGGAACTTCTTGTGCAACTATAGGTATGTATACTGCTTCTTTTGCAATAAGACAAAAACACTCAATAGGTAATTTTTAAATCAAATTAAATATTTATCTTATTACAAACATAATTCTCATTATCTCGTCAAATCAATCAGGGCTACATAAACAAATGACCCTTCAAATTAACCCGATTTCTCAATTATCTCAGATCTGTGTCCTCTTAGATGTCCATTGTTATGATTAACTTTAGTAATATGTCAGTGATATTGACATGTTGTCCCAGATCCTCTCCGGAAAAGCTTATGCTTTCCATCCCTAACGCAATCGCCCCTCGGCTCAACGGGCTTTCCTGCGTCTTTACAGTCTCGAGATCACAGGGTTCCACCCTTCTCAGGTCAAGGGTCATCTGGTCACTGTAATGCTTCTTAATTGGAAACTCTGACCGAGTGTATTATTCTGTAGTAAATCTCCCTTTCGCGTTCTTCACGAACTCGTCCGATTTGTTGACATAGGATTGTTTTATTTTCGAGCAGGTTCTTTAAAATTTTTATTTACTCGTGTATTATTGTGCCTTTTGTAATCACATGAAATAAAGTTCCTCGACAGAAATAGGTAGGTATCTTTAATTAAACTGCAAAAAAAATCGATCAAAAATAAACAAAAAAATCCCCATTCGTGTGTTCGGAAATATACCGTTTCTGAGATACCTGCTGAGTATCAAAAAAATATTATATTTCTAGTTTTTTAAAGATATCTCGGAAACCGTACGAGATGTTACTTCTACAGAGTGTCTCTTCAAAATTCGAAAAAACCGGTCCATCAGGCAGGGTTTCTGGTCGCAGTTTTCAATCTAGGGGACTGAAATTTTTGTGGGAGTGACATATTCACAAGGAGTGGTCTGAGATTGCACTGGAGTAAAATCCATTGAGCCTTTTCAAAATGGCGTCCAATTGAATTTTTGGAAAATTTGCTGTTTTTTGAACCCTTCTATAAGCATGGTAAAAAAACTTTTAAAAGTTTATATCTTCTAAATTGCATTTTTTTAGGTTATATCAATTGTAAAGGATTATATTTTGTCATATACAGGATGTTTCAAAAAAAGGGTTTCAAAATAACAATCGAAAATAAGAGGGGCTAGGTTCAGTACGTCACAGTAGCCTAGACAGTAACATTGGTATAAAAATTAAAAGGCTATAAAATAATTTATCACCTGATAAATTTTGCTTATTCCCTCAATCTTTTTATAGTAATTTATGCGTAAATAAACATTTTGCCAATTCCAAGTTTCTGTCAAAGTCGATTTCGGCTTTCGGGCTTCCTTATCAAGACAGGTTGAAGTATCGTTAGCTCGGGTCAGTATTAGGAAATCACATTTAGGGAAGCAGTTAGTTGTCTAATGACCTGCGGAGAGCCTCGTCCAGTTCGCTATTCCGGTGATCTAAAAGCTATTTCGTGTCCGGGATAAACGGATTGCCCAATTTCCTAGTTTAATTTGTTACAACTATTATATCCCTTATGGTCTTAATAAATCTTTATAATGACGCGTTGTAACAAATTGTAGGTGTCCTGAAGATTTCTTTCTTACATAAACATGATAATAAGTCCTATTTTCCCCATTAAATTAAATATTTTTTCAAATAATCACAAAGCAAAAAAATCAAGCAAAATATCATTAATTAATATAGGAATCATAAAAAGTGAGAAAAAAATTTATATCAATAAAATCGCAGCAGTCATTCAGTCAACAGCTTCTATTCCAAAACCCTCTAATAACCCAACCCCTTCTTCACCAATAATAAACAGCCCGTCTCCAAGCCAAGCGCCGATAATCAGGGAAGAAGCGAACGTTTAACGACTTCACCCTGCCATCAGCAGACCCTCTCCTAAGGGGTTGCTTCCACAACTCCTCGCAGCCTCCTTGAGGAGTTGCAGCACTCCAGGCTACGCTACATTTGGCTAAGAAGGACCGGCTGGGCACGCTCGACTGCCCACGATCTGCATGCGTGCTTAACCCCCTTGTTGTCGGGCCGGGGGTGAGCTTGGCAACGGTTCAATTACTCTCCACCACTACCTGGAGAAGATGGATTTGTGAATTGAAGGGATGGAATGATGGGGATGTATACTTTTGTGGAAATTCAGGACGTGTGTATGTTGCCAATGACGACGTCAGTAAGGTCGCGGAATTTCCATACCTATATTCAGTGCCAGGCTATTTATTTTTCTATACCCTCAAGTACTTTATACCCGAGTTTATACCTCTATCTAACGGGAAAGTTGGATGCAATTTTGGTTAATTTGCGTAGACTTTCATGGGATTTTGTTAAATGTATTAAAGGGAGTAGTAGTTGTTATGAACAGACGTTAAGAGACGAGTTTTCATCTGCCAAATCTTGGAGTTTCTATCGGAAATAACGAAACCCATAGAAACGGACTCCCGAAATCAAACCGTTTAGTTTCCAGGGAGAATTGTAGAATTGTGAAGTTAGCCGGATCCAATATTAAAAAACTCATATCTCTTTTCCTGGACGTGATCAAACGAAATTATTGCATGGTCAAACCTGGCCAAATGATGGTTAAACGGGGTGAGCCAGCTACGATTTCCGAAATCAAACCGTTTAGCTTCCAGAGAGAAATGTAAAATTGTGAAGTTGGCCGGATCGGAAATTAAAACAAAGATCATATCTTTTTTTCTGGACGTGGTCAAAAGAAATTATTCGTTGGTCAAACGTGGTCAAACGATGGTCAATCGAATGCGCTATAACAATCTGGTTTTAGTGCGCATCTAATCATGTGGGATATCTTCGAACATATTTTCAAAAACGTAATAGTTTTAGCTGAATTTTTTCAAAATCTTAAGAAGTAGTATTCATCCAGAACGTAACGGTTTTGAAATTGTGATTTTTTTATATTTTGTATCGAAATTTTGCCCGCAGATTGAAAAAAAATTACAAAAATTAATTTTCGTTTTGAAAAATAGACTTCCAATGGTTCCTCCTGCAAAAAAAAAATATTTCTTAAGATGTTAAGATGATCTTAAGATTCAAAAGTAAATTTTGTATCGTGTATACCTACAATAGAAACATTTTCTATTAATTTTTCTTTTAGACAAAATTATTTTTGTTATTACTCTTAAAAGTATTCTTGATAGTATGATGAAAATCACGCAGAGGAGTTAATTTGTTGTCTGTTTAATGGAATAGCAGTTTGTAAGTAACAGGGAATGTGTAATCTGACATCTCCAGTTAGTGAGATGTCTAAAGCGACGTGATTGAGGATCGAGACCATTTTGAACAGCACTAGTTAAGGTTCTCTAGTAGTGCAAATACGCTTAAAATTCGAGAAGTTAGATAAGATTTATGCTAATAGGATCACATAGAGGTTGTCGACAAGTAAAAGGGGGACCTACAAGATTTAATAACTTTAAACGTGATGCTTATACTTGGTTATTATTAAATCCCTTACAAGATCAGATTTCACGCTTGAAAAACTTTGTAACATTTCGCAAGATCCACATCTCACGCAAATTTTCTTTGAATTTATTTCATCCCGGCGAATCTGCTGCTGAATTGAAACCCCAGTACGGGGATCGTTAAAAGCACAAAAACTAGCGCGAGTAGATTTTCGCGTTTACCAAAGGTTCGGACCCGAGGCGAACTAAAGCTGAGATTTTTCTCATTTCATCAATAAGTAACGAATTGAAGTTTTATTCCCTAAACCGCAGACGGCTGCAGTGCTTTCTGGGAAAGGATCTACTTCTAAACTGCTGCGAGCTGAAACTTCATTCTTTCAGGACTTTTCCACCTAACATGCACCGCTGAAGTGTGCTTAGCCTTACCTCTCAAATATTTAAATCTGTACTACCCACTATATACTTTGTTTTTTTTTTCTCTCTTATTGCCTTGTACTGCCAAAAGATCGTTTCTCGTTTCAAAGTAGAAACCAATTTATTAATTGTCATTTGTCATCATATTTTCCTGTGAGCAATAAAACTATAAGAACAAACTTTAACTTCTTTGAGATGAAATCAGGAATCAATGCGATTTGCTATTGAGGGAAAATAATTATTTAACTTACACGAGTTTTAACTTGAGTTTAATGAGTTAATAACCATCAAAAAGGTTTTAGATTCAAACTTTTCACCTTTATTTTACAACTTACGACTTAATTATTAAAATTTCAATATTCCCTGATCCCAGAAAAATATCCCCTTCCATTTTATTTCATTTACTTTAAGGAAAAAACCGCTAAAAATTACCTCCAGACGTTTCGTTTCATCGAGAAAGGGTGAACAGGTCTGAGGACTTTACACTTGGTGTATACTCTATCAAGAGTGACCTCCAGGTGATGTTGAACAGGCTCAATGTATTACCACTGGGGGGGGGGAGATAATTATAAAAGAAGTAAGGTTCATAAACTTTTCCTTGTTTTTTTGAACGAGGAATATACCTACTCTATACAGGGTGTTAACTACCAACTAGTACAAAATAAAGGAGGTGATTCTATGACTTATTGACTTATTCTAAGGAAAAAGGTTCCTATTAAAATGGGTCCGCAAACGCACCGTTTTCAAGATACAAGGGTGTTCAAAAAAATGTTTTTTCTTACTGTTTTTGCGATATCACAAGAACCGTTAGAGCTACAGGCTCCAGCTTTTGTACAGATTTTTGGATTGATAATAGCTACTTTTAAGGCTCCAAACTAATGTTGTAAGAAATGCCAGTGGTGGAGATTTTAGGGTTGTGTAAGGGTTTCACCCCCCCAACTTTTACGCCACTGGAAAATTGTCATTTTGAGAGCAAATTTCAAAGCGCCAATGTTGTTTACACAAAAAAGTACTCCAGGTCAAAAGACATAGAAGCAACCGTTCTCGAGGAAAAAAGGCATTTTATGATCAAAAAAGTACAGAATTCAACATGAACAAAAAATTTATTTTTATTAATAGACACTGTAACATGACACAAATTCAAATTTGCACCTATTTTTCTTGTGCTTGTAGACAGATTGTTTTCAACTTCGTCTAGAATAAGTACATAAGAAATAAAAAATAAATAAATATCTTTTCTGTTTCTGTTCATGTTGAATTTTGTACGTTTTTGATCATAAAATGCCTTTTTTCTCGAGAACGGTTGCTTCTACAGCTTTCGACCTTGAGTACTTTTTTGTGTAGAAAACATTGGCGTTTTGAAATTTGCTCTCAAAATTACAATTTTTCTGGTGCCGTAAAAGTTAGGGCGGTGAAATCATTACCCAACCCTAAAATCTCCATCACTGGCATATCTTACAACATTAGTTTGGAGCGAGGTTTGGAGCCTTAAAAGCAGCTATTATTAATTAAAAATCTGCACAAAAGCTGGAGCCCGTAGCTCTAACGGTTTTTGAGATATCGCAAAAAAAGTAAGAAAAAAACATTTTTTTGAACTTTTTTTTTTTTTTTTTGAAAAATGTATCTCGAAATTGGTGCGTTTGCGGACCCATTTTAATAGGAACCTTTTTTCTTAGAATAAGTCGTAGAATCACCTCCTTTATTTTGTACTTAGTTGGTAGTTAACACCCTGTATATTATTACTCTAAAAAATATTATCGGTATTATATTATTAAAAAACGGCTGTTTCTTAATAACATGCGAATATTTAAGGAGGTTATTCTTGGGTCAATTTTGAGAAAAAAACTTTATATGAACGTATGTCCTACCTAAAAGTCTTAACTTTTGAACTACAGGGTGCTAAAATTTAAAGAAAAAAACTTGTTTTTTATTATAACTGTGATATTAGCCTAGATATTTTTTTGAAATTTGGTACACGCCTTCTATGCATCAACATGCATTTCATGAGGCGAAAACAATTTTAGTACTTTTACCAGTGGCGTCTGTACGGGTTTTGAATTAAATGTTTTTGAAGAAAAATATGTTACGCCACTGCTTTTTCTTAAAGTAAAAATTATTTTCGAAGTCCCCATCCCTTTCCAAGCAAATGTGGTCTCTTGATTTTTTTCCGTTTGACGTACTGTTTTTGCATAAAAAAATAAAACTCAATCATTAACAAATATTAAAAACGATCTAGGTATTTGGTAAGAAGCAGATTTTGTTTTGTAAACATAAAAGTTTTGACAGTTTTCTACCTAGTTTAGTTGTCACGTATTTAAGTCATTAAAATTAACAATACATTATTAATAAAACATGGTCCAATTTACGAATTCAGAACTTGCAGACATACATTACATGTATGGGCTTGCTGACGGTAACGCACTGCAAGCCAGGCGGTTGTATGAAGACCGCTTTCCAAATAGAAATATTCCGGATGAACGAACATTTTCAAACATTCATAGAAGGTTGTGTGAAAAGGGAAGTTTTGAACTAGATAATCATCTAAAAGGAGTTCAACGTACTGTAAGGACTCCGGAAATTGAGGTAGCAATTTTGAATGCAGTTGAGGAAGATCCAGGATTAAGTACACGAAAAATTGGGAACAATTTGAATATCTCACATATTCTTATTTGGAAAATTCTCCATGACTTTTTATTATATCCTTACCATTTGCAACGGGTTCAGGCCCTACTGCCTCGCGACTTTCCATTACGAATGAACTTTTGCCGATGGTTTCTTCAAAAAGTGAATGAAAATCACTTATTTGATACTGAAATTTTATTCACCGATGAGGCCAATTTTTCCAGAAACGCCATCCAAAACTTCCACAATAATCATTTTTGGGCTGAAGAAAACCCACATTCAATCTTGGAATTCCATCACCAGGAGCGATTTTCCGTTAACGTGTGGGTTGAAATATGCAGTGATTATTTAATTGGACCTTATTTTCTTCGTGAGAGGTTGAATGGGCATAATTACCGACAGTTTCTCGAAGAAGAATTGCCAGCGTTGATGGAGGATGTTCCCATTTTAGTACGAAATCGACTATGGTTTATGCACGACGGGGCACCAGCCCACTTCAGTGCTCTGGCGCGCGAATATTTAAACCAAAATTACTATAATCGCTGGATCGGTCGCGGCGGACCACAGGCATGGCCACCTAGGTCCCCGGACCTCAATAGTTTAGATTATTTCCTGTGGGGTCATCTTAAAACATTGGTTTATAACACACCAATTCATACTGAAGAGCAGTTGAGAAACCGCATCATAGTTTGTTGCGAAACTATTAGAAACACTCCAGGTATTTTCCGAAGAGTACGCGAGTCAATGAGAAGAAGAGCTGAGGCATGCATACTTGCAGGAGGTGGACATTTCCAACACCTGATTTAATTTGTTTCGTTGTGCGTTTAGTTATCAATTTTCTGTTACTATTCCAAAATGTATGTAGATTACTTTTTTTTCATAATTTTACAGTTTAAAAATTATTTTCTTAAATAAACTGTTCAAAGTTATTGTTCTTATAAGTGCATGGTCTACCGCGGTGTTAATGATTGAGTTTTATTTTTTTATGCAAAAACAGTACGTCAAACGGAAAAAAATCAAGAGACCACATTTGCTTGGAAAGGGATGGGGACTTCAAAAATAATTTTTACTTTAAGAAAAAGCAGTGGCGTAACATATTTTTCTTCAAAAACATTTAATTCAAAACCCGTACAGACGCCACTGGTAAAAGTGCTAAAATTGTTTTCACCTCATGAAATGCATGTTGATGCATAGAAGGCGTGTATCAAATTTCAAAAAAATATCTAGGCTAATATCACAGTTATAATAAAAAACAAGTTTTTTTCTTTAAATTTTAGCACCCTGTAGTTCAAAAGTTAAGACTTTTAGGACATACGTTCATATAAAGTTTTTTTCTCAAAATTGACCCAAGAATAACCTCCTCAAATATTCGCATGTTATTAAGAAACACCCTGTATAGAAGGAATCCCGGAACATCCTATAAGCAGCACAATGTGTCAGAGCTTAAGATAAAAAACTATCGAAACAAAAAAATTGTTTGACAAGATACCTAGTCCAGTCAAATAGTAAAAAAAAGGACTGAACTTGTGATAATTAGAAGTTTCACAAAATTTTAATAATCGGTGGGGGGCGTCACTAGAACACTCCAGCTAAGTTTCCCTCTTCGTATTCCGTAAGGAGTGTTCAATTTAAAAAAAAAAAACTTTTTTGAAATTTCTTATTGTTAAAAAGATAAATTCTCGAAAATGACACTTTAGATTGTTGGTTTTTCGATTTTACAACAAAACGGGCAATCGGGGTGAAAAATGGATTAGACGAAAGTTGTAGCTTCTGAGTTTCTCTACAATATAAATGTTTTCATACATTGTTTGTCATGCTTGGTACGAATATAGAGGGGCAAAAATATACCGGCGCTGATATTTTTTGATATTTTCGAATTTTACACATAATTAATACTTAATTAATTTAAATCATACCGTTTTCACCTAATATAAGGTAGATGAAGAAAAATCTAAAATTCCTCTAATGATGAGTTTGATGAAAACGCGATGAATTTATGAAAAACGTCCGCCATTTTGGAGTCGTTATTTTGTTTTTTTGAAAATCGGATATCGGATTCTTAATCAGTGACACTGAAAACTCCAAGTTCATGTAATTTAGTGAAAAACCTATGACTTGAATAATTAATTAGCTATGTTCATAGATTCAAAATTATTTGAAAGTATTGCCGCTGGTCCAGTTTTGACGCCCTCTATATATCCGTACCAAGGATGCCAAAAAAATTGAAGAAACGTTTGTTCTAGGAAAACTCAAAAGCTACTTTAACATAACCTACTTCCACCTCCCGATGGACCGTTTTGTTTTAAAATCTAAAAATAAAAAACCGTTCAATCCACAAAGTGTCATTTTTTAAAATTTTGTAACTTTTGAACAATAAAAAATTTCAAAGAAAGGTTCAAACAGAAGTTGCTGGATACATCCTCCTTATTAATTTTTATGATAGTGTTTTTTTTACGTACAACCGATATTTACCGAGATACATAATTTCATCCCCTAAATTCAAGATGGCGGCCACCTCTTACGTTTCGTTGTACTTGGGACTCATCAGTATAATGTATATTACTAACACACAGCACAATTTCAATCACTTGACCTTAGTGAGAGATTTTATGAAAAAGAATTTTAAAAAATTCAAGGATAATGCAAATTTTAAATAGAATACAATTTATAATAATTTAATATATGTATAAGATAATAATTTAAACACTCCAGCGAGCACTCCTTCCAGGTAGCCAACGACTGGGTGCAGTGGCGATATATGAAGTGGGTGAAGTGCCACTTCACGTATTTCTGAATAAAGAATGCATTTTTTATTATTTGACGAATCTTTATGATGTTTTCTCTTATTAGTAATTATTTAATGATTTTTTTATGGAAATAGGTAAATAAGGGTAAATGCGTATCCGAGATTAGGACAATAATGCGCATGCGTTCGACTAAGGTGTGATGCCTAATGTATAGATGCATTTTTCATAAAAATGCATCTAAAGATGAAAAAAATGCATTTAAAGATTAAGTAAAACTGACCAGAATCTGATCTAAGTCAGGTCATTGGTCAGATTAGGTTCTCTCCCCTCTGAAATTTAGTATCTTACGGCTTTTTCGTTATGTTCTATAACTATCAATATTTTAAATTTTACTTTTCTTTAAATTTCATGGAAAAAAAACCTAACCTGACCATGACCAATGACATTTTTTGGTAATTTTCTATATTCAGTATAATTAAACTCAAACATTGTCCATTTATTATACAGGGTGATTCAAAATTCAGTGCAAAGATTTTAAAGGCGTATTTACCAGCCAAAAATAAGAAGTTTTTTTCATATAATCGTATGTCCTAACTTGCTTTGTTTTCCAGATACAGGGGGTAAAATTTTGAAAAAAAAAATCGATTTTTATTAATTTCTCAAAAACCTCTCAGCCGATTTAAATATAATTTTATAGGCTTATTTGTTGTCATAAGAGCCTTCCTTTGATGGGAATTAATTAACTCCAGTGGCGTCTCAGGGGGCTACCTGAATTAAATTAAATGAATATCAATAATCGATGTGAATTTATTACTTGTTTTAACAGGGCCTGGCACAGATTTTGATCTTTTCCTTGGAAACAAAGCTAGATACGAGTAAAGCTCAAGAGGCAAGAAAGTTACATTATTGACCGCTTAATCTAAAAATCAATATAAATTGTCAAAAGAGCAGTGGCGTACCATAATTTTACCTATAAGTTTCAAGTAGGTAGCCCCCTGAGACGCCACTGAAATTAATAAATTTATGTTATTCCCATCAAAGGAAGTTCCTTATAACGACAAATAAGCCTACCAAATTTTATTTAAGTCGGCTGAAAGGTTTTTGAGTAATTAATAAGAAATCGATTTTTTTTCAAAATTTTACACCCGGTATCTAGAAAAGGAAGGACGTTAGGACATACGATTATATGAAAATTTCTTATTTTTGGCTGGTAAATACGCCCTTAAAATCTTTGCACTGAATTTTGAATCACCCTGTATACATACATCCCTCACTTATTAGCTGATGTGATATAATGCACTCGGGTGAAGTTAGCAACGAAAACTTAGAAACGGGAGTGGATAAACATCCGGCTCCGGTACGATGATAATTTAATTACATAATCTGCTATTATTATTGATAAAAATTGCCCTTGATGCGTTGCTGGGGGTTTTACTTTTCAAGACGAAGGATAAAGATCAGCCCTATCATGCCTTCGTGAAAACTCGTCTTGTCCGAGCCCAGAACAACCGCCATGAATTTGGAATTTCAGATTTCCTGCTGTAAAAATGATCTTGGATTACAAGAACTGTCCATTGCTAGGATTTTTTATTTTTACATGCAAATGTTCTTACATGACTTCATGAAATAGCATTTCATTGTCGTTCAAGCAATAATAGCAGATTATGTAATTAAATTATCATCGTACCGGAGCCACTCCTGTTGGGAATTTTCGTTGCTAACTTCACCCGAGTATATAATGCTAATATTCATCATATTATACCCGTCTGTTGGTAAATACCACTGAATCTGGCAACACTGCATGATCATGTAACCTAAATAGGGATAAAAGAAATTTAAATCGCCAAGTCTGGTTTTTTTGTTTTAGGTTATTTTTTTTGCAAATCTTTTTCCTTTCCGATTTCCGGAGGACTAATCACTTGATTGAAACAGGGTGAAACGGTAATGAAACAGGGCAGTACCATTCCCCTTTGAAAAGTAGGTCTAATAATGGGGAATAATAGCAAAGGCTGTTTAATTGATTCCACTCACCTTAGGTTAGTGTTGTCCTGAAGTTTCTTTTAGTGAGAGCACTCCTCTTCTGGTTTTCCCAATTAGCACACCACACACCTACACCACACACCTCCACGAGTTCGGTCATTCCCACATCAAATAACGAAAATCACAATAAATAAATTATTAACGACGCGACGAACAGTATTAATAATAATTATGATGACAAACGACAACGAAAATGATAGCACAAGAAAAGCAGATAATAATAACGAACTACGAGAGCTAATTAATTAACACCTCGATTAGGTAATTAATTCGTTAGCGAGCCAAAACGAACGTGTATTATTAGCTTCGTTCGCGGATACAATCCAGAACCGGTTCGGAATCAGTTTAGAACTATTCCGGATTGTCGTAGAGCGCATGCCTAAGTGCGAACTGGTTCAGGATTTTATTTCACCGCGAACGAAGCAGGGACCGGATGAGAACTCCGAACTGTCAGATGACGAATGATTCCGTCTAACCCGCAGAGTAAGGACTGAGGCACTAAAAGTTCTTATTTTATGGTCAACAATTAATTCAAAATTTAACCTATATAAAGAATAAACGCTTTGGGCCTTTGTCACAGCACAGTATAGTTTATCTGTGTAATATGAAAAGATCTTTTGTGTAGCAGTACCTAACCACACAAACCTTTGCGATTGTTTTGTTTTACTGGTATCGGATACGGTATAAATTATTTTTATAATGTTATTTATTTTTATTGTATTATACGTCAATAAATAATTATATTGGAATAAAAAAGTGCGAATCTGAAAGAGGTAAATACTTTGAATAATATCTACTTATTTTATTATACAAATCATCGACATCAGAGCAGAATTACGCATGAGCAGCGGAACCGAACTACTAGTTCCTGCAAAATCCCAGAACTGCTAGAATCGGTTCTGAACCGATAATGAACCGGTTCGATGAGTACCGCGAACGCAGAACTGTTAGTACTGGTTACTAAAAATTCAGAATTTATGCACCGCGAACGCCGCTTTTCTCACTGCGCATACGCAAGAGTTCTAAACCGGTTCAGAACTGTATCCGCGAACGAAGCTATTGTCATGTAAAACAACAATGTCAAACCGTCAAGGTCAAACTGATAACTAAACCGCCCGAGTTCCAACGAACGACGTCCAGAATACTAAAGCTCGCTTGGTTGGTCGTTTTCCACTCTAGACGCTCGGGCTCGGCTGTTTTCATGAAATGCCAAGAAATTCTTATAAGAACTAATCGATAATAATTTACCATCCGAACATAGGACCATATTATGCAACACTGGTAACTCACTTACCTACATAGTGGTGCGCGTACTAAACATTCGGTCAGCTCGATTTTTTTTACAAAGTCCGATGAACAGCTGGAAATTCGCTATTGTTTTTTTGAGCTTCTCAAAACCGGACCTTGCAAAAAAAAATTAACTGTCTAACTATACCAATCGAATTTTCGAGCTGACCGGACCTTGTCCAACCGACTTTGCGGCAAAAAAAATCTAAAAATAGACCTAAAAAATAGATCTGATCGGACTTTATAAAAAAAAATCTAATTAACCGAGCCATACCAAAAAAAAATTTAATTAAAAAAAATCCAGCTGTCTGGATCTTGTCAAAAATACTGATCGACCTTTTTCAAAATCGAATTTTCAGCAAGCTTGCGGCAAAAGAGTCTAAAAAGTAGACCTCAAAAAAAAATTGAGCTGACTGGACTTTATCAAAGAATCGAGCTAACCGGACCTTGCCAAAAAAAAAGAGCTGACCGGAATTAAAACAAATGCAAAAAGAATTCAAATTGAAAATTAAAATCAAAATCCAGCAAATTTTGACTGGATCTTATCAAAAAAAAAAAATCAAGTTGACTGGAGTTTCAAAAATCGGATTTTCGGAAAACTTGGCAAAAAAAAGTCTAACAAGTAGACCTCAAAAAAAAAAAATAAGCTGACTGAACTTTATCAAAAAAAATCGAACTGACCGGAATTTGCAAAAAAAAAAATTAAAAAGCTTGATTTTTTTTTAAGTTTTCAAAAAAAAATTATCCGCCTGGATATTGTCTATTGTCTGCGGCTCAAATTTTGCAATCGATGTTTACCTAACTTCTCGAAGAGCTAGAGGCTTGCAACTTTAAACATACCTCGGAACTTGATGACAATATAATAATTACTTGATTTCTTATTTTCTTGTCTATCTGTCTGCGGTTCAAAACTTGGAATCGATTTTTACCGAACTTCTCGAAAAGCTACACACTTAAAAAATTTAAAAATTGTAACAAAAAAAAAGAAAAAAAAATCAATAAGAAAAATCCAGCTGACTGGATCCTGTCAAAAAAAAAATCAAGCTGATTTGCCTTTTGCAAAAATCGACAAATTTTCGGCAAACTTGCGGCAAAAAAATCTAAAAATTATATTTCAATAAATCGAGCTGACCGTAATTTGCAAAAAAAAATCCAGCTGACTGGATCTTGTAAAAAAAAAATCATGCTGACCGGCCTATTGCAAAAATCGACAAAAATTTTCGGCAAAAACTTGCTGCAAAAAAAATTAAAAAGTAGACCTCAAAAAAAAATTAAGCTGACTTGACTTTATCAAAAAAAATTAAGCTAACCAGACCTTGCAAACAAAAAATTCAAGCTGACCGGAATTTGCAAAAAAATTAAAAAGATTGAAATTTTTTTTAAGTTTTCAAAAAAAATCAGCTGCTTGGATATTGTAAAGAAAAATCAGGATGACCGGCCTTTTGCAAAAATTGAATAAGTAGACATAAAAAAAATCCAGCTAACCGATTCAAAAACCTCGAAAAACGTTGAAAAAATTCGAACTGGCCAGAATTTGGAAAAAAATAAATAAAAAAATTCAAATAAAAAAAATCCAGCTGACGGGATCTGTCAAAAAAAAATCAAGCTGATTTGCCTTTTGCAAAAATCGACAAATTTTCGGCAAACTAGCTGCAAAAAAGACTAAAAATTAGACCTCAAAAAAAAAAATTAAGCTGACTTGACTATCAAAAAAAATGAGCTAACCGGACCTTGCCAAAAAAATTCAAACTGACCGAAATTTGCAAAAAAAAAAAATTAAAAAAGATTGAAAATTTTTTTTTTAGCTTTCAAAAATAATTCAACTGCTTGGATATTGTAAAAAAAAATCAAGCTGACCGGCCTTTTGCAAAAATTGAACAAGTAGACCTCAAAAAAAATCGAGCTAACCGATTCAAAAACCTTGTTAAAAAAAATTTGAACTGACCGGAATTTGCAAAAAAAAATCAATTTAAAAAAATCCAGCTGATAGGATCTCGTCAAAAAAAAAATCAAGCTGATTTGCCATTTGCGAACATCGACAAATTTTCAGTAAACGTGCGGCAAAAAAAATTCTAAGAAGTACCTATATCTCAAAAAAATCGAGCTGACCGTAATTTGCAAAAAAAATTCCAGCTGTCTGGATCTTCAGCTAGCCGGCCTATTGCAAAAATCGAATTTTCTAGCGGACCTTGCCATCTTGTGCATAATTTACACTTAACAACTCTCACGAGCCACCACTGCCCCCGGTGTGCGTGGAAGTAGGCCATCAATAGTGTAACCAACAATATGCCATTCATTTTTTTTTTTTCAAAAAATTTAAAAGTTAAAAGTTTAGGTATGTATGTCCTAATAAGATCTAATCTATGTTTCAAACAAATTTTGTCAAAAGTTTCATTTTGAAACTAATAGAAATACGCCAGAAATTGAAGTCATGAACAAAAATGGTCTACCTATGGCATATTCGCCCTGTATATACAGTTGTTTGTTTTTCCTTCCCGTCATCGATTCGGCGGTTTCCAGAGTGACGCGTCCGAATTTGGAGGTGCTGCCGAAACAGGGAGTGGACGTGTGCAACTGCCAGGTCTCATCTAGGGACCCCTGCTGGTCAATTACCGATTGTCTCATTCCGTCTGTACCGTCTATTGTCCACGGGCTTCGTCGACTTCGTTTCCATAACGACTTGGAGAGGAGGACGGATAATAAAATTCATTTGCCTAATCCTGCTAAACTTTGCATTTAACAGATTGGAAATACAAGGAGTTATGGCCCTAGTTGTAACTTGAAACCACAGGTAGAAGTCGGTGACCGTCTCGGCTGATTTACGGCCCCTGCGAATAAGGAAGCCGGGGTTTATGGTGCAGTTCTAGAAGATTTATTCATGAGAAATTAATTAAGAAGAGGAACGGTTTCTTATTATTTTTCGCATTTTATTAAATGTTTTGTTTGTAGCTTCGAAAGTTTTATCATTTTGGAGTATAAATCTAAAGTTTACTGTAATAAAATGAACATGTAGCTTGCTCGAGATACTGATTGTGTAATTAACCGTGATAAGTTAGTAAGTGTAAACTTATAAGTTTTGTTGAGGAGGAGAGTTGTTTATAAAACAAGCAATAATGCGAGAAGCAATAATAATTGCGGCGTTTTATTATTAAGGGAGGGCAAGATATCATATTGCACGTGAAGCATGCATAATTCTCGTTAGAACTTGCCAAGTATTCAAAGTACCTTGAAAAACTCCCAGAGGAAGTTTTAATTTACCTTTGAAGGACTCTGAGCAAACTCTCTCAGAAAGAGCGTCGGGCTGGGCGTCCAATTTAATCATAAGATTTTCTAATTAAAGCGGAAAACACCTAATTGGAACATCTTAACAATATTATTCAATAAAAGTACCTAATAAAAGGTTTCGGGATTTTGTTTTCTTTCATTTTACTGGTTTTTCTCTAGAGGAGTCTCTTGACAGACATCATTTCACTACAGTTATCTTAGACAAATATTTTTCTAACGATATAGTTAAAATAATTTTGAAAGTTTTTTATCTCAATAAGGATCTAAATTTCCGGTTTATTTGAAAATAATTGTTATTTTTTTGGGAGTATAGAAATATGTGAAATTTGATGATTTTACAGCTTTTCCAGAGTATTACTTAATAAGTCATATTTTATTAATTGATCGCGCATGATCACGGCTTATGAATGACGGAAAATTTTGACGGGTTTCCCAAAATTAAAGTTTAAACAAATCTCTAAAACTGACAATGCATTATTAACTGCGATTTTAATGCTATTTTGGACTTAAAATATTGCTCGTTACTGCACTCGGTCTTCACAGTCTTATCTTCATTTTGTTCATAGTTGCAAGTAAAATATATACAGGGCGAGTCAGTTTTTTGTAGCAGAACTTCACCGGTTAATGGAAGACCTATTTTAAGGACTAAAAGTTCACATAAAACATGTTCGGAAAAGTATGGAAAAAATAGTTTTATTTGACATTTTTCAATATTTTGATTTTCTACCAAGAAGTTATTTATTATAATTTAGAGCACATAAAGAAGAAAAACACCGGTAAAAAACTCATCAGTGGCGAAGATACAAGGATATATGACCCCTTTTTCGCTCAACAGCTTCTACGCCCATGAACCTACAAGACCTTACTTATCAGCGTTGGATTCTCTGGAGTCTTCTTACGAAAAAAAAGGTGTACCTAACTATGAATATTTGAAATTGTCCACAGTTTTTTATTAAAAGGAATTACAAATTCATCATACCGCAAAAATAAGCTCATTTTTTCGATATTAATTGTTATTTTTGGATAGAAAATAATAATTTAAAAAATCGGTGACTTTGTATAGCTAAATAAGTGGTTTGAGGTAGTTTAGACTCAATTTACTCAAAAACTATGGGGAATTTTGAATATTCATAAGTTTACCTTTTTTGGTCTTGTAAATCCATGGGCGTAGAAGTTGTTAGCAAAAAATTGGTCAAATACGCCACTGATAAATTTATTCACATGTGGTTTCCTTCGTTTTGTGTGCTCTAAATTATAATAAATAACATCTCGGTATTAAATTAAAATATTGAGAAAATCCAAAGTTATGCGGTGAAAACTAAATTTATTTTAAACACCCTGTATCTTTTTTTAAGCTTATCAGGACACAATGTTTATGGTCATTCTTCTTATGTCTTCTTTATAGAAGACTGGTGAAGTCCTGCAACAAAAAACTGACTCACCCTATAGAGGGAGGGTAGAATTGGCATTTGTGAACTCTTTCTCGATCCCAAAAATAAAACATTAATTAAAACCGCGCTATATATAACCCCATTTCAACCCCCGAAATTACAATTTACAGTATCCCATAACCGAACCGGTCGTTTACTTTATATCACAATAACTACCCCACGACCCATAAGAATTACCCCGCGTTTCCATCATCCTTGAGGCTATCCTATAAACTCTCATTCTCTGATATTGCAAGGGCGATTCGGCGTTATCATAATTAGATTCCGACTGACCTCATGTGATATAATGGAGTTTTACGAGTTTTTACTCGTAATCCGAGTGCGCCGGTGGCGGGTAATAGTGAATTACGGACCACCCCTAGAGTCTCGTTACGAGTTTTTAATTCCGGCCTTTATTGCTTGCCCGAACGACCATTAATATGTGTCAGCTAGTTGCTCGGAGATACAGGTGTCCCTGTCACATGCTGGAAAACAGAGATCCTGAACAAGGAGTTTCAAAATTTATATTTAAGAGTTCTAAGGAGTTAAATATGAAGTCGTTATTGGTGCGCAATTGTTTTAACTTCCATGGATCCATCATTTATTCAGAATTATTAACTATCGAGGGGTGTAAGAATTTAAATTAAATTAAAATAAATTTTAAAAACCTTATTTGGCGTTTGAAATAAACTTAATATTTTTAAATTATTGCCAATTCTGACTAAATTTCTTGTTGTTTGAATCATCTCGCGGTTAAAACTAAAATCTTCTTAAAACTAAAAAAATTTAATTTAAAATTAAAGCTGCATAAACTTGCCCCTAAATCCACAAAATTGATTGTCAGCTAATGTCAGTTCTATGTTACAAACAAAAATGAAAGTTCCCTAAAAAATGTTTAGATGTGGCTTTAACTTTTTATACCTCCTCTTACTAAAAAATCCGCACAGTTTTATAGGTATTCGAGTTACCATGTTCTTTTTTTTACCATTTTATTCAAAAATCGCATTTTTTGTATTTTTGCTTATAAAAGAAAAACTGATAGAGCAATGTAAATGGTCTAATCGACGAATTATCGAAAAATAAAATATGAAGATAATGAGAGCTGAAACAAACCAATCGGTTCATTATTAAACAAGAAAAACCAAAAAAAAAACGAAAAAATAGCATTTTTCAAAAATTCGTAAAGTCGACATTTTTTGAGGTGTATGCGAGAAAGTCAATATTGCTTAGTACTTCCTGTGTAAAAAACCCAGACGCTGTCGGATAATTAGTTTTTGGGTAATTGCAATCAGAAGTTCTTCATACCATATTTTTTTCAGTTTTTTTGGGGTTACCTCCCTTAATAATCTACCGATCAGGTTGTTTCAGCTCTCATTTTCTTCATATTTTAATTCTCTACAATTCGTCAACTGGGACCATTTACATTGCTCCATCAATTTTTTTATACGCAAAAATACAAAAAAAAAAAGAATTTTTTGTACTAAATAGTAAATAAAATAAAAATAAAATGGTAAAAAATTGTGCAGTTAGCACCGGCGGTATTCCGTTACCATTTTTGTCAAGAAAAAAAACTCTATTTGCTAGGTCTAGTGATAAAAGAGCAAACGCGCCCTGCAAACGAGACTCCTCGTCTCTCCCTTTCCAAAATTTCCAAGCTATTATTATTGCAACGAAGGAAGACTGGCATGTAGCATATTTATTTACATTTTCTGAAGAATTAGTCAGCTAATTGTTGACTGGTGAAAATCCTAGCTGACATGACAAGAACATTCTGATTCTATTCTAATACAGGCATGCCAGGATATTTCCGCGCACGACGGCTGCGTCTAGAACTAAGCTATACCTAACGCCAGTGAAACACACATAAATGTCGAGAATCTACGTCCGACGGGTATATAAGAGTGCGTGGAGTAGCTAGAGTCACTTTTGATTGGAAAAAAATTCAGATTGAAAATCAGTTCCACAGAGTAAAGAGCATAGTGAAGTGACTGCGATAAGTGAAGTGAAATCAGAGATTAGAACATATTTGTGTAGTAGTAGTGGTGCTGTAATTGTACCTGATTTATCCTGGGGACTAGGCAACGTGGCATCACTTGTGAGTACCACCATGGCTAACAATAATCTAGCAGAAGCTAGCACAAAACACAAGTTGGCGCAAAGACCTCTAGGGTACATTTCTCTTATGATCGGTCTCAGGGTAGTGACGCCAAAGAGACGGAGACTTATCATAACCTCCTGACCGTGTTAATGAAGTAGTGTGTGAATACCACAATCAAAAACTTCCCACTTTTATGATACTGCGCGCGCCTATAGATGAGAGGGTGCTCGTCAGCTAACGATAAGGGGTTAGGCGCTGTGATTTTATTTCTCTCATACTTAGATTAGATTTTTCGTGAGTGGGCCATTGTCACACCTCCACTGCGACCGAAGGTCTATTGTGGCTCACATCTAGTCGTGCTACATTAACTCAATCAGGTCAGCCTTTTTGAGGAAGATCTTGACTATTGTTAATGTATCCAAGTTCTTCGGTGTGAGAAAGTCTCTGCCGAAGGTTTGTAATCTGGTCCTTCCCATCTGGAAACTCACATAGGATGCATGTGTTTTTCTGTTTAGTCATCCTCCAAGCACAGGCGTTATTAAGCGCGGATCGCTAAACCCATCCTGTACAAATGACGATTCAGCTTTCAGTGCCCAGTATATAGGCCTATTAAAACTTTCAGTTCTTTCCTGTTAAGCTCTAATAGTTCTTTGGTCCTTTTTTTCGAAGTGCCCTCTATGAAGGCCATCGAATAGTCCAATCTTGGTAAGTCTTGCCAGTGCTGCAGGACTTCCTTCTCAGCCCAGTTAGACCACACTCCATACCAACTGGGACTTTCAGTGGCTGGAGCTAAAGGCTTTTGCCCATACTTCTGTGGGACAAAAATGAGACCAACAAGAAATAACAGCCAACAATGGTGTGGATTATTCTTCGGACTAACCTGCAGCACCGCAAATCTGCCGCTGCATCTCTGAGCAGACTTATTGTTATGCCGGTGACGTAGACATACCATTAACTGGGAAATTGTAGATTTGTCATTATAAGAATCTTAACTTCTCGATCTTTACACCTAATATACTCTTTGAAAAGTAATTCTATTCGTTGTGGTGCAAAACTAAAATGATAGGGAATGGTATTAGTAGAATAACTTAGGAATTGATTATAAGTAAGTATTATAGGTTAAAGTATAATCTATGCTGATGGTATCTGGAATGATACATAAGTTTGCGGAGAAATTTTCAGCAATATTGGGAGCCACTGATATGTAGAGAGCAGCTAATGTCGGATAAAGGGCGTACAAAGGCTAATCAAATACTTTGGGGCTGGATTTTGGTTTTTCATCTGCATAAATGACTTCTGATTTCAATAAGCGTATAGAACGCGGGCTCGTAAAGATTATTACTTTCCGTATGAGTTTTGCATACATACATTTTTAATATAGACGCATTTCCCAAATGATTGATCCATAAAAAGTGTACTAAAAATAATTCCGCAGGCAGTATTTCATTTCCCAAATGCTTATCGTCTACTAACAGCGATGACTTTTACTGCTTTCTGTTACTCTTTGTGCTCCGAGTTATGAGTAATAAAAATTATGGACATGTAGAGACTACGAATCGGATATCCAATATAACACTGGAGATAAAACCTTGTGAAATATTTTCATTGGAATTTGATACTTTTTAAAATTTAAAACATTGTTGTTTTGGGGAAAAACTTGTTTAATAATAATAATTAAGAGAATCAGCAAAATCTCCACGAAGTTTTTTACATCAACTTTTTTGTTCAAAATTTTCTACTAAAACTTTTTTAAATGATAAAAGAAGGGTGAGAAGGTCATTGAAAAGGTATACATACAGGCATTTTGATAAAAATAATTCGACGTGCCCTCAAAACAACATAAAAAAACTATTTTTAAAATAATTTACATTTTGATAGAATTTTGTGGAACTACTTACATCGCATAGATCCTTAGGGAGTCTTATCTCCTAAGGAGATCATTTTTTTGCGACAATAAGAGACAAAAATCAATATCTTCAAATTCTATTCAAGTCTCCAAAACTATTTAAGCGATCGGAATATATTTTTGCGATGTTATAACGAGGAACCCTCAAATTCTGGCATCAAATTGTTTTTGTTAAGACGTAGCTTTCCAGGAAGTTCAGCGTCTATTGTTATTATCCCTTATGAAGGATCTCGTATTTTTTGCAGGGACTGTAGAACCAGTTTCATAGCCATGAATATGTATATTCATTTCTCATAGCCATGGATATGTATTGTAACGGGATTTTCAGTAAGGTAGAGATGATTACCCAGGGATGGATGTCTGCCCCTTTGTACCCGTGACAAGTCAGTTAAAATTATAAAAATCTTTATTTACAATTACGATGGTTATACATATCTGTATCTATTAAATATATATCGTTGAACCCTGAACAATGTGGGCCGGCTCTCGTCCACGGCAGCCCGTCTGATTGGCGAGAGATATCTGCGTCGGTGCACGCACCTCTGTTAATTGGTCGATCTGACGGACGATTCACCTCCGGCTCCGCTGCGTCAGTAGCTCTCTTACCACCGCACGCTGCGTGTCGCATCTGCTGCTGCTGCGGCCTCCGGAATACGCGTCGTGACGGGATTTGGGAGAAAATCATCCGGCGATGCAATTATCTGAAACAGAAACCCGCTCCCGGAATGCCGAGGCGGGTATTACTGACGTTCAAGGCGGATAGGGCTGTATAAGTCCTCTACCCCCTAGACTATGGGCTCATAGGAGAATGACACGCCGGATCGACAACTCATTACATTGCGATCTTGACGTCTGGTGTGTCTGGCCCTCAATACAGGCCAGGCGCCGTCTGAAAGGGTCCGCCGGGACCTCACTACAGCCCCGGTTGATTCCCTGAAGTGACCGGCAGTCGATCAGAGCTCAATCCACTCTCATCGATCTCCCGTTGCCGTGTTACAGTTAAGTTCAACTCAATTCATTGACCCACTGCAACTGGCTAGATAAATGGGACGGAGTGCACTCAATGCATGCCTCCTGCTGAAGACCTCCTAGCTCAGTTCACAGGGAGGGAGATGGTTCGCGAGTCAATACCTCGGAAGATCTGCCTGCTTATCCGTTGGCTCTGCTTATATAGCCGGTGCCGGGTAGAGATAACCTGCTAATCACCTTTGTAAAAACTGTATCCTTCTGATAGACCCCTCGATTAATTAAAATAAATAATAATAATCAACGAATGCCTTGGAATTCGTTACAGTATCAATGTCTCAGAACCATAGCTATTCATTGTTATGATCCCAGCTTGCAAGTTCAGTAGCTGCCATAATACTACAATTTGTAATATTCGTTGAGAAAATATTTCCTGGGCTGACCTGGGCATTTTTTTTTTGTTTAGTTTCTGTTAGCATATGACGATCTCAAAAAAATAAAGTCGCCCATTGTCTTTGAGGAATTTTGGGAACTCAAAAAGTTTTTGAAATTAATTTTCCGCGATAACGGCAAGGTGCATAACTACCGACTCTAACTAAATACTACCAAAAGTAGAGGACACGAAGGTTACCAAAAAATTATTTTCCCCTTTTTCTAGGTGAAAAACATCGAGGCACAGTGGGAAAGTAAAAGTTGTAGAGCTCGCAAAAACGTTCGAAACGTGACTGCGTGAGATAAATTGTAAAGAATATTGTTCGTAACAATGTTTGTATTATTACCAATTCTCCTCTACGAGCTACCATTTTGGCAGAAAATTCAAAAACTTTTAACAGTCTCAAAATTCCTAATCAGGGCCGGACCTAGGAGGGGTGTAGTGCGTGCCCGCACGTAGACGGCAAGTTCATAGGGGCAGCAGGCGGACGCAAAAAGACAGTCGAAATAATAACAATAGCGAACAAAATTTCAAAATTCAAAAAAAATATATAAAAAAATAATAATGATAGTTGTTAGCGTAGCCGTAGGAGCGCGTGTAGCATACAATACAGATACAGACTACCCGTGAAACGCTGAACGCGATTCAGCATGTATCATAAAAGAAAGTAACTATATGCTGGATGAGTCCTCGAGATACATTAATTTTTTCTTTTTTTGACAGAGTCGTGACATATGCATGTCTTGTTCTTGAATTGCAGCTGTCGAACAATGAAGGCTTTGAAGATCCAGATACTGACTCTAACCTAACTCCAGTCCACTCTATTGCTTGACGGCCGACGGTCCTTTACAATGTGTTCACGTATCGTCGTATGAATGCAGTTATTTCTGAATGTGATTAACATTTTCTGATTGTTTTTTCCGAAAATTTTCTCGGGGGAGGACCCCCGAACCCTCCTCATTCGCGGTAGATATTCCATACATCCCCCCAACCCCCCCTCCGGTGGAACTTTACTGCCATCCTAATGAGGGGGTGGGCGGGAGAATTATTGACTTTAAGCTCCGCTAAGGAGTAAACTAGATTAATCAGCTTGGGTCATTTTTTTTTCTTTCAAATGATTACATTAAATCACTGAAATATTCCCTAACCTACTGATGCACTGGTCATAATCAGTAATTATTTATTTTTAATTCTGAATGAACATTTATTTACCACATAACATTTTTGATAAAATTTTTGACAATTCCAAGTTCTGTCCTATAATGGACGAGTGGCTCAAAGCACAAAAGCACAACTCAAAAGTTCGTCCTTTAGGAGAATTTGTTGCAAGATAAAATTATTTCAAGCTGCCCAGAATTCTCTACATTCTACATTGTTTCAAATACTCTTCGGCCTTTTTGATTCACTGATTTGTAAGTTTCACAGAAAGAACTAAGTTTAAATTCCATTATAAAATCATGTAGGTACCTATGCGAAAATGTTAATAAGAATTTATTCATAATTGGGAAAACAGTTTTCACATTGTAGGTAATTAATGTCTTGTAGATAGAATTAATAAAATCGTAGATTTACTAACCTAGGGTGAGCGTTTAAGTGCGAAGACTCAAGTTATTACATCAGGGGGACAACGTTTGGCTCATCAGCTCCTTTATTAGTTATATAATATAATCTAAGAGCTAAAGTCTTTAGAACTCGTTGTCTTCCACTACCCTTGGACGGTAATTCTCAACTCCTCCTACGCTATGAATATGAAATATGTAACAGGGAACGGTCTTTCTCATTAGAACTTAAATTGGACACAAATTGAAATGTTAACTATAAGGCGCTGCCAAGGTTAACAACCCTCGGGGCTAAAATTCAGACGTCTCAGTGGAGAAGAGATAACTTTGCATCTTCTTTTTATCTTACTCTGGTAAAAATTTGAAGGAAAATTTCAACAATGATGCTAAACTTGAATGAATCCTATTAACACAATCCCAAATTTACACAACTCCATTATATTTAAATAACATGTAGTTTGAATTTTTTTCCTCATTTTTACAATAGAAAATTAGCCTTTTTGAGGAGATTAATTAATTTATAATATATTTTGAAAATTATGGAGATCCTAGCTCACAACCCTGAGAAACACCAAAACTCTGAACTTGACTTTGAGAATTCTCTTAAAAATGTTTACCACTGCTATAACTGAAATGTTAAAATCACAGGGAGACCAATACAAGAAACAAAAATTCACATAAAAATCACAATAATTATCTTTTTACCCGAAATACTAAACCTCTAATTTAACTTGTTCACAATGTTTGAAGCTTTACTTCAATCTACGAGAAGCTTAAAACGTCATATTAATAAACCTCCCCGTTAATCGGCGTAACTTATTTTTTCCACATAACAACTCCGGGAGGGAATCCAAGAGGGAGGAAATACGCATTGCGCCCTTGATATTATGCAGAATTCCACCCTCAGAATCGGTGCTGCTGCGAAGCAATTAAGAGAAAAGAACAAGCATTAGTAAAATAATAACCTCCAATTAGCGCGGGGTGAAATACCGCTCCTAATCCTATTTAAAAACAAACCGCAGTCTAAACTTTTATAATAATTTAAGCTTTGCATTCTTATTAGGGCAATTACAATACTTCACTTCATTCGGTCGGGACTCTAGCTCATAATTACGATGAGTGCGGGTGGTGGAGGGGAGGGGTGAATATTTTGTTCCGGTCGTAAAACGAAAGAAGATTATGTTTTGGGGTGGAAGCGTAACGGTGTTATCAGGGCAAGCTGAAAATAGATCAAATCGAATTATTTTTGGCAAACGTGCATATTTAATTTGCATTTACGAATAACTGCTTGTAATTGGATTAAGAAAAAAGTCGTTTATTAATTTTATGAGAGCAAGTTAAAAATATACATGGTTGGTGTCGGACGACCGGGAAATCTGCACCGAAGTTCACGCTGCGAGTTATTCCCAAAAAAAAATCGAACAATTATTCCACTTTCTTGGCGACATGACTTTTGGAGGGTCTTCTTCACGAATGGGAAGTCATGATGACAGATGAAGCTATTTTTAAAAACAAGAGCATCTTTCAATACGGTAAAACTGCTATCCTTTTAGAGATAGAAAAATTAGGATATTTCAAAGTCGAGAAGCTTAGACTTCATCCTCGCACTCATGGAATATTCATCAAGTCCCACCTAGGAGTATTACAAGTCATCTGGACCCTCAAATGAAAGATAAATCTGTCCAGGCACATGTCCAGGATTTACTATGAGCCGGTAAGTGCTGACCAGATAATTACCTGGAACATTATTAGAGGACGCCGTGCGCGCTATTACGGCTAACCGTCCTTGTAAAGTACAGCCACCCTTGAACATCCTACCCCTACGACGCGTCCTAGAACGTTGCATGAACCAGCTGGTCGAATGGAGAGAGGGTCAGTCTGGGCGATTGGGAGTCGATTGGAATGAATATTGCATGGCTGTAAACCGATTTGTTGATTATGCTTTCAACTCTTTATGATATTATTAATGAGGAATTAGCAATTAGTAATGGCGCAGACAATGTTTTTGGTCATAGAAACACTACCAATACTACCATGAAGCACGAATAAGGTCCCTTTAAGTCTCATAAATATTTACAGAATACAAGGGTAGTGGATATACCTATGTAGGTAGCTACCCATAAGATATTTCGTATTCCTGCTGCCTGTTCCATCTCTCTTATTATGAATAAATCTATTCCAGATCCTAAAGATATGTCATCATAAGATGAGATATAAAATTAGAAATGTTAAAAGATGTAGAATGAAGTTTACACACGAAAAGCCAAAGTTTGTATGTAAACTTTCCAATAACTCACAAATACACACCGCTCGTAGGCGAAGTTAGTAAAAAGCCCTTTGTGTCCAAGCCCTTTGAAGTGTTCATGCTATATTAGATAGGTATTGCAATCCGGCTTTGGAAGTCCCGACGTAATCTTCTCTACAATACATTATGTGCTATTAGAGAGCTCTATATTGGAGATATTTTTATTCGAGATTGAAATAAGAGGGAATTCGGGAGAGCTCGTTATTGTAACTAGCCTACCATAAGGATCAGGTGTAGCTTCTTGCAATTTGACTTGTAGATGGCAGTGACGTGCAGTAGAAATAAATATTATTATTTATGATATAATGTCTTTAGAAGATGATCTCCGTTGATAAGAAAATATACAGTAAAATCGAAATATGAGATGACTGAGCATTTAGCACCCATTTTCAGAACTAAATATGGTCTGAAGAGACGTGAAGGGCGCTGCAGTGCAAATCATCTCGGGACACGGCGTTAGTGGCGTTTTCTGTGAGCTGTTGAATTCCATCATTAAATAATTATCTTCTGTGTTCCTCTAAGCCTGTAAACAAGCATTCCCGCAAATGATAGCTCAACTATTTCCCTTGCTCTTGAAAGTCTGGACATGATTAAATCTCCTCTTTGCACTACTCGACTTCTTCTAAGGTAAGGTCGCATATGATGTGATTAAACCAATTTTTGACGAGTCTGTCAAATGAAAGGTTCCTTCAAAGCAGTCAGCTGAGGATGTGGAGAAAGCTGCATGTCGTTGATTATGTTTATCAGAAAACCTATAGACTTGCCATTTTTTGAAAATATCCTAGAGGTAGCTATTTTATCTCATCTCAAAAAAGAAGATTCAAACCATTCTGCTAGCGAGGTAGCATATTTGCAAATTGTTCATACAATAGCAATAAGACACAGAATGGTTAGAAAAAATAAAACCGAAACACTAGAGCATTGCTTTCCCACTCATCGATCAAGTTTTGCCTTAATGATAGAAAAACCTTGACTCGTTGACAATTTTTTTGTAGTCCAAGACAATTTTCGGGACTAAAATTTTCCAAGACAATTTTTCAAGACTAAATTTTCACCTCAAAGTTCCTATTCTGAGGTTGATGTAAGCCTAATGCAGGCAATACTTCATTCACTCCACATAAATTTCAACTGCTAAACAAAAATGTTGAAATGGATCGCACCTAGGTAGGATGATAAGGAAATTATTTTCATCTCGTTCGTTAAATCAGCCCAAACCGAAAAAGCAAACAGTGCAAGAATAGGTACGTAATTACCTAAAGGTAAAATTGTTAGGAAATTATATCGCAACTACGCGCCCTAAAATCCAATGAAATATTGAAGTCAACAAATTAGATATTCATAAAAGAGTAACCGCTCTAGCTAAAAACATTCCAGCGCTTTAAGAAGACATCCGAAAGACCGGCAAATCTAGGGTAGAAACTCACCAGATGTTGGTACATGTATTCTGAGACACCCTGCTCGGATCGAGTGAAATAATAGCATGACCTAGATACAGACGGGAAAGGAAAGATTTGTGAACTTAAACAATAACCCCTTGCAAAGACAATAGTAATTCGCTAGGTATTCCACCCACGATAATGATTTCACCAATCGATAAAGCGAAAAAATAAACGACCATAGCCAAAAAATTATCTCGATCCCGAAATAGCAAGCAGGTGAAAATGCGAAGTGAAAGTTAAGCCGGTGTAATTATAATAGCTAGGTACAATGAAAAGACGAAAACGCGTCGGCCGATTTTAAGTAAAATTTAGGTAGTTGAAGTTCAGGACAATTCAGTAAAGTAGCCGCGAGGTCAACTTGCTAAATCTTAAGACAAGTGAGATATGATAAGGAATAAAACACATAAAATCACCGTATAAGGCAGTGCCAATAAGGTGCATTGTTGCTTGTCGTGTTTAGAAAGCGGGCCACCGCTTCTATAAAAGCAGACGTCTTACAGCAGCTCGAGACAGATTGAGATCAGCTTTCGAGCAGGTCGAATCTTCCTAAGACTTCCTAACCCTTTATACGGTACCCAGAGATGGCATATACTGGACTCCGGGCTACCTAATCCTTATCTAAACCTGAAAATTCGACCAGAGATGGCATTATAGCGGACTCCGGTCGAATTTCCTTTATCTACCTTGGAAAAACTCCAGTTGAACACCCGAAAAGGGCAGAAAATCGTTTCACGCCAATTTCTAATCACAATTCTAATAAAATTCGAATCCAGAGATGGCATTATAGCGGACTCCGGTCGAATTTCCTTTACCTATCCCGGGAAATCCAATAAATTTGCATCGCTTCTTGAAACAACTCAATACTCGCAGTTGGCAAAACTTCTTCGAACTAATTCACTAGTAGATGGCAAAGCACAAATCCCGGGAGAATTTCCTTCATAAATTTTTTTTTATTGAAAATGCACATGCACTGCAGGGAAATCCCTATGACGCTCTGGGAGCGGTGCATGAGCGGAGATATCGATTCACGTTGGCCTTGAATCTCTGTAAGTTGTATACTTCGGGAAACACGCCCTTTGGAATGCTATTCCAAAGTGATGCGGTTCTGTACATAAAAGAAGTCTGAAATAATGTGGTACGAGGTGTAACGAGCTGAACCTAATACGAATGAGCGTCTGCGGCTCGACGTGTATATCTGCCCGGTCTTGTTCTTGGTGGGATCAAGCGGGCCACGTCTTTTGAACACCTTCGATTAAAATATCTGTAAAACAGATTCAGGTCAGCTACTCTTCTTCGATGTTCGAGAGTGTCTAAATTTTTTGTCAAATCTGGGTCCCCAATCAAGCGGATGACTCTTTTCTGAATAGAGTCGAGTAGTCTCAGCGTATGTTTGGGAGCTGAGCTCCAAACATGTGAGCAGTACTCCAAGGATGGTCGGATTTGAGCCTTGTATAAGAGGAGAAGCCTTGTATAATTCTCTCGCTCATCATTCGCTTTTAGGCATCTGACAGGAAGTCCACAGTTAACAACAAGTCTCAGTTAAATTTCCCCGCTTTTCCGAAAGAAATCCCAAACAACCGAGATACAATGAGTCATAGTAGGTTCTTTTGCGCATCCGTTTCGGCCATAGTAACCCTGGCATACCTCAATCAAAGAGCAGGGGTGACAACGGTAAACACAACGAAAGAAAAACACAGCGGTCCTATTAGGGCAAACCCAGAGGTAAATAGACGATCACAGTGGCTTTTCGCCACAGACTACTGGACCCAGGTCCTAGACGTTACAATGTTTAGCTTTCTAGAGCACCTACATTCCATTCGCTCAGCTCGTTGTTCATTATAAAACATTTCTTCAGGTCCACTGGCTACTTGAATTCCCAAAATCTTTTACCAATTGAGTTTTTCGGGTGATCCACATGAGTGTTAGTCCGGGACGACCGCCCATGAATCATCATCAGCCTGAGTAGGATCATCTGTTCTGTCAACTAATCAACTTCCTTGGCATATTCGTGTATCGGTTCCTGTTCAGAGATTTGAAAACCACTTCTGACAACTTGTGAACCTCAGGCAACTTCTCCCTTCTGTATTTTGTATTGATGGCATTATAATACTTCTCGTTGGCAGATTGTAGTCAGGGGTTCCTCAACTTCTTGCTCTACCACATAAGCACCAGTAAAGACCCAAAGGCGAGTGGATATTTATCTTTAAAGCCCCAGATCAAAATATATGGCAGTAACTGGCATTACTAAGAAAGTCGTTTTGCAGAAAGATCCGAAGGTAAAGAGCTCTCTGTGAAGCTAATCGTTACTCCTGGATCGGACATCGCCCATTCTGCATTTTCAGTGGGCCCCTTGATATTCTTCATTATTTGTCAATGCTTATTATTGCTTGTCTTAAGTTGTTTAAATTGATGTTTTCTGAACTTATTTGTTCCTTCATTCTGGATTCATCAAGGATGCATGGTGTTCATTTCTTCGTGCTGCAGGAATCTGTGCTTGGACCTGTTCTGTTCAACATGTTGTGTGTTAGCAAACATGTGCATGTGAATATTTCAAATTGTTACGTTGCACGGTATCATCCTAATAAAAATGCATGCTTGGAGGAGGTGTCACACTGAACAGACTTCTGGATATTACTTTTGATCACGTTTGTTCCTCATATGTGAATGAAACTATGGATAAGGTCGGCATAGGTCTTATTTGGCAAAAAAGGTTCTTGGTAGACACTTTGCTGATGCTGTGCAATAATTATGTTTCTTGTTCACTTGGAGTCGGTCAAAATTGACTCCTGCGTACGTTGATGAACTAGAGGCGGCGATACTGTGACAAGTTTTTAATTTCTGACGTTTCTGCATTTCTGCAGAACGGTATTTATCCGGGGATCGACGAGTCTCGTCGTTTTGATGTAATTTCTTTCGAATGAAAAAGGAAGTTCTACTTGGTAATGTTTCAATAGTGGTCTGAATAACAAATCGATTTTTTCTTTCTCTGCGTATTTTTTTTCTTTCATAATTATTGGAGATATTATGAAAGCAGAATTTTGTTTCGTTTTCATGATCTTCAAATCGTCAAATCGTCGAATCAAAGTAAATATGTTTTGATTATTTTAGGAAGACAGACTAAGGTAGGTACGCTCCTGTCGTCCAAATATACGATGATTGTTAAAATTTGATATCCTAGTTGTAGTCGTTGGTATAACAATGAGCTTGTCGTATAATTGGTCCTCAGATCCGTGAGTTGCCTGCTTGTTTACAGACAAACTCCTCTTTTTATCAGCGCCTCTTTCAAAGTTCGTCCATTGACATTCGCAACAATGGACCTCCCGATATTCATTCCGCCAAATAAATATCAGCGAAAAACCTAATTATATCTCCAGTCCCATTGCATCGGCTCGGTTTATTGAACTATCGCTTTCCCCATACGAGCGATATACGTCTACATTGTTTATGTAAACATTTCGCGAAATTCGAAGCAATACAAAAAAGGGTAAAAAAAAGTTCTAAAAATCATAAAGTAAATTTATATTCAACTCATGTGGAGTGTAGACGCACTTTCAGTCGAGTAATCGAATATAACATCGTTATATGACACGAAACGGGCAATAGGATGGAAAAACGTTTTATAAACACATGGGATGCACCCACTAAACGACAGTTCCAGATGCGCTTGCAGAGATTGGTAGTTGGAGGTTTCTCTTGTTTTATTAATTTCTACCTGCCTTTCATTAAAATTAATAGCATACATCGACCAGACTAGGTAATAAACATGGAAAATTCACTCATTTTTTATTTAGTCTCGCAGAAAAAGCTTGATGGAGTTGAACCGAGTTCCTCTACCTCTCAATAATCCTTAACAGAATTTTCACTCCCTCTTCACCCTTTAAAATTACCGCATGTTCAGGCGGAATTAACAGCTAGACAATATACCCCTCGTTTTCGGGAATCTGGGCATTGAAACCGGGAATGCAGGAGTAGATTCCGGTAATCCGCATCTCATTGTCATAGTCATTCAAGTGATTGCTGCTGTATGCTCTATAACACGCCATCGATTCCTTTGAACTCTAGTTAAAGCCGGGATTCCTACGGTGATTATGACGGGATTCATCGGCTTTAGGCCTGATGTATAAGATGTTAATTATATTAAAGCAGCAACATACATTATGATGATTAGGCACTGGGTTGAACTGAAGTGTGAAGAACCTAAGAACATTTCAAATAATTGGATTTAATTACTGATTTTCTGTCTGTATAGAGCATCAAGAAGATATTATATATAGGTATATGTATAGGTAAAAGATAGCTATAGTATATAGAATTAGCGCAGTAGGGCGAGATCCGCAACTAGGGGGCCCCAAAAGGCGCTATAAAAAAAAAGAAAACGTAAATAAGCAGGAAAACGTACCTAGTTTCCCGTTCCCAAAATCTTTAATTTAACAAAATTTTCACCTATGTTATATACTGTTAACTGTGTTCCTGACTCCCCTTGATTCCCCTTACCAACCATATGCAGATTTGAGAAATGTTCGGATTCTTTTGTAGTAACTCTTTTATTCTAGAGATGACGTTATTCATCTTTTTTATCCTGATAAGTCACCAAAATCTTTGGTTTTGTGACTGTGAGAAAACTTGAAGCTTTCAGATTCTGTACAATTGTGTGGTCTTGCACTATGGAGAAAATTCTGCCTGAGTCGCTGTGGCCGGGCTATCTGGCCCTCCCCTCTTGACTGCATTAACCACTAAATCATAACCCTCCTAAAAACATTTGTACCACTTCCCCAAACACCTAAATCCGGCATTGACTACAGCCTTGAATTATTTTGCAACTTTGTAAGTTTAATGCATTAAATTTAAAACCAAAATTTTCAACCGTACCTAAAATCTCGTCTAGTTCTTGTAAAGGGCTTAACTTAAACTGACTCCTTCCTAATCGAAAAAAGAGAAGTCTTCTTGGTTTTTTGACGAAGGAAGAATCGGGCCCAGCAAGATCTCGTGTTTTTCATCCTTATCTTCGATTTTACGGCTGGTGATTTTTTTGATGATGATTGGTGGTGATTGGTTAATCTCTTTTTGGCAGCCAAAAACTTTATAACAGTTGGTCAAGTATTTTCAAGAAACCAACTTCAAGACTGTCAGTGGGGTAGTTTCTCCGCTAGTGATTACAGGCAGAAACGCAGAGGGTTTTTTTCAATCCCCAAACTTTAGGTTTTTCTGATTGGTTAACCAATCAGTTTCTTCGGTTGGTGGTTGATGGGAGTATGGCGAAGTTTGATTTACTTCTTGTGGAGGATTTCAGAAGTATTTCTATTCCTGATTTTTTCTTAATATAGAGGGCAATGACAATATGTAGCCCGGCAACTCCTGTTCTGAGTAAAAAGCTTACCAGTTTTTTGCTTATAATTGACTCTTGAGTTGAAACGTGGAAAGAATGACATAGGATCTGAAGAAAAAAGAACGGAGAATAAAAAAAGTCATTCTTTAAACTTTAAACTGTGGTCAAACTTATACCACAGCTTTTTCTACAAAATTGAAAATAAACAGTTAGTCGGAAGAATTGAACTTACTCGTGAAAAATAATATGGCGGCGAAATCCTAAGGGGGAGGGTTCCCACCTTTTCACATTGAGCTTGCCTTCTTCCTCTCTAACAGACCATAATGATTCGTATCACCATATAATATCCGTATCACCATAATATCAATGCGATTTAAAATCTAAGTTTTCCTAATTACTCTAAGGGGAGTGTCTTAAAGAAAGAAAATGTAGGACGTGACAACACCGCCGCGACGAATATCGAACAGAACCGCAAGAACGTGGTAATGAAACTAGAGAAAGAGGATCGGGTGAATTCGCATATATAAATCTTAGAGAAAGCTTCGAATGACTGGTCGTACTTCTCTGGAATCTTACTAGATGGCTACCTGTAATAAAATTATTGCAAAACGAGGAACAGAGCAGTCTACGTTGGAATAGCAGCGGCGTTACAAACGAAAATAAGTGATAAATAAATAAAATAAAATAATATTTATCCAAATAAGTAAATAAATTAGTACCTAGACCTACTGCTTGTAATGTTTTCCAAATATGACTGGTACGTTTCCCTAGGTCTCTTTCGTATAGTGTCCTGGCCTAGAATTATTCGTTGGAAGCTGCCAACTGTTTGTTCGCTTATTGCTATTGCTGTCTCTACTATAATAGTATACAGGCAGACAAGATTATTTATTCGTTTCACGTAATCTAATTCGTCGAGCAATATTTGCACTTAGAATTACATCAGATGCCGCTTAATTAAGTCTATGATAACTACTATGCATTCAAGACAGCATCTACACATATCTTACGATGATTCTCCGGGGAATTCAATTGTCTCTGCTATTATGCAGTCATTTTTGTATTAATGCTATTGCATACTGATTTAGGATAAACTTGATGAAAATGATAATAATTACTGCTTGTATGTTCTGGTTCTGGTACGTTAACTAATTTAAAATTGCTGTAGTCAAACATATTTAAAAAAAAAAAAAATAGACTTGTTTAAAAAATAAAAGCTCTTGCCAAAATTTAATGTTTAATGTTTTAATACGAGCATAGGTAATGTTACTAAATGCTAGCAGCAGTTCTTCTTAGGCAATATCCAGTTTATTCTAAAGAATTTCTTTTTCAATCAACCATCAAGAGACAAATTAAAATTGTCTCTGAAGAGAATTTCTAGTTGCATAATGAAAGTATTACTTTTAGCCACTAAATGGTAATACGCCATGTAAACCATGATGTTTATAACGATTACTGTAAAACTGCATGTATACAATAGATTTTTACATTGATAGATTTGAAACTACAAATGATTTCTATTTTCTTTACATGCGAGTAGCGGTTTTCTCTCTCGTGAAATCTATTAGAGGAAAAAATTTAATTTACACAACGGCCCCACCAGGGTATCAGCTTAACAGTCCCCGGGGTCGGGCTGGAGGAAAAGGAACACCGCATTACGGGCGATCAATACTCGTCGTCCCAAATACTGGTTGTAGATTTTGTTTTGCAAATCTAATCTACTAGTAGTCCGTAGTAGTAGAGTCCGTTCCTACAGTGGGCTAGACGGAGGGATAGGGAAATACGCTGAACCGGAGTAGTTGGGCCAACGGTGTGAATCGGTACTTCACCCCGAAGCCCTCGTTCTATGCTAGCATATCAAACGGGATCGGCGAAAAGGCGTCAATTCCAGCCCGTTCGCTCTCCCAAATTGATTCTCCGTCGATACCCGAGTTTCGGATTTGAAAGTATATGGTATAAAGGGGAGTCAGTTCCAACTCCTTCTTTCAAGGAGAAATTCCGATCAATTCTCGAAATTTAAGAGCGAAAGATAACCGGTCGGATCTGGTCAATACCCTGAACAGGTCTACCATATTCATTCAGTCATCTGCTGCTTTTACTTGAATTTTCGTTCCATAAGTGAAATAACTTTTTTACCTTGTTTGTCTTCGGTTTCTTGCATTTATTTAAACTTACGGCCATGCTTTTCATATTTAGCGAAGCCCTATTTGTTTTATGCCGTCGCGACGTTAATGTAACGTCACAATACTTAAAGTTAATTCCAAATTATGCTATAAAAGTTTGTCACCTTACCTAATTCTAGGTGATCAAGCAAACCTAAACAAGCCCATAAAGTGTCATGATACGCCGTCAATATAATTTTCTACTCCTTCCTTGAATAGTGATTACCCTGTAATCACGTAAATATCACCCCTACCCTGCGTTATAATAACTAATATTGCTGATGAAGCGCAATGTCCCTTATGTAATAACTGAAGACCCTCCACTAGTTATTATGCGCCAAGCATGGATTAGGGCAAGACACGGCAACGGGACAGGGTGATTTTAACCCTTCATTCACCACCCCCCGACCGGTTTGTATAAACTGAGACACACCAATATCAGTTCGGAATTGAATCAGGGTAAATAATTGCTGTGCCTGCGTGGGTGGAAAGCTATTTCGTGATTAATATTACAGTTTGAATCTATTTAAGTTAAATTGCTTTCTATGACAAGGGTTTGTTTCTAGAATGTGTGGATGATTTAAATTTAAGTCATTTGAAAAGCAATAATGAATAAAAGACTCATAGGTACCATTATCTAACAGTACAAGATTCATGCAGGCTGTTCATAGTCAACTACAATGAATCATTATAAAGGGGAAGAAAAATTAAAAAAACAAATCTGTTAAAAAATACAGGGTGTTACTTAAAAAAAACAAAGTTAGGTGTTCTATCTTGAAACATGTTGGCCATGGAAAAAAGTCTATGCGCTATTGTGTAGATGGCATCAGAAAATACAAGCTGGACAATGAAAAGTCAGTCACCCTGTAGTCCCTGTACCCTGTATACATATTGATGAATAAGCATTTTTTGTTTCAATATAAATTAAAATATTTCGAAATAAATAAATTACTCACCTTTTTATTTTTATTAGTTTTTTGGTTTTCGAATTAAAGCAATATTATCTAATATGAAACGTCCATTTTTGCGATGAAATTACATATTTTTATTAAGATTCCCCAGAATGAAGAGTAAATTTGAGCGGCCCCATCTTGGATTTTTTCATATTATCTCCGTTGATCAAACATTTATAAAGAAAATTGAAAGACCGTCATAAAATTTCTCGAGAATAATTTATTTAGAAATCAAACCTTCTTTAAAGACGTTAATTTTTTGACTTTAAAGCAAACGATATTAAAAATTCAATAATACAAATCGCAGATACTTAGGAATTCCAGCAGTAAGACCGGTAATTTTGCTCCTGCAAAGAAAAGAATGAATTAATTATAAATATCCCTTTGTGAGCCAATAACAATGGTTTGAGCATAAAAGCGAAGGCGGCCTGAATATTACGAAACAAATCGGAAGGAAATTGGAGGAAAAATGGAGATAATAACCCGACTGTGAGGGACAATGGGCTGGTGTGTCCTCGGGCATTATATCCTGACTGCAGGATAAGCAAACACCCTTGAATGAGACGTAAGTCATGGCTCGTAACAATGTGCTGCGCTTTGTCCCTTTACTAATGGGTACATTAAACCATGTGGGTCGCTACTTGCGACATTAATCACAACTCCTCCAAGAAATCAACAATAGATATACCTTAGAGTACAGATCCTCAAAAGTCGATCGAAGAAAATTCAAGTTAACACACGTTATTTGTCTTGGTGTCAACATTTCTTGAAGCCAAAATCATCAGAGTTGTGCTGATTTATCTTTTCTACGTTTTGAAGAATCCCAGGCAGCAGAGTCACGTTAAAATTACGTCATTTTTTAGTCATTTTGGTCCGCGACGTCATCTTACCAAAAAATCACGTAACTTGGTGTCAATCAATTGTCGTATCTGACGTGATTTATATGTGATATTTATGACGTCGGTGTAACGTCTTTTTTTCGTAATTTTTCAAACAAACTGAAAATTTCAATCCAGAAGTCAAAATCATCAAATTTTGACGGATTTTTCTTTTCTACGTAGTGAAGAATCCCAGGCAGCAGAGTCACCTTATAATGACGTATTTTTTTATTAGTCATTATGGTCCCCGACGTCATATTAACAAAAAAATCACATGGTTATTGTCGTCATTTATTTGACGTGATTTATACGTGATATTTATTTTATGACGTCGGTCTAACGTCGTTTTTTCGTTCTTTTTCAAACATACGGAATATTTTAATTTGGCCCTATAATTTATGCCTTACAAAAAATATTTTTATACAAAGAAGTCTATTTTTATCGTCTTTATAATTATAATCTCCTCTCAATTTCTCATCGGACTTCGTCTTGTAGTTTGCAGTGTTCCAACCATACCTATCTACCTAGTCAAAACACCAATCTAACCGGTTTTTCTTTGGTGTTTCTTCAATCTTCTTACGAGTGCTTCATGTCTGTCTAGTACCGTAGTTCTAGTCGAAGGGTTGTAACCTTAAACCATTATAGCTTAACCTAGCTTCAAGATAAGATACGCAAGATTTGTTCATAATTGTTATATTTGCTTATTATTTGCTAATCTTGTGCAAGTTTGTAGTATCTGATCAGTAACTGATCAGTGAAATCGTTACTGGAAATCCAGTTATAACCGAAGATAATTTTCAGAATGATTTAAAGAGACTTTGAACATAACTACTTATTCATTTTTTTTAAACTACGTTGTTACCACACTTGTTGTTGACTCCGCCCACGCGCTCTCTCATTAGCGTTAAGATTTTTTTTATAATTGGCCGAACAGAGAACAGACAAACAAAAAAGCGAGTTAGCATTGCACTCTTTTCCAGTTCTGAGCTATATGTTTAAAGTTTCAAGTCTCTAGCTCCTCAGGAAATTGATTTAAATTTGATTGCAAGATTTACGTAGACAGACAGACAGCAAGACAAGCAAAAAGCGAGTTAATAATAACGTGATAGAATGGTAGTGCCTACCTATTTTTTTTTTTTCTTCAGATAATTACGATAAAGTTTATGGTTCATGAGTAATATAACCTCAATAAAAAGAGAAATGCGAGCATAAAAATATCAGAATATCGGTCTTTAAGTTAATATATCTTCAGATTATTTACCTTCTCCAAGAATCAAATGCTTCATTTCAAATGCTATTCCCATGCTCAAAAATATATCCTCTAGAGAAAGCATCAATATTATCATATAGAAATAGCTGGAGGCTGCAGCAAGTCAAACAAAAGAAACAAAGAAAACTCACGCACAAAAATATAAAATTAAAAGTCACGTTACATTATGAGTGATTAAAACCAAAATGGGTTCTATTTTTCATAATAATTGTTCAATTAAGGACTAGCAAAGTATATTATCTTTTTTTATATATTGGTTCTTAAAAAGATTTATTCAGGCTGTTCTTTAGCTATAGTAAATACCTTCTAAACTATAGTAGGTAAGGGAAAAAGAGTTTTCTGTTTGAAGGTGTTCCTGCCACGATCATTTTAGCCGTGAGTTCCTGAATTTATCGAGCTGTGATTGGCTCTTACTCATAATTTTAATTTTATTATTTCGACGATTGAGCTCTGATTGACTATGTGACTATGTGATCATTATTAAACTGACAATAGCAGGATAATGAAAGTAATCCCCAATAGTCGTAGAGAAATTGCTTTCTATTTCAAAGCCCGGCCTTCATTTCATTACCTACCCTAGTGGACGCTATCGGATATCTTGTAAAACATTATCAAGTGATTCTAAATACAATTTACACTTGAATCTGAACCAAAATGAAGCAATCAGAAAAATCAATTAGCTTTTTTTCATTATCGAAAAGCAATTCTGTGCAAGGCTGAGTTTACTTTGAGGGGACAGAATGGACAGGACATCAGTACATTGCTGTGTCCCTTTACATCGCCCTTTGGCTCGCCCCACGTGAATTCGCTGCCCAGCTGATAGCGATCTAATTGATAATTGTTTGTTCTAGCCGGCTATTCAGTTATCACGTGGGAGGACTATTTTAATAAACCGGCTGGTGCAATTGCTATTTCATCAATAAGGGGGACAGATAAATCAGAAAATAAAAAATATAAAAAATCAAAATATGTTTCGGAAAACTTGATTGTCTCATTTTGGAAAACATAAAATAATTATTTTTTCAGAATAATATTCTAAGAAAAAAACACAATTTATTTAGAAAAAAATTCTGTAACTCTTTTTAAATTGATTGATTCGTCTTCCTGATTTGAGTAGACTTCGTAGAAAGGTAAAAAGCATCTTTGTTTTTCTCTCAACTAACTGCAGACCAGACTAGAGAGCCTCTATCGTCCAGGGACTTCTTCAATTTGACTTGCTGTCGTTCCCGATACGCCTCGCCAATTTCGAGCACTAAATTAACATAGATTAGAACTGCCCCGGTTCTCAGCTTTCACTTTAATCAAGCAATGGCATTGTCTTTCCTCTTGCTGAACTCTCGTGGTTGCGGTAGTCTTTCAGGACTTCCTCGTTACTTAGCAGGACTTCACCAACTTCCTGAGATAATCCTGAAACTTTGGAGTGATTTGTGAGTTTCTTATAAATTCAAGATTACAAGGTAATTTATAAGTAAGTAGATTAATTCAAAATATTAAATTGAAGTTTGATAAATTTATAAATTAAACTTTTACAAGTTCCTAAATATACGTAACAACGACTAATTATTTTAATTTACCAGAAGTTTTTTTAATTTATTGGTTTTAAGTTTTTTATGCTGAAGTGTAATAAATCTTATAGGTACTTTGTTTCCGAGAGTAAGAGCGTTTGTACAAAATGCGATTTTTCACGCGGCATGTCGCATGCGTTAATTTCCGAAGTAATCCGAGGCAATGAAGACAGCTGTGAGTGAAGTTATCCACGCCAATCTAACAACTCGCCTAAGCTCTCTACTAGGAGGCCCAGTTTAAGGATGGAAAAGACACGTATAATATAGTTGTTACTAGAAATCCGAAAAATTAATAATGTTACTTTTGATAAATAGATAGATTCATAAATTTTTGAGACATTTATAAGTGTAAATCCCTATTTACTTTTCTAATTCTTGTATGTGTATATGATCAGGTATCAATATCGTATCTTTCTTAATTTTCTGATAAATATTGAATATAGAAGATGAACTATTGACAAAATAGGTGCTTACGTCACTATATTCTTCTTTAAAAACTGTATTTTTTGCTTTTTTTTGTAATTATTGCTGATACCCTCTTCAGAATTTTATTAATTTTGTATTTAATTTAATGTCAGTTTGACAATCACCTTACTTCTTGGCTGCACGATGTTAATGAGCACACCCTTCGGTCAATTAACAAAGAGTATAAAAACCTCTTATCGATCTTCCAAAGAGATACAATTTCTGTTTAGCATATGGCTGGATTGGTCGTGTGGATAACTTCACCCACAATTCAGCTTGCGTAGTATTGCTCGGATAACTTCGGGATTACCACGTCCAAATGCCGGACGAAATATCGTATTGTGTGCAAACGCTCTTACAGTCAATATTATAAAGGCTCATTAGGCTAACGGGCAGATTTCTGTGCTCGTTTTTGAAGCGATAATCGACGTCAAATTACTTTTATTAGGTAACATTTTTGTAATTTTTTCGTGTCAAGAATAGAAAAATTGAAAAAATTTCCACTAAGCCTCGATAACTTCTTCAGAAATGGCCCCAGAAATCTGCCCGTTAACTTAATGAGCCTTTATAATACCCGTTGTCAGACTTGTTTTTTTTTAAGAAATGGTAACTTTTCTTAATATTTCAGAAAGCAACTAAAGCAATCCCTGGCCTCATTGAATTAGGAGTTCGTCTGGAAATTTTAAAATCTTAATTTCTAAACTTAAAAATGAAAAAAAAAAATTTAATTGTAAAAAATAGGTACGTAGATAATTGATCCCCCTTCTTTTTCCATGTAGGTAAGGGAGTGAGGGGGGATGAATTTGAAATTTTAGTTAGGGGCCCCTATTTTTATTACAGATTCGAATTTTGTCGTATTTTTTCTTCAAAATAAGTTTATTTGAAATCTGAGACAGTATCCAAGCTATTAGATTGTTTCGTTTTTATTTTCAAGCAACTTTTGTTGTATTATATTTCCGAATTTCCAATGTAATTTATACTATCTAGACGAAAATAATATTTCTATTAAAATGGAGAAATTCAATTAAAAGTTACCATCGGTACAATGTAATATTCAGGACTGTTTCTAATTAGTTCATGACAGTAATAAAATTGTAAAGGTAACTTTCCCTTTATACAAACTTTACTTCTATCCAGTTGGAATCGTAAAATGTTAGTTTCAACCCTTATAATACGTTCCCACCGCTATATAAACTCTATTATTTCGTTAATTCATTGGAAGCACTCTGACATTCAACTGGTCTGGTTAACGTCGGAAAAAATACTTGACTATACGAGACAAGAAAATTGTCCACAGAGTTGCCAAATTGCTAATTAACGTTAATTTTCTAAAACCCGAAAAATTGGATCAAATACTCAGAAATGGATGTTAAAAATAAAAAATTAACACGCATGACAGTTTTTTTTTCCAATCATTTTTTCCAAAAATCATAGTCCTGAGAAATCCCATTTCTCACACCTGAGAAATCTTGAGCGCCTGGCAAATCTACTGGGTGCCATGGACATTTCGAATATAGTCAAGAAATCAGTTTGAGTTCTGTTTCACCCTGAACACCTATTGCTTCACTCAGTTTCAGTCTTTCTGCTTGTAAAAATTTGTCAACACTAAAATTTCTTCATTTCTTCGAATAATTAAAAAAACTTTTTTTTGCCAAATTTTGGTACAGTAACATTTTTAAAGTAACCTGTTTTATTCTATTTTTGAGAGACTTCTTATTAAATATATTTTTGATACATATTGAAACTAAAAATCTCCTTAGATAAAATAATTAGTGCCTAATATGACATCAGTGCAAGGTAAAGAATTCTGGCATATTCTATATTCATATCGCAGCTAATTTAGCCGTCAGTATTTTGCGAACTCTAATTAAAAGTTACACCGCGAACTAATCCGAGTTTTGCTCTCCTTAATATTGTATAAAAACTCGTCTAAATGCAGACAGTGCAGCAGCGGGCTCCATATTAACTGATCCTCTGTTTCCACGTTCCGGCTTTCCAATTGGTTTTGGATTTCACTCCTAATACGACCCTAATTATGGGCTTTGTTGAATTGCTGTAGGATCTGCTCCAAAGGAAATGGTCTAGTGGCACTTAAAAATTGAAAAACGCTTCTACCATCTGGTCAAAGATTGCACATAAAGCTGCATGGTGCTAAAAATAAAATTTTCATAGTTGCAGTTTTCAGTATCTCTTCACGCTTCAAATTAATCACATTTTTTAACATTGTCTTTCAAAGAAAAAAAAATGATACCGCATATCCCACCTATCCCACATCATAACGCCGTAGATCCTCCTTGAAATACGCTCCTGATTTTCAGTTGTTCATTTATTTTTCAGTTTTCAGTAGGTTTGGTTTATTTTTAGATCGTAAATAATTGCAAACCTTTCTTAAATAAATAAATCCCGTATCATCGTAAATTAATACTAATTAAACATTGTTAAATAATTTAATTGTTCTATGTTTTGCCAATTAAAATTGCACAAGCGCCGTGTGCCACGTTTTACTGGCATTTCAACGCTTTGGTAGCTCTATATGAGTTTTCCTTTTTTGTGGGGTTAGCCCTGCTTGGTTAAAGGCTAATTTCTAGCTAAAATCAAGTAGTACTTTGAAATTTCCAAAAAACCTTATTTTCTGAAAAGTTCCTTTTATGTAGCAGATATGATGCATACCCCTCTTTCCAGAGGTCCCGAGTATTGATCAAGATTTCTCCTCAAACGAAGAAAAGGAATTTACTCTTCTTGATATCTATCTTATCCTCCCCAATATGAGAATCCCGGGTATTGACCGGGATTCAGATTGGAATAAAATGAAAGAGCGGTATTGACGTTCTTCCGCCGCCCCTTTTTGCTAGCCGCTAGTCGAATTCGAATGAAGACTCAGGTGATGTGAAGAATTGATTCGCATCCCTGATCCAATTATTCTGACTTATCATAGCATCCCATCTTGGCCACCTAATACACTAAAGGTATTGACTCAGTGGATTAGATGGGCAAACAAAAGTCGGCATCCGATATTTCAAACGAGTAGTGATCGTTCGTAATACGGTGATGATTTCCATCCAGTCCGAGTGCAAATATTTAACAAAAAAAAAGAAAATTGGTAGAATGGATTTTTCAGTAAGAAGAATCGATCAAAGTCCAGTAAATTGGTTAAATTATTAGGTTCATATTCTTGGCTCAAACAACATTTTGCTCAATTTTTTCATTAAATTTTATCATGCTAACGTAGATCATTTTAAGCAATGTACGTGACAGCCCACGGCTTAATATGACTTCATTAAATTGTTCTAGAAAATAATTACCTTGTCCAGATGATGTGTTTGATCATGGTTCAAAGGGCAAGCCAGGTCTAGTGAAATGTAAATTTCAATTAGGAGGCAATAATGATCAGGGCATTGTTCCCCTCAAGGGTTTCTCTTCCAGCTGACCGCAGGATGACGGAGGTGTTTACGCCAAGAGGGCCATGATTAGTGACCTGCGCGCCCCCACGATCCCCGAGCCTTTCGAGTGGCCTCTTAGGATGCAATTTCGTAATTACCTCGTATTAATATCTTAAGATGTCGCTAAGGAAACGCCGGGGAATCTCTTATTAATTATCAACATAGCAGTGGATTAAATAAGCCAACAAGGCCCTTCAAGGATTCATCCGGTTATTACTATGGAAGCTACGCAAGATCAGCTTAATTTGAATATTGTTAGAGTTATAATCACGCAATGACGCAATCGATTTGTATGGAGATTTAGTAGCTACATATTATATTGTAGCTTGTAGCTCAGATTCTATACAGGATGTGATGTAACTAAAACCAGATACACTTAGTATAAACTCGTAAGAACGGGTTATTCGGGTTTCTTTAATTGGTCAGGATCGTCATAAGTATGTAATTGGTTGAAGCTTGGTTTGAAGCTTGATCACTGATAAACATTAGTTGCTTAGTATTGCGGCGCTATGTTTATCAACTATCCCTTTTTATAAAAGATAAGTTTACATGTTACCTTTCAAAAATTGATTTATTGTCCTGTAAGTTTTCTTTACTGAAATCATTTTAAAACTTGAAAATTCAATTAAAACACATTAAATTATAGGAAATTATTACAGAAATTAAATGTTGAAACCAAAACAAAAACTAACAGGAGGACACATTTTTGAATAGATTGCTTGAAACCCCGCAATGAGTAATGAAAATGAAAGAAAGGGAATAAAAAAAAATGCTGATATTTGAAAGCTGAATGTGATTTTACGCTCCTTTTCCCTTTGTCTTGGAAGATCTCGTACTAATTCCTTAAAATATTCCTGCCGTCGATGAAATATGAAAAATTCGTGCGACCCTCATAACGAAATGGATGCGTTCTGGAGCATCCCTTTGTGGAATTGGAGCTTTTTTGTATAGGTAACTGATTTACGCCCTCTACTTTGTAGACAAAGCATTAGCATCGGTAAGTAGAATGCAAACTCTTCCGATTTGATGAAATATTTATGACGATGGATTCCGTATGCTTCATTTCACATACGTCGGATTCTCTTGTTGCTCTGACTAGAATTATTCAAAGTTTTAATCCCCGTACTCTTCTCTTTTACATGCTAAGATATTATAATCTTAACCGCGCGTCAAAAGTCTTATATTAGGGGCGCTTTCGGAATCAAATATTCAAGTTTTAGGTATATTCGAGATAAGAATACTGTTCACTCAGTGAACCTAATCGCTGTAAATTATAATGCCAACCGACTAACGGGATGAGAACATTTCCAAATTACGTAATATGATACTAATATTACCTGATTAAATGCAATCAAGATCCTCAAAAATCCACAGGCTTTCTCTGAAGGAGTACAAAAGCCACCTGCTACCTAAGTTGTAAGAAAAAGTTCTTTACGATTGTTTATCTGCATGAAAGAGCTGCAGTTAAATCAAAAATGGCAACAAAAATCTTATTTGTTAAATCCTCTCGACCTTCTTCTTCTTTCCACGATTATGCAACAGAATGGCGATTTCATCACCTCCAAACATCGAGAAGCAGACTTCTTTCCTAGACGTTGCCAGACCTTCCAGACCAGGTGGATAGCAAAAATATTCTCCTGGAAAGCAAATTTTCTTCTCCAAGTCTCGTATACCAAGACTCATATAAAACTTGTCAAATAATATTTTTCGCGCATCGATTGCTAAATTAGAATATTTTCAAAAAATTATTTTGACTATTTTAAAAATACGGTTCCTGAAATTTACTTCATGAGGACCATCAGCCTCAAAACAGGAGTGCTCGTTCAGCCGGCCAGGGAAAATGAGGAATGGGAGTATTGTTTGCGCGCATGTAACGACAGATGGTGTCTACTGCAGTTGTCGACGAAAAGTTCAGAGCAAATCGCCATGAACCACGACAAACTGTAGGGGGGCGTTTAGAGAAAAATATTTTCTAGTGGGCCCCAAGAAAAAAAGAGATAAAGATAATTTCTCTCCTCACCTCCATTATTTTGCTAAAGGTGGGCACTAATTTACTTGGAATATCTCATCAGCAGATGTTGATTTCGCTTTTTCTACTATAAAAGCTTTTCGGGAATGAAAGAAAGCTCTACTTACAGTTGGAGTTGCTGGGAGTACGTTCGTTAGGTACCTTCCTTAATTGAGTCGACCAAGACCAAAATATTGAGCCTGTAGTTGATTGGACATAACTCGGTTGTTTCTGTTTTACTTGTAGGAGAGTGAATAAAATGAGGTAGCGTTACTGAACGACGTTCGGTATTGTGATAGGTATTGTTCGGTATTGGAGAGAATCACAAATTGCCACGCAGTTAAGTGACTTTCGGTTGAAACGTAGTTTCTTGAAAATGGCCCGAAACACTTGTCGATTTTGGATTCAATCTCCTTCATTTTTCGGGATTCTGCAGCGAAGAAAAAGATGACGTCGGCGTCGTGGCCTCGTGCAGAAAGGGAAGAATGGCTCTTTTCTGGATAGAGTCGCTGACAGTGGGAGAGGGGGTGCGAGCCCCTTTCCCCAGATATGGAGAGTGCAAGGAAAGGAAGGACACATTTCTCTTCTTCTTATAGAACAGATATGGTGCGAAAGATCAATAGGAGCCGCCAGTTTTCACCCTCAAAAGCACCATGCGAGGGGACAGTGGGAATCCCGTCAGCCCATTCCTTCTCGTACTCAAGGCTGGGGTGCCGGGACGGCGGGAGTAACTATGTTGCATGGCCTCACCCTGTAAATGTTGCTCTTCTCGCCGGAAAACGAAAACTCCTGTGCAGGCGGCGTGAAGAGGGTGCTCAGGAAGGCGGTCCAGGGGCCACTTTCACCCTCTCTTCCTGACGTCGCTCCGCTCTTGCCTTCACGCACGGCGAGAATGAAGGGGATCGAGGGAGTTGGAGAGGCTGCTTCTCGGAGGATTGCGCGAGTCTGGTGGGGATTCTGGAGCGTCTCTCACTCTCTCTCTCTCTTTTGCAGAGGGCCTGAACTCGATTCCTTCTCTCGTTTGTCCATCCCACGATTGCTGCAGGCTGGAAGAAGAATCCTGCAGACCGCTATCGCCGCCGCAGCTACGGTTTCGCTCACCGCCGCGACCCGTGGAAAAGAGGAAAAGGCGGCTGTGGTGGCGTCGCGGAAGACCCAGAATCGTGCGGAAGAGGGTTCAGGGGCGCGCGTTCTATGCTTCTAGTCGAGGTAGCGCCTGGCAAGGGGGTGAACTTAATTAAGCCCTAGGGGGGGAGAGAGAAGGCAGAGAGGGTGAGAGGGTGAGGGAATAGAGAGGGGCGCCCGCTCGAGCGAGTGCGTGAACCAAATTTTCTTGCCCTGCAAAATTAGGATTTATAGTTGCTTTAAAATGGTGAATATTTGGTAGAATCTCGAAGGCGATCAGAAACCGCCCTATTACCAAGCCTTGGGTCTTCTTTCCTCGCTAATTTTCCTTTGTCCTTCCCTCAGACATCGACGAGGAGATGCGGGGAGGGGAGGAAACCCTGGCCCTTTCGTGTGAAAGGGTCGAGCGAAAGGTCTCTCACTCTCTCTCTCTCTTTTGCAGAGGGCCTGAACTCGATTCCTCTCTCGCTTTGAGTTTTCCATCCCAAAATTGCTGCAGGCAGGAAGAAGAAACCTGCAGACCGCTATCGCCGCCGCGCTCCCATCTTTCGCAGAGCCACCGCAACCCCGCAATTCGGGGGCGGTTCGCCACCCCTCTGAAAACTTGCAAGGGTGCAGTTCCCACCAAGGGACTTAGTACTCTCGTTTTCATCCCCCCAAATCGAGGAAACACGCCCTGGGATTTGGTGTTCCAACACTTCCAACCCAGCACTATAAGAACTCTGGAGCTAGTCTTCCTAGGGGGGAATGTTTGGTAAGTGGACCTCTCAACGCCTTCCAAGCCCGTTACCTTGGCGGAATCGTGGATCTGGTGATGGAAGGGGGCTCGAACTCGGCGCTGTTCTTGCTCTTCGGGGGCAAGCGGCTCTCTGCCTTCTTCCATGCTTTCTTCCGCTGCTTAGAGGAATTATTTCCGCTGCTTAGAGGAATTATTAACAGCCCTGGCTCGAAGGTGGGGCGCAGGAGGGGTCGGCCCTAGGGTGTACTGGCCGCTGTTCATTCTTAAATGCCCGCTGGGACACCCTGTATACATCCGCGGTTCCTCCCCCCCCCGCCGCGACAGCGACCCAGGTGACGCTTGGAGCAGGGAGCTGAGAAGATCATAGGCCACCCTAGCTGCTCCCTATGATTGTACGAAGAGTGTAGGGAGGAAGGTTACCCCCTCCCAACCCGTATTCACTTAACGACCTTGGCCCTCTCCCTTTGGACGAACATTCGGATTCTGACTCATCTCACCCATCATCTCCCCTTTTTTTTGCAGGGGACGTCAGGGATCCAACCTTGGACCTCAGTTCTTTCTCCTCAATCAGAGAGAGAGAGAGAGAGAGAAGCACTCCTCCCTTCAAACTTCTCTTCTTCTTTCTCCTCCTTCTCGCGTCTTCTTTTTGTTATTGAATCTCTCCACCCCACCCCACACCAATCCTGAGGGCTTATCGTCAATATCGTCAAATAAGGAGTTCCACGTCAACCTCTGGGTTCCACGTAGACGTTTTTGGTGCCGCGGTGCATGATGTTCCTCTTAGGCGATGTTTTCTGCACTGATCAAAGGGTCCGTGAATTTATACGCGATACTTTTAAGAAAAAGATCACTAGGAATTTTAGCGTTGAGAAAGCAGTTCTATTTTCGATGTAAAGTATGCGTAAATAAACTTTAACGCCACAAAACCGTCCGGAATCATTTATGACGAAATGTTACTCTGTCTTTAAGATAAAATTTTCTATTACAGAAAATTAACAATTTTCCGAAAATCTCATTTCAACTTACCCCGACTTTGACTGTTATCACTTTCAAGAAATAGTTGTAGCCTCTTCATCGCTCTCCCGATTCCTCTTGAAAAATCAAGTTCACTGCTTATTGTGGAATAAAAATAAACAAAATCATTCGCGAAACGAACGTAACAACAACCCTTTTCCAGGCAGCTTCATCCATAATACATTCAGCGTCTCCTGCGCCGCAAATCAGTCGGCTAAGGGCTCGGGCTATGTGTTTGGCAAGGCGATTAGCTCGCGTGTAAATCACGTTACCGGCGTAACGAATATTTGCCAACGCGAACCCTTTCCAGTTACATCCATCTAGCCAGCTCCGGCTGGACAAAAGCAGCGATGTGCGATTGTTTTGGTAATTTGTAGCCGCCTGAGCGCTAAATTAGATCCATCGATTATTTGATTAATACGCCTGTAGTACAGATACTAATGCAGTCACAACACGTATGCACGGCCCTGGATAAACATTGCAAAGTCCATGGATTTTCCTGCAGGATTTGTTGATTTTTATTTCATTGCCTGATTTTCTCGAACGTCCAAACATCTGAATGTATTTACACACCACTCTTCTAAATCTGTACGGTTTTGCGTTTAAATTGCTCTCTTTAACAAATACTGGATGATCACGCTTTTAATCACACGTATTAACAATAACTTGAAACTAAGCTCCAAGTAGTGAGGATACCATTTTTCTATTTTTCAAAAAGTGGCATTTTTTATAAAATTCCAAAGAGCAGGAAAGTAAATTTTCAAAAAATTTCGCAAATAACGCGTAAGGTCCGCCCCGCCTCCCGTTTAACGTTATTAAATTTATTTGCGAAGTTTTGCAAATAAAAAACGATACAAGCCACTATGTACGAGCATTGTGTGTTTTGAATACTGAAATAGATCTGGGGAGGTTATTTTTTATTAGCCACTAGTAAATTCATGCAAAAACATCTCAAAAAAACATCATTTAGATCAAGTAAACAAGAATACGAATAATTTTAATTAAACAAAAAGCACGATTTTACGATTTCATGCTAAGTTGGTCGGTTCAGATTTTACCTCCCGCTCGTGTTCTAGCGATTTATCAATCCGGAAACCAGGATGGCTTGTGTATTTTCCCGCACTTTAACTCTGCTTTCAAGGAACCTACTGCTCCGCATTTGGATATCGGGCAATTTGCAAATGATAAGAGCCAGCCCCAATTAGAGAGCGGCGAGTTATGTAAGTATAGGGAGATGGAGATAGGGGGGTGGCAGTGGGGGGTGGTGTTTGTAGAGAGGAAGATTGCGGCTGGAGTAAATAGAAAGCGGCGGCCGGTGAAGTACGAGGAGGCAAACACTCCCGCCAGACGGTCAGCGACTAAGTAATTGAGCTTTCCCTCCAAACGGGGGATACCGAAAGTAAAGATAGACCGTGGAGGGAGATTTTTATCCTGTTACGAGGATATAAGATATGAGCAAATATGTGTTTACCTACTTATAAATAGTCGTTAATCTCTCGGATCGTTAGTTAGTAAAGTTATATAAAGAGGGAAACGATGAGTTATTTTATTCACTTTCAGATAAGTTTGGATAAAGGAAAAATTTCTAAGAACGCCAAATTACTCCATTAATAATGCAGAAGAACTGAGGGAACGTATTATTCGTAATTATGCTGTAATTAGATATACCTACCTATACTTCAGGAGTAAAAATAAATGCAATTCTTGAAACTTTGAAGGGGTATATCTTTCTTAGAGGAAATGTATATATAATTTGCACGCCCCTGTAAATAAGTTTTTATTATTATTTTATTCTGAAGAACCAGCCTGTGAAGTTTAGCCTACCGCCATTTTTAAAGAGCGTGAACATCATTATTATAAAATACCTGAAGTATCGCGAGCGAATTTTTATAGACATACCAGTCCATTGTTAAATGATCCGGCATAAAACAAACGCAAGCGACTGCCTTATTTAGCTTCCCGCGAAGTTCCAGTCCCGTAAAGCATCCCCGATATTTTACGACGGTCCCAGGGTGACTTTTAACCTATTCCCCGATCACTGCGGTCGATAAACCAGCACGGAAAAACAATGAAAATATTTTTTGCGAATCAAAATTCCGTTTGAGTTTGACGTTTTATCGTCGCGCCGGATTTATGGTTATGGCCCGGAGGACTCGTGTAGTCCTTTGTCTAGGACGAGGGGGTTCATTTCAGGGAATTTTCGGGCGAAATTAATTAGCCAATTATGGCGAAACAGTGGTGGCTAAGGAGGAAGATAGTCGGTTCTGCTCCGGCGATTCCATCTCTACTCTCGAATCTGTCACCGATGCGATATTAATAGAGAATTAGGAGCTGGCCGACTCGATCTTCCAGTTTTATGGCGTACTCTAATTGATATCAGCCCTAGATACAGGGAGAGCTGCTCGATCGTGTCGTATAGGTAAAATTTATTACCTTCCAAAACTACGTCCTCGATGGCAATTTAGCTGTCTTAATAGGTATGGAGGGTGCTTTAACGGACTTCATCAAATTATCATATTTCTTTTTTAAAACATACTCGGCACATTACTCTTTTTAAATCGTTTCAAGTAAGACTAGGAGAATTCTACTTGTCGCTATTATAATCTTCATATAGATCTCAATTGAATTTATATCAATCTTCCTTTACCATTAACGGTGACAATTTGAACAATTTTGATTAATGTAAAAAACGTTATAAGCAAAAATCTTTTCAAAAAACACTTTTAAAAATTTTTTTACGAAGCACGCCTCTGACTGAGACTGTTTCTGATCATATATTCTTTATAGGCGCCAGAAAATAATCCAAACACAAGCAAACCTAATTCGCAAAGAAGCAGAAATAAGTAGTGAACCACTTTGAATAATAAACATTTCTTTTCTGGAGGCTCCATTAGAGGTAATAAATGATGTAAAATCTATGTCGTTTGTTTACGTCGGTTTTTCAGATCAAAATTAAAAGCTTTTTTAGGTACGCCCCAGTAAACGTCTATATGAGAAAGGTTCGAAGGGACTGACAAATTAATTTCCCAGTCTAAATACAGGGAAACTTTTATACACTGGAAGCTTTTAATCAGTCATTTCCAGCGTGTATATCAAAGTACAAAGTCTCTTTTGACACGACAATCTTCCATTGAGTGAAAATTCAATACTAGCATCAGAATTTTTTAATAAAATTACAATTTAAAAAAAATATTCTCTCACATTTCAGACGTAATAATACCCATTACATTATCTCAGTAATAAGTAACAGTAATTGGATAATTAAACTAAATGTTTATTTACACGCTATTTACCCGTTATTTTTTACGCACAAAGCGTTTCGTCACTCTGTGACTTCTTCAGATTCTTTAAGAATAAGTATTAATATAAGAATATGTCATATTCAATGTGGGTACTGAGTTAATACAGGTCTAGTTATTATAAAAACTTCGATCATTTTTTAATTATTATCATCGTTAGATTTGATGAACATGTGTCTTTAATATGAATGGATTTTGGAGCAATTAATTCATTTGAAAATTTTGATTATTAATCATTTATTAATTCAATTTATCCTAATTTAAATGCAAAAAGCACATACAGTTGCTCTTTGATATTTCATTCATACACCAGTCCCATGGGTGTGATTACAATTAACGATTTACAAAGATGAGTTAACTCTGGGGTAATTTGTTTGTAAATGTAAACGAACGAACTGTGGATTTGTTCACTTTATCGGTGATTCACTTGATTTCATTATATAATAGTGTCTGTAGCCAATTTTACCATTCCCAATTGAACGTCGTTATACCAAACGTGATAGTAGGACAGCACCAAGGCGTGTTTTTGTCCCCATTGTTTATTTATATTTTAAAGTATGTATATGGGGTACAGGGCTGATGATAAAGTTATCTGAACTGTAAACGATATTTTATTTTCATGTAATGTAATAATCTTTGAACGACGAATTTACATTCGTAATTCCGAGCGTTATTTCAACCTTATCATCTTCTTTGATTGATTGTTCAATATACATGTTTTAACGAGCATTTCTGAGAAGTTATTTACATTACCACGTGACAGCTTTTTGCGTATACGTCTATGAAGAAGACCGTAACAATATCAATTTTTGCTTTATCTGGCAATATTGGCCATGAGAGCACTTAGGTGACAAATGAACAATTTGGTGAGCTCACCTACTCCTTGATCTCGCGGAAAATATTCTCCGAAAGATAAGACGTGGAGAAAAAGTTATCTAGAATGTTTCTCTAAGCAAAGTGAAAGCGGTTTGTCAATCATCAAAATGTTCGCTTTATTCCCTGTCACCATGTTGCGGCGACACTTTCTAATAACAAGGAAAGACCGGTAATGCGTTTCCATCAAATCGGACAGAACACTTAACAAAACTACCTGTAGCAGCGGGTGGTGTGACTTGTGCGGGAGCAACTTGAGGTTGAGTACAAGCAGAGTATAAACTTCAATAAAAATACCCAGTTCGCGCATCTACTCGGCGCATAGAGATCCGCCATGATTTGAGATGAGCTTTCATTAGTTTTGAATGCGGGCCCACAGAATAGAATTGTACCTATTCTGTGGCGGGCTGGTGGCGGGCCTGCGTTTCTACTCTGAAGCAATGGCCGCTAGAGGTGTGGCTTGTCTCTGAAAGATCAAAGGCGCTGCCGGCGAGTTTAGCTTCTGATTGTATCTATTCTGTGGTACAAGATTCTCGTATCTGATTCACAAATGATTGAAACTGATTGACTAACATAGTCACTGCACCCGTCATTTTTTGGGGATTTTTTTTCCTCCATGTCACCATTTTTATTACTTACAGTTATTTTGATTGATTATACATCAGCTTTGAAAAGTAGTAACTGAATCATACTAACAGTCTGCGAAACTATTCGACGAATTACCAGCAATATAGACGGAAAACAGTCATAAAGTTCCACAATTACCCCACGTTGGGCGCCAGTTTCAAGGACCAGACTTCTGTTTATTGGAAGTCTATCCAGAATTCTATAAATTATTTTCCAAACATTCTAACGTTTTTAAAATCAAAATCGCTACTAAGGCAACTGGTTTATCTGTCTACTACTTCTTGCATTTTCGCATTGCTGATCTTCTGGGCGTGTTCCTGTATGGTAATTTTATCACCTTAGCCTGAATTTCGTTCACCATAACTTTTTATATCGTATGTAATTGACAAATTAAAAAAAACATAAGGTAAAGCAACATGACTGAAGCAACCCCCCAACAATGAAACAAAGAAACAACCCTCTTTTAATAAATAAAAATTTTCTCGGAAAAGGCTTTAATGATTTTGTAAAAGTTTGCAAAATTACAACCCTTTCACTTTTTTATAACAATCAGTTAGTGTTAGACGTGTGATGAAAAAAAAACTAGGTAGGTAGGTGGGTAGAAATCGAGGAAGTTCATTTAAACAAATACCTAAATAAAACCACCACGCCACTGGGCGTAATCCTAGCGCCTGACTGGATTAGCGGACAGATCTAATAAGTAAGTACAAGAAGAAACTCGCAGGAGCTCGTGGAGTGCTCATTAATTAGCGTGTGGCCTTAGAGGGAAGCACTTGACACGACACCCCCTGATCGAGGCTGCATTCACCGAGCTGCTTTCGATGAATCCCCCGGCAGGATTAATAACAGGCATTCGATGATTTGTCACACATCCAAGCCACCGAGGCGTGGATCTCTGCCTTCAGGCCTTCTAGGAGCGAAGAGGCTCCTTTGAGGTGAAATCGGGAGTTCGATCCGAATTAATAAAGAAATTCTTTTTGGTGAGAGGGTGTTTTAACGAGGCGTCTTTGATGCAGGAAAGCTCAGTTTTCACACTATTAGGCTCAAAAGTTGATTACCACGCAGATTTTATTCGATATATTTTTGTTTTCTTATAATTCTGCATTCACCGAGGAAGTTACATTTGATTCCTGTCAGAGCAGCTCATTATTTCTGCTGACAAATGTACCTTGAGATTTTTAGACAACATGATCAATTTCAGGTTTTGCTTGAAATCTGTTGGGAATAGGGAAATTGGCTGAATCGATTATCAAAAAAATTAAAAAAAAAGTGTAAAGAAATGGCAAAGCAACCCGAAATGACATACTGATGAGAAGAAGGTATCCCATATTTCATTGGTATTTAAAAATACGACTCGAATAATTATTCAATGGTACAACTTTTTCTTTCTCTACGTCTGGATGACAATCAAAGTCGCGCAATAGAACCATCAGAAGGAAATACTTCATAAATCTCATATATTTATGAGACCTATTTATTCACAATCACATATGCACTAAAGGACTTCAGCGTCCCCCTTCGGCAAGTGCGCTACAGGACACTAGAAACGCAGTAGGTGATGCCTTCCCTTAATTTTATTTCCGGATGAAAGCAACGTGCCAAACTACGCAATTCTTGAATCAGGTCAAAGAGGGGTCCGCAACCAGAGGGGTGTTTCAAGGTCCTCCATCCCCACATGTAATACTCTCCACGTAGCATCATTGCTCTAAACTCTGACACAACTTCATATTATCCTCCTGACAGTCTTAGTAATTCTTCTATGTTTGCTTGAGTGTCTTGACTTGTTGCAGATGTCGCTATTGTGGATGTGTTATTGTTTGAAGTTTCAATGAAGATGGTGTTAATTGGTAACTTCTAAAAGTTTCCTGGATCCGAGCTTCCCGGTGGTGGAAACTTCGGGACTATTTGGAAGCGTCGGGTCTGTTGCTATGGGGGTCAGGACTTGCGCAACGAAAGGGGAGGGATATTGCAAGAAGGGTTCTGCATGTGGATATTTTATCGGGTTTTTATAATACAAGAGTTGTTGTTCTAAATTCCAGATGCTTATTAGTCAAATTTTTACAATGATATTGATTCCAAATTTGAGAATCAGTTGAATGAAAAAACTGTTAAAATTAAATCGAAAAAAACGCTGCTTTAACTTATTTAATATTCCGAACGTACCTAGAAATTTCTTTCTAATCCGAAGCAAACACATAGGGATGAAGACGATTTCTGACGGAGGCTCGGGAAGGGTGTTTAGTGAATAATCTGTCAGGGTGGATATTGAATGGAGTAAGACGATTCGGGTTAGTATTTCAGTCACGGCTCAATCAGGGATGATTTGATTTTTCACGCCCTATGAAATGGAATTGCTTATTCAGTGTCGCCAGTTACCGGGATCTTATCACCCTGTGATATGCAAAACACGCGGCCAGACGGTAGCAGGATAGGCCCGGCTACAATGCGTAGGAAAGATCAGATAATTTACATATACTACATCAGATAGAGTTCCCTTTACAAATTGATGAAATTATTGATTGCAATGCCGTTACCAGAAAATATTCCTGTTTCTGAAAACCTCTCAATTAGCGATACATTTTTAAGAAATATATGGGGGAGATAGTCTCCTGAAGAAGCACAATGTCATGGATGGTGAAAACGAATTTTGAACTGAAGTAAAAAATATTCCCGTCAGTGTTGAAGACATGCCCATGCAGACTAGATAATCGTGACAGGATTATTATCCTGATACTAACTGAAGTGGAGAAGCTTTTACTCTCATAAATTCTATGACAGAAATCTTCGGGTACTATAAAAACAAGATATTGGTATCTGATCGGAGATATAATACCTCCCTCTGAGAATTATATTTTTTTTAGGAAACTCTATTTTCTATTGTAGGTGGAGGGATAAGACTAAGTCCAGCATACTTTGGAGCTTATTCTTACTTTTTTCGGTATGCTAACTTACCGCTTCCTTGTACAGGGTGGTCCATCACTTATGTCCACCCCCGCAATAAAGGTTTTACTACTTAGGATTTATGATACGCCTAGTATGATATCTCTTTATGGCATTGCATCATGGATGTACATTATCCCTCCATTCAGATTTAACCCATCCCATATCTTGAGTGTTATCGGAAGGCAACTTTCCGGTGTGTCAATGCTATTATGTTGCTCCAGAGAGAGAAGAGTTTTTCCTATATTGTGTTGTCCAAATACTTCTCTCAGTAGTATAAGAGATATAGTTATAGTACAAATCAAGCAAATACTTGACAGAAAGTCATTACTGGCAGCTTACTAAATGCATAAGTGTGCCCAGACCATTAAAGTTTAAGAAGAAGAAGAAAATGGCTGCACATTGCCTATTTGGGAACCTTCCCGCTCGATATTATTGAACTAACAAAACTCTTTTAATATTTCTGTTACAGTTTTAGATACGGTCCGTCGAAGTCGTCAAGCGAAGTTCTGTCGTATCCGAGAGGACCAATTATTCGCATTCGTATCATTCGTTAGTGAATGGTCGTCAGATCTCCTACCTAAATCGTGTTAATACCATTCGAAACAGTTAATCGTATCGTGAGCTTTACGACCGCGGTTTATAATCGGTAATTAAATTAAGTGATCTACAACCCAAAATTAAGAGACAGAGAGCAAACGGAAGGCCAGTACCTACTTATTCGACTATTCACTGTGCGTCTACCTATTTCTGTTTCCCTTTGGGCTAAGCCCTGGTCCTTCATCCTATAACATCAAAATTACCATTAGTAAAACATTGGTTCAAACAGTTCCAGTCTGTAAGTAAATTGCAATGAACGTTAGTTATAATAATTAGATCATCTCCTATTATCAAAATTGACTTCAAATTTTTGCCGTTTTCTCCTGTTTCCATTTTTCCTGTTTCTTTGAAATTAAAAAATTTTCTACAAATGGCTCCAGAGATTGCTAGTTACCCCAGTCCCAGTATCTAAGATGGGTCCAATTCTGATAAGGAAACTGTAGCATTCCTGCATTTTTAGGAAAATCGTTCCCTGTGCTATTACTTATCAGTTATCATCCAAGCATGAAGAGACGAAGAAAGCAAGCTTTCAAGCAAAATTTCAACCATTTTTTTTTTTGAAGCTTTATCTTCATTATTCAGCTTGCTGGATTTACTTATTTAATTTACTTCACCTGTATAAATTTTTGTAAAAACTACTTTTTTGATTCATTAAACAAGCTATTTTTGTATTTTCTATTCCATTTGTAACCCTGCTGACTAAAAATCAGGAATATAAATTCAGGAACTGTTAGTGGAGGTATCATACATCATAAGACGACAAAATCAGTTCTGGGGGCTGTTGTGTCCACCCTCTCTAAGAAAAACACCCACCCTTTTGAAGGAAAGTCTTATTGAACTTAATTAGGTACTTAATTTCTTGATTAATGTAACTTACTTAACTTAATTGCTAATTACTTCCAACCGTTGAAGACATAAAAATATAACTTTTTATAAAACGGTTCTAAAAAAGTCTTAAAAAAAAAAAATTTCGTTCTCTCTCTCTCTCTATCTTCCATATAAAACGCATGGAAACTAAATTTGAATACAAAAATTTTAATTCCATTTTCAGAGATAAACGATTATTTTTCTTTTTTTTTTAAGAAATTTCTGTCTTGCATCTTTTCCACTTCCAGTTCTTTGTTATCCGTATAACTTGGCCTCCGTGTATTATATGAAATACAAAATGCCATATCGTGGCAATATTGAACACATGCCGAGTGCCAAAGTGGCCATAAAGCTGCTACAGACGCCCATATCGAGAGCTAGTAGTTTAAATAATTCGCGAACATTGCTGAGATACACTACAATTCAGCAACTGGCTGGGCTTTCCGCCCCTCTTAGTTGGCAACGACTCAAATTGCAGTGCTTATTATGGGGCTGATGTAGTATTATACAGCAAAATGTAGTATCAGACAGCGAATCTTCAAGACAAGTCAAATCTAGAAAAGCTGCGCTCGCTCTGAAGTTATATGTGAGCGTTATTAACTATAAGATATCATTTTTGGCTGGAAAATTCTAGTAAATATTACAAAATTATATTGTTATCTTTTAGAAATGTTCGTTAACAAAAAAGGAACTTGAATCCAAATATATTACACGCGCGGGCACTTTTCTTCATTATGCTCCTGAATTAAGTTTCCGTACAGGACGTATTAGATATCCTTCCACCTCGTTAAATATAAGCCTTTAGTGGCGAATTTTGGAGTTTCTAAATCATCCCGTGATAAGTATGAAATAATAGACGGGGAGACCACCATTATAATTGAATCCCTTCCACTATACAGAGAGATTCATATTTCATGGAATTTGCGGTTATTTGCTACGCTCGACTGGCCGGCAAAGCTGCAATACGTCTTCAGATGTGGACGCCGATTTAATTACAATCTATATGTTATAATTACGGGATTCATAAAGACTTACTCGACCGGGAAACGGTTATTAGACCGGCGTTTGACTTTATTGCGGAGGTCTTGGATGAAGCGACTAGCGAGCCGACCATCCAGAAGATGGAGGGATTTAGACGGTTACTTTGAGACTTGAAAGATACAGGGATGGAATAATAATAATTATGAACGTGTTTTGGTATTTAACTCTTGGAATTGGTGATTTCAAGAATTAATAAATTTTTGGGTTGTAACGGGATTTTTCTGAGGGTAGAGGTGAGTTCCCAGGAATGGATAATTGCCCCTTTCTACCCGTGACAAGTCGATTAAATAGTTAAGGTTTATTTACAAAAGAAGTATATTTACAATTAATAGTACTATTATCCATACAACTGATCTTAGGGTTGCTCCGTCCTCTGAGTGAGAGGGTGGCCCTCGTTCTGGATAGTGACCGGATTGGCTAAAGATAACCGGCCTCGTTTACCATTGGCCTTTCCGGTACTGCTGCTGCTGGTGTCCTCGCTGCTTGCCGTTCATCGTCAGTAATTCCACCGCCGCCGCACGATCTGCGCTGTCCCCGACCGTATACGAGATACGCGTCTCGGGGCCCTCCGGGCGATTACCTTCGTTGGCAGGCGCTCTCTGAAACAAATAGCCGCTCCCGATACCTCACTACGACCTCGGGACCGCTGTTACTGGATCCGGCCCTCAATACAGGCCGGGTAGGGAATGAAGGGATCTGCCGGAACCTCAATGCAGTTCCGGTTGATTACCTATTCTTATCGGTCGCCGGCCAGAGCTCACTTCACTCTGGTCGCGCTTCCGATGCCGGGTTACGGTTCGGTCAACTCAGTTCATCGACCTACTGTATCCGGCTATGTATACTGTATGGGGCACTCACTACATGCCCCAGCTGACCTCCGGGCTCAATTCACCTAGGAGAGAGAGTTGTTCGCAAGTCAATTCCTCACGATGCACTCTACTGAGTCTTCAGCTGGTGCTTTTTATATAGCCGGTGCTGGTGGAGATAACCTGCTAATCACTGTCGTAAAGACTGTATCATTCCAGATAAACCCCTCTAAGAATGAAATAAATAATAATTATCAACGAAAGCCTCGGATTACGTTACAGGGTCTATGGAATAATAATAATTATTATTATTAACGTTCTATCACTTCTATGTTACTTTCGTGATCCATTTTCGAGCTATGACGTCATTCTTAAATTTATTAATAAGTGTATTTCCGCAAAAACTGCTCTAAGTATATTTCCTAATCTCTAGGTAGATTAAGCACCAGATATTTGTTAATTTCGTTACCTTTCATTTTTGTTTCGTTTTTCGAAAATTGATTTAACGTATTTCGAAAATAATCAAAAATGTTGGAGCTTACTCCTCTTTCGATTAAATATTTTAAAATCTCTATCAAAGTCAAGATGGTAGCAAGGTGCGTCAGGTTAGTAAAGCAACTGAAGCAGATCAATAATCTAATTAATGGATAATTAGGTGCTAATTAAGTGCTAATCAAGTGTCCTATTTCGAAATTAAGTGCTCTAAGTTTTATAATTCTGCAGACAACTACAAGAATAAAACATAATTTCCAAAATCCAACAAATAGTTGCTAATCGAGTTTCACTTAAGTGTTCCAGTGCAAATTAAATCGTTTTCGCGAAAACGACTGATCTGCCAACTAAAAATTAAATAAGTTAGCAGGCCATATTTTTATGGGATATTTTATAAGAAAACTCAAATTTGCGAAATTCTATAATAGGCCTTTTATATTTAAAGGTTCTGATGGGGTCAAATTGAAGTATAAAGTAATGCAATTGCCTGGCAAAATTATTAAACCTGCACCATCTCCGGATATCCGCATTGCGCTGCAGTCTTCCTAAGCTCCCGGATTTTCCTCTTCTTCACGCCTCGTTGCAAGGCTTACTTTATTACATTATTTTGATACTTGACGAGGAAATTATTCTGTTCTCTAATCAGATATTATTTAGATTATTCCAATATCATTGAACTTGAAAAAAGTGATTGTTGCCACAGTTATATTATGTATACAGGGTCGAGCAGAAAGTCGAAAACATATTGGAAAATTGTTTATTATAAACTACCAACTCCGGAAAGTTTATACTCTGCATTATCCAAAATGTAGAAACCATTAACCAAAAATGAATTATCTGAAACCTAAAATAGTAAAACGACTTAAGTAGTCTTGTTTTTAAAGATATGTAAAATTACTATATGGAAAAGTTTTTGAAACTTCAAATCATTCAAAAGCCTAAGCTGACACGAGTCATTTTTCCGAGTAAGTGAAACTCATGCCTGTGTAATAGCCAGCTTTTACTGCAATTATTCCAATTTTGATTTTTCATCCTTGATAATAATTTACCCTGAAACTTTCGAAATCATGATAAGATCTTTCCACAAAGATATAAACTCGAGCGTTAATCATAAAACCAAATAACGTCTCAGATTAAATCTTTTAAGGGTATGCAAGAGCAGTGAAAGGAAAAGGCAAACAATAACACCCCATCCTGCTTTCTCGACTTTTCTACCCCGTTGACTAATGCAATCTTAGTAACCGGTGTAACTCACGGCAGAGAAAGCACCGACTCGTGTTAGTGTTGTTCGAATTAAGATGCAGACTCGCTGATTTGATTAGCGGATACGGAGAAGACATCGTCCGATTCGCATTTCCCGGATTACCAGGCGAGGGGCTTTGTGTCGACACAATGTGCTGGCATGAATGTAATGGGGACAAGAAGGGAGTTATAACAACTGCCCTGAGGTGCGTCTTTTCACGAGCGGTCACCGGGTTCTTATATACAGGACGTGCTACGCATTATTAAAATATAGTTTGATAACTTGAGATTCACAGATCACAAACGTTTCTAACTTATTCATATTAGAAACAACCACATAGGTAAGATAGAAATGAAACCTTCTCTGTGATGCACCCTAAGACTTCTTCACTGTTTAAAAAAGTGTGAGAATTAGCTCAGTGAACTAATTGATACTAGCAATGATTAGAAACTTATTCCAGAGTTTTCTTTGCACTTTTTTCCCTAACAGAGCGATGATTCGATCTCACCGACAACATGGATGACCCAATGCACTCAATCATGCACCCAATGACTTTGTCGGTCTCTTCTTAGGAGTAAATAAACCAGAAAGAGTTTCAAACTATTGTTAATATGTAATAGTAAAAATTGGTTTACTGAGTTTCGGAGTTTCCTTTGCTTCTGGAATTTTTTATGGGCAGAAAAGAGGTCTAAGTGCGCATGGCAGAGACGGGTTTGATTGACTGCAAGTATTTTCGTTGGGGGAAAAAAGCGAAGAAAGAAAGTATTTTTAACTTTTGAGAATGAGGTTCCTTGTAAGTCCACCAACTTTCAGAATTTTCTTTTGCTTGTAGGCATTTTTTGGTCACCGATGAAGTCATTCGATACATGACATCGATGCCACCAGAATACTTAGGTCAGCTGTTGAGAGGGAAATTACAAGAAAAACTTCTTTTCTAAAAAAATCTAGCTTTTCGGTTCTTCATTGTTCTAATTGATTACTTCACCTCCTGTAGAGTAAGTGTAATCTCTTCTCTTCCCCTGGTTTTCTTTCTTCCTCCTTTATCATGAATTGTGGTCTTGTCTCCGTGAGTAATTCTGTGTAATCTTTTTCCCACCTGTTCTCTTTAATATAATTATGATATGTGGTTTTTTCGATTTTGTCTCTTCTGAGTGCTTTGGGTACTCTTCAAGATTCTGAGCTTCTAGTCCCCCCTCTAGGTCTATTTCTTCGCATGTCTTTTCCCATTTTCTATTCTTCTCCTGTTGTACTTGTCTCTTTTATATTCCTGCTCTTCTCTTTATACTTTTTTAAGTCCTACGCGTGCGTTGTACTCAGATATTTACTAAAACATGCTTTATTCTCCTCTATACTCTGTCTCGTGTCCTGTAATGTTCCTTGTATCTATTACGAGTTTCTTCCTCTCCTAGGGCTTTCATAGGTGTCTCCTTCATACTCTTTTTGCTTCTTTCATAATCCGCATTACCTTCGTAAGTGAACTTTTCTAATTTTTTTGTCCAAGCGTCCTTGGTCGTCGGGTAATAATAATTATTATTGAATAAATTTATAAATCAGAATGTACCTAGCTATGGATTGTAATAAAAAATGTAATAAAAATGTTAGAAATAATATTGTTTATCACAATGATATAATCCCGCATTTCAAGGGAGTATAAAACGTCCCCTAGTTACTTTGGGCAACGAGAAATCCCATTTACAATCATAAAAATACAGTATGTTCCCATTTTAATGTCCGTTTCCGTCGCTAAGTTCGCTGGAAATAGTGCTTCGTCTTTCACGGGCGATAATATCAAGGAAATCGAAACGAGGATTTTTATCTTCGATTATAAAAAGGCTGGCTGTAAAGTTTAGTGCCGACAATACAAGCCATATTACGCTTCCGTTTCAATTGTTCTCCCTTATATGAAAGGTATTGATTTCAAATCACTCAGATGTTTACGTTCTTCAGCGTTTGATATAAAATGTTTGTATCATAAAAGGTCGTGTTTCATTTTCTTGATGGCGTCTTTAGAACACTTTCTTTTGATTTATTTCGAACTTAGATGAAAATATTACATTGTAGACAATACCGTCATAAAAGGAGTGCTCACTTGTGTTACACCTGATGCGTTGGGAGGTACGTTCAACTGTACAATTTCATGTCTGGGGGGTCAATGTTTCAGGAAGATCAGAAAGTAATACCAATATGAAGCTCTGAAATGTTATGTTAGGAAAAAACATTACAATATTACTAAGAAAATATTAAACCTGATGGGAGATTTTTTTATGCAACTCGCAGTTCTTTTCAATCAGTCCTTATGAATAACCGAAGTGCTTTACTACACAAATAGCTGTCCCGTGAATTATACAAAAAACATAAGAAAATAAGAAAATAATTCCGTTACAAATACATAAAGCGATATTCTAGAAAGAGAGGAGCTCTCTGATTGGTAAGGAAAAGTAGGGTGACCTACCGACGCGGATCTGGAAGAAACGTCGAGGAAAGGAGAGATAGCAAGAGGAGGAACTGCGGCAAGCCTCACCAGTCTGTATCTTATCTGAATTTTTTATCTATTACCTTTACCTTATCTATTTTCTTCATAATTAGAAGCTAAATCACTTCTACAAAATTATCTTAAAAACATTCGAGTTCGAGACCGAAGGGCCAACGAGTGTTTATCTTAATTATCCAGTCGTAACAAGGGAATAAAAAAAAAGTGTTAACGGAAGTTAATCATCTTCGTTTTAATCCATCTTCCTGGCCGCGATTAAATAAAACAACGGGAGTCGTGAAATTTTTGTTCCTGATAGACTTAATTAATTAATGCAAATGTTCCCGTGACGACAACTCCATCAGGCACCATCAACTACAATCAGTAGATTTTTTTTCGTGTAAGAGAAACGATTGCGTTGCTGTTCCAATTTCTTGGAAGCATCGCCCATTTGGTAAATTTATTTGAACCGCGTACAATTTCACCTGTAAGTAGAGCTGTCTTTCATATTCAAATAACCTACCTAGTGAAAAGCATGAAGTTTCCATCATGTGTAATAAAAAATTACTGTAAATAGGTTACTTCTCTTCAAGCTATACCAACCCCATTTACAATTAATTGCCTATTTACACGTACTTTCTAACTAGACATCCACAAAACAAACGCCAATTCACTCTCCGTCCTCCTGCTCTTTTTTTCGTATAATCTAAACTCTAAAAGCGTCGATAATGGCTCGCAGCCGGCATATAAATTATGAAGTTACCCGGAGCCCGGCTCCGGTATTATTAGAGAGCCAATTCCGAGGCTGAACATATTTATACGCCGGTTAGGCCCATAATCGGCTATTGGCGATGCTCGCCGGCTTCACTCTATAAACTGCAATGATCCCGCCTTTGGCGACATCCAGACTCCTATTTTGCATAAGGATTGCCTTGTAAAAGGATACGCCAATTCTTGTAAAAATGCACTAGCCAATTTCAGGAATAAACGTCGGTCGCTACTGGACCAGACAGCGGCGGAGCTAACGGGAATTTTATTGGACAATCGAATTGCAGCTACAAGCTGATTTTAACAACAGATTATCGTTTCTAGCGCACTTGTAGAGAAAATAACATCACACCCGGGCAATTAAGTTGAAAGCCTTATATTCAGTGCTTTCTATAACTTAACTTTAAAGGTAAGGTAGTTTTATACGAATATCTAAGTAGGGAATTTTAAATGGGAAATTACGAGAAAGGTAAATAAGATTTTGAATTGCTTTACGTGTAATTTTTTTTTATAAAAAAACGATTAGTAACAATCAATCATGACTAATTTGAGTGTTATCTTTCAGCTGTGTTTGAAACCCTTCACCCTTCCTTGTAATCAAACGGCGATGCTGAGCTGACTAAATGACGCAGTTCTTCCAGTTCATCACATGGAGATTTTAGCATCCTTACCTGTTCGTAATGAAACCGCAAGAGCAACAGGAGGATTCTCGAATATGGAATTTACAAGTATGTAAGTTAAAATAAATACGGCTCGTGTCTAATTATTGTTTTGATTTTCTTGAGAAGGAATAATAATTCCATAAACTAAAATTCCCTTTACTCCGTCACTGGCAGTGAAAAGCTTATCAACTCCTACATGCTTCCCTTCCTGATAGTCGATATTCGACAATACGTCACAAGTAATACCGTGCATAAATCGCTAAAACTCCATTTAAGACGGAACCAATAACATTCTTAAGACGGATGTTCACGATCCATATTGGCCGATATAACAATCTCGAGTCACTAAACATGATTTAGGGGGTCAACCGCCCCCCACGAGGGATTTATACGCGATGCTCCTTGAAGCTTTATAGTGATTTCATGGAAATTTGGATACGCATTCTGTATTTAAGTGGTTAAATATGGCCATTATACTAAGATGTTTACGGAGAAAAATCTGAAAAACTTCTTTAAAGTTCCCTGCAATAATAATTCGAGAAAATCTTTCTTCTGGCTACAGTTAGATACGTCATTGCTTGCGTATAAATTATTATTGTTGATACCCTTGATATTATTATGAAACATATTTTTGTTATTATCAGGAAGCTATAAACCTCAAAGACTGATACTGGTAAGTATTTGGATAGATAGAAAATGCAATGCTAAAATTGGACTTTTCAGAGGCTTATTATTTATCTAATTTCCTCAAGGATTTGCTTACCAGCCAGGACAACTATCATCGTTATGTCTCTATCTGTGAAACTAAAAGTCATTTTCTCAAGTTCTTACGGTTAACCAAACGTAGATTGCGGTAATTTAGATAATATTGGCCTCCATTGGTTTATTCATAAACACTACCGTGCTTTGCAATGCGTTAAAATGCACAATATACGAGAGCCGTTTGAAAAGTTCTAGGCCTTTACAAGAAAAACAGACGTAATTTATTTCTGAAAGTAACTGAATTCATTTGGTCAAACGTTCTTCCCAACTCTTCAAACCGTCAGAAGAAAATTCACCCCCCCCCCTCTCTCCGAGATTTTTTTCAGGTGCAATGGGAGCTAGATCGGGTGAATAGAGCGGATGCAAAAGCGATTCCAATTATTTCAGTTCGACAATTTTCCATTGCGACCATGCACATATGCACCCGATCGTTGCCCCCAAAATTCTTTGTCTTCTTATTGGCCAAATGTGGTAATTTTTTTTATTACGGGCTTAAATCGATCCAGTGGAGGGTTTTACCTTTCTAAAGGTAATCATGAATCATCTTCGGAGCTGGTTTCTCCTCCTCGATCCCTTGCATTGATAGTTGTTTGGTATCGAAAGTATGCTGATGAGCCCAGGTTTCATCAACAGGAATTACCGTCTCAAAAGTTCTGCTGGATTTTTTTACAGCGACCTATCAAGATGCACGCGCTTTTGGCCAATTGTCAAAAAAACCCGATGGCACCCAACGCGGTTAATTTTCTTACACCTAAGTCTTCGTGTTAAGTCTTGTAGACCCGTTCACCTGATGTCCCGGAAGACTCAGCAATCTCCTTTTCCATGCACAAGGTTGCCTTTGAATCATCTCTGGACCATTTTTTTGGTCGCCCAGAACGTTCATCATCAAAAGTGGTGGTACTTTTTTCCTTGCGTTTTTTTTCATTTAAAATGAAGCAACTTTCTTCTTCTCACTGAGTTGCTAACAAAGAGAGAGTTTCGCTTCGCTCGATGGCTACTTAGCCAGTTCCACCCAGAAGTTTTGCTAGGGGTTTCTCGGAATTATTTCTAAGTACATCCGGGGAGGCTTCAGTTACAAGGGCCGAGGACTGTTCCTTTCCTTGAAGAAACTTTATCACAGCCCGATACTCGATTTTATCCATTGACAAAAATGTGACTTGTCAATTTTGGAACAATGTCATTCGCTAAAATTACTGATCGGTTTACTGACTTGAATCACTCGGTGGAGTGCTAGAACGTTAATTACAGATCTGCCAGATAATTACTTACTGATTTTAAAATGCCCTGTATTGTCAAAATGTTGGTCTGATATTGCTGGAAATAAACTCTACCCCCTTTTAGAAGAGTTAATTACTGATAAAAAATGAAAGACCATTCAAAATATTTACCCTATTTTCAAAATTTTCAGTTTAAAATCAATAATAATTATCTGACAAATCTTTAATTACCATTCTAGCACTCCACCCACTGACTTGAAAGTTTTATCGGGTACACGCATATCAAGGGGTACACATATCGTAGTCTATCGGACTGTGAAAGAAAATAATTTTTTTCAGCACTTTTTGTCTTTTTGTCGATAAGGAGGCCTCCACTACCAAATTGCAGGTATAAATTAAATAGTTTGCAAAATCTTACCTCTTGACAGTTAATATGGCATTGTACCTGATCTCATCCAAACATTGTTATCCAATGATTTGGCAAAAGTTGTTCCTCACTGTCACTGAGTCGACTGAGTCGACCATATTGATTTAAAGGTAAATAGTGTGGGTCGATGGTGAGATAAATTCAAAAATGTAACCTCCCACTCCTTGTGGAAAAGCCGCCATTTAGGTTTTAGGGAATGAAATTGTTTTTTTGCATTTTACGACGTTAATTAATCAACTTTTTATCGGAAAATAGTAATAACTTATTTTTCGGAGAAAAAAATCTCTACAAATTCGTATCTATGCAATTTTTTCATATTTCTAATGAGTTATTAACTAGGTAGGTACAGATAATTTAATTGAGGAAAATTCTCCACAAAGGACCCCGCCAAATCCGTACGGAAATTTACTCCCGATCAAATTTGTTGAAACTTTTTGGATCCATCCAATCAAATTTCTTAAAAGTGTGTGGATCGGTAGTATTCGATGAGTCGATCAAAAGTCTCCGTGGGCACAACTGAAACCATTTTTTTCATGACATATTAGTTGGGTCATTTGTGAAGATTGAAAAGATGCTTCTGTTACTGGTAGCTACATTTTAAGTCTCTTGGGCCATTTTCGAGAAAAATAGGAAAAGGTTTTATTTTGTGTTCTGATTTTTGTAATTATTGCATTGACTTTTAAAAATTAAAAATTGCTATAAACAGAAACGTCAAAAATTTAAAAAAGATATCCAATTTCGAAGTCACAGCCAAGGCTATTACAAAAATAGAAACACAAAAATTCAAAATATTTTCTGGAAATATGAAAAATTTATAAAAAGTTAATTTAAACTAAAATCAAAATGGCGGCTTTTCCACGAGGGGTAGGAGGTCGCATATTTCAATTTAGACTCACCATCGATACCACCCAACACCCCACAGAAAATTCCGTTTTCCCTGCTTTGACTACATAATTTTACCGGTTTCGGCTAAAATGTCATCTTCAAGTTGCCCTCTAATTATTTTCTAAGATCGTGGCATTTTTAGATTAACATAAAAATTTGTTTTTTATAATCTAATTAATTGATATCTTTATAAATTATTAAAGCTTAGGTAATACAATTTTATAACAAGTAACACAAATATATAAAAATATTTTAATGTATTGAGTAAGATTCTTCCATTATTTTAACCAGTTATTGCAGCGTATCCCGCAGCCACTGGTAATCCTTTCTTCGCTGCATTGAACACTCGTTTTCCTGCATGCTCCTGAAAAGATATAGAGAATATTAAGTTATTACAAGATCAAGTAAGGATCAAATTTTTATTACAGGAAGAAACCGGCTTTAACATCTCATAGCTTTTTCAATCATTTAAAGTTTTTTTTACTTCTTTACTATTTCCTCAGCTCTATCCTTACATTATAGATGACATACTTGCTTACCCTGCCTTCTCGAACCTTAAATTAAACCAATAAAAGTCTATGGCTACTGGAGCTAGTTCCCCGAGGTCGAACACTCATTACAATATCCCAATTAACATGATGCAGAACATCCCATCTCTATTGGTATTCAGAAAGAAATTTCCCACAAAACAACCTTTGGCAAAATAGTCAAAATTAAGTTAAACTCGTCAAATTGATGGGATTCAGGAAATAGTATCCTGAATTGCTCAAAAATCGACTCAAATAATGACATAAAGACATCTTCAAAACTTCCAAAAAGGAGTAAATGGCAGAAAAACTAGGAAGAAAAGCAACAAATACTGAAAATTATAAAACAGAACGCAATTTCTTTTGTCCTTATTGTCAACGTCTATCCTTATTGGTAAATAAATGCATCCTGTTAGACTACAAATAATTTCAGAAAATAATTTAAGAGGGAACTAAGAAGATGCAACATTGTTTATGGAAACTTATCACAGGCCCTTGAATAGATAGAATACAGAAAATATCCTCAAATACGCCCAACAAAATCAAAGTAAAAAATAACTTAATTAGACGCTTCATAATTTCCAGGGAAATAAATCAAAAAAATCATATTTTTACACATTTTTGTCAAAATATTCATATTTTTTGTTATTTGTTGGGGATATTTCTTTCTTTCATCAATTTCTTTTATCATAATTAAACATTCCTGCAGGCACTTATTATTATTATTATTATTACCTCGAATGTCAGAATAAATAATTATAAATGAAAGACTTACCACTTTCTTTAGCTTTTTCTTCAAGTGGAAATGATGTCTGGCCTCCGTTTCTTCAGGAATTAGGCTGAGAGCAAGCAGTAGAAACACCAAAAAGGTAACTGAGAGGATCTTCATGACTTCTTCAAACTTTGTAAGCACCACTTCAATCGATTACAAGTAACTGTTTCTGAATGATAATCTTATCTACAATCAGCCACCTTTTATAATGAAAAATTGAATTTTATCACGGGGGTTTTTGTAACAATTAAAATTGTTCTTAATTATCTCAATTTAGAGTAATAATCCAATCTCGGCGCTTTATTCAAGTTATAGTGGGGGATTTATTTGCATTTTAGGTCTCTATTTTAGTATCTAATTAATATTGTTTTATGATATTTCCGAACAGATGAGCGAAATAATTAAAATTTTATTACGCAAGATTTATTATTAAGACGTAGGTACTCATAGTTATGTACCTACGCCATAAAACAATGAAGGTTTTAATGATTATTGACTTTATTACTCTATCCTAGGAAAATATTAAGTATTGTTTGACAAGTAGTATAGGTAGGCAGATAAATTATAAAGAAAATAAAAAAATGTGGGATTTACCTCCATACGGTATATATTTATTGTTATTATTTGTTGAAGTGTTATTATTTCAAGCTGAGCAATTGATTTTTATGATAAGATTAAAAAAGAAGGTTTTGATGAGGATGCTTGCCATCAGACTGTAATAGGAAAAATATGTAAAAATAATGACAGACCGTTCTGACCACCATTTCCTCAGTAAGAACGATTGTTTCCTCAGGATGTGCTTCATTTTGGGAATAAGTTTTATGTCACGTCGTGTTGTTCACATGGTACAAGAGTGAGCAAATATATGCTTACAAATTTAGGCACTTTTTAGATAAAAATCATGTCTGAGATTGAATCTATTAAACTGCAAACGATCAGAAATTTTTAATTTTACAAATTTATAGGTTCAATCTCAGATGTGATTTTTTTACAAAACATGATAAAACCATATTCGCTCATTCACCTTCTCTTCCTGCATAATCCGTTCAAAAATTTTTGGTTGCAAGGAGCCTCAACGCGACCTACGATGCTCCAGTTCTGAAGACTGGAGGGGATCTAGCCGGTAGAAGTGCGGCACTACTTCGGGATGAAAGAGCAACTCGAGGTGTCCATGACGGATTTCCCCTCAGAAAAAAATCATTAAATTAAGAAAAGTCGGTAATTATTTATGAAAAAATGAATTTTGTCGCTTTTTTTCTAAAATAACAGCAGTTTTTGCTAACTTCATATCGTAAACTTATACTAGGTGTGTAGAAATACACGGAAGAAGATAGCTAAACAGGAGTGATGCGAATTAAGAGAGAGGATAGGGAATCTGTATGTTGTCACGTCGATACGGAAATTAACGAAGATTAACGAAATTTTGACAGGTAAGACAAATTCTCTGACAAGTAGTTCGTCTGGGATATTCTCTTTTGCGTTTACATGTGTTCTAATCTTTTATCTGTGTCCACTCAATAAATCCTATACCTAGTATAAGCCAGCACGGTAGAAATTTAATTTTAGGGAATTAAATTTGACATACTTAATTTGAAATTTAATTTTTTTCCTAACTTTTGGAATTTATTTTTTCAAATATCTTTCCACTACTCGAGGAAAGTCGCCAAAGAACTCTTAATCACCCTGTATCTTAGATTCAGTAGTCATGCTTAGAGGAAAATTTTTACAACTTATCTAAGTTTAAAAAAAAACTGACTTAGCGGAATAAAAAAAATATCTATTGCGGTAAACCATTATCTAAATAGGAAGCTTCTAGCACACTTAATAAATTGCATAACACTTTAACACTTACCTATTACAGAAGAATCCTTATTTCAACTCAGTCAGGATTATTGATCTGAATAGGTAGCATACCCCAAAGTACCTAATAAAAATGAGACTTATTTGTTGCTTAGTCTTTTTTTCTTCTTTGTTTTTCATGGTAGATTGTAGAAATGCATATAATGGCATAAGAAGTGATGCGGTTGAAACTTACTGGCCCTCGGACCCAAAAAATGCTCAGATAAATGAAGAGGAAGAACCTGGATGGATGGTAAGACTTCGATTGATGTTTATAGTTCTAATAACTTCTTATAGATTTTTTATTCTACTATTGAAGTACATTCCAAATTTTTTTTACTTAATTAATTTTAAGGAGAGTTTATTATTCTTATTTTTTATGCAACTCATTTTTTCGAGAAACAGAAAAAAGCTACATAAAAAATTTTGCGGCTTTTTTTAGATACTCGTAGAATTTTCAATAAATCAACAAACCTTTGAATGTTACTTTTATGCCATTAGCGAGAGCAACTCTACAAGATAGGCCAAGTGGCTTCAAACATAGGCAATACAATGGGAGAGCACGCCACCAAGATCACAGCTTTTGTGGACAAGATTTGCGAGATCATCAAGACGGTGATCCCCCTGATGGCCGCAGTCTGTCATGTCGGTCAGTTCCGTTTCTGCACGGCCACGGAGGCCGCCCCCGATGCTTTAATGGAAGCCATACAGCCCGCAGTGCTTGACCTCAACGATCCTGACCGATAGATGAATTACAATGTTATTACCGATTGTCCAAAAAAGGCAAAAAAGTGTCAAACTCAGGTTTTGGGAAATTTATAATTTTGATTTTGTTGTGTTGAAACAATAAAGACAATTTGAGGTTCAATAACTCCTCTACTGAAGACATTTTCCATAAAATTTTGAAAATATATATTAGAAAATCCTTATCCAAAAACATTTATATAATTTTTAGGATATAATTATTATATATTACATAACTATGTATAAATAAATATATTATATATAATTGTTTATATAAAATATTGTATTACATTACGTTTAATTTATTTTTACATCTAATCCATATTATTGCTTTTTCTTCTTGGATAAATTTTTTGGAGGTATCCAAGGGTGAATCTTAGGTCTGGTTGTGGAATAAGGTACGTAGGAACAAGTGGTTCCTGTAAGATTCTCTTCGTAAGGCAGCAGCCAGCGGTGCTTAGGCCTGAACGCTTCCTGGTGTGGAGGGAAATCGGTTCTATGGTGCAGCCAGCCATGCCACTCAGGACAAACCTTAAAGGTAAACGTATTTTCAACGAAATTACAGAGAAGCATTATTGCTCTCCTCTCTGAAAATTTTACGATTTTCTATATAATTATTGATCAGGACAAGAACAAAATAATCTATAAGTATCACCGCCCACTTTTACCCTCTCCAGACTGCGAAAAAAGCCCTGCATGAGTAGCTAGCCCGGCTCAAGAGCACAAACATATTAGTCGGTGAAATTTGAGAAGTCTCAAACACTGTGAAAAAAAATGAACTTTTTCAGTACTCTATGAAAAAAAATTACGTCAAGTAACGTCAAGTTAGGTCTTCAAGTCTTTAAGGTAAGTGTGATTACCAACAATTCTAAAGATCGGTAAAATGAAGGAAAATCTATAAGGAAACCCCTGATGAGCGAATAATTAAATTTTACCTGACTGGCGTCATATTCCAACCGAAAGTGTGGAGCATACTCCACCCAGCGATCCCTTGGGATGGGATAGTAGTTGTGGTTCTCGTAGTAGCGATTTCCGAAGCGATCGGTCCCTACTTCTCGGCCGTCGAGCAAGTCATCCATAATATAAAGCTTCTTGAGCCCCTTTAACCAGCCCCCGTTTTTACGAAATATATCTACCATCAGTCGGAGTTTATCCAATCCGAGGTACTTATTCATTTTCTTCCAAAAATTTAAACGACGCACTTTCACGAGGTGTCAATATGACGTGGGAAAATTGACATGAATTATTGTGCTCATTTATTTTCTCCCAGGGATACAACAGTTCAATACTGTGGTATATGATCAACAGAAGAACGATAGGTCTTAATAATCGCTACCAAGATAGTTATTGATCGAAAGGTACTTTCTCTAGTTTAATTATTATATGGTTAAGTATATGATTGCTCGCTGTTAATAATAATAATAATTATTGTTTGAATAAGGGAAGTTAAGTTTTCCTAGAATTACCTCATAATAGGACAATATTCATTGAAATCAGCTATGATTGTTCTTTCATTTGTTTCTGTTATGGTGTGTTTTTACTTAAAACGTAAATGAATCTTTCAAATCCCAAATGAAACGATGATATGATTTTGTGTGTTAGAAACCCGTGAATCGAAGCATTAAATCGACGCTCCAAATCTGTTACACTGGTTATGTCTCATTTTTACATACTCAGCTATTAAATAAAAATTTTAATCGTAATAGAAATCAGTTGGGGGATCCCCTAACTTACAAGCGAAGCTGTTAAAAATTGGAGAATAGATACACTCCTTGATTAGGTATTCGACGAACAAAAAAGTCTACCAAAAAAAGATCTTGAATTACTTACTAACAGTAATGGAAAATGTTTGTTCTGTAAATCTAAATAACCGAAGCGAGGAGTATTCTAAATAACTGTTTCAGACAGAAAGCAGCTTTTATATTCATCGACCGTAACGTTGCAAAAAAAAATGTATTACCAACTAATACCCTATTCGTCTACAATAAACGAACGAAAGAAGCAAAAAAGAGAAATAGAAACGCTCTGGATTAGACACTCATTTTTACGCCATTAATGCAAACGTTGTCTGCAGTAGTTGGAGAACCGAAAAACATGAATGAAACATTAGCATATAACTTCGCTCGGATAAGCATGCATATACTCAGGCTCGCATGTATGAAGTTAGTGCTAACATAACGTTTATTTGACTTCCAAATTAAACGCGCTGATGCAATGTCTTCTCTCTTCCCCATCAAAGCTTAGTTCATTTCTTAATGGAATTATCGCAGCAATGTTTACTTATACCGCAACCGGCAGCAGATCCGGTCTCCCCGAAAGCTCTCCAACTGCCATTTATCTCCTCTTATAGTATTGGACACGACCAATGGCGTACATGCAGGTTTGAATAACATGCCGAAATGTTTGGAGTAGGTATCTGAGTATCCTGAATTTACTGTTTAGTTAGTTCAATGAGCTCTAGTATCATTGAAATGGACGGTATAATCAACATTGATACTCCAAACTCATAATTATTATGAAGTATCAGCTTTTAGCTTTTAGTCTGCTATTTTCCTAGTATGTAATGCTGAACTCTACCCTTTACAATTATAATTTGGCATGGAGATAACTTTTTTACAACACGGCTTCATATCTCTTTGAAAAATAATTAGTTTCAGGGAACTGGGAGATGAATTCGTTATTATACAGATACAAGACACGTAATTATTTCTGAACAAAAAATTCCATGAAGAGCATTCCATTAAACTGAACTGAAGGTCATAATTTTACTTCATGTCTACGAACAGACGAACTTTCACTTGCGAATGGTTTGGAATAGTTGTGATGAGCATGGGGGGCATCTTCTGTAAAATTTTATAACCTCCAGCTACTTGATCGTGGCTGCTTTTAGTTAGTTTAACACATTTTAGTTAGATCAGTTTTAGTTTTAGTTATTTTAGAAGTCTTTGTGACAACTTTGTGACTTCTCTGAGGTTGAACCAACCTCTAAGTAATTCCAAAGGGGATCTCAAGTAAAAAATCAAAGGATTCAAATCAGAACGATGCTTGCACATTAGTGAAAAACTGAGAGAAATGGAATAAATAGTGCAACACACACAAAGAAAACGAAGACCAGATGAGGCCAAGTTCAAAAGCCCTACAAAACGACCAGAAAACACAAAAACACAGAAAATCACTCTACACACTGACTGAACTGCAACGTGACAATCAAAAGAGACAAAAAACGGACAATGTCACCGGTGCCAAAGATAAGGACACGCACAAATAAAATGTAAAGCAGACTACAAGTGCCTTAACTTGGTTACCAAACTAAAGATGGTAACCAAAAGACTCAACTAACCTAACCGACAACAAGACAAGGTCGACAAAACATCTCACACGTTCCCGCCCTCAACTACTTGTAAAGCACTACGTAACACCCAAGCCGTACAGACATACACCAATAACAGATCCAGAAACCCTACACAATCGACAAACAAAGGACAAATCCTGCGAAACATGGTCAATCAATTCGGCAGCCTCTTACTGCAACATACTGAATTTTCCACACACACACACACACACCCACCCACACCCACCCAAACACGCCGTAAAAAAAATAAACGCAAAAACGCAAAAACATACCGCAAAAAAGGCAAGGACTTCGACAAAACAGGACTCTTCCTCAATAATATCATCTTGAATGACTACACACTTCTCGAGGGCGCCCATTATTACTGAGTCTGTTTTAAATGATGTTCCCCTTCCGCTGAGAAGTGAGTGAAGAGATATGAAGATGATATGAAGAGATTTGTGAATGCATCTCCATCAGCGCGACCAACTCGAATGTATAAAAATCATAATGCCATTTAAATGAATCGATGATACGGTTATTTAAGAATGTTAAGACCCTCGTTCACGAACAACCACTGACCAATCACTGCCTATTTCTACTTCGGAACGGGTAAATCCAAAGTCCCCGGTAAGATAAATAAACCGTTTGCTCCAATCAACAGAGATTTTAATCACAAGTAGTAGTAATTAATAAGATGGCATGTGCTGTTTATACGAGCCTCCTGTAATTTGACGTTAAGGGGACATTGTCAACGCCGGCGCTGATTGGTTTCCAGTGATTAAGTCTCTCCGAGGTAAATCGAGATCAAGCTGCAATTGGCTTTGTTTTCTCCTCCTTGCCCTATTTACAGGAGCAGTCGTTCCAGGAGAGTTCTGACTGATTATTTTTAATTAGAGGACTTATAATTGTCGTTCTTTTTCTGTCCTGTGCTTTGTTTTATGTCGTTAAAAGCTCCATCGACTCCGGTTGGCTTTCCCACTTATCGCCATCACATATCGATTGTTGAGAGAGAGTTGTTTGAGATTTCTCTTGCTAACTTGAAATTCCCTATTTGTTTGAAAGAGTGACGTCGAATTATTCATTTTTGTGTATATTGAAACGTTCTTACTTTTATTGTTTCACATTAAAGTCTTAAAGTAATTGAAGTCTTTATTTAAATCAGTCGCGACAATATAAGAAACTTATTTTAACCTCCAAAATTCAACTCCAAATAATCAGTTCTTCTTATATAATTTCAGTTCAATTCACTTGCCACAATCACTTCACTCTGTAGTACTTCAATCCAGCCAAACTGACTTCCAAATCTAAAACAGACCGTCCCTGCTGCTGCAGTGGCGTTCTTATATACATGTTCATGCCGGACGTGGATTCTCGAAAACTTTTAGGTTTCATAGCGTAGCTCTAGACACGGTCGCGCGCTTTCGGAATGGGAGGGGTGGAGAGATGAATTTCGAAGTTCGTCATCTTCTGTCTAAATTCTTTCTTTATCAAATGATCGGAATGTCTTAGCCGCAGAGGACTTACGATCACATTTTGTAACCAACTGCTCGTGAGCCTGAAAAGAGTAAGTTGCATTATAGCTGATCGTCTGAAAAAAAGACAACTTTGATTGCTGTCGAGCAAAAACATTAGGCCAAAGTCATTATAAGATTATTAAACGACCCAAAACCACAACACAAATGAATAAAATGTTCCATTTCAACATTTCATAGAATTTTCGTTCAGTAAGATTACTTTATTGTTCTGCCAAAAAGCGTTCAAGAATCTCTGAGTCGTTTCTATAGCTCCAAGCCTATCTCGACACTTCCTTGCGACAATATCCGACGCTCTTTCTCAAAACCCGACTTACCGTAAGAAAAGGGAACGTGGTTAGAAATTCGCGACAATATAAAACACACTCCTATAAACCGATTGTTTATTCTCCCAGTGTATCAGATTGATGGCACCATCCATATTGAGATCCTCAGATATCCTCTACGTGACATGACCACGTGCTCATAACGTTCCAGACGCCGTACGGAATCAGGATACACAGACCAGTGATCCCTGTTCAAACACCCTGTATGCGCGGCACGGGGATTAAGACCTGTAGAAGTTATAACGAGTGAGCATCGGGCCACGAATAGGCCCCTGATTGAATCGAGAGCTCGTTTCCGCACGTTAGATTACCAGGATTGCATGCGTGCTGTGGCGAGGGGGCTCATTCGCATTCATAGAGTACGGATTCGGGGGTGGATCGCGATAGGGGGTGGTTTGAGATGTTCTACGGGGTATTAAATATTCGAAGATTTTGTTGGATTATTTATCCTGAGAGATAATATTATTATAAAAATGAGCTAATATTTTCATCGCAATTGCACAAAATACCTCATTCCAAAAACCAACCAATTAAAGATTCTGGTAAGTTCTCAAGCTTGCAATTTGACGTATGTTATCCACGATAAAAAAAATTACCAAAATCGAACGCTGTGTCGTTGTTCGCTGTTTCAGCAGTTTAGCACTTGGCTCCCTTATTAAATCCAGAGTCAAGTGAATAACAAAGCGAAATTGAGAATTCAAGCAAGTGACAAATGGATTCGGAGGTTACAGCGTTAAACAGACGCTGATGTATGCAAATTCCCGCTAATATTTTTCACATATAGGTGTCTGTTAAATAATGTAAATGGGAAAGTCGTGTCGTTTCTAACCCCGTTCAAGCCTGATATGCTCAGCTAAATGTCACTCGTACTGCGCTGATTTACATATCACCTCGTTAGAATAGGCAAGAATTAGAGAGCAAAGCTTAAATTTGATATAAAGTGACACTGCGAGAGACATGCATACATGTCCTAGGCATTATGTTTCAACATTCTTTTTACGAGTAGTATATGTCCACCTTCCGTTGAAATTAATTCGTTTTTTATGCGAAGAATAATTTCCTTCTACAAAAAAATGGTCTGAAAAAATCTTTAGAAGGTTAAAAAAAATCAATAATGGATATCATCGATTATCGCTGTTTACAGCACATCTAAATAAGAATTGGTTTGATGTCCATCAAGACCACTTCTTCATGCTATGGAACTAGGATATCCTCCTCCTTCCGGTTTCGCAGTTGACTTGTATCTTGTCTTGGTTGATAAGTCTCAAGATTTCATCTCCTGTCTCTCATGACATGGTCCAATTACGGTAAATTCTTTTACATTTTGTGGTTCCCGTTAATAATCAATAGATTAATATCAACTTCTGGAATTTTTCGATTTCCCACATCAGTGTTATCTTCAATAAATTCTTAAAAAATAATTCAATTGCATTTTTATACCAAGCAATGTAGTTACCTCTGGACAGGTAGAGCGATCCTTATAATGGCAAGACCAGTAAGAGTTTCATTTGATGGATCGTTATTGTTATATAAAAGGTTCATTATGCGGCAACCTTATTCGAACGTCATATTCAACCAAACTGTTAAAAAATGGAAGTACCTACGTATGTATACCAATGAGGAATAAACTCTGGAATGAAGAATAAAAGTTTGAATTGTAAAGAACGAGAGGTGAAATTTACAAGCACACAAAAGCTTTGCTAAAGTTGGATCGGAATAATGGAATGTTATTTCCCCAGTTACATTATCTCACGAATAAATTTCCATTGACTTGAAATGATCATGAACGCATTCATACCGAAGAACAATGCTGTCGGAAACCGGCAAGCTTTTGATGTTGAAGTCGAAGCTTTTGGCTATAAAACATAAGACTGTCAGATATTCCACTAACTCTTACGATTAAAATTAAATCTTAATGACTAGATTAAATTGACTCCCCTTTATATCAAATCCTTTCAAATACGAAACTGGAATATTGACTGAGATTCGATTTCGGAAGAGCGAACGGGCTGGAATTGACTCCGTTTCGCCGATCCCGTTTGATATGCTAGCCGGATTAGAACGAGCGGGCTCGCGGTGAAGTACCTTACTGATTCACACCACTGGCCCAATTATTTCGGTTCAGCGTATCTCCTTATCCCTCCGTCTAGCCCTCTGTAGGTACTGACTCAGTGGATTAGATTTCCAAAACAAAATCTACAACCAGTATTTTGGACGAGTATTGATCGCCTGTAATGCTGTGTTGATTTCCCTCCAGCCCGACCCCGAGGACTATTAAACTGATACCCTGGTGGGGAATCTAACGTAGCCCTTGTGTAATTTAAATTTGAAGTCTGAAGGCATCAGTAATATAATTAAAACGTCTTGTATAGAAAAAACGTTATACAATCCTTAGAAAAACCTAAGTAAGAGGTGGTGTCTGGGGAATAGGTCACGCTGTGCTTATTAAGAGGTTGCGTTTGCGGCCACCACTGACCATAAACCTTACGAATAGTTCTTTAATGAAACTGGATGAGGGATGAGAGTAGTCTACTTGATCAAACATAGTGCACAAGACACAACCAAAACCATAGAAACAGGCGAAGAAAGAACTGTCAAATGCAATAAACGGAGGTCAAACTTCCTAGCTTAGGGTCTGAAGAAATTTCGACGGCGGAAGCAGGGGAGCTGAATTGCTCCCCACTGGAAACGATCCATCAGTCAACGAGGAGAGAAGGAAAGCCTTGGGAAAAAAGGTAGACAAAAGGAGAAGGGAAGAAGCGAAATCGGTTTGGAGCATTCTTAGGATCTCTATACAAACAAAGAAGTGTTGTGATTATACATCCTATTTCGTTATCCCAGAAGCTTTTGGCGTCTTGAGCGGGGATCAGGTGACAATGATAAATAATGGACACACTTGTGAGCTTTTTGTGTTTAAAGAGTCACCTTTGATGAGGAGTTCGAACCTGAACCTCCGGGTCAATTGTCAGCGATTTAAAGAAAATTAGAAGAAGAGAAACTTGGTATTGTCTCGCCTTTAAGTTAATGAGAGCCTATATAGTGCTTGAAAAAACCTCCTGTGTGCCTTAAAAATTATGACCAGCTAGTTTTTTCTTTGATTTTTTTTTCTAATGATTGACTGCATGATGTATGAAAGAGTCAAAACGAGTAGCTTAACTTTCAACTTGATGACTTTTAGTGGAATATCCTTGAACTAATTCTGATTGCAGGGAGTCTGGATGGGAGCATCTGGAGCATAAGAAGTTATGTAAGCTGGCGTCTGACATACGCTTGGAAAGACTCATGAAATTGGCCTGCCAGCGTCACGTCTTGCAACTATCACAGTTTTGTTTCACTTATACTGGTTCCCTACGGCGAATAATATCATTTTTATCACATTTACTCTTGAGTATTCAATAATAAGAATACGTGATGGAAGAAATTATCATTTGTGATTGAGTTATTAATCTCCAAAAGACTAATCTGCGTAGCTCAATCAAGATTTGATTTTTGTTCACAATCCATTTCAACTGCATAAAGACAAGTCCCCGTGACACAATATTTACCATAATAACAGTCTCTCCCGACTTCAATGCAATTAACGCTTCTTGATTGATGTAAACTTGCCAACTACGACATCTCTCCTATTTAACACCGGGGAAGAGGCTGTTGTTTACTGTGACGACATAGGATCCTGTAATCTACAACTCCGCAAACACATTACTCGCCTTCCCGGCTTCCTGTTCTTACGCAGCCACTTCCCATCCTGTAATTATGACATGTGTGTCTCCAGCTCCGCGCCTCCCGTAATCATTCCTGTAATCGGGGAGATGTCTGAAGATTCTATCCTAATTGCTGCAGTTTGAGCAGTCGTTGTCATAGGTAAGTATGCTTGGTTTGATTTATGTAAATCCTGGTTATGTCGATGTAAATCAGCACTAAACAGAATATCTTAATCTTGAAAAGGTTCCAAAAATCAAGGAAAATCAGCGTTCCCATTTTTAAGATACCTTAAGGATCATTTTTGGTTAATTTCGAGCAGTTTCCCGTGGTCAAAACTTCATTTGATCCCGGATTGAAAGTTGAAGGCCCCACAAAAATAAATTTGTAATTTTATGCAACATAAATTCAGTTCTTTCATTGTCTTTCAAGCAAAATTTACTTAAGAGCCTTTATTGGCTCTTAATTTGTTTCTCTTCAGGATGATGTCAATAAATAATTGTCGATATTATTCCAGTTTTAACTTCCCTAAAAAGTCACTATTTTGATAAATTCTGGAAAGAAAGAGTTCGACGGAAAACCATTTTCTGGTCACACGTAGTGATGACCACTTCACAAAAATATATCTTTCAGAAACTGCGCATAAAAAAAAAAATCGCGTTGACTGGAATCCATAAACTATGCATCATCTAGGGAAATTTCGATTTTCAAATCAGACATAAGTTCGAACCCTAATCTCAACTCGTATTATTGGCAAAAGTCGAGCTGTCCTTTACAACTCGAAAAGTCCTGCAAGTCCTGACCGCCTTCGGTGATTGCTTCAGCTCCTCAGGTAATTGCCTGCCGGAACAGCTGAATATCGCAACGGGGAGGGGAGAGAGAGAAAGCGAGTTATCTAGATGTAGGAATACATAATCCCAATCAGTTCCCAGCGGGGACCTAACGATCTGCAGTGACTCTGACACGTAATGAAAGCGTTGACAAGTGACATGCCGGCTCTGAATATGCCTGTAGAGGAACAAGGAGGGAGGCGGGACTTTCCCGGTAAGACGCTGCCTCGCTGGTAGGAGGTTGGAGGTGAATTTGCATAATACCTACAGCGGGATATGGGGGAGTCAGATTGGGAGAATATGTTACGAGTACCAGGTCTTTAAGACTTATCAAACTTGTTATGTACCTACGTGGGCATGGTATGATTTTGTTCACGAGTCACATCAAATGTGTATTTTGTAAATGTCAAAAATTATTATTAAACAAAATCTTCATAATATGGAATTCAGTTCTTATAAAAAAACTCACCTTTCCTTTTCTCATTTATCTAATAAAAAATTCAAAAATCTAAAATTCTATTATGTATATCTCGTAGAGTAAACATCTTTTATGTATCTTTTATTACTTGAAAGCCTATTAACCAGCTAAATTTTCCGGCGATGCCTTATAAAGATATTTCGCCACATAGGAATATTAAATACTCACAAACGCATCCTACACCCAACACAATCACCGAATTAGCATAAGACACGAATCCGACTGTTCCCGAACGCTTCCTCTTGGATTTATTTTATGCCCTTGCATGGTCCCAGATGTGATCCGACCGTAATGCAGTCTTCTCACACGGGAAACTGTATTTTTAGCCAGTTTATAGCCGATTTAAATAGAGATTTATCCGAGTGGAACTGCCACTTGAAGGATGAACATAAACTCCATACCATCTCCCTGTATTTAATCCTACTGGAGAACTATACCTCCCAGTGGTTATATCTCGAGGTTCATTTACAATTGGATACTATAACATAAAACTTTTATGGTCACAAGTTTAATATCCATAGAGTAGAGACATTAATTTTGCATTACTGAGATTAGATTCAGGCTGAAACATGAGGGAATTACTCTGCTTAGCTAGTTGAGTGTATTTAACTACGCTTCTAGATTTATGAATTACTATAAGAATAGTATTAGAATGACATGGAGACAGCCCACAAGCCATATAAGATGCCGGCACCGTCATTTTGAACGAAGACTTGAACGTCCTGACACTATGGTGGAGATTGGAAAGGACTTGGACCTGTTTGTCATCCTCGCGGGTCTGTGTCAACGAGAAAACGTATTCTTCCTGAACCAGGAAAGGAAAATGTTCATACACCCATCTACTCTCCTGTGTACCCTCTGCAACGTAAAACCATCAACATATCATGTTCCTTCAAAAACTCTCCCCAAAACTCCCACCTTACCGATGTTGTAAGTGTGTTCAAAAACACCACAGATAAAAAAAAAACTACAGAACGTGTACGGTTACCTTAGTTACTTATATAAGGTCATCAAAAATAGCTACACTACCACTATCAGCTGCTGCAGCCACATTGAACAGTTTTATAGTGATGACCAGGTAGAAAAATGGTTGGGGGTTTAGAAAAATGACGAAAATTGGGACTGGAAACAAGAAACAAATGGCCTGAACTCCATCACCTCTCTACAAGCCCCAGCTCCTTCCAAACCGCTGTCATGCAGATGCCTCAAGACCAGCGCAAAAAAAATAGCTGCAAAAAAGCAGGTCCCGATTGCACCAATCTGTGCATCTACTGTTCGATGCAAGAACGTAATAATCGAATAGATCTCACAATACCCTTGAGGGTTTGTGACCATTCGACATCAGACAAACTGGGCTTCTGAGGGGGGGGTCACCACCTGAAAAAATAAGGTGAATAGGACTGGCTGAAGAGGATGTGACAGTTCCTTGAAAAACGAAGGTATGTGAACAGTAGAAGGTTCTCCAACTGTAGAGCTGTGCAGATTTACCTCGGTTATCAATAAATCAATAAAATTACGTCTCCTTTTTGTTTCAGAGGATTGTTTCAGTTCAATTTTTGACGGCAGCGACATTCATCACTCGCAACATTTATTTCCTTTTTGTTTTGTTTTTTTTTCATGTATTTTCCATCTATTTCCTTTCTGATATGTAGGCCAAAAACTGAAATAAGTGCCAAGGGCAACAAAAAGTGACAAAAAAACAATGTTCCGGACCAAATTTTAGCTGCAAACCCGGACCCAAAAATCACCAACTTACAGATTTCTGCCAAAAAAAGAGCTGGTTAAGTTAACAAGAAACCCATCTATCTCATCTATCTAGAGATTAGGGAGATGGGGGGTGGGGGTGGTTCGTAAAAGTGTCATAGTGCGTGCATTAATTGAACTCTACTTAACAGTCTTCAGTAAAAAATTTGTATGGGTGTACCAGGTGACAGGCTGTTCAAGTTATTCTTCCAAATTAACTACTGGGGACTGTCTTGGATTTTTAGTTAAAACAATTTTCTGTGAAGATATGTATACGCTTATAGAGATGTTCCTATATACCAGGCCAGGCACATTAGAAAGAAGGTAATTCTTTAGCTCATTTTATCCCTAAAAGTTCATATAAACATAGGCCCGCAACCGCTTTGTTGTCGATCTTGTTATGTTGAAAAAAAAATGTTTTTTTTTTATAGTTCATTAAGTTTTTGAGATATTTAGCTCAAATTTAAGGTTACGCTGTATGGCTTACATCATTTGTCATGACAAATGGTTGTGAGAATCTTTAACAAGGAGATTTTTTCCCCTGAATTTCTCCTATTTCGCCCCATTTAGGAACAACCCGTATAATATGAATTTTCTCAAAAGGGCTGTAAGGTATAAAACAACCCCTAAATTATTCTTAATTTAATAACCTCCAGATAATAAGCGGTTGTTATTTTCTAGACGTACGAGCGCGTGCCATGTAAATAAACACAAACTGATTAGGTACACATTTTAATGAAAAATTTAGAAATTTAATTTTATGCCATAATTTATAAATTTGAGTACAAGGTTTTATAAAATATCCTCAAGCCGTCACGAACTGATGCTTTCATCTTGACGCAAGTTTCGCTGTATTATTATCTCGTCATTCGTTTAGTATTTACCCTTTCAGTCAGACAAACGATTTAATGAAACTCTCAATTTAGAACAGGCGAGTAACCACAATCTGAGAACAAGAATTGAAGAGAAATTTGAATAATTATACAATAACACTCATAAGTTGCTTGAACCGATGTCATATTGCAACAACCACCGACGTCGGTTTACTCATTAAAATATTTTAATTACGCCGGAATGAATATTCAAAAGTACCTACCATCCGGGCGGAATCGGCGACTAGGAGAAATTAAAACATAGTTCTCAAGAGTCTGTAAGGTCGGGCATCAGCTTTTACATCTACAGGCAAGTGCATTTCATTCAAAGCCGGCAGTGATTATTTCAGATTTTAGAGTTTCTTGTTGGAAATTAATTTTCAGTTTACTCGAAAGAGAGCTGGTACTTTCATCCACTAGCACAAAAGATTATAAGATGGACTACTCCTTGAAAAATTCTTATTTACTCTATCTTTATTGCATTTTTTATTCCTTGGAAATTTTTTAGATTGCAAATATGGCAGACTTCTTTGTTTTGTTTTCTTAATGGCATTGGATATAAATAATATGAAGGATGCCAAAAATCTATCACATTAAAAAAATTAATTTTCGAAACAGATGTAACTTATAATAACCCTTACCTCAAGTAACATCTCCGGACAAAAAAATTAATAATCCTAAATGCGAAAATGTACACATCACTACACTTCCACTGCACCAACACCAACACATAACTTTTTTTAAAGAAAGTCAACTTTACTGTATCATAAAAAAAACTCCAGATAAATCAAATTTATAAGTTCGCGGACACCACCTCTACGTCGGGATGGATTTCAGAACGGCGGGAGAGGAAGTCACCTGAAAGCTGAAGGCATCGACCAACTGACCCAGTTGTCTAGGACTAGATTGCACCAGGACCGATGCGCCAGCATATGACGATGCATTTTGCAGTCGATAAAATTCAGAGGGTGTCCAGTAAATCAAAATCAGGGCATCGTGAGTGTTTCGACTGTTTCAATCCTTTTATTGTGCAAAATGGAAAAAAACAATTATTGTCTTCCATTTATTTAAATATTTTTTATTAAATTTAGAAACAAACATAAAAATTAATTAATCTCCATTTGCAGAAATTTAACACCAGCAAGACTTCTTTATAGTAACGAAAATCGTATCAAATGGTACCTATACTATTAATTATCCTTACAATTTTCATAAATCTTGAGAAAGCTCACCAAGCGATTTATTTCTTTGGCAGAAACTGTTAAATGTTCAATGTTCAGGTTTTCCAACATCCATCCTCCAATTTTACCAAATTATTTATTTCGCGCAATACAGAGTCGGTTAAAAGGTAAAAGTTTGGCATAATTGAATGCTTCCTTTGATTCTGGTACGCTTTTTCCCTCGCTTTTCCCATTATCTAAGTTGATTAGATCGTCTGCATAAAGTGAGTGTTTGATTGGAGAACGAATATGGTATTACGTACATTATATGGCTTAGATCCAGGTTGAAGAGTTTTGGGCTTATAACTGTCTCTTCGGGGACGCCGTTTTCTTGGATGCACGCTGAGGAGATTTTCCAATTTGCTTTTAATCCGAAGATCCTCTTACTGTTACTAAGAAAACTTCCTATAAAATTGAAAAAGTTGCAGGCAATAACTTAAGGTTCTTAGTCCAGTCAAGGAAGGAGGAGTGGAGTGCATGAGCAGGAATCTAAGCAATTCCTTCATAAATTTGTTCAGAGTGTTAAAGTATCGAGAACATACCAAAAATTCTGACGTCTAGGTAATAAGCCGAAAGGGGATAGGGGGGAAAGGTACCACTTTTGTGGTTCCCGGCTATTTTTGAGTTACACGCTCCACAAAAGTAGACATTTTCTAAAAAAGAATTTTCTCTCATACCACGTAAGAAAAAGTTCCCTCATGTTTCAAATAAGGCTTGAAAAAGAGCAGTTCGTGAAATTCCACCCATTTGACTCAACAAAGCACCAGGGAGCTTTTCTGGGTGGTATCTTCAGAATTCCTCATTATCTCTGTTAATTAAAATTATCATTTCTTCCTATTATAAAACGCTTCAGACTCGAAATCATTACGTTTTTATTTTTAATCAATTTATATGGAATAGGTCTTATAACAGCAACATTTGATTTACCGCGTAGAGCATGGCGATCACGTATGCTACTAAATAATAATTGAATTTAGAGGAATTACGGATGCATTTCACGACTGACCGGACCCTTTTCACGGACAAATGAAAATGAATTTAGCGAAAGAAATCGCAGAGTGGACAAAATAGGCGAATTAGCGATCTTTCAGTAGATTATAACGAGGGTCACGTACAGGCTTGCCTGTAGATGGCTTCTGAATCACAAATCAGGGTTTTGCACTGCCATAGGCCCCTTCTTTAATACATACCAACCGTCTGAATTTACTCCTAAATTACACCGGAATGCTTCCTTCTACATCCAAATCCATGATATTTGCTAAAATAATCTGCATGCTATTGTCATGAAGATTATCCGGATACGACTAAGCTTATTCCTGTAAAACTTTCAACTTCATGATAAGCTAGTAGGAGTTTAAAGTTAAATTTGACATTTTACTCAATTACGGCATGATTCGGAGATTCAGGCGTTAATTCCTTTGAAAAGACTTGTGTGAATTTAAATTCAGCATAAAAAATATAAACACGGTTTCAGATATCCCTCCAATGTACCAAACAAATAAGAACTATGAAGTACTTCGAGCAGGAGGGGGGTGCCAATAAACCCCTATCGATCTACACTGACGGTTCTATGAGAGAAAAGACGCATCCGATGCAGGAGTTACTATATCTCGAAATGACTACATCTCTAGAAAAACACACCAACATTTTCCAAGCGGAACTGATGATGGGAGAGTAATCCAAGAGGCTAACGAAGCAGTGACTTAGAACATTGAAAATAGGAATGTGCTACTTCTAACAAATAGTACAGATGAGCCCTGGAAAGGTGAGCCCATGGTGATGATAACGGATATCTGATAGTAGATCAGCTAGCCTCACGGGGTCAAAATTTAACCCTAACTAATCTGTGGTTCTGACAGAAACTGCTACCAAAGCCCTAATCAAATATATAACATATCAATAACGCGTAAAAATATGGCGAAACCTCAAGGCCAGGTTAGCGCAATTACTAGCCCTGACCCGAAAAGGGCAAATATATCCTGCAGCTATCAAGAACAATCCTAAGACTCCTAATAAGCATTTACTCTGGCCACTGCAGGCTAAATAAACACCTTCAGACAATTGGGATGACATAGGGACCAAAAGTGCAGAGGATGCGATAAAGAAGACGAAACAGCATAACATGTCCTCTGCCATTATCCAGCGCTTCGTTAATTTCTGCAATCCATATTGGGGAAGTCTGGTCTGGTATGGCCAGAAATGGACAGACCATGCGGGCTCGTCCTTCTGTACATCCGACCAATCAAGTGGTTGGAGGATGAGTAGCTGGTGGATCTGTCATAGCACAGACTTTACATCTCTCCACAGGAACCTCCGCTAATCCAGTAATGTTGTCAGAACTTCTCATCTAAATACTGATGACAGGCTGATGACACACTTGCTCTCGAACGTTTATTGGATATTTTCAAGAAGCGTCCTCTAAAGAATGCTTCTAGATTAGGTGAAACGATCTGGCAGCAAGTTTGACGTAAAACGTGCGCCTCAAGGAGACATCACTAGAAACTTGAAAACAGCAAGAAGTGATTAGGATTAACAATTATTTTGAACGAGTCAAATGAGTTATCTAATACAGTAATAATTATGAAGCCTGTCTGAGTTTTTACAAAAGTAAGCAATTTTTATAAGTTTCATGTTACCGCAAAAAGCCACTCTCGTTTTAAAATTTTATTCTTAATGAATAACGTCGTGCTCGTGCACCTGGATGATAATACATATACAAAGCAAGAGTCTGGTAAATAAAGGAGATTCCGATTAACATATCTCTCTAGACTACAAAGCGCTTCACAAATGGGAGTTGCGAGCGTAACTCATCGTTTCGGCGAGCACATTATCTTTCCTTTATGCGAGGTTACTTACTTTATATTTGCATGCAATACGTACTCCAACACCTGCATGTATATTCATGTAAAAACTCACAAAGCTTCGGTGTTACCGGAGAGATCCTTCACATCTTAAGCTAAAGTCGTGGAGTGCCTCTCGTTTATGGTTGGTCCTCTTGTTTAAAGCAAATCTTACGGTTATAATAGAGGGAGTCATCGATGATAAATATTCAAGATATGGGAAGATTTTTGCCTCGTTATAGGTATCATACGAGTGTAAGGGAAACCAAAGATTATTACCTGAATTGGTAACAACTAAATATTATCAATAAGACAATTAAAGTATACAAACAGATGTCTTGCGTAGCCTGGCATTGAACTAATAAAACAAACTTGTTGATAAACAATCACGCGGCCCTGCCGACTTAAGCATCTTTGAGTTTCTAGACATGTAAGCACCTCCAGCGACCTCGAACCACATAGGATATAAATAGAGCTAGATATGTAATGTAACGAGGGAGTATTATTATTATCATGATGCTGATTAGTTCGATTAATCGGTAGTCAATTAATCTTATTAGTTAAGTTTAACCATGTACTTGTTAATTGTTAATAAAACCCATTAAAACCAAGTAAGTGTCTCCAACCTCTCCACCACCTTCTACCGAATGGCGATCCTGACCTTAATGGACCAATAAACCCAATCTATCGCATGCCGAGATTGCGAGTTTATCACACGAGTACATACATGATAGAGAAGTGATTTTTTAATCAGAACAGCTTAATTCTAGTCGAATAAAAAATCATTTTATGTTTTAAGTAAAGATCTAAAGACTTTCTTAAAGGCAATTTTTTGTGGTTAAATAGCTGCCTTAAATCTGTTAAAAGTAATAGGTAATAAGATGTTAATACGTGAAACGTTGTAGCAGTAAAGATTCCAGCCACGTCCTTATTCCAGACAATCATCGCCTTCATCAATAAGCACTTCATGTTTTATCCTTACATCCTTACAAGGAATAAAAATTTAATGCTATCAAAAGCAGGTGTTCCAGCACCTTAAAACCAAATATATTACATACTCATACGTCTTTCTACGCCATCTTATCATAAAACTCATAAAAGCATAGAGACTGCGGCTTACATCTCGACTTAAAATCCTCCTTCAGACATGAAATTCAAATTTACGTCCCAAGACCTGACAAAGGAGTCGAAGGGCTACCGGGAAACAATGGATTATTCACATGTTAAGGAAGTTCGCGCAACATGTTATGAATTCGGAGTAATTGAATTTGGAGGCACGGTGTGAAGTCGTGGCGGTGATCAAAGAGCATCGAGCCCTTTGAGAGGCAATATGTAGAGAGGACCCGCTGTCAAGGGAGAGAGTTTAGGTCCTTATGAGGCGGAATGCTCCACTAGTCGATCATAAATCCCTCTGTAGTAAAGAGGCCATGCTTGGAACTACTGCTAATGACTTTATTGCGATGTGGCGGTAATGAAGGATATAGACCCTTCATTGTTTTTGCTCTAGTCTTACCATTTAATATATCTACCTGCATGTTCAGGTTTCTGAAGTGCATACCCTTGAGGTAGATACGTGAGAATTTATGACATTACTAATTCTCATTACGCGTAATCGTCTATAATGTATTCAGCTACATTTGTGTCAAAAAAGTGTAAGCTTTAAATACTGCATAGTGTAGTTACAATTATATTATTATTAATATTTTATTACAGGATACTTTGATGTCCACAAACAATTTATTTTAATATAGAGTCGCAACTGAATCCCTGCTTCTTATCACAAGAGCCTCCCGATCTATTCTCCACCGTTCTCAACAAGACACATAAAATGTCTCTTTATCCTTGAAAGGAAATTAAATGGAATATAAGAGTGCCGTTTCCTCTCAAGATGCAGATGAAGCCATCAACTCCGTCTAATCGTATGGAAATTGGAAATCACGCACGGCCCACGGTATTTTACAGCGAGCTAATCCACTGCGAGCGCCATTGTTCCTTATCCACATGAAATAGATTACTAATTACTATTCCTTCCCGGTTCCTTATTCTCCCTAGTCACGATACTGAAGTCGCTTTGTCATGAGGAGTATTGTTCGACAGGCTAGGGATTTATGCCCCAGTTCACAATTTACACACGGGGACCTCACATGGGGAATGGGTACGTTTCATTACTCGGTATTGTCTTAGCTTGTAATACGTCAGCGGTTTCACACATTCGAGTCAAATGACTCGTTGTTGAGGGTGTGATTTTAATTAATTTCCGGTTTAAAGTAAATCAATCAATCACACAAGATTTCTACAACTTATTCGCGTTTTCAGGCACTGGCGTTGCAATAATTTGCTCCACATCCGCGGTCTTATCTGGGTTTTTTTAATTTAAAGAATTGACTAGGTTGAAGGAGAAGGAGGAGAAGACAATCTTCAGTTAGGCACCATCCCCGTGCTAGATGTATCGCAAAATACCCATACAGGAAACAACTTTTAGTATCTAAAACTCAGTTCAAGATGGATGATTCATAAGGCTAAAATTTCTCTTCATGCTTTCAAAGCAGAAATAAGTTAATTTTTTGTACTTGCAACATTCTTTTGTTCCACTATTTCCGGATCTTCATCTGTTAATGTTCGTTCCAAGTAATTCCAACAACCTCCTTGTCTCTCTTCAACCTGCTATATGACGGCCACCCCTTCAAGCTCTACTTGGACGAATACATCATCAAAGAGAACCAACAAAAGGCTAAAAGCTTACAACGGTAATCCACAAAGTCGAAGAAAAAACAAAAAACTTACAAACCACGACGTCGCTGGATTTTTAACCAGAAACTTCAAAGTGATGATATGAGAAAATTGATCGATCCCCTTCCAACAACGGGTAGCAAAAACATGGAAGCTGCAAATTATTCTCTAATCCGAAGTGAGGAAGCTCTTTAATAGAGCAAAACTCAACGGGGATTGCCAGAGCTACCAAAAGGGGCTAACCATCTATAATAAAGAAATTAGAAAAGCAAATAGAAAGAAACAATGGCCAAAAACAAGGTGGAGACCCGAATGTCTTTAAACTTTTTAGATGATAGTGTCACGGGGAGTGAGGAGCAGCGGGCCCAACTGCTGCTTGAAACGCACTTGCCGGGAATCATGAAAAATTCTAACGAAGAAAGAGAAGAAACTCTAAGAAGACCAGGAAAAGCTGACTGGAAAACAGCAACAGAAATATAGCAATATACGTTGGGCAATCAACACCTTCCAACCGTACAAATCAACAGGAGTGGACAACGTGGACAACGAGTAGGGCATCGAGCCCTACTCCAAAGAGGGCAAAAGGAGATTATGCCACACCTGATCAGAATTGGAAGAAGCTGCTTAGCGCACGGCTACTTACATATCAAAGGATTGATAAAGGGCTGCTAAAGTTACTTTCATTGCAAGAGTAGGGAAGAAGGACATGACACAACCAAAATCCTTCAGACCATCGTGTATATTAAAAACCATAGAAAAGGTTGCAGACAATTACCTAGAACAGGAGTACTGAAGAAAGTGCCACTGCACCCAAATCAGCATGCATATCAAGCGGGAAAATCCACGGAAACCGCCTTGGATCAGTTAACAAGAAAGATCCAGACTGCTCTGGAGACAAAAGAAGTATCTATTTGTGCCCTTATATATAGACATAGAAGGAGCTTTTGATGCAAACAACACAGTATCCAAATGGATATGTGAAATGTTAAGAGCAAGAATAGCTGAGACAAATATGGGACAAAACATCATTCAGATCAGTACAACAAAAGGCTGCCCACAAGAAGGAGTACTATCACCGTTATGTGGAGCCTAGTAGTAGACGAATAACTTCTATGCTATGTTGATGACATAGTCATTTCATTATAGCCACAAGAAAGTTCGAAGTAACTCTTTACGACATAATACAAAGAGGATTGAACACTATAAATAGATGGTGTAAGTCGGTGGGGCTGAATACAAATCCAGCAAAGACCACGGTTATAGCCTTTACAAGAAGAAGAAATCTTAAACTAAAAACAACAATCAGCTTGGATGCCAATTACATAGAATGGAAATAAATAGAGAAATTAGTAGAAAATTTCAAGTTAATTCAGGCAAAGAAAAATTAAAAAAAAAGACAATTTAGGGTTTCTAATAATTTTCATCATAATAGTTGGAGGTATTTCTCTCTTATTTTAAAAATAGTGTAAAAGGAATAGTCACATTTTATGATGAGGCATTGGGGGCTATTGAAGCTGGACAGTGCCCAGTTGGTATTCACTGTGATTTGAGCCGTGCTTTTGATTGTGTGCGACATGACGTATTGCTCGATATTCTGTATCGACTGGGAATTAGAGGTACACCTCATAAATGGTTCCGTTTTTTTTGGAGGGTCGCACACAAAGGGTCAAAATAACACAGGAGGTGTCGAAAGTCCGGAGAGATTTTCTTTCAGATGATAGACACAATGCGATTGGAGTGCCACAGGGGTCCGTGCTCGGACCTGTGCTTTTTCTGTTGTACATCAACGAGCTGCCTGCTTCCCTGCCGGGAGTTTTTACATGTCTTTACGCAGATGACTTAACCATTTTGTTTAGGGGGGCAGATGGGAACCGCGTGAGTGGCTTGATTGAATCAACCCTTGACAGACTGAATGCATGGCTTATAGAGCACTCCCTTTTCTTGAATTTGGTAAAGACAAAATGCGTTTTCTATCGGACCCGCCAGGCTGATCTGAGACACCGGGTTCATCTCCTGATTATGATATTTCTGTCGATGGTTCTGACCTCGACCGTGGTGGATCGGTTAAATTCCTAGGAGTGGAGTTCGATGAACACCTCACTTTTAGAAACCATTGTAAAAAACTTTCAAATAAACTGAATTCCATTTGCTTCCAGATGAGGATGCTGCGTAGAGTTATAGACCGGGACGGGTTGCCACGTTTCTATTATGGTCAGGTACAGAGTGGGATCGGGTATGGAATATTGGTATGGGGTAGTTCTGCCGGTGTGTGATGTGTTCCTGAGTTAGAAAAGGATAATCAGAGCAATGTTCAATCTTCCCGCTAGAAAGTCTTGTAGGGGGAGATCATTATACGAGATCCTGACTCACATCCATTCGAACAGGAACACCTATATAACAAATAGATCTCTTCATGAGCATGACACGCGCATTAGGGATGAATTCCATGTGCCCATTGCTAGATTGTCGCTTTATTAGGGGTCGTCTGGCGTGATGGGTTTGAGACTATATAATGCTTTGCCTGGTGGCAATAAGCAGCTGCATCTGCCCATTTTCAAAAAAAGAATTAAAGTTATGCTCCTGGAAATAAGTCCTTACTCTATTGCAGAGTTTCTGGAGGGGATGAAGTGCTGGCGGCCTGACCCACGTAATTAGGAATGTACGAGTGTATATAGTGTCGGTGTCGATATTATTTATGTTAGAATCTTAAGACTATCGAATGTGTAGTACCTATTGTAAATTTTTGTTTATATGTTGACGTGTCCTACAGCTTTGTAAATGGCTCTGCTGGATGAAAAAATAAACTAAACTAAACTAAACTAAACAAGTTCGAAAAATCAATCAATGCGCATTACTTTTCTATTTGTATAATCGCATGTATTCTGGATTATTGTAAAAGAAAATCAGTTCTAGTCGTATAGGTGCTTTCTTATGCAGTCTAGTTTTTTTATGATATAAAGTTATTATTATGTTCGACTATGGCAACAGAAGCCTGGAAGCAATTTTCAAAACATTGGTATGCCACGTCAAGTAAACAATTTGCTATTCAATAAGAGAAACCCTGGCTGATACGTGAATTTTTCAAAGGTTGCCTGTCTGTACGACAAAGTAGGTACACACTTCTTGTAGAAATAGAACTCCCGCCAAGAACCTTGAATATAGTGTACGCTGTATGTTGTTGTTTTCTCTACGAGAACGACATTCAAATACTCAGTAAGTATGTAAAACCATGCCCGCAAATACCCACCAAATACGGCTAACCTAATAGAACGGCATATTGGTTTGGGCCGTTCTCCTTGGAGAGAATGTATAACATCATAAGACATCCGAGTAGATTTGCTTTGAAGTCTGGTTCCTATGGGGGAAAAGCTGCCGTATGATGGCAAATCGAATCAGATAGCAGTTTATATTTCTTTATAGCAAAGAAAATTGACCGAATTCGGAAATAATGGGAATATTCCATCATCGGAAAACTTATACGTGAAAAAGAGAGACGATTGTATAAGAGACTATGGGATCCTTCATGTAGAAAGTTGGGATGGATCGGGACGGGACTAAACAGAGAAACAAAATGAAATTCTCCCGCCATATTTTTTTCTTATTTTATTTTTTTCTCCGGTATATATCCAAATTTCCAAAATAACATTCAAATTAAATTGGAGCACACGATTTTTCAAAATGTTATTTTTGGAAATAATTTTATAATTTAGATTTACCTGGAAATAAAAAATAATATTTTGAGAAACACAAATATGCCACAAAAAAATAAATGAATTTCACGTATGAACTTCTTGGAGGACGCTGTATATAAAGGGGAATACTTTCGGTATGATCAAAGCAAATCTTAACGTTTTTAATTTGAATTTCTAGCAATTAAAAAAAAAATACAAGAAGCTCAAAAGAGTTCCTAACTTCCTTTTTAAAGCGGCAAAATTGTTAATTAGCATCAACGCCACAGGTGGGGCGATTTTCTCATTACAACTCACGAACCGTAAACTAATTATGATTCAGAAATTCAATATTTGAATGTCAGTACTAAAGGGGTATTGAAGGATATAAGTTAGACGTAACTTCTTATGTACAATAAAAAAATCAGGACGTCGATTCACCAGCTTATAAGGAAAATTAGTAGAACTTAACACATTCTAGCGCGCTTCATTATATTTAGTTATATTTGCCACCCCTGAATTTTCCCTCGTCAATTTCAGGATTCAATTTCAAGTCTCAGAGATTTTCTCATTTACAAGTTTATTCTTTGGTCCCGTTTTGGATTTTGAAGTTCTTCTACCTGGAATTCAAGTTCTCCAAGACCAGCTAAGAAGACATAATCCGCCATTTTGAGTTTCAAATGCGAAGATGAATAAAGCAATCTTGGGCAGGTGCATTCCTTCATCTGCAGACCAACTAGAGGGTACTTATCTATATTTTACGTGAATTTCAATTTTGACCAGTGAAGTTTCATCATCAAAGATCTTCAACTCTTCCCCACCATCAAGGTCTCTGGTTCAACTGATAACTGAGGAAAGAAGTTTTGTTAGCTTAGCACTGAACGATATGAACGACACACCATGTCGTTTGGAGAGCATATAAGATTATGTTCAGATATAAAGGAAATAATTCGATTTAGCGACAAGAAAAAATGTCATCAGATATTCGGATGATCAATTCTACTCCTAAGAATTTCTCTGAACGACAGCTGAAGTAGATGGAAACCTTAGTACATGCTAGATGATATAAACATACCACTAATACTCAGTTTTATGAGACTTCTGAATTGATAATTGTTTTCTTCTTCAGCAGACAGAATTCGGCTTTTTGACCAAGGAAATCAGAACCTACAAAACTGTTGAAAATTCAAGAAATGACATAACCTGGAGATGCAACCTTCTCCTCTCCATAAACTGTTCCATCATTTGATGACTACCCGGTATGAAGATATGAATTATTTAATGGATGCAGCTGAAGAAATTATTTCACATCGGTGAATCAATGTATTAGAAAATGCTTTGACAGGCGTGGTTGAAGATTTGGATCCAATGGATGGATATAATAATTGTTCGCAATCGATATTGATACATTTTTATATCCACAAAAATAAAACATATTCTCCATGGAATCGATAATCCAGTGGAACGGCATGCATGCACACATATCCCAGATTGAATCACTGTGACGAGGGAAATCAATCACACATCCAGATGGCATGTGCTGCTTGATTTATGACAAGTCTATCGGATCGGGGATGCATATAACGACTCTATAATGAGTCCTGGCCTCCCGTGACACATGGCTTGTCAACGGCACAAGGCATGCTTGTTTTAATACACACTGAAGTTAGTAATGGAAATTTGTGACAAATGAAACTTGAGCGAATGCGATTTGTGCTGTGAAAGTTAAGTGAGACGTCATGGGTGTTTACAATCAAAAAAGATTGAAAAAAATGAACCCGGAATTCTCCTTGAAGCTATCTTTAGATGAAAACTAAAAATGATTACTTATTGGATTTTTCGTTCAATTAATTAAATTGAACAGTTCAATTTATTAAATTAGGTGCGCGTAATATCCCATATGCATACTGAAACGTTTCTGTCTTCAGACAGATGACATTTCCTGTACCAATTCCACAAAGGTCCACATTATGTAAATCTAGTTATATAAGCTGAGGAGCATCAACGCCTAGGCGAGATGCTAGATAGTTCCTTCGGGTCCTCCCCGGCGCACCTGGGAAGGGTTGAGGCGAGTGCGTGCGTGTTTCCCCGCTTTCCCGTTTACCGCGGCTTTGATAAATAATGGATTAACAGTGTAAATCATAAGGAGCGGGGAGTGCACTTTGTTACGTCAACTCGTAGCCGACCCTTTGCCCTAATGAGCCATTTGTGGCGGAGTTCGCTGTTACCTCAACACGTAGTGTTTACAAGTTATTATCGCATGAATATTGAATTTGCATTCCCTGGGATTAATCTCCGGATGCCTCTACTTGCACGCAGTACTTGCGCCTGGATAAGTTAATGCGGAACATTTGTTCTTCCCACCTCCATATTTTTAAATCTAGGTACATATATATTTCTTAGATTTAGCGAAGCACGTTACTTTACTCTTCTTGAACGCAGAACTGTTCGAAAAAGGCAATGGTACATTACAATTCATCTTCCTTTGTAAATTTAATGTCTTCATGACACTGCAGACGTGTTGCTCAAACTACTTTTTGTTTTTCGACTGCGGACGAACAACGGAAGTGTTTTGCATAATTGGACCTTATGGAGATCTGCTCAGAACGTTTCGTCCACAACTGCGAAAGACGTCATCAACAGTTGCGTGTAGCGGTGCTTTCTACCCATATGTTCGTTGACAACTGGCTGAACAACAGGAGCCAATTTCCAAGGGCCAAGTCAAAACAGCCCGGGCTTAAGTCTTCAATTGCGGTTCTATATTTTAGAATAGATTTACATTCATCGTGAGTGGATCATTGCGGAATATTCGCATATACTTTCAGTTCTTTCCTGTTCAGCTCCAATAGTTCTTTGGTTCTTTTTTTCGACATGTCCTGTATGAAGGTCTTCGAATGGTCAAATCTTGGTAGTTTTGACAGTGCTGGATGACTTCCATCTCAGCCTAGTTGCGTATTGGTATTTTGAGAATATTCGGTAATAATAATATGCTCAATGTTGATTCTGGTCCGATAAATTCGGATTCGGCACCTTTTCTCATTATCAACCGTTACTAGAAGCGATGGCTGCTACTCGTGCTAACTGACAACTGGCTGGACAGCAGGAGCCAATCTCCAAGGACTAAGGTAGAACAGCCCGGGCTTATGTTTTAAGTCTTCAATTGCAGTTCTAAGCTCTATTTTCTTTAATAACGTTTCAAAACAGAACCTAGAGCAAGGTAGAGTCAGGAATTTTTCAAAAATACAAAATTTTGGTACAAAAAATTTATCCAACAAAGGACGTAATTAAATTTTGAGTTTTCTAAGATCAGCTCTATCTAAAACAAAAGTTACCAGAATGACCCCTAATGATGAAATACCTATATTCAACTTGATTTATCAATGTTAATTTTACTTATCTGCGAGTGATAAGGAGAATGTTCCTAGTTTGCATTTTGTATATTTTTATAGTATAGGTACCCTTTCAATTTTTTTCAAGATCACATCTCGCGGGTATATCACAGCATATCCTTTTTAGACTTGAATATCCGAAATGTCGGTGCTAACTTCATGCACATGAAAAATTTTCAGAACGAAGAAATGTTGTAGTTGTTTATGCCTATAACAATGGTTATTAGCCTGGCCTGACTGAATATTTAATTTTCAGAGCTAATCTGGGCTAACCTGGGCTGACAAACAAAAATCCGGAGCTAGCCTGGCCTTACTGAAAATTTAATTTTCAGAGCTAGCCTGGGCTGACCTGGACTAACCTGGGCTGACAAACAAAAATCCTGAGCTAACCTGGCCTTACTGAAAATTTAATTTTCAGAGCTTTTTTTTCTGTAGAGGGGAAATGCTAATGCAGACCCCGCGCTAGTTCAATCGCGGGATACTGTGGGACTCCCACCCACTAAAACCCCTCCGTTCTTCTTGTCCCAAGTCGGAACCCATGTCGTGAGACTTACCTCAACGCTTGGGACTATTGTCTATTATTCCATCCTGGCTATTTCGTCGATCTCCTTCCTCCTCATTATTGTGCCCATGTAGTCGGTGACCGTTTTCCAGTGTTTGTCACTCTCAAGCATAAGTGCTGTGAGATTATCCACTCTCATCCTTCTTCCCATCTTTCTTTCCGCTATAGCTCTCTCCTCGGCCCATCTTTCACAGTGAAAAATGGTATGTTCCGGTGTATCCGTGTCGTCGCAATACCAGCACTCTTCTCCCACAGCCTTTCCTATTCTATATAGGTAAGTGCTGAATACCCCGTGTCCCGTTAGGCATTGGGTGGTGTGGAAGTCAACATTCCCATGTTTCCTTTCCACCCACTCCTTTACCCCAGGAATGAGTCTCCTTGTCCAAGTGCCCCTGTCCGAAGTGTCCCAATCCGTCTGCCATCTAGCCAGCGCCTGATTCCTGACAAGGGATTTTTGTGTTTTGTGTCCGGCACGAGCTGTTTCATAGCTTTCTTTTCGCATCCTTACCATTTGAACGATCGGAATGGTGCCCGCTACCACTTGCAGGGCCACGGTTGATACCGTGCAGTATGCGGATGTCACTCCAAGCAGAACCTGTCTCTGTAGTGCCTCCAGCATTAGACTGTATTTTTGGACCCTTACCGCTCCGCCCCAGACTGGGGCTGCGTACAGCACAACCGAGTGTACCACGCTCGCCAGTATTCTTCTTTTAGCCGTCTTGGGTCCTCCAATCCTCGGCATTAGTCCCTTTAATGCTGTCCAGGTTCCCCTTGCTTTCGCCGTCGCTCTCTGGATATGTTCTCCAAACAATAGCCTCTGATCCAGGGTGACTCCGAGGTATTTTATAGTTTTCCCCGCCTGTATTTCTATGGTTCTATGTTGAAACGGAGTTCCCTTTTTTCCAGGAATTTGTGAAAATCGCCGCTTCCGTTTTTTCTGGTGCCAGTTCGAGTCCAATTCCCTCTAGCCATAACTCTATTCTCTTTATGGATTCGTTGCCGACTTTTATTATCGCCGACTCAGTCTCTCCCTTCACTATCACTACTAAGTCGTCGGCATAAGCAGTCAGTTCCGCCCCTGGCAGCATGTCGGTGCGGAGCAGTCCGTCGTACATCAGGTTCCAAAGCATTGGGCCCAGGATGGATCCTTGAGGAACCCCCTGTGTCACTCTGATCTCTTCCCCTCCCTCTACAATGACTCGCTCCTTTGAGAATTTTCAGAGCTAACCTGGGCTAACCTGGGCTGACAAACAAAAATCCGGAGCTAACAGCTTCATGGCAGTAAACTGCTGTCATAAAATAAACTGGGGAAAGTAGAATAGGAATTGTTAGTACAAGTTATTGGCTGACTCAGCTAACTTCGAAACAAATGTTACGAAACTTCACTTAAATTTCGCCTTATATGTTGGCGATTTTTTTATGAAACATGCGGAAACTTCCAAAGGTATTCTGGATAAATATTAATTCAGATCTCTACATTTTTTATCACCAATTTCATCCCTAAAAGTCAGCTTCTTAAATAATGTGACTTTTGAAAGCTCACTCAAAAAAACAAAAAAAACAAAAAATTACTGCAAAATTAAACACATTTATTTCCTTAATGTTGTAAAATGTATAGCTACCACATCTGCAATTGATTGCAGTGGGAAGCGATGCCACATATGCTGCTGTAATACGTATAGTATTATGCAAAAAAAAAACAAAGTCCTCGTAAATGAAATTAGTACTTCCCAAAACTACCAAAACGACACTTTATAGCCCATGTTAGAGCAGATAATGAAACTTTGTCGGTTTTCCCACCCTAGGAAATGTTCCAACAAAACTCGAGCTTGACTATGTATATCTTTATGAAGAAGCATCCAGACTATGAATGGGGATAAAAATTTTGTTGTTGTTATATTACTTTCATACCACCATAAAACATTAATTTTTGCTATTGAAAGACTTGAAAATATTTAAAAAATTTAACATACTTGTCACGTCCATTATATTTCAGGCAATCACAAACGAATTTCCAACACATTCAGTATAAAAGCACCTTTACAAGTACAAAATGGCAGGAAGAGTAAAGGGAAAAGTCGCATTTATTAAATTCTTATTAGATAGCACATACCTAGTACTCCGTATGGTGTGTCTGGATGTGAATATTCACTCCTGATTCCACCAAAATTAATAACTCCAGGCTGGCGTAATTGTGCCTGGATTGCCTTGAACAGACCTCCAAACCGCAGAGATATTACTACACTATGCTTTGATATTACTACATACATATGCTTTTAGGACTAGCGTTATACACCCACACCCTATCCGCGGGAGGAGTAGCACCCTTTGAATTTAGATTAGGTTTGGATTATATTTGTTGTATTTCTATAAAAGCACCATCAGGGAAATTATACTGACATAACGGGAATACTGAATGAGGTAGTAACGACGTATTGATGAAGTTAGTTAAACAAAATGAGGATATAAGAAATTCGTTTTAAAAATCGTTTTAGTAATAGTTGAAATAAGGGACTTATTTAATTTTTTTAGTCTGTACACTGAGTGTTGTCTGTTGTGATAACTAAGGATACATATCATCTCGTTATGTTTCTTACTCCTTCTATTGCATTGCATAGTCAATCGAGTTAAATTGGGACGACGTATTGTCAGAAATACGTTTGAATCGTCAGCAATTCTAAAAAGATGAGTGAGAGTGAGACGGAAGTACGACTCGCGTCTTGATACGCTTAGATTGATAGGATAAGATTGTCGTCCAGCTCATCGGCTACTGTCAGTTGACAGTGACAGCGCTAAATATACTAATGAGGTTTGTTATTTGAAACGTTTTTAATATGAAATTAGCAGAATTACCTGTGATATTGTACGATGTGATAAACTACGAGTAACTTATTAATTGCGTGAATGCCTAAAAATCTATTGCCTTGTTTTTCTAACGTTTAAAAAAAAACGGACTGGGTATATTCTCGCAACGAACTACAAACGAAATTGCTGGGAAACGATTGAACTCCCTAGGACGTGGTCTTATTGTGTGGTTAAATTGCTAGGATATTTTACTGCAGAAAAAGAAAACGGAGGTGTTATGCTTTCTTTTAAACGCCAACCAGCAGGTAGGTGACATGCTATTTCTAATCATAATTATTATAACAATTCACACGCCACTGACACGAACTGCGATACCACATCTGGTTCGACTTAGAAATAAGTGTATGAATCAAATCGAATTAAATGAAATAAATTGTTTAGCCAGAATCAGTGTGGCATGACAACGGACAACACTCAGTGGACAGAGCATACATACATTTTACTTTATTTCGGAAATGTTTTTCATTTTTTTTTAGAGTTGTTTTGACGCACGTCAGTAATTTCGACGCTAGATTTTTCTCTATCTGCAACTGTACAGATAAAAGGGTCGGTTTGTTAATCCTACACATGAATGTATTCCCGACGCTGAGTGGTTTTATGTATTCGTTTCGATTGTGTATTCGCACAACAGATTTTTGCTAAAACATTTATTATTTGAAAAATTCGAACGCGATCCCAAATAGAGGTCCTGGTCGTGTCAGGATTGTTGTAGAATTCAATTAAAAGTTCCCTTCATGTTTAGCGTCGAATTTACAACAACCACGAAATGACGCGGGCCGACTACCTAATACTCGGGAGTGCGCTAACCAAATCATCACAGATCGCCAGATTATTAAATCATTCTATATCTTGCGATCTTTAATTACATTTAGAATTGTTTTATCACTAATAAGTAGCGTAATTTTCAAAATTACGATATGATGACTTTTTTATGAATTCAGGTATAATTTGTTGAATTATACCTGCCTGCTGTTGAATGTTTTAATTCGTCTATGTAGGTTCACCTTTCGCAACTCCCCAATTTTCGCCTCTACTCGTATAAGCGCGAACGTGTCAGTATACCGGGTGGGTGCCTAAAGACCACCCGTTATTAATTCCCTAGTAATACCCCGAACCGTCTCCTATAGCATTTTCTTTTCCCCCACTGAGAAAACCATCATCAGGGACAAAGACACAAAAATATGACCCAGGAAACAGTTAATAATTTTTTCCTAGCCTCAAGTGTGTTAAAACATTAACAGCGGGTATTATAAAGGCTCATTAAGTTAACGGGCTGATTTCTGTGGCCATTTCTGAAGAAGGTGTCGAGTCTAAGTGCAAATTTTTTAAATTTATCTATTCTTGACATGAAAAAAATTACAAAAATGTTAATAAAAGTCATTTGACGTCGATATTAGCTTCAAAAACGAGCAAAGAAATCTGCCCGTTAGCCTAATGAGCCTTTATAATATTGTCTGTAAATGTTGGTGATCTTCTGATTTTGTAGGTTGGGTTGTGATGGCAAGGGGTGTAAGGGGTGATGGCAAACCAAGCCAACCCAAAGGACAACCTCACCTGCTCGCGGTGCACCCTGCTAGATAACAAACGAGGCTCTGTCGACCGAATGATTGTCGGAATAAGCAATTACCTCTAACTAGCCAACAGCGGGTGGAAGAGCTAGTGAGAGATGGGGCACATTCTTGTCCCTGGAATGAGAAATCATTCCAAAAGGTGGAAGAACCAAAAGGAAAGGTCAACGGCATGGATATGCAGAATACACCGGGAAACCACTGCATTAAAGACTCAAAGGAGTATCCCTAGTATAAACTTAACGTTGCAATACAAAGAAGGAAAACGGGCCTCAGTCCCCGGCAGACCTTAAATGGTCAGAGGCTGCTAAGAATCCCCGGGTTACCTATTAAGATTTGTACTTGGAACGTAAGGACAATGTATGAAGCAGGTAAGATTTATAATGCTATCAAAGAGATGGATAGGCTCTCGATAGACATCATGGGAGTCAGTGAAATGCGCTGGACTGATTCGGGACAATACTTCATCAACAACCACCAGATATTTTACTCTGGAAACATTAATGGCGAGCATGTGAACGGGGTGGGTGTCATACTGAACAGGAAGTTGACCGGTTGCATTACGAATTTTGTCCCAATATCTGAAAGAATAATACTCATTGAAATCATCTCCTTATTTCCTATTAAAACCAATGTGGTTCACGTGTATGCCCCCACAGCCGACAAATCAGATGAATTAATTGAGACATTTTACGAAGAACTAACACCTTAGAAAAACTTCATAAGAACAGCGTTACCTTATAGTAATGGGAGACTTCAATGCTAAAATTAGACAAGGGAGATGCGGAGAGGTAGTGGGGCCGTTTGGACTTGGAGAACGAAACGAACGTGGAGAGCGCCTGTGCATTTGTATACTTGGAGATCGCCTCAAGATGCCCCAGGACACGTCGTCAGAAATCAGATAATTACATTCTAATTAACAGAAGGTTTTTAAAAAACGCCGTAACATCAATGAAAACATATCCGGGTGCAGACATTGGATCAGATCACAACCCGTATGGTTGAAACAGTTACACTCAAGCTGAAAAGGGTAAATAAACGAAAAACTGGCAAATATGACCGAACACAACTAAAAAATGTGCAGATAAAGCAGAATGTACAACAATATATAAGACAAGAAATTACCCGGGCGGAAGAGGTGACTGATATACAGATGAAAATTAACAAACTACAAGAGATTAATAATGAAGAAATTCTTGAAAAACATCTACGTGCGAAAAGAATTAAAAGAAAATCATGGTGACAGATAATATATTATTGTATATGATGGAGAGCAGACGAGAACTTAAAGGGAGAGACAACGTAATATAATATAAACAGATCGACAAGGAAATAAAGAAAGAGATTAAAATAGCTAAGAACAAATAGTTAGAAGAATAATGCCAAGAAATAGAAGACCTATTAGAACACAAATACGACTCATTCAACCTCCACAAAAATATGTCAAAGAGGCGGCAGGACTTTACAGACCAAAAAGACCTGCAAGATTAACAGACAGCCAAGGAAACACAATAATTAACTTGGAAGAAATTAAAACCCGCTGGAAAGAATATGTAGAAAAAACGTTCACAGACAATAGACGAAATACCAAATACAAAACCAACTGTGGCACGGGGCCCCCAATTGAACATGATGAGGTAAAAGCTGCGATACAGTCGATGCAGAATGGCAATACAACAGGACCAGATAATTTCCACTCCGAATTCCTGAAACTTATGGATAGTGTGCAGGAATAGAGTGGCTCACAACAATATTTAACGATATTTATAACTCGGGTATCATTCCAAGCAACTGGCTGAAATCTACCTTCATAGCACTGCCCAAGACGCCGAATCCAAAAACATGCGGAGATTATAGAATTATCAGCCTCATGAGCCATCTCCTGAAAGCGTCCAGTTTGGCTTCCGAGATGCCCCGGGTACAAGAGAAGCCCTCTTCGCTGTCCAAGTTTTGTTTCAACGTTGTAGAGATGATGGCTGTGATGTATACATGTATGCTTGGTTGATTATCAGAAAGCCTTTTGATAGAATTAAACACGATGACTTGATGTCGATGCTGCAGACGGTTGATCTCGATGACAGAGACCTTCGTATAGTTAATAATATTTACTACAATCAGTCAGCAGCCGTCAGAATAGGAGATCAGTTAACAGAAGAAATTACAATAAGAAGAGGCGTGAGGCAGGGCTGTGTGCTATCTCCATTGCTCTTCAACTTGTACTCGGAGCACATTATGAAACTGGCTTTGGACGATCTCGACAAGGGAATTCTTATAAATGGTGAACGTCTGAACAACATAAGATACGCAGACGATACGATTGTATTTGCGGATAGCTTGGAGGTCTACAATCCCTGATAACACACATGGCGGACGTCAGTCAAAGATACGGGACTCGACTTCAATATAAAGAAAACGAAGTATATGGTCATTACTAAAAAGCAAGCTCCACTCGGTCAACTATCAGTCAACCAGCAAATAACCGATTACAAGGATTGGAAGTTATACATACCTGGGCACGAACCTAAATGATCAATGGGATCACTCAGTGGAGATTAAACAAAGAATTGAAAAAGCAAGATCAGCTTTCATCAAAATGGGATCCATATTCAGGAGTCGCAATTTTAACTTGAAAATCAAGATACGTTCTTGATTTTCTCAGTTCTCAGTTCTGTTGTATGGAGTAGAGTCCTGGACATTATCCGAGGCATCTATGAAGAAACTCGTAGCTTTTGAGATGTGGTGCTACAGGCGCATACTAAGAGAATCTCCTGGGTGGACCATATCAGCAACAAAGAGGTTTCACGCAGTCAGTAGAGACTGTATAATCATCAACAGTGTGAAACGACGGAAACTCAAATACCTGGGCCACATAATGCGCAACGAACATCGATATGGTCTATTACAGCTGATCCTGCAAGGGAAGGTCTACGGTAGAAGAGGTCCAGGAAGAAGAAGAATCTCCTGGCTGCAGAATTTACGTAAATGGTTCAACATGAGCACTACAGGACTATTTAGAACAGCAGTGAATAAAGTCAGAATAACCATGTTAATAGCCAGCATCCTGAAGGGATAGGCACTACAAGAAGAAGAAGGGTTGTGATTTCAAAAAATTACAGTCAGGTTTAAATAATAAGCACGAAACTATTAATGCAGTAACTTTATTAATACAAGGTGATATTGATAATAATAAAATAACTTTAGTAAGGAAATAGTATATATCAACATGAACATCGATTAATTTCATAAAATATCGTAACCTCAAGAGTAGGTAGGCCTTTTTATAATTAGCATAGATAGATATACACTATAATACATCCTAAATTATCACTTTGAGGAAAATATAACCATCATAGCAGTTACTTATAACAAAATTGTACATAATTTAAATATTTACATCGATTATTAACAGAACTCTTTATAACAAGTACATCATATACATCGCTATTAATAAAGAAAAAGTTGTTGGAAAATTTTAAATGTTCAAAGTTCTCCTATTCCTTTTATTCAACAGCACACTCCCATTCCAATTTTTGTCGTTTTGTACCTGTTTTGTGATAGTTTACTGTGCTTGAATAATGTGAGATTATTTTATCATAATTTACATCAATTTAAGGAAATGTCGACTGTGCTTCCTCCAATAATTAAAAATACCTACTTGCTCAAACCAAACTAAGAAATATAATCATCAGACTCATTAAATAATAATCATAAATACCGGCCTGAACCAAATTCCACTAACCTATCACAATCTAAAAATCTTGTAATGGTATTACAGAGCTCCCGCGCACTAGCGACCTGGCCGCGCGGCCAGTTGGTTACAAAAAATTCAATGAGCGACCGCGCATCAACGTTCGACTACATGGCGGTCAGTACAGTAGCATAATACAAAACTTCATCAATAATGTGATAAAAAATATTTCCTGGTCTCGTTCGATCGGCCGCGTATGAATATCGGATAACATAGCCGCCGCGGCCAGGTGCGCGAGAGCAAAGTGCAAGCATCAAACAAAAATAATACATTCAAAATTTTCCTTCAACTTTTCCACGTCCTATAATACATTACACATTTAGCAAAGACTACACAAGATATGCAAGTTTCATTTCGCTTTTATAAAAATATGTTTCCATTGATTGTTTGTCAAAAACATTGTGATGCTAAACGTCGGTTAATACTGAATATTACCTACTATTGTTGAAAACTATGTTTATTCAAATCTACAAGTATTTTTCCAACCTCATAGCCATTTTGTTACCTACATTTTCTATTGTTAAAAAAATATAGTTGAGCTCGAAAGTTTCTGCCTGGGGACGCCCGAAAATACGAGAATGATAGTCACTGATTAGTTTAACACTTGACACGAGTATAAATTTATTACTTGTTTAGTTGCGAGATGAAATATGACAAATGATAAAACTTGTCAACTGCTGATGAATTTAGATCAGAATTTGGCTTCAATGTTAAATACCTATTAATCCAACAATTAATTAATACTTATTTTTGTCAAATTTTGAAGATAATTAAATATGGAACATTGTGATATTATAAACAGGATGCCGGTATGGAAGAGTCACCAGACTAAACCACAGCTTCACTTTATTCTAAACACAACGTTTTGGTTCTATCTGACAGGTTTTACAAAATATGGTGAAATTGAGCATGAAGGAACAGTGAGATTTTGTTCAATAACATTATTAGTTTTATCAAAACGGGCTCAAACATCAGGCTGTTTGAGAAATTCTTCTATAACTGGAATGTTTTGGGATTTTATTTCTGAAAGAGAAATGTTACCTAGGGAGGTACCTGCATTTTACTTTCTTCATTTATTGGATGAAACTTTGACTACAGATACAAACTACAGTTCTTCTGATAATATTGGAACAAGTCAGTGTTGTAATTCAACTCTTCAACCGGGAAAAAGAAAATGACCTCATTTCACATTTCCCTAATGTCGGATTATTGAGAACTAAAGCGAATGCTCCGATTATGGTTATTATAAAAAAAAATTGGTCAATTGTGGTCCATTTAGTCTTTTTGCCATCCTCCATATTCTTGTAATTTTCTTTCTATTCAAAAGCTACTTATTGCAAATAGTTGCACGGACCACCTTCAGAAGAAACCCTATTCTTCACAACCACCTAATAAGTGGTCCTGAGGAGTTAAAAACCTAATTATGTATCTGCAACAACTTAGGTGTAGCCTCCAAAGGATGCAATCTTCAGATATAGGAATTGTTTGAGGGTAAGTGTGGAGGTTTTAAATTAATGGCATTTCAAAGGGTAAGTATGATGATCATTAATGAGTAATTTTGGTATACTATCGAATTGAGAATGTTGTAATCTTGACTGCCCTTTACAGATACAATTATTTAAGGTGCCCACTCACTTAACTGGTCCTAAAACTGAGTGGGATAGTCAAACATGGCAGATGAAGTTATCTCCTCTTCTTCTTCTGAGTGCTGTTTTATTAAAATAGCAACTGAACAAGTAATAAATTAAATATCATTTAAAAAAAAACATTGATTAGGTTCAGAAAAATACGTTAAAAATTAATTACAAGATACCTTGTCTAAAACTATGATGATTTCTTATTCACACATTATACAGGTAAGGAAAATGCAAAGCTAGATAGCATAGACAAATAAATGAGTGAAAGATTTTAATTCTTCTAAATTCTACTACACATATAGACTTTATACTTTTTTTTATTGTTATTTTCCTCCAATAACTAAGATTATTTTTTCCCTGCCTGTATGGTTGAATAAAATAAGGTAAAACTACTGAATAAATAAAAAATCGTTTCATTCATTTCTTTGTGAACCAGTCCAAAATATTAAAAAAGAAAAGCAATTAACCAGATCATCATAGTATTAAACAAAAATATATTGTTCAATTTTTAAATAATATTTTAATGAACCCCTACATAAAAAATTATGTTGGATGTGAAAAAAGTATTAGTATCCACATCAGTTAATTATATTTCTGAATCAGTAGTTTTATTTCAAATCTGAGGTGTTATTACCACCATAAACTGCAAATTTTACATTTCTAAGGTCCTATTGAAATTCCCTTAATATTATCAACAACCGTCACAGTTTTCTACACCTACTCAACACTTAGAATATTTTCCGACAAAAATATACATTCTTATCGAAAAGAAATTATCTCTAACAATACAGAATTATGATTCTTAACTAGCAGGTAAGTATTAGTCATTAGTAATTTTTCATGTTTTTACATTTCAGTGACTTGCAGTAAGATATTTAATTATTACAAAAGACACAGGAGGACCATCAGTTCATAATGAATTGAATTTTTTTTGACGTGTTTGGGTTTCCGGATTTACTAATTATTGATAATGGTTCCCAATTTACCTGTTCAGAATTAATAATGACAGAGCTGTCCGTCTCACTAGATGAATCTGGTATAAATTTTAAAAGAGTAAAAAAATCACCCACAGGCGGTGCAAAAAAAATCCGAAGAAATACAAAAAAGTAATATGAAATACTGAAATGTAAAAACTTGACTAATAACACAAGATGTAACATGCTGGTAGGGATGGATGTTCATAAACTGTCACCATAAAGGAAAGCTTACACAATAATGAGAATATTATGGGTATACAATTTTTTCTCATCAGTTTTTTCTAAGTCGTGACTGACCTATATGTTGATTATCAATAAATATCCATCAGTTCTTAAACATATACATATAAAATTGTTGGAAAAATATTAGAATCAGTGCAGTAACAGTTACTCTATCTCGTTTACATGGAAGAGCTATGAGGAATTAGATAGATAGTTAGATTGAGATTTATTATCATTTTCACAAGTCTTTGATACCTGACATGACCCAACAAGGTAGGCACCTTGTTCACATTAAAATTATACGTCTTTACCAAGCTCATTAAATATTTTATTTTCCTTTTATTAATCATAATTAAAATTCATGAAATCGTTTATTTTTTATGAACCACTTTTTTCTCTAAGAAATAGGCAATCTACTCAAACTGTTAAAATTGTGGAAGAAGGGGCACAAAACGTCCAAGTGTATTCATAAATCCAGGGGTGTCAAAATAAAAAATAAAAAACTGGTATAGAGCAAAATTTAGGTAGGTACCTAATTGGTCATTAATTTGTTAAATTAGAATTCCAACACTACAATCTATATGATCAAGAATGATTATTTAATCAATACACCAAATATTTAATGAGTGTTTCCTCTTTCATTTATTTAACAGGCCTAAAGACTCTAAAACAGTTTTTCAAAAACAATTTCCATACCTCTTCAAAGATAAGAAATTGATTATATAAAAAATAATCATATCAAAATAGAATCATTATTTTCCTATTTAAAATTAGTGAAGTTTTTATAATAAAATTAGTATTTAATAAGCAATGTTCAACCTATGTACAAATAATAATAAACATAAAAGTAAATGTATAAACAATAACAAAATAACATTATTTTGTTCTCAATAAATACCCAATATGAAATGCCTAATATAACTTAATATTGAAATAAATAAATTTCTCAATAGAATAACAGAATTAAAAATACCTAAAGGAATAATAAACTAATATGGCAACTGAATTTTATACAACTGTATTGTTTTGAGTTTGAAGAAATCTTTTTTTCTAATTTTCCCTGTTTTCAATTTTATTCTAGTCTAGTAATGGAAACTTAAATAGCCATCAAATGCTGAACACAAATACAACAACAACAATTAAAGACTAGCTACTTTTATCAGACAATAATAGTTAAAGCCTTACACACATATAAGGAATACAAACCATCACTATGATTTGAGAAAAACAATCACTTCAATTATTATTATTGTAGAGTAAATAATTCCCAACAAATCTGCCAGGAAATCATAATAATATTATGATAACATATGTGATGAAACTTTAGAATATAATTACAACCACTCACAAGACAAGTTAAAATAAGTATCATCTTAAAATACCATAATAGAGAGAGTACTTTCAAACAATTAAAATATAATTGAGATTTTTTAACAGGTTAAGAGCTCAACAATCATATCTTAACATCTTCCAGAAAACTTTAGTTAATTTTCACTAATTAATTGTAAAAAACTGGCCACCATATTTCTTAATTACTGTTTAATGTTATCAGAAAAACTGAAATTTAATAGTGTAAATGGAGGAGAGACGCTGATAAGAGACTATGATAGTGACAGTGATCCAGAATTCCATTACTCTTTGTTTTGATACCATATTTACTACAACTGATACAATAAATGGTGTTATTATAAATAGCATCTACTCCACAACATTCAGTTATAGGTAAACATAAAGCCGCGACCTTGAGCTAGATATTGTGCCATTGAGGGGTACATATAAATGTTTCGCAAACAATAATATTATTCATATTCAAAAATTCATCCATATGGCCAGTTTTTATAAATCCCCAATACCATTTTCAATTCTGAGAAAAGTAAGGTTTAAGCATTCGCTCTTGTTTTCATGTTTTCAAGCCATAAAATAAATGAACTGATGAAATTGCTTGAAAATATAGTTAATCTCTCCTCCATTTACAATATACACAGGGTGAGTCTTAAATGGTGGATTGGGGAACCATTAGTAAAACCATGTAAAATACATATTTTCAAAATATTTTTGAATATTCATGACATTGTTAAATCAACATAATATCAAGACTTGAGGAGTTTAGATGAAATTAATTTTTACGTCGTCCGTCCATACTTGTGGACAAACGATTTTTCTACAGTAATCAAAATATTTAGATTGTCATATTTCTGAAATCATAAGTAGTGACTCCTTAAGTTTAAATATTTAAAAATTAAAATGCAAGAGTTTTCCATGGGTACTAGAGAGTGGTGGAAATAACAACACTTGAGTGTCCAATTAATAGAAGGCGCTCGATTTTTGTTTTTGTGGTAAATATAAATAACTTATTGTTTTGTATCATTTTTCTTGCTTTCTTGAAGATCGCTTTCCTTTTATCAATTTCACTTAATTTTTTCATCACATAATAGTTTTTCTTCATAAAACAAAAATATAGTAAAGACACTGTAATTGTAAAGTGAACACGTGAAGTTATCTTATGTGAAGTTAAGCATTAAAGGTATACCAAGCTCACTAGCTCCAATTTTTCATACAAACGAAGTTTTTGAAGGCAGTTTTGGAAGTTTATAGAATCAAATTATAAAACTCCAAGTGTTGAAGTTCCAGGAATAATCATTTCTGCCATTAAATTACATTTTTCACTTGTCGTTCGTTATACTTTAATTCTAGATTCAGTTTCTTAAAACTAATATAAATTGATACAATTTGGCAGCAATGCATTTAATATTGTTTTTTTTTTTCAACAGTTCTGATTTGGCTTATAAGAATTATTATATTCATCAATACAATACTATACAAAAATCGTTACATCTTCAACAGAAACTCTTAAATTATAAAAAATCAAAATTTCTGTTATAAAATAATAATTACACATTACACTGGTTGCTGCTAGTAGCCTTTTACAAACAAAAATGGTTCACTAATTAAAATTCTAAACTCCTCAATAAAGGTTCGATGTTCCTTTTTATTCGAATAAAAATATAAATATAAATAGTAATACATTAACTGCAAGAAAAACAAATAAAATAACAATAATTAGAAAAATTTAAAAAGTTCACGAAGATGCTCATAAGCCCTAACCGCAATATCCGCTCTAATTTTTCATACTGTCTTCATTTTATGGTCTCCTCCTGATAAATTACAAAAATACCACCGCCTGGGCATCTTCATTTTTAATCACAACAATAGAACACATCTTCTTACCACTCCATCTAGACATCCGTTGCGCTGATAATAATTGACTCTCGCTCCTCTCTAAACGTCCAACATTACGTGATGGAAAGACTTGTCCCTCATCCGCCGCCTGGCTAGTTCGCTCATCGCCACCGGTCCCAGCCGGTGCACCTGAGGAGAGGACGCTATCGCCCTGAACGTGTTAGCCACCGCTTGCTTTAAAGGCTGGTCCATGCCGGATGGGTGCGGGGTGGACGGTTGCAGGGGCGTGCGCGTGCCCTGCTGATGGTGCAAGGAGCTCTGCGAAGTGAGCCAGGGATGCGAGAGGAGCTGCGACGCTTTCGGGCGCTGCTGGGGAAGCATGTGGAGCATGCTGACTACAAGGTGTTTCGCTTCGTCCGATACTTGGCTCCAGCGACCCGTCTGAAAATTATGAGAAGTCTTGTTATAGTCTACTTTTTATCTAAATGGGCTTTTGAGGTTAATATAAATTTTTTGTAATATTTTTCATGGATTTTAAAACAAAAATTTTCTTGTCAGAACAGACTTTTTGACAAAAATTGATCAAACAAGAGCTGAAAAGTTGTAAATTTTAAATTTAAGGATTACATAAAATATGGTTAGGGGCATCTGTTATCTGTTCTTCTTCTTTGTTCTTGTAAAATCTGGTGTTGTTAACGTATGGAAAACAGCCGTTTGGAACATTCTTTAACTGTTTTAGACGATTGACATGATGTGTCAGGTGTCAACTTTCTAGATTGGTTATTCCAACTTTTAGGTTTTTTTGTTGGTTGAATAACTTTAGACTGAACTGAGGCGCTAGGGCTTGACACGTCGTAACACCAACGAGTCAGGGTAATTTTGAAAGCTATCAGAGGAAGATCGTTTGGAGAGTGCTGTTAGAGTACTTTGGAATGATAAGAGACAGTTCAGTTGGAAAGCTAGACAAGCGACTCTGGAAAATAATACAAATAGTACCTACAATTTGAAAATGTAAAAGAGAAGAGTTGAATTAAAGAGAGTAAAGAGTAAGAGAGTAAGAGAGTAACAGTAAGTTAAAAGAGTAAAGTAAAAAATAAAGTTGTACAAGTGATGGGAGTATTCTCCATGCTTGTAAATGAATTTTAGAACGCGCCTAAAATTTAAATATAATTTGACACTAATAAAAGTCATAAATTTAAACATTTTTCATAATTTTTAATAACATTCCTTTTTATAAACTTTCACATCTGTTAAATAACATTTATTACAATGTTTACCAACAAATCTTTGAATCATAAATTCAAGCACATATCGAACCCCTGGAAATCCACAAACCTACCATTCGATTCAAGGAACAAGTCTTCAAATCGCAATAAACTGACGTTCGACAACATGAACCCGGATTTTCGTAACTTACTTCACAAGCCTCTGAGAAGCGAAACCCACAGAAGAGCCACCTGCATACAAGAGCACCTTAAATCCGGTAAAAAATATCCCTTTCAAAAAATCATAAGAGCAGATATCACCGACGCCAGGGCCATAGGATTCAAACCCCTGACATTTGTAAGGCAAGTACTGGCAATAATGGCCTATTCTGCTCTCAGAGAAGACCCTGTGTTTCCCTCTGACGCGATCAGACGAGCGGACAATTTAACCAGTTACTTGAAAAGCGGTTCGATAGGTTCGTACACAAGCAAGAGCGGCATTATGCAAATCAGAAAGCACATGGCCGAATTTATAGAGAGAAGAGATGGCATTCCTTCTAGCTACAAGAATATATTCCTTTGCGCTGGATTTCTTAGCGGATTTATAAACATTTTAAAGTTGTTGCAATGTACCTCCAGAGGGAAGTCATCGGGAATATTAATACCCATACCGAGCAATCCCGTTTACTCGAACGTGTCGTTTGTTTTTGGGAACAAACCGATCCCGTTTTATTTAAACGAAGAGCAGGATTGGAAAGTGGACATAAGGGAATTGGAAATCGCTATGAAAAATGATCCAAACGCAATTCCTCGAGCGTTATTAATCATTAATCCTGGTGTTCCTACTGGAGCTGTTCTAACAGCAGAGAATATGAAAGAGATTGTTACTTTTGCAAAGGATCATAGCTTACTGCTGATAGCAAACGAAACATACCAGCACAACATCTTTTGGAAGAAAACACCGTTCAAATCGTTCAAAAAAATATTATCGGAGATGCCAGCACCTTACAACGAACTAGAACTGGCCAGCATAATGACCATCGCCGAGGCTCACATGAACGAACCTGGATTTTCCTGCGGTTACGTCGAATTCGAAAACTTGGAACCAAAAATTTGCGAGCTATTCGAAGATTTTCTCGCAAACGCCGGCAGAACCCCCAGTTCTCTGAGTCAGGCAGCTCTGAGCCTAATGGCGCATCCGCCGAAAGAGAACGACAAGAGTTACTCGCATTACATCAAAGAAAAGCAACTCATGTTGAGCACTCTGAAATTGGGCGCGGAAATGCTAACGACCGCTTTTAATTCCGTGCCCGGGCTGTCTTGTAAACCTTTGGGAGGCGGAGTGACGGTATTCGTTAAAATGGAACTGCCGGATAAAATTCTAAGAAGAGCAGAGGAGCAACGAATTGAACCGGACGAGTATTTTACTTTGACTTTCCTGGAAGCTACGGGTATAAGTCTGAGCCCCGGTTATATTTTCGGACAAAAACCGGGGACTTATCATTTTGGAGCGACGGTTCAATCGAGAATTAGTAATATACAAAAAATGGTCAATTCTGTGACACAGTTTTATCAATCAATAAGAGAGTAAAGCGATCAAATATTGTATAAACTTGTTTATATGGGTTGATTCTAATTATTTCACTCTGGGAATATAATTATAGTGTTCAAAAATGTATAATACTGTACTGAGATTCAATTTACTTATCTCAATTTACCTTACAATAGTTTATAACAATAATTTTAACCTCTTTTTTGTTCGTCCTTGTAAACAATAGGAGATACTGAAATTAGCCAATTATTGGGAGAAAAGGAGATGTTATAAAAACAAATTTTGGTGTGAAAAATGAAAGCCCTACCTGGTTTATTAAAATCAAAGTGCTAGATTCTAAAATGGAATAACAGTCTAGGAAAGAACTTAGCAAACAGAAAATCTGGCTGTGTAAACCTCAATAACGAAACAAAGACATGTATCAAGCATTCGCTTGGATAGTTAACACTGAAAACTAAACCTCTATGGAAATAGGCAAATTGATGAAGCATTTTCCTAATTTGCAATGATTGGAAGATGTGGAAGAGAGGGGTGAGAGGAAGAGAGTAAGAAGAGGGGAGAAGAATGACATTCGAGCTAGAGTTATTCTGGAACATCAACAATAAGTCAGAACAATAGAACAGCTGTCGAATGTTCCATACGACTGCATTCCAGAATCTAATGGAACCAGAATTTACATGATCATATAATATAAGAAGATAACCCAACCTCTTCCATATTTACTATAATTATTGCGATGAAGTAATAATAAGCTACATAAGACAAATTTAAACCATGTTGCTTACCTGCAAATCCAATTTACCCGTATTGATCCGATCCAGTATCTGTTCCGGACTGTCGTTGATGGCCGTATTGTAAGGACACCTTCCAGAAAGCATTATGTAAAGGACGACTCCCAACGACCAAATATCACAGGCCGCATCGTAGCCCTGCCGCTTCAGAACTTCCGGGGCCACGTAGTTCGCCGTATAACAGGGAGTCATTAACAGACCGTTATCTGCTCGCAACTGAAACCCCGTATCAAGTAAACTTACACCCACTCTCAAGAAAAAAAAAAGGGAAACGAACATACCTGTTTAGCAAAACCCATATCACAGATAGTTACGCTTTCGGGTGTGCAGTCTTCAGTAGCGAACATGATATGAGCCGGTTTTAAATCTCGATGTACGACGCCGTTTTCGTGTAGATAGGTGATAGTGGTAACTAACGTTTTCAAAATTGCAGCAGCTTCAGGTTCGTATAATTTGTTCTGTAGCAATGAAAATTACAATTTCAATATTCACAAATCAATAATAACCGAGACTGACCTTCTGTAACATGTAATCTAAGAGGTCGCCTCCTCTCAACAATTGCAGAACCAAATATATCTTTCCGGATTCCTCGAAAACCGTTTTTAAAGTCACGATTCCTCTGTGATGTCCGTATCGCATCAATATTTCAATTTCTTCTCGGCAATCGCACACAGCTTTATTTATTATCTACAAGTAAAAATTGATTAAAACAAGAAGAAAACAGAATATATACACCAAAGATACCTTCACAGCAAACAGGTTGCCTGTAGGTTTATGTTTGGCTAGTCTACAGACACTGTAACTTCCGGTACCTAATATCTCCCTCAGTTCGTACTCGTCTGAAAATTTCCTATCCGACGGCCTCAGGTATTGTATATGTTGCAGGATATTCTCGTTTTCAACCTCGTTCTTCTTTATATCTAGTAAACTAGGAGCTATAAAACTAAATCTAGAAAGAGAAATGACATTTTACAAACACTTTACAAAGAATGACAAGATTCAATCGATTACCCTCTAAATAATTCATGAGCGTTGGCACTTGCTGGCAGACCTGGTGAATCTTTAGGCGTTTTACTGGTAAATTCTGAATCGAAATAAGCATCTTCCGGACCGCAGACGGCCGGCTGGAAAGGTGGCCTGATCTTCTTAGCCAGGAGAGCGTCGAAGTCTATCGTTGCAAAAAAGTCGTGTTTCTTCAAATCCTAGAATTCAACGTTCCCACTCAAACTACAGTTCATTTAAAAAATTGATCACCATACCTCTACTCCGCCCGATCCGGCTCCGAGTCTGTTCACTGGATTCCTCTTGAAAAGCGCCCTGAGGAGGCTTTGGGCCTCCAAGCTGAGGTTGGCCGGCATACGGAGTTTGGCCTTCAGTATTTGGGTCATCGTGTCACGTCTGTTAGCTCCTTGAAACGGCAAGCTGCCGGTCAACATTTCGTACATGAGGACCCCGAACGACCACCAGTCTGCAGCCAATTCGTGACCCTTACGGTTCACCACCTCTGGGGCCATGTACTCCACCTGCAAATGATCTGTCAGTTAACGGTTTTTTATTCAAATGAACATCAGCCAATCAGCTGTCAACTTTGTAGTCTATGTCAATTTTTAAAACTAAGCCTAATTAAAGTAAGGCTTAGCTTTTGATGACAATGTTTGTGATAATCTAAGAAGGTGTGTTGGTTGTGTGGTTACAATATGTCCTCTCAATAGCACCAATCTAGCTCAAGGTCGCGGCTTTATGTTTACTAACAACTGAATGTTGTGGAGTAGGTGTTATTTATAGCATAGCACCATTTTTGTGGATAAAATAGTAATGATTATTTTACAAGGTGATATAATAACTTATAAGGTGATGAAGAAATAACTTACGGTGCCGCAGAAACTAAAAGTCTTCCCATCAATCGGTAGCTTCGATAAACCGAAATCGGTAAGAGCAATATGTCCATGAGAATCCAATAAAATATTCTCCGGCTTCAAGTCCCTGTATATAATCCCGATGGAATGCAAATGATCCAATGCCAGAGCCAGTTCTGCCAGATAGAACTTCACATCTTCTTCAGTGAACATAACCTGAAAGTATTAAAGTTAAACGTTAAAATCGATTAAGAAGTTAAAACCTCAAACCTATACCTCTTTACTGAGTCTCGAAAACAAGTCCCCTCCTCTTAAAAAATCCAGAATCAGGTATAATTTTCCTTCGGTCTGGAAAGCGTAATGCAGCTTGACGATAAAAGGATGCTCGACGTCCACCAAGATGTTCCTCTCCATCTTCGTGCGGTACCTGTCTCTGACCTTGAGAGTCGCCTTCTTCAGTACCTTCATGGCGTACAAGGTCCCCGCGTCTTTGCCCACGACTTTACGAACGAGAAACACCTTCCCGAAGGAACCCTCCCCGAGCACTTTGAGCAGTTCGAACTGAGAAGGGTCCGCCTTCTCGTGCCCATTACGGACCACCTGTGTAAAAATAGAAATTGGTTGGTAGTTTGCAGCTGATAAGATTAGGTTACTGACCTCGCCAAGTTCGATTTCATGTTCCCCTTCGTTCTGAGGCTGATCTTCCCCGACGGCTTCATCTGCATCGCCAGACTGAGACTGTTGAACAGAAAAAATCGACGATCAATAATTTAAGCTTGTGATTTAATATTAAAGCCTTATTGTCATTTGCGTAGAGGTCCGATTAAGGTTAACTGAACACCATCAAGTAATTTGAAAACATGACTTATAAAAACGGCTTTTTTTACATTTTTATTATTTTTAGCATTTTTTTATTAGCAAGCAGTAAACACATAGCTTTTAAATGGGCTGTTACTTTCCAAGCTTTTTTTATGCTCATGATTGGGTTTAATCAAAAATTAAAACCTGATCATATCAAAATACCTACCAGGTCCGGCAATCAGTACTAGTAATGAGACTGACAGATTAGTCGGCTATGAAATTAAAGACAAGTAGTTATAATGTGACTGTCAAGGTGCCAGTCATACAACTGTCATTGTATTTTCAACCTTTGGATCAACTACCCTGCAAAATTTCGGATAGAAAGTTATAGACGCATTCAATTTTCCAAAATTCAAACCATCCAACCACTCAAAGAACAAGACAAAGCGGTTCGAATTAGTTTTTTCAACAATTTTTGGAAATCTCCAATCATAATCCAAACATCTTGAACGAGCTCATGAGTGGTGATGCTCCCTTTCACCCAAAAGGCTATAGAGTTTGGTGTGGTCAGACCGCTGCTGATTGGACCTGATTTCTGACTAAATAGCTTGGTAAAAGGATATGATTGCCAGACCCGGAGCAAGTATAACTTTTCAGACAAAAACAGGAACAATTCCTAATAATAATTATGGCTCCAGAATTGGCAATGAAGTTCAGCAGTTTCTATGTTCAGCAGTAATTGAAAGTCAATACTTCAAGTCAAGAAGAATAATGATTGAAAGCACATATTATTAAAATAAAAGCACCCCTAAAAAGAGTTCCCTCTTTTTAGGGGTGAAGGGAAGCTATTAAGTTGGAATGATAAAAAATGTAATGACAATGAGCAGTCCAAAATGGGAAGTTATACCAGGTAAAGTAATTACCTGGAACTTATTTATTTTATTGAGACTTAAAGTAGCTTGCTCGACACACAGACTTGCTCCAACAGAAGGTCAATAGATCAATACAAGTTTGAATCAACCAAACTGGGTGGATAAAATGAAATATTTACATAGGAGGTGCAAAATAAGTTTTAAGGCAGGCAACCCTCTTTAAAATTTAATTTTAAAATACGTGAACTGTTTCTGAGTTTCTGGTTCTTCTGAACACATTAATTAGGAGGAAAAAACTTCATTTTTGTTCAAATTTAAGAGAGGTATGAGCAGGATCACAATCAAACAAACAATAATACATAATTCCAACAATCAGTACCAACATGAGCATGAAACAGAATGAACAAAATCTGAGGTGATAAATAGAGAAGAGGGCACATTCATAAATTATTTACTTTTGGGAAGTTTTTCAGATTTAATTTTTTTCGCATAGATTGAGATCTTTTCTAGATCATGCAGACCACAAATCTGCAACTGAGCTGTGTCCAAAAAAATAAATAAAAACTGTATTTTCAGAGACATTAAGATATTTGTCTACCTGTAAGTTTACATAATTCTTGCATTTCTTAAACGTTTGCCAAAACCTCGGGATAATTTTTCTAATTATTTTAGCATTTTGAATTTTTGTAATATCAACACCTTTGACATTCAATTGGGTACTCCAAGTTAGTGATTCACTCCACTTCCAAGAAAAAAAATAAATGGAGAGATTTTTTTAAATATAGCTACACCTGTAGTCAAATTCAGGGGTTATGGTGAGGGGAGGCCGTTAATTCTGTGAGATGTAGTGATGACCAAAATTGTGCTGAAATTCTTGGGGGAGTTTTCTCTACTCCTTACTTCAGTCTGCCTACATATGGTGGGAGCACCAACCTGCTCTGTGAATGGAGTTATCAACATTTAAGGGGAATCACTGATTTGGCACTTTCACTAAAAATATGACACAATTGACATATGACAAGGAAGCAATTATTATCTGGGTAGACAAGTGAAAACCTGGTTACCAATTAATTATTTCTTATGGTTTAATTACTTAAATCAAGTTGACATCAAAAGTTAAAAGTCCCTACAAAAATTGCAAAGGAAAATAACCCTCCTTCTGTATTTTATTAGTAAAAAGTGTAAATTGAAGATAATTATTATAAAATAATAATAAATGACATAAAAAACCAGAGAAGGTGTCGCACTTTGTTTGGTTTTATGAAGAAATAAAGGATACATTAAAATGATAGGAAACAGAGAGACAATAATCTAACAGGTGGAAATGAAACCTTGAAAAAGCAATAGCCTTGAGGACAGCTCAGGGTAAATAAGTCTGGATAAAAATCGAGGGTGTGGCGGGAAGAAATTCCAGTCCTATGGAGGATAATTTGAACATGCGAAGGAAGGGTTGGGTAGGTTGTGCATTCGTGCAACGATGGTGATTTGCAAAAAACCAAGTGTTACGTACAGATACTATTCTTAGGGACCTGGACACTCCAAAAGCTGCAAATGAATAAACTTGTTATAAAACATAAAATCCCGACTACGCGTGCTTTACGAAAACAAGTGACAGAAATCTAACGAGTGAATTACTCTAATAAATTACTGTATGTATGTATTTACAAACGTAAGGTACCCGAATACTTACTTACCTCTGTATCGGCGTGTTGAACTTGCCATGGTTCTCCGGAATTAGCTAAAGGCATATTAAGCTGTGTGGCATATAAGATTTTCGTTCTATTACTGGTGACACTTTTAATAAATTAATCGTTGATAACTGTTACTTGAATTTCAGAATTTAGATAAAGCATACATCCAAAAAACAATAAAATTCGATAGATTTAGATTCTAGACTAGAACATTTTTTAATTATTTTTTTCACATTAATTTTCAAATTACTGTCATTTGTCAGTAAATAACAGTGATGTTGACATAGGACGTTTAAGCTTTGATGTCACGGATATTTTTGTGTTTAGGTTGTCATGTCATTGTCAGCCTTTAGTTTTGAATATAAAACGTCAGGAAGGATTATACTGTCATTATTATCCGATGCCATCAGTGGGCGGGGCTAATGGAAATGGTTCCAAATAAACAAGCATTTGACAATTACGGATTTGCCAATTTCACTGTAAACTTGTCACGTTCAACATCAAGGCTCCAAATCCTCATTAGCACATACGAACAAACTGAGTGTATGAGTTAAACAAATGATTAAAAGATTAAAAACAAAATGAGTTAAACAATCTTAATAATAATAAACATGCGTCCGCAAAATTTACAGTTTCGAATATATGGAAGATTTGTTTTTTGTTACATTTTGGGTATCTATGTGTTTAGTTTAATTATTATAGGTAGAATAATAGGAATATGAATAAAATAATAAGTTAAGTAGCTTTTTATTTTTATTTAATTTTTTTTTTCAAGGGGGAGCATTACAAAGTCGCTCCACACCGGTAATATGGGTTTGGGGCCTCTTGCTCATACACCCAGCCTCAAGTATGCCAAATAAATATGTAGTAGAAAGGACAACACAGGCACGATACATGTGTATCGTGAACACAGGCACCCAGAGCCTTCATCGAGAATCGAACTCAGTCCGCCGGGTCCAGCGATTCAGCAGACCGCCCACTGAACCACTCGGCCACCGGTGTGCTCTGTTAAGTAGCTTTATTTTTTTTTTTTTTTAAAGGGGGAGCATCGGTCTTCCCTATGTAGGTAAGACAAAGTCGCTCCACACCGGTAATATGGGTTTGGAGCCTCTTGCTCATACACCCAGCCTCAAGTATGCCAAATAAATAGTAGAAACAACACAGACACCCAGAGCCTTCACCGAGAATCGAACTCAGTCCGACGGATCCAACGATCAAGCAGTTCTCGCTACTTAACCGCGAGGCCACGCCAGGCTCACCCTAAGTAGCTTTATTAATTCTTGCTCGACAAATGACACATAACGTGAAATATAAATGACAGATGACACTTACATCATAACATGACATCTCAACCCTCTAGGCAATGTTGCCACGTTAGCCATATACAACACAATAGTTTTTTTTTTAATATATAAAAATTTACAAACAAAACCAAAAGATTGAATTGAATAAGGTGATGAAAAAGATAGGTGTTAAGGCATTTTCTTTTCGCAGACGTCTATTAATCAGCTATCGCCATGGTACCAAATGGAAATTTTTTGTTCAGGCCTTGGGATTAAAAAAAAAGGGTTTATTCATAAAGTTGAAAAAAAAACTTTGAAATATTGTTTTTCTGATTTCCCCATTGTGGCAAAAATTGTTCGAATTTGCTAATTAAACTGACTTCCTAGCTCCAAAATAACATCAAAATTCGCAGCAATGGTAGTGGGATAACTTCGAACACCCTGTATAACTGAGAATCTCAGTACCACGGAACCAAAATTTTGGTACTTTGGGAAGGTAGATCAACAGACTTTAGATTGGATGCAGAAAAACAGCAAGTTTTTATAACTTAACAGCAAAATATTTATTTTTCAGTGAAATAATTACATTTTTGATTCCCTACTACAAGAGAGTAGGTGCGCCAATATTCAAACAAGTTATGACAAGATTTTGCATAAAAAAATTCTTACAGTTTAGTTGTTATCCTTGCACATTTTTGAGAGATTATGCAAATTAAATTTTTGTTCTAGGCCCAGTTAAATGGGACTATACCTAATAATTCAATTTGTTTGAAATTTAACAATTATTTCAATTCTGTTTTTAATACAACACAAATAAGAATGTCTAATCGGAACGTAATGGTCTGAAGAAATTTTCGGAAACAGCATGGCTGAGGTAAAATAGAAGTCCATGGAATTATTAGAATTAGCAATATCATGCTTCAATAACAAAATTGGAAAGGTCCTAGCTGTGATGTCTCCAAAAGTTCCTTCAGATTATGGGATCTTGCAACTAGAAGCTAATCATAATTCAAATTACCACTTTTCATACAGGCATGAAAATAAGACATAAAAGTGCAAATGATTATGACAGTGAAGAAAAATAAGCATAATATTATGATTTAATGGCACAATTAAGAAATAACCATATTAGATAGGAGAATCAATTTCTTATGCTAGAATCATAGGAAACAATTCATTTATCTAAATCAACAGTACAAAAGTTATCTACATAATAAACATTGTGTGTTTAATAAATGATAACTCATTTAAGTCAAAGGAAACAGAAAAATTATATTATGAAAATACAAAAAAATAGACATTTCTGAAAATCAAACATTTTCTCTATAATAAAATAAATAATATATCTTCTATAATATTAATAATTAGTTTCAGTTCATCCAATTTCATGTTTTAATGATTGGCAAGGCATAAACGCAAGTTCTTAAGTTAATGAAATCTATATAGATAGTTACTTACACAAAAAAAATTATAAAGTTTCAGTTGAAGCTTTTTATATTTTCATATTTTCTTACTTCCATGGAAGTAAGAAAATATGAAAACAAGCATGGTGGTAGAAACTCTACAGAATTTTATTACACTTTCGTTTAACCCAATCAGTCACCAATAAAATTTCTTGAATCAGTATTATATTTTTTATAATGAAAAGATGGACAAATTTAATGAGACAAACAGCTTAGAACTAAATAATTTTAGATTTTATATAATTTCTCACACCTTCATCTTAGAATAATTTTAATTACATTTTTAAATATATTAAATTTTTATGTATTTTTTTTTACAATAATTGTACAAGCATCGCTAAAATTAAATTAAATCTCTGATTCGAACATATCAAACATAAAATATTTTTGTTACAACTTAACTCCTGTTGTTGGTTTGATTGCTACTAAACACTAATAACAGCTTAAAACTAAAATTAACAATATTATTTCTTTATTATATTACTAATTATTATTATGTTATCTTTGGCATTTTATCAAATATCATTTTCAACAATATAAACATTAATTTTCTTTGTTTACTGCATTATATGAGATAACTTCATTACTTCAAACAGAGGTGAAGTTTTTGTTACTTTTGTTACACTTTGTTACAAATTCATAAATTCAAAGAAAAATTGATTTCAGAGTAGACAGCTTTGGTTAACAAAAAAAAAAGACAATCAAATAATTTCTGTGAAATAATATACCAATGACTGATCCAGTTTGCCTTTCACAAACTAAAATAAACACAAAAATACACTTCTTGTAGATTAAATATTTTATGAAATGATATTTTAAAATCAATAGTATCATATCATATCACAATAATTACAATCCGGTTTTTGATTTATAGCAAATGACAGTTGTCTAACAAACAGTTTTTCAAATGAAAATTACAAGATTTGAAGGCAAACTGAAGGTCACTGCTGTTTTACAAAATAAAAAATATCCTGCACATGTTGAAAAAAATAACTCAAATAATTTGTTCTGTACACTATAATAATAATAATAATACACCTAATAAATTAATTATCACAATTATCATTAGTGAGATGCTCTGATACTTCAACAACATTCTGAACTCTCTTGTTACAGATTGGGCACCTCTTAGTCGTTTTATAAGTTTTTTTAGCGCAAGGGTAACAACAGCATAAATGCGCCGAACCGTAATGAATAAACAATCCGTTCGCCTTGGCGGCGTTACACATTATGCACATATCACCGGTCTCAAAATTCAAATCATACCTCTCAATGTTTGATATGCTCGAATCGAAACTCACGCTGCTCATAGTCGAACTGGAAGGCAGGCTGCATCCCAACTGCAGGTCACTCCTAGAGCTCATGGTGTCTTGAGTCGAATCACTCAACCGCGACTTCTTCCTAGGACTCTCATCATCATCATCTTCAGAGTCAGGTAAGGACTTCCTTTTTTCCCTCGATCTCTCCTCTTGTACCTTATAGACGATATCATCGTCGGAAACTGATTTTCTTTCCTTCAATTCCGCCCGCCGGATCTTCGATGTTTCTTTCAACTCCTCGAAGGTCACTTCCACTTCTTCCTCTTCTCTTTTTGTTTTTTTAGAAGCGACTTCATCTTCCGAATCAGACCAACTCGGCCAAGACTGTTCCTCTTCTTCCGACGACGACGCCGCTTTCCTCTTCAAGGACCTCCTCTGTTCTCCGGCAGTCTTCTCGACGGCGCATCCGGATCCGGAAGTTCCCGCTTTCGGAGATAAATGCTCGGGAATTACTATGCGACTCAGGTCCAAGGTAGGACACTCCGGACCATAGTCGAGGTCCAGGTTTTGAGTAGACATTCCGTTCAAACATGACTCGAGATTTTCGATTTTAACAGGCGAAGGATTTCTCCTCGATCTACTCGAGTTCCGTTTCGATTTACGAGGTCTCGGAGGCAAGTTAGATTTCCTTACCTGGAGATCAAATAAACAGATTTTAATCATCAAGTCAAGCAATTGCACGCATGCCCCTATGATTTAAATTATTCTTTCTCATCGAAAGTCTTAACGATGTAATGTGAAAGTCCATTAAATTTAGTCTATTGCATATAAAAGAAATTTGAAAACTAAAATCTAATGGACTTGTTATAAATGTCAATTAAAATAACACTCACTTAAAAATTGTATCAATTTATGGTTATGAAATCATCATTATAACGAACAAGTTTCGTAGTTTTTAAAACAACATCTTCAGACGACGATTAGGAAGAGAATTTTCACATTTATTTACGCTGCTCCTTGACGGAGGTCTGGAAATGATGCTTTAAGAAAGACGAATCAAGTAAGCATAACTTTGATTTCAATACCTAATAACAAATGTAGTACAATTTTTAAAGAAGTGTTAAGTCAAATAAAAATAATAATTACGAATAAATTCTTAAAGTAAGGCTAGCTAACATCATAAAATAATAATTTTTACTGGACCCATTTTCTCACTTTGATATTATATCGAGTGTATAACTACTTGTAACACTTTTTTACAGGGTGTTTACAGTTTAATTTAATAAACTTCAATTTAATAAGAAACGTAAATGACCCATGGTTAAATAAAAGTGTTACACTCAAGACATCAACCTATAAAAAAAAACTTGCAGAGAAACTCAGAACAAATAAAATCACTTTTACATCAAAAATATTTTCATACAAAACTAGATCAATTTCGAGTGTAAAACTTAGGTATGTCATATGGACACTCCTGAATCCTGATACTGAAAAATAATAGATTGTCTTACTAAATTTTCCACATCAATAAAATCTATGGTGAGCAAGCTTGATTGAATATTTTTATTTTCTATAACACGATACTATTCAATGACCGTATTTATCACAGTGAAAACATATAAGCTCCTCCCACCAGCCGTATTTCTATGATAGAAAGAAATGCAGCCAAAAATATGACAATAATTTTTTATGCCAGAGAGACCTTACACATAAGCAACAGTTCTTAAAATCAAACTCAGTTTAACCTTCTCAATAACACGATGGACTTTCTATTACCACCTGTGAGAAATTGGGTCAGTGTAGGCTGATTATCCTATTCATAATTTCCGGTTAAAACCAGTGTAACAAACGTAAAAACAAAAAAATACCCAATAAAGGGTAAGTCCCTCCATTAAGGTATTTGTTGATTGTAATTTACTGCAATAATACATAATCATAAACGACTCTGTCAACTCAAAATGACCGAAAGTGATTCTTTTCCTCCCTGGGGAGACAAAATTTATTTCTTCGCGATTTTGGAGACTAGCAATCTAAACACTTCACCATTCAAGGTTGACATTTGTAGATTTTGTGTTAATTAAGACTCAGCTTTAATGAGTGTTTTGCTTTTGAATCAAAGCTAACAAAAGTGCAATTCTAATAAGGGCCAGTAGCTGTTCAAAACAGTTATTAAGCCCTTGAGCATATTCATTATAATCACAACAAGTTAAAGTCTTGTTAGTGTTTTTCATTTTTGTATGTTTTACACCTTAAACGATTTTGTATACCTGTAATGATTTTGTTCATGGGGAAAAATTTTATATAAAATATAATTGACGATTCAAATTTCAAGATTAAAAATGTTCAATCTCCTTGCTCACCAAGTGTTTAAAGAAACATTAAACAAAACTTGTAGATTAGTACCTAATTATGAGACAAAAATTTTGCAATAGTACAGTAGAACTTTGATTATCAATGTCAATTGGGGCAATCTATCACGCGGATATACAGTGTGGAAACCCGAAAGTGTAAATATTTTTGTATACAATTGGTACCTATCTGGTATCCCTCTGTGTTGTATATTCCAGATGTTTTATGTTCACAAAGATAAAATCATCATTATTATTATCAAGTTTTGAACTCATAGTTCAGGTCAGTATTTTTCTATGGCCTTCCTTCACACCACTGTATAAATTTAGCTAGATGCAAGTTTTTCAATTTTAATTTTTTTTCATCAAAATGAATAAAATTTTAACAATTGAAACACTTTTGAATGTTATTGATTAAACACTCTTGAAAGCCTACATAAATCTTTCTTGTACCAGCCCGAAAATGACTCATTTTAGCTCAAAAAATATAACCTGAACTGATTTTTTCCTTCCTAGGGAAATTACGTTTTCATTGTTACTTGATATTTATGAATTTTAAAGTGTTAATGATTATAGTATTGAATCAAAGCTAACAAAAACTCTTCTTATTATTAATATTGGTTAATAAAAACATTGTAAAATAGATGTTTTATATTCTATTTCGAAGTTCTGAACAAGTTCAGTTCTGAGGATGGGCTAGTAGTCCAAAACTGGTAGACAAGATTTTGGTATTATTTAATACACACTCATTGACCTAGGTACTGATTTTAATAGTTTTACCAACGACTGATGTTTTTTGTCATATTAGCTCCCTTAGCTCTTGCATCAAATCACCTTGGACTTCTAAAAGTTAATTTTCTGCCCTTGTAATTCAAGATGCTATTGTAGTGCTTATGTTTAATTAAAAGTTTTATTTTAAACCTCTACAAGTTTCAAGGTTCCACCCTGTATAAATACTAAACTAGAAAAAGCAAGGATGATAAAACAGCACAGGTTGTGAGTTGAGTGACATTAAATTTCAGAGGAATCGCGAATGATAAAATTTTCAAAAACTGTTTGCGAAGAAACTGCACAAAAATTGTTGCAATAGTTATAAAACGTACGAAAAAGGATAAGGATACAAGGTGGACACAGTTAATCGAGATTCTACTGTACTTCCTTATAATTCAAGCATCCATTGTACAGATTTTAACACGTTCACTGCTGGCACAAAAAAATTATACCCAAAAGGCTGTAAAGTATTTTGCACTGTCAGAAATAAATTAATCAACAGACATGGTCAATTCAATTATTGGCTGCTATTTTTCGTTGAAAGTTAAGCTGTAGTAACTAAGAAGTGGTTCTTGCAAAAGTGAATGTACCCTGAACATACAAAGACATCACAGCCAATCAGTCAGCAGTGAACGCATTAAGCAGAAGACTGGCTATTTTGTTAAGTATTTTATTTTTTAATAAGGTAGCTCGAGTGAAAATGCTCACGTAGTCCTGGAAATTCATTTTTTAATTGGAAATTCAAGTCGCAAAAATTTTTTATTTAAAATACGATTTACTTCCAGGGGAGTAGCAGTTTCACTCAATCCATAGCTCAATAATTCAACAGAAATACTGCTGGATCAAGCCAGTCTTCTTTCAGTTTTCTTTACAAAAGCGTTACCTAATGGAAATGATTCAATATCAATAAAAAAACCTATCTGCTAACGGAAATTGGAATGGATTTTGTCAGAATTCTTGTCAGAATTTGGAACCATTGTGGAAATTTAGCATCTCGTTGTTGATCTTCAAATGTGACGACACGGGTCACTCCCACTATCATTATATTCACCCTTGATTAAGTAACTATTTGTGATACTTTCCCATAGACGAACAAGTTCAAAATGCACTAAAAAATGTTACTATTCATTTATTTAAGAAACGATCGATAAAAAATTCACGAATAATTTTGAACCCGACACTATATTAAAATGAATTCACTCTATTTATCATCACTGGCACACTTTTACCAAACACACATTTATATTTTTTATAGTCCCCTTTCTTCACTTACGTACGAGCATCATTGCCTTTCACCATTAAACATATCATGCTAATCATGCAGGCAAAAATGAGTTCAATCTGAGCCATTTTCAATCAAATTTTCAAGACACTCATTTGTGCTTACAGAACATATTAAATTAACATTACCTTGATTTAATGAAGGATACAAATTAAGTACATCCAATTATGAATTGTATGATTCTCACTCACAACTCTTCAAGTTGCGCTTTGATGATAAATCTGAAAGACAATGTTTAAAATGAGTGTTAGTTACAACAGGTGCAGCAGGTGAGTTATAAAAATGTTACCATAAACAAAACTAATGATTTTCTCATTATACATAAAAATTAGTGTGAATTAAATTTACAATTATTCAAAATTATTGTATAAAAAATAAAACAATAATTGAAAATTTAGTAAGACAAAGCTACTTTTTTCAAGGATCAAAAATCGAGCAGTTTCACTTGATTTCAACCACTTGATTTGATTTTGTGACTCAGGTACCAGAGTCTTTTCTCGAACTGTCTTGCTACCCCATTTGATTGATTACCATTAAAAATCTGAAAATATTGGTTATAGTTACACACCCACCACTCATGAAATCATATTAAAGAAAAACTGAAGTTATGCAGAATAAATGTATCAAAAAATTAATATCGTCCATCAATAGAAATATAAAAATGTTCTCCAATATTTGAAAAATTGTAAATAGAAAAATTCATTAATAAAAGGAAAATATTGTAAACATTTAAAAATGTATCCAAAAAAACTTTTTGGTACCTATTCTTCTAAACATAAATCATTATTAACCTTCTCTATTATTATGTTATGTAAATGTTTACAATAATAATCCCTAAATTTAAAAATAAAAGTAAGCGTGTTCAGCCAAAATTTAAGTAAAATCAACACACAATATTTTGATTCAACAATAATTAATGTTTTGGCTCAATTATCACCAAATTGGCTTCAAAAATAGTAAAAGGAAGATGTCTAATTTTGCTTTAACAAGAACAATATAGGCAACTACTAATGACAATAATTATTGCTACTAAAATATTAGTAACAGTTTGAAATTATGTACTACCGACTGAAGACAAGTTCCTTTTAATAATAATTAATTATTCAAATTAAAAATATGGTAAAAAAACAAATCATGCACCTCATAAATTTTTCACCTGGCTTACATTAACATTATAAAAATAACTAAATATTTCACTACGATTTTTTAAATAAATAAATTTTGTAACGAGAATAATAATAATTACAAAATAAATTTTAAAATAATAAATTCAAATCTCTCAGCTGAACGGAGGTAGTTATTTTCAAAACGGAGGTAGGCTTGGATGTTGCACTCGTGTTTCTGTTAGTACGGAAGTTGACAACAGTGTGGTAACGGAACATGAACTGGGTTACGACTTGCAAGGTTTGTTAACTGGATGAATGGACCAGACCAATTTTGATCGTTTGAACTGGACGATTTGACCATGAGCGATTCGGACCACACCAACTTTCGATTTTGAGGCGCATCGTTTGAACTGAGAATGACGGGAGCTGAGCTTGGACTAAGGAATAGCTGAAGGCCCCTCTTCCAGACCACGAATGAACAAATTACGCTACTGAACAATCGTCTTCAGTTGGCCAAAAGGTTTCTTTACCAGATCGGGTATTGAATGAATTTACAAACAGGCTTCCAAGTGTCACCTGAATGAAACAAAAAAAATAACAAATGGATAAAAATGGCAACAATTTAAATGACATAATGAAAAAATTACGTTTCATAAATTCACCCTTCGCAGAAGTAAACTGGCAGTAGGAGGCGATCAAAATTAAACACGGTCTCTATATTTGTTTAACCTGATATCAAATATCTCGTTAATTTTAGCACCCTCCCCAAATCCTTTAGGTGGGGCAGGGGTAACTATTTTCAAATAAATGCAGGCAAATCATATTGTTGATTTTGATTTTTTTACATCATGTATATTTCCCTTCACGGAATGTTTAAATTTTGATTGTGGACATTTTCCCAAGTCTGCTTATTATTACTCAAGATATATGAAAGTATCAGGTTAAAAAAATCACCTGGTATTACCAGTAAGAGAAGTGACAATGCATCTTTTAAACCAACCCCTCACTTCCTGAGATTGTGTTTAATTTTATTTCAATCCCTGTACCGATCCAATTTAGATACTATGAAGCGGATGAACATGAAACCAAAAAAAATATCCGGGACAACAGCCAAGCCTCGACACTTTAACAGCTTACGTCACGGGACCTTTTAGCTGCTGCAGTGGTATTTCACCGGGCGACAGGTACGTCCTATCTACCACTTCAGAGAACCAGATGTTGGCTCGATGAGCAAACAACTGATCATTACACATTGCATAGGATTTTCATTTATTAGTATTAAATTGTTAAAAAAATATATATAAATAAACAATTTCCAGAGCAAGCAGTGTGACAGAAAAGTTAACAGCATTATCAAAAAGCTGCCAATATCAACAAAAATTAGTCAACCAAGTGAAAATTATTTTTTTTAAATCATCATACAACCTGCTCTTGAAATTTGATGATGAAAAAAAGTTCAATAATTATAAAGCAAATCGAATTTGAAATTTGTTCAATCGAATTGCTTCATATAAATTCGTAGATTGCTGATTATATTTTAAATTAAAAGAAAAAACTTTAAAATCAATTTAAGAAGTCTTCAATAATAATTGATGAAGACAAAAAAATAATAAAATGAAACTAAAGAAGTAATTTCCTCAATGAAAATGAACCCCAAATACAATTGGATTTGAAACATCTTCATTAGCAGCATGTAAAGTACTCAAAAAAAGCGAAAAAGAAAACACCCTTGTTTGTAAGGACCATAAAGGCACTAGCGAGATTCTATGATATTATAATCTCACTCAAGAAAGTATCTATTTTATTTTAAGCAATAATTATTTCGACAGCTAACTTAAAAGAGCTTGTATGTACATAAACATTAGAAGTTTATGGTACAGTAATTTTCAAAAGGAATGTTTTCCATCTGTATAAACATAATAGTCGTGATTTGATAATTATGTTTTTTGAAGATAAATTAACCACTACCAGTAGTTTTCAGTTATAGTAAGCAGAATAATTGTAAATAACAATCAGAATCACCATGAAGTAAATTAGAAACCACTGAGAATTAGAATCATTTATTAGAATTACAATAATTAAGTAATAACTAATCCATCAAGATATAGAAACCCTTCCTTGTTAAGTCATGGGAATTATAATATAAAGAGATCATTATTTATTATATTATTAACATGCAGTGAAAGTCATTCCTTGTTGCCCTGAATGGGGCCAAAACCAAAGAAAAGAAATTGACCCAAATCAACAAGCATTTCAATATTTATTAATCGTTAACTAGATAATTTACAGAAAATAAAAAAAGTTACTTTTTTTAAATTACAAAAATGCCAATGAATTTAGTTGCATTTGAAGAAATATTCTGAAAACTACCAGGACAATAATAAGAACAACACAAAGCTAAATCAATTTAGCTGATCTCAACAAGAAGTTGTTCAGGATTAGACAGGTAAGTCACCTTCCAGGAATTGAAGAATTGTGGGTCTTAATAATCTCATAAAACTAAATAGCCAACATTTCTACCTATCCATCTTTTCTGAGAATATATGAGAAAGTGTCTCAAAGTATCAGGTCCATTAGTTTATTATAGCTGGCAATGGCAAATACATTTAAAAACTGGGTTGTTATAAATGTATATGACTTCCTGCCTCCCTATTATACTACCTATTAAGGAGACTAAAGGAGGCTATTATAGAAGACAAAAAGTTATTGTTATAAAGCACCCCCTAACTAGTTTAAAGAGATGTTTAATAGGACTTTCACAAGTTTTAATTACCATTACTTTATTCCATTCACAAAAAATAAAATATTTTTTTGCTCCTGAATGCCAAAATGGTGAAGATCGACAGAAAATAAAATATATTCCAAAATTTAATGAGAAATGTGGAATTTCCCTACTTCTATCCTAATTTGTCAAAACAGGTAAGTAAATCAATCTCGTAGTTTTGGGCAACTTTGTTGCAAAGCTACTAGAACGAAGCAGCAAACATGCAAAATTCAATAAATCAATCAATATTAAAAATAAGATGTTAATTCCTACAAAACCTGATATGTGCAATTATCAAAAATCTTAATCATAAAAAGTAAAAACCAACCAATAATTGTTACGAGTGACCATAAATAGCTCAAAAAATTAGAAACCGACAACATAATTACAAATGTTTGATGTTTGGTAATCTGTTGATTTGTTATCTGTCCTGTGAGCAAATAAAAACATAGCTCAGGCAGCAGGCTTTGCAATTTCAATCTGTCATGATTTTTTTCCAAAGCCTACTTAGTTAAATGATATTGGTCATTATGTTGTTTGTTGTCTATTAGGGAGGATAAAATTATCCTAATTTCTAATCTTCAAGCAAATATTAAATGGGTGCAATCTGGACTTTAGTAATTGTAGTCATTAAGATACAGATCCAGTGGCGGATTAAGCACTTGAGAGGCCTGTTACAGTGGCGGCTCGTAAAGTTTTGTCAAGGGGGGCTTGGAATTATTAAAAATGTGGCAATTCATATATAGGGTTAGCCACGTGAGAGGGATGGAACTTCCCCCAACTTAATTTTTGTTAGCAATAAAATTGCAAAAAATAAAAAAGCAAAATAATAAAAAAAAATGAAAGCTCAACTTGAGCCTCTTTATTTGCGAATTCCGCCACTTTTAGGGATCTGTCAGCATTGGAAGTTGCCGTTATTGCCTGCTTCTCAGTTTTTTTGCTATTTCCCATTTGTGAATTGTTTTTCACTTTTGTCAAATGAATTTCCAACCTGTCAAGGTAGCTGTGAAGAAATAAATCAAAAAACAAATAAATGGGAGTTATACTTGCACTTGTCACTCATTTTGTGACTGAATTTTTTTTAAATCATCCCCCAATTTCTTTCACTTTTCCAAAAACTACGCATTTTGAGATTGCTATTTTTTTGTAACCTTTATTAATCAACTTTTTAGAGATAATGGGATGAAGTTTATAAAATAGTAATAAAGCAAAAAACTACTTATACAGGGTGTCCCAAAACTCAACGTCATCCCTTGAAGGCCAACGCATGACTGACCAGAATATCATAACATGATCTCAGTAAAAAATTGTTAATTTTCGAGATAATGGGACTTTTATGAATTTTGTGAAAATCGATACCTTAGATCTGTTTTTCGAGTGTCACAGTTGCAAAATTTCATATTCTTACATTCTTAATTTTGTTACGCAATGCTGAATAGTCCCATTAATGATTAAGTGCCGAAGAAATATTCTGGTGCCGTACCTTTTAGGAAAATTAATAATTTTTTTGCCCCATTGAAAATTTTTGTTTTCTCGTGACACAACTTTGCCACTTCAAAAAATTACCCTGTGGACCTGGCAAGTTATTCCTAAAAATGGCTCATTTAATCTAGTTTCTGCAATGGTGTAATATTTTGTATGCTTTACTTAAGAAAAAATATATTGCTGTGACTGCAAAAGAAGCGCATTGTGAAATTATATCACTAATTAGGTATTTGAAGTAAAACACGTGTTAAATTACAGTAACAAGTGTTTATTGAAAACTAAACAAAACACAAATGAAAATCAAAGGATATTTTCAAATTGCCTGCCACCAAGTCGAATCTTTGCGTTGCATCTTTTTAAAAATTATCTTCTTATCTGTCTCGCACTTCCAGCGACATTCAGTTGTTGTACAGCTTCAAAAATACGCTGTCTCAATTGATTTTCATCATTTACTGGTGTTGAATACACTTTCTCCTTCAGACAACCCCAGTAATAAAAATCTAGTGGATTTAAATCCGGAGATCGGGAAGGCCACAAAATGGTAGCCAGACGGCCGATCCATCTCTGTGGAAAAGTTTGGTTTAAATAATCTCTTACTACTCGTGCGTGATGAGCTGGACAACCGTAATTTTTGAACCACGTTGCCCTGCGTGTGATCAAAGGAACATCTTCCAGAAGATTTGGCAGTTCATTTTCTGAGAAATATTGATAAGTTTCCCCATTTAATTTTTCACGAAGTATAAAAGGGCCAATTATTTGCCCGTTCAAAATACCAGTCCATAGATTAATTTTGAAGCGATATTGTGACTTTTGTTCTCGCATCGAATGCGGGTTTTCAACAGCATAGCAATGAAGATTGTTCATGTTCATGAATCCATCTTTTTTGAATGTGCTTTCATCTGTCCATAAAACATTATCTAGGAACTCTGGGTTTCTTCTAAGTTTCCGTAGCATTTTTCGGTAAAATTGAACACGTTGTGTGTAATCACGAGGTAGTAAAGCTTGTACACGGTGCACGTGATATGGATGGTACTGAAACCATCGTGAAATTCGGTTTACAGTGGATTTCGGTATCCCTGTACGGCGTTCAATTACTCGTGCCGAAGTAGCCGGATCATTGTCAATTTCTTGTAGTACTACTTCATCTCGATCCATATCTCGATTCATACGTGGTCTTCCTGTCCCAGCTCGATATGGATATCAGGATATCTAAAAGCATCCGGATATCTTTCCCGATACAGTCTAGCTGCAGCAGCACCATTTCCTCTGTATTCTCCATAAATGTAATGCATGTGCATGTTACAGTATTCTTGAAAAGTATACTGGTACGGCATAATGGCAATTACTGATTACAAAATTGGCACAAAATTTAATGACACTAACAACGTCACTATAACATTGTTGAATGGCGTCATTACGACTATCATCGACAACATGATATCCTTTTATTGTGTAAGCCACTCAGATTCTTTTTTATTGAGATGATTTCGCTATGCGCTTCTTTTGCAGTCAAACAGCAATATCTTTTTTCTTGAGTAAAGCATACAAAATATTACACCATTGCAGAAAATAGATCAAAGAAGCCATTTTTAGGAATAACTTGCCAGGTTCACGGGGTAATTGTTTTTCATGTATGAAGTGGCAAAGGTCTGTCATGAAAAACAAAAATTTTCAATCGGGCAAAAAAATTAATAATTTTCCTAAAAGGTATGGCACCAGAATATTTCTTCGGCACTTAATCATTAATGGGACTATGCAGCATTGCGGAACAAAATTAAGAATGTAAGAATATGAAATTTTGTAACTGTAACACTCGAAAAACAGATCTAATAAGGTATTGATTTTCTCAAAATCCACAAAAGTCCCATTATCTCGAAAATAAACAATTTTTTACTGAGATCATCTTATGATATTCTGGTCAGTCATGAGTTGGCCTATCAACCCTTCAAGGGATGACGTTGAGTTTTGGGACACCTGTATGTGATGTAAAACAAAAATAATAATAAATAAATAAATAAATATCGTATGGCTTTGGTAAAGCCCAATAATGAAAAAATGCATTGAAAAAAATACTCTTCATTTTGTGAACCCCAAAAACATTAAAACTATTTTTAATCAATTTTGGGGACTAAAATAGATGTGAGCAGCATGGAATAAACAGCAAGCAAATTTTTTTTTGAAAAATATCCTACTTCCAACTGACCATAAATAGTTTTTTTTCACTGATTCTTCACAGGTTTTTTTTTAATAATTAATCACTGATTGCATAATAGTGCTTTTGTCACTAAATTTTTTATAATCAGCCTTCAATTGCTTTTGCTTTTCTAAAAAAACTATGCTTTTTCAGATTGCTATTGCTAATTTTTTTAACCTTCGTTAATTGAATTTTTAGAGATAATGGGTCCAAGTTTATTTAGTTTTTTACATTTTTACTTATACCTTTCTTGTAACATCACAAACAATGCGACGTAAAACAATAATAATTTTTAAAAATGCTCGATTGGTCAGAAAAATTGTAAGAACTCTAAATTTTTTGCACTCCAAAAATATTAAAAAAAAATTAATTTGAGTTCATTGGAAATTCATTTACAAAAATTGATAAAATGTGCCTTACACTACTTAAAAAATTAAGAAGCATTTATAATCACTCATAATATAGTTAAACCAGTGCGCAACATAAACAACAAGACAATTTCTATGATGGACAATCAATGAAAAATAAAAAAATAATAATAAAAAAAATCTTACCCAGCCTACCAAGTATTAATAATTAACTCATGTATTTAATAAAAAAAAAAGATATTACCTGAACACTCCCACTCACATTATATCACCACCCAATAAACTAAACTTACTCAGCAAGTCCCATATTATATATCAACACTTCACCCTTGATACTTAATTGCCTTGACTTAAGAGATTTAGAGCACCAGTAGTATTGAGTTCATATTTCTCAATTAATGTTCATCATCACACTAACACTTACTTTAACTTAAGTCTCTATGACTGGGCCTGAGGCCCGGATTTGCATGGCGATACATTAACAATGGCGGAGTAACTTGTACTTTGTACTCGCTCAATCGGTTCAAATTTGTTAATATATCAAAGCTACTGACTGACAATATTATGACAGAAATAAACAAATAATCACTAGATAAATTATTTGGATATTGTAATGTAATATAAATGTATGATGGAAATATAAAAATAAGAAGTCCATGATTCCTTCAATAATATGAGAGATATAAAAAAAAATGGTCAGATGGACAAAGTAGACAGAGTACTACTACTTTGGTAAAAAAAATTGGGCAACCAATCGAATAATTTATAATTCGAGATTCGAGATAGAGAATTATTGTCAGTCGAGCTATGCAAATCCGTTGCTTTACCGCATGGGATATATACCTTGTAACAATCGTTGCAACATCGATAATAGGGGTAATCGTTCGGTTTCTTGCATTCCGCGCATAGCGGGAAGAACGCTTGTATTGGCGGGCCGTCATCACTGTCACTTACTGCACCCGTAAACCCCGACAGGTCCACTTGATTGAAAAGAACGGCAGCTGCTGCCATCATGATTTGCTGAAATAAATCGTAATTTATTAATTCAAAGGAGTATGAAACAAGAAATTGTGTTGTTTAGCCAAAATATGAGTAAAAAATCACCTCTTCATCACAGCCGTCATTAGAAGAAAATGGTTGAAGTTCGTTGTCTCCTCCTTCTTCAGTACTGACCACTTCATACTCAATTTCGATATCGTATTCAGATTTGGTGTCGGTGTCAGAAGTGTCTCTTGCATAATCTGTAAATGTAAATAAGCCGACTTGATGAAACTCATATGTATCATTACCAAGCAAACGGTCATTCAAACGTACCAGTCTCCTTGTTTTGCAGGCTGTCGACACTCTCAGTGTCGTCTCCTTCGGTGTTGGAGTTGGAGCTGTCACTCTCCAGGACAAAATAGCTGGTTATGGACGGTCGAATGGGGGAGGACAAGGATGTCGAGGGGAGATCCGAGTCGATAAATTCCGGCGATCGAGAGTCCCAACTGCTATAATCGAAAACTGAAAAATAATTTGAAACTGGTTAGATTTTCATTATTGTGTGGATATCTGATTAGCCTTAACTTTAGTTCCACCCCTTGGGACTTTTAGCCAATCAGATATCAGAATACAACATTAAACAAGTCAAAGGTCACCCTGACTTATTTGAGAATATGGGCATCAAAACACCACATTCCAACATCATAATACTGGGAGGGGTAATGTTCAAAGGTTAGAGGGTAAAATGAGTAATTTTATCAAAGATGCAGTAAAATGGAAATCCTGATGGATTTTTAAGATTGCGTGAATGCAGTGCGAGTTTTCTGAGTGGTGTTGGTGTTTAATGTTTGCGTTTGCAATTGAACAGAAGGTTCCTCCCCTAATCAGAGTGAAGCCTAAACCTAACCCCAAACCTATTATTATAATTCCTGCAAGAGGGATCTAGGCTAACCAAAGCATCAAATACTTGAATAAATCGATAAATCGAATGTTTACTGCTATTTGCATTCTCAGGGACAGAGCCAGGTTTACAAAAATAGGAGGGTAACCTTTCTAAACAATTAGGAAAACATGCAGCAACAATGGCAGGAGTTCCCTGGGAATAAATCGAAATGAACTGGAACTTACCTTCACTTGTGTTGGTTTTTATTAAATCGCACATTTTCTAATTTGATGATATATTTGGGTGGATTTAATTTTTACTTGGTAGGTATGTACAATAAACTGAAAACTGAAACTGGTGACCGTGAGTTTTTGTCGACGTTTTCTTGCACGTTTCTGTTTCGTGCTTACGTGCTTCGCTTTCGCTTTCGCTTGGCTTGACTCCGCCAAACCGGACATCGAGATCGAAGTACTCGAACAAGCACAAACAAGCGTTGCTTTTTCCGAGTATCCGTATCGGTTTGCTCTATTGCTCATTCGCTTCGCTATCGCTTTTCACTTTGATAAGTCACGTCGTCACGTCACGTAACACGTAAACAATAATCAGTCAGTCAGTATAAATGACAAGTGACAAGGACGCTAAAAAACCAATGACCAACGATGGTTTAGCAGATGGAGAGAGCCTTCCATCCAATTCCTAGAGTGATTCGATCAAATGAATCGATTCAAGCAAGTGACGTAATTGTTCGCAAGGAAAACCATACAAAACAAGAATATCCATCAAATCAGCTAATATTTATAATAACGGTGAAAGGTGAAAGTATTCGACTCTATAAGGTGGAAAATTAGCTTGTAAAACGGTCCGAAAAAATAATCTGCCCGTTTACTTTACCGTTCTTTCTGTATAACACTGCTATTCATTTTTTTATTACCTTATTTGTTTTCGATTTATCGAAATTTCTTTTTGTTTTTTATTACAAAATTTTAATAATTATTTATTATGTTGCCCAAAACGTCCGAAGAATCTAAATCAAATTTTCAGAAATTTAACCATTTTTTTTTGTTTTGTTTGTTTTGTTTGTTGTAGTTTATTTTGTTTTCAAAATTATATAAATGAGGGATTTCTACCTGAAGTATTGCCATGAGAGATGTGGAGGCTCTTGAGTCTTGAGTGTTTCTTACAGACCGGGTGACGGACAAAATCGTGAGGAGTTGAAATTTAGCTTCATTGAAATCGTGCACGGTCTCACAAATCCCATTGACAATGAGTGGGAAGTATCGTGTTCGTGTGATCCACAAAATTTTTCATCAATAATTATTGCCTTGAATATAAGTGTGTAAGTGAACTACTCCAATCAATGCTCTACAAATCATAGAACAATAAATAAAAACATGACTACTTGCATAATAAACTTTGTTAGAGTAATTAGAAACTAACCTGGAGCAGTAAAGACGTCTGTAACAGTAACGTCTGAGTACGTGTGGTGTGTGGTACTGAGTTTATTATATACTAATTTCAATTTGGCATTGGTTGTATTTCAAGGTGGATGAACAACGTGAGTCGTTGTAGAGTACCTGTATTACCGATACTAAGGCTAGTAAAGTGCCAGTGTCGGTAATACAGGTACCCTACCTGTATTACCGACACTGGCGCTTACTAGCCTTGGTGTCGGTAATACAGGTACCCTAAAGTCGTTGTGATCTCAGAAACTCAGAATATTCTGTCTTTCTGAATGATTCAATTATCATTATTTATCATTTTATCATATAGCGAATTCGAGTTACTGCACTTTTCTGCTCCGGGTGCGCACCGAGACGGAATTTCGTGTTCGATTTGTAGGACTCTGTTCCAGTGCTTTTCGTAATCGTATTCGAGTTAAAGTGAACTCTAGCGGTGCATATCGTAATTGTGTTCGAGTTACACTTGCTCTCTGGCAGTGCATAGGAAAATATGTTCGAGTCGTATAATAGCGAAACTGCCCCGGAGCAAAATAAACTGCACCGTCAAATTTGACGGTGCAACGGTGCACTCCCATAAATTTAGAGGTTATAAATAGCGGGAAAATTAACTACTGCTGATTCCTAGTAATTCTTTACACCAAAAATTTGTGGATAAGTACATTATTTACGTATTGTATGAAGTACAACTTATTACAATAATTAAAAGGGATAACGCCTTGTAGTTCCACGACTCTGTTATAATAAGAATTAACATCATAACAACAAACAACCGTGATAGGTATAGGATAGGGATAGGTATTTTTTTTAGTAGAAGTCTATACGAAAATGCAGACTGGAGGGAGACTGGATTGCACACTGCACTGCACCGGTGCATGGCGCTCTGGCTCTGGCTCTGGTTCTGGTCTGACCTGACACAGTTCGGTTCCATACAGAGTAGAAATGCGAAAGTTCTGCTCCGGACTGGAGCAGAATTCTGGGCAGAACAGATTCAGAGACAGGTCGATCTCGCTCCGAGCAAGTGCAGCGAACTCGAATTCGCTAATAATTTCACTTCCAAAACACAAACAATAACAGAATTTATGAAGAATGGTGATCAAAATTAACATGAATCATAAAAAATGTAGGAGTTTAGTAATATACCAGTAATTTCATCAGGTTCTTAAATTGTAGTCATAAATTAATGCTTTTCGCAATATCTTTAATATTTTAATGAGACTGACAGGTATTGAAATTAAATATGACAGATGAGAATTCGAGCTACTAATAGCGAATTCGAGTTACTGCACTTTTCTGCTCCGGGTGCGCACCGAGACGGAATTTCGTGTTCGATTTGTAGGACTCTGTTCCAGTGCTTTTCGTAATCGTATTCGAGTTAAAGTGAACTCTAGCGGTGCATATCGTAATTGTGTTCGAGTTACACTTGCTCTCTGGCAGTGCATAGGAAAATATGTTCGAGTCGTATAGCGAAACTGCCCCGGAGCAAAATAAACTGCACCGTCAAATTTGACGGTGCAACGGTGCACTCCCATAAATTTAGAGGTTAGAAATAGCGGGAAAATTAACTACTGCTGATTCCTAGTATAATTCCTTACACCAAAAATTTGTGGATAAGTACATTATTTACGTATTGTATGAAGTACAACTTATTACAATAATTAAAAGGGATAACGTCTTGTAGTTCCACGACTCTGTTATAATAAGAATAACATCATAACAACAAACAACCGTGCTAGGGATAGGTATTTTTTTAGTAGAAGGCTATCCCACACTGCACTGCACCGGTGCATGGCGGTCTGGCTCTGGCTCTGGTTCTGGTCTGACCTGACACAGTTCGGTTCCATACAGAGTAGAAATGCGAAAGTTCTACTCCGGACTGAGCAAGTGCAGCCAACTCGAATTCGCTATAAGTAAAATGAGCTCTCTGCAATCTCTCTCTTCCAAGGCACTTAATGAAAAATTTTGTGGATCACGACACTATATTATTTCTTCGGGAGATTTTGGAAATAGCCTTAGGAAGCAAGTTTTGCACCCATCGGGTTGAATTTCAAAAAAGGGGTACCTATGGACACCCCCAAATCGACATCACCTATCGAAAATAATTTTTTTTTGTCACCGTAGCTCCTATTTGGACTTCTCTCGGTAAGGCTGTGATCCGGAGAATTCTGTTAGCACAGCTACTTAGAAGAAGCATGCTACTCTTAGAGCGACTATCGACCGAAAATATACATAATTATGAACATAATTTTCCAGAGGAATTTGCCCTCTTAAAAAATGGCCGCGATTAGAGGCCCAGGCCTCATTTTTATGGTGACTCATGAATGAGTGCAGGGTAGGAAAGGGAGTCCTTCGTCTAGACATAGTCATAGCATAGTATAAACTTCTCTGGTAATAATTGTATTTGTAAATAACGAAAATAAACAAGACACAACTCATGCCGATGTGGCGCTAGCTGCCTCGAGACAGGCGCACGCATATTGGTAATCTAAGTCTATGTATAACTGAAATATAGTCGAGTCGAAGAACGATTCGTTCATCGTTCATTATACTTATTACTTATTTATAATGCATGAAAAGTGAAAACATACACAGTCATTACACTACACACACATGCATGAATCCAACATCGAACCTCAAACTACAGCAGCAGTAACTACACATTTTTTTTTGAAGGAATAAGGGGATAAGGAAGGATAAAGCTATGGTTTGTTAGAACTGTCCGTTACGGACGGCGTACGCGTACGACAGAATCTGCAGCGTACAACTTTATCGGTTTTGAAGAGAGGGTGGTTTGTTAGAAATGGATTAGTAGGTACGCGATTGTATGCTGATATGCACAGACAACAAATAAGTATTTTTATTATTAATTTTGGCAAAATTTCTTTATATGATAACAATGGCTGAATATTTTTGCTGGCAATACTGCGAAGAATGCTGGTAATGCTGCGAAAGAAGAACATGAAGATCTTCTTTAGAGTTTAATTAGTTGTCGTCGCCAGAATAAATGTGAAGATGGAATGTTTTCTAATAGAAGTTTGGAGGGGGCTTATAAATAACAGTTTTTGACTGTGCATAATTAGGTGTTCTCGTACGAGGTCTCTCAATTTGTCGTCTTCCTCTGCTGAAAACTTGGATACCATATTCAAATTTTCAAATAACGTCTTTTTACCACTGTTTCGACACTGTCAGCTGTATGATCAGCTGAACGACTGCGTCGAAATCAAATCGAGTTTGATTCCGACCGAAAGAACGACGCAGATAATTTTACGCCTACCGTGAGTCTATCTGCGCAGATTCTAAAAAACCGGCTCCGCGTCTTCTTGAGTTCTAGATTTCAACAGAAAACAACAGAAGTCCGGGCGCACAACCGAACCGACTGTCTGCTTTGCTTTGCGTCGCCTACAGTCACAGCAAATACACTAGACTATTAATACGTCCAACTCCGGCAATTTTACATGCATTTCGAAGGCAGCCGCTGTGGCAGCGCCATTTAGTGTCGCGAGTTGTAACTAACACACTGCACCATAGTGATGTGCAACAGATAACAGTATCGAGTAGATATTGATACATTAGTCACAAGTATCTGATACGTTGAGTTGATTACTTGATTACTTTTGCTTGCTTGATACTTAATCATTATACCCAGACCCCGGACCCGATATTTCTCTATGGGATCGTTGAGTACCTACTGACTAGTTATGCAAGGCTACTTCGGTCCTCTAAGAAAATTAAAAAAAGTAAAAATTTCAAGCTAGAAAACAAAAAAGGAATAATTATTATAGGTATACTATACTTGACTCTTTAAAAATTATAAGTAATAGCATAATAATTATCAAATAAAAATGTAAATATGTAACTGTATTACATATAATGAAAAAATACTTGAGATGGAATGTGAAATAAGCAAAAAAAAATTTTTTCATTTACTTCAGTCTTGTAAGAAAAAAAAAATGAAGATACCTACATAGGTATACGTACCGAACCGAAGTACGGACAGAGATGCAATACAAGATACAAGGCCATATGGGCTAAAACATCACGTGGAACAAGGAACTTATGATTATACATAATTCAGTTCCAGCACTCCAGGAGCAGGAGTTTACAGTAGAGATACCGTTCCGAGGGTCAGGGTATGCGTGTCGCGATTACGGCTCCGCTCCAGTCGGCGATGTGGCTATGGCTAAACAGTTCCAAAATACCGGTATTTTGTCGCGGTATTTTTCTGTCGCGGTACCAGTTGGATTGGAACGGTCGTACTCTTCGGTAACAGTATTTCCCATCTCTATTCCGGGCCCAGTAGAACAACTGTAGCGGTCCTCGAGCCGCCAGGTTCGCTAGCGTCGCCTCGCTGCCGGTTTTCAGTCGAAGTTGGACGTATTATAGTCTAGCGTATTTGGTCACAGTCTACAGTCCTAACAAACCATAGCTTTAGATAACATGAATGAAGGTAAGTTGGATAATTTCGTAATCCTATAAATGTTTATTGTTGTGGTGACTTTACCAAGTGCCTTACACAGTCACAGTACAGTCATTTCTCAGAAAAGCAATGAGTAAAGCTGCCAATTTCGAATTTCTTGTTTGTGCCTGTCCGATTCCTGCTGTAGCTGTACTATTTTTACGAAAAGTTTCAAAATTTAGGATAATATAGTGTCTTAGCTAGCGCTAGTAAATGCCAACATGAATGAAGGTGAGTTGGATAATTTAAAAACCCTTCAGAGAGTCTACTCTGACATAATAGGCTGCCATGAATTAAATATGAGCAGGTTTTGTGTTGTTATTATTATTTGAACCCTTTTCACCATGACATACTTTTTGGGTTTAAATCCCAAAAAAAAGTTATATGTGGCCATTCCACCCTCTCTGTGAACAATGTTAATGTTGGCAGTTATCAATGACTCGGGTCATCCAGGCTGTTATTTACCCGATAATTTACCCGATCGCAGAGCCAACTATTTTGTTCTGGAAAGTGAGACTTCCGGCACAGCAGATGAAGACACCGAAAGTGTCGGAAGCCTGCAGAGCAGGGAGACCGGTATGCCTGAATTGGCCGTGGTAATTATCGTTGTATTCTCATAGTGACATTTACAGATTTTGTGAGAAACACCACTGATACCGACACCAAGTCTGAATACGATATCGAAATAGAGTATGAAGTGGCTAGTTCTCAAGAAGGCGGAAGTGGGGACCACCGTATTTTGTCTTCAAGCAATGAAGAGGTGAGGTTATTATCAATATATTGCTTTTTTTGAGGCCAAACAGTTATTCTTGAATATTCTAATAACTGAGCTTATAATTCTCCTCAAGCCCTTAGTACATTGTTTTAATTACAGGATATTATTGTGATGGCAGCAGTTTCTGCTGCCATCAACAATAAGCAACGGAAAGGACCCACTGAGGATGATGATGACACACCCTTACAAACGATTTTCACTTGGTGCTCGGAATGCCATAAACATAATGACAACCCCCAGTACCGTTGTTGCAGCAAGTGTTTCAAGGTAGATTTTTAAGATTTTTGTTTTTTAAGATAAAAACCCTAATAAAGACTCTAATAAAGATTTTAAAACCCTATTTTAATATAAAGATTAAAGGATACTCATAAAAGATCCTTTTAATTATTGTCTGTTAAAATCTGTTAATTTGATTTCCAGCGAAAGAAATCAATCTTTCCTCCGAGACCTCGCAAAACAAAGCGCAACTCGAGCAAACTGGAAATCATTAAACCGGGTATGAGCGGCATATCTTCCCAAGATTCAGGACTTGGCGGCTGTAGTCAGGATTCATCCGTGGATTCCAGAACGACTGTGCAGAAGGAGAAAAAGAGGAAATACTCGTCGTCTTTGGACGAGGACGAACCTCGATCAAGCCTCTCTCAATCGGATGACGATCAATCTAAGGGAAAGGAAGAGACCCCGGAAGATCCGAAGGAGAGGTTATCTCTTCCTGGCGACAATGCGGCGGCGAAAAAGAGAAAAGCTGGTTCTGGTTCTAATTCTGATAGTGAGTCTCCGAGAAAGAAGTCACGATCGAGTCCTGTGTTCAAGCAACCAGAACCGTTTGCATCAAAGAGTGATCCACAGTTGGGGTGTATACTTCCAGTTCCAGTTAAAGCTAGTACGAGCGGTCTCAGCTCAAGTTCCAAATCAGGCACTCAAAAGAATAGTTCGAAAGTGTGCATCGTTTGCAATTCTGCCGAGACGAACGGGGCCTTTGTTCACGGTATGTCGGCGCATTTATGCTGCTGTTACAGTTGTGCAATAAAAATTTACAAAACGACTAAACGCTGCCCGGCGTGTAACAGGAAAATCCTAAGTGTGCACAAGGTGTTTAAGGCGTAAGGTAAGAAGTGTGGTGTTCATTTTATTTTAATTTTGCTCAATGATTTTATTTCAGTTGATGTTTTGATTTTTTGAGTTGATCGTTTTTCTGATCATTGCCTATTGACAAAGGAAGGTTATTAACACGTTGAGCACGGGTGTAGTGGAAAAAATGGAGGTCCACTAGATGGGGGTTCAATTTGGGCTTTTTCAGATATATATAGTCTGTATGAAGTATACTGTATGCTTTTTGTTTGAAAACTGAAAACATTTTTGAGGCATCACGTTGATGCCTCGCCGTCTTTAGCATAAAATTCTGTTCACTAAGACGGCGAAGCATCAACATGATGCCACATTATAAGCTATAGATTGGCTAATCCAAGAGGTTCTTTTCCGTGAATTCTCCGCTATCATTTTTTGTATGCACTGTAACTACCAAACATTTGCTCGCAAACACTAAATTGTACGTTATAACACTTATATCTCACACGGACCACCCATGCTGTTCTCTAAAATCAGTAAATCGAGTAGTATAATAAAAATTCAAGGACGGGTTGGCAGAAACTGTTCCTATAGACGGCTATCCTACATATTCCATGCATACAGCATTATAGTGAGACATCAGACTGAGCCACACCGTCCCGAAATCCTTTTCACGTGAGACACTCATAGATGTCTCGCCGGCCCGATGAACAATTCAGTGAGGCATCAATGTGATGCCTCGCCGTGCTCAACGTGTTAATAATAATAGAGTAGTAAAAGAGGTTTTGTGAACAAAAAATTAACGAATAATATATTCCAGAATTTATTTTTGTATTTTGTATTTATTCCAGAGACTATAAGTATATTAATTATGCAGTTATTTTCATCATGGTTGTTCAAAAAATAACTTGTAATTTTGATGAGGGGAATCCTGTAACTTGAAGAACTAACAATCGGATTCATTTCTTTTTTGCAGATTTTACTTAATTTTACTACGCTCTATAGTATTTGGACTCTGAGACTTTTGAACTAGAGTCTACATTAAGCTATAATTCAGTCCTTTTAAGTAATTTTTTCTCACTGGTAATTTTTATTTCAATACAAACATTTCGCAATAATTTGTACTTGTAAGGAAATGAAACAAATGTTTAGAAGATGAAACCAATAATTGTCTTTTATCTCAAAGCTAAATGCGCCCATTTCATCTTTGAATTATACCCCTTAAGAAAATTCGTTTACCTTTTTCCTCCAGTATAAAATGTTACTTTTTTCTTCTTTGTTTTTTTTAAGATTTAATGAATTTTGTTGCTTCTTCTTTGCTCCAAGGTCCTAAATTTTTTACAATGAAAGTTATGAAAATTTAATTTTGTTCTAATTATTTTCATTTTAGCAGGCTTTTTGTGGCTTTAAAGTAATCAAATCCAGGGTGTCTGCACGGTACACTCCAAGAAAAAACCTGACCTTTGCTCCACAAAGTTGTGATTTGAAGTGAAAGCAGTGTAGCCTGCTTAAATAAGTGTGAAAGATCACAAGCAAAAGATTATTTATATGCATTTGAAATTATTATTAATAATAAGGATTTATTTTATAAGAAATGTAATTTTAATTTTAGTTTGTCATAATATTTCCTCTAACATGCGATCTTAAAAGTATTATAATAATAATTACTTAGACTGAAAAATGATATCTTTGACTGATAATTACATTCATTAATACCAGTTGTTTGATTGGTTAATAGCAAGAGGTACTTAAACTTGCAAATTGTAAATTGTAATGAAAAGTTTTTTTTATCAACAAAAAAATTGTAAATTGTAATGAAAAGTTTTTTTATCAACAAAAATTGACAAAGAAATGAATATATTTCGGCTTCTTTTCAACAAATTATCCTTATTAAGTATTAAAAGATATTATGTATTTTTGAAGACTATTTATTTTTTGATTTGGTGGAAAAATTGAACTAGCATTATGAATATGTTCCACTTTTATAAGAAAATGGAAACTTATTCTATTAATTTTTTTTTAGAATTTTTCTCATGTAATTAATTTAGCATAAGAAAATAATTGTGAATTTATCATTTCATAGTACAATAGTATAGTGCATTAATTAGGGTAAATGTGCCATTAAATGTATATTTTTTGTAAATATTTACTGTGATACTCGAAAAATGTTATTGTTATAACTTCTGCAAATTTATTTTTCTATGTAATCGATTAATAAATTGTTATACTGTTATTGTGAATTTTAATTTTCTTGTTCCTATTTAAAATGACAGCTCATATCAATAATAATTGTAACCAAGAAGTTTTCAATTGGGGGAGTAATAATAGGACTTTGATATTTGACTAAAATAAACATCAAGGTTGTCTAATTAAGAAAGTCTGATGATGCATTGAAAGCAATACCTCACTGTCATTGGGTACGTTCACCTGACGTCAACTGTTGAGTTGTTGAGGTAGCGCTTGCGTTCAGACATACCGCTCACTTACAACCGTTGCTAAACTGTTGAGTATTTTTGTGAGCGTAAATATTTCACTCTCAGCACAGTCAACCTGTATTATGTTGCGGACATGCGCAAAGTGGGAAGTAAAAGTTGCTAGTAAGAATGCTCCTGATACAATCAGCGACAAAGAAATGAAAATAATTATTTCTATGAACTTGAATCGTATCCAGAAACATGTCACGTATCTCTCGATCTCAGCAATGCGTTCAGACTATTTCCAACATGTTGCAACAACTAACACTCAACCGTTTTGCGCTGCTTTTCAACAGTTGACGTCAGGTGAACGTACCCATTGTAAGAAATATTTGGAGCTCCTCTATCAGGTTAATCATGGAACTGTGAATTTTTGTTTCTGGAATTGAGAAAGTTGGGTTTCAAAATTAAAACGATTGATTGACAGCAGTGGCATTGTAACTGGTAGTCCAGCTTCAAAAAAATTCGGAGTCGGAGTAATCCGCAGCAAAAAAATTACAAAGATGATTTTATTGTAGTCAATGTATACAGTGAGGACATTTATAGACCTCCCCCCGTCCCACTGTTTAATTCCCAGCCTAATGAGAGAGCTTTGGTACAAGATAAAAACTCAATAATTAATTAATAGCATGAATTCTACTCTTTTTGACATAGCTAAACTTGAAAAACCCAAATGGGGAAAGTCATGTGAGATTTCAAAGTGTTGGTGAGTGAAGCCCGCCCCCTCTATTTTAATGCAATGGAATCACTGATGATGATATTTTTATAGTCATCCCCTCTTTAAATTCTGAGCAGAATGAAATAGAATTATGAGAGATACCTACCCTTGCTGGGTGGAATTTCAGAAAAGTTTTGAAATTAAAATCTGCTAAAGTTTTCCCACAAACAAAAAATATTTTTCCAGCAGTGTTGTTGAATTAATTTTTTAGAATTTCATTATAACGTATTAATTTTTTTTAATGTTTATTAAAATGCACTTAACCCGAATACCTACTTACTCTAAAAAGAGACTAAAATCAAATTTAAACTGCAGCTGTTAATGCGCAAGGTCAAATGAGACATCGCTTCAATTCAATACCCTCAAGTGGACGTTGCCAGATTGACAAATTATTCCTTGATATTTTTTACTTTGTATCTAATTTCTTCGGCCGGAAAATTGAGTACACTTTTTCAATTATTATTGTAAATAAAATTTTAGCATGTTGACGTTGACGCACGTAAATGTAGAATAAGGAGATTAGAAGTAAGAGGATTAAGTACATGCGCATTTGTATGTATTAATTGATTAATTGAGTTAGGACTTATTTTTGAAGGAAACTCCCGCAAGGACTGTAATTAAATAGACCTATTGTGGCTCTGAAATCAATATTTATTTATTTAATTTCCTTTTAAATTATTACGTCGGTATTTTTTTTTTGCTCTAAAGCCACTATAAATACAGTGTAGGGTGAATCATATCGTGTGATCCACAAAATTTTTCATCAACTATTGCCTTGAATAAAATGAAGCATGTCTGCCAGATAAAACACAAACAATTGGTAGGTGTGTAAGTGAACTACTCCAATTAATGATCTACAAATCATAGAACAATAAACAAAAACATGACTACCTACTTGCATAATGAACTTTGTTAGAGTAAAGAAACTAACCTGGAACAGTAACGATATCTGCTGAGTACGTGTGGTGCTGAGTTTCTTACTAATTGCAGTTTGCATTGATTGTATTTCAAGGAGGATGAACAACTCGAGCCGTTGTAGGGTATCTGTATTACCGACACTGACCCGTAGTGTCTGCAGTACAGATACCCTAAATCGTTGTTATCTCAGAAACTCAATCTCAAAAATGTCATGAATCATAAAAAAGTGACAATTAAGGTAGGTATTTAGTAACATACCAGTAATTTCATCACGTTCTTAAATTATAGTCATAAATAAATTATTGTTTTTTGCAATATCTTTAATATTTTAATGAAACTGATAGGAATTGAAATTAAATGACACATGAGAATTTAAACTACAAAAGTTATTTCAGAATTATTTTAGTAAAATGAGCTCAGACATGACTGCAATAGCCATCTCTCTCTTCCAAGGCACTATATATAGTTGGTGAAAAATTTTGTGGATCACCCGATATAATATCCTTATCCATATCGCTATTTATTAAACGCAATGATCTTGGGGTCGGTTAAATAACAGAAAAGTTGCGCAATTTTGTGGTCATCTCGAATCCGTCAAAACATGCAAGATATCTGTGACCGTTCCTGAAATATCCTGAAAAAACTGAAAAATCGAGATTTCTTATTTTTGCCATATCTTTTTTATTATTGGAGAGTATTATATAATTTTTCGTAAGGTATGAAGAAAATAATGGAAAACAAAAATTAATGAACTTCAAAAATAATAAAAAAAAAATTCTTCTTTTTCCAAAGCAAAACAAATTTTTTTTCGCTGAAATACGTCAATATGAAATCATAATGCTTGCCTTATTGTAGTTTTTTTTTTTAATCTCTTTATCATCTTCGGTATAAAAATCATTTTTTAAAGAAAAATTAAGAAAAAAATTTTGAAATTTATTTTTTGAAATTCATTAATTTTTGTTTTCCATTATTTTTTTCATATCGAAAATAAGAAATCTCGATTTTTCAGGGTTTTTTTTCAGGATATTTCAGGAATAGTCACAGATATCTTGTATGTCTCAACGAATCGAGATGACCACAGAATTGCGCATTCTTTCTGTAAATTAATCGATCCTGTATCTCTCAGCGTTTACGATAGCAATACATATTATAGAGAAAGATATATGGTCACCTGTATAGTTTGAGCAACAAAAAACAAACTGAACCTTTGCCGTGACTTTGTAACGTCAGTCGAGCCTCAATTATTATTCTTAACATTGCAATTTTTTCATACCTTTTTCTTCTATCTTCTGTCTCACGAATTGACGATACACCTAACCCGGTATGCCCCTATTGGTGTCGAATTCTGTCGGCTTCGCGCATATGTGACGTCACATTCGAGGAGTCGTCGTTCTTACATTTTATTCGATAACTCTTTATTGACACCATCTTTCATATTATAATAATTATAGAACACATTTTTCGAAAAACCATTTCCTCTCACAATCAGTTTCAATAAGAAATCGGGTCTCATAATTCTAAATTTGATAAAACTTGAATATGCGATTACATTCAGTAAAAGAACAGCCTCCTCTAGTGTGACGTCATACATATGCGCAATAGCATACCGGGGTTAGGTGTATCGTGTTCAGTTTCACTTTTTTCTTTTCCTGAAACCTGAAAATGACTGCAAATATTTTGTCTAGATATTAAAATTAAACACATCCCTAGCAACATAGTATTAACGAACAAATTATGAATCTCGTAATAAATAGTGAGCCAAAGTTTCTTACTGTTTTTGAATTATCTCGAAATCTTTTGAAAAATCTACATTTCCAATTATTATCCGAAATTCCAATTTCCTGTTAAAATAACCTTACCCACCCCTAATATTTCAAAATAATTATTATTCCTAATAATCGAAGCAACTTGACAACAGAGCCATACAGTTTGCCTCTTTGCACTTCTTCTTTTTCTTTCTTAGCTTTCACATTCGGCCTCTGCTTCACATATGAGCGCGAGCCCACAGAGAACGGGAACGAAACGAAGACGAACAGAAAACAGAATAGAAGAGATCGCTGAACGGTGAAGTTGAGTTCGTAGCTGTACCGTTAGTTTTATCAGTCATACTTTATATCTTGTGATAATTTACAAATTTGTTGAATTAAACCATATCAAAGTAAGTCCATTTCCACTTTATTTTATAATTATTTCTCTTTTTACGAAATTATCGAAGCGGAAACGATGTTTTGTTGTCGTGTTACCGGCAACTTTAGGGTGCGGTTATTTCGTTTCACACGGGAATTTTATGTTACCATGAATTAACGAAATAAAATTTTGGTGCTGGAAATATTTTTACATGTTTAAGAAATTTGAAGCAACCGAAATTATCGTGACGTTTTCTTATTTTTTATTTTATTTTTTTATTTTATTTCATTTTTACTAAATAGGTACCTATGAAGTTTGCATGAACATGAGGAGGTTTCCTTTTATAAAATCCAGTTAATGAATAAGAGATTATAATAATTTCATTAGGTACAGTCGTTTTACTTACTCATCTTTTTGTAGTAAGTAATGGACAATGCGGGTATTTGAACGAAGACCTCATTTCAATGAATTTTTATGTTTTTTCTCTTATTTTATTATTTTGTGAAGAGAGGGTCGGGGATGAAAAGGTGAAGGGTATCAGCTGCACCTGCATCATATGCAATTAAAAAAAATCATATAAGGGTGACTAATTAATTGTTTTATTTATTCAGTAAGCAGGTATTAATTGTTAATGTTTTTATAATTGAGCATAAAAATGGACACGTAAGTTTTAATAACGACGTGCGCTGTTTTAAAACTTATTAAAATAAGGGTTAACCTGCTGATTAGCGACGGTTTTACCCCTACGCTGGCCCCCCTCCACTCTCTCTGCTAGCGTGCTGCTAGCTCTGAGTCGACAGGCTCTCAGCGTTGCCACATGAAATCCGTGTCTCCGTTCTCCTACGGCCCTTAAAGTGTCATTTTTGATTACAAATAATATTAAAACACTTATTTGCTGCAGTAAGTCAGGTCTTTGGTCAGGGTAGGTTTTTTTTCCTTCAAATATTCGTAAAATGAAAAAAAAACCTACCCTGACCAAATACCTGACGGAACTGGTAGCTACTTATTACGGTCTCGTGCGGAAGCGGGCAGGAAGCACGCAGGATTGTCTGCAGAACGTAGGAGAAGGGCTTGCATATGGCAACGCTGAGAACGTGTCGGAGCCTAGCAAGCAGAGAGAGTGGAGGGGGGCCAGCGTAGGGGTAAAACCGTCGCTAAACAGCAGGTTAACCAAAATAAGGGTCTATCTATTAAACTTCACTTTTAATTAGGTAGCTTCGTTTATAATAAAAGAATAAAATTAGTCGCTAATTACAAAAATTATAATTTTTCTAAACTTTTAAATAATGAGACAGAGGGCATGACGCATATATTATGAGAATAATAACAATAGCAAAGGAATTTTTCTTTCAAGATCAAGGCAACATACGCACATAAAAATCAGCTGTTCTTCCCTCGCCTGGAGACTGGGAGTGTGACTCATCGATTATAACTTGTCTAGTCTGGCTGGGCTGGAATGGCCGGACACAGTCACAGTAGACTTGACGAAAGGGTAGAAGCGGGTGACTCATGAAAAATTTCAAGGGATTCGGTATGGATTTTTGGCCGATTTTTCTCCACTTCTCCAGCTTCCCCTCGGTTTCATGAATGCACAAGAATTACGTTAATTAAAGTCGTTATTCCCCTAGATATATTCTCCTGAATCCGTTATTAGGGGGCTGGACGTGCAATTGCGAAATCAAATTTAAAGCCTACTTTGAATAATAATATTCTTTTTCACGTTGCCCTGTGTTCAGATAATTTTATTATGTATTAAAATTCACTTATAATATTAAAAGAAAAACATAAAATAAAATTATTTTTGGTCAATTTTTGGTCTCTAATTTATTGTTATTGATGCTACACTTATACAAAGTTGATCAGAAAGTAAAACTGAAAAGATGGCGCCCCTGTAGAGCGAAAAGGGTCCAAGCGCCAATAAAATTGTTAAGAGCTCCAAGAAACCCGCAATTTTCAAAATTACTATTTTTAGCATTTATTTGTACTTTTACTTTTCCTGTCTACACGAGTTTGTGTACAAACAAACGTTGCTGCAATCAAGACCTTGATTTTGACATATTCCTATAAAGAAAAATATTGGATTTTGGGGAAAAAATGTAGTTTGGCACCTTTATGCCTTTCTCTTTAGGGAAAATATTTAAAAATACAATGGTGAATGAAAGGTTTGGTGCTAGGCACCTTTGTACAAAAATATTTTACAACAATAATAGGTGCCAACCGCCTATGCTAGGCACTTCCTCTTGCACTCCACAATTTTGTTTATACAGGGTAAGTCATTGATATGGGAAAGCTCGATTGCACCTACACCATTAAAGATATCGAAATGAACCAAAAAGTGCTGTAAATGGGAGGGTAAAGTGCAGTTTGTAAAATTATTTTCAGATACACAGGATGGCCCAATATCGCTGTACGCCATACAACTTTGTTATTTTAAATAGGACACCCTCTATATTATTACATTCTCATATTGTTTGAGAAAAGTCAAAAAGAATGGTTTGTAAAGTTGAAGTTTGTAATGAGCAATTTATGAGTTATAAACAAAAGAAAATCGCGATTTTTCATTTTCAAAGCAGCTTATATTGAAAACAGCTCGAGATATGGAAAAACGGTTTACATGTCCCTATCTTAATTTTTAATTTGGTATCCTATCATGTAGCTGAAATTTTTATACCGGGTGATGAAAATAATCAAATTTTTTACCACTCTGTATAAAAATTTCATCCATCCAATAGGATACCGCTTGAAAAGTTAAGATAGGAACATGTAAACCGTTTTTCCATATCTCGAGCCGTTTTCAATATAAGCTGCTTTGAAAATGGAAAATCGCGATTTTCATTTGTTTATAACTCATAAATTGCTCATTACAAACTTCAACTTTACAAACCATTCTTTTTGACTTTTCTCAAATAATCTAAATATGTAATAATATAGAGGGTGTCCTATTTAAAATAACAAAGTTGTATGGCGTACAGCGATATTGGGCCATCCTGTATATCTGAAAATAATTTTACAAACTGCACTTTACCCTCCCATTTACAGCACTTTTTGGTTCATTTCAATATCTTTAATGGTATAGGTGCAATCGAGCTTTCCCATATCAATGACTTACCCTGTATATTGGCGCTTGTTCCCTCGGCTATCTCCTTAAAATGTTGGGTGAACGTGAGTTGGGGTTCGGGGATGTTGCTAATGTACCCAAGTCAAGTTGGCCACGCTTCGGCCAGCCACGCTTTCGGCCAGGGAGAGGGCTTCGATTAATTTCCAGCAAATTTTTTTTTTTCATTTGTTAAGTCCTTGGCCGAAAGTGTTGCAGGTTATTATTATAAATTTTCAGACTTTTTCAGCAAATTTCCAGCCAAATTTTGTTTTTTTCAGTTTTTCAGTCCGTGGCTAAAAATGTGGCTTGCCGTTATTACAAAATTTCGGACTTTTCTGAGCAAAGTTTCAGCAAAAATGAATTTTTCAGTTTTTAAATTTAGTGGCCGAAAGTGTGGCGGGCCATTATTATAAAATTTAAAACTTTTTCAGCAAATTTTCAGTAAAAATGATTTTTTCAGTTTATAAAGTTCGTGGCCGAAAGTAGCGTGGCTGACCATTATTATAAAATTTCAGACTTTTTTCAGCAAATTTTCAGCAAAATTTTGTTTTTTTCAGTTTTTCAGTCCGTGACTGAAAGTGTGGCTGGCCATTATTGCAAAATTTCTGACTTTTCTGAGCAAAATTTCAGCAAAAATGAATTTTTCAGTTTTAAATTTAGTGACCGAAAGTGTGGTTGGCCATTATTATAAAATTTGAGATTTTTTAAAAAATTTCAGCAAAAATGAGTTTTTCAGTTTATAAAGTTCGTGGCCGAAAGTAGCGTGGCTGGCCATTATTATAAAATTTCAGACTTTTTTCAGCAAATTTTCAGCAAAATTTTGTTTTTTTTCAGTTTTTCAGTCCATGACTGAAAGTGTGGCTGGCCATTATTGCAAAATTTCTGACTTTTCTGAGCAAAATTTCAGCAAAAATGAATTTTTCAGTTTTAAATTTAGTGACCGAAAGTGTGGCTGGCCATTATTATAAAATTTCAGATTTTTCTCAACAAAATTTCAGCAAAAATGAGTTTTTCAGTTTATAAAGTTCGTGGCCGAAAGTAGCGTGGCTGACCATTATTATAAAATTTCAGACTTTTTTCAGCAAATTTTCAGCAAAATTTTGTTTTTTTCAGTTTTTCAGTCCATGACTGAAAGTGTGGCTGGCCATTATTACAAAATTTCTGACTTTTCTGAGCAAAATTTCAGCAAAAATGAATTTTTCAGTTTTAAATTTAGTGACCGAAAGTGTGGCTGGCCATTATTATAAAATTTCAGATTTTTCTCAACAAAATTTCAGCAAAAATGAGTTTTTCAGTTTATAAAGTTCGTGGCCGAAAGTAGCGTGGCTGACCATTATTATAAAATTTCAGACTTTTTTCAGCAAATTTTCAGCAAAATTTTGTTTTTTTCAGTTTTTCAGTCCGTGACTGAAAGTGTGGCTGGCCATTATTACAAAATTTCTGACTTTTCTGAGCAAAATTTCAGCAAAAATGAATTTTTCAGTTTTTAATTTAGTGACCGAAGTTCGAAAGTGTGGCTGGCCATTATTATAAAATTTCAGAATTTTTCAGCAAATTTTCAGTAAAAATGATTTTCTCAGTTTATAAAGTTGGTGGCCGAAAGTAGCGTGGCTGGCCATTATTATAAAATTTCAGATTTTTCTCAACAAAATTTCAGCAAAAATGAGTTTTTCAGTTTATAAAGTGCCATTATTATAAAAACTCGAACTTTTCTGAACAAAAATTCATCAAAAATGTTTTCTTTCAGTTTATTAAGTCGTGGCCGAAAGCGTGACTGGCCGTGACGTTTAAATAATTACGATTTTTTAAGTTTACGGTGGTTTTTATTGGATGAATAAACCAAATATTCTCCATTGAAGCCATGAATAACGAAAACAAAAATTTGTTGAAAATTATTCGAAGTCCCCTCTTCCTGGCCGAAAGTGTGGCCGGCCGAAGCGTGGCTAACTTGACTTGGGTTGCTAATGTTGCTATAGCGAATATCTCAAAAATGGACCAATTAGCTCTTAGCCCCTTTTTGCTCCACATCAGGATTAGGTACATGGTACATGTTATACTTTTGCCTGTTATTTTATGTTTGATTCAAACCAAACGTGATTGAAAAATTGCTTTTTTGTTAAATTGTTTCATAGAGTTGCCATTTTGATTGTCATTTTAGTTTGGGCGTAACATTTTTTTAGGGACAAGTGCCTAAAAGTGACATTATTTTACGCACATGTGTTTAAAAGTGACATAAATGACAAATAAAATCAAGTTTTCATGAATCTTCATGTACCCTGTCATTTTGACAATTTAAAGTACCCAATCTCTAGTTGCAAAAGGAGTGTTTCAGCACTTGATGATTGTCAAACTCGGCCTTCGGCCTCGGGCCTCGTTTGGCAATTTTCCTCGCGTACCTACTTAAAACACTACCATTTTGCAACTTGTATCACAAATAGCTATTTTGTTAAATCGTTTTGTCATTTAGGGCCGGTTGTTCAAACGTCAATTAAAAATTTTGAGATAATTACTGATTTTAAATTGCAAATTTTGAAAATACGGCGAATATAATTAATGATCTTGTATTTTTAATCAATAATTAACTCTTCTTAAAGGGAGCAGAATCCATTTTCAGAAATATCAGACCAATGGTTCGATAATACAGGGCATTTTAAAATCAGTAATTATCTGAAAATTTTTAATTAACGTTTGAACAACCGGCCCTTTGTGACATAAATGACAATTAAAAACAAGTTTTCATGAAGCCTGTCACGTTGAAAATATAAAAATTTGTGGTACAAGTTGCAAAATAGGAGTGTTTTATATGCAAAGATGAAGATTGTCAAACGAGGCCGAAGGCCGAGTTTTTGGTTAAATTGCCAAAAAACAACAATTTATGAATTCTAAGTCGTTAAGAAATACAAATTTATGAACTCTTGAGATTGGTACCTATTTGATAGGTATTGTCAAAGCGACAGGTTTCATGAAAATTTGCTTTTAATAATTGTCATTTATTTAAGCCCAAGTGCGCAAAATGCAAATTCAAATACATCTTATCATGAACATTACTACATACTTTCTGAGCAATAATAATTTTTTTTTTCAAAAAGCAGTGGAGGAGATTTTAGGGCTGCGTGAAGTTTTTGCTCCTAATTACTACTAGACTGGAAAACTTGGCATTTTGAAAGCATATTTTCATGCGTTCTAAAGTGACAATTTTTCGAGAAAAACGGAGCTTTATTTCATGACCTGAGAAAAATATCATTGACAAAAAAATCAAAACTAAGCAAATTACATAAAAACAACAAAAATCATAGCAATTGTTGAAAATGGCCTCGTGCTACGGTAATTCAGACTTCCAACCCACGTCACAATTTCTACTTTTTATCATTTTTTTTTCTCCATATAATTTGCGTTTTTTTTTTAAACGGTTCACTTTAGATCTTTTCATCATGCAGAAGTGCCTTTAATAATAATTATTGTAATAGAAAACACTGCCGGTGTAAAAAGTCCTGTCAAAATTATTTTCCTAGTGTCGCAGTAGAAATTAAGGGCAAAAAACCTGACGCCCTTGTAGATTCTAAACCACTGCCACATGAAAAAAAAATCAATGAGTCGGCCCTCAAAAAGTAGCGCCAAAATAATATAAAATAACGATTAAATCTGTGATGTGTACATACAAAAGACAAAAGCTGAGTTATGTACCTATTTCATCCAATTTCTTCGTAAAAAAAAACTAAAGAAAAAATGGTTTATTAACAGCCTACGTATCCCGAAAAAAGTTGGCTGAAAATAGGAACTTGTTTTCTTTAAATGATCCAGGGAATCCTCAAAAGAAACGCACATCTTCCGACATTTTTCTAAAACATCCTGTAAATTACCAAAATAAATCGAAATAAGGCTGCAGGAGCGGACTTGGGTATGATTCAGACTTGGAAAAGTTGCCCGCTATTCCAGAGGAGGTCAATGATGGTGCTGGTGCTGGTGCATTGAAATAGCTCCAGCGGTTGAATGTTTGATTTCAATGCCACGTTGTTAAAACGGATGTTGAGACATGCAGTGACGTATTGGGATGCAAAGCAAACCACAGTCGTACTGCTGAAGGAAACAGATCTCCTGATTTTTTCGTTTCTTATTGCAAAATATTAATTATTATTATTATTATTATTATTTATTTATTGTGGTGTGGGTAGAAGTCGGTGCTACGTTTTTATTGCGTCTGTCTTAGATAGTGGGACTTATAAAATAATAGGACTTGGATTTTTGTTGGCAGTTGGGTCATCACCAGATCTTGTGGAAATTGATGAAATCCGAGATGAAATCTGTCGGAAATGCTTCATAAAACCTGGGCGAAGTAGAGATGTCATTCTCTCGCGTGTCCTATATTGGGATGCATCTTTAAGTTGACAGAAGGTCATGGGTCATGGGTTCCCAAGTTGCATACAGGTGTATCCTGGGACCAAAGTCATGGCCAAGTAAAAGGTCTCGATTTTGTTGTTTCATGCATGGTTTGCGAGTAAACTCCTTTTGGCAGTTGGCAGGAACGGTTTGCAATGCGTAAAACAACGCATTGCAAGGTAGTGAGCATTGCATACGCGTGAAGGGGAGGTGATCTCCAATCTCCAGAAAATTCTGTGGTGCTTGTCAAAAATTTTGTATCCAACAACGTGAAAATGTTCTACGCAGCTGGGTGTCTCTTACCTATATCTGCTTTAAAAAGGCAAAGGCAGATCAAAATCAGTTATCCAATATTAATGATATATCACTTATTCTTCGTAAAGTAATGCTACTTATTAGAGTCACAGATGATCGCTGATTGTGCTTGCTAGAAGCTCAGATGATCTCGTTATGATCCAGTGTTACCATCTTGAGTGTCGTAGAGGGGCGCGAAGTTTAGAAAGATGGAGATTGATCAACCGAGCATAGAAAAAACTGTCACAAAGAAAAAGTCCTATACGAGTGTTGAGATTTGATTATTTTTACCAAACAACTCTCTTATAACATGCTGGATTCTGCGAATAAGACCACCTGAATCTGGGAGAATTTGCAAAATTGAGCTGCTGTTTCTGGGGATTAAAGAGGCTGTGACTCAGATGATGGCTTGGCCCTCATTTTATCTAATTTGGCTGGACTATTATTATTGTATTTGACTGGGTTATGAAACCCAAACAAATTTTTCAATTTGTTAAAAAGTCTTCAACTAATGGTAGCACATCGGCAGCCAAAAAATGTTGCTCGATTAGCTCACAAAACTCAATTTAATTTTTTTTTTATTCTTGGAGTTTATATACATTCCAGGGTTTCCCAATTCCCAAATAATTCAAACCTCTTGGTTCATTCTATGTAAATTCTGTGATATTCTCATCGTAAAATTAAACTTTACGTCTTTTCGTATTTTTATACATAATCCATTATAATAAGAACGAATAGTAAAGTTGATAATACTGGGACATCCTGTATAAAAATATCTAAATCCTACACGATTTTATTATCTGTGCAGCGATTCCTCTCTCCATAAGAACTAAAATTGTCGTTATGTCATTAACCCATCGGGGGCACAAAACTTGTTTTAACCATTTTGGGATGGTTTAGAGGTAGAGGTTACACCACTCTAGCTAGAAGAACCATTATATTCACATTTAGATAAAATTATACTTTTCTCTTATATAAAATCTTAGTATGTAGTTATTACTTTACCGTCGTAAATGTCGTTTATTCATTAAAAAAATTTATCAGTTTTCCTATTACGCAATTGAAATTTTCCGACCACAATTTGAATTGTACACAATGATAACTTATCCAAAGGAAATGTTGATTTTAAAGGTTGGTCTGCAATCTAAATTTCTGTCTATTACATTCGTTCTTATCTTCTTATCACTAAGTAGGTACCTAGGTAATCAGGTAGTAAAATTTTGAACTAGGAAATATTTAATTCTCCTCCCATATTTAGTGTAAGGAGTAGGTAATGAAGGCTTTATTAATAAAATAACAATAACTTTTTCCAGTCTTTTTAGATAAAAGTTTTGATGAATATTTCAACGGATGTACGAAACAGGAAATTCGAAAGGAAACGAGCACCTTCTTGTTAATATTAAACATTTAAGATGAGTCAAACATTCATTATACTTCTAAACGACGTGTATAATTTATAAGCAGCAATAAAATTGTTAAAATGAATAAAATTTAAATAATGAACTCCAATAAAAGTAATTTTGCACATTGTAAAAAATTCCATCAAAATGGCGCTAGTGCTGCTATAAAAACTATAATGTTAACAGTGCGCTGTTTTCAAATAATTGTTTAATTGTTTTATCAAATTTTTTAATCGAATTTTAATAATTTTTCATATAATTATGTGATCAGATATGAGGAGGAAAACCTCTTGTTGAAACCAGAGCATTCATCTGTCTCTATTTTTTATGTCTAGTACCTACGTCTAGTATGTTTAGAGCACAATTGATATGCATCCTCGGAAAAGCCTCATTGAATAGCAGGAACACTTCCAATTTTCATCTGTTTTTAATGTTTTTAATATAAAATCAGGCAATTCAAAAATTAGAAAAATGCGTGACACTAAAAAAGTGAATGATAACCATTCCCTTCGCGAGTAGATGTCGCTATTTTCTCTATGACTGTATGAAAAACTCATCAAACACCTGGAATTTTTTTTAATAGGTTAATAAATAATAAGGGCTCTTGAAAAATCAATGAAACAATATTACGAAATATGATGCTAGTCCATCAGGTAGCTAGAAATTTAAACTTGCAATCGGTGCATTTGGATGAGGGTTTTTGAACATCCATTTGAATTAGAAGCCTAATTTGTTTATTTGGGAATAATTTCCAGAAACGCCTTTTTTTGACTTAAATTCGACCATAGATAAATAGAAAAAAATTGCTACAACTTCTTTTCTTTTTTTTTAACCTGGCGGCGGTTCCTATAATCTTTATTCGAAATAGACCTCATCTCTGTAACGACATGAAAATTCTTGTGAGTTTATTATAAAGATTCCTAAATTATGTAGAAGGGGCACGGTTTATTTATTATTTGTTTATTTGGATCGGCAATCAAAAGAACGTTGAACAGAATAAAAAGTACATTAAAGGAATGCAATAAAAGATATAAAAATAAACGTTCAATGGTTAAATGTTTAATTGGAAAGTTAAGTGGCAATAAAATTATTTTCTTGCTGAAATGATGAGGTTTGAACATTTCTTGTCGGAAACTTCCAATTTTCAGATTTTTTCGGATTTTTTCACTATTCTTGGATGAGCTGAGCTGTCAAAATGAAGATACAATCTGGACGCGGGTGTAAAGTCATTTTACAACAGTCCTGTAGCTTTTTCCACATATCTAAAGCCAGTCACTAATCTAACGAACGGTTGCATTGGTTTGCATTGCAAAATAAATTTCGTCATGTGTAGTAGATACATCAAAACTTCCTCCAATTTTCTGTTTCTTTTCAAAAAAAAATTCCCTTAATAGTACACGTCGTGAGCCCTCTGACAAAATTGGCATGGTGCCATGTAGACGACCTTAGTGAAGTTCACCCCCTAAGTGAGAATTTTTATAAAATTCAAACGGTATTCGTTTGGCCGCGTTTGTCCAACCAAAATTTTCGTTTATCCACTCTTCAATCTTCAATCAGCACCCCCCATGAATTTCATTAATTTTCAAACGGCCACGTTTGTCCACCCAAAATTTCGTTTGATCTCAAAAAAAAAACTTATGACCCAATTTTTAAAAATGACAACAGGACCAAATGCGAATTTTTATAAAATTCGAACGCCATTCTTTTTTCTTCGATTTTGTCCACCCTTCAAAAAAAGTTAAAAAATATTTAGCACCCCCTATGAAATTTGTATTTGACACTAATTTTCCACGTCCACGTTTGTTTTGTCCAATTGAAAACTTCTTTTATTCACCCCTCAACAGAATTTTACAAAGACTTAGAGAAAAAGACAAAAAAACAAACAATGGGTGTATGGCTCTCTTAATATGGAGAACCAATCCTGATCGAAGGACCTAAATGTATGATTCCCTTAATTGAGAATCATCCGGATGCGAAGGACCAAAATGTATGAATCCGGGTCAAAGTCCAAAATGTATGGTTCCCTTAATGAGGGATCAATCCGGATGGAGGTTGATGTTAATTAGGAATTTTTAATAGGTCGGCTTGTAAGACCAAAAACCTTGTTCGAAATCTGGACGAAGGACCAGGGTACAGGATATACACCGGGAGATAATAGACAGGAACAAACGAAAATTTTGGTTCGATAAACTGTTGATAAATCGTGGATAAAATGTCGTTTGAATTTTATAAAAATTTCCATTACTTAGGTGCTTCTGTTAATTTTTTAATTTCATCATATCTTTTCTTTCAAGGAAAGGGGGACAAACAAAAATTTCGGGTGGACAAACGTGGTTGGGACAAACAACGATTTTGCGTTTGAAAATTAATGGAATCTGTTCACGGAGGTGCTGATGTATTTTTTTAAATGTTGTCGTAACTTTTTCTGAAAGGTGGACAAACGGATTTTTTTTACAAATCGTGGAGAAACGAATGCTGTTTGAATTTTATACGCACTTGAGGGTGTCAACTTCACTATGCTGATTGCACCCCAGCGGAAGTTCAAGTGACTGCGTTCTGTTCGCGAGGGAAGCCGAAAACAATGGCATGTTCAGGGCAAAATGAGAATTTTTTGTCTTTTGAAGTTTTTCTGCAAAACACTCTCTCTGTCAACGCATCAATTATTAAAGTCTATGAATTCCTGTTTGCTTTTTTTTACAAGGGAGAAGTTTAAAGAAAATGTGTCATGAGGCAAACGTTGTTTGTTTTTGTCCCAAAATTATAAAAAGAAAGATCCGAAAATCGATAATGTATTCTTTGAAGACAAAGGTGTAAGCAAACTTTTGGTTTTGGAGTTAATCTCGGAAAATTTTGGGTACCCTCACCCGAAACTAATAATTGATAAATGTATACGAGTTGTCGCGTTTTTTGTCAGTTTTTCTGGGAGAAGGGCTTTGGGAAGAAAATACCAAGAAACAAAAATGGTTACGTTTGCCCAAAGAACAAACCATTTTTCAGACTTTTCGGGCAACATCGCGTGGCTTAACATCTCTTTACTAGACAGGGTTTGCGGTGCACGATGCCACTTTTTGTCAGTGTACTAACTATTTTACACTGTTCCAGTAGTACTTCACGGTTTATTTCTCGACGATTCTGAATTAAAAAATTATTTTAACCATTTATGCCTTAAAATATTTCATTTATAAGATAAATGCAGTGAAAACTTTCTTCTGCTTTCATTTAGACAGTTTTTCTTAAACATTTGGAAATTTACAGTTAAATTTCCTGAAAACAGTTTAAAGTTCCTGGAAAAAAATGTACCTACATGGTTCAAAGTCCAATTTAATGTAGACCACTTTTTTATTTGTCCACAATATTATTATTGCGGTTGTTTTAAAAAATACCTCAGGTAGCAAGCTGTCAAGTAGCTTGTTTAAAGAGAGTCGCCAAAGAAGTAAACAAAGTTAATTAAGCGAAAAACTGCTTTGAAGCGTTTCTAATTTTAGCAATCACGTCCTATATTTATTTAGGATCAACAATTTTTTGTATAATTATTCGCTCATTAATAATTATTAAACAATATTAATTTAATAAAGTAAAGCTGTTTTCATTAAAAAAGCTCTTATTAGTCTCTGAATGTGAATAAATTTCTTGAACGATCTTCATGTTGGAAAAAAAAAGTTGCCTTGCCAGTGCCATTGTGAAATTACTGAAATAATATAAGATTCCCATTAAAAAAAAAATGAATAAAAAATAAATAAATAAATCACAACAATGTAATATGTATTAATTAAAGTTTGAAACAATTTACATTTACATCTACATGCGAGTCAAGTAAACGATAGTAACGATAATGTGATATTAAGTATTAATGATATCTATCTTTCAGACGGTTCGTTGGTTTGTTATAACCAGTTCGTTGACTCCTTCCATTTATTTCTTCAAAATGTAAATCTTCGATGTGGAAAGTGTATCATCAAGAAGTTGTACATACCGGCTTTCCTTTTACTTTTAGACATCTCTTCTTCATTGCCGCAAGAACAAGTACACATTTACCCATTACCATTTTTTTCCATATCATATGATACTATACAGTATACAGCATCTGGAACTAACCCACTTTTTCTTCTTATTGTCAACCGAGCGGAGCGAGAGGCCTTGTCACTTGGGTCTTCTCCTCTTCTCAGTGACTCAGTGGGCAGAGAAATTCGTGGGCGTTTTGTAAGATAATTTCGTGTGTCTTCTTCGATAGTTTACATGACCATTTTCATGGTTTTATGATTGAATTGGTAGTTCTTTTTTGTTACTTTGTAATATGTAAAGCAATCTTCAGGTGGCCTATTCTATTATATCTATTTCTTTGTGTTGCTGCAGAATGTTATATTGGTATTCTTAGAAAAACTAGTTGTAGGTATATGGATTTAAAAAAAATTATTCTTCTTTGCGCGATAGGTTTGTTTAAAGTAAATATTTACATATTTGTATGACTCATTTCTATTGTGGATGTATGGGTTTTTTATCTGTCTACCAACGACGTCTATACAGACAGTACGTAGGTATACATTCCAATAATAAGACGATAGAGATAATAATAATTGTCAACAGAACTAGAACTTTGCATATATTATCAATAGGTTACCTTCATCTTCAATGAACAAAGGTTTTTTGCTAACCCTTCATAAAATTTCTAAGCTGATGAATCAAAAAGGCCACTCAATATTTAAATATTTTGAAAGCTCAGGAAAAATTTCTCTAAAAGCGACTTTTTAGGCACCGTGTGGCTTGTAGGGCCATCCTGCTGGAGCCGGAAGTTCTCCCTTAACAGCAATCCATTGTCCTTGGTTATCTTCAAAACATAGGCCCTGATGACTCGCTTGCAGCATATTGCTCACCAATGACTCTTTAATCAAAAAAATGTCATAAAGTAAGGAGGTAGACCGAAAAAAATAGGGGAGGGATTAATTTTTGATTTTTCTTTCTGTGAAGTCTATAAGAGGTAAAATCACAAATTGCCGTATCTAAATCTGAAGTCGAAAAATCGCTATTTTGGAAATATTTTGAAATTGACTTTTCCCGGTAAAGACAGAAATTTCAATTTTTTGTCGTTTCCAAGAAGAAAAATGGCCTTTTTCGAGGTTTACAGCATTTACATTTAAAGTTTTTTGACTAAAAATCACGTTTTCAAGGTAAAAATGTAAAAAAAAACTGATTTTTGGTAACCTCTCTACCATTGTAGAAACGAGCTAGATCAGGCTGGGGACAAAAAAATGTTCCAAATTTCGAGCTCTACATTTTTTGTTCTTCCACTTTATTCCCTCGGCCAATTAGAAATCGATGAGATAACTCAATTACAATTTTTTTTTCAAAATGGCTTATTTCAAAACTATACAGGTTTTAATGCCAATCTTCGATTTTACCTTTTTGACTTTTACACACTACACCAAAAACAACCTGTCCGTAATTTGTTCAACGGTGAGCCGATTTTCGCTGAAGAGGATCAAAAAATTCGAAACATGAGATCGGAGATCAATAATAATATGCCATACAGTAATAAGTAATGTATCTGTGTTTCTCGGTAGATTTACAAGGTTCAAAAATATACATATAGGCCCCAGTGGCGGCTCGTGGATTGCAAAATTAGTGAAGTGTAGATTTTACCCCAGGATAAGGTCCTGTCATCTTGAAAAATCGATTTTTGCAAAGCACTGTCAGCTCTAAATATTTTTTTTTTGCAAAATTTGATCAGCTTGAATTTTTTTTTACAAAGTCTGCTCTAAATTTTTCATTTGCAAGATCCGATTTGAAAAAATCCAGTCAGCTCGAATATTTGAGTTTTTTGGAAAATCCGGTCAGCTCAATTTTTTTTGCAAGGTCTGGTTTGATAAGGTTCTAAAAAAAGTTCGAATTTTTGAGGTTTTTATCAACAAACGTTATAATCTTGTAAAAAACCAAACACAAATTTCGATCTGTAGGCTATTCTCGAGTTCGCAGGAGTCGATTCCCACGCGAGAGTTCACATGAAATTTTCAGTCCTGTCGGTTTGTTACTGCCATCAATTTTGACGATTGAAATCTGAACAGAAGCTTGTCAAAATTGCAAACGAGGTTCTCGTTGGAAGTAGTCGATGGTTCGAGTTCGCGCTTTTTCAAGAATACGATCCAAATAGCGGGAAATGTTCTAATGAGAAATTTGAATGGGAACGTGATCGTTCCATTCCCACGACCACGAGAATTGCCTGACCGGATCTTATCAAACCAAACTTGAAAAAAAATTTTCTTAGGGTGGTTTGACGATGTGAAAAAAAATGAAAAAAGCTCCAATGTTCGAGTTGACCTGACCTTAAATAAATTCGAACTGACCTTGCAAAAAAGAAAAAGAAAATCGAGCAGGTCAGACTAAAAAAATTGAGCTGACCGGACCTTACCAATAACAAAAAAATCCGAACTAACTAGACCTTGTCAAAGCGATCCTGAAAAAAGTATTTTTTAGGTGCGGTTTAAAAATGCTCGAAAAAAGCTCGAATGGTTCGAGTTGACATGACCTTTACAAAAAAATCCAGTTGACAGGATCTGGTTAAATTGAACCTTGCCAAAAAATTGATCTGGCCGGATTTAGGAAAGGGAGCTGGATCTTGAAAAAAATTAGATCTGACCAGTTAAAAAAAAAGGAGCTACCGGATCTGGCAAAAAACATGCTGAATTTAAGAAAAACAAATTTTTATTGAGAAACAGTTGCAGTGACAGGTGACTCACTTGATTTGAAATGCCGCCACTGATAGGTCCTTGTATTTAAAAATGAATATGATCGGGTGGCGCTAGCGACATCTCGTTGCTGCGCATCCTGCCTCGTTCCCATTTTTATGTCCCGAGCTCTAACTGCAACAAAACGAACTATAGTAGGCAAATGCATCTTGAAATAATTTATTCTGTTCAAATAGACTGAAACCTTGTTTTTATTAAGGATTCGAGAAGTTATTTGTTTATAATACAAATTACAAACTATTAACATTCCAATCATTAACCACCTGTCGTTGAACTAAAGAACTGCGATGAAAGCAAAGCAACTTTTTATAACCATAACCATTTAAAATTCGTACTGGAAACGAAGAATCTCCCAAGTGTAATACGATATAGTGTCAGTGTCTTGTTCTTTTTTTACGAGATTAAAATATAACCATGGACAGGACATGCATTCCTTGATTTGTCAGGCTTCTTTGAATTTAGCAAATTCATGCCAGCCAGTTCAGTGCTTGTCTTGCAGAAATGCCCGGTCTCCATTTAGAATTTAGATCGCCGCTTTATTCTTTATTCCAAAAATATACGTTCTGAAAATATCAACCCTTGTCTGTGATTTCATTTATTTTTTTTCCTTGCAGCGGCACTGCGTGAATCATACATCTCGTTTGTCCCACATTCCTCGCCAGTGAAAGTAGGAGTAAAATACATGTTAACGTCTTGAAGTTTTAATTACTTCTGCACTTATTTCGCAATGCAATAATGAATATGTAGATTGTTACAACTCTAATTAGCTTTTTTATAATTGCAGCACAGTAGACAAAAATGTACTTAGTGTATATTTACGTATATCAATAACTGGATAGTGTCGACATAAAAACAGATACAGTTTTGTTAATTATTTATCGTTTGTTTTTGTATTGCGTATTATTGTTTTATAAAATGTAGACATTTTTATTGACCTCCATTCAATATAAAAGACGATAAAAGCTAAGTTGCAATTATTTTTTAGTATTAACATTAATAAATAGTCACCCTAAAGACCGAGCTCTATAGCGAATGATAACTAATTAACACGAACGAACACAGGCAAGCATCACGCTCAACGATCGGTTGTTCAACGGAACACATCGATCATGTACCTACATAATATGTCATATTTATCAAAGCTGTTCCGGTTCGTTTGTGTTTGTTTAACTTGTTCGCTCTGTTCATTGGTGCGCGTTCGTTAGATGAGGACGATACTTATTAGATCGTTTTAATTATATCCGATCAACAATCTCGGTTACTTTTATTCATAAAGAGGTAGTAATAAAACTATTTTTCACGCTTCACTGTTTCTGGGCGTGGTTCCCTCATGGTCTAATGTTCGTCTTGGCAACTCGGGGTTAATCCCCTAGTTATACGGTACATTTGGGCTGGGCTATACTCTCATGCATGTTGCGAAGATTTTACTTTCAATTATAATTTCGATTAAAAAAAATAAAACGATTAAATGGGTAATAACAATTTGTTTATTAACAGTGAATTTTTACAGCCACAACACATTTTATCACATTTTCTTATAATAATAGTACCTATTATCAAATTTGATAACAGCGCGTAAAATAACGAATCGTTAATTAGTATAATTAGGTATTATAAGATATTTTATGTATGTGGTAATCTTGATTCATACCATGAACATTTTACTTGATGCTGGTACAAACAGACTAGCTTGTTTTGGCCAACAGACCATAAACAATGGTGTTTTATTACCAATAAAAGGCAGTAATTAGCGAAAACCTGTTTACAGTTTGGTAATAATTTACTTTCTTGGATTATAAAGATATTTTTCCAAATTACGTACTCGCAGATGTAAAAGTGCCAGATTTCTGATAAGAAGACAAACCTCGAACAGAAAATCTCCATGAAGAGAAGAGACAAATATTTTAAATTGGACCGGAATAATTAATTCAAACAATGGGAAGTTACCTACCTACTTTATAATTTCGTAGAAAGTTTTAACTAGCATCATCTATCTACGTAGACCCAATAAATTCACGAAACAAATTAAACAATTTAACAAAGAATAGGTAGGCACTTTACATCCGCCTTTGCGGGAAATAATAACATCTTCAGCGACTTACGCGTCAATTTATTAGAATCAATTTTTGACGTGTTTGATTTTCTTTTTTTGGAATAAAAGAGGAAACTTCGTCTTGATCGTGTAGGTATAAGATATAGGTACCCGCTCAACTAAATTTTGGCTTCGAGAACTAGCTCATTTAGCCACAGATTAATTAAATTTGTAAATAGTTACATAGACGAGACTGGGATTCGAACCAGTCAAACGACCTTTGATAAAAGATAAAAATAAAAAACTTGACGCGGGTTTATCAACAAAAAAAGTTGATACGACAAGCACTAGCAGTTTTTTAAGTAATTTTGTGTACAAAATGGAGTACTTTAGAGAGTCCTCGACACCATTAATTGAAACTCAAAAATCGTGATTTCTCATTAGGTAAAAAATATTGGAAACCAAAAATCTACCAAGCATTACAGGGTGTTTACTGTAAGGTTGGCCAAACTTCACAGGCTGATTCTTCAGACTAAATAAACAAAAATTTCCCATTAACGTGTGTCCGGAAATGCACGGTTCTTGAGATACAGGGTGTCGAAAAAATATTTATTTCCAGTTTTTTTACGATATCTCGGGAACCGTATGAGATACAATGTTCAGCTCTTATACACACTATGTGCTCAATAATCCCCTTATTTTAGCCGTAAAATAAATGTTTAAAAAAAATCAGTTGCGTGGATTTAGGGTATTTGGATGTTTTCGGCCCCCTAATTTCTACGCCACTGGAATAAATGCGATTATAAGCAGCGCCTTTGAACCGCCCATGTTTTCTATACCAAAAAGATACTCTTGGTTAACGGCTCTAAAATGAACCGTTTCCGAGAAAATTGCATTTTATGAGAGAAAACATCAGTTTTTTAACGATTTTTCAACAGCATTGTGGAAAAACTATTCCTATAATTAATGTTTTCTCTCATAAAATGACATTTTTCTCGGAAACGGTTCATTTTAGAGCCTTTAACCAAGAGTACCTTTTTGGTGTAGAAAATATGGACGGTTCAAAGACGCTGCTTAAAATCGCATTTATTCCAGTGGCGTAGAAATTAGGGGGTCGAAACCCTCAAAATACTCTAAATCTACGCCAATGAATTTTTTTTAAACCTTTATTTTACGGCGGAAATAAGGGCATCAGTGAGCACATAGTGTGTATAAAAGCTGAACATCGTATCTCATACGGTTCCCGAGATATCGTCAAAAAAACTGGAAAAAGAATATTTCTTCGACACCTTCAGTATCTCAAAAATGGTGCATTTCCGGACACACGTTTTTTTGTTTACTTAGTCTGAAGAATGGGTCTGTGAAGTTTGGTCAACCTTACAGTAAACACCCTCTATAAAACAAATCAATTTTTTTTCCTTTGCGAAAAAAAAACAAAATATTTTCCAACTCAATCAAAATGACGTCATATTGTTAGCAAATTATTAAGCATATAAAATGAGGGTTCAGAGGAAACTTTTGCTATAGTTTTGATTTTCTCACCCTCTAAGATTTTTGAGTCGCTGAACACGAGTTTGAAGTTTGCTAGCAAAAATTTGGCCCGAAACTTTGTGTTTTTTTGCACTATTTGCACAAATTTTTACATTTTGTACAGTTTTTGGTCTAAATCTCAGAAAGGAAGCGTTTTTTCGGAGTCCATTCTATACAGAAGTAAAATAGACAAAATAAGTATCCTACATTTCTCATAAAACAGTTTTTTTTTGGAAGAATAGCCGCTTCGTCGGTAGAGTGCGCCAAAATAAACATATCTGGTAAAAAGTGGCAAAAAGTGCAAAACAAGTTCCGGGCCAAATTTTTACCAGCAAACTCGTTTTTCAGCGACCAAAAAAAAACAGAGAGGGTGAGAAAATCAAAACAATGGGAATACTTTCCTCTGAGAATTCTGATTTTTTAAAGTTTTGTTAGTTATTGAGCATCAAATTTGGCAACTTTTTTAAAAATTTAACCCAAACTGTAACACGATCCCAATTGTGTCGATATTGTCTAAAAATGTCCCACCCTGTATACATAATTCAAATTCTTAGTGAAGGCCTCGTTTGACAATCATCAAGTGATGTAAACACTCCTTTTGCAACGTGTGTCACACAAGATTTTTTGTTAAATCGCCAAGAAATAAAAATTTATGAATTCTAAAGTCTTCAACAATATAAATTTATAAATTCCTAGAAATTGGCCCTATTGTCAACAGTAGTAGCGGTTCGTGGATTGCAAAGTTATAGTGAAGCGTAGATTTTACACAGGACAAGGTCCATTCAGCTCGAATTTTCGATTTTTGCAAAGCCCGGTCAGCTCGATTTTTTTGCAATGTCCGGTCAGCTCTAAAATTCGACATTTGCTGTCCAGTCAGCTCGATTTTTTTGCAAGGTTCGGTTGTTACAAACTCCAAAAAAGCTCAAATTTTCGGACTGACCAGACCTTGCAAAAAGCGAGTTTTTCTTGCCAAAAAAATTCTAAAAAAACTAAAAGAAACCCCCCCCCCTTTAAGATCTAAATTACCCCACTCTGTACACCTACGTACCTACCTAATCCAAATTCCTAGCGAGCGTCGACAATAATTAATCTAAAAATTTTAAGAGTCATTCGAAAACTAGGAAAACCCCTTTCACATCATCTCTTGCTCATAAAATAAATAACAGTTACGAATTTATGTTGCAATTTCAGTGCAGAGTAGGTAATCTAAAATTTATTTCTCATCTAAATCAACACCGATCGAATGATTCGCGATGATTCACAATATTGACATTTGATTGATTGAACGATAAAAGAACGATATGACCAAGAAACTTTCTCTAAAACGATATAACATCATGATTTATGACGAAACAGTATCCTTGACATCGCACATGTTTCAAGAACGAGGGTTCCAAGATGAAAGGATGAAAGATCTCAGGAAAACCCTCCGCCTCAGCAGGACTGGTTCAATATAAACAGGAGCAGATGTGTAATGTTCCTATTAAATTACTTAAATTAGGGGACGACGTATAACATATGGCCATAAAGCGGACTTTTCGAGGTCAAATACGAATCTACTTGTTCGTGTGTAAATGTTTACTCCAAATAAGGAAGACTGGCAGACTTCGAAAGCAGTGGCAAAAGCAAAAACCATTGCATTATTTATATTAAAACGTTAATGTTGTTGAATGTTGATCGTTGAAGATTACATGCGTCAATACCTTTTGTCTAGACGTGGAATAATTACATTGGCGTAGAGTTACTATGTTACCTATTAGTCGTCTTACAGCCAATATTATAAAGGCTCATTAGGCTAACGGGCAGATTTCTGTGCTCGTTTTTGAAGCGATAATCGACGTCAAATGACTTTTATTAACATTTTTGTAATTACTTCCATGTCAAGAATAGATAAATGTAAAAAATTTCCACTTAGACTCGATACCTTCTTCAGAAATGGCCACAGAAATCTGCCCGTTAACTTAATGAGCCTTTATAATACCCGCTGTTAGCAATATAAAATCTTATAGGTGTCTGAAAGGATTTAATTAATTTTATTAAAAAAAAAAGATCCCCAAATTATTCCCAAAAAATTACCCCTTTTCCAGAATTTCAAAATGTCTGCCTTTTTTCGGCCAAACTAAGCGCTTTTAATCCCTCGGGGAAAGGTTGTCTTATATATTTCTTATTATAGTGCCTAAATACTCAAAATTTCGGCTCTGGAAAACTCACCCTGACTCCAACTGACTCACCAACATATTTGATTGATTTAACTTAATGTGAAGTTCATAAAATGTCTCATTTTAACGATTTTAAACCGTGGGTGAGTATAAAAAATTATCAGGGGCTAACTTCACGCCGCCTCCTATTTTCTCCTAATTCTAATGCAATAAGTAGCAGCGAAAAGTGGAGTTCTAGAGAGCTCCTCCACTTTCGTGAAAGTTCTGCAAAAAAGTTGAAAATTGCAATAACATTTTTAAACAACTTCACGGGTATGATTTTTTAGAGTTCTGGATAGTCCCCAAAGAGTTCTATAGAAAACTCCTCTACCACTTTGTAGAGAACTCAAGGCAAAAAATGTATTATTGTTACTTGCGAAATCGTTGAAATTGTCAATAAAAATGAACAAATTATCAAACAAAAATCTCCAATCAGAACTCATTTTCGGCGATTTTTGTTTGATTACATACTCGTAAATGTCAGAACTCCAATCAGAACTCACTTGCGGCCATTTTTCTTCGATTACTTGTAAATTTATTTTCGCAATTGTACATTAAACTATGGAGTTCTCTTCCAGAGAAAACTTTCAGAGGGGTACTCCAGAACTCTGAGAAAAATAATTTTAGGATCTTTTTTTAAAATTTTATTTCGTCATATTTTTATTTTGAACTGTTTACGAAAATATACAGGAACTCCAGAACTCCTTTTTTCGCTACTACTTATTCCATCAGAGGTTAATGGTATGAAAAAAGAGGAAGTCGCGTGATGTTAGCCCCCGAAATTCCGCTTTAACTATTTAAAATTCTTATATGTATAGAACTCTAAAATGAGTGCTGTCAGATATTTCGGTGGCCAATAAATATACAGGGTGTTTACTGTAAGGTTGGCAAAATAAAAAATAATTCAGTGGCGTAGATTTAAGGTATTTACCGCTCATGTTTTGTATACCAAAAAGGTACTCTTGGTTAATGGCTCTAAAATGAACCGTTTCCGAGAAAAATGGCATTTTATGAGACAAAACATAACTTTTTTGTTTTTTCTCATAAAATGACATTTTTCCTCGCATTTTTCTCGGAAACGGTTCACTTTTAAAGCCGTTAACCAAGAGTACCATTTTGGTTCAAAGGCGCTGCTTAAAATCGCATTTATTCCAGTGTCGTAAAAATTAAGGGGTCGAAATCTTCAAAATACCCTAAATCTACGCCACTGAATTTTTTAAAACCTTTATTTTACGGCGGAAATAAGGGGATCAGTGAGCAGATAGTCTGTATAAGAGCTGAACATTGTATCTTATACGGTTCTCGAGATATCGTCAAAAAACTGGAAAAAGAATATTTCTTCGACACCCGCCTGTAACTCAAAAACGGTGCATTTCCGGACACACGTTAATGAGAAATTTTTTGTTTATTTTAGTCTGAAGAATCAGCCTGTAAAGTTTGGCCAACCTTACAGTAAACACCCATAGAATTCAATTGAATTTGAATTTATCCTTGTTTATTTTCTTGATCTGTGCATGGACGTGGACCAATATAAAGATATTGGCCTGTTGATGATGTAAAAAATATGTACACTGAGTTGATTTGGGAGAACTTATAGGATAACTCCATCGATGCTCTACAGATTTCTCCTTGGATTTTTTTAAAGATCTTCCTCGTTTTACAGAAAAATGGTATACCTATTGTGAAAAACATGTTTTTTTATTGCAATAGTAACTTTGAATTCATTCGTATCTTCATATACATACTTACAACGTACCTAAGGTCCACTTGGAAGGGTAATTTTGTCATCATAACTTATAGCTTTTCGATACCATGAGCCAGCCAATAAGTAAGCCCCTTTTGTGAGCCAACATCATTTTTTTCTTCCTTTATACAATGTCTTCAGTTTGAATTAAAGCAGGTTTGCCTCATTTAGTTTTGGCAGTAGGTATATGCCGTTTTGGCCAAAAAAGATACTTACAAAACAACCCCTCCCTTGACTTTCACTGTTCTTATTAATCGAAAACTCCTGCAGCGCGATTGGTAAGACTAACGTCGACTTAGGAGTAATAGTAATGTCTAAAAAAAAAATTTGTGTGTAATAAAATGAAATTATTTATCAGGTGTCTACATTTATGTACGGGAATAAGCACTAAAAATTTACGTTAAAAATAAATTTACCTAAACTTTTTACGCAAAATTAAATAAGCGTTGCATTAATTTGAATTTAAGCACGTGAATCGTTAATAAACTCTTAATGAATGAATTATTTATCGGGGCATTTTAATTTTTTTACACAAGTTTTAACGCAGAACTCATACTTATTAGTTACACATGGTAGAAGATAGAAGACTGACTATATTATTTATATTTTTATTAAAATTCTTTGTATATGCCGCATAAATCATTAGAGCTTAATAGTGAAGCAGGTACCTGCAATAACAAACTAAGCGTTCTATGAATTGAAAGAACAGGTGTTGTTGGCCTCATGTTTGCTTTGCATGTATTAACATCTTATTAAAAAAAAACGCGCGCTTATGTTTGATTATTTTGAATACTATAATAAATTTTTATTCGTTATTAAGAGCTTCCTGAAATGAAATTGTTAGTTAAGTAAGATACTACATGTTTTATAACTTCTAGTACTAGGCTTTAGGTGTAATAGAATCAGCAAATACACGATAAAAATAATTTAACGAGGGACATTCCTGTTCTTCTTGAAATGTCCGCTTTGCAGATGGTGATGGTGTGATGGTACCTAATAAATAACTTAAAATTACAGATGCATTTACTTAATTTCGTCACGGATTCTAGTTTTTCTGGTGTTATGCAGTTATGCTAAATTTTAAATCGATTAAATCGCGGTAATATCTGAACAAAAAGTAACGAGAATCTCGAAATATTTAATTGAGAAACTTTTTCCGTGGAATCAATCAGTGAACGTTATTTCTAATTTCAGATGGCCTGCGAGATGTCCTGCCAGTCGCCTGCTCTGAAGGATCTGCCCAAGGTTGCCGTTGACCTTAAAAGCGAGCTGGAGAAATTCAAACCTACAGATCTGAAAAATGCCGATACTCAGGAAAAAATCGTGCTTCCATCTGCTGAAGGTAAAGCAATTTTGTCAATAATTTCTATAAAATATTTTTTAAACAGGATGATTTTTCTTGGAGACAATCATTTATTTATTGGGATTATTTTATCTTCTGGATCATCGATTAGAAAGTTAGAAAAAAACTCAAGAACTTTGAGGGTCTTTTTGTCTTTCTGGTGTGTAGTTGACGAGAAAATTACAGATGGTGACCTTTTGCACTTGCAAGCACCAAAACGAAATTTTGCTTGTCAACACTGCAGCAGAAACGAATATTCATCTGAGCTTGCTTGAGCTATGAATAAAGCTCAAGCAGTAAAATTTAGGCATAGTAGTGTCCCCGTGTCCTGTGGCTTGGGTTCTCTTTTTTTTTTCATCGCAGTGTTTTTTTTGGTGCCAAAGTAAGTCAAAATCGCACTTCTTGAATTTAGACGACATCTTGTTGGCGTTTTCGCATCGTAAAGAAAAAAATTCCTTTGCAATTTCTCAATTTATTTCCTCAATATTTTTTTTTTAAGTCCGGAATAATAAGCATCATTAAGTATTGTAAGTGGTATTGGAAAATTATAAATAGATGCAATAAATCCGAGTGGTATTTTGATCTACATATTTTACACCCACTCCATGATAATAAAGAACTTGCCACCTGTTTGACCAAACAAAAATTCATTCTTGCATAATGTTTCACATCCTGTAAGCGACACTGCGTAATTGTTCAGTCAACATTGTGTTGTTCGGTAACATGTCTCGTAAGTTCGGTGAGTCTGCCTTTTTCCACTTTTCTCTACTTTCAAACTTATTTTTTATTTTTATTTCTATTATAAATTATATTATTTCATTATATCTAGTAGGAGGAGGTGTTTGAATCTTTTTTTACTCTACTGAATTGATTAATATTCTTCCTTCATATCCCGTATGTGTGGAGTGTGGAATATTGGTTGTAAATTACATATAAGTAATAAATATGTACCTATATGTAGCAATTTTATTATTCTTTATGTCACTTGAATGTATGTTTTGTTCTTGTCTATTAAGTCTTAATTATTATTAGTTTTTCACTATTATTTTTGTATAAACTTTCTTCATTTCTTCTCTACTTGCATGCTCTTAGATTTGGCTCAAGAGCGTACACACAATGAATTGATAGCTGGTGTGGAAAATTTTAAACCTTCCTCTCTAAAGAGAACCGATACCAAAGAAAAAATCGTTTTGCCAAATGCAGCAGGTAATCATTTGCAAGTGTATGTGTATATGGTTATAACAGCAATAATAATTACTAATTTTTTTATAACTTTTTTTGTATTAATTCAACTAATTAAATTAATTTGCTGTATATTACAGCTGCTGTGTTTTTGTGATTTATACTTATAAAATTAATGTCTAATAGGTACTTTGATAATGTGTACAATTATTTAATTAGCTTTAAGATTTATTAGTAATATAAGTACCTACTCCACTGGTATAAGTGCTGTACATATAACTTAACTATGGTAGCAGTCTCATAAACATTATAACATATCCTTTTATAGATTAATCTCAATTCTTGTTAACACTCACCATATGCCATATAAGTGTAGGTCAATTTATATTATCATAATAGTAAAGAATTTGGGTTCAAGTTCTTGCGCTAGGTAAATATAGAAAGTGTGTACAGAGTTGTTTAACTATTTTTGCGCTTTTTGTTTCTTTTTCTTTTAAACGTTTCTTATAATTTCAATGTTTTCAGATGTCGCAGCAGAGAAAACCGAGAAGGCACTTATAGCAGGAATCGAACATTTTGAGAAAAATAAATTAAAACACACCGAAACACAAGAGAAAAATCCACTACCCGACAAAGCAGGTAATTTTTATTTTATACTCGATCCAATTTTTTAACGCAAAATATTTGTGCTCACGAACAAAAACGCATTTCGCACCTGCAAGCTTTTTTTATTATTTTTTTATGAATTGTTCTAAAAGTCTGTGTCACTGCACTTAGTATTATTAATAGCAATAAAGTTTTTGGTTTTTCACGTTTGCTTGCATGATAACACTATTATGGTATCTAGTCAAACATTCTGCCCAAGTCGACTCTTCTGCAGAACATAAATTCTGACATAACAAGTCAAATAAATTTAACAAGTTATCTGTCATCCTGATTTTTTTGTGAATGGTCAAAAGATTATTATGCTGTTGTTGCTAGTAATCCTGAGGTTAAAGTTAACAAACATACACCCACGGGCAGTAACACTCCTCCCATAATTCTAATCAAGGTTGACATTAATAAGTGAAACAGAACTCACCTACTGCACCATTTTCAGTTTTATTGTAATTCAGAAAGTAGGTATAACATGTAATTCAGAAAGTATAACTTGTAATTCAGAACTGACTCAATTACATACATGTTATAACAAGTTATACTTTAGAATGAAATGTCACACTTTTTGAATTAGATACACGTTATACTTTCCTGAATTACAACTGGAGAAGGTGTAATAATTTGACGTTTCCATTATTTTTAAGCTCGAATCTCGACTATTCCATTTCCAGTATTAATTCAGAATGTATAACGTGTAATTCAGAGAGTATAACATGTGATTCAAGAAAGTATAACGCGTATCTAATTCAGAAAGTATAACATGAAATTCAGAAAGTATAATTTATAATTCAGGAACTTCTGAATTACAAGTTATACTTTCTGAATTACACGTTATACTTTCTGAATTAATACTGGAAATGGAATAGTCGATATTCAAGATAAAACATAATCGGAATGTCAAATTATTACACATTTGTCCAGTTGTAATTCAGGAAAGTATAACTATTTATAATTATAATGTATCTAGTTCAGAAAGTGTGACATTTAATTCTAAAAGTATAACTTGTAATTCAGAACATGTTATACTTTCCTGAATTGCAGCTGAAAAAAGGTGCAATAATTTTACATTCCCATGATTTTTTAGCTCAAGTCTCGACTATTCCATTTCCAATATTAATTTAGAAAATATAACGTGTAATTCAGAAAGTATAACATGTAATTCAGGAAAGTATCACGTATCTAATCCAGAAAGTATAATTTATAATTCAGGAACTTCTGAATTACAAGTTATACTTTCTGAATTACACGTTATAGGTACTTTCTGAATTTATACTGGAAATGGAATAGTCGAGATTCAAGATAAAACATAATGGGAATTTCAAATTATTACACATTTGTCCAGTTGTAGTTCAGGAAAGTATAACTATTTATAATGTATCTAGTTCAGAAAGTGTGACATTTAATTCTAAAAGTATAACTTGTAATTAGAACATGTTATACTTTTCTGAATTACAGCTGAAAAAAGATGCAATAATTTGACATTCCCATAATTTTTTAGCTCAAGTCTCGACTATTCCATTTCCAATATTAATTTAGAAAATATAACGTGTAATTCAGAAAGTATAACATGTAATTCAGGAAAGTATAACACGTATCTAATTCAGAAAGTATAACATGAAATTCAGAAAGTATAATTTATAATTCAGGAACTTCTGAATTACAAGTTATACTTTCTGAATTACACGTTATACTTTCTGAATTAATACTGGAAATGGAATAGTCGATATTCAAGATAAAACATAATGGGAATGTCAAATTATTACACATTTGTCCAGTTGTAATTCAGGAAAGTATAACTGTTTATAATTATAATGTATCTAGTTCAGAAAATGTGACATTTAATTCTAAAAGTATAACTTGTAATTCAGAAGTTATAACATATAGTTAATTGAAACAGTTCTGAATTACAACTTTAAGTTACACTTCCTGAATTACAAGTTATACTGTCTGAATTTCATGTTATACTTTCTGAATTAACGAAAAGGTGTAGAACGTATAGATGGAAAGGGCCCCGAATAATCCTTATGGAAATTGTCAGGCATAAACCCCCAAAAACTCGTGCTCTAGAGCTTTTCTAGCCTTTATATTCCTGCCTGCCCTGGAGATAATTCTGCCACTATATCAACCGCTAATTTAAATGCTTGAAATTTCAAGGAAGAGAAAGACTGAACAATGACCTGAGCTATTAGGTTTATAATCACTATTATTCAACACACGAATATATCGAAGCCTATAATTTATTATGAAAACGTTCATGGATTTAGTGGCCGAATTATATATTATCTTGTGATATGTGAAAAATAATCTTCTCTTCTCTATGACTTGGACACCATTTGGACAAATATCACATTTCTGGATCCGGAACTTCTGTATTCAAAATGTACATAATGCCAAATTGTAACAAAAAGCACAAGCGTCTAGGGCTAGGGGGACCCATTTGTTTGGAACTATGAAGGAAGAGGTCCATTTTATTTTTATTTTTTTCAAGGGAGGTGTTCTGACCTGACTATATAACCCAGAACATTCAGATCAGTATACCTCCCTTTAAAAAAATACATAAAAATGCTCCTTTTTCAATTCAAAACAAACCGCTCCCCCTAGATTGGGGGGACAAACCAAACCAATACCACAAGTCTTGTTCGTTTTGTTACAATCTGGCGCAGAGTGGGAGATTTATATCTTTGCCGTCTAGAGGCTACCCGAAATTTTGCCGTTGTGTATGGAAATTGATTTAATGACTTGGAGGAAGTTTACTCAGCCTCCTGAAGATGTTCAGCTGGCGAATTTTTTTCATGTTCATGGTCACGTAATTTCTCATTAGTTGCTAATCTACTCAGACAAAAATAAAAAATTAAATGTCTTAGGCACTTTTCTAACTTTTGTGTCCTGGCCTATAGCCTCTATACCCCCCCAATTAAATCCGCCACTGATTTTATTCTTATTTTCCGCAATATGAGTGAATGCAAAGTGTCATTTTAGTTACTGTAATCAGGGCCGGATTTAGGGGAGGGCAACCGGGGCTACAGCCCCGGGGCCTCCACAAATGAGGGGCCCCCACAAAAGAATTTTCCAAAAACTTTTCTTTTCATTTTCCATTTTTAACATTTATTTTCTTATACAGGATGTCCCATAATATGTGGGCAATCTCCCGGATTTGGGTAAATTTCGTAAAAATAAATGAAAAAATATCTATAAAATTAATTCCTCAGAGACACCCCTACAAAGATATTAGCTGTTGAAGTTGAGGGTTGAAAATCAATTTTTTGCAATAACTTTTTTATTTCTTGACCGATTTTGATAATTTTTGGTTTCATCTTGTATTATTTTGGACTGTTTAGAATAGTGTTTCATAATCTTTGGTAGCACATACATAGACCTCGGGATGGCATAACCCCCTCATTCACTTGAAAGAAAACAATAGAAATAATAATTTTACAGTTTTTTAAGGTTAATTTTCTTTTTATTTGACATTTTTTTACATAAAAAATGTATCCTTATTTATTTCGATAGAGCGAACCGTTATCGAGATAAACGTCCTTCTAATAGGTGATGCGTCGCAGGAACTTTCTAAATTTCAAGTAAATTTTAACAAGATGGCTGCCCTTGACAGTAAATTGAGCAGGAAACAAAACAATAACTTAATTAAATACACGTCAGTGTCAAAAGATTTCATTTCATGCAGATTCAATTCTAACTGATTTTCTGCGTATTCAGCGTTTGTGTAACTCATTTTAAAATCAGTTAGAATCTGCATGAAATGAAATCTTTGACACTGACGTGTATTTAATTAAGTTATTGTTTTGTTTCCTGCTCAATTTACTGTCATAGGTCAGCCATCTTGTTAAAATTTACTTGAAATTTGGAAAGTTCCTGCGACGCATCAACTATTAGAAGGACGTTTATCTCGATAACGGTTCGCTCTATCGAAATAAATAAAGATACATTTTTTATGTAAAAAATGTCAAATAAAAGGAAAATTAACCTTAAAAAACTGTAAAATTATTATTTTTATTGTTTTCTGTCAAGTGAATGAGGGGTTATGCCATCCCGAGGTCTATGTATGTGCTACCAAAGATTATGAAACACTATTCTAAACAGTCCCAAATAATACAAAATAAAACCAAAAATTATCAAAATCGGTCAAGAAATAAAAAAGTTATTGCAAAAAATTGATTTTCAACGTTCAACTTCAACAGCTAATATCTTTGTAGGGGTGTCTCTGAGGAATTAATTTTATAGTTATTTTTTCATTTATTTTTACGAAATTTACCCAAATCCGGGAGATTGCCCACATATTATGGGACACCCTGTTCTTTTCTTAGCTTGCAAAACTCAGGTTAAATTTACACTTTATCGTTTACACTTTTTAAAAAACATGGTTTAATTTATTTGGAAAATTATTAGGGGCCTCCACTCCTTTGTTGCCCCAGGGCCTCTATACCTCTAAATCCGGCCCTGACTGTAATGATGATATAAAAAATCAAAATTCAGAGGTGAATGTCTCGAGTCAAAAACACGAGTTATTGTGGGATTATGTCCATGGAGACTTTTGATCGATTGCCCCCAAAGAATCCCCAAAGTTATAACAAATTTGACAGGGGACAATTTCCATAAGGATTCTGTGTTGGGGTCCTTTCTATCATAAAATTTCAACCTAATGAGGGAGTGTAACCCCAAACATTTTAGCTAACTAAAGGAGTTGAGGATTTTTCTACAAACATTATTTCTTAAATTTCTTGTCGTCTCTAAAAAGTCTAATTTTCGGAAACAGATTTAAGACCATTAGCAGCAAAAATATAATTTTGCTGCCTAATAAGTAATCAAAACATCAGGTAGCAATGTAGCATTATTTAATATCAACTCACGAAAAATCATTTTTGCTTTGCCGCCTAGGCAGTAAAAGTTTTTGCTGCGTAGTCTTTACTGCCCTGTCAGTTGACGATAAAATGAATAATTTTTACTTCTTGTTGACATCTTACTGATCTAAATAGCTTTATATCCATTGCCAGTCAAAAAGAGATAACTGCCTCAGTACTTTTTTTTCAAAAATTGAGTAATAAAAGATTAAACAGGCCTTTTTATAATGTATGATCTCATATAGTACCTAATCGACTAAGGTGCTACATATAATAATTATAATTTTGAAAGGTCAAGGCTTTCTAGATAAAAACGAATATCAAATAAGAGATAATAGTTTTATTTTTATTATTTTGATAGAAAATCGTATTGAAAAGTGAAAACTGGCACTGAATTAATTAATGGTAAATTTGGCATTGCTGTTATAAATTTAAATGTCCTTGAAACTATATGGCTCCCTGTAATAACATGAATTAAATTAATCCAAGTGGGCTTAAAATGAAATGTCCTTGAAGCTTGCAATATCAGAGCTTTGTCTACATTAAATGAAACCGACTCTGATGAACAATGCTGGAAAGCTCTAACCCTTTTTTGTATGTTTTATGCATGAAATGAACTTACGCTTTTTGCTTTGCATGATAGTCGTTTTGCAAGAGAAAACCCACCAAAATCTCTTAACCGGTGTTGAGAAATTCGACAAATCATCCATGAAACCCATCACGATCGAAGAAAAAATCGTCCTGCCCGACACTCAAGGTATGTGCACCATGCTTGCAGCTGATTTTTTTTTATTTCTAACATTTTTGTTGCCTGCACTTTCACAAAAGTATTTTTCAGCTTACACCTTTTTTCTAATATGAAAAATTTTATCAACTGAGTTAGATCCAATTTATTTAATTATTTTTGAAATTTGAACCTTTTGGGAATATTCACGAGACTTTCCTTGAAATACTTTTGTTAAGCTTAGTCACTGTATTTTTTTTTCAACTTATTTCAAGACTTTTAAAAAATTATTTAAAAAATGATTCAAAATAATTGGCTAAAAATATTTCTGCTAGTTTTTAAGAAACATAAGAAAACGCCATTTATTCACTTCAGTAATAAGAAAGAGTTTCATTAGGACTTATCCTGGTTGAAGTTACAAAACAAGTAACTGAACAAAAAAATATGTGAGATTTCTTGCCACAAAGTCTAAAAAAAAAATAATAATAATAATTCACAATCGTTCTATAAATATAATTTACATACATTGATGCATTTGTTTGGCAACAGTAAAAAATAATAAATAAATTTTGCAGTGATCGAGCAAGAGAAGGGCCAGCAGAAGCTGATATCGGGCATCGAGAATTTCGACAGTAGCAAGTTGAAGCACGCGGAAACTTGCGAGAAGAACCCTCTCCCGACCAAAGAGATCATCGATCAGGAAAAGAGCGCCTAAGAATGCAGTCATCCATGCTGTCCACCCATGATGGCTCATTTTTACACGGCCAACTTTGTATTATTTTATACTTTTATACTGTTTGATATTACCTATTTATAGAAATGATACAATGACATATTGGATGAGATAGATGTAATATTAAGCTTTTATTCAAGAATTTTGATACTAATGTATTATTATTAATTTGTACTTATTTGTAAGTTGAATAGCGCTAGTGTCTAGTATATAAACTACTAGTTAACTACTATCATTTAATCTGCATGAAAATGGTGCTTCGAATTCAATAAATTTTGAAAACGTTTGAATTTTTTTTTATTTCTAAACAATCTCTTTTTTTTATTGAAGTTTTTTAATCAGAGGGGTTTTCATCAAAAACCCTTTTAATATCAGCCCAAAAATAAATTGGTTCAAGAGATATTAAGGTTTGGAAATAAAATATGTGGCTTTTATTATTGAAGCTTCCAGTGATATTTTTTAATAAGTGAATTATTTGTTTGACACTTTAAAATTCAAAATACACTCTTGTTTGGCAAACGTGGTACATATTCACTATTCAGTATTTTGGGTTGCATTGTTTAAATTTTGAAAACAAATTAAGGAATTGGTGGTGCATCTCAACTGAAATTAAACCCAATTTGTTGCCAGGTTTCTGAAAAGCACTAAATAAAAATAAATTTTGTGATTAATAGTTTTTTCAAGCATTTCTGTCATTTTTGCTCTTTCAAAACTACTTTTTTGATACTCAAATGCCCGTATTCACAAACGATAATTTCCTAAATAATTATGTACTTAATTAATTAAATGAGTGAGATGGAGATATGCAGTTTTTTTTTGCAATAGAATGAGATGGGGATAATTGATTATGTAATTATTTTGGAAATTATCGTTTGTGAATACGGGCAAAAGTCTGATTTTTAAATGTGACAAAATAGTACCTTTACCTGAACCAATGTTGGCCCAAAGTGAATGACAATAATTAAGAACCTTATAAACCTTGTCAAAATTAATGGTTTAAATTTGAAACCAACTTTGTTTGTTTTTTTAACTAATCTGTATAGTTCAGCATATCTATAAAGGTGTTTTTTCTTCTAGTTATTCCTAAGATAAAATAAAAAAATACAGAGAGGATAGGAAAACAGGAAAAAAGACACCTCAAAAATTGCAATACAGGCCTTTTGTACAATTAATTTTCCACATCTGAATTTTGGACTGGAGGGTGAAACGCCAACCCCTATTTTTTAAAATTCGTATCTCCCAGGCATGGTCAGAGCAACACGCAAATTTTGTCTTGAAAATTAAAAAAAAAGGAAATTTTTCTGAACCCATATAATTTGATTGACGAATTTCAATTACATATTGTTAAAATTATAAGAAACAAGTCCTTGGACTTTTTTTTCCTGTGTAGAACTTTAATTCCCTTCTTCATTTCCCCTCGTCATCGTCATTAAAAATGAATGGAAAGTGTATTATTATCAATCTGATTGTAATTTTCCTACCTATTTTGTAGACATTGTCAGCAATATCTTGGGAACTAAAGACCACAAACTTTTGAGCTATTGTACCTACCTACATTATTGTGTATCAAGGATTCAAGGGAAAATAAAAAGAAAGAGCTGATCTCACACGAGTTAAAAATAATCTTCATAATTAGCCAGTGGTACAGGTACACACAGTACTTTTTAGCGCTTGTCGACTTGAAAACATTGATATGGTAGAATCCAACTTTGCAACTGTTAGCTGGTGTCAATGATTGTAGAAAGCAAGAGCTAAAATAAGCTGGAATTAACAAAGTGGAAAAGAAAAGTATTTTTGAGATATCATAGAAAATTAATTTTAGGAACTTGCGATTTTTTACTGTATAAAAATATTCAAAATTGTTGAAAAAGTAAATCCGGAACATATAATAATAATTGATTTGTTATAAATTATCAAAGTTTCACCTGCTAAAGTATATCAAACACAGAAAAATGCGGGCTATAAAAATAATTAACCAGATGACGTCACGTCACGCCAATAATTGTTTGGCCTTCTTCAGAAACACTTGACTGAATTTAAATTTTTGTAGTACAGGGTGTACCAGCACGATTTAGACAACGGTAAGGGCCGTGTAGGTCTCGTCAAGACGAAACGTTTTTTTTATTTGAAGTTTTTGGATTTGGACCTTCGTTGCGGAAATAATTGGCCGACTTCCGGTTTTTAGTTTTTTGGCACCAGTTTCGGCATTTTTAGGTTCTCGCCCAAACTGAAACTAGTTTTGGAAACTCCTTAGCTTCAGTTACAACTTTCATATTGAAGTCAAGGTTCTATCTCTGTTGGATTCAAAATCTTAATTTTTCAATTTGATTCAATTTGAATTGATTCAAAGACTTAAAATTTAAAGTCTTGGGCATGTCGCCATTTTGAATCCAACAGAGATAGAACCTTGACTTCAATATGAAAGTTGTAACTGAAGCTGAGGAGTTTCCAAAACTAGTTTCAGTTTGGGCGAGAACCTAAAAATGCCGAAACTGGAGCCAAAAAACTAAAAACCGGAAGTCGGACATATTTCCGCAACGAAGGTCCAAATCCAAAAACTTCAAATAAAAAAAACGTTTCGTCTTGACGAGACCTACACGGCCCTTACCGTTGTCTAAATCAAGCTGGTATACACCCTGAATTAGTTTTTAATAAAATAGTTTTTCTGAAAAACTAAAATACACATCATTATAGAAAAATATTTTCCTAATCTCTGGGGACAGCACACCTTAGCTGCCCGAAAAATAAAACTAAACAATTTAATTTTGAGAAAAAAATAATTTTGATAACATCCGTAATTGAATAAAAGCTCTACAAGCAAAATATTTTTCCGGAAAAATAAAAATAGCAAGTTAAACTGTCAATATAAAATTGTGGTTCATAAACTGCAGATTAATGGGATTTTTCTACATTTTCTACGATGTCTCGGAAAATAAAATAGGTAAGCAAAATTTTGTGAAAAATATTTTTGGATTCTCTGGGGAAAGCTGACCATTTCCCTTGATACTCCATACATGCTATAGGTACAGTGTGAAGTTGATAGTTTATTTTTAACTGTGTAAACCTTAATAACTTTTCATAAATAAGTCCATGGTGAGAGCACACAAAACGTAGAAAAATACGGGAAAAAACAATCATCAGTGGCGTAGATACAGAGTATTTGACCCCTTTTTTGCTCAAAAAACTTACGTACGCCCATGAACTTACAAGACCTCAATTATCAGAGCATTTTTTGGATTACCTGGAGATTTATTACGAAAAAAGGTATACTTATGAATATTCGAAATTCCTCATAGTTTTTTAATAAATTGAGTCCAAACTTCATCATACCGCAAAAATAAGCTAATTTTTTCGATATTATTTGTTATCTTTGTTATCTTAAAAACTATAATTTAGAATATTTATTTATAAGTATGTATATTGTATACCTTTTTTTTTGTAAGAACGCTGATAAGTAAGGTATTGTAAGCCCATGGGCGTAGAAGTTGTTGAGCAAAAAGGGGTCATATATCCTGATCTACGCCACTGATGAATTTTTTCACCCGGGTTATTCTTCGTTTTGTATTATTATCCGTAAATTAATAAAGTTTGCGCAAAAACTAAAAAAAATATTTTTTCAACTATTTAGTTTATTTTTGACCTAGGTACCTACAGTGTGTTTCACTTTAAATGGAATCACTTCCGTAATTTTTTTATTTTTTGATGAATTAAAAAAAAAAACCTTTTTGCTTTATATAAAGCTCCCGAATATTCCTTTAATGGGTAATTTCAAACAACTTTTTTAAATAAAATTTTCCGGAAAAAATGGCTTATATGTTTTTTTTTCAATTTTAAATAATCTTGCAGATTTTTTTTGGGAATTTTTGTTTTCAACCAAACTCGAGATTTACACTCAGTTTAAACTCCAACTGTAAAAACCATTCTTACTGATTTTTCTCAGACAATCTAAAAAATGTATCTAATAGGTAATATAGTTATGTCCTATGTATATTTAAAATAACAAAGTTGTATGCCTTTTGGGCCACTTGTATTGCTGAAAGTAATTTTAGGCTATAGGTCTCTTCAAACCATCCTTTCTCTCACATAATATCTAGAGATGTGAGAGAAATGATATTTCTCTCACAAATATCATTTCTCTCACTTTTTTTTTTCTATTTTCAATTCACTAATGTAGGACCTTGTATACAGGATGTCCGGAAATTATGAGCAAAAAATTAAGGGGGTGATTCTTCTTGATGAAATATTGCCAAAAGTATCTACAATTTTTTTTCGAAAACTCAAAAATAAGAAAGTTATAAGCCTCCAAGTTGATTTTTTAAATCAATATTTTTTTATATAAGTTTTTTTCTAGTGTACGAATTTTCTTTAAATTTGACACACTTGCCACTGATGTTGCTTTACATCCTTGGTCCAAATTAGACTTGAATCCCTCGAAATCAAGAGGCCTTAACTGCCCTTGACCTTCAAAAAAGCCTATAACTTTTTTCGTAATATTTTTTTCTGAGTTTTGAAGACGCACAATTGAAGAACATGAAGAAATATTCGGAAAAGGTCCTCTTTGTCTATCACGATAAAATGACCTGTTTCCGAGTAAAACTGTTTTAAAAATTTTCTTGCACTAAAATTGATCACCATAAATTATGATCATTCTGCAACAATACCAAAGCATGCTTTGGAAACAGCTGCAGGGTTGCCTAGGAAACAAGATGTTTGCTTTTGATTTCATTTAGACAGCAATTTATTTATTTTTTTATTAAAATTATTTTATTATGTATTTTATTAAAAAAAAAAGATTTTTCATTTCAAAAAAAAATCATTTCCTAGTCTATTTACATACGAATGTCTCTGTTTTGTACATAACTAGGCAACCCTGCAGCTGTTTCCAAAGCATGCTTTGGTTTTGTTGCAAAATGATCATACTTAATTCATGGTGATCAATTTTAGTGCAAGCAAATTTTTGAAACAGTTTTACTCGGAAACGGGTCATTTTATCGTGATAGACAAAGAGGACTTTTCCGAATATTTCTTCATGTTCTTCAATTGTGCGTCTTCAAAACTCAGAAAAAAATATTACGAAAAAAGTTATAGGCATTTTTTGAAGGTCAAGGGCAGTTAAGGCCTTTTGATTTCGAGGGATTCAAGTCTAATTTGGACCAAGGATTTAAAGCAACATCAGTGGCAAGTGTGTCAAATTTAAAGAAAATCCGTACACTAGAAAAAAACTTATAGGTATAAAAAAATATTGATTTAAAAAAATCAACTTTGGAGCTTTCAAATTTGGAGAATAACTTTCTTATTTTTGAGTTTTCGAAAAAAAATTATAGATACTTTTGGCAATATTTCATCAAGAAGAATCACCCCCTTAATTTTTTGCTCATAATTTCCGGACACCCTGTATAATATGTCCCCTTCATCAAGACCCATTTTGATTTTTCTTCCCATAGCCTACCCTACTTGGTTTTCAAACAATTCAATGTTTTGGTAGGCCGCGAAAATATCATATTAACAAAAATTCGCGGGCATTAAAAATTAAAATTTTGCATATTTTATAGCGATTTTCCCAGGAAATTCAAATGGATAAAGTCAAGCTTTTCTTATAAGAAGCAATTTTTGATATCTTCAACAGTTAACCAGTTTTAATCGAAATGTACCTAGGAATTGTCCACCATAAAGGGGTGATATTTGGGAGGGATCTGAGATTCAAAATATTCAAATTTGGTCATATAGGTATACCTCTCCTACAGTTTCACTATGGCACCTATATGTATAGGGGTGGAGAACATACCTATAGTAACACCAGGAAGGTATTCATTTGCTTTGCAAAGCAAATGAAAGGGAAGGCAAAAAAACGGCATAGAAAATCGATTTTGAGAGTGCGAGGAAAATACGGTCCTGTCAGAAGCGCCGATTAAATACCGCGAGTTTCGGAAATAACCACTTCACGACAATGCCAAGCGCTTCGAAGCGTACAGTACCGGACCGGCACTATATCCGCTTTCACATATCGTGTCCAGTCCACAGGGAATTGATACAATGTTTTTTGGAATATAAATGCAAATTTCAAAATAAAAATCGTACTACTGTTAATCTCGAAGATTTTCCTTGCCCTGAAAGTGAAGAGAAACATAGAAATTCGACCGTAGTGTCAAAGAGGCCTTAGTTGTGACCTTAATATTAGTAATAACTGCTTTTGGCTTCTTACCCACCCAGCACCCCTAATTCGCTCCTCGGTCCCGAAAAAATTGATGGAACTTAGGAGACGCGGATGTAATATTTACCTCAAATTTTTCTGATGAAAATTTTCAAGGTAACTGCTTAGACAATATTTATAATATTGTCTAAAGTCTAAGACGACATTCCACCGGATACGGCGCTGCATACGGACCCACCGTAGCAGCATGATGCGTCTCGCCGAAATTTTGTTTACCATTGCCCCTAAATGAAAGTCCATATTATGGTTTTGCTGCACCGGACTCAGTGGAAGCATTCTCATAAGGGTAATTAATTATTTACATCCGCGGCTCCTAAGTTTCATCAATTTTTTCGGGACCGAGGAGCGAAATAGGGGTGCTGGGTGGGTAAGAAACTAACAACAGCCATGGCAAACTAATATTATTAAGGTCTCATTTTTTCCTCCACCCCCCAAGTTTTGGAAGGGGATGATAGGTTGGAGGAATGATTTGATATACCTACGCCACTGGGTAGGATCGGTGCGACATTTTACCCCCCCAATAATTAGATACCTATAGGTACAAATAAAGGGTTCCAGTACCATCATATTTACAAATCAATCAATCATAATACGTGACTTTTTATTAATTTGAGTATTAATTAGGTACCTAACTATCTTTATTATTTTACACATTATCAAATTTCCCGCTAATAACAATAATTCATTTGAACTTATGAAGGTCCGATTTGTATCAGACATCGGGCACGTGCTTGTGCTGCTGCGCTCCGTCTTCAATTATTATTCTTTATTCTAATTCCCGGAAAATTGATATCGGAACTATAAATTATTATATCCATCCTCTTCTGTGCCACTGATTTTCAGATTGCGCGTGTTCAATCAACTCGACTTCAGACAGTTCGCTTGGCCGTTGGCTGGTGCGTCTTCATTGTCTTGTCGTTATCGCTGTAAAATACACCTTTTTTGCACGCTTTTTGTAGATAAAACTGAAAATTCACCACAGTATAAACGCAGAATTCGAATCGCGCATCTTGAAAAGGTACAAACGGCGACAACGGTCTTGTTGCCGCCACGCTCACCACTACCAGTACCTTATTCATCTCGTTTTCACTTTCCCGAAAGTTAGAGACGCGTAAGTTGCAAAAAGTTCGGTTTAATTGTTTTCTTTGAAGTAATTTTCGTTCCTTGTGGTCTTGTGGCGTGTATTCTTGATTTTGAGTAGCCGTTATTGTTATTTAGGTAGGTATTACTTATTGAATTTTTGTTAGTACCTCTGAATTTTTTTGATGAATTCATCTAAACGCAGAATGAGCAACATGAAACCTAGAAACGCGAAGAGAAGCCGACATTCTGACGTGGTCGACCCTTGGCTTGAAAAGCTTGGGCTGTACAGGAAAAATGTTGCTTATGATGAAACTTGCTTTTTTAGGGCTATTAGTGAACAGGTGAGTAGTTTTAAAGTTTCTTTTGTTTGTTTTTTGTAAGTACCGCGATGCATTGTATGCCATAATTTTGTGATTTCCCCTTTGAGAGGTTTGTAAAATTAGCGTGGGCTGTGATTTTTTTGCCGCGTCTATGAATTTTTTGTTTCAAATTTTCCAAAGCCTACTAGGTAAGTATACAGTGATATCCGAAAAGTAGTACGCACCAAATAACCAATTTTTATTTAAATCCTATAGCAAGATTTAAAAAAATAAAAATGGCGCAGAAAGTTTTGTCTACGATGCATATTATAAAACAGGGTAGGGCAAAAAATTAAAGTAGCCTAATTATTGAATAATATGAAGATTAAACATTTTTTGGGGTAATTATTATTAACATCACAGCCAGTCACATTTTCATTCCAATTTTTGCGTTGTGACTTTCCAAAACTGCAAAATTTTCGGACTTTTTTTCAGTTTTTGCTCTATAGGTATCTCCTAAACTGCATTTTTTTTGCCGAAAGTCACTACACAGGGTGTTTAAACAAAAAATTTCCCATTAACGTGTGTCCGTAAATGCACGGTTCTTGAGATACAGGGTGTCGAAGAAATATTTTATTTCCATTTTTTTGACGATATCTCGGGAACCGTATGAGATACAATGTTCAGCTCTTATACACACGATGTGCTCACTGTTCCCCTTATTTTAGCCGTAAAATAAAGGTTTAAAAAAAATTCATTGGCGTAGATTTAGGGTATTTTGAGGGTTTCGACCCCCTAATTTCTGCGCCACTGGAATAAATGCGATTTCAAGCAGCGCCTTTGAACCGTCCATGTTTCCTACACCATAAAGGTACTCTTGGTTAACGGCTCTAAAGTGAACCGTTTCCGAGAAAAATGTCATTTTATGAGAGAAAACATTAATCACTGACTTTCATTTTTCCAAAATGCTGTTGAAAAATCGTTAAAAAAGTGATGTTTTCTCTCATAAAATGCAATTTTTCCCGGAAACGGTTCATTTTAGAGCCGTTAACCAAGAGTACCTATTTGGTATAGAAAACATGAACGGTTCAAAGGCGCTGCTTAAAATCAAATTTATTCCAGTGGCGCAGAAATTAGCGGTTCGAAACCATCAAAATACCCTAAATCTACGCCACTGATTTTTTTTAAAACCTTTATTTTACGGCGAATATGAGGGAATCAGTGAGTAATAAGAGCTGAACATTGTATCTCATTCGGTTCCCGAAATATCGTCAAAAAAACTGGAAGAAGAATATTTCTTCGACACCCTGTATCTCAAAAACGGTCCATTTCCGGACACGCGTTAATGGGAAATTTTTGTTTATTTTAGTCTGAGGAATCCGCCTGTGAAGTTTGGCCAACCGTACAGTAAACACCCTGTATATGTTTTTGAAGAGCGGTTAAATTTGTGACAATTTAGGCCCAACCGGAGCTCTGTAGGTCAATTAGTTACCGAATTAGGGCACTTTGAAAATAGGCAATTTTTTCCAAAAAGTGAAAATTTTAGTTTTAGACCTTGTTAGACCGAAATTGCTGCTAAACCATTGATCCTATGAGCAGAACTCATGGAATAGAAGTTGTAGGTAATTTAATTATCTTCAAATTAAGCGCAGAGCGGGGTCTGTAGGCCTAGTAGTTTTCTAAAAAAATAAAAAAAAACGTATACATTAAGGTAAAATCGCATTTTCCAGAAGTGTTCCAAAACCTTTTTATCTTTTGTGTTTTATCTTTTTTTTTTTTTGGTAATGTAAAGTTACAGTTTAATCAATTAATCAAATATAGACACATACTCAAAAACGTCGCCTTGCTTTTGATGGCCTGGGCCATCAATTTGGATGCACTCTTCAACAGGTAGGTCCTCCCTTCGATGATGATAAGGGTAGCGTTCTGTACCTCCACTTCCCCTTGCTTGAACGAGCTTGGTGGAGATAGAGAACCATTGAACATCTCTGTTCTGCTTTTGATCTCGAGGGGATTGAGACAAAAACAGCAAAAGAAGACGCAGCCCGCGATATCGTCGTGACTGTTCTCCATCGAGTTGATTTACTCGTGCACCTTTGCGGCTAGAATCCACTAAAACGAAGGTTTACTTCCAGAAGAGTGGCATAGTTGAAATACCCCTGCAGTCGTTTGCAAAAAAAAAAAATTATTCCAGGTGTGCTCTCTGTAGGTACCTACTGGTAACTGTGGTCTTTTTTTTTTTCAAAATTTTACTATTTTGGCAAATTTGTTATTTATTTTTTCATTTTAATAGACATAAACTACATGATTTAAAATACCCGTCCCTGTAGCTGTAGTTATTTTTTTTCAAATTTTTCCAATTTTGAAAATAAAGTAAAGTAGGTACCTATACTTATACATATTATAAGCGCATTCAAAAAAAAAATTTTTGCAGCTATTTTCGCGCCAGTAAACAAGCAAGGTGTACTTGTACTTTAATTATTATGTATTACTCTTGTAAAAAATTTTCCTACCCTGTATACTGCACATCGGAACTTAAAACAAGTAGGTATGTGTCAAGTCAATTTTAGAGCACAACTTTCTGCGCTACATATTTATTTTTTCAAATCTTCCTAATATAAAAAATCCAATTTGATCAATTCGAGTATTATAATAATAATTATAATCATGCAGTTGCAGTAAAATTAAATAATAGCTGGCCATGATACATTTACAACTTCTTCAAATTAGAGTAGGCTGTGCTACCTACTACTGAAATTTTGCAGTTTTTTTTTGTGTAGGGACGTAGGAAGGTAAAAAGTAAAAGAGGGAGGTAAAGTAAGAGGTAGGTAACAGATGACATTCCTATGTTTCAAATTTTCTAAAGCTGGAACCATAATTTGAATAATTTCTAATACCATTGTACTATAACAATTTCCTGTTGGAATTTATTTAACGACAGTAAGTTCCTCTACCTCTACCTACCAGATTCTGACTTATACAGGGTGTTACTTAAGTATGGGGCCAAACTTCAGAGGGTGATTTTTTGAGTGATTATGAGATGAAAAGTTCCTATAAAGTTAGATCTGGAAATGCATAATTTTCCAAGATACAGGGACACTTATTTTATTAAAAAATTGTATTTTTTGAAAATATTTTAAAAATTCTTTATCCAATATAATATTGTTGAAATTGGGCAGGTTAGCCATCACTAGATTAAAATAAAAAGTCCAGTGGCGCCCCGAATAGTACCACCTCCTCAACTAATATTATTTTGAAGGAACTTAAAAAAAAATACGCCTTAATGGTTTTTGTGTCCTTGAACCACACAAAAAAAACATTTAAAAAAACATGAATTTTTTTTATTGTTTTCAACTATTTTTATAACACTTTCTATGACTAGAATAGAGTAACAGCAGACTATATTAATGTGCAAAAAATTACCAGGTGTCTACTTATATCCCAGTTACTGCTAGTTTGATTTTTTTTATTATGTGCGAAAAAAATAATATACAGGGTGTCGCTAAATTAAAAGGTACCACCAACGCTCCACCCACAGATTCCCGAGTACAAAATATGCCGATTTAACCGAAATTGTCTATTTCCAAAATAGCACCCTTTTCAAGATACAGCCCTTAAAAGGGGGTCAAACAAAAACACTTTTAGGGTAAGTCAAAAACGGATTAACTGAGAAACTTACTACTATTGTTAAAAGCAGTAAACTGACCTAGCTTTGTAAATATTGCATTACAGGGTGTTCCTGTTTTTGAGGTCACAACTCACTTTTTATTCCAGAACTTTTTTATCCGCACGCCACTGATTGATTCTGTATTTTTTATCCAAAGCCTAAGTATTACTAAACTTATTGCCCTTCTATAAAAGTTTCCTATCTTGCATCGTTTTCCCGTAATTAATTTTTTATGTTGGACCTACACTACTAAAACGTATTTTTGAGAAAATCTTTGTTTTTTTTTTTTAGTTTAAAAATTAATTAACCACTATTATTTATGTCTTGAATGGCCTCCTTTTCAAGATACAGCCCTTTAAAACGGGTCGACTGAATACACATATTATTCCAAAATAAGTAAAATAAGTAAAAATGAATTAAGTGAAAAATTTTAGTTCTCCTGCTACGATTTTATCTCAAGGCCATAAATGTGAATAGTCCATCAATAAAAATTAATTCTGGGAAAACCATGCAAGAAACCAACCCTTTATAAGAGAGCAAAAAATTTAGTAATAATAACCTTTGTATAAAAAATACAGAATAAATCGGTGGCATGCGGATAAAAAAAGTTCCGGAGTAGAAAGTGAGGAGTGACATCAAAAAGAGGAACACCCTGTATGTCAATGTTTGTAAAATTATGTCAGTGCAATTTTGAAGTTTTTGAGTTAACCCGTTTTTGACTTATCCCGGAAAACGTGTTTTTGGTACTTTTTTTTTGTACTCTGGAATCTGGTAAAATGTGGTACCTTTTAGCGACAACTTTTAGTATAAAAAGTTCTGCTTACTGTAATTGCTTAATCTGACCAAAAATTAAAATTTAAAAAAAGCCATTAGCGTTCTTTTTTTTTAATTTTTTCAAAATAATATTCATTGATGTGCTCCCCAGGACGCCATATTGGGCTCAATATTTTTACCTTAGTTAGGGCTAAGTCAGCCCCTTACTGCAGCAAATGAACCTGCCAAATTTCAACAATATAGGGTAAAGTATTTTTAAGATATTTTCGAAAAATACTATTTTTAATAAAAGTGTAACACCCTGTATCTTGAAAATTATGCATTTGCGGACCGACCTATCTTCATTATGAACTTTTCGTCTTATAATCACTCAAAGAATAATCCCCTGAAGTTTGGCAGAGCTTACATGTAGACACCCTGTATATCGGAATTTTTAATTTCTTAGTTCAACTTCGAAATTTTGGCTTAATTGTGAGTGTATCTCAGAATTTTAAAATTACTAGTCATAACTCGGACTTTTTTAAGCCAAAATTCCGAGTTATTTTAATTTGTAACTCAGAAATCTAAAATTCTGAGATCAAGTTAGAATTTCAAATACTTATATCAGATCAGATATTTAAAATTCTGATTTACAAGAATTTTGAAATTCCGAGCTGTAACTCAGAGTTGTAGGTGAAAATTCCTGTTGTAACTCAGAAATTAAAATTCCGAGATAGCGGATTTTTTTGTATTCAGTATGGCTTTTCCATCGCTCTATAAATAACAGAGCAAAGCCCTTGACAAAAGAGCTTGAAGCCACAACCATTGTTAAAAAGAACTTGAGAGCTCAAAGTCACAATTCCTGCTTAAAAACATTTGGGCCTAGCTGCACTTCCCATTTCACTGAGAAATGAATTGTGATGAAAGCCACAAGTCCTTTGGCGGGAAGCTCTGCAAAAGAGCTTGAAGCCCATGAAAAGAGCTTGAAACTAAACCAATTTATAAGAGCTCAAAACCAATTAAAAAGAGTTTGAAGTTCTTTAAAAGCTTGAATGCTTACAAATTAAATTTTTTCAAACATCTTGCAGCTTTGAAGAACCCAAATTAAATAATTTTTAATAACAAGTGCTATTAGTTTGCTTTAAGAGCTTTCAAGAGAAATTGAAGCTCTTTTTTGCATTCACAATTCCAAAACTTTTTTTTCATAGAGGAATTCAAGCAACAGGGTCTCGTTTTAAAAAGGGCTGCAAGCCATATAATTATTATTGAAATTCCTAAGCAACTTGAGCCCCTTTTCAAGCACAAGCCCTGTTCAAACCCTATTCAGCTAGGTTGATATTTTTTTTTGATTGCTGCAATTTTTTTTCTTGGTATAAAATTGAGTTTTCCATAGCCCACTGAATTTGATTATTTAGTAATAATTACAATAAAAAAGAAATTCATCAACTGACGTCCATATGTGACATTCAGTGAATTTTTTATTTGAAGCAGTTATTAGATTGAGGGCCGGTTGTTCAAACGTTAATTAAAAATTTTCAGATAATTACTGATTTAAAAATGCCCTGTATTATCGAGAACCATTGGTCTGATATTGCTGAAAATGAATTCTGCTCCCTTTAAGAAGAGTTAATTATTGATTTAAAATACAAGATCATTAATTATATTCGCCGTATTTTCAAAATTTGCAATTTAAAATCAGTAATTATCTCAAAATTTTTAATTGACGTTTGAACAACCGGCCCTGAGTGTAATAGAATATTTTTTAATTGAAAACATTTTTTTCAAAAATGCAACAAATTTACATGGCTTGTAATGTAAAAACAAAACTTTGACGTGGCACTTTCAAAAGCGACTTGTCAAGGCAACACTTGAAAATGAGAAGACATTATTGAAAAGCTACGTGAATGGTTTCGCTAGGTTAGGGGTACCGAATACAGTTGTATCAGACAATGGTATTAATTTTTTAATAGTGTCTTTCTTATTCTTTTACCAGATACAGTGGTATAGTAACTGAGATACTCATTTATTTTACTCAAAAAAATTTGAAAATTGGAGAAGAATGACCCATTTTTATTCCCATTTTTTTTTTAACAAGTTTGTCGGATTCGCTGGAGAATTAGTGCATCTTAAGTCTCCTTATTGTTTTCGGGAAATCTATTGGTAAAAAGTAAAAGTGTATTTCCTTCGTTTGATAGATGTACGGTGTTCAAGTTTACCATGAAAGAGTTAGGAAGGAGTGCATCGACTATGGTAGGATCAACTCCAATCAATTCATCCATCTGGCGAATTCTTCTGAAGAATGGTTCGAACGCCTAAGGCAACTTGAGCAGCACATGGCTGTCTGTGGTGAAGCAGAAATCGAACTGATTAGCCGAAAGTACAAGTAAGATAAATTATTCTTTACATTTTTTGGGAACATCCCTCTGTTGTGTCAAGGGTACCATCTTCTGGATTGATTTACTCCCAACTTTTTATAAGCAAAGTGTATCAGTTTGCATTCCAAATGTTTATATTGTATCAGTTTGCACCTTTAGTAAAGATTTTTTATAAACAGTTTTAATGGTTTCTATACAGGGTGAGGCGCGAGAACCTTGGGGCATTTTCATATGGAGAAGTGTTCGAAGATCAAAAATTCGTACATTTATGATTTGAATTTTGACTAGCTGAACAAAAATATTTATAACCCCACACCACTTCCGGTTATACCGGAAGTTGCCATCTTTTCCTTTTTTTAAATGGTACACCCTGTATATTATTAGATTTTCAGATTGCCTGAAAAAATGTAATAAAAATGATGTTCACAGTTCAAATTTGTAACGACCAATTTATGAGTTATAAACGAAAATCGCAATTGTCCATTTTCAAAGCAGCTTAGATTGAAAACGGGTCAAGATATCTGAAAATGGCTTACAATTTTTGAAAATCACAAGATAGGGACATGTCAGCTGCTTTGAAAATGGAAAATTGCTATTTTCATTTGTTTATGACTCAATGGAACCCTTTGTTCCAATTTTTAACTATAAACGCCATTTTTATTACAACATTTTTTCAGGCATTCTGAAAATAATATACAGGTGTCCCATTTAAAATAAGAAAGTTGATGGTAACTTCCGGTATAACCGGAAGTGGTGAGGGGTTGTAAATATTTTAGTTCAGCTCATCAAAATGGGAATATGTCCCCTCACCCTGTATACCTACTACAACTTTTCTAGTAGTAATTCAGAAAGTATAGCTTGTAATAATTCAAAAATTAAAACATGTAATTGAACATGTTTTAACAGGTACTTTTTGAATTATGCTGAGAAAAGATGTACTGTTGAATAATAATAATTCAATCAAGTTGACCAATCATGACAAATGCTTAAGCTCATGAACTGATCCTAATATTATTTAATATTCAGGAGAAATTATTTTAAACGAGGCGTTATATCTTGCCATCAGTTTCCGAAATGAAAGTCGTTTTAAATTGAAAATGTTTCAGTAAAGACGTTTGGATATTTGATGGATCCAACCAGCAACAAAGTAACGTAACTCAGAGAGGTCTTAACGATCGTTTTCTTCTCTGTTTAATGCCAGACGATCACTATGATGTTGTTTATGAAAAGGAGCATATCGTCACAGCCGGTGTATGTCAATGTAAGTAGTGTCCATCTAATAAAGTCCCTATATCTTTTTAAACTATTAATTCCAGCGATCATCTACACTATTTTATATGAAAACGTTTATCAGCTACCCAATGTTCTGAATATTGCTAAGTGTATGTTGTATGATAAAACAATCTCCACCGAGAATCTATTTGATGACTCACCACCCGAAGATTGCATCGTTTCTGACGAGAATAAGAATTTAGTACCGTCAAACAAAGTGGTACTCAGCAATTTGATGGCGCCGTTCCCTTTCAAAGTTGCTAAAGCCCTGGATCCTGAATTATACAGAAATATAGAGTACGATTCCTGGACTGAAGTTAGACGAGGTATTTTTTCGAATTACCATTTTTCCCATAAATACAATTAACTTTTTACTGTTGTAGAGTTACGTTTAGGTGCTTGGTATTATGGCGATGATAAACTCATCCTTGGTACTAAATGTGTGTACACGAATCCTGACAACATTTCCTACGAATGTTACATACAAGACGTTTTAAAAGATGAGGATAAATATGTCATTTTCATAACTAAAACAGCTGAACGTCTTACTGTCAATTCTGCTTGTCTTTCCCCGGAATATGATGCTAAACCATGGCCTCTTCCTTACAGGTATTTGTTGTTAATATTTTTAAAAGTCTTATAAGAAAAGTAATTCTTGATCTAGCACTAGTTGAATAAGGGTAAATGTGTCATTTCACTCATTTCTCATTTAATCAGTGGAGCCAATCTTAACTTGCGCAACTTTCGTGACCGTCACATAAGTTACTTGAACCGAAATTAACATTCAAGTTCTTAAAAATAATCAGAGATTCTACTTAAGTGATGTTCATTGTGGCAACATTGAACTTTTAGTGTCGAAATTTACCAACAGGTGGCACTAGAGATGGTGTCATTCGCTAGGTATAATCGATTATTTTGTTTTAAGCCAAAAATAGAGAAAAGGAAAATATTCAGGAACCTATTCTAATGGCAGTAAGAATCACTCTATACTCGGGAGTTGCTTAATCGGTCATTTACTGGCTGTCTGTATTTCCTAACACAACCAAAACAATGTTTTTTGATAATTGTGATTAAAAAAGTCTTGGTAACTGAAGTGACACCTCAGTAACTTACGTGATTTCCCGATCACGTCCACAGTGATGAAAAACCAACTCGAGACTTCTGTCCTGATTTCGTTTTTGTTTGTGCTCGTTTTTCAGTAGCTGTATCAGGGTTGGAGTAATTCTTGGCCTTGGTAACATAATGTGGTTCAGTATTCCTCAAGAACATAATATTCATATCTTATTAGTTGGTAACTTAGTGGACAAACTATAAACCACTCACCTGGCTTTCCTTAGACGGGTTAAAAAACTTATCACTGATATCTGTGGACCGCCTGTTATTGAGAAAATTGCAGCTATGATGGTAATAGTGACGGGGACAATTAACCTATGTGACATTTGGTGACAATTAATTAATGAGAACTTGTCACTTTTTTAAATTACAACTCCCAAAAAACCAACAACAAACTGTCACCGATATCTGTGGGACCCTCTGTTAATTATTGAGAAAATTACAGCTATAGTGGTCAGTGATGAGAACAGGCGTAACTTATGTGACATTTGGCGGCAATTAATTAAAAAAAAACTTGCCACTTTTCAAATTATAATACCCAACAACTGTCACCAATACATGTAGGACCTGTGAGAAAATGGCAGCTATAGTTCTCGGTGACAGGGACAGGTAACTTATGTGACATTTGGTGGCAATGATTTGGAAAATAATGGGCATCAATTAAAACGACTTAAAAAAAACCACGATGGGGACACGAATTTTCAAGTTTAATGAGACATACTATTACCCAATTTGATTATGCACTTTCAAATTTTGTAATTTACTTTTTTTTTAGTAATTTGCCAGGTTGATATCTCTATTTATTGCAGATTCACGAAAAATATACAGGTGATAGTACCTCCTGAAGAAAGGCATAAGTCTCAGAAGAAAAAGAAAGTTAAACATCGCACTCAGAGTTGTAGTGAAGTTTTGCCTCGGTCGTCCAATGTTACAAACGTGACAAATACTGAAGCTTTATCTGAAGAAGAGCTCAAGGCTTTTGTGGGAGTTCCATTGGTGAGTTTCAATGTGTTTTACTTTATGTTGGGTATCATTGGTAACTCGGGTATTTATATTTTCTGTCTGAAATTGCCTGAAAATGACATAGTCAGTAATTGAAGATTTCCTAAGACCAAGACGGTTGGCTGGGGTGAAAGTTTACGTTAGCTTCGACCTGTTCTCCGTGCATGTACTATCACTATCATATCAAAATGTCAGAAGAATCTATTCCCTTGCCTGCTTTTATCTCTCAGGATGGGCACTACGAGTCCCCTAAACTTCCTTTAGGTTTAGGACTTATGACCACCCCGGCGGTATTTCCCAAGTTTATGCGTATAGGTTAAGAATAACCCTGTATAATAGTCTCCAGGACAACTTATATTTCCAGTAATATCGGTATCTCCCAGTCTTCTCTGGAATTAATAAGATAACAATGCCTAATGTCCTTGAGGTTCTTCATTATCGAGAATTCCAGTAATTTCCTACCAGACCCCTGTACTGCAACATTCCCCTTAATATCCTACCAAGAAAAAATATAAGCCCAGAGGGTAGGTCTTCCCGGTCCAGTTGTACTTTTTATTTTTCTAAGTAACTAAAAAAAAAAACATTAACGCATAAAGCATTAACAGATGACAATATTAAATTCAAATTGAATTCAACAGTTGTGCAACACTCGTCAAGATTCATGCAGAAAGCCTCAAAGCGAGGGCGTGATGACACCTCCTAACGGATGCGTGTGGGAAATGGCTTCATGGAATCCGTTTATGACGCCCACGACCACTGAATCTTTCAGCTGGCCGCCTGCAACGTCCGCTCCGCAGACTCCGCAGCCCCATTACAATTACTCCATCCAACCCATGGTGGCATCTGCCCCTGTTACTCCTGACGTTGTTCCATATCACGGTAAGGAGCATTATTTGAAGAAAGTACCCTGCTCGAATAACAACGAAATGTTACAGAGGTATCGATCCCGGTCTACTATTCGCCCCAAGTGGATCACTATCAAAATTACGGACCTTGGGTGAACTCTGAGTACAACAGCGCTGCACAGCAAAACCCTGGCGAAGAGGCAGCACAACAAACTTCTATGACGGGAAATGCTGCTGCCTACGTGCAGCCCATGCCTGAAACTTTCGACAGACCTCCTCCGACAATGTCTGTTTCTGTGGAGCAGAATCATTTATCTGGTGGTATCACGACTCTTGCTCCCACTACTCCACAGCAGGTAAATATATTTATATGTTTGTTTAGAAAAATTAATCAAGAACCAGCAATGCCCTTTTTACAATATCTAATCAAATTAGTATTAAAATTAGAGTAACATGTGACTTGAATTGTGGTCATATAAGTTACTATCAGATCAGACCTGTAACATAATAGGTGAAGTAACTTATGTGACGAATTTGTCATTTTCATGTTGCTACTTGGATTTTATATAAGCAGAAATCACAGTAATCGTTTGTTAAAAGAAAGGTTAGATTTATGAATTTCAAATTTAGATCTTTACCTAATTTGTTAATATACAGAGTGAGTAATTTTAATCTTCGGACCCGTATACCTCTGTTGGTACAAAGATACAAAAAAATTATGCAGACAAAAGTTGTTCAAGTCAATGAGGGCCATTTGACTGTACTGATGACTTTGACCTTGTGGATCAATTTCGTGGTCATTGTCTTGGAGAAAACTTGTTACTTTAAACTTCAGACTTGTTACAATAAAGTGTAAAAAAAAGGTAGAGGAATAAGAAAGCCCCCATTGAATATTCACTGTAGAAAAAAAACTTTCCAAAGAATTCCTGCTAGTACACAGACATCACCTTCTTGATGAATACCAAATAACAGTTAAATATCCAGGTCCAGTTTTAATTTGAGCTCGACCATTTCAGATGGACGTGTATTCCCCGATGATGGCTATAACACCGGGCACACCCATAATCTACCATCAGCCGCCTCCACAGGAGCCCTCCCCGATTTACACTCAGGTGGAAAGCCCCCAGTTGTACATGTCACCCGGGGCTTTCGTGTATCCGCCGACCCCGCCGTCGTCTTGGTTCCCGCCTGGAATCAACAGTCAGGGATTCATCTTCCCGCCGCCCGTTTCTACTAGCGGCATGCCTCAGCAGTGAGTATTCTTAACCGAGCTTGAGCTAGAGCTGTGTTGCAAGGCATGCGCAGCAGCATACGTTTGTTAATTGCCCTTAATGGAGCTTTTTCTAACACAGCAGTAGGTAGTTTAAGGTGAGTGTTCTTTGCATGCGATTTAATCTCGTTTGATTATTGATTTCTAAATTTTCTATCAATTTGTGATTATTTTGATGAAAAGCTTTAATTATTATTGAACATTATGTCTTTGATTTCATTTTCATGAAAAAAAGTAGTTAGCACTGCTTGCTTGCCAATGTCATCCTCATTTTCATGTCATTCTTCATACTATCTGTACACTGAGAGTTGTCCGTTGTCATGCCACACTGATACTGACTAAATAATTTCATTTAATTCGATTTGAATCGTACACTTCCATCTAAGTCGAACCAGATGTGGTATCGCAGTTCGTGTCAGTGGCGTGTGTTGAGGAATAATGAATATCCTACAAATATATTATTTCGACAAGCTATTGACGAAGTAGAGCCTTGCAACTTTTTGATAACAAATATATATACAGTCAAACCTGGATAAGACGGACACTGAATAAGGCGGAAATCTGCCTATCACGGAAATTTTTCCCGGTCCCGATTTAAGCTATACACATTACACGTTAACTTCCACTGCTTAAGCCGGAAACTGCGTAACGCGGAGACGGAACACGTTTTTTAACCTTATGCACGCAATTTCACCTGCATAAGACGGAAGCGGACCGACGTCGCCACCCTTTACTCTTTACCTCCGCATGTTCTCGCGCGTCTATCCTACTCTCACTTCTCGGAATTTTTATTGCGGCAATAAAAACTGTCTGTAGGTACTTATGCACTTCCTGTTTAGTCCTGTTCGGATTCAATTTTAGTCAATTCTAAACTCTTCAACTGTGAGCTGTGAGCATCAAATTATTTTTAGTAGGTACAATATTCGATATGTCTGCAAATAAAAAATTCAACACTCTAACACTGAAATCTTTAGAAATCTATTTTAATAGATTTAATTATGTGTTATGAAAACAAAAAATTAGCGCTAAGGAAAAATATAAGTGTGATAAAACACAAGTTTATGATATTTTGAAGAATAAGGACAAAATAAAATCAGATTGGCTCGTGGGAAAACATTCTATCGATACTAAAAAAAAATGTACGTACTGTTGGGCATTTTCCGTGCTAAGCAGGTTTGTTTCCGGCTTAGACAGTATTTGTTGTTTAAGCCGGAAACCTGTATAAGACGGAATTTATTTTCGGTCCCAGGCGTTTCCGGGTTATCCAGGTTTGACTGTAATGCAAGTAAATAAGAATGATAATAATTATTGTTATCATCATGGTAGAAATATCATGTCACCTACCTGCTGGTTGCCGTTTAAAAGAAAGAATAACACCTCCGTTTTCTTATTTGCAAGTAAAATATTCCAGCAATTTAACCACAAGACCACGTACTAGGGAGTTCAATCGTTTCCCAGGCAAAACAAGGAAATAGATTTTTAGGCATTCGCGCAATTAATAAGTTACTTACTCATAGTTTATTACACCGTACAATATCACAGGTAGGTAATTCTGCTAATTTCGTATTAAAAACGTTTCAAATCACAACACAAACCTTATTAGTATATTTACCGCTGACACTGACACTACTGACAGTAGCGACGACTTTCTTATTGTAATATCGTATCAATCTTAAGCGTATCAAGACGCGAGTCGATACTTCCGTCTCACTCTCGCTCATCTTTTTAGAATTGCTGACGATTCAAACATATTTCTGACAATACGTCCCATTTTAACTCGATTGACTATGAAATGCAATAGAAGGAGTAAGAAACATAACGAGATGATGAATCCTTAGTTATCACAACAGACAACTCTCAGTGTACAGACTTTATTATCATCAATCATCATCACATTTGCTTTAAAAAGAATGAATCCAGTTATCTCATGTCAAAAAATTGTGTTTCTGGGTAAAACCATTCAGATTTTTCAAATATCAAGTTAAAGCGAGTTGATTTGGTGTACCAGGTGGCCCAGACTTAACTGGCCTGGGCCTGGCCATATCTCATAGACAGATTGAGATATTCGAACTGAATAAAATAAATATTAATGACATGATAGAATGAAAACAACCCCCACATCAAGAAACACTTTGATTGTTTTTAATGGCTGACTAAATAGCTTGTTTAAGCTAAAGGCCATAAACCTTCAGAAGAAGATTCTCAAATGTTTTTTTGGTCCTTTTGTTTTTATTTCCATCAAGGTCATGGTCATGATTTTTATCTCAATAATTCTCAATTTAATTGCCCGTATTCACAAACGATAATTTCCTAAATAATTACGTAATTAATTAAATGAGTGAGATGGAGATATGCAGTTTTTTTGCAATAGAATGAGATGGGGATAATTGATTACGTAATTATTTAGGAAATTATCATTTGTGAATACGGGCAAATAAATATAATTTTTTAAGGGCAGCTGTAACTTAGTACCTAGTTCTTGATGTGGCAATAAGTGTTCATAGTAGGGATGCAACGAATACCGATTTTTGCCGAATACCGAATACAAATATTCGGCCATTAGTATTCGGCCGAATCCGAATATTCGGCCGGCCGAATATTATGGTTTTGTGAAATTTTTTATTCCTGATGAGTCCACAGTGCCAGCTCTAACAGGCTTCTTTATCTTTATTTTATTTGAGGGTTGTCCAACTTGTCCCATATAACCAGTTTTTTACATGCATCTTTCAGTCAAGAATGTGCTTTATAGGTTGGATTTTAGGTACCTAATAAAACAATAAATTCTGGGAAATGAAGGGATGGTGCTGATGGTGACCTTTCAGTGCATATATTGCTGGGTGATTTTTATTGACTTGAATATTTGACTGTTTCATTTTCATATTGAAGTTTGATGTTTAGGCAAAACAATAACAGGGTAGGTATCAGTAGAATGAATATTCAATCAGTTTTCAGTAATTAAATAATCAATTATTCTTAGAAGTAGGTACCTGGGCACAGAATAGACTAATGTTCCTGTCATTGAAATTTCAAGCAAGTAGGTAAAGTGTAAGCAATTTCTATAATTTCATTAATTTCCCTCAAATAATAAAACACAAGAGGAACAATGTTATTAAATTTATTAAGATTTCAAGAATGAATAAGAAATGTCTAAAATCCAAAAGGTGAAGTGTGATTTATTATTGATTTATAGCCCATTAGCCTCAACACTGGAATCTGATTCATGAAGTCATCCCATATTTCCATTATTATTGTTTGTCTCTTTTGGTGAAATGGGTAGATAGGTATGTACTTTGTCCTTTTCTTTTAGGATAAACTCCCTTTCCCCTAACCATAACCATTGAGTAAGGAAGTGGTTTGTTTACAAATTGAAAGGACCCACTTGAAAACAGGAATTCTTTTAAATTTTTAATAGAAGTCTGAGCAATATTATTGTGTAGGTATAAATTCCTATTTTTCAAGATATGAAACCCGCTAAATTATAGGTAGGGAGATGCTGTAATGAAAGTGTAAATTCCCTCAGCCTATAAAAATATTCAGGTAGATAGGTAAGTAGTCTATTGTTAAGGGATTAACTGTGATCAATAACAATAGATCCAAGCCATTATTATTTATGAGTTTCCTAAAATGTCTTGAAAAATATGTAGGTGCTTCCATTCATAAAAACTGAGACATATTCCGCGACAAATACAAATATTCAGCAAAATGGCCGAATATTACGCTCGCCGAATAGTTGCCGAACATTCGTTGCATCCCTAGTTCATAGTGTCATGTGTTATTATAGAGCTTTAAAAAATATATTATTATTATTATTATATTAACTATTTAAAACTGACTGACTACAGTATGTTACTTGATTTTACATTTTATACTAAAAAATTACTCTCTCAGATGTAAGAACTGAATGCTGTTACCCAGATATATTAAATGACCTTGATAGTAATATTATTTTTTAATGTTCTTTTATTTCAAGGATCCACCAGCAAGGTGTTTATGTGTTGCAAATGTTGCAATCCATTCAAATAGATTCCTCTAATGATGTTGAAATCCTTGTTGGGAATACAAATGGAGAGGGAATGCCCCATTAAAGATTCACAGAACATCCAGGGATTTTGTGATGACCAATAATTTTTTATAACTTTTTTCCTCTTCAATTATTGTGACCTTAAATTTTTTATATAACATATTTGTCCTTTTCAATTGAGTAAGAACAAATTGATCTTTCTCTGTTGATGTAATTTGTGCAAATTATTGTTTGCATTTTAGAGAATTGAGATTTAGTTACCGTGTTATTTTTTTATATATTGTTGACAGTATTACCTTTGTGTACTTTTTTTTTTTTGGTGCTTACTTTTTGGTATTTTTATATTTTCTTCTATTATTGTCTATTAATTGTGAAGCATTATCATTGCCTTTAATTATTATATTGTTATTTAGGAAGTATTTTGGTGATTGTGAAGCAGAATTCATGTTCCTGGTAATTGTAAAACCCTTACACATTAAGGAAATATTGTTGTTGTGTAATGCTCAACATTGATTCTCTAGCTGAGGTATCATTGAAAAGGTAATTGATATGCTTTCAGCTCTATTTTTCAATAAATTTTACTAAAAAAAAAATTGGTAGCTCTGAAGAGTGAGGAGGATAAATGTTGTTTTGGTTTGTTCAAATATAATGATTAAAAACTGATTTAATTGCTATTAATTGGCAATATGAATTTTGCTTCATTAGTCCCCACTTTCACTATAGTGTAATCATGGTGGTAATTGCAGTATTTGATGTTGTTGGTACTTATAATTGAAGTTTGTAATTTTTTGTGCAAATTTTTTTCTTATCTATGTTTATACATTCTTTTTGATGATTTGGAGTAGTTGATCTACTGCAATTTTAAAATGAAATTAATTACTATTTAATCAGTATGCATGCAGTAGAGTGCAAGTTGTCCATTTATGTCATTTTATTGATTATTTCGTGTTTTGGATTTATTGAAAATTAGTTATTGAATCCGTTGTGAAAATTTAATTATTCATGGAAACTTTTTTAATTGAATCAAAATTTAAAAAAAATGTATATCACCGGATTCAAAACTGAATGGACAAACTTGATGATATTAATGATGAAAACCAATTATGTTTTTTTGGTCCACCATTTTTTGAACCTCTTGTGAAATTATTCAGTACCATTTTAAATTTGAATAATGTAAGATGTAATTAAAAGTCTGTATGTTGGACGCATTGGCAATTTAAAAAGACTGGGACAAACTTGACTAATATGATATGTATGAAAATGTTAAGTCATATGGCACGGTGGCAGCAATCTGGTCAAGTTTGAACCCATTTCTTTTAACCATCATACATCTTGTATCAAGTATTATCTATTCTATAATATTAAGTAGTTTTGAGTGAAAAGATTTTCTAGCTGTGAAAAATACACCCAGAAATAATTGTTAAGTTTTTGTTTTATCAGAATGATAAATTGATTTTTTTATTTTTCCATTGAACGTATTTTTTGTATTTTTCTATTAAACACTGCCTGAAAAAAGTTGGTGTTTTTTTTTAAAAAGTCCCCCCTAAAATTCCTGAGTTACCTGTGCCCTGTTTCTTATCGTTATCTGTTGACAAACCGTCCCTTTTATTAATTTGTGAAGTTTTTCTTCTCATTTTAGCAGGTTTTTTTTTCATTTACCAGTTGCATTGATATTTAATTTTCATAAGCAAATTTGACAGTATTATAGAGTCTATCATATGGCTAATCAATGCCCAATCATTGAGGCTTATTTGTTTTGTTTTGAGCAACCCAATTTATTTGATCAACTACCATAATGAGAGATTTAATATTTGTTCAAGCAACCGGGCCCTATCTAATAAATAAAAAGAACATAATTATTAGTAAAACTTTAATTTTTTCATAACGAAATGGTATAAATTAAACGAATTCGACATATGAAAGGTGTTAAAGTACTTTAAAGTAAAAACTATTAATACCGGTAATCAATTTGCTTAAATCAGCAAACTGTCCTGAAAACAAAAATTAAATAAAATCTTGCAGATCCACTACTGTTGGTGAATTAGTTGCAAAAACTTTTATTGCAATTTAGAGGTTTTTGTGCAAAGGGTCAAGTCGAGACAACCACCACAGAAAAGACACAGTATGGCTCACATTTCTTGCTCTTATAAGATGTAAAAAAAATTACCTTTGCATAAAAACCTTAGAGAAAGTTACCGACTCAAGTTTGTACTTACTTTAATCAAATTCAGACGAGGGACTAAGATTCATCGTCGCTACCTTGAGGCTGCCTGGGCTTGGGCCCGCCAGCCCTCTTGGCCATGATGATTTGATCAACTCTCAGAATTGTGGAAGCGGCTTCCACCGCATATTTCAGGCCCCAGTACTTACAATCATATAAATCCAGGATATCTTTCTCCAGGGCGTTGCAAATGCCATTGGGCGCCTCGATATCGATGCCTGCGAGCTTGTCTCCTTTCTGGTGAAACAAAAAAATGTTCTAAATATCGATCACTTCAAAGTTTGGACGTTAAATACCTGATGAGCATCGAGCAGCTTGGACAGCACGTCGTTGGACCGGTGCCCGCTGTTATCGGCCAAAGCTTTGGCGAAGCTCTCCAACGCGGTGCCAAACTTTCTCACCGAATACTGCTCCAGACCGGGCAGAGTGTCCGCATACTGGATGAGTCGGTGAGCGAGCTCAACTTCGGTTGCTCCTGCTCCGGGAACAAATTTTGGGTTGTTTGTGATGCCCTGTAATGAGAATTTTTATTCTTACGGTGGACTCGTGAACTTTCCTGTTCAAAATGAGCATTATTTTGGAAGTACTCTACAAAGTACAACCACAAAAAGTGACACTTGATCAAATTCAATTTGTAAAAATTCACTACTAATAACATTTCTGTAAACATATTTTTTCTTTAGGATCAAAAATGTATTTAATTAAAATCACCAACCCTGCAGTGAAAACTCCTGAACCTGAACTAACCTTGAATGTATTGACTCCGTCATCAATCGCTCTCTCAATGTCGTCCATAAAATTATCAGTCGCTCCTCTTATAACGATGGTCGAAATGCCACACTTTTCAGCATCAGACTTGAAAACCACGACCGGCGTGTCTCCCAGTTCTTCCACATACACCAGATCGCAGTAGCCAAGCTCGGTCTGAGAGGGCGGGATCAGACGTGGTAACACCGTAGCTCCAACCTAACACAAAACATACAGTTACATCTATTTTCGTAAAATTCCTACCGACACTTACAGTTTTACTGAGCCTTCTCAAATCGAACTTTGAATTCAAACGCACGGCCATGATGCCGTACTTATCGAGGAAATGAAGAGCCATATCGCCGAATTTGGCTCCAGCGACGATCACCTTAGCTCCGGTATCGGCGATCGCCTTAATCTGAGATTCCAGCAGGTTCTCCTCCCCGCGGCTGAAATTCATCAGCTCGTCGGCAGATTTGATCAGAACGGTGCCCTTGGTTTCGGTCTGTAAAATATCGACGGCGCATCCGTAGACGGCGACTTTGGCTTCCTTGACGGTGCTGACTACTCCCTCGACATGTCGCTTGAACACCATGCCCAACACGACTTCGGAATTGTGTAGGCCGTTGCCGAGAATCTTGCATATGCGCACGTTGTCGATGTTGAATTTCGTCACCTCAGGGGAGATCGATATGCACGCCTTGGCGACGAGTCGTGCCAGGAGGTCTTCGTTGCCGTACTGTTTTGACTGGATCGAGGTTTTGATGCATTTGGCGACTTCGTCGATTTCGTTGAATTTCTTCACCTCGTAACAGATCAGGCTGGGAAGAATTTCCAGGCACTTTTCTAGAGCTTTCTCGTAACCTTCGGCTACTTCGGTCGCTGTTACTCCAAGTCTCAGTAGTTCTTCAGCTTGTTCTAGATTAAGATCGATTGGGAAATTGTGAGATTTTAATTTAAACAATTTTATAAATAAAATATTAGTAAAGTCTCCATCAATACATTTGCAGTAAAAAAACATGATGCTTAAAGTAATAAGACCAGGAAAACAAGTCACTGTGAGTGAAACCATTATATTGATATGGTAAAAAACCAAAGGGTTATGGATCAAATTAAAGAAATTAAGGTAAAGGTGCTGTATCGTGACGGTTTTACCCCTACGCTGGCTCCCCTCCACTGTCTCTGCTTGCTACGCTCTGACACGTTCTCAGTGTTGCCATATGCAAGTCCTTCTCCTACGTTCTGCAGACAATCCTGCGCGCTTCCTGCCCGCTTCCGCACGAGACCGTAATAGTAGTAGCTACCGGTTCCGTCAGGTCTTTGGTCAGGGTAGGTTTTTTTCATTTTACGAACATTTGAAGGGGAAAAAAACCTACCCTGACCAAAGACCTGACTTACTGCAGCAAATAAGTGTTTTAATATTATTTGTAACCAAAAATGACACTTTAAGGCCGTAGGAGAACGGAGACACGGATTTCATGTGGCAACGCTGAGCGGAGCAAGCAGAGAAAGTGGAGGGGAGCCAGCGTAGGGGTAAAACCGTCGCGATAGAGCACCTTTACCCAATTTTCATTGTTGCCAGACTTCAAAACAACTTCTGTCAAAGTTAATGTCAAAATAACCAATCAACCTATTGAATTTGAAGCGGAGGGACTACCAAGGCGCTTCAAGATAGGGCATTTCCATACAATTTGAATAATTTTACAAATAAAGAGCACGGCACAAATAACATTTCCTTTATATAATAATTATTATTCTCACCCAAGAGCGCTCCAGCTAGGATAATAACAAAATTGGTGCCGTCGCCGACCTGCCGATCTTGCATCTCGCTAGCAAAAATCATGAGTTTGGCAGCCGGGTGTTCGACGTCCAGTTCTCTGACGATGGTCGCAGCGTCGCTGGTCACGAACTGTTTTTCCAAATGATTGATCACCAGCTTATTCATGCCATTCGGACCGTAGGCGGATCGAACTGATTGGGAAAACTCCTTGCAAGCGGTTATGTTTCTGAAAACCGCTTCATCGAGACCAGAGTAATACTGAAATTATAATTCGTGATGTATATCTGAATGTTATTAACGTTAGTTTTGAAGATTTCTAAATTTTAGCCGGTACAGAAAAATGGAGATTCATAACACATGATTTTTGGGCGAGGTTTTTTACTTACCCTGGAACCGTCTTTCATCATTTGGGAGAAACCGGGGGCCCGTGGAACTTTTAATGCCATTTTGGTGTTTAGTTTGTGTGGATTTGTTTATAAAAAGTATTTAGCACGCTTTTTCAAGAAAATTAACTTCGTCAAATTCTATTCCAACCCAACCTATTCTTTTTCTGGCTGGTTTTTGTATGGTGGAGGTGGATTGGTGGACTGGTGGAGTGGAAGTGGAATAAATAATAATAATAATTTATAACAAATGAGCATTGAGAAACGAATGACGAATGAATAATGAATCATTGAATGACTTTTAAGAAGATTTGAATGACAAATATTTCAAAGTCATTTGTCACTCAAAACCTTCTGTCAAAATTCAAATGTGCGCTCAGATGTGCGTTCATAATAATACCGATAATACGAAACGAACGAATAGTCAGTGTGACGTCACTAGGATGGGCTAAAAGTAAACGGTTCCAAATAAACAAACCATTCACGTAGCCATTGTCAATTGTCGTGATTTAGTTTAAGTTTTAAGTTCACGTGGTCCCGAAGTTCGACTTATTGAGGTTGTTTTCAGGCATTGACCTGCGATCGCCATCAATTGAATTGAACTAAATCATATTTTAGGTTTCCGTGGAGCCCGAGCCGTCAGTCGGTAGTTTAATTTTTATCACTAAAATATAAATATAGGTAACTGACAGAAGTTAGCTTAAGCATTCGTCTAGTTTGTAAGTTTTATAATAGGTATATTGTTATAGTAGGATTAACTTTAAAAAGTCAGATGTGACGTCTTACTAACCGTCCGAATTAATATTTTTAATTTCACCAGAAAATGTCAAACAGTTAATTGTCAAGTTGTGAACGAGCGTAATTATTATTGAAGGAATCGTTCAAAAAATGAATTGAACCGCTTACGTCAGTTTGAGAGCCACTGACAACTACATAAAATTTATTCACGTAATGACATTCTATCCTCTGTGCTGTGCATTTAATTCTCATTCAAAACCAATGTTGACGTATACTTATTTATGCGGGATGGAGTGTTTAGACAAACTGGACGGTTACTATAAAAACCACGTATATGAAACAAAATAAATCGAACTATCAAATGGATGTGTATTCTTAATCGATACGTATGACTTTTTAGACTTTATTGGACTATATGGTTCTATTGAACGGTTGAGTTTTTGAAATTAAATTTTTTTTTCTGAATGTACTAATCTCTAATTCATCTAAAAAAGTCCTTAGAAAAAAAAACCATCCGGAAATACTAAGACTAGACAGTCGAAACAGCTGCGAGCTATTATAGTTACTTACTGATTGTAATAAGTTAATAGTCAGACTAGAAACTGGACACCTAAGAAACATCATAACTAACAATAAATTAAGATGAATTTATAAAAATTAATAAATTATAGGTTCATATGAACCAAGAACCGTTGAAAAACAATCAAATTAAAATTAGTAAATAAAGATGCGTATTGTATTCAATGAATATGGATTAGTAGAGTATCTTGATATAAAATTATGATAAATTTCGTTTTTTAATTCATCGATTCGCAGGAAAATTAAATTAAATAGATAATATTATCTCGTTTGAAACCATACCAGGTGATTCAACTTTGACGCCAGAAAGTAACTACAACGTATAAAAAGAGACGACCGACGAAAATGACACTAACCTTCCGTTCCGTACTCTTTTATACAATAAAAATCTGTCAAGCATCCAGATTCTCTATGGATTAGTGCCCTTCCACAAATACCTATTCACTTGTCGATTGTCAATGTTCAAAGTACCAAATACGGGAGCTTCAAAATGGCGTTTTCAATCGCACACAAGTTCATCTACACGGCGAATCCATACACCTTCTTGATGTTTTTAATTCTTCGGCTAGACTTTTTGGTGAATATCGCGTCAAGCCGTCAATGGTGTCAAATCTATAAGTCACTGCTGTCACTCTCACATGTTTGGTTAATAAGTGCACTGCTAACTGTCATTGAAAAATGTTGCAACTTGCAATGCAATGCAAAATACAACTTGTTGGATGGAATGGAAATGGAACTTATGGAACTTGGAAGTTACATAATTTAATACAAAGGAATGAGAGTGGGAAATTGGAAAGCTGGTAGTTTTATTTATAAACGTAAATAATATGTTTGATTATGCCTATAGTTTGCTTATTTGAACGCTGATTCAAATTCAAACTAGATAAAAATTAACTTGATCAAGTTCATTGTTCAAGGACTACAACTACCAAGGACAAGGCTGTCTTACATTCAAGGGGGTACTCAAGTTCAGTGAGTTGGTCAGTAATTTATATTTAAATTCACTTATCATGTCACACTTTCTCTATTTTAGAATAGTAAACAGTAGGAGAAAAGCTGGAGATATCATAATATCACTATGTAAAAGTGTACAGAAAATAGGCACATTTTGCTAATCATAAAGTTTTAGCATTATATTGTTAGCACCTACCAATTATAGATAACTAGTTAGTTACTATTAAAAAATGAGTCATTTTAGTAAATATAATGAAAAGTGAAGCAAATCCGTACCAGGGCTCTTACAACTAAATTAAAAATGTTCTCATCAAGAGTGAACAGGATATTGAAGTATTCTTTAATTGGTGCTGGAATTGCGGGAACCGCTGTGAGTTTACAAGCAAATCAGTACCAGATAGACTCAGTTGGAATCGTACGACTTTCAAGGGCAGCCTGTACTGTTTTTAAGATAGGCGTTATTTATAAACGAGACTTATATTCGAAAGATCTGGACAAAAAATCTGCTGAATATAAGCAGATAAAATCACAATGTCACAAGAAGAGCGCCGAAAAATTACTGGATTTATGTTGCACAAATAGAGGCGTTTATATTAAAGTAGGACAACACATAGCAGCTTTGGAATATTTGCTACCCTCTGAATACACACAGACATTGAAAGTTCTCCATAGTGAAGCTCCAAGAAATAGTTTGGAAGATGTTTATAAAGTGTTGAGGGAGGATTTGAAAAAAGAGGTGAGTAATGAGTATATATATATATATATATATATCAATATATATCAACAGCTCACTTAACTTGCAACATTTTGTTTTTCTAGCCGTCAGAATTATTCGAGTCGCTAGATCCCGAGCCTTTAGGAATCGCATCTCTAGCTCAAGTGCATAAAGCGACTCTGAAAGACGGTTCAGTAGTCGCTGTCAAAGTTCAGCATCCGTACGTCCAGGGGAATTCCCGAGTCGACATGAAAACCATGGAATACTTGGTCAAGTTGATGAGTTGGGTGTTCCCCGAATTCAAGTTTCAGTGGCTCGTCGACGAGAGCAAAAAGAACATACCTCAAGAATTGAATTTTGAATTGGAGGGCCGGAATGCCGAAAAATTGGCAGCCATGTTCAAAGGCGTAAATTGGATGCACGTACCCAGAATCAGGTAATACCGACCCCATTTTTAAGTGAGGAAAGTGACTCATTAAGAATTAATCAGTCCGATTAAGACAAATTTAGTTCTTCATGGTGTCACCTCTGTTTTATGTTATAAACGAATGATCAATAATTGAACGATTATAATTCTTATATTCAATGACAGATGGGATTTAACGACATCCAGAGTTCTAACGATGGATTTTGTAGAAGGCGGTCAAGTAAACGACTTGAAATACATCCAGAAAAACGGTCTGGATCCGTACGAAATAACCGATAAACTGGGACGACTCTATTCTAAAATGATTTTCGTTCATGGGTTCGTTCATAGCGATCCCCATCCAGGAAACATTCTTGTCAGAAAATCGAAAAGGGGAGACTGTGATATCGTTCTTTTGGATCATGGGCTATATGCGGTAAGGTTCTTAATAATAATAATAATTCATAACTCCAAAAGGTAGCCATTTATTAACGCACGCACTTTGTAGAATTTGAGTGACGAATTCAGGGTCGAATACGCCAACCTTTGGCTGAGCATTTTGGATCGAGACAGGAAGAGAATGAGAGAGCATTGTAAAAATTTAGGAATCGAAGGTAACCTGTATGGGTTGTTTGCATGCATGGTCACCGGAAGACCCTGGGAGTCGATTTTAGAGGGAGTTCAAAGGTGAGTAGTTTCATGCATATCAACTATTTAGAACAGAATAGCAACCATTTATCCACAGAAAATCCCCGACGAAAGACGAAAAAGACTTCCTCCAGAAAGAACTGACCAACATCCTGCCCCAAATATCCGGCATCCTGGACTCGGTGAACCGGCAGATGTTGCTGGTGCTGAAAACAAACGACTTGATACGCGGCATCGAACACACCCTCCGTACGAGTGCCCGGAAGGGGGCCTTCCGGGTGATGACCCAGTGCTGCGTGCGTTCCGTCTATCAGCAGCGAATCGACAACTCCCGCTCGATCGGGGAAAGGATGGGGGCCGTGCTGGGTCAGTATTGGGAACTGATGAAGATCTATATTTATTACTCCTTCTTGAGAGTTAGGCAGGTGGTTAGTTTTGCATGATGGGCAATTTAGTTGGTTGTATAGGTCAGTAACTAGAAGATCCTAGTCTTTTCAAGACTTGGGTGTATTTTTTGGAATGTCAAGTCTTCCACTGGATAAATATTGACTTCCCGCTCTCACTGCCTGAGGTATTTATTAAATAATTAAATCCTAATGCTCTGTTGCAGGAAAGTAATCAATTGATCTGTCGTTGACAATTGATATAAATTCCTAATAATTTCATTTACTATAATAATTAATTAAACACTAAAGCTACAGGGTGTTTCAAAAGATTTAAGTGGCAGATTAGTTAATTACTTGAGCTTTGTGAAATCGACTTATGGTCATATTCCCAAAAGTTTACGACTCAGTTAATAGGTAAAATAATTAAATAAATGGGATGAAGATATACGGTTTATATGCAGTAGAATGTTGATGTCTTTATCTTATTTCTTTTATTTTTATTATTATTGTTATTTATTGTTTTATGGTATATTTATGACAAAACATTGATGATTGTATTTTAACTGTTATACTCATCAGAACAGTTGAATTAATAATTCATTTTTACTTTTATTTTTATTAAAGAATCGGAAGTAATTGTATTGTGAAGTTCAACAGTTTTATTCAACAAAAGTACAATTTAAAAAAGAAAAGAGGACAAAAAGAATATTAAGAATATAGCAGATCTCATCAAAAGGCTTTGGTGGCAAGATAAAAAAAATAACAATCTTAGCCCTCTGCATGGATGTCCACACTCAACCTGTCTTTGAAATTATGTTGGGTGAATCTCTCCCGCCTTCTTACTTACCCAACAGCCGCAATGAAAAATTTTGCTAGAGGGCGCTAAATTCGAAACAAGCTGCCAAATCTGATTTATTTTTCTTGAAATACTCATTTCACAATGTTTTTTTTCTTCAAAATTTTATCTGATTGTTTGAGGACCTAAAGTAATAAAATAACACCAAAATTAGACCATTACTAATATTTCTGTGCTGTCTTTTAAAAGCGACATGGTTGAGATTAAAAATTTAGTCACATTTTAGTAAAAAAATCAATACTAGAGCTATTTAGTCACAAGTGTCTCTTAATAATTAAGCACCAGTGCCTCTTGCCCTGTTTATACAGGGCGATTTTTTTTAGCTTTTCTTTTTCACACCCATCTCTGATATTAGTTTATAGAAACCTAATATACCGAATATACAGATATACCCAAAATATATTTTATTTGTTTATCTTTGTGTTATATCTTTTATAATATTATTTATTACCTTTGTTTGAATCCATTGTGAGGTAAACCGGTTTTTTAATTAATTATAGGTTATGAAATGTTATAATATTATGACTTATTTTTATAAATAAAAGACATTGTTGATTTATGAACACTGTTTTTTTATTATTACCACCAAGTTTTTGTAAAAAATTGTAAATATTATAACGAAAGAACACTGGCGAAGTATTCAGGATCTGGATTTGCTATTGTTTTGTTTACCTTCTCGACAATTATTGTAACTTTCGCGACATTTCTAGTAACATGACAGGAATGACATATTGCCAGGCCAGGATAACATTCTACTAAATACCAGAATGGTTCTGCGTTCTGCACGTGTTCGAGACTGCGTTGTGACTAGAGCCACGTCAGTGAAGCTCAATTTACAATTAGAGTTCTGGGATTCCCCAAAGAGTTTTATGAAAAAATATTTCTACTACGCAAAACTCTAATCAGAACTCATTTTCAGTGTTTTTTTTTTTTTAATTTAACTATACTGTAAAAAAACTCTTCAGGGCTGCCGTAACTCTATTAGAACTCATTTTCAGTGGTGTTTGTTTGAGTTCTACAAATTTTAGTTATTGACCATCAATTATGCAATAATTAATGAAGAAACTGATAAGTTCTCATCAAAGTGGAAGACTACTTTTTAAAAAAACTCGACAAGGGCATCTAGAACTCTAATCAGAACTCATTGCCAGTGGTTTTGATTTCTCTGTAAATTTTATTTATTATTGACCATCAATTTTGCAGTAATTAACAATGAAACTGAAACTATCGAGTTTTCAGCAAAAATGGAAGACTACTTTTCTAAACAACTCTTCTGGGGGGTGCCAGAACTCTTATCAGAACTCATTTTCTGCGGTTTATTTTTTATACTGTGTATTATTGTCAGACAATACTGCAATTAACAATAAAACAATCGAGTTCTCGGGAAAGCGAAAAAATACTTTTTATGAACTCTTTTAAACTATTCAGAACTTTGATAAAACTAATTTTGAGTAAATTTTACAAATTTTAATGCAACAAATTTTTTGCAGAACTATTTGCGACAGTATACAGGAACTATAGAACTTTACTAGCTGCTATTCATCGGAACTAATTTTATGAGAAGAGGGGGTCACGTGAACTGGCAACTCTAAAAAATTGATTGTTTTCGGACAATTCGGAGACCCAACTCCAGGGGAGTAGTAGATGACATCTCCACTGGGTGTTCATTATAAAGTTCTCGTTATCATTTGATAATCAAACTTAAAATAACCTCATGGCAGTGAATTTAAAAAAAAATTACTCACTTTTCCATGAATATGAATAGGTACCTGATGAAATAACCTCTACATAATAATTAAAAAAAATTGGTATGAGTCGGTCTTTTTATACCAATATTTGAACCAGTTTTGTACAATCAGAACTGGGTAAGGGATTAATGGTTTTTTTCATTTATTAAATTTTTTAAACAATCAACTAACAGGTGTTCAAAAAGCCTGAATACGCGATAATAAAAAATATCACGTTAACCAAACTGAAAATTTCATTTAAATTCCTTTATTAGTAATTTTTCCTGAAGAATTGAATGGTAATATCAGAGTTTGGGCCTGAGGCCTTAATAAAGGGCCCAAGTTGAAATTATAAATGAGAACAATACTGTTTTGATTTTGGATTCAGCTAGACATTTTAGACATATGGTCTTGGCACTCTTGGCCCTGTTCCCCTCTATGTAGGGTCACTAAAAAGGTTTTAAAAGGGTGCTGTATAACAAAAATCGAAATTTGAAATGATCTAGTGAGGAATTTTATATTTTTGTGTGATCACAATAGCTTACTTTTTATGGCTCTGCTTCTCAAGATAGGCCCTCTTCTGTATTTGATTGGATGCCATAAGTTCAAGGAAGCACAATTGGTTGAAAATATTGTTTATACAGACAATTTGGCTATAAAATTATGTTAAAAGCCACATATAAACTAGGAAAAAGTAGAGACAATTAAAAAAATACTAATTAGCTAAAATTAATATATTTCACTCTAAGAGAGGTTGAAAGTAAGAATATGGATAATTCTTAATTATAATAAAATTAACTAATGTTGTGGCTGTATTATTTTTGCACGATCAGGTTTGTTTAGTAATTCCAGCAGTTTTATTAGATTTTCATTGTAGAAATCTATTTCTTGAAGGTTTTTACAATAATTCCATAATAAAAACAGTCGATTAACCACCCTAGAATGATAAATACAACTTACTGAGCCCGCAGCTATAATAAAATTGATAAATGCCCGATCGCGCGACAAAATAAAAATTTATTTCCTGAAAAAGTTATCTTTGTAAAATTTCAATTCGTCAATGCTTTCCTTAATATCAGAGACGGCTCGATGAGAGTAAAGCTTCTTAGGTGCTTGCTTATACACTTCTGGGTTCCATCTTCTGCAGAGCTCCTTAATTGTTGAAACATCGACTATCCTATAAATATAAATCATAAGTATTAATTTAATAATAATTAATTATTGTATTTACCTGTAATGTAAGTAACTATGAACCCTGGGCATGTATTTTTGCAAGAATAATCGGTCCATATAAACACTGTTTCCTGCGATGGGACTAACTCCTTCTGTCACATGTTCGTATAAGAACTCCATTAGAGTTGTCTCGGCTTGCTCGAGAGATACGTTGGAATTGAGACACGCTTCTGTCAATTTCGTCTGAAAATAGTTTAAGGAATATTGTATCACTCTATAACCAGTTAGGATTTTTTACTACCGGTTAACCGTTTCATAGTCTCCTAAATCTATTTTCAATTTTTTTTTTTACAAACTCAACAAACTGGAATTGTTTATCTCAAAGAGAATTAAGAGAAAAATAATTTAGCAAACCTCTTTGCGTCTTTGCAAAACAGAAATTTGAAATTTCCAAGAATAAACAATAAAAGTCACCTCCCACTTAACCCAGGAGAATGCAATAGTTCAACAAGAGATGTTCTCTTATGATTATGACGGTTCTGTATTGGTGGTTAAGCCCCAGTGAAAAATGGCCCTATTGTGGAAGGTGCCTTATTAAAAAAACAAAATCGGATATATCTACCATGGAGCTAATTCTAGCCGGTTTGTTATCAATATTTCATTGTTCAATAGTTCAGGTATCAATAGTTCAAGCACAGCCCCAGAGGCGGATTTACCAATGTGCCGCTTATAGGCTGAAGCAAATCGCCGCCTATGGTATTATTTAACCCCCATCGCATAGGTTCCGAGGGTCCTCCCCTGGGAAGTTTTTGCTAAAAAAGTGATGAAAAGATCGCAAAAATGACACAATTTTTTATTCTATAAATAAGTGCTGCTGGCTCTAGCCTGATTTGCCTGCGGGTAAATCAGGCCGTGTTCTTGTAGGCTTCAAAAAGAATATGAATTCAAAGACGAAGCGGGGTTTCGACAGGGTTCGGAACGGTTTTCCCCTCTCGATAAAGCACCGCAGGCAAAAAATTGATTTTTGGTATTCGAAAATTTTGCCGCCTACAAAAATTTGACGCCGTAGGCTATAGCCTACCTAGCCTAATCGGAAATCCGCCACTGCACAGCCCTACATATCATAAGACTATTAAAGACTCTCCAATTTTATACCTTTCCATGTTGCGTTTTACACCAATCGTTCATACCATCCAATAGATCCCGAGGTTGGTTTATGATAATATCAGGTCCTTCAGCGACAATATTCAAATCTGAGTCTGTTACCAGACATGCCACTTCCATTATTCTGTCTTTCTCTACATCGAGTCCAGTCATCTAATTAAAAAAAAAAACAATAAAATGAATGAAATTATCACTGCAGAATTTGCATACCTCCATGTCCACCCAAACCATTCTATTCACTTCTAGGTCAAGAGCGGTTCCTGGGTTTGCGCTACTCGCCTCTGTAGCTTCTTTACGGATATCATGAAAAGTTGGATTTGGAGCTAAAATGAGACAATAAATAAGTACAAATAATGCAAGAAGTAATAATTATTGCTGGGATTAAAACTAAATTATAAGTGTAATTTCATAAAATCATATAAAAAAGGTACTTGCCCATCTTCGGTAAGCTCTTTAAAATTTTGCACACACCTGTTACTATTTTGTTTGAAATCATGATCGCTTACCACTGATCATTATGAAATTATTTATCTTCCGATGCTTTGGAGGATTTATGTTACGCCCTAAGTATACAGGGGGCAAAAACTAATGCTGCTAGATCACTTCACAAGCAAGTTATCTTCAGGTGTCTTCTACTTCTACCACACTACCAACATGTGTATAAAAACAAGTCAGGACTTAGAGATGGAAATAATAAATGATTGTTGTAAGTTGCGACCCGAAATTACTTATAATTATTGCGGCAAAACTAAAATTTTAATAAAAATGTTGATCGAAAAATTAATTTTGAAATTAATTGAAATTTTTAGATTCTTCCTTTTTGACGTTATGATTAATAAATAAATTAAATAATGCTTGGTTATGTTACTTTACTTTCTAAATTATTCTTCTTTTCTTTTTCGACTGACGTTGACGTTAAGCAAATATTCTTCTTTTTTTTACTGCAAAACAGTTACCTGTCTCTCTCTTGTTAGCTGTTTAGCCCGAGTCTGATTATTCGTTGACTGGTGGGGGTAATACGTCATCACGACGATACTGGATGTAATTACATAATTGGTTTTTCTCCCGTTGCAAAAAATTCCTGGTGGAAATATTTGTAGGGTTGTTACTTGTAAAAGTAATTCAAAAAGGCTGAAAGCGTCTGGGGGAAGCTTTTTTAATATTCTTCACGTTTCCTAAATATGAAAAAATCCGTCGGGAATGAGAAAGAAAGTGTTGCCGATATGACAAAATGGAATTCAAACTATGAAATAAGAGAATCTGTAGCAAGGATCTCAGATCAGATTACTATAGTATAGGTATCAAGATTTATTACAATGTAAACTAGAAAATACTAACCCACGAAAAACTGAAGAAAAAGATTATAAGGATTTGTAAAAATATAATGAAAAAAGAAAATATTATTTACACAAAGTTTATTTTTTACAGCAATTCCTTCCTGTGTTGTTTGTCTTTATCTCAGGATAACCCTGTAACTTCTGAAATATCTAAAAAAATTACCCAAGAGGAAAGTAGAAAGTTTAATAAACCAAATAAGCTTGAAAGGGAAGCTTTATTGAAGGCTTCTGAATTTTTTGAAATCTGAACTAAAAAAGTGTCTTGCGTGACATAGGACTCTCATTTATTATCAAGCTGACAAAAGATGCGGTGCATTTAATTGTTTTCAAAGGATGAAGTTGTTCTAATTAACCTGGAAACTGAAATTGGTGTTCTAGATTTGGATAGAAATGTTCCCGAGGGACAAAAGGGGATATTTTCATTACATCTTTACATGGAGAGTCAACTTAGGAGCCTCCTTTTCTTTGATTTTGATGAAACTTACAACCAAAAAAAGATCTTCAAATTACACCTGCAACTTTTTACGAGAATGAAAAAGAAATTTGAAAAAATTCATTATAAAAATATTTCTTACAAATATTCTTGATGATTATTTTTTACATAATACATACAAATCATTTTGGGCATTTTTTATGGGTAAAACGTAGTTTACAAAATTGGCTTTTTATCACTATGACAGAAGGCAACTGGATAAAAATATCACAATTGAAAAACACTCAAGTACTGTTTTTGAAAAGGATATAATTTATAGTGAGCAAGCATACTTTCTTTATGTAAAAATAGGTAATAAAGTTCAACCACAGTAAGGAGAATTAAAAAAAGATATAAAATAAACACGAAACAACTGCTCACATTGCAGTCTACATAATAATTATATCCAAATTCCTCTGAAGTTGGTATCTACGAACTTTAATCTTGATCACCATATTTGTTACTAAAATGTACACAATGTTAAATCTAGAATTTTCTTCTTTGAGGTCTCACTTAGTCATAAACATAACTCCATAAGGAACCACTTTTGTACTTAGAATATACTCAATATTTAAAAATATTTTTATTAGTACGACAGTTGTTGTTAATACAAAATTATTGAAATATTTTGGGATAATTATTGTCAGTTAGGCAAAAGCAAAATTTATTTATTCAAAGATTTCTATATTTACTGAACATCTTCAAAAATTGTGAGAGTATACATGGATTTATACCTCCAGATCAAAATTGTTAGAGGTAACTGACGTTACTAAAAATGCCATTTCGGAGGAGCAGCAAGCAAAAACTTACTTAAAAAAGTGTTTTACTTTCGCCTACCAAACAGTCATCCCAATAAAAATAAATTCTATTGATGAATATTTCATTTAGATTTTTTTTTGGATTTCTTTGATTTTTTCTTTTTACGTTTTTTAGAATAATCATCGGACTCACTAGTACTAGTACTACTAGAATGTCTTTTTCTTTTTTTCTTTGATTTCTTGACTCTCTCATAGCTACTATCACTACTAGACGAACATTTTCTTCGCCTAGATTTACTGTCTCTGTCTTCATCACTACTCGATTCACTATCCGAATCACTTGAATGTTTGTGTTTCTTGGACTTCTTTGACTTTTCTTTCTTGTGCTTTTTCGAAACTGATTTCTTCACTTTCAACTTCTCCTGCAGTTCTTTTTCTCGAAGTTCGGTGAGGGGTGTCAAGTAGTCATTATCTGATTCACTGCTGGTACTGCTCACATCAAGCACGATCTCCTTGTTGGGATCGATTTTGATGAAATTACGGCACTGGTAAGTTAGATGGCCAGCATAGCCACACTTTTTGCAGGCAGCTCTGACAGTTTCCTTGGCTGGAGGCAGAAGACGGGAGCCATATTCATCCATAATTCAACCTGAAATTAGTTACTATTACTAATATTAATGAGATAGGTACCTACACATTAACATGTTTAACATACAGAACAAAGTATTTTATCAATTAAAGATCATCAATATACCAAATGTTCATTAAACCAATATAAATAAAATAAATAAATAAATATCTTATGGCTGTGGTAAAGCCCAAGTGTCAGAAGTTTTCAAGTAGCCTCAAGGGCCTCTGACGTAACTTAACGACTGCTGTGAAGCAGCCGGGACCCCCTTTTTAACGTACCTCCCGGAGCACGATCGGTCACGGAATAAGGTCACGGAACTTAATATTAAACCAATATACTGTGCTGTGACCCTTCTCCCTTCTTCAGGTATGTAAGAGGAACTACAAAATTTAAGGCAATGGAAATAGTGACAGGTTAGTATTTTTGTCTCAATTTTATAATATAAATGCAGTCATTTACACTTACCTATTGTTTCAACATAAATAAATTGATTTGATTTTGATTTAAATAATTGATAACAATCAACCAATCTTTGTTTCCTCCAACAGAGACCAATGAGTAATGAGTGATGATGACTTATGTGGTTGCTGGTTGGTTTTGTTGTGATGTTATGATTGATTTTTAGATTTTTGTTGTTGTTATCTACTAAACTACAGACTAAAGGCCACTACCAATCTTTCAAAATTGCGCAAATAAACATAAACAATAATTTGGGAACACTAATAAACTAACCAAACGACCAAAAACCAAAACCAAACCTAACACCTAACCAAAAGTGAAAAATAAAAGTGAAAGTCCTACGAATCCTACGATCCTACGAATATCGACACTCGACAGCACTCTTAGAGTATAAAACATCCGGAAAGATTATTATAACGTCCAACAACTGCAACCACCAGAAGGTGCTTGGCTTGAACAGGGCAGACACAACATATTCAGTAGTTGGTGTACAGGAGTTTCAAAATGGCGTTTCAAATTCTGTCACTAACACTAACTGAACTGGAACCTGTCATTCTTTTTAGTTAGTAGAAATGATGATTCTACTACTTATAAGATAGGCGCACGCGCAGTTTGCCATGACGTCACTCAATGACCGTAAAATACTAACGACACAGTTTATTTATTTTATTGTTGTACTCCTTGGTGTTTTTCTTGTTTGGTGTTCGGATTAATAAGTAAAACAGTATTTTGTCTTAGACAATATAATTTTGTGCAGTACTAGAGGATGTATGAGTTGTAAAAAAATAAAATTGAAAACTATAATACAAAATGACGTCATATTTCATTTCCAACCAACAAGTCGCTCAGTGACAAATGATTGCGTAAAGTGTTGACAAAAAAAGGAATTCTATGTTGAAAATGCTAGAATTAAGTCCGGCTACATAAAAGTAATTAAAAATATATCATTATTGATTTCAAATTGCAAATTTTGTAAATATGGTGAATATTTCCAAAAATCTTCCGTTTTTTATTTATAATAATTGACTCTTGTAAAAAAGGAGTGGAGTTTATTTTCAACAATAAACAAAGGCCAATATTTTGATAATATAGGTCCCATACATACTCCAATCTCCAATATAACGGGAGGTTCCTTCAATCATAAAAGTAATGTAAAGTAAAATCAAATCTACAAAAAAAAATACTTGTCCAATCCATGATACAATAAATTAACAAAGGTGTCATAGCGTAGCCTGTGAGTTGACAACTACATGCGGCCGGCGGTAATAATAACGTTAAATCGCGATTTAATACCTTATTTCCATGTTTGAAGATTTTAATTAGTTTGACTTGAGTTCTAACTGTCTGACGGCAAAAATGGTTTATTTCTTTTATATAAGTTTGCTAGCATAGACAATTACTTATGTGATATTGCAAAATATTCTATCATATTACTAATTTACCAGTAACCACTTTTCATTTGAACCTAAAAATATTAATTCCACCTTCAAATATTTTCAATGTTTCCGTTATCGCTCGGATTACAATCACCATAGTGACGTCATGCCCAGCGCGGACGAGTTTTCACTTTTCAGTCTCAAGCTGACAGAGCTTGTGTAATCAGTAGTCACTTCCTAAATGCTCATCGACTCTCGACCTCGACTCTTACTCTCTCGCCTCGTGGAAGGATTGTTTTGGTTTTCTATTCTAACCTTAAATTTTAAGGTTAAAAGTTAAAACTTCGACCGAGGGAGGACCGAGCTACAGGCGATCGCAGATCAGGAAAAATTTTTGAATGTAAAATAATTACTGGAACTGGAAAGTCGTGATATTAGTGCTTCATTATCAATCAATTCAGTCTGTAATACCTACATCTCCACAAAAATGTCGTCAGACGCTATACCCTTAGAAAAGAGCCAGGGTAAAGAATTTACAAAGCATGTAAAGAAACTCAGAAAACAAGTGGCTGAAAAAGCGAAGGAAAGGAAGGTCTCACTGGAAAAAGCACGCGGTCTCATTTACATCGGTCACCTTCCCCACGGCTTCTACGAGGAGGAACTGAAAGAGTACTTTTCGCAATTCGGCAAAGTGACCAACGCCAGAGTGTGCAGATCGAAGAACACCGGCAACAGCAAAGGATACGGTTTCGTTGAATTCCTATTCCCGGATGTTGCCAAAGTCGCTGCCGAAACTATGGACAATTACGTCATGTTCAAGAAGAGGTTAATTTGCAAAGTGATTTCCTGTAACGAGAGGCCCAAAGCTGTTTTCCCTGCGAAACAGAACTCGCTGAGCAGGTGTTCCAAGGTTATTAGAAGGAAGAAACAGATCCTGGAGAGGAATAAAGATATCGATGAGAAAACGTATGCGAAGAAAGTGAAAGCGGCGCTTTTGAAACATAAAAATCGAATCGAGAAGTTGAAGAAGTACAATATCAAGTGTAATGTGAAACCACAAAATATTAGCTTGTCCTAATTTGTTATTTTATTTTATTTAGGGTAAGGTTGATATAGTTTTTCTTGAAAGATGAGTACATTAGACTTCTGTCTTATATTTTCCCATTCTAGATGTTTTTGAATTTAAATTCGGGTAGGCTATGGAATATTTGAATTATTCTGTTGGTACCTTTTGCAAGGCCGGCCGAGCTTTGAACTACTTTTGTGTTTTGACAAAAATGACAAGTTAAATTTTTTTAATCAAATTATTTGTCTTGGATTTTTTATTTTGGTAATCCTCCACTTTACGTTGCCGCTATAATGCGCGTGCGCGGAATATATTAGGTCAGGTGGCAGTTTAGAACAACAAATGCATGCATAGTTGCCATCATCTTTATTTGCAGGATCTATTATCAAATAATGAACTTTTTAATCTTGATAATAATGAATTACCTTGTTGATAATCAACGAATTATTATTAATGCATGATAATAAAAACACATTTTATGTCAGGTCCTTTGGTCAGGGTAGGTTTTTTTTCATTTTAAGGAAATTTTGGCCAGTCGAATAAAAAATGCGGATCACTATAAATCAGGTCTTTGGTCAGGGTAGGTTTTTTTCCCTTCAAATGTCCTTAAAATGAAAAAAAAACGTACCCTGACCAAAGACCTGAATATCAATATTAAAAAGTTCATTATTTGATAATAGGTAGATCCCTCAAATATAGGTATTGTAAATAAAGCTGGCAACTATGCATGCATTTGGTGTTCTAAACTGCCAGCTGATCTGATATTCCGCGCACGTGCATTATGGCGGCGACGTAAAGTGGAGGATTACCTTTATTTTAACTACCCAGTAATGCTATGTTACCAAAATAGCAATATATTACTTAGGGTAGCGGTAGGTATTAGAGTATTGAACTTGGATTAAGTACCCTTGAAATGTTTGAATTGGTTATTTTATTTGGAATTTTAGACTTAAAAAATAATTTACCTATGTAGGATAGAAAAATAATTAATCCTAAATGGCATATGAGCAAAGGGGAAATTATTTAAACTTTTTTGACAAAAGGTAGTTCCAAATGACCATCCCGGGTTACCAACTGTAAGAAAAAAATCACAGCCAATACTAATTTAGAAACATCTGTTTTGCCATTGTCAGTCAGTTATAAAATGGGGTCATGCTGTTTATGCTATCACGTGATCCAATAAATATTTCAACTTAACAAGTCTTGCTTTGGAAGAGAGAGATGGTTATGACAGTCATGTCTGAGTTCTTTTTAAGAAAATTGTTTTTAAAATAACTTTAGTAGTTCAAATTCTTATGTGTCATGTTACATAGGTAATTTCAATTCCTGTCAGTTTAAATTTAACTATTAAAGATATTAATTATTTTTAATATTATGGCTTTCTTGGATCAACAAAACGTTCCATGCTTAAAAAAAGGTAATTATGTAAGTAATGTTTCTATTTATTGCTCTGATCTGTAGATCACTGATTGGAGTAGTTCAATTACACACCTTCCAATTGTTTGTATTTTATCTGGCAGACATGCTTCATTTTATCCAAGGCAATAGTTGATGAAATATTTTGTGGATCATACGATATCGAACATGATGCATATGAACAAAAATTGGTCACATGTTTTTTTTTTTGAGTTTAATAGATTTGCATAAATGTGACTGTTAATTTTTAAAATATATCAAATAGCCATAGAGTCATTAAATCTACGGGCCATTACACGTTTTCATGGACTTTGTAAATTCAGGTGTCGACTGATAGTGAATTAAATTGAAAGTTGATTTTTTCACATGGAGATGATCAAAAACTGATTGGATCAGGTTTTTGGTCATTCTTAGATCTCTCTCTCTCCCCTAAAATTTTTAAAGCCAGCTGATATATATTTTACATAAAAGTAACAGTATAACATTTATTAAAAAATATGTGATAAGATAAGTAATGAAAAAAAAACAAGATTTTTCACCATAATTACAATAATTGTTTGTTATTCTTTAATTTACTTATTAAATTTCGTAAAATTTATTAAATTAATGAGTTAGTTCTTTAGGTAGGTAACTAACCACCCTGATATGTTTTGTAAATATGACTGGATATAAGTTTTGTGAAATAAAATTGCTATAGTTTGAAACCAACAATGTTTTCTTATTAATTATATTTTAAATTTTAATCAACCGTAGGTAGTAAGTCATAAGCAAGAAGCAGGTACTTTACAGTAATAAAATATTTTTAAATAATAGCCTCTACGTATTTAAATTTTGAACATTATTATAATTAGAAGCCAATTAAATATTTTTCCTGTTAATTATTCATATATTGGTACTACGGTTTTTCTTCATTAGTAACAATTGTTGACACAGTTATTACTACCAATACCGATAATCATAAATGAACCAGAAGCTTGCTTTGTTGTTTAAAGCAAGAAAATAATAATTTTCTCCTTGTTGTAAAAGTAGCTAAAATGGAATTGTCGAATTTAAACTCTTCACATGATTCTACTAATAAGATAAAAAGTGACCAAGATCAACCTGAAACGGATGAAAAAGTTACCAGACTGCGGTGGTTTTATTTAGGGAGTTTTTTATTTATGATCATGGCTAATAGTTTTCAGTTCCCAGAATATATGGCCATTTCTAACACAATATCCAAGTATTACGGCATCCCAGAACAAACACTGGTATGGACGAGCCTTACCTATATGGTTTTTTACTTGATCTTAATTATGCCTGTATTGTACATCTCAGATAAATGGGTAAGTATTTATACAGGGTGTCCCACGACGTGACTGCCATAGCTTAAGGGTAGGTGTAGTTTTTCAAGGCGATTCAGGATCTGGTTTTGAAATTTTCCTGAGGCCCTTCGTTTCGATTATACAGGGTTATAATAAATTATAAAAATTTATTATAAGATTTGTGCAATTTGCCGAAATCTTTGATGAGCGATATCTTTTGAACGAATTGATCGAATTTAACGAAATTTGGCAGATATGCTCTACTAATGATACTTATTACCTCGCATTTTTCGCCGATTCGAAAACTGCAGGTCCGTACTTATTATTTTGATATCTTTCGGTTTTGTCGAAAAGTTCACCCTGTATGCATTTTATTCTAAGTTTGGTGCCATTTTCTAAAACTGCCTGAAAAATGCTACAATTGTGGTAAAAAACTACTTGGCATCATTAAACTGAATCGAGAAGAAATTTCAGTTTTTTAGTTTTTTATTCGGGATTTCAATTCATGTGTTGTTAATACCTAATTTAAGAATAATCAAATGTGGTTTTTTAAAACTTGCGTATTTTGTAGTTATTTCAAATAAATTTACTTTATGTGCAGATTTAGCCAAGATTGGGGACCCTTCTACAGATTTGTTTCGAGCTAAAAATAAGTTTCAACCGCAAAATAAATAACACAATTTAACACATTACCACATAGACAAACAAGTAGGTATCCACATAAACGAAACAGGAAGAAAAATATTACCAAAAATGTTGGGAAGAAAAACTACAATTCAGTGCAGGTAATGGTCAAGGAGACCACCATCAAACTCAACACATTTCCTTGACTTATTTGTCTATGTGGTAATGTGTTAAATTGTGTTATTTATTTTGCTGTTAAAACTTATTTTTAGCTCGAAACAATCTGTAGAAGGGTCCCCAATCTTGGCTAAATTTATAGATAAAGTAAATTTATTTGAAATAACTACAAAATTCGCAAGTTTAAAAAAATAACATTTGATTTTTCTTAAATTATTAACAACACATGAATTGAAATCCCGAATAAAAAACTAAAAAACTGAAATTTCTTCTCGATTCAGTTTAATGATGCCAAGTAGTTTTTTACCACAATTGTAGCATTTTTCACGTAGTTTTAGAAAATGGCACCAAACTTAGAATAAAATGCATACAGGGTGAACTTTTCGACAAAACCGAAAGATATCAAAATAATAAGTACGGCCCTGCAGTTTTCGAATCGGCGAAAAATGCGAGGTAATAAGTATCATTAGTAGAGCATATCTACCAAATTTCGTTAAATTCGATCAATTCGTTCAAAAGATATCGCTCATCAAAGATTTCGGCAAATTGCACAAATCACCCTGTATAATCGAAACGAAGGGCCTCAGGAAAATTTCAAAACCAGATCCTGAATCGCCTTGAAAAACTATACCTACCCGTAAGCTATGGCAGTCTCGTCGTGGGACACCTGTATGTCGTTTGACAATAATAATTACTAGATATTTTGAAAAAAGAAACCAAACAACTCTGTTTCTCATTATTTATATTTAATTTTGGCATTTCCCTTCCCCCTGGTCCTTGGCCCTAATTAAATTGGCCTCAAAATTCATGCTAATGACTGGTGCTGGTGTTTATAAAGAATTTACTTTCGTTTAAAGGAATGGTAGCAAACCATTAGAAATTATTGTAGAATTGATTTTTGACTATATAATATACAATAAAAACTGAAAATATGTGACAGGATATTAATAATTGAAGAAAAGCTATTCTGTTGAACTACATACTGTAAAACTTCATGTCCAAATAGATGTAAAAAATATTCTAATTATTGCAAATAGGTTTTAACGAGCTTTAAAATTATGTTCTATTTAATTCATTTATCATTTTGTGCCTTTCTATACCTTTTTATTTTTTGTGATAGTTATCTTACCTTGAGCAATAAAGTTGTAAAAAGTATATTTGAAAATATAATATCCTTTTTGAATTAGGTAAATTAAAAAGGTAGTTGATTTTTTGCACATGTAAATGCACAAAAAGTATATTATACAGAGTTATTGGTAACTGGATACATTCATTGGTGATCTGTCTGATAAAACAAGAGGTAAGGAGTAAATTAACCCCAACATGCAGTATACAAAACTCAATTTTTTTAAAGATATTTTTTGATTTTTTTTTAATTTTTTGTTTTTATTTTTTATTTTCACACGATCGAATTAATTCCGAATAATTTTTATTCCAAACGAAAGACCTTAGTATTATACAAGTATACCAGAAAAAAAAATACAAAAAGTTGAAGTACATTTTTTGAAAATTACATTTGAAGACATTTAAATCAATTTTTTTAATAGAGTTTTGTATAGTGCATGTTGGGGTCAATTTACTTCTTACCTCTTGTTTTATCAGATCACCAAAGGAATGTATCCAGTTACCAACAACGCTGTAGGTACAAAATAAATACCTGTGTCCGAATCTGAAAGATTTTGGAAAAGTTTCTTTCCCTTCTTTGAAAAAGAAATTTTGTGCTTGGGTGGATATAAAAGTACAATTATTTTTAAATGCCCTCCTTGAAAAAATACCATAAAATTTACCAACCTTGATAATTTTTTCCCCAAATCCTTAGACAGAGATGAAAAAAGTATTCAAGACCAAACAATATTAGCAGGGGTCAAGGAGTGTATCCTATATTTAATATTTTTTCTTATTTCTAGGGGTTACGAATAACAGTTCTTATTGGAGCGTTTTTAACTACACTTGGAACATCACTAAAAGTATTTTCAGGATTTAAAGATGGGTTTTTCTTTGTTATATGTGCTCAGTGTTTTATAGCCATATCGCAAGTGATTTTGACCAACATTCCCAAACGAATTGCAAATAAATGGTTTAAAGAAAGTGAAGTTAGTTTAACACTTTAAATCACCAATTAGTTTAGTTTTTTTTTAAGGGTAAAAAGTTATGTCTTACAGGTGTCAACCGTCATTTCTTTATGCGACTTTTGGATACAATTTGCGATTGGACTGGGCTTCCTTCTATTCCCGATATGCACAAATTTAGATAAAAACAAGGATATTTCAACTCTTGAATTGTGTCATTGGACGCTTCTCGGACTGGTGATTTTTGACGTTTTTTTACTCGTATTTTGTAAGCATATTTTATGTTAAACTCTGAGGTCCCTTCAAATTAGGAAAAAATGAAAAAAAAAATTTCCTACAGCAATGCGACCTTTTGTATAGGAAGGAGCGGTGGCTCTGTGTGAACATGTTTATAACAAGACTCACTTCTAAAAGAAGGGTGTCTTCTGAGAAATAGATACAAACAGAGTGATTTTTGGCTATTTTTTGTGTTTTGATAAAAAACAATGTATTTTGGTGGAAGATTTCATAGGAGTAAAGTTGCAGAGCGGAAAATTTCCTTTTATTTTGGTTCTATCACTATTTTCCAAATTCCTCCTCTAGAGGGTGGTAAAGTTTTATTATGTAACTCGTAATTTTGCATCTCAAGCCAAAACTATGCATTTTTGAGAAAAATACCATTAGACAGAAGTTGTAGAGCAGAAACTATTCTACAGTTTTGATTCTCATTTGATACGAAAATATTGGAAAAGGCACAAAAGTATGTAGGTACCGTTATGGTATTCCTTTTTACCCCTTTCTGATTTATTAATATTATTATTTTTATTTAAAAAAAATTATACCATAAACAAAAAAATTTTAATTATTCTTTGAGGGCGCTTTCTTTCCCAGTTGGATTCAGTTACAAAAATTTTGGTTTTAATTTAACTTGAATCCAAATTTGAAAATTTTTTGAACAAATAGTCTAATTTATGACTTGACAGAATATTTATTTATACAAAATTACAAAAAAAACCTACCTCGAGCTCTCTGATTTCTAAAATTTGTTAAAACTACACTCTAATAATTTAAAACTAATTATAATATCAAAATCTTACAATATCCCTTTTTACTCTGTTTAGTCTTCTATTTCTATTTCTCTCTCTCTATCTTTTGCTGTTTCTCCGTAGAAATTTCTTTTTCTAGTCTTTTGATTCTCTCTTTCACTTTCTTCGTCTCTCGCTGCTTCTCTTCTTCTTCTTTACAATTGTCAAACTTTCTTATACATGTCTCTCACAGGTTCTCCAAAATTATTTTTCTGCTTCTCCTTCCTTTTTAAATATAATTTTTAAGTTCCAAATTTTCTTGATATCTTCTAAGTTTCTTTCACTTCTTTTCAAGTTGATTTTCTTTATAATTTATCCCCATCTGATTTCTGATTGATGATAAATAAAACACTAATGTTTTAAAAGATTCTACTGATGTATATTGCTGGATATTAACGTTACACGTGTTTCACTACTTTGTTGCATCTTCAGACGTATGTAAATAAAATTATTGATTTCATCTGATTTCTTTACGTTCTCTTTGCTATCTCTTTGTTCTTCTCTTTTGTGCTTCCAAATAATTATTTTCATCTTTTTTACCTTTTTCTGACAGACGCTCAACTTCTTTTTCTCAATTTCAATCTCATTCATTAATTCCCCTCGTTGCTATCCACAATTTTTTATTATAATCTTTCCTTAGAACCATTCTATCATACTTTGTAACATATACTTCGTTTTAATATTTTATATTTTCTAATTCTTTCTTTCTTGGTTCGACATTTTCTATTTAATTTTAATGCAAAAATCTTGTAAATAATGACTAATTATAAAAAACTACAATTATTAACTATTTCTATCTATCTTTTAGAAAACTACCATTCAATACTCTAAATTTCTGTGATTTATTTTAATTTAATTAATGAATTAAATTTTGATTTAAAATTGCCAAACTTATTAAAAATAATTAAAAGAAAGTGCCCCACGTTGGGCGCCAATTGTTATGGTAATCCTTTTTACCCCTTTCTGATTTATTATTATTATTATCTTTATTTAAAAAAAATTATACCATAAACAAAAAAATTTTAATCATTCTTTGAGGGCACTCTCTTTCCCTCATATAATTTCCATAATAATATTAATAATTCAGAAAGGGGTAAAAAGGATTACCATAACAGTACCTACTTATTTGTAACTTTTATTTTGCGCGCTTTAGCAGCAAAATTATGCGGATTTTCAAAATAACAGTAAAATCAAAATTGTACGAAATTTCCGATCTACAACTTCAGATCTATGGAATTTTCCACCAAAATACACATTTTTCATCAAAACACAAAAAAGGCCAAAAATCTACCTGTAAATATCCATTTCTCAGAAGACATATGTATGTACTCGTTTTTGTAACGAGCCTTGTGAAAAACATGTTCACATAGTCCGCCAACACATCATCCCTATTATTATATGTGTAGGTGGCTGTAGGAAAAAATTCCCTAAACCAGCGATTTTTTTACTAATTTTGAAGGGACTGTACATATTAAACATATTGGGTGCTTAAACTTTTGGGAGACATTCCAGCCGAAGTGATGAAGAAGTGTTAATAATTTCTGTTTTGGCTAACTAAAAAGTCAGAAGACCAAAAGAGACAGCAATTTGCCAGTTTTAATTATGGAAATTTATGAAAATTTACCAACAAGAATTTCAAGAAGGTCATTAATATTTTTCTTTTCAAGTTTTCAGATACAAATTATTATGCTGGAATACAAAGACATACGAGTCAGGTATAAAAATTACTCCTTATATTTTCATGAAATCTGCACAGTATTTATCATTAAATTGCGGTTTCATCTTCAATTGCATTGCACATGCGATGTCAACTGGATCACGAACAGTCACTATGCTTTTTTTAGGCCAATTACTCAGAGGCTACATTGAGGTAAATAAAAAATTTATAAAACTTAAATTAAATGATTTTATTCCCAAATAAATATTGCAGCATCCAGAAGATACTTCCGGTAGAATAATTGTAATTTTTGTATTAATAGGAAGCGCTGGAACTTATTTAAATGGAAAGTTTCTAACCAAAATGAATCTGTATAAGTAAGTAAAAAATCTTTTGATACTTATTATTCAGAAGAGCAAAATAGCATTTATATTTATATCTTGTAGAGAATCGATCTTCTTCTTCTATTTCTTGAGCACAGTAGCTCTCACTGCAGTTATGGTATCCTTATGGTATCAGAAAATTGTACTTATTTATTTTTCAATAATCGCATATGGGTATGTATAAATTAATTGTTTCTAATAAAGGGTCTCCTTCAACTTTTAATTGTTTCTCAGGGCACTTGGGATAATATACTCGGCAGCGGCTCATGAAATGACACTTGAATTGACGTTTCCTATGAACGAGACCATAACTCTGACGATCTTCACATTCGTCAGTCATTTGTTCACGATCATGACCGGATGGATCGTTGCAAAGCAATTAGAGAGCACCGGGACCATGTGGACATTAACAGTCATGTTCGTTTTAATGACAGCAGGAACGATTTTGACATTTTTTGTGCCAAACGATAAACGAAGACAACTTGCGGTGACAGAGAGAGACCCACAGGAATATCTCAGTATGCCACCTGGTTGGTCTTAATCAGTAATTAGTGTTTTCGATTGTTAATATTTCAAAAGTCGAGAAGAGAAAGGACTTTTTGTTTATTGAAAGACATTAGAAAACTGACATTTACTTATTAATTACGATTCAGTGGTCCAACTATTTCTGTCAAATGTCAAGTCCATCGGGGGCTCAGCATAACAAAACATTCTGTTAGGTTATTTATTTTTTTAAAAGCTATTTGATGTTTTTTTTTTTAATTTAGTCGTAGAAAAAGTAGTGTCTTCTACTCGAGGAGAATGGCCTATTATTCACTTGGATATTTCCAACACTCGCTTGTGTCCTCATAAATAATTGCCATCATTCTCCACTCATTGAAGAATAAACGATTAAAATGTTATAATAAAAGATTTAATTAAAGGGTAGTTGCTTTTACCCTTTGCATTAGAATAAGGGCTCTTTTTAATGTGAGGGATGATTGAAAAATGTACTTCAAGTCGTCCCTATTAGTATAAAAGTGTCCGTTATTTTTATATCTTTCTCAATATTAAAAAAATAAATAAAAACAAAAAACGCATGGCCTCTGTCTATGGGTGGACAAAACTTGAAAATTAAGCTATTCAAATGTTCTGGCTAAATAGCTTGTTAAAAGCGGCCGTTGCTTTTACCCTTTTACAATCTGGCAATGCTGTGCAACAATCAGCTGGCGAGTAATCTGTTTGAATACTTCTAGGATTACCAAAAAAATCTAAATCAGATCATTTTTTATTGTATGTTAGGTATGTTTTAAGAAATAAATTGTTTATGAATGAAATAAAAATATTTTGTATTACTTTTTTACATGGAATGACTATCGGATAAAAAACCTTTTTACTTATCTTACAATGAGATTTATGACAAGCATTTTAAGCCGCAACAGCTTTCTTAATACTACAAGCGATATTCAACAACTGAATATACTCAGAAGCACCTTCTAGAAGTTGATAACTCACTTTCCCCATCTTTTCTCCAATTATCGCCTTCTGCTTATCATTAAATTCCTTTGAAGCTATGATACGTTCGTTCAACTGTTCTAAAAACTGAGACGCAGGATATGCCTCCAGAGTGAAATCTTTCACGAACCTCTGAATCTTTCCAACGTCATTCCCCTTGCAAGCTTCCATAAAATCATGCAGCCAATGATCCGGGACGACTCCGGTCACTTCCAGAACGCTGGATATGTCGATCGGTTTGCTCTTTCCTTCGATCTTGGAACAACTCTGCAAGCAAGTAATGGCCCTCCTCAAGTCACCATCACAAGCCTCGATCAGCTTGCTCAAGATTTCGTCTTTGCATTCGATCCCCTCTTCTTTACAGATGTAACTAAGGCGTTCGAAAATCATTGCCTCGTTTAAAGGTTTAAATCTGAATTTGGTGCAACGCGATGTAAGCGGTTCTATTATGCGCGAGACGTAGTTACACAAGAGGCAGAATCGTGTCGATTTAGTTTCCTTTTCCATTAACCTACGGAGGGCTGCTTGTGCAGCGTGGGTCATCGAGTCGGCTTCATCCAGAATGACGATTTTGAAAGAGGGACACGGTCTACCGTCCGGACGAGTACCGCTCGCCGTTAACTGTGCAAACGTCTTCACTTTCTCTCGTATCACTTGGATGCCTCTTTCGTCGGAGGCGTTTAGTTCGAGAATTCTATCCTTATACATGTCTCCGAATAGCTGTCTCGCGGCTGCTAGGATTGTGCTGGTTTTGCCAGTGCCCGGGGGGCCGTAGAATAGCAGGTTTGGCAGATCCGCTCCAGTTATGCATTGCTCTAGCACGGCTACCGCTTCATTTTGTTCGACGACGTCGGTTATTTTCTTGGGGCGGTACTTTTCGACCCAAGGCACAAATTTGGATTTGCCAGATTTTTTACCTGATGTTTGAGGTTGATCCTCCTTGGCGCTGGCGCTGGCGCTTCCGGGCCCCAATTTGCCAGACTTCAAGAACGATTGCATTCTGCAGCTCTAAAGGTAAGTTACCGAAAACTGCAGTTGTTATTGGATTTGAGTCAGCTCAGCTTACTAGTACTACAGGTACTTTTGTTTCACTTAACCAGAATTATTGTTATTTTTGTTAAAAATGTTGAAGTAAGAATAATTAATTTATAACAAAAAGCGCGGGAATCAGCTGATCATGAGTATAAGTTATGTCACTGTCAAATTGGCATTGACGGTTTGACACATTGACATTAACGGTACGATAACGAATATGGGCGTGTTTCTAATCGGGCAACATTGATATAAAAGAGTTTTCAAGCAAAATTTTTTATAACCGCGCATGCTCAGAAATTATAGTTTATGGCTACCGTTTATCAGAGTACGATAAGTAACCTGCATAGCGGACGACTTTGGCGTACGATAAACTAATTTTTCGCAGTACGAGGCCAATGGTGCGCTAATAATGGAGATGAGAAGAAGAAGAACTGACCTGACTTACATTATTTACTTAATAGACGCCGTCAGTGTGACGTCACAGGGCGGGGCTAAGCGGTTCTGGTTCCATACAAACAAAACCCTTCACGTGGTCATTGTTGTCAGTTGTCGTGTTTTTTCCTGAAGTTTGACGTGATGTTTTACCCCCGCCTTCGCCAGTAGCCAATCGCCATTGACATCGAAGTGATTAGTGAAGCCATTACTGAAGTCATTAGTGATGTCAATTAAAACTAAATCTCAGAGTTTTCATTGTCAACTTTTGTTTTTCTTATAGACTCTATATTGTTTTTTTATGTCGTTTGGTACAAAAAAAATCATGAAAATCAAAAATCAATAACATTAAAAAAATTTGTAAAAATTTTATTTTATTTTTTTCGGAAAAAAATTAAAGATTTTTCCATAATAAATCTATCACAAAGAAAAACACAGGCAAAAAGGATCGAAGCAGTATAATTTGACATTTATTTTATAACAATAACCTCGCCGCGATTAATACTTTAAGTCAAAATAAAACCACATGACGTCATTGCGCAGTAATAACCAAAATCAAAATAGTAACAGCAATCGGCATACCGTGTATATATGTGTAATCGTGCTTAATTCCATAGGGCATTTACTCCATAGTGTCGTTTTGTTTTAGTTTCAGTCTTAAAAAGAAAATATAAACAGGAATAAGTAACAGCGAACAGCAAATGATTATTTTAAATTTATGACAGTTGAGGTTATGTACGTGGTGTCGTGATAGCGTTATCGATGCCCGATGCGGATGCGATAACTCTCTGTAACTGTAAATATCACCTTGTAACGTCCTTTTTTTTATAAAGGAATGTTACTTTTATTTGCCTTCAGATGTTCGGGAGGACGGACACAACATGAAAAGAATCACAACAAAACGTGCAAAAACGAAACCAATATAATAATTCAAAATATTGTGAACCGATTATATTTTCTTGTTCTTCCGGATGGCACCGAGTTCACTTATCGTAAGGGGTGTCTGGGTCAAGGTCATCGATCCAGCTGGTCACCTGAGGCCGTCAGATCGCTACAAAAACACACACAAATAAAATATTAAATGCTCCTACCCGTGGATGAGCGTCTGTCGCATGGGAGTGAGAGAGAGAGGAACACACCTTCGGTTGGTGTCGATATCCCAGGTAACAATACGTGACGACAAAATTTTAGACTTCACGAAATCGTGACGAACGGTCGATATAACGATATTTTTATTTACAATCTTTAAAAAAACGGTGGAAATACATCGTCAAAAAAAGTGCTATCGGAATACGATTTAAATTTTAAATAAAACTTCGTCAGAAAACAAGTGAAGTCAAAACGTAACGAAAACGTCGCGAATAAATCGTCAACTTTTCAGCTTGTTAATTATTTCAAAAGAATCTTTGAAGCTTTTAACTAAAACTTCGTCAGAAAACAAGTGATACGTCAAATGTCACTGTCAGTTTTCTCTTTGTAAACAACATGGCAGAATTCAGCGGAAACGGGATAGGAGACATATATTTGTAAATTAGGAAGTAGGAAGTACCTCGTGTCTCCAATAGTTAAAGAAGTTTTTTGGTTACCTCAGCAAGAGACTACCTACAGTGTGACCCATTTGTTCTTGAAACACCCTGTAGAATCTTAATTTATGATGCGATTTTAAAGAAATTTCTTTTAAATCATAGAGCTTGATAAACTATATTTTGGGAGCAAAAAGCGTCTCATTCCTACAAAATCCAGGGCCTACTAGATCAGTGTTTACTTGTAAAATCTCAAAAATTCATATTAGCGATTTTTTTAGAAAAAAACTGGGCACGCCACGGGATTCACCGGCCCTCAAAACGGTACTGTTCTAAATTTTATTGAAAATGTCGAGAGTAAAAATGATCTTGTAGTTATTTTAGAAATTCATAATAATACTCTGAATTTTCATAAATTTATTTGAAAAAGGTCAAAAGCTATCATAAGTAAAAATTAAAATTAAAAAAAGTAAAAAAAAAAGTAAAAAAAAAATAAAAAAAAATTATAAAAAAATAAATAAATAAATAAAAAATTATAATTAAAAAATTAAAGTACCTACATTATCACCAACTAGACGTACAATTTCTATTTTGTCTCTCTTGACCTTTTCGAATAAATTAATGAAAATTCGGAGTTCTATTATGAATTTCTAAAATAACTGCAAAATCCTTATTACTCTGACATTTCCAATAAAATTTAGTACAGTACCGTTTTGAGGGCTGGTGAATCCAGTAGCGTGCACAGTTTTTTTCTAAAAAAATCGCTAATATGAATTTTTGAGATTTTACAAGTAAACACTGATCTAGTAGGCCTTGGATTTTGTAGGAATAAGACGCTTTTTGCTCCCAAAATATAGTTTATTAAGCTCTATGATTTAAAAGAAATTTCTTTAAAATCGCACCATAAATTAAGATTCTACAGGGTGTTTCAAGAACAAATGGGTCACACTGTATATACTGCAAGTTTTTGCATATATTGTTACTACCCTAAAAAACGTGATCTTTATTATTATTCTGCGCTTCCCAGGTGGACGACGACGTCAAGTTAATAGTGATATTTTTAGAAGTTACCTCGTGTCTCCAATAGTTTAAAGAAGTTTTTTTGGTTACCTCAACAAGAGACTACCTATATACTGTAAGTTTTTGCATATTGTTATAAATAATTGTCTTGTATACCTATAATCCTGTTTTATTACATATTTTAGTAAATTTTTTAAGGTAATCCTGTTGTTTAGTCTTCCAAAACACCCCTCACATGCCCATATTCCACTTTTTCCACTCGCGTCGCCCACAGCGTTGCCGTACGCAACTCGTTACAAATAATATTTTAAAGTTTATAATTTTAAAGTTAATATTTTAAAGACACTTCAGGACACATTATGTTTATAAATTAACTTTTCTACTTAAGTTTGGTTCAGGAACCTTGAAATTACGGCCTATCAGTAAGTAACATCCTGTATGTGAGAATATCGTGACTAACAAGTCATGTGTTGTGATCATAAGTATTCACGTTTTTATAACCTCAATTAGTTGATTTACGTGCGATTTTCGTAGGCTGTCAGTCACGGTATTTTTCACGTTTTTGTCACGACTTTGGTCACGACTTTGTCACGATTTTTTCACGACACTGTCGCGATTTCTTTACGGCTCTGTTACTGCTATTTCTCCACGAGTTTCTTACGATTTTGTTAATCGGTAAAGTGAATTTTTTTTAACGATATCGTCAATGTTTCGTAACGGCTGCCCAACATTCAAAAGTGTGGTTGGCGTGACCAATTCGGAAGTTAAAATTAGAGCGGTTTTATAACGTATTAGTCGTAATTTTTTTCACGAATTCGGGATCTCGTCTAACTCACGACAGCTAAAAAGGTCACATTTTCAGTCGCGTTTTCGTCACGAAATGTTACCTGGGATCGAGATACCTATAAGGGTTTTTTGCTAACAGAAGATTTCTCGATGCCGTAATTCCTAAAGAAAAACTAATATTTTATTAAGGCGGTAATAATTTGGAAACGAAAAAGGGAGCTTTCTCAGTCGGCTAACAGATGTACAGTCACACCTGCTGTAGGTAGATAGTGCATTCATGTATTGGTTACATATGGTTCCGGTAAACCAATGAGAATGGCATTCTATTATGTATAAGGTCTGCCTACCTGGATTGTAAACTTAATGCGCAATTTTATTACTATATCTTTTGGCCGACTGAGGAGGGCGCGCTCGGGTGAATCACCTGGAGGAAGGGCAAAACTTCGTAGCTCCAGCGTGAACTTGGATGAATTTCGCGCAACGTGCGAGATGAAATTTTTATACAGGGTGATTAAAAATCTGGTAATTTTCATGACCCTGTATAAAAATTTAAACTACCTAATAGGGCTCTAAATGAAAAGTTAAGATAGGGACATGTAAGCCGTTTTCCGACATCTTGAGCCGTTATCGGTGTACACACTGTTTTGAAAATTAAAAAATGCGATTTTCATTTGTTTATAACTCAAAAATCACTCGTTACAAATTTGAATTATAAACAGCATTATTACTACATTTTTTCAGGCAATCTGAAAATGTAATAATATACAGGGTGTTTGATTTGAAAGAAGAAAGTTGGTATTGAGCACTGTTACACGACACACCCTGTATAAAAAGTTTTCATTGAAAAAAATGCGCAACTAAAAATACTAATCGACGTGTCCGAGCGTTTTTTCGCAACCATCTTCATTGATTTATTATCGAATTTATTCCATTTGGCTTTTCCACACTGTATAAATTATAAGTTATAGGATGGTCGAGGGTGCGTGCGGTGCTCCAACGTGAACACACATGACCTAGCACTGACGCCATGCTAAGTGCGATACTATGTGCAATGCTAAGTGCAGTGCAATGTGCGGTGCGCCGTTGTGAACGCCCACTAAGAGATAATATAAATTCGATAGTACTTAATACAATAATTACGATGTAAAAAATATGTATTAGGAACAGTGAGTAGGTATAGTATATCTTACCTAATGAGCTCCGAGGGGTAAATAGCGATACATTTTGTGTCGGGACCAGACCACCCCCTGCAGATGTCTAAATGCCCAAAAAATTGTTCAAAAATGGCAAATTATTATTAGTAACAGTCTCAATTGTCAAGTTTATTGAATATAATTCCATTTAAAATAAATCATTGTAGTTAGTTAATGGTGAAAAATTTCTGCTGGCAGTAAAATTATTTAAGTTTTGATTAAGTCAAGTTTGAACGCTCCAGTATTGATAATGTTAAGCACGCCGCTGCACTTATGAAGTCCCATCCATGTAACAGCTACGCTATGGTATGATGGCTATTATATTATATCTAATTAACTTTTTTTTCGGGAATGACATGAATCGCGGAACGTTCTGAAATTTCTGAAGATGTTACATCAGCCAGTGAAATACCATCGTTGTTAATTTTATGCTGAAAAGTTTAGCAGTCTGTTATAATACAATCCGTTATTCCATGTATGGTGTATGACGTAAATAGATGTTTGAGAGCACTTTAAAAATAAATAAAAAAATAAATAAATAAAAATGATTCATTTTCCGAACAATTTACTTTTATGTTGACAGGTATTATGTTCTAGTATTTTTTCCGCTTTTCAATATTTATAAAATGTGGGTAAATAGGTGAATACCTACATAATATTAATCATGGTGTTTGTCGAGACAATAATGTTGTAGGTATAGGTAGGTACATTACATATACGATGAGATATTTTGTAAGAATGAAAAGGCAATTTTAATTGGATGTATAGGTACTCATATAACGAGGTCCTTAACCATAGCCGTGACAGTTTTATTATAAACAACAAAGTAGGCTAGATTATCAATAGATAAATATCATGTCAGGTTAAATAAACATTTATGTCAACATTTTGTCTACTTGCGGCAAAGTTGCTTAAATTTTCAACAAATATGTAAACAAATATTTATGTAAACATTAATAGGGTCGAGTAGCTGACTCAATAAATGGACCAATTGGAAGGGGTATCGGGCAACAGAACCTGAAGGATTCCCCGCTCTTTATGAAGGGGCTGTTTTTCTGAGCGAGCAGTCGAGGTTGGCGCTGGACGTATAGAGTCCTTGATTGTTTGATGATGCAGGTACCTATGATATTATCTCTTCAAGGCGAAACTTTTTTTTATAGTTTTCGGGGTTAGATTTTATAGTTTTTTTTAGTCTTTTATTTTTTTTTGAAAAAAAAATAAATAGAGTGAGACAGATAAGATAGATCAATAATTGGTGAAGTGAACAGTTCCAAATGTTAGAAATTGCATGTATAGACACCCGTTACAAAAAACATGACCAACCATCATAGTCTTTTTTTGCATCTCACTCTTGATTTTTGGGAACCTTTTATCTTCAGCTTCGACCTTTCAGATCGAAGTAAATTTACTGTCTCTGTTAGATTGTTAATTTTTTCTTTATTAGTCGTGCTGGCTTAGGTGTTTTAGACCAAGGGAGACAACAAAAATTTCATTTCTATATTTTTGACGAAATTGTAATGGCCCTTCCCGTTGCCTAATCGAGTTATGTTTTACGACAAAATTATGAATTTATGTTTGAAATTCTTTCTTGTATTATATTAAGGCAATCAATAGTGTTATTGTTTGCTTTTGATTTTGTATGCTCAGAACTCTGCTTTTTTCATTTCTTCTGTTTGATTTTCTCTTCCATATCTGAATTCTCTTGTAATTCCTAATAAATAAATAAAAAATTAAACAATGCATTACAATAATTATATCAGCAGGTTAATAAGGCTAAATCAATAAATCATTTAAAAACATATTCATAATATTTTATTAACGACTTAATGATATCGTAGTTAAATATTTGTCTACTAGTTAAATGTGAAGAATGTCGCTTTTATCAAAATTTAGGCGCCACATTAAAATATATAAAATTGGCCCCGGGATTAAAAACTTGAACTTTTACATAAATATTGTAGGCATTAAAATAATAATAATTATTGTTGTTGCCTTTACATAATCACTAAAAAGGAATTTTGTGTTTTATCTAGTGTAAAAAACTATTATTTTGTACCTACGCCTATATTCAAATTATCGCAGTAATTAGGCACCACATTTTACTTTGAAATTAGAAATTGTAATTATCTATCTAGTTATCAAAAAGTCCCCCGAATTATTGATAAAAATTCACAATTACTTCCTTTGTTACATCAAAATGCGAAAAATTATTTTACCTTCTGAATTGATGTACAAACAAATAACAAGTTTCAGCTAAAAATGAGAACATCCCGTTATGTTATAAGTAAGTACTTTATCAAGTGTAACCCGGGATTTCGGGGGTTCTCAAATCAATAAAATCCAATGAGCATCAAGTTGGCGAACATAGGCGAGATAATTTCTTCGAAATAAAAAAAGGTAATAGGATTAAAATAAGACTTTACTTTCAAAATAAAAACAGTAATAATAATTATAGCACCAGGCAATAATAATACACATATAGAGCAGCTATATTGCTGATCTCCACCAACAGCAGCGCCCTACTTGTAGATTTTTGGAACTGTCCATGTTCATCCCTAGTTACCTCATTCAACCATCAAATGCTAGACGATTATATTTATCATTTTATCAGCAAGATGGACCTCTTCGTCTACAACAAATGGCTATTTTATCATTGATAATAGGAGAAATCTCTGTCTATATTTTGCTCCGTTTAAAATAATAATTATTATTGGCGAGTTGTAAAAATAATCGAATATAATTAGTATAGTCTAGCCTATCATAATAGGCCTTGATGAAAATTAAGATTTCAGATAAATTCGCTTTATATTATTTAATTATAGGATGCTAAAAATAATTCAATGACCTCGTAAAAATGAAAATAAAAACAATTTCGTTGCACACATGAATAAACTTTGGAAAAACTTTTGTACGTTCAGCGCATAGAGCAATAAGCACAGACATTGCATCAGGCAAGAATAATCACGAGTGAACACTTACCATCTTTGTCGTTATATAAAATAATAAAGCGTTATTAAAATCACTTAAATTATGAAAATTATGGTAGACTATTTCTATGTTTACTTTGTTAACAGGGCGATTATAGTGAGGAGGAAATTATATGCAATTAAGCGCAGCTATATTTATATGAAAAGTAATGACCAGGTGTATGTAAAGGTAGGTATTGAATTACTTACAGGTTAACAGAACTATGCATTATAATTAAAAATGGTGCAATCTAGTGCAAATTATTTTAACTAGCCTCTAACTACTGTTTATTTATTATATCTTTTTGTTCCTGTTTATATTTGAAGACCTTTAATGGAGGAATATAATAACTTTCGTTAACATAGCCAGGACGTCCCATATATGCGTCAAAACCAACCCAGAACGAGTACCTCTGAAACCCTCGGGGAATTTTTTAGAGAGGTAGTAATAAACTGACTTATACATATGTGCTAGACGAAATGTATAAAAAATTCCCCGGGACGCCCCGTCATTCGAGTAGGTCGTCCAATGGGATCTATCCAATGCACGCATGCTGATAAAATGCGGTTGTCCGGGACCATAATAGGCGTGCCCATTAAAAAAAATGTATTTTACCAATATGAGTAAGTTTGTTGCTACCTCTTTAAAAAATTCCCCGAGACGCCTCTGTCACTGTCATTTGAGTACGTAGCTCCGAGTGATCTGTCCTATGTGCGCTTGCTGATAAAGTCGCTTGTCCCGGTTCATAGGCGTCTCAAGGATTTTTATATATTATAAAAATATATTATAAAAGCTGTCTTTATAAAAAATTCCCCGGAACGCCCCTGTCCCTGTCATTGGAGTTAGTCGTCCCGAGGGATCTGTGCTATGCACCCGTGATGATAAAGTCCGTTGTCCGAGTCCATAGACGCCCCAAGAATTTTTTATGTATGCTTAAAGTCTATAAAAAAAATATTGAAGAAATAACTCAAAGAAGAAAAATTGCGAACTTCATCTAATATTTTTATTTTTTCCTGGCCTACTCTCTTATTATAATAACTTCAAAAGAAAAACTGACCAGTGTCGTACATAGTGAATGAAACCAAATACTTCGATTGGAAAAAATGTTACACCACTGATTTTTTTTTCAAATATTCTCGCATTATTTTAGGGCGAAGTTCCCGCACATACGAAATTTTTGAAGCGTAAATGGAACTCCCTGTATAATATTAAACGGGCAGTTTGTGCGCTCAGCGACGCGTCCAATATAGTCAGAACAAGAAACAGAGTTTCTTTTTTGACAAAAATAGCAACGGATTACTGCCGGTGCCAGAATAGCCCCCAGATCCTAAATAGTTTTCTACTTGAGTTTACTATTTTCTTTTTTTATTACCACTTTAGAGCAAAAAATCGTATTTTTTTTTGCTTATAAAAGAAAACCTGATGATGGCGGTTCAATGGACGAATTGCGCAGGATCAAAATACGAAAACAATGAGAGCTGAAGCAGCCCGATCGGGTTATTTTTAAGAGAGAAACCCCAAAAGAATTTAAAAAATAAAGTTTTTCAAAAAATAGTAACGCGGTCATTTTTTGAGGTGTAGTCCAGGCTTTTGAAACAATCCTATTGGTTCCTTATTAAGAGAGAAATACACAAAAAAAAAGAAAAAACTGCGTTTTTTTCAAAACACTATAAAGAGACGGAAAATTAGCTACTTTGGTCATATAGGTAATGAAAAATGAGAAATATGAGTTGATGCAACCGGTCATACAGGGAAAGGTGAAGGGAAAAAGAGGACCGGGAAGGCGCCGGACGTCCTGGGTGAAAAATCTGAGACAACGGAGTAGAAAAACAGCTATAGAACTTTTCAGAACAGCAGCAGACAAAGTTAAGTGGGCTATGACGATCGCCAATGTCCTTATAGAGGATGAGTTTGTCATTTATGCTGAAAGATAGATAAAAAATTACGCGCAAAAATGAGCGAAAACGGCCTAACATGTGAAAGTGAAACAGCAGATGAGGGGTACTTACAACGGCGCTTGTATTATGCCGTCCCAGAAAAATGACAATGTTACAAATTTTGGAAAAAACGCAATTAAAATTTTTTTTTTAAATGTTTTCTCTCTTAATAATGAATCGATCTGGTTGTTTCTGTTATCAATTCGTCTATTGATACCATTTAGATTGTTCCATCAGTTTTTATTTTATAAGCAGCAAACCTAAAAAAAGCGGTTTTTTGCACCAAAGTGTCAATAAAAAAAAAAAATGGCAAACTGGAGTAGAAAACTTTTATTACGACCTGGGAACTATTCCGCGTGTAATGGCACCGGCGGTATTCTGTCACTAATTTTGTCAGAAGCTGGTGATTTTAGAGCTCTGTTGCTTGATCTAAACAGGAATCTAAGGAAGACTTTCTTGATAAGGATAAAATATCAGGGCCGCTACCGCTCATAAAATCAGGGAGGTAGTAAGTTTACCGATTTTATGGCAAGTGCGGTTGGACAAGGTCCGGTCGGCCGGGATTTTTTTTGTGCATGTCTAGAAGTTGTTCGAGAAGAAAAATATTTCTTCTCGAATTTTTTTTTATTCTTGGCAAGTCCTGTTAGATAAAGTCCGGTCAGGTCGAAAAATTTTCCATCTCGAACAACGGGAAATGCAAATTTCCGGTTAGACAAGGTCTGGTCAGCTCGAAATTGTTTTCTTCTCGAAATTGAATTTTTCTGCAAGTCCGGTTAGACAAGGTCCGGTCAGATGGAGTGTTTTTGTGTTCTTGAAATATTTTTTTTGCAAGTCCGGTTAGACCAATCCGAGTTTTTTATTTGTCCTAATATTTATACAAGTGACTTGCGTGGCCAAGTGGTTCTCCGCTGGCCCACGAAGCCATAGATCGCGGGTTCGAAACTCACCTCGGCCCGCTTTACTTTTCAGATTCATTTTCGAATGTCTGTGAAAAGTAAAACAAGCGATTTAATAAAAGGCAAATTAATATTTAAAAGTGTGTGTGGCTAAAGAGTTCGTGCTCAAAGCCAATTTACCAGAGTGGAGCGACTATGTCTTACCTACACAGTTAAGACCGATGCTCCCTCTTTAAAAAAAATATTTATACGACTATGTTGGTAAAACTGTAGTTTTACGAAAGCAAAATATGAGACAGTTCTTATGTCTTAATTAATAATGGAAAAATTAAATAGCCTGCAGATAGCTTTTCTGTCACTGATTTCACAGGCTTTAGTAAGAAAGGCGTAAGAAGTCATCCCGCAAGGATTAGTAAAGACGTTTAGAGTTTCTTCCAAAAAAATAAGGCACCACTACTTATGCCCAGCAAGATTTACGAACCTTTCAGTTCTCGATTATTTTTTCAATGGCTTTCTTTCAAAAGTAGAGTACACCTCGATATTTTATTATCAGAAAAAAATCTATTTCACGTCAAGTTTTTCAAAATAAAACTTAAAATAACTTAAAAAGGTTAAAGTAAAAAAATTAAATTTCTTCTCCGCTGAAGAAGAACACATGCAGTATGAATAACACGTCTTCAGAATATAAAAAACCTTCTTGCGCATCAATCGCAGAAATAGTGTATTTTTATGCGATTCAATAATAAATATTTTCTTCCTATTTTTTTTTATATAATGAATATAATGAAAAAATAATCCGATTTTTTTTTGGGAAAACTCCCCACCTACCTACCAAAAAAAAAGAATTATATCTTCTCGTGGTTTCGAACCCACATCAACAGTTTATAAAACATGCGTGTAATGAACTGAACCACGGTGGGTTTCGAGTTTGTAGTGCTGATAGATAGGTATATGTAGTACGTCAGGTTATTATACACCTACACATTTTATTTTTTAAACTGGTCGTATCTTTGTTATTAAAAAACCAATTTGAATACTTTTTTCACCTGCATGTAGGTGATTTAATTGTTGTTGCGCTTGCTCTTCTAATTTTCAAAACTATTCATAATTGAATGTGAAAAAAAATAAAAAAGAAATTGCGAACCATTTCATCGATTTAATAAGTGCAAGCTAATTTTGCACAAGCGAAAAACTTTTTTGTTTTTCGTTTAAAGTGCTACATTAATCAAGGGCGAATTGAAGCTAAGACATCAAATTATATGTTAAAGCAAAAAAAATGGAAAATTTCTGTTCAACTTCTTCAAAAATGGACTCATAAACGGTTATAGAATTGACACATTTTCACCCTTTTTCCTACCCCCGACACTGACTTATTAATGGAAAATATGCTAATTTTATTGCATTAACTCAAATTTCCAATAATTTTCTTCAAATCCTGTTGATTTGATTTCAAAGTTTTTTTGCCATCTTGCTCATACGGGGGCTCAAAAAATTGGAAATTTTCCGAAAATTAAAATGGCTGCCATTTTGAAACGGCTCGGCCGATTTTGCTCAAGTGCAACACCAGACCACTCCTTGTGGACATCTTACTCTCACAAAAATTTCAACCCCCTAGATTGAAAACTGCGGCCAGAAACCGTGCCTCAAAGTCCCGATTTGTGTAACTTTGAAAGGATACCCTGTAGAAGTAACGTGACTTTTGGAAATTTTTTCAACGAAAATTTAAAGTCATTCTAAAGCTTTACAAGAATCCAAAATTTCGTTCACTAATCTTGAAAGATAAAGCTACAGGAGCGTTTTTAAAATCGAAAAATCGTGATTTTGGAGAAATATATATATATATATCGTGGGCAGGTGAATTTTGGAAAACCACTTTTTCGTGATCTGGGGGTCATGATCGATGGACATTTGATGAGTTTGGGTGATTTTCGAAAAGTGATGTCGTCCTCAATAGTGTATTTTTTTGTTAAAAAATACACTAAAACTAATTTTTTGCCGAACCCTGTATGTTGTTTAATTAAATAAGTACTTTAATAATAATGAGAAACTCTCAATAGTTTCCTCAAATCTTCTTCTTTACAAGGTAGATTAAAGTTTGCTTAACAAGTAGAAGCTACAGAAAGAAGAGAGTTGCTATATTTATAAATCGCTTTAAGATTTTTGAGTTTCTAAAATTGTTCAAGGTTCCAGGAAGAATTATTTTAATTGATATGTTTACGTTACCGTGGACAAAGTACGTGCATCTCCAGATCTAAATTTGAAACAAAACAACAGGGAACGTAAAAATAAAATCTATTTGTCAAAGTGCAACAAACTTATTATTGTTCTGAAGAAGTATTTCTATATTTCCTAGCGGATTAATCGGATAAAGAAAAAAATCGGATATATTCATTTCGAACAATTCAAAATTTATAGTTATTAATTTCATAAGTCTTATTATTTTATTAGTAAACTGTTTATTACATGCATAATGATAATACGAACCATTTGGAAAATTTATATCGAAAAGCTACAATATTAATAAACACATATTCATAATAGTTGTGATAAAAATGTTATTAGATAAGTTTAATAAAAATTATCTATCACTTCACGAAGTGGGGCAACAGAAGCAGCCTCTATCAAAGCACTGTCAAACAATTCTGCTCTGATTTATTTTTTATGATCAAGGTTCACAAATATGAGATGAGAATGTTATTATTTCGTGATAAGTTGCAAGGCCAATAACCTACTAAATGAAAAATTTTTAATAATTAAAACGAATTCAATAAAAAAACACAATGAGTTGACCTACAGAGATAATATGGTACCAGTTACTCAGTACCAGCTCCAAAAAAATTTTTTTAATGCGACAAAGATACCATCTGTAATAAGGATTTGACCAGAAGATATATCTTCAAGAAAAATTAACCCATCTACCTTTTAATTAACTAACGACCTTCCTCGAAGAACTTCTTATATAATAATAGAAGAAGCAGTCACTTAGCAGTATATGATTTTTTATCTTATAAAGGGCCTTCTACAGGGGGGGGGGGGGTAAGTCTCTCAAGGGGTCTGTTCTCGTATTTTATGATGAAAAAAAATAGCAAAAATTATTCTTCCTTGAACTTTTATGGAAATCTATGACATAAATTAATGTAATAAACAATTCTTGGTCCTATTTCATTTGTTTTACGTCACTGTATACCTAATAAGAATTGAACAGGTTTTTTAATGACAAGCATTACTAGTCCTGCATACAAATATTTTATTACTAAAATGGATAATAAAAAAAATATATAGGTAGGTCTGTCCACTAAAGTTGAAAAAATAAATCAATAAAATCAATAAAATATTTGCTCGTTCATCTTATTATATAAAAATAATTTTCCCGGTTTTAAAACCCGGTATTTGAGTAGCAACAGCGATTGATTCTTCCTGAAAATGTTTGGGCAGCAAATTTTGCAATTAAACTTTGATAACCTTGAGGGGTTTTTATTTATTTATAATTAAGTACATCTTTCGGAATTATTCTTATGTAGTCTAATGTTGTTTATAATTTTGTTAGCACATTCTGACTCTAATCTTTATATTTATGAATGGCAAGAAGTGTCTGTAATAATTAGGAAATTTGCAAGAAATTATTGCTCCATTTATCGTCAAGAATATTCCACGATCAAAAATAAAGTCGACAATAATTCCACTCATACGTTATTACATTAAACCCATTTGATTTCTCAAATATCGCTGTTTGCTATCGCATATTTTGTATCGAGGAAGAAAGAGAGAATGCAAGTGGATAAATTTATCGATAAAACTGCTTGCTCGTATGTTGCTATGGCAATGGCTCGATTCCTTGGCACTCTATTACTAAATGTCACCATTCATTTTATTATTTGGAAATATTTTATATGGAAGAAAAAAAAGTTTCTCGGTCTTGCCGGGGTTTGAACTTGGGTACTTTCGAACGACAGTCTAGCATTCAATCCACTAGGCCAATAAAAACGTGCCAATAATAAAAAATGCCATAACTATTGATATATCTACCTACCGTTTGCCATTTGATTTTTATTAGAAATTTAACATAAAATAGAAAAATTGTGTTTTTAACTATAATTACCCACAAATAGGGGTTTAAGGGTTGATGGGGGTGAGTCATTTCCCACGTCATTTTTATTCCCGCTCCTTATTACCCAATGGTTTTGACGATTTTGGATATTTTCTTTTTTGTTTTAACGATATCGTCAATGGAAAATTTTAAAAATGTCACCCTATGCATATGTAAAGCCGTACGTGTCTTCATCTAGCGAACGATCGCGTTTGAACAGAGCTAATGTGCAAGTAATCAAACGAACGAAAACGGACTTAAATGAATATAAGCGAATGTACATGATCGGAATTATTGTCTAATCGTTGTGCGTGATGATTTTTGTGTTTGCTCGTGTTTGTTATAAAAAATGATCTCCAAAATATTTCTTTTTTCTTTGTTTTTTTTTAAATTAATTCTTACCAATTTTTCCTCAAAATGCTGCACTAGACTAAGACAACTTGAAGAAAAGGGAATAGAACGGAGAAGTTCGATAACAAAGGGATGAACTTGAAGTAGCTAGAAAGAATCAGCTATGGGCCGAATTAGCTTTTCATAACATTTTTGGGATAAGCAAGGGCCTATTTGGAGTTTAGGCACTGATCTAATTAGTCTAGCAAACAAAAAAGTACAAACAGTTTGTCATGGGAGAAAGGACCGAACAACAAAATAAATCTGGAGCAGACATGGCATGTGACATGTATGTTTTTCTTCAATTAAATGTAATTTTTCGGTATCGCGCACAAAAACTGCAATAGAACCATAACCAACAGATGAGCACCGAAATTTTGAACAAAATTGCACCACAATCGATACTCCCTTCATTGATAGCACATGGTTGACGATAGTTGATGGCACAAGAAGGTGACGTGGTTGTAATGATGGTGGTGACGTATTGTTCTACTGATACTGAAGAATGTTCTACTAACTGAAGAAGTCGCGAAGATGCTGGTTTTTGCCGATCCGAACTGGTGTAGTGTGCTTTAGCAACTTTTTATTCCGAGAGGTCCCTTATTAATGTAACCTCATCTAGGGTTCTTCTATTCACACCGAATGATTCTACTGGACGATAGCCTACTGCAAGACTCTGTCTTCTGTTGGCGTATCTTCCGGTTAATTCGATTCTTCCTTCTTCACGAGCAAAACCTGGATATCAACCTCAGGGAAGGCGGACCACAAAGGGGAGAATATTGGCGTCAAAATTGAAAAATTGGACTTTGGATTGCAACAAAGCTCACAGCGCTCGAAAAAATCAGTGAGAGATGAGGGAACTAAATCAAAATGTAGCTTAGAGGTTTATTTCTGCATTGATTTATGATTTTTGAGGTAGGAGGATAATGACTATTTCTAACTACAAAAATGACACGGTTCTCGCATTTCGTGCGTTGATCGGTACGCTTCAAAAAATTCAAATAGTAGGAGGAAGTTTTAGAATATTCGAAAAATTTCAAAAGGCATAGAGAGGGAAGGTTGCTCCTGGTGCTCTACAGTCTGCGGTTACTAATAACTAGAAATCTCCCGGGGAGAAGATTAGTAATCAAGTACAGGAAGTGGAATACCCTTCTAGAAAATTCAAAAACAAGACCTTTGACAAGTGTCTAATTTTTCTTACCCCTTCCCACCTAAACCATGAAACATATTAGAAATATAAAAACTATTGATCCAGGATCCAACAATGTCAGAATTCAGGATTTTATTACCTGGTGTTATTAATAAATTCCGTAGGTGTCCTATGCCCTCACATTCCTCATGATGCATCATTTTTATACTTATCTAATTTGAGTAACTATTAATTCCAAGTAAAGTACCTACTTATACAAGTGGGTAGATACTATGGTTAATTAAATTATTTTGTAATACACTTAACAATAATTAAGTAAAGTTAATATTGCAGTAAAATCAAATCAATATAATGATTCGTGATTAATATAGATTCATATAATGTGTATAGAAACAATAGAATCTCCACTCTCCAGATAATAAATCAAAGAAGATCGCGTTGACGCAGGAGGGGGGCAGTTGGAAGCTACAGAATATCCATAACTTTATTCCGATACACGAGTTCAGTTCCACGTCCTGCGTTGCTCGCGGATTAAGTCGAGTTAGCGCGCGCAAAAGTTAGTGATATTATTTTTTGTGTTATTTTTTTTCAAGTTTCCCCTGTGATTTTGCAAAAAGGTATGAATGAAACTCTATTTAATATAAGCATTGCTGGCGTTTGGCCAATATTGCTCGGTGCTGTGACAAGTATTGCGGCAAATATTTAAATATTTACTTTAGCTAAAAGGTACCTAAATGCGGTGTCAATAAACTATAAATTATATAAATAAATAAATTAAAGTAATGGAGTAATTGGCGCTGAAATTGATTCATAAATTCCAAATATTATTCTTGATAGCATTTAAGGTTAATGCGATATTGTGAGACAGCTTTATTTTTGTTGTAATTATATTTCTTCGTGTTTTGATTTTTCATTGGCGCCTCAAATCTTTTTTATGACAGGTAAAGGTAAGACTTAGTAAACTGATTTATATTATTAGGGGCAATGATAATTTTTATCTGCAAAAGAGGGCTTGATTAAAAGAAAAACTTGTTGAGTTACCATGGTGATCTTTCTTGCAGTTAATGTAAATAAAGGTGAAAATTTCAAAAAGCGAAACGTTCGAATTAAACTTTTTTTTTTACCAATACACGTACGACCTTTTCCGACTTTCCACTTTTTCTCGTTTATTAAAAAATTAATTTTTCTTCAAAACTAGAAAAATATTTGATCCACTCAATCTACACCGAATAATTTGAAAGTATTTGAAAATAAATCTTACTGAAGGAAAACAATTTTGAATTTTGAATTAATAAATTATTTATTATCTATTTGATGCATTTTACTTGGTTTCATATTTTTTGAGTTCTTCATGAATGAATAAATTCATTCCAAGTTAATTTATTTATTCTTCTCGGACATCGTAGAGCTCAAACAGTCATAAAAGAAAAGAGTTTTCTAGGAGAGTTTTCAGTTCTTGAACACAACAACTTTTTGCTAAGCTAAAGGGGTTTTTTCTTCGAGTCTTGTGGCCTTGTTCTACAAGCCGTTGTGGTTGCGGCCTTGTAGGTTCAAGTTCAATAAAAAATCTGTCTGGCTCACCAAACTAAGTCTTGTAAGACTGCGATTCGCGTTTTAAAAATGAAAAATTATAATAATTTGAATGTCGATTGTAATGATGAGTTACTTTCGTTTTATTTTCTAAGAAAAATGAAGCTAACACAGCTTCTTCCTGATGTCATGTACTACATGCTTCAGGCTTTTTGATCAGTCTTTTATCTACCATGTAGAAAATTTGTCAGAGCTGAAGATCGTAGATTTTTGCAAGCTCAAAAATTCGAGCTTTGTCAAACCAGACCTTGCAAAAAAATTACAGCTAACCGGAACTTGTCCAACTCGACCGTGCAAAAAATCGATCTGACTGAAACTGGGACAAACCGGATGCAGCATAAAATTATTTTTTGAGCTGAAACCGTAGACACCACACCCTTGACCTTAATAATTAACGGTATCTACATTTATAGAATGCGATATAAAAAATTAAAAGTCGCCATTGCTCCTATAGCGTCTATTTCAGTGATACCCCAAAGTGGTCTACATTGACTTCCAGGGGTAGTCCACTCCACCAGGCCAGGGGTTGTCTTTTTCAGACAACCTTGCAAATTTAACCACAGAAAATTACTTTTGATCTATTTGAGGATAAAAAATGAGCTCGGGGTTACCAAATAAGAAAATGAAAGATGTAGCAACATGTTTTTTCATAATTTGGACGATATCAATAGATCCAATTCGATAATGAAATAATAACACCGTAACATGTTCCGGATATAAATTTTAAATAATTAGGAAGAACCTACTTACTAAATTTTTCACTTTACGTCAAATTTTGTAATCAGCCTCTAATAAAGTGAACGTAGACTTAACTTGAATTAGTGACAGGAAAGTCTCAATTTCGTAACCGTTTCAAAACCAATAATTGCACCTACCTCACGTCACGATAAAGCTTTACCTTAACCGTTGTCAAGTTTACGAACTTGAACTCTTGTCGCTAGCTGCTTCTGGACGGTGGTAAAATCAAGAATTTCTCCAAACAATTTTTTCTCAAGAATTTATTTTTACCTTTCCGTGTTGCATAATGCAGTTTTTAGGCTATTTTTAGACCAGGTTTCATCATTTGAAACCTGAACCGAGAGTCTAGCAATATGTAAGTGTGTCGATGTCTACTTTTAATAGATGCGGTAAAAAATGATGCAATTTTATGTTTTTTAAAATCATACACTTATACGCTGGGAGTTCCTTGGATTGTTTGCCCAATGCCAATAACCCACGGTCGCTCCGAGGAAGCCGCAGTCCGATAATATGAAAGCGTATGTGTGACAAATAAAACTCGGTTTCCTATGATTACGAACGAATACGACAATATTTACCATATTTGTAAAACCTCTTTAAGTATAAACGAGTATACAGACCGTTGTCTAAACAAATACAATGAATCTATATAATGAGATACTTGCACGACTGTCACAGTAGTCCAAGTCTATACCAACATATCAATTATTTTCCCAAGAGCTTTTAGAACTCTTTTGGAACTTGGAATTCCCCTTCAGTAAATAAAAAAATACAAGAATTGCGGTTATTGGCAATATTTCTTGATAATTTGTTGAAATTATCGGAGAATCTCCACATCCCGCTTTTAGATAATGTTAATTCCGTTTACGTCATTAAGGTCCACGTGTTTCAGGCTGCATGTTAGGGAACCCCCAATTATAATTACCCAGTATTTATGTAACAAGCAGGTAGGTACTATGTAATCACATTTCTTTTGGAGGCGTTCACGGCTGGGAATGTGCAAGCGCAGCGAGCGTGTGCAAAGTTATGTGTACTTAATAATAAGGCACTATAAAATATAATTATTATAATGTGCGCATAAAATCCGGAACAAAATTAATGTCCTTCTTATATTACGTTCCTATGCAAATTGTTCCATGACGTCATTGACTCTTACTTAATGACGTCATCATCAATTTTTTCAACTATACCACCACATTTTTTCCAATTTGTTGTTTTGTCAAAATGTCGTTGCAAATAATCCAAAATTGAACTTGAAAATTGGCCATGAAGTGTTATGTGATCCTCAATAATAAAATAATATACATATAGGCAATATAATTATATTAAAAAAAAACAAAATAATAAAAAAAGACAACATTACACTTTGAGAAGAAAAAAGTTACCTGGATTTTGATAAATGGGTAAATGGTAAAGGGGCTTATGATTAACGTAACAAAAATAATTGCATCATCAGTGACGTAGTAGAGGGTTGATTTGGAAGGTTCAAAAAGGGTGAAAAATGGTAATATTGCGATTTTCGACTAAAGTTGACGTCAAAAAATGTACTACAACTTTCGAAGAAATCACTTTTCAACGTTTTCCGAGAAAAAACAAAAAATCTGCTTTTTTATTTGTTTCATTTTTTTTTCAATTTCCCAAAAATAATTCATCTTTGAGACGAAACTTCGTGAAAGTACCTCTTTCTGAGTCTTAAATAATCACAAACTTTTTGGATTAAAAGAAATCAAGGAGATTTCACTTTTTGCTGGCCCGAAACACTTTTTTTCCATTCTGGTTAAAAAAATCATCATCGTAAAGAGCTCTGCCGGTTACAATTTTTTTCGTCTTGGCATTCATTTTTTTTGGTAATTCTATTTTTTTTCATTTTGTAGAAGTCACTTTTTTACTCAACCTGATACTTTTCAAGTAAAAAGCCAATTTTCTTTCGTTTTTTCTTTTTTAATTTTTCATTTTAACAATAATATTTAATTTTTGAGACAAAATTTTTGGAAGTACCTATACTTTTTTGAGACTTTAATCATCACAAACTTTTTGAATAAAAAGAAAACAAAAGAAGTTTTCCAAGAAGAGTAATTTCTGCTTACTCGAAACACTTTTTTTCAAACACGAATTCTACTAACTTGAAACTTTCCGACAAAAAAACAATTTTTTTTCGGTTTTTTCTTTTTAATTTTTCATTTCTGCAAAAATATTTCATCTTTGAGACAAATTTCGTTGAAAGTATACCTTCCCGTGTCTGAAATAATCACCAACTTTTTGGATAAAACAAATCAAGCGGTTTTCTGAAGAATAATAATTTTTTTCAGGTCCGAAAACTTTTTTTTCAAACAAGAATTCTACTTACAAAAAATCATCGTAGAGAGTTCTGCTGGTGCCCAGATCAAAAACGTCTTGACATAATATACTTTTTAGTAAAATAAAAAACCTTTAGGTAATCACAAATCAAAAACATGCTCAAAAATTCAAAAAATGAAAAATTACTCTTTGTTACCACAAATTAACCCTCCAACCCCTGCTCATGCATTTATTTTTACCATTTTCACTTACGAAGAAGAAAGAAAGTAACCCAGGTAACAATTTTAATTTATGAAGGTTCAAAATTTTAACTTATATTTTGGAATTTCTGACAGTTGATTGGGCTCTAACTCTACGATTTGTATGATTTTTCAACCAATCGCGTGTTTCAAAATATCACCCCGAGGGTTATGTTTATTGATGAATATGGATATTAATGAGTAATGACTTAATTCGATCGGTCTAATAATAAAAAAAACAGTGGAAGCTAGACGCCAAGTAAATACCCAAGCTGCATAACTATTGCATAAATTGAACGAGGAGATTTTTGTTGGATACGAGTGCGTGTTGAAGGTAGCCAAAGCCAAAAAGTGTCAAGGTATCGGGATGCGAGTCTGGGAATGCTACACTGTTATAGACCAAGGAGGTCATCACAGTCAATATGAGAATTAACTCATTCCAACAGACCAGAATGGCTGGTAATTAAGAATATTGTATACTTGCACGAAACAGTCAATCTAAATCGTCCAAGACTAAACAAAAACTGCTGGAAAATAATCATGGATAAATATTTAGAAATATTCGTAGTTTCTGTTTATAAAAGAAAATAATAATTTCTAAGCAATACAGGGTTACTGGTAACTGGATACATTCCTTTGGTGATCTGATAAAACAAGAGGTAAGTAGTAAATTAACCCCAACATGCACTATACAAAACTCAATAGATTTTGAGATATTTCGATTTTCAACGTTTCTTAAAAAAATGGTTTCAGATGTCTTGAAATGTAATTTTCAAAAAATCTACTTTAACTTTTTGATTTTTTTTTTGCTGGAATACTTGTTCAATGCTATGCTTCCTTCTGGAATAAAAAATATCCTGAGGTATTTCGATCCTGTGAAAATTTCAAAGAAAAACTTTCACAAACTATTTTTTTTAAATAAGATTTAAAAGCTTTTACAAGTTATTTTCGCAAAATTGTCAAGGCAACTTGCGTACAAATTGTTTTAAAAACTTCCCTAGTGTAGTAGCTATCTAACAAGGTACGAATCTTGTACAAGAATAACAGAATCTCCCCGCTATGTACCGTTACCGAGGAACAAATCCTTAAGTCGGGACGTTTTAAAAAAAAATACGGCCCTGAACGGGGGTCTTAAAATTCTCGGATCCGGCCCATCTTCAACAGGTCGTATTTGGGGGTCCCGAGCTTCGTCCCTACCAAGTTTCGTCCCGATCGGTAAAACTTTCAGACACTAAGAGTGTTTCCTAGGCTATTCCCGAAAAATCCCGAAATTCCCGAAAAAATGACACTTCCCGGGAACGGATCCCGCTCATTTTCAATGGGCATCGTACCACGGTGCGTCTCTTCAATCGAGCCAAATTTCAACTTTCCCACATGAAAACTGGCGGCTCTAGAGTGTTTCCTAGCAAAGTCACAGAAGTTTCGTAAGTATACGTATTCTTGTGCCCGAAAAATGTCTGTCTGTCGGTCTGTCTGTCTGTGACTTTGCTAGGAAACACTCTAGAGCCGCCAGTTTTCATGTGGGAAAGTTGAAATTTGGCTCGATTGAAGAGGCGCACCGTGGCACGATGCCCATTGAAAATGAGCGGGATCCGTTCCCGGGAAGTGTCATTTTTTCGGGAATTTCGGGATTTTTCGGGAATAGCCTAGTAATAGCCACTCTAAGTGTCTGAAAGTTTTACCGATCGGGACGAAACTTGGTAGGGACGAAGCTCGTGACCCCCAAATACGACCTATTGAAAATGGACCGGATCCGAGAATTTTAAGACCCCCGTTCAGGGCCGTATTTTTTTTAAAACGTCCCGACTTAAGGTTTTGTTCCTCGGTAACGGTACATAGCGGGGAGATTCTGTTATTCTTGTACAAGATTCGTACCTTGTTAGATAGCTACTACACTAGGGAAGTTTTTAAAAGAATTTGTACGCAAGGTGCCTTGACACTTTTGCGAAAATAACTTGTAAAAACTTTTAAATCTTATTTAAAAAAAATAGATTGTGAAAGTTTTTCTTTGAAATTTTCACACGATCGAAATACCTCAGGATATTTTTTATTCCAGAAGGAAGCATGGTATTGAGCAAGTATTCCAGCAAAAAAAAAAATCAAAAAGTTAAAGTAGATTTTTTGAAAATTACATTTCAAGACATCTGAAACCATTTTTTTAAGAAAAGTTGAAAATCGAAATATCTCAAAATCTATTGAGTTTTGTATAGTGCATGTTGGGGTTAATTTACTCCTTACCTCTTGTTTTATCAGATCACCAAAGGAATGTATCCAGTTACCAGTAACCCTGTATACTTACAAATCATAAATTTTGCCACAGACAAAACACAGAAATTGCAGATTGTAGAGAAGGTTTCCGAAGATCAATCAATTCCGAAGAATTAATTTCTTCATGCATGTTAATTTATAGATTCTGGTCTTTAGGAATCTAGAATGATTCCACAGCTCATTGAGACAGTTGATGGAATAACGTGTCAGTTGATCTGTCAATTGTATTCCAGAAAAACTCTAGAACAAACTAAGGCTTTCGCATACTGTCTAGATCTAAAGCATGTCAACTATGAAGCGTAATGACATTCGGGAACAAGTGAAAAATTGTGAATGATTATCTGACGATTAACTAAATGGAGGTTATTGGACTTAATATTAATAAAAAACCTTCTTGCGCATCAATCGCAGAAATAGTGTATTTTTATGCGATTCAATAATAAATATTTTCTTCCTATTTTTTTTTATAATGAATTTAATGAAAAATAATCCGATTTTTTTTTGGGAAAACTCCACCTACCTACAAAAAAAAAAGAATGATCCTCTCGTGGATGCGAACCCGCTCCAACAGTTAGCAAGTCAAGGATGTAACAAACTGAGCCACACGGTGCGTTTCGAATTTGTAGTGATGATGGGGTAGATATATGTAGTACGTCAGGTACCTACATCTACTCATTTTATTTTTTAAACTGGTCATATCTTAGTTATTAAAAAACCAATTTGAATACTTTTTTCACCTGCATGTAGGTGATTTAATTGTCGTTGCGATTGCTCTTCTAATTTTCAGAACCATTCATAATTGAATGTGAAAAAAAATAAAAAAGAAATTGCGAACCATTTCATCGATTTAATAATTTTATATAAGTGTAAGCTAATTTTGCACAAGCGAAAAACTTTTTTATCTTTCGTTTAAAGTGCTACATTAATCGAGGCGAATTGAAGCTAAGACATCAAATTATATGTTAAAGCAAAAAAAATGGAAAATTTCGGTTCAACTTCTTCAAAAATGGACTCATAAACGGTTATAGAATTGACACATTTTCACCCTTTTTCCTACCCACGACACTGGCTTATTAATGGAAAATATGCTAATTTTATTGCATTAACTCAAATTTCCAATAATTTTCTTCAAATCCTGTTAATTTGATTTCAAAGTTTTTTTGCCATCGTGCTCATACAATGGTTCAAAAAATTGTCAATTTTCCGTTAATGTTCAAAAAATTCAAATGGCCGCCATTTTGAAACGGCTCGGCCGATTTGGCTCAAGTGCAATACCAGACCACTCCTTGTAGACATCTTACTCTCACAAAAGTTTCAGCCCCCTAGATTGAAAACTGCGGCCAGAAACCGTGCCTCAAGGACCGCATTTGGGGAACTTTGAAAGGACACCCTGTAGAAGTAACGTGACTTTTGGATTTTTTTTCAACGAAAATCTAAAGTCATTCCCAAGCTTTACAAGAATCCAAAATTTCGTTCACTAATCTTGAAAGATAAAGCTACAGGAGCGTTTTTAAAATCGAAAAATCGTGATTTTGGAGAAATAAATAAATATATATATAAATATATATATAAATATATATATATATATATATCGTGGGCAGGTGAATTTTGGAAAACCACTTTTTCGTGATCTGGGGGTCATGATCGGTGGACATTTGATGAGTTTGGGTGATTTTCGAAAAGTGATGTCGTCCTCAATAGTGTATTTTTTTGTTAAAAAATACACTAAAACTGTAATATTCTGAATAATTTGTTATAAATACAGTCATACAGTACCAAATGGCAATTTCTTCACTACTGTTACTTATTGAAATAAGCAGCATAAGACCATGACTCTGAAATTGGCATCCTAATTTTACGTTGTTCTTGATGGCATTGATTATTGGACAGACTTGCTTTATTACTTGTTTGTCTACTCTTATCAATTGATAGGTAATTATTGCATAGTTTGATTTGCATGCTCCACCCATGCAGCTTCCCACCTAGGTCCCCAAAACACAATGATTTTAATTGTTTGAACTCCAACACTAGGTAATTATTCAATTTTTAATAATGAATTTAATTTTGGATTCATAGATCGTCACACTAGTAGAATGTGACCTATTTAACTGGTTGTACTAGAAATGTTATGTAATGGTAGCAAAGTCAGTTTAATTGCATCGACCTTGTAGGTATTGTCCACCTATATGGCATTTTAACTCTCCTTTATGCTGCAAATATTTAAATTTGGAAACAAGAATCTGTTGTCTAGTAACAACCCTCCCGCGCTAACGCGCTCGGGTTGTTACTAGATAACAGATTATCGTCTCAAACAAAATGGTTCATTATACAGGGTGTATTGTAACGTCCGCATAATATTAGCACCACGTGATTCAACATCAAAAACAGAACATAAAGTTTTAATACCGTTTAGCTCTTAGACCTCAAATAACGAAGTTATCGACCATTGTAGTTTAAATTTCAAGTTTTTTAATACTCAAAAATATTGCTTAATATTATTAAAAAATTCTTGTAAGAAGTGAAATAGCCAAATTATCCAAAATTTTAGATTTTTTTTTTTGGTAAAAATGGTTTTAATTAACATTTCAAAACTAGGAATTATTTGATTTCCTGAGTTCCAATACTTCCAATCAATATTGCAACTGCTCGTTTTAATTGTTGAATAAAAAATTGAAAAAATAAAAAATCTTAAAAAAATTGCAACATTGACACGTCGCAGCATGACATTTGTCTTGTCGCACCTTTTTTCGATTACATTATAGCAACGGCACACTATACCAGTGAGGTGACTTCACGTCTAATAAGTTATCTTAATTTTTATACCAGCGCCAGTGTTGCAAAATTTAAGAACGTTAAATTGTCCATATCTTAAAATCTGTGTACATCAAGAAAAAACTGTTGAGGACTTTTTTGTTCTGTTTTTGATGTAGAATCGCGTGGTGCTAATATTATGCGGACGTTACAATACACCCTGTAGATACAACTCATTAATTATACAGTGCTTCTCAAAAGTAACGGATAAATTCATTTTCTCAGTTAATATTTGTAAAATAAAAAAAAGAAGCAGGTCAAATTTTGAATTTAATTTATGTTCTACCTATTGACGTAACATTTTTTATACAGGGTGTTCCTTGGTTCAGTAATGACGTCTTGCATATATATATTTTTTTAATATCCCTAAAAGAAACAATTATTGATAATAATACTTTTTCGTGTCTTAAACTATTGCATCGTCGGAAAGAATCCATACAAAGATCTTCCTGCTAATTAAAACTGATTGACCTTTTGATGTCATTAATTAGGTACCTACTTGAAATGTTCGTTACTTGTCTGAATTCTCTAGTAAATGTGTTTGAATAAAAAATATTCTACAAGGTGTTTCAATAATAAGTACAAAATTCAAGTTGAAATTCCTTGATAAATTTTAAGGGGTTGTCATGAAAAGATATTGTCTCAAGACTCCTCTTATATATATATAATTAAATAAATAAATAAACAAACTAATAAATAAAATTATAAAAGTTCCCTCCCCGTTCTCCCGAAAGAGGGTGAACTCTACTACCCTTTAAAGAGTTTTTGCAAGAACTTTTTTGTCAATTTTTTGTTTAATTTTTTAATTCATAATTTTAATGATTTGTGAAATGTTGTTTACATTTTTATCAAAATATCAAATATCCTGCTTGCGGGAAAGCGTGGACAACAAAAATCATATTATAAAGGCGTGAAAGTGGTAGTTTATTAATGTCAAAGTTTCTGTTTTTTTCAAGTCCTTTCAGAAAAAAAAATTGATATACCTAAGATGGAAAGCTCGATCACACTCACTGTTAAACTAAGCTAAATGAATCAAAAAGTCCTGCAAAAATATCGCTGAACGCCATACAACTTTGTTAAGTGACTGAAATGGGACACCTGTATATTATTACATTTTCATGTTATTTGAGAATAGTCAATAATCTTGAAAGTTGAAATTTTTAATGAGAGCAATATGAGTTATAAACAAATGAAAATCGCGATTATATCCTAACTTTTCATATGGTTTCCTATCATATAGCTTAAATTTTAATACAGGATGATGAAAAGTATCAGATTTATCACCCTGTATAAAAATTTCACCCACAAACAAGGATAAAAAAGCTAACTGTGAAAACTGTTTTTTTTTCAGTTTTCTCATAAAAGCTAAAAATGTAATATCATACAGGGTGTCTTATTTCAAATAACAAATTTTCATGCAACATGAAAATAAATTTACAAACTGCACTTTGGCCTCCCGTTTGCAGTACTTTTCGTTAATTTTACTGTGCTTAATACTGTAGGTGTAATCGAGCTTTCCATCTTTATGCCCCCCCCCCCCCCCCCGCCATTAAAATTTATCAAAGAATCTCCACTTTAATTTTATCTACTGTTAAATGAAACAACCTGTATAAGACCTCAGCGCTAAAAGTTCGTGTTTTATTTAATTTTTTTTTGAAAGAGGCCCTGATACGTCAAGATCAATATTGCAATCCTGCTCAATACTACTTTACCGTACTATATTGCCACTTTTAGCTATGATGTTAGTACGTGGTAGTGGCAACAGCCTAAGAAGATTAATCACCACACAACCGGCTGTTTAGTTCTAGTTAGGCTTCACTGCTTAATAATAATGACCTACAAAATTTGACAAAATTGAGTTCTGCATGGAACTAACAATTATTTTTTCAATCCGCCTATGCTGTTGTCACCACCATTCTTCACCGCAGGGGGAATGCTACAAATATAAGACACTATTTAGCAAGATTTGGTTTAAGTGACAGGTTCTAATTCGACTTGGCACACCTTATACAGAATATGTACCTGCTTAAAGTATTATATAATGTAGAAAATTTGGCAGTGATCTGAGGATTATTATCTCTGATCAGTCATTTACTCTTTAAAATACAATTGTAACTCATAAAATACTTATGAGGTCCTAGAACTATTACAAAATTAAAATGTAACATCTGAGTAAATTCATTTTTAGAAATATTAAAAAAAGAACTATTGAAAAGACTTCCAGAAATTATTTTGCTTTTCAATAGCCAAAAAGTATTCTCATCTGTTGATGTTGATGCCTCATATCTTAGAATAGGGATAGATATAGATGTTCCATTTCAAAGTGGATACTCTACTAACGTTTTATTTATCATTACTCAAGCTAACTTCGCGATTATTTATTTATTTATTTATCTATTGAACCCTATTACACACAAGCCAAACAATAATAATTGACAAAAATATCTCTGATCTCTGCAAAACAAGTCAATATACGATCCAGTAAGAAGGCGAATAAATTAATCAACAGTTTATAATCTGACATCAAAATAAATAATAACAAACAAATACAGATGAATATTCTAAATAAACAAACAAGGAAGATGACCCAGCAGTCTGGTTTAATCAGTTAGAATCTACCCTTGAAAACATAAAGGAAAATTATTTTTACAAGTGTCGTCATGCGTTCAAGGACACTCCTGGTTGCGTGGAAATTGTGACTGATATTTATTTATTGAAAAGTCAACATCCTGTCCATGTGTTATCTGTCTATGTAGACAAGGGAATCTAGACTAGAACAATTAATTAAACCCACCATGTACACTGTGTTCGAAAATTTATGTATAATGAGAACTTTTGTTCAGAAAATAGCTCAGGAATCTCAAAATATTGTTTATATCATGTGAGCTAATAAAAATATAATTTAGGCGGAAATTGGAAAACATTTCATGGATTGTTTACAGTTTTAAAGATTCAATCTCATTCATGATATTTTTTCCAGTTATAATTTTCCAAAACCACAAAAATTTAATTTTTTTCCCTTGCAACCCCCAAAATTAAAACTGGACCTTTTAAAATTGGAATTTCTATAGCTAAAACGTATATTTTAAGAACTTCTTGAAAAACATGTTAATTGAGTAATAATAATTTTCCAGTAATAATTTTCCAAAAGTGTTTGATTCAAGGGCATAAGGAATAATGTATAATAAAGATCAATAAAAATAAATACATTCCTATGATTATCTCTTGCAATAATTTTAAACTTAGTCTAGCCACGAAGGCCTCGTGACCTTAAGAACTGAATGCAAGAAATAGCCAGTAGCAGATTTCGATCCTCGGTCGAGTAGGCATAGACGAATAAAAAAAGCTCACCTATAATTGAACGGCTAAGTGCAGAAAGGGAAGTACTTCAAAATATTAGTTCTGAGAAAATCAATATAAACTGGGTAGGCACTGCTCTTAATCTGCATCGACGCATTTTTTTTATTAATTAATTGTGCCATGTAAATAAATAATTATTATGAAGAAGAGCGAGTTTCACTTTGTGTGTTACCTTATCTGTGCCAATATTATTTTTAAAATCTCGCAAATTTAAAACTATTAAGAGCAGAAAGGAAAGTATTGTTGTAGTACTTCCCTTTCTGCATCAAACGGGATTTTCTGCGTAGCCTATAAGAACAACTAAATCGCATCGCATGACTTTCTTTTCTGCGCCAAACGATCGGGCTAGGTCGAAACTATATGAAAGCATGTGTAACTCATTTTTCGTTAAAATGTCAGTACTTCCCTTTCTGCACTTAGCCATTCAATTATTTTAATTCAACGTCTGTCTGACGATAGAATGACTTTTGAGCCAGTATGTCTTCGTCGGAAGCAGTGCTTCTATAATGGGATTGAATGAAAGGTTCTGAACCTACCTATTTTTCAATCTAAGGAAAGTAGTTATTTCTCACTTAAAAATAAGAAGGACTTTAATTTTTTTACAAATTACATGTTATAAAGATTCTATTTTGTATAAAAATAAAAGTATTATTCCTTCACTTGATCTATCGACGCTGATTCTGGACGTCATGCAGCAATAAACTAGACCGAAGAATTCCATTAGCCCACAGGTGTGTTAAATAATTTTTTTAGACACCGTCAAATAATGTTGACTTTTTTTTCATCAATATCTGAATGAAAAATGGCAAATTATTGTTGCGACTCGGCGTGCGCGAAGTATTTCGCGACCTAGAGCAAAAAGTTGGCAATAAAGCAATAATCAATTAAATTAAAAATTTCCTTGCGTCATTTTTATGATTTTTATTTCCATCTTTCGCCTATTTCAATAAAGCTGTCTAAAAATGTTGTATACATTTCGAGCGCGAAATTATGGTGCTTTCGAATGTTTTTTCTCATTTTTCTTTAATTTTTTCTCTCATTCTCGAGCGTTAAAGTTCAATACTAGAGATATTTGGTTGAAATTGGAAAAATATAAAACACTATTGGTTTGAAAAATAATGCAAAGTGTGAGTTCATTTACAAATTCAACGAAGGGAAAACATGTTTTCATATGCCTCAAGCCTCAATTAACAAAACATACTAATAATAAACCCAATCTTTCACAGGTAAATCACCCAATTAGGAACCGTAAACATAAATTTGATATCTAAAGTTATGCAATAACAATGAAGTAACGGGGAAAAAATGGAGCCAGTACCCATTATAATTTGTAAGAATCACTGAAATTTCTAACAAAATAATATGAAATTCAGAATTAGCATCCACAAAAAACTAAGTAGTCAAAACGAAACAAATCCCAGGTCAATCTCAATCAATTCCACATTTGCAGGATATAGCCGCCGCAATCCTGTTAAAAGAGAAATTTTGGTGATTTGTGCTTTGATACAGTTAAACGGTTAATGGGAGGATTCTGTTGAAACCACTGTTTCTGGGGGACCTCACGTGAGCTCCCTTTTATTCAGTCTACTAACAAACAAAATGCTCTGAAATTGTACAGTCGCACATTCTCTACAGTACATAATTTCATAAAATTTACCTACAAAGACCGTTATTATTCTTTCATTCTACAAGCAGCAAACAAGCCATGCTACAAAAGTTGCGAACATAGTCATGATCGAGTATGTGAAGATTTCAAATTATCGATTAATCCGATTAGAACTTATGGATGTCTTTGGATTTTCGTTAAAAAGCTTCCAAACCCACTTGGATTGCATTTTTTTGAAAATTTTTGTGGGTGTCAGAAGATGTCTGGAATGAGTGGTTTGGTATTGCTTTTGAGCAATATCAGTCGACTCGTTCCAAAACGCCGGTTATTTTATTTTTCCTAGAAATTGGTACTTTTCCAACATTGTGGGAAGTAGGTTTTCCGAACATTATACTGGGGTACAAAAATTTGTATTAATGTTATCAGTAAGACAGTCAGATACCAGTCCTTTGAAACGGAATGAAAAAACCTGCTCAAAAAGAATTCTTCTGCTTAAAGCGGTAAACTAAATTCACAATTATAAATTTTTACACTGACGTACGAGTATATGAGTTTGTAAAACAAATTAAGCACATCCTTATTCTTAGCAATTGTTTTTCTTCATTAGTCTTTTACTCATTAGACGTTTTAAAGATACGAAGAAACTTACAAATATAGTAATACTAGTTTCTTTGACGCAAGCACAATTAAAAATTAAACCCACAGAATGAAATCATGATCCCAGGATTATGGTAAATAACTTGAACAATACAGAAAATGTTCCAATGTTGTTATTCCTTGATTGAATAGAACAGAGGCGTCCAAACTTTTTGCTGCGAGGGCCAGTTTGGTATTTAAATTCATTAGCGGGGGTCAAGCATCGTAAATATGTGAATTAAAAAACTAAAAAAAAGCTCCGCGGCCGACGAATTTTTGTTTACTATATTTTACGAAATCCTTGGCGGGCCGGATAAAATCGCCTGGTTTGGCCGGGTTTGGCCCGCGGGCCGTAGTTTGGACACCTCTGGAATGGAATGATCGCTTGGTGAAGCATCATTAATTATAAAAGTTAAAATTTTACACTTGGTGTAGATATAAATGGCCTCCGAGAAGGTTTATTTGGTTTTGATTAATTATCAGATAAGGTAACATAGACGTCATAGAGGGCACCAGAGAAAATTGTGTTACAAATAACAGATAAGGACAGATACCGCTTTCCTGGTCCTCTGTATTTATAGCATTTTTTAAGGTGACGATGAAAAAGTAGGTAGTTTAGTAGAAAAAAATCGTAAACATGCGAGCAGGCAATGATAACTTAGCACCGGAAAAATCCGAAAACAAACCTGTTCTCAGGAGAGTTTGCAGGAGGAAAGTTCTCAGGAGAGTTTGCATGAGGAAGGCTCGCCGCAACAGAGAGATCAAAAAGTGGCAGATGCAAAATTAGTACTTACACAGCTATAAATTGAAGAAGAAGAGCTAACCAAATTTTATCTGGACACACTGATAGGAAATCTTGACCATGAAAAAAATAAACTGGCACGATTTATACTAACCGGAAAGGCTAAATGTGTTGGGAGTTCAAGAATCACAGAATGTTCAGGGGGTAATCTGCATCAAAATCTCCTAAAAATTAAATTTATAATCAATCACAGAAGTCAAGGTAGGTAATAACTATTTGTACAGAAGAGAAATAAATTCTGTACGCTTCAGGCCAATCAAATAGACACTGCTACTAAATGTAAGTTGTGGGAAGTGTGCACAAAGAGGCCACTTTCAAAGTAAATGTCCAGGGCCGAAGGGAATATTTTGTTAAAAGGTCACTAGGCGAGTATTAATCAAAAATTGAGGATGTTAGAAAAATTCAAATATGCACAGAGGTCAAATATTCCATATAATTACATGTATGTAATTAGTGAAATAAGAAAGCAAGAAGTGATAAATTTGGATTTTTATTAATAATAATTGTTATTCTTGTTGAATTTAGGTACTTAGGTACCTACATGGATAATATTTGTGTTAATTACTTACCACTCAAAAGCTTATTGTATTATTAATTGATTTTTTCAATTACTTTTATAAAAGTTGCTGTTACATACTGATTACAGAATACTACAAGTTTAACAAGAATAAATTTTGATAGCTTATCACTCTCGATTGATTGTTTCCATGTAAAAGTTTGCCAGTAACAATGAAAAAATATTATTTTCAAGCGAATTAGAAAATATTTCATAATTAAAAAATCTGTAATAAGTTATTTCAAAAATGTAGCTACCTAGCGACAAAGTCCAATTCACTGCGTACCCATTGAGCGATAAATAATTTTTTTAAGTACTTCCTTATTTTATTTGGGAACATCTAAGGAACACCGGCTTAGATAAAGTATAAATTTATATATCACATCATGATGAAAGGTATCATCAGGGCGATTTACTTAAGAAGAAGTAGAAACATTTTGACTAAACACTGAGACCATCAATACTTCCAACCAGCAGTAGACAGAGTCTCAAAAAGGTCCAATATGACATGTTGATGAGTCCTAGAGTGCGAAACTCGAGAAAAAAATCGAGTTAAAAATTATACCAAATATACTAAAGTCTGCAGATTCGTAGACCCTAGCCGGTAATATGTTTTTAATACTCACTGAAAGAGGATTCCCCGATTTCTCTTCGTCTTAATAATTCGTTTCATTTTTCAAACTTTGTTTTTTTTTACTTGATTCCTACGCCTGTGATCAAATGTTTAAAAAATGTGACATCGAGCTGTTCAAACAACTCCGCGTCAAGTAAACGTCATCTAGTGAATGCGCTACCCTAGTAAGCGTTAGTGTCGGTAATACAGGTTCCCTATAATACCTACCTTTCTTATTTTTAGTTCACTTATCCACCAGATAGCGAAAGTAAAGTCAGTCGCAAATAAAAACGAATATATTCGAAAAGAAATATAAAAAATTGTAGTTTTTTTCAAATATCTGAAATTTTTTTTTATTTATAGTATTAGTAAATGATAAATAATTACAATAAGTACATAATTAGCACCTAATGGATATTCTAATCTAGAAGAAAATATGATGTATGTAAATTTTCCAGGTTTCCTTAGGCATCGCGTCTTAATCAAGAGCAATAATAACTCTCCACTCAAATAAAAAGTCTAGTCCAAACAAACCTTCAGTTCTAATTATTATTATTAACAAGAGTCGCATCTTTGGGAATGGCCAACAATATAATGTCTCAAAGGAGATTCCCTTTCAAAGCTTTTAATTCACTACCAATTAGAGACAATTTTTTTAATAATGGATTAAAAGCATTTTCAAATGAAGCTATTAATATTCTCGGAACTTTAAACGATTCGCTTATTAACATCGCTTCTGGCGGTTCTGGGAGACTGGGAAACTGTGTTATTATTACATTGAATTTTTTTTTTGCAAGGGAAATAATAATTATAACTTTTCACTTTATTTATTTTTTTTTTCATGATTTTTTAATCAGCTTTAGTTCATTATTTTTTATACTTATCTGCAATGAGTACGTAGAGATACTGATAAGTATTATACGCGGTATTCAGTAACGTGTGTGTCATACCTACGTCATTTAAATATTTATTACTTACAATATTTAAATATTATGAAAATTAAAATTATGAAAGTAGGTATAATAGGTAGGTAGGCGTTTTCCTTATATTTTTTGAAAGAGATCTTACTTTGCAGTACGTTACGTTAATTATACCACATTATTCCTACATAATAGCAAGAGGTTGATTCTTAAAATAATGCATGCCATGTGGGTTACTGACCTGATTGAACCTACTGCCAAAATTCTATAGTTAGTAGTTTTTGATAAATTTTGATCGTTTTTGAGTTCAGTTTGATATAAAATAAATTAATTTTCTAATAAAATTGTAATAAATCGTGGTAAAATCAATTTCGCCGATTCAGAGAGAAGAATAAACGTTATTCAAACTTTACATGATGATAAAATTAAAACTAACAAACTAAATTTTTAAAGCCCTTAATTTTCTGGTCTAATTTCATCAACTCTTGTTGACCTTGCTGGAGTAAATAATATGTAAACACGCGTGTTTGGAAATCCCCTGAAAGATAAATCAGACTTCCAGCTCCAGCAAAAGATGTCGTTCATGACATATCCGTCCGTAAACGTACTGAATCAAAAATGTGGAGCTATTATAGTCCGGTCAATATATACAGGTGTCCCAGTTCGTTCGAGTCGGTCTTTGTGGGCCAAAAGATCTATTTTTCAATTTTTTTTCCTTTATCTTGAGCCGTTTGCGTTGTCCCGTTGTCCAGTGCCTTGAAGTCTTCATTGGCATAACTCCCCAAAAACTCCTGTTCTCGAGATATTCTCCTCTGAAAATCGATTTTTTCTATCACGACAGTCACGCAAATATTTTTAAATATTGGCCGCTCAGCTTGAGAAATGGTAAATAAATAATTTGTTAAGATTGAAAAGCTGCTTGTGTTGCTGCAGTTACATTTTCAGTCTGTTGAGGCATTTTTGAGAAAATCGGGAAAAAGTTTTCAACTTCTAGTATCATTTTTGTAATAGCTTTGGTTGTGAGTTTAAAATTGCAATTTTTTTGATTTTCACGTTTTTGTTTGGTGTAATTTTTATTGTTAAAGTCAATGAATGCAATTACGAAAATGATAATACAAAATGAAGACTTTTTCCTGTTTTTCTATAAAATGGTTCAAGGGTCCGAAAATGTAACTACTGCAACAGAAGCAGCTTTTCAATCTTAACAAACATTTCTCTCTGAAATAATTGGGGGGGGGGGGATTTAAAAATAAATTCATGACTGATCATGATGGAAAAATTCATCTTCAGAGGTGAATATCTCGAGAAATAGGAGTATTTGAGCGGCTACGTCCACGGAGACTTTTGATTTACTCATTGAATATTAAAAAAAATAACAATTAAACGAGGTCCGTTGTTTATATTTATATTTTTCGATATCTCAACAATAATGAACCGTAGGTTCATTTAAAAAGATTGAAAAGATGTAGGGCCTAAATTGTAGAGCCTAAAAAAAGAAATAAAAAGTACCCATTCGCTATTTTCGTATCTCACCAGAGAGCAGAGTTATTGCAAAAAAAAAACAACAAAATTGATAACTTTTTTCAAAATGGCGGAGAATGCAGATAGGAAATGTTGGTCGACAATTTAGTTAAGCTTTTCTGAGCCCCCCTCACACAATATCCAAAAATCAGCTTTCTCGGTTCTCTTGCTTTTCTAACCCTTTTTTCGACGTAGACACTGGATTACTACGTTTAATTTTTGTATTCAGATATCTCCATAAAATATTATGTTACTATAATGGCGGTAAACGTCATATTTTTTTTATGACGGTTAATTTTTTTATGATTTTGCAATTTTTTTATTTATTTTTTACAAAGTAATTTTCGTTGTTGTGCGCACAACGAACAAACAAACAATTATGCCACGTTTTTATTCATTTGCTTCCTTGCCTGTCCGTCTCTCAGGATGCGAAAATCTTGCAGTCGATTTTAAAATAACTTCCCGAAGAGCTAGAAACTTGAAACTTTAAGCATGGCTCATAACTGGATGACAATGCAATCTTACAAAAAAAAATTACGAAGTAAAAAAAATTCAAAAAATCTCATGATTGTGAAAAATGTTGCCTTGATAATTTTTGGTGAAACTCGATCTATAATTGCTATGATTAGTAAGAAGTCCCGGGGATCTCTCTTAATAAAAATTACTGTTCGAGATATATTATAGTAGGTAGGTACAGGTTTTTCATAACATTTAATTAATTTGCATATTTTGTCTAGGAGAGAAAAAATAAAATAAATTAAGATACTCGTTCAAAAAATAAATTTATTTTTGTTCAAAATTATAATATTGACATTGCCATTTTGATATTGAACGCAGTTCTTTAAGATAAAAAAAATCGCTAATGTTATCAATTTTTCAGTATTTTTATTACTTTTGAAATAATCCTATATTTCAGGAATATAAATAAACACTTCGTGCGTCTATTTTCTCAGCAAATAAAGTTTAAAGTTTAAAATAACGCGTAGAAACTTAATGAAATTATTTTCGCTTCTCTTTTCTACGCGCTTATTTTTAATTGATGTTGTTTATTATGCCGTTGTTTTTCTATTGTAACTTATTTATTGCTTTTATTTTTGCGTTCGAGTAATAATGACTTATTTACAACAACAACTAACAACAATAACGAAAACAATTTAATGTAAAACACTAACTCAATAGGATTAGTCTGAGTGTATAGAAATTGGGAGTATTCTGATTTACGATAACTTTTCCTGATTTATACTTACGTAGATTATTTGCTTAATTTTTGGATTATATATTAATTAATATTGGCGAAAGCTGTTGATACCATGCGAAATTCTAATAGGACAAATCGGTTAGCATAACAGGTAGTTCAGGACAAGTTGATAAAGTGACCGTGAATATCAACTTCTAGTCAACATTCACTATTAATTCCTCTAAGTACTCCTTTGGAGATGGAGCCTAGAACTGTGGATTTGTGAGGTGCTTTAGTGAGCGAAATTTATCAGAATTACTCGCCGATCTTATTCCGCAGCGTAAATATTTTATTTTCTTTGAGTGTTTCGATTATACTCAAACAGTTTAATTTTTTTGTTGTGTTAGAAGATATTTTTGGCCCAGTATGAGTTCGATTGGAGGGAAATCTATAATGGATTTTTATAAGAGTAATGTAAGTATTACTAGTCGATTAATTAATTCGGTTTCTTGTAATTCGTTTATCCCTCGATATTCAATTAAGTAAACCAGACACTGAAAGGAGAAATTGAATTACAATAATAATTGTCTTTTCAGAACTTAATTAATAAATCTATTTTTTTATTTATTTTTATTAATTATTACAAATGTTGAATAGAATATCGATTAATCAAATTGAGTGTGTTAAATAAATAAACTCGTGAATAATTAAATAAACTAATAAATAAAATGTAAATTCACAAAAATGGTAAAAGGACAAGAAAATATTGAGCAGCAATAAGAATAACAATCCTGGATGGTGTTTTTAGTTAAAAAGTGTTATCAAAATATTTGGTGCCTAAGTAACCATTATCAAAAACTCAATTTATAGAAGATGAACTCAAAGGCGAATGAAAAATTTTCAAAATTTTCTCTTGTTTATTATAAATGATCAATATTCCTGTTCACATTATAAATTATGTATTATTTTTACATTTTATGATTTCTACGTTTCTACATGAGATTGCAATATGTATATGTATCATAATTACATTTACATAAAAAAACAAGTACTAATTGCGTAGCATTTTTTTTTTATATAAAATTACGTAGGAGTTTGCCTCGTAACTAAAGATCATCCATAAAATCCATACAAATTTTTGCATCAGTATTGTTGCAGTAAAAGCGCTCATTAGAAACTTTGGCGCTCTTTTTTCTGAAATAAATAATCAAATAATAAGAACAACAATTTTGCGACTATTTTTTTTATGAAACTTGTCTTAAATTTCACCTTTTCTCCCTTCTACGCATAACATTTATTACTGGATCTTTACGTAGTAGCGTGTAGTAATACAATAAGAACACCACCCCTTTTCGAAGTACCAATTAGAATGGTCCATATGGTATGCTGCCCCATTCCGCCATCCTGATTTTCACTTTTATTCTTACATAAGTTTGTCTCAATAATTGCATTTATTCAGTATCCTGTGGTATGTCCTTAATCTTGATCATATCCTCCATCAAACAAAAACATCGTGTTGAGCGAGCGCTACTCCGTTTTTGCCAAAACCGTCATTTTCGTCCTTGGTTAGTCCGACTTGAAAGGATACGCTTTTATCATATCCGCGACTAGTTAGCATTTGCGTCATGAACTAATTAACTCTTCCGTGTAACCTATCCACTCGAGGTCTTATCTCTGATCCGATATCAGAAATTTCTTCCACCCCTTCATGTCTTCATGTTACCACAATTTTTTTATTAAACATAATTTTTCACTAATTTAATTTCTCAATTGACGAGATCCACTTTGTTAATGGGACGAAAATGATATTCGTATCATTATTTTGGACCTTCAACATTTCTTAACACGATTCTTAGTTTTACAAGCGCGACTAACTCTCAATAAGTTTTTTAATTTGAAAAGTACTTCCTTTAAAATTAACGCACCTATAATGGTAATTGAACGTGGAACGTTCCCATGGTACACAGTTTTCTGCATTTTATTATTCTTTCGATCATCGTCACGAGATTGGTGACAGTTCACCAGATCATGTTTGAAGAGAACCAAATTATTTGAAGATTTGTTGCTCCTTCATTGCAGTATATACCTGATTGTACCTCTTCTACCAGTTTCCTTTAGCGAACTCCAGGCTACCACGTCATTTGAACGATGCGCATATCTCCCCCTCCTAAACTCCAGTTTGGTACTCTTTGTAGATAACCCCAGGAAGGTACATTTTCTCAAGTGTGAAGGGATCAACACCAAGTAGATATGGTTCATGACATCACTAGGACTCGAGATCGTTTTCATTGGAGATCTCATTACGTATTATTCGCCAGTACCTCAATACCTCGCGACAAGCTAAGGGGCCCAGAAAAGGTAGCATGCCTGAAAGATTTTTATGATAACGGTTAGTTTGGTTTGTCTAATTATTTACTGAGTGGGTCGAGTATCACTCCTCCATTGCGACCAAGCTGGTCTACTGTGGCTCACACCAAATCATTTCAGGTCATCTCTCTTTAGGGAGCCGAAGGACTTACAACGAAGAAATGTATCCAGGTGCTTTGAAGAGAGATATTCTCTTCAGTGTGTTGAGTGTCTGCTTTTTCCCAGAGTTAGTGACATTTTGGTTATCAGCTAGACCCACCTGTAAATTTGGATTAAGTTCCCCTTCTGGACAAAATGCTTCTATAGCTGTCGACGTTGTGGTGCTCATTGCTCCACTAATAGCTAGGCAAACTTGAAAACTTCATTTTGGCCAAGGCTTGTAAGCCTTTGGACCACCAAGCTATATAGACAGATGCAATCATTGGTCTAATTGGTCTAAATAACCATTACATAATATAGCCAGTGTAGTTGCTTGGTAGTTGGTACCAATGCCCCAAGTCCTTCCACAGATCTTTTTGCAACTCAATAAGGAGAGCTTTGCTCTGTGGATGATCTTTTCCAGATATGAGTTCCACTCTATCAAGGATTACACCCAGCTTCTACCCCAAATGGTATAATTTCTCTTAGAAGAGTGGGGAGTATTAAGCCTTCCTACCTTCTTCTTCTGGTGAACGGTAATATAAGAGTTTTGCGAGCATTAACAGACACCTGTTCCCTCTCGCACCACTAATTTGCAAAACTTCTTGAAGGATCATAGATATGTATGATATGGTACGTCATATCTCTTTCTTATGATTCAAGTTCATCATATCTGTAATATTTTCACGTAATAAGAGATCCTGATGGCGTTGATACATAAAACTAGATATTGTTATGGAATCTATTGCAAATACACCACTTGATTAACAATTATTGTAAGACCAACACACAGGAACTGAAGAGGCATAGCCCAAGGTACAATTTTCCAAATTCAAAAACAAAATTCGCAATTTATCAGATACAATTATTCATACATAGCGTTAGGAAAGTGCATACATCTGACAACTTCTTCTGGAATTGTTTTACTTGTCAGATTAATTTTTATTACGCTGCTATTGAACTATAATTTACTGTGAGCATAATGAGCGTTTGCACCAGTCACGTCTAAAAGATAATCAGTGGTTAAAGCTGCTCTACACAATTACTATAATATAACGTTAAACACCGATTAACCTTAATCGAACTCCGTAATAATAATTAGTCTTCTAGCATGAACCGATAGCCAATGCTTAAGCAGTAATGATTAAAATGAATAATTGCATTTAAAGCTATCAGAGACTATTTGCACATAGTCAGCAGTGCGTTTTCTAATAATAATTGTTAGACATAAACCTCTTTTTTTCTTTCAGATAACAATGTCACCACCAAATGGTGTTCCAATAAGTTCTGACACAACGCATTACCTTCCAGTAGCACCCGACGATCAAACACCGCCTCACAATGATCCTCCCAAAGATCCACCAGCATACGAGCATCCGTCAAATCAACTCTATCCGAATCCCGCGACTGTAGAAGACCCGCAAGATGTTGACCCGCTAGACCCACCAGAAACTGATGATTCACTGGACGACGACGCAGAGGTGGTGGTTCCTCCTGACGGAGGTTGGGGCTGGGTCGTGGTGGCGGCATCGTTCATGTGCAATATGATCGTGGACGGAACCATCTTCTCCTTCGGCCAGTTCATCCCTTACCTGATGGACGCGTTGAACGCAACCGAGACGGAAGTGAGCCTGGTGGGAAGTCTCATGAGCGGGTTTTATTTGATGGCTGGACCTTTCGCTAGCGCTCTGGCGAACAGGTTTGGGTTCAGTTTGGTGGCGGTGGCGGGGAGCGTCTTGGCAGCTGGAGCGTTTGCGTTATCCTATTTCGCCGGAAGTGTGGCGTTCTTATACCCCAGTTATGGAATATTAGGAGGTGAGTTCAGTTATTTTATTTTGATTGATTTAGAATAAGTAAGGGAGGGAGTGGGGGTTGGTTATACAGTCTTGAGTTTGATCCTTGACACTGGTGGTGATCCCTTGGGAGGTGTTTTTAAAATAAAATTTTTCTAATATTATTATGAGTACTTACAATATTTGATTTAGAAGTGGTCAGTTAACATTATTTATTTAACAGTGGCATAATATTCTTGGATAGGAGACTATACGAACGCTTGTAGATTAGAGGGCATACACCTATCATCATATTCAAGAATAAACGATTCCTTGCGCTCTATACAAACATTGTGGAATTCGAAATATTCATAAATTAATAACTAATGAGCGGCTGTTTGCTTTACGTTTAGTAATTTGCGTAAAGTTCATTTTAATCAGTGTCGAACGTTTAAAGGAAACACATTGGTTTACTTTCAAATCCGTCTATAAAAAGTATCGCTTATATTGTTAATTTTAGACATTACGAATTTAATAATTGGAATTATGGTGTACAAAATTTATTCGTGACAGATGTGAGAAATTACTTAGGGAGGAAGGGAAATACCCAACATTCCAGTGCACTTATAGAAAAAGACAGTTCTGCATTGTATAATGTATATTAACGGGAGCATTTTACAATTAAAATTGTTTGTTTTCCTAAATAAACATGATTTTAAAATGCAAAAAATACTATTTGCGTCGTGAATCGCTGCAATCACACCATACACTCTTCGACGTAAATGATGGGCCAGCCAGACACCCAAAGGTGAGAAGACGGGGAAGATTTCAAAAGACCTTGACCCCAGAAAAAAACAGGATGATCGACTGGCACTTTGCTCTCTTAGACAACGAATTAACGAACAACGAGTTCAAAAATGATGAAAGAGCGTGAAAAAGCAGAGGATGAAAGGGGTGGATATTGGCACTATCCTGTCAGGGAAGAACCACCACGGGTAATTATAAGAATTTCCTCCCCTTCCCCCTCAAAAAATACTGAATGCATTCGATAAACTATGCAATTGATAACACCTCACCAAGTTTACCTTGCATTGTTCTTTGAGGCTTCATCAAAGGTTCTGTAGAGGAGAGTTCCATTGTTATACTAATAATAATAATAATAATAATATTTATTGCATCGCCTCATACCACATACATGTAAATACATACAATAATATACAACAAATAAACGATAGTTAGATAACTTACATGATGTGCCAAATAGGGTGCAAAAGGCACTGGTTCAGTCGCCTCTTTTGAGGTTTCTGGTCTTCCACCAACCCCTGAATCTTAACCTAATCCCAACACAATAATGATCCCTATCATATAAACTATAAAAAACGACCCTAAACTAAACAAAAGGAAGAATATGAAAATATAAACGTAATTTAATGTATTATAATGAGAAACTAAAACTAAATACATACAACACCCTCAAGGACCGGAGGACGCTACCCACATGAGTTATACCACATATCGCATTGCCTATCAAATAACAAGTTCAATATTCGTCAGAATTTCCCGTAGCAACGACGTATGACAATGAGATTCCGCCACATGGAGTAAATGAATCGACCCAGCGTATCCGTGAGTTCCGTGACTATATGAAGGAGATGGACTATAAAGCTCTTTTAGAAAAATTGCCGGAGGGCGGCGGGCTGTGCTCATTGTTCATGCAAAAGCCTTTTTTTGTGTTTAATTTTGAATTTGAGAGCGCTAAGCAATTTATAGTCGGTGGGAATATTGTTATACAAACTGAATGCCAGGTACGTGAATGATTTTTTAAAAATTTGAGTTCTGTGTTTGGGACAGTGAATAAGATTTTTGCGCCTGACATTCAGATTATGTATGTCAGTTCTGAATTTGATCTTCCTGTAAAGATAGCTTGGTTTTTTTTCGATTAGTACTTTATGTATTAGGACAACAGTGTGATGACGCAGCCTGTTGTACATGTTGAGCCAGTTAGCCGACTTCAATTTGTGGGAAATTCGGTCGTATTTTCTGATCAAATAAATGAATCTCAGACAGGAATTTTGAACTCTCTGGACTCTGCCATGCCAAGCTCGTGACAAAAAGGTTCCATAGACTTGGTAACAGTAATTGAAGTTTGATAAAATGAGACTATCGCACAACATTCTTTTTGTCTCACAGCTGAGGAAGTGTCTACTGCTATATAATAGCTTAAGTTTATGAAAGGAGTTTTGTATCAATTTCTTTACATGCAGATCGAATTTTAAGCTTGAATCGATGATAACACCCAGATTTTTTGCAGAATCCGCTAGATTCAGAGTCTGGTCACCTACTCTGATCCTGAGCCGACCCTTCACATATGACACAGCCTCTGCTGGACCAAACACCAAAACAGATGATTTTTTGGGGTTAATTTTAAGGGAATGTTTTTCGGCTGCCGCCAGCAGGGCATTCAAATCATTGTTAATTTTTAAGTTGGCATCTGTCAGTTCCTCAGGTGGAAAGGATAAATATAATTGGGTGTCATCAGCGTAAAAGTGGTGACTGCAGTGAGAATTGTTATCTTGTAGGTCAGATGTATATATCGCATACAATAATGGAGATAAAATTGAGCCCTGAGGCACACCACTCATATTCCGCAACACGGAGGAACATTGGCCATTCAGTTTCACACGCTGGGATCTATCATCAAGAAAGCTATGAACAAGTTTTATCGAATCTCTAGATAGTCCCAGATAATTTAATTTAGCAAGCAACAGCTGGTGATTGATAGTGTCGAAAGCTTTTGTGAAGTCCAACAACACTAGCACTGTAACCCTCTTGGAGTCATAAGCTCTCAGAATGTCGTCTAGAATGGTAAGTAAAGCAGTTGAGCAACTATGACCAGCTCTGAAACCCGACTGATTCTCTGGTAGCAATTTGGATGAGTCTACATATTTCGAGAGCTGTTTGAACATAATTCGCTCGAGAATCTTGGAGAAAATAGGTAATATACTCAAGGGCCTAAGATCACCATAACCAGATGGATTTGAAATTTTATTCAGGGGAAGAATCTCAGCGATCTTCCAATCAGGCGGGAAAAAGGACTGTCTAATACACTCATTTACGATGTTGCATATGACAGGGCCAAGAGCGGGGAGACACATTTTAATCATTTCTGCTGATATCCCATCTATCCCTATAGCCTTTGTTTTGATGTTTGATATTATATCGACTACCTCAAGCTCCGAGACTACTCTTCTTGTTATATCACCTCGGAACGTACTCATTCCTCACGATTCTTCAAATGTTGATCAGAATCAAGGAATGAACGAGATAACGTGGCCTGTTTTTAAATTGACAAACAAACATACATGAATTGATACACTTACCTCTAACTACTCTCTCTCTATTCTCGTCTTCCTATTCCTCATCTCCCAACTTCTTTTTCTTCTTCTTCTCCCTCCATCTTCTCCTTCCGCTCATCTCTTCCTTTTGCTCTTCCTTCATCCTCATGCTTACCCTTTTTTTCTCCCCCATGCTCTGTCATCTGATCACTATTTTTTTTCTCGTCATTTACTAGAAGGTGAAATAATTACTTCACAGCTTATTTGACAAGTTGATCCATTTATTGAACTGACCTCTTTTTTTTACCGAGGAGGGGGAAATCTTCATGGATGCCCTGGAATACTACTTTTCAGGGTTACAGGTTAACCAACTAAAACCCCTTACTTGTTCAATCGTGAAGGAATGGAAACAATATTTGGACATTTATTCCACCCCACTATTGTTTCTACCTCCCTCCCTCTCTTTTCCTCTCTGCATTTTTCTTCATTATCTCCATTACGTATTTCGAGATGAGGCTCCGTTTTTCTTTAGTTTATTTCCATCATCTCATCAACCAAGACTACAATTTTCATCTATTTGCAAGGTTCTCTCCAATTTTGACGCTCCATATCTCGAAACATGTGCCAATAAAAAACGCATGTGCCAAAAAACATGTGTGTGTCTGCGCATGACAGGCAGGAGATCCCATGAACGATGAGGTTACCCACGCGGTTTGATAACCGGGTGAATTCTTCCTTTCTGCTAGAATCCTGAGTTTAAGAAGTTACATTTTCCGCATTAAAAAGAGAATGGTGAGTGATGGAGGACAATTCGATCAACACTTGTAATTGAAGGTACGTCTTCGCCCCGGGAGCGATTCGAAAGCGTCGCCCTTTTCGCGAGCGGCCTTTGGCCGAGGAGGGAACAGTAGGATTCACCGGCCACCCATATAGAATCCTCGGTGGCGTTCATAATCCCCATATTTGTGGTGGTCTGTAGCCGAAATGGAAATGAAAAGCATATAAGATGGATTATATAGTTAAGACAAAAAAAAAGGTGAAACCTTAGCAGGAAGGGTGGCATTTGGTACCTACCAAAAAACTGTACCAAAAACCTTATAAGAGAAATTAAGCCACACCAGCACAAACATGGCCAGCTAAATTCCTGGATTACTCCAGCTTTCCGGGACACGGGATCTTCAGCATCTATAGAAAAAAAAAATACAAAAATTAGATAGCGAAAGCTGCTGGTACTGTTTCCCTGTCCCAACTACGGTATCTGTATTACCGACACTGCCGCTTCCTCAGTTCCCCAGCTACGGTGATTTCATCCGTCACCACTTGGCTTCATTCGCATCAGAACTCAGACGAAGAAAAACTCTGAGGGTTCAATGAGTAAGAATTGAAAGTGTCCGGTATCATCGGATCAGATCCTCTAACATTCCCACGTCCGGATCTGTGAGAAGCTCCAACTTCTTCATGGTTACTGTTCATAACTACCAACAGAGACCGTATCGGGGAAGCGGCGACTAGTACGTATAGCGTTCAGGGTTCCGATTTGCCTTATGTCGGGATAAGTTAATTTAACGATGATTAAGTACTTTACGACGTTGACACTGTTGGTATCAAAATCCTATTGAAGAAGGGGTTTAACTGATTTGTGACAAAAACCCTAATAGTGTCGTGGGATTCCCACATTGCTCATATCGCTTCAGGAGTCCCTACTAAGGGTAGTTTATCACTATGGGTTGACACAAGATACTTTTTTTTAGAATAATTGTATTAAATTAAACTTAGAATTTCTCAACAGACTCTCCAAACAACACATTTTTATATATTTTTTTTTGTTTTCAGGGATAGGATTCGGCTTGATCTACGTACCATCGATCATTACAGTTGGTTTCTACTTTGAGCGTTGGAGGGCTCTGGCTACAGGAATCGGCGTATGTGGATCAGGAATAGGAACTTTCCTCTTCGCACCTATGAGCGAGACTTTGCTCTCCAAGTATGGCTGGAAAATCACTTTCCTGGTCCAGGGTTCCATCGTTCTCAGCTGTGTCATTTTCGGACTCATGTTCAGGTAGGTTGATGTTTTAAATTTTGGAGATTTATTTTTAGATCTCTTTATTTGAAATTGGTGTGCTATTGCAATTTTAGATATAAAGATAACTTTATCTCGTTAATAAGCAATATTCGGTGATTTGTTGTTGTATCTAATAATTGAGCAATTATAATGAATATTCAAGTGGGTATCATACCTTTGTATCTACAATAACAAAATTTCCTCATTATCATTATAACGTTCATTGCTAAATTACTGACTTGACTTAATACTGATAAATAAATTAAGATTACTAAATACGTACACTGATTTGGATACATGCCGTCACTTCAGATTAAAATGTTGAAACATAAATATTTAGATCAAAGATATTCCATTAACACAAACAATAATTAATTCAACCAAGTATTTTTGTTTAATTTCCATAATATGCAGCACAATCAAAATTCCTTGATATCTGAACAAGGTTACATAATAATAATTATTAACGATGCAATAATATTTTCAGACCGCTGAAACCCAAGAAAGTAAAAGACATGACCGTAGAGCAGGAAAATCAACCAGAGCTCGTCTTGGAGCCTAGCAAATTAATGAACGCAAACCATAAATCCCTGGAGCAACTAAAGATGACATCCTCAAACGTTTCAATCAATCATCCAAAATCAGGAGCCAACAACAACTCAAACTACCCGACAGTTTCAGAAATGTACAATTCAAACAGCAAACTGAGCAACGCTGACGAGAAACAAAAAAGACTCAGCGTGCCCGTCTTTCAAGGGGCGAGAATGAAACGAGGTGACTCGAAACCGCTCCTTCAAATCAAATCGTCGAACCCTCAAATTGGTGCTATATCTCGAAGCACAGCGCATCTAGCCATGGATGGAGAAGTCATAGTCAACAGACCCATGTATCGAGATGACATCTTCTTCACCGGAAGTCTGAATAGGTTACCCCAATATACTTCACGAACCTCCCTGGGATATAATATGTCAGTCACGAGACTCCCCACTAAAGCTGATATTGAAGAAGAGAAAGGGCATGGGAAGAAGCTGTCCTCTGCAGCTGTCAAGAGAACTCTCGCTACAATGTTAGATTTTAGTTTATTCAAATCACCAACGTTCATTTTGCTAGCTGTGAGTGGGTTCTTCACCATGATGGGTTTCTTCGTCCCTTTCATGTTTCTTAGCGATAGAGCTACTTCAAGCGGGATGGATGCCAAGACCGCTGTGTTTTTGGTTTCTGTAATTGGGATTGCTAACACTATCGGCAGGGTTCTATGTGGATTGTTGAGCTCTTTTCCGGGAGTGAACGCTCTTCTAGTGAACAACATTGCTTTGACTGTGGGAGGAATCGCTACTATTGCTAGTGGATTGTCCATGAGTGCAGAATACCAATTTACTTACTCTGTCGTTTTTGGATTTGCCATAGGTAATTAATTATTTTATCTCCATGAATTGGGACATAAATTAATTAGAATATTTTTTCAGCTTGTTTCGCATCTCTTCGTTCCATCATTGTGGTGGATTTAATGGGATTGGAACGTCTCACTAACGTATTTGGGCTTCTGCTGTTGTTCCAAGGTATTGCAGCTACGATGGGTGCTCCCATAGCCGGTCTCTTCAAGAACCTTCTTGGGGAATATAATTCATCATTCTATGTATCTGGAGGGTTCATTCTTCTATCAGCTTTTATCTCTTATCCTCTCAATTACGTCAACAGGAGGGAGATTGAGAATGAAAGAAGAGCGAAAAACGTGCCTGTATAAGGAAGTTTGTAATTATGCAATTATGATTAATGTAATGTTATGCTCGCATTTGTCTGGTAAATTTAAGAAAATAGTGATTTTTGGGGCGAAAATCGGCCAGTGGGAGCGTCACTTTATATTAAATATCTAGGCTGTGATAATATTGAGTAGGTTACTTATAGCTTGAAAGAAATGTCCTAAAATTTAGTTTTAGTTATTGACTAAATGCCACTACAATTGGCTGTGACTGCAACTACTATAATAATAATAATTATAATCATTTTAAGCAATTATTAAACTTTTTATTCCCAGTTTGATATTTTAATAAAGGCAGGGTAACGTTTTGTATAAAAGACTGAGAAGTTAAAGAAGCAAATAGGTCCTAGAAGAAAACGAAATTGCTATATCAAGCCGAAATGTCTCAACAAGCTGCCTAAGAATAATTAATTATTATCGTGTAATAAGAACTTCTAGTGAAATTAAAAAAATAAGTTCATGACGTTTCAGTTTGATAATCTGTGTTAAAGCAAGACAATGTAATAATAATATGTAAAATAAATACATAACTTACCTGAATAAATAGTTTTCTGTTGTAAATAAGAATAATTATCTTAGGAATAGCTAATTAATTAATGATCATTCCAATCGGTTTATGCACTTTAGTTCCTTGATTTTGATTGAGCGCAAGGTTAACACTTTAGATCTGATTCTAATAGGGTTGGTTCGGATCTCCGTTAATTAATAATTTTTACTTTTATCAGGGCTAGGCTTAATTTGATAATATCAATTAACGTTTGAGCATTACTTAATTATCACAAGTTGGACTCACTCAATCTAGGAACTAGAGTCTTGTTTTTATAATTAATTAAGCAGATAATTGTCATAAAGATGTATTAGGTAATTTTCAATTATGTAGAAATCAATTTTTCAAATTAAAATAAGATAAAGTAATATATTTTGTTAAATTTATATATTTTTTATTTAATAATAATTACCTGATTACCCTGTTCCAATTCTATAAACCCAAGCAGGGTACGCTTGGGGTGTACACATCAGGAAGAGTGTCTTTTAGACTTACACCCTCTGAGTTTGCACCAGTATGCCTATCAAGCTGGAAACTTTATTAAGAATTGATTTGCACTTAATGTGTTACTTAATTGCACTTAATTAAAACCTCCTGCAGCTTAAGAGCATCAGACTCAGACTCGCATAATTTAGGTCGTCAGCGTAGAGGAGGACGGAACAGTGAGCTCAGATGTAATGTCGTCAATAAAAACATTGAAGATGACGGGACCCAGCACAGAGCCCTGAGGAACTCTTGAGAGTTGAACGAAAACCAGAGAGCTCGACATATTGCCTTCTTCCCAGCAAATAACTGCGAAATAGGTCCGCCAGATGATCGGTGGATGAGCCTTGCTGAGATCCGTGTAAACTACTTCCACCTGATTCCCATCATCGAGCGACTCCGAGATAAACTGAGTTATGAGGGTGTTACAGTAGTTCGACATCTGATGAAGCCGTGCTGAGAGTCGGAGGGTCGCTGTCTAGCAATAGGCATGAATGAAACATGAATGCAAACATAATTTAAACAGCTCGGAGAAATTACTCAGGAGAGCAATTGGACGATAATTCGAAATTTCCCGCCTTGTATATTGTAGCGCCGAAGACCCGGGCCCGTTGCTCTGTGGCAAAAAGCCACTGTGTGATCGTCTATTTACCTCGGGGTTTCCCCTAATAGGACCGCTGTGTTTTCCTCGTTGTGCTTACTGTTGTCTTTACCGTAGTCACCCCTGCTCTTTGATTGAGGTATGCCAGGATTACTATGGCCGAAACGGATGCGCAAAAGAACCTACTATGACTCATTGTATCGCGGTTGAATGGGATTTCCCACAGAAAAGCGGGGAAATTTACTAAGACCTGTTGTTAACTGTGGACTTCCTGTCCGGGAGTTTAAAAGCGAATGATGAGCGAGAGAACTCGTTTGCAAGAGCGTAAATGGTGAAGGGCGAGAGGGGCTGTGATTTTGCATAGAGAGTACAAAACAATGGAAAGCGAATGATGAATCCCTTTCATGCATTTTTCAAACTCTAATCCATTTCGGATTCCACTCTTTTGCACATTTGTGCTTTCTTATTATTAGTGTATTTTTTAATAAAAAAATACACTATTGAGGACGACATCACTTTTCGAAAATCACCCAAACTCATCAAATGTCCACCGATCATGACCCCCAGATCACGAAAAAGTGGTTTTCCAAAATTCACCTGCCCACGATATATATATATATATATATATATTTCTCCAAAAACGCGAAATTTCGATTTTCAAAACGCTTCTGTAGCTTTATTTTTGAAGATTAGTAAACGAAATTTTGGATCCTTATAAAGCTTTGGAATGACTTTAGATTTCCGTTGAAAAAATGTCCAAAAGTCGAATCACTTCTACAGGGTGTCCCTTCAAAATTCCCGCAATCCGGTTCTTGTGGTATCATTTCAGGTCGCAGTTTTCAATCTAGGAGGCTGAAATTTTTGTGGGAGTAAGATATCCACAAGGAGTGGTCTGGTATTGCACTTGAGCAAAATCGGCCAAGCCGTTTCAAAATGGCAGCCATTTGAATTTTTTGAAAATTTGCTATTTTTTGAGCCCCTGTATGAGCAAGATGGCAATAAAACTTTGAAATAAAATTAACAAGATTGGAAGAAAACTATTTGAAATTTGAATTAAAGCAATAAAATTGGCATTATTTTTATTAATAAGCCAGTGGCGTGGGTAGGAAAAGGGTAAAAATGTCTAAATTTCTATAACCGTTTATGAGTTCATTTTTAAAGAAATTGAACTGAAATTTTCACAGTAGGCAAGTACACTAATATCCTTTAACCCTTAAAAGTTTCAAGAAGTAAATAAGAAAAATGACGGAGATATTAATATTTTTTTCATATATGATGTTTATTTCTGTAAAATTTTAAAACCGCTGCTGTAGCTTCATATTTAAGGATTAGTGAACGAAATTTTTTACCCTTGTGAAACTTCGAAATGACATTTGATTTTCGTAAAAAAAATTTCCTAAAGCTACGTTACTTCTACAGGGTGTCCCTCCAAATTAAAAACAAAAACCGTCTATGAGGCACGGTTTCTGGTCGCAGTTTTCAATCTAGGGGGCTGAAATTTTTTTATGAGTAAGATAGCCGCAAGGAGCGTCTGGTTCTGTATTTGAGTAAAATCGAGCCGTTTAAAAATGGCGGCCTTTTCAATTTTAGAAAAAATTGCCAAAATTTGAACCCCTATACCTACCTACCTATAAGCAAGTTAGAAAAACAAATTTAAACCAAATTAACACGATTGGAAGAAAATTATTTTAAATTTGAGTTAATGCAGTAAAATTTGCATATTTTTCATTAATAAGCCAGTGGCGTGGGTAGGAAAAGGGTAAAAATGGCTAAATTTCTATAACCGTTTATTAGCCTTTTTTGAAGGAATTGAGCTGAAGTTTTTCCAGTAGACAGTTTTAACATGATGTTTATTCCTCTAAAATTTCAAATTTTCGGTTTTCAAAATTCCCCTTTCACTTTTTGCGAATTTATTAAAGGTAGTGTAAAGAATAGTATTTTTTAAGTAAAGTTAGCCAGTGGCGGACACAGGAAAAGGAAAAAAAATTAAATTTGCCAATTTTTTTTTATTTTGTTAAATTTAAAAATCCATTCTAAGGCACGTTTTCAAACTAAATGAAATGAAATTTTCTCAGTAAACCACTACGCTAATATGACCTGACTATGGAAAATTTCAGAAATCCCATTTAAAAAGCGGTGAAAATATTGATAATTGAATCGCATAAAAATACACTATTTCTGCGATTGATGCGCAAGAAGGTTTTTTCGTTTTGCTTTTGTTTCGACTACAGACTACCCGGTATATTGCGGGAATGTCTGATTTCCTATTCGACGATTTTCTTTGCCTAATTTCCTTTTTCTAGTTTCTTTGATTTCATTTCAAGCAACAGCTTGAATTAATTAAAGACAACAACCACTTTGGTTACAGACTATCCGGTATATTGCGGGAATGTCTGTCTTGTTTGCCTATTCAACGTTTTTCTTTGATTTGGAGGTTCATTCGAGTACAGGGTTGCCACTTCTCCTGAATTTTGATTTCGTACCTTTTATAAAATCGTTCCTTCCGATTCTCTTTTATTTAATGATTTTATTTTCACAGTTGATTTACCTAGGAATGTGAATATATTCCACCTCCGTTTTATTTAATTCATAACCTGGGCGATACTGTATTTAGTTATCACTTTGTATACCTTGTTGTTATTTGTCTTGTTCTACCTTTTATTGCACCCGTCGATGCTGCCTCGTCAGGCGACTTTTACGTCACATATATTACCTTGCCCTTAGGCATTTGTCACTGTTATACCTGGTGATTTACCTTACTCGTCATTCGAGTGCTTTTCAGATTCAAACCTTAATCAACGGCATTATTGTAGATTTTGCTACACACCTTAATTAATTGCCAGAGCATTTTTGTCTCTGTTCTTTCTCTCGAAAATCTTTGTTCCTCAACGTGATTATTAGCTGACCATACTACAGACCACGACTCTTTAACCATTAATCTAGTTAATGATTGAAAATGCTGGACTTTTGTTTATCATTCGTGTTTAGGCTTGTTTACAGACAAATTAGAAATTACTTAATCTTTTGTATCGGTACCAGCACACCGGTCCACCAGTAACACGAGTACGTCGGCCTTATAAAATCTGGTTAGAAGAGATTCGGAAAAACGACCTTATAATGATCAATTTGGTTTTTGAATCTAAATTGGCTTTACCCATTCTCGAGGTCAGTCTAATTTTGGTGATTTTGATTCTCTATTCGCGGATTTACCTATCCTACAACTGCGGGTGTTTTATTGCCCCGTGGCGTGCTGCGATTTCCACTTTAAAGAGTCACGCTCCTTTACCGGCTACATGAGGTCTCCATCTGGACATCGAGATGAATGCCTCTCCCACGTGTGGTAATCGAGTACCTATCATGAATCCTAATCGAATATTGCAATGTACTGGTATTTCCTGATAATATATGCGAGTAGCGGGTGCTACATCTGACAACGCTGCCTTGTTCTATCTGGACCTGTTGTATATCGGAGGGTGCTCTGCTTCATTCACGTTGATATACAATGAGAGGAATTGCTAACTTTCACTTTCTTAAAGTCGTATAATTTAAAGGGACAGCGGGTGCTTGCCTACATCTGTAATTTCCTATACGTGAATTTGTAATTGTTTGTTGAAGCATTCCTATTTCCTGCCTAACTTGGTTTATTCCTAATAACGTGCCGCTTTGATTGTTCACAGGTTATTTTATTCCTGACCTGGGTCCATTTTCCTCCTAGCTATATCTCGATTTCCTATACCGGGATGAAGTAGGTACCTAATATTATTGGTGCTGCCGTCTGTTTCCTTACTAATTGTTTTGCCTGATTTAAAATGGGACCTGCACACGTGAATGTTGCAAATCGGTTTGATTATTTACTTATGTGGATTTTGTTTTGAAGAGATCTTCCCTAACTGGTTGTATGTGGAAGTTCAACTGGCGTTGGTGGGGGTTTATGAATCAGTATAATTTATTTATTGATTTGAATTTCGTTTGAAGAATGATTTGTTCTAACTGATTGTATGTGGAAATTTCCCTAATCGTAAAGGAAAGAGCGTATGGAGTGCATAGAATCTACCATCTCGTTTACGCTCCTTTTGGATAGGAAAATTCACGCTTTTTCTGGGTTGATTGGTTAGGAAATTTGTAGCGAGTGCATAGAAACTACCATCTCATCTACAAATTTGGTTTAAAGAATGGCAGACCTGGAGTGCGCTAATAAAAGCCGTCTCGTTGATCTTCCAAGCAAGGGTTAAGGAATATGACAGAGCTCGATCGAAGTCTGATCTCACTCTGCTCCGAGCTGTGGTAAGCCGTTTGCTTTTATAGATGCCGCAGCCCGCCTTCTAAACACGACACGCAACAATGCACCTTATTGGCACTGCCCTATACCGTGATTTTATATGTTTTATTCCTTATCATATTTCCCCTATCTTAAGACTTGGCGAGTTGACCTCGCGGCTATCTTACTGAATTGTCCTAAACCTGAACTACCTAAATTTTCCTTCAAATCGGTCGACGCGTTCTATACTTTTCCATTATTCCTATCTATGATAATTATTACACCGGTTCCACCTTCATTTTGCATTTTCACCTACTTACTGTTTCGGGACCGCAGCGAATTTTCGGCTGTTGCCATTTATTAATTCGCCCTATGGATTGATTAAAGTTTCATTACCGTAGGTGGAGTACCTAGTGACTTACTATTGTCTTTGCATGGAGTTATTGTTTGATTCATGATTCCACAAAAATCTTCCACCCGGCGGTCTGTTTCTAGGTCAGCTTTTCTTTTCATCACGCGAGTCGAGAGCGTCTTTTATAATACCCTGAACATCTGATCTAGCTTGGCCGTTTCTTCGATGTCTTCCTAAAGCGCTGGAATATTTTTAGCTAGAGCGATTTCTCCTTATGAATATCTAATGAGCTGACGGGATCGTTTACTTGATGTAACGGCGGGTGGGTGCGCTTTTAATTTTCTAACAGTTTTACTTTTAAGTATTTACGTACCTAATTCTTGCACTGTTTGCTTTTTCGATTTGGGCTGATTTAATGAGGGCGATGGAAATAATTTCCTTATCATCCTACCTAGGTGCGATCCATTTCAATATGGAGATAACTCTAGTAATTTTCCATCTATCCTGAAAGGAAGAACTTGAGAGAATTAGGTTAAAAATGTGAAGAAGAGACTTAAGAAGGACATGAATGCAGTTGGAAATCAGTCTGATTTGGCTGCAAGACTCGACTTCAGTCTTTCGCCAAAGATCAACAAATCCCTTGATGACAAGAAGATCATGATGGGAGTCTTCATCCTGTCATAAACGGCTGGATCCCTAATATGCTAGAGAACAGGACGATCTCAATAGGGGGAGTTGAAGTCATCTTCAGAGTGCCCGCCGAGAGAAATACTTTCCTTCTTATTAGGGACCCTCCTTGTAGACGACCTGCTGGCGATTCTCTCTATGGAGAGTTAATGTCCAAGTCCAACCACATGCGAATGACCTTGTTATTCTGAATAATGATTTATCTGACGTTTCTTCCACTAAATGACATTTTATGACAATATTAATATTTCTAGTTTATAATATTTCTTCTCCTGGTTAATTAGATCTAAGTTGAAAGTTTGTAAGTCTCTTAGCATAGCCGTGTAATGCAATGTACTGCTACTACTGCTACTGTATAATACCATTTCGAAGATTCTTCTGGTTCTAGTTGACGGATTCTCGAAAAGTACCTATCTTGATGATAATAGGATGCAAGATGATTCAAATTTTGCAAAATACAGCACAATCTTACCAAGCAGCGTCTCCGTGTATCTGGGGTTGGTTACTTAATCCAATTTCCTGGTAATTATTGCTTTTTTATATCAAAATTTCTTTCTTAGAAGCAGACCATTAAGAAGAAGACGTCCTGTACATTCAGAAAGCTTTGATGCGATTGTTACAATTCCATCAGAAAGATATTACACCTGGTTGATACTTTTAATTGGTGGTTTCAATATCATGGTAGGGAGTGGCGTAATAATTACTTACGGAGCTTTCGTGCAAGAGTTTAAGCAGGTCTTCGAAACCACAGCATTAAATGCTATTTTACCCATTTCTATATTGTTTGGGATGGTCTACTCTTTAGGTATGCTTCCATAATTTAATGACAACTGGGTTTGCTAATTCTAAGTCATATTTTCTTTTAGCACCAATATACTGCTCTTTAGTCAATAGATATGGGATAAGATTAGTAGGAGTATTTGGAGGAATCATAGCTGGTGTCTCATTATATATGTCAGGATCTCTTCGTCAGTTATGGAAGTTTATCCTGATCTACAGCATATGCGGAGGTTTCGGTTTAGGAATGCTATTATTTTCCAGCCGTCTCGTTGGCAACTTTTACTTTCATAAATGGAGAAAAATATCCACGAAAGTTATCATGTCAGCCGAAGCTGTCGGGATAGCTATATTCCCTCCACTCCTCAATAACTTGTGGATTAGATTACCCTCATGGTTGAATAAGGAAAGATTACTAGCACTACTCTGTGTTATATGTTCCTTTTTATCCATCTCATTTTATACCGTCTACCCTCTCAGAGCAACCAGCACCAAAGTAAAGTCAAGTAATCCAGAAAGTTCTAACATCTATTCCCATTCATCATCAGGTACTTCCATTTACTCTCTAGGAGATTACTATGAGATGTTGCAGTTCGAAAAAGTATTAGAACGAAACACAATTTTTCCAACGATATCTTCAGCTGTTGACAATTCCCCATCTTTTGACACACTAGAGCACCGGAGCTTGACTACTCTTATGAATTCTAGAAGAACTTCTTATGAAAGTGGAACTCTCACTTACATGAAAAATGTGGCAACCAGACAAACCGCGGATAGTTTAACGAATGATACTCAAAATACAGTTACTGAAGGTGATGAATATTCTATGAATGATTACGGTTGTTGCCCAAGAAAAGAAAAATCGTGCATGGGAAATTTCCCTTGGTGCTACCCAAACAAAAACGTCTATCAGACAACTAGGCCAATGTATAGAGATGACATTTTGTGTTCTTTGGATCCCGGTAAAATTAAATTCATGAATCATAGAAAAAATTCCCTCGAGCCGCATGTAAGTATAAATACAAGAAGAGATGGAGTAATTTTTTAGTTCTATCCTTTTGTAGAGAGCGAAAGTAGACTACCATATATCAGTTTCAAGAGTCATTACTCAAAGAGATTTGGAAGAAGATTACTACCATTGCATTTGCTGTCCAATTTCCATCAAGAGAACACTGGCTACCATGCTTGATTTCAGACTATTCAGATCTTCTTCTTTCGTTCTAGTTTTATCGAGTAGTTTCTTTGCGACTTTAGGAATGTACACGCCGCTTATATACTTGAATCAGTTTGCCATGAGTAAGCATATGAAAGTTGATACGGCCACATATCTCATCTCGACCATGGGGGTTGCCAATTGCCTTGGTAGATTGATTTATGGTGTCTTGGGGACTATACCCGAAATAGGTGCGCTTAATTTGACAGTTGCTTGTTTGATGGTGTGTGGAACGGCTACTGTTTTAATTGGATTTTATAATGAAGTGTATTCCCAGTTTGCTTTTGCTGGATTATATGGAATTACGATTGGTAAGTTATCTACTACGCACACTTTTCCTGCATGTAAAATGTAAAGCAAAGTAACTTTTTGTAGCTGCAATGCCCTGCTTGAAGTCAGTTATGCTGGTTGATATGTTAGGTCTTGAGAGGTTAACGAACGCCTATGGCTTGGTGATGTTGTTTCAAGGAATGGCATGTTTAGTAGGCTTGCCTCTAGCTGGGTACCTCATAGATTATACCGGAACTTACGATGCAAGCTTCATTTTTGCTGGTGTTGCCATATTACTAAGCGGCTTAATATTGTTACCAACGAGATGTATTTTAAAGAAGAAAAAGAGGAAGCTTCAGGAGGAAGTCAAATTAGAAACATCATCGACGACTCCTAAACATACCAAAAGAGTTGTAATTGTGTGAATATTTATTGATTTGATGAGTAATTTCATTTAGGGTTAAAATGTGTATAATCTAAGTCATGTGATATTAAGAAATAAATATTTTTACCAACATTTTTCATCGTCACGGGATTTCTTTGATTACTGCTGCTCCTGAGTGCGCGTCGTCGTCACTCGGTAGTAGAGTGCCCGAATGAAATTGTAACGAATTCCGAGGCATTCGTAGTTAATTATTATTTATTTTAAATAATCGAGGGGTTTTATCAGAAAGATTCAGTTTTTACAGCGGTGATTAGCAGGTTATCTCGCCAACACCGGCTATATAAGCAGACCCAGCAAACAAGCAAGGCAGAGCTTCCGAGGTATTGACTCGCGAATCATCTCCCTTCTGGTGAACTGAGCCAGGAGGTCCAGAACAGGAGGCATGCATTGAGTGCACTCCGCCACATTTCTCCAGCCGGTAACAGTGGGTCAATGAATTGAATTGCACCTAACTGCAAGGCGGCAACGGGAGATCGATGAGAGTGAATTGAGCTCCCGTCGACTGCCAGTCACAGCAGGGTAACAACCGGGACTGTAGTGAGGTCCCGGGCGGGCCCTTTCAGACGGCGCCTGGCCTGCATTGAGGGCCAGACGTCATGAGCGTCGGGATCGCAACGTATTGAGTTGTCGACCCTAAGCTATTACTAATATCCACCTCGGCATTCCGAGAGTGGACTTATGTTTTCAGATTGATGCACCCTTGAATAATAATTCCCAGAAATCGCCACGGCGCGTATACCAGAGGCCGCGGCCGCTACAAACACGACACGCAACGGGCGATGGCAGTGGAGCGACTGCCGTTGCGAGTACGAAGCCGGAGATAGCCCGTCCGGGCGACCAATTAACGGAGAGTCGCGTTCTGACGCTGATATCTCCAACCAATCGAGTGGACCGCCGAGGGAAGAGGCCGGCCCGTATTGTTCAGGACGCAGTGTTAATATTCAATCATTAACAGTTAGACTGAATTGTCACGGGTAAAAGGAAGCAATTATCCATCCCTGTATGATCATCTCTACCCAACCGAAAATCCCGTTACAAAATTAAACGTGTTGAGTAACACATCACGGGTATGGTGCCCGAAGTGAGCGTTAGTGTCGGTAATGCAGGTTCCGTAATTGCCACCGACTGCAAAGACAGTTATATAAACTTTCACGCATTTTGATTGCTTTCAATCCAAAAGAATCCCTTGACGTTAAAGGTTCATCTCGTTTTTATTGATTTTAGTTTTAAGAATTATTGTTAAGTGAGTTAAAGTTATTAAATAATGGATCCAGTAGCAATTAGAGCGCAACCAGAAGATATCAGTAAAGCATCTCCATCAGATACTATTTCAAAAGAGACGATGGTCGTGGTGTACCCCATAATAACAATTCCAGGTGATAGAAAATGGGCATGGGTGATCCTGGCCGCGGCATTCTTTATTACAGCCATCAGCGAATCCTTTCCCAGTACCTACAGCCTGTTTATCAATGAGGTACGAAGTAATTTCGGGCTAACAACAATGTTGACATGCCTAGCAAATTCGCTTCTTAGTGGACTAAGCTGGATGTTGAGTAAATTTTCAAATATGATTATTTTCTTCTACTTAAATATCAGATTGCAGGTCCAGTTGTGTGTGCCTTCATCAATAGGCATGGTTTAAGAAAAACCGCAGTTTTGGGTGGAGTGATCGGATGTATTTGTATTTATTCCTCAGTTATTGTGGTAAATGCTTGGTTGTTCTTCATCATGTACAGTGTAATCGGTAGTTTAGCAACAGCGATGATGCGAGCTTCAAGCGGAATGATTTGTGGTTATTACTTCTTCAAATGGAGATTTGTTTCTTTCATGATAATGACATGCTCTGAAAGATTTGGCTGTATAGTTTATCCAGCCTTTTTTGAAGGAATTTCTAATTTAGATCTTGGTAGCAAGTTTAAAGTATTAGCACTTCTGTGCTTTATTGGCTCACTTTTGGGGCTCACCTTCACACCGATACCTACGCAGAAAATATCTTTTGCACAAGAGGACATCATGAGGTATAATGTGAGACCAGGGGTCTCTTCACAGTCTTCGGAGTCTATTGTGGATTATTATCGCCATATGCGATTTAGCGACCGTAAATACATGAAGAAAAACTCTAATTATCCAACAGCATCAGATGTGGTGGATTACAGTTCTTTTAGAGCTCAAAAAGTTACATCTGAAATGGTTCTTGAAGAATCGGCAATTTCGAGGACTGCAATAGCGGGTGGTGCTAGAATGACTCATAATACAAAGCCCATGAAGCCGATAATTGGTTGCTGCCCTAAAAACCCCAATAGGTGTAAAATATGCCCTAGGCTTTATCCTGGTGCAGTTTCGCGTCCAATGTATAGAGATGATATTTTCTATACGTACGATGTTGAAAGAGCCAAATTTCTGGGAAGAAACGAATGTGATTACACTGTAAGGTCAGTTCACTTAAATTTTTATGAATACATTTTTTGACCTTTTTTAGGATTCACGATTAAAATTTTATGCGGCAGTTTCAAGAGTAGCTACAGCTAGAGATTTGGAAGAAGATAAGTATTACTGTGTTTTTTGTGCAACTTCAGTGAAAAGAGCTCTAGCGACAATGTTAGATGTTAGTCTTTTGAAATCACCGTCGTTTCGTTTAATACTAGCAAGCTACTTTTTGTATTTTCTTGCTTATTTCACTCCTCTAGTATTTTTGAACAAGTTTGCAACACAAAGAGAATTAGATAAACAATACACTTATTACCTCTTAACGTCGTTTGGAGTGTTTCACTGCATTGGAACGATAACGTGGGGAGCTCTGAGCAGTTTATGCAACGTTTGGCCATTGATAATAATAAACATGAGCGTGATTGTCTGTGGAACTGTAACTTTGGTATTTCACTTCAATCAAGACATTGTGGTAGAGTATGTCTTTATTGGCCTTTACGGGTTAACAAGTGGTAAGTGGTAAATCTTATCTTTCAACTTTTCTACTTATTGACGAACATTGTTTTTTTAGCCGCTTATCCAACATTAAGATCAGTTCTTCTAGTGGAAGTTCTGGGAATTGAAAAATTGACAAACGCCTATGGTCTTATGATGTTTTCTAAAGGAATTGCAATCTTATTTGGTTTACCAATATCGGGATTTATTAGAGATTCGACAGGATCGTATACGTGTTGTTTCTTGGTGAGCGGAACCACGATTCTCTTAAGCGGATTGATTCTAATACCACTTCAAAGAGTGTCGACTCTAGAGAAGACTAGAAGAGACCAGACTGCTGAATCGATTGGTCAATCCAGTAGAAGAATTATCATTTTTTAATGTCTTATTAATGAAATAATAAGGTGAGGAGAGAAAGTCTGTCACCCCCACATAACATTTTTATTTTTATATTTTTTAAGTTATGGAAGGGGGCAGCGGACTTTACGTCCTCACCGTATTTAACACGATTAATACAAAAAAAGTTGAAACATTTTGTAAAGTTTTTATTGCCTTACCTACACTCAAAAAATTGTAATGTTGCGGGTTACACGACACACTGTCAGGCCGCCCAGAGGCAAAAAGGCGTTAACACGCCATAGATTCAAAGCATCTACGATGATAACAACCGACTCCGTTACTATAATCGTTGCATTATCTGGATGGCAATTCTCGAGTTCGTGAGAATGAAATCGTCACAGGAGATCGTTCCCATGAAAACTTCTCATTAGAACATCCACCTTTATGTTAACCGTAATCTTGAACACGCGCGAACTCGAACCATCACTAAGAACATATCCAATCGCATCTCTTTGACATGACACCTAACCACACTTTAATTCTTCTGCTTCCACTTTCCGCGTTGGAACTTATGAGGGAATTTAGATCCCTAGATCGATGCGTGAAGCGAACGAACGATTTACCGGTTTTCATGTGAACTTACAGGTGGGAATCGACTCCTACTGACTCGAGAATAGAGAATAGCCCCCTGGACGGCAATTCTCGAGTTCGTGGGAGTCGATTTCCAAGTGATAGTTCACATGAAAGCCGTTTTCATGTGAATTCTCCAGCCCACAAACATTATGCCTTTCTAAACTGACGTACCAAGTTGGGTGGAATCCAAAACAACCATTGCCAGGAGCACTGAGTAGCCAAGGGTACTTCTCACCACCTGGGAAGTTTATTGAATCCCAGGATTCGCGCTTCAGAGAAAATCGTGGGAACTGACGCATTGAGTCATTTCCGTCACTATCTGAATGACCAGACGTAGTGCCTCGGTCTAGAATCGACCGAGAAAATATCGTGGTAGCCGTATGGACTCGTCTTGAATGACCTCGACTGACAAAATCTCATCGTTGTGATCCAGAGCAATCGAGATTCGATCCAAGAATCCTATCATTTGAAAGAATTATGTCATTCCTGATAGATGTATTGTGTCACGTAATTCCCATACCTACGTCAACTTTGGTTAATCAAATGTGTTCCTAGAAAGGTTAACTTAAACACTTAGGTAGGGTAGAAAGAATGTCATCATCTTTCGACTCGAATGAGGCTGTAGAACTTCTTGTGGTGATTCCTCCTGATGGTGGTTGGGGATGGGTTGTTACAGCAGCCGCTGCTTTCTGTAACGTAATCGTTGATGGCTGTATTTACACCTTAGGAATATTCACAGGCGAAATAGGAGAATATTTTAAAGTGCCGGTAACTTCGGTTTCTATCGCTTCATCTTTAACAACTGGAATGTATTATGTAACAGGTAAGGGTTTTGGAGCCCATAGTTGGAAGCCCATAGTTTAAATGCAATGCTTCAAGAAATATTTTATAGATTAACCATAATTCCAGTTCCAGTGGCATGCGCAATCGTAAACCGGGCCGGATTAAGATTCAGTGGACTCCTTGGAGGAATCTTAAGTGCAATCTTGGTAGCTATTTCCACGCTGTTAACTACGATTACACCGTTTCTCATCATATTCGGACTATTCTGTGGCTGGACTTTCAGTATGGTTTACGTACCAACAGTTGTAGCTCCAGGATTTTATTTTGACCGATGGCGTCCTCTAGCTATGTCGTTGGCAGCCTGCGGTTCTTCAGTCGGAATGCTCGTTTTCCCCTTCATTTTCAAAGGCCTCTTCGCAGATTTAGACTGGAGATGGAACTTCAGGATCATAAGCTTAGGATTAATATGTGTTGGGTTATCAGCTCTAACATATCGCCCACTGAAACCGATGGTTGTAAAACCAGTGGCGAGCATCAATGTTGATAAAAAAGATTTTATGTCGGAAATGTCCTCAGGTGCTAGCGTCGCAACTACTGTCGGGATTATATCAGGTTTTACTAGGAAATATCATAACACTACTTACTCCACTGTTGGTGAAGAAGCAGATAACCTGCTTAGTAGTATTGGCGAGGATGATAGCGAATCAATTTTGATGGAGAGATCAATGCTGATGTCGACTCAAGACGAAGATTCTAACATGTACAAAGATATGTCATTGATAAGTCACCATATTAAACAGAAGAGCTGCAGTTGTTGTCTCAATTTCGAGCTATATTGTAGAAGAACGTGTCCTTGCTGTTACCCTAAAGAAGTTGTCATCACAAGACCGATGTATAGAGATGATATTTTTTATCACGGCTCAATTTCGCGTATTGAGAGTCGTCTAGCCGGAGATGTTACTGATTCAAACAAATCTTCAAAGAAATCGTCAAAGGTGAGTTGTTTCGAAGCTTATTTCTGGTATAAGTTTATCTCTATCACATTACCTTTTTACGATTTATTGATCTATGATAAGATTTGGGCATTATTTATGGCTCTAAAAACCAAGCGTGATAAGAGTTAGTCTATTGTCGAAAATGTAATGTAGGGAAAACCATGATTGTTCTTCAAACGATCAGTGATGCCATAATCTACCCCGAGCACTCACAGCGCCAAGTCGGATGCCACCATGGACGTTTATTTTGTTCTTAATTTTCTTGTACCCTTGGAGAACCATTGGATGGAAAAATTAGGGAGAGTAATAGATTAGCGCATAACCAAACTTTCCAGAATCGTTTGTTGGAACCAGAATAAACCTGTTTATATTTAGATAGACATATTATAAAATGTCATTTTGTAAATAAATTTTGACGCTTCGACCAGTTTATAAAATGTCAAAATCGTTTCTAACTCACAAATGAAAACAGAATCAGAAGAATCAGTTTTAACTGTTGTTCCACCAGATGGTGGCTGGGGTTGGGTAATAGTAATAAGCGGTGTACTGTGTAATTTTGTATTCGATGGAACAACGTACACTTTCGGACTATTCACTGAAGAAATTGGACTTTCACTTGATGCACCACTCACTCAGGTTTCCTTCGCATCATCGCTATCCACAGGAGTATTCTATGTTGTTGGTATGTTTCTTTACATTTCTGAGTCTTCGTTTTTACAATTAAGTTGTTCTAGGACCAATAGTTTGCTCTGTAATAAACTGCTGCGGATTAAGATTCTGTGGAGTCTTAGGAGGAGCACTGAGTGCATTAGTGGTTGGTTCAGCCTCGATGCTGAACAGCTTGGTACCATTCTTGCTTATTTTTGGAGCCGGCAGCGGCTTCACGTTTTGCTTGATATACGTGCCATCAGTTATAGCCGTGGGGTTCTATTTCGACCGCTGGCGTCCATTTGCGATGGCACTGATGACCGCTGGTTCATCCTTGGGCATGCTAGGATTTCCTGTCATATTCAAAAAAATTATATACGGTGTAAGCTGGAGATGGGACTTTAGAATCCTCGCCGTGGCTTTGATCGTATGCAGCTTGTTAGCTCTCACATACATACCTTTAAGACCTGTTCCCATAAAAGAAAAGAAAGTCGACATTGAGGAGTTAATGCATGGAACTGCTTCGGATATTTCAGTAGATCACCTGCACCTGATTCAAAAAGACCGGAGTTCAGATATCGTCACTACTTCAATTCTAAACGCCGATGAACCGAGCAGAAGAGTACATATTGACCTGTCTTTCGTCGACCACGTATCTCACGCCTCATTTATGAGCACTGCTTATAAACCGTCTAAAATGAGAGACGCTTTGGATTCCCTAAACGAATATATCACGCATAAATGCCACTGCTGTAAGTTTCACAAATGGAAGCCGTTCTTCTGGCAAAATTTAGGGCCTTGCTGTTGTCCTCAAGATATCAGGTCACGAGTTAAGCCAATGTATAGGGAAGATATATTTTATGCTGGCTCGCCTTCACGTCTTTATCAACAGCAATTACAAGCTTCACCAGTTAAGTTTCCAGAACACCATTCAGGGATATCCGTTGAAGCAAACGTAAGTATTTTGTTGTATACAGGGTCCTACATTAGTGCGTTGCTCTTTCTTAGCGACTCGTCTTGTGCTTACCACTTGTGATGACCACGCACCCCAAGGGTACGTTTTTTCACCATTGGCGATCACCACCGGTGCCAAATCATCGGCAAAGGTCTGGTTCCATCTAGTGTCTCCATTCTGAGAATCTTGTCGTAGAGGATGTTCCACAACACAGGACCCAGAACCTTTGGGTTCATTCTATACGGGCGCCTTCTTTTTCTTAATATTCGCTTTCTTTAGATCTTCTGTGTTGAAGTTCGTTAGATCATGTTCTCGCATTGGTATTCTCGTTAAAGCTGGTAAAGTTACTTTCTGGAAAAGTTTGTTCACCGATAGTGTATAAAATTTGACTATTTCATCACAGACCAAGTAGTTCAAAATGCTCTAAGTAATATTTTGACTACAATACAATTTACGATCAAATATGTGTCATAAAATATGTCATTTCAAAATAAATTATATTCGCTTGACAATGTTGGAGAGCTTCTCCGCAACAAAAATCTCTAGTGTAAAGATAAAGAAGTCCGGGCCACAAGTAGAAGAACATGTAGACCTAGTCGTTGTCCCTCCTGATGGTGGCTGGGGTTGGGTGGTCGTAGCAGCCGCGTTCATCTGTAACGTGATCACCGATGGAACGACTTATTCTTTTGGATTGTTCACTGATGAAATCAGTAAAGAAATGAAAGTGTCTAGTGTGAAAATATCATTAGCAAATTCTTTTTCCACTGGTACTGGATACCTCTCAGGTACGTTAGATTTTTCCTTATTCGGGAAACCAAAAAATTGAGATTAGAAAAATATTTCAGGTCCATTTATTTGTGCGATTCTAAACAGATACGGCTTCCGCTTCTGTGGCTTCCTTGGAGGCTTACTAAGTGCCATAGTACTAATCACCGCTTCGTTTCTACGATCCCTGGTTCCGTTCCTCATAGTTTTTGGCTTTATGTGTGGCTTTTCCTTCTGCATGATCTACGTCCCCGCCGTGTTAGTTGTCGGTTTCTACTTTGATCGATGGAGAGCCCTAGCCGTGTCGCTCCAGTCTTCCGGGTCATCCACAGGGATGATCATATTTGCACCCATTTTCAAATGTCTGTTATACAACTTGACCTGGAGATGGAAGTTCAGGATATTAGCAGCAGGATGCTCATTAACTAGTGTATTAGCGTTAACTTACCTACCATTGAAGCCATTAAGAATATTACATAACAAGAGTCCGTTAATAGATGGTGCGATATCTGAAGAGCTGATAGATATAGGAGATTCAGTCAGTTCGCTGGATTTTATTAAGAAATATCAGAACTTAGCTTATTCAGCTACAGGGGATGATAAGACCGTGATAAGTTATGATTCTAAGCAGTACACGAGTAATATGTCATTTTCTTCGTCTAAATCTGGAGGATCATACAGCAAGCAGACTGGGAGACATGTATCGAAAGCCGGGCTAGATACTGTTCTTGAAGAAGGTTGCAATGGAATTGGGGCATCCGGTGAGATGAGTTTTTGCAGAAAGATGGAGGTTTATTGTTTGAAGAAAGTTTGTCCTTGCTGTTATTCAAAGAAAAATGTTAAAAATATTTCAAGGCCCATGTATAGAAATGATATATTTTACCATGGATCGATCTCTAGGTTGTCTTTGTTTAAGTTAACTATGTCAGCTGGATCAGTTCCTTCGAATGTAAGTCTTGTTGACAGAAAATGTTCAGTTCAGTAGAATTTTTTTTAAATATTATTACTACTTGGTCTATTAGGTTTAATCATAATGTGTTCCAGAAACCAACAGTGGACTATCATATGTCTGTTTCCCGAGTAGCGACGCAAAAAGACGTAGAAGAAGAGAAATTTCACTGCATTTTGTGTCCAGAGGCTATGAAACGGACCCTTGCCACCATGCTTGATTTCTCATTGATGCGATCGCCCTCTTTTATGGTTAGTCCAATAGTTTTTTGTATTTCTTCCCATGTTATACTTACTAGTCCTGTACCATTTTACCAATAGGTACCTCTTAATTTTTTTGGGGACCTGCAAATTTCTTTGGCCAGTTTAGACAAGTTTTAACTAATAAAAATTGTGTCAAAGGTGATCCTGTTCAGTGGTTTCTTCACTACGGTGGGCATGTACGTGCCTTTCATCTACATCAAGCAATACGCAGTGCAGAAGGGAATGAATGGAGATACCGCCAACTTTCTTCTATCTGCATTAGGAGTGAGCAACTTACTGGGTCGAGTGGTCTGCGGATTGGCTTCCAGCGTACCCGCCATAGGAGCTTGGAAATTCAGCACCGGATGTTTACTAATTTGTGGGTTAATCACCCTTTTCACGCCGTATTACGTAAACACCGTCGTCCAATTTATATATGCGAGTGTATTTGGATTTACAGTCGGTAAGTGATGATTTCTTCTTCCACTCTGCTAGCTCATGTAGCCATATCACATTTTTATTGTATGATAGTTCCAGTCTTAATTTTTAAAATTTCAGCTGCCCTTCCGTCTCTCCGTTCCGTGATGCTAGTTGACATGCTCGGTGTGGAACGACTGACAAACGCCTTCGGTCTGGTGATGTTGTTCCAGGGGGTTGCGTGCTTTGGTGGCGTCCCTATTGCTAATCTATTAAAGGACCAGACCGGTAGCTATGATGCCGTCTTCATCTTTTGCGGCTGCACGATCCTATTATCAGCGATAATGTTGCTGCCGGTCAATTGGGTGGCGAAAAGAGAGCGTTTGAGAGATTCCAGAGCGCCAGCAGATGCTCTCAAGAAAGGGAGCAGCGTTTTTGGAGGTAAGGTAAGACTAGGAGAGGAGACAACCATGCCGACAACGACGGGTGCTGGAGGGACTAGTCAGGAGGCGTCGGGGAGTAAACAAACCGGAGGGTCCAAGAAGAAGTGAAATTGCATTTATTTTAAGTATTGATAGAGTTGTTCAAGTTTTACATAAATATTATAAAAATGGTACCTATAGGACTAAAATTTACTTTGTGTTTTTAGGTTTAGTTACTTTTATTTTATAGGATTTTGTGTTATAATATAAGATCTTGTAAATTAAACATGATTAAATGGAAAATTTACAAGTATGTGCTTTGATGGAGCTGAATAAATAATTCTGTTTGAGTTAAGCACTGTTGAAGCCAGAATTCTGACGTCACAACAGCCGCGGTTATTCATATTAACGACAGTTTAACGTTTAGACTGCTAAAATGCAACATTACGTTAAGTATAGGGCAGGTGTAGCCAGTTGCGACTGATATGACGTGACAGATGACATTTCGAAGCGCTGTAATATTAGCTTAAGATATGATTGTTGTCCAAACAGAAATTGAAACAGCAAAAATAGGAATAACCAGAACCTCATGACACATCCCCTGACAAAAGTATATTTTGCAGTTCTATACAGTCCCTGAAATGACAAAATGTGTGAAACCTAAAAACCCATGATCTACCATAACGTCATACCAAATTTCATAAACATTACTTCAGCGGTTTAGCTTTTATAAAATTTTTTGACGTCTCCTAGTGGTCAAACCAAACAACTTTTGACTAGGATAAGTTGGCTTAAATCGACTTGGTTTCACCGAAGGAAAATTTGATAGTTAAAGTCATTTCAGGGACACCTGTATAATAAGTAAAGGCAGAAGCGCTTACCATTGTCTTTTTTGGTCTTGTATGTAAGTCCTCTATGTTTGGTAAGTCCATTTTTATGTCAGTTGGATAAAAAATGTCATCATGGCAATGAGTAGATGACAAAATAAATAAACCAGAACGACTAACAAAAACTTTAGGGGATGAAAGAGGGAAGAAACTGGACTTCAATATCAAAGTTGCAACAGAAGGTGAAGAGTTTCCAAAACCAGCTCTCGTTTAGGCAAAAACCAAATACATAACGTAGTGTGAAAATTTAAAAATGCCGGACTAGAAACAAAAAACGGAAAAACCGAAAGTCCATTTTTCAGCAATGAATGAGGACATGCAATGCCACAGCCAGACCCAGAAGAAAGGAAAGACCGACAGTTTTTTTTTTCTTTTTTTGGAAGGCCCAATTTGTTAAAACGTTTCATGTTCGTATTATGTAATGTAGAGAGGTGGCTCATAAAGGGGGGCTCGAGAGTTGGGGACCAATTATTTTCCTGTGGGGATGGTAAATTACCACCCGGAACCACTAAATAAATTTTCCGAAAGTATTTTAAGAAGATATAAGAAATATTCACCTGTAGTGTGTTTCAAAAACAATACTAGGCGGAAATTCCGAAGATCTGGGAGAGCATTTGGGGGTATCATGGAGCATTTCCGGTGATCTTTTCATATAATACTAAAAAGAAACAACTTTCTCGTTGGAGGGTTGGCAGCCCTGCTGTCAAAAATATTTTGATCTTTTGGGGGAAACCTTTTTATTCAGGCTGCGAATTGTTTTAACTTTACATGTTTACCGGTCAGCTCTAGTAATTATTATTGTAGAAACAAATAACCCCACAGCCAACTTGATTCATTTAGTTGGTTATTGCCAATCGTTCCCCTAGAATTTTGACCAGGGGAAGTTAATAATCTAAATAAAAAATAACCTTAATGTACCTATTGTGTGGTTTTGAATTAATTTTTTCACCGTATTTTCAAAATTTTTAATTGTTTTCGACACAAACCGACATTAAGTGTTGTCAAGTTTATGCTATCAGTTGTCATGACGGCAGATATTAGCCTGCTTGTTCTGAAATGATCCCACTTCAGATAATTTCATCAAATTATTGTAAAGATCAATTATAAAGAAATTTGAAACAACGGTTTTTAACCATCTTTTCATCCCCTTAGCACACGTATAGTTATAAATCACATATCCTCCATCTTTTGAAATTTAAACCTTCCTACACGAGCGCCCCCAAGCCTTGCGCGCTCCACGTTATCGATCCCTCGGCAGTTGTATACATCACATCGATTCTGGGCTTAGTGTGGCGGCCGCGATGGATGAAGACTACGGCAACTACCCGTCGATGCCCCAACCAGGGCCTGGGGTCCGACCCATGGTCGACCCAGAAGCCCACGGGGAAGTCGATCCGAGTCTGTAAGTAAATTCTTATCATCAGATATGGAGTGTTTTTGTCAAGTGTGAGAGAAAATGACATATGGTAAAATAAATGGAGTTGTGAGGGTTCTTATTGAACATTTTTGATAGCATCTTAGATATTTATGATTTATGATTTTTTTTTTGTTATTTATTTGTCTATTAATTATGGATAAACTGAAGTAGCGTCGTTAAGTAGATAGTAATTACCTAGTGACCTAGTGACGGGTTTCAATATTGAACGATCTGATCGGCCCTTTCGTATCAGATTCTACTTAATATTTAATTAGATTAATTTTTTAGAACGCAATTCAAGTTTGCAAAATTTTTTTTTTTTGAAATTTTAATTGTTTTAAAATACAGCGAAAAATAAGCTAAAATAAAAAAAAACTACCTACATCAATGACGCTTTGACATTTGAAGTTCATTTTTATTCATACAGTGTTCGGCTCATTAACTCATTGAATAACTTTGAAAACATCAACATTCGTCACCTTAATCCCTTACTAAGCATTTCTTTTATCCTCTTTAAATATAGAAATCTACCCTGATTACATCAAATGCCATCGTTAAGGAAGAATAAAATAATCTACAAATCTTTGTTCTTTTTGGGTTATTTCAGTATTTTTTCCATTTTTCTCCACAATTGCTTTTGTCATTAACAATTTTCATATAAAAACTGATAGCTTTAAAGTAGTGACTTGCAACAAGTGCATAAAGTTGTATTTTTTTGAGCACGATCTCGAGGCCAGTTTCTCTATGACACTTTTCCTGCTCCAATGGTATTTATTTAAGACATTTTTGATGTCCTCATAGAAAACTGCTTGCAGAAGTCGAGGTAATAATTTGTGATTTTTTTGATGGATGCAGAAAGTTTATATAGGGCGAGTCACGGAAAGAATGAACACTCCGTGTAGTTGACGAGGAGATAGTGACAAAAATAACGTAATTGTTATAGGAACTATTCCGTTTGTGGAACAGATTGTTCCCGATTGTTGCGTTTACATTTCAACTGTTCCGGTTCCACTGCCAAGTACTTGTATCCGGTGCTCGTTTTATATGTATAAGGCAGTAAGTGAGCCAATATTTTTAGTTCCAAAACTGACCAGAGATGTCCTTTAGTTGATATATTTCAGCGTTAGAATTATTCCAAACCAATATTTCCAGGAACAATGCAAAAAACCGATCCTCTGCATTTTCTTGTCATCTCTCGTAATTTCACAACTGCTACGTGGAACCTATTCCTGTCTCAGAACCGGAACAGTCATCATGACTGGTAAATGAAAATAACCATCGGGGACACCACTACGAGGAGAGGAGTTAATAAGTGGGCTGAGATTTGAACGCTCAAGCGATGCCATTTTGCTATTTCAGAGCAAGACCACTATGTCGCTGTAGATGTTGGGGCATCACGTCCGCTTGCGCACAAAAAAGACTAGAGACTCCTTTGGTATTGATGATACATACCTTAGGTGGTTGAACCACTTTTAAACCAGTGATTTGGAAAAAAGAAAAAACCAATTGGCCAGGTTCCAACTGTCATGGTTTAGCACGAGTCAACCCGTCAACACTCAGTCTAAATGAGACGCCAGTTACTCGTATTTGGTAAGTTAGGGTCACCTTAAGACTGTTCCGGCTCGGAGAATCTCCATAGCAATCAACATGGGAATTGACGCTCAAAATTGAAATTGCTACAATGACGCTGTGCATCAAAGGAGATTCCCATGTTTTAACATAAAGTGACGTACACAAGACGCGATTCTGTAACATCCACAGTGACTTTGTGACTATCAAGGCCAAGGTTACCTCCCACCATTTATAGGGAAACAGAAAACGCCCCCTTCCTCTAACACGTTTTTCATATCCAAATAATGGTGAAAAATTAAATATTTCAAGAAAATAATTAAACATTTAGTACAGTATTCTTTGTTACCAGGTACCCCCAGCCTAAAGAAGCAACGCACAAAATTCGAGGCAAATCAGATGTAATAGAAATGATCTTCGGACCAGTGGACCAGGAACTTTTAATAGTGAAGAGTTTTTACTTTTTCTTCTATTCAGCTTTCGGATCATTGTTTCCCTTGATGGGGGTTTACTTCAAACAAATGGGTATGATTCTTTTTGTTTTTGTCTTCCAAATAATAACTAACACTTTTGAAATGAACTATCTCAGGAATGAACGCAAGCCAATGTGGGTTACTAGTCGGATGCCGCCCATTCGTGGAGTTTCTCTCGGCCCCTTTTTGGGGTAGTCTGGCTGACAGATGGCAGAAGGGTAAAATGCTCCTTCTCGCATCACTTGCCTGCTGGATAATCTTTACCGTCCCCCTTGGTTCGATACAACCACCACCGGCAAGCTGCATGGAGATCAGGAACAACAGCGCTATCCTCGCCCCTCCACAAGTCGAGACTGTCAGGGTAATCAATAAAAGATCGGTAGAAGCTGCGATTGCAATTGACGGCAAAGAATTTAAAACGTAAGTGTCTAAAACGAAATAAGCAATTCTTAACTCATAACATTTCTAATAAATCTTCTAGCCTTCATCGCAGGGCTCGTGCAGCTACTCCAATAATCTATGCTGGTCAATCACCGATTCAAGTGAATTTCGCGACCAACTACAAACCAAAGGAGCATGAAGGCTGGGTGCAACCCATAATTTCTTCGATAGTCTACAACACGTCTGATATCCAAAAGGCCTTCTTCTTGCTCCTTCTATTGGTCATCATTGGAGAATTTTTCAGTGCCCCAGCCATCACCCTCGCCGATTCCGCTGTGTTGACGTTACTAGGAGAGGATGCTGACAAATACGGACATCAAAGAATGTTTGGTTCTTTAGGATGGGGATTAGCTATGTTCTTTGTTGGTAAGCTCAACAGATTACTTGACATTGTTTGTGTTTATGGTGCTTAAATTACTGCTATCGTAATTTAGGTATCGCGCTGGATCATTCTACTGCATTTCCTTACCATCCTTGTGGCCCCGATAAGAAAGAGAAGAATTATACAATTTGCTTCGCGACGTTCTCAGTACTAATGGGAGCTGCGTTAATTACGGCCACGCAAATTACATTCAAGTATGAAGAACCTCAATCTAGCAGCGAGCAGGATGGGGAGAAACAACAGGGGATGTCTCAGGAAGATCACCTGCAAGCTCAGTTAGCTGAGCAGTTGCAGCTCCCATCGCTGGCGGACACCAGCGGCGTCAGCTTGCCTCCACCTAAAGAAGAAAAGGTGACTAATGGTTTTAAAAAAGGTATCCAATTATCAATATGATTAATCTGTATTGCAGACGAAAGTATTCGCCCAAACAACTCGTCAGATCCCCGAATGGCTAACGGTTCTTCAGCATTTCAAGAACCTGAAATGCGCCTCGTTCTTGTTCGTGGCGTGGTTCATGGGCTTCGGCATCGGGCTGATTTTCACTTTTCTGTTCTGGCATCTACAGGACTACGGTGGTTCACCTACCCTATTCGGGGTCGCCTCAGTTATTAACCATATTTCTGAGATCTTCGCCTACTTCTTCAGCTTCAGGCTTATCCGGCAGATGGGTCATGTTAAAGTTCTCTGCTTGGGGCTGATCGGTAACACGCTGAGATTCTTGTATATATCGTGGCTATCCAATCCATGGTGGGTGTTGCCATTTGAATTTATGCAGGTAAGATGAATAATCACATTACCTACAAGTAGCTATAATCAAAACTATTTTCCACAGGGTATTACTCATGCCGCAGTTTGGGCGGCCTGCTGCTCGTACTTGGCTCATAACACGCCCCCGCAGTTGCGTGGATCTGCGCAAGGCGTGCTTCAGGGGATCCACCACGGTCTAGGACGCGGATGCGGAGCGGTCATCGGTGGTCTATTTGTTAGTTCTTTTGGGTCCACCAACACCTTCCGCGGCTACGGCCTTATCTGCCTCGTAGTACTCGCAGCATTCATCTTCATCAACTTCTACAAAGCTGACCAGGGGTAACTGTGATTCATCAAATGAGTTTTACACATTTTTATTATTTCTCTCATTTATTACAGCTTCGTGTCAGATATCCCTCAAACGGAAGATCCACGACAGGTGGCGGAAGAAACATCCCACCTTGCACCACACGGTGTGCCGAGTAACCCCATTCCCCGAGCTCTCTCTAGCACCAAGCTGCACGAGCTCGCTCAGCAGGATAATTATGGCTCCACATATGCTCCGGGTCAGGGGGGTACTCTCGACGTGCCCGGTAAGCCAGCCAATCCTTTCATGCAGAGATCCGGTGGTATGGGATATGGAGCTGGAGAACACCAGGTGAGAGATTTTATGTAACTTTTAGTTCGGGGAAAAAGTACCCAAAAAAAAATTTCATATTGGTATCTTACACCTACATGAATTATTATTGTTACAGATGTCCACAATGAATAAATGTGGTTATTCTGCAGAAATCACCACTTTGCGAACACAACAACCCATCACCACTGGCAGTACCTCTTATGACTGGTAAACACTGCGAGTATTGCACTAAAAACTACATTTATGGATCATTTCGGAAATTTCACGCGGAATTTTTCTAAAAGTATCAAACAACAACAATCGGCGTCCACGCAAAGTTACATATTTTCTAAAAATTTCTCAAAATCATATCATTTTGAAGTAGATTGAGGAGAATCATGCTATTATATACTTTGTTATTATTACTGTTACTATTGTAAATTAATGTCAGTTATTTTGATGTATCTATTATTAGGATGCATATTTTATTGAATGTATCTATAAGTACGAGTACTATTATGGGGGAGAAAATTTTAATGGGGTTGATTGTTTCAACAAATTGCACAAATTGAGCGTTGAAAGTATAGTAGCAAGAATTGAAATATTCATATTTAAAATCAATATAATATCATAAAAAAATATCGTGAAATCGTACATATTTTTTGAGATAAAAGTGCATCAGGGGTAACAAATATTTTATTAGTGTACTTATAGCCAAATTTTAAATAATGGATATTGTTATAATAATATGTAAAACTATCATAAACAGTGTAAAAATATTTCTTGTTAAAAAAATAAACAACAACACGATTGTTTCCATTCTAACTTGAAGTTTAGGTATTTGAAGTAAAAATAGCGTTTCGCTGGAAGATAAAAAAAGACACTTCTAAGTAATTATCATTATTATAGATATTATTAAACTTTAAAATATTCTAAGTATGTTTAGATAGATAGGTAAGCAGGATAGTTACTTTAAAGTTAAGGAATTGTAAGTAACTACATAAGTGTTGTTAATTTCTTCCAAATTTTGTAAACAGCTTATTATTTCATGTAGTACTTACTCACCTAGTTGAGAAATAATTTGTTGAAACATCCGTGTACCTACTACTATACCTGAAACATTTATTTTTATGGCCCAACGACAACTTTACAATACTCTAGATTTTATCTAATTATTATAGTTAACAAACAAGTAGTAGTACTTAACATAGCTCATATTATTATGTAAGGTGTATATGTAATTATTGTAAATGTATACGCTTCTTATTTTTTTAGCTGTATATATTATCGATATGTAAACTGAAACTTAAAATTAAGGCTATCCTAAAATCAGGCCCTTATACCCATAGGTGTTATAGTCAAACTATAAAAGTTGTTATTGTAGTCCCTAATATCACGTTTAGGAAATTGGAGTGAGAGCAACTCGCTCCTATTACGAGGGTAAAAGAAAACGAGTTTCACTTTACATCGGATTCATACACCAAGTGACATCCTTAGTCTATACATATCCATGATGTGACGAAGAGTTATCGAAAACAATCGCAAATTGTAAAATTATTATTTATTACAATAAAGCACTACATTTTGTCCGTAATTGTGATCATAGCTGCACTAATATGTTACATAAAAATTTAAATCCGTCGTTTTTTTTTCTTCCTCACTGAAAATTATTGCTATAATATATCGTCATCCCCCTGAGTTTTCTCATTCCCATGATGCGTGACTTCATGATTGGTGAATCAAAAGCCAGGCTCGCCAAGTCCACGCCATAGATAGCCGCCCTTAGACTAACATAATATAATATAATAATAATGTTTATTTTTGAAGAATATTACATTCTTTATAACTATAATACTATAATATAATACTTAATTAAATCTACATTAAATCGAACCTACTTTCGTATACATTTTTTCCTACTAGCTAATTATTTCTTTTTGCTTATTTTGCACTATCATGTTTTTATTTTTATTCTCAATACCTATGATGTTTGTCTAAAAGATCGCGTGGTCAGTAATTTTATCATCGTTATTGTTGTTTACAATATCCATTTCATACCTATACTTATGTGTAATGTTTATCAACAATGCAACAATCTGTTAGTGTCCTACTTTCACTTGTCCATTGATTTCTACCAAATATTCACCATTTTCTTATTTTTCTGTTCTATTTTCTTCTTGTATACACCACAATTTACATCAAAAATATCATGACTTATACATCCATATTCAAATTCAATTTTCTATTCACCTCAACACAATTGATACATTTCTTTTTTTCGCAGTCTTTTGATAAATGTTCTCCGCTGCATCTGAAACACGCCATTCTATTTTTACATGCTTCTTTTTTATGATTGTATCCCCCATAATTGAAGCATCGCTTTATATATACGTGCTCGTAAACATAACAGCGATCCCAATCAATGTTAATTTTTTGCATCTCCATTATCTGCTTGAACGATGACTCATCCACTTCTGCAATCAAGTCCCAGTATCTCTTTTTCTTTGTTTCTAACAATTTATTTATCTTTATTTGACTCACATAATAGTTGTTCTGTTGTTTAATTTGACTGATTATTTCTTCGTCTTCATTTACTTCACTCAGTCCACATATTTTTATTCTTCTTTTTAACTTCTCAATCATATCTGCTTTATAATCTGTCATCTTCTTACTAACTTCTGCTTTAAGATTTTCGCCATCCTGTTTTGTTTCACAATTTACTATAATAGCACCACCTTTTGTTTTCTTTACGCTTTTCACTTTGTTGGAGTGAAAAATTTGATCAACAGTATCCCTCAATTCCTTTTCAATTTTTTCATGTTCCTTTTTAACTTCATTTTTATTTATCTAATTTTTAGGTTTAATAATCACAGGTGTGATTGTTTCCTTAATTGCATCCTAAAGACCCGGTTACACGGTCCGTGGCTCGGCGAACCTGTCTCGACGAGCCGCGAACCACGCACCGTGTGACATATAGGTGCCTCGCTACGGGTTCGCGGTTTCTGGTGTGTGGTTCGCCGTATCCATCGGGAGTCGGTAAATTTGCACAGAACAAAGCGGGCGAACCGATAGGTTCGTGTAGATTTGTCGTCGGTTCGTGCTGGTTCGCCATGTTGCGAACCAATGCTCAGTTTTGCAATTTATTTTATGCCAATAATTGAGTCTTGTATTGCATGCATGCGGGAATTAAAATGCAATCTTCGATAGTTTGGTATTTGATAGCAAGTATTCGTACACTGCTTTTTATTGCTATAATCGTAATTGATTCCGGGAACTTGTGCCGTGGTCCATGGAAATTTTCTCCGAACAGACATCATCGACGATTACATGTACACTGTTAACTAATTCATTCTTAGACATTTATTTATAAATTTCAATAGCATCACGATATAAATGGGTGTAGTTGTGTGAAGTAGTGGACATTACTTTCGTTTCTTCAAAGCAAATGGCATGGTGATCCTGAAACACGGCGTACTCCGCGACAGCTAACTTGTCATTCTGGCCCAGCCGGCAGTTTCTGTTATGTTGGGTCACGCGGGTGTTGACGTTGCGTTTAGTAGTTCCGATGTATGCGTACAAACATCGGAACTACTTCTGGATCATCATGCCATTTGCTTTGAAGAAATTAAAATCGCTGTCCACTACTTCACACTACACCCGTTTACATTGTTAGTCTATTAAAACTTATAAAAATCCAAATAATTTCAATTGGCAGGAGGAAGGAATGAAACTTCCGAGGATTTCGTATCCGGCGTTAAGTCACACTCAAAAAATTCATCGTCTGATTCAGAAATCTATGACATCATCGGAGAGATCGGCCGTTGCTACAGTGCAGATAGCTAGCGGAGGGGGTATGACGTCAGCAGACCATCATCCTATAAATAGTAGCGCTCTCCCAGCTGTCCAGTCATGTCCACACATGTCCAGCTGTCTACACGTAACCGCTGATGATGTCTAACGCATCTGTAGATGGAACGTTCCGAGCAAATCTCCACGGACCACGGCACAACAGCACGGAATCACTTGCTTTCAATAAAACAAACTAGGTTCCATGTTGTCTCGGCGAACCGATTGCGAAAGACAACTAAACGATCCACGCACTGTGTGACCACCCCCGGTTCTTAATATGATATCTTCTCCTTTTTATCTTCCAACTTTTTTACTATCTTATCTATATTATTTGCTAATACCTTTTGTTCTGCCGCTTGTTCTTGCATTTTTGCATCCATTTTGTAAATGAATTGAACTATCATGTCCAATCCACCTTCTAAAATCCTTTGTTTGTAAATTTTATAATCATTTCTACACAGGGTTGACAAATAAACCAAAGTGCAGTACTCTTCTTCAGTACTTTGCATTCATTGTCTGAAATATTCATACACACTTTGTGTACTGGTTTTCTACATAATCCACAGTTCCAACCTTGCTCTCCACTTTCAACCTCCTTTGAACACACTTTTGCTGCTTATTTCAGCTATATTTTTATCCTTTTACATTTAAATTCTTCGGTTTGTTCATACAATACTATATCGCACTCCGGCAACGATGTGCATCGTGCCGCTGTTAACACACTACTAACAGACATCAATTCTCATCAAATGCTGTCATTGTTCCGTTCCCATGTTTCCCTTTTCCATATAATTCCCTCCTTATTTTGAATTATGCACGGGGGGGGAGAGGAACGTGACAACATGGTGCGCGAGACCATGTCCTATGGGCATACAGCCAAAGGGTGCCTGCCTACCACTTCACCCAAGAGAATGAGATAAACCGCCGTCGCGTTCGGTTATCCACAAGTGCTGTAAACAAGAAGAGTTTACATTGCAATCCACAAGTGCTATGCGACGCGATAGTATCTTCGGCCCTGGTCGCCAAATGAAAGCTCACTAAGCTGTCTACATGGGAAATTTAAGGTAGGTGCATAATTATCATCCTAGAAATTATACCCCTTAATTGCTCCCCTAATTATTTTCCCGCTGGTCCTTCGAGTAATTAAATTAATCCAAATTCCAAACCGCGTGACTTACTATACAAATAGAACAATTGAGTTCTTGGCAGTAAGTCTATACGCAACAGTCATGCTTATTCATAAGAATAAGTTAGGTCAATTTTTCACGAATTTCTCGTGGATAATAGCATGTCGATATGTAGAACATAGTTGTCAGATCGATTTTTGTTACTTTTCAGCTTTTGACATTACCCACGACCAAAATCATGTATAATTTTTCGTCCAAAACGCCAAAACCGAATAAAGTCGTTAGATTAGATGATCCTAAGCCTAACTCCTAAGGGACGGTAACAGTAAAAATGTAGCAACTGCGTGGAAGGCCATTTCTGAGGAAAAACATTCTTGAGCGGACGCGTGAGTCAGCCGACGCGGCAGTGAGCGGGAAGGGGGCATTTTTCGTATCTCGGTCAATTTTTAACCAATTTGGAAAATTATTTCTTTATGTTAACCGCCAAACTTCGGAAACGGTTATTCCGGGCAAAAAAAAGAACAAAACGCCGTTTGATTTTTTGCGATACCGCTCTTCGGAGTCGAGTTATCGGGGTTTTAAGAAATTTTGAACTTTTAGCTGAACCCCCTAAAAGCACTACCGCAGCCAAGAACAAACCATTTGAAGAACACGAGCTTACGTGTTCTGCCAAGCTCTTCCTCTTTAGGAAGAACAATTTTTTCGGTTGGATCAAAACTCCACGAAAAACCGATATCTCGTACTTTAGAATGGCCCCTCTCCCCCTCTCGCCCCTCTGATCAGTTGAACATGAGTGAGTAAATTGAGCTAGGACCTCACTTAGTCTATCGGGGGAAAACAATTCGATATAGGGAGTCTGCACTCCAGGGTTTTTTTTTTCCGATAATGCCCATCTAACCATACATCTTCAGCAATAATAATTGTACTATCACTCCTAAAGCTCTTCAGTTGCTGTAAGAGATAACGATCGCTCTAATTAGAGATATAAATTTCATGGAAGCTAGTTCTAATTGGCCATTTATGAACAGTTTTTTTGATGTTAATTCTCCAATGACCGGTGCACTAACATTGTGTTTATCTGAAGCAATGTTCAGATAAATATTTCTCAGACTCAATCGTGTTCAATGTGTCATAAGAAGTCTTAAGAACCATTAACAACCAAATCCTATTTAGCTCAGTAGAAATTAATATTGAAATAGCAAAGCTTAATGCATTTAGATTTTTTGGTATGTTCTATGGACCAGTTAGGGACCATACAAAATTTGGTGGTTGGTGCAGAACGCATGGAAAGAGGCAGCCTCGGTGGTTGGGCTAAACGTGCCAGATTAACGTTTGCATTTACCGCTGTCTTCATAAAGAGCTGGAATCCAGGTCTACTATAGGTCCTGCCTTCTTAAATTTACCCCACAATTGCCTTTTTCCCTGACAGAAAGAGACAGAGGTCATGTCATATCAAATAAAAGCGTAAAGAAACAGCTCAAACCCACTAGGCACTTGAACTTCCCCTCGGTGTTTGGTACACCTGACCTGGCTAACTTCTGCCACGTTTACGTTTCTGAAAGCGCAAGTTGTGGATGGTAGAACCCAAGCCACAGTTGTGCTCACATCTACAGAGTACCACTTACTCACCGTGTTTCTAATAACCTTTTTCTTTTTCTGTAAATAAGCTCCTTTTGCTCCAGATGGAAACTATCTTGTTCAAAATGCAGAAAAAACTTGTAATGGAAACCAAACTCGGGGTAACTGAAAAAAGTAGGGAAATTGATATAAATTCCTCAAGCTGATACCAGAACATAATGTAAAATATTGGGGGGTTAATAATAAATACAATTTTTAGTTCATTAATGATTTATTATCTCTAATGATTTTTTACACATGGAATGTTCTAAAACCCTTAAACGTTATAATGTACAACCGGATTGTCAGGTAATTTGATAGTAATTTTCTTAACATGACAAGTCTCAGAGTCACAACAGTCTCGTTCAGTTATCCTTGGAACACATGAGTTATGAACAGGAGAATAAACCTCCATCAGAGCTCTGGGATTCAAGAGAAACTGCAACAGTTCATTGCCAGTCTGACAAGAAAGAGTGCGTTTCTCTGGGATCCTCTCAAACCTGCCTGTATCTCCCTGCACGGACATGCTGCTCTCCTTCCAGCTGTTAGAAGAACTTTTCTCCGAAACAGCTGTAGCTACTCTAGATCCAATGTGACACCTAATAGTCTTACTGGTAGTAAAAAGAGCCCTGTTATTTTTCTCAGGTTGAAAAATAATTATATACAATTTTGGTACAAATAGAAAGATCCAGGTAACCATAGCGCTTAAAGTAACACACATACACATAGTTATACTCTTAGAGTCACTCCCGAAATAAATTGGCACAAAAGCTATCCAGATCACACAGGTCGTGTACATGGCAAAACCTATAAACTTCGCTTCGTTGAAATTTTCTGGTACGTTCCTAGTTTTTACGGCGTACAATGTACACATTATGATTAGAAAAAAGTCGAAAGCCAGCGGAGCGACGATTGCTTCTGGTGTTGTATCACATTCAAGTATTGTTCTAGTCGAGTGATACGTGAGGGTACTATCGGGGGGTTGATAGTGAATCATACCCACTGATATCAACACTTCTATACCTATAAGAAAAAAAGTAATAACGACTTGAGCAGTAGCAGACATGAACATTGGCTTCCTAGTCGGAAATCTCTTCTTGCTACCTGCCAGAATCCTCGCTATTCTATTGGTCTTAGTGAGCAGGGCAGCATAGATCATCGAGAAGCTGAAACCAGGTAGAATTCTTGTCAAAGCGCATGAAAGAGGTGTCGGTTTTGCTAAAATCGAGAATATGGAAGCATGAGAAAGAGTCATGCCAGCTAATATGATGTAACACAGTTCTTTAGTGGAAGACTTCACAACTGGAGTGTTGTTGTATTCGAGGAAGACTAGAAATGCGAAAGAGGTACTCAGGAAGCCAAGACAGGCGAATATTAACGCCACAATGCCTTGGGTGTCGAACCACTGGACATACTCGATTGGAAGAGGAAGACATACTGGAACAAAAAACATAAAATATCAACATGTGGCAGTTTATTTAGGTATCACGTAATTTGTTCTTACCGATTTTGCGTTCATCGGGAATTGAGCCTTGAGGACATCTTTGGCAGTTTTCTTTGTCTTCGTTGAGAATTTCTCCAGATGGACAAGGAACGCACACCCAGCAGCATCGTTTGTCTTTGCCTCCTTGTTGCACGTTCTGTTAAAAATTTACTTGGATCAGAGTTATAATATGATGCAGATAAAATGGGTTAATTTCTTGCAGAGAGAGGCGGGGTGTATGCTATAGAGGTGGTTTCATTGACTTATTTTCAACCCCTAAGCGGGGACAATATTAATTTTTTTTTTAATAGAACACAGTGTTTCAATTTCGATTGTAAACTTGCTCCAATCTCGCAAGTTTGATCTTTTCAGTAACAAGATTGAATTTTTTTAATAAGTATTTAATTTTGAACATTTTTCGCAAAAAACAGCGCTTTATTGCAAAATATTCTAATCAGTTTAGAAATTTTTATTTAATCTTCAGAGGCGGAGGACGGATGACGGATGGCAGATGCCAGGAATCCGATCGATGACAGCGAAAAAGCAATTTGGAATAGGTACTCTTTTAGGAGCTGCTTAGACAATAAAATATTTACCATCTTGATCAGGAGAATGAAGAAATATCAAATAAAGTTTCCTCTCTATGTCCATGGATTGAGCTTAAAAGAGGATATACAAATTATGACAAAACAAATCATTTCAATAGTTTTTTTTTTTTTGATTTCGTCAATTTATTGTACGGGATATGACCTGAACTTAGGAAAAAACAAATTAAAAAGGTGAACGATGAACGTTGTCCATCTGGAAAGGAACTGATGTCTCGACCTCCACTCTTTCCAGGTGGAAGGGGCAACTTTGAAATCTTAAGCGAAAGCTCACTTTTTTATTGCAGATTTGGATTTTACGGCTGAAAATACGCAAATTGCTCCCCTTCCCCCTTCCCTGTAGCGGGAGGGGTGAGGCAATTTGAAATCTTAGTTAACAACCCTTATTTTTATTGCAGATTCGGATTTTATTGCTAAAAACACGTACAATTTGTCTGTTTTTTTCTCGATTTATTGATATCACCAGACAAATCGAACCGGTGTCTACAGCTAAACGACAGCATTTTTCTTCAGTAACATAACTACCAGGCAAAGATGGGTTATTATAGTTTGGGAACCCTTAGAGTTTCTTCAGCAAGGCTTTAACGTGCTATGATCGACCTCGCTCTTCTTGCAGCTCTCTCTGGCAGTTGCTTGCTAACCCATGAGTAAGTTGAATGACAGCCTAGCTCGATGACATCTCGATGATTCTCTTGTCCCTGTCGTCAAGACTTCGTGTGGAGGAAGAGAACTGGAGTGGGGTTTTATTGCATAAATTCTTCAAAGAGTCATTAAGGATTTAAAAATCGTCGAGAGTAGATAGAGTTGGCCGGTTCTGGAACACAAGGTCAAGGTCGTTCTAGAACCGGCACGTGTAAATCTTGAAGGTCAGGTTATTTCAAGGTCAAACTATATGATCTAACCTAGCGTTATTATATTTTTCAAGGGTAAATTATTCAAGGTCAAGGTTGTTCTAGAACCGGCACATGTACTTACATATGCTTCAAGGTCAAGTCATTACAAGGCCAACCAATACGATCTAACCTGATATAATTTATTAAGAAAATCCATGTTTCAAGGTCAACTTCAAGGCCAATCGTCCTGACGAAATCATCAAGTAATTATTTCAAGGTTATTGAATAAATTAAAAATCAGTTGTTATTATTGGGTACCTATTAGGTAAACTTGGAGCTATGAATATGAAAACACCGCTAGCAGGTGCGGTGGTATCATGTTACCCAGCTCGTCGCGCTGGTCATCCTACATGGTTAATTGTATTATTATATGAATGAGAAAATGAAGCCCCGGCTAGATCATGTAGGGGTTTTGTGTTATTATTTCAATCAAAATAAAGCCTCGGCTAGATCCTGTAGGTAATGAAAGTAATTTTTTCAAGGTAGTAATTTATTGTAGGTTTACATAAGTCGTCAAAAGCTTTTCATTTCCCATTACAGAAATTTTCTAAGCCGACTAGATTTACGGCCGCCAAATCGGTTATTCATTTTTTCAAGGTTGGAAAGGTGTGAACTGCATGTAATTTTGAAGGTCGAATTATTTCAAGGTTATCTGAAATATTTCAAAGTCCCAGCACATGTAATTTTGAAGGACAAGATCAAACATTTTAATCTGACGTAAATTTCAAGGTAAAAAATTCAAGGCCGGGCAAGAATACGAGCATCTTCAAGGTTAAAAAATCATCTAAATCCATTATTTCAACAGGAGATTTTCAAGGTTATCCTGTCGAGGTATTTTTTAATATTTAAAATGGTGGGGGTAGCCGGTCGCTATTTGAATTTCAAGGTCAACGTTAAAATATTGTAGAGGGAGTAATAAATATAAATAATCCGGAAGCGAGGTAGCAGATAAAGCTATAATACCGGTTGTAGTGGATATACAGTGCTTCAAAGTTGAAAATAATAAATTCCTCGTAAAGGAGTTTGCGGCATATGACGGAGATAGAGTGATACATTACGTTTTCAAGCCGCCATATCCGTTCCAACGGCTAGCCGACACATATCAGCAGCAAGCAAAGTGGGTAATCCGAAATCATCACGCAATTGAATGGGGGCAAGGATTTACTCCAGTTCATCATCTGCCCGGAATATTGAGGCAGTTATCACAAAGATGCGATAAATTTTTGATCAAGGGGAAGGAAAAGGTGAAGTTTATTCAACAATACGTGACGATTTCATTGCTGGTGTTTCCAGGAGCTCCAGCACTGGATCTCCCAACTCTATCTACTGTCGAGTGCTATTAAATTAAAGGGTGGAAATTGAAGATAGAGGTGAAACTGCCTATTGGCTGAAAAGGCTTAAAAAAAACACTTTCTTTTTTTGAGCAGGGATAGGTATAGGCATTGCTTCACAGAAAAATTAGTTGATTAGATTTCCTTCAAAATGCTGGATCAAAATGTACAATTTTATACAAAAATTATTTTTGGATAAAAACTGACTCTCTGAGATGTAGCCGCTCAAACTTGAATTTTTTTTCGATTTTTATCACGTTTTCCTGGTGTCGTTTTAGTTCTCATTTTTTTACAACAAAATTGATTTTGATTCATTAAAAAAAGTATTTTAAGTCAATTTTTCAGTAAATTAGTTCTTTATTGCCCTCTTTACTAGTACACAATCAATAGCCTAATAGCCCAATTAAATTTTCAATTACAATATTTGATGGGCTTCAAAGTTCTAAAGAGTTTGCGTTGTTTCTTTGCGAATATGCGTATTACAGTCTGCAGACGATTTGTTAAACTTTGAACTTTGGAAATCTTGTGTAAGTAGTAGAAATAAAAGCTAAGTTGCGGTTGTTTTAGTCAATTTATAACTTGTCTACTTGTAACGAAGTGTATATTTTATTTATTTATTATTGAATTGGATTAATGTTATTTTTGTTCGAGCGCACTGGTTATCTAAAGGATCTACGCTGCTCCGCGTTGGACAGGCCGAGATGCGACGGCCAGCCACCTCCACTGCCCCACCGGCTTCCACCACCGTAGCGGAGAGGGACCCAGAGCGATAAGGCCCGGCTATATAAACAAGCGACCGATCCGAAAAGGCAACCTTCTTCCGTCCGCCTCCGTCCTGAGCTCTTCTACCAGGCTGTGTTTGTCCCGACTGGTGAAGCTCCCTATCCGGCCGTGTAAGTCCGTGCCCGGAGTCCCGCCGCCGCCGCCGCTACCGCCGCCAGCTGTGTTTGCCCTGTCTGGCGTTCCATCCACCCGCCGTAGTCAGCTGTGTTAGTCCTGCCTGGCTACTGCACCGTCCGCCGCCGCCAGCTGTGTTTGCCCTGTCTGGCGTTCCATCCACCCGCCGTAGTCAGCTGTGTTTGTCCTGTCTGACTACTGCACCCGCTACCGCCGCCAGCTGTGTTTGCCCTGTCTGGCGTTCCATCCACCCGCCGTAGTCAGCTGTGTTTGTCCTGTCTGACTACTGCACCCGCTACCGCCGCCAGCTGTGTTTGCCCTGTCTGGCGTTCCATCCACCCGCCGTAGTCAGCTGTGTTTGTCCTGTCTGACTACTGCACCCGCTACCGCCGCCAGCTGTGTTTGCCCTGTCTGGCATTCCATCCACCCGCCGTAGTCAGCTGTGTTAGTCCTGCCTGGCTACTGCACTCTCCACCGCCGCCAGCTGTGTCAGTCCTGTTTGGCGTTTAACCCATCCGCTGTATCTCCGTCTGGACGCTATACCCGCCACAAGTGCCCATCGAATAATTTATATTATTATTACATCAAATACTGAGATATTGTTTTATTTTATCGTTTAATAAAGACCATCTTATAACTCAATCTATTTTTATTATAGCCACAAGCTATCTCAGACGTCGAAAACTGCAGAACCCCGAAAACCGCATCACAAATTGGCGACCGACACAATTTGTGATGCGGTTTTGTGATGCGGTGGGTTAAACGCCAAACAGGACTGACACAGCTGGCGGCGGTGGAGAGTGCAGTAGCCAGGCAGGACTAACACAGCTGACTACGGCGGGTGGATGGAATGCCAGACAGGGCAAACACAGCTGGCGGCGGTAGCGGGTGCAGTAGTCAGACAGGACAAACACAGCTGACTACGGCGGGTGGATGGAACGCCAGACAGGGCAAACACAGCTGGCGGCGGTAGCGGGTGCAGTAGTCAGACAGGACAAACACAGCTGACTACGGCGGGTGGATGGAACGCCAGACAGGGCAAACACAGCTGGCGGCGGTAGCGGGTGCAGTAGTCAGACAGGACAAACACAGCTGACTACGGCGGGTGGATGGAACGCCAGACAGGGCAAACACAGCTGGCGGCGGCGGACGGTGCAGTAGCCAGGCAGGACTAACACAGCTGACTACGGCGGGTGGATGGAACGCCAGACAGGGCAAACACAGCTGGCGGCGGTACGGCGGCGGCGGCGGGACTCCGGGCACGGACTTACACGGCCGGATAGGGAGCTTCACCAGTCGGGACAAACACAGCCTGGTAGAAGAGCTCAGGACGGAGGCGGACGGAAGAAGGTTGCCTTTTCGGATCGGTCGCTTGTTTATATAGCCGGGCCTTATCGCTCTGGGTCCCTCTCCGCTACGGTGGTGGAAGCCGGTGGGGCAGTGGAGGTGGCTGGCCGTCGCATCTCGGCCTGTCCAACGCGGAGCACCGTAGATCCTTTAGATAACCAGTGCGCTCGAACAAAAATAACATTAATCCAATTCAATAATAAATAAATAAAATATACACTTCGTTACATACTTGAAAGAAATATTAACTTCCAGCTCCGCCTCTTCATCAGGTCTCTGGTGGCTGGAACTACAACTTAAAGAATCATAGCCTCAGATTTCTGCAAGAATATTTCTTCTATATCAGGTTTAAGGGAAAATATTTATAAAGTGATACTTTAAGTGTAATTAGAGCTCGGAGTTCAAACATATTATTGGCTACTGCGCATAAGAGACTCAGAAGTCTGATCGAATGAGTCAAAATTTGAAGTGAATCACTATAAATTTGAATTAAAATCACTATAATGATAATAATTATTATAAAAATATTTTTTTACGACCCGTTTCACTACCATCACCATCTGACGTAAGCTGCTTACTTGGTTTGCTCAAGTACCCTTTCTTTCGCTTACTTATTGGAGGAAATTAATCGATCCGTTGGCGGATCTGATTTTCTTGTACTGATTGAAATGCACTATTAACCAGCATTGAGAAAAGGGGACTCATAACAAAAGCAATCAAACTGGAGGAACTAATGAATCCTGGAATAAATCCACTCAACTTAATTAGCAGGAGTTCTTAGTTTTCTTGGCGAATATCTTACCGTGAAAAGCCCAGGTTCTCGGTAGAGTACGCAATAATAATTATCATGAGACATGAGATCAATAAAAAATTTGGAATCAACTCAATTTTAGTGTATTTTTTAACAAAAACATACACTATTGAGGACGACATCACTTTTCGAAAATCACCCAAACTCACCAAATGTCCACCGATCATGACCCCCAGATCACGAAAAAGTGGTTTTCCAAAATTCACCTGCCCACGATATATACATATTTATTTCTCCAAAATCACGATTTTTCGATTTTAAAAACGCTCCTGTAGCTTTATCTTTCAAGATTAGTGAACGAAATTTTGGATCCTTGTAAAACATTGGAATGACGTTAGATTTTCGATGAAAAAATTTCCAAAAGTCGCGTTACTTCTACAGGGTGTCCCTTCAAAATTCGAAAAATCCGGCTTTTGTCACCTCATTTCAGGTCGCAATTTTCAATCTAGGAGACTGAAATTTTTGTGGGAGTAATATATCCACAAGGTGTGGTCTGGTATTGCACTTGAGCAAAATCGGCCGAGCCGTTTCAAAATGGCAGCCATTTGAATTTTTGGAAAATTTCCTATTTTTTGAGCCCCCGTATGAGCAAGATGGCAATAAAACTTTGAAATCAAATTAACAGGAAAATAACAGGAAAAAAAATATAAATAACATGAAAATAACAGGATTGAAAGAAAGTTATTTGTAATTTGAGTTAAAGCAATAAAATTTGCATTATTTTCATTAATAAGCCAGTGGCGTGGGTAGGAAAAGAGTAAAAATGTCTAAATTTCTATAACAGTTTATGAGTTCATTTTTAAAGAAATTGAACTGAAATTTTCACAGGAGACAACTATACTAATAACCTTTAACCTTGAAAAATTTCAAGAAGCAAATAAGAAAAATGACGGAGATATTCGATTTGTAACTTTCGAGACCGGCGAAGCCGATTTCTCGTAGTCCCTAAAAATGTCAGTCACGCGGCGGTCTGTCCGTCTATGCGATTGCTAGGAGACACTCTAGAGCCGCATTTTTCGTCGCAGAAAGTTGAAATTTGACTCGATTGTAGAGGCGCACGGTTCCACGATGCCTATTGAAAATGAGCGGGATCCGTTACCGGTAAGTGTCTTTTTTTCTGGAATTTCGGGTTTTTTCGGGAGTGACCTAGGAAACACTCTAGGTGTCTGAAAGTTGCATCGACAGAGTTGAAATTTGGCACGGACGAACCTTGGGACCCCCAAATACGACCTATTGAAAATGGGCCGGATCCAAGAATTTTAAGGCCCCCGTTCAGGGCCGTACTTCTTTTTACAACGTTTAAACTATAGGATTTGTTTCTCGGTAACGGTATACATGGCGAAAAGAATCTGTTTGCACAGTTACTTAGGAAAAACATGTAGGTACGAACTTTATGGAGATCGTTTTTCGAAAAAAAATTAGGTGAGCGGCAAAAAATATTTCCCCACGACAAGAATTTTTCGACGCTCTTCTATCATTTTTTGCACGATTTCAAATTTTTTTCGAAATATTTTTCGACCCTTCGAAAAAATAACAAAACAGTGCGATAAAGCCATTCATTACCTACAAAAAAGGTAAATGTAGTTTTTTCCTGAAACGTTGGAAAAACTGTCAAAATCGGGAAAAACTTCGGCAGGTCATTTCGACTGTTTCCCGCGTCGGTCATTTTATCTTCCTGTATTTTCTCAATCGTGATCTTCTTTTCAATTTTTTTTTTCTTCAACATATAGTTTGAAGTCTTATCTTCATTTTGTCTCGCATATATGGGCACTTTTAACGAAAAATAAAAAAAATCCTCGCTGATCGAAAATTAGCTGACACTTTTTTTAAATTATTAAATCGATGGAATTTCTTTTTTATTTTTTCTCACATTCAATTATAAATGATTCTGAAAATTAGAAGAGCAATCGCAACGACAATTAAGTCACCTACATGCGGGTGAAAAACGTTTTCAAATTGGTCTTTTAATAACGAAAATATGACAAGTTTAAAAAATAATTTTTATTAAAAGCCTGGTAGCCTGGTTTATCGGTACCTGCCAAGTAATCTGACGTAATACATATACCTGCTCAGCGCTATGAAGTTCAAATGGCATCGTGGCGGAGTGTGGTACGGTTTTTTTTCTTTTTTTTTTCTAAGTAGGTAGAGTTTTCTCAAAAGAAACTGCGGATTCTTTTTTCATTATATTCATTATAAGAAGAAATAGGAAGAAAATATTTATTATTGAATCGCATAAAAATACACTATTTCTGCGATTGATGCGCAAGAAGGTTTTTTTTTATTGAGCAATCGAGCTCAATTATCATCAATTTGTGCCTGGCGATGAATTCACCCATCAAATCTTAGAAAACAACCTTGAATCATATTTTAACCAGTTCCATGTAAATTGTAAATCAAGTTCAGCCGACTTTAGGGTCGAATTTTCTCGTGATTAATTTATCAGAAAGTTTACAATTGAAACTCGGGGAATTGCAGGTCGTTAACTTTCGAGAGCATAAAATTTTAAGTGAGAAATTTTCCATACAGCTTAGATTCCAGAAAAACATTTATTTAACTCTAGATAGATATCGTAAAAAGGCTGATAAAATACAAAATGCCCAGGGGTGAAGTTTACACACGGTTTTAGTCTATCTCAGCTCATAAAAGTGGCTCAATGCAGACATTTCGTCCTATCGGACCTCATTGTGGTTAAATATTTCACAATTCAGCAACCTTACTCGGGGTAAATTTGCAATGTGCCCGAAAAGCCAATGAAGATGCATAAATAATGAAAGTGCTGAGTGGCCCTTCTAGTAGTATTATTAGCCATGAAATTTGAATGGGACGTTTGTTTGTTAGTTGAAAATACATGCTGCAGTTTACGTTTATGTTGTTTCTTTATCGCTTCCATTCCATGATAAATTTTATGGAGATAAACCCCTATTGATAAAAAGAAACACTACCAGCTTAATCGCATCCTGCAAAATAAGAGCTCTAATTAATTAGTAAAATTCCACTTTACTGTAATTTGAACATGGCAATTTTATGCGCAGGGTGAGGTGAAAATAAAACGTTAGGTATTATATGTGGGCGAATTGTTGTAATAAACCGCAGACTGAAGATAATCTGTCCCAAAAAAACTTCCACAAAGTTCTGCCACCTTTTATTATTCGCAGGCATATAGGGGAAGGAAATAAGAGAAAAACTTGTTTTAATTGAAATTCTCTCCAACAGAAGATACCTACTACTTTAAACGAATTCAATTTCAGTTTAATTTCTTTTTGTTCTCCTAAAAGTTCCTTTTAGGTATAAATCGTGATGGCAGGTATTTGATACTTAATAACCGTTATTTTTAAGGATCTATTAATAACTAATTTTTATTATCTAAGTTTTAAACCGTAAAACTTAATAAAGTGCTACAGCTAGAAGTGTAAAATTTAAGGAAGATACCTTTCTTCAAAAATTAAAGAAGCGGGTAGGTATTTGCTTCAAATAATTCCGCTAGGTAATTAAATATAATGCAAAAAGTTCAATAATGTAAAAAAAAATAATTAGATAAATATTAGTGTGTTATTTGGGGTAATAATAATAACTATTTCTTTGATAAATAATTGATTAATTGAGTCTGAACTACTTTATAGATGAACCTTTCAATGCGTAAATTGAAAATTTCAATAATCTAATCGATAGTTTTTTGGAATGTTAATGAAAAGCGGTTTCAAAACAAAAATTTAAGAGTTCTTAGGACGAGATGTATTTTTTTGGCTTAAGTCTATTCCTGAATTGGGCTGAAGTCCCCAACACAGGTAGAGACAAAGCAGCGACTATTAATTTGGATCATCGTGACTTTGGCAGGTAACAGTTGGAGAAGGTGTATAAAATCACTCCTCAAAATCTTAAAATTATAAAGTGTAATATTTTTAAAACTTAAAGGGCATACCTATGTAGGAAATGCAAAAATTGTCAAAAAATTTCCTGTAGGCATGGGTCGTTGGAGATTTTAATTTTTGAGATACAGGGTGTTAAAGTTTGACGTAAACTTCAGAATAACTCGAAATTTTTGAGAGTTACTAATTGATAGGTACTTTCCAACAAAAAATTTTAATCCACTGGTGAAGATCTGGGTATGTCGTTACCATTTTTAAAATAATTTATACGCCACTGACTTTAATGGAAATATGACACTTTTGACAGATACCTCATGTTGTTTCGAGGAGAAAAGTCACCATACGTTTTTGCCTGACGACGCGCTGTTTAATTATTATTTCTGGAAGTACTCACTATCATTGATTTTTGTTACATTTTACCATGTATGGTTTCGTACATTGTGAAGTATCTTGAGAACACTTGGAGGTGACTTTTCTCCTTTCAGTAATACTAGGTATTTATTTTTATTATTTAAAAAAAAGGTTACGACATACCCAGATCTCCGTCAGTGGAATAAATATTTTTATTGGGAGTATCAAATCATGTACTTCAATTATTATTAGGGCAACAACTGTCAAAAATTTCGAGATATTCTGATTAAGCAGTTGGTAGATATTAAAAAAATTGTAAATTTTTCGAAGAACTTTAACACCTTATTGACCAGGCGAAGCACAGACCAGGCGAAGCGCAGTAGACCAGGCGAAGCGCAGTAGACCAGGCGAAGCACAGTAGAACCAGGCGAAGCACAGTAGAACCAGGCGAAGCACAGTAGAACCAGGCGAAGCACAGTAGAGGGGATACAATAGATCTCTTAGGTCGCAGTGACTTGATCACCCTCAAAGATACAGATACAACACCTTATTGTATCTCGAAAAAGCTCCAACGAGAACCATGTCTCTAGGAAAAATTTTTGCGCCTATTGTTGCATTTCCCGCATGCCCTTTAACTTTAAAAAATTCCCTTTTAACTTTAAAGATTTTGAGGAATGGTTTTATACACCTTCTTCAAGTGTTACCTGCCAAAGCCACGATGATCCAAATTTCATATTCGCTGTATCGTTCCTACCTGCGTTGTGAAAATGCGCACAGAAACTTTTAGTTTTTATAAAAAAAAAACGGAGGTCTGACTGTCGCGGGCTTGAAGTTTGTGAAAAGCAAATTGTGCTTTCAGTTACCGCTTTCATCAATTTACCTGAATATACATAAATCAACACATTGCTACGTCTAAAACCATAAAAGCTTAATATAATAATAACTTCCTCAGTCAGTTGCTGCGGAAAACAATGAGGGTGGGCTGAAGACAAATGACCTGATTTATATCTATAAATGTTAAATGAAAACGGAACCGGATTTGGAACTCGCGTATGGGATAAAAAGCGCAATTATTGCAAGGCGAATAAGGAAGTTATATATACAACGGCTTGAAAGAGATTAATGTGTCAGGTATAGCGTATAATTAAACTAATCTGCTTTATTCACCTCAAATGAATTACATCTGTATCGGATTAACTAGAATACAGGCTTCCCTAATTAATTACAACCTTCTAGTTAATTTTTTAGGAACCCTCTTAAATTTACTAGAGTGTTACTATGGGACTACATGTAGGTATAGGTCTTTTAGACTATTAAGATCCCTACAAAAAAGCAAAAGTCATTAAGCGGGGAGAGGGGGGGTAGTTCTCTAAATAAAACTATTGTTTGATGATTATGATGATTATTAATAAAGTTGTAGCGCATTTTAATCCATAAAAACTTAAGGCGACTTTCCACGGCGCGGGACTTTGCGAGCCTGGCTTGTGACTCGCCAGGTCACGCAACATGGGAATGAGAAGGCTCGTGGCTCGCTTCGTTGCTTGCTATTCCCTTTAATTGAAATTTAGGAGCAACAGAGTCTCGGATTGTAAAGCCATTCCCACTAAATGAATGAACTTGAGACAACTTGAGATGGTGTGCCAAATCATGCTCCGTTGGAAGATTATAGATAAAAGATTCGATTTCTTCAGAATAAAATTTCAGCGACTCTGCTTTTAGAACTAGTTAGGTGTAGACAAAAAGCTTCTACTCAGACTATAGTTTAGTAATTCTTGTCAGTTCTACCTATTCAACTTTTGCAGATACCCTAAAATCGGTTATATTGAACGCATTTCCTTGAATCTGCTTCCGAACAATCAAAGTAATTCCAAAGTTAGATTTCTCCAGATTAATTTGCGATAATTAAGAATAAATAGTTTTTGTTTAAGTGCGCTGAAACTATCGTAAAAACAATTACAGTCTAATAAAAAGTTACTTTTATTTGTCGTGCCCGGCAGTAAAGTTTCGTGTGAGTTCTTAGCGTAGATGTGCGGTCTTTTCGTTCGTTTTGACCTTTTCGTATTATCTGAAACTCAATTTTTGTAACTAGATAAATTACCTACATATCCCATTGTCTCGAGGGAACTTAATCTTGTAAACTTGAAACAAAGAAGTAGGTACGCAGAACACATAACGTATTCAATGCAATGACAAATTCTTTATTACAACTTGAACATAATAAGTTTTTCTCATTTAGAGAAAAGAAACTATAAGAAATGAATTTTTCAAATTACAAAAAATACTTTTAGTATTTTTCTCTGATTATTTTATTGTTTTATTTAAAAAGTGGCTTCAATTCAATCAGTACCTACCAGGATAGTCACATTTTGCGAAAGCGATAAGTCAGTATTCATCGATAATGTACTTTTAGAATGGTGAGATCACATATTTGAGAAAATCACCTTGAACCATCAAATAATATCATCGATCCTGACTCGTAGAACATGAAAAAGTAAGTCTTTGAAGCCCAAAATTTGGGTGCCTGGAAGCTATTACTGCCTCGAATATTCGAGAAATGGAAAGTCAAAAGTCAAGAACAAGCTCGCGAAGTTTGATTCAGAGGGCGCTAATATTCAATATCAGCGCAGGCGGTCTATGTCAGTTCGGTTCAAAGTTGTACGAACAAGAAGTCATCGATATAAGAAGTTTTTATTGAAAAATATTTTTGCCCGCCGGTTCTCCGAAATAACTTCTTTAGTACTGTCAGTTACTGTCATCAATTTTGATCTAAAGAATAATAATTATTGACGCAATGAAATCACCACAGCAACATCCAAAATGCGTCAAATAAATAAGAAATAAGGAGCCTTTGTCCCTAAAACTCCTGGTCCGTTTTGGTAGAAATCTGAACATAATTTGGCAAAATTGCTGGTGATGTTCTCGATGGAAGTAATGGATGGTTCGAGTTTGCGCGTATTCAAGAATACGATCAACATAGTGTTAAATGTTCTACTGAGAAGTTGTCATGGTAACGATTCCCTGTGATCGTTCCATTCCCACGAACTCGAGAATTGCCATCCAGGAAGGCTTCTGCCAATGATAAGTCTCGAACTTTCATTCTTATGGCCAAGTTTTGGAAACAAAACATCATTTCAGGAGGGCATGCATGAACACAGCTCCTATTCCAGCAACGCTTTCCACTAGTTTACAGGTCGCAATTTTTAAGCTATCAAACTAATATTCATACGACACCCATGGCAGCTAGTGCCCGCTTCAGTTTTCAAAAAAAAAAGTTCTATCACTTACCAGCAAGATCAAAAAGAATGTGATAGATACTTATTAAAAACCGAAACAATGTTAAGCTGCTCTTATTGTTTGGCAAATGGTTTACGTATCAAATTTCTGTAACCGATTTAATTACACTCATTCTTAAGGAACAAGAATATCTTATGCTCAGTAGCTGTAACAGATCCTTTCATATCTTTTCTCTACAACTAAACTTTGTTCTAACCCATTTAACTCAACTTCTTCTTATAATATTATTTGTTCCGTGAACTTCAGCAAGAAACTATTCACGCAGCCACCCAAAGATGCTAATATCAAAGAAACAATATTGTAGATGTGGTCCTATAAGGAAATTTAATCAACGAACTCGAAAATTTATCCAGCACAACCCCAAACTGACTCCATAAAAACTCCACAAAGCGGAATAAAGTGATAAGTTTCACGGACGACCGAGCTGCTGGCTCGTAATGTAGACAACTTCTAGAGCAAATAGCTGATGTCATATCCCAAACATCTCACTAATAATATTCGTTTACTGTTTGATGGGGCATGCCCATACCTTAAGGCCTTTCATAGAACTAAGCCCCGGGTTAATATACCGATGGGATAGTTGGGGATTTATCGAGTGAACAATGAGTTCCGCTTGTCAGGCACGTGAACCTTATTCCAGGGTTTGCGTCAAGCGATGGAGTGGAACTTTAGCTTAACTCGTTTAATTTAGATTTGAATGTAAATAGCGGGATTCTGACTTGATGATGGGTAGATTAGAGGTAATTTATTTTCAATCAAATTAAAAATCCCGATTGATAAAAGAAAAAGACAAGTTCTAGGGTTTTTTTTTGCCTTAGGAGAGAATTTAAAGGGGATCTGTAAAATGGTTCAGAGCTTCCGGGAAATAAATTGGATTCATTGAACTTATAATATTCTCTTAAATACTGGAGAATTCATCATGAGGATGAAATTACGAGTAACGTTCACGACGAAAGTGCCATTATTGTGATTTTATTCTGATCCATTAAACGAAAAAGAAATAAACTTCCAAAACTATCGTAGAAGCAAATGAAAAAAACAATTTAGGCAGGCTGTGCAAAAAAAACAACATTTTTTTTGCTCACACGAATGGAATTCATTGTAATTTGTAAAGGATTACTGTGAGTTTCGTCATTTAACAAAACTTCCATTAATTTGTTATTTTTGTATTTTAAATAGAACAACTATTTATTCAGATACTCACCTTGTAATGTCCAGGAGGGCATTCATCAGAACACACCGATTTGACAGTCTCTCGACTCCGTCCGAACTGTGGTGGTTTGGACTCGCTCCATATGAGAGTTCCATTATTCCAGGTACCCACCTGGACGTAGTCGAAAGTGCCATCTTTCAGCTTTTGATAGTTCATCACGTCATAACGCCCGGGTGGATCCCCGTTGTCGTCGAACTCCATCATCTCCTCTTCGTATTCGAAGGAGACGTTCAAAAGATAGCTCTGAAATTTAACAGAACGTCTTAGGCGATTTTTAATATCCGTTTAATTAGCAACTATTGTCTCCAGTTACGGTTTCATAGGACAGCGGTGCCGTACTAGAACGGCTGGTGTTGGCGACCGTTCTCTAAAAAAACCGCATGATATAAAACGCACGGGCAGCGTTTTATTACTGTCGCCTTAGTAAGGCACCGCTATCCTAGACCGTATAGCTTAAGTGGATATATTGAGGGTAAAGTAGCGGATTTTATATTTATTTTCAAGCTTCAGGATTTTATTTAAAATTTCTGATGAAAACTTTTAGTTCTTTCAGGAAATTCTTAATATAAAATTCCTGATAAACAATGACAACAAAGGACAACACAAGAGAAATAAGTCTAAGTAACAAAGCTCTTGGAAATTTCAATTATGCCTTAATAATTTCGGAGTTATTGTTACAAAACTTCATTTCAGCAACTCTGGAGTGATCAGACAATGAATAAATGATAATGTTTGACGGAACATTTTTGATAATAATTATCATATTCACTGTATTATTTCCATTTCGTAAGTTTCTTTATACTCGTCCTTAGTCAGGAGTTCTTATTGAGGAGAATGTTGCCTAAATCAGGAGTTGAGTTACTAAAAAAATCCTTTGTGATTTGCACTGTTAATTTAACTGAAGGCAACTCTTAAGAGCTTAAAGAAATCCTATAGGAAGAGTTTTATTTACTCATGGTGAATATCGATAACAAAAAAATATTTAAATAATTTTTTCATAAAGGGTGCAGTCAAAAAGTTATTCCAGCAAATCTGAAACGGTTACTTTAAAATTATAAAATTCGATTTTAACTTCAAAAACAATTTCAGAAAATCAAAATATCGCCGGATACCTGCTCGTAGATGTCAGATTTTGATACCAGTGTCAAGTCAAGTGATATACTTCGAGGTCCCCTTTCAGGGCCGTAGCGTGAAAAATTTACAAAGACAACACTGTTTTTTTTATTTTTGAAATTTCATTCAACTTAGTGGACACTCTTGTTATGTGGCCGATTTGGCGCAAGTCTCGGAGAAGAGAAGAGGGGGGTGGGGTGAAAACCAGGTATAAAAACGGGGAGTAACTAATTTTTGCCCCTAGGGAAGCTGTGAGTCGTCGGTAAAAAAAATCGGGTAAAAAAACGAGATCTCAAGAAAGCTCACTGTGGTGGAATCGCGATTCCGTCCATTATTCACCGATATGTCGCGGTTTTGGTTCTTAGTTTCTTTTTTTTTGCCTCAAACGGGAGTCACCAATAGTAATGGATGGAGTTGGAGGCATAATTCAGGGGGAGGCGAATTAACAGGGGCGAAAAATTCCCTCCTATAAATTCATGTTTCCCACAAGAGTTTCGGCCAATTTTTGTGGGGATCGGGATGTTAGGAGCGAAGGGAAGAGGGGAAGCCTAAAACACTTGAAATCGGACATAACTCCCACAGTTTTTGCTAAATATTGCGCAGCAAATAACCTAGTTTTCTTGCATTGGCCGCCTATCGCTTGATTAATTTTTTCCCATAATAAACAAATGGCGACCAAAACAGAAAAAAAAATTGTTAGGTTCTTTTATCATGAAGAGAGGGGGTAGGAAAATCTTTTTTAACGAAGAGAAAGGTTTTTTTAACACCTTGAAAATGAGCCCAAACTGAGTTCTGTCCGTTGATTGGGAGGGGCGGGAGAGGATCTTAAAAAACTGTATTCCTTTTATGGAGAATACGGGAAGGAAAAGGGTTGGGACTTCTGGTCGGGCTCATTTTAAAGAGAATTGAACAACTGTTCAATTTTTTCGGTTCAATGTGTGTAAAATGTACCGGGGGTGAACGCGCGCGAGATACGGCAGACATAAAAAAGTATAAACAACCATATACAGTGGGCGAGAAAAGTAAGGAACAAATTCTATAAAACGGAAGGTACCAATTTCTTGAAAAAATTAAAAAACAGGTGATTTTTTAATTTAATTTGTGTTATATTGACGTACCATATTTTTATACAGGCTGTTCCTTGGCTCAGTAACGACGACGTTGTCAATTTTTTTTTAAATAGGACATCCTGTATATTATGTATTGTTTTTTCATATTTCCTGAGAAAACCCAATACGGATGGTTCTTACAGTTTCAGTTTAAAGGTTATGAGTTATAGACAAGTAAAAATCGCCATTTTTCATTTTGAAAGCAATGTGCATCGCGGGAATGGTTCAAAATATCGGAGAACGGTTTATATGTCCCTTATCATGGCCAGTACAAGAATATTGTGATTTTCGCGGAACACGGATTCATACAAGAAAAATTGCCCTAAACCCTTGGAAAACATGAATTTACAGCAGCGAATTCTTTACCACCAGTAAACTCATTGCCTTCCCATGAATTAGGCCTCCAGCTCCGTCCGTTACTCCCGGTAACTCCCGTTCTGGAAAAAAAAAAGAATCAAAACGGCGATATCTCGGTGAGTAATGGACGGATTCACTATTGCGCCACACCAGGTTGTGCGCACTCGCGAGACTCACAGCTAACATAGGGGCAAAAAACATTTCCCCCCGTTTTTATACCTGCTTTGCTCCCCCCTCCCTCTTCCGAGACTTGCGCCAAATAAGCTACATAACAAGAGTGGCTAAGTTGACCGAAACAACAAAAAAAAATTAAAAAAAAACGAGTGTCGTTTTGGAACTTAGATCTACCCCACTTTATACAAATTATAATTTAATTTGTTCAAATTATGACGTCATGTCTACGAGAAACTAACTTTCACGCGCATTTTAGTATTACAGCAGATAAGTAAAAAATAATTTAAAAATGGCAGATTTTTCCTCTGCCATGATTGTGGGGGCAGGGGGAGGGATATATTAATGAAATGGCCGCATTTATAGCTACATTAACAAATGTGTAGATACAGGGATGAAAAGGACCACTTGTACCTACATAAAATAATAAAATTGCTTTGATAGCATACCTTAAATAGAGATCCATTGAAGGGGAGTAGTTTGTCACAGACCCCGATGAAAGTAGGACCGCATATATCGAGCTGCATGTCGTGTAATCCATGAGCCAGACTGTATATTGCCTTTATGACAAAACTCAGTTTTGAATCTTGACGATAACCATTGGCGAGACTTTCGTTTTCTGAAAAATATAAGAGCATTTAAGAAAATGTAGCCAGAGAATTAACTCAATTGCTCTAAATAATTTTATTTAGATAAGAGGGAAGATACTGACGACTCAGAATTAAGCGACTGGGCCGAGGAAATATTGGATTGAATAAACAGCATTATGCTAAGAACGGAGCCGTGAGGTACACATCAGATGTTTTAATTCATTTGCAATTTCCAGTGATGTTTTTTCTCCTAATAACAGAGACCCCAAAGGTTCCATAAGAAATAAAGTTTTTAATTAATTCAGTTCTCATCAAGTCGATAGACTGTTGAACCAAGTTTCTGAGAGTTAGTGAGTAAAGTGAAGTTGAAGTAACTAGACAGAAGAAAGCTTATAAATTAATAACGAATTAGAAAAGAAAAAAATTAACGAGTTTTTACTATTATACCTACATTGAGCCCGGTTTCATCATCATCATCATCATCATCATCATCATCATACATAATCAGTGAAGATGTCACATTTACTTATAATAATTGTAAGTTAAGATTCTTCACAGAGAAAGAACATGCGTAAGAAAATAAAGAATTACTTAGGTACATCTTCTTACTTAAATTGATCGTTATGTAATGTAGAAATATGATATAAAGCTTTCAAGAGTTACTTAGATGGTAATACAAGTTGTTGAAACAAGATGAGTATATACGATGTAATCTGAGGTTGAATTAAATCATCATCTCAAAACTCATACTCGAGTACATCAAATATTAATTAACGTGAATATGATTTGTTACTTCATTAACTTTGTCAACGCTTATAAATTTGCGGAAAACGCTCAGAATGTATTATTTGCCGAAACATGCATACCTATTTAGGGGAAATTTACTTGTCCTGGTTATTACCTACCTAACGTTTAGCACTAATATTTGTTATCGCGAATAGGTGTTCATAGAACTTAGGAAACTCTATACAGGGTGGTTAGCAATTCGATAATCACTATTGTAGCGTGCGCTTTTTCGTATCTGTTTCGAATGAATTTTCGAATAGAAAAGGCGTAGGAAAATGGCGTTCCTTTGGAATGCTACACTCCGCTGATTTTATAGTCTGAGGCATAGTAGCGAGGTCGAATTATGAGTCTGTCAGTTAGAGTCAGTCACATGCCAGTTGGCGAAGTGACGGATAACCGACCATGCGCTTATTTATCGATTGAATTGTGAGGTCGAGAACCGGACGAGATTATTGGCTGAGTCGTTCTTGCTGTCTGGAATATCGTTGGGTGAACATGGTTTAATAAGTGAATTATTTAGTTTATTGTTTCGTGTAGTGGTTGCTTGAAACTCAGGTATGAAGTTGTTGTTTTAATTTTATTGAGCAAAGCTAATGTTTTATGTCGTTCTAATTAGGTAGGATGAGTTTGTGGATGCTGATTACCAGGGAATAGTTATTAGAAGCCCGACGTGGATAATTAAATTCATCTCGGTAAGAATTAAATAAGATGGCGTTTGGTAAAATTTCAAATGGTAATTATTTTGATGTTTAATTTCAGGGCTTCTACTGTTTGTTCTACTTTTGGCCTTTCCTTTTTGGCTTTTGTCTTCCGTTTTCGTTTCGGAGTGTCCCGATTGTAGTTTCTGTTATGGGATCTTCATTTACTCAAGAGTTTTGCTGATGTGAGCAGTATGGAGGAATGGCGTTCTTTGGGTAAAGCGGAGCCATCTTCTTTTTTTTTTTTATGGTCTAGACCGATGCTGGTGGTCGGACATTATCAACGATGGAAGGAGGAAGCGTTGTTTTCTATCCTACTTTTGGATCTTCCCGTTTCACTTGCTTTTCAACTTGAAGTACGAATTGGACTGCAAGGTACCTTATCAGATTTATATTGTAATTCTTTTATGTTCTCTAAAATGAGAAACACATCAACCAAATGATGTTATTGGAGTGATTTATTTGGATCATTATTAACTGTAAATGAATTTAAGAATATTTAATTGATATTACAATTTTGTATATTGCTAAACTGAACTATACCAAGCCGGTATAATGTTGTCATTTCTTTTATTAAGGTAAATTTTTAATTTAGTAAAGTTATTATTTGGCCAAATTAAGTAGGTTAGGTGTGTAAATTTTAGTAAATGCCTATTGAAGGTGGTATGGTGGTCATTTAAAGACCAATTATCTTTTAAATTGAATAATGACTTTGTCTAATCTTTGATGTTATGTATAATGTTTAGTTGATAAGTGAAAAATCCTAATTTTAGGTAAATTAATCTCACGAATACACTACTATCAATTTCTGGGAAATTTAATTTTGTTTAATTGGAGCATTCCAATAAATTGTTAATTATTAGTGTGTCTTTTATTTTAGTGTTTGTATGACCTGTAATTTAAATATTCACATTGTTGGGCAGGTCAAGCTTTTTGAAAATTTTTTGAGACAAAATTGATCTAGACAATCACTTAAAAATTTGTAACTTCATTTTAAGATCTTTACCAACCTCTGTTCCGCTTTGGGTTCAAATAAATTTGAAAGTACCCGAACGGAGCCAGAGGGAATAGCACCCTCTGCTGGCACATTTTTCTTTTGGCATATTTATCTGAAATTTTTTATCAAGCGAGCAGACAAAGGGCTACACTATCACAGATACGCGGTTGATTAAACTATAAAAAAGCTGTCCAATTTTATATTTATTAAGATTCTGAGATAAAGTTTAGGAAAACTTCAGGCGTTCCTGAAATATCTTTTTAAAAACTGAAAAATAGAGATTTTTTTATTTCTTAATTTATTATTGTTTTTCTTAGGTATTTCATCCATATATTTCTTATTATTGGAAATTAATAAAAAAAATTGTAGGTTAGAAGAAGTCGTGAAGAACCATCAAATCCGACTAGATTTCGTCGAGGTTTTCATAGTCAACTTTTATTTTTATTATGACCGTCACATTGTGTTTTTGTGTCGTTCGGTCTAAAAAACAGTTAAAGAAACCAAAAATCTGTTGTATTGGGAAAATATTTCAAAATTTTATTCTACATAATGTTTCGCGAAAAAAGGAACTTATTACAGAATGACGTGGATATGGCGTCATATTGCTTATCTTATGATTTTTTATGACATTCTGTGAGAAAGGTATTTTTTCAAAAAGTAAATAAATCCGCTTGGTACATTTTTGGTTTCCTCAATTTTTTTCTACCGAATATGACGGCCATAAGATAAACAAAATTTGATCATGAAAACTTTGGGATCTAGTCGGCTTTGAAAATTTTCGTAGTGTCGAATAAATAGCTTATGAAGACTTATGTGAATCCACAAAATATATAATTTATTTCAAACAATAAAAAATATATGGTGTAACGAATTCCAAGGCATTCGTTGATTATTATTATTTATTTTAATTAATCGAGGGGTTTATCAGAAGAATACAGTTTTTACAGCGGTGATTAGCAGGTTATCTCGCCGGCACCGGCTATATAAGCAGACCCAACGGAGAAGCAGGCAGATCTTCCGAGGTATTGACTCGCGAACCATCTCCCTCCCTGTGAACTGAGCTAGGAGGTCTTCAGGAGGCATGTAATGATTGCACTCCGTCCAGTACCCAGCCGGCTACAGCAGGTCGATGAAATGAGTCGAGCCTAGCTGTAACTGGACGTCGGGAGATCGATGAGAGTGAACTGAGCTCTGATCGACTGCCGGTCATAACAGGGAATCAACCGGGGCTGTAGTGAAGGGCTGTATTAAGTGCCCAGCAAACCAGACGTCGGGTCGCAATGTAATGAGTTGTCGATCCGGCAATCCCGTCACGTCGCGTATTCCGGAAGCCGCAGCAGCCGGAGACACGCAGACGCAGCGTGCGGTGGTAAGAGAGCAACTGACGCAGCGGAGCCGAAGGTGAATCGGCCGACAGACCGACCAATCAACAGAGGTGCGTGCCCCGATGCAGGTATCTCTCACCAATCAGATGGCCAGCAGTGGACGAGCGCCGGCCCAGATGGTTCAGTGGTTAATAATATTAATCTAACAGATACAGATATGTGTAACTACCGTACTTGTAAATAAAGGTTTCTATAATTTTAATAGACTTGTCACGGGTAAAAGAGGGCAATTATCCATCCCTGGGTAATCATCTCTACCATACCGAAAATCCCGTTACGATGGCTAAAGTAAAGAAACCTTGATTTTACAGTGTTTTCAGGATATTTCAGTAACGCCTGATTTTTTTAATTCAAGTGAAGCTGTTTATTGAGTTAAATAAACAAGAACTGGTGTAAACATGAAACATCAAACATAGTAGATATTAAAAAAAAATCATCACAAATGAAGAATTTCAGAAAACTTTTTTCCAGTGGGTTGTGCTCCAAACATTGAAGCAGCGTTGCTTCTTCGTAGAGCAATGCTCATTCGTTGGAAAAGAAAATATGTCGCCCGTGATTCCTCCATAACACTGATTATTTTCTGACCTAATGATGTCAGAAAACTCAAAGCTGAAGTACCACATACTCCTGTAGTTTCCTGTCAGACAGGAACAAAAATAAATATATCCTCGAGAGTTCAGTATTTGATTTTTTTTCTTGATTCTGCAGTTTTCGCTGCGTATCCAGGATTGGAGGAGGTGGAATGAAGGTAAGATGCTGCATAGGTTTTATCTCATAGCAAGCATTTATTTTTTTGGCATGGAATGCTTCCATAGGTTTCTTTCCATCATCTCTAGAGCGTAACACTAGAAATTTTCTGACCAACCGATGCCAGAAAATTAAAAACTGATCCCATACTCCTTAAATTTCCTGCCCAACGGGAACAAAAATAAATATCTCCTCAAAAGTTTTGTATTTGATTTTTTTTCGTATTCGCTGCGTATCTAAGATTGGAGGAAAAGGAATGAATGTAAGATGCTGCTTAGGTATCTTCACAGGAACTATCTCATAGCGAGCATTTCCTTTTTTGTCATGGAATGCTTCCATCAGGCTTTTTCATCATCTCTAGAGCGTGCAACTGGTAATTTTCTGACTAACTGATGTCAGAAAATTGAAAACTGCAGTACTCCTGATGTTTCCTGTTCAACAGGAATAAAAATAAATTTATCCTCGATAGTTCGGTATTTGATTTTTTTGTTGATTCTGCAGTATTCGCTGCATATCCAAGATTGGAGGGAGTGCAATGAAGGTAAGATGCTGAAAAGGTATCTTCACAGGTATAATCCCACAGCAAGCATTTCCCTTTTTGCCATAGAATGCTTCTTTCAGCTGATTTCCTTCCATCATCTCTAGAGCGTAACACTAGAAATTTTCTGACCAACCGATGCCAGAAAATTCATAACTGCCGTTCTTACCTGTAGCTACTTCTAAAGTTTCCTGTCAAACAGGAACAAAAATAAATCTAACCTCGAGAGTTCGGTATGTGTTTTATTTGTTGATTCTGCAGTATTCGCTGCTTATCCAAAATTGGAGGAAGTGGAGAAGGTAAGATGCTGTATAGGTATTTGCACAGGTATAATCTGTTAACATGATCGATAGAGAGCTGGAGAATCACACAAGTCACACAATCATCAAAAGAGTGTCGCAGGAGATCTTTATCAGCATAGAAATTAGTAACGATTTTTTTAAACTCAGAATGTCTCTTGCAGAGCATCGTAGAATTTTTACTAGTAAGGAAATGTTTTTGTTTATAGAGCTTCGGTATCGAGTAAAGAAGCATCCTCCGTTCAACCACTAAAAAGCGTACTGTTAGTGTATTTTTTAACAAAAAAATACACTATTGAGGACGACATCACTTTCCAAAAATCACCCAAACTCATCAAATGTCCACCGATCATGACCCCCAGATCACGAAAAAGTGGTTTTCCAAAATTCACCTGCCCACGATATATATATATATATTTATATATATATATATTTATATATATATTTATATATATATATATTTCTCCAAAATCGCGAAATTTCGATATTAAAAACGCTCCTGTGGCTTTATCTTTTAAGATTAGTGAACGAAATTTTGGGTCCTTGTGAAATTTGGAAATGACGTTGGATTTTCGTTGAAAAACTTTCCAAAAGTCCCATCACTTCTACAGGGTGTCCCTTCAAAATTCCAAGTATCCGGTTTTTGTCATCTCATTTCAGGTCGCAGTTTTGAATCTAGGAGGCTGAAATTTTTGTGGGAGTAAGATATCCACAAGGAGTGGTCTGGTATTGCACTTGAGCAAAATCGGCCGAGCCGTTTCAAAATGGCGGCCATTTTAATTTTTGGAAAAAGGACTATTTTTTGAACCCCTGTATAAGCTAGATAGAAAAAGAGTTTTATATCAAATTCACAATATTGGAAGTAAATGACTTGAAATTTAATTTCATGCAACAAAATTTGCATTTTTCCTATTAATAAGCCAGTGGCGTGGGTAGGAAAAGGGTAAAAATGGCTAAATTTCTCCAACAATTTATGAGCACATTTTTGAAGTAATTAAACTGAAATTTTTACAGTAGACAACTATACTAATAGACTTCAACCCTTGAGAATTTCAAAAAGTAAATAAGAAAAGTGGCGGAGATATTCGATTTTTTTTACATGATGTTTTTTTAAAATTAATTTCTCTAAATTTTTAAAAACGCTCCTGTAGCTTCATCTTTCAAGATTAATGAACGAAATTTTTTACTCTTATAAACCTTAGGGCTGACGTTTGATTTTCGTAAAAAACATTTTCCTAGAGTTGTGTTACTTCTACAGGATGTCCCTCCGAATTTCAGAAAAAAAACCGTCCGTGAGGCACGGTTTCTGGTCGAAGTTTTCAATCTAGAGCGCTGAAATTTTTTTGGTAGTAAGATACCCTCAAGTAGTCGTCTGGTACTGTATTTGAGTAAAATAGGTAAAGACATTCCAAAATGGCGGCCTTTTCAATTTTTGGAAAATGGCTAGATTTTGAACCCCTAAATAGGCAAGATCAAAAACTTTTAAACAAAATTAACAAGATTGGAATAAACTTATTTGAAATTTGAGCTAATGCAATACAATTTGCATCATTTCTATTAATAAGCCAGAGGCGTGGGTAGGAAAAGGGTAAAAATGTCTACATTTCTATAAACATTCATGAGCTTATTTTTGAAGGAATAGAACGGAAATTTTGATAGTAGACAACTATACTAATAGCATTTAACCTTCAAAAATTTCAAGAAGCAAATATAAAAATGGCGGAGATATATTCGAATATTTTTAAATGATGTTTATTCCTCTAAAATTTCAAACTTTCGGTTTTCAAAACTCTCCTTTCAGTTTTTTCCGAATTTATTAAAGGTAGTGTAAAAAATAGTATTTTTCAAGTAAAGTTAGCCAGTGGCGGGCATAGGAAAAGGGACAAAATTGTAAAATTTTGCCAATTTTTTTGATTTTTAAATTTAAAAATCCGATCTAAGGCACGTGTTGAAACGAAATGAAATGAAATTATCACAGAAAATTTTTCACATTAAAGCACTACGCTAACATGACATGACTGTGGAAAATTTCAGAAAGCCAATAATTTAAAAAGCGGTGAAAATATTCATAATTGAATCGCATAAAAATACACTATTTCTGCGATTGATGCGCAAGAAGGTTTTTTTTTATAGAATAATTCGAATAAAGTATAACCGAAGCCGTGTCGCAAGATATTGACGTTCGATTACACAAAAATAATGTGAAGAAGAATGATGTGTACCTATACGTAGATGAAGCGGATGTTATTCTTAGCTTTTTAGCTTTGAACCAGAATGGCGCTTTCCTCTGGGAATAAGAGGCTGAACGACGCTGAGCGTAAGTTATCCAAAGGCGATGAAGTGCCATTTATTACATGAAAAAAATTGTTCCCTTCCACACACGGTTCGAATTTGATTATCTACTAGCACTAGCACTAGCGATAAGTGGAGGTAGACTGAAAACTGGAAGGCATTGCCATTATACCTACCCACTTTTCAGGTAAGTTATAGACAAACAAAAGTGATATCTCAGTTCGTACCGATTTACTCTTGTTTTATAAAAAAATTGTTTAAGTCGTTTTATAGAAAAATGTAGGTAACTGAACAGAAAAACCTTATTAAAAAAATTAATTTAGTCGATATAAAAATCCTCCAGAATAAGAAGTTATAAAGAACAGCTCAAGCCTCTTTTTGCAGGAGTTGATGTTCCCATAGCTATGTAAACTGGTGTTAGATATTTGAATACTCATACCCTCTAACCAGAAATAGGAATATACCAAAGAAAAGGTATATAAGTTTGAATAAGGATTTGGAGAAGTTTCAAATCATGCGATGTGAAACTCCCAGTTAACTAAACAATAAGAAGCGGCAGCTCTATAGATTGTTTATATAGGTCTTTTTCAGCAGATCAGCAATATCCATACTTCGAGCGTAAACTCCGCAGAATAGACCTAACTTGAAATTTAAAATGGGAATTTTATGTTGCAAAGAAGATTTTTGAATATCTGCATAAGACGTTATGAAAGAGAAAATAGTAAATCGATCCCTGAGATGTAACTATCCAAAATTTTTATAAAAATTTAGAGAGCTCAAATAAAAAACTAGCTGATAATCACCCTCATTCACTAAGCATTCATTATTGAACTCACTTTCATCAAATAATTTGTAACAGATTGCGTTTTCTGTTAATAATTAGATGTCTGCGAGGAGTTACCTGGAGTTGCGTTTGAGAACTATCGGTCAAGCAGTTACAAAATAAATATCTGCTGAAAGTGGAAAATATTAGTTATAATATTTGAAGATAGTTGAAACAATGAAGAATAGTAGAAATTTTTATTAAATTAGACTCACGGAAGAGAGAATTCTATTTACTCTTCCGTTTTATAGAGAGGTCTAGATCTAGAAGTTCTTATGTGCAATGGGAGGATAGTTTTATATCGATTAGAGAAACTTTTGCTGAACTTAGACTGAGCTGGAGAGTTGGATTCATTAACATTTTCCAGGCACACACCACCGTGAGTTGCCGGACTCACCGATACCTAAAAGGGTTGTTTATGACAAAGAAGAGTGGATATCAGCTGGGATTGTTCTGTAAGCGCTAAGGGCATTTAATTTTAAACTAGATTATTGTGAATAGCAGTTGTTGGTAATTACTTCGTATAGCCATTGTTCGATTTTAACAATTATCGGTATATCTACAGAGTGATTCATGACTGATGCGGCCAGGTAGTATGGAGACAAGTCCTAATTTTTGAAAACAGCTACGAAGATATTTTTCTATGTTTGGGGTTGAACAGGACCACTGCTCTACCGAGGCTCTTCAAAAAGACCTGTCACCAGATTAAAAATCCAGGACTGTACTTGCAATTTTTTGTCAGAAACCGACTGCATATTATGTTGACATCTTTTATAAATAATGCAGAAGACCAAAAATCCCACTTTAGGTATCTATTTTTTAATTAGCTCATTCATTATTTTTTTTAAACTATCAAGAGCTATTTTTTTACTGTAAACGACCCTCCCTGTATCCTTACCAGTGCAAATCTTCCTCTTAGGAGTGCTGCTTTTCCCGTCCGCTCCAACTGTCTGGTTGACGGTCTTGTTCGTAGTGCCGTAATCGGTAGAAACATCCAGCGTGCAGGCAAAACGGTCTTCCCAGAATTCCCGAAACCACGGATTGCGGGTATTGGAGGAGGGCTTTAAGCCCCAGTAGTACTCGTCAAACGAACGCACGTAGGGCGAATGGATGCGCACAGATATCCCACCCCAAGCTTCCTCCTCGTAGCCGTCGGTCACGTCGCTGCGATCTGCCCAACCATCACTGAAATGGGAAATTAAATATAACATCGTGTTCTAGAAAATATTTACGAGATATGTGCGATTAATATTTTTCACGCATTTTAGGGAATATTTACGATGATTGATGAGTTAACCTTATACGAAAAAATATTAAAAAATGTGCGTGCAAAAAAAGGAATCAAAAAATGAGTTCGATACAAATTTTTATTCTCTAGATTAATCAAGAAGTTTTTTAGGTCTAGGCCAAAAACTGAAAAAAAATGCAAAAATTTGGGCGAAGAGTGTAAAAAAAAACAAAGTGGCGGGCCAATTGTTTGCCAGATAACTTAAAATTGGTGTTACTCAAAAAAACATGGAAAAAACTTTCCAAAAGTCTACGCAATGGGGTTTTGGCATGTTTTTATTTTGGCGCGCTCTACCGGCGGAACGGTTAGTTAAAAAAATCGCTATTTATAAGAAATGTAGAAAATTTTGTATACTTTAATTTTGTATTGAAAGGACTTGCCGAAAAAACGCTTCCTTTCTGAGATTTCGGTCAAAAACTGAAAAAGTTCAAAAATTTGGGCAAAATCCGAAAAAAAAAACAAAGTTCCTGGTCTATTTTGTACCAGAAACTTTCAAATTAATGTACAGCGGCCCAAAAAAATGTGGAGGGTGAGAAAATCAAAACTGTAGCAAGACTCTCCAAAACCCAAGCAAAAGGAAAATGTATTTTTTTGGTCCGCTACCGGCGGAACGGTTGTTCTTCCAAAAAACCGTTTCTTTTATTAGAAATTTAGGAAATTTTGTCTCCCTTATTAAATACAAAATTTAATTTTGTATCGAATGGACTTGTCGAAAAATGCTTCCTTTTTGAAATTAGACAAAAAACTGAAAAGAGTGCAAAAACTTTGACAAAAAATGCAAAAAAAAAGGTTGCGAGCAAAGTTTTTTCCAGGAAAATAAAAATTTATGTTCAGCGGCCCAAAAAATATAGAGGGTGAGAAAATCAAAACTAGCAAAACTCTCCAAAACCTCATGCAATGGGAAAATGTATTTTTTAGTCTTTACCACCGGCGGAACGATTATTCTTCCAAAAAACTGTTTCTTTTATGATAAATGTAGGAAATTTTGTCCACTTTAATTTTGTATCGAATGGACTTGTGACAAACGCTTCCTTTTTGAGATTTAGATCAAAAACTGTGAAAAGGTCAAAAACTGCAAAAAAAATTCCGGGCCAAATTTTTTACCAGCGAACTTCAAACTCGTGTTCAGCCAAAAAAAACGTAGAGGGTCAGAAAATCAAACCTTTCTTCTGAACCACCATTTTATTCCTTTTTTTTGACACTTACAATAATTACAATTCCTAAAATGCCTAGCCTATTTGATCAATCATTATTTAAACAGGCAGAAATTAAAAAAAGGTGAATTTTTTTTTAATAATTATTTTTTTCTCCTAGAACCCAAAATTATTAAAAATAGAACTATCCTCGTTCACCCAGTATGTTTTAAGGTCATATTTACTGTCGAATTAATACCAGAGTCCTAATTTAGGGAGTTCGTCGTGTTTAAATCCGGTTTTCTGGTAGAAGTCATAGTATATCCGATCCCGCACACGGAAGGGTGTCGTGAACGTATGGTTTAGTGAGATTTGCCTAATTTGAGACGCCTTATCGGCTGGGATAAATGGGGAGGCGCTCGGGAGACTGGAAATGAGGCAATCTACTGATCGTTACTAGAACGCATGAATTATTCGGGCGGGTTCAGTACGTTTCGCTCCTTGTAGTTCACGAGGGTCCCGATAACGAAGTTAGTTAAGTATCGAGAGTCATATATTTTGTGCAATTTTAACGTCGAAGGCGGGAAGAATTGGGCGAAAATTGCCTCCTTTATTCTCAAAATATTAAATTAATAAACTCGTAACATTTTTACTACGAAAGGCGCATCCAATTAATATGAGAGGCTGTGTGCTTTTTTTCACTCAACAAATAAAGAGAAATAGATCTGGAAACTTAAAAAAAAAACAACAAAAAAGCGTTTCCATTTTTTTGTTGAGATCTTCAAGCGATTTTTCATTGAAAATTGAACTTCTAAAAACAACAGCATTCACAAGATATTAGCATTGGTTTAACGAGTCGGTATTAATCTGGTGATTATTAACGGAAAAAACTATCTCATTTAATTGACTGTACCTGAATCAGGCTGTAAAAGGACATTTTTCAAATTGCAATTTTGAAACTCCACAAAAGTGTACAATGGAAAACTCATTAAGGGTTGCAATTTTCAACATTTTCAAGCAATTATTCGTTTCTTACACGTTTCTTCAAATCTAAGAAATTAAATAAAAACCTCATTTAATCCTAAGTATTTGAAGGGATCTTCACTTGAAGACGTTTTTGGAACCAAGTTTACTTGAAAAAACCCCTTTAGTTTTTATCAAGGAATCGATCCTTGAATTCTTTTGCAACGTTAACGAATCATCCTCTTAAAAGCAATATCTTTCTTATTTTAATAGCTAGTCTTAATCCTCTTCCAGTTCCAAAAATGATCCTAATTCCCTTGTCCCGAATAAACTAACATCTTTCCCTTTCTGAGTATCTACCTACCTATCGAGGAGACACATAAACGTTTGCAAACGTCATTTTCAAATTGAGATCATTACTCCTTAGCTAAAGTTTCATCTTAAAAACATACAAGTTTTCCATAATGAATCACCAGAACTAGAATCATAAGTTCTCAGTTGTTGTAATCTAAGTAAAGTTACAAAGTTTAATAAGAAGTGTTTCAAAAACAACAAACATTTGTATTTTCAGCAGGACTTACGTTTATAATAACAGAAAACGCTTATAAACTTTCATCAAAAACTTAAAAGCGAGTCCAACTTTCAATAAAGTTGAAGATATTAGAATTTTTTAATAAATAATTCAAACGTTCCTATTCCTAGAGACCTAGAGACCAAGATAAATTAATTCAGCTCCAAATAAAATCAATTCTCCGTAATTTAACCAGCATCCGGGTACAAATCAATCCGATTCAGGGAGAGTTATTTCTTTTTGATGACAAAATGAATATTAAATTGCAATCCAGCTTTTTGATTTTTCACTTCAACCTGATTACGAATTCAACGGCCGACGCGAACGAACATGAGTTTTCGCACAATCTCCGCAACTTTTGGCAACTAATTTTACATTAAAACACATCCCAGGAGGTTCGTCATATTTTCAGTGTTCGAGTGTTCGGCAGGACATCATCAACTTGGGACTTCACTTTATATAGACACCTAATTACTGATATTAACCTCGGTCACAGCTCGGTGAAATTCGTGTTACCTCTCCGATCCTCAAAGGAATTCAATCCTTTGCCATGGTAATAAAGCACATGTCAAAAGTGGTTGCGCGATTACTGAAATTGAATTTTTTATAATCCCATATACGACTGTATTGTGGATTAAATGTTTCCCCCGACTAAAAAAATAAACATTAAACATAACACTTAACTTAAAATAATCACGATTAAAATTTTGTTCTCCCAAAGTCTCTTGAGGTTAGACAAAATCGATCACTGGGACTGGGACTGGGACTGACTTATACTGTGGATGTTTTAGCTCAATTAATTTCTGTTCCATAAATTCTTAAAATATTTGTCTCTAGACGGATGGCAGCAATTACACAGCACTTTAGTTAGCCGATGTAATACATCCCAGGCCTTTATGTGAAAAATTATATATTTTTTTTGATTGTAAAAAGAGCTTAGCAGGATTATACGGAAATACAAAGACACAAAATCATGCTCATCATCTTTAGAGAAAGCTACTGTAAAAAAATTGTTTGCATTTCATAGCGTTTCTACATGAATCAACTTAACGTCTATTTACCAGCCTTATTATTTCTCCCCTCATTGAGCTCAGAAAGCATTATTAAATCCTGATCCATTAAGGCTCTATAAAAATTTCACACCTTCAACCTTTAAAAGTCCAGAAGGTACAAGTCTCGAAAAATTGTTTTTAGCACTTACGTGTCGAATCTTATCAAGCTTACCTAAATTAGGGTCTCTTATGCATTACTTAGGTACGTACTAAAAATTTGGCTTTGATAAAATTTCACTATAATAAAATTAGGTACAATCTAGAGACATTTTACTTCATAATCGCCTCTAATTTATGCTTATTTTCGCTTGTAGACTGCCTGATCTTGTCGCCGGCTTGAATTCCTAGAGAAATATTGCAAATTATTCGAAGCCATCACGAAGATTCCCGCACAAATTGACCAGATCCTTCTCTCGTTCCGAAATCGCGCGCTTACTGCTCCACCCGATTCTCGAATGTCCGTGTTCATGGTCCTTTGTTCAAATCTCGACTCTGGCGCGGTAGGTCGAAAATTATTCAAACGTTTCCAATCTCTAATTCTCGACCAATCGCGATTCAGGTATTTAAGCGACCTAGTCGATGTCACAATAACACTGACGTCATTATCAATTGCCGTGTTGTCATGCCCTACATTTTTCCCCGTAACATTACACATATAAAATCAGTGTAAGAACATGAATGAATGAACATGAGCATGTCTAATCAGTATTCTCACCTGACCTGAGCACATGGAATCATACTTACAATTCGTCGTCAATATCACGTCACGAAATGACGTAACTCAGTCTTGCTAATTTTACGGGAGAGCGTTTTAAAGTTTTTCATTAATTTCTATTTTAGTTGAAAGTGAGATACGTCGGCAGCTACATGACCTCTTTATAACGAAAACTATAGGGAATTGAGATACGTCACTTCGTGATTGAGATCCGAGATCAAAAGCAGCTCTCGATTTAATTGGTAACGTATGTTAACAATTCTTTAATGATTAAAATCAAGAAAGATATTGTGAGGAAACGCTTCGTTTTCGAGAAAAGAAATCATAATTTTATCACATTCATGTCATTTAATTTTTGTAATACTTGACTTCTTTCAAGATTGACCGTTTGCCGATGCATGTAAGAATTGGACAAAATTCTTAGTTTTCGGCACAAGAACCTTTCCATCGAGAAGGCCTATTTCTCCAAAGGCTCATTGATAATATAAATAATGAACTTTAAAAACACTCACTAATTTCCGGATTACTTAATGTCAAATTTTTCTTATTAGGGTGCCTAGCTGAAGCATTTTTTGCAATTTTCATTGCGAAGTTCCACTACATTTTAGTTAAACGGCACATCACCCGCAACCCCCACTTTTACGGTCTCCTGAGATAAACTAATAAAAAGATCTGGAATCTGGAACCATAAAAATTGGCATTGTCGAGGGCTTCTTGCACCTATCTGCCAATCAGTGAGTCACAGGATCGCCACTTGTACTCACTTAACTTTTATCCAAATAATCTGTTCTTCAAAATCTTCTTTTTTATTTCGCTCAGTCTTTTACCAATTTTTTGTGGGGGTCGACATTTCTGACTAACAGTCCCACAATGTCAGGATTTGAATTTTTTCCTTTCAGTTATTTTTCTTTGAGGTCAATCTCAATACCATCGATCCATCTTAGCCTAAACATACCTTCACTTATTCTTCCCCACAATTCCATTTACGTTGGTCTTCTGAATGCAAAGTGATTGTTTCTTCTCATCAGACTAACCCTTGCATGGTTGCTGCTTTTCTTGAATCTTTATATTAGTTTAGAGAATCTTTACCATCGATTCATCTCAGCCTAAGCCCACCTTCATGCACTTATCTTTCCACACAATGCCATTGAAGTTGGTCTTCTGAATGCCAAGTGATTGTTTATTTTCAAATGAATCTTTACCTTCGATTAATCTCAGCCTAAGCCTACCTTCATGCACTTATCTTTCCACACAATTCCATTGACGTTGGTTTTCTGAATGCAAATTGATTGTTGCTTCTCATCAGATAGCCTAACCCATGCACGGTTGCTGTTTTTCTCCAATATTTGTATTAATTTCGAGAATCTTCACCATCGATTCACCTCACCCTACACCTACCTTCACTTGTAACGTACATTTCGTACGTACCGGCTAGATGTCGGTAACGCGGAGACAACGGCGGGCGCGCGCAGCGAGTGAGTGATGATGGGTTTTAGTGCATCGGCCGACTGGAGGCCTCGAGTTTCGTAACATCGACTGTCGAGTTGAAATCAGGTGCGTTCATCTGCATACCGGCCCTTTCACTTTCTTTTTTCACTTCTGAATTCGCTAGAGGAAGGTACATTTCCGCAAAAACAGGAATTTTTAGCGAAATGGCGTGGTGAACCTTCACTTAAATTATTATAAACATCGAACACGTTTTTGGCTTGCTTTTTCCCTACGGATTGATTTTTCCCTGGAAGCATTTTTTCCCTGGAGTCAATTTTTCCCTACGGATTGATTTTTCCCTGGAGTCAATTTTTCCCTGGAGGCAATCTTTTTCTTGGAGGCAATCTTTATCTCTGGAGGCAATTTTTCTCTCAAACAAGAAGGCTGATGTTACCTGAGACACCTGAGAAGTTTACCGGCTGATGTTACCTGAGATACCTGAGAAGTTTACCACCAACTAAACTTCCACCCTCGCTCCGAAGACCCTACGAAGCTAAGTGCCTTTGCCTACCAAGGTTTAACCGATCAGTTCATTCAGATTCCACACGCTCTTGCTCCTTATTGTTGTTAACCGTGCTCAAGTTAATAATTTGTGATAATAACTGTGATTTATTTTAATAAAGAGTACCTGTTGTTCTGCTGACCTGCTTGTTATTGTTGACCCTCTTAGACTAGCGACTCAACCTACGACCCTTGTTATCTTTTACCGTCTCATGCTCTCAGCGGCTATTTTTCCCCTCGTAGGGTAAAATAGTTCGTTTCAAGTGGCACCCAACGTGTCTATCTGCCACTAATTCGTTTCACCTTCTAGACAATTCTATTGACGTTGGTCTACTGAATGCAAATTGATTGTTTCTTCTCATCAGATGGCCTAACCCATGCACGGTTGCTGTTTTTCTAGAATCTTTATATTAATTTCGAGAATCTTCCTGATCTTTTTAATCTATTACTATCTGATTTTACCTTCTCTTGCTACTCTTCGTCCTTCTGGTCCCTACTGCCATGGCCGTCCACCGGCTTCCGCTTTCTTGCCTCCGCGTCCTAACTATCAGTCAAGGGTTACGTCATGCTGCCTGAAAGCTATTTGCCACTATTTTGGCGACACCTACAGGTCACCTCCAACCTCCACGTTGGCATATGACCTGCGCTCTAAAATTGTCCCTTCGCGTAAGCAAAAGGTCTGTGAATCTACACATGATATTTTTTTAGTAAATTTTTAAGAAAAAGGTCGTTAAGAGTTTTAACTTGATAAAATGATTTTTATCCGCAAAAACCATCTTATTTTTTTTGGATTTTGCCTTTTCTTGTCGAGTTGAAGAAATTCATTTTAACATTCTCATATCGGAATTTTTCATCCTCTTAAGGTTTACTCTTTTGCTGGCCATGTTTGTGGGCCACTCCACTACACATCAACTCCACTACAACCATAGTTCTTTTGGGCGTTCCCTTTTTGCTTGGAGCTTTATCTGTTCTGTCTTCACGTTTAGTACGGCTTCTTTGTTGAGTGCGAAATCTCAAGTGTTCCACACTTTTCAGTTTTTCTCATTAAACTTTTAACTGCTCTTATTTTATCTCCTCTTCTATCTCCATCTTGCGATCGACTTCTTCTCTACTTGTGCTGCACCTTGCTCTTAATACCAAATATACTCCTTGAGCGAGCTATACAAAAATCTTACCCTCAACACTGCAACTTAATAAAACTGCTGATGAAAGTGTATCAATAGTTAGTTGATAGCGTCACTACTAAATTTTTCAACTTTTATACTAATCTCTACAGTGCAGCGTTCTATCTAACAAAGCTTTGTGGAACTAGGTAGGTCTGAGATATTTTGAGAAAACAGGAATTTATTTGCGAGAACGGCGATATGCATATCGTGGAGGTTTATGTAGTTGCTACACAGATAGAGCACGGCTTATAGGATTAATGTGTCAGCATGTTTGTTTAAATCAGGAATCAAGGAATGCGAATTACGGGTACGGAATTCTGGAATACTTGGGAGGAGCGAAATGCTGCTGCGGGATACCTGAACCGTGTTAGAGGAGTTGAATTATGGACCTGGAGACGTGACTGCTGCGAGATAAAGTGTGTATGCCACAATAGTCTCCATTCGAATTCTTTGTTTCTTCTCGACGTAATAAATTAGGCATTTGCTGTATTTATAGCAATAAATCGGGTGTAAGGTAAGTCATTGATCGATGAAGAGGCCCTGCGGAAATTTAGCTTTATTTCGGGAGAACTGGGATGAAATGAGTTATTTATTCTTTTATCTGGAAATAAATTTTCAGGCTTATTGGGAGGTAGGTAAATCTTTGATGACACTGCATTAACAACTATATTATCAGAACGGGAGCAACGTCGAAATGAATAAGTACTATAGTTACTCAGATTTATAATAAGTAAAAAAGGTAGAGAAAAGAAGAGTTCTCCCTTCAGGACATGGTCTACCCTACGTTGTGTAATTTTATATAATTTCAAACAAATTAGGATAATTTTTATTTTCTGTATTCACGTTATATTTCATTTCATTATTTCGGCATCTCTCTCTCTCTAGAATAAGTCATTAAGTCGCTCCCAAAATCTCCTTATCTCTCCGCTCCAACCTGCTGCATGACGCCCCCCCCCCCTTTGGAGTTCTAACCCTTACCTTCATTAAACAAGATATGCTTATTGTAAGTATTCGTTCTAATTCTTGAGAAAATCAAACTAATAAACCAATCAGAGAGGAAAAATGTACATTATAAATGAAGACTTTTCTCCCATAAACACAATTATTACCCTCAACCGAATCTGTAGTCACTAAGGAATCCCCGGAAATGAAGGAGCCGGATCATTTAGCGTGAGCAGGTGCAAAAGCTTCCTCGAATAGGACACGGCCTATACTGTAAATTAATCAAGTCGAGCAGAAAGGTGAGGATCTAAAACTGGGAGGCAGATTTAAAAGCTTACTGTGCGAATAGTGAGCTGAAAGCGATTGTTATCAAAGCTAAAATAGATCACACTTTATTCTCTAAATTACGAGATAAGTAATAGAACGATATTAATGATTAATTTGAAATGTATAGTTGATTTGATATTTACGCGAACAATGTCTGATGTACGGGTTCTTTTTCATTCTAAAAGTTGGTAGCTATTGATTTGAACTAGTCATCTCGATCACTCTATACCCATTAATTATGTACACGTCAGTAACAGAAATTTTACTGGCTATAGTCAGAAATAAAATAACATGCTTGATTGACTACAGGAACTTTACACTTTATAAACCGTAAGTTGTTTTATTATTAATCATTTTAAACAACCCGCGTATGTACACCTCATTTACCACATGCTATTAACGACAGTGACATATGACCCAAATCGAGCTATAAAAATTTAAAAAAGAGCTGAAATTTTAAAACACATCACACGTCATTAAAGTAGGATGAAAATAAATTATAGGAGACTCTACTACCACGCAGATCGTTTTATCAAAATCACGATTGCTGTTTATACAGAAATTCATCACATACAATATGTTCCCATTTTGACACAATTCGCATGTTTTTTCATCCAAGGGTTCGGTTTCCAGTTTAAGTACATTCCATTCTGGGGGGCTTATAGAATTAAAAGACAAAGTAGAAAAGCTTTCGTATTGTTTGCAGCGGGACGAAGAGATTTCGCCTAAACGGATTTTTTCAATACGGAACGATTTATTGCTAAATCAATGTGGAAATTTAAAGAAAATGAAATCAGGCGTCATTTCAATTTCCTGCTAATCCGGATATTTGGGACGCATCAGCAAATCAAAAATCGCTTTTATATTAAACAGAGCTTTGAGGCGGTTCTTAACAGGTGACAGAAGGTGTTAACAATTAATTTAAAATTCTGAAATTCAGATCATTGAAATGTACTTACTCAAGTTAAATTATCTTATGAGGTAGAGTGTGTTATAGAAAAGATATTAAAACTAAAAAATTAAAAAAAAATATTAAAACGTCTCTTGCGTTAATTTTTCATGTCCTGACGTTGAATGATGAAATGATGATTTTCCAGGCACGAGATTGATAAAAAATAACCAATTAAAAACATTGGAAGTTAACAACAAATTAATTCTTCCTTAACCTTTTTCTTTGAAATTTTCTCCCTGAACAACGAAAATTTTGAAACTGAAAGCCGTTTTATCGTGCGGCTTTGCGTTCTCGAGAGTTGAGAACTACTGGTTTTCAATGGTTTATTAAAATTTTTCTGGGCACTAACAACTTTAAAGTTCAACGGGATTGGTTTTCTGGTCCATATTGCAGCCAACTGTGCTCACATAAAATTACGTCCCATTCTGAAGACATGATTTTTAGTGAAAAATGGAGTGGAAAAAAAATCGAATGGAGTTAAATTTTCGAGAAATATTTTTCTTTGAATCTTTTGTAAACTATGAGAAGTTTAGAACTGTAATCTGTTCCTTTTGCAGCCTACCAAGTCTTCGAGATACAGGAGAAAAATAATTTTCGGGCGAAGGTTTGTAATTTCGATATTTTCAAAACGTTTTTTTTTTGACACGCTCAATAACTTGAGGCGTCTCTTGCGTTACTCTTTCATGTCCTGACGTCGGATGCTACGAACATAATATGATGTCCCGGGAGTGAAATAATTATTGCTGATGACAGGAACCGACGAAAAAAATTTTAATTTGACGAAAAATAAATTTTACTTATTATGGTTTTTGAAAATTCGCTCGATGACGTACTGGACAACGATAATTCCGAAACTGAGAGCTTTTTATCGTGAGTTTTATGCGTTTTCTCGATATAACCGCTCAAACTTGGAAATTAGAGATTTTTAATGGTTTATTAAAATGTTTGTGGGCGTTTCGTGAGAAAAGTAATGACTTTACGACCCAACGGGATTATGTTTCAGATCTGTATTGCAGTCTGCTGTGCTCACAAAAAAATAAGTTCCATTCTGAAAACATCGATTTTTTTCATGGACAAATAAGATAAAATTACCTAAAAACAAACAAAATTTAAGTAATTTTTCTCTGCGATTTGATAAAAAATCTTTCGTCAAACAATAGAAACTATGAGAAGTTCAGGATTCAAATCGGTTCCCCTGTAGCCCTTCCCTTCCGAGGAGAAGGTTTTTATTATAAGTTCGAAAGATTTAAAATAATCAAATACACAGGAATGGACTGAGCCCTTTGCTTGAGCGCACCTTGTTTTTAAATACTTCACCACTAACTCTAAGCATCAGTTTTCGAGCTTAGTGAAGTTGGCACTCCCAAATACCTGAAGTTTTGAAGTTTGCGCTCAATGAAGTTTTCCAAAATTCAAACGGAATTCGTTTGTTCACGATTTTTCCATGTTTGTTTGTCCATCCTATAATGCAGAAAGTTATAAAGACTTTACAAAAAAAAAACAATTATACTTAAAAACTACTTGAATTGGTAGTTACTACCTAGTATACTATGATTTTTATAAGAAGGCAAGAGTCTGGGCGTGAACTACGCATCTTGCCGGTTTTAATTGTTCCACCCATTGAACTGATAAACGCTGTTCCACCATAACAGACTAGAAATAACATCAGTGGCGCCGCGCACATAATAAAAAATATTTTATATTTTTAATATATTTTAAATGTTTAGGTATAAATGATAAGTCAATTATCAATCTTCAATTAAAAAATCAATATGGACATCTACGTTTAGTATTCCAATTTATATGAATTAGTCTCGGTTAAATTATTTCGAATTTATTTAAGATAAGGTACCTATGCGGAAAAAAAACTAAAATAGTAGATGTGTACTTATTTTACTGGCAAGCAATATATTAATAACAAATTAATAACAATAATATATTAATCAATAAAACACATGATAACAAAAACATCGGTACCTACACACGACACGATGACAGAAACCACCTATTTTAAATAAATATACGACACGAGCTAAACAGTACACACCACTGACTTTTTACCTGTTCGATGAACGGCGGAGTTACTCTTATCAGCCTTATCTGGTCGGTTGTTTTTTTTACGCGGACACCGACTAACATTGTTGATATTGGACAATAAACATTTATGGATTCGGAGCCCAATCTGCGCACCAACCAATTCTCGTCAAACTCTCGCCTTCCTATAGTATTCATGCTGTACCTACTGTTAACAAATACAAATAAAAAAATACAGTAACTGGCCCTGAGCTTTTTCGACTGCATTTTCTTCAATATAAGCACTGGAAAACTTACCAGGTAACATAAATATGACTATGCATTTATTATGATCCTTAGTCAATCCACTATATAAATGTTCTTTGTGGGGGACGGGGACAAACAAAAATTTTGGTTGGACAAACGCGTGGAAACATGGTGGAAAAACAAATACTGCATTTGATAAAAACTCGCATTTGGTGCTGCGCCAATTTTTTAAAATTTGGTCATAACTTTTCTTTGAGGGTTATGATATATATATACAAACGAAAATTTTCGGTGGATGAACGTGGATAAATCGTGGTCAAATGAATGCCGTTTGAAAATTAATGGAAGATATGCATGCTAATGTAAAAAAATTTAATTTTGCCAAAACGTTTTTTTTTAAGAATGTAAAAAAGACGAAAATTTTGGTTGGACAAACGTGTGAATATGTTCATGGGAGTGCTGATGTTAAATTTTCTAATTTTGCCAAAATTTTCTTTTAAGAGTGTAAAAAAAACCGAAAATTTTGGTTGGACAAATGTGAACAAATGTGCACAAACGAATGACGTTTGAGTTTTATAAAACTTCGCAGCTGTCATTTTTTTTTAGTTTGATCGTAACTTTTTTTTGAGGGCGTTAATCGAAAATTTAAGTTGGACAAACGTGGAAAAATCGTAGAAAGACGAATACCGTATGAATTTTATAAAAATTCGCATTTGATGCTGCCATTTTTTAAAATTTGGTCACTACTAATTATTTTTGAGGGGAGACAAACGAAAATTTCCGGTGGATAAACATGGACAAATCGTGGACAAACGAATGCAATTTGAAAATTAATGGAATATGTTCATGGCGGGGGTGCTGATGTCAAATTTTCTAATTTAGTCAAAACTTTTTTCAAGAGTGTAATAAAAAAACGAACATTTTGGTAGGATAAAAATGTGAACAAATCGTGGACAAACGAATGCCGTTTAAATTTTATAATACTTCGCATTTATGAATGCCAACTTCACTAATCTCAGTTTTCGGCGTTATTAATAAATATCCTGTCTAGTTTTGCGTTAAAATTGCGACTAAAGCCCTCATTCTCTTGACATATCAGTAAAGCTTTAGAGTTCTGTATTAGAGTTGAAAAACTTTCCTCGCTGCTAGAGCTTAGAGCTCACTGCTATAATATGCAAAACTACATTTACTTTATCCAAACATGACAACGGATATTAAAACTAATTAATTAAAACTCACAATTTCACCGCAATTATAAGGATCATGAAAGGATTTTCTAAAAAAGAATATGAATGAACTGGTTTTAAAACCCAAAATCTATTTTAGCGGACATCCCCTGAAGTCTGAGACAATAGCGAGCGATCTAAGACTTTTTGGTTTTATCTAACATGACTGACACTGGATTTGGGTTGTGGCATGGCAGAGTGGTAGAAAGGGATTTCTCAGTGGCACCTAGACTTTCGGGAGCCTATTGTCCTTTTTCTCGAGTGGACAAACACCTATCCCTTACATGCCCCCTCCAGCAACCAGATTTCTCAGTTGTACCAAAAAATGACTACGAGGATCGTTTACATTTTGTATTTTGTACAGTTCGGTACCCTGCTTGATGTAACTGGGGGGGGGGGGGATCACTCTCTTCGCGATGGGTGGTCATTTAGATATCTCTCTTAAGAGAGAGCAACCTTTTTTTTAATTCCCATAACTCTTTCAAGACTGGAGCTCTGAACTTACTCTCATCACACATCGCTTAAACTTCTTTTGTACTCACCTTTCTATGGAAACGTGTTCTGTTGAGATCTTCAATGTTATTTTCTTATGCAAGACTTGTTCTATCCTAAATTTTACTCGCAGGATTGAGCTTTGTAGTGGTTTCAGAGTAAACTGAAACACCAAGCTGCTTCAACATTTTTAATGAGCTTTTAAACCGACTATTTCAATGAGCACCTATTATTTTGCTTCATAAAACTAACAATAAATTAAACTGTTATAAAATACCCCTCATAACGCCCATTAGCAAGTTTCGCATAGTTTAGAGATGTAATAAAGAGATTAATTTAGAAGTTATGCAAACTAGGTCCGCTTTTAAAAATTCCTCTCCTTTCCCTGAAACATTCAGTGGCTAGCCGCAACAGGTTAAAGTTAACTAATTCCTTACCTTCCTGTTTTCATTCAACTTCGCTTCAATCGGTTCTGTTCCGAGATCGAGTCATTTGATCTTCGTTGAGAAACTGAAGTGTTCTCGTCGTAATATATGAATGCTATGTGAAAACAAATCTAAGCTTATTAGATTTCAGAGCGTCGAAAAGGGCACTTAAAGAGAACTGGAGGAATGGACGAGTCTCTCCTTTCGACTAAGAGAATGTGCAAATAGAATTCTTTGCGAATAAATTGACAGCGTGTTTTTATTCAACGGAATTAAGAACGATTCAAATATTGTCTTCGTGAAGTGAAATCTTTCGCGAAGCTAACACCTAAGTACCTAATGGCGCTTCTAAATGAGTTTAAATGAAAATTCAGCTTATTAGGATGATTATTAAAATCATGAGAAAGTTTCACAGTGTCGTCAGCAGTATTAATTATTAATGGAAGAGTAGATGGCATCTTTTCTGGTTAGTCCCAATCAACCTTTAAACAATACAACGAGTGATCGGGACTAATTATTCTCTCATAAGTGAAGAAATAATAATAATTGCAAAACGCCTACCTATCTTTTTTTGTATGCATTTTTTCCATTCCTTCAACAGGAATAATTAATTATTATCTTAATTAGTTCCGTTCTGATAAATACAGCCTCAGTAATAATAATTTTTATAGAATTAATATAAAATATCCTGGAAAAAGCAATCAGTTCTTAATAGACTTCAGAGACGGAATTAAAATGAAATTTGCGCATATAATTTGCCCTATTTACTTAAAAGCCATTTTTCAAGCCAAGCGGTCTTATTGAAATTCAACTTGTTCTGCATGCTACTATAACGCAGAGTTCCCGGGCCCCGTCGTCTGTGGCGTAAAGCCACCGTGATCGTCTAGTTTTCCGAATTTCTCCTAATAGGACCGCTGTGTTTTCCTCATTGTGTTTACCGTAGTTTTTACCGTAGTGCTCTTTGATTGAGGTATGCCAGGATTACTATGGCCGAAACGGATGCGCAAAAGAGCCTACTATGACTCATTGTATCTCGGTTGATTGGGATTTCCCACAGAAAAGCGGGGAAATTTACTAAGACTTGTTGTTAACTGTGGACTTCCTGTCAGATGTCTAAAAGCGAGTGATGAGAGAGAGAATTTGTTTGCAAGAGCGTAAAATGGTGAAGGGCGAGAGGGGCTGTGATTTTGCATAGAGAGTACAAAACAATGGAAAGCGCATGATGAATCCCTTTCATGCATTTTTCAAACTCCAATCCATTTCGGATTCCACTCTTTTGCACACCTGTGCTTTCTTATTATTTCGTTTTGTTTTTGTTTCGGTTACAGACTTCCCGGTATATTGCGGGAATGTCTGTCTGATTTCATTTCAAGCATCAGCTTGAATTAATTGACGAGTACAACCACTTTGGTTACAAACTATCCGGGATATGGCGGAAATGTCTGTCCGATTACCTACTCAACGATTTTCTTTACCTAATTTCCTTTTTCTGGTTTCTTTGATTTCATTTCAAGCAACTGCTTGAATTAATTAAAGAATACAACCACTTTGGTTACAGACTATCCGGGATATGGCGGAACTGTCTGTCTGTTTACCCATTCAACGATTTTCTTTGCCTAATTTCCTTTCTCTGGTTTCTTTGATTTCATTTCAAGCAACAGCTCGAATTAATTAAAGAATACAACTGTTTTGGTTACAGACTATCCGGAATATGGCTGAAATGTCTGTCTGTTTACCTATTCGATGATTTTCTTTGCCTAATTTCCTTTTTCGGGCTTCTTTGATTTCATTTCAAGCAACAGCTTGAATTGATTAAAGAAGACAACCCCTTTGATTACAGACTACCCGGGATATGGCGGGAATGTCTGTCTATTTGTCGAGTTGCTAGCTTGGCTTGGATATCGAGAGCAGTGTTGCCATGTTTGTTTTGATTTGCTACCTCCTCTTTAAACATTATACGAATGTCTTTCCAATTGCTTTTCTTTCATTTGTGAAAGCGGTTTTCCTGAATTGACGTCATACTCATGATAGTTGTTTTAACTCATTTTGTTTATTTGTCGTGTTGTCGTTTTGCCTCACTGGGCTACCTTTATTTGGCCTCTTTTGGACCGTCAATACCTATTTGTTATTTGGCCTCTTTTGGACCGTCAATACCTATTTGCCCTGCGGCTACCTTTTTGTTCTAACTAGCCTCGTAAGGCGATGAGTCAATATACCTTATCATTTCGAATATGACGTTCTCTGCAATTCGCAGTTTTGTTTTGCTATTTTAAATGTGATGACCAACTGACCAAACTAAACCGCTATTCTATAATTATTCCTCAGGGTTCCCGTGGGCTTGCCTGGGTAATAATTGAATGCTGGAATTTTTATGAATACCTATATTGGAGCCGGTGGCTTTTATAATCGAGACCAACCATCGATTTCACCGTGGTCCAAGGTTTTTACCCCTAACACCTGTTTAGAAAGCAGATAACTCAGTCCAGACTGGCAATAACATTTTATAGCAATTTTCTGCGGAGTTTGTTTTTAAATTTTGAATGGAGTTGACATTCGTATGATGTGCTAAAGGAGTTTTGGTTTTGATTGATTTTGAATGGCTTTTCACATACTCGGGACTAATTTGTTTTTGGTTGCTTTGAATTCCTATTTGCTGAATTGCAATTCATGATCCTAGCTTTATTTTGGTTATTGGATTTCCTGATATGTGAGGGCGGTTATTACACCTGACAACCCTGCTTTGGTTTGTTTTACTCTGTCCTACTCTGAGGGTGCCTTTTGCCCCGTTGCGCTCTACGATTTCCACTTTAAAGAGTCATGCTCTTTTACCGGCTCCCTGAGGTCTCCATCTGGACATCGAGATGAATGCCTCCCCCAACGTGTGGCAATCGAGCACCTATCACAACTCCCACTTGGGTGTTGTAAGGGAACTGGTATTTCCTGATAATATTTGCGAGTAGCAGATGCTACATCTGACAACGCTGCCTTGTTTCTCTAGACCTGTTCTATTCTATTCTATATCTGAGGGTGCTCCGCTTCATTCATGATGTTCTACAATGAGAGGAATTGCTAACTTTCACTTTCTTAAAGTCGTATAATTTAAAGGGACATTTATTGCCTAATATTCGTTTGATGCTCCATCTGCACTAAATAAACTCGGTCTCTTTGATAAATAGGATGATTGAATTATTTCTAATCATGGGCCGCTTTATCCATTTACAGGTTATTAATTCCTCCTGGGTTTGTTTTTCTTCCTAGCTCTATCTCGATTTCCTATTTATAAATTATTTGTTGTTGAGGAATTGCTTCCTGCCGCAGACTCTTTAGTGGTTTGAGTAGGTACCTACTAGGTATTTACTGCTGATGCCGCCTAATTCCTAGCTGATTATTTTTCTTGATTTAAAATGGTATCTGCGCTCATGGATTGGGCGAATCTGTTTAATTTTTTATCGATGTGGATTTTGTTTCGAAGAGAGATCTTCCCTAACTATTTTCTCAATGGATTTTCCCTAATTTGTGAAGGAAATTTCTTCAGAATATGCGCTTCGCCATCTACTAGTGAATTGGTTCGACGAGAAATTGCCAACTGCGAATATTGATTTCGAGACGCGAATGAAGTATGTTTCACTGGGATTTCCGGGGATAGGTAAAGGAAACTCGACCGAAGTCCGCTATGCCATCTCTGGTCGAGTTTTATTAGAATTGTGATTAGAAATTGGCGTGAAACGATTGTTTTGCCCTTTTCGGGTCTTCAACTGGAGTTTTTCCAAGGTAGATGAGGGAAATTCGACCGGAGTCCGCTATGATGCCATCTCTGGTCGAATTTTATTGAGGAAATTTAGAATTGTGATTTGAAATTGGCGTGAAACGATATTTGCCCTTTTCGGGTTTTCAACTGGAATTTTTCCAAGGTAGATAAAGGAAATTCGACCGGAGTCCGCTATAATGCCATTTCTGGTCGAATTTTCAGGTTTAGATAAAGCCCGGAGTCCACTATATGCCATCTCTGGGTACCGTATAAAGGATTAGGAAGTCAGATTCGACCTGCTCGGAAGCTGATCTCTATCTGTCTTTAACTGCTGTAAGACGTCTGCTTTTATAGAAGCGGTGGCCCGCTTTCTTAACACAACACGCAACAATGAACCGTTGATTTCTTGTGTCTTATTCCTTATCATATCTCACTTCTCGTAAGATTTGGCAAGTTGACCTCGCGGCTACCTTACTGAATTGTCCTGAACTTCAACTACCTAAATTTTCCTTCCAATCGGCCGACGCGTTGTCGTCTTTTCATTGTACCTAACTATTATAATTACACCAGCTTAACTTTCACTCCGTGTTTTCACCTGCTTGCTATTTCGGGATCGAGATGTATTTTTGGCTACCTTCATTTACTTCTTTGTTTTATCGATTGGTGTAATTTTCATTATGGTGGGTGGAATACCTAGCGACTTACTATTGTCTTTGCAAGGGGTTATTGTTTGTCTTGTGGCGCGTAACTTTCCTTTCCCGTCTGTATGTAGGTCACCTATTCTCCGTCACGCGGATCGAGAGTGTCTTGATACAATGCCTGCCTTAACATCTGGCGCGCCTCCACCCTAGCTCTGCTGGTCCTTCGGACGTTTTTTAGAGGCTGAAATATTTTTAGCTAGAGCGGTTTCTCCTTTATGAATATCTAATTTGTTGGCTTCAATATTTCATTGGATTTTAGGACGCGTAGTTGCGATTTAATTTCCTAAAAATTTTACCTTTAGGTATTTACGTACCTACCTATTCTTGCACTGTTTGCTTTTTCGGTTTGGGCTGATTTAACGAGGGCGATGGAAATAATTTCCTTATCATCCTACCTAGGTGCGATCCATTTCACTACATTAAAAAGATTTCTCTCTCTGCAATAATTTACCTAAATTGTATAAACAGAAAATAAATAATTGGACCAGAGAGAAGAAAAGTAGAAAAACAACTTGAAAATAGCTACTTTTTTCATACAGCACGGTTTCACACATTTTCATTCACACAGCTGTTCTGACTGGATGAGAGATGATTTGGCTTGCTGTCATCCCACACGCTCATTTACGCTCATGCTACTAGTATCGATGAAAGAGAAAAGCGAATTTTATTAACAATGAATACCCATATGGTATAATCGTAGAAACTCTCAAAAAACAAGAAAGTATTAGGTGATGAGTAGTTTTTTAGTTATCTTCTTCAATAGCCGTTGAAATAAAAGATATATTTGCTTAAAATGCATTGCAGCCCCAACCCGTTGGCGTGATTTGGGAGTTTTCCTAGAGGGAGGGAGAGACGGCTAACTGTGAAGGCCCGTGGTCCAAGAAATTGAGTTGACAAATCATAGGTGGAAATTCATTTAATGAACTTAGAGGAAAGGTTCGGGGACCCAGTTCCTCACAAGAGGGGCCACAGCCAAAATGTTTTCAATGTTCAAACTAACCCGATTTCCCAGTGGTTTAAAATTTACTCAGATATAAAAATAAGGGCCTGGATGACCATGCCGTCTCTGACAAACCGCCAATGCACCGCAAGGTTCTGGATTCTAGATTTTTGGGAGGGCAGAACAATTCTGCTTCACTAAGGCCTCAGGTGGCCCATTGTGCTTCTACCTTTCCCTAGTGGTCTCTCTCCTTAAGCCATACAAGGCTCAGAAAGAACTGGACCAGGGCCCTGGAGGGACTCCAGAGAGGTTGTTGAAGCTTTGGCTGATGTGAACCCAGCATAGTTCCACGGAGGTTGTAGAGTGAAGAACTCTCTCCTCTTCGTTGCATTCCCTACATAGTTTGTCAGCGAAATCTACTTGATTGTACTGACTCGGCGTCCATGAAGAAACTAGAGGTTTAGTCACTTTGTACATCAATCTTGCAAAGGTATGCTCTGAGTTTGCAAAAGTTTGTAAGAAAACTGTTATCATTCTCAAACCGTTTTTGCTAAGCTTGATGCAGGCTTCTGTTTTGGTTGTAATTCCTAAGCTCTATTTTGGCCTGCCCTAATCCAGGGAGGTCTTTCCAGATATTTGAGGACGCGATCTCGGCTAGCAGCGCTACCCTGAAAAAGGCCACGAGTGTGCACTCCTACTAGTGGATTATCGTACTTGAGCTTAGGGTCAAGGAAAAAGGTAAATCTCAGGAAAAATATCAGGAGTCATTAGATATAGGACAGGATGCCCAAAACCAATTAATTTCATGAGGGCCTACCAGCTCTTTAGGATATGGAGGATAATAATAGTATTGAGGGAATAATTTAGCTGCCGCATATTATTGAGTTGCAAGGTAGAATGATTTTATAGAAAACGGAACTGAAACAAATTTCCGCGGACTTCGTTGCAGTGCTACAATAAGAAGAATAAGGGAAAAAGTCTACCCTCACCTGCCTATGAAGAGAAAATATCCGCTCATATTGAGTCTCTTGGCAGCCATCAGCAGCCCCCTGACGGTGAATCCCTCACAAAAGCAAACGACCACGGTGGCAGTGGAGTCCTGACGCAGGTTCAGAATTACTTTATCGAAGACTTCATCAGCTGCATTACTGAGCACCGAGTCTTCTTTCGCTATGCAAACGTCAGCCCGCTCAGCAAGCTCCCGAAATGCCTGGATGCCACTCTGTCCATAGTTTTCTGTAATGAAAGAGAAGTACTTTAATTCGTATATTATTTTCATAAATTATCTACGAGAAAAGATATCATCAAACAAAACAGAAATTACATATTATTACTTCCTTGTTTCCCGTCAAATTTTCAGAAGAGCATGCAGTGGCCTAAAAGCCGTATTCCTTTTAACGTGACTGAAATAAAGGTCATAGAGAAATGACGGAGAATGACGTTACAATCTGATCTTGACGCTGATGGATTCCTCGAGGCGGTTTGTTTCCTGGCGAATATGTGAAACTCGACGAAGGTTAAACCACTATCCCATTGTTTTAATACACATAATGTATTTAGGGGTTAATGAATGGGATCTAATTTATTGTACATTTTATCTGTTCTATTAAAAGAAGTGGTATAGTCCGAGCTTCTACTGTTTGGATATAAATTGCCTTTGGAATTGCATATCAACCCGTAAACGGTAACTTTGAGCCTGACAGACTCTGTAATAACTAGTTGTAATTATTGTACATTAATATCTTCTCTAGAAGTCATCCTGCTGTGTTTACGATTAGTCTGTCAGGCTGCCTATGGTTGACTCTGCCATACTCTACATCACTGTTTTAACATAACTTTTACTGAGGAATGAAACCCTAATATCTCGAAAACTATGAGACATACAAAAAATTATATTGTTTCTGAATCTTTATAACAAGACCTTTCAGTTAATAATCCGCTTGTTTGACACAGAAGGAAGAATACTTAAATTAAATAAATACTTAATACTGAAAAATTATTTTTTCACATTTTAGACTGATCAACTGATAACGTACCTTATAATTTCTATATACGAACACATTCAAGGCTTCAATAGGCCTGAATCTAGATAAACAAGACTCGATGTTCCCAACCTCCAATTCCAGACAAATCCAGAAGTGCTATCGCTGTTATTTGTTCCCCAATTTTGTAACTTTTTTCAGTTTGTTGCCTATATCTCAGAAAGGAAGCGTTTTCTTGAGAAACCCACTCTATACTAAATGCAAGCAGAGAAAATTTCCTGCATTTGTTCTAAATAACGAAGAAAAACTTTTTGGAACAGTAACCGTTCCGACCCTAGAGCGCGCCAAAAAAATTCCCATATCTATTGAAACTCGTCGTTTTCGCGGAAATCGTCCTTAAGGAGATCGTCTTCACGATCTGGATCCGTACTCCTTCTCCTTATTTGAAAATGGTTTACGAAAAAGAACCAAATCTGCTCAATACAAGGCATTTGTACCGTCACAAAACAAACTCAACGGAAAAGTGCAATTTTGGCCGGAGAATCAATCCTAGGGTATGTAGTCTTTAGCCCACAGACAGTGGTTGTCTTCGATGAATATTCTGAAGGTACGAAAGGTGAAACAAGAAGTGCTGAACGGTTGAAGAGGTCTTTGAAAACGATCTTCGCTGACATTCTCTTGATTTTTATGATCATAGCCAAGTTACACTCTCAAAGAATGACATGGAGACGACCACAGAAGATGCCGACAACGTCATTGTGAACGAAGCCCTGTCTCTGGCTGGAAGTCCTATATCCTATATTATAACCTGTTGCTCATCTATATGGGTTTTTGCCAAAAAGAAAACAAGAAAAGTATTTTTCCTGAAACCAGGGAATTTAAACTTTCCTCCAACCACCACCTACTCTCCTGTGCATGCTCTGCAAAACAAAACCATTAAAGAATGTCATGTTTCTTCACGTAATGAGTGGCTCTGATATTATTTCAACACCTTACAACCAAAGGAAATTGAAGGCTCTGAAAACTGTCATCAAATCCCCCACCTTGTCGATGTTGTGTGTTCAAAAACCCTGAGGCAACTCCTAAAATCATTTCAGCGGCAGGGGAGAGATCCCTGGTTAACCTGGGCAGCCACACAGCACAATTTTAGATCACCAGGTGCAGCAAGGGCTGAGGATCGAGAGAAATGCCAAAATTGGGGTTGGAAATGAGCCTGTAACCTATCACTTCTGGATTCTGGATTGTTGAGAGGGCAGAATAAGTCCACTGCACTGAGGACTCATTTTGGACTTCCTCCTTTCTCTACCGGCCTCTTTTATTAAACCATCCCAGGCTTAGTACCGTAGACTGGGGAATATGGGAATATCTTTATTTTTGCGTGCCCTAGCGGCGGAACGGCTAGTCTTCAAAAAAAACGCTTCCTTTTTGAGATAAGGAAAAAACCGAAAAAAGTACCAACATTTAGGCAAAAAGTGCACAAAAACAAAGCTCTGGGCCAAATTTTTGCTAGCAAACTTCAAATTCGTTTTCAGCAACAAAAAAAGGGTTTTTTAGTACCTACCTTAAAATGATCTTTAAAATTAACGAACCTAACATAGGTACTCTTTAAAATACAAGCTCAAGTTTAATTCGTTAAACAGTTTATTGCATAAAAGTGTTTTTTTTAATAATTATTATAAGCTTAATAAGGGAGGCTGATCCGGTAAATCCCCGAGATTTTACTGTTTCTTATCTAAAGGGTTTTAATTTTTAATCAATGAAATAAAAACAAAAATAAAATAAAAGGCACGGTGGGTTCGGCTTGCGCCATAGGATACACCCCAGACAGCTATAATGCATGCCAAAAATGAGTGCAGTGCCTCCCGGTGTGCATGAAGTAGGCAAAGCCCCTACTAGGCGTTGCTAGACAAAAGATGAATGACATGTTGTCAGACAACATGCCATTAATGGATGGTAAAACATGCCATCCATTAATGGCATGTTGTCTTGTAATATATATAATATAAATATATAATATATAAATATATAATAAAATAAAACCTTTTATTTTATTTTTGTTTTTATTTCATTGCATTCTGCTCACGGGATCCGTGATCTAAACTGTGCTGTATGTTGGTAGATACATTGTACTGAAGAGTCCCAAACAGGACGAAACACGTGTCTACAATTTCCGCCTCTGCTCACAGCACAACATTAATGGATGGCATGTTGTCTGACAACATGTCATTCATTTTTAATTAAGACTAAAGGTGTCATTTTAATTCATTTCGTTGAAAAAATAAATTAATTTGATGATGTACAGTAATAAGAAATCGTTCTTATAAAATATCACAAGGTAATCTGACACATAAGCAAGGATAAGCCTAAATATTACGAGATCTCCTCAAATACGTCCTTCAAAGACGGGATTATATTCTCTTATCGAAAAGTCACGTCCGCAAAAATCTCAGTTTGGAAATATTATGAAAAAGCTATCACAAAAATTCTGTCCAAAACTGTAGTAAGGCGCTATAGATACGAGTAGATAATGATATATTACAGGATCATCATGTTTGGGTGAATTTTGATAAAAATCATAACTAAGAAGAGTAGGTGGTTATTATATTAAAGAAAGCGAGGGTACGAATTGACATAATAAAAAATGATGCTCTTTTATGAGCTCGAGTATTCTTAAATGAAAGAACTAAAGATGTCAAATATCTCCACATATCGTTTATTTGGTCAAATCCCTGGAGGTATGAATAAGGATATCTCCTCTATCGGAATAAAAGATTCTGGGCTGCAAGAAATCGCGCTTTGGAGGTATATCTATCTCACATCTCATAGATATTTCATCTTTTATTTACTCCAAGCTTCCTGTCATTCAGGATGATATATTTTCAGGAGAAAACAATTAACTCGAAAAATTTATCGTTTCCGGAATATGTGTCTGCATAATTTCTCAAAGCTTTGCGCGTTCATAAATCATTGTTTATTCTAAATTATAATGGGCAAGATGAAATGCAAACATACAGGCTCTCGTTTCTTGAAAGTTAAACACCCCCAAGTTTCCGATGAATTATTTAAGAAGGTCTCCAAGGTCTCCATATTTTCATTGTCCTAATCGGGTTCGTTGTTGTTTTCTAAAATTCAAACGTGTAAATTGAAGTAATGAGAACAATTTTTTTTCTTCATTATTTTGGGCATTAGGAATATTTTCTCTATTAATTTATTTCTTTCCAGTCACTTTCCGTACAATTAAAAACTGCAAAAAGAATTCCAAAATTTGAGGGGTTGATATAATACAGGCTGTTCCTAAATACCAGATACATACAAAAGGGGGTAATTATTTGGATTATAATAAAAAATAATGAGAATCTACAGAGATATTTCTTTCCGTGAATTTCTTCTATTTCGCCCCCATTTCTCCCCCTGAACTTTTTTGCGATGCGCCGCAGATGGATTCTAAAATTTAATGGGAATTTTCTGACTTATTGGAAAACTTGAGTAGCTATAAATACTACCTAAGAAAAAAGTGCAAAACCAACTTATAGTTTACTACCCGTATCCACCAAGAAATCAGAATGATATTTTATCGTGTTATCAGATTAGACAAACCTCGAATGTGGTGGACCTTAATGGAAGGTCTAATGATGGAAAATGATAGAAATGATTGGATGAAAAATCTCATCTAAGAGATAAAAGTTAGCAGTGCTTTATGACCGCATTTACAGAAACGAATGATAAAACTTAATAAAACTGTACCATTGGAATAAGGAGCAAATCAATTTTTGTTGGTCCCTTTTTTGCTCCTGAATCCTGAAAGGAACTGCCTTGAAGTTACTTTCCTAATTTTCACCGCAGGGATACGCTATAGTATATCTCCCGAACATGTCATTCAGGATTTTATTATCTATCACGAAATCTTCACACGTTCCTACGACGGCGATCATGAGCTTAAAGAGGTAGGCCCAATTTGAAATAATCTTAAAATTAATGAAAACTCCAGCTGTTTTATTTTAAAAAATAAAAAATAAATAAAAACAATCAAGGTTGAACGAGAGTGTGTACACAGGGACGTATAATTTATTTTCCGGCCTGGTTGCTTGGTGTTAACAAGCCTCATATCTTCTATCGATTCACGAATGAGGAAGTTTGATGCTGGGATTTGATGTGCTTTCGATTATGTTGATTTATTGACTTGATATGTTATGCTGATGTGATGTTGATGTGCTTTATACCTAAACTTAGAAAGCTTTTGTATGTGTCAATAACACTAACTTGAGTTTTTAAGCGCAAATGACATACCTGGAGTTTCGTAAGAAGTAATGAGCCAGTGAACGATTTTTTTAGTGGAATGAGTTATGTCTAACTTAATATTGCCGTTGAAATATTTCTTTAGCACTTGGGATGATGTCTTCATAATAATTTTTTTAAAACCTGGTAAAAGGAGTAAGATTGAAGAAAAATTTTAATGTGATGGATTTTTTCTTGAAAAAAAGAGTTGACTATGAAATCTGGGATCTAGTCTGCTTGGAAAATTTATGATATGGTAAATGGATAGCTCGTGAACTCTGTGACTCAGTAAAAAAGTTATTGATGGTTTAAGTTTAAGCTAGAGGTATCCGATACAAAAATGAGTCTGTTTGCAATAACTATTGAACACATGGAGCGAAATTTTTATTACTCGCGAGATTTTAGTACAAATGGTAAAGTAAATAAGTTGGATCATCGGCACCACCATCTGGATTCGATATTTCATACAATCCCAGTAATTATTTCATTTTAATGATCTATTAAAGTTAATTACTTCTACTAAGTACCTATAGAAAACGAACTCATTTTTCATTATTTTCATACCAGATCAAATAGAGAACCCTTTGTGGCAAAGCTGTCAAAATCTTTTGATCTCTGAAAACGTGAAACCGACTATTTTTAAATTATTAAACCAGAAAACGTAAGTACTTGCCATTGCTTAATTTTATAATCCTTAATATTAACAATAGCTCAATTTATTTTCTTACCTCAGCAATCGCTGAAAAGATAAAAAGAAAATCTAATTAAACGGTTGTTAGTCTAATATCCCTTTTTGTTTCTTGAAGGGCATAACGAAAACTAATTAGTTTTTATGAATAATTGAATTTCATAATAATATAATAATAAAAAAATTATCAAAAAAGATCTTTCTTAGTTATTTTGAGCGGAATATCCAATGATTGTGTAACTTTCTGCAGAAACCTATATCTACATTGTTCTGAAAGTAAACAGTAATAAAAATTTTTGCAGGAACTTATTGAAAGAAAATGGAATTATTCATCCGTGGTAACTCAAGTCATTCTCTAAAGTGTGATGAAAACTCAACAATTGCTGATGTTAAGGTATATCTTCTTGAATTTGATTTTATTAGTCAAAGGGAAAATTTTAACTCTGAATGCGTCAACATTAAAAACGGCTCAGTATCGTTTAATAACAGAATATGAGTCAGTTTCAAATGAGATTTGTTTTTTAATAACAAAAGTTTTGATCCGCAGGCAGATATTGCCAGCCTGGAGGGCTTAGATATTACAGAACTACGTTTATGTTGCGAAGGCAGATCAGTTCTGGACCACTGTCGAGTTTCCGACTTCAAACACAGCGTTATTGACATCAACGTTAACTTGAAAGGGGGGAAAGTTCACGGATCCTTAGCAAGAGCAGGTATTATATTTTTAAGCTAATATTGGGATAAAAATCAAGAGCTTTTTATAGTAAACAAAATGAAAAATAAAGAGCCCTTTGAGCTGAATAAATTTTACTAAAACGATAAGTAAATGGTATAAAGCTTTATTACGGACATTCGAAATTATCTTACGTAGATACAAGATATTGTTGTGAAACTTACTAAACTTGACTAAACTAAACTAATTAACCGTCAGAGTGTCCTTCACTCAGCCCTAAACACAACTTGACACTTCTCTATCTGAACTGTCTCACTTCACATTCACATTTCAAACTACTTACTCTTCATCTCCTGTACTTTTCTTCTGATCTTACTTTCAAAACACTGTACTGAATATTTACTTCTGACCCCCACTCTTGTCATAAGATTTTTTTTACTTTTTAAATAGACTATTTGGATCTAAAATATAATTAAAAACTGAAAGGGGTACCCTATCTCCCTATCTCCAATTTCCACCTTCTAATTCAATAACACTCCACGATTTTTCATTTGTTCATGACCATTTGAAGGATTTATGCAATAAAATTCTGATAGCTCCCTAGGACCCTGTTTATTAGGACATAATCAATAGCCCATACTATGGTTATGCCGCAATTTATTATAATTATGATTATGAGAGGTACATGCCGCAATTGGAAATTCAAAAAACGACTTCGTTTCGCCGACATAAGGAGACCTCATCAGTGATTTGGTCATGAATCATTTCATCCGGTTAGTGACGGTGTCAGAGTAAAGCCATCATCACATAGTGTATTGGCGCATTATGGTCAGATGTACGTCGAGAACTAATTATTTTCCCAAACATTAAAATCAGAATTTCGTCATAAATGTTGTTCAACTTTAAACGTTAACGCTGCTTTCCAGAATGACTCGGTAAGTCTGGTTTTTGACTCGATAAGCCACGGGCTATGGGAATGAGAAGGCCCTGGGCTCGGCTCGTGGCTCGGTATTCTCGTCGGTTGAAATTGAGAAACAACACAGACTTGGTTTGTTAAACCATTCCCATGAAATGCGCGACTTTATAACTTTGCCTAGCTGATGGCTCGCCGATCCGCGTTAGTAGTGTAACGATGAAAACCCGGGCCTCATGGTCTGTAGCGAAAAGCCACCGTGTGATCGTCTATTTACCTCTGGATTTCCCCTAATAGGACCGTTGTGTTTTCCTCGTTGTGTTTACCGTAGTTTTTACCGTAGTCACCCCTGCTCTTTGATTGAGGTATGCCAGGATTACTACGGCCGAAACGGATGCACAAAAGAGCCTACTGTGATTCTTTTTTCTCGGAAAAGCGGGGAATTTTACTGATACTTGTTGTTAACTGTGGACTTCCTGTCGGATGTCGAAAAGCGAGTGATGAGCGAGAGAATTCGTTTGCAAGGGCGTAAAATGGTGAATGGCGAGATGGGCTGTGATTTTGCATAGAGAGTACAAAAAAATGGAAAGCGAAGAGAGATAGAAACTCTAATCCATTTCGGATTCCACTCTTTTGCACACCTGTGCTTTCTTATTATTTCGTTTTGCTTTTATTTCGGTTACAGACTATCCGGTATATTGCGAAAATGTCTGTGTGATTCACCTATTCAACGATTTTCCTTGCCTAATTTCCTTTTTCTATTTTCTTTAATTTCATTTCAAGCAACAGCTTGAATTAATTAAAGAATACAATCATGTTGGTTACAGACTATCCGGATTTGGCGGAAATGTCTGTCTGTTTAACTATTCAACGTTTTTCTCTGCCTTGAGAGGTTCATTCGAGTACAGGGTTGCCACTTCTCCTGAATTTTGATTTCGTATCTTTTATAAAATCGTTCCTTCCGATTCTCTTTTATTTAATGACTTAATTTTTACAGTTGATTTACCTGGGAGAGGGAATTATTTCGCCTCCGTTTATTTTTACTCGTGACCTGCTTGATAACTCATATTATTGTTATATGGTATACCTTGTTTGTTTACTTTGGTCTGACCTTTTGATTACCTTTTTACCCCTGTGGGCTACCTGGCGAAGAATTGAAGTGTTGGAATTTTTAGTTTGGTATCTCCTGGAACCGGCATATTTGCGGATATCGAGACCAACCATCGATTCCACCGTGTTCCTGGTTTCTACCCCTAACTAGTCAGTACTGATAGAAATGCTGGAATTTGTAATTGGTACCTACTGGTGCCGGCTTGGTTTCGGGAATACAATTGTAACGAGACCCCCGCGAAAAATCGCCACCGCCGTGCTACCCAGTCTTGCCCTATATACCTGTTGACAGTACTGATTGTTATTCTATTGGTTGCAACCTGTTTGTTTTAACTTGCCTCACGAGGCAATGAATTATTTGATTGGCCATTCGAGCTGTTTAATTGTCGCTTGGATCAACTGTGAATGCGGATATTTTACGAAATACCTGATGGGTTGATTACACAGGACAATTTTGTCTCTGTGCGAATAGAAGAGCTTCGGAAAAACGATCTCATAATGATACTTTGGTTTCTTGACTTTCTTTATTGGCTTTCCCATACTCGAGATTAATTTGAATCTTTATTTTTGTGAATTGCAATTCATGATCCTAACTTTATTTTGGTTATTAGATTTCCTGATATGTGAGGGTGGTTATTACACCTGACAACCTTGCTTTGGTTTGCTTTACTCTGTTCTGCTCTGAGGGTGCTTTTGCCCTGTTGCCTCTACGATTTCCACTTTAAAGAGTCATGCTCTTGTACTGGTACAACGGAGGTCTTCACCTGGACATCGAGGTGAATGCCTCCCCCAACGTGGGATAATCGAGTACCTATTATAACTCCTAATTGGGTGTTGTAATGGAATTAGTATTTCCTGATAATGTTTGCGAAGTAGCAGATGCTACATTTGACAACGCTGCCTTGTTCTATCTGGACTTGTTGTATATCGGAGGGTACTCTGCTATGTGGTCTTCATTTATGGTGTCATATAATGGTGACGGAACTCCTCTCACTTTCTAATATCGTTTAATTTAAAGGGGCATTTATTGCCTACACATCTGCGTCAAATAAAAACTCGGACTCTTCGAAGAATAGGATGATTGAATCATGGGCCGTTTTGTTTACAGATTATTTATTCTTGACCTGGGTCCATTTTCGCTCCTAGCTCTATCTCGATTTCCTGTACGTGAATTTGTAATTATTTGTTGAAGTATTCCTATTTCCTGCCTAACTTGGTTTATTTCTGTTTATTGACGTAATTATTGCGTAGGTACCTACTGTGGTGCCGCCTAATACCTAGCTGATTATTGTGCCTGACTTAAAATGGGACCTGCGCTCATGGATTGGGCGAATCTGTTTAATTATTTATCGACGTGGATTTTGTTTCGAAGAGAGATCTTCCCTAACTATTTTCTCAATGGATTTTCCCTAATTTGTGAAGGAAATTACTTCAGAATAGGCACTTTGCCATCTGCTAGTGAATTGGTTCGAGGAGAATTTGCCAACTGCGAATATTGAGTTCGAGATGCGATTGAAGTATGTTTCACTGGGATTTCCCGGGATAGGTAAAGGAAACTCGGCCGGAGTCCGCTAAATGCCATCTCTGGTCGAATTTTATTAGAATTGTGATTAGAAATTGACGGAAAACGATTGTTTTGCCCTTTTCGGGTTTTCAACTGGTGTTTTTCCAAGGTAGATGAGGGAAATTCGACCGGAGTCCGCTATAATGCCATCTCTGGTCGAATGTTCAGGTTTAGATAAGGAGGTATCCCGGAGTCCGCTATATGCCATCTCTGGGTACCGTATAAAGGGTTAGGAAGTCACGTATGACCTGCTCGAAAGCTGATCTCTATCTGCCTGGTTTGTTCTAAGACGTCTGCTTTTATAGAAGCAGCGGGCCGCTTTCTAAACACCACGCAACAATGCACCTTATTGACATTGCCTCATCTCGTGATTTGTTTTTTGTCGTATTTCCCTAATTACGAGACTTAGCGCTTTGACCTCGCGGCTACCTTACTGAAGTGTCCTAAACCTGAACTACCTAAATTTTCCTTCAAATCGGCCGACGCGTTGTCGTCTTTTCCATTGTTCCTAACTATTATAATTACACCGGTTCCATCTTCATTTTGCATTTTCACCTACTGGCTATCTCGGGACCATGCTGTATTTCCGGCTGCCTTAATTTATTAATTCGCTCTATCGATTGGTGTAATTTTCATTATCGTAGGTATGATACCTAACGAGTTACTTTTGTCTTTGCGAGGTGTTATTGTTTGATTCTGATTTCACATTCTTTCACCCGGTCTGTTTCTAGGTCAGCCTGTCCTTTCAATAGGCGCGAGGCGCATTTATAAAGACATCTGGCAATGGTTTATTTACTCTTGCGGTGGCCGCTTTCTCGAAGGACTGAAATGTGACCAGCTAGAGCGATTCTATTTTTCTGAATATTTAATGTGCTGGCAGGAATCGTTTATATTGATGTAACGGCGCGTAGCTGTATTTAATTTCCTAACAATTTTACCTTTAGGTATTCACGTACCTATATTCTCGCACTGTTTGCTTTTTTGATTCGGGCTGATTTAATGAGGGCGAAGGAAATATTTTCCTTATCATCCTACCTAGGTGCGATCCATTTCAGTAGAGGCTCCAAATTGAAGAAGACTGTAAAATATACCCAAAGAGACTGGTTCAAAGTCATCTTGAAAGTCCTATTTGAAGATATTTTTTAAATTTTGCTATAAAATAAGACCTAAAAGTGTCTAATTATGTCGGAAGAATTTAACTTTGACAGTTAGAAGCTGTCAGATTTGGAGTAATCTTTTTTTTTTCGTTCTTTTTTTGCATGTTTTGATGCGATAATTTCGTCCTGTCTACTTTATTGGCAGATGTATATTTCTAAAATTAAAGAAAATTGACAAAAAAAGTTGAAAAAAATTACCAAAATCCACAGAAATACACTCAAAAATAGATTTTGTCTCCTCTTCGCACATTGGTTTCTCGATTTATTAATATTTTCTGCCTAAGGAGCGAGCATTTGTGACAAAAAATAAAACAGCCCTTCCACCGCTGGCTGCGGAACGATAAAAAATGGTGCAGAGGCGCTATTCGGGTCCGTTAATATTACCACAGCATCGATGTTTCCTTCATTATAAATGGACAAAAAGTGTGATTGCATAAAATTTGGGACATGTTTTGATAGACTGTAATTAATTCTAAAGGCCGTTTACACACGTTCGGGTTAAAATAAACCAAGAAGGTTATTAATTATGGAAATCGCGATAATTGGTTTTAGCGGTCCTTTTAATACAACTTCTCCAAGCATCCTTAACTTTCAATATTCTCTTATAATGAAAAAAAAAATTAATTTCCTTATACAATAAATGAATAACTGACTTCTTACAGTTAATTTATAATTCTTTTACTTTTCACATTCGACATAGAAAGAAGCCAATGCTGCAAGAGAACTTTTAAAAATATTTCTTGTAGGTACAAAAATATCGATCATAACTAGGGAAGTAATTGAAACATAATATAATGTGTATGGCCTGATTTGAGTGGGCAGCATTTGTAAAGCTCCAAAACTTTGCTTCAGCGATTCTACCCTTAAATCATCGGGGAGTATTTATCTTCAGTAGGTTTATTTTGCATGAAAATTTGTTTGCAACAAATTAAGATTAACGGCCTTTATACAAGTACATATATCTCAAGTGCACCCTTAATAATTGAAATTTTTACGAGCGCGAGGATGCATTGAAGTATATAAAAAAAGAAATGAATAGGCGTCTAGGAGTAGGTATAATTTACAATTATTATTATTTATGGGGTAAATATGCCAAAAAAAAAATAATAAACAAGCATCACGCGCAACGATCAGGCATGGCTGTTAGTATATGTTACTTACTTCAAAGTAAATCGTTCTTATCATGTTTATCAGGCTAGTCGGTTCATTTGTGTTAATTTAACTACTTCGTTTGCCTTAGTTTGACCACGTTATTGTTCTTAGATGAGGATGCAACTTTAGAGTTTATTACTGCTTTATCCTGGAGGGATAAAATTTGATAGGTACGCAAAGAATACGTAGTCTCAACGAATAGATTTTTATGACCAAATAACCATGGTGAAAGTAATTTGAACTAATTTGATGACATTGCCACTACATTTACTGTCAGAATTGCCACTTTAAAAGAGAAATATCGCAGCCCACTCTAATTTAAAATCATCTGAAACGGAATAAATAGGACTTAATAATTTGCTTAAGTTGCATCTCCTTGAAACCTCACCTCACGAGCATTTCGTGAACAGGAGCAGGAATAGATATTTACCTGGGAAGTCCCGAAAGTGATATTTGCCTGGCGAGTGGGCACGTTCTTTGAGAAATTTATGTTCATTACTCTTTAGAAAATTTCCTGCTATCAAGTCTTTTTCTTCAAGTCAAGAAAAGCGGTCATATCTTTCTCAATGTTTGATTATTGACATTACTCTAGAAAGCTTTAAGAACTTATAATAAAGGCTCGTCTGTACTTATTAATTTAGCACACCACTACCTTTGTATTCCAAGATACATTGATTTATTCGTAGAATTCGTAGATTTATTATTGCTTTTAAGTCACTTTATCTTTTTTATAGGTAAAGTGAGGGCTTTAACTCCAAAAGTCGAGAAGCAAGATAAAAAGAAGAAGAAGAACGGCAGAGCTGGAAAACGCAAACTATACAATCGGAGATTTCGCACTCGAGTCTTAGATCCTCTAGGACGCCAGCGTGGACCAAATTCAAATAAGAAGTAATGAAAACAATGAAATCATATTTTCTTATATAATTTTATTACCAATAAAATCGCATTTTTATTATCCTGTGCATTATCACTTATTATCACTAACGCATTACATCATGGTAATTACCAGAGACGTTACGTTTTAAATAGATGAGATATGCTGGAGCTGGAGCACTATAATAGAGTAGGACTTTTCACAGACAGTTTGCTACCACTTTTATTATTGCTGTTGTCCAGCCCAGCATCAATATTGAAGTGTTTTTGCGCGATGAATACATACATGCTCTAGTTTACAATTTTATTTACAAATAATGAAGGGAAATTTTAACGAGCAACTATATAGAACGATTTTACAATTCAATTCCGTGATGAGAGTGTATATTTTCCTATAACAGTCTCTTCTGCAAGCTGCAGGTTGGTAGTTATAGATAAATACGATGTACTGTTATATATCGCGTCCTTTGTATTGGTAATCATAGAAAATCAATACAATAGAACGTACAGTTTTGTTCATTTTTAAAGCGCATGTGGGGGAAAATAATTTGAAGAACCAAAATGCACACCCTGCTAGGTGATTTCCTCAATAAGTGACGTAATTTCTATGAAAATCGCTTTGAGAGCTCAATTTTGATTTTTAGAATGCCTTCTTCTAAATTTAAGAAATTATTATGACGTCATTGACCAAAAATCAATGACGTCATCATAATTTTCTTTAAATTGAAGCCCCCTACTTGAGATTTATACTTGCAACTATCTTTTGAAGTGAATGTCCACTAAATTTTAATTTCTTTTGGCAAACATCAAAATAAGAAGAAAAAAATTATTTTTTAAAAGAAGATCATGTAGCAGATTTCGTAGATCTTTTTAAGAAGAAAGTCGCAAATTTCAAAAACGTCTAAAGTGTTTTTAATTTAGCGCAAAATATTATTCCTAAAAGTACCTTCACAACGATGCATCACATGTCTGGTAACCTACCTAGCGCTTGCTCTCGCGACGTTGTAGCACTTACAAGAATAAGTCCCATGAAAAATTGACAGGAGCACTAGTAAAAGCAAAAGGGAGAAGAATTTATAGTAAGGAAGCACTTATACCGCCAGATTCAAATATTACTTGTCTGAAAATGACCAAAAAACGTTATAACGACGTTATAACGACGTCATAAACACCACGTCCAAATCACGTCTGAAAAATGACGACAATAATCACGTGATTTTTTTGGTAATATAACGTCGGGGACCAAAAATTACTAAAAAATGACGTCATTTTAACGTGACTCTGCTGCCTGGGCAGTAACAGATAATTCTTACAGCATGAGATTATTTTTGACAAAAAAATAGAAAAAAAACTAATTGTAAGGATTTTTTCAGGGCTTTCAGGGCTTTAAAAACCTCACGTGTAACTGGACAATTTAATGGTGAATCGGAAACTGAAAGCGATTTTTATTTGTGTTCTCGAGATGTGACGGTTCAAAGTTCAAAAAATTGCCGACATAGACAAGACAAAATCGAGAAAACAAAATTCCTGACCTGACCAGGATAAAAATTTTCTTGTTAGCTTTTCTACAAAAAAAAAATTACGATAAGGCTCGTCTTGTGTGTATGGTAGTGTTATTTTGGCATTGAAGCTCCCGCTTCATCGGCCACTGACTTTTGAAAGGTCAGACACAAGTTTAGATAAAGGCACACCTGGCAAAAAAAAATCCTGAAGAATATTTTGAACCAGTTTGTGGAGAGTTAGATTCACTTACAAAGAGAAACTACAAACATTCATAAAGTAGCTACATACTATACAGGAGTGACATTTATTATTCTTATTATTTTTGTTTTCTTTTCCTTTTTTGTACTTCTTTCTTTTTCTTTTCTTTTTTCTCTTTTCTCTTTTTCTTATTTTTTTATCTTTTTTATTTATTTTTTTCAATTGTTTTTTCTCATTTTTATCCTTACTTTTTCTTTTACTTCCTCTATTCTCTTTTTCTTTCTCTTTTCCCTTTTTCTAAACCTCAAATATAGGAGCAGGGATCGGGAGGTCGACAATGAGCACAACGCGTCTAGGGGTCCATCAAAACGACTTTAACTTTAAACAGGACCGCGGATTCATATGTGTAAACGGGCGGATTGTGCACAAATGAATCTTAATACCTAATTATTGTACACCCCTTCCTCTTCCTTTCTTTTACCCCCCTTTTCTCCTTCCTTCACCTTACCTATAATTACTACCAATAATAATATAAATCAAAGGCTCGACTTCTGGCAGTTTAATATGATTTTCGATTTGACGGCTTGCTCGATTGATGCTATGACACATATACCTTTAAACTAAACTGGGAACTATGCGTCATCAGCGAATTTCTGAGACAACCACTCATTCTAAGAAGCGATGACGTTGCGACGCAACGAGACAAATGACATGCCGATGTGTACTCTCTATGATTATTTTATCATTTATGGGGTGGTGGAATATCAGATATAAGATCACCAACTGGGGAAGAGAAGCTCTGGTATAGAATCTCATACATATATGTTAATTAGCAGTTCTTGTTCAAATAAATCATAAATAAATGAAGTGTAAATAAATAATTAGTATAGTGTGTAGTGTGTAAAATAACCACAATAATTTAATAATAAATTATTAATCGAGTCTGAATTTATTTCAGGCGAACCTTTCAATCTATAGCTAACACGAAATTAGGCAACCTTATGTCAATATTGTTTAAAGAAACCTGTGTTGTACCATATTTTTAAGCCCATGCAATAAAGCCTCATTTTTATATCTCAAGACAAAGGCCCTTTTCTTCCCTTTATTGGTATCATGCAAAATGTGAAGGACGTGCACATTAGTACTCCTACTACTTTAGCTACACTCTCATAATAATAAATAACAATTTAAAAACCGACAAGCAGATAAAAACCATTCCCAAAAAAAGGGAATCCCAACAAAGAAAACATGAACGTTTAATAGCAGCAGTTAGAATATAGTAATTACGGTCGTTTATTCTTATTTCCTTTTTAGTCAGAACATCACATCCCTTTTCTCTGGTGAGGATGAGTTTTTCACCACTTCCTGATTTCAGCTCATATTATTTTACTCCAGTAACAGTATTAGTTACTGAGACTAAGCTTTAATCTAAAGTGTGGTCGATACAACTAATCGTACTTCACGCCCTCTTACCTTCATTCATTTATTCGAAGAGGTAATTTAAACACAGGTCGCTGAGAGTACCTAGGTATACCTACCTACTACAAGGTTTAAGCAAACAACAAAATAATCCTTACCATACTCTTTCGTGCTATATAGGTACAAGAGCTAGAGCCAGAAGTAAGTAAATAAAACTAAAACTACATGCCCCTGAAACTCAGCTCGTAGGGTGAGAACTTTCCATTGTTCAAAGAGTAAGCGAAAAGCTAAGACAAGAAATCTCAAGCGGTTTATTTACGAAGTTAATGAGTCCCTCAGCTTAAGATACTCGACATAATTAACTCATCCTCTATTCGGTTCATTCGTTAAAGAAAACTTTGATTGAAAGCAAGAGTTGTTCTTGCTCCTTGAATTTCAGCTTCTTGTTCCAGATGTTGAGTATGGCTCCGCAGTGATTAATCGATCATGCCTGATGATCTTTTTAAGTTTAATTTGAGAAATTCTGTTGGAGTTAGTTTCTAAGAAGACACGCAGTTGATGGCTGAATAATTTACTTGCTGGAACTGGAACTTCAACTTTAGTTTCACTTCTCAAATTTCTTATTGCTGATGATGGAAGATGGAAGTTGTTCCTTTTTAGTGTTTTATTATTTAAGTGTATGAACTTAATTTAAGTAGCTCTTCTAGAGTTGATGTTCCTGATCTTTTGTATTTTTAGAGTTGATTCTCATAATGGGTATTGGTTAAAATGTGTGCAAAATGAACATGTAAATTGTAATTACCCAAAAATTCCAGGTAAGTGATTAAGAAACAAGACAAGCCTAATTAAAGTTGCTAAAAGTATTGAGAAGTTGCACAAAGAAAAGGATATGTTAAGTAATAGGGATCACGGTTTACTTATACAAATTGCTGGCTTCATTATCCATAATAAAGTAGCAGTTGGAAGAAATTGGAAAGGAAGGCGAGAGAACTTTTAATTAACGGCAGGAATCTTCATTGCTTTCAGCTCGCATCTCGGTAGGCCATTTAATCCCCATGATGCTCCTTGTGTTTAGAGAAACCGCCTAATGATGCGGAAAGCAATTGCCCTAAAAAGGTGTCGTAACTTAAAAATTACCTCCCCAGCTGTCACTTCTGTGGCGATCAAATCGGAAATTAATTGCCAATTGCTGTACTTTTATTTTACAAGAAATTAATTTGAAGCTGAAGAAATTATTAACTGATAATTGCCGGTTTAGAGGAGGAGTTTAAAAGCTTCTCACAAATTGTGCGGATAAAGACTTTTTAGCACTTTTAAAGGGCTTTTATCTTGATTGATTTTTTATGCAGAATCCGCAGATAAAATTTATTTTTTACTAATAATAGATAATGCAGTAAGCGAATTTACGTTAATTTATTCTTCATATTATATTCCATGCGGAGGTCATGTTGTGTACATCTTGTATTCGAAAGGATAAAAAATAAAAATGAAAAGGTCAACCATTGTCATTATTAAGATCAAAGAAGTTAACCTGAATACAGTAGCTCTTGGTTTTTATAATTATTTAGACTTTCTATAAGAAAGAGAACAGCATATTACATTGTTGCAAAAAAGTGAGACCAACAAACTTTCTCTAAATTACTAAATTATTTATTTTTAGATAATCTGAAAAGTTTGGAGCCTCCCAGTTAGGGAAAAATATGGAAAATTCCTTGATTTTTTTAATACCAAATGACACAACAAAACAAAACGGAACCATAAAAAACAAAGGATCGACTACGAAATTTCAGTTTTTCAGGATATTTCCGCGACGCCTGAAGTTTCCATAAATTTTGTTTCAGATTCCTAATAAGTGCCTGTGGGAACCTGTGAATCAGCAAGGTCCGGGCGATATCGAATGATCGACCGATGTTGGCGTCATGATAAGAAATGATATCTCGACAGTCAGCCGTAGAAGATACAATTATTATTATTGATTATTGATTATTACATTTGAACTATTGTGTTAAACATAATTGTGAAATAAATAGATTTATTGTTAGTTCCATGTTTTGTGAATTGACCCCCTACCAAGCTGGATTACCACAAGTGGCGACGAGGTAAATACTAATTAATATTACCAATGAAAATTATAAAGCATGCAAAATAATATCGCCGATGGTTGCATATTTTGCCATTAAATAAAATATATCTACCTCCCCACACAAAGTAAAATAGTTAAGGGCGCTGTTAGCTAAGCTAGTAAATTCTAATAAAGCCATCATTAATAGGTCCTCTTTTAAATATTTATTTAATTTATTTATTTAAGTCTGAAAAAAATGGGTTTTTAAATTTTGTTTTACCTACTTGAAAATGGTTTAGGATTGAATTATTCTTCTTTCAATTATTTAATTAGAATTGAACAGCCTGCAATGCCCCCGTATCTTATACATAAAGAGATACGTATTGTAAGGAAAAAGGGAGAAAATATTAATAAAATAAATTGCGAAAACAATAAATGAAGGGATAGTGTCAATTAATTTCAAATGGTTTTAGATCGCAAAATGGAGTTATACAGAGGGTGAATTGAATTTCGCCAAATTGTCGAGTGGATTGAATTCTACTACAGGAACGGATTAAATTCTGTCAAGAAAAAACGTGTCTGGGTGGATTAAATTTGGGTGGATAAGCTGATAGATATGGACTCCTGTTGAGCTAAAGAGAAAATTATTAGAAAAAGAGTTACCCTTAAATGTAGTCATTGACCAGTGCCAGATATATGAACAAACCAGGAATCAGAGCTTAGTAATGCAGGAGAAGAAGCATCCAGAAGTCCCTCAGTTTCAAGTCAATAGGGTCGAACAATCTAGAAAGCGAATGTATGGGGAAACAAAGAAGATGTTGGACTGTTCGCACTGTGGAGGTGATCATAACCCTTGGGAAGTGAAGAGATGTCCAGCCAGTGATATACAATGTCACAAATGTGGCCGCAAGGGACATTTTTCTAGGAAATACAGGACAGGGAAGAATAGCCGTTCCATTCCACAAGATTCATCTAATCGTAGACGGGTGGGACATACTAATAAAAAAACAACGCACCCATGCTTGATATTCAACAAGATGTTATAAGCACAATCAAATCCTATGCTTCTAACACTTCTCTCAGTATTAAATTCAAATTCAGTGCACCAATCTGCATAGGAAATGGCAGAGAATGCATCGAATCTTTCATGGTAGCAGAGAATGGAACGACATCCCGTTTGGGGAAACAAACATCATTATGGATGGGAATACTCATGTTAGGACTAGGGATTGGAGTAAATCAAGTCGAGGACATCACACCTTTCCCAAAAATTCCCAACATCAAAGTGAGACTGTCTATTGACACTAAAATAAAACCCGTACAACAACCAATGAGAAGAATTCCAATTGCTGTGTAGTCCAAGGTGGAACAAAAGTTGGACGAAGCACTCGCCCGAGATATCATTGAACGAGTAACGGAACCCAGTTCATGGATTTCGCCAATTGTAATTGTGTTCAAACCAGACAATGGCATAAGGATCTGTATCGACATGAGGCGAGCTAACGAGGCTATTTTACGGGAAAAGTTTCCATTGCCGACATTTGATAATTTTATGACAAAACTGAAAGGAGCACGGTACTTCTCACGTTTAGACATGGCCAGCGCGTACCATCAGCTTGAGCTAGAGAAAGAAAGTCGACCTATAACCACCTTCATAACGCATAAAGGATGTTATAATCCGTTATAAACGCCTAATGTTTGATATAAATTCAGCCCCAGAGATTTTCCAGCGAATATTTCAAAGTATTGTTGCTCCCTGTACAAACTGCTTAAATTGCATTGATGATATTATTGTATTTGGTCAAACCGAGGAACAACACGATAACTTTTTAAATAAAGTATTGGAGGTATTGAAAACTCACAACGTGTTTCTGAATGACAAGAAATGTCATTTCAAGGTATGTCAGTTGGACTTCTTGGGACACATACTGACGTCATCAGGTATACTACCTGATCCAAATAAGATTCAAGTCATCAGGGATTTTAGAGCACCGGGAAACAAAGAGGAAGTCAGGAGCTTCCTGGGACTGGTGACCTATTTGGGTAAATTCATTTCTAATCTAGAAAATTTTCTCTCATATTAACCCTGAAAGAATCAAAATTTATATGGGGAGGACGTGAGCCGGAAAACTTTAAAAAAACTAAAATCAGCATTGGAAAAATCACAGAGATTATCATATTTTGACCTGCAGAGACACACACTATTGATTGCGGATGCTAGTCCAATAGCTTTAGGAGCTGTCCTCCTACAATACGATGAAACGAACCAACCACATGTCATCTCATTTGCAAGTAAAAGCTTATCCACCGTAGAACGACGGTATTCACAGACGGAAAAAGAAAGCTTAGCCTCGGTGTATGGGTTGTTGAGAAATTCTATTTTTATCTGGCCGGAATAGAGTTCGAATTAGTCACGGACCATAAGCCTCTAGAGGTCATATTTAGGCCCACATCAAAGCCTCCTGCGAGGATAGAGCGATGGTTATTGAGGCTACAAGCTTTCAGATTCGCGATCAAATACAAATCCGGAAAATCAAATATTGCTGATCCTCTTTCAAGATTATGTAAATTGGGATCAGACAAAGCCTTCGATGAGCCACATGAATACCATATACAAATGATCATAAATCCCCAAGGCGCTGTCTATTTCCAAGGTAATATCTGAAAGTGGAAATGACGTCCAAATAGTAGAAGCGATCACTAAGTTATCAGAAAACTCATGGCTACCCAATGACAAAAGTCCATTCTACCCGTTCCGGTTGAAATTAACCTACATGGGTCCTTTGCTTCTGAGGGGAAATAAGATAATTCCCACCAATCTTCGATGTCAGACACTACAACTGGCGCATGAGGGCCATCCGGGAGAGACGGTTATGAAGCGTCGCTTACGTTCCAAGGTATGGTGGCCGCAGGAAGCCGAGAAACATGTGAAAACCTGTAAGGAGTGTATCTTAGTCTCGCAACCCAACAAACCCTCACCAATGGTTAGGAAGAAGCTACCATCTGGGCCATGGAAATACGTAGCACTCGACTATATGTCAGGCGAACCAAAGCAAGATTACCTATTGGTTAATATTGATTACTATTCTCGTTATGTTGAAGCTGTTTTCACAAAAAATACCAGTTCCGCAATGGTAATTAGAGGTTTGGAAGAAATTTTCTGTCGGCTGGGACTTCCACAAACCATGAAGGTAGACAATGCCACCAACTTCAATAGCGAGGAATTCAAAAACTTTTGCTCAACAAACGGAATTGACCTTGTAAATTCTCATACATAATACATAAACAAATCCTTGAAAAAACGGCTCCAAATCGCTTATCAGAAGAGCGTAAAAAGATTACAAGAAGGAAATATTGACATACCTAATGATGTACAACGTAACACCACATGGAACAACCGGAAAATCTCCTTCAGAGTTGCTCATGAATCGGAGAATTCGTGACAAAATACCCGGTATCGAAGATATAGTAGTGGAGACATGGGACGAAGAGGTGTATGATAAAGATTTAACAACAAAAGAAGAGGGAAAAAGGAAGGAAGACAGTAGAAGAGGAGCTACTTCCAGGGAAATTGAATCTGGAGATAAAGTCCCGGTGAAGAACATCGTATATCAAAATAAGCTAACACCAAATTTTGATCCTACAGTATTTGATGACTATTATACAGAAACTGAAATGAAGTGACACTTCAAGGGAATGGGAAAACCATTAAACGTAACATTGCTCACGTAAAGAAATTACCGATGGATACTACAGCTTCATCAGTCACCGCATCCCTAACTGTTCCTCCAGATCCACAAACACTTCCTCCGAATCATTCACCGCTGCAACTACCATCAGAGGAAGATGATAGACATGAAAATGAAGAAGGCTCAGCCGCAACTCCTCAAGTACAACCCCTGAAGCTCGTGAAAAAAGGAGGGATGTGGGAACCTGTGAATCAGCAAGGTCCGGGCGATATCGGATGATCGACCGATGTTGGCGTCGTGATAAGAAATTATATCTCGACAGTCAGCCGTGCGTATTCAGAGAAGACGCAATATACAATTATTATTATTGATTATTAATTATTACATTGGAACTATTGTGTTAAACATAATTATTGTGAAATAAATAGATTTATTGTTAGTTCCATGTTTTGTGAATTGACCCCCTATCAAGCTGGATTACCACAGTGCTATAACTTTTCTCTAATTTAGCCGACCTTGTATCTTTTACTGTTTTCGAGATCCCAATGGTGATCATCGAATTGTTTTAACCACCCTGTATAATAATTTACTTCTATCTCCTGAATTAACAGAGTGATGAAAAATTACACCTTTTTGGTTTTCCAGTTGCGAGTAACTCTTTTCTTTGTCAAGCGATTTAAAAAATTTCAGCCAATTCCAATCCTCCGGCTATCTGGACGTCAAGTGTGACGTTATCTTCAGATAATGACTCATAAATTTCTTCAAGCGTGTTTTTAAATCTCGGTAGCAGGATAATCAAAAAAACTATAAAAGGGCTACTGTTGCATGTTTGTAAAATGAACCGTTTTGGACAAAAATTAAGGAATTTGGATTTTCGTTCAAAAAGCTTCCTAAAGTCGCGTTTTTTGTGCAGGGTGTCCCTTAAAGTTTCACAAAAACCCATTCTTGTCACCACAATTCAGGTAGCAGTTTTGAATCTAGGGGGAGAAAAATTTTTGTAGTAGGAGTGTAGTTCTGGTGTTGCGTTTTAGCAATATCGGTGAAGTCGTTACAATTTTCGGTCACTTAAGTTTTCGTAAAATTGGTATGCTTAGTATACAGGGTGTTTCTTCGTTTCGTTTTAGTTTCGTTTCGAAAACCCATCGTTTTCGAGATTCAGGGTGTCTTTTGCACATCTTACGATTGATGTTAGCTACTTTTTTAATTCTAGTCAATTTTTTTCATATGCCAGTGGCGGAGATTTTGAGACTGGTTGAACATTTTTTGCCCCTAATTTCTACGACACTGGGAAAATTGGAATTGTGATAGCACATTTCAAACTGTCAATTTTTCCACATAAAAAGAGCTCCTAGTCAAAAGCTTTAACCTGAATTGTTTTCGTAAATAAATAGCATTTTATGATGAAAAACATAAAAGTAGCAGCATGTTCTGTTGTGAACAAAAACATTACGTGTTTTTGATATTTTTTTTATGATTTGTTTCACTGCCACATAAAAAAAAATTATCTCTCTAAAAGCAGATAATATCAAATGATTGGATGTGTACAAATATTAAGTTTTATTATATCTCAAACGGTTCCTGAGATATCGTCAAAAAAACTGAAAAAAATATTTTAGTTAATAGGAACTTTTTTCTTTAAGAACGAGGCAGGGAATAACAGTTTCCATTTTACAATATTTGAATACATCGTGTATTATGGAAGATGCAAGAAATTCCAATTAATAGAATAGGGAGAACGTTTTCCGAGGCTGCAAAAAGTACGACCAACAATCATCATAGCTTACCACTCCATAAAGAGCTCCTAGGTTATGAAAAAATGGACAACTTTGGAAGAGGGAATGGAGGAATTGTCGCTTTTCACCAACTAATATTATCCACTAGATCCCACGATTTGTGAGCAAAAAAAACAACGTAACTGATCAATCATCTGATTTAAACCATATATTATTTCAGTGTAAAAAACCGAATAAAATACAGCGATAATGTTGCAAAAATTAGTGAAATTAAAAATAACACTCCCAACTAATTTACTGTCCCTCCTGAGCATGCACAAAAAAATATACGACATACTAATCGATTTTTTGAGAAATAGCAGAAAACTCCATCAGTGAAAAAAACGTGTTTTTTATTAGTTAGCAAGTGGCATACGTAAGAAAAGGGTCTATATTGTTGAATTTTTATATACAGGGTGCACCATGTATACTTCTCTATATTGCTATCTCCTAACGCTAACAGATACAGAGTCGGTTAAACAAGTCCAAAGGAGCGCAATTTTGTGGCCATCTCGATTCCGTCGAGACATACAAGATATCTGTGACCGTTCCTGAAATATCCTGAAAAAACTGAAAATTCGAGATTTCTTATTTTTTCCATATCTTTTTTATTATTAGAGATTAATGAATAATTTTTTGTGGGCTTACATAAGTCGGCAAGAGCTACCCATCTGACATTTCAAAAATTTTCAAAGCCGACTAGATCTCAGAATTTTCATAGTCAACTTTCGTTTTTCTTATAGCCACCATATTATTTTTTTATGTTGTTCGATATAAAAAAAATCATAAAAACTAAAAATTGTTAAACTTCAAAAAATAAATTTAAAAAAATTTTATTCTTCTTTTTTCTTTACAAAAAAGACACATTTTTAGACCGAATTTCATAGATAAATTAAAAAACCATAAGGCAAGCACTATTTCGGCGTATTTTACGAATGTTGACGTTTTTCTACGATTTTTTTTTTAGATTTTTCTTTGAAAAAAAAAGAATAAAAATTAAAAAAAAAATTTTTTTGAAGTTTATTAATTTTTGGTTTTGATTATTTTTTTCATATCAAACGACATAAAAAAATAATATGGCGGTCATAAGAAAAACGAAAGTTGACTGTGAAAACTCTTGGATCTAGTAGGCCTTGAAAATTTTTGAAATGTCAGATGGATAGCTCTTAACGGCTTATGTAAGCCTAAAAAATTATTTATTAATTTCCAATAATAAAAAAGATATGACGAAAATAAGAAATCTCGATTTTTCAGTTTTTTCAGGATATTTCAGGAACGGTCACAGATATCTTGCATGTTTTGAGGAATTCGAGATGACCACAAAACTGCGCATCTTTTCTCTAATTTAACCGATCCTGTATCTCTTAGCGTTCAGGAGATAGCAATATAGAGAAGGATACATGGTGCACCCTGTACATTTCATGGCCCGCTCATTTTTAAAGGCTTATTCTGTTCTGAAATTTTAAGAGTAGACAGCTTATACATACTAATAACAATAACCTTTTACTCAAGAGATTTCAAACCCTTCACCCTTCAGTAATAAAAAATATAAATCTCCAGAGATTTTAAAACTGGACAAAAACAAAATTTTATTAATGACGTGGGTAAGCAAAACTTTAATTAAAATAAAATAAAAGTTTGTTTGGACTAAAAATATTTCTATAATTTTTAGGCTCAGCACAAGTTGTTTCATGGCAGCCTGCGTTATGAAATTTTCTTTACATTATTTTTTGTTTTTATAGGTATAATTACGTACACAATAATTAAATATCGGGATAATAATTTCACCAAGTTCTCTAGTAAAAATGACTAATAAAATAATGTAAACTTTTAGAGTTTTATCGGCACTTATTAAACATATAAAGTACCATTTTATCCACTAGTGGAATAATGAAAAATACAATCATAAACAATGTCGAATAATAGTCGAAACTAAAGAGTAACCATGCATTAAACACCAGTCAAGATTTTTTAATTAATTTCAATAATTTTTGACGTTACAGCCACGATTAGAGCGATATGTCAAATAATCTTTTCATTAAATCTGGCTCTAAATGACCGTGATTTTGGATAAAGCGTTGTATTGCATTCGTGTTGCGTTTTATCCCCGTCATTTTGTTGAAAATCCCTAGAAGGCGACTTGAGTGATAAGGAATCTCAGGCTCTCTGTTTCGATTAACACTTTCCGGCCACAAAGCTTTCCCTGATTAACATTCTGGTCGGCCCTCAAAAAAACCTCTTCTCAAATTAATTATTTCACTTTATTCTTCTAGGTCATTACACGGAAATAACTATTCAATACCAATTTCGATGTTTTCCGATTCGTGTCAACTATTTATTAAAGGATTTACTCCTTCAGGTCAATTACCTCGGGTAAGGGGCCCTTACTTCATCCCTTCACCGAGTATCATCGCTCCCGTCAGCAATGTTGAGAGACTCATAAATCTATAAATGCCGTTCAGGACTGCTTTCGCGATATGATGCGTACCTAACGTTTAAATGATGAAGAGAGGCAATAAAAATCAAGTACGCCTGCAAACGGCAAAATATATTATAGCTCGAATATAATAAAATAAGTGGGATGGAGACACTAACGAATAAGATATGAACATATTCAAGAAGATTTGACAGAAATATAAAACATTTTCGGATATTCTGGAACATTTAGAACTATTTCAGAACATTTCAGACCGTTCTGGAATATTTTCGAACATATCGAATCTTTCCGGAACATTTCAAAGCATTCTGGACGTTCTAGAATATTCTCAAATTGAACAGAGAACTATCTAATCGAATGTATTATAACATTCAGAGTTTTTTTTTTTGAACATTTTGGATATTTTAGAACACTCTCATCTATTCTCGACTTTTCTGTTATATTTTAGAACTGCCTATAATATTATTTAAAACATTCTAGAACACTTTAAAACATTTCTAAGCATTCAAGAGCATTTTATATTCATTCTCAAACACACCCTTTTTAATCCCCCAATCCAACCCTTTCATTCTTAAAATTAAACCTGCTTGATTTGTGGGGATGAAAGCTACCATACCGCATAGCTTAGAGGGTGAAGGACTACCCTACAACCCATAAAAGGCAACGAAAAACCATACTGACTTTTATTATATGGGACACCCTTATCTCCAAATACAACCCCTGCAGTCTATAAACGGAAATCATCTTCGATGGGGAATGAATAGTCACTACGTCATAGTTAAAACTTATTGTTAATAACACGATAAGTCTCTACTTACCATCAGTATTAACGGCACTCACGTACGTCCAACCGTAATATCTCACGATGTCCAACATGACCTGTGCCTGGTAGTAATCGCTGGGTACCACGCGAAGGAAGTAGTTGAACCTCGCCTTGTCGCTCAAATCCCTGCTAGTCGTGGAGTAGCCGATTTGTGGCAGATGAAACAGCTGCAGGAGATTTTGGACTTGCAAGGCGGTAGAACTGGCGCCAGGACCCACGACTCCGACCAAAGGCCCCCGATGTTTCTGTGGCTCTGGAAGACAAGACGTTGACGCATGGGAAGGGGTGATGGCGTCGCGGATGAGCTCGATGGATTGCTGAAGTGCCACCGGTGCATACCTGAAGAAGAATGTGAAAACAAACGTTATATTAGAAAAACCAATAATAATTTAGTCACGTAAGCATTATCAAAAATACAGAATCCTTTATATTGATTGGCCACGATTATTATTTTTGGGGCGCATATTTTATCTGAGGATTCTCAATAGTCTAAAACCTACAGTCCTGGGTATCTGTCTGGGTACAGTCCGCTGACGCGCTCTCCCCCCTCTCTTTTTCTCTTTCTCCTTTTTTTCGCACTTCAACAGGAAGGAGGAAGTAATGTTCCCGCTCCGATGTGTGTTTTCTTCTTCTTTTCCTTCCTTTATCCAACTTATGGAGGACTCAACCGTACCTCTTAGCGACTCCCGACCGCATCGCTTAGTGGGGTCTTAACTCCCCTCTCACTCTAGGGGAACAATTATTGGTATTCCAACCCTTTCGTTTGGACTGAAGAAGGCTGGAGAATAAGTTCGAGTTCTGAAATTTCCGAATCAGAAACAACAGAATATTCCGGACTTTCGATGATGACAGGAAGTTTTCTTGGGACAAGGTTTCTCAACGCGAATCCCAGTTACAGTTTTCCAGAAACTAAGAAATGACCATGGTGAGGTGATTAACTTACAACTCGTGCAGAAATTAGCATCAGGAGTTACACAGAAGAACAATAAATTTCTGACAGTGAGTTCTAATATCTGCTGATGTAAATTGGCGATTTTACATTAATTGTTATGGACAGAGGACAAAGGAGTCAAAATTTCACAAGCGCCGACAGAAGATCCATCAGATGGTTGGAGAATCTCATCATTTTGGAGTCCACATTACTGAATGGCTCAACGAGCCCGACCTAAACCTACTGGACTTCTTTATCTAGGGATACAAATATAGATATTGATTTATTTATAAAAAAGTGACAGTTTTTACAGTCAAAACGCTTTAATTTTGTGACATTGTGACACTTACATAATTAACAAAGGGAGCAAAGCAAATTTTAATGCAACAAGCAAACAATATTTTTTGTATCCAAATAAGTTGCTCAATTTTCGGATTTTCTTAAATGCGGATGCGCTAGACCTTCTCCTTCTACCAGGGCGCCTTCTTCGTGGTTTTCTAGATGGTTTCCGACGTCTACTCCTACGTTTATTATTGCCGTACTTACGAGCTTTGCAAGCTTCGTCGTAAAACTTTTTCCTCTCGTCAATCAGCTTACACCAGCGTTTGCCTCCCTCCACGGCTACTTGCATAGCTGACCAATCTGGGTGTTGTTGAGCTCTGAAAACTCGGAGAAAATTGAAGAACGGGTTCCTAGTAAGCTTCCCAGTTGGGCACGGTTTCTGCCTCGAGGATGTAGGCGCACCACTCTTATCGGGACTTCTGGAACGGAACGGCTTTCTAGGATGAGAGGGTACTTTGGAACAAGCCGGGCATCTGGAACGAGAGGGTCTTTTCGTACGAAGAGGGTTCCTGGAATGAGAACGGCTCCTCGAACATGAAGGGCTTCGACGCCTTTTTGCACTGGGGGACTGTGCTTTATTGGTGGACTGCTTACGGCTGCTGGAACTTCTCCTCTCTTTACAGTCACTGGACCTGCTTCTTCGACGAGAAGAGCATCCATCATGATTTGCAGTACTGCTGTGCCGACTGGAGCACTTGGTGGGATTTATGGCATCCATGATGAATTTGAAAAAAAAACTCCACATAAAATTTTGATAGTTTAATTTGGCAAATTTCGGCAGACTTTAACACGAAAAAATAAAATAAATGTTTAATTGTGTAAACGACGATCACCATGGATTTTCACCTTCATTAGTTTTTATATCTCACACTACTTGATTTGGTGATTTGGAAAAAATTATGTTATGACACATCCCTAAATTATTCTATGAAAAAATGACGTTTCTAAATTCGAGGTGTCAGCTTTTTGTAAGAATTCTTGTTTAAGTGTTTTAAAGTTGATAGAAATCAATTAAAATCTTCAACTTCTTTGAAAAAGAGTGCGATAACAATAAAATTGACGATCCTCTTAACTTCCTAATTCTGTAAGTACACATTTGAATTTATTTGTCCCTAAAAATGTTTATTTTCTTGAGTCAACATTTTGAGATGGTAGCTGAGGCTGTAACTGCTCAGAGACTCGGAGAGTAGTAGAGGTGTGGCCTCTATATGACTAGGTCTAAAGGAAATAAACTTTACCCTTCACTAGCTCTCAGATTTTTTATACTAAAATATTGAGTGAAATATAATTGGGAACTCCCCAAAAATCTTAGATCCGACATCTTTGTTTGTAGGGGTTATATTATGTTCGCAAGCAATTCGTGTTCACTGATACCTGGAGAGATAGCGAGAAAAATGCCTTATTGTATCTCCCAAATGGAAGAAAAGCAGGTTTTTCTATAGTTCCCGTCTCAAAATCCGTCCTGTCAAGCGGGGGGCTAGCGCGTTGCGGTGAGCAGCTAAGGCCTTTTGTCAAAAAATTTCTGCAATTTGGGAGAAAATTACTGGGGAGCATCTAGGTAACCCTCCCAATTGAGGGAAAAATATTTCCTTTCATTCTACCGCTTGTAAAGATCTCATCCGGGAGCTCCCAAAAAGGAAAAAAATTGAAAAAATTGCAAATCCGAACTTGAAATTGGCAAGGTAACCGAGAATATAAAAAACATTTTTGTGCTCAATTGTCTGTTTAATCGACTGAAGGTTGCAGCAAGGGAGCAAATTGGGAGAAAATATTTTTCCCTCAATTAGGGGAGGGGTACCTATAGATGCCCTCAAAAGTAATTTTATTCCAAATGGTAGAAACTTTTTGAAATCGCTCGGGCAAATCTGGGCAAAAGGCCGTAGTTGCTCCACCGCATCGCCCTAGACCCCTACTTGACAAGACGGATTTTGAGAAGGGGATTCGAACTATATAAAAATCTGTTTTTCTTCCATCTCACTATAACTATGAGAACCGCCTGCACAGCTGGAAGACCGCCCGTATTTATAGTCATACCCGTTCCAACCGCCATCTATATATCCTAGCTACGGCCTATCTCTCCGATGATGTCATCGGAATCAGCCCGGACTTACCCAGTTATACTGTTTCAAGTCATTTATAAGCAAAATAAATGAAAATGGAGTTTTCAATTTTTAAATTTCCTTTCCATTTTCTTCAAAACAGCTCAAGGTATGGGAAAACTGAAATTTGGTTAGTTATTTTAATTGTTCAAATTAATTAAAAGTGCTCACGTAAGAGCGAAGAACTGATATACTTGAAAGTTATTTTCGGAATGGGAGTAATAAGATTCATGGAATTTGGATATTAATTCTCTTTAGATTTGTCTGGAATCATTATTGCAGACCCAAGAAAAACTTCTAGTTCCTCATCAAACTCTGTGCTTGGATGGAAGGTTCTGTAGAAACGTGTTTACAAGCTTCTTAGATGAGATTCTGACTTTTGTCCTTATTCAGTGATATAGCAGTGAAAGTATACCTACTTCGAGACATTTCTGGCAGGTAAAATTTTTTTCAATAGTTTTTCCAAAACTTACAAGACTTTTTTGCAAGTTTAGCATGGCTTAAAAAATCGTTTAGGTCAGTTCCCAGAGTTACAGAACAAGGATTTGTAGGTTTGAAAACATTGTTAGTGAAAGAGATCTGCGAAGATCGACTTATCTGTTGTAACATACCGATACCCTAATCAGCCAGATTTTGCAAGCTCGAATGTGATTTCTTTCTATGAATTTACATTGAGGACTCGATATATTTTGTGTGAGACTGTTAACGAAGTCAAGTCAAGTAATCAAGAGGAGAAGTTCATCCAGATAAACGATACACCAGGCAAACAGTTACAGAGTGCCTTTACGGGAGTGAGAAACCGTGAATTAAGATGTGTCGAGGAGAATCTTTAAATGAATTAATAATAATTATTGTTGATTTTATTTATGTGTTTTATGAAAATGTCGATAAAGTGAGTGCCTATTATATTAACGTTCTTGAATGTTTTGACAACTGTCCTAACCTAACAAAATCAAGAGCTTTCACAATATGCTCACAATTCTATAGAATGTAACCCCCCCCCCCCCCAGTCCCCCAATAAAACGACGCAACGAGAAAGTGTGCCGGATATTCTAATATTACTAGGTGTGGTCTTTATCCAATAGTGGGAGTACAAGTACAAACAGACCCTTCAGACTAACAAGTGTTACGCTCGCTTTCCTCACTTTTCACTTTTCCCCTTGCACTGGCATAGTACAAGGGCCTCCGGTTTTCCTCTCCGTGGAAAACCGCCACCTGACGACTCCTGCACGACGACAACCCGGTTTGCTCCCATTGGCCGAGGCATTCGACCAATGAGAGCTCACCGGTCATTATCGCTAGGCCCAGGCCTATATAAGTGCACGGAGCTCTGCCTCGGAACTCACTCTTCAGCCAGCCGTCGAAGACTCAACCTCGCAGCGCTCTCCACCTCCGACTCGACTCCGCCATCACCTTTAACCGACAGCTGTCTTTCACTCGTCACCCTGCTCCTACATTTTCGAGGCCTTGTCCTCTGTTAAGACAATTGGTACTTGTCGCACGGTATACCACGCAATCTTCAGTTATCGCTACTAGGTATCGCACGCACGCACACTGGTAAGAGCCAACTGACAATTTGGCTCTTACACCTCCCTGTAGCCGGTAACATTTTGGCGGTCCCAACGTGGGGCCAGAGAACTACAAGACCTACGACCAGCCGAGCACCATCAAGCAGAGTTCTTGGACTTAAACCAAGTGGCGCCCAAACATCAACTCACCGACGACGACAGCGTGCTCGCTCGCACGCCCCACCCACCGATTGCCGACCAACCACAGGCCGTCTTGATCACCACGCTGCCCGTCCGAGCGAACAGCACGTCGACGATCGCTTCTGCGCTGCCAGCGGTCACCGCCGCCCTTCCGTCAGCCTGAAGCAATGGCCCCGCCGAAGAAGGATAAGAAGACATCACCTACGCCGCCGCCAACCACGCCTGAACGAGGGACACAGGGACCCTCAGGTACAGCCTCGACCCCTGGAGGTACCGAACGGGCGCCTGGGATGGATCCAGCCGAGGCAACGTGTCTACGCCTCGCCCAGATGATGACGGCCGCCATCGAATCGATGAAGACAGCCGTCCCACTGCAGCCGAAAAGGAAGCCAGCTCGCCCGAAATTTAGCGGGCATGACACCCAGTGCCCAAATAAATTTCTAGCCGACTTCGACCGGTTCGTCGAAGCCGAGGACATCCCCGAGGAAGAACGAGCCACCGAACTGGGCGAGTGCCTGCAGGAGGGGGCGGCGAAATACCTGGGGCCGTATGTGGCTCTGGGATTGCCGTTCGCCCATCTGGCGACGATGCTGCGGACCCAGTACGCCAGCCCCGAGGTCATCCGCCGGCTAAAGCTGCGACTGGAGACGACAACGCAGAAGCCGTCCGAGTCAGCAACCGCCTTCCTAGCAACCAAGCTGCTCCTGAGCCACCGCCTCTACCCAGCAGACGAGGAAGAGGACCACGTCGGTAGGATCCTGGGAACCCTGCGCCCCGAGTTAGCCGCTCTGGTCGCCGCGCACGAGCCGACTACCTACGAGAAGCTGCAGAAGCTGGCGTCAACCCTGGAGCCTGCCTGCCCCATCGCACGACAGCCTAGTCGCCCGGCGACCCAGGGGATCTCTGTGACAACCCACGACGAGCTGATCCAGAGAATTCAAATCATCTGTGTTGATGCAAAATTGGGCAAGGTTAACAGAAGATGTTACCATAATTAGATCGCTAGTTGTCACTGAATATTTGCTTTTATTTCATAATTTGTCTTTTTTAAACTCATAAATATTTTTTCTTTGAATCAATTAATATATAATTTAATAAATAAGATATAATTTTGTTTGATAATATAATATGATAAAGCTTGTTCCTATAATTTATTGGACAAAATGTCCTCTTTACTGTGTCTCAGAAATCACTTACCAGCACTCATCCCGTATCTCCACCCCCAGCGTGATACCCTTTAGCAGGTTGGGGTCCTTGTTGATTCTGTCTAACGTCTGGAAAGTGACTTCGATGCGCTGGATGCCGTAGTGCTCCCTAACGGATCCGCAGCTGATCCCGCGTGTGCGCTTGGGAGGAACGTGATGCACGGGAAAAAGCGCGCCGACGATGAAGTCCCCCGGCACTAGAGCAGCCGCGCGCTTCTCCTCCACAGCCGTGCTGAACACCAGCGAGGAGAGAAGGAGAAGGAGAACCAGCATTGTGGTTAGTGGTGGTCATGGCGAGCCGTCGATGAAACTGCAACAATATTAATTATAATCAGAACGGTAAAAAATATAAATAGATGATAAAAAATGATATAAACAACTTTCAATATTATTGCGCTTTTATTGGAACGTAAAAAGGACGTAAGGGGGGGCCAAAAACAGGGGGAAAAAGTGGAAATAACTTCAGGATTTATACCTACGTTGTATTTCTGACCAAATTTTTTTATTGTCAAGTCTGCCAATTTAACAAGCTCCTATGCAACAATTCGGAACAACAAATCTAGATACGCGGATAGATGATGATGTTTAATGGGGAGGTACACCATCTTCTTCACAGAAGAGGTAGATATTTCTAGAATTCTCGGAAATTCAGGTTTCTCTAGATTTGGGTACACTATTACAGAAAAAATCAAATTGAAGAAACTCCAAATATCTTGAACTGCTCATAATAGTCACGTCAAAGAAACGTCAAACGTTTTTGAATTTTTTATAGAATATTATACAGTGAGCGGAGAATGATGGGTATTATTCACGACGGCGAAATGGCGAGTGTTGCAACGCCCAAGTGAATAATGGCCATTCTCCGCGAGATGAAGACGCTATTTTCTCTATGATTTTATGCGAAAATAATTATGATCTTATATTTATTTGTCATTATTGTTATGAAGAGTAATGAAGGTAAGATTTCCTACATTTGCTCATTTATGATTAGCTCTAACTGGTGATTTTTCTTTTATTATTTGACAAGCTGCGCTGTGATTAACTATACGTGAATGTGCATCTATTATCTTACGGCATGAGGATGTACGTCATTATTAAATCATTTATCCACTGTAATATGTGGAAAAAAGTACACAATATAAAATTTATAATAAAACAGGGATTCCGCAGATGAGTACAATAATTATTGATGCACCAGTTTATACTTACCCGAATATTTTACAATATTTGACTATGCATGTGCAAGTGAATGAGCCTTGCAGCTAGATAGAATATCACGCGGTTGCCCATATTGGGGTAGTTAACCCTGTGGTGATAGTAGAGACTAATTAACTAGCTACTCTCTCGCCCTGATAAGAGTAGAAATTTATAATCCCTGAGGTATATTTTTTTCTGATAATTTCCGAAACAAACTAATAAACCAGTAGAGTAGACGCACGGTCCGATACTAGCGGACATACTTGACCATATTGCCTTTTCCAGGAAATCTCGTCTCCTGATTACCTCAATTTTACCTTTAAACTACCTTAAGATTACCTTGGTAGTTTATCAGAAAGAATAAGGGAAGGATTGAATTATAATTATGAAATAAAAAATCATTTCAAATATATTCCGTTAATCAATGGCGGTATTAAACTGTTATTAAAAGGAGCGGGTGGTAGTACAGCGGCTCATCGTACACGACTAATAAGTCATTAAGACTGCCAGAACGGGTTCGAATCCCAGTCTGGCCATAGATGTTTAAGTTCGCCTATTTAAGCTATTTATAAATTTTAATTACTCTGTGGCGAAGTGTGATAGTTCTCGAATGACTGGGCTATTATTCCCTCTTCAAAAAAGTAATCATTGCCTTTTACATCTGCTACGTCAAACAATATAGTCTGGTACCTAATAATAATTTTTGTTTTAGTAAAAATTAATCACTCATCCTCCTTTCAAACTTTTTCAATTTTAATAGTTATGAGACGTGAAAATAGTGTGTAGTTCTAAAAAGACAGCAGTCCCAAAGATGTGGTTTCAAGTTGAAAGCTCCCAGTCTTTAATTGAGTTCACTATTTGAATTTCTCCCGACTTTTTCATCTCTATGATTTTTTTTTTCAGTCTCAGTAAATCAAGACGCTCTTGTAAGCTCTCCTTCAGTTTTTCCCTACCTCTTGCAATTCTTATTATTCCAGCATAGCGCTTTCATTTCAGAACGTCACAGGTCATGAACCCTTTCCGCTTCTCTTACTTTTAGGTAGGTAGTAGGTTGACTTTAAGAAAACATAAGAAGTCTTATAAAATTATTTTGTCCAATTTATACTTGAAATTAGTTATAATTAGTCTAAAAAGTCCATTTCTCTCCTTTTTTATATTTATTGTTACCCTGTAATTGGATTTTATATTCCTTGAAAAAGTAAATTTATTATTATTATCAATATAATTATTACCTTGGCGCCGCTTCTTCTACTATATTGTGTCTCTACCTTCCCATCAGTCTGATATTTTTACAAAAATTTCAAACTTATATTAAATCTTGTGCACTACAAATAGAAAAATATGCATGTAAAATGAAATTTCTATGATGGAGGTAGATTCTTATCTATTTCTTTGGATGTATAAAATCTCTAAGATTTCTAAAAAATTCGATTGCGTTTAAAATGTAATAGACCAGAAAGAGTATTCTCATGTTCAGCCTCTGTAGTATAATTCCTAAGTAGATAAATAGAAAACATTTTTGTTTCCTCAGCCGTGTTTCCCTGGAGGAATGGAAGAAGATAAAAATACAGACTTAAACTTGTATTTCCTGAATAAAAAAGTCGCCGAGTGTTTCCCGGCACTTGTGCGACACAAGTTTCATCAAAATGGAAATACTCTTCCGGCTTGGAAAGACAGAACACTAATCGGCAATCCGAGGAGCGGAAATATTGATAGAAAATTGTGTAAAAGGAAAATATATCTAGGTATTTACTTCATGTAAGAGTGTTTCAAATATTTTATTTTATAATCTTCACAATCTCAATTATTGATACAGCGACAAACTAAATATTCTAACGAGGTATCGTCAATATGATACATGAATAAGATCAGGCAGTGAGGTGTAGTGAGTGCTTAAAAACCGGTCACTCATCTGATGAACGTTTGAATTCGTTCGCATAACTGAAGTAATTTCAGATTTCAGTTCGATGAGTATCAGTAGGAAAAAATTAAATGAAAGGAAATTCATATATTAAACAATTTTTTTTTTGATCGGGACTAATCATGGAATCTTGAGTTCATTAAAAATTGTTTTTTTGAAATTTTTGGAGGAATTTTGATTTTTGTTGATAAAAAACTGACCATCATTTTAAACACTTTTAATAAAACGATACAATGTAAAGAATTAATGTATAAAAGATTAGATAATATTATTCCATTATAGTGTAAATCGCAAAGTGCGTAACTCCATTTATCAAAATTTTCCAGGGGAGCTAAAAAACTAATGTAGTTGACAAAAAAAAATTGATTGGCAGGAAACTTGTTTTTATGACTAGTAATCAAGTTAGGTGAAGTCGGAAAGTAATATTATCGGTCTTAAAGCTTATTACTAGGTTTTTCTTTTAAATAATGGAGATACGCTGTTTGCGAAGTAATATTTTGATAATAAATTGGATTTACGATTTTTTTTTAAACAACTTTCTTTATTTGTCTCGTTTACAAAACAAGATTTTCCTTACGAAAATCGCAGCGATTTCGTAAGGAAAATCTTGGCCTGCCGGCGGCGTCGGGCCTTCGGCCCTCCATGGCGGCCTTCGGCCCGTAGTGTCAGTAGATCCCAGTCAAAGTTGAAATTTGTCATCAGTTGTTTTTTTGTTTTTTTAATTGCAGTTTTTCTATATTAGTATGGCCCTGTAGATTCCCTGTCAAAGTTAACGCCTGTCACCTCCTTTTTTTTACTATTTTTTCTATATTGCTCCTGAAGGACCAATATGTGAACTTACGAAAATTCGCGTAGAAGTTATAGATTCGCGTAAAAAGTTACTTTCGTGTTAGTTTGAGTCGAGGGTGGGGGGCGAGACCCTTTTCTTAGTCACACGCGAGTACCTCCGAGATCTTATTTGGATCACCGCGAACAGATTTACATCGAAAAATGTGCGAAAAACACTTTTTCCTTTGAGAACATGAATGACCATTGAAAATTTTCGCTTCAAACGGACTAAATCGCACGCCATTTTATTAAAATCATTCAAACAAAGTCGGCGGTTATATTAAACAGAAGTTAATATATGCAACTAAAGCAAATTAATGCACGACATTTGAACACTTACCGGAAAGTCAATTTTTGCGAACGTAAACTTCGAAATTTCGTCAAAAAACTCGGCCATTTTCGATCCGTTGTAGCATCGCCATTTTTGAAACTTTAGCGAAAAAAAATGAAAATTGTGTCAAAAGAATTATTCGACTACCAAGCGCAAGTCATCCCCGAGTCTCCCTGTACCCGGAAATTGCGAAGAAAAAAGTTTCCGAATTTTTGCTAATTTTCTCGTATTTTGCATGAAAATCGGCGAAGTTTTCAAAGAGATAATGTGCATTTCTGATATTTTTTATTGTAACTTCGGCCTCGATTATCGTAAGAAGATCGCAAAGGTAACGTCGTGTAGGTGAAAAGTGGTGCTAGGCGACTGCAAAATATCGTCGTAATTGACTTAATAGTTTGTCATTTATAAGCTGTCAAAGTTGATTTTGAAAAAAAGAATTGGCCAATTTTCAAAAGCGCCTGTAGCGGCCATTTTGGAAGATTTCGTGATCGCATTTTAACTTTTCGGTTGCAGAGGAGATAACCTATCGACGAAAAACAATCGTCGATTCGACGCACTCACCGTTCCGGAGAAAATGGCCGAGCAAGTTTTTTTCTGAAAATGAAGAAGGACCTTCTTCAAAAATCAAAAAAAAAATCAAAACGGTTAAAAATTTCAGAACGATACGTTTGAATCGTAAAGAGTCTCGAATCGAAGACCGTTTCTCGCTTACTCTCTTAATTTCGGAGAAAATGGCGTTCGAACATCTAATGATGCAGAAAATACGTAAACGCGACCTAGGAACTAGGGATATAATTTTTAATGATTCGAAAAATCAAGATGGCGGTTTTTATTTTGACGTGACGAAGAGACTCTAAGCTGCAACACTGACAGCTGTCAAATATCAAATCTGACCGACATTTATTCAAATTATGAGTTCAGCACATGCGGAATGTTCGGCTATTATACGCGGAGCGAAATTTTTTGACAGCTGTCAAATGTCAAATCTGACAGCTGTCAAATTTCAAATGTAACAGCTGTCAAACATGTCGAATTTCAAGTTGAAGTCATGCTGAAAGTTCGGCTACTTGCGGCGTGAAGCGTGAATTTTTTTCACAGCTCTCAAAACTGATAGCGCTTTTTTTTAAATTAAATATGAAACAAAAAAATTATCTACATACCTGTAAAAAAAAATTTTTGAAAAAAATTAAAAAAAAAGTGAAAGTAGGTTTTGCTGGGATTCGATCGCGAAATCTGAGCTGAAACTGATGATAAAACTGTGCGGGTCCGCGTGCAGTGCACCCACTTGAAAATGCTTAAAAATTGTCGAAAACAACCTCTCATAAAAAATATCAGATCTCCGTTAAAATTGAATTTCCGAATTAAATTTTGGTAGAAACGTGATCTATAAGCATAGACAATCCTAAAATATCCACTACAGAAACCGGCAATGACCGGATAAGTCTGGTATGAAGAGAAAAAAAACACCAATTTTTAACCAAATCTGACAATTGAAATCAATTAATTTACTTGTGACGCCACAACTAGGAAAATTATTTTTAAATCGGACACCGGTCCGAAGTTTCCTTAATAACTTTTTTATTTAGCGCTTTTTGAAAAAACTATTTATATGCATTTCTGTTGTGAAGTGTTCAAGCTTTTAGATTTTCTGGACCGCGTACAAACTTTTATAGCCATTTTGGCTTAATTGACGTTTTAGCTAAAATTTTGTATTTTTCTTGAAATAACGAGAAAACCGCAAATTTTCCGAGAAAATGTTTTAAATAAAAAAAGTAGTACTCGGTGTGCTCCTCAAAAAAGCTTTGATTGAATATTTCGCTAGGATGCACCGTTTCTGAGAAATTTTTTTTTTGATGTTTAGAAAAAGCAAGAGATTTTTTTGTTTTTTGAATAAGTCACTTTTGTCGACTTTTCACGTGAAATTTCAACATTATTTTTTTTTTAGGCAATGAACGACTCTAACACACTGCTTTGTCGTTTTTCCGATCGATTTGAAAATTTCAAAAAAAAAATTCGAAATTATGCGCAGAAAGTGAGGCAACATTTCAATTTTTTACTTATTTTTAATTTTTCGCTCACCTAATTATTTTTTCGAAAAACGATCTCTACAAAGTTTGTACGTCCATTCTTTCCCCAAGTAACTGTACTAGCTGAATCTGTCCGCGATGTACCGTTACCGAGAAACAAATCCTTATGTCGGGACGTTTTTAAAAAAATACGGCCCTGAACGGGGGTCTTAAAATTCTCGGATCCGGCCCATTTTCAATAGGTCGTATTTGGGGGTCCCCAGGTACGTCCCCACCAAGTTTCATCCCGATCGGTGCAACTTTCGGACACTTGGAGTGTTTCCTAGCCGATTCCCGAAAAATCCCGAAATTCCCGAAAAAACGACACTTCCCGGGAACGGATCCCGCTCATTTTCAATAGGCATCGTGGGACCGTGCGCCGCTTCAATCGAGTCAAATTTCATCTTTCCCAAATGAAAAATGGCGCCTCTAGAGTGTTTCCTAGAAAAGTCACAGACCCACAGACCGACCGACGGACAAAATAGCGGCCACACTTTCCGTATACTTACTCAAAATTAATAAAATTTATATTTTCAATATAAATTGTATTATTTTCGTAAGTAAAAACTAAAATTAGCGTATTCTTTAATTAAGCATTTTTCAGACAGTAGATATGATAATTATTACACTACTAGATGGCGCAATAAAACACATTTCAGTAAAAATGGAGTTACGCACTTTGCGATTTACACTATCGAACACTGAAACTAAGTATTCTTTCCTTATATATAAAGATGTGAAAATATCGTCATCGTAAATCAAAATGACATGAGTAAAATGTGAAAAATGCTTCCACTGAATTCTGGAAACAGTATAAAAGCGACCTGTTTTGAAACTTTGTGTTCTTCAATATTTTATGACTCATTTATTATTACTTCGTTTTGTACCTAGAACTTCCACTGCAAAAACGGAAATTAAGTTTATGAGACTATACCCTTAGATACGGAGTCTCTTTTGCATCGATTTTTATTACGGAATCTGAACTCGTTTATTCAATTTGATAGAAAGATTTCAATATTAAAAATGTATAACTTTATAGACTGCTTTTTTTGAGGAGAATCGCCTTGGGGTTCCTACATTTAAGTAGGTCTGACTCCTGAGTGAATTGGAACTTTCAATGAATAAATCTTCTGAATTGAGTCTTGAGTTTATATGAGAGTTGGAAATGATTAGATATGTTCTAACACCGTATCCGTATCGCAAAAATACAAAACGTAATAGGAAACAGAAATAAAAAATATTTCTTCGATGCACTGAAGTTCTAGTGGTTCGAAATCTGTTAGAGGTAAATCGGTTAAATAATTAGACAGAAGTGAACAGTGAAGTACATATTATAGTGTTGTTATGGAAGTTAGCTCGTGAGGGGTTGCTAGTCCCCCATCGGGCGCCTCCCCAGGTGGCGGATAGAGGAATGCCTCCTAGATATAGGTGGTACCGGGGAAATGAAATACCCGGGGCGGACCAAAACTAGCAATGGAGCAGCGTCTGACCCAGAATGGGCGGTTGCACTGGTGAAAGGCAGCAGTTTCACCAAAATCGGGCTATAGCGCAAAAAGAATGACTTTGAAACGGTATAGTTCCGAACAAGGATAAGCGTGGCTGAAGCAGCCAAAAACGGTTTTCTCACTGCGATACAGAAAAGGAACGGAACCCTTACTGTAGTTCATACTTCCAAAAAATCTAAATGTCAGACGAAAACAAGAAAATGCAGGATGAAAATAGACATACTAGGACTAAGCGAGGTACGATGGCCTAGCTCAGGAAGACAAAAGACAAAGGAAGGATTCATTTATTACTCAGGTGGAGCCGACCCAGAACATCAATATGGAACAGCTATACTCGTTTCAGACAGAATAGCACGATCGGTGATGGACTTCACCCCTCTGAATGATAGAATAACGCTATTGAAATTACGAACATCTCATAGAAACCTCAATATAATACAGACTTATGCTCCAACAAGCGACAAACCTGATCAGGAAATAGAAGTTTTATGGCGAGTTGGATGAGGTAATGCGACTAACAAAGAAAGGAGAGATAACGATTATCAATGGAGATTTTAATGCCAAAATTGGTCATGGTGCTGAAGGAGACAATATTGGAGCATATGGACTTGGCACAAGAAATAGCCGAGGAGATAGACTCGCACAATTTTGCGCGGAGAACAACCTTCTAATAGCCAACACCTTCTTTAAACAACATCCCAGAAGACTATATACCTGGAAATCACCTGCAGACAAAGAAGGAAGAATTGTCAGAAATCAAATCGAGTTCATTCTACTCGACCTAAACTTTAAGAAGTATATCAAATCAGTGAAAACCTATCCTGGAGCGGATATTAATAGCGACCACAACCCAGTCGTAATGGACTTTAGACTTAAGAGATTTTTGAAGGTTAAAAAGGAAAAAATTGCAAGAAAAACAGACCTTGCATAACTGAAAATTCCCGAACGAAAGAAAGAAATAAGTCTTGAGATTGAGAGAGAAGTGGAAACAATAACGAGCTCGGTACAAAGACATGATGTTGAAGAAATGTTGAAGAAATACTTTAAAAACAAAAATAACAAAAATCCAAGAAGAAAACATCGGATTCGCGAAGAACAACAAGGGCAAGAATGGATAACACAGGAAATCATGAATCTCATGGATGAAAGAAGAAAACAAAAAACAAACCCAACAGAATACAAATGGATTAATAAACTCATTCGAAAAAAGTGCAGAGAAGCTAAGGAAGATTGGATGTCGACTAAATGTCGGGAAATAGAACAGCTTCAGGAACGATATGACACGTTCAATGTCCATAAGAAAGTCAGAGAGATGACAGGCAGACACAGAAAACGACGCGAAGCAGTCTTAAAAAATGATGATGGCGAAATAATCATGGGAACAGAAGGTAAACTTGCGAGGTGGAAAGAATACATCCAAACACTTTTTGACGACGATAGGCCTTGTGTTCCATCACCCACAGATAATAATTTAAACGAAAAAGGTCCAGAAATAACTAAAGAAGAAGTTATCCATGCAGTAAAGGCACAGAAAAAAGGGAAAGTTACCGGTCCCGACAAAATCAACGCCGAGATACTTAAATTAATTGCAGAAAATGAAAGTAAAAGCCTAGACTTGTTAACATTACTATTCAATAAGATATATACTTAACTCAGGTAAAATACCATCAGACTGGCTAAAATCAACATTTGTAACTCTGCCAAAAAAAAACCAACTCCCTACGATGCGATGACTACCGGATAATAAGTCTGATGTCTCACGTCCTGAACACTCAGTTCAGATTTCGAAACGGAATGAAACGAGAGAAGCTCTGTTTTCCTTAAATGTATTGACACAACGATGCAGAGACATGAACGTGGATGTATATGCATGTTTCATAGACTACCGAAAAGCGTTCGATTGCGTTAAATATCAAAAGATGATCGAGATTCTTAGAACAACCGGGGTCGACGAGAAAGACTTACGTGTTGTCTCAGAACTCTATTGGCACCAAACGGCAGCAGTCGAAATAGAGCAGACAATATCGGAAGATGTGTGGATGAGGCGAGGAGTCAGACAGGGTTGCGTCTTGTCTCCACTCCTATTTAATCTATACTCGGAGTCTATATTTAGAGAAGCATTGGAAGAGACTAAGGGCGGAATCAAGATCAATGGAACTATGATAAACAACATTCGGTACGCTGACGACACTGTCCTTATAGCAAATAATGCACAAGAGCTACAAAATATAATAAATTCGGTAGTTAGTCACAGCAAAGCATTCGGATTGCATCTAAATGTCTCAAAAACTAAAATACTGATATTCTCAAAGACCCCAATAAACGTACATCTTCATGTCAGAGGACAAACAATAGAGCAGGTACACTCCATAAAATATCTGGGAGCTAACATCAATAGTCAATCCGATCCGAGAAAAGAAATACTGTCAAGGATCGAACAAGCGAGAAAAGTACTCATTAGCATGAAAACGTTTTTCACGAGGTCAGACCTTGGTCTGGAACTCAGGAAGCGGATGGTCAGATGTTACGTCTTCTCTGTCTTACTCTATGGTTGCGAAAGCTGGACAATGGACCCACAGACAGAAAAAGGCCTTCGAAATGTATGTCTACAGGCGGATGCTGCGAATTTCATGGGTGCAGAGGATCACCAACGTCGAAGTACTCCAACGAATGAATAAAGAAAAAGAGTTACTGAACACTATCAAAGAGAGAAAAATGCAATACTTGGGTCAAGTACTGAGAGGAGAAAGATACGAGCTACTCCGACTCATAATAGAGGGTAAAGTGCAGGGCAAGAGATCAGTGGGAAGACGCCAGAACTCATGGCTGAAGGACCTGAGAAGGTGCGGTTTGACCGCTCATCTGCAGAAATATTTCGTGCTGCAGTTTCCAAAATTACAGTTGCCATTTAGATCGCCAACCTTCGACGAGAGACGGCGCAATGAGAAGAAGATGGAAGTTAGATCAGAAGTAAAGTAAAAAAAAAGGGGTTTGGTATATCTTTCCAAAATTTATTTGGTGAAATGGACGAACTTGGAAGGTGATTAGTTGGTTCTCTCTCACTCGGGAAGTCAGATGAAGATTCTAAAATTGTTTTTTGAGGAAGTCACGGCATACATAAGTTGTTAAAAATAATTTCAAGAGTCTCAAAAAAAATCAGAGGAAGCTCGATATTATTCAGTGATCTTAAACGGAAAAGACACTTACGTATTTAATCGACCTAAGTGATTAGATTCTTATGAATATTTTTTGGTTTTCATGTCGCAATATGATTACGGCATAGTAATTGCGACTTTTAAATAACTTTAAAACATGAAGTCTGGTTCACGAAGAAACCACTGGTACTTCGCAAACTTTTTTTAAAAGGTAGAGACACAAGCTTAGACACTAAGATATCAATTTTTATGTAAATTTCCTCCGCGATGTTAACACGCGCGCTTCTTGCCCGTTTCGTTGCCTGCGTCCCTCTGAAATTTTTCTTTCCTCTCCTCTTGGCTCTGGTAGAATTGTTAAAAAGAATAATGTTTTGTGCAAATCCAATTTCAAATAATTGCTCCAATTTTGAAAGTGATTGCGCTATACAAACAACAATAAATTAAACATTTTTCGAAATTTTTTTCGCTATCTTTTTTTCACCCAACATAATTCCTTTTAATCCCTGGAGCGAATTAATACGAAGACTACTTTTAGTTATACGAGTACAGTAGATAATTCATCATCAGCGCTAATAAACTAACAACGCTCGTTGATTAAATAAAATAAGTATAAAGAAAATTCCCATCTCCCACATAAAAGAGATAGAAAACAAACTACAGCAATAAATTTTTCCTATGCTGCGTCCACAAACGAATCTTATTTATATAGAAGAGTTGAACACGAAGATAACTAATCCTTCATTGTGTACCTGTCTTGTAATGACTTTTGCAGGCCTGAAATATGAACTAATCATACCTGAAGCATTCTAATATCCCGACAAACTCTCAACGCCAACCGCACGCAAACTGCCGCCAAGCGGTTGCGCACATATCATGGAAATTGTCTTCCGTCGAGTTTCCCAACGAAGACTCCTTATAATCCTTCCCAACAATCCTGCTTCTGTTATATTAACCGAGCGTTAAGACTTTACAGGAATAATCAACTCGGGTTGTCTGGATTATTTCATGGATTAAGGACGCTGCTTGAATGAGTTTAATCTCGAATGTTTTTCAAGTTCTCAATTTTTAATAATTACTTGGGTCTCGGAAATCTCAAAATATGTGAGCGTGTTATTAGGTGACGTAATTCAATTATAATCAATTTCATTTATGGTTGTTGAAATTTAAAGCTTTATAAGAGAGCGGTAAATTTCATGATTATAGTGACGAATTTCTCGGGCGCCAGCTTATTTCCGAGCTATAGGAATATTTGATTTTCTTCCTTATTCCGTTATAAAAGTTCTAAGAGATGCGGTTCGTGTTAACAGTGATTATTATAATAACTCAGGTGTTCTATCGCTCTAAATTTCCGGCTTATTGTATATTCATCGCGTTAGTCATTACGTTAATGTGAAGTGGTGATTAGTGCCTATGACACGGGGAAGTTTCTAGAGGTATGCTGATATTTAATGCATCTAATATAATCCCTACAATGCGGAGAAGCTGGGGACTGCATTGATAAATGGATTCAGCTAAATAGGGATTACTCCCTCTCACGCTTGAGGATATAGTAGGTACAAGTACTATAATAAGTACTATAATATGTACTAAGGCCTGTCCGTGTCCGAACCAGTATTCATTAATTGGACTTGTGGATCATAGCCCTGTTGATTGATCAGAACCAGAACTAGAACTAGATCAAACATAGAATGCTATGTAGCATTTAGCATTGAATATTCTGACACAATTACACGAGAAAGGGCTTCGACAATTAAACTCGGCTGTCTCTGTGATAATAGGTGAATAAACAATTGATTAGGGAAAATCTGCACAGATCACATGAGCGACATATTTGATAAATGTGGTGCATGCCTCTTGATTATTAGTAGTATGAGTATAGGAATTAGTCATACTATGGAAGCGTATTAATTAGGATTACCCTGTGTTAGTTTTTAAGTGAGAATTTCAAGTTGAACGCTTTCTTCAACTTTGCTTCCTCTGCAGCTTGAAATTTATACACTTATAATGTTTAATTTTCTACTTAATAAGTTGAAATTTCAAGGTACTTACTAAGTTGAAATTTCAACACAATATCTTGTAATTTCAAGATAGGAGTTTGAAATTTCCACATAATATCTTGAAATTTCAAGTTATTATCTTGATTTCAACTAAGATGTCTCGAAATTTCAAGAAAATAACTTGGAATTTCAAGATATTATGTGGAAATGTTAACTTAGTATCTTGAAATTTCACATATCTTGAAATTTCAGCACAGTCAGTGGAAATCTCAAGCTGGACGCTGCTTCCTTTTTTCTTCCCCTTGCATGTTGAAATTTACACTTATAATGTTTAATTTTCTACTTAATAAGTTGGAAGTTCCAGATACTTACTGAAATGGATCGCACATAGGTAGGATGATAAGGAAATTATTTCCATCCCCCTCATTAAATCAGCCCAAATCAAAAAAGCAAACAGTGCAAGAATAGGTACGTAATTACCTAAAGGTAAAATTGTTATGAAATTAAATCGCAACTACGCGCCCTAAAATCCAATGAAATATTGAAGCCAGCATATTAGATATTCATAAGGAGAAATTGCTCTAGCTAGTAACATTCCAGCACATTTAAACATCGAGAAGAGCGGACCAGATGGTGGTGGATGTATTATGAGACACCCTCGCACCGATTGAAAGGATGAGCTGACCTAGATACAGATCGGGTGGAAAGATTTGTAAATTAAACAATCACCCCTTGCAAAGACAATAGTAAGTCGCTAGGTATTCCACCCACGATAATGAAAATTTCACCAATCGATAAAGCGAAAAAATAAACGACCATAGCCAAAAGTTTATCTCGATCCCGAAATAGCAAGCAGGTGAAAACACGAAGTGAAAGTTAAGCCGGTTAATTATAATAGCTAGGAACAATTGAAAGGTGCAGAACGCGTCGGCCGATTTTAAGGAAAATTTAGGTAGTTGAAGTTCAGGACAATTCAGTAAGATAGCCGGGAGGTCAACTTGCCAAATCTTAAGACAAGTGAGATATGATAAGGAATAAAACACATCAAATCACGGTATAAGGCAGTGCCAATAAGGTGCATTCGTGTTTAGAAAGCGGGCCACCGCTTCTATAAAAGCAGACGTTTTAACACAGCTCAAAACAGATGAAGATCAGCTACCAAGCAGGTCGCATCTGACTCCTTAACCCTTTAGTCGTTGTCCAGAGATGGCCATGTGTGAACTCCAGGCAACGACTCCTTCATTAACCAACAACTCGGCCAGAGACGACTTTATGTGAACTCCAGCCGAATTGTCCATTGTCCTTCCTAAACCCAGGAAAAACCCCTTGAGAAATTAGTTAGGGCAGATACCATTGCAACCACATTTCCGACAACGTAAAACAATCAACCCTATCCGCAATGTTCACGTGCACAGGCCCCATTTTAAATCAAGTAAAATAATCAGCTAGGTATTAGGCGGCACCACCAGTAAGTAGTAGGTACCTACGCAATCACGTCAATAAATAGAAAGACCCCGGCAGGAAAGAAATACTTCAACAAATAATTACAACTTCACGTATAGGAAATCGAGAGAGAGCTAGGAGGAAAGTAGGAAAATCAAACCCAGGAATTAATACCCTGTAAATAAATAAAACGGCCCATGATTAGAAATAATTCAATCATTTTATTTATCAAAGAGTCCGAGTTTATTTAGTGCAGATGTAGGCAATAAATGTCCCTTTAAATTATACGATATTAGAAAGTGAGAGGAATTCCTTCGCCATTGTATGACACCATGAATGAAAATTACATAGCAGAGCACCCTCCGATATACAACAAGTCCAGATAGAACAAGGCAGCGTTGTCAGATGTAGCACCTGCTACTCGCATACATTATTAGGATATACCAGTTCCATTACAACACCCAATTAGGATTTATAATAGGTACTCGATTACCACACGTTGGGGGAGGCATTCATCTCGATGTCCAGATGGAGACCTCGGGGAGCCGGAGAAAGAGCATGACTCTTTAAAGTGGAAATCGTAGCACGCCACGAGGCAATAAAGCACCCGCAGTTGTAGGATAGGCAAATCAGCGAATAGAAAATCAAAATCACCAAAATTAGACTGGCCTCGAGAGTGGGTAAAGCCAATTTAGATTCAAAAACCAAATTGATCATTATAAGGTCGTTTTCCGAATCTCTTCTAACAAGATTTTATACACACCTGGATCTTATGTGACAAACGCTATTATTATGTTTCTCATCATACTATCTACGCTCTTTGGGGTGATAGGCCGACGTACTCGTGTTACTGGCAGACCGGTGGCTGGTACCGATACAAAAGATTAAGTAATTTGTCTGTAAACATGCCTAAACACGAATGAGGGATAAAAGTCCAGCATTTTCAATCATTAACTAGATTAATGGTTAAAGAGTCGTGGTCTGTAGTATGATCAGCTAATAAATAATCACGTTGAGGAACAAAGATTTTTGAGAGAGAGAACGGAGCCAACATGCTCTGGGAAATAAATTAAGGTGTGTAGAAAAATCTACAATAATACAGTTGATTAAGGTTTCAATCTGAAAAGCACTCGAATGACGAGTAAGGTAAATCACAAGGTAGAACAGTGACAAATGCCTAAGGGCAAGGTAATATATGTGACGTAAAAGTCGCCTTACGGGGCAGCATCGACAGGTGCAATAAAAGGTATAACAGTGTCAAATGCCTAAGGGCAAGGTAACATATGTGACGTAAAGGTCGCCTGACGAGGCAGCATCGACGGATGCAATAAAAGGTAGAACAAGACAAATAACAATAAGAAAATAACTTGGAATTTCGAGATAATGTGTGCAAATTTCAAATTAGTATCTTGAAATTTCAACTTATTATGTTGAAAATTCAAACTAATAACTGGAAATTTCAAGATACTTACTAAGTTAACATTGCAACATAATATCTTGAAATTTCAAGTTATTATCTTAAAATTTCTACTTTATGTTGAATTTTCTACATAATAAAGTTGAAATTTCAAGATATGATGAAATTTCAACTTGGTATCTTTAAATTTCAACTAAGGTGTCTCAAAATTTCAAGTTACGATCTTGAAGTTTCCACTTAAAAAATAGCGCAGCGTGGCACTAATACGCTTAAATATCATACAGACATATACAGAGCGTTTTTTCATCTCTCTCGCCATTGAGATTTCGAGAACAGGGTCAAGCAGAGATACAGGGTCCGTTGAATGAAACAAAAAGCTGTACAAAATTATGCTTGTTAAGAATCTGAAATATAATTTAGACTAACTTCAGTCGTTACTAAAATGTTCTAAAAAAACTGAAAAATTTATTCATTTGATACGTCATACAATGCAGAAAAGTATTTCTCATCTGTTGATGAAGAAAAATCCAAAAAGGTTTACAAATGGGCGATTTATTGAAGCTTTCTGAAATTTTAATTTTCAACTTTTTTCAGGATATTTCAGTGACGGTAGCAAGTGTCCGGAAAATCTTATAGACATTCCATGAAGATAATGAGTTGTTATAATAATAATTATTCCTTATTCTTCACTTATTAAGGAAACTTAAGCTGAAATCATAATAGATGAAGGGTCATTTTAATGTAAACCTACTCGCTAGGAATACGCAGATAAATTAAGAGTTGTCTATATTAAATAGCTTCAGGGAGTTTCATATAAATCAATCAAAAAACGGATATAATTCTGTATAAATCAAGCGAAAATTCAAACATTAATCTTTAAATCTTTTAAATTTCACCATATTTCAATTTTTTCATTCAATCGTATGATCCGATTTACCGCGCTTCAATCTAATTCTGGTTGCAAGATATTATTATGAGCATCATATGAGTATTTTTGTAAACCCTAATATAGAAACCTCTCCAGGTTCATTTTTAAGAGTGAAACCACATTGCTAATAACATACAATGTGTCCCAGATTCGCGTCTCTATACAGGGATCTCGGCTCCTATTACAGCTACAGCAAAGGTTAAATGGGGAAAGTTTTAGGGGAAACTTTGTGCATTCGATAACCGGTTTCAGATTTACGATCGGTCAATTGGTTTTGGAAATATCGGCCAAAAACCGAAAATGGCGGATTTTGTTTTTCGCAAGTAAGTCTGAAACGGTTAATTTGACAGCTGTCAAAATGTGACATTATCCGGACACTTTTTTAAGACGAATAAGATAGCGTCTCAATCGTCTTTTGTTATTCCGCAACCCGCCTCAACTTTCGTTTTTCTTATGACCGCCATGTTGGATTTTTCCTTTTTGAACTCAATTTATTTTTCTGATTACTAAAATGTATAACACTACGAGTTATAATATTTTTTAAAAATTCAATATGGCGTCCATAAGAAGAAAAGATAGCTATCGATTTTTCGCCATCTTAATTGTTAGGACACTTTTCAATAAGGAATACAAAAACAATTTTCGAGTCTCTAGCATTTTAAGATGGCGAAAAATCGTTAGTTCTTATCTTTTCTTCGTATGGACGCCATATTGAATTGAAAAAAAATTATAACTCGTAGTGTAGTAATCAGAAAAATAAATCGCGTTCAAAAAGGGAAAAACTCAACTTGGCGGTCATAAGAAAAACGAAAGTTGAGGCGGGTTGCGGAATAACAAAAGACGATTGAGACCTGTCATACACGCTATCTTATTCGTCTTAAAAAAGTGTCCGGATAATGTCATATTTTGACAGCTGTCAAATTAACCGTTTCGGACTTACTTGCGAAAAACAAAATCCGCCATTTTCGGTTTTTGGCCGATATTTCCAAAACCAATTGACCGATCGTAAATATGAAACCGGTTATCGAATGCACAAAGTTTCCCCTAAAACTTTCCCCATTTAACCTTTGCTGTAAGTGTAATAGGAGCTGAGATCCCTGTATAGAGACGCGAATCTGGGACACATTTATTCCATCATCCTTCCTCTCGATGTATTTTATTTATATCGCTATGAATAAATTGGAAGAATATAATACAAAAAAATCTGCATATAAAATAATTGGTTCACTCACATATTACATACCTACATAATTATTATACTTCCATTGCAATATGGAAAAATAATTCGATTTAAAAAATACTGTTTCGTTTAAAAATTACTTCCTGCTTACCTAATATACAAGCACTTCGATCGCCATAAAAACACTTTTATGACATCAAAATTCACATAAAAAGGCGCCCTAAATTATATAGGACATAAACCCTGCGTGTTTTCACGTTTTCGCAATTTTAGGGGTACACCGTGCAACAAAACAATAATTAAAAATTTATAGCCACTACAGAGCAATACAATATTTACACTCTCGTCCATTATAAAAACATATATCTCGCTTTAAAACACTAGAACTGGAACTGGAACTGGAACTAATGAACTATTTATTTAACATGTATTAACATGACCCTTTGGATTTATTTTACTACGAGTATAATGCAGCCGGACAATATATTACATTATGTACTTATATCCTGGATATTTAGTAAAGACACATTGTCTTTAGTAGGGGAGTTTAGTTTATACAGTATCCTGTCACGTTTCGCCAGTATATTATCCTTCATCCTGTGTATCCTGTTTATCCTTGCAGCATGTACAACTTCGATAACAGCCCCGATGCGTCTTTTCCGTAATACCTGAACTGAAACTAATGCCTTAATATTTCGTCTTGTTGAATATAACAGTAATTTCAAGTACATATTAACTAAACAGGTTTAGTTTAGTGTTAAAGCGGGGCAGAAAATTGGAAAATAATTAGACCACAAAATGAGGATCTTTATTAAAGATGGTTTTTCGTCTATTTCCAAACGAGAAAAACAAGCTCGTTAAAAAAAATTTGCTTTTATATTTGGTGGTTTTGGAGGGCGAGTCGCGGTAGTTTCACCTTTACTTTTCCGGGGTTCTATTGTTTTTAAATTTAATGATAAATTCCTATTCTACATTTATTGTAAATGGATTCGAGGATATCGTTATAAAAACAAGCGGAGAGCAGACAGAAAGATTTTTTTTAAAGACACTAACAGAGTTTTTCAGCAGACTGTTGGTGATGGTTTTCACTGCCATGTTGACTGATTATGGCTGTCTGAGTGCTAATCGGAGCCCCTGATTCCTCCTACCTAGCCTATCAGTTTTGTTTCCTCTCTCATTTGCTTTGAACCCGCAGGAGGACCGAGGAATCCGTAACCCTGCTTCTGAATACTGACGGTACCTACAGCCATGAAAGTACTCATCTCGACCACGCCTGCAGCGCTCTGCCACCCCGAAGAACGTATGGAGAACTTTATTATGTATTGCTGACATATACAACACGCTACGTTATATGAAGATACACGGGAAACACATAATAAGAGTCTCCAGGATTCATGTCAAACATTCTTTTAACAATTTTTTTTTCTGAGAAACACTCTTCGGGCATCGACAAGTCTGTTTTTTTTTTAATTTTTTAATTTTTTTTTTGGAAGATCTGGTTTGACAAGATTCGGTTGGCTCAAAAATTCCATTTTCGTAAAATGGGGGCGTGTCTAATTTTTTTTATCTGATTTGAGAAACTCCGGTCAGCTCGATTTTTTGCAAGGTCTTGTCGGTTCGAACATTTGAGCTGACCAGACTTTGTCACCTCGGACCTTGCAAAAAAAACTGAGCTGACCGGATTTCAAAAAAATCGAATTTTTGAACTGACCGGAATTTGTCTAAAATGACGGATATATTGCAATAAAAAAAGTTCGCAAAAGGAATTTTAGAGCTGACTGGACCTGGAAAGAGAAACGTTCGAGTTGATCGGACCTTACAAATAATTTTTTTTTCGAGCTAACCGGACTTTTCAAAAATCGAATTTCCGACGTGATTGGACGTTGTCAAACCTCTTGGGAAGAAAAAATTCAAGGCGGCCGTACCTTGACAAAAAAAATTTTTTGGGAGGTGACCGAAATGTAACAGAAAAAAAATCGAGCTGCCCGGACATTGCAAAAATGGAATTATGCAGCTGACCGGATTTTGTTTAACTGGGCCTTGCAATAACAAAAAAATCATTTAAAAAATTAATTCTAAAAAAAAAAGAGATCTACACTTCACTAACTTTGCAATCCACGAGCCGCCAGTAACATTTGTTATCAGTTTGATGGCTTAAGAGTTATTCAAAAGTTGTTTGTCTCTTTACGTTTCCTGGCATTCACTTTCATTGTATTTATTGTTTTTGTTGTTGTTAGTTGTGGCTATTTTTGTATTATTTGTGATTTTTGTAGCTGTTACTGCAACTGAAAACTAAAATTTTCAAGCGGAATATCTCGGCATGTCTTATCGAAACCCCTAAAAAGTTAGGGTTAAACTTAAAATAAATTTCTGATTCTTTAACATCAGTTTGATTAGTTGGGCAAATTTAAAAAAAAGCTCGTTTCGGAAATATCGAATCGAGGAAAATCATCTTCAGAGTGCCCCATTATTAAAAGTATTCTCGCATGTCTTAAATAAATTTTGAAGTCACTCCCGAACTATTAAAAATTTTATCACGAACATAATAATTCCTTGCACCATATTATCCCAGGTGATTTTTTTGTATTAGATACAAGAGAATGAACATAACAGTTAAAGCAATTTATCTTCATATAAAATGATCCGAACTTGAATGCATGCATGAGCCATATAATATGCTCCCATATACCTACGTATACAATATACCGATACTATAATACATCCCTTATAAAATGGTCTGCGATAGGATATAATAATTATCAGCACCTACGTAGGTATAAAGGAGATTCAATATTAACAAGTAATTATGCTCAGATTATACCTACCTACCTGTCAGTTTTCATCAAGGGATTCTTTTAGAAAGCTCGTGATTATAAATCGTATGCCGAGATTCAGGAAGGACACAGATGGAAGAAATAGGGCTGTCGGATTGGACGTTTGAGATAATATTCCTATCCGTATTCATAAAATGTCATATATCATTTCTTGAGACTTGAAAGAACAAGAAATGAGGAGTTTTTGAGGAAAATGTGATATTTTACACGGTGTTGGGGCAGGATAATTCTTTAGCCTTTTGGTTGACATAAAATTGAACCGGAAAATATTTTCATGGGATTTATCTCACAGTATAAATTAGCTAAATTGTCAAGCTATCATTTTGAAAAAGTATTTCTATTTTTGAACGCATATGACATAAAAAAAATGAAATTTTCCTGACATCTACAAGGTATGTGAGAATATAATTTTTGCCCAGATCACTATTACTATGACATTACAGAGCTCAGTGTTTTTTTTTTAATGATATCTTAATAATTATGTCAAATTATTAAGGGTACCTACTTTTGAAATGAACACACTGTATTTCTTCTGGTACCTATTAGAATGGCTACATATTATGTACTCTAGAAATATTTCGAGAGATATTATCAAAAGTGAAAGATGGTAATTCAAGTGTTAAAATCAATCAAAGTTAAAATGTTCCCGGATGATTTTAAGACAAAGAAGTTCACTTCGAAGTTCAAACATACCATCATCGTCAAGAAGGTGTAGTAACAGAACATTTTAAAGCGACACAAACAGAGATACCGGCTTTTATCGTCGGGAATTTTTCTCCCCTTTCAACAAGCGAAAGAACAGACGGGAGTTAAAAATAAGCTGAAAACTCTCTCAAGCAGGGTAATCTTCGCGAGCGTGAAGTTTTCCGCCCGTGTGGTTCACGAAATAATAATTTACTTCACTCATGTGTTTGTCAACAAGCTAAACCCTGTTTGTGAAGTTTCAGGAATATTCCGATATCAATTCTAAATTATGGAAAGTTGAGTTTCAAAATCTGAATTTTTTCCACACAAGTTAAGTACCTGTATTTACATTAACCTCATAAATATTATGGATTACCGGAACGAGAACAACACGGTTTAGCCGAGGTTTAAAAAACATAAAAATATTTTCTTTCCAACAAACCAATCGATCATGACTATTATTATTATTATTTTAGTCTTTTTTATTAAATAGAAGCAAAGGTTTGGTGTAGAGGATTATAATTAAATATGAAGAAGTTATATCTATCATTATTCAACGGTAATTTATTCACTGAACCTAATATCGGGAAAAGCACTGGAAATCTATCTGAATATATGAGGTGAAGGAGTGTGTGTTATTCGACGTAGGTATGTAAAGAAGGGAGACTTAGCATCAAATAATAAATTTTACTGGAAAAAGGATAAAACGGTTTGTCAAAAGCACACTTGTAGGTATAATCAATTGAAGGCACTTACAAAAAATCTTGAAAAATCTCTCTGCAATTTGAACTAAGCAGGTATATTATTTTTTTGCGTTTATGTAATTTAGATAATCAGTAACGTCGTCTGGAATTCAAAAGTTTGCCCGACGGCATGACATCAATTTTTATTATGCATTTTCTCGCGTTTTATATGTATTTTTGTGTGTTTTGTTTCTTTCCAGGATCCTATGAGTCCTTGAAATAGAAAACTAAACTGTCCTCTTTATGAATATAACAGATTTATTTATAAATTTCAATTTTACACCAAAACAGTGATTATCAGTAAGAACCCGGATAGGGGAGGGGGTTAAAATGAATGGAATGAATAAAACGATCCATTTCATTTCATAGCGGGATATTCTGTGTTTTAATAATATCTCCTTTTTTCTTAAAATGGCTAGCTCAAGTATTTTTGTAGCGTTTGCTACAAACTGAAATAAACCAGCCCTAGGTACGTAAAAATAAAATTACAATTTTTTTCTTCTCTCATTCATATTCACGGGATAGCCGGCCTGCGTAAAATAATAATGGATCAGGAATCTAGGTCACTCGCCTTCTTTAACAACAAGCGGCACGACAGGCAAGCCAAAACATCCACCACCGACGGAAAGTCCCCGCTGCATTGTATACTTAAAGAACCACGCAAGCAGGCCGTGTTAGAAAGCGGCCGGCTGAACGTTCTCGCGCCAATAAAAAACAATGGAGCTTGGTCGAAATCTGGCTATAAAAGCACACATCAGAGGAAAAGAATCAGACAGTCTTGTTCCTACTTCGGTTGTTGCTAGGCTGTTCATTCCCTCCTATATCCTAACGGTGGAAACTACTTTGAGAGTATCGCGCCGGTTCTTTCCTCAATCCTGACGGTGGAAACTACTTTGAGAGTATCGCGCCGGTTCTTTTCTATATCCTAACGGTGGAAACTACTTTGAGAGTATCGCGCCGCTCCTTCTTTTTGATCGCTAAATAAAAGCTGATAAGGCACCTTCCTGTTTTCACCCAAGTTGCTAAAATTAGACTTTTCTCTTAAAGAGCAATATTAGGAATATTCGAAGTAGCGAGAAATTCATACACTGAAACAACAATCATTTTCTAATTCACTCCATTCATAAGATGCGAATTTAGTTTCACTAAGAGTCGAGGAGAGGTCCGCAATTCATAAGGACAATTTCTGTCTCTAGCAAATAACCACGTCCGCCTGCAAAAGAAAGAGCCCCGATTCAAACACCGGCCTCAATCGTCGGCACCGTAATAAGGAAGACGCCCCCAATAAATAAACGCACGACAAATAAAGAAATAATATCGCTGTGTAGGAAATCGAGATAGAGCTAGTAACCCAGGTCAGGAGTAAAATAACCTGTGAATAATTAAAGCGGCACGTGATTAGGAATAACTCAAGTTAGGCAGGAAATAGAAATACTACAACTACAACAAATAAATTACAAATTCGCAATACAGGAGATAAAGCTAGGAGGAAAAATCAATTAAACCCAGGTCAGGAAAAGAGTAACCTGCGTGCATAAATAAAACGACCCATTATCAGAAATAATCCAGTTAGGGAATTGACCACGAACACAATAAACAAAGTCATTCTATTTCTCAAAGAGTCCGAGTTTATTGAGTACAGATGTAGGGTCGACCGGATATAATAAGCGGACCGCTCCTTTAAATTATACGACTTAGAAAGTTAGAGGAATGCCTTCGCTGTTGTATAACACCATGAATGAAAAAAAATTATAACACGACGTAATAAATACTCGCACCCTTGCAAAATCATGATCGATCACTAATAAGAAGTTGCCTATTACCCCCCCCCCCCCCCCCCCCAGTAAATCAAGTACCTAGATATAAAAAGTAGCAGTCGTGCCTGAATTGAGTAGTCTTGTTTTGTAGTGTAAACAAACCATAAAGGAGCTTTGTATTCTGACAGAGTGACGAGACTCGAGTCCGCAATATCTAGTAAAGGCCAATAATAGAAGTAGTAAAAAGTAGTGAGGTGTCCTGAAAGGTAGATGGGCGAAACCATGTTGCCAAATCGTCAAAGCAAACCACAAGTTCACGAAAATTGCGTGGAAACCAAAGTTTGATGCGAAAAGCTCAACAAACATAAATAAAACGATAGGATGGCCATAATAGTTGCTCAGGCTTTTCGTAAAGTGCAAATCACAAACAACGACGCATTAACGAGAAACATACTAAACTGATTGGGTTATCCCGATTTCTTTTGTTAGGTAATTCTCTATAACACAGTGGGGAGGTGCTGTTGGTCACTTGCTTCAGAAGCTATGCCCGAATATGCTGGTTATATGAGTAGGTTAGCCCAATTTTCCAACACTCTAATTATTGCGTCTGAGCAATAATAAAGGAAATCGGGTCTGTAATTCGATCAGAGGTGATCATGATTCTGTTAATAATGTCGAAAACACTCGAGAGATGTATTCGAAATCGCAGAATGAAAAATATCCCATTAAAAGGGGAATTTTTAATTAACAAACAAAAACTTCTAGTCACAGGACTATCACATACCTGAACCTTGCTGGGAGGTAATAAAACATTACTTGCTAATCAAGCTACACCCGAGAATACAAGTTCAGAGTAATTTCAGAAACCCAAAAACTTCTAGTCAAAGGACTATCACATACCTGAACCTTGCCGGGAGGTAATAAACATTACTTGCTTCAGAAGCTATACCCGAGAATACAAGTTCAGAGTAAATCCAGCAAACCAAAAGGTTAAGTCCGAGGACTATCACATACCTGAATATTGCCGGGAGGTAATGAAACATTACTACACCCGAATATTGCAAATTCAGAGTATATCTGCGAATAAACAATTAAGGTACAACAGGGCTTGCAAACCTGGTTTACCAATAAATAAAGCATATCTTGAGTAAAACAATAAAGCGCTAAACGAGCCTGAGCAAGCTACGACTATTCTAATGTTTAGTACAAGCGGCAACGCCGCACATTGCCTCAAAGAAAGTAAGAGTGGTTATCCCAGCTACCAACAGGGTCCCTTTATATTCGAGTGTTGTTGACTCACAGTGTTTAAAGAAACACGTAATTCACAAACAGAGAAATGAAACAACAATTTATAAAGTAATGAGTAAAGGATTGTAACGATGGAGGTAATCCTGAGTTTGAAAGATGATATGAAATTGATTACTCCCACCCTACAATTGATTTGTTTGTTACTTTGTAAAAATCGAAATCAAGAAATTCAGTTCAAACGTCAGAACGCAAAATCCTTAACTCCTCCCTTTCTTCCGGCAAACCTCAATTACGAACCTCGATACCACGAAACACAACGTTCGGTTCTACATCCAAAGCTAGACGATCTAAAGGCCAACTTTCAGCGGAAATCAGCGGGTAGGGGGGCGGCGTGTTACAAAACGAATAGGGTAAGGTTTATAACGAACACAACATAGAAGGTCTATGGATGGGGTAAACCTAGACGTTCACGATCACAGGTAAAATCAGGGGTTTCACAGTTCAAAGGGGTTAGAATCACTCGGCCATTTTGTTTTAAACATTCAAAGTCAGACATTTCAGGGTGGGAGATTTTCAACCAATTCAAATAATCTCTAAGACTTCAGGGCGGGATAACCTCAAATTCAAATCAAGAATTCTGACTGGTTGACATTTCCAACGTCAAAGAGGTTCTTCCTTTTAAAATCATTCAGTTGGGCCTCAGTCAGCAGACACTTTAGTCCAGGGGCCACATACAGATTTGATGCGCATGACGTTTTGTCAAAAGCACACCGGTATATTAAATTGAAAGCACTTACTCTCTCCAATGTCAACTATATTATTTCTTTAGCGTTTATGTAATTTAGATAATCAGGTCTATGAAAAAATTACTGAGAGACTGCGCAATTACGTTCTGTAAAAGCTTCAGAGGTTAAATTAGGCTCTCCTTGTCTCCGGTGAAGTTCAATAATAGCAGTGAACAAAGGAGCAATCATTGCTTTTTTCTTAAGCCAAAGCCGGTGATATTGAAAAAGTCCATTACTTACAGGACTCATTAAAGGGAGATGCAACAAATGTTTTTGCATCATTACCAATAACTGGATCGAATTATGGTACAACATCAAGGTTATTGAAAAGTGGTTATAAAAAATTGTACAGTTAATATAATGTAGATTCCCTTAGTCTTAGAGCCTCAAATAAAAAAAAGTGTACTTGATCACGCTCTATATTTCTTTGTATAATAAACTGCTATTTTCTACTGTGCAGGTCTTATAGGTAACGATCTGAATTTTATTTTATATTAAACCCGCCCTAATTGTTATTAAATTTTGAGTCCCTAGGGTAACTTTTTAGTATACCTATTACCTACTTACACAGTGCCAATTAAATCTCTGTCCCATTATCTACATTATTCCGAAGTAAGCTGCAGCTCCAGGATCCGTCTAGTCGACGAGCGGATCCTGTGCTTTCAAAGAGATTCGCGCACAGACCGCTAGATGAAATTAATCTTCGGGAGTACCTACCTCGGCAGCGCCAAAGGGCGTCGATATGTAAGGAAATGAGATGACTCAAGAGACTGTCGTGGATACGCCCGGCTGATAGGAGGATCTCCTTAATAGTAACGGTAAGAAATTAGATAACTGGCGAGAACAGTTAAAAGTATTTGAGTTGTTTACCTCCCCCCCCTCCATCATTTCATAACACAATCCCAGATCGCAAGAAAAAACGATACCATCAATAAATCCTGAATACCTGAAATAAGATGGTTCCACATCTTATTTTTATTATTTAATATTTTTTATTATTAGATACAGACGGAAATCTTTATTCCAAAGGAAACCCCAGTTTGGTTGCCGAGTTTCATACAACCGCGACTGGTCGCGGTTGTATGAAAACATGCATCCTGCTTTTTTTCGCTTGCAAACGGCATATTTTATTGCGTGTGAAATTGCATGAAAGTTTTGCAAGTTTTGACTAACATTTATATGATTCTTCTTGTTGCTTGGCCTAGAAAATGCATCTAACCGTTTCCTGTAACAACCCTGCATTTACCTAGTTTATTAAATTTTTAATAAAATGTTAACTAGGTAATAGTTTCTCTATTGAGTATGAATTCCACGAGTTTCCTTGATTCTGAATTAGTAAAAACTCTCCTGAACGCTTCATTCCAACGGATGTTTGAATAAAAGCGCTTCTATAAAAGGAAAATGACTTCCGCTAACATGAAGTGCATGAGCTTTTATATGTAGAGTTCTATAAGCGTAAACTTTTACAATGAGCTACTACTGGGTGAGCTAGATCATCAAAAATTTATTAGACCGTTTTCGTTTCGTAACCCCAAGGTTCATACATGCCTGAATTTCTTCTTTTCTTCAAAAGCTTTTCACTCAAGAAAAATGGTTAATTTTAATAGTCAAAGCGCTATTTAATAAAATATCACTTTTTTCCTATTGTGATATGAATTTCATGAAGAAGAGCAGAAAGTGTCGTTCTTAAATCTGCAAAGTTAATGCTTTTACTATTTGTAGAGTATAAAGGAAACTCTTCTTGAGAATTAGAACCAGAACTCCATTTTATATTTTAGCTGATTTTTCTTTTAACTCTTTTTAGTGTATTTTTTAACAAAAAAATACACTATTGAGGACGACACCACTTTTCGAAAATCACCCAAACTCATCAAATGTCCACCGATCATGACCCCCAGATCACGAAAAAGTGATTTTCCAAAATTCACCTGCCCAGGATATACATATATTTATTTCTCCAAAATCACGATTTTTCGATTTTAAAAACGCTCCTGTAGCTTTATCTTTCAAGATTAGTGAACGAAATTTTGGATCCTTGTAAAACATTAGAATGACGTTAGATTTTCGATGAAAAAATTTCCAAAAGTCGCGTTACTTCTACAGGATGTCCCTTCGAAATTCGAAAAATCCAGCTTTTGTCACCTCATTTCAGGTCGCAATTTTCAATCTAGGAGACTGAAATTTTTGTGTGAGTAAGATATCCACAAGGTGTGGTCTGGTATTGCACTTGAGCAAAATCGGCCGAGCCGTTTCAAAATGGCAGCCATTTGAATTTTTGGAAAATTTCCTATTTTTTGAGCCCCCGTATGAGCAAGATGGCAATAAAACTTGGAAATCAAATTAACAGGAAAATAACAGGAAAAAAAAATAACATGAAAATAACAGGATTGGAAGAAAGTTCTTTGAAATTTGAGTTAAAGCAATAAAATTTGCATTATTTTCATTAATAAGCCAGTGGCGTGGGTAGGAAAAGAGTAAAAATGTCTAAATTTCTATAACCATTTATGAGTTCATTTTTAAAGAAATTGAACTGAAATTTTCACAGGAGACAACTATACTAATAACCTTTAACCTTGAAAAATTTCAAGAGGCAAATAAGAAAAATGACGGAGATATTCGATTTTTAACTTTCGAGACCGGCGAAGCCGATATCTCGGTAGTCCCTAAAAATGTCAGTCAAGCGGTCTGTCCGTCTATGCGATTGCTAGGAGACACTCTAGAGCCGCATTTTTCGTCGTAGAAAGTTGAAATTTGGCTCGATTGAAGAGGCGCACAGTTCCACGATGCCTATTGAAAATGAGCGGGATCCGTTACCGGTAAGTGTCTTTTTTTCTGTAATTTCGGGTTTTTTCGGGAATGACCTAGGAAACACTCTAGGTGTCTGAAAGTTGCATCGACCGAGTTGAAATTTGGCACGGACGAACCTTGGGACCCCCAAATACGACCTATTGAAAATGGGCCGGATCCGAGAATTTTAAGGCCCCCGTTCAGGGCCGTACTTCTTTTTACAACGTTTAAACTAGTTTCTCGGTAACGGTATACATGGCGAAAAGATTCTGTTTGCACCGTTACTTAGGAAAAACATAGAGGTACGAACTTTATGGAGATCGATTTTCAAAAAAAAAATTAGGTGAGCGGCAAAAAATATTTCCCCACGACAAGAATTTTTCGACGCTCTTCTATAATTTTTTGCATGATTTCAAATTTTTTTCGAAATATTTTTCGACCCTTCGAAAAAATAACAAAACAGTGCGATAAAGCCATTCATTACCTACAAAAAAGGTAAATGTAGTTTTTTCCTGAAACGTTGGAAAAACTGTCAAAATCGGGAAAAACTTCGGCAGGTCATTTCGACTGTTTCCCGCGTCGGTCATTTTATCTTCCTGTATTTTCTCAATCGTGATCTTCTTTTCAATTTTTTTTTTCTTCAACATAATATAGTTTGAAGTCTTATCTTCATTTTGTCTCGCATATATGGGCACTTTTAACGAAAAATAAAAAAATTCCTCGCTGATCGAAAATTAGCTGACACTTTTTTTAAATTATTAAATCGATGTTCTTTTTTATTTTTTCTCACATTCAATTATAAATGATTCTGAAAATTAGAAGAGCAATCGCAACGACAATTAAGTCACCTACATGCGGGTGAAAAACGTTTTCAAATTGGTCTTTTAATACCGAAAATATGACAAGTCTAAAAAATAATTTTTATTAAAAGCCTGGTAGCCTGGTTTATCGGTACCTGCCAAGTAATCTGACGTAATACATATACCTGCTCAGCGCTATGAAGTTCAAATGGCAGCGTGGCGGAGTGTGGTACGGTTTTTTTAATTTTTTTTTCTAAGTTAAAAATACACTATTTCTGCGATTGATGCGCAAGAAGGTTTCTTATATTTATAAAGTTACCAATAAGAGATTATTAGCTCCCATTACTGAAACGAACAGAAGAACTGGAGAGCTCTTTCGTGCGCTGGTGGCTGTAAAATTGATCCGCTTGTTATCTCATCCTATAGGTGAACATTATGGCATAACGGACAGAGTTGAGATGGTCGAATCTTTCAGGAAAAATATAGAGGCTAAAAAAGAAGAGGTTACTCGTTACAAAGAGCCGAAAATTGAGGCGAGAGTATCAAAGGGGAAGAGTCACACCATATTCGCACCAGAAAATAAGATTAAAATACATTTTTAATTTTAAATGAACTATGAAAATCTCAGGGTCAATTTGTTTTGACAATTATTTTCAGTAATGACAATTTCAGCAGCAGAACTAGTTTGACGCGGGGTACCGACGACGCGAAAAGCTCACCTGGTGAATCTACCTTACCTAAACTTTATCTTTTTATCTTTTCCCGTGCCTCTATCTCTTTAAATAAAAAAAGTATAATAGTTTCTAGCAATTTATCTTAACAAAATTTGGATCTGAAACCAAAAAAACAAAGAGTGTTTAGTTCGTTCGAGAAACTAGTTTCAAACCGTCTACATTTAACTGCGCGGTGATTGTCATTCTGTTGACTGACAGTGAATAATTTTTCTCAACATTAAATTTAAATCCTGGCGTGTTTGCCTGATTAATTAAATAAGAGTGTTTCCTGAAAATAATTATCTTTAATTACCTTATTAGACTTTCCGGCCGTAATTTAGGAAAGTACCAAAAAAGTACGAACTCCAGCAACGTCTACTGTAAGTAAAGTTTCTTTTTGATTTCTGAAGAGCTCTTGATATTGAGACACCATTAGAAAATTAATATCTTCAGAATCCTTCAAAATCTTCAGAATCCAGTTTACAAGTTATTTGAGTTTGTTGGTAACGATGACAAATTAATGAAAATGAAAAAGTGTTTTCAAATTCATGTAAATAAAAAGATTGTTAAGTTGAATCAAAGATAGGGATACTGTTATTAGAGTCAAGTTAAAAAAGCCTAAGGTAATTTTTGTTGCTTTTTTGATTTTGGGTTATTACTTTCAATAAACGAAATCAAAATAAATCCCAAATAAAAAGTTAACTGGCATCCCATAGCTTTCCTTCACTTTCCTTTTAAAGTAGGGAGAGAGTGTCACGTTAGCGTAACAATTTGGCTCCTAGCTTGGTCTCTCTATTTCGAAGTCTCAGAGAAAATTATCTATTCAAAATTTTCCTACCTTTATCTCCTTTTTCTCACAACCCACGCATTGTTGGGCACTCAGTTTTTTCCATTGAGATGTTTTCTAAAGTCAATTTTTCTGAAAAATAACTAGTTTGATTATAATACTTTTTGGTGATAATAAAAATATTCTTGAAAGTTTTAAAAGCATGCACAAAATTTAAAAGTTATCTCAAGAACGTGGAAAATTTCTTATTTGTTTGAAGTTGTTAAGAACAAAAAGCCCTCTACACATCTACTACAGAGACTCTAGCGTAACTGGTATCGTAACCGTTTGCAAAAAGGGAGAAGTTCATAAATAAAACGTAGGTATGTATTTTTTATGCATGTTTATCGATTACTTCGGAATAGCTGCATCTATTTGAATAAAAATGTCCTGCATTATAGCGAAAAGGACTCCGCCATAGATCCAGATACTTTTAATATAAAATTAATTGATAAGTCAGTATATATTTCGAAACCCATAAGATGTTAAGACATTTATGATGCAAAAGAAGAGATTTTTCGCCCGATACTTCCTTGGGGGTATTCAATGCGTCCTCCCTTATAAACGCGAGTAGGTTTCCATAATTTGGACTCCAACATATACGAGATTCATATCCATCACAATGAGGCAATTCAGTGGAAGTTTCTAAAGTTTCTGTTACATCATGGAGAAGGTCATTATCCAATAATTGGGAATCCCCATCAGCAGCTGCGCCTCCAATGTCCTCAAACATTCTCGGAGATATTTTATGACCACTAATCTAGCAGGATTTCTGCAAATACTGTTAGGTAGAGGAATAGGAAAACAATAAAAAGGCAAGAGAAGTTAGTACTGACCTATATTAATTTAATAAAATTATACTTGCCTTGCAACGTATATTGGTGAACTGGGAAGTATCGAAGGATGATTTTTTGTTTACCAGATTTTTTTATTTGGCATACATATCATAATCAGTATTGAACCGTTAATTATTGTAATAAATACTGCGCGTCATACTTAATGCTTTAAAAACATCCATAAATCAAGCACTTACTTCAGATATGTGTATAAATAGTCACTTGAATGAAATATGTGATGTAATTTAATATAAATGCAATGTGTTTTACATGCGTAATAATTTTATATAACCCACATTGCAATGTCAATTATTTTTACAGACATAAAGTTTTAGGAATACAAATTGTCGATAATTGGTGCGTGAGTTATCATCAGTTCACACAGACATATAATGGGACCTTCATTTTTACCGCCGGAGTCCGAACGACGCTATTTGAGAGGTCTAATGCAAAGTCAATTACAATTACAATTACAAATTTCTTTATTGTACTTGAATTACAACAGTCATTGCTCAGTACAACAGCGTCATTACAGAAATTATAAAAACAAACATAAAGACAAACAGTAAATTTAAAACACACAGCATGTCAACATAACGCCGGGAACAGTGAGGGTCGAGACGCGCAGAGACACAAAAGAAATCAGTTCTCGATCGAGGCATAGTTCCATCTCTATGATAAGGATGGATCAAGGCTTTGAGTTTTAGGTGTTTTAATATCAGACTGCAGGTAGGGATGGGGGGTGGAAGGACAGTATATCAGAGGTAGTGTAGGGTTCCAACTCCGTGAGATGTTTCCGGAGATACGCACTGTACGCTGAGAACCCAACAGTTGCAGGATCTATTTTGAAGTGGTTCAGGTATTTGATAGATGCGTACGTGAATGTCCTTTCTGAAGACGACAGATGGTGTGTAGGACGTTTAAACAAATTGAACCTGGTACTGTAGTGATGCGTGAATCGGTAAGGTAAAAGTCTATCCTGATTTTTGTGGATCAGTTTGAGCAGAGAGAAGACATACAAAGCAGGCACGGTAAGAAGTCCAAGCCGCCTGAAATGGCCTCTGCATGACTGCTGCATTGACAAGCCTGTCAGGATCCTAATCGCTCTCTTTTGAAAAAGAAAAACCCTTCGCAGAGATCTCTCAGACCCACCCCAGACGGCCAGCCCATAGTTCACGTGGCTGATGAAATGCCCATAATAAGCAAAGAGAAGAACCTCAGGGGACACCGTGTGCTGAAGGCGTCTAAGAAGGAAGCAGACGCTAGCAAGACGACGGCATAAATGATCTGTGTGTGCCGACCAGTTTAGGTTCTGGTCGATGTGGAAGCCCAAAAACTTCACCACGCCCTTCGGCTCGATCAAGGCACCATCGGTGGGTATGGAGGGTAAAGGTGGAAGATGTGATCGGCTAGAGTGAAAATCAATCAGCTCAGTTTTGTCTAAGTTAAGTTTTAGTTCATTGGCCCTGAGCCATAAACTTGCTCTTTTCAACGGGAGTTGAATGGTATCTATCAGACTAGGAGGGTCGCCTGGTTTTATCCTAATAAGAATTGTTGTATCATCAGCATAGTTAACACAGATTGAATTTGGGGAGGTAATTTTGGGGCCCAGATCGTTAATGAAGATAAGAAAAAGAAGTGGACCGAGAACACTACCCTGTGGCACCCCTGAGGAGACTGGAGCAAAAGGTGATCGCACAGGTCGGCCATCAGACCCAGTAATCTGAACCGACTGTGTTCTTCCCTGTAGGTAGCTGGTAAACCAAGAAAGGGGCAATCCACGAACTCCGACATTCTCCAGTTTCCGAAGGAGGCACTCGTGGCACACACTGTCGCAACGTAAGGTACTGTGCGGTGGTTTTCCATTGCCTTCCGCTTAACCTAAGAAATAATTCGAAACTACAGGGTCATAGGGTCATTCGTGTTGCGCTTTCAGTAAAAGTATCTCTGAAGGTAGGAGTGACTGAAATTTTATAATTTGCAAGCCGCCACTTTACATAATAATCTAGAAGCCTAAAAATATTTTTGGTAGCCTACCGTTTCTGGTTACACCGGAAGTCGCCCTGTGTATTGTTATATTATGAAACTGCCTGAGAAAATTCAGTAATGATGTTACTTAATAAACAAATCCAAATCGCAATTTTCCATTTTCAAAACTGATTATTTTGAAAATGGTTCAATCTTGGAAAACGCCCCAATCTTACTTTTTCACACATCCGTTAAAAAAATATGTTTCTAAATTTTGTTTTATAAAACTTAGTAAGCTACTAGATACATGAAAGCTTACTTACTTTTCTAAAAAAATACCGTTTGCGGAAGAAGCTAAATATCTTAGTCTTATCCTTGATAAAAAGCTGCTGTGGAATTCTCATCTGGAAAAACCATCCACAGAGCCAAGTTCTCCTTATGGAGCTGCAAAAAGATCTGTGGAAAAACTTGGGTAATTAGTCCCAAGCAAATACACCGGCTGTATGGCTGTAAGACCAATGATCGCATATGGCTGTGTAGCTCGGTGGTCCAAAAGCATACAAACCTTGGCCAAAATGAAGATTTCGAGTCTACAAAAGCCTTGGGCATCTATGGAAATTCTTTTGGACCTATTTCCTCTTCACATAAACTTGGCGGAAATTTATGCCACTGTACTCAGCGCACAGATGTTGGGAAAATACACTGTACGAAGAAAACAAATAAAATGTTCTAATACAGCCAAGTGGCTCTCAAATCCCTTTGCTCCATCCGTTACAACTGGTATGGAACAGTCAAACAGCACTCAATGCTGTAGCTAAAAACAATGATTTGTCTCTTGTCTGAATTCCAGGTCACTCTGGTTTTGGGGAAAATGAAATGGTCGATTCTCTGGTCAGAAGGGAAACTGAATCCAAATTTACAGGACCAGAACCGGTTGCCGGCATATCTTCAAATATCGCCAAAACAAGGATAGGCTCACTCTAAGACGAGGGATAGGGCCATTTATAGTCAAAGTTAGGAACTACTGGAACTCAAAAAGACAAGATGTGTACAAAAGCTTAAGAAATAACTTAAGAAATTTTTTTTTTGACACCCAGTATCTTGAGAACAATGCGTTCGTGGACCCATGTTAATAGGAACTTTTTTCTTAGAACGAGGCAACTAAGAACCCCTTTCATTTTCCGACACATGTTTTGGAACACCCTGTAGGCATTATGGAAAAATAGATAAAAGAGTGAATGCAGGTCAAATGAGTATAAAGCATTGTCATGCTAGCAGTGCCCGAAACTCCAATCAAGAGAGCCTCCACACAAACAATAACAGAGCCAACCAGAGTCCCAGAACAAGCACAGACATGGAAAAAAATACTTTAGGAAAAATTGTAGTAGTATGCTAGAATTGACAATATTTTTTTTAATAAAATCTAATGGCGATAAAATAATTTAGAGCTTTTTTAATTGCTTTGTCTCAAGTATGATTATTTTCAAGCCTATTTGTTTATTAAGGTTTGAAATTTCCACTACAACATGAAAATCCGTTCCCACTTCCCCCCTCCCCCCCCCCCTCCCACTACACTTTATGATAATTCTAGTAAAAGTGTAACATTTTTAGCTACACCTGAACGAAACGAAATACTGAAATAAAAAAAAAATGAGCTGATTGGACGATTTTCGTAATAGAAATTTATGGCCCCTTTATACAATTTAGGCTGGGAGGATTAACGCATATTTTTATTGTTTCAACCTTGTGGTTTATTTAACTCTTTAACGCGGTTGTTTATTCAACTCTGCTGAATAAATTAATCAAATTCTAGACGAATAACTAACTGCCACTCTTCATAAAAATTTGAAGCGAAAACTGAAATATCGTTCGTAAAGATTTTGACACCTAGCAATATTGGAGATATATCACAGCGCCAACTTGTTGATTGGATGGTGGAAGAATCTGTATCTGTATCGCGTTCGCGAACAAAATACTCGACTTGAATTGGTATAGAGAACGAAATTGCATTTATCAGGATACGTGTTGAATAATGCAATTTACATTTCAATTTGTTAATTTATTCTATTCGGTGTAGGCGCTGCAAATTCCTTTCATCAAACCTCCTATACAAAGAATGATGACTCGGTTGCGAATTCATAGAAAAACGCCTGTGAGATGATGTGAATTGTGTCTTCTTGTATTTTTATACATATGAAAGGTATATGGAGTTATTTTTAACAAAAGTTGTTGATTCTAAAACCATTTCATACGAGTGAATTTTCTGGGTGTAGTCAGTATAGGTACCATAGAACGGGGATACCTATATGAAACAAAATTTTCACTATTTTGCCGCCCTAACTTCTGTATGTATGTACAAAGAAAACATAAATAATTATAAAAGGTGGAGGTATGAATTAATTTATTCAAGAATCTATAGAACCATTTTTTTAATAACCGCACTAAAATAGTATATTATGCAACGAGCTTATAATGAAGCCATTATCTGCGAGTTCCATACACTATTTTTTCTACGACCCTTTTTTATTTCATAGAAAAGATTGAAAAATTATATATTTTAACAATGACCCGTGTACAATTGCGGATCATTGAGGTTAAGATAGGTTGCTATTTGCTTACGCATATTAGGTACCAAATTTTCTCTTCGTCGCTAAGATTCTGCTGAGACATGTTTTAGTATCAAGTTTAAGGGCACTACTCACTACTGCGTAATTTTTATTATGGGAAGTTCGAATTCCGAATTTTACGCTTTGATTTTCAGATTAATTAATAATTTTAATAACCTGCTTCACTGCCATTAATTACGATATTGTTTGCCTGCGCAACGCGGGTCGCAGCGTTGCCGCTTTGAATACTAACGGAGCGCTACGAATGATATAATACTTTATCTTCCCATCTTTTACACGATATACCTACTTATCAAATTAATTAAGGTAACATAAAATCTTGATAAATTTTCTTTGAATGTTACTTATGTTCTAAATTAAATAAACGTTCAGAATTTTTTTTCAGAAATACAGAACTTATATCAGAAGGCAATTTTTGTCGTGAGTATGACAACTCTGTGACTTCGGTTGGCATACCGACCCGATCGTGAGCGAAAAGGAACCGATTCGATTGCAAATGCTCCTCTGCCATTGGATAGCTTGACCAGTGCTTTAATGAAAATTTGTATCTTAATGAGACCCATTAAAGCACTGGTGATTCATATACTTAATATGCAGATTAAAGGTTGGGAGTAGAAAAAAACTTTTTTTAATCTGGTTTTGTTTCATAATATAACCCATAAAGTGAGCATTCAAGGTGTTTCAAATCATATGTCGGAAAATTGAGAGTGCGATTCCCTGCCTAGTTCTATCTAACAAAGTTATATTCATGAAAGTAAAACATAGGTATTGACGTAACAACTTATGTATTATAAAGCTACCCCCAATTTGATAAACAAGACATATTGATAAACATTAAGTGACCATCATAGAAGCACGTCGAGATGTTATCTTGTTTAAAGGCAAACAATAAACTATCCTTTACTAAAACCTCGACATTCGATATATAAAGTAAGAGTGTTAGATAGATGGGAATAATAATAGATAATAAGAAGAGAACAGTATGGAAGTATGTTATTTAGTATCGAACTGGTATTAATTTAGTCGAGTAAGTTTACGTTATTATTTGAAGCCAACGTTCTGATTTAGCACTATATTATGAGCCAAGTTCAACTAGTGTAGTATTACGACGAATATGTTATTGTTGTTGTTATATTTGATATCTCTGGCGATCCTGAAGGACCATCAGTTTATCACACAGCAATCCTGCCAGCTCACCAAGATTATCACATAGCGATCCCGCACAGAGCCGAAGTTTATCACATGTATTGTATATTGCAGTTTAGGTACGTAGTTTGTAGTTTATCAGAGTTTAGTTTAGGGATTATAGCATCAGTAATTATTTATTATACTGTTTATAGTTACCGGAGATGTTATAACGGTACACCCTTGGACAAGAACTAGATCAGCTAGAGGGTATATTAGACAGCACTGCACTCCTAAATAAGAAGAAACAACAAAGGAATACCGGTAGGGTTGATTTGGCTACCCTATCGCGTTTGCTCTCGCTACGTTTCAACACTTACAAGACTAAGTCCGATGAGAAATTGATAGGAGCACTTTGTACAAGCAAGAGGGACAAAAAGGTATTAAAAGGTAAAATTGAGTTAGTCTGAAAATGACAGAAAAACGACGTTAGAGCGACGTCATAAACATCACGTCCGAGAAATGACCAGAATAATCACGTCATTTTTTTGTAATATGATATCGGGGACCCAAAATGACTAAAAAATTACGTCGTTAATACGTGACTCAGCTGCCTGGGGAATGGCCCAAAAGAGGGTGTAATCAGTGAGCAGGTCAGGTACCTAATCGATTCCTTCAGATACTTGTTAATGGTGCTTGGGCCGTTGACATAACAAAAGCTGTGCAACCTAACAAAAGTCTAGGTGATGAGCCAGGGGGTAGCAGGGGAAATAACTATAGCTGGTGCATAGCAGGGGAAATAAAATTTTCTAAAATTATTATTTTATAGATTTTTTAGAATTCTCAACCGTTTTCGAGCTACATTGCTCTGGTGAATATTTTAGAGTGTAACTCAAAAACGGTTGGGAATTCGAAAATCACGTCCTTCCTCCCTCCTTCCCCCGGCTCATCACCTAGACGTCAGGACTTTTACTATATTTACTCACTGAATATGTTCTGAAGGTACCTACTTGTTCACGCACTGTACACCTCCTCCCTTGACTGGACTACAGGACGATTCCCAGGTCGCTGGCATGGGCTTAAGAAATTTCGATATTTCCTCTCAAGTAAAATAAATCAGATAATAATAATTAATAACCCAAATAAAGAAGTCTTAGGTATAAAATTCAGGTAATATTGTTTAAAAAAATTGCAAGTGTATTGAAGTTTGATATCCTAAGCACCGCGGAAAACATTGATCTGAAAAGTTGACTACTCCTTAACTTTTCGTAACTGTAACTTCATGTGTGTATCTAATTTCAGTTTCAGTGATGAACGCGTGACATGATTCGAAATGTGAGGCGTCAAAAGGCATGTGGAAGGATGCGTGATTGTATTTTTTTTTTCATCGAAAATAATACCACGTTTAAAGAAGAAATTCGCTATACTTGCTTGGTATGTGCCTAATTTACCAATCTATTTTTATATATTTTTACATTTATAGAATAGACATAAAAAATATAGTACATAAATAGTACTAAAAATGATAGTTATAACGTGTTTTATAATTCACGGACTACTACTAGTAGATGATAAATACAGTAGTAAATCGTGGTCGCAAACAATTTTCTTGTATCAGGGATCATAAAAGATGTTGTTATTAGACGAGGAATGCAACTTTTACGAATCGTAAAATGAATATTATTTGGCCTTTAATGTAAGTATAGAGTCAGGAAGTCTTTGTGATAGTTTTAGTAATACATATACTCCTTTCGCCCGAAAGTTAAGGCCTTTTATTTGCTTGCATTGCAAGTACCTACCTACCAATAAAACTCCTCAAATTTTGACATGTGCCAGGAAGTTTCCAGTTTTTAATACTTTATAAATAATTCGTGGTGTAATACTCGTAGAAACAGTTATAACTTTTATGTTTACCTATTGCTTGCAAGTGGTAATTATTAATAACTAACAAGATTTTCCTTACGAAAATCTTGGCCTGTCGGCGGCGTCGGGCCTTTGGCCCTCCATGGCGGGCCTTCGGGCCGTAGTGTCAGTAGATCCCAGTCAAAGTTGAAATTTGTCATCAGTTGTTTTTTTTTATTGCAGTTTTTCTATATCAGTACGGCCCTGAAAGCATTAGATTCCCTGTCAAAGTTAACGCCTGTCACCTCCTTTTTTTTTACTATTTTTTCTATATTGCTCCTGAAGGACCAATATGTGAACTTACGAAAATTCGCGTGGAAGTTAGATACACGTAAAAGTTACTTTCGTGTTAGTTTGAGTGGAGGGTGATCGGAGAGACCCTTTGAACCCACGACATTTGAACTCTTACCGGAAAGTCAATTTTTGCGAACGTAAACTTCGAAATTTCGTCAAAAAACTCGGCCATTATCGATCCGTTGTAGTGTCGCCATTTTTGAAACTTCAGCGAAAAAAAATGAAAATTGTGACAAAAGAATTCTTCGACTACCAAGCGCAAGTCATCCCCGAGTCTCTCTGTACCCGGAAATTGCGAAGAAAAAAGTTTCCGAATTTTTGCTAATTTTCTCTGCTTTTTGCATGAAAATCGGCGAAGTTTTCAAAGAGAAAATGTGCATTTCTGATATTTTTTATTGTAACTTCGGCCTCGATTATCGTAAGAAGATCGCAAAGGTAACGTCGTGTAGGCGAAAAGTGGTGCTAGGCGACTGCAAAGTATCGTCGTAATTGACCTAATAGTTTGTCATTTATAAGCTGTCAAAGTTGATTTTGAAAAAAAGAATTGGCCAATTTTCAAAAGCGCCTGTAGCGGCCATTTTGGAAGATTTCGTGATTGCATTTCAACTTTTCGGTTGCAGAGGAGATAACCTATCGACGAAAAACAATCGTCGATTCGACGCACCCACCGTTCCGGAGAAAATGGCCGAGCAAGTTTTTTTTCTGAAAATAAAGAAGGGGGACCCCTTCTTCAAAAATCAAAAAAAATCAAAACGGTAAAAAATTTCAGAACGGTACCTTTGAATCGTAAAGAGTCTCGAACCGAAGACCGTTTCTCGCTTACTCTCTTAATTTCGGAGAAAATGGCGTTCGAATATCTAATTATGCAGAAAAAACGTAAACGCGACCTAGGGATATAATATTTAATGATTCGAAAAATCCAGATGGCTGTTTTTATTTTGACGTGACGAAGAGACTCTAAGCTACAACACTGACAGCTGTCAAATATCAAATCTGACCGGCATTTATTCAAATTATGAGTTCAGCACATGCGGAATGTTCGGTTATTATACGCGGTGCGAAAATTTTTGACAGCTGTCAAATGTCAAATCTGACAGCTGTCAAATATGTCAGTGATAAAATATATCAAATCTTAAGTTAAGGTCATCCGGAAAATTCGGGTATACGAAGCGCGAAGCGCGAAAAATTTTGACAGCTGTCAAATGTCAAATCTGACAGCTGTCAAACACGTCAGTTGTCAAATATGTAAAATGATAAGTTCTGGTCATGCGAGCAGTTCGGCTATACGGATGAGCGCGAAGCGCGAAAAATTTTGACAGCTGTCAAATGTCAAATCTGACAGCTGTCAAACACGTCAGTTGTCAAATATGACAAATCTTAAGTTCAGGTTATGCGAACAGGTCGGCTATACGGTTAAGCGCGAAGCGCGAAAATTTTTGACAGCTGTCAAATGTCAAATCTGACGGCTGTCAAATTTCAAATGTGACAGCTGTCAAACATGTCGAATTTCAAGTTGAAGTCACGCTGAAAGTTCGCCTACTTGCGGCGTGAAGCGTGAATTTTTTTTTGACAGCTCTCAAAATGGACGGCGCAAAATTAAAAAAAAAAAGTGAAAAGAGGTTTTGCTGGGATTCGATCGCGAAATCTGAGCTGAAACTAATGCTAAAACTGTGCGGGTACACGTGCACCCACTTGAAAATGCTTAAAAATTGTCGAAAACAACCTCTCATAAAAACTATCAGATCTCCGTTAAAATTGAATTTCCGAATTAAATTTTGGTAGAAACGTGATCTATAAGCATAGACAATCCTAAAATATCCACTACATAACCCGGCAATGACCGGATAAGTGTGGTATGAAGAGAAAAAAAACACAAATTTTTAACCAAATCTGACATCTGAAATTAATTAATTTACCTGTGACGTCACAACTAGGAAAATTATTTTTAAATCAGACACCGGTCCGAATTTTCTTTAATAACTTTTTTATTTGACGCTTTTTGAAAAAACTATTTATATGCATTTCGGTTGTTAAGTGTTCAAGCTTTTAGATTTTCTGGACCGCGTACAAAATTTTGTAGCCATTTTGGCTTAATTGACGTTTTAGCTAAAATTTTGTATTTTTCTTGAAATAACGAGAAAACCGCAAATTTTCCGAGAAAATGTTTCAAATAAAAAAAATAGTACTCGGTGTGCTCCTCAAAAAAGCTCTGATTAAATATTTCGCTAGGATGCACCGTTTCCGAGAAAATAATTTTTAAATGATTTTGAAAAAAAAATCCGCAATGGAGTTTTTTTCGAATAAGTTGTTTTTGCCGACCTTTGACGTGAAAAACCGTATCTACCTTTTTTTTAGACAAAGAATGTCTCTATCATACTGTTTTTTTATCTTTTTGATCGGTCAAAAACATTTCGAGAAAAATTTCAAAACTCGCGTTTAAAAGTAGCATCTTCTCAATCGATTTTTAAAAAGACGATTGCCTCTCACAAACGACGAATTTTCCGAGAAAATGTTCCAAATAAAAAAAGTAGCAATCGGTGTGCTGCTCAAAAAAGCTCTGATTGAATATTTCGCTAGGATGCACCGTTTCTGAGAAAAAATTTTTTTTGGTGTTTAGAAAAAACAACAGACTTTTTCATAAAATTTATGTTTTCAACCCTTACTTCGTAAAATCTCTGCATATTTATTGATTATGAATAAAACACTAATGTTTTATATTTTATACAGTAGAATTTTATAAAACATTAGTGTTTTATTCATAATCAATAAACAGACTTTTTTGTTTTTTGAATAAGTCGCTTTTGTCGACTTTTCACGTGAAATTTCAACATTATCTTTTTTGTAGGCAATGAACGATTCTAACACACTGCTTTGTCGTATTTTCAATACAAATTGTATTTTTTTCGTAAGTAATAACACCAAGATCCTGGATCATAAGAATTTATCTATGAAACAGGGGAATGTTCGGATAGCTAAAGATGAATTATTTTAAAGAAAAAGCTCGGCCACGTGCCACGTCAACTCTTCTTCTTCTTACTTCTTCTTTAATGGCTTGGGCGTCATTGTGCATATAGCCAGCGTCAAGTTTTCAATGGTTTAACCAGACTCCAATGTCTTGTCTAGGTTAAATCAGAAAGTTAGGATAATTTGTAGAGATATGGTTGAGTTTCAAAAATTTTGTCAATATTATTGATGCTTTAAAATTAAGATGAAAAAGAACTGTTCTTATGTTTAAGGCTTATAAAAGAAAATTTAGAGAACCATATTTTGGTTGTAAAATTTTCCTGGAAAGAGAAAAACCAGAGTCTACCTTTGAAAATTGAGATAATTAAAAAAAACACTCGTATTTTTTGGGACGTCGCTAGATCCAGGCTCTCTTTAACTAATTGGTCTGTCTTGTCGTTACCTTTTATATTAGTAGGGCTTGGAATCCACACCAGTAATATTTGTTTTTGCCATTATTCAGTCTCATTTTACTAACGCTATCTTCGTTTTTATGTCGTAAAAATGCTCAAATTGTGCGCCACTAACTTCTATACAAGAATGAAAATTCTGCTCGGAACGTCCCCTAACATTTTCGAGGATCGGTGACGTAATGTGGCAACATCCTTCATCAATGCATCGGCATTACTCTTCCAGTAACCTTTTAGTTCTATTGCGTTGTAAATTTTCTCTCCAGTCTCCAGATGAAGCTCTCACTACTCTCCCACAAGAAAAAGCTCGAGGACTCAAATCGTGTGAGCGTTTCGGGTATTCCAGAGTCCCCCTTTATCCAATTCATTTTTTCTGTCAATTCTTCAATCCATTCAAAAAATCGGTCCAGAAACCCACGGACAGATCGCGCATAATGTGATGGAGTTCCATCTGTTTGGGAAGTCAAATGATCTTCTAGGAAACTATCATACCGATCATCATTTTCAACGAAGTTAACAAGTAGGTACTGGGTGGACAAAATTTTTCAACACTTCCAGGTAAAGTTCACCTGTCAGATTAGCAACAATATTGAATTTTAGGTCCAAGAATATGCACCCTCGTCAGAGAAGCAGGTGTTGAAAAGCAAATTCTCATCAGTAGGTACGTAATTCAACTAGTAATTTATAAACATACATATAAAAAATAAATAAACATACTAAAAACATGCGCAACTGATAGTTTTCAATGGAAAATTGTAGAAAGTAGAAGAAGTATAATATAGGGGATTCCCTAAAAATCCAGGGTCCGAGATAATTTCAATTATTATACATCGATGAACTGGCGTCTAACTATAACATTACCGTGCAGAGAACCCTGTAATTCGAAGAGGATAAGTACTATTTTTTAGAGAGAGATGGGCTCAGTATAAGGGCACAAATAAATTTGTTCGTGAAATTGGCACCAAAGACGAAGGGCTGTTACCAACAAACAAACGTAGGTATTTGAGAAAATGGACATAAAATTTATGATTAGTGATTTTTTTATAGCGTCTGTATAGCAACCACCAAACAGTTTGTATGGCAACATGCCTCATCGACCAATGAAACACGAGGCATTGGCCACACGAGTCAATTTACCATGCTTGACTATCGATAGCTAGTCACGATGTCACATAATTAAAAAAAAAAATTATCGACTTTTAGAACTGTGCAAAAAATCAGAAAAAGAGATCATAAATTTTTTGGGTGTCACTTTGTATAATGATCTTTACCACAGACCACAGATAACATATTGCACTAGTAGTTGATAAATAAATGGAAAGTGTTCACGTAGATAATAATGATGCAGCTCGGAAATGAAGAGACAGCCTTGAGTGTCTGCAACAACAAGACAAACATCATCTCATTCTGTGGCAACAGATCACAAAACATAAAGGCTAGAAGACTTGATTGATAAATTACAAAGCGTTCAGATAATAATATGAAACTCCGGTTAAAGGGTACATGTAAGTTTAAATATGTATGCGAATGCTTTTATAAGTATATTAGATCTCGAGATCTTATAAATAAAAACGTTTGTAGGTATTATTGTTGCCACCGCGATGATAAAATTTGGTCCTATTGATGATAAGGGGATTTTAAGACTCAATGATGGTTTTAAATATTAATGATTAAGGCTCCTGAAACCCATAAGTTTGGTTGTCCTATTAATCCCCAAAAGAATAATTTTATAATTTTTAAGTTTCCGATAGAACCAGAAGTTAACTAACTCCCTCTATTTTTAATGTCTGTCTCGTTAGGTCAGAGCAACTTCAATTATTAAGGAAAAAATTGAATTTCAAAGAACCTAATTCGAATATAAAAGTTCTCGTGGGGTCGAGCCTTCCGGCGTTTCTCCCATCGCATGCAAAATTGAAAGCTCGCAGTCGCGTTTCGATTGAAGATGCCGACACACAAAAATTGGAGGCCCGGTCACAACCGGAACTATTACGTCGATGATAATAATTTGTCACGTCGGCTCATCTTCATTAACATCTCATGATTTTATTTTTCAAGTTAATTCTGGATTGATTGATTATTTCGGCAGACTGAGCGCAACAGTAAGTCTAGAGGTAATTTTAGATGTAATGACTTCGCAAATGACCGCAGAAGAAAGATCAAGAGCAATTAGATCCAGAAAACGCGATGACCTTTCTCTACATAATCCAATATTTAAATAATCTATATCCAAATAAAATGTAAAATATGAAGGCGTCATAATTCAATAAGTAGGTACCTACCATATTTTTTGCCTTATTATTAGAAATGAATTTTGCACTAGGACAGAATTACCTATTAGTGTATTTTTTAATAAAAAAATACACTATTGAGGACGACATCACTTTTCGAAAATCACCCAAACTCATCAAATGTCCACCGATCATGACCCCCAGATCACGAAAAAGTGGTTTTCCAAAATTCACCTGCCCACGATATATATATATTTATAAATGCAAAAATATTTAACGGGCATTTCGCTCTAACCTAGGGCTTCCTGAGGCAGACCTGACACGCAGAGCCATCCACTCATCTCGAAGCTGCAGACAACGTTGTTTCGGTCTCTTAGACCTCATCAGTACAGCACATCGAGAAATAACTAGAGGATGCATGCCAGGCCAGCCCAGGAAGCCAACTATATAAATAAAGAGGTGACACGGAACTCCGTGACCTCAGTAGTTGGTTGCCATCTACCGACGGAGACAAGAACTAACGGCAGCACACTGCTAGCTTTGTGTCCATCGGGAAGCCCTAGGTTAGAGCGAAATGCCCGTTAAATATTTTTGAATTTTTAATTTCATCGCTCATTAACATCATCATTATTATATATTTATACAGGGTGTCCCAAGATTTCTTTATCAAGGGATATCCGCGTTATTTCAAAAAATAAACAAATGAAATTCGGGAAATTTCAACCATACCCCTAAGACTTTGCAGCTGCACCCTCAATGCAGCTTTACGCCTTTCCACCCCTAAGTAATCATCCCCTACTTTTTTTTTCAAATGACACCCCCATATTTTTTTTGCTCGACAGGATTGTTGACTTCTTTCTGAATACAATGTCACACGATTTTTTTAAATCGAGACATATCTAGCACGCCGAAAACAATGTACTATCATAACAAACGAGGGTCGTCAAGGAGTAATAATTAACATTTAATATGACATTAAAATCACAGAAGCAATTATTATTATTAACGCCTATACCAGTAACACCGGTATTACTAGTTAAGGTGGTTGGAGGAAACATTAACACAAAAAACAAGAAATTACAACTCCTTGACAACCCTCGTTTGTTATCATATTACATATATTGTTTTCGGCGTGCTAGATATGTCTGGATTTAAAAAAATCTTGTGACATTGTATTCAGAAAGAAGTCAACAATCCTGTCGAGCAAAAAAAAAATGGGGGTGTCATTTGAAAAAAAAAGTAGGGGATGATTACTTAGGGGTGGAAAGTCATAAAGCAGCATTGAGGGTGCAGCTGCAAAGCCTTAGGGGTATGGTTGAAATTTCCCGAATTTCATTTGTTTATTTTTTTAAATAACGCGGATATCCTTTGATAAAGAAATCTTGGGACACCCTGTATATATATTTCTCCAAAATCACGATTTTTCGATTTTAAAAACGCTCCTGTAGCTTTATCTTTCAAGATTAGTGAACGAAATTTTGGATTCTTATAAAGCTTTGGAATGACTTTATATTTTCGTTGAAAAAATTTCCAAAAGTCACGTTACTTCTACAGGGTGTCCTTTCAAAGTTCCACAAATCCGGACTTTGAGGCACGGTTTCTGGCCGCAATTTTCAATCTAGGGGGCTGAAATTTTTGTGAGAGTAAGATGTCCACAAGGAGTGGTCTGGTATTGCACTTGAGCAAAATCGGCCGAGCCGTTTCAAAATGGCGACCATTTGAATTTTCGGAAAATTTACTATTTTTTGAACCCCTGTATGAGCAAGATGGTAAAATAACTTTGAAATAAAATTAACAGGATTGGAAGAAAATTATTTGAAATTTGAGTTAATGCAATAAAATTTGCATTATTTCTATTAATAAGCCAGTGGCATGGGTAGGAAAAGGGTAAAAATTGCTAAATTTCTATAACCGTTTTTGAGCACATTTTTTAAGGAATTGAACTAAATTTTTTACAGTAGACAACTATCCTAATACTCTTTAATCTTCAAAAATTTCAAGGATCAAATAAAAGAAATGGCGGAGATATTCGAATTTATTTTACATGATGTTAGTTTCTCTAAAATTTTAAAAACGTTCTAGTAGCTTCATCTTTCAAGATTAGTGAAAGAAATTTTTACTCTTGTGAAACTTTGGGATGACGTTAAATTTTCGTTGAAAAAATTTTTCAAAAGTCGCGTTACTTCTACAGGGTGTCCTTCAAAATTTCGAAAAATCCGGTCCATGTGGCATGGTTTTCGCCGAACAAAATAATGAGAATGGCAACTAAAGGCTTGTCTAATAACTTAACGATTGAATGTTCATTATTAGAATAATATAAAAATGAGGAAAAGCCCATCAGCGATGCGTCGTGTACCCACCAGCACCAGCACCAGCGCACCGTTTTCATCGCGCTCGGCTCGGGCGGGACCACCCATGCAGATATGCCTGCTCCTGCCAACCCCAATTGCAGAAAATAAAAACTCCTACACATCTGTATTAAGAAGATTGGATTAAAATGATTTGAAATTTTAATTAATGCAATAAAATTTTAATTATTTTTAATAGGTAATAAGCTAGTGGCGTGGGTAAGAAAATGGTAAAAATGGCTAAATTTCTTTAACTGATTATGAGCACATTTTTGAGAGAATTTACCTGAAATTTTCAGAGTAGACAACTACACTAATAAACTTTAACTCTCCAAAATTTCAAGAAGCAAATAGGAGAAATGGCGGAGTTATTCGAATTTTTTTACATGATGTTTATTTCTCTAAAATTTCAAATGTTCGATTTTCAGAACTCGCCTGTAACTTTTTAAAGTTAGTCAGTGTCGGGTATAGGAAAAGGGACGAAATTGTTCAATTTTGTAATTTTTTTTTTGGTTTATTATGTGTAAAAAATCTATTTTATGGCACGCTTTCAAACGAAATGAAATGAATTTTCACATCAGTAAACCTCTATGCAAATTCGACCTGACTATGGAAAAATTCAGAAAACCAATTTAAAAGGCGGCAAAAATTTTCATAATTGAATCGCATAAAAATACACTATTTCTGCGATTGATGCGCAAGAAGGTTTTTGTTCTATCAAGCAGAGGTACCTACGACTTGCATCACACTGTTAATCCATATAGTAGGGAGGTGCGGTCCTATCAAAAAATAATCAATATTTCCCACACTTCCTATTGTGCGGGATTCTCGTCCATCCAAAAAATTCTTTTGTCTTATAGGTTGACTTAATAAGTAATCACTGAAGAGTATTTGCTTATAAGAGCTTGAAAATTGGAAATTTTCAGGCCACCAGCGCTGAAAAATTTAGTGTGTCCTTTCACACTAATCATCGTTAAAGGCGTATTTCTTACTGATTTTTTACCTTAGAAAGGCTTTGAGAACCACCCCTTAAAATTGTAATGTAAGGTAGGTTGTATACAGGCGCGTATACAGGGTGTTTGGTAACTGGACAGCTGAAATGCAACGTCATGTATAAAATCATATTTTAGACATAAGAGAAAGAATAATTTTTTGCAAGATCAGGCCACGTTTAGGAAATATTTCCGAAATTGTTGTTCAGTTACTGAATAAAATATATTAACTATTTATAGCGGCCTTAGTTTTACATTTTTGGAAATGTTTCCTAACGAGGCGTGATTTTGAAAAAAATTATTCCATCTTTTATGATTAAAAAACGATTTTATACATGGCGTTCGATTTACGCTGTCCAATTATCAAACATCCATAGATAACCTACTAATTCCATATACAATACAACATGATTGTCTAATATAAATAAATGAATGATAAATTAACAAATACTCGTACATAAAAATTAGTTTAAATTTAAGCAATAATATGTGTATTTATTTTTTATTTATATGTATACAATTATTGCGCAAGTAAAAATAAGAATAACTTTCTGTTTAATTATGTTTGTTTAAAATACAATAAGTCAAATAATAACCAAAATCGAAGAAAACAACAGGCAGCATTAATAAGATTCATGAAAATGGTGTCCTTTTTGATTATCTCTTTGTTACATTCATTTTGAATGTTTCCATTATTTGGTGGCTTGTAAACTATAAACGGCAGGTGGAATTAAAAAACAAAATCTTCATTTATGTAACTTTAACTTTATGCCCAATATTTGTGTTTACTCTTATTATTTTGAATAAGATTATCAACAGTGAATTGTGCTATTTTCCTTGACGGATAAGATATAATAATTGGTGACCTCAAGTTCAACAACTTTTCTGTTGTTATTTCTTATTCCTCGCGTTTCTGTTTATCAATACCTATATATTTAAGAGACTTTCTACTAATTTTATGTCAACTTAGGAAAGATAGGCTTCAAAGAATATTTTCTTTAATACAGGGTGTCCCAAAACTCAACGTCATCCCTTGAAGGGCTGGTAGGCCAAGTCATGACTGACCAGAATATCATAAGATGATCTCAGTAAAAATTGTTTATTTTCGAGATAATGGGACTTTTATGAATTTTGTGAAAATCGATACCTCAGATCTGTTTTTCGAGTGTCACAGTTGCAAAATTTCATATTCTTGCATTCTTAATTTTGTTACGCAATGCTGAATAGCCCCATGAATGATTAAGTGCCGAAGAAATATTCTAGTGCCCTACCTTTTAGGAAAATTATTAATTTTTTTGCCCGATAGAAAATTTTTGTTTTTTCATGTCACAACTTTCTTACTTCATACATGAAAAAAAATAACCCCGTGAACCTGGCAAGTTATTCCTAAAAATTACCCATTTGATCTAGTTTCTGCAATGGTGTAATATTTTGCATGCTTTACTTTAGAAAAAAAGATATTGCTGTTTGACTGAAAAAGGAGCGCATTGTGAAATTATATCAATAAAATAATCTGAGAGGCGTACACAATAAAAGTACAGGGTGTTTTGTAATTGAATGTCAATATTTAAGGGGGTGATTTTTGGGTCCATTTTAAGAAGAAAACTTCATAAGAACGTATGTCCTAAAAGTCTTAACTTTTGAGATACAGGGTGGTAAAGTTTTATTAAAATAAATAATTTTTTCGTAATTTCTGTAATACCGCCCTGGATATTTTAATGAAATTTCGTATACAGGTATTACGCAAAAATTTACATTTTTTCATGTACCACGTTTCCTTTTTTTCCACTAGTAACGATGGTGCACGATCATGCAGAATTTTACCTGCATATTTTAGCAGACATTGATGGTACGCCACTGATTTCTGTTCAAATAGAAATCATTTTTGGAATCCCCATTCATTTCCAAGCAAGTTTGAACATTTGTTTTTTTTTTCACCCGATGCACTGTTTCCGCCAAAAAAAATAAAATCTGTTTCTCTACATGGTCACAAGGTTGTCGTTAAAATGACAATAAAAAAATATAAAAATACGCAGGTAAAATTTTGCACGATCGTCACTAATGGAAATAAAACAAAATGTGGTACATGAAAAAATGCCTCTTGATGCGTTATACCTGTATACGAAATTTCATTAAAATATCCAGAGCGGTATTACAGATATTACGAAAAAATTATTTATTTTAATGAAACTTTACCAACCTGTATCTCAAAAGTTAAGACTCTTAGGACATACGTTCTTATGAAGTTTTCTTCTTAAAATGGACCCAAAAATCACCCCCTCAAATATTGACATTCAATTACAAAACACCCTGTACTTTTATTGTGTACGCCTCTCAGATTATTTATTGATATGATTTCACAATGCGCTCCTTTTTCAGTCAAACAGCAATATCTTTTTTTCTAAAGTAAAGCATGCAAAATATTACACCATTGCAGAAACTAGATCAAATGGGTAATTTTTAGGAATAACTTGCCAGGTTCACGGGGTTATTTTTTTTCATGTATGAAGTAACAAAGTTGTGACATGAAAAAACAAACTTGATAAAATTTATTACTAATTTTAAAATATTATTTTGGAGCCTCTGACCGCGGCTGGACATGATTTTTTAAGTGATTTTTTCATGATTCACTGAAGATGAAAGTTTTAGGTATTTTGAGGCTTGAACGCAACAAAAAAATTGTGAAATTCTCTTCATAACTCACAACTTTTTATAACTAGATACATACAGGGTGATTCATGGCTAATACAACGTAATTAGATTCCAGGTAGAGGACATCGTATCAAGGCCAGTCTAAATCTAAGATTTTTCTTTTTCTGCCAGCAGGTGCGCAGATACCGGGTATTTTCTATGTTTGGACTTAAATTTTAAACGGCAAAATCTTTTCAACGGTTTGATGAAATCTAACAAAAAAATAAAAGAAAAATAATTGTCTGATCGACTTTCGGGAAAAAAAACGGCATCGGATTCGTAAAGTACAGGAAAATGCTATGAAATTAGCTTCCTACTAGATTGAACGGCACACTTCGAACAGCTTCACAAAAACAAATCACAAATCAAAGAACTTGCCCTACCTAAACCATAATTTTCAATTTGGCCGTACAAATTGTTTCTAATCTTCCTCAAAATTATTGAAAATCATTTCAAAAGCTCCTTATTACAAATTTACGGGATAGCCATCACCAGAATTTTGAATCTCGGTACCAGGGCCGTACCTACTTGAATAAAAAATCACATTTTCAAATCGACTATTGGAAACAACGTCATCGGACTGGAAGAGTACAGGAAAAATGCTACGGAATGAGCTTCACAAATCAGCACACTACGACCAGCTTTACAAAAAGCAGATTTTAATATTATTTTGATCTCTTTTTATGAAGCTGTTCGAAGTGTTCCGTTCGATTTAAGAAGCTTATTTCATAACATTTTTCATATACGAAGGTTTTTTCCGAAAGCCTATCGGAAAATGTGTTTTGCGGTCAAAATAGTGCAAACCATTTTCAAGTACGGTCCTGGTTTTCCACTTTTGACTTGAATAACTTCTCTATTGCAACAATTATGATCGGTGCACTCGGATGAAAAGAAACAAAAGTCTTACTCTTACTATAATGAAGCATATGGAAAAGATTCGCATTTCTTTAATGGGGACTAGGCTATTTGGGTTTGTTTCAGAATTATTGTTATCTGAGAGAAATGGCGCATATAAAAATAACAAAAAAAACTTCATCCAATAAATAATTTATATCAAAGCAATCTGTCATAGCAATACTTTTCGTTATTGTCAATGATTTAAGTCTTTTATACCTTATCCCTGAGGGCACGCGCATAGATAGCTGATGTTAAGAGAGTTGAGATAATTTCAAATTTTGTTACAAAAACTACTAGACTGGACCTGCAAACTGATAAAGAGTCACATGCATGGCGTCTTGATGGAAAGAATTAAGTTACCGGTAAAGAGGGAATAGTGTACTTATCTCGTAGAGTTTTCTCTGGTTTTTGATCACGATGTTGCTCAGATGGCCTAGCCTTTCGGAGGAATAAAATAGGAATTTACGCTTTTTCCCGCTATTTTGGAAGCATTCCTATTTATACTGATGATAAGTAATTAGGTTTTGACAAAAACTGTTCTCTCTGAACGTTAACTGAAACTGAAGACTAGGTATTATTTTCCGTATTCAGTAGATATTCCTCTGGAATATCAGCGAAGATCCCACTGGATCTGTTATAATTTTCAAGTTATTATTTATTACTTTATTAGCATTGACTATTATTCTCTCAGTTAGGTATAGTAATTTTATTTTTGAAAATCAACTTTGCTACATTATCAAATAAACTTGACGTTTTTTCTCGAATAGTTAATAATAATTAAAAAAAAAAAACACTATACAGGGTGTTTCAGTTTGTATGTTCATAACTCCGGCAAATGACAGAACAAATAGAAATATTTGTATTTTTCTCTATAACGGCTCTCAAACGTTTCATTTTCGAGATACAGGTGGTAAGCTTGAAAAAAAAATCAATTTTAATGAATATCTCGTAAACTATTGAAGATATTTTTCCCAAATTTGGTGTATATTTTGTAGTAAAAAACTTTTCTAGACGAAACCAGTGGCGTAATTATGGGGACTCTGTTTTCTTTTAAACCCCAGGACTTCAACGTCACTTAAAAAAAATCATTTTTTTTTTAACTTATTTTGAAATTTTATATTATTTCCCTAAAAAAAGATACCTTTAATGAAGATCTCTAGGAGGCTTAGTTTTTGAGAAATTTTGATTTTATGATCACATCATAAAACTGCAAACTTCAAGAGAGAAGTATACATCGCTGCTTTGTATCTGTTAGCATTGACAATTGATATTAAAATACAGGGTGTATCATAAATATACCGGAAAACTTTGAGGGGTAGTAGGGGGCGTCAAAATAATCTTTTTTTTATAAAAATTTGTCCAAAAACACTTCGTTTTCGAGATAGGGGGTGTTAAAATTTAAACAAACAGATATAACAGTTAAGTTTGTATTTCAGGTTTTGTAGATGTCTCCCAGTGGCGTAGATACTCAGCGGTTTTTTTTCTTTTCCCCTACTTTTTACGCCACTTACTTTATTGCAAATGCGAATTCAATAAAAGAAATACGTTATTCAATAGCCCCTCCATTTTAGAAAAAAAAGTATTTCTGTGAATTGAAAAAGAAAACTGTTAATTTCTGGTAGAGAAAAAAGGATATTTCACAATAATAAGCCGGAGTCCCAATAGCCCAATAAGACGTAATAAAATGGCCCAATTATAGATCATTTTACCAAATAATCTTTCAGCAATGCGCGTTTATTATACACTGTGTCTCTTGAATTTCTGGACATAGGAAATTCCCATGTTAAAATAAACTATTGTAAATATTGGCTTCCCTAATTATTTTACAGTAAAATGTCAAATGTAAAACTTCTTAGGAAAAAAAGCTGCTTCTTATGCTATAATTGGATTTTCATTTGGTTCATCCGTTTTCGATAAAATCAGGAAAAACTGAATGGTTTTTCGTAGTTTTTCAAGGTTGCTTTGCTTTTGACAGATAATGCTAATAAGATAATAACAAATCTCTAATATTTCTAAATGAATTGCCAGGAGTAATGACATTCAATAAATTTTACTTTTTCTTCAATGGTGTAATAATTCATTTTTATAAACAACATTTTCTTTAAAAACTAATATACTTTGCCACTTAAAGTTTTAATGATGAATGAATTACTTTAGAACAATCAGTTATTGACAATAATTAATAATTTTTAGCACTATCTGTCAAAAGCAAAGCAACCTTGAAAAATTACGAAAAACCATTCAGTTTTTCCTGATTTTATCGAAAACGGATGAACCAAATGAAAATCCAATTGTAGCATAAGAAGCAGCTTTTTTTCCTTAAGAAGTTTTACATTTGACATTTTACTGTAAAATAATTAGGGGAGCCAATATTTCCAATAGTTTATTTTAACATGGGAATTCCCTATGTCCATAAATTCAAGAGACACAGTGTAGAAAAGCAAACAACTTAACTAGATCGAAAAACCGAAAAAGAACTACCGCGGCGGTATTGCTAACGCGCCCTGATCAAAAGAAATTAATTTTATTAACATCACCTGTTGAAACTAGATCACCAAAGCAGATCAGGCACCGCCATAGGCAGTACTCCGCAACCAAAATAGGTAACTGCTAACGATCCCACTTAACAGCGGTCCACCCTTTTTGACAGCCAGGAGGAAGGTGAGTTTACAAAAACTGATGTCAAGAGAAGAGGCACCCCGCGCATTTCTTAGTTTTTTTTTACGGCACCGTTTTTGAGATTTTTGTAGTTTTCTCAGGTAATGTTGGGCCATTTGACACACTTATGATTAGTGATATTGCCTGAGGAAACTTCAAATCTCTCAAAAACTCTCTTATGAAGAAAACTAAAAATACTTTCTTGTTCCAAAATGCCGGGGGCTATTGAATGAGGTTTTTGTGTTTGTTATATTTGCAATAAATTCAGTGGCGTAGAAGATGAGGAAAAAGTGGGGGGAAAAAACAAAAAACCCTGAATAGCTACGCCACTGAAAGACATCTGAAAAAGCAAAGTTACTTATCTTAGTTTGTTCATTGTTCAAGTCAATTTTCATCACAATCCGTTTTAATTTACACGAGATATGCCCAAAAACTTTTTATTTTATTTAAACACCCTGTATCTTGAAACCAAAACAAATCAGAACTTGCTTGTTTTGGCACCCCCCTATTACCCCTAAAAATTTGATGAAAGATTTATGATACACCCTGTATAAAGGTCACTATAATAAACTATTTTGAAATCTTATATTTTTTAATTTCGTTATTTTTTGGGCATTTACTGCGAATATTTATTATTATTTTTCATAAAATAAGTCGAAATATCTCATAAGCTAAGTCTCCTATAAGACGCCTTTGTTAAGAATTTTATTTTCAGAATAATATAAAATTTAAAAAAATTTCAAGATACGTTTTAAGAAAAATTGATTTTCTCCAGTGGCGTAGAATTTTTTTTGGAGATAAAAAGAAAGATATTCAATAAAATTGATTTTTTATCCTACCCCATAAGAAAATTGAACTTTCTCGACTGCATGCCCCCGGAGAAAGTGCCACTTTTCCTGCCTAGGCGGTAAAATTATTTTTATATTTTCACGCTAGAGGGCCACCCAATTGCAATTGAATGCTATTTCCAGAGGGAACCAATAGCAAGCAAGCTATAGCTGTATGTCAATCTGTCAATGTCAATAGACCAGCAAGACCCAGCAAATTAAATACTAATAATAGTGAGGTACTGATATCAAATTTATCCAAACAAGGAATTTCTTTCAATAATAATTATTGCAATATTCAAAATCCAACGTTCACTATTAATGTTATCCATAAATATATAAATAAATTACTGATTGTAATTTAACTAATCTACGCTTACTGATAGTAATGTATTAAGCAAACATCATATGTAGGTATTCAATAAATTTTCTTTCAAAACAAATTTTTTTCAAAAAAAAAAAAAAAAATATTATTATTATTATTGTGTAGGATAAAAAATTATGTGTAAACCACGGCGGTAAAGTGTCTTTTCAGGCCTCAAGAAGTGGCCAGCCTCGGCTGCGCCTCGCCTGGCCATATCTTCTTGAGGCCTGAAAAGTGCCACTTTACCGCCTAGGTATACAATATACTATTTTTCTATAAGTTTAACACCCTCTATCTCGAAAATGAAGCGTTTTAGAGCAAAACTTTATAGACAAAAATACAATTACTTTTCCGTGTTCTACCCTTTATTAGAGTTATCGACTGTATAATATGCAGCAGTGTAGTCAGTTTTATCGTCCTAAGAACACCCCACATCTTGTAAAATATAGTGTTGGGGACTATTAAAAAAATTTCTTGATTAGGGGTGTTCCATAATATAATAGGATAATAAATCCTTTCCACAGCACGCTGAATAAAATAATGCAGTATTTAAAGAATAAAAAATAATAAAAGTAATTTCAAAACAAACACTCTAATTGTTGATAATTCAGTAAATTAATGGCATGGTCATCATATCGCATTTCACGGGAAATATCCGCAATTTCCAGTTTGTGACTGGCAAGTAGCTTAAAAAAATAGAAAACTGCCATAACTTAGGGCGTCAATTTTTTTCTATGGGGGCATAAAATTTAATAAATAATATTTAGAAATTATTTTTTGAAGAATTTTTACCGAAACACTATAAGTAAATAGAATGATGATAATTTATTAACTAGGCACGAAATAAATATTAATTAATGTTTTCATTTTTTTTTATAAAGTTCACAAGTCTCGAAAAAAGATTCTTTTCCATTTGCTTGAAATAAATAAGAATTGCTTTGGATCATCAGTTACAATAAATATTAATCAAAGCGTCTCTTTTTCCATTAATAATATACAGAAAACTTAAAAAAAGTCTTCTAAACTAGAACAAAAGTTTTATGATGAATTTTCTTTCATTTTAGAGATGTCGAGAATAATGCTCACTGATGGAAACTTTTCTTGTGATATATAAAAGCTACTGACAACTTTTAATTGGTGCATGAAATTGGGAAATTTATTTTCCCGACTCGAAGGACGTGTTTCTCTGGAACAACTACTTATAAAAAAAAAACAAGCTAACACTTAATAATAAGTAGTCCATAAAAATTTTATTGACTATCTGGAATAATCATAAATTCCTCCCAAATTACTGTAGCGCTGTAGAGAAACGTAAACAATTACTTTTCAAAGAAATGTTAATTGTCTAACTTTTTAAAAATAACGTAAACTTCTAAAATAATTTTTATCTACCTCTAATATCATGCATGCACATTAAAAAGAACACATACAGAGGCCTTTTTGGAACATGAGAATGGTGATGACTTTCTGGATTGCATTCGCGTTTCGACGCCGCCGACGGAGAGGATCTCCAGGTACACTCCGCTATCGCTCCGGACCGCATGGACACTGGCGGACGCTCAGGACGCGCCAACAGAGACGCCGGCATGGATCAGCGCGCCGACGCTCCGTGGGTTCATTATCTCTCTTATCATAATGTTCAAATGTGCGAGAATTTGCAACAAGAGATCATACAATGTAATAAATATTGTGGTTCCTCTCGTGAATGTTTTGATCGATTACGTCATTCTTGAAGCGGCCAGAATGCTTTGAATCTTTTGTTATTTTCAGTACTTTTTCACATGCATGGCATATTTTTTATAAAATCCAGTGAAAATCTGAGATTGCGATATAATGAATTGTCCGCAGACTTCATTTGAATAACAATTTTTTACGGTGAGATTAGAGGGAGCGCATGCAGAAGAAGTATTGATAGGGTGGGCCTTAGAATGTGTTCTGAATTGAGGTGTGTAGTGTGGATTGCTTTTCAGACAAATTAAATCCCAAGGATTAATTGTTATTTTTGTTTGGGGCTTTGATAATTTTATAGGCCTTTAGAGGCGTCTATCAAACTTTTTCTGAAGTGGGGGTTTTTGCGATGACTGTTCAGTGTTCACAAACCACAATCTTTGAAACAAGATTTGGTAGTAGAAAAATCGACGTTTTAAGGACTATAAAATCTATTTCATTTTCGAGTCCTAGAAAGAGAGACCTGCTGGAAGAGGTGAGCTTACGAAACGTTTGGCTTTGGCGAAACGGCGTGATTTCATGTAGGTATATACCATCATGGTGACTTTCCCCAAGCGCCTTATATGGAAACATCTATCAAAAAAACCTTCTTGCGCATCAATCGCAGAAATAGTGTATTTTTATGCGATTCAATAATAAATATTTTCTTATTATTTTTTTTTTATAATGAATATAATGAAAAAATAATCCGATTTTTTTTGGGAAAACTCCACCTACCTACCAAAAAAAAAGGAAGAATAATCCTCTCGTGGGTTCGAACCCGCACCAACAGATTGCTAGGCAAGGGTGTAAGTAACTGAGCCACTTATAAATAAATTTATACGGTGCGTTTCAAATTTATAGTGCGTCTATAATAGGGTAGATAGTACGTCAGGTACCTACTTACACCTACACATTTTATTTTTTAAACTGGTCATATCTTAGTTATTAAAAGACCAATTTGAATACTTTTTCCACCTGCATGTAGGTGATTTAATTGTCGTTGCGATTGCTCTTCCAATTTTCGGAACCATTCATAATTGAATGTGAAAAAAAATTAAAAATAAATTGCGAACCATTTCATCAATTTAATAATTTTATATAAGTGTAAGTTAATTTTGCACAAGCGAAAAACTTTTTTATTTTTTGTTTAAAGTGCAACATTAATCGAGACGAATTGAAGCTAAGACATCAAATTATATGTTAAAGAAAAAAAAATGGAAAATTTCGGTTCAACTTCTTCAAAAATGGACTCATAAACGGTTATAGAAATTTACACATTTTTACCCTTTTCCTACCCACGACACTGGCTTATTATTGGAAAATATGCTAATTTTATTGCCTTAACTTAAATTTCCAATAATTTTCTTCAAATCCTGTTAATTTGATTTCAAAGTTTTTTTGCCATCTTGCTCATACAGAGGTTCAAAAAATAGTAAACTTTCCGAAAATTCAAATGGTCGCCATTTTGAAACGGCTCGGTCGATTTTGCTCAAGTGCAATACCAGACCACTCCTTGTGAACATCTTACTCTCACAAAAATTTCAGCCCCCTAGATTGAAAACTGCGGCCAGAAACCGTGTCTCAAGGACCGGATTTTTGGAACTTTGAAAGGACACCCTGTAGAAGTAACGTGACTTTTGGGAATTTTTTCAACGAACATCTAACGTCATTCCAAATTTTTACAAGAATCCAAAATTTCGTTCACTAATTTTGAAAGATAAAGCTATAGGAGCGTTTTGAAAATCGAAAAATCGTGATTTTGGAGAAATAAATATACAGGGTGTATTGTAACGTCCGCATAATATTAGCACCACGCGATTCTACATCAAAAACAGAACAAAAAAGTCCTCAACAGTTTTTTCTTGATGTACACAGATTTTAAGATATGGACAATTTAACGTTCTTAAATTTTGCAACACTGGCGCTGGTATAAAAATTAAGATAACTTATTAGACGTGAAGTCACCTCACTGGTATAGTGTGCCGTTGCTATAATGTAATCGAAAAAAGGTGCAACAAGACAAATGTCATGCTGCGACGTGTCAATGTTGCAATTTTTTTTAAGATTTTTTATTTTTTCAATTTTTTATTCAACAATTAAAACGCGCAGTTGCAATATTGATTGGAAGTATTGGAACTCAGGAAATGAAATAATTCCTAGTTTTGAAATGTTAATTAAAACCATTTTTACCAAAAAAAAATCTAAAATTTTGGATAATTTGGCTATTTTACTTCTTACTTAAGAATTTTTTAATAATATTAAGCAATATTTTTGAGTATTAAAAAACTTCAAATTTAAACTACAATGGTCGATAACTTCGTTATTTGAGGTCTAAGAGCTAAACGGTATTAAAACTTTATGTTCTGTTTTTGATGTAGAATCGCGTGGTGCTAATATTATGCGGACGTTACAATACACCCTGTATATCGTGGGCAGGTGAATTTTGGAAAACCATTTTTTCGTGATCTGGGGGTCAGGATCGGTGGACATTTGGTGAGTTTGGGTGATTTTCGAAAAGTGATGTCCTCAATAGTCCATGCACTAAAAAAGTCCATGCAACTGATTGTCAGCGCTGACGTCGTTGGTTCACAGCTTTCACATGCAGCGAATCGTCAGAAAGGATTAATGCAAGACAATGAACTATGAACATCAGCGCTGATAATCAGTGCTGACGATAAATTTCATCTGAAACGGGCCATACAGCCACAATGTTGCTTCCAGCGCTAATCGTCTCATTTACCTTGTGGACTGCAAATTAAAGGCAGGCTGTGTAAAAAAATATGAATTCATGAAAGGCATCATCCTTAAATGCTCCACCATGGTTGTGTGGTGACTGGTGAGTGTGCCAGAGAAACGAGCAACAACAGACCTAAGATTAATTACTCATGGATGAAATCGACGATTCAGACGATCCACCGGAAAAGCATGCCGACACAGCAATTTCAAAGGGGTCTTCCAGCGCCTCATCCATAGCAACCGCAGAAAACAGCAGCGTAAGACTAAAAATTGAGACCTGTAAAACTTGTAGAAAAAGAGATCCAGGTGTAACGTTGAATATTATACTCGCATGATTTTGCATAAGAAATTAACTTTTTGATAATTTCCATGTTTAAAAATTATTTTTTGAAATTAATCGTTGATACATGTACGAGGTACGAGGTCAATGCGATCAAACATACAGAAGTCCTAGAGTTTCTTAAGAGCAAGATGGCAAACGTTTTTCAACATTTAAGCAGGTTCCCCCATGAAATATTTTAGGGGATTTTTCTGACGTAAAAAAGGAGATGCTTATAATAACAAAAAGGTTTTTCTGTAATAAGATGGAGAGATTAATTTATAGAATTATTTAATTACAAAATTGTAACACAATAAATATCACAAGCTTTTTAATCTATATTTCTTATTCTAAGTCTCGTGAAGCCTCTTTTAAATCTTTTATCAATGTATTGACTCTGTCATGCAGTAGCTCTAGGACCCTTTCAGTTTCTGCCAAGTGTTCCCCTTCCCTGAAAAATAAATAAATTTCCATCCTTATAATAATTAACCACCTAGTATGACTTATAACAAGGCATATATCGCTGAAACGTTTTTAGATAGATTTGTACCGCAGACAGACAAATAGGAAGACAAGAAAGCGAGTTAGTATTACATGCTCATCTAATCCTGAGCCATGTTTAACGTTTCAAGCCAAGTGAGTTGATATACACGTGTCAAAATATACAACAGAATAACTCTTTTATATCATATGCCGCAAAAAAATGTCCGATGATAAAAAAAATACAAACTCGTTGAATTCTGTTCTGCCAACAGTGTACGTATGAGTGTCCCCACTGGAGCTTCGAGATTGCGTGATTAGAAAATCCTCCTCTTCTTCCAGAATCTTCTTCAAAGCTGTCTTGTCGTATTCGCCCACCTCGGCAGTTGGGTCGATGTTATATCTTGCAAAGAACATTTCGATCTCCAAATCACTAAAACCACACCTAACAAATTGTTACCGTAGATTGAAATAATTGTTTTCATTATAATCGCTCACTGCTTCAGTGCCTCTTTGATTTTTCCCTGTTGTTCGTAACCAGAAATATTTTTGTCGTCTTTCTTTGCCGCCGTAGTTGTTGATCCGAGAGATCTCAAACACCTCTCCAACAAATTTTTCACGTAGTCCTTTGCCTGGAGCTCGTACTGATGCCCACTTAAGTCGTTTGTAACGTCGGAGTAAGTGTCATTCAAAATGGATAATAGTAAATTCTGAAAAAAAAATTATTACCACGACATTATTATAATTTCCTTAAGATTACCATAAAAGTAAATATCACGAAAATGATATACAATACAAAATATAGCGGCCCCATTACTGTACTGAAACTGATGACGTGGTTATAATTCAGATCACCAAATATCACTCGTAACAGCGAAAATAGAGCGTAGCCAACGTTGCAAAATTCGTACACCTAAAAATTTAAAAGAATCACGTGATGGGCGTATCAAGTTTTCTCTTTTTTGAACTTCTCAAGAGATTTAGGGACAAGAGGGATGACCACTTAAACCTTTGGGCACACCAAATTTGGGCAAGGTTCCAAACCTTTTATTTTCAAGACGGTCAGAGGTGCTGGTTTGGTTAGTGGCCTTTTCCAGCTGTCCCCCTATTTATTTTTTTCCCTATCTATCGACTGGATAAAACTTAATGGATATCCATGAAAAATTGGTCCAGAGGTAACCCAGTGGAACTACAATAACAAACTGCTGAATAGAATCAATGAAATGACTAAGTCTTTAGGAATCGCTAGCGCTACCAATACCAAAATAAAGATAACAATGATCATCACCCCGGATGGGGAGATGACTCACTAGATATTACTAAATCTCGTAACCTTTATGTAAGTCCTTTATGTAACCTCTCGCCTTTATGTCAGTCTTTTATGAAAGAAAAAATCTCTCTGTCAATCTGAATGAACTTATTTTTGCTTAGACTAATGCCCGTATTCACAAACGATAATTTCCTAAATAATTACGTAATTATTTAAATGAGTGAGATGGAGATATGCAGTTTTTTTGCAATAGAATGAGATGGGGATAATTGATTACGTAATTATTTAGGAAATTATCGTTTGTGAATACGGGCGTAAGTCGTATTAATATAAGCAGAAATATTCCCGTTACTATAATAAATTGTAATTATTATCCTTTCATTTACAATTTAAGGAGATGACTTAAGTTAATTTGATATGCCCTCAATTTTTTTCGGATAAATAATCTTTTCGTTATACTTACGTTAGATCCAAATATTAAACATCCAGCTGAAGCGAATGCACCGAATAGAACACCAAACAATATAAAGAACATGCATATATCAATATAACACTAAAATCAATACGATTGTAAATTCTCAAAAATTTCCAAACGAAATAAAAATTCCTCACGTTCTTAAGGGTATCATTCATTTGCATCATGGTTTTACTAAAATTCATATATTCAAAAGTCCTAACATAAATCAAAAAAACAGAAATCACTAATATTCTGTTGAATATTTCTTTGTTGTGTAGGATCGTTTCTACATTCGGAACGAATATATTGGGCTCAGTTTTGATTATTTCAATCATACGTTCCACGTCTCTTGATATAATCACGTCTTGATAAAATAGTGCAGCACTACCCTAAAAACTGTTGGTTTAGTATTCCTAAAACTACTATTTACGCGCTGCATGTAATTTATATTAACATTTACCGTAATTACAATCCAATCAATATAAGTCCATTTATTTTTCATTTTGAATGTTCTAAAATAAATACAATCTCGTATTCCAAATAAGACCGCCAAAGTATTGAATGAAAAATAAATCACTTTGTACACAGTCTTTCTTTCGGCTAAAGTCGCACCATCTGCTGCTATCGTGAGTGATGTTATTCTCTGGGAACTGATAACAGCACCTGTTGCTGGAAGCTCAAACAATATTCTACAAAATTCTTTAAATTAGCCACCATCTAAATAAATAGTTAAGAATGACGTTTCAATCTTACTTCAAATTAACAAACAAATTCGTATTGGCGTTAAAAAATCCAGCTTGGAGGATCACTGCCCTTGTGAACCTGTCTATCCACAAATTGTTTTTCAGGTTCCTGAGAATAGCGTAACGATCTTTGCTGGCGAGCTCTTGCTTACCGATATCAAAACAATACCCTCCACCTTCGTACGCGTATAGGGTACCGTCAGTGGTCAGACATTTGGTTTCTTCTTCAGTAAGATATCTCCAGCTGAAACGAGTAAAGTTTCAGATAGGTACGCCTACATGAGAGATTTACAGCAATTTTTTTCATTTTTCAAACAGTTTGAAATTTTGTATTCTTCCTACTTCTTGTCTTAAAGAGAAAATTGTGGTAAACTTTGATTATTTTTATTTCTGGTTGGGAACTTTTGAACTCTGGAAAAGAACTTAAAAAGCTTTTGGCCTTTTAAGTACGTGGGCTACCGTTGCTAAATCGACCTCACGAACTTTTGGGCATTAAACAGTCACCCATTTAGGTGTAGATCATATTCCTCCCCCCTTAACTTTGCTACAGTTTGACTCGCATTCATACGTTTTCGCCATAGGACCCCCATTTTGAATAATCGTGGTTCTTACGCCATAGAATCGTCAGGTCCATAAGGTTCCTTATCAATATACTGAGAATCGTAATTTGCTATGCACATGCGCTTGTATTTCTTGACAGGTTCCCAAATCTCGCAGGAACTATTTGGCATTCTAAGCTACAATGAGAAAAAGTTACACTAATTTTAAGCTCCACAAAACTCCAACCTGTCGCAACCGCGTTGCTCCCAGAATCCTTTGCACGTCCATACTGTCGATTCTGTTGTCACAAAAAGTATTATCCGATCCATTTCCTTGGTTGTCGTTGTTCTCGCAGGGATACAAATTTGGCATGTAGACTCTTTCCAGATACTGCAAGACAAATTTGTCTTTAATGTTGAAGAATGTGGTGCCATTCTAAATCTTTTGATCCTAGCTAAATCCTAGCTTTGACTTTCTATTATTCGCGAGAAAAAAAAAACCGCAAGAAAAAATTGGAATAAAAGGCACTCTAATGTGGTATGTGGAATTAATTATGTTATTCGACTGCTAGCATCCAAGAAAACCTAGAGGTTCTGCAATATAATATGTCAAGTTTTGCGCTTATACAAGAAATAACAGCGTTTCTTGCACCTTTTGCATTGAGGTGGCCATTTAAATAAAAATGTGGTGAAAAATTACTCAAATTTGATAACTTACGTCCCAAATATCCGAAATTGAATTGATTTCTTTGAAGCGTATCGTTTTCCCGTTAATAGTTTCAAAAGGGCGGTTTCCGAAAACGTTTTGTAGCGCCTTGCTGAGATGGTACATAGTTTGTGTTTGAAATCCAATGCAAACTGAAAAAAATAATAATTATGTGGCATTAGTGTTCTTAAATTAAAACTAATTCGTTTTTATTTTGATTTAAACTTCAAAAACATTTTTACACTTTTTTGCTTCTCACTGAGTTCCTGGAAAAAAAAATTGGAGTGTTATAATGTGTGAGTTAGATTCTTGTTATGATTGAATCTACCTAGGATCGCACCTAGGTAGGATGATAAGGAAATTATTTCCATCTCCCTCGTTAAATCAGCCCAAATCGAAAAAGCAAATAGTGCGAGAATAAGTAGGTAAATACCTAAAGGTAAAATTGTTAGGAGATTAAAAACGCAGCCATCCGCCGTTACATCAAGTAAACGATCTCCGTCAGCTCATTAAATATTCATAAAATAGAAGCGCTCTAGCTAGTGGAGTTCCAGCACTTTTAACAACATCGAAGAGACGGCGAAGCTAGGGTAGAAGTTGACCAGATGGTAAGTCAGAGTATTGTAAAAGACACTCTCGAAACGGGTGACGGAGAAAAGGATGACCTAGATACAGACCGGGTGAAAGAATGTGAAATCACGAATCAAACAAAATTTTCTAAAAAAACGAAAATGAAAGGAGCTATTCATTTCATCCCATTGTAGTCGCCATAACTGGAACTAGCAGCCACAGTAGGCAGGGTTGTCAGATATAGCATCCTGCCACTCGCATACATTATCATGATATACTAATTCCATCACAACACCCAATTAGGATTCATAATAGGTACTCGATTATCCCACGTTGGGGGAGGCATTCATCTCGATGTCCAGATGAAGACCTCCGTGAACCAGTAAAAAGGAGCATGACTCTTTAAAGTGGAAATCATAGAGCGCAACAGGGCAAAAAGCACCCTCAGAGTAGGACAGAGTAAATCAAACCAAAGCAGGGTTGTCAGGTGTAATAACCGCCCTCACATATCAGGAAATCCAATAACCAAAATAAAGTTAGGATCATGAATTGCAATTCACAAATAAAAATCCAAAGCAACTCAAAAATAAATGAATCTCGAGTATGGGAAAGCCAAGCAAGAAAGTCAAGAAACCAAAGTATCATTATGAGATCGTTTTTCCGAAGCTCTTCTATTCAAAATTCACACACACCTGAATCTCATACAATGGATGTTATTATTACGATTCTGACTGTGCTATCTACTCTCTTTAGGTAATAGGTCGTCGTACTTGTGTTAATGGCGGACCGGTAGCTGGTACCGATACAAACAATAAGGATAACTTGTCCGTAAACAAGCCTAAACACAAATGATTAATAAAAGTCCAGCATTCTCAATCATTAACTCGATTAATGGTTCAAGAGCAGTGGTCTGTAGTATGGTCAGCTAGTAATCGCATTCAAGAGAACAAGGTTTCGAAAGAAAGAACAGAGACAAAATTGTCCTGTGCAATCAACCCAGGTATTCAGTAAAATCTTCACATTCACAGTTGATCAAAGCGACAATCTCACAACTCGAATGACCAATCAAATAACTCATGGCCTCGTGAGGCAAGGTAAAACAAACAGGTTGCAACCAATAGAATAACAATCAGTACTGTCAACAGGTATATAGGGCAATGCTGGGCACGGCGGGGTCGATTGCTGGTCTCGTCACGATTGTAGTCCCGTAAACAAGCCGGCACCAGTAGGTACCAATTACAAATTCCAGCATTTCTATCAGTACTGACTAGTTAGGGGTAAAAACCTTGGACCACGGTGAAATCGATAGTTGGTCTCGATTACAAAACCCACCGGCTCCAATATAGGTATTCATAAAAATTCCAACACTTCAATTCTTCGCCAGGTAGCCCACAGGGGCAAAAGCTTAATCTAAAGGTCAGACCAAAATAAACAAACAAGGTATACCAAATAACAATAATATGAGTTATCAAGCAGGTCACGAGTAAAAATAAACGGAGGTGAAATAATTCCCTCTCCCAGGTAAATCAACTGTGAAAATAAAATCATTAAATAAAAGAGAATCGGAAGGAACGATTTTATAAGAGATACGTTACTCTCAGACATTTCCGCCTTATCTCGGATAGTCTGAAGGCAAAGTGGTTGTCTTCTTTAATTGGTTCAAGCTGTTGCTTGAGATGAAATCAGAGAAGTTAGAAAAAGGAAATTAGGCAAAGAAAATCGTCGAATAGGAAATCAGACATTCCCGCAATATACCGAGTAGTCTGTAAACGAAACAAAAGCAAAACGAAATAATAAGAAAGCACAGGTGTGCAAAAGAGTGGAATCCGAAATGGATTAGAGTTTGAAAAATGCATGAAAGGGATCTCTCTTCGCTTTCCATTTTTTTGTACTCTCTATGCAAAATCACAGCCCCTCTCGCCCTTCACCATTTTACGCCCTTCAAACGAATTCTCTCGCTCATCATTCGCTTTTAAACTCCCTGACAGGAACTCCACCGTTAACAACAAGTCGCAGTTAAATTCCCCGCTTTTCCGAAAAAAAATCCCAGTAGGTTCTTTTGCGCATCCGTTCGGCCATACTAATCCTGGCATACCTCAATCAAAGAGCAGGGGTGACTACGGTAAAAACTACGGTAAACACAACGAGGAAACCACAACGGTCCTATTAGGGGAAACCCAGAGGTAAATAGACGATCACACGGTGACTTTTCGCCACAGACCATGAGGCCCGGGTCTTCGACGTTACATGATGTACTGATGATGAGTCCATAAATACGGATCTTGAGGTTCATGTTCCCTGGAAATTCTATGCCAAAAAATCCGCAATTGTAAAAAATTACACAGACGTGAGAACCTATAGCGCCACTCTCGCAATACAGGGTATCTCGCGAGGAACCCCCTAAATTTGGAGAGTGATTTTTTGTGATTCCACAGACAAACAATTCAGTCCAGCTAACTAAGACCAAATTTAGCAAAATTTTACATTTTCGTCGGCTCATATCTCGAAGACTGTGTGAAAGTTCAATTTTTTATAAAATTTAATAAGCTTTAATTTTGGTTTCGGCACAGTTTTCGAGACATACGCCGAAGACTGAAAAGTGGACCTTTGAGCAGCCCTCACCAACTGAAATTGGAGGGGCTTTATTATGCGTTATTAAGGAACCTCCCCCTATACGTTACTGAAACTTTTGCATGGAGCTGCATGTATGATTTAATGCAGAAAGAAACATAATTTGACTTCTTTTTTGATTGAGTTTTTTAAGTGATAGAAGGATCTAGTCAAAATGCTTGATCGCAACTGAACTTAAAAGTAGCTTAAGCATAAAATGGACTTTTTTACATAATTTACTTACACTCCGTTGCAATATAAAGATAGATAAGTTGTGCTATTATAAAAAGAACAGTGACGCGCATGTATTGACTTTTATCAAGAAAAGTAGCAGCTATCGCTCGTGTCTTTATTTTCACTAAAAAAAATCAGAAATTTTAATATGCACTTCAATGTAATTAAAGAAAATTTATTTTACCGCTATTTTCCTGTCTCATTCGCTTGTCTATGTCTATCTGAGATTTACCCACTAAATTGAAGCTCGATATGAAGTTTGGTGTGGCATTATGGTGACTTCTTTTGATGATTTTCATTTCTCCGTTCAGGGATGAATCGTGTGAAGCTCCCGAATCTGGTTTCTTCGCTTTGCTTTGTTTTTTGATCCGTTCCTCTTTGCCATTTTGAGGGGGTGACTCTTCTAAGGGATCATCATTTCCAGATTCTTCTACTTCTGGTCTCTCTTCTGAATCCATTACTGCTTTTCTGTTGACCTGTTAATACACGCTGGAAGTATAACAGTTTTAAATCGTTTTAAGTTTAATAAGAAGATATTTCGATCGCGAAAATGTCACTTCTATAATAATAAATTTGTATTTATTTTATTTAATTGCCATGGTTACGATTTTAATAACAATAGAATAAAGACAAAAAATTCTTCTTCCGATACTCGTATCTACTTATAAATTTAATGAAAATAATCTGAAAGAAAACAGGAAGCAATTAATGGAGAATCCTACTAGAAAACATAACAAGGAAAGTGACAAAAAATCTTGGAAGAAAAACGATTGGTTACAGAGGGTAAAAGGTTGCACGAAAACGTTTATCTTCAATCTTACAACAGGCTTCAAGAAATGTAAGTGACGTATTGCAGCATTTTATCGCATTCTCAACTTTTCCTTTCTGTCCTTTCGCTCAACTTTATGCTTTCTTGCTTAAAAGAATTTCTTGCTTAAAAGAGAATTTTCATATCCCTACAAGCCTGTAACTTGCAGCTTTGCAACTTATACGCTCATAAAGTTTTTTTTTCTTCTAAAACAAATACCAAAATGTTTCCCAAAATTTTGTTCTTTCGCTTAGCATTATGTTTTCGACCTTTATCCTTATCCTCAATTTTCTCTTGTTACATTATTTGTTGATGTTTACATTTTCAACTATACCACATTTTCTTCAAAGCCAATTTCTTCCTAACTTTCCACTTGTAACGGGATTTTTCTGTGGGTAGAGGTGAGTTCCCAGGAATGGGTAATTGTCCCTTTGTACCCGTGACAAGTCGATTAAATAGTTATGGTTTATTTACAAGAGAAGTATATTTACAATAAATCGATCTAGTACTACTATCCATACAACTGATCTTAGGGTTGCTTCGACCTCTGAGTGAGAGAAAGGGGGTGGCCCTTGTTCTGGATAGCGACCGGATTGGCTACAGATAACCGCGTCGAAGGCGGCCTCGTTTACCATTGGCCTTTCCGGTACTGCTGCTGCTGGTGTCCTCGCTGCTCACCGCTCACTATCAGTAATGCCGCCGCTGTCGTACGGTCTGTGCTGTCCCCGGCCGTATGCAAGATACGCGTCTCGGGGCCGTCCGGGCGATTACCTTCGTTGGCAGGCGCTCTCTGAAACAAAAAGCCGCTCCCGACGCCTCACTACGACTTCGGGACGGCTGTTACTGAATCCGGCCCTCAATACAGGCAGGGTAGGGATTAGGGGATGATCGGCACCTCAATATGGCGCTGACCGGCTGTGTATACTGATCGACCGTCTGCCAGGGTTCAATGCACCCTGGCCACGGTTTCTGATGTCAGATTTATAGCGTGGTCGATTCAATCCATCGCCCTGCTTGTCTGGGAGCACTCACTGCATGCCCCAGCTGATCTCCAGGCTCAGTTCACCTAGGAGAGAGAGTTGTTCTTAAATCAATTCCTCACGATGCTCTCTCGAGTCTTCAGCTGGTGCTCTTTATATAGCCGGTGCTGGTGGAGATAACCTGCTAATCACTGTCGTAAAAACTGTATCATTCCAGATAAACCCCTCTAAGAATGAAATAAATAATAATTATCAACGAAAGCCTCGGATTTCGTTACACACTTTTTCCATTTTTGATGATCAAGATTCTCTTCCCACCCAAATCCATATCCATCTTCAGGGGTCGAATGGGAACCAAGTCTTCTCTGGAAAAACTGGAACGCCGCCGAATGCATTACAAACATTCTACTCCAAATTTTTTCGCGGCTCTACTTTATAGGACATCCCACTAGTTTCTCATCTTCGCATGTTGGTCAAGAATCAACACCTTCTTTCCCATTTCCTGGATTCACTATACCCTTCACTACCTTTTTTTGAGGAATACCTCTTCACCCAAGCTTACCATTTTTTCTCAACATTTTTAAATAATTTCATTCACTCTCTGCATGTGATGAATATCATAAGCCCAACCACTTACCGCCTTTCATGTTTTGGAAAGTATATGCTGATGATTGTGAGATTGCGATAACAGATTTGTTATTTGTTGAAATTCTAATTCATAAAAATCTTCAACATTATAAGTGATTCCGGTTAATCCGCCTCTCGATTTATAAGTAACTGGATAATCGAGAGTCTACTATATACTTAGATGAGAAATACGAGAAATGTTACTAACCTTGTGATCCTCAAGTATTGCTGTGTCATCCTTCTGTAGCTGCCAGGTACTTCCTCAGCCCTGACTCCTATATTACCTGAGTCTTAAAGCCTAGATCTCCCCTCCTGCCTTAACATTTCTGCCGAAGTATCCTGAATGTGTTGCAGATTAATCTGACTCACCTTTATGTGTTACATGAGAAGAATGTCGCCTTCCTGCAATAGCCAAACACCAGAGTGTTACCCTAGCCCTACGTACCATCAAAATAAAACCATAATTGAATTTCCAGCCGTCATTTTCTATGAGTACCTCCTGGTTGACCTGGACGATGAGTAATCGTCCTTCCAGTCCCTCCATGGTTTCGAGATGCTACCAGTTGTTGACGTGGAACCTCCTGTTATAGGAGAGTCAGCATCTCTATTACTTCTGCTGAAACGTCGTCAACCTTTTACTGTCTTTCTTTAGGCGAGAAGTCTAAACTTCTCTTTTATCCTCTTTCATAAGTGGTGTATGTAGCGTTCATCTACCGATATCTCCTCATCACGATTTACAAATATTGAGCTCTTAGTTTTTGGTTACTCTTTGCATCGAATGAGATAAGCAACACACCTCTTCACGGCCACATATTCCTTTTCTTCATCTAAAATTGCTTTTTCTAGTATTATTTGGACCCATCCTCCAATTCACGCTCATATCGGGAGGTATCGAAGAGAAAACAATTTTTATTTTGCAGACTGCTTGAAAACTACAAGATCCATCGCCTACGATAAGAAAAATAGAAAGGACTACTGCATCGCAACCAGCATTGACATTTTCATTCAACTTGCGTATTTACTTCCCATTTCAATTGGTAAATATTTAATCCCCAATAAATATTAAGATATCCTCATTCTTAAAAGAATGTTTATTATTGCTCTCATATTTTCAGTTTGTCTGGGATTCGAATCAAGTGCTACTTTTCATACAAGTCAAGGAGTAGTCAACCAGTTTATCAGAGAGGATTTCCCAGCAGCTGATCAAATCGCTAAAAATTTTCAAGCAATATCCTCCTTATCAGATATATGGCAGGTACGATTGTTGAAACTCGGCCTCGGAGTCTTTAAAAAGCATTTACAAGTTTCAGTACACGAGGGAATTGTTCACAGCTCAGCTGTATGATAAGATAACAATCCCCATGACGAATAATTCCCTCAGTTCGAATCAATCTATCAATTTGAAGGCGAATACTCTTCTTGGAAGAGTTAGAGTAAGGCAGGTAAGTATCTCTGCTTCGTGTTTGAGGCGGCTTTTTGATAAATCGAACTCCCTAAATTTTTGTCTCTAAAGCTTAGGGTAAGAAATAATTCTTGCGAGGTTTGGGAACCGTTCCAACAACTCAGAACCGACTGTTACGCTGAATATTCAAGTAAAACTAGAGATACTCAATCTTATGGACCTGAAGATATGAAAGCGTGAGTTTGTCAAATATTTCGAATTTATAGTCCCGTTTCTGTTATGAATGGTTGCAGGTGGTTTTATAGTCCCCAGAGTGAAACTGGACATTTGGAATTTGAAATCTACGAGGGTGGTGGCTATTATATGGATTTACCCATAGACAGAGCGGAATTTGAGATTATTCTACATGATTTAAATCATAATCTGTGGATTGATTTTAAAACCAGAGCAGTTCTTATCCATTTCACGTTATACAACACCAACCTGAACATATTCACTCTGGTTTGGTAAAGCCACCAAAATATACGAAATAAGTAAACTTTTCTTTGGATTTTTTTAGGATTTTTTGGGAAATAACAGCTGATGGTTCAGTTCGACCAAAGTACAATATCCGATCTTCTCGTATTTCGGATTACTCTCCGGTCGAATTTGTCGCCGAAATAGTTGCTCTAACAATAGCCACGTATTATTTTATCGTCGTTATAAGAGAAGTGATCTATTTTAGAAGGAAGATTTTGTTCAAGTTTTGGAAATATATTGATGTTATGTTGTTTGTGGTGCGAATAACTATGTTACCTGGTTATGAAAATGGTTCATCATCTCTTAACAGGAAATCCTGTGGGGGAATAACTGCCTACTTTATTTGCAGATACCTCCCCTAGGAGTGTCTATGTAAATAGTACGCCATATCTCAAAATCATTTAAAAATTACCAACCATATCTTTAGCTCTCTTGGTCTGAGGGTTTAATTGTTGATATTTTCGATAACTTCATAGCAAAACGACGACCACATGTCTTTTATGGTATCAAGGCTTGACTTTTTTTCTGCTTTCCCATTTTTCTTGGTGAAATTAGATTATCCTCATTACGCTCATTTAATTAATTCGCTCTAAGGTACAATGAAGCACACTTTCCGGACTGCAGTGTAATTGAAGTGGAAGATGGCCTACACAACACCCTGGAAAACCTGAATCACAGGGTCACCAGGGAGGACTGGAGGACATCAAGACACATAATTACATATGAAAAAGTTAAATGGACCATAAGCTCATTTGAGCCTTACAAGTCACCTGGCCCGGACGGGATCTATCCTGCTCTGTTAGAGCAGGCGAGTGAAGATCTCTTGTAGGATATTCAGAGCCAGTTTGGCACTTGGTTACATTCCACTGGCCTGGAGAGAAATAAAAGAGGTCTTTATACCGAAACCTGGACGTAATGACTACGACGAGGTCAAGGCATATAGACCGATTAGTCTGACATCTTTTATACTAAAAGCGATGGAAAAACTGGTTGAGAAGCATCTCAGGCAAACCTTTCTTACAGAAGAGGCCATTAAGCCAGAGGCAACATGCTTTTCAACCAGGTAAATCATGCGAATCAGCTTTGCACCAGCTAGTGATGAGAATTGAAAAATCACTGGACAACAAAGAAATTGCCCTCGGGGCTTTTTTAGACATAGAGGGGACGTTTGACAACACCTCCTTCAGCTACATGGTATCGGCCGCTAGAAGACATGGCGTCGATGACACCACAACTAGAGGTGGCTGAGCGCTATGTTGGAAGGCAGAAGAGTCCAAGCAACTCTGTTTGGCGAGACAATAGGGGTCACCGTCACCAAAGGATGCCCACAGGGCGGAGTCCTATCTCCGTTGCTGTGGGACATGGTGGTGGATGACCTACTCAACAAGCTAAACAACAATGGTTATTATACCCAAGGCTATGCGGATGACATAGTCATACTGGTCATGGGGAAATACACTAAAACCATCTCAGAACTCATGTAATCCTGACCTGTCAAAACGGCACTGGTCCCCTTCAACAAAAGAAGCAAGATGGAGGAATTATAACCCCACCCATCTTCTTCAATGAACGGCTGCAGGTGAACGACCGGGTCAAATATCTGGGAATAACCCTGGATGCAAAACTGACCTGGAATCTTCACCTGCAGAAGGCGATTAATAAATGTAAAATGGCATTGATGGCTTGCAGAAGGTCATTCAGTAAAACATGGGGACTAAAACCACGCATGGTACATTGGCTGTATATTTCCGTGGTCAGACCCATATTAACATATGGCTGTCTAGTCTGGTGGCCAAAGAGCAACCAGAAACAAGCCATTATGAAAATTCAAAGTGTTCAAAGGCTTGCATGCTTAGGCATCATGGGAGCCATAAACACTACATCAACGACAGCACTGGAAGCCATACTTGATCTACCTCCTCTTGACATTCATATTAAGGAGGCACGTTTGGGCGCCTACAGGCTGAAACAAAACCAAAACTGGAATAAACCTGGGAAAACCGGGCATTCCAGAATAACTGATACTCGTATCATCGCAGATCCTATCCTGGAAATGCAATCCGATGGTATGAGTACTACGATATCATTTGTAAAACCATTCAAGGTTCTAATGGACTGGAAAGAATGGCAACAAATGGAACACCTGTGCCTGAAAAAAGAACTGGTCTCTGGTACACAGACGGCTCAAAGACAGAGACAGGTACCGGAGATGGAGTGCATGGGGTGGTCCCCGGATGCAATATTTACGTGCCACTGGGGACTCATGCCACCATCTTCCAGGCTGAAATAAATGCAATTAGGCTACGCGTTGGAGAGAGTACCAGAAGGAACTATCGAGGTAGGGAAATCTACATCCTCTCCGACAGTCAGGTTAGCCTGAAAGCCCTTGCAGCTTACGAAATCAGATCAAAACTGGTCTGGGAATGCCTGCAAGACCTCATTGACTTAGCCAGGTGCAACGTGGTGACACTGGTTTGGGTTCCCGGTCACCGTGTGACGCCTGGTAATGAGGCTGCAGATCAACTAGCCAAGAAAGGCGCTGGGATGAATTACACTGGGCCCGAACCAATGTTTGGCATCCCAAGGAACACTGTACGCGGGGCGGTGGCTCAGTGGGTAAGAACCCAACATAGAGCACACTAGAACCGTATAACAGGAAACAAACATGGTAAGGAGATGATCAAGGAGCCCTCTCAAAACCTTGCCAGACAGATACTGCAACTAAACAGAATGCAGATCAGAACGGTGGTGGGCCTTCTCACAGGACACTGCCACCTAAGAGTATACACCTACATAAACTGGGGATATACGGAGAAGAACCAGTTTGTAGACTCTGCAATGAAGAAGATGAGACAGCTTCTCATGTGATATTCGAGTGTCTAGCACTCGCAAGAACGCGCTATGCGGTCCTGGGACTCCTTAGCCCCGGGAGTCTGCTGGCGGAAAAGACCTTGGTTAGTGGACTGCTGAACCTTGTCAAAGGAACGGAGCTCTTCTAATCAATGAAATTATGCCACAAGAAATAAGTACTATAATGCTTCAACTATGATGCACTTTGATAACATCACATGCCCTACCTAGCGTTAAGTCAGTTGAATAATTAGTCAGTAACTATACTATGAAGATGATGAACCATGCACTACTTGTACTTTATGTTAAAAGTAATCTAATTTTAGTTAATCATATTGGTAATTATCAAGGGCTTAGTCCGAAAAGCAATGAGTGATAGATTGGCTAATAAACTTCAGAACAATCCAGATAAATATGTCAACACAGAAGCTGAAGTAGCTGTTGAAGAAGACTACAACCATATATTTGCAGTAATTATATTTTTCGTTTACATGCGCACGTTACAGTATCTCGATGTCAGTAAAACAATGGTTCAAATTTATAATGCCATCAAAAAGGTTTGAAATAATAATTTACAGAAGAAAATGATCCTGAGGGTGTTAATTCCCTGTCTCATTTTTTAGTGTTTGAAAGACATAGCAGGATTTATTGTAATTTTCATATTCGTATTTTACGCATTCGCCGAATGTGGTTACACAATATTTGGACAAAGGGTAATAGAGTATCAATTGTTTGTAAAAAGTTTTCTAAAGTATACTTTTCAGATTCATGGTTTTTCGACTCTTGGCCGCAGTGTGTTTACTTTACTAAGAACAATTTTTGGAGATTTTGACTTTCACAGCACCAGTACCATTCACCCAATTATTGCCCCCTTGTTTTTCATTTTTTATATCATTTTCGTGTTTTTTATTCTTCTGGTAAGTAGCATCAACTTTCCCAGTGTTATTTATAAATAATTTATATTTTTTAATAATTTTAGAACATTTTTCTTTCAATTATCAGCGATGCTTATTCGGATGTTAAAACTGAGTTATCCACTGATGAAATTCAGGAACCAGAACTGTTCGATTACATGAAAAATTATTTAAACGCGGTGTTGGGGAAAATGTTTAAGCGCTTTAGTAGCCCCAAAAAAGACGATGAGAGCAAAAAAGAATTGAATAAAATTAAACAGGCGCTAAACGAGTAAGGAATTTAATTTTAGAAATTAAAACAAAAATTAGCCCGTTTATGTTCAAATGAGAAGATTGACTAGTTTCTAGATAGTTCTCAGGACATCTCTCCCTTAAATAAAACAACATAAAAAGCACCGCACCTTTTTTTAGGCTTCAAATATTAGTTCAAATTCAAAAAAATTTAAATTTAAAATAGTTTCAAGCAAAAAAACTTTTATGCAAGTTCTCTATTTTTGCCATGTTTTTTGCCTACCACTTTTTGCCTACCACCTGGCACAGAATATGATTTTTTTACAATTTTGGCTTTTATGAATTTCTGGTGTGGTAAATTTTTCACTGTGGTATGGCAAATGAAATTTCTGCGAAAAAACCTAACAATAACCAAATTCCCTGTTCACCAGGTTCTCTGATCAGTTTCTGGTTATCTCCATGTGAGAAAATTATCTTCTAAGTTTCAAATCGCTTTGAATCGGAACTCCCCTCATAAATTTAACGTCTATGAAAACGTGTAATGGAGCCCACACCACACCCCTCTTGATTTATCAACTCCACAGGGTGGTGAAAAATTACAAGGAAATTTGCATGTAAACCAGATCTGGGCTTCCATCAAATCCTAATCCAAGTTTTTTTTTACAATTATTTCATGAAGAACTTCTAGTTGGTCCCTAATTATTATTTAAGATTTTTTCGATAAAACTTCATTGTTCATTTTATTTTTTAAATTGAAGAAATTCCCCCAAATTTTCAGCTTTTCCCTTATCCCATGACCGTAGCCTCGATAGGTCCCATTCAACATTCAGCTTTTCCTAATGCAGCAACTGGCTATAGTAGCAACCCTGATTATAGCAGAAATTTGTTAATTAAGAGTTATTTTATGTCAGGAATAATAACCTATCATCAGGACTTCAAATCAAACATGAAGTCTGCTACGAAAAAGAAATAATCGTACAATTAAAATAAATAAATAAATAACTTTTTCTTGCTTATATATTATAGTTGTGGTTTTACACCTCTAGAGATAGGAATGTTCTTTGCCCGATATAACATCGATCCCACAGCTGAGGTGAGAGAATACGACAGAGATGAAATTTTGAATGAAATTGAAAAGCGCGAACAGGAAGAATTATTCAATCAAGGACTGCCAGGAGACCAGAGAAATAATGTCAAGATTTATGCTGACGACTTTCAAAAGTGAGTATTTGCTAGAACTCTTCAATGGCATTCATAATTTTCCAAAGTTTTTGCCGAACAAACAGACTAGAAGCGAGTTAGTATTGCATTGTCTAATAGATCTGAACTATTCTTAAAAGTTTCAAGTATCTAGCTCTTTAGGAACTTAGCTTAATAAAATCGATCGAAAAATTGGTGGACTGACACAGATAAACAGGAAAGCGAGTTAAGAAAACCTGGTAATAAGGTGACAAATCTGTTGACTTGTTCAAGATACAGTTCGGAAAAATGTCTTGACATAGCCAATCAAAAAAATATTCAGAAGAATCTGAAACTTCAAGCTTCATTTGTGACATTTATGCACTGTAAAAAGAATATAAATGGCATTACTGGATCAATGTAAGATTTCGATACAATATTAGATGGTAGACAATGTTTAATTCAAATTAACTGAATTTATATGATTTTCACTTTTGTGTGTTATATTAGGAGAAACTTGCAACATTTTATAAATTTACACACACATAATAAATTACTTTGTTATAATTTTTTAGAGAAAACAAGAAAATCGATGAAATAGAAGAGGTACTACAGCAGCTCCATACCACAACTGATAACCTTATAAGCACCATAGACACAGCAATTGGGAATAAAAATAAATGAATTCTTCGCTTACATCGACCACTTTTATTTAAACTAATATTAAGAGCTGATTATCATAAAAACACGGAATGTAAAATACAAACTTTTATTGGATTACTTTGTCTTATTTATAAGTCATATTTATGAAGCACCTGCGTTGGAATTGGGTCCACGCCTGCGGCCGAAAGTGGCAACTACGTTAACGAATCTCCTATTGTACTGGATCCTCCTCTTGGCTCTCCCGGTCTTCTTCTTTTTCTTCTCCTGCTTTTCAACTTTGGGTGTCTGTCCTTTCACCTTACCTGGATTGATCAAACAAATTACAATTATTAAACTTATTTAGGATAAGCAATTGATAAAAATTATATTATTATCTCAAAAATCTCTTTATAAATATTTAAATATTAGAAATTTTTTAAATATGTATAAAAAAAAATGAAAAAGGAAAGGTATTGTCTGTAACTTCCTAAAACAGTACCACATTTTATATTAAATAGTACTGCTTCAAACAGATACAGTAATTATTTAGCAAGTTTCAGGAAGGTCAGAAGCTATAAATACTAAAGACCAGCTGTAGCTTGCACTTCTTGAACCAATCAAACACAAGAAATTCAATACACTACATTTATGCCCTAAGGACATAAAATAAACTCTTCACTTGTCCCATAATCAAAATCTTTATAAAACTTAAAACTGAGTTCAATTACACACCAAAAAGAAACTGGAAAAGATTTTCTTCCTAAACACGCTGCGAAATATCAAGAGTCACAGTTTAACGCTACGTTAAAAGTTTTATAAGAATCCAAATTAGATCTTTGGATAGTAATGTGGGCTATTAAATTCAAAAAGGCCGTTCATCTCTCTCTCTCTCTCTCTCTCTCTTTTAATGTACCTAAACTACTAAACTCATAGAGAAAAAGTAGTTCAATTTCCCGACTATAAAGTAAATGTGAAAAATTTGCTTACCAGCACGAGCCAAGGATCCATGTACTTTTCCTCCCAACAGTCCAACGTTAAGGTCCAACAATGACTGAGCGAATTCTGACGCGGTGCTGTCATCTGCTACTGGAGCTCCTTCCGAGTAAAGAGTGATTTCGGTTGCATTCAAGTTCTCAAGGGCAGCAATGCGGTCCTGTAGATGATCACATAATTAGAAATCGAAACAAAAAACAACCAAACAATGGTAATGGTGCTCTATCGTGGCAGTTTTACTCCTACGCTCCTACGCTCTCAACGTTGCCACATGAAATCCTCTGTAGAGCACACACCTCTGTAGATTTCGAGATCTGTCCTGTAGCCTGTATGCCTGTAGGCGGAAAGCGCGTAGGATTCCAGAACGTAGAAGAGCTTGCATATGGCAACGATCAGAACATGTCGGATTGTAGTGAGTAGAGACAGTGGAGAGGGGCCAGCGTAGGGGTAAAAGCGTCGCGATAGAGCACCATTACCCAAATAATTTTGAAATTAATTTGGGAAATAGGAACTGCCGCTCTGATTTGAACCTTTGATTCCTAAATACGATACCACATTCCTACATAATATTAATATCAGCAAATAGGGAGAGGGGGTATATCTATCCATGAATTCAGTTTTAAAATTTTGCAAAATTTCAAAGGATATGGTCTACTTAAATGCTTAAAATGCAAAAGAGGAGGAAGATTAATCATGGGGAACCATAGCGATACAATTTCAGGGCCCCAAGAGAGATCAATGGAGCGGGGAGGGGTGATAATGGGGAGTAAAAGTGGCGATAATTTTACCTTGAGCTCAGAAATGGTCTCACAGTCTTCGCACTGAAGAACGTGGGTTGAGTTTCCACGGATGAATAACTGCATTTTCACTGCAACAAACCAGAAAATTATCAATTATATGTAAAACAGTAAGGAAAATTGATCACATGCATAGAATCATCTAAACCGTATGGATAGTTCGAGGTTAAATCTTTAACAAACGGAATTCATTACTTAAAAACGGAATTTTATGATGGTGCATTAATAATGTAAGGATTGAGCAAAAATAATATATTAATAACTTACCTTTTAACTATTTTTTTTCGCAAAAATAAGTTATAAAACGTGCTCCGTCTCGAGTTCTCTCTGTAACCTCAAATTGAATTTGTTGCAAAAAGAATCAATCAAATCAAAGTTCTAGAAATCAAAATGGCGGTTGACTTGTTCGGTTACGTGTTTGACATTGTTGACGTTATTGATCAACAATCCCAACTCTCTACCTTTCTGGGGTGCGTTCATAATAATACGCCGTGTGTTAATAATGAACAATCAAGTGAACTCTCTCAGACAGAAGTTTCAGATAGTTGTGAATAATCCAACTGTTTTGATGTTCCATCTGAAGCCTATCTTAAACTTGAAGCTTTTTAATTCGAGATTCTGGGCCTAATTTCAATCAGCCTATGAAACAAATCACTCGTTTTTGTCACAGCGCATGACGGGCGTGCTTTATCCGTATAATTTCTTGGGATCAAATACGCTAAGCTAATTAAGCATATTTGGCATAATATGCATCAATTTACCCAATTTTATTCTGAAAGGTTTATGGTTTATGCAGTCGGGGGGGGTACCAAAAGATTTTGAATATGAAGCATCCGGAAGGACTATCCATCCAAACAGCTGCCACCGTCACCGCCAAAAAGGGTTTGATATAGCGGATTAAGCAGCATATACCCGGTATTAAATCCAAAATGGCGTACCAATAAAGCTATTTATTTTTAAAAAGGTTATACTTGCTGATTTTAGACACCTAACCTAGAAACAACACAAATAACAATAACTTAAGCTGTGTAAAACTACACCCATTTTGAAAATGTTCGCAGCAAAAAGAAATCCGCAAGACGCGAGCCGGCGCATTTTGCTCGTTTTATTTTATGAAATCTATATTTCAAAACTTATAGACATTTCTACGTCAGATGATTTAAAATTGTATAATAATTCAGTAATTCCGTTGATATTAATTATTTTATATTTGAAAAAATCAAGAAATTCAGTCAGAGTTCCAATATTAATTTTTTTTTAAATATGTAAAATTGAAATCTAGTTTCCCATTTTATGAATTAACGTATTTATTAACGCCCTCATCTGGCAATTTACAAAGTTTACATTCCAACAAAAGTACATTAATTAAATTACATCAATTATAAAAACCATTTTAGAATTTATCACTATGACTTCTCGTTCTCGATATGATTTTTAAACTTTTTCATAATCTTAACAAAAAAAAAAACGAATTTTTTATATTGAAGCTTTATGACTGTTTTTCTCGATTTTTTTTCGAATATGACACATTGAAAATTTTATACGGCTGGAAACAGAATAAAAAGTACAACCATAAATTAATATTAAAAATATAGGTTATTGTCATTAACAAAAATTGATGACGTCATAACATGAAAAACAAATAACATAAGGAACTGAAAATAGGCTTGAGACAAAATCGCTATACCCCTTCGATATATTTTCCAAAAATTAATATCAACGGAATTATTGAATTTATGCACTAGCACTAGCCTAACTTTTCACACTGTATAATAAACCAAAATGACATCGTCAATCGTAGAGTGGTAGACCCGGCTTATTTTACATTTATTACACCATATTTTTTTTTAACAATGGTAAAGTAATCGAATTTGGGGTTAGGGCAATGATAAAATATATTATCGATGGTTAAGATGTGATACCTCGTATATACAAAATTGCTACAAAACACGTAAGACTGAGGAAGACACGAGGAATCACACAAGTTAGTTCTCAACATAAATGCGGGGTATCACTACACTGAGGTTCTGTTGAAATCCATTGGTTAAATACATACAAGGTATCACCAGAAACATAGAGCAAATTTTTCTGCGAATTTTGATGTGTATAACTCATTTTCACTGAAAATGCAGATACGTGGTATCACATCTTAACCATCGAATATGCAAGTTGGATTCACTGGTCTTCCGGTTGCTCCCAGTTCAGTTACCTACGGAACATGCCTAGAGTATTTAGTTTTTAATTTAAAATGGCGGTTTCCATCGCTTTCATACCAGACCGTTACTTTGCCTTATACTCCTTCCGGGTGTTTTATATTCTATGAAAATGACGTAACAGCGAACTAAATCTCCGATGTGCCAAGTACACAAGTATTAGAAGGCCATTATATTATAATAAGAAAGAAACACCAAAGAATTTCGTAATTTAGAGGTTATAATTTATAAATTTTGCTGTTTGCTTTTGCTGCTGTTGAGTGTTGAGTGTTGTTTTGAAGTTTATCCTAGCCTGCCCAGAATTTTCGTTTTCGTCTTCGTTTCGGCGGTACCGTTACGAACGAGACCGGTTAGATTTAAATTCATCATTTTCTTTCGGTGCTGTGCTGTTGTACGTGTAATAAATAAATAAATAAATAACGGGGTTAGCAATAGCAGGAGGACAGAAGTCTTTATTATAACTTTCCAAGCAAGAAAATCTCTTGAAAAGACTGAAAAATATTGAATTTACCTAATAACTAATTCCTCTGCTTGATTTTATCAATAGTATCCGTGCAATTTGATTTGATATACTCATCCAATTAAAGACTTAGAAAGTCAGTAACTTGCTTTCCACAAATCTAAAGTAGACAAGGAATTTTAAAGGTTTAATCGTGGCATTCAAATTCTTAACGATGGATTACGAGTTTAAAATGAAAACCCAAAACGAACGAGTTAAAGTAGAAGACCTCTTCGACTATGAGGGTTGCAAAGTGGGAAGAGGCACCTACGGGCACGTCTACAAAGGCAGACGGAAAGATGGATCGGATCCCAAAGACTACGCTTTGAAACAAATAGAAGGAACCGGCTTATCTATGTCAGCCTGCAGAGAAATAGCTGTAAGTATTAAGTACTACTTGGTTTGGTTTTATTTCATCTATAAAAAAGCAGTAGTTGTGGAAATGTCTTTCAATCACTAGGGCTGGCCTAGGAACTCTCTATCTTGAAACCTCAAATTTTTTATCAATGTCGATTGTCGAATAACGTATGGTCGTATTGTACCAGTGAGAATCTCCGGCTCCGCCCAGGTCAGGAAATGACAACCACAGAATATTGTACCTACTTTTTTTTCGCCGCATTAAATAAAGTTTTTTCTATTTCCTCTAGCTGCTGAGAGAACTGAAGCACCTGAACGTCATCAATTTAATAAGAGTATTTCTATCACACACCGATCGGAAAGTATGGCTACTGTTCGATTATGCCGAACACGATCTTTGGCATATAATCAAATTCCATAGAGCAGCGAAAGCGAATAAGAAACCGGTGATGGTACCGAAAGGAATGGTGAAGTCCCTTTTGTATCAAATCTTGGACGGCATTCACTACTTACACTCGAACTGGGTCCTGCACAGGGACTTGAAACCCGCCAATATTCTGGTAATGGGAGAGGGAATCGAGAGAGGTCGAGTCAAGATCGCTGATATGGGATTTGCTAGATTGTTTAATGCACCTCTGAAACCGTTGGCCGATTTGGATCCGGTCGTGGTCACTTTCTGGTATCGAGCTCCGGAATTGCTACTCGGTGCAAGGCATTATACTAAAGCTATAGGTGAGACTACAACTAGGTGCATGATTTTACAACACCAATAATTGCCTGTAATAAATGAGGTTTTGGAAAAAAAATAAAGAATAAACATTAGAAAAGAAATAATTATTGATACTTTGGTTGGTCAGTTTGGGGATACCTGTACATGTGTATATAGCTATATTATCAAATTTTCTAATTTTATTGGTAGATATTTGGGCTATAGGATGTATTTTTGCCGAGCTATTGACGTCCGAGCCGATTTTCCATTGCCGCCAGGAGGACATTAAAACTAGCAATCCATACCATCACGACCAACTAGATAGGATATTTAATGTTATGGGATTCCCCAATGAAAAAGACTGGGAAGACATTAAAAAGATGCCGGAGCATCCGACCTTGTCGAAAGACTTCAAAAAAATTAAGTGGGTTCATTCAAGTTTTACCACTGTCAAGCAATAATCATTTTTTTTTTACATTTACAGTTATGTCAACTGCTCTCTAGTGAAATACATGGACAGACATAAAATCAAACCTGACAGTAAAGCGTTCCATTTACTGCAGAAATTATTACTTATGGATCCTAACAAGCGTATCACTTCGGAACAAGCAATGCAGGACCCATATTTTGTAGAGGATCCTTTACCGACTCAAGATGTTTTTGCTGGTAATTAAAAAAAAGATCTTATCACTCATCGAGCTAAAATCACGATAACTCTATTTACAGGCTGTCCGATACCGTACCCGAAACGAGAGTTCCTCACCGATGACGATCAAGATGAGAAGACTGAGAGTAAGCAGCGTCAAACTCAGCAACAACAGCAGCAGCAGCAACAACAGCAGCAGCAACAACAACAACAGTCGCAGCAGCAACAGGCCAGCCAGCAGCAACAACAGAACCAGCAGCAATCGCAGCAACAGGGTTCTGGTAACGGTGACAATCATGGCAACGCTGCCAAGCGAGTCCGATTGGGCGGACAGCAGCATCCAGGTCAAGTCAATCAACAGGTGATTCACTTTATTTATTAGTCAGTAAGGGATAAACTTTTATTGTAAATCTCAATTTCTATTTTTCAAAAAAGTACTTAATTTCACAATTTTTTTTCAAGTAGATATTTTTGTAGTAATTTCACTAATCAATAGATAAAACACAATCTAATCAAAACCGTTATCTTCCAGTCGATGCCAATTTCTCAGCAACAGGAATTCCAACAGCAGATGATGTACAACAGCAATTCGCAACAGCAGCAGCAGCAAAATTTCCAGCAGCGTTTTTAATCTGTACAAAATCATCATGTTAGGCGAGTATTTTTTCAACCGCATAGTAGTGCATAGGCTGTGAGAATGTTTGGGTGAGTATCAGGAGTCGATTACTCTTTCTACTACCCTTTTAAAGAGCAAAAATGATGTTTGTTTGCTTTCTTATTGCCTTGTAAGTGTTTTATAAGTAAAATAGTTATGTTACCTTGGACAAGACAAGAATAGAATGTATGTATGGCTCTCATCTGTCTGAGAGAAAAATGAGTGATTCATAATATGAGAGAATTCTTCTTGGAACTGTCTGTGGACTAAAGAGTTACTTTTAATTTGTATAAATATCTACACTTTTAATAATTATTTAATAAAGGACATTTTATTAACACTGCCTTATTAGCTATTTTTTACTGCATTGCAGGTTATTTTCAGTTCTTTTTTTGAGTTATTTCGTATTTTTGATATGAAGTGAATGTAAAAATGTTAGTGGATAAGCACTTTTTGTGTCGGAAATTTAAAATTTTTAACTCTGCTGGAGCATTTGAATGAAATTACAATGGTGCTAATTTCTCCTAAATCGAGCTATGCTTTCATCAGTCATGTTGGTAGTTTTCCATTAAGAAAATTGTCATTTGTGGACATAAGGGGGATTACAAAAAAATGGAAAGAATAATGTAGTCAAAGAGATCATTATTATGTTTATTTAATTTAGTGTACAATGAAAAGTACATTACCGTAAGGTGCACAGGATCTATTTCTAATGTATAAGGCTAGTTTTGTAAAAATTGCTTCGGTAACTGTCTCTCCTGAGCAAATTTAGACCTACTTAATAGCTATATTTCATATTCCCAACCAAAGCTTTACATTTTACATCGATTTCTAAGAAAATACACATTTTACATCATAGAAAAATTAAAATTTCAGTGAGTGATCCAATGAGGTAAATACGAAAATAAGTAGTAAATAGTATTGTTATTAATAATTGTGCAACGTTTCTATATTGAAGAAAAGTAGCGAACATATTAATACTATTGTCCAGGTAACGTTATGTACATGTTGTCTAAGTAACAATTATTTTGTTCATACGTGGCACCTACCTCACGTTCACATTGACTAAAATCACAAATACTGTCATTTCACTTTAACACAGATATAATACAATACAGTAAAATTAAAAAGTCGACTTACAATACTCAACGTTAATAAAATTCGTGACATAAGCCTGCTTTCAATAAAATTTCAATGCTTTTGTAAAAAGATTTAAATACATACGATGTGTGGGTTAAATTTAGTAAAAGTATATTCATCAAACAAATAACAAATAATTACATTCAGTACCGATCAATCAAGAAGTATTCCTTAATTTTTTTTGAACCTCCTTATTTTGCATTTTATCAAAAACAGTAGACTTACAGGTGTCTTATTTTCAATGCAATCTGGTTTGTTTTTCAATAGATTAAGACAAATTTATACCAAAAACCAGGACAGCATAATAGTTGTTAATATGCACAGAATTTCTTTTAATTAATAATAATTGTCTCATCATTTTTCCTTCCTCGAGCTGCATGAACACTTTTTGACTCTGTAGTTATAGTGTAATATTAAATTTATATTATTTTTAATTTTTTATATTATCATTAAACTGATACTTGAATTTTTTATGAATTCATATAAAAAATCTAACAAACTATGTACCTACTACTTTCCTTAAAACATCTCAGACTTGCATAGAAAAAAACCCTGTATAGTGAATAAAACTGCGAAATAAACAACGGGGTTCATTGCGATGATAAAAAAAAAAACCATCGACCCCGTACAAGACGACATCACCTCCCCACTCACAGCCCTACAGCACCGACTCGATCTGCTTGATCTCCCTCTCGTTGGGAGCGGTGGTGGTGATCTGGGGCACGGGAGCACCCTTTCCGATGGTGATCCCCGTGTCCTCCTCCTCCTCGTCCTCGTCGATCGGAGCGAGGGCGTCGCCGTCGGACTGGGGCAGCTCCTGGGCGGGCGCCAGGCAGGCGAAGCACGGCGCAGCGAAACTGGTCGCGGCCGAGATGGCAAACAGACCGCCGCCCACGTAGAACGGCACCGAGTAGGTTTTGGTCATGTCGTATAAGGCACCAGCTAGGGGGGAGCCGACGATCGCCGCCGCGCCACGGAACAGGATCAGCAGACCGAACGCGTTGGTCAGCTTCTCCAGACCGAGCAGGTCTACCAGGATTATCGAAGTCAGGGAGATGTAACCCGCTGAAAATAAGAATTCATTAAACTTCTCTTTCATTATATCACTGACAAATTGGGCAATAATTAATAAAAATTATTTAGAAATTGCTCTAATAATAATTGTGATGGAAAGGATAAAAAGAACACTACTGAGAAGAAAAAAGCTCCGGTCTCTGGACATTTTTTTCTTCCTCTTTAATGTCTCATTTCTCTCTTAAATTTGTAAGTGCTTCAACCAACAGCAAGAGTCTCCTACCACATTTCTCAACATAACATCATCGCATGTGCTATAATACCATTGATCAATCCTCATTCACACTTAAAAAGAACGCAAATTTTATTTTATACTTACACACAGCGAGTCCGAAAAATACGGCGACGGCGACGTAGGATCCGTATGAACTGCAGAACGGCGTCAGGACAACTGATATCGCCGCGACTACTAAGCACACATTGTTGACTAACAGTGCGTCCACTTGGGGAAAATCAGCGAAATAGCCGGCCATAATACGGCCCACACTGTTAGTGATACCGATTATCGATATTAGAAACGCTGCACTGCTTGGGTCTATGTTCTGGAATGAATGAAACATAACCAGATTAACCAATTATTACTCATCCTAATGGACCAGGTAAAAGTCAATTTTTTCATTTAGATTCCCAGAGTCACAATTCTATGTATGTCAGACCATAGTATAGACAATAGGGTCAGTGTTAAAGAAAATAAAAGGCTTTAATTTTTTAGTGACTTTCTAAAATGATCATGCAGAGTTAGAAATTGATACATTAACAATAAATTAAAGGCTCATAAAGGCTATAGGTACTAAATGCTCTAATTTGAATTTTTTTATCTCCCAGCATTTTTTCAAAAATAGATGTTCTTCTAAAGCCAGTGAGAAGATGTGCTCAAATTCCATATTCCATAACTCCACAGTAATTAAAATCTAATTAAATGCTCTGATTTGAAATTTTTGGCATTTTCTCAAAAATGACTGTTCCCTTAGATTTAGAATTGAATGAGCTAAACAATAATTTTTGAAAAAGTGCACAGAGCCGAACATTTTAAAATTAGGCTATTTAATTGGCCTTTAGTCAGCCTTTAATTGCTGTGCAAATAGGATTGCGATTATTATTATTTAAACAACGTTTTAGAGCATTCAAGTAGTATAAAAGCCAGCAGAACAGCATTTTTTAGAAAATAAGCTAATAAAAATAGCACCAATTAGGCTATTTAATTAGCCTTTACTTAGCATTTAGCTGCTGTGCAAATATGATTATGATTTTTGCTGTTTTAACAACTTTTTAGCACATGTTCTGCACACTCAAGTTTCAGCTCACAGAACAGCATTTTTGAGAGAATGCATGGAACCTTAAATTAAAAAATTAGGCTATTCAATTAGCCTTTACTTGCTGTGCTGAACAGGATTATGATTATAGTTATTTTAACAACTTTATAGCGCATGTTCTGCTCACTTACGTTTGCTAACAAAACAATAATTTTTGAAAAACCGCATGGAACCAAAAATGCTGATTTTATGTAATCTAAATAAAACTTTATGCACCCTACCCACTCTCAACGATTTACCATGCAAAACAAAACAAAAAAAATAAACCGACCGAACTACTTACACTATCGACTTTGGCACAATCCGTTAAATACACGAACGGAATATACAAACCGGCCATCCCGAACAAGTTCGATATTCCGATCATCACGAATACGGGATTTTTAAGCAGACTGACGTCCATCATAGTGCTGAAGATGGAAGTGAAGCTCTCAGGCAGGACGAGACAGGGGCAGACGTCTCCGGCTGGAATAAAACACTATTTAGCTTATTAAAGGAGTCGCCCAACAGGGAGGAATCGAGCACAGCGATGGCGCACTTACGTTCTCCCCGGTCCTCCATGTCGAGTTTGCTCATCTTGGGCAGGCTCATCACGCTCTGGCGGTAAGTGGCCAACGATTTCTGCGACTGGTACTCGGGCAGGTTTACTACTGAACGCGAGTAGAAGATGTCTTTACGGGAGAGGGGGCGAACCATTGTGCCTTTTCTACTCGACAGGCTGAGTTTGGAAGAAGTGTACGCTAAACTTTCTACATCGACCTTGAAGCAAAGCAAAATTGAGAATAACGATTTCGCACTATTATTAATCGCAGATCGACAAACACGTCATTACCTCACTATTATTATTCCTGTTACTAATAAACGATCCGGAGGAGTTATTTCGTAGCCTCCTCATGTCCGTATTGGAGCTGACGGTGTTCCTGGACGAAGACTTGATGGGATTCAGTGTGGGCTTGAATCTCTCCCGTTCACCTAGAGATGTTTTACGGATTCTATCAAAGGTCGGCACCGAACCGTTTTTGGGTAGAGACATGTGGGTGCTCATGGCGGGTTGACTGGCGTTGCGGGGCATCTTGGAGCTGGTGTAATCTCCAGTGTCGCCACCGGAATCTCTCCTGACACGACCTGAAAAACATCAAGAATCGTTTGTAATGTTTTTAAATGAAGATGTATTATTTCTCTTACCTTCTTGTCTAATCTCATCGACTCTGGGATTCTTTACTTTGTTTCCTATACCATCGTTGCTCTCTCCAGGGCTTGGGGTTCCCGAGCTGTTTCCTTGTTCAGGTACCTGCAAATGGAAAAATATCTCACTAGAGCTTCAATATGATCGATTTTTGCTAGAGTATTCTTCGATGCCTCCAAATTTAGTGAAGAAGAGATAGATTATGATAATTTCTAATAAAAAGTAAAAAGTTGTAGTGGGAGCAAAGTAGGAGCATAAAGAAATAATAATAATAATGACATAAGAAGTCAGAAAATGGTGGTTAAAAAAATATAGCCGCAAAAAAGAATGAAGAAATGGTATACAAGAGTGGGATATCAGTTTTTAGGGAAATAGGAATGTGGCTCTAATATTAAATTAAAAAAAGTTCATCTATAAAAAGAATCACCTGAATAGTCAGAGAAAATACAAAAATATATGAAAAAATTCCTTTAGGTAGTATAAATTTCAAAGGGAAATTTCATAGAAGAGCAACTTTCTAATTCTAAGACATTCCATACTCATACCAAAACAATCCACCACCAAACATGCAGTGACTAAGAAAAGTGGCACCCTTTTCTATAAAAAGAATAGCCTGAACAACCCTTCTCTCATATTTCATGTTTATGACCTTTTCAGGTTGCAATTTTACCAAAAAAACTTTCTGCTGTTTCTGGCTTTGTTTTTTTGTTGTAAATGCAGTTTTATTTTTACTTGCCATTTGTTAAAACATAAAATTAATAAACAAAAATTTGTATTTTTTTATTAGAACTGTTCATACAAAGTAAGAAAAGTAAAGTAAGAAAGTATTTTTTTCAATATTCTAGGATGCTCATACCAATGCATAACCAAACAATCAGGTACTAAAAAGTCAACTTTTTCCATACAACTGAACCAGAAAAGATCACAGAATATAAAAAAATATAATTTTCTATAACATTAATTAAAGGAAGAGGTAATCACTGATCCCAGACTAAAACGACTTACTTCCAGATTCCTGGGTTCACTCTGAACACGAAAAAAATAAATAAATAACTCAAAGACATCAAAGACAATAATAAATTCTTGTCTCCAACCCAGAACGAGGTACAAAAACAACCCTAAAATGGCGAATTTGCTTGAACCCAAAACCAATAAAAAGTATGAGATGTTTTTATTATAAAAATTGGATTACCTTAGCTTCAGCGATTGTAGGCAGTGTGGGTACGGTAGGAATGGGTGTGATGGGTGTTCCGGGAGCTAATTGATCCAGGTTCAGACTCGAGTGCACTCCTGGATCGATGTTGAGCGGAGTCTTCATTCGTTTCTCCATTGTACCGTCTGGCAGTTGAACCATAAAATATGAGCCACCTATACTTCCTCTGAAAAGAAATATTTATTTTAAGTCTAATTTTTCCTGAATTTGTTGTTAAAAAGCTAAAATAAACTTGTGAGCCAGTTTTGAGCTACCCGAGTTTTCTTTAAGCTCCGGATTCAGATGAATAGGATATGAATGATTACAGCAAGAACCTCCTGATATGAGCTGGCTAAATAGCTTAAAAACAAGCCAAAAGCCAAAAACCTAAAGAAGAAGAACCTCCTGACAACCATCACTATATTGATGACTTGAGATTTTATAATATTAATTAATTTGCATAATCTGGCATCAATATTAAACTCTTTTATTTGAAAGATTTTATACTATTAAAGTGAAAATTTCAAGACAGTGTCCATTACAATAACTTCTTTCAAACTCAATTTTTGTATAATATACACAAAATGTTTTTTCCCCAACAACACAAGCACTAGTTGACCTTATTAGAAAACAATCCTACCAGATCTCTTTCTGATCTGTCATCCAGGGAGATGAATGTGAGAAGCTATAGTTAAAACGAAAACAACATTAATCACGAAAACAACATTAATCACGTTCTGGTGTGTACTCACATTTCAAAGGAGAGTTCATTATCTCTTTGTATTGATTTGTGTAAGTGTGCCTATGCCGATATGTGCTCTCTTTGTTCACTTATCTCCATTAGTAGTTAAACCATCCCTTTCTCATCATGAACATGAAGTCTTGTATCTTGGTTTTTACAATTTACAGAAACTAATACAACTGACTTTTATTTTATTTATTTTTTGACTCATTCCCAGAAAGTTGAACCGAATTTTAGTTTCTTTCAGAAAATGGGAACAAACAATTAAATCTCATTTATTTTTAAACCCGGAAGAGATCAATTTACATCCAAATCATACGCCTCACCTCTCCATTTGTATCCTCCTCTCCTCGGCCATCCGTTGCAGCAACGGCTGCGGTCCTCCGTCCTTGGGATACTCCAAAGGTCTCATCAGCGCCCCGAATATCACACAGTTGAGTATCAAGCCAGCCAAAATCAGGTTGGCTCCTTTCCATCCGTAAACCTCCAGCAGATAAGCGGCTAGCGGTGAAAAGGCGAAGGTTCCTATTCCGGACCCGCAGACGGCTATCCCGGTGGCCAGGGATCGCTTGGTCTCGAAATAGTAGCCCACGCACACCACCGCCGGAAGGTAGATCAGGCCGAAACCGATGCCGCCGATGAAACCGTAGGTCAGCATCAGCCAGTTCACCGAAGGGGAGAAGATTGACAGTACGAAAGCTAGGGTGGCGATTAGGCTGCCTGCAGTTCAGTAATAAAAAAAAGTATAATCATTTGGGAAGCATTCAAGAATGATCGGTCTTACCTGCGATGCACACGGCTCGACAGCCGAACTTATTAGTTAGGGCGGAGACGACGGGGCCGACGCTGAGGTACATCCCGGAGAGCAGAGAGCCTACCCAGGCGGTGCGGCCCTTGGTCTCCTGGTACTGACCCATCATGTACGGCAGGAAGAGACCAAAGGTGTAACCGACACCGTCCACGATCATGTTGCACATGAAGGAGGCGAACACCACCACCCACCCGTAGCCGCCATCGGGAGGCGGCGGGAGGTCGTGGTAATCGCAGTAGTACTCCTCCTCGTCGACTTCCTGCTGCTCGGCGGTCAATCGGGCCGCTTCTTCGCATGCTACCTCGCTGTCTGTCTGCAATAAAAAATAAAAAAATAAGAATTTGTTTGTGTTTTACATGGATAAGATAAAGTTTTCTTTATTTCGCGATGTATTGTTATTATTGTGCTTGGGAGTGAGTGTTTAAAACGCAAAATTTTGGGGAGTTTTTTTGGTTTATCTCTTTCCCACCCTCTACAGGTAATTACAACTGAATTACAGGGAGCATACAGGCTACTAGAAGGCAAGATAAACATAGTACCAGTACCTGGTAACAAGTTTAGATAATTATTTACAGGATGTCTCGTGAGGAATCCCCCAAATTTGGATCACATGTGTGCGGATTTTCAAAAAAAAATTATTTTGTAAATATAATAATCCTCCCTTCCTCCCTGGGGGGTGTAAGAATTGACCACCAAGGGCACCAGATTTCACTTCCTAGATTATTGGCTTTTGAGATGGATGATGCCAATAGTTTGCAAAACGAAAAGGCACTACTTGATCGAATGACCAACTGCGCAGCACTCATCAGAGGTGATCTCCATGCTTTTCAACGAGCTGCTAAATCAATTCATATGCATTCAGGCGGTATTTTAGAAAATTTAATCAAATAGTTTGTAAGAAACAAATTGATACAATAATAAATCATATCAATTACAGCAAATCCGTTTATTGAATAACAATAACAATAATTTTTTGGCAAGTCACTTTGTTTCCGGAAAATAAATTTACTTGTAGATTAGATTTATTTCTGTTCGGTATACTCATCCTCTGGTGGTGGTAATATGTCAGACTGATATGAGCTGGAAATAACTAGTGAAACATCGATGTCTCTGTCTTTACCATACCATTAAATATTTTATGTTAGAAAATGAGACTTTTTCTCAACTAATGCTTGATATTTGATTAGATGTTTTTTATCTCCTGAATACACTTTCCAAATTTTGGGGGTTCCCCGCATGAAGCAGCCTTTAAAAACTACATTTTAGCTTACTTTGGTCTCTTTTTAGAACCCGCAGAAGTACATTATGTATTTATGTGCCTGCTTTCAAAAATGTATCTGGCAAATTTTTACTTGAAAAGGTAAATACATAAATTATTATCAAAGATTTTCCTGGTAATGCGAACGGTTTAAAATAGATCCATTAAGTATTACACAAAATAGAATTACCTGAAATTTTCGAAAAATTCAACTTAGTTATTCCTGGCAAGGAACCAGGATGCATGAATACGAAAATTGTAACTCATTGAGCAAGAGATGGAAATATAAATAAATAATTAAAACATGATGTTGATTTTTTTAAACTTCCAGGAATTACACGCTTTTAATTTATTGAAAAATATTAATTTCGCACAGTAATAAAAAATTTCAAAAGGAGTGTAGATTATTAATAGAGCCACCATAAATAAAGGAGACTTACTTAGGTGTAGGTACGAGTAATTTATGAATGATACACATTTAATGGCATTGAAAATTTGAACCTTGGCCACATACACCTGTTTAAATATCGCATGCATATCTCTACTGGCAGTGCTGGCATTGATTGAGATGATTTTCTTCAACACTTTATCGATCCTCTCTCTGCCTTTCCCAACTATTGTCTCATCTTTTCAAACCAGGATTATTTGAATAAAATCTAATATTAAACCTACAGGATGTTTTATTTCAAACTTTTACATTTCAATTATCATTTTATTTTCAAATTAAACAATTTGAACGAAAAAAACTACATTATTTCGATTTTGTTTTCAATAAAAATTTTCAATTCTGGTAAACTAAAAATAATTTGAAATGTGAAAATTCATACAATGAAAATTTTGTCTTACTGACGATCGAGATCTTTTACGAGAACCCCGATTTCCAGAAAGTTGCCATATGCAACAGTTTCAAGAATCTGTCACGCTCATTAACTTATTGCGATCTCTTTTGGGTTATAATTTCATGTTCCGACCTCCAATGCCATTAGCAAAACGACGCCTCGAGCATGCGATTATTATTCATGACAAAAGTAGACTAATCGTTGAAAAAAAAAACAATTTTGATGAAAAGAAAATTCTTCGACATGAGTTTGAAAATTAGCTGTAGACGCATGCTGGACTTGGAAAAATGCAAACTTGAAAATAAACGATTTTATCCACCGACTGCGTTTTTGTGATACCTAAACCCTTTTTGGCTTTTGAACATTTTTGTTTACACGATTTGTAAGAAAACTGGTCACTTAACTGCCCAACTGGATTGTTTCTTCAGTTTTTGCTTGAGTAAGTAGGTAATTCTTATTGCAGAAATGAAAGAATTTATGTGAAGTTTGCCTGGAATTTTTTTCAAATTACACGAAATTTACCGGCTTCCTTCACACAGCATTGTGAATGATATACAGGGTGTGTTGTAGAATTGTTTAGTTAGTTACCTATTTTAAAAGAACATTTAAGTTTGTACTAGTTAAGATGGTAATACAGGTGTCCCGTAATTAGCGTGCAATACTGAAACAGCAGATTTTATTTTCAAAAATATGAAAAAAAGTTCCTATTAAAATAGGTCGAGAAATGCTTCCTAGGGGGGCTACAGCCCCCGAAAGGGGAGCTCATGAAGATTGTTTTTATTTAATATCTCCGAACCCGTTCAAGATAGAAAAGTGAAATTTTGGGAATTTATCAAACTTTTTATGGCCAATAAGATGCAATTACAACAATTTTTAAATTTCCATTAGGTTGGGTCAGATAGATGAGGTTAAAACCACCCTAACTTTTTTTGTACGTATCTCGTGCCAGGATTTGATATCAGATTATGAAAGGCTGAAGTTTTTTCTGAAGACTCAGAGCTCTAGAAGCTCTCAAAATTTGAATCGGTTCCTTTTAATTTCATTGGCAACTACATTTTTAGCTCGATTTTTAGATTCTCCCAAAAATAAAAGTCTAGAGGGTTTAAGCCGGGAGATCGGGCTGGCAAAGGTATGGACCCGTTACGACCGATCCACCGATCCGGAAAATTGTCATTCAGCCATTGTCTGGCATTTCGCGCATAATGAGGTGGGGCCCCATCATGCTGATACCACATCATGTTTCTCAAATTCAACGAAAAATCTTCCAATAGTTCACCGAGTTGTTTTCGAGAAAGTTTATATTGCACCAATTAGTTGATCTCCTATTATCCAGCCTATAAATTCACTGAAAATCTACGTTGGAAGCTTTTCCGTCATACTAATCACGGATTTTCGTGGGCCCAAAAATTTTCAACTCTATATGGATTCCTATGATGGGGTCTCCCCTGACCGCGAGCACGTCAAAAATTGCCATTTTCCGTTAAACGTTGACGTATGCGGGTGAACATTTGATGTGTAGGAGCTCTTCGGTTTGGAAATCGTCGTCGGTATTCATGCTCAACCAACAGTACTCAATAAATTTTCTTTTTATTCTACTTAATAAATTAGTGTGATACACAATTTTCAAACAACCTGCCACTTATTACATCCCGTGATCCATGGCCTACGTTGAATATTTTTCTCTAGTTGTATTTCATTATGAATTTTTATGTAATGTAAGGTAATTTTCAAATCGATTTTAAGCGAAAACGGTGCATGTTATCGAAATTCAACAAGACGACCTTTTTTGTGTAAACAACTTCAACATTTCATAATCTGATATCAAATCCTGGCACGAGGTACGTACAAAAAAAGTTAGGGTGGTTTTAACCTCACTCTTAACCTATCTGCCCCCCCCCCCCCCTAATATAAATATTAAAATTTTTGTAAATGAATCTTATTGGCCATAAAAAGTTTGATAAATTTCCAAAATTTCACTTTTCTATCTTGAACGGGTTCGGAGGTATTAAATAAAAACCATCTTCATGGGCTCCCCTTTCGGGGGCTGTAGCCCCCTTAGGAAGCATTTCTCGTCCTATTTTTATGGGAACTTTTTTTCATATTTTTGAAAATAGAATCTGCTGTTTCAGTATTGCACGCTAATTACGGGACAGCCTGTACATCATTATTAACTAGAAAAGGGTGGTATCCCAAATAAAGGGACCGTAATTCGATCGTAGAATGATATAATTTCAAGACAAATAGTCTTGAGGAACCAATTCTCATCCCCTCAATTGGATATATTAATGAAGTTACAGGATGTTAAATGTCCCAAAAAAATAATAACATTTTTTTTGTTATAACTCCAAAACGGCTGAACATTTTTCAATTAATTAATTGGTCCAATACTATAGCAATAATTGCCTGTGTTTAACTTGAAACGGGGACGTAAGGTAGATAGGTGTCCAACTTGTGCACCCCTCAATTTTTACGCCACTGGAAAAATTTATTTCAAAATCTAGACCTAGTGGGACAGTACATGAGGTCTGTTATACAGGGTGCTTACTGTAAGGTTGGCCAAACTTCACAGGCTGATTCCTTAGACTAAAATAAACAAAAAATTCCCATTAACGTGTGTCCGGAAATGCACCGTTTTTGAGATACAGGGTGTCGAAAAAATATTATTTTTCCAGTTTTTTTTGACGATATCTCGGGAACCGTATGAGATACAATGTTCAGCTCTTATACACACTGATCCCCTTATTTTCGCCGTAAAATAAAGGTTTTAAAAAAATTCAGTGGTGTAGATTTAGGGTATTTTGAGGGTTTCAACCCTATAATTTCTACGCCACTGGAATAAATGCGATTTTAAGCAGCGCCTTTCAACCGCCCATTTTTCTATACCAAAAAGGTACTTTTGGTTAACGGCTCTAGAATGAACTGTTTCAGAGAAAAATGGCGTTTTATGAGAGAAAACATCACTTTTTTAATTTTTCAACAGCATTTTGGAAAATTGAAAGTAAGTGAAAACTTATTCCTATAATTAATGTTTTCTAAAGGCGCTTCTTAAAATCGCATTTATTCCAGTGGCGTAGAAATTATGGGGTCGAAACCCTCAAAATACCCTAAATCTACGCCACTGAATTTTTTCAAAACCTTTATTTTACGGTGAAAATAAGGGGATCAGTGAGCACATAGTGTTTAAGAGCTGAATATTGTATCTCATACGGTTTCAGAGATATCGTCAAAAAACTGTAAAAATAATATTTCTTCGACACCCTGTATCTCAGAAACGATGAATTTCAGGACACATGTTAATGGAATTTTTTTTATTTATTTTAGTCTGAAGAATCAGGCTATGAAGTTTGGCAAGCCTTACAGTAAACATACCCTGTATAAATTCTCGGCAACTTCTGAGATATGCGCAATTAAGATACAAGATACATGAGGGGGACATAAAGTTATAGGTGGTGTCTTTCGTAATTTTTTTCAACTTTTCCCTCAGCCCTCCCCTCCACCAGCACCACGAAAACTCTGATCCATACGTTCCTAGCGTTATGAGCTCAACTTTTGGAGGCCTCCCACGAGATGGCTTTTTGGCACCAATTCAACTGTATACCTACATAGGGTGTCCGTTTTTCGAGCTTATTAAGCATGGGGATCTCGGCTATCTTGAAAGATACGAAGTCGGTTTCATTGTGGCAAAGTTTTAAAATTCTAATCTTATTAAGAATCTGAAAAAAAATTGAAGACTTTAGCATTCAGCTTTTTTAATATCGCAAATTAATAAATAATTTTTTGTAGGCTTACGCAAGTCGTCAAGAGCTATCCATCTGGCATTTCAAAAATTTTCAAAGCCTAGATCTCAGAATTTCGATACACTTTCGATACACTATGTGTTAAAATGTTAAAATGTGTTAAAAATATTTTTTTAAGAATAAAAAAAAATTAGTGTTAATAATTTTTTGTTTCCATGATTTTTGTATACCGAACGACATAAAAGATAATATGACGGTCATTAGGAAAAACAAAAGCTGACTATGAAAACTCTGGGATCTAGTCGGCTTAGAAAATGTTTGTAATGTCAGATGAAAAGCTCTTGATGACTACATGACTTCATGTAAGCCTACAAAAAATTATTTATTAACTTGCGATATTAAAAAAGATATGCCAAAAGTAGAAAATCTCGATTTTTCAGTTTTTTCCGGATATTTTAGCAACGCCTGAAGTTTTCCTATATTTTTTTTTCAGATTCTTAATAATAAGGTTAGAATTGTGCGACTTTGCCCTAATTTAACCGACTTGGTATTTCTCAAGATAACCGAATCCCAATGCTTAAGTTCGAAAACACCCTGATCTCCAAAAACTACTGAGAATTTTTTACATAACAAATCTGCACCTTTGTGCCAAAAAGGGTTTGGAAAAATATTACAAACACAAAATTTTTCCAGTGGCGTAAAAATAGAAGCGTTAACAAGTTGGACCCCTATCTACCGACGCCCCTGGTTCAAGTTACACACAGGTTATTATTGTTGTTTTTTTTTTTTAAATTTTTTTTTGAACACAAAACAAACCGTCAATAAGTACTCAGTTTAAAGAACAGGTCAATTAAAACTTTTTCAAGTTTATCCCCTTCATTCTGGGACAACCTGTATATGCACGAGTATTTTAGAACACTACGAGTAACCTTTTAACGATTTTAAATGGATAATACTGTAACATTATTATAATAGGCACCTACAATTTATTCAGAGTAAATTAATGTAGTGACAGTTATTTTGCAAACAAAGGAAGATACAATTCAATAGAGTTTCATTTGCGATCATTTGCTGCTCCAATTATTTACTTATAAAGGCTCGTTAGGTTAGTAAGAAGCAAAAAGAAGCATGCAACTAAACACGCACGTTTCTCTTTGACGAAAATAAATGACAACTATTATCACTAATTGTCTCATTTTTACTCGCCTAAGCATTAAAAATAGTTATTTATGCTGTCCCCATATTATAATTATTTTTATATTTTTAAGTGAGTGGTACCTAGTACTTCTTGATAAATAGGTGCCTTTAAAATAAAAATTACAAAATTGCATCATAAACTATCGTGAGTGATACTTGACTGAATGATATCTAACGACTTTTTAATAGAAAATGATTCCGGTTAATTTATTATTAGAGAAACGGTGATATATTCGTAAGTGGAGATAAGCGCTGCTTGCTTAAGAGCCCTACTCTTATTATTGAGAGTCTCGAGACCATATTATAAGTGCGACAATCTTTATTCGTGAAAGTATAATAAGGAACGAGGATGAAAGTGCTTAATAAAAATGTTGTTATGAACTTTTTTTGTTAAAGATAAGTGGGTATTTCTCGGGGAAACCCCCATAATTTACCTGGAGGAATCTACGTACAATAAAACTAGACTTCCAGCGGTTAGTCCATAATTATTACCAAGACGATTTTTCAAAGATGATTATTAATTATTAAAGAAGAGGGACAAAATTCTATAAATAAAAAAATTACTAACATATTTCTTGTTACCAAACTATTTGCTCGGGTTCGAGTTAATTGTGGGTTTTTCATAGGTACAGCTCTTCACACATATACATTTTACATAATACTTACCTAAGTACATAGTATAATAGATAAATATAAAATTATTTAAATAAATTAACATCTTTGTAAGGAAATCGAATTTTTACAGTTGTACCGCCACTGATGGGCCTACACATTCAGGCCCAGGCTTCGGTAACGAATTGGCCGCAGGCCACAGGTGGTTATGATTCGGACTTGTTACGTTTTAATATAAAATGGGATTCAGCAAAAAGATTTATAGGCAACATTTTACAGCTTCGATGTCGATATTGCCTTATCAACAACCCGTCTGTATGATTTGAAATAAATGACCAATTGGTTATTTTAAACCGAGCGCGCGAAACACTGGGGGTTGAAAAATAAAATAAAAATCGCATCCAAGTAGCTACCTCAAAGTATTGGGCAATTTGATGAATGATCTTGCTTTTAGAGCTGTTTCTGTCTGTTGAATTCAACAAATTCGAAAAAACCTGGATGACTGAACTGATATGAGATTATCTCTTCGCAGTTCGATTAATCGTTGTTTATTTGACTCATCAGCCATCGGTAAGATGAGGACTCCTTGTTTCTTGAAGATAAAGATTCCCAGTTTCAAAAGTAGGTAGTTGTTTATTTAACAGTTCTGACTCATCTTAAGCCAAAAATTAAAGAAAAAAAACAAAATTCTAGATGGTGTTCTCGTAATTTAACTAGAAGCCATCATGTAGGTACTAATAAAACTAATAAAAACTGAGAGAAAAATGCAGAACTGTAACGAAATCTGAGTTAATTGTAGATAAAATTCCTTCAGGTTTATTTTTGGACACCCTCCTCTTGAAAGAATCCTCGACAATTATCTGATAAAAGTCGAGGAAGCCAAATCTCGTCGCTATATCAAACTGACATAAAATCTTTAATTACGTACTCATCAGCTACTCGTAGAATATTAATTATCGGAGGAAATTTAAATTTAAGGCTTACGGACATGAAGAGCAGTTCTTCCGACACCGTGAATGGCGTCAATAAAGACTTGAGTGCCTAATGCTCAATGTAGGTATGTACAATGTACATAATTTCGGCCTGTAAATTCATGAAATTTACATCGAATTACAAGAACTGAACAAATGCTTTCAGTGTGATGTTACAGTAGGTACCTACTGAGAAGCGTTTCTATCATTGTCTAGATCTAGATCTAGAACGTCACGACCATGTCGCCACGTCGCCTTCCATGGCATATGAGTGCCACATAAAAACGCCAGGTCCGCGCATAGTAAATCAGTAGTGTTTGGGATGTTATCAGAAGTGACGAAAGGGTATATATGAGTGACTAGTAGTCTGTTGAGATAAAAATAAGATTAAGAAGAAGAAGTGGTTAATTTATTTCAAGGTTATCGTCGTTATTGTAATGTAAATAAATATAGACTGAAAATAATTATTATAAATTATTGTACCTAATTACGATAATAAATAAGCTAATTTCGTTTCTTATTTACTTGCTTCCACATCTACCTATTATACGAGTCGTCATTGGCACTATACCAAGGAGATACTTTAACTAAAGCCTTCGTCATTTCAAACAAAAAAGGGAATCCCAAGCAAGTCGTCCCGGATTAGTGGGAATTTCTCTTTTATAATCGTTTTTTTGGTATTATTTTTAGATTTCTTTATTATGTACCTACTTATTTATTCAAACAAGAATAGCAATCATATTCTATATAAAGATCACTTTGTTTGATCAGGGGCGGGTTGAAATAGATTCATTGTTTTGTGTTATAAGTTGATTTGATAAATTTAAAAACAGGCGACGTCCGCGTGAAGACAAACGGTAACATGAGTATTTTACGTGCAAGATTGAATGAAATGAAACAATGCATCTCTTAATATTATTAAATACATAATGTTATAATAACAATTATTATTGTTAACAATGACTCACTGTAGGATAATGTCAAGGACATCAACGCACGAGTATTTCATTCGTTTGTATCAGAGGATTTGTTTAAAAAGAAAGACTTAAAAGTGTAATGATAACATTCATTGTATTAGTTGGGAAAACTGCCATGTCGTTGATCTTTTAAAACATGCATATTATGCGTATACACACCTCTATCACATAAATAAACATGTAATCAAAGAAACGCTTGCATCTTCGAAAAAATTGATAACATCTCAATCAAAAACAATGGATATACCTCTATTTTCTATGGAAATTTAAAGAAAATAATTATATTCTGTGTCATTTATTAGTCAATATTACATTGCGCCAGTTTGGCGTGCCAGAAATTAAAATCGTACCATTTTCTTGCATGTTTGGATCACATTATTGTTCCTCAAAATGAATCTATCCAGCACGTTCTTAACTCTAATGTCGTGACTTAAGTCACGCCATTGTGCAGATTATGATGAATCAAACATTCGATTTCTTAAAGAAACTTCAGCACCATCCACCCTACCTGATCTGGAGGGGTAGTCCATGCATTTTTCTTAAATTTCTTCTCCGATATAAAGCCAAAATGTTCAAAAATATAATCACTCCATTGCGTGCATACTTTCAACATTTACGTGCAGTCCCAAGAAGACATTTCCAACAACGATAACGCTATGGCAAGTTTTATTGCTTCCATGTGCAGGAGAGTGCCTAACCCACCATTTTGTCGGTCTAGACTGACGAGATCTAGATCTTTGCAATCTTCAGGATGACATACCAACTTTGCCAAACGGGATTAATAGGAGCAATACAAACAATTAAAGAAACACTTACGGTCCTAGACAGTTCCAGGATAATGTCAAATAGACTGGGAATAGTGTCCAGAAACCCTGAACAAACTAGCCATGTCGACAAGGTCTTACGTATTATGGTTACTCCACTGCGTGCATACTCTCAACATTTACGTGAACTCGCAAGAAGACGTTTCCAACAACAACGACGCATGCAAGAAGACATTTCCAACAACGACGACGCATGGCAACTTTTATTGCTTCCGTATGCAAAAAGTATGCATCCTACATGCAGAACGAAGAAGAATTATTAGACAGTAAGTACCTACATAGTTACTCTGGCAACAGAAGGATGACTAACCCATCCATTCTATCGATCTACAGGGACGCATGATTCTCTAAAACCAAAAATGGATCTGGTGCAGATACTGATTCAAAGGAACTAGATCTTTGCATACCTTCAGGATGACATACCAACTTTGCCAAACTGAACTGACAGAAGCAAGCGACGCAGTCAATTGCGTGGAACGAAGCATGAAGCACTTACGGTCCTAGACAATTCCAGGGTCACGTCTGATAAACTGGGAATAGTGTCCAGAAAGCGTGGACAAACTGAAACTTCAACACTATATAACAGTAACACTTATATTACACTTATGTGGGTTAAAGGGCATGGTATATCTGGGTTCTGGTATCACAAAGCTTTTATCAAAGATATATCATATCAAGAACATGTCAAAAGATGGCGTAACCAAAAGTCATACCACCAATCACTAGCCCTGGCCCGACAAGGCTAAATCCTGAAGTTGACAAAAACCATCTCAAGACTTTTAATAGGAATATACTTTGATGGTCATTGCAGATTAGACCCTATTGGTTATTGGTGGAAAAATCCGAAGTGGCAGATGAGGATCTTGATAGAAGATTAAAGCAGCAGACAGAAGATGAAAGCAGAGCATGCGCTTTGGGGGATTGCATGTGCAATCCATATTGGGGGAAACCTGATCTGATATTTTCAGAATTGGGTGAACCTCATCAAGACGCGTCCTTCGCTGTATCCAAGATGTCAGAGGTAGTTGGACTGGTTCCCGTGCGGTTGAGTACCCATCGGGCGCGTCCCCAGGTGGCGGATAGGGGGAAGGCCTTACAATGAGCGTAAGTGAGTAAGGTTAGCAGTGGTGATAAAGCTTGTCGGAGGTAAAATTCCAGACTGGTAGCTCAAAGCCTTGCTGCGGACCACCTCCCCCAACCTAGTTGTCGTGTCGTGACTAAAGGTCTGCACAGGGGTTATAACGATGCCGGAGAACGTCCGAACGTGGACTCTCCGAAAGACCGTAAAAATCTGTTGTCGAGGTTATATCTCGCGAACAGAGGAATACGGGGGTCTAGGCTTTACCGCCTGGACCAAAAGGAGACAACCTTTAAAAACCTAAATCCTACGGCGGGAACCCAGGCTAAAAGGATGCGTGGCTGAATAGTAGATCAGTCCCTTCTGGATTCAACCTCGAAGAAGTGGCGCACCTTCGAAAATAAATGCCTACCATACGTATGGAGCTCTGCATATGGTATTTCTCTAATAGCTCCATTACTCGTGGGCCATATGGACCAAGACACACCTAATTCAATGCAGACCTTACCTAAACCTAACTGGGTTGCTGTTCAAGCGACTAGGTGGGTAAAGGGAAGAGGGAGCAGAGAAGATGTAACTGAAAAAGCTGAGTAAACACCGGCTGAGATGGGCAGTTGGACTTCTAAGAGGACACTGCCCACTAATAAAACGTGGATCCTTTTGGACAGAAAACCTGACACGCAAAAGGCCAATAACTAATTTTCCTCATGGGAGAAAACCTAAGGGAGAAAATAGAGCAACTTCAATGCAGACCTTACCTAGGCCTAACTGGGGAGCTGTTCAAGCGACTAGGTGGGGAAAGGGAAGAGGGAGCAGAGAAGATGTAACTGAAAAAGCTGAGTAAGCACCAGCTGAGATGGGCAATTGGACTTCTAACAGGACACTGCCCACTAATCACACCTCTCAATAATAGGAGTGAAAAATATCCCGGATTACAGGAGATGCGGGGAGGGGGAGGAAACCCCATACCACCTAACAAGCACCCATTGGACTCATACTGAAATACTTTCGGGAGATGGGACCGATGAGATAATAATTATCCAAAGGGGTACAATAAGCGCAAGCTTCAGTACAAGGGCTTTGAACCTACCCTAGAAGTAATAATAATAATAATAAGTTGGACTGGTTGGAGGATGTGTAGGTAATTTGATTGGTCCACTTCGAGAGATGGTACAAAGGGCCCAAACCGAGACCCAAACAGAGGAGTAGGTGCCAACGAAAAATCAGATCTAGATCCGAATGATGCGGCGGTTTATTTAAAGTTTTTTTCAAGAAGGGCTGTCTTAGAACGACTTGGGTAAACGTCAATCAATAACAGGTTAGCTGAAGAACCATTGTCGCGGTCAACCCTTATCCTAATCCATCCTTCTGCTCCTACTCCTCAAGCAAATATGTTCAATCCCTTAATGTTTTTTTCTCATATTTTGTAGTGCGTGGAAGGTGATGGTGAAGCTTGTCGACCTGTTGCTGGTATCCACTTCATAGACTCCACCTGGCCTAATTTATTGATGTTGCTGCCCTATGCAATATAAGAGAAAGGTTTCCGAGAAGATTTGGTTTTAAACCACATCTCTAGCCTAAGCATAGTGTGAACTCAGTGTCGGCTTAAAAAAAAAGGCAGCTCACTGATTGGACCTCCTTATAACATTTGTGCCTGGAGCCCTTGTCTCTCTCTCTCTCTCTCTCTCTCTCTCTCTCTCTCTCTCTCTCTCTCTCTCTCTCTCTCAATTTCAAGCCATAAGGGCAAAATCAACCACATACCTTGACCACCCTTAAATGGGGGCTGTAAATCTATAAAATAACATAATCTGCTTGGTGTGCGTTCTTAAAGAACATCGAGCTTTAGGTATATTCAATATTTTAATATCAGACGTGGGATTGTGAAATAAAATATATTTAGTTTATGAATTGGATGTTTTTGCAATTAATTTTGGTCATTTCAACTCAACTAAGAGGTAGTGCTGTTTTGAATCTAGTGATCAGCTACAGGATTATGACAAACAGCTAAATCCGAGAGCCTAATCTCGAGGAGAATCTTCGAGTCATGGGTGATCTTAATTAACTAACCAATGTGATTGTATAAGAAAAAGATTCAAAATGACCAGTAAGAAAATCAGGAAGAGTCGAATATTGTCGAAACCACTACCACTACCTAAAACCACACCACTGACCTGAGCTGTCCGCGGTAACAATCACGGTCAGCGAAGCGTTCGAGCGAAGCGATGACCTGACTGCATGCAACCGGAGCTTGGGAGTTGGGTGATCGAGGATCAGTTTTGTAATTAGGTAAAGCACTGTTAAGACACGTCGTCGTATTTGCATCATATTGAACGTTACAATAACATCTGACGTATTAAAATGGGGTTTAAAAGGTAAAGTAGTCTCATTTTTATTTCCTCGAATTGATTATTTAAAGATATATTTTTACCCGAAATAGTAATTTCTTCAATGAGCGGTGAACGATAGCTTCATCAACACGTGCAGTAGACGAATGTTGTAATCGTCGGAGTGAATAATGCAATTATCTGCGAGTAAAAGACGCTATTTTCTCTACCACTAGAAGGTAATAAAAACAAGAATGAAACTTTCAATCTATGCAAGATAAAGCGAGACCGGAATGCAGTTGCCTCGTTCGCTTTTCGAGCGCTATCGGATTATTGAACGCCTATTATTGTTTTGCTGTAATTGGCTACTACTGTATGAAGTGTTCGATAGCATGTCGAATGTACCTATAGGATTCTCAAACTAAAATCAGCAACATAATAAACGGTTTTTTTTTCAATATAGACATAGACATTTCTTATTATCTTATTATCAGCTTGGCACACATCACTGACTCATCTCTCTTTTAGAGACTACATGGTTTCGAAACTTATTTAACTACATCTAAACATCCGTTGATAGGAAACCATGTCTCAACGAAAGGCGAATTTATGAAAGTTGAATTAATGAGGTAACAAATTTTAGAACCATGTTGTAAAAACTAAGCACTAACACTAACATAATAATAATAATAATCATCTATTTACTGGATATAATAGTTACTGCAGTTACATAAACAGAACCATAATGCGAAACTATAAAATACAAAATTATTATGTATAGCTTTGGCAGTAAATCGAATAGTCAATCCTATTCATCTAATTAATGGAAAAATCTCAGAAAAGTGATAATCACATCGGTAATACCGTATCTCCCTGTTATATTAGCACCAGGCAGAAATAATCGTAACGATTTGTAAGATAAATAAAAAATGAATTCGATATTTTATTTAAATTTGTTTTTCCTTACAGTTTACGAAAATAACTAATGACAAACACACCAAATGACGCAGGTAAAAACGATTAGGAAATAATTTATTTTCTTTTGAAACAATGAAAAAATTCTAGTGGAAAAATTCCTATTTCTTCTTTTTTTTACAAATATGAAAGTTCAGGACTGTAGTTCGGGTTCAAGTTCACGTTCAGGTTCCTCTGTAGCTATCCGCGTCTTCGAGATACAGGAAAAAAATCATCTGCACTCTGATGAAAAATCCGATAATCTTCATTATCTGTTTTAAAAGTAATTAGAGCATATGTTCATATGGAGTTTTTTCTCAACATGTTCCCAAGAACTGTACTCTACAGCGGCGGGGGGGGGGGAGGGGGGTTTATTCACTCGATGAAAAACTGTATACAATTATTTCCACATTCTAATTATTTCCACTACCTATTTCCTTTTTATTTCCACTATTTCCACTTTATATCAACTACTTCCACATTATCTCCACATAAATCCACATGACTTCCGCTATTTATATTTATTTCCACCATAATGTACAATCGTTTTCATTTATTTTCATGCGTAAACAACACCCCCCCCCCCCCCACCCCCCGGAAAATGTTTCCTTATATCCACTGTTTCCACATTATTTCCATTATAACCAAATTATTTCCACTATTTTTACATTATTTCCACTATTTCTACTACCTATTTAAACTTTTTACAATTATTTATAGTTTCCACACTATTTCCAGTTATTTCCACCATAGTGTACAATTATTTCCACGGGTGTGAACACCCTCTCAGAAAATATTTCCACTTTATGTCCACTATTTCCACATTATTTCCATTAGATTTATAGCAATAAAAGTCCACAATTATTTAATATGATTTATTCAGAACGATAAACAATCCTGCACTTAGAAGATGAATTCATACACGGTCACCGACTAGTACTTGCAATACCAGAGTCGGCGGCGGAATTAAACGCACAATCGTTGTGGGTTCTATTTATAACTTCTCAGTTCATCGTCACGACCGCGCGGCTAAGTTTGAAGGGGAATCCCCGTGCTGCTTTCATTATGTGTTTTTGAACAGCTGAATCCAACAATTTCCACTATCACCATTTTGTATATACTATTTTCACATTGTTTCCACTATTTTCATATTATATCCACTGTTTCCATTTTATTTCCCCGCATTATTTCTACTATTTTCACATTATTTCCATTTCCACATTATTTCCACTATCACCATTTTATTTCAACATTATTTCTACATTATTTCCACACTATTTCCACACTATTTTCACTATTTCCATTCACTTCCAATTATTTTCAGTTATTTGCACCATAGTGTACAATGATTTCCACGGGTGTGAACACCTTCTCAGAAAATATTTACACTTTATTTCCACTATTTCCACATTATTTACACTATCACCATTTTGTGTTTCTACTATTTTCACACTGTTTCCACTATTTTCATATTATATCCACTGTTTCCATTTTATTTCCGCATTATTTCTACTATTTTCACATTATTTCCATTTCCACAATATTTCTACATTATTTCTACACTATTTCCATTATTTCCACTCACTTCCAATTATTTTCACTTATTTGCACAATAGTGTACAATGATTTCTACGGGTGTGAACACCCTCTCGGAAAATAGTCCCACTTTATTTCCACTTTCCACATTATTTCCACTATCACCATTTTGTTTCCACTATTTTCACATTGTTTCCACTATTTTCATATTACATCCACTGTTTCCATTTCATTTCCACATTATTTCTACATTATTTCCACTATTTACACATTATTTCCACCAACAGCATTTCATTTCCACATTATTTCAAAGAGTATAGACTTATTTACGAGTATACAATAATTACTTCCACGAGTGAACACCTCCTCGCCCTAAAGTAACCGTTTCAATAATAAAAAAAACAACAGGCAAAACAATTATTATTATGGTTCTTTGTTTCTCTATACTGTATAGTTCTTCGTGTGTTATTTTTTCCTAGTAGTCCTTAAAATTTCTTCTCTTTCGCCTTGAATTTATGAACAAAATTGATTACATATTGTAATCCATATTTGGCGTGAAGTACAAACTCGACCGAGCAATGCAAGTAATTTGTTCCATCACGCTTGGCTGTTTGAGATGAAAGCTGATAATCTGGATAATCTATAGTCGTCGTTTCATGGTCAGTCATTTCAACTAATTCACTGGTTTTCTCATGTTTTAATAATCTTGGTCATAGGAGTGTCGCTATAACTACTAATGACTGCCTCTTGCAAGTTGGAAACTTTTTCCACCCATCAAATACAAACGTTAGTGTTGCTGGCCCTTCGTGAAGCTAAAAACTGATGTCGGTTTAAGCTGGTAAGTAATTGCAAGTTTGAACATTATTATTGTAACTAGAGCACGCTTAAACTGTAAGTAAGTAATTCGCTGCTATTAAAACGCAAATCCGATTTAGAGCTGCCGCTGCCCCATAAAAATAAGCCATGCGGCACTTACTTTGTAACTAACTAATCTCAATCCTTGGGAAATATGTCCATAGACATAGAGCCGGAAAAATCAAATTTTGCAGTAGGTAAGTAGATAAAAGTTTAATAAATTGTTTTTCATCAATAAAGTTGGTTTGGATCAAGTAAATTCGGAGATAGACAGCGAAGTTTCCAATATCACCAACACCAAAAATAATTTACAAAGAACAGAGACGGTCAAAACTTTTAAATAAAGATATCTGCTTAGTTCAACGACTTCCACAAACTCCCGAAACGATAAAATCACTAATCAAATTATTTCAAGTCCATTTCTGCCAACGTTTTACGTGCAAACAAAGAGTACAAATCCAGATGAAGGATGTTTTAAATTTAGAACTCACTTCGGCAATTTTCTCTCATTTACTCATTTTCATTCTTATTGAAAGAATCCGGGAAAATCATTCACTGTTGCGAACGTCTCAGGTTTCTCTTGTTTTGCGTACTTAATGAAAATAGCTAAACGAGTTTCTGTTCGCAATTTAATTTCAATCGGGGTCATAGGAAAAATACGCCGCTGTTGGATGGATATTTTTGCAGCCCTGTTGTGTTTTTTTTTCTCTTTGACTTAAGAGATGTTAAATAACAATTAATGATACTGATGGCGAGTGACTTTAAATATAATTCTTTTTTTACTTATAATAGTCTCGTTGAATTGTGCTAATTTGTTGACATTTTACATTTGAAAGCGAACTTTTATTACCATTACAGAGATCATATCATTATATTTTTAGGATTTTTATAGCCGGTTTGATTTTAGAAATCAAATCCAGCAAATTAGAAATAAACAAGCTATTAAATGGGTTGATTTATACAAATTTATTTTTAAAAAATTCCAGGCAACATTATTAGTTAATGTTTCTTCAGATCAAAATTTTTTTATAAAAAATACCACGTATTTTAGCCCCAGTTTCTTTATATAATATGCCATAAAAACACGGTAATTCTTGCAAAAAGTCACGCATATGTATTTTGTATTTCTGATTTTGGATTTGTTGTTAGGACCATTGCTGTAGTAAAATACCAATTTTGTACCAACGAAAGCCTGGTGCGTTTTACGCAAGGTGCAAAAAACGAATTTTTTGCACAAATTTCTAAATTTTCACCCATTTTGAGCCTATCACCCAAACCATAAGATTCACAGAAAATTTGGTAGGATATATTTAAAAAAAAATAGAATTTTCTATAATTTAAGTACCTTAAGTCGTTTCTGAAATACTTTTCTTCTCTAAGATTTTTACTGTTTTCAATTTTTTTTATCTCATAAATCATAATAAATATTTCCTAATATTTCAGAAAATACTGGTTACCTACTTGTTTACTTGTCAAAATTTTTGACTTGTCATTAATAAAACAACAAAGTGTTAAAAAAAAAGTTGCAGAACAGTACTGACAGCTTTTATTATACAAGCTCTACAGCCCAAACGAGCTTTTAACCTTGATGACGAAGTTTCATTGAAATTTTCTGGAGACGGTTCTCGTTTCCAGGTATCTTAAATTGAGTGACATCGAACAGGGTCTTGAGTGAGCTGAAGTTCTCTAAACCAAGCGCTAAATACAGAACTGTAACTTTCTGTAAACTGTATTTATCGTAAGAATTTTGTTACACCAGTGAATCCTTGCCGAGTTCAATCTTCTCCTTGGCTCGGTAAGTTAAACCGGAGCTCGGAACTTGGCGCCCAACATGGGGCCGACGGCGAACAGTTTCTGCCTTGAGGGTTACCTTGGAGCCTACATAATAATATTTTTAGAAAAACTGACGGAATGGCAAATGTGGAAGGGAGAATGAAATAGTCTCTGAGTAGCGAAAACAACAAGATTGTGAAAACCCAATTTCGCACAGAACAGGGGTGCTTTGGAGCGTTGCCGAACAGCACTGACAGCTTTATTGTGAAAGCTCTCCTCCAAACAACCCCAAACGAGCTTTTAACCTGTTGACGAAGTTCCATTTGAATTTTCTGGAGACTGTTCTCATTTCCAGTTATCTTAAATTGAGCTACAATACACCTTCTCGGTCGCAGTGGAGATGTCACAATGGCCCACTCACGATAAATCTAATCTAACCTAATCTTAAACTGAGTGGCAACGAACGGGGTAGAAAGGTCTTGTGAACTGAAATTCTCTAAACCAAGCGCTAACTAAATACTCGTACAGTCCAGGAAATAGGTTTAGTTGTTGAATATTCAAGTTCATGACGTTGAAGAATGTAAGCATTTATTTATCGTAAGGATTTTGTTACGCCAGTGAATCCTTGCCGAGTTCAATCTTCTCTTTGGCTCGGTAAGCTAAACCGGAGCTCGGCATTTGGCGCCCAACGTGGGGCCGACGGCGAACAGTTTCTGCCTTGAGGGTTACCTTGGAGCCTACATAATAATATTTTTAGAAAAACTGACGGAATGGCAAATGTGGAAGGGAGAATGAAATAGTCTCTGAGTAGCGAAAACAACAAGATTGTGAAAACCCAATTTCGCACAGAACAGGGGTGCTTTGGAGCGTTGCCGAACAGCACTGACAGCTTTATTGTGAAAGCTCTCCTCCAAACAACCCCAAACGAGCTTTTAACCTGTTGACGAAGTTCCATTTGAATTTTCTGGAGACTGTTCTCATTTCCAGTTATCTTAAATTGAGCTACAATACACCTTCTCGGTCGCAGTGGAGATGTCACAATGGCCCACTCACGATAAATCTAATCTAACCTAATCTTAAACTGAGTGGCAACGAACGGGGTAGAAAGGTCTTGTGAACTGAAATTCTCTAAACCAAGCGCTAACTAAATACTCGTACAGTCCAGGAAATAGGTTTAGTTGTTGAATATTCAAGTTCATGACGTTGAAGAATGTAAGCATTTATTTATCGTAAGGATTTTGTTACGTCAGTGAATCCTTGCCGAGTTCAATCTTCTCTTTGGCTCGGTAAGCTAAACCGGAGCTCGGAATTTGGCGCCCAACGTGGGGCCGACGGCGAACAGTTTCTGTCTTGAGGGTTACCTTGGAGCTTACGTAATAATATTTTTTGTAAACTGATGGAATGGCAAACGTGAAAGGGAGAAGGAAATAGTCTCTGAGTCGCGAAAACGACAACCAATTTCGCACAGGACAGGGTGCCTTGGAGCTATATCACTTAGAGTTGGCCGTGACCAAAATACATGTCCACGGATGGGATTATGAAGAAGAAAAACTTTCCTAATACCCATTTTGATGAAAATTTATTTTTTATAAAAAACTCTGCTTCTCGAGAAACCTCAGAAATTACACTTAGACGTACAGGGTGTCATATTAAAAAGTAATTTTTTAATACTCATTTTCTAGGGAAAAATTTCGTTTCTTATAAAAAGTTCTGCTTCTCAAGAAAGTATAACCACACTAAAATTATTATTTTAGAGTGCCATTAGCAGCCATAATTTTCCAAACATAATTTTCTAAACTTTTCTTTCAAAGTATCCCATAAAAAATCTAGTGGCGTGAGATTAGATGATCTGGCAGGGTAATGGACAGGGACAAGCCTAACTAATCCATTTTTTTTTACCAAAATGCTCAACGCAAGTGCAACCTTGCTGCCATACTACACTCCGCCGTACTTCTGGTTCCAGAGTTATTTAACTTTGACTGCCCTGTCATAACATCCTGAGGTTACTTGAGAAGTAGAACATTTTATACAAATTTATTTTTCTCTAAAATTAATATTGAAAAAGGCTGACTTTTTCATATGACACCCTGTCCTGTATACGATCAAGCGGAAATCTAAGTAGTGTGTTTTCTGAGGTTTCTCAAGAAGCCGAGTTTTTTGAAAAAATGATTTTGGTAAATAATTAAAATGAAGAAAGTTTTTTCTCCCTTAACCCAATCCATTGGACACACTTTTTGTTTAGGTGACAATACAATGGATAAAGAAGCCTTTTGTCACATAATAAAGTTATGGGAAACCAGTACCACAACTGAGAGGATAATTTTTAATGTAAATACGTTGTAAAAAAATTTTTTGTTACATTTTGTATTTATTTTTAGGAGATTTAATTATTTTATTATAAACGCAGGTCGCTCTGTTCTGTGACATTTTATTTAATTAATTTAACGAGAAACATCTGGAACCTGTTTAGATTTACTCTTGTTTATTTTCTCTGTTCATAAACAGGTCGATAAAGAAGCTGGAGCTGGGTAACGATGTAGGGAATAATTACAAATTACAAGTTTGATACCGGTTTATTCGCTGCCGCGCCAAGATAACAAGTCCTGCCTGAAAATTATAATTTGCTGAAGACATCGAGCTACAAAAACGTCTTATTGTAGGAACCTCTAATTTTGCACACATGGTATATTAATCAATTCTTGAAACCACAATCAGAATCTCGACGTAAGGATTTTATATATTGTCAAGATACTTTTTAAGTGTAGCCTAATAATAATTTTGGGCATTTACTTAACAATATGATAATTATTAGCGACGCTTGAACTGTACAAAATTTCCAGTAGTCTTTGCGCTGTTGGCAGATGTACATCACGCTTTGTAACATCAATTGCAATGGGATTGCGATATTTCGTAACTTGGGGCCTTGTCTTTTGGCTCTTGCAAAGTTCGGTTTCTCTCTGTACAAATACCAAAGTATCATTTATTTTCCTGAGCACAAAAATTATAATAGCCAATAGCCAATTTACCAATTTATAAAAAAAGTTACCTTGCCCTACCGGGGTTAGAACCAGGCTACCTCCGAACGACAGTCCAGAGCTTATCCGCTTGGAGACAGACGCCTGTTGTAAACGAATGCCAGAAGTGCTGATATAGCTACCTATACCGTTTTAAATACAAAAATTGTGTTTTTAACAATATTTTTAATTTTAAAAGTCATTTTGAGTCTTGTTCACTGTTAAATAACGTTTAGACCTTATTATTTGATGGAATTGTCTCAACAAATACAACTCGACTTTAGATTTAGCGGGTTATTTTTATATGCACTTGTTTTCTCATACATATACTTGCATGTAGGCAATTTAACTCTATCTGCAGAAAAAATCACGAGAGCGCAGGTATTACCCCGATGATTTTCAATTATGATTTATTAAATAAAGCTCTGCATACATACAAATGTGCTGTTATTATATAAACATTCACGAACTTGGAAACATCCTGAAAAAATATTGATTTTCAAAATTCCGATGCACGATCAATCCTATCATATCACGTGATATTATTGTGCATTTAAAGTAAATATTTTTTCTAGGCTTGAAATCATGCAATCAATGATCTTTCATCATAACTGATTAGGTAGGTAGGTACCTACTTTATTACATACTTTGGATAAATTAAACCAAGTAGGTAAGAACATTATTGTAATCTCGTCAAAATACGCGTTGCATTACATAATCTCCTAGATCCAGTAAATATTACAAGGGAAAGTCTGAATGCCTAGCAAGAATTAATAGCGTTTAGTTTTATGTATTTTGTCAAAATAGGTACTTGCATTAGGTATATTTTATAATACGCTCAATATAACAATAATTTCCTATACCTACCTACTAGAGTTTGGTAACTGAAGCGAGGTATATTAATATAAAAAATAAACACAGCAGAGTATATTTTACTTACCATTTTGCAATAAAAAAACTATCGCTAATATTCAAGGTAACCTCTATTCAAGGCGAAAATTCTAAAAGCACATCTCACATGGTGCTTTATAAGATGTTTTACACGAAACTGATTTAGAGCACACTATAAATTTATTCTAAAACTTCTTATCTCACTTCTAACATATCAGATATTAACTAGGTTTTCGTGTTATTTAATTGAATTATTATTATTATTGACTACATTTATTTCATTTATTGTCGGGCATTTCGAGATATTCCTTTATCTAGTCGGAGCCACTACAGCTGCTACTGGAGGCAACTGAAATGTGTACCATAATAATTGCCAATGATTATATCTATTAAAGATAATAAACTTCATCCATTAAAGAATAAATGCCATCCTCAAGAATTTTTACATGCGTACAAACAGATTAAGACGACACATTTATTAACATATGAATTATGCATATGAGTGAAAGAGTAAATATCCATAGAACCAGTAATAATTTACACTGTAAACCACTACCAAAGAAGAACTTGATAACAAAGTAAGTAAGTACATATAGGTACCGAAATTTTCTATAAGAAAATCGAATTTAACAAGTTTTGGAAAAATACTATTTTCTAGAAGCTAATTATTTCCTCAATTTCCTCCGACCGACAACCAACACATCAAGACAAATTTCCGATGAATGATGTACTACAAGTCTCTTCAATTGTCCCCTTCAATGTTCAATCAGCATCACTGTTCTCTTTGAGTTGGTCTGGTTTAGTTGTTTGATGAGCCATAAGAAAGGCGAAACAATGTCGTGTTTCGTAAAAAAAACTACGTCCCAAAATTTTCGATAATTTTTTCTATTCGATGCTAATAAAAAATCTCCTGCTCCTGCCAAAGATAGAAAATGTGAGAAAAGACGATCTCAATAACTTGAGTCTCTTGGGTCACTTTTTCAGGTCTCGCCATCAAATGCTGATAACAGACGACGTCCTTGGCACGAGATGATTGTGTAAGACAAAAAAAAAAACTGGCCAATCGGTCGATTTTGACGAAAAACTAATTCTTGGATTCAAAATTCAGAGAATGACAATTTCGAAACTGAAAGCCGTTTTATCCTGCGACTCTGCTTTCTCGAAATATTTCAAAGTTGAAAATTTGCTATAATTTTATAGCTTTTCAAAATTTTTGTTCTCGTTTTTTGAAAAAGCTCGTATCACAGTCAGCTGTTCTCACACTAAATTACATCCCATTCTGAAGACATCATCGACTTTTCATGAACATTTCGCATTACCTACCTGCTCTTTTTTACATTTTTCGAGAATTTTTTTCGCTTGGATTTTGATAAAAATCTTCAGCCAGACGATATAAATTGTGAGAAGTTCAGAACTGCAATCGGTTCTTCTGTGTTAAGGTATTTTTTGTCGATTTTTTTAAAACCATTTTTGACTAGTTCAATAACTTGAGGCGTACCGCTTACGCACTTTTTCCCCTTTCTTCCTCTTCCATGATTTGGGTATGGAGATGGAGTTCAAGACTGATTCAGGGCACGGTCACTGCTCGAGTTGTCCGACATGCCCCTCCCCGTTCATTGGGTATTGCTTCTCTTATTGCTGCTTCTCGGCATTTCGGCAACCGCAGCTAGAGCGAGGGGAACCCCACACGTATAAGTCACTTCGCATTCATTTTTTGTGACTCTCTTTCCCAGTTATTGAGAGCAGCAGGTACTTCTGGGATTAATCGAACATGCCGCGTGATCTTTCATTATTTTAAAACATTATTTGTGTTTATGTATCGACGGTTCTAGTGACATGACATGACAGAAATGACACATTGCCAGGCCACTGAAAGAGTGTAGCTGACAGTTCTACTAAATACCAGAATGGTTCCACATTATGCGCATATTCGAGAATGTGTGGTGACTGGAAACACATCAGTGAAGCTTCGGGATAACTTCGATGACACCTCAGGGAACTATATAAGAACCGCCGTGGCTGAAGACTGAATTGGTTGTATTTTGGATGTGAATGAGAACTGAAGTATCACAGAGTAACGAAGACATAGAGCAGTCAGCCGTAGCCAGGGATAATGTATAGTTAGAAGTGATTGTGAATAGTGAAGTAGAAAACAGAGTGAAGTGAAAGAGTATAGTTGTGTAATATCTTTGTGAAAATAAGAGAAACAGCTGATTATTTAGATTTAGGGGTTATTGTTATAAGTTATTGCTCGCTGCCGGTCGCACACAAGTGACCATACTACTTAAGAAACTCGTATGGGAAGATCCAGGATTGCCTGTAGATGCGCTTACATTTTTATTTTTGTTTTTTTTCTGACTACTGTAGGTAATTAGGGCGGATATAAATTACACATTAAACAGGTAAGACCTTGAACCTGGCAAGTAAACTCAATGCTAAAGTCACACTAATTCTAAGAGTATTTTCATGGTAAAGTTTAGGTACCCTTTCACAACCCCTGCCCGAACTAGAGAAAATCTCGTATCACAAAATTGACAGTCCAATCAGGTAATTAATCAAAAAATCGAAAGTTCGACACGGAATTTTGTTTCTCTGGAATCGTCCAAGTGAATAATAGCCATTATGGGCGAGTAGAAGACGCCATTTTCTCTACTAAATAGACTAATATAACTTCTTAGGCCGAGCATGAAATACTTTTAGGTAGGTACAAAAATGGATATTTTGAGAAATATCGGTTAAAATTATTTTCTGTTGCTTCTTTGAAATCACTCTGTATAATAATATGTAAATGTACTTATTATAGAAATAATTGATCCGATTGAGTAACATTTGGAATAAAACTCAACATATATGGACGTAGGTGTCGGTGGGTAATAATAACAATGGTAATTACTACTATACACACATAGAAGGGGACACACGTGTCGACGAATATGATTAGATTATAGCATAAATGGGTCTACTTTCGATGACAATAGTAATTATTATTGTTGTACAACTCGTTGATGAAGATAAATATAGAAGACTCAAAAATAGAACTCTGTCCGAAAGAATTCAGACAGCAACGCCCTACTTAATTATTCCTGAAGACTAAAAAGAAAATGGTTGTTCATCAGGAAGAACAAGAGCAAATATTTTCTGGTAAAAGTATGTGGAGCTGTTTTTTTTAAATCTGTGTCACCATTGGGGATCTCGAGAAGTAACGATTGGTTAAATTAGACAAAAAGTTGCACATGCAATTTTACACTTTTTTATTAAGAACCTGAAACCAAATTTACGTTGAAACAAACCTTTCATGCGTTTCATGAACTGAAAAACGAGATTTCTTATTCTAACCGTTTTTTTTCTTTCTAAGTCGTCATCAGTCATCCATCTATGACATTTCAAATATTTTCAAAGCCAACTAGATCCCAGAATTGTCAGTCATTTTTTTTCTTACGGCTGCTGTACAAATAAATTCAAGAAATCAAAATTCTAATTTTATTTTTAAATCACAAATTTATTTTCCTTTTCTGACGTAATTCGGTAAAATTAAATTTAAAAAAACCTTCTTGCGCATCAATCGCAGAAATAGTGTATTTTTATGCGATTCAATAATAAATATTTTCTTCCTATTTTTTTTTATAATGAATATAATGGAAAAATAATCCGATTTTTTTGGGGGGAAAATCGCCTACCTACCAAAAAAAAAAAAAAAAAAGAATGACCCTCTCGTGGTTTCGAACCCGCACCAACAGTTTACTAGGCAAGGGTACACCCTTGCCTAACTAACTGCGCCAAGGTGGGTTTCAAATTTGTAGCGATGATCGGGTAGGTATATGTAGTACGTCAGGTACCTACACCTCTACACCTACACATTTTAGTTTTTAAACTGGTCGTATCTTTGTTATTAAAAAACCAATTTGAATACTTTTTTCACCTGCATGTAGGTGATTTAATTGTCGTAGCGTTTGCTCTTCTAATTTTCAGAACCATTCATAATTGAATGTGAAAAAAAATTAAAAAGAAATTGCGAACCATTTCATTGATTTAATAATGTTATATAAGTGTAAGCTAATTTTGCACAAGCGAAAAACTTTTTTGTTTATCGTTTAAAGTGCTACATTAATCGAGGCGAATTGAAGCTAAGACATCAAATTATATGTTAAAGCAAAAAAAAATGGAAAATTTTTGTTCAACTTCTTCAAAAATGGACTCATAAACGGTTATAGAATTGACACATTTTCACCCTTTTTCCTACCCACGACACTGGCTTATTAATGGAAAATATGCTAATTTTATTGCATTAACTCAAATTTCCAATAATTTTCTTCAAATCCTGTTGATTTGATTTCAAAGTTTTTTTGCCATCTTGCTCATACGGGGGCTCAAAAAATTGGAAATTTTCCGAAAATTCAAATGGCTGCCATTTTGAAACGGCTCGGCCGATTTTGCTCAAGTGCAATACCAGAACACTCCTTGTGGATATCTTACTCCCACAAAAATTTCAGCCTCCTAGATTCAAAACTGCGACCTGAAATGAGATGACAAAAACCGGATATGTGGAACTTTGAAGGGACACCCTGTAGAAGTGATGGGACTTTTTTAAATTTTTTCAACGAAAATCTAACGTCATTCCAAAGATTTACAAGAATCCAAAATTTCGTTAACTAATCTTGAAAGATAAAACTACAGGAGCGTTTTTAAAATCGAAATTTCGCGATTTTGGAGAAATATATAAATATATAAATATTTATATATTATATATCATGGGCAGGTGAATTTTGGAAAACCACTTTTTCGTGATCTGGGGGTCATGATCGGTGGACATTTGATGAGTTTGGGTGATTTTCGAAAAGTGATGTCGTCCTCAATAGTGTATTTTTTTGTTAAAAAATACACTAAAAGGGGGAATGGGTTTTTTTTATTTTTATTTATTAATCAGCTTTTTGGTTTCATAGATTTTTTTTCATTTTGATTTAATTTTTGCTCGCTACTCCCTATTTATTTCAGAGACGTCAGATATTAAATTTTTTTACTTATACATATTTTTGAAGAGCGTAACCATTAATTTAGCCATTAGTAACTTTTCAAATAACAGCTATGCCAATAATACGTATCGAAATTTGTGACTCACCCTGCATTCGAATTAGCGGAACATCACCCTAGTTTGACCTATTTCGCAACTTCCGAAATCCCAATTATGACCCTCGAATCACTCTCCTTAATAACTTATGTATCTAAACCTCGATCTGAGAGCCTGAGCCTGTATGGATAATTCAACGAAGTTTTCTGGTGAGGTCTCCAACTTGAAGATTATTTACTCGTTTTACTCCACATCCTCATTCTGACTGTGTCCCAAGACAAACTGTAAATATTTTTAGTAGAATAGTAACAATACTTCTTTTATTTGGGTTACCCGACGTATACTAGAGCATGGCTAATGTAAAAGTAATGTAAAAATAACGTAGAAGTAATATAAAAATGTGACCTAAAATCTAAAATCATACCTGATGTAATTGAAAAAGTGGTCACAATTTTCCCAGTATACCGAAAAGTGTACCGTGTATTCTCCACACATGAGGACATCTCGTTCGTAATAACATGAACACTAAATACTCAAGGCCAATTACTTTCGTTTATAATTACCTTTCGTATAGGTACTTATGTATGCAATTGGTCCTTTGAGCCGGATTCGTACACTGGAGAAAAATAATTGAATCATTCCGAAAATGTTGATTACATTATAATGATGATTAAACTTCACTATAGGAAAGTTCAATTAATCGCTCTATTATTTATACACAAGGTAAACAAAATATTAATTTATTTACTAGTTCTTGACACTTATCACGTAGTATTGCTCTTAATCTGTTTGTCTTAGTCTATCTCACTCTGTCTTTATCTATTTAATGGGATCTTTTCATTGCGCTTGACCCTTCTATACTGTTTGTTATACACGTTTTAGGTCACTGTTTGCTTGTAAAGCAGGATATACGAATTTATGAAGTCGTAGGCAGAATCCGATATTCTAGGTACGGTCGCTGGAAAACAGAGGTCGCTAGCCGCTAAAACTATTATTATTTTATAACAGCTTTTGTAAATAATGAAAGTGAAATTTGCTTTCCCTAATTTCTTTAACGCCGATGGGCCGTAACAAAATTATAAATAATTTTCGGGAGTATCAAAGATTTCCTGCATGCATGGGTATCACAATGGAGTGAAATTATCGTGCATCAATTGACTAGGGTGTTTTCTCCCTTCTTGTTCATAAATTAAACCAAAGACGACATCAATAACTACTGTCACAATGATTTAAATGCTCCGTTCTACTTGTAATTGTTGGGTAATAACTTGCACGAGTTATTAGCAGACAATACACTAGCATTGCGCAACGCGATGAGGTATCAACACGATGGTGTTCCACCGCATGCTCCACAGCTTGTTGTAGAATGGCTAGACCATTAAAAAAAAAAAAAATCGAAAACGAGTATAGCAGAAGAAATTATAATGAACAAGATTTTTCTGCGTTTATAATAATAATTGTTGAGTGGTTTTACGTTGCCATACAAACAATTAAAACAATACTGAAGGCGGGCTTTTTGAACATAAGGAATTAAATAAATTTTTCATACGGCCACTGTTAGTTTTTTGTAAAACTAGAAATTACGACATCTGTCAAACAAAAGTCTTAACCTCGATTTCCCCAAAAGAAAGGTCGATCGAAAAAAATGACTGATGCGTTCAAAGCCCTCAGCTGCTGAGTTGACAGCAAAGTCGCTGTCTTCACAGGCGATGTGCGTTTATTGAACGAGTACACAAGCTGAGCTGCTTAAACTGTCATTACTGTCAATCTTTATCGTCAGAACAATTTGCTACACCCGGAAAATTTAAGTAGGTAAATTAAAAAAATATATTTTAATCTTTTTTTTAATTATAAAAATCATAAAAAAGAATAGATCATGACCCGCTACAGTAATAGAGCTGCTTCGAAAAGTGTAAATTTTGGATGACCTTATAGCAGCAGCTGGCGTGACGTTCAGTGATGTTTACTTCCGGTTTGCTGCCAGAAACTATCGTCTTTGAACGCAACCATTAATAATATTTCGCATTTTTTGCTTATCATCTAACCCCAAACACGAATAAATTTTTCGCCTCCTGGTATAAATAAATCATAAAAAAGTATAAAAAAATACATGCTGAGAGTGAAAATATTAAGGTGTAAAGATTGATTGAATTCTGAAAAGTTGAGGATCAAATTTGACGATTGTAGAGGCACTTAAAGAGATGTGGACATCAGGAGAGCGTTGTTTGCCATTTGTAGAACTCTTCAGCCTTCATCGTTTTCAATGCCTACAACTCATTTATCGCGTCAATGCGTCCACGTCTTCAGGTCTTCACATCTCACATCACGTATACCGTATACGAACATGATTTTTATAATCGCGAAGAATCTCTTCCTGCAGTTTTTTGCCTTGCATAAAATTTTATAAAACGCAATAATAAGACAACCAAAGACTGTAACAGTTCTCCTTAATCCAGATGTCTTTGAAAACTACATTTTCCGAAATTTATCCAACTTCCTTATTCCTAAGTCCTAACTCATTTAACCATTCCAGTTACCTGTAGGTACGTAGTCTCCAGAATGGTCTCTTTTTACCTGTTTTGTTTTGTTTTGTTTAATTAACATTATAACCACGTCCTTGGTGTCTCTTATAACCTTACAAAGACAAAGCTCTGGCTCTGGTCTTGGTCAGAAGACTAATTTGTTTTTAAGAATTATTTACAGGCCGCTTCTCTGGGAATCGGAAAAAAAAACACAAGCAAAGGGGTATAATTTTCATACGTCATAGCCGGGCCGGTACGGACCGGTTTTGGCAGCGAATTTCACGTGTGCGCGGTTCTTATGAATTCAATCCACATAGCAACATGATGAAAACTTGGAAAGTACACAGTTACACCTCCTCATTGAATTACAAAACAAATTAATTCCACGCCAGTGCCAGTACCTACTACTCGCGATGGAGCTGGATGTCGAACTAGGTATATACTCGTAGGTACATTAATAAGCGTTGGAAACATTTTATGCATATTTACAATCGTAACATAAGTGGCAGTATAATGCTACAACAGCCAGCTTTTAGCATAATTTACTTTTTTTAAAGTCTGGATAAATTCGTCGGAATATTGATACCATTAATATTTGGTTTAGGTACTAAGCAAATATATATTTACATATATGTACATATGTGCGCTTATATTATGTAATCATGTATGGGCTTCCCAAAAAAAAGTTCTTTTAGAATTCAAGGACATAATTTGCAATATTCTGCTAAATTTATATAGACGGTGATTCAATAGCCATTTATCATATTCTTCTTATTATGGGATTGCATGAGGAAAGGTGCTTTCTTTCAATGTTTATTGTTGTACATTTTAAAATTAATAAAAGTTAACTTTGTCAAAAGTTGCAATTTCTGTTTTTTTTTTTCGTAATGAAACTCAGGTCTAAAAATGGAAAATTAGGTGCTAATTCAGGGCGAACTTAATGAGAAATAAAGTGCTCACATCACACGGTTTTCGACCACCCTGTGTTATAAGATGCTTAAAAAAATGAAAATTAATAAAAAAATTAAGTTTTGTTTAAAGTTTGGATTTCGTTTTTCGAAAAGGTTTGGTTTCTTGTGGTAAAAGTAAGGTATAACTGGCCAATTGGAGGCTGACTACAGGCTAATTAAGGAACTTAATGGGAAATTCGGTGCTCACACGATTTTCAACCACCCTGTGTTATAAGGGAGCTGCTTAAAAAAGAAAAAAAATTTAATCAAAATTAAGTTTTGCCTAAAATTGCAATTTCGTTTTTCGAAAAGGTTTGGTTTCTTGTGGTTAAAAGTGAGGTACCTTATCCTTATACCAGGCTAATTGGAGGCTAATTAATGGAGGCTAATTAAGGAACTTAATGGAAAATTAAGTGCTCACACGGTTTTCTACCAGCCTGTGTTATAAGAAAGAGCTGCTTAAAAAAAATAATAATAAAAATTGAGTTTTATCTAAAATTGCGATTTCGTTTCTCGAAAAGGTTTGGTTTCTTGTGGTAAAAGTGAGGTATAAATGGCCAATTGAACGCTGATTACAGTCTAATTAAGGAACTTAATGAGAAATTGGGTGCTTGCACGGGTTTCGATCATCCTGTGTTAAAGGATACTTAAAAGAAGATAAATTAATAAAAATTAAGTTTGGTCTAAAGTTGCAATAACTTTTTTCAAATATGTTTGGTTTCTTGTGGTTAAAAGTGAGGTATACCAGGCTAATTGAAGGCTAAGTAATGGAGGCTAATAGAAAATTAAGTGCTCACGCGGTTTTCGACCACACTCTGTCATAAGAAAGAGCTGCTTTAAAAAAAGAAAAATAAATACAAATTAAGTTTTATCTAAAATTGCGATTTCGTTTTTCGAAAAGGTTTGGTTTCTTGTGGTAAAAGTGAGGTATAAATGGCCAATTGAAGGCTGATTACAGGATAATTAAGGAACTTAATGGGAAATTAGATGCTCATACGGTTTTCGACCGTATTTCGACCGGTTTTGATCGTGTTATAAGATGCTTAAAAAAGATAAATTAATAAAAATTAAATTTTGTCTAAAGCAGCAATATCGTTTTTTTTACAATTTTTTGACTGCTCGTGGTGAAAGTGAGGTCTAAATATACAGGGTGGGCCACGGTATACGAAACGGAAGATTATGGCCGTGTCTCTGGATTTAAGGATCTGTTTATTTTTGAAGTGGATAGAGACCCGGCAGAGGTACGTTTGAAATTATATTCATAATGTACAGGCTGTCCCAAAAGCATAAAACATATCAAAGTTATGTTTTTTTAAATGGAATGCTCCTATGTTATTGCATTTTTAGATTGTCTGAAAAGAGAAAATAAGATTGGCTTTTACAGTTGGTGCTTAAATTCAGAAGTTTTTGAGTTATAAACAAGTGAAAATCGTCATTTTTCAAGTTCATGGCCCTGTACAACGAAAACGGCTGAAGATAGAGAAAAACGGCTTACATGTCCCTATTTTAACTTTTCATGTACTATCCTACGATGTAGATGAAATGTTTATACAGGGTGATAAAAAATTTGAAAAATTCTGAGATTTCTCCACGCGTCGCCAAATAAAAAAATCGAAGAAAGCACAAATGTTTCTATACCATAGGATAGTACATAAAAAGTTAAAATAGGGACATGTAAGCCGTTTTTCTCTATCTTGATCCGTTTGCATTGTACAGGGCTTTGAACTTGAAAAATGACGATTTTCACTTGTTTATAACTCAAAAACTTCTGAATTCAAACACCAACTGTAAAAGTCAATCCTATTTTCTCTTCTCAGACAATCTAAAAATGCAATAACATAGGAGCATTCCATTTAAAAAAACATAACTTTGATATGTTTTATGCTTTTGGGACACCCTGTACATTATGAATATAATTTTAAAACGTACCTCTGCCGGGTCTCTATCCACTCCAAAAATAAACAGATCCTAAAATCCAGAGACACGGCCATAATCTTCCGTTTCGTATACCGTGGCCCACCCTGTATATAATTAGATGCTAATTAGGGACTAATTAGGTAACTTATAGGAAAATTAAGTTCTCACAAGGTTTTTTTTTAAATAAAACAACGAAAAAGCGGCAAGATCGTGTTTTTCGGAAAAAAATTATTACTTCAAGTGAAAGTGAAGTCTCCAAACGGTTAATAAGATGCTAATTAAGGGATAATTAAGTAATTTGATGGAAAATTAAGAGCTCACAATGTTTTCGAGAAAACAACTGAACTGCCAATTGCCAACTAACAAAAAAGTTGGACACCTTCTAACCTTCTTAGAAGGGTCCATATCGTGATAATAAAACATAATTTTCCACCCTTTAAAGGACATGGAAAAATGAAAGGATGCCCAATTTGAAATTGATTTTTTATAGGGCCTATAGTTTCCCGTATATTCATAAAAGGCAGGGAGATCTTAAATAGCCCACCCTGTACATATTTACAGTGCCGCCATTTAAGAATTTTTTTGTCTCGTTATAAAACATGAACTGATATGTATAATAAGTAAAATTGGTAAAATTGTAATTTGTTGCTTGCTATGAATGCTATGATATAATATACAGGTGGCCCAGCGAAAAGGTACCAGGCCTAATAACTTGAAAACCGAAGATGTACCTAGGCGAAAAACGCCGAAACAGGTCGATTTTGTTATCGAGGCCTCACCCCCTTGGCAGGGGTAGCTACCCCTTTGCTTATCATCATAGGGAACAGATATAGAGTGAGACATCATTTGAAAGCCACTCAAATTCTCTTTACAACGATATCCAAAATTTTGGGTTTCGCTTACATACAGGCTGGCCCAACGAAAACGCAACTCGCCTTAATAACTTGGAAACTGAAGATGTACGCGAAAAACGCCGAAACAGGTCGATTTTGTTATCAAAGTAGGCATATTTTCGTGACAAATTTAACCACCCAAATTCACCTCCTTGGCAGGGGTAGCTACCCCTTTGCTTATCATCATAGGGAATAGCTATCGAGTGATACATCATTTGAAAGCTACTTGAATTCTCTTTACAACGATATCCAACATTTTGGGTTTCGCTTACATACAGGGTGGCCCAACGAAAACATTTTTTTGGGCCACCCTGTATGTAAGCGAAACCCAAAATGTTGCATATCGTTGTAAAGAGAATTCAAGGTGCTTTCAAATGATGTATAAGTACTTTTGATGATTAGTGTTACTTGGTGAAATCATACTTCGCGATAATGTAAGTTCAAAGTGCGCTAGTAATATACATAATAAAGCTATTGAAGTTTTATCTTAAACTTAAATTTTTTGACAACATCTAATGCAAGTCGAGCGTTATTTCCGTAGCAGTTGCATCACGTACTTGAAATTGGTGCAAATACATGCACATTCATAAATACGTGGAACAAACTTTCGGAGCCTTAAAATAAATGTAAAATTTGGTAGATACAGTTTCCTTTTTACCTACTTCACCAATGCATGGAGAGTGGTTTTCTTGAAAGAAACTTTTACTGCTCCTGTTTCCATGTCGGGTACATGTTTGTTCGAGTATAGAGAAAATCTTTGAAAGGAGAGTTGAAAGGATAAAATGAAAATATGAATTTATTGCTTTCCAGATAGATATAAATTATTTTCTGAACGGGAGTTATTACTTCGCAATATACGATCATTTCTCGCGCCACTCCTAGTTGTACAAAAATGCTCGTATCTTTGTAAAAAAAAAAAACTTAACAATACTGCGGTTCAGAGTTTCCTTAAGAGTTAACTCTGAAGTTTCCGTCACTAATTTATAGGCTGCCTGCTCAGAAGTCAAAGGACTTCTGACCTATTCCGCGGCCCGGAAGATAAACTTCTTTCCACAAGAGATGCGCATAATTAAGAGCACAAGGCTCCCCAGTGCCATTAGATTTCTGCGAAATATGGAAGCGTTATGAACCGAGCGCCACGGCCTTATGTATCTACCAACTTATGTTAGTAAAGTAAGAAAATTATTTTCTGGGCGGGAAAAAAAGTAGCCTAAAGTGCGTAAAAGCTGCTAAAAAATTCTCAAGAAATTGTACAAATCAAAAATTATATAAAAAAAGTGTACCTACCATGATTCCGTCACAGTTATAGTAATTAATGTTGTTAATCGAAACCATCGCACATATTTTGGAAATACACGATCAAAAACACGTGGAAACATATGGAAATATTTATAATTATTATATTTGTAAATATTTGGCAATGTTTGGAAATATTTGGAAGCATTTGGAAACCGGAAATATATGGAAGTACCTATTTGGCAAGTTTTTGGGAAATTTTGGCAGTGTTTGCCATTGTTGCACCCAATGATTGTCAATGTCTTACCCCTCGGAGCTTTTAGAAAATGGAGAGACTTCGTGAACCACGCATCAGAAGCTTTTGACACAATAAATCAAAAATCACGAAGAATTACTAACAGGGAGAGATATAGGGGATGGTGTTATTAGTGTTAGGAGTGTGGTTTATGTATTGATATGAAAAAATATAATAACTTATGGTGTACCGCAAGGTTCGTTCTTGGGACAGGTTTTATTTTCATTACTTATAGGTATTTAATAAATATTTTCTTATTTCTTTATTTTTTCTTTATTTCAGTCATTTTCTTTTTATCATGGTTAATGTAGGGGTAGAATTACAAAAAAAGTTCATACACATTTCCCCATTAATGGACAAAATCAGCCTTTTGATTTTTCAAGCTAATTCCAATACAAAGTGGTGTTAACAGAGCAAGGAAATCTTTTTTTCAAGTTTCCTTTACTTACTTACTCTCGTGCAAAATTTACCCCCATGACCTTTCTGAAGAGATACACGAAAAAACTTCATTGTCATCCAAAAAATTTCCAGAAGTAAAGAAAACTCTTAAACGACTTTTCTTATAATAAATCAGGAAACCTTTTTTTATAACAAGCGTATAGTTTTCTGTAGGTACAAGAAAGCAGAGACATCTTACATAATCCATCCCTGTATTTATGTAGGTACTGGACCCCTTGTATTTACATGAAAAATAATTAAAAAAAAAACATGTAGAATACGAAAATACTTGAAGTAGTTCTACCGGTCGAATTTAATATATACAGGGTGAGACTCGGAGTGAGCTAAGGGTAAAAGTATATAGGGTGAATAATAAATAAAAATCTCATTACGTTTGAAATCTTCTTTACAGGATACTTTCTGAACGATTATACTATTCAGTATACGACTCGTAGGTATACTATTGAGAACTCGATACTATTCAGAAAGTAAATAAATAAAACTATGATAAGGATAATAATGTTTTTGTTTGATCTACTTACACAAAAATAAATAAAACTTGGTCGATAATCAGTAACAGGGTTCAGTAATAATCTTCTCTAATATATAAGACAAAAAAATAGTATCTATAAATTACAATTTTGACAAGAGGAAAGATAATCAAAGTCAATGCAATGAACATCTGTCAGTTTCTTTGTGGATGCGGAATTCAAGAGTTCATGATGTACAGAATTATATAAATTTTGAAAGCGTTATTTATAACGTTACTACTTATACGTGATTGCCACAAATTCCATGCAACTTAAAATGGCGAAGAATTGATCACAATCTAAGATCAACTTACCGTCGTCTTGTCGATACATAATATTCGCACCTTAGTAGGAATTTCATTTTTAAAATTTTGAAAAAAAATTGAATTTTGACCAACAAATAAAAAATAAAAAATTGTTTACCGTAAACAATCAATATGGATTCAAAAAAAGTATCATTTTCACTCTTCCAAATCAGAATGAGCAGCTGCAAACTGAAAATTTCTTGTTTCCCATGCATTTATAGTTACATATACATGGTCAGTCTTAAAAGTGGCGACCCTGTGTATTATAGGTAGTTTACTTACCTACGTTTAAATAACAACTTTTCATAAAGTCATATTACAGAAGTTATAACGTCAAAGAATTAATGAGCAATAATAAAGATCTAAAATTTGAAGGTAAAGTATATAAAAGAAGTCGATTAAACAGGTAAACTGGTAAACACCTGCCAATCTGGCGATAAAATTTTTATACGACAAATAAAAGCAGTTTCTGATTAAATCGTAGGATATTCTAAGAATAAAACTATCAAAATGAGTGCTTGAAAATGAAAACTTAACTGGTAAACTATCGACTTAAGTACCTTAAAAATAATAATAAAAAAAAACTATTAAGTCTATTCCAAGAAGAAATAACAGTAAATTTTCACAAGGCAAGTACCAGGCAAAGTAACATCATCACAAAACGTGCACACTTGATGTTTTTGCTGAAGAGTCAAATTAAGTGAAACATGTTGAGCTCTAAGATACGCCGTTTCTTCTTCTTTATGACTCATCAGTACCTACCAACATGCACATTAGACTCAACTGATTACCCTATCATACCCTATCATACCCATAAGAAGACTTGAAGAGGTGTAGGCCGATAGATTAACGAAACTAATGTTCAGTTCAAAATTTAAGAAGAGTCTAAGCTTGAAATTCGTTTTCTTGTTTAATCGTAAGGCATTGAAACGCCACACCAGTTTTATTTTTTATTTTTCTTAATTCCGAGTTTTAAACTAAGAATTCAGACTTTAAACTGGGAATTCCCACTTAAAGCTAAGAATTCCGACTTTAATAAAATCGTAATTCTGGCTCAAAACTAAGAATTCCTACTGAGCATTCGGAATTCCTACTTAGAACTAAGAATTCAGACTTTAAACTCGTTAAACTCGTAAATCCGACGTATAGAACTAAGAATTCCGATTTGATAAAACCGGAATTCTGACTCAAAACTAAGAATTCCGCTGAGCACTCGGAATTCCGACTTTAAACTCGGAATTCTGACTTGAGACTCGGAATTTAAATTTTTAAAATTTCCGCCGAGGAACTGCGTAAGATTTATCTGAAACATTCTTACGATTAATCATAGATGGCGCTGTAATCGAGCTGCACCTTTGATTTTGTTCATTTCTTTCAATATCTCGAAAATGTGTTATTTAAAATTTCCCACTCTGCAGGGTGCAGGGCGGTTTTTGGTGTTCAAACGATATCTCCCACCGAAAATGACACTTTTGTGAAAATAATTTTTCTGTGCAGTGGGAGATTTCTAAGCCAGTAACGTAAGAAGCGGCCGTGAAGTGAACACGGCCGAAAATTTTTATTTTAGGAACGGTATAAATCCACAAGACCAATTATTTTGTGACAGGCGTCAAAAAAAAAAATGCGACAGTCGAAATTTTTTATTGAAGCAATCAAGAAAAATGATGCCATAAAGTGATAAGAAGTGTTCGTCGGAAATTCAAAGTCGGAATTCCGAGTTTAAAGTCAGAATTCTTAGTTTATTAAGCTCTGAACTTAAAGAAATAAAATTGGTGTGGCGTTTCAATAACGTCTTTGTACTACTTTAAATTTAAAATGCACTGTAAGGGGTGGTCCATCACTCACCTCCAGACAAAAAAATGGAAATTTAATTTTTTTTTAACTGAAACAAAATTATAATTTTTTTACATGATACCTAAGGCACGTACAAAAGCCGAGTTCTGTATCTTATACGGTTCCGAGATATTTTAAAAAACTGGAAAGATATTCTTTTTTGACACCCTGTATCTCGAAAATGATTAATGGGAAGTTTTTTGTTTGTTTTTGACCTAAGAATCTGCCTAAATTTTTTTTTGCAATATTAAAGATACACCTGTATAACAATATCACAATAACCGGAAAAAGGATGGAAATAACTGGAAATGAGTGGAAATTATGGAAAAATGAAAATAGTGGAAATAAAGTGGAAATAACTGGAAATAAATGGAACTAACTTGGAAATAAGTGGATAGGATTAGGTTCATTTCGAGTTATACTCACTTAGCGTTTGAAATAGTGGCGTAAGCGGTAGCGTGACTCCGCTCCTCGCAATTGAGATCAGTCATTCAATCTTAAGTCCGGAAAAAATTTTTAGAAGAGGATTTGGAGAGGTCCGTGAAGTTGCCCCCCCCCTCCATGGGAATTTTTTAATTTTTTCTATCGTATTCATTTGTCCATCATAGATTAATGATGTCACAAACAAATTTTTTTTCGACAATTTTTTGACCAGCAAAATTTCAATAAAAGATTTGAACACATAGATCGTTTGTCCATCGGCGGTCTTCGTTTGTCCATCGGCGGTCTATACGTTTGTTCAGAAATTACATTTATGCACCTCAGATTTTTTTATTAATTTCACATTTAAGAAAATTAACAAAAAAATTGTCCAGGCAACATTCAAAAAGTAAAAAAAATCATTCAGCCACCCCAAATTGCAAAAATTTGCAAAGCCGCACAAATCGTTTTTCTATCACAGATTCTATCATTCTTGTCCACTGAAAATAATGATAAAACAGTTTCTATCAAAATCATCAATCATCGACTTATTTATTTTTACACCATCTACATGGAAGTTAAAAAAATTGTAAAAAAATGAGTTTTTTTATTGCGTGAAAATACTGTAAATAGTGGAAATGGTGGATATAATGTGGAAATCTAGGTAAACAGTGGAAATAATGGAAATAAAGTAAAAAGGATGAATCCATCAGGCGATTCCAAAATTATTATTGTGGTACAGAGCGAGGTATTGATTATAGGCATCATATAGGTATTATGTGTGGTGTCAGTGGAAAAATATAATGAATGAAAAGTTAACATTAATTACTGCTGCAGGATTGAATTGAGCAATTTACATACACAATAATAATTATCAAAATCAACAAGTCTGCTGGTTATTTATCGCATATTTTAAACGTTTTTATGACCAGTTAACATGTTTGAGCATTTCAAGAAACACATATGTTAATTAGAGGTTTTAGTAGTTTCATATTTCGTTCGCATAATTGAACACCATCATCCATTGCATAACAATAACAAGATGGTCGGATCATATTTTTTATGTCAATATTCTGCATGCTTTGTTTCTGGTTCAGGGTTATTAGTATAGGTACTACACATAACATGCTACTGTTTTAAGATCAGATTAAAGCCAGCTTTCACGTTTCTTTCAGGCTTAAGAAAGAGACTTTAGATAAGAATTGATCCTCGATTTTAGCTCGTTTGTCGAAAAAGTTCCAACCTGGATCTGGACGGGCCAGCCGGTTGATATTTAAGTCATCATCGAGCCGTTATTTTTCAGTTTTACGAGTTTATAATAAGAGAGCAGATTTCACTTATGTTGCGAAACGTGTAAAATTATCGCGCATATTTTGAAACTGATTTGCTACTTATAAATATTTTATACCTACATCACCTTCGTAAAATTACGTTACACCTGGTAAATTACGGAAACTCTGGGATAGATGATGATATACTTATAAAGTGTTTAAGACGGTTTAATAGGTAGGTACCTACCTTAAATTTTTTCTCTGCGGTGTTGGTGTTGGTGCATTAATTATAATAAAATAAAAGTATCAGAGGAAAATGTTACGTAAATATTATTCTTCCACAGATGTTCACGCATCAGCTACTTTATAAGTTTCTTTTATGAATTTAAAGAAAATCGCCAACTTCAAAGAGGATAACGCATAAAACAGACTTTCTGATGCATTACTTCATTAATTGAAACCTGACTTCATTTTTACTTTAAAAATACTCCCACTTCAACCCCTAAGTGATGGTTAAATCAGATTATGCCTTTTTCTTTACTTTTTTTGATTTCGCTTAGTTCACCGGATACCACGGGAAAATTTACATAAAATTGAGGAATTATGAATCAAAATGGGTGATTAATATCGGTGAAGCAATTCTAGCCAATTAACAATTTTTTTTTGTAATTTTTAAAGATGTCTCATATCACAGTAAAATTTCATTACTTAGTGAAGTTGGCACCCTTATAGTGAATTTTTTTTATAAAATTCATTATTCGTTTGTCAATCCATAAAAAAAATTACGACCAAACTAAAAAACACTGACATCACAACCCTCATGAACATAATATTTCATTAATTTTCAAACACAAGTCAAGTTAGCCACACTTTCGGACGAGAGGCCAGGAACATTTCAGCAATTTTTTTTTCGTTATTTACGATTTAAATGAAAAAATATTATGGCGACAATAAAAATAATATGAAATTTTACCCAATGAAAATCATAGTAAACTAAAAAAAAAATCGTAATTATTGAAACGCCACGGCCAGCCACGATTTCGGGGATGCACGGCTTAAAAAACTGAAAAAACATTTTGACTGAAATTTTTCTCAAAAACGTCGGAAACTTCATAATAATGGAAAAGTCCGAAATTTCATAATAATGGCCAGCCACGCTTTCGGTCAGTCGACCACGAACTTACGAAACTGAAAAAAATCGTTTTCGCATAAATTTTGCTCAAAAAAGTCTGAAATTTCATAATAATGGCCAGCCACGATTTCGGCCACGAAATTACGAAACTGAAATCATTTTCGCTGAAATTTTGCAGAAAAAAAAAACGAAATTTTATAATAATGGCCAGCCACGCTTTCGGCCAGTCGGTCACGAACTTACGAAACTGAGAAATCGTTTTTGTGGAAATTTTGCTGAAAAAGGCTAAGATTTTATAACAATGGCCAGCCACGGGGTTTCGGCCACAGACTGAATCTGAAAATTAACTGAAAAAAGGTCCTAAATGTTTGAATAATATTATTATCCAACAAACACAAACCAAATATTTTCCATTTAAGTTGTATAGAACGAAAAAAAAAGTTACTGTGCCTCTCCCTGGCCGAAAGCGTGGCTGACCAAAGCGTGGCTAACTTGACTTGGGTAATTTTCAAACGGCATTCGTCTACCATGATTTGTAGTAGGTGCACGTTTGCCCACCCGAAATTTTCGTTTGTCCCCCTCACCCCTCAAAATAATTCTATGACCAAATTTTAAAAATTTGACAGCACCACCAAATACGAGTTTTTATAAAATTGAAACGGAATTCGTTTTTCCACGATTTGTCAACGTTTGTCCAACCAAAATTTTTGTTTGGACAAACGTGGGGAAATCGTGTAAAAACAAATGTTGTTTGAATTTTATAAAAATTCGCATTTGGTGCTGCTGTCAATTTTTTTTTTTTTTTTTTTTGAGGGAGTCCAAACGATAATTTCGGGAGGACAATGGTGGAAAAATCGTGAATAAAGGAATGTCGTTTTGATTAGGAATGCCAACTTCATAAGCTTGGAAGTAGCAGATTAACAATTTTAGGAATTAATAATTATTAGTAGCTAATTAAGTGCTAATTACGTGTCCTGGTGCAAAATTAAGTGCACTCACCATGACTTTCGAAAAAACCTTAAGAAAAATAATTTTCAAAATCCAGCAAGCTTACATTTAGATTCTAATCGAGTGTTAAATTATGTTAATCAAGTGGTCTAGTGCGAAATGAAATGTCCTAACTAACAATAAGTTAGAGAGCACTGCCATGCAGAATACAACATAATTCTCAAAACATTAACAATAATATAACAATTTAATGGATGTTCAGAGCTAAGTTTGGTGGCAGTGAAACAGTGAAAGTCAGGGGGGTTATCACTGAGTTCGCAAGGAAGTTGTCGTGGAGTTGATCCGAACGAAAGTTTATCGAGTTTCGTTCGAACCTGTTGCTTCTTTCGTAGAAACTGGAGCTCCTGTGAATTCGGGGATACCTAATCCCCCTGGTCCCAAAAGTTAAAATTTTTCTAGTACATAGGTACTTGAGCAAAAGATAATTATAAATAAAGTAGGTCCCTAGTTCAAATTTCTTCAAAACTATGAATGTTTTTATTTTATTTGGATCGAAATGTGTATTTTTTTGTATTTTCTTATACCTACCTACTTAATAAAATTTATCAGCAATAATGCTACTGCCATTTTAATAAAAAATTACTAGCAGATAATAATCAAATACCGAGTTAAATACTGTCTATAATAGGGTGTAGTTAGTTAGGGTTAGGATGAGGGGTTAAAATGTGTATCAATAAAATATTGTGTAAACTATAATATCATAGATAACGATAAGATAATTTCAATCCCCTTTCTCACCGACTAAACTAACACCAGACGGGATTTCATGAATGGATTTTTATGAACAGAAAATATGATATACAGGGTCTTTCAATAAAAACTCCCAGGCCAATTATTTCGAAAACTAAAAGTGACATGTGAATTCTGTAAACGCCAGTTTTTAGCCTCTATGATTGGCTTCACAACTGTGTAAAAAAATTGTTTGAATAATACAAGATGTAGGTGGCGCCACGGTACAAGAGAATTTTTTCGATGACAGGAACTTTTAAATGTTGAGTGGACCTTAAAGATAATTAATTTTTGAATAAATTATGTCACATAAATTTTTTGATGAATCGAATATGAACGGAGATATTTGATATTTTTATTTTAATTTTAAATATTTTTAATATCCTTTAGCAGATTTTAATTTAATTGGGGTTATACCAATTTTAGTGATAAAACGCTCGTGTAGCGCTAAATTAAAGACGTCCAGTGACGTCTCAGGGGGCGAATTTTTAGTAATTCTTATATTTTTTCTGATTAAGCAACTAAAAAATCCTTTTCTTGTCTGTTAAATTGTTTTTATCTACTCCTATTAGATAACAAATCAATTATTAGTCTAATTTTAACGAAGTAATGGCATGCATTACTATTGCCCTATCGAATAATAGTGTCAGGTCGATTGAACAATGAGCTCATTATTCAATCGTTATTGTCAATTGTTTAACTTTACCGCCCTATTCTGTCGTACGTTTGGCAGATTCAAACTACTGACTACTGTTAATGGTCCACTGACGTGAAAGTAGAGTCCCTAAACGTTGATTTTACGTTTAATAAAATGTTTTTAAAATATGAAAGTCGCTGAATATTAGGATGATTTTGATCTTTCAACTACTATAGCACACGAAGCTACTTATCATAATACTAAAATGAACATGTTTTAGTATCCGTGCGTAGTTATAAATTAAGCCGCCTATTCAACCGCTGTGAAAGCTGATGCCTTGGAACGCTGCCAATAGGTTTAGTCGACTGACAGTATAGTGACAGCTAATCACGATAACCTAACATTCACATTTGTTTATGTTTAGTTTCTATTTTACAATACAAATTATTGTATTTAAAAATTAAACTTAAAATTATTATAAACAGAATAATACAGGGTGTTCTTGGAAGAAAATAACACCTTGAATAATACGCCACCTGATATAAATATGGGGAAAAGCAACATATGCATCAATTATTAATGGTTTACTGCCTGCCAAATCAAAAGTGAAATACGATGCGCGACGAAATCTTTCACCCTGATTTTGTAATTTTTCTCCTTTTAAAGTTATTTTACAAATTTTCAGTCGACAGTGAAGTATGTAATATTTTCTGTACTTTTGCAATATTTCAATAACCAAATTATTTACTTAAATAGAACCATATTTTTTAATAAATATAAAACTGCAATCCATAAAACTTTTTTACATAAAAATTTAATTCTACCGTAAGTAAAATTATTTTTATTCAAGTATACTCGTAGATAAAGTATAGTATTCCACTCGCGCATAATGGCTATTATCCACTTAGATGTTACAGCACTCGCCAGAGGCTCGTGCTGCAATTTTCATCTTCGTGGATAAAAGCTATCATTATGCGCTTGTTGAATAATATACTATTATTGCTTCGTTTTCGAGAAATAAAAATAAAAACAATTTTACTGCATATCCATGGAAAAAAAATCATTAAGAAACAAAACCATAAATTAGATATCAATACGTTTCTTATTAATGATTTTTTTTCCATGGATATGCAGTAAAATTGTTTTTATTTTTATTTCTCGAAAACGAAGCAATGAAAACAATTGAACAGACAAGAAAAAAAATTCAGTGGCATCTTATTTTTGGCCAATTATTTTTGTTAAGGCGCCCCCTGAGACGTTACCGGTCACATAAGTTACTTGAGCCTAAAGATCGACAAAGTTAGGTGTTTGCATTACCTACCGAAAGTAACAGTGTATTTTGATCATTTATTATTATCATTATGACAAAAAAAAGTTGTTAACTCAAGTGACACCTCAGCGGGACTCCATGGTACAGGGGTGCAAAGAGACTGAAAGTCAAATAGTTTTTTCAAGGTAAAGTCGTAAATAAAAAGCCATTCTTGGTAAACTGGTGACGGTAACATAGGTGACATTTTCTTTAATCGTTTTAAAATTTCCGCGTTAAAAAAAAACTGCTTTGGGGGAACGAATTTTCAAGTAATTGTACAGGCTTCTATACAACTACAAATAATACAACATATGGATTCACGTGCAAATTTTTGTATGCTCAAGAGCATGCCTGATCATTTTCATTTCAGTGCAAAATCGTATTACAGTAATATTTGAAAAGTTACACAGAAAAAAAGTCATACAGAAATTTGAAAAGAGTGTCCCTTTAAAACTCGAAAAAAATCTTGTGGCATCATTTCAGGTTGCAGCGAGGGCCGCTTAAGGGGACTGAAATTTTTGTGGGAGTAAGATTTCCATAAGGAGTGGTCTGGGATTGCACTTGAGCAAAATCGGTCGAGCCGTTTCAAAATGGCGGTCATTTGAATTTTCGAAAAAATGCTATTTTTTGAACCCCTGATGTATACGCAAGATGGAAAAAACTTTGAAAACTGAATTAAAAGGATAGGAAGAACATTTTTCGAACTTACCGTTAGTGAAAGAAAAATTCTAATAATAAATCAGTGGCGTGGGGCGTGAGTGGGTATAGGAAAGGGCGAACATTGCTAAATTTCTAAAATACGATTTATGAGCACATTTTTAAAGGAATTTGAACTGAAATTATTACAGTAGACAGCTAAAAAACTAATAGCCTAACCCTCAAAAAATCAAAAAGTAAATAATAAAAATGACGGAGAAATTCCCAATTTTTATACTCGTATGATTTTTTTCTAAAATTTTGTATTTTCGATTTTCAAAGCACCCTTGCAACCTTTTTCGAATAGGCGTAAAAAATTGCATTTTTTAAATAAGTTAGCCAGTGGCGTGCATAGAAAAACTCAAAAGTAGCCCGTTTTCAAACTCGTTTTGAAAGAACGGAACTAAAATTTTAATTTGCACAGTAAGCAATTACACTAATATGATACGACCATGGAATTTTTTTTGCAAATGGCCACTTTTCATGATAATCAACACACCTATAGGCTGTTTCCTTTATATAGAGCTCGATATACAGGGTTATGATAAAATAATGCACAGAATTCATAATTCCGTTACCTACTTGATGATTCTAAGGAAATCGCTTGGACAAGTCGATTTTTTTTAATGCCATCTTATGACGTCATGGGTTTTCGGCCAATGACGTCATCATCATGATTTTCTTTTAATAGCAACCCCCTACTTGGAATACCTACATCGTTGCAAAGGTCTTTTTTAAGGAGAAAATTCTCCGATAAATTTAAAAAATTTTTGTATCTAAAAAGAATTTTTTTGATGTGTCTCCGACCGTTTCTGAGAACCCCATAATGGCCCTCGTTATCTTGGACATACTGCAGAAAATAATATAAACAAAATAAATACCCATATAAATCAATAATGTGTATTATTGTAATATTATTGTACCTATCAATTTAGAGGTCTTCTACTTCTCTTCTACCTCTCTCCTTTCGTTCCTTATACAGGGTGTTTCAAAACATTGGTCCGCAAATGAACCGTTTTCGCGATATAGGGCGTCAAAAACGGTTTTTTCTTTCAGTTATTTGATGATATCTCTGGAACCGTTTTTGAATCATTAAAAATATCAAAAATAAAAATGTTTTTTTGGGGATATAAAAGCCGTTTTTCGCGAAAGCAGTTCGTATTCAAACTTTTGACTAAGAGCACTTTGTAATGTAGAAAACATTGAAAGCCGAAAATGTGGTTTCACAATGCAAAATTTTTTCAATGTCGTAGAAATTAGAGGCCAAAAATTTCAAGGAATTCCAAAATCTCCGCTCAAAAATTAAATAATAATAATAACAATTACGAGTGCACAAAAATTCAATTTCATAGCACTGAAAATAATATTTTTTGACACCCTGTACCTATCTATATCGAAAATGGTACATTTGCGGACCCATATTAATGGGAATTTTTTTCTGAAAACGCGCCAAGGAATCGCGCCTTTTATTCTCCCACACATGTTTTGAAACACTCTGTATAATTAGGCTGTGTTTTCCAAGCGAATAGCGAATAATTGCAAATGAAGTATCGACTGTTCTGGAACACCATATACAATAAAAACCTTGGCCCGTCGTTATATTCATATCCATAAGTTTACATTCCACTTATTACCTTCAGTAATATCCAAGGTTACTTTGCTTGACTTTGCAATTAGATGTAAAGCAACAAGTAATTCTATTTATTAAATTGCCTATTGATTTATTAGAGCGGTACGTCTGTCTAATAGTTCCAAATTCCAATATCTGAACAAAAAGAGCGCTAAATTAATGCAACAATAACCGACTAACATTTTCATATCCGCCGACTCATGATAACAACACACGATAAGACCGACCATCAGTTTCCTAGATAAAGAAAACCGATTCGCGTCCATCTGAAAACTTCAAAACCGGGACTAAAATAAACAGGACTGAAAGATAGATAGTTATAATAGTTGACAACAATTTCAACTTGTAGGTGTTGTATAGGTATTTTTAGTAATGTTTATTTTAACACACGCACATACATTACTACAGAATATTTCTAAATAAGTACCTTGGTATACATTAAATACAAACACTCATCATCGAAAGGTAATAAAAAAATAATAACACCTACCCTACTGACTTTCCTCAGCCTAGGCGCTCTAGTGAAGGACGCCGTTGAGGCGCTTTTCGGAATCTCCGAAGACGACATGTCTGTCCCAAATCCGAATACAAGCACACAACCTCCTACTGGGAAACGGGGAGTTACCTCCCTCCCGGATCAACTCAACTAACACTTCACTGCCGCGAAAGGGGAAACGGAACAACAAACACCCTGCACAAGGGGCTTTTCACTGATATCCAGGCACGGGTGGTCCATGTCTATTTCACATCACACCGTCTCCACGTGGTGCACGTGTACGTTACACTCGCCGAACTGGCTCAGCAGGCAGCCAGCACTAGCACTAGCACTAGCTGCTAGTTTGAAGCTTCGACGACGAGTTCGTTCTCTGTGTGTCGTATACATAAATATAATTCACCAGAAAACTGCTCGAGTGACGTCAGTTTGGTGGACGATGTATTGTGTGTGCACCAGGTCGATTAACTCGTGATCAATTAGAACGGTAATAAAACGGGCAGGGTAGGAACAATCGAGGTCTGGAAAATTCAGGAACGGGGAGAGAGGAAAACGGCAATAAGAGTTTCCGTTCTTGGTTTATGAGGAGAATTAATAATAAAATCTATTAGCTACATTAGAAGAAAATTTACAACGATCTGACCTGAATATTTATATTAGCCTTTGCACGTGTGGAAAATTATTCACAGCACGGGGGAGTTTTATTTTAATAAAAAGCAGTTTTCATCATTGAAAATTATGCGCCGCAACGCAAGGCAAGTCCTTTCGTTTACATGCACCGGGGAAAACTGCGAGTTGAAAAAATTGTAAAGCTCGTTTTGGACTAAAATTCGAGCACAATACGACCTGACCAGCTCCAGCGATTATGAAAGCAACCAACTCTAACCAAGAGTGAGGATAATCGAGAGAACTTTTTGTCGTATATATGAGTCCCACATATAATTCCTACTTTACCGATGAGGCCAACTAGAGCATCTTGTTTTCGAACTCCACTCTGTGTAGGTTTCGTTTCTGTTTTTCGCCTCCGAAGCTTTCTGTTTGTCTGGGTTCACTTTCATTTTCCATCTACTGGCCCATTGTAATACGTATCTATTCGAGTTGTTTTGTGACGTTTTCTGTATTTTTGTGACGTGGCACACGATGGCGTAGATGTAGAGTTGTCTCTTTCGTTGCTTTGGGATATCGGATGTGTAGATGTTAAAGAGGTTAGGTGATGAAGGGAACCTTGAGGGACACCCGCTTCTGGGCAATTCTTTGAGTTGAGAGTCGTCATTGTATTTATTTACACAGAACCAGATCTGCAAAATCTCACCAGCCACTGAATGAGAGGAAGGTGGCGCTCGATATATTATAGTTGACTATGGGCGAAAAAAGTCAAAATCCCGCCCTGCCAATATGACTTTTCCTTAAGTGTTGAAGAGTGAGATGGTCTAAATAGGAGTGAGAAGAGTGTCGTGGTGGATTGTAGATTTGGGGGGCTGATAGACTGATCCTATCAGGATCCGTGTGTTTCCTGGCGTGTATGGTGACGAGGATGGCCTCCACCTCCAAGTTTGGTGGGGTTTCGATGATGGCGGTGCTGCCGCCTTTTTGTGTGAATCTGTCGTTTCGTACGATCTCACGACGGTGTAGTTTCGAATCTTGAATTTGTAGGCTGGTTTTTAGTTTTTTTAGGAGTTTTTGTAGATGGTCCTCAGTGTCTTGATCGTGTTTTGGAGGGCTTGTTTCAATTGTGTCTCGAAAACTACGAGGTAGTTTTCGGTGGAGTTTTTTGCGTTTTGTTGTGTTGGTTTTTCGGGTCTCTTGATTTTTGGCTGTGTTGCTTGGGCATAGGAGAGTTGTATATTTTGGGATGTGTGTGGGCTGTTTTTTTTTTTTTTTGTAGTGGGTGCCTGGGGCATTTTGTGTAATTGCATTCATATATTTTGTGTGATCGTGCGCATTTGAGGCACTTTGGTGTGGTTGTACAGTAATTGTGCGAGTGACCAAAGGCCTGACAATTGTAGCACTGGATGAAGCGCGTTTTGGATTTCAGTGTTTCGACTCGGATTTTGTTCCCATCGATTTGTGTGATGTTAAAGATTTTGTGTTCCTCTTTTGGTAGTTGGGGACTACCAGATGCTGTGATACCCCCTTGAGAACTACGTCGAGTGTTTTATCTTCTGGAAGTTGGAAGCAGTGGTGTTGGATGTTGTTTTGTGTAAGGGACTTCGTGATTTGTTTGCGATCTTGGATTGTTTGAGGGAAGATTTACATTCCTTCGTGTCTGTTTGAGGCTTGGATGACGTTTATTTTGTTTTGTGTGAAGTAGGCGGAGAGTGTTCGCCATTTATCTTTATCGTGTAGGATGATTGGGGATGGTTTTTGGTTTGTTGGTTGAGGAGTGTGTTGTGGGTATTTTCCTATCTAAAAATTGGTTACTGTTTTAGAGGTGATGGGTTGCGGCGGCTTGATGTTTTCCTGTGGAGGCTGTGTGTTTGTAAGTGTGGGAGTGTAGGTGGTGTTTGTGTGGGGGTCTTTGACCGTTTTATTTTTTTGTTTTAATGTTTCGTCTCAGTGAATAGGTCATCTTCGTTTTAAGATGCCTCTCTTGAGGTGGACGTCTCGCTTCCGAGGTCCAAACTCTTTGCCGAGGTCCATCTTGTCATTCCAGGCGTCCCAGGAGCTCTGCAATGTACCTACTGTCTTTGTGCGAGGCCTTGCTCTTGTAGTTGTGAGATGGTGCCGTCTTGTTTTTTGATTTTTTCTTGTTTCTGGTGTATTATGTGGGTTTTCGGTTGAAAGAGCTAGGAATAAGTCACAACCTCTTTTGTAACGAGTTTGAAGCTCTTTTCTTAATAAGCGCTCTGCAAAAGAGCTTGAAGACCTTGAAAAGAGCGTGACGGCAATTTAAAAAGAGCGTTAAAAGGTTGAAATCTTGGAAGAAATAACTTTTTGCAGCTCTTTTGAAGAAACATGATGTTAAAAGTTTAAAAGCAATTTTTAAGGGGGAATATCGGTCGTAACTACGTAGATGAGATGACGTAGTCGCTACACTGGTAATTTTCACATCGATAACTATACCTAATTCAGCCGCAGATACATTTTTGCATAAAAATAGCTACATAGACGAACGCAAACATTCATAGCGAAACTGGGGTTCGAACCCATATACGATGACAGTGCTAACGACTTATTATTTCAAGTTATTTTAAATGAGCGGTGACGTAAATAGATATCAAGTAAAAGCATGTTCAAATTTTGCTCTTGCAGATTATTGGCTAGGTTCATTTTTGAAGATATAGGCAATAAAGCGAGCTAAAGACTGCCTGCCGCATGCAATAAAATCGGTACTTAAACTGAAAGTCATTAAAATAGACCTTTCTAATTCTAAATTCACATGGTACAGAAGATATAATAACTCATAAAAATAGATTTAAATTGTCGTATCTCGTACCCAGATCGAGGTCTTATTGAAGGTTAAGGTTTCCAACAAAGTTTCTTCAAGCAACAAATACCCGGCGTTAGCGTTAGGTACATATCAGAAGAGAATTAATGGTGTTTTAGAGAAATATTTGACTTTCATTTCATTAAATTCGTTAACTTCATTAAGTACTTCGTTTAGTTTAGACTTGAAGCAACATGGCCACGTATCTCTCAATTAGCCATGCTATTCCCTTCGCGTCTCTTCGTAATAACAGGCGTCATTTTCAGGTCGACATGCGATTTCATTGATTTGTTTGACGTGTTTGTTGGGAGTTTACTGCTATAGGTACATGTAAAATTGATTGCAATCTTGAGAAGTGTATTCGTTAAAAATTACCTTTTGTGTTTTCTTCGTAAATACAAACAATGCCCTAAGAGGTTAAAGTAGGTACCTATTTGTAAAAGGATATTTTATGCACTTTATTAGCTAATAAACTACTTTTTGTCTTTTTCCTTTACTTACAACATAGGTACTTAGGTTGTCGTTTGAATTGAATTTTATCTTATAACATATTTTCTTCGTTTAGGTATACAGAAATAATGAGCAGGACTTGTTCTTGTTCATATGCATAAATAAAATAGAAAGCTACCTATCAAAATTGAGTTAATTAGAAAGGAACTTTATAAAAAATAAAAAATAAACCACTCTCTTAATAATTGTGGTAGATAGTTGGAAGTCAAGACGTGCACAAAATATAGGTAGGTAGGTACAGCTCATAATAACAATGTGCCTAAGTAAAATGAGTAAGTTCTTGTACCTATTATTAAATGTGTTAGATAAATTTTAACTATGTATACAAATAAATATTAGTACTTTAAATATAAATAAATAATTAGACTGGTGCAATGGTGTTTATAAATAAACCTTATATTTTTAATAGAGTCTGCATTTACTTTATAGACGAATTTTAAGAGAGAAACTCCGTTACAATGCCTGTAATGAAGATTAAAAAAAAAACTCGAGCATTTTCGTAAAAAATGCAAGGCCACATCTGATTCGCCTTAAATCGTGACAATATGGCTGCAGTGTACAGGTAGGTACATAATAAGAAATAATCAAATTTAAAGTGAATTTTCCAAGTCAGTCAATAGTATGATGTGCCAAGGACTATTAAAGTCCTGTCGGGAGTAAGAGGAAGTTCTTGCGGCAAAAACCCACCCACATAATAAAATTAAAAACTTTTCTACGAGCTTTTCTATATCCTGTCAACAACCGATTTTAGAAAAACCGGCTTTTGGATTTGCGGAGTCTTTCTTGGAATCCATCATAATTTCAAAAAAATAAAAAACTTTGCTATAGGAAAATGTTTTCCTTATTGGCGCGCTCTAACAGGGGAACGGTTAGTTTTCCACAAAAAAACTGCTTTTATAAGAAATGTGTATGAAATTTTGTCTACTTTAATATTGTAAAGAATAGACTTTTCGAAAACCACTTCATTTCCGAGATCTAGGCCAAAAACTGAAAAAAGGTGCAAAAATTTGGGAAAAAAGTGCAAAGAAAACAAGTTCCGGGCCAAATTTTTGCCAGCAAATTTCAAATTCGTATTCAGAGACCAAAACACTTATAGGGTGAGAAAATAAAAACTATACCAAAACTTTCTGAAACCCCGCGCAATGGGAACTTTTTTGCGCGCGCTCTACCGGCGAAACGGTTAGTTAAACTTCCACAAAAAATGGTTTCTATGAGAAATGTAGGAAATTTTGTCTACTTTAATATTGTATAGAATAATAGACTTGTCGAAAAAACGCTTCTTTTCCAAGAAGGTTAAAACTGAAAAGAAGTGAAAAATTTGGGCAAAAAGTGAAAAAAAAACAAATTCCGGCCCAAATTTTTGCCAGCAAACTTCAAATTCGTATTCAGAGACCAAAAACACTTAGAGGGTGAGAAAATAAAAACTATAGCTAAACTTTCCGAAACCCCGCGCAATGAGAACTTTTTTTTGCGAGCTCTACCGTGGTGGAACGGTTAGTTTAATCTTCCACAAAAATGGTTTTTATGAGAAATGTAGAAACTTTGGTGTGCTTTAATTTTGTACCTATAGAACGGATTTATCGAAAAAACGCTGCCATTACGAGATTTATAATCCCAGATCAAAATTGTTGGCAGTAACTGACATTACTAAAAAAGCCATTTCGAAGAAGCGGCAAGAAGAAAATTTTCCTTGAAACACAAGTTTCTGCTTGCCGCTTCTCCGAAATAGCTTTTTTAGTAATGTCAGTTACTGTCAGCAATTTTGATCTGAGACTTATAGATCAAAAACTGGAAAATGGCAAAAATTTAGGCCAAAAAGTGCAAAAAAAAGTATAGAGACAGATTTTTGCTAGCAAACTTCAAATTCGTATGTTCCGTGATCCCAAAAAAACATAGAGGGTGAGAAAATCAAAACTTTGCCAAAATAAATATAAGCGAGTTTTTCCAAAATTCCTCATTTCATAAATAAGTCATTTAAAAAGTTAACTTGCCCATTAAGTGCCCGCATATTAATTTTATATTATTTATTATTGATGGAGCGTAGAAATATTTATTTTTTATTTTTACAATAATAAACATTTGCTAAATCAGAAAAATATTATTCAACCATTGACAAAAGGATTGGAAAAAAAGGTTTTAAAAATTAAATTTATTTGATTAGGTAGTTTAAAGGGAAAGCTTAAACACAGAAATAAACACAAATTATAAAAATTTGAAAATTTGCATATTAACTTAAGTCTATTAAAAAAATCAATGGTAATTGTTTACATCCGCGGCTCCTAAGTGTCATCAATTTTTTCGGGACCGAGGAGCGAAATAGGGGTGCTGGGTGGGTAAGAAGCTAAAAACAGCCATTGCAAACTAATGTCAAGGTCACAACTAAGGCTTCTTTGGCACTACGGTCGAATTTCTATTTTTTTATTTACTTTCAGGGCAAGGAAAATCTTCGAGAATAACGGTAGCACGATTTTTATTTTCAAATTTGCATTTATTTTGCATTTATATTCCAAAAATCGTAACATCAAATTCTGTGTTCTGTTCACGATATGAGAAAGCGGATATATTGGGAGTCCGCGTCTGTATACGTTTGGAAGCGGTTCCCATTGTCATAAATGGTTTCATCCGTAGTTAGATCCGAGACTAGTGGTATTTCTCGGCGCTTGTGTCAGGACCGTACTTTCGTTGCACTCCCAAAATAAATTTTTAAAGTCGTTTTGTGGCCTTCCCTTTTATTTGCAAAGCTAATGAATAGGTACCTTCCTGGTGTTACTATTCTCCACCCCTATATAGGTGCCATAGTGAAACTGTAGGAGCCGCGGATGTAAATAATGACCAAATCAATAAATCGGTCCAAATTTTATTTCAAAATTCGGTTAGGTAAGTACCTTCTCAATAAATGCTTCTTTATTTTTTCGCGCCACTGCCACCTCACAATTTTTCTCAGAAATGAATAAACAATAATTATAAAAATTTAATATTAATAAAAAGTTGCCTTAGTTATGCCAAGTTTTTGAGAAATTAAAGAGCCAAATTAAAGAGAAATTATTTCCAAAACCCATTTTTATACAGGGTGTTACGAAAATGACGGATAATAACTCTTTAGTACATTAATTGTAGGGGACACTCAGTAGAGTACGGGAAAAATAATAAAAAAATCCTGAGCTACACAAAAAAATATAAGCAAAATATTGAGCAATAAATTTGGCAACGTTTAACACGATACCTAACGGCTGGTATTTGGTAGGTACCTACCTATTGTACTTTTTAAATTTTATATGATTTGTGTTGTACTAAACCCTACAATGTACATACATACTAAAGAGTTTTCGGTCGTTTTCTTAACACCCTGTATATCTACAATTTTCTTATCCTAAATTAAAATGTCTCACCGGAAATACCTAAAGAAAAGAATATAATAAAATTATTTCTAGAACTTTATTCCAGGAAGTCGAATAGTCCCCATCAATCATAAAAACAATTATTTATATTTAGGTACCTAGGTACCTACTTATTGCAAAATTTGAAATATTGCCCGGGCAATGGGCATGTTAACTCTAAAACAGTTAAATCAAAGCACACTGGATTCTAAAAATAAAATATAATTTCAAACAACAGCGTTACCAAGCAACCACTAGGTACAAGTACAAGTTGCTCAAAAAAAAAAAAAACTAGTTTTCCATCAAGCCATAACTCCCTCATTACAAAAACGCAGTTACTTATTATTCTTACTTCAGGTGTAAAAATAAAATAAAAACTATAAAATCACATCCCCAGCGAGAACACACGTGATATAACTCCGAAACAAGCTCCATTGATCTCTCACCCCCGAATATATCCCTCGGATGACAGAAAATTAAGTTGTCGACTCACCAGGTTATCTGAGGTCCTTCTGGACGGGTATTTCTCGGGATCATCGTCGTCGTCTCTGCTCTCGGCCTGCCCCATGGCCCCACCGGCGGGGGCTCATCAACGAGGCCGGCCTGCAACCCTGTTAGTCCTGGCCCTGCACTGGCACTGGCGCCTAGCGCTCGATCTCTGACGCCTGCGCCACCAGCCCTGCCAGGGAGAGAGATTTTCCCTTTACCCTTTCGGCGAGGCGACAGACGGTGCGGTTATGTTACGTCATCGGTCACTGCAGTAAAAAGAGGGAAAATAATGACAGAGAATCGAGTTTTGTACTTCTATTTGCGCGAGGGGTTGCTTTTATGGGGAAGTTGTGTATGTTTGGTTGCATATCTATTGAAAAATTTAAATTTTCAATATAAGTAGGTATCTAATAAATAAATGAGAAGCTTGAAGTTGAGCATAAAAGATATGGATGTGTATCATTCAATTTTTTCTGTGTTATTTCTAATATTTTTCATGAATTTTGTAATTTAGTTTTTGAATTCATACACGCAGTGACGCAGTACAAATGGAATAATTGGGTTTCTTCTGCGATCAATAGAAAATAGTACGGAACCATTTTTGCGATTGTACTAATTATCTGATTCTATAGACGTTGTCAATGTCATAATGTCAATCAATAAGCGTCAGTCGTGTCGTGTATGACATGACTTCGTAAAAGTACGAAAGTACGCAGAAGCACCTAGGGAACCTGCATTACCGACACTAACGCTTACTAGGGTAGCGCATTCACTCGTTGACGTTTACTTAACACGGTTATGTTTGAACAGCTGGATGTCATATTTTTGGCACATTTGGTCACAGGCGTAGGTATCAAGTGGAAAAAAGCTAAGTTTGAAAAATGAAACAAAATATTAACACGAATATAGAATTCAAGGAATCTTCTTTCAGTGGGTATTAAAAACATAATTACGGGTTTATAGGATCTACGAAGCTGTAGACTTTATGTTATGTATAATTTTTATCTCGATATCTAACGTAGTTACTGATAAAAAGCGTCTTGGTAGACACACGAACGGCAGCGTGATCTTAATAGTTAATAGTACCCATACTGATCCTTAAAAATAAGATTCATCAAGATGTAATAAAAACCTACTTACCTGACCAACTTTCAGGAATACGGAAATTCTGAGCCCCGTCGTATATTTTCTGCAATCATAACTGTCTGCTGGGGCTGGACGCATTTTTTGTTCAGAAGATCCTATTATAGTAACAGGTAAGTATTGATAGAGGACTATAATGAGTTTAAAATATTAATAAGAAAGTTACCTTTAGGCAACGCGAACAAGTGGAAAGTCCACGTTTTATTGATAAACCATCTTCTAACGCATCAAAAGTTTACCATTTTTATAAAATACGCAGACTTAATAACAAATAATTATGTGAATTTTAAGACAGTTGTACGTTCATGGAAAATCTGACGTTTTTGAAGTCAAATTTGACATTCCCAACTTTTTTGTGGGAATGAGAATGCTCTAGCCTAGTAAAGCGATAATATAGGTTCCCTAAGAAGCACCTTAGGGAACCTGTATTACCGCTTTATTAGGCTAGAGCATTCTCAGTCAGGAAAGAGCATATAGCGAATTCGAGTTGGCTGCACTTGCTCGGAGCGAGATCGATCTGTCTCTGAATCAGTTCTGCCCAGAATTCTGCTCCAGTCCGGAGCAGAACTTTCGCATTTCGACTCTGTATGGAACCGAACTGTCTCAGGGCAGGCCAGAACCAGAACCAGAGCCAGTGCGCCAGGCACTGGTGCAGTGCAGTGTGCAATCCAGTCTCCCTCCAGTCTGCATTTTCGTGTAGCCTTCTACCTATCCCTATCCTATACCTATCACGGTTGTTTGTTGTTATGATGTTATTCTTATTATAACAAAGTCGTAGAACTACAAGGTGTTATCCCTTTTAATTATTGTAATAAGTTGTACTTCATACAATACGTAAATTAAATGATCTTATCCACAAATTTTTGATGTAAGGAATTACTATATAGGAATCAGTAAAGGAATCAGAAGTTAATTTTCCCGCTATTTCTAACCTCTAAATTTACGGGAGTGCACCGTTAAATTTGACGGTGCAGTTTTTCTTGCTCCGGGACAGTTCCGCCATACGACTCGAACATATTTTCCTATGCACTGCCAGAGAGCAAGTGTAACTCGAACACAATTACGATATGCACCGCTAGAGTTCACTTTAACTCGAATACGATTACGAAAAGCATTGAAACAGAGTCCTACAAATCGAACACGAAATTCCGTCTCGGTGCGCACCCGGAGCAGAAAAGTGCAGTAACTCGAATTCGCCAATAATGTTACTTGGCTTTTGTGATAAGTTCGACGGCAGTCAGTCATGTTAGGCGGCCACATTTTGAATTTTTTGACATTGACAGTTCACCAAACCAGACCATGCCATAAAGCTCAGTTGGTGATTTACTGCTGCGTGACGAACGTTAGGCAGACAGGCGAAAGTATTTTTGCTTTTAATTGTGTTCTGTCTCTATCTGAACTGTTTATTTATATCCTAACTAGGTTTTGCCAATGTATACAAATGCCGTCTATTTGATTGGTGGAAGTCAATAAATGTATGATCGAAATGCAAATTGTAATTTTTCATAACCGTAAGTAGGTATAGTTGACCAAGAGATATAACGAAAAGATCTAATTGTTAAACTGTCATATTTTATGACTTCAACAAAATTTCAATAATCCAAAAATTGATAAAATGACAGAAGTCGTTTCGTTATATCTCTGAGCCAACTATACCTACTCTTCTACTGTAATTTTGCATCAAGTTGAAAGTTGTGGATATACCTATAAACTAAACCCGATGGTCATGGTGAATTCGATACAAACCATGAAGTGAGCTGTTAACCTAGCTGCTGCTTCAGTGGTTTGCCTTAATCACCCACGCTATGTTTCGACCAGTTCAAAAGTACGCGCGCGGTTAATAAACTCGTAAGCAATCAATAATAGCAATCCCAACTAGGTTTTGCCATTGTATATAAATGCCGCCTATTGATTGGTGGAAGTCAAATGTATGATCGAAATGCAAATTGTGATTTTTCATAACCGTAGATAGCTATGGCTTGTCCACTTAGTGTTGTCCGGTGAGATGCCACACTGATCCTGACTATAAACGATTTAATTTTTTATGTTTGTATTCGTACTAATTCTAATTATTATAATTGTACGAATCAAATCAATTATTGTATTATAATATTTATATTATATTAATAATAAATATTATAATTATAATATAAATCAATTATTATAATTTTACGAATTAAAACATGAAAAATCAAATCGTTTAAAGTCAGGATCAGTGTGGAAACTCACCGGACAACACTCAGTGGACAAGCCATACCTACTCTTCTACTGTAATTTTGCATCAAGTTGAAAGTTGTGGAAACACCTATAAACTAAACCCGATAGTCATGGTAGATTAGATACAAACCATGCAGTGAGCTGTTTACCTAGCTGCTGCTTCAGTGGTTTGCTTTAATGTAATTGTACACTACACACCCACGCTATGCGTCGACCAGTTCAAAAGTACGCGTGCGGTTAATAAACTTGTAAGCAACCAATAATAGCAGAGTTGGAAAGTATGGCTTGGCAAAATCTAGTTGGGATATAAATAAACGCCCCTACTGGTATTGTTCGCCATATTAGAGGTCCAATCCGGTGGTCGTTAGCGATTTCGCATAATACTCTTTCCTGATCTTTTTGCTTCTTTGAAAAATGCTGAATAAAAAAAAGTTTGCAGTGATGTATTTGATCTTTGACACGAAATGAAAATGTCAATAGCTACTTGTTAAAATTTCGTTTAGAAAAGTCAAAAAACTAACCTAAGAAAACTTTGAAAGAAAAAAACATTCCAAAACCAAAACATTGAAATGAAAATTGAACTATTTCACTGAAAGAAAGAATGATTAAATCGTAATAAATATAGCAAGACAAAGAAGTACACAGGATATTGTCTTCAAAACACCTTAAAATACAACAAAAACCCCACTGAAGTTTGTTGAAAATTATAGGTAGTCATTAATGATCAGCTATCAAAAAACATCCTTTTTGTGTTGACCTCTGAAACTGATCTATCACTCCCAAAGGAGTTCCACCTCATTTCATCACAACTAGCCTGCCCCAACCAGGAAGAATCCAAGGTAGACCGAATCTAGCATTTTCAGGCAAATTACAATAATTCATCAACTTCAAAATGTCCAGAGGAACAACTCGTTTTGACGCCAAAAAAGTTAACTCCGAACTAGTTACTCTAACTTACGGCGCCCTAGTAACTCAAATGCTGAAAGACTTCCCAAGCTCAGAGGATGTAAACAAGCAACTGGAAAAGTTAGGCTACAGCATGGGCATTCGTCTCATTGAAGATTTCTTGGCGAAAACATCAACAGGTCGCTGTTTGGACCTGAAAGACACCGCCGATAAAATACAGAGCGCCTTTCGAATGTACCTGGGTCTGCAACCGAATGTGACAAATTGGAGCGCCGCCGGTGACGAGTTCTCCTTCATCATAGACTCAAATCCGCTGACAGATTTGGTCGAACTGCCCGAGGAGAATAAAAATCTCAAGTACTGCAATGTGATATGCGGTGCTATACGAGGAGCGCTTGAGATGGTGCAATTAGATGTTCAATGCTGGATAGTTCAAGACCAGCTGAAAGGAGACCAAAACACTGAAATAAGAGTCAAGTTTCTTCGAAGATTGGAGGACGCTATGCCTGCTGGCGAGGATTAATTGTTTTGATAAGCAACATGCAACATTCTATAAATGTTTTAATTTTGGCAGTAGTTCATTTTACCATGCCATATAGTATATAGTGTATGATGTACTGTACATTATTTGTTATTACTCCCAATATAAAACTATCGTATTTGTATTTTGCTTCATATTATTGTGGTCCCTCTGAAGACCCGTAGATGATCTCTCATCACAATTATTGGTAGTGTCTACTGTCTAGTGTCCTCTGAGAAGTTCCCACTACCGGGTTACCCCACCTCCATATTATTTTTTAATTCAGTCTAGGACAAGGAAAGATATAAACGAAAAGTATTGGGTATTATTTTAATTATTAATCATACTTATCAATTCTATAACGAATTGGATACAAGCTTCTAATTTTATTCTGACATGGGTTCCGGTCCGGGGCTGTTTGTTATGTCGTCAAATGAATTGTCTTCTCTACTCTCAACATTTGCCTCGTCAAGCAATACTCTCAATTGATTAGCGCTCGATATCAGCACATGAAACTGTTTCCGTCTCATATCCAGTTTTTCCTCCAACTGCCGTCCTTCAGCATGTAACCGATTCAATTCTGAATGAAGATTCTGTAGCATGTGAGTGGTCTGCTTCCGAGCGGGCTGCTCGTTTATACTTTGTGCCATGATATCGTACATCATTTGATGATGTTTCCATGTTTTCGCTTTGGATAAGTTCTCTTTGCTTTCGTTTATGGCTTCCTTGGTTTTAGCTATCTCTTCTTCGAGCTGTTGCTGAAGTTCTTGATATTTACTCAGTTGCTTGGCGTAGCTTTTGGTCAGAAGTTGGGAACGCTTCACCGAGAACTCACATTGGCTAAGCTGAGCTAGAATTCTGTCGTACAACGCTTGATTTTCAGCAGGGGATTCGTCGGTTTGATGGGCCCATTTTGATACCAGCTTCAGGATTACGTTTAATCTTCGATCGTCTCCTGTACCATCTCCATCTATCATTAACCTTCTTCTAATCACTTCTTCTGCAATAGTTAGTAAAGGTAAGGTTCAACTAGTAAATTAAAATAATAAATAATAACTTACCATCAGACATGTTGGTAAGTATATATGCTGCTATAATGCAAATTCAAATTATTAATAATTAGATGTTATAATAATGTTAAATGTTAATATTGAGAGAAGAGAACGTAAACCTGAAAACAAATATACAAACAGGAAAGTTGCAACAAATGCAAAGTAGTAAAGTAGCAAAAGTGTAAAGTTAAAGTTAGGTTAGGTTATATTAAATTAAACTGACAACTGACTGAAGTGTTCCTCTTCTTCTTCTCTACCTGTGACTTGCAGTGTCACGTGCATCATCGAATATCGAATTAGTACAGAACATGATAGTATGGACAGGTGACATTGAGAACAATGTGGCGTGCAGTATTTTTTCATAGAATATAAAAAAAACACCCGGAAGGAGAACAGTTCAAGTTCAAACAGTTGCTTGGATTTGGCGGTCGCGCACTCACAAACTCACAACACATTAACATATCGGGTATTCTAAACGATATAGCGTACTATTAAAAACTATTAAACTGTCAATGGTAAAACAATGAAATTTTCAAAAAAAGAATTTAAAACTTGCATTTTGATTTAGAATTTAGATGATAAATTATTTCTCAATTTATTGTTTACCTCTTGTTTGTCTGCATACTTACTACTAGTGTGCACTTGTTCAATAAGGTTAAATAAGATTTTACGACTATACTGCGTGGGGTTTTGGGGTACCAGTAAAAGCATAGTAGTTAAAGTCGTTGACAAACTTCGAGGTCAAGAAACCATCTAAATAAAAATGGTCAGACAGCAGAAATCTATTGGTCGGTGGTGCCATTTCTGTGACGTATTAGCCGCAAGTCGGTTGCCTTTGGCTGTATTACTATAAATTATTTTACTATAAACAATTCACTAGCTGATTAACACTGAATAATCGGTAATTATAAACGGTAATAATCAGTGTACAGGTTTATCCGTTTATCCTAAATAAGTGCGAAAAATTTTAGAGAGTGATTCATTTTAAGAAAAAAGTTCCTTTTAACGTTGGTCCGCAAATGCACTATTTTTTAAATACAGAGTCAGTTTTTTGATACATAGACAACTATAAACACCAAAACTAACGATAAATTTATATGTGCACTCCAAAGAATTTAACAGGTTATGTGAAAAATGTCAATAGTGTGAATTGTTAATGTCCAAAGTTTTTAATGATAGTTTTACCAAATACATTAGATGATAATACGTGCAGCTCTCCGCTATTTACATGTAATAAAAGTGAAGTATAGGGAACCTGCATTACCGCTTTACTAGGGTAGCGCATTCACTCGTTGATGTTTACTAAACACGGTTATGTTTGAACAGCTGGATGTCATATTTTTGGCATATTTGGTCACAAGCGTAGGTATCAAGTGGAAAAAAGCGAAGTTTGAAAAATGAAACAAAATAATAACACGAATAGGAATCGATGAATGCTCTTTCAGTGGGTATTAAAAACATATTACCGGTTTATATAGGATCTACAAAGCTGTAGACTTTAGTATCTAACACGTAGTTACTGAGAAAAATGCGTTTTAATACGCGGACTTAATAACAAATTATGTGAATTTTTAGACAGTTGTACGTTCATGGAAAATCTGACGTTTATGAAGTAAAATTTGACATTCCCAACTTTTTTCCCAACTTTTTGTGAGAATGAGAATGCGCTACCCTAGTAAAGCGGTAATACAGGTTCCCTAGTGAAGTATGAAAAGGAGCGCCATCTACACGTCTCGACCGCTAACTACACGCAGAACCGGAAATTGGAGTTCATTGACATAATAATATTATCTAGAGTTCTTGCTTGCCGGTAATAATAATTATCACTTTCGTGTAAGTATTTAGTAATGAACACACGTCAATAGTTCATTACTTCTACATCTGACTACATAAATTCAGATTTAGGCATTAGAATGTAAAAAAATTTGCATATTAAATTATGATTTATTTTGTAGATGACAAGCAAACGACAGATTGACGTTTCGTTCAATTAAATTGACATTTTAAATCAACGCTAGTTAAAAATTCAGCCGCTTGGGCGATAGTAACTTCCGGTGACAATTTTCAGTGGAAGCTGTACGTATTATTATTTAGAGTATTTGGTTTTACTCTTTATTCGGTCATATTATTGTTGTTGAATCCGCTAGGAAACCTATATTACCGACACTGACGCTTTACTAGGGTAGCGTATTCTCATTTTCACAAAAACTTGGGAAAAAAGTTGAGAATGGGTACGTTCACCTGACGTCAACTGTTGAATAGCAGCGCAAAACGGTTGAATGTTAGTTGTTGCAACATGTTGGAAATAGTCTGAACGCACTGTTGAGATCGAGAGATATGTGACATATTTCTGGATCTGATTCAAGTTCAAAGAAATAATTGTTATCATTTCTTTGTCGCTGATTGTATCAGGGGTATTCTTACTTTCAACTTTTACTTCCCACCTTGCGCATGTTCGCAACATACACGTTGACTGTGCTGAGCGTGTAATATTTACGCTCACAAAAATACTCAATAGTTTAGCAACGGTTGTAAGTGAGCGGAGCGGTATGTCTGAACGCAAGCGCTACCTCAACAACTCAACAAGTTGACGTCAGGTGAACGTACCCAATGTCAAATTTAACTTCAAAAACGTCGGATTTTCCATGAACGTACAATTATCTAAAAATTCACATAATTTATTAATAAGTCTAATAAATGGTAAACTTTTGCTGCGTTAGAGGATCAATAAAAAGATAAAGAAAAAAAAGAGAATTTTTTTTTAAGTATTCTACTTCTACTTCTACTCCCATCAATATTTACCTGTTACTGGGAGGTTCTGGAAAAAAATGCACACAGACCCATCAGCAGATACCTACTTATAATTGCAGAAAATATAGGAGCTCGTAATTTCCGTATACCTGGAAGTCCTGGAACCTGGAAGTTTGTCAGGTAGGTTTTATTACATATTGATGAATTTTTTTTTTTAAGGATCAGTAGAGGTAGAGGAGGGTCTTTTATAGATGCATAGATCACTCTGTTGTTCGTGTGTCTACCAAGACGCTTTTTCTCATACAATACAATTCGTGTTATTATTTTGTTTCATTTTTCAAACTTCGCTTTTTTCCGCTTGATACCTACGACTGTGACCAAATGTGCCAAAAATATGACATCCACCTGTTCAAACATAACCGTGATACGTAAACGTCAACGAGTGAATGCGCTACCCTAGTTAGCGTTAGTGTCGGTAATGCAGGTACCCTAGAATCCGCCATATCTAAGCCCCATTAACGCCGCGTCCTAGCTGCATCCGGGGACTGCGTTGCGTGCGTTGCGTGCGTGCGTTGCGGGGAACGATTAAAATAAAACACATGCAAAGCAATGGGAGTGTCATCAGTAGACGCGTTTGCCCGCAAAGTCGTACGATAAAACGACACCGCAACGCACGCATTGTTTTAAATTGAAATATTTAGTTTTTTCATCTGTCAAAATCTTGCGATTTTTGCGGCGGGCAGGAATTTTTTTTTATTTCGATTGCCTTCGTGCCAAAGCGAAACATTTTGTGCAATAAGAGAAATCTATTTTACAAGAACAAGAGTCAAGGTACACTGGGAATGTGAAAATGTCTCGAATTTAGGCTTTTAAAGTAAGTATGAGGTCTATTAACTTCTATTGTAGACCTTTTTATATTTAACCTACCTGCTATTTATCTATCTATCAAATCTATACCTATTTCTATAGATTACTTGCGTCTTATTGTTTCTTTCTCTTAAGTAACATGTTTCTTTCTGTGATTTTCAAGTCTTTCAAGCTCCAACAACCTACTGGTTTCCAAATTAAAACGTATTTAATCTGAAGCTGCATCAGAAATAGTTGGATTGGAAACCATTTTCTCGCCCGCACCGCACGCATTCAGTTAGGACACACTCAAAATTTCTCGTGCGAGTTTGCGTTGCGTGCGTTCCCCGCATCGCACGCAACGCATTACCCGGATGCAGCTAGGACACGGCGTTAGCGGTCGCAGCCGTTTGAAAAGTATAGTTCTTCCTGATGTTTTATATTTAAGGGTTATGTTGCCATGACACATGACACAGTACAGAACAGAATCAGACAGAATGACAGCCAGAGTGACAGAAGTGATTGTGATGAGATTCCATAAAAAAAGTACAAAACAAACATTTTTTATTAATAACAACAATAATTAATTTTTATAATCTAGCAAAGAAGTCAAATAATAATAATTAATAAATTAATAGCAAATAGTTGCTTTTTGCTTTCCTGCTATGATAGTTGGGTTTGTTTGGTATTGAAATTAAATATTCAATTGAGAATATGAACCAAAAACGAGCGTCATGAGTTTAAGTGGAGCAAGTAGTTGCAGTTGCTTTCAAAACAAAGAAGATAAACCCCCAACATTATTACAAGATGACCGAATTACTTCCAACTGCCTCAGATTTGAAGTGTGAATTCGAAGAAAGCGATCAAAAAGTCCACCAACCTACTGAATTAAATACCGATGAGAGTTTCCTCCCTTACTGTATCAAACGGGAACCTGAAGACTCAACTGTGGGATTGATGAAAGAAGAAATACACATTGAAAAATTTGAAGAACATAAACCAGGATGTGAACTGATTGATGGGACAAGCATTTGTAGTGATGAACTTGATCAATATTATAATAATTCTATTCAGAAAAATGAGTTAGAATCTCCAGAATTGGAAAGTAAGAGTGAAGGAGAAACGAAACACAACCGTGCGCTGTACAAATGTGAAGAGTGTTCTTACGAAACTATTAACAAAGGTAACTTGACCCAACATTATAAATATAAACATTCCAAAGACGTCGAGGTGTATAAATGTCGGGCATGCTCCTATGAAACAAGATATAAAAGTGCTTTGATCAGACATTTTAAGTGTGTACACGCAAAAGAAGACAAGGTATATAAATGCCAGGAATGTTCGTATGAAACCAGATACAACAGTGATTTGACAAAGCATTGTAAATGTGTACATGCAAAAGAAGGCAAAATGTATAAATGTCAGGAATGTTCTTTTGAAACAAAACTTCAAAGGAATCTGACCAACCATTATACATATAAACATACAAGGGAAGCCAAAATGTATAAATGTCAAGAATGTGCGTATGAAACTAGATATAAGAGTTCTCTCAACAGACACCTTAAGTGTATACATGCAAAAGGTTTAGATTAGATTAGACCCTCCTTTATAAACCTTCCGAAAGTAACATTATGGCCAAGGATAAGGGAAATACTCCACCAGAAACACCCCTCAATAATGAAGGGGGTAACAATAATATGGAGAGGAAAGGGATAAAATGATCCTAGGCAGACAGTTATTGAATTTCTCTCTGAATATAGTGACTATCTCTGAAAAAGTTAAATTTTATAAGATATTCGAGAATTTTGACAATTTTTAATGGCCCCCAATGTTACATCTCCGTCAAATAAATGTGGATATTGGCGTTTTTCGTTTTTATACTGTTTCAATTGACATTTCAGACTATTTTCTATTTTTTTTTGCATCCTTGAGATTTCTTAAGGTCTTAAAAAGTTATGTGGATTGGGGTTTTTTACCCATCAGGTAGGTCTATCTACCCGAATAAAAACCCTAATTAATACTGGTTAAATGCGCAACAACAAAAATACTAGTGCCACTAAGCTTCACAAAAAAGTACAATCTTATTTGGAACCTAATAGATACGATCTATAACTACTGTTCTATAACATGCTTGACCAAAATGGTATATTTACCCACTATTGTATAACTAAATACCCTGGGTACTTGATACTTACCCAGAAAAATAATTACCTACCTGGGTATTTTACATCGCTGGTCTCAAATCATAGGGAGCAGCTAAATCCAGCATTGATCTGCAAATATATAAACGCCCATTGATCCTTCTTATTAGGGCTAGAGATTGATTGTTTCTTCATTGGCAGGAAGTGTAGGATGAGGACTGGTGTTGGGTTCTTGCTCTTATTTATTCAAGTGTGCCACAATTATCTACTTTTTTTAAATTTATTTTATATCATTATTTATTTATTTATTTATTTACCTATTGCATTTTTACAATATTTCAGAAGTGTCAGTGAATATTTCACATTTGATTAACAAACCTAAGATCTTTAAATCTCTCTAATCTATGCTTTAGGTAAAATACATTAAAAATTTTATCAAAACTTAAGAACTGCAATAATTAATAATAGACGATATAATAGCAGTAGCTTTATGACAGAAGATACATATAGGTAGTAGGTACATACACAATAATACAATATGATGGACGGATATTATATGAATAGGTTAATAAGGGTTGACACTTTTTTAGAGGAAAAGAACACATCAAAATTAAAGCAAATGTTTAATGTAAACCACATTTGATTAAAGTAGTGATAGTAGATGTCAGTAGACAGTGTCCATAAATAATAATCACCACAGAAAAATGTTTTTTTGTTTTAAATTTATTATTTTATTTCTTAGAGCAGCGGTTTCTAACCTTTTTCAGCCGCGGACCCCCAAGGAAATCAAGCATAATGCCAAGAACCCCTGAGTGAAAAAAAGGTGCAATGTTCGGACAATATTATATTTTAGTATTCCTTCATTAAATTAAAAAACAAACACAAATTTTTTCGTAGAAAAACATTAATGAGAAGGTTGGTTCGTTTTTTTATTTATTTTTGTTAATGCTCTAAGTTAAGTAAGGGTTATCCTGTTGTTTAGTCTTCCAAAACACCCCTCACATGCCCATTCCACTTTTTCCACTCGCGTCGCTCACAGCAGTCACAGTGTTGCTGCATTAAATCAGGTCTTTGGTCAGGGTAGGTTTTTTTTTTAATTTTAGGGACATTTAAAGGAAAAAAAACCCTACCCTGACCAAAGACCTGATTTAATGCAGCAACACTGTGACTGCTGTGAGCGACGCGAGTGGAAAAAGTGGAATGGGCATGCGAGGGGTGTTTTGGAAGACTAAACAACAGGATAACCAGTAACATAGATGCGTATGCGACCGCGGACCACAGGTTAGGAACCGCTGTCTTAGAGTAAACATTGTATGGATGTGTTAAGATCTAAGATGGGCTAATAATTAATTGGGGTTGATAAGCGATTTCTAGTTTCTAAGAATATTATTTTTTGTATATTATCAAATAGCTACAGTATTTATAGAGAAATTCGTTTACATTTTTGAAAAGATTTTTTCAAGATTGATTTTTTGATAAACATGTCACGTTTATTAACAATTTTCTCCAGTTTTATGAGCATTTTGTCACTTTTTATATATTAATAGAGTGTTAATAAATTATATATATTTATACAGTGACCCATTTGTTCTTAAGTCACCGTACCCTGTAAAGTATTTATTTACTGTGCGATTTTAACAGGATTTTTTTTTTAATGGTTGAGGTTGATGAACCATGTTTTGAACTGGAGCAAAAGGGACCCATTCCTACAAACCCAAGACCAACTAGATGAGTGTTTCGTAGTAAAATTTCTTGAATTCATGTTGGCTTTTTTTAATCTAGTCACACCACTGGATTCATCTTTAAAAATGACACTATTCTAAATTTTATTTAAACCAGTTAAGTCAATTTTAAGATTTTTAAAGATATTTTATAGCGACATTAAAATTTCAAGAATTCATATTTAGCTATTTTTAAGATATTAGAAAAAAATCTGGGCAAGCCTCTGAATTCGTCAAGCCTGAAAACGGTACTATTTTGACATTCTGAAAAAAATTTCGAAAATCTTTTGAGCCGCTGTTGAGGAAAATAAGTTGATAATGTAAAAAGGCTTGTTGGTGGCTTTCATTGGAGCTTGTCAATTCTTATTACCCACACTCTTTTTCTCTTGGCTTTCCTCTTTTGCGAATTGTGTTCCCAAATGGATTTCCCAAGGTCAGAGTTGTTTTCAAATCAAATTCCTCTTTTGTCAAAAAAGATTCCCCTTATACGAAATGCTTTTCCAATATTTATGATAAATATTGAACGTAAATTGTAAAATCAATTGATATAAAGTGAAACCACAATTTGACATAGAAGAAAATTGATTAATTGATCAATCACTTGTAACTTGAAAAAGAAGAAAATTATTTGATACACTGAAGAGCAATAATAATTGACAAAACAGGAAAACCATGAGAAAAAGACTGTAAGGGAATGACATACAATTACATTGGGTTGTCATAACCCGGTTGAAATGAATATTTTATCTAATCAAATTCAATGGAAAATTAAAATCTCCAGGGAGGTCTTGGAGTTTCACTTCTCGATAGTCTCATCGAAGAACTGCGACTTAGCCTTGACGCTGGACGACTCGCAATGTAATAAATCTCTTCTTCAACCGTTTCCAGAACGTGTTTTCTTTCTTCTTTCATGTTGAATATCTCGTGTATTACAACTTTCTTCGTTTTTTCTTTTATTTGATTCTCCTAAAAATTTATAAAAATATAACTATAGACAACTTCTACTACTCGGGTGATGTATTAAAAGTTGCCTATACCACTGTCAAGGTAAACAGTGTCTTCCTTTGAGCGGGAATAATATAATTATGAAATTGACTTCAATGAGTGAAGTCATTTAGAATTAATTTTGAAATTGAATTGTATAACAGTTTGCGTAGTAAGAGCAAGCTGATAGCTTTATTAGTGCTTTTTTTATTCTGAGTGTTATTACCTACTAACTGGACAAACTAAAAATTTAATTGATTTCAATGCATGAAAAAAGAATTTACTACAAAGGCTTACCTAAAATTAAACCTGAAAGAAGTTCTTTTAAAAATAATATTAAAGTTACTTTAAACTTTGTAGTCTAATTACCTTATGACAAAAATGATGAAAACAAAATTGTGAAGTGTTGTAAAAAATTGTTAACAAACACAAAGGGTTACTGATGCATTTTGGTAGCTTCAAAAATAATCTCTGAATTCAAAAATAATAAAATTAAATTTACAAGAGGTCCTAGACAGATTTGAAAATTATTTTTGTTCCTTGCTATTATTCCTTGTTTAATTGCAAAATTTAATTTTTTTTACTACTTTGGCAACTAATAAAGGAAAGTTCAAATTTATTTTCAGATTATTTCTCTTTTTCAGCATAAAAAAGTGCAGCTTTTCCCCCGTTTAATAAGCGTCCGCCCCCCCGTAAGCGTCCAGTTGGACGCTTACGAAATACGCCACTGTTATGAAAAAAAGGAGACTCGAAAGTTTGGTAAAAATTCCCATTATACAGAGTGTCCGGAAATTATGCGCAAAAAATTAAGGGGGTGATTCTACTTGATGAAATATTGCCAAAAGTATCTATAATTTTTTTTCGAAAACTCACAAATAAGAAAGTTATAAAGCCTCCAAAGTTGATTTTTTTAAATCATGCAATATTTTTTTTATAACTTTTTTTCTAGTGTACGGATTTTCTTAAAATTTGACACACTTGCCACTGATGTTGCTTTACATCCTTGGTCCAAATTAGACTTGAATCCCTCGAAATCGAAAGGCCTTAACTGCCCTTGACCTTCAAAAAAGGCCTATAACTTTTTTCGTAATATTTTTTTCTTAGTTTTGAAGACGCACAATTGAAGAATATGAAGAAACATTCGGAAAAGGTCCTCTTTGTCTATCACGATAAAATAACCTGTTTCAGAGTAAAACTGTTTTAAAAAATTTTGCTTGCACTAAAATTGATCACCATAAATTATGATGATTTTGCAACAATACCAAAGCATGCTTTGGAAACAGCTGCAGGGTTGCCTAGTTATGTACAAAACAGAGACATTCGTTTAAAAACCAAAACTTTGAAAAAAAAATTACGAAAAAAGTTATAGGCCTTTTTTGAAGGTCAAGGGCAGTTAAGGCCTTTTGATTTCGAGGGATTCAAGTCTAATTTGGGCCAAGGATACAAAGCAATATAAGTGGCAAGTGTGTCAAATTTTAAGAAAATCCGTACACTAGAAAAAAAATATAAAAAAATATTGATTTAAAAAAATCAACTTTGAAGGCTCATAACTTTCTTATTTGTGAGTTTTCGAAAAAAAATTATAGATAGGTACTTTTGGCAATATTTTATCAAGTAGAATCACCCCCTTAATTCTTTGCGCATAATTTCCGGACACTCTGTATAAAAAAATTGAAAAATTGAAAAACATGTTAAAATAACCCTTGTCACTTGGTAGCTTTGGTGACTTTTTCGCCATTATTCTGAAAACAATAAAATGATACATTCTAGATATCAAATATTTGGATAGGTCTTCAAATTCCTGGAAATAGCATTTTCTAAAGCCAAAAAGTTTGTCCAGTTTAAGCACCCAAATAAATAAAAATATTTTATTACAACAAAATTAAATAAATAATAATAAGAATTAAGTATATACTTACTTATACTTTGGTGCCTTAATACTTCTTGAGTGCATCTACCTTTAGGCTGAGTGAAAAAATAAACTACTAAAGTGGTTGCCTAATTTATATTTTATTACAATTTATACTTCCAAGTCAATACAGTGATGATACTCAATACCATCTATTATAATAATAATAATAATACGCAAAAAATAGTTTAACAGCAAAACTTAATATAAGGAACGAAAAAAATAGATAATTTGCGAAAAAGCTCATTCAAACCAAAATTAATAACTTTCAAAATCACATGTCTTTCTGAGCTTCTTGCAAAAAATGGCATAAGTAGGTTTGTTTGTAGTAAATAGTAGGTACGAGTAAGTAATAAATCTATACATTCTATTCAAAAATATTAAAAATAATATTAAAAGTGAAAACAGCTTAACAGTACAAATTTCTATTGTTTGGTCACCCTAAAAGTTATCACAACACCAAACTATGTATAAGATTACATCAATCATAATACTCGATCGAAATTCAAAAAATATTAATTTAATCTTATGACACTTATTTATTATTATCAAGCGATAGTGAAACACTACATTGTGAGATACAGCGTGTTAGTGGGTTCTATACCAACTGTTATTCAATTAAATAATAATAATATACAAATTTTTTGATTTTATTTCAAAATTTAAAAAGTGCATGCAAGTTATTGACAGTTGAAAAGTTCTGTCAACAAATGTCAGTTAGTCTGTTATGTACGATGTCCGGAACTCCAATTTTGGACAAACGTTCCGAAATCTATACGAAAACTAGAACTTCTAGTCCTAGTCACAAATAATTGTTAAGAAACAACCGACTGACACCATGAGAAGTTAATGCTCTTGATTGAGGTTCTCGTCAGCTACTGGACCTCGAGCTTCTGGCTGGGACGGTATGGAATGCTACATAATACAAGATTCGATTAATGGACTACTTCTACTCATTTGAACTTTGAAAAGTTGACAAGACACAGGACAGGACAGAGCACAGCAAAAACTTGTTTCCTCCACATTTTTTAACACCAGACACCATTTAGATATTATCATTGAAGAAAAAACACTCCATGCAATTTGGTGGTAATAAAACAAATAATACAGATATGGTTATCACAAAAAAACACATGCATTCTGAATATGATTGAAAATAATTAATATTAATGAAACTTAATGATCCATAATTAATTATTTTATCGTATAAAATAGAGAATAAATTAAAAAAATATATACAGGGTGTGGACCTAATTGTGGAAATGAATAGATAAAAACTAAATAAGTGTATAATTTTTATCACTCAATAAAATTGGTTCAATTTACTTGATAAAAATAAGAGCCTGAATTGTTCGAATTTGAATTCTTACTGTTTCGCGCCACCTTCCAAGGATCCCGCGTTCCTTGAATGTGGCCACTCATTCAGACCCCGCTGAGGATCATTCGGTATCAGGATAGCAGAATTTGAAAGAGTAAACTCGAACTGTGCCGTCAGTTTCAGTTCGCGCATTTTGTCGCGCTGCCATCTAGCGATGAGGAGTTGAACTGAGTGTTCACGGATCTTAGTGAAGGTCAATTTACATCTAACGGCAGGACGGATGTTCAACGTGGACATGGATTTCGATTAATAAATGGATTTTGAATGACTACATTTACATCTGACGGGGACGGACTGACAACAAAACGTCCCCGTCGGATATGAATTACGCAGACATTCAAAATCTTTATGACGTCCACGTTGAACATCCGTCCGTGCCGTTAGATGTGAATTGATCTAGAACTCCCTGCTGATGTTTTGACTTTGGTAAATACAAGCGGGAAATTTAAATTTAATTTGACGATCACTACTACTACTACAATCGGTCTATTTCTGCTAAGATAAATAAAAAATTATTGTACATAATATTTTATTAATATAAATAGGTGCATGGTAATTAACTTTAAGCGATTAAAAGGACTTTGACAAGCGTCTTATACCTACGAGAGTTTTATTAGAGAAAGTTATGTATTTCAATCAAAATGGTAAAGGTAGAACCTATAACACTCAGTTCAGCCCCTCATCGCTAGATGGCAGCGCGACAAAATGCGGGTAGTGGGACTCTGTAATATATGGGCACGGCACAGTTCACCCTTTTCAACTTATGCTCTCCGGATACCAAATGATCCTCAGCGGGGTACTTCTCATCTGAGTACAATAAAATTATTTCTGGCTTAAAAGAAGTCACAGCCATATAAGGGCTCATTAGGCTATAACGGTCAGATTTCTGTGCTCGTTTTTGAAGCTAATATCGACGTCAAATGACTTTTAATAACATTTTAGTGCATTTTCAAAAAATGCACTATTGACATCACTTTTCGAAAATCACCCAAACTCACCAAATGTCCAAATTTTCGATTTTAAAAACGCTCCTGTAGCTTTATCTTTGAAGATTAGTGAACGAAATTTTGGATCCTTGTAAAACTTTGGAACGACGTTAGATTTTCGTTGAAAAAATTTCCAAAAGTAGCGTTATTTCTACAGGGTGTCCTTTCAAAATTCCAGAAATCCGGTTTTTGTCATCTTCAATCTAGGAGGCTGAAATTTTTGTGGGAGTAAGACATCCACAAGGAGTGGTCTGGTATTGCACTTGAGGTAAATCGGCTCAGCCGTTTCGAAATTTATTCTATTTTCTATAACAAAATTATAACAAAATTTACATTATTTTTATTAATAAGCCAGTGGCCTGGGTAGGAAAAGTGTAAAAATTGCTAAATTTGTCTAAAAATTTATGAGCACATTTTTGAAGGAAATAAACTGAAACTTGTACAGTGGATAACTATGCTAATAACCTTTAACCATAAAAAATTTCAAGAATTAAACATGAAAAATGGCGGAGATTTTCGAATTTTTTTTTCATGATGTTTATTTCTCTAAAATTTTAAAAAGGCTCCTGTATAGCTTCATCTTTCAAGATTAGTAAAATAAATTTTTTACTCTTGTGAAACATAGGGATGACGTTTAATTTTCGTAAAAAACATTTTACTAAAGCTGCGTTATTTCTCCAAATTAAAAAAAAAAAACCGTTCATGAGGCACGGTTTCTGCTCGCAGTTTTCAATCTAGGGGGCTGTAATTGTTTTGTTAGTAAGATATTCTCAAGTAATCGTCTGGTACTGTATTTGAGTAAAATCGGTTAAGCCGTTTCAAAATGGCGGCCTTTTCAATTTTGAGAAAAATGGCTAGTATTTGAACTCCTAAATAAGCAAGTTAGAAACAAAAACGTTTAAACGATGTTAACACGATTGAAAGAAAATTCTTGGATTTTCGAATAAATGCAATAAAATTTGCATTATTTTTATTAAGTGGTCTCCCGGGTACACGCTACGCTAGTGGCGTCTGAAAAACGTATTTTCTATATCTTAGAGCTATCATTTAACTATATTCTGAAAATCAGACGGATTGCTATGATACAGTTTGGTAAAATTTTTTGACATTTTTGAAAATTTGGTCAGGTCAGACGATACACCGAAAATTTCTGATATTGCGATTTTCGGGTTCAGGATAATCGAATCTATTAATTTGATGCGGTTTTTGTCGTATTGCTATGAGACAAAAATTTTGGTCGTGGGCTCTCGTACTAGTAGGTAGGTAGGTCTTAATGAGTATAAAGACAATTAATAGCCTGTCGTATTGGAGTCGGGTTTTAACCCGACTGGTAATATACAAATTTTAGTTTCTAAACTTCACCAGCCGAGTGTGGTTTTTGATAATGATAAGTCGACAATTATTGCGGTACAATAGTAATTATGATTAATATTGATTAGATGCCATTCGTTCCAAAGCGCAAGGATTTGCTCAGCAGATGGATTCTACCAACAAAAAGTGCCATACAATTAATTATAAAGATAAAGTGGTCGAACCCCCATGAATTCGCCGTGAGTTAATCCGAAAAATTATGTATGTAAGTACCTACCTATTTCAAATAGAATTACTAAATTAGGTAAATTAGGTTTCTTCAGATCATTTTTTCGATAGTGAATCCGTGATTTCATACGTGGTAATACGCGAAAACATCACTTTAATATTAAATTATAATAGAAACTTTAACAAAACGCATTGGTTGATTAATATTAATAACAGCAACAGTCAACAGTTGACATTTATAAAGATCCGGTTTGTCACTATTAAACGTCAAAAAAATTTCCACTATAATACTCTCCAGCTTACCCCTGCAGGAGAAAATTTCCGATATAATACACAAATAACCATGGCAACGGTAAGCAATGCTCGTACTTTATTGGCTGAAAATTGATGGCGTGAAATTTTCACATGTAATACCACTAGAGGTCAAATTATTTCCGGAAATTTTTTCGAGCTCACGAATATTTTGAAAATTATCGCGAGCCGAAGGCGAGGGATAATTTTCTTAAAATATTCGTAAGCGAGAACAAAATTTCCTGGTATAATTTGATTTCGAGTGGTATTTGGAAAGAAAATTTCACAACAAAATTAGTTTTGAATAGAAAAATTACAATTTAATTGTTAAATAAAAATATGACATGGCGGCGTAACATAATCACATGACAACGCCAAACTGACGGTTTAATAACTGCGCCGCCATTATTAGCGCTGTCAAACACAAATTTTATTTCCTAAACTTCACCAGCCGAGTGTGGTTTTTGATAATGATAACTCGACAATTGCGGTATAATAGTAATTATGATTACTATTGATTAGATGCCATTCTTTCCAAAGCGCAAGGATTTGCTCAGCAGATGGATTCTGCCAACAAAAAGTGCCATACAATTAATTATAAAGATAAAGTGGTCGAACCCCCATGAATTCGCCGTGAGTTAATCCGAAAAATTATGTAAGTACCTACCTATTTCAAATAGAATTACTAAATTAGGTAAATTAGGTTTCTTCAGATCATTTTTTCGATAGTGAATCCGTAATTTCATACGTGGTAACACGCGAAAACATCACTTTAATATTAAATTATAATAGAAACTTTAACAAAACGCATTGGTTGATTAATATTAATAACAGCAACAGTCAACAGTTGACGTTTATAAAGTTCCTAGTTGTCACTTTCAAACGTCAAAAAATTTCCACTATAATACTCTCCAGCTTACCCCTGGAGGAGAAAATTTCCGATATAATACACAAATAACCATGGCAACGGTAAGCAATGCTCGTACTTTATTGGCTGAAAATTGATGGCGTGAAATTTTCACAGTAAACCACTACGTAAATTCGACCTGACAATGGAAAATTACAGAAAGCCAATTTAAAAAGCGGTGAAAATATTCAGAGTTGAATCGCATAAAAATACACTATTTCTGCGATTGATGCGCAAGAAGGTTTTTTTGGATGAGGATATCAAAGAACTTCAAAATCAAAGAAATCGCGACCTAGGCTTGGAACCGAGGCTCCCAACAACAATTTACGACCATTACAATATTTATTATGATAATTCTGTCTTTTGCTCTTTGTATTCAATTATTTGTAATTATTTTGCCTGTAAGTGGAATAATTCTGTTGGGCAAATAAATGGTTATTTTTATTATTATTACAGTGGAAGTTGCTTATAGCGACGTCGTTTAGAACGACCGACCGTATTTAGCGACGAGTTTTTAAACCTTTGGTTGGTTTGCTATAGGTCTAATGTAAAATTTGTCCCTATTTAACGACGTTTGGATAAAGCGACGAAGTCGCATTTAACGACTACAAAAGCTTCATGTTTGCATCTTATAGACTGTGTGTAACGACGGTCGATGGAAAAATAAGGGTAGCTTGGCTTACAAAAAGGCAATTTTTTTTTTATGTATTCCAAGAAAGGCGAACTTGTGTGGTCTTGAAATTTGCCAGTAAATGAATATACGCTAGATACGCAGAAGGCGAATGTGAGTGTTGGTTGAATTTTAGTTTTCGTTAGTGAATTGATCTACGTATTTTATTCAGTGATAATCCTTGAAAATACAGTAAAAAACATTTAGTTTCCTGTACGCATGAGGACTCATTTTTTTCTTTAATTACTATTCAGGATAAAAAGGACGGAATCAAAAAAGCGAAAAATTTTAACTATTGAGGAAAAAGGTGCCATAATTGCGAGAATGGAAAATGGAGAATCTAATAGCTCTCTGGCTACGAAATTTCATCTGTCTCACTCCACAATTTTCACTATTTGGAAAAACCGGAAATTATTTTGATTTAAGTTCAAGGAAATCATACTATGAATAGATAAAATGTATTCAACATAATATTATGTATTAATGTATTTAACATAATGTGCTTCCAAATACATATGTACATACCTATGTTCCAACCATAAATATTTTTGTAGTGGGTATCAGTTCCAGTTGGATATAGCGACGGTTCGCTTATAACGACCTTAAAATGACGGTCCCTTGGGCGTCGTTATAAACGACTTTTACTGTATTATTATTATTATTACCCTGGGTTTAAATCAATTTCACGTAAATATTTTTCTATAATAGTTATGATTAGAGAAATAAATGAAGAAAAAAGCTGCACTGGAATAGCACCTTATAATAATTATTAATAAATAATTATAAACGTTTGCTATGACCCACTAGACCTCGATGGCAGTTAATGATTTTCTCAGGACGCATCAGAATTCTAAAAGCAATAAATTTAGATTCATAGAACAAATTATGCCAACACCCTGTATATGCATGGTAAGAAATATTTGTTAACCACAGTTCTATTTCGTAAGGTTTCTTTGGACCATCAAGAAGAGAGGTAACTAGATGAAAGAATAGTTCTATAATCTAGAAAATTATTTTACCATACCATGCACTCAAAAAGTAAGTGAAAAAGGATAAAAATTAAAAACTTGATGAATGATGATATCCTTGGTCAATAAAATGTGTAAATATAATTTGAAGCCTGGAAATGATAAATTAAATAAGTAAACTTCTAAAAAAAGTTAAAAGCAAAAAGTGATGTTTGACTGAAGAAGAAGTGTTTGATTGAAATGTGAAGAAAAAGTTAAAAAGAGTTAAAAGAAAAAGAAATTATGAGAGAAAAAGTAGGTACCTGCGAGCCAGTCAGAGATTGGTTTTCGCTGGACACTGCAGATTTTTGCCTCAAGTACTCCTTGTCATCGAAGATTTTCTTCTCGCCGCCTCCGGGCTTATGCTTGACGTTGTCTAGAGAGCCTACCTTACTTTGAACCTTCAACTCGATTTTCTTGTTTTCAATCTAGAGAGTAACAAAATTCATTAGTTTTCAGTATTTTATTTAGTCTCAATTTTTAGTTTCTGAATTTATATTCCATTTATTTTGACTCTTATTTCCAATTTAAACTATTTCATGATTCAAATTTAGACATTTTAGTCTTTTCACAGAAACCAACATTAAATATGTATAAAGCGACAAATCTACACCAATATACTTTGAATAAGTGGAAGTTGCACGGTACTTTGACTACTTTACAATTATTTTTTTGCTGTAAACCTAAATTATACTGGGATTATATTGGGAGTAAATAAATAATGGCGCGAGTAAATAAAAAATTATTTCGCCAGTATTAATTTAAGTTTACGACTAGACGTGGTACAAGTTTGAAATTGATTACAAGGTAAAGCCAAGTGCACTTTAAGTGTTTAGCGTTACTTTAAGTACACACAGTGATGACAATAGTGCGATGATAGCTCTACTAATACCCCCTCTTCCACTGAGTCGATTATTCCATTTTTACCTCACTTTTGCCCTCTTCCTCAACCTTGCAATTGTTTTCATCCATTGACTAAGAAAAATAGATAAAATATTTAGGTAGGTAGGTATAGAAACTTTCTTGTAGATCTAGAATAGAATAGGCCATGGAGAAACTATTTATGTTGGTAAGACTTTTATTGTTATCTGTTATCTGTAACATAAAACCTGCTCCAGCTTCTGGCACCTAAGTAGGTACATACTTGGGAAATGTTTAAAAAGTAATTTGATTTACCTACAACAAGATGTCCCTGGTTTTTCCGCAGTTTCAGTTCGGGGTTTTTATAACGCGATTTCTAGTTAAGAAAAAAATTCTAGCTCAGAAAAGAGGTTTGAGAAACTCAAATTATAAACATAGAATAATTAGCTTTTTTAATGAGCGTTTTTTAGGAGAAGATGCGAGGGAGGGGAAAAGCACAAGCACAGATGGGTACACAAACGTATAGGTGTGCAAGCGGAGCACATCTATAAAATAAATTTGTGGCCGATAAAATTGATTCATAGCGTCTTCTCCCACGCATCTTGTGTAATTCCCCGAGCTGGGTCTATGACCTTCCCGGGTTGCGGCGAGATCGGCGACCTGATGAAGAAAGAGTCAAAGTCAGTATTCGGCACCTGGGTAGGAGGATGCTTTTTGTCGACCACTGGCCCCTTGCCAGAGATTGTAGATTGGCAGATTGATGGATCGGAGTTTACCGGAAACTGTTGATTGTACAGAATTTCTTGCTAATTGACCATTTATTTATATTAATCACGTCTTTAGAAGATTGTTGCTTTTTAAAAATCTCACTTTTTGATATTATTTTACTCTTTTTTTTTAACCGAACTTTTGTTCGGTTTAGCAAAAAAATTGGAATCATTTTAGTCCAGTCAATCTATAGACATTCAAAGATACATAAATTCACAACAAGCTGAAAATGAGTAAAATTGTTCAAAACATAAATAAAAATTAAAATTAAAAGTTCCCCATCGTTTCCGGTTCCCGTACGTGGAAACAAATTTACTAAAAGTCAAAGATAAAAAAAATGGGTTTTTTGGTATTTTCAGCAAAACGGTAAGTTTTATCATAAAATTACCTCAGACAAAAATTGTATATCATAAAATGATCTACAAAAAATGTATTTATAATATTTTCCCCAAAAACTACCGCTTCTGAGATATAGCGGTTCAAAAAGTTGTAGAAGAATCATCATCATATGCACACGTTTCCACGCCACCTATACTTGGCGCGTTTTTTTTAACGTGATTTCCCCAGCTATATCTTAGAAACGGTGGCTCTTAGGAAAAAAATTATTAATACATTTTTAATAGATAATTATATGATCTACAATTTTTGTCTGATGTAATTTTATGATAAAATTTACCGTTTTGCTGAAAATCGCAAAAAAAAACAATTTTTTTACCTTTGACCTGTAGTAAATTTTTTTTCACGTACGGGAACGATGGGGAACTTTAATTTTTATATTTAATTATGTTTTGAACAATTTTACTCATTTTCAGCTTGTAAATTTATGTACCTTCACTCTTATTTGTTGGTCTAATTTGACCGGACTATTTAGGAAAAATGTTGCTTTTGATTTGTCCAAAAAATGTTGCTGACAAAAAAATCTCTTTTAGCTTAAGAACGTATTTTGCGAAAATACGTTTTTTTAATGAGAAATGTAGGAAATTTAATCAACTTCAATTTTGTATAGACTGAACTTCGAAAAAATGCTTACTTTATATGAAATTTAGGCCAAAATCTGAAAAAATTGCAACAGTTTGGAAAAAAAAACAAAGTTCCGGGCAAATTATTTTCCAGCGAACTTAAAATTCGTGTTCAATGACCCAAAACATACAGGGTGAGAAAATCAAAACTAAAGCAAAACTTTTCTGAACTCCCTCTGAACTAGGCTAGGAAGTTTCTTACTTGGCGAGGAAGTGGCTTCTTTGAATTTGTGAAAATGATGAAAGTGCAGTTTTTCTACAACTATAAGCATTATTTTGATTAGATTTTTGTATAGTTTATCAATCATTTTAGATTACTTGATAATCTCAAAGCCAAAAAATAATTAATTTCCGTCGAGATTCTCAAAATTGAACTTTTTCATATTTGGAATATTTTAAAACTGATAGACTTAAAAATGCCTTCCTTAAGATCAGTGTAAGATGACATATAAAGGATTTTTGTTAAAATAATAATTAGAGAATAATTCTTTTACAGAAAAGAAAATCACGTTCAAAAAAATTTATTCTTGAATGCCAAAAAAACGTGAAAATAATCACAAAATTTTATTTTTCTAGCAATTTTTACTGTGAAATGTGGAGACTGGAGGTATAACAAAGTTTTCGTTGTTTATGAAAGTAATAACTCATTAAACTCTTTAATAAAAAATTAAATTTGAAAATGTCTTATGGGTACTAGGTACCGACCTATTTATGCAACATTTTGAAAATATTAAAACAATTTAAATTACATAATAATATTCATAATATTCACTAATATTCAGTTTTTTGATTCTTGTCAATGACCGCAGCTAAAATTGACACGAAAGCCTAAAGAAGTTTTTCTAGATTAGTTTTAAAAAAATTGCAAAATGACATGATGACGAATTGACAAACATTGCTTGATGTCGTTTGTGGTAACATTCTGGTTAATTAAGTGAGTAACTTAAGTCATCATGACTTAAGTTACATTTTTCGGATTGAAATAAATATCACAATTAAATTCTTGTAAGTCAATTAATCAATTAAAAAACATATCTCAAGAAAATGAAACTTTTCATTAAAACCATTATTTAATTATACACTAATAAGTAGCTGGGTTTAAGTTTTAACCGACGGTTAAAAATATCATAGTTGATTTTGATTTATTTTAATCACAGTCTGTTCAAATGATAATACATTTTTTTGAGTTTTTTTGAGTTTTTTTTTTGAGTTCTCAAAAATGGTAGTAGAAATTCTCAAGACTGGCAATAGAAAAACTACCCTTAAACTCGATTATAAAACTGAAAATGAAAATTATTGACAGTTCACTTTTAGTTCAAACCATTTTAATTACACGAGCTTTACTTAATTACATGAAAATAAATTATTTTTTAGTTTTTTTTTGAGTTCTCAAGACCGGCCATAGAAATTTTCAAGACTACGCTCTGACTATAATAGAAAAACTGCCCTCAAACTCGATTATGAAACTGAAAATGAAAATTGACAATAATTATTATGACACTTTTAGTTCAAACCATTTTAAGTACATGACCTGAGTTTAAGTTTTACCCAACGCTGTTAAAATATCATAGTTGATTTTGTAGCGTGCGCTTTTCCGTATCTGTTTCGAATGAATTTTCGAATAGAAAAGGCGCAGGAAAATGGTGTTCCTTTGGAATGCTACACTCCGCTGGTTTTATAGTTTGAGGCATTGTAGCGAGGTCGAATTATGAGTCTGTCAGTCAGAGCCTGTCACCTGCCACTCGGCGAAGTGACCGAGCGATGTAACAGATAACCGACCATGCGCTTATTTATCGATTTAGGAGTGGGAGGTTGGAACCTGTGGAGTTGAACGTCTCATCCTTCTTCGTCCCTTTTCCTTTGAGATGCTAGTGAAGTAAACTTGGTTCAGTGAAGTGATTTTATTTAGTTATTGTTTCATGTAGTGGTGATTTAAAACGCAGGTATGAAGTTGTTGTTTTAGTTTTATTTAGCAAAGCTAATGCTCTATGTCGTTCCTAATTAGGTAGGATGAGTTTGTTGATGCTGATTACCATGGAGTGGATTGAAGAAGCCTGATTTGGATGAGATAATTATTCATTTCGGTAAGAAAAGATGGCGTTTGGTACAATTTCAGATAGTGATTATTTAATTTGATTTCAGGGCCTTTCCGTTTGGCTTTTCCTTTTGGTTTTGGCTTTTGTCTTCCGTTTTTGTTTCGGAATGTCCCGATTGTAGTTTCTGGTATGGGATCATCATTTACTCAAGAGTTTTGCTGATGTGAGCAGTTTGGAGGAATGGCGTTCCTTAGATAAAGCGGAGCCATTTTTCTTTTGTTTAGTTTTTATGGTCTAGACCGATGATGGTGGTCTAAATCAACGGTGGAAGGAGGAAGGCGTTGTTCTCCATCCTCTTTTTGGATCTTCCCGTTTCACTTGCTTTTCAACTTGAAGTACGAATTGGACTGCAAGGTACCTTATCAGATTTATTTTGTAATTTATTTAGGTATGTTCTCTAAAATGAGAAACACATCAACCAAATGATGTTATTGGAGTGATTTAATTTGGACCATTGTGACCAGTAAATGAGTTTGAGGATATCTAATTGATATTACAATTTTTGTATATTGCTAAACTGAACTATACCAAGCCGGTATAATGTTGTCATTTCTTTTATTAAGCTAAATTTTTAATTTAGTAAAGTTATTATTTGGCCAACTTAAGTAAGGTTAAATGTGTAAATTTTAGTAAATGCCTATTGAAGGTGGTATGGTGGTCACTTATAGACCAATTATCTTTTAAAATTGAAAATGACTTTGTCTAATCTTTGATGTTATGTATAATGTTTAGTTGATAAGTGGAAAAATCCTAATTTTAAGTAAATAATCTCACGATACACTACTATCGATTCCTTGAAATTTAATTTTGTTTAATTGGAGCATTCCAATAAATTGTTAATTATTAGTGTGTCTTTTATTTTAGTGTTTGTGTGACCTGTAATTTAAATATTCACAACGTAGGACAGGTCAAGCTTTTTGGAAACTTTTTGGAAACTTTTTAGAGACAAAATTGATCTAGACGATCACTTAAAAATTTGTAATTTCATTTTAAGATCTTTAACACCCTCTGTTCCGCTTTGGGTTCAAATAAATTTGAAAGTACCCGACGGAGCCAGAGGGAATAGCATCCTCTGCTCGCACATTTTCTTCCTTTGGCATATTTATTCGAAATTTTAAATCAAGCGAGCAGAAAGGGCTACAATTTTGATTAATTTTAATCAAAGTTTAAAATACTTTTTAATTTTTTTTTTGAGTTCTCAAGACTGGTAATTGAAATTCTCAAGACTGTGGTAAGTAATAGAAAAACTACCCTTAAACACGATTATGGAACTGAAATTAAAAATTGGCAGTTATACCTACAATAAATTTATTTCTCCATGCTCTAATCCAATCTATGAATATCACGAACGGTTTCTTTATACTTTTATTAAGGCACCTAGTTAATAATAAATTCCTCTGCAATTAGTTAATAATCATTTCCATCTTGTAAACAAATTTAATTAATTAACAATTTCATTAAAAAGGTTCATAGGGCTGCTCGTTCAAAGTTGTAATTAATTGCAATTATTATAAGAAGTATTAAAATTAAGATTAATAAATTTTATTGTAGGACATCATAAATCTATATCAATTATAAAATCGTTAGGTGGCTGACCCATCCATCAAGCTCGACTCAAATCGCTTGACACGGAAACCTGATTTTTTTGCATCCAGATTTATTTTAGGGTCTAGGCGCTTAATAAGGTAAGTTAATAAGTTTTATTTTATTTTTTACTCCAACTTTTTTCCTTTAGGATTAATATTGCAAAAGTTACAGTTGTGTAATCCTGTTTATTTATTTTGTTTAAATTTTACCTGTTTTTTTAAACTTTCCATAACTTTTCTCAAAAATTACAAATAATTGCAATCAATTGCTGTTTTGATTCCTCGACTCTCAATCTTGTATATTTCATATTCAACTTAAGTAATGAACATCATTATAATAATACCCTACTTACCTTAACATCTCCTCCTCCGGGAACGTACTTCATATTATCCTTAGAACCTACTTTTGGTTTAGCCTTTTCCTTAAAATCTAACTTGACAGTCTCAATATTCTTTTCACCTCCTTTCGGTTTGTGTGCGGTGTTCTCCAGGGAACCGATCTTGGATTTTGCATTCCATTGAAGTTTCTGCTGCTGAATCTAAAATCGCAAGCGTTAGGGAAATTTCGCGAAATTACCTCGAATAAATGAGGAGATAAATACATGCACTAACACTAATAAATAACAGAAGAGTGACTAAAAATAAATCTTTGCTCTCTCGATTTAATGAGAAGTTTCAAGTTTGTTTGTCTTCACTTATTGATGCAACTCTTTCGTAATAACTAAAAGCGCCTTTCTGTGATCAAACTACTTCGGATAGATTTGTGTATATACAATAATAGTTAGATTTATTTTAGTTATTCCACTAGTTTGTAATAAAAAATCGGTTTACATGTTATTTTTATAATATGTGATCACTAAAAATACAATACACAGGGTGATTTCAATTCACAAGACTTATAAAATACAAAACTGTGGTTTCTGTGATTTTTAGAACGGTTCATTATTGTTTCAAATTTACCTTCAATAAAATAGTCAACTTTTCCAGCTTTTCCAGAAAATTTATCTTTTAATTATTCTTTTGAATGACTTGATTAAAAAAATTTGTTTAATAAGCACAAAAAAAAGATTCTGAGAAAATATTTTAATGTGTTTTCTAAACAGGTGGTGATGGTGACTCATCAGGAGTCACAGTAAGTTTCGAATGATAAATATTTGATCGGTCATACCTTCTTTTCACCCCCTCTTGGAGTGTATCTTTCGTTCTTGGCTTCGATTCTGGGGGCGGCGTTTTTGAACTCGATCTTTTTATTCTCTATTTTGATGTTTCCCCCTCCAGGTTTATAGCTGGCGTTCTCCAACGATCCAATCTTAGATCTGACAACCTTCAGGTTGGGTGAAGGTGCAGAACCGACTTGAATCTTGTTCATTGGGAGCTCTTGAAGCAAAAGAAAACAAAATCTTATTCAGTTATTCTTCTTTGAACATTCCTTTCTACTTTTTTGCTGCCCTCTACTACTTTTTGCATCAACTATTTCTACCAGATAAATTTGAGCCCCTGGAAGTGATCTTTGCGAGGAGCAAAATATTTTTCCCTCAATTGTGGGGACTACCTAGATGTCCTCCAGCAATTTTCATTCAAATGGTATAGAAAGTTTTTGAAAAATGGCTCTGACAAATTTGGGCAAAAGGCCGTAACCGCTCACCGCAGTACGCTAGACCCATACGTGATAATACAGATTTTGATAAAGAGACTCGCACTATTATAAAAACCCCCTTTCTGCCGTTAAAAAACTAAGAAGACTTCCAGAAACACGTCTGTTTTAAACCTCCTGAGCGCTCCCCCATTATGGAAATATTGAAAAATCAAGTCTGCATATACCGACTTCGAGGAAATAAATTGACAACTACTTACTTTTAGTGACTGATCCAGGAGTGGTTGCAGTGGAATCCGGACTCTTTAGACTGGGGGACTTTGATCCCCTGGACAAAGATCTTCCCTTTGTTGGTGTCATTGCTGCGGATCTTGTAGGAATTTTTCCGGCTAATTTTCTTGGAGAGTTATGATCCCCGTTACTCGACTGATCCTGGATTTCATTCATATTTGTAAAAAATAAATTACAACTGACCGGACACTTACATTTCCTTGTGTTGATTCGTCCACGCCGCTATCGTTGTCTCCATCTGCAACAACAGAATTATGTAAGAAATAATAACCAATTATCAGTAAAAATAATAATTTTACATGATTAAAAACAATTACATTAATTTTTAATGAAAAATAATGATTACATTATTATCTAATTATCCTAATTATAATTATAATAACCTTTCGAAACCGTCCTTCTTTTAGGAAGGTTCTTCAATTCCAAATTCGATCGAGCTTGATGCGAGCTCGTATCTGTTTTAACATGCTCAATATCCTTACTGTTTGCTTCATTTTTACTGCTTAATTTCTCTTGAGATTTAAGATCTTTGGAAACTGAGTCAACTTCTTTACCAAAGACGTGTGATGGATCACCTTCATAAGAAGGTTTTTCTTCAAAACTTCTTCCAGATTGTCTTAGGGTAACAGAATCGCGATTTAGATTAGGATTTGATGATCTAAAAGAAGGATTATCTTTAAAAGAAGCATTATCATCTTCACGAATAATGTTCATCTTAGAACCAGATCTGGAACTCGACAGCAACTGATTATCCCCCTCAGGTTTCCTATCGAGATTCTCATACGATCCAGAAATCGATCTCCTATCGTCAATACTTCCAATACTCCCACTGGATATTCTTCTTTCCTCAGTAATCTCAGCCAGATTACTGTTAGATAATCTTCTGTCATCCACTTCTTGGGCGGGATTTGAATTCATGCTGTAAGCCCTATTAGCTGAAACCAAGTTGGGACCCTTAGACCCTTGAGACATCGTCGACATCTTCCCCGCATCTGCCGAATCAACTGTTTGGCTCCTCTGAAGCTGGTCGATAGTTTCGCTCTGTGATGGTGCAGGGAACGAGCTTTGATGATACAGTCCTGGTCGTGGTTGTGGAGGTCTCGGGAACGGTGTGCCAGGTCTGGGGCTTTGTCCCACGACCGCTCTGGGGAAGGGTGGCTGTCCTGGCGGTCTGGCACCCGGAACTGCTGCTCTGAATTGAGTCGCTGGTGGAATGGGACCTCCTTGCGGTGGCGCTTGGATCCCTTGAGGTGGTATTTGCCCTCCTGGGATGGGCGGTCGGATTTGTGGTGCGGGCGGTCTCGGCGGTTGGAAGCCTGGACGAGGTTGAAAGCCCGATCTGCTGTCTAGTCGCACCAGGGGTGGACGGGGAGGGTAATTGGAAGGTGGTGGACCGGTGCCGTTACCGGTCGGGTGGTATTTGGTCTGGATAATAAATTTGATAAATTAGGATTAATTTTTTTATTTGCTAAGTAATTTTTTTAGGTAGGTATAGCTAGTTGATTAAAACTTTACGTTTAGATACCAGAGCTAGACAAAGTCCTCGACAAAAGAGCTTGAAGCCATAAGTCTTGTTAAGCCTTGTTAAGAAGGAGTTGAAGACCCAAAGCCATAATTCCTTTTTAAACATAAAGAGTTTTGCAATTCACTTCCCAATTCACTTGAAAAGGAATTGTATCGAAAGTCATAAGGCATTTTGTAAAGGATTTGAAGCTTTATACAGGGTGGAAGTTCTGAAAAAAACTGTAAGTCCTTCAAAAAGAGCTTCAAGCCCTTGAAAGTAGCTTGATGAAAAAGCCTTTGTTAGTATTTTTTCTCCCAAATATCTGGCCACTGAGAATCAATTCGACAAAAAACCACGGAGAAAAAGATCTTTAAAAAAAACTGAGAATTCAAGACCTCCCATCGTCTTCTGTCTTCCCAGAGGCAGGATACGGAAGAAGGGCGAGTTGCAACTCGCAAGAATATTCACACACTTTTGTTTTAAGGAACTTCTTCTGTCTTCCTTTATTTAAAGAGCTTTGGAATTGCTAATGCAAAAGGGCTTAAATTTCTCTTGAGGTCTTTATAAGCCTTCAAGAGCTTTGAAAGCTCTTTTTTGCATTCACAATCCCAAAGCTTTTTTATAAAGGAATTCAAGCCCAAAGTCACAAGCCTTCATTTTAAAAAGGGATTCAAGTCGTGGAATTGAAACTGCTAAAAGGGCTTGAAGCCCTCTTCAGACTCACAAGCCCTGCCCAGCTCTGTTTAGATACACTGCGTTCAAAAATTATTGGATAAATTCTGTAAAATTATTGCGATATTTGTTCAAGGCTGTTTTTAAAAAGAATTCAGTAACGTAAAATTGTGTGATTGTTTTACGTTTCTATTTTTTTTTTTTAATAAATGATTTGATATAGGTAACTTAAAAAAATTCCATGAATTTCATTCAATTTTTCTGGAATAATTTGGAATAATGCTGAAAATTCCTCTCCATCAGTCACAAGCAAAGAGAGCAGCATATTATCGACTGGGAAGATGAAATCAACCCCTATATAAGGGGTGGCCGGGCCTAACGGTGGCTGGCACCGCCATCAAACCGTCGTGTGACATTCCTCCCACAGCTACTCCAACCCTTGCTATATTTTACCCCCAACCGCAACCCCTTTACGTTATGTATTCCCGTTATCTCTACTCTTTCTCCCCGAATCGTGCCCAATAGAACGGGAGAATCATGGAACTACATCGCGTTTGTAACAAATAACAATAAATTTGTTATCGTTTTTACGTAGACATGTCTATCGTGATTCCCAGCTCTTACATTGTAAAAGTACGGTTTTTTATTAAAAAAATGCACTTAAAGTATCATTTTCATATGTAATATGTAGACGATATCATAATAATGTTTTATTTGAAATATTGAAGAAATAGTGAAGTTCAAAATTGTTTGCAGCTTTTTAGGTAGGTACACAATCCATAATTACCACGATACATGAAATTAAACTTCAGGAAATACCACGTATGATGCATATAAATTGAGAAGGAGTATCGTAAAACCCAAATTTGATATATTTTTCTTGACGTTAATCGTAGTACGACCCCTATTTTGATAAATGAGACTGGTTGACACATCGATTTAACAAACACAAGTAGGTATGCGCCATTAGCAAAGCGTCAACAAATAACCAAATTCCCTAACAGCGTACAAAACTTTATTTCCTTACATGAATAAAAGCTGATTTTTCTCATGGAAGATTATTTCGTCAACATATTAATTCAAAATGAAGATTTCAAAACTTCAATTTTACATTAAATTTGAAAAAAAAAATTAAGTTAACTAAAGCTTACCATATCAGGAGTACCCTGCCCGTTATTATTAACAGGTCCATTAATAAAATCGTCATTGGAATGAGACATTTTTTGATTGAAAACCAAAATTGTTCTGAAATATAATCCAAAAAATTAGAAATAATTTTAAACTTCTACCAGCTCTACTAATGCGCTTATATTTTTAAAAAGCTGCTGCAGTGTGGTTTTCCAATAATTCCAATAAAAGTTTCCAAAGCACTCTGTGATTTATTGTAACAATTCAATTCTAAACTAATACTTTAGCACTTGCGGTAATTGTTTGCGTGATACCTCTAATTTGATTCTTTAATGAAGTTGGTTACCTACAACAACCTACAAGCGGCAACTCTAACGTCCCACAAGGCAACGTGTACTTTACAGCGTCGATTTGAATTACTAATGCGGTTCACATTGGAAATAACTCACTAACTTGTGGTTTATCAATGTGCAAATTAAGTTGTGTTCTTGCAGAATTCTTGCGTGCGGATTTGTGAATTGTAAACAAAGCTTAACAACAGTAACTGCGGTGGTTGAGTTCATTAGGTAAATGTTGAGGGAGTGTTTTGGGTTTTGGGTTCTATTTACCAGGTATTAAGTATACTCTAAATGTATTAAACATTAAGCTTGAACTAGATTAAAACGCCCTATATATTTAATTTATTCAAAGTTAATGGTGGTTTTAAGTATGTTTATTCAAATGGGAATTAAAATGTGTCACATGAAAAATATAAGATGTTGCTGTTTTAATAAGAAGTAAATAAATAATTAAAAATGTTACTATAACCAAACGCCACACTTAAATGAAATAATTAGCCAACTAACTCCCTTCATTCATTAGTAATTCTTATAAGTATTGACTGACTAATGAACATTACGGCAAAGAACTAGAACGATGCAGTGATTTTGTCAATTATTGTTTTGTATCGATTCAAAAACCGCTTGTTAGTGGAGAGGGTCTGTCAACAAAAAGGCTCCATCCGCCTTGGACTCGAGAATTTTTTTTGATTTTTTTTTCATAAAGTTGGACCCCCTCTTCATTTTGGTGGCATTTTCAAAAATTTAATCGACGCCCTGGCGGAGAAATGTGCATGCGAAGACATCGGCAATGGGTTTTTTACACATAACTCGCTTAAATCAACTCTGAGCATAGTAAATATCCTGTCAAGAAATCAAGAGCTCTCGAAGACGCGTAATTTGAACTTTGACTGGTCCAAATCGGTCAAACGGTTCTCGAGATATCGCATTTTCAATTTTAAGGCCCTTTCTTCAGGGTTCCGCCGCGGTGCGAATACACCGCCGTCCGTGTTCGCGTGTTTTGCATGGAAAAAATCGACTTAGGGACTTAATTTTTTTTTCGTCGACAGACAGCAGTGTCCTCAATGATGTCTGAAATTTTGAAGTCGCTATCTCGATTAGAGGGGGAGGGGGAGGAGAAATCATAATTAAAATTCAAATTGCTATAACTTTCGCTAATATTGGGGCGTCGGGCCCAACCAATGGGAGATGACACTCTGGAATGCCTACTTTAAAATCGTCTTTTTTTTTTCGATTCCGCCAATATTGGCAAGATACCCGCAGAGTGTCATCTCCCATTGGTTGGGCCCGACGCCCCAATATTAGCGAAAGTTATAGCAATTTGAATTTTAATTATGATTTCCCCTCCCCCTCCCCCTCTAATCGAGATAGCGACTTCAAAATTTCAGGCATCATTGAGGACACTGCTGTCTGTCGATGAAAAAAAAAATTAAGTCCCTAAGTCGATTTTTTCCATGCAAAACACGCGAACACGGACGGCGGTGTATTCGCACCGCGGCGGAACCCTGAAGAAAGGGCCTTAAAATTGAAAATGCGATATCTCGAGAACCGTTTGACCGATTTGGACCAGTCAAAGTTCAAATTACGCGTCTTCGAGAGCTCTTCATTTTTCGACAGGATATTTCCTATGCTCAGAGTTGATTTAAGCGAGTTATGTGCAAAAAACCCATTGCCGATGTCTTCGCATGCACATTTCTCCGCCAGGGCGTCAATTAAATTTTTGAAAATGCCACCAAAATGAAGAGGGGGTCCAACTTTATGAAAAAAAAAATAAAAAAAAATTCTCGAGTCCAAGGCGGTTCGAAAGTTAGACCCTCTCTACTATGTGGTACTGAATTGTGCTCATTAAAACCCAAATAATTTCTCATACTTTCCTTTTTATTTTCATTTCCATTTTCATACGTTTTACTCGCTAAAGGGGAAAAATAACACTCGACTTGAAACCTAATTCACCAAAGCCCTAACGACATCATGTAAGACACTCGAAGAGACAAAGATGATCTTGACAGCCGATCTGGGAAAATTGGGAACAAATTTTCCAAAATGGAGGCTTGAGCCAAACGCCAGCAAGACAGAGGTAACATGTTTCCACCTCAATAATAAGTCTGCTCACAAGGAAACTATAAAAAAATCCAGTCACCAAAACGATACTGTGTAGACCAAGTTCTCTCGCTTACTACGAATATAGAAGGGGGCTTCCAAAGAAACCTTAAAAGATCTGCAACATTTATGAATCTGTCAGGGGCTTATGACACCGTCTAGAGAGAGGGCTCCTTCGTGCAATTCCAAGTAAGCTAACAGCCTATCTACTAAACAATGTGCTGAATGTCAGGACAATCAAAGCTATTATGGGGCTAAGCTCACCAAGGAAACTTAAGAATGGCCTGCCGCAAGGGTCAAGGGTTAAGGAGCATTTATCCAAAAACAGCACAAAAACTTAAAACAAGAAATAACATTACCCAGAAGCAATGCTGGTCAACATGAAGAGCGTCATCACCCACTTTACGCACATCAGCTCTGGGTCTTGTTTTCTCAGCTGCCGAATACTATGCGTCTGTATGACTTTAACAGCCCTCACGTCCAAAAAATTAATACTCAGCTTAACAACACAAAAGAGAATGATTGTTGGTGTTAGTTAGTTAGTTTAGTTATATAATGAGTGGGTCGATTAGTGACACCTCCACTGTGTCATGACGTATGTAAGTAGCCATTTATAGGCATAAGACTATGTGTAATGCTATTTTACAAACAAAGGACTCTCTGTTTCAACCCCAGGAATCACCAGGTGTTCATTAATATTCTTAAGATATCATTTTATGTTGTATTGTTTAGATTCCTGAGATTATCAAATATTCAACCCTTAAACTTCCAGAAACGATAAATGTTAGTATATATATTAGAACCTTTGAAGATTTGATTAAGTTAGTTTGTAGCCGTCTTGCTGCTCGTTACGTTAGTCAGTAAGTTACAATAACTTCCTCGGAGTTGTATCAGTTTGCAAATAAAATAATTGTGAATAAATTGTTTTTAAAAACTGTGAACCCGAGTAACAAAACATAATTGGCGCAGTCAGTAGGATCCAGAAGGTTTTTCCATCGAGTGAAAACTAATCGTTCAACGGTGAATTCTGGATCGACATGAGAATCGCTCTCATCATCATCATCAAACTGTAAGTTCATTCCTTTCTATCCTTTATATTATTTTTTTTTTTTTATATTTGATAATTAGTGTATGTCTGATTTTAAAATTGACGATTTAACTGAACGAATTCAAAATATTCAAATAAGTAATAAAAAATTAAAAGATAAAAAGCAGAATCTTTCCAAAATGGCACAGCCACAATTTCATGAATTCTATCTTAAATCTATCCCAGACTTCTCAGGAAATCCTGCAGAATTGGCCGGATTCTTGAAAAGTTGTGATTTAGTTATGAATCAATTTTATAGGGCTAATGAACCTAATAATTTTTTAAATTTATTTCTGATTAACTTTATAATTAGCAAGTTGCATGACACAGCACAAGTTATAATAAATACGGGAAATTTTACGACCTGGCAAGAATTAAGAAATTCCTTGATAACCAATTTCGCAGATATTAGAGACGAATCTAGCCTATTAGCAGATTTATTGCTCTTGAAACAACGCAACAGTGAAAAGGCGTTAGACTTCAGCAACCGATGTAGATGCATCGAACAATTATTAGTTTCAAATTTAATCTGTACTGAGCAAAATGTAAATATTAGACAGGTAAAAATGCAAACTTATAGAGCTCTTACCTTAAAAGCATTTCTAGGAGGACTTAGAAAACCTCTAGGACCCATAGTTCGATCTAAATCTCCCGCGGATATAGAGACCGCTTTGAAATTCATTATCGAAGAGGAAAACTATGAGTATAGGGAACAAACTATTTTCAATAATAAACCAACTTCACTTCAAAATTCCAATTCTAATAAATTTAATAAAGTTTTCTCTGGTCCGAGGAATCAAAACCCATCAATACAACGTCCACATAATTTCCAAAATTCTAATCATTTTAGGAACTTCAATCCCCCGCAGTTCCGAAATTATCAAGTCCCTACTTTCTCCAACCAAAATAACTCAAGACCGAATTTCCACAACTTTCAAAATAAAAATCCAAATGCCTTTCAAGCAAGGACCAACAACGACCAAAGTCCTAACAATTTCAAACCTACCCCAATGGAGGTAGATTCCAACTCGAGAATGACAAGGCAAAGAACCCAGCAAACCCGCAATTTCTTTAAAAATGTAACCCAAAATTCACCTCACTATTCCGTCGAGGAACTTTTCAATAATGAAGTGGGAAACGAAAACCCTTCAACAAGTAGGTACCCTGAATTCGAAGAACAAAATTTTCCAAACGATCACCCGTCAAAAGACGTGAAGTAATCGAAATTAATTCTCTAAATGTAAAACTACCATATATTAAGATTCCAGAAATACCAGGCAAAATTTTAGTAGATACAGGTAGCTCTAGATGTCTAATTAATAAAGAAATAGCAAATAATTTTAGAAAATACTTAATAAAGGAACCTTTTGAAATCCGCACAGCTCATAATAAATCAAGGCACGAGTGGTGCGTAGAAATACCATTACCTTCCATCTCTAATATTAAACATAAATTTTATATTTTTAATTTCAACCCTAAGTATGTAGGATTAATAGGTTTAGATTTATTGAGTAAGTTAAACGCAAAGGTAGATTTTAAAAATAACATTTTGAAATTATTTGATAAAACTTATAAAATGTTCACGGACAATGATCCTATTTTTAAACGAAAGTTAAAACCTATGTCTAAAGAAACCATAAAAATTCCAGTTAACCAACCAAATGGTATTGGAATAATAAATAATTATTCAAAAAATGAAATCGAAATTCCAGATTCGCTGGTAAAAATACATAATTCCTTTGCTACTGTTCATGTATACAACAATAGCTTAGAGGAACAATTATTCGAGCTAAGCGAACCTATGAGTGTCGACTTAGACTTCGAAATTGCAAAGCCAGATTTTAATAAGAAAATTATGGATAAAAAAATGAAAAATGAAATACTAAGTCAATTAAGACTTGAGCATTTAAACGAAGAAGAGTCAAAAGAAATTTACACGTTATGCAGTGAATATATAGATATATTTCACCATGACGATTTACCCCTAACTGCGACGAATGCTGTTAAGCATAAATTAAGATTAAAAAACGAAACCCCGATTTTTAATAAAATTTATAGGTACCCTCATATTCATAGAGAGGAAGTAAATAAACAAATTGAAAAAATGTTAAATCAAGGAATAATAAGACCCAGCACTTCCCCATGGGCCTCGCCTTTGTGGGTAGTATCGAAAAAACCAGACGCTAGTGGAAAACAAAAATGGCGCATTGTAATCGATTACCGGAAATTAAATGAACAAACCGTAGACGATAAATACCCTATTCCAAATATTACAGATATTTTAGACAAATTAGGCCGATGTAATTATTTCACAACTTTAGATTTAGCATCAGGTTTCCATCAAATTGAAATGTGTCCCGAAGACATAGAGAAAACAGCCTTCTCTACCGAAAATGGACATTACGAATACGTTCGAATGCCTTTCGGATTGAAAAACGCTCCTAGTACTTTCCAAAGAATGATGGATAATGTACTAAGAGATTTGCAAAATAATATTTGTCTAGTTTACATGGACGACATAATAATTTATTCCACCTCTCTACAAGAACACATGGTACGACTTAAAAAGGTATTTAATAGACTCAGAGAATTTAGACTCAAAATACAATTAGACAAAAGCGAGTTCTTGAAAAAGGAAGCCGCATTTTTAGGTCACATAGTAACGCCCGAAGGCATAAAGCCAAACCCTGATAAGATAGCTGCTATTCAAAAATTCCCAATTCCCAAAACTCAAAAAGAAATAAAATCATTTTTAGGCCTCATAGGATATTATAGAAAATTTATAGAAAATTTTGCGAAAATTACTAAACCTCTGACAAAATGTTTAAAGAAGAATGCGAAAATAGTTCACGACAATGAATTTATTGAATCTTTTGAAACGTGTAAAAATATTTTAATGAACCCTCCAATTTTACAAGGTCCTGATTTTAATAAACCATTTATTGTCACGACGGACGCATCAAATTTTGCGATTGGAGCAATTTTGAGTCAAGGTGAAGTAGGAAAAGATAAACCAATTTATTATGCTAGTAGAACATTAAATGAAACCGAAATAAAATATTCTACCGTGCATAAAGAAATGTTAGCCGTAATGTTTGCTGTGAAAACGTTCAGACCTTACCTTTTCGGTAGGCGATTTAAAATTTATTCTGATCATAAACCCTTACAATGGCTATTCTCGTTTAAAGAACCCAATTCAAAATTATTAAGATGGAGATTAAAACTCGAAGAATATGACTACGAAATTTGCTACAAAAAAGGAACCGCGAACTCAAATGCCGACAGTCTTTCTAGAATCGAAATTCATCCTTTCGACGATATAGACCTAGCATCTATATTAGCTGAACCAGATTATGAAATAAATGTAGACGAAGAACGATTAAAAGATTTTGACTTAGACCAATTTGTTAACGACGTTTATGAGAGAGACTACGACATACAAGACACGATTCACTCAGATGAAGATTTTACGTCAGCCCCAGGTATTCAAATAATGGACGATATTATTAATAACAAACCGCGACAAATCCGGTTTAGACTTGTGAAAACGCTAAAGAATATCAGAACTTTTCCCATGAAAAAATTTGGTAATAATACAATTTTTAATGTTGACTTACCCAGTAAAGTTGATGACAAAGACTTGAGTAAAATTCTAACAGAATTATGTGTCCCAAATATTAATAACTATTTCTATTTTCCAAATGACGAATTATATAAACAGATGAGCAAATTAACATGCAAAATCTTTAACAAAGAACATTCCCCAAAATTTATTAAATGCACCAAATTAGTCGAAGACGCGGAAGAAGAAGATGAAAGACAAACGATCTTGCGAATGTATCATGAAGGCAAAACGAATCATAGAGGTATTACAGAAACTTATAATAAATTAAAACAATATTATTATTGGCCTAGTATGAAAGAATCTATAACAAAATTTATCAATGAATGCAAAATTTGCAAAGAAAATAAATATGATCGCAACCCGCCTTGTATTCCATTAGAATTAACAGAAACTCCTAGTAAGCCTTTCGAGCATGTACATATAGATACATTTACAATTGATAATAATAATTTTCTAACAATTATCGACACGTTTACTAAATTAGCTCAAGCATATCATCTGAAAACCAAAACTCAATTAGAAATTGCAGATTCACTAGTTCATTATTTTCAACACTACGGATGTCCCACGATGATAACAAGCGACTTAGGAACTGAATTTAAAAACGATACACTGATAGGACTTTTGAGACTTCATGATATAAAATTACATTTTACTAGTCCCCAACATCCTAGATCAAATTCTCCAGTAGAACGATTTCATTCTACCCTTACCGAACACTATCGATTGTTAAAAAATAAATTTCCTACAGAAAGTCCATCTAAACTTATACCTTATTGTTTAATCGCTTATAACAGTAGCATACATTCTAGTACCAATTTCTCGCCATTCGAATTGTGCTTTGGACCCACGAGTACTATAGATCCGCTATCGCTACAATTTCAAAGATACGCGTTTGACCGCTACAATTCTTTGCATAAATCGAAACTCGAATATATTTATAGAAATGTCTTAAATAAATTAACTGATGACAAAAGAAAAACTATCGAAAAAATTAATGAAAAAACTAAAAACCCATTTAAAGTAGGCGACAAGGTTTTGAAAAAGGATAATTCTCCCAGAAAGAAAAAATCATCAAAATTATACACCGGACCTTACTTCATTTTAGAAGAACTAGAACATAACAAATTTAAAATTAAGAAAACAGACACTGACGAGACTGAGACAGTACACGCTGACAATTTACGATTTGTTTCAGAGTCTTCTGGACAAAATCAATAAAAAGTGATAATGACTACATCAATAAAATTACCGAAAACCCAGGTCTTCTTCCCAAAAAGATTGGCAACGCAAAACATGTTAACGACCAATGGACCTTTATTCACATACATGACCTAGAAAATTTAGAAAAGGAGGCTGAACAGTTACAAGAGACTTTCGTTAAATTAAATAAAACATTTACTCCAGAATACCGAACTCACTTCCTAAATTATTTTAACGTATTAGAATTTAATCTTAAAAATTTAGATAAAACTAGAAGTAGGTTATTCCCAACTAAAAATACCAGGAACAAAAGAGGTTTAATCAACGGACTAGGTAGTATATTCAAATCTATCACAGGTAACCTAGATTCAGAAGATGGTGAAAAAATACAATTAGCTCTTGAAAACTTAAATGAAAGGACAGATAATAATTTGCAACTAATAAAAAAGCAAACGTCTGTTTCGATAAGAGCAATCGAACTGTTTAATAACACGATTTCGAGTATGGCTAATAATCAGAAAAAATTAAGGAATTATGCAAATTACTTGAAATCCATGATAGTAGCAAATCAAAATAAATTAGCGAATGCCGAAAATATAACGTTTATAACTGACATGTTTGTACAACTCAATTTGCTGGTTACAACAGTTAATCAGATGTTTTTAACGACAGAAAATGCTCTAACTTTTGCAAAAACTAATGTGTTCCACCATTCGATAATAGAACCAAAACTATTAGAAAACGAAATTTTAAAAGCTATGAAAAATGTTGAGAGTTCATCTCTAGTATTTGAAAAGGAGATTTATAAAAATGAACTGATTCTTGAAGTTAAGGCAGTCAGGAAAGATTTTCAAATAATATTCATATTAGATTTGCCATTAATAGAGAAATCGGACTACTCTTATTATCATTTATACTCCTTTCCCATCTCCTTCGACAACGAAGAAACTTTCCACATCATAACTCCTCAACATCCCTACCTAATAATGAACGATCAGTACTTTGGATTCATGGAAAAGAAATGCATGGAACTACCAGACGATGTATTCTTGTGTCACGTACCTGAATTATTCAACGCAAAAGAAGAAGCGAGCTGCGAAATACAACTAATAGAAATTAGCAAGCCATTCGACAAGTGCCGAAGCGAAAATATCAAAATTAACTCAATGAAAGTCGAGAAGATATCGAGCAACCAATGGATTGTTATCTCGCCAAAAGAAAATCTACTCCGGCATTCCTGCCCAAATCAAGAAACCGTGCAAAATCTTCAAGGAAGCTACATAATAACAGTTCCCAAAGATTGCATAGCGAGAGTAAATACGACGATTCTTCGCACCTTCCAGGACGCAACGACGCCTGAACAAATCATCCACATTCCCAAGTTGGAAACTCAATTTGTACGAAAAACAGAAGACATCAGTAGAATACCAGAAGTGAAGATAAATTCAATACATCTGGACGAAACTAAACAATTAGTTGGTGAATTAGAAAACCTGAAAAATCGGTATAACGTTAATAAAAATATACCAATTCATTATATTAGTGTATGGACAATTTTATTATATATTCTTCTGTTTATTTCAATAACATATTTAGCATTCATCAAATGTTACCCTAGACTTAAGAATAGAAAAATTAAGCCACAGGTAGAATTAGAAAATTTAAATTTCTAAAACTTCTCCTTAAAACCCGAAGTTTTATCTTCAGGGGGGAGGTGTCATGACGTATGTAAGTAGCCATTTATAGGCATAAGACTATGTGTAATGCTATTTTACAAACAAAGGACTCTCTGTTTCAACCCCAGGAATCACCAGGTGTTCATTAATATTCTTAAGATATCATTTTATGTTGTATTGTTTAGATTCCTGAGGTTATCAAATATTCAACCCTTAAACTTCCAGAAACGATAAATGTTAGTATATATATTAGAACCTTTGAAGATTTGATTAAGTTAGTTTGTAGCCGTCTTGCTGCTCGTTACGTTAGTCAGTAAGTTACAATAACTTCCTCGGAGTTGTATCAGTTTGCAAATAAAATAATTGTGAATAAATTGTTTTTAAAAACTGTGAACCCGAGTAACAAAACATAATTACTGCGATCAAGCGGTCTATTGTGGCTCATACCTAAGTACTTTACATCCACTCTAGCAGGCCACTGCTTTTTAAAAAGCTAATGACCTTAGATGGTGTGAATGTATCCAGGTCTCTCGGAGAGAGAAGTACTTTTCCGAACGTTGAGTGCCTGGTTCTTCCCAAGGCGGGGCAGTTGCATAGAACATGCTCTGCTGTTTCTACATCCTCCAAACACAGGCGACATTCTGCGTTATCGGTTAGATTCATCCTGTGTAAGTGGTGGTTCACTTTGCAGTGTCCTGTGTATAGGCCTATTAGGGCCCTTAGGTCAGTCCTTTTGAGTTCCAGTAGCTTTTTAGCTCTGTTTCTCGAGGGTCCCTCAATGAAGGTCTTAGAGTGAGTTAATCCTGGTAAATTTGGATTCAGTTGCTCTTCTAGCCAGAGAGTCGGCTATTTCGTTCTCTCCAAGGCCGGAGTGACCTGGAATCCAGACCAGAGTCAAGTTATTGTTTTTAGCTACCTCATTGAGTGCTGCTTGACAGTTCCATACTAGTTTGGAGTTGCAACGAATGGAGCAAAGGGCTTTCAGGGCCGCCGCTTGGCTATCTGAGAAAATTTTAATTGTTTTCCGCGTGCAGTGCGTTTCATCCAGCATCTGCGCGCTGAGTACAATGGCATAAATTTCTGCCTGAAATATTGTTGCGTACTGACCCAGGTTTGCAAAGAATTCTCGTCTTGACCCAGCGTCGTACGCTCCGGATCCAACTCCCGTTGGAGTCTTTGAACCGTCGGTAAACCACGTGAGGTCTGCTTTGAGGAGGTCGTTTGAGTTACGCTCCCATTCGTCTCTGCTTGGAAAGAGGACGTTGTATGCAGTGCAGTGGTTTGTTGTGTATGGCATCATGTCTGAGGGAATACCCAGAAGACTGTGACTTTGAGTGCCGTCCAGTAGACTGGTCCGTTCCATGACACAAGCCATTTGTGTGTTTCGTGCTACCTGTAGTAGTCTGTACGTTGTTCATTTGACCTCTCTTTCCAAGTATATATGGAGTGGAGGAAGGTCCAGAAGTATTTCCATAGCCGCCGACGGTGTGGTGCTCATTGCTCCACTGATTGCAAGGCATGCTTGTCTTTGCAGACTTGACAGCTTCATTTTGGCCAAGGCTTCTAAGCCTTTGGACCACCAAGCTACACAGCCATATGCGATCATTAGCCTAATGATCGTTACATATATCCAGTGTATTTGCTTGGGACCAGTGCCCCAAGTTCTTCCACAGATCTTTTTACAACTCCATAGGGAGAGCTTTGCTCTGTGGATAATCTTTTCCAGATGGGAGTTCCATAGTAGCTTCCTATCAAGTGTGATACCTAGATATTTAGCCTCCTCCGCAAATGGTATAACTACTCCTTGAAGAGTAGGTGGTATAAAGTCTTCCAGCCTTTTTCGTCTAGTGAATGGTACTATAACAGTTTTGCGAGGATTTAGAGACATCTGCCGTAATAGAGCCGTAATCCAACATCGGAATCGCAACCAGAGTACAGTGAGCTCTGGTAGGCGACCGATCAGGATACGTAATCAGCCGGCGTTGCATTGAGGTGCCGGCAGACCCCCTTCATTCCCTAATAGCCGCCCCGAGGTTGTAGTGAAACATCGGGAGCGGTTTTTGTTTCAGAAAGCGCCCGCCGACGGAGGACGTTTCCTGAGTAGCTCCCCGGCGCGTGTACCGGGGACGGCTGAGATCGACACAGACGGCTCGACTGCGAATAAGTTACTGGCGGTGGCCGAGGGCCGTGAATGTATCGACGACGATAACAAGGAAGCAGCCAATAGGAACAGTTTACGCCCCGGCGCGGCTATCTGTGGCCAGTAAGACCACTTTGCGGAACGAGAGCCGGCCCGCTCTAACACTCATCGGTCTGGACAGAATCAAGGACACAGGACAAGTAGTTTAAATAATGTGGATATAGTTACCATCCATCACCTCTTCCCTCAGAAAAATCCTGTTACAAGGTTCATCATATTATAGATTTTCATATTATGAGCGACCTGCTCATCAAATCGGCGTGGTATCAAATTCAAAGAAGACCACACGACCACAATTCTTATGGTTTGTAAATAGATTTTTTGTTGACAGTTGAAACTAATTGATTACTTATTTATACCCTTGAAAAGAAGCCAGTCAAGGTACAAACGAGGACATTCTTCATCATACTAAATGTCAACTGGACCGATCCATGACAGGATTTAACTAACTGGATGCAGGATTTGAGGACGCTCAAGAGTGAAGTTTGAGAGAGAGCGACCCGGTCTGGAGATGCAGCTTCTTCGAGAAAACCCATACATCGTCTGCGAAGACAAAAATTGGACCACAAATTGAATTTATCAGTAAGGTTTGATAACTGGCCAAAGGCGATTTGCGGAAACTACGGCTGCAGATCAGGAAAGCGATTTAATCTTGCTGCGTAAGTAACTCAGCAAGAAAGGATCATCTTGGGAGATTCAGTCTTCAGAATGAGAGGGAAGGGGGAGGGCTCTTGCGACGTAGTGACGAGACCAACGAGTTACTTTTCTCAATCTCGAGGGTGAGAGGTGGGGATAATGAATTGACAGAAGAATTATCTTAATTAAATTATTGAACACGAAGTTGATTTCAACTGTTCTAATTAATTTATATCCACATAAATGATGACAATTGGGAAATTTTTGACCTCTTCTATTTTTGATGTACCTACCAGTACCGTTGTGACGTTGAGCGTATCTATGAAGGTAAGAAAAAAACATTTATTACTTCTCAAACTATTCATCGTTCTTGTAACATAAAAATTGCCTATTCAAGACATTTAACCTACTAAAACACTTAAAACACTGTTTCGGTACATACAATCGAGAATAATAAATTCGTCTATAGATTAAATTATTTTTAGCAGTAACCTATCTGAATAATTAGGATGAAGAGTATTGATCAGTTGTAAGTTAGTGAACCAAAGTAGATGGAATTTAGCCACTCTTTCCGTTGGAGTTGGGAGTTTGGCTCGAGGTAATAAATTACAGCTCACATGCATAAGGTAATGTCATGTTAGAATGGAATCTTCACATATGAAATATTATGTCATGCTTACTGGAAATTATGATATGCAGACAATTAGGGAATTTAACAATTATTTTAGTGGTTTTAATTGGGTTTGTTAAGATTTTAAGAGTAAGAGAATCGATACAGACAAGGTGACTCTTTGGATAATAAGCTTGCATATATATTGTTACCTAAATAATAAAGGATGATTATAGTTTGAATAAAAAATAACTAACATCATTAGAAAACTTAGTAGTTTTGATCACGAATGAGCGCGTCACGCATTTTTATAATATCACTCCCAAATGCAACACGCATGGTCTCGATTACCTTTACGCAAAAACATTTTCAAAATATTCTATTTGTATGCCTTTCAACGTGACAACAGTTATTGAAAAGAGAATGACTAATTCATTTTGCCTAAAAGATTTTAATGCATCTACTCGTAATAATCATCAAATTACAGGAATATCCCCTTGGAATTGATTGCAATTAATGGTTCTGCTCTTTCCTCTATTTATCATTGTAGTATAGGCAGGCAGACACACCCCAACAGCTATCACATTACCTCTAGCTACAAGATTATTGACAAATGAGGGAGAAAAAAATACCGAAAATTCGGTTATACCTTTACCTATGAGTTATAATTTTTTTACTGCATTGAGACAAAAAATACGAATCTAAAATGCTAATACAAAACCTTCTTGAATTCAACGTATGGCAAGTTGGAAATAAAAAAGTTTACATTTGTAAAGCTACCAGCACCTGCATGTTGAAATGTGCCAAATTTTGTTAATTTTCTATTTTTTTTTCAAAATGTAAAAAAATAAGTTGGTATAATTGCAGATATTGGTCCCCTGAGAATCCTGCGATGATTGAACATCAAACAGAGAGACTGGGAAGACCAAACGTATGGACCGGTATTTGGGAATAAAGAATTGTAGGTACATTTTATTGGTGGTATTCTTTTACTTGCAGCTATTACAAGAAGAGATTATTACAGCATGTGAGCACGTCTGGGGTATGTTTGGTTTCAACAAGATGGGATACCACCTCATTATTAACGTAATGCACGTGAATATCTCCATGCAGTCTTTCCGTAGAGGTGGATAGGCAGAAGAGGGGCTACAGAATGGCCTCCTTGAAGATATTAGAATTATTCAATACATCTTGGGCATCCATGAACTAAAGTTCCTCTAACCTAGGCCTAGGTCTTGATAACCTCAGACGTTTATTACTGTGATGAATTTGTAAATAAGTTGCTACTGCTGAAATTCGTTTCTCGTAATAAGTTTTAGAATTACACATACTTTCAATAACTATATAGATAATTTTTAGCCCGAGAAAGCAGTCTTTAGTTTTTTTTTTTAGATAGGTAAACCCTGTTTTATCCTTTTATCCGTGGTAAACTTAGGCGCCAGACATAATGTGGAACTCTAGTTGATAACAACTCTGGTTGAGAGAAAATTCAAAATTTACGTGTGCGAGATTCATTTTCGCATATTTTCCACGCGGTTCTATCCAGTGTGACCTAGACAGCTTGAAAATTTAGTAAACGCAGCTTCTCCATTACACGAATGGATCATGTGTGCGAAATTAATTTTCCACGCATTTTCCACTCGTTTCTTTACAGTGTGACCTGGACAGCTTAAAAATTTAGTAAACGCAGCTTCTCCATTACACGAATGGATTATGTGTGCGAAATTAATTTTCCACGCATTTTTCACGCGTTTCTTTACAGTGTGACCTGGACAGCTTAAAAATTTAGCAAACGCAGCTTCTCCATTACACGAATGAAGAAGCTGCGTTAGGTGTCCGAGATTCATTTCTACGCTTTTTCCACGCGTTTACTTACAGTGTGACCTGGACAGCTTTAAAAATTAGCAAACGCAGCTTCTCCATTACACGAATGGAGAAGCTGCGTTAGGTGTCCGAATTCATTTCTACGCTTCTTCCACGCGTTTACTTACAGTGTGACCTGGACAGCTTTAAAAATTAGCAAACGCAGCTTCTCCATTACACGAATGGATTATATGTGCGAAATTAATTTTCCACGCGTTTCTTTACAGTGTGACCTGGACAGCTTAAAAATTAACAAACGCAGCTTCTCCATTACACGAACGGAGAAGCTGCGTTAGGTGTGAGAGATTCGTTTCCACGCATTTTCCACGCGTTTATTTACAGTGTGACCTAGACAGCTTTAAAATTTAGCAAACGCAGCTTCCCCATTACACGAACCGAGAAGCAGCGTTTCCTAAATTTTTAAGCTGTTCAGGTCACACTGTAAAGGAAAGTCGACAAAATCTTGCTCAACTAGAAGTCCGGCTGTGTAAAAGGATTCTTTTATGAAAGATGTGATCTTTTAGGCATTATATAACATAAAATAATATTTGTTTTTATTGTTTCATCTATAAAAGTTGATTATTATAAGAGATCGCATTGAGTAAACGTAACAGTATAGGTAATACCATTTTGCTTGTAATGTAAGCTCGTTACTACGCTCTATAATAAAAAGGACACTAACCCTATAGGTATTAAGCCATCGATTCACGAACATTCTCCTGATAGTTTACATACGAGTCTCTATAATCGTGCAAGTTTGGATCGAAGTGTGCAAGTATATCTGATTATAGTCAAGATTGTAGTCGTGTCTGGCATTAAAATCGAATTAGCAAGCTTTCTATTAGACTGATGCTAGACGTTAGATACTTCAATCTCTGATAAAATATTTTACTTTTCCGCACATACTACAAGAAGTAGGTGCTTAGTAAAAAATCGTGAAAATTTTGGAAAATATTGAGAGTAGATGTAATTTTTGTCGAATATCTAGGTGTCATTGAGAAAAAGTTAGCACGAAATAACACATAAGATTTATCACACGAACACGTTCAAACAGCAAACGAAGTACTATAATCGCACTCCATTGCGGTCTTGTTTTAGCTTGTTCTAGTAGGTTTAGTCTTGTTCAAGCCAGCCGGCGCGACTGCGCGAGCAAATGAGGAGAGCGAGCATGGTGCGTGACCCAGAGCGACAAGGCAGGCAATTCTAAACCTCGCACCACTACACCTAGTGATGCAAATAGCCGCAAAAAGGACTTATCATAGAATGGCTAGAGAAGAAACAGGCTTACCCATTGGGAGAAGGAAACAACACTACCCTCCTAATGAGAAACACCTTACTAGCGGCTAGGGACTCAATCACTAGGACAGTACAATCACAAAGAGCATACCATGAAATGGTACTTACACAGATGGATCAAAAACCATCGAAGGAACAAATGCAGGAGTCTTTGGACTGATACCATAAAAGCACTGAGCTCATACCTACGTCATCAGTTCAAAAATGGTGTAGGAATACCTAAATAAATTTGGCAAAGGAAACAAAGTAGCTCTTCTTCGGGTGCCAGGACACATAGGTGTAAAATGCAGTGAATTAGCTAACAACCTCGTTAAGACAGGAGCAAGAACCTCTGACCACATAGGGCCAGAACCTTTTTGTGGAACAGGAAAATGTGTTCTCAAAGACAAAATAAAGAAAGAAGAGGAAACCCAAAGAGAAAACCTCTGGAAAAACCTTCCAGTATTAAGATTAATGCTGGGAAATACAACCAAAAAAGATTAAAAGCCTGCATCAAACTGAACATGGAACATGAATGGTTTGAGAATGGTAACAGGTTTTCTTATGATGGGCTATTGTTTTAGCAAGATTGGCCTACAAAACGACCAAGCCTGTAGATTCTGCATGGAGGGGGAAGAAACACCAATACATCTCCTGATCGAGTGCCATGCAGTACAACAAAGAAGATTCCGCTTTCTAGATCTTTACCAACCAGCGGAAAAATGCTTACCATCTTTAAAGGGGGCAAACTATTACAAGTTTTCATAGAATATTTTGCTTTTTTACAGGGTGTAACTTTGGGCAAACTTGACCAAAATAAAAAAAATCCCCTAGGCATAATATGTATATCATAAAATGTTTTGCTATGAAGTTGTAACCTCCGCCGTCAGGGGATTGAAGATCTGAAGAGAATGAACATGCAACCAGTCAAACAAGACACCAATAAACTTTTTTATGATACGTTTGGGTCCGGTCTAAATCCTTTTCTTCCCTTATATGAAAACGTTTCATTGAAAAGACTATGTGATGAGTTATGGTTTAATCATGACGGTACCCCGCAGCCAATTTTAGTTTTGTTGATATGGAATACCTTTACAACAATTATGGAAATCATTGAATTGGCGGGGGGAGGGGGGAGAGGGGAACCAGTAACGTAGTCACCGCGTTCTCCAGGTTGCAGGTTTTTTATGGGATCACCTAAAAGACCTTGGTAGGTATCTTGGTATCTTGTTTATTGTGACTAAATAAAGAAGAGAGTTTTGTCATCTCTGATGTTGCAGCCATATTGGCTTATTGCATCTTTCCGTATTTACCCAACCCTTGACTAGTCGAACAGTTCAATGCCTTTTACATCAAGATTCAGCAGCCTGTTAGCCAAAGATTCTCCTGCTGGCAGATTTGCCCCATGGATCCGGGAACTCAAAAATTACATGGGGAGCTGTCTCGTCTTTCCCGTAAGTTTCCTCCCTTATCTATATCTTCCTCCAAATAAGGTTTAGAGGTAGTTCTCTCAGCATTAACTTTCCATGCTTATTATTTGGCGCATGGTTTCGGTATGTTTTGTGTTGATTCTTTTACCTAACCACTGAGCCATGTCAGCCATGCACCATTTATAGTGCTTTGGATCCAGTGAAGACCGTTGCAGAGCCTTTCCTGGCAAATTCGTCTGCACTCTCGTTTCTAGCTACCCCTCGACTGAAATTATTAATAAAATTACTATTAATTGACCTATAACTTCTTAAGCAAGCACTTTTTGACACATATCTATGGGATGTTTTTTACATTTTGATTTCATAGATCACATTGGTAAAGCTTGTTTTTAGAAAAAAAAATTGTAGAATGAAAAAGAAGCACTAATTCAGCCAGTTTAGAACATTGCATTCTTCATTTCTTAAGAGGTAAGGGGTCCATGTGAATTTTTAAGTATTATTGAGGGGGGGGGGTATTTTGTAGTATTTTGTGAAAAGGAAAAAAGAATTACGTGATAAACGAAATTATGAAATATTTCCAATGAAATTTTTTTTAAGGGATGAAAAATTAATTTTCGTGATTGGCTCCAAGACGTGCATCATCTCACTCCGTCTATTCTCTTTAAAACAATTGTTTCTCTTTAAATAAATAAATGAATAAATATAATCATAAACGAATTACCTACTTGAACACACTTGCGGTCGAACCACCCATCCGTATGACTAGATTGGCCCATATCGAATCTAGACTAGACATGCAAATGGCTTGTAACTCGAACACTATATTAAAGCCCCTAATGGGGGCCTAATCAGGCTGCGTCGTTCCTATAATAACTGTTCCAGTCAATTACTGGAGCTCTGATAGTAATTACCGTTATTAGCTAACAGGCTGGGCTGGCTTCCTGGTGTGTGATGCTATTTAGACATTGATTGAAAGATGTGTTTATGCTCAGGTTCACCAGAGGTGATGATGAGCTAGGATGGTAAAATTTATTAAAGTATATCAAGAGAGTATAAGGTATTCTGAGGAGCTCTGATAATGAGAGAGTAACATCAATTATTGCACTTCACTTTTTGGAACAGTATCAAGCAGTTGTTGAGAACGATAGTAAATAAATTGCTTGTTAGCTTTCAGTAGGTTATGTACGAAAATAACAGGTAAACTTGAACTTTTGCAGACATTGGCTCTTTTAGAACGGCACTATGGTACCTTGACGGAAGAAGCTACAAAGATTTCATAACACAATGTTAAATATAAAGTTCTGTCCTCAGAATTAAGCAAGAAGTTCTAGACGTTTAAAAATACACAATACAAGTAAGCTGAAATTATGAAATTTTCCCGACAATATAAAATTATTACAGATACATTATTTCAAGTGGTCAGCTTACAAAAAACGCCCCTTTCTTGTTTTTAGTGTATTTTTTAATAAAAAAATATACTATTGAGGACGACATCACTTTTCGAAAATCACCTAAACTCATCAAATGTCCACCGATCATGACCCCCAGATCACGAAAAAGTGGTTTTCCAAAATTCACCTGCCCACGATATATATATATATATTTATATATTTATATATATATTTATATATTTATATATTTATATATTTCTCCAAAATCGCGAAATTTCGATTTTAAAAACGCTCCTGTAGCTTTATCTTTCAAGATTAGTGAATGAAATTTTGGATCCTTGTAAAACCTTGGAACGACGTTAGATTTTCGTTGAAAAAAATTCCTAAAGTCGCGTTACTTCTACAGGGTGTCCTTTCAAAATTCCTCATATCCCGTTTTTGTCATCTCATTTCAGGTCGCAGTTTTCAATCTAGGGGACTGAAATTTTTGTGGGAGTAAGATATATATAAGAACTGGTCTGGTATTGTACTTGAGCAAAATCGGCCGAGCCGTTTCAAAATGGCGGCCATTTGAATTTTTGGAAAAATTGCTTTTTTTTGAACCCCTGTATGAGTAAGATGGAAAAATAACTTTGAAACTAAATCAACATGATTGGAGGAAAATTAATTGAAATTTGATTTAATGTTATAAAATTTGCATTACTTTTATTAATAAGCCAGTGGCGTGGGTAGGAAAAAGGTAAAAATCGCTAAATTTCTCTAACAATTTATGAGCACATTTTTGAAGGAATTAAATTGAAATTTTCACAGTACGCAACTATACTAATAGCCTCCAGCCCTTAAAAATTTCAAGAAGTAAATAACAAAAATGGCGGAGTTATTTGAATTTTTTTTACATGATGTTTATTTCTCTAAAATTTTTAAAACGCTCCTGTAGCTTCACCTTTCAAGATTAACGAACGAAATTTTTTACTCTTGTGGAACTTAGAGATGACGTTTGATTTTCGTAAAAATAATTTTCCTAAAGTTTTGTTAGATTTACAGGGTGTCCCTCCAAATTTCCAAAAAAAACCGGTCATGAGGCACGGTTTCTGGTCGCAGTTTTCAATTTAGGGGGCTGAAATTTTTTTTGTAGTAATATAACTGCAAGTACTTAGTCGGTCTTGAGTAAAATCGGAATAGCCGTTCCAAAATGGCTGCCTTTTAAATTTTAGGAAAAATTGATAGATTTTGAACCTCTAAATAAGCAAGTTAGAAACAAAAACTTTTAAGCAAAATTAGCATTATTGGAAGAATAGTTATTGAAATTTGAGTTATTGCAATAAAATTTGCATTTTTTTATTATTAAGCCAGTGGCATGGGTAGGAAAAGGGTAAAAAAGGCTAAATTTCTATAGCCGTTTATTCTATTTTTCTATTTTTGTACGAATCGAACTGAAATTTTTCCAATAGATAACTATTATACTAATAACCCTTAATTCTGAAAATTTTCAAGAAGCAAATAAGAAAAATGGCGGAGATATTCGAATATTTTTAAATTATGTTTATTCCTCTAAAATTTCAAATTTTCAGTTTTCAAAGCTCCCTTTTCACTTTTTCAGTTCTATTGAAGGTAGTGTAAAAAATAATATTTTTTAGGTAAAGTCAGCCAGTGACGGGCAAAGGAAAAGGGGCAAAATTGTTCAATTTTACCATTTATTTTGGTTTTGTTAAATTTAAAAATCCATTCTAAGGCACGTTTTCAAACGAAGTGAAATGCAATTTTCACAGTTAACCACTACACTAATATGACCTGACTAGGGAAATTTTCAGAAAGCCAATTTAAAAAGCGGTGAAAATATTTATAAATTGGATCGCTTAAAAATACACTATTTATGCGATTGATGCGCAAGAAGGTTTTTTAAATTTCAGAAGAAATTATGAACTGCGTAAAATCTTCATAAGCGTCCTGCTTCTTTTTTCATAATTTTTTTCGTTAACCATTGGTTACTGGATGACATAGAAAGTTACAGTCTGCTGGGTATGTGCTCAGACATAATACCATCATAAACCGCTCTGCTTATTAGGTCCTTTTCCCGGGAAGAGACGTGTGGGAGGATAACATAAATTAACCCCTGCCAGAAGAGCTGGAACTGGAATGTGTAGCAGCTTCTCGAGCCTAGGCCTTCACGCAATAACTTTCCAGTACGAAATTTATGCCAAAGAGCTCTGTGCGCAGATGCAAGAAAAGATGCACTGCCAACGCAGTTAATAAAGATATTTTTAGACAGCCAAGCGGCTCTAAAAGCCCTTAGATCTAGCCAAGTTGGTCTGGAACTGTCAAGCAACGAAGTAATTCTGATTTGGATTCAGGGCCATGTTGGAATATGCAGAGAACGAGCTTGTCGAATTTCTGACCAGAAAAGGGACCGAATACGACTTTATCGAACCGAAGCCAGAATTTGGAATATCAATGAATATTGCCAAAACAACAATACCCAATGGGCTGAGAGGGAAGTTCTCAAGCACTGGCCAAACTCACCAAGACTGAACTATTCGAAAATTTTTATATAGGGCACGTCGAAAAAAGAAACAAATTGAACGCCTATATACTGGGCACTGTAACCTTAACCACCATCTGCATAGAATGGATTTACCGATCAGCGATGAAGCCCGCCTATCATTGGAGGATGAGGAAACAGCAAACTAGATCCTATGCAAGTGTCCCGCTTTAGGAAGAACCCGACTACAAAACTTCGGGAGAAACTTTCTCACGCCGGAGGACCTGGATACGTAACAATAGTCAATAAGAACTGGGTTCTTGTCAAATTAGAAACCTATGCAAAGTAAAAAAGGCACATATTTTTATAGATTCATTAATGGATTGAACTCGATCAACAGAAACCTGCTCGATTAATCATGAAATTCTGATTTAGAAATTACACCATGACCGCATTGAGCATGAGACAAGAATTTTATCCGTGGGGGAAAGAGAGGCGCCTATATTGACAAGGACAAGTTGGTTAGGGTAGCAGAGCCAGAAAGGGCAATAGACTGTTAACATTTTCATAATTCTGTAGGCAGCAAAGACAATGCTAAAAAAAATAGGATCGTAAAATTTAGAACATTCAAATCATTCTCAAAAAAATGTATAAGTCGACACCTCATTCACCATGAAGGTTTTCACAGGGTGGTTATGGTGATTAAAACCGGTGCAAGTGAAAGCTCTGAGGCCGGAATCGGGGTTCACCAATGTTCGCTTTTCTGTCTGAGTACCTTTCTTTGCAACCTTGTCCTGAACTAGATTACAAAAATCAACTCCATGGACACTCTTGCATGCAGACGAAGTGGTTTTAATAGAGTAATCATTGCCTGAAATTCAAAACAATCTCGAAAGTTGACGAAAGCTGACGGCTTTAGAGAGCAGTGACTTACGAGTTAGTCGCAAAAAGTCTGAATACGCATGCTTGGCAGATTCTCTGGCGACAACTGCAACATTCAAGAAGTACCTATTATTGAAGGGACTCCATTTTTTGAAGTATATGAATTATCCATAGCCGACACAAATACGGAGATAGAGAGAGAGAGAGAGGAAGAGAGAGAGAGAGTCAAGACAGGCTCGCTCAACTGGAGGTTTGTCCCTCGCGTACTAAAAATATATTATATATGGGGTGGTCCAACGGAAATGTACCAGGCTTAATTACTTGAAAGCTGAAGATGTACACGAAAAACACCGAAACGAGTTATTTCGTTATTGAGGGGGACACATTTGGGTGAAAAATTTAATTACCCAAATTCATCCCCCTGGACGGGGTTGCTACCCCTTTGCATATCATCATAGGGAATAGATATCGAGTGATACATCATTTATAAGCTACTTGAATTCTCTTTACATCTTCAGTTATTAGGTCTGTTACGTTTTCGTTGGGCCACCCTGTATAAACGAGCCGTTAGACCAGTAATGCTATAAATGGACCCGAGTATTGGGGGATGAGGAAATCCCAAGACAGCGGAAAATGCATGTCATGGTGATGAAAATATAGCGATTAGCAGGTGGTGTTGCGAAACTTGATAAAACCCAAAAACCCAAAACAAGTACATTCGAGGGACCTTTAAAGTAGCTGAAAACTAAGAAAATATGAGCAGAACCCATTTATGCTGGTTCGTACACGTAATGCGAAGACCATATATGATCCCGATTAGTCTGGGCAGAGATTATCTACCGAATATCTGGCCGCGAACTATCCACAATAGCCACAAAATTTCTCACTTATGGGTGCCAACTTCCCTGAGCTCTCAGAATAGTCAAGAATAGCGCAAATTTTTCAGGAGCGATGACCACAACCGGGGACCAAGTCAGGGGCTTGATTGATTGGTTATGGGAGGTAGGGGTTTGAAATATTTTGTTAGTTTTCACGGGAAATGGGTTCATTAATGCCTCGATGCCAAAAGACATTATCAGGTTTGTCAATTTCTTTAACAACTACAATTTCCATTCGACGGTCATCATTTTATTGTATCCTCTTGAAATATTCAAGATGTTAAAATTTCTTCTGATTAATTAAATTCAATTTCCCTCTCCCTGGAGCTTGTAATTTTAACATTTAACAAGAAAATAACTTCGATGAGAATCTTTCCCGTAAACAGACTTCATCATTCCAAGTACCTATAGGTTTTAATGGACTTTTTTTTTGTCTCCTCCTGGAATCCCGCGGAATAAATAATATAAATAAAAATGGAAAGTAAATAAATTCGAAAGCGTTTCTGAATTTTCCTCATCAAGGGCCTACAAATTTTTTTTTGCGGACTCAAATTAAATTTCAAAATAAATTGAATAAACAAGGGAATTTTCTCTTATCTTTGAGACTATTGTATTTCTTCGTTATTGAAGTCTGTCATGCTGAATATTTCTAATTAGGGCTTCTAATTATCTCTTAGGACCATAGTTTTATGCTCATTTACATACAGCCTGACCACTTATGACGAGGACTAATGGAAAAATTACCCATTGATTTTAAAGTTAACGTTTAATGAATATATGACAATAAAATGACTTATAAACAGTTCAGGTAATTTTTCACACGGGCATAAGCAAACAAAAATGTAAGCATAGAAATCGATCCTTAAAATGAAAATTGTAACTGTCCATAAAACTCAAAAGGTACAGTAAAGTTTCACAAAATCTAAATTTTTCATGAAAAAATGTTATAATTTTTTATATTTCAAATTAACCTCTATTTTGCCCTAGAAGTAGACATAAGTAGGTAAGAGCCTATCAAAGAAAAGAAGCAATTAATATTCTGGCAAATCACCAAATTTTTTAACGATTACATAGTGTCAAAACCATGTCAGAACTATTATGTATAAGTAGTGATAAAAACTATAGGAAGTATTGCGGAATCGTCTCTTTTGTTTCATTTTTTGAAGCGTACATTGAAAAACAAAGTTGTTAGTGAGAAATCGTGTAAAATAGAGTTGCCACTTCCAAACAAGTGAAAGTTGTATAAATATTATTAAGTTTTCTAAATAGCTATAAAACACTTTTAAAACCACTCATTATAATTGCTTTTACGATCTAACCCAGCTTTTCCGAAGCAATGAATAGCTTCACGTCAAAAAAGACACAACATTAAGGTTGATAACTGATACTATTTAGAATTCACTCCAATAAAAAAAAATCATTAGAATAAACACTTCAATTTCCTTATTCAATGCAACAAAATTTTATATAAACTTTCAATTTTCCTAAAAAATCCTTTCTATTTTCTTTAAATTTTTAAACAAAAATATCCTTAATTATAACCCCTTCCCCCTCAATGTTGTGCCCTTTATTTCACATCAAACTAAACAAAACAACAAAGCCATTAAAAGCCTAATTAATTATGATAATTAACAAAAGCTACAAGAACTGGTGCCTGATACAACACAGTAACGTGTAAGCGTGATTGAGTCGTGAACGTTACCTGCTACCCAACCAGCTACCACCGGCACGGGGGGTGAGAATAAACTGCTTCTAACATAGTCAACTCGCGGAGGGTTGGAGCTTTTACATGGTTTACTGCGCTGCGCGATTTTCACACATCGACCCAGCGAAGAAATAACGATGGGGTCGAATATCACTACTGTTACCAATGTTAACGATTACAGTGCAAGTAATAAATTATTTATAAAAATCGCCACTTTTTTCACTTTTTTTTTCAATAAATCTTCTCGAAAGTTGTTCTTTTTTCCTTTCACACCAGAAGTCGAGAATCAGCTCTGAATAAATATGAATTCCGACAGTTAAAAAGGTGACTCCAAAAACTGACCTCGGGTCTTTTTTCCTTTCCAGGACCGTCTGATTCAGGATCGCCGTAAGCACCTCAACATTATGGGCTCATTGTGCATACCCCCTTTGCTTCATGTCACCCATTGAATGTGAACTGGGTAAATTTCAAGGGAGACTTGAAGACATCCATCATATGACAAGATGATGCAAAAATTTGGATTTCATATCTGCTCATATCTGATTGGGGTGAGCTCTCGTCGGTTCGAGAAATAGGACATCAAGGAAATCTTGAGGACCAAATAAGGTACAACAAAGATAGACATCTCAGCTCTTCAGAATAATATGAATTCGGTGATAATTTGCAAAAATCCTGCATGCCCGATTACAAAAAAAAAGATCATCTATCTCATCAACTGCTGTGGGTGAGTTGTCCCTCTTCGCAGACACTTACACGGCTTGTGCTCTGAAGAACTGAAACGATTATTCTGCCATTTTACTGCCCGAACAGTCAACTGACAAGGGATGCATGTACACATAAGGTTGTTTACATCTGGATAATAAGAATATGGTGTCGTATACAATGTCTTGTGGTAAAATATCTAGTGTAGTTGGTTATGGACTAGTATTTCCCTGAGAGAATGGGAAGGGGTTTCGAGGGTTTCGCTGGCTCGCGAAACCCGCTTACAAGAAGAATCTTGAATTTTAAATTCTCAATATTGCAAGTAGTTCATTTGGAACGAAGAAATAAGAGACGGAATCGCCATTTTGAGTACTTTTCTCCTAAAAATTGTAAACTCTACTTCTCGCAAAGAAAAGATCTCGAATATTGATCCCATGTTTTGACAGTGGCACCATCTTCAACGATGGGCATCCTAGACACTAGCTAAAAGAAGACCATCCATCTCATCAACGACCTAATTTTTTTTACCAACTCATCGCCCTACTCTGGATAAGTTGTCCCTCTTCTACAGACACATACATTCGAGACTTATGTTCTGAAGAACTGAAACATATTCTTCCCTATTTTCCTCTCTAAGCAGACAACTGACAAGGGGTCCCATGTAGATGCAGTCATATACTGTCAAGTTGCAGAAGCCCAAGATATCCAATTTCTGGCCTCCCTTTATATTAAGGGTTTCTATTCTCATTTTCTTCCTTATTTCAACTTCCCCCGAGTCGTTCATTCCTCAGGCACTCATACACAGCAGAGATTAATGAACGGCGGCAGAGTGGGGTTTTTTCAAATAAAAATTGCACTAGCAAAAGCACTAGCTTCTTTTGCTTGCTGGTTAGTCCACATCTGATTGTACTCCAAGTAACACGACTTTTCATGGGCGCTACTATTGACTGCCAGCGCTGATTTTAGTGTTGTCAAACCGCTTTATCTTATGGCTAACCAGGGTAAAATGAAAAAGGGAGAAGAGGAATATGCAGGAAAAAGCTATCTCGGCTGAGAAATATTCGTCAATTGACAGAGATATAACGGACAATCAACAGAACCATCATCTAATGAGAAAGCAATATGAACGCCTACGCAGGAATCTACATGGAATTTTAAGAAGAAGATGGTTATTTTTTCGCGACTAGGATTACGAAACGCTGTTTGGAATTATTTATCGGTTCCAAAGTAACAGTACGTTCTTTGCAACTCCAGTATCACATAGAAGAAAACAGCATGAAAAGCACGCACGCAGGATGGTTAAATATTTATGTTATAATATATGGACTAGGGTGGTTTTTTATTTGATTGGGTGGGAACGACCTCCGGAATTTGAAAGGTCCTGAGAGTGATCGTTAAGTTCAACTGAATGAGTCGTAAAAACAATCAATTTATCAGAAATAGATGAAACTGTAAACATCTTCCTTCGAAAAGAAACGTGTGATGATGAGAAAAACAAAGACTCTCATAAAATTGATTGTTCACTGTTACTTTGATCTAATCAGTTCAAAATATAGACAAATAAATAAATAGCTTGATATAGGAAGTTATTTTTTTCTTCCGTAATTATTCTGCAATTAATAATTCATTTTAATATGTCGTCTCAACTTCCTGTTAGAGTACATATAATATATCTAATAGTGATAAGGTGCAAAAAATAGTAATTAGGAAATATTATCTAAGAACAGAAGATTTACTATAGATACTTTATCCTGGATGTCATGTTGACATCTTACAAATATTTGTCTGGAGGGAATGTCTGGGGGAGTGGTCTGATATTTCATTTGAATAGTATCGATCAAAATGGCCAAAATTGCGGTTATTTGAAAAACATATATTAGAAGAACATAATTAGACTACTAACACCTTATATGTGGAGCAATTGTTAAAAATTATAACAATACAAGAACTTACTTTATAGAAAATTTGGCAAAAGAGAAAGTCCCGGACTCATCAATCAAACTACCCCAGCAATAACAATAAAAAATTATTTATTGTACTTGTACCTACGCAATGATGAAGATAATACTAGAATAGCTATTCAGCTTACAGAAAAAGCTTGATTTACTTCATGATGATTGATACTTATTTCGTAATATGTTTTAGATAGTTAAAATCGATATAGCGACATCCTAGCTTTTGATCCAAAAATAAATCCGGCCATAATAAAAGATTCCGCTAGATAAGAAATATCTTATAAATTTATTATTATACAGGATGTTCGTTTCAAAAAGAGCGCACCCTCAATAACTCATTAGCAAGGTGTAATTTGAACGGTGGACACGGACACGTGAATTTCTATTGCAAAGAGGGCATTTTTTCACTCAATAAAAATTGTCATCGTGTGAACCTCCCTGACTGCCAGCGTCACAAAATTTGAAACTGCACTGCCTACTTTGTGATATGTGATTTTAAAAACGACTTTAGTATTAGCTGCGAGTCGGACGGTCTATGACGTCACCAGTGGAACAAGCATTGAAATGAACACAAGATTTAGACTTCGCTCTCTCTCCTGCGCTGGCAGCTGTAAAAATGATCCGCCTCGTTAGAAAGAGCACGATGCTCGGGTAGGAGAGTCTATCTTTGTCTAACTCATATAAAGCAAGCGTGTATTCGATTGCTATTAGCATAATTATCAATGGTCGTCGCTAGGAAGATCGAACTAATTTTTTCAGGAATACCTCTTAAGTGAATGACAGCTTTACAAACTTGTCATTAAAAAATAATAAAAATCAATGATTATTTCGAGTTTTATGTAAAAATGGTGAAATCATAAAATCATTGGGTGCCAAAATGAATGAGCTCCAACAGTACAACAATAAAGTGCTAGTATTATTCGGTTAACGGATCACAATAATTATTCATATTCTAATAAACACACGATAAACACCACAAATTCAAATTAGTACACTTTAAGCTTTCACTGCATTTTTATTTGTTATTTTTTTTTATCTTAGATTTCCCATAAAGACTAAACCACGTTTAGATTTATGGGTAAAAAAATTCTGGTCCGGCATAAGACAATATGTGTTAGACTGAAACGGCATGCCACTTTCTGACAATCCCACTCTTTCAACATCTAAGCTCGCTTTCCTAAAAAAGCGTGAGCTTTCTAGTTTTTTTGTTGCACTGTTGTGGAACGCAAATTTTAAAATTCTAACTCAATTTTCGTTGCAAAATTTGCGTTAACAGAGATGCGTGCCCGGAGAGTCCGTGTCAAGTGTGTTGTTTTGTCTTTTCTTCAAAATTTTGTCTTTATGACCATGCGCTATCTTAACTTTTTATTGTATCTTATTTTGCATTTTAAATTTTCTTACATAGTTTAGAAAAATGAGAGATTAAAAAAAAGAAAATATTTCAATAGATACCTTTGGTGGCAAACGAAAACTTGGATAATGCATATATCTGCATAAGTAGGTATAATTATTGCAACCCTAATGTTTGAGAAATTTAAGTAGGCATGTATATAAAATCGGTCACGACTTTTCTTATAGAAATGCAAATAAAGGTGAGCGATACACCAAAAAAATTAAATCAAGCAAAAACTTTATCTGAGCAAATAAATAATCGAGAAACTTTTCACTTAATAGACAAAATCACGTCATCCTGTATTGATTAGATTTCTAAAATGTCGTTAAATCCATTTAAATATAAATTTCCCTTCATTTTCGTGACTGTATCCTGTATCGGGTATATAAGCATCGGTCTATTTACTTCTTTTATACAAAAGCATGAAGATTATTATGACTGACTGTCGGAAATATTGCATGTTTGCAAAATGTCCTGACTAGATCCCGAATACTCGGGAAAGGGAAAAGGATTTTAACCCTGCTGTCATATTAATCATTATATTACATTAAAGCTGATCTAGAAAACAAATACCTATTAGATCTTTGAATGCTCATGAGACATTAAATATAATACATGGTGTTCTTATTTTAATGACTAATTATCTTGAAGAGACCATAATAATGGCCTGAGGTGTCTGAAAACATGAAAGCTCCACAAAAATAGAAGTTAAATATTTTAAAATCCCACTTGAACTTTTATGATGAACCTGAACTTTTGAACTGGATATAAAAATGGGCAAAAATATTAAGAAAAAATTAACAACAAAACCGGTTTACTCTGTGAAAGCCTTAAAAATGTTAAATTTTTAAATATTAACGAAAAAATCGTTCAAAAGTTGTTGATTGTGAACTTAGAGTGGTGATAAACGCCAAGAAGCTTTTTTATCTTCTTTTGGATTTATATAGTTAGTGCTTTACTGGTCACATAAGGGTTAAAAGGGTTAGTTTCGAAGTGTTATTTATTTTGAAAATTGTTGAATTTTCTTGCTGAATTTGTCAGAAAAGTAAGTTTTATAAGACAAAGACACCTTACCTGGACGGGGTTATTTTCCAGGCAGATTTAGAAATGTTTGGAACAAAATAAAGATGCTATCGTAGTTGATCTTGTGACAAAAAAGTTAAGAAAATTACAACCGCAAAAAAATGAATACAAATACCTGTTTAAATTACACAAAAATTATAATTAAACACCAAAAAACAAAATTATTAAACTTTCAGTAAAGTTTCCCTAACTAAAGCACTACAAACACTAGGTAGGGTTTGAAAATCTTTCATAGCGAGCTGTTGAGATCAAATTATTTGATTTAGTGAAGCGTAAAAAAATTAGTAAGACAAAAGACAATGTAAAATAATTTACATACACACAGTCGTAGAGTCGTATCTAGATTTGAAAAGATTGGAATATTTTAATCTGTCTGCACGAGTGCAACCATCTATGCTTGAAAATTAGAATCCTGGGAGGAAGTTTGATAAGGCCACCGGAATGGTTTGGAGACACGAAATATTCACTGGAGTCTTTTATGTGACTGGAATATTATATCGATCAACAGATGTCTCTGCTATCTACTAAAAGTTCATAGGGCTAGTCTTATTTCACATAAAAGCTTTTTATACCTTTAGTAGGTACCTATACAAAAGCTTGATAAATTGTTAATCAATTCTTTAGCTAATTCTTTTGCCAAAATAAATAATGGTTCTTCTTCCATCATTCAAGAAAGACGTTTGAGCTAAAGGCCGAGGAGGGTACTATTAATCTCGTTTAACGATTTTTTTTTTAACTAAAAATATTCATAATTCTCTTCTATGATTGCTATGATTTATTTATGAAGATAATAAGGGTGAAAAGTGAAGTTTCCAAGCATCGCTAATGTAAGGACCGAGATTTGTCAAGTTTTTTAAATTAATCAAGAGTGTATTCTATATTTTGCTCAAGTTTTGACAAAAAATAACTTTTTTTTTGCCTGAGCATGAATGAAAACGACTCCTTTGATTATTTTCCTCCCTAGGGAGACAAAATCTATTTTTCCAAGATTTCGTAGCTTCTGGTAATCATTTTTTTATTGAAATAAGTTCCACGAGATGCTATTAAACATCAGGATTCAAAAAAGAAAAAAACATCTCAAGTAATTATAAAAGCTCTATTCAATGATACCAAACGAGACCCCCCAACCACACCCCTTGGGAAGGGCGGGAGCAATTCCAAGATTTTGTATGGGTCTGCCTAATCGGAAAAAGTTTCCATAAATTCTATTAAACTCTACGAAACCATAAGAAATGATGAAGTAGGTTCGAGTTTATTACTCAAAAACAGTGATTGGAAAAAGCTTTTATAATTATTAAGGACGTGGCTTTCTTTTTTGGATCCAATGTGAATTTCTCGAGATAGTTGACCATTTCCAGACTTCTTGGACACCCTGTTATTGTAATTATAAATTATAAAATTGAGTTTTTCTTGCTATATTCTCAAAGTTAGGCGAAGAACAGTTATATTTCATACGTTCAAAAATGCCTTAAATCCCTTGAAACTCTGAAACGCCAGGTAGCAGAGCAACATCAATATGACGCCTTTTTTTGGTGCTCAGTTTGAAAGTGGAATGACGAATTTAGTGACGTAAGATTGACGCCGTAATGACGAAGAAATGTTATCGATCAGAGACGTCATATAATCACGTAAAAAACGTCACGTTAATTTTTTAATTCCGTGAACGAAGAATAGCTCTGCGTGATTTCAGTTTGTCAATTTTCCTTTTTTCAAGTATTAAAAAAAAAATTACAATTTCGTCTTCCAAGATTAAAAACACGTTACTTTATGAACAATGACAAAGTTTAAATGACGAATTTAGTGCTTTGAAAATGACGTCATAATGACATAGATCAAAGACGTCATTTATGCACGTACAAATCACGTCAAAAAATGAGTAAAAACTACAAAATTAAACACGTAATACTGAACTAAAAACCCGCAATTTTTTTACTCCATGAACGAAGAATTGTAGCTCTGGCGTTAGCTTCTCAATTCGCCTTGTTTCGAGTGTTGAAAAACAACTACAAATTTTGTCTCTCAAGTCCAACGTGTAAATGACGTTAAAAACACGTTACTTGACGAACAACTGTAAAATAAGTTGTATTGATTTATAAACACATACCTTATCTTCTGACTCACTCTTTCATTTTCAAAAAATAATATTCAGTGATGGTAAAATTATTATAAGGCGTCATTATAAGGTGTTATAATTATTATTTGGGCAACAATAAAATTTAGAAGCTTATCGCCAGGCAAGATAAGCCAGATAGAGAAGGGTACCATCAAGTTTAAGAAAACTTCACAAAAATAATAATCAAACTGACAGTTTTACTTTTTTGTCCAGGACATCATAGTTTTTCATTTTCATAGCTCCACCTAAAGCTTCTCATCTAGCCAGTTTAACTATTGCCTGCTTTATACGAGAAAAAAATATATAAAAGAGAAATGTTCCAGGGTTTAAAGAATTAAAGAATACAATGTTACTTATTGTTAATTGGGTTATTTTCAATTTAAAATTGAATTGTGTCCGTGAAGCTAGATCCCTTATTAAAAACACCAATCAAAAGAATCATATTTTTCCTATAAGCATTCTTACAAACTGTTGATTAAAAGAAAATCTGTCCATTTTGGCAGTACAATAATAAATCTAATATTAGCCTCAAAGCGGTCTTTTAATTATTTTTGAACGCAGGTGTAGGACCTAATAGACATCAACTAGCTTAGTCACGGGGCCTCTAAACACTTGCCAACATTTGATGAAGCAGAACTAACTATAGGTGACCCGTCTATTTTATTACAAGCAAAAAGCAGAGCATCAGACAAAAATCTCCGGCATTTTAGAAAAAAGAAACCGATAATAAGATCGGTAATCATTTCTGGTTATTGAACATCCATGATATGACTTCAAGGATATTTATTCGCAACGCAACGCAATCATTTATTTCTTAAGTATAATGTAGAGGTGTGCCAAAATTGAAGGCTTATTATCATTACCTATAACTCGAGACAATCGAGTTTATTATTAAAGTAGGTATCGAATGATGTTATCAAATAAGGAGCACCTATTTCTGTGTCTATATTTTATATAATAAAATGGAACGTTAGGTTTTATAGGTACATATGAGGATATTTCTGGTTATTAAGTCAAACTCAATAATAATTAATTACTCAATTGCTTGTTTGTAATTATAACATATAAAATTGTATTCCCTTGATGATGCAACTATTTTCGTATTTAATCGTTCTATTTATTCTATGAAATTTGTTACAGTTGTTGTCTAGTATACGATTCTAAAGTTATTTTGAGATACGCATTACAGATGCAGCATTTTATGCGCGATCTAAAAATTTGATTACCTACCTACCAATATTTCCTTGAAGAGTTATTAAAAAAATACTAAGTACTTATACATAGAAGTTTTTGGCAAGGTCCGTTTTGATAAAGTCCGATCAGCTCAAAAAATCAAACTTAAAAAATTAGAGCTTTTTATTTTAAGCTTTATGTCAAATCGTAACAAAAAAATCGAGCTAACAGGACGTTGTAAAAAGGATCTTGCAAAAAAGTTGCTGCTAAAAATATAACCTGAAAAGACAGTTGCATGGAGAAGTCCAAATACAAAAAAAAAGTGAAAAGTCTTTTAACATCTTCGAGTGTTTCCATAGTATTCAAAATAATTGCCTGCCTCTTCAGTCGAACAAGAAAAAGATTCACAAGTCATAGATGAGGCCGTAAAGTGTTTTTACGGTTTACTTTAAAGTTTTTCCTTTATTAAAAGTGCTTAATGGAGGGAAGGTTAATCCCTGTGGAAGCTTTCAATCGCCTCTACTTAAGTCGTTAGTTTCAAAATTAGAACGAACGATAATTAAGTCGAAAGATCCTGAAACCTCAATAGTAATGATGAAAGGTTGTTGTAAGATTGATCAAATTTGACTTATTTTGCAAGATTTACCAACACCATAAAAGAAAAAATATTAAGTAATTTTGACTAGTTATCACGCTCCAAGCTCAAACCGCTTCTGACATATCATAATATAAATTCGAATGTTGGAATTCAGATTCAATTTAGAGTGCAGGCAGTCGATGAAGAAGAATTTTCCTATTCTAAGGGGGTAGAAACAGCCCCTTCAAAGTAAGTTTCTTATCTCGAAAACGGCTTCCATTTAAAAAAAACGGCGAAACATGTGTAAATTTTTTCATCTTTCTGAGTGGAAAGTTTTTTTTTTAAATACCTACTTGAAAGATCCGCTTGAGAGAAATAATTGGGGTAGATAATTTTTTAATTTATATTAAGTCACGCTTAGGGAGTAACTTTTTCTTATTAGCAAGCATTTTTTTTTGTATTTTGAGCGCTCGGTACTTGGTTTTGAAAAAATGTAATGATCAAATCACTGCTTTAGTCCAGGTAATGGGTAGGTCATGACAACTCGCACAACCATATTGGAAAAGTTGCGGCGAAAACCGAAAACCAGTTTTTCAAGAATATTCTTCTCTCCAGCGCCACATAGGCTAAAAATAGGTATCAAAAAAATTATAGAGCATAAACCTTTATGCAACTTTTGTGGAAAATAATTTTTAATGTACAGAGTAAAGCTCAGAAAATTTCTACAATTTGCTACATTTTTAAAGTGAGAGGCACTTTTTTTCATGTGTAGTAGGCCGAGTCCATGATACAGGAAATTTCATACTCGATCATTTTTGTAGTAGCTATTTTTAACCAAGGTGGCGCTGGAGAGAAGATATTCTCGAAAAAACTAGTTTTCATCGCCATTTTTCCAATACGGAGACGCGAGCGGCGGTCACTCAAGGTCACTATTTTGGAATAATATTAAGAACACCGAACTGCATAAAATCTATTAAATAAGAACTCTCCTTGACCTTTTGTAGTGAAATCCCTTTTTTAAGTCTCCATAGTGACTGGACTACTTGGAGTAATTTAAAAATTAATGCAACGATTTTTGTGCAATTTAGAAGAAGTTTTTGACCGACATGATAATGTCAAGATATTTACAACGTAAAGGGAACTGGAATAACAACAGTCCACCGTCAAGACAGAGTTGTTGCTAGAATAGGTATAAAGCAGATAGGCGCTGTGACGTCAGCGGAATTGATGACAATTTCTCTTTCTGTAAATGGAAATGGTACCACTGTTCCTTCAGTATTTTTTCCCAACAAAAAAACTACCGCACCTAGTTTGTGAGTAATGCACCAAGCGGGTGCATCGGATCTGCGAATCCTGATAACTCGATATGATTTTCTTATATTTTTGGAGTATTTTGTCCAGTTTTTGCTGGATAACCTTAAATTTTTCCGCAAAAGGAGCATCAATTTTTGTAAAAATAGTGATTTATCTTTCCCTCAGTATTCCTACAACAAATTACAGCCCCTAGATAGATCTGTGTTTGGGCCTTTGACACAAGCAATCACCCCTGAAAACATACAGTAGGAGTTTCGTGCAGCGGGTGTTTGGTCAATTAACAGAGACATATTTTCGGATGATGAAATCATGACTTTAAAGGATAATCCTTTTTATGTCGATGCCCCTTCGACCCCATATAAATAGAACTCCAAACAAAACTGGCCGAGTTACAAATAATTTTAAAAATTAACAAACTGATCCTGGCTAAGAAAGTGAGCTCTGATAATCCGGTGTAGCTTCATCAACAACACATTCCATCTGACATTCGGACGCTTCCTAAGGCAGAGCCACATCAAACCAGAAGAAAGGGACACAAACATAGAACAGTAGCCATTTATACTGGCACTCCTGTTGAAGAATTGGAAGCAGATGAACAAAGGAAAGCAAAGAAATCAAAAGCAAGCTCAAAACGCAAAGCTGTTAAGAAACATTTGACAAAATTTAAAGCCAAGAGACCAGAGACTGAGTCTTCATCGGATGAAGACAAATCCTGCTTGCGCCTCCTTGAACCTTTGTCGTCATCCAAATCTGGAGAAAAATGGTTTCAGTGTAAGCGGTGCAAATTGTGAACCCACGGGAGATGTATCGATCAAAATCCATTTTATGTTTGCATAAATTGTTCATCAGACGACGATTAGTGTTTATATACCTCGCCAAGTGGCAATAGAGTTTTCTGTGTCTCTATATTATTGTTCCGGCTATACCAAGGAAGAGGAGGATAGCAGCCGAACCTCGAAAAACATGGAAGCCAGCCGAATATCCTGCTGAAAAACTTCTGAAAATACAGTCCACAGAATTAGAAATTTCAGTAATTTACAAAAAATTGTTATAAACGTCAATTACCATGAGGATTTCATTAATAAAATCGTTTCTTTTTTAGGATTGTCAGTTAGAAAAAGCAAGTTAAAAATAACCATGACGAATACAGAAAGCAAAATTTTAGAAAAATCTTATCGATAGAAGATAGAAGCGCTTAAAGTTTTACCGTTGTATTTCCCTGAATGTGAAATATTTCCTCATAAAAAAATGTTACGATAGTTAAGACCACATTTGTAAAGACATAGGAAGCTGAAGTCGTAAAAACTCCAGAATTAGCCAAATTGAGAAAAATGTATCGGAAATGTGTCACTTTTAAAAGTTAAAATTAGTATTTATTCAAGATATTCGTGAACTCACACTTTCCACGTAATATTTTATTTCCATATCGATTTATTTTATTATAAGTTTCTGAAAGTTTGCAAAACTGTGTTGAAATCAATGAATTTATTTTCCATTTCACGGTCAAAAAAATGTGTATTGTCTTTTGGAATCTTTTTAAAATTTTACCTTTTCGATCTTCGCAACTATACTATAATATAGGTAGGTATGCACGAAGCGTTAATAAAATTAACTACTAGGTACTGGTGTAGGAGACTTTATCAAATTGACCTGACCTATCTATTTGGATCAATATATTGGCTGAAACAAAAATAGACAGTACAGCCTTTTAAATTTAGGGTCACAGCTGTTATTGCCCCCAACAACGAAACCTAATTTTCATTGTTCAATTCTAATTTATAATTTATCTTCATAGCTCATAACAGGGAAATTAACTGATTAGATTTTATGAATATATTACAACTACTATAACTTACGACTAGTTAGGCTGCGACTAGTGTTTATTATAAGAACTCCCGCATAACTAACTTCATATTGAATTTTAAAAGAACCATTTTTCTATTTTTTGTCTTCCAAAAATTCGAAAATAATAATTATTGAGAGCTATACGAGTGTATCATCTGCGGGTGAACCTTTGCAATAAAATAAAGACCTTAATCCTCTTAGGTAAGAATCTCATTATACCTTTAGTGGTTCTGTCTGGGGGTAATCGCCTCTTTGAGATTATCTCCCTCTGCCTGCTCCTTCATTTTCCTTAAATTTTATCTTTCATTTGATTCAAATACATATTTAATTTGGTAGTACATAATATAGAGCCACAAAGTGTTGTGTCAATAGTGAAATGGATCGCACCTAGGTAAGATGATAAGGAAAATATTTCCTTCGCCTCATTAAATCAGCCCAAAATCGAAAAAAGCAAACAGTGCAAAAATTATGTTAGGAAATTAAAGACAGCTACGCGCCGTTGCATCAATAGAAACAATTCCTGCCTGCACATTAAATATTCATAAACAGAAATGTTCTCGCTCTGGTAAAAAGCCAGCCTCTAAAACGACCGAGCTAGGGTAGCAACGCACCAGCACCGAATATTGCCGCAGGGTATTGGAAGGACATTCCCTAGCTGCGTGAACGAGATACCGACCACCGACCGGGTGGAAAGTTTTGTAAAGTAAACAATAACACCTCGCATACACAATAGAAACTCATTAGGTATCCTGCCCACGATAATGAAATTTACACGTATTGATAGGGAGAATTAAGATATGACAGCCGCCGAAAGTTCATTACGCTACATAGACAACAAGTAGGTGAAAAGACGCTATGAAGTATAAGCAGGAGAATAATTAGTAAGTCGACACAATGAAAAGTACCTAAACGCGTTGACCGATTTGAAGGAAAATTTAGATAGTGCAGGTTTCGGACAAATTAGTGAGGTAGCCGCGAGGTCAACTCGCCAAATCTCAAGACAATTGAGATACGATTAAGGACTAAATCACAGAATGAGAGCAGTGTCGATAAGGTTCATTATTGCGCGGTGTTTAGAAAGCGGGCGACTGCTTCTATAAAAGCAGACGTCTTCCAGCAACTCGCTCTCAGATCAATTTTGACTTCCTAACCCTTTATACGGTACCTAGAGATGGCATATTGTGGACTCCGGGATACCTAATCCTTATCTATACCCGAAAATTCGACTAGATATGGCATTTAGTGGACTCCGGTCGAATTTCCCTTATCTACCTTGGAAAAATTCCAGTTGAAAACCCGAAAAGGGCAAAACAATCGTTTCACGCCAATTTCTAATCACAATTCTAATAAAACTCGACTAGAGATGGCATTTAGTGGACTCCGGTCTAATTTCCCTCATCTACCTAATTAAAATTCCAATTGTAACCCTGCGAGGGTGAATCTCGTCCAATAGAACTTCAGCACATAATTCTAAAATTCCATAATTAGTTTGGAGATGACGAATGAGTGGACTCCGATCTGATTTCCCTCCTTTATCTAATTAAAAACTCCTATTAAAATCTGGTTAGTCCGGATTCCATCGCAAGAAGACTTCATATTGGAAAAATAGTTAGGGAAGTTCTTTTAGAACAAAATAAAATCCAAATAAATAAATAATCAAACAGATTCACCAAATCCGCGAGCGCAAGTCCCCTTTTAAATCAGACCCAATAATCAACTAGGTATTAGGCGGCACCACAACAGGTACCTACGCAATTACGTCAATAATTAGAGATAAACCAAGTTAGGCAGGAGACAGGAATAAATAATTACATATTCACGCATAGGAAATTGAGATAGAGCTAGGAGCGAAAATAGACCCAGATCAGAAATTAATAATCCGTAAACAAAACGGCCCATGATTCAATCATTCTATTCTTCGAGGAGTCCGAGTTTTTAAACAGCGCAGATGGTTAGGAAGGAAGCAGTCCCTTTAAAAACGATTTAGAAAGTGAAAGGAGTTTCTCGCCATTATATGACACCATAAATAAAGATCACATAGCAGAGCACCCCCGGTTAGTACAGGTCTAGATGGAACGAGGCAGCGTTGTCAGATGTAGCCTCTGTTAATTCGCAAATATTATCAGGAAATACTAATTCCATTACAACACCCAATTAGGAGTTAAAATACGTACTCTATTTCCAAACGTTGGGGGAGGGATCCACCTCGATGTCCAGGTGAAGACCTCCGTTGTACCAATACAAGAGTATAACTCTTTAAAGTGGAAATCGTACAACAGGGCAAAAGCACCCTCAGAGTAGGACAGCATAACAGAAACCAAAGCAAGGTTGCCAGGTGTAATAAACGCCCTCACATGTCAGGAAATCCAATAATCAAAATAAAGTTAGGATCATGAATCGCAATTCACAAATAAAAATCCAAAGCAAATCAAAATTAACCTCGAGTATGGGAAAGCCAATTTAGATCCAGAAACCGAAGTATCATTATATAAGGTCGTTTTTCCGAATCTCTTCTAACCAGATTCTATACACACCTGGATCTTATGTGACAAACGTTATTATTATGTTCTCATCACACTATCTACGCTCTTTGGGTTGATAGGTCGACGTACTCGTGTTACTGGCGGACCGGTGGCTGGTGCCGTACAATCAAATAAGTAAATTTGTCCGTAAACATGCCTAAACACGAATGAGGGATAAAAGTCCAGCATTTTCAATCATTAACTAGATTAATGGTTAAAGAGTCGTGGTCTGTAGTATGATCAGCTAATAATCACGTTGAGGAGCAAAGATCTTCGAGAACGGAGCCAACATGCTCCGGGAAATAAATTAAGGTGTGTAGAAAAATCTACAATAATACAGTTGATTAAGGTTTCAATCCGATAAGTACTCGAATGACGAGTAAGGTAAATCAACAGGTATAACAGCAACAAATGCCTAAGGGCAAGGTAACATATATGACATAAAGGTCGCCTGACTAGGCAGCATCGACGGGTGCAATAAAAGGTAGAACAAGACAAATAACAACAAGGTATACAAAGTGATAACTAAATACAGTATCACCCAGGTTAAGAATTAAATAAACGGAGGTGAAATAATTCACACTCCTAGGTAAATCAACTGTGAAAATAAAATCATTAAATAAAAGAGAATCGGAAGGAACGATTTTATAAAAGATGCAAGTCAGCATTCAGGAGAAGTGGCAACCCCGTACTCGACTGAGCCTCGCATCTTAAACTGTCCGAATTCCCGTAACAGAACACGAACCGCTGTAGCTCGGTAGCCGAACTGCCGCCAACCGTCTTGGCGCGATATTTAACCCAAGTCAAATCCACAGGCGACTCAACTAGACATACAGGGTGATTCTCCCGGTTGAAAATACACGAGAATTTCGTACGAGAAATTGAATAGGTAATAGACAGACATTCCCGCATATACCGGGTCGTCTGTAAACAACATGGTTGTATTCTTTAATTAATTCAAGCAGTTGCTTGAAGTGAAGTCAAAGAAACAAGAAAAAGGAAATTAGGCAAGGAAAATCGTTGAATAGTTAAACACACGGACATTTCCGCATATACCGGATAGTCTGTAACCGAAACAAAAGCGAAAACGAAATAATAAGACATTCCCGCATATACCGGGTAGTCTGTTAAACGAAACAAAAACTAAAAGAAAGCACAGGTGTGCAAAAGAGTGGAATCCGAAATGGATTATAGTTTGAAAGATGGATGAAAGGGATCCCTCTTCGCTTTCCATTTTTTTTGTACTCTCTATGCCAAATCACAGCCCATCTCGCCATTCACCATTTTACGCCCTTGCAAACGAATTCTCTCGCTCATCATACGCTTTTAAAACCTCTGATAGAAAGCCAACAGTTAACAACGAGTCCCAGTTAAATTCCCCGCTTTTCCGACAAAAGAAAAATCCCAGTAGGTTCTTTGCTCATCCGTTTCGGTCATAGTAATCCTGGCATACCTCAATCAAAGAGCAGGGGTGACTACGGTAAAAACTAGGTAAACACAACGTAGGAAAACACAGCGGTCCTATTAGGAGAAATTAGGGAAACTAGACGATCACAAGGTGGCTTTTCGCTCCAGACCATCGGGCCGGGGGTACCGTCGTTACAATAGATAGAAGACCTAATGGCTCTGCATTTAGTCTCGGCGAGTTTTTTATAAGTTGACAAATAAGGCGATGAATTAAAATTAAAGATGCAGAATCTCAAAGAACGTGAACATGCATTTTAATTGTGAATTTATATAAATCATCTAAAGATTTAATTATTCCAACCTTGAACTAACAGATCAAGCAGTAAAATCTTATATTTATATCTACCTATAATATAACATTCTTATTGTACCTACATAAAAATATTAACTAAGTAATTCTGCATAGTAACCACTTTCAGATTTCAGAGAAGACAAAATAAACTAAAACACATTTTTTAAGTAATATCGAGGTCAGACCAGTTATCCACCCAACCACGTTCAAAATTTGCAGTGCAAAAGTAAAAAAAAGTATCAACGTCAAAAAAATTCCAGATTTCAGCGTAAAAATATTTAATACGAATTTTTTATGAATTCGTTTTCATAAAAACCTTCCAAACTACTGAAGATTTTCCTCAAATTTGGTGTACCTACCTAAGGTAATATTAATGGAGGGGTAAAACTTTGAAGCCCAATACATTTTTCAGACGAAACAAGTGGCGTAGTTATGGGAGTTCTTTTATTTTAATTATCAAGAATTAAGCGCCTAAACTTCCTCGCCACTGGAGAATATACATTTTTTTATTTTTATTTTGAAATTTTATATTATTGTCCGAAAAAAGATACTCTTAATAAAGGTCTCTAGGAGGCTTAGTTTTTTAGATATTTTGATTTTTTATAATCGATGTTAGATCATAAAACTCCAATGTATAGAAATCGCTATAAATTTATTTTGAAATTCTACAATTTTGTAATTTTTTTATTTATTGTTATATATTTTTATTTATTGTTATTTTTCATAAAACAAACCAAAATATCTCAAAAACTAAGCATCCCAGAGCCCTTTATATTCTTCCAGTGGCGTAAAAGTTGAGGGGCTATAAATAAAAAAGACCTCTCATAACTAAGCCACTGGTTTCATCTAAGAAGTGTATTATTGTACTTCAAAGTTCTACCCCTCCATTAATATTAACTTACCTACGCCAAATTTGAGAAAAATTTCTTCAATAGTTTAGAAGATATTCAATAAAATGAATTTTTTCCAAGTGTAACACGACGTATCTCGAAAATAAAACGTTTTCGAGCAAAACTTACAGGATGATTTTTGCCCTAATTGTCCTGTTTGTTTTTTGATGAAAAAAGTATGTATTTTCGTAACAAAAACTCCATAGGCCTAGAGCTCTACAGCGACAAATTTCCTGGACTTTTGGGTTCATTCTTTTTTAGCTTTAAAGCTTTTAAAGCTTTTGGCTTTATTTTTGATTTCAAGCTACAACTAAACATTTTGGAAAAAATACCATTAGACAAAAGTCGTAGAGCGGAAAATTTACTATAATTTTGGTTTTAACTTTGTTCGGAACAATCTACAGAATGCAAATCATATTATTTGTAGTACCTTTTCACATTTTTTCAGGTTTTCGGCCAAATCTATCAATTTTTTGGAAATGTAACAAGAGAATAAAAATGTAGAAACAGAATTGTTCGCAATTTTACGGTTTACAAAATTAAGTTCTAGGAATCCCCCCTCCCCAAGTAGTTACACTTATAGTTTTTCATCAGAACACAAAAAAGGTAAAAAGGGCTAAACAGGACCTGTCGTTTTTCTCTTTGGGTGAAACATTTTGTATTTTTGTGGGAAACTACATAGGCCTAAAAAGTTTTACAGCGGAAAATTTTCGACAGTTTTGGGTTCATAATCTCCTATACAAAATATTTTATGGAAATACTTTTGCCTCTATTTTAGATTTCAAACCAAAACTTACATTTTGGAGAAAAATACCATCAGAAAAAAGATGTGGAGCAAAAAATTTCCTATAATTTTGGTTTCAATTTATTTTGGAAAATTAAACAGAATGCAAATCATATTTGTAGTACTTTTTCACAGTTTTTTCAGGTTTTCGTCCAAATCTATCGAGTTTTTTGGAATGCAACAAAAAAACAAAAATGTAGAACCAGAATTGTTAACAATTTTCCGGTATACAAAATCTATAAATCCCCCTCCCCCCCCCCTCCGCCCAGTAGTTATACACAGGATTTCACAGGACACAAACAAGGCAAAAAGGTCTAAAAGGGCTAAAAGGGCCTGTCCTTTTTGTCTTTTGATGAAAAACTATGCACTTTTTTGGAAACTCCATAGGCCAATCAGAAGAAAGTTGTAGAGGGAAAAATTTCCTATAATTTACATTTTTTACTTCTTTGAAAATTCTAAAGAGCGCAAAATCAAATTTTTGTTGTACTTTTGCACATTTTTTCAGATTTTCTGCCAAATCCATAAATGTTTTTGGAATGTTACAATAGAACAAAAATGTAGAACCAGAATCGCTGGAGATTTTCCGCTCTACAACTTTAGTTCTAGGAATTTTACACCCAAATAGATAAATCATCAAAACACAAAAAAAGGGTAAAAGGACAAAAAAGGGGAAAATCCCCCTACAGGTATGTATTTCTCAGAAGATGGAGCGCGTCTTCAAAAAAACATGTTCACGCAGTCTCCTCAACTCTTCTTCCCATTCAGCTCGCATTTCTGTTGTTAAATGTCTTCAGTTTTCCTAAATTGAATGGATTTCTTAATGATCAACGTGTTTGATGTCGATCGAGTCTTGCTTCAGTGAAGCCGTGCAGCCTCAACTCTGTACCATCAAATAAGCACAATGCTAGAAAACCAGAAATTTTCCTGGATTGACTAGTTCCAATTTCGACGTTACTTCCTAACTTTCTACTATCGTTTCTAGCATTATGATTTCCTTGAGTAACCTCGAAACTTTACGCCCTTCCATGAGAGCAAACAGAGAGAGAAAGAGAGAGCAACGTCGACGACCGCTGCTGCAAAATTTTCTGCATTAGGCTTGTATCAAAGCTCAAAGCTTAGTATTTGACCTCTAGACTAGGTCACAAAATAAACTTCTTTATGTTATGAAATTATAAATTATCATGGTTTTATAGTGCTTGGGTTGTTTTTGGCTGCACTAAAGAGTTTCATGGTGTTACATTGAATTGGAGCCATTTTTTCCAATTTTGCAAACAACTGATGGCTCTAGTTCTTGACGCTTATTTCCTTCAGTAGCATAAAATCCAACAGTTGATTCTTCTCGCCTCTCGACACTTCTTTACCTATTCTTCTAGAACCAAGTTTGTCATTTTATTGAGAAAGTTTGTTGTATAACTTTTCAGCAATCAAATTTATTTACTTGGCAATTATTTATTAATTATTGTAAATAGTTATAATTTCATCATTAAATCTTTGAAATGTTATTTACATTAATCTCGTTAAAGAAAATAAGAAGCAATTATAAAACTTACATTACACAAATTACAGTTGCGAGAAAAACTAATGACACCATAATTAATTTGAAAAAAATCTAAAAAATCCACATGGCAACATTGCGGTGTTGTCATCCAATTACAATGAGACAAATGACATCAGACTACTGTTTTAACATGTAATATAAATTAGCGACATAGGCTGTGGTAACAAACAAGCATCTATCAGCCTCCGTGATGTAATTAGATAGATGTACTTCTTCTAGTTCTAGTTCGTCTAGTTCATTGCATCTATCAATTTATTTCATAATGAAGATTTAGGTACTATTTTTAGTGTGCTCAACACTTCAGTCATATAAATGTTAATGCCTTTATAATTAGATTAACAATAACGATATAGCATTCCTGGTTCATCTTTAAATGTGGTGTGGGTCTTGATATTTAACACGTAATTTAACCGTAAATTTTAATTGTATAAATAACAATGCTTGCAGAATTTTCATAGCAATTAAAACAACTAGGACGTCGTGGGTATAGGCGTTAGTGAAAATTTCGTTGAAAATTATTAGAAATTGTGTCGTGATGGTGATAGTGATTGTTGCCTAAATCACAATAGGTAAAGTAGGTAGAAAAGAATAGGTAACGCAGTTAAAGCCCATTCAAGAGTGTAGTGATTTGTTTAAATAAATATTATGGAACTCTATACTTACATCATTAAAATAAGATTTAAAATATATAAAAATAAATAAATGGAGTAGACCATAAGTTTACTTCTCATGTGAGATTTGTTTAAGAGATTTCACATGAGATAGTTGCCAGTAAACAATATTAGGTTTCCAGTTGTAAAGTTTTATGGATGTTACTTTTAAAGGTGCTTATTGTTTACCTTGAAATGTGGAGTGTAAATTAGATGCAAATAGAAATCATACTAGAAGTGATAAATTACACAAATATCCATCTGTCTAATATTCATCCATTATGCAACGTGCAGATGATGAGTGTTGCATAAATTATTTAGGTAAAGAATTTTTGCAAGTTTTATAACAAAAAAATTGGCAATGAACTAAAAAATAATAGGTAAGAACGAGTACGAGCAAACAAAATTATGTGTTTAGTTAATATTAGAATAACAATATTTGGGTTGTATTAAAATACGAGTAATAAAATAAAAGACGTTGAACTCTTCTAGTTGTAGGATAAGCACAGAAAAAAATGTTTTGTTAACTAAGAAAAAATATGGCGACCCAGACGAAGCCAAAGAATAAAAAATGTTAACGGAGCGACAAATGTGATTGATGTGGGAATTAAAATAGGTGCCACTTTCCGTCTGTTAACTGATGTCTATTTCCGTGTGAATAAAAATAGAACTAGTAATTCTCCCTAATTTCGAAAAGCACATTTGTTGGCTTTTATGACGACTAGTAGGTACTTAAATGCTATTTTATTTTTAAATTAGAGGGTGTTTGCCTTCATCATTTATTTATAGGTTTTATCATTAGGAGATAACAAACTGTAGAGAAAAATTATGTTTTTCTTCCGAAACAGGAGAAGTAATTTTTCGAGCGTAGGTTACTAATGTCGATTTTTTCAATACGAAATCTTGACACACCGGGCAGCTTTGAGGCCTCTTTTGAGTATTTTATCATGTTATTTTTGCCTACATCATTTATTTACTGGTTTTATCATTAGAAGGTGTAACAAACGGTAGAGACAAATTACGTTTTTCTCCCGAAACAGGAGAAGTCATTTTTCGAGCGTAGGTTACTAATGTCGATTTTTTCAATACGAAATTTTGACACCCCGGCAGCTTTGAGGCCTCTTTTGAGTATTTTTTCATGTTATTTTTGCCTACATCATTTATTTGCAGATTTTATCATTAGAAGGTAACAAACGGTAGAGAAAAATTATGTTTTTCTCCCGAAACAGGAGAAGTCATTTTTCGAGCGTAGGTTACTAATGTTGATTTTTTCAATACGAAATTATGACACCCCGGCAGCTTTGAGGCCTCTTTTGAGTATTTTTTTCATGTTATTTTTGCCTACATCATTTATTTACAGGTTTTATCATTAGAAGGTAACAAACTGTAGAGAAAAATTACGTTTTTCTCCCGAAACAGGAGAAGTCATTTTTCGAGCGTAGGTTACTAATGTCGATTTTTTCAATACGAAATTTTGACATACCGGGCAGCTTTGAGGCCTCTTTTGAGTATTTTATCATGTTATTTTTGCCTACATCATTTATTTACTGGTTTTATCATTAGAAGGTGTAACAAACGGTAGAGACAAATTACGTTTTTCTCCCGAAACAGGAGAAGTCATTTTTCGAGCGTAGGTTACTAATGTTGATTTTTTCAATACGAAATTTTGACACCCCGGCAGCTTTGAGGCCTCTTTTGAGTATTTTTTTCATGTTATTTTTGCCTACATCATTTATTTACAGGTTTTATCATTAGAAGGTAACAAACTGTAGAGAAAAATTACGTTTTTCTCCCGAAACAGGAGAAGTCATTTTTCGAGCGTAGGTTACTAATGTCGATTTTTTCAATACGAAATTTTGACATACCGGGCAGCTTTGAGGCCTCTTTTGAGTATTTTATCATGTTATTTTTGCCTACATCATTTATTTACTGGTTTTATCATTAGAAGGTGTAACAAACGGTAGAGACAAATTACGTTTTTCTCCCGAAACAGGAGAAGTCATTTTTCGAGCGTAGGTTACTAATGTCGATTTTTTCAATACGAAATTTTGACACCCCGGCAGCTTTGAGGCCTCTTTTGAGTATTTTTTTCATGTTATTTTTGCTTACATCATTTATTTACAGGTTTTATCATTAGAAGGTAACAAACTGTAGAGAAAAATTACGTTTTTCTCCCGAAACAGGAGAAGTCATTTTTCGAGCGTAGGTTAATAATGTCGATTTTTTCAATACGAAATTTTGACATACCGGGCAGCTTTGAGGCCTCTTTTGAGTATTTTATCATGTTATTTTTGCCTACATCATTTATTTACAGGTTTTATCATTAGAAGATAACAAACCGTAGAGAAAAATTTGTTTTTCTCCCAAAACAGGAGAAGTCATTTTTCGAGCGTAGGTTCGATTTTTCAATACGAAATTTTGACACACCGGGCAGCTTTGAGGCCTCTTTTGAGTATTTTTTTCATGTTATTTTTGCCTACATCATTTATTTACAGATTTTATCGTTAGAAGGTAACAAACGGTAGAGAAAAATTATGTTTTTCTCCCGAAACAGGAGAGCTCATTTTTCGAGCGTAAGGTTACTAATGTCGATTTTTTCAATACGAAATTTTGACACACCGGGCAGCTTTGGTCCTCTTTTGAGTATTTTTTCATGTTATTTTTGCCTACATCATTTACTTACAGGTTTTATCATTAGAAGGTAACAAACGGTAGAGAAAAATTATGTTTTTCTCCCGAAACAGGAGAAGTCATTTTTCGATCGTAGGTTACTAATGTCGATTTTTTCAATACGAAATTTTGACACACCGGGCAGCTTTGAGGCCTCTTTTGAGTATTTTTTTCATGTTATTTTTGCTTACATCATTTATTTACAGGTTTTATCATTAGAAGGTAACAAACGGTAGAGAAAAATTATGTTTTTCTCCCGAAACAGGAGAAGTCATTTTTCGATCGTAGGTTACTAATGTCGATTTTTTCAATACGAAATTTTGACACACCGGGCAGCTTTGAGGCCTCTTTTGAGTATTTTTTCATGTTATTTTTGTCTCCATCATTTACTTACAGGTTTTATCATTAGAAGGTAACAAACGGTAGAGAAAAATTATGTTTTTCTCCCGAAACAGGAGAAGTCATTTTTCGAGCGTAGGTTACTAATGTCGATTTTTTCAATACGAAATTTTGACACACCGGGCAGTTTTGAGGCCTCTTTTGAGTATTTTTTCATGTTATTTTTGTCTCCATCATTTACTTACAGGTTTTATCATTAGAAGGTAACAAACGGTAGAGAAAAATTATGTTTTTCTCCCGAAACAGGAGAAGTCATTTTTCGAACGTAGGTTACTAATGTCGATTTTTTCAATACGAAATTTTGACACACCGAGCAGCTTTGAGTCCTCTTTTGAGTATTTTTTCATGTAATTTTTGCCTACATCATTTACTTACAGGTTTTATCATTAGAAGGTAACAAACGGTAGAGAAAAATTATGTTTTTCTCCCGAAACAGTAGAAGTCATTTTTCGAGCGTAGGTTACTAATGTCGATTTTTTCAATACGAAATTTTGACACACCGGGCAGCTTTGAGGCCTCTTTTGAGTATTTTTTCGTGTTATTTTTGTCTCCATCATTTACTTACAGGTTTTATAATTAGAAGGTAACAAACTGTTTTTCTCCCGAAACAGGAGAGCTCATTTTTCGAGCGTAAGGTTACTAATGTCGATTTTTTCAATACGAAATTTTGACACACCGGGCAGCTTTGGTCCTCTTTTGAGTATTTTTTCATGTTATTTTTGCCTACATCATTTATTTACTGGTTTTATCATTAGAAGGTGTAACAAACGGTAGAGAAAAATTATGTTTTTCTCCCGAAGCAGGAGAAGTCATTTTTCGAGCGTAGGTTACTAATGTCGATTTTTTCAATACGAAATTTTGACACACCGGGCAGCTTTGGTCCTCTTTTGAGTATTTTTTCATGTTATTTTTGTCTCCATCATTTACTTACAGGTTTTATCATTAGAAGGTAACAAACGGTAGAGAAAAATTATGTTTTTCTCCCGAAACAGGAGAAGTTCGAGCGTAGGTTACTAATGTCGATTTTTTCAATACGAAATTTTGACACACCGGGCAGCTTTGAGTCCTCTCTTGAGTATTTTTTCATGTTATTTTTGTCTACATAATTTATTTACAGGTTTTATCATTAGAAGGTAACAAACTGTAGAGAAAAATTATGTTTTTCTCCCGAAACAGGAGAAGTCATTTTTCGAGCGTAGGTTACTAAGGTCGATTTTTTCAATACGATATTTTGACACACTGGGCAGTTTTCAGGCCTCTTTTGAGTATTTTTTCATGTCCTGTTTGCCAACATAATTTTTTTAGAGGTTTTATTATTTTTTTAATGACAGCCAATTTTTCTTTTCATTATTTTGTTATATCTTTTAACTGTCAAAGTGATTGGAAGAAATTTTCGATTATTTGCCTTAAAAAAAGTCAAAAAAATTGACATACTTTTGGATTTTCAGCAAAACTCAAAATATAAATATTTATCGAATGTTTAGTCGCGTTTCTTTCGCCCCTAGCTGCATCGTAATCAAAAAATTGTATTTTTTATAAAAAAGAATAAACAGGTAGGACCTGTCAACAACTACATTCTCTCATCAACATATTTGAAGGCATGTTTTATTTTAGAAATACGAGTACATAAAATGGATTTTATTAGACGAGAATTGCACATATTAATTAATCTTTTAATAGATAGGCTGAACAATAAAAACGATCGCCTCTAGTTTATATTTAAATATTAATTAAAAAGTAGTTCTTGAATCGTAAATTTCAAGCTTTAAAAAGTTTAAATATACAGGGTGTTTCAGAGATATAGGGCCAAATCTAATCTTTTAATGAAATCAATAATTTTTTCAATGAAAATGGGCCATAATTACCTGAGAAAACTTCAAATATTTATCTCAAAAAAGTATGAAATAATACATTTTTGATTTAATATCTTTTTTGCATTTGCAATAAAGTCAGTGGAGTAAAATATAGGAAGGGAAAAGTCAGGAAGACATCTACACAAACTGAAATGGCAAAATTGAAGAGCATTATTTCATCATTGTTCATGCCAAATTTTATAAAAATCTGTTTAAATTTACACGAGTTACATATAACCAAAAACTGTTCTATTTTTTTAAACTTTAACACCCTGTATATTTTAAACGAAACGTCATTTTGAGCTGAATTTTACTTTTTCAAGTTATATTTATGAGAGGAATTACTCTTTTAAATTTGGCCATATGATACCTCTAAGAACTACCCTCTTATGATGTTGGGAATTATTTTCGCAAAAAAAACATCAGTTAAACCCCTCTGATCAGATCATTTGAAATAGGTTTTTAATTTTGCAATATTTGAAGGGTTTTCACTGGTGACATAGAAAATAAGTAGGAAAATTAATGCAAGTGTTTTCCAGCGCAGTATGGCATCCATCTGGCAGCCTAGGATTCATCTCGTGACCAATGAACCCGAGAATGAACCCTTGTAGATAGCCGAAATGCGGAAACGAATCTAGGGGTCAATACCAAAGTGTGCGTTAGCTTGTTTATCTTGCTTTCAAGAATTTCATTATTTTTTTACCCATAAAAAAAAAAGTTTCAGAAACAAGGGTTTCAGGAACAATATCTACGTGAATTTATGTTAATGAGATTTAATTTTTTTTTTCAAAATTGTTTTTTAACAAAACAAAAAAAAATGTTTTTGAACAAAATTTTTTCTTAGGTGCTAAAATTACTGATTTGAGTAATTTAATACAAAACTAAGTAGCATCAGGTAAGTACCTATACCTCTAATAAAAATGATTATTATAATTTGAGATAGGTAATGCGGAAATTGATGGTTTTTTCTCTATGTTTAATTTTTCAATTTTTCATGGGTCTTAGGCTTATTTTAATTTTCCATATGTAGGCGATTTTCCCGATCGCCGCTAATAATTATTAAGTTTACCTATATTTCATTTGTTTTGTTTGAATAGATTTATTTTATTACTGAAAATTGTAATTATAAGAATTATTGTGAATCATTTAAATGACCGGCTATCTGCGATAAGATTTAATCGCACTCGAGCAGTTTTGAGCTGGTCGCCTGAAGAGAACGGATCGTATAAAATATAAATTTTGTTATCATTGGTTGAGATTCATTATTTTATTCCTCCTTGTCTATTTATTCAAGAATGGTCCTTACAGTTCAGGTGTGGGGTTAGTGATTCGCGTGCTATTAAATTGAAATAGTTAATTGTAATAGTTTTTTTTTTTTGGACAAAGGCAAAAGTTGTTTTTGTTCCATAAAGAAATACTTAAATATTTAATAACAGAAAGTCTGTTATTTCACGAAAATTATGGGAAAGAGAACAAATCGACATTCTAGTTCTAGTAGTAGCTCTTCTGAAAGCTCCTCTAGATCACGAAGTAGTTCTCCAAGGAGATATCGAAAGAGAGGACGCTATACGACAGAAAGATCATGCACGCCGACTAGATCTTCCACGTCATCACGGAGTGTTTCTAACGAGCATGAAATTGAGGAATTGAAAAAGAAAGTGCAAGAATTAACCAAGAAAAATGAAGAACTCACTACAAGCAGTGAAATAAGGTTATCGGTGAGAAGCGACTGTATCCCAGAATTTTCGCCGGATAGCGCATCTCTAACGGCTTCTCAGTGGCTAGACAAAATAGATCAGTTAAAATCTATTAACCGTTGGAACGACATCACAACCATCTACCATATGCAGTCGCGGTTAACAGGAATGGCCAAAAGTTGGTATCATAGCTTGAAAGTATACAAGCAGTCATGGGAAGATTGGAAAATACTTATAAGGAAAACGTTTCCTGATAGTATTGATTACGCATCGGCGCTACGAAAAATGCTTGAGCGTCACAAACAGCCAAACGAATCTATGACAACATATTATTTTGAAAAGATGGGCCTACTGCGTTTTTGTGAAATTGATGGAAAGAAAGGCGTCTCTTGTTTGATAGACGGACTCAACGATCGAGTAATGCAAAATGGAGCAAGAGCCGGACGTTATGAAACTCCTGAATCGCTCTACGAAGAGTACCTTTCTGCTGTCAAAGATACAGGTGTGCCAAGCTCAGTAGTGAATGTCAAGAAAAGTTCTGACAAACTGGTAACTCATGTACCTAAGACCGATTTAAGGTTTGCTATACGTAAAAGGTCACAGTACATTCCATCTGAATCTCGTCACGATAGTAAAAATATTAAATGTTTCAATTGCCATGAAAGAGGACATATTTTTTCTAAATGTCCTAAGCCAAGGGTGACATGCACCCGCTGCCATCGTTTAGGTCATGAAGCTGGAAACTGCCTAATGAAGCCTGAAGGTACTAAAAATATCGGTAAGCAGAGCCTTCATATTACTACTGTTAATAATTCATATAAAAATGCGAATGATTGTTATTTTATTGATTGCGTCATAAATGACATGTCCTTTCGAGGTTATGTAGACTCGGGTAGTACCGCAGTCACAATTAGAGAATCTGATGTTTTAAAGTTAAAGTTACAATTAATTCCAACTCAAATGAGGTTACAAGGTTTTGGTGGAGGGAGTGTACCTGTTAGTTCGAAAGTTGAACTTAATCTGAAAGTTGACTTAGCTGTAGCACAAGTAACTGCTTTGGTTGTTCAGGACGCGCATCAAAATGTTTCAGTTATTGTAGGGCAACCATTTATAAATCACGAGAATGTAGTTGTAATTGTTCGTGGAGGACAGGTTCGTCTCTTCAATAAAGATTTAATTAACATTAACGAGTTTTCCGAACTACCACCAAGAAAATTTACTCTGTGGGCAACAGAAAAGTCTGTTATTCCCCCAAATCATATAGGTCATATATCAGTAACTTGTGACGAGCAGTGTGAAGATCTTTTTATTGATTTGCAATACCGACAGTTGCCGAATAACTTCCATGTAATTCCACGTTGCGTTATAAATTTAAAATCAGGGAATTTAATACCAGTCATGAATATTTCTGATCGAAATGTTGAATACGCTAAAGGTGTCGTTGTTGCTCGAGGTTTTGGTTGTGTCCCTATTTCTCACTCCGAGGAACAATGTCTGACGATTAAGCAAAATAATTTACCAATTTTTGAAATGTCCCAACTTCAAAGTCAAATAAATCCAATATTAAACGAGGAACAAAAATTAAAACTGCTAAAGCTCCTAAATGACTACCGATCATGTTTCGCAACTAATACCTCGGAAATTGGAAATTGCCACTCTATCGCAATGTCAATAAAACTCCGAGACGAGGAGCCAATCACGTACAGACCCTATCGTTTGTCATATCCCCAACGTCAGAAGGTCCAAGGAATAGTCCAAGATTTGTTGGAGAACGACATAATCAGGGAATCGGATTCACCATACTCCAGTCCAATATTATTAGTACGAAAGAAAAACGGAGAAGAACGTATGTGTGTGGATTATAGGGCCTTGAATAATAAAACCATAAAAGACAAATATCCCTTACCCCGGATCGATGATCTTCTAGACAGGCTCAAAGGTTGTCAATTTTTCACTAGTTTGGATCTTGCTTCCGGGTATCACCAAATTCCCGTTGATGAAACTTCAGTCCCAAAAACAGCTTTTGTTACTCCTGACGGACACTACGAATATTTAAGAATGCCCTTTGGGTTGGTCAATGCCCCCGCCGTTTTTCAGAGAACCATAAACACTCTTCTGGGTTCGCTTCGTTTCACATGGGCTCTTGCATATCTAGATGATGTGCTAATACCTTCTTCTAGTTTCGATGAGGGACTAACACGCCTAAAAGTTATCCTGGAAATCTTCCGTGACGCCAACGTTACTCTCCGTCTGAACAAGTGTCATTTCTTAGATACTCAAATAACATACCTAGGTCACGAGATCAGTAAAGATGGGATCAGGCCAGGCGTAGACAAAATCAAAGCAGTTTCTGATTTTCGACCACCCACAAACATACATGAGGTTCGGCGCTTCCTAGGGTTGGCTAGTTATTTCCGAAAATTTATAAAAAATTTCGCTTCCATTGCAAAACCTTTAACAACATTGACCAAGAAAGATACGCCCTTTAGATGGGAAACCTCAGAAAATTGTGCTTTTGAAGAACTGAAAAATAAATTAACTACCAGACCGGTATTAGCAATATATGACCACCTCGCTGAAACCGAAGTCCATACTGATGCTAGTAAATTTGGCATCGGTGGAATTCTACTGCAAAAGCAAGATGATTCCTCCTTAAAACCAGTGCAGTACTTTAGTAAATCGACAACTCCAAACGAACAGAACTACCATTCGTTTGAGCTCGAAACATTAGCCGTTGTGAATTCTTTACAAAAGTTTAAAGTTTATTTGTTGGGGAAACATTTCAAAGTAGTAACGGATTGCAATGCCTTAAGGACAACCTTAACAAAGAGAGACTTGATCCCTCGCATAGCACGTTGGTGGTTAACGACTCAAGAATTTGATTTCAACATAGAGTACCGTCCAGGTTGCAAAATGAGTCATGTTGATGCGTTGAGTCGAAGTCCTATCGAGGACGATACTGGCAGAACAGATGAAATTCTCCATGTAAATGTGACTGAAGACGACTGGGTACTTGCAGCTCAACTGACAGATGAAAAGTGTAAAAACATTCATCTAATTTTGTCAGGAGGAGCTGACGAAAAGCAGCTGCAGGAAATGTCTAAGGATTATTGCCTCAAAAATAACCGAATTTACCGCAAGACACCCCATGGGTTAAAATGGCTTGTACCCAAAACTTCCAGAAGACGTGTGTTGATGTACTATCATGATAGCATCGGTCACTTTTCAGTCGATAAAACACTTGCGGCGCTAGGAGAAAATTACTGGTTTCCGCGCATGCGCAACTATGTAAAAAAACTATATAGCTGCTTGCTTAGGGTGCATGTATAACAAGAAGCCTTCAGGTAAACAACCTGGTATGCTAAATTGCATCGAAAAGAAAGATATTCCAATGGACACGCTTCACTTGGATCATTTAGGGCCTTTTGTAAAAAGTAAAAAGAATAATAGTTATTTAATAGTCGCTGTAGACGCATTTACGAAATTCACGTTAATGAAAGCAGTTGTAAGTGCAAAGGTAGCCCCCGTTATTAAATTTCTTAGCGAAAACGTAATTAATATCTTTGGAGTGCCAAGAAGAATTATTTGTGATCGTGGGACAGCATTTACATGCAGGGTTTTCACTGAGTTTTGCAACGATTTAGGAATTAAGCGAGTATTGTGTGCTACTGCTACCCCCCGTGCTAATGGGCAAGTTGAACGAATGAATAGGGTGATTCTTTCTGCCGTCATGGCTTCCTCGGAAGATGACGTTCGCTGGGATGAATCAATAAGTCGTGTCCAGTGGGGTATGAATGTTACGGTAAGTTCTGTAACGAAGAAAAGCCCTTATGAGGTTTTTCTGGGTTATAAGCCACGAGGAATAAATGATGCTTTCCTCACTGCTGAGGTTTCTGAACAAAGTGTTGTTGATTTAGCTGAAGTTCGAACAGAAGCTGCTCAAAATACTGAGTTGAATCAACAAGTTCAGAAAAGAAATTTTGATAGCAAACGTGCTAAAACTAAAGGATATCAAGTTGGCCAACAGGTGCTTGTCCTGAGAACAAAGTGTTCTAATGATGGACAAAGTAAGAAGCTCGAGCCGAAGTATCAAGGGCCTTTTGTGATCACAAAGATTTTAAGTAACGATCGTTACGTAGTAGAGGACATGCCAGGTGCGGAACGTTCCCGTCTACCATACAAGGGCATTTGTCCGACTGACAAACTGAAACCGTTCAGAGTCGTGGTTAGCTCCCAGTCAGAAAAGTCTGATAATGAATCTAACTGAAAAGTTCAGTTATGAAATGGGTAGCTTATAGTCAGAAAAGTCTGATAATGAATCGTTATTGAAACGTTAGAGTAGCCCCTAGTCAGAAAAGCTTGACAATGGCAATGACTGAAAAGTTCAGTAGTTATGGGTAGTTTTCAATCAGATCTGCCTAACGGTGAATCCAACTGAGAATTTATTTTCTTTAGTGATGGAGTCTCCGGTTCGGAATTATCTGAATTGAAGACTACCTGGGAAACTGAAGACCTAGATGCTAATTTTTTTTATTTCTGTTATATTCCAGGCCAATGGAAGAAATAACGCGGGTCGCTTCTCGAGGGCGAGAAGAAAGTCAGGTCAGCCGACTGTAGGCGATTTTCCCGATCGCCGCTAATAATTATTAAGTTTACCTATATTTCATTTGTTTTGTTTGAATAGATTTATTTTATTACTGAAAATTGTAATTATAAGAATTATTGTGAATCATTTAAATGACCGGCTATCTGCGATAAGATTTAATCGCACTCGAGCAGTTTTGAGCTGGTCGCCTGAAGAGAACGGATCGTATAAAATATAAATTTTGTTATCATTGGTTGAGATTCATTATTTTATTCCTCCTTGTCTATTTATTCAAGAATGGTCCTTACACATAATAATTAGTTACCTACTAATTAATTTAAAAATGAATATCCAAGCACGAAAAAACGTGTTATAATTGGCTTCGTATCTGCTTAAACGTTCTGTATGATTATTAATCATGTTGTTTTCATGACTGTATGTAGCTGTTTACCTTTATTATTATAAGATAAGCAGTCGATTTAATTCACTAAAAAAATTGAAAATATGCTCGAATTATTCATTTTGAGATAAGCGCTGTAGTAGCTGCTTTAATTTTATCCGAAGATTTTTTTAATTTATTAAGATGATATTATTAAAATTATGCATCGTCTTGTTTGTAAAATCTTATCAAGTTTTACGAGCAATATTATACAATCCCACTTTGTTATTTTCAAGGTTACTTGCAATTATAGGAAGTGAAATTGACTGAAAATTGGAAATTTACATAAATAAAATTGGTACAATACAACAACAACAAATACAATCATCAGTGACCTAAATATTTTTGCAAAATGGAGTCTGAGACTTAATACAAAATTCGGACTTAATATTATAATATTAACATACCTACATATTATAAGAAATATAATTAAATAATAGGATGTATCTACATTTTAATGTATTTCTGAAATAAAGGTAGACAGATATTTAAGTATAATCAAAATATAAACAAAAACAATAAATATTATTATGATTATTTCGAATAAATTAATGCGTAAGAAATAACAAACAAGTAATATTATAATAAATTAAAGCTAATCTTAAATAATAAATCGATTGTATATTTATATAAAAACAGGTGTCACGGTGAAAAACAAACGCTATTTTTATCAAAAAAGAGCGCAACAATCAAACACCTACCTGTATTTGAAGCCGCTACTTCCCCAGGATGCTTCTCTGGGATCCGCTCCCCATTAGCACGCACATCGGTCATCCTACCACCTCCCAAAATCCCAAAAATTCACCAAACACCACTATAGTATCCCGAAAATCACTTAGTTAGACCCGAACAGCTCAATAGAACGCTCTCACACGTCGAGCGCTTTAAAAATTAATATTACAGGAAGTACCGTCGATTTCAAGCCGTACGCTTCGGGACCACGACCGATTGACACTCGAATCGCCGGTAATTGTTCCCACTCGGTGTCACCCGAACACGACCGAAGACAGCTGATCTCGTCGCGTTCGAGATTCCAAGATCCGATCGAATCTGTGTGCTTTTGTCGGACGCTGAAGATGCCTGAAAGGAGGAGGACGCATGCGTGGGGAGGATAATGTCCTGAGCTTTTCAGGACTCGTATTATCCTTTCCTGTTGCGTGAGTTTTGCAATTGAATAATCGTAGCTGTGATTATTCGCAAATTGATTAGGGTATGTAGCGGTTAGCGATGGGACTGATATCTCTTAAGCGGGGAAAATGTTATTATTAGCTGCTTTTTATGGATTTACGGGTATTATTTATGGTCTCCATTATTTGCTTTTGGGGCAACTAAATTAAGTTATATAGGGCGTCCAAAAAATTACTAGGAGTAGCGCTTGGTCGTAGAACCAAAACCAAGTAAGAAACTTCCCAACTTTTACTTTAATTTATGTTAATAAACATAAAAAAATAATTTATTAGTCTTGTTATAATATGAAAAGGTAATAATTGGATATTTACGTTTTTAAAATAATCCCGGACATTTTTTATTTTTAAAGATAGTCTCCAGTGCGAATTTTTATAAAATTCAAACGGAATTCGTTTGTCCAACCAAAATTTTTGTTTTTCCACTCTCCAAAAAAAGTTACAAATTTTTGAAATTCCCCTGTAACTTTTTCCAAATTTAAAGGTAGTATAGTGCATTTTTTAAATTAAGTTAGCCAGTGGCTGTGCATATAGGAAAAGGGGCAAAATTGTTAAATTTTGCCAAATTTTGTCGTTTTGTTGAATCTAAAAATCAATTTTATGGCACGTTTTCAAACAAAATGAAATGAAATTTTCTCAGTAAACCACTACGCTGATTTAACCTGACTAAGGAAAATTTCAGAAGCCAATTGGAAAATCGGTGAAAATATTATTTTATAATTGAATCGCACTATTTTTGCGATTGGTGCGCAGGAAGGTATCATTTTACACCATATACTATAAAAAAATCGATTTCTCTGAAACTATGAACCCTAGCTTGCGGAATCTTCTTTTTTTAACTTTTCTATAATGTTTTATACATTATTAAATATTTCAACGGCGAGATTTTATTAGAAAACAAATTTGCAGACAGAAATCGGGAGAGTTTGAGGCTGAAAGTGCTTTTTAAGCCGTCAGCTTGTTAAATCGTGAGCGAGTAGGTATTAAGTGTTTTCCTCGATTATTTTCTCTTTTATTGTTCATATACTGCCGTCGATGACGTCTGATTTAAGTGTTTTTGTTGATAATTCGTTTATTGATTATTGTTTGAGTACATTTTACACAGCTTCTCATCCTCCGTTACTACCTACCCTCTTTTCTCTAATTATTCCAGTCTACCTAATGGTACTTTTCAAGTTATTGTCACACTAATAAACAAACCGCGCTGGTTGGACCTTATGCACTGTGTTCTAATTTTTTTTTCATGTTCAAGATGACATAAATTCTGTCTTTTGAATTTTCGAAAAAATGCTATTTTTGAACTCCTGTACATACAAAAAATTTAAACGAAAGAACGTTTTCTAAACTTGACTTAAGTTGTAAAAAATGCATTTTTTATTAGTTGACCAGTGGCAGAGGTGGCAAAGGGGAAAAATCGTTAAATTTCTAAATATATCCACTTATTGGCACATTTTTGAAGGAATTTAAATGAAATTTCTACGGTAAACAACAAATCCTACTTTGACCTCAAAAATTTCAGGAAGCACATTAAAAAAATTATAGAAATACTCAAAATTACGTCAATTTATAAAAAAATACCCTCATTTAGGGATACACGAGAAGGTTTTTTTACTATATCTGTTGGGCATGACTGTGAATCGTGAATAAAGATGCAATAAAACAACAAATGTCTTTCTTCAAACAAACTTTCCCCAGAATTTTATTATAGTGTGAGCGAATTATGCAAACTCAATTTTTTGCTTTCTTAAAGAATTTGTTTAATAATTACTGGGTGATAGCGCACCCGCGTCCCCCAAGTAGTCGGCGACCAATTGTTTTTTTGGTTTAACATTCTAATACAAAGGTTTTTGTGAAAAAGTTGCGTTTGCTGTTTTTTTTTTTACTTTTTTTATTCATTGCGTATGTTATTTTTATTACACTTTCTATGTGCACTATGTGAAGCAGTTTTTATGTCTTGACCCTGTAATTGGTTTATAATATCTCGTTGCCCTTTTTCGACAAAAATGACAACAAGGAATGAGCGGCCACAGAAACAAACAGCAACGAGCAACATAAAAAACATTACAAGTGACAAATGACATTTCCACCAGTCTAAACGTTTCTAAGAAATTAATAAAAAATCTTGAATCGTTTGGTGTTTTATTGATATTTAATTTAAAATAAAAGATAATTTATAAACATTTATTATGTATTGTTATAATAGTAATTAATTATAATGAAAAGTCTCACTTATCAACGTATCTTAAAATAATGTTTACTTCTTCTTTTGTGGTGTTAAAGGTGGAGCTTTTTCGCACATGCGTTGAAGGAAAGCTGTAAAATTCAACCAGAACTTAATAAATTTATAAATTATATGTATAGGGATTTTATAACAGCGTGAAACGTCAATAATTTAAATTTTTACCCCCACCACTCTTACCCCCACCATTGTGAGTGTCGGAAGATATCATATTTCCCATAAGATATCGGAAAATGACGTACATGTCCCTATATTAACTTTTCATGCTATTGAATAGAAGAAGATTTTATACAGGGTGATGAAAAATCTGTTAATTTTCTTCACCCTGTATAAAAATTCCGAGTACACTGTAAGATAACACTTGAAAAGTCAAAATATGGACATGTAAGTAGCTTTGCGATATCTTGAGCCGACCACGATGGTGGAGGTGAGAGCGATGGGGGTAAAACTTCAAATTGAGGCAAAAGATGCAAAAAAAAAAAAATTGAAGTTGAGGTGTGCTTTTTTTCAAAAAACATAATGAATTCTATTTCATAAGTGCGTTCCACACTGTATATAAATAAAACGATTGGTTCATTTGTACCACGCTTAATTGGTTCATCAGTAGATTTTAACGAATAAGCACTTACGTATATACTCAATTTCACCATCATCATTTTCTTCATCCAGACAATCATCAAAGAGTTCGTTTACCTCTGCGTCTGTTAATTTTTCACCTAAAATTTAAAAAAGTTTTTGGAATTCATATAATACTTTAGTTCAATTATTCTAATTATAATTATTGTGATGAAATTTCCTGTGATGAAAAATTTAAAATGCAAAATCTTGCGAAAGTGTAATAATTTTGAAAAAAAAATTTAATTGGAAAATTACTAATCTTTTACCTAACGATTTTAAATTGTGTTCCAATTCTCCTACCAACATATGTCCATTTTCTGCCTTATCGTACAACTTCAGACATTCGATAAAATCTTCATAGCATCCCTGGTCTTTCACTTCCTTCTTTAGTTCATTAAGTACTGCTAGAACTTCTTCGAATTTGAGTTTCTTCTCTCCTACAATTCAAATATCTTCGAGAAATCCTTTACAATATTCAATACTTTCGAATTTATCATTAAACCAAACACAATAAAAGAAGTTATATTATTATTACTTAGGTATATACGAGTAAAACTTACCTGGTTTCTTTGCTACTCCAATTTTCTCCAATCTCTCTAAACTTGGATTCAATTTCATCGACCGGATCAGTGTTGGAAGCTCGACACTATCAAGTACGCCACCACCTTGTAGTATTCCAAAAATGAATTCCGCCTCTGTAATATCAAATATAAAAAATTAATTACATTGAAATAAATTAAAAATAATATTCACCTTCTATTTCTTTTGGTCTCAGGTCACCCTGTAAAAAATAAAAAAATAAAATAAAAATTTATTTTGTCCCCATATCTTGAGAAATTTCAAAAAAACTGTCACTACACTGCACTTTCTTTCCTGAAAACTCGATTCCATCATATTTGCTCGTTTTAACACAAACGAGACGTAGAAAGAGATTCTTTTACTTGTACTCACCATGTTTGATGTTACAAGATGATGTCCTAGAATCGGATGTCGTTGCACAAATGAGGCTTAGTTAATTAAATTACAGGTTTTATATAGTACATTTAATCTAAATTAAGCTCATCAATATTTCATTGGCACCTGCCTGGTATCTGCAATGGAACTTTATACAACTGCAGAGGCATTCTACCTCAAAAGCTTGCCACACACGAGGAATTACGACAGTAATACTTGCATACAAACAACTCCCTATCCACCGATCCGTAATTATAAAATAATATTCCTCTTACTTTTTGTTCTTGAAAGTCACCATCTCTTCCATTTCACTTATAGGTACAATTTACATACCTCTGTTAATCTATTTATAACTGCAAACAGGAGATACTTTCCCCAGTCAATGTTCTTCTTCACCTTTTCCCATCCATTGTTTCTTTTTTTTAGTATTTTTGTTACCTTTTGTTTTTCTAGCCAATAGAAAAATCTTTTAAAGATATCATTCTTTGTGACGATCAGGATTTTCATCGCATAGAAAAAACTTACGCTTGGTCCATATCTGTGCAGCGGAATTTATTTTTATTTATTTATTTATTTATTTATTTATTTATTTATTTATTTATAGAGTAAGGTCATCCAACAGATCACAATAATGACCCAATATAGGATGACACAACTTAACATTACAACAATACAAAAACATCAGTCTCAAAACAACAGAAATGCTTGTATATAATAACAAGCAAAAATAACGTAAGCTAAACTAAACTAAACAAATAATAAACAATAAGGAAGCTAAAAACCAAAAGGAGGAAGCAAGTTCCCGAACGAATTCTCGGTCATGTACAAAGCCTCAAAAAATGTGCGGCCTTTCTTTTAAATGACGAAATGAAGAAGAAGAAGAAGCAGACCCGGCAGAAGCAAGTTCAACCTCATTGAAATGCCTGACACATCTTATCAAAGGAGAGTTCAAGTAAAAATTTGTACTACAAGATGTCAGATCAGCATACAGCATGTGTCTCTGACGTAAGGAATATGGAAAACAATTAAAATTTAAAAAGCTCAAGCACTCTTCACAGTCCACCATACTATATATTAATTTATAAATGAAGCAAACGCCACTTAAGGACCGCCTCAAGGACAACGAATCTACTCTGTAAAAAGATAAGTTCTGATCATAGGAAAAGGAGCTTCTGTTTTAATGGTACCTAAAATTCAGGTTTCTAATCAGTTTTCTCTGAACCCTCTCCATCTGCTGTACGTATCTATCATACATTGGACTCCAGACCGCCGAGGCGTACTCCAAACGAGATCTCACTACCGAGAAGTACACGGCAATAACCGATTCTGATCTCCTGAACTCTCTCGTCGACCTCAACACAAAACCTAACATTTTATAGGCTTCCCGAACCACACCACAAATATGAGACTCAAACGTAAGTCTAGAGTCAAGTAGCACACCCAGATCTCTCACCTCATTTGTAATAGACAGATTGTATCCGGAAAGAGACAAATTATGACAAGGTGGGTCCCTCTTACGTGAGAAGGTTATTTGCTTGCATTTCAGAGGATTAAGTTTAAGTCTGTTCACACAGCAATAGGAATCCAATCGTTCAAGGTCGCTCTGAAAAAGTCTAAAGTGAGTCTCGTCCGACACCTCCATATATATTTTCATATCATCAGCGTAAAGCTTGAAATTAGCTGATTTGAAGCACTGTTCGATGTCATTTATGTACAGAGAGAACAGAAGGGGACCGAGATGAGAACCCTGGGGTACCCCTGACGTCACAGCCACGGTAGGGGATCGAGCACAATTCAATTCAACAAACTGTTCCCTTCCACTTAAGTACGATACAAGTAATGTCAAAAGATCACCATGTACTCCAAGGGTTTCAAGCTTAGTTAAAAGGGTCAAATGGTGAACCCTATCGAACGCTTTAGAAAAATCCGTATATACCGCACACACGGATCCATCCCGTTCCATTGTGTCGTAGGTACTCTGCACGAATGGCATAATGTTGGTAACAATTGATCTACCGGGAAAGAAGCCATGTTGATCCCTTGAAATAATATTTTTTACATCAAAGAACAGAACCTTTGTTAGAATACTCTCAAATATTTTTCCAAAATGAGACAAGAGAGAAATTGGGCGATAATTTTGAACATCACTTTTATCTCCAGATTTGAACACCGGGACAACCTGAGCGATCTTCCATTTTAAAGGGAAAACACCCTGCTTTAAAGCGACATTATAGAGCAGCAGCAAAGGGGTGATGATCGAATTCGCACAAGATCTGATGAAAAACGCAGGGATTCCGTCAGGGCCAGGGCCCTTGCTCATATCGAGTTTCCCAATGGCGGCCTCAACCCAACCTCTCTCCACAGACGGCAAAACGATACTTGACAGAGATTGTGACTTGCTAATCAAAACCGGTAGATCCGCTCGATAGAATTGCACGGATATGCAGCGGAGCCTTTGGTATTGCTTTCACCACACTCTTTCCATTTGCATTCCATAAATATGGTTCCTTTCTGGTTAAGATGAGTGTGACCATTTTACCTATGGCGTCCCACTTTTCTATCCTAGCTAGCCTGGTTCTATGTTTTGTGTGGTTATTTCTTCTCCTTTTTTTCATGGCTTTGTTTTTTTCTGTGCTCCAATGTTTGCATCTTAGGTTTTTTGCCATCTAGCCTTCAGTGACTATTACGACTAATTCTTGCAACTTTCCATTACTTCCGTTCCTTTCCTTGGTGCAGATCGCGACCGTCAGAATGGAAAAGGTATCATCAAATTGAACAGGAAGGAGACTACTAATAGTCGGGGTGTCCACTGGCCAAAACAGTCTGAACAGACACTTACGACTTATAGTTGTTACGGGGGGTGTCGGTCAGTCCCAAGTGTGGCACAGACTCAACATTTTTGGGCCAGAGGCACTAGCACTACAAGAGGAATAAATGGAAGTCCTATCATGCAATGATTTTTTGACCCTTATTAAAAGGTCGGGAAAGTTGCAGTTGGAGTTTGACCGTGGTTTGGGAACGGCGAAAAGGGCCTTTGGTGGCCTAATCGCTTGGCCTTTTTTTGCAAAGAAAACAAACTAGCTCTCCTTTAGGTGCCAGGACACATATGTGTAGAAGGTAATGAACAAGTTTACAACCTAGCTAAGCAAAGATCAAGAAGACCGTTAAGAGGACCGGAAACTTTTTGCGGAATAGGAGAAAATGTTCTCCGCCGCAGACGCCGTCGCTTGGTGGAGATGTTGAAGGCTACGCTTCTTCCCAAAACAACGGGCCGCGAAAATGTTGCCCAAAAATTCTTTAAACAAATCAGGACAAAAATAAAAATGTTTGGTGAAAAAAATCATCATTTTTTTGTATCCCGAGTTTTTTTCTGCAGAACGCTTTCTTCTCCGTCAAAGCTGAATGAAGGTCTATGAATTATTTTTTATGTAGTTTTCCCAAGAGAAGGAAACCGATGAAAAAAAAAACATCTATGAGGTAAAAGCTGCTGTTTTTTTGGTCAACGATATATCTGAGAATTTTGAACTCTTGGAGTTTATCTCTTCACCCGGTGAAATTCTTGTTTTTTCTTATTTTTTCCAGAAGAAAGAAAAACTCATTGGGCAACATTTAAGCGGTCTTTTTGTTTTCGGCTTCTTTCTGGAAGAGCGGTGATCTGTCGTTGGAGAGAGGGGATATCGTATATAACATGCCTACAATATCTCCACAAAGCAACTAGGTCTGCGTTGCACGAAGTCATATTTTTTTCTCAATGGGCTCTCGTATTATAAGTAGATAAACGTGTATAGGTCTGCTGGTTCGGATAAATGTTTATAAGATCTTTTTAATAACGTCGGCTACTTTTATTGGATTCTCTCTTCATTCTTTAAGCCTCTTAAATATTAAAAATCCTAAAAATATCGTAACCAAGAAATTCTCGGGGAAAATTTGTTAATAGATTTCGCACACAATTGATTGATTGTATCCTCATATTGACTTACACCATCTTTTAAGAGCAACTCAGGACACACAAATCTGTTCGTCGAAATTGTGACCAACCTCCATTAAGATGGAGAAGTAACTATATAACTTCTCAAAATGACGAACGAATATCCCATTTCCTTATGGAAAAAATTGTGGTGTCTATTCTTTTAAAATAAATGCTAGTTATTTTAAGCTAAATCCTCTCCTCAACCTAGCTAGCATCATTCGAGGATTGTTTTGTTCCTGTCTATTGTTAAGCTATTATTAGACCATATAATGGGCATGTAGTATTGATTTTAAATTGCAGTTGCATCCACGATGAAGCGTATTATCTCTACGTGCATGGAATCAAAATCGAACATAGTGATTTATATAGCAAACTCACGCTTTTGTAATGATATTTTTCGGATAGTGCGATTTTTCTCATAGCGGTTTCATATTTAGATAATTGATGGTAATAAACGGCCGGAATTGGCCAGGTTTCAAATATTAATTACTACCCATTTAATCATCATATAAATACGCCGTCGTATAATAATGCTGGTATAAGTAAGTATACACTCGTAGGTTCTTCCTCGAGTGACCACGTTTAAATTTTCTCTGCTGTCGTGCTATACCTAATGTGCTCAACTTGGAGAAAGTAGGTTTCAATGACCAGAGTTTACCTAACTACCCAGGTAAGAGCGCAAGATTCCCCTTATAAAAAACTTTTTATACTCGTAAGTTCATTTAATTATATTACAGAAAATGTAAGCAGGAATTCCATCATTAATTGCTTTCAAAACTTTCAGGATATGTTTTTTGGACAGGCTTTTAGAATTCCTTAAGAACTGTCTGCTTGAGCTGAAGAACTATCATACAATAACAAATAACAGAGACAGTCCAGACATCTCTGAAGCAGCCATGGCAGTTTAAAGGTTCTCTCCCTATTAGACTCTATGAAGGGTTCTCAGTACCGCTACAAAACAGGCTGAACATTTTTTCAGAATCTTGTTTTATCAGAACGTCGTATGGGACTTACACCTGCAACCCAAATTTTTTGAGAAATATAATAGGGAGTTGTTCCCCTAACCTCCATTGTTGGTTTATGTATTCTGAACAAACGCAACAAATCACCCATTTTAACTCACAAATAAAAACCTTAAGATGGTATGAAGAAGATGGTATTGGAGATCGGCACAAAAACTGCATATATTTAGAATGCGGAATAATGAGGGAAAACTATAATAGAACACACTCGAAGCTTGATGGAGGGTGAGTTAAATCAGCTTCTGTTGGATGCAATGATGGTATACAACGAACTCTACAGCTTTGTGTTACACCAATTCTTATCGAAAAAATAAGATTTTCTTCATAAATTGCTCTTATACTGAGAATGGTTCTGGAAGGAGAGGTGGAAATTATGAGTTGTTCCATTGAACTCCAATTTCTAAGCTAGGAAAGATCTGCAACTTCCATCAAATGACCAGTATCATAAAACTTCAGCGGTACTCCTACTCACTAAACTGTGCTTGACGAAGGATGAGCCACTCTTAAGCAATCTTGATCTGCATAAATGGCTCCAAGACTAAGAATTAATCTGAAAGGTTACTGAAGAACGAGATCCTCAAATGAGTTTATCTTGAAAGAAAAAAACTTAAATCATCCTGGTGGAAATGATGAGTTGTTGCATTGAACTCCAACTTCTGAGCTTGTAAAGAACTGCAACTTCCATCAAACAAGGAATACCAAAGAACTTCCGCGGTACTGCAACTCCCTGAATCAATGAGATCGACAGAGTGGGCTCGATGGAGGATGAGCCAATCTTACACACTCTTGACTGCATAAATGGTGTAAGAGTAAGAATGAAACTGGAAGGTTTCTGAGTAACGATGTCCTAAAATAAGTTTACCTTGCACCAAAAAAATCATCCTGGTAGAAACGATAAGTTGTTTCAAGGAGCCAGTAAAGACCTTAACAGAGACATGAGGAGGCGATAGAAGAATATCCCAAGAAGAATAAAAACTGCTCTGTTGTAACTACAGATTTAGAAAGAATTACATCAATACTATCAGCTAGTCAAAGATGGTTAAAAACTGAACCCTATTGAACCTGAACCACTTGTGCCTAAATATTGTTAGTTTTATTATCAAAGAAATTATTGGATAGACGGAAAATAATGACGTAACTTGATGATGATTAGAAATGGGACAAATATTGATGAGGCTCTTGAGATCGAATATGAAACCTTTTGATCAGTCTCTGTCTAACTTCTGCTGTTTAACAAGCGACCTATCTATACAGAAATTCATTGAGAACAACATTAGGTACATATCTGTCTTGGAATGGTATAAAAATTGGTCATATTCCAACCGAAGAGGTTCTCCAGGACGCCAAACCAGTGAAACTGAAGATGAGTTGAGTTTTATGTTTGGTAAAAAAATGGAGAGGAGGAATAAAGTGCAACAATGTTCTGGAAAGGGTACTCTTCCACGACAATATCAGTTTTCAAATGCATGAGTAGAGACTCCTATCTGATTAGACCAGTAAAACTCAGAAATATAAGGAATGTCAGCTTATCTACAATTCTAATAAATGGAATTTAAAAAGTTTTAGTCTCAATCTGCTTCGATGAGGAGTAGAATGACCATGAAAGTTTTCAACAAGTGGTCCCTCTGACATTGCTCTACATAATATGGTCGAAGTTCTCCGACTCGCCCGAGGGACACAAGGACCTTAAACGCAAAACTCTTGTGCCAAGTTATCCACTTGATTTGTTAGGTGTCTCATTTATTCAAGAATATGCATAGGAAAGTTTTGTTTTGATTAAAAAAAAGTTTTTTATTTGATTGCCAATTAAATAGAACTTCAGTGATAAGTTGAAAGTTATAAAAAGGCGAGGTGGTCTTTTATGTTTATTTTTATGACAACATAATATAACATTTGAAACAAAACTTAAATAAATAAGTTTAATTAAAACTATAAATAAAGTTAAGGAATAAGTATATTTAAGTTGTTTTCAACTGAAAATACATCATGATTTAACAATTCTGTTGTAGTATAAACTGCAGTGTTGTTGAATGCACCGTTTTGACTCCTGGTGTTGTTTCAATTTTGATTTGATCTTTATTCTTTTGTGAGAAGACACATGATTAAGGTGCTAAAAAAATTGAAAAAAATAATTAAAAAATGTATACTTGATGAGTTATGTGAAAAAATAATAAGAATAAACATTAGCTCTGCTGCAAGAGAATGTAAAAGCTGTTGTTGAGAATATAAGAAAAAGCGTCAGATTATGCTGCAATAAGGAACATTAAAATGAGTCACCAAAAAAAGAAGTGAAAATAAACAAAAATGCTCAAAAAAGCAAAGCTCTGCGGCGTATTTTCACCCTAAACTTACTTATCGATTTTATTTCTGCTTACGCCATCAATTTTTTAAGGAATGCTGAAATTTTTAAATAACATTCATAAATACAATTAAAAAAAAATTATACCAGGTGCACCAAAAATTTGGAAACGGTAAAAAATTAGAGTCCCCATTTGAAATTTTAAAACCACCCCCACCCCGTTTCCAGACTTATGAGTACACCAGGTATAAGATAATCTATTCATTTATTATCTTATTGAATTATTATCTTTTTAACTTATGTTACCTAAAAAGGGTAGACATAGAGTGTGAGAAAAAACAAAAAAACAAAAAAACAAAAAAACAAAAAACGTTTCAGCAGAATGGAAGGGAAACAGTTTGGCAGTGGTCTAAGCGAGGTAGCTGCCCCAACTCCCAAATATCATAAATATTTTTTTTAAATAAAGAAATTTTGATTTTTCTGTACTCAATGTACCTATAAAACCTTTAAATTGAGGTACCACACATGATAGGGGCGGCAATATGAAATTTTGAAGTTGGGGGAGGTACCCTGTTTAAGAGATAATTTAGAAATCTACTGACACTACCCAACTGATTCCCCCTTTATTATGCTGCAATCGTTTTTGTGATTTAAAAACAAAATTCAATAATCTTAAGCTATGGCTAAATATCTATCAACTTGTAGAATTGTACAGCTCTGTTGAAATTAATCAGGGACAACTCTTGTACCGCAACTGTCAATTCTATGTATGCCAGTCCAACTATTTATTTAACTTGCTTTAAACAATAATAATTCTAAACTTTAGATAGATACTCACGTTCATAAGGGATGAATCCATCATCATCCTCTGTATCCATACAGTCTTTCAGAACCTCTTCAGTTTCGGGATCTGATAATCTTTCACCTAAAATACAACCGTAGGGTTATTCTAGGTATAATAATAAATAATGTTAATTTTCCTCACCAAGGGACAAGAGAGTGTGGGATAATTCAGCAGCCATCATTTTGCCGTTTTCTTCTTTGTCGTAGAGTTTCAGACATTCCAAGAAGTCGTCGAAGTTACCCTGTTCTTTGTCTTTCTTTACTTGACTGAAGATTGGCAGGAATTCTTCTACTTTCATTTTCTTCTCATCTAGAAATTAACAAATCATTATTGAGAAAATCGCGAGTATTATGAATAGTTGCTGTTCATGATTGGCTAAAATGTGATTCATTCCCGTTTTTTGAGGTACCTATATGATGTAATCAACTAAAGAGCGAGGAACCAATGACAAGTAGTGACCATTTACTACGTAAAAGCTTCACCAATTATTGAATTGTGAAAGATTTTGAAGCAGATCATAATTTCGGCCAGAATATCATCTTCATTGATCAAATCTGGGGAGATTTTAGACGAAAGTTGCATTTGAAACAATTACCATTGGATTTGGATTTAAACGGGAAGTTTTTTAGTTTTTGTGGAAATTATCAGAGCAGGTGTTGATAACCATCAATAGACAAAAGTAGAATGATGTGTAATTCTCTTTAAGACCTGTCCACATGTTGCGCGGTACCTATATGGGCAATCTTGAACATATTGGTTGTAAGAATTCGAGAAAATTGATAACGCGAAATACCATCGAAATCACTATCTTACGCCCCTGGATTTTTTCTGTGGGGATGTGTCAAATCAATAAGATATGAAAACAGTCATAAACCATTTAGACATGCATCTAAGGATAACATTATCATTACGATAATATTAGTGGAGTGTATACAGATCGATCTAATAATTTTTTTTTAGATTTTTTGACTTGTGTTTTTTTATGTATGTAATTTTTTGAAACTTACTCTTCTTTTTGGTGCCTCCTAGTTTTTCAATTGTGGCTAATGTTGGGTTCAAGTTGAGAGCCCGGAGCATATCTCCTAGGTTGACAGCATCAGCTGTGCCATTGCCTTCGAAATCGTAGATGGAAAATACAAAATTTGCTCCTGAAAAAATCACTTGTTAGTGTTTACGTTTTGTTTACAAGATATTGAAATGCTAGGAGGATTGTTGTTGCGATTTGTTGGTCTATGGTGTTCAATTCATTTAAACATTACAATAATTTTGTTTTTTAACCAAATTATTCAAAAATAATTTACACGTTTACACATTTTTAAGTCTCCTGAGTAAAAAAAAGTGGTTTTAAAAAATGTCACTCTATTGGTCTGTCTGTGAGTGGTCAGCTTAACCGATGTCGTTGTTCAAATTTAGCAAGTATGTAGATAATGTAGAATCAGCTAGTAGCTGGAATAGAACGTTTTCCATAATAAAAAGAGGGCTTAATTAAACAAGTTGACATTTTTCAAGAAATTTTGGTAACAGTTTTCACAAATATTTGCCAAGTTGATTTGAATCGTTTGAATATATTGGGATCATTGAGTTAAAGTGATGTAAAACTATTTCAGCAGCCTTGAAACTTACAGAATTCACTTTAGTTAGAGAGGTCGCGACAAAAATACCTTGTAGGTATCTCTCTAATGGAAGAAAAGCAGGTTTTAATACAGTTCGAGTTCGCTTCTCAAAATCCGTCTTTTCAAGTAGGGGTGCAGTGAGCGTCTAAGGCCTTTTACCCAGATTTACTCAAGCGATTTCAAAAACTATCTTCCATTTGGAAGAAAGTTATACTGGGGGGAATCTGGGAATCCCCCCAATTGACAAAAAAAGACAAAATGTAGGTAATATTTTATTCTAATTTCCACGTTTTTGATTGCAGGAGTTACTTGAGGAAACTTTTATTTGAAAATAATCCGATCAACTGTTTCTTAAGAACTCTCTAATCCAGCTCCTTTATTTTTTTTTTTATCTTTAGAAACGTTTTATAATTTTTTTTTACAGTTGCCTTAATTATCCAGAAATAAATCTTTAGTAATTGTTCAATTTTATTTACAATTTACTAGGTATTATCCTTCATTCCTACAACATCCAAAGCCTACTAGATCAGTGTTAAAATAGTAGTAAAATTTCCAATAATTCACATTAGGAATTTTTGTTTTAGATAAAATACGCCACTGGATGCACCGTTGCTCAAAACCATATTATACTAATGTTTACTATTGGAACTTGTCAAATATTAATTATTTTTTTCAGTTTTCGAGAGGGTGTTTGAATTTAATCATCTTTTTTCCTCCATGATATTGGACACCTAATTAAAGCAGGAATAAAAAAAATTAACTTGCGATAAAGACCAGTTACATGTCTTATTATAATAATACTTGACATGGATTTTTCTAGACACCAAGAGTATTATTGTAGACTTGCCACATTTAGGTAAGTTATTTGGAAATTAATCACAATTCGTTTGGGAATTTAAATAATCGCTACCGTTTCTCGAATCTAAATTTGGTCGCGTAGACATAATGTAGTAAGATTTACACCACGTGAGTCATTTTGGCAACGCTCCAAGTGTTATATTCAATGCTAACAATTACGTGAAATGCCAAATTATGAAATTTTTCAACTTTTCCAGTGTTGTTACGTTTTATTATAGGTAGGTATGCTAAAATTTATGTTTCATTCTATTTTTACTGAACTTTTTTTATGAAATTGTTACTCGGATTTAAAATGTTTTTTCCAATAAATTTATGAAGTATTAAACGAGCTTTTTAAGAGCAAAAAGCTTTAGTAATATTGATAAAGTTATACATACATTTTTTTTCATTATGGTAAGTACCGAGCATTGAAATATTGAAACGAAGCTACCCAATAACACCCTTAAATTAATTAAATGATTTATATTCAATTCAATAGCTTTTAATTTGAATTTCATCAAGATTACTTGATCATTTTATCATCAATTAAAATCAGCGTCATTAAAAGCTGCCAAAAATTAATTGGTACTTAATTGGGAAGGTCTGCCAGTTATTAAATAAAATAATCAGTCCTTGAACTAGCGGCAGCTTTACTATGTTTACATTGAAAAAAAAATATTTAATTTAATTATTATTTAACAAAAAATAAATTCTGAAGGAATGCTGTCGAAACAAAATACGTTCCAAAATATTATTTCAAATTGAGATGTAAAATTAGAACCCACCACTCCTTATAAGTTCGCGTTAAAATTAGTTTAGACCAACAAACGCACCGAACTAATTTTAGGTCAGCAAAACTCTATAGCATTGCTCAAGCTTTGACTTACTTTCCACGTCCCTGGCACTAAGATCTGCCTGAAAATGCAACAATTCAATTAGTTTCGAATATGCAAATTTTTCAAATTGTTAGTTTTAAAGAAAAATTTTGATAGAAATAAGAATAAAAAAATTAATCACATAGGATACAAGAAAAGTTAGTTACTACACTAATAAAAGGTAGCACTAATTGAAGTAATGTACTACCTTTTTAACCAATCAACATATAGTATTAGACTTCTAAGTACTACACAGAGAAGACACAGGACAGTTTTATTTAAAGTAAAAAATGAATTTTAGTAAGAAGTAAAATAGAAGATACATTTTAGTAAGAGACAGAAAAGAGAACGAATACTTATTAAAACAATCTAAGAAAATAAATAATGCAACGTTGAGAGTACTAATAGAAACGTATACAGTGAACGTACATTAAAGAAGTCATATTTTGAAAAATTTCGCAATAATTATTATAATAATAGTGATAACAATTATTATCTGCTTGAATAACTTATTTAATGTCTTTTATTCACTTGTGTTAAAATAAAAACGAAGACACATAGACATAGACAAGATAACATAAATACAAAAGCACATCGAGCCATTACAAATAAATAGAGACAATACTTTTAGGAAAGACACCCCAACATTTTCACTGGAATGTGAACGAAACAATAATTCACTGGATACCTATATTTCATTATTACAACCGAGAGCTAAAATTTAAAACCAATATAAATTTACAAAATATTGATAAATAGAAAACGGTATCTACTATTCTGGATTTATAAATCTTCTTTTTCCAGTACTGGAATGCTTTAACGTACGCGGGTTCACCAACGGTAAGCTTTTTCGTTTCTGGTTGCATTTTAATAAGCACTATCGGAAGTAAGTTGCACTCGACTGCAATAATTGTACTTACCATTGTGATGGTGTGAGGGTAACTTCTTCACTAATAACACGACCAGCAGTGGGGCCGGGAGGTGTTGAGTACGTTATATATGACCTGGACAGATGGCGCTTCGGAGGTCGCAGGCCAGACCTAGTTTAGTTGGGGCGGACGTTCATTTCCAATGGATTCTTAAAATACTTCAAGAGAGGAGGTGGATTCTGTTATTCGGGAGTTTCTCTCGATCATGCTGCTGTTTGTGTTGGTTTGGTTGATTGTGTATGTCGATCGTAACTGTTACTTATTGCAGTCTCGTTATTTTAATTAATTGATTCAGGGATTTTTCTGTGAAATTATTTGTTAAGTATTTACATCAGATTTTGAAGCAAAGATTACTTTTAACCCTTCTAATGAATCTTGTATAGGTGGAGTTGTGTTGACAGTTTCATTTTTATGCTTTCCGAAAGTTTACATAATTTCAATAATCGCTATTATTGTAGTGTATCGATTACTTTGTAGTGATCGATTATTTTTCGATCTTTTTTTTTTGAAAAACTTTTTTATCACAACTGAGAAATTTTTTGAGAAGTTACGGAATTTTTTTCCAAAACTACAAAATTACCTCGCGGTCGCTTTTGACATATTTTTTTTGAACTTGATCCAAAGTGTTATAAAATATTTGAAACTCTTTCTTCGGTAAATTCCAACGGTATTTTCGAGGTCGTTGTTCGGGCTTATCTTCTCTCATTGCTTACATTCCAGAATGTTGATTCATCCTGTACCAGATTTATAAATTTTTCCTAAAATCAAAAAAAGTTGAAAGCGCCACCTGCTCGCTTCTAAAAATTTGGAATAAAAAATTGCTCCTGCATTCAGAGTACCACTCCACTCGTTGATATTTCTGATAGAAACTCTTCTTTCTACGTCAGGATGACCATAAACTCTGTAACTCAGTGAACTAGTTCAAATTATTACAAATAATAAGAAACTCTGCTTTTGCGCTTTTTCCCCAACAAACCGATTTGACTTCACCGAAAGCATAAATTTACATCACCAGTGACTTTTTGGTAAATCTCTCAAAAAATCTTTGGAATAAAGAAAACTCTAAAATGAGTTTTTTATTGTTAATAATAATGTGAATTAGTTCATTGAATTGTGAAGTTTTCTTTTTTTTTTGAATTTTTTTGGAGAATAAAGAAGTCTTGAGGATCAAGGCAGATACGGGCTTGTATGAGTTGGAGAAAAAACAAAGAAAACCCTGAAAAGAGTTTTTGAATATTCGGAATGAATTCTTACTCAACACCTCCTGTAAGTTTAAAAGTTTTCTTTGCTTCTGTAATTTTTTTTGGACAACGAAGAAGTCTTGTGGTGAATGGCAAAGACAGAGAGGGCAAGTATGCCTGTTCGGAGCAAAAAAGCGAAGAAAACCCTGAAAAATGTTTTTTCTTATTGAAGTCATTCGAAACATGACGTCGATGTCCCCGAGTACCTACTTGGGTCAGCTGTTGAGAAAAAAAATCAAAAAAATTTCCAGAAGTATATTTATAATTGTTTGAAAGCTTTCTTTTTTTTCTGTAAATTATTTGCACAGCAAAAAGTCTTGTAGTGCATGGCAGAGAGAGACTTGAGCGAGTGCAAGTATGTCTGTTGGGGGCGAAAAAGCGAAGAAACCCTTGAAATGTGTTTTTGATTATTGAAGTCAAAATTTCAAAGAAAATTCGAGAAGTGTTTATAATTATTGAGACTGATTTTCTCGACAACTGCACTAAGTTTGAGAGTTTTCCTTGTTTTTTGGAAATTATTTTGCACAACAAAAATTCTTGTGGTGCATTGCAGAGTCAGACTTGAGCAAATGCAAGTATGTCTGTTGGGACAAAAAATCAAATAAATCCCTGAAATTCGTTTTTGATCATAAAGAATGAGGTTCTCGATAACTTCTTCAAGTTTAAAACTTTTCTTTGCCGCTGGAAATTTTTGGACACCGATGAAGTCATTCTATTCATGATATCGATGCCTTCAGAGTACTTGGGTTAGCTGTTCAGGGGAAAATTTCAAAGAAAATTCGAGAAGTAAAGAATTTTTTTGTTTCTGGGAATTTTTTGGACAACGGAGAAATCTAGTAGTGCATGCAGAGACATGTTTATGTGAGTGCAAGTATGTCTGTTGAGATCAAAAAAGCAAAGAAAACTCTCAAATGAGTTTTTGGTTATTGAGAAAGAGGTCCTCAACAAATTCCTTAAGGCTAAAAGTTCACTTTGCTTCTGAAAATTTTTTGATCATCGATGAAGTCATTCTACTATTGACATTGATGACATCACGGTACTTGGGTCAGCTTTTCAGGGGAAAATTTCAAAGAAATTTCGAGATGTATTTACAATTATTGAAACGAATGTTCTCAACACCGTCACTAAGTTTTCTTTGTTTCTAGAAATTTTTTGTACAACGAAGAACTCTTGTGGTGTATGGCAGATACAAATTTATGCGAATGAAAGTATATCTATTGGAGACAAAAAACAAAGAAAACACTGAACAGTGTTTTTGATTATTGAGAATGAGGTTCTCAACAACTTCAAGTTTAAAAGTTTTTTTGCTGCTGGATTTTTTCTTGATCAACAAAACTTTTTCGTTGCGATATTCTCAAAATGAGTAATACTGTTTTAAATATTCTTCACTACCAGAACAGCTAAAAACTGCTTAAAAAAATGCTTTATTAATAAATTTTTGAAAATCTTTCAGAGAAAGCACAATAATATTACTATGCCAAATATTCAAAATTGTAAAATTTTGTAGATACGAGTGAAGGTTAAATAAATTGATTGTTTATGGAAATGAAATCTATAATGAAAATTTACAAATGTTTTCAAAAAAATAAACAAATCACTGCTCATCTTTCTCGGCTTCCTCTGTTGTAGTTTTAGTGTTTCTTTTCTTTATATAGTTGAAAAATCTACTTCCAAGATTCCATTTGGGTTTCTTGAAGCGAAAATATCTAGGACTAAATCTCAAGGTGCCCAGTCGACTTCTCATACTCTGCCTCGAAGAGCTGGAACTAGCCGCTACAGGAAAAGTCAAACTTTTCTTCTTATTCATGTCCACATCGCTATTAGAACATCTTTTTTGAGGCAAGGTCGTTGATTTTGATTTAGAGAGGTCAATAGATTCCAAGATGTCTTCTGAGGGTTCAGCGAAAATATCATCAGGCTCGTCTGGTAGGGGAATATTTTGAGGAAGAATATTATTTTTGGCTTTGAACGGGTGGGCGTTTTCATCACAATCTAGTTCTATTACTGAGAGGATTGTTTCTTCCCTTTCTTCAATCGTCTCGTCAAGTTTCGATTTTTCATTTTGCATTAATTTTGAGAGTATTTGTTTGGAATTTCTTACGAGGTCGGTTAATCGTGATTTTTTCTCAACGATTGGATGCTTGGAGATGATTATTGATTCACTTCCAGGTAAAGGAAGTTGATCACCGATACCTTTAGAGCCTTCAGGTTTCACTGGTTGAGATTGAATGTCAGCTATGGCTTTTTTGATTTCTTCTTCAAGTGGTGTGGTTTGATGCGAGTCATTAGTTGATTTTTTATTAGTTGGAGGCACATCTCCAACATTGTTTTTTAGGTGATTGATTTCACCTTTTTTGTTCTCATGTTTTTCTTCTGCATTATGAACGGCGACTCCAACTATGTCATTTACGATTTCAGACACAAGTGAATTTGTCATATTGGAAACATTAGCGGTACAGCTTGTAGATTCTTCACCTAATAATCCCAAGTCTGTTTTGGTTCCTGTAAAAAAAACTAATTAAGGATGCCAATTTAATTTTTAAATTTGCTGCTTACCAATTTTGTTTACAATTTCACAATAAGCCATGACTGAGGATATCTTTCACTTTTGAGAAATTATTAAATAAAAACGTCAAAATTATTTATGATTTTTATAAATTATCATTTGTTTATTGATTTATTGGGATTATTGTTAAATAAGTCAGAAATATCATCAGTCAGATCAAATATTTTTGTGAAATTCGTATTTTTGTTCGTTTTGTGTTGTGCTAGTTCTGTGTTGTGGTAGTTCCTCCAAATTTTCTCGTCTCTCCCTTCAAGCTATGTGAATCACCTTCCATTCTCGCAGTTATGAATCTGAGTGAAACAAATTTCAAGTTCAACAAGAAAAAATCACAAGAAATCGAACTAGCCAACATCGAGTATGAGAAACGGAACTCCATTCCCGTGAATCAGAAGAAGAATTTGATGCAATTTTACGAAGACGGTTCTTTGGATCTCAAAATTAACGAGAGTGTGAAAAATATTATTAATTCTGCCGATAAATGTCGATCAGCCCTATTGGATGTTACGGTTATTAACCCGGATGGTACTTCTCCTTCTTCTATTATAGAAAAAAGTACGTTAACTGGAACGCAGGTAAAGATAATTTCTCTTGAGTCAACCCAATTTGACTTTTAAGAATTAATTTTTTCAACCAAAACTGAACAAGTAGGCATAAAAATCTCTGCCACTCTGACATAGAAATATTACATAGGTAACAGAATTATGAATTTGGTTTCAAATTTTATGAACACACTGTATACTAATGTAACAACCACCCCCCTACCCCCGATGATCGTCTAGAAAAAGCGGCCAGGACCCTCCTCGTTGTGTCGTTTCTTCTTGTAGCCACCCTCGGTTCTCGGATAGGGTATGCAAAAGCTCAGGAGTCAAGAAATACCTGCGTGATGAGAATTTATTACCTTAAAAAAATAAAAAATGAAATGATATCACCTTTCATCGATTTTCAAACTCGATATCAGTTCATTCTTTATAATGAATCTTAAATTACCTTAATTAATTTCTTATTAGTTAATTTACATTTATTTATTTATTTAGACCTTCCAATACTGTTCCTGCAGCTGGTTTGTAAAGGACCTGCTTGAGTCATCTTAATCATCTTACTCTCTGTTGCCTTCGGCTTTTGTGTGTGAGGGTTGTCGTAAAAATTCTTGACCTGACAATGAATTGAATGGTTTGATGATTTCACTTTCGCTGGTGTGTTGGCTCTACTATTGGGGGTTTCGGTGTTGCCCTTTCATGTATCACGCTTGCAGTGCGTGGTGATGGTGAAGATTCCCGCGTAGCTTTTAACCGTCGTGTAGGTGAAAGTCCAATCCATTGTTGCGGCGGTGTAAATAAAGGATTCTGGAATTCTCGCTTGCAAATGATTTTTCCTAATTAATGCCGGCTTCTCCTTAAGTTTCACTGATGAGGATTATTTTGAAGAAAAAAATGCTTGCCCCGGGGGTGGTATATTACACTAATTAATTAGTTAATGTTCTTAGAAAGATTACTTCAATTAGAACTCTTTCTACTCTAATTAATTTTTTTATACAAATAAAATCATAAATTCCGATCAATTTCCAGGTGAGAGAGTTATTACTTAGCGTAGACAAACCCAAACCTCAGAAGAAAATCTTCCTGCACAAAATTCTAGAAGATGGCGTATCAGGTGACACCATCCTAAAAATAGCCACCCATAAGAGACTAGACAAGAAAGTGAACAGCGAATTCGCGAATCAAAATCTTCAAACTGGCTTAAAGAAGAGACGACTTCCCATCAACAGCGTTGAAGATGAAAGGAAACGAGTCACTTCGATGAGTGCTCCTGTTAACGAGCATGTCAGGAAAAACGTCAACCACTTAAGCGGAATCCGAGAATCCGTGGATCCTCTATTTGTAGATCTAAAACAATCGCTGAGAAACGTTGGGGACAGAATTGCTGCAATGCAAGTCGGTATAGGATCTTCTGAATCTACCGAGCAAGGTTCCGTGAGAGCTGATAATTTAAGACCGCAAAGACACGCCCTCAGAGGTGGAGATCATCACAGACAACAGCATATTTACAGATCTGCGAGACATTATAAAGATATTAAGATTCCAACAATGTGTAAAAATCCTCAGAAAGATTCAAACAATCCTTGCCAATGCGATCACTGTAACTTGGTGGGGTTGTTATCTGAAGCCCATAAACATCCTATAGTTCCCCATCTGCCTGAACCTAAGGAATTGTTCAAAAAAGCAGAGAGACATAGAAATTCTGCTGGTGAGGATATCGCTGAGAAAGAAGCCTTATATCTTAATGATCTTATCCAGAGAGTGAAGATATTAGAAGCCAGATTAGAGATTCAAGAAGATAGAGCTGTCCCAAAAGATTACTTTAAAAGAATTATAACTAAAATCGTGTCACATTTCTCAGCAAAGATTCCATTAAGCTCATTAGAAACGCCAAGATGTGCTGGTTGTTCTGATGAAAAGAAGAATTCTTATAAGAATAAAGACTCTAAATCTCCCAGGCTGCAGTATCAAATCAATCATCTCACAATGGAACATCCCTTAAGATATAACACGCATGGTGGACGTAGACTAGATAATCATAAAATATTCCTCCAGGAACACACAAGTTCAAACGTTAACGATGCCCTCAAATCTCCCTCAACTAACGAAAAGTTCTGGAAATGGGGAGGGGAAATCTTGAAACCAGGAGTCGATTTAAAAAATAAAATAATGTCACTTTTAGAAGTAACATTTGGTAGATTCTCTAAAGCAGTAGGCAACGATCAATCCGCTGAGCAACCTCAATTCGAGAAAAGAGGTGATTTCAACGGATTTGTTGATGATATAATTAGACCCCCTTTATTAAGCAATAACGGGAAACAAGAGGTATTTAGTGTAGTGAATCACGACAAAAAAACAACAGATACTTTCAAAAATAAAGACAACACTCGATATAAAATGGACTTTGAAAGAAAAACAGTGAATCCTTCCAGAGGGTACGCAGACTATAACGAAAAATTAACAAACAAACATGTGAATATAGCTTATGTGAATCCAAAAATACAATTCTGGCAGGACTCATCGACAACCACGGTGAAGGTAGATTACGAAGACGATTATGCGAGGAATAAATTTGACAGGACAAGGGAAACTGGTAAGTATTTTGTATGCGGCGAAATTTTGGTATGCAATTTTTTTCTTCAATTTAATAGAGAAACAAGAATTTCTTCGCACGCTTGCTAAAACGAAATTCGCTGATAAAGAGCGGCTTTGGCAGAGTATTTGGCACCAAGCAAAAATGAACGGTCAGACGAAGAGCGATAAGGTGACCATACAAATACCTCGACATGTTAAAGATGGTCGACAGGAAGCTGAAATAGTTGAAATTGAATTCACCATACAGGATTTGCAGGAAATGCTTATCGGGGAATGACTATTATGTCATATTGTTATGTAATTAGAGCTTCTATGTCTAATAGTTTCTCGTTCCTGTCTTCTATTGTAACAATAAAGTTATGGAAATTAATTAAAACTTTTGAAATTAATTAATTAAGGACGAATAATTTATTGTTCAGTGGAATGTATTCCAGACGTTTCGTCTCTAACACCTGTTCGTATCTTGTAAAATTCGAATAACTTTTATATCCAGTAATAGAAGTCTGGTCCTTCAAACTGGCGCCCAACGTGGGGCCAAAGTTCCCGGAGAAAATTATTGTCAAGTTATTTTTAAGAACATTATCTGTGATCAGCAAAGCCGTTCTTGCGTTCCTTGAATAATTTTAGAACTTTTACGACTGTTTTTCCTCTATATTTCTGGTTTGTACTGGATATTGATTGATATTGATATTGAGGGTATCAGATGCGCTGCGACCTGTTACAGATCTATTGTGCCCCCTCTTCTCTGCTTCTTTGAAGTATATTCCCTTCATTGAAGCAGCCTCTCCAACTCCGCTTCCCTTAGGAATTTCAGGATTTGAAGGGGATCAAGGCCGGGCAAAGCCCCCCCCGTTGAGCTGGTGTTGGCCCAGAACATCGTTTCTTTCACGTTCTAGTGCTTCGCAGTTCATCAATAGGTGACGAGGAGTCTCGTTTTCTTCCCTGCAGAGTCTGCAAACGCCATCTTTTTCTATACCAAGTTTCCTCAGGTGTTCATTGAGCTTGCAATGACCTGTTAGGAATCCTGTTAGAATTCCGAGACTTCCTTTGTTGAGGGTCAGGAGTTTCCTTGACCTTTCTCGGTTAAAGTTCCCGAGGAGCTCCTTGGATTGTCTCAATCCTGAGAGGTTATTCCAATGGATTTCTCTCAGTTTTTCTTCTTCCTTCCGAAGTTCTGCCTTGAAGAACGTGCCTTCGAGGCTACAGAATGGTTCTGGTCCTATAAAGGGTGTCGATGCTCCTTTTCTTGCCAATGAGTGGGCACGTTTGTTTCCCTCAATCCCAGTGTGTCCTGGTATCCATTTGAAGTGAATTTTGTTCTCTCTGCCTAGTTTATTGAGTTTTTGTAGGCAGTTCCATGCCATTTTTGAGCTGATGATAGGAGAGCTCAGCGTCTTTATGGCTGCTTGACTGTCTGTCAGTATTGCTATTTCCCTTTTTTATAGTTTCTGTCGAGGTTTATTTGGGCGCATACTTCTATTGCGTACAGTTCCGCTTGAAGTATGCTTGGGGATGTTCCCATCGGCTCGGAGTAGTTGGTGCCTGGCCCATATACTCCTGCCCCAGTTCCCTCGGTGGCCTTTGAGCCGTCTGTGTACCATTTTATTGTACCTTCTTTGAGAGTGTGAATGGATGTGTTGCTCCATTCTTCTTTCGTAGACAGTTCCATGATGAAGTTTCTCTTGAAGCTGAATTTCTTGACAGTTTTGTCTTTTGGCATTATCAGGAGGTTTTTACAGATGTTCAGGGGTTGATTCCCCTCGGTCCGTAGTCCCCCCCTGATCCCCATTCTTGACATTCTGAGTTGAGCCTCTGCGGCACTTCTCTCAATCACTAAGTGCAGTGGTGTGAGAACTAGAATTACTTCCAACGCTGCTGTTGGGCATGTTCTCATTGCTCCTGTGATGCAGAGGCATGCAAGTCTCTGGATCTTCTCGAGTGTTTTCCTCGCTGTTATTAGCTTGGTCCTCTTGTACCAGACGACCGCTCCGTATGTGATGATGGGTCTCACTAGCATGGTGTACATCCAGCGTAAAATGGATGGGTTACAACCCCATGCATTCCCCGCCATTCTCCTGCACACCATGAGTACGGATGTGGCCTTACTTACTGTTGCACTCAAGTGCTTGTTCCACATTAGCTTCTTATCCAGTGTTATTCCCAGATATTTTACTTCTTCCTTCCATTCTAACTCGACTCCATTTAAGTCGATGTGGTTTGTATTTATTTTCAAAGCTGTATCAACACAAATCAAAAAAGTGAATCATTGCTCAGTTTGTTCTTGTGATTGACTATGTCAGCCAATCATAGGACTCTCACAAAAGAGTAAATAATTTAAAGATATATTAATGCTGATTGGTTAGAACCTTTTTAAATTATGCAATTCTGTCTATTTCTTGTAATGATCCGTTAGAATTGATTCTAAAACTTTGTCATATAAAATGAGGGTGTATATAAGGATGTATATAGGGTAGACGTTAAAGGTAAGCAGAATTTGTTTTAAAAGTAACTCCAATTTTGCTCTCAGTTTTTATTTTCAACAAGATACAAAATTTTTATTATCACAAAGTAATGTGACGGATTTTCTTTTTGATTTAACTATCAACATTTTTAATTTGATTTCTGCTAATCTATAAAATTTAATAGGTTATATAAACATATAGTAATATATTAACTATAATCAATAATAATTTATAAAAGACTTAATAATTGTATTAGGTAATAGTAACTATGTATTTAGTGCCAAGGATAATAATTAATAATAGTTAAAAATGTTAAAAGGCAATACAAAGTATCATATTATTATTATTATTATTTAGTTAAAATTATACGTAGTGAAAAATGCACATATCCTACAATCGAAGCACTTTTATCACGTGGTTGAGCACGAAATAACGAGAATTACTCTTAAAAATTTTAAAAATGTCTATTTACATAATTGGCTATTTTTTAATATGAAGAAGAGGACGAATCGGAACACTTGTTGCTACGTCTTCTACTCAACTGTTTCCAAAATCTCCTGTCCATTTGCTTGTCCTGCAACAGAAAGCTGTAGATAACAAACTACACCCAAATTTTAATAATCCATTACAAAGTAGTCTCTGTTTTACATAGTCATACCTTTAACATTTTCGAGGACGTTGCTTTTTGAGAGAGGGAGGTCGGAACATCATCTGTGGTCACACCTTCCTTGCTGAAAACTTTAATTAAAGGCCCTGTCTCAGGGAAGGTTTCATGAATTCTTCTCTCCCCTCTACGCATATTGAAAAACTCAAATCTGCAATGAAGAACTTTTGCATATATTAAAATAGCCATCGATGACACTTTTCAGCATCCAATCTGTCTACACCAAGACCTGCTGCAGGCTTTTTGGGTACAAAATTCTGGCCTCGAAAAACTTTTTTCAAAATAAATTAAGTAACGTTCTCATGGAAAATAAATAACTTTTGCAGTGTTTTTTTGTTCCTAGATCAAACAATTTTGAAAAATTAATATATTGTTCTTAACACGTTGACTGCCATGAGATGCAAGTGTGCTTCTCGGACACTATGATTTCTTGGGCCGTGAGTAGCACCATAGCATCTCATGCTTTAAACTTAAAATAGGCTCTGTGATGCAGTGGTGCTTCTCGTTACTCTCTTACTTATATGAGATTCGTTTTCTCAATGGCCCTCTGAACATTTCAAAGTAGTTAGCCTGCGTTTTCGGTGTATATAAAAGTGACTAGAAACTAAAAAAAAAACACTGACACTTTCTAAGGGTTTAGTCATATAAATGAAAAAGGAAACACAATAGAATTTGTTACACTGAATGCATTTGTAACTTGAAAAAGATGTTTTACACTGAGCAAAAGCCTACCACTCTCTTCTGAATTTTTAGCATAACAAACGACACACCTTCTTCTAGCAGAACTTTGAACTTCTTTTAAATGGTGATTTACAACAACTGGCACTTGTTGCTCTGGAAGAGTAGTTTTAGAAAAATCTATCATTTCAGATACGAGTTCTTCCTTGAAAGATGTGATGGACATTTTGTTGTTTGTAATCTTTTGGTGCAGGATGTATGCATTGACTATTGCTAAGCCTAAGATAAACTCTATCGCTATTTTACGATACCACTTGATAGATTTTCATAAATTAAAGTAAAGATTGTGAGAAGCAAGTGTGCATCACGTGGCTCCCTGAAACATTAAAACTCCAGAGGCCTTGTGATGCACACGTGCTTCTCAATTTTGGAAAATCTAAATGATTGAATAAAATTACAAAATGTTTACCTACAGTGATATAAATGTATTTTTAATACATAAGCAAACTATCAAACACATTTCATGATATGGCCTTCTGAACTTTTTTTTTACTTTCCATTGTGGCAGTTAACGTGTTAATTATTGTTGATTAATGGTCACTAAAAAAAAAGGTTTAAAAAGCTTAAAGTTGTAATTAATTTTGCGAAAAAGCGTTTCAATGTAATAATAATAAATTCTTGTTGTAGACAGTCATTATCCCGTCATCAACTCACATCTTCACACTTTTAGTCCTTGGAATACGTTGGATGGTACAAAATTTGGCAGCAGGTCTGAACCTGTTAAAGAACCCGATCCCAGCGTCATCTGCGTCGTCCTCGGCGGCCTCTACGATGCGCCGATAGCTCTCTGTGCGGTGAATCTTCGGCACTGCTCCCTCCTCCGCCTCCTCCCCCTCGCCATCGCAGGGGGGTGGTGGAGTAGGTGTGGCGGGAGTAACGGTTGGAGCGGCGGGAGCGACGACAGCAGGACAGCATGTGTCAGCAACACTTCCACTTGCGTTGTCCTGCCCACAATATAATGCAGGGATTATTGATAACAGAAAGCGTATTTGCGTCAATTATTAAGAAAAGAAAACCTAGCATGAAAGCTGCAATCAATATTAACTTATACTTACCTCATCAGGAGACAGAGATGGTTCGGTGGGAGTTGGAGAAGTGGTCGAGGAGGACGTGTAGCTCTCGGAGAAATCTTCTTCGATTAGTGGTTCTAGTGTCCGCCTAGGCAGGAGACCTCTCAGAGCTGCACCGCTTATTGGAGGAGCCATTAGAAGCTCGTCCATCATTAATTCGGTATCGTCACAGTTCTCTGACGTGAGGGATCCATCATTCGGCTGGATGGGTAGACTTAATCAACTTATGCTTATTTCATGACGTTCGTGCTAAGTCCTTATTTTTATACTTTCCCAACTTTACAACAATAGGTTGTGGTTCATGCAAAACTCATTCTGTTAATTGGTGCAAAAACTGAAGTAAGAGTTAAAAGGTGTAAGAAAAGTTGATATGGAACATGCAAAATTAGAAGTGTATTCGAATTATTGCATGCTGAAGCAATTATTTTAGTCTAACCGATTGTTTCTCGTCAAAGTTTGGCGAACTAAGACCATCTTCTAATTCACCGCCGCTGGTTGGTGTTCCCCAGATTTCTTCACCGGAGGTTGCTCCTGACGTTTCTTCTTCTTGACCGTCATCGCCATTAACTTGGTTTTCTGCCGCTTTCAAAAACCTAAAGAAACCAAAAAATAATTCCAGAGACTTTATACTTAAAAACTGGCATCTTAGAATTGCCTCACCAATAATGTAAATCTGTTCTGGTGGTTATGTAACTAAATAAGCCACACTCACCTATCCACAAATTTGCTCTCACTCTTCTCATCGCCTATCCTATCGAAGTATGTCATCTTCTCGATCACATAGCTCCCCGCTTTGGCTGTCCATCCCATGATAGACGTTGTGTAACTGAATACCGGATTGTCTACTCCACGTATCTCGGTCTCTTCTTCACTGGATTCTTGCAGCTCATCACTGCCCATTCTCTCAAGGCTGGACACTGTACCATAACGACGCAAGGTTAGGTTAGAGCCGCTCAGCGAATGGTATGGATGTTCCTCCTGAGGTGAGTCATCTGGAGTAGGAGAGGTTAAGGGCGTGCAGAGTTCTAGGGTAGTTATCTGTAGAACAAAATGATCTGAAGAAGAATAGACATGCGACGAGACCATGTAAATGTAGACCATATACTTCGACTAGCATGCTTAGTGCACACCGATATTAAATAAAATCATGCATTGAGTTCATTGAATTCAGAACTCTTACCTCCGTTCTTTTGTTTTCACTGCAACAGGTTTTATTGCTCTCTGGCGTTGCTGCTTGGACGGCGATCTTGGGCACAGAAACTGGTGGGACAGAAAAAGGATCGATATGACAAAGACTGGCGGCTGGTAAGGCACTGAGTCCCATAAGCAGCCAGTCTTCGTTACCATTGTTATCACGTCTGGGACTTTCTGGATTTCCTTGGGAACTCCCTCCTTTCTTAGTCCCATTGAACAGACAACTGGCGTGGCATTGACGGCACACTGGTACTGGCGATGGATGGAGAGGGGATGAGCGAACTGTGATCTGCAAAATAGGAGGGAGGGTGTTGAATTAAAAAATGGTCATGGACGTTAAAGGTTAGAGAGAAAGAGAGAAAAGAACGATTACACAACATACTTATCGACTTTTTCATCTGGTTGTTGAGGCTTTGATGACTAGCTACAACGAAGATGTTTAGAGAGGAATGTTTCAAACATCGATAAAACTTAAAACGTCACTTACCGTTAACGGGTTCACATTTGCTGGTCAGACAACACTATACAAATCTTTTAAAATGAACTGTATGGAAATCTAACTTATCGGCGGTAGTGTACAAATGGTAACCTAGGCAGCTTATTTCTTTGTTTTTTAAGGTACCTGAGAACATGCGACTGTTTGGAGAATTTCATACCGTCCATTTTGAAAGACTTACATTGCAGAAAGTTATACTTTTTGATACGACCAATCTATCAAAAATAAAACAACTCCTCTTTCACATCTAATCGTTCAAACTCTACAATCTTTACAAATAGTTATAGGAAAATTGAGCGAAGTACTTTTAGAAATCAAGCAAGTGCAACGAAATTGTATTCATATAGTGTAAGTAAGACATTGGTAACAAAATTACTAATTTGTTTATGTGATTTTGACTTTATTGATATTTTATTGACGAGCTTAAAAAAGTGTCGATATATCAAAAATCCAAAATGTGGGTAAATTTATAACAAAATAGTAATTACGTTTTCAGTGTAATCGTTCCATTTCTCTAGTGTTAGTGACTCTTTGTTCTGACTTACTTGACTGCCAGTTGTCGTACTTTTGGACGGACTCTGGTCGTTATCAGAAAGTATATACTCCTCGCATCTGCTTTCGTTGCGTTTCGCCTCCAGTCTGCAAGTCACGTTTCCTTCTCTGTCAATCAATTGAAGTTCCTGCGAACGCTTTCTCAACATCTCCTCGGTCCATTCCACCTCCAAACAGTCCTCTACTCTGTGCTCGGCATAGAAACTCTCTTCTTCTTCCTCTTCCGCTTCTTCGCCTCCTAGTTCTCCTTTCATCCACTTCTCCAAGTGGATGGCATTACTTTTGCCGCTCTGCGATTTGCTCAGCAGTTTGCATTTATGCTCGATTAGGGCATCGATTTGTTTCTGAATTTCGCTTTGCTCGCTTTGATTAGCGCTTTGTGGAGTCTGAAAAATTTTGAGGATTATTTCAGTCTCCTAATCGAGAGCTGGCAACGTGGTTTGAAATTTATTAGATATGTTGCCAGCTCTTTGGGGTTCTGAAATTTAGGGAGAGTAAAAAAGCGATAACCATAACTAAAGCATTTATTGCAAATATATAATAATTGTAAATTACATTTTTTTTAACAATATAGAATAAAAATCCAATCTAAATCGAAACTAGTTGAATAAAATTTGCCAGATCCATAGTTCCTAATTTAGACACGTATCGAAGGTACTTTTTATGGAGAGGCAGTCAATTTGATACAAATATAAGTGCTTTGATAAAAGAAAACACTGATGGCACATTCAGATTTTAGATTGTCCTTAGAACTTCCAATAACAGCCTGAGTTGGAACCAATCATTTATTTTCTTATCCTTCGTATATTCCCAGATTACGACGAGAAAAATTTCGATTGTGCTTGATACTTTATAACTTCAACTGGTATTATCAACGAAATGTACATTCCAAGAAATAGATTGTTCCAATCCTCAAGACTCAAGACTTAATTAGAGAGCAGCAAGAGTTAAATCAAAATAGCACCCCCAAAAAGACAACGGGCTATAATTTAACATTTCTATAAACAGCAAAGACAAGGTGACTAAACAATAAGTTATCCCCCCCCCCCACAACTGCTATTTTGATTTTTCACCTGCTCTTTCGTCCTATAAATTCTTAATGCGAATGAAAACTCTTACTACTCGTCCCATCCACATTCAAACTACTCAAATCGTAATCGAAGTTACTAAGATCCCACTCCTCCTCCACATACTTCATGAACTCCATTTCTCCCTCTTGTTCACCCACCTCAGTCGACGGCGTGAGTATCGCAGACGGAGTCCCGGCACCCAACGCCGATCTGCCTCCCTCCCCTCCCAAGACGTTAGCTCCCCCCGCACCTCCCCCAGGCAGGCTGCACTCGGACGTGAACCTGGACGTGAACGCTTGCGACTGTTCGCTACTCTCCGGTGATATATTGGCGCTGGGGGTGTCGGGAGTCTTAGTCAAGGAGTTTTGAGGCTGGAGCGGTGGAGGAGGAGGAGGCAGTGGTTGAGAGAGACGCACCTGTCGGCGGGTGGAGTACGAGTCGGCCGACATGAGGGTCGCCACTGAAGAAGTGATGGGCACCTCGGGTGATTCCAGGGGACTGCTGAACGCACTGCCGTCCGATACGGAGTTCACGTGGAAGCTAGAGAGGTGAAGTGAAGTATTAGAATGGGGGTTGGGAGGGTGGTGTTAGGGTTATCGAAGGTAGTTTCAAATTTCGAATCACTTTTATTTGTCATGTTGATTTTTCTATATCTTATAATTTTTTTAGAAAGGGGAGCGATAAAACACTTCTTAAGCAATGAAGTGCTAGAATGTATTGGCCATCGGGGTGCAATCAAGACGTAGACTATGCGGTTTTAAACACTATAGCTTTTTGATCCCAATCATTTGAAACTATTGATGGCGTTTGTTGCTAGTAGCTCTAGTAGATTTTGCTTGAAATTTTTTTTTTAAATAGCAGACTTTAAAAGTTTTCAAAGTGTGTTTGAAATTTTGCAACACCTCGATAGGATATAAAATAATGGAATTATTGAATGTCTTATGAATATAATAATTATGCAACGTTTATGATAATTAATTGGTTCCTTCGTATAGATTTTGTTATAGTATTCAATTTTACTTTGGAATAAATAAACACAAAACTCACTTTTACCCATTTCTTCGTCTTAGTAAAACAGACTGACCTTGAAACGGATTTGATCCAATATACCTATAAATTTATTCAAAATAGTTAGCTTAAAAAATTACTTTTTTCAAATCCAAATTCCTCTAACACTGATCTATGAAATTATTATTTTTTTATTATGCTAAGACCTAAAACTATCATGTTTTTTGTAATTTCTAATTCTAATCATAAACGCTGTCTAGGTTCTACGTATACCTACCTACATAATAATGTTAATAATAAAATTTCCTAAAACGGTCTATTAGGTTGATTCTGCAATTCCAACGACTAGGTTTGTACCTATTCTAAAACTATTAAAATTAGATACATCTATAACTGTTTACTAACAATGCTATTATTATTAACTATTAACTAATCTTTTGTTATAAAATCATTTCCTGGCAAGAATGTTGCCCATCAAACTGCTATGAATGTTTATTTTTATCATACGAGTACCAATATAATAGCAAAGGGATTTATTTTTACTAAAGTTGATATTTCAATAATAGAGGCAACAAAAAAGGCTATCTAAGAGGTCGCGTTTCTGCAAAAAATTATTTCCAAAAATAAATTTTAAATACAAACACTTTTTTCCATAAAAAAGAGCTTAAAAATACAAACGAAGACCTCCAAAATTTCTTTAAAAATTGGCTATGAGTAGCTTGGCAATAGTCACTAATGCAGAATTGTGCTGATGTAGTTATGTTTTTGAGGTTGCTCTTTCAAAAAATCAGGATTTTGTCTTTTGCAGGTGCGGTCAAATTGCCCAAAAATAGGAAAATATGGCCCAAAAACGGTGCTATATGATCCAGAATTTTTTTTTAGTGTAATATCTCGAAAACCGTGGCAAATTTCGGAATGTGATTTGCGGCACTCGAATGGGCCTCCAAAAATATATAAAAAAGGTGTTCTGGAGCATGCACGCATCTCTCATATTTTTGGCGCAAAAGATGAATTTTCATTTCCCTGATGTCCTCTTTCATTTTTCACTGGTATAGAACTAAAGCAAAAATTGTCATTTCGTCAAAAATTGATAATAAAAAAGCCACTTACTCATTAGCTATCAAAATTTATAATTTTGAATTTTATTTCTCCAATTATTTATTGAATTAAATTTGAACTTCTCCCTCTCCTTCCCCCCCCCCCCTCCCAATGGACCATAATAATTGACAATTTTCTTCATTATCATCTCACGCGCGGCTGAACTATTACATTGAAACAGCGTGAATGCGTGAAACTTTGTACTCTTAACGTGCTATCCCTGAATTTTGCACAAACAATTGCTAATTACAGGTTTAGATGTGGTCAAAAAAGTTCAGGTACCTTGAATTCCAAAAATCTTAATCCTTTTATTACATTAGCAATTTCCAAAATAAATTCCTGATACCCATATCTACTAATTTGAAGGTAAAATTAGCTGCAAAAGAGATCACTTTTTTATTAAGAATTTCCCCTTATATCAAAACTCAAGCGGTCAAAAAGACGATTTGGTCACTTTCTCGACAAAAAATATGAAATTCAAGGTAAAATTATCTCTAAAATGGACGATTCTTCGGTCTTCATTTCTAGCTGAGCCAAAACTTTCCTTGTTGGTCAAAGGAACCATTTTTTTTTAATTTTCTGATCTCCATGCAGATGCCGCAAAACTCTCACATCCCCTAAGGTTTTCGAGATGCTTTGCAAAAACCTATTTTTTAGGCTACATTTCTCCCCATTTTTTCCTATTCTTGGGTGAAATGGATTGGTGCTCACTATCTCCAAAAAAATATGAAATTCAATTTAAAGGTAACTCGAAAATGAGCGATTTTTTTGGCCCTCAGTTCTAGCTGACCCAAAACCATCCTTGGTGGTCAAAGGAACCTGTTTTTAAGTTTCTCTCACCTCGAAATTCCTTAAGGTTTTCGAGATACTTGGTAGTAACCTATTTTTGAACTATCTTTCCCCCTTCTTAGGTCAATTTCCCACTATTGGCTGAATTTCCTAATTTTTGAACCACTTGGCCACACTTATTTGCGACGGATAAAACCCGATTTTTAAGAAAAGCGGCCTCTTAAACATATAGGTACTCCCCCTCTTCTGGTGGTTTTGTGAGGTAATTGTTAGCTTCGAGGGAAATACGACTTTTCCCGGACTAAACGTGTAATGAGAAAGATAGATAGGCTTAGTGCACCCCCCCACCTCCCCAAAACCCCAAAAATGTGAAATTCAACGTAGATGTATCTCGAAAATGGGCGATTCTTCGACCCGCAATTCTGGTTGAGGCAAAACCGGATCCCGCGAAACGCTCACCTCGAAATCCCTTAAGGTTTTCGAGATAATTCGCAGAAATCAATTTTTGCGCTATATTTCATCAATCATTGGTTCAATTACCCACTTTTGGCTGAATTTTCTTATTTTTGGGCAATTTGGCCCCAATAATTGCGTAGAATAAAAACAATGGTGACCCATTTTTTTAATTATCTGGTTACCTAAATTTTTATTTTTACTCTTCTAATAAATCGATGTTGGTTTTTTTTGTTGTCCTCTATAATTAAAACGTCAACCACAGTAATAGTTTTCAACAAAGCAGCATGCAAACGGTAATCATCAGAAGACTCTAGTAGTTTATTATCACCTTTCTTTACAAACCATACTTTTGCGACGAATTTTTATAGTCACAAGGTACACTAAAATCAATTTAGAAACTTCTGATGATTCCCGAAATGATTAACATTTTTTTATTATATTTTTAAAATCGTGCATTTTGACCAGTTTCACTTACATCTGCCGCTGTAGAAGGTTTTGCCAAACAGCCTTAAGTTCAGTTGTGGGAGCCCGCAAGATCACAGTACGCTTTGCCCCACTTTTTTTGGGCGTTCTGGTCAGGGCCGGACCGCAATGGACAGTGGGACTAGTAGCTGACCTTCCGCCTGGAGTTATTGTTATCCGAAATTCGGTATCTATAAAATAGAAAAAATTATCATTTTTCAATTATTAGAATAAATATGAGCAGGATGGTCCTTAGATTTTTAAACAGCAAATTACTAATTCTCATAAACATGGCCCGAATTTTTTTGAAAAAAAAAACTCGGAAATACCAAAAAGTAAGACCCAAAATTTACTGTTTCCAAAATATGGCCACTCAGAAATTGAACTTTTGATTGTCAAGTAGAACGTGGCTTAAATTTAAGTGACCATTTTGGCAACATTTCAAGTAATAAAGGCATAGGTACCTTTTTTTCTAATGTTAAAGAACATGTCCTTAATATTAATCAGTGGGATGGGTTCTTCAATTATAAACAAAACCCTGTCTCTAGATGCTTTGGCGAACAGTAACAGGTCACTGAAGAGGAGAGTCCAATACTGTCTTATGTTCCTTCCTTCCACTCTGCTTAAATCCCCTCCGAATATCCATTGTCTCCCGGGCTTGTTCAGGGTAAAGGGCTAGAAATTTAAACCTTAGACCTAAATTTAATAAATCATATTGTCATACTTACTTTACATTTCGTAAATACTAGCCTATTTTCTAAGTCTTGGACAGTCAGTAACGGCCTTCCTTCTCCAACTGGCTCCATTAAACCTCCTTCAGCTGTTATTTCTCTATAAGTTAACTGGATGAGGAAATTAAGAGTATAATTAAAGAATCTGGTCCAATTTTTGCTTACGGTTACGGTTCAAACATTTTTGCGATATTCATGAAAACAACTAAGAAAAAACTGCCTTCATGGCTTGTTATAAGTTGAAACAAGTTGCCGACTAATAGAAAAAATTATTTGGGTTACTAAAAACGTTCAAGCTGGAGACAAAAATCTTCACAAAAGTGACTGGAACGAGAAGAATACTCAAAAGAAGATCATGAAAGAAGAATTAGCATAAAGACAGAACAACCCGAGAAAGCTATTATGACCTCGTGCCACAATAATCCGGGGGTGGAATCCAAAACTAGCTAGAATCGAGCAAGCAATGGTTGACTGCAAGCAAACTGATTGAAAAGCATCTCAGGCAGACCCGTCTAATTGACAGGCCACTGAACCAGAGGCAACATGCCCTTCGGCTAGGTAAATGATGAGAATCGGCTTGCAATCATATTTGGGGATCGAGACTTTGAGGGTAACCATTGTCACAGTACACCCAGGGGGTGTGGTACTATCTCCAAAGCTGTTTGCGACATACGAGTATTGTAATGGATGACAAAATAAACAACGAAGGGCTATGCGATCGATATAGTCCTATTAGTCCAGGCTAAATTTTGTGTGGAGGAAATGGGCCACTACTGCGCTGGTTTTCTTCACAAAAAGAAGAATTGGAAGAGTAAAATCTACCTGCGAGTATCTTCTTCAATAAACTACTGCAGGTAAGCAACCATGTTAGGTATCTGGGTAACATCCTAGATTAAAAATGGACTTTAAGCCTAGACCTCAAGAAGATGTAATAGAAAAAAGCAAAATGACCTTGATGTCACGAAAAAGGTCACCCCATGAATGGTACTGCTTGTATATTGCTGTGGTAAGGCCCATAATAACATATGACTGTTGGGTTTTGGAGCCATGAACACTTCGTCAATAGAAGCTCTGGTGGCCACACTTCACCTACCTCCTCTTGATAATATTAGAAAACTACACTTGGGGTGAACCCGGAAAAACTGGTCACTCCAGGATATCATCTGACACCATCGCTGATATCCTATCTTGATACGATCTGACGGTATGAGACCTAAGCTAAACGTTTTCTAAGAGGGCATTATTTTAATATTGAGCTGTTTCCAAGGTTTATGAAATCAGCAGTTATGTTCCAGACCATATTTGAAGAAGTTATCAGAAGAAGAAGAGAAGACTCGAGGAATGCAATTTGGAATCATCAGAAACTCCGGAACATGAACACAAGAGCCGGGAAAAAAGGTTCGAAGTGTGTGCCTAGAATTAGGCCATTTCAATATGAAGTCAAAAAAGCCTTCCAGCAAAAAGCAGAATTTGGTACTATTCAAGACTTATCGCCAAAGAAGAGAAAAAGCGAAAAGGGGTTAGATGGATGAAAATGAAATAAATGGGGGATGATTTACCGGTCATGGAAAAACTTATCAAGTAGTTTTAACAACGTTAAGACAAATAAAAATGAATGAATGATAAACTCACAATAATCTACAATAAACAAACTCACCTGTAAGGTATGTACTATTTGGTTTATCACAGTATAATCCTCATGATTAGGTTTAGTATAACTCTGTATTACAGTCAACAGTTTGAGCACTTCCCTATAATGTTCCAATGGCTTATGAATAAACGTGGTGATATCCGGTCTTCTCCTTGGTATCGCAGGGGTATGCAGGAACCTAACGAACTCGCTGCTACAGTTTTTGGTCTTATTCGCCAATACACAATCAGCCTTTTTAATGCCCGAGCAGTACCTCTTGTAGACGGTGGTGAACTCGTGCAGTTTGGCATAGTAGGTACGCACTAGACAACTGATGTGGGGCTCCCCATCCTCGGATGTGAGGCGGTCGATGATATCTTCAGTCACGCGTAGGACTTCGTCACAGTTCTGGAACAAGACTCTGTGCTCTTGTGGAGTGATCAGGTCTTTCCGCTCGGCCAGGGCGGAGACGAAGCGGGTGGTGGCGAACTGCATTGCGGTGGCGTATTGTTGTTCTTTACAAATGAGTTGATACATGGTTCGTCTCTTGTTGTCTTCTTGGCTTGTTGATGATGGCTTCTAAAATTGACAAAATTTGGTATTAAGGAAAGTGTTGTAATGGATGTTGATATAATCTGGAATGTTAATTTTTTTCTTATTACTTTCGAAGGACGGTGGAGATCGGCGGTATTCTATGGAAAAAGATGTGGGGATTATTTGGCCGAAGTTTCTTTTGACGATCCGAGGTTGGAAGGGTTGGTTGAATTAAAGATGAATTAGACGAAGAACTAAGTATGTGAGAAGTATCGAGGAGTTCCAAAGCTAGGAAGGTGTGTATTTTTTCTTGTTACGTTCGAAGGACAGTGTGTGGGGGGGGGGGGGAGTTGACAGTCGTCGATAAAGAAAGGTGTGGAGAGACTGTGCCCAAAGTAACGTTACGATTAGAAGTTGGGACGGGATTTTTTTTACGATCCAAGGACGGTGTGGATGAAGATCCGCTGTAGTCGACAAAGAGAGAGAGCTATAGGGATAATTTGACCGAAGCTTTGTGAGGATCCGCGGTTGGAAGAGTTTTTACCAATGCAGCGGGTCAAGTAGAGATGAATTAGATGGAGGAACTATCTGAAGAAAATATGTGAGAAGTTTCAAGGGGTTGCGAATCTAGGAAGGTTTGCATTTTTTGCTTATAACGAGCGAATAACAGTGCGGGAGGAGTATGGTGGTTGTCAACGACAAAGGTGCGGAGAAACTGTGGCCAAAGTTTTGTTACGATTAGAAGTTGGGACGAGAATTTTTTTATTTCTAAGTCCCAAGGACGGTGCGGATGAGTGTCGGCGGTATTCGACAAAGAGAGATGTGTGGATAATTTGACCGAAGCTAGGATAAATTAAGTGACGAAAATTTGTGCGAAATTTTGTGGCTCTCCGAAACCGGGAAGGTTTGTATTTTTTCTTATTACTATCGAATAACAGAAATGGGAGGAGTTCGACGGTAAGAGAAGAATAAAGCATCCTAATCTATAATCTTGTGCCAAAAAATGGTCGTTTTTGTTATGAGTTTACCAATGGCGAAGGTAGGAAATTGGTAAATTTCTATTTCCATTTGTATGACACGTTTTCAAAGGATTGAACTGAAATTTTCTCAGTGGGCTAAGAATATGACAAGAGTTCCTTTAGCTAATTGTTTTTACCCTCCACAACTATGTAGCTTCAGTACCGTTTAATATATAAGAAATATAATCTTCTTCGAGCTACTACAGAGGTAACAGGGCTACATAAAAAAAATGTTACCTATACCAAAAAATAAATTATGAAGATGAAAGTTTATACAAGAGGTAAGTACAATTCAAATATAATGCACTTAATTTTTTTGAAGTGGTCCATATTATATTAATAATATGGTCACAATTATTTATTTTAATGCATTGTTGAGCTTTTGGAGTTTCCGGATAAGCACGGACCACATTAATTGATTCCAAAAAGGCATAGCACTTTCCGTTTTAATAAATAGGTTGATGGGCACTGTATGAAGGGACCTATTGCCTTATTTTTGATTTTAACTCAAATTTGTGTTTTTGGGAACTCTGAGCTTTACCAATTATTAGGTTTCTGATAGTTCTAAATTTTAACTTATCTCTAGAGCTTTCTTGTGGAACTGAAAAATAATTTTGCAGTTTTTCTTAATATTTATCCCTTTTTCTAAAATTATTAAAGGAAATAATATCAGAATATTAGGTATTGAAGTAAAAAAATGATTTTTAAAAAGAATAACAGCTATAGAACCAGGATAAACGTATGCTTAAATTTGGGTTGCCTATGATAATAGCGGCATTAAGCATTTGAACTCTTAATCGAGATGGCGCTCTCAAACTGAAATTTGAAATGCATAATTCAGTTCAGGTGTTTAATTGGGTTGGGTGGTGTTATTTTTGTTTCTCAGTTGGTATCTTCAGTGATAAAGTAGGACTAAAATATAGACTATTAATTGTAGATAATCACGCCACCGTCTGTTATGCAAATTTTCCATAATGGTAGGTGGAAAATAGGGACAACGGAGAATGACTAGCAAACTTTAACCCAAAATCGTAAAATAAGTTCCTGTATAAGGGACGATTAGGGAACTGTAAGTTTCGAAAATTGAACCGAATAGGACATAAATTAAAACTAAATTAAGTAGGTAAAGGGCCATTTCCTATTTATCTTACATCCCATGAAAGTAGACATAATTTTGAATAAAACTCCCGAACGGTTACATCTTCATTAAAGTGATAAAGGCGAAAGATCATAATTAAAAAAACACTCTCTTTTGGAAAGTATATTACAGGGGCCCAAAAAGTCTGGACATGGTCAAATATCTCGTGAAATACACATTGAATCCGAAAAAGACAGAACGTATCCCTAATAATTTTAAAAGCGCTATCTAATCCAATACGACCGCCAACTTCATCCCTTAGAGTGGGCTTGGGGAGGTCAATATACAGGGTTACTGGTAACTGGATACATTCCTTTGGTGATCTGATAAAACAAGAGGTAAGGAGTAAATTAACCCCAACATGCACTATACAAAACTCAATAGATTTTGAGATATTTCGATTTTCAACTTTTCTTAAAAAAATGGTTTCAGATGTCTTGAAATGTAATTTTCAAAAAATCTACTTTAACTTTTTGATTTTTTTTTGCTGGAATACTTGTCCAATACTATGCTTCCTTCTGGAATAAAATATATCCTGAGGTATTTCGATCGTGTGAAAATTTCAAAGAAAAACTTTCACAAACTATTTTTTTTAAAAAAGATTTAAAAGTTTTTACAAGTTATTTTCGCAAAATTGTCAAGGCACCTTGCGTACAAATTGTTTTAAAAACTTCCCTAGTGTAGTAGCTATCTAACAAGGTACGAATCTTGTACAAGAATAACAGAATCTCCCCGCTATGTACCGTTACCGAGGAACAAATCCTTAAGTCGGGACGTTTTAAAAAAAATACGGCCCTGAACGGGGGTCTTAAAATTCTCGGATCCGGCCCATCTTCAACAGGTCGTATTTGGGGGTCACGAGCTTCGTCCCTACCAAGTTTCGTCCCGATCGGTAAAACTTTCAGACACTTAGAGTGGCTATTACTAGGCTATTCCCGAAAAATCCCGAAATTCCCGAAAAAATTACACTTCCCGGGAACGGATCCCGCTCATTTTCAATAGGCATCGTGCCACGGTGCGCCTCTTCAATCGAGCCAAATTTCAACTTTCCCACATGAAAACTGGCGGCTTTAAAGAGTGTTTCCTAGCAAAGTCACAGACAGACAGACCGACAGACAGACATTTTTCGGGCACAAGAATACGTATACTTACGAAACTTCTGTGACTTTGCTAGGAAACACTCTAGAGCCGCCAGTTTTCATGTGGGAAAGTTGAAATTTGGCTCGATTGAAGAGGCGCACCGTGGCACGATGCCCATTGAAAATGAGCGGGATCCGTTCCCGGGAAGTGTCATTTTTTCGGGAATTTCGGGATTTTTTGGGAATAGCCTAGGAAACACTCTTAGTGTCTGAAAGTTTTACCGATCGGGACGAAACTTGGTAGGGACGAAGCTCGGGACCCCCAAATACGACCTGTTGAAGATGGGCCGGATCCGAGAATTTTAAGACCCCCGTTCAGGGCCGTATTTTTTTTAAAACGCCCCGACTTAAGGATTTGTTCCTCGGTAACGGTACATAGCGGGGAGATTCTGTTATTCTTGTACAAGATTCGTACCTTGTTAGATAGCTACTACACTAGGGAAGTTTTTAAAACAATTTGTACGCAAGGTGCCTTGACAATTTTGCGAAAATAACTTGTAAAAACTTTTAAATCTTATTTAAAAAAAATAGTTTGTGAAAGTTTTTCTTTGAAATTTTCACACGATCGAAATACCTCAGGATATTTTTTATTCCAGAAGGAAGCATAGTATTGGACAAGTATTCCAGCAAAAAAAAAATCAAAAAGTTAAAGTAGATTTTTTGAAAATTACATTTCAAGACATTTGAAACCATTTTTTTAAGAAAAGTTGAAAATCGAAATATCTCAAAATCTATTGAGTTTTGTATAGTGCATGTTGGGGTTAATTTACTTCTTACCTCTTGTTTTATCAGATCACCAAAGGAATGTATCCAGTTACCAGTAACCCTGTATGAGGTACCCCCATTTTTATAGCAGAAGCGAATTTTACTTCTAAAAATACGTCAAATTTCCTTTAAACGGGGTTTTTCGATTTGTTGCAGATGATGCTGTAATAGTAAAAAATGTTTTTCGTAGTTATTTTAAAAAATTCCGGAAGAATGAAAAAATAAAAGTAGTAAGAGATCATTTACTTAAAACAGCCATTTAAGGGTGATAAATTTAGTTCTCCCTAATCTGAGTATAAAATATTTCTTTGTTTTAGCGAAAAACAATTTTTTAAATAATTTTGGCAAATATAAAAAATGAGGTTAGCATTTGATACCCCATCCCCTCATGGTAGTGGAGAAGGGTATTAAAATCAACACCACTGTATTGCTTTTAGGTAAATGAAATCGAACTTTAACATTTTTCATTCTTCTTTTGAAGAAATTATGGAAAAAACTGCGATTACAGCGACGTCATTCCAGAATCTGCCGTAGAATCGATTCTGCAATAACCAATTATATGGGTACCTACCTCTGTTTGAGATTTTAAAGTTCTCCACCCTGCCACAAGGGGGTATGGGATCAAAATTTGGTATCCTTCAATAGCGCTTTTAAAACTATTATTAAGGACATGGGTCCTTAATAATCCATCTGTATTTCTTGAGATATTTGACTGTTTTTAGACTTTTTGGACATCCTGTAAGTATAATCCCTTCTTTTCTTTAAAATAATATCCACATCATGAAGAAAATATTTAACTTTTCTTCAAAAAAAAGGACTTTAATATAACGTAGTAGGTATGCGGCATATCCTTGCAAAAACACTTTTGAGTAAATTATCACTATACAGGGTGCACCATGTATCCTTCTCTATATTGCTATCTCCTGAACGCTAAGAGATACAGGGTCGGTTAAATTAGAGAAAAGATGCGCAGTTTTGTGGCCATCTCGAATCCGTCAAAATATGCAAGATATATGTGACCGTTCCTGAAATATCCTGAAAAAACTGAAAAATCGATATTTCTTATTTTCCTCATATCTTATTTATCATTGGAAATTAATAAATAATTTTTTGTAGGCTTGCATAAGCCGGCAAGAGCTATCCATCTGACGGTTCAAAAATTTTCGAGGCCTACTAGATCCAAGAGTTTTCACAGTCAACTTTCGTTTTCCTTATGGCCGCCATATTATTTTTTTATGTCGTTCGATATGAAAAAAATAATGGAAACCAAAAATTAATCAACTTCAAAAAAAAAAAAATTTTAAATTTTTATTCTTACAAAGAAAAATCTAATAAAAAAACGTCGAAAAACGTCAACATTTGTAAAATACGCCGAAATAGTGCTTGCCTTATGGTTTTTTAATTTATCTATGAAAGTCGGTCTAAAAATGTGTTTTTTTTGTAAAGAAAAAAGAAGAATAAAATTTTTTTTAATTTATTTTTTGAAGCTTAACAATTTTTTGTTTTTATGATTTTTTTATACCGAACAACATAAAAAATACTATGGTGGCCATAAGAAAAACGAAAGTTGACTATGAAAATTCTGGGATCTAGTCGGCTTTGAAAATTTTTTAAATGTCTGATGGGTAGCTCTTGACGACTTATGTAAGCCCACAAAAAATTATTCATTAATCTCCAATAATAAAAAAGATATGGAAAAATAAGAAATCTCGATTTTTCAGTTTTTTCAGGATATTTCAGGAACGGTCACAGATATCTTGTATGTCTCGACGGAATCGAGATGGCCACAAAAGTACGCTCCTTTGGACTTGTTTAACCGATCCTGTATCCGTTAGAGTTAGGAGATAGCAATATAGAGAAGGATACATGGTGCACCCTGTAGGTACAATTATAGAAAAAAATTGAGGTTTTGAAGGTAAATTTGTAATGAGTCTCTCAGCTGAAAATTCCCGTGAATATCCCCCCCTGGCTGTCCAAGTTAGGGCTTATGTGTTTTATTATCTGTGAGAATAAAAACAATAGATGGAAAAAATGAAACAAAACAAAAAAATAAATAAGAACTTGAAAATGTATTTATAAAAACGTGAACAATCAACGAATGTAAAACAAATCACTATATTTATAAGAAAAACAACTAAAAATAAATTAAATAAATAATAGAAACTAAAAATACCTACTTGGTGGTGTAAACAATCATACAAGTGACAAAAACACAAAGGCTTAAAATAAAATGATAATCCAAAACTAACCCAAAGTCAATCAGTCTATAACAAACAAAAATTATTTTTTAAAACAAATTATTAATAAGCTAGTTTTTCTTAATAACATCAATGTCAGAAACATTGAAACTGTTTATCAAATAATGCTCTCATACCTATACTTACAGTGGTAATAAATAAAAATCAACAAAACTATAGACAAAATGAACAAGCCTAAAATAATAATTAGAGATAAGATAAGACCAAAATTACAATAATAATATTATAACATAACTAGCAGCTTCTTCATCCGATAAGTTTCATATTATCTTATTATTAAAAGCTAAAAGAGAAAAAGCCATCATTCATTTAAAAAAAGCACCTCTCTAATCTGCACGGCACAATAGCAAGCCCCAACCCCCAATTTGTAATCTAATATCTCCCCTCGAATCCAGACACTCTTCCCTAATTTATACCAGCACTAGCTCTGAGTCATCCATCCTCTGGGGAGGTTTTTCAAGCAAAGTTGCCACGCTCATTCAGACGATACAAGACTTCCACATCCACATCGACTTAGACAATGACACCGTTACCCACCTCCTGGCTGAAGGTGACTTGGGGCAGGTGTAATTTGCGGCGTTGGTAGTCTGTGGCGAGGGAGGCGGTGTTGGTGGAGCAGACGGTCGAGGGACGACGCTGCGGCACGGGGGTGGCGAGTGGGAGGCAGGTGGTGCTCGCCGTCCCCGCGCTGTTCAACCGTCGCACCGACGGAACCGACCCGTTACGAGTCGCCGTGGTGCGACGGAATATTTCCAGCGTCAGCTGGTTCCCAAACGATCTGAAACAATTTTTTTATTTTTATTTTCTATAATAATATTAACAATAAGTTTTTTTTGTATAAAACCTAATCTGTTTGTTTCCAGGATTCTTGATAGTTTTAATTTATTTCAGAAGAATTATCTGGAACCCTGTTTGATTTGTTCTTGTTTATTTTGTTTATCAACGGGTCAACAAGGATGCTGATAATAGTGATATGATACGTGTGAAGAGAGTTTTAATCAGAGAGAGTTTATAATTTATAACGATCTAACTGGCAACGGTGCTTGAAGGTTGTAACTGGAGATTGATTGTGTAATAAAGTACAATAACATCGCTCAAAAACGTGGTTTCTTTTCATCTCATGTACATCCTTCTTTGGAGAGCATCCTCGTCATTAGCTTAAAAAACCCTCTCAACCATGTTAATATTATTAATAACAAAGAAAAAGTCTTGAAAAAATGTGGATATTTTAATTTCCCTCTCCAATAAGACAGAAAAGTGCTAAATAATTCCTTCCTTATTCCTTCACATCAAAATCAAAATTATTATGCCATTTCTTCTGGGTTCCGCAGGGTTAAATTCTCGCACCTAAATTATTTCTTGTTTTTGTAGATTACCGGAAGTGTAGACCGGAATTGATAAGTAGGTACTGAACAGTGAAGTTAGGGGATGTAAAGAAAGTTGTAAATGAAACGCAACAACAAACGAACAATAATTCCTATTCCAGTAGTGAAATTATTGCCATAGAAACATGTCTTAAATCTTACAACACAAAAAATATATAAATCAAATTTATTATTTGTCTAGAGGGTCCTCGTTATTATCGATTACTTCTAACAGGATTTTCCCGTTATCGTCGTAGGAATTATTTTCGATTCCCCAGGTAATAGGGAATAAGATGCCCGCAAACTGTGAGTTATCGACTACTCTTGGAAGCTTGCCAAGCTTCTATAACGTTATGGAATTGATATTCTGAATTTAATTAGGAAAGTGGCGTTCAGTGCGGTCGTGTTTAGTAGTTTGTCGTTAATTAGTTACTACGTGACTACGCATATCCGCTGAGGGATTGTGTAAGGCTATAAACGGAGTATCACTTCACGAGTTTAAGTATTATTAAAGCATTGTTAAATCTTGGGATTGTTTCAAGTTGATGGGAATGATGGGGGAGAGCCTGAAATTGGAATGTCTTTGGAGAACTCATCTCTTTTGTAGGGTAAATCATATATGGCTCACAACACAACAACATCTTAAGTCTTATGTTCACACACGTATCAAGTTAATGGGTTATGAACGATATTATTGTTCTCCAGAAGTTGAAGAAACAAATAATCAGTCCTCACCTGATAAGGTTGAGTATTTCCACTTCAGGCATCATCACCACATTGTGCTTATCGACGAAGATGATATAGTCACCAGGCAATATCCCAGCCCGTTCGGCTGGTAACCCCTTCTCAACCCGCTCGATCCTCGGGGGATGCGTCCAAACCACCGAGAAACCAAATCCCTGCTTAGGAGCCCTGATGAGCCTCTTGGTGTGGGTGAACGGGGTTCGGCCGTTCTTGTTACCAGTCGCCTTGCGTTGGGTTGCTGCGTTCTGCGCATCCGGACCTTCCAGCTGAAAAAAATAATGTTCTGAAATATCTGCTTTTGGCAAAATTACCATCTAAAAATCATCATCAGTGTCTGTAGAGAAAAGAATACCTACCGGGTCAAGTTCAAGATATCTGAGGAAGATGTTCTCGTCAGCCAATTTCTGTTGCTCGGTGAGGGTAGACTTGCTGGTGGTCTTCTTGAGGTCGTGGTCGAGGTCGTCGAGGGTGATGACCTCCTCCACGCTTCCCTGGCTCTCGCACATCGTCGTCGCAAGGTCGGCTATCGGCAGGCTCTGATGTCGCCCCAGCGATTCAGGCAGCAGCCGATACCAACCTGTGATCTCCTGAAAGCAAACAACCATGGTGTTAGAAAAAAACACGTTGTGGGAGTTTAATTATTTGTCGCATTGGGTTTCAGTTCAGCAGCAACAACTCGACTTGCTTGCCGCTCAGAGAATCCCGTATGCTTGACCAGAAAGCATCTCGTTTGTTTCGCTTGAAGATGGTTTTTCTGTTAAAGAGTTACGAGTTTTTATAGGAAAAGAATCTCCATCTCGATCAAAATTGAAATAATCTAATTTAGTTGAAAAGAGCTGCCAGTAGCAGTCTTTTAGAGTTTTTTTTTAGTTCAAACACCAAGGAAAATTCATATTATGTAAAATCTGGCCTAATAGGGCCAGGATCCTTGGAGGACGAACCCCTCCAAGGTTTATCTTTCAATATATCCGAGCAGAGGCTTGACTGTGAAGAACCCCCCTCTCTGCTCAATGTCAATACAATGTCATGATAACTCATAGCTTTATAATGGTGTGCGTATACACTACACAACACCGTAAAACTTGTACGGGTTAAAGGGTTTGTGTGAAGATAAGGGAAATCTAATAGCAGATACGTTGGCCCGAGTGGGGGTCAAAATTGAACCCTGTGGGCCCTGAACTATTAGGGCTTCTGGCACAAACTGCAACCAGTGCCTTAATAAAAGATATAACATATCAAGAATACGTAAAAGTATGGTAAAACCTAAAGACATGCCACCAAGTCAGGTTAGCAATTACTAGCCTTGACTCGAAAAGACTAAAGATCAGAGGATGTGGAGAAGACGAAACTGCAGAACATGTACTCTTCCAGAGTCCGTCAGGGCTTCGTCAATATCTGTAATCCATATTGAGGGAAGTCTGGCCTTCGATGGCAAGAACTGGACAGACCCAGCCGGGGCTCGTCTTTCTGTGCATTTGAGCAATGGGATAATTGGAGGATGAGTAAAATAAAAAAAATTGGATAACCTGTGGATAAAAATCAGACTTAAGTCTGATTATCATGTTTCCAGTTGGTTACATATTTTTTTGTTATGATTTTTTTGTTATGATATAAAGCCTAGAGGAAAATTTCTACAAAACGGTCCTCCATATCGTACCTGGAAGCGGCTACAGTATATTATAACCACCCCAAAGAGATCGTTATGATGACGTGAATCGTTGTTACAAACCGTGTAGCACGGCTATGAATTTCAATTATTCAGCTAAATTCGGTCTCTAATCGGAACAGTCTAAAATCGATCCAGCCATATGGTTTTGAGAGTACGCTTTCATTCCTAAGGAGACATAAACAATGAAGTTAAAGGGTGCAAAACGACTATAAAGATGTACTCGTATAATTGGGAGTTTGGGCACGAACCAGTTTTATGGGAATACTTGGCAGAGAGCCAGAGGCTTATTTGCAACCAAGTATCGTATCATTGATATTTATGATTTATGATCCTAGCTCTGGTTCCTAGACCTTGTGCGAGCTACTTGGAAGCTTCCTTTTCATTTGGAAAAAGCGAGATTTCCCGTTCTATCTACACGAAATATAAGGGCATCATTATTATCGTCTTAGATATATTTTTGTTCGTCCAAATTTCAATAACAAGATGCTGCATCTGCTTAGAAACCCAGAAATATCATCCGTATACAAACATGATTTATGTACATATTTTGTTTAAGGGCCTAATAGCCAAAACTACCAGAGTCAATCTGTCTAAATACAAACTCCTGGACGTCTTGTAAAGGTAGTTAAGACCACGGTTCACCATAAAATGTTCGTACATTTTGGTTATTACAGATAATAAATTCCCATGTCCAGACCACGGATTTCAATGACTTTCTTTTTTTTTCTGTTGTTATCCCTTCCACCCACAACTTGTGTAATTTAAGACTTTTGCGGCGCTACTATACGCGTTGTCCTGAGGTCTTGAAGTTCACGAAACTGGACATTTACGTAACGAGTATCCTTTAACTGAGGCGCTGCTGAGCGCGTTGTGCTGGAAAAAGGTACCTATAGTTATTGCTGGGGTCTAAGCTCTCTTAACTCATATTGACCGCTTGGGTACTTAATTGACCATTTACTGGTTACAATTTTTACAGGAAGTTTCAAGAAACCGTTTGATTTTTAATTATTTTTCACAACATTATTATTTTGAATCAGCTGAAGACTAATCAGAAGATTAATTATTTACATTACCAATACAAAAAATGTATACCTAATAATAACGTATGAACACGCTCAACTATGAGGTTAAACTTAAAAAAATGCAAGGGTTGTTTGCCTCGAAAACGAATTACTATAATGGAAAATCCATCAATTATTAAACAGGTAATGAAGCCAAACTTACCTTAGCATTGTCAGCATTAGAGACATCAAACGACGTGCAACCAAGGAACTCGCTGGTCCTGAAACAAACAATTATCCCCATCAATCAAGCACAATAAAGTAAAGCCCACTCAAATAACAACTAGAATGCATGTAAGCAGAATGTCTATTTGTGATATTGTGAATAGAATCGAACACTTGATTGTCCACTCAACGTTTATGAGCTCTGAATATTCACAGAATTGAACCCTCAAGAGGATTCCCCATTACCTATTGTACACCCACCCGCATGTTTTCACCTATACAGCCGCCCTTTTAATAATGCATTAGGTATATGAGATGTGTGTCTACATGAAATGGTACAGCTGCATATGTGAATAAAAAAAAAACAATTTCAGTCGTTGCTGAAATTTTATTATATCTTTTTTTATCATTGAAAATTAATAATTATTTTTTCTAGGCTAACATAAGCCATCAAAGACTATCGATTTTACATCAAAATCAAAAATTTTCAAAGCCTTTCAAATTTTTTCGGCATTAAAAAAATCAATTTAACAAAAAATCTATCAAATTCACAACATATTTCTTTCAAAATTTCATACTTCTTTTTTCGAAAAAAAATTGAAAAGTTTCTTCTTCCAATGCCTTCAGTAGGTGATTAGACGCCAGACTGCCTGTCTTGGTTTTTCGGTGAATGATTTTTGCTTATGGTATTATTCGATAAAGATATTTTCTTCTTTTTTCAAAATAAAAATTTTGAATTTTTCTAAATTTTGTGTACATTTGGTTAAATTGATTTTTTATTGCCGAATGACATACTACTCTAAGATCTAGTCGGCTTTGAAAATGTTTGTGATGTCAAATGGATAGCCTTTCATGACTTATGTTAACCTACGAAAAATAATTAATTAATTTTCAATAATAAAAAAAATATGGCAAAAATAAGAAATCTCGATTTTTCAGTTTTTTTCAGTTTTTTTCAGGATATTTCAGCAAAGATTGAAGTTATCCTAATTTTTTCAGATATTATTTAGCATAAAATTGTGCAACTTTTCTCTACTTTAACCGACACAATAACTCTCATGGCTTAGAAGATACCAATGGTGAGCCAGTTGAAAGTGACCAAGCTGTAGGTACATACGAGTATAGCAACAAAAATTGGAGTATCCGAGTTGTTTTCAGTTCACTCTTGTAATTTTTCTTAAAAAAAAATATTTCAGTATCCAATTAAAAAACTCAAAAATAAATGATACTTTTAAAGCGATTTTGGAATGTGGACAGTTATATTGTGTAGCAAAATAACTGAAATGCGGGGCAAGCTGCATTGATATGACACGCTTCATTTGAAAATTGGATAGGGATTGCAACTTACGCCGTATTCATTTATTATACCTACCACCATCACCATGGATAGGTGCGTACATAAGTAATCTTTGTAACGTATTCATTATGACAGGCATATAGATAAATAATATTACCTATGTATGACTAGAATATAGAAAAATAATATAGGGGCAGTGTGTTTTGTATAAATAATAAATAGAACAAAATACTTCACCATATTATATCTAAGCGAGACTTTATATATTGATGGAAATAAACTTATGAATGTATTAAAAAAAAATTATTTTAAATTAATTTTTATGAACACAAAAAAAAGGTGTAGCTGATAAAGTTATATTTTTTTTAAATAAATTTTTGTAGCGGATAAATTGGACACAATCGCGTACATATTTTAATCAATGCATGAAACCAAATTCATCCCTTAAAATACTTATATGAGGAAAAGGGTTATTTTAATTTTTTTAAAGCAATTTCTAGCAATTTATTATCTATTAATAGCAATATTTACGATATTTTCAGAAAGAAAGTGTTATTTATTTGATATTTTTACTCTAAAAATATTATCTTCTTATGATACAATTTTTCACTCAAAAATTAACCTCATCCATAATTATATACACTTCTCCAAGAAATAAACACACCACCAAAATATAACCTAAGGTTTTTTCTAATTTTTGTCAAAACTATTTGTCTGTTTTGGACATTTTTTAATGTCAGGTTGTCTCCTAGTGTATTTGTATTTTCGCTTGGAAACCTATTTTGTATAAATGTAGCAATAACAGTATGTTTTTTCCTAAAATTTTAGACATCCTGTAGAGTTCAACAATAACAATTTCAACTTAAAATTAAAATTAAACAGAAAGTGACAGTAAATTGTCATCATTTTTTAAAAACGATTTCATAGAAATGTATTTCTATTATCACTTCTTATCACTTTCGTTTTTTTTGCAAAGTCCTTTTCATTAATATGCAATTAAATTAAATCCAGAAAAGTTGAGATAGGTGGTTCTTCTTCTTCTTGTTTAATGGCTTATACGCACCCTTTACCAGCTTCGAGTTGACATGGGTGGTATAGAGTAAAAAACAAATCCAGTCCTGAACGAGGGCTTTAAAATCCTAGGTTCCGGCCCATTTTCAATAAGTCGTATTTGTGGGTTCCGAGCCACGTTAGATTTCCCAGGTTATTCTCGAAGAATTCTGAAATTCCCTTAAAAAAATGGCTTTTTTCTGTACCTAATGAATTTTCAATAGGCATGGGTGACATACTCACATTTTCTGGAGGGTAGAGTATAAATGTATACTTTCGACAATTTTACAAATTCCAGGTTTTCAACCCAGTATCATGTTATTTTCGTTATTTCAAAACAAAATTAAGTTTGGTTTATAATTTTTAATAAAAACATTTTATGCTATAAAATTCTGTTTCTCTTGTAGTAGAGAAGATAATGGAGTAAAGAAAAAAACACATTGTCACTGCTACACCCAGTATTTATAAAAAATAAATTTCCCTACGAAAACACTACTTAATACACAAACTTTCTGGAAGAGAACACCTCCATTACATAAAAAAAATTCGTCCAAATCGTCAAGTAGTTTTGACAAAATCTAAAAGAAAACTTATGGTTCGTTCTTGGAGATACGACAGCGTATTAGTGCCACAGCACAAATAATTTTCTTTTATATTTTGACGTTTCAAAACTCAAAATTTTGAGTTTCAGTCTCACAATTTTGAAATTTCAAAGTAAAAATTTTGAAATTGCAAAGTCAAAATTTTGAGATTAAGTCCTGGGAATAAATCTCAAAATTTTGGTCAGCCTACAGAGTACGCATGCGAGATTCAAAGAGATTATTCCGTTGCTAAAATACAGTTGGAATACAGCACAGTGTTGCCAGGTTGTACTAATTTTACGATATGTGTCGATTTTTACTGAATAAAAAAGATGACCAGATTGATCGGAACCCGATAAATCAGCTCATTGACAATAATTGTTAATTTTTTTCCCTGAAATTTCATGAAAATTAAAAAAACAAAAAAAGTAAAATATAAAATAGATAGAAGAAAAAGCCCTAGAGGTTGTAAAATTCAACGTTGAGAGAGAACCTAACAACAACCAAAGACCTGACTTTTCAGATTCTGGCCAGAATTCAGCTACTAAATCACGCAACACAGGACTTCGTTGAGTGACATGCACATTATTGTTCTAAACTCGGAGACCGCTTTTGTAGGATTGCCAAATTTGGAGTTTAAAGTCAAAATTTTTCGTAAAATTTTCAAAATTTTGAAATTAAAACCCAAAATTTTGAGTTTTAAAATGTCGAAATATTAAAAAAATTATTTGTGCTGTGGCACTAATACGCCGTCGTATGGAGGTGCGTTAATTTTTTGAAGAACTAGTGTACAATATTTTAAGGGTTGAGAGACAGAATGTTTGATAAAAAGTACCCAAATAAACATTTTATTGATGCAATAAATTAAACGGTTATATTAAATAAGTAGGTTGGTACTTAGTATCTATATGTAGCAATTTTTTTTTTCTTTATTATTTACCCTGGCCTTTAGTATCGCGAAAACTATTCAAATGCCACTGTCTGGTATGTAAGTGCTTTTCTATTGCACCCGAGAAAAAAAAAGAGTTTTTAAGTGTTAAATTGTTTAAATATTCACTTTTAAGACTTTGGCCAACCAAGTTACTCGAACTGGTTAAATTTCGGTTGTTTCGGAAATACATATTAACACTTTTTTTCATTAATCATTATTTATTTTACTGTGTGGTTCGGGGTGTTGAGTAGCTGCGTTCATAATTTTTCGAGACCCTGGTGCTCGAACAATGAGATTCTATTACTATAAACAATTATTTTAGATTAAAAAAACTTCCCATCTTTTTATCAAAATTATAAAACCCATAAAAGTTTTCTAGGTTTTGAGACTTTTAAGCAATCAGTGTCGAGATCGACTACTGGTAGCTACAGGAAGCCACAGCGACCGCGAAACACCTAAACTTTATACAAAACTAGTAGGAAAGTTGTCCAGTTAACTAACATCAGCTTAACAGGGATCCCAGCGGTAACTGACATTGGGATTCAAGGTGGTAATTAAATCTCAGGTTGAATTAGAATTTTTTTTTGGCCGCTCCTCCGAATTTTTTTTTAGTAATGTCAGTTACTGCACACAATTTTCGTACCGACATTTAATTATTGGATGCAATGGCGAATGGAGACGAAAGATTTCAGACTGATTTTATATACAAGGTGTGTCGCGAATAGCTCGATAGCATACATTGCCAAGTTATTCAACTTTTTGTGAAAAATATTCTTTAATTTTATAAAATTGAAGATAAATTGTATATCATATATCCGTCTTCACGAATTGAACTCATCACTGTATATTGATTGCTTTGTCAATATTTCATCAATCTACCTAACGTAAAAAGCTCCTTATAAAAAAAAGATAAGCTCTACCTACACGAAGCTATACCACATTAATTTGATTGATTCAATTCATTTTCTTTCGATTTTAGAAACTCTTCAAGCTTGACTGTTCAGTTTTATTTGCTTTGAAATTACAATTATCTAGAATTTATTTTTCAAGACCTACTTGAAATATTTACACAACACAAAAGGTTCTAAAATTACTATCTCAATAAAACGGTATTCTGAAGCGGATATAGAAATTTACACGAAGCTCTGTTAGCTGGAAGGGACATCCTAAATAAAAAATTACCTTCTGATTGAAATTTATTTGTTTTTATAGGTGCTAAAGCGATATATCCCACTCAGAAAATCAATTTTTATTAAAAAAAAGAAAGGAGCTTTTTACTTATTTTTATGGCATTGGTTTTCTACTTTAATAACCGACAAGGTGTCCTCAATATAAATAAATCATTTTTTTTGTGACAACTAATTGCACAAGAACTGGATAATTATTAAATTCATTCCTTCAAATATACCGAAAAAACAAGATTAGATAAAAATTCAGTAGTTACCTTATAAAATATAAAATTTACTGTATGTTTATGGTAAGTGGTCATGGTTAAATTTCCGTAAGAAAGAAGGAATTTTCAGGGACTAATCTCAAGTCTCGGCGTTCCGCAGGACTCAGTACAAGTAACGCCATTATTTTTCTTGTTTGTCTCATCTTAGTAAATTCTGCATTGCTTAGTCGTTTCCAGAGGGAACTTTTTGGTGGTGAATGATATATGTATAATTATGCCTAGTGTTGATTATGTAGATCTGGTTGCACGTATACCAAAAAACGCATCTCACTAATTCTGATCACAATTAATAAGTAGTAACGGTGGGGGCATTTCAAATGATTTGAATTTTCCTACTTTTATTAGTAGAAAATGGGGAGAATCATACACAAGAGAAGAAGAGAAAAATTATATTTTTTTAGTGCTTTTTCATCGACAGCTCTTGGAAGCATAACTTAATTTATTATTATTTTACGCGTTGAATAAGGTCCTAAAGAACTTTGTTCTAAAATTGTTTACGTTATTTGCGAAATTCAAATCTAGAGCGTATTCTAAGAAAATACTCATCTTTTATGGTCTCGGTTTAAGAATTGTAAAAATGTTGTGTTAGGATTGTATTTAATTTTCTCCAAGAATATTTTAAACAACTTGGAGCTACCTTGCTTTAGAATCAACTTGTTCTTTCAGAGAAGAAATGAAATATTATTCTAACTTTTCTTCTCAGCCAGATTATGCAAAACATTCAGTAAAGTGGTAAAAGTTTATTAATTTCTACACAAGAACAACAGACTCAGGCATTTCACATTGTGAATAATATTTTGATCAGTTAAACTGCGTAATATGACCACCTACAGCCCGAATAAGGTTTCACAGCGTCATAGCGCTTATTGCGTATTAATATTAATCTGGGCAGATCTTTTGTGGCATCATACGCTCTTTGTCAGTTGTAGAGCTTTCAGATCAGGCTAGAGCTTTTTGGAGATACTCAACAATCAACATGACATTACGCTCATATTACCTACTCTCTATCATGCTTAATTTAGTTAGACCACTGTCCTTTCAAGTATTATTATATTTTAGATTAATTTTCTAAGAACTTGATTATTTTGAATTTACCTCAGAAGCTAAAAATACTACACTTATGATTGTTACAGCTCAAAAAAAAATTTTTTACGAAGTTCGGTCAGCTCAATTTTTTTTTACAAGGTCGATTGAAATTTTTTATTGCAAGGTGCGGTTTGACAAGGTAAGGCCTGTTTGAAAAAAAGATTTATAAGATTTTTCAAAAAAAATCGAGCTTACCGGACCTTGTCAAATTAAGCTTTACCCAAACCGGACCTCGCCAAAGGAAATTCCAACTAACCGAACCTGGTCAAAACGCACCTCGCCAAAAATAAATTTATTCTTCTCGTCTTATTCTGTTAATCTTTTTCAAAACTCACAGTTCAAACTGTAAATTTGTATCTACATTGAACTGACTGAGTGGTCCCAGAGCGAGGTCAAGAAAACTCTCCAAAGGAGAGGAATTTAATTACACCACACCGCATCGTTTAAAAAAAAAATCGCTCGGTATTTTCTCAAATCTCATAACGAAGATAGGAGTTCGCTGCAAAGAATATTATACATATTTAAAGCGCTTTTAGTAAGGAAACAAATATTTGCCTGCAAGGTTACCAACACAGCAAACTACGAGTATGAAAACTTTAAAATACTTCTTCTTTGTGAATATAAATACCAACAACTTTGGAGTTCTGTAAGTTAAAGCACGTCACGAAAGCCGCGACGTCTTGAGAATGGCAAAACGGGAAAGGCATGTCAAGTGTCTACTTCTCACCTATAGTGAGAAAATCCCTAACGCCGTTATGTAAAACAAAAATCCGTCTACATTCACACACATACATAATATGTGCCGGTAGGCATAACACATTTATTACTAACAAAAATTCCAGACACGATACAACACGTCACAAGAATGAAGGGATGCTTATGTAGCAACAAAGCTGTTTTCTGTCGGACTTATTCCTTCCTAGGTAGGAAGTGACCAAAAATGAATTGCCTCTTAGACGAGGTGTTTTCATTATTCCATTATTTAATAGAGCAACCACAGATTTCTAGGTCTACAAAGTTTCTTGAAAATTTGCATTTTCCCAAATTACCTAGCCCAAAATCTGATGAGAAATTGATGAATAATGATGGGGCTGAGAACAATCCTGATTGCAGGAGATCAGGAGAAGTGGAGAGGGGGATGAAACCCCATACCACTTAATATGTGAATGCCCAGTCCAGGAAGGAGCTAGTCTTTTAATATTTGGCACCAAAACAGCAGAACCAAAAAAATAGGCCCATTAGACTTAGACTGGAGTACTTTCGGGAAACGGGGCTAATGAGTCAAAAGCGCAAGCGCAAAAAAGCGCAATAAGTGCAAGCTTCAGTACGAGGGTCTTGAACCTACCCTAGATAATAAATAATGGTGGAGGCCACCGAGATTACCGACCGCGACAGGGTGGGGGGTATATTATTGCCTTGAGTCATCTTTGAATAGAGACCAGAATTGTTACCGCGGAGCTCTTGCTCTTAGTTTGCTGTTCAAGGAATGTTTATTATAAAAAGAACTAAGATTGGAAGGTTGGTTTTATACATTTCATAGATAATAATAATAAGCCCTCTCACGGAAAGGAAGCATTTTGGTAGAGGTGAGATTGGCATAGCAGAACTCTCAAAGTATAATAATAAGTAAAACACTAGCGCAGTAAATGCCTTTCATAACGTTAAAAGCATGCGCGACCCGGAATTTCAATCCATTTCTAATTTGGATATATGACTCCGAGAGTCCTTTTCATCTCTCTCGATTTTACGTCAATATTCCCAAACTTAATCCCGTGTGTCTCTTTATATTATTGTCTCGCCTCAGCTTCTGCGGTCTGCCACCAGGCCTTTGTACTTCAGAGAGCAGCTTTCAATTTCCTTGTTAAAGCGTCAACCGTGACGTCGTTCTCTTTGATCGGTCCATTTCCACTTTCCGCGACTTCTTCGATTGCTCTAAAGCCTTTGTTCACTCCTGATCAATTTATATTAATTTTGTAGTTTACAGAATGCTTTTAGTAATTTCAGAATTCATCCAATGTTGTTTTAGTTAAAATCCTTGTTGATGTGGTTGGCTGTATGAGCAGAGCTTTGATGTTAGATTTAGGGGATTTTTTTCATATGTATTTACAGATAATTTAATTAGAGAATAATAGCTCTTTACTTGCCATTCGAAATGTTATTTTTAAACAAGGTCAAAGTAAAGGTGAAGTTACTAATTGAATTATCAAAGTCTTTTTTGGATCTATTGATTTTGCGTTAGTAATAATTATTGCTACCGTGAGAAACTTTAAAACGCGGTACAACTTCATTAGTGATTTGTAATTAATGCTTTGAAAAGTTAAACCAAACGTAATGTCAGTTTACAAGAAGTTCTCGTCACTAGTAAAGTCATTAATTGTCTCAAGTTAACAGAGCCACTGTTGCAAATTCACAATTTAATGAATCGATAATTAGGAGCTAATTAGGTGCCTTTAAACGAAATTAAAAGCTCACATAGTTTCCGAAAAACGACTAATATGCCATTTTTTTACATTTTTTGTTAGTTGACAAATCAGTGGTTTTATCACAAACTATACAAGCATTTAATTTCGCACTTAGGCACTTAATTAGCACTTAATTAGTTAATTAGCTAGTAATTAGCATCTGATAATTATGCGCTTATTAACTTACGAAAATCCTACAATTTATATTGAAAATATAAATTTTAGAAATTTTTCGTAAGTATCTGGAAAGTATCGCCGCTAAATTGAGTGTCGGTCAGTCTGTGGGTCTGTGACTTTTCTAGGAAACACTCTACAGTCGCCAATTTTCATCTGGGAAAGATGAACTTTGGCTCGGTTGAAGCGGCGCACGGTCCCGCGATGCCTATTGAAAATGAGTGTCCGAAAGTTGTACCGTTCGGGATGAAACTTGGTGTGGACGTACCTGGGGACCCCCAAATACGACCTATTGAAAATGGGCCGGATCCGAAAATTTTAAGACCCCCGTTCAGGGCCGTATTTTTTTAAAAACGTCCCGACATAAGGATTTGTTTCTCGGTAACGGTACATAGCGGGGAAATTCCGTTTGCACGGTTACTTGGGGAAAGCATAGACGTACAATCTTTGTAGAGATCGTTTTTCGAAAAAAAAAAAACTGAGCGAGCGGAAAATTAAAAATAAGTGAAAAATTGGAATGTTGCTTCACTTTCTGCGCATGATTTCGAATTTTTTTCGAAATTTCTCAAATAGATCGGAAAAACGACAAAGCAGTGTGTTAGAGTCGTTCATTGCCTACAAAAAAGATAATGTTGAAATTTCACGTGAAAAGTCGACAAAAGCGACTTATTCAAAAAATAAAAAAGTCTGTTGCTTTTTCTAAACACAAAAAAAAAAATTTTTCTCAGAAACGGTGCATCCTAGCGAAATATTCAATCAGAGCTTTTTTGAGGAGCACACCGATTACTACTTTTTTTATTTGAAACATTTTCCCGGAAAATTTGCGGTTTTCTCGTTATTTCAAGAAAAATACCTACGCGTACCCGCACAGTTTTATCGTCAGTTTCTGCTAAGATTTCGCGATCGAATCCCAGCAAAACCTCTTTTCACTTTTTTTTTAATTTTTAATTTTTTTAAATTTTTTTTTTGACAGATATGTAGATAATTTTTTGTTTGTTTTTTATTTAATAAAAAGAAAATGCGCCGTCCATTTTGAGAGCTGTCAAAAAAAAATTCACGCTTCACGCCGCAAGTAGGCGAACTTTCAGCGTGACTTCAACTTGAAATTCGACATGTTTCACAGCTGTCACATTTGAAATTTGACAGCCGTCAGATTTGACATTTGACAACTGTCAAAATTTTTCGCGCTTCGCGCTCATCCGTATAGCCGAACTGTTCGCATGACCCGAACTTATCATTTTACATATTTGTCAACTGACGTGTTTGACAGCTGTCAGATTTGACATTTGACAGCTGTCAAAATTTTTCGCGCTTCGCGCTCCGTATACCCGAACTTTCCGGATGACCTTAACTTAAGATTTGATATATTTTATCACCTGAAATATTTGACAGCTGTCAGATTTGACATTTGACAGCTGTAAAAATTTTCGCACCGCGTATAATAGCCGAACATTCCGCATGTGCTGAACTCATAATTTGAATAAATGCCGGTCAGATTTGATATTTGACAGCTGTCAGTGTTGTAGCTTGGAGTCTCTTCGTCACGTCAAAATAAAAACAGCCATCTTGATTTTTCGAATCATTAAATATTATATCCCTGGGTCGCGTCTACGTTTTTTCTGCATAATTAGATATTCGAACGCCATTTTCTCCGAAATTAAGAGAGTAAGCGAGAAACGGTCTTCGGTTCGAGACTCTTTACGATTCAAAGGTACCGTTCTGAAATTTTTAACCGTTTTAATTTTTTTTGATTTTTGATGAAGGGGATGAAAAAAACTTGCTCGGCCATTTTCTCCGGAACGGTGGGTGCGTCGAATCGACGATTGTTTTTCGTCGATAGGTTATCTCCTCTGCAACCGAAAAGTTAAAATGCGATCACGAAATCTTCCAAAATGGCCGCTACAGGCGCTTTTGAAAATTGGCCAATTGTTTTTTTCAAAATCAACTCTGACAGCTTATAAATGACAAACTATTGGGTCAATTACGACGATACTTTGCAGTCGCCCAGCACCACTTTTCGCCTACACGACGTTACCTTTGCGATCTTCTTACGATAATCAAGGCCGAAGTTACGATAAAAAATATCAGAAATGCACATTTTCTCTTTGAAAATTTCGCCAATTTTCATGCAAAATACAAGAAATTTAGCAAAAATTCGGAAATTTTTTTCTTCGCAATTCCGGGTACAGAGACGCCAGGATTACTTGCGCTTGGTAGTCGAAGAATTCTTTTGACACAATTTTCATTTGTTTTCGCTAAAGTTTCAAAAATGGCGACGCTACAACGGATCGAAAATGGCCGAGTTTTTTGACGAAATTTCAAAGTTTACGTTCGCAAAAATTGACTTTCCGGTAAGAGTTCAAATGTCGTGCACTAATTTGCTTTAGTTGCATATATTAACTTCTGTTTAATATAACCGCCGACTTTGTTTGAACGATTTTAATAAAATGGCGTGCGATTTAGTCGGTTGGAAGCGAAAATTTTCGATGGTCATTCATGTTCTCAAAGGAAAAAGGGTTTTTCGCATATTTTTCGATGTAAATCTGTTCGCGGTGATCCAAATAAGATCACGGAGGTACTCGCGTGTGGTTAAGAAAAGGGTCTCGCCCACCACCCTCGACTCAAACTAACATGAAAGTAACTTTTTACGCGAATCTATAACTTCTACGCGAATTTTCGTAAGTTCACATATTGGTCCTTCAGGAGCAATATAGAAAAAATAGTAACAAAAAAAGAGGAGACAGGCGTTAACTTTGACTTGGAATCTACTGTTTTCAGGACCGTACTGATATAGAAAAACTGCAATTAAAAAAAAAAAAAACTGATGACAAATTTCAACTTTGACTGGGATCTACTGACACTGCGGGCCGAAGGCCCGCCATGGAGGGCCGAAGGCCCGACGCCGCCGGCAGGCCAAGATTTTCGTAAGGAAAATCTTGTTGGATATTGAAAATTATTTTTTATTGTGACAGTGATCTGCTAACCTAATGTTTAGGTGGTAGATAAGTAATTTTTTCGAGAACAACGTGAACCTTTTATTTCGTACTAAGGCGCTTAATGTGCACCTAATTAGCATATAATTATAGAATTGTTCGCTTTTGAAAATTAATTTTTTTTTCTAATGAAAAAACAATGAGTTCTGCTCATTTTTTTGTCGGTTGACAGCCGGTTATTCGAAAACTCGGTGAACATAAATTTTCGCATTAGGACCCTTAATTAGATCCTAATTACCGTCTAATTAAGGGCTTGTTGACTTTTAAAAATTATGTCTTTTTCTAACAGTGCTCTGCAAATTTTTTGTTAGTTGGCAGGTCAGTTGTTTTTTCGAAAACTACGAGAGCACGTAATTTTTCACTAGGACACTTAATTAACACCTAATTGTTCATAAAATTATTTATCTGTAAGCTGCTCTGCTATCTTGAGGCACCCAAAATCATTGTAGAACGTAGGTTCACGTTTTACCGTCCATTATTTTGGTTTTACCACCTTTAGTTTTTTATGTATTTTTTTAATTTTCGAGCCAATTTCAAAAGCCCGAAAAAACGCGGGCCCGGTAGTAGAACGTACCATTCTATTGCCCATCGTTAGACCATGATTTACATTTACCACCCCCAGAATCATCGCTCTGTGTCGTTATGTGCTTTATGAAACTCCGATCAACTTCACATGGGCGAAAAAATATAAAAAAGTTCTTTTACCTTACTTAACATATCAAATATAGGAAGCGATAAGGGTTTCTAGTTTCTACCACATTGCTGATGCCTACTTAAAAAAAAATACTTAGAATGCATGAGTTTTTCCTAATATAGGAAAAATTCATTTCCTCAGAGATGCCAAGTCATGTTTAGGTCTAGACTCCAGCTTGTTGAAACTTTTATCTGATCGTGCGTTAAAATGAGGGAAAATTCGTTGTTGACACGTCTCTTATTGGAATAACTTGTCACGAAAGGTGTTTTTGATACTATCGATGTGTAACATGCGTGAAAAATTAATCTGCGAACCATAAATTTATAATGTACGAAACGTCCTGTAAGTTCTTGCGGCTTGCGACGGTTTGGAGTGTTATTGACTTTTTGTGATGGATTGTTTTGTTAGTAAATAACTCGCGCAATAAGTTCTTTTATACATACTCGTTGATCCTAGTTTAGAAATGGCACATGTGCGTAAATATGATTACAAACTTTGACGCACTTGAGATTAGATAAGCGATTTTTTTTAACAATAGGTGTGTGTAAATCATGATGATAACGCATCTGGGATTGGGAATTTCTGCATTACCATACACAAATTTGCTGTATGTATCCCGGAAAAAGGCACCTACAATTTTGAATTATGGCAGAAAAGTAGCACAAAATGGCTAGGTGGGGAGGGGGGGGGGGGTTTGAAAACAATTGATTTTATTTTTATTTTAAATCACTTTCTTATCCAACTCTCTTATCGTAGGACAATTTTAACGTCAGCTGATTGCATTGTTATTAATTTTCGCAACTAGGTCCATGAATAACAACAAACTATTATTTTACCTGTGATTGATTTTAATGTACAGCGTGTCCCGAAAATAGCGACCCAAAAACTTCTACCTATGAACTTGTGTGCCCAGATGTACCAATTTCAAGATACAGGGTGTCTAAAAAGGATCATTTTCACAGTTTCTTTTTAAGATATCTCGGGAACCGTTTGAGATAAGAACTCAGATTTGGTGCATGTCTTACTATTGATAGTAGCTACCTTTTTAATACCAATTAATTTTATTTCATGTGCCATTGGCGGGAATTTTGGGATTGAGCTAAAAATGCTTTCCCTTCATTGTCCGATACATTTTTGAAACATGCAAAGCGAGTTTTACATCGTAAATACCGTTTTACTATAGAAATTGGTTAACTTTAGAGCTCTTAACGAGCTACCTTTTATTGTAGAAATCATAGACGGTTCTGCGGGGTCCCTTAAAATCTTATTTATTCCAATGGCGTATTAGAAGATAGGGGTTTGAAACCCTCAAAGTACCCAGCTAGCCGCTTGAAACCCTCAAACTAGGCCGCTTAGTTTTTGAAAACTTTTATTTTACAATGAAAACAAGAGAATTAATGAGCACAAAGTGTGTATAAAAAACTGAAAAAAAAATCATTTTTGACCACCATTTGTGCTAAAAAACGATACGTCTGGGCAGAAAAAAAGGCTTATTTTCTATGTAGAATCGCCTCGTTTTCTAGGTACCTACCTACATGATATTTCAGAGCACCCTGTATAGGTAGAAAGCGTAGTTGCACCTACGTAGTTGATACTGTTACACACTCGCATCTACGCATCCATCGTAGTTAGTAGGTAATTAAATTATTTTGAAGTGGTAAGAGATTCCGAGGTGTTGATGATGAACTCTTCGCCGTTGATGAGGGCGAAATCTCAGGAGTAAATTACACTGCGCAACAGCTGAACTGATGTCCAGGATTTTTATGATTTCAATGATTTCAAAAGTGCCGATAAATTTTTTCTATACGTATATCATTACAATATGCAACAAGCTATTAATTACCCTATAAAAAGTCATTATCTGAAAGTTGCATACATTGTTTTTTCTATGAAAAGTTTTATTTATTTTATTTATCAAAGACAATTCCAGTAATCGGACTCCAGCAATTCTACGATAATCAAATCGGATTAAATAGTTTATTCATAATCATACTTGGAGAGGTATTTTGGTTCATGTTGGCATTTTATCTTTCAATGGTAATAATTCCTTATTGTAGATCTTTTGATCGTCCAAGTAATTTTTTGCAGCAAGTTGACTCAATGTGATGATGGTGGAGTTAAAATAAAGAACCCGAATAGAAATATCAGACGGTAAATTGCGTTAAGTTCGTTCGTTATGTTTTTTCTCCAGCAAAAGTACCCTGAAAATTACGAGAAAGACCAAATTTTCATAGAAACTGACAACAAAACAGTTAGGTAAATAAGACAAATCCAGAATGCCCAATTTTTTTTATTAAAAAATTAAAAATAAATATCTAAACATGATAAATAAAAAATAAAGTATTTTTAAGAAAAGCTGAAACAACTATACAGGGTTATCCTAAATAAGGGCGAAAAATTTTAGGGGGTGATTCTTGCACTCGTTTTAAGAACAAAAGTTCCTATTGACGTGGATCCGCAAATGACCGTTTTTGGAATAGGGGGTGTTTAAAAAAAGATTATTTACCAGTTTTATGGCGAAAACTTTAGGATTGAGCGAAGCTTTTTCCCTTCAATTATCGACACATTTTTTGAAACATCCTAAGGGAATTTTTCATCTTAAATGTCCATTTTTCTCGAAAGCAGTTCACGTTAGCACATCAGTAGTGTAGAAAATACTGGCGGTTTAAAATGCGCTTTTAATGCTATTCGGGACAAAAAACCTCAAACAACCCAAAAATCTCAGCCAATGGCATATGAAAAAATTTAATTAGCATTAAAAAATTGGCTAGCCTCAATGGTAAGATATGTAAAAAAAATTGAGCTCTGCACCTCAAATGGTTCCTGAGATATCATCAAAAAAATGGAAAAAAGTATTTATTTGACCCTGTATCTCATTTGCGGACCCACGTTATTATTGCCTTCCTTAGAATGAGCCAAGGAATCACCCCCTAAAATTTTTCGCTCTTATTCCAGGATAACCCTGATTTAACAACTCTTAATTTTGACCTACTTACAAAAAATGAGCAGTCGTTATACTTTATCGTTCTCAGTTAAATGAATAAACGATGATAAATCGAAAGGATCTTCAAGATGATTCCTTTGTGAATTATTCAAGATACCCTTCCCTGAATTTCACTTATTTTGATTAAATATTTAGGAATAAAAAAAAAATTTCTTACTATTTTTTCAAAAATTACATGCAAGTGTTAGATATTTTTGTGCATCTGAAGTTGATTACAAAAAGAAATTTATAGTTGGAGTTTTTCTTTAGTTTCACTTGTTGTTTTCCATTTTTTGTAAAATTTAATCAAAATTAAAACACGCGAAGTAAATTGTAGTGAAGTAAAATCTTAAAGCAACAAGAATACGTAAAGATATAGAAACAATTCTAAATTCCGGTTGCAATTCAAGTTAATCTAATTTTATATTTTGTGTTATCTGCTTAGGAATATTTGTACTTATATACTTAAAAGTAGTACCTACAAAGTAAATTTCCAGCAAAATTTTAATTTCAAAATTTAAAAAAATTGTTCCTGGCAAATTTCACTACTTTTCCTTTTTGGGCACCAACCCCTATTTTTTTAAGTCACAAAAAATTCTAATAAATATTATATAAGTAACAAAAATAAAATAAATAAATTGATAAAATTTCGATAACAAACTCACTGAAATTATTTACATTTATTTAAGTACTTAACTCCATTAAAACTAGAAAAACCTTTACTACTACTTCATATACAAATAATTCAAATCTTACATTCATAAATAAATTAATGCAACAACGCGTCCAACAAAACAAACCCTCATAATACCCCACAAAACCGCATAGCAAAAAAAAAAAGAACAACATTCCAGCACACGACAAACCCCTCATATATAATTACCCCAGAAACCTACCTTTATCCCGAAACCCTAAACTCCCGGACACCCCCAAAACTCCCACACAGTCTCACACAAGCAGGACAAGTCGTCTGCACTCCCGAAGAGTAGGCCACGATCACGATACCCTCATCTCATGAGCAGGTGGGGTTCAACCCCTAGGGCGCCGCAGTGGAGGGCTGCTACTGCAGGTCAGCGAGGCGAACTCCCGGTGAATCGATCCAAAGGAGGAGAGTGCGTACTATCGAGGAAAGGTTGCCGGATTGGGGGAAGTGGGGGATTATTAGAGGCTTTTATAGCGTAAACTGGTAAAAACTGAGGCACCAATAGATTGTTATATGTTTTTCTATACTAGCTTTGACTTAACGACAATCTTAATAAGGTTGCTTATAAGCGACTTGAATGTATGGCCGCATTTTAGCTAAATTATTTTAGGTCTTAGAAATGGAATAAAAAATAGGGGAGAAAGGTTTTCTTTTTACTTCTAACCATATACCTAGTCCAGTCAAATTAGGATTTTTTGTTGCAGTGAAGCATGTAGATCCAAAAGTTTCAGTAATGTTTGGAAGGCTCCTGATTGAATAAAGTTGCATCGATTTCAGGGGATGGGGGATGTGTTATCGTCTCCAAGATATGAATCGGTGAAAATGGAATTACAAATTTACTCAAAATTTCATAAAATTTTATGAATCAGTGAGATGACAACACATAAAGATACATGTGTTAAACATTGAGCTGCCCCCCTCCCCCGCGTCGACTGAAATCGATGGGCCTTTTTTATCCGTTTTTTAGATCTCCCTCTACATATTCCTGAAATTTTTGAACTAGGTACATGAATTAATGCAGCAAAAACATATTTTTTCGTTTAATTTGACTGGACCACCAGTAAATTCATGAAATTTTCCAAACGGTACGATCAATTCAAAAAACATCCTTTAATAAAAGTAACCGATCTACAACAAGGATCGTAGAATCCGTTTAATGCCTCGGCTTTATTGCTGGAAACTTTCTACGTCCTAGCAGAGTCTTCTAAATATAAGGGCTGCAAAGTTTTGCTATCTATTTTACTTGCAGTTGAATAACCCTCAACCCCAGAAGATGGTCACATGACCGGTAGAGAGTAAGAAGTTGAAAGCAATAAAATCACGCCATTAAGAAGACTCCCCTCTATCTATTTGATCTTTATGTCTGAGGTTGACAACATAGCAGACTTTCCAAGACTTAATTCAATGAAGTAAAAAACTCAAGAATTTTGCGTTACATCTACAGAGTGAATTTTTTAAACCTGACATCGTTTACCATAATATATTAGTGTGAATACAAATAGTTTTGCCATTAAAAGAGACTCTAGAAAATTGAACATCTAATAGTTCTTGTAGACCTTTCTTGGTATTCATATTACGTAAGTATTCAAAAATCGACAAGCATAGGTAACTACTAAGTGTACTCGTATGTAAGCGCATAAGTAGATGAAGTGCTAAAGATCAAAAGTCACGTGTTATTCGTTCGATATAAGGCTGAGAGCTCTACTTTGGGCGCACCTATTGAGAAAAACTGGATGTATTCCAGTAAATGGATCTGTATCGATGCAGGTAATGAATGTTGTACGTGAATGGAGAAAACTGTCAGTGAATAAGTCCCGATTCGAATGCACAAATCAAGAGAGCAAATATTGACAGTGAAGGAAAAGAAAACACGATAAATTCAATATACCGGGTGAACCATCGTATAGAATTCTCGCGAAAAAGGGTATTTCTAATTAAAATTTTTATATGAAAATTTACATACGTGGATTACATTAAACCTACTATGATATGATGTAATCATTTTGGGTAAATTAATTAAATGTGACTTTCGATTTTCGACCTCGATTTTATATCGAAATACTAATTGCATCTCAATGATTTTTCATACACTTGTAGAAAAAAGTTTCTTCTATAAGAAACAGTAATTTGTTAATCGATATCTTTAACCATAATTGAGTAATTTGCCATCAAATTTGGACATAAAATCGAAATAAAGTTTATGATTAAGATTATAAACCCGTCACTACAGCTACAATTTACAACTTTAGTCACATGCTGTGAATAAGCTGCTTTGTTATTTACACAGGTACCTGGAGAAAAATTTCTATCCCTATTTCATAGAATTGCAGTCCGCCTTTGTAGAGGAGAATGCAAAGTGTTTACTCTCAACTAAGTCGTAAATAACTATCACACTTGACCATCTTTTGTGCCTTTCACCATATTTAATAACTTTACAAACAAAAATCATCATAAATCATATCTGATTTTGCCTGATTTGACATTATCTGCAATTAATGGCATTAGCTTTATGAATTTTCAATTTCTAATTTCACAGGCGGATTTCTAACGATATTTAGAATTTATTGATATAGGAAAAATCAGATTTTTTTGTCGCTTAATTAGTTTTTCGCGACTGCACGCTTAACTAAGCTCACTACAAACATGCTGATTAGACCAGATTATAGAGAATTAAATTATTCATGAATGTGCCGCGAATAAAATACTCTAAATTAATTATAAAGTGTACTTTTCGCGAGAATTCTATACGATGGGACACCCTGTATTATCATGCGGGGGAAGGGGGCAGGCGAGAGAAAACTGTTATATGGAAAAATTTATGAGTTTAATTTATTTTCACACATTATAGGTAAGTAACTTTTCTGTAACCGCATATAAGATTTAACAAAATTTTCTCGTCCATTCCTTCACTGCATTGAAATTTAAAATTGAAATCTTTTTTTAAGTGGCAGGTTAGTTTATTACTTCAATTATTTTCATCGGGTCTGTGATAATATGATTTTTACAAGTATCACAATCGCAATTCTGCATTTTTATAATTACTGCAAACATATAAAAAGTTATAAAGATGTCCTTTCAATTAATCAAAATCTTACCAGAAATGAGAATCAGATTCATCGCCGTTAAGATCATACTGATGAAAACGAGATTGTTAAAATTCAGCTTCAATATTTTTTCTTGCGCGTACTCTTTCATGGATTTAGTTAAGTCCATTATTAATTTTGATTTATTCCAATGAAAATTTAAAATGTCTTGAACCGCGTAGGTAGGTAAGCTCTAAAAATTTATTTTGAGTGACATTTTCAGCGAATATGTCAATAAGTTCTTCGAGACAAAAAATGACAATCGGTTGAAAAAAACTGATTTCTAACAAAAGTTAATCTTTCTATTCAAGAATAGGAGGAATAAAAATGTATTTAACTCATGGGGGGGAGCTCGCAGGGCTCTGGTAGATTATATAACTCACCTTCAATTCTGGTAATTAATTTTCCAAAAATTCGTTGAAAAATCATGAAAAAATCATAAAACCTTCTTGCGCATCAATCGCAGAAACAGTGTATTTTTATGCGATTCAACTATGAAAACTTTTGCCGCCTTTTAAATTGGCTTTCTGAATTTTTCAATAGTCAGGTCGAATTTGCATAGTGGTTTACTGTGAAAATTTCATTTCATTTCGTTTGAAAGCGTGCCATAAAATAGATTTTTACATAATAAACCAAAAAAAATTGGCAAAATTTAACAATTTCGTCTCTTGTCCTATATACCCGCCACTGACTAACTTTAAAAAGTTACAGGCGAGTTCTGAAAACCGAACATTTGAAATTTTAGTGAAATAAACATCATGTAAAAAAATTCGAATAACTCCGCCATTTCTCTTATTTGCTTCTTTAAATTTTGGAGAGTTACAAGCTATTAGTGTAGTTGTCTACTCCGAAAATTTCAGGTAAATTCCCTCAAAAATGTGCTCATAATCAATTAAAGAAATTTAGCCATTTTTACCCTTTTCCTACCCACGCCACTAGCTTACTAATGAAAATAATAAAAATTTTATTGCATTAATTCAAATTTCAAATCATTTTAGTCCAATCTTGTTAATACAGGTTTGTAGGAGTTTTTATTTTCTGCAATTGGGGTTGGCAGGAGCAGTCATATCTGCATGGGTGGTCCCGCCCGAGCCGAGCGCGATGAAAACGGTGCGCTGGTCTGCTGCTGGTGCTGGTTTTAAATCAAGCAGTCCCGGGTCTGAATATTACATTCAATCGTTAAGTTATTAAACAAGCCTTTAATTGTCATCCTCATTATTTTGTTGTGAAAAGTTTTCTTTCTATATTGCTTATACAGGGACTAAAAAATAGCCTTTTTCCCTAAAATTCAAAAAGCCGCCACTTTGAAACGGCTCGATCGATTTTGCTCAAAAAATGCAATACCAGACCACTACTTGTGGATAATATCTTCCTCCCATAAAAATTTCAGCCTCCTAGATTGAAAACTGCTACCAGAAAACCGTGCCACAGGACCGGATGTTTCGAAATTTTAAAGGACACCCTGTAGAAGTAACGCGACTTTTGAAAAAATTTTCAACGAAAATTTAACGTCATCCCGAAGTTTCACAAGAGTAAAAAATTTCTTCCACTAATCTTGAAAGATAAAGCTACTAGAGCATTTTTAAAATTTTAGAGAAATTTACATCATGTAAAATAAATTTAAATATCTCCGCCATTTTTTTTATTTGATCCTTGAAATTTTTGAAGATTAAAGAGTATTAGTATAGTTGTCTACTGTAAAAATTTTAGTTCAATTCCTTCAAAAATGTGCTCAAAAACTGTTATAGAAATTAAGCCATTTTTACTCTTTTCCTACCCACGCCACTGGCTTATGAATGGAAAAAATTCAAATTTTTTTGCATTAACTCAAATTTCAATTAATTTTCTTTCAATCCTGTTAACTTGATGTGAAAGTTTTTTTGCCATCTTGCTCATACAGGGATTCAAAAAATAGTAAATTTTCCAAAAATTCAAATGGTCGCCATTTTGAAACGGCTCGGCCGATTTTGCTCAAGTGCAATACCAGACCACTCCTTGTGGACATCTTACTCTCACAAAAATTTCAGCCCCCTAGATTGAAAACTGCGGCCAGAAGCCGTGCCTCAAGGACCGGATTCTTGGAACTTTGAAAGGACACCCTGTAGAAGTAACGTGACTTTTGGAAATTTTTTCAACGAAAATCTAAAGTCATTCCTCAGCTTTACAAGAATCCAAAATTTCGTTCACTAATCTTGAAAGATAAAGCTACAGGAGCGTTTTGAAAATCGAAAAATCGTGATTTTGGAGAAATAAATATATATATAAATATATATATATATATATATCGTGGGCAGGTGAATTTTGGAAAACCACTTTTTCGTGATCTGGGGGTCATGATCGGTGGACATTTGATGAGTTTGGGTGATTTTCGAAAAGTGATGTCGTCCTCAATAGTGTATTTTTTGTTAAAAAATACACTAAAAGTTTCTACCCATTTTTTTTCATTTAAGTAACGTTCCATTTCTAAACTAAAGCGATCCATCCACCATTTTGTCAGTTTTATTCGGATATCTGTTAGTTGAGGAGTTGCCTTGCAGAAAAAGAGGAAATATCCGTCTTTAAAGTGAAGTAAAATGAGCCACAATAGTTTCCGTGATGCGGTCCTTCAAAAATATAGGTCGCCGGAGATGGTTACAGTCGCTCGTTTGTTACGAACTTCAACTTCATCCTCGGGAATAAGAGCATTCATTAGACTTTCATTGTGCAATATAATGCAAGGAAAAAAAAATTGTACTCTATACACGTGAATAAAATAAAGACACCGATACCTTTTAGGAAGGAGAATATTACATCAATTCAATATTATTGTTCCACATGAAGTAGGAAGTAATAGTTCGAATCAGTGTGGATGGAGTGTTGTGGTTATGGTGATGGTGATGGTGGAACAAAGAGGGATAAGCACTCTATATGTGAATCAAATATTAAACAGCAGACTATAAGCAATGAATGTTTCTTGAGACTCGAGAAAGCTTTCTGGGCACATCCACATAATATACTTGCTGAAAGCATTACCACATTCCAAAGTGGATTGAGCTTAAGCTGTATGTTTTTTTTACATATAGCTTGCTCATTTCTAGACATTTTGTTACTTGATTCTTCTTCTTAATTTATTTCTGTATGAATCTAATTTATCATTTCGAATACACTCTCAGCATTTTGTAGCTATTCGTTAATTCACTTTCACAATTGCAATTAACTAACTTTCATCTTAATCTGTTTCTGGTCACTTTACTAACTCTCCAATTGAACTAACTATGCGCTGACGGCTCTACCTAGTAGGTGACGACAGTGATGTTCCCATAGTTGAATTCCTGAATTAACATTCCAGAATGTCAGGTGTCACAGCCTCTCTAGAGTTATTTAGGTATAATCCAGCTTTTTCGAAATAGTTATTAGAGTGATTCTGGAGTTGTTCACGCAAGAATATCAAAAGAATCGATACATATAACTAATTTTAAAGAAGGAATGAACGGATTTGAACATTATCATAAGATTAAATTCAGATTATCATCGATTAAAAAAATTATAGGCCATTAGAAAAGCTCCGAGCTAATTATTGTGGGCCTTAGAAATACTTAAATTACACTCTAAACTTGAATTCATTTAAAACTCATTATGAGATCAGAATAATACGAAGAGAAAAAGTCTTCTAAATGTCCACGCTAATTAAACTAATCCAACGTTACGACATTTAAAAGCTTTTTCGCTGGTATTTTTTTTAAATTAATTAATCCATTATCCAGCAGCTTCTTTATTACTAAGTAGGTATATAACTAAGTTTAATACAAAATGGCGGCTGCAAGTAGGTACTGAAGAGTGGGCTGGAGTATTTAACAGTGCAACAAGAAAAATAAATTTTTATTTACAACTCATACAATTCTTTGGTATAAATTTTTAACGGAGGAGACAAAATAAATGATCCCTTAGAGTTGAAACCTAAAAAATACTGATTCGGGATCATTTGTCTCCTCAGCTATAATCTATCCCAGCACGACAGGAATATTGTCTACCCGCTTTCGGTTATTCAATCTGGCGCCCAAGCTTTCTCGCATTGACGCCAAGTTGAACCATTTTCTACTGAAAACGACAATGAACTCTCAAAATTTTTTACTAAGCATTCTTGTACGCTCAATTTTTTTTCTTTATAATTTTTGAAGCGGGACTAGTGATAAAAATAAATCTAAAATCCTGAAAATTGAAACAGGTGTAGATGATGATCAATATCTACATCCAGACTACAAAATCACTTAAGAAGAATTTTTGGGGTTGCTACTAACATATCATGATTGAAGCTCTAAGGTCTCCAAATCCAAAAAATCTAAGATTTCCAAATTTGGAGAATACAAAACTTCAAGGGTCAGGGTTTTTTGATAATTACTTCATTTTTCCATGCAACGACTTTTATTCATGCCTTCCATGGTTCCTTCCTGATCCTGAGACTCTTCCCTGAGTTTAGTTTGGCTGTCATTGTTTGATGTGTCATGCACGGAGAATTTTACCAGAATCTGATCTCTTATACCTAAATCGTAGCCTGCAGAACTGACTGGTAATTTCTGGTAGACTTATTGAGCTTTTTAGTGTGTACTTCGATAAGAACAATCAATGTTATATTTTTTACACTTTTATTAAATCATATTATTAAGTTTGATTAAAAATTGCGAAATAGTAAAATTATCTTTTTAATTATGAAAAGCGATTTCCAACGCTGCGGAAAAAGGGCAAATTGCATATTAATGAAACCCGCCACTGACCTGGAATACCGATCCCGATGCCAGACTTCCACATGCAGTCTCAATGGTTTCCCGTTTTCTGGAAAAGGGATCTGGAAAATGTGATTGAAGAACGGCTTCGAGGATTCCCCTTGGACAGCTGTCCTCTGGATTGAGCCACTCACTTTACGACGGATCTCGCCTTCAGATATCGCTACCTGAAACAGTCGATTTCAATAGCATCAGCATACGTTCACATGATAAATTTTGCGAGTATAAAACTGTAGATATTCTATTGTCGCATAAGTTACACCACGTTTCTATGTCTATTGGATCCAAAATGGTGGGAAAATTTTCAATTAGTCCTGCTGTTTTTTTTTAATGCTTCGTCATGCACTCTTTGTCATGTCGCCATTTTGGATCGAACAGAAGAAGAAACTGAGGTTTGATAGAAAAGTTGTGCAAACTGCAAAGCCAAAAAAAGAAAACCAAATCCAAAAACTTTAAATAACAAAACCGCTTTGTCTTGACAAGATCTACATGCCCTTTACAATTTTATAAATTGAGTTGATACACTCCTTATACAATACCTACATTTTTTGACACTGTTGCGCTGTATTTTATTATATACATGGTGGCCCCGTTAACAAGATCACTCATTTTCACTCATTACTCATTTTGAAATTCTTCTACTGAGGCTACCGAGAAGCAAGCGTGTCTTTGGATAAAGTCTAGCGAGCCCTTAGACGATGAAATGGTCACATTCACTGTTACTACGGTTTTACTTTATTTATTTCCTTTTTATTCAGACACTAAATTGAATTTTCCTGTTATTATTTCAGCTTCGCTCAACATTATTAGGCAACTTTACATGCGCCTATCATGTTCGTCAGATCGTCTACCTACTTCCCAAGAGTAAGTTGCTTTAGGATTAAATTGACCAAATTAAATTGTAAACTGACCAAGCAGCATCTCAATCGGTTGCTGAAACTATTTTAGAATAATTTTTCTTCCCCTAATAATCTTCCCTTTTAATCCGTTGGTAAGTATGATTATTAATACCTCTTTGAACATTGAGCATATAAATTAGGTACTAATTTTTATTTAAAAAATAATTACCGCATAAATTGTTTTCACTCAGGTCTGCATGCGTGTCTTTACATATTTATTTTAATTATTATGTCAATTTGTACTTTAAAATACCCCTGCAGAGACCGATTCGCTGCTGTTGCTTAGCTATGAACATTCAGTGATTGAGCCGTGGTTTTATAGCTTTTTTCATTGGAGCTGATTCGCTCTTTCCCTGAAGCTGATTATCCGTTTGAGGAGTCCATCCGTCAGTTTAAATAATTCTACTACGTAGAATATGTTCCTGAGCTGTCAAAGCATTTGAAATCAAAATTTTTGTTTTAAATTAAATTTTACTCTGCTTATTTAATTTTCTTCTAGTTTTTAAATGTGAAAAATGTAAAATGTATCGTAGATACATTACGTTAAAAGATTGGTGTGGAGTTGATGCTACGTGTATTGGACCTTAAAAACTGACATTTTTATATCGTAGATCTTATATTTCGATAGTGATTTATGAGATATCATAAAAACATATCAAGAAGTACTTCGTCTTGCTTCCGCTTCTAGATATGGAGTTTCCCAAAGGGATACTCGTGAGGTGGTTGAACTTTTATGCTGAGGATAAGTATTAGGAGGGTGTAGCTATTATTTACTTGGTTGTACCACGTTTTTACCATAGACTAAAAAGTATAAAATAATTTTTTAATAGCTATGGAAATACTTTTTTTCAGTTTTGTATGTGTACCTATGAAAATTTGCAACCGATTTTAAACGTCTTGATGAAATGAAAGAATGCGTTTTTTAATATCTGCTCAGGATATTATAAAACTTTCGTCGAATAGACAAACAGATAGACAATAACGCGAGTTAGTATTGCATTGTCATCCCGTTTAGAGCTACGTTCAAAGTTTCAAGCCTCTAGCTCTTCGGGAAGTTAGTTTAAAATCGATCGCAAGATTTATGAACAAACAGACAGACAGGTCTTGAAGCGAGTTAATCAAAACGTTGTAAAAATTTGATTACTCTTTATAGGAAAAATAAATAAAGAAAAATAAAATAAATAAATAAGTTTCTCTCAGTTGCTAAAAAGGATCCATTCCAATTTAGTTGTAGATAATGTAAACCCGAGGTTAGTTGACAAGCTGAACAGATTGTCGTGATTAAAGCACGAGTAGTGTAAAATGTGATTTAAGTCAGCCACAGCGCTGTCGTCTGCAAAACAAGGAAATCCCGAGAAGACATTTTTAAATGAATTACCCGGAAATTTTGTTATAGAACTTCTCTACATTTAAGGTAAATATATTATGTGGAATTTTGCCAGGACAGGTCATATGTATGAGTGACTCTATGGATTTCTAGAACTTTTGATTAATGCACGTTTTACATGGAACTCTCAAAGTTTTCGATGCCATTTTGCTTTAATTTTCCTCGATCTTGTGTTTTAAAGTTGTTTTAAACTTTATTTTGTTCCTTTAATATATCGTTGCATTAGATGTTATATTGAAGATATATTCTTTGAGATATGGTAGAGAAAAATTAGTTTAAATCTTTTCTGCAAAAATTTTTCCATGTGTCATCAGTCTCCACTATAGAAGTGGACTTTCTAGCGTACTGCTGCCATTTTTCGAGTCAATAAATGTGTGTTCACTGCTCTTGCTTCCTTCTGGACTTCTCTGTTCTTTCATTAGAGATCAAATTTTGTCATTGTTGTCAATACTCACCTTAGGGTCAGGATTTCTTAACATTTGGTTGCTAGTAAACTATAAGCCACTACCTCGAGCCACACACAGTAACTTTGAGACCTCGGCTACCTTCCGATTTATACTCATCCTATCAGTATATATCTTGGTATGTCACAGGGTTACCACCAGCCAAGACCATTCTTTTGACAGTCCAAGATGTGAAATTGAAATGTTTGAAAGACCAAATAAATTGGGACCAGACAAATTGGGCCCAAAAATTTTTATGGTTTTCCAAAAAACTTGGAATGCGCTAGGTGATAAAGTGGTCTGTAAAAAAAAAAAAAAAATTCTGACAAATTTTTTCTGGAAAAGGTATGTCGATCGAATAGGTAATATTTCTTGAAGTGCATGGGAGGGTAGGTTTTCAGGGTCTTTCCAAAAATCTTGAAACGCGTTTGGTGATAAAGTAGTCTGTAACAAAAATCCCAAATCTTGTGACTTATTTTCTGGAAAATAAAGTTGCAAATTAAACTCTGATGATGTCAAAATTAGAACAGATATTGTAGCAGCGGGGTATTAGAGTTATTACTAAATTCCAATGTCTTTTTACCTACTACAATAAAAATTTACAATCTGGAAGTAACGTCCATAAAGAAAAAGGTCACAGTGTTCTCGACACTCATCTTGCCAAAACCCATTCAAGGAAGGAAAAACAATCAATCTCCACTGCAGTTTCCAAGATGGAACGCCAACTTGTAATGGTTTATTTTTCCGGGCCGACAAATCACCCTTACACATTTCTCGTCTTTATGATTTTAACGTAACGCGACTGCCAATAACATAAATTCCTCCTGATATTACGAGTCCCCAGCCAGAGGGCTTTCTATTCTCATCTGAAGGAATCATCACAGGACAATTTCCTTGGAAATTCGCAACACGATGACGTCAGAGAAGGGCCAATGACGCAACTAATGATATCGACCGTCATGGCCTACTCTGGGCTCCACGTTAGCATCCATGGCCTACTATCTGCAGCCTTCAACACTGATAATGCAAATAACTCCAGATGGGAATTCCTCTACAAGAAATTATATTCCTGCTATTCACCACCATAAATTCCGAATATATACAGAATGTTTCCTTTATTCACCTATACGTACTTTGAGAGTTAATTTCTTGTTCAAGATAACGAAAGATTATCTGTTAGCGAAAAATTATTTTTGAATAATTTTCTGAATGTAGGTAGGTACTTATTGTAGTGAGAAAAAAAAATGAAAAAATTAGAGCTTCTAGCATTTCCTCCAAAGCAACCAATCAAACTCGGAGTAAATTTTTAGCTTCATTATTCATAAAAGCAGCCGGTGCAAATGAATAGAAACCAACAGCTAATTATACTTGACGATAAATTTTCCCCGCAATTAACGCCAAAACTGAGCAAGTGATTCCAGATCAAGTGTTCTGGAACTCAGACGGTTGACTTGATGTGGTTTTTAGTGTCAAGGGAGGCCAAGAGCAATAACAGCAAGAGTTGTAATAAATTATTTGCTCCTTGGCCGCGATATAAACAGGATATGCGAGTTCGGAATGCTCGATGTTTCCCTACCCGAAAGGGGAAATGGGAAGATATTTTTATTCCATCTATAATACACTCGAAGCAGAATAGTGGCGAACGTCTCTTCGGGATGATATCAATAAATTAGTGTGAGATTTATTGCGACTGTGTTGTTTCCCTTGCACTATATGTAAATGACGGGCAGAGGGGGAATGTGTGAAGGAATTGGAAACTTTTATAGTTTTAGTAGAGGCGACAAAAAATCTGGAGAGATTCCAGGAAGTATCCTAAAAACGTCGTATAGAAAAATATAATTTCTTGAAAGTGTTTTACCTTAAATACTTGATGCAAATTTCATTGCAAGGAAATCTAACTGCTGGAAATAAATTATTTATTTCCTCCTCTCGTCGCCATCAGAATAATACAGGAAGATATTTTTACTGGAAAATGACTCTCAATGGATTTTACAGTTATATGGAACCTTTTTTGTTCAGGAAACCTCTGAATTCGGCTTTAATGGACTAATGGAAATCCGCACCTCGACATTTCTACCAGCAACTAGACCACAATTGGCAAAATTAACATCTTCACAAAACTTCCAGGAATCAAAATTTTTCCTCATTTCCAGCCTCTCTGCCGCATCCTGGTAGATTACACCCTTAACGGTTTTTTCTTTAACCGCCCCGCACAGGTTTTCTCATCAGCGACTCAGCAGGAAAAGTCGACTCAAAGTTGAAGACGCAAGCCTGGGGTCCGTTTTATTGGGAGGCTTTAAGACTCATCCTCCTTGATTTGAAAGCGGGCCTATTTAGGGTTCTCAATTTTATCAACATTCGTCTTGAACCACCCACCCCCCGATATTGAAAAATTTTACCTAGGTGGGGCTTACACCATATCCTTCAGTAAGGGTACCTGGGTAGCTACAGTGAAGAAAAATATTTTGAATTTATTCATTTAAATTCATTTTATGCGAAGGTTTATCCAAGTTGAACAGACTTGTCCCCAACTGAGGTTCGAAGTGTTCCGATGTGGTTATTACCATGCTGATGGGTAACCTTCTAGGGACACCACGTCCTGTTGTCTTGCCAGTTTTGAACGGAGAGCCTCTGACTAATCAGCATGTTCCCAAGTCCCCATCATAAAAATAAGACTCGCTATTAAGATGAAATTAATAATTAGGTAGTTACCCCTTAAAAAAAGAAATTAATCAGAAACTGTTCTTCAACCAAATAAATGTTTAACTCTCTTAAAAAAAAAGGTTTTGTAGGAATTTTACCGCCTTTTTACATGAGGTAAAATTTTCATTTTTACCAACAAACTACCCTGTAAATATAAGAACGGTAATGTTAAAGAAAAAAATACTCTCTCGACTCATCATGAGTAAATTTTTATAGGCCGTTCCTAATTAACTTAACACAAAAGAAGAAGGAGGACAACAGAAAGCAAACTTTTCTTGCCTCTCGAAAGAAATGTTTCTAATTAGCGCAAAAAATAAAAGATACGGCATTAACAAAATGTTCGGATCTCACGACACGACTCTCCCAGTCGTTGATACGCCTTTCCGCTGGCAGGGAACCAGTAACTTCCTCCCGATTTACCCGCGAATGTCGTCAGGTCTTACGGTGACGGTAATCGATACCCTGTCAGCGATAATTACACGATATCGGGATAGCCGACTGCCGTTCCAGTGACTGCACTGACAGGGTGTCGGCCTAACCATGACGGGCCGACATCCAGTCAGCTGTTCGGGGACTTCACAGTGAGCGGGATGCGAATAGGCCAGGTTACATCTTCATGCAACTCTTCACCGTTATTCCCGCAGATGTTAAGTGTTGCAGCAAAAATGTTAATCATAATCGAACCAGGAATTGAGAATGATTTTTAAAGCTTTGATCTGTGACTTTTGTTTTTTCGTCTTACTTCTTCCAATGAGAGGAAGAAATTGCGACAAATTTCCCAAGGTGTAACTTTTAATGCCTCAATCCATCTACCGCCTCTGATAACATTAAAAACTGTACTGATTGGTTATGCGCGGCCAGGTTTTAGTACCTATTAGATGTCAAAAGATGTCAGTTACCATGGCGGTCACCAGAACAGTCTATTGGCTTTATAGTCCTTCCTGATGTTTTATATTCAAAAATTTTAGGTAACAATAAACTTCAATAATAATAGCATCGTCTGTCAATAATAAATCAAAAATATTATTATAAAAATTGATTTCATTTTGGGATTTTGATAAATTTCAGTAACTATGATGCAATTTAATGGAAATTATTAAACAAATTCATAATACTGCGTGTGCCACTCATTTCGATAATAACAGGTTTGTGATTTTATACATTTTCTCTAATCTTACATGATTTTACATAATATCGAGTATACCTATACCTTCTTAATAATTATTATGATTGTTCTACCATATTAGCCAATACTTTTGACTGATGGTTTATAAGACCGTGTTGTAATGAAAAAACAACACTGTTTTGACTTTTCATTTTCATTACACAACAGGTATGTGAAAAAGCTCACTTTCAAGATATGCAAGTAGTTTTGTACGTTTACACAATCTGATTTTACTTCACAATTCTCGAAATTTTTACTCAAAACCTCACTTTACAATAGCAAAAAATGTAAAAATGTGTTTACTAAAGAATTATCATCAGGGATCATAGTACCCTATTTTATTTTTATTTTATTTCTCTGTTTTAATTTTTTATGTTTTATTTATTCTATTTTTTTCTATTTATTTCTATTTTACCTTTCTATCAGTTACTTTACTTTCTAAGAAAGCATACTTTGAAAATAATGAATGATTATAATTATCTTAGGCAAGTCTTTAAAAAATACTAAAAAAAAACAAGTGGAAAAAATGTAAAAATAAAAATGCACATCAAAGTTGATCTTACGTAGTTAGAGCCTGGCCTAAAGTTTTATATCTAAGACATAAGACTCAGTATATTAACTAAATAGCCGATATCCTTTGTCGAATAAATCTGGAGATAGATTGATGATGGAGGTATTGTTTCGATTTTAAAGGGTAATAGAGAGGCACTCTACGATTTGAAATTTTAGCGTCACAATAATAGAACTTTTATAGACATTTTACTACATAAAAGTTATCATAAATCAAAAAGCATTTAAGCTCTAAAAGCTGCAAATGCTCTATGTACAGTAACCCGAAATAAATCAACCTCGAATACATAAATTATTTTTATTGCGACAAATCGAGAAAGTGTCCCATTCCGGAACGATTACTTTAGAGTAAGCTAATAAGACCTAAAAAATGATTCTTCAACGAAAAAATAAAATTATGAATGAAACGTTAATGTTCTTGGATTATTAATAATAATGAATGATAAATACGAGCGTGCGTGTTTATTTCAAATATAGACATTTTCGCTATTTCCCGTTTTTTGGCAGCAACAAATACCTCTGGGTGTGGTAATTCCCTGAGCTGTTTCTTGCACGCTAACCCCAAGTTACCCTTCTCTCTGTTTACAAACAGATGTTGGAACGATAAAAAGCCCTGAGCGGAAATTGCCCAAGTTTGAATTGTTATAAAATTGCTGTTATTAGTACTTAAATTGGTAATTGTGATAAATTACTCACCTTCACATAAGCGTTGATATGTCTAACTCCTGGACGATACAGGTCCTTGCAACGGATTACTGTAATGGAAATTTATTTTTAATTATTATCACGTTCATCGATATTATTTTTATTTATGCTATTAATAATTTATGAGGGAAAAATAATTTATAAAACATCTACTTTAGGGAATTTTCCTGAAAATACAAAAGTATAAGGAAAGTAAGTACAGCGAATAAAAGTAAAAATACAAAATCCATTTAGAACCAGGAAATCAGAAAAAATTAGTCATGGTGATAACATTAAGAAAAAAATTTGCATAGAACAAATGGCAAAGCTTTATTGAGCGAGAAATAAGGTCAAGTGATCAAGATTCCCTTTTAATGATTTATCTCAAAAAAAATCACTTTTCACCCATATTCCCAGTATTTGACTTTTTTTTTTTAATTATTAGGGGCAAAAAAAATTTCAAGCAACCCTAAAATCTCCGCCACTGTCATATGGAAAAAAGTTAAGAATCGTTCAAAAGATAAATAATATTAATGTCAAGATGTGTACAAAAGGTGAGTTTTATATCTCAAACGGTTCCTGAGATATCGTCAAAAAAATTAAAAAAATTGACACCCCATATCTTGAAAATGGTGGCTTTGTTAGTTCCTATGTTAATAGGGCATATTTGTCTCTGAACGCGATAAGGAATCACACCCTAAGTGACCACTCTCCTTAAGCCATCCCAGGCTCAGAAAGAACTGGACCTGGGAGAAAGACCTGAGAAAGAAAAGCCGGGAGAAGCTCCAAAGAGGTAGTTGAAGATCAATTTATTTTTTTTATATTTTTCATATCCATTACTCATTTTTTTTAATTTAACAAGTAATGGATTCAAAACATTTTTTCTATTTTTTTGTAAATTAAATAATTGCCTTTATTTTTGAGTTTTAAAAATTTTTCAGTCTTTCCTGAAGCCATTAACCTCATAAATCATTCTTCGCAAATTTCTAAAACTTGAAAATCTATATTTGTGAAAAAAAAAAACGTTATACAATACTTAAAATTATTATAAAAGGTGCTAATTTTTTTCTCTAAAGTAACTACGGGGCAACGTATTTCCTATGTTTTCATATAATTAAGCAAGGTATTCAGTATGAAACTATTTTTGACAGAAAATTCACGAAATTGTCGTTTGAAGAAAGACAAATGACTAGTAAAAAATTTCAGCCACCTACATCATCTTCTAAAAACTTCAACTTTATCTTTAAAAGTTTCCTGTATGTTATCCTGCCTTTTAATCAATAATCCTGCAAAAATCATTTATTCATATTATCATTTATGTATGGCTGCATGGCGACAGCAGTAATTCGACAAAGAAGGACGCGGCTGTCCTAGGTGGTTGGTCGACGCGCTTTGGAGTTATATCGACTCTCGATAAGACTTCGGGATTCCAAAGTCAATCTGGAAGTTCTCACGAATGTTCTAGCAGCGGACAGATCCGTAAACACTGGAGAAAGAGGATCGGGTGAACGCGAGTAGAAAAATCTTTGTGATGGCTTCGAAAAACTTGACGTACACTTCTCTGCAATCTTACTAGATGGAACTATTTGAAATAGAAATATGTGCAAGGCCAGACGTACGGCAGTCTACTATTAATACCTACCTAATTTTAATTGTGATAAACTTTATGTTGTGTATTTCAATAAATCTATGATGGAGAAAATCGTAGCATTATTATTAGTCCAGTAAATAAACCAAAAAATCTGGAAAAGTGGTGGAACAATTAAAAATTCTTTTTAGTCTTGGATTCCTTAGAAATTCAGGAACATTCACCACCACAAACCCCTGCATTACTTAGAAAAATGAGAAAATTAGGGTAATTTCCTCTTTCCCAAAGTACCCCAAATAGTAACAGTGATAAAAAAGTTATGAAAATTCAAAATTTCACCTCGGAAATCGTATCTCGCGTTTTTGGGGTCGCTGATCACAAATCCGAAGTGCAATGAAAAAAATGTATTACCAAATGCGATGTGCGATTTAATTCCTAAAAAAATCCCTTTTTCCGTTTTCGATAGCCGAGATTGATTTGTATGCTGAAGAATTTCATTAAAGTTGACGATTTCCGAAGCGGCATATTATTTATTTGGACACTGCCACTTCTTGGGGTGATTTTGAGGGGTTATTGGAACCATTCTCGCTTGCTTTTGGGCTTCGGATTCTTAATCGGCGATCCCAAAAACCCCCTATGAGATGATTTCCGAGCCGAAATATTAATATTTGTATCACTGCCACTTCTTGGGGTGGTTTTGAGGAGTTGGAACCACCCTCACTTACTTTTAGCCCTCGGACTCGTAATCAGCGACACCGAAAGACGATTTCCAAGGTGAAATTTTGAATTTTCATATTTTTTTATCTCTGTTACTATTTAGAGTGAGAGTCATGCTTTGGGAAGGGAGGAAATTACCCTAATTTTCTTATTTTTCAAGGTAATGCAGGGGTTAGTGGAGATGAATGTTCCTGAATGTCTAAGGAATCCAGGAAATAAGTAATTTTTAAAATCGGTGCTGTTCCACCACTTTCCCAGATTGTACTTTCCAGTATTTTCCGGACTATTTACTGGACATTACAGTTTTTTGTAATCCTTACCATTTTCAAAAAAATTTTTTTGTGGCTGAAAATCATTTTCCCAAGAAGATCTCCCAAATCAATTTTATCTATTTCATGCACTTTTTTTTATTTTTAACGGATTCCCCTACTTAATTTTTTTACCAATTAACCGCTTTTGTCCAAGTCTTTCTTAAAAGTTTTTGGATTACATAGTTACACAACGAGAGCCCCGAAATTTATTCGAGAGGCTGTGAAATTTCAATAAAATGAAAAAATAATAGATTTGACTTAATCTTATTTCGTGAAAGTTGATCTATATCCTTCACGTTCACACAATACTGTATTATCAGCGTGTAAAGAAAATCTTGGCTTCGGGGCTTAAGATTAATTGAATATTTCTGAGATAGGGCCTTAAATTAAATTTCCAAGAACAATTTTTATAGCGAATCGACAGTTTAATCAAAAAATTCTGTTAACTTTCGGAACTCTTCAGTGGCGAGTAATTTGAGAAGCAACATGAGACTACCCTAATACCAAAATACCCTAATAATTATATAAAAAGTAATTCCTCATAACGTAAGTCGTTATTGGTACCGCCACCGTATGGGTTCGACTCCCAGTGTCTCCATGTGAGGCTACTACGCCTTATCTACACCGTTGAGACTAATTTTTCCTTTTAAAAAAACAAATTTTGAAGTAAAATCCGGAATTTTCAGATCTAGAAACCATTTTTAAATCTTTTAACTTAATCAGGCGTTAATTTTCCAGTTAGGAAGAAACTGTAATGGAATTTATTTTTTATTTTCTCTCTTTCTTGATCTCTTTCCTGGAATTTCATAGGTAACAATAATTTCGTCAATGATAAAATAATTTTTTTACGACAATAACAAGACCATATTAAGGATAATACAGAAAATTATATGAAGAAGATAAGTATAGGTTGAAGTAAATTATATTAACAAGAGAAATTCTTACCTTTGACAGCTAATTTATCATCATCTTTCCAGATTTCCAGCTCCACAGATCCGTTGACGTCTTGCAGAGTTTTAGTCGATAAAGAACTTTCCGAAAAACGACTCACATCCTCACATTTGGGCGAGTCAAACAATAAACACCGTCTAGTCCTTTTGAAACAATCTAAACTTCCCAAATCCCCATTCTCTTCCTTACCGTCCCTGCAACTCGACCTAGACAACTTGGATGAATGAAATAATGGTCCGTCACTAAACGCCTGACTAGTTTCCATGAAAGACGTATTTAATACGTCATTTTCAGTGATTGGCTTACGTAAATCCTTATCGATCGATTCTAAATACCTCAGTCTATCCTCCTTATTACGTTTCCTCCTGATACATCGTCGCCTTTTAAGAGTGAAACTCGACTCGTCATCTTCATGGTCCATCACAGCAGACGACTTTAAATCGTAAGCGTCCTGATAAGGCATCGCTAGGTGCCTCTTTCGCGGCCTGGAATCATCCACGCAGCGCTCGTTGTAGGTATCCTGGTCCTGGAGATTTATTACCGTTTCATTGTTACCAGAACCCGACTGATCCGAGATGCTTTTCTTGTTGCATTTGCAAGTGAAATTAATGTCTAGTTGATGGGAATTTTCAGTTGCGGAACTTCTAAATCCGGAATCACTGGAACATCTATCAGAAGCTGCCGTGGATCGTTTCTCAACTTCCATATTAATTAAATTCTCTTCTTGGCTCTCGTTGAACTCGTTCTCGGTTTGAGGTAGAAGAGTGTCTTGGTCGATATTAGCTCTTAAGCTAAAATTAGTCGCTCGTTCTTCATGGGAAGTCTCCAGTAAAGCGTCTACCAATTTATCGATCGATAGATCGTTAATATAAGAGGAGTCGTTATTCACAGCAGTATTACTATCACAATTGAATTTTAAATCTACAAGTTTTCTGACTAGAGGTGATACTTTCACGTAAGTTTGGTTCACGGGTCGGTATGTTGGTGAGGATTCGCTAAATTTTATTCTATCATCTTCTGGAGACGCTATGCATGATATCTGGTGCAAGAAATCATTAACATGATCGATTTTAGGTCTTTTTTCCGGTGGATAATGATCGTTCTCCGAGGATAATATCTTACTTAACGGTGTGACCCTCAAACTACGATTACTTAAAGTATTAAGACAATGAGTTGTCCTCATCAAACAAGGGGAATATTCTGTAACGAACGTCGGAAGAGTGGGGGCGTACATATCAGGTATCCTCTTCCTGGCCTTTTCTCGACTCCTAATAACACCCTCATCGAAGAAATCATCATCCAACACACCTTTAATGTGAGAATCCACAGACTCGACATTTTTGAAATAATCACCACTTTCGTCATCATTATAGAAGAATTCTTTATGAATTGAAGCGCGACCTTCCTTCTTCTTTTTATGCTTCCTAGCACTACCGAAAGGACTAGATATATTTTCATAAGTGCGTTTCTTAGATTCTCCACCTCTTCTATCTTGATGCGGGGTGAGATTACCGACATCCTTCAAGGGGTCGCCAGAGTGGTTCTTGATGGGCGTGGAAGTGAATTGATTCTCCTTGTCGTTGAGACTGTTCCTGGAGCGTCTGTTCGTGGAGGAACGACGAGCAGCACTGGAACGACGTCTCTTGGCTTTGGAAGGCGTGCAGTTGGCTTCCAGACCAGCCGATGTGAGGCGTAATGCTTCGGGTTTCTCAGCGTCGCGACGCCCGATCACAGTCCACTTCAACATGGTGATTAAGGAACCTGGAAATAACAATTTGTCTGTGAGAAGAGTAGTTGTTGAAAGACTTGATGGTTAAGTCGTAAATAAGTCAAAGTTGGAGTTATTTCATGTGTGTCGAAGCACGTGGACTATCTTCCAGATGGCCCCGTCAAAATTTGCATGTGTACATAATTTGTTGTAAAATAACTTCTAAACGTCATTGAATTTCTGATGTGTCGCGCCTGAGGGTTATTTGAAGACATTCTGGCAGTTTTATTAATGTTATTCTGGTTCAGCAAAGCATATAATCGATTATCCGATTTACATAATATTATAATGTGTATGTAACTACGTATACGAGTACAGGATGGTCTTTGTAAGCCGTTTAATACTTCAGTCTTAAGTACCTATCACTTCAAAATATATAGGCCAGTAGAATGGTATTTTGAGTTTGCGTTAGCATGCACAAATTTTGTACTATACGAAATTCGATAGATGATCATTAGGAAATGTTAAATCCAAATTTGCAGCACCGTGTGATTTTTTTTTACCAAGTTATGCAGAAAAGCGTTTTTTCTTGTATTATCACGAATATATTGGCTCCTATCTATCGCACATAAGCAAATGACATATCATTCTCTTCGTTATGGAATTACCTACATCTTTTATACAAATATTATTTTTGTTACACTGATAATAAAAAAAATATTGAGGTTTAAAGTTAAAAATTTGTCTTTCGAATTAGGTTTTTTGCAAATAACTTATTTTTTTTGCGTTTTAACGCTGGAAAGCTCTAGTAGTTTTTTGAAGAACAGTCAATTGCCTGTGCACAGGTATGTCAATCTTGAAAATCCAATAATCCAGTCTCCGGTAATCTACGTGCAAACATGTGCATGTCGGTGCTGTACATGTTTTATTTTTATTTTTATTTTTGTTAAATCAAGGCAATACTATGCTTTTACAAGTGTCAAAATTTTTTTTTCTAGCACGTTTCGATGGGCCAGGCTCTTCCTCATTTTCTTTGTTTAATATTCCACAAGAAATTTTGTCTGAATTTTTAGCTCGTCTTTAACGAGGCAGGGGAACTGTGGTTGGCAAATCGTAAATGTCTACATCGTTGCTACATCATCATAAATCGTCGTCAGTGATTTCCGCGACGTTTAAACAACTTTGACCTGAGCAGTTCTTGCAAACCGCAAAACACTTCAGTCCTGCTTTTCTGTAGCCACAAGCTACCCCGCAAAGATGCATGCACACGAAAAAAACCTTGAGAAGTGAAGATGGAATTGGATCTTTGGTGCTCATTACGGGTTCTGATCCACATTTATGTCTCCTCCAGGCCGAGGTTTCCGCTTCCAAGATATTGCGAAGTCATGTTTGTCTTTGATAGCAAGTTCGAAATTAATGTTGCTCAGCAGCTGACTCCGATTGTGGTAAAGAAGTAAGATCCGATTTTGTCCCATGCGGAAGAAAAAGTTGAAACGAAATTCGTCTTAAGATTTTTCGTTGTTTCCGCCGTAAAGAGCGATAAAGACTTCTTTTCTGTTGACGCAATCAGTTCGTGGTTCGGTTTTTTTTATTAACAATAGTACAACATTTTTTGCAGATGATGTGGTATCACAACCAGAAAAATAAGCATGTATAAAAAGTACGTGGTCGACAAGTTCCTTGTGTTTAAAGCTGGTTGAAGAGAAGAATTCAGTTTTTTCCGACCCCTTTCCAAAGTTTTTGAGAAAAACATTAGTGACGTGTTTTCCGAGTTCTGTGAGAATAGCAAGTAGATCAATATCGTCACCAACAATAAAAACTAGATCGAATTCTGAGCACATAATTATAATCACACAAAAACTCACTTTCATGAATAAAATATGTACCCACTAAAATTCTACTCACAGAAGATAAAAAAATCAACAAAAAAAAACGGATAAAATACAAATTTTCGACATGCACCAATTCGCGCGTGGATTACCGGAGACTCGTTTATCGGATTTTCATGATTGATCAATCAACGTAACGGTAATTAAATGTTCTTCAAAAACTACGAGGGCTTTCCAACGGTAAAATGCAAAAAATAAGTAATTTGCAAAAAACCTTATTCGAAAGACAAATTTTGAACTTTAAACCTCAATATTTATTTTATTCATCAGTGTAACAAAAAAATTATGTGTATAAAAAATGTAGGTAATTCCATAATGAAGAGAATGATATGTCATTTTCTTATGTGCAATAGATAGGAGCCAATATATTCGTGAAAATATAAAAAAAAAACCGTTTTTCTGCATAACTTGGTAAAAAAAAATCGAACGGTGCTGCAAATTTGGATTTAACATCTCTTGATGGTCCTCTATCGAATTTCGTATAGTACAAAATTTGTGCATGATAACGCAAACTGAGGACATTTTTGAGGACGATTCTACTGGCCTAATACCTTTAAAAATGCGTATGTAGACAGGGAGCTCATTTTATCTGAAGACATTTGGTTGATTGAATTCAACGATACTACACTCGCCCCCATCCCCCCCCCCCCACCTTTTTTTATTCCAGAGAATTTAGTTTTTCTAGCAGATTCAAATTATACGGCTGAAAATACGTAGGAAATTGTTACCGCCTCCTTCCCCCTCAAGAAAATATATTCTGTCTGATTATCTTCAAATTGAAATTGAAATTGAAACTGAAATTGAAACCGATGAAACTGAAATTGAAATGGAAATTGAAATAGAAGCATTAGAACACTCAACGGTTATTAATCTTTCAAAATCTTTTGCATCATGCGAATATAATTTTGTCAGATGGTCAGATGCCCTCTGTCCATGCATGTCTTTCAACAATGCTTTCTTTCACGGAACATAATATAATCAGTCATATTTTCTTTTTTTTTTTGTAGCTGGGGAATGAATCAGAGCACCAGTATAATCATGCCCCTATAACATCATCATCATCCATGTTTAAAATCAACGAGAATACTAAAAATGAAAAAAAAAGCTCCGAACGCAGTAATCATTTGCGCGGACCGTTTGTTCTATTCGTTCATGCGCGCTGCTGCGCGTTCCGTTCGTTTGGCGTAAAATGTTCAAATCAGGACGCACCTATATTTGTACAAAATTGTAAATTTGTACTTATTTATTAATAAATTACTCATTTTTACAATAAAATGATTTTTATAGCTGCCAAATAAGGTACCTACTACCTAGTCCATTAAAAATAAAAAAATTTAAATCATGAGCTCATTTTCCAGAAAAATTGATTCTAAGAATTTTAACCTGGGAACACTGTTTTCTTAGACAAGCGGAAATTATGTTAAAGACACCAACAATCTTGAGTATAATAATTAGTTTCTGCAGATAATTAAAATAAACAATGTTGAATGAATTGAGGCTTCTAGATTATTCTCTCCATCAATTAAAAGGAATCTAAAAAATTATCTAAAATATTTATTATAAAAATTCTATTTGGATGGGAGGGGGAGTCACAATAGTTTCTTTATAATTCTGACAGTTGTTTTTTTGAAAGTTATTCACATTATTGCAAATTCTCAGGATTTGAGCTCATTTTTCCATTTTTTTGGAGTGAAAACGGCAATAAAACAACTCCTTATTTAATCCACAATAAGACGTAATAAAATTATAAGTTGCGACGTAAAAGTAATTTAATTCTCCGTTATATAAATTCTAATGTCTGATCAGATTACTCCGACATTAACTGACGACCTTTTACGTACATAGGTCCCTATAGGGTCTTGATAAAATTACGTTGACGTGCCTATTCTTCTGAAAATTAAAAATGAAATTGCTCCCTCGACATTTTTACACCATCAATAATTTATTTTGTTATTGTGTATAAAAATTAATTAAACTAAAATTCAAAAAAATTAGCCCATAAAGGAAAGAAAATATTGATCTCTTTTCATTCGATTTGGGCTATACCTACCTAGTCAAAATACGCAATTATTTTATGCAAAAACAGTCCATTTATTAATATTCCACAAAATTTATGAAGGGCATAAAATAAACGAGAAAATTTTAAATCATTTCTGCCTAATGCAGTGAATCGAATACGCAATAAAAATCATGAAAAAGTATTTTTAATGTAATTTAAACTCGACCAACCCTATACATATATGAGACTGTTGTGTGCATAAAAGCAGTCACATTACCCAGCACCCCTATCCACAAATTATTCTCCAGACACCCCCTTTTCTCATTAAAAATCCTCAAACCCCACAACAACCCGATTCATCTGCATTTCTGATAAAACCGAATGATTATTTAAAAAATCGTTTATAACAGGTGTAATATAGGACGGTGGAATAATTTAACAGGTAGTAACGGTTTTGGTTCAGACAATGACCCTTAAATATTCGTCAATTATTTTATATACTTAGTATTGATTAGTCATTGTATCAAATATAGATAGAAATAAAACTTTGAAAGAAGTATAAATGGTTTATTTTGTTTTGTTTCCCTTCGGGGATAAATAATTATAGAGGGAATGTAATAATTGATTCGAGTCCCGAGCCGAACTCGGAAGTCACTATTTGAGTAGCAGGTGTTTCTTAAATTAATGTCAGCTGGTCTTTAGGTAGCTTTAGTACTATGTATATAGAGCTATGAATGAAAAATTACTAGATCCTGTTGTAGAATATTTTGGCTAAAATATTTGATAGAGTTTAACGATATTTTTATTAAATAACCTAATAGACAATTTTCCCATATAGTAGACAGTGAAAAAGTTTTAAAAATAATCATTATTAACTACAAGACTATTAAAAATAATAATTATATGTAATATAATTTTTTAGAACGGATATTAAATCGATTAATCAAAAAAGAAAAACGTCTTAAATGTAAATGTAAAAAATGATACATACTTGTAAATATTGCAGCCTAGTCTCCTAAAACCCCTAATACCTCCACAGAGAATTCCTAAGTTTGAAAAGAAAACTTCGAAAATAAATTGATACAGAAATTGTTAAGTTTTAGATTTTTATAGATAACCCAAGACTGCTCGAGAATAGATAAGTTGTGTACCACTTTTAAATCAGTACTTAAATAATTTAAGTATTGAACTTTAATAATTGAAGTTATCACTTTAAAAGTGGCATATTTAATTGAGTTGTAAATGGGAGAACTGAATTATGGTCCAACTTTATACAAAAAATGTGGTTTTCGTCCTCAAATTAAAAGCGTGTGGCATGAATTTCTTAAAGTAAGTTTCCAATTTCTATGGGCGAGTGAACTTCTCTGTCAACTTCAATTATTTTCCTTTCTTGATTATTCTTTTATTGGCTCTAGTTTCACTTTTAACACTTCTTGGTTAATAGTGCAGTTCTCTTATTTACAGCTCAATTAAATATACCACTTTCAAATCACAACTTAAATAATTTAAGTATTGACCTTTAATAATTGAAGTTCTTAATTTAAAAGTGGCACATTTAATTGAGTTGTAAATAAGAGCACTGAATTATAGTTCAACCTTATACAAAAATGGCAGTATTCATCCTCAAATAGATGCGTGTGGCATGAATTTCTTAAAGCAAGTTTCCAATTTCTATGGGCGAGTGAACTTCTCTGTTAACTTCAATTATTTTCCTTTCTTGATTATTCTTTTATTGGCTCTAATTTCTCTCTTAACACCCCTTGTCTAATAGTGCAGTTCTCTTATTCACAACTCAATTAAGTAAATAAACCACTTTTAAATTATAACTTGAATTATTTAAATACTGATTTAAAAGTGGTATATTTAATGGAGTTGTTAATAAGAGAACTGCATTATTGTCCAACCCTGAAAAAACGGAACTTTTCATCCTCAAATGGAACGAGAGTGGCATAGTTTACTTTTTAACACTACTTGACTTTTATGCTTTACTTTTTATTCGTCACCTCTCATCTCCGCTCTAATAAAACCAATTAAAACTAGCATAATGTGATTTTGGAATTTTGAGTAAAAGATTCGAAAGTATTGCTTAAGCAAAGAATTGAAGTATGCCAAGTCTCCACAAAAAAAGGCTCAAATCATTTCAAACACACCTAAAAACGCGGGCATTGTCGTGACGTAATAGATCAGTACTTATGGTACAAGAAAATCGTCTACGGAGACTGGCTTTATTAGACCTGCGGTTGTTGATGAGCGTTCACAATCACGTGACTCCTCAAGATCCTCTAAACGAAAAAATGGGTACTTCAATGTTCATAGCTACTTGGGCCCAAAATTCAGCAGCAATCAAAATATCGCAATTAGAAGAGAATACCAACAACTTTCATGAACTTTTCTCAACAACTGACTGATACAAAACAATGTCATTAACCTATGACAAAATTTGATCATTGTTCGCTCCCACACCCTTACAGTTCGACATTCTTAATTTGGTAGACCTCGGATCCGTTCCTCTCATTTTTTCCTAGGTCCCCAATCTGTTTCAAATCTGAAGGGCGCACCATCATAGATGAAAAGATAATCGCAACGATTCTGGATGACCTCAGACAGAAGACTAAATCCACCAGCTTCAAATCCAAGCATTGGTTCAGTAGACAAAGCCGGGAACGGTTAAGACAAAAAGTGGTACCAAGCAATTATTGAAAATTCAAAATCGTTGACCTTCAACCAAGAAGTCCTGAATTATAATCCATTTGAAGTAACCATTATGATCATCACAAGAAGGTCTTGATTTTTATCGAGGCTCCATTATCAAAAAGCTCAAGTTCCTCAACAGCCACGGTCCCATCAAACTTGTCTTGCAAAGTTTGGTTGCATGGAGCTGACCTAGTTGACCACAATGTCAAAAATTGTCTTATTATATGGAATGGCCCAGAGTATACTTGCCTCACTTTCTTGTACTAAAAAAGGTAATGTATTGTCCTATCATGTGTAAAGTTCTTTTAATCCGGTGTGAGAGATGTCCGATGTCCTGGTTAAAAGGTTTCCTGTCTATGGGTGCCATTACCTTGCATCCAAACAGATGATTGAAGAAGTTGTCCCACTGGGTTCTGTTTTGTTCTTGTTCTGGAAATAATCATCGATACAGCACTTTTTATCAGTTCCCAGCCAATGCTTCCAGTTATAATAACGTCTATTCTGGAACGTTCTAAATCTGTATGCCTTATGTATCCTTCATTATGTTGCTGATATCAGTTTAGCGATGTACGTTTTACATACCTGTGATGGAAGAAATAATACACCCAGGAATTAGCCACTTACGGCTATAGACAGTTCTATTACAGCCGGGTAGGGCCCAATCACATCTCTTCGTTTTCAGTCCACACTGGGTCTCTAATACCATGTTGAGATAACAACACGCGTCCAGCGGTTTGATGACTGACTGCTACTTGTCACAAAATAACCAAACCCCTTGATGTCTGAATGGCTATTATTCACCGCTCGTTGAAGAACATACTATTATTTACCATTCGCATTAAAAAATTAATTCTTATGCAGAAATACATGAAAAACAAAACTAATTGCCAACAGGTGTTCTTAAAAAGATTCAGTAGCTATATGAACCGAGTAGCATAAGGGCAAAACCAGCCCTTAAAGTAACAAATAGAACTGATTTCTGTTGTCCGTTCCTACCTTATATTGGATCGGTTACAATTCCATTTACGCTTAATATTATAAACAAGAATAATTGAAACCTATATCGAACCAGAGCTGATGATAGAGTGTATATGTTACATAGCGGGAATATATTTATTATAGCCTTCATTTTCATCCCTCTTCTAGGTCAGAATGGGAAACAGGGAAACATGAAAATTTGTTATTTCCAATGCATTAGCCCTTAGGACCTGTCTTGAATAAGTGAAAGGGGTATTTTTTCTTAAATCAATATTGTTGCCTTGATCGTGGTCATTTGTCTCATAGCGAACAGTTGGATCAATAAGAATTAAAATAAATTGCGTGAGATACTTAGGGCCTGAGAATAGTACAAATTTAACATTTTTAGAAGAGTGATGATTAATATTATTAGGCATGTCAGAGTAATCGCCGCATATCACCTATGTACTCTAAGGTGATAATTTAATTCAATACCAATAGTCTAGTGGACCTATATTGGCAATTTGCATAAGTCCCCCCACTTAACGTATACGATAACAGATCGCTACCGTTATAGAGTCGGGCAATTGTTTCAAGCGAAGGGGTTGATTTCAACAGAACAATACCGTCAACCACTTAATTAATTCCTAATTTAATTTCTTTTCTTAGAAGTAGATTATGGCAGCTGTATTATTAATGTACTTAAGTATGTGACGATGAGCACAGATAAAGTAGGCAAATACGGTGTTACTGTTAAATTTCACTTGAGATAGAGATCTTTTTGCACCATATGGTTTTCTGGTTTGCCAAATGGATGAAGGGTTAAAACAGATGTAGCAAAATCAGCAACCAGAAAGCAATTATCTTGACGAATGGAATAAATTTTTATTGAAAACATAAATTACATGAAGCGGTTATTGTGTCCCTTTACAGGACTACTAGGTATATGCTCGTTACGGGGCATGGATCAGGAAATTTTAACAGTCAAATTTTTGTAAGCATTTTGAGTAGGTAAGACATGTGCTACTTAGATGTGTGATAATAGACTGTTGAAGATGGGGGTATTTTATTTTAAGAGTTGAAGATAGCATTTTAAAAAACAAAATCTACCGGTCACAGCGATTTCCATATAGAAAGTCACACAACGGAATTATTAATTTTATTCCAAACTTTATGCACACACTGTATATTATGGACTCTCCGAGGAAAAAAATGAACAAATGGATGTCCCCCTGGTCTGCCCCCAAAAATCAAATCTAATCAACCAAAAAATGAACATCTAATCCCTCATTGGGGCATATTAACTGATTTCACTTCAAAAGTCCTCCGTATGGGGTGACAGAAAAGAAAACAAAAGATTTGTAACAAAACAGCCGACTCTAGTGCTAAAGCGTCAAAAGCTCGCGTGACAATTGAATTCATGTTAAATTAGCGAGCCAGACATTGATTCTGTTGGATAGTTAACATATGTCAATCAAGTTGCTATTAATGGAGGGTGCATGGTGCATATGCTGTTTTAAGCAAGCAAGCGGAACGGAGAGGTTAAGATTTCAGCCATTGTGTTTAGAAGCGTGTGCTAATGGTCTGAAAATTGGTTGTAAAATGTCAAGAGTATAATTCGATTATAATGAAAAATTAGAAGGAATAAGGATAAGGAAGATTAAGAACGCAGACTGGGATCTGGATTCAAACCATTATCGGTTTATCCTATACTTCACTAAATAAACAAGGGATCGCTTTGTATTAAATAAAATCCCTTTCCGTCTAAAATATCTCTCTCGCTCATCATCAGAAGTAGTGGATTTCTGAATAAAACAACACTTTTACCACTAAATAGGTACCACTTTTCACAAAACTCAAATGAGCTCCATTTTGAAACATATTTTGACCGATACTTCTAAAATGCAACCTCGCTACTGTAGGTATGTAGAAACTAGAAAGCATAAATTAAAAATTATATAAAACTAGAAACCTTAAAAAAAATTACCTTCACACTCCGCGAAGGTCAGATAAGGCGGTTCAGGAGTATATGACGTAAGTCAACGGTCCTCAATTCCCAAGGACGTGCCAGTACGCAGACGGCTGGCAGCCTCCCGCCAAGGAGCCGCACTTCCGCGAGGGGAGAGATACTAGCCAGGTGATGTAACTAACCTGACCTAACCTTTACCCTCCCGTCTAACAATACGTGATCTAATTGTAAATAGCACAGAAAGCCGTGAATATGTCAGGAACCGATACCTTTCTCACGAATCTCGCCGTCTAAGGAAACAATTGCCGGCGACGCTGATGTGCGGACAATAGGTGTCAGGGGAAAGGGGGACTGGTTATACAGGGTGTAGTCCTGGGTGTATGCGAAGTGGGATATTATGCAAGGAAACGTTTTTATTTTGGCCGATGATGCGGAGTCGTGGAATATTTTTTGAGCCATTCGATATTCGTTTTTAAACAATTAGGGATACAATTTCGGAAGGTTATTATTAAGACCTGCGAGTTCATTCACCCGGTTTTAAATTCAATAGGAAATGTTTAGGGAAAATTATTTTCAGCTAGTATTTTCTATATGAAGTTTCTATATGAGTCATACAACATTGTTCTTGTAAACACCCCATTTTTCTTACATAGAGGGTGTTTGGTAACTGCTGGACAGACAAAATTGAACGTCATCGTATTTTAAGCATAAAAGAGAGAATAACTCTTTTCAAGATGAGGCCTCGTTTAGAAAATATTTCCAAAAATGTAAAACTAAGGCCGCATAAAAAAAATTATTTAGAAACTGAACAATTTTGGAAATATTTCTTAAAATGAGGCCTGATCTTGAAAAAAGTTATTCTTTGCTTTGGTTTTATGACGCTTAATTTTGGCTGTTCAGTTACCAGACATACCATGTATTTCTAAAAAAGTGCTTAGGTTTACCATTTTTTGAAATTTATAGCTTCTCCAAAAAATTTTTTTTTAATTTGTTTAATTTTGAAAAAACGCATCTCTGGCACTGCGAATACGAAGGCTTTCAAACTAATACGTCTCATACAGGCTGGTCACCAAAAATTCAGACAGCTGATTGACTGTAAATAAGTACCGAAGGGTAGTGTTTCCCGCCAATTAGGTATCGAAATTCAAAATGTAAAAAATCAAAATAAATGTCAACAGGATTTCTTTGTGAATAAGAGAATTAGTTATTTTAGAAAATGTGTTGAATGCGGAAGGATAGTTAATAAAAAAATTAATTAATTAAAAATAAAATAAAAATCAAACAAAAACGTTGCAGTAGTAGGGGCAGTTTAAGACTGGCGTACTTGCAGTGCTGTTCTCAGATTATTTTCTGTATAAGAAGTATTCCATTCCACTGGTTTAGTAAATAATTTCAAAAAAAAAATTTTATGTTCCCTTTTTAAATCTACTTTTTTTCTGTTAAAAAGCAGGATTAAATAAAATAATTATCCCATAAATTGCTAAAAAATATTGTTCAATTTAAAGCATTCAGCAATGACATCTTTTGGGAATATTACAGTATGAGATTTTTATTAAGTAACTTTTAATTGACGAAAGTGGTCTTTATTAATTAATTAAAACTTAATTGCTTCAATCAAATAGACATTGTCCAGTATATTTCGCTTCTAATAGCGCAATTAAAATTTTAATATTATCTATTCCGTCTTCTTTTATAAATTAACTACCTACTACATGGAGGACTAATAGAAAATAAACTCAAAATTTCTACTCTTTTTTTCTAGTTGAAATTACTCATTTCATAGTAATAAAGGAGAATTACATAATGACATATTAGTATACAAATCTAAAATCTTTACTTTGTAGTGTTGTTTATAAAACTATTAGTAGATACTTAGGACAAATACCTTCCTAAATATATGCTTAGGGAGTATAATTTTCTTCTTTATATCATGACTTGAACCAAGTTTTTCAACCATATAATACGAAGCAGACCAGCTATGTAATTTAGGTATACGTACTAGTACTACTTTTTTAAATATAACGCATGTTTCATGCTTGGTTGGGTTAAAACAGCCCATCTTGAAACTTTTTGTGGCCGGATTATTAATCCCCGGATTCAATCACTTTTAGAAAGTCACCCGTTAAAAAATTGTTTCCTTTTTTCTATTGTTTAATCGGAATCCTTCTGTATGACTGTTCATAAGTTGCTGTATGTTACCAATTACAACGTTCAAGCCTAACTGACACGAACTAGGCCATTTGGAAGACTTAGCTGCCAGAAATCTAGAGATCATTTATGTAGGTATTTTCTTATCCACTAGTAAATTTTGAGATAGGAGGTTAAAAGTTGTTCATTTTCCTGGGTAAAATCTTATTATGCACAATAATAGAGAACTGTTTGTATTTTTGGTTTCTGGTCACGTTTTCTGAGTTTGATACACTTAAGAGCTTTACGTAATCTGTTTTGTTGAAACGTCTCATAACTTCTTTGCTTCTTCAGGCAATTTTTTACTCGTACTAAGTGAGCTTGTTAGAAGCTTTGTAGCATTTTACACTTTGCAAACATGTAACCGGATGTCTGTAATATGTGTATTAACTATACGTTAGTGTCTACGTAAGTTGGAGTCATATGGCAATTTTTTTCATTATCCATTTTAAGAAAAAAATATTCTCCATAAAATCTGAAAAAGTGGTGGAGCAGCACCGATTTAAATCATTCTTTAACTTTCCTGGACTACTTAGACCTTCCAGGAACATTCATCAGTATTAACCTCTGCATTACCTCGAAAATTGATTTAAAAAAATTCTTACCCTAATTCTCTCATTTTTCGAAGTAACGCAGGGGTTACTTACTAGTGAATGTTCCTGAAGGTCTAAAAAATCCACGAAAAAATGAATTTTTTAAATCGGTGCTGTTACAATATAATTTTTCCAGAGTTTCACGTTTATTTACTGGACATAAACCGGAAAATACTGTACAGTCTAGAAAGGTGATGGACCAGCACCGATTTAAAAAAATTCCTGGAAAAACGAGAAAATTAGAGTGATTCCTCCCCTTCCAAAATTCTCGAATACGGATCGATTATGGTCGATGATAATTATTATATTTATAAAGTACCTATAAGCGCACTTCTTGTTAGGTAGGTACACTTTTTTTTTCTTTGTTAAAAAAAACTTAAAAAATTTTTCAACACGCTTGCAATTACAAAAAATACCCGAAAACCTCCTAGGGACAATTTCCGAAATAAAATTCGGAATTTTCAATTTTTTTATCAGTGAAGAAACTCAATAATTTTCCTCAATCAGATGGCAAGTGAAATAAAAATATTTGTCAAGCCCATATGTGACAATGGAGAGAGTATACGTTTTTAAAGTGGCCCAAAAATAGGTAAATACGGCCCAAAAATGGGGAACAAGAACCAAACAATGATTTTTGCAAAATATCCCAAAAACTATTGCGAATTTTCTTCTATGTCTCATATTTTGGCGCAAAACGGGAATTTCTATTTCTATGTCCTCTGTAATTTTCTACCCCTAGTATCAAACTCTCAAGTCTCAAAGTATCAAAATCTCTCTAGCACAAAAAATGCCACCATTTCGTCAAAAATGGAGATATTAAAAGAAAAATGCCACTTACTCGTAGCTACACCACTATCCCTAGCTTTATGGTTGTGCCAAAAAAATGGTATAATTTCAACTCTCCCAAAACAGCCCCCTAAAAGGGCCAAGCTTATTCATTTTCATCTCACGGCTAGACTACACATTAAAGCAGGGTGAAAATTTGTTTCTATGTTTATTTAATCATCCCCTTCAAGGTGCTTTTACGAATTTCACGTATGTATTTTTATTCAGTTTCTAATAGCTTGAATGTTGTCAAAAAAGTGCAAGTGCCTCGAATCCCAAAAATCTTAATTCCCTTTCTACATTAGCAATTTCTCAAATAAATCCCTGATACCGATAATAACTTGAAGTTAAAATTTGTTGGAAAAAGATCAGAAAAAAATGTTTGAAAATATTAAAGAATTTACTTTTATTGATATAAAAGTCCGGAAAGACCTTCGGTAATTTTCAAAAAAAAAAAAGTGAAATTCAAGAAATTGGCGATCAAAACTGAGATAGATAGACGGGGGGAGGAGGGGTATCAAAAAAAAATTTTTTAGCTTTCTCGTATCGTTTTCATTCCGCGAACAGCATCCGAAATCCGCAACGGTTTTATTAAGTAAATCCCAATTTTGAGTCATACTTTTCAATTTTTTGGGAAATATGGCGCAATCTCGGACCAGAAAGAAATATCAGACAAAAACCCGATTTTCTGGAAGAGCGCCCTCTAATTATTATTAAACATACCTATAGTGTGATGATAAATTTTGGGACGTAATTCATGTGATGTTGATTCATTGATTTTAGGCCAATGACGTCATCATCTTTTATTTTTTATATTTAGAACACTCCCATTTGTGATAAATCATTGCAAGCTCCCTTAGGGGAGAATATTTTACTAAAAATTAACATTTTTTTAATAATTAAAAATGTAATAGGTATTTCATGTGAATCGATAAGCAACAATGTAGCGCTTTCCTTATCTACTGACAATTATTATCGGTCAAAAAACGAGCTTTCTGGATCTAAGAGCTACGAATGAGTTGGCTAACAAGGATAATATCACCGTTTATGTTCTACCTGACCATACAAAGAAAAAGCGTTCAGGTCAATAATTTGACTATGCTGTGAAAGAGTTAATAAGTCTAGCTTCAAAGTTCTTGCATAAATAGACCGATGAGTATTATTACAATCAAACTAAATTATAATCTGAAGAACTGTTAGTTGGAAAATATAATAAATCATTACCAACAACCAAAGTTGTCCAAAGTTGCAAGTAAATAGCGTCCAAGAGTCCCTTCATAACAAAAACACCTAACAAACTGGCTACTCTTATAATAATCGTTAAAATTATCACAAAAAAGGGTCATTATTCCACCTTATACAATCAAGGGTAGACTGCATTTTTTAATCTCGTCAGCCAAATGAAAACTAGAACTGGGCAAATGTTACTTCGAATTCTGCTACGGGCCGTTGAAGGGTAGACCTGGTTATAATAGACGATGGGAAAAGTTGACTAGGGTGAATTTCTTACCTCCTATTTACCTACATAATCGACTACACCGTTTTATATACCTACCTTGTACATACATCACATCACTTAGATTATATATTATTTGATCCTTGTGCCAATATAAATATGTTTATCGGAAGGATAAATCTGGTCGTATCCTTGATGCGCGTTAAATAGGGTGTATCGTATTTCATGTAAATGGGGCCGATTCGAGATAGTGATATCATGAAATTGCATCTATAGAGGTGGTTGTGAGATGTAAGATGCTCATTTTATAGCGCGGAAGTGATGTAATAATGCGGGATGATGTATGTGTTATAGAGGGATATCCTTGAGGGAGCTGCAATATATTAAAGATTTATTATACTTACCTAACATGAATAATCTACTTTTAAATACCTTATATATTGACGGTTTCCTCGTTGTAATTTTTTTTTTTTTAGAAATTCTAGCGAATTCATCAAAATTTGCCAAATCCCAATTTGGATGCGAATCCAGGAGAACTTCGATCATCGCCTTACATAAGCTTCAAGAACAAGATCAAGAACCAGGCTCATATTTATGTTGGCAAGGCCAAAAAGATTGAAAAGACTCATTCAGATCAAATTTAGTTTCTTCTGATTTCAAAAAAATCTATTTTCTGTTTAAAATAGCTCAAACTGATATTTTATTGATTGAACACAATAACGAATTGTAGCTTTGAAAAGTAAATTTTATTGAAATTTCTGTAAAAGTATTTCGTTTCTTTGATATAGGTACTTATTCTGTTCCAGGAAAATGGATTTCTGGATAGCTTCATCTTTGGTTGTTGATTGAAATAGGAAAGGAATTTATTATTTCAATCTAAAAAAAAATTATTTTTAATCTAAAAGAAAAGACTCGCCCTGTATGTAACAAACCTGTAGGCATAGGGGCTAGGTGATAATTAATAAAAGCTTTAGCGTCTCAAAAAGCTATCTCTTGTTGCGACATGTAAGTAATTTAATGTTCTTAAAATTGAGTTTTAGTATTTATTTATTTATTTAGTATTTATCTTTAAGCAATTTTTTTACAAAAAAAGTCTAATAAATTTGTCACATTACACGTTCGCGGTTACATCATTTAAATAAAATATAACCTACTTAAAAGAATCCATGTTAACATGTCGTCCTAATGTAAAGAAATGGGAATAATGCGGAAACGCAAAAATATGTAATTTGTATTTCAGCCAAATTTATTATCCCGTTTGCTGTTCCTGCTGTTCCAGATATTTATTACTTCTCAAAGTACTCGTCGGATATTTAAGCCCAAAATCTGGTTCTTGTTAATTTATTTAATTTGGCAGCTCGTATTCGAATAGCTTGCCAACTCACTCTTAAAAACTATTATTTATTATTGATTATCACCTATAAAAACTATCATATCCAGGTGTTCTATACGTATAAACAATAATTAACAATAATAATAATAATTAATACCTAATAAATTACCAGAAGTAAAAAAGAAGTTAAAATTTGCTTCAGTCTTTTTAATATATTTTTTTAATAAAGACCAAAAGTTAGTAGCTGTGAAAAGATCCCAGAAGCTGACTTCATATCCTAGACAAATACTGACATTCTTGTCGTTCACAACTGTTCAAATATAGTCCTAATCCTTTTATTGTACAAACACAATTTGTTCCGAATCCTTTTAAACGTTCAATCCGATCCTAAGTAAACATCGGTCTAACCCAACGAGAATAATTTTGCAACGCTATTGGATTTAGAAAAACGAAAAAAACATAATATCTGACAAATAAGGTAACAGTAACAATTATCGAAAAAAAAATTAGTCTAAGATTTCTGCAGGAATTCAAAATTAACAAACCAAACAAAAATTACCACAAAACAAAAAAAAAGAACAACTATATTGCCTTATAGGTGTAAGTACTATAATAGCTAATCATTTATCTCGGCATTATGTTATGTATTAAAAAAAAATTATTCAAATAAAACAGCATTTCCCTGGCTAAAAAATAATTTTCATAATTATTTTCTGTTTTTAAGTTTTCTATAATATGTGTGTGAAATTTTGCTTTCATGAAATACATCTTGAAAAGATTGAGTTATCTGCCGTTGAAACGTTTTTGGCAAGATTTATACCGCATTACAGATAGACAGACAAACAAAATAGCGAGTTAACATTGCATTGTCATCCAGTTCTGAGCTATCTTCAAAGTTTCAAGTATCTAGTTTTTCAGGAAGCTAGTTTGAAATCGATTGCAAGATTTGGACTGGACAAGACAAGACAGACAGATAAGACTGGAAACGAATTAATGTAAACTTTTAAAAAATTGATAATTGAAAATCGGCCAAATAGTCTATGAGTTTTAGCCATTCAGTTTCAGCCTTGTTTTATAAAAAAAGGACACCAAGGTGCATATATATGTAGCAGCGAGAAGAAACTTGAAGAACCGATGTCTGTTTAACCATGGGTACTTTTTTAAATATTATAAACAATTATTAAATTATTTGGCAACTGTGGTGATTTGACACCTTTCCACCGCAATTGCGACTCTTATTTTTCTTGTAAAAACAAAAATTGTAAAATTATGCTGAAAGCGAAAAAACCATTGCCGAACTCGTTTGAAAGAAAGTCGGTCTTGAGACTGGACATGATAACGCAGGCACATAAGAAAACTCAAAAAAGCTCAAAAAGAAAGCTCAAGTTTCAATATAAGACAAGAGAAGAAATGTTTCTTTAGTGAGGTAGCCACCTGGGGAGCATGGAGAGAAATCAGGAAAATATGAGGAAAATCAATGAGCCTATGGCTGGCCTTACAGACTTTTTAAATTGAATTCTTCAAAAAGTTCCGATTTTGGGGAACCTAAGAACGTCTGTAACCCAATACTGCCATCTCAATCCTGAGCAAGATATAACTAAGCTCGAAAGGGTATTGAAGATCAAGATATTCAAGATATACAAGCAATTCAAAATAATTTCAAATAATATTAAACCCTAATAATTTATATGCAGAAGGAAATCTTATGCTCGATGCACACACCAAGGTCCATAAAATCAGAAACCGTAACACTATTAGGGTGCCTTTAATAGCTTAACATGATTAAGTTAAAGGTATTCTTAAGACTGAAAGATATGGTAGATTTATAAGTACATAGTAGTCAGTCCTAGATTGTAACTGCACCATTTGTGTTAACAAGACGTATAATATGATCATTACAATTCTATGCAATCAACAAAATCAACAAACTAAAGAGATTTGTTTACAGATTAGTCAAGATTCCATCTCACCATCTCAGTAATATCAGACGGTCGAATTTTGATAAAAAGAGAAAGAAATCAGCGTTAGTAAGGCAAATTTTATGGTTGCAATTCAGCTTTTGGTGGAGGCTCAATTTGCGTCTGGGGTATTGAAACTCTTGGTTTAATCAGAATGGAGAAAATTCGTAAATTTACCGTTTTCAAGATAAAGGGTAAAAAAAAAATTCCCAGTTTTTTGACGATATCTCAGGAACTGTTCAAGTAAGATACAGATCCATGCTTTTGTACACGTCTTTTCATTCATATTCTCTACTTTTTGAGGGTAAATTATTTTTTTATGTGGCAGTGAAACAAATCATAAAAAAAAAATGTTCAGAGCAAATTGCTAGTGTTATGTTTTTCATCATAAAATACTGTTTTTTTTTCGAGAACAGTTCACATTAAAGCTTTTGACTAGGAGCACCTTTTTGATGTAGAAAATGTAGAATGTAGAAAATGACAGTTTAAAATGTTCTTCCACAATGCCAATTTTCTCAGTGTCGTAGAAATTGGGGACAAAAAAAATTCAAGCAACCCCACTGCCATATGAAATAAATTTCATTACAGCTCACAAAGTAAATAATAGTAATGATAATAAGATGTGTACAAAAATTAAGTTACATATCTTAAACGGTTCCTGAAATATCGTCAAAAAACTGAAGAAAAAAAAAAATGTTGACACCCTGTATCTCGAAAATGATGGGTTTGCAACCCCATGTTAAGAGTAACTTTTTTTACAGAACGCCATTCATTTACCCATACATGTTTTGAAACACCCTGTGGAACACCTATCAAAGGCATCGTGATAAATGACATTTGGCCGAATTTTCCCAAAGATTTCATTGATAACCTTGAGCAGCAATGGGAACAGAGTTCACCTAAGGGTTAGCAGTAGAACAACCAAATAATGAAAAAAAAACAAAAAAACAAAAAAAAAAGGTTCTCTCTGTTTTGTTTAATGAAATCAGAACTTTGAAAATTCCTAAACTCTAAGTATTTTGTGCATTTTTTAGTTTTTTTTTTTCTTAGTGTTCAATCTCCTATTTTTTGGTTCTTTTTGGTATTCAAAATTAAATTAACTATGTGGTCAATTTTTTCTTTAAATAATATAAAAATGATATAGTAACAAATATGACAATTTAATAATATACTAATTATTGTTAATAACTAATTCATTTTAACAAAATGAGTTAAAATATTTGGTTATCATATAATTAATGCTTATGGGTCCAATAAGAATTAATATTACTTCTACAAACAATTACCAACAAGACTTTTCAACAAAAAAATACACTAAATGGGAGAAGTTTGGCACTTTGGGAATTTATTTTTCTCATTACAATAATTATTATAATTTTGCATCTGCTTTAATTATTGTAAATACATTTTGTTCTCAAAAAGCATAAAATTTTGTTTTTTATTTATTTTCATATTTAGAAGATGTAAAAATTTTTTAATAAAATAAATATTATCACAACGTAGGTACATATTTAAATAAATAGGATTTTACATTTAATTGCGTACCCAAGTAAGCATAATCTTATAATATTAAAAAAACATTCAAATTGGAAGAAAACCTTTATGAGATAAATTTATTAAAGATAACAAGAAAAAAATTCCCATAATCTTCTTAATCTTGCACAATGTGTCAACATACGCAAGGTAAAAATCACAACCGCTCTTGACTTGCCCGGACCACATTCTTTATCCGCGACGGTTACTTTTGGAGGCAAATCAGAAACAATAAGACTTCTTCATAAAATACGCGCAAAACTAATTGTGCCCCTTTCACCTGCCCCGACATCTTCTTAAATATTTAAACATCTGTCAATAATACCAGCTGATCAATCAATCAATAATGATCACTTACCAGATAATTCCGCAGATCCTAAAACCAGCGATCATAATAACACTTTATTAACAACACCAATTAATTAAGTCTTGCACTTTCACCAATGATCATTAGTGTCCTGGGATTAAAACTAACGGACTGTCAATAATTTTAATGGAATGATTTGGGGATTTAAATTTCGGCGTTTTAGAGACGTGTGCGTGTGAGTGTATATTCGATGTGTTACTGGCGCGCAATTTACCTGGTCTGTTACCTGACGGAAAGACCGCGTGTAGTCTGATCGCTGATCGTTCCCCCTGCTTGTTGCCCCCTGTGTTGTTAAGGCCGCAGACACTACAATACGGGGACCCCCACCATCGGATTGTGGATTTGTCAATGGTACCAGTAGATTTTAGGGGAAATTGTTTACTTTTTCTATTATTGTAGGCACTCTTGGAATTATAAAATTAAAATGAGATTAAGGAAATGAAAATCTCAGAAATCTCTTTTATTCTTTCTAAAAATATAAGAAATAATTCTTATTAATATTAATTGTAAAGACAAGAAGTGGTACCTTGGGTGTCCACTTTTGCGGGATAACTACTTGCCAGGATAACGCCAGGATGTTCATTATGGATATTTTTTCTTGCGACTCAAGTATGAAGTAATAAGGATAAAAGCCAGTAGTGCCAATATGTTATATTTATGAGAAATTCACTGAAGCTACAATTTTTTATGATACCCCTGTATATCTTAGCATATTTTATCATAAATGCAATAAAATAAACCTTATATACCTGTTACAGTTTTCGAGATGTTGAATGGTTAAACACGAATATACAGGATGTTAATCCAAGTAGTTTGCTACTAATTAGCCAAGTGAGTACCTACTTGTACCCGGTAATATAATTAATTATACCACTTGAGGGGTAGAAGAGCTAGGGTTTCATTGCAAATCGCAATATATATGCAGATTGTCATTATTAATGGATGCACATTAGATTATGCGTGTTCATATTATAAGAGAGTAAAAGGAAACTAACAAAATTTTCTCACCGATCCAAGAGCCAATGACTTCTTTCAAGTTCCTCGAAGGTTAACCATTCGTCATTTCGTCTGGACTCTGCATTTAGTTAAGCAGCCCAAAACATGTTTTGGAGAGTGATTCCGCGCAGTGTTGACAGGTAGACGATAACTAGATTTCAGTAAGTCACTGATGAGTGAAATAAATAAATGATTAGTTACCCGATTGGGATTTTAATTTTATACTTCCGGGATGTTTTTGCATATTCCCATGATTATCTTCCTTCTTTCTTCTTTTAGAAAAGAGGGAGCATCGGTCTTAACTGTGTAGGTAAGACATAGTCGCTCCACTCTGGTAATTTGGCTTTGAGACGAACTCTTTAGCCACACACACTTTAAATTATATAATTTGCCTTTTAAACGTCGATCGCTTGTTTTACTTTTCACAGACATTCGAAAATGAATCTGAAAAGTAAAGCGGGCCGAGGTGAGTTTCGAACCCGCGATCTATGGCTTCGTGAGCCAGCGGAGAACCACTAGGCCACGCAAGTCACACTTATCTTCCTCATTAATTTAGTATTATTGTTGCTAGTCTCCCTTATAGTTCTAGATTTTTAAGTAATTCAGGAAATTTTCCTACGTAGGAAAGGATTTTTTGATATTCGATTAAGTAATAGTAGACTGGCAACGTTGCGTCTGGATAGATGGTGCAACAAAAAAATGGACTGAGAATGCTGATCGACATCAAGACAAAAAGAGGTCTCAATTACCTACAGTGTGTTGTGCCCGTATTCATAAAGAAATTACCATGGCATTTGACTTGTCAAATTGTGATGAATGTCTGCTTAACCATAGTCTGCTTAGCCCGAATTCTTTTTGAATATGAGCAATCTTAGACTGGAACTGAATGTACTTAGGAAATAGTAAAGTATTTGGTATGAGTATGGTGGAAGAGATTATGCACGCGGAGGGACTAGGCCACCAACTAGGCCATTGTTGCACCATGGCGAAACTCTCACTCAAACCTTCCCGATCTAAACAGAAAGGTCAGAAGGTCTTTCATTGGAGGAGTCCCATTTCCTCCTCCTGTATTGTGAAAGTGCTAGTGCTAGTGACTGTGATCCGAAGATAGGAAACCTGAGGCTACTATATACCTCGCGTACACCTCTGTAGTCATAGGGTTTTTGCTCGTTGTCTGTTCCAAATTTGGAGAAAATGTTATGAAATTCAGTGCTCCTTTGTTTGAAAATGAGCAACACGCTGGTGATCTCTCATTATGCCAGTAAACGGTTTGAGGCTCACCACCTTGCAGGAAAGCGGGTTTGCAACCCCCCCCCCCCCCCCGGGCAAGCCCGCCACCTATATAAGAGAAAGAGAGAGAGAGGAAATAAAGTGCCCAATACGCGCCTTGTTCCCGGCCCCGCGTTGGCACCGGAAACGAAGAGAATCCCCCCTTGAAACATGTTTTCATCCGATGCCTCCCTCACTCCAGAAAGAAATGGGGGCGTCACAGTCCCCGTAAGATGAAAGCGAAGGAGGAAGAGGAGAAGAGGCAAAGATGAGTAAAATGAAAAATTCAGCGGAGGGAGGAAAAAAGGTAGAAATCTCCCACTTCATCACGGACCCCAACATTGTCACTGTCTCTGCTTACGGGAGGTGTTGCTAAATATAACGACAACCTCTCATCCTTAACCACCACTACGCCCAGAAGTTCAACTATAAATAATTTGGCATGATTCTTCATCCCAGCTAGTGTCTTCTTATTTTTTGTCTTCTTATCTTATGTGCCCGCCGACCACCCGAAATCATCCGTTGGTGGAAACAGTATGGTTTGAGGAGGTTATTAAAGGAGCAAGTGATCCTCAACTTCAAAGTCACTAATTGCACCGAAGACAAGTATGCATGAAGAGATTCTTCGGTCTGCAGATACCGAAAGATTCCCTTTATTTGCTAACGAAAAACAGTTCGTGGAACTTCAAGATCATGCAATAAAGGTAGGTACTTCTTGACGAGGGATGATTTAGGTGTTTATTTCATCTGTTTGCAAAATCAGGTGGTAAGCAAAAGAGGTTAAAACTTGCCTTACATCTTGGATATCGTTTGGTATAACCTTTGCAAAATTAATTTGGTGAAACTGATGAAATTGTAAGGCAACTAGTTGGTGCTCTTTCTCTCTCAAGAAGTTAGAGTTCTTGGTGGAAGTCACAGCAGACTTAAGTTGTTAAAAATAACTTCAATAGTCTTCAAAAATAAACACACCACACGACGTTAGATGTTCTCTTGCTCTTTTTGTTGCCTGCGCTCGTCTAAAAATTCACCCGTTTGCTAACCTAGCTCTCTTGAGAGCTTCCTCTCCGTTGAACCAATCAAAACCGCTGATGATTGACATTACCTAATAAAGAGTTCCTCTACTCTTATTAACCTAGGTGTGAATTCAGGTTTGTCACATTCAGATGCGCGAATATTTTCACGTGACTTCTCCCGAGTTGCGCTTTAGGCATTGTCCCTTCGCACTGAACATGCATGGTCGTTGAAGTTATAGAGAATATTTTTAATAAAAAGGTCGTTGAGATTTTGACCACGAGAAAATAATTTCCCTTTCACCGTTTTAATAATTTAAGGTATTCATAAAGCAACTTTAACTCACTAATCCGTTACACTTTTACCATGTCATTTGTAGTCTTTAAACCTTTTGTTTAAATTCCTCGTTTAATTAAGAAGTACGGAAGTTTTATTTATTTTTACTTCGTTATGAATTTTCGGAATTATTTATGAGTCACATAATATTCCGTGAAGGTTGAAATCGCCAGCTAAAGTAATAAGGGTTGACAGTTTATTGGTGAAATTATGGATTTAAGCATTCGACTGTAATTAATTTAATATAATATACATCGGGATATCCTCGAAATGGCTGAACAACGCCGCTTAACCACAGACTTTTAGGTCAAAATTATATTACATGCCACCAATTATTATCTATCTCCAGGAATTCACCCCTAACGAAGTGCTCAATCAATACACTGATATTTTATTCAGTTGAACCCCACAATCTCCCTTGATGAAACATAAATGCCATTGCAGAGAGTTGAATAATCAATATCGGGTTAAATTAATTATCATCATTAATAATATCTAATTCTCCGTAGGTGTTGAAAGAAAGTTCTATTTTTAGTTAATCTTAATGTGGTTATGACACGAAAAATATGTCAATTAATTTCCAAATTTTATTTTTTCTATTCCTGATATTTTATTCAAAGTTTTATTGAAATATTAATTTGTCACAGCTATTAACGAAGAATAATAATAATAATTATAGAATATAATAATTTATAATTTTATAATCCAACCCAAATATGAGTAAAATATTGAAATATCTAGGTATTAACTTTTTAACAATGTTGTTTTTAAGATTTTTTAATATTTATCTAAGGCTTTTCAACTTTAATAAACACATAATTATGTATATTTATTTTCGTAACATACCTACGTATCCAGCCGATATATTTTAGTTTTAGTTAACAAATGTTTACACCAAGATTCAATGTCATTATCAGGTTCAATTGTCCTGTGATAAAATATTTATCCTTCCATTTAGCGGGCTTTAATTATTTTAATTATTACTATTGTTCAGAATTAGATGTCGCAAATGTTCCGTCAGATGGTTAAAGAATTAATATTGTCTGGGTTAAAATTAGGCACAGTTTAAAAAAATGCCATGATTGCTCGGTGATCTGTTGTTGTCATGAATATGTTTTAAAAATGGTGTGAATAAGACTAGAATGAAAACAAATAGTGAAAATATAACTACCTAGATAGATTTCTTTGATACAGTGTGTTAAAGACATTTTTTTAATAATAATTATTGTGAGAATTGTTTGCCAATTTTGAACACATCAAAATGTATCGTTTTCTGGAAAGAAACGGACAACTCATGCAGTATTTAGCCACAATTTCGGGTAAGAGGTTTTAAATATTTTATATCATAATTCGCGATTATAATTAATTATTATTAGTATTTCTGTTTCTTTATAACAATTATTATTTTATATTGTTTATTCCTATTGTTTGCAATTGGGTTGACAAAATCATACATATTTCACTGATCAGCATATTATCGCGTTTGATCATCTGACCTGGCGAACTGATTCAAGCTTGCTTGATTATTGATTGTATAAAAAATCAAAAAGATGTGTTTTTTAAGTTTTATGCTTTTTAAGATGTCCTTAGATAGTTTTTTTTCAATAAATATGAAATTCAGGCATGGGAGAATTTTTTGAAACTGAGTTGGAACAAAAAAAGAAAGGGAGGATTATTTTTTCTTCATAGATCCAATCAATTTTATTGATTTCCTGAATTTTCTTGATGACAGAACTCTTATAGCTTTCATCGATTTTTATAGATAAAATCAGAATTTTTTTTTAAATAAAGAAATATTTTACCATACCACGTTCATTACATGGACTAGACAAAATAAAATAATTGGAAATAGTTGAATATTTGAAATCAGTTTTATTCTCTACGCACCTTACTATTATCCATTGAATACGCTCCACGTTTATCTGATACGTTTAGTATCTGATAAGTATTTCCATTGCTATTGCCATTGAAACTTATTTTATACTTTAATCCGTGTAATGAATAATTATTACGGCTAATTATTTCCTTCATTTTATAGTTTTCTATGAGTCGGTATGAAATTTTTTAATCGATTTCAACCATCTTGATGAAATTGGAGTCATCTATCGCGGAATATCTATAAACAGACGCTACCATCTATCTACAGGATAGCTGTAAAGTCTAGAATCAAGGCTCTGTTGTCAGATAGCGCTCTGAAAATTTCAGGAGTTAAATCTTACAATCTTGCACATCTTTTGACACAAAACATTTTTTTTCAGAAGATTTTTTTATGATCAGACAGGTCCATTTGATGTATCACTTTAAAGCTCTCTTCATTTCCTATACAAAAATTATATTGTTTTCAAAATTATTGCAAAAAATAACAAAAATAATTCAAAATCACATTAGCTTAATTCTTGATGTTGTAAAAAACAAAAGAACATGAATCTTATTGGTGTAGGAGATGTTAAAATGTTCGCCTATGTTTTGGCAATCTCCAAATTTTAAATAAAAGTTTTTTCGAACAATTTTTTTTTGAGAAATTTTTTTGCAATAATTTCTTTTGAAATTAATTGGAAAATTTTATCTCTATATAGATAATGACATAATCTTTCAAGTAATGATGTCACAAAATCTTTTTTGTGTCAAAATATATGGAAAATTGTCAGATACAACAACAATAAATGATCAGACGTTTTCTCTTATTTCCACCCAGATATACCACCAATACTCTATCTTCCTGACTCTGTCTGTGATACTTCAGCTTTCACATCCAAGATACGACTGACTCTACACAGCTCCTCTTTTTATTGGCCGTGGAATCTAGAAATGTCAGATAGTTCACGGGAGATAACCATAATTGGCACCAGGTCCATCATTTTGTCCTTTAAAACGTTTTTAACAAGATTTTCACCGTAGACAGACAGACAGACAATAAAGCGAGTTAATATTGCATTATCATCAAATTATTATTGCGCAGACACGACCGAAAGCGAATTGATATAAACGTGATAAAAACTATTTAACAATAATAATTTACTTTCATAAGTTTAATACAAAATACCTTTTTTGCAGCCTCCTTCATGGTGATCAGTTCCGGAATAAACCTCGGCTGGACTTCTCCTTACTTACCTTTCCTCCAATCTCCTACCTCTCCCCTTCCTACAACTCCCTCAGAGGGGTCTTGGTGTGCAGTGATGCCCTTAATAGGAGCTCCCCCTGGAGCCATCTTAGCTGCCATTTTTGCAGACCGCATCGGAAGAAAGTACACCACCCTCGCCATAACCCCTCTCGTGGCTATCCCGCAACTCATCACCGCCTTCGCTGGGAATATCTGGGTGATATCAGGCGCCAGGCTGATCATGGGAGCGGCAGAAGGGGCTCTTTACACCGTGGTGCCTATTTACGTGGGGGAGATATCTGATCCAAATATTAGAGGGTTGCTTTCGTCCGTTATCGCTCTAGGTGCGATTTGTGGGATTTTAATAATTAATGTAATAGGTCCCATGATGTCGATTTTTATGTCTTCGATAGTTACGCTGATAATTCCGCTGATTTTTGTGGTGACTTTTGTTTTTATGCCTAAGTCGCCGTATTACTTGATTAAGAAGCAGAAGTTCGTGGAAGCTAAGGAGAGTTTGAAGACGTTAAGAGGTAAGGATGATGTGGATGTGGAGTTTGAGGAGATTTGTAAAGCTGTGGCTAGGCAAGAGGAGTCTCCAAATGCGAAGGTCACTGATCTGTTTATGGTGCCTAGTAACAGAAAAGCTTGTTTCTTTTATTTAATTTTAATTTTAAGTAATAAATTTAGTGGAAAGAATCCCGTCATGTTTTATACAGCGATGATCTTCGAAGAAGCTGGTAGCTCCTTGGATCCAAATCTTTCAGTGGTGATAATATGCTGTGTTGAATTGGTGGCCACAGTTTGTGCTTTAGGGATTGTGGATAGATTCGGGAAAAGACGGCTGATGATTTCTTCAGCAGCCGGCTGTTCGATTTCGGTTTTCTTATTAGCTGTGCATTTCTACCTAAAATCGTTGAATTTAAGTATTGTTGAATATCTCAGCTGGTTACCTCTGGCAGCTTTGATCACTTATAATATTTTATTCAGCATCGGTCTGGCTTACGGTCCAGTATCGATTCTGAGTGAGCTTTTCCCTACAAATATCAAAGCTATTGCTTTGTGTACTGGAGATTCTTCTAGTGTGCTTTTTGGAACTATCGCTTCTAAATTTTTCCAGATTACTAAGGATGCTTTTGGGATGTATGTACCGTTTTGGTGTTTTTCTGCCTGTAGTGCGGTAGGACTGTTATTTATTATTCTATATGTTCCTGAAACTAAGGGGAAAACTTTAGAAGAAATACAGCAGTATTTACTTATTAAAAGCGCGAAAGCACCTTTAGAGAAAAAAGAAGAAGTGAAGAAATCCAGTGTTATATAACATATTATAACACAGATATAACACAATTATATTTTACAGGGTGTCAAGTTTTTCAAATGGGTATGTATTGGGTGACTTCCGAATAGGGTTTATTAGATTTGGGAAAAGTGGCACTGATTTTCTGCGTACTAAAACTTGAGTAGATAGGCTTCTCTACAACTACAGACCTTCCAACACACTTTTACTGTTGTCTTCAACGTCTGGAAAAATAAAGGATTCTTTGTGACCCGTGTTGGACCTGAGGCAATTCACAATAATATTCTATTCAAGTCGCCCAACAAATTTTTTTGGTAAATTTTTTCTTGGTCCTTTCATTGTACAAAAAGTTAACCGAAGCAAAACAGCCTTCTGGTTACTGGGAGTTCAACGTTCGGTACTTCCTAAATGGAATCATCGTGAAGAGTCTCATTTTCTAAGAAGATCACAGCGTTTGTAGTGTCGTTATTTTCGTTCTCTTGGAGCGTTCCGGCAGATGTAGATGCGTTTTCCATTAATGCCATCGTCTTGAGAAGGAGATTCAGTTGACGTACCACTATTTACTTCGCACCGACCCTTAAGACCCACCGATTTGCCAGCGGGGAGGTTAATCTTCGACTTACGCTTGGGTCTAGTCGTTGTTTGATCCAAAAGAGCAACAATCGCGTTCTTCACATCTGTAAAAGACGTTCTCATTGCACCATCTTTGTCTCTTGGTAGTCGTTTTCGAATCCTTTCCAAAATTGTTTCTGGATCTAATGGGATTATGCCCGTTGCTTGGGAACTAGGCACTATATTATTCGACATTCGATCCTTCGATCGTTCCAGAAGCTTTTTCAGCAGCGAAGAAAAGACAGATTTCGGAACAACTCCTTTATGGGTCCGTTTCCATTCCGGCAGAATTTCTCGCCATACCCTTTTGAGTGGTCCAAACACTGCAACGTCCAGGGGCTGACATAAGTGTGTCGAATTCTTGGCAAAAAGACAAACTGAATATTATTGTTTTCTGAACTTTCTTTTGATAATGTGGTAGGAAATATAGGAAAGAATTGTTTTGAGGAACCAGTCCTCAAAACATTGAGTGTTGAACATCTATTATATTGCGAGTTTTCGGGACCCCCTTCTATCCACTCTGGGTAGAGGTTTGTGCTTTTGTACACAGCGTAAGCAGGTAGCGGTAAACAAGTGCCATCTCCAGCCGCAGCAAACGTAATAGACGTGGACATTTTGGAAAAATCTTTCGTGCATACTTTTCTCCGCGAGGAATAAAAACTAGTTTTTTACAGGATCATCTGTTAGATTCGTTTCATCCATATTAACAATATTTTCAGGTGGAACCCCCTGGAGTGTCTCATTCAAGTGCTCAAAATATTTTTAATCATATCTTCTGTAATTTCAGCTTTCACTCGTTTAATATTTTCACAACTCCTCGTGTCGCCCCATAAAGTGGCCAATCTAGTCATCACCAGGTCTGTTATTGTCGAAACATTGTATATTTACGCCCTTGCCGTTTAAGTAATGACTTACGAAGTCCTTGATTGCTGCCCTTTCAAAAGGATATCCGAATTTTCCCGCAGTAGTCATGGCATCTACAGTAGATGTCATAGTCTGCGCTGTACTGTCCTTTTTGACTCTTTTTTCTAATTTTTTTCAAGACGGGTTTTTAAGTTGAAAATACTTTTGAAAACTCATTGACTTTCAGAATTTTGGAGAGCAGAGAAATGCTATTATATTTGTGTTTTTAAAACATTAAAAATATCTGTGGATTTTACTGGATTGGTGGAAAAGAAAAAGAAAATTTGCATTCCTGTGATAAAGGTATTAAGAGCTTTGGGGAGCGCTGTTTATTTTTTGGGACTCAACATAGGTAGGTACGCTTAGAAAGTTGTTTTTGAAAACTTCTTGACTCTCAGAATTCTGAAGAGAAGAAAAAAATGTCATTGTTTTTGTGGTTGAAGCACCAAAAAGATCTCTTTGAGACCACGGAGAGACCACTGTTCATTTTTTGGTTGCTTCTAAGGGCAAGGAAAGACAGTAAATTTTGACGTACCATGGTTGCTGATCGTTAAACGTAGTAACATGGCAAGAGCTAGACTATTTATTACATCTAATACCAAAGTGACCTAGGTACTTCAAAATAAGCTTCAGAACCATTCTGATTTGAAGAGCATGTTCAGCAAGCAAGCTTCGTTTATCTACAGGTCAGTGTAGGATGAAATTGTTCCTCTAAATTGTGCACAGAAATGCGTAAACATGGTACAGAATTTCGACAACGATACCAATGACTCGGCCATTCGGCTAATCATAGTTGAGAATCTAAAAAATCTGTATGGTATGTGGTATTTTTTTGGCATTGGAACGCTCGCTCCATCACCCACAGACTTTTGGCAGGTCAGACGCAGGCCCTGACCTGACCTGACGAATTTTTGAAAGATTTGGTGGAGTTAGGCTCACTTACAAAGGAAAATTACAACATTTGATGAAGTGAAGATAATATATGCAATGGGAGTTTTTTTTTCCTTTTCCTTTTTTCCTCTTCTTTTTTCTTGGACAGTAACTGTCCAACGCTCTTCAGTCATAGACAAAATTGGGGCCTCCCGAGTTTGTCTTAAAGGGTGTTTCTGGGTACCCCATGCATTTCTGCTGCCTGCTTAAAGGTACAGTGTTCGTCTACCACTGCCAACAATGCCCTTTCCATGTTTTTTTGGGAATAATTTCGCCAATACGGCGTTCCTAGCTGATGGGGTGTTTTCGTGGCATGTCCGATATTACCCCCGAAGAACACAGTTTCCGCTAATTTCGATTATTTACGAAAAGGAAAGACGAAACTTGAACTTTGAGATTATGGGTGTCTTGATAAGTCACATTATGGGTGTCACAAAATAATTATAAGCCCCCTGACCGAAAGGGTGACTGGCCGAAGTGTGGTTAACTTCACTTGGGTGTATTTTTTTTATTATCTATTTTGTTAATTCTATTGATTTTTGGTGTCCACGATTTTTTAAAAACCTGTACCGAACGACACTAAAAAGGGTGTAGGGAGTGTAAGAATGATAGCTCATATCGACTTGTTTAAAGCTTAAAAAATTATTTAATTTCCAATAATGAAAAAGATATGGCTAAAGCTTCAGATTCTTATTAAGCATCAAATTGTGGAACTTTTTTCTAATTTAACCGAATCACCGTTAAGAAGTTACCAATACATGCTTATTGAAAAAGCGGAGAGTCTGTATAAACAAAACGGGAGACTGTTACACTGTTTTTGATTTTGGTTATTATACAGGGTGCACCATGTATCCTTCTCTATATTGCCATCTCTTAACGCTAAAAGATACAGGGCCGGTTAAACAAGTCCAAAGGAGCGTAATTTTGTGGCCATCTCGATTCCGTCGAGACATACAAGATATCTGTGACCGTTCCTGAAATATCCTGAAAAAACTGAAAAAACGAGATTTCTTATTTTTGCCATATCTTTTTTATTATTGGAGATTAATGAATAATTTTTTGTGGGCTTACATAAGTCGGCAAGAGCTACCCATCTGACATTTCAATAATTTTCAAAGCCGACTAGATCCCAGGATTTTCATAGTCAACTTTCGTTTTTCTTATAGCCACCATATTGTTTTTTATGTTGTTCGGTATAAAAAAAATCATTACAACTAAAAATTGTTTAACTTCAAAAAAAAAATAAAAAAAAAATTTTATTCTTCTTTTTTCTTTACAAAAAAGACAACTTTTAAGACCGAATTTCATGGATAAATTAAAAAACCATAAAACAAGCGCTATTTCGGCGTATTTTACAAATGTTGACGTTTTTCGACGATTTTTTTTTGGTTTTCCTTTTAAAAAAGAAGAATAAAAATTAAAAAAAAAATTTTTTTGAAGTTTATTAATTTTTGGTTTCCATTATTTTTTTCATATCGAACGACGTAAAAAAATAATATAGCGGCCATAAGAAAAACGAAAGTTGATTGTGAAAACTCTTGGATCTAGTAGGCCTTGAAAATTTTTGTAATGACAGATGGATAGATCTTAACGGCTTATGTAAGCCTACAAAAAATTATTTATTAATTTTTAATAATAAGCAAGATATGGCAAAAATAAGAAATCTCGATTTTTCAGTTTTTTCAGGATACTTCAGGAACGGTCACAGATATCTTGCATCTTTTGACGGATTCGAGATGGCCACAAAACTGCGCATCTTTTCTCTAATTTAACCGACCCTGTATCTCTTAGCGTTCAGGAGATAGCAATATAGAGAAGGATACATGGTGCACCCTGTAGTGTTCTGGTTCTAACTTTTAATAGCATCAAATCCAAATTTCCAGAAATGTAGGAAATTTTGGCTTTGTCAATTTTGAAATTGCCATGCAACCAGTTCTAAGCACGACTGTACAAAAGCTTTTTTGAGCTCAAATTGTCAACAGTAGACCAGGATTATTTTGAAACTTAATTTTTCAATAGAATTTGACGAAAACACGCCGTTCGATAGGATGTTTCATATTTAAAAGTTTGTAAAGTTTCTGTGATAACAATATTAATGTTACTTGTTAAATAGTATAAAAATATGAAGCAGAATAACATTGTTAATATATTTTACAAGAAGTTATTATAATCATCATTTGCCTGTACTTTATATTATATTTTTTTAATAGTTTATAACACAATTATTATTGTTACTTTTCTATTAAAATTTTGCTTTTACAATTTGTACTTTTATTCAAATCATAGTGTAACCAATTTACGATTCAAAGGTTCTTCCATAAAGTAAATTCAGACACACAATACTCACTAACCCAATTTTTGATTCACACTTAAAGCTTTACCACCATTTACTTAATTATTCAACAAGAAGTGGTCATATTTATTTCTACACACATATTTTTATACACAAATTTAATCATTACAAGGGAGAAGTATATAAAGGCTAAAAAATTTGTCCACTCCCCCCTCCCTCATTGTTAGGCTTTTAAATCTTAGAAACCGTTATTTTTGTTGCAGATTCTGATTTTATGCCTAAAAATACATAAGAAATTGCCCCTCTCCCAATTCCCTGTGCATGTGGCGAGAGGGGAAGGGGTGAATTTGAAATCTTCAAATCTTTGTTCGTGGGCTTATTGTGCTTAGTTCGGTAGGTACTCTTATTTTTGATTGCAAATTTGGATTTTATGATAAAAAATACGTATGATTTTTTATTATGATATGATAATGATACCGCTTCTACTTATTTTTAACCATAAAATCCGAATCTGCAATAAAAAAAGGGTTCTTGAGTAAGTTTCAAATTTAATAACCCCCTCTTCGCCTTTCCCACAAGAACTGGAGAAGGGGAGCAATTCCCTGAGTGTTTTCAGCCGTAAAATCCTGATCTGCAAGAAAAAATAAGAGTTCCTATATTTAACATTTTACAGTTACCTCCCGCGCCTCCTACATTGAGCTGGAAGAAAAAATCCATATTCAGATACATTTGCAGTTATTAGTTCAGAATAGGAGGTAAGTAAATCGTATTTTCTCTAGAAACGTCAGTAGATTTATAAAATCTACCATAATCCTTAACCTGTTTCCAATGCCATTTGCTTGAACGTAATCGTAATACATACCTACATCATCCACCGATCAACTGACCAGTGTGAAATCTGCCCCTTATAAAATAACTTTCGTATATCCCATCAAGTATGCAAGAGCGCCTATACAAAAAAGCCAGGGGGTCGTCCCGCTGGAGGGTTGTCTCCTAGACCAACCCTTCAGTAAGTTACTTTTTATCAACAGTTGAACTTGTAGAGCATATCTAGACCACATGACGTCCCATAACAATTGACTGTAATAAGCGTAATTGATGGGTACTAAGGGCGTGTATTTTGAGCATTTGTAACAGTAAATGAATATCTAAAGAGCTGGCCGAGTTAAATAACACTAATTTGCTGAAGTAGTTAGGTGTTGTAGTGTTCACCGCAAGGATTTGGGGGTAATTTTGTGTATTAAATTCCCATAGTTGGACGCGTAAATAAACAAACATCTGTACGAAGGGGTTGAATTGTTATGTTACTGAATATTTCATTTGGATGTGATTGTTCTCAATTCCGATTTCTTTTCTTATCCTTCATAGAATTCGTAGACATAATACTGTCTAAGGTGCTATGATTCAAACGTTTTGAGGTGCGTTACATTTTATATTTTCAAACCTTTTGAAAAGATTGTGACTATTAAAGAAAGGATTATCGGTTAAAGCTTACGTTTGAAAGTATTGGATTGTTTTATTAAAAGCGGAATGGAAAATCTGATTCAAATTACAGGTCTTTTGTAATGCTTCAATGCAAGCCAATGTATGGCTATTCCAAAACTGGAAGTGAAGATCCGAAGTGGGATATATTTTCGAGACGAATGTTCCGGCATGTACTAGAAAAGTAAGATGGCTACGCGCTAGAATCATTTTGAAGCGAAAACAGATGAGTTGGCCGTGTAAGAATGAATTCGATTCGAAGGTCAAAGAATTATTTCGGCTTGTATCTAGAAATTACGCGAGAGGAATTATGTTTTATATAAATCACTTGCTTGTGGAATTATCTTTTAATTATTTTTAACTATTTTTATTGAAATTATTGCCATAAGCTCTCTTAATTAATACCAATTATCCTAATCGTATTGATATAGCAGCTTCTTAGAGCGAAATACAGCTGACTTAAAATTATTACCACAAAAGAAAGCATAACTCGTGCTACATAAGTCAATAATACTTACAATCCCTTTGTGCATATACAATTGGTATTATAAAATCCTTACACTTCATCCCTCAAGCCAAGAAATGACAATAATTAGCTACCCATTTTACTGAGACTGTAGCAAATTGATCCATTAAAATTGAGTTTAGGCACCGAAAAGTGCGACTTCATGGTGAGTAGCTTTGTTATAATTGTCATTCTCGGTGTTCATATTAGTCATATTAGATCATTAATCAAAGACATGACCCTCTGGTGCTTCGAGGGTTATCCGAATGACATCTCAACTATTTACAACGACAATCGGATTCCCTTGGGTGATTTTCAGGATATTCCCAGGAGGTTTCAAGTGTTTAACGTAAAATAACGCCCCTAATATTAGAGAAACCATCTAAGTTGCGTGATGGTGAGTCGGTTTTCTTCAAACTGTGGTTTAAATAATTATAGGTGTCTCTTAAATTTTGTTGGTAGGTAAATATGAAATGATCTATTTCACCAGTTTTCTCACTAACGTGGTGCTGTGAGCGATCGATGATGCATACCTATTGTTACCCGTCAAAACGCTTTCTTCAATTTGAATGTATTCTTTGTTCATTTTTAAGCTACCATTTACGAGGACCAGAATATCATCGACTGAAAGGAGTGCTGCTGATGATCGATTAGATCTAAAGATAAAACATTTTACTGTCATAAAAACTTGGAACATCTGACACTTCGATGATAATCACAATAATAAAATGGATCCCAGTATACTGAAGCTAGTTGGCACTGTCAAAATGACGCTTTTGAAGGCGTCGACTGCTTCTTCTGGCGACTGAGACTTTTGACCACGCAGTTCGTAAAAAAATCTTAAGGACTAAGTTCGGGACCGTACGGAGAATGGTATAACAATTCAAACTTACATTGCCTTATTGGACGATGATTCTTTTTTGAACATACTTCCAGCAATGGTGTCTTTTGTTGGTTTTTCTTCACCTTCGAACTTCCAAACAGACGACAAAGTGGTTATTTTCAGGTCCATATTCACGATTCATTACTACTGATGATGTGGTACACGTTTTTAGAATTTCCTGAGTTGAAGCTGAGTTTCTAGAGTTTTTTGACACCAATTATTGTCCCTAGCTTCTTTATTTTACCAACAATTCTTCATGAATTTTTTTTTTAATTCTGCGTCCTTGGAATCCCCAATGATGCCACAATCTCGCGATATGTCTCTCGAATCTTCCTTGATGAGCATGCGCACAGCATCTACGTTTTTCTGGGTGACTCTCATCTGTCCACGCTTGAATTCTCCATATCAACGAGAAATCGTCTACTAATGTGGTGCTTCATTACCGAAAACGGAAGCCAACTCGACCCTATGCAAGTTAACCGGACTATCCAATACCAATCAAAATCGAAAGTCGATCTGGCGCAATATGACCAGAATTAGTCAAACTCCACCAGAAATAATGAGGCAGCTGAAGAAAGCAGTGAGTGGGCTTGGGCACTACCTCAAAAGGAAGAGTCTCTGTATAAAATGACCTCCTTTGTGTGCCATAAATCCAGTTGAATTTAATTCTGTATGCGTGTAAAAGTATTTTTGCTGAAAAAAGTCTAAAGCACTATTGATGGCGTAACTAAGTTAGATAATTAATTGAGCACTTACATAAGCATTAACCCCTTCTCTGTTTCATCCTTTTAGACAGGACACGGCAATATGTATTCAGGTTACGCTCAGTTTATTACAATTTAATCATGAACATATCCAGTCAATACCATACGTTCCAGACATTAATCTCAAAAACTGGGGCTAGAGCCAAGCCAAGCCCAGCAGTGCAGTCGGTTAGTTCGATCACATGTGCTCTGAATTAATCCACCTCCCTGATCCTGCAATTGACACCGTCACGGCACAGATAAATGACAAGATTGACAGGTCTACAGATTTTCGTTTACCGAGCGGTGCTTATTTGGTGGTTTTATGGTTCATGAGACACATATAGAAACTCTTCTGTTCCTAATGTTCTTGTTCTCCCCGTAATAAATCCACTTGTCCGGTAAGACCAGCAGACCGTAAAATCATCCACGGATATTTGTACATAGTACATAGTACACGTATAATATATCGAATTTCTTATAAAAATAAATTAATCGAGACGAATATAAATTTCTTCTCGGACTTGGAATGGTTTAAATTAAATAGTTTATGACTCGTGACGATTAAAAGTTTTACGCCTCAATGGCCCGGAAATAGTCACAAATTATTGGCTATTTCTCTCGTACCTACGTACGAGTATAAGTAATAATAATAATAATAACTTTTTTCCATCGGATTTAATATCTCTTATTAGTGGGTATAATTTTCGCATATTTCTTCACTGATGGCACTATACCCTTCCTGAGTCCTGAGTCCTGCTAATGTAAAATTCATATATGTGTGTATAATTTTCGTGCTGGATCCATAATTACGCAACCACGAAGAGTTTGTTTTCGTACCGTCGCAAACCAAACACTCGGCTAATCTGAAGAAGGCCTGTATGATTTAAGACGCCCTAAATTACAGCTAAAACGGTCCTTGTATTGTAATCCGAACCCAGACAATATAATTTTGCATCTGAATTAATTATAGAGGGAAGGTTCATGCGGAAATGCAACGGCGCGTGCTGTCTTGCTACTGAAGACAGGAACGGACTCTCCGTTTGACTGCATTTTTAAGACAGTTTTGAAATATGATTTCGTATATGCAGATTGTTCAATCTTCTTTTTAAATTGGTTTGGTCTCAAATTTGGATATAGCATTTTCAGTAGACAACCAGGATGCAAATTTACAACCCTAACGCATAACTACCTATGACCTAGGTTGTGTCCGGTATTCTTAAGTTTGAACAACTTTTTTCTTGTTGTTGAGTTTTGTGTGTTTAAGCATGCGCAATTAATTACTGAAAGCTCAATGCGGTCCACTCCTGCTGTCTTGAACCATAAAATCAAACTTTTCAGTCTTCTCAGTCTCAGTAAATACATCCTACTTCCAGGTCTTCCCTTGACCTACCTTTCCATCGTAGTTGCAATACTTAGTGTTGAACATTTCTTATTATTTTGTGAGAAATACAACTGTTTAAAAATTCTGTAGTGTAAGAGATTAAACGCAAGAGACCTAAATGTATTATCTATAAAAAAAAAGAAGAACAAGACAAGCAAATTCTATACTTCAACATCCTGGTCACGGCACCAAAATTATGTTATGTAACCCCCATGGATAAATACTGGCATTACGGACATACAGGGTGTTTCAGAGATATAGGGCCAAATTTACAGGGGTAGTTCTTGTTCCTCTCATAAATATAAGGTGAAAAAATAAATCTCAGCTCAAAATGATGTTTGGTTTTCGAGATACAGGGTGTTAAAATTAGAAAAAAAATTAACAGTTTTTTGGTGATAACTCGTGTAAATTTTAACAGATTTTGGTGAAACTTGGCATGAACAATAAGCAAACAAAGCTGTTTAATTTGGCTATTTTAGTTTTTATGGAAGTCTTCCAGTGGCGTAGATATTAATGATTGGCGCCCCTTTTCCCTAATCTTTAACACCACTGACTTTATTGCAAAAAATATAGTATGACTGTTTTCAATAAATTAATCAAGCCTTTATTTTATAATACTTTTTTTATATCTTCAATGGTTAAAGTTATACATATAGAGCTTTTTTAGCCAAAAGGGTTATTGTTTATTTTGCAGGGGGACGCAGTACCCTAAGAAATTATTTTTTGGGGTTTTTGAGGTCTACTAAGGGACTTCTCAGTAATCGTTAACGACATTAAACAAAAGACTAAACTGAAATTCTATACCGCAACTATCCTGGTCACGGCACCAAAATTCTGTGATGTTGCCCCCGCCCCTAAATTATTAAACAGTATTTTGACAGGAGGACTTTTTTATGAAATTAGTCACACTTTCTTTTTTATAATAAGCAATTTTTGATGTACTCAACGGTTAAAGAGTTATATAGGGCCTTTTCCCCAAAAGAGTTGTTTATTTTGGAGGGGGGAGGGGAGGACGCACTACTTCAAGAAATGATTTTTGTGGTTCTTGAGGACTATTGAGTATTATATACTAAGGGACTTCTCAGTAACGATATTAAACAAAAAACTGAATTGAAATTTTATACCGCAATTATCCTGGTCACGGCACCAAAATTCTGTAATAGTGCCCTCCTAAATTAAACAGCGGCAATAAACTTTGACTTTTTTATGAAATAAAACACTTTCTATTTTTATAATAAGCATCTTTTGATGTAATTAACGGTTAAAGATTTATATTAGGCTTTTTTCACCAAAGAAGTTGTTTATTTTGGTGGGGAGGATACCAAAAAAATGTTTTTTGAGGTTCTTTTGGGCACCAGTAAGGGTTTTCATGGTTACAATATGCTGTCAAATAACTAATTTATAAAACATGTAGAGGGGATGTATAAAAAATCCTATTATCGGGTGGGCCATCTAGCGATTGCATTTTGAACCACTAGTTATTTGAAGTATATGAATGTTAAATGTCATTACGACTTGACAGATTGTTAGTTGAAAGTCTGAAGTCTACGAAATGGTGCTCTATACGCTTGAAGAAAACTGGGATATATTGAAAACTTACTTCCAAAGTGGTCAGTCTTCTACCCAAACTGTGAGAAATTTACAAAAAAAAAAATGAGCAAAAATCGAGTGCCTCCACGTCACGTTGTGGACAATTTCATGCAGCAAGCTCGTGCAACTAGTTCGTTGGTTGCCAAAACAACTCGTTCCCGCTCTTGTTCAGTGCGTACACCCGAAAATATTGCTGCTGTTGCACAGAATGTGGCCGAACATCCATCAACATCAACTCGTCATCGTTCACAAGAAATGAACATTGCTCGAACTTCTCTGAGGCGAATTTTGCATAAGGACCTCGGTATGCACGCTTACAAGGTTCAATTAGTCCAACAACTGAAGCCTCATGACCATCTGATGCGTTTTCGGTTCGCGCAATGGGCTGAAGATCAATTGGCCGAAGATGGGGATTTTTACCGAAAAATCTTCTTTTCAGATGAGGCTCATTTCCACCTCGGTGGCTATGTCAATAAACAAAATTGTCGCATCTGGGGCTCGGAAAATCCATACGTCACCATTGAAAAGTCAATGCACACACAACGAGTCACGGTTTGGTGCGGATTTTGGACTGGCGGCATCATTGGCTCGTTTTTCTTCGAAAACGATTAAGGAGAATCCGTTACGGTCAATGGGGAGCGTTACCGTGCCATGCTCAATGAATTTTTGTTTCTAAGAGTTGAAGAGAATGACATGGACGATATTTTGGTCGCAACAATCGAACTTTTGGGGACCGTTTTCGAAAACCGATAATCAGCCGAAATTCTGATGTCAATTGGCCACCTCAGAGCTGCGATTTGAGTCCGTTGGACTATTTTTTGTGGGGAGCCGTTAAGGACAAATGTTACGCAAATCATCCAGAGACGATTGAGGCTTTGAAACATGAAATCGAAGTTGCCATTCACGAGATTGAAGCCTGAACTATCGAAAATGTATTGAAAAATTGGGTTGATCGGATGGGGTACTGTCGGGCCAGCCGTGGCAGCCATTTAAATGAAATTGTGTTTCATTCATAAATTTCAATGTCCAATCTTTCTAATAAAACCGGAAATTTGAAAAAATATTCACTAGTTTCGTTTTTATTGAATTTTCAAAATGCAACTTTTATATGGCCCACCCTTTATAGCCGAGTATCTGCCGATAAAAAAAAATAATATATAAAATAGGTAGTTATAAGATTTTAAATACGTTCCTGTTATTCAGGTCGGCTTATCCAACTTCTGAAGACCTGGATCATACTTGGCTGTTGCTTACCCAAAATATCGCGGTCTCTTTCTTAGTAAAGACCTGTGAAGTTAGAGAGTAGTTTTATTACGAAGCGTCTGTAAATACGCTTTATCCATGATCCTATTTTTTACATTATATAAAATTTTTAGCAAAGCTATCAAGAATGTTACGATTGTATTGAAAACTAGTTCTTATAATAATGACATACGTAATTCTCTGCTCACTGATATAAAATAAAAAATTGAGTAAACAAAAAAAAAAAACGATCTTCCTGATAGGAACAATGACGGCGGAATAGTAGGAATCTCCACGAAATTTTATCAAACGGTACCTAGCAGAGGAATTGATTCGGTGAATCACATATTCAAAAATTCTGGATAAAAAAAATTGGTTTCTAAAATTTTGACTTGAAAGAGCAGCAAAATCAAGATGACATATGACGCTGTCCCGAGTGTTCTTACTTTCAAGAGTAGAGGAAAAATTATAAAATGTTCTCTTAAGTTTAAACAAGCATTTAACAATAATGCTAATACTGTGTAGGTACTAGAGACAGAGACTCACTCTATGCCGCACATTACGCTCAACATGTCTAATTTCATTGCGCGAATTGTTCACCGAATGACGGCCGACACTCAGCCGTAATACGGTGCGGTAATATGTGGAAACAGTTCTGTTTGTTCTAGGAGCGATGATAAGGGAAAATTGGTAGTCTGTAATGAAAAAATTGTAGATGTGAAGGTTATTTATCCAGTTGTCGCTTTAATAATTATTATATTATTTCAGAAATCGTTGACCTTTCAAGCAAGTACTTAAAAATACTCGAACATTATCTCAAAAATAATCCAAGTTGCCATCACAGTCCTTCAAAAGTTTCTTATTGAAGTCGCCCCTTTCACTTTCAGATGTCACCATCTAGAGCACCGTTGAATCTGATTAACCCTGCTAGCTTCACTGTGATTTCTCCCTGGTACGCGCCATCCGCCATCCCATTGTAAGTACCAACAATGCGACTCCGCAGACTGGTCTGAAAGACGGTCTGCATCCAGGTGTTTTTATATCGATTCTTCTTAACGCTTTGCCTGTTTTGCACCGAAAATTGCGCAAGGGACAATGAGGATAATGCCGGAATTTGGAGCAGATTCGTGAGGAACCCCGTAAGAAACAATCGACGGTTCCGCATCGGGAATCCGTGAAGGGAGGGTCCTTTTATTAGAGTTTGCTCTTCCGGATCGGTTTGTGGACGGACGACGCAGGATTTATTCGGTTCTCATATTATCTAAGTCATAAATAAATTCATAGGGAGTGTTAAGATGCGAGAGTTGTTTAACAAAAAATATTGAAATCTGTCACATGTTTGATGTGTGTTATTGACAGATTGGCAGCTTTATAATTGAATTTATTTTAGGTTTTTAAAATAAGGTTTGTCAGTTATTATTATTTTTTAATAGCAGCTAAAAGAGTAGGTAGTATTCTCCATGTGAACTTAAACACTCTTGGTAGAGATATTTGTCAACACACATGCACGCACCCACCCCCGCAATTCATGTGTATCTGAATGACTAGTAATTTAACCCTTCTTCATGGATATTATTATTAGGTACCCATCTACAAGTTAGGACCTAATTATCTGGTGACTTATGGGATCCCCCTGTATGGAAGTCCTCAATTCATGGTTATTATGTTCGTTCGTTAATATCGAATTCGTGGTTTCCATTCACAGAGTGCATGCGAATTCGGAGCAGATGTTATAAATAATAGTGTCAACAGCAGTCCTCGATGGTTGTAATGTCCAATTAATTATTTTATTCAATTTTGATATTTTCATTAAGGACATCTGTTTGATTTACTGAAGCGTGTGTGTTTACCTGTAATTTGCAGTTCAAATCATGTGTTAATGCATTTTGTACTTAACCATTACTTACTATACAGAGCTTTTTATCTCTCTCACTGTTGGAATCCTGAGAACTAGCGGAGATAGAAGGATCGGTTGAATTTTAAAAAAGTTGAGCAATTTTATGCTTATTAAGATTGGTACAATCGAAGCCTGCTTTTTTGCAGCTACTTCTTTTGCGCAATTTTGCCCCATCTTCATGACACCAGATGCAACAGTTCGGGAGGAGAAGGGGCTTGTAGAGAAGTAATCAGTTCCAGACAGTTTCTTTCTCGTTTTCGACCCCAAACTTTGGCATTTTTCTCAACGCCCAGTCATTTCTTCACCAGGTGATGAACCCTAAAACTAAGCCCTGTGTGGCTACAGCATCTTATCAGCATCTGTCTTCTTATAATTAATGTACCTAAGACGATTTATCGATGGTTCAGTCGTCCTTCCTATGTGTAGCCGTACATTTTGACCAGGAATCACTACTCTCTATAAATGTCTTAAGCACGGTTTTCACAAACGTGATGCATTTCGAAGCAACATATTGGTTGAAGCATAAAAATCCATATGCATTTCGGTATTCACAATGCGAATTTATACAGGGTGAACAGGGTGGATATTGGAAGCTCCTCTCGATTGGAGTTTCGGGCACTGCCAGCATGACAATTGTTATGGGCGATGGAGTAATTCTCCTAACCCACCTAACAGGCTAGTAATTGCACTCTATGTGCTTTATACTCATTGAACTGCAATTCACTCTTTTATGAATCCTATACAGGGTGGCCCAGCGAAAACGTACCGGGCCTAATAACTTGAAAACTGAAGATGTACGCGAAAAACGCCGAAACAGGTCGATTTTGTTATCGAGGGGGACATATTTTCGTGATAAATTTAACTACCCAAGTTCACCCCCTTGTCAGGGATAGCTACCCCTTTGCTTATCGTCATAGGGAACAGATATCGAGTGATACATCATTTGAAAGCTACTTGAATTCTCTTCACTACGATATCCAACATTTTGAGTTTCGCTTACATACAGGGTGGCCCAACGAAAACGTAACTCGCCTTAATCACTTGTATGTAGGCCACCCTGTATGTAAGCGAAACCCAAAATGTTGCATATCGTTGTAAAGATAATTCAAGTATCTTTCAAATGATGTATCATTTTCGCTTACATACAGGGTGGCCCAACGAAAACGTAACTCGCCTTAATCACATGTATTTAGGCCACCCTGTATGTAAGCGAAACCCAAAATGTCAGATATCGTTGTAAAGAGAATTCAAGTAGCTTTCAAATGATGTATCACTTGATAGCTATTCCCTATGATGATAAGCAAAGGGGTAGCTACCCCTGCCAAGGGGGTGAACTTGGGTAGTTAAATTTTTCATGAAAATATGCCTATTTTTATAACAAAATCGACCTGTTTCGACGTTTTTCGTGTACATCTTCAGTTTCCAAGTTATTAAGGTGAGTTAGGTTTTCGTTGGGCCACCCTGTATGTAAGCGAAACCCAAAATGTTGGATATCGTTGTAAAGAGAATTCAAGTAGCTTTCAAATGATGTATCACTCGATAGCTGGTCCCTATATGATGATAAGCAAAGGGGTAGCTACCCCTGCCAAGGGGGTGAACTTGGGTAGTTAAATTTTTCATGAAAATATGTCCCCCTCGATAACAAAATCGACCTGTTTCGGCGTTTTTTGCATAGATCTTCACTTTCCAAATTATTAGGCTTGTTACCTTTTCGATGGCCCACCCTGTATAAAAAAATGTCATGCGCATTAGAAGTTAGTCCTAATTCTTTGAATTTACATGCGCATGTCATTTTTTCATAGAAATGAGCATTATGAATACCGAAATGCATATAGATTTTGATGCTTCAACCAACATGCTGCTTCGAAACGCATGCACATGTAGAAACCCTGCGCTTTAGGATTTTTGAGCACACTTACAACATCGGCAAGGTTTTTGGTGAGAGTTTTCAATAACTTCAATTTTCCTTGGTTTTAAGGTGCCGAAGTCCTATCACACGCACTCATTGCGTGAAGAAACATGACGGTTCTTCAACGGTTTTGTTTCCGAAGCAGTCACAGGAGGATGACCAACAGGTTGATACTATACACAGTACGTTCATCGTTCATCCAAAAACAGGGCTTCGTTCACAATGCCGATGTCGCTATCTTCTGTGGCCTGTTTCCAAGTCTTTTTTGAAAATGTGATCATGGAAATCAATCTTCTTTTGTTGTTCATATTGGACAGGAATTTTTTTGGGTATATGGTCGGTAGTTATCATGTTCCAATCGAAGAGAAAGGCAGCTGAGATCGTTTTCATTGACCTCTTCAAGAGTTCAGCACTTTTTGTTCTACCTTTTGTACCTTCTGGATATTAATCGAAGACAACTACTATCTGTGGGCCATAGATATATGATTGACATAGTCAACATACATGTTGCATATTCCAGAGAAGGATTGATTCTCGGGCCAGGCACTTTTGTGTAAAGAGAACCGGCTATCTAGTAGCTGAACGGTTATCTTCAAAATTAATATCATATACGTACTTTTTGTAGAATGGGTTTGTTGAAAAACCGCTTCCTTTCTAAAAGATGGGCCAAAAACCAACAAAAGTGCAAAAATTTTGCCAGAAGTGATAAAAAACAAAGTTTCGGAAAAAATTTGTCTGCGAAGTTCAGGTTTGGTGATTCAAAAACATGGAGAGTAAGAAAAAGAAAACTTTCGTCTGAACCCCCATTTTTTCCCAATATGCCTAGCCTAATTTGTTTTTTTTTACATTTAGTAAAAAATGCGTATTTGGTCGGAAAAAAGAGGAAAAATAAAAACAAAAGTTGACTATCAATACTCTGGCTAAAATATGCCTAAAAAAGAAATTTAGTTTTTTTAGTTTTTTTAGTTTTTTCCGCATTTCAGCAACGACTGACGTAATCCTAAATTATATTTCAGATGACGCCAAATTCTCAATTCTCACACCGAATTCTCAAGACGGCAATGGTGAGAGAGATTTTAAAAACTCTCTCTAGGTAAGTAGGTATAGGACAAATATTATTGTGATCGTCCAAAAAAATCACAAATTTTGTGGAATAAAAAACGCATTGAAGCGTTTTTACGTCCGCTGAGTAAAAAAAGTGGTTTTTAGAAAATATCCAGTCTGTTGGTGAGCTGACCTACAGGTTGAGACACTGGACCGATTTTGTTCAGATCGGAGTCAGAATAAAAAGGTTTTAGGTAAACTGAAAGGGGGCCCGACGTGACCCCCCCCCCCTCCAAATAAAACATAAAGATTAAGCACTTTCCACTCCATAAATTCAATTTTTTCAAAAATAGCCTTTTTTTAAAATGAAAAATTCAAATTCTACATGAAGAATTGAGAAGAAATCCAATTATGTATGAAAATCTTCTGCGTGAACATTTTCCTTGAAAAGTGAGCCTTTTTGTGAAAGATGAGATTTTTCCGGAAAATCGGGATGAATAATTGTGAAGTATGTGAATGCTCCCTATAATTTGAATGACTTTGAAGATTACCTAACTGGATGCTGGATCCTTTATCAATTGAGCTAAAGCTTTAACCAATAAAAATATTAATAATACCAAAAACAGCTTTGAAATGTGCTTAACGAAGATAAGAAGATTTTTTAAGGTACCTGGGGGTAATAGGGCCCAGTAGATAATAAGGAATAAGGCCCACGGCTAATTTGACAAGAAAAAAAAATTAATGCCATCAAACTATCTAACTATAACACTAATAGGGTTCATACCCCTGGTCCTGGTGGTTATTTAACTTTTCTTACCTTAGTAATAACGTGTCAACATAATACTTCTATGGTTACCTTCAAAATGGTCTCTTGTGGTTAAATAATTTAATGGTGGGTTGTTTTTTGTCAAGCCCATGCGACGAGACAGCCCAGAGCTTTTTTCGTCAGTTGCTAACCATACCTGAAATTAGTTACTGTTCAGATCTCCTCCTTTTTTTGACTTATTCAGACAGTTTTGGGCCCGATGCTTAGCTTGATGAGGCTGTTCGACCCTCTTTTGTATCCAAATTCTCCACAGATTGGAAGAAATGTTCATTTTTGATTTGGTCATGTTGATTTTCTTTGACTTATTCAGGCTGTGTTGGGCCTGTTGTTTCGTTTAGTGAGGCTATTCGACCCACTTTTGTCCAAATTTGTCCCATTTTTTGTAGAATTTTAGGTAAGTACCTACACTTCTGCTTGGAAGGAAGGAATCTAGAAAAGTGGGAATGTTCTCAATTCCATCGTCTGTTTGGTAAACTGATACTCTGATGGAGTTGGTCATAAAACAAGCAATTTTGAGTTACAATAATTAAAATACTATAACGTTCAAAGATCGCCAATCTTCTCCCCATACAAGGGTTCACTTCCACCTTATTTTTTCAACTCTTAGGAAATGACACTTCAAACTACATAAAATCATCTTATTATGCAAAATTGATATCGGTACATAAATCACAAAAATATTTTCTAAGGAAAACATCAAAGGATAGATTGTCTCTTCTCCTGCGCCTCAGTGCTACGGTGCTTTATCCTATATGATACAAACTCCAATAATCCGCCTTCGAACGACAAAGAAATTGAATTTCCCAGTCACTTCTGCTACGACGATAACTTCCTCTGCAATCTCCTAAAAGGACGTCCGACAGTATTAACTTACAAACGCGGTTTGCTTTGATCTGATGTGTAACTCTAGAGTCCGTATGTGTGTCCAGGTGTTTTTACTTACTACATGCAGTGACATTGCTTGCTTTATGGTGGCAGTATTTAATGAAGTCCTCGCGTGTGCTAATCGATGTCCTTTTGTCAACTCAATCGTTATTACAGGGAGGTGAAGCTGGCACGAGTTCAAGAACTCACGATGTGGGCATATCGAGGGTAAACAACCAAATGACAGTTGGCTTATGGCTTGGCCGCTACTGCTGCTGGTTGTTCAATTATTACAGGACTGTATAATAATGTTGATAATGATTAATTCATTTAATTGCTTTTTATTTGATACATTCACAGTTGACTGGTGTTTACATTATGCCTGTTATTTTTTTATCAATAACGTCCTCTTGAGATGAAAAACTTAAGAATATTTTTTAAAGCTCCAGACAAGATCATGCTCTAGCTTTCGTGACGTCATAGTAGAAGACTGTGTTTCTTAGTGAAGAAGATTTTCAATCTACAGAAAGGTGAAATTCTTGAGGTAATTATTATATCTGAATGGGGTGGCCTGGTATCGCATTTGAGCAATATCAGTCGAGTTATTTCAAACTAGATACCTAACTATACTAGATTTGTGGTCATTGTAGCATGGTGGTCATTATGATGGTCACTGCGACCACAGGTTTATTGTGGCTCACTACTGATCGTGCTACATTAACCCCATAAAAGCAGGTCAGCCTCCTTGAGGAAGCTGACTATCTTGGCTATTGGTAATGTATCCATATCCTCCGGTGTGAGATTTTTGGTTTCTCCTAGTCTGGTTTTACCAGAGCAGGACACTCCCATAGCTAAACCCATCCTGTGCAGATGATGGTTCAGCTTGCAGTGTCCTAGTGTCCAGTATATAGTCCTTCAAGGCTCTCAGTTCTTTCCTCTTAAGCTCCAATAGTTTTTTTTTGATCTTTTTTTCTACGTCTCTTGTATAAAGGCCTTCTAGTGGTTCAAGTTTGATAGTTTTTGCTAGTGAGGGAGTACTTCTCTCTCGGCCCAGTTGCGAATTGTTGTTTTGGCAGTTTGCATTCGACACCTTTCCTGGCCAGAGAGTCGACCATTTCGTTCCCTCCATATCCAGCATGGCCCGGAATCCAGATCACAGTTACTTCGTTGCTCCGTATAAGGCATTTAGAGTTAATTGACACTTCCAAACCAACTTGAACTTTTAGTGGCTGGAGCTGAGGGCTTTTAAAACCGCTTGGATGTATGCAATTTTTTTATTAACGAGAGTTGGCAGTGCATTTTTACTGCATCTGCACACAGAGCTCTTTGGCATAGATTTCGGTCTGTAAAGTTGTTGTGTGAAGATTCAGGCTCAAAAAGACACTCTTCTTAATGGTCTTGGGCATTATGTCCGAGCGCAAGCCCAGTAAATTGAGACTTTCTATGTCACCCAGTAGCCTTTGAAGCCATCTGCAGCGCATTTTAGTTAATAGCACCACAGATCACCAGACAAGCGGTACTGCCATACGCAATTATTGTAGGTCCAGTATATTTGTTTGGGTCAGATTCCCAATGTTGGTCACAGTTCCTTTTGCACATCCACAAAGGAGAGCTTGGCTCTGTGTATTACTTTTTCTATATGAGAGTTCCAAGTAAGCTTTTTGACAAGGATGACTCCTAGGTAAGTACTTAGCTTCCTCCGCAAATTGAATGGTTTCTTCAAGAAGGTGGCGTTAGACCGTCCAACCTTGTCTTTCCTGAAAATGGTACTATGACAGTTTCAGAGACATGTGTTGTCTTTAGCACCATTGATCAGTCACCTCGAGTATTTCCTGATTAAGTACCCTGGAAATGTCAATAAGGGCCCTAAAGTCGATTTTTTCCCTCCATTGAGGTCGTCATAGTTCTGTTTCCAAGCATATTGCGGATTCAGATATACACCACAACTATTAGACGAGTATACAATAATATGACATTATGATGAATATGATTTTTAGGCAATAATTGATGCGCAAGATGGTTTTGAGTGGTACGTTTTCGCTCATCGTTTATTTTATAAATAATACATCAAAAGAATTAATTTGTCTGGTCAGATGTGTGAAAATAGCACTTGATGTAAATATACCTCGTCTAAAGTAAAAAATAAAATTAATTGCCGTTTCATATAAAGATGCATAAACATAAACAAGTACAATTCAAAATACTCGTCGCATTACAAGTATTGAAAACTTAAACAAATTAATCTCTTTCCTTTGATGATTATTTACCTTTAACAGATGAGCTTCTTAACATAACATATCACCCGGCTACTTAGCACCATCAGTTAGGATCCCTCTACATGAGCAAATATACAAGCAAGTACGTTGTTCTTGATCAAATAAGAAGAGATGTACCAACGTTGAGTAAAAAATTTAAACAGTGGAAACTTTGAAAATCAAAATATGAAATTTTAATATTATTTTTCTAAATTTGCATTAAAAATTGTTATTTTGCTACCATTCAAATTCATAACGGTTAAAAGTTCTTCAGCTCACCGTTATGAACGGTTGAAATTTTTTGTTGCATCCCGCATCGTGTAGACATCCCTAATTATGGCAATGTTTGTGGCACATCCCGCAAGTCCCGGACATGCGGGAGCAGGTGACACGCGCCTGTCACCCGCGCTTACTTCAAACGGGCCCGCTGCCCGTAACCCGCTTGATATGCGACCGGAGGGAACATGGATTGATGGCCGAGTCCGCTGGACGCTCTCAGATCTCAAGCATGTTTTATGGGTGTATGGACGTAGTGAGGTGTAAACCGGGAATATGTGGGAATAATTCGGAGACGGCAGATATTAGTTCCATTCTGCTTTGAAATTGTTCGGGAAATAAATCTCCTCCAGTTTGCAAAGTAATTTTGAGGTAAATCTATGGATTTTTAATAGGGTGTGCTCTATGCAGAGGAAGTTGATTTAATTTTGAAACTATATGAATGGTGACTGAATAATTAAAAAATAAATTGTGGAAGTGCCAGACGGACTAACGCGTTGAGGGTTCCATAATATCCAACCGGCGCGAATTAAACTATTCTCAGCTGTCGCCTAGATACGTCATTCTGTGTTGATTTTAGGGCAAAAAATGTATTTTTGAAACCTCTCATGAAGACAATGCAGGTGACGCCCTACTTGCAAGACTGAAAATAAAAATGGTTTTCTATCAAAAAAAAATTTGCTTAAATGGCAAATTTTTTCTAATTTTCTTTAGTTTTTTGACGATATCTCAGGAACCGTATAAGATACAGAGCTCAGCTTTTGTTGTACACATTTTATCATTGATATTTGCAACTTTTGAGCGCTGACAGTGACAATGACAGATATTTTAGAATTGCGTGAAGTTTTTTCGATCTAATTTTTATGACACTTTGAAAATTTCCAATTTGAAAGCACATTTTAAGCCTCCAATATTTTCTACATAAAAACACTTTTTGTTAAAAGCTCTAACTATTTTCGAGAAATGCAACATTTTATATTTTTTATGATGAAAAAAACTTAACAGCCTCAATTACAGTAGGATGAGGCCATTTTCCTCTATTTTTCATGATTTTCCATATCTTCGACTCAGGAACTTTTTCAGTTACAAAGCTCAGCTTTCGTACACAACTTATCATTAATATTAGGAACTTTTGAGCGCTGACAGTGACGGTGACAGATATTTTGGAGTTGCGTGAAGTTTTTTAGATATAATTTTCACTTTTTTCGATCTAATTTTTACGACACTTTGAAAATTTCCAATTTTAAAGCACATTTTACCGCCAATATTTTCTACATAAAAAAAAAACATTTTTTTTCAAAAGCTCTAACGTGAACCATTCTCGAGAAATACAACATTTTATATTTTTATGATGAAATAGTTTGACACCTGAATTACCATAGGATGAAGCCTTTCTTAACAATTGTCATGACTTTTGTTGTTTTTTATGTGATGTGCTCAATTTTGTAAAATAAATTTATTTGATTCCTAGTCTTTTTCATGTTTTTTTTTCCACCATAGAATGCCGTTTTTCTCTAAAACGATACAGATTAGAGCTTTTGACCAACAGCACCTTTGTATGTAGAAAGCATTGCCAGCTTAAAATCCTTTTTCAAAAGGCCAATTTTTCCAGTGTCATGGAATTGAGGAGAAATCACCTCAACTCTACTACTCCGTCACTGTGAGATGAAAAAAAAATAATTGGCGCTCAAAAAGTAGCAGCTATTAATGATGAGATGTGTATAAAAGCTGAGTCCTTAAAACATAATCAAAAAATTAAAAAAAAAAATTTACACTTGTAGGTATCTCTAAAACTGTGTTAGCGGACCTGCATGTCAATAAGAACTTTTTTCTTAGAATGAATTTTCTAAGGACTTTTTCCACTTATAAAATAACTTTTCTTGAACCAATTCTCCTGAATTTCTTGATAGCAATGGTAAAAATGGCACTTCGATATCTGCTCCCTATTTTAATTATACAGCCTTTCTATGAGCAACCGCGGTAGTTGTGACGTCAGATTTCTGACTTCTATGGCCCTTACTCACTTATTATTTAACATCTCAGATGCCTTGATTCTTTTTTTAGAGAATCTATTCGCTACCTTACACGATTCTCTACAAATTGTACATTTTATGTGTAAATCTCGGATTGATCCTTTTGAAGTTATTCCACTAGAAATACCAAAAACTCATAGAAAACACGGAAAATAGGATCTTTGGTAGATTATTGCGAAAATCAAACTGATTCTATTCTGATGATCGATAAATCCATAGAAACCAAGAATTAAAAATTTTATCAAAAATTTCAGCCTTTAGAGTGTACGATAGGGACGCATGCCATTATTCAAAGTCAAAGGAAGATAATAATTATTTCAAGAAGTTGATAAGACTTTCTAAAAAGCCGTAAAGTTGATTTCTTACAGAATATCTGGAGATAATAATTATTATTCACTTGTATCACAAAAAATCAACTGGCTCATTAGTGAAACCGCAGTCAAGCCTCGAGGGGACTGCCTCAGGTGACGTCCCACTGTTTTTAAAAACCACCAAAAAACGACCATTTTTTTCTCGAAAATTAAAATCTTATGAGGATTGATTGATTCCAATTCATTAGAAATCGTTCCTCAACAAAATTGTTGAATACATTAAATCGTCAACTTAAATCGTATCGATCTATATAAGCAGAAAAGTAGCAAACTTCTACGATTCTTCAATTTCTCCAAGAGATTGGCTTATTAAAAACAATAAAAAAACAATTTTTAGGGTGCTTACTATTTCATTTATATGGCATTGAAATGACGAGCCGCTACTGAACATCATAAAATACTCTGACGACTTAATATACTTCAACTCGTCTATGAAATTTAATCAACTGTGCTTCCTTCTCCAGACCGTGAAGATTTTCTTGCCTCTTTAACTAATTAGTACTTGTAATTATTATTTTTTACTTAATTTGAGATTTTGGCGTTTTCTGAGAATTTTTAACCCGAGGACAGCTAATTAAAATAAATTTAAAGATGATATTATTGTTCTTGCTAAACTTCTTCTAAATTCAGGAAGTCATCCGACTCTGGCTGTTAAGATTTAAATTATTTTATTTACCAGAAGACAAGACAAAAGTGGACTAATTCGCATTTTCATACCTGCAGCAGTGAAGACAATAGAGATGAATTATGGAAAGGCCGACAGGCACCCTTATCTAATAAGATGAATTACCAAAACAAAACTTATGGGTAGGCACTGTAACATCTTTAATTATCATAACAATGCTTGAGAGGAACAGCTCTTTGAATTTTTTACGGGATTCTCTTTGTAACGGTCCGTGAAGAGACAATGCGAAAAAACTCAGGGGTACTGCTACTTTTTTTCTACTGGAAATATTTAATATATCCGTGAGATAAGTTGCATGGAGGATGACGATGATGAAAAGAACTGATGAATGCTAACTTATAAGATGTTTTTTTTTAATTTTTAATTATTAGGTATATTTTTTCTGCCAATTTTAAAAAGGCTATAATTTTCAAATTAAATTTATGAATTTATTATTTTGACATTTTATCTCATATAGTGGCATCAAGGGTTGCTTGTTTCAAGTAGGTGACCACAAAATTAAATTTTTGAGTATTTTCCAAAAATGTTTCTCATACATATACCTATAGTTGTCTCCTACTACTGAGTGTAAATACATCCCCTTCAGATATAAAAAAAACAAGTCAGTCACGAGAACTTCGTTCCGACCATTTCCCACCCTCGCCCTTACAAGTAGTAGTTAAAGTTGAGCTTTCGTCATTATTAGCGGTTATGATTTAATGCGGTGCACCCTCCTCTCAAGCTGACGCCGGCGTGAGTTGTCTGGCAATTATCGCCAATCACTTGGGTTCTCCGTCTTCATCCGACGCAATCTCGGAAACATTTAGACGCCACATCTGTATCTGTCATCCGGGGAGGGTTCCCGAGTTATATTTATACCAGAATCGGACATCTAACTCTTTCGCTGCTATGCCGTTAATTTCCTATTTCCTGAATAGTTTTGTGATATTTTTACGAGTAATTAATTAGGTGATAAATATACCTATACCTGCCGGCATAAATTGATGGCAGAAAAATTCGTAGGTTGGCACAGGAAAGAGGGAGACTATTAGACTAATTTAAGAGCGACGGTAAGGTGTAAATCGTGTAAAAACTTAGCAAACAATAGGTCACGCGAGATCATTACTTCTTGTAATTTATTGGCACCTAGAAAACTTAATTTTAGCGTGGAAACGGTACTAAAGTCTGATTATCAATTCACGCCTCCAATTATAAATTTACATATATATATATCCACATAAACGCTCCTTCAAAAATAAGACCCGGTTAAATCTGCGCGACCAGAATTAGAATGGGCGCCACCAAAATAATAGTGAATCTCCAGAGCGCAAGACTTGGCAAGCCTGGCTTGTAACTGCCAAGATTGCCAAGCCACACTCCAATGCTTACCAAGCCCATGGCTTGCCAAATCTCGCCCCTTGGGAATCCATCTTGAAAAATTTCCATGAATGAATCTATGACCATTCTCAATAGTTGAGGAGCTATAATTGTTCTGTGGCTTCTCATCTTTGAAACCTTTTTCGTTTCTGAGATCGAAATATCCCTTAAAAGCAGCCAAGGGAAGACATTGCAATGTCGCTCAAATTTTTAACAATAAGAGATTGTCAGTTCACTGACAAGTCTTGCCACTGCCATGCCAAGCCAAGTCACACTCTATGGGAGGAAATGGGAATTAAAGCTCGGTGACTCGGCTCGTAGCTGTGTAGTCCCGGATTTCCCGCCAATGGTACGCCAAATCCCGCGCTTGGGGAAGCCGGCTTGAAAAAAATCCTTTGAATGACTCTATGACCAATCTCACTAGTTGAGGAATCGTAATTATTCTGTGCGCACTGTAGGAGGCTTCTCACCTTTGAAAACTTGTTCGTTTATGATCTAAATATCCCTTAAAAGCAGCCAAGGTAAGACTATACTTGTTTTCTGATTTTTCTGGTTATTTATGTGAAATTTGAATTCTTGATCCTTGTTTCTTGAACATTTATCCTGTCCAAAAAGAACTTAGAGTGCAGACGTAAGCTAGAAGACAACAGACTTTTTTGGCCCTTTCATTCAGTTCTTAATTTCTTCAGTGGAGTGGTCTCCAATTCAAAATTCTTATACCATTCAGAGTCTCTTAGTGCTGGATTTGTGAGAACCTCAATTATTCTTCTAGATGACAAAAATTCTACACAAATTTCTGTTCAGGGAGTATTAATTCCTTCTTTCATGTTCTTGTGGTAGATGACATTTATTTGTATTTCTGTTCTAAATATCTTCAATTTATTGACGTACTGACTTCATTCCATTTCCAGTTGTTTCGAGTTTCATGCAATTTGCCTGGAATACAAACAGGTTTATAGCTGTTTCCTTCAGTTCCTTACAAGTTCGCAACTCATCCCATCAGCAAGAATCTGGAATTCAGACCCACAGTCTTGTCTTTTCTAACCCAGATTTCAACAATTTATGAATTATGCCCTAAGACAACATCAACACCCAGACGTGTTTTCGCTTGATGTAGTTGATAACCCATAAACTCCGCTGGTTGAGAACACAGCCTGGTGGAGAAACAGCGATGTGGTACAGCTCATGTTCTTGCCAGAACTGATCTTTCCAATCTCACTAATCATGGTTTATACTCGCCCTCTAGACTGGTCAACTTACCCTGAACGATTTTGACATTTAGATCCTACTTAGCTACAATAATGTGATCATACTATACAAGTACTGTTATAATTTTTAAGGTCGTTCTCAGAATTCCTCGACTTCTTCCTCGTGTGCTTCAAGGCTTTTGTTGCAACCGGAATCCGATGGCTATTATTCTTGTGGTAACCTTCATGCTGGAAAAATTGAAAGGGAGATTCTAATGCTTCTTAGTCATTATGGTCTTCATAGAACAATAAGTGAAGCACCAAGAATTACAAGATTTGGGGAACATTTCAAAGATAACATTTTCACAGACCTGCAACAAACTTCATGTAAGAGTCTGTGGTTACCATCGGGCTCCATGTCTTGTTATAACCTCAATATATCATGATATGATATCCGAGGATTCAGAAGAAGAACTTGTTCTATGATAAATCAAAAAAATGGTGTCTGTTTCCTATTAAACCGGATGTGGTAAACAACTACAAAAGGCATTGGTGTTAGCATTGACGAAGTTAAGAGGGGTGGGGGCATGGATGGATACTGCCTACCATACAAAACCCATTGCCCAACCAGAACAATATTCTGCGAGTACCAAATATCACCGAAATCGTTACAGCCCTTTCCGAGAACGCTAAAATCACTTTACATGTTTACACAGTTTGTCACCACCAAAATTTATCAATTTATAAAAAAAATTACCAAAAAGTTACTTGATCTCTAATCGGAGTAGTGAAATTGAAACTTTTGTGCAGAAGCGGCTTGCCAAATTTCTTAAAGCATGAACTGTCGCTGTTGAGGTGGCTGGTCTGCTAGTCGGTCCCCCCTCCCTTTCCCTTATGAAAACACCATACGTCAACATTGCTGGACGTTGGACATAATATGGTGAATACTGCCCTGAGAGTTTCCCATGGGTCGTTTTTTCCCAAGCTGGATGCTGATACTGTTGATTCATTGAACTCACTCACCACTGTGCTGGTAAATTGCTTAATGGTCTTAATTAACTCATTTTGAACAATTTTTTTTATAGAGTGTGTTTTTTATTTCCCTAAAGTAAGTCGGCTGATGTACCTAATTCCCATTTCCCTAATTCCAGAGTTCGATGATCTCATAGCTATTTGTTGAAGCTGCGTTGCTAGATCAGGTTTCCTTTGAGCTTTGATGACTTCTTCTGGTGTGCTACACTACAAGGTTCAATCTTGGGATCTACATCATTCTCTCTTGTTCGTGTTAACGATTTCATACACCACATGACAATAATAACAACAACGCAATTTTGCAGAATTATGACACTACCATCATATGGTTGTGACAAAATTTTAATGCTTTTCGAGAAAATGTATAATTTATATAAAAACTCAAATTATGACCTCGGTTTTCATCCTCTGGTAGGGATTCTAGATAAACTTGCTTAGCCCACCCTATCCCGAAATTTGTTGAACTTCGTCAATCAAAAATGTTCATATCCTAATGTAGCTAGAGGTCCATACTTTTGACTGAAACATCTCTCATGGAAAGACCTTCTGGTTTATATGTATAAAAATGTGGGGACGGTTTGAGTAGGACCCCCACCATGGTACTTGAACCACCATGGCGAAAAACCATACAAGAAAATCTGGTCACTTATACAGTTCTTCTGCCCAGCTTACTCAATTTTTTGAAAAATTGAATTGAAGAATATCAATTTAAAGAACCTGAAATTAATAACCATCTTGGAGGATGAAATCTTGATGATATGGTCTAATAAGTCTTCCTTCATATACATCTGGCATGCAAGCGTGTTGTTAAAATCATAATCTCGAGTTGGTCTCAAGCAAGTGTGCATGTACCAGGAGGCAACTACTAAGAGAAGATACTGTAAATGTAAATGTCACACATCTCGAGATAATTAGGTCATTCAATAACTATAACTCTTGCATTCCAGATGTGACCAGGGCCAGACTGAGTGTGTGTCTCTACTCTACTTTAGAACAGACCGGGTATTGTTTGGTTAGTTGAACCCTAGTCAGTAAATTAGACAGGCCCCTATTAAGTATAAAGAGGATTACCACAAGCCTTAAATAGGTAAATATTATTGACCAAAACGCTATACCTACCTGTAAGTACACATCCCGACATCTAAATTTATATTTTTTTGACACTTAGCATTTCATTAGGTACTTACCCAATTTTACTAGATGGTTATCTTTCGTGTTAATGTGTTAATATAAATCAGAGGACAGTTGCCTGTCGTCACATAGGCGTCTAGATGCCTGAACCTGCCCACTTCGGGCGGTCTGCCACACAGCGAGAACATCCTCCGGGAGCGGCCAAGCGTGAAGACGGGAACCGGGAACACTATACAGCGTGTCCCACACATGGTGAACCAACATGCCATCCTAACGAGGTGTAGCACTAGCACTAGCACTAGCACTAGGCACTTAAGAGACTTCCAGGAGATATTTTAGGAATGCTGTCAACACACATTTAGTAATTTATTGTTGTTAGGGAGAATATTTCTATAAGAATGAATAACTGTAAAGGAATATCCATGATTTATTATTATTACTATTGATATTAATGTGGTATCTAATTAGATTATATTTGAATCAACCTCTCAATGAAAATCGAGATGGAAATATTTTGGTCGTAGAAAAAGTCTACTTCCTAACAATCCTGGCAACGATGACAACCAAACTTTTCGATTCAGATATGAAAAAGTCGCCGGTAATGATACACAAATCGACCTGCAGGTCTAATATGGCTCCTTATCTTGATTTCGATCACACGAGTCCCGATCTTGAAAATACAAAAACTAACGTACCAGGACAGTGGTACGTTAGTACCACTGGGTAACTGTTTATCCCATTTTTAGACATAATTTTTTCATAGTTGGAAAAGTTGAACAAAAAATCTATCGCAAGATAAAAGAGACCTAATCCCCTGGGTTAGACTTGAAGTCAATCTTACTGATCGATTGCAATATTAAAAAAATAACAAAATAAATAATATAAAAAATTAGTCCATTTCACAAGTTAATTTTGAGGAATAAATTACACAGTGTCCAAGAGTGTTTCATTTCGAACGAGAAAATTTTAATTAAAATGTTAACAGCCAATTAACTTTCTAGGATGTCATAAATTTATTACTTATACTTTTTTCATAATTGGCTAATCAAGCACGCCAAACGATTTTTGTTAATTACTTCCTGAATGACGGTATTCACACGCGTGTTTACAATAAATTCTGGAATTGCCTATAAAGCCATAAATCTAGCCACTTCCTTCGGGATTGCCGTCGCTATTACCTCCAATTAGGACCATCATAACTCTCTGGAATTGCATTAGGGACACCCATCAGTCTTTCAATGCGTCTACATTGCTGAAAAGTGCATTCGGTATTCAGTACTTCATTCGTTGCAATTATTGATGTCAAAAAGTGCCATTAAAATAAAAATCAATTTAAAAATTAAATTAATTTTCTTAAATTGAAAACAAAAAATTTTAAAAGGTACTTTAAAAAGTAGCCAAGGGGAGGGGGGAAGAGCGAAGCCTTTGCTATGGAATGGAAAAGATTCTTATCTTCCTAGCAAAAAATGAAAGTTGAAAAAATCACTGAGCTTTAAAAGCAACCTGAGGTTTTTAAAAATATACGTGTGAGCTTTTTACTGCTAGAATAAAATTTATAATTAAGCGAAATACTATTTTTGAAAAATAAACAGCTCGGTCAAAACTTGAATTTTTTGAATTTTGGCATCTTTTCAACCTCAATGTGAATTTTTCCCCGAATCATTTTTTTTTATAGCAACTTTCTGTTTTTGGGCAGGAAATTGAGAGTCCGGATTTTTCTCATTATGCGGACACCTCGGAAGTGGGGTAAAAATGCATAGTTTTTGATATACAGGATGATTAAAATTGTAAACTGAGAGTAAAGGTAAGTACTATTTTTTGGGATAAAATTACTAATTCGGAAAAAAATTGAGAAAAATGCTCATACACGTCAATTTTTATTTTTTTATTTGGCATCTTTTTAGCCTCAATTTGAATTTTTACCCTTACCTATAATATTCCTCCACCGTTTTGGGCAGGTTTTTTTAACGGCAACTTACTGTCTTTGGGCTGGAGATTGATAGTCCGAATTTTTCTGAGTGCCTGAGGGACACCTCGGAATCGGGGAACAAATTGATCGTTTTTAATATACTTAACAGGATGATTATTTGTAAATGATCCATCTTCTATTCATTTTTTTTTTAACGGTAGGGGCAATATTTCAAACTGAGGCTGAAAAGATGCCAAAGAAATAATTAAAATTTTATGAGCTTTTTCCTCAAAAGAAGTTTTTTCCAAATTATGAATTTTTTTCAATAAAATAGTACTTTCAATTTACAATGTATCACCCTATATATTGAAAAATACTGAGAAAAATTCGGACTATTTTCCAGCCCGAAAACGGTAGGAGTCCTTTAAAAGAAATGTGCCCAAAATGTGGCGGGAAAGGTGGCGGTAAGGGTAAATTCAAATCAAGACTGAAAAATTGACGAATTAAAAATTAAAGTTGACGTGTCCAAGTTTTCTCAATAATATTTTTCTCTGAAGTATGAATTTTATTCCATAAATGATATTCACATTGAATACAAAACGGCGTCTCCGACTCTTCGTTTACTACGTTAACGGCAATAAACTTTCCTAAATGGAGCATCATGGAATGGCTGACGTGATGGTGTTCCCGGTTTTTCAGAAAAAAATAAACAGAAAAGATTGCTTTTGACTTGTTTTTGAATAGATTTAATTATCAAAGTCGCTTTTTATGTGTCCATAACGATTATTAACGAAATGTTAAATATTTCGTTATGTGTTTAACGTTTAATATTAACGGAATTCCCTTTCTATTAACGGAGAGAGCAAGAATCAGACCTTGAGATTTCAGCGTATTTAAAAATTTTCAGCTAAACAGAGTCCAAAAAAGTGGTTTGTAAAAAAATGTGAGTCTGTCGATCAGTTCGTCTCTATATATTTGTGCGCGGACTTGTATGCAAAACCACTAAGCAATTTCATCCAAATTTAGCAATAACGTGTGTGTAAAGTCAACATCATTCGGAACGTGAATTAAATGGATTCCAGATGGTTCCCAAAAAATATCCAAAACAGCACTTTTTAAAAAAATTAGCATTTTTGTCAAGAAATGCGATTAAATCAAAAATTTTGTACCTACTTTTAAAAAAAAATCTGGGACGTATCTCCAGACTGCATTCGAACTGCCGCATTTTTAGCACAGCATTCTTCGGGAATGGTTGAAAAAACGGAAGTGTTTTTTATATTTTTTAAATACTTTCAGAAAATTTGTTTAGTTGTTCATGAACTGATGATGAGCTAGCAAACTTTGCATATCTACCTATCTTTGTCTATAATAATTGTTATATTCTTAACTTCTTCTCAATTTTTTATTTTTGGCAACAAGTTCTAGATAGGGCATTTTCTAACTGACCATTTATTGTTTCATATTGCACCACTTTTACTTAACCAGTTTGGATAGTTTGCTCACAACTCCACCAGCAATATGTTGAAATTTTGACATCGCCTCTATAGTTTCAATCCTTTTTTAATTTTTCGTCATTGTTTGCTTTTTTTTTGTAAACACCTAAGTAGGTACCGCATTAGTGTAAAAAATATTCTTATGGGTTAAACTCTAATTTATTCCCATTCAAAATGAAAAACTGATAAGAAGTACAATAATTAATATTTTTTGGTTTAACTGCTGCAATCGAAAAAGACTAGACCTGATTTTTGGCCCTTTATGGAACCAAACAATTTTAAGTTTCATTAGAATATATTTTATTTATTTATTATTTTTTTATTATGTGCGGTACTAATGAATCAGTTGCGTGAATTCGATTTTAAATAACAACCAAAGAAGACATAAGTTGCTTGCAATTAAAATCAGTCTAGACACAGATTTAACTTGTGACCGCCCCTTGAATTAAGTCACTTTGGTGGGGATGGCACGAGTTGCTTTGATTTGAGGACTCTTGCCAAAGTAAAGTCAGTCTTTAAGTTACTGGTTATTAGTTTGAGTCTTTATGGTAAACAAGCATTAATTTTAATTGAAATTTAAGTCGAATTAGTATTCCAGAAGTCTTGGAAAATTAAACCTAATTGTTTAATTGAAATATTCCGGAAAGTAAATTCCAAGAGACAGCCAGTTCTTTAAAGTTGTTTGTTTCAATTATTTTACGTGTGAAACGAATGATTTTTATGATTCCTATCCCAGAAGAAGATTTATAATATTGAAATTAAATAAATTAATAATAAAAATAGTATAGTACTAGAGCAGTAAAATTTTATTAGTGGTGAAATGTTCAGTTTCGAGGATCATATAACAGAACTACCCCCTTCGGAGTGCAGTGGCAGAACACATTATTCCAACAACACTAAACAATTTTCAGTCAGCAATTTATTGCGCCTGGAACAGAGGACAAATTCACCGCCGGAAATAAATGATGGTAAGCACGTCGAGGATTTTGAAATTTTAATGCCACTTTTTATCACAATAAGGGATGCTGGATGAGTTCCTGAATTTATAACATAATAAATTTAAGTATACTCAAATAAAAGTAAAATATGCATTTTATTTATGCTGTAAAATTCTGTATTAATTTATCTGTAATATAGGTATGCCATAATATATTAATTTAAAAGCCTACAGGTTGCTATTTCAAATTCTATAAGCAAGAAGCAACAAGCAACGTGTCTTTAATTATTTAATATCGATACAAAGTATAATTATTATTCGTTATTACTTGTTATAATTAAATTCAATGTCGCTTATATGAGTTGGGAAAAAAATCAATTTTTTAAGTTGGTACAAAGTTTTAGAGACAATAAACAAATACTTTTTAATCACCTTAAAGCAAATAGAAAAATAGAAAAATTTAATTAAATTTATTGAATATCCTCAAGTTCGTCACATGTAAGGTACAATGGTACCGGTGGTGCTCAAATGTAACTTATTTGGAGATTAATTTTTATGTAAATATTAGAACAATTACGGAACTAGTTTAAAAAAATGATTCAACAAGTACTCTAATGAGTTTTATTCGCTCGGTCTCTTGTACCTTTTAAAATTTTAAGGACAAAACACCCCTCCACCTTGGAGCCAAGTCAAGTTAGCCACGCTTCGGCCAGCCACGCTTTCGGCCAGGGAGAGAGGTCTTCGATTAATTTCCAGCAATTTTTTTTTTGTTTGTTAAGTCCGTTGCCGAAAGTGTGGTATTATAAAATTTTAGACTTTTTTCAGCAAATTTTCAGCAAAAAATTTTTTTTTCATTCCGTGACTGAAAGTGTGGCTGCATGGCCATGATAATAAAATTTCTGACTTTTTCATTTAATTTTCAGAAAAAAATAATTTCTCAGTTTATAAATTTCGTGGCCGAAAGTGTGGCTAGCCATTATTACAAAATTTGAACTTTTCTGAACAAAATTTCACCAAAAATTTTTTTTTCAGTTTATTAAGTCGTGGCCGAAAACGTGGCTGGCCGTGACGTTTCAATAATTACGATTTTTTCAGTTTACGGTGGTTTTTATTGGGTGAACAAACCAAATATTTTCCATTTAAGCCGTGAATAACGAAAACAAAAATTTGTTGAAAATTATTCCCTCTTCCCGGCCGAAAATGTGGCTGGCCGAAGCGTGGCTGACTTAACTTGGGTCCACCTTGGTTAAGGGGATGAACACGTGATGTATATTTTAGTGCATATAAAAGAGGCCCCAAGCAAAATTTTACGTTTCTTTGAAGGCCCTCTTTGTCCTATTCTGTCTTATTTTAGTCAAAAATACTTATATTTTACTCAACTTTCGACTTTCAAGGATCAACAGCGGGTATTGTAACGGCTCATTAAGTTAACGGGCAGATTTCTGTGGCAATTTCTGAAGAAGGTATCGAGTCTAAGTGGAAATATTTCTATCTAATCTATCTATTCTTGACATGAAAAAAATTACAAAAATGTTAATAAAAGTCATTTGACGTCGATATTAGCTTCAAAAACGAGCACAGAAATCTGCCAGTTAGCCTAATGAGCCTTTATAATATTGACTGCTAATGAAATAATATTTGTCATTCTTTCTATATACTTTGACGATATCTTATCTAACTAATAAGTAAATGTTGTAGGAAAAAATAATAGGTTCAATTTGTCCAAAAAAATATACTTGTGGTCAAATTTACCTTGAGGGTAAAAATTTTATTTTTCATACGGCTATTTGATCATATTGCTTACCTATTAATAACTTTGAAGTTATATTAACCATACAGTCCATAATAGTAAATTAGAGTTGGGAATTAATTTCCCTATACAGGGTGTTTTTTAAAGTGGTACATTTTTATTGTGCATAGAATGGGAAATAACTTTTTCGAATAAGTTTTCTTGCCTTTGGAAGTTTAAAAAAATTACCTCCTCTTATTCAGTTTGGTTAGTTGAATTTATCACAGGACTGGACTTAATTTTTTAAACTTGCAAAGGCAGTACCTCGTTTATTTTTGACTTTTTCAAGAAAACTTATTCGAAAAAGTTGTTCGCCTTAAATAATTCTATACATAGACAAGAAAGTCAAATTTACAAAGATTAGTATTCAACAATTTTTCTTACCATTTTGTTAGAAAAATAAGTTACCAAATTTTAAAGTTAAGCTAGAATAGATCTTCGATCGCAGTAAAGATGTCACAGTGGCTGTTTCACGGGAACTTTAAAGTTATATTTACCATACAGTCCATAATAAGTAAATTATAGTTGGGAATTAATTTCCCTATACAGGGTGTTTATTAAAGTGATAATTTTTTACTGTGAATAAAATTCATCAAGGCAAACTACTTTTTCGAATAAGTTTCCTTTAAAAGTTCAAAAATAAACGAGAGCCTTTGAAAGTTAAAATAATTTAAAAAAATTCAAGTCCATCCCTTATTAGAATTGTTTTTTTATTGTTTATTGATCCAATTTAATAAATAAATTATTAATTGAAATTAAAAAAAAATGAATTATTAAATAAGCAATTAATAATGATCAATTTGGTTAATTGAATTTATTGCAGTACTGGGAGTATTTTTTTTAAATTTCCAAAGGCTCTGTATCTCGTTTATTTTTGGCTGTTTCAATAAAAGCTTAGCGGGTTAGAAAAGCAGCCTACTAATCCGTTGGAGCCGTCACCGCATAGGTTCAAATCGTACTCGTGCCTAGGGTTTTGTGTTCGTCTATAAAACTATTTATGTTATTAAAAATTTTTGTATGGCTATATGAGCTAGATCTCGAATCCAAAAATTACCAGAGTGGAGTATGTTTTGTATTTATTTTGTGTAATTTGATTTTTTTTATTTTAAATTTTGTGAGTATTTAACTTGAGAGTTTTTTGTTTTACATTTTTTAAATTTTTTCTTTGTTAGGTCTTCATTATTTTTGTATTTCATGTATATTATGGTTTTCTCACTCTTGAAATGGCATATTATCCGTTGGGTCGATGTAGGCATGTAAGAAATAAATAAATAAATAAATTGTGCCTTACCTACATAGTTATAAGACCAATTTTCCCTCTTTTCTAAAAAAAAAGGATAATTTATTTGAAAACTACTTGTTTGCCTTGACGAATTCTATACACAGTCAAAGAAAAAGTATCACCTTTTAAGAAACACCCTACCTTGAAAGTCAAATTTACCAAGAGTGTAAAAAACTGGGTTTACAGAGGGGTATTCAACCATTTTGTTTACCTATTTCTAACTTTAAAGTTATATTTACCATACAGCCCATAATACGTGAATTATAGGGTTGAGTATTCTTTCTCTTATAGGTACATATTTACCTTTGAAGATAAAAACACTTTGACCACCACAACTAAGAAAATTTACCATTTAAATATAAATTGGCGAAAATTCGACATATTTTTATAATTTTTACGTCTTCTTTGTTATCAATAATTGAAATGAATCATTTTTTTTGCTCTTACAATAAAACAGTTGCTTCTAATGACAAATGTCCTCTCTCTCACTCGCAGATGCATTCGACTTAACTTCAAAGTTAAATTTCCCAATTTGTCGACTAATTTACGTCGAATTGAGGTAAATTTAACACAAATATTAACTTGGTACATTTTTGGAATTGCTGTAAGAAATTATATATATACTTACCCGTATAATATACTAAAATTTATAACAAAAATAGGAAAATAATTTTAAACAATTACTTTACTTCAAAAAATCAGTAATATAGACAAATCTATTGGAAGTTATAGATGTGAAGGGGAGTGGGTCTAATCATAACTGAAATAGAGTCCCACTTAAACGTTGCAACTTGATAAGTCCACAAGTCCACGTATAGGCTCCTTCCTGGGAGGGAGGGGGGCTCGTAAAATACCCCCCCCTCCCTCCTTCCTACCCTTGGACGTGGTCGAATCTCATTGGACCACATATGCAGATAAAGATAACAACACCCCGACTCATCTATAAAACCAGCTGCATCGGACAAAGTAAACTACTCCCACCTCTGCAAGGCAAGCGAGCAAAAAAGCAAGCGGAAGCCACAAAGAGACATGGAATCAACGCGAATCCTATACCACCGCCACCGGCCTCCCAGCAGGAATTCCTCGCCGACGGTCTCCCGGTAGAGCTGACCTGCCTGATCCTCCGAAGCCTCGACTCGGAATCTCTGGATCGCACGGTCTTGGCCCACGACCGATGGCTGCACGCAGCAATGGGCGATCCCATACTGCGACGCCGCCTCCGGAAACGGGCCAGCCGTTTCAGAGAGAGACTCGAGGCCCCGGATTTCGAGGTCCTCAGACCCGGAGCGCCCGGGAAAATGTTCGCCAAGAACGTCACCCGGGAGCTCAGGCAGACGCCGCACGGGCCGAGCGACCTCGAGATCAGACTGGCCAACTTGCCGAAGCGACCCAGGCAGGCTAAGGTGCGGAAGGTGAAGGAAACGGCGCCCGTCAAGGCGATGAGGATCTGAGAAACTTCTCTCTGGGTCCTCTGACGTTCCCTCTAAAGGGGAAGACTCTCTTACTGACTCACTCTCCAGAGAGGCAGGCTAATAGCAAACGCACTCCTGAGGGAGGAAGGATACTCTCTGACGGTCTCTCTGAGGGGAAAAAGAGACAAGCCACTATTACGCGACTCTCTTTAATAAGATACAAAAAAAAAAGAAAAGACGGTTTGAAGACTGATGTGTTTTATATTAAATTGTCCAGATCAGATTTATAAAGACAGGAGATCCAAAAAGGGGATCAGGATGGCGTAAATGAAGAACAACCAGTTTTCTAGGAGGCTTTGAGAGGTTGCTCTTAGCCCAGGAAGGTAAAAGCGGGGAAAATGGTGCAAGGTTTTCTATACCTAAAAATTTCTAAATAAATAAGTATTTTACTTACCATAAAATGTCAAATGAACGTTTTGGTTTTGACCAATGGTGCTTGTCTTGCTGTTTTTGATTATTAATTACATAATTCTGGGGATATTTTTCCGAAATACTTTACTTTTTTACTTTTTTTTAGTCTTCTGAGAAATCCTTAAAATTCTACACCGTTTGTCGTGTTTATATTTTATGATAAGCTATACAGTGACCGCATTTATACAGTGGGGGACAATTAATAGAGTATTCACTTTTTGATTGGACAGCCGTCATCTTGCATCTCGTCCAATAGAGATAAAACAAAACGTAGGTATGAATAAATGGTTGCTAGGATACTTGAAGTAAATTATATAAAATTCCATTTGATTTCTTATAATTTTACACACAATATGGTGACTGTGAGGGATTTATAGGCTCTATTGTCCACAGTGGTATAAATTAAGTCACGGTAGGATAAACTAATGAAATAAAATTCAAATTCTCGAGCCCTTTGGAATTCAAACTTCCATTCCCTGCCTGCTTACTAGTGCTTACAACTTATTTGAAATTGGAAATCTTAAAAGAGGAAACCGTTTTTTCTATAAGTAATACCTAGTGGAACGATGGCAATAAAAACAGACAACGAATGAGCGAGTCTACGAAATGTAACTGGATACTTTGATCTTAATGATCTTAATTATTTTCTTTATTATAAAAACATAGAGATAAATATTATAAGGAGGGAATCATTTGCATTGTCAGTTAGTTGTGAATGTAACCCAGCACGATGGAAATAAAACCAAAAGATTTATTTGAAACTAAGAATAAGTCGCTTCTTCGATAACGGGATGAACATTTTCTTGGTATTCAGATAATTAGATTAGAAGTGTATGCTGCATTTGATTTTAATTTAATTAAAAAGGAAAGATTTTTCAATTCAATTCCTCTAACAGCGGATATTATAAAGGCTCATTGAGTTAACGGGCAGATTTCTGTGGCCATTTCTGAAGAAGGTGTCGAGCCTAAGTGGAAATGTTTTTAATTTATCTATTCTTGACACGAAAGTAATTACAAAAACGTTAATACAAGTCATTTGTCGTCGATATTAGCTTCAAAAACGAGCACAAAAATCTGCCCGTTAGCCTAATGAGCCTTTATAAAATTGGCGGTTAATAAAATAATTATTAAAATAATTATATGTAAAGATAAAAATGACAACTATCGTAAAAGCATAGCATTATTAGGGGATACATACAAAATAATAACAAAAATAGATTTTTTCTACTTGTCTACTTTGTCATTAAAATTCCTTTTTTCTTGGATTCGTTAGGCCTTTAGGAACATACATCACCACTAACTTCTTTTTTATTGTTCCTTTTTTCCTGGATTCCTTAGACCTTCAGGAACATACATCACCACTAAATCCTGCATTACCTTGCAAAATGAGAAAATTTCCTCCCTCCCAAAACACTCCAAATAGTAACAGTGATAAAAAAATCATGGGAATTCAAAATATCGCCTCAGAAATTGTCTGTCAGGGATTTTCGGGGTCGCTGATCGAGAATACGAGGTCCAATTTTAAACACCCAATGCTACTCTAATTCCAAAACAACTCTCACTTTTTCCGTTTTCGATAGCTGATTGATTTGTAAGCGGAAGAATTTCATTTAAGCCGACGATTTCCGAAGCGGCATAATAATTTTTTGTAGCACTACCACTTCTTGGGGAAATTTTGAGGGTTGGAACAACCTCACTTGATTTTGGACTTCGGATTCATGATCAGCGACCCCGAAAATCCCCGAGAGACTATATTTCGGAGGTTAAATATTAATTTTTTATCACTGTCACTTCTATTGGGGTGGTTTTAAGGGATTGGGACTAACCACACTTGCTTTTAGACCTCAGATTCTATCTACGATCCCGAAAACCTCCGAGAGATTATTTTCTATGTGAAATTTTTATGTTTTTATTTTTTTCACACTGGTTACAATTTGGGGTGATTTCGAAGGGAGGAAATTACCCTATTTTTTTTTCTTTTTTCGAGGTAATGCAGGTAATGCAGAGGTAGTGCTGATAAATGGCTAAGGAATTCAGGAAAAATAGAATTTTCAAAATCGGTGCTGTTTCACCACTTTTCCAGATTTCACAGTATTTGGCCTCTGTGGAATTTTCTCCTAAGAAAAAGGCCCCCCCCCCCCCATAATGAAGGTGCATGTGTAACGTACTATATCGCACTTTTACATCCCCGTTCGGATGATTCATTACGTCGGTGCACCAAAAAGAGGTGTACCAATCCCTCTGCTATAGCCGAAGAAGGAATTAAAGTACTTGATACAAAAGGGACAGCCAGCACTTCCTGTAAACCTCGCTTCCTTATAACATTTAAACGACCGCTATCATAATATGAAGTAGGTACCTAATATGGTCCTCAACTCCCCAAAGAATCCTCGCCTCTTGGATATAAATCCGAAAAATTAAAAATAAAATAACTTGAAGTCTTAAGAAATCCGCATGCAATATCCGCAGTAAAATAGTATTTGAGAAATTATCCCTAATCAGATGACCCAGAATCGGCCATCTGCGACTGACCGGGACCGGTATTCACTTTCTTCAGCGGGAATATTAGATTTCACAGAATAACAATCCGCTCATTGAGAGAGGGACACAGCCTCCTTTGATGTTGCTCTGATGCACATTCTGCGCTCCGTCGCACCGGTTGACGTCCATCACTCTAATTGCGTGATCCACAGCCTTCTGTGTTCGAAATGCCCGAGTGATGCATTGCGTTTAAATACGCTTCACTTGAAAGTGGTTTACACTTTACAGGACAATTATAACGCAATAATTGGCAACAATAACTGTTAGGCATAATTTGTAATAAGCCACAATTTAATTGTTGTAAGGAAAATGAGTACAACATGACAACCCCACATCTCGGCGTCCGATTAACACGAACGCAAGATGCAAAAATTCACCCATTCATTCATGAGAAAACTGCGAGCCAATGCATCACGCAGTATACGGCACGAGATGAGGTGTTTTCGAACATTGAAAATCGTCTTAATAATAAATGTTTTATTATGAAAAATCGTGTCGCGTAGTTGTTAATGAACTACAAAATTCAGATAACAAACATCATACAATGGTCCTTCGAGCCGGATACAAACAAATCATAATTAGTTAATCAGTTAATCAACATTCAACAAGAAATCAGAAGCATAAGCAGTAAGAAGTCAAGGTGGTAACACAGGTGTAGCTTGCAGACAGCCGAAGGAGCGGAAAGAGGAAAGCAGCATCGATCGATCGTCTGGTAGAAGTAGTGTGGGGTGAGTCCACTCACATTATTCCTTATTCATTCCGTTTCCTAAAAAATTAAAAACATGATTTGCATTATTCTTTATTAAAAATCATTCCTATTCAAACAAATCAAATACGTACCTAGTACAACCCTATTTTATTCAAGCAAATCAAAGAAGTAAGTAAGTGGGATCTATTATTCAGGTAGAAAATCAATTCAATAAATAAGTACCTAATACTATTCAATTCGATAATATTCAATTTAACATTCAAGTCAAGTACTCAAGCAAGTACCTAATTAAAACAAACATTATTCAAAACATAAAAACAAAAATTATTCAATCAAATACCTATACGTATTAATCAATTATATTCATTCATAAACATCATGGAAGCGTTAATTAAAAAACGATCCACTATAAAAGCAAATTTAACTCGTCAGGAAAACAAAGTAAAACAGATGGATTTGAATGTCATTTCTGGAAGATCACTTTGTGAACTTCAATTACGTAGAGCAAAAATTGAACCTTTATTAGGACAATTTGAAACAGTTCAAGAGCAAATAGAAGAACTTGATGCCACATTAACCGAGGAACAAATCGAGCTAGAAAGTGGAACCTTTGAGGATAAATATTATTCATTATTAGCAAAAATTGACGATATTATTAATCCACAAGAATCTTATATTAGGAAGAAGTGTGATGATAATAACAGTAGTCATGAAAATCAGGACGGGTCAGAATCTGGGGATAATGTTAATAATAATGCAGGCGCAGTGCAAACAAACGATGCACAACAATCAATGCCAATAATTAGAAATTTCAGTCAAGTAAGGTTGCCTCAATTGTCTTTACCCAAGTTTTCGGGACAAATAGACCAGTGGTTAAGTTTTTATGACATGTTCACGTCACTTATTCATAATAATCAATCGTTATCACCAATTGAAAAATTTCAGTATTTAAAATTATCACTCAGTGGTGATGCGGAAGCAATTATAGACAAAATAAGCATGACATCTGACAATTATGACGTAGCATTTAAATTGCTCAAAGAACGTTTTGAAGATGACGCACTTATTATTCAAAATCATTTCCAAGCTCTTTTTGATTTAGAGGTAGTTACCAAAGAATCACATTCACTTTTACAAGCATTTTTAAACAATATTCAAAAGAATGTTAGAGCACTTAAAGCTCTCAACGAGCCAGTACAGTTCTGGGATTCGATTCTTATTTATTTAATCACCAGCAAACTGGACAATATTTCTAAGCGTGAATGGCAAAAATTAAAATCAGAAATGCAACAAAAACCAAAATATCAAGATTTAATCGATTTTATTACAAAAAAGTGTCAATTGCTCGAATCATTGCAATCAAACACAAATTCAATGCAAGTTAAGAAGACATATACACACTCGCACACGAAATTCTCTACGGTTCATGTGTCAACACAATATTCAAAATGTATAATTTGCAATGCAAATCATCCAGTATTTTTCTGTAGTAAATTTCTGGAATTGTCAGTTCAACAGCGAATTTCTGAGGTATCAAAACGCAAACTTTGCAAAAATTGTTTTAGATCAAATCACATAACAAAGGATTGCAAGGCATCAACCTGCAGAAAATGTAACCATTTACATAATACATTATTACACATAGACAGACAACATGATACAAATAATATACCCAATCAAGATCATTCAATGTCCGATCAAATAAATCAAAATCAAGCATCATCAAATCAATTTCCGGTTGTTAATCAACCATTTAATCAGACACATAATTCAAATTCACAACATTCATCAAATACAGCACATTCATTAAACAGTACACATTCTCAAGTAGTCAACTGTTCCCAAATCAAGGCAGTTGAAGTACTGTTGCCAACAGCAATAGTACATATTCAAGATAATCAAGGAAACAATCATGATGTCAAAATTCTTTTGGATTCAGCATCGCAATCAAATTATATTCGCAAGGATTTATGTGATAGGCTGAAGCTGAAAGGTAAGCGAGTCAACATTCCAATAATTGGTATCAACAATTCAACTTCTCAAGTCACAAGTGAAGTATCTATCACAATTTATTCAAAAATAAATTCATTCAATACAAAGGTAAATTGTTTGGTTCTTCCTGAATTAACTTCACCGTTACCACAAACATCTCTTGACATCGATCTTAATATTCCCGAAGAAATTCAATTAGCTGATCCAACATTTTCTCAGCAGAGTAAAATTGATATTCTACTTGGCGCGGAATTATTTTGGTCACTTCTTTGCATTGGTCAGATCTCCTTAGGTAGACGTCAGCCAATCATTCAAAAAACACATCTGGGATGGGTAGTTTCGGGACCAACCACTCAACAATCATTAATTACCAAATCATCAGCATGCATGTTATCATTACAAGAACACCAAATATCAGATATTCAAAATCAATTATCAGCCTTTTGGCATATTGAGGAAATTCCAAAATCAATCATACATTCTCAAGAAGAACGCGAATGTGAAGAAATCTTCTCTAAAACTACATCGAGAGGAGAAGATGGAAAATTTGTGGTTAGATTACCTTTCAAATCAAATGTTAATCAATTAGGCAATTCTTTCAATATAGCTAATCGGAGATATCAATTACTCAAAAATAGACTCAATTCAGATGCAGAGCTATGCAAACAGTACACTCAATTCATGGAAGAATATGAACTTCTTAATCACAAGTCTCCAATCATTTACACATCGGAAGTCCAACCGAATGTGCTTCCTCATCATGCAGTCATAAATCCAAATAAATTAACAACGAAGGTTAGAGTCGTTTTCGACGCTGCTTGTAAGACAGACTCAGGTCTATCATTAAACAATGTCCTGAAAGTCGGTCCAGTTGTTCAGTCAGATTTATTTGCTATTTTGATCAGATTCAGACTTCACAAGGTCGCAGTGACAAGCGATTGTGAAAAAATGTATAGACAAATATGGGTACATGCAGAGGATAGAATTTTCCAAAATATCATCTGGAATGATAAACTATATCAACTCAATACGGTTGCATATGGAACTGCATCAGCTCCATACCTAGCTACTCGATGCATAAAACAAATAGCATTCGATAATCAGGACAAGTTCCCTGAAGCATGCAAATTAATTGATGAATCATTTTATGTCGATGATTTAATAGTAAGTTTTGAATCAGAAGCAGAGGCTGCGAAATTGGTCGCACAAGTCAGTCGAGATTTAGAATCACGCATTCATATTGATGAAGTATATTTCTGGTGTGATAGCACGATCGTGCTAGCGTGGTTGCAAAAAGATCCTAGTCAATTAAAACAATTCGTTGCTCATAGAGTAGCTGACATACAATTATTAACACAAAATGCAAAATGGAATCATGTCAGGTCAGAGGATAACGCAGCAGATATTCTAAGTAGGGGTACCACCAGTGCTCAGTTACTCAAATTTAAAACCTGGTGGCACGGACCTGATTGGCTAAGTCAAGATACAGCACAATGGCCACAATCAAATTATGACACTCATGCGCATAGTGGTGTACCAGACATAAAATCAAAATGTCTTGTTACTACAAATTTGCAACAGCAACCAACATTTCTTTCAGAACTAATTCAAAGGTACTCAAGTTTGGTCAAGGTACAGCGAATTTTATCGCATTGCATACGATTTATTGAGTTATGCAAGAAAACAAGACCTAAATTAACAGGTCCACTCAAAGTTATTGAGCTTGAAACTTCATTAAAGTTTTTAATAAAAAGTGTACAAATAGAATCATTCCCGGAGGAATATCAGTTACTCTTACAGGGAAAATCTATATCACCCAAAAGTAAATTATTTTGTCTTAATCCATTCATAGATGATGACAAAGTCATGCGGGTAGGTGGCAGACTTCGTTTTAGCCATGTATCATATAATCAAAAATTCCCATTTATTGTTCCTAAGAAGCATAAATTTAGTCAGCTAATTATTCAACACTACCATTTACAGCAGTTTCATGCTGGTCCACAAACTACGTTGAACGCAATTCGACAAAAATTTTGGATAATTTCAGGTAAAACCGAAGTCAAACAAATAATACACAAATGCATTACTTGTAAGCGATTTGATGCTCGTCCGATCGAACCGATTATGAGTGATTTACCTGAAACCCGAGTTACACCATCACGAGCCTTTTCAGTTTGCGGGACAGACTTTGCTGGTCCATTTTCTTTAAAAGAGAGTACAGGACGTGGTAGGAAAATTACAAAGGGATATATCTGCTTATTCGTGTGTTTTAGTACAAAGGCGATACACATCGAAATAGTTAGTAGTTTATCAACTGAAGCATTCATAGCCTGTTTAAAACGTTTTTTAGCTCGACGGGGTCTATGTAACGAGATCCATTCAGATAACGGTACCAATTTTATTGGAGCCAATAATGAAATAAAACAGTGGTATCAACTTCATTCTGAAAATAAACATAATGAAGAAGTTGCAAACTTTTTAAGTAAACATTCAGTTCAGTGGAAATTTATCCCAGCTAGATCCCCTCACTTTGGCGGTCTTTGGGAGGCGGCAGTCAAATCCACAAAGAAACATTTATACCGAATAGCCGGTAATTCAATTTTTACTTTTGAAGAATTAAGCACATTATGCTGTCAAATAGAATCTATTTTGAATTCTAGACCACTCTTACCTATTTCTTCAAATTCCAATGATTTCCAATTCCTCACACCAGGTCATTTCCTTGTGGGTGGCTCTTTATTAACAATACCAGAACCCTCATGGTTGCACACTAAGCAAAATCATTTGAGCAGATTTGAGATGATTCAACAGATGATGCAGCGATTCTGGAAAGTATGGTCCAATGACTATCTCACCACGTTGCAGTCCAGAACCAAATGGCAGCAGAACAATTGCAATTCAATTAAACCAGGGTCACTTGTTCTCCTTCGAGATTCTCAGACACCTCCACTTCTTTGGCGCAAGGGTCGTGTGGAAGCAGTTCATCCAGGTCCAGATGGAATTATCAGAGTTTTATCCATCAGAACAGTTAATGGAGTCATCACTAGATCCATTACTAAAGTGGTTGAACTATTCAGTGAAGCAAATTGTTCAAAGTGATTAATGCTATTTACCTAAAACAAAGGGACATTTCGTTATTTTACATGAATCGAATATTACGTTACATAAATCAAATATTAATTTACTTACCTTATATTCTTGGAATATTATACATTATTTTGTAAAAGCACTCTTTTCCAAGGCGGCCGGCATGTTAGGCATAATTTGTAATAAGCCACAATTTAATTGTTGTAAGGAAAATGAGTACAACATGACAACCCCACATCTCGGCGTCCGATTAACACGAACGCAAGATGCAAAAATTCACCCATTCATTCATGAGAAAACTGCGAGCCAATGCATCACGCAGTATACGGCACGAGATGAGGTGTTTTCGAACATTGAAAATCGTCTTAATAATAAATGTTTTATTATGAAAAATCGTGTCGCGTAGTTGTTAATGAACTACAAAATTCAGATAACAAACATCATACAATAACAGAAAACATCCGCTAAACCAACAAATGAGCTGTCAATCTAACGAGGGCCACTAATTATGACATTTACTTTATAAGCTAACTTGTTTTGGCTTTAATTCAATTGTGGATTGTGAAATCAAATTACCTTTGCCTTTGATGGGGGAAATTTTCTCTTTATAGAAGCCCACAATTTTTTAATAAAAAAAATAGTGCGTCAGAATCTTGCTTAGTTACTTAACTTAATTTAAAGAGTTTGGCAGCGACATACTATTATATTACTTTTTATGAGGGGGCATATATGGGGCAATTGCCCCGTACCATACAATTCATTTTTCTAAAAAAATTGTTTAACTTGGACTTTGCAGTGGAAAGGATCATATTATCTGAGCAGTAATTATTCGTTTAAATAGCAATTTGTGGGTATTTTTTTTTAATTTCCCGGACATTCCCCTTTTTGTACCTCCTTAGTCCTTATTGTTGTGTGGGAGATACTCCGCAGCCTCCAGAGCCCACCGGTTGAACTCAGAGGTTCTTATTGACATTTTACTTATATAATTTTTTACCCGAGTCTGAGCGCGTTCAATAATGCCTCCTCCTGCCTGGCCCGTTATTGCAGAATTTTTCACTCCCTTGTATAATATTTCAAAATTATGTTTTCATTGTGGGTATGCAATCTGGAACTAATTTACACAAACGTGTATTATAAGTTGCATAACCACGTGCGACTCTGTCTTTCTTCTTCTTCTCTCCAACCCCAGTTTGATGGCCTCGCAGTGTAGCCACTCAGTCAGATCATTTCACTTGAATTAATTGATCATTTATTATTGATGAAACGTCTATTATTATGTATATCGGATGATCCAGTGGCGTAGCAGCTCTGTCAGGGTTGAACATTTTTTACCACCCAGAATTTTTTTAAAGATGAATTGATTCGTTGCAAATGAAAATGAGCTTTTCTCCCAAGAACAAAAAAATGCACAACTGTTTGTTATTTAAACTATGGTAAAAATGAATTAAATTTTTAACTTTCATGGATATATAATTTTTTAATATTCCCTTGACCTACACTTTACTATATAAAATCTAAAGTTTTAGCAATTATTATTGTAACAATATTTTTTGATATTTCATGTGATATGCATAACTGATCCCTTTTTTATTCATAAATTCCAATTTTTATCCACTCCTGATTTTTGTAAAGAGGACAAATATGCAATTTGTTTAAATTTCCAGATACGCCAGATGATTGTATAGCCCGAAACGAAAAAAACAAAAAACCTCGCCGAAATCGTACGACGTTCACGACAGTACAATTAGCAGCCTTAGAAAAAGTATTTGAAAAGACACACTATCCGGACGCATTTGTAAGAGAAGATCTAGCATCTAAAGTCAGCTTGAGTGAAGCCAGAGTACAGGTTTGGTTTTCTTAAAAGCATTTATTGTATTAATTTCTGATTTTTTTTTTCCAATTACAGGTATGGTTTCAGAACAGGCGAGCAAAATTTAGACGAAATGAAAGAAGCATTACCCTCCAGCAGAATTCCTCGGCGAAATTAACTTGTAAAGTAACCTCGTTACCGAATCCAAGGATCGACAATTTAGAAAAATCAGCTCTTGTTCATCAAAATATAATTTCGCAGCATCCAGCTACCGATATACAATATGTGATGCCTTGGAAGTGTGGCCATAGTCAGTACAATCCTGAAATGTATCCAACGAATTTGAGTAATCAGTTTCCAAGTCAGGCATGTGGTTTCTTATCATCGAGTCCGTTTAATTCATATCCCTCCATCACTTCGCCCACAATGTGTAATCGTTTTGATATAAGTACCATTAGATATAGACATCAAGATTTTAATTAAGTTCCTAGTTTATTATAATAATGTTAATCAATAAACGTTTTTATTGAAATAATTTTAATTCCATCCGCTCTGTGGCTGTTTCATAATAAAATTAAAGTCGCTTTAAAATTTAAATTCTCATTTCACCTTGGTTACTACTACTTAAGTATATTGTTTATAACAATAGTTTAAAGTGACTAAAATTTATTATAAAAACGGACCTCACTTATTTACTTATAGGACCCATTTCGTAATCATGTTTAAGCCATTTGAATTCAAAGTCACTTTTCTATTTTTCAAAACAAATATAAAATTATTTTGAGGGAGAAGAGGGAATTCCCTCCCTGAACTATTTGCGCCAATATTTTATCGAAATTTGTTTTTTTTTTAATTGCGAAAATACATTATGCGCATGCGTCAGAGTATCACTCAAATAATATGAAGTACCAAAGAGGATGACATCATGATACAAATAAACAATAACAATAAGGTATGTCAGCGCGCAGCCTGTGACGTCAGTCAGGTGATATCTACATGCAACTCGGCAGTAATAATAATGACATAAAGTCGCGATTTAGTAGCTTATTTCGACGTTTTTAGATGTTGCAGTAATTTTAATAAGTTTGACTTCAGTACCTGACTGTCTGAGAGCAAAAATGGTTATCAAAAAGATATCTCTTTCGATGATTCCAATGACGACAAATAAAAAATAAATTAATTATTGAAAAGTTGGTCCAATTTTCTTCTAAGGTAAAAAATGTACTACATATATTGCCTCAACACAAACATATGTTATGCCTCCACTAGTTCTAAAGTACGCGCGCGGTTATAAGACTTATAAACAGTCTACAGGAGAGCAAGAGGGTAGGGACTTGGCAAAACCTAGTTGGGATATAAATAAGCGCGTTGCGTTCACCTGAACGACTAATGGGCACGCTAGTCTTTCCGTATGTTTTATATTCAGACGATTTCGTGGAGTCGTGACTCGTGACGTGACGTGTGATGTTGTATCATGAACAAGATCATGATGGATGATGGAAACAAAAATCATTCTTTTATTTTTATTTCAATAATTTTATTAAGTTTGACTTCAGTACCTGACTGTCTGAGAGCAAAAATGGTTATCAAAAAGATATATTTTTCAATGATTCCAATGACGACAAATAAAAAATAAATTAATTATTGAAAAGTTGGTCCAATTTTCTTGTAATGTAAAAAATGTTCTGCATATACATAGCTAGTAGCCTCAACACAAATATATGTTTATGCCTCGACCAGTTCAAAAGTACGCGCGCGGTTATAAGACTTATAAATAAACAGCCAATAGGAGAGCTAGAGGGTGGGACTTGGCAAAACGTAGTTGGGATATAAATAAACGCGTTGCGTTCACCTGAACGACTAATGGGCATAATAGTCCTTCCGTATGTCTTATATTCGGACGATTTCGTGGTGTCGTGGTGGACTGGTGACTCGTGACGTGACGTGTAATGTTGTACCATAAACATGATCATGATGGATGACATTATGGACAATGCAATGCAGAATCAGAATCAAACTACCTACTAGCAGAAATGCAGACTCCAGAATGTAAAGAAAAAAAATCAAACAAAAATCATTCTTTTATGTTTATTTCATAACTTTTAATAAGTTTGACTTCAGTATCTGACTGTCTGAGAGCAAAAATGGTTATAAAAAAGATATATTTTTCAATGATTCCAATGACGACAAATAAAAAATAAATTAATTATTGAAATGAAAAGTTGGTCCAATTTTCTTGTAATGTAAAAAATGTACTGCATATACATAGCTAGTAGCCTCAACACAAACATATATCCCATTTCAGACGTTTTTGAATTCAGAGTTGGCTATGGAAAATTCGAATTATGTTGGTACCTTTCCAAAAGCTGAGTTTTGAACTACCTTTGACAAGCTAAATTTTTTAAGGTTATGGATGTTTCTAATCAAATTTGACTTTGTTTTAAACTTCACCTACGCTGCGTTGCCAAAACAGGAATATATTATCTAAAGTAGGTACTTATACTAATATTCGGGGAAATATTTATTTTTGTGTAAAATCAGACAAGGAGGATTTATTTCTTGATCGATTTTTTTCAACTATATGTGAAATATTAACGATTCCTTTAAATATGTTTTCTGTATTTCAAAACTTTAATTTTTATCCAAGAAAATACGAAATATAAAAATTATCATTTGCTTATTCTTTATTATGTGTCATAAATAACGTTAAAGTTAACTAACTTTTTACAAACATGAAACATGAAACATCAAACAATATAAATTTAAAAAAAAAAAAATTGTAAAAAAATAGAATCACAAATAAAAAATTTCTGAAAACTCCCTCCCAGGTGGAAGTGTTCCCAACATTGACGCTGCATTGCTTCTTTGTAGAGCAATGCTTAATCGTTGGAACAGAAAATATGTTGCCCGGGATTCCTCCGTGGCATTCGTAATTTTCTGACCAACCGATGTCAGAAATCTCAAGGCTTCATTCCCCCAAACTCCTGAAGTTTCTTGTCCGATAGGCACAAAAATGAAGCGATCTTCAAGATGCCGGTATTTGTTTCTTTTTTTTTGGTCTGCAGTATTTGCCGCAGACCCAGGATTGGAGGAAGTGGAATGAAGGTAAGATGCTGCATAGGTGTCTGCACAGGTATAATCCCACAGCAAGCATTTGCCTCTTTGCCATGGAGTCAATGTCATTCCATCAGGTTTCTTACCATCATCTCTAGAGCATCCCACATAGGTTCTCTTATTACCGGAATTCGGGCAGATCTTAGAGCTCGGGAGATAATCTCGTTCGCCTCGGCATGTCGCGAAAGACGACCAGCACTGAATAGACACGACAGACCATGCAATCCTTTCGAAGTTACTTCGTTTCCGCAGCGGCAATGATGGGGATAACAGAAATCACAGCCTAAGCGAAATGCGATGGAAATTCGAAAGCACTCATCTGAAAGGTGGGTTCCAAGCTGAGGAGATGGAAGAGCATATAGCCAGTCACCGGTATGTGGTTGAGAATTAGAAAGAAGTCTAGCTTTGTCTTGTAGAGATGTTGTTTCATGGATCAAGGAATCTAAACTTTTTTGAAAAGCAATTGTCTCCCATGAAGATTGAGACAACATATTTTCCGGAGTAATTAGATTGCGATCATGCCAAATACTCAAAGCTTCTGCGCTCAATGAATCAGATTGTATCATTCCAAAAGGAATTATAATTAAATAAATTATCATAATTTATTGTTTGTTTTTAGTTTAGTAATAAAAGATAAAAATACAAGTTATGTTCATTGTCATTAAAATTTCTTGTTTAACGGTTAAAATAAGATTCATATATTATAAAGGTAAGCTATATTTCTACACTTCTACAGTTCTACACTTCTACAATGCTTTTATAGTTATTGAACAAGAAATATTCAACTAGAAAATTAAGAAATGTTATCCAGAGAAGTAATTTAAAGGCTAGCGGTTACAACATTATTTATAAAAATCTACATAATATTATTTCGGATTTTTTTGCTCGCGACACTTCTTGATTTTTACTCTCAAATTTTATTGAGTTGGTTTAAATTCGAAGATAAAGATTATGCCCTGGAAATTTATAAAAGGCTATTTCAACAAATTTTTTCAACTGACTTCAATTTTCCAATATCAAAGTTTTTTTTAAGAGGGAGCCATTGGTCTTAACCGTAGATAAGACCTAGTCATTCCAATCTAGTAATTTGGCTCTCAGAACTAGCTAATTTGGCCAGACACAAATTTTAAATTTATAAATACATAGTTAAATTACCGAGAAATAACCGTGCCGAGCTGGGATTTGAACCCAGACGGTGGCAGCGTCAACGGCTCAATAATTATAGTCAGTGACCTAAACCGCCGCGCTCAAAATAAAAGTTATTTAATAATAATATAATAAAAAACTCAATCACATTTACATTTATGATCTTTGATTTGTTCTCTATTGTCTTAAATAACTTAAAGTGCTGGACTTCTCTCTCTCGCGTCATGTGGTGAAAGTCAGGAACATATATCACATATCATGTCGCCGACTCTTGAAATACCTAATTTTCACGAGAACATTTGAAGAATAAGTAGGGGTAGTCTTTATTCCTTTATCAACTAATTTAATTCAAATTTTGAAGAAAGCAGATGGAATGAGCCTCATGATCTTTGTAGGTTGCCAATAAGTTTTTCTTCATTTTCAATTTATTGTAGGGAGTTGGAGGATTTTTTTGCTAGTTGAGGAAAGTCTTGCTAACTCGGTTGAGGATGAGTTATGACAAATTCTTATCTCGTTATTGTCGTTTGATACTGAGGCTACCTAAAATATATGAATAAAAATTATATTTGGGTAGAACTATAAATTTTCTGAATCCAATATCGGTTTAATTTAGGTATGGTTATTGGGGTAAGCATTCATGCATGGTGTAGAGCTCATCTTCTTCGAGGTAGGACTGAGTCTCACAAATTCGGGAAGCACGATTTACCGGGGTTTGTATTACAGAGCTCGTTTTTGGGCTGGGTGTTGATTGGAGTTCTTGTGTAAATAACGATCTCTTTGTGTTGGTTTTCGGTAGACACTGGGCCAGTTGCACAAACGTTAATTAAAGATTTGTCAGATAATTACTGATTTTAAATTACAAATTTTGAAAATATGGTGAATATTTTGAATGATCTTTTATTTTTTATCAGTAACTAACTCTTCTAAAAGGGAGTAGAATTTATTTCCAGCAATATCAGACCAATATTTTGACAATACAGGGCATTTTAAAATCAGTAATTATCTGGCAGATCTGTAATTAACGTTTGTGCAACCGGACCACTGTGCCACACAAGTTTTTTTTTCAATTACTTTTGGCATTATAATATAATAATGTAGTATTCAAAGGAGATTTAAGTTCTTTTCAATTTTAAAAGGATAGAAATAAGATGCTGAAAATCTGACAGAACTTTTTGAATGAAGTTACTGAACGTCTAATAATTAAATATTTTTTACTAAAAAATAACAACAATATAGTCCAATAAAGTCTAAAAAGTCATACGTAGGTATCGATTAAGAATACACATTCATTTGATAGTTCGATTTATTTTGTTTCATATACGTGGTTTTTATAGTAACCGCCAGTTTGTCTAAACACTCCATCCCGCATAAATAAGTATACGTCAACATTGGTATTGAATGAAAATTAAATGCACAACACAGAGGATAGAATGTCATTACGTGAATAAATTTTATGTAGTTGTCAGTGTGGCTCTCAAACTGACGTAAGCGGCTCAATTCATTGTTTGAATGATTCCTTCAATAATTTACGCTTGTTCACAACTTGACAATTAACTGTTTGACATTTTCTGGTGAAATTAAAAATATTAATTCGGACGGTTAGTGTGACGTCACATCTGACTTTTTAAAGTTAATCCTACTATAGTATATTATTGAATTATTGCTTTCATACGTCAAACATATTTTTATTAGGTAAGAAATTAATCCTAATGGCATATGAGTAAAGTGGGAAGTCATTTGAACTTTTTTAGCTCAAATCGACTGTCCAGGGTATCCAACTTGAAGAAAAAATATCACAGCCAACTTGAATCCAAAAACGTCTGAAATGGGATATATGTTTATGCCTCGACCAGTTCAAAAGTACGCGCGCGGTTATAAGACTTATAATTTTATAAACAGCCAATAAGAGAGCTAGAGGGTGGGACTTGGCAAAATGTAGTTGGGATATAAATAAACGCGTTGCGTTCACCTGAACGACTAATCACACGTGACGTGACGTGTGATGTTGTATCATGAACAAGATTATGATGGATGACATTACGGACAATGCAATGCAGAATCAGAATCAAACTACCTACTAGCAGAAATGCAGAATGAAAAGAAAAAGAAAAATCAAACAAAAATCATTCTTTTATTTTTATTTCAAATTTATTTCTGCTTCATATTCATTCATATCAATCATATCGTTCGTCAGTAATAATAATAACTAACTATGTACTTAATTAGACTACAATACAATGTTTAAATCATAACATATTGTATTCACAAATTATTATTATTATTTTTTTTTTAGTTGAATTTAATAACAACTATTGATCAACTTATAAGCAATATTAAAAAATGTTGGAAGGTTCAGATGATTATGATTTTAATCCTACAGAAAGGTAATTATTAAGAATAATTTTCATCCCAGATTAATTTTTGAATAGATCATAGATCACCAAGAAGCAAGGCCACTTGGTTATTATAACAGGTTAGCAACAAAACAATAATTATGGAAGGCCTAGGCCTGCCAAAAGTGCTAGACCTAGGCCTGCCAAGTGCTAGACCAGTCACATTCACAACCAATCTTTTTTACTAATTTATTTATTTTTATTTTCCTAAACCAATTTATAACAGTTTTGTTTGAAACTTTTGCCCTTGCTTAAGAAATCTTGATAATGGCAAGGATGCTAATTTTCAATCAGTGTCGTCACAAGAAATTCTTTAAAAAATTAATTTTTGTTTTCTCACGCTTAGCTAATTACCTACATTTTAATTGTTAGCTCCAATTTGGCATCACTGTTTGGATCGTCTATGGATACCCGAAGGCAAGAAAATCAGAGTTTGAAGTATACAGCCCCGAAGCAGCCTAGACCGGAAAATGTAAAAGAAGACCCAACAAAACGCAATCAGCAAAGCTCAGTAATACGAGCCAAAGTGGTAACACTTTATAAGCTGTATGTAATCATCAATTATTTATTATAAGCCATATTATTATTACTTGATCAATATTTTAGGTACAAGAATGAATATAATGTAATGGGAAAACACGGACTTGCCATCATTGGTTCGGCCGCTCAAAATATCTACGAGATCATAGTATACAAGGAAAAGAACAACATCGTTGCTAGAGTTAACATATCCAGCAGTTTTGTTTTTAAAAATCAAAACGACAACTTCTCTTCCTTCTTCGACAACTCGAATCAAAACTGGTTGGTGATGTTCCAGACCTTGCAGGATCGTGACGATATTTCTAAAGAGATCGAGAAACACGGAGGGAAAATTGACAACCCTGTAATGGAACAGAGGAAACCGGAAGAAACTGAAACGAAACCTTCCAACTTCGAGAGCAAAGCTCATAGTTTAGTAGCCGAAAGCGTTCCTGAGAGTGATAGGAAAGATTTACTAAATTATGATAAAACTACTACTACTAATAGCTCTGACACTAGTACTACTAATAAAAGTAATATTTTATCTCGAATGGCTAAAATGGGGCAATCGGTTCTACCAGTCAATAAGACAATCCAATCGGATCCTAGCGATTCAGAAACGACTGACTCGGTTGAAATAATTAAACCTCAAAGAAAACCTAGAAAAATTACAACGATAGTTAAAGAAAAGGAGAGTAATAGCTACATGAATACGTACTACCAGGACCCTCCGGGCCCTCAAAATAGCATAGTCAGTTTATCAACTCACCAGGTGCAAAACATGGCGACTCCTTTCATTGTAAGCCAACCGGGGGTCACCACGGACTCCTTTACAAACTACTACATGGAAAATAGACTCCATAACACAGAAGTCAAGTTAAATTTATCGAATATTTCATCAAAATTAGATTTTCTATTAAACAGTATCAGTAGTTCCGGTGCCGGTTCCGGTTCCGGCATTAGAAATACGAACGAATCGAGCTCCCAGGAAAATGTACTGAAAGCAAAAATTAAAGCTTTAGAACTAAGAGCGGAGAATTTAACTTTCGAATTAGAATCTACTAGAAAAAAAAATTTACAGCTACAAGAATCTTTTAAATCAGACAACAAAAGCATGGAAATCGAGGCTGCTTCAAAAATCGATAATGAGACTATAATTAAAGAGCAGGACACCTTAATAGCTCGACTTAGATTGGAGCTTGAATCGGCGCAGTCGAGAATTATCGAAAACAATTTGCACGAAATGGAGCTCGAGAAATATAAAGAGGAAACTGTAAAATTGAACAAAGAAATTGAAATACAAAAGTTGAAATTGAAGGATTTTGAAGACTTTTATAACGAAAATAAAGATAAGGACTTGGAAAAAACCGTTACAGATTTAAATTCTAAAATAGATGATTTGCAGTTGAAATTGAAGGATCTCGAGGATTACCATCGGAAAAATGAGGAAGAAAAACAGAAGCAAAACGAAGAGAAGGATTCAAAAACGAAAATGTTCACTGAGAATGTTAAAAAAACGATGAGCTCTTTGTATGAAAATATTTTAGAAAATCTTAAAGATAAAGAAGGGTGCTTGGAAGCGGAACCGGAAATTGAAAAGGATTTAGCTTTAATTGTTCGAAGAACTACTTATAGAATTATCAAAGATTTTGAGGCTGTTTCGACCCCAAAAACTACAACTGATGATTGACTTGATGCGGTCTCGTCTAATATCTAATTAGCATAAGAACATATTAATTAAAACTCATATTTTGTGATAATTTTATACTCTTATGGTGGTTCAAATTCAAAATTAAATTAAACCTGGGCATCAGTTGAAAGAGCCTCAGCTATCTATAACTCATATTTTGAAGGCTTTGGGCCTTCAATGTCAAAGTATTGACCAAGCATGGCTCAAGAGTTCAATTACCAGTTTATCTCATGTCATTATCCATATTTTGAAGGTTACGCTATGGGCTCAGAACATCAAAGCAGTATTGACCATAAGCATGATGATGAAAGTTAATGTTAATTCGATCAAGCAACACAACAAGCTTGTTTTGCATTTTGGGGTCTACTATCATTTTTTTTTGTCATTTGGATTTTCAAATTAGAATTTGAACCACTCCAATAAAATAAAATGTATGTGTACATATTGAACAAGAAATAATATAGAATTGTTTATTATTTTAGAAGTTATTTACAATAATTATTTAAAATATGTAATAGCTAGAAACACAAATATAAAATATACAATTCGATTCCTTATAACATACATATTCGATCTAGTTAGATCTTGAATTTTAGAGAAAATATGAACTCTTATTGCTTGATACGCTATTTGCTCTTACAAAAAAAAAACCCTCACAACATAAATTAATATAAATAATCAAAAATACTGTAAGCAATTTTTGTTGATCTTATAATTCCAAGTGCCTTTGCATGATTTTACTCTCAAGATGCAAATGCAGCTTATCGACTTTTTGATTATGTTTCTTAATGGAGTCTTCCATAAGCATCATAGCATCAGTTTTGCCACCTGCCATATCGATTTTTTTCCTCTTATACTTCTCCTCGTTGATCGCCAACTCAGCTCGGAGATGACGCAACTTCAACAACCTGTTTTCATAATGCAGCAGCTCAGTTTTCAACGACTGCAACTCGTCCGGTGTAAAATTGCTCTCCAGGGCTATCTTCCACAGACCCTGCACTTTCGGTTCGACGAACTCCTTACTGCTGGGACCTTTCGAAGCCAAAAGTGAGAGGCGATCCAAACTCTCTTTAATTTCTTTATGCTGATCTCGCAGTTGGTTCGCTTTGTGGGTGTAATCTTTGTTCTCTGGCTCGTCCTCTTTGGTTTGTATTTCGTTGATTTTGTCGTGTTGATCATCTACAGAATCTGTAAGCAATTTTTTCTGGATTACTACAACAAAAAACTATAAAAAGTTGACATACTTGCATCCGAGTCTTCAGTAGCCCCTTTTCCTTTAACATCGTGCAGAAGAGAGTAGTACTGATCGACTTTCTCTTCGTGATGCTCAAATTCTTCTTTGAGAGCCTCGAGTTCGTCGGTTGTGAAACCGGCCGTCTCGGCTCGTTCCCATAATTTGTTCAACTTCTTGTCTTTAAACAAGTTTTTGTTCAGTTTCTGAGTGGCGCCCTCATTGAGTGGTTTGTGTCTGCCGTAATTGTCTGGATTGTGGACGTGATCAACGTGTTCTGCTAAATCGTAGTTTTCCATAATGGCGGTTAACTTTTTCCTTAATTCCGCTTCTTTCAGGCCCTCCTTGTCTTTACCTTCAGCTTTCAAGTGCTTCCAAGTGATTTCTTCTTTGTCGTGTAGTTTCAGTTGTTCAAAGAGTGACTTGAGTTTTGGTTCTGATAATCGCTAAAAAAATACACTTTAGTAAGCAACAAATGATCTTATTGATCCTTTTTTAGTATAATAAAATTAATGAGAGATTCAGCATCCTCTATTAAAAGTGAAACGTTAGTTAGGTACTTACTATCACAGCTTTGGACCATAGAAGATTCAATTTGGCCATCCGAAATGGCTTATCGAGATGTTTCAAGGAGACAGGGCGGAAATCCATATCTTCAGAAGTTTCTGCAGGTTTCTTATTAGCGTCAGCAGAGTACTTATTTGCTTTTTTGGCATCGCCGAATTCAAGTACCAGCAACATACAGAGAGTTAAATAAAAGAAATTCATATTTGCCGATTATTTGTATTTTTGTTCCTTTGCTCTGTCTGAAAATTCACCTTCTGTAAATGGATTTTAATTATTATTGCTTATTGCCAATAATTATTAATTAAGTATTGCTTGAATTCTAAGAATAGATTTTTATATGTACAACTACAACCGTTTACCTTCCAGTTCCAACGAAATGAAACTCGATACTTAATAACATTAACATTATTAACATTACACCATCACCAAAATGATCACAAATTTTTTCGTCCGCTGCTATAGCACCGAGGTTGCTGAAGTTAATATGTACACTAAATCCACAGCCGTATCATTTTGTTCTATTCTCAGAAGAAAAACTTCAAACAATAACTAAATGGACCGTTAACTGAGTTGCTGGTCATCTTTACGTGGAAACTCGAACCACTAAGTTCAAATTTCAAAATCATCATTAACACACGCCTTTAGCGGCCCACTAAAACGAGTAATGCGCATGCGGAGTTATCGGCGCTTTAGCTAGAAATTTTTTCATTGGAAAATTTGACAAGCAGAGTTATAGGTTATATTTTATATTTACTCCCTGACAATGACATCTTATCAATAGTGTACGTCAATCTAGCCAAAATCGCCCTTGTTGGCAGTGTTGGCAGCTTTAGCCGTTTTTTTGCGACGCAGCGCAGCGGTTTAAACCGCGTTCGCTTCGGTTCGAAACGGTACATTTTAGCGACGTAAAGGTGACGTCAGAAACGAACCAGGTTCGTAACGGTTTTGTAAACCATTTAGACACTCGTTTTATTAAATACTTTCTTCGCTCTGCTTCTGCCTAAAATGGAATTTGTAAGTTCATTAAAAAATAAAAAGAGTCAAAAGACTAATGAGAGGCCATAACTTTTTCAAGTTAAGTCGATATGCAATAATAGCAATTGCTAATATTAGGGAACCTGCATTACCGACATTAACGTAGTAAGCGTCAGTGTCGGTAATAAAAGCTGCAGTGCATTTTCTAGTATTTTTTCAAAGTTAGATTTTTCTTGCCCCACTAGAAAATGACCATATAGGGTCAGAACACAAATTTACCTACTCAATATTGAGTAGGTATAGCCTCATATGAGGCCTAATTTTTCCATGCCCTACTTGATAAACCAGCTAACCAGCAAAAGAAAGGGAAAGGGGCTGTTTCAAGGCTGAGTGATCTAAAAGAGGTCACCTCTTCTCTTTATTTCTTTAACAAATTTACTCTGCTATAGGTAGGTGGCAGTCACCATGTCCTTATTGTCCCTCTGTCTCAACTTGATGACCTGCTCTTTTACAGCTTCTTGCTCTCATATTCTACCAAATCGTAGAGTTAAGGATGGGAGGAAATTAAGGAAAATTATTGAGAGAATATTTATTTGGTAGAATTTACAAAATGGTACACAATAAACCATGGTTACATTTCCTGTATAGTTAGTAACATCAATAATAACAAATTAGTGTGTATGAGTTTTAAATTTCGGTAATACATCCTCTAAATACATTAATAATTTCTTGATCATTTCATCGCAACGCCATCGAGAACTGAATGGATAATTCTCCAACACCTCAACACATGCTTTCTTGTTATCCAGACAATAAAAGGAGCATAGAGAAACTGTTGGCTTGTCCATTGGGAAGGTTTTACCTGAAATCAAAATTATTAGGTGCTGCTAAACAGAAAGTTTTCTTACAGACAAGTGATAAGTGGACCCATCTTCACTTACCGATCTCAACTTTGATGAGACAAAAATAATCGTCGATTTCACATATGAAATGGGCTTTAGCAAAACTAACCGCATCATACTCAACTAAACTTTCTCTTCGCATCGTGGCCAGGCATGTGATGTACTCTTTTTTCAAGTTGAAATGATGCACCAACATACCGATCCTATCATGTAAGAGTTTATCGATGTAAGGAACGTAGTCCGCTAAAGAAGTGTCTTTGGAAAAGTTCGGAATGGAAAAGCTTTTTGAATTTCCCAAGACTTGCTCGGCCCTTGGCGAAAGTTGCAGGGCGGTCGTCACTCTCGTGCAATCCAGCTTCATGAAGGAGATTTTCAAATTCGCGTAGTCTTCGCCAGGATTAAGATACCCTCCACTACTTTCAAGGTCACTAAAATATAAAAAAAATAATGTTTCAACAATTTACCAAGAACGAGACTTATAAATGACAAGGACAAAGCTGTCAATGTCAAACATTCAAATCGTGAAGTGAAAATTCACTACAAAAACTAGAATTTTCAAAAGTTATTTTACTTACGGTGGTTGAGCGTATTCCGGCAGAGCAGAAAAATCAATATTCATCCTAATTAGACAATGCACCGAGTTATTTTCGGCTAACAGCTCCACATCTTTCTCAGTTAAACCCATTTTTGGGGTTAGGGCACAAAATTCATTAAAAATGCGGCTGTAAACGTTCTCATTTTTTAATCTCTGATACTGAAAACCAAACAACAAAATTATCATTTCCAGCCTTCAACACAGACATTTCCTTGAAATTTTCCTAGTTTATTGACAAAAACTTCAAGATTATACCAGGTGAAACGTGGATTTTTAATGGCCAGCATGATCCGAAAGTTGGAATATTTTAAAAAATTTTATATTTTAATTGGCATCATAATATAAGCGATGCCTCCATAATTGAAGTACCCTAGAAGTCACACGTTTTCCATATTTCTACTGGCTAACATGCAAGATGGTGGCTGTCCAACCAAAAAATGGACACTCTACTATACCAACTGTCCCCACAGTTCTTTAGAGGCAACTGTTGAAAAAACTGAACTGTTTAAAATGCGTACAACTTACCTGAATCTTTTTGAAATATAATATTAAATCATTCAATAATAGAGACAAAGCGTCATCGTTTTTCACGTCCCAGTTTCCCAAGCTGGGGATATTATCACAAACAGTGTCAATGTCGATATTCTCCATAAAATAATTATCGTTGAAATCAAAATCGGGTGCAAACGAATAATCCTCGGGGTTGAATATCAGTTCCCATTCGAGAAATTTTCCTGCATAGGGGATTTTGAACTTGAAATTGGTAAACACATCGTTGATAACATGTTGTGAAGCGACAGCAGTGATGTCTGAGGATTTTATTCCGCATAGAACTGGAAGAGCAGTTTCAATTTAAATATTGCCACTGTGAGTGATTTATGGATATTATCTCTTACCTATACGACTATTTAGGCATAGTTTAAGGATATTATCACGAATACAAGGTGCGAATTTTTCCAAGTATTTCGTGTTAAAGTTTGAGCAGATTTCACTCATTTTTTCTCATTTATAAATTTGACTTCAATACATAACCAAAAAATCAAAAATTGATGAAATTATTGAAATTCTTGGATAATTATTATCTTACACCTTCTTTGTTTGCTACACACGTACTGTTTTACAGCTTCCCTTTTATTAGCTCTTATCACTGAAGGAACAATTAATTTTTCTGTGTTAGCTGTTTTGTGGTTAGGCTTCCTTATTAGCTGCTTATATCGGGACTCCCGTCGCCCGTCCGCCTTTTTCCGTTCGTTTTGTTGATTTTAATTAATTAACAAATAATTTCAATTTAGTTCTGGGCTCTGTCATTTCATTTTTCATTTGATTATGAATTATGATTAGATTAAACTTTAGGTTTTAGGTTAGGATGTTATGTGTTGTTGTTATGTTAGGATTTGCTGTTGCTAGAGCGCCGAGAACTCTGCCATTCCGTCGTATGTCGTATGTCAATTTACGTTTTTCTTGTCTTGGGTTTCGCGACTCTTAGGGGTGACTTTCAAATTTAAAAGTAGATTTTGCAAAATGTATAACATAGCTAAACAAAAACTAGTCAGAACCTGTTAGACAGGTCATTTGGTCATTGTTAGGTTTTTCCCTGACAGGGTATACCAATGTGGATGCGGATCTATTAATTCTATTATTGCTGCAACTATCGGCACTATAGCATAAATCTTAAGGATTAGATAGGATTTATGTGACATTTGACATTCGTAAGTTTTTTTTTAGAAAAAAAACATCCCTGGAAAGATTATTTAACTGCTATAAAATATAAAATAACAGTAAAAAGGTAAACACTGGAAACTTGAAAACAAAAACATGAAATGAAAGTCAGTCAACTCAACCCCCGAAACGAAATCCTTGATATTATAAATTATAAAATTGGCCCACGCGCAGATAGCTGTGACGTCACGTCCGTGACTGTAAAATACTAACGGCAACCACAGCTGTCTATTTATAATATTTTTGTATTATTTGGTGTTTTTCTTGTTTAGTGTTCGCCTTAATAAGTGAAAATGGTCTTTTCGGTGTACTAAGGTGTACATGAGCAATAACAACAATAAGAACAGTGAAAACTAGAATATACGAAATGTCGTTATTTCCCTTCCCACCAACAAGTGACGAATGGTTGCGTAAATGTTGACAAATTTATTGGTGTGGAAAGTGCATGTAAAGTCTATTTTTTATTTAGATGGACTTGTCAAACAGCTGTCAAGTTGGTACCCTACCCTGTGCAATCTTTAAACAGTAATTTTCATATTGTCGGATGGTAGCCTGTTTTCTCGACCTTGGCAAAAAATTTACGTTGTGACTAAAGTAACGGCAACATTCCCCGATTCGGGTATAGGCTATGACGTCACCTGCAAAACATGTTTCCTTGTTGTAAGTTCCACTGTTATAAAACGCAAATTAAAAACTTCCAATTACTTTATTTTCTCTGAAAATAGTCCTTTTTTAGTAGTTATTCGTTTTTTGAGGACAAATTTAACTGTTGCTTGGATTGACTATATCCAATGACGTTTTGCGAAAACTAGGTCTACTCCCTGAGTCGGCACTCTAGTCACAGCGAAACGCGAAGGAACTGAAAAGTTGAAGTTGTCAAATTAACAAACCAAATTATCAAATTCAAAATTATTAAAATGCTCAGGCAGGTAAATTTATTTCAAAAGAAAGAAAAGAAGGAATCATCAAATGCTATAAACAATAGCGATTGAAAGATGTTTCTCCAGATTAAGCAAAAATACTGTTTAATCAGATTCCTTGAAAAATTCTTAAAAAATGATTAAATAATGTAAGTACCTCTTCTATTTATCAATAATAGATTTTCTTCTATTTTCAACATTTTTACATAAAACTAAGAAGGAATCGGTCTAATCCTACATACATAAGATTTATAAGAGTAAATAGCTAAGGTACTTACACCTACAAGTCTCTAAAATTTTCCAATTTACCTCTAAAAATTGAGTTTATAGTTTTTTTTTTGATTGAAATTTTGAAATAAAATGACATTTCAACTAATGGACATAACCTAAATTAATTTAGTAACTATTCCAGTGACTATTTTAGTAACAACTATCACCATAACCAACCTAATCAGTCTTGTTGCCAATCGTTCCCCTAGAATTTTGACTTGGTGGAATCCATCTAAATAAAAAATAAAGTATATGAAAGAGGCTAGGCGTGCATTTAATAAGTTTCTAATAAAAGGGTCAAATATAAATCTTTTTTTTTCTTAGAAAAAAAATAACACAGGTCTTAAACATAATATACAGGGTGTTGATTTTCAAAGCGGGCCATAGTGGATTAGCATTGCGAAAGTGGTTTTTGAGGATTCCTGCTCGCCGTTTAAACTGACAGAAATGGTTTTGGTATCAAAATAAAGTGAAAATTATTGCGCATAACGCTTGACATCAGAAATTAATTTAATTTCACGTTGTTTTCTAAAATTCTTCAGTAAAAATTCAAGTATATAATTGTTAATGTTTAATCACAAAATAGCATGCCTTGCCTAAACAATAATGACGTTTCTACGTTTCGACAATCCAATAATAAAACTGCTTTATAAGTCAGTAGGTAATAAGAAAGTCTGGTTCTATTTAACTCTGGCTACACTGTAGTAGGTTTTCACCATAAAGACTCTCTTGGTTTGTATAACCCATTTTTACGCATATTCTTTAGACAAAAATAAGCAAACTTTTTCTTCATTCTGTTCCTTCTTTTGTAAAAAATATCAAGACAAAGAATGCATAGACCTTCATTTGATGCTTTTACTGAGAAGGAAGAGTTTTAGCAGAGAAACAGGAACAGAATGTGGTTCCTAAAACAATTATTTCGCATTGCAGAAAGAGTTTTTTTGATTTATTTAAAATAATTTTTATTACCTACAAGAGCATGAAACAGCATTGCACTTACCTTTCAAAAGTCAACAAATATGCGAAAGTTTTACGTTATACTGTTATTAATTGAGTAAATTATTATAAATTATATTTCTAAAAATGTACTTTCAAGGTAAAGTTCATCTAAAATTTATTATTAGTTTGATAAAATACTCAAATTAAATAAATCAAATTTTAGACAATTGCAAAACTAAACGTCAGATTATGTCAAAATGAGAATTAAGATCTAAAGGCAGCTTCATTTTAGTTTAGAAATCGTCCGCAATGCGCGATGCGCTACCGGAATGCGCGTGAACAGTGTACCCATTTTTGTCCGTCGATCTGACGGTCTCTTTATAGTATGTTGTCTCTGGAGATTATGTTGCACATGCGTACACGTCTTTTTTCACACGTAATTTTTAAGAAACGGTAAACTTTTGCTGCGTTAGAGGAAGTTTTAACAATAAAAAGAGGGCTTTTTTACTTGTTCGCGCTGTCTAAAAGTAACTTTCTTAATATTTTAAACTCATTTTAATAGTCCTCTACCTCTATCAATACTTATCTGTTACTGGGATTTTCTGGACAAAAAATTCACCCAGCCCCAGCAGACAGTTTATGATTACAGAAAATATACGGAGCTCAGAATTTCCGTATACCTGAAAGTTTGTCAGGTAGGTTTTATTACATCTTGATGAATTTTATTTTTAAGGATCAGTATGGGAAGGTCTTATAGGGGTACTAAGATCACACTGCCGTTCGTGTGTCTACCAAGACGTTTTTTCTCAGTAACTACACGTTAGATATAGAGTTAAAAATTATACCCAATACTAAACACTCACTAAACTACATCTTTGTAGATCCTATAAACCCGTAAAATGTTTTTATTTTTAATAACCCATTATTGAAAGAGGATTCCTCGAATTCTATTCGTGTTATTATTTATTAGTTTCACTTTTCAAACTTCTCTTTTTTCCACTTGATTCCTACTTACGCCTGTGACCAAATGTGCCAAAAATATGACATCCAGCTGTTCAAACATAACCGTGTTAAGTAAACGTCAACGAGTGAATAAGCTACCCTATATAGTAAGCGTTAGTGTCGGTAATGCAGGTTCCCTAATTCTGTACATAGTAGAGTAAATTGTAAATAATTCTGCTAAATAAACATTTCAAACGGTGTAAGTGTAAATCTAATACATAAGTTACATTGCATCTTATATCACCTTACACTTTTAAATTTACATTTTCATATATTTTATGAGCGCACCCAAGACTATGAGTGTATTTTAGAGTGTCGTAAATCTTTTTTGATTGACTTTCGTAGTAGTTGACACTGTTGACAGTTGAACTCAAAAATGTAATGGTCAATTTGGATTATCGGGAATGACATTTCAGATTTCGGTTCAGTGCACTCAAAAAATCAACTTGACAACATCGTGAATTGAATGTGGCAGTGCAGATAACTTTGACGGCTTGCCTCTTGCCTTGCTTATTAGTTTTTGTTAACCGTTTCATTATTATTCATTCTTATTAATAAACCAATTAATTACACAAAACAACAAAACTATTCTGATGATCGTAATTGTTTCACGTTTTCGTAGTGCAGCGCGTTTAGTTTTACTATGCACAGATAAGTAGACACATGCAATTAAAATAAAATCATTCAAAAAATCTCAACCAGCAACTCCTGTCGGTCGACCCCATCCAGCACTGCTCGCATCTTCTCGACCCCGTAAATATTAAAATGACCGAATATAAATTGGTGGTAGTCGGAGCCGGTGGTGTTGGCAAGTCGGCCCTCACCATTCAGTTGATACAGAACCACTTCGTGGACGAGTACGACCCCACGATCGAGGACTCCTACAGGAAGCAAGTGGTCATCGATGGAGAGACGTGCCTGCTCGATATCTTGGACACTGCTGGTCAAGAGGAGTACAGTGCGATGAGAGACCAGTACATGAGGACCGGGGAGGGTTTTCTGCTGGTATTCGCTGTGAACTCCGCCAAGAGTTTCGAGGACATTGGGACTTACCGGGAACAGATTAAGAGAGTTAAGGACGCAGAAGAGGTGCCAATGGTTCTTGTAGGGAATAAGTGCGATTTGTCCGCATGGGCTGTGGATATGAATCAGGCTAGAGAAGTAAGTTGTTGTTATTATTTTAATTAGGTAATAAGGATGAGTCATCGATGATTGAGGATCACTCATACTGCTGCTGTGATTATTGATGTTTTGATTTTAAGACGGTTATAACAGAATTACTAAGTATCTACTAAGCACTTGTGATATACAGGCTGTCACAGTTAATAGGGAGTAGGACACCTGCGTTGTTGCGTTTACATAGTCACTTGCCTCCGGTAGCTCAAACGTCGCTAGCTGATAGCAGATGAGGACAGTAAAGCAAATAAGAAAGCAAGTTAAGAAAGGTGTCTTAAACAGCCGTTTGAAGACATAAGGAGTAAAAGAGCCCCTCTCAGATTTAAGGGTGAGAAATCACCGATCCTTGAAGAGGAAATCATCAAGACACTCTAGAGAGTCAAAAACCAAAATTTTGACTCGAAAAGATCAAGGCTGTCCTTGCATTTGATCCTCGAAACAAGTGATATATTAAGTTAAATCTTCTTTTTAGTTTTTTTTTTCAAGCGAGTCTTAAAGAAAAAGCGAGAAAACAAATAACTGCAGAATTTTCAAAAAAGAGCCCCTAAAGAATTTGTCAAACTTCTGGTTCATCTCATCTCTCTCAGCAAGACTAATAAGGCATAATCAAGACGCCTTACTCTTATAGAAAAAAAAACTATCAATACAGTGGGTTTATAATTTTTATATTGCATAAATCCTTCAAATGGTCATTGAGGAAGAAAAAAATCGCGAAGTGCTATTAAATTTTTAGATAGTGGACATTCGAGATTAGGGTGAAACTGCACCACTTTCAGTTTTTTAATTAGGTATATCTCGAAAACTAAGAAAAATTCAGGTTTGAAAAATGGCGAAAGAATTTTTTTTTTTTCATTTTATTTGCTTGTAACTTTTTTCTGAGCAGAAATAGGGCTAGGCATTGCTCCGCAGAAAAATAAGTAGAATAAATTTCCTTCAAAATAGTGGGTTAAAAATCATTTTTGGATGAAAACTGACTGAGATGTAGCTGCTCAAACTTTTTTTTTTCGACTTTTATCGCATTTTTAAATAGTATTTTGAACAATTTAATTGCAAATTTAAAGGTGGAGCTGTGTTTATTTTATCAAGGGGTTGAATCTTCCAACATCCAATAATTTAAATTAAAAGATGAATAAGATTACATAAAAATATAAATATTAAAAAAAAGAAAATACAAAGTACTTAAAAGAAATATAATCATGAAATCGTGCAGTTTGTTTTAAAGTAAGGTAATAAAACACATTTGTATGGTACGTATTTAAAATTGAGTTAATGAGTTTATTGTGATTAAAAATTGTAAAATGATTTAAGCGAGAATTTAATTAACAACTTATGGTTTTATTGTCAATTTTCATTACCCACACTTTATTTACAAACTTTGTTGAAATGATTGATTCATTAATTGTGATCGAGTTCTAACATCCAACAATTTTCAAGAATCAGGTGCGTAGGTAGTAGGTACTAAGTACTAAGTATCACAGTCAGGGTTAAAAATAATTCTCTATCTTATCATAAATGTGCATTTTTATAGTTATGGTTTATGCTCGGGTTTATGGTTAATGCTACTTATCTCTATCTCGCAATGTAACAATCTGTGCGACATGTGTGAATCCCAGAGTTTCCAATTTACTATCACCATCACTGTTGCATGAACCTTTTCGACATATTTCTTCTTTTATGCTTAGAAATGCATACTTTTATAGAGCTAAACTTCTAGGCAAGAGTTAAAAGATGATTAGGTATATTTATTTATTTATTTATTTATTCAAGCCAACAGGGTAAAACCCCATACAAAAATAATAAACTATTATACATATTAGAAAGATAGCAAATGTACAAATATTACAACCTCATGAATTACTCATCTATATTTCAACAATATTTTTGACATATTTTTAATAGAGTGGAGTGAACTGGTACTTGGCTCAAACCACCGTGCATTATCATTACATATTCTCGATAATCTATCCAGTATAGTCTCATACTGGCCTGGTCTTATTGTATCTACGAGGAATATTTGGTTATTATGACGCAATGTTCTTGGCGGAACATAAAATTTCAGATTACCTAAAAGTTCAGGAACATCCAGAGAATTTGATAATAATTTGTAAACGAAAACAATATCGGCTCTGTTCATAGCAGATTCGAAAGTAGCTAACGAAAATTTGAGATAGAGTCGACTAAGATCATGGTCAAAAAAAGAAACAAAAATACCAATTTTGGAAGCTGCAAACCTCAAAAATCTTCTATTTAGAGATTCAATTTTACTTTTCAGTCCAATTTCATTCCTTCTCCAGACAACCGATGCATACATAACTTTTGGAAAAATGAAGGAAAAATATAACGATCTAAAAGTAGATATATTCCCAAAAGAAGATGAAAACCTCTTGATAAAATATACCCCCCTAGTAACCGAAAGGTGAATATGGTTAATATGTTGTTTAAAAGAAAGTTTAGAATCGAAAATGACTCCAAGATCTCTGACGGACTCGCTGAAAGATACAACATTATCATCCAAAAAATACGGGAGTAAACTCAATTTACTAGATCGACCAAAGCGGATGTGATGGCATTTTTTTATGTTGATGACCAATCCATTCAGCCTGCTCCACTCTTGAAAGAGTAATAAATCACCTTGAAGCAAATCCATATCATCATATCTACGAACAGCTCTGAAGAGTTTAGCATCATCAGCAAAGAGTAATATCTCGCAATTTTTTAGATTTCCTACTAAATCATTTATAAAAATAGCAAATAGCAATGGTCCCAAATGAAGTCCTTGTCCAACACCAGAAAAAACTGAAAAAACATTAGAGTAACAATTTCCTATTCTGACAACCTGCTTTCTATCCGTCAAATACGATTCCAGCCATTTCAACAAACTACCGTTAATGCCATATGCATAAAGTTTCTTAAGTAACAACTGGGTGTTGACAACATCGAATGCTCTAGATAAGTCCGTATAAATTGCATCCACTACCATACCATCATTTAGATTGGTGACAATATAGTCGTAATACAAAGTTAGGTTGGTAACCGTGGACCTACCTCTAACAAAACCGTGTTGTTGACCAACAATATATTTAGACAAATGTGCATGTAAATGATTATAAACCAGTTTATCAAATAACTTTGCAAAAATATTATATTTACTTATTGGTCTATAATTATTAATATCAGAACTATCACCGCCCTTTAGAAGGGGAAGAATAAAAGACAACTTCCATGCCGCAGGAAAATATCCAGACTTCAATGAGAAATTGTAAACTTTAGTTAACCATGGAACTATACTATCAATGGAGTATTTTACTATCTTGATATGAATATTATCAAGTCCTGGACTGCAATCCGATTTCGCCTCATCAATAGCAACTCTTACCTCCTCCTCCGACAAAACCACACCATTAAAAGAATCGCGATAATCAAACGATACTGATGTCCCACCAAGGTCAGACAGAGAATAAACACTGGAGAATTTAGCGGCAAAAAGGTTAGCTATATCTAAGGTATCATCAGCAGTAGTGCCATCAAGATGCATAATTGAAGGAAAAGAATGGCCTTCACTTAAAGAATTAACGTAGTTGTAGAATTTTTTTGGATTAATTCTGATGTCCTCCTCAGTATTCCTCAGGAACAATTTCTGATCTCTAATACATAATGCTTTACATTTACTTCTCTCAAGTCTAAACAAGCCATGATAATAAGATGATTTCAATTCTTTATAGAGTCTATGATATTTCTTTTTGTTAAAAATACAGCATTTAAGCTCATCGGAATACCACGAAGGGAAAGACCCTCTACCAACACTGAAAGATGGAACATGTAGATCAATCAAAGTATTAAGCCTTGAAGTGACAAACTCTAAAAATTCATCTAAATCTCTTCTACAATTGATACTACAAGGAAACTCGATATCCATCAAACCATTGTTAAATGAAGCGAAATCAGCTCTATTATAATCAAATAATCTAATAGCAGAGGGCAACAATTTAATATTAGGTACATTAAAACTGATTTCAAGAGGACTGTGATGAGAATCACATTTAAAGATGAATTCATCAGAACCAACTACAGCAGTATCGCTTCTATTTGTAAAGCACAGATCTAATACATTACCGGCATCATTAAATAAATTACAATGCTGCAAGAGACTGTATATCTTACACCACAAATTTAAGAGTTTACTTGACTCTCTAACCTCGACACGACTAGAGAAACCATGAGAGTATGAGTACCTTTGTAATTTTGACCACCTGTACCCAGGTAGATTAAAATCACCTATTAAACAAAAAGTAATATTATCACCGTCAACAAAGACCAGGTCACCTAGAGTACAATGAACTGCGTTCAAAAAATTTTCATAATATTCTACATTGTAGTCAGGTGGAATGTAAGCAGCACCGATAACAAAAAAGCTATCATTAGTGAACACTTTAACAAAAATCATTTCAAATGAATTGTCATTCAATGGTATATTAACACACTTAAATTTCTTATTTATAGCCACTAAAACACCACCCCCATCACTTTTTTGACTAGTAAACAGTGACCGATCACAACGGATTACATTATAATTAACCAATCCAAGTTCAGCATCCACAATATCTCCGTTTAACCAGGTTTCAGTCAACACAATAAAGTCAAATTCCTGCAAAAGATTAACTCTCCCTCTAAAAGCTTCCAAACGACCCTTGATACTTGTATATCAAATATTTGGTATGAATTAATTTTTAAATTTACACTAGTTCAATATCAATATAAGTTCAATTTATCGTGTAGTGTTGTCAGTTGTCAACTGTAAAATAAATCAACAATTATTAATGTTTATTTATAATATTAATAATTATTGTGAACCGCATTGATTAATGAAAATCAAAATAGAATGAATTAAACTGTAGAAAATTGCAAAAAAAAAACTTAACAAAAGGTAAAAATACATTGAAAAAAAAAATTAAATTAAATAGCGTAACTTTCTTCATCTCCATCTTCAATCATCAAAAGTATGACAGTTTTTCAAATTCCGTCCTTTTGCTCTAATTTTATTTTCTTATTATTATTATATCTTATGTTAAGATTGTTAAGGCAAAAGGCAAGTCATGTAATTAAATTTAACACTTGACATTCTTGACATTGACACAGTTAACACTGACAATTGATTGACAGTGGAAGAAATTGAAATATTTCAATATTTTCGCTTTGAACTATTTCATACCAACACCAACAACCCTGATTGCTAATAATTGCCAGTGATTCATCTTTAATGTGATGGAATTCATGGAAATATCTAATCAATTGATGAAACTAGTTTAGAGAAGTATAAATTTAAAAGTTATAATTATATAAGATATGCTGTATACAAGGTGATTCAAAAATGGCGTAAAAAAATTAGTACCTGTAAAGTTAGAGATTTTTTTTCTATCGAGTTGTTTTAGGATAGTCTTTTGTTAATCCTAGCTCGTGTTCTTACTGGTACACGTTGTGAGCTGGCTCATGTTCTGATTAGATTACTGAACTCTGCCATCAATAGGATTTTGACGATCTTTTTGGTGGAACTTCATAAGAAAGAACTTGTACATTTTTTTTTAATCAATGACCGTTAGCTAGAAAGACTTGTGTAACATTGGCAATCTATTTTCTTTTTTGATTTTGAGTATAAAGATTTTTTTACAATTTTTTCCCACTCGCTAATCATTTTGGTATCACTCTCTATACAGGGTGATTCAAAATTCAGTGCAAAGATTTTAAGGGCGTATTTACCAGCCAAAAATAAGAAATTTTTTTCATATATGTAATCATATGTCCTAACTTGCTTCGTTTTCTAGATACAGGGTGTAAAATTTTGAGAAAAAAAATTAGATTTTTTATTAATTACTCAAAAACCTTTCAGGCGATTTAAATAAAATTTGGTAGGGTTATTTGCCGTTATAAGGAACTTCTTTTGATGGGAATAACATAAATTTATTAATTCCAGTGGCGTCTCAGAGGGCTACCTACTTGATACTTATAGGTAAAATTATAATATGCCACTGCTCTTTTGACAATTTATATATTTTTTTAGATTAAGCGGTCAATATTGTAACTTTCTTGCCTCCTGAGCTTTACTCGTTCCTAGCTTTGTTTCCAATAAAAAAATCAAAATCTGTGCCAGGCCCTATTAAAATAGTAATAAATTCACATCGATTATTGAGATTCATTTAATTTATTTCAGGTAGCCCCCTGAGACGTCACTGGAGTTAATAAATTCATGTTATTCCCATCAAAGGAAGGCCCTTATGACAACAAATAAGCCTACCAAATTTTATTTAAATCGGCTGAGAGATTTTTGAGAAATTAATAAAAATCGATTTTTTTTTTTTTTCAAAATTTTACACCCTGTACTTATCTAGAAAACGAAGCAAGTTAGGACATACGATTATATGAAAAAATTTTCTTATTCTTGGCTGGTAAGTACGCCCTTAAAATCTTTGCACTGAATTTTGAATCACTCTGTATATTAATATTAATTCTTAATTCCATGAAGTAGGGAAAAAAATTAAATTATTTCAAGGGTTATCATTTATCAGTATCGAAAAGACAAGGAAGATACAGATTGTGCTAGTAGGTTCTGAAAATTGAGATTACCTAACTCTGGATCCAGTTAAGGAGAAATTCACTTTATATTGAGGGAGCATTTCTCATGAGCACATTTTCAGAGAATTTTCAAGAATTATTGAAAAATTGTTTATTTAAAACTTTTGAACCGCTTAATATCCTGGAGACAATCTAAATTAAAATGTTATCAAAAATTAAAATCTGTGAGTATCTCTTATATCTTAGATATAATAAAGATAGAGTGTATTGTAGGAACATTTAAATTAATTTATAGTAATTTGTGTAATTTATCCTCAGATGAACTTTACTATTATATTGTATGTTTAATTTTTATGGGCCGGTTTCATAATAAAATTAAAGTCATTTAAAATTTTTATATGAAATTTGTGGATTTTAGGTTTTTATTATTGATGTTACGAGATTGGATTAGAAAGCCAAATGTGACACAATAAATTAGAAAGCGGAAAACTTGCTACATTAGGAAATTAGGAATTCTTCTCATGATATTTATGATTCTAATCTTTAAACCACCTCTTTCAACAGAAAAATTTGCCTTTACCCTCAGTTACAGTAGAAAGTAAATAAATTCCTGTGTGAGTGATAAAAATATTGTAAATTGTAACATAAAACTTCAACAATAGTTTGAAGCAATTATTTTCACTCTATAACTCTATCACTATAACTTATAACAATAACCTCCAAATCTGAAATAATCAGTTGTCCTCTTATTTCCACACAGATATTACACAACTAATGCTCTTTCACCGCTTGTCACTTTACTTTGTTTTCTGCTACATACACTATTATTCACAATCACAATCACTAAACAACACTACTGGCTACAACTGACTACTCTATATCTCCCTTACTCTGTGATACTTCAGCTCTCATTCACATCCAAGATACGACTAAGAATATACGATTCTTATATAGTTCCCTGAGGTGCCGTCGAAGCCTCTGGCCTATCTCTAGACACGCTCACGACGGAACCGCACATTCTTGAATATGCGTAGAATTACAAAGCCATTCTGGTGTTTAGTAGAACAGAGAACTGTCAGTTACAGTCTTACAATGGCCTGGCAATGTGTCATTTCTGTCATGTCGCTAGATCCGTCTCGAAATAACCAAATTGCACAAGGTAAACAAATACAAGAAATACGAATTTACAAATCTGTGTTTCTTCTTTGACTTTTCATTGGCTCAGTAGCCTCTCTCCTGCTCATATAAACAACACTAACTCTCTCTCTCCTCTCTTATTAATAACTTTCTGGATTCCACTACTCACTTACTGGTTCTCTAACTGTCTAATTTAGCTGTCTTGTCTTTCATAACATCCCAAACTGACCGACTATGATATGAGCAGACTGGCCCTCTTTATATGCCACGACAGGTGACCTTCTCTACTGACATTCTCCAACTTCAATGAAGTAATTCTGAGAACAGCTGTCACTTCATGTCATCTTTCTAGAACAGCTGATTTACGAATGTTGGAATGTTTCATGTTCATGCAAATCTGACTGGGCCAAAACGACCAGAATTTACACGAACTACACGACTTCTTTTACAAATGGTCTGCACAAATGTATTCAATTCAATCGCTTAGCAGTATCATTGATGGTTCTTTTTAAAATGAATTCTTGTATTAATATAAATTGTAATTTTATATAAAAAAAAACTGGTAACATTGTTAATTAACTTGTCCTTATTTTTCTAATAATTTTTGTCGTGTCACTTTTATTGTTTTAAGAGCACCCAATATCTTGAAAAAACTAGTGCTGGGATATTTTTGTAACTTTCTTTTCAATATTACAGGTGTTCCATTTCTTTGTTAGTTTGTATTTTTTTTCAGCGCCCTGTATATAATGAGCTCCGATTATAATGAAATGAATGTTGATAAGAATCGGACTTGGGAATTCATAAAGGTTTTCTTTTTCTGTTATATCTAATTATTGTTTGTTTTTGCTTTCACATTAATTTTTGTATTAATTGGGTAAATAAAATTGCCCCCCTTCTCCCAGTGTGAGATTCACAAAGTTTATTTTGGCTCATAAATTATGATTTTCCAGGTGGCGAAGCAATACGGTATCCCGTTCGTAGAAACGTCAGCGAAGACCCGGATGGGCGTCGACGACGCCTTCTACACCTTAGTGAGGGAGATCCGCAAGGACAAGGCGAGACAGGGGAAGCGCTCCCACAAGCTGATCGGCTCCCACGGTCGCGTCCCCAAAATGAGGTGTTCCATCCTGTAGAACCTCCGTTAATGCTCCCCGATTCGTCCGCGAGTTCCGCACACACGGTGTCTGGCTGGTGTTCTCCCTTCTGCATGTAAGTGACCTGACTGACCGAGATGTTCGATTTGCGTGCGGGTGGTTTGTCTGTCGAGCGAACGAACGAACGGTTCTCCCGGTGACGGAATTTTCGCGTGCGGCGAAACGTGTGAAGTTTATTAAATCGTGTGATTTTGATTGCTTTTTTGGCTTCATATCAGTGCATGTATGAAAGAAAGGACTCGGTCTGTCTGTACGGTTTTTTAAACATTATCAGCTTTTAAGTATTAAAAATGAAAGGTTCACTTTTTTATTTTATAAGGATGACGTACTTTGGTGCAATGGGGAGGGGGGTCTTTCAAAGCTGGTGGTGCTTTAATGCGAGAGTTTCTTGTTGAACTGGAACTAGAACTAGAACCAGAACTAGTTGTGAAAAAAGTAACGGAGGTGACTCTGTGATGTTTAGGTTAATAATTAATTAATAGTAAGGATACGAGAGGAAGTTTCGACGAAGTAGCTTTGAAATAAACCCTTCTCTTAGTTAATTTAGATGACTTCATAATATTATGTTTGAAAGATTGTTCTGAGTACTCTACTCTTTAAAAATAGGTAACGAGAACATTGGATATTTTTCTAAAATGTTTCAATGTAATTGATTGTTCCTCCATATTTTTTCCAATCATTTCATGTCCGCATAGGAGTTTCAGTGATGATTTTTATAAAATATTATATCAAAGAGCATTTGCTTAAAATGTAGTTAATAAAGTATAGGGTGATCTGAGAAAAAGAGACCATCTGACAATTTCTCTGTTTTTAACAGTAATTTCATTTTATTGACACTCGGTAAAATTTGAGCTTATTCATATAGACTTGGATAGGAATATCGAAGGTGCCAAATTGTACCACCCTTTTTAGATAGGGAACCAATCATATTTTGGAGCCAGTTTCCTAGAGTTACAATGGTTTCAATTTCTTTTAAACAGGTCATTATCAGATTGTCTTTATATCGAGTATCACATTATTTGTTGGGAGCATTCAATTCTTTTGTTGCTCCCATCATCGTCCGTTAAACTTCAAAATAATTTTAAAAAATGAAAAAAAAAGCACAATTACCCATCAACTCGATTCATACCAAACGAATGCTCTTGAAATAACGATAAGGAGAAAAAGTTTGCATTACCTGAGCTTAAAAATCGCGTTTTAAGCTTGCTTTTTGCAAAATAAAAAAATATGGCTGTTGAAATTGTCTCTTATCTTTAATATGGTGCACAAATTATTAATAATTTTTTATCGAGCATAGTAATAAAACTCATCACATTTGAAATGTTTCAGTGATTTTTTCATCAGTAAAAGTATTGTATCGTTTATTTTATAGATAGTTTTATCATTCTTTTTTTTTTATTAATTATTGTTATTGTGAAAATTTGAATGACAAGTAGGCGACATAATTTGTTTTATATGGGCATAAGAGTGTCACTTTTTTCATCATTTGGTTGACATATCGATACTTTTAAGTTTAAAAGGCACCAGCTAAACACTCCAGACGTCCAACCGTTTAGAAAATTATATTTCTTATCTAAGAGAGTTTCTTATCAAACCTTCAAGTCACCTTTAGAAAAGTTAATTATTGTACTATAATTTTTATGCTACTGTACTTTGAAGATTGTTGTTGCCTAGAGGAAGAGAACTTAATTTAATGATACTTGGCACTAGAACTGAAATGACAGACCAGACTATAATCCCTTGTGATAATCTGATATGACTGGCAGGGTGTCTGACAGGACTTGAAAAAAAAACTATTAATTTTTTTTTTTGTATTAGTTACATTAAATTTATCGTAATCTTTAGTCTTAGTCTTATCTCACAACTATTTGGAAATAAAAGTCTAAATTCGGTTTATGTAATTTATTCAAATAAAACACTCCTGCACTGGGAAGAAGTTTTATATTGATATTTGGAGTTGATGCTTGTACTACTAGAGGTGTGCAAGACTGTTTTATAACAGAATCCAAAATGTTCCCTCAGAAATAAATTATGAATGAAAACTGTATGCTTTCTGGTAAAAAAATATGGTCTAGCGTTTGTTACAAAGTAACAAATTATGGATCGAGCTGTAAGAATAAATTTATATCAAATCAGGCAATCAGGGTTTGTGCCTTTTAAGCTTCAAAGTAATTTTTCTAGTTTTAGTTTTGTATATCATCACCGAATAAGAATCTGTTTCTTAATGAACACTTGCACGTTAACTTCTGACATACAGGGTGTAATTTTCAGCGTATGACGTCTAGAACTGAGTGGGGGAGAGTAAGATGAGTGTTTATATACTCCAGTTTCTGAAGCTACCGAAGCGAGTTGATTGTCTTAATACTATACAGAGAATCAAGTTTGAAGATTCTTGAAGATTTTTTTTTAGAAATGAAAATGCTTATTTATTCTCTCCCATTCTTCAGGTTTATTCCAATCTTGTTGTACGCCTTGATCCTACTTATGTTGAAGAAATACTTGAGATATAAAAATCAATCGTGCATTTTTTATAAAGCTGTTATAATATTACCTAATGCAGTTCGATCAGGTACCTACGTAATGACTGTTTTTTTGATGGTAATATGTTAAGATTTTTGTAAATAAAATAGAGAAAATATGTGTAAGGATTATTCTTGTGTTGACAGATGATAAAATACAAAACAATGTGAATTTTAAGGCAGAATCTAATCCTAATCCTACAAGAATAGCAATTAACTATTTCAGGTTTTCATATTCTACTGTTACAATCAATAACTACTACTATTATTATTATTATTGTTACAAGTGAACTAGAAGGCTTCTATTTTATAATGTTTGGTAATGATGGCTTGATTTTTATTAAGTATGTATGTATGTAAAACCTACCCTTTATGTTTCTTATATTTATGTTTGTCCTTTATCCCACCTAAACGAATCAGGCCTATTATACATTTATATGAGTTGATAAAATATTGTTTCTTAAGCTCAACTTTCATTGGCATGTTTCATATTTGTCAGAATGGAAACTGTTCAGTTGGCTTGCTTCGTTTAGAACAATATTTGTATTATTTAAATGTTCACCCGTTTTATTATTTATAAGGTTGACATGATTTTTATTAGTGTATGCCCTAATTTTTAGTTGCGTGGTTTTATAAATTTTGTATAGTGTGTGTTCAATTTTATAAATTTTCCATATACTCATTTTAATCATTGAATATATCTAATATATATTATTGAAAAGTGTTATTTTTTAATTCTGGGAAACCCATTTTTTAATTCTGGGAAACCCGTAAATGAAACTTTTGCAAAAATAATTCATTTTTCTTGCTGTCCTTGAAATAATTGAAAAAATTATTGACCACGAAATTCTACTCTACATCCAAGCTGTATTTAGACTTTTAGGCAGGAGGCCGTATTGCATCTAAAAATATAAGTGATCGGAGAGAAGGAACATCTGAGTCCGGACTATTTATTGCCCTTCTCTTATCAGACTTGTTAACTCACTTCTTATCAGTTTCATAAAAAAGAAAATAACCTTTTTTCGTTACTTTTTCTATTGATTGAAAGCCGCCATAACTGCATCTTGAAGTTTAGTACTGCGTTGTCAAAATAATTCAATAGTAATATCAAAATAATTGTTATTATATCCATAGGTGTCTGGTTCCAAAAACTTAGCTCACAGATACACAAATAAAACAAACACGAAAACAAGATAAATAACCAGAATAAAAAAAAGTCAAAAACACAATAAACATAATACCCTACATGGCCTATATCAACACTAACATAATTCTTTGGAGGGTTTAGATTTATAGGAACTTCAGAGGCAAGTTCGAATCACACCTGCAAAATACAGGGTGTCCCAATATTCCATGGACATGGAGCAACCACAGATTACTGAGGTAAAAAAAAGTCGCTCGGACCAAACTTATCTCTATACCAAAGTGCTTCGTTTGTCCGTTAGAGGGCTTCAAAGTCTTTTGAAAATTTTAGTTTTTTTGAAATAGCTCAAAGTCGGCTCATTCCAATTCGATGAAATTTGGTAGGTAAATTTCTTATTAAAAGCACTAACTTCTGATGTACATAATAATTTGACGAAAACCCGGAGGGGGTGAAACTACCCCTACCCTCCACTAAAATCGATCGTAATTGTTGATAGGGTAGCAGGAACGCTGTTCATGTTTTTTTGTTTGAAAGATACATCGTTTTAGCCCATTTTTGGTCTCCTACAAAAATCTGTATCTTTCCGAGGTACTATGTGATAAAATAAATTAGTCGATAATAACTAAATTTTTATTTCATTCTTTTAATTTGAAATCAAATTTTCAATTGTCAGGTGATTATTTGATCTAATCTCATAAAAGATGCTCGATGTGGGCGCCGGTTTAGACCCTAGAAAGTTCCATCCTGCGCAAAAAAATGATTTTAACTTTTCTTGGAACCTCGTCGTTTTGCAAACTGTTTACTGCGTTTGAAAAAAACCGTTTGCAAACACCTGAAAAAAAAACCGAACCATACTAAACATCTTTTATGAGATTAGATCAAATAATCACCTGACAATTGAAAATTTGATTTCAAATTAAAAGAATGAAATAAAATTTTGGTTAGGTATCATCGCCTAATTTATTTTATCACATATCACCTCGGAAAGATACAGATTTTTGTAGGAGACCAAAAATGGGCTAAAACGATGTATCTTTCAAACAAAAAAACATGAACAGCGTTCCTGCTACCCTATCAACAATTACGATCGATTTTAGTGAAGGGTAGGGGTAGTTTCACCCCTTCCCGGGTTTCCGTCAAATTATCATGTACATCAGAAATTAGTACTTTTAATAAGAAATTTACCTACCAAATTTCATCGAATTGGAATGAGCCGACTTTGAGCTATTTCAAAAAAACTAAAATTTTCAAAAGACTTTGAAGCCCTCTAACGGACAAACGAAGCACTTTGGTATAGAGATAAGTTTGGTCCGAGCGACTTTTTTTTAGCTCAGTAATCTGTGGTTGCTCCATGTCCATGGAATATTGGGACACCCTGTAGAAACAGCATCAACCACAGAGAATGTGTGGAAGAGGATTCAGGACCCTGAATAATGAAAATCTTCATCAAATAATTTTGTTTTATAATTTCCAAATCATACATTTGGTGTAGGTATGATTCAAGGTCAACAATTTTAATCCACGGTCTTATTCTTCAGAAAGGGGGAGGGTTTCAGGATAAAAAAACTTTCATACTTAATCTCGAGGTTTAATAAAAGGGGGGCATTAAGTATCAATAATATGGAAAGCTAGGTGGGTATCGATAAAGTTGTATTGTCGCTTGTTATGGATATAGTGTTTCAAAGCAGAAAAAAATATATTCCTTGTAAAGGAATTAGTTGCATAAGGGTCATACGACATTATAGCTCTATCATACTCAGCTTTCCATATTATTTTATACTTAACAACCTACAACTATACCACTGTCAACTAATTTTTTTATTTAATCTGAAGGGTAGATATATTCTTGACTTTTTAACTCATGTAGATAAAAATTTGTCCTTGGGGTTATAAATAGATCCTTGATTTAAAATGTCATCAGACTCCCTCTCTCGGATGAGAAATAGAATAGACCTTGGATTATTTTAGGTTAAAATGGTTGACCTTGAAACTGAAACTCTAAAAATTTGAGTACTTGACCTTGAAAGTTTACATTATTTCAGGTTAGATTAAAATTTTGGCCTGAAACTATATAGATTTACTTGACCTTGAAACAATTACCATTCACCATGGTGGTCAGTTCTAAAACATGGTGACTATCCAGTTATGTCTACTCTCAACTTACAATAAAAAGACAGATTCTTTTAGAGTAGGTAATTCCACTCAAAACAATGTCGAAACAACAAAAAGCAATAATAAAAAAAAAACAATGAGTTACTAACTTATATAAAAAAAAATGGAAGAAGCTATCTTTAAACATCGATGTTTCAGTGTATTTTCAACTCATCAGCCTGCCATATCAATCAAGAATACACTAGGAGAGGATTATTATTGCCTTCTAGAGGCTATACAGGTTGTCCGGAAATTATGCGCAAAGAAACTTTTTTTCTAGTGTACGGATTTTCTTAAAATTTGACACACTTGCCACTGATGTTGCTTTACATCCTTGGTCCAAATTAGACTGGAGTCCCTCTCGAAATCAAGAAGCCTTAACTGCCCTTGACCTTCAAAAAAGGCCTATAACTTTTTTCGTAATATTTTTTTCTGAGTTTTGAAGATGCACAATTGAAGAACATGAAGAAATGTTTGGAAAAGGTCCTCTTTGTCTGTCACGATAAAATGACCTGTTTCCGAGTAAAACTGTTTTAAAAATTTGCTTGATCTAAAATTGATCACCATAAATTATTATCATTCTGCAACAATACCAAAGCATGCTTTGGAAACAGCTGCAGGGTTACCTAGGAAACAAGACATTTGCTTTGGATTTAATTTTGACAGCAATTTTTTTTATTAAAATTACTTTATTATTTTATTAAAAAATTTTATCATTTCCAAGTCTATTTATAAACGAATGTCTCTGTTTTGTACATAACTAGGCAACCCTGCAGCTGTTTCCAAAGCATGCTTTGGTGTTGTTGCAGAATGATCATAATTTATGGTGATCAATTTTAGTGCAAGGAAATTTTTAAAACAGTTTTACTCGGAAACAGGTCATTTTATCGTGACAGACAAAGAGGACCTTTTCCGAACATTTCTTCATGTTCTTCAATTGTGCATCTTCAAAACTCAAAAAAAACCATTACGAAAAAAGTTATAGGCCTTTTTTGAAGGTCAAAGGCACTTAAGGCTTCTTGATTTCGAGGGATTCAAGTCTGATTTGGACCAAGGATGTAAAGCAACATCAGTGGCAAGTGTGTCAAATTTTAAGAAAATCCGTACACTAGAAAAAAATATTGATTTAAAAAAATCAACTTTGAAGGCTCATAACTTTCTTATTTGTGAGTTTTCGAAAAAAAAATTATGGATACTTTTGGCAATATTTTATCAAGTAGAATCACCCCCTTAATTATTTGCGCATAATTTCCGGACACCTGTATACATACTTTTGGCTACCAAAAATCTTAATTTGAGACATGTGTAATTTATCCTTTGTTATAAATTAGCAGTGGCTTGATATCATAGTAACATTAGTAACCAACCAACAATGTAACATTGGGGTTGGGGATCACTTGAATAGGTTTTCCTTTAAATTTTTTGAATGAAAAAAAAAACACATTTGTTAATGATAGACTTTAAAAAAATTCTTTATTTATGTACAATTTGCAAACAATCCAGAGAACAACCATAAAATGTGTCAGCTTAAAAAAATATGTTCAAATAAATAAACAAACCACTGGACATATACATATGAATTGGAATCATCTTGATTTATAAATATGTATTTATATTATATACAAATATAATATTATTAAAATTAAATCTTGACATAATTAATACACGAATCATGAAATGAATATAAATATTGTTATAAACTATCACTTAATACTTGAAAAAAAGATACTTTATACAAATAAAATTTCAAGAAAACCAATCGCTTGATAATCTTAACCTAAGAACTAATAGTACAAGTCTAGGGCCTTAATATGCTGTCTTAAAGAAATACAAATCTTATTTCAGTAAATTGTAAGTACTCGTACTTGATGAAGCGCTTCTTAAAAATTCATTTATTATAAACAACTCTCGCATTTCATCAAAACATTCCCACCATTTACTAAAATCAAATCACCTATACATAATTAAATTTCGTTACTTACTAGAGCAATAATTACCATTATTACTCGCAGGGTGCTATTGTGGCATTGTATAACTGAGATCCATGCATTCTGTAAAGGGTGGTTGTACTGCAGGTACCGGTACCGGTACCGGTGGTTCGGGTGCCGCTTCCGCCGCCTTGTTGCAATCTTCCAACAGCTTTAGAACTTTCTTCGTCGCTTTGATCGCACAGACACTCGAGGCTTCCGTCTGAAGGTTAAAGAAAACATTGTAGATTTATAAATAACCCTTAGTTGGTAACATCCGACTCTGAGGCGGATGCCAAGTTTTGATGCTGCGCTGAATCCAAACGAATGAATGTACAAAAATTTCGTATTAGGTATGCTCTAGTTGGTTGCCAAAAAGTCCATAGCCGCCTTCGCGAAAATACGTCTGTGAGACGGGTGTTACTCAGAACGATATATTTCAGTCCATCTCTCAGTCGGCTGTTGGTCGAAAGTATGGTGAATGAAAAAGTATAATATATAAAAAAATGTATAAAAATGAAATAAGTCTTGTTTTAATAAAATATATTTGTGTTTACTAGAATACATTCGAATAAATATGTAATTATACATATTATTATAATACCTATTCCGACTGAGCGACGGATGTTACCTATAATGCTGAAACTGTAATATGATCACCGACTGAGAGACGGATGTTACTTATAAAGTGAAAAAAAGTATGTTACCAACTAAGGGATAAGACGAGCCCTAGTCAACTTACCGATGCTGTCAAGTTCATAAAATTATAAAACTTGTTCAGAATCTCCACCATGTCGGTGAAATTATTCCCCCTCAAAAACTGCCGGATGTTCTTTTGGTATTCGTCGCTGTCCATCATCAGAAAACCGACCAGTAACACTATGTAAGAGGCCAAGAATGTGTATTCCATGTGCGTCCCGGCTTTTTGAAGCACTGAAATTATCAAATTATATATATTCATCTTTATTCACGTGTAAAAAAAATAGAAAAGAAGAAGAAAAACAATTGAAAGTGTCAGTAAAAGACAATTCTACTCACGTTTAGCAACAGTTTCTTCGATAAATTCTTCGTTCGATTTGTGCTGCACGACCGTGGGTTCGGTGTCGACGTCCTTTTCCCCGTCCAAGATCGCATTCGTCCTTTTCTCTGCAATTTTTGCACACTGTTCCCAGTCGTAGAATTGCGCTATCAGTGCTTCGACAGCGCTTTCTTCACCTGAAAGAAGGATTACGTCAAATTCTTGCATCCAAAGCTAAGCAGGAAGATTGTTATTTTTATTTCGATGGGCGAGTCAGTAAAAAAAAAACACCTAAACAACCGGAACCAGGGCCAAAAGAGAAGTTAAAAGGGGGATCCCCTTGGGGTAGAATCACATGTCTACCCAACAACAGGGTTAAATTGTGATTATTAGGCCGTTAAAAAAAAAAATACTCACGTGAATATATGCTTTCTAATTTGGAAGGTGCTTTTGCTTCCATCAGCAGCTTCTTATTGGCAGAATTATCCTGAATTAAGTTAATGAGTAACATCAGCACCTGCAACAAAAATACGATCAGTCTTGAACAATTATTTAATTTTCAGACAAATTTACTCACCAAAACGCCCAGTTCGAACTTCTTCTGTTCCGGGATGTAATGGGGTACTTGCAATAAAAGATGCAAACTAGTTTCTATAATACCGGGCCGAGAACCAATCAACGAACTCCCGATTGCTGTAATCATTCGTTATGAATTAATTTTTTATTAAATCATTAATAAATTAATAAATATAAAAGAAAATTACTTACAGTAATCATTATAGTGATGAGTCAGTGTAATTAAAACTTTTAGTGTAACCAGCAGTGCTTCCCTAATTATTGTTCCAGTAGATTCCTTATCAGTTATATCGGTAACTGGATATAGCGGTATTTCCCCGTCACATAATTTGTACAAATTAACGAGGGTGTCTAAAATTAATCCATCGTTATATTTCAGCAGGTACGTTTGATTTTCCTCATTATTATGAGTGACCTGAAACAAAAAATACCATCAAAATTCTACATAAGCATCCACCCCATCTGCGAATCCCCGAAAAAAGCATTTAAGATGTCATTGAGTTAGTCATTGACAAAATCATTGACTCAAACATCCTTCATTATGAAATTTAACATTAACTCCCCTAGAAGTGTCAATTTTGAACACTTGTCAAATTTCCAATTTTCCTATGCAACCATTTGTAAAATAATAAATAAAAAAAGTTCTTAGGTATTACTACAGTGGCTTTATACAAGAGAGTGTTGACAATAGGGCTTCAGCCCCTCTCACCCACAATGATACTTTTAAAAGATGCAATTGAGAATGATATTAAAGATAAATACATTTTTTAAAAAGAGGACACTATTATTGGCACCACTAAAGACATTTATTACAAACAAGATTTTGACACTTACATTTTCTAAGACACGTAGACACCTATCGACTTTGCGGAGCTTATCCAAGAGCGTATCGGTCCAAGAGACGACGTAGTCCGACACTTGCCGGCAGCATTCGCAGATCGTCTTCATTATGTGCTCCAAGCCACCAAGCTCCCTCAGTTCCTCTTTGAACCATTCGCCGGCTCGTTTCGACGTCAGACTCAATAAGGTTTCCATCGCCAGTTGACCAACCTAAACGCAAACAATTTAAACATCTTTAAACTATATTTCTACTGGTCACAATAAATAAACAATATCCAGAATGCTCAAGAATGTCTAGAATGTTGTCTATAATATGTTCTAGAATGTTTTCTAATCTTCTGGATTACTTTTGAATTTTGAAAATGGTCTATGATATTCCAGAAAGTTCGAGATGGTTCTACAATGTTCTGAAATGTTCTAGAATGTTCAGTATTACTGTATTATTCCAGGATGGTTTAGAATGCATCAGAATATTCTTGAATATCTAAGGATGTTTCAAAATCTCCCAGAATATGCTGAAATATTCTGGAACATTTTACAATCATCTGGAATGTTCTACAATATTCATAATATTGTTAAATGTTCTAGAATGTTCTGAAATGCTGGATATTCATCTGGAATGCTTTAGAATGTTCCAGAATATTCTAGCATGTTTCAGAACGTAAATTCTCTTTCACTAAATTAAGTAACCATCAGAGATGAATGATGAACAATAAATCACTCACGGTTATGTTGTCGAGATTTAGGTGCATCGCATGTCCCTGTCCTTGCATCTCGGCGCACAGCTCCCTCACTTTCTGCTTGTTCTTTTCCAGCTGCGCCGAACTCAGCCCGCAGATGTCCAGAGCCTGCTGGTAACTGACGTCCGATTCCAGAAGATTCAACATCAGCTCCAAGCAGTCCCTGTCCAGGTCCATGTTCAGCCTGTCTTGACTCAGGACAAACATTACCGTTGCTGTACATAAACCCAAACTCTGAAAAACAATTTAAAAAATAATAATAAAGACAAGCCCAATTAAAACAGTACAGCGACATTATTCATCAACCAAAGCTTCTCCCATTTGTACAGAATTACTATTTGTTAATTATAAAACAATTATTATAAAATATATTTGTAAGTAAACACGTGAAAATCTGTAATTACAACAAATGTGACAAGCTTACTAAACTACTATAAAATATTGACAGTGTTGCCAACAAGACAAACTACTTTTTAATCTCTTAAATGAATCTCTACCTGATCTTTTGTGGCATCGTGTAAAGATTTGAAGAACTTGGCGACTGTCCCGTGTGCCCTGACGTGCATACGAAACGCGGGTGCCATACACTTCGTGGCCAGAGAGATGGCCGACAGGCATCTTGTACTTATCGGATTGCTGTCTTGGAGCGTATCAAGAATGTAGTCGACGTCGTCGTTGAACTCTTGAAACTCTCCGATTTCTTGCATCTGATGAGCTTTCTTCACATTTCTAACTACCGTGTAATACTGGAACAAATAAATAAGGATCCTTTAGTAGGGATAACTAAACTACTGTTTAATGCTACTGGAAATGCTGAATACAGCCAGTGATATTTATAAATTTTTATTAAATGTCAATAGTCAAGTTCAAATCAGTAGTCAGTTTGAAAACTAGGAGGAAAACTAAAACTGTCAGTTGTATTTGCAATTTTTTAAGAACATGTGATCAGTTAAAAATTTGCAGCACTTATATTCATAGTTATAAAAAAAATAATTTGTGTAAATAGTGACACACTTACCCCCTTATCACCTTTAGCACACTTAATACTAGAGACGCGATTTTCGGGGTCTTCATTACTGTCCTCTTTGCTTTTGATAACCCGAACAAGAGGATCGTTCTGAAAACCGAAATCGTCGGCGAACGTGTCGCCAACTGCGTTATTAGTTTGTCCTTCACTGCTTTGGGATGTTCCTTCCTTGTTATCGTCGTTGCTCCACTTGTGTCTATACAGAGCTCGTCTCATCTTAGTTCCGTCAGCCACCAACGATCTACTCTTAAAAATACTACCCTTCTTCTTCGTTATGACTAATTTCGGAATCACTTCAGGGGGTTTCTCCAAGATCTTTTCGAGGATCTCCTCCTTGTGATCCTCGATTTGATTATCTTTGGATGTTTCAGTTCTTTCTTTGTAGCTTTCTCCGGTGTCGGCATCGGGGGTGGTGCTGTTGCTATCCGAATCGGACCATTCGTCTTCTATCTTAGAACTTTCGTTTACTTCGGGTTCCTCGTTAGGTGCATCCTTGACATCGACACGGTTTTCTCGATCGGGACTGTCGCTGGGTACTTCCATCTTAACGTCAACATCAACGTCACTGTTCACGATGATGTCCCGACCTGCAGCTGCGCTTTCATCTTCCTCCATGTCAACCGTGGAGAGATCGTCTTCAGGTAAACTCTCTCCGGTCTCCATTTGTTGGGGAATCTCGCTCGTTTCAGGCGTTTCAACGGATGTTTCGGGAGGTTCATCAGGTGGTTTATCATCCGGCGAATTCGGTCGCAGGAGATTATCGTACATCGCCTTCCTTTCCAGTTCGTACTTCTCAGCAGGTATGTACTGCGGAGACAAATCCAGCTCTTTCTTCGGAGAGGTAAATAGAGAGAACTCGCCAGGAGTGTCTGCGGTCGCGGGACTACTGCTAGGATCTTGCTGCATGCTCCTCCTTGCCGATCTGGTTATCCGGCAGTTGGGAGAACGCTGGATCGCTCTCGGAGAGGTAGCGTTGGATGTCGAAGGGGTGCTCGACGGAGTCGGCGTGCTCTCGGACTCGTCGGAATCGTTCACCAGCTGAGACTTTCCTCTGCATATCCGGAGCACGATCGGAGGTTTGCTGGTTTCGGCTCGGTTTGTGTTGTTTGTGGTCAGGACTGTGTGCTCGGGAGACACCGATGCCGCCTTGCTTGCAAAAAACTTCCTAGAAGCCGTCGATCTGGTCGGTCGTTCTCTTGCAACGACTTCTTTCTCTTTGTCTTTCGGTTGGGTGGTTCTAGCACGCTTAGCGGCGCTCGAGTACGTATTGTCCGCCCTATCCGAGCAATTTGAAGAGGCCTTGTTGTCGGCATTTCGACTCTTGAAGAACTTCTTGGGCTTGGGAGCGGATTCAGCTGCTGGCTTCTCAGCCTCACGTGATAAACCTGCGTGCATATACAACAAAATTACAAACGGGGCAAAGATTTAACCTGAGGTCATGTTGCAAAATGGGAGATAAACCAAACGAGGTCACCTTCATATCCTACTGTCAATTTTCCATTTTCCTACCTTAACATAGCGAGAAGTCCCTGAGCTGTACAAAATCCCCGCCCTCATATGTTTAAAGTAACAATAAAAAATAAAATACATACCGTTGATAGTTCTTATGGAAGTAAAGGAAGTAATGCCCCATTTTCCAACAGTAGCTGCCGATCTGGCGGCCGATGGTTTGTTGCTGTTTTCTTTAAAAATGTTATCAAATATAAAATTAGCGTGCGAATGCCCTCCACGTCGATATTTTCCGTATCCTCGAGACATTTTTCAAATTAATTAAAATTGGTTCACTCAGGTACACATTATTGCGATTAGGCTTTCCATAACAGCGAAATCAGCCGGGGAGCTTCCAACGGACGATTGTGGGGCTGGAAATCATCACGTAAGTCCCAAAAATTGAGGGTAGATTCGGTTTATTTGGATTATTTTGGTCCGTAAATTAAAAGGATACTATTTCGCCATTTTCAGATCAAATTGACAGTAGGGAGAATTAAAGCGTCAAATCGGTCAGTTTTCCGAGTAGATTTTAATCTGGGGTGATTTTATATTTAAAAAAGTTGCGTTTATTTACTATTTGGGCAGTCGAAATATTGCAAAAAATTATTTTTTCACTTGTCAAAATAGTAATTTCACGTTATAAACACGCTAGTAAATACGCCTACGAATCCTACGCTGCTTGCGGTTGCCGTCAATTTTTTATATCGCAATTCTATTTGCTTTTCAGCTACGTACAAAAACAACGTTTGACAAGTGAAGTTGATAAATGACGTTGACAAATAATGTTAATCAAAAGTGAAGTACGATAATTACGATTGTACTCAAACAAAAGTGAAAAAATTGTACTTATTAGAAAGAGGAACTATTTTACACTTAGATAATAAGGAAAGAGATTGTCTTGTCTAAGATTTTACACGATACACCTACTAATCAGTCATGTTACCTGTCACCAGTGTCACCTAATCCTAGAGAACCTGTATTACTGATACTGACGCTTACTTAAGCGTTATGGTCGGTAATACAGATCCCCTGTCTAATCCGGAATGCGGTTGCCTCTATTATTGTATTGGTGTCCAATTCTGTTGCCTTCGCGCATCGCGCATGTGACGTCATATTCGAGGAGTCTTATTGACCAATAATTATATCGTGTGAGCAAATGAAAACGTAATTTAAGTAGGCCCTGGAAAAAAATTTCATGTCTTAGATTGAATCCTACGATAAAATCACTGTTATTATATCTACTTTTTTAAATGTCAATTGGTCTGGGGTGCGCTCATGAATTACACTTTGCATACATGAAAAACTCTGGATGCGTTCATATAAATAACCAGTTCGCTTGATGGATAAAAATCTAGCATCGTTCATAAATTGCCGATGACGACGCTTGAAGTGCGTTCGGAGTGTTGAAGAAACACATGTGTGAATCAATTCTGTGCATAGTATTAGTAAATTACAAAAATTAGTGTTAAATTAAAAAAAAGTGTGAATCTGACAGTTCTAATACTTTTTAATTATTATTTCCGTTTTTTTTCTCGTTCGAATTGCGTTCATATTCCGGCAAATGTAAGGCATCACTCTGGTTGCTATACACATAAACGTCAATTTCTGTTTATGAACGCATTCCACCTTCAGGGCCATATTTGTTTTTTTGGGCCGTGCCACCTATCTGGACTTTTTTAGGTAAGGGTGTGACGAGGCAAGATTCCGTTGGCACAGTTATTTAGGAGAAGCACAGACATACCAACTTCATAGGAATAGTTTTTCGAAAAAAAATTGGGCGAGCGACTCCGACTATCCGTAAAAATATACATTATTTCCAGAAGAGTTTGCCCTCTTAAAAAATGGCCACCACTAGAACCACAGATCACAGACCTCACTTTTATCATGAGCATGAATGCATAGTAGGAATAAAGTTCCTTACGGTGTAAACATCTCTGGATTTATTAGGTTGTCCAGAACACGTGACCTGTCAACTGTCAAAATGGCGGCCTGTAGAAACACAAACGCAAATCATCGAACCAGAACAGTCAGAGAGAACATTAGAGAAGTTTTATTTTATTTATAACATTTCGAAATAATCAATTCGAACATCGAGCTATATCTTAAGTTTACTGTTATTCAGTGTGTGTGCTTGTCAGTTACAATAACAATGATGTTACTAAGAAAAGTATGATTACCTGTTATCTTTAGAAAGTGGTGCTTCCGACATTATGGTTCGCTATAAAGAAAAAATTAGGATCTTGAACGGCGTTGATCCATTTTTCTTAACTCCAGAGGATCCTGGACCACCTGTTTCTGCACCAGACATCGTGTCGTATTTAGTGTTGAGCCACACAGTTTTTATACAAAAGAAAACGAAGGCTTATAAAAGTTTAAGCGGCTACAAGTGCAGGCTTTTGCATTTAATGGGATTAAAGCAAATTGCTAATCGTGTGTGATCTTCATTGGAAAGGTAAAATGAAAATACTATCCTATGACCCATAGCAATAAAATATCTTGATCATTAACTTGTTTTTATTAACACGTTGAGCACGGGTGTAGTGGAAAAAATGGAGGTCCACTAGACGGGGGTTCAATTTGGGCTTTTTCAGATATAGTCTGTATGAAGTATACTGTATGCTTTTTGTTTGAAAACTGAAAACATTTTTGAGGCATCACGTTGATGCCTCGCCGTCTTTAGCATAAAATTCTGTTCACTAAGACGGCGAAGCATCAACATGATGCCACATTATAAGCTATAGATTGGCTAATCCAAGAGGTTCTTTTCCGTGAATTCTCCGCTATCATTTTTTGTATGCACTGTAACTACCAAACATTTGCTCGCAAACACTAAATTGTACGTTATAACACTTATATCTCACACGGACCACCCATGCTGTTCTCTAAAATCAGTAAATCGAGTAGTATAATAAAAATTCAAGGACGGGTTGGCAGAAACTGTTCCTATAGACGGCTATCCTACATATTCCATGCATACAGCATTATAGTGAGACATCAGACTGAGCCACACCGTCCCGAAATCCTTTTCACGTGAGACACTCATAGATGTCTCGCCGGCCCGATGAACAATTCAGTGAGGCATCAATGTGATGCCTCGCCGTGCTCAACGTGTTAATGTATTGTTTTTTGTTTAGGGTAAAGCATTCTCAACGAATGAACAAACCGCCTTGCTTGCTTGAATTATCTGTGAAGAAGACGGTGCCATAAATTGTGGCCATTGCACCTGCATGGCTGGGCTCTCTGAAGTTTGTAGTCATGTTGCTGCTTTGCTGTTCACAGTGGAGCATAATTACAGAACAAAACCATCTCATCGTGTACAGATGCTGTGGCAGCATGGAACGTTCCAAAAATATCAGAAGTTCCAATTGTTCGACTTAGTGAAATGGAATTAAATAAAAAATCCAATGTAGAAAAGCGCCGTCTTATTCTGTTGACGAAATTCCTGCCATTGAAGGTCAATCACCATTATCACTCCAACCATAATCCCTTACATTATCAACTAATTTTATTAATGTACTATTATAAATTTTATAGGTATATCTTTTATACTTGTGTTTTTAAACCTTTATTATAATCATCTTGATAAATGTTTTTAAGAATTATTTTGAGTTTATGAAACTTCATAATAGCTTCAGGCATGGGGATAACATATCAATTGTAGAAAAAATCAACAACTTCAGAAACATACATTTTATTTATTATAATGAACATAATATACTTTATTGTAACATAAGCTGGTGCTCATTACAAAGTTGTCAATAAAATTACAGTTTTATAAAAACACAATTATTATTTTATATATTAATTTATTGGAGACTGAAATTTTTACAGTAGGTATATAACTTTAACAATACTATAGTACTAATATGACCGTGTCACTAAAAAATTCAGAAAGCCAATTTAAAAAACGGTGAAAGTATTCAAAATTGAATGAACGCATAAGAATACTGTATTTATGAGATTGATGTGCGAAAGGTTTTTAACGCAACTTCAAGTCATAATTAAATTAAGTTGGAATAAAATAACAGATAAATATTTAACAATTAAAAAAAAAACTTTCGTAAAAAGAAAAGGGGCACCAACCCTGAATATCTAGGCCACTAGAAGACAGTAGGTAACATTTGTGTTATGTCATCTCCTGTACAGAACAGAGATACTGGACTACTGTACAGCACTACTGGAGACTGGATGACTCTCCATGATTTGTCACCTAGGTACATAAAAACTCTCAAGTTAACGAAATTAATAAATAAATGAACCTCCGAAATACTCTCATTTTGAACTTTTTCTTCTTTTCTCAACTCTGTATTGTATTCTTTCTGAGCAGATCATCTTTAGCCCTTTTTAAAGCAACATCTGAGTTATTATATCATATCCCATGGCCAAAGAAGGAAACCTGTCAGGATCGTTTTCAATTTTCATCAACTAATGCTGATGGTTTTCCTAAAATTTAAATATCGAAATCAAGAATTTGAAGTGAACAGAGTATTTTTTTATCATCGTTATAACATTGCATTTGGACCCCCTTTTGCAATAGGGAACCAACCAACAGAAATACAACTGAGTTAAATGAGAAATTACTGATGTAGTAAAAATGTAGTAATAAATGCGTATCAGTATCAGCTTACCAGACAAAAAATGTTTGCTGCAAACCCTGGCATATTAGGTTGTCTCTGATAAATCAGATCTTCTAATTGCTTGAAGCCATTTCACACGTCTTTTTTAGAAAGTTCATTGAGATCTTTGCGATGCTCAAAATCGCGATCTCCACTGGTGTGAAAACAGCTGCTAAAAAGATAGCTGACAATTTTTGAACGCACTGTATGTACTTGTATACTTTGAAATATTATCTGATAGCTACCGATTTGTGTTGTTTATTTCAAGCTACTTATTTACATCGAAGTAAACAATAAATAATGGCTTACAGCAAATTATTGAGACTGAGTTATTTAATTTGGACATGGGAAATTATTACCTCTTCTTTTAAAAACCTCTAGAAATTAGGTACTAATATGTAGATTCCAATTTTTTCAGGAAAATCATAAATCGAATAACTCGATTTGCCAAAATAGAAAAATTTTGAAAAAATTACGGAAGATCACCAGAACCGGTACCTACGAGGTACACCAGAAACGATTTCTTGCAAACAACTACAGGGGCGGGTACTTTGAATCAAGTCAAACTTCCCCATAAAAATGAAAAATTAAAAAAACCTATTTGCCAAAATAGAAAAATTTTGAGAAAATTACGGGAGATCACCAGAACCGCTACCTACTAGGAACACCAGAAACGATTTCTTGCAAACCACTACAGGGGCGGGTACTTTGAATCAAGTCAAACTTCCCCATAAAAATTAAAAATTGAAAAAACCTGTTTGCCAAAATAGAAAAATTTTGAGAAAATTACGGGAGATCACCAGAACCGGTACCTACTAGGTACACCAGAAACGATTTCTTGCAAACAACTACAGGGGCGGGTACTTTGAATCAAGTGTAACTTCCCCATAAAAATGAAAAATTAAAAAAACCTATTTGCCAAAATAGAAAAATTTTGAAAAAATTACGGGAGATCACCAGAACCGGTACCTACTAGGTACACCAGAAACGATTTCTTGCAAACAACTACAGGGGCGGGTACTTTGAATCAAGTGTAACTTCCCCATAAAAATGAAAAATTAAAAAAACCTATTTGCCAAAATAGAAAAATTTTGAAAAAATTACGGGAGATCACCAGAACCGGTACCTACTAGGAACACCAGAAACGATTTCTTGCAAACCACTACAGGGGCGGGTACTTTGAATCAAGTCAAACTTCCCCATAAAAATGAAAAATTAAAAAAACCTATTTGCCAAAATAGAAAAATTTTGAAAAAATTACGGGAGATCACCAGAACCGGTACCTACTAGGAACACCAGAAACGATTTCTTGCAAACCACTACAGAGGCGGGTACTTTGAATCAAGTCAAACTTCCCCATAAAAATTAAAAATTGAAAAAACCTGTTTGCCAAAATAGAAAAATTTTGAGAAAATTACGGGAGATCACCAGAACCGGTACCTACTAGGTACACCAGAAACGATTTCTTGCAAACAACTACAGGGGCGGGTACTTTGAATCAAGTCAAACTTCCCCATAAAAATGAAAAATTAAAAAAACCTATTTGCCAAAATAGAAAAATTTTGAGAAAATTACGGGAGATCACCAGAACCGCTACCTACTAGGAACACCAGAAACGATTTCTTGCAAACCACTACAGGGGCGGGTACTTTGAATCAAGTCAAACTTCCCCATAAAAATTAAAAATTGAAAAAACCTGTTTGCCAAAATAGAAAAATTTTGAGAAAATTACGGGAGATCACCAGAACCGGTACCTACTAGGTACACCAGAAACGATTTCTTGCAAACAACTACAGGGGCGGGTACTTTGAATCAAGTGTAACTTCCCCATAAAAATGAAAAATTAAAAAAACCTATTTGCCAAAATAGAAAAATTTTGAAAAAATTACGGGAGATCACCAGAACCGGTACCTACTAGGTACACCAGAAACGATTTCTTGCAAACAACTACAGGGGCGGGTACTTTGAATCAAGTGTAACTTCCCCATAAAAATGAAAAATTAAAAAAACCTATTTGCCAAAATAGAAAAATTTTGAAAAAATTACGGGAGATCACCAGAACCGGTACCTACTAGGAACACCAGAAACGATTTCTTGCAAACCACTACAGGGGCGGGTACTTTGAATCAAGTCAAACTTCCCCATAAAAATGAAAAATTAAAAAAACCTATTTGCCAAAATAGAAAAATTTTGAAAAAATTACGGGAGATCACCAGAACCGGTACCTACTAGGAACACCAGAAACGATTTCTTGCAAACCACTACAGAGGCGGGTACTTTGAATCAAGTCAAACTTCCCCATAAAAATTAAAAATTGAAAAAACCTGTTTGCCAAAATAGAAAAATTTTGAGAAAATTACGGGAGATCACCAGAACCGGTACCTACTAGGTACACCAGAAACGATTTCTTGCAAACAACTACAGGGGCGGGTACTTTGAATCAAGTGTAACTTCCCCATAAAAATGAAAAATTAAAAAAACCTATTTGCAAAAATAGAAAAATTTTGAAAAAATTACGGGAGATCACCAGAACCGGTACCTACTAGGAACACCAGAAACGATTTCTTGCAAACCACTACAGGGGCGGGTACTTTGAATCAAGTCAAACTTCCCCATAAAAATGAAAAATTAAAAAAACCTATTTGCCAAAATAGAAAAATTTTGAAAAAATTACGGGAGATCACCAGAACCGGTACCTACTAGGAACACCAGAAACGATTTCTTGCAAACCACTACAGAGGCGGGTACTTTGAATCAAGTCAAACTTCCCCATAAAAATTAAAAATTGAAAAAACCTGTTTGCCAAAATAGAAAAATTTTGAGAAAATTACGGGAGATCACCAGAACCGGTACCTACTAGGAACACCAGAAACGATTTCTTGCAAACCACTACAGGGGCGGGGACTTTGAATCAAGTCAAACTTCCCCATAAAAATGAAAAATGAAAAAAACCTATTTGCCAAAATAGAAAAATTTTGAAAAAATTACGGGAGATCACCAGAACCGGTACCTACTAGGAACACCAGAAACGATTTCTTGCAAACCACTACAGAGGCGGGTACTTTGAATCAAGTCAAACTTCCCCATAAAAATTAAAAATTGAAAAAACCTGTTTGCCAAAATAGAAAAATTTTGAGAAAATTACGGGAGATCACCAGAACCGGTACCTACTAGGTACACCAGAAACGATTTCTTGCAAACAACTACAGGGGCGGGTACTTTGAATCAAGTCAAACTTCCCCATAAAAATGAAAAATTAAAAAAACCTATTTGCCAAAATAGAAAAATTTTGAAAAAATTACGGGAGATCACCAGAACCGGTACCTACTAGGAACACCAGAAACGATTTCTTGCAAACCACTACAGGGGCGGGTACTTTGAATCAAGTCAAACTTCCCCATAAAAATGAAAAATTAAAAAAACCTATTTGCCAAAATAGAAAAATTTTGAAAAAATTACGGGAGATCACCAGAACCGGTACCTACTAGGTACACCAGAAACGATTTCTTGCAAACCACTACAGGGGCGGGTACTTTGAATCAAGTCAAACATCCCCATAAAAATGAAAAATTAAAAAAACCTATTTGCCAAAATAGAAAAATTTTTAAAAAATTACGGGAGATCACCAGAGCCGGTACCTACTAGGTACACCAGAAACGATTTCTTGCAAACCACTACAGGGGCGGGTACTTTGAATCAAGTCAAACATCCCCATAAAAATGAAAAACTAAAAAAACCTATTTGCCAAAATAGAAAAAATTTGAAAAAATTACGGGAGATCACCAGAACCGGTACCTACTAGGAACACCAGAAACGATTTCTTGCAAACCACTACAGAGGCGGGTACTTTGAATCAAGTCAAACTTCCCCATAAAAATTAAAAATTGAAAAAACCTGTTTGCCAAAATAGAAAAATTTTGAGAAAATTACGGGAGATCACCAGAACCGGTACCTACTAGGTACACCAGAAACGATTTCTTGCAAACCACTACAGGGGCGGGTACTTTGAATCAAGTCAAACATCCCCATAAAAAGGAAAAAAATTGAAAAAAATTTGAAAGAGCATTAAAGCTAGTATCGTTTATAACAGTACATTGAGTATTCATTTTTCAAGGCAGTGTAACATTGTTGATTGATGATTGAGTTTCAGGTATTCCTGGCATAGAACGCAAAGATCATTTTCAGGCTTAATGTACTCCAAGCAATTTAAATGAAATTACTCTTGCAACATTTGCAAAAAAAACCAAATTAATCGCACTCGACGTTTTCAGAGCATACCAAACAGAATTCTTGCATGTTTTCTGAATTTTCCAATAATACTTTCCTAAGCTCTTTCCTGTACTCATCCATATTCTTGTTTTTAATTAATGGAATATGGTTAACAGTGTTGAAAAAGAAGTATATTATGAAGTTATGAACGCACCACAATTATATTTGGTGGGTAGGTTTTTTTAATTTTTCATTTTTATGGGGAAGTTTGACTTGATTCAAAGTACCCGCCTCTGTAGTGGTTTGCAAGAAATCGTTTCTGGTGTACCTAGTAGGTACCGGTTCTGGTGATCTCCCGTAATTTTTTCAAAATTTTTCTATTTTGGCAAATAGGTTTTTTAAATTTTTCATTTTTATGGGGAAGTTTGACTTGATTCAAAGTACCCGCCCCTGTAGTGGTTTGCAAGAAATCGTTTCTGGTGTTCCTAGTAGGTAGCGGTTCTGGTGATCTCCCGTAATTTTCTCAAAATTTTTCTATTTTGGCAAATAGGTTTTTTTAATTTTTAATTTTTATGGGGAAGTTTGACTTGATTCAAAGTACCCGCCCCTGTAGTGGTTTGCAAGAAATCGTTTCTGGTGTTCCTAGTAGGTACCGGTTCTGGTGATCTCCCGTAATTTTTTCAAAATTTTTCTATTTTGGCAAATAGGTTTTTTAAATTTTTCATTTTTATGGGGAAGTTTGACTTGATTCAAAGTACCCGCCCCTGTAGTGGTTTGCAAGAAATCGTTTCTGGTGTTCCTAGTAGGTAGCGGTTCTGGTGATCTCCCGTAATTTTCTCAAAATTTTTCTATTTTGGCAAATAGGTTTTTTTAATTTTTAATTTTTATGGGGAAGTTTGACTTGATTCAAAGTACCCGCCCCTGTAGTTGTTTGCAAGAAATCGTTTCTGGTGTACCTCGTAGGTACCGGTTCTGGTGATCTTCCGTAATTTTTTCAAAATTTTTCTATTTTGGCAAATCGAGTTATTCGATTTATGATTTTCCTGAAAAAATTGGAATCTACATATTAGTACCTAATTTCTAGAGGTTTTTAAAAGAAGAGGTAATAATTTCCCATGTCCAAATTAAATAACTCAGTCTCAATAATTTGCTGTAAGCCATTATTTATTGTTTACTTCGATGTAAATAAGTAGCTTGAAATAAACAACACAAATCGGTAGCTATCAGATAATATTTCAAAGTATACAAGTACATACAGTGCGTTCAAAAATTGTCAGCTATCTTTTTAGCAGCTGTTTTCACACCAGTGCGATCTCCACGGATTCCACACTTTATTACAAGACAACAGCAGGCGGTAGGCATTTTTAACCCAAAACCAATTTAATAGGGAATAAGAGATTGTATATGACCTTTTAAAAGGCTTCAACTTTTAAGTATATAAAAAAGAAATAAACAAATAATGTTATCTTAATAATCCACACCACTTTCAATAAGAGCTGTTCAGTTCTACAGGCGGCCATATTGAATCCATTTTGACAGCATCTTGGACAACCTAATTCCCATTTATTATTTGGTTATGTTACTTTATTCTTGTTTGATTTTATTTTTATATCTTGTGGTGGATTCCTTTCTGGGCTATGTTAATGTTAAACTAAATGACTTTTACTTAATAAGCAGATAGATAATTAGATAAGTAATACGGGCCTTGAATAAATACCTACTATTTTACAAAGGGCAAACTGCAGACTAATAAAAACTATTATTAGGTATTAATCCTTATTGCTTTGGCTTAAACATGACATTTTAACGGGTTTTAACAGTGTCAGTAATTCCACAAATTTCACGGTAACGGGAACAATCTTCGCATAATTTTATGTCAGCGTTATTCAAGAAATACAAAACTAATTTTAACAACCTGATGCACCTTATTTCAACAAATCAATGTCAAAATAATTATTTGACAATAAATAATTGGAAAACAAAGAAGGCAATGTCAGAATGAGTTTACGATTTTACAAAGTTACAAAGGAAAATTTTCATTTTACAGTTTTACAGATCCAATCTAAGACATGAAATTTTTTTCCAAGGCCTATCTAAATTATTTTATCATTTGCTCACACGATAGAACACATTTTTTATAAAACTATTTCCACTTACAAAAATCGGTATTATTATTTTTGTCGAAATTTCCGCATATTAATACATGAAAAATGACTACCAAAATACAATACTTTCAAGGCCATTGAAAAGAAAAGTAATTGTGAATCGTAAGACATAACCTCACAAAAATTGTAATTTTTTAAATCAGCAGACACTCATGAGCATTTTCGATTTCAAGATCTCTTCTTTCAATCTTGATTCTTGATTTTGAGTAGTGATGTCTAATTTTAAGGAAAATTAAAATTACTTCTAATAATTAATTATAGGTACCTCTAATTATCCAATCTGTGTGTTTTAATTACATTATAAAATAAAGAAAATAATTAACCAGAATGGTAGGTTTTTGACCGGCTAATAGATACCTAAATATGTGTGTGGAATTAATTTTTTATTTCTAGCCTGCCAACAGTTCCAATGATAATATGTTGATATATAAACATCCCAACAGTCGAAAGACCAGGGCTCTGCTAAAAGATACCAAAAGGTGCATTTACATAACAGCCTTTGCCTCTGAGAATTTGTAATATAATAATAATTATTATGCATTTGCAGAAAATTCAATAAAAACAAGCACAAAATCAACGCTAATATAAAATTGAATTTGATCGGTGAGAAGATATCTTGGTTCCGAAATGAAATGCGCAAAGAAGTACCACCTACGGCGACAGAAATGCTACAATTAATTGAAAAGTAAGTGCACACTGGACTGTATACCTACAGCTTATTTCCAGGAACAGTGAGACCAGACAATGACACTGCATGTTTTATTTCAGATATTTGAGTAGATTCGATGAAGAATTAGAACAAATTAGGATTAAACATTCAATAGGGAATCGGAAAAACCGACAACATGCAAGTAGAGAAGATATAATAAATATGACAAAGAAAAGGGAACTAGAGGAATTCAATACTTGCGGTATAGGTAATTGTATATTTTTTTGTATCTAAATATCATTTCTGATGTTTTAAAATTGGTGTTGGCTATGGAAAATTTGAATTACGTTGGTACCCTTTGGTTGGAATGCTGACATTTGACAAGCTACATTTTCTAAGGTTAAATGTGTTTCTAATGAAATTTGACTTTAAATTATTAATAAAAAATTAAATTTTTGTATTTTAAACTATGTTGAAAGATTGATCGGTATGCTGTGTATTTATGCAACCTGTGATTCGCAGGCAGCTTGCTTTATCAATAAAGTATACTTACTTACTCAGATCGACCTTCCAGGGTTTCCAACATAAAAAAATATCACAGCCAACTCAGATTTAAAAACACCTGAAATGCCATATAAAAGGAAATATTGAAATTGATTAATTGTAGAAGTACCGGATCTGTTGGATCTAAAACAGTTTACTTTAACAAAAAATTGGAATGGAGAGCTTCGATTCTTGCAGAACTTCAAAATAAAGAGATACAGTAGGAAGTATTTGGAAGCTCAATGTGCTAAATAAACATCTTATGTATCTGTATCTTTACGTGTAATAAAACTCAACAAAAATATATCAAATAATCCTTTAATAATTATTAAATTATTATACAATATTACATATTTTGTACAGTTATTTATAACATAAGTGTTGGTATTAAGATATTTATATAATATTAAATATCAATTGTTATATAATTTTTTGGCAAACAAAAAATATACACGATTCTGGGAAATGGGTACAAATCACAATTGGAAAATTTTAGTCTTTTTTTTTTTGTAAGCCAGTTGAAAATTCTACCAGAAGATGCTGCATCCCAAACAAGTTCAGTTTTAATTTCTTTTGCAAGTGAAAGATATTTTGTAAGAGGACAGATGCTGGCTTGCCTTGATTGAGACTTTCTACAGGTGAAACTTTCAGGGCTAACCTGGAAAGTTGCCCCTACATATGACAGAGTAAATTTAAGAATCATTTCTAAAAAAATTCATTGTATTCTAACCAACTTGAATTAAATGAAAAATCTAGCAGTGATACGGTCAACTCTTTACATTCCTTATTAATTATTAGAAAAATAAAGATTAAAATTATAATACTTTCATAAATGCAAAACAACTAGTTTCGCTCCTATAAATCATGCAAAAATAAAGTTAACAAAGAGTCATATATCGATCATTGAAAAAATTTAAGAAACAAATACTTCTTTGGTTGAAGATCATGTTGGCGAGACGGTGCTCCTCGTTATCCTGGACTGTTGCTCCCTGTACCGCTCGGCCACGACTTGCTCCAGGTGCTCCTTCAGCACCAGCAATTCCCGTATCCTCTGGTAAACGGGATCCTGGGTCCTCATGCTCGGATTCCAACGGCAATAATAGGACTTCCACAGTTTGATGTGCCTTATGCTCGCTATCGGCACCAGGACCCTCTGCTGCTGGTTGTTGGCCCAGTACAGGGGATTCTTGTACAGTTCCAGCTGGCTGTTTGTGTATGACCAGAGAGACACCGTTAATTCCTTTACTCGTTCCTGGATCCTTTCCCTTTCGCTGTTGCAGAGGTAAGTGCCGAACCTGCACGAGTACAAGTGATCCAGGATCGTTATCAGAAAGTAATCGTTAAATTCAAAAGCGTTCGGGAACTGTTGCGTTATTTGCCAGACGCAGTCTATGAACTGTAGGAATACTGGGGACCGATCCGCGTCTGAATGATGATCATCTCCAAGACCAACACGCTGCAAATAATAAAAAAAATACTAACAGGAGGCAATCAAATGATTGCTTTTTAAGAAACAATTGCCCCTTTTTTAATAACAGTTATACCTACTAGTTAAAATATTTTTACCTGCTGAAATTTATGGCCAAAAGAGACCCACTCTTTTTCTACTAGTACTTCGAAACCTTTAATTGTCCGATAGTAGGGATCTAGCATCAGCATGGAAAGGGCGGTCAGTTGAGCAGTTCGGTCCCAACCATCGGAACAATGAACCAATACTGACGTTTTGTGATTTTCCACCTAGAAAAAATAAAATTAAATAACCACAGCAAGGATACCCGGTCTGCTAAAGGATACTTCTTTGTCATAGTCAAGTTCCTAGTGATATATCTTACAAAATTTTACATCTATCTTTAATAGCAGAACAACTGTTACCAACCTTTAAAATACTAAACCAAACAATCAAATCAGGTTAATACGTCTCATTTTCAATCAATGACAATTTACTTACTTTATCGACAATCCTAACAGCTCCAGCTAGAATGCACTTGATATGTTTCAGCCAGTACGTCGATTCCACACCAGACAACCATTTGGTCTCTTCAATGCTGGGATAACAGAGCTCTTTCAGCTTCCTCAGCGACTCTCGCATCACGTGAATATTGTGAATGTCCAGAAACACGAGTTCCGCGTTCTGATACGCGTCCTCCGATTCGTAGCTGAAAATCCCACAAAATGAACACGATTTCAAATCAATTATTCACACCGTCACTTACCCGCCTCCCTTGGCCTTGTTCGCTATCGCGTTCGCGCTCGGTCTGGCGTCCATTATGAACATTTTGTGACTCTGAGCGTTCGCGTCCATTATCAGCTGGATGTACTTCTCGTCGTCCCTGCATCTTTTGCCGCTCACCTGAGTACGATTTGCTCAAAATAATAATTTAAAAAATTCAATCCAAAAGAGTCTTACCCCGACGAGCGGTTGTGAACAGCGCGTTATGGTCGCCTGCGATTCCGGATGGATCCAACTGAGAACTGGCACACGACCCCGGCTTCTGAAGTTCGCCACACTTTTCAGTTCTTCGTCGGTCACCTGAGCCGGAACGGCCCAGACGTTCGGGTAGCTGTCGCATATCTCGTAGTGCTCGTTTATTTTGGATATTTTCCACATGTCGTTATTTACGCCCTGGTTAGAAAAAAAATTACATTTATTAGGCATAAACGGTCTGTTATTATTGGTGAATTCATCAGTGATGCCATTCGATGCAGTCACCTCTCCACCGACTAAACAAATTGATATATTTGTGATGGAAACGTTTGAGAAGTAGAAATATAACCTCAAATTAAATTAAACATCAAAATAACTCAATAAAATGGTGGAGCTAGAAGAAAAACTTACTCGTGGGCCATATGGACCAAGACACACCTAATTCAAAAAGGGAAGGGGATTCTGAAAAGAAAGATCCACCCAAAAAAACTCTCAAGAGCCGCTCACAGGAAACTGAGAAAATAGTAGAAACTACAAAACCAGGGGGAAACTGGAGAACCTAGAAAGTTAGGGTTGAAGGTGAACCCCAGTGTAACAAAACCCGGAACCAGCAACTCAGCAAGGAACCGGAACAACGTAAAAGAAGGAGAACCTGCACATGCAGCTTAGAGGGGACTTTCTCATGGCTTCCTGCGCTGACCAGGCCGCAGAGGACTGGCTGGTGCGGGTGGTCAGGGAAATGGAACCCTGGTCAGGAGCATAACTCGGCACCAAGGACGTTACGAAACCTATAAGAGCACCAGTGTGGATACCAGGGACCCAAGAGGAACCAGAAAAAAAATCCAAAAAAGACTGGGAATTCAAAACCAGGGATTAAAAACCAGAAACGTGGATCCTAGTGGACAGAAAACCTGACACAAGAGGCCAACAACTAATTTTCCTCATGGGAGAAAATAGAGCAACTTCAATGCAGACCTTACTTAAACCTAACTGGGTGCTGTTCAAGCGACTAGGTGGGTAAAGGGAAGAGGGAGCAGAGAAGATGTAACTGAAAAAGCTGAGTAAACACCGGCTGAGATGGGCAATTGGACTTCTAACAGGATACTGCCCACTAATGAAACACCTCCCAATAATAGGAGTGAAAAATATCCCAGATTGCAGGAGATGCGGGGAGGGAGAGGAAACCCCATACCACCTAATGTGTGAATGCCTAGCACTAGAGGGAGCTAGACTTCTAGTATTTGGGACCGAAATGGCAGAACCAAAAGAAATAGAACAAGCACACATTGGACTCATACTGAGATACTTTCGGGAGATGGGTCCAATGAGATAATTATTGTCCAAAGGGGTACAATAAGCGCAAGCTTCAGTACAAGGGCTTTGAACCTACCCTAGAAGTAATAATAATAATAGAAGAAAAAAGTGATCTTACGGGATTTGAAGTAAATGTAGTAAATTCTTTCAAATGAAATTAAATTAATTTTAATTTGAATTTAAGGTTAGGTAGATACTTAACCTTAAATGATTTTTGACATACATGATGGAGTGATGGTAGTATTTTTCTTCCTTTCATTACTTTTTGTGATGGATGCCACACTCACACTAGGATCCCATCACTGATTGTTTCCATAAGTTTTGCTGATGAATTTCGGAACACTCCTATTAATAATACAACTGCTGACATAAATGACAAGTGACATGGACATAATTATCTAATTGACATCTAACACATGACATAATACAGGAATGATCAAAAGTTGTGGAACCGCTTAAGCTTACTAGGAATAAGTAACAATAATTAATTGACACTACACTTATTCCAGTTTTAATTCAGGATGTAAAAAAGTAGGTACTTACCATCCGTTTTAATTCAGCGATCGGTTCGTAGACGGTCCACCCGTTCTCGGGGAACACTTCTTGATAATCGAAAGCGAAGAACTTCAATTTGTGAGATAGGGGAAAGGCAAACTGTTGCAGCTTTTCAAAGACGTTCCTTCTGGAGTGGTTCTCCTGTTTGTGCGCGAACCTCAAATTGCGCATGTCTTTGCAGAACATTTCGATGCCGTAGGCGTTTTCGCCTCTCGACGACTGACCTCCGACTTTTTCAATTCTTGAAATCTGTTTCAAAGTAAAACTCTTTAATTTTAAACTCATTTTATCGGCTTTTAAAAAGACAGATTTCTCTAATTATGCTTTATTAAATAAATATTCATATCTAAAACAACCCCCAAACGAAAGTAAGGTAATTCTAGTCAAATTTGTACATATTACGAGATATCAGGCCTGATTATCTTAATAAGAAAGTAGTTTTTTTACACTTTTACAAAAAAAAAAAAAAATAAAAGAGACTTACCACACCCAATGGCACATCGACAACATTCAGCATATCTTTATCGGCCGGTCTAAAATATAACCGATAATTCGTAACAGTGAGGACGCCACGAGCCGGACCATAATAAGGGCACAAGTAGGTTACTTCTCGAGCTTGTCCTGTGACTTTTTCTCCGGGAAGTAGAGGTGGATCATCAGGGCGTGCTGTCAAGCTTGAGTCTGACGTAATGGCCTTGATAAAATAAATAAATTAGATGAACAAACATTCTTGAGTGGTTACAATCATACGTATATTTATATAAAAACAGCCAAGAGAAAACACCTATTGCTGTCACATGCGCGCAAAACTCAGCTCAAGTAAACTTAGAATTTTTACTCTCTAAACCTGAAAGCTGAAAGTAACAGATTTTGAGTCTGTTGTTAATTTTAAGGAGGTGACAATCATGCTAAATACTAAGCAAGGCAAGTGCTAATTCTACTCGGTGATGTCAGAATGAAATTAAGACGTATATTTCATAAGACTAAACTACAACAGAGACACCAATAATTTCATGGTACTTTCTGCATGCCTCTTAAGCTATTTTGCTACCCAACTTAAGACCAAAACTATGTGGTGGTATTCTAATTTCCAAGAGAGCAATAAGTACCTTTTGCTTTTCTAATGTGGATACGATGTTCTCAGTTGAAGTAGAACTTGAAGAACAGTAACTTTTACTTGGCGATGTCTTACCCCAACTAGCCTGCAGCAAATGATCAAATAGGTACTTAGGTAATGGCAGCTTAAATAATTTTTTTCAATGCTCAAGGGGATGGCAAGACAATCATGATGATACTTACACTTTCTTGCTTGGAGTTCAAAGAACTTGATTTTGAATCATTTACGGCCCTCGCATAATTATGACCATCCATATTTAATAATTCTATACTGTTTATCCTTTTATTGTTCATTTTCGCATGCAAAATTTTAGTAATCCTGGGAAATCAACACCTTTTCTTCAGCAGTTCTTCATTATCTATTCAGAATTACTGACAAATCCTCTTTACTAAAATGTAATTAGGAAGTTTGATTTTCTTTTTCCTTTACACTTTATACAACCTTATTTATACTTTTAGTCTTAATTGGTAAATTCATTTTATTTATTTCATTAATTTAAATAATCATTTTAATCGTTTAATAATTTTTTAATTAAAAAAGTAGGTAAGAAACTTTTCAGTTTTCACCGAACTTTTTTCTTTTATTATTTTAGTTTTGACGTGTTTTGACTTTCTTACGTCAACAAATCCTGTCAATGTGTCAATGAAAAAATAAACTGACAGTAATGACGTTATACAGATAGTTACAAAAAAGTGACACTAATAGCGAATTCGAGTTGGCTGCACTTGCTCGGAACGAGATCGACCTGTCTCTGAATCTGTTCTGCCCAGAATTCTGCTCCAGTCCGGAGCAGAACTTTCGCATTTCTACTCTGTATGGAACCGAACTGTGTCAGGTCAGACCAGAACCAGAGCCAGAGCCAGACCGCCATGCACCGGTGCAGTGCAGTGTGCAATCCAGTCTCCCTCCAGTCTGCATTTTCGTATAGCCTTCTACTAAAAAAATACCTATCCCTATCCTATACCTATGACGGTTATTTGTTGTTATGATGTTATTGTTATATATAACAGAGTCGTGGAACTACAAGGCGTTATCCCTTTTAATTATTGTAATAAGTTGTACTTCATACAATACGTAAATAATGTACTTATCCACAAATTTTTGGTGTAAGGAATTACTAGGAATCAGCAGTAGTTAATTTTCCCGCTATTTCTAACCTCTAAATTTATGGGAGTGCACCGTTGCACCGTCAAATTTGACGGTGCAATTTTTCTTGCTCCGGGACAGTTTCGCCATACGACTCGAACATATTTTCCAATGCACTGCCAGAGAGCAAGTGTAACTCGAACACAATTACGATATGCACCGCTAGAGTTCACTTTAACTCGAATACGATTACGAAAAGCACTGGAACAGAGTCCTACAAATCGAACACGAAATTCCGTCTCGGTGCGCACCCGGAGCAGAAAAGTGCAGTAACTCGAATTCGCTATTAGGCAAACGGACATGGTTACGTTCCAATAAAAATATTGAAACGTAATGGACGCCGACAGTGATGACGTCAGTCGGTCGGCCAAACGGGGATTCTAAAAAAACAAACATTTGACAGTTGCGGGGTTGCCAATCTCATTGTAAACTTTTGATTACAGTAAAAGCGGAATTTTTAGTGATAAAAATAAAACTACCGACAGACGGCTCGAGCTCGACGGAAACATAAAATATTTCTTCTTCATAAAATATAAAATTGAACCATTTACAGTTCTAAGCCCCATCACTCAGTGACGTCACACTGACGGCGTCCGTTGAAAACATTTCTATTATTTTATTTTAATTATATTTTTTGGGAGACATGTAATATATCTCATTGCCATTCCAGGTATTTTTAAAGTAGGGTTTGGCTATGGAAAATTTGGTTTGAATTATGTTAACGTACAAAATGTTATTTAATAATTTTCAATAATAAAGAAAATATGACTGAAATAAAAAATAGTTATCTTTTAGTCACCATCACCAACCAATATCAAACAACAATAAATAGTGGAAAAGTGATGAAATTATTGTATGTTAAGAATATTCCTTTTTCTCGATTCAAGATTTCGGTTCGTTTATTTTGGCCACTGCAGGAATCTATAACATGTTAAATAAAAAAATAATAAAACTAAAAATTACTCAATTTTCCAGTTTTTTCAGGATATTTCAGCAACGACTGAAATTATCCTATTTTTTTTCGGATTCTTAATAAGCGTCAAATTGTGCAACTTGTCTCTAACTTAACCGACTCTGTATCTCCTATGAAATGATTTAAGGAGATCACAATGGTGAGCCAGTTGAAAGTGAGCAGCCCTGTATACAATATTTGTACACCGTTGAGCCACTTCATTGAGTCTTCATCTGTTCTGACTTCTGACTTCTGATGCAGTTGTTTGACGGTGTTCGGTTTAGTCCTTCCATGGTCCTTCCAAATGTTGTATATTCTAAGAACAATTTGACGTATGACGTTAACGAGGAGACAAAATTTGAAGTTTCCAAACTGTTGTAGGCAAAGAAGAAAGAAGGTCAGGAAAGTGGATAACGTTACTTTACCTATCCAATGAATGCGACGGAAGTCAGTCATTTTGGTGGTCCAAATTTAACATTGACAGTTGACTTACCCCAAACCATGCCATAAAGTTCGGCCGGTGATTGGCTGTTACGTGACGGACGGTCGACGGTCAGGCGGAAGTGTTATTCATTCAGTAGTGTTCTGTCTCTGTCTGGCATCGTCCGCCATATTGGTGGTCCATTCCGGTGGTCACCAAGGTTATCGCATATACTCTTTCCTGACTTTCTTCTTTGGTTGTAGGCGTAAGGTTACTGACAGTAGTGACAGTTAATTTAGCGTCTACTGATTTGACACTGACAGTACTGACAAGAATTGAGAGGAAAGGCGATGGTAAGGTAATGGTGGGTATAGGGTGATGCAATTTTTGAAAATTATTATTAAACTCGTTCATGTTTCCAAAAATCGAATTTTTTTTTTAATTTAAATTTGACAATTTAAAAAGACCAACAATCATACAACTAGTAACCAATAGAAGTAATTGTACCAGCTGTTGTAAGTTTTATTATCGTTATTTAAAACTATAAAATATTTTGAAGTTGATTCAGTTTTATAGGTTTTCCATTCATTCAATAGGTTAAAACCTTATATGTATGTCTTTTTTTCAGATAAAATTAAGATTGATTGAACCAATTCAGAATGCCGACCATTGGAGTTAAACGAGACTTGCTTTTCAAAGCATTGGAAAAAACTTACAGTAAGACTTTAAAAATTACAATATTTAAAATCCATATGCACAAGTACGATAAGTACCTAATCGATTATTTCATTAAGTCCACAAAAACACCCCCAGTCATCAGAAAGTGGTCCGTTCCAATCCAACTTGTCCCTTCCCTTGACTCTCTTGTCTATGGATGAGGCATGGACGAGTCGCATGTCGGGTCTTGGTTGGAGTCGGATCTGAGCTTGTATAACAAGTAGGGGCTTTAACCGCTGTCATTAATGAATATACTTTTGCATTTGCATGTCAAAAGACCCTTCATAACTATTAATTGCTGTCCTTGAACCAATTGAAAAAAAAACTGAAAATGTTGCCCCATTTTGTATTTGCAAGGAACTAATAGCAATTGTAGATTGTACCTGTAGTTGCTAAGAAAATAAGTTTGGTCTACAAAATTTACAGGTTTAGTGAGCATGTTTTTGGTAACTATACTGTAATTTTTCAGCTGAAGATGAATTTCAAACGCTGTGTTTCGAGTTTGGACTTGAATTAGACGAAGTGGTAAGTTTTCGCAACTTATTAAAAGTATCAGACAAAAAGCGAGTCTAATAATTTCCATTCCCAGACCACAGAGAAGCAGATGATCAGCAAAGAACAGGGTGACGATTCTCAACTGGTCGATGGAGCTTCAGAGGAGATAATCTACCGAATCGACATTCCCGCCAACCGGTACGACTTGCTGTGCCTCGAAGGCCTGGTTCAAGGTTTACTGGTGTTTTTAGGAAAGTAGGTTTCTATTCAATCATTTATCTTGAACATTTCCAGCTAATGAGCGATTTGCTTTCAGAATCCAGCCACCTGCCTTTAAAGCCGTGAAACCGACAGAAGGCGAGACCATTAAAATGATAGTCAAACCCGACACGGCCCTGATTAGACCTTACGTCGTTGTCGCTGTTCTTCGCAACATCAGTTTCACTGAAGACTCGTACAACAGTTTCATAGATCTACAGGACAAGCTGCATCAGAATATTTGCCGTAAGAGGTCTCTGGTTGCTATTGGCACTCACGATTTGGATACCGTGGAGGGGCCTTTTACTTACGACGCAAAGCGTCCCTCTGAGATCGTATTCAAACCTTTGAATCAAAGCAAGGAATACTCGGCGTCTGAAATTATGGATTTATATTCTGTAAGATTTTTGTTGTATACTTACACTTTCTCACTCCTTCTAATAATAATAATAATAATTCATTCTATTCTTATATTTTTTCAGACGCATGCCCAATTGAAACACTACCTGCACATAATAAAAGACAGCCCTGTTTATCCAGTGATCACCGATAAGAACGGTGTTGTGCTCTCTTTGCCGCCGATCATCAACGGAGATCACACAAAAATTACTTTGAATACGAAAAATGTTTTGATTGAATGTACCGCAACCGATTTAACTAAGGTGGGTTGATGATGGTATGGTAATTATTGCGGAAATAATTGATTGGATAATGTTGTTACAGGCAAAGATTGTCCTGGACACAATTATATGCATGTTTAGTCAGTACTGCAAAGAAAAATACGTGGCAGAGCAATGCGAAGTTATTTACCATGACGGTAAAGCGTGCACTTACCCGGAACTGGCTTACAGAGATGAGACGATTACTGTATCGGGAGCTAATAATAAAATAGGGATTAGGTAAGATAGTCTTGGTGAGAGGGGGAGGTCTGTTTACTAGTAGAAGAAAAAATTTAATCGAATTGTTTTAGTGAATCAGGAAAGAAACTGGCAACTCTCCTGTCAAAAATGTGTCTCGAATCCAAGTTAATATCTGAAAAGGAATTGAATGTTAAAATTCCTCCCACGAGACATGATGTAATTCATCCTTGTGATATATACGAAGACGTGGCAATCGCCTTTGGTTACAACAACATAATAAGGAGCCTGCCCGACTCATGTACTATCGCCGAGCAATTCCCGCTTAATAAATTATCTGACCAGATACGAGAGAGTATCGCGCAAGCTGGATTTACTGAAGCTCTAACTTTCACTCTCGTAAGTCTTTTTTGATAATTACTTAACAATTGTTTGCAGTTTTCCAATTTTTTAGTGCTCCAGAGATGACGTGTCGATTAAACTTAACATTGAATCGATTAAGAGCGTACCGGCAGTTCATATATCGAACCCGAAAACTCTTGAATTTCAAGTCTGTCGAACGACTTTAATTCCCGGACTGCTGAAAACCTTAGCGGCTAATAAAAAGATGCCCCTGCCGATTAAGCTATTTGAAGTTTCAGACGTTGTTTTGAAAGATCCGAATTCAGGTAAGATTTGGTAAATTTAACGCAACGCTATTTATTTGTAACAAACGATTTTCACAAAATGTAGAAGTCGGAGCGAGAAATGAGAGAAGAATTTGCGCTATCAACTGTAATAAAAATGCAGGATTTGAAGTTGTTCATGGCCTTTTAGATAAATTGATGTTGTTACTGGAAATTAAATGGAATCCCAGTAAAGGTCCTACCGGTTATTATTTAAATTCTTGTGATGGTACGTATTCTCTGTATTAAGTTAAGTGTGAAGTAAAATATAAAGAGTCGTATTTCCAGATCCAACATATTTTACTGGAAGATGTGCTGAAGTTGTATGTAATGGGAAGGTTATTGGGAAGATCGGCGTTCTTCATCCACAAGTTTTAACTAAATTTGATCTAACTAATCCGTGTTCTTGTGTTGAAATTAATTTAGAACCTTTTGTATAATTTTTATTGACCGTTATATATTTTATATTTTTTGCATTTGAATTATGTAATGAATCTTGTTTTTATATACTTAGAGGGACTGCTACTTTGCTTTAACCTGATTGACAGAGCTGTATCTTTCACCTTTGGATAAACTTTTATTATTAGACGAGTATGTAGAAGGGAAACTACTCACCCTCTGTATAATAAAAACAAGGTAATATAATATTTATTTATCAAGTTAGGGGTGATTTTTAAGCTCTGTAGCTTTAAAATAAACACTGGCTGGAAAATTGTTCCTTTGTTATTTATTTATTGGATTTATCAAACTTGATATAAAAAAGAAAGTACATTAATTTGCGAATCTCAAATGTTGCTAACAATCTACAAGGTTCTGGTTTTCTGGTTTAGTACAGCATCGCAAAAGTGGTCTTCACTTCAACCAGCTTGAGTGCTTCAACATTAGTGTTGTAGTTGTTTTAACTTTAACATGACACATGTCCAAACATGCAAACAAGGAAAATAATGTGCTGGCTAAATAGCTAGGAAAACCCCCAAAGTCATACACTCCAAAGAAGAAGAAAGAATTGAATGAAATCTACCATAGAATGAAAACATCCAGAAGGAGTATTGTATATAAATGGCTGCGTTGCGTTCAAGAGTCAAGACCGACAGAAACCAGAAGTAAAGATCACTGAACTAGGGTACCTGTATTACCGACACTAACGCTTACTAGGGTAGCGCATCCACTCGTTGACGTTTACTAACACGGTTATGATGATTGAACAGCTGGATGTCATATTTTTGACACATTTGGTCCCATACTGATCCTTAAACAAACGACTACAAGGTGTAATAAAATCTACCTGCCAAAGTTTCAGGTATATGGAAATTCTGAGCCCGGTATATTTTCTGCGATCATAGCTCCTGCTGTTTGCATTTTCTGTGCAAAAATTCCCAGTAACTACATAATGAGTTTAAAATATTAGGAAAAGTTACCTTTAGGCAACGCGAACAAGTAGAAAGCCATTTTTTATTGTTGAAACATCCTCCAACGCATCAAAAGTTTACCATTTTTAGAAAATACACGGACATAATAACAAATTATGTGAATTTTTAGACAGTTGCACGTTCATGGGAAATCTGACGTTTTTGAAGTTCAATTTGACATTCCCAACTTTTTGTGAGAATTAGAATGGGCTACCCTAATAAGCGTCAGTGTCGGTAATGCAGGTCCCCTACACTGAAAGACAAGCGCCTCCCTCAGTTGGTGCCAAGATATCCAACTACTGAAACCGAAATCTAAGATTTTTCAGTATAGATTTCTAGATGAATCTAGCAGTTGGATTTGGTTGAATTTTGAATTGCTGTTGGATTTATATGTTTATAAAAATATATTCTAGTTTATTTTATAACATTATTTATTACCTATATTATTATCTGGTACAACATCTGTATATGCCCAGCGGCCATGTTAGAGTGACCGACCAGTCTATCATCGCTACTTCCGGATATGTTGTTGTTCACCAAGCCTCATATACATAATAATTATTGCTGTCGCTGTTTATTGTTTTTTTTATGAGCCTTTTGTTAAGATATGAGATATGCGATATTATTGTGAGGACTACCTAACACCTACCTAATAAAATAAAATTACATGGAATTATTTTTAAAAACTTTACTTCTCACGATGATCTAGCAATTATGTATAATACAGTTTTGTTTTTTGATGAACTTCTTATAGTGTTTGGTCATGGAGTGATGCTATATAGCTGACAAAATTGATAGTAATGACAGTTTGCTGTTAATTCAACTGCCGCAGCTCCGCAGCTGTTTGTACGGTACACCCCTTCCGGATATTTTATATTCAATGATATCAATATTTGAAAATCTGTAAAAGATATTGTTCAAATCTTATTTATTCATAGCTTACAGTTTTGGTGCAGGTACAGGCTGATATTTCAAAGATAAAATCCAAGTAAAATATAGGTAAAATAAAAAATCTATGACATAAGCGTCTACGTCATTGCGCACTTGCGCAGTGGTGAGAAAAATAGGAAAAACAACTAACATACCGTGGATGGATATGTGTATCGTGACGAAGGCCAGAAAATAGGAAGAACGAAGAAGAAGAACTAATTTTGTTTTGAATGTTGTATGTTGTATAAAAAAATTTTGATATTTGAATTATTGTAAATAAAAAAATTCTTGTAATACTCTCTTATTTATAAGGTATAGAATGAGCTTCATTGTAAACTCCATGAACGACTTGGATCAAAATTTTATAAAATGCGTGTCGTCTTTGAACAGCTCCGACCACTTGAAAATGTCCGACGCCCATAACCTTCAAATGTTTCTCCAAGATGCAATAAAGGCCAAGACAGGGGTAACTAAGGACTTTACCGCAATAGTTAAGTCTTGCATAAAGCCAAGAGATGAAGAATTCGATGCAGTTTTGTACGATGAAAGCAAAGGCTCGAATTCGGACAATGAATTAGAGCTGGACTTACTGAAAGATGATTTAATGTGTGTCGTCTGCCAGTAAGTACAAGGGATTAGTTGTTTTAGTTGGCACTTGGTACTTACTAATTTAATATTTCTCTTACTAGCGAGATGGATGTTGGTGCCCGCAATAGACTTGTCGAATGTTCCGATTGTCACGCATTATATCATCAGGAATGTCATGATCCAGTTGTCACATTGCAGGATTCATTTGAAACGTGGTTGTGTCGAAAATGCAAGGTACGTGTGTCCCTGACCTGCCTTTCCATATTCCTCCGGCACGCAAAAGTTTTTCATAAGCCTTTCTAGGCAAATTGTGAGAAAGTTTCAAGTTGTCAAGTCGATAAAATCGGAATATTAAAAGTCTCCTGTTTTTTCCAGATTCAGCATCTTTAACAGCATGTTGAAACTATCTATGACAGGAAGGTAATTGGAAAAGGTCACTATTTTCAACAATGTTGAAATAAGTTTCCAGGTTGTTGAAATTAATTTAGAACCTTTTGTAAATTGTGGACGATAATATTTTATATACAATAATTAACCATTGTGACTACAGTGGACAATGGACAGCAAGTTGATGCGATGAAGTGTCGCTATTTTCCTCCATAAATTGGTGTCTTTTTTGTGCTCTCTTCAGAAGCTCACAGCTGGGCTGAGAGTTTTTCATGGGGAGGTTAAAGATTTGATGATTTTCTTACACTTTTCTCGCTTGTTATTTATTAATTGGTTTTCATTTAGTTTAGTTTAACTTAGTTAGGTATAAGTTATAATGTAGTTTATTTACCTTTGCCTAGTCTTTTGCGCCAGTCTTTTTTTTCCATATTCCCAAAGCTTCAGACCTGGTTATAGTTAGAAAATAATTAAAGCAATGGAACGGAGATACACATTTGATATCTGTTAGAATGAGACAGAGATAATTGATTACGTATTTGTTTTAATTTAAACTTTGTAAGTATTTATGTAAATAAAGTTTCATAAATCTGTTTTTTCTTTAATTAATTATTATTGTGATGCAATCAAAAATTTCAGCTCAAGTTAAAGGTAGGTATGATACCTATTAAATTATACACCTGAGGTAAGCATTAATTGGAAGGTGGTTTATTGACCATGTCGGAGAGAAGGAACAACAGTAAAGAGAAGTGCAGAGTCCAAGCATAAAGGAAACAGTCTGTTTCAGAAACTGGAGAGTTGGAAAAAGATTGGAAATAACTCATCATAGGAATCTGACTCTAACTTATACAGTGTGTCACAGGCATGGTACACCCGTTCTTTTTGCTTTATTTTTGGAGATAATTTTTTGAAATTTGGTACGTCGCATATTCTCGATAGAGCGCACTTTTTAGCAGAAAATTGAATTTTTTTCCACATCCGGTTTTTCCGGAAATGTAACCAACTTTTTATTTTTAAATGGGACACTCTATATATTATTATATTTTTGGATTCTATACATTTGTACGAATCCAACATACCACATAAGTACCATTTTAAATGTCAAATTTGTTTTTATTTAATTTTTTATTTCTCAATTATAGTGTGCCATGAATGACTATTTCGTTTTACTTCAATTGGATCATCTAATGCTAGAAAAATCGATTTTTTGTTCAAAGTACTAAATTAGGTGATTTTTGGATAAATTATGCGCACCGGAATGATTTTTTGAGCTTGATTCATATTTTTCAAATGGTACCGAGGTACCATCTACTAGAGTACTCTTAATAAGGGACATTTTGGTGTACCCATTTTGCATCTGTGACGAACACAACTGAAGTCATGGCACACTATAATTGAGAAATAAAAAATTTGGATTCGTACAAATGTATAGATTCCAAAATACATATAATAATATATAGAGTGTCCCATTTAAAAATAAAAAGTTGGCAACATTTCCGGAAAAACCGGATGTGAGAAAAAATTAAATTTTCTGCTAAAAAGTGCGCTCTATCGAGAATATGCGACGTACCAAATTTCAAAAAAATATCTCCAAAAATAAAGAAATAAAAGGGGGTGTACCATGCCTGTGACACACAGTGTATAATTATGTTTTGCATAACTGTAAAAAAATGAGAAAACTATATATTTATTAATTCCTTGAAATATGAAAAAGTAAGAGTGATTTACAACTATCGGCAACAGGAACTCGGATTAACGAGATCCTACTGTATTATTAGCAATGAAAGTGGGCAATGTTCACTGTTCAAGGTTGAAGGACCTCTAGATTTCAACCCTAATACCTATTTGTGTTAGAAAGTCACCTCTTTGCCTTAACTATAAAATGGGGGTGCGAAACTGCGAAAATAAAAAGGTATTAAGAATTATTCTTAAAATTAATTATGAATGAATAATCGGTAAATTTCATTTTCTCAGTGGCGCACTCTTTCGATGGTTTGCAAAATGATCCTGTGAGATCTTTGGTTGGTGATCTAGATAATTAAATTGCAGCTATTAATTATTGAGAATTAGAATTGAGGTAAGTCGTGATATAGTGTAATGATTGAAATTTTGTAAGTAACGTTACTTTTAATTTAGGATAGTAATAAAACGGCCACAAAATACGCGGTAATAATGGTAGTAGAACAGTAGAGTAGAACGAGTAGAACTATGCGGTATCGGTATGTCATTGAAGATTACAGGTAGTGTCTTTACCGTCCAACTAACTGTCAAAGAGGTGGCGCTGTTGCCGGTAATTTTAATTCTAGTCCTTCATTTCTGTGAATGTGAAGTGAATAAGTGAATCCGCCATAGTAGAAAATGGCTGACGGTGATGATTTTAACGTAGCGAATGTGCTCTGAAATTAGTGTAAAGTGATAATTGTTTATAGCGCGAAGTGTTGTAAAGTATTTAGTTTTAATGTAAGGCAAAAATGCAGAATGCTTCAACAGAATCCTCTGCAGAAAATCCGAAAGTAGATAAAGTGAATGTCCAGCACGATCTAGGAACATCGTCGACTCCCCATTCAACCTGCAACTCGAGCCCTACAAAATCAGAAACTGAAACGTTTTCAGAACATCATCGATACATGTCGGATTCATCGGACAGCGAAGAAGACAGTGTCTCAGAGGTAGGGAACAAATTCCAGTAATTAATCCCTTGTATTTCCCGAAATCCGCCTCGAGGCCCAAGTATCAATGAACTTCTCATAAGAGAGACATCTTGTGGCAGTCATGATGTCGCACATTGCTCGCCCTTAAATGTCTCTCTGTTCGTCTGTAAAGTGTTGATGCTCGTCGAAACTGAATATTTTTGCGTTCTTTACGATTTCCTCGACGAATTTCACAGCTAGGAATTATATAAGCGTTTTAATAAGTGCTCCAAATTAGACGTTTTTTTTCGCCTGTCTGCTCGGCCGTGACTAGTCTGCTGTCTCTTCTGCGAAGTAAACTATTTTTGTACACGTCGACTGAATTTTTTTACATTTTATGAATAGTGAAAAAGTGTTTTTTCGATCCGATCACTCCGTTCAAGCCTCTCGTTTCGTTACAATAACGCTTTAACAATCGGTATCATTAACATATTTAGTAAATAATGAAGTGTCACAGTTCATATTCCAGTTCCACACCTCCACCACCAGTCCGGTAGTTTTAGTTAGTCGATCACTGCTCTGGCAAAGCAATTATTTATTATTATTGCCCAGTCAGTGTTGGTGTTGGTGTTTTCACTGTTTTCTTTTTTCAAGTTATTTTTTTACCGCCCTACCAGATTTTTTCATTGAAATTATGAGTATTATGACTATTATAATGATTCAGTGACGTCTTTATGATGTTATTAGTGTATTTGTTTTGCCCAGAAAACACCATCATATTTTAGGTCATGTGACTGAAACTTTGTACACTTTGCTGTCTGATTGCTTGTTTTTTTTTGCTCTTATGAACGAGTTTATACCTTCGAAATTGCGGATACCTACAGCAAGTCAATGATTGAAAGAAGATACCTACCTGTGTACTAGTAGTACGTAGTACTAGTACTAGTAGGCCATGGAAACAAAAGGCAATCAGATCTTTCACAATAATAATTCTGGTCTTCTTTTTTTTCTCTTGTCCTGGTCAATTATTTTTTTGGTTTGTTTCTTTTTGAAAAATTGTGAGCGATCTACTACAATCAATAAACAAACACTCAAGACTTGTAGTGCCTACCTAAGTAAGTAATCACCTAGAGAGTTAATGGAGTTCAACTGTTTGGAGTTCTACCTATCTCAATAAATTATTTAGGTACTTAGGTCCCAAATTTAATTACCTATTACAGCTTTGTAAGAAATTACCATTTTAAAAAACAAAAACCGAAATATTTTTCAACTTTCTTTGAGCTTATCAGTGGTATTCTCGAATTGTCTGTAGCTTTCAGCTTTTTCCAGAAAATTGAGAAAAATTCATTTTTATGGAAAATCGAGATAAACTACTTTTCGTGCTGGAATTTAATCTTAATTTGAAAACTATGTACCTACCTACTCCCGCAAAAAAGCGTAAAATTTAGAGCTCAAAAAAAAAGACGTTTTCTCGATTTTCCGGGAAAATGACTGCAGTTAGAAGAGCTCTAAAATTCCATTGATGAGCTCGAATAAAGCGTCTTTTTTCCAGTGCAAACACTGGATATACAGGATGATCCTTTATACAGGGCGATTCATGCCTAAGATATAATATTTTTGCAACAATCTGATGAAATCCAACAAAATTTAACAGGAACCCCTCCCTCCCTAGCCATACCGAGGCTCTTCCAAGCTCAATGGCCTATCACCAAAGTGGAAATCCAGGACCGTATTTGAAAAGGAATCGTTTTCATTTTGTTTTTACAGAAGAGCACATTTTCAAATCGCCGTTTGAAAAAAAGAGCACCAGATTTGGAAAGTACTGGAAAAATGTGTGTTAAATTTAGTAAAAAATCACCCTGTATATCTCAGAGTGATTTTTTTTTTACATTTTTGACCCATATCTCTAATTATTTACAGAGTGATGAAAAAATTCACTTCTTTATTATTTCAATGGTGGTAGGTAGGTAAAAAGTTTCTTTTGTAAACTTATTTTGATTTTGAAAATCTCAAGCTGATCTTGAAGCTGAGTGAGACCTCGGGGAAGAAATTCCTGCAATCCGATCAAAGTGACAAAGAAACTTTTGCTGTGATGGAAGTGGGAACTGAAGGAAGGGAGGTCCCTAATTCAAGCATAACACATTTTTAAAAAATTAATATTTTTAAAAAACTGATGACGAGGGATTTTCGAGCTCTTCAATGGTGTTTTCGAGCTGTTCCTAGCTCTCGTAATTTTCCGGAAAAACGAAAAAAACCGCTTTGTCGTGCTAGGATTTGACCTCAATTTTAAAAGTACGTGCTCTCGGAAAAAACGAAAAGCAAAGGAATTTCGAGCTATTTTTGAGCTATTCAATGAGATTTGATGAGAAAAACGAAAAAAAAAAACCGCTCATTGTTTTTTTTATTTATTTCATTTAAAAATCGAGTGGATATTCCTGAAAAAGCGTTTTTTTTTCGTTTTTCCGGATAATTACGAGAGCTAGGAACAGCTCGAAAATCTCATTGAGTATCTCGAAAATAGCTCGAAATTCCTGTGCTTTTCGTTTTTTCCGGGAGTACCTACTTACTAAATTTAGGTTCAATTCTAGCTCGAAAAAGCGGGTTTTTTCGTTTTTTCGGAAAATGACGAAAGCTAGGAACAGCTCGAAAAATCTCATTGAGTAGCTCGAAATTCCTGTGCTGTTTGGGTTTCTCCACAGATTGAATTAAAAAAGTCAGGTGTAAGTAAGCATTACAAAAAAAATTGCTATTTTCCGGAAAACGGTGAAAACTAGAGACAGCTTGAAAATACCATTGAAGAGCTCGAAAATCCCTCGTCATTATTTTTTTTAAATATTTACTTTTTAAAAATGTGTCATGCTTAAATTAGGGGCCTAAGGAAGGGAACATCAGTGAGTTACCCATATATGAAATATCTTTGAGATTCTGTTTGGGATCTCTTATCACAAAATCAGACATTTTTCCTGAACATGTCAAGAAATCTCTCCTTTGTATGGGATAAAAATTAATCAGTGCCAAAAACAAAAACCAAAGAGATGACCAAGAACCAAAAACAAAAAAAAACTACATGATGTTTTGGTTCTTTGTTAAACAATGTTTTCTTTTTTTTATTATTTCCTTTACTTCCTAAACCAAATCCTACAGGTACCTATTTCAGATATAGGAGGAATCAGAGAAAGGGGTTGTGGCGTTAGGGGATACAGGATTGACAATTCAAGGTCATGCAATTATTTTACAGCCTCTGAATTTTTTTTTCACATTTACAAAACGCAGTTTTCTTGCCCTTCAGGATAATAATGAGTGGGTCAAAAATTCAGTCAGACAGGGGGGAGAGGCCATCCAAATTCATTGATAGTTCAAGATGAATTTTTACAGCACCTGGAAATTTCCAAAAACTTTTTGCTGCTTTTTTACTGTTTTTCTCGCGCCTTGCGGACTCCCCCCCCCCTGTTTGCGGGGCTTTGTGCAACTGCGCTATTTCTCAGTGGGAATCATCGGTTCGATATGAGTCTCTTTGACTTTACTCACTTTGGTTTTGATTTTATTTTATTCGCCAGGAGTTTCGTTTTTTTCTTACCTATTCCAGTTCCTGTGATTTCTCTTCCTGAGGTTCATTCTCGGGCTTATTAAACTTCAAGGTGCGCCCATGGTTTTGGAAATCGAATGACATAAGTAGAAAGAGTTACTGCTGAAAAATGAAAAAGGGGTTTTTCTGTCATCGCCTTGTAAATAAAGGACGTATGACTGAAGAATTGAAACTTTTCAATGCCTAAACTACTCACTGTAAAAACCATCCTTTGTAAGATTTTTTTACATCATTTGGAAATATAATATGGCCAGGTTTCACATTTAAAAAAATAACAAAGTTGGTATCTATTTCCGGTATAATAGGAAGCGTCGCCATTTTGGAAATATTTTCACTCGATAGAACAGAATATGATCATACGCCGTAACGGCAATCGCCAACATTTGAGTTTTCCATTTTACTTTTAATATACCTATACACTTGGAAAATAAAACTGACGGGATTGCCAAATTTTCGTTTTGATGTTTCTAATTCTAAGGCAGAAAGAGAGTCATCTAATTGGGCCAAGCAATTATTATCTTATGATTCATGAAAGGATTCGTTTCCGGAGGAGGGGGGGGGGGTTGAAACATTTTTTTTTAAACCTCTTGATCAACTCCTGAAAATCAGCAGCTTCAGTGAAATCGTTTTCGAAAAAAAATTTCATTCTTCTGTCTCTGGATAACTTTACGTTCCTCTGAAATCCAAAGGATTAGTTTCTGGGGTTCCAAAACGATGTACTTGCCGCGTTTTTTAATTTTCCGCCCCCTCAGAGAAACTTGAAACGAAAAACGACTTCTCGTCAGTCGCAGCTAACTTTAATAAAACACTAAGGTTAGACACCCCTCCCCCCGAAACGGAACCCTTTGATTTCATAGATGCGTGAAGTTAGCCGGGATGAAAAATTGTTTTCTGAACTTGGTCTGTTCTTTCTTCGCGGTTGTCAAACGATGGCCAAACGAACAAGCAATAAAACGTCAGTACGTGTACGTATTTACACATAATTTGGAACATTAGGTATGTGAAGTGGGGTGAGAATTTTTTTCAAACAGAATCGAACAAATCGATTGCGCTATAACATTTTTTTTACCTGATTTTCCTGGCTTAGGTACTTCACTTCACACAACAGACACCTTTAAAAATCCCATAAAACAAGTAACAATTAATTTATTTGATTCTTTACCAGATTTTTGTCTGGGTAGGTATTTCTGGTTTTCTACTCAATTAAATAAAAATGAACATAGAGATAATGAAGGAAAAAATTGTAAGTCTGGCAGCCCTGTAAGAACCGTGCGAGAAACCATGCACTTACGTGTACTGTACTTCAGTGGTACACTTACCACAAGAATGTACGCAGTACGCGTAGCTTGAACTGTTATTCCAAGAAAATTGGGTTAATAAGAATTAATAAGGAAACAAAATTTATAAAAGTTTATGCAAAAGTAATTTTTAGGTGCGTTTGACGTTTGACATTTCATTACTACCGTAGAGAATGACTCGCAGTTTTGTACTGCTATAATCTTGAAAAAATTAGGAATTCATGACGTCACCACCTGTTCAAAAATAATGAAAATGAAACCATAAAAACAAGTGGCAGTCACTACTTACTCTTGTCCATTCACAATTACAGTTATTATTATTGTGCTTATTTATCTCTCTCATTTATTGTGTCTATTCCTTTTCTGTGGTAAGGTTGAATTATTGCATTTTCAAGATTTCAATGTTTCAGTTTTAAGAAAAAAATATCATGTGAATAATTGAATATTAAAAGGGGAATGAAACTCGACGTGTTGATCCAAGTTTAGGGGCAAGGGCAACTAAATAAAAAAACCAGCGATTAACTATAGAAAACTGGAAGGGGTTTCCAGTAACAAATGACGATTCGACTCATGATCCCCTCCCTTTTTTGATTCAACCCCCACTACTCGATAGTTGTCATGATGATGTTCTAATAGGAAAAAATTCTTCTGAAAAATAGAATTAACTAAAAAGCTCAATGTCAAGTTTTCGTGGGCCTCCTTCCCCTGTTCTTTTTTATTCCTATTTTTTTACATTATATCCAATGCGTTTTATTTATCTTGTCATCTATTCTATAATGGCCAATGAAAAGTAATTAGAAAAAAACAGGAGTAACATTTGCATAGTGATAATAATATGGTTCGGATAAAATAAGAAAATATCATAGTGTTTGCTTTGGAAATGGAAACCATTCAATCAAAGTAAATAAATAATTTTCCAAGCTGTTTATTTGTTATGCAGATGCAGATAAATAAATGTTAAACGTAATTACAACAGCGTGAATTCTTGGTAGGTATACGAAGTCCGCACCTATACCTATACCTAACTAACTTAACTATTATAAGTATGCGATAATAAAATCTCGGTACTTTTTCAACTTTCTCTAACACAAGACCTATTATTGTTTCACACTGAATGATTTAGAAATTGGCCAATCAGTTGAAGGAATGTGAGAATCGGCTCTTTAACGAGAAATCTTATTACGCCTGTGAGCTTCCGCGCTATTTTTTTGCGACATCGGATTTGTTGTCGGCGAATTAGCCAGCCAAACCTGGAACTGGAAACTTGTAAGAATTCGTGAGTGGAAGATTTGCGATTTTGAGAAAACCTACGCGGAAAATTTTGATAAATTTTGAGGAAAGAGAAGTCACACGTAAAATCCAGATCTAATGGGCTGGTTATGATTACAAATCGAGAGCCGTTCTCATAATTATTATTTCATGTGATTTTAATTTTTAACAAATGTGATCTTTGGTAAAATTATGTGTACTAATATACTAATTGGGTACCTAGTTAATGTTATAATGAAGTGCTCGAAACATTGAACTATGTGAAGTTGAAAGTTTAATTTATGGGTTTCCTCATGAAAACAGGCTCAATTTTATCTTAATTGCTGTTTAAAGTGATGCAGTGTCTAGGTATAGAGTTAGATTATCCTCTGTTTTTTTTTTGTTTTTTGTTTCTTATATTCCATTCAATATATTTTTTTAAATAAACATGAATTTTTTGCTTTGCTTTCCTAACACACTCTTGTTTTATTATATAGACAGACATATAAGAGGTGATCCTAAATATAAGAGTCATATAAGAGTCTGATTTATTTAAAGCGAGTGGAACTACCAACGACTAGCTTAGGGCAGGAGTTTTTTTTTTTAATAATACAAGTTTCCCCCAAGATTTTAACAGCCAGAAATTATGTTCCTCATGATATCCACTCCTGCAAACTGGACTTATTTCCACTATTTATACTCTATGATCACTCTGTTCCACATTATTTCGATATGAACTCCACTGTTTCATATTTCCACACTATTTCAACTATTGCCACTCATTTCCAATTATTTCCAGTGATTTCCACACTATTCCAATTCCCAGTTATTTTTACCATATTGTAGAATAATTATTTCCATGGGTGAACATCTTCTCTAGAATTTTTTTCGCTTTTTGTCCACTATTTCCACATTATTTCCACTCATTTTCAATTATTTCCAGTTATTTCCGTACTATCCACACTATTTCCACTATTGCCATCACTCATTTCCAATTCCCAGTTATTTCCCCACTATCCACACTTTCCGCTCATTTATAATAATTATTATCTCCACACTATTTCCAGTTATTTCTACAGGTGAACACCCTCTCTGAAAATTTTTCTCCACTATTTCCACATTATTTTCACCATTTACACCTTTTCCGCTCGAACATCTTCTCTAGAAGTTTTTCCGCTTTTTGTCCACTATATTGCCACATTATTCATTATTTCCACTCATTTTCAATTATTTCCAGTTATTTCCGTACTATCCACACTATTTCCACTCATTTCTAATTATTCCCTCCACACTATTTCCAGTTATTTCTATGGGTGAACAGTTGCCAGTTGCCACCTCTGAAAATTTTTGTCCACTGTTTCCACATTATTTCCACCATTTAGACATTATTTACACTGTTTCCACTCATTTCCAATTAAGTCCAGTTATTTCCACACTGTTCCCAGTTATTTTTACCATCATAGTGTACAGTTATTTCCCCGAGTAAACACCCCCTCGAATCCCTTGTTACAAACTTTTATATGGCGAAAATAAGCTCAGAATCTGCCAATAAGGCTTTACGTCTTCTTATTGTTATAAAGGGGCATCCGACCAAAACTTTGAGAATCTTGAAAACCCACAATCTTGATGAATATTTTTTTGGAAAATTTCCAAAATACGTCAAAGGTCAAAGTACTTATATCTCGAAAGGGAAGAAATGTAATATAAAATTGAGCCTCCAAACTTCACCCTTACGTGCGTCACATCAATAACCCTCTTAAGAATTTTGGAAAAAATGGTATACTCAGTGTATGCCTGAGTACATGCATCAAATTGAAGGAATTTTTATTCTCTATAATTAACTCTGTGCAACCACTTTTTTATTGGTGACCAAATCAAGTTTTATTCAATAAATTGCTCCAAAATATCCCTCTTCAACTGACAAACATGGAAAATGTTGAAAAATCTGGCCCTTGAAAAATCTCTTCTTTCAGAAAATTGCTCTTCTGAAATTAATGTTTTCTGGATTTTTCTTGCTCGTAGTTCCTCCAATGTCTCTGACTCTCTGGTAGCGTAGCGTGCCACTCGCGATTTCAAATAATCGTCATTTTGACGGCTCTTCGAGGGGACCTTTTCTACCATTCCAATGTTCAGGACAACGCCAACCTAAAAATTGCCGCGCCAGCAATAGCAAGTGAGCAGGGGTCATCATATGACCTGTTTTGCATCAATTATTGTTATTCTAAATAAATGTTACCATCGAGATTGTCTTGAATATGAAGTGATCCAACCAAGATGGTTGCCCAAAATTCTCGATAAAATCCTCGTAAAATTGAATCGGACAATCAGAATAATCTTCATTCAACTCTTGAGCACTGCCTAAATAGCTGGTAAAAGCTAAAGGCCATAAACAGTAAAGAAGAAGAAGAACTCTTGAATGAGCATCATTTCAAAGAAGCGACGCTTGTGTTAAGAGTTGAGACACTGCTCTGATTGATCCATTCGCAAATTACCCTGAAACTGGTACTGGGGCACTTGAAGCTTGAAGCCACTTGCTTCATTCCGTATTGGGCGGTTCACTACGCGGTTCTTGCTTAGAAGCGCTAGTAAGTGCTAATGCTAACACCTACCAATGGCTCACATTCCTTTCCGGGTGGTTTGTTTGCATTGAAAATTCGTGCTGTACTTTTAGTGCAATCGCGATTTCACTGATTTCGATACCAGAAAACAACCGTTTCCGCTCTTTCTTCCATGGAACGAAGCATTTCGATAATACTTTCAAGGAACCTTTCGTTTTAAATAAGTACATAATATAAACGCAAACTCCTAAACGTAATTAGATGGACACATTAGTGTTAGGAATAATTAGTACAATAATAATAAATAACAAAGCTTGTAATTATGTTTATTAAGTATAATTAACAATAAGTGTCACCCATAACCGCACGAGGGCGCTGTAAAACTTGTCGTTCTAGGGTACCTGTTTTACCGACATGCATTCTCGGTTGGTAGTACAAAAAAAAAAACGATAGTTTTTTCAAAAAGTTTGAAGCGCACAACCTTACAATTATTTTATTTTTTAAAACTTTGGTCTTTTCCGCTTTTCTCCTTGTTAAGTCAACGTCAACGGAGTGAACGCACTACCCAAGTGATCGTCAGTGTCGGTTGTCGGTAAAACAGGTATTCTATGTATTTTAGTTCCATTTAAGTGTCTGGTATTGTTAGTTGAGCGTATTTGCTTTGTTCCTACTTTAACTTATGAGTAGAGGAGGGGGGGTTAAGATCAAATTTTTGTTGGATCACCCTGTATAATTATATCATCTGCAATATAAATAAGTACATAATCGGTAACGATCGCGTAGTTTGGAATTGCATTCTGGGAAGGGTGATCTCAGAAGGTTGCCTTTTTCATTACATTCACATCATGTAGCTTTTTTATTTTTATTTCCTGGACCCGATAACTCGCTGAAGTTGTTTGTAAAGATGATATAAAATGATCAGCTCCTCCGCAATGCGCAATTTTCTGGGACATCTCATAAAATTTTAGATGGTTTCGGTATCGATCTTCTCTATTTTTTCTGTAAGGCCTATGCCTTATCGAGTCGGTATTGCCAATTTTTATTACTGATTATCAACCTAAAAATTCGTCACGATCGCGCAAAAACTTTCCTAATATAGGCTGCTAAATTTAACTTTTCTTTTTCTTTCATATTTTTAATTTTTCCACCTGGGGATCCTCCAATAAATCGTCAATAAATAAATTTCATTAATTATGGAAAACGGTGCGAGGGAATCTCTCCGAAATTATTGCTCCGTGCCTTATCAAAAACCATAATTATTATTATGTTAATATTGTGTTTATTTTCAATAGCATTAGCACTTTTATTATTTCTATTATTAGAAATGGTCAATGGCACATTGTAATGGTCGTGTGGTCGACCGTCATTGAATCACACATTAGTGAATCGAATTGTTTTGGCGAAGTTGATGGTCATCACTGAGGTTGTTTCTTGTTTCTGAATACCGATGATTATTATTTTCGCGATTTACTGTGAAGCTTTGAAAATAATTGCAATTTTGCTAAGTCATTATAATTTTTGATTAAGATATTCATTTCATGTAGATCTTGTTTCACCAGGCAACAAATTGGTAATTCTAGAAATTCAGTCTTGGGCCATTATTTACTAACTGAGGGCGACTTTTTTTTTCCATCACCATTAATTTATTCCAGTCGATCTCATATTGTTTTTTTCTCAAATAATGTCGCCCCCAAGCGCTGCGTTACCGAGTTACGGAACCTAATAACACGTTTCTTCAACGACGGTATACAGGGTGTTTACTGTAAGGTTAGCCAAACTTCACAGGCTGATTCTTCAGACTAAAATAAACAAAAAAATCCCATTAACCTGTATTCGGAAATGCACCGTTTTTGAGATACTGCGGGTTAAGAAATATTATTTTTCCGGTTTTTTGACGATATCTCGGGAACCGAATGAGATACAATGTTCAGCTCTTATACACACTATATGTTCACTGATCCCCTTATTTTCGCCGTAAAATAAAGGTTTTAAAAAAATTCAGTGGTGTAAATTTAGGGTATTTTGAGGGTTTCGACCCCCTAATTTCTACGCCACTGGAATAAAATCGATTTTAAGCAGCGCCTTTGAACCGACCATGTTTTCTACACCAAAAAGGTACTCCTGGTTAACGGCTCTAAAGTGAAGGGTTTCCGAGAAAAATTGTATTATATGAGAGAAAACATTAATTTTTTAACGATTTTGCTACTACATTTTGGAAAAATGAAAGCCTATACTTAATTAATGTTTTCTCTCATAAAATGACCTTTTTCTCGGAAACGGTTCACTTGGGAGCCGTTCACCAAGAGTACCATTTTGGTGTAGAAAACATGGACGGTTCAAAGGCGCTGCTTAAAATAGCATTTATTCCAGTGGCGTAGAAATTAGGGGGTCGATACCCTCAAAATACCCTAAATCTACACCACTGAATTTTTTTAAAACCTTTATTTTACGGCGAAAATAAGGGGATCAGTGTGTATAAGAGCTGAACATTGTATCTCATTCGGTTCCCGAGATATCGTCAAAAAACGGGAAAAATAATATTTCTTCGACACCTGTATCTCAAGAACGGTGCATTTCCGGACACGTTAATGGAAAATTTTTTGTCTAGTTTAGTCTGAAGAATCAGCCTGTGAAGTTTGGCCAATCTTACATTGCAGTAAACACCCTGTATAAGTGAGTCGTAATTTAGGTATAATAATTGAGAGAAAAATGTTTAAACTGAAATTTGAAAATTTTTCAAAAGGCCTTTTCCTCTATAATAACTCCAGGAATTCATGCAGATAATTTTATGACAGTCGAAAGCACGATGCCTTCGGCGGAGGGCTGTTACCAGAAAACGCGCTGTAGAAAAAATTTACAAAAAATTATGAGACATTTGTCATTGATGCCAGCTGCCATGTTGCCAGCTTTCAAGACGGAATGAATTATTTAATTTAAAGTTAGGTCCGGTAATAAATTAATCAATCAAAGTAACACTTATTAATCTTCCAATTAGGTAAAGAGTTTTATGAGTAATTTGAACTTCGGGAGAAAATGCAATGCACGAAATGTTCCCTAATTTCGACCACTTTTATTATTTGAGGTCGCTGACCAGCTCAAATGGAGTTTGTTCGGATCCGCTTGTTTTTCTTTCGTCTTTTCGCTGTACAGGACTTGTCGAGGAACGTGACATAAAGCCTTCGAAACGGTAATCGAATCTAAAGGGAACGGCGACGCGTCCCTCGGAAAACTCGATACCTACCTACCGTCGGTTGTTAGGCAGTTCAGAAATTTCCCATATTGATGATTGATTTATAAATAACTTGTTTTGCGCGCCCGTAGGTAGGTAGGTATTTCTTTCTCATAATAATTGGAGTGAGATATCTCGACTGTAAGGGAGCAAATTGCCAATTTAAATACATATGTACTTATTTTCGTCTAGACTTTTGTGCTCGAGACGCGGTCTTGTCTTAATATTGGGGCCATTTCTTTGAAGTCTTTCAGATTTTTTTTTACTGAGGAGGAGTACAGTACTAAATAAAAACTGATCTTTCATGCTGATGTGTTATCGGATTATGTGACATCGTCTCGTTTTTTTTTTTATTTTTATGAGCAAAAAATATACCTACATATTTCCATTGAGTAGGTTCCTATGAGTTGGAACTCGGAGTTGAATCACTGAAACTATCAAATTTTCTCAAAAGTTCTTGAAGTGTTAACCTAGAGCACCGTCCAGTTGGAACCCATCATTGTTTTCCAGCTATAATGGAGTATTGTCGTTAATATTAATACTATCGCTTTCTTATTCGCGGTCTACAATCTATACATTGAACCGAACTTACTACCTGCTTGCTTCTCTTATACATATACCCCCTCGTGCTCTTCTGGAATGCACTTCCATCAGAGCTATTCTCTCCGAACGTCTTTCCTGAGTACGAATGTTCTATTTTTGGAATATCCCGCTTAATAAACGTCGTCGTAACATTATTATAATAATTGTATAGAGTGTGTTGAACATACAGGGTGTCCCATAATATGTGGACAATCTCCCGGATTTGGGTAAATTTCGTAAAAATAAATGAAAAAATAGCTATAAAATTAATTCCTCAGAGACACCCCTACAAAGATATTAGCTGTTGAAGTTGAGGGTTGAAAATCAATTTTTTGCAATAACTTTTTTATTTCTTGACCGATTTTGATAATTTTTGGTGTTATTTTGTATTATTTTGAACTGTTTAGAATAGTGTTTTATAATCTTTGGTAGCACATACATAGACCTCGGGATGGCATAACCCCCTCATTCACTTGAAAGAAAACAATAAAAATAATAATTTTACAGTTTTTTAAGGTTAATTTTCTTTTTATTTGACATTTTTTACATAAAAAATGTATTTTTATTTATTTCGATAGAGCGAACCGTTATCGAGATAAACGTCCTTCTAATAGGTGATGCGTCGCAGGAACTTTCTAAATTTCAAGTAAATTTTAACAAGATGGCTGATCTTGACAGTAAATTGAGCAGGAAACAAAACAATAACTTAGTTAAATACACGTCAGTGTCAAAAGATTTCATTTCATGCAGATTCAATTCTAACTGATTTTCTGCGTATTCAGCGTTTTTGTAACTCAGTTTAAAATCAATTATAATTGAATCTGCATGAAATAAAATCTTTGACACTATTTGACGTGTATTTAATTAAGTTATTGTTTTGTTTCCTGCTCAATTTACTGTCAAAGGTCAGCCATCTTGTTAAAATTTACTTGAAATTTAGAAAGTTCCTGCGACGCATCACCTATTAGAAGGACGTTTATCTCGACAACGGTTCGCTCTATCGAAATAAATAAGGATACATTTTTTATGTAAAAAATGTCAAATAAAAAGAAAATTAACCTTAAAAAACTGTAAAATTATTATTTTTATTGTTTTCTTTCAAGTGAATGAGGGGGTTATGCCATCCCGAGGTCTATGTATGTGCTACCAAAGATTATGAAACACTATTCTAAACAGTCCAAAATAATACAAAATAAAACCAAAAATTATCAAAATCGGTCAAGAAATAAAAAAGTTATTGCAAAAAATTGATTTTCAACCCTCAACTTCGACAGCTAATATCTTTGTAGGGGTGTCTCTGAGGAATTAATTTTATAGATATTTTTTCATTTATTTTTACGAAATTTACCCAAATCCGGGAGATTGCCCACATATTATGGGACACCCTGTATATGACATAAATTTATGAGGTTGTTTCCTGAATTATTCTAATCTAATACTTTGTTCTTTAGGTTCAGGTCATATGAACGAAACAGAAAAAGAGCCGAAAATATTCGGTTGCCCAAAAATTCGTGTTTTTCGAACAAAAATATAGCTTTTTTTGTGTCATGGTATTTTTTCCCAAATGCCTTCCTCTTCCCGGACATGGTCCATGAAGATTTGTTCCGAACTTTTTGTTCACAACTACGGTAGATATATTCAGACCATATTTTGTACGAAAATGGCGATTTTTTTTTCCAAACCATTATTTTTTTGTGTAAGTATTATTTTTAATAAAAAAGGAAAGAAAGTACACTAACACTAACACTATTGAGGACACTACCACTTTAAGAAAATCACCCAGAGATTTTATAATATTCTTACGAATTTTCCTTATGTGGGTTCGGCGATAATTTTGGAAAACCAATTAACTGAATTAATTATATGTCATTAATTGAAACACTACTATCGCCTTCTTATATCGCTCACTTATTATCGCTCTCTTATTCGCTTACTACTTCACAGTCTACACTGAACTGACACGAGTGACACGCACCGCTTCTAGCTCGGCTTATATGCTTACCGTTAGAATTCTTCTGGAGTTTACTTTGAGAGTTGAATCTTTCACGAACTTTCTCGAACTTTTCCTCTCATAACCGAGGATTTCCCGTACCTATACAGTATGTCCCCGGATCGACTTTGAAAGACGAAAAACTTTTTTGTTTTTGATTTCTCAGAAAATTTCACTCTTGATGATCTGGCCTGCTTGATTTTAAATCCCCAAAACAAAAGTTACTTTTTAGGTAACTCGAACGGTTCTTGAGATAATAGAATTTTTATTCCAATAATTGGATTTTTTTTCGTAATTTTTAGACGTAAGCTTGGTAAGATGATTTCATTGAAAAACAAGTAAAAAAAGTACTTTTTATTAAAAAAAGTAACTTTTGTTTTGGGGATTTGAAATCAAGCAGGCCAGATCATCAAGAGTGTAATTTTCTGAGAAATCAAAAACAAAAATCTTTTAAAGTCGATCCGGGGACATACTGTAGATGCCGCCGCTGATATCATCACGGAATCAGTAAGTTAGTAACAAATGATAAACGGAATTAGCGTCGCTGTTTCCATCCAGGGGTGTTGCCATTCAATCAGTATACCCAACAAATGTGGGGGTTATGTCATACCACTGATACCTCATTTTAAAGCTTTTTCAATATTATCCGCGCACAAAAATTATGTTAGCTGTTAATTTTGACAGCCTTTGTGTCAGTTAGGATGTTTATAGTGTTTATATACCCCCTTAATTTTTAATCCGAATGATGAGAAATTTGGTATAAAAAAAAACTAAATCAGGTTATGGATTTTACCACTTTTTGACATAAAACTGATCTGGTCAAGTGTCAACGTCAATGTCAATGTAAATGTCAATATGTACCTATACACATAAAAAGATGTTAGTTTCAAATTTTAACTAGCCGGTTCAGAATTATAAAAGAGTGGGGAGACTCTAAACGTCGTCTACAAAAAAAAATTGGTCCCCCCATGGCCCTTAAAATTATGAAGTAGACAGCGATTGCCACGTCATCTTTGACACTCGACATATCAGTGTTACGTCAAAAAGTAGTAAAATTCATGACATTTGGGATCTAGTTTTTGTTTCAAAGTCTAATTATTTCAAATTCAAAATCTGATTCTGAACGACTGTTTTTTTGAAGCAATCGAGAAATATGGTGTTTCACTTTATGACGTCATGAAGTGTGTTTGTTCCTCTACGGAAATTTATATTATAATTATTGGAATTCCTAGTTTAAAGTCGGAATTCTAAAGTTTAAAGTCGGAATTGCGAGTTTAAACTCATCGGAATTTCCGAGTTCGAAGTCGGAATTCCTAGTTTGAACTCGGAATTCCAAATTTACCTAAAGTCGGAATTCCTAGTTTAAAGTCGGAATTCTTGGTTTAAAGTTGGAATTTCGAGTTTAAAGTCGGAATTCCCGAGTGTAAAGTCGCAATTCTTAGTTTTAAGTCGAAATTTAAAATTAAAAAATAAAACTGCTGTTGCGCTTTTACGCATTCATACTTTACAGCTTTACAAATGACGCAAAATTCGAATCATTATTTTGACAATTGTAAATTACCAGTGCGTTTATTTTGGAAATTAACATTTTTTTCTGATTTCGCTCAATAAAGAAGGCTGATGTGCACCATCTCAAAATGCGGAATAAGAAGAAGAATAATAAGATTATTATTATTACATTTATTATTAATCTAGAAAACCGTGAAGACAAAAATTGAGCGGATCTTGGTGTTTGACTGAAAAGTTGTGCAGAGGTCTGGGAAATTATTGATGTTGCCAATTTTCGTACAGTGCCTGACAAAAAAAAAGAAAATAAAGTTTTGAAGGAGACTTATTGATGAAAAGGTTGACGTTGTAAATGGAAGTTCTCCATTTAATTTAATTTTCAGTCCGAATTTTCAAAGTCCTTCTAATTCATGAATCGTGCTGCATAAATAGAGTGGAAACATGGCAACAGGTCATTAATTCTTTTTACGAGCACCAGCACCAGCACGGTAATAATAATTGAAAAACGGCATAAGTCTACAATAATTAGAAGGTTAATTATAATATTAATATTCAGCACAATTCGGTCGGTACCAATGCCAATTTTTTTATTTATAAATAATTATAAGTATTAGGTATGTATGCGAAACTCTCGACGAGAGGCTGTTTTAATTTATTTTTAAACTGCATGTCATTAATCAAAAATAAATATTTTAGAATGTTATTATTATTAAGTATTATCCAAATAATTATTGTAAAAATGAAATTATTAAAATCCACGTGAACAGGGGCACCCTGCTCGAAGGTAGGTAAATTCCTTTCTTTGACGTCATTAAAGGAATGCGGTCGTATCTTCAGAATCGTAACTACAGTTTCTTAATGTTCCTGTCCTGTATTTCTTTTTTATCGAATTGGTTTGGCCTACTGGTTCTTTAGAATTCTTCACATTCTCATAAATACCTACTAGGCGTCCCATAATTAGTAATTACCACAATTCGTAATTTCAAAATCATTCAATTTCCATTATACCTACGAACAAGAACAATAACATAACAGGTCTTTGTACCACGAAGATAGGCACCAATTCAATTCATGTCATAGAAGCAGCAACATAATTTATTAGTCATCTTGACTAATAATAATTGACCTTACTATTGTAATTTGTAATCAAGAAGCTAGTGCCTGGAACTGCTACAGCTAGACAGACGAAAGACGAAACTAGCAGCGTCCTATTGTTAATTCCTTGTTGTTCCCCAATCAGGAAAATAATCTCCATGCATATATAATTACGTCTCTATGATGCAAAGTCTTTGCCTACCTGCCTACACGCACAGACGTCCATAGACGTCTTTCATGCTCATGCAAGAAGCAAGAACAGAGAAACCACCCACACCGCTCGCTTCAGATTCGAGATTCCCATAGAAGGGAAATGTGCGGTGCGGGAAATAAGAGGGCGTCGACCTGTCCGAGATCTGTTTTTCCTCGAGCGCCGGACACCGATTTGAAGTCGCCGAAATGAAGGCCTAAATAGGCCAAGGCGAGGCCGGTCAACAGGCTAGAAGCTAGACTAGAAGTGATTATCAGGAAAAAAAAATGGTTAACTGTATATTATGTACACCTTGACTTGAAGTATCTAATATTGTTTTGTTCGAGGTGGAATTTTAAACCAGACTTTGTAAATTCAAGTAGGTACCTAAATCGCAATTAATTGAATGAACTATTGTTTATAATAGTCGAGACGTTGTTTGAGGTAAACTGGTTTTGAAATAGAAATAATAATTATAAAACTGATTAGGCTGAGAGGTTGCAGTGGAAACATTAAAACAAACAAAATCGTCTATTTCATTTTTTCTTTTCTTGCAAACTGTTTCAGAATTATTATATTACGTAGTTACTCTTACTAACATGAATTGTATTGCCGGCGGTAAAGCGATGGCTTATATCGCTGACTGAAATCGTTGACTATATCATTGAAGCAAACTATGTAAATTTAGACTCTATTAATTATTTATTTATCTGAATTATAATTCATTTTACACACTACACACCAGTCCAATTATTTATTTACACTTGAAGCTCAACACTATAACTAATATTTATTTGTTAATTTTGTCTACTACTCTACTATATTCATTAACACTAAAGTTTAGGTCATTATTTACATCCGCGGCTCCTACAGTTTCACTATGGCACCTATACATACATTCCGCGGCTCCTACAGTTTCACTATGGCACCTATACATACATAGGGGTGGAGAACATACCTGTACTAACACCAGGAAGGTATTCATTAGCTTTGCAAATAAAAGAGAAGGCCACAAAACGACTTTAAAAATTGATTTTGGGAGTGCAACGAAAGTACGGTCCTGACACATGCGCCGAGAAATACCACTAGTCTCGGATCTAACTACGGATGAAACCACTTATGACAATGGGAACCGCTTCCAAACGTATACAGACGGGGACTCCCAATATATCCGCTTTCTCATATCGTGAAACGACCACAGGGATTGATGCAATGATTTTTGGAATATAAATTCAAAATAAATGCAAGTTTCAAAATAAAAATGGTGCTACTGTTAATCTCGAAGATATTCCTTGCCCTGAAAGTGAAGAAAAAAATAGAAATTCGACCGTAGTGCCAAAGAGGCCTTAGTTGTGACCTTAATATTAGTTTGCAATGGCTGTTTTTACTTTCTTACCCACCCAGCACCCCTATTTCGCTCCTCGGTCCCGAAAAAATTGATGAAACGTAGGAGCCGCGGATGTAAACAATTACCAAGAAAACATATGTCCGCAACGGAATGAATTTTTTTCTACGGGGTGTTAGATTTTTTTTAAGCTATCTTGAAAATAGTTTAGATTTTTTTTTAAACTTTAGCATGACTTATTAATGGAATATAAAACCGCGTATTTTAATTAGAAAATATTTCCTTTTCATCCACTCTGATATTTCCTATTTTCAAAATAAAATAAATATTATTCGCTAATTTTGTTAAATTAATATAAGGTAATTTTAATTTCATTGTTTTGATCACGAATAGTGCGTTCGATGAGAAAAACGCAGGAGACCGTTTGCTGAATGGATCATTGATCACAATCAGCAAAAATATCCGTGTGGCCCAATGTCAGTGGCGCACCAATTTTCTTTTTTTGAATGTCAGAGGACATGTTGGCGGGGACGCTACTGGTGGAGCAATAGAAAAACTTTTCTAATTAAAATATGTGGTTTTATATGCTATATGAAGACATGCCAAATTTTAGAAAGATATGTAAACTACTTTCGTAGATAAAAACAACTTAAAAAAAATTCAACACCCAGTAGAAAAAAATTTAAGCCCTTGGGGACATACGTTCATATAAAATTTTCTTCATAAAATGACCTGAGGAATCACACCCTGAAGTATTAGCATGTTTTTAAGAAACACCCTGTATAACGAGTGGTATATCGCACAAGTTTCACTTCAAGGCTGAAGACTCTCCCAATTAATTCATAATAAATAAATAGTAGCATGCAGACCTGAAGAGGACGAAAAGTATCCTATAGCAATCCTTCTTGGGAACCTTGGTGTTATAAATTGTAAGTCCATACCAGACTATACTTCGAGATTTCTTATTTTTGCCATATCATGATATCATGACAACATGATAAATGAAAATTTTATCATCGAACGCAATATGACGTGACATAACCATAAGTCAGGTTATTTATGACATTCGGTTGAAGAAAGGTTATTTTTTTTGAAAAAAGAAGAATAATTTTTTTTTAATGTGGTAGATTTTTGGTTTTGGTACAACTTTGCCCCAATTTAACCGACCTCGTATCTCTACTGATAGACGAGATACTCATGGTTACCCTCGAAAAACGGACACCTGTATAATACTTTTGGCAAAATTGCGCCGGGGTCGCCATCTATAAACTTCCTCTCATATTGATTGGTATTGATATCGATGACTTCCGCTTCCGGTATAACCAAAAATATGTGAATAATAATAATATGTGATTTTTTTTATGTGGATACGCATCTCGATAAAGAACACATACACATAAAAAAAATTTTCTTCTTATTTTTACATTTTTGGGAAATTTTTTTCTCAAAACGATGACGTCATGTCGCTTTTTTTTCACATATTATGTTGATGCTCATACCAATGCGCGTCTTCTATGAAAGATATCGAGAAACCCGATCTTACCAGCAATGCGGCTTCGCGATTTTTTGTAGTTTTTATGTTTTTTTCAGAAATACAGACGTTGTTAGGGACCGGTTTTCCAAAATATTCTGATGTATCGTTTCAGGTTCAGGACCGTCTCCCATAAAAAAATCGAAAATCGATTCTCATCCCTTGCCACCGTTCACGCAAAAAATTGAAATTGTTGCAATTTTTTTTTCTAAAAATAGTAAATGGTGACGTCATTTCGCTTTCTGTTTTACATTATATCTATGTCAATGCGTATCTTCCCTTAATAAATCAAGGAAATCGAGAAAACCGCCCCCACCGCAGCAATGCGAATTTTTTATGAAAAAAAAATGCATTTTTTTCTTTTTGTTTTCTTCAAAAATTACAAATGTAGTTAGGGCCAATTATTTAGGAATATGATGTATCGCTTCAAGGACCGTCTCCCTTAAAAAAATCGTAAATCGATTCTCATCCCTTGCACCGTTCACCCAAAAAACTAAAATTGTAATTTTTTTTCTCAAAATGGTAAATGGTGATGTAATTTCACTTTCTGTTTTACATTATATCTATGTCAATGCGCATCTTCCCTGAATAAATGAAGGAAATCGAGAAAACCTGTCCCACTAGCAACGCGAATTTTTTATGAAAAATGCGATTTTTTTTGTTTATTTTTTTTTTCTTAAAAAATACAGACGTTAGGGGCCGGTTATTTCGGAATATCGCTTCAAGGACCGTCTCATTTAAAAAATTTCCAAAATCGATTCCTACCCCTTTGAACCGTTCACGTATAAAACTGAAATTATTGGCATTTTTAATTTTTTTTTCTCAAAATGATGGCGTCACGTCGCTTTCATTTTCCCGAATATTCGAATGTCGTGGGGAATGATGGTCATGTCAATGAGGCTTGTTCTTGAGATTAAGCTTATTTTTGACATATTAATTCTGGTTTTCGAGACAACCAAAATGATACTTTTATGCCAAGTATGATATTATTAAGATGGCGCTCAGTAATAATAATTGATACCTCAATTGATTGGATTTATTACGATTTTATTGAATCCAAGTCGCCAATAATTAGAGGCTTCCAGGTTACGGGGTTCCTAGAGAAAGTTGCGTAGCAGTGTTAGCGTTAGTGTTAGTGTTATGTTATTTGTATAATGTGTAATTATTATTGGAATTGCATTGATATTTTATAATGACGCCTTCAAATGTTAATAATATGTTAGTACATACCTACTTCGTCTATGATGGCGATGTCCATGGCGGCTTCAAAACAACCTCGACTGAAGAGGTATTATACCTATCTATTACCTATTTATAATAATAATAATACACCTAGAATAGAGATAGAGAATAACACAACTTTTCTAAATTCTAAATGGATTACATTGTGTTTATGTATGACCGTGTTGGTGAATTGATCTCCTAAAATCAATACCACATATTCATATTATTATCATTCACTGTTCTCTTTGATGCATGATGCAAAATCGTTAATACCTATAATAATTAAATATTACTTTCTTGTCTCTCTTTTTCTGTCAGTCTGTCTGCCCAAATCTTGCAAACAATTTTAAACTGGCCCCCTGAATAGCTAAACACTTGAAACTGGATGACAATGCAATACTAACTCGCTTTCTTGTCTGTCTGCTTATCTGTTCGATGATAAATAGAAAATTTATCTGTTCGATATTAAAATTTTGAAAATCATAGCACCAATGATAGAGCATTTGGGAAGTCATCAGATAGAGAGGCGGTAAGAAGGTGAGCGTTAACGAGAGAGCGCTTGGGCGGAGCCAGCTTCTTCGTTTTTAAAACGTGCTACTTATATTAAAAAAATATATACAGTGTGACCCATTTGTTCTTGAAACACCCTGTAGAATCTTAATTTATGGTGCGATTTTAAAGAAATTTATTTTAAATCATAGAGCTTGATAAACTATATTTTGGGAGCAAGAAGCGTCTCATTCCTACAAAATCCAAGGCCTACTAGATCAGTGTTTACTTGTAAAATCTCAAAAATTCATATTAGCGATAAAAAAAAAACTGCACGCTGCTGGATTCACCAGCCCTCAAAACGGTACTGTACTAAATTTTATTGGAAATGTCAGAGTAATAAGGATCTTGGAGTTACTTTAGAAATTCATAATAGAACTCCGAATTTTCATTAATTTATTCGAAAAGGTCAAGAGAGACAAAATAGAAATTGTACGTCTAGTTGATGATAATGTAGGTACTTTCATTTTTTAATTATAATTTTTTATTTATGTTATTTTTATTTTTTTTATTTTTTGTATTTTTGTTTATTTTTTTTACTTTTTTTTACTTTTTTTAATTTTAATTTTTACTTATGATAGCTTTTGACCTTTTTCAAATTAATTTATGAAAATTCGGAGTAATTAGGTATTATGAATTTCTAAAATAACTACAAGATCCTTTTTACTCTGACATTTTCAATAAAATTTAGTACAGTAGTACCGTTTTGAGGGCTGGTGAATCCCGTGGCGTGCCCAGTTTTTTGTTTAAAAGATTTTTTTTTAATCGCACCGTAAATTAAGATTCTACAGGGTGTTTCAAGAACAAATGGGTCACACTGTATTTAAGTAACCCATATCTAGTGAAAATGCAGTGAAGAAATTAGAGCTGTGTTATCTGGACAAGGTGTTTACAAAAAGAAGGGGCTTAAATGTCCGGCTCGTCCGCGTGCCATATCAGACTCGATTGATATCATCTATTATTGATCAAGTATTTGGGTTTGTAGCTATCTAGCATTTTTTGGCATGTAAACAGAAACACTGTATATTTCATATTCATATAAAACATATAAAAGCTGCCTTAGGTGCGTAAAACACTGAAATTTCCTTGAAAACGCAAAAGCAGTCCTGGGCGCACCTTTACAATGCGACTTCTTCAGTATTTTCCGTGCGTAGGTATACGTACGTAACGTACATGCAGCATCTTGATTTGAGAAATTTTCGCGTGTAAATTGGTGAATTATTCCGAGCGAGCCATTATTGTTCGGTTCGGAATCGTTACGATAAGGAAATTTCGCAAGCGACCCGCTGTTAGATATTATTGTGATTCGACATTTTTATGGGGGATCAAAATAAAACATCTGAAATAAAAAAGGGTGGGTATTTTCATTTTTATTTTCCTTGGTTCGCGTTCAATTCGCAAGTGAATATTCCACCTCATGTTGTTGGATTGTTTTAACGAATAAAGTGATCCGCTGTCACGGTTACTAATTATTGTGTTATTTGTTTCGAGTGGTTTCAAAATAACTTTAATTTTACTACTGGTTCTTAGTCGCAAATCATCGGTATTTCATCCGTAACTCTGAATCCTTCAGTAGATATGCGTCAAATAGTCGTAAACAGTGTTTCTCGCCATAGGTCTCTTAAAGTAACAGGGACATAGGAGCTGTCACTGCTACCCAATTATGTTCTCCCAACTCTGGTCCAAGCGCAATGAAATTGATGTAATGTAAGCAATATGACGTTAGTGACATTTTAGCATTATTGATTTACTGAAGGTCGTTCATTTTTCTAAGGAAAGATGGAAAGGTTAATTAGTAATAATAAATTTCCAAATAAAAAACTGAAGTTTGGTTATTTATTATTAGGAACATTATTTATTCAGTTCAATAATAATTATACAATAACAATAATGACGAAGAAGTATATTATTAACATTCATATATTGACTCTACGACGGTTATACAACCACTCCTGTACTACTGACTTCTAGCTCCTTTTCCTGCCTTGTCCCATGTTACACAGCATGCGCAACATTCCTAATACCAACAGACCTTCCTGTTGGTGTTAATGCGTCTGCATTCCTTGCATTCCTGTCTGTATTCCGATCTGAGTGAATCCTAACAACTCGTCCATCCTGACCAGGATTCGTCCTCGAATCCTACAATGGAAAGACCCAGGGTCCTCTAGAGTCTGGCAGGTGAACCCGCAGACTGGTTTGCAGAATGGCTGAAGCAAATACTCAATTAATTATACCAACCTCATCTGTTTCACTCAGTCATCTACTTCCCTTTCCATTCATCGTACTTCCATCGGAGCTGAAACTCGACGTTTCCCAGCTACCCTTGCAGCAAAATCGAACGACACCCGCTCGAAATCATAGCCTCCTAGTTATCATAAAAGCAAACCCAATCATTCCAGCTCTGGTAGCAAACTCGGTCCAGCTCAGCTCGAAGTCGTCGGCTTATCAGCCAACCTAGCAGCAAACTCGGTCCAGCTCAGCTCGGAGTCGTCGGCTTATCAGCCAACCTAGCAGCAACTCGGTCCAGCTCAGCTCGGAGTCGTCGGCTTATCAGCCAACCTAGCAGCAACTCGGTCCAGCTCAGCTCGAAGTCGTCAACTTCTCATTCCTCTCAGGCATTACATCTCCACCGAGAACACCCTTCCTCTTTCCTCTCAGGCATTACATCTCCTCACTGAGAACACCCTTCCTCTTTCCTCTCAGGCATTACATCTCCTCACCGAGAACACCCTTCCACTTTCCTCTCAGGCATTACATCTCCTTACCGAGAACACCCTTCCACTTTCCTCTCAGGCATTACATCTCCTTACCGAGAACACCCTTCCACTTTCCTCTCAGGCATTACATCTCCTTACCGAGAACACCCTTCCACTTTCCTCTCAGGCATTACATCTCCTCACTGAGAACACCCTTCCTCCTCTCAGGCAGTATACCTCTCAAACATTACATATCTCTACAGATAACACACTTCCTCTTTCAACACACTTCCTCTTTCCTCTCAGGTATTACATCTCCTCACCGAGAACACCCTTCCTCTTTCCTCTCAGGTATTACATCTCCTCACCGAGAACACCCTTCCTCTTTCCTCTCAGGCATTACATCTCCTTACCGAGAACACCCTTCCACTTTCCTCTCAGGCATTACATCTCCTTACCGAGAACACCCTTCCACTTTCCTCTCAGGCATTACATCTCCTTACCGAGAACACCCTTCCACTTTCCTCTCAGGCATTACATCTCCTTACCGAGAACACCCTTCCACTTTCCTCTCAGGCATTACATCTCCTTACCGAGAACACCCTTCCTCTTTTATATCACACTATTACATTTGATTGTTTGACAATTTATTTACTTATAATTTTCCTGCCTTACAAAAACTGATAGGTACCTACATTAAAAGTAATACCAGTAGGTACTCCTCCAAATTTAAGTTAGTTCAATTTATTTTCATTAATAGCGCAAATAGGGCACAATAATTGTTACACATGACAACAGCGGAAAATGTCCAAGGTAATCAATCACATAACCAGGCAGTCCAGGTCCAGACGACACGCAACACCTGACCTCTGTAATTTTTCGATCAACAAAATTACCACTACCAATTATCATTGTCAAATAAAATATTGTCGTTCTAAAGCTTTTAATCAACTCATTATATAAATAAATAAATAAAATACACTAACAGATATCTCATCAGTTGAACTAGGCCTTCCACTTTCGTATTGTCTAGGTATTTTTCCTTTTTTTTTTTTTTTTTTAATATATGATAGTTTTTCCTTAATAAGGTTTTACTTTCAAGAAAAGAAAGTAATTCGTTTCTCTTACCTTGCGTCGTCTCTGTTCACTTTCCTAAAGAGAACACATAAGTGTCTTTAACTGTCTTATTCCTCCTAAAGCTTGCCTAAGCTTGTCATTACCTAACGCTAAGCATTCTTGGCCTTCTTGCAAGAATAGCCTCTGGAGCTTTGACAGCACCCTGCTGAAGACACGTAAATCACTACTCTACTCAAGACATCTTGATCATTAGCCGTTGATTCTAGCCTTGCCAAGGTTTCCGCGCCAAGACACGCTGTGGTCAACAGTACCCACCATGGTCCTCCCGATCTCAAGTTCGCTCGCGGGCGGTCCGCAGAATCCCCTCGATCCTTCACGCCCGGAACACAAAGTCAGGCCACACTTGCCTCCACTCTGACCTACACATGCAGACTTCACAGGCATCAATTATTGTCTTCTAGCCCCTCTCAGGCCACAGACCTTCTCTCAGGGACTCGAACTTATGCACAGGCCACACAGGCCCACTCGCCACACAGACCAGGCCACACAGGCCTCCCAGAACTCTACGATCAACGCTCAGCTCTACTTCAACGTTTCAGCAATTTAGACATCTTCAGTACTCATTAACCTTTGTCTCTTAAGTGCCTATTATGATTCTGTCTTTTACTACGTGAACTCTATGCGTGACTATACGTTAACTCTATGCGGATTCATGATTTATGCTTGCTTCATCATTCAATTTCTTTCTCTAACTCTAAATAAATCTCTTGCGAGTTTCTTTAATTATTCAGTAAGGCTCATAAAATAACTATAATCTTTATCAAGTACCTACTTAATAATCTTTCTTCCTTAACTCTTTTTGCTTATCCTTAACTCTACTCATCTTAGGAATAGGACATTTAGTGAGCACATCAACTCACCTGTTATCTGTATTATAAGAGCACCAGAATACACCAAACTAAAAGTACTAAAAGAACTTAAAAGTAAACCTTTGTCTGGATATTTCGTTTCCTTCACGCAGCGGACGTTGGCTCTTCAGTGCGTCGGATGCTTTATGCTAATTAAGTCGACCTTGATTGCGTATGATATTTATTTTACTGATATTTTGTACATCGATACCAAATATGTAATAATGAAAGAGATTGAATCTGCTTACGTTCTTTTACAATTCTAACATAGTAGTCAAACCATTACATCCCTTATTAATCTTATCATAAAGAAATATTACCTTCACTACTTCTCAGTACCTATAAGTATTTTAATTACGTTCGTCTTCATCACTTGGCAAAATCATTAGGAGGCCTCCATTGTTTACATTCTAATTAATCAACAGTTAATCACAAAATTAAAATATGTAATTGCATAAAACCCCCTTTTCAAATCTGATTTTATATTTTTTTTTTTTACAACGAAAAAGCTATAGGTACTTATAATATAATTTTTCAATATTTTTTTATATAGGTACGTACTTTATTAAACTGTCAATTCACGGGGCGCGTTGTTATTTACCACCTTTAATCATAAGTTTCCTGGCAAAATTTCATTGACATGTAAATTGACACTCGGGCATTCGCATCCCTACACATTATTTCTAAACCAACTATTAAATATTAATCATTTATGATATCCAATATTCCGTGAACATTCGTTCTTCATTTTATGCTGTGCGGGTAGAAAACTCACTGACTAAAGAAGAGAAATTTAATCTTGCGCCTTGCGCGCCAACAGTGTGTCCAGAACTCTAGAACTTCAGAGTACCTACATCAGACAGAATTTGATAGAAAATGAGAGACTTTAAAAATATAAACTATTTAAAATTCACGGCCTCTTGTTAGTGGCTATTTTCCTCTCTCTCACTTACATGTGCACTAGGTTTACATTATTAGGTACTTACCTATTTAAACAAAGTATTAAGTCGATTCTATATACCTAAAACGAACGTCGAATGTACATATTTAAGTAATATCGCCTTAACTTCATATCAATAAGTGAATTCACTTAACTTCATACTTCATAGCGATAATTCTCAAATCAAATATGTCGATGAATATACCTAATATCTACTCTCAGTCTGATCTTCGTCACGTAAATTCGAGGCAAACTTCACGCAATTTATGTTAGGTGAATTAGATTACACAGGTAGTATACCTAAATCAAGTCGAATCGACGCAAATCAACCCCAAAATGCTACTTGGGTTCAATTCCATTTCAGCTTACTTCATGCCTTATACCAGCTTAATTCATGCCTTATATTCATGCTTCATGCTTATTTTGCTTTACTTCTACCTATCGAATTCAAAATATGTAAGTCCATTTGGACTTTGGAGAGCTCCCCAACTTTAGTCATGCTTTTCATCTACTCATAATTATCTATCATGCATCTCTCAACTCACTAGCTAAAAATAGCTGCTTACCTTTAGGAATAATCTCAGAATAATCTTCATTACTTATCCTTACTTATCACAACTCTACTCAACATGGCAATAGCTGCTTACCTTTGGGAATAACCTTGGAATAATCTTTATAACTTATCTCCTCCAAACTCTACTTATTAATAAACTTTATTGCAGTTCCATCAACTTCGAAAGTCGCAAACTTTAATTTTGGTCAATTCTTGTATGCTGTTTCTCATAACATACCACTGCTTCACCCCCCCATAATTTTTCCTTAGAAAACCTGTAATATGCTTCCTCATTTACACACCCGACCCACTCTACTTACCGACACCAGCCGTATATCAATCCAATAACACGCCAACACTTCACACTCAGTGCTTTCTTGCAAGATTTCTTGAGCTTCCGTTTTCCTTTAATTTACTAAATTCAGCTTCTACACCATGCGAGGCCCGCGTTGGGAAAACTCGCGCTGCAGCTCAGACCACCAACACCGGCACCAACACCACCGTTGTTAAAATTTATTTCATGGGAAATTCGCTAAAAACTTAAATTTTTGTTTCACCTCACTTTCACCAAGAAAAGGCATTTTTGTGGATATCTCACCGCTGTCAAATATTAGGAACATTATTTATTCAGTTCAATAATAATTATACAATAACAATAATGACGAAGAAGTATATTATTAACATTCATATATTGACTCTACGACGGTTATACAACCACTCCTGTACTACTGACTTCTAGCTCCTTTTCCTGCCTTGTCCCATGTTACACAGCATGCGCAACATTCCTAATACCAACAGACCTTCCTGTTGGTGTTAATGCGTCTGCATTCCTTGCATTCCTGTCTGTATTCCGATCTGAGTGAATCCTAACATTATTTATATTGTTCAAATTAATTAAAAGCGCTCACGTAATGAGAGCGAAAAACTGCAATAATAGTTGAAATTTATTTTCGCAATGGGAGTATGGAATAATCTTCATGGAATTTTGGATGTTGTCTTTATATCTGTCTGGAATAATTATCATGATTGGAGACCCAAGAAAAACTTCTAGTTCCTCATCAAACTCAGTGCTTGGGTGGAAGTTTCTGTAGCAATCTGTTTACAAGCTTCATAGAAAAGGTGCTCACTTTTGTCCTTATTCAGTGATATAGCAGCGAAAGTATACCTACTCCGAGACATTCCTGGCAGGTAAAATTTTTGTCAATAGCTTTCCCGGAACGTACAGTGTTCACCAAGACTTTTTTGCAGGTTTAGCATTTTTTTTTTTTTTTTTTTTATGGAACATGCACATGCACTGCAGGGAAATCCCTATGACGCTCTGGGAGCGGTGCATGAGCGGAGATATCGATTCACGTTGGCCTTGAATCTCTGTAAGTTGTACATGGCTTAGAATATCGCGTAGGTCAGTTCCCAGAGTTACAGAACCAGGATTCGTTGGGTTTTCTTGCAACCTCAAATGTGATTTCATTTCTTTCTATGCCTTTAGGTACATTGAGGTTTCGATATTTTGTGTGAGACTGTTAACGAATTCAAGTCAAGTAATCGAGAGTTGGTAAAGTCAAGTTCGTCGAGATAAACGATACATTTGGCGAACAGTTACAGAGTGCATTCAGTGGAGTGAGAAACCGTGTATTAAAATGTGTCCAGGAGAATCCTTAAATGAATTACATAATTGTCGATTTTATGAATAATAATTGTTTTATAAAAATGTCGATAAAGTGAGTGCCTATTTTATTAACGTTCTTGAATGTTTTCTTTGAATGTTTAGTAATGATAAAATAATTTCAGGAGCTGCACTAATATAAAATTAAATTGTTGTCATTATTAAGTAAGCTGTTTATTTGTTAAAAAATGCAATTACTTTCACAAAATTTAATAAAGAAAGAGTGTCACGACGTGATTGATATTTCCAATCAATTATCTTCTGTTAATGAGATTTCTCTTTGGTCGGATCATAAAATGTCAAAGGGTATTAGTTCCGAAAGAAGAGCAAATATTAGTGACGATTTTTGAACCGAAATGAATGCCACCGGGGACTGATTTTTATTTAATATTTTCAAATCGTATACAGGATGTTCATAAAAATAGATGCTTATATACCTATCTTACGAAGTTTAAATGGCTCCCTGCGAAAAAAAAACTTTAATTTGGACGACCTACTTAATTTGGAGTGAAAATGTCTGAAGAAATTGAAATTTCGGCACTTTCTTGGGGTAAAAAAATGTTACACTTATAGTTATACGGATACTATGAGTGACCATGAGGAGCATTTTCTGATTCAAATAGAATCGATTCGGTGTTCGAGTAGCTCGGCATTTATAGAAGGACCAGGATCTGCGCTATCTCATACAGCTTTTAAAAGACGTCACCTAATTTTCGCTTACAGAAGTTTTCTTTTTACATTGTCAGCGAAAAAAGCGAAAGTTTGGATGGCAGCCATTTTGAAACGACTTCACTGTTTTTGCTCAAATGCAATTAATACCAGACCACTACCTTCAGATACTTTGACGGAACACCCTGTACAAACTATGTGATTTAAGAAAAATTTAAGCAACTTTCAAAACACAATTACTCATAAAAATTGAAGAAATTCTCGGCTCATGGAAATTGGAAATCAGTGCGCTGCGCTGTTGACGTTGACGGTTTTTTTTCTATTCGCGACTTGCTAAAATCAGAATCTAGACACTACCAGAGCCCAGAGCAGCTGAATTGAGATTGCCTAGAAGATTCCGGAACAGTTGTTGTTGCCGAACATGACAGGCTCGCGCCACTTGACCATTCTAGAATTCCCGTCTATCGTTTATGTAAGGAACGCGCTCGTCAGCGCAAGCAATACGAGCGAAGAAAGCTCAGCAGAGTTTAGGACAGGTAAAAAAGTGACAAATGTGCAGTGAATTGAAACGTAGAAGAAAAAGTGAATGTTTATTTTTGATTTTCTGGTTATTGTTTTTATTGTAGGTACATTTTTTTAAATACAGGAATTGTTTTCAATTATTGTACTTATATAGCTAATTACGAGAATAAAGTGGAAGTTCGTTATTATAATTCGCGGAAAAGTATGAAGTCAAAATTGTGCTGTTTCAGATTGACTGCACAATTATTATTATCGCGCATGTCGTTTAATGTTTAACGGTGTATTTTCTACAACAACTGATGTAAAAAGAAGAAAATGTGTGTCAGGAGTTAAGCGTGTCGTCTCCACTCCATTTCTGCGAAGAAAATTTACCTCACACCTGCCGATTTTTCAGTCAAGGCCCGCAGAAAATATTTTTCTTATTAGGTCAACCGTCGAAACGAAATTCACAAACACAGCAAGAATAAAGCAAGACAATATAACGACGTTAACTCAACAACAGGGGGAGAAAATTCGTTTTTGTTCTAATTTTAAAGAAGAAAGCTGACGTTGTTATTAAAATATAGATGAAGAAAGCCGCTTCGTGTTATTATTATTATTATACCATACATACCTACATGATGTTTAAATAACGGAACTCTACAATGGAGCCGCAATTTACAAACATGACCTCGCTATTTAAAGCATTCCTTCAGTTTTGTTTTGTTCTCTACCTACCTCTGCGCATCTGCCTTTTAAAAGTCCACTTTATATGCCGCAAGTCGACGCACGACTCTGGCGATCGTTGCGGAAACCTTTCAAAAAAATTATTATTTCACTATTGCAATTTCAGCAACCACTTTGTATAATCGTAACATGGGCACAACACATTCCATTCTAGAACGATGGCGAAGATGGGTGGGGATACTTGTTTTTGTAAATTTTTTTGAAAGAATCTGGTCAAAAACGCTCTTAATGGGTGTCTAATATACCTACGTGGTCATATTACTCATGTGGGAATGCAAATTACGTCAGACAAGTAAAAAAATGCATTTTTTTTATGGGAAATACCAGCGGATGCGTAATCGGCTATATACCTTCGTTCAAAGGAGTCAAATTTCAACCTACTCGTATTATTATCGTCTCAGAAGAATTATATCAAGTTTTTTTCATATGCGGGGGATCACCGTCATGTAAGACTCTAATAAAGGTCAATTTTTGCTTATAAATATGTCCGCTCCTCTCATACAGCGAATGAGATATTAGAACTAGAACTAGAACCATTATTAGATTCTATTCCTCTTCACCATTGTATGATTTTGCCTTGTGTTTTGTGATGTTTGAGCTATTAAAAAAAAAAAAAACGCTTTATAGGGTTGTTAGAAAACCTTGTCTTGTTCTAGTGTAAGAAACTTTGTTGGAATTACAGAGCAAATAAGAATATACTACTGGAAAGATAACCTAGTTCGTGGGGGTGGTAAGTTGAAGCCGCAATTGATAAGGGGGTTGCGCTAAACCTGTTACGCGAATGTGACCTGCATTCAGAGCATGTGTATTAGGGTTGTAAGATTTTCTTTCAGTTTCCCTTTCCCATTACAAATAGGTGTACAAGGTGGAAACCGAAAGAGGTGTTTAAAATTAATTATCATAATTTTTCATTAACCCAATAAATAAGAGAGTTGGGGGCTGTTGAAGTCAGAATTTTGACATCACAACTGCCGCGGTTGCTCATAGCATCGGAAGTTGCACGTTTAAAATGTGCACTCTGCGGTGGGAACCAAACAATATTTCGCAGTGCTATAATAGGTCAAGGCAGACAGGAAGCAGAAATCGAAGTGCCGTTTTTGTCATTGTCATCAAGAAACTCTGTAGAATTGATTAACGAAAGGCTGTTTTGATTACCGAGCCATGATGTGAATAATAATATGATGAAGATAAAGAGCAGAGACCTCTATCAGTATAGGTTAGATGGCAGTGACGTGAGAAAATTGAAAATAAAAATAGCAGCGCTTACACTGGTTTCAGTCAAAATAAATGATTTTTAGCAGTGGAAGCGACTAGTTTTTATTGAACTTTAAAACTTTATAGTCCCCTACAATGTTTACTTTTGCTTACTTAGCATTTCTAAGTACTCCAACTGAATTGAGTGATTCAGTAATTTCAAATTCAAATGATTGAATATGGGTTACCAACCATTTCCTGTTTTTTGATCAGAATTTAAAATTCAGAGTCACACCGATAATAATAACACGACTCCGGTAGGTATATGGAACTTTTCCATTCTAATTGTGACGGGAATAAATTTTTGTCCATCTTATTGGATTTTACGACCCGGATATATCTCGGGTAACGGGAAAAGCGCAGTCGTATCGACCGACTCCTTTCCTCCAAATTTATAACCTCTGGTCGACCGTGGTTTGTGTAGCAATAAATCCAAATTATTATTTATGAAATGTTTATAAAATTTGGAGAAGAGATACATTGTAGACGTTTTGAACGCGACTGCTTCATATAATGTCTGATTGAAGCAGACTTAAACTTTGTACCTACATACATAGTAAAAGGAAGGATGTGGGTAATTGGATTAGTCTAGTCCTGAGAAATGCTTTCTACAACTTGCTTTATTGATTCCTCGGTTTGATTTACCACCTCCTTGTTTTCAATATTGATTCATGCAGATTTAAGATAAAAAGAACCCGGCAGTGACAAGATTTAAGTGATTTTTTGTGACTGTTACTTGCCGTTACTGGTAGTTACTAATGATTCTTCTCACTTTGCTTGTTTTCGATATGGACGAGTTTTTACTCATAGCAGATTTCAAGTTTGAGATAAAAAGAACCCAGCAGTGACTTACGCGATTTATTTGTGACTGCTACTTCCTGTTACTGGTAGTTACTAATGATTCTTCTCACTTTGCTTGCTTTCAATATTGACGAGCCCTTACTCATAGCAGATTTCAAGTTTGAGATAAAAAGAACCCAGCAGTGACTTAAGCGATTTTTTGTGACTGTTACTTCCCGTTACTGGTAGTTACTAATGATTCTTCTCACTTTGCTTGCTTTCAATATTGACGAGCCCTTACTCATAGCAGATTTCAAGTTTGAGATAAAAAGAACCCAGCAGTGACTTAAGCGATTTTTTGTGACTGTTACTTCCCGTTACTGGTAGTTACTAATGATTCTTCTCACTTTGCTTGTTTTCAATATGGACGAGCCCTTACTCATAGCAGGTTTCAAGTTTGAGATAAAAAGAACCCAGCAGTGACTTAAGCGATTTTTTGTGACTGTTACTTCCCGTTACTGGTAGTTACTAATGATTCTTCTCACTTTGCTTGTTTTCAATATTGACGAGCCCTTACTCATAGCAGATTTCAAGTTTGAGATAAAAAGAACCCAGCAGTGACTTACGCGATTTATTTGTGACTGCTACTTCCTGTTACTGGTAGTTACTAATGATTCTTCTCACTTTGCTTGCTTTCAATATTGACGAGCCCTTACTCATAGCAGATTTCAAGTTTGAGATAAAAAGAACCCAGCAGTGACTTAAGCGATTTTTTGTGACTGTTACTTCCCGTTACTGGTAGTTACTAATGATTCTTCTCACTTTGCTTGTTTTCGCTATGGACCAGTTTTTACTCATAGCAGATTTCAAGTTTGAGATAAAAAGAACCCAGCAGTGACTTAAGCGATTTTTTGTGACTGTTACTTCCCGTTACTGGTAGTTACTAATGATTCTTCTCACTTTGCTTGTTTTCGATATGGACCAGTTTTTACTCATAGCAGATTTCAAGTTTGAGATAAAAAGAACCCAGCAGTGACTTAAGCGATTTTTTGTGACTGTTACTTCCCGTTACTGGTAGTTACTAATGATTCTTCTCACTTTGCTTGTTTTCAATATGGACGAGCCCTTACTCATAGCAGGTTTCAAGTTTGAGATAAAAAGAACCCAGCAGTGACTTAAGCGATTTTTTGTGACTGTTACTTCCCGTTACTGGTAGTTACTAATGATTCTTCTCACTTTGCTTGTTTTCAATATTGACGAGCCCTTACTCATAGCAGATTTCAAGTTTGAGATAAAAAGAACCCAGCAGTGACTTACGCGATTTATTTGTGACTGCTACTTCCTGTTACTGGTAGTTACTAATGATTCTTCTCACTTTGCTTGCTTTCAATATTGACGAGCCCTTACTCATAGCAGATTTCAAGTTTGAGATAAAAAGAACCCAGCAGTGACTTAAGCGATTTTTTGTGACTGTTACTTCCCGTTACTGGTAGTTACTAATGATTCTTCTCACTTTGCTTGTTTTCGCTATGGACCAGTTTTTACTCATAGCAGATTTCAAGTTTGAGATAAAAAGAACCCAGCAGTGACTTAAGCGATTTTTTGTGACTGTTACTTCCCGTTACTGGTAGTTACTAATGATTCTTCTCACTTTGCTTGTTTTCGATATTGACGAGTTTTTACTCATAGCAGATTTCAAGTTTGAGATAAAAAGAACCCAGCAGTGACTTAAGCGATTTTTTGTGACTGTTACTTCCCGTTACTGGTAGTTACTAATGATTCTTCTCACTTTGCTTGTTTTCGCTATGGACCAGTTTTTACTCATAGCAGATTTCAAGTTTGAGATAAAAAGAACCCAGCAGTGACTTAAGCGATTTTTTGTGACTGTTACTTCCCGTTACTGGTAGTTACTAATGATTCTTCTCACTTTGCTTGTTTTCGATATGGACCAGTTTTTACTCATAGCAGATTTCAAGTTTGAGATAAAAAGAACCCAGCAGTGACTTAAGCGATTTTTTGTGACTGTTCCTTCCCGTTACTGGTAGTTACTAATGATTCTTCTCACTTTGCTTGTTTTCGCTATGGACCAGTTTTTACTCATAGCAGATTTCAAGTTTGAGATAAAAAGAACCCAGCAGTGACTTAAGCGATTTTTTGTGACTGTTACTTCCCGTTACTGGTAGTTACTAATGATTCTTCTCACTTTGCTTGTTTTCGATATGGACGAGTTTTTACTCATAGCAGATTTCAAGTTTGAGATAAAAAGAACCCAGCAGTGACTTAAGCGATTTTTTGTGACTGTTACTTCCCGTTACTGGTAGTTACTAATGATTCTTCTCACTTTGCTTGTTTTCGATATGGACCAGTTTTTACTCATAGCAGATTTCAAGTTTGAGATAAAAAGAACCCAGCAGTGACTTAAGCGATTTTTTGTGACTGTTACTTCCCTTTACTGGTAGTTACTAATGATTCTTCTCACTTTGCTTGTTTTCGATATGGACCAGTTTTTACTCATAGCAGATTTCAAGTTTGAGATAAAAAGAACCCAGCAGTGACTTAAGCGATTTTTTGTGACTGTTACTTCCCGTTACTGGTAGTTACTAATGATTCTTCTCACTTTGCTTGTTTTCGATATGGACCAGTTTTTACTCATAGCAGATTTCAAGTTTGAGATAAAAAGAACCCAGCAGTGACTTCAGCGATTTATTTGTGACTGTTACTTCCCGTTACTGGTAGTTACTAATGATTCTTCTCACTTTGCTTGTTTTCGATATTGACGAGTTTTTACTCATAGCAGATTTCAAGTTTGAGATAAAAAGAACCCAGCAGTGACTTAAGCGATTTTTTGTGACTGTTACTTCCCGTTACTGGTAGTTACTAATGATTCTTCTCACTTTGCTTGTTTTCGATATGGACCAGTTTTTACTCATAGCAGATTTCAAGTTTGAGATAATAAGACCCAACAGTGATTTTTTTGTGACTGTTACTTCCCGTTACTGGTAGTTACTAATGATTCTTCTCACTTTGCTTGTTTTCGATATGGACCAGTTTTTACTCATAGCAGATTTCAAGTTTGAGATAATAAGACCCAACAGTGATTTTTTTGTGACTGTTACTTTTCGTTACTGATAGTTACTATAATGAAGCGATTTTCACAAAAATATCTGTTTAGATTCATAAATAATAATTATGAGAGACTGTATAATCGGATCTTCTGCAGCTGTTCCCGTCTTCAAGAAACAGGAGAAATGTGATTTTTCTGATGTTTTTACCTATAGTCTCTATTTTTTCAAAACGATTTTTGACACGCTTATTAACTTTTGGCCTCTTTTGGTTTAATTTTCCACGTCCTGGCGTCGAATATTAATTTTAAAAACGACTTTCCAGAAACGAGGTTATTTTTCATAGTACCTAGGTAGAAAAAATTGAATTTTGACGAAAGGTCCAGATTTCCAAGCTTCAAGATCTAAACGGCCCTGTAACTTAGTACCGACGTAATTTTTCTCTACCTTTTTTAGAACACGTCTCTCTCTTCCTTGTACTGACGTCAGCAGATAAATCGATCGAAAAATTAGAAATACGGATTTAACGGGATTTTGCACTTATTTTTCCGTAACTCTTGTAATTATTTTATTAATAATGATTGTTTCCTTCGTGAAGCGTTCTAGATAATAGAAGCGAACCGACCCTTTCGCTGTTACTAAACAATGTACTGCTAAATACAATGCAGATACACAGATAGAACTCAGATCGAATTAGATGAAAAAAATGGTGCAATGACCTCCTAGGCACCTAGGCGATGATGTTTTATGACATAATATTAGTGCCTCCGCCGTGCAGCGCGATTGTGATGATGTTGGGAGTTAGTAGGTGGAAGCGAGAAATCACCGTTGAAACGATTTTCCTTTTACGTTACTGAATAACGATAATAAATAACTTCCCTTAAATTTGGCATTAAATTAAATTGGCGATTTTTTTTTAATCGTCATATTTATACCCCCTTTCTCAAAAATTTTTTTAGATACGTAACTCTCGCTGCAAAAAGAATAGAAGGAATAATTAACGGGGAATCACCGTTCCGGGAGTAAGATCGATAAGTCGGATGGGTCTTCCTGCTTATTGAAGCAGTTCAGTAAGGACAACGAGCTTGGTTGAAGTTTAATATTTTATGGCCTCTAGTGAATTGATAAGAACTTCAGCGACACATCACGGGGGATCGTGCTATACGGGGAAACCGGATATGCCTTAAATTTGGGGTTCAATGTGAATAGTAACTTCTCTTTATCTTTAGCATTTATTATCAAAGGCGGTATCGTAGCCGCTGCTTAAAAATAGGGCATTGTATAAACATGTCGGTGGTACTGGTAACTGGTGCCGGTAGCAAAAAGGTAGCAACGTGAACAATACCGCTGGGAAAAATGCTCTTCTTTAATTTTTTTTTACTGAAAGTTCCTCGCAGGGAACGTAATAATTTATAGTAATAACGTTACAGTGACGCATCATCTCTAGTAAGTTTCTTGGGTATTTTGTCGTCGTCGTCTTGAACGACTCGCAGGTTTACAACACCGTCCCGCGAAATTGCCATGTAACCTGGCTCTACCGAGATTGCCGGTATTTTCGTTTTCTTTTTATTCTATTACACTGTTACAATAGATTACGAAGGCGGACCGAGGGAAAATTCGCAAGATATCTGCCAGCTACAACATAACATTGTTGGGAACGATTTCGTTGGTTCTACAAAATACGAGTATATTAAAGAAAAGAACGCTATACTGATTTTAACCACTTTACATTGTTAATTGGTAAATTAGTTGAAATTTGCTGTTTGCAAGAGGGCGGAGAATTTATTTTTATTGGTCCACAATAATAAGAATGTCAAACCGATTTTTGATAATATAAGACAGAAATATTATTGCCAAACGTTTTTTTTTGTTTTTTGGCTCTAGTTTCGGCATTTTAAACAGTTCTCGCCCAAATCCTAGCTCTGGGAAGTCCCTTATCTTCAGTTACAACTTTCGTATTTCGAAATTCAGTTTCTATCTCTGCAGAATCCAAAATGGCGCCATTTTTTGTTAGTGATGGTCGTGGGATGATGCAACCTTTGGCTCATTTTGGATCTAATTACAGAGACTTATTTCAATTTGAAAATTGGAACTGATGAAGTTGAATAGTTTCAAAACTATATTTAGCCTTCGTTTGGGTGAAAGCTTTAACTGCTGAAAGTAAAACCAATAAAGCGAAAAACCGGATGTCAAATTATCATTTTGAAAAGACCTCAAGGTGTTTTTTTTTACGCCTTGGCAATCCTGGTTTGGCGAGCTAAGTACCTATGATTAAATTTTCAAAAATCGCATGTTATTGTGTTCAAAACAAAATCAGTACCTAATCCTACTGAGGAAAAAATTGGGGTGTAATTTGAAAAAAAAGTAGGGGGTGATTACTTGGGGTTGAAAGGCGTTAACCGTATTGACGGCTGCGTCCAGGGTTCGCGTCTCAAGAAGAAGAACAAGTCGAGAGGCTTTCTTCTTGGAACCAGACGTAGCAAGAAAGTTACATAATTTATATTACGAAAGGTATCACAAATGATGTACCCCAACCCCGAACTAATTTAGTATTTAAGTGTCTCTTCAGTCAGATTCTCAAATTGAAAGGGTAGGATCGATAAAGCGAGCATCCGAACCTCCTGCATAAATTATTAAATTCTATACCGATTTTCACTTTACGGTTTGGTTATATGTAGGTAGCAGGTAACTTCGAAGTAATTAAATAAATGGAATAGGTAGACATTAGTCCTTTGTATCAAAAGTAATTTTAGCACCCACGCCGCCCCCGTTAGGAAGAAGTGTAATATAATATTATTTGAAAATAATATGCATGAGTTGTGTTTCAAGTGAAATTTTGCCTTTTAAAGACTTGGGGAATCCCAGGTCCACAAACGTGATAAAGACTTCTAGAATAGCATATTATTATCTTTTTTTAAGATATCGTTTTTTTCTTATGGGCAATTTCGTTCAAAAAAATTCAGATACATTTTAGCAGCTTTTTATATTTTACTTTTTACCTTGTAATTAGGGGTTGGATCGATGAAGTTTTAATTTATTTATATTTTTCATAGGACTAGAAGAAAATAATTGTGATACTCGTCGTAGATCGTTGCAGACGTGTTTTTAAGCAAAAAGTGTCTTAATTTTTTTAAGACATTTTTTTTTTTATTTTTTTTAATTTTTTAATTAAACAATAAAATTTATGTTTTCAACCCTTACTTTATAGAATCTCTGCATTCTGATTGATGATAAATAAAACATTAATGTTTTAAAAAATTCTACTGATGTACCTATATTGCTGGATATTAACGTTACACGTGTTTCACTACTTTGTATCATCTTCAGACGTATGTAAATAAAATTATTGATATAGTAACATAGCAACAGTATGGTAACCTAAGTGATCATAAAACAAGTAACTAGATATAAATGAATTTTAACAGAACTAACTAGATCATAATATAATTTCTTCAGAATCTTCTTAGTCGTTGATATCAAGAAGAAAATCAAGTAGTGGAGAACGATATGTGTCTAGTTGTTCATTTATTACTGTGTATTGTTGATTATGTAAATGTCGGTGGATCTCTAGAGATTCAAGAAAATTTAATTTAAAATAATGATCACAATGATGAAGTAATTCAATTTTGTTGTTTGCTGTTAGAGTGTGATTGTTTTCTATTAGGTGTTTTGCAAAAAAAAAAAAATACTCAAACATCCAGAAAGATCAAATTTTGCAAAACACCTAATAGAAAACAATCACACTCTAACAGCAAACAACAAAATTGAATTACTTCATCATTGTGATCATTATTTTAAATTAAATTTTCTTGAATCTCTAGAGATCCACCGACATTTACATAATCAACAATACACAGTAATAAATGAACAACTAGACACATATCGTTCTCCACTACTTGATTTTCTTCTTGATATCAACGACTAAGAAGATTCTGAAGAAATTTAATTATGATCGATAGTTAGTTCTGTTAAAAATTTATTTAAATCTAGTTACTTGTTTTATGATTACTTAGGTTACCATACTGTTGCTATGTTACTATATCAATAATTTTATTTACATACGTCTGAAGATGCTACAAAAGTAGTGAAACACGTGTAACGTTAATATCCAGCAATATACATCAGTAGAATCTTTTAAAACATTAATGTTTTATTTATCATCAATCAACATTAACAATAACTATATAGTCTAAATAAAATATTACCAAGATTGCGGCTCATTTAAGAATGACGAAATAAGACGCCATCGTTGTTTTTTTAAATGAGACACCCCGTATATTATTGCATTTTCAATTTGTATAAAAAAATCCAATAAGAATGGTTAAATTATTTACAGTTGCAGTTTAAATCAAGTAGGTTATGAGTTGATATTGAGGGTGTCAGATGCGCTGCGACCTATTACAGATCTATTGTGCCTAGGTTATGAGTTATAAACAAGTGAAAATCGCAATTTTCCAACTTTGAAGCAGTGCACATCAAGAATGGCTGTAGTAGATATGGACACATGTAAGCTGTTTTCTTATAGCTTGAGCTGTTTTCGTTGTGAGTAACTTTAAAGTTGAAAAATTGCGTTTTTCACTTGTTTATAACTCTTATGCCCGTATTCACAAACGATAATTTCCTAAATAATTACGTAATTATTTAAATGAGTGAGATGGAGATATGCAGTTTTTTCGCAATAGAAGGAGATGGGGATATTTGATTACGTAATTATTTAGGAAATTATCGTTTGTGACGGGCGATAATCTACTTGATTTAAACTGCAACTGTGAAAACCACTTGTACTGGATTTTTTTAGAGAATTTGAAAATACAATAATATATTATGTGGTGTCCCATTAAAAAAAACAATGGCGTCTTTTTTCGCCATTTTTAAATGTACCGCCATCTTGGTAACGTTTCATTTTGACTCGCTATTGTTGCCCGGACTACAAATTTCAGATTCCTAGATTAACTAGAAGTTGAACTTTTTCTAATGGGCGCTTTAAAAGTATTCGAAAAAAAATACGTCACGTTAAACTTTGAATTATTGTCGCATGCAAAAAACTAAAAAAAAAGTAATCTTCAAATATCTACCGTAAATGATACGTGAGAAATTGTGTAGAAGTGTTCTTCTTGGAAAAACTTTCAAAATTATGTATAGCATGATCCCCACCACCTTCCAGTTTATTTTTATCTTTATTTTTTTCAATAAAAATGTTCGAAATTAAGTGGAAAATGCATGTATTACAAGATTTACAAATAAGAGTTTGACATTAAAAATATGATAAAAACCAATGACGTCATGATATTTTATTATACGTCAGAAGATAATCGACATGTTAATGTCATTGCATAATAATATGGACGCTTAATAAAATAAACTCATTTAATGGATCTTTTAGATAGGTACCCTTTTTGAATCGCCGCTTAATTTGAACAGTTTACGCGCAGCGGCTGTGCAAGAGATGTAGTTGTCGTTAGGAACACCGGCGGAGCTGGTAAAATGAAAACTCCAATGCGCATGGCATCGCAGGTTCCTCGCCTTAACCTGAACTGCTGATTGAACTGAAGTAGCTGAAGCAAAACTACGACTGTCGTATTGAATTGAAAAGATTGTTCGTCTTTTATTATTTTTGTTTGCAAATTGTAATTGTTTTAGTGGTGGCGTTCGTTTAGCTTTTGTTTTCAAAAGATTTTAATTTTATCATAGGTAAGCCAAACACGTTTTATAATCTCTCACCGAATCCCGATTACGGATTACGGGAAAGTAGTTTTCTGTAGGTAAAAAAAAATAATAATGGCCAAATCAGACCTTTATCAGTCGCTGCTAGAGTGCACAGGTAGATAACGTTATCGAAAAACAAGTGAAACGTGATATTTCAATTGAATAGTTGAATGGTTTTCGTTTTTCTTGCGGAGCGATCGGGACAACAAATGACACACGCCATGCCTATTATGATGCCATTCAAGGAATTCTTGGAATTGCCCTGAATTGACTCAAGATGGCAAGGTGTAGGGTAAGTGTTTGTTCGCAAAGGTCTTTCTCTCTATGTTGTTGCGACTGGAAGCACTAAATAGCAGTACTACTAGCATTTAGCACGAGGCACAGACTTCTTTTTCTAATCTCTTCTCATTTATCGTAAGTTTTTATTTTCTTCTGTGGATAATGAAAATAATTTTTCCCGTTTTTATAAATTATTGTAGAGCAGCTTATTTTAACATGATTTGCGTGATTTTATGCATAAAAATGATTGGAATCATTGATACATGAGGCCTTTTCCCTATTATAACCCTGTAACCTGTAGGTACATAACCTATAATATGATTTGATGTTTATTAATTTTTGTTATTGTAGCTTTAATATTATCATAATAGATAGATTGAAGGATCAAATAAATCACGTGCTCGGGTATTTTATTTTATTTACTTCTTATTTCCAGTTTTATCAATAATTGGAAATTATCCATGACACGAACAAGTTTGGTAAACTCTTCCATATTTAAGAGCAAGCCATGAAATGGAATTTGTATTTACTTGTTACATTATTTGAGTTTATTTTGGCCTTAGCCCTTAGCTTTGGGTAAAATAAAAAGAATAGTCTGAGTTAAGCGAACACATGTCAAAAGGTAGTCATGGCCTACTTGGCCACGGAAAGATTTTCATTTTCATAATATTCAATCAACTTTGGTTGAAAAATCAAAATTTGTATAGAAAAGAAAATGGATCGCACCATTTTAACGACCATGATGTCAGATCGGAAGTCACTGTGGGAATAAAAACATTCTGCTCTGTCTGCTGTTATTGTATGAAGTGTGAACAGTCAAGGAATAATTTCTAGAATAGAGCCTGCTATTGTTTTTTTTTGACCAAGTTGGCGAAACAAATTTTTTGACATTTTTATTTTACCATTTGCTTTGTACAAAAAATCGGTTTTCAAATTGATGAAAACTTGCAGCGACGGCTCAGAACTGTGATAAAAACTTTTCCAGTACAGGTCCCAAAAGAAATTTTTGAAAATGTGATTAAAATTTAAAGAATTACAGCCGCCTGACAACTCTACTTTTAATTCACCGAGCGCTACCCCTGAAAAAATTCGACCCTCGTACAACTTCAAGCTTTCAGCTACTAGCATTCCCCACAATTTCTATTAGTGTCTCGCTCAATTGCATTGTTAGGTTAGGTTGGCCTAACCTGTTTTGTAAAGAGCTTAAGCATTCCAGAGATTCCAGAACAAGGTGAACATGACTTCTTATATTTGGAGCATGCGAGATTATGATAATCCTTGTTGTCTCTACTTTTTTGTTTTTAGTCTAATTGGGATTATATAGTGACGATCTCTTGATCATGTACACTCTTTCAAAATTTCTGTAGATTACAGGCCAGTTTATTATTAATGACTTAATTATTAGTTTTGCCAAAAAAGGCTTCTACCACCACACGAATTTATTTGATCATTCCGTATCATTATTGCTGTGAGAATTGCAGTTGAATGAATGTAGTTACAGTCGAAAGCAAAAGGAAGTAGACAAAAAAGACGACTTCTTTTCTTTGAGTACTTAGTAGTTTTATTAAATTTGATAAATTTAAAATAAAATGAAGACAGCGCAATAATATTTCTTGTTTATTTACTTACGTACTTTGCTTTCGACTGTAGATCGAGAGTGGTTGCATTTTAGTACTGTGATTCAGGTGGCGTCATTTATGATTGATCAGGAGTTCGAGGAAGACCCCCAGGTCGAGGCGGCAAAGTTCCTCCTGACTCCGGACGAGGACAGAGCCGTGGATCCTGAAACCCAAGCCAGACTCGAAGCCCTGCTACAAGCTGCAGGTAAGCTTTCCAGTTCTTTTTTTTTTATTCCTAATTTAATTTTATTTTCGTTTCACTTATTTAACATGTCCAAATGGAAAGTAGTTCCCCAATTACTGGATAAAAAATGTTCTCCTTATAAAAAAAGATTACAAGTGTTAAATATGTGGGAAGTAATGTAAAGACATTTTTATTGAAGAACATAAAGAATAAACAGGGCTAGTAGTCTTTTATAGATTTATAAACAATGTTTCTTTGTATTTTTTCCGGTTTCTCAGTTGTTCTTGAAGGATCTTCAGGAATCGTACATTGAGTTCAGTACCAATGTACCAATTGCTTGAAAAACTTCAGGGTCAAACAAAAATAACTGAATAAACTCCGTAATTTAAAGACCAAGACAACCCTTAAACTAAAGAGTCCTTGAAATGTTGTCTCTCTAATGTTGAAAAGTAAAACATGATTCATTATAATTGACTTTACCTTATGATTTACAAAAAATTCATCTTTATAGTTTTCCTTGTTGCAAATGGAGGGACCAGTAACTAAAAGAGTGGTTGCTTCTTGTTATTTGCCGATTTGGGACGGTTCAGCTGACATCGGTCATGGATTAAAGAGCGAGCGGTTTCATAATTAATTTCACACACAAAATCATCTATGTGATGTGAAAATCAGTGGTCGTTTGACTGTTACTAACCTTTCTTTTCTCCATTACTCAATTTATTTTATATTACATACTGTGAAATGTGATGGTTTCCCTTCAAGTTTGGCATCTCTGATGAAATGAAGTCTTATCTTCTGACAGGAGGCATTTTATTATGTTTTGTCAAACCAAATAAAATCAACACTTCTGTCTCAATACCTTCCACTCTTATTTTTGCTTAAAACACTCATTCTCTGTTACATGTGTTGCTTGTCACTTCTCTAGCTTTCCAACTGAACTGTCTCTTATCACATTTCAAACTATTTATTCCTCTTTTATTACCCTTTTCACTTTCTCTCTCTTTCATTACTTATTAGCTTACCTTCTGATCTTACTTTCATACAGCCTACAATGACATTTAGCCGAGATAAAAAGACTGAGTTCATTCTCATTGTAGAGTTATTTGAGATTTTAGAAAAGAACAAAAGAACTGTTAGTTGAAGCGCATTTCTGAAATAGAGAATGCGCTGCTAAGTGTAAATGCTAAAAATAAATCTTAAAGACTTCTTCTCACATACAAAACTAGCATTTTCTTCTAAATAGGCTCCCAAAACAAGAATAAGTTTGCCTAATTTTGGGATCCGATTTTAGTAGAGTATTTTTAAAGCCAAAATAGTGTAGTGAAGCATGCCGGATGAGAATAACTGACTATCTTTATCTACAGCAAGGAAAACATGCCTTTATAAAAAATGAATCGGTCGTTTAAGAAATATTTTCAAGTAGAATAGAATTATAAATAATTGTTCTGGATTTATTTAGAACTGAATGTGCCTTTGTGAATATGGAACATTTAAAAAATTCTACAGCTATTCTAGATAGCTGATATTCACAGGTGTTAGTTGATGGTCTCCAGAATAGCTACAGAATCTTCTTTTTCTTCTATTTGGTGAAAATTGAGTTGCAAACTTCCAAAGGCTGTATCTCGTTTATTTTCTACTTTTTCAAGAAACATTGTTTGCCTTAATGAATTTATACAGTCATAAAAGTATCATCTTTAAAACACCCCGTATAAGAGCGGCAAACACATTAGTCAGATAGAGTAGTAATAGTAATTTTGAAGGTATTAGAGAAAGATCATTAATTATTAGAGAGTGGTATCAGAAAATCAGTGAACAGTGAAAGTGAAGTACAGTTTTGAGTGAAGTTAGAGGAATGATTGATGATTATTAGTACAATTTTGCGAGTGTAAAAGAGAAGAATTGTGTTTAGTGCTTGTGCTGAGTTAAGGGTTGTAAGGTAGAAGTGAAAGTTAAGAAGAAGCAGAAGTGGTTCATTATTTAAGTAAAGTAAAACTTGATTACAAGACTAAAATAAAATGCACGGATTTCTGACGTTTTAACATTGAAATCTTTGGGGCTGCTGTTTATATTTTTAAAGATCACAAAATAAATTGTATTCTCTCAAACCTTGTCAGCGAAATGCAATCTGAGTCATTACTCAGTAACTACAAAGTAAGCTGTTGCTCCCACCTGGCGCCTTCTTATAATTATTCTGAAAGTGTTTATAATTTATCAGCGCGGTGCTTTTTATAACATACATCCAGGTATTGCTTTGTTTTCTGGATAAGAGCCAAGTTTGACGTATGCATTTGTACTAAGTTAGCTTTTTTATAATGATTGGTTATTCATAAAATACTTTTACGTACACTGATGATGCAGAAACTGATCTGTACTGTTATGTACCAGTTGTTGGAGCGAATTTCCTCAATGTTATTGTTAGTAAAGATCTGACGAGGTTGTTGGGGTAGAAAACTGGTAGGTAGCAATTTTTGTTGAAAACAGGGATTTTTATTTTTGAGATTAATAAAATGATGGGAAGCCTCAGGAAGAGCAACACTTCGGCATGAACACCCAGTATAGCAATAAAGATATGGTTTATCTCCAGAAATGACTTGTTCCCACGTATCCGTATGTCTAGATTTCGATGTCTCGTTGACAATAAATGGAAGTTCTTCTCAAATTAGGTAATTTTAATTGCCCTAGAATGCCATCTAGGTAGCTCTACAAGAGAGGTCTTATTTGGATCTTCAGCACATTAAATTTGATACACGAATAATCTGCATTAGAAATTCATGATGTATAGATTCACCCTGTATAGAAGAAAGTTTCAGCAAATTACCTAAAATTATACAATTTGTTGCCCGGTATCGTTCAGTAATGGATGACCTACAAAACCTACAATAATTGTTATTAACTATTTCTTTTGTTCGTTCTTTTCAAAGTTGAAATAGCTACAAGGTGATCAAGAATGATTATTTCGGTTGGCAACAACAATTAGATGCATTTTTGTGTTTTCTGCAGTGATATTTGGAAACCTCCTCATGCATATAAAATCATCAGGGGAGTTTTTTTTTGTTTTTTTTTTTAATTGACCCTCTCTAAATTATGAGTAATTTTTCAGTTTCTTTAATCCATTATTTTCTGACAGTCTATAATTTTTCACTGTCTCCTTACATAATAATAAATTTAAAGTGCAATTTTGAAGTTTCTCAAATTATACATTTTTTCTTATTTTGGAAAATGGATTTTTAGTTGCCACCTTTTAAGGGCTGTATCTTGAAAAGGGTGCCTTTTTGGACCTAGATAATTTCGGTTAAATGTTTGCTTCCACGCAGAGTGAGTCAGTATAGTTTAATTGGTTATCTTATCGCTTATCAGAAACACCTTAATTGGAGTCTAGTTCTAGTTAGTGAAGTGACCAGAGAATCCAGAGATAGATAGATAAAAGGCAGTATTGCAGTAATAAAATGAAGGAGTTCTTTCTCCATTTTATGATACCGTACTGTTTGAGAACTTTTTCAGTTTCAGAAAGCTCATTAGAGCTTATAGGACATGATTTGATAATATAATAATATGATTATGATATCATATAACTCTATAATATGCATTTTATTCCAAATTGTGATCCTTTAAATTATGTGAAGAACGATTATTGCATAGAATAGCTATCAGATTTCATATCATAAACTCCATAATATGATGTCATTTTATTCCAAATTGTAATTTATCGTTTAAATTGTGTGTTTATGTTTGCAAGAACAATTATCGCAGGAATGGCTATCAGATTTCATCGGATATCGGGTTCTATTCTATTCCTTATCGGTTGTTAATGAATGCTCATTATTGCTTCTGCCTAGATTGCATATTTCTTATCGTAATTTTGCCTCCTCGATTTTTATGTCCCTCTCTGGTGGTGGTAGTGGTGGTGGTAAAAACTTGTTAATGCAACTCGCTTATTGGAGCTCTCCGGTACTTCCATTTCTCATCAGTTAGTTTTATTGTGCTCCGAGGTGTGGTTGTTTTTACTCTTCAGCATTCGAGAGTGTCTGTAGGTTTAATTATTGTGCTTTGATACACTTGAACATTTGAGAGTGTCTTTAGGTTTTACTGTAGATTCGTGTGTGGTTATTTTTATACTAGTGCCTTATCGACAGTGAATTATGTCTTCGAAGTTGAAAATGTTGGATAAGTGGCGTCGCTCAAGAAAGGATCGGGTTAAGAAGGAAAATTTTGCTGTTGAACTTCCTGTAGAATCTTCTAATGAAATCGATGCATTTATAAACGCACGTACGTAATAAACTGATGCATTTAAAATTTAGGAACATCTTTGTCTCTTCATTGGAATCATGAATAGGTTTCCTTGATTAAGCTTGCCAAAAACAAGTGTTGTTGAATTTGAGAATCTGAATCCTTTTAAGAAACTCATTTTTTTGCCAATTGTATATTTTTACATTTTGAATTAATCTAAAAAGCCTCAAATTGAAAAAATTGTCACCTTCTACCTTGCCATAAAATTGAATAGGGCGTTTTCTTTTCGAGAAGGTAACCTGAGTCTGTGAAGGGAAGGTGGGTGATCCGACTCATCATAGGCAATTGAATGTTTTGTCACTGACTGACTTTGGAATTTACATTGATAAAAATATCTTCACTAAGAAAATCATCTTCCATCTTGGCATAAAATTGAATAGGGCGTTTTCTTTTTTGGGGATCATCAGTTTTACTAAATTTGAGTCTGAAAGAAAAGAGGATTGAATTGTTTTTGCTGGGACATGTGAATCACTGTGTAGAAAATTCCTCCAGAAATTTTTTATTGCATAATAATAGCTCATAAGAATAATTGTTAATTTCTTATCAGTAAATAAAAGTGAAAACATTATTTTTGCTCATTTTATCAAATTTTACCTATTCATTACCTATTTCCTGTTGTTTGAATTATTTTTATCTCCATATTCAGCATAGTTCAAAATATCTGTGGACTATTTTTTTATTGCTAATTGGTCTAGTGTTCTAATTCTATAACTGTGAGGGATTTACTCAGAATTTACACAGTTTACGAGTTCAATATTTTACAGGTGAATTTTTAAGCACACTTGAAACTTGATCCTTGAATGTGATGTTCCTTTACTTCATTAATGAGATAAAACTTGTTATCTATAAAACAAAACAAAGAGTTGAAGAAGGTGGTGAATTTATTAACAATAAATGCCTCATTGTTTAAAAATGATGATGCATGCAGGAAAATTGTCGGCATGAAAAGCCTTGCAATCTGTGGCTTGTGGTGATGCAATTATTACTTTGTGAGATTGCTTTGAGTGATTGAAATATTATGATGAAAGTAATAAAAAAATGTTAATTATTAAAATGGCATATTTACACTGTTGCATTTATGGTAATGATCAGGAAATGCAAACAACTGAGGGAAAGAAATGCAGAAAAAGTATTTTATTGATGTCTTTATTAATTCTTGTAAAACAAGTGCAGACTTGATCTATGTACAAACTATAGTGTAAGCTAAATGAGCTCACGTGAACAATGTGCACAAAACACGTCCTATAAATATTTACAATTCTTAAGTAACTTTTTTTAAAACGTTCGACTTTAGGCTGAGGTTTGAAAGTCACGTTGTGATTGCATCTTCAATCAAAATGTTGGACTTCATAGTCAGGAACTGCCAGATCATTCAACAATTTATTGGTGCTTAAGACTGTGCATATGTTTAATAATAATTATTATTATTTAACTATGCCAAGATTTCTCTTCTATCAAGAATTGCAACAAATGATAGCTGGGCAGAGATTGATTTTGTTGAATGGGATGGGATGGGAAATTGATTTTCATGCCACGAGATGTTTTTTTTTGCAATTTTGCAAAATCGTAAAATCTCTTTAAAAATGAGAACCTCTTTAAGAATTAGAGAACCTCTTTAAGAATGAATATTATTTTGCAGGTATAGGGCAGTTAGCGGCCAAGGACGGCAAACACCTAGCCGACCCGGAAGTACTCCGACGCCTGACCTCGTCCGTGTCGTGCGCCCTGGACGAGGCAGCAGCAGCGCTCACACGCATGCGAGCCGACCAACCGCCGCCACAGCGCACCCAGCAGCCGGCCCGCGAGGAACGCACCTCTCTGGTGGAAGCCTGCACCGACGGCGACGTCGGCACTGTACGCAAGCTTCTCACCGAGGGACGCTCCGTGCACGAGACCAGCGAGGAGGGAGAGAGCCTGCTTAGCTTGGCCTGCAGCGCCGGCTATTTCGAACTCGCTCAGGTGCTGTTGGCCATGCACGCCAACGTCGAAGATCGGGGCATCAAAGGTGAGGACTTGTAATTCTCAATCGGTTCTCTTTTACTCGCGTATTAAGGTGTATTAGGGATTGCCTGTGAAAAATACGAAATAACAATTATTATTGTTTCCCCTCGAGGTGAATGCACCCCGCTAATGGAAGCAGCTTCGGCTGGTCACATCGATATTGTCCGCCTCCTCGTGGCCCACGGCGCCGACGTCAATGCCCAGTCCACCTCGGGCAACACACCTCTGATGTACGGGTGCGCCGGCGGACACGTGGATGTGGTGCAGTTCCTCCTGGCGAACGGGGCCAATGTCGAGGACCACAACGAGAACGGCCACACCCCTCTCATGGAGGCGGCGAGCGCGGGACACGTCGAGCTCGCCAGGATACTGCTTGATCACGGGGCGGGCATCAACACGCACAGTAACGAGTTCAAGGAAAGCGCGTTGACTCTTGCTTGCTACAAGGGGCACCTTGACATGGTGCGGTTCCTGCTGGAAGCCGGCGCCGATCAGGAGCATAAAACCGACGAGATGCATACAGCTTTGATGGAGGCCAGCATGGACGGGCATGTCGAGGTCGCCAGGTAAGATTTGGTTGTTGTTTTTAATTTAATTTACGATCAGTGAGCAATATCGACTAACAGGTAGGTATTTCTTAGGTAGGTAGGTTTCTTGCAGTGTTTAAATTATAAGTCATGCATGGTAGTTGTTGTTAATAAAATAATGTAACATAATATTTAGTAAGGTATATGCGAGTTACAGAAAGTGATTCACTGTTTCCGGTCCAGTGAACCAAAATATTAGGAGCCCTTTAATCCCTTCAGTAAATACCTGAATTCCCCGAGGTTAACTTGAAATATTGTTTACCTGCACTTTCATTCTCATAGTTACCCACTCCGAGTAACAAAGGAACTTTCTCGTTAAATGATTACCCCTGTTCTGGGTATCAGTCTTGTTTCGTTCAGGAAATTAAATTGACAACTTTTTCCTTTCACTCTAATTTAGGTTATTGTTTTTGTCAAGGTTAGTAATTATGGCAATTCAACCATTTTTCCACTGCTGCCAAAAGTAGGCCTGTCAGTTTATGCCTGCAACATTGATGCCAACGTCTTATCACTGTTTCTAAATCTCTTTCTATAAAAAATAGAAAACATAGTTTTTATACTATTCAGTGAAATCAGGTGAAAAATGAGATTTTTTCAAAAGTTTGAGATTAAATTGGGGGAAAGTAAGAAGAGTTAAGAAGAGGTGATTTCAATTGTAGGACTTTCGGGCGACTTGTTTAGAAATTGCTCTTGATTTGTTCTTTGTTCTCTGTTCGCTTGATGATCCCGCTTTGTGAGCACCTGGATAATTAATTGAGTGAATGAAAAAATACACCCCTGACTCACAGCATGACATCAATGAATGGCATATTGTTTTGTGATATGTCGTTCACCTTTTGTCAATTAATTGAGTGTCTGCTGTAGGTATGTTTTACTTGAATTGTAAGTACTCTAGAAAAAGTTCTAAAAATCAGATAGTTTTTTATTGTCAAAATGTCTGTCGATTCAAGAACGACAACTGGGCATCTATCATGTAGCATAATTTAGTGCTGATATTTTTTGTAGAGGCATCTTGGTTCGGTTCACATAACCCAATGTGGTGACTACTCAACTTCACTTCTCTCTTCTGCCTCTTCTACAGAACTTAACACAACTCTTCTTTAATTCACTCCAAAATAATTATTGTACTGCCTTCTCTTCTAGCCTTCTATCTGGCTGCTTTACTAACTAGAACTAGGCTGACTGGTGGTAGCATTTCAAACTAAGCTCCACTGTCTGTCTATTGGCTTTCTGATGATTACGCACTATTTACCTTCATAACATCCCAAACAATACTGACTCCTTGAACAGAACTCGCGCTCTTTAGTTTTTTGAAAAATGATGTAAAATTCTAACAAACTTTCAAAAGAAAAGTAGGTTTGCTGCCATGTAATAATTTTTTTCTGTCAACAGACTATTACTGGATTCAGGAGCTCAAGTAAACATGCCCACCGATAGTTTTGAGTCACCGTTGACCCTGGCCGCTTGTGGAGGTCACGTAGACCTGGCGATGCTCCTAATCGAACGAGGAGCGAACATCGAAGAAGTTAACGACGAGGGCTACACCCCCCTCATGGAAGCCGCCAGAGAAGGACACGAGGAAATGGTGAATCTTCTTCTCAGTCAAGGTGGGAAAAAATGTTCACATCGAGCCTTTCATTTTTAATTCATCAACTTTAAAACCTTTCAGGTGCAAACATCAATTCCCAAACGGACGAAACCCAAGAAACTGCTCTCACGTTGGCCTGCTGCGGAGGTTTCACCGAAGTTGCAGACGTCCTCCTCAAGGGCGGCGCCGACATCGAATTGGGCGCTTCGACGCCGCTAATGGAGGCCGCCCAGGAAGGTCACCTGGACCTGGTGCGTTTCCTGTTGGAGAGCGGTGCTAACGTGCACGCCCAGACGCAGACGGGCGACACGGCTCTCACCTACGCCTGCGAGAACGGTCACACAGACGTCGCGGAACTGCTCCTGCAGTACGGCGCCGACCTGGAGCACCAGTCTGAAGGCGGACGCACGCCCCTGATGAAGGCCTGCAGAGCGGGACATCTCTGCACTGTCCAGTTCCTGATATCAAAGGGCGCCAACGTGCAGAGGCAGACGAGTAACAATGATCATACACCATTGAGCTTGGCCTGTGCAGGTGGACATTTGAGTGTGGTGGAGCTGTTGTTGGCGCATAACGCTGATCCCAATCACAAGCTCAAGGTGGGAAAATAATTATAATAATGCTTTGAGTATTATTCTAACCCAATCAATCTTCTTGTTCAGGATAATTCTACAATGTTAATTGAGGCAGCTAAAGGCGGTCATACGAGCGTCGTCCAGCTCTTGCTCGACTATCCGCGCTCCTTGCAGTCCCTTGTTCAGCAGCAGGCCGGTGCCGCGACCTCAGCTACCAACCTGGCCATGTTGCCCGGACAGGGTGGTAGCCGTGAGTCTCCTCTACCAACTGGAGCGGCTGGCGCTCTGGCATCCGGTCTGCCCGCTGCTTCTTCGGTGGGCTTCTTCCAACCGCCTGCGGCTGCGGTGCTGCAAGAGGTGCCCGAGGCAGTCAGGATTGTGGCACAAGAAGATGCGGTGGCCGGTGGGGATGGGGGGAAACAGGTAGCCAGAGTCGGGGAGCAGCTGGGAAAGGGAAGCAGTAGGAAGTTGCTGCCAAAAAGCAGGTAAGTGATTATCTCACACATACATCTTTTCTAGCAAATTAATCGGCCCGGTTCACTTTCTCTCAGGTCAAGTGGTGCGGTATTCGAAGGCAATCTCACTTCCGCCGAGGCGCAGCAAGTGAGGACGCAGCCGTTACAGGATGCCGCCGCAGCAGCCGTTCCAGCCGATCTCGATGAGAGTCTTTTCTCCTCGCCCGCCATGATGGAAGACACCCTGATAGATTTCATCAAGAGCCGAAAGAAACAGTACGGAGTTCCGTCATCGTCCACTGGCTCAGCCGAAGAAGGAGCCTCGCAAAAGCAACAGATACTCGAGGAATTACACGTGAGTTTGTGTTGATTTGATGGTGTTTTTCTTGGAAATTGTCATCACACAACTGCTATTTTGATATAGGACTACCTGTCCGGCATAACCAACGTCGGGGACGATCGAGACACCCTGGGTAAGCAGCAGCAGCCGGTCCAGGGGCAGCAACAGCAGGTGGCTCCCAGTAGCATGTTCCAGTACGGTATTCCGGACCAGTGTGCCACTGCCGCCAATACACTGCCTCATATGCTCAACATCGACATTGCCATGCAGCCACAGCAACTGCAGCAAGCGCAGGGTGAGTGTGCTGGTGGGATAGGGCTAAGGAAGTTGTGCTAGGTTTTTATGTGCAGCTGCAATTTGGGCATTGTTTCATAACGTTCTTAATGTTGTTATTATATCGCTTTCATTCTAATCCAGCAATAATTATTTAACGAGTTTTTAAAAAGTCTTATTACATAAGGGTAGGAAGAATGTTTGGTGTAATATTCTGATAATGTTATAGGTGGCTTAATATTTTTTTTTTTTCATTAATTCAATTTATGTTTGTATCAAAGTTTTTTTAAATTTTTTGTTGCTCACTTCAAGATTGTCAATTGTATTAACATTGGGAAAGTGAAAGTCACTCTTCTTGCTAGTACTGTAAAGTTTTTCCTTTTGATTTTGTATCCCCCTCTTTTTCTTATAAATTATTTTTAGATTACTTTATATCTTTCTATTCCTCCAAAGAAAAATCAATATACCCAATCAATTCTTGTCAAGTGTGATTAATGAACTGCTTCAGTACTACATAAAAAAATGACCTGTGTGTGTCAAACAGGTGAAGGGATGTGAAGACCAATGCTGCGGAAGAAAATTCTGTGGAATTGAATTTTTTTTTAAATTCATCTTGAAGAATCATTTTGAAAATTTTGCAATTATAAGGAATCCCCTTGAATTCCTCTTACAAAAAAAACTTATTCTCTAGAGTCTATGGCCTTTAGCTTTTACCAAGCTATTTAGCCAATAAACCCAAAAATTTTACAGTTGTAACAGAAATCTAAGAACCATTTCCTAGTTATTTTTGGTGTCATTCCCAAAATGTAGAAAAGAATGAGATTTTTGAGAATATTTCCGAAAAGTTTTCTTAAAAGCAATTTTTATAGTTAAATTTTGACTCATCGTCATTATTCTGCAAGTGACCATTACTGCAGATCTCTGAGTAAATGGCAGTAAAAATTGCAGAAGCTCATAAGGTGAGAACTGTAATTTTAATCTTCACTGACTATTTATGTATGGTCAAGTATGTCCGAATAGTGTCGGATTTTTCTCTTCTTTTCTTCTAATTTTTGCCACCAACAGCTGCCTATAAAATCGCATTGTCTGCTTTTTGTTTGCGAAGGAGATAATTTCAGAATTGTAATGTTGCCTTTCCGCAGGACCCGATGCCGGTTTGCCTGGAAGTACCCAGTTTCCAGCCAATCTTCAAGTCCACAACGCTTTTTACACGGCCGGTGATGCCGGTTTGAAGTTGGCTGTGGGAGGAGACACGGCTGCCGCCGCTTTTGGCACCGGCCAACCTCAACCGGCTTTTTTTTTCCCGCCAATATCTTCGGTGGCCGTTGCCGTGAGCAGCGGTGCGAGCACTGCCGTCGCCGGAACCCAACAACCCATTAAGTTTGTCACGTCCCATGCCGAAGTCAGCCAGGTGAGAGAGTCGAATTAACTTTGTAAATTGTTTCCTAATTATTAATATCATTGGTCGCTTCCTCAGAACACCGCTATTAGCGACCGTCCGAAAGCTAAGCCAGTGTCGAAGAAGGAAGGCAAAAATGTACGCAAACAGCAGCAGCAGCAACTCCAGCAGCAGCAGCAACAACAACAGCAGCAGCAACAACAACAGTCGCAGCAGACTTTCCAGTCTAACTTGTACAGCCAGCATGCAGCCTCGCAGATATTCAGTCCCGTCCAGCTGCAGCAGTCCACGTCGCAGCTGGTCCAGCAGCAGCCGGGGGACAAGGCGCTCAGTGTGCACGAGACGATCAACGTGCAGGACATCGATCTGGATGGGCTGGATCAGGAGTGCCTGACAGCGTCCATTTTGCAACAGTTCCACAGCGGGTCAATCAGGACCGCCGCCTTGGTTGGATCACCGGTGAGTTTATACGGATTTAGACAAAAGAAGAACTTTTATAAAAAAAATTCCGAATCCATTTCAGCAGCAGAAGACGAGACTTGAACTATACGACCACACCCAAGATAGCAGTAAAGTGACAAAATTAGAAATTTCTAACAAAGACTTTTCGAGCGTTGACGACGTCGTTCAGACCTTGGAATCTTTCAGCACTGCTGATGTGAGTATCTCTTGGGATTAAACGATCTCTCACGGTTTTTTATCGTGAAATTATTACAGGTGCAATCGTACTCGATCTCCGACGAATCGATGATAGCTTCATTAACAGCCGGCCAGCAGGAATTGCAGTCTCCCAGCGATCTGTCTCGGGTGGAGTACTTTGTACCAGCCACAGGAGCTCAGGTCCCGGTGCATGCACTCTATCCTTACGATTACTTGGCCGCTGCCGGTTTACCAAACAAAGAACAGAGCGGTGCCATCTACCAGGCCGGATTTCAAGCTGGTATCAATCTCATGCAGCAGCAATTAGGTTAGTTGTTTATTTATTTATTGACTGTATGAATGTTTCTCACACGGAATTCCTTCTGTTCACTTCAGCATGCCCGACAGCCTCTTCAACAGACACCTTGACCACCACAGCAGTGGTGGCAACGACTGTAGGTTCTGCCCCCGCTCAGCAGCAAGCATATGTACCCGCTCCACCGCCGACGGTCGCACCTGCCACGGTGATCCAGCAACCGCCGTGCGGCATTGCTCAGCACCACTGCCAGGCACCGTGTGCCCAGCACCAGGTACAGGCCGCCACTCAGACGCAGGATTCCAAAGGCAAAAAAGCCGTTATAGCTGTTGCCGCCGCTGCCAGCGATGGTGGGAAGGTGAAAAAGGGGGGGAGAGTTGTGAGGCATCAAAGAGACGGATTCCAGAGGGAGGGCTACCAGATTGATCATAATTCCGGTGAGTTTTAAGAGTATTTTTTTTCTTTGATCTTTGATCTGATTGAATCGTATCTCTCGTCAGCTATCACCCAGTACAGCTCCAATCAGCACCAGGGGCAGGCCATCCAGAAGCCGCCGGGCATGGAGGTGGACTCTCAGACCGAGAGCAACCATGACACCGCCCTGACCTTGGCCTGCGCTGGTGGACATGAAGATTTGGTGGAGGTGCTTCTTGCTCACAACGCCAACATCGAGCACCGTGACAAGAAGGGTTTTACACCTCTGATTCTAGCCGCAACTGCAGGTCATGAGAAGGTTGTCGAGATTCTACTCAATCACAATGCGGACATCGAGGCCCAGAGTGATAGGACCAAGGACACACCATTGAGCTTGGCTTGTTCCGGCGGTAGGTACGAGGTGAGTGTCACTCTTAACATCAATCATTTCTGATCCTGGTCTTTTTCAACACAAGTCTCCCTCTGTTTCCATGCAGGTAGTCGAACTGCTCTTGAAACGGAATGCAAACAAGGAGCATCGCAATGTCTCAGACTACACGCCGCTCAGTTTGGCCGCATCCGGCGGATACGTCAACATCATCAAGCTGCTGCTCCAACACGGCGCCGAGATCAATTCTCGCACCGGCAGTAAGCTTGGCATATCGCCTCTGATGCTGGCGTCCATGAACGGGCACACCGCAGCTGTGAAGCTGCTCTTGGACATGGGGAGCGACATCAATGCCCAGATCGAAACAAACAGGAACACTGCGCTCACATTAGCTTGCTTCCAGGTAGGACAAAGACAGTTTGTTTACGAGAAGAGTGAGTATCTTTTCTTTTTTCTTGCTTGCAGGGACGTCACGAAGTCGTAAGTTTATTGCTGGACCGTAAAGCGAACGTGGAACATCGCGCCAAGACAGGCCTGACTCCCCTAATGGAAGCGGCGAGTGGGGGTTACGTGGAAGTCGGTAGGGTCCTTCTTGACAAAGGTGCCGATGTCAATGCCACTCCTGTCCCATCAAGTCGCGACACGGCCCTAACGATCGCCGCCGATAAGGGGCACGTCAGGTTCGTGGAGCTGCTTCTCAGTCGGGGCGCCCAACTGGAAGTCAAGAATAAAAAGGGCAACTCGCCGATGTGGCTGGCCGCCAACGGGGGCCATCTGGCCGTGATAGAGATGCTGTACAACATGAATGCCGATCTGGACTCGCAGGACAACAGGAAGGTGTCCTGTCTGATGGCCGCATTCCGGAAGGGGCACGTCAAAGTGGTCAAATGGATGGTAAATCATGTCACCCAATTCCCCAGCGATCAGGAGATGGTGCGCTATATTTCGACTGTTAATGATAAGGAATTGTTGGATAAGTGCCAAGAGTGCATCAAGATAATTCGATCGGCCAAGGAGACTCAGGCTGCCAAGGCCAACAAGAACGCATCGATCTTGTTGGAAGAACTAGACATGGAGAGAACTCGTGAAGAATCAAAGAAGCTGGCTGCGCAGAGGAGACGTGAACGCAAGAAGAAGAAGAAGCTCGAAAAGAAGGAGGAGAGAAGGAAGTTGATGGAGGAGAACAAGAAGAACGAGAACTACGACGATAAGGACAAGAAGGACGATGAGGACGATAGAGTCGAAGAAGAAGGTAAGGGTTACAATTATTGTGTTATATGTAATCACTTTCGTCTTCAGCACCGGTGACGGGTTGTTATGAAAAGCTTCAATTAGTGACCACTACCAGTACCTCCACCACACATTGCCATTTAACATTCAACATTTACTACAGATTTTTATACAGTAAAACAACCCCCGGTGTAGAATAATAATTATTACTATTGATACTAAAAAGAAATTAACCACCCTCTAACAACTGTGTTCTATTGCATCTCATGCCATCTCACTATTAATTATTTTCATTACTTGATATAGAAAACATTCTTCTGTATTAATCTTGTCTAGTACCTTTTGATTTTAAAGCTTTTTTTTTTCATCAAACGAATATTTTGGTATTTTCATTACCGGACTGAGGATATTAATCCGAAACTTGGTAAATTTTTGAGTCGATGGGATTCAAATTTTTGCATGTTTTTTACATTTTAGGCTAGTTTTTATCTAGTAATAATTTGAGTTTTTTTTTAAGTTAGGATATGCGATTTCTCAAAACTAGCACCAATACAATTTTTCATATACGATGGTTTTTATTCTCACATAACTAGCATGTTTGTTGATTTCAGTTAATTTTTTACCTACCTTGCTGTTTGATTTATTTTTTCTTTTTATGGAGAATTTTAATTAATTTTACTTTTGACTATCTTTTTTGGAAAACTAAAAACTATCATTATTATACATACACAGCAGAACAAAATTTATTTACATTACATAAAAAACACAAAATTACAAAACATTAATTTTAGTCAACATACATTAATACATACATTTTTTGACCTACATTTAAGGAGTTTACATTCAAAACCCGATAAATCCAATTTGACTAATAATAAGTAAACAAGATTTGAATTAATCGCAAAAATCTAACTCATACTCAAAAACAAGTTTTAAAAAATCATGACAGGTGATAATCTCAAAATACAAACTCCATGACACGCAAAATTTGATGTTTTGGATATTTTACAATTCACATTCGTTGAAACAATGACAGTTGGCAGTAGTTTTAAAGAATGAAGTAAATAAATGAATATAAACTGAATTGCAGAAAAGCAGAAATGAATACATACATGTCAATAAGATTGATTTAAACATGAAAGTGAGAAATTTTTAAAGGTGAGGTGAAGTTATCGTAATTAATAATTTTTGTTCTTAATATTTGGTGTAAACAGGTACTGGAAAGATGTATGTATTAAAATTTTAAAAATAACGCTTTGGAAAAAAATTGTCTCAAGTTTTTTTATCCCAGCTTCATGATTGTTCACAAATTAATTTTTTTTTTCAGGCAAAAGATAGGAGGATCATTTTTTATTTAAACATTTTCATCAACAGCCCCAAATTGCAAAAACTTCCAATACCTCACAAATCGTTTTCCTGTCATGGGCTCACATTTGTCCACTGATTAGTTTAGTTTGTCAAGGGTCGATTGAAAAAATTGGGGAGAAACAGTTTCTTCTAAAATTACCAAACTTTATGATTCATTCATCTTTAAATTAAATTTATATTTTAAAAATGCCAGTTTTTTAAGATGTCCAAAAAATAGAAATTTTCGCAAAATTCGTTTGTATTTTACGTAAGACCTAACTCTAGTTTGATACCTAACTTTTGCAGTGTACAAATTGCATTTCCTCTCATGTGTGACAGTTATGTGAATAAACATGGGCCTATCAGAGACAAACTATACGGTTTAGTATTTTTTTTTTTCAATTTGTGGTTTATTGGGCAATAATTTCTTGAGAAACTGTTCCTCTATTTTTGCAATGGAACTTTGACAAATGAAACATAAGTGGTGGACAAAAGTACACCTATAATAGAAAAACAACTTGTGCAGTTTTGAAAGTTTTTGTAATTAGATGAAAATAAAGGTGTTGAAAAATTATTTTCTCCATGTTTTGAATGTTGCCTGACAAAAAACACTTTTTGGTGAACAATCTTGGACCTGTGGTGGACAAATGCGATACAAAAAAGTGAAAAATTTTTATTTAGGGGGAGGGAGGTAACTTTACCAACCTCCAAGTGGGAGTTTGGTTAAAAAAATTCTCGATTTATATGGTATTAATTTTTTCATACTTTATGTTTTTATCATACTTCTTTCAAAGAGCAATTTAAATTGATCACTTTTTTCTGAAAAGTGATATTTTACTGAGTTTTGCATGTGAATAGCACAATTTTTATAGAATTTTCTAAAAGTTTCTGGAAAATGACACATTAATAAAAATTGACTAGGTAATTTATTTCACAAATTAAAAACTCAAGGTATAATAGTTGGTAAGCAAAAATTGGAAAAATGCCCTAATTTTAGGTCTCATTTACAGAGTTTTATCAGATTTGTCGGTACTACCTGGGTGACCTACTATACGATGTAAGCTTCCAGGAATTTGTTCGCTCTTTCTATAATCTTTAATAGGAGGGATTAGTTTGTAAGGAGACTGTGTTTTTTTCTTTTTATTTTTTCGCCGAATTGAAATTATTGTGAATTCTCTAGGATAAGCAGACAGATTTTCTTGTGTATTTTTTGACTTTGATATCTGAAATTCATAATACCCAGTCACCTAAGTCCATCTACAAGCAGTGGTAGTTTATAAAAATGGCAAGGCTGTGGTTGTATGTTTGTAAACAGTTTTTTTCATTCTCTGAAAGTATTACATTCATATTAGATTCAGCCTAGCACTTGCAATAATAATAAAAAATAAAAAAATTGTATGTTTGTTGTTTGTCCCATACGATAGTTTGGGATCTTAAAAATATTACTATCTTTGAATTCCTTGTTCAGATCGAGTTATTCTTCAGCATCCCTGTATCGCGGTGTGACAGTTTTGAGATTTCTCTATGTAAGAATAGTCACAATTTAATTTAATTTTTTATTCTGGTAGTCTTTAGGTAACGTCTTCTAGTAGACATTTTCAAAACTTGTGTGCTATCAAATTATCTTTCAAGTTCCATACTATTACAGAAATTGGTTTTCCTGGCTACATCTTCATAATTTGATAAGAAAATTTATATAAATATGCTGGCTTGTATTGACAATTATGAAAAAACCCTAAGAATTTAAAATCAAAGTCAGTGGTATTATAAAAATTAGTATTGAAGACATTTACAAGTAACAAGTTTTATAACGTAATTGAATTACACTTTTTGCAGAAAGTAGTGGATTTTTCAAAATAATAATTAATAATAGTCCCTGCCAGCATACAAATTTTGAATTGCCCGCCTACTAGTATCTTTTTCATTTATTTTTTTTACCTTTTTATTACTATTTTCTACTTAATTATTATTGTTTTCGATAGTTAGTAAGATCTTATTTAGATGAGCTTTTTTACCATTTCATGTGTGTTTTACTTTTACTTAATTTTTTTTTATCTACAATTTTATAATAAACTGCCACTCTAAATTCAAAACAAAAAAACTTTTTGAGATCAGTTAATTTTTCATGACATGACAGATATACTTTGCAAATCCAGAGATTGCACAACTAAATACATAAAAATTGGTCAAAACTTGCTGTTTTAGTGAAATTTTTCATATAGCAATGTGGCATAATAATATAATAATAGGAAGGAGTCAAAATAATACATACAGGGTGCTCATGGCCTTTTTTGGCGCTGGTTTTTGTGTTATGATGAAAAACTATGTACTTTGGTGGAAAATTCCAGGGGACCAAAGATGTAAAGCGGAAACTATCCTACAATTTTGGTTTCATAATTTTTTTGCTATCCATGTAACTTTACCTTATCAAAGCCTTTTCAACACTAATATTCAATTCATCTCTTACCCCCAGAAGGGGTTGAAAATGGCAAACCTTTGAAAGTTTTATATTCATTGTACATTTTTGTACATTGTACATTCATTGTACAAAATTATTTAGTTTAAAAAAAAAATACTACACACATATTGTACAAAATAAAAATTAACCTCTCTTTATCCTATCCCTTTGGAGGAATGTAACTCAATTGAAGATGTTTTTGGAAATACATGTATTTGTAGAAAAAAAAAACTTTTTTTAACAGGGCTATTTAAATTGTATGATTTTTCCTGCACTACAACTTTTATTTGATGGTATTTATCCTCAAAATGCATAGTTTTGACTTGAAATTAAAAATCTAACACAAGAGTTTTTTACTAAGAAATATGAAAACTTTAGCACACTCTAGCGGCGAAACCGTGTGGCATTTGGAAAAAAGTTATGATGGAGTGAAAAGGTGGCGGAGGCACATGTTCTCAAGTTCTGTATGCTAAGCTGATTTCAGTTTCCATTGGATATCCATATTTTATTTTTTTTAAATAAGGAGGACTAGTTTTATTTTATGCATTTAAAATGTTTGTAGACTCTTGGAGTATTATTATTATTATTATTAGACTTTTGTTTGAATATGTTAGTAAGCTTTTTTTTATAACATGGACTGGGAGGTCTACATGACAGTTTTGTTATAGTAAGGTATCAAAAATTGGCACACCTATTATAATGTACACGTGTCATAGCAGTTTTCATAAAACAAGAGATGAATCTGTCGATCCCTTACTATAATAAACTTGACATTTAAGGATTCCAAACTGGCATGAACATAACAGGAAATCCGGGTATAAGGTAGCTGGTCTATTATAATTAGTGATCGTTCAACTCTTTAAACATTGACAGTGGAGTGACTTATTTTCTTTATACCTATGTAAATACATTTACATTACCATCAAAGTCACCAAAAAAATACTTCCACTCTTTCTATGTAAGAATATCTGTTCTGTTGCGTCTTTTTTCATTTAACAAACACTCCCGAACTCCTGTCGCTGCTGGAGCTACCCCGCTTTCCTGCTGTTTAATCCTGCACTAAATTAAATACTGTATTGAGAGTCTACTGCTAGTATGTATCGTTTTTCTGTAAAGAAGTAGGAAACATTATTGTCAAACAACATTGTCACACTAAAGAGCAGTTTTTCAAGCAGTATTTAAATTTCCAGTTACTCAATTAGCAGTCAACATTATTATGTGCACATGCATGTTTCTCTAACCTGTTAGCTTGTTATTCTTTCGCTTAATAATGACATCCCCTGTAAAAGTCGTGGTGTGTAAATTGTGAGCATGTACTTCTGTCAGTTGCCATTAGATGAAGTTGAATTTTATGCTTCCAATTTTTTTTTACTTCGTAAATCTCGAAGAGGAAGGGGGGGGGGGTTCTGATTGAAAAAAAAAACACCTTATGCATTATGCAATTAATGGACATGTCCCCTCATGAAGGGTTGAGGTGGGAAAAACGTAAGTAAATAACACGGGACCTCGACCCAATAGCTCATAATTTTGAAATCCTGCAAACAGCAATCCTTAGCAGATAAGTCATAGTTGCTGGAGTTTGAGTTTCACTTCAATATGAGCTTAAAAAAGATTGACTAAAAATATACTTTGGACTAGTTGCTGGGAAGTTTGAAAGTCTGATTATTGATTTTTATCATTCCTTTGAAAAATTAGAACAAAAAATGACTGTAAATTAAATACATTTGGGCAACGTATACCAAGAATTTTTTGCCTTGTTCTTTCTTCTTAATCTGATTTTTTGAGTTATTCAGTAGCAACTTCCTTGGCAAAATATTTCAATTGCTAATTAAGATCCTTGAAATTTAAGTGCTGTTTGAACATTCTAGACATTTCCTGATTTGCTATTTTCACATCCGTGTTAATTATACAATTTTCGTTAGCCAATACTAATTCAAATTCTGGTGTACAAAAATCCTCACTATACCTTTTCAACTTCAAATTGAAAATAAACGACTTCAAATTGAGAACATCAATTTAAAACTGGGAATAGTCAACTTGATATTGAAATTTGAGGTCGATTATTCCCAATTTGAGATTGTTAATAACAATTTGGAGTTGAAAAGGTATATTGGTTTATGGTGGTAACATCAGTTTGAGTTTGACATATTAAAATCACCTGCAAATCTTTGCACCACTTATTGTATGATGTAGGTATGAAAATAGCACAAGAACCAAGACATTAGAGTTTAAGGAAATCTGTTTGTCAAGAAATGCTTTTTCCCTGCAAACCACATATTGTTTGTAATTGATTTTGTGGAGTTATGTCATTTGATGTTTCCTTTTTTTTTGGTTTTTTGTAATAAATTCTCTTGAAATGGTATCCTTTGTATTTCTTTAGATGCAAGATGCTTATTTTTTTATTAATAAAATCCAGTTCCTGGTCTTCTGAAAAATAATTCGATCTTTAGTTCTTTTCAGAACTTTTTTTTTCATTAAACCCAATCTTGTAGATTATGTAAACAACTTAATTTCCCAAAGGTATAAAACTTGAGTGAAAAAATAAGCACCATGTGTTTAACAGTAGTTAGTAATATTTATTGAAACTAGTGAACAATAAAAAATAGAGGCTATAAAATGATTCCTCTCTGGAAGACTTATTTTTATTTTATGTGCTTTATTTAATTTCTATTCTGTTTGGGGCTAGCTTTGTAACATTTCGGTGATTTTTTTAATTCAGAACTAATAGAAGTTACCTTGAATAAAAATTTAAAAATTTGGTTTTATGTTTAACAGGCATGAACACCACAACAGTATTGTTTCTGTAAAAAGACCAAGACCTTTTTTACTTATAATAAAGTACATACAAGCCCTTTTGTTCAAAATAGCCCCTTTTGTATGATTTTGGTTATTACATAAAATATGCCAAAATGGAGCCTCGCTTTATTTACTCTGTTTTTTATTGAGTCTCTCATACCAGTAGTCTTTGAGCATATAAAACGAATGATGAAGAATAAGATCCTTCACTTCAACCTTCCCCATTTACCCAGTAACTAGTATCATTGATAACAAGTCACAAAAAAGAACATCATAAGAATTTACTTCTGACTTTCTGGGCCTTGAACTTGAAACACTTCCTGTATTAGTAATTGAAGTCTTAACGTTAGCAAATTTCCCAAATATTCATTTTCTTTTAAACAATTTCATTTTGTCATCTGATAAATTAATAATGCAAATTTACAATGAAGACTTTCAGAAGCATTTTAGTGTGTTACAATTTATTTCTTTCTCCCACTTTTATTTCTTTCAAACAATTCAAATTACACTTTTTGTTTGTTTTGAATCAGTTACCAAAATTTTCTGAAATGTGAAAAGGTTTTTATACTTTGAAAAAGTGAAAATACAAAATAAGGGCCAACATTTTTAACTCAGGCAGTGATTTTATTTTTTTTTTTTTTGCTGTATTTTTCAATTTTTTATTTTAAGTGAAAAACAGTTGTGTTTCAAGTTCAGAAAATGTAATAGAAGCCCTCAGAAATTAGTTGCCCCCGCTCATGAATCCAATCGCCTCCTACTTCCTTTTCATGGGATTTACCGTCCATATCTTCTCATCCATGGGATATACTGACCCAATAATTACTTGATTAAGAAGACACTTGTAAAAAAGTATTTTTTTTTTCAAAATAAGTTTTTAAATCAAGGAATTATTTTAATAACAGGGTGTTTGGTAACTGGGCTGGACAGCCAAAATGAAATGTTATCTATAAAATTGTATTTTAAACATAAAAGAGAGAATAACTGTTTTTCCAAGATTAGGCCTCGTTTAGGAAATATCTCCAAAAATGTAAAACTAACCCGCAATATAAACTGAACAACAATTTTGGAAATATTTCCTAAACGAGGCCTGATTTTGAAGCAAGTTTTATGCTGAAAATACGATTTTATACATGGCATTCGATTTTGGCTGTCCAGTTACCAAACATCCTGTATAATGTAGAACAACAATGCTTTTTTATGTTACTAATGGTTGATTGTGGTGTATTTTTAAGCTTGGTTTAGCTTTCACTACTTTGAGCTTTATTATAGTCTATAGTATAGTGACGTTTTTGTCATAGCAAAAATTGCCAGGTTTAAATTAAAGGCTTTAAAATACTGTACAATCATACATAATACAACTCTTGTCAAAGTCAATTATTTGTCTTGTCAAAAAAAAAAACAAATCAATCTTTACTTCTTATTGAATGTATTATAGTAGTGAGTGTGGAAATTTGACCAAAGTCATTTTGGAATTGCCAAGAAAATCAAATTAAGTTGCAGCTTCTTAGGCCAGTTGATGACAAGTACATACTGGGCAAGTGTACAGACCTCATTTAAGTTGAATTTATAACAAATTGGCATCAAAATTGTTGTTCGATTATCAAAAAATATTGATGTTCAAAATATATGCGAGAAATAAAACTCAGAATTTTATTTTGTAAGGAAAAATAAGAAGAGAATAAAAAGAGAGATCTTTGAATACTGTCAATACCCCCCTTTTTGCTTCCTTCAGAACCAGGATTTTTTCCCCCCAATACACCACTTTCATCCGCATGGTAAATGTCTTAATGGCAAAAGGGATTTAATTCATTCCTCAGTGAGTCTTATATTTTCAGAGAAAAGAGAGACATTTATTTTAAACTTACAGTACATAATTTTGACTTATATCCCTTTCCCCATACATCCACCAATTATAAAGAAACCCACTAAAAACAAGAGCAAACAACAATCGTTATTTTGACAAATATCTAATCCACTAAAGTAGAATTCAGGAGACAAGATGTGTGTAAGGTGTCACATCGTTCTAGTTCTAACACTGATGAAATGTAAAAAAAGAAAGAAAGAAATATTTCCACATTTATGTATTCTCTTAAAGGCTAATTAATGTAATTTGGCAACATCAAAAATAATTTGTTACTTAATTTTGCCTGATGTTTTATGAAAACCAATTTTGTATTATTTGGTAAATATTTATTGAGACTTCTGAAGAAGCATTATTAAATTTATTAAAAGAACCCTTGAAAGTGGTGTTCAAAATCTACACTGTAAAAGTTCTGCACCTGGAACTCTATCTTGAATTGTACATTTTCATTTTATACATGGCATGGTAACCGTGCATGACCTTGCAATCCTCTTGCTTGCTGAATCCTGCTCTAGCATCATTTTTTTGCTTTTAAATCGTTTAAATATAACTCGGATTAATTCGATGCTGCTCGTATACTCACAATCAAAAAAGTAACAGACTAGAACACAGAAAAACCATGTTTCATGAAAGTGTAAATACCTCCTTGTAAAAAATACCACAGCATTACACTGAAAATATACATCTGACCTAGAAGAACGATTCAATTTGGTAAGTTAGATTCACCCAAAACAATAATAATTTATCTAAACTTCTTTGAAACTACCTCATCAACGTTATTTTTTTTCCCCCATATAGAAAGTGGCCAAGAGCCAACGATCGAGTCGATCCGAAACGACGGTGACAAAGAGGAATTATTGGATAGTGGTATTGATGCAAACAGTCAAGGCAGCTGTTCCAGTAACGATATAAAATCAAAAGAGAAACGCAAAGACAAGAAGAAGAAGAAGGGCTCCAATAAGAGCGAGAGCCGAAACAGCGAGAACATCGCCGGCTCCAGTTCTAGTAAGCTGAGCACTCATGAGACCACGCCCGAAAAGAGAACGGAGAAGACCGACGGCAAGAACATCAAGACCGGCAGCGGCGGCGGCGGCGGTAACAGGAACGTCATTAAGAGTTCAGTCTTTGAAGCAACTAAGAGTCCTGCCGATAGAGACGATTTCGAAGCCACCGGCAACGAAAACGTCTCAACCAGCAAGAATAAAAAATCTCATAGGTAAGAGAGAGAGCACCAAAATCATTGTTTTTTTCAAGTACTTTTCACAATCCGAGGCTGTTCAAAAAGGGGTCATAATCCAACGGTTGGCTTATGGAGTTTATCGGTGAATTTGCTGTTGTACCGGGTGTCCCAACACTAGTGTCCACCCCCTAAATCGAGCTTAATTTTAAAGATAAAAAATTGAAACTTTGAGTATTTGTGTACTTGATATAGGACCACGGAATCCCATAATTAGTTTCATTAAAAAACATTTTTAATATCTTTTTAATAATCACCTTTTTCATGAGTCCATACTACGACACTGTCCAGTGCAGGTTCAGTGTGCCGGCTAGCCCAGCAAGAGCCGTCCTTCTATTTATTTGGGCCTTATTCACTTTGTCATAAAACTTATTGCACCTACCGTTTTCAGATTATATTGATTATATTGTTCAGATTATATTGTCTACCTGTCATTGCTATATAATTATATTTTATTTAATTAAAGCCTTATAATTAGTTTTTTCACATTTCTTTCAAGCGATATTGATTTTATTAATCGATTTCTACGTATGTATTGAAAAAAAAATCAATTTTTTTTTCGACAATTTACCACCATCTTACAGTTTTTTTATCGCTGGCGCCCAAACTAATTTTTTTTAATGAAACTGATTATGCCATTCCGTGGTCCTATATCAAGTACACAAATCCTCAAAGTTTCAATTTTTTATCTTTGTAATTAAGCTCTATTTAGGGGGTGGACACTAGTGTTGGGACACCCGGTACATCTGAACTAATCCTGATCATTTTATGCAGTTACGAAAGTGAAAATGTTCCGGTCAAAGCAAGTTCCTCGACTAGTCCTAAGCAGTCCAACAAAAGAGAAGATGGCTGGAAAGAAGTTGTCAGGAAGTCGTATGTGCAGACCGTTCCGACCACCGAGTCTGGCGTTAAGAAAGTGTCCGTTCCTCTGAATGCAATATCGAGGGTGATCGGTCGCGGAGGAAGCAACATTAACGCTATCAGGGGTGCCACGGGAGCTCATATCGAAGTAGAAAAGCAAAGCAAGGGTCAGGGTGAAAGGATCATCACTATTAAGTGAGTCAACGGTGGTTTTCTTAAATTACGTTTTATTAATTTTTGTTGTTTTTCTTTTCTAGGGGCTCTTCTGATGTCACAAAGCATGCACACTCTTTGATTACCGCTTTGATCAAAGATCCTGATGTCGACATATTGCAAATGTTGACTAAAACAACAAAAACCACTACGACGACCACCACTTTATGGGATAAAACGCAACTGGGAGTAAGTATGGTTTACCTACAGTTCCATAATGAAAAAGAGGTTGTGGTTGTGGGACTGCTCTATCTAATTAAAAAAAATTGCAGTACTAATCATGCAGATTAGTACTGCTTTTAAAATCGCTTTTATAATAATAATGATTAATTGTTCCAGACTAAGAAGGTAGCGGGAAAAGTGCAGGGAACTTCCCAGCTGGTCGCTTCGTGCAGCACTCAACAGAAGTCCGTTCCCAACCTTTCATCGTCGTTGGCATCAGCTCGATCCGTTTTGACGACCGTGAAACCTCGCAATACAACCACAGTGTTACCTTCACGTGCGACAGCCCCTCGACTGGTTTCCCAGGTGGACAAGAACGCCCCGGTACAGGCCACAATGGTGCGCACCTCGCTCCCCTCGCACACTTCGACCGCGATCTTGACCAGGGTCACCACCAAGGTGGTGACGACCACCGCGAACCAGACGTTCGCCGCCAAGTTGACCGAGACCAGTCAGCTGTCGGTAATGGTCAGTCAGCCGTCGATGCCGCAGAAGAACAGGTCGAATTTGGGAACCCCCCACACCACTTCTGCCGGACTGGTTTCGCCGCAGCTGAACACCAGCGTCGTTCAGAGTTCTCCGACTAAGAACGTGAGGCCGGTTCCGACCAGTTCCGCGCCCCCGACAATGCAGCTCTACCAAAATTCCAATAAGACACCCATGTTTACCAATACGAGCCAGGTGAAGTCGTCGTCGTCGATGATGGAACAGCAAGCGGTCGGTCAGGCTGTGAGCAGCCACGGTGCCAGGAGCGGAACTCCGAGCGGTCTAGTTCAGCAGACAGCTTCTCTGACTCTTGACGATTCGAGTCATCAGTCGAATAACACCCAAACTCACTCCGAGTACTCCTTGTTTTATTCGACCGATCAGTCGATGTGGCGTAGAGAGAACGAATCTCAGAAACCTATAAACTTTGCAGCAGTTACGGGAGGACATAGCGCTCAGGTAACTGTGCAGACCAAGTTCATAGATGAAGAGCCTCCGCCGGTGGATGCAGCCAAAGCTCCGGGGTACCGCGGTGCCGCTGTCTGTTCCCCCGTGTCGTCTAAAACAAGCAGTAACAGCACAACGCCACCGAATATCTCGGCCAGCACTTCATTCCAAGGTTTTCCTGATAGTTCGAGCAAGAGTCAGCAGTTGCCGCCTATCGGCACCAGTATGTCCCATTCGAGACCGCCCGTTTCCCAGAACAGTCAAGCGGAGATGGGTAACACCCTATTCTATCAAGACATTTACAAGGCGGGCAATTCGGCGAGCATGGGCCACGCTAACATGCTGAGCATTTCCTCCAACAACGACAACCAGTTGTTGCAGCCGTCTTATTTGCCGTCAAACTCGATGCAGGGCATGAGTTTCTCCCAACCGCAGCAGACCGCCATCCCGCCGGTCAGCATGTCCCGTTTGAATCCCGCAGCGCCCGATTTTTCCAGCTCCGTTTATAACCCAAGTAAACCGAGTGGCCCCATGTTTAACGGCTTCCCAATGTCCACCGATACTGGCCCAATGTTCTCCATGTCCAAGCAGGGCATGGAGTCGATGCAACGAGGTGGAGGCGGCGGCGTCCAGCAGACGCCCCGCTGGTCAGTCATGATGAACCAGCAGTACGCCGGCGGACCGCCCGGCCCCAGCTCTAGCTCGGTAGATCTGTTGAGCGGCATGTGCGCCCTGAACCTGCAGAAACTGGCTCGTACGATGGAGGAGTCCGGCTCTGAGGTTGCTATGAATTCATCGCCGAACATGTCTCCCAACTTGCCTCAGGTGCATAACGTGGCGGCCGTGCAGCAGCCCGACACCTACATGGACGACCGGAAGCCGCAACCCATAGGGATTGAAAGATCGAGAAAGGTGTTCAATATCGGTGGCGTTGATCAGGGCAGGATGATGGCAAATGATGCGAAACAGGGCAGGGTTGCGTTCGCCGCTGCTGCCGCGGCGCAGAATTACAACAACAGATGGGCGAGAGCGGGAAGCAGGTATATTGATGAGTTGCCGGTTATGGATCTGCAGGTAAGATGGTGACTTGTGGAAGAGTTTGGTAGACTTTAATTTAATTATTATCAGGGGATAAATGAGGTGATTTTTTTTCAGCATAACATGCCCCTCGAAGGTGCCCATAATTACTCAAACGGACCAGCGGTACAGCAGCAGCAGCAGCAGCAGCAACAACAGCAGCCGCCCTATTTACTTCAGCAGCAGATGGGGAACATGAAACAGCAGCACGATTACGTCCCAATGGATCAGCTCAATTGGGATTATTCTCGTAATATGAGCGATCTCCCTGATAAACCTGTAAGTGCTCTAGGGTTCTAGATCGATTTTACAATGTGACTGAGAAATATTGGTTCAGTTGATCGGCTCCCTCGTCTCTCATTCCCTTTTAACTCGTGGTCGCCCCTAGCCTTTTGAAATTTTTATCACTTTGTTTTTTCAATTTTTCACTGCTTTGTTTCTTATCTTGTGGTTTAACATGAAAAAATTAGCGAATCAACATTAATATTTCCAGGGGGAGCTCCAGGATTTCATTCTTTCCCCTATAAAATTCACTTTAATTATGTTTTTGTTACCTGCCAATTGAAACAGTATTTTTTGCTCATATCTTCATGTCAAGTACATTGGTAATGATGATAATTTTGTAATTTAATTTCAGGGCTGGATGAATAAATGGAACCAGTAACTCTGCGTATTTAATTCGATTGCGATTGAACAAAAACTATAAGCGTTTTTTTATGTCAGTAATAGAAATTTAGCTTCAGTAATAAATAATAATTGTCATTTTGGACGAAAGTTTTACAACATTAGAGGGTCATAGGTCTAGTTTGGTTTTATATAGAATTGTCCGAGGGAGCGTAGGAACGAATATAGAAGTGACGAAGCGGAGGCGAGAGTTTGCCGTTTGCTCGCCACTCGAATTCACGGGACTTACTCACGATTGTGGGTCCGTACGTGCGTTCTGTGTAAACCTTTAACTATTCAGATGATTATTCTTATCTGTAGTATGTTGTTTGCATGTTTACGATTTGTTTTATAACCGCTTATAGTTTACCCAACTGTTTTAATTGACTATATATTTTTAGAAGAAATAATTATTGAATAAAAGGTTGAAGAAACATAAACAGCTTTAATAGTGGCTACCAGACGAGCCAACCAGCTGGTTTTAGACATTAATAATAAAAATATTATTGTACTAAAAAGTTATTGTATAATCTTGTAGATGAGCAGTGGCAAGGGATTGGCGATAGGGACAAGTCTCAACTTGTGATTACGTTCTCTATTCGAATATAATAATAATTATAATATACATACATACATACATACATACATAATGATTTTATTTTATACATGTGTAAGGGCAGTAATGTAACAATGCTGCACATGGGTTGCGCCTAGCACATGCACGGTGGGTATCGCTAACTCCCACAAAACTGTTAGATTTATTATTATATATTACGAACTATTATGTAATATGCTTGTACATGAAGACTTAAATATAATCTTTATGCACATTATATGGACTTTTTTTTGACACCCTTTTTAGCTCTAAAACTGAGGTAATGATTTTTTTGCAAGATGCAATTTTTGTTGTGAAATGTTTTAAAAAGGAGGGAGCATGTCAGTAAGATAAAGTCGCTCGTTCCACTACAGTAAAAAATATCAGATTCGAGAACTAGCTCATTCTACCTAGACAAAAGTTTACCAGTTGAATAGACGACACATCAACCAGAGCGAGACTGAGAATCAGAGAGGCAGTCAAACGGTTTAGCAGTCTGCACACTAAAGTGCGAAGCCACCGCTGATTCACCATCTGTTGTGACGAGTGTCCTGTTTGCTATTAAAATTCATTTGTCAGAATTTGGTGCCCACTATTTTATAAACGGAACAAGTTCTGGAATTAAGTGATTGAGGTCCTCAAAAGTGAGATTTTTAAGAAACATGTGAAATTGGTTTGTATATAATTTTTTGATCATGACTTGCAATTATTGCCAATATCAAAAATAATTTAGCCACATATTGAATTAATTTTCACATTATTGAAATACTTGCAAGCAGTGTTGTGACCGATCTAGATCACTGATCTAGTCGAATCTAGAGATCTATGATCTGATCTAGATTCTTTTGACATGAAAGATCTATGATCTCATCTAGATCAGTTTTTTTCGATCTAGGATCTTTTTTCTAGATCTTTTTTATTGATAAAGATTTTTCAATAAAAATGCAAGTTTAATGAAGTAAAGCTGGCTAAATATACAAATAATGTGAAGGCCATATACCAAAATCTTACAATTCTGTGTCTGTGTCAACTTCATTTAATCTCACGTAACTGTTTACGATCATTGAACTCTAACCTACTTGAAAAGACTCGCAATGATTAAATAATGTACCACGCGATATTTTTAGGCAACACGCACTAGTGCAGTATACCCATCTTTTTCTATCGCATGATAGCTTTTGGCTAAGAGAGTGAGAGAGAATGACAGAGAATCGCATGAGAGAATAAACATTTGAGAAACGTGACGACCTTGATTGAGCGTGAAATACAAAAGCCGGACTGCGACGGAAATTCCTGCCCCTTACACATTTTTGGTTAAGGGCATGTGTGTATATTGTGCACAGTGAACAAAGAAAAAATTCCTAGCCTTATTTTGTAAAAATAACTGATGAAACCAATAAAAGATAAAACCATGATACAACATACAACTACACAATAAGGTATGTCCGCCTGGGACTGAAAACTCGTCCGCGCTGCGCATGACGTCGCTATATGGAGATAGTAATCCAAGCGCTAACAGAACACTTGAAAATATTTGAAGGTGGAAGTCGACATTTGTGGGGTATAATGAAAACTTTGCAATTGATGTTGAAAAAAAATTGATCTATTTAGTGATCTAAAACTCAGATCTTTTATTTGATGATCTGATCTTTGATCTAGATCATTTTAAATTTCGAGATCTATGATCTGATCTAGATCTCTAATTTTTAAATGATCTTTGATCTGATCTAGATCTTTTTAGAAATGATCTTTCCCAACACTGCTTGCAAGGCACTTTCTTTATTTCAAATCAAATTCATGACTAGTAATCTTTGTGGCTAAATGCACATTGTAAGAAGGCCATTAAAGAAAGAAAGATGTGAGTGATTTTGACAGGTGACAGCTCAAATACTGATACCTTTCAAGTCTTGAGCAAGGCCAAAAGTTACTAAACTAATAAAAGAAGTAAGTCTTGATATTTTAGACATTTGACAAATAACATTTATTGAAACAATGACAGCATTGACAGCTACAACAAACTCATGGACATGGAGTAAATGAATAAGCAGAATTGCAGGAGTGCGTTCATAATAAACGCCGTGTGAATGATAAACAACCTACCGGGCGAATTACCGAGCGTTCCTGAGTGATGATGAATGTGTACTTATTAGAGGCTTATATTTTATGTTTTTCGTTTATTTAGGTTTATAGGTATTTTAACAAAACTATCCACACAACAAATAGGTAATATACCTAATTGAAACTAAAAACCACGGTGTAAGATATATAGGTGAGTGAACGAAGCACGTATTTCAACAGTAAAACGCGCGACGAAAACCTGAACCTCAGTGTATGAGAGAGTCTTGCCAGCTGGGCTCTGACCTCTTGCTCTTACACATGCAAATTTCCATTATCAGGGTGTCATGCTACTCAATTTTATTTTTTTCTGAAGAAGCGATAAGCAAAAATGGGTAGAAACTGTGATTTGCCTAATTGTAGAAGTTGATGCGATGAAACTATAACGGGTATTTCATCGAGTCACATTTTAACATTTAAATATTAATAAAATTAGAACATAAGAGCTCGCGTTTATCAGCGAATATGCGTGAATCATTTATGCTAGCTCTTGTGCGCTTGTCCGAGAGAAGAGTACGGCAGAACTAACCATTGCGAGCGAGAGCAACAAAACAAATGGGTAAAACCGATGTAACGTGACCAGTGGTGACGATATCGGGTCGCACTGGGGAGTCTTGTTCCAACACCTTAGTTATCTTACACCGTGCTAAAAACGGACGGTGGAACAAACAATAATTATTATTAAATCGAACTGGGATCAGATTCGATTTCTACATCTCTATTCTCCAATAATTTCTAACCTAATAATATTTCATAATTTCATATTTAATAAATCACGAACCATTTGTTTTTGCTACTGCGCATGACGGGCGTTTTTCATCCATATAATTTCTTGGGATGAAAAGTTGTCTACCGTGTGATCACACGGCGTTCATTCTGAACGGTGTAATTGTTTACCCAATGTTATTATGAACGGTTTAGGGCGTCGCCGTGTGCACACGGCGTTTATTATGAACGTACCCCAGAAAAGTAAAATTGAATTTAAACATGTCAATTTATATTGTCATTGTCAATAAGGTTGACTCTTTCACGAAGTGAAGGGGGTAGAAATTAATAAGTTTCATTTCAACTAAAGTCTATTTTTTATTTAGATGGACTTGTCAAACAGCTGTCAAGTTGGTACCCTGTGCAATCTGTAAACAGTAATTTTCATATTGTAGGATGGTACCTGTTTTCTTGACCTTGGAAAAAATTTAGGTTTGTGACTAAAGTAACGGCAACACTCCCCGATTCGTGTATAGGCTATGACGTCACCTGCAAAACATGCTTCCTTGTTGTAAGTTGCACTGTCATAAAACGCAAATTAAAAACTTCAAATTACTTTATTTTCTTTGAAAATAGTATTTTTTTAATATAGTTATTTAATTTTTGAGGATAAATTTAACTGTTGCTTGGATTGACTATAATAATCTAATGACGTTTTGCGAAAACTAGGTCTGGGTCCTCAGTCGGCACTCTAGTCACAGCGAAACGCCAGAAACTTGAAAAGTTGAAGTTGTCAAATTACAAACCAAAATATCAAATTCAAAATTAATAAAATGCTGAGGCAGGTGAATTGAAATTTGTTTGAAATTTATTTCAAAAGAAAGAAAAGAATGAATAATCAAATGATATTATAAACAATAGCAATTGAAAGATGTTTCTCCAGATTAAGCAAAAATACAGTTTAATCATTATTCCTTGAGAAATTCTTTAAAAATGATTAAATAATGTAAGTACCTCTGTTTGTCAATAATAGATCTTCTATTTTCAACATTTTTACAAAAAACTAAGAAGGAATTGTCTAATCCTATATACATATAAGATTTATAAGAGTAAATAGCTAGGTACTTACATTTACAAGTCTCTAAAATTTTACAATTTACCTCTAAAAGTTGCGTTTAGTTTTTCGAATTTTAAATTTTGAAATAAAATGACAAAACTAATCGTCATAACCTAAATTAATTTAGTAACTATTCCAGTGACTATTATAGTAACAACTATCACCATAACCAACCTAATCAGTCTTGTTGCCAATCGTTCCCCTAGAATTTTGACTTGGTGGAATCCATCTAAATAAAAAATAAAGCATATGTTCCAGAAAGATTTACTGGATTTGCAGCTTCTTGAATGAAATCATTTTGAACTAAACTACAATCAAAGATTCTAAAATTACAGCGGTACAGAGTTTTAAACTTGACAGTGTCATAAATTATCAATTTAAAACTATCGTTACTATGGTAATGTTAAAAACATGGCACCTTATAATAATTCCATCGTTATCACTGAATCGTATTATTTTACTCATTTCTTCTTAATCCGTGGTTCAATATGGCAAGGGGAGAATGAAAAGTTTAATACATTACTCGCTACGAAAGCTCTTTCAGGTGCTCGGAGTTTTTAAATATCCTCGGCTATTCAAATACTCCTCACACCTTAAAGTGAACTTTCGTAGCTTGTAATGTAAATAACTATAAGGTGAAAGTCAACATTTGTGGGGTGTACCAGCACAATAAACCATTTTTGCTATCAGACAGATACTGAAGTCAAACTTATTAAAATTACTGGAACATCTTCAAACGTCGAAACAAGCTACTAAATTGCGACTTTACGTCATTACTACTGCCGAGTCGCATGTAGTAGCTATCACCACACTGTCACAGGCTGCGTGTTGACATACCTTGTTCATTTGTATCATGGTGGAATCGTTAGTTTGCATGCCGTTGACTGCAGGAGTTCATTTTCAGACATAAAAAGTTTAAAATCACGACCTAAAAAATGGCTTCTCTTTAGTTTCATTCATCTATTTGAAGAATTCAATTTTAAAGAGCCATTAAAAATGAAATGAAAGTATAGAATTCACACCATTCCTTACATTTTTAGACAAGGTTGGAGTTAGATTTAAAAAAAAAGGGCTCCCACAACCTAGTGTTATAATATCGCCCAAATCATGAAAACCTCTCAATAGGACATGGGATCGCCTGATTCCTAGGGAAATTTTGAAATTGCATTGAAATTTAGAACAAAATTTAATTGTTAATTAATTGAATTTATCGATCAGCTGATATTTAGGATAATGTGGACATTACCACAAATAGAAACATCCAGGAATTTATTTTATCTCTCACCCAAAGTCTTCTTAATACAAGCACTCCCTTCCTAGGAAAGAAAAGTCTTATGATGTGAGAAATTTTCCATATAATTTATTCTGTACAGGTTTTGCAATGCTACAAACTACAAATAATAATAAAAAAAACACTTAAATATGGAAACCATTTATTCATGAATTGTTCGCAATTTAAATAACTGATTTCTAACGGATCTTACGAAGAGAAAAGTCTTTCACCGGGGCACACTTCCACCGTAAACTTCAAGAACAAGAGTTTTTAAAAATAATTTTAATATTACACTGAGATTTAAACAAGCGATAAGTCCCGTATATTAATATTAGTGCAGTCCAGTTAGCCACTCACTTGATAAGTTACACGTTTAGTCTATTACTAACACCACTATATGAACTAAATTACGAGAGATTCGGCTCAAACTCCGGATCGTTCCGGGTCGAAGCTGACCTCTGTAGAAGCCTCTTCTTGTAGGACTTCAAAACAAGACTATTTTATTAATCGAGTCGTCGCTCTAATTTTTCGAACTATTTCCACAATATCACAAACTATAAAAGACAAATTCACAATTCTAATAATTAGGTACGACTCGACATGTACTATTATATAATATTGTGTTATAAAATTTTATATCGGTCTCATATACTTTATATCAAAAGTCTCGTGTGACATCCAAGAGAAATATTTAGAACTAAAATGACAACTCAGATGTTACCATGAATTAAGGCAGTAATTTCGACAACAATTTTATGCGATACACATTAGTTATCCTACAAAAAGAACAACAAAATGACGAAGAAAAAAAAACTCACCAGATGCTCAAAACACAACTAACTCATTTAAAATAAATGTCAAACATTGGGATCACTTGATTAACTCAAATATCTGATAATGTAAGTGATTACTTTGAATACTATTTTCGCATATTAATTGTATCATTCATTAGTAACCATCAATTAAATTTCAATAACATTCATATAAATAAATCAACAGAAAATATTTCCTCTTCACTGTTTACAATATTATATTTATTCAGATATACGCATGCAATTTTAGCAATATATCAGTATCGAACGCACTTGCACATTACACATCATAAATTTTCAGAAACATTTGGCATAGGTTATAGTACAGCTTTGACAGATCCAATTTACAATAATCCTTTCAAATGAACTTGACAAACTGAAACGTGCAACCTTGCAGAGCACTGAAAACAAAAACAAACAAACCAGATGTCATTTACACTTTAGTCAACTGGCAGAACTGATTTTTTTAATAATAAACTACAAAAATTCTTCCTGTAAGACACAACGGAAATGTACAAAAGTTTAAGCAAGTATAAATAGAATTTTTTTAGACTTAGCAAATAATATTCTTAAATTTACTAAAGGGTTAGTCGTTCAAAGCAGCCTCCTTATCCTTGACAGGGTCCACGGTTGAATTCTCAGCAACGGTGCTCGTGTTGTTGGCTGCTTTTTCGACTACGCTAGAGGAATTGATGCCCGCAGAAATGGTGCTGTTCACGCTGTCTACGACGACTTTTGGGTCTTCGTGTTTCTCAGCCTGAGACGTCAGAGAATTTCCTGTTGAAACAGAAAAATTAGTATCTCGAGCTAACAAAAATGGTGATGGAACAAATTCTTATTTTAAACAAAATCATTTTCTGTCTCATATTGTGTTGTATTTTTTTTTTACAGTTTTATGAACAGAGTAGAGGCAAGTAGCGCTATGCTATGGTATGTCAAATATGAGTAGATTTATAAATTTTCAAATAAAGAGAATTACCTAATTCAACATTGTTTTGAATTATTAACATTTGACAAGGTTTTCCTTTTCTTAGAAAGGAGAGCTTACTGGCCTTTCCTGTCACATTTAAAATGAGGAAACCCTCATATTTTTCAATATTTGAAGCAACACAGTTTTGAATTTTTACACAATCACACAGTGATGGGATAGGTGACATTTTTCACATGTAATACCACTAGAGGTCAAATTATTTCCGGAAATTTTTTCGAGCTCACGAATATTTTGAAAATTAATGCGAGCCGAAGGCGAGGGATAATTTTCTTAAAATATTCGTAAGCGAGAACAAAATTTCCTGGTATAATTTGATTTCGAGTGGTATTTGGAAAGAAAATTTCACAACAAAATTAGTTTTGAATAGAAAAATTACAATTTAATTGTTAAATAAAAATATGACATGGCGGCGTAACATAATCACGTGACAACGCCAAACTGACGGTTTAATAACTGCGCCGCCATTATTAGCGCTGTCAAACACAAATTTTAGTTCCTAAACTTCACCAGCCGAGTGTGGTTTTTGATAATGATAACTCGACAATTGCGGTATAATAGTAATTATGATTAGTATTGATTAGATGCCATTCTTTCCAAAGCGCAAGGATTTGCTCAGCAGATGGATTCTGCCAACAAAAAGTGCCATACAATTAATTATAAAGATAAAGTGGTCGAACCCCCATGAATTCGCCGTGAGTTAATCCGAAAAATTATGTAAGTACCTACCTATTTCAAATAGAATTACTAAATTAGGTAAATTAGGTTTCTTCAGATCATTTTTTCGATAGTGAATCCCCGTGATTTCATACGTGGTAATACGCGAAAACATCACTTTAATATTAAATTATAATAGAAACTTTAACAAAACGCATTGGTTGATTAATATTAATAACAGCAACAGTCAACAGTTGACGTTTATAAAGTTCCTAGTTGTCACTTTTAAACGTCAAAAAATTTCCACTATAATACTCTCCAGCTTACCCCTGGAGGAGAAAATTTCCGATATAATACACAAATAACCATGGCAACGGTAAGCAATGCTCGTACTTTATTGGCTGAAAATTGATGGCGTGAAATTTTCAAAGAAATTAAACTGAAATCTGAACTTTCAATTCAGCCTACTACAAACTTACAAAAGGGGCCAATTTTGAATACTTTGATTTTGTCGCGTCGTATGATTTGTGGACTGTATAAACACTTTGGATCGTAAGTACTGAATTTCTTGAATAAAATAAAGCACTTTCTAATTTTATTTGTATATTGAATATAACTACAAACGGGTCGGAAACTGGAGCCAGATGTTGTCTACATCAACAACTGTGGAGCAATGATCGTCCGGTTCCTTGAAGCCCTCAAATTGGTACAAGAGGGTGCATATACATAGCAGGGTTGCCATATTGTTAAATTCGCCTGAACATTCCGGCCGCCTTGAAATATGTACCAAATAGACAATGGTATGGTGCATTTTCAATAATTAATTAAATTATTGATACTTAATGTACTAATAAGATATACAATAATTCGAATCGTACAGAAATTTATCTAAATTTAAGATTAACCTAATTTACAATTAAAGAAAATTACCAATTCACTATAATTACAAATTTCCTAATAGCTATCTCCTTATCCTAATTCACTCTACACATACACTAGGTTTGTTATCTTCAATCGGAAGAATGCACAGCTTTGATAACGGACGTTTTATCACGTTGTCATTATTCGTACGAACTGATACAACACGCACAATTTTGTCGCTGCCAGGGATAACTTCACACACCTTTCCTAGGTGCCATTTGAAAGGAGGAGTGTTGTCTTCCTTTATGAGGACGATGCTGCCTTCCTTAATCGGATTCGGATGGTTGACCTTCCATTTGGTTCGATTTGAAGTTCGCCGATGTACTCGAGGTGCCATCTGGCCCAGAAGTGTTGTATCATCTGCTGCAGTCGTTCGAAACGTTTGAGTCGATTCTCGTTGATGTTTAGTAAGTTTCGCTCAGGAAGAGTAGTCAACGGTTTTCCCAATAAGAAGTGAGCTGGAGTGAGGGGATTGAGCTGATCGGGATTCGAGGATAAGGGACATAGCGGTCGAGAATTTAAAATTGCTTCGATCTGAATTAAAACTGTATTGAAATCCTCAAAATTTAAATGCGATTCACCTACAATTCTCTTTAAATGAAATTTGGCGCTTTTAATACCCGCCTCCCAAATACCTCCAAAATTCGGTGCCCTGGGTGGTATAAAATGCCATTTAATGTCGTCCGTTAAAAGATATTTGTTTATGCAATCAGATTCGTTTCGTAACATTTCGTAAATATTACGCAGTTCGTTGTTGGCGCCCACGAAGTTTGTGGCGTTGTCGCTGTACAAATTTGACGGTTTTCCCCTCCTACCAATGAATCTTTTTAATGTTGAAATGAAGGCCTGTGTGCTCAAATCAGAAACCAATTCGAGATGGATTGCCTTTGTTGATAGACATATAAAGAGACAAACATAAGCCTTAATTAATTTCGCTCCTCTAGAAGTTCTAGTATTTCTGTCTCGTAAGAGAAAGGGACCGGCAAAATCGCAGCCAGTATTGACAAAAGGTAAATATTCGTTAATTCGATGTTCAGGTAAACTGCCCATTAAATAATGACGTGAATCTAGAGGGTTAACTCGAAAACATTTCACGCATTTTCTTACTATTTTTCGAACACAATTTCTTCCGGACAAAGGCCAAAATTGTAATCGTGCGGAGGCTAGAAGCATCGTCGGACCACAATGCAGTAATTTTTCGTGTAAATCTTTTAATATTAAATTTGTTAGATTATGTTTCGCAGGGAGAATCATTGGATGTTTTTTATCAAAGGGGCTATTCGCGTTTTGAATTCTACCGCCTACTCGAATTATTTTCTTGTCGTCGAGAAAAGGGTCAAGAGTGAGTAATGTACTTTTGCGACTTACTGAACCGGTTTTCAATAATTTATCATAGTCTTCTCCGAAGGATTCTCTTTGACAAAGTCTTACTAAATATTCCAACGATGTCTTTAATTCTTCACAAGTTAATGTCCCATATTTTCGAAGTTCGCGTCTTGTTTTTGAATTAGAAATAAATCGGAGGACATAACTAAAAACTCGCTTTAATTTATTTACATTCGAAAATTTGTTAAAAATATCTAACGTTTTAAATTTTGAACAGGAAGCGCAACTCGTAATTCAGGTATCTTGTTGGATTCGTATTCCGAATTTAAAGGTACCTGGTATTCCTGGAAACCTGATGTATTGAGTTCGAGTTTGTCATTTCTAAGCCATTCCGGCCCTAACCACCACAGTGTTGCCGTTGCCGAATCGCTTAATAATTCATCGATGGGTATGCCTCGCGATGCGGCGTCTGCTGGATTGGATTTCGATGATACGTGATGCCAATCACTCGGTTCGGTTATTCTTTGTATTTCTGCGACGCGATTTGCAACAAAGGTTTTCCAATTTTTTGATTCGTTTTTTATCCAGCAAAGCGTAATTGTTGAATCGGACCAATAAATGATCTTATCGAATTTTATACCCATACATTCGATAACCCTTTTCGCTAATTGAGCTGCTAAAAGCGCGCTACATAATTCTAATCGTGGTAACGTTATTTGTTTTAGGGGCGCTACGCGTGATTTTGCGCATAGCAGATTAGTATGAAAGTTTCCTAGCTCGTCACGACATCGCAAATAAATGCATGCAGCATAAGCCTTTTCGCTCGCGTCTCCAAATGCATGGAGCTCAACATAATCGTAATTAGCTACCGTCGCTTGTCTTGGAATTCGTAATAAATTTAATTTCGGTAGATCGTTCTTGAACATAATCCATGATGAATATATGTTTTGTGGAACACTAGAATCCCAATTTAATTTTTCTTGCCATAATTGTTGCATAAGTATTTTCGCATTAATAATTATAGGGCTCAACAAACCTAATGGATCGTATATTTGAGATATGGCTGAGAGAATCGTTCGTTTAGAGATGACCTTTGTCGCGGTAATATTCACTGAATATTGTATTGAATCCTCCATGGCATTCCATTTAATTCCTAACGTTTTGTTAAACTCGTTCTCGCCTAAGACTAAAACGCTAGATTCGATATCTTTGTTAATATAAAAGCACTCCTTTAAATTTTCTTTATTAGAAAGCCATTTCCTCAATTGAAATCCTGCGCCTTCCAAGATCATTGTTACTTCCCTTTGTAATTTGAGCAATTCTGATTCACAATCAGCTCCGCTCAAAAAATCGTCTACGTAGAAATCATTTTTTATCGCTTCGCTAGCCGCGGGATATTCAGACTCATTTTCCAACGCAATTTGATGTAAACATCTTATTGCGAGAAATGGAGCTGACGCTGTACCGTAAGTAACCGTGTTGAGTTCGAAACACTCAATTTTTTCGGAATTATGCTCTCTCCAAAATATTCGCTGTAACGATCTTTGATCCTTATCTATTATTATGTTTCGATACATTTTGGATATGTCGGCTGTCATGACGTAATTGTATTTTCGAAAACGTAAGATAATCGATAGTAAATCGTTCTGTATAGTAGGGCCGACATATTGAATATCGTTTAAACTAAGGCCGCTGTCTGTCTTCATGCTTGCGTCGAAGACTACTCTTAATTTCGTAGTTACACTTGACTCTTTAATTACTGAGTGATGCGGTAAATAATATGAGATTTTTTCCGTATCATCATCGTCGCAGAGTTCAATTTTTGACATATGCCCTAACTGTATATATTCTCGCATAAATTTCGTGTATTCTATTCGTAACTCAGGATTCTTACTAAATTTTCCTTCTAAGGAATTAAATCGTTTCAATGCCAATTCTTTAGATCGCCCTAATTTATTTACATTGTCCTTCAATGGAATTTTGACAATAAATTGACCGTTAGTATCGCGTTTTACATTATCTGCGAAATGTTTTTCGCAAAACGTCTCGTCATTAGATAGCGTTGAATTCGTATTAATTTGTTCGATTCGCCAAAATTTTTCTAACCGTTCGTCGAGAGTTTCATTATTAACTGCACAGCAACTAATTATTGATTTTTCTTGTTTTCCTCGAGGAAAGTTTAAATTTCCGCCAACTATCCAACCCAATTTAGTTTTTTGTATAATTACGCCAGTGTTTTCTAATTTTAATTGCCCTATACATAGGAGCTCCCAAAAGTTTGCTGCTCCTATTAATAAATCGATTGGACCCGATTTATTGAAATTGGGATCCGCGAGCTGAATATTTTTTGGTATTTCCGTCAATGTCTTACTAAACGATTTCGTAGGTAAATTATTCGTTACATTTTGCAAAACTAAGCAAGACATTGATGTACTGAACGACTGATTTCGTGAAACTAAAGTAACGGTTGTCGAATGCTTCACAGATGTTAAAGATTTACCTATACCTGTTATTGAATAGTTTATATCCTTCAAGGGTAGCTTCAATTTTCGACACAAGTTTTGGCTTAAGAAATTACTCTGGGAACCCGGGTCTAATAATGACCTACATTCGTGGAAATTTCCCATAGAATCTTTTAGGTATATAAGAGCTGTCGATAATAAAACTTGAGATTCTAAAGGACAGTAATATTTTTCTGAGTCATCTGCCGCATGGAACGCAGCTGAAGTGCTTAAACTGCTCGTATTTGCATCGCCTTTACCTTGAACTTGTTTACCTTCTTTAGAGATGTCTATATCTTGAATATTACCTGCTGGTGTATTATTATACTCACCACCCTTATTTCGCGTATTCGAACTACGCTCGATATGAATAAGAGTGTTATGCTGTCGACCGCATTTCTTGCAACCCGAATACCTGCATTCCTGAAGTTTATGATTTGGATTCAAACAATTATAACACAGCCGCCGAGTATTAATTTGTTTAATTCGTTCGTCGATTGACAATTTCGATAATTTATCGCATCGATATATCGTATGAGAACCTTCGCAAAAATAACATTTGACAAATTGTTTGCTATTGTTCGGATCGTTATCTGAACTAGCATAGGCGTGCGTGTAAGTTTTTACCTTAGCGCTTTTTCCCGAATTCTTTAAATAATTACTCGCTTCCATTTTTTCTAGAAGATCGCATCGTTGAATTAAAAACTGTTTCATTTCAGACATTGTCGGAATTTCTTTCTTTGGATTATAAAGTTCCCATTCGCGACGAGTCGTTCCGTCTAATTTAGTCGTAATCAAATAAATAATTAACGTGTCCCACTGGTCTACTGATTGTTTAAGATTTTCCAATGCCCGCAAATTCTTTGAAAACGTATCCACTAAATTCCTCAATTCTGAATGACACTCCTTTGTTATACAGGGGTGTTCAAAAAGCGCTCGTACGTGACTATTAATAATTAGTGAATTTTTATCGAATCTACTTTCTAATATTTCCCAAGCATTCGAAAAGTTGCTTGAAGAAATCGGAATCGACTCTATTATCTGTAATGCATCTTTCTGTAGATAAGACCGCAAATAATAGAACTTCTGGATATCGGATAATGACTCGTTATCATTAATTAGTGCATTAAAACCATCCCTAAATTCTAACCAATCCTTATATTGACCGCTAAATTTTGGCAATGAAATAGGGGGTAATTTTATCGCATTTTCGAAATGGTTTCCGCTTCGAACAGAAACGTTATCATTTTGAGCACTTGTTAATGACTGATTATCATCGGTAGAAACGGGAATTAGATTTTGTAATTGACTAACTATCGCATAATATTTAGTCTCGAATTCGAATCTAATTGCATTGTCAATCTTATCTTCGGGATTTTCACCTTCCTTTAAAATAATCGACTCTTCAATTTCTGATTGTATAACATCAAATTCCGCTAAAGTTCCTTGTAGTCTCCCTAATCGTTCGCGAATCTCAATTACCGTCTGGTCATCAATATTTTCCCTTTTTAAATTATCCGCAAAAGTTTTTGTTCTGGTTAATAATGCTTTCAATTGACCTCGTTTACTAATTAAACTTGATGAAGACATCGTATATAAATCAGATCAAAGTAACATCAAAAAACTCGAAATTATTCGCTCAAAGGGAAATAGGTACACAAACAATAATAAGATACGTAGGTAATAATGAAATGGAAAATGGACAGGAAACTCACTCAATTTATTCCTTTGATTCGATCGTCTCTGATATCGCTGGACTGCTCCTCGATGCTCCTGATTCCTTGCTGTGTAGTCTTAGTCGCTTTCACTGTCACTTAATTCAAACTTAAGCAACCTTTATTCGAAATTCGCAGAAATTTTAATAAGTAATTAATTTTAATTTTAATTCGCACTCGTAATTATCCGGCTCGAAGGACCATGTCGCGTCGTATGATTTGTGGACTGTATAAACACTTTGGATCGTAAGTACTGAATTTCTTGAATAAAATAAAGCACTTTCTAATTTTATTTGTATATTGAATATAACTACAAACGGGTCGGAAACTGGAGCCAGATGTTGTCTACATCAACAACTGTGGAGCAATGATCGTCCGGTTCCTTGAAGCCCTCAAATTGGTACAAGAGGGTGCATATACATAGCAGGGTTGCCATATTGTTAAATTCGCCTGAACAGATTTTTTGCAAAAATTTTCAATACATTTCGTCATTTTGGCCTCACAAAATTATTACTCCGTTTTTATTTTAATTTGATCATTAGAGGGCCATGGAAAGTAATAATTTGACATAATACCAAATACGCTAAAATAATAATACCGGACACTCCTATACCTATAGCATTGCAACAGGTTGCGTCCATTTTAGCAGCGCCGCCAAGCATGAACTGGGGACACTAAAAATTAAATTTGGTGAAACATAGCGGGAGTTTTAAAAATCAACGCTGAATAGAAAAGCTCTTAAAATTAATTAGACGGAATAGACGGAGGAAATTGGGACGAAGAATTATAATACAACAATAAACAACAAAGTTTTCAATATGTTTATTATATTAACAATAATCACTACTATTACACACAATATTATTAATATCTTTAGGTAGGTATATTTCAAAAAGATTGAATCGCTATATACCTAAGTGTGAGCCTTTTATTTGCCGCAATTCCAATAATGTGCTTCCTTGCAGTTTTAAAGGTCTATTATTTGCTGGATTAACAAAATTTTCCTCTTTGAAATGATCAGTAGGTACAAAATAATAATGGTGAGAAATCGGCTTCGACACTCCACACTTTTTCAAAATTTCGTCACTCATCGATGTTATTATAACCTATTGCTTGTTCCTATTTCCATCAGCATAGTTATAAAATATTAATAAGTTTATTTTACGCGTCTTCTAAAGTTAACTTTATACATAATTCTTTATTCCTGCTTGGAACACCGTGGAAAGATCTGGACATGCTTAACAATCCATAGTCGGAGCAACCGCACACAGCACACAGCACATATTTTCCAGACATAATACCTATGTTCACTTTAATACAGCGGTACATTATAAATGCCTATTTAACTGGTACCCAACAAAATTATCCGCTGATATAATGCTTTGAGAGTAAACTTTAAATTGAAATTATACTTGAAACTAAAACGTTCAATTACTAATGACAAATTATTAATAATTATGATTGACTGCAGCTGTCAAAAACCGTGAAAAGTTACCTAACTTTGAATTTAAAAACAGCTTTAGTGTCCCCAGTTCCTGCATGAGGGCGCTGTAAAAATGGACGGAGGTTTTGAGAGGAAGTGACCGGTATTAATATTTTAAGGTATTTGATAATACTTTCATTCTAATAGCAAGTCAATCAATTGAGCAAGTAAAAATACTTTATCCAGTCACTCAGGCTAAGCCAAGTTCAAGGGTGATCAGAAAATTAAAACATAAAAAAAAACAAACAAATGAAAGTAACTATAAATCTTACCTTGGTTACTATAATACTGACGAGGGGGTGCTTTGTTGTTTTGGTTAGAACGATGTTTATTACTGGAACTTTGGGAAGGGACCATATTCTGCTGGAAATTTACCGGTCTCTGAATAGGCGTGGGGTATCTTTGGGCCTATAAAACAGAAAACATACAAATTCATGCATCGAGTATACAATCAGGTTCAATTTGATATAATAAGTGTATATTGAATAGTGTAAACAAGCATAAACAATAATAACAAGTATATTGTTTCAACTTGTCCTTAAAGTTAGCACCAAAATCTACTACTCGAACGAACCTTCTCAAACGAAATAAATACAAATAACCAAATAAAAAATGAAGAAGAAACTAATAGACGGATCCACCTGAAATCCCCAGAGAAAGAGAATTTATAAAAATGAAGTCAGCATGCGAATATCAAATCAAATTAAAAAAACAAAAAAAGACCTAACAGAATAATAAAGACAAATTACTGGAATTAAACAACTGAGAAACCAAAAAGTAGGAAACGAGCGTCACCTCAACTTAACAAAGTCCCGTAAAAGCGCGCGAAAGATGCATGAAATTAAATAATGAGAGTACTAACATTGCCTGCTTGCTGATTTCCCACTCCCTGATACAAATTATAGTTGTGTTTGCCAGTCGGACTGGGCTGCGGCAGAGGCTGTTTGCAATTCTGCCTCGACTTTGGAGAGGGTATTTGCGAACCTGTAAAGAAAGCAAAAAAGTGTCCAAAATTTCAATTCGCAAACCGTCGACTCACCTGAATTGAAAACCGACGAGAGCATCTCCTGCGAACCGGGACTCTTCAACTGCTGCGCCCTCGAAGACTGGTCGCCCATCGACTGTCCGCCGACGCCCTTCATGTACTGGGTCTGGAGATTGGAGCGGAACTGTTGCTGGGCGCTCAGCTGCTGCGCGCTCAGAGCCGCCGCCAGTATGGGAGTCGACAGGAAATGCGAGTTGAAGCTTTGCAGTCCGGCGTTAGTGTGGGACTGGTTATGGGTACCAAACACGTTGCCCTGGAGACCGTAACCCCCTTGAGGTTGCTGCAGCTGGGCAGATTGGAGAGTCGAACTTCCCGGTTGTTGGAAATAACCCGTCTGACCACCTATATTATAATAACGAATGAACATTTTTATTAGTTTTAAAATTTAGGAAAGAATTATTTAAAAACTGAAATATAAGCGCATATAGGCGAGTTCCCAGTAAATAAATATTTCAACAAATCAACAAGAATCAGCTCTGCAATGAATACACTATTTTTCTATTGCCTATCTATATGCTAATTTGATAGTTAGAGCATGCATTACACCTTTAGATATTCTAAGCTAAAAGATCGATTGTTATTATTATTAATCTAAAAAGCATGCAAAAAAAAATACACAGAAATAAGTTTATTAATTTATTTCGCAAATAAACTACAGCATCTAACTACATAAAATAGAGCTATTACAACTTTGCGATTAAATTAAATTAACAGAAATGGTGCAAATAATCATAATTAATGCAGACTAAACAAGCAGGATTTCCCTTGAAATTAATTCAATACACAAACCATCGACTAAAAAAATGATAATTGTGCCAAGATAACAAACACTTTGTATCAAAAGTTTTCAAGCAAGTCATCTTGCAAATCTAGTCAGCATTAAACTTTTTTCCTGGATCCTCCACTCTTGAGGGAGGAAAGTATACTTCATGACATCATTTTATATCGATGTTAATACAATAAATATTTTTTTGGTATAATTTGAAGACTAATAAGAATAAACTTATTTACAATTGAATAATTTAAATTTTTCCTAGCGATATTTACACTTACATTTTAATAAAATCCAATACTTTTACTTTCAGAAAATACAAACTCCGCTGAAGAATTTCTGTTTTATTAATCTAAGCTTGATTCAACTTCTTTTGCAAAAGTTTTGTCAAATCTTACGATCTTAATTCCTCTTAAATCTTAATTCCAAGACCATTCTGAAATATACCTCTGCGGTAACCGACATAATATCAAATGCCATTAGACAGAATACTGACCGCGATGATCACTATTTTCAAAAAAGGGACGGACTTTTCTATTTTTTATTTTTGGATAAGTGTCTAACTAACAATAATCCAAGTTGCATGTTATCAAGTAAAAAAAAGCCACAGGAACAAAAGAAAGGTGATTAAAAAAGTGATGTATTTTTTTCAAACATCCCATCAAAACTGTGCTACAAAGAGTTTTTTTTCTCTTCGTCTGTCAAAAAAGGTGACATTGTGCAGTGATTTTCCTTTTGAAGCATAAACAATTAGAATAATTTAACTGGTGACAGGCTCTTTATAAACAGTGTCCGCCAAAAAGTTCATACCATATGGGAAATTCTACTGTTTTACATCTTTTTTTGTTTTTTTTTGTCATAAGTTTGCGCTTTTCAAGAGATTTAATTTAAGCACACACTTCGGTATGTTAGGCTCAGAGAAAATTGCGTTTAAACTTCAAAATGAAAAAAAAAATGAAAATAAAGTTTTGAGGGGAAGTTGGACACTTTTCGTTAGATGGCCAAAAAGTGGTAATTTTGAATTTGAATACTTTTTACTATTGCTGATATTATTATTAAAATTAACAGGAGTAATAGAAGCTAATAACTTAGTTTATTATATCTGTCACATTTTTTATGTTATTGATGGAAAATGTATTTCCCCAAATCTTCTATCACTGACATTCTGTAAATACCTAACACAGATTGCCCAACTTTTTTCGCAAAACTCATATTAATATATTTATTTTTTCAATATTTGAAGCTTAGATAAACGACATTTTCTCTGTACCCAAAACTCGCACCATGGATCTAGTGTGCTCAAATTCAATCTTTTGGAAAGCACAAACTTGTGAAAAAATATTTTAAAAAAGAAAACAAAAAATCCCAAATGGTGAAACTTTTTGGTGAACACTTTTGCTTTTCCGGTATTACTTGCAACTTTGACCAGTCACAATTTCACCTGATAAAAAAACAATTTCATTATTACTTCCTGTTGCAAATCAATGATTAACGATTAGACAAACAAGCTTCAGGGGCTACACCTACAAAGATACCAAAGAGATAAGAAACTGCGGTGTTTTCAATCTATACATTTTAGGCTAATTATTCATTTTGATTAGATTATTAATAATAATAATAATAATTAGGTTTATAAATTTATACTAAGCTCAACTGTCATTTCCAGCTACTCCCATGTCTTCTGGAGACACTAAACATTTCACCTTGATCTAAATGATTTCATTTGACACATTGTCAAAAATCAAGCAATATCCTCAGATCGTATGCTCAAAGAGTCGACCACTAATCCAAAAGAAAAATCAATAATAATAATTGTAAAACTTGATTTATAAAAACATCCGATTTCTAATAGCGAGTGGTTGGCTCCTCGACATGGTTAAGCACACAAAATACTTCTAATTTGCACAAACAGCGTACCTAACTACCTACAATAAACCTATAACCTATTATTCTACCTAAACTACTATGTAACAACAACAACAACACAGAATAGCGATTATGGTCACCACCAGAGGAGAGCACCGCACACCGATAGCGATGGATTGCTTTTACACTATAGAGAATCATACAACAGCCAAAAACATAAGCTCGCCCAGTTAGTATCGTGGCCAGGCGGGAGGATAGGCTTTGTGAGGGGCTATACCTGTCGATCCTGAATAGAAGGACGAGGACGCTTGCAAGGCGGGCACGACGTTATTCTGAACGGGCCCGGCTGGACCGCGTTGAATCACACCGGCGCTCGGCAGATAATTGCCCGAGAGGGTCGGGTCGTACGTCATGTACACCTGCTGCTGCTGCTGCTGGGATTGCTGCTGGTAGGCCTGACCCACACCGCCCGATTTTGTACCTGGAAAAATCGATATGGCACATGATAACATGCAGACGACGCAAAACTCACTCAATCAAAATAAAACGTAATATATCTGAAGTCGATTTTTTTATTTAGAGACTTTCCCAAGTCAAGATTCTAGGGTAACGATTGATAACAAAACTGATTTAAGTTGGCAATGGTGCTCTTTATTACAATGTCCCATCCCTCGCTAGCCGGTTTCAACTGCACCATTAGATTTTTAATTATAAGGTAACAAAACAATAACAACAAAAAAACCACTCACCTATGGCGGACATCTGCTGACTGCTTGGCTTGACGCTTGCGCTCATCAGGCTATTGGCAGTGCTACTTATCAGCACTGTCGTGTTATTACCAACACCCTGATTCTGACCAAACGGTCCAGCAGTGGCGCTAAGCCTGTAGCTTCCCACACCGGCATACAGATCCGGGGGCGGAGGCGGAGGAGGTCCCTGGCCAGCCGGAGGCTGCGCGGCCTGCAGGTACATCGATTGAGCAGTTCCGTACTGCGCCGAGGCGGTCTGCCCCAATCCGTAATGGCTGGGATATTGCGAGTACTGGGAGCTGGTCCGTCCGCCCAAAACGCCGGACTGGTCGATCTGGAAGGCACCGTACAGGCCGGCAGATTGGGCCTGCTGGAGCTGCTGGGTGGAGTTGTAGAGAACGGTAGGAGGCGAGGGGATGGCGGGCATGTTGTATTGGGTGCTGCCCGTTAGGCTGGCCTGGAAATAAAATATCGGAATAAAATATGGAAGAGCTTCTAATAAAACACCCACACATAGAAAGAACTGAAAGATTATCTCACCTGGAAACTGAGATGCTGATTCGTGGTGAACTGCTGCGGTGGCTGTCCCAGTCCGACTCCGGCTCCGATCACGGGCTGCATTGGCGGAGGCGACAGGGGATTTCCCATTAATCCGGGTGCTACCATCTGCTGGCTCACGGCTGAATTCAGTACCGTCTGACCGCTATTTCCAGACACCTGCTGGGTAGGTTTAACCTGCATTAACATACAATTAGAAAAAAAAACCCAGACTACCTCTAAAAATTTTAAACTGTACCTTACAAACGTTGGTGGTGCTATTAGAGGCGACCTGACTGGGCGAAGCGCTGTACACTTCGTGGTTGTCCTCGGAAACGTCGCCAGGTTTGCTGAAGGAGTTCGGGTCTAGTCCGCCGGAGGGGTCAAACGTCGCCCCGAAAGCCGTCTCGTCCTGACCGACACCGTGATCGGGTGGGGTGTTCTCCCAAACTTTCTTCACTGAGGCGATCTTGAAGTTGAGCGACTCGGCCGTGGAGATCGTACTGTTGGCGCCGGTCATGCCGTGCATCGACCTCGACAGGCAAATGTTCTTTCCGATCTTATCGTCGGACAAGTGAGACAAGTCGGAATCGAAAAAGTCCAGTTTCATGTTGTCCTCCTTGAACGAGAGCGGCAGCTGCATCGATTCCGACTGCTTGTCCGCCTTGTTCATCAAGTCTACCATCGGCTTGTTGAAACCGGACATGACCGAGTTGTCCATGCCGGCTTCGTCGAGCTTCGATCGGGGTTTATCCGGTCTCGTGTTGCAAGAAACCGGGGCCGACTTGAAGTTAGTGTTCTCAAATATGATCGTGTTGACAGGCGGTGTTGTGCCATCCAGTAATGTCTTATCCTGAAACGAGACAAAATTATGAGTACATACTTAGAACTTAGAAGTTGAATATTTTACTCAACATGTCTTGTACATACCTTGTCAGTTCCGGGGCTGCTAGTCTGGCTCGGTGAATTCCGTTCCAGTCCTTTCTCAATGCCGACACCCAACATTCCATCACTCTCAATGTTCCCCCTGAGCTGACTGCCCAAAGGTTTCTCCCAGGCATTTGTGATCGGCGGCACGACGCCCGAGTCCTTCATCCCGTAAACGTTCAACGACTGGTTCACCTTGTTCATCTCGTTTACGTCGCAGAGTCCATGCTGCTGCATCTGCGCCTTCTGCAGACGGTTATTTTCCCTCTGCTTGGCGAACCTCGGCGCTAATTTATTTCTGGGCCTGTCGAACTGTTCCCTCTTGTTCTGCTGCGGCAACACTTGTGGAGGATTCACAGGTGCCGACATCAACGGCGGTATGTTCGAAATCTGCTGCTGGGTAAGCTGGACGTTCGCCGTCGGCTTGGGTCTCTCTTTGACTTTCTCCTTGTCCGGTTTGGGTTTGCCGACTGCGCTCTTTTCGTCAGATTTCGGTTTCTCCTTGAAATTCTTCTTGCTCTTGACTTCTTGGAAGCCGTCGGAATCCCCGTGGATGGATTTCTCTTCACCCTCTTCCGACGCGTCCATTTCCTCCTTGTTTTTCAATGAAATGTCTGCTATCGCAGAGGCCAGAACGTTCTCTTCGGTTTTCTCCTTCTTCGGTTGCATTTGAGAACGTAACGATGTGGCGGAATTTTGCCTGGGTATGTTTTCTTCGTTTCTCGTTTGTCTGTAGCTTCTCTTATCGCTGGATAAACGAGGTGGATTGCTGTGTCTTGGCTGAGAAACACTAGAAGACGTATTCGAACCGGAACCGATGCTGCCTTTATTTGAAATCAGAGTCTTCTTGAGCCCCTTGCCATCTTTTGGATTATTCTCATCTGAGTTGTCAGATGTGGAACCACCGCCGGCTTCTTCCTCTTTCTTGTTTTCATTCTTACTGCGCGATTTACCACGCTTACCATCATTTGGTTTGCGGGTTCTATTCCTCTCGGGCCTATCGCCCAGTTTTCTGTCTTTTTCGTTGGAAGAATAAGACGATTCTTTTCTAGCCGAGCCTATTATACCGGCCGATAAAGCCTGCTGGCTTTGTTTCGTCTTATCTTCTACAGGGGCCATATCAGAGGAAGTCTCGTCGCTAGATACTTTCTTCTCATCGTGATTTCCAAAAGGACTCTTGGAAGGCGGAGGGCCGTAACCGTCGATCCTTTTACCGATAGAGCCCCTGTTTCTGAAGCTGTTTCCCCCGCCTCTTCCATGCTTCGAAGGCTCACCCCTGGGAACGTAAGAGTCGCGCTTGTTGTCCTGAGACTTCTTCTCTGCCAAACCTGACCTGTCTTGTTTCGCGTCTCTATTTTTCTCATCGTCGAGTTTCTTCGGCGGTTTAGGACTTCTTTGATTTTTGGCGATTTCATGACCGTGATCATCTAGAGAGCCCTCAGAATCTGTACCGTGCGATTCTCCGAGATTTGACGAACCCCTAGTAGACCCGACGGACCTCCCGCCTCGATTAGATGATCTCTTGGACCACCCCGATCTGTGATACTCGCTACTGGAACCCCAACCTTTAGAACTGGAACCGGTCAAGTAATTCCGGTTTCTACCGGAGCCGGAACTGCCCCCGGACTTTTCGTCTCTGTCTCTAGTTTCGGTGTCAGACTTCTTAACTTCGCCATCGCTCGATTTCGAGTCTCCTTTTTGTTTCTCCGCGTCCTTTTTCTCGGAATCGACATTAGAAGAGGACGTTTCGGCCCACGATTTGAAACCGCTGTTGCTACTCTTGTTATCATCGTCGTCATATTCAGGTTTCTCTTGGATTTTGTTTTCTCGTTTCACGTCAGAAATCTTCTTGTCGATTATCTGGCCACGTTTCAACTGGGTGAGCTTGCGCTTTTCGTTCTTCATATCCAGATCGGCCTCGATCCTCTCTTTTGTAATCGGACCAGGTACAACTCTTCTGTCTCTATCCTCTCTTATGAAATCTCGCCTTTTCTCCTCATAGCCGGTGTCGTAAGTGTGATCGGCCCATAAATACTCGCGTGGCTCCGAATCTCTGGCCGAATCACGAGAATGTCGGGATTCACGGGAGGTTCTGGAATCACGACTGTCGGGTCTTTGAGGCCGCTCATACTTATCGTGACCCTTCTCCTCTCTGTACTTATCTCTCCTTTCGCCGTGCCAATCGTCCTGTTTAATGGGAGGCTCGTAATCGTGTTTCTCAGCACTCGGTTCTTTCTCTCTCTGCCATTTATCTTCTTCCTTATCTCTTCTCGGATGTTCATACTCGTAACGATAATCACGATCGTCTTTACCATCGGCAGGTTTCTGATTATCCTGACGATAGCTACTTCTGTAAATTTCATCAGAACTTTGACGCTTGTAGTCTCGATCTCGAGCGTGTTCTTCATGATCGTCGGGATTCTCGCTGATTTTTCGAGGGGCGTTAATTGATGCAGGTTTAGCCATGTTCTGAGTGGCCTGGGACTGCATGGACCAACGATTATCAAACTGGTGTTGGTGCTGGTAATGCATCTGCGGATGCATGTTGTTGTTTCTTTGTTGTTTCAGGAAGCGAGGTGGCATGTCGAACTTGGAGAAATTAGATCCGCCGCCACCGGGGCCGTCTCGTTCCCTCGAATCGACCTTGGAATGCTTGTTGCTGCGCACCACATTCTTGGCTTCGATCTGAGTCAAGTGTCTGAACGACATCTGAGGAGTTTTGTCATCGTTCGAGTCTCTCTCGTTTGGAGTTTTGGGCCTCGAATCGCGATCTCTCTCCTTACTCATCTCTTTGTCTCTCTGAATTTCTTTATCTTTGCTGTCTTTGTCCTTTTGGAAATCGGGCAACGGGATGTTGGCTTGGGACTTGGCGTTCACGTCTCTTTCCCTCTTCAATTTTTTCTCGTCCAATTCCGCTAGTTTCTTGGCGGCACCTTTTTTCATCGACTCGCTGAATCGTTTCTCTTCCTCTTCTCTGCGTTGCTTCGCCCTCTGTACGGCCACATCGATCTCTTTCGAGTGCTGATGCCGCTTCTGCTGAACCCACAGTTCCTCTTCGTCGGCCGAACGATTTCTCAGGGGAGTGTTCCTGGTTCCCGACCAATTTTTCTGACCTTCGCTGATATGATTCTCAGTCTTGTCGTGTTCCTTAGCTTGAATGCTGCTAGGTTTCGGTTCCTTCCTGGGAGCTTTTTCAGGAAGAGACGATTCATCATCGCTGAACGTTAGTTTTTGACTGAAAATTCAAATTACAAAATTTTGAATTTTTTTTTTTTAACTAGCTAAGATGTGAGAAGTGTGTGTTGTTTTGGGTGAAATATAAAGTAACTATTGAACCGATAGAAAGGAAAATAGGGTAGTTGTGAGATGGTGATTTTCTTTGGAGATAAAAGCAAGAATATAAAGAAAGTTGAAAACAAGACAGAGAAACTTATGAATGCCAATGAGATCATTATGGAAGAAAATATAGCAAAAACTATTCAAAGAATAGTACAGAACAAAGAAGAGAGAAAGGTGAAAGATGGACTAATTACATAACTAGGGTCAAAAAAGGGTGGGCTGAATAGAAATGAGAAGGAAAAGAGCAAAAAAGCAGTGAAACAAGAAGAAATCAACAGAAGAAATTAATAAAACCTGAGCCAAACAGTATAAAACCTCAAAGCTAAAACAGTGCTTGTGGCTCCATCTATGAACAGTTTAGAAAATTAGGCTATGCCAGTCTTCAACTCATATATTGAGATATGGGAAATAATGTTCGAGAATAACACCAAATAATAATTTTTGTAGGTTAGACCACTGCAAGTAGTTCTCAAAGCCTCATTTATTCCTGCTTGCGAAAACAGTGTATTACGATTTCGGAAATCAACATAGAAGCAAATCCTGCTATCAGTACACGTAGTCTTACCAGACAATTTAACATAGATGTAAAAGGTGTAAGCATGTAAAATTCACTGGTTGAAAACAGTGACAAGACACTGCATGTTTCACACAAAAAATATTTTTAAAATTTTCCAATTTTTTTAAATTCATTTATTGTAAAATGTAAAAGGTTAATGTTTTGTATTATGGGATAATATTGTAATAATTTGTTACTGTAATAGCATTGCTTTATTTCTATGAAACAGGTTTAATAATACAAAGACTTACTTGTAATCAATATCATCGTGAGTAGCCCAACCCACGTCTTTGCTTATTTCATCCATACGGCTTAGATCTTCTTCTTTAATAATCGGCCTGTGTACAACCTCTTCCTCTGCAGTTCTCGGCAATGGGCGACTGTCAGAGCGATTGCGGCCATTCATTGTCGGCATATTCATATTAGGAGAACCACCAGTACTGTTCGGAGGAAAGTTACCTTTGTACATCTGCAAAGAAATATATAATATAACCCTCAGGAAATCGTATTAACAAGAAGTGAAGACTCACAAAAGAAGGCATGACACCCCTGTACTGCTGCGGAAATCGACTGTCCTGACTCTGGCCTGCCGGGACCGAGAGCTGCGGCGGGAGTTGCTGGCCCGGGGCGCCCCTGGCCCCCTGCCCTCCCTGAATCCACGATCCCTCCGTCTGCGGACGGAGGCTGAGCCCCGGATCGCCACCGGCACCGGGAACGCGCACGGAGCCTCCTTCGCCACCTGTGACGGACAGGCTCGGGAACTCGTGCTGGAACTGGGCGCTCTGGTACGGAGGCGGGTGATGATGGTCCTGTCCGCCGCTTGTGACTGCGCTCCACGATTTGTTGTCCTGCGGAGGAGCACTCGAAGGGGTGCCTCCACCGGGCGCTGCCGGAAGTTTGTTTGTGGGAATCGCAGTCGTTACCGGTAGGGCAATGGCAGCTTGGTGAGGGGTCAGTGGAACGGTAGAGGGCTGGCTCGGCGATGTAGTCGTAGTTGATGTCTGGGGAAGAAATTTTATAAAACATCCGCCTGAAAAATAATAATAATAATTTAACTAACCGTCGCAGCAGTGCTGGAAGTAGTTGTAGTGTCTTGCTTTCCCCATCCTGGTCCGCCTTGTGGCACTAGTGCTGTCGCTGTATCAGAACCGTGGTGCTCAGATTTCATAGACGGTAAATTTTTAGGGGCCCGCCTGGCACTAGGCACCTTTCCCAAACATTGCATGCCATGTTTGACCAGTGTACTTTTCTGCTGTGTCTTCTCCAAATGTTCACCCTGCGCAATAAAATTTCACAAGGTATTGTTTTTCATGATGAGGTTGCAGAGACAATGCACGACTTACCCTGCTCACTCTGTACAAGCTATTTATATCCAGACTTTGAAACTTCACTTTCTGTTTCTCCCCTTTGGAGGCCAACCCTGACGAAGTAGACATGCTGTCTGCACGCAACCATTTAGATCTTCAGGACCCAGTGAACGAACCCTTTATCTGAAAATTTTAATAAGAACTAGTTCAAATAATACACACAAATATAAAATTTGTAAAAACAGTAAAAAAAATTTAGCATCAGTTCGTTTTTTCTTATTACCCTTTAAATGAATTTGTATTTACAATCACCTTGAAATAATAAAAAAGCTGGAATAATTACAAAAAAGTTTAATTTCCAAACGGTGTCACACAAAAAAAGTCATGTTGGATAAACCACAAATAGAAAATTAAAAATAAACAATGGAAACACACTAATTATATATAATATATAATATAATCACGGAATAACTAACTAACTATAGTAAGTGCCATAGTTATAATGCAGCAGTGCTCTTATGGCGCTCATAGTTGCCGCTTTTGTCGTACTTCTGGGAAGCAGACGTCCACGAGCGTACGCTCTTCATTTTGAAAATGATTTAATTCGTTGCACTTCTGTAACATTTTGTACCTCCGCAGACTGCTCTTTCAACATTGATCTCGTTCATAAGTAAGGATTGCACAACATGGAACAGCACAGTAGAGTTTATAACTTCATACATTAATATTACAATATTCAGATATTAATTAATTATTATTATATTCTTTTGAATCCGTCAAAGTTTATTATATTCTTCTTTTTCAAATTAATATCCATTTTATGAACAAAATTGTTTCGATTATTTAGTTAGTCAGAACATATTCGTAGGTGTAGGTATGGTATAATACATACTTATATTGATAATAATAATTAAGTATAAGTAAGACTTACTATTTATACTAAATGAATGCAAATGCTATGATGCGGTATTTGTCATTCCTTCTACAATTTCTTGCGAGAACACATTTCTTAAAGATCTACATTTACTTACTCCACAGAATAATTAGGTAGATGCGGAATTTGAATTTTCAACTGACATATACTCTGTTGTAGTGGCAATAATTGACGTTGCGTTGGTAAACAAACATTGATAATTAAGTAAATAATAAAACTGTCATAAAATAATTCACGAAGTTATATTTATTTTTGTATTATTTCTTGAATACTTTAATATTGATACTCAAAATCGCTGTCCGTTATTCGTGTTCTGCACTTAAGCTAAAAACCTTTCTCGGAGACAGTGCGTAGGTATGTTGTTTTGTTGTTTTAAACAAAACGAAATATTCTTGGACCGCAACAACAAGTTCTCAGTTCAACAGCAAATACCTAGGCTCCAAGCTAATACGAGTGTTGATGTATATTTAATTTAATATTTTGAAATATTTAATTTGAATCAGTACTTAAATTGAATTAAGACTGAAAAAGCACATGTTAACAGACTCATTGGTAACATCCCCCTGAGAAGAAGAATAAAGTAATAAGTACTTGACCTAAGTCCCCTGATGAAAAGAAGTAATTTGCAAGTGATAGGCACTACGTGAAGATAGAAGATTACATTATTGCCGTATACGGCCAAAGGAGAATCTTATACATAACTGGCAAAAATACTGAGACATCTACTCGAAGTTGTTTTTTCTAAAAGTGTTAATGAATATATAAAATGCAAAGGCAGTATACCTGCCTATCTATCAAATGATAGCCACATTCCCTAATAGATAAATAAAGCATTGATAAATAAAGTCATCAATAAAGTAGCAAGAAATAAAATTTTATCAACAAGCACTACGATTTTCATTTTACCTACCTCTGTAAATAAGGAATGTGTTTAAATAATATTTTTATAATGTAAAAGCAATAGCCACAAGCATTGCAATATGCAGTCTATGGTCGTTTTTTACTGATGCAGCGTGTTTAACCAGCTGCGTTCTGGTTTTAAACGTTGCATTTTTGTGATAAAACAATGACGTCACGAACTAAAACGCTTAAAGCAGTTTGATTATGGTTTGAACCAATCTTCGAGACTGGTTAGTAGCGTTTTGAGGCGTTTTGAAGGGTTTGACAGCTCAGCATGGAGAGCTAGCCCAAATATATTAAAGTTACTTTTGTTTACGAATTACCTGTACGATGTACATTCATTCCGTAGGCGACATAAAAATGATAAGTCTCGTCAAGATCCTTATCTAAGGTAGGCTTTTTAATAACTGTTATGTATTAATAGTAATTATTATGGCTCAAATATTATTCTGCGGGATGGCGGTATATTATTCCCTTATTTTAAATATTTTAAGAAAAATGCAGATGAAGACTTCCAACAACAACAAAATCATGCCAATGAAAATGTTCTATAATATGAATGCGGAATGCTGTGTAAACGAACTAATCAACGGTGTTATACTTAAGTGTGACTTTGAATCTAGAACATTGCAGAATGTCCAGCGAGTACGCCAACCAAAGAAGCAATATCAGAATATTTCTAAAATTGAAATTGAAAAGGGGCATTGGCATATCTCAACCTCCTGAGTCTTTGACATTTAATTTTATTGTTAGGTTTAGAACTTGGTTGGGTTCAGAATCTTTGAATTAGGAAACTTATAGATATGACATGACTGATGACAGTGGTTTGAAAATATTTATTTTCCTGAATATCAAACTAGTGACGTCATCCTTTAATACGCTTCAAACCAGTGGTTAAACTCGCTGCATCAGTAAAAAACGACCAATACGTTATACAAACATCAAAAATTATTACTTTTTGACATTTCAACAGAACCTCAATTATTTTTGTCTAGAAATCCTGAGAATAGAAATGTCAATTATCTTTCGATTTTAATATTTTTATATGAACCTGTGGCACTGCTTGCATTGAACTGACAACGCTGTCAGTTTTTTGCCCATTTAAAATGCATTGCCCTATGCTACCCACACTGCATATTATCTATGGCCATTACTATAGTAATTAGTTTGGAGTTTTGTTTTTCTACAACAAAACTACAACCCTAAATATTCATTAAAATTATTCTGAATTTCACTCTACTCAACATCGACATTCTCAAAAAACCTGCCAGCTCTAATCTTCCAACCCCAAGCCTACTTTGTTAGGAAGCAAAGAGAAAAAAATACATATTTGGATTTTGTAAGATCAAATAATGATAGAAAGTAAGATGATATTATAAGAGAAGAATGGTGGGACATAAAATGAAATTCAGCAAGTAGTGGCAAAATGTTCTCAACTTATTTAGAACTAAATGGATTTGGTTTGGAAGTGACGTTAGAAACATTGAAAATCTGTTCGTCTTATTTAAGGTCTGCTAGATTCTGTAATGCATTCATATGGAACATTCTGCAGTTAAACAAACACTGATGATGAGTCTAGTTTGGAATACTATCTTCTTCTTCTTTAAGTACCATACCCGCAAATCGGGCGTAGGCTACCTCTCGCATATGTCTGTGGTGCGCGAGTTATCAGTTTACACAGACATATGGGACCTCTCCCTTTTTATTGCCGGAGTCCGAACGGCACTGTTGGAAAGGTTTTACTAGGCAAGGGTACTTGCGGTGGTTTGCCATTGCCTTCCGCAAGGTGGATCCCGATCTTGGCTTGAGAAACACAACAAATAATTGTCGGCTGCTGGTGAGTTTCGAACCAAGGTGTATCGGCACGGCGGACCAACGCGCTATCCACTGCGCCACGGGAGCCACGGAATACTATCAGTGCCCATTAATTAGTGAAATTACCAAAAACAGACAAAAGACAGTACAATTATTGGGAAAGTGTAAATTGGAGAAGATCTACACTAACTGTGTTTAGTAGCAGTGAGAATAAGAAGAAGTGGTTATTGGTTATTTTATCCTTATGTAAAAAGAGACTGAAAATATTAACAGCATTATAAAGGCTCATTAAGTTAACGGGCAGATTTATGGGGTCATTGGGTTAGTTGGAAAATGTAGCAATTCTTGGCATGAAAGGGACTACAAAAATGTTATTCAAGTTATTTGATGTTGATATTAGCTTTAAAAATGGTACCTGAAATCTGCCGTTAGCTTAATGGGCCTTTATATTACTGGCTGTTAGTGTTGTAAATTATTCTAAAATTAATTAACAAAAATAAAGTGAATAAAGTAACAATATTGTTTTTATGTAAGCTTGAACTAATGTAGAAAAGTGTAGATCATTATTAGGTAAGTATAATTATAATATTCTCTTTCCACATGAAAGAAAAAAAAAAATCACAAATTGAACTAACCACAAACGGTTGTGAAATCGGAACACTTAGGTACACCTCAGTGAACAGCAATTGCCCGTCAACTTAGTTACAACTTGCAACAGGCTAGGTATTAACTTATTCTGTTTTGACAATAACAAAACCCACTAAAAGTGACAATTCTAAATAATTAGTGTCAAATAATTTGTTAGCTCATTAATGCCCGTATTCATCAAACTTCAAAATATAACTCTGGGGTTATATTTTGAATTTTCTAACAGCTGATTGGTCTAACGCCGTATCCTAGCTACATCCGGGTAATGCGTTGCGTGCGATGCGGGGAACGCACGCAACGCAAACTCGCACGAGAAATTTTGAGTGTGTCCTAACTGAATGCGTGCGGTTCGTGCGAGAAAATGGTTTCCAATCCAACTATTTCTGGTGCACGCTTTAATTTGGAAACCAGTAGGTTGTTGGAGCTTGAAAGACTTGAAAATCACAAAAAGAAACATGTTACTTAAGAGAAAGAAACAATAAGACGCAAGTAATCTATAGAAATAGGTATAGATTTGATAGATAGATAAATAGAAGGTAGGTTAAATAAAAATAGGTCTACAATAGAAGTTAAGAGACCTCATACTTACTTTAAAAACCTAAATTCGAGACATTTTCACATTCCCAGTGTACCTTGACTCTTGTTCTTGTAAAATAGATTTCTCTTATTGCACAAAATGTTTCGCTTTGGCACGAAGGCAATCGAAATTAAAAAAAGTTCCTGCCCGCCGTAAAAAATCGCAAGATTTTGACAGATGAAAATACTAAATATTTCAATTTAAAACAATGCGTACGTTGCGGTTTCGTTTTATCGTACGACTTTTGCGGGCAACGCGTCTACTGTGGACACTCCCATTGCTTTGCATGTGTTTTATTTCAATCGTTCACCGCAACGCACGCACGCAACGCACTCCCCGGATGCAGCTAGGACGCGGCGTAATGCTCAAACCCTACGAACACTACGATTTCTAAACCAATGACATGCTCCAAAATATAACCCCAGGGGTTATATTTATTGATGAATACGGGCCGAAGTGGAAAAAATTGTAAAGACAATCCAACCTCTAACTACTTTGTATGCCTTGGCAGGTAAAGCGACATTTTGATTTCATCTATTAAGTAGTAAAACTGCCCTTTTTATTAGGTTTGAAGAATAAACAATCATTATTATAATGATATTCATATTGTTACGGGTCTCACACTTATTAAATTGAATTTAAAGTCTGCAAATGTCTTTATTCTCAAATACAACTTTTAACAGTAACTTCTAAATCTAAATAATCAGCTGTCCTCTCGTTTTCACACACAGATATTACACCACTTGTCTATACTTCACTGCTTTCTACTTCACACTTCATTATCACTAAATACTTACTACTGACTCTGTGTCTTCCTTCCTCTGTGATACTTCAGCTTTCACATTCACATCCAAGTCACGATTAACATTAACATCTTCAGTCACGGCGGTTCTTATATAGTTCCCTGACGCGCCGTCGAAGTCTCTAGCCGGTCCGTAGACACGTTAATGCGTAGAATGCGGAACCATTCTGGTATTTAGTACAACTGATCCCATTGGCCGGCAATGTACCACCTGTCATATAACTAGAATTGTTACGAAAGTGTCATTTCGATGAATGGCTGAGTCATCATAAAAATTGAGGAAGTAAACAAACGAATACGTATCTGGAATCATTATCTCGTTATAATATTCACTGATCAGGCAGTCGGAGTCAGCAGACTTGAATGGTCAATGAGAATAAATAAAAATAAACATCTGTCATTGTTCTTCTTTTTGAGTCTTTTGTTGGTATCCAAGCTATTTAGCCATCTGTACCTAATAATGTCAGAGGTTGGTTATGAATTAAACTTTTCACTTTTTTTTAATATCTCCAGTCGTAGTAGTAGTTCATAAAAGATACTAAAACTGACACAAACTGTGCGGAATGGATCAATGTGTCCACTAGCTCAACAAAGCATCGTTCTTCTTCTTCCGTCAATTTTGGTGTAGTTCCTTATGGAGTGTGCGACAGATTACCAGCTCATTCAATCCATCTTCAGTTTATCTGGTTCAGAGCAATCTGCAGATGTCCAATTTGTGAATTTACTTCAAGTGATGCAAGTTTTTATTTTCTTCTTGTATTGCAGTAGGTACTTTTGTGTGTTGATATTTTATTCTTGTATAATTTCACTTTTTTTTAATGAGGATGTTAGTATAGAATTATAGATATGGACAGATAGCACAAACAGAACATTTAAATTCTTCTCGATCCCGGGCAACAGAGGAGAATTACACAAACCGAAACGTTGCCTCTTATTACGCACCCAGGGATGTTGAAAAGTGGGATTATAAAATAAAGGGAAGATGATTGTTAGTATCCTATCTCTTTATACTCTTCTCTTGTGCCTTTTTCCAACCACCACCGATCACCTTCACCTTGGTGATATTTAATCAAGGGATCATTCATTATAACAGAGCACAGACACAGAACTGTATGTTTGTTTACTGTTTTCATCATTTCATGTTTATTGTTTAAAACTGTTTTGAGCTTGAATGGTCTCCTACAAAATAGAATCCTTGTAGAAACTGACGGGGAGGGTAAATCGATAATAATTCTAATTACTTTTGTTCACTTTTACAGTTCAGTAATTACTAATTAATTGTGACATTTGAACATCTGCAGCCTAATAACTAAAGTTGTTTCTTTTTCAATAAAAACCAATAAAAATTAAACTTTTTTGTTTAATTAAAGAAAAAACTTGCTTGTTAAACCCCAAATATTACTTAAAAACCTTGAAATATTTCTATCCCTTAAGAACAGCTTAAGAACTTTCAACTCCAAATAACAATAAAACGATGTTGTTTTAATTTTAATTGTAAACCGGTCCTGAAAAATCTTTTCAACTTCAAGAGGGGCATGGAATAAGATTCAGAAGATCTGCCCTTGACAACTCTAAGAGAGTTTTTGAGGAACTTCATAACTAAAATTGACCAACCTAAACATTAACATGGTGATTTCATTAATCTGAACCAAAGACAGTGATGACAGTGAAAATGGTGTTAAAAATATTTTAGTTGTGCAAGAAAGTGATAATAAAGAAGAAGATTCTGATTTCGATAATCACCAAAATAACTAGAATTCAATCAAAAATAATAGAATGGCAACATGGCACCCATAAGAAAAACAAACTGTGACCATAATTTTTTGCAATCTCAAGTGTCAGAGCGGTGTTTTTTTTAAAACTATTTTTGGATTCCTTGTGAAAATTACCCCAATAATGTTTCTGTTAAAAATTGCTGACTTGATTGATTCTTTAAAAAATAAAATAAAAACAAAAATTGCAAACTTCAGAGGTTTTTTTTGCTATATTTTGATAACAAGCAATGAAAGTTCAAATGTCTTTAATTATTATTATTACTCCACATAAAAATGTGCAGTTTTCTTCCAGTTTAACTAACTTTTCAAAATCAGGGTGCTTGATGTAAAAAAAAAGGATAAAAAACTTTATGCAAAAAATCCCCTGTTTACTAAAAACCGTTAGCAAATGCTGAAAGGCTCTCCCATCATGAACACGGACATTTTTTGTTTGTGAGCCTTTTTCTGTCAAGTTTCCAGAACCTGAGTGAAGAACGACCTGTAACTAGCTGGGTTTCTTGGTTGGATACACTAAATTTTGTCTAATTATCTGTTTCTGTTCCATAATAATACTTTTTTTTGCAATGTGCAATATGTTTCAGTTTATGTTTACACTCAAGCATTAGGAAACAGTATCTTGTCAACCAGGAACAAACAAAATAACTGTTTGTCCAAAGCAAACATTCTTGTTTAGAAAACCATTAATGATTGTGTGTCATAGTTATGTCAAAACAATACCTTCTTACATTAATTTTTTGACATATTTAATTTATTGTAATTTTTCTAAAATGCATCAAGCTGTCATTTATATTGTGGTGAGATGTAGGTAAGAAAATTGGAATCCAAATTTTAGAAAGACTTTCGTCTTCAGGAGTACAAGGACGGCTTAATTGTAAAAAGAGAAGGAGGTTACACTGAAGAAAGGGTTTGTGAGCTAAAAAATGAAAAGGGGAGGAAATTATTATACTATTTGTGAATTTAAAAATTACAGCACGAGTGCCTCCTTCGGAAACTGGAGAATGTCGGAGTTCGTGGATTGCCCCTTTCTTGGTTTACCAGCTACCTACAGGGAAGAACACAGGCGGTTCAGATAACTGGGTCTGATGGCCGACCTGTGCGATCACCCTTTGCTCCAGTCTCCTCTGGGGTGCCACAGGGTAGTGTTCTCGGTCCACTTCTTTTTCTTATCTTCATTAACGATCTGGGCCCCAAAATTACCTCCCCAAATTCAATCTGTGTTAACTATGCTGATGATACAACAATTCTTATTAGGATAAAACCAGGCGACCCTCCTAGTCTGATAGATACCATTCAACTCCCGTTGAGAAGAGCAAGTTTATGGCTCAGGGCCAATGAACTAAAACTTAACTTAGACAAAACTGAACTGATTGATTTTCACTCTAGCCGATCACGTCTTCCACCTTTACCCTCCATACCCACCGATGGTGCCTTGATCGAGCCGAAGGGCGTGGTGAAGTTTTTGGGCTTCCACATCGACCAGAACCTAAACTGGTCGGCTCACACAGATCATTTGTGCCGTCGTCTTGCTAGTGTCTGCTTCCTTCTTAGACGCCTTCAGCACACGGTGTCCCCTGAGGTTCTTCTCTTTGCTTATTATGGGCATTTCATCAGCCACGTGAACTATGGGCTGGCCGTCTGGGGTGGGTCTGAGAGATCTCTGCGAAGGGTTTTTCTTCTTCAAAAGAGAGCGATTAGGATCCTGACAGGCTTGTCAATGCAGCAGTCATGCAGAGGCCATTTCAGGCGGCTTGGACTTCTTACCGTGCCTGCTTTGTATGTCTTCTCTCTGCTCAAAGTTCAAACTGATCCACAAAAATCAGGATAGACTTTTACCTTACCGATTCACGCATCACTACAGTACCAGGTTCAATTTGTTTAAACCTCCTACACACCATCTGTCGTCTTCAGAAAGGACATTCACATACGCATCTATCAAATACCTGAACCACTTCAAAATAGATCCTGCAACTGTTGGGTTCTCAGCGTACAGTGCGTATCTCCGGAAACATCTCACGGAGTTGGAACCCTACACTACCTCTGATATACTGTCCTTCCACCCCCCATCCCTACCTGCAGTCTGATATTAAAACACCTAAAACTCAAAGCCTTGATCCATCCATCCTTATCATAGAGATGGAACTATGCCTCGATCGAGAACTGATTTCTTTTGTGTCTCTGCGCGTCTCGACCCTCACTGTTCCCGGCGTTATGCTGACATGCTGTGTGTTTTAAAAATTTTTACTGTTTGTCTTTATGTTTGTTTTTATAATTTCTGTAATGACGCTGTTGTACTGAGCAATGACTGTTGTAATTCAAGTACAATAAAGAAATTTGTAATTGTAATTGTAAAAGCAAGCTATGTTAAATGCCCAGAAGTCAAAAAAAATGTGTCTGATAATTCGGGGGTGTAAGAATAGAATGCTCAGTGCTAGATAAATAAGACAAAGGGACGAAAAGATTGGGTTTTTGTTACTGTAATTATTATCATTCTGAATTTTAAGAACATCCTTCAGGACATTTCAAATTCACGATTTCTTCTCTAATCCCCCCTCCTTCAATTTCAATGACCTACCCTCTTAAACCCATAAACCCTTTCTTCATTATAAGCCCTCTAAAATATTCAAAAAACTATTTTACCCTTTTCTTTTTGCAGTTAAGCCGTCCCTTTCATCCCTGAAGAGGGTTTGGTAGACCGAATCACTCAACGTCCGATTGAATTTCCCCGACATTTAAACACTAACACTATGGGCATGACCAATTTTAATGACACCCTTCTGGCCGTTTTTAATTCACAATTTCTTCTATAATTTTTTCCTCTTCGTTCAATCACCTTCCCTCTTTAAGCCACAAACCCTTTCTTAATTAAAAGCCCCCTGCAACACTTCAAAAACTATTTCAGGTAATTATTTACATCCGCGGCTCCTAAGTTTCATCATTTTTTCCGGACCGAGGAGCGAAATAGGGGTGCTGGGTGGGTAAGAAGCTAAAATCAGCCATTGCAAACTAATATCAAGGTCACCACTAAGGCTTCTTTAACACTACGGTCGAATTTCTATTTTTTTTTCACTTTCAGGGCAAGGAATATCTTCGAGATTAACAATAGCACAGTTTTTATTTTGAATTTTGCATTTATTTTGCATTTATATTCCAAAATACGTGACATCGCTCGCTATTATGGTCCGACTACGTTTGAATACAGTTCGTATGTTGCGTATGTTACCAGACCGGCCCTGGTGTTGATATTACGAGTTTCCGGTGTTTATTCCGTCCACTCGAAACTCTGACCTTGCATGTTTATTGTGATTTTCGCTGTTCTAAACAGGCCCGCACTCAGGAAGACCTTCTTTTGATGCCCTTTTGTTCGCTTATCTTTCATTTGCAAAGCAAATTAATACCTTCCTGGTGTTACTATAGGTATGTCCTCCACCCCTATATAGGTGCCATAGTGAAACTGTAGGAGCCGCGAATATAAATAATGACCCTATTTCACTCTTCTCTTTTTACAGCAAAGCCAAGAAACATTCGAAGTTAATACTTGCTAAAGTCATGTCAGAATTTTGACTCCAATCTTATACCTCACCCCATATTATTATAGTACTTACTCCTACCTAAGTCTCAAGTCTGTCGGTTTTTTCTCAATTCCTGAAAATTATTTAAAAAATTAACAACAAAAGTGCTCCTGATAAGTGTCTTTAAAATTTTACCATAATGTCTCCTATTAGGTATTATTGAAATAAATTAAAAATGTTGGTAAACCAAAATGTTTTCTATCTAGAATAACATTTGGGTACATAATTCCTATTTATAACCTCGTAAACAAAAAAAAAATGCGAGATAATTCCGATAAATGAATAATTCAACCCCCAAAGATCCTGAAACAAACTGTTTCCCCCTATAAGGCTCATCAGAATTCCATTTCGGACATCAGTAAGACCTCGGGTTAGACGGTCTGCTGCTTGCTAGAAGGTTGGATGCTGGTATTAAAGGGGTCCTGTAATTGGGGCATGGTAATGACATCTATCTTTTGTGGATATAAATATTGTACCTTCAGAGGATATAAATAGGTAGGTAATATAGGGAGCATTGTAATGGGTAATTAGCTTTTCTTGTACAATGTTTAATTAGTAATTAAGTATCTTAAAAGCCACTTATAATCAAATTATAATATGTTATAAATTCTCCTTGCTCTGAAACTCTTCAACTTAATTACAGATCAACTACTAGCACCAGCACTAGTACCAGTAATGTAATAAAAAAAATTACAGTCAGGTATCAATTACCATTTACCACCAAACAGATTAATTATGTTCCTAGGAATAATAAAATACATACCTTTATGAATGATCAAAGGAAATAAAGTGTGTATGTCGTTATACCTAACTAACTGTACATGTTAGTCACGCAGATTCCGATTATTGCAGTAATCCTGATTAGAATATTATTAAACAATGACACTTCCTATTATAACGAGCAAGCAGCAAGGTTGTGAGATATTTATTTTAGCTCTGCCAATAAAGGAACGATCTTTTTTTTTATGAAATAACTTTTTCGCGAATTTTTCTAAAACTACCGAGAGAAGTAAACGACCTACGTAAGCAGAACAATAGCAAACAGGCAGATCACTTCACTAGTAGCACTAGCCCTACCCCAGTCAGTTTATTAGACTCGACTTTCCATCATCCTCGGATTTCTTGTGATACCTACGTATAAAGTTCACAGACGCCAGCTTCATTCAATCAACAAAGCGAAGTTGATTGTTTCATTCAAACTAATCAGATAATGTTAACTTGTATTTATTTATTTAATCAGGACTGGTATTCGTGTGACGAAGTGTAACACAGGCCAGGACGACCTGTTCAGTCGGCAATAATAATGAAAACATTGTAGTCGTTACGAAATCTAAGCGTACAAAGGAATAAATGAAAAAATTGAAACTTGCCTTGGTCCGTCCAAATGGGTAAATAATAAAATACAAGAAATTATTCCCGTTCGAATTAAACTAGGACGGATGATCACAGATTATTATTTTACTTCACCAATTCACTGTACACTTTTTCACTTAAGTCAAAATGGCGTACGCCGACTCCTCTACAAGATCGGAGGCGAAGAGTTCAATCAATACGTGACGTCAACTTCGAACAGTGATATTAGTGACATCTGGTGTCAATGAACTCTACTACGTATCGAGCTCTGCAAAATTATTCGCGATAATTTCCTATTCACCACTATGCTCATTTAACTAGGCACGCGCCTTGGTCTTTGTTATTATAGTGTTTATTTATTAAACAAAATGCTATATTTTATAAATCCCAACGTTTATTTATTACACTGAAATCTGACATCAAACGTTTGTCTTTCTGACCTGACAGTGACAGTGACAGTAAATCTTTGCTTATCATTTATGATTTGTTTCATAAAGGCAATAAATATAGACATTTTTTTAAACAATTTATCTAAACATAATAACTGGAATATTTTTTACATTCTAAGTAGGTTTAAAGTTTAGTTATTTGTAGAGAGCCCTAAACTTAATATTACATTTACATTATAATATTATAGCAACTTAATCATAAACGTAACTTTACCTATCTATTAGCAGGTGCTTTTCAAGTTCATTGATCAGATCTGAATGTTATAAACTGCATCCTGCTCTTCTCACGATTGATTTTCATATTCTTCACCCTTCCATCTTCAGTTCTACAGCCGTTCTTTTTCTGCTGGACATTTTAATTGAATCAAAATCTGAATTAAATTATAATTTCCGATTTTTGACACTTAACATTTGCCTTACGATTGATTTTAGCTTTTGATTGTTTGGTATTATTGTTCTTTATAGTAATTTATCCATGGTGACCATGAATGCCAGGGGTAGTTAGTTCCTGCCAGGATCGAGGAGGACGCTGTACTGTTGCCAGTTTATAGGGAACCTGCATTACCCGACACTTAACGCTTTCTTTTTATTGCTAGAACATCCTCTAGCGCAGCAAGAGTTTACCATTTTATTTTAAATACTCGGACTTAATAAAAAATTATGTGAATTTTTAGACAGTTGTACGTTTGAGGAAAACCCAACTTTTTTCCCAACTTTTTGTGAGAATGAGAATGCCCTACTCTAGTAAGCTTCAGTGTCGGTAATATAGGTTCCCTAGCCAGTTTATATCCATTTACAATAATTATCTCTTACTTAATGCTCCTTGGCACTTACCTTTCGAAATGTTAACGAATAAGTCAAAATTTTACGCTATTTACTGTTATGAATTGGATAAATTATTATAAGTGGGAACCTGCATTACCGACACTAACGTTTACTAGGGTAGCGCATTCACTCGTTGACGTTTACTTAACACGGTTATGTTTGAACAGCTGGATGTCATATTTTTGGCACATTTGGTCACAGGCGTAAGTAGGAATCAAGTGGAAAAAAGTGAAGTTTGAAAAATGAAACAGAATAATAACACGAAAAGAATTCGAGGAATACTCTTTCAATCGGTATTAAAACATATTACGGGTTTATAGGATCTACGAAGCTGTAGACTTTAGTGTTGGGTATAAATTTTAATTCGATATCTAACGTAGTTACTGAGAAAAAGTGTCTTGGTAGACACACGAACGGCAGTGTGATCTTAATTCCCCTATAAGACCCTCCCATAACTGACCCTTAAGAATAAGATTCATCAAGATGTATAATAAAACCTACCTAACAAACTTCCAGGAATACGGAAATTCTGAGCTCCGTATATTTTATGGAATCATAACTGCCTGCTGATGGGGCTAGGTGCATTTTTTATCCAGAAACAGGTAAATATTGATAGATGACTATATGAGTTTAAAATATTAAGAAAGTTACCTTTAGGCAACGCGAACAAGTAAAAAGCTCCCTTTTTATTGTTAAAACATCTTCTAACGCAGCAAAAGCTTACCATTACACTTTTTCTGAGAACGAGAATGCGCCTTCCTAGTAAGCGTCAGTGTCGGTAATACAGGTTCCCTAGTATACAATTGTACTTGTACAGCAGTTCAGTGTTCACTTTGTTCACTGTTCAGTTCATCACAGTTCATAATTTATTTTTGTATTGTATTTTGTAGGTTAGAATTAGAATGTTTTAGATGGAAAGTGGAATTTGGAAACTTACCTGAATCTTGAATTGCGAAAGTCAATTATTTAAATAAACAAATAAATAAGTTCAATGAAGAACATTTAAATTTAAATCAAGCCAATACAACATTGAGCAGTTTGCGTGTCTTATTAATTCAAGTCATTTATATCCTGTTTAATTGTAATCCAAGTCCAGCATGACTTCATCAAGTCTAAGCACAAAAGAAAAGCTCTTATACATAATTGATGACATAGAATTAATATCAAAGTAAGTATTGCATAAACAATAATTATACCTTGGGTCATATTATAATGAATCATCATTATTTATAGAGAAATAATTGAAAATGCCATTGCTCCGAAACAATTGAAGATCTCCGGCCCAGAATACGCCCAATTAACAGACCTGCTAATAGCGAAAGACAACGAACTAAAAGACACCTTGCAGCTGGCCGCCGAACAAGCAAAAATCGAAGAGAAAATGGACGTCTTACGGGGCGAAGTGGAACGCCAAGACCAGGATATAAACATCTTGCAGAAACAGTTGAAGGAAGCAGAACAGATCTTATCTACAGCCATATACCAGGCCAATCAAAAGCTGCAGTCGATATCTAGGGCCAATAAAAAACCGGTTTCGTCTGAAGAATTGATTAAATTCGCTCACAGAATCAGCGCGTCCAATGCCATTTGTGCTCCGCTCACCTGGCAACAAGGAGACCCACGCAGGCCTTATCCTACTGATATTGAAATGCGGTTGGGCTTGTTGGGAAGACTGAGTGATCCTAATAATGGTCACATGCTCCCTCAGCCAAACAATTTATCTGATTTGCACCGGGCTGGACATCCTGGAGGTAATTCTTACTTCATTGTTAAACACATTGATGAAGCTTGCATACTTCAATATGCCATTATGTTGAAGAGATTCAGCTTTTGCTTGCAAAAATCTCTTTATTTGAGATTGAGAATAGTAATCTCAACATTATCCACTTCTTATATTATTAACAATTATTGCATTTTTATTTCAGAGATACCTGCCTCTCAACAGAATCAGTTTGCGTGGCATCCGTCCGGTGAAATTCACATGAGCGTGGGGCAGGGGAGCGTTGCAATGGACAGGAATCATAAACAGGAAAATGAAGATGTTGAAGTGATGTCGACAGATTCTAGCAGCAGTTCTTCAAGTGATTCACAGTAGTGGCGTTTTCTATTTATTTCAAGCTTTAGAGCATCAATATTCTTAATTAATGTTTAGACCATTGTCACAACACTCGTCACAACATCAAGAAAGTTGTTATGATCAGAAACTTGTGCACTCTGAATAAGATACAGGCGTTATAGAGCCCATTAAAATTAAAGATAATCTACAAAAAAGAGATTGAATTCAATGGTTAGTTTTCGAGTTACAGAGCTTCCCTCATCTGAGTTTGGAGCTAATTATTTTAATTATTATGATTAAAAAGTGAATGATTCAGTCTACTAGAGTATCTGGATCAACCACTACATGATTCATCAATTTTTTTTTCCACAAAACCTCTTTACAGAGGAATTTAGAATGTTGAATATTGATAACATACCTCTATCTGAAAAAAAATTGAACTCTGGTAACCGTACAAGCTCACATAGCATATAAAATATTTAAAAATACCTTGATTGCCATGGAAATGAAAATAATGAAAATTATATCTAATGGGAACGTATTTACATGTTCAATGCGGGGACTTTTATTTTTACAAAAATAATGCGGTAAGAAAATTTACCGCTCTTAAAAAGTGAAGTTTATCACAACATGCTCCGAGTGCGCGAGTTTCTGATCACCCTGTATATTGAAAACCGTTTCCCTGTGTTCATGGAAAGTTAGGATCCTAGACCTTTAATAATAGCTTCATGAATTGATGAGTATTGAGTATTAGACATAATTACAATTAGACTAATATTTTTAATGTTCGATGATTATATTATATTTTTCCCATATTGGGATGTGAAGTTTATTTAATTTTTTTTCTACTTCTTGTATTCAGCGACCAATAAAATAATATTTAATTATAAAGTGGCTTAATTTAATTGTTCCCTTACATCTTTTAACCACCATTAATGGATATAGGTTTTCCCTTCTCTTTAACCAAGCGCTATTCACTGTAGTCTGTAAAGATAAATAAATCGTCTTGTCAAAATAATTGTCAAAAAACTATAGCCTACAGCAAAAAAAAAAGAAATATTGTCATTGCTGCTCACCCAATAAGGAAAACTGGAATTTCGACCTCCAGTGTTTTTACTGTAATATTTTATCAAAAACTTTATTTTTATTAATTTTGAGGACTGAAACAGATCTGAGCAAGCAAGTTTTGTAACTATTAAGCTTCGACCCGATATCTTTTTTAGTTCCTGAGAAAACAGCGAATTTTTTTTGTACATATTTCTTCGAAAAAAGAATAAAAATTTTTGTAATGTCAAACGGATAGCTATTGATGACTTATGAAAGCCTACAAAAAATAATTAATTCATTTCCAATAATAAAAAAGATATGGGTAAAATAAGAAATTTTGATTTTTCAGTTTTTTCAGGATATTTCAGCAACGACTGGAAATATTCAAAGAAAAAATTCAGATTCTCATTAAGCATTAAATTGTGCAGCTTTTCTCTAATTTAACCGATCCTGTATCTCTTGCCTTTTCTGAAATCCCCATGTAGTTCCTATTATCTGGGACACCCGGCAGGCGCGTGCTGGCACCCATAAAAGGGCCCGGGCACATAAAATGAAAAGGCCTTTTTAAAAAAGATAAAAAAGGGGGTTCGCATATTTTCTGAAAATAAAGCACAAAAATATTTTATAAAATATTTTAAGATGAACTATTTTCGTTCATCTTACACAAAACAAGTCCAACGATAAAAGCGTTACCATATTATTCAATATTATTCGAACTTCGACAGCAATAAAATAATTTCTAAGAAATTTCAGCAACACATCAAGGGCAGTTTTTATAGCTCAAAATCTAAAATTACTACACCTGAATATGTGGACCCGGAATTTAAAAAAATCACGGTGGCTGTTCTGGGCTCGGACAAGACGAGTTTTCACGAGGGCATTTTGAAATTTTTTTTTTTTTTTGTCCTTGGTTTGAAAAAATAAAAAGTCCAGCAACGCATCAAGGGCAGTTTTTATAGCCCAAAATCTAAAATTACACCTGAATATGCGGACTCGGAAATTCAAAAATTCACGGTGGCCGTTCTAGGCCCGGACAAGACGAGTTTTCACGAGGGAATGATAGGGTGGATCTTTGTCCTTGGTTTGAAAAAATAAAAAGTCCAGCAACGCATCAATTAAGGGCAGTTTTTATAGCCCAAAATCAAAAATTTCAACACCTGAATATGCGGACTCGGAATTTAAAAAATTCACGGTGTACAAAACACAAATAATATGTTTAAATTTCGTTTTTTTTACAAATCGGTATTATGTTATATTTATTAAAATCAAGTAGGTACAAATAAAGATCATAAAATAAAATAATTGTAATAAGCATACGTAAGTATACTAAGTGAAAAAAAATCTATGGAAATATGATTATCGAATATCTTTAGGTATATTTATAGTTTTATAGAATTTTAATATTTGCTCTGAGGATATTAAAAATATTAAAAAAGAACTTATATATTTTTAATGTGTGAGCCACTATTTTTGTAATTATTGCTAATACTTATAAGTAGTTCAATATAATAATTTTTTTATTAATTCTTGAATAGTTGTTGAAAAAATAATACATACTACATACCTACTTGATATTATATTGGTAATTAAATATGATATCAATACTTATTATTTATAATTAAGTTTCATAAAAATATATCGAACATTACTTTTTTACTACGCCACTGGAAAGTCCGAATAAAGGAGACTTGAAATTTCTTAAAATACTCGACAACGAATTTGAAGCAAAAGTTATGTTTTAACTTCCCAAATATGCCTTTTTAAAAAGGTTGAATTTTATTTAGGGAAAGGATAAAACTTTGAAGACTACTACAGTAATAGACGATGTCCGTGAACTGCGAATTATATTTTCAAGTAGGTTTTACACTTTAGATTAATACTAAATAGCAATAGGCTATGCCCGTAAACTACGATGTGTCCTAGTCGAAGATATAAAGTAGACTTAATTATAAAATAAAATCTAGGAGCTAACTTGCTGCTGCTATCCAAGTTTACAAGTGTTTATTTACTTGGTCAGCAGGACGATGCCACCGTGGGACTAGGATGCTAGTGAAGAATACGCAACGTTGCATTTATTTATTGCAAGTGGCGTGATCTCATCCTGATGACTCAAACTGGCCATAAAATTCCAGATGTGTTGTAGGGACTTTTTATTTACAAAAGGGAAGATCCTTTTGTATTTCTTTGGCTGCGTGCCTTCCCATGAGCTCACTGTCAGTGATGGTAGTTTATGGTCGTCATAAATAATAATATTAAATAAACCCAACGCAGGCATCAATCGCTACTCGGTGCCTTTTATTAATTTATTTCTAATAACGTAGGTCTTTCTAATTATTTTCAAATTAATTTTTTTTTTATTATTATGACTGGTTTGATTAGTAAATATGTATAAGTCTGAAATTTTTAAAGGGCCCCGCGACTCGGGGCCCACCGGGAAATGCCCGGCTGCCCGGCGGGCCTGACACCCGGTATACTTTCTGTAATCTCACTGCAATATGTATTACTGCCAGAACCAGCCATTTCTTCAAAAATCATTGTCGGTAATTTTTTTGGTAAAAGATAAGAACACAGCTCTCTCAATAAAACTGGTTTAATTTACTTGATAAATAGGAGCCATTTGAATTCTTACTGTTTCGCGCCACCTTCTACGGATCCCGCGTTTCTTGACAATTGTGTCACTCGAATCCCGCTGAGGATCATTTGGTATCCGGAGAACAGAAGTTGAGAAGGGTAAACTGTGCGTGCGTATTATTACAGAGTTTGTTTCTATTCTGCGGTTCCACTACGCATGCTGCCATCTAGCAATGATGGATTGAACTAAACTTTCATGGTTTTAAGTAAAGGTCCGTTTACATTCTAACATTTCGATCAATAAATGGATTTTGAATGACTACATTTACATCTGACGGGAACGGACTGACAACAAAACGTCCCCGTCAGATGTAAATTACGCAACCATTCAAAATCCATTTATTAATCGAAATGTATGTCCAGGTAGAGCATCCGTCTTACCGTTAGATGTAAACGGACCTTTACTTGAAATTATGTAAATTTAGTTCAATCCATCATCGCTAGATGGCAGCACGCGTAGAAGAACCACAGAATAGAAACAATCGCCGTAATAATGCGCACTACACAGTTTACCCTTCTCAACTTATGCTATCCGGGTACCAAATGATCCTCAGCGGAGTCTGAGTGACACAACAATTGTTAAGGAACGCGGGATCCGTAGAAGGTGGCGCGAAACAGTAAGAATTCAAATGGCTCCTGTTTATCAAGTAAATTAAACCAGTTTTATTGAGAGAGCTGTGGTCTTATCTTTTACCAAAAAAATTACCGGCCATGATTTTTGATGAAATGGCTGGTTCTGGCAGTAATACAGGTAGCAGTGAGATTACAGAAAGTATCGCTTCAGCAGAGAACAATAAAATTCTGCCTTTAATCATTGGGTACGTTCACCTGACGTCAACTGTTGAATAGCAGCGCAAAACGGTTGAGTGTAAGTTGTTTCAACATGTTGGAAATAGTCTGAGCGCATTCTTGACATCGAGAGATATGTGACATGTTTCTGGATACGATTCAAGTTCATAGAAGTAATTATTAGGATTTATTTGCCGCTGATTGTATCAGGAGCATTCTTACTCGCAACTTTTATTTCTCACTTGGCGCATGTCCGCAACATACACGTTGACTGTGCTGAGCGTGAAATATTTACGCTCACAAAAATACTCAACAGTTGAATAACGGTTGTAAGTGAGCGGTATGTCTGAACGCAAGCGCTACCTCAACAACTCAACGGTTGACGTCAGGTGAACGTACCCATTCCCTTCCCCTTATCTTGGATGACACCTTTTTCATAATAAAATCTCGGGATGGAAACAATAATGTCCAGGCACACTGTTTAAAATGCCCTCAAATCGTGAAAGGAAGAGTAGATGCTACAAGCAATTTTAAAAATCTAGCTACAGCAAAAAAAAAAAAAATAGAAATATTGTCATTAGCTACTCACCCACTAAGGAAAACTGGCATTTCGACTTCCAGTGTTTTTACCGTAATATTTATTAAAAAACTTTATTTTTGTTAATTTTGAGAACTGAAACAGAGGTCTGAGCAAGCAAGTTTTGTAACTGGTAAGTTGCAAGCCGATATATTTTTTAGTTCATGGTATTATTAATAGGACGTGGGGTTAAGTAATACACCCACTAAATCCATATCCCCGTGTCATTTTATTGACATTTCAGGGGAAACCTAAAGGTATGCTTCCACCAAAGGAACATTGAGGAACTTTTATGTTTCTGTTTCTGTTTCCTTTTTTCGAAAATGTTCTACAAATTTTCTGAATGTTCCACTCGGTTTCTGTTCCAATTTCAGATTGTTCCTTCTTGTCGCCGGTTTCCATTTCGAGCGGTAAACTTCAAAGGAAAATCAGCAAGACGAAACTTGTGGCTACATAAAAGTTCCTCAATGTTCCTTTGGTGGAAACATACCTTAACAATGACAAAATGACCTGTTTACCAGGTTCTAATCAGCAGTTATCTCCATAAGAAAAAGTTTGAATTTCAAAGTAATTACCAAATCACAAGTGCACGAAAACGTACGCGCATATGTAGATATCGACCCTTCAGCCTTCAGCAGCAAATTTTAAATGATAACTCATAACATAACCTAAAATCTTTTCTCAAATCGAGATCCTACAATTTTGACATTTAAATGTTGTCACATGTTATTTTTCCCTCAAGGTCGTCGTGGAGGCATTTCTTCTTCTTCAATCTTTTTGGTATTTAGCTTACTGGTACTGGAACTATTTTTGATCAGCCCGTATTGCGGCATATTTTTAGACCAAGTCAACAGAGTTTTTTCTTGATGAAAATAGTAATGGAATACCGTTGGTGCTATCACATGCGGAAATGAGGAATGGTCCCCAGATTCTAACAGCACATCAGTTTTCTACCTGACGTTTCCATTTGCTTTTTTTTTTTTATTAAACACTTTGGTGCAAAAAATTCGCTTTTTTTTGTTTTTTTTGCCTATAGAAGAAAAACTGATGGGACAAAATGTAAATGGTCCCAATGGACGAATTGTGAAGAATTAAAATACGAAGAAAAAGAGAGCTGAAACAACCAGATCGGTCATTATATTAGGGGAGAAAATTCCTTTCATCTGTTGTTCTAATACCCCCTCTCCACGACCATTATCGGCCGTTTTTGCTCACGTTTTGCACGCAATTTGTACCTATTTCTGAGCATTTGAATGAAAAACGAAGACTGAAGACGTTTTATAGCTTAACACTTCTAACTTCCAAATCCGTTTGATAAATTCGAATCGGACGAGCTTCCATCTTCGCTTCGTTGCAAAATATGGTTATATATCTCGGGGTTCGTACGAGCAAGATGCAAAGCAGAGAAATCAAAAATATTTGTGTGTGTTTTACAATGGAAAAAATCGAAATAGATCATTTGGACTAATAAAATAATAAACAAGCGTCGGAGAGTGTGGACGCGGCTTTAGCGCCGGTGCTGGGTTTTGCTTCGCCTGGCGCTGTCGATGTCGAGCTGGCCAGCTGTGTGGCCGATTCATCCATTGGGACCACCCACTGCTGTCTATAAGCAAAAAACCACAATAATGCAATTTTTTGCACTAAATTCTAAAAAAAGGGAAATAACTCGAGTAAAGAAACTGTGCAGTTAGGATCTGGGGGCTACTTATTCCTCATGTGATGGCACTGGCGCTTATTCCGTTACTATTTTTGTCAGAATGTGGTGATTATAGAGCTCTGTTGCTTGGCTTAATTATAAGTACCTACCCTGTGAATGAAGTTGCAGAACGAGGATTTTTCCAAACAGGCTTTTAAGGGGTCAGGGTTCAGGGTGATGGTTCCGGGTACATGTTTCAGAATGTTTTTTTTTCTCTGGGATCATTGTAATTCACGAGAAAAATGTGGGTTTATACAGGGTGGGCCATCGAAAAGGTAACAAGCCTAATAATTTGGAAAGTGAAGATACATGCGAAAAACGCCGAAACAGGTCGATTTTGTTATCGGGGGGGGGGGGGGGGGACATATTTTTGTGACAAATTTAACTACCCAAGTTCACCCCCTTGGCAGGGGTAGCTACCCCTTTGCTTATCATCACAGGGAACAGCTAGGTATATATCGAGTGATACATTGTTTGAAAGCTATTTGAATTCTCTTTACAACGATATCCAACATTTTGGGTTTCGCTTACATACAGGTGTCCTACATACAAGTGATTAAGGCGAGTTACGTTTTCGTTAGGCCACCCTGTATGTAAGCGAAACCAAAATGTTGGATATCGTTGTAAAGAGAATTCAAGTAGCTTTCAAATGATGTCACACTCGATATTTGTTCTCTATGACGATAAGCAAAGGGGTAGCTATCCCTGACAAGGGGGTGAACTTGGGAAGTTAAATTTGTCACGACAATATGTCCCCCTCGATAACAAAATCGACCTGTTTCCAAAATTTTAAAATCACCTTTGCGAGGGATTGAAGGGGTGAGGATGAGTTTGGCATATAAACGATGCCGTTCTTAAGAGTAAACAATTTTTGTCTGAAACTATTTTTTTTTGTGAAAACCCACATTCTGGGAATATTGGACCGTTGCCGTACTTTTGCTCTACCGGGGTGGGTTTCACGTATTGTATGAGGGAAGGAAAACAGTATTTTATTTAATATCTAGCCTGTTCAGTATTACGAATTTGAGTTATTAAAATTACTTATTTACAGGCCATCTTACACAGGTCCAATATATGAGGTGGAGAGAAGTTTTTTAAATATTTTATTTTTTTGTTACTCATTATACGTCAATAACGCCTTAGATAAAAAATACATAAACCACTGATAACAACCAGGGCGTTATAATCCATAATGCCTGCATATGTGTCATTACAAAAAATAATGACAATACACAACAATCGCAACATTCCCAAGCAACGCGAAAGTTACTTTATGCCCTAGAATCCCTACCTAGTCAATCAGTAAGAAAATTTCATTTAGTTTACTTTTCGCGTTGTAATTGAAAAATAAAGTCTTGTATGCACCACTTAATGACGTTACTGTAGGTCGAACATTCTTCTCTCGGGCCAAAAGGCCGTCGGGCTGGCTCAGTCAACCTCGGGCATTATCATCTAAGTAATGCCCTTGGTACATAAATAACTATAACATATTAATGTTCAAAATTGTTAAACAAAAGTAAATTAATTTTCTTTCAACGTTTTTATAAAAGAAACACACGATCCGTTTATCAGAAAGTAAGAAAAATCGAGATTCGCCAGTTCGGATGGAATATCCGATACCATAATAATTATTATTCAGGCAGTATCGCGTATCTATCTCCGTTGTTTTCATCTTCTTTAGGATTTCCTACGCAATGTGATCCTGATCCTAAATCCTGTTCTTTTATCCTTGAATGATCACATATTGGAAAAAACAATTGCTAGCGACTTGATTTGTTCCGCAGGACAATGCATATGTCACTAGATCGTGACTGATGATGTTCCTGACCCCCGGATTTTCCCAACTTTTCTGTCGTTCGTTCGTAAATTACCTTTTATGATGTCAAATAGATCATGTTACGTTGTACTATCGGGCATTTGTCTTTCTTATATGAGACTTTAGAGTCTCTGAAAAAAATTTAAAGTTTCAAAAGTCATAATAATAAGGTGTGAATTTTTTCAAGCAGGTTATTATTGGGGCTTTAGAGATTTTTTGGTCTGGTTTGTAAGCAATAATACAAATAAATAAAATATTAAAGATAAATTATTTTGATTTTCTTCTTTTTCGGCGAAATGGATTCTTCCTTCACTGATTTTTCGCCCTTTTCGTCCTTTTACTCAACAACCTACGATAAAAGGCACAAAAGTTGTACATACTTGTGGCTTGCGGCAATTTCAAGGGGGAGAAATGAAACACAATGGAATTTCTAATATCATGTCTATTTCTGAATACTCTACAAGCAGACGGTGAGTAGTCATAGTCATTTGCTTTGCATCTCTTCATCTCGCCGTATTTACATTACACAAATGACCGCATGTAACTTTTTTTCCTCAACTCAACTAATAAAAGAGAGAGCTGCATGCGAACATTTAACATGTAGATGCGGTTTTTTTTATCAAGTGGAACGAAAATTATACACAAAAGTCGTTATTTGCTTGTCTCATACGTTTAATCGTATGCACTTTTATTTTAATTATTATTATAAGCAATATTTAGGTTCCATAATATGCACTCATAATAATATGAGCGATATAAATTGAAAAAAATGTTTCATTAATCAGAGCAAAAATGCGCCTTCAAAAATTAATGACGAATTATTGCTATGATCTTTTCACATTTTTTCGTGATATTTCACTAGCGGGATATGTAAAAGGGAGTTGTGTATTGTTATCACAGGGTTGACGTGATAATAAGTAAATATGCCTTAAAAAAATAAAATTTTCAATCAGAATTTCAACTCGGCATTATATCTAATAGATATAGGTACATCATATCTCTTGTCCATCTTTATCATTCTACCACTTTCATTAAACTGCACTAAAGTATACCCATGGCTCATGTCAATGAGATGATAAGACGTGGTCAAAATTAAATTTTATATTTTCATAAATAACAAGATTTCCTTACGATCTTGGCCTGTTGGCGGCTGCGGTTTATGCGGAGTATACAAATTTACGAGATATTTTGTGCTCTAGCAATGGATGATGATTATTTGATGAATAATGTTGCATTTACATTAATTTAATGTAGAAGAGATGCTTATTGTGGAAGTAAAATTCTTGTTTCCCAAATTGTAGGTAGGTAAAATGATCTTAAAAGATGACAATCAATAATAATTGACACCTTCTGTTATCATTATAATAGGAATGTATCAAATCTTTTGATTAGCTATGGGGAACGATGAGTCAGGCCATAGAGGTGTGCCTATTACTTATATTTCATTTTCAAAAATTCTGATTGAAAAAGAAGAATAAAAGGGATAAAGACTGTTCTTAGGTATAATAATTATTATTATATTAGACTAAAGGTAAATATATCACAAATTATCATATTGAGGGTCAGTTCGATGTGTTCCAACAATAAAGGGGTGTAAGAACACATGACTGGGATTTTCTATAGTGGAACATCGACCATAATGATAGTAGGCTGATAGGGCTCAGGAACAGCAAACTGTCATTATTTACATATACCTCCTTACATATACATCTTTACAGTTTATGTACAGTACCACTTTACCCGAACTCTTGACAACAAGTTACAAAGTATACCTACTTATAACTTACTTAAAGTTAAGACTAGTATAGCTCGCGGGATGTTTAAAAAATAAAATATCTAATCGTACGGTATAATTTCCTAAAGGCAAGAATATTTACATATACAATGAACATCGCGCAGTCATATTATACAAAGAGGCAACTCGGGTCCAATAAAAGGACCAACACGGTACCTTTTCATCATAAGCTATTATACGTTAGGATCTACGATTACATTATATTATTGTCCTTATTATTATTTTATATTGACCTATATGATATTGGATGCTAGGCACGAACATTTGAAGCAAAAACATTCGTGTAACAGCTCAAATACATAAATAATTATTTATACGCATTTTGTTTGATAATAAATAATAATAATATTATCGCCGTTCATAAACTTAAGAAGATTTAGAAAACCTTACGTCAAATGAAGGTCACCTTTTAATATCCTAGTGAAAGTCTTCTTAAATTGTTGATTGGCAAGCGCGTAGCAGAAAGGGTTCAAAGGACTGTTGGCATAACATAGAAAATACGAGAACATGTATATGTGACCGTTCACACAAGGTGGTTCAGAACAGAAACCTTCCACCAAGGCGAAGATGTGATAAGGAGTCCAGCAGACAACAAACGCTCCCAAGATGAACGAGATAGTCCTCAACGCTTTCCTGGCTCGGTTCTCCGACTTGGACTTCTGACGACCGAAGCTACCGAACGGACCCAAAGTCTTCTTCTTCTTTCCTTTCAGTCTCTTGCCCAGATTCTTCACGAAATCTTTCTTCGCAGCCGCATTCTCTTCCGTCTCTGCTTTATTAGTAAACGTTTTATTTCTATTAACCTCGACAATAGTGGTGGCTGCCATTATGGCAGCAGCATTACCTGTTTGGCTGATAGCCGAGACTCCCCCGCAAGGCGAACTGGGCGCCGTTCCCGACTCCTTCCCGCAGGTTATCACCGAAAGCTCGCTGACCACGGAAGTTATAGGCCGATCGGCGCTGAGCGTCACCTCGGTGTTTACCTTCCTTGCCGTCGGCGCCGTGCTCTGCACGGATGACCTCAACAAGGCAGTCTGAAGCAGAGAAGCGTTCACCAAAGAGGTACTACAAGCATGCGCCGGAGAATCGGTAAAGGTACAAGACGAGGAACTGTCGCATACGGGAGAAGGTACTACTATAGAGCTCTCATCCATATATCTCAAGTCAGCCCCGTCTAAGCCTACCAGCATGTCGTAGGTAGCATGAGGTTTAATAAGCAAACTACGAGGTCTTTCGCTAACTGATACAGAACGGCTGGATAGAGAAGGGCTACATTGGAACTGCGCGGGAGGAGGTATTATATTTTGCGATCTCACAGAAAGCTCCGGGGAATATACAGGGTCATCGACGCCGTTCGCAGGCGGTTTTACGGGAGTGGAAAGTTCGTTACTGGTATTAGAAACGGAAGCAAGCTCGGGCTGCAAGGGCGTCGAACATTCACCTACCGTGGAATCGTCTCTCGGATTGTCGGAGTCCAGGATGCTTTGTTCGGAAATCTGTGGCAAGGACGGCGAGTGTTTCTCCGTAACTGGGGTGTTTGAAATGATGACGCTTTTCGGTTGCTCCAAAGGCTTCGGGATACCCCCGTTTATGCGATTATTATTGTCAAGCACGTGAAGCGGTGCGCTGCTCTGGACTACTATACCAACTATCGAACTTCGTTTCTTGGCTACATTTTGTTGTTGCTGCTGTTGCTGCTGCTGGCTAGCGGTGTTTGTGCTGTCCTCATCCGACTCGAAAGCGGGACTACTGGATCTTTCCGATTTTTCAGGATCTGCCGTTAGTTGACCTGGTGGAAGACAAAGATTCTTCTTTTCTGGATTACTCGAATCCGCTGTGGTGGTAGTTGTCGTATTAGTAGTGCTACTTCTATACGAACTAGTCTTCTGACTTGAGGTGGAATCACCTGATCCCGCTTGAACCTCCTTAACGGTCAGCGTTGTAGCTACCACCGGCTGATTCCCTCCGACACTACAAACAGTTAAATTCTGCGGCCTGTCTTGACTAAGTAGAGTGCTTTGAGTTTTTGACAAACCAATTCCAGCTGCTCTTCCGGCCATACCAGACATCGCACCCGCACTTAGAGCTACCATCGACTGCATTTTCCTCTGCTTCGCTTCGCTCTTCTTCTGCATGTCATAAGCAGTCTTGTAGATTCCTCCGTATAGAATAAATAAGACGATCAGAGTTGTCCAATAGTAACCGATTATAAGAGCAGTGTTGAAGATAGGATCTTTCAGGAATTGCACCGCACATTGACCTGGTAGTAAGTCTCTATAGCCTATGAAGTGCTCCCAGCCGAATATGCTGATGAAAAATAGAAGGGCAGGAATAATCCAAGTGATTGTGACCATCCAGACGACTCGGTTTTTCGTCCTCCAGCTTCTATACTTGGCTGCTATTTTTACAGAGCAAAAGCGGTCGATTGTTATGAGCAGTACTGTATATTGAGAAACGAGACAAACGGTATAGTCTACGGATAGCCATAAGTCGCAGAGAAGTGGTCCTAGGTCCCAGTATCCCATCAGTACGTAAACTGTGTAGAATGGCATTGAAACTGTACCTGTGAATAAATACAGAATTTATTAGAAAAATCTATATAAGACAAAGTAAAGTAATTATTTATTAATTAAAGCTGGCTGAAGAAAAAAGTCTGTCGAGTGTTATGGTATGGTTGGACTGTTTGCTTACGATGGAAAAGTATTGGGAGGCAACACTAGGCTGCAGACAGGCTCATCGGTCACAACATTTGAGCAGACACCTACAAGTTTGCGATGAGGGGGACATACCTAATACAGCAGCATCGTCGAATCAACGAAACTAGCAGTACAAGAGAAAAAAAATTGAGCACCTTTTATGGAAAGATTAGGCTTTGATAAAAAGGTCCGGGAGGTTTGATATGAGTGCCACCATAGTCCTGGAATGGCGAAAGGACTTGACGATTCTCCAATTTTTCGTTAGCCTCTGAATAATACGATTTCTGGAAGTCATCAAAATAGTTCATGTTTCAGAGATTCGCCTTATTCGCCATAAATCCCTTACCATTAAGCCAGTTCTTCAGGCTTAGAAGTAGATAGTAGTCGTCGTAGGTCCAGCTCAAGGGAGGCTTTTACGGAGTGCAGGCAATGTTGCAGGGGGAGATGCTGGTAAATGGAATGACAGATGTGGGTATGCTGGAGAAGTAGAAGTAGGTTAGGTGGCAAAATCTTAAGAATATTTGCCATTGCGAGTAGCGACTGCGGATTTTATGTCGGTGCATTGTCCTGATGGAAAGGCACTTTCCATCAGGCATCGCCAGATGCCACCCCTTTCATTTCACATCGGCGACGAATTGACCCAACCGCCCTGCAAAAGTTCTAATTCTTTTGCGATTTTCAAGATAATCTACTTATGAGAAAAACTGGCAACCATGACCTTGTCTGTCTACAGATCTATACACATTGGTCTTCTTCTGCTTCGATTTGCCAGGATCAATAGGTATACTGTCTGTTAAGACTGTTCCTTGTTCTCCAGGGTGCGTTGTGCTGAATCCAAGTCTCGTCCCCAGTTACGAAATGGCGAAAAATGAGTTTTGTCAATGCTGTTATGCGCATGTCAAGGTAACCCCCTTATATAGCAATTGAAATCTGGCATGGACGTGAAAGTCTAACTATCTACTTCGATTATTGAAGGAACGACTATTGAAGGGAAGATCTTAAGGTAACTATCGATGATACAGAAAAATAAAGGGGGGAAGTACAGAACTTGAAACGAACTATTTAACCCCTAGAGGGGAAAAATAGTCGCTGAGAGCATGAGACAAGAAAAACAAGGGTCGTAGGTTGAGTCGCTAGTCTAAGAGGGTCAACAATAACAAGCAGGTCAGCAGAACAACAGGTACTCTTTATTAAAATAAAATCACAGATGTTATCACAGACTCTTGAGCACGGTTAACAGATAATAAGAAACAAGAGCGTGCGGTGCTAGGCGAATGAATGGGCGACTGATGGTTCCCAAGGGCACTTATCTTCATAGGGTCTCCGGTGTGAGGGTGGAAGTTTAGTTGGTGGTAAACTTCTCAGGTGTCTCAGGTAACATCAGCCTTCTTGTTTGAGAGAAAAATTGCCTCCAGGAAAAAATTGCCTCCAGAGATAAAGATTGCCTCCAGGGAAAAAGATTGCCTCCAGGGAAAAAGTTGCCTCCAGGGAAAAAGATTGCCTCCAGGGAAAAAGCAAGCCAAAAACGTGATGGATGGTTATAATAATGAGCAGTAAATTCAAGACGCCATTGTCTATTATTCGCAACAGGTATCTGCGTGGACCTTCTTCCGCGAATCACCAGGAGAGAAAGGAAGGTGAAAACGCATTCACCTGCGTTCCAGGTTGGAATTCGACAATCGATGTTACGAAACTCGAGGCCGCCAGCCGGCCGTGTTGCATTGCACTAAACGCCACTATCACTCGCTCACTGCGCGCGCCCGCCGTTGTCTCCGTGTCGCTGGCATTTAGCTGGTACGTACGAGGTGTACGTTACAAACTTTAGGTACAGAGAGTTGCGAGTTACAAGTAAAAAAACCTCACCTCTTCAAGTAGGTACCAAACTCAAAAACATTTACCTATGAGCATATCGGTGGCCGCCAAGCTAGCAATGAAATAGTTACTGGGCTGTCTGATATTCCTATCAACGATGAAAGCTAGGAGGACAAGGATGTTTCCGGCGACAGTGAGAACGATGCAGATGCCGAGTCCGATGGCGATAAGCACGGTCTGCCAGAGCTCGAACGGAGGCAGGACGGGCGAGAGAGCCGGCTCCTGCACCGAGGCGTTGCTGGCCCATGGAGGCTCCAGAGAGGCGTTGGACAGCAGCAGGTCCGACTCGAGAGAGGCGTTCAGGGAGTGCAGACAGTCTTGCAGGGGGAGATGCTGGTAGATGGAATGGCAGATGCGGGTGTGCTGGAGATGGAGTTTCCTGGAAGAGAAGTATTAGTTTAATTGGTTGAACTAACCATAATATAACAGATTTGACCTAAATAATTCCTTACGCATATTTATCATTATAAGAGATGCACACGTTACGGAGAAATATCATAAATTTGGATTCCAGTTCTCGTATACAAATACAAATATAGCTCCTATTTAATTTAACATAAGCTCGGTGAAATAAATAAGTAGATTAGGACTTGGATGGTTATTTATTGACGATATTTATAAATCTGTGTTGCGTGCAAGAAACGGTTGTGGGTTCTGATGTCATCCATGTAGAATTATTGACGCCTTATCTGCTCGTTCTACCAGACATAACAGGACTAGTTTGTCAAGCATGTATAATTTACCTCCGAAATTAATTTACCTACATAGATACGAGTATATACAGGGGTTTGATATGATCAGACAAGGAGACCTCTAGTTATTAGGGTGGTTTAATTGAAATGTTCGTCTCGCCAACCGTATTCTCTATTTAGTCGGTTAATTCGACTTTCATGTAGGAAAATCAATTAAAAATCAAATTCAATTACCTAATACGTAGGTATAAGAGGTATTGAAATTCTGATTCAAGTACAATAGTTATTGTCGGGATCGGTAGACAGCTGGTAGACAGAAGGTTTATCCTGTTCACCTCAAATACCTTAAATTATTAAAAAAAAGGTGAAACAGAAATTATTTTCTTGAGATAAAAATAGAATAAGATTCAAAGACCTTTTCATTAAAGATACCCTGTATAACTTCAACGTCCTTGTTCAATGTGAAGGGACGGTTCCGAAAGCGCAACTCGAAGAAATCCCATGATAATTTTCGCGCATTGGACGCAAGCAAATTATCCATTCGCTGAAAGTGACATAATTTGAAGTGAGACCTATGATAATAAGGATAGAAGAACTCCTTATTAGGTAATGTCGATGGTTCGGCGTTTTGATTTTCTGGATGAAGAAGACGCGACAGAAGGTATCCGGGAACCCGGTGGTGAATTGGCAGATGGGCGCGGGCAATGAACTGTTTTTAATTAGCAAATAAAGTGAAGGAAGTACTTAACATAAACAGTTAAAATAAAGAAAAATAAATCTAGGAATATTTTGATATTCTTTGGATCTTAGATTACAAATTTTTATAATTATTAAACATCAAACTTTTATTCAAAATTAAGGAATATCTGGCATCCCGCCAATCTACCGTACCTTCATGAATTTTTCAAATTTGTAAAAATAATAGAAATTATTAACAAAAAAATTGTCGTTTAAAATTATCTACCCCCAATTATTTCTGAAAGATCCTAGTGACAACCGTATTGGTTCGTCATCGATGTTTTTAATTTGACAGTGTGGCTAAATGAGCTAGTTCTCGAAGCCAAAATTGCCAGAGTGGACTATGTCGTATCTACACAGTTAAGACCGATGTTTCTCTTTTTTTTTCTTTAATAAAAAAAGTACAATTTTGTTACTTGTCAAGCTACTTGGTGTACTAAGAGGGGGGGGGGGGGGGTGACTCCTGCATGTAAGAAAAAGTTTTTTCTTCCTAACCGGTTTGGTATTCTCGCGATTCAATTTTTTCGATAGGTCGCATAAAAATTTCAAATAAACGTATTTTTTTTCAATATAGTCCAGTCAACGAATGAACGAAAAGGAGATGAGTGCGTGAGCAGGTACCCAAGCGATTTCTTCAGAAAATTTTTCAGGGTGCTTAGGGTGTTATCGTACCAAAAATCCTGACTCTATGTGGGGAGCTGAGACATGGGAGGAGGAGCAAGGTCCCACTTTTGGGGTTTCTCGTTATATCTCAATAACAGGGATAAATTTTCTTATTACACGCTCCACAACAGTAGATTTTTTCGAAAAAATATCACTTTACCTCATATTTTTCCTCAAACATCCCACTTTTGGGTTTTCCGGTTATATCTCAGATATATCTCGTCGTAGGGAAAAGATTCCTCATAACAAATAAAAGCTCGTAAAATTGTCTAAAACATTTAACCCATAGATTTGTTTTAATAAACAGTTTTCGAGCAACAAGCTGGGAAACAGCTGAAATTTTTGAAACAAATAATTTTTCCTCATATTTTTCAGCAAAGATTGCTTCATGTAGTCTAAAATATTCACTAGAGAAATAGATTCAATAAGAAGTTGTATATAGAATTTAATTCCTTTTTAGAATATATGCAACTTAATCTTCAGCCAGTCAACATTTGCAGCAATTTTAAGTTTCTTCATAAAATGTTGTCATTCTCAGAAAAGTTGTTAGGTATTTCCTTTAACCACGTCCTCAAGACACACAGGACACTACTTAGTAGTACTCATTCTAGTTATATTTGTCAAAAACAAGAGTTATGGGCCAGAAATATGATAAGACAGCTTGTTCGGAGGGGTTTTTCTGAAAATGACAACGTTTTACGAAAAACTTAAAATTGCTGTAAATTTAATTTTCTGATGAATATTTTAGACGCTATGAAGGGATGTTTGGTGGAAAATATGAGGTAAAATGATTTGTTTCGAAAAATTTTACCATTACCGAGCGTGTAGCTCGAAATTGGTTGAGAATTAGAAAAAAAGACAATTTTACGAGATTTTGTTTATTATTAAGAAAAAATTAGTTTTGTGGATCGTGTAACTCAAAAGCGGTTGGGAATTCTAAAATAACGTATAGAGTAAAAGTTTTAGGGAATTTTACGAGCTGTTATTTATTATAAGAAAATTTTACCCTACGACGCACCGTTTTTGAGATATAACCGAAAACCTCAAAAGTGGGACCTTCCTCTCCTCTTTCCGCCCCAGCTCACCACCTATAGGTCAGGACTGTTGGTATTTTAACACCCCAAGCACCCTGAACAAGTTTCTGAATCGCTTTACATTCCTTTTAGAAATCACGCACTGTACACTACCTACTTCTTTGACCCTTGACTGGACTAATATTGACGTTTTGGAAAATTATGGCATAGGTGGAGGTAGGTAGCTATACAAAAAATTACAAGAGGACATTCCCGAAAATTGGAAATTTTGAAAATTTTAACTGGACTATTATTTTAATACTACCTTCTACTGTCTTAATATAATACATTTGCGTAATAGAGTTCAATAATAAATGTTCAGAAGTTTTTCTAGGAAACTCAAAAAAAAAAGATATTTTGTTCAGTGAAATCTACGAGCATCGTTTATACAATATGATGGTAAAATTGTAGCGTGGCCAAATACATTATCTGAAACTTTTTAATATGAAATAAGTACCTATATATTTTCCAGATAACTTCTGAAAGTATATCTGCAAGTGCTACAAAATACATTTATAACTCCGAACTTTTTAATTCGAATAAACGAACGTAACTTCTCCTCAGCAGGTAGGTAGGTATTACATTCCAGTAAGTCAGGGATCATTTCTCTATAGAATCCGGAACAGGATCATGCGAAAGTTGTCATGGAGATCACAAAGTTTAGGACTAAGCGACCCAGGACGCGGTTTCGCAGGATTCCGGTATTTGAAAAAATCCAGGGTTCAAGAGCTGAGCTGGAAGGGCTGTATATTATTTCTCTGGAATTATTGCATCTTAAAACTGCTGGTTCGGTTCAAACCGGTTGAACCTCGATCCGAATTCAGGCCTGCCTAGAGAGGTTTTCAGATTACGTTAATTTTTCTTTTTTTTTAATAATTACATTTTAAAACTTGGAGAAAAGTAGTTCTGAATTTACACAAAATTGAGGGAGCACTTTTTAGGGTTCCCCCGCCGACAAACCAGTGACTAGATTTTCTCGAAATTTTACATGAAGCAAGCAGCAAAGTTATTCACTAAGTTCTCCAACTCCCAAGTTTCTCTGTATTTTTAGTGAAATTCAAATTATACAGGGTGTTAGTTGAGTACGGGGCCAAACTCCAAGGGGTGCTTCCTTGAGCGATTTTAAGAAGAAAAGTTCAAATAAACATGTCCGAAAATGAATATTTTTCAAGATACAGGGTGTCGAACTTTTATTTTTTTTTCTCGAAAACAAAGCAAGATATGAAAAAAACTCAAGAGATAAAATAGTTGTATTTCTAGTTGCTTAATTCGAAAAAAATACAAAATTAAAAAAAAAGTCAGTGGCGCCCAATTTTTTAATCAAAAATATTAGTTAGACTGTCTTCTGGGACGCCACTGGAATTAATAATTTTAATCTAATTGGGGCTAAATTACCCTCTTGTTATTACAAACAGAACTGCCAAATTTCAACAAAATTGATTGAAAGAGTTTAGAGATAATCACGAACATTCGAATTTTTTTTTTAAGTTTGACACCCTGTATCTTGAAAAATATGCATTTTCGAACCCATGTTTATTTGAACTTTTCTTTTTAAAATCACTCAAGGAAGCACCCCTTAGAGTTTGGCCCCGTACTTAACTAACACCCTGTATAATGAGCACGATGGGTTACACTTGCGCCATAGGCTACACCCCAGGCATCTATAATGCATACCAAAAACTGAGTGCAGTGTCCCCCGGTATGCTAGAAGTAGGTAAAGTCCTACTTGTGTATTTTTGCATATGAAAGTGACGTCATTATATACCAAAATCGACTTGGCACGATTTTCAGTTGAAATTTTGAGCCTGTCCTATAACCATCAGAACCAGAAGTTCAATGAACATTCAACAGGCTTTAATGATTGATTCAAACTCCCTGTTCTCCCTTTCAGACTCTCTGTAGTAAATGTCTGTCGATATCGTCATTGTGAAATGTTCAAATAATTTCCAAAGTTTTTGAAATTTCTTCATCTGGTAGAGAATTTTTGTTACCACTTCTTTTTTGAGCGTAAGATGCTATTCAAAATATTTTTGGCACATTTGTGTTCATTGGAGTTTCTGAAACCCGTTGACTCAATTTTTAAACTCTAATCCCCGTTTTAGATCTTCTGCAACCTATTTTTACCTCTTCCTGCAAGAATGATAAAGTAGGCGCTTTACACTCAAGAGAAATGAAGAGATTCATTTACACTGTTGAAGAGCAAAGAAACCATTGCCTTGTAAGGTCAATTATTGCAGATTTTCACAGCACATTTAAGAATTATGTAACTTGTGGAATTTTTACAATTTTGTAAGTGAACGAGTTGATCTATCTTCAAACTTCAATAGTCATCAATAGTCATGATGATTGTCTTTTGATACAGAACGATATTGACAATATTGAAGGGTGGTGTGAGGATAATAGGCTGCAGATGAATACGGGTAAGTGTCGGGTAGTTACTTTTACTAAGAAAAAGAATCCCATAACATACGACTATAAGTTCAGGTCCGAGACATTAGCACGTAGCAGTACTGTGAAGGATCTCGGTGTAACATTTGATAGTGGCCTTACGTTCGCTGACCATGTGACCCTCATCACCAAGTCATCTATGAGGATGCTTGGGTTCTTGCATAGAAACTGCCGAGATTTCAACAACTCTCACTGTCTGAAGGTCTTATACTATTCTTACATAAGATCTAAATTAGAATACTGTTGTCTGGTTTGGCCCCCCTATTATTTCTGTCAGGTCAATGAAGTGGAACGTGTACAGAGAAGATTTCTGAGATTTCTGAATTATAAAATGTATGGTGTTTATCCACAGAGAGATATGAACTGTGATTTTTTGTTGGAGAGATTCGGTTTCACGACTCTACAAAAGCGACGGAAGATTGTTGCAATTAAGTTCCTGTATCAACTCTTCCATAATCACATAGATTGTCCTTTGATGTTATCGCTTTTTAGTTTCCACGTCCCTTGTCAGAATTTAAGGACTACAAGAACATTTTCACTGAGGATACCGCGGTCTAATGTACTTGTAAAGTCACCCGTGTACGTAATGTCGACACTCTTTAACCGCATTTCGACCATTTGCGATCTTAACATGAATAGCATGTCAGATACCTTGGTGATCGCTGCTCGAGAATTATAGGATTTATTTTCGTCGTTGTAGAACTGTGAAATTATCATTGGTTTTGATATCAATTTATAAAATGTATATGTGCCTGATATATTGTGCATTTTGATATGTTTCGCTGTAATTATGTCTTCTGAAACTTATTATGTTGAAATATTTAATTGTTAAATTGGTTCACAATCTTATGTTGTCTAAATTGTCCTGTAATTGGATTTTAAATCTGTTGGGCAATAAACATATTATTATTATTATTATTATTAAACTTGCGATAACAAAAAAAATCAAAATTCTTAGTTACGTGGGTCTCAAATGTGCAAAAAACTGCAAAATGTAACTTTTCGGTTACTAGACGATGCTTTTTTTAGATTTTACGTCTTCAACAGTGTAAATAAATCATTTTGGACCATCGCAAGTGTAAGCAAACCTGTTCTCATGCAACAAATATCCATGCAACAACTGTTTTTTTACGATTCTTGCAAAAGGAGGTAAAAAAAGGTTGCAGGAGATCTAAAAGAAGGGCTAGAGCTCAGAGAATGGACAATCCCTCACCAGATGAAGAGGCTGCAAAGACGTTGGAAACGCTTTAAACAATTCACATTCAAGTGACCTCTTTTCTGATGAGAAAAATCGATTTGCCTCGAACTTGAGCCATTTTTGAACATCTTATGGACGTTTTTTCAGGATTTAGATGAATGAACTCTTACTTCACATCGAATAACGATATCAGCAGACATTTATTGGTACAGAGAGTCTGCAGCGAGTTCGAATCAATCATCCAATCCTGTTGAAGGGTCATTAAACTTCTGGTTGTTATAGGGTAGGCTTAAAATTTAAACTGAAAATCGTGTGAAGTGGTTTTGATAATTCTGGACCATCGCAAGTGTAAGCTAACTTGTTCTAATGCAACAACTGCTCTTTAAAATTCTTGCAAAAGGAGGCAAAAAGAGGTTGCAGCAGATCTAACAGGGGGGTATAGAGTTCAGAGAATGGACAATCCCTCACCAGATGAAGAGGTTGCAAAGACTCTGGAAACGCTTGGAACAATTCACATTTAAGTGATCTCTTTTCTGGCGAGAAAAATCGATTTGCCTCAAACTTGAGTCATCTTTGAACATCTTGTTGACGATCTTTCAGGATTTCGAAGAATGAACTCTTATTTCACATCGAATAACGATATCAGCAGACATTTATTGGTACATAGAGTCTGCAGGGTGTTCGAATAAATCATCAAAGCCGGCTGAAGGGTCACTAAACTTCCGGTGATTATAAGGTGGACTCAAAATTTCAACTGCGAAGTGATTTTGATAATTCTGAACCATCGCAAGTGTAAGCGAACCTATTCTCATGCAACAACTGTTTCTTTTCGCTTCTTGCAAAAGGATGTAAAAAAAAGTTGCAGGAGATCTAACAGGGGGGCTAGAGCTCAGAGAACGGACAATCCCCCACCAGATGAAGAGGTTATGTACAAATGTTATGTACAAATAAGGTTCTCCGCCTCACCCTGTATAATCGTTAGTTCTGATTAAAAATACTTAAAATTTATTCGGGGTAAATATTCTCAGAAATAAGGCAGGAATTTTATTACATGGAAAATTTAGAAGGTAGATATAATGCAGCCTGGCCTTGTCACTCGATCATAGGGCTTAGGGTCTAGTGTAGGGCTATACTGTTAATGAAGGGAAGGCTGTTTAGTCGCTCGTGTAATCAAGGCAAAATTGTCCTGGAATTCAGCGTCACTCAGAATAGATAGATATCTTGAACAGGGGCGTAGGATTTTTTAGGTTTCATCAAAATCCGCGCTTCTTTTATTAGCGTATAAAAATAATCAAACAATAAATTTTGTCTTTACTTTTTGATTCCATTTTAGGGCTCCTGGATAAATTAATAAAAGTAAATAATATGAAAAATTGTATAATAAGATGAAAAAGGCGCTCGTATTGCTTATTGCTTGCATTGGCATCGTTTGTTATGAGAAAAAACAGAAATAATAAGGGAAATAAATCATATTTGGGCCTAGGTACCAACGCTCAAAATAAAAAGTCAATTTTACAAGAACCCCATTTTTTTTTTTTATAATTTAACAAACGAACCGTCTATGCGTGGAAAAAACTCATACCGTCGACAACGAGGCGCGGATTTTTTTACTTCAGGATCGACGGTCTAAATTTTCTTTCATTAACCTTATAAAAACGCAAAATATATTACTTTCTACTCGTTTCTGCTATTGATCATGAATGCTCGATTGGCAGCAGAAAAATTTAATTTCATGTAAATTCAGACATTTCAAATTCACGTCGCTGAATAAAGTAAACTAGATTCAGATGAATTTGTCAGCCTAGATACTCGCAAAAATTGAATTTTAATACACGGGGTGCATTGATTACCAATTCAAAAGACATTCGATTCCGTACATAAATACGATTGGGAACTGGGAAAACTTTTGAGTAACTCTTGATTAGCGCTCATTTCTTCCGAACAGAAAATATATTCGGTTTCTGCATTTAAATAATTCTTTAATATAATGTGTAGGTAGATTTATAAAAATATCAATTTTTTCGCATATATTAGTTCGTGAAATAACACAGCGTCGCCTCATAAAATATTCGCATCCCTTGAGAAAAGTTTCTTTTGGTATGAACTGAAAATGAGGTATTTCACTTTCAAATCGCCTTCAACGATTCAAAGATCCGTCCTAGACTGACCAGTTTCTCCTAGCTCTCGCTGCACCCAACTGACTTCACAATACGTTTGTCTTCAGCTTATATAGCGCCTGTGGCGCCATCTAGAAGAGACTGGTACATTGCGGTAAGTTTCTGACTGACCACGAAGGTTTCTACACGCAGCTGGAACTTTGGCGGTATCTCGAAGCTCTTCAAAGAATTACCCAGAACAATACACCGAAATCCGAGGCCATCACGAAGGTTCCCGTCGCCTCTAGAAATTACGCGATGTCATATTCCTCCTCATCTGCCTTCCTCGACATAGAAGGAGCATTCAACAACGCACTACCAGAATCCCTATATGAGACAGTCGCCTTGAGAAGGATACCACCATTCATAAGTGGCTGGATCCGCAAAATGCTTGGAAACATCAATGGGAGGGGTGGATGAGTCAAATATTGACTTTAAGCCCGCGAGGAGGTGTCCGCAGGGACGAGTCTTCTTTTCTTTGCTCTGGTCGCTTTTCGGCGATTACTTTCTGGCCTTTCTCTTAATATGGAGTGTCTACGTCCAGGCAGGTCCATAGAGGCATAGAGACATAGAGACCATTTCTAGGATCCTTGAGAAAATATAGTGGTGCTAGAGGGAATACATATCAGTCAATCCTTGCAAAATTATCAAAGTACCAATTTCCAGACAGAGAAGGTTGAAAGCTTTAACGCCATCAACTCTTCTTCTTGGAGAAGCCCTTCCATTTGCAGAGGTAGCTAAGTACTTATCTAGGAGTCATCCGGGATAAAAAAGCTTACTTGGAATCCCACCTGTAAAAAGTAGTACACAGAGCCAATTACCACTTCTTCATATTTATTTGGAGAGAGAGGCTAGATGGACCACCTACATATAGAATGCTACAAGTAGCAAAAAGCTTGAATAGAAGATGGGATGTGTAGCGCTGGCTCCCCCTAACCTGGTTGTCGTGTCGTGACTAAAGGTCTGCACTAGGGGAAACGGCGCCAGAGATGTCCGACTGTGGACTATCTGATATACCGTATCATCTGTTGTCGTGGTCACGTTCCGCGCACAGAGAGATGCGGGGGTCTCGGCTTAATCGCCGGAACCAAGAGGAGACAACCTCACTAAAAAAACCTAAATCCTAAGGCGGGGGTCCAGGCTGATGGGATGCGTGACTGGATAGAAGACCAGCCCTACTGGATTCAACCTTGGGGCACCAGGGGGCACTCCACTGTATCAATCCCCTCACCTTTGTATGCGGGGCTCTGCATAGGTGGAACACCCTTCCCTAGCTACTCGTGGAATCAACCATGGTAAGAAATAAAAAACCAAGAAATCGCGGGACATCACCGCAAAACAGACTGCTGACCGAGCGGGGCTTGTCACCCGTCAAGACAGTCGGCAATCTAAACAATCCTTGTGCTCGAGACCACCTCGAGCGCAAGAAGAATGCCCACTCATTGGCAAGAAAAGGAGCATCGACATCCTTCATAGGACCAGAACCATTCTGTGGCTTCGAAGATATTTTCTTCAAGCAGAATTCCAAAAGGAAGAAGAAAACTGAGAGGAACCTCTCGGGGTTGAGACAATCCAAAGAACTTCTCGGGAATTTTAACCGAGAGAATTAACAGAACACTGACGGGATTCCTAACGAGACATTGTAAGCTCAAGGAACACCTGAGGAAGCTAGACGTAGAAGAAAATGGCGTCTGCAGATTCTGCGGGAAAGGAGACGAGACACCACGTCACCTGCTGCTCAACTGCGATGCGATAGAACTCAAAAGAAGTAATGTTCTGGGCCATCACCAGCTAGAGGCAGGGAACTTCCCTACCTTGATCCTCTCAAAATCCTGAAGTTTCTCAAGGAAACGGACTTGGAGAGGGTGCTTCACTAAAGGGATTCCACACCAGGCGAAGCACAGTAGAGGGGATACAATAGATCTTTTAGGTCGCAGTAACTTGATCACCCTCAAAAATACAAATACAAATACAATACAAGCGCTGGCTCGACCAAGAGAATCTTCTCGAGCCTGGGCCTTCGTGCAACTACTTTTCAGGCCTAAATCTATGCCATAGAGTTCTGAGCGCTGCTACAGGACAAGATGCACTGCCAAAACATATTAATGAATACAGTCAAGCGGCTTTAAAAGTCCTCTGCTCCAGCCACTGCAAGTTCAAGTTGGTCAGGATCTGTCAATTAACTCTGAATGCCCTAGCAAGGAGCAACGAAGTAACTCTGAGCTACTCTTATCTGGATTCCGAGACATACTGGATATGGGGAGAACGAACTGGTTGAAAAAAGTCTTCCAGTAGTGGCAAAACTTACCAAGATTGGACCACTCGAAGGCGTTCATATACAGGGTACGTGGGAAAAAAGAACCAAAGAACTATTGGAGCTCAACAGGAAAGACATGGGTTTAGTAATCAGCGCTGAATGCCGCAAATCTTGGAGGTAGAGGATGAGGGAACAGCAAACCAGATCCTATGCGAGTGTCCCGCTTTAGGAAGAACCCGACTACAAAACTTCGGGAGAAACTTTCTCACGCCGGAGGACATGGATACATTACCAATAGCCAAGATAGTAAGCTTTTTCAAGTAAGCTGACCTGATCTACTCGCGATAACCTACTTACGATGAATCTAAATCTAATCTTAACCTAAGCAGCTATACCCTTAAAAAAATCGTCCTTCGGTGTCTTCAGAATAAGATCGTTGTCCATACATCAACGCTACAGGTAATGGTAAATCTTGTAACGAATCCATTTCCCAGATTAGAATAGCATTTAAGAGCGGATTCATTACAATGGCTTTATTATTTTTGCCCTCCTGAGTACGGATAGGGAATAAGTGAATGAATCGTTAATAACGGGAGATATCTCTTGTCAACTGTCTTGCCATCAGTGTCTGGTCGCCTTATCTGTCGAGAAACTACTCTAGCGGCAGACGCGCTCGTCTTTTGTCACAGATAGTTGCTGTAACTCCTCTCTGTGATTCTCTTGCAGATCCAGGATTGATGCAGAGCTTCATGATCTACATTTTCTTCGTCGACAGTTCCATTTTTTAAAGTTTAATTCCGGGGAATTATTCCAGTTTAAATTTAGTGGTAGCTTAAGTAAAATGAGCTGCTCGGCTGCCCGGTAAGGGAATAATCTTGGAAGAAACAAATAACAACCCAGCGTATTGTTCTTGCGATACATAATGAGCTTAATTAGGAATGTTATTATCCTTACCAGCTGCTGCATCTATGGAGTAGGCCTGTATAGATCGATTCTCTCTGAAACAGTATATTCGTCCATGTTGCAGAGAAGTTTGTTTGAGTCGAGGAAGGTTTCAATTTGGACAGGATCGGGTCCAATAAATAAAAAAAGTTAATTATATTTATAAAGCTTCCGTTACGTCGCTGCAGAGTAAAACTTCGAAAATTACATAATGTGAAATCATAATTACTGTGAAAATTACTTCCACTGTAATATTTTTAGACACAGATGGGGAAACATTTAAAAGCTTATCTTGTAATGCATAAAATAATATCAGTAATTAACGCTGAAATATACCTAACGTTGAATCAATTAACAACGTAAATAGAGCTAGTTTAATTGGGTTAAATGTCTCCCATTTACCCTTACTGTATGTTCTTTAATTTTTACGCAAACGATGATAATTACCCTACCTAAAAGAGCCCGAGGAAGTTGAGAGCTGGAGGGTTGAGAATAACCTTTACTCTTATTGCTCCCGGTTCCAGTAAATTACCCGTAATGCGATATGATAATCCAGAATAGTACCTATACCTATATCAGTAGTCCCAGATCACAGAAATTACTCTCAGAGTACCTACCAACTTAATCAAGTTCGTGTAACTAACTAACACTAACCAACATTGTAGGAGTATCAAATAATAATCAGGCCAATCGTATGAGATAATCCTGTATTAGACGTTATAGCGCGGACGAATTTTACTTACTTTGCAGTTTTATAAAGCTAAAGCCGGCTCAGTTACAGGAAGAAATTAGAAAGTTAACAGTATAATAGAAAGTTTTATTAGTGGAAATTCCTGCCTTTTATTAAGCTTTAAACTTTTGATTACGTCACACAACTTCAATGTAAGACTCAAACATTGTTTAAAGCAAATGTCTCGAAAAATCAAGAATTAATTATGCTTGGTAATGTTCCATTTGCCTTTCATTAAAATGAGCTCCAGCTAGAGAAGAAGAGAAAGAATGGACTATTCATACTTTTTTTAACATTATTTTCTGACAGAAAATTTAAAATCATTTGACGCAAATAAAGTACTGTAACGTACACACATAGTGCTCCATCATTTACATAATATAATAAAACCGAAATACATTTAATTGGCCTTTCTAGGTTTGACATCAAGGAAAAGTGTTGTTGTTGCCAGTTTCTCTTAGATGTTTCATTATTCTAATTAGATAGTTAACAGGATGAAGTCAGCGAATGGACATCAAAAGCTCATCATCGAAGACATATTTACAGCGTATCAATAGTTTGAAATATTTGTCTAAGCCCTATTTTGCGCATTCTCTGGAATCAATAAACCACTTTAGTGCCTTAGCATTATAGTAACCGTAACCGTAATATTGAAACGTTTATACTGTTCTCATTAAATAAAGACATATTCTAGATGCCTATTAGTATGCTCAAATAGCTACTTACTAGAACAATTCCAGCTGGAATTGATCTTTATTTTCATGAAGGCAAAGCAGCATAATTGGCTCTCCTCTAATATCTAATAGAAAACCCATTCTCATGCAAATTCTTATGATGCAGATATGAACAGTGTAGACATTTCATTGGTGGCTAACAATGTTTGCGCAGACTTCTATGAAATTGAAGTTACATTGCGGTGGGAAATTCTGTCATTCATTTTCCATTACCATCAGTTTAGTGTCATGTTGGTAACTTGCATTATGATTTTCATTGCCTCGATAAGGGCAGATAATTGGGGTAACCAGCTCTTGAGCGAATATGCGTGGTGATTACTGGATGATGTAGTCTAGAAGACAAGAGTTAACATAATTGTAATGCTACATATTGCAAATCTTGTTGGATCATCAGTATTGGTCAATTATTCTTTTATTGCTCGACGGATAATTGGGAAACACAAATTTACTGTTTAATTTACTTATTTAATGTCCACAGGAATTTCAGATTACAATGTACAAATATCACTACTTCTTATACACAACAACTTTACTTGGTCTATAACACTTTACTACTTTTCACTAGTCACATAGGAATACCGCACTGTCTATATCGCCACTAGTCGCTTAGTTCCTTCGCTTGTTCCTCGCACACTGCTAGATTGAACTGACTGAGTTCACTTGCCTGCTGGCTATTTATAGGACATCCCTACTTTTGGAAGTAGCTTCTGAAGGATTTGTGGACGGCTCGCTTCCATTTCCCGAACAAATCCAAGAGAAAGATCTCGAGAATATTCCCTTCCTAGATCTTCGGCTCCCAGACACACAAACATCCATTTCTGGAACTTCTCCACAGGAAATGACCAGAGTTTTCCATTCATTTCCCGTGGTTTTCAGCGAGATCCTTTCTCGGGGTAACAGGGTTCCAGAAGCGTGGAGGAGGGTGGGGGACTAGGCTGCCGCTGTAGCTCACCCACTTCTTAGTCCACCCTTTATTCGTATCAATATATTTGGCTGAATCATGTGCAACTCGGTATTAGCTTGGCTCCAATTATTTTGCCTTTTACTGGAGATGTTTTGTCTTCGATGATTCTTAAGGTCTTTGTTAAGTTGCAAAATTTTCAAAGGTAAGTCGGAGTCTAAGGATTTTTTTTAGGCCGCAGAGATCTTTCGTTCTCGGTAATACCAACGTGCGATGAAATCCAGACGATACTAATGTGAGGACCTTGTATGGCGAGTAGGTGGCACACTTCATGTGTATGGCTTCACACCCACTATGTTATCAGCATTTGTTACCGTTTTCACAGCGCTAAGTATTCCGTATAATTTTCCCGTGTGTATGCTGCAGAGCTTGTCGAGTCGATGGGTTGATATGGTGGCTGTAACCGTGGTGACAGCGCAGCTGACACCGGCTTCAGATTTTGAGGCATCCTTATATAGGAATTTTCTAAACTGCTCGGAGTGGGTCAGTTCCAAGAAGGCTTCCTTAGAGTTATGCTGGAGGTTTCATGAATTCTGTGTTTGCTCAGTGCGAATTTTAGGGCCAGGAGGATTTAAAGGAGTTGTTTTTGAAAGGTTGCTTCTCTCAGTAATTTTTTTAGGCTTTTTGGGATTGAGTATGGCGGTCCAAAAGAGCTGACGTCATGATCTGAGGCAAGGATGCAAAATACTGGATTATTTGGATTTGTTGACACCCTTGGCTGAGTACGGAAGAAGTAGTTGATCACGGCGTAGATGGAAAAAATGTTCATGAGCTTTGCAGTAAAGGGATTGCGACGGGGCTGGACCTAATTAAAGGCTCAAGAGAGATGCGCAGTGCAGTGTTGTGTACTACATCCAAGGTATTGAGAATCATTTTCCTAGCAAGATAAAATTGGACTTACTAATAGTGTAACTGCGAGCGGTAAGGCTCTATATACTCTGAGAAGGTTTTGTTCATCGGCACTCCAATAGAGATTTGTATTAAGATGTATTAAGAGGTATTAAGATGCATTGAGATCATGACAATTGCTAGGATGAGCTTCTTATCACAGGAACGCTCTCAAAAGATTGAGGGATGAGGAGAAAGGAATCCCGAGGCTTGAAAAAGCTGGGCACATGATATAACTGAAACAGTATACGACTTATTTACAAAGACCGACACGTCTTGATCTTCTGGGTGATTAATTGTATTCAGTTGCTATTCTTTCCAAGAACTTTCTTAAGTTCTTGGTTAACAACCTGTTTTTTTGTGCCCTCCAAAAAATCACTCCTGCATTAAAGGAAGAGACCTGTAACTGTATTCTGGACAACATTACTCAAATCCTCTGGGAAGTCCAGCAATGAATAAAAAATTTTCTGACGCTCAAAAACAAGACACAAACTTGAAAACAAACTTCAAGGTACTCGTACAATGAATATAAAGTTAACTTATTCGGAAACCCTCAATGTTTACGAGCTTGAGCCTTTTGGAGATATCCAGTGCAACGATCCAGAAATCGACCAGAATGAAGACTTCTGCATTTATGGGTGTCCATATGAAGACCCATCAATGCAGTGCCACTTATCTCGATCGTAAGTCAAGTAGTAATCCACCATCTCTAGTTCGAGATCAAAAGCTGCCAGTATCGGCTTCCATTCGGGATTAGCTAGGAGAACAGCCAACCTCAAGCCTCCAATTTTTTCCCGCGTAAAAATATATTCAAACCTAGCTTCCAAACTATTATCGGGCCAACGTACAGATACAGTAAAAAGAGTGCGCAGTAATTTTATGAGCTAGATAGCAACTGCAGGTCAGATAATCCCTTACTTATTAGTTACCTGATGGTTCAGGTAAACCTTTAAGAATGGTAGGTATATCTTTTCCATAAGATCTGACATAAAGACTTGTAATTACTATGGTTAGTGGACTGATCTTTACTCAAAGGTTTCTCGTTAATGGAGATAAAAGTGCACAAAGGATTTTGAAAATATGATTCTGAGGTTCAGAAGCAATATCAGGCCATCACTAGTTTTCCGTCTGTACGTTGTACGGTGACGTAGCAGCAGTGCCCTTTTTATTTTCAATTAAAATTTTAATCATAACTCCGTAGGGCGTGCTATTATCGAGACCCACAATTATTACGGGATCGATTTTTTTTACTCCCTCGTGAATGGAAAGGACTTGTCATTGGCATCAGTTTTTGAAGTTCAAATTTGTATAGGAAAGTTTAACGAATGTAATTGATGCGAATAAAAGGCAAAAAGCAAAAAAAAACAGCCATGATCATGTTTGACCGTTTCTCCTACAATGTCTGCCTAAAAAAGGCGTCTAGCCTCAAATACGATCCCATGCGGGTATGCGGCTCATATGCATTTTAATTGCTTGATTCGATTTCTTTTAACTTGAATGAAATATCTAATGAAATTATTGCTCCACATACACCTCTGCTCTTATGGTGTGAGTTTATTAAATTAATATTTTCAGTAAAACAAAGCTGATTGACACATTAATCCAGTTATTTCAATTTCTATATAATGCAGGTTTGGATATTTTTGACAAGCTTTACGTGCCCCAGTTCAGTGTAAACAGATTTAGATTATAACTGGGTTTGTGATTAATAACTGTGTAAATATAAGATAAATTGATGAACTTTTTCGGTCATATTCCAATTTATCATGATGGGCTGCATAAATTTGGAAAGTTGACAAACTTTAAAAACAAAAATATTAAATCGACCGATTCCAGTCAACAACATTTACACTTGTCACAATCGTTTCACTCTGTTCTCCTCATTCTTTATTCTATGTCTTCATTCAGTCTTCCACTTCCATGCAATAACAACTGAACTACTAATGTGCCTTCCCAGGTCATCTCTTTAAAATAGGGGTGGTCCCGGACCCTAATTGCGGATGTAACCAGGGGGGGAGGGCAGACTTAGACCACATCATTTTCACATGTCCAAATAACGACCAAGCACGAGAAAAGCTAATAAACAGCATCAGCAAAGAGATTTCAAGACAGATGCCACTCACCTTGGTGAACTTATTCTTGACGAAGAAACGATGCATACTGGCAGCCTTATATAACTTCTGCAGGGAAATAAACTTAAATTTATAATGCAATAATAATAATAACTTAAATAATAAAGCGAATACTTATGTCTTATGCGTACAGGTATGGATAAGTATTGTAAATGAAACCGAAAAAAAAAATAAAAAAAAAATAAAAAAAAAATAAATAAATAAATGAAAAAAAAAATAATAAAAAAAATAATAAAAAAAATAGAGTATATATATATTAATAAAAAAAATTGATAAAAAATAGAGTATATAAAAAAATGATAAAAAATAGAGTATATATATATATAAAAAAATAAAAATAAAAAATAGTAAGTAATCTAAAAAATGTAAGAAAAGGAAAGTGGAATTGTTCAATTTAAGATAGGGATGTAATCTTTTTGTATACTTTGTAATGTAATGAATGATGCTTTTAACTGCAACCTCTGTGACATTGTTACATCCAAATACAAAAGTCTGTGACTAATGGGGTTTCATTAACCCTGAGGTCATATCACCACCACCACCACCCACTAATGTGCCGACAGCTTCTTTTATATCCCATTGCCGTGGAGTCTAGAAATGTCTGATAGTTCAACGGATGACTCCACGCAATCTCGAACATGGTTAGAACGCAGAACCATTCTGGTATTTAGTAGAATGTGGTTTCTTGGTCTACTCGTTAGGAGGGGGGGTGGCACTGGTAGTCTAAATCTAAAATGGCGACCAGATCCGAGAAGCGAAATTCGAACGGAATGGTCTTTTGCAGTAAAATAAACCTCAAATACATATCAAGGATCTGTTTTGTTAATTTAAACCTTCCTTGGAGTCGTCAGGTTTGCATCCTCCATGATGAAACTACAGTGGACGTTCATTCATTAATGACCTGTTCGCGAAGCACATGATTCGATTGTAAGTAGCAGTGCTTCATTAATAATTTAAACAGGTTTTTGTTAACAAAAATACATTCAATAAAAGACGACAGCTAAATAATAAAATCATCCATTAATATCTAAGCTTCTCCACTGATACCAGAAAAGACCTCTATCGATTATACAAAACTGGAATAATGAGACCTGTGTCTACTTCGCACGTCAAAGCGCATTTAAAATTTGTAAAATAGTTATCTAAGTCATTATTAAAGTCGGAGAAGAAATTTTTGTTTTTCGATTTGTTGATTCCCTCGAGGTTTTCAACTTCCTAAAAGCAAACAAAGAATAACTTGGAGATTTGACGTATAAATCGATCGGGAGATTAATTACTTGATAAAGACTACTAGGCTACTAAAAGCAAACAGTGATCGTGTGACAAAACTTTTAATTAAATTCAGGATGCATCATTTTATTTACGGAGACACAACCAGTTACCGCACTGATGCCGCTTGTATCAAAAAAATCCTGTTAATTATTGATCTAACCCTGAACCTATATCATTTCCTCACCTTACCACATCAGTTGAATTGAAAAGATATAGAAAACGTTAATTTCAATTACCTATGAGCAATAATTTATGGTGATTTCTTCAAGTTGTTAGGTGGCCGAAAATTTTGCTCGATACTTTCAGATGATCGGGGAAATTTATAAACATTCAAATAATTTCAAGAGAAGAAGGTAGGAGGGACGAGGAAGGAGGAGAAGGAGGGCGGAAGGAGGAAGAAATGAAACTGCACAGGATTTAGCATCCGTCAAGCCTGAATGAATCAGCATGTAACGCATTAGTGGCGTTAAGTCTATCTACGCGTATTTTAACTTCAAAATAAAAATTGTTTTATCGAGAAAAAATTGTTAACAACCTTTTCTAAAAGAACGTATAGTGTTTAAATTCACGAACCTTAGGTCAGTTGCGATCTTGCGATTACGACATCACCTGATGCGTGCGATGTACCAAAAACAATACTCTAGAACGAGAAGAGAAGAGAAGCGTGAGAATTTGCGAATATCATAGGTCAGAAATGACATAAGGGTTTCTGATTCGTCAAGCTTTTTTTATTTTTTAAAAAGGAGGAGTATCGGTCTTCAATATGTAGTTAAGACAAAGTCGCTCCACACCGGTAATATGGGTTTGGAGCCTCTTGCTCATACACCCAGCCTCAAGTATGCCAAATAAATAGTAGAAAGGACAGCACAAACACCCAGAGCCTTCACCGAGAATCGAACTTAGTCCGCCGGGCCCAGTGATTCAGCACAGACCGCCCACTGAACCACTCGGCCACCGGTGTGATCATTCGTCAAGCTTGAGAAACATGAAGTCGCTGTGAACGAAGGACGGCAAACCTCCCCGGTATATTATCTGAATTTTTAATTATTACCTCTTGCCTTACCTCTAATTTTCATAACTAGAAGCTAAATTGTTTCTACTAACCTATCTTAGCTACATTCGAGTCCAAGACCGAAGGGCCAACGAGTGTCTATCTCCGTTTCGAGAATTTACGTCTCTAACAAGATATTCGTTTTTGGGCTAACAGTTTTATCAATTTTCTCTTCTCTCTCGCTACCTCTACAAGCATCAGACTCAGCTATCCGTTGTGATGGCGGAGACAGCTAGTGGAGGGGATATGACATCATCGGACCATCAACCTATAAACACCAACGCTGTCTCAGTTACCGAGCCAATTATCAATAGTTGAAGATAGTCAATTTCAAATTGCTGCCTTTATCCATCCATTTTTCCGTCATCACAGAAAAATTTTCCCGTGACAGATAAAGAAGTGATCCCTTTTTATTTTAAAACTAAATAAATTTAAATAAGAATCTAAAATCGTGGCTACAAGATATAAAAAATTACAGTCTCAACTTGAAGTTTAGTATTTCCAGATAAGACTTATGCAAGACGCTCAAGAGACAGCTATTAAAAAAGGTCAACATTGAAATTCTTCAAGCCTTTATTAAGTCTTGCCGCGCTTTAAAAAAAAATGTGAAAAGTTTTATTCATAAATTGGCCATCGTCAAAATAAAGTAAACTAAAAAAACGTAAGAAAAATAGATGAGCGCTACTAAAAATGATTAGACGGCAACGGTGTTAAATTCTCAGATGCATTATCCTGGGAGATTATTAAAAGCCTACTGCTCATCAGAACCATGAAAGGTTTTCCCGTCCCGTTCGGTTTTCCAATAACGATCGGTTAAGCGGTTACACATTATCGGACCGCAAAATAATTGAATGTTTTAGCCCGAAAGAGCCCGGGATTCTTCCCTTCTGTCGGTTAAAACTTGAGGCATTAATTATGGGGAGAATTTCATTAGGGAGGTGAACATGTTCGCCCTTGTAGGCTAGATATTGACGGTGACGTGTTTGCATTGACGTGTGAACTTCCAACAAGCCCTTAGTTTCTAATTTCACTCCATTTATAGACGCGGATCGGTGTACTTTCGAAAAGAGCGATACTCGTACAAGTCATTTTAGAAGAACTATATACACATCTCAACTTTTCATTTTTTCAACTTCTAATCTTACGATGCTTGTGCTGGTGCTCTTTAATATTTGACAGTGTTTATGACTACGTATTGAGATATTTGAGCACGGCCGAGCGCGGGAGAGGGAGGGGGGGGGTAGAACAGCAGGTAAGTGTTCTATCTCCGCTACCGCAGTCTCGGCCGTTTTCGCTCATGTTTGCACGAAATTTTCATCTATTTTTCAGCAATTAAATGAAAAACGAAGATTGACGTTTTATAGCTGAACACTTCTACTTTCCAAATACATATGGAGTATCTAGCCTCGCTGAAAAATATGGTACGAAGAACTTCTGGTTATTCGTTTTTTTTTCTCTTAATAATAAACGGGTTGCTTCAGCTTTCATTTTCTTCATATTTTAATTCTTTACAACTCTACTATTGGGACCATTTACATTGCTCCATCAGGTTTTCTTAAAAAATGCGATTTTTTGCACTAAATGATAATGAAAAAAAGAAAATAGTGGAAAATTGTTCAGTTAGGACGTAGGAGTTATTCCGACGGCACCGGCGGTATTCCGTTACTATTTTTAACGGCATCTGGTGATTTTAGAGCTCCGTTACTTGGACAAATTCTATTCCTGAGATAAACAACGCTTTTCCTGATCAAAATTTTCCTTCATTATCGAATATGATTGAAAACGTGCGTCTAATAATGATACATTATAAAGTACGTCGAGTCTTTCTTATAACAGCGCTTAATTATCTTGCTTGAACTGCTATTAAGTTGAGTGCTCCACTGGTTTCAGTTGACAATCCTCCGGGGTTTAGTCGAGAGACGCTGAAAAGTTAAGGAACTGGAAACACCTAATATTACATTCCACCGTATGCTTGAACGAAAATCGTCTCACAACACATTTTTTGTCAATTTTTTTACTAAGCATTCTGTTACATACTAAACGTTAATAAAATTCATCTCCAAAAAATCATCACCATTCATCTCTAAACTTTGTTTTTTAGACCTTGTCAAAACTTCCAAGAACAGAGGGGAAATAAAAATCATAAGCTCAATGCTTTTCGAAACTTTCAAAGATGTTACAGTAATGTAGTTTTTCCAGACCATTCGTGTTTCTGGGAACTATGGGACATTTTTTAACTCTGAAAGAAGCAGTTCAAAGTCCCCTTAAAAGCGCAGCTTTGAACTAAAATATAACGAAATCCAAGACTTTCGTTTATTATTCTTTTATTAGAGACAGTTTAATTTCAGTTTATCAATTCAGAGCAGGAAGGCAGAGTTTTTACGGCGGTGATAGCGACCTTATCACCCCGCCGCCAGCTATATAAGTGGAGCACGTCGGAAGGACTGGCAGTGCTTAGTTGGGTACTGACCAAAAAAAAGAGAGCGTTTCCTTCCCCTGATAGATGTATTGAGCATTCAAAGGAGCAGGACAGCCGAAAATTGAGTGCACAAAGAGAAAGAGGCAGATGTACTGAGTCAACCTGTCCTTGTCCTACCAATCGCCGCCAAGAGTGTATTGAACTCTACGCGGAAAATCTATTTCATTTACCAGACCATCGTCGTATTGATACGAGGTCTGATCAACGAATCCCTCCGTTTGAATTGTATTGAGAGTCAAATAGGAGCGGCTATACCCCCGTTTCCCAGACAGATGATCAAACGGGACACACGAAGGCAGATCGCGAGTTCCGCGACAGAAGGAAAGGTTCGAACGCACGATCGGTGGATCGATTGATCGTAAAGCAGCAGTCAGGTCAGCACGACGTCGACCACGTGACGCGATATCTCTTTATGATCGTCAAATACCATAGCCAATCCCAGTCGAGCCGGCTCGGACCAAGCAAAAGCCAGCGTTTCCTACAGTACGCCCTTCTAGTGGACGAGGCCCAATCAGAAGAGTCACAGGAATACAGAAGATGGAATTATTGTTCACCGCGAGGCAGAAGAAGGCTGGATAACTTCTAAATGCATCAACATTGAGAAAACTGTTCTTTGTCCATATAAATTACAAACAAAAATTCAAGAACCTATATCTATAGGACCAAACTGCGCTCCTGGATCAGCGAGTTCCTTTCCTACCGACCATTTTTATCGAGGTGGAAGACCACTCACTCTTACTCCTAATTTCAGAAGGTTCACTGAAGGATCTAAGACATCCATAGGAACCGAAGCTGGGATACATAGCGCTAGCTCGAAGAAGAGAGTCTTCTCGAGCCTGGGCCTTCATGCAACAACTTTCTCTCTGAGCGCAAATGCAGGAAAGGATGCACTGCCGACGCTGATCAATAAATATATTTTCAGACAGCCCAGCGGCTTTAAAAGCTTTAAGCTTCAGCCACTGCAAGTCCAATTCGCCCGGAACCGTCAATTAACTCTGAACGCCCTAGCAATTAAGGAGTAACTAAGCGACTCTAATCTGGATTCTGAGCCATGCTGGATATGGAGAGAATGAACTTGCGGACTCTGGCTAGAATAGGAGCAGAATCCGAATTTATCGGACCAGAACAATCAAAAAGGAACCAAAAAACTATTGGAGCTTAACAGGAAAGAACTGAGTGCCTTAATAGGCTTATATTCTGGGCATTGCAAGCTGAACCATTATCTGCACATGATGGATTTACCGATCAGTGCTAAATGACGCCTATGTGTGGAGGATGACGATACAGCTAAACACATCCTATGTGAGTGTCCCGCGTTGGGGAAAACCAGACTGCAAACCTTCGAGAGAAACTATGTCACACCGGAGTACATGGATACATTTCCCAATAGCTTCCTCAAGGAGGCTGACCTGATGGGGTTAATTAGCACTAGCACTAGCACTAGCACTAGCACTAGCACTAGCACGACTAGATGTGAGCCACAATAATAGACCTTCGGTCGCAGTGGTGCGGGTGTCACAAATGACCCATTCACGACTAATCTAATCTAATCTAATCTAATCCGTGAAGGACTACTTTGACAACATTAATCACCCGATAAGACTTTTATACCCCGATTGATTTCACCCTGTATGTGGTAGAGCTTCGATTCGATGACCACTGTTTTTGTTTTAGTTTCGACAGTGGAAAGGACTTACCAGTCTAATGTGTTTCCTGGAAAGCAAACAGCCGATTTAATTACGCCAGATCGGAGCTTTATCGCTTATGTAATCTTCGGAGGTGGCTCTGGCACTTTCACAGCGGCCCTAAACAATCCCGCATCCAGAACACACGCTGGGGATTAACAAACATTCAAGAGTTGTAAATCGTTGGAGAGAAGGCAATTTTCATCATAGAGTAAAATTTATTATATTTTAGAGAATTGGTGGAGTTTTAATTGGGAAAATCCGGCTGTGGTCACTGAGTCTTCAAATAATAACGACAGGCCATAAAAATTTACATGTTTTTTGGACAGTGTTGAAAATTTAAATGGAATAAGTTAAAAACGACATCATTTCCTCAAATATGCGGATGTGAGGACTTTTATGTATTAAATTTTCAGCACAAGTGGAAGTTTTACACGTAGGTACTTGATATGTGGCTTCAACATGATGGTGCCTTGTCTCACATAACAAGTTACAGGAGAGAAATTTTGCTTAGTAGGTATGTAGTTAGATGTTTACGGAAAAATTGATTTCGAAATTGAGCGACATTGGATCCATGGCGAAATTTATCGCCTTGGAAATCTTTTAAGGCAACATTTGAAAAATATCGCCAATACAAGTGAAAATCTGCAAAAAGTCATGCAAAAAATGTAATCAAAAGAATAAGCATTTGTTGTATGGCTAGCAGAACGCGTGGGTAGTAATGTGGGTAGTAAGTACTGTCATCAGTAACATAAATTTATTTTTTTTTCATTAAAAAAAAATCTACCTATTTTCGTTCGCTAATCCTGTGAAGGCTAAATGAATTTTAAACTGTTACTGATCTTTAAAAGCCTCACCAATCTTGGAGATAAAAAAATCAATAGATTGAGGCAAATATCTTATTCATGATATAAATATTATCAAATTTGGTTTTCAGTGGTCTTTCGAATTACAACTCCTTTTAGAAGTTGAAAAAAAAAGCAAACGGAAAAGTAATTTATCAGGCATCAGACTAAAAATTTAATTAAATTAAATGAAAATTAATAAAAATGCGTGTTGGGTTAGGCTTGCGGCAAAGGATACACCCCAGGCAGCCAAAACGCTTGCCAAAACTGAATTTAGGGCCCCTCAAGTGTCTTTTATTCATTTTCATTTGATTTAATTAATTCTCTCACTATGGTTAAGTGATCAAATTGTGCTGTTGGTAAGATACATTGTACCGATGAGTCCCAATTAGGACGAAACACGTGTCTGCAATTTCCACCTCTACTCATAGCAATTATTTAACCCGTAAACTGTAAAATCTTCAATTTAACAGTTCCACAGATTCAATCTCAGACGTGAAATATTTTTCTGTCAAGAAATGAATAAAATTTAAAATTATACAGGGTGAATCAGTTTTTTTTATAGCAGGATGCGCCGAAAACTGATTTTTTCCAACACCCTGTATCTTTTTTTCTAAGCTTCTCCGGACATATATGTTTATGAAATATTTTATTCCTTAAAACAGGTCTTCTAGAAATTGGTGAAGTCCTGCTAAGAAAAAAAACTGTCTCACCCTGTATAATCCTTAGGAGAAAAAAATCTCAACAATTTATTCTCGGAGAATTAGATGAAATCAAGAGTGCAAAGCCCCATGCCGATGGTGTACAAAACTCCGAGGTTGGGGTAGGAAATGTTACTTTAAATTATTTTTTCCGAATAATGATAGGGAGGCACTTTTTGACAAACATAACTGGAAATTACTCAAAAAAACTTGTCTTGTAAGGAACTTTTTAAAATAGAAAAAAGGGTAGTGACATTATTTCACATTTACCAAATTCACACACACGATTGAACACGAAATATAATTAATTTCAAAATGAATCTCAAAATTAATAAGAATCGATTTGTGTATTTTTTGCTTCCTTTCAAGTTAGTAGGTAGCCACAGGAAGTAACCTGAAATTTCCTGATAATTTATAAATGAACCACATTAAGGTCTAAGCAATTACCTAATTACGAATTCAGGTTAAGTGCAATTTAATACAATTTTTCAATAAACAATGTTACTTTTTTTTTGTCAGTTTCGATTTATTCTACTTCCACCAGGTTTACCTATTTGTCCAATGTACATAGACAAGTTTATTATTTTTTTATATTCAATGAAAAAAATATAATTTTTTTTTATGCACCCTCACCAATGATTTTAACTAACGCCCTCCATTGACGTTCACTCTATTATTTTTTTAGTGTTCTTAAAAGGCTCAAAGATTTTTTTTTGAATACGTTTTTTATTAGGTGCTCCAATAACAAAAGTAATCACCTTATTGGAAGCTGCTCTTATTATAGCAAATTGAGTCATCTGTCATCGTAACTCTGACATTTGTGAAGAAGGCAGACGTAAAAGATATGCGCCAACAAGTCATGAAACGATACACTCCTTAAGAACGCCGACTAACCGTCCAGTCAATGAAGGGAGTGGATGGTGCGTGACCTCCCACTTTTGGGGTCAACAATGTAGAGAAACAATTTTCTTATAATAAATGAATAATCTACAACTTTATTCCAAACGTGATTTTCGACTTTCCAACCGTTTTTGAGTTACACGCTCCACAAAAGTAAATATTTTCGAAAAAAGTCATTTTACATTAAACATTCCTTCATATCGTCTATAATGTTCATCAGAGGAAGAGCATGTAGTTCAAAAACGGTTGAGAATACAAAAAAACCTAAAGGAATAAAGTCTTGGATTGTTTTATGAGCTTTTATTTATTATAAGAAAATTTTCCCTGCATGGCGATGCACCGTTTTCGAGATATAAGCGGAAACCTAAAAGTTGGGACTGTTCCTCCTATCCCCCCCCCTGGCTCACACCTAGTTGTCAGGACTTTCGGTACGTTAACACCCTAAGCACTTTGAACAAGTTTCTGAAGGAATCGCTTAGGTAGACCTGCTCACACACTCTCCACCTTCTTTTGGGCCAGCTTTGACTGGACTATAATTATTATTATGTCTATGTTTGTAAGCAAGAATAGGTCAATGGTTATCCTGACCGTGCAAAACCAACTAACAGGACAACCGTAACAACAACGCCTTAAAGAGACGTGTAACCTCAAGTTTGTTATTAATTGGAGACTGGCCAAAAATACTCTTGACCCGGCTATGAGAAATCTTCTTTTTTTTTTTTTTTTTAAAGGAGGGAGCATCGGTCTTAACTATGTAGGTAAGACAAAGTCGCTCCACTCCCGTAACACGGGATTTCGAGTATCTTACTCATTCACCCAGCCTCAAGTATGCCTTTTATAAATTTAAACGTTCGGTCGCTTGTTGTATTTTTCACATACATTCGAAAATGCATCCGAAAAATAACACGAGCCGGTGAGTCCCGAACTCGCGACCTTAGGCTCGGTAGGCAGCGGACTTAACCACTAGGCTACGCGAGTCTCCTTACGCGAGAAATCAGTGGACGATCTCTACAGCGCATATTGGTAGAAGATTTGAAGATGATTCCATATAAAGTGCAAACGGTTCAACAGTTATTGCCTCCAGAACGCCAATCGCCGATTTTTGGTTGGAAATCATCATGAGCGATGAGCTCGTTAATAAGCAAAATTAACGCTTCTATGGAACTCCTCAAATAATGCTCGAAAGTCCATTAAAAGCTCTGAAAATAATTTTTTTTGTGCGGTATTCACTGCAAAAATATTTTTTTAGAACTACCTACTGTGGATAGTGAGCGCTACAGAACCGTGTTAAGAAGAGACTTTCTTGAAAATTGATGAATTGGGCTCAATTTCTCGTTTTGGTGATTTGCATTGTGCAAGATCACCCAATTTGACTGCTACTACACACCTTGGGAGTCCCAAATGGAACATTGAAGAAAAACTGGTAAATCTATCGTCTATAAAATATTAGGAAAGGTGATTAAAATTGCTCTAATTATTTATTAAAACTATTTCTATATAAATACAAGTGATCAAGAAGTTTGTACACAGTGATATCCCGGGAAATACACATTGGATCCTTGACCCAATTAATTTTAAAAGCGCTACCCAATGATACGGGGGTAACCTTTTTAATTTTAAACAGGTGAGTTTGAATTCGCATCAGATGGCTCTGTAATCCTAAAAATATTTTTTCGTTCGTGATTTCTTCGGTATTTTCCAAGAAATTTTACGGAAGAATGAAAAATAATAAAGTACAAGTTCATTTACTTAAAAAAGCCATCAATTGTATTAAATTGAAGGCACCCCCTACCAGAACCATGAGCATGAAAGTTTTTCTTCGTTTTGGCGAAAAACAATATTTGTTACAACATTTTTACGAATAAAAAAATCAGGTTATCTTTTGAAAATTACCTTCCACTACTCCCCCCAATGGAGGTTGGTAAGGTACCTGTATTACCGACCCTTAAGAATCAGTATCAATAATACAGGTACGCTAGAGGTTGTAACGTACATTTCGTACGTACCGGCTAGATGTCGGTAACACAGAGACGACGGCGGGCGCGCGCAGTTCGTGAGTGATAGTGGTTGTTAGTGCATCGACCAACTCGAGTCGTAACCTCGACTGTCAAGTTGTAATGAGGTGCGTTTCAGCATCATACCTGCGTTTTCACTTTCTTTCTCTCCTGGAATTCGCTAAAGGAAGGTCGGTTCCGCAAAACACCTGAAGTTTCCTGAAATGGCGTCGTGAACTTTCACGTTAATTATTGTTAATTATTATAAACATCGCCCACGTTTTTGGCTTGCTCCCGATCGAGTTTCGCTCGCAGCTTTTTACCTGGAGACAATTTTTACCTGGAGGCAACTTTTTTACCTGGAGACAATTTTTTACCTGGAGGCCCATTTTTCCCCGGGAGGCACATTTGTACCTGGAGGCAACTTTTTCCCCGGAACCAACTATTTCATGGAAGCAAGGTTCTTCTTCTAACAAGAAGGCAGCACAGAGGTTGTACCTGAAACCAAGTTTACCACCAGCTAAACCTTCACCCTCGCCCGAAGACCCTACGAAGCTAAGTGCCTTTGCCTACCAAGTTTTAACCGATCAGTTCATTCAGATTCTACACGCTCTTGCTCCTTATTGTTGTTAACCGTGCTCAAGTTAATAATTTGTGATAATAACTGTGATTTATTTTAATAAAGAGTACCTGTTATTCTGCTGACCCGCTTGTTATTTGACCCTCTTAGACTAGCGACTCAACCTACGACCCTTGTTTTTTTCTTGTCTCATGCTCTCAGCGACTATTTTTCCCCTCTAAGGGTTAAACAGTTCGTTTCAAGTGGCGCCCAACGTGTCTATCTGCCAATAATTCGTTTCAAGGTAGGGGGAGGGAATTAAATTTAACAGCATTGAATTACTATTTTTAGGTAAATGAACTTGTATCTACTTAATTATTGTTCACTCTTCTGTAGAATTTATTGGAAATTACAAAAAAAAAAAATGCGAACAGCGCAAATATGTAAAAAAAACCGTTTCAGACAAATTGGACGTATTTTCTCACAGAATCCGATTCTGCAATAAAAAAAATAGGGGTACCCATTTGGGATTTTAATGCTGTCCACCCCCCTACCCCCCTTTCCACCCCAAGGGGTGCGGGGTCGGGGTTGCGTTTGGTATCATTGGATAGTGCCTTTAATCATATATACGGCCACCCGTATGATTTATTTAATTTTTATTAAAACTCACTCTGGCGGCGACCATTTGGTCGATATTACTTTCTCGATATTATAAATTAGTTCTAATTCCAAATACCCAAAAACCTGAATAAATAATTCGGCTATATTGTAAATTAATAGAATGAAATTTGGATTAATAATTGAGATACGCTACTCTTTATACACGCCTATTATAAGAAGAGATGCCATTACAGTTCATGTCATTATAACTTAATGAATTGTAATAAAAAAATTAACTGTCCCTCAAACTCTTCTATTTTATTACTCACGCACGTCATTACGTTAAATTATTCTACCACGTTTTAGTAATCCAACTTTCTGTTTATTCGAAAAATAAATTTGTCATAATTACCAGACCATCAACTTAATATACCCACGAATTCCATCATCAAGGTACCTAAATGACTGTATCTCGTACAAATAATTACATGGACATTTTTTTCCCTGATAAGGTCATTAATAATAACAAGTAATTATAGCTATTATCAAAAGGTGAATCAACTTTCTTTTGTGTAACCCGTAGAATCGTTAATGAATATGGAAATAAAACTCCTTTTCTAATCCGATTTTTGGAGCAAACTTAGCGTGTTTTCTTTTCTTCTAATACCGTTCCTGAACAGACAGATCTGCTATTCCTGCACCCAATCCCTCTTTATCCCTTCAATACTTATGAACTCCTAATACATATCTCTCTTGACGTTTTAGCTGGTAAATTTAAGTAGAACTGATTGTTTCTAAAGAGCCTAGGAGAGGCACCTATACGAATTTGGATCTAGATAAACAAGAGCAATTTATTTAAGAGAGCTGTAAATCTCATTATGTTTACGAATTAAACTAAACGACTCCCTTGAAATCCTGTATATTAAGCAGCAGGTAAATCGCAAGAATTTGTCACCATTAACCCTGTCGAGTTATAGCAATGAACATCTATTAACGGGCATTTAAAATCGGCCATCGAGATTTATATTCCGCAGAAAGGGCCCATTTATCCTTGATGGACTCTTTATAAGGCACTTTAACTACGTTTTCAATATTCGCTATCAGTTAATCGAATATCGATTTACAACTTTCTATTGTTGGCCGAGAATAAGACGACACTTTTCACTTTTCTATTAAAAAGGTCTTATTTTAGAACTTGTTGCCACGTTGTGGTCCCTGAAATATTTTATAAAAAGTCATGTTAGTTTCAGAAAACGCCCAATTTTGTGTGCCCAAAAAATGTACATCCCCCAAATCTCGTAAAGTGATTGAATTTTCACCGAATTTTTGAGATAACATTGTGTTTATATAATTAATTTTTATAAATACTCATATCACTAATGCTTTTATCGCATTCTATTTGATTGTCTGAAATACACCAGATAACTCATCCCTCACCTGGTTCCTGTAATCCTGTACCGGTCGACAGGGTTCCATAGCGCTAAACCGAGTTCTCATACCGCTCGATTGGTTCCATACTCAGCCTAGACCAGCCTGAATGCAGCCTGATCTCTACAGGAACCCGGTCGATCGATGCAGCAGCCAGGTGAGTCTATGAGTTGTTTGAGGAGTTTTTTGGACGTTGACGTTTCTCCATGTAGTTTCCCAAAAGGATTGGTCCAGAACTGTCATAGCGTATCTACTTACACCCTTATCGGTAGACCAATCAAGCAATCCATGATCTCATAGCTTTTTCCCTATCATCATATATGCCAGCCCTTCCGACCTAATACTCGTTCTTCGCAACTCTTGGAAGTCTTGAGTCTGGCGTCAACAAGTGGTGAGATGTCGATCGGTGCAGCAGCCAGGTGACTGACTCTATGAGTTGTTTTAGGAGTTTTTGGACGTTGACGTTTCTCCATGTAGTTTCCCATAAGGATTGGTCCAGCACTGTCATCATCCCATAGCTTTTTTCCTATCATCATATGCCAGCTCTTCCGATCTAATACTCGTTCTTCGCCACCCTTGGCGATTTTGAGTTTGGCGTCAACAAGTGGTGAGAGATGGCTCGTATCCAGGTGGTCGCTGGGCATCTTTTGCTTCTTCTACTCATGGCTCACACCTTCTTCTTCTTCTATTTCTATGGCTTGGGCACCATTGTGCATACAGCCAGCTTCAAGTGTTTCTATGACTTGGCCAGATTTTGATATCTTGGCGATTTCCAGTGCTTGTAATTAACTAAAAGAGAGTTTAGTATTTGGACAAACCACAACAAAGGAAATAACTCTTCTCTCTCTGGGGCAACAGCAGAGCTCACACCTGTCTGGTTATATTCTCTTCGTTTTGGTGCAAATTGAAGGTCTTGGATGTACTTGTAAACCTGGATCTAGGTACACGTTTCTGACTGTATAATGCCTGGGAGTATTGAAGGACAGATTCAATATAGGAATTATTCATGGTCAGATGAAGCTAAACGGAAGCTTAGGGAGAAGAAACCAGTTTTAAGACATTGTAAGAAACAAAAGTGAATGCGACTGAGAACGTTTACAAGATTGAAACAAAAACCAGCAAAACAAACCGTAATTACTGCAAAGTTTTTGATTACGAACAGAAAAATCTTGAAAACAAAAGGAATTTGTAAACAGCGAAGTCAACAACAGATGTCAAGGATATTCACACAAAAGTCTCTCATACCACTCGCTGGTGTTCTTGGTCCCATTGAAGTTGTCACACCATATGAAGTGGAAACCATTCTGGTACCTATGAATTTTTTTTTTAAGCTACAGAGCCAGCTAAAATACCTGGATGACAAACTTATTCAACCTCGTTCTAACAACGGGGAAGATGCCTGACTTGTGAAGACTCAGTAACATGATCCCATTTTCCGAGTCCCGTGCTAACTTTACTGCTATGGGAATTATAGCGCCATTAAATAGACGTCACACAATATAGCGAATTGCGAAAGGGTGACAATAAATATGGGAAGAAATTTCAAGAAGAAACGTCATATTACCCCAAGCCTTTACTACTATAGTGGATATAATGTACCCGATACACTTGATAATGATTCTATAAGGTCCTGAATTTTTTTTTTTGTCTTCATAGACCTGGAGAAGATTTCACCGAAACGCGCGACTCAACGTACATCCTGAGCGCCATGCTTCTTAGAGCGCCATCCATACAAACTACATCATCAGGTATCTTGCGCCGTAGACTCTTTTTGATTTCGGAGATGTACGCAGGTAGTTCTGATAGAAAAATCGTTGCCCAAATATTTTCTGGTCTCTTTTTTTGGTGAAGACAGTGACAACAAAGAATTAAACATCAAAGAAAATACGGAAGATCTGGTTGTGTTCGAGTCTCCACCAACTTCTGTTACACATTGAGCTTAGTATTTTTGTAATCTTTTATTTAATAAGCTAGTACACCATTAAAAATTCAGCGTTCTTTAACAACCCTTTTTATCTTATTTTTAGTTTTGCTCTCACCAGTGGAACCTTTCTTTACAACAACAGCATCAGCTCTAATGGGAGGTAGTTTCTCCAAAGTAACAGCTGAATTTCGAGGAATATTAATAAAAGAAACTTGCTGTGCAATTTTTGGTAGCCTCTGATTTGAGATCGCGTAACCATAATTATCCTGTTCGCACGACTTGGAATAATCTTCTCCTGCAACAATCTTAGAAAACGCACCTTTCGGCAAAATATCAGATATCGACAAAGCTGCTGACACGTCAACATTGCTGATTAAGCTGCCTTGAAATTCTTCTTCTTCCCCCTCTTCCATCTCGGTTCCCCCAGAACTAATTCCAGAGATACTTTTCTGTCTCGAATCACCTGTCCCGTCAAAGACGGTCACGTCGGAGTCAATTTCGGAATTTGTCTCTAGTACGAGGCATTCGGGAACTCGACGTGCTGCCCAGGAGTCTGGTCTCGAAGCTTCAGGTGGATCATCGGGAAGGTATGCAGGGTTCTCGGTGTAATGCTTGGAGATGTCCTCGTGATAGTAGAACACGACGTCGATTAACCTGGTGAGAGCTTTCCGGGCACAATGCACCGTGAAATTGACTGTTTGTTTTTCAATGTAGATCCGATAGATTTCGTCCATGACTTTTCTCATCAACTCTTCTCGGATCTGGTAGATTATCATTTCGGCTTCTTCAGATTCGATAATTGCGTTGAGGAATTTCTCGTTGAAGGCGTGCGATTCCTGGATTGCGCCACCACTACGTTTAGTGGCGGTGGTGTTTTCCGAGGGACCAGAATCGGCAGATTTTAATGATTTTTTTCTATTCATTCTTTATTAGCTTATTTATGACATTATGAAAGATGACACTTCAACTTATAATAAATTGACAATTGTCTTTTACAGCTGCTAGCGTAGGAGAGAGCGCATTCCAGTTCCAGTTTCTTTTATTTCAACGAAACCACCCAAAGAGAACTACAATAATGATTGAAAGTACTACGTTCACGTTAAATGGCGACCTTTCTCTCTTTTCGACACATTCCCCTTTTGGTATGTTCTCGATTGATAAGACTGATGAGCTGAAAAATACAACGAAACATAGAATGTCTCTATCTTCATCGGTTGCTGTGTAGTAAAATGCTTGTGCGCGCTCGCTTGTTGAATTTTAGGTAAATAACTGACCGCACGGCCAGCGGGCCACGTGTGCGCCGCGCTAATTCTCGTTGTCCTTTGCGACTCCCTGCTCGTCACTGTCAGTAGCCGCGAAATGTTACTGCTCCGTAATTTTTACATAAAAGAGTAACACCTAAAAGAAATAGAGATTGAATTCCTTTCATCTTAGGATGTAGTCATATGAATGAATATTTAATTTTTGTCACTTCTGCTAAGCTGCAAATTTTATCATTCAAAAGAAAAGTACTCAAATCCGTCCATTCGCAGCGCCTTTGTTAAAAAATTCAAACAGGTCTCTATAAGTTCTTTCTCTGCTGATCCCCAAAGGAAAGCGGTTTATTCAGTGAAAAGTGTCAACTTTAAAGGCGAGCGATATCGACTAATAACAATCCTCCTTGAAGCCTACAGGGAAGGATTTACCATCGGAATGTCACAATATTGATCGTTTGTGTTAAACAAAACCGTGTTTTGTTAGCGACATGGCAGTGGCGGTACAAGGAATAGACAAGCTTCGTCCTTCTGTAGCGATGTATATTATTATTCCAAGCATTAGTGTTCCTTGTATGTGTAATAAATCCTCTGACTTCCCGCTGCCTGGAACAGTGACTTTGAATAATCTTACCACCTCTGACAAATGTAACAATTGAATATCGCTCACATGTAATTCTATGATCACAGTTGTAGCCGTGCTTCGGCGACAATGGAGCCTCGCTTGAATGGTGGAACGACTAGATGGAGACACAATGAAGGGCACAAATGAACATACTGGCTTTATTAGCTCCCCCAGACTTGCTCTTCCCTGTTATGAGATCGTGAATAGGCGCAAAAATAGGCCCGCGCGACTGACGGCTGGGAAATTACACTATTCACTGTTTGTCGCTTTGTTTCTATCTCCTGCTGGAATTAAATAGTGTTTGCAGTAATCAGTAGAATGAGCGCCCTATTTTACAATTTTTAAGTCAGCAGCCATTCAAGTTTTTGTACTTGAGGACCAGGAAGACAGGGAAGGAGATTTTATAAACTAGTAAGGAGGGTAGGATCGCCTTGTGACTATCTGGGAGAAATTTAATGAATGATAATTTCTATTCTTTATGGCGTTTACAAACCAATAACATATCAATTCTAATGGCATGAAATATTGTTGACTAAAAAAGAGGTTGCTTGTTAAAAAATTATTTTGCGTACTAGCCTTTACAGCCCCATTACTCCATACTTTATACCTTAAGGAGAAAAAGAAGCAATAAACCGGGTCTTTTCAGGAAACGAATAAAAGGTTTACTTGTTTAGAAGTCTCATCTTCGGAAACTGAAACAAGCTTTTTATAGTTCATCGTGTGAGAATTTCCAGGTTAAGGCCCTCCCTTACACCTATTTGAATCTTTTACACGACCGTTCGGCCTATTCGCCTAGATTTCAAGGGTTTTGCAAACACTTCGTTCCGTTAGGCTAGAATATTTGAATACCCGGATGGCATGAAAAAATCGAACGGAAACTATAAAACTGAAATTTCAGACCGAAGTATTGAAACAGAATCAGTAGCGTAACTGAGGGTCACGGTTGAGATCCTCTATTTCCAGGTCAGGCTAGATTATTAGAGATTTGAAGTGAAAAATTGCCTCTCCGGATTGAGATTGGAAATTATAAATAATATTTCCCAGGAAGATGTTCAAGAGGCGATTTTTTTCAGTGACGTTATATTTTATATGTACATTTATCCTATTCCGGATGCTTTTAAATTATAGAGGTGGCTGTGGAAATTCATATACGATAATTAATTATTATTTAATAGACACGAATTCTAATAACTTCACAGTTTTGGTTAATTACTTCTGAACCTTTCCTCACACTAGTCATACCAGTTACGAATTTCCACACTTGCAAAAGTTATTACGACTTTTGCACCTGGTTAATATCAGCCTTATAATTTCAAATCCACGCAAAGCAAGTATGAAAATACAGACAGTGACAAAGCTTCCTACAAGGTAACATTTGTCTCTCTCTCAGAACATTATTTCTGCTCTGGAATTAATCCTCAGAGACAAGCTTAAAACGTTACAAGTCGTGATTTCGGGCTGTTAAATTAGACTCCACAATGTTCAACTCTTTACGCTACCCGAACAATAAAGAAAGTTTGTCTGGGCCTGGCGGGAATTTCCTCATATTTAACTTAAACCTTCGAGTTCGTTTATAACAGATTTGCAACAAGAGTTGGATTATATTTTACTTCCATTCCAATGGAATTTTCTGTTGACAATTTTGTTTGTAGAGATGTACGTCATATTGTCGAAACTCATGAAGTCCAGCAGTACCAGATAAATAGAACTAAAATAGAACTGAAACGACCTGAAAATGGCAAATCGTCAAAAACAGATTTTCATCAATCACTTTTAGTTTATAACCAATATAAATTATTAGCCCTAGGGGGTATTGATATTGATAGTGATATTGTGCCCCTCTACTCTGCTTCTCTGGTATGTATTCCCTTCATTGCAGCAGTCTCTCCAATTCTGTTTCCTTTAGGAATTTCAGGATTTGAAGGAGGTCGAGCTGGTGTTGTCCCAGAACATTTCTTCTCTAGCGTTTTAGTGCTCCATAGTTCGTCAATAGGTGACGAGGTGTCTCGTTTTCTTCCCTGCAGAATCTGCATCTTTTTTTATGCCAAGTTTCCTCAGGTATTCATTGAGCTTGCAATGACCTGTTAAGAATCTCGTTAGCATTCTGAGACTTTTCTAGACCTTTCTCGGTTAAAGTTCCCGAGGAGCTCCTTGGATTGCCTGAAGCCTGAGAGGTTTTTCCAAAGGACTTCTCTCAGCTTACCTTCTTCCTTTTAGAGTTCTGCTTCAAATAAGGTAGCGGTATGTCTGGACATACCGCGCTCACTATTCACCGTTGCAAAACTGATCTCAACAATGTGTTCAGACTATTTCCAACATGTTGCAACAACGAACACTCAACCGTTTCTCAAGAGATTTTTACGGGAAATTTAATGCCTGGTTGCATCAACGTTAATTGAAAATCTGTCAGATAATTACTGAAGATGCTCTCTTTTATCAAAATGTTGGTCTGATAATGCTGAAAATAATTCTACTCATTTGGGTTCCAGGGCTCATAAACAATAAAAATTAACTCAATAAACGTCTTGTATAAATTAGTGTATTTTTTAATAAAAAATACACTATTGAGGACGACATCACTTTTCGAAAATCACCCAAACTCATCAAATGTCCACCGATCATGACCCCCAGATCACGAAAAAGTGGTTTTCCAAAATTCACCTGCCCACGATATATATATATATATATATATATATAAAGGAAATGATTATTGGGCTTTTTTCTCTTAAAATGCACTCCACGGCAACCAGCAACAAAAATCCAAGCAGATCCGGAGCCACGGACAGCGCTGTTTCGGCCTTCTTTGGCCTCTTCAGCGTAGCACACCGAGAACGCAAGGACAATGCTACCGAAAGCCACGGAATGCGCCAGTTCTATACAAATCAGAGGATTTTTACATCAGTGACCTGCAAGACAGAACGACTGCGACGACACCTACTGCTGGTGGTAAGAACCACCGACCATCAACAGCAGACAATCGCCTTCGTGAGACAAGACTCCTCGTGCAGTTACCTGCTATGAGGATTTGACAAGTCCCCGGGGCAGCGCCAGCTAGTGGCCGGCAGCTCCCTTCACCATTAGCCCAAGTAAATTAGAAGAATAAATAGAAATCTTTAGAGAGTAATTAATAAATATAAAGGAAATGATTATTGGGCTTTTTCTCTTAAAATGCACTCCACGGCAACCAGCAACAAAGGTGTCGTCGCAGTCGTTCTGTCTTGCAGGTCACTGATGTAAAAATCCTCTGATTTGTATAGAACTGGCGCATTCCATGGCTTTCGGTAGCATTGTCCTTGCGTTCTCGGTGTGCTATGCTGAAGAGGCCAAAGAAGGCCGAAACAGCGCTGTCCGTGGCTCCGGATCTGCTTGGATTTTTGTTGCTGGTTGCCGTGGAGTGCATTTTAAGAGAAAAAGCCCAATAATCATTTCCTTTATATTTATTAATTACTCTCTAAAGATTTCTATTTATTCTTCTAATTTACTTGGGCTAATGGTGAAGGGAGCTGCCGGCCACTAGCTGGCGCTGCCCCGGGGACTTGTCAAATCCTCATAGCAGGTAACTGCACGAGGAGTCTTGTCTCACGAAGGCGATTGTCTGCTGTTGATGGTCGGTGGTTCTTACCACCAGCAGTAGGTGTCGTCGCAGTCGTTCTGTCTTGCAGGTCACTGATGTAAAAATCCTCTGATTTGTATAGAACTGGCGCATTCCATGGCTTTCGGTAGCATTGTCCTTGCGTTCTCGGTGTGCTACGCTGAAGAGGCCAAAGAAGGCCGAAACAGCGCTGTCCGTGGCTCCGGATCTGCTTGGATTTTTGTTGCTGGTTGCCGTGGAGTGCATTTTAAGAGAAAAAGCCCAATAATCATTTCCTTTATATTTATTAATTACTCTCTAAAGATTTCTATTTATTCTTATATATATATATATATATATTTCTCCAAAAACGCGAAATTTCGATTTTCAAAACGCTCCTGTAGCTTTATCTTTGAAGATTAGTGAACGAAATTTTGGATCCTTATAAAACTTTAAAATGATGTTAGATTTTCGTTGAAAAAATTTCCAAAACTCGAGTCACTTCTACAGGGTGTCCCTTCAAAGTTCCAGAAATCCGGTTCTTGTGGTATCATTTCAGGTCGCAGTTTTGAATCTAGGAGGCTGAAATTTTTGTGGGAGTAAGATATCCACAAGGAGTGGTCTGGTATTGCACTTGAGCAAAATTGGCCAAGCCGTTTCAAAATGGCAGCCATGTGAATTTTTGGAAAATTTGCTATTTTTTGAGTCCCTGTATGAGCATGATGGCAAAAAAACTCAAAAATAGAATTAACAAAATTGGAAGAAAACTATTTGAAATTTGAATTAAAGCAATAAAATTGGCATTATTTATATTAATAAACCAGTGGCGTGGGTAGGAAAAGGGTAAAAATGTCTAAATTTCTATAACCGCTTATGAGTTCATTTTTAAAGAAATTGAACTGAAATTTTCACAGTAGGCAAGTACACTAATATCCTTTAACCCTTAAAAGTTTCAAGAAGTAAATAAGAAAAATGACGGAGATATTAATATTTTTTTCATATGATGTTTATTTCTATAAAATTTTAAAACCGCTGCTGTAGCTTCATATTTAAGGATTAGTGAACGAAATTTTTTACCCTTGTGAAACTTCGAAATGACATTTGATTTTCGTAAAAAAAATTCCCTAAAGCTGCGTTACTTCTACAGGGTGTCCCTCCAAATTAAAAACAAAAACCGTCTATGAGGCTCTGGTTTCTGGTTTCTGGTCGCAGTTTTCAATCTAGGGGGCTGGAATTTTCTTATGAGTAAGATAGCCGCAAGGAGTCGTCTGGTACTGTATTTGAGTAAAATCGGACCGTTTTAAAGTGGCGGCCTTTTCAATTTTAGAAAAAATTGCTAGATTTGGAACCCCTATACCTACCTAAAAAAGGAAAAGGAAAAAAAAAATTTGCCAATTTTTTATTTTTTTTTGTTAAATTTAAAAATCCATTCTAAGGCACGTTTTCAAACTAAATGAAATGAAATTTTCTCAGTCAGCCACTACGCTAATATGACCCGACTGGAAAATTTCATAAATCCAATTTAAAAAGCGGTGAAAATATTCATAATTGAATCGCATAAAAATACACTATTTCTGCGATTGATGCGCAAGAAGGTTTTTATTTGTCAAAATTGGTTTAATTTTACTGAACTATACCTAAAAAGGCTGAGATATTGTAAATTACCTTGGCTGGAAAGCTGAAAAAATCGATTCATATCCCTTCTTTTACCGTTTTAATTGGATTTAAATTAGAAATGTTAGCAAAATACGCCAAGCAAAATCATCAACGAACTGCTGCCAATCAGCTTTTACTTTGATGTCTCCCGAATTACTCAATAATAATTTTTCTCCAAAAATAATTTTTCAAATTATTTTCATTATTTTCTATCGGCTATTATTTTTGCAATTTACAATATTGATAAAAAAACTTCACAGCGGGAAATTACCCATTAGGTGAACTAAGCGGCTGCTTGGGGGCGCGATATTACACCCTTCAGAGGTCTGAAATAAGAAATAACTCACAAAAAAATACCAAACAAGACATAAATGGCGCAATTTATTTTTTACACCACAAATGCATAACGATATGGAACTTTTTAAAACTTCTTGCCATTCATTTATGTTACCACTCCCACGAGTCTCCGCAATCATCGAGCTGGGAGTATATCCCCGTATTTGTTTCAAGATGAGGCGCTTGATGAGTAATTTTCCGGTTAGAGCCTCCAAATATGATGTTGATAAGAGCCAACAAGTCTTTGACATATTACGTATAGAGTGTTACTATAGTCTCTATGTAAGCAAATATTTTTTCTATGCTTTTACGGCTTTTTGGAGATCATTCTGCAATCAATTTAAGATAATGATCATTTTTAAATATTAAATAATATATTTGTTTTTTTTTTAACATTTTATAAATTACGACCCCTTTTCAAATGGAGTAAAGAAGTTACGTTGATACATTTTTTTCTGAAAATACTTGAAATGGAAAAAAGAAACTTTGAAAAACCAAAAACTACCACATAATTCACCCAAGTATTCACCCCGCTTTGATGAACTTCCCTCCAAGGAGGTGTATCTATTACCGGCGAAGTATATAATTCAATCGTTGAATAGAATACCTAGGTATTCCATAAAATACCGGATTCATTCAGGCAATGTATAAAATTTTTTATTTATCGTTAACCATTACTTACTGGCGTCTATGAGTCGGAAAAAAACCGAAATTTCCGAATTTTTTCAGACGCAACGAAACCACTTTCCCCCCCATGTGTTCGAGGCTGTTAAACACGATGGCGTAGGGCAAATTTCTTTTTCGGGTTGCGTTCCGTTCTAAAATTTCCGTTCTAATGCCCCCGGGTAGGAAAAAACCGTGTACTCGCTTCTGGGGATGCCTTGTATCTAATGACAACTGCCCGTCACCCTTCGCCCACCCCCTGGGCCGAGAACCACCCTCCAAGGGGGTTGAAAATGTTTTTTTGTTATATAATCCTGAATATTTCTGAATTCTCCCGTTTTCGAGGAACACGATGGTTACCATTTTACACCTCTACCACACGTTTTTATCCCCCAAATCGAGGAAAACACCCTCCAAAGGGGTTGAAATGGGTTTTTTTTTTATTAACCGGGCAACCCCCGTTTTCAAAGGTGCTAAACACGATGGTCACTACATTAGACCTTTACCGCCCCCCTAAATTGACAAAATCACCCACCAAGGGGGTAGAAATTTAATTTATTTTTTAATCGGGAATGTTGGAAATGTTATTTTGTATCATCATTTACCGTGCTTTCTATTGGGAAAAATATGGAGATAACGTTTCTGTTACTCTTACGTAAGAATAAGAATGTGATGTACAGTTTTGACGAGAATCAGCAATGTAATTCTAATTGTAAAAGACCACAGTTTTTACATAGTTTTTTCCCTAGCTTTACTAAGAGATTATCATTATTATATTATTATTTCTAAGGCCCGGTTGTACCATTCGCCGGTGAACTCTGCATCAACTGAACTGAGTTCAAAAGAAGAACCAAGTTTACCGGTTCAACTGAACCGGCAGTTGAACTCGAGTTCAGCACTGAACCGACGTGGTAGAACACAAATGTGACGCTGATCTTGTTTCAATTTTGGATGGTACAACCGGGCCTAAGTACATAAATTTGTTCAACCCTGTTGGAGGGTGATTTTGTCAATTCAGGGAGGTGGTAGAGGTCTAAGGCAGTGACCATCGTGTTCAGCACCCTTGAAAACGTGAATATGCGGCAGGTTGTCCAATTAATAAAGAAACAGATTTTTAGCCCCTTTGGAGGGAGTTTTCCTCGATTTAGGGGGATGGAAACGAGTGGTAGAGGTCTAAGGTAGTGACCATCGTGTTCAGCCCCCTTGAGAACGGGGGGAAGAGGCAGGTTGCCCGGTTAATAAAAAAAACACATTTTCAACCCCCTTGGAGGGTAGTTCTTGGCCAAGGGGGTGGGCATAGGGTGACGAAAAGTTGTCATTAGATACAAGGCTTCCCCAGAAACGAGTTGCACGCGTTTTTTTTTTGACCCGGGGACATTAGAACGTAGATTCTAAAAAGGGGGTGGTTTCTAGCCAATAGGGGGTGAACGCAACACGAAAAAGAAATTTGTCCGACGCCATCGTGTTCAGCTCCCTCGAAAACGGGGGAGGAAAGTGGTTTCGTTGCGTCTGAAAAAATTCGGGTGTTTTCCGACTCATAGACATCACTAATACCTAGGTTATATATGTAATACCTAGGAATTGTGTACAATGCCATTCGGGGATCAGGTAAAGTATAAAATAAATAACAAATAAACAAAAAATACCGTTATATGAAAGAAAGTACAGTTAAATTTAACGTGAAAGTACAAAAATAAAAATATTGGACAATTGTGATCAAATAACCGATGTGTAGGCTTTCACCGTTGGATTTAACTGAAATCATAATTGATTCCGGTCTGTTTTGCTATGGTCCCAGAGCACAACATCCTACAACACCCAGGGAACAACCACCAAGATCTTTGGGAGCTGCATTTCTCCCTTACGTCACCAATCCGAACGTCACTGATCGAATAGGTATCTTTAAACCTACTTAACATCTATTAAACACTTTACCGGCTGTAAATTCGGTATTGTATGGAATGGCTAGGCAAAGTAGGGAATAAATAATATGAAAGTATTAAATTAGGAGACTTGCATTAATTATAAAATTAACATTTTACATTTTTAATCAAATTATAATTATGGGGTAGTAATCAAGTACGTCGAGCAAATTTCAGTATTTCAAACTTCAGGAATTTATTCCTCAGGCTATTTTTATAGTTCTAGTAGTTTTAGTTACTTATAGTTTGACAACTTGATTTTAAGTGAATTTTCGTCAAAAGTTTTGCTTCATTATACCTCATTTCCCATCGCTGTTCAGTATTTATTAGCTTGTCGACCTGTCACAGTTTCTCACCCCTAACTGTTATAATATTAATGTGATTCGAACAAGCTTTCTGGGACTCATAACTTCCCTGGAGGATATTTGCAAAGTTTTCAGACTGACTCAAAGGACTGCGCTGGTTTTTAATATAAATGTAATTAAATGTCTTCCGCTCGGTAATACAACCGCGATGGTGGTCGGCGGAAACTTCAAGAACATCGAATTTTTCACGTAATAAACAGGAAAAGGGAATTTCTGTTCAATATTGAATCAAAATATTATTTAATGAATTACATGCTATGAGGGTGGAAATAAATAAACTTCGTAAAAGTTTTTTGATTATTTTTTTTTCTTTTTTGGCTCATAATGTTTGCTATTTTCTAGAGATAATAATCTTCCTCTTCTTAAACTTGAAATTATTGGAGTTTATTCTTCTTCGAAAAAGCTCTGCATATGATTTTGTCTTCATATTCTATCAACACAACATGCTCCCAGTGTGAATCCCAGGTTATTGTAAATTATAATTAACTTTGGATTAAACTTCACAGATACCTACGTGAGCTGCAATAATATTACCACCGCTGTCTATATATTGCAGCTTCCTTGCAGTGCTGCATCGCTCATATTAATTCTGTAGTGTCATCAAATTTCATCTAAAATGGATTGCATAACATCTTGAAGCGCTTTACCATAATCTGGCATTCTCAAAACAGGAACTCCCCCCAGTGAACAGAAGTGAGCATCGCTTCCCTTTTTTTTTGTTGAAACAATATATTTCTATTCCGCTTGCTTGATATTTTAGTAACACCGTGTCTTTAAATTCATATTTCATTCTGGAATAATACTTTTATTTCTGATTTGACCTAAAATTGCTCCTACGCCACAAAAGCTGCAATATTTCTATATCGAATTGCAATAGCACGACCGGAAGGCTTGAAACTCAATATACATTGTTCATTCGGGAAGAAAGCTGCAGGAAAAATAAAGGAAATAAATATTGAATTGAAACAATTTCCACCTAAGTCTTTACAGATTTGGACAAGTCTATCATTTACCTGGAATTCCTGAATTCCTACACAAGCTGTTCCTAAATACCATCAGGTACATACGAAAGGAGGTTTTTATTTAACTTATTTTATGCCTAAAAGTTCATATAAACAAAGGTCCGCAACCGCTTCGTTACTGATCTACAGAGTGTTGAAATTTGAATATTTTTGTTCCTTATTTTATACCTGAAACGGTCAAAATTCTGAACAAATTTTTTTTTTTACCCTATGTACCTTATCTCGAAAGCGGTACATTTTCGGACCCTGTTAATAGGAACTTTATTTCTTAGAACGAGGCAGGGAATCCCTTCTTTCATTTTTCTGTTTTGAAACACCCTGTATTATTTTGAATCCTGAGCAACTTTTTTTAATTAAATTTTTCGACATTTCGTGCAAAAGAGGGACTTTACCTGTACAGAAAACAAAAAGAAAAGGAATGCTTGATTTATTAAATATGAAAGTATGGTAAAATGATTATCTAATCAAGCTGGCCTGGAACCCAAATGCTCAAATTCCAAATTCGCTTATCCTGGGACAAAAAAATTATGTCCAGACCGAAAACTGCGCTGAGATTTTACAGGACCCCGGTAGAATCTTCAATGCAGATGAGACAGGACTTCAAACTTGCCCCAAATCTGGTAAGCTTCTGGGCCCAAAGAATTATAGAAGTTTTTATGAAATTGCAAGTGGCCCTGAGAAGGGATGTATAACAGTGCTTTGCACATTCTCTGCGGCTGGTGACTCTGTACCCCCTATGGTTGTATTTCCATACAAACGCATCCCAAGGGACATAGCAGCATCTTTTCCAGACGACTGGGGTATCGGGCGATCAGATAGTGGTTGGATGACCAGCGCAACCTTCTACGAATTTATAGCGAACATCTTTTACCGTGGGTATTGAAAAATCAAATAAAGCTTCTAGTTATGTTACTGTTAGATGGACACAAATCCCACATTGGTATGGATTTGTACAACCTATGTACTCAGAATGGTATTATACTGTATTGCCTCCTACCGAACGCAACACATATACTAGAGCCATGTGATGTTTCTGTGTTTAAATTCTAATCCATCAAAGCGCACTGGAAAAAAGTTGTTCGGAAAAACATAAACTGGAAAAACATAAACAAAACACAAAAAAATCAATTAATAAACACACATTTGTTCCAATCTTCAAAGAAGCATATGAGGAAGCAGTACAACCGAGTACCGTCAAACATGGATTTAGAAAGTGCAGCATTTTTCCGTTTGATGCAAATGCTGTGGACGTCTCTCAATGCATTTCAACAAGAAGGGAAAATCTGAAAAAGAAATAAATATCGACGCCAGCGAATACCAAACTGCGTTGAAGGTGATGGAATATCATATGGACAAAGAGTTATTGCTAAAGTTTAAAAGTTCAACCGTAAGCAGTGAAACCAGAGAAAATCCTCTTTTCAAAACATGGAAGTCCCTTAGAGAAGAATGTGAAGATATTGTTTCCAGAAAAAATGAGGAAAATCCTTGCAGTAACCTGGATGTGATAAATATCGAGAATGAAATTTTCCTACCAGAAGAACTGATGCAACTTCCAATAGAAATCGAAGGCGTTTTGTATGAAAGCATCGACTTTGACAACGAGCAACAGTTTTCAGATGCAACATTCGACCCAGATATTAGCACAGTGGGTGGAAAACAGCAAGAGTTGGGACCAGTTGAGGAGAAAGTGTCAAATGAAGGTGCATTGCAGAGTCTCTGCTCCGAAATACTAACAATTATCATAGAGGCCAGGAATTTCAGGAAGTTGGAAAGTAATAGAAAAATCGTGGTACACAGCAATATAAATTTAAAGATGCTTGGTCGACACATCTACACTGGCCAAAAACTGAAGGAAAGTGCGTCAAAAGGAAGTCAGCGACACCTATGCCGTTCGCAATCACTTCTAAGAAATGGAAGGATTATGCAGAAGGTTTAGAAGCCCTGAAAGAGGATAAAGAGGATTTAAAAATACAAAGAGAACAGGTTAGGGAACAGAAGAGCCATGATAAAAAAAACAAAGAAGGGAAGAGAAAAACTGCAAAACAAGGTAAACCCAAACCTAAAATGCCTGTGGACGATTCCAAGACATCGAAAGAACCTGAACCTAAAAAGAACGAAAATCCACAAAAAAGCGAATATCCAAATTACCTCTAGCAACCGCAACTTCTGTGCAAGGAAGTGGGATATCGAATAAAGAGCCCGAAGATCGAACAATTAGTGTAGCGTATGTCATAGTCAAAGCAGCAGTATTTTCCTGGAATAGTGCAGAGCATTGAGGATCAAGAATATGAAGTTCGAGCTATGACTTCGACAAGTTCGAACTGTTTCAAGTGGCCAAACCCCCCCGACCAAATATGGTATAAGAAGATGGCTATTAAGGAGGCAATAGAAGCTCCCAAGCTAATAAAGTAAAACTGTTACGAGTGTCCTGTAATACGTAAATATATAATTTAAGATCTAAACTGTACTAAATTAGTATATTGTGAAACAAGTGCGGAAAAGAGAAAATTTCTCACGAGTGTGAAATTTCTTTTCCGCACGTGTTACACACAGTACTTTTCCTACGACCACAATTTAACAGATTAATTATTTAACAAATTTAACACATAAATTATTTTTTCTGACAATGCTCTGCTTTTATGACCTTTTCTCCAATTTATGAAATGTTTATAAGCAGATTCGTATTTTTCTCTCGAAACTAAAGGTAGCAAATTCAAAGACCACAAACCTGCTTGTTTTCTGACTTCAGCAGGTGGTGTATTTTCTGCTTCAGATTCAGAGGAATCACAATCCATTATAATGATAGGTAACTAAAGTTTATTTTTTCAGACTACCTAGGTAGGTATTATTTTCAATTATACCAATGACTTTTTAATATTACTATTATATACTGTTAAATCATTGAATTCTACCGACAATATTATTATTATTTATTATTAGACTCCGTATCTAAACTAAAAATAAAGTGACGTGGAGCATGGAGAGTGGTAGATATGCAACTTCCACACAACGCAGGCGCAGTCGTGGATTGAAGTTAGAGGTGTGCGAGTTTTCACGTTCGTGAATTTGATTTGAACGCTACCAATGCTGTTATTAGCGATCAACTCATAAATTTTAATAATTACGCCACAAGAGTAAGTATATTATATTTGATAGTCTTGTCGGGTTCTATTTTATCCCATTTGTGTTTATTTTATTACCTTGAAGCTTTAAATGAATAGTTATTCCATTATCAATAAGTAACAGTGAGTTCTCCGTTACCGCCCATCACTATTGTTTACATTAATATAAAACTGTACGGAAATGATTTTTGGCTATGCGTTATGTCACTTTGTCGCACAGTTTTGGATACGTGAGAAATCTGCTAGTTTGCACACAAAAAACGATGCGCAAAGTAATGTTTTGTATAGTGGTCGTAGGAAAACAATATTTTCATTCGTGCTTACTAAAAACTTTTCAATTTTGTAATTTCAGTTAGACCTTTATTTACCTAGTTCTTTTACTAGACTAGGCTCGTTCATTCACTGGTATCGTACGTTCAATAACTGGTTTTCTTTGCAGTAAAATAAGTAAGTAAGTAAATGAGTGAGTAAAAAGCAGGCATCAGAAAAAGTACTTATTGTACTTCAACAATATCTGTACAACGATCATGTAGAAAGAAAGTTTCTGAAAATATTCGGTACGGTCCATTAATACTATCAAATCAAAGTTTGTATTTGCCTTAAGTGTTTATTCACTGGTACCTCCACCCTACTGCATATTATGGAAATATGTGTTAGGATTATTTCTCCCCAAGATTTTTCCCCCAAAGATGGAGACGGAAATTATTTACGTTTTTTCGTACTTCCTTGTTTTATTAGAGGAACTTTCTAAAAATCGTTTTCTAATTAATTGGGACCAGCTGATATCGGTTTTGAATACCATTCACGCTATTCTTGTGTGAATTTGTAATCTTTAATAAGTGATACAGGTAAGTTCTAATGATTATGAAAAGTCCCTAAGTGTAATTTTATGACCTATACATTTCTCATATCTTAGCAGATTCTCACCGTATAAATTCTCTAATTTAACAAAAAAGCAATAATAATAAATTTATTAAGTTTTAAAAGGTGTCACGGGGAATTTAATCATGAAACCGTGCTTATTAAATTTCAAGTTTTTGGAGAGTAAGTATGGGATGGCTGTTTAAGTTACCAACTTTCAGTCTACTGATAAACAGCGTGGTAAAGTTTCATGGAATTTCTTCTACAAATTAATTAATTTAAATTCACAATAAATTATAGAAAGCTTTATCGCCCTTACAGCGGAGCAAATCTTCATTTAATTTGAAGAACACAAAAACAACATCAACCGTCAATTCCAGTTTACTTATCTCGTAAATCTTCCAAAGTAAACCGCGCCTAATTCATAAATCCCGTAACGTCAATATCCCGCGTCAAGTTTGAATCCTTGAAAATATCCCACATAAATTAGATTTGTATTCCCTGCTTATTAAAAATCCTTTCAATGGACAATTTATTTTCTCCGAGCAACTACAATCAGGAAAATTTATATTCAGATTAAAAACAGGAACGCAGCAGTGGAGAAGTGTTGAAGTGTAAAAAAGGGAAATGGATCACGTGGTAATAACTCGGATCGAAATACGGAATGCATTCCGCATTTGCATTTAATGGGCTTTTAAAATGTAAATTGTATTTGAGTGGTTGATAGCTCCAAAGATCTGACTTTAATCTCACCACCGCTACAATTGCCTGTTATTATTCTGAGTATCTAGTCGAGTCAAAATTTTTCCTGAAACTCTCTCGTTTTTAAAAGTCGAAAATACTGAAACGTAATCCCAGGGCGAATGTCGCCTATCACTTCAATATTATTAACCACTTTCTTTCCTACTGCCTATCGATTTTCTTCTTATTAAAAAAAGTCGCTGCTCTACCTGTATTATAATATTGTTGGGACGAAAGATCCGATTATGGTAATTGCTTATTGGAAATTTCATAATAAATCATTTCCTAATCTGAGCTTCTAATAATCCTTACCGTTTGATTTATAAGATAAAGTCGAATAGTTCCGTTTTATGTAGGTAACTATATTTTGAAAATGATTTATTAACAAAATAAAAATGGATCAAAATTCAGTTTTTAACCTTGTCACGATTTCGCCCTCTTTCACTCATCAAACATTGTAATCTCTCTTGAAGTGATTTGTTTAACCCTTTTATTGAAATTAACGAAAACTGCCTTCTTCTCCATCAACCTCGGCTTCTTATCATGCCGTATTCGCTCGGGTGTTAACATTTATTACAGCAAAATAGTGTAAATGATTAAATAACTCTTAATGGTTCCGTCGACGTTAGGCTAAATCACCTTATAAGATTTACTACCCATTAGCTTTTTTATACATGCACGTTTACTTCATGATCTTCAATCTTAAATTTTTCCTCGTCTCTGGACGAGAAAAAGGGTTTTTCGCTTGTACTTATTCGGCGGTATCGCGACTAGTGATGTGATGTCTTCGCAAGACATGTCGGTATAATTTCTCCTTACTTTTTTCAAGATGAAGCCTCATTCAGGAAATATATCCAGAAATGTAACACTAAGGCCGCAATAAAATTATGTTTTATCCAGTAAATGAACAACATTTTTGGAAATATTTTCTAAACGAGGCCTAATCTTGAAAAAAGTTATTCTCTCTTTTATGCAAAAAATACGATTTTATGCATCATTTCATTTTGGCTGTCCAAAAACCCTGTATAGGCATTTACTAAGGGGCGTAGACGACTTGGAGGGAGGGACGCCATCATCCTGTAAAGGATATTTAACAAATTATTCAACAGAATGGAAAACTGATTTAAATAATTCCTTTGTTAACAAAACGCTGGGGCAAACTTCTAATGTTTCATAAATCATAATGGGTGACACCCGTCGAACAACCCACGAGGTAAAAAAATAGCACACTACTTCTGCGAGGCTTGATTTATTGTTTTATTGCATCTGCATCATTATTCACGATTCATATCACAAACCTAACAAACGGCACACATTGTAAAAATCCTCCTCGCGCATCAATCCCAACTAATAAGGGTTATGAGTTATTCGCGCATTTTTTAGTATTTTCTCCCTTTTACTAATGTACTGAAATGGATCGCATCTAGGTAGGATGATAAGGAAATTATTTCCATTGCCCTCGTTAAATCAGCCCAAATCGAAAAAGCAAATAGTGCAAGAATAGGTACGTAAATACCTAAAGGTAAAATTGTTAGGAAAAACACCCGCCGTTACATCAAGTAAACGATCCCCGTCAGCTCATTAAATATTCAGAAAAATAGAATCGCTCTAGCTGGTCACATTTCAGTCCTTCGAGAAAGCGGCAACGGCGAGGGCAAACCATTGCCAGATGTCTTTATAAAAGACGCCTCGCACCGATTGAAAGGAAAGGATGAGCTGACCTAGAAACAGATCGGGTGAAATCACGGATTAAACAATAACCCCTTGCAAAGACAATAGTAGGTCGCTAGGTATTCCCCCACGAAAATGAAAATTACACCAATCGATAAAGCGAAAAAATAAATGAAGGTAGCCGGAAATGCATCGCGATCCCGAAATAGCAAGCAGGTGGAAATGCGAGATGAAAGTTAAGCCGGTGTAATTAGAATAGCTAGGCGCAATGGAAAGGCACAGAAAGCGTCGGCCGATTTTAAGGAAAATTTAGGTAGTTCAGGTTTAGGACAATTCAGTAAGATAGCCGCGAGGTCAACTCGCCAAGTCTTAAGATAAGGGAAATATGATAAGGAATAAAACACATAAAATCACGGTATAAGGCAGTGCCAAGAAGTTGCATTGTTACGTGTCGTGTTTAGAAAGCGGGCGACTGCTTCTATAAAAGCAGACGTCTTACAGCAGCACCAGACAGATGAAGATCAGCTTCCAAGCAGGTCGCATCTGACTCCTTAACCCTTTAGTCGTTGTCCAGAGATGGCATATTGTGAACTCCAGTTGTTTGTGAACTACAAGTTTGAAAGATATATGAAATATATCTATCTTCGCTTTCCAGTTTTTTATGCTCTCTATGCAAATAGGGATTCATCATTCGCTTTCCATTGTTTTGTACTCTCTATGCAAAATCACAGCCCCTCTCGCCCTTCACCATCATACGCCCTTGCAAACGAATTCTCTCGCTCATCATACGCTTTTAGACATCCGATAGGAAGTCCACAGTCAACAACAAGTCTCAGTTAATTTCCCCGCTTTTCCGAAAGAAATCCCAATCAACCGAGGTACAATGAGTCATAGTAGGTTCTTTTGCGCATTCGTTTCGGCCATAGTAATCCTGGCATACCTCAATCAACGAGCAGGGGTAACTACGTAAACACAACGAGAGAAACACAGCGGTCCTATTAGGGGAAACCCAGAGATAAATAGACGATCACAGTGGCTTTTCGCGAAAGACGGGGGGACCCGGATCCTTTGCGTTACAGTACTTACTGATTTTTCTCTAGGTAAGAGGTTATTCGTAAGTGTATAGTTTAAGATAAATGTTCTTCCCCTGTTAATGTTCAATTTTATAATTTTTTTGAAAAACTCAAAATAATAGACGAGGGAGCTTTCCACTACTGGGAAATTACGTGACCTTGAGCTTTAAGAAAATTTAGGCTTCGGCGCATAGGTCTAACCAGCCCAGTTTAACTTCATAAAATTTATTTGCGCATAAATGCATTACGCAAATCCTTACAAGTCATTCATAAATGATTAAATGTGGGGGGAGGGGTGCTATAATATTACTTTCCTATGGGAGAAAAAAATTCATAATTCATGCGGCTCTGGCTCTAGCCCAAACCGCTTTGGGATGCCTTTAACAGGAACATAAATATCAAATTAAAAAACTTCCACCCACATTTCTTTGGGAAGATTGAAAATCTCTGTTGAAGTTGTAAAGACCTATCCTGATCTGGATTGTGGAAGTGAACATAACGCTTTTGACCGCGGAAATCTATGTCAGACTATACAGTGACAAACGCCGTCCATAAAAAAACATTCCGTGGTACAACTGGAAAAAACAGATCTTTAAAAGGGCGTTCAAAGATAATCTTGACAAAATATCACAATAAAAGATCACCCAAATAAACTCCAACGAGCTTTGGACAGAAATGGACACACTCCATTGAGCTTGCCATCAAATCTGTAAATCCTGTTAAAAAAACAACCAAGAAAACCATGGATAACGGGAAGTATTTGCATGGGAACTGATCTCTGAGCGAAACAATCTATAGATCAAAGTACTATAAAAGAAGTTCATATAAAAGAAGAAAAAGTTCATTCTTTTAGAGAGAACTAGAGAGAATTGAGCAAGAGCATTAACAGAAGATGCTTCAATATATAAAGTGAAGATGCTTTCAAATACTTTCGAACCCCAGTACCTCCCAACTAAAGATTCCACCGGAGTCACACAGACAACGACACCTGCAATTATTGTAGAAAGATGCCGTCAATGTTGCGGTAATGTTATAGCCTCTGAAGATTTTGATCTACATAAGAATTTTTTACGAGAAGTCGAAACAGCTCGTAAGAAACTTGTGACGGAAAATCGTTAGGCTCAGATATATTGTGGCGGAGCTGTTTAAATGCTTCTATTGAACGTCTCTCAAAACTTGGAGAGAGCGAAAAGACCAATGTTAGAAAAATGTGAAAATTATTGAAAAATATTCCGCTTTTATTCACCTTATTAAAATCGCAGGGAAATGTATTCCGAATATCATAACGATAACTTTGGGCAAACAAATAACGCAAAGTCAAATATATTTCCTGCGTGGATTGATTTTAAGTTAGGGAGCCGATTCCAGGCAATTCAAGACATTTCCGCGAGCGGGCACCGTATCTCAAGGAATCACCGCGACAACCAGATTCGAGAGCGTTGCCGTGGGCCACTATCCGATGCATTTACCGGAAGAAATGAAAGGGAAATAGCATGTCTAGTGGAAAAGCTGGTTATAACGGTTCGACAGCATCCAGGTTGCCTATTTCGGGCCCCCGGGGCTGCCAGGCGTACCTGCCACAGGCGCACACGTCGGTCAAGGACAAAGGACTGTTATGCACCCGACACAACTCACCTATCGATTCCGACTCGTTCGGGATAAGTGCATGACCACTGTGCAGTTGTTGCATTAGCCTCGCTAATAATGCAAAACTTTATATCTCCTATACGTGCTAGACCGGATAGTGACGTTTACAGGGTGTTACACAGTCGGAAACCTCTTGAGAATACTCCTGCCTTATCTCATGCTATGTATGGAATGAATGTCTACAAGCAGGACGAAATTTGAATCAAAAGCGCTGGACTATCAATCGAATTCCACTGGAATGCGTTCGTTTATGTGACGAATAAAATAAAACTCTGGTGAATGTACTAATAATAAGGGCAATAGAAAAGAGATGAAAAAGAGTTTTCAAATCTATTAGGAGCTTGACGAGCAAAGTCTCCAGATCCAGAAGGTTTGTAATGAGAAATATATTTTTGCTCGTGAGGGCTCTTTTCTAAACTTACCTATCCAGGAAAGTAAAAGATCTTAGAATGACTTAAAACAAGTTTTTTCTAAGCAACGCTATAATTTCATCGTAGACGTTTCACTATCCTTAGTGGAATGGGTTAATGTTAGTAGGGGCTGGTTAAACGTAAGGGCTGGTAGGTCAAAAGCCTTTTACATGATATTCCACAGATTTTTTCCACAGGAAATTTTTCCCCATCATTGAGAAGGAGCATAAAAGGGAAAAGGCTGATGGACTGGGGGCAATCATTACGCAGCGGCGAATGGGGTACCTCTTCCGTCTTTCGCGTTTTTCAACATATATACCAAAAAACTACCGGAGTTCCAGGGGTTTAGAATTTAGTTCCTGCGGCATGATTTTCAGGCATTACCACGACGTTGGACGTTACTACGACCCTCGAAAAATCTACCTAAAAATATCCCTAAAAAGTATAAAGACATGAGTCTGCCTTGTTGGTTTACGATCTAAATCTTCTTAGCATAAGCCCAAAAGAGTGGCTTTAAAAAATCTGTTTGTTGTTTGGTCTATCTCTGACTCTGAGTAGACCTGAAGGCCAAACCAATTGACTAATTTCATCAAAAGTTGACTAAAACGTATAGTCATAGTCATAGTCACGACAGGTCGGAATCAGGAAAAAGGTGTCTAGTAAATTAAAAAAGGGGTCGAGTAGCCCTGCTAAAACCCAATAATAGGGATCAGTTTATTCGAAATTTAGCATTATTCTCGAGAACGGCTGCAACTTTTCTTTTGCCTACCCTCATTCCAATTTCAGTAATTGTGGTTGACTTTTCTACCCTGGGTCGTCGAGTTGTCTATTTGAGTCTTTCTCATGTCGCAGTCCAGTTAATGGCAGACAGCCAAGTAAGCAGAAGCACTCCTAGCCTCTTTGGGGCGGTTTCAAGTTTAGAACTCAGGTACCTATAATACATTTAATAATAAGAATGGTAAGGAGGCAATCGACGACATTTTTAATAGACTTTTCTTCGTAGCATAAACACTTATTTAAATTATAATAATTAAATCAATATACTTATAAATCAAGATGCACTTGACGTTTAATAAAAACTGCAGCTAGATTTTCAAAATAATTTATTAACCTTCTAAACCTGATTTTATCATCCTCGTGTTAGTAGTATGTAGTAGTAGGTATGCAGTCGGTGTAGTTTCAGGTATAAAGCTAGCTACTATTTCTCCCTTCTAAAATAGACAGAAGTCTCTATAAGATTATCAAAAAATAATACCTAGTCGAAAATTTACAGGACACAGCACTTACAAAGTCATGTCACTGTTATTCCGCTGAGAGCACCTGGAAATAATGAGTTTAAAGGATAAAACACAGAGGTGGCAGTTACTTTCCCTGGTGCTTAGTGTAGATACTTTATCAGCAATTCAGGGCTTAACGGGGCTGATAAGTCATTTAAATTTATTACCGCGCTGTGATTCTTGTATCAAGGCTCGCGTGCTCGGTCATGTTAAAGGTTATTATGGAACAATATCGAGTTTTCAGTTTCTAACAAGACCATTTTTCACTTAAAGATGCAAAATAAATGTTCGTCATTAATCTGGAATGTTATTAAACTCAACGTTCGTTACTAAAGCTGTTCGTTATTAAAGTTCGTTATTAAGCTCCCGTTTTCGTTTACGAATTAAAATAAAACTGCTGTTCGAAGTTATTTTAGTTTCCGCGCAAGATTTATGATTTTTTTCATATGTAAAAATAAATCACAATGTTTCCAACAGTATAATAATTATAATTAATCCACTGCAAGTGATTGTGACATACATGCAGGGTGCCAGGAAATAATATGTACTTAGAAAAAATAATCTGAGTCTCTATGAAATAAATTTTTTCGATATTTCATGCAGAAGATGTACTTTACCTACACAGAAAAAAAAATCCTCCATTCAAGGCTTACTTGATTTATTAAACATGAAAGGACGATAAAGTTTATTATCTAATCAAGCAGGCCTGGACTTCAAACAGTCAAACTTCAACTCACCTCTAAATTCACTTATCGTGGGACACACTTTATGCAATTTATGCAATTTTAGTAATTACTAAAACATTAAACAAATCACTAATTCAACCACCAATTCAATGGCACTGTAACGAAGGATCTGCTGTTTTATATAGGAATAGTCCACACCTGTAAAATAGACGGGTTAAGGAAATGGGGACCATGAATGCAATGGAATCCATGACAAAAACTCAAGGATCTGGTTGAAGACTTGGTGGGTTGAAATCGCTGCCGGCTCAGTACGCCAGGCAGACGGGTTCGGGAGCTGGTACCCAAATCAGCACTCGACTGGCATTGGGAAACAGAAAACAGACGAGGATATTCTGACTGATGCTGTTTTCCAATTTTCCAAAAAATTTGGTGATTCCTTGGCTCATTCTATGGGAACAAAGTTTCTATTAACGGATGTGCAGAATGGCACCGTTTTTGAGATGCACGGTAATAAAGAAAAACTTTTTCCAGGTTTTTGTTGATAATATCTGAGAAACTGCTTGAGATACAGAGCTCAAAATTTGTAAATATCTTACCATTGATATTAGCTATTTTTTAATGGTAACATTTTTTTTTCACATATCAGTGGCGGGGATGTTTTTAAGCGTATTTTAGACGCCCATATTTTGTACACAAAAAAGGTAGTCTTGTTCAGAATTGCTAACAAACCGTTTTTGAGAAAAACAGCCATTTACGATAAAATTTTTTAGCTTTGGATATTTCAAAACATGTGTCGGAAAATGATGAACAACAAAACTTCGCTCAATCCTAAAATCTCCGCCAATAGCACATGAAAAAAAAAGAATTGGTTTTAAAAAGGTAGTTAATACAAAAAATGATACGACAAGTTCAAATCAATCTGAGTTCTGTACCTCAGCTGTTTCCGAAATATCTTCAAAAAATGGAAAAATAATCTTTTTTGAGAACTCTGTATCTTAAAAACGCGACATGAGTTTTTGGACACACGTAATTGGGAATTTTTTTCTTAGATCATTTTAAGGAAGAAAGTTTTATACAACATGCATCGAAATGTTCTTAGATACAGGGTGTCGAGTTCTCTGAAAGAAAGTTAACTTTTTTGAATATCTCAAAATTGGCTCAATGGAATTTCTCAAAATTTTTCACAATAGCTGCGTTAGTTATCACAGTCCATGATTTGATGCTCCCAAAGAAACATTATTCAATCTAGTGGTGGATATCTGGGCATGTCGTTACCTTCATTTTTAAATAATTTCTATGCCACTGACTTAAATGCAAAAAATATGACACTTTTGGTAGGTACCTCGTATTGTTTAGAGGAAAAAAATCAGTTTTTAGTGGAGAGGGTCTGTCAAAAAAAAAGGCTCCATCCGCCTTGGACTCGAGAATTTTTTTTTGATTTTTTTTCATAAAGTTGGACCCCCTCTTCATTTTGGTGGCATTTTCAAAAATTTAATTGACGCCCTGGCGGAGAAATGTGCATGCGAAGACATCGGCAATGGGTTTTTTGCACATAACTCGCTTAAATCAACTCTGAGCATAGGAAATATCCTGTCGAAAAATGAAGAGCTCTCGAAGACGCGTAATTTGAACTTTGACTGGTCCAAATCGGTCAAACGGTTCTCGAGATATCGCATTTTCAATTTTAAGGCCCTTTCTTCAAGGTTCCGCCGCGGTGCGAATACACCGCCTTTCGTGTTCGCGTGTTTTGCATGGAAAAAATCGACATAGGCCCGTATTCATCAATAAATTTAACCCCTGGGGTTATATTTTGGAACATGTCATTGGTTTAAACATCGTAGCATTCGTAGGCTTTGAGCATTAGACCAATCAGCTGTCAGAAAATTCAAAATATAACCCCAGAGTTATATTTTGAAGTTTGATGAATACGGACATTAGGGACTTAATTTTTTTTTTCATCGACAGACAGCAGTGTCCTCAATGATGCCTGAAATTTTGAAGTCGCTATCTCGATTAGAGGGGGAGGGGGAGGGGAAATCATAATTAAAATTCAAATTTCTATAACTTTCGCTAATATTGGGGCCTCGGGCCCAACCAATGGGAGATGACACTTTGGAATGCCTACTTTAAAATAGTGTTTTTTTCGATTCCGCCAATATTGGCAAGATGCCCGCAGAAAAACCGATTTCCCTCCCCCCTTTTTTTTCTTAAAACTGTTTTTTTGCCATGAAAGAAGGGGGTGGGGGTAAAAAATTTTTCGTCATCAGACGGGAATTTTTTTTATCTTTGATTTGAGCCCCAGTAGACCTCGATCGGACCATTATTAAGGTCACAGGGTCACCAAACGCGTTTGGTCCTATAGAATGGCAAGGATTAGGCTTAGCGGGTTCCGCTACCCGGCATTTTTGTAGGGCTAAGTGTCCCCTTTCAAGATTTTCTTACCCCATGTCGCTATCTCAATTAGGGCCTGCACGCGGACGTGATATGTAAACCAATTAATCTAGCGTGTGTGTCTGTGAGAGAAGAGAGAAAGGAGAGGGAGCGCTAGGCTTGGCCCCCGGCTCTCGCTGCTCCGCGGCTAGATCAATTGGTTTACATATCACGTCTGCATGCAGGCCCTAATTGAGATAGCGACATGGGGTAAGAAAATATTGAAAGGGGACACTTAGCCCTAAAAAATGCCGGGTAGTGGAACCCGCTAACCCTAATCCTTGCCATTCTACAGGACCAAACGCGTTTGGTGACCCTGTGACCTTAATAATGGTCCGATCGAGGTCTACTGGGGCTCAAATCAAAGATAAAAAAAATTCCCGTCTGATGACGAAACAATTTTTACCCCCACCCCCTTCTTTCATGGCAAAAAACAGTTTTAACAAAAAAAAGGGGGGAGGGAAATCGGTTTTTCTGCGGGCATCTTGCCAATATTGGCGGAATCGAAAAAAAATACCATTTTAAAGTAGGCATTCCAAAGTGTCATCTCCCATTGGCTGGGCCCGATGCCCCAATATTAGTGAAAGTTATAGCAATTTGAATTTGAATTATGATTTCCCCTCCCCCTCCCCCTCTAATCGAGATAGCGACTTCAAAATTTCAGGTATCATTGAGGACACTGTTGTCTGTCGATGAAAAAAAAAATTAAGTCCCGAAGTCGATTTTTTCCATGCAAAACATATTTACTATGATCAGAGTTGAATTAAGCGAGTTATGTGCAAAAAACCCATTGCCGATGTCTTCGCATGCACATTTCTCCGCCAGAGCGTCGATTGAATTATTGAAAATGCCACCAAAATGAAGAGGGGGTTCAACTTTATGGAAAAAAAAAATAAAAAATCTCGAGTCCAAGGCGGTTCGAAAGTTAGACCCTCTCTACTATTTTTCTTGTAGGAAGCACTGCTTTCAAGATATTCCATAATGTAGCAACCCTTACAAGGTAACCCTTACATCATAAAAATGAGTATTTCCAGAAATTAATAATTTCTGTGATCGTTTTGGAGGGTATTGCATTACAAAAATCTTGCATGGGTTTTTATATTGTGGAATATCTTGAAAAAAGTGCGCCTTAGAACAAAAACATAAGATGACTTTTTTCCTCGAAACAAAACTTTACCAAAAATATCAAATTTGCATTAAAGTCAGTGGCATAGAAATTCTTTAATAAAAAAGGTTACAACACACCCCGATCTTCGCCACTGGATTGAAAAATGATTTTTCTTTGGGAGCAATAATGGATTTCAACTAATACAATAACTGTCAAAAATTATGAGAAATTCCATTGAGCCAATTTTGAGGTATATTCAAGAAAATAAATTTCCTTTCAGAAAACTCAATATCTTCTATCATGAGAACTAAGAACTTTCAGATGCATATTGTGTAAAACTTTCTTCCTTAAAATGACTTTATCGAATGCTGAAGCTACTCTACTATAAAGGAACACCCTGTATAGGCAGGAGAGCCTCCTGATGCAACAGAATTGTGACTTATTATGTTGACGATACCCGATCTAGATATGCCCTTGATCGTTTTACTACCACTTAGTGTACGGAATGAAGGATATAATATATTAACCTGCTTCGGTAGCAGATAGTTATTTTTAATACAATACATGTCGTATAAAACATTACTATAGTCTGATAAAGTTTAAAAAGTCATACGTATCGATTAAGAATACACATCCTTCTGATAGTTCGATTTATTTTGTTTCATTTACGTGGTTTTGATAGTAATCCAGTTTGTCTAAACACTCCATCCCGCATAAATAAGTTTACGTCAACATTGGTTTTGAATGAGAATTAAATGAACAGCACAAAGGATAGAGTGTCATTACGTGAATAAATTTTCTGTAGTTGTCAGTGGCTCTCAAACTGACAACTCATTGTTTGAATGATTCCTTTAATAATTTAGGCTCGTTCACAACTTGACATTCAACTGTTTGACATTTTCTGGTGAAAATAAAAATATTAATTCGGACGGTTAGTGTGACTCACATCTGACTTTTTAAACTTTATCAGACCATATTTACAAATTGAATATTAGCAATTCATGTTCAAATAACTCACATAGTAAATAATAAATAGTATTAACCTTAAAAGTGAAAATAAATAATTAGACAAGCGTGTAGTGTGTAAAATAAATTTTAATTTTTCTAATAAATAATTAAATATAGTCTGAATTTACTCCAAGGTAGGAACCTTTTATGAAAATTTGTTACATTCTAAGGCTATTAATGTTGAGTAATTCTAAGCAGGACCTGCTTGTAGGTAGGTATTATAAAATATAACATGATACAGCAGCAATGAATTTATTTACCCCCTAAAGTAAAACTTTATGAAGTATAATGTTTTATAACTTTTAAGAAGATCATGACCGTGTTTTTTTCTAATTGACTTGAAATTGACTTAAACTTTTTAATTTAAAATTCCTCGGAGGCCGCAAACCGGACAGGTTGAAAATATGATGAAAAATGAGAGGAAGTACATAAAAAATACTCGGTATGGAGGCTAATATAATTAACTGTTATTACTATCGAAAAGGGACGAAGAACCGGTAGGTGGTAATTTTTTAAAGCGGAATCATAATTCATTTCAGACTTGTTTTTGAGACTCTATTAAAAGGAAATTATTTTGCTACAGTGCGCATTTGAGTCGGCGACTTTGATGCAAAAGAAACTTCTGTTGTTCAGGTTGGCACCGGGTGAAATTTAATTTTCCTGGAGAAATGTCTAATGTTTTCCTCTGTATTGGTACAATCCGAGTATCCCAAACAATTAATTAAAGTCCTTAAATTGAAGGCACAAAAAGACCACGCTTTCTAATTGTTTCCAATTTAACGGAAACGCAAAACCTTAACTGCTGTATAATTCTTACATCACCATGTTGAGTTGGAATTCATCAGGAGGAAAAAACTTTAGAGAGAAAACATGAATATTTATTCTGGTGAATGTTTTACTAGCTGTTCTCCCTTGATAGCAAACAGACGTCTATGAAATTCACCGAACGTCCGTTCCCAACTCCACGTTTAAACCACAAAAGATCCTTCTATAAAATGTTTATTTCCCAATAGATTTAGAATATTTACCCAGGTTCCCTATCTACTATAATAGTAACTGTACAGCGCAAAAACTATTTTGGACCCACAATTATTGTTGTCTACAAACGTTGGTTATAGTGGACTGTATTTGATTTAATTTGAAAAATTGTAAAATTGTGTTAAATTATGCTGTATACCTAAAAACGAACGCACATTGAAGAGGCACTCACCTTTTGCCGTTGTTGGTCCCGTCGTTGAGAGCTCTCAAAGGTTGTGCGATTGTTTTCGGGAAGCAGGATCACTAATCTCACAAATTTTCGAGAAAAGCACTTTAATTAAACAACTTGTTCAGAATGGAGCCTGAATGGGCCGTATCACCGGTTTCTGGTCGTTTCTCTTCACTCGCCCGCGTATCTTCTTGGATTGCTTGACCACGGAGTGGGGCGGGTTTGTGCACACAGCAATATGCGTTTTTCCGCGAAAATAATTAAATTTAAAATAAAAGATATCCAGTCCCCAACATTCCACCCACCAAAAACGCCTTGGTTTTTCCCAACTATACACATATTATGCACGTGAGATGCATGAAAAAATTAACAAAAAAAATTCGAAAATTACCTAAAATTAAAATTACAAAAAAAAAGAAATTATTGTCCCGGCAGTGGACAAATTTTTACCACAGGACGTTGTAAAATCCCTTTTTGGGTTTTTAATGAGACGACGCGCACTACCCCGTCTTCTCCTGAATGCAACTTGACCACACGTCCGAGAGCCCACTCGAGTGGAGGCTTTAGCTCATCTTTGATGAGGACAAGCATATCAAGTTTGATATTGGGATAGGGCGTGGTCCACTTGACCCGCTGTTGCAGGGTGTGCAAGTATTCTTGACTCCAACGCTTCCAAAAACTGGCGTGCATTCGCTGCAAAAGCTGCCAGCGGCTTAGCCTATTTAGGGTTAAATGTTCAAGATTAGGTTCTGGGAAACTGGTAAGTGGTTCTAGGGTAAGGAAATGTCCTGGTGTTAAAGGACTTAGATCGTTAGGATCTTCACTGATGGAAGAAAGAGGACGTGAGTTTAAAAGAGACTCAATTTGCGTAAGCAAAGTATAAAATTCTTCATAGGTCATGAGTTGTTGACCGACGACGCGATAAAGGTGGGTCTTGACAGACTTCACTCCAGCTTCGCTCAAACCATTGAAATGTGGCGCCCCTGGCGGGTTGAAGTGCCAATTGATTCCCAGATCAACAGCTGCAGCATTAGAAAAAATTTGAAGTTGATTGTAAGCGCCTTTGAAGTTAGTGCCTTGATCAGAATAAATATCAGAAACTCTGCCTCGACGAGAGATGAACCGACGAAAACTCGCGAGAAATGCGTCGGAGGTCAGATCCGATGATAATTCTAGATGGAGGGCTTTCGTAGCACAGCATACGAAAAGACAAATATAGGATTTCGACGTCTTCGCACCTCGATGTTTTCCCATTGTGATTGTGAATGGCCCAGCATAATCTAGGGACACTTGTGAAAATGCCTTGACTTGATTGATTCTGAATCTAGGTAGGTCAGCCATAACGGGGAAATACGATTGAGGTCGACATTTAAAACACTTATGGCATTTAGAAAGACAACTGTAAATCGAGCTACGTGGGGAAATTATCCAAAAGTTTTGCAAGATCAAGTTGTGTAGAGATTTAAGACCAGGATGAAAGTTTTCCTTGTGGACTTGTTCTATGATAAGAAACGTGAATTTATGCTTTTTTGGTAATAAAACGGGATGTTTAGCATCCAATGAAAGGGATGAGTGTCTTAACCTTCCACCCACCCTGAGAATACCTGCTTCGTCAATGAAAGGTGCTAATTTTCTGAAAGGTTTAGGAAGCGAACTCTTTTTCTGACAGGAATCCACAATATCTGAGAAGCACTCTGCTTGTACCTGCCTTATAATTAGCTGTAAAGCTCGATGATTTTCGGCGTAGGTCGGAGCAGGAGTATCGGGCTTCTTCCGTCTGCGGAGGCGCGGGCAAAGACGTAAGACATAAGCTAGAATTCGCTGAATTTTCCGTAGGGATGAGAATTTGGCGAGTAAATTCGGAATAACTCCTGAAGAGATTTCCACTGCAGCGTGCAAAGCTAAAGGTTTTTCTTCTTGCGAAGCTTCAGGGAATTTTTCCAATAGAATCGATGGCTGCTCCGGCCAGTCTGTAGGTTGCTTATAAAGGAAATCTGGACCTTGCCACCAGAGTTTGTGTTCTATCAAAGATCTAGGACTGAGACCTCTCGAAACACAGTCAGCAGGGTTGTCTTTTGTGGGAACATACTTCCATGACAATGGAGAAACTATTTCCTGAATATGAGCGACTCGGTTAGCTATGAACGTTTTCCAGCGGTGTGGAGAGGCTGAGAGCCAAGCTAAAGTTACTTGTGAGTCGGACCACGCATAGACAGTATCGAATGTAAATTTTTGAGAATAGGATTTTTTGACAAAAGTAATTAAGTCCGACAGAAGATAGGCAGCACAAAGTTCTAGTCGAGGTAAGGATATAACCTTAAGAGGAGCGACTCGAGATTTTCCCGTGATCAGGATCAATTTGATTTGTCCGCTAGACGTAATCACACGGAAGTAGATCACGGCCCCATAACCCTTGGTACTGGCGTCACAGAACCCGTGAATCTCTAAACGCGAGATCAACTCTGAAACTATCAGCCTTGGTAGTTGAACTTTGGCTACTTCTGGAAGTTCCAGTCTGAAACGATTCCATTCCTGTACAATAATATCTGGAGGTGGGTCATCCCAACCAGTCTTTGAACGCCAAAGCTGTTGTAACATGTGCTTTGCAAGAAAAATCATGGGAGCTAAGAAGCCTAAGGGATCGAAGATCCGTGCTATTTGAGATAGCACGCTACGTTTCGTGCAGTCCGATTCAATGGGAGTGACAGAATACGAGAAAGTATCCGAGTTAGGATTCCATTGAAGTCCAAGAACTTTAATAAAACTAGGGAGTTCTGTGTCAAAACTTAGAGGCATTTGAGAGTATTCGGAAGGGACTGCGGAGAGAATCGCGGGATGATTGCTCGCCCATTTCCGTAACTCGAAACCGCCTTTTTTCAAGAGAGCGATTAATTCTGACTGAAGATGAAGTGCTGCCCCTACAGAATCTGCCCCGGTTACACAATCATCCATATAGACTGAATTTTGTAAAACCTCTGAAGCTAAAGGGTGATTATCCTGTTCGACAACTGCTAGTTCTTTGCGAGTTCTGAGGGCGAGATAAGGAGCGGAAGAGACTCCGAAAGTCACAGTCTTAAGTTCATATTCTTTAACTTCCTCCGTGGTAGAGAAACGCCAAAGAAATCTCTGATATTTACGGTGTTCAGGTTTAATTAGTATTTGACAGTACATTTGTCTTATGTCGCATATAAATACAATAGGAAAAGTTCGGAATTGTAATAGAATGGTAGGCAAATCATGTTGAAGTTTGGGCCCTGAAAAGAGCGTATCGTTGAGGCTTAGGCCCTTCGATCCCCTTGCACCGGCGTTAAAAACGACTCGAATTTTGGTGGAGACGCTGTCAGGCTTTAAGACACAGTGGTGAGGGAGATAAAAGGCCGATGAAGCTCTATACTCGAAACGTGGAATTTCGGAAATGTAATTCTTTTGCAAATATTCTTTAAAGAAATCTGAATAAGCGACGTGCAGATCAGGATTTTTGTAAAGACGAGCTTCAAGGGATAGTAATCGCCGTAGGGCTTTGTTGTACGAATCTCCGAAATCAGGTTCATTTTGCCTGAAAGGAAGTGGAACCACAAATCTTCCAGAGATATCCCGAGAGACTGAGTCTTTGTATAATGTTTCACATTTAATATCATCTTGAGATAAGATCGCATTCGTTGTAGGCGGGTGTTCAATTTCCCAAAATTTTTGAAGAGTAATATCTATTTGAGGCTCCAGTACAGTGGCACAACTAAGAAGCGAGGTAGTTTGCGATGAGCATTCCGTGCGGCCCTGAAGAATCCAACCGAAAACGGTTTCTATGGCTGCCGGTTCCCCAACTTTACCAAAAATGCGTCCTGAACCCAGCATGAAAGGAACTAATTCCGCACTGAGCAAAATATCTACTGGACCAGGAGTCTGAAATTTGTCATCAGCTAAGGGTAAGTTTTCAATGTGAGACCAATTTTGTGAATTAAGGTAGACTCTTGGCTGATCTGAACAAATCCTAGGCAAAATGATTGCTTCAAAGGTAAAAGTAGGATCTGTTTTACCACGCGGTTTAATGAAACATTGAGTACTGCCACGGTTAGAAGTGGAGATCAAATTATTTATCCCTTCAATCGGTATTGAAGAATGTCGACGAGGCAAACCTAAACGATTCACGCAGCGTTCGGAAATGAAATTCGCCATGCTGGCGGTGTCGAAAAGAACACGTACTTTTTGGAACCTTCCCCATACATCCCGAATTTCAACTTCTGCTGTTGATAGCAGAACCGTCGAATGTTTCCTGAAAGTAGGGCTAGAAGAAGTAGAAAGCAGAGATGAGGCTGGATCATCATTGGAATTAGGTAGAGGATTTGGTAGAGGCGTGCTGCTTGCCGTATTTAATTGTAGTGCCGTATTTGTCTGAAGAGAATTGGAAGCGTGTGGAGCGAACTCCCTTTTATTTAAATTCAAATGTAATAAAGTGTGATGCGAATATTGACAAATTCTACATGTTGTAGAAGATGGACACTGGCGCACTGAATGTGACGAACGCAAACAATTGCCACATAAAGAGTGCTGTCTTACAAAAGCTAGTCTGTCTTGTGGAGTTTTTGCTAAAAAGATTTGACATCTGTGAAGTGCATGTGAAGACGGACAAAGTAAACATTTTGAATTAAAATTCTGATGACGGTTATTTGACGTTGAGGGTTGTTGATTGTCAACCGAATTTAGAAATGCTGAAGGCATGGCTCGTTGCTTATTATTCGAAAACGTCCGGTTTTCTAAGTTTTCTGAAAAACCAGAACGCTTAATTTTGTTGATTGGTGAGCTCGGCATCATGCACTGGACAGATTCTAAGGCCTTGCATTTGTTGCTCAAAAATGTGGTAAGTATTTTATACGTAGGCATCTCTGTGGTGCTATTTTCAATCTCAAACTCGGTGCGAGTTTTGTGATCTAACTTCTGCAATAACATATTAAAAACTAAAAAATCCCACGACTCTGTATTGAATTTCAAGACTTTTAGAGCGGCCAGATTTTCTGAAAATATGTCCAATAAATGACGAAGATCTTTCGATGAAGATCTTTGAAGAGGTGGAGCAGTGTATATCTCGTTAAAATAAGTAGTGGCTAAAAAACGCTTGTTTTGATATCTAGTCACTAGTGCGTCATATGCAATTTTATAATTATCTTCCGTCATCGGAATGGCTCTGATCAAATTAAAAGGATCGTCTTTTAAGGACGTCATGAGGTAATGAAATTTTTGTACATTTGCTAGGCTTTTGTTTTCATGAATAAGGCTGTTGTACAAGTCGAAAAATGCTGGCCATAGTTTTATGTTACCGTCGAATGTTGGTATGTTAATTTTTGGAAGTTTAACTCCAGAAATGGACGACCTATTAGGATCATTCACAGTTCCCGTCGATACTACTGTATCCAATGACATTTCATATTAGTGTATTTTTTAATAAAAAAATACACTATTGAGGACGACATCACTTTTCGAAAATCACCCAAACTCATCAAATGTCCACCGATCATGACCCCCAGATCACGAAAAAGTGGTTTTCCAAAATTCACCTGCCCACGATATATATATATATATTTATATATATATTTATATATATATATATTTATATATATATTTATATATATATATATTTATATATATATTTATATATATATATATTTCTCCAAAATCGCGAAATTTCGATTTTAAAAACGCTCCTGTAGCTTTATCTTTCAAGATTAGTGAATGAAATTTTGGATCCTTGTAAAGCCTTGGAACGACGTTAGATTTTCGTTGAAAAAAATTCCTAAAGTCGCGTTACTTCTACAGGGTGTCCTTTCAAAATTCCCCATATCCCGTTTTTGTCATCTCATTTCAGGTCGCAGTTTTCAATCTAGGGGACTGAAATTTTTGTGGGAGTAAGATATATATAAGAACTGGTCTGGTATTGTACTTGAGCAAAATCGATCGAGCCGTTTCAAAATGGCGGCCATTTTAATTTTTGGAAAAAGGACTATTTTTTGAACCCCTGTATAAGCTAGATAGAAAAAGAGTTTTATATCAAATTCACAATATTGGAAGTAAATGACTTGAAATTTTTTTTCATGCAACAAAATTTGCATTTTTTCTATTAATAAGCCAGTGGCGTGGGTAGGAAAAGGGTAAAAATGGCTAAATTTCTCCAACAATTTATGAGCACATTTTTGAAGTAATTAAACTGAAATTTTTACAGTAGACAACTATACTAATAGACTTCAACCCTTGAGAATTTCAAAAAGTAAATAAGAAAAATGGCGGAGATATTCGATTTTTTTTACATGATGTTTTTTTTAAATTAATTTCTCTAAATTTTTAAAAACGCTCCTGTAGCTTCATCTTTCAAGATTAATGAACGAAATTTTTTACTCTTATAAACCTTAGGGCTGACGTTTGATTTTCGTAAAAAACATTTTCCTAGAGTTGTGTTACTTCTACAGGATGTCCCTCCGAATTTCAGAAAAAAAACCGTCCGTGAGGCACGGTTTCTGGTCGAAGTTTTCAATCTAGAGCGCTGTAATTTTTTTGGTAGTAAGATACCCTCAAGTAGTCGTCTGGTACTGTATTTGAGTAAAATAGGTAAAGACATTCCAAAATGGCGGCCTTTTCAATTTTTGGAAAATGGCTAGATTTTGAACCCCTAAATAGGCAAGATCAAAAACTTTTAAACAAAATTAACAAGATTGGAATAAACTTATTTGAAATTTGAGCTAATGCAATACAATTTGCATCATTTCTATTAATAAGCCAGAGGCGTGGGTAGGAAAAGGGTAAAAATGTCTACATTTCTATAAACATTCATGAGCTTATTTTTGAAGGAATAGAACGGAAATTTTGATAGTAGACAACTATACTAATAGCATTTAACCTTCAAAAATTTCAAGAAGCAAATATAAAAATGGCGGAGATATATTCGAATATTTTTAAATGATGTTTATTCCTCTAAAATTTCAAACTTTCGGTTTTCAAAACTCTCCTTTCAGTTTTTTCCGAATTTATTAAAGGTAGTGTAAAAAATAGTATTTTTCAAGTAAAGTTAGCCAGTGGCGGGCATAGGAAAAGGGACAAAATTGTAAAATTTTGCCAATTTTTTTGATTTTTAAATTTAAAAATCCATTCTAAGGCACGTGTTGAAACGAAATGAAATGAAATTATCACAGAAAATTTTTCACATTAAAGCACTACGCTAACATGACATGACTATGGAAAATTTCAGAAAGCCAATAATTTAAAAAGCGGTGAAAATATTCATAATTGAATCGCATAAAAATACACTATTTCTGCGATTGATGCGCAAGAAGGTTTTTTTTTAGATTTTATAGCGTAAAGATATTTATCGGCAGCGGCCCTAGCTTTGTCTTGATTTGTAAATTCAAGGTCATTTTCGACTAAAGAAATAATTTCGTTATGAAGGGTTTGAAATTCATCATAAATTACGTCGACAAAACCAGCTCTAGCTAAAAAATTATGTTTGTAAAATTCATCAGCTGTTTGATTTACACTGTATTCGTAAATTTCTTTTAATCTAGTTAATGGTATCTTGCGTTTAAGCGCAAGCTTGGCAATTGTCTCCTCATTAGGATTAGGCATATTCGTACCTACTAAATGATTTTTGAGAGAGATAAAAATTAAAGGAATAAAATGTTATTATAATAACTGTAATAAATAAATTAATTAGGTACCTAACGATAACTTGCTTATCGTTTCGTTTAGCTACCCCTGTTTAAGGTTTTAAAAATGATAAAGATTCGAGGAATAAACACTGTAAAGTAGTAGGTATACCTAATGTACCTACACAAGATTATTATTATTTTAGAAATATTATTTAGTTAATAAACTGTGATAATTGAATGCGCTAGCAGACGAGCGGTCAAGCAGTTGATTTTGAATAATTTCAGATTTTACACTGTCCTGGTGATCCCCCCCACGGGCAAACGTCTATGTTGGGTGGTGGTAGGAGATTATTGCGCACTGGATCGTTCTCCACTACAAGACTGACTGATAAGTCGAAGACAGACTAATTGATAATAACTCAATAAAATAAAATAAATTGAAGACTAAATTAAAAATGGCACAAAATCTTTTGAATTTTCTTTAATTTGTAAAAATTGATTTAATATGAAAATGCTAGTGCCAATCTCGGGTCGATGGACCAAAAATGTTGTCTACAAACGTTGGTTATAGTGGACTGTATTTGATTTAATTTGAAAAATTGTAAAATTGTGTTAAATTATGCTGTATACCTAAAAACGAACGCACATTGAAGAGGCACTCACCTTTTGCCGTTGTTGGTCCCGTCGTTGAGAGCTCTCAAAGGTTGTGCGATTGTTTTCGGGAAGCAGGATCACTAATCTCACAAATTTTCGAGAAAAGCACTTTAATTAAACAACTTGTTCAGAATGGAGCCTGAATGGGCCGTATCACCGGTTTCTGGTCGTTTCTCTTCACTCGCCCGCGTATCTTCTTGGATTGCTTGACCACGGAGTGGGGCGGGTTTGTGCACACAGCAATATGCGTTTTTCCGCGAAAATAATTAAATTTAAAATAAAAGATATCCAGTCCCCAACAATTATTTTAATTTACTTGCTGAGTGCAGTTAACAATAATTGTACTAACGAATTCATCCATAAAGTTCATCTATAAAGTAATCCCAGACTCAATCAGTCAATTATTTATTGAAGAAACATACTGAGTGCCTTTTTCACACACACACAGCACACTAATTATTTATTTACACTTAGCCTAACACTATTTACTTATTTACACATAAAGTAGTAGTATTATTATTTTGTACACCGCTTCACTTATATTTCAAGACGGAAGACTCTTCCTCAGGGAAACCGAATATACAGGTAGGTATCTTACACCATGCCGGAGAGGTAGGAACCATTATTGTTCTCCCATATCAAAGGAGAACAATTCCTCATGTGAGTGAGATCACACGCTACAGTTTTTTTTTTCTTTAATTAATTGAATAAAAAATTCGTTACAATAATCTTCAAAAGTTTCAACGGGATAATTAAAAACAAATATTTTTAAGTAATTTCTCATTGTTTCAAACGTTTGCCATGTGTGCTTCTCCCAGAGACCGTCCAGGACGCTTTGAAGCAGACGTCAAAATTGACTGCAAACGGAGTCCTGATAGTTAACACACGTTGTTAAGTAAACATTAGGTAATTGTGTGGCGTAATTGAGACACCTGTTATTAGAAATGTTTAATAAAAATAATTAACTTAGATTTGAACGAGTGCTTTGACATGTTATTGAAAGATGCGACGAAATACAAAATTCTGTAAAAATATCTACCTCATTAACGATCGAAGATTTAAGATAGGTAGGTATACCTACTTGAATTTCCTCAAACTGAAAGGAAAATTAATTACTTAAATAAATAATTGCAGGAATTAATTTGCGGTAATCGAAAAGCTCTGCACACAAATCCAAGTCGATTTCGACGTTTTATAGCTACCTGTGCTATCGAGTTCAGCATAGAAAACAACCTATTAACGCATGGGAAGTCCGCTTCCATACACCAATCCAATTTTCTAAATTAAAATCACTTTAATGAACCTTGCAGTTATTGCTGTTTACTGCCCTCCTTCTCGCCCTCATTTCTGTTTAGGATTTCCACCCGTCTCGCTCACGCGCACACAAGGACTCGACTGGTGCTGGTGCTAGGTGATTTAAGGCGATCTGTCCTGTATATGCAGGCAAGCTTTATTGAATCAAATCTCGTTATTAGTATGAGAGATATTGACAGCGGATAAAGCTTCACTTGGGCCGATAATTACTCCCAGTCGTTCATATTCAATGCAATAAATTAGTTCAGCCGATGCATCGCATTTCGTGATGGTTAATCAATTAAAGCAGTTCCGATTAATTAACCAGCGCTCAGATCGAATATTGATGAAATAATAAAATTATATTACGAAGACCGTCCATCAGAGATCTTGTCCAGAGACAAATCTATATGATTATGTCTGGTATGAGTGATGAAAGTTATTCGTCTGGATTCTGGAAGGGGGACATCCAACGATACCAAACTCGGCTCTTACCCCCACCTCTTATCAGTGGGAGGGAGCAAGTTTGGAATCTTAAACGAGAGCCTTCTTTTTTTTATCACAAACTCGGATTTTACGACTGAAATACGTATAAAATTGTTCCCTCACTCCCCCTTCTGCATACCTAGGTGGAACGGAAATAAATTGACGAAAATAACTAATTTTTGCGATTAACGCAATTAAAAAAACCTTCTTGCGCATCAATCGCAGAAATAGTGTATTTTTATGCGATTCAATAATAAATATTTTCTTCCTATTTTTTTTTTTATAATGAATATAATGAAAAAATAATCCGATTTTTTTTTTGGGAAAACTCCCCACCTACCTACCAAAAAAAAAAAGAATTATATCTTCTCGAGGTAGTTTCGAACCCACATCAACAGTTTATTAAACATGGGTGTAATGAACTGAACCACGGTGGGTTTCGAGTTTGTAGTGCTGATTTGCGTAGATAGGTATATGTAGTACGTCAGGTACCTATTATACACCTACACATTTTATTTTTTAAACTGGTCGTATCTTTGTTATTAAAAACCCAATTTGAATACTTTTTTCACCTGCATGTAGGTGATTTAATTGTTGTTGCGTTTGCTCTTCTAATTTTCAGAACCATTCATAATTGAATGTGAAAAAAAATAAAAAAGAAATTGCGGACCATTTCATCGATTTAATAAGTGCAAGCTAATTTTGCACAAGCGAAAAACTTTTTTAGTTTTCGTTTAAAGTGCTACATTAATCGAGGCGAATTGAAGCTAAGACATCAAATTATATGTTAAAGCAAAAAAAAAAATGGAAAATTTCTGTTCAACTTCTTCAAAAATGGACTCATAAACGGTTATAGAATTGACACATTTTCACCCTTTTTCCTACCCACGACACTGGCTTATTAATGGAAAATATGCTAATTTTATTGCATTAACTCAAATTTCCAATAATTTTCTTCAAATCCTGTTGATTTGATTTCAAAGTTTTTTTGCCATCTTGCTCATACGGGGGCTCAAAAAATTGGAAATTTTCCGAAAATTCAAATGGCTGCCATTTTGAAACGGCTCGGCCGATTTTGCTCAAGTGCAATACCAGACCACTCCTTGTGGATATCTTACTCCCACAAAAATTTCAGCCTCCTAGATTCAAAACTGCGACCTGAAATGAGATGACAAAAACCAGATACCTGGAACTTTGAAGGAACACCCTGTAGAAGTGATGGGACTTTTGGAAATTTTTTCAACGAAAATCTAACGTCATTCCAAAGTTTTACAAGGATCCAAAATTTTGTTCACTTATCTTGAAAGATAAAGCTACAGGAGCGTTTTTAAAATCGAAAAACCGCGATTTTGGAGAAATAAATATATATATATATAAATATATATATATATATATATATATATATATATATATATATATATATATATATATAGATTATTGTGGGAGTAATTGCCGGAATTGATTATCCAAATATTTAGGTTCAGGGCATTCGGCATTATATATATAATGCCGAATGCCCTGAACCTAAATATTTGTATATATATATATATATATATATATATATATATATATATATATATATATATATATGTATATATCGTGAGCAGGTGAATTTTGGAAAACCACTTTTTCGTGATCTGGGGGTCATGATCGGTGGACATTTGATGAGTTTGGGTGATTTTCGAAAAGTGATGTCGTCCTCAATAGTGTATTTTTTGTTAAAAAAATACACTAAAAGCTATTTTCCTAAAGACCGATTTGAGAAGGCCCGGTCAGCTCCAAAATTCTTTTTCCCAATCAGACCTTGCAAAAAACAAATTTGAGTGGACGAGATCTGGTAAGTCGGACCTGAGAGCTGACCGGAGATTGTCAAACCTGACTGTAAATAATTATTAAAAGAGAACAACAATCGCAGTTCAGCGCTTTCACAGATACCAAAGTGCGACTGACTGCGACAAAACACCTGGGTAATGTGACGGTTTCTGCCCGCGTTTACAGCTCTCGTCCGTTTACCTTTTATAGATCTTATACCGTGCTTTGGATGAAATAAGCGAACGGTTACGAGAAATCAAAAAATTACCTGGTAAGCCCAGACTCTGATAGGACGCTGAACTGAACGAGAGTGATACAAAACCAATCTACAGTTGTTGGTCTTCTCTTTACAACTTTGATGCTATACAGGGTTTGTGTCGATTGCTTTTGCCGCCCCAATCTGGATCATCATTTCTTTGTAAGGGGTACTTTGAAGGAAACGATCCTGGGCTAGCTTAATCACAAATTTGTATTTGGTAAAATGATATTACCTAATAAAAAATTTATTCTAAGAAGTAGAGTAGATATTATGGACATTTGCTCTATATCTTCTGTTATCTGTCAGAATTTATGCTTTGTTGTCCCTTTAAAGCAGAATATCCAAAATAAGGTAGATAGGTAGGTATATCATTATAGATCTTGCTGATTTCGCATATATCTTTCAGGCTTTAGCATTAAGAAGGAGGCTTTAAAAGAGCATATCTAGGGAGATTTCAGGAGACTGGAGAAATTTGTTAGGTCTAGTCAATTCGAATCGCTAAAGCGTTACGCGACATCGAGCGACTCCCTTTCAGCGGCTGTAAGAGATGATCCGAATGTCCAAAGGGCTTTCATCCAAAACCGCGATAAAAAGCGGACTACTGTCTATATAGACTCGGCAAACCGTATCTCTTAAGCGGCGATATCAAAACACAGTGGCGTAACTATTAATAACACATTTTTACGGTTTAATCAATAATTATTGATCTGTTGTTGAATTTAGTTAATTTATGCTACCTAAATCGGTGATGAAAGTTTTTAAATCTTCGAGCTTCTTCATGACATTTTTCTGCTCTTCCTGGTCATTTTTGGGCATTAACCTGATCATTTTCTCTAATGAGAATATGTAACATTTTTTGACCTTACATCGTTAGTAATCTTTCCTAAACACAAGAATGTCTCCTCTAGATGTTTATGAGGCATTTTCTTCAGGTCTTTAAATCATTTTTTTCTTATTATCAACATGCTTAAGGGAATCACGACACTCTTTGTATCTGTGGCTCTGTATTTATTTCAACAAACAACAAGTCATTTAATGAAAGAAACCCGAATAGGGAGTAATATAGATCCCTGAACTCCTAAGTGTTCTGTGAAAATTGGGTGCTTTTAAGGATGCTCAGAGCCAGAGAAACGGGAAAAGCTGCCTTGAAATTATTAAGCAATAATTTGTCGTAAAAAATTGTAAATAAAATAATTTTTTTGGTTTCGGATCCTGAAAGAAAACAAGCAAAAACTGATCTGTCTGTTGAGAAGTTCTTTGGATGAAAAAAATCTGACTTGATATAACTGACGTCTCGATAACTAAACAGCGCATGACGAAATAGCGCTGCTACAAAACACGCATGCATGATAACAAAGCGCTACGACAAAATCATATTGGCCATTTAATTAAAAAAAAAAGGATGAACTTTTCTCTCCCTCAAGTTCAAGTTACATGTAGACAGAGTTCTGGAATAAAATCTAACAACTTCTGAAAGCAAACTTGTTGATATGTTGATATGTTTGTCAGATCCAGATTCTGGATCCCAATAAAAGAAAATCAATTTCCGGAGAGACGAAATGGAAATAAATTATTTCAGTCGAAATGAGTTTGGGGGAAGTATCTCTTTTGAGGGAAACATGATGAGTATCTCGTCCTGGAGGACAAGACATCCTTCCCTTTAGACCATTTTCTTCCCCAAGATGGGCTGTTTATTCACATCATGAATGCAGAGAATATTTGGGACTTCTTATCCTTTCTCAAACTCTGGACTGCTTCTAAGACTGGGAATAACATTTATTTCCTCTTCACAGCTCCAGATATTCCTCTTTCTCAATGAACACTGTTCTGGAATCTGCAAAACCACCAGAATTAGTTCTGCCCATGGAAACGCTTCCTCCGGATGGTGGAAGTTTCTTGGAGGCTTGCATTAAAAGTTTCCATCCGGGAAGGTCAAGTTTCTTATTCCTGAATGCTAATTTGTTTTACATCTTCTGGTCCATTTGAAAGCCACGTGTCGAATTCCTCTTCACCTTCTACAATAAATACTTCATTGCATCCTCTTTAGCACCCGGGCACACAAATTCCAAACTGTGAAAATGCAAGGCTTTTCTACCAGAGCTTTGTATCCCAAATTAACGATCTGTAATCAAGGACACCTTAATCCAATGGTACCAAATTGGGAACATCTCCAGCTGAGGACCAAAATGGAGAACAAGGCTCACCAAATTTATTCACCTCGGCTGTGGGACTAAAATTAATTTCCTCTTCACCGCTACAGACGTTCCTTTTACTCAATAAATACAGTTCTGGAATCTGCAAGGTTATCTGATTCTAACAAAAAGCTTGGTTAGTCACCAGAATTAGTTCTGTCCATGGAAACTCTTCCTCCGGATGGTGGAAGTTTCCTAGAGGTTGGCATTAAAAGTTTTCTTCCAGGATGGTCAAGCTTCTTCCTGGATGAGATGATTTGTTTTACATATTGTGGTCCATAACGGTTTCTCCTGGAAATGTTATAGCATTTTTTGAAAATCGTGCGTTGATCATCCGTCTAATAATCAAGGGCACTTTAATCGCAATGGTACCCAATTGGGGACATCTCCAGTTCAGGACCAAAATAAGATCTCGCTTGGAGCTATAATAGCATAACCCCAGAAGCTTCAGGTTATCTTGGAGCACTCGGCGAGTGTGACCTCACAAAAAGGCTCGCCAAATTTATTCACCTTAAGTTTCACGGTTAAGTTATTCAACGTTCATTTTCTAGCTACGGTTTTATTACTGCAATGTCATCAGCAGGCCTAATATTAACATTATCGATTCACCCCTGATCCTGGTATCTTGATCTTCGAATGCTTCGTTGAAAATAGCTCCCTTTGTATAAGGTAAACAGGAGCGGAGACAGAATCTATCCATGCGAATTCTAACAGCCTCGGTTGTGAAATCACTTGTTGATATGGGGACTGTTTAGTAGCTTCTAGTTGCATTGCTGCTCCTTTTATGCATATTGGATATTTTCATTTTTTTTTAACAACCTATTCTAGTTAAATCCAAACTGTATGTTTTTGAGATTTTTTTTGGATTATTTTTAATTCATATTATACTTCCACGAACTACCTATGGTATGTAACTAATTGAATAAAGCCAGATTTTACCAATTTCGGTGTGTAAATAACTTCGTTGAACATTACATTGAAAATAGTTTCCAACAGAGAGGGATTCTCGTCATTAATAATTAACGAAATAACTTCGGCGGGCAATTCGTCTAGTCCAGTTATTGTTAACATCGCATCCAATTTAAGTCTCTACATTCACAACTAAAGTTAGAAAATCCTTCGTTAATTTACAAATATTCATTTTCCCTTTAGGTTAGACAAAATCATTTACCTTTAAAAAATAATCATCTAGAAGTTTCTATATCAGGTTTAGGGATGCGCTGAAAGTAGCCAGATAGAATTGACTAGGCCACCTACTGACATTGCTTATACTTCAAATAAAAAATTTGTTCTTGACTGTTCGCTCCCTATTTTCGGAACATTCGAGACAGCAATAACTTCTAGACATTCTGACAGGTTTTTATGGTCGATACAGCTTTCGCCTCCCATTCCACACACCTCTCTGCCACACACCTCTCGTTTTTCCATGCTAAGCTGTATCTACCAGAATTCTAAACCCTTTTCTGCAGGGACTCTTGAAATGATCAAATTAATAATCCTTGATTAATTAATGCCTAAATTTAATCGAACATCTCTATAAGCACATTTTTTATTCCCAACTTTCTTTGATTTCCCCACCACTGAAATAAAGCGCTGGCTTCCAGTGAATGGTCCTCCAGGCAGTAGCGTGTGTTTTACAGCCGCGATGACTCCCTGCAGCCGGGAGTCTGGATTACCGGCGGGGCGGTTTCCACCCCCTGATTACACACACCATCCCCGCCGACTCAATCACATGCCAGCCCGGGCCTGATTGTATGCCGGATACGATTACACGCAGAGATGGAGAGACTAGATACCGGCGGTTGAGAGATGAACGAAGGGTACGGGGTGGTTTTAGGACTGGGGAGGAGTTCACTGGGGCAAGGGGGAAAGGAGAATAGTAGTTTCCTCTTGGTACGGAGAGCTGCGATGCTTTAACCAGTGGGCCACATAATTTTCCCGTTTCAAGCCGCGCTTATGACAGAGTGTGTGGTTAAATAGGGGTTTTTATGGATTCTAAAACTTTATTAGAATCAAAGCTTGACATTCAAATGTTATTAGTTCCAGCAAACAATGAAGTTTCACACTCATAGCTTGGGAGAAGTTGTCTAAATCTGCCTATGTTTGATATTTTTTATTATCGAAGGATTTAGATGATAATTTGTAGGATAAGTGGGACTTTCCAAGCTAATCGAAAAGAAACATAGTCAACTGCTGTTTAGAGTTTAGACTCTAAAGCTACATTTACAACCAATAGCTTTTATTTACCCACATCGAGTAGCCGATCGGTAAATAAAAGTTCAAGCGTCAACTCTAGTGAAAAGTTCGATTTTGAAACCCGAGCCAGAGTAGTTGATTTTGAAAGAAAGTGTTTCGGGGACCGAAGACATTGCAATTCGAATTCCAGCAATGGGTGCGCTGAATCCAAAGCGGTGTTGTAAATGCGCATGTGTCAAATATTCACTTCGCAATCGGATTACGAATTTGTTGTAAATGTAGCTTAAGGTAGACATAATAGAAGTCTTGCTTAGTTTTTTGAATTTTGTGATTTTAACAAATTCAAAAAAAGGTACCGTTATGTAGAAAAAGGTAAAAACACTATCATTATAATCTGATAGGAGAAAAAATTCGATTTATTTTATTTTTATTATAATTTTCTTATTAGAATTGAGTTAAATTTATACAGAAAAATAAAAAGCATGACGATAACAAGTAGGTAGGTACTTGGAGTCTCGTTTAAAGCGTAGCATCAAATTATAACTTGGAATTGTTAGCTAAAGAGTAAACTCTCAAAGCAAAAAGTAAGTAAATTCAGGAAAAACTCCACGAAACTCTTACTCTAAGTGATGATGTTGTAAAGTCCTTAGTAGAATTTTCACCTTTTGTGTTCCTACTTATTTAATTGCATATTTCCTCTTCTTCAAGGTTCAGACAACACAAATGAGAGCTTCAGAACAAAGACCAAAGAAGGATTAGCTTGAGAGAGACGTCTCTCGCTTTAAAGGTTTGTTTATATTTACAGAGAACGCACGCAGGTTGTGTAAAGGATTTCGGAGACAGATAAAGAGAGATTAAATTTAAATATTTACTACAAAATTTACTTGAGAGGAAAAAAAATGATAAAAATTTAAAATAAAACAAGCTTTGAACTTCCGCATGTTGCTACGACTTTATAGCTCTGGGCGGCGGCTGAATTTTGTCAAATAAAATTATTATTATTAGCAGGTATGACGCGAGGTGCTTTTGAATACAATGAAAGCACAGGAAGTGATAGAATATCATAGAAAATATCGTTAATTTAAGGGAAAGTTCATAATATACGTAATTTGGACCATCTGCTTTCCCCTTATAGTGGGGCCTTATAATTTTTAAATAATTTACAATCAGACAATTTTATCATTCAGTGAGATTTTTCCGGACTCATCTCCCCATTTTGATCTAACGTAATTAACCCGGGAGTGGTCGCTAGGTGAGCATTTAGCTCACCATTGTCTTTAAACTGTAATTATTATGTTATTTGAACTCGTACAATCTTGTCGATTTTTCTAGCTTAGTTTATAGCTTTAAGAAGAAACATAGAAAGGATTTTGTAATGAAAATCGGGTAAATTAATTTTTTATGGACACTGCATTCACCGCAGTTGCAGCCGCGCGAGCTAAACGCTCATTAGCGACCACCCATGTCACTCAACTGCTCTTATGTTTAGGTCTGCTAACCATAGCGAGGGTTGCTGTAAATTCTTTATCAGAAGTTATTTGTTGTTTTTATGGTATACCGAGCATTTGGCTGTTAGTTTAGTTCAGAATCAAATCAGTTTGTGTTACCTAATGTAAAAAATTCTATAGTTATCTACAAAAAAAAAATGTATATTGGCAAGTTAACATTATTCCCCTTTATTGTAAAATACCTACCTACAACAAATATTGCCAATGCAGGGTGTTCGGTGATCGGACAGCCAAAATAAAATTTCATATACAAAACCGCATCGTAAGCATAAAAAAGAATAACTTTTCCTGATCGGGCTTCATTCAGGAAATATTTCCAAAAATGTAAAACTAAATCATCTATAAATATTTTTTTTGAGTACTTAGACAGTCAAATTAAAATTTCATCAAAAATTTAATTAAAATTAAAATTTTTATTTGTATTATTGAAAAATTATAACTTTTTCCAGGTAGGGCTTTGTTTAGGGAATGCTCGGGGGAAAAAACAACGCCAGATCTGGAAATTCTTTTTTATGCATCTAATGCGGTTTTGTAAATTTGATTTTAGATGTCCGATCACCAAACAGCCTGCATTGTAATTCATAGTGCTTTTTATTGCACGTTTGCTTGTTGATTCTACATGCGAGCGAAACGCTCGTTAGCGACCACTGGTGTTACAATTCACCTAGCGACCAATGCCGGGTTAAGTAACGAATTCTTCAAACTAGTTGGTTTGAAGAAATTGGCAACGTCAGTGGTAGAAAATGGCATGAAAATACCTGCAAAATTAATTAATCAACCAACACATAATCGCAGTAAGGGATCGATTCACAGTTACGGTTACGTGTAAGTTTATAACATCATTTAGTTGGTAGATCCAAGCTAAAAGGACGAATCTGCGGATACGTGGATATATCTAATCCTGACCCTGATGGCATGCCTAACGCAATTTGACCTCTTTCTACGCCGCTGTGTAACTTCATTAGTCGGTGTCGATGCATGTGCCTTTTGAGCCCTCCACATAGACACAATCAATCGCTATATGAATTAAGCAACCGGGCTAAACATGTTACGACAAAGCATGGCTAAACACAACGCCGGCTTTCATGTGGAGATTGCCGACCATCGATTGATCAGACAGCCACTCAAACACGAGGGCACTCTCAGCCGATGCAATCACACAGTGGATGTACCTTAAAGCACACACAAATTCAGGGGGAGTCTGATACATGGCATATATTAGATGCATACAGAGTGTCCCAAGACTTTTGCGTTATTTCAGAGCGTCAAAAAATCAGAGCTGCTAAAACTCTTCGACGTAAAGTCGGTTCCGTTATCAGTTAGAATGGGCTCAGGTATTCCGTAAATACAAATAAATTCAAAAAATCTTTTGGCAATAGTTTTAAGTTTTGACCCCGAAAAATATTTTATTAATTATGTGTGTAAGTAATTTTGAACCACCATGGAAAACTCTCTCTAAATTACCTTACTCATAAATATCGCTCTATAATAATAATTATAGAATTTCAAAATTTTAAAGCATCTACTACACCTACAGCCTAGCGATAATATCAAATTTGCCACTTTAGATTCATTGCACCTGCACGACTAATTTAATATTCCAACCGATCCTTATATTGTAACAACGTAGTCACCGCTTTCTAATAAGCTCTCTCTAGTTCGAAAAATGTCATCTTAAATTCAGTTTTTTGTCTTTCTATTTCTCAGAAGTGCTGTTATTTATCAAACAGCAGTAGCGGAGCATGCCTACGGAAAGCTTACAAGACGACGTGACTTCATTTCCTCCGTAGATGTAGATGTAATAACAAGGATCTTGTATGCTGCACAATTGGGAATTCCGAGACACGCAGTTTTGAACCGAATCGGAAATCGGAGATATGCAATACGTCTTTCAAATTTAGCGTGTGTATCTTCAATTTGCTAGATGCTGAAAGCGGATGGCAAATATTTATATTTGAAGGTAAAGCAGTCAAAGTACATCGGAAGGTATATTTATATGTCAAAGAATATTTATGTTCCGCAAATATGTTGCAAAGCTTATGGAGAGTGTGTTGTCATGCATAGTTGCCAATAATCGCTCGATTTTCAAGAGAGTCGTCTTTGTTTTTTTTTCAGAGGTTTTCAGGTAAATATCAATAATTTTTTTCTTGAAGTTTTGAAGAATAACCTATCAAATTAATAAAGACTTGTGAAGCTGAAGGAATAGTCCTTGTTGTTGGCATGTTTTATCGTGTAATAACGTGCCAGGTATTTTTAAATTTATTTCGCTTGAAGTTTAAAAAATAGCTACAATCTGGTTAGATCTGGTTAGAATTCTATATTCAAAGTAAAGCGCATCTCATATTAACGAGTATATGAATAAATTCCACCCCAGAAAAGAAAAGTATCCATACTTACCGAAAACAAACCTAGCTATGTATTACTATGCTGCATACGAGATATATCGCGTGAATAAAAAACCGCAGGATCATACACGTCTAGGTACTCGTGCATATAATATCGCACAAAAAGGTTTTCATAAAGCCTCATAAAAGGCATTCCTCTACATGAAATCGATGTTACCCTTCAGGCTTGCATGGAGCATTCACAATACCTCCCTCTCGCAATCGACATTTTCAGTTGCCATAGGGTCATGTATGTGGAAGATCTAAAAGGCCCTTGTATTCAAATCACGCAGTAAAGTTGCACGAATATAACTTTATGTAGACGTTTATTATGTCATGACTCTCTTTCGGTATCTCAGGTAAGGTCGTGAATGCATTTTGCCGGGCATCTCTGTATTGTTAACGTTTGATGTATGTCCCAAAAAGAGGAAAACTGAAGAGTAGTTTTTCCATGAACTTATCTTTAGAGGTCATGATAAATTTTGGCCGAAATATGAGATCGATTCAGTATATGCTGATCACTTAGAATGTATTACACTATCTCGTTCGCCTAGTTTTGATGCTCAAGACTTTTTCCAACTTTTTTTTGTTTATTTCAATTCTATACGTAAATTAGGTGTAAAACCTTAATATCTCCTTCACCTAAGTAGCATTTAACTGAAATTTAGTTTCAGTTTACGTAATATGAAGACCAAAGTGTTTTTAAATGCCTTCTTCAGACGTGTAAGATATTATTATGACATCATTAGATTTTTTTGCCAATGACGTCATCAATAATTATTATTATTTTTCAATACTAAACCTACAATTTGTTACTTATGTGAGAGTGGAGATTATGGGATGCCTGTATAAATAAGGGTCAAAATTTTTTTTTTTTTACATATTACTTTTATAAGTATTTAAATGGATCGCACCTAGGTAGGATGATAAGGAAATTATTTCCACCGCCCTCGTTAAATCAGCCCAAATCGAAAAAGCAAACAGTGCAAGCATTAGGTACGTAAATACTTAAAGGTAATTAAAACGCAGCCACCCGCCGTTACATCAAGTAAACTATCCCTGCCAGCACATTAAATATTCAGAGAAATAGAATCGCTCTAGCTGGTCACATTTCAGTCCTTCGAGAAAGCGGCAACGACGAGGGCAAACCATTGCCAGATGTCTTTATAAATGCGCCTCGGCCGATTGAAAGGATGAGGTGACCTACATACAAGACCGGGTGGAAAGATTTGTGATTTCAGAATCAAACAATAACCCCTTGCAAAGACAATAGTAAGTCGCTAGGTATTTCACCCACGAAAATGAAAATTACACCAATAGATAAAGCGAAAAAATAAATGAAGATAGCCGGAAATACATCGCGATCCCGAAATAGCAAGCAGGTGGAAATGCGAAATGAAAGTTAAATCGGTGTAATTATAATAGCTAGGCACAATGAAAAGGTACAGAAAGCGTCGGCCGATTTGAAGGAAAATTTAGGTAGTTCAGGATTAGGACAATTCAGTAAGGTAGCCGCGAGGTCAAATCGCTAAGTCTCGTAATTAGGGAAATATGACAAGGAACAAATCACGGTATAAGTCAGTGCCAAGAAGTTGCATTGTTACGTGCCGTGTTTAGAAAGCGGGCGACTGCTTCTATAAAAGCAGACGTCCTACCGCAGCTCGAGACAGATGAAGATCAGCTTCCAAGCAGGTCGCATCTGACTCCTTAACCCTTTAGTCGTTGTCCAGAGATGGCCCTGTGTGAACTCCAGGCAACGACTCCTTCATTAACCAACAACTCGGCCAGAGATGACTTTATGTGAACTCCAGCCGAATTGTCCTTCTTCAACCTGAGAATTTCAATTTCCTAATTAGTTAGGATAAAAGAGCACCCAAACAAACTTCTAATCACAATTCTTACCCAGTGATTCGGCCAGAGATGACTTTGTGTGAACTCCAGCCGAATTTACTTCCTCAAAACCAATCCATCGATAAATTGATTAGGGTGGACCTCATTTTAACAAATTAACGGCCACATAAGGAGTCAAAAACAGATTCACCAAATCCACGAGCGCAGATCCCATTTTAAATCAAGTAAAATAATCAGCTAGGAATTAGGTGGCATCAGCAGCAAATACCTAGTAGGCACCTACTCAGTCACGTTAACCAATAAAGAGTCCGCGGCAGGAAGCAATCCCTCAACAACACATAATTACAAATTTTGGTGTTAAGTACAGGTGTAAAAAAAAGTACAGGTGTGCAAAAGAGTGGAATCCGAAATGAATTGGAGTTTGAAAAATGCATGAAAGGGATTCATCATTCGCTTTCCATTGTTTTGTACTCTCTATGCAAAATCACAGCCCCTCTCGCCCTTCACCATTTTACGCCCTTGTAAACGAATTCTCTCGCCCATCTTTCGCTTTTAGACATCTGATAGAAACTCCACCGTTAACAACAAGTCTCAGTTAAATTCCCCGCTTTTCCGAAAGAAATCCCAATCAACCGAGATACAATGAGTCATGGTAGGTTCTTTTGCGCATCCGTTTCGGCCATAGTAATTCGGAAAACTAGACGATCACACGGTGGCTTTTCGCGAAAGACGAACGGACCGGGGGTCGTATCGTTACAGTATAACATATTAGTATATAACATATTATTATGACGTCATTTTTTTTTGGCCAATGCCGTCATAATCATTTTTTTTAAATAGCAACCCTTAATTTGTAATACATCATTGCCAAGGTCTTTTTAGGGAGAATATTTTCAGCAAAATAAAAAAAAAATCGCAAGAAAAATAAAAAATTATTTTTGAAAACGTTTCCTCAAAAATTCACATGTACATTCGTAAATTAAAAAATTACATGTCAAATTTTTAATTGATGCACTGACATAATAATAATTATTTGTATAAATAAAAATTCCAAAAATTGCGGTAAATTTGAAAACATGGCGTAACTTTTTTGGATTTACTTACATTTGAAAGTTTGAGGACATGTACTTTTTTAGAAGATCTTTGGTGTAATGTATACACGCGGTATAATGTCTACAGGGTGAGTTTTTAAAAGTGTTACAACAATGCGATAATGGTTTACAATCTTTTTGAGAAATTTTGGTGACGTAGTAAGAGCAGAGAGGGACATATTTTACGAGATTTTTGACATTTTTACCAGAATGGTCGACGAAGAATAATTTCCAAGTTTCAAATTCTCTCCAAGATGTCAAATAATCGAAAGAAGCTCTGCTGCTTTTGCTGTCTAGCAAAATCTTAAGATTACCTGCTTTAGAAGAAAAAAAAATTAACTTAACTGTAAGATTTCATAGATAACATTTTTTAAGTCATACCGAACAAGTCTAGATTCAGTTCTGTTAAGTTTGGTAAGTCAATTCATTAACAGTTTTTAAGCCATTTTAGAGATATAGCTTTGTAACACTTTAGAAAACTGACCCTGTATACATTTTACAGTGCGTGCCTAAGAGTTTGGAACAAAATTAATGATAACGGTGACGTTTTTATGGAAGTCTTGGCGGTAAATAGTCATTGATACATTTTGCCGCTATTTGCAATTGCAATTGAAAATGTTACCTGATAGTTGATTGGTAAGATCGAATCCACATACTCAATAAGGGACAAGTAGTCTGGTCATCGATAACTGCGGGATTCCAAGCTTAACAAAACGTGACAGGAGGAAATTCGATAGATAGCAATCGAAGACAAGATTGAGCACGAGAAACTGTTCTGCATTTAGTCGTATAATACTTCAGGCAGTCGTTCCCGCATCAATCGAAAAAGATGTCAAGATCTCTGGTCTGCAACTGACATTAATTGCGTTCTAGGAAAGATGTTATCAAGCAGTGGGCAAAAAAGAGAAGTTCAGCTTCATCTGAAGAGGATTTAATTGATAACGAGTAACTTAATATTTAGTTGGGTCAGCTTAATTGTTTAGTTGCTGAATTTGAGCTATTCAACCAAGAAATAGTTGTCAGAAGATACGGACTTAAAAGAAAAATTGTCTTCTGTGAACGAAACAATAATTCAGTGAACCACACTAATAAATTTGCTTGCATCAAATTGATTCAACTAGGTACCAAAAACATAAATTATAGGTTCTTGGTTCCAGACAATGAGCTCAATCAACTGTTCAAATTTAATGATTCCAATTCCAACTGAGTTTTGGTTCTTTAAATAAAAATGCTGTTGGAACCAAAAAATTATCTCAAGGAAATACTCGAGCCTTTAATTCTTCTTAAAGAAAAATATTTCTCTCAGTGCATATAAAGGCTATCAAAATTTTGTCTACACTTTCTGCAATTTCAAGAGTGAAGAAAAAAATGCATAAAATGATTTGCTTTATAGCTAACTGATTAAATTCAAAATGTTGGTAGCAAAACTAACTGAGTCAGCTCTGGCAGGAAATAACACGTTATTGCGGCAGTAACTTTTGAGCGTTAGACCAACAACTACTGTGGTATCGAAGCTATTAGAAAATCTACCTAGTACTTCTAAGTTTGCAGCTGGGAGAAATGCTTTATGAATATGAATAGAATGCATATTTTTACATAACTCTCTAATAATGACATACTCCCTCGCTACCTGGCGAGACTTTTCAAAGTTTAATATCAATTATTTTGACTTTTACGAACCCGAATACTAGTAACTCGGTTATGAATATGACGAACCTCATTTATTTGAGGTCTCCATAAACACAGACATAAAAGTAAATTAGTACATAAAAGCTGTACGTTATTTATTAGCAATATGCCGTATCATTCCGTGGCTCGACTGTAATCGTATCGCTGACCTAGTGATGCGAAAAAATTCGATAAAACGTATTTGTTACTTATTTTTGAGGAACAAATATCAAATGTTACATTCTGACTTAATTTGTTTTCTGAAAATGTTAAAAGAAGAACATTTTTATACGACAAATCTTACTGGACTTACCAACTCTGTAGATTTATTTGGAATATAACATGGAACGAACCATTAAGTCATAATTATTACTGGATGACATAGAAAGTCACAATCTACTGAGTCAATCATAATGCTCAAGAACACCATGAACCGTTTTGCTTATTCGGTCCATTTCCCAGGAAGAGACGTGTGGGAGAAAGACAGAAATGAACTCCTGACATCAGTTCACCGATGGATTTATTTTTACCCACAGTTTATTCACACAGTTTATCCACAGAACTGTAGTTGAAGGTGTACACTGCTGGTTAGAAGAAGGACGTCTTCTCAAGCCTGGGCCTTCACGCAACAACTTTCCAGGCCGAAATCTATACCACAGAGCTCTGAGCGCAGATGTAGGATAAGATGCACTGCCAATGCAGATAAATAAACCAGCCAACCGGTCTCTCTTATCTGGATTCCGAGCCTTGCTGGATATGGAGAGGACGAACTTATCGACTCTCATGATAAGGAAGGTGCCGAATCCGAATTTATTGTCGGACCAGAACCAGCAATTAATATATTATCACCAAATTTTGCCAAAACGACAATACGCAACTCGGCTGAGAGGAAAGTCCTCACTCGAAGGCCTTTATACAGAGCACTTCGTAAAAAGAAGTAAAGAACTAGATCTATTGGAGCTTAACAGGAAAGATCTGAGAGGCTTGATAAGCTTTTATACTGGACACTGCAAGCTGAACCATCACCATCAGAGGATGGGTTTTAACAATAGATCTTTGGTAGCAGTGGAGTCTAATCTAATCTAATAAATTTGTTTTGGAAGATAATCAGACATTCATCCAAATGAGATGTTCATAATTTAAGTAAAGAGTGAAGTCGAAAGGACGTGACAACTAGGTGTCAGAAAATTGTAATATGAAAATATGCGAAATACCTATATAGTGAGTTTTAGGAGTTCGAGGATCAATATTTTTTTATTATAGCTCTGGGCTCTAGGTCTGGGCTATGTATAGTACATGAGGGGGAAGAAAAATGTTACGAAAATCTTCTATTTACATGATTCTGCTCTAATTTTAGATGATAACTTTATATTTATTAAAAAATCAGTTGTTAAAATAATAATTTCATAATAACGTTTATAGCTACTGTAGCATTAAATGATTCAGTTCAGAGTTAAGTTTTAAACGAAAAATTTCGTGGAACGCTATAATTACACTGATGGCTGAAAAATAATTAGCGATAAGAGGTCTAGTATGAAGTGCATGGTTCTAAGTATCCAACAAAGCAAATGTAATTTGTTTAAAGTTTTCTCATCTTTTGTAGATTAGAAAATCATAATGCGCTGATTATATTAATGCATCAAATATAAAACCGGATACTCCAAGACCGGTGATAGCCCAGATGGCGCATAACTTTTCCAAGAAAACAAAAAGAAAACTAACTAGTTTTAGATATAAGAAACATATAAAACTAGACAATGAGAAAATTCTGAGGAATCAAAAGTGGCTTAAAACATTTGGCTTTCAAATAATTTGATGAAAAAACTTGAAAGAAACTTAAATATTCAAATATTGACTGAGCGGCCGAGGGAGTTAAACCGATAGCTGAGGCTTCTTATGGGAGTGCTCACCGGTCGCAACAATCAGAAAAGACAATAATTGGAGCTAAACAGGACATAATGTAAAATAAGCAGATGACGTCGTATACACTATGCAAAACTGAAAGTATCGCACCCCAAAATTTTCCCAGATTTTGATTTGGGATAACTTTCGAAATTCCCAAGATTTTTCGATTTTGTTTTCGTGCATCAGCTGCCATTTCCTTAATTTTTTTGCTTTATTGGATATAAACTCAAAAATAACTGCCAACTATTTTTCTACAGGGATTTAAATTAAGGCATGCAGAATCAGTCTGCGGTTTTTCAAATAAATTTTTCTTGTAAGTTTGTAAGTTTTGATGAGCAAATTTTGAAACTGATGTCACACCTCGAAACGGTTTTCAAATTTTCGATTTAACACCTGTATTTACCGGATGAGCTCAAAAAATCGGTCCTTTGCTCATGCAGATGGTAACTTGTTTCCTCATCAATCGATTTTGGAAATTCTAGCCTCGTATTGAAGCTAGAACTTCGGGCCAGAAAATCCAGGGACGAAAATTGATTCAGAACAAACTTTAAAAACGAAAAAGCACTTAAATTTAAATTTCTTCTGGAAACACGTTTTGGGAGGAAAATTGAATGCTAATCAATTTTTTCTCAGAACCAGACTTCAACACACATAAGCAACAAACATCCTGAAGTGGATTCAAGCGAATTAAACTTCTTTTGATGCAGTAAGAAAAAGCAGAAAAGCGAAAAAAATTTACAAAATTGTAAAATTCATACAAAAATTCAATTTTCTTTGGATCGTCCGTATAGCTTGTATTACTGCGTCAATTTGTATAGGCATTCCTGCAAACAAATTTCTGATTAACTCCTGGGGAATTGCTTCCCATTCTCATGAACCCGCATTATAAATTAATCCAAATTTTGCATCAGCCATTCTCTTTCCTTCAATTTCATTTTTATCCTGCTCCATAAATGCTCTATGGGATTCATATCTGGGGACAAGGGTGGCCAATCCATTCTCTCAATGGCGTGGTTTCTCAAAAACCCTTCTACGATTTGAGCTCGATGACACAAATCCCTTTATCGTTCACCATTCATGTCCTGCTCTTTCAAAATCACCAGTTCACTTCTCCAATTCAAAGTAATTCCGCCCCAGACAGTCACTCCTCCACCTCCAAAAGCCACCCTTGCCTCCATGTTTTCTTCCACACACGTTTCATTCCTTTCTCCGCCATACCAAAACCCTTTCATCTGATCGAAACAAAGTCAACACCCCATGTTTTTCGAGTAGCCATATAGTCTAAAATTTCCACAATTGGTTGGCGAGGAAACAAGTTATACGCTCTGCAAGATTTTCTGAGATCACCCTGTAAATACAAGTGTTAAATCGAAAATTTGAAAACGGTTTCGAGGTGAGACATCAAGATTCAAAATTTGCTCATTAAAACTTACAAGACTGGGGAGGGGGGGAACGAAAACAGCGGAGTGATTCTAAGTCCCTAAAATTTGTTGACAGGTTAATTGAATTTAGGTTCAATAAAGCAGAAAAATAAAGGAAATGGCTGCTGAAATTCCTTGGAAATTTCTAAAGTATACCTATCCTCTATGAAAATTAGCCCAAATTTTGGGGTGCGACACTTTCATTTTTGCGTAATGTAGTATAGACCAAGAATACTCACCAGAATCGTTACTGGTAGCTCAATCGTTACCAGAATCGAGGGAAATCGTTACTCAAGTAACGATGATCGGGGCTCTCAATTAAAAAAATACTCTCGTGTAAATTAAGGCTGTCAATCTAAGCTTCCGATTGATGGAGACTGAAAAGTTTCATTCTTCTGACAGTCTTAAAGTTACAGTTACCGTACCAGCGGTAGTAAAAAATGTTGCTGGTTTTTAAACTTAGAAACAATAATAATTACTAAAAAATAATAAACCTTCATCAGCCCCTTCCACGAGTGTAATTTTTTATATTATTCAATATTCCCAATAATAATTGTATGTTTTAATAAACTATCCATGAAAATAGTATTATCGTTCAAGCATGAGGAACCTAGTAGGTAACGACAAAGGTTTTCATTAAATCATACCACACTTATACCAATAAATATATCGTTAACGGCTAAGGGTTCCTATTAGATTCAACTCCGATATTAATGAGCAAATATAACTGAGGGAGGTAAATAGGTAACTAGGTAACTGGAAGCGCAAGCAGAAATTCTGTCAAACCACCGATACGGTATCTTGTGCATTCAAGCAACATAAACGCCAACGAACAATGATCAAACATTCCACCAATGAAGCTTGCGTTAATCAGTAGTCACCTCGGTAGTTACATTTAAAATTACCTACGAGTATCGTAACTGATTAAATCGATCGTTTTAATCGAGATTAAAAAATTTCTCACGCCAGCTCTGGAGAGCTGTAAGGTCCCTCTGAAGATTGTGATAATCATCCGTGCTTCCTATACTCATAAAGAAAACATTTAACAACTACAAACCACTAGATGCATCGTCGATGAACAGAGGAATTGGCTTAAGAGTGTTACCCTGTGGAATACCTGATATCACAATAATTGTATCTTGAGAAATAGTTCCACCCAAATGAACCACCTAACTTCTACCAAACAGGTAGAATCGGAACCAGGCTATAATCGAGTCACCTACCCCATAAACTACCCAGTTACAGAATTTTCTTCTCTTGGTCTTCTCTGTAAAATGCTTTTTTCAAGTATTTTCTGAAGAAACTTTTAGATACGTGACATGTTTATCACAGTCATTAACAGGCACTTGTTGTTTATAAAATATCTTGGCAAAGATCAACAAGAAATCGATTGGGAGTGGTGAGATAAACCGGCCCTAAGTACGTAAAATAATTACAAGTTTTTTCTTCTCTCATTCATATCCATGGGATAGCCGGCCTGAGAATAATAATAGGAAAGGAATCTAGGCCGCTCGCCTTCTCTAATGCAGGCACGAGAGGCAAGCTAAAACATCAACGGAACGGAAAGTCCCCGATGCATTATGTTACTTAAAGAATCACGCGAGCAGGCCGTGATAGAAAGCAACCGCCGAAACGTTACCGCCGAATGAAACAATAGAGCCTGGTCGAAATCTGACTATAAAAGCACGCATCGGATAAAAAGGGTTGGTTAGTCTTGCTCCGACTTTGCTCATGGCAAGACTGACTCTTTCCTCCGCTATCTTGTGGAAACTCCTCGATCGCACCGTTTCTTTCCTGCATCCTACCGGTGGAAACTCCCTGAGAGTATCGCACCGCTCCCCTTTTCTGTATCACTAAATAAAAAATCGAAATCAAGAAATTTAGTCAAACGTCAGACCGCAAAATCCTTAACTCCTCCCTTGTTTCCGGCATACCTCAATTACGAATCTCTAAGCTACGAAACACAACGTTCGGTTCTACATCCAAAGCTAGACGATCCCAAGGCCAACTTTTATCGGAAATGAGCGGGTAGGGGGGCGGGGTGTTACAGTGGTTATAAAGAAGAAAACCTAGGCGCTTTGGGGCATCTCAGAGGAGTATTCTTCTTTTTTTATCATCCAACTCTCGAACTCGATTGCCACATTCATCACCCACGGCATTCACCTTACGCCCGGTCACAGAAGCTTTTTCCCTCCCTCTCTCTCTCTCTTTCTCTCACTGAGACAACGAAAATCTAAGCTATTGACAACTATTTTTCTAAACTTACCATTGTGCTATGAATTCTGGTCCGATGGAGAAAACAGGTGTGGTTGACTTATTACTTTCAGGGGATGTATCGAGGGTTGCAGGTTCTGTGGAGTTGTCCATGTCGCCTCACCTGCTCGACAGTGGATCACCACCTAGTGGCATGGTTCTACCATCGCATCTTCGGTATTCAGTTCGGGATGAATCTGCAAAAAATATAAACGGTTGAGAACGTTCATATTTCAATGAGAATGTTCAAAAAGCAAAATTGAGCTTTTTTCTTATGAATATGATGAAAAGAGTTTCTAAAAAAGTTGTCTTGGATGGAATTAATATTTTCTCATAAGTTTAGATTAGCTAATAAAAGATGTTTTCTATATTTTCATGGATTCTGGATTAAATTCTGAGACGAGGAGGGAGGGTAGAGGCAGAATCTCATCAGTTTATAGGGGTGATAATCATTTAATTAAATAATTACGTAAATTAACTGTCACGAAATCTATTAAGGACCTGGTGATAGGGTCTTGAAGCTTGACTGCTTTGAGCGAGACGAGTTGATGCAGAAAGTATTACGGTTTCAACGTGTCTATTTACATAATAATATATTTACCAACCACGGCGAGCTTATTAGGTACATAAATAAATTCCCCAATAATTTTTACATAATTTACTGACATTATTTATTTGGACGTGAGAATCAGCAAAAATAAACATTTCTTCATGCGTTTCGATATGCGCGTAGTTGTCGTCATCATTCTGGATTGACGTTTTATATCAGATGGCGTTTTGGATATGAATAACAAAAGCACAAAGATACTTGATTTTAATTTCGCCCCGAACGTTTCATCTGCCAGCTGTGGCAGTGGCAGACATCATTAGCGGAACATATCACATCACCTCAGAGGTAGCTGTCATCGCTGTCACAGCAAACTGGCTCGATAACTATTCGAGTCAACAAAAACAAATTATAAAAATCTAAAAACGAATTCAAACCATTCAAGCCACCAATCTAGTCTATTATAAAAAAATATAGTTGTTATGTCACCAAAAGTCTTATTTTTCCCAAATTTTACGTCATTGGAAATCGGTAAGTTTTCTGTTTAACGAACCCATAACGAGAAATTGTTTTTTTCCGGGTTTTTGTATTCATGTGGCACTGAGTAAGTAGATATATTGATTCATTATTTGGGCATTGTTTTTACCAGCTCAGAAACGTGAAAAAAGCGTTGTGACATCTAATAGCGGAAAAAATCATCACCAAAGGCAATGGGAGATGTTAAATTCATCACCATTGTTAGTTTCATGAGTTCCTCACAGAATCTTCTTCCCGTTTAATGCATTTTGAAGGATAAATTGGTGCTGTACAGAAATTTTTTTGCAACTTGTAGTCGTTCTTTTCAAGCACCACATCTAAGATCTGACCGTTAGCGATCAAAAAAATGCTTTTTCCGGTTTGGACGCTCAGCTTTCATATATCACTGAGTATCATGTATCACTGAGTAAGTACATTGATTCATTCTTTGGGCATGGTTTTTACTAGCTCAGAAACGTGAAAAAAAAGCGTTGTGGCAATCTAATAGCGGAAAAAATCATCACCAAAGGCAATGGGAGATGTTAAGTTCATCATCGTGATAGTATTGATGAAGTCCTCATAGAATCTCCTTCTTGCTTTTGGTAATAATTTGATTGGTGCTGTACAGAAATTTGATACAACTTGTAGTAGTCATGTTTTTCCAGCCCCGCAGCTAAGATCATTATGACGATTTGTAAATAAAGAAATGACTTTAGCTGTTGGTGCCTGTGCATTAATAAACGACGCTCTGTCACATTTATAGTCTAGCAAAAGTCGTTCATAAATTGACTTGGTTGTTTCCTCTCATCGTTCATCAATTACGCTAATACAATCGCTCGAGCAATCCAGAATCGCTGTTTATTTCCACACCCTGGCAAAAAACGTTAAAAAAGAATGATTGAAATTGCGGCGACTAAAATTATAATAAAATTGCGGTGATTGCAAATTTGATTTGCTGTACAATTACATCCCACGCTCGGATCCCCCCCATCCTTTGACCGCGTTTTTCTGCGAACTCCTTTAAGCTGGTCTCATCATCAGCTTCTTAAATCTAAATCTATTATTTTCCACACTAATTCAACAACCACCTACCCTTACTTGCCTAATTACTCCCAACTTTACCTAATCTACCCCAATAACTAACACCCTGCTAAATCTCCAAAATGTAACCCCCTAGTCAGTTTATTTAAGCCCCCTAAAATCCCTCGCTTCTAATGCGATATCTAACACCTTAGAGCACATATTTTGAGAATAGCTATATAAATTTTCAGAGATTCTTTGAACTTTTACTGATTTTAATTTTTGAATTTAGTAACCACGAGAAATGAAAAAATACAACCGCACTTCCGGAAATACCGGAAGTAGACACTCGTTATTTTAATGGGGACATTATTTTTTTTTATATTTTTAAATTGTCCAAGAAAAACAAATACAGATGGTTAAACATCCTGGAATTGTCTCCGAGATACAGTACCAGTACCTTGTAGCCTTTTTTGGCCACCCGATATTCAAACCATCAATAGTAATTATCAATATCATTAAATGGTTCAATAAAATCCCCTAATATACTCGTAAAAGTCCTCATTTGAATGTCGTCTACAACCAGGATAATATCAGTCAGGCACACAAGATATAGTCAAGATAACATTAATGAGATTATAAACACCCTGTATGTTTTATGTACCCACTTATACATGATTTATACAGTTATGAGTTTGGAAATAGGCTAGTACTGCGAAGTAATAGAACCCAACAGCTACATTAATTCATTCTGTAAAGAAATAATCAATTTTTATTGCTCACTACACTACTTACCTGTACATAAACTTGACATACATTTTATTATGTTGCAGCAGGTACCTACTACCTACCTAAGTATAATGTAATAAGAATTGTATTGATTGGCAGATATTATGTAACGTTTAATGATCAAATTTATTACTGAGTGGAGAATATTTTTTTATGAAGGGGAATTTATATTAGTTCGTACCTAATACAATTTTGATGTTACAAAAAATGTTCCCATTCAACAGAACTAGTTTTTTTCAGGTTTACTGGCAATGTATAAAAAACATCTTCAGAAACACGCCAAACATCGAGCAAGCCAATTAATACTCGTTCATTTTAGCAAGCCTATAACTATCTAAGCTACCTTTGGAAATTGATGGGAAACTCGCAACAGTATCACTGAAAATAAAGAGACTAGGAATCGTAATACTTGACCTCAATATCACACGTACATCAATATACTGCTCATAGAAGAAAAACGACGATAGATGTTGCCAGTTGGTATAAGAGCCGTAGTTCGAGCAGATAACGCCATTAAATTCAGATACGCCAGAGAATTTTGTTAAAAAAAAAAATGGATTGGTAATCAAATTGGCATCATAGTAGATGGTGACCTTTGTCAGCACAGAGAGAGAATGGACTCGAGGACTTGTGAGATTGGCCTGGGAATCAAGGAGAGAAAAGGTTTTTTGTCCGGTAACCTGGAGCACGTCAGGAGTAAATAGGCCAGCCTGTCCGATACGGATTAATTTGTTTTCTTGAATAATTACTTTTTTAATTTTAACTAATGCGAGTTATAAGTGAATCAAAGTACCCAGATTAAATTGTTTGTGACCCTCTGCGTTGATAAGAGCAGGTACCAGCTAACAAAGAGAATAGTTTTTTTTTATAGGGTCCTGTTTTTTAATAAGATCCTAGGAAATGGCTTTTAGGAATGAGTTTTTTTTTGGTTATACTTCACAAGAAAGAAGCCGCTTGGCAACAAGTTTTCTTGAAGTCAATGTGAGTCATTATTTTTAATTAAAACGGTTTTATTTAAAATTTAAGGAGGAGTTCACTCGCGAAATAAATACCTACTAATTAAGAGTTGACTTTGGAAGAATTCCTTGGACTGCCAGAGTCATAAGCATAAACAGCATATCTCCGTAATGATAAATTCTCCTTCTTCCACGTAATCGTAGAAGCATAGAAGGGATAAGGATGTAGGAAGACAAAATAAATCTAAATGCTGAGGAATATCAGAGATTGGACTAACCTCGATGTTTGGACTAGCCTTGGAAGAAGAAGAGAATTCAGCAAAATCGTGTTCAAACTGAGTTATAATACTAAGTTCAGTTATAATAAAGCTGCCTTTATTGAAAAAAAATGCGCCCATTTGAGCCAGACAGTGACGCAGAGACACGTCCTGGCTAGCCGAATGGCCCTAGCACCAAAATATTGACTTTTTCAAAGACGAAAACTCATGTTTATCTGCCTGCTAATAATAAATCGAGTATGTTTGAAATGAAAAGGGGAAAATGTTATTTATGTTAATGTGGTTTCCAAACACAACACATTCGCATGTATGTGTGATATACCGCAGAAACTTCCCCATTACGTATTCGTACTTCGCGTCCAAATGAAAGGCCGGCACACAGAATCATAAAAAAAGGCAAATCACTGCGAGCGGTATAATTAGCAGTTACTGCGTCATGCTAAATTGACCACGGCTCTGATGGCACGTTGTTTACCTTGCAGATACTCCATAAAATTATTATTAGACTCTGCAGACTTTTTTGGATTTTGGAACGATAAAGACACATAATTCTATGAATCGAAACTAGGTAGTTGAATTCTAAGTTACCAAATTATAATTAAAGAATTTTTTTAATATTTTGACACCAGAAATGTTTCACCCAGAATGGAGGATATCCATGGTAGGAACTTTCTATGCAGAAATATTATAACTTTCTGACTTATAAAAAATTTCAGTAAGATTTATAAAGACCTTCATATTATGAAATAAGAATTTTTATATTTAAAAAGATTGCAAATCGCCCAATAAACTAAGAATCAAAGTTGAAACTTCACCTCATTGGCGCCCCATTGTGTACGTTCCTCCCGGGAGAGTTATCCCCAGCACCTTCTCGATCATTATTACCCACTTCACATTGGTCAGCCTAGTTGTGAATATTTGATTGAACGGTTTCATTCGCGAGAAGTCCCGTTTTTTTACTGCTTTTAATTCCGATTCGTATCTCGTTCTAATGGTTCCAAGTTAGGTACAAGCCATTCCTTTAACTGACTACGCTTATTGAATCTTTTAGCGATTTTCCTTTCCAAGTCTCCGGCGAACTCCGCCGTTTCTTGCGGTTCTTTCAGAAATGTTTCAGATTCAGGTTAAATTGAAATAGAGGGTCGCTGCAGCTACTGAGGCTTAAAAAATATCAGATGGGACAGTTTCTAATTAATTTTTGGGACAGAGGACTTATCGTGTGAAAAATTATCATCTGAGCACCTCTGGAAAGTTACAGGAGCTACATACTGTTGATTTGAGCGTTTTTTTCCCATTTTTCACTAGTCTATGCAAGTAATAAGAACTTTTTTTTAATATTAATTAGGTGATATCTTTCATATTATAATACTAAGAAAGTTAAACTTGACAGATTGGTATATTTAAACGTAGAATTGGTTAAAATAAAATAAGTCTATTCTTTGAATAATCTTCAAATTTTGTCGTACTGATAGAATTTAAACTGTTCTGAAGTTGAATCAATGACTCTTGATAAACAGACACAGAGAGATGATTGCTGCCTCCTCTTTTGTTAAAAATGACGTTTTGGAACTCCTCATCATCAAAACTTGTGAAGAAGTAGAAAATTCTTGGAGTTTCTTGTCTAGCTTGCATGAATACAGAAAAATATTTCCGTTAGTTGCTTTTTTTTAGGAGAATCAACGCCATCCATACAACTTTCCAATTCTTTACTTTTTCCTGAAAGCCTCGCCAATTGTAGTAGTCAATCCCAATGATAATTATTTGAAAACTTGGATCCTTCCTTAGGTTCTCGTTCAATAATAGGGAATTATGACTAAGTTGCCTACTTTTTTTCTTTTGTCTTACCGGCTAACTTCACGTCTCTCTGAAAGGCTAGTGCTTGGCAGACGCGTGGTAGAAACTTGCTCCCAACGTTTGACCATCCCCCGAACACGTATCACAACGAATTATTGCCGGTCTCGGTTAACTCCACAAAATTTTCAAAATTATGTAAATGGTGACGTTTTTTTGCTCATGCGTTTGACCATCGTTTGATCAAGTTTGATTACCAAATGATTTTGTTGTACTTATCTGCAGAAAAAAATGTACAATTTTCCTTAATTTTTCTGTTTCCGCCAACTTCACATCTCTCTGGAAACTGAATTTTGTCGTACCTTCCCCCATAAACGAACAACCACCGAAAAATCTTGTTTGACCATATCCAAATAAAAAAAAATCTATTTTTTTTAATTATAAAATTGACCTGGAATAAAAATTGAGGTTTTTCTGGACGCGACATAACAATGTTAATCGGTGGTCAAACGTGGTCGAACGATGGTCAAAAGATTAGAAATAATAAAAGTTCATTATTAGATAATTTGGAAAATTTTGTCAAGTTACTCAGGACTCGCGTAAGTTCGTTGTTTTCGCTCTTTTCCGTTTTTTTCGGAGGCGGTGGTCAAGAGATTTTTTTCCTGGTCATTCGTTTACGGGGATGGTCAAACGGAGTGTACAAGTTTCGACCCCCAAAAACTAACCACTGACATTCCGGAGAGATGTGAAGTTAACCGGAACTGAAAAAAATCATATCTTTTCTTCTGGACGTGGTCAAAAATTTTTTTCAATCGTCAAACGTGGTAAAAAAATGGTCAAACGAATTAATGAACAATAAAATGTTACTATTTACACAATTGGTGATTCTTTGAAGTTAGCCGGGAATTTCTTGTTTTGCAATTACACAACAACGTGTTATCCTGTTTTTAGTGTCTATGGTTTTCGCAGCGTTAGTTCCATGAGTTTTCGCGATCTGTCTTCCATTTTTACTCCCCAAGTTACTATCCGTAACAATATAGTAAAAATTAAAACATGCACAGACATGCACAGTGTTGTAAGCTTCTAAAGTAAACAGAACACTGAAAATTACACGCCATTGAGCCCGCAAAATTATTATAGTTTGTTCGATGGATCTTTGAGTGTGTCCGAATTCGCTACGACAAACGAAAATATGCAGCATATTTTAATGCTCTTTTAAAGTCCAAGAATATTTAAATTTGAAGTTATACGAGTATATCTAGTTCATAATTATTGTTAAAGAGCAAAGTCAGTTCAGTGTGAAAAATGGCGCACATTTGAATCAGTGGTAAGTGGTACCTAACCTATTCTATTACTTGACCAACAATACACAAATGCATAATAATACAAAAACAACAACATCGGAATCGCTACTGTCTTATCAAAGTGGAGTTTATGATTTGATTTGATTCATACAGTTGACAGTTGTGATGACACGCAAAGATCCATCAAACAAGCTATAGTGGACTTTTTGTAGAATGTATTAAAATGGAAATAAAATTTTTTCTTTCAATAATATTGTTTTGATCTGAACGATCATTGCACCATCTTGGACTAATAAATTTATTGTAGCATCATATAATGATACTTTAGGCGTTTTATGTCCGAAGAGTACCTACATAAGCTGTATAAGCAGATAGAGGTGGAGATTTAAAAAAAAATTGTGTGAGAAAAATGAAAAATAAAAATTTTGGATTTGTACAATTTTGTCCTGAGGTACGGTATAGAAACTTAACGCCTTCTAGAAGGAACTTCGAGAACAAGTTTGTTATTGACTTTTCGCTTCCCATTCCCGGAACACTCAAGCTTCTCAACAGAAGTCTCAAAAATACACACCCAACAATCGCTTCTATACCACGGCCTACTTTTTTCAAAGGCATAAGTTTCCCCATTCATGAAACGTCACTGTTGTTTTTTAAATCATATTTATCTCATTCTCAACAAAATATAGGAAACAAGAGAATCAGAAAATAATTTGATTTTGTCCGTCTCTTTCGTTAGATTCGAATGTACCTTAGAAACGTAAGCGTCTGTTTTAACAAAAAATCTAACAGCCCAGTATTATAAAGGCTCATTAAGCTAACAGGTAGATTTCTGATAACATTTATAAAAGCAGTAAAATCGACGTCAAAAAGCTCTTATTCACATTTTTGTCATCCCTTCCATGACAAGAATCACTAAGTTGCTATATTTTCCACCCAGAGTCGATAATTTGAAGTCTGCCAGTTAACTTAATGAGGCTTTATAATACTTGCTGTCAGACTTATCAGTTATTTATACAATTAATAATTTATTAAAATTTTTCATTATCTTACATTGCAGTCAAGTTGATCTTGTGATCCAATTAGGTAATTAAAAGCAGCAGCGATTGTTTTAAAATTTTATGAATTGCTTTAATTAAAATATCGTGGAAAGCCTAATAATGCGAGATATTTCAATCAAAGTAACTTGATCTTAAAGAATATTTAACGTGCGCGGGCGTTTGTGGATTCAGCTCCGATACGAAGGCGATTTAAAGGTTTATCGGGTATATTTTACTTATTCATGACATCAGTTTCCTTGAAAGTTTCTAGGGAAATACCCCCCACACCTTACCTCCCATTTTTTATTAATAAGATCGGCGTTACTTTTGGCATGTTTGAATATGAGAAAATTTGCCAAAATAAAAATTTAATTCCTATTCCCGGATCTCGGATTACCCGCGTCTTTCTTAGGAACGACTGCACAGGCTTTCATCTGTTCATTGGTAGGCATAATAGAAAAAGGGAAGATTGGTTATCGATCTTCTTTTCTATCTTTTCTCTTATTGAGCTTGGAAATGCGAGTAGTTAATATGATGTGTGAGTTCGAAGGGGGATTCTGGATAATATCGATTCCATATTCACGCGTTATATGCCGTGAATATCGCAGGTAATAAGCTTATTAAGTGGCATATATGCAAAATATACATGACATCCCGAATTCCCGCTCTCAGTGATCGAATATTCACCTCAACAGTGTGTATTCAGAAAATAGGATACAGGCAGGAGTAAGGATCAATTTCTTGTTTAAATTGGGGCAAAGAAAATACGAAATGTGGTAAAAATTTATCCTAAATCATGTGAGAAGTTTACAGGATAACGTCCTTTGTTCCTATACGTCCTATTCGCAGGATGAATAATATTCTTAGTTCCTGGAAAATTGTAAATAATCTTATTCAAAGCCCAAGTCCATTAAATGCAAATGCGGAATGCATTTACTTTATTGATCTTATTAACGCGTCATCTATTTTACCTTTACCTTATTAGTAGAGAGGGTCTAACATTCGAACCGCCTTGGCCTCGAGAATTTTTTTTGATTTTTTTTTTCATAAAGTTGGACCCCCTTTTCATTTTGGTGGCATTTTAAAAAATTTAATCGACGCCCTGGCGGAGAAATGTGCATGCGAAGACATCGGCAAAGGGGTTTTTGCACATAACTCGCTTAATTCAACTCTGAGCATAGTAAATATCCTGTCGAAAAATGAAGAGCTCTCGAAGACGCGTAATTTGAACTTTGACTGATCCAAATCGGTCAAACGGTTCTCGAGATATCGCATTTTCAATTTTAAGGCCCTTTCTTCAGGGTTCCGCCGCGGTGCGAATACACCGCCGTCCGTGTTCGCGTGTTTTGCATGGAAAAAATCGACTTAGGGACTTAATTTTTTTTTTCATATACAGACAGCTAGCAGTGTCCTCAATGATGCCTTAAATTTTGAAGTCGCTATCTCGATTAGAGGGGGAGGGGGAGGGGAAATCATAATTAAAATTCAAATTGCTATAACTTTCGCTAATATTGGGGCATCGGGCCCAACCAATGCGGGAGATGACACTTTGGAATGCCTACTTTAAAATAGTGTTTTTTTCGATTCCGCCAATATTGGCAAGATGCCCGCAGAAAAACCGATTTCCCTCCCCCCTTTTTTTTCTTAAAACTGTTTTTTTGCCATGAAAGAAGAGGGTGGGGGTTAATTTTTTTTTCATCAGACGGGAATTTTTTTTATCTTTGATTTGAGCCCCAGTAGACCTCGATCGGACCATTATTAAGGTCACAGGGTCACCAAACGCGTTTGGTCCTGTAGAATGGCAAGGATTAGGGTTAGCGGGTTCCGCTACCCGGAATTTTTTAGGGCTAAGTGACCTCTTTCAAGATTTTCTTACCCCATGTCGCTATTTCAACTAGGGCCTGCACGATGACGTGATATGTAAACCAATTAATCTAGCCGCGGAGCAGCGAGAGCTTGGGGCGGAGCCTAGCGCTCCCTCTCCTTTCTCTCTTCTCTCACAGACACACACGCTAGATTAATTGGTTTACATATCACGTCCGCGTGCAGGCCCTAATTGAGATAGCGACATGGGGTAAGAAAATCTTGAAAGGGGACACTTAGCCCTAAAAAATGCCGGGTAGCGGAACCCGCTAACCCTAATCCTTGCCATTCTACAGGACCAAACGCGTTTGGTGACCCTGTGACCTTAATAATGGTCCGATCGAGGTCTACTGGAGCTCAAATCAAAGATAAAAAAAATTCCCGTCTGATGACGAAATTTTTTTTACCCCCACCCCCTTCTTTCATGGCAAAAAAACAGTTTTAATAAAAAAAGGGGGGAGGGAAATCGGTTTTTCTGTGGGCATCTTGCCAATATTGGCGGAATCGAAAAAAAAATACCATTTTAAAGTAGGCATTCCAAAGTATCATCTCCCATTGGTTGGGCCCGTGGCCCCAATATTAGCGAAAGTTATAGCAATTTGAATTTTAATTATGATTTCCCCTTCCCCTCCCCCTCTAATCGAGATAGCGACTTCAAAATTTCAGGCATCATTGAGGACACTGCTGTCTGTCGATGAAAAAAAAAATTAAGTCCCTAAGTCGATTTTTTCCATGCAAAACACGCGAACACGGACGGCGGTGTATTCGCACCGCGGCGGAACCCTGAAGAAAGGGCCTTAAAATTGAAAATGCGATATCTCGAGAACCGTTTGACCGATTTGGGCCAGTCAAAGTTCAAATTACGCGTCTTCGAGAGCTCTTCATTTTTTTTACTATGCTCAGAGTTGAATTAAGCGAGTTATGTGCAAAAAACCCATTGCCGATGTCTTCGCATGCACATTTCTCCGCCAGGGCGTCGATTAAATTTTTGAAAATGCCACCAAAATGAAGAGGGGGTCCAACTTTATGAAAAAAAAAATCAAAAAAATTCTCGAGTCCAAGGCGGATGGAGCCTTTTTTTGACAGACCTTCTCCTAAGAACAAATCAATTCATCGTAATATTGATACAGCCCAAGGAAGAGTCTTCAGTCTTGAAATATAAGTGAGGTGGTGATATTTTGTCCTCGGAGACCATTCTTGATTTAGTAAAGCTTTAAAGTCACTATGAACTGGAAAATTTTGTAAGAGCTATTTATCGTCAAAATTTTTAATTTGATTGCTTTCTTTAAACTTTCCAATACTATTTAAACCAATTACTTTTCTCGACCAACTCTAATACGAATCTAGCAAAATATAAAAAGAATACGATTTTGAAGAGTTTTCAGTACACACTCTCCATAATGATGATTAAAGTTGAACGGGATAATTTAACATTGATTTATTTACTTGGGAAATTTCTCGTCGCGAAGATTTTATTTTATTTTCTTTCTTTTTTAAAGAATTACAATTACAAAGTTCCCATCCGTAGTGTATTAAGGAATGGATTAGTTTATGAAGGTGGAAGTTACCAACTCTTAATGAATGCGAAATTCTATACGAAAGTTCCATAACGCTGCTTCTGAGATAGTTCTCTGCGAGCAAGTGAGGTATTGGAGCTCCGTAACTATTTTACTAAGACGAGAACAACGTGATTAAACGATATAATTTGTTCTCTATAATATTATGAAGACGATATATTTTTATCTCCTGTTTTTTTATTTCAAAACTGTAGATACGATTAAGCAGATTGTGTCATAATTATGTTTCTTTATTGGTCCCATGATTTCTTAATTCGACCTAACTATATAGTATGGAACGATAGAGAAGCGATAGATGGGGAGGTTCACAGAGGAGGCTACAACACAGAAACAATGCGAGAGTGATTTTTTTCTAATTTATTATGTTCATGCAAATTTTCGTATGGATTCGTCACAGTTTTGGATATTCTGATTTTCCCTGTCGAATTTCCATTTGCAGCTGATCTATTTTCTTTTCATCCCCTTAATATAGCAACTGTTAGCATTCTGGACCATAAGCCGACATTCTGGAATCGATTTCCGGTTAAATAGAAACTATTTAATTTTAGACATTTTCAACTTCTTTTATGGTCTTGGTCCTTGATCCCTTTATATCAAACCTCCACGGGGAGCCTCGAAGACGTCTGAGAGATTCGAGTGATTGTTGTTATCCTTGGTGTCTAATTTCATTCCAGTTAAAGGATAAAATCATGCTGGCCCTAAAAATATTATGCTGCAGGGTATGTTAAAGGATGGCTACCATTATGTGAAAGCTTTCTATGACTTTTGTTTTGGTTCCCCCATTGTGACGGTTGACGTTCTTTGCTTTCCATCGTACTATCCTTTGGTAATGAATTTCTCTTGAAATTAAATATGGTGAATGTATACGTTTTGACATTAGGTTGTGTCTATAAGATGTGACAGAGGGGTCGAGGACTAGTATGGCTTCAGCATTTTACCAAGTGAAGACTCGTCAAATCAGGTGGCTCGCCTTCACCTTCCCGATGAAGACGATCAGAAACTTCGATCGCCTCATTCTGACTAAAATCTTCATGTAGGATTAAAAAACTTGAATAGGAGTATCCTAACGGTAGACTTCCAGGTATTAGATGGTCTGGAACGAACGAAGTCCTCTAGTTCAGTTTTATGGAAGAAGAATCTCTCCATCATCTTTTTCCATGATCATAACTTTATTGTAGTGGAAATGAAGAAATCGTACTAGTACTATAGTTCATCTTGTCGATGACCTTTCGGCCGTTCTCTCACTATGGAATGTCGACGTTGTCCAGGCTGTAATGAAATCCGAGGCTTTCGTTGAGAATTGCAGTTTTTGCGACGAGTGGCAGAAATCCATCCCTGGAAACTTTCCTCAAGCAACCAAAAATCCCGTTACAAGGCATAATATGCTGATGACTTGGTCATTCTGATAAAAGGAAGATCTGAGACGACCATTTCTAATATCATTCAGGAAATACTCGAGGGGACTTATCAGTGGTGTCAGAGGGAACACAAACATGTCAGTCAACCCTCCCAAAACTATCATACTACAATTTTCCAGAAAGAGGTAGTTGGACGACTCAACGCCACCAACTTTTCTGGGAAAAACCATTCCATTCGCGGAAGAAGATGAGTACCTAGGAGGCATCCTGGATAAAAAGTCCCTCTGGAAAAGATGGATAAAAGACGTTGTAAGCCAAAAGGCTTATTACATGGAGCGAACCGGGTTACTGGATGACGTAGAAAGTCACTGCGCTTATGAACCACTGCGATTATAAGGTCCTTCTCCCGGGAATAGACGTATGGGGAGACAACAAAAATGAACTCTTAACTTACTATCTTTGCAGGCCAAAATCTACACCATAGAGCTCTGTGCGCAGATGCATGAAAAGATGTAAATAAATATATTTTTAGATAGCCAAGCGGCTTTAAAAACCCTTAGCTCCAGCCACTGCAAGTCCAAGTTGGTCTGGAACTGTCGATTAACCTTGAATGCTCTAGCAAGAAGGAACAAAGTGACTTTGATCTGGATTCCGGACCATGCTGGATATGGAGAGACCGAACTTGCTGACTCTCTGGCTAGGAAAGTTGCTGAATTGACAGGAAAGTCCTCCAGCATTAGCAAAAGTTACCAAGACTGGAGCATTAGAAGGCCTTTGTACCTGGCACGTCGAAAAAAGGACCAAAAAACTTTTGGCGCTGAACTGAGAGCCCTAATACGCCTCTAGCACTGCAAGCTGAACCATCACCTGTACAGGATAGGTTTACGATCAGGTCTTTTTAACCCATAGTAACTCGTAGTTGAGCTCTCTTGATAGTATCAAGTGCAGTAAAGTCCATATTAAATGAATAACCTAAAATTTGCACGCATCAAAATGGATTATTCCATCACTTCACATCGCCGATGTGCTTTGCTTTAAACGTGCAGCCAATTACAATAATATTGAACTCAGCACTATCGGTTTTAGTCTGGAATTTATATTAGCCCTTGTCATGCACCTCTGAATTATTCAACAACTCTAGAGCAAACCAGGTGGGGTACTCTCACTTTCGATTTAATTACATCAACCTTCGCTCTAAAGATGCCCGTGCTTCATTCATAAGCAAAAAGGTTGATCGTTGCCTGTTTCCGATCCAGATCGAAAAACACCAACACCAACACTAACACCATCTCGTTAAAAGTAGAAGATATGATTAGCGCTGATTAGTTTTCGATGTTCACTACTCGAGGTATACAGGGTGTGTAAGCGTGAGAGAATAAAGTTTAGTAAGCGCTATTAAAGTTCCGGTACCTATGTAATCCATTTCCTTGAGGACCGCCCGGAATTAAGAGATTAATGCTTGGAATGTTGCCACTCTTCCATCACTCTGAAAGCTTTCCGATGTGAGACAGAGCGCTTCCAGTCGACGGGGCGCAATTCACACAAACGCGGGGGTGAGTTTCGCTCTCACGTGGTTTTAAGCACGTTACGCTATTAAGGGCTGGTATTAGTCGGTTATAATGGAATGCAAATGGGATCGTTTTGAATATTTCACCTGGCAAGAGGATTTAATTATTGAATTTAAAAAAATCGCACTAGTCATTGCCAAAATTTATTGATAATTGGTATAACTTGGTATAAAAAAAATGACCTGAGCATCTCGATGTAACGAATTTTTATGGTCGTTGACAAGTAGATAGATATGAGGGAATTTCTTCTGTCTCCACCTTGACTCTTATTAGAAAAGGTAAAATTGATTTTTTTTAATTTTCCTTTTTTTTGTTGCAGTTGGATAGTCCCTAAGTCCCTGACGATGACATTTTAGCCGAAACTAGGCTGTATACCTACATAAATGCATCAAGTAAAAGAATCCAGTATAATGGTAAGGTAATTGTCGAGAAATGGTTGGCGGAAGACCCAGCGGAAAGTCAGCTTCATCAGACAAAGGAGAATACCTGGTGAAGGTATCCAGAAAATGGGAGCGAGTTTCTCCTGAGTATGACTGAGTTTAGCTGCACATTCTGGTTCTTAAGTTCTAAGAGGATCTAACTTTATCACTTGAGTATCTGCTTTTTTTTTAAAGCTCGCGCATGTACGATCATCAAAAATCGAATGGAGCCGAAAGATAGTCAAATCGAATGACCGAATGATGACGCCGATGTCACGCTAAACCGATACTGTACAGACTGTCAATGATATGGTTATATGGTGTGCTCTACAATGATTGTTACAATAATAATCAATTAAATAAAAAGGTAACGATCTGGAACGATGGCTGGAAGTGTCGAAGGAACCGATACCCCAGGGAACAACATACGCTAGAAAAATATTCATAAACCGCAAAACATTGAAGAGAATAATGCTAGAGCTAAAGCTGCAAAATAATCGTAATCCTATAAATAACAATGGCTTGAAAACCAAAATTCGATAGTCCATCGGAACTATATACGAGTATATTACGCGTTGAAATGTGGCGAAATCGGGCACGTTTTACAATTTATTGCTTGTAGCGGAAACGGACAGTCAAAGGCATTTAGGGATTATGTTGGCTGTAGCTATTTGCTATTTATAAAACGTATAGGTAATATACAAAATGTAATGGGATGTGGCTTCGAACCAAGTAATATTAAACGCTTGCTTTATGGGTAATAATTACTCTGAATTAAATCCTTTGACTAGTTTATTTTAACTAATTAATTAAACAACCGCGATTTATAAAATATTTTTTTGCCATTTTAATTGAACACTCACATGTAGTTGAGCTTAATAATGTGGTTCATATAATTTTAGCGTCTCTACCGCTTGTATACCAGTAGAAATAGATTTTCCCTTCATACGGTACTGTTTATTCAAAGTACCATACAAATTAATGCACTGATTGAAGAATTAATGTAGCTACCGATGTAAAATTCATAGAATTGAATAAACCAACTAAAATGTACCACAATAATAATATGTTTGGGACACTTTCCTATTTTGTTGTAATTTAAAACCACATTGTTCCTTATGAAATCTAACTAACGTTTTCGACCTTACCAGGGAGGTTAATTAAAAAGCCATCGGGTATACTCCTAACCACCGCACCCCGAATATTGGGACCTCCCCAACTCATGGGCGAGTAGCCTCCTTAACCGGACCTCATTACTTTCCGTGCAAATGGCTAAACTCACAAAACCCATTCCCATGGTTACCTTAAAGACCTAGATTTCAGTGGTAATGCTTCAGTTTGAAAAACGAACGTCTCGGTCTGAAAGAGAGTTTAGACTCTCTCCTTCTAAGATCTCTTCAGGGCTCTCCTATAACGCTAGAGCTTGAAAGCTCCAGTCCACTTAGTATATCTTTTTAATATAATTTTTTGTACTTTTTCAATAAAATTAAATATTCTTCATAGCCAAGTCATTAACAGCCAGTTAAAGATGCTTATTTCTGAAAATTTACACATACATAATACATTCTTATTCACCTGATCGTATCCCACCGAGCTTACATTCCAAATTGATTTTTTCTACACACCCAGTCAGGATATCTGATTTTAATTCCGGAGAATGAAATAAATCAAAAAGTTCCTTTTCCTTTTCGACGTAAAAAATGAACTACAGGTCCCTTTGACTGCTTCGAGTCATGCCTCAAATATTATTACGTGACTTAGCTTTTGTGTAAGCCTGGAAATCTTAACTCTTTGTGTACGGACGTGCTTTGAATATATCGCTCAAATATAGCCCTGCGACGACTAATCTCTGTGTATTTTGGAGCGAGAAAACTCTTTCAGGCGGCAGTAAAACAAAGGAGATATTACCGTGGAGTGGATCTTGGATTCATTTATTTTATTTGTAATGTGGTGGGTATCCTTTGAGAGATAAGAATTGAAGTTACAGTGGCCTCTTTAAAGAGTGAGCACATTGATATGGTTTTGCATAAAATTTACTCTGGTATCATAAAATATTAATAAGAAGACTCGGTTTGCTCTATTCTCAATGTTGTTATCAGTAGGTACATGGATTTCATAAAATATTAGGTACTTACCACTTTATCAGATACTTACGAAGCGGCGTACTAAATAAATATTACCATACTTTGTATTAAATAATGTTAATATAGTGTCAAGCTTAGACTCCACTAGTCTTTTGTTTCCTTAACTCTCCAACTGAAATTTCTCTATAGCATCCTAGACAATACTGACTATGCGCTGCGGCGTTCTTATGACACAGATGACAGATGACGACAGTATCATTTTAGACGGACGTAAAAATATATTTATAAGATTTAAGTACCTATTAAGGTCTTAGTTCAGTTTGCTGCTTGTGGAATTCTTAGAGATCGTCGTTTTCTTTATTAGAATTTTTTGACACATACACACATTTTGACATAAGGTTCTCTATGCTATCTAAATAATTTGAATATGAGTATTACTTTGCTGAGGTGGCTGCTCGTAATATCCTTGCGCATAATTTCACTTGTTCGTAGTATTCAAAAAGAAAAATTAGAGATAACCGAGTGCTAGAAAATTCTTATCATATAAGCCTGTTACCTGGCTAAGACAACGTCAACATAAACCCGTATTCCTTTGAAGAAATGCGGAGGGAAAACCGAGATTGAGATCATATAGAAAAATCTACGCAGGAGTCCCTAATAATTCCAGACTCCAGCAAAAGTTATGTAAATGCCCAATTGCTTGTGCCACTTTAAAGAGCTGAAAGCTCTTTTCCTTCATATTTCTTTATCGTCAGCGACATCGTGATAGTTCTTTGGTAAGAACGTCACGTTTTCCATTATTGTATAACATTATTATGTAACATAAAACATCGTAGCTTTCACCACGAGGGATATGTCAAAGACATGTTTTTTATTGTAATAATCCTAATATAATTTTCAAGTTCTTTGAATTGCTGGACTCATTTCCTTTAAGAAAGCATACTGGCCCTAAAACCGTATCGTCCCCAGCTTACGATACGAAAATTCCTGTGTATTTGTGAACATTAATACATTATAAACCCTACAACCTTAACTACTCTCTTCCCCTCTCATCTTTCCTTAAAATAGGGCTTTAAACCAGAATACTAGCGTATATGGCAGGGCTTCAACTATCCCTCGTTCAGACAGACCATCCAGACTACGCACTTGCGGCCTGACAAGTCAAATAAAATAAAAAAGGGTAAAAAATTATGGTTTGTGCAGACGTCCTAGCGATAAGTGTTCGCAATTACTCCTGGTCCCTGGAAAGGAGAGGAAATGACGCGCTTGAAAGGGTATCCAAAATAGTCATAGGTTAGGCTGGGAGAACATGGGTGGCCCTAAACGCGGTAAAGCCGAAGGTGTGCCTAATGCGGCATCTGTGTGGCAGAGAGTGACGAGAGAAAATACTGGAAATAATTCAAAGACACACGCTTCTGGCAAAACGTCAGGATATAGAACGGTGTCGAAGAATCGCTACAGGTTATGGCGGGAACGTTCCAGATGACAGACGAAGTCACCATAAATGAGATCTAAGATGTACCTACGCCCAGAGAAACTCTCAGCTGGCAAAGAGCGTTGTTTTCAATAGGAAAGAAGCAATGCATGATTAAGAAGATAGCACCAAAGAAGTATGGACTCATCGGATCATGATACCTGTGATTGGGCCATTGGTTGGGAGGAAGTTTAGAACTCTAGAGTTTCGACCAAAACACCACATAGGTCTTATCAGAACACTGGTGCTTTGGCACCTATCTAAAGAGGATCGGTAACTCGGACAAGTGTATTTTCTCCCCAAGTAAGGACACCCCGGAGTTCACAATAACTGAACACCAGAAATGGGCCGAACAACAGGCAAAGGTAGAAACTGCGATAAGATGCCAGTCAAACAGAAAGAACTGGGACTGATGTTTTTTTTTTACATGAGAGAAATAATGAAAGGGAAGCCAGAAGGGGAGAGAGTGAGAAAGGTAAATCACGGTAGTACCATGACGAGAGCCGAAGATAGGAGGAGCTTTTATGGGTAGGCCTCTTGCAGAAATCCTGCGAAAAGTCCCACAGTCTCCCGCGCAGGTAAAACCATGAGCGTAGGATGTATCAAGAAAAAAATATTTCAATTAGCTGAAAAATGGTCTTTCCCATAATAATGTTTTCTTATTTTTATCTATCCTCTATTATCTGTTATGGGACGAAAGGTCTACTTACTATGAATACAAAAACTAATGAAGCACTTACTTAATCCTAAAGTTTCAAATCAGAGTTGCATTCGGTCCCTCGATTCCTTATTGCGAGAGATCAATTACAGAACTGACCGTGAGATTACCTCAAGAAGAGTAAGTGAAATACTTCCGAACACGGAAGCCCAGTTTCTGAGATATAAAAACACTATTAGAGTTCCGACCTTGTCCTCTGTGGCACTGTCAAGAGACGGGTTGATGTGGGCTGCATTCGAGGGGCGTTATCAGATCGGAGGCGCGCGGCATCGCGTGCAGCAATCACCGCCGCCTACGTCGGGGACGGTAGTTTGCCCTTATCGCCGATATCGTGACTTGATGACCTTCCCCGGTGAAGATTATCGTGGTAATGGACACGAGGAACGAGAGCGCTGGAGGGTGCCGTTATTGGATAATTATTATTAGTAGATCATCTAAGTAGTTCATGCAGTAAAGGATGATTCTTACGAGTTTCTATTTCTAAAGTGTGAAGATATTACTTTTTAGGATTTTTCTTTCACACCATATGAGTAGCTGAATTCTGAATCTGGGGATTATTTCATATTTAAGAAGAAACTAGACAGCTAGGGGAAGTACCGGAGAAATGCAAATTTTTGATATGTTGATTTTGTTTCATTGTAGCACTTAGTAGCACTAATCAGAAAAAAGTGCTCTAAAGGCTATATACTTCTATTAATATGGCGAATGTTTATGCATTTTTCAAAAGAAAAAATATACAAGTGTCAGGAAGAATAATCGCTATATGAGCATTAAAAGAAAGTCGATTCAATCGACTCATTGCGTCAGGTCTGGATGTAATTAGGGACGGGAAAGACTCACAGCGTCGGTTCCAGAATATCGGTTGAAGGTGAAAGTGATTGGGGTTCAATGCGCTTTCCAGGGGACTAGACGTAGGTACTCTTGTGGCATCAGTAAGCTCTCCAAATTGGAACCTGCAAGAATTTGAGGAGTTCCTTGAGTTGTTAGAAGTGTGAGTAGAAAACAAGTAGTCATATGAGCGGATTTTAATGCAAAAAGCTATAGATGGGAGTCATGGGACTCACCAATGAGGATAGAAGGTACGACTGTCAGGTCCTAGTGCATGAAAGTCTAAGCGATCAAAGAGATGGACTCTTCAAAATAGAAAGGGAAAAAGCGGGGGAAATAGAACAAGCACGAACGGAAAAAAATTAAGGAAGGACACTCTAGAGGATATCACAAAAAACAAACAAGAAATACGACTGAACGAACAAAAAGAAAAGAGGTCGAGTATTTTCATGCGACAAATTTTTCTCCCGCTAGAAAAAATGAGAAACGGATAAAAAAAGCCGGTACACTGGTGGACATCCGAGATCGCGTCAGAGAATAAGAAGTTTTTATGTGGGGAGAAACAAAAAACAGGAAGTCACTAAGGAGGAGAAAGATTATCTGCACGAACAGTATGCACAAGAACAGGAAGAAACAACTCAAGGAGGCCATACAAGAAGCCAAAAGGCAAACCTGGTCGGAATTGTGTAACGACAACAACCTGGATAAGAACATCTGGAGGGAAGTGTATAAAACCGTATGCAAAAAATTGAGGAGTCTACCCAAATTGGCTTTGTCAAATGAGGACACGGAGATAGAGGCTGCAACGTTATTCCCATGTATGTCCTGGGAGAAATATCTAGCAATACGTATGCTATACATAAACTCTTCGATAAGAGGGATATCAAGGAAACAAGAAAGTCTCTAAAGAAGAAAAAAAGAAAATGTTAGCCTTAGCAGCTATTGGAGATGCTGCTAAGGAAAGGCTGCAGTCGGACCTAGTCAGAAAGGGTGGTCTAAGTGATAGACAATTCGAGTTTAGACGACGACTCCCCACAGTAAACGTCATGGAGAAAGTCATGGAAATCGCCAGGAGAGTAAGCAGCGGTGCATACCGTCTCAAAGGGATCTGCTTGCTAATCAGAATAGATGTAAAGAACGCCTTCAACACAGCCAGGTGGATGGCATAGTGTTGGAGCTAAAAAAAGAAAGATGCTGACATATCTGTTAGACATGATAATGAGCTACCTTAGCGAAAAAACCATAATAGCGGAACATCTCGAAGAAATGGAAATAAGTTGTGGAATTCCACAAGGGTCTATTCTGGGGCCTCTATTTTGAAACATATACTGCGACGGGTTCTTAACGGTCAAAGTCCCGGAAAGAAAGTGGTAATAGAAGCCAAGTCCGCAGAGCTCCTGGAAATTAAAGGTAATAGAGCCATGATATGAGTGATGAAAGTCTTGGAAGAAATCTTAAAAAATACAGCAACAAGACCAGGGGGTGTTTACAATCCAGGCAATAAAATACCTGGGAGTATACTTTGACCATAACATGAGAATTATGGAACATATCGGGGAACTGGAAATTAAAGCAAAAAAAAATTGTTAGGGTGCTGGAAAAAATCATGCCGAACTCCGGGAGGGCAAGAGATTCGGGAAGAAGAACCCATAAAGACAGGGAGTCGAGAGGAGAGCTGTGCGCTAAATCGCTGGGCGAGCTCATGTCTAGAAGGATCATAAAATTAATTCAAAATTAAAAGTCAACTGGTCCAAAACTTTCCCTTTCCTCCTTTTTAAAGTGGGGAGAGAGTTTCACATTGGTGTAGATTGTAGAATAATCTGGCTCCCAATTTGATCTCTCTATTTTGAAGTGTTAAAGAGAAATTACCTACTTATTCAAAATTTTCTATCTTTATCTCCTTTTTCTCTTAACCCATTCTTTTGGGCCCGATACACGGTAATCTCTCACGCTCCCCTAAATTTTTGAAAAAAATAAGCTGAAAATTGTAGACAATATAGAAAAGACGGCAGCATCGCAATTAGGATGAACGATAAAAGATGGGTCGCTTATCTTTTATACTTCTTTAAGAAGATCTAACGTTCAGTAAAAAGGGAGATAAAGAATGAGTTGAGATAACAAATCGGATGAGTTGACATAAACAGATTTAAAATAGGTACTGATGCGTCAACAATTTGTTGTGAATGTCTAATCTTCGTGTTGTTGTATTCGAGCACGCAGAGGGCACTGATGCGCGTCTTTTTCAGATAAATCTGCGAGCTAACGGTCGAGAATCCTTCAAACATGTTAGAAAATACGAAATAGCGTGTTTTACATTTAGTTTTAAGTAAAAAACTTTTGATGTGATAGTAATTGGAAAAATTAAACATCGCAAATCAGTACAGAAATCTTGATAGTTTGATTTAATCCCTATACAGTGAAATTCTCGTGTTTATTATCATGAAGTTTTCCCTTTCAGTATCACATTTCACCTTTGACTAAAATCAACTTTATGACAAACCCGAAATAAATCTGTTCCAGTTATTTTTAACTGTTGCGAACCTAGCCTGTTACGATAACATAGGACGTGGTGATGTTGTTTAGAACAGAACATGAAGCTCATCATGTGCTGAGGTTATTAGGGTCTGCTTGGCTATGAAAATGATATTATCGTGGTTATTATTGTTTTCCCTGGGGGGAAATTGAAGTTCATAATTTTAAAGAGGAGACTTTGAGTGGATATCTCGTCGGGTTACGATAGATGGATGAAATTTACATTTAACGGTTTCATTAAATAACGGCGGGGCTCGGCCTGAAACCTGAAAATGTTGATAGAGGAAGCTATCGCGATTTAACTAAACTGATGGACTCGACTGATGCGTTTTAGATGGAAGCTGCATGATGGTTAAATTTGCGTTTTATTGCATGGGGTTTCAAACGCGCTTTGAAATATCGGTTTGTTGCAACTTTGTATTAGGAGGTATGTTACGTGACACAGTCAAAGGGATTAATGATTATACGTTGTATGATTTCATGTGATTTGTTATTTTGTTTTTTTTATGTTTTTCATAGTTTGATATGGCACATAGTTATACAGCCTGCGGGAACGAATTAGATTCATAGAGTAATGCATGATTTGGAGAAGAAATAAAGTAAACCCCATTGTATTATAATATCTGCTATAGTTTGTTCAATAGATCTTTGTTCGATTAGATTTGGTGACAGTTGTCGAGACGATTGATCCGCAAATAGCCGTGACTACAACCGAGGGTGCGGCTTAAGTCGTCTAGAAAATATGAAGAAATTAAGGACCCAAAATTGAGCCCTGAGGTACGCCAGAGCATGCTAGTATTCGGTCGGAGTAATGGCCACGTTAGGTGACATAGTGAGGATTAAAAAAACTGTTTATTTAACTACTACCCCAAACTATCTTCTGGGTGGTTTCTTCAGGGAGGATTCACTCATACAAAAGCCCTTTAGACACAGTTATTTATAAAATGAAGCCTAATTATTTTTTTAGGACTTCATCCCATATATGGCATCCTTTTTGGAACATCCCGTATATTAGTCCAGGTGTAATATAACGAAACAGATATTTCTCTGCCAGTGCCTAGTCCCTTTTAACTTGATTCTAACTTTGTCTTCAAATGATATGATTAGCTTTACAATACAATGCCAGCGGCCCGGGGGAAGTGAAATATTCAGTTCTGCAAAAGCAGAAATTGAAAAGAATGCTGAAACCATACTAATTTCGTTTTCTATTTCAAAGGAAAAAGACAATGTGTCATATGACCCTGTCGCACTTTTTTATAGAAATATACGCTCGGGTTCGTTTGCAGCCCCTACGAAACGTAAACACGTTATATTCAAGTCACGACACACTGGACTTGTTGTAACTGTAAAATCTCCATTCAATCCTGAACAAAACAGCATCAAACCTGCTGTCAGGTGTATGTCGATTGTCTATTGTCTCTCGCGAGCCCACTAGATTGCTGAATCCCTATCCAGGACACTGTACCGACGTGCCCATTGTTAGCTCCTGTGAGTCTTGTGTATAATGTGTTCTGTTCTGGACTAAGCACGAGACCTAATTAGAGGAATATTTCGCATAATGTTGTCAGGTTTCGCCGCCATGGTAACTTACTAGGTAGAGCATGATTATGAACTGTCTAAATTGGACATGAGGTTTTTTCCTTTGGATTCGCAATAATATATTTCTCCTCAGAAGGACAACAAAATTAGGAAATATGCAGGCAATGTTAATTAAATACATTTATGACGATAAAATACGTTTTAGCTGAATTTTCCTATAATTTTTTGTTCAGGTCCCATCCTTTACAGTGGACCTGATGTAAATTTTAACCATTTGAAAAAGTGGTAAAATATGAACAAATTCTGGGCTAGCAAAGACAAGATGGTGAACGTATTTATGTAACGTTTTTATATACGCGAAGTTTAAGCGATGTGTACCATTAGGGTATATTTTGCATCATTTTTTGTCCCTGCCTATTATCGTCTGTCTCTATAAAACCGGTCCCAGGCTACCAGTGGAGAGACGGGATCGCTTTGCAGTACGGAATATAAAATACTCCCGCGACGTGTGTGTAGCGTGTGTGTTATCTTGCGCTTTCCTATCAACTTTGTTCAGGTTCAATCACGGCTGATACGGATATTCGTAGATACCGGAAGTTTTTTTTTACAATCATTTTTTTATAACTTTTACAGTGTAATGATATTTTTAATATGGCGGGAAAATGGGAAGTGAAATCAGGAATGAAATTTGTATATTTGAACCCTAACCCGACAACACAATAATTATAAGTATTAAACTGACCAATTTCCCTGCTGAATGCTCATCTACATATCAGATCTGTAATTTCGGTCTCTCTAAATTATTCCAGTGAATCCCGAAAATGATTCTCCCGAACGTATTTCTGTCTTCTCCTGTCCTCATATTTTCACTGGGGGGTTATTCTTGTCCTCTTATCGCACAGGAAATTAGGCGCAAACCTCCTAAGGACGAACATCATTCGGCCATATCTACCAACAAGTCATTCAGCTCAACGGAACGGTTTGATTTCCATATCACCATGGAGACTGAATTATTTTTACCTTATCTGTGGAATTTTTAGCATCTGTACAGGGTGTTCTGACTTGATAAATTGACTATTGAATGGTCCATTATGATTCACAAAAACGCGCTTGTATAATAAAGTTTAAAGGGAAAATTATATTATTCTGAGGTTGAGGTAGTAGTGGGCTCCATTCTTATAGTATAAAAGATAATTTCGAAATGCTCGGCTCGAAGAACATGGTAGGTACCTATAGAAACAGCTTTTTCATTTTTTTTTTGTTGTTTATAATTTTTATAGCAGCTGATTAAGGTATTCTTATTCCACTGTAGAGCATGGGGAATCAGTGAGACACTACAACAGACGCTACAAGGCAGACGATCAAAACGTCAATAAGTAAGACGATAAGCCTTCTCAACAAAAAGTGCCCTCAAAAGCGCCTTGAAATTTTGTAAGGTTCTTGCGTGTTTGATAGAGCCCGGCAGTGAGTTGAAGAACCTGCCTCTGTCCCAAGCTGATTAGAACGTCGTTCTATCTTGAGTCTACGCCATTACCTTGGAAAAATGCTAGATTTTTATAAGCGAAACAACAAAGTTCAAATAATCTTCATCCTGCTGAAGTAAGGCTTACAAGATTCTCTAGGTTGTACACCCAAAATGATTCTTAGAACACACTTCTGCAAAATCCTTAATAGAAAGACTAAATCAGTCAAAGTGAAGCTGACTCAAGGTACATGGAGTACCTTGAAGGTTATAGCAACGGTCTTTCCTTTCAATGCTCATAGGTCCGAATAGCCGTCTCCTGGGCAGTGGCAAAGTCTTTGCTGATAATGAATATTTGTGTCATCAGGTCATCAGCGTAGCATGTTATATAGAAATAAGGGGCCCAGTATAGAACCCTGGGGAACGCCTTTATTTACCCTCAGTTTATTTCTTCTGGTAGCTCAATCAATAACCACAAACTGATAACGATTCTCAAAGCAAGAAGAAAGAAGACGCGGGAACAGGCCTCGAAATCCATATCTGCAAAGTGTGACCTTCAACAATTTGTGATCAACGTGGTCAAAAGTCCTGGAAAAGTCAACAAACAAACCGTAAAGGATAAATCCCTTGTCAATGAAAAGTAAATTATATCTATTTATAAAACTACACATCTGTTTATATGTACAAGGCAAGCTCAAAGACCTTTGAAACAATAAACACTAGATAGTAAACTAATAGGGCGATAGTTAGAGCGCTCGTTCCTGTAGCCCTTCGTAAGTATATACGGACAACACCTTGACAAGTTTAAAATATTATGGAAACTCCCCCTCTCCGAAACTGAGGTTTATCAGCTGTGTAAGTATCGGCGCTAGGAACTGTTTACATTCTTTGAGCACATAATTTGATATATGTATTGTCGAATCCACTCGAATGCGAAGGTTTGAGGAATTATGAGGGAATTCAAGTATTGGGGGTAGCCACGTAGCAACATTGTCATGGGTCTGGGTTCGCAATTTTTATGCTGGTCTTCCAGAATTTTTGTGGCATAGTTCAAAAATTCGCGGCTTCTGAGATGCGCGGCTGGATCGGCATCAACCGGCCTTTGAAAAAAAGGGGGAGAAAAAGGGGGGATGGCTGTTAAGACTATTGGTGCTGTCCTGCAATTTCTCTGGTAGACGACCACTTGGGAGGATGTCGGGTTTGGAGTCATCGCCAGGAAATATTACCTTTGGCGTGCCACAGGGTTCAATAATGAGTCCTTCGCTCTTCTCTTTATACACGTTTTGTTTAACAAGTCGGTTTAAATACTAAAAATTACATTTGAGTCATCACCCAGAGGCAGATTATACTCGAATCTATCGGTATTTTATTCCGCAGGAGAGCGATGATGCTGATGCTCAAATAAAGGAAGATATAAATGCTCTATTGCAGAATTCAAGGAGTCTTCATCTCACTTATTCCAAAACCATGTTGTTACTATTTAGTACATCGACTAGTGTAGCAACACGACATAAACTCATAATTTATTTGCGATGGTTGGTAGGTCGAATTGAAAGAATCAATTCCTTGTAACATAAGTGAGAAAAGGGCCATCAATGCGTTTAGCGTAGGTAGTTTAGTTTTTAATTACTGTCAAAATTAGGCTGATAACTTGAAGAATCTAGTAACTATGCTCATTAAACGCTCATTTTGTATAGTTTTGTTTTTATTTATGAGAATGTTAAATATGCAGATAGTGTTGACAATATAACTTTTCTAGGTAGTATCTAGAGTGGTTGTTTGTGTGCCCTTTCATTGAAGTTTGTGTACCTACAATAATTATTTATCCATTATCTTTCCATTTTTTTTTTGCTTACAAATCTAACTACGAGGATTGTATTTTTTACGCTTGTATTTTACTGAACTACCTACTTATAGAAACAGAATAATACCAGACGTTATAAAACAATTTTTCCGTTGTTAGGGGTGAGTACTGCTTACCCTATAAAACCCTAGAAAAACAGAAATTAAATAAAATTAAATTGAGTTTTCGAGGAAACTTTACACGAAAAAGACAATTACGAATAATGTTATTATAATCAAATTTTTTGGGCTCAAGTGACCTGAAGACCTAATTCGTTTGTAGGTTTCCTAAAAATTTTATCTAACTAACTAAAAGATAAATGACAAACTAAAAGATTAACAATGACATCTACCTAAGTTATAAAAATATCAAGGGAACATTACGTTTTGAATACACGTTAGGCGAATAAAAATTCTAGGAAACCATGGAGATTTTGATCTTCCCATCAGAACTTTCAAGGTTGAAACTCGCGGAGGGATGCCTGAATGAAAGGGTTTCACAATCATGAAACCTTGTTTAGCCCTCGCTAGACTTTACAAAGAAGAAAAACGGGTCAATATTTGGAGTAGGTTTAAAAAATTAATTATTTTATTACTTGAATTCATTATTCTATTTTCTTATGTAGGTATCTCGCCAGCATATAAAAATGGACCGTAGCAGCTGTAGCTTGAAAAAAAAATTAATTGGAAATAATATACAGAGTGATTGGTACCTGGACAACCAAAATCGAACTTCACGTATAAAATCGTATTTGGAGCATAAAAGGAAGAATAACTTTTTTCAAGATCAGGCCTCGTTTAGGAAATATTTTCAAAAATGTAAAACTATAAGACCTAAGACCGCAATAAAAAAAAATTATTCAGTAACTGAACAACAATTTTGGAATTATTTCATAAACGAGGACCCATCTTGAAAAAAGTTATCCTTTGCTTAATGCTTAAAATACGATTTTATACATAACGTTTAATTTTGGCTGTCCAGTTACCAAACACCCTGCAAGTATAACTACTTTCTTTTCAGGAAAAACTATTAATTGAACTTATTAAATTATAAGTGTAAAGTACAAGATCAAGATGGCACTGTTCCGCCTTGATTAAATCTCATCAGCAGCTGTCATACCAGAGATCATGAGAGATGCACCGTTCGAAGGAAACTCTTCAACTATATCGCCGGGGTAATTATTTCAATTTTTTTCTGTGTCCATATCGCAAGGCTTATTAACCTAATATTTCCCCGCATCTAGTGCCAGTGATTCTAGTGCGTCAGTTGTTATTGTATTTTTTCATTAGTTTTCTTTTCATTATCTCTATTGTCAGTATGTTTAATTTATAAATTTTATTTTTTTCATTTCAAGGCGGCTTATCTATGTTAAGAATAGTAGAAATGTCATCCAAGTCAAGTTATCCACACTTTGGCCATCTACGCTTTCGGCCAGGGGAACGACCTCGATTACCTAATTTCCAGGAAAAAAAATTTGGTCGGTTTTTCCCGTCTTAAATTGATTTTTTTTCGTGTTAATAATAAAATAATTAAATACATGTATGTATGTAAAAATATTAGATTTGTTTTGACTGTAGGTAATTATAAAATATTGATAATTATGTTGGGATAGCAGCCAATTAAAAACGCTGGTTTTCTCTTTTTTCTTTTTAATTAACCCAAGCTTTCGAGCTTTTCTTTAGCTCTTCTTCAGGGGTACTGAAAAGATTAACAATAATTGTAAGTATAAATGAAAAATTAGGAACTAAAAAATTACATAATACTTACAGAAATTGAGTAAAAATTGAAGATGTTAAAAAGTTAATCATTTTCATGGACAAGTGTAGTGGATAAAAACATACAAATATGAACTAATAAACTAATAACTAATAACAAGAACTAATAACATAGGAAAGTTAATTCCAAAAAAGGGTTTAAAATAATTTAGAAGTTTTTTTACATTTGAATTACATATGAATAATTTTTATTTAAATTTTTTTTTTTTTTTTTGAAAGATGTCAATTTGATCATTTTTGATTTCATTGTAAGGAAGGAAGCAGGTATTAATTTATTGTTTAAGAAAGTGAAGTTATTGTAACACACAAATACCTAGATATTTACTCGAAAGCTTGGGTTAATTAAAAAGAAAAAAGAGAAAACCAGCGTTTTTAATTGGCTGCTATCCCAACATAATTATCAATATTTTGTATGTATGTATGTATGTGAAATTTTTGGCATTGGAACGCTCGCTCCATCAGTCACAGACTTTTGGCAACTCAAAAGCAAAACCTGACCTGACCTGACAAATTTTTGAAAGATAGATTTGGTGGAGTCGGGCTCACTTACAAGAGAAAATTACAACGTTTAATACAGTGAAGATATATGCAATGGGCGTTTTTTTTGTTTTTGTTTTTTTTTCTTTTTTTTATTATTATTACTTTTTTTTTTTTTTTTTTTTTTTTTTTTTTTTTTTTTTTTTTTTTTTTAGTTTTTTTTTGTTTTGTTTTTTTTTATCTTGGGAGCAGGGATCGGGGTTCGACAATGATCACAACGCGTCTAGGGGTCCATCGTCAAGACGACTTTTACGCTAGACAAGACAGGACCACGGAATATGGGTGTCAACGAGCGGATAGTGCACATAGGATACTTAATACCTAATTATTGTAGACAAAAAGAAAAATTTAACAAACAAATACACCTAATTAAATACATGAAATACTATAACATTTATTCTGACCTTTTTTAGCAAAATTTTTAGCATTTTGTTCAGTTTCTTAAGTTTGTGGCCTAAAGCGTGGCTGTTCATTATAATGAAATTTCATGTCCATGAAGTTGGCACCGCCATTTTGGATTTTCAACAAAAAAAAGGATATGCTGAGATGTGCCCGAGGTGTGCTATCATGTGCCGTACTTGAAAAAAAAATTCTAAAGGTATGGTTCTTATTTCATGAAGTTAGCACCGTCATTTTTATTTTCTTAAGAACGCAAGTTGTGCCGGAATGTGCTCCTGTTTGCCGCCATGTGCCGTAAAAAGAATGTTAGAAAATTCGAATTTGCAATTTTTATGGACAAAAATGCGATTTTTTTGCGAAGTTAGCCGTAATGAGAGCTCGCTAACGTTGTAAGAAAGCTTATTACTTTCCGTCAAAATCGCAAATAAAAAAAATTCCCTATGCTACAGAGCAGCACGATTCGAGTTTTTAAGAAAAGAAAAAATGGCGGTGCCCAATTCGTGGATCAAAAGTGTTACCCTAAAAACCATACCTACCCTTAGAAATTTTTTTTTCAAGTACGGCACATCGCGGGCACATCTCAGCACATCCTTTTTTTGTTTAAAAATTCAAAATGGCGGTGCTAACTTCATGGATATTGAAACTGCGTTTTTTTTTAGCAAAATTTCAGCAAAAATGATTTTTCAGTTTCTCAAGTCCGTAGCCGAAAGCGTTACTGGTCATTATAATGAAATTTCGAGATTTTTTGAGCAAAATTTCAGCAAAAATCATTTTTAGATTTCTCAGGTCAGTAGCGGAAAGCGTGGCTGGTCATTATAATGAAATTTCGGGATTTTTTGAGCAAAATTTCAGCAAAAATGATTTTTCAGTTTCTTCAGTCCGTGGCGGAAAGCGTGTCTGGTCATTTTAATGAAATTTCGCGATTTTTTGATCAAAATTTCAGTAAAAATCATTTTTTCGGTTTCTCAAGTCCGTAGCCGAAAGCGTGACTGGCCGAAGCGTGGCTAACTTGACATGAGTAGAAATGTCCAAGGCAAGAATCGAACCAACAATACATGCCATTAGGGTTGCTATAATAAACGTCAATGTCGGTAATACAGATGCCCTAAGCAACTATACACTGACAGCGCCATCATCCGAGCACACGGTTTTAATGGTTTTAATTCGAAGCTTGGTATTCTTTTTTCAAGTCTTATGCCCGTATTCACAAACGATAATTTCCTAAATAATTACGTAATTAATTAAATGAGTGAGATGGAGATATGCAGTTTTTTGGCAATAGAATGAGATGGGGATAATTGATTACGTAATTATTTAGGAAATTATCGTTTGTGAATACGGGTATAAGTGTAGATCCAATTAATGAGAAGGTGCAGGGTGGCTTAGGTGAATAAAAACAATGGAGGAGAATAAAAGTTCGAAGAATAATAATAGAGCATACACGACTAGGATAATCAATATTGTCAAGCGGAGAAGCGAGTAAGTACCTACATAGTAAAGTTTTTCTAAAAAGAATAGGGGAGTTCAGAATAACTTGAAGCGCAGAGTTTGCCCATCTCGTAATGATGTATTTTTATTAATAAAAAAAAACTAAATGAAAAAAGTCATCCATTAATGTATAGTTTTTCAGGAGGTTGTTTTAAAAAAAACATCCTTCCATTTATTTTATAAAAGACATACTATAACTTATCTGACTAGGAATAAATCGGGATTACTGAGTAGGTATAGGTACTTCCCCCTTTATCAAGTTCAAGATACATATTATAAATAAGTATAAGTCCATTGAATAAAAATTTCATAAATGAAACGTCTTTGGGCTGTTTTATATAAGAAATATAAGTACATAATATAATACCTCATGTTTTATATAAAATATAATAAATAGAAGTGAAAGAACCTCTGATATATACTATGTTTATACAGCCAGAGTCTATATAGCACTTAATAGTAGGTAGGTACTTCTATTTACCACATCCTTTGGAGTTCTCTTATTTATTTCTTGGAACGAACTTTCCGTGGAAATATAAAAAGAGGATTTTATTTTATACACCTTTAGAGAAACTCTTAAAACGTTCCTTCTAATTCCCTCTCGTCGGGTCAGAAAAAAATAGAGACTTCGCATTAGTTCTACTGCCCAATAGAAAGCGTTTCGTTATTAGCCGATCTCATTAATTTATCACCACGAAATTTATTTGCATGCCTGGTTTTTCGTTCTTATGGCACAATTACCATCAGAGCCAGAAAAGGTAAAGCAGCAACCACGGAAAGTCTGTCTGATGTTATCGGCAAACACTCTCATACAAATGGTACGTGTAGTTTGAAGTTTCCAACAAGCTTCTAGTTAGAAATCAGTAATAGAGTTCTCGAGTTGAACTTCGATACTTTCAACTTTCAACACGATAAGTCTTGAAGTGAGCTTGGCAAGTTTTTACCCGAGATGTAAGTATGTTGTATGTACAAATCGGGAAGCTGGTTGTTCTTCCCACAAGGAAGTTGGAGGATTTATTCTTCTTGTTTTTTGTAATAAAAAAACTTAACGGTTTTAAGTAATTAATTCTTATAAGCTCAAACTTAAAAACTAAAAAATGAATTTTGGTACAATAAACATAAGTTAGGAATATTTAAATGAAGTTCATGAACAAACTATATAAACACTTTTTTGACTTTTATTTTTTATTTTTTTTAAGGGACACTCATTTCACATTCACATATACAGAATCATTTCTTGAGTGAGCTTGAGAGTGTCTTCATATTTTCTAGAATCTTCCAGGCCGGTGAATATTTACCATTTCCAGACTGGGTATCCCTCCCACCAATTTCACAAGTTTAAGTGCCCGCAAAGTTTTTGTGACCGATGACCACTCCAACCAGTAGACTTAGTCCCTTCCAGTTATTTAGATATAGCCTGTACTCTTGCGCAGGAACCCGTTTCGGTCATGTTTTCTTGTCATCAAGTCTGTCCAGGTTCTCAGTTCACTTCTGGATCAGCGAGGAGTTAATCTTTTATGAGCTCATCGGCTCTGTGGCAACAGGCCTTATTACCTCCTCCATTCTAGCTACTTGCAAGATGTCGTATACCTGTGCTTAGAAGACCATTGAGGTTGATCCTAGAAAAACGAATCTCCCCAATACTTGTCGTGCTCCTACGCAAAAATGGTAAAAGTGACCAAAATAAAGTTTTGCTCCAATGTAACCGTTCTCATTCTTCGAGCCGTTTGTGAATCAAGGTTGCCTCTCCTTTCTCCAATTTTTCCCTTTCTGGTCTAACGAGTGAAAATGTTCACTTTTTCCCATTTTTTCAAGAGTTAGTGATTGTGATCTTCATCTTAGCGATCCTGGATATCTCACTATTATGTCTCTTATATCCTCCCCTTTTCCATGTTCCTGAATCCAGCATCCTTACGTAGGCTGACATCGCTTCCCATTTATCTAAATGGGAGGAAGGTGTAACCCGAGAATGACATTAAGGGCAGCTGATGGGGTGGTTACCATTGTGCTGATTACTGACATACTGGTGAGCCGTTATAGTTTGACCAGCCTGCTTGTCAGTCTTGTTTATGTGGTGGTGAAGGTAAATGTGTAGACTTCTTACAGGTTTGTTTATTTTACTAAACATGGAAGACGGTTTTATGGTCTGCAACCATATGTGATTATTGTATCCTTTTGTATTTATCCTGTCCTAGGCTTCTCGAACAGTTGAGGCCTTATATATATATATTGATATTGATAAAGGGTGTCCGATGCGCTGCGACCTATTACAGATCTATTGTGCCCCCTCTTCTCTGCTTCTTTGGAGTATATTCCCTTCATTGAAGCAGCCTCTCCAACTCCGCTTCCCTTAGGAATTTCAGGATTTGAAGGGGATCAAGGCCGGGCAAACCCCCCCCCCCAGGCCGGTAAAAGCCCCCCCCCCCAGTTGAGGCCTTTCATGAGGTTTAAACTTTTAGGCAAGGATCTTCGTACCAGCAGGTCTCTACAGTTGGTAGCATTTCTGCATAGACTGCATAGTGGTTCTTCTTTGAAGATGGCTATCTTTGGTCTCAGTATGCATTAAATCATGTTGAAAAAATATAAATTTTATTTAATCTTTATTGCGATCCTATTGTCTGCGTTCCCAATACCCCACGCTTGTTATCCAACTGGTCAGTTAAGACTATAAGAACCAATTTAACATTTTAGGAAAGGAATTTTTCTATGAATTACAGGCATGGCTACGACAACGAATACAAGAGAAACATACACGGGCAGTAATCACTTAAGAACAGTAGAATCTTTCTTTTGGGCTGCAGAAGACCAGGCCTGACAGCATCTCACATAGGCGGAAGGTTCCAGACCCTCGACAGAATAATGGAATACTGGAACCGATGGACTGGACAGGAGGTAGCGAGGACTTGCAAAAGGTTTGGTAACACGGTCCTTTTTTTAGAAATAAGCAAGAAAATAATAAAAATTTTCGAAAGCTTGCAAGTAGGAACGTTTTAATCTTTATTGCAACCGTATTGACTGCATTATTTCAAATACATCACTTTAAGGATGACTCTTATTGTAAAAGAGTGACATAAAAGCGTTTAGAAGAAAATTATATTTTACTTCAAAACTTTATTGCTGAATTTCTTTTACATTCATTATAAGAACGAATTTTAAGTTCCTACTATAAGAATTCCATCGTTTCTTTGATTTTAAATGGGTATATTCTAACAAAAGTTCTCTAATTAATCCAGTCTTTAATTAAAAGAATGGATAAGTGTACTAATTAAAGAAAAATTATTTCGCGTCTTCACAGCAGGTATTAATTTGACCTGAAAAATGAAAAAGTATGACGATCCAGTCGAGCGAGAATTCAAACGTGACTAATCTGTAATTTGAATTTTTTCATTAAGAGTCTTCAGCTAATTTTTAATCGAAAACTGTCTTGTGTCTTCTCAATTAGATGTGCGCGTCGAAATTCAAGGCAGATTGCCAGGATGTTGTTGCATTCGAAGTTTTGACGGAAATCAAGACTTTTGCAGGAAATAGACAATCAGATTGAAGCGTAAGCGACTTCAATAATTCTACGAGGAGAAATTATTGAATTTGCTCACATTGCTCTTGTTTGCAAATGCAAAACTTCGATGATGAAATTACGGATCTTGATGCTGTCGGCTTGCATCTTGCAGATAATGAGGTTTAGGGGCGGAAAAGTGTTTTGCAGCTATATATAAATCCAGACCGACTCATAGTTTCATCTGCTGCGGGAAATCAGGTAGGTAAAAAAAAATCAAAGGAAACTTTTACCTAATCATGTTACCGCGTATAAAAGGAAATGAGCTGCAGAAAGTAACCCACATATTATTTTCAAACTTATACCCAGCTAAGATTAATCCAATAAGGTACCTACCTATACTACTAAATGTCGAGTCTGTGTGTTTCTAATCTCAGATCTCTTGCGTCATTTTTCCCTCTGTATTTATTGTAACTGTAGTAGGCCGCAAATACTGTCGCATGAGAAACTTGCGTGTTCAGAACTGCCGATTACTGATATATTCCATAAAGCAGAGTTTATTAAACACGCTGTGAAAACAAGAACCGACCTACTAAAGACTAAAGTATGTGTTTAGCTGGGTTTCGCTCAGTTTCCAGAGGATCAATGTTTGGGTTATAGATTAGCAGGGTGTCTAACAAGTCTCTAAAAAGCGTTACATTCATTGAGGGGACTGTTTGTAAATATGGTGCTGGGTAAAGAATCCCAGAAGCAGAAACGTAATTTCTGTAATTTTACAGATTTTTTAACCCTCCACTTAACATAATGAGTGGAAAAAAATTTGAACTTTCATTTTGCAGTACAATGTATTATGATTTCACCATTTACGGTGGAAGACGACCTAGATTCATAGCTTTGTCTCTAAAAATAATGATGTGGTAGTTTTCCTCGTTATTTTATGTTGAAGATGGCATGAATAGTCGAAACTAGTGAGTCCTGATAGCGTTCAAATAAAGAGGGAGCAGATGTTTTTTTATTTTACTCATTTTAGAAATTAGCTTGAATGCATCAATAAGTTCGTATTTTTGGAGGTGCAACAACAACGTAACTTGTTCCAAACTAGTTATCCAATAACTATTTTCAATCGCCTTTAGAGAAGATACAATCTGTAAGATCGGTGTAATTAATTAGGCCCTTACAACAAACCGTTATATTCATTTGTCAGTAACGAGGAGAGATCCCCAAAGTAACGAGTCCATCACTACACCAGCAATTAGTGGGAGGCTTGTTCTCGGATAAGAAGGGTACATCTGAGACACGTCAAGCTGAGGCTGACTTCATTTTTTAGATTGCGATTTGTAAAACCTGTTGAAAATGGAGGAAACGGGAGAAGTTTTGACAGATTCGCGTCTATTGAACGCAATCTCGTATCAAAGAAGCAGTAATTCATTTCTGTCAACGTGAATCGAGAGTTACCTGCACTGATATATGAATCTTCTTTCAGCAAGACATCACATATCCTATAAGTCGAACTCTAAATTACTTCGCGTTTTAGGGTTCGAGGCAGAGCAATTTTAAATGCACAATAGCGGTAATTTTTACTGGGAGGCTAGAAGAGGGATCATTATATTTTTTCTCCTCTTACAGATACGATGTACTGGTTGGTAGTATTTTTTTTTCTAACTATTGATAATTTCAATTATCCCAAAAAGGTGTCATCATATAGAATTTTTTTTCTGATTTACCAAAAAAGCTTTTATAGCAAAAATATCTGCGCTGCTTGTTTGAAGAAAAGTTATTTTGCACGAACCTAAATCTACTATTTTTTGAAAACTAGGCAGAATTTCGATTTAATTTTTTTACAGTTTAATTTCGGCTTACTTGATATTCCTAATAGTCTCAAGCTGAAACATATAAAATTCTCGAATATTTTATCGTTACTTATTTTTCTGTTGAAAAAACCATTTTTTGCATGTTAAAAACAAATGCAAGATTATTAGCAGAGTAGACAATAAATCTTTAAGTGAGCTCTACTAAAGCACACGTAGGTACCTACACGTAGTCTGCACGACACGGACTAATAACACGAACCGCTCGTGCTTCGTTAGCCGGACTAGCAGCATTCACCTGCAATCATTATGCCTGCACGGACGCACATGACCTAAACTGGATTCCAAAAATTATGTAATATCATACAAAAATTATTCATACCTAAGTTTGTGCTTTTCAAAAGATTAAATTAGAGTATACTAGATCCATGGTGTTAATTTTGGTTTCAAGGAAAATGTCGTTTATCTAAACTTCAAAATTAACTTCTAAACTAACAGTGTTTTGGTGGTAATTTGGGCAAAATTTGTCACACATTGACATGTATTGTCAGTTATGAAAGAAATCAACTTTTCATACAGGTGACCAAAAAGAGAGGTAGCTTTTGAAATTTCAGGAGTGCATATTTAAAACCATCTTACCATCTTACAGGTTCAAGTATTCTATTTAATAAGAAATGAACATAAATTAACAAGAAAATTCGATTAGGTTTACAAAAAATATTTACTTAATGTCCTTATAATATGCACTGATAATACTTCACCCCAAAAACTCTATTTAAAAAAAAAAAAATGGAAATTGTAACCAAAAACATAGAAAAACACAAAAACACAATCAGCAAAAAGTTGCCACTTTTTGGCCACCTGTATAAAAAAAATCAATTCACCCATTTGGCCCAAATTTTCCCTAGAAGAAATATCGTGTTTTTTTTGTAATTTTCGAGGTTTCTCTGGAAATAAAATCGTAACATTGCGCACGTAAAGCATTAGCGGCGTTAAAGTCTATCTACGCGTATTTAAAATTATTTTGTCGAGCAAAAATTATTAACAACCTTCTCTAAATGACAGCGTATCTAAATCCACGGACCTTTTAGTTACGATGGCGATATCACCTAGCAGGTATCACACATACCTAAAACGCATAACTATAGAAAGAGAGGAAATGAGAAGACGCGGTCAGAGGGCCGAATAAAGGAGATGAGGCGAGACTGCGAGGGTGAGAGGTCGCGTCAGTGCCGGATGAAGGAGGGAAACCTCACCTGTAACTTACCTCAATAAATTATCTTTATCTTTGCCTTATCTACATATCGAGAAACTAAATTTATAATTATCTCAACGTCTGGCACGTCCAACTGCAAGTACCCAGTTATTATCTTCGTTTCGCGAATTACGTCTTCAAAAAAATTCTCGCAAATTGGCGGCCATATTGCCATTGTGGATGGCATCGCGATATTTAAGTCAATATACACGCAATAAATCATCTTATCATAGTTTTTCCCTAACTCTAAAAATTAAGGCGTTGAAGCGCCACGCGAGTTTTATTTATTTTTTTATTTCGAGATTGATAAACTAATAATTCCCGCTTAAAACTATAACAATTCAGACTTTAAGCGTTTTTAAGCTCGGAATGCCAATTTTAAATTATTTACTGCATGGCTCAGAAATCTCCCACTCTACAGAAAAATGATATTTACAAAACTGTTATAGTGGGAGATATCGTTTGAACACAAAAAACGTCCTGCACCCCTCAGAGGGGGAATTTTAGATAGCATTTGTTCGATATATTAAGACAAATGAAAAATTCAAATTTTCCAGATTACAGCGCCATCAATGATCAATCGCGAAAATGTTACAGACAAATCTTACCCATTTTACGGATCTTGTGCTTCAATTCCTCGTCAGAAATTTAAAATTGGAATTCCGAGTCTCAAGTCTGAATTCCTAGTTAAAAGTCGGCATTCTTAGTTTAAGCTCGGATTAAGCTCAATTTTCATTATAAATGAACAGAAACTAATGTCGATTGTAGCCAAATTAACATGTGGAAAATAATAGAGAAAGAAATAGAAGAGATTTGATGGTAGGGCATCATATTAATGCAAGCAAAGCCAGTCCAGAAAATATGGAAAGTTGGGGACAAGCGTAGAAGGGTTGAAAATATAACAATGAAAAGACCGAGAACGTAACATTGAAAGAGTGGAACATGCTTAATATAATGAATCATCATAAATTTTTTATGTGGTCATTAATATTTTAACGAGGACCCTGATTTTTTTATTTACTTACATACACTTTTTATCGTCTTGTCGTCAACAAAATGTAAATAAGTGATTAGTAAATACATTTCTTTAGAGCTTATGAATCTACTTTTCTCTACAGTGAATACAGTACATGCACAGTATCCCCCTTTTAATTTTTTTCAACTAATGGTGATACGTTCTTAGGGAAAATAAAAAATTGGTTCAGAAATTATTGCTCCTGATAAATTAAACAAATATAGACTTTACGTTGAATTTAACAATTGCCTATGAAGAATTATTGCCCCTTTTTTTATCTGCTGTCTTTTTAACAGCTGATCCATTTAACTTTAATAGCATTAAAATCTTACTATAAATAAACGCATATTTTTGCGATCGATTTCACCCACTCTTTGCCCTTCTTCATCTACCTACTTATCTATTACTTTGATTTTTATTAGCACGTACCTTTGAATTGATTTCAATTATTTACTAGAAGGTATAATCATTTATTGAATTTTATTGCGATCGATATGGTATATGAAACTGTAAGCAATCAGCTTCACAAAGGTAGGTAATCAGTTCCTTATAACACTTTGAAAGCTCGAAATGTTGCCTTGATTAAAAAAGCTATAGAATCATATCCTTGCAGTGAAATCAGTTCATCAGATCTATTGCAGGAATTATTGCAGCAAAGTGGGTACTATTTCCTGGAAGACCGAATTGAAGGCAAATATTAACTAGATCATTCAGTAGCGTTAGCGATTGCTTGTAGCTTGTAGATATCTAAAATTACAAGTGCCCATCTACTGAAGGGATACAGGATATTATTCAATGGAATGTTCCCCTCAGAAAAGCTCATCTTTTTATATAGCTTTTTAAGAGTTGATAAGGATTATTTGATTCATAGAAGGGATGGTTCTGATTTATATTTTCTGGATTTCTTACTTTTATATAGAAGTTCGTATTAGGTACTTTTCCATCAATTTATGTTAATCGTAATTCGTAATAATACAATGCCATTCAGAATTACCGTTACTATAATGGCGATTTGTGATGGAGTTTTTAGTATAGAAAATTTTAATTGAGGCCAGTTTGAATTATAGCATGAAGCTGACGTAAACTGTTTCACAAAAAGGTTTAGCATAATGCATACTATTAAGAACTTATCTGATATGTTAGCATTTTATGCAGATATTTGATCAGATAAAATAATACAAGGTGGAGCGAACAAGTGAAGTAAGACATATAATGCTAGTTTAGAATAATAATAAGAATACTCCAATAATCCCTTCATCGTTTACTACAACAAGCTGAAACGTTAGTTATTTCCAGGAGAAGTGTAAACCTCAGTGCATTTCAATCCATTGGGAATTCTTCCTCAACCTCAAGACAAGCTGGTTCGATTGCAGCGCTCCAATAAAATGTTTAGAATGTCTAGGATGAACCTGATCTAATCAATAATCTTCTCGTGACCGATGAACTTCCTCCCATTTATCTGGTTTTCTTTACAAACACCACTGGTCTTGGCTACATATTGATCTGTACAGACAAAAGATTTACCATAGAAATTGGGAATAGTATGTGTAAATTGCAGGGTTCAATACCTCCAGCAAGATTTTGCGACATGTCTTACTACAGGTCAATATACGCTGTGAATTTTTATTAAATGAGTCGATTACTAAAAAGTACCTACAGGGTGCACCATGTATCCTTCTCTATATTGCTATCTCCTGAACGCTAAGAGATATAGGGTCGGTTAAATTAGAGAAAAGATGCGCAGTTTTGTGGCCATCTCGAATTCGTCAAAACATGCAAGATATCTGTGACCGTTCCTGAAATATCCTGAAAAAACTGAAAAATCGAGATTTCTTTTTTTCCTTATATCTTTTTTATTATTGGAAATTAATAAATAATTTTTTGTAGGCTTACATAAGCCGTTAAGAGCTATCCATCTGACATTTCAAAAATTTTCAAGGCCTACTAGATCCAAGAGTTTTCACAGTCAACTTTCGTTTTTCTTATGGCCGCCATATTATTTTTTTATGTGGTTCGATATGAAAAAAATAATGGAAACCAAAAATTAATAAACTTCAAAAAAAAATTTTTAAATTTTTATTCTTAATATTTCAAAGAAAAACCTAATAAAAAATCGTCGAAAAACGTCAACATTTGTAAAATACGCCGAAATAGTGCTTTCCTTATGGTTTTTTAATTTATCTATGAAATTCGGTCTAAAAATGTGTCTATTTTGTAAAGAAAAAAGAAGAATAAACATTTTTTTTATTTATTTTTTGAAATTTAACAATGTTTATTTTTTATGATTTTTTTTATACCGAACAACAAAAAAAAAACACTATGGTGGCCATAAGAAAAAGGAAAGTTGACTATGAAAATTCTGGGATCTAGTCGGCTTTGAAAATTTTTGAAATGTCAGATGGGTAGCTCTTGCCGACTTATGTAAGCCCACAAAAAATTATTTATTAATCTCCAATAATAAAAAAGATATGGCAAAAATAAGAAATCTCGATTTTTCAGTTTTTTCAGGATATTTCAGGAACGGTCACAGATATCTTGTATGTCTCGACGGAATCGAGATGGCCACAAAATTGCGCTTCTTTGGACTTGTTTAACCGACCCTGTATCTGTTAGCCTTAGGAGATAGCAATATAGAGAAGGATATATGGTGCACCCTGTATAATGAAATTGTGATTGTCTAATTCACTACCTATAACTAAAAAAAACTTCATAGCTCAAACGTTATAAATTTAAATTAGTTAGCTACTCAACATTATTTTATCTGCAAAAGAAAACTAGAATTGAAGAGAATAGACCAGTATCCTACGTTGTGTATTTTTTTTGATATCATAAAAAACTAAAAGTAAAAATTTATTTCTCTTCGTTTTTGTTTTAAAAATTTTGTTCATAAAAACAGATTTCACTCGACAAAAGGAATGAAGCTCAGAACGGCATTGCTCTCGATTGGGTGGGCCCCGAAAAGACAACAGCATCACTGACGTTTATAGTTCAAAGCTACAAATGACTTCACCTCCAGTGTTGTAGTCTGCTGTTAACAACAAAATCTTCCTTAAGTACTAATATCATGAAGCATACTTAAATTCCAAATAGCGAACCCTAATAGGAAAATGGTTATAACATTTTTACCTAATGATAAAAAACTACCCCTTTACTCTCACTATGGTTAATACTGAGGGATAACGACACTTAGGACAACACCAACCAATGAAGCGTTAAAATGCAACGAAAATTTTGATTACTTAATTAGATATTAAAAATTTATTTAATTCAATAAACCGTGAGATACAATTATTTAAACCCAGTTTCAATTGTTATTATTCTAGAACTTATTTAGTTCGACGTTCTCGACTCGAATGAATCTTTCTGTTGGCCTCGAATTTTCCCTTTTTACCATCCTCTATCAACATTTACCGCAAGCCTCTCATTTTCTTTGAAAATCGCATCACCTTGTCCTCTCAGTAGCTTCATAATCATCCCGAATACGCGATTTAGGGCTTACGTTTGCTCTTTTGTCACTTTTTATTGGCCAACTGAATAGTTCCACGTACTGTAAATCTACATAAACGACTAGCATCTAAGGGAATCTGGCAGCAACAGCACCGTCTGGACCTGATTCCTTCGACTCATTGAAATAATAAAAAAGAAAGTTCTCCGGTCAGAATTACATCGATCAAGACGCACATAGGTAAACCAAGCAAAAATTCTTTCATCGTACTGAATATATTGATCAAATAACAAAGAACTCTAGTAGTACAAGAACATTAGGGTTTAAATTCAAAAAAAAAATTCCTGGCAGCATTTTTATGTAACATTTAGTTAGAGAACCCTTAGAGGAGTCCGAGCCACTTTTTTTTTGAAAGGGGGTTGTTTTTGCGTTAGATTTAGCGGCTAAACGGTTACCCCTACCAAAAAAATCCAAATAAAAAGATGTGGAAGTTTTTAAGATCTATCTTTTTTCCAAAAGAAATTTTGCGGTAGGCGTTTTCATTTTCTCTTTTTTTTTCGTCCACAATCACTGCGGTTGATGGACAGGCGGTAGTTTCAAGTTTTTTTCGTACGTTTATGACATAATAATCTAGTAACCTTCTGTACAGGATTAATTTATAATTTTAAGCGCAAAATTTAATTTGAAAAATAGATCGTAAAAATTATAAAAAAGTTTTTCTTTATTCTTTTTTTTTTGTGAAATTAAAATCACTAGACTATCCTCCGCCCTACAGCCACAAGGGTGAGAGAAAAGTTGTAGACATAATACAAGGATTAATTATTGGAAGGTGATAAAGTAAAATTATCACCTCTGAAAAGTGAAATTATTGGTTTTAATTTAAACCCCTTGTTTGGGGGTAAACTTCACTTACTACCGCAAAATTTCATTTGGAAAAAAGATAGATCTTAAGAACCTCTACATCTTTTTATTTTGACTTTTTCGTAGGGTGAACCGTTTAGCCGCTAAATCGATTTGCAAAACTCAAATAGCTCAAACGTGGGGGCGCTGAAACAGTGGCTACAGGCTCCTCTAACCTCCTCTCTCCTCTTTCATCCTTTTTAATAAGGGTCCTCTAACGAAATGTTACATAAAATTGCTACCCGGATTTTTTCTGGACATCGGCTTTTTTGCCTAATTTTCCTGTACTATGGAACCTCAATTAAAAGTGTCCTTTGACAAAAAACATGCATTAATTTTGTTTTTACTCTAAAGGGTTAACGACAATTAATAATATAAAAAATAAATTTTAAGCAATTATAAATAATTAAAACAAAAACGGTACGGAGGTGGTGTAGTTCGCTAATTGTTGCCGTTGACGCTGTCACCGTTGTTTGTGCTCGTTAATTGAACTACTTATAAATTTATAATTTGTGGCTGGCTAAATGAGCTCGATTTCGAAGCCAAATCTACACAGTTAAGACCGATTCTCTATCTATCTAACTATCCACAATTTGAAACAGGCAATCCAAAAAGAGATCTCTCAAATGATGATGAATCTCTCTGATTGATGAAGTTTGAGAAGAGTTTTCCAGAATTTGGAAGTTCACAAGCCGCGCCTTATCTAACAAACGTCTACGAGAGAACAGTCAACTGCAGAGCATATCCATCAATATACCGAGTGCTCCATGCATAAGCAACGAATTTTTTTTTTTTTTAATTTTTAAGATTCGCAAAGTTTTTACCTAACTCTTGATGGCTTCTCATAGTTCCCACAAATATTTTCAGCATAATTAATCAATTTTCTTCATGTTACCCCTTCTTGCATGCGATACTGTTAGGTGGCTAGATTTTTTTCAATTAAATTCTTTAAATATTACAATCTCATAGTGCTAATGAAATTGGCTGTATTTATTATAAAAAAATTGCTGTTGCTTCAAACTCTTTGAAATAAATATTTTCTGGCAGCTTGATTCGACTGATGGGTATTAACATTTCAAACGAATATTCGCTACCTATCTGACTTTCAATTTACTCTCCAATACCTTTTCAATTTAAATGTCAGGGCAATAGTTTTCTGATTGGCAGCTTTATGATAGTGCCATCTGGATATAATAAGTAATTTCAAATCTATCGAACCTATTTCTACTCTGTTAAGCACCAGAAAGCAACAGCTACACGCACAGGAGGCGGAAAATATAATATGCGAGTTAAACAAAAATGAGTTCAACTAAAACACTTCTTAAAGTATGCCCGTATTCATAAACGCTCATAATATAACTCTCAGAGTTACATTTTTACATTTTTACAGCTAAGTGGTCTAATGCTCCAACTGTTATAGTGCTACTAATTTTTAACTTTCATTCCAGATGGTTTTCAATTCAAGCTGGCTGTGATATTCTTTCTTCAAATTGTAAGCCCTGAAGAGTCGATTTGAGCTGTAAAAAGTTTAAATAACTTCCACTATTATGCTCATAATATACCATTAGGAATATATTTTTCTGTTACAAAAAAATAAAATAATTTTGAGATATGAAAACAATAAATTCAATAATATGTGGCTTTGGTTGCTATGATTTAGTAAGAAGTATCTAATTATTGGCCTTCCATTCTTAAAGTTTTAATTTCAGTCAAAAGGTAGTTAAAAAACACTAATAAAGGACCTATTTATTATAAAAACATTCAAACCATTGAAGGAGATGAATCCCAAAATTCCAAATCAAACCTATTTTTAATGTAAGTTTAATATACCTACAAAAAATATCATTTTTTCTGCGACGGGCTATAAGTTTGACCTTTTTTCCCCGTTGACAGGTAGAAAAATGCCTCATTATATGAGCTGCATCTTATCGGGGAAATAAACGAATTAGCAGGGAAATAAATGAGTACTTATTTCCCCGAAATGGCGGCTTAGGTATAGCTACTATTAACACTCAGATATCATTAAATTTATATCAAATACGTAAAGGAAAGTTACCTTATTATCCAAATGGCAATTATTAAGGGAATTTTCATAACAATCACTAACCATATTATTAAATTCACTCATCGAAAACTAACAAGAATCTTTGCAAAACTGTCTTCAATTTTAATTACAATAATATGACGTTTATGTAATAATTAAATCGTTTCGTTACCCAGGCAACGTCAATTACGATAAAAGACAGTTTGAAAATCCAAGTTTAACATAAATCATTTTTCCGGCATAATTTTCAGTTATCTAACTGCGTTTTTCGACATTCTAACACTGATATTTCTTCTCGCAGAAAAAAATTGTATATTACACACGAGAAAAAAGTGCGATTTTAGCTCTCGATGTGTTTGTCCCCTCCGCTAAACGCGTCGGGGACGAAACCACATCTCGAGCTAAAATCTATCACTTTTTTCTCTTTAATAATAAATAACTATTTGTCATTTTGGCAGCTTAAAAAATAAAATCAAATTAAATTTGAGTCAAAGGTACCAACATAATTCAAATTTGTCATAGGCAACTCTTATTTAAAAACATCCGGAATCGGATATATTTATTGATTGGAAAATTATATTTTTGTACATTTTCCCTTAAACTCAAAACTTATGCATATTTACATCAATAATGAAGTTTGGCGATACATTTTCCTCTTGCAGAATAATAAGCGGTAGCTACCGGATCATTGGGATGTTTAACATAACTTCTCCTCAAAGGGATGCAAATGTACCCACTATGTTACAAAGGGATGATAACTAAACTTATTAATCGGTTTGAAGCTTCCGGAACTCGCTGAACGAAAACAACGACAACAACAACAGAGACACGATTACAACCTCTTTTGGATTCACGATGTATAGAGTTGAACGTTTTCAAAAAGTCAACTTGTTTGTAAAAAAACTTCAATTCTGGAGAGTTTTTTTTTAATTTAGTTTTTCTAAATTTATGTGGAAAATGTACCATTTTCAGGAAATATAATTTTTTATAAATCTTATTGAATATACGCTTCAATATTTTGCTAAGGAAGGCTAATTGCGTGGGAAACCGAGGGAAAAAATATTTTCGATTTTTTTTTAATTCGTAGTTGCTGACAAGTTTTATTTTTTATTGAATTAAGACAGGATTTCGGTTAGTAAATCAACAGCTTAATGACGAATGAGTTGATAACTTTGGCCGAAATGACTCCTCAGTTTATGTAGTCCAAGTTTGTTTGTTTGTCTTGGGGTGAGTCCCTAATTTTGGGTTGGGACAAGTTTAGATAACATCGGTATCCGTGGCAAATTATAGGTAAGTATGTATACATAAAGTTTAGGTAAGCTGTTTGATAAATTTTATGTATACATGACGACTATTTTCTGAATTAAAAAAAAATCTCAATTAATTTTCAGAAAATTTTTAACTGGGTACTTACCTAATAGAAATTATCGGTAATTTCAAAATTAAAATATATTTCCTTGTAATAAACCATGCACGCTTCTTTAATATAATGTGAGAGAAAAAAGGAATATGTTACCTCCAATAAGGAAGTTCTGGATCACTATAGGAGTGTCTTTTTTACAGAAAAATAGGTTGACAACAAGAAACAAACAAAAAATTTAGTCTTACTTTTTTTTTCAGTATCGATAATGGTGTAAATTACCAAGAGCAATCTATTAATTATTTATTTCGAAAAATTACTTCGCATTTTATTGATTTGTCGTGAAACAATACTGAATTATTTATTTTATGATGCATTGAAAGCTTGTACCTACTAGCCATGAAATATTGCTCATTATTATGCATTGGTAAGTAATGTAGGAAACTACAAAATAAGTTAACAACATCCATTGTGTGGCGCTTAGCCTTATTCTAAATAAGCGCTAAAAATTGTAGGGGCTGATTCCTCGGCTCATTCTAAGGGAAAAAATGCATAGTTTTTGAGATACAGAGTGTCAAAAAAGAAAATAATTTTTTCTAATTTTTCTATACATATCTCAGGAATCGTTTGAGATATACCGGGTGATCCATCACTTATGTCCACCCCCGAAATAGAGGTTAATTTTAAAGATAAAAAATTGAAACTTTGAGGATTTGTGTAATTAATATAGGACCATATAATGACATAAGCAGATTAATTATTTTGTTTTTAGTTGAGCCATCAGCGATAAAAAACTGTAATTTGGTGTTAATGTGACCAAAATAAATTTTATTTTTCTTTAATACATCGATAGAAATCGATTAAGAAAATCAAAATCGCTTAAAAGAAATATCAAAAAACTAATAATTACAAGCCTTTAATTAAATAAAATACTTAAAATATGAAAATGACAGCTAAAATGATTGATTTATGGAAGCAATAAAACTATCAGGATTTTGAAGGGCTGGTATAGCACAAATGTTAAGTAAACATATCCTAAGTAAACATTCATAAAAGAAGCCCCATTCAAGTTCAATGGCGCATTCTTCTGACTGCTTTGAAGATTATTTATGGTAGGTACCTACCCTCATTGTATTTGTCAGTTTTATTACTCTACCATATATCAATCACTTTACCTGTCATTTCCATATTTTAAGTATTTAATTTAATTAAAGGCTTGTAATTAGGTTTTTGATATTTATTTTCATCGATTTTAAGTTTATTAATCGATTTCTATCGGTGTATTAAGGAAAAATCGAATTTATTTTGGTCACATTAACACCAAATTACAGTTTTTTATCGCTGATGACTCAACTAAAAAAAATCATTAATCTGATCATGCCATTATGTGGTCATATATTAATTACACAAATCCTCAAAGTTTCAATTTTTTATCTTTAAAATTAACCTCTATTTCGGGGGTGGACATAAGTGATGGACCACCCGGTACATAGAACTTAGATTTTGCACATGTCATATCATTAATATTAGCGGCTATCTAATTAATTTTTTTCATGTGCCATTGGCGAATATTTCAGGATTGAGCGAAGGTTTTTATGCCCTTAATTTTTGAAACATCCAAAGAGAGTTTTTTTTAAGAGAGCAGTTATGACCCAGGAGTACTTTTTTGTGTAGAAAATATAGGTGGCTTAAAATGCGCTTTTGAAATGTCAATTTCCACAGTGTCATCATAGAATTAGGGGCAAAAAAACCTCACACAAGAATATCAAAAGTTGAGTTCTGTACATCAACCGGTTCCTGAGATATCATCAAAAAACTGGAAAAGGTCTTTCTTAACACTCTCGCCGCCAAGTGTATCATTTATGATACACCATGTGTCCATCGTGCAGGCCAAGTGTATTATAAATAATACACCAAGTAGTCCTATTTTCATAACGTCGGTGTATCGAAACGAAGACACGTATATTATGTACATTTACACGCTAAAACGACAGGCCTGGCCTGGGAATGGACATTGTACTGCGAGTTTTGGCCTCCTGTCTATCGAAATTTTGTTATTTGTTACCTTGCAATAAGTACCTTTGGAAATACATTATGTATTCCCGAAGCTGTGACTTTGTGTTTGGTTACTTAGAAAGTCGGGACTAAGGATATATAAGTAGAGTTCGTTTAGTAAATTTTATTGTATTATATAGGTAATCAACCGGTAAATGAAAAAAAATAAAAAATTCTAATGCATTTTGTTGAAGCAATATCTGCAGAAGAAAGGAGTTCCATCGCAAGTGTCTCGCAAACAGTACCAACTTGTGATGACATCTTCTTTCGGCCATCTACGATTTTACCATGTTTACCATATTTCCGGTAACATTGCTTGTAACATTGTATGCCCAGGCCACGTGTATCATTTTTGATACACGCTATAAATATTTCCAAAAAATACAGAAAAAAATTGCAGAAATTAAATTTATATTAAAAACCGCTATTTAAACATAACAGCTGAGACAGAAACACCCTTGGCCTGTGGGACCAAAAATTGTTTTTTCACTTTGGCAGTGAGAGTGTTAAAGTATCTCAAAAAAATGCATTTTAGACTCTCGTCAATATTCTTTAGAATGAGCCAAAGAATCACCCCCTGCAATTTTTCGCCCTTTTTTAGGATAACGCTGTATAATGAGCAGCCCCTTGAATCACTATTATAATGAAAGAGAACTGAGGAATAATTATCCCGGGTTCATTTTTGCTTACATTGTCAAAATTATAGCTGCTATGACAGGAATATTCTACTTCTTATTATATTCTAATACAAAGGGCCCAGAATGGTTCCACGTATGTTCGAGATCACGTCGCTGTACCTAGAGCTACGCATAGTGAAGCTTCTAGAAGATTTTGAGAGCCATGTTCGGCGTGTATATAAGAGCGCCGCCGTGGCGTTTGGATGAAATACTACAGAGTGGTGAAGGAAGGTAGTGACAAGTGAAGTGATTGTGATAGTTCACATGTGGATATATTGGTGGAAATAGTCTGTAAAGAAGAGCATAAAAGTGTATGTAACTTGTGACTAATTTAAAATAAAGAATAAACAATTTTGTACAACTTTTACTTCGTGGAACGATAAATATAAGAACATTTCAATATTTTCTAATAAAAAATAGAAATAAAGTGTCAAAACAAACATATAGGTATAAGAATTATAAGGTTATAGGAATTACAGGTATTAGACAGCAGTATCCAAACAGTTTCCGAGGAGCGAGTATTTCTCTCGAATGAGATTTTTATCTCTTCAATTCTCTAGGTAGGTACTGCTGTAATGAATATTTATTTTCAAAAGCTAGTTAAATTTAAAGTTATTTATCTAAAGCAAAGAGGTGGCTGAATTGAATTTAAATTATAGCCAGTCCAGTGAAATTCATGGTTATACAATGATGGGGTAGCTACTTCTGCCAGTAAGTAGAAAACCAATTTATTTACTAGACTGAAACGACTTACAGGAACGAACGTAGGTACATTACTAGAATCCAATATAATTTGTCTATACGAAGAGGGTAACGAAACTCTAGTAAGTACCCAACTTGGTAACTTGTACGTGTTATTAGCGTCATATAAAGATCCCGTTTTACTATTAACAAAAATGTATTTCTGGTCTCCAGCGTTATGCTGGTTTTAATAAATTTCTGATACTAAAATTGGGGAAAAAATAATATAAAATGGTGCCTGGGTATCCATGAAGATTTATTACATCCATGTTCACGGTAAATTAGGTAATTCTGTATTAGAACTCAACACGTTGAAATTTTTTAATGAATGATTGATTTAATTAACAAATGAACAAATCAAAAACAAATAAACTCGAGTAGTGACCTGTAAAGTGAATGCAGGAAATAAGTGGATCATTAATTGTGTGCTCTGAAAAAGGTAATCAATAATACGCATACATCAATCTCATCAAGCTACTGAACAACCGCTTTGCATGGTTAGTGAAATTCATTTTCGTTTCAGTTATTTATTGAGAGAAAATTGTTATATTTTGATTGGCATATTATTCATTAAATCTATTAAAAAAATATTTTTGTTTAAATAAATTAAATTCGAATAAAAAGGATATATAGGATTAAAATTATAATTAAAACAAACAAACGTAAATTTATTGGGCGCCAATTATTATCATTGTTTTCACTTAAAAATTTGAAATTACATGAACATTTCATCCGCTTTTGTTCGAATAAGGGTAATAGTGGAAATAAATAAGAGAATGATGATGAAGGGAATGATTATTTTACTCAAAAATTAATGAGTTGTGGTAAAAATACAAAAATCGAATTACCTACAATTTAAACACAAAAATCTTGATGAACTTACCCTCTAAATTGAGTATTAACGAAGATACAGGGTGTTCAACGTTCAATAAAAAATACATTTCTGCTATATTAACTCCAAAAAGGCTTAATATTTTTCTATTCAATTTTCAATTATTTGTGTTATTTTTCTATTAATTAGTCTAGCATTACAGTAATACTTACCTGTATGTAACTTGAACCAGGGACGTACGGTTGATAGGGTTTCAACTTATGTACCTCCCAATTTGTACGCCACTGGGTAAATTCTGATTTTGACACAAGTTTCAAAAATCTAGACTTTTCTGGTAAAAAAAATATCTGTTTGTTATGCAAATTCTCAACAGTTTTTGAGATATGTACGATTTAGACATTCGAGAAGGGCCAAAAGTTATAGGTTTTTCGTTTCTTCGTTTCCAGATCCCCGGACCACAAAAAAATCCTAGCGCTATGAGCTCAACTTTTTTTTGTTTTATTTTATTTTTCAATTTTAATTATGTAAATATTACTCAACTTTCACCTCTTAAATAATATCTCAAAAACAGTTGAGAGTTTACTTAACAAACCTTACCACTTTTTGTACCAGAAATGTTTAGCTTTTGTGAAAATATGTCAAAACAAAATTAGTCTAGTGTCGTAAAAATAAGGGGGTAAAAAAGTTGGAGCCCGTACGTACCGTACGTACCTTTAGTGGCGTCTATGAGTCGGAAAAAAAACCCGAAATTTCAGAATTTTTTCAGACGCAACGAAACCACTTCCTCCCCCCGTTTTCGAGGGTGCTTGTATGATGTTTGTTATCTGAATTTTGTAGTTCATTAACAACTACGCGACACGATTTTTCATAATAAAACATTTATTATTAAGACGATTTTCAATGTTCGAAAACACCTCATCTCGTGCCGTATAAATACTGCGTGGTGCATTGGCTCGCAGTTTTCTCATGAATGAAGGGGTGAATTTTTGCATCTTGCGTTCGGGTTAATTGGACGCCGAGATGTGGGGTTGTCATGTTGCACTCATTTTCCTCACAAAAATTAAATTATGGCGCGTAGGACAAATTTCTTTTTCGGATTGCGTTCACCCCCTATTGGCCAAAAACCACCCCCTTTTTTGAAATCTCCGTTCTAATGCCCCCGGGTCGGAAAAAAACGCGTGCAACTCGCTTCTGGGGATGCCTTGTATTTAATGACAACTGCCCGTCACCCTACCCCCACCCCCTTGGCCAAGAACCACCCTCCAAGGGGGTTGAAAATGTATTTTTTCTTATAATCCTGAATATTTCTGCATTCCTCCATTTTCGATGATGCTAAGCACGATGGTAACCACTTTACACCTCTACCACCCGTCTTAGTCCCCCCAAATCGAGGAGACACCCTCCAAGGGGGTTTAAAATGCGTTTTTTATTAATTGGGCAACCTGCCGCATACCCCCATCCCCCATTCAAGGGTGTTGAACACGATGGTCACTACCTTAGACCTCTACCATCCCCCTAAATTGACAAAATCACTCTCCAAGGGGGTTGCATTTTTTTTTAACGTTAACAATGTTTTATTAAACGTTTGTCTTGATTTATCACCATCAAAATACCCTAGTCAAAAACATAATTCAAAACTGTAACCCTATTAAAAAACACATGATATAATTAATATGATATCTCGTGTATTCAAATTATTATTTCCCGACGTAGAGTAACAGAAACGTTGTCTCCATATTTTTCCCATTAGAAATTATTTACACGGTAAACTATGATAAAAATTAACATTTCCAACAGTCTCGAATAAAAATAAAAAAAAATTCAACTCCCTTGGAGGGTGATTTTGTCAATTTAGGGGGGTAGTAGAGGTCTAAGGTAGTGACCATCGTGTTCAGCAGCCTTGAAAACGGGGGGATGCGGGAGGTTGCCCGATTAATAAAAAAACACATTTTCAACCCCCATGGAGGGTGGTTCTTGGCCAAGGGGGTGGGCGTAGGGTGACGGGCAGTCGTCATTAGATACAAGGCATCTCCAGAAGAGAGTTGCATGCGTTTTTTCCGACCCAGGGCCATCAGAACGGAGATTTTTAAAAAATGGGGTGGTTTTTGGCCAATAGGAGGTGAACGCAACCCGAAAAAGGAATTTGCATCTGAAAAAATTCGGGTGTTTCCGACTCATAGACGCCACTACTATTTCATGTTACAAACATGTAATTATTGCTGTAATAACAAATTAATTAATTATTGAAAAAACGATACAAAAAAAAATTATGAAAAATATTAAGCTGTTTTGGAATTATATAAAAAAATGTATTTTTTTTACATTTATTTAGCTTTGTTAATACTCAGTTTAGAGGGTAGTTCATTAGGACTTCTTGTCCTAAAATCGAGTAAATAATAAAGAAGTTTCTCCCCTTTATTTTGGGAATTTTTGAATTTTATTTTATCTTTTTTGATAATAATTTTAATAAAATCTCATAAATTGAATCTTGGAGAAAATATGCAGATAAAAGTCTAAAATTACCCGAGGAATCGGCATTTTTATTTTATAGAGGTGGGCCAGGCTTTATACACAAAAATGAAAATACCGATCCCTTGGGTGGTTTCATCAAAAATTTCCAATAATATACATTTTTTCCCAGAAATTCAATTTTCGAGATACGTTAAAGTTCAAAAAATAAAGGTTTTTTGTATATAAAAATTTCCTTCGTGTTTTCATTTTGATCTTGATTTTTATTAATTAAGTTAATATTGAATAATTCTTTGAACCTTCATCGATTTTCATGAAAATTTGGGATCAACCTTATTTTACCCTTAACTTCAACAGTGAGCGCTCGAATTGAAAAAAATGCAAATTAATACAATTAAATCTGTGAAAATCTTGTTTAGTTATGTAAAATAAATATTCTGTTAGTTTTTAAAGAATAATTTATGATTACCATCAATTTTTCAACCCTTAGAGACCATCCCTTAAGTCGACAATCGTGAAAAAATTGTTTCTTGTCTCCCTGAAATATTAAATCACATATTAAAATTGCACCAAAAATAAGTTACTGCCTAGAATATAATTTATTAGTTTTCTGTGAATTTTCAACCCTCAAAAACCACCCCTTATCTTGAAATCAATGGAAAAATTATTTTTCAACAGTTTTAATCGTTTCAATAATTATTTATTAAAATGTTACTTACTGATTATGAAAAAGAATAATTTATTTATCGTGAAATTTCGACCCTTAAAAAGATTAAATGGATCAGAATCCTTTAAACCGCTTATGATATTTTTTATTTTTTTATTTTAACTTCTCGACCCCGAAAGTTACTCTTTGTGGATGAATTGATGAAAAATTGTCATTTAAAATTTCTCTAGAAAAATGCGATTGCTTTTTTTACGATAACTCCGTTATTTTTTATGTTATTGAGTCCACCCGAAAATCATTTTGATGGTAATTTTGAGGGCTATAAGATCCTTCATATCTTCATTTTTTAAACCCCCTCATTTTTAAAAGTTAAAGGGTTAAAGTATTAAAATTTTTGTTAAGAAAAAACCTAAATTTTTATTCTCTGTAATTTTTTGCATATATTTAGTAGTTTTTGAGTTATGAAAAAAGAGACATTTTCATGAAATTTGAAAAATTTTGTATTATTTAAATCGTACTTTGAAAAAGAAGCATTCTAAATCGGTCAAAAGTTTTGAGCCTCTTATTACTTATCCTAAAATAATTTAAATCCTACAGGGGTTACTATAAATTTCAATTTTGCAAAAAATGCCATAGGTTTTATTGCCACTTTTTCTTCAAAAATTCTAGTCGTATTTTCATCATAACTCGCTTAGTTTTAACGCAATCAAATCCATCCAAGGATTATTTAAAAAGTAATTCCAAGTACTTTGAAAATCTTAATAACTAAAAAAAAAATGACTTATCGAGAAAACTTTATAAAACATTTTTTGCTTAGAATGAGTTCCTTTATCTTTATCGGCTCCAGGGGTTATTTTTGATAAAATAATTTCATCCCCCGAGAAGAGATGGCATCCACCCCCAGGGTAAAAGCGCAAGTCGGCACTAGGTAACTTTTGTTACTTGAGGCACCCTCTAACTACTTACCAGTTTTCAGTTTTCACGCAAATCGATGAAGGTTTAAACTTTTCTAGAGGCGATGAAGTTAGTATGAAGGATTAGTATTATTTACCTATACTTATTTAAATCACTTCTACGCTACTGATTGAACTGAAATTTTGGTTGTTTTAACATATTCCACGGTGTATGAACTAATTTAAATTAAAATTTACATTTATGAAATTTAATTGGTTAAATAGTGAAATAGTTAAAAAATAGAAAAATAAATAAAAAACGACAGTTTTTATATTTAATAATAATAATAAATAGCTATCTAATAATTAATAAAAATTAGCATTTTCGAGAAATTATGGTCTTAGGATAAAATAAATGTTCAATAAAACCTGTCTGAAATTTCTTGAAGAGGAATCTCCATTTTTATTTTCGCAGATAAACCTACTGGATCACCCTAATTTCCCTCACCGAGTCTACGAAACTTAATTAACATAATTTTCATATTTTCCTTCACGTCACGAGGGAGTCCTGTCAAAAAAGTGCTCATTCATAAATTCATTCAACTGGCGTATTATTTGATACGTCCTGTAAAATAAAACAAAAAAATTTACATGGCAAAAATATAAAATGAGGGTTAACTTTTTTAATAGAATAGTCTAATGAAAAATATGATGAGATGACTCATGCATCCTTTTATCGTAAGATAAAAGTATAAAAAATAAATTAAGTAAGATAAAAAATAAATTGTAAGAGCGATTTTTAAAAAATTTCAAAAAACTAACTAAACCATAAAGTAACTTATATTATAACCAAATTAATAGAGTAATAATAATAAATGCAAATAATATTAGAAAAGGATTTCTTATTTTTATATTATTACACACATAACATTGAGACAAATTGCTAGAATTTTTATTTAGGCGCTCATAAATCTGCTGAGAGAGGGAAAAAAATCGTGACGATACGTTTATTACTTAAAAAAAAAGTGGTTTGCAAGAATGTCTAAATTTCTTTGAAACTTAAACGATAGAAGACGACAGCATTAAAAAGCAGCTCGTGATATTTTTATAATAATTCAATAAGGTTTCAGGTATTATTTTTCATGACAAAAAGATTGCGTTTAATAAATTGTTTGGAAAACTGTTTCTTTTATTTTAAGTTCCTTTATGTCAGCAAGGTTCAATAAAGTTGTTAAAATGATTTTGGCAGTTGTAAGCTTAAACCTATGACAATAATTATTTAATAATGTGGTCATACAAATAATTAATTACATTTTTTGCATAAAAATTTAAAATGACGCAAGGATAATAACAAAAAAATGTGATATTTCGAAATGTCTTAATAATTATACTCGTATAAAAAAAATCATCCATTTTTTTTTCTTTTTATTTCTATAGGTAGGTACCTACCTACATAAATAAACTTCCTACCTACATAATTCAACTTACTGAAAATTGAAGTAATTTGAAAGAAATAGGAACTACATACATACATTTTTTATAGGTAGGTACTTCAAATCGAATAAAATACCAATAAAGACTAATGATCAACAAAAATAACTTACCTCTTACAGCAGAACCATGCGAACTTTTATTGGTGATCTCACCACAAAAAGTTTACAAGTTCATCACCAATAAAATCACCTACGACAACAATAAATAATAAATAAACAACTGAAAACAAATAAATTAAATAACAAATCCACCACCTATAAGCAACTCGTCTGAACTCCCTACTGGCACCCGAGGGCACCATTCCTCTTGCAGGATTGGTGAGTTGGTGATGACTCCATGGTAGATGACGGAAGGCGAGTGAAGCGGGATCTGTTTGAAACTCTGCACTCGATGACGCACGCGCCGCTCTCCAACCACCAGTAGCTAAGGGGTAGTTGGAGGGATGGAGGTTGACAGCAACAGGCTCGAGCAGCTGGAGTCTTCAAGGCTCTGTGCGGGGCCGGGCTTATTAATACGGGTAGAATTTCAGGTGATATCTCAACTTACCTACTCCTTCTGTTGCTGACAGCTAGTACTCTCCGGTGTTCGATGTTTATTGTAGTTGATTTTTAAGGGTGGACGCTCTTAGAAGTTGGAAGTTTATTGGCGCGCTAGTGAAGTATACACGTCAATTCAGATATATGTACCTTGGCTTGCTGTAATGAAATATAAATAGAGTGTTGATTACGTATAGAGTTAAACTTCGGTAGTAGGTAGTTTCTCTATTCATTCTCACACAAAAAGTTCGTTTAACAAAGTTCTACTACACCTATCACATGTTTAAACAGGTTATTGTGGTCAAGAGGGACCCTCTATGGACGTTTGCAATCTAGAGGTCGATCTGATACATGAAGATTTTTTAAATTTATCTCTATGCATTTTAAAATTTTGATCTGCTTTTATTATTGAGCTCAAAGTTACTTACATTGAATTTTAGGTGTAAAGTCTCCCCTGCTGCCTTTTTTTATTTTTATTTTTATTTTTATCTTCTTAATTGTGGATTAAAACTGTGCATAGCTGTTGAGCATAATTAGGTACATATACAACCAACAAATAAATGGCGTTATCGGGTTTGAAGCATTTCTAAATAACATTTTAGGAGCATTGAAAACCCGTTAGATCATAATCTTCTGCTCAGCCGGTTTAGATTACACATAAAGAAAAAACGTAAAGTAACTAAAAAACAAAATTAAATTAACAGCATGACCATGGATACTAATGGAGAAAACATAGATGTGGGATAAGATAAAAAATTCTCTGTTGTTCTATAATAGCAATTCCAATAAGCTAAAAAAAAGGAAGAAATGTGAAGAGGAAGCCATAGATGACAGAGAAAATACTGGAGCTCATGGAAGAGAGGAGAAGGTAGAAGAAGGAAGTGAGGGAAAATGCAGATAAGTAAACAAGGTCATTGTTGGAAAGATCAAGAAGGCAAAGGAGTTGTTGGCTGCAAGACCAATGTACAGAAATCAAATCACTGGAGCAAAAGCATGGTACTTTTAATCTGCATAAGAAGATAAGAGCGGTGGCATGAGGGAATAGCTCCCGATGCACTAATAAGCCCATAATGGACAATACTACACGAAAATGAGACGATGCTTGAAAGATGGAGAGAGTATGTTGAATAATTATTCGAAGACGATCAACAGACAGAAACCAATATTCCTCTGGATGTTCAGGGCCAGAAAAATTAATCCTTGCATATATAGAAATCTTGAGGAGACCATTAGCAATGGTCAGTTCGGCTTTAGAAACAGAATTGAAACACGAGAAGCTCTGTTTTCTATACATAATAATACAGAGAGCTTGGGACGTAAATTGCAGTGTCTATGTGTGCTTGATATGTTTATAAAAAAACATTTGACCCAGTGCTACATTTCAAGATGTGTCAAATATCAAATACTGAAAGAATCTGGTATCGATTACACAGATCTACACATAATTAGAAATCTTTATGTGCATCAGAGGACGATTATACGTGTAAAGGTGATGAAACCTCGCCAGAACTTACAAGAAAACGAAGAGACCGACAAGGTCGTTGCATTTTATCGCCGATACTGTTCAATATTAGGTGGTGATGTTCCATCGATGAAGGTCTACAGGCACTGATAGATCATGCCAGCAACAAATATGGCATGAAATTGAACTGTAAGAAGACCAAGGTCCTTATAGTGGAAAAAACGGAGAAGAAACGCGACACCAATTTTCATTAAATAATAGAATTCTGTAGTAGAACAGTGGACAAAGTCACATATCTGGGATGCAGTTTGAACAAGGAATGGGAAAACTCAAAAGAGTCTCGATGTATATCGTACTATATAACAGAGTATATCATACTCTGTTGTATGACGTGGAGGCCTGGACCTTGACGGGAGCAACAGAAAAACGACTGGTGGTCTTCGAGATGTGGTGCTAGTGCTAGTAGTGCTAGCATCCATCATGTTACAAAAAATGACACCGTACTTCAACGTATGAAAAAAGATCTAGAAGTAATGTGAAAAAAAGTATGATGTCGTACTTTGGGCATGTGATGCGCAATGAGTAATAAACAGTTGATTCAGCTGATTCTGCAAGAGAAAATAGAGGGCAGAAGATCACAGGGGCGACGAAGAACATCATGGCTCAAGAATGTGAGATAATGGGCGGGAACGAATACCGCGCATTTGTTTAAAGCGGCTGTCAACAAGGTTATGGACCAGGGTGGCTGGCAACATCCACAGAGGATAGGCACCGACAGAAGAAGAAGCATTGAATGGAGAATAATGGACAATAATAGCTATTATTGGTTTCTTTCGTTCATAAACGAGGCCGGAGAGTACACGTCGAGCAGCAGTAGCTCATCCCTATCAGGTTCAGATCGTTACACCTTGCACCACATTATTTCAGACTTGTACAAAACAAAAAACCTTCTTGCGCATCAATCGCAGAAACTTTTTTGCCGCCTTTTAAATTGGCTTTCTGAATTTTTCAATAGTCAGGTCGAATTTGCGTAGTGGTTTACTGTGAAAATTTCATTTCATTTCGTTTGAAAGCGTGCCATAAAATAGATTTTTACATATAATAACCCAAAAAAAAATTGGCCAAAATTAACAATTTCGTCTCTTGTCCTATATACCCGCCACTGACTAACTTTAAAAAGTTACAGGCGAGTTCTGAAAACCGAACATTTGAAATTTTAGAGAAATAAACATCATGTAAAAAAATTCGGATAACTCCGCCATTTCTCTTATTTGCTTCTTTAAATTTTGGAGAGTTACAAGCTATTAGTGTAGTTGTCTACTCCGAAAATTTCAGGTAAATTCCCTCAAAAATGTGCTCATAATCAATTAAAGAAATTTAGCCATTTTTACCATTTTCTTACCCACGCCACTAGCTTGCTGATGAAAATAATAAAAATTTTATTGCATTAATTCAAATTTCAAATCATTTTAATCCAATCTTGTTAATACAGGTTTGTAGGAGTTTTTATTTTCTGCAATTGGGGTTGGCAGGAGCAGTCATATCTGCATGGGTGGTCCCGCCCGAGCCGAGCGCGATGAAAACGGTGGGCTGGTCTGGTGCTGGTGCTGGTTTTAAATCAAGCAGTCCCGGGTCTGAATATTACATTCAATCGTTAAGTTATTAAACAAGCCTTTAATTGTCATCCTCATTATTTTGTTGTGAAAAGTTTTCTTTCTATATTGCTTATACAGGGACTAAAAAATAGCCTTTTTCCCTAAAATTCAAAAAGCCGCCATTTTGAAACGGCTCGATCGATTTTGCTCAAAAAATGCAATACCAGACCACTACTTGTGGATAATATCTTCCTCCCATAAAAATTTCAGCCTCCTAGATTGAAAACTGCTACCAGAAAACCGTGCCACAGGACCGGATGTTTCGAAATTTTAAAGGACACCCTGTAGAAGTAACGCGACTTTTGAAAAAATTTTCAACGAAAATTTAACGTCATCCCGAAGTTTCAAAAGAGTAAAAAATTTCTTCCACTAATCTTGAAAGATGAAGCTACTAGAGCGTTTTTAAAATATTAGAAAAATTTACATCATGTAAAATAAATTTAAATATCTCCGCCATTTTTTTTATTTGATCCTTGAAATTTTTGAAGATTAAAGAGTATTAGTATAGTTGTCTACTGTAAAAATTTTTGTTCAATTCCTTCAAAAATGTGCTCAAAAACTGTTATAGAAATTAAGCCATTTTCACTCTTTTCCTACCCACGCCACTGGCTTATTAATGGAAAAAATTCAAATTTTTTTGCATTAACTCAAATTTCAATTAATTTTCTTTCAATCCTGTTAACTTGATGTGAAAGTTTTTTTGCCATCTTGCTCATACAGGGATTCAAAAAATAGTAAATTTTCCGAAAATTCAAATGGTCGCCATTTTGAAACGGCTCGGCCGATTTTGCTCAAGTGCAATACCAGACCACTCCTTGTGGACATCTTACTCTCACAAAAATTTCAGCCCCCTAGATTGAAAACTGCGGCCAGAAACCGTGCCTCAAGGACCGGATTCTTGTAACTTTGAAAGGACACCCTGTAGAAGTAACGTGACTTTTGGAAATTTTTTCAACGAAAATCTAAAGTCATTCCTCAGCTTTACAAGAATCCTAAATTTCGTTCACTAATCTTGAAAGATAAAGCTACAGGAGCGTTTTGAAAATCGAAAAATCGTGATTTTGGAGAAATAAATATATATATAAATATATTTATATATATATATATATATATCGTGGGCAGGTGAATTTTGGAAAACCACTTTTTCGTGATCTGGGGGTCATGATCGGTGGACATTTGATGAGTTTGGGTGATTTTCGAAAAGTGATGTCGTCCTCAATAGTGTATTTTTTTGTTAAAAAATACACTAAAACATGTAAGTATTTCCTGAGGAATACAACCTGCAACGATTCAAAGTGAACGCGAATCGATATCTCCGCTCATGCACCGCTCCCAAAGCGCCATAAGGATTTGCCTGCAGTGCATGTGCCTTTTCAATAAAAAAAAATTATTGAGAAATTTTTGAAAAATTAAAATCACAAATGGTAGGTAGACCCTGTCAAATTTTGAAATTATAAATTTTTGAATCGCTCATTACTATAAATCTGCGTGTGAGTATTTTAATTTACATTTTAGCATATTCGTTCAAACTTGCAAGAAACAGAACAATTCGAGGCAGTTCCAGATTAACAAAATAAAAGCTGTTTTCCGATTCGTACAAGTGTTTTCTCTTCTAACGTATTTCTTTTTTAACGAGACAGATCAAGAGGATTTCCGTTTAACGAGACGTAGATGCTAAAATAATGACAAGAAAAGTTAAACGTTTTGTAGGTACCTCTATTGTATGGCTGCCAACTCCGCTAATTACATCGTTTTTTTTTCGAGGAGTACAAAATGAACGCTTATTATTTGTCTTATTTGTCCGGAGTGTTCTTGTTGTTAAGGGTTACGAATAATAAACTTGTAAAAACTTAAAAATGCTCTTGCAGTCAATATACTTACAAGCTAAGCAGAAAAAATATAATTGGATAGATGATTAGAGAGAAGAAAGTTATTCGGAATTAAAATTGAAACAAAATGAGGTAATAGGTACTTACCAATATAGTTACTCACTGCTGCTAATTATTTTGAACGTAATAGAAGGATCTTGTTATCCAAACAACAAAGCATGTAGGGATTTACTCATTAGTTGAATAAATATCTTATTTGTTCAGTCCTGAATCGATCTGCCAGAGCACTGTGAACTTCCAGGCACAAAGGAAAGAAACTAGAAGTTAAATAAACTTAGCTTCATGGAAAGAAAATTTTCCTTTTTGTTAAGACCGGCCAGATACTTTGACGGAAAACGTTATTCGGACTACGACGAGTGGCAGTCAATGTAGATGATAAACAAGACTGCAAGTTTGAAGAGTTATTTTTCAAATATGTATTATGGTTTATTGACGACGGTGGAATCACTGCAAATAATTTGAGCGACCCACTATCAATTTTGAAAGTAAATGTTGACTTTTAACATTATTTTATATGGGATCCAACATCAATCGCATCAACCTGGTATTAAGATATTACTCGTCAATATAAATGTATAAGGAACTTTTTATTTTTATTTTTATTGATTTGGTGGTTTTACTTTAGTTTAATAAGGATTATTGATCAGTCATAGACGTCTACGACGTCTATGGCAGTTTCATCAATGTCAGACGTTATTGTTTTTTCTTATTTAAAAAGTGAAAATGGTCCGTGTCAATCACTCTTGTTCAAGGAGCGAGGAATATTGAAAACTGAGGCAATGACGTTGTAGGAAGACTAGACACCTCAAAATGTACGAATTGAACAAGACATTAAAAGGGATATCCATCCAGTATCCAGTACTTGTGAAAAAACATTTCCTCAAATCTGGAAGAAGCATTATTCAATAGAAACGTAATAAACAATTCATGATTGCTATTCTAGAACTCTCAATCTTGGCCAGGTAACGTGGGTACCTACAGCGCGTGACAAAATAGCGCGTGATAAAATAGCGCTATGACAAAACCGCGTATGCCAAAATAGCGCTGCGAAGTAATTCCACCGGATTTTAAATTGGGAATGAATGCAATGCACCCGAAATGGCCAAGGGATTCGAGCAGAAAATTGGCGCATTCGAGGAGGTCAAACTATTTTCCAGTGTGAAACGCCCTAATGAAATAAAATGCATTTAGAGAAAAAAAGTTTTTGAAAAAAAGCTCGCACAACAAATTTTAATTTGGCATCATTTAAGCACCAATTTGAATTTTTATACCCCCGCCGCTCTCACCCTCACCATTGTCGTCCATATTTTTTAAAATGGCAACTCGCCGGTTTTTTTTTTTGCTGGAAATCGATAGTCCATATTTTTTTTATTATGACGATACTCCATAAGTAGGGACTAGCAATATTGCAGATGATGAAACTAAACTTTTTTTATTTTAAAATAAAAAATTCAACAATGAATCCCCATTCACTTGCAAACAGCCAAGTAATCTACAATGGAATTCTCCCCTCCCACTATTTAATATGTCCATTGTTATGTTCCCGATTTCTGTGTTTATTCTAATTCCTAAGTCTTCCAAATTAGTAGGTAGGTTATGTTTTAAAAACCCTGTTTCAGATGTTCCCCTGAGAAAAAATCTAGGGGTGTAAGATCTGGTGATCTTGCTGCCCATTCTATGCAACCTCTTCTTCCCATCAACCTGTGCGTAAATACTTCGTTTAAATAATCTTGTTCACGAAGAGCATAGTGGGGTGGTGCCCCGTCTTGTTGAAGTCATATTCTTTCATTCAGAATATAAGGGTTGCAATAGATTTGGGAACAACTACTGTTCTACCATTGGGGCAATTTATCCCCTCAGTATTTTCAGATATCTTGCCCGATTGAGATTTTCTATTATGAAAATAGGTCCAACTACATGATCACCTAAAATACCGGCCCAAAAGTTGACATTCTGAGGACGTTGAGTGTGACTTTGTCGCATCCAGTGGGGTTTTTCTTTCGCTCAGTATCTACAATTTTGTCGATTTACCTCGTCATTCAAAGGAAATGTTGTTTTATCGGAGAAAAAATTATCTGCAAGAAAATACCTCCTCCATTTAACATTTCAATCTTGTGTCAGAATCACCGTCAAATGACAATCAATTCTTGAACGTGTTGTAGTATATATGGACGCATTTTTTCGGTTTTGAGACATCTTAAAACAGTTAAAGGACTAACGTCGTTTTCAAGTACAACCTGACGTGTAGAAGATATTGGATCTTTTTGAAAAGTCAATAAAACATCGAGTTTCACATTTTCGTCAATAAAGTCAAGCTTCCCACACAATGTTTTAAGACTTTTAAGGTGTCCGTATTCACGAAATTGTGCATGTATCTTAGACACAGTTCCCTGGGAAAGTGATTTCAGAAAAACAGATAAAGATACCACCGTGTTGGGCTATTTTTTGCGTTATATAGTTTTGAGTCCTGCTTTGGTCTTGCCCACAACACTGAATTTGACAATAATCACATTGTATTGAAAACTATCGACTTTGACCTCACTTCCGAGGTATCGCCATGTTCAATCTGCACTATCGATGGTGAGAGTGAGAGCGGTGGTGGTAAAAGTTCAAATAGAGGCTGTCAAATAAAAATTTGAAGTTGAGATGTGCGAGATTTTTCTTTCAAAAACGTTTTTTCCCTAAATAATGAATTTTATTCCATACATGCGTTCCACACTGTATAAAAGGTAAATCGGAGCAAGCTACTGTGTCAACGAGCGATTTTTTCACGCGCTATTGTGCTCATACGCTATTTTGACACGCGCTGTTTTGTCACGCGCTACTTTGTCGTAGGAATATTTCATCCTGCGCTGCTTTGTCATGTTCTGTCTGTTTCATCTTGTTGTTTTTTAATCTTTTTATTGTCTGTTTTATCGCATGCAGCACTATTTTCGATTAACTATTTTATAACGCGCTATTTATCACGAGCTCTTTGTTTACGGTGCCTTAAATAGGCCACAATCTTATTTACACCTTTTCAACAACGATTTTCTGCAAAGTGTAGGTGCTGCACTTGAGAATGGAATACTTAAATTGGTGAAGCCTGGATGGGTGGGATTTTTTAAATAATTATTATTTTCAAAAACATGGGTATGTCGGTGTGACCAATGAAATCGTCGTAGAATGTTTAGTTAATAATGAAATGGATCGCACCTAGGTAGGATGATAAGGAAATTATTTCCATCGCCCTCGTTAAATCAGCCCAAACCGAAAAAGCAAACTGTGCGGTCCCTTAATGGGGAATCGATTGGATTAAAGAATAAATAATAAGTTCCCGTAATGGGGAACCAATTGGATGAAAATGATGTTCTTATCTGGGCGAAGGACCAAGATACAGGATACACAGGGAAATACAAATAGACAGGATTAACAATAATTAATATTTGGCTTAATAGTTCATAGCGTAGGTACTCACGGTTTATTCTGCCTTCTGTGAATCACTATACCCGTGCGGGGAATGCGAATATCCATGTAACGGTAACGGCGATGAAGGATGAAGAAAAAGGGTACTGCGGGTACCTTAATTAATGATGCGATCGGCCTAATAGGACGCGATAACCGATGATATTAAGATGAAGAGAAGACGGAGCCGCGACGTTTATCAGCAACTGAAGAAATGGTGCTGGTCACTAAACTGTCTCCTTGGATTGCACACGGGATTTCCTGATGCGACCCGACGTGTTCCAATGCTCAACTGCTTCTGTTCTCTTCTAGGGGTGAACACCTTGACGTTCGGTTTCACCACCCACGTTACGCACATTTTCTCTTGCCGTGAATAGCCAAATACTAGGGATGGGCAAAAGGGTTGTGCAAAGGATAGATTCCATGAGGAAATCGAAATTAATAACTGAATTGTCATTGATGACGGAACACAAACAGTGCAAGAATAGGTACGTAAATACCTGAAGGTAAAATTGTTAGGAAATTAAATCGCAACTACGCGCCCTAAAATCCAATGAAATATTGAGGCCAGCATATTAGATATTCATAAAAGAGAAATCGCTCTCGCCCTAATAACATTCCAACACTTTTAAACATCGAAAGGAGTCGCAAAGCGATGAGAGGAGTGGACCAGATGTTAGTGGATGTATTATTAAACACCCTCGGATCGAGTTAAATAATAGAGCCACCTAGATACAGACCGGGTGGAATATTTGTGAAATCATGAATCAAACAATACCCCTTGCAAAGACAATAGTAAGTTGCTAGGTATTCCATCCCCGATAATGAAAATTAAACCAATCAATAAAGCGAAAAAATAAATGAAGGTAGCCAAAAATGCATCACGGTCCCCAAACAGCAAGCAGGTGAAAACACGAAATGAAAGTTAAGCCGGTGTAATTATAATAGCTAGGTACAATGAAAAGACGAAAACGCGTCGGTCGATTTTAAGGAAAATTTAGGCAGTTGAAGTTCAGGACAATTCAGTAAGGTAGCCGCGAGGTCAACTTGCCAAGTCTCAAGACAAGGAAGATATGATAAGGAACAGACACAAGAAATCAACGGTGCCAATAAGGTTCATTGTTGCGTGTCGTGTTTAGAAAGCGGGCCACTGCTTCTATAAAAGCAGACGTCATAACACAGCTCAAGACAGATGAAGATCCGCTTCCAAGCAGGTCGAATCTGACTCCTTAACCCCTTAGTTGTTGGCCAGAGACGATCACAGTGGATTTTCGCAAAAGACGACGGGACCCGGGTTCGTGTCGTTACAATAAAAAGTAGTAATTATTGAATAAAAAAATTACTGTTTAATTCTACTTTGAAAATATTTCAAAAATTCTCAAAGGCCAATTGTGACCATTAAAGGTCCTCTTACTATGTTAATCCCCTCCCACGTTGCCTTATCATATCGCAGCATTTATAAGATGGCAGCGAGAAGTAATTCTTTCTTCTTTCAGGTTCCATTTTTTGGTTTGTTTCAATCTACAGGGAAGCAGTAATAATTCTCTTACTGTGACTCTACCTTGAGATGTCATACTAAGGGCAGATCATTCTATAATATTTGCTAAGGTACTCTTCGCTGAAAAAGTTCATTCGGTCGTAGGCGGTGCATGATTACTTATATGTAGGTGCACCGTTCAGCGATTTTGTTCCAGGCTTAACCTCGCCGTATTAGAATCAAAACATCTATAAATTTATTCTCACTCAAGGAGAGATGCCCACCCTGGCAAGAACCTGCAAAACGAAAAAAAAAACTGTCTAATGAGCTAAAAATACTAACAATTAATAGATATTAGTATTTTTATAAGGCCACACTGTTTTTTTCCTTAACAGGTCCTTACCATTACCAGTGTATACCAGTTATTGCCAGGTTCATTACCTATCTGTCCTTGTACGATAATAAACAGATATTGGCCCTGTCAAGGATCTCTTGTGTAACTTTTAGACTTAGTTTACAAGGAAGGGCTATGGTTGTGAAACTATTGTTATTAATAAACCAAAATCTGCCCAGAATATCTCTAAAACCAAGTCCGATCTCTTAAGAATGTTAATCCAATATCCGCTGACCTCGATGTGGTCGGCGTCAGGCACCTCTCGGGCATAGAGTAGTGGTGAGCCCTGTGTTTTATAAAGCGAGAGTGTTAGAAGGTCATGTTAGGAGATCAGTTTACAAATTCGAACTGACTGAGAGTTTAATTATGACGTAAAATAGGGTACAAGGAAGCATCTTTAACGAGTCGATGTAGATGTACGATGCGGTTAGATATTGCTTTTAGGCGTTGTTTTACCTGTTGAGGCTACACAACCATTTTTCTAGTAAATACAAGAGTAGGGTGGGTGTTCGAGTAGGCCTGCTGTGAAGGATTGCAAGGCCACCACTCCTAAATGCAGAAACTATGGGCGACTTAACGGTAAGCTCCGAATTATTAATGCCTCGTTATGATGTGTAGAGGTGACATCGTTCCAAAGTAGCAATTCAGAGTACCCGAGGTGGAGTTGCTCCATTGAGCACCTGGTATTTAGATGTTAATACGTAGAAGATTACTTGCATCGTTTGAAATGTAAAGAGCGGAGATAAAAATGTTCACCCAGTAAAGTTTCTAATCTAGAGCAAATTTCTAATTCAAGTTAGCGTTGAAAAATAATTATTATGGTAGCATGGCGCTTTAGATCTTTGAATCTCAGTATGGATTTCTGGACATTTTGATTTTAAGACGACAAAGACGGTTGCATGGATTAAACTTCCCTTTGTGGTGAAGCAGTAAAGCTTCCCTTTGTCTTCGTGGTAAGTTGGTAAAAATAAAAGTTAACAGTTAAATGATGAAAATATTAACCATTCCTTAGGCATTAAAATACTATCCCATTAAAATTCCATTTTAGAGCTCCTACGAGAACGTCTTGCAAAAACGTGAAACCTTCAACTGATTAATCTTGCAGTAGCAACTCCACTCTGGAGAGATGAGATTTAGAGAGGCACCCTTTACTAGCAGAAGGATCTAATACAGAGACGTTTCTACCGCGTCTGGATTATGCGATTTGCATGTGTTATGATACAGTTTTACATATTTGTACCTGCTTCGTGTGAAGTAATGCTTGTTAATAGAGCTAACGAAGTTTGTAAGTGAGACAACGGTTTCTGTAACGTTCCTCATAAACTCTCTTAGGTAGGTATATAATAAATTATAAATCTTAATACAATTTCGGTTAGGTATAGCTAACCCGAGAATAGCAATTTAGTCTGAAACCAATAATTTATAACATCTGCATCACAAAGGTACGGTGGCCTCATAAGCTCTAAATATAACATGTCGTGACGACTGGGACCCCAAAAATAACTCTTTTGAAAAGAGATTACAAACTGTTGGAAATTTTAAATCCTCCCGGAACCCTACATTGTAATAAATCTTATGAAAGAATCCGAAAGTGCAGTTCCTGAATTTAAAACGCATTCTCATTATCCAGCCGTATTCATCCGGGAAGAAAAAGCGGGGCTTTCACTACTGGAGTCGTCTCATAAAGGCTTGATTAATATTTGATAGTAGTGTTCTGGCTAGAAATAGCTGAAATGAAGGGAGTTTTGTAACTGTAGTGATACCGCCCCTGGTGACAAAGGTTGCAATTTGCAGCAAGTGAATGGAGTCAGTTACATGGCCAAGGAGGGGCAAACCCAAACCGTCGAACCTTTGATGCAGTCTCTGACACTCAACAAGACTTCATTACTATTCAACGGGTCGTTACTTTTTACCTTTGTCGTTGGCGCGATTGAAATACGTTGTCGATTAATAGGTTAAACCGAGAGAGAGAAAACGAATCGCGTTCAACAGATGATGAGAGAAATTAGATTTTAATTATTGTCATTGCTTGTGTCGTTCCAGCTACTGCGGCCTGCAAGAACCAGATATGTTTAGTCTTGCTCGTTAGTTCGTATAAAAGGATACATCGTAATTAGGAATGCCTATTTCATGACCAAATACTGAAACCATAAAATTTGAAGCTTTATCAAGCAAGAAACTGTGATGGTAAAATAACCCAGAAAAGTTGTTTCAACTCTTTTCATCGACGATTGTATTTTTTACGCAATGGCAAAAAGAAGTACCTAATCTAATAATTTATTATCCTTGTGACGTACTTTCGAGCTAAGGAGACTTATTTAAACCTATAAAGTCAAAAAATAACGAAAATATGTTATTAAAAAAATGATTCCTTCAAAAGAATCTCCTCATTATTCTCAAACATTGGGCAGTTGTAGAGTGACTATAGATTCAAACCTAAACTGGCAGAAAGGAGTTATTGATTCAACAGCATGAAACTGGAAGAGTTCAATATACTCAAAAAGTATGCACTCAGGTTTCCCTAACTTATGAAAAAGAATGATTCAGCACTTTTCCCGACACTTTCAAAACAAATGCTACTTTCTTTGTTGTTTTCTTACTGGAGCCATTCAATTTTCTTTTTTTTTTCGAAGTGTCCATTCCGAGATTGTGAAATCACCCCATAGCTGTCAGAATCCAAAAGGTAGATACCGAAACTTTAGTTCACTGTTGCATATTTTCATCCATGCCGTCTCCCTTACCATTTCTTCACAGAGCCCTAGTTTTCCTCTTCACGTCGCCACTGTGGCGAAACCCTGCTCTTCATCTAATATTTGTCAGATGTCCTGACGGTTGTTGATTGTTTAAACCGTGGACTATCCCGCTTAACTAGCCTTTCCGATTTTTGGGCCGCGCCTTTTCATTGAGGGAAAGTGGGTCTGCAAGGATCCCCCCTCCTCGATTCAAGCCGCAATGTAGCGAATTAACAAAGTACTCATCCTCGTAATTCTTGTCACTTCTATGCAGCATATTTCGTGCATTGTTGTTAGGTTGGCATTTCCAAACTAAGCTACCATCTAAATTACCGAAGAGAAGTATGCGACAGAACATTTTTGTAGACTTTATTGAAATTTAGATCTTTATAGATTCCGCTAGTTTTATTTATACTGCGACTGCTTCCAAAAAAGTGAGTTCTCCTAGATGCTATTGGCATCGGAAATCCGCTTACATTAAAGCGTTTGAATCAAGTCCCATTGCACCTGCATCTCCAATCGTCAAGACACAGGTTTCAAGTAAGTGTAAGAAAGTAATAAGAAAGCAATCTAATTCGAATATTCCTTTATAGGGATTTTATCTCGCCAATTTTATTCTGTTTATAGCAGGAATTACAGGAGGGTACCAGTGAAATTAAACAGGAGCTTAGAAGAAGTCGACCGGATGTATTATTGTACGTTGACAACCCCAGTCAAAGGATTCATCGATTGAAGACATCGCTGGCAAAGAGCTTTATTGTATTCCCTCTGCAGGATGCTCGACATTCCTCAAATAGATTCGCTGTTCCATTCTTTTACCCTCAGGACCCACAGGCATTCCTAAAAGCTATACAACTTTACGGTTGTTTCTCTGTATGTTGTTTGCTAATATTTGCTTTCTGTTTTAATTTCAAGCTATGAGACTCCAGAAGAGATCTTATGTAAGTATTCCATTCTCTTTGCGTTTAATGCATTTTTTTAATTAGGAAGAATATAACTTTTTATTTATCAAATTAAATACATTCAGCTTTGAATGCAAGGATGAAAGTACGTGTATACCTACGTGAGAGGATACCTTCAGCTAACCTTTGAAGTTATTTAGTCGATAATATCAATGACACAGAGTTCTGTTAATAAAGTTCGCTACACCCACGTGCGGGGTGGTTCTTCAACTTGACTGGTCAACAAAAGGAAAGCCGCGTTCAAAGAAATCAATCAATATGTCTGTATGCCAACCTTCCCCAAATCAATCTCTACAATAGCCCACACATCAGATACCTGAATGGGTTGAATGGAAATTCGATAAATCAGAGTCGAAGGTGAGGAGAAGTGACACAAATTAAACAATTTATTTTTACTTATAACAGAAGAATGACAAATGACTCCTATAGAAGGTGGAAGTATTTTTTGAGGCCTCTTACTTTAGTGAGAAGTGATTTAATAATGCCCCGTTATCAGTGTTAGTGTTGACCACACGATGGGTTTGCTTTTAAGGGAAATTACTTTTCAGGTTTAAAATATAGAGGACGTGAAGAGGCCTTGATGCTTTTTAAACGTGATGAATTGTTGAAACTGATTTTACATGAGAAGGCGCTTGCTTAATAGCTCTGTCATTTAATAACCATAATGCATCGATATGTATTCTGCGTTTCTGATGGTGGAGTAATAATGCGGCAATTATTTCATCGTTATTACTCCAAGTCGGAACACAAATAGCTTGATTTACTTTCAATTATTCTTCTCTATTTTTAGAATGTCATATCAAAATGCACTAAACCAATTAGTTGTGAAGATTCATCAACATTTACAACGACATTGCATTTTACTGTAAAGACATAAGTGTTATGTAATGTAACATAATTGGAATTACTGCAATTAATAAGAACTTTCGACGTGTGCCCCCTCCCCCTCGTTTCTGATGGAGAATTTTCGACACGACCTGCAGCTGCGAAGAGAAAAGGAGAAAAGTAGAAAAGTAGGGCCTATTACAATTCCATAACTGTTCCAGTTTTAAAAAACTGTCTTGCAAGGTCCTGTTTGACATGGTCGGTCAGTTCACAAATTTAATTTTGGCAAGGTCCGGTCAGCTACAAAATTTTCTTGTCTCAAATTCTTCTGCTAGGTCCAGATTGACAAGGTCCAGCCAGCTGTATTTTTTTTGCTGGATAATTAAGCCTAAAATCTCGAGCTTTTTTAGAGCCTTGTAAAACAAGTCGAGCTGACCGTACCTTGTCGAACTGGGCCTTGCAAAATAATTTGAGCTCAACATCCCTGGCTAAGCGAGGCCTTGCAAAAAATATTGAGAACTGACCGGACTTTGTCGTGTGCAGAATCTACATTTCACTAATAATTCTGCTTGGACTTGGAGCAGCTACTTGGAATCAGAATTTTGAATTTCATTCATTGTTTTAAGGAAATTTAAGCACGGCTTTAAAAATCGTGGTGGTTGTGGCTGTGCGGTTTTGAATTTCCCTCAAGACCTATCAGCATCTAAAAAAATTTAATTAATTTAAAGAATGTCTTCGGTAAATGGTTTGTCATCATTCCAAAAATGACTATACTATTTGGCCTTACCTAGAAGCCTCCACGCTGATGTTTTATTATTATTTTTCCCCAAGAAGGGCAAAAACGTTTTTTTTTTTCAGTGCAGCAATGTATCAAACGATTTTATGGCGGGCATTACAATTTATGAGTGATTTGCTATTATACTACTACACAAAATTAGGAGGAAAACTTTTTAAGGGTTCCCTCGTCGACAAACTAGCTTTTCTTGCACTAAAGTTTCCAAAAATTTTACATGAAGCAAGCGGAAAAACGACTTCGCACGATTTTCAGTTTAAATTTTGAGCCTGCCCTATAACCACCAGAAGATCCATGACCCTTATTCAACAGGCTTGCGTGATGATTGATTTAAACTTCCTTCAGACTGTTTGCACCAAATATTTGCCAAATATCGTCACTCGTTGTGAAGTGATAGTTCATCCTTCGAAATCATGACCCAAAGTCTTTGCAACATATTTATCTGGTAGGGAATTCTGGATTGTTGGAAGTCCGCTACACTGAGGCCACAGGTTGCCCATTGTGCTTCGTCCTGCCAGGCTCAGGAATAACTGAACCAGGCCGCCTGGAGGGGCTCCAGAGATATGGTATAGAACGACGAGCAGCGGCACGGGATAATGTTCCACAGTCTCTTCCTTCTTCGTCCTATCAACCCTGCATAGTCAGGGTTGATTCCCAAAGTATGAAGATGTTACTTTTGTACGCAATTCCAGTTTAGTCTGCACCCCCCGGATATGAAGCTGTCCTTACCACTTCTTCTTTGAGCATAAGATGTTATTTAAAAACATTTTACTGGAACATTCTGGTTCGTTTGAGCCGCTTGTACTCGTTGAGCTCTAGCCTTTCTTTTGGATCTTTCAGCAACCTCTTTTTACCTTCTACAAGAATGGTAAAGAAAGACTTTTACATGATAACAGGTTAACTTACACTTGGGATGATCTAAATTCTTGTTGAACGTGATAAAATCTGGTAGCCCCTGCCCCTAACAGATGAAAAGGCTGCAAAGACTTTAGTGACAAAGACTCTGCTAGGAGTTTTCAATCAATCATTCAAGCCTATTGAAGAGTCATTGATCTTCTGATGGTTATAGGTCAGGCTCAAAAATTCAACTGAAAGTCGATTTCGGTACATTTTGTAACGTATATTTTGTACGTACTGGCTAAATGCCAGCGACCCGGAGACAACCGCGGTGCGCGCGCAGTAAGTGGGTGATGGTGGCTTTTAGTGCGGTGCAAACACGGCCGGCTGGAGGCCTCGAGTTTCGTCGAGTTCTCGACTGTCGAGTTCCAATCCGGTACGCCGATACCTGTGATCTCACCTGTCTTTCTCTTCTGGAATTCGCTTGAAGAAGGTTCACGCCAAACACCTTTCGCGAATAATTCACCTAATGGCGTCGTGAATTTATTATTCAAATATTGGAAACATCACCCACGTTTTTGGCTTGGTGAGTGCCGTAAAATGGTTTCTTTCATTGTGCTGGAATTGTACAGATCATATTTTCTTAATACAGTATGCTAATTTTAATTACAGCTTTTAAATCCGATCGAGTTTCGCTCCGCTTGTAAAATTTTGTCAATCACATTTTGATCTCACTTTATCTTGAGGACGGGACATAATTTTATGTACCCGTGGCAAGCAGACTCGATCGGACCGTTCATTAATCGAAGAGTGTCTCTGATACCTATGAAATTGCAGATTTTTCCTACGGATGCCGTTTTTCCTACGGATTGCATTTTTCCTACGGATTCAACTTTTTCCTACGGATTGCATTTTTCCTCCGGGTTCCATTTTTCCTACGGAAGCAAGTTTTTCCTGGAAGCCAGTTCATCCGGAAGCAAGTTTTCATACCGAAGCAACTTTTTCCTGGAGCCAAGTCTGGAAGATCAAGTCTCCAACCAGCTGAGCTTGTTCCTCGCTCCGAAGGGCACCTGATCTGAAAACCGTCATCCTCGTACCGGAGAGCCATACAAAGCCCTTGTGGATCCATTAGTACCCGATCAGTTCATTCGGCTAAACTGCACGCTCTTGTTTTCCTCTTGTTTGTTAACCGTGCTCAAGATGCTGTGATAATTAACATCTGTGATTTTTTCTAATATTAATATCTGTGATTTTTTTGTAAATAAAGAGTACCTGTTGTTCTGCTGACCCGTCTGTTATTGTTGACCCTCTTAGACTGACAGCTCAATCCACGACCCTTGTTATCTTTTACCGTCTCATGCTCTCAACGACTATTTTTCCCCTCTAAGATAGTTCGTTTTAATTGACGCCAACGTCAATAATTCGTTTCAAGTGGCACCCAATGTGTCTATCTGTCTAAAATTCGTTTCAGGTTGACTGCAAGTGACCTCACTTATCAGGCAGTTATAACCAAACCTGTAATTGGAGAACCTGGAGAACACTGCTTGCTTCATGTGAAATTTTGGGAGAATCTAGTGACAGCTTTGTCGATGAATTCTAAAAAGTGCATCCCAAATTTTTTGTAGTAGCAATTTTCAAGAAATTTTCTTAGCTGCTTGTGTGGTGGTTGTGTCTTGAATCTACGAAAAATTTACTCACTTACATATTTACTCACCTGGGTGTGGATGGATGCATTGTTGTATTTGTGTATTTGGCTACTGAAAGAAGACCTATTCACCTAATAACCAGATTTGATATAATAATAAATTGTTGACTTTTTTCCAAAAATTGAAATTTTTTCACTCTTACCACAATCCACATTCAATACGGTCTTATTTAGTTATTAATTTCACTAATAATGATGAATTTTTAATGAAGTCTACCATGTAGAAACATATAGGTATAAGGTACGGTACAATAAACTAATGATTGTTTATACAAATAAAAATTATTTCTTAAAGTTTCTATAATTATTTATAATAATTATCCCCATGACTAGATAAACAATGATTATTACACCTAATTTGGTATAGATACTTCAAAATCTAAATATTTTTTCATGCTAATATACTTTTCCATATTTTAAAAATTAATTGACTTTTGCAAGGTGAAACACATACACAATAACATACCACAACTCTACTTCCATTTATCGATGTACCGCATCAGGTACACGTTCGAATAAAACTTGACGGAAACAGTTTATTATAAAGGTCCATAATTGAAGTCTTATATGGTTAGGTAACTTAACTGTGATTTGTGCTGAAGTCTCTATTTTTATAACTTTTCAAAGATTTTATATGTAGGTGAGTAAGTTATTTCAGAATATATAAAAATTTTATTGCTAAGCAGAATGTTGTGTTGAGTGAAGCATATGGGATTGAAAATCGAGATTAGTACCTGTAACAAATTAAGCGAATCTAAGTTTAATTGCTTTTTTTATATCACTCTTAGATTATGCTACATAAAATCGAAAGGTTTAATAACAATTAAATTCTATAAAGATTTGTATGAGTTAAATCAATTATAATAATTGTACTTAATATACCTATATCTATATGACGTTGTATTATTCGTTAACTAGGTTCGTGAAATCTGAACAAGATTTGAATTATTTCACAGCTCTATTGATGATGATCAACCGCTAATTATTATAATACTCAAATCAAGTAACATTAAATGATTATGCAAAGATACTTGATACCCCTTCATTGATACTGATGTGGCTGATGATGACGTAACTCGCATATTTTCAAAAATAACGAGTCCTGTTAAACGCGTATTTTAACTATTTAATTTCCCTTTTTTTGTATAAAATAAACTGATCTATAGAAGGGCCACTGTTATTATTTATTTAAAACTCAATGATAGGGTTGTTGGATTTCCAAAATCAAAATGTTGTACACGCGTTCATTAATGGAAGCGTATAAAGAGGAGGAGGGGGGGGGGGTTCGAATTCAAGTGAAAGTCAAGGTCATTATTCTCTTTTCTAGAATTTAGTAAAGAATATTACCGGATTAGTAATTTTTCCCGAACCCCTTAAAATTGAAGAACATTAAGGAATAAATTATCCCCACCATCTGCAAGGAATAGTAGAGTCAATTTTTGATGAACAATTCGATGACAGTTAATAAATATCCTGGAGCTCTAGCAGATTGGACCAATTTTTGAAGAATATTCAGTTCTATTTACAAAAGATGCACCTGTACCTACGTACTTCCCCTACCATCTCTTGTGTATCAACAAGTACTCCATCAGTTTTGAAACTTCAGAAAGACAAATCATCTTTCTTAGCATCCGAAAAAAAACTCGAAAAAAAACTCCGCTCCCGCTCAAACATTTCAGCCTTTTTTTTTACCCCTTAACTTAAACACCTGATTCCCAGAATAATGTTACCAAGAATTTCTAACGCAAATAATGGAAGTGTTGACTCTCTCAAGACCTTCGTTATCCCATAACATTGCTACCTAATATCTGAAAGCAATTGCTGCCTGAAAAAATCAATCTTACTTCTCTTAAGTTATTGGAATCTTTTCAAAGCTGTTCGAACTGTTCTAGAGAACTTAAAATTCTGATTTCGCCTAGAGGTGTTTTGAACGAAGGACAAGCGCTAGGTGCCCCCCAATATACAATAATTGATATCCACGACCATAAGAGTTGAACCATATTACATCAAAGAGTGCTTCAAAAAGTTACACCGCAGTTGCTCCCTCCTTAAAACTGCGGTGCTTTGAAATGAGCTACCCGGACATGTCTTCCTCCTGATCTACTCCCTCCAACGGTTTAAATCGAGAGTGTGAAAATGCATTAATTACTGCACACCAACCTACCTCCATAGCAGATAGGCTCCCTTTCATAGATATGCGAGTTACAGGAAAAAAGTGGAAGAACCTTCTTCTGTCAAAAATCAACCCTGACAGGCTAGAATCGCAATTAACTTGCTCATACAGTATTCTGTTCAGTTTTGACATCTAATGACATCTTTCTGGTTAGCTTGATGTGGAGCTACAAAATAACCCCGACATTTGTTGGTAATAGTAAACTTCGCCTATTTGCTGAATTGTTTTCACACTTATGTCCATATTCACAAGAAGGAAATGCTCTATTCATAGAGATGATTCAGTTGTACCCAAGTTTTCCTATGTATTCAGGGTGATTCTTTTAAAGCATCCTTTAGAACAAGTTCAACTTGTAGTTGATTCCATGAAACATCAATCAGGTTATCATGGAAAATCTTTGCCTACGTTCAAAACTTCCTGCGCAACAGAACCTTCAAAGTCATAATCAACAACACACACGCTATCCGAAAGTAGGAATCTGCAAAATGGAATCCCTCAGGGCTCTACTATTAGAGAAAATAAACCAGCCTGTCCGATACAGTGTGCATGAAGATGATCTCCTCACCTACCTTAAAGAGAAAAACAAAACACTCATGCAGAAAGCTCTTCAATCGTATCTCTACTATATGCAACGGTGGTGGAGAAAACCGAGTATAAAATTATCCGCCTCAAAAAATCATAGTGGTAAGAATAACGGTGTCCCGGCTCCTCAAGTCACATGGCAGAAGCCATAAAATTCACAGATCACATAAAGTACCTGAATATTACCTTTGACAGTAGGTTGAATTGGAGACGGCATATTGACGGGATCAAAAAAGGCTGTTTCAATGGTTTAAATCACATGAGAATCTCGTTGGGTCTTCTTATTGCGACTTGCTACAAGCGCCTTCTGTACCACCCCTAATGAAAGTCTCCTTTTACTCACAGGTCACCTTTCAAGCTAAGAGCCAAACTTATTTCGGTAAAGCACACCGCCAATGTATTTTTGAATCCAAAAAACCCAATTTTTCTCTTGGAATTTCTAACAGCTTCGAACCCCTTTTTTATTCTAATCCTCGCTTCACCCCCCGCCTTTTTACAAAGCAATGAAATAGAAATTGACACCCAAATTCCTAGGGCGCGTTCGCTTCCCTCAATCGATCGTTCCCCCTCCCTGGTCAAGGTTCCACGACAGGGTTTACTGTGCAATGGTCACTACTTCTAACGAACTGGACATACGCCTGCCTAGCTTTTGAAGCATTTTATTTTCCGCGTTGTATGTCGAGCAGCCGAATACGTAGCCTCCACCCCCCCACCCCACCATAACGATTCGTAATCTGCTCTGAAAGCTTGCGGAATGCCCAAATATGATCATCGTCTTATTCCCTTCCCATATCGTCATTCAAGGAAATGAGTAAGTGGACTCAGTAGTCAAAAGAACTGCTTCAGCTATAGTGAACTCAATGTTACCCAGATCCATCTTTCTAACGACCTCAAGACACAACCGATCAAAAATCCTTACCATTTTGCAAGAAAACCGTAATCTAAATCAATCGTTCCTTAAAAACATTAAACCCCTCAGTCACTGGCTGTCTACCCCTCCTATCCTCCAAAGACCAGGTTAAACTCAATAGAATCTTGACTTGGACTTGGACATACCAGACTAACCCACGCATTTTTTCCCTCCAGACAATCTCCCCCTATCTGCTTCTTCCGCACTACTAGACTCACCATCCCTCATATCATTTTCTAATGTCCTACTCTTCAACCACTACGTTCCAAACATCATATTGTTGCCTCTAGTGACTTTTTTGCACTTGTTTCATTAACAACATACCTGGCTTCTTCAAGGGGACCAGCTTCTAAAATCTATTGACGTAGCTTGTGCTAATAACCCTCAGTTGGGAAACCTGTATTACCGACACTGTCGCTTACTAGGGTAACGCATTTTCATGCTCACAAAAAGTTGGGAAAAAAGTTGGGAATTAAAAAATTCAACTTCAAAAACATCAGATCTCGGTTCGGTACGCGATTTAGCTAGGCAACCCATGTGCGATTCATCAATCTATACATTATCTAACTTTTAATCTTTGTCGTTCCTAATTCCTAATTCCTAATTCCTAATACCGGATCTTATAGTACTGTAGGGGTTTCTACTTGTTCGCGTTGCCTAAGGGTAACTTTTTAATATTTTAAACCTTTTTATACAGAGTGCTCAGAGTGCTCAGTTTATCTGGGGACATGGGAATATATTCAAAACTACGCATCGGATCAAAATAAGTCATCCATGAAATTTGTTCGTCTGGAAGAGGCACATCCAATGATACTAAACTTGGCCCCCTACCCCCACTGCCTAGGGGTGGGAGGGGTAACTTTGGAATCTTAAATAGGAACCCTTATTTTTTTATTGCAGATTCGGATTTTACGCCTAAAAATACGTAGGAAATTTTCCCTTTCTTTCTTCCCCAATAGGGGAGGAAAATACGTAGGATTTGTCTGTAACATTTTTTTTATATTCATGGCAGATGGCGCTGTAACCGAGGAAAATTAAATTTGGTAAAAAGCCGTTGAAAAATTGGTATGTTGCAAGAAATACACACCACCACATGACACTCTAGCTGAAGATGCGCCATTTATTTGGAGAGAAAAATAACAACTTAGGAAAACATTTCTTCATTGATCTATTTTTATACATTTGTGATTTTAGTGACGTGATAGATACACATAAATAGTAAAACAAATAAAACATAAAAGTGTGAGCAGAATAATTAGTTAGTACTGAATAATGAATTATCAACACATTTCAACTCTAGTAAATTGTAAATAATACCTCGTTATTATTAAAAAGGACAAGGATGAAGGATGTATTGCAATAAACTCATACACAATAGCCCAATTCAAATTAAATTTCACAACATGGAACCATAAAATAGGGAATTTACCGGACTATTACTAATAAAGTAATCAAAAATTCCGAAGAAGCTTATTTTTTATCTTTATTACTTACTTACACATATACATACCTACCGTGAAATGGATTATAATCTCTAGTGGATCATAAAAGACTATAACTGAGGTCTGTTTATTGGGGAAAAATCGAATTAAATATTATTAATTTAAAAAAATGGGAATTTTAAAATAGTTCCCCCAATCCCTGGGGATTATGATTCGTCACAAGAGAGAAAGAAAATATTATCAAAACAAATCAAGAAATTACAAGGAAACTATGGCCTATATCTAACAATCTAAGTCCTCCACGGCATCAAATAAATTAAAAAAATTCAAAATATAGTGCGTGTACTTTTTTTAAAAGAAATTACTCAGCAACGTCATAAATAAAACTTATTTACCTAATTACAGGCATTCCTAATAATTAATACTAACTGTATGTTAGTTAGTAAAATGTGCTGTACTTTTTAAATTTCCTGTTGCGATAGTGAACTTTTCAGTTTCATATTGTGTCTACCTACGTCATTTGTTAATATATTATGCAATATGCTTATAATGAAGGCTATTGATACGTAGACAAGTGTCTCATTTATCATAAGAGTAAATTAGGAGTCATTATCTGCGAGTTTTGTTTTGTTTTAATTGAAAATGCACATGCAATGCAGAGAAATTCCTATGACGCTCTGAGAGCGGTGCATGAGCGGATATGTCGATTCACGTTGGCCTTGAATCGGTTGTATACTTCGGGAAACACGTCCTTTGGAATGCTAATCCAAAGTGATGCGGTTCTATACATAAAAGGAGTCTGAAATAGGGTGGTACGAGGTGTAACGAGCTGAACCTGATACGAATGAGCGTCTGCCCGGTCTTGTTCTAGGTGGGATCAAGCGGGCCACGTCTTTTGAACACTTTCAATAAAAATATCTGTAAAACAAACTCAGGTCAGCTACTCTTCTTCGATGTTCGAGAGTGTCTAAATTTTTTGTCAAATCTGTTTCCTTAATCAAGTGTATGGCTCTTTTCTGGATGGAGTCGAAAAGTCTCAGCGTATGTTATGAGCTGAGCTCCAAACATGTGAGCAGTACTCCAAGGATGGTCGAATTTGGGCCTTGTATAAGAGGAGAAGCTGTTGTGGTGAATAAAATTTCTTCGTGCGGAAGAGTGTTCCAAGTTTTTGAGAAGCACTCTTCGCCAGACCTGCAACATGATCATACCAAGACATATTCGCTCTGAGGCTCACTCCAAGTAAACGAAGAGATGATGCTGGAGTAAGAGAGTGTCCCCCCGCCATCACCATACCTGGCTCCATAACGTTGGCCTTTTTGGACTGCTTGGGTTTTTCCAGCATTAAATTGACATTGGTTTCTATAGCCCCAAGCTAGAATGTCTTGTAAGTCATTGTTAAGTATGGCAACTTCTTGCTCCCTGCGAGTCTGTAAGAACATATGAGTGTACTGTCATTAGCAAAACTGTATATTGGATTTTTTGTTGTTTCAAAAGCAAGTCGTTGATAAATATTAGAAAGAGAGTTGGAGATAAAATGGATCCCTGAGGCACACCGGCATTGATGGAAAAGATCTCTGAAAGAACTCCATCGACACCCGAAATTCCACGTCTTCATATAGTACTTAATCCAATCATTGACCAAATACTGTACTGCTATTAGCCATTTTTGCGAGTGCACCCTTTAATGAATATTTATAGGATAATAAGATTCATTAAAGTACAGGAAATTCACATTGTGTACAGGTGTCCCTGATATCACTTTACAGCTTACTGCCAAATGTTGCTCGTGTGAAACTAAGTCGTTTTAAGTCAACTTATCTTAGTATAAAGTTGCTGAGTTTGGTCACTAGTATGTCAATTCTGAGCCGCTGAAGCGATTTTGATGAAATCTCGTATGACGTTACGCTTTTATGGGGAAAAATGTGCAATAAAAAAATTATTGATCATGACGTTAATTCATTAGCGTAGATACTGGGTTTTTTAGGTTTACACCCTTTGAACTTCTACGCCAATGGAATTTAAAAAATTTAAATATCGAGGGTAGGATTAATCGACTCATTTGCTACAAAAAAAGGTACTTTTTATAAAAGTCGCCTAACCTTATCGTTTGGAAGATAACCCCATCTGAATGTTGATTTTCATGGGAAGTGGTTGCTTTTATAATCAAATCAAATTTTCAGAATTGTGTGGAATCTCCTAGTGGCCAAACCTTTGGACTGAGATAAGTTGAATTAAATCGACTTAGTTTCGCCTGAGGAACATTTGGTAGGAAGCTGTAAAGTTCAGGGACACCCTGTATATTATATAAAAATCAAAAGTTTGCGAAGGAACAGTGGTAATTCCATGCGTTTACAAAGCTCATTGAGAGTTCGAAGAAGCATTTCAGCTTTTTTCTTCTATAATATCCTGATTCCTGATTGCTTCCCGAGGAATTTCATTTCCTTGTTTTCGTCTTCGTTGTGTCTCTAGTCTCTAGTGAATGTATTGTGATGTCACAGCAGTACCCAGTACCACAGAGGTCTGTATTAAATTCAATTATCTTCATTGTTTATATCTCTGATCTGGCGCGTATCAATAGTTGCGTTCAAAGGCGATAGCGCTGCTGGCAGGAAACCAAAAGTAAACATCACTGAACGTCACGCTCTTTTGATAATGCGCTACCATAGGTAGAGTACCTGTATTACCGACACTGATGCTGACTAAGTTTGCTCATTCACTCGTTTACATTTACTTGAGATGCCTTCTAGGTGATTTTTTTCTCAAAATATTCCAGAAATAAGTAGATAAATATTGACAGAGGGCTGTTATTATTGTTGAAACATTTTCTAACGCAGTAGAAGTTTTCAATTTTTACTAAATACGCTGACATAACAACAAATTGTCTAAATTTTTGGAACTTTCGTGGAAGTTGACATTTTTTCAAGTTAATTTGACATTCTCAACTTGTGCTATTGGCCCAGTGATTAAGTATTTTTAAACTGTGAAAAATTCCGTAGTCGATCTTTCTTATTCTACACCTGTTAGGGGAGGTCACTGGTACCCTCAATTCATAATGGCGACTATAAGAAAATATATTTTTCTTGAATAACTTGGCCATTTAAAATTTTTGTGTAAAAGTAGTAGAAACCAAACATGTAGGAAATCCAATTTCCTACAACTTTTTCCATAACATTTTTTCTCTACGATCGATATTTGATTCATTAATGACCGTATTCACAAACGATAATTTCCTAAATAATTAACGTAATTAATTAAATGAGTGAGATGGAGATATGCAGTTTTTTAGCAATAGAATGAGATGGGGATAATTGATTACGTAATTATTTAGGAAATTATCGTTTGTGAATACGGACATAAATCTGAAAAATAGGGGAAAATGGCCAAGTTAATCAAGAAAAACTATTACGTTCCATATTAAAAGTCAAAATGGCGGACTGATGCGCACCTCGGATTTGGTCGCCATTTTCAATTGAGACTACCAGTGATCCCCCCCCTCTGGCGGCTAGAACAAGAAAGAGCGACAAGGAAATTTTTCTAGCTTCAGGTCCATTTTTTGGATACAATAAATGGACTATATTATTGAGAATGCGCTACCCTAGTAAGCGCAATTGTCGGTAATACAGGTATCTATACGCTGTATAAAAATTTTATAATAAATGTAATCGAATTTCTGCTGAATCTTCTTATTGAATCCTTATGAAAAATGAGCTGATTTAGGGAAAGAGCTATCAAAAAATACGGTGAGATTAACTATGCATAATAGAGACGAAAATAATAGATTATAAATTAAGGTCACGCTGTATATAAGTCCTAATTAATTTACAGAAAGCGCAGTTTAATAAACGATTTGTTAATACTTTTGATTAGCGTTACGGTAAATTTAACCGGATTATTACAATTTTATTTATTAATAAATTTCTTCCCTATCATGAATTAAATACATAATAATTATTATATTGCGGTTGTAAAAGTTTAATCTTTTTATAAACAAAAACAGATGGATTCGTATTGAAAAACCTTAAGCATTAGTACTGCGGTAACAGTTGTTTTGTCATGTTCGACAATTTTAATACTTTGAACAATAAAATTTCTCACTAGGTAAATAGCATTCCGTCTGGAGGTTTACTGAAAACCATAAATAATGTCATCAGTTAAAAAATACAACAGTTATAAAATTTAAATTATGTCTAATCTAAAAGGCATCTATCGATTAAGGAATTTTGCCATACAAAGCCCTTATCTCGTTTTGATATAGGCAATAAAATATTTACTCCTGACTACCGGACCAAATATCATTATTCTTGTGAGTTGGCTTTGATGGTAAGTAAGTCGTCCTGATTTTTGTGGTATAAGTTTACTTAGTTGTACTTAATTTTTTTACAGTAAGTTGGTATAATGAATTGCTTAGTTTTAGTTGTTTGAAAGTAATTAGTTGCCTCTTCTGTGCATATAAATTTTGAAATGCTATTTTTTTCTTCTTTATTATAAGCCTTATCAACATGTTGACATTAACATTTATTATTGTAGTACTTAACTCTTCTTACAACATTCCATCGTGTATAGTGATTAGGGTTCTCACTTCCTGCCAAAATGCTAATACGGGGTGACTATATTGGTGAAACAATTCTTCAGTAAGTTGTTGGGGGGTCGTCAAGGAGCAAAAAAAAATCGCTCTCGTAAATTGACCGAGGTATAAAGATAATTGAGAACTCACCTTGTTTAATATTGACAGATTAAAGGATGCCTTTAAGAAAACATTTTTTGACGACTTTTTTTTCTTGAAACGGAGATTTGGAACCCCCCTCACGTTTCAAATTTAATTAAAAATTATTAATTATTCAAAATTATTCAGTTTTTTTTCATTGATTAATGTAAAATTATTTAGTTTTATTCAAACTGGTCTATTTATCTGTTTTTAATGTTATTTAGCAAAATTAATGGCAAAACTAATACTTTAGCTAACAAGGTCTCGTTCCTCGACCTTGGCCTGCCGGCGGCGTCGGGCCTTCGGCCCTCCATGACGGGCCTTCGGCCCGGTTTGTCAGTAGATCCCCGTCAAAGTTAGAATTTTTCATGTGTTTTTCGTGTTACCTTTTTTTCTATGTCGCTACACGGCACTGTGATCAGTAGATTCCGCGTCGTAGTTAAAATCTGCCATTCATCTCTTTTTGTGTTATTTTTTTCTATATCGCTCCTGAAGGACCAATATGGGAAGTTCCGAGCCCGCGCGTAGAAGTTAGATTCGCGTCAAAGTTAGTCACGCCTTAGTTTGACAGTTCAAGTTGGTCGTAAAAGAGAGAACAGGCAACACCTCCTAGAAACAAGGCCTGAAAGCAGATTCAAAATGGCCGCAACAGTAGGTAGGCTAGCACTTGGCAGGTTACGGTTGTCATCTGCTTGTTATTGAATTGATTATAATAATATTTTAATACTGCTCAAGAGGTAATATTCAGAAAAATGTTTTAATGTAATAATTATTAATTATAATTTGTTGGTTTAGTCATATTATTATAAGATTCCTAAAAATAAATCAATAATGGAGATAAGAAATAATAAGAAAGGTAGGTAACCTGCTATAACACTTACATTATGGGTCAGCAGTTTTGGGTCTTGGGACTCTTGGGTATCATTTGGATGGTATCACACAAATTATTATTCTTGGAATATGTCTGTTTGTCTTCTTCCAACCCCCTGGCACGTTCTTTCACTCCAGAATAATTCATTGCTCGCAATACTGCTTTCGATTGCAGACTCGAGCAATCTGTTTTCCAATTTCTGGCGTTTTCTTACAGGAGAGGATCTTTTCAAGGGAACACTTTGCTTGGGAGTTGAGCAGGAAATGGGAGTTATACATCTGGAAATGATTGAGTAGTAAGGGAAATCCTAATAATAAAGCAGGGGGATGATTTAATTTAGTTTTTCATTTTAAGAGGTTAGTTAAGTGGACAAAATTTGTTGATAAGTGTCAAGGTATTTTAAGAACTTACCATTTTTTAAATAAGGGCGTTCCAAATTAGACATCATCAACTGTCCTGTTTCTTCACTAAAAACTTCCACTGTTCTTTTGATATCATTATCATGAAAGTGTAGTTCACATACCTAAATAATGAGACCAATAATCAACACTATAATAATAAATTATTTGAAGCTAGCAGATATGTAATAAATACCACGTACTCGATAGTTCTTAAGTTCCTTAATATTCAAGAGATCGTTTCTTCCCAGTCGACGCAACCATAAATTCTTCTTAATTTCGTCTTTTGGAAAAGAAAATACGGTTTTATTCTTGCCTGGGCAGTTGATGACACAGCACTTGAAAGGCATTTTAAACACTGTGAGTTTATGTCAGAGCACTAAAACTCAAGTTCACGGACGATTACAACATCTCAAAGTAATTATTAGCGTAAAATCACAATCTTCAAACATAAATTATATAATTTAAATTCAAATTTTAATTAGCCAGACCGCATACGCATGCCTCTGTAGGAGCAAAGTAACCTAATGATGCCGCCATCTTGACAGCTTTGTCATTTAGCTTTCAGGCCTTGTTTATAGGAGGTGTTGGAACAGGTCGCGAGAAGCACGGAATTTTTTTTGACAGCTGTTTCAAATATATCAATGCGGTCTGTGGAATCAACAAAATGCCGAAATGAGTGTTGTTGAAAAGAGAAACAATTTTTTTAAATGCTCTTGATTTTGACATTTAAAAAATGACAGTTTTAATTTTAATTTCGCAATTTTCTCAAATGAGAGTCGTAACCTGAGAGTCTCTTCTTTACGTCAAAATTAGAAAAGGCCGCCATTTTGATTCTCGAAATTCAAAAAAAATTATTTCGTGTGTTCGAAACACCCATTTTCCAATATATTACTATGTAATTTGATATTTGAACGCAATTTTCTCCGAAACTATGCAAGAAAACGAAAAAGGCTCTTCGGTTCTAGATTTGCAATCACTTCATGATGCCCTTTTGTGAATTTCAGCCGTTTTTATTTTTTTTTATTTTTAAAAAAATCAAGCCTATCGATTTGCTTGATCGCAGATTGTTTCGTCGTTTTCTCTGAAACGCTGCAACTTTTTGACAGACGGTATTTTCAGAGCTGTCCAGTATTTGAAATAAAAGTAATTGGAAAGGTATTTCAAATACTTTCGGTATTTGAAATACTTTATTTCAAATCTTTTTGATTATCGGTATTTGGTATTTGATATTTGAAATCTTTTGGTTGAGTATTTGGATTTGGTATTTGGTTTTCAGAAATTCTGGTATTTCAATTACTTTGCTTGGTATTTCAAATAAACTCCGGTATTTCAAATACTTTCTCTGGTAATTCAAATACTCTCCGGTATTTCAAATACCTTCCGGTCATTCAAATAATTTATAAGCATTATAAGTATTTCAAGAATGAGTACTTTAATTATTCAAAATAGGTACCTAACTCTAACGTATCGATCTAATTATTTTCTTACATATTTATTAGATTTATCAATCTACAAAGTAAGGGTTGAAAACATAAATTTTATAATTTATTAATAGTTCCCAATCTACTAGCTGTCCCGTAAGTGGCGCATAAACTCTTCAGCATGTTGTTCGGGGGTCATCAGAGAAGCGCAGAAAAATTGTAGATAAAATTTCTCTTGTAAATTGACTGAGATATGAAGAGGTAAAGTTGAGAACTCAACATCATTAATATTAGAAATTTTGAAACCTTTGTTTTCTTATAATAGAGAATACGCTCTGCTGTTTCAAAAATGTAAGTGAAAAAATTAACGTTGTAAGAATACCGCATAAAAAGTCGTTTTCCGATATTGTTACTTGTCAGTTGTTTCCGAGATAAATTGCTTTGATAATGTAAAATTGCGATCTTCATTTGTTATGAAGTCATATACATATAATATACTATACATATACTACTACTACATATTATACTACTCAGTTCAAATTGCAATTGTGTTGACCGTTTCTATTTATTTTTCACTGACAACATATAAATCAATCTTAACAAATTATCTGTAGTAATATAACAAGAGAGTGAGAAAGGAAAAATAATTCCACAGATTTTCGAAAAGGTGTTGCCAGGCAATAGACACGAGAGCAAATAGGGCTCGAGTGGCTGTTGTCGAACGGCAACAGCTTTGAGAAAGGTCTGTGAAATTATTTTTTTTATTTATTGAACTCTCATGTGGTATTCGATTGATCATTTTTTTCCATGGACTGACGATGAACTGAACTGTTTCTCATTCATTTTTACAGTAATTATTTATTATTGTCTTGCAATTGATGACAGAAGTCAAATTGAAAAATAATATTACTATTCAGTAAAAACAAATGACCTACCTCAAATTATTCTCGTGGCAATAATGTAAATAGAAAATTCCCACTATAATAATGTTACGATTGGCTACAACCTGCAACGCTGCAAGAAACTCACCAAAATGATTAAAATGGAGTTTTCCTATTGGTTTATAGAAACAAAATAATCATTTATATAATATTTTTATCTAAAATCAAGGAGGGAGATAATATTTTTGAATACCGATGTCTCAAATTAAAATGAACAGTCCATACAAAACATTTGAAATAACTTAAAATTATGTTTTGGGTATTTGAAGTACAATTTGCGGTATTTCAAATACTTTTAAGGGATTTGAAATACTTTTAAAGGATTTGAAATACTATAAAATATTTGAAATACTTTATTTGCTGTAAATTTCAATTACTTCTGTTGAGTATTTGGTATTTGAAATCTTTTTTATTAAGCGGAGTATTTGATATTTCACATTGCAAATACCTTATACGGTATTTGGTATTTGATATTTGAAATACTTTCAATGGGTATTTGTAGCAGCTCTGGGTATTTTCCGATCGACAGAGTTCGTCGATTGGAAGCGTCACGTGAAATTGCGATCGCGAATTTTTCTAAAATGGCCGCTACAGACGCTTTTGAAAATTTTCAAAATAAAATTTTTTAAATCTACCTTGGCGGCTTACAGCTGACAGACGGTTGTCTCGATTACAGCAAAACTTTGCATTTTGGAAGAGCAATTTCTTAGCTACACGCCGATACTTTTGCGATGTTTCCCCGACTAAAGCAGCCAAAGTTAGGGTAAAAAATGTGCGAGCGGAACAATTTTCCGTTTAAAATCTCGACGATTTCCGAGCAAAATTAATGAAAATCATCTATGGTTCAGAATTTTTTTTCTCGGCCATTTTCGTACATCGGGATTCGGGGATAATTTTTGCTGGTAATGGCTTTATTTTGACACTTCAAAAAAAAGAATTGGATCGAGACTTTTAACGTCACTACGATTTTTGTCGTTGGAAAAAATTACTCTTATTCGGAGTTTTCAAGTTTGAAATTTTTTAAGTGACATTTTCGAATTCGCTGTTATTTTTTCACCATAGCCAGAAGAGAATCACAAGTAATGCCTTTATTTTGACACCGCCAAAAATAGTTCAATCACGATTTATACCGTCACTATAATGACATTTGGTAAAAAGAAAAACAATTTTTCTCAATATTCATGAATTTGACGTTTAAAAAAAATGACAGTTGCAGTTATCCGGGATAGCTCTTGCAACAATATGTTATTGCTGCACATTTCACCTTTACGACGATACCAAAATCTGGCCGCCATCTTGATCCTTCGATTTTATTTAAGTTTTTTCGTGTGCAAAAACTCGCGTTTTTTCAACTTTTCGATTTTGACGTTTCAAGCGTGACAGTTCGATTTGGTTTTTCGAAAATATTTCACCGGATTGTAGTGGCCGGGAGTCTTTTCGTTACGTTAAAAATACAAAATGGCCGCCATCTGGATTCTTCGAATCGGAAAAAATTATTTCCTTCGGTGGCGTTTACGAAATTTCCGCATACGTAATATGACATTGCGTTCTTTACTCTATTTTTCACGGTGAATTTTTCAAATTTTGAAAATAATTATCAGTCCAAATTATTAGTGAAAGACTAATTGTACATTGTAATTAATTGTAAAAACAATTATTTACAAAATGCATAAGAAAAAACAGAAATTAAGGCATTTCCCGAACAGGAACCGCGCATTTATTAATTATGGTTAGCTATAATACCTACCTGACCATTATAATAATACTAGCGGGCGAACGAAGCGACCGAGCCAGCGTCCGGCAGGTCAAGACTCGAGCCGCGGCCGGTGAATCGCGGGGAACGCATTATTGAAAATTTCAAAAAATGGTCATATCTTGGTTATTAAATGACCAATTTGGATAATTTTTTCACAATTATTTACGTTAATTCATTGTCGTTGCGACTGTCTTTCTAATTTTCCCAATCGTGCATAAAGAATAAGACAAAAAAAATAAAAAAAATTAATTTTTCGATTTTTTAATAAAAATAAAAGTGTAAGCTAATTTTCGAGCAGCGAGGATTTTTTTTATTTTTCGTTTAAAGTACCAACATAATCGAGATCAAATGAAGCCAAAACTTCAAATTATGTGTTGAAGAAAAAAAAATGAAAAAAGAATTCACGATTAAGAAAATACAGGGAGATACAAATGACCGGGCGGGAAATCGTCGAAATGACCTACCGAAGTTTTTCCTGATTTTGACAATTTTCCAACGGTTTAGGAAAAAAACTATATCCATCTTTTTTGTAGATAAAGGACGTCTCTATCATAGAGCTTTGTTATTTTTTCGATCGGTCGACAATATTTCGAAAAAAATTCAAAAGCATGCGTTAAATAGTAGCATTTGATCAATTGTTGTTTTAAAGAAACGATTCCCGCTCAAAAACCGGGAATTTTTCCGGAAAATGTTTCGTATAATAAAATAGCATTTAAAGAACTATTCAAAAAAGGTCTGATTCGATTTTTCTCTAGGATGCACCGTTTTCGATTAAAAATTTTTTTTGTGATTTTTTGAAAAAATGACAGACTTTTGTTTTTTTTAATAAGTCGATTTTGGCGACATTTCACGTAAAAATCATTATTATATTTTTTGTAGGCAACGAACGGCTCTATCTCACTGTTTTGCTGTTTTTTCGATTGGTCGAATAAATTTTGAAAAAAATTCGAAAATATGCGAAAATGGTATGTTCCATTTTTTGAGGGCCGATTACCGCTCACCTAATTATTTTTTCGAAAAACGATCTCTACAAAGTTTGTACGTCCATTCTTTCTCTAAGTAACTGCAGTAGCAGAATCACTCCGCGATGTACCGTTACCGAGAAAAAGTCCTATATGTGGGACGTTGCAAAAAAAAGTACGGCCCTGAAAGAGGGCCTTAAAATTCTCGGATCCGGCCCATTTTCAATAGGTCGTATTTGGCGGTCCCGAACTTCGTCCCTACCAAGTTTCATCCCGATCGGTGCAACTTTCGGACACTTAGAGTGTTTCATAGCTCGTTCCCGAAAAAACCCGAAATTCCCGAAAAAAAGACACTTCCCCGTAACGGATCCCGCTCATTTTCAATAGGCATCGTGGGACCGTGCGCCTCTACAATCGAGCCAAATTTCAACTTTCTACGACGAAAACTGGCGCCTCTAGAGTGTTTCATAGGATTTTGTGACGGACCGACCGACATCACTTTTTGGGGCGACACTCGGCGTATAGTTCCGAGACGGACGGCTACGCCGGTCTCGGAACAACAAGATAAAAGTAGAATCAACCATTTTTGGACTGATGACGTATGAGCGAATGGCACCTTGTCTATCAATGTACTTTCTGTAGTAATGAAAAAAAAAAACTAATGATGCTTTTTAGGAAAACTACCCTCTTATCCTCAAAAACCAAATTTCGGGAAAATATCTCCATAAACAAAAGAGTTATGAGCAAAAACAAAAACTCGACATTTTCAGTTTTTTGCGATTATTTCCGGAATTATTACAGCGATACTTCAGATTTATTTTCACCAACATAACAATAAAACGAAAATCTAGTAACTTTTTGCTAATTTGAACGACTGTATCTATTGCAGTTCCCGATATCCCTGTAGTGAGCAACGGAATAGTATTTTGAAGGTATTTTAAAGGTTTTTTGAAGGAAAAAAGTATTTTACCCTACATTTTGAAAATAAATCGTAAATTTAAGCACTAATCTCCAGGCTCCTGTTAACTCATCTCCCGGAGGTGACGGAATAATCACTCTCATTCTTAAGAAGTGCTCCACTTCTATTTCGGCTTCCCTGTGTTCCGTGTTTCAGAGATCCTTTGATGATGGCAGGATCCCGACACCTTGGCGACATTCTCTAGTAACCCCAATATTCAAGAAGGGCGACAAGGGAGACCCTGACAATTATAAGCCAATTAGCCTTGTCTCCGTAGTAGCCAAGCTGGCTGAAAGGGTCTTCGTATCCAGACTTCTTTCAATTGTTACTGACAACAACTTGATATCTTCCGAGCAACATGGTTTCATGCCTGGTCGATCGGTTCTTACCAACTTGATGACAGGCAGCCCGTCGATGTCCTATACCTAAACTTTTCAAAAGCCATCGATAGGGTGCCAGTGCGTAGACTTGTTCACAAGCTGGATCATTTCGGTGCGCGCGGTTTGTCACTGAGGTGGCTGGAAAATTTCTTAACATCCAGAACTTTTTCTGTAAGGGTTGGATCTGATCTTTCTCCATCAGACAGTCGGTTAGCGGGGTTCCGCAGGGCTCTGTCCTGGAACCAAATCTCTTTATTTTGTATATTTCTGACCTGTCAACCTCTATTAGGTCTAAACATGCCCGTTTTGCAGATGATTTAAAGTTATACGGTAATCCTCTTTCGGACATGCAAATTATTGTTAATGATTTGACTGTGATCTCCGACTGGTGTCGCAGTTGGCTTCTGCCTCTGAACCTCGAGAAATGCTGCGTGCTGCATATGGGACCTGACAATCCTCTAAGCGACTACACAGTCAGTGGCCGTTTATTCACCAGTGTTCCTGTTCATAACGATCTTGGTCTCCTGGTGTCTAACAATCTGTCCTGGTCTCAACATATTTTATCCGTTTCCCGAAGATGTAACAGACTGCTTTATTTGATGGGCAGAGCGCTCCACGGCTGGTCCCCCAAAACTTTCGTTACCCTTTATAAAACATATGTTCGACCCATCTTGGAGCACGCCGGCCGGGTATGGTATCCCCAGCTTGTCAGGGACGGGGAACTGCTGGAGTCAACTCAGAGACTGGCTACTAGAATTCCTTTTGGATACATACGTCCTGGCTACCCCGAACGTCTGGCGGTCCTGGGTCTTCCTTCTTTTGCGGACCGGAGGACTCGTAGAGATCTAATTACGACTTACAGGGCGATTCGCGGACTCTTCAGTGTTGACCTCTCGTTTATGTTCGCCCTCAGCGAAACGGGGCTTCGGGGGCATCAATTTAAGCTTGCTAAGGAGAGTTTCAGATCCCGACTCAGACAAGAATTCTTGCCAAACCGAGTTTTTGAAATTGGGAATCGATTACCTCCTGAGGTTGTCGGCGCTCCAAGCGTCGGTGCCTTTAAGCGTCGCTTGGACGACTTTGGCCTATCATCTGGATAGGAGCTGTGCGGCCGCGGTGGTATTCAAATGCAGCACACGTTTGCTTGTCGATGACTTCACACCAACGCGGCCTAGTACTTGAGAAAGCGGCCTGTGTCGCGTTCTGAAGTACGGCCGCGCGGCTAGACGCTATATGTCACGGTGGTCGGAGAAAATAATGAAAACATCATATTATACCATATGAGTCGAGGTAGTTCACTCCTTGAACGCTGAAAGTAAGCTCTATACCCCGTACCTACATAATATGCACAAAAAAATTGGTATTCATACTAATATTATTAATTAAACAATTAATGAAAATATAGAGTATGTTACAAAAAAGTAGGTTGCGTCGTTTGGACAAAAATAATGGGATTTTCTTCATTCCGTTTTTCACTTAATCGTTCATCTTTCAAGATATGTTTAAGATAAAGTTAAAATAAAAATTTAGCACATTTGCCGGCGCTCTTTTTGCGAATTTTCGTTCACGCAGAGAATCGAACCGCGAACGGAGGAAGGAACACTTTGAACCTCCCCTACTTTTTCCTGCACACGTCCCTGGTTCTGAGGTATCGTTTTTTAGATCAAGCGTTCCTTTCTTTTCCTCTTAAACTCTTGAAAAATTATGATTTAGGAACAATTTTGATTAAAGCTTCATTTACGCCTTTCTTTACTTTTTCAACTCTTGAAAAATTTTGTTTTAGGAAGAATTTTGATTTAAGGCTTCATTTACGAGAAATTTCCTAGATTTTTCAGCATGGGGTTATTCGGGCAATATCAGGTATAAGGAAAACACATTCGTATTCTTCGTAGATTCTGCGAGATACAGTAAAATTCACACACCTAATTAGTGTTCTTGCAGGAGAGGGTGTGGGCGCCTATATCTTAGATTAGTACCATTAAATAAACTCTGAGCTCCCGTCACTTAGCTCGTATCAAGGAAATGCAAAACGTTACATAGAACTGCTTTATAGTTGCTTGTTTGTCTTTTTCTTTGCCATATCAAACAACAAAAATCAAACTTCGCCGCGATCGCCACCGTAGCTGCAACCGCTACCATGGCCACAACCGCCACCGTGGCGGTTATAACCATAACCGCTTAAAGTCAATCTTGTTTGACAAAAGATTAATTAGAAAAAAAAAACAACATTGACGTTTAGTAAATGGGAAAGTAATTTGACAAATTGTGAAACACAATAAACACAATTATTATTGTGAAAGTAGATGGTGATGAGGCGTCACAAGTGAGAACTCCTCAGGGTAATAGGAAAATGACGAGAAATCAGTTTTTAGTTAACATAAAAAAACAGCTTGTTTTGTGTACGTCGAAGCAATTTTTTAATGTTGAATAACTTCAGGAGGAAACTTTCTGGATGAATTAAAAGCCTGCAAATTAAGTCAAATGCAAGCCATTACTGCAATTTTACCTGAGATAAGCCATGTGTTATCTACTAATTAGCTTTCGTCCATTATACATTATAATAGGCGTGACATTATATTAATTTATTTCTGAAAATGCATTTTTTACAGGGTTATTCATAGTGTATTGTTTCCCTTCAAGGAGCTATGGGGTTCCAGAAAATTGACTTCATGTGTCTGAAATTACATAATTTAAAAAATGATTTTTTTTTATTTTTCTTATTCAAGACTGCAACAGAATAATTATTTCAGTAATGATGCTTCGAAATTATAGCCCAAAATATACTCAGTTTATTCAAGCCTCCCTCTTTGTATCGCTATCGGTGTTACAGTATGAATAAAAAAAAAAAAATTGTAACACCCAGCCCCCCCACCCGCTCATTTCCGCTAAAAGTTGGCCTTTGGATCGTCTAGCTTTGGATGTAGAGCCGCACGTTGTGTTTCGTAGTTTCGAGGTTCGTAATTGAGGTATGCCGGAAGCAAGGGAGGAGTTAAGGATTTTGCGTTCTGACGTTTGACTGAATTTCTTGATTTTGATTTTTACAAAATAATAAACAAATTAATTGTAGGATGGGGGGAATCAATTTCATATCATGTTTCACACTCGGGGATTACCCCCATCGTTACAATCCTTTACTCATTACTTTATAAATTGTTGTTTAAGTATTCCCTTAAGCATTGTGTTTTGAGTCAACAATACTCGAGTTCGAATATAAAGGGTCCCTTCTGGCAGCTGGGAGAACCACTTTTACTTTCTTTGAGGCAATGTGCGGCGTTGCCGCTTGTACTAAACGTACTAAATACTAAACGTAGCTTACTTAGGCTCGTTTAGCGCTTTTGGTTTTACTCAAGATATGCTTCATTTATTTGTAAACCAGGTTTGCAAGACCTGTTTGACCTTAATTGTTTACTCGCAGATGTACTCTGAATTTGCATTGTTCGGGCGTAGCTTTGTTACCAAGTAATGTTTCATTACCTCCCGGCAATATTCAGGTATGTGATAGTCCTTGGACTAGAAGTTTTGGTTTTTCGGATTTACTCTGAACTTGTATTCTCGGGCGTAGCTTGGTTAGCAAGTAATGTTTCATTACCTCCCGGCAATATTCAGGTATGTGATAGTCCTTGGACAAGAAGTTTTGGTTTATTAATGAAAAATTCCTTTTTAATGGGATATTTTTCATTCTGCGATATTGAACACATCTCTCGAGCGTTTTCGACATTATTAACAGAATCATGATCACCTCTGATCGAATTACAGACCCCATTCCTTTATTATTGCTCAGACGCAATAATTAGAGTGTTGGAAAATTGGGCTAACCTACTCGTATGACCAGCATATTCGGGCGTAGCTTCTGAAGCAAGTGACCAACAACAGCACCTCCCAGCCGTGTTATCGAGAATTGCCTAACAAAAGGAATCGGGATAACCAAATCAGTTTAGTGATTACGTTTCTCGTTAATGCGTCGTTGTTTGTGACTTGCACTTTAAGAAAAGCCTGAGCGCTGCTATGACCACTCTATCGTTTTATTTATATTAGTTTGAGCTTCTCGCATCATACCTTGTTTTTACACGCAATTGTCGTGAACTTTCCTGACTTGTGGTTTGCTTTGGCGATCTGACAACATGGGTTCGCCCGTCTACCTTTCAGGACACTTTACTACATTTTACTACTTCTATTAGTGGCCTTTAATAGATATTGCGGACTCGAGTCTCGTCGCTTCGTCAGAATACAAATGGTTTGTTTATACTACATAACAATACGCTACTCTTTACTAAATACACTCTCACCAAATCAGACTTTACTATTACTTTTCTACTTCTACTTGATTTATTTGGTGGGGCAATAGGAAACTTCTTATTTGTGATCGATCAAGTGTTTGCAAGAGTACAGGGATTTATTTCCTTGCCTTATATTTTTAACGTCGGTTTATAATTTTTCTTCATTCATGGTGTTACACAATAGCGAAGGAATTCCTCTCACTCTCTAAGTCGTATAATTTAAAGGGGCAGGTTCTTTTATAATATCCGGTCGATCCTACATCTGTGCTAAATAAACTCGGACTCTTTTATAAATCGGACTCTTTTATAAATCGGATGATTTGTGTATTGCGTTCGTGGTTAATTTCCTAACTGAATTATTTCTGATGATGGGCCGTTTTAATTATTCACAGGTTATTAATTCCTGACCTGGGTTTATTTTGCTACTTTTCCTCCTAGCTCTATCTCGATTTCCTATACAGTGAATTTATTTCTTTACCTTATACTTTAAAGTCGGTTTATTAGTCGGGCGTTTATTTATCGGGCGTTTATTTATCGGGCGTTTTTCTTATTATGGTGCCGGCGATTGAGGCCGGTGTTTTGAATCGGGGTTCTTTCTTTTGTTTTCTAGAGACAGAAATTGCCCTTATGAATCACGGATCTCTCCTTGATTCTTAGCGAAACTAAATTCGAATCTTATGAATGGAGTGAAGTAGAAAATGGGGTTTTAATGTGTCAGCGTAGTGATTTCTCGCTTCTTCGAATAGTCCTAATTTTGTTCTTTAAGGGAGAATTACTTTTAGCAACGTGGGCGAAAACAGGAATGTGCCTAATCGACTTATATTTAGCGATCAAAAAGAGGAGCGGTGCGATACTCTCGAGGGAGTTGCCACCGGCAGGATGTTGAAAAGAATCGGTGCGATACTCTCGAAGGAGTTGCCACCGGAAGGATAGAGGAGGAGATGGACAGCCTAGCAGCGATTGAAGTCGAAGCAAGACTGTCTAACCCTTTTCATCCGATGCGTGCTTTTATAGCCAGATTCCGACCAGGCTCTATTGTTTCTTTGGGCACGAACGGTCTGCCGGCCGCTTTCTAACACGACCTGCCCCCGTGATTTTAAGTAACATAATGCCGTGGGAACTTTCCGCTCCGTTGATGTTCTGGCTTGCCGTCCGTGCCTGTATTAAAGAAGGCGAGCGGCCGAGATTCTTCATCTATTATACCTACTCAGGCCGACTATCCCGTGGATATGAATGAGAGAAGAAAAAAATTGTAATTATTTTACGTACCTAGGGCCGGTTTATCTCAATATTTTCAAGGGATTTGATTATTTGTTTGCATATTTTCTTTTCCTTTTATCCGTATTTCAAAAATTATAAAATAAATATAAATAAATATTTTTGTTTCAGACCTATGACAATCTCACATCGAAAAAATGCGTCTCCAAATATTTATATTCGCAACACTTTTTCTCGCAATCAATGCAACATCAAGAGAAAAAGACTCCATTGGCCGAAACTACCGTCTGCCTCAAACAATATTCCCCAAATCCTACAACTTGGACTTGACCGTCACCGACGACAGCTTCGAGTCCGGTGAATTTACCGGAACTGTCACGATTCTAATCACACCAAATGTGAATACCAGTGAAATTAAATTCCATTCAGCTGTCAAGAATATCATAAAAAATCTCACGATTAGCGATGAGTCGTTCACTCACTTTGTTGGGCAAGAAAACACTGCTTGGATTCCAGATACTGTAACTGAAATAGTGACTGTAGTTACTAAAATTCCCCTTGTGAAAGATTTCACCTATGTAATGAGTATAGATTACATCGGTATCATGAGAAATGATACCATGGATGGTTTTTATAAGAGCACTTACACTGAGAATGGTGTGAAAAAGGTTTTAGCAACAACCCAGTTTGAACCCAGTTATGCTCGCTGGGCTTTTCCCTGCTTTGATGAGCCTATTTTCAAAGCTATCTTCAACGCATCCATTGCAAGACCTTCGAAATATGGCGTCAGGTTCAATACAGAAACGTACACTTCTTTTGAAAAAAGGTAACGTATTTTAAATAAATATACTTTTCGTAGGGACTAAAAAATATACGAAAAAATCAGCAGAAAAATTTCATTTATGCTGCATTTACTATGAACTCGGCGTTGATTCTTTGTTCTTACCACTGCTAGCAAAAGGGGAAACTTGAGTTAAAAGCCCGCAGCTATCTCTGTGGCAAATCATCAGGAACTTCTAATCCTACTCCCACCTGGTCAGCTTGGAATATTTCGTACTCATCAACCATTATTGTAAGGTCCGATGATTCGTGATAATTGTGAACTTTCTTCCAGCAAGGAAACATATTTTTTCTTGAATTTGTGGCTCTCAATGATGTTTTACGTCCACTTTTACATTAAAATTCCTTAATAAATTATGATAACGCAATAAAATTTACTAAAACATGTTTCAGACCTCTCCGCACGGATATTTTCCACCCGACTCCCCCGATGTCTACCTATCTGGTGGCTTTCATAATTTCTGAATTTACCGCCACCGTGTCCGCTGATTTAATAGACAAAGACTTGCGCCATCAAGTGTGGTCCAGGGAGTCGGCTGCACCGGACAGGGAGTTCCCAGCTCAAGCAGGCCCACCACTCTTTGCCACTCTGGAAGCTTTCACGAACATCACCATGAAGGACATGGGTATCGACAAGATGGACCTGTTCGCTATACCGGATTTCGCCGCGGGGGCGATGGAGAACTGGGGTTTGGTTACTTACAGGTTCGTAAAATGAAATAATTGTAACCTTGAACAATTCAATTTGACCTGTTCGGCTGAAACTGGTTTCAAAACATTAGCATAAAATCAAACATAAATTCTTTGATTATTGATTTATTTGTTTGAAGAAGTTATTCAAGACGTTTATGTGATTTAGGCATTGGCTTGAGGGAGGGGAGGGGGGTCATTTCAAGTTTTACTTTGTAACAAATTCCAAGGCATTCGTTGGTAATTATTATTTATTTTAATTATTCGAGGGGTTTATCAGGAGTGATACAGTTTTTGCGACAGTGATTAGCAGGTTATCTCCGCCAGCACCGGCTATATAAAGAGAGCCAACTGAAGAGCTCATCAGAACGGATCCGAGGGACTGACTCGAGAACCAATCTCCCTCCTTGTGAATTGAGCTCGGAGGTCTCCAGGAGGCATGTAGTGAGTGCACTCCGTCCAGTTTACCTAGCCGGCTACAGTAGGTCGATGAAATGAGTCGAGCCTAACTGTAACCGGACGTCGGTGTCAGTAACCACTGTATCCTGTGGGCCGGTCCTTGTTCCCCACCGACCGTCTGATTGGTGGTAGATACCCACGTCGGGACGCGCACCGCTGTTGATTGGCCGACCGACTGAACGGTTCACAATCGACTCCACTACGGCAGTCACTCGCTCGCCGTTGCACGATGCGTACCGGCTGCTGCAGCCTCCGGAACACGGCCGTGACGGGGTCTGAGAGAAAAGTCCTCCGGCGACGAAACTACCTGAAACAGAATCCGCTCCCGGTATCTCAATGCAATGCCGGGGCGGCTGTTACTGAATCCGGCCCTCAATATAGGCCGGGTCGTGACTGAAGGGTCAACGTAGCGCCGACGGATTCCCTATACTGAATCGGTTGCCGGCCAGAACTCATTCCATTCTGGTCGGTCCACCGACGTCCGGTTACAGTTAGGCTCGACTCATTTCATCGACCTACTGTAGCCGGCTAGGTAAACTGGACGAAGTGCACTCACTACATGCCTCCTGGAGACCTCCGAGCTCAATTCACAAGGAGGGAGATTGATTCTCGAGTCAGTCCCTCGGATCCGTTCTGATGAGCTCTTCAGTTGGCTCTCTTTATATAGCCAGTGCTGGTGGAGATAACCTGCTAATCACTGTCGCAAAAACTGTATTACTCCTGATAAACCCCTCGAATAATTAAAATAAATAATAATTACCAACGAATGCCTTGGAATTCGTTACAACTTTGTTGTCTGTTGAAATTTATAAGAAGACTAAAGAAACTTAAACGTTAAAAAAGAGACTCTTAAGTTTTGGTGTGCCTGGGAAACTGCAAAAAGCCTCACGAACGAATAAGCTCTTCTTGAACTAGTTGTATGTGATGAAGAATTGCTTTATTTACTAAATTAATAATTAACTTGTGTTGTTTTAAAGAGAATCGAGATTGCTATATGACGACGACGCTGGTAATACTGGACTACAGAGGGTACCAACTGTAATTGCTCATGAATTCACACATCATTGGTTTGGTGACTTGGTGACACCGCACTGGTGGTCTGAACTTTGGCTCAACGAAGGCTTCGCCACATATTTTGAATATTACATATCGAATGAGGTACTTAACAAAATTTGTATTTTTAATATTCTCAAGATATTAATGTTTCAAGTATACTTGTTCCAGAGGTACCCAAAATTCGAACTGGATAAACAGTTCGTTTTGCTAGAATTTTTGTCTGCATTGATTGATGATTCTAACCCAAAGACAGAACCAATGTCTAGTAAGGAGGAGGATATAAATACCTTAGCCCAAATTAACTACAAATTTGGTACAGTTTCATATAATAAAGGTAAACTCCTGATAAGTAAATATGAGCTATTAGGTCAATTATTTCCCAAATTTCAGCCGGTTCAGTTATTCGCATGATGAGTCATTTTCTTGGTATGGAAACCTTCCAGGCAGGTCTTCGGAATTATCTAAACTTATAGTAAGCTGAATAATTGGATACTTTGTAATTTTGATAGCTAATATATTTATTTTATGTACTTAGCAAGTTCGGAAATACTCGAAGTAGCGACCTATTCAAGTCCATCCAGCAAGTCATAACAAAATCAAGCATTCCAACGAATTTGGTAGACGTAATGAATACTTGGGTGATGCATTCTGGGTATCCAGTTTTATCTGTTTCGTTATCAGGCTCAAAATTGTCTCTAAGTCAGGTATATGCATAAGAGTAATCTGATTAGGTCAATTTTTTTATAGATTTTTTTAGAAACGATTTTTACTGAATGAAGATGCTAAGTCCGATGATACGAAATGGTTTGTTCCGGTATCTTATACCACATCGAAAGAAGTTGATTTTGAAAATGTCTCCCCGAAAATTTGGTTATTGCCGACAGAAAAAAACAAAGTTATTGATATCGGTGAAGGTGTCGACTGGCTGATCGTTAATCTTCAATATTCTGGTAAAATTTAAATCACACTTACTTGCTTAAAAGATTACAATAATAAAAATTCTCAAAAGGTTTCTACCGAGTCAACTATGACGCTGAACTATGGACTAAAATTGGAACGGCGCTAAAATCAAAGAACCAAGCTAACATAGCATCACTCAATAAAGTGCAGATTGTTAACGATTTATTCAACTTAGCTAGAGCAGGTCAAATTAGCTACGCTAAAGCTTTGGATGTAATATCTTTTGTCAAAGAAGACACTGATTATTATACTTGGTACGCTGCTATTGGTGGATATAATTTTTTGGTCAGCAGGGCTGGCATTTCAAAACTGGGAAAAGCTATCAAGGTAAGAATTATTGTTCGAATGTAAACTATTTAAATTGACCGAAACGGTTCTCCTTGCAGGATCAATTTGTATCCTACATCCAAGCAGTTTATAAAACCGTTCCATTTGACAAAATCGATCCAAACGATCAGATGTACAGTATAAAACAGAATCTTATTACAAAATATGCCTGTCTTTATGGTCATGAAGATTGCATTTCCAAGTCGGTGACGCTTTTCCAGAACTACAAGAATAAAAATCAAACGTTAGACCAAAAATTAGGAAATGCGACTGTAGAATATTGAATTGACAGTTCTATTTTCAGAATACCAAGTAATATTAGACAAACGGTTTATTGTTACGGTTTGCACAACAGTTCCGATCCCAGCGACTGGGATTTCGCATGGAAACGCTACATGTCTGCTACGTCTTCCTATGAAAAACTAAACTTGCTCAGTGGGTTATCATGCACTCAAGACGTGAAAATTATTAATCGGTAAGTGTCCCATTAAAACCTTTTTTGAAAATCTTACGATGCTACATATCGTTTAGATTGTTGAAGAAAACCATAACAGTGGATTCTGGAATAAGGACGCAGGATACTGGAACTGTATTTGATGCCATTGCCGGTCACAGTTCTTTAGGTCTAAAAACTGCATTTGAATTTTTAAGATCAAATGTAGATGGAATTACGAATTAGTAAGTTGAGCTACAGATTGTCACAAAAACGTCCATCTTTTTTGGATTTAAGAGCCTTTTGAAGAGAGACTCAAAGTTAAATAGCTTTAAATAGCTCAAAGAAAAGTCTTTAAATCTCAGAGAGATTGTGGGATGATCAGAGTATGAATTAAAGCAAATGAGTGTGATCAATTTTCGGTCAGAGCAAATTTTCCAAAATACTGTCAATCTATTGAGACCAATTTTATACTGCCTTTTCTCACGATACACCTATCGTGCATTTTATTACTGTAGGTACGTTATTCAATTTAAACTTTCTTGATCCCTTTCATCTTCAACTTTTCTCATTTCATATTCTACGTGAGTTTTTTCTTAATTTTTAGTATGGGGTCTCGGAAATTATAATATAAGAGTTAGAGGAATGGTCAAATGGTTTTGCATGTCTTTTGGCATAAAAAAAACTGGGAAAATTTAAATTACATCACATTCAAAAAGAAAATCGAAAATTTTGTTATTTGATGTATGCAGGCTTTCACGGCCGGCTTCTATTGAAATCGTAATTGATTCCAGGCTATTATGCCGTGGTCTATGGAAATTTGCTCCGACCGTTTCATCTACAGCTACCGAGTAGACATCAGCGGTTACGTGTGCGCAAGCCCAACATCCGACGACATCCAGCGAAGACAGACAAGTCAGCTGTCGGAGAGCATACCGTGCTTCAGGAGGATCACGCCATATGCTTTGAAAACCCGAAAGTCTTGTCCACTACTTCACACTATTACATTCGATTCATGGTGAAGCAATTGAAATTTATAAACATCCATATAATTTCAAGCAGGAAGATGGAAGGAACGAAACTGCGGAGGATTTGGTACCCGTCGTTACGTCAGACCCAAATGAGTCATCGTCTGACTAAGAAATCCATCGAAGAGACATTGTGGAAATGGAACTAGCTAGTGGAGGGGGTATGACGTCATCAGACCGTCACCCTATAAATAGGAGCGCTTTCCCGGTCGTCTAGTTAGTTGTCAATGACCACGAGGATATAGAAAGCATCGCGTTCGCACACGTAACCGCTGATCCGCTGATGAAACGTTCGGAGAAAATTTCCATTGACCACGGCACAACAGCCCGGAATCAATTACGATTTCAAATTTTCTCTTTTTTAGGAAAAAACACAAAAGAATTTGTGTTTTTGTATCATAAACAGTGACTTCGTATTGAGTCATTAGCCGAAAAAAAATTTTAAAAAGGAAGATACAAACTTTCCAATTATTTCTTTGAATGTGATATATTTTTGAATTCCTTGATTCTTTCAGACCCTAGAAAAACAAATTTTGACCATGAAAACAATACAGGATCTATTTGGCTATGAGAATATATGAAACGTCAAATGGATAGCTCAAAACGAATTATAATGTAAAGATACAGAAATAAAAAATAAAAAATTATACAGGGTTCCCAATGTTTATCTCCCAATAAAGGCAACTTTGTATTTACGAGACATAGATTGGATTAAATGGGCAAAGTTTGGGAGATTTTCATCCTGATTTGTAGCCTGAAAATAAATTTAAGATAGCTTTCGTCGTTGCTGAAATATGCCGAAGGATCTGAATATCGAGATTTCTTATTTTAAAAAGTAAATTCGTGGGCTCTAAGGCTCACGAAAGGCTCTCAGTTTATCACTGATCTCATTCCAAAGACAGAGAAACAATGGCCATTTCGCTCTTGTTGGAGCTCATCGCCATGCCACATCAGCAAGTTTAATTCCCAATCTTTTGCATAAGATTACTAATCCAGAAAATTCACACGAAATTCTTGTCTCTCTAGGATAATAGCGTCTCTATAGTGTTGGTAGTTACGGTCACCAACACAAAAGTTGCTTCGCTACTGATTATAGTAGGGCCCCTGTATTACCGACACTGACGCTTACTACGTCAGTATGTCGGTAATGCAGGTTCCCTAGATTATAGATCCCGGCGTTCCGTGTGAATTTTCAAGATAAGTAATCAACCATATATGTATACAATACTTCTATATTGCTAGCGCCCGTAAGTGGAGGTGTCGCGGAAATATTGGGACAGCAAACGACAAAGTGTTTGTTGCATAGTTGAATTATTATTCTAATTACTGACACTTTCAATAATCAATCATCAATCCAAATAAAGGTAATCGTTTTTGTGGCATTCTAGAGATTTCTGGAAAAAGTACAAATTTAATGTCATTATGTTTGTTTTAAGTTACAAAGGAATGGCGGCTATTGAGAATATGTTGAAAGCCGTCGCTAAGTTGATCAATACTGATGAAGAATTCACCCAGGTATGTCTGTTTAATTAATTAATAATTGATCAAAATTCTATTCTTTCAAATCACCAAAGATCGCATATTTATGCTCTTTAATAGCTACAATGATCAACTTTTAAATCGGCTCGTTAATATTCTTCTAGTTTGAAGAATTTTTCAAACGAAAAGACCTCAGTGATGACTTCAAAGCAGCCCAGGGCCAAGTTCTTGAAACAGCCAAATCTAATCAAGAATGGATGAAGAAACATATGAAGGAGTTGGAAGAAATTTACAAAACGGAAGGTGGATCAGCGCCTGATATGAAGACAAGTAACATAATCTTAGTCATAATATCGATTTTTGTTATAAGGAAAATAATAAATTAATTTAAGATTAAAAAATAATACTAACTTATAAATTATTTGAATGTACCGCTTTATTTTGTCAAATAGTAATAATATAATTTATTTTCTTCTTCTTCATTGCAGTAAATTAAATAAATATGTAAGTTCTTTCTTTTTATGTTTTCTGTTTTTTATTAGTACTTGGGTAGTCGTCTCCTTTGTCTTTTATTTAAAAAAAATTAAATTAAACACCTTAAATCTAAATTCTACTCACATTTAGATATTAATATTTAAATACTACCTACTTTTTTATAATTAAATTTATAAATAAACTATAAGTCTTTAAGTAATATTTGGCTTAAATTTCTTTTTTTTATTGAAGAAACCTTCAATGCGATCTGAGCCATATTAAGATGTGCTGGAAATTTTTAGACATCCATTTAATATCCGCTTCTCCTTGCTCTATAACTTGCTGAGCTGTTTTCAAAGCTACTCCCAGATCTCCACCAGTCTTCTTAACAAACATTTTAAACTGAAACAATAAAAAATTACGACTCCCAATATTGAACATAATATTAGTAATCATGCACTTACGTCATCAACTTCATCTCGAGAATTAAAAAATGAAGTACTCCCTCTTACTATTGTCATCAGAGATAATGAAGATGGACCCAGACTGAAAATTTAACATAAATTATTACATAAGTACTCGTAATAAGCACAATAATTCATACTAATTCCTAATCCTTTCCCAATTCTCCTTCATGAACCTGTACACCAGACACTGCCCTACAGGATTGTTACCAACGGCGACGAAAACTCTGCTGGAGTCCTGCTTCCTGATCCCACCACCTGGAGTTAGGGCCCACTCCAGGTATCTGGCAAGCAACCACGGCTCCCTGCTGCAGCCCAGCGCGTTCATCAAGATCTCCTTCTCACCACCCACGTTTGTTAGCAGATAACGTCTCCAGACGAACTCCCATTCCTCCTGTCCACCGATGCGAAGAGAGGTGCAGTAGACGATCTCGCGTAGGTTGGGAGATATTCTGGAAATATAAAAAAAATGCTCTTAGAACTATTGTCAAAAGCACAATTGCACACAAAGTGCTTGAAGATTTATTTTTTTCACTTATGGATAAAAAAAATTAAGGTTCAGATGAACTGAGCAAAAATTTATTACAATACAAAAAGGATAAATTTTTTTCATTCCAGATTAAATTGGTTGAATTCAAATGATCACAAGGCAACGAGCTCCGGTCTTCATTTACCTCGAAATAATTTTGAGCTTAGTCGCGTACAAGTTGAGATAGTTCTGACTTCAGCACAATTGAGTAACAGTGTCCTTGAAAGGGCGGAATTTGAACGAAGAACAATCTTTTGCGAAACATGTTCAAATCAAATATTAAAGGTTTAATAAGAAGTTGTTCTGTCAAAATTCAGGGGCAGATTGAGTCAAAAGGATGGATTGAATGTCTTATGGTAAGGTCGAAGATGGGATCAACCTAACTAAATTAATACGAAGAACCTGCGGCTCCATCATCAAATCTGCTACTAGAGAGAGCCGATTAGTTCACCTAAAAATCACCCGGATCTTCCAGTCAAATATAAATGAATGAAGGTACCCTTCGCATCTCATTTTAATAGGGGTACTCGAAACCTTCAACCAATATTGTTACCCCAATCCAATTAGAGTGGATGTTTATCCCAATAATTTTGCAGTATTGAGAGAATAGTAAGGAATAAGAAAGTATTTTCCCCTTGGGGGAAAAGGGTTCGTCTCTGATCCAGGTAGTGTCTTCAAATCGGCGCTCCTCATTCCTCGTTCTCCCCATCCTCGTCTTTCCCATCGGACCTGGACTCGTTTGCGGGATTGCGGGAGCGGGATTTTGCCCATGTGGACTAGGTGGGTAGGAGGGTAGGTGTGTTTTTTTCTATCTCTCTCTCTCTCTCTCTTTCAGCGACCACCCATAGCCCAGCAGTCCACCCGCCACCTTCTCCTAGCATATGAGTTAGTCTTACAGTTAGGTTTCTTCAGACCCCTGGACAACACTTGTCTCCTAGTCAGCCACCCAGGCAAAAGTGAAAGAGAAAGCGCAGATACATCCTCTTTGGAAAGTGAATGTAGTAAGTAAAGCGAGGCAGAACTGACTAGTGACAGAAAGTGGGGATTCTGTCTTCCGCAACTTTTGAGAAATTGATACCACAGCTCTGAGGAAAATACCATGATCCAAAATGGAACCCTTTCAACGAAATCTGCGATTAAGAAATATTATTGTTGTTTGTTGCTCTTGTTGCCGGAAAATTTAAAAAAGCCTTATTAAGCCTATGTAAGTCCTTCGTTAAGTCACTGTCTTTGAGGTAGCTTTACGTCACTTGTCACGATAATAATAATTTTATCATAAGTCTTAAATACAAATTATAAACAAGGACATAGTCTCACTTTATCACGATGAGAATTATAGAAAGAGTTAATATAACAATATTTCAGTATTTTGGGGAATAGAAATGGTACAAAAAAAGCCCTGAATATCTTGCCAGTACGAATTATGAATGTAATAACTCTCACTTAAAATTCACATTTAATTTTTGTAACTTACGGATTATGCTTGTCTGGATCGTTGGAATTCCTCCAACTTTCAAATAATTGAACAGCTGTAATGACACACTCCTTCAGGCCCAATTCACAAGCCCTCTCCACAATTTCCACTCGAGAATAAATCCTCGGCAGAGGGTCTTCTGGTTGTTCTATGAATCCTAGTTCATTGTAGAACGGTTTTATCAATCTCAGGATGTAATTCTGAAAATATTTGTTTTTCAAAATATTTAACATGATTTCACACATTTGTCTTATTATTCCTCTAAGGGTCATGATTTGGGGATGCCAATTTTTCTAATATATCCCTCAGCAAACTGAGTAAAAAGTGATAAGAATCCCCAATGTTATTCGAGTTCAATGGTACGTCCAGTGTAGATTCAGTGTGCCCTTTAAGCTCGAATAACAATGGGGATTCTTTTATGACTATTTACTCAGTTTCCTGAGTCATTTTTTATATAAAATAGCAAAACTTCACCTTAATTTTGTCAAAATGTGGTGATTTCTGAAACATCGACTGAATGTAATCCAAATGATTAGCAACAGCTTGCCAAGGCACCAACTCCCTCTCCTGTGTCAAATAAGTAGAAATTCCCAAAGCGACATCGTAAGATAATTGTCCAGAAGAAACCAAATTGAAAGCGTCATCAATGATTTGAGCCCTGTTCTTTGGATCAAAAACCAAATGCCCGTTCGGTTTATTCAACTGATCAGAAATCAGTTTCCAGTTTCTCGAGTCATAATTAACTCGATAATATCCAGTAAAGTTTAGATTCACCAGAAGAAAGTCGTTAACGTTGAAATCGCTATCCTCTACAACAATTTCTTTCTCTTGTTGCATCCATATTCTTCTAAAACTACCCTTTCCATCGATGAAAGTGAGAGGGACCCACCAAAGAGTCTTATCGTCCGTTCCGTTCATATCTAGAGTGAATCTTTTTTGACTGAAAGTAATGGTGTTCTTCTTATAATTCCGGTTGACAAAGATAACCGGGAAACCTGTTTGTAAAGTCCATGTATCCATTATTTCTTTGACGGTCACCGATTTGTCTAAGACTCCTTCTTCGTGACTTTGAAGGGTTAAAGTATGCCAGAGGTCGTCTTGTTCTGCATTACTATACATCCTGTAAAAATTATCTTCATTATTAAGGGTTTACGGTAAAACTTGACGTCAAACCTTTCTTTTAAGTATCTTGTTAAGCCCCTTCTGAATACACTTGTTGTTAGAAAATTCTCCATCATCCATATTATCGACGCTCCTGCAATAAGAGCATTAGATTTATGAATGAACTAATAAATTGGAAGTACCTTTTGAATAGGATATTCTATCGAAGATATTATTAATTTCATCAGGATTATTAACTTCAATCGAAATTTGATGGGAGCTTCTTAAAGCATCTAAGAACATTGAGCTTTGAACTTCTCCTATGATGAATTGATCGAGCATCTTCCAACTGGGATCAATCTGAAATTATAAAACTCTTATTTTGAAAGAAAACAAACCAGGAGACACTGCACTCAATTGTTGGCATGCGTTTTGGCTGCCTGGGGTGCATCAGTTTATTGAACGTACTGAATTAGATCCCAAGTACTCAGCATACGAAGCAAAGCCTTCATTTAACCATAAATCGCTCCACCAAACTGGCGTGACTAAATTTCCAAACCACTGATGAGCCAGTTCATGAGCAACCACTTGAGTTATCTTTTGCAAATCCCTAGTTCCAGACACTCCACGTTCATAAAGCAAGAGTGACTCCCTGAAAAAAAAAACAATGTCAAGACATTGACCCTTAAGAAAAGCGTAGGTACATCTTTACCTGAAAGTTATCAATCCCCAATTTTCCATAGCTCCAGCCACAAAATCTGGAAGAGCGATCAAATCCATTTTTGTTAAAGGGTACGAGATTCCAAAAAAGTTTTCATAAAACTTCAAGAGCTTCGGTCCGATATCTAAACTGTAGTTCGATTGCGCGATGGCACTCTTCCTAGCCCAGACTGAAAATGATCCAGAGGAAATGCTCTCGAAGTCACAAACGATGAACGCTAAGAGGTAGGTAGACATTGGAACGCTTTGCTCGTAATAGTCCCAAACATAGCCTGGTAAGTTTGTTCTGGAAATAAAAAAACAAAAATCACAAAATATAATTAAACGATACCTGCTACAACATTTTGTTTGGCATCCCTGTTCTTTGAAATTGGTAGTTGTACCAATACAAGTTTCTAGATGTTTCATGGTAAAGAAACTTTACCATCGGATCTGCCCTTATAAGAGAGTGCTTACACGATTCTAGTAATTCGTACGAGTTACTAAAACCGACCATTGAAGTTTTATAACTCTTGTTGAATGATTATAGGTCCAATTTGATGAACGTCAGTGACTGGGCACAACAGGTCGACCTGTCGATAATCAATACAAGAGAACCTATGTTTATCTGTGGGGGGGGGGGGAGAGATAGCAGAAAAACAGCAGAAAGAAAGTCGAAAAGACAGAGAGTTGAAAAGACAAAAAGCCGAAAAGACTCACGAGGAGGGTGAACGAATGGAGAGTATACTGGAGGAACCGAGTCGACCTATCAAACATTCAAGCTATCACAAAACTGTCAACAGAAGAAAAACCAGGCAGAAAAAACGAAAGAGAAATAGGAGCAGAAGAGGTATGTAGTGAGAGACCTGTCAGAGGAGACTGCTATAAGAAGACAGAATATGCACGCTGTCTACGGATAAAATAAGGCACTTTAGAAAGAAAATCAACTTCTCAAGCGCGAAAAGAGGGCACAGTTGATCGAGGAATTGTTGGAACACGACACTTGGGATGCAGCCTTCAGTCTATCGGATTGTCATGAAGAGCATTGGCAAAAAAGGAACGACATCCCAAAAAGGTGAAATACTGTAGATAAGTCTTCAACAACGCAGGTAACAAAACAACCGCAAGGCTAAAAAACGTGACTCGGGAAGCGGCGGGAAGGATGAAAGGGAAGAGAGTTCCAGGGCCGAATCACATCCAGCCAGTAGCACTCAAAATAGCGCTTAAGGTGACCCATGTAGATGTTAGCGGACCAAAGGTTGCCGCAAAAGTGGAAGGAAGCAGCAATCGTACTGATCCATAATGGTAGAGAGAGACAGGAGGCTGTGTCGTATAGATCTGTTGAGATCCAGGAGAAGGGAGGCCTGTCCGGCAACCAATACGGTTTCAGTAAAGCCCTTGCAACGGTAAAAACTGTCAAAAGAGCATCGTTAAATCATCAAGGTAAAAATGGGTGGCAATCACCGCGGTAGACGTGAAAAACGCATTTAGTACAGTCTCATGGACGCACATCATGAACGAACTCGAGAAAAGGATGGTAACCGACACAGTGACACAACCTGATGGACATCTATCTAGAAAATTGAAGAATAAAGGTGGGGAAAAACTGAAATCGACATGACGGCGGGGGTTCCGGTATTGGGACTAACACTTGAACTTGTGCTGCGACGATCTCTTGAGAATGGAGCTGATGCCGAGCGCCACCATGGTTGTTTTTGACAATGATCTGACTCTCGTGGTAGAGGCAGACAGTGTTCTGGAATTCCAACACAAAGTACAGGAGACCCTGACGCAAATTAACGGATGGAGTGTGACCTGCAGATCGACGGAAAACACGTAAAGTACAGAATAATGCCGAATATCGGTGAGCCTGGTTACGCCAAGAGGAAGTTGCTTTACGGGGCAACAGAATCAATCATAATCAATAGAATCAAGAAGCCCTAAGGAAAAACATCTAGAGAAAGAAGTTTGACAGGCGTTCAGAGGATGGGACTGCTTCGAATTGTCGTGGGCTACAGAACGATGTCGGCTGTGGTAGCACAGGTCATAGCGAGAGCGTTGCCCAAACACCTGGTGGCTCAGGAAAGATATAGATTACATAGGAGAGAGGATGGCCACTTACGAGGGGTAAAGACTGAAGAGAGAACCAATACAATGAAGACCTGGCAGGAAGGCTGGGAGAGAGAGAGATGGAGAACCCGGAGAGGACTCGGAGACTGATTCCGGACATTGGAAAATGAATCTCATGCCGCGACAAAAAGATGCAGAAATAGCATATTTCCTCATCCGGTTCCTAACTGGGCACGAAACGTTCGGGATGAACAAGAAAAGGATCGGGGAACTCTTCTTTCTACAACTATACAACTCTTTCTTGAACGTAAACCTTAATTACAACTTCATAAAGCGCAGGTGAGTTCCAGCATGGATGAGTCATTACTTAGAGATGGTCTTTTCAGGTCTCTATATAGGAACATATCTATGAATCCTTTTATTTAAAGCAAACCGAACTCATAATAATCGCTTTGTGATTGAGAAAATGTTCATCAATCATCTAATTGATCATTTTCTGATGCTCTCCAAATACTCTAAAAAAAGTAGCTGTTTTTCAATTGCTGTTTGTGAAACAGCTATTGCGCAGCAGTTGTTGAGGGTCATTTCCAATAATTCAGTGTGACCTGCAATTACTGCTAACTGAAATAAATCGACAATAATCGATATCCCTAATCCTAGATACGTGTTTGTAGATACATCGAGACTAGTTTATGAAAAAAAATCGTGGTAATCTTTTGAAAGCATCGATAACCTGGATTAATTGCTCTTTCAAATAGACTGCTCGGATATTCAATTAACTCTCCAACAGAGCATTCAAAACAATCTAAATCTGGGAAGGTGATGCAACATTAAGAAGGCGTACCGTGAATTCCTAAACATCCAAGAGGTAACGAGAGAGCTCTTTGATGCCAAGACTCCACCTTTGAGTGCAGTAAGTAACATTCTATAAATGTTTTCCTCTAAAAGAGACCGAGGAGAATACTGAAGAATTAGACAATTAAAATATTATTATATTCATTCTTTAAATTGATACTTTTTTTCAAGAATCAAGTGTTAGAAAAAAATTAAACGTGATTTCTATTTTAAATTAAACTTACACGTTTTTGGTGCTTCCAATTTTTCTCATATTGGAAAGGGAAATCATGTTTTCTTTCCTCGCAATGCTGATTTGGAATTTAGCCTTCAGTGCCGGTTCGTCGAAGCAAGGAAAAGCTCTCCTGGCATCCGTCGTTTGAAATTGAGTCACTGCAATCCATCTAAAACAGAATTGAATTACATTTCTTGAATTTTGATGAGATTCTATCTATCCAAGAAAGATTTTATCATTCCTACCATAACTTGGTTTTTAATCGCCCTCATTTTATTACCCACCTAATACTCTTGGAAACTTACCTGGTCGTGTTTGCTTCGGTATAGGAACTTCGATAAAATCCGTTTAATAAATCATTTATTACTCCTTTATACACAATGTTAATATAATACTGTTTCTTCTCTATAATCTCCTCATCCAATATAATGTGCAGGAAATGCTTCTTAACTTCATGCTGCACATCTTTCACAGTCAACTCCTCCTCCAGTGAATAAACCCTAACTTTCTCCACGCTCAAGTCATCGGCATTCAAGGTAATAACATCGGATCTCTCCAAGACGTTTATTAAAATAGTTACATTTCCATGGAATGTGAAATTTCCCTCTTCCAGAAAAGGGATGAGACTGATATTGTAGGAATTTGGCGTCACTGTCCTGGGTAACCGCAGATTCGTATTGGATTCTTTAGGAATTTCTGTCGTCACCAAAGTCGTTTCCGTGTTAAAGGTAGACGCGTCGGTATTTATCTCATCGGATGAGTAGGCTGGCGTTGTTACTGCTACTCTTACATTGCTGGGAATTGTTACTAATTGCGCTGTTACTCGTTCCTGATGGTGACCGTTACATACAGACAAGATCCTTGTTGTGTGACAGCTGCCGTAGTAATAGACCAGGGTTCCTGTCACTGCCACGCTCCCTAAAAGCAGGAACGCGAAGAGGACAATCACGGACTTGGACTGTTTGGTTTGGGTTCCGAAAGTGATCATGGGAACGTCAATACCATTGACGTTTTCGCTTGGTTTGGACATGCCAGTGGTCGTTTGTATCTGAAATAATATTTGATCTTATCATCATATACATATAAAATAGCAATAGGAATAGTAGAATGTGAGGAAAATAGTCATCATTTTGAAGGTCTAAAGTACGTGTTTTTCACGTCAAAAATTCTGATTTTTTTTAAGTCAATAAAACGTCTTTAATTACATAGATTTTCGTCCTATCTTTTGATTTATGGCATTTATTTGTCATTATGGCGTCGAATTGCCATTGAATGAACCAAAAAATGACGTCCTATTGACGTTTCTCTACTACCTGGGGTCAGCTCAATTTTTTCAAGGTCCGGTCAGCCCGATTTTTAATATGTTTTGGAACATCCGGTGAGATCGAAAATAAGATCATGTTTGGCAGGGCTGGGTTAGCTCGACAATTCGTTTTTGCAAAATCCGTTTGGCAAGCTCCGGTCAGTTAAAAACTTCTTGTTTTGTTAAAACGGATGAGGCCAAAAAATTTGAGTTGACAGGCCCTCGTCAAACCAGGCATTGAAAAATAAATTCGAGCTGACCAGATCTTTTCCTTTGTATTAATGACGAATTGAGGTACTGGGTTTAGAACAACGTCATAATGACGATGACATGTCATAGATTAGAGTCTTAATTGATTGGCGTAAAAAACGTCGAATGATTGCTAAATTAAAGACGTCACAATGACATAAAATGGGCGTAAAGAATAACGTCACAGTGACCATAACATGTCATAGGTTAAAGTCGTACAAAAGGCGTAAAAAAGTCTCTAAAAATGATTTCTGAATTAAAGAGATCACAATGACGTAAAAAATGCATAAGCTGGGACTTGACACGAAAAAAAACAAATATTTTGGGACGTCAAAAAGAGCACGTCACACAAATTTCCACGTATCTATGACGTCTTTTTGATATCATCTATTCATTTTTTGCTGAACAATTATGACCAAAATATGACGTTATAATTACGTTTGATCACATGGCTCTGTCTGGAACCTTTCACCAGCTCTGGCAATAGTTAGAGGAATCGTTAGGGGAACCAACACCAACATAACTTCTGAAATGCGATGTATCTACGCAAGCTCCGTGATTATTTCAAATTCAAATTAATAATCTCGACCTAATCTTTTGTCGCTTTCCTTTCACGTTGGAGCTGTTATAGCAATGTTCCTGTAATGAAGTCAGATGATATTCCATCTAGCCCTGGTTCATTCATCGACCCCAATAAAATCTTTCTATTCTTTGCTGTTCAACGTCCATGTCTGGTCTAAGTTGGTAATCTCTCCTGCTCATCTGTGTGTATCTTCTTAAGGACTTGATTAAGGGTTAGACGAGAAAAAAACGATGATAAGAGGTAGAAGTACACTCTTGTTATCATCCCCTTTCTTTTGCTGAATTGGAAGTCTGATCAGGGTCTCATGTCGTCTGCTTTACTATTATCAAATGTTTTGCAGCTTACATGGTGAAATAAATTCTTGAAATTTTCAGAAGATTCTCGTACAGGAATTCTAAATTCAATCTTTTCGTTTTATTCTAAATTGGTATGTAAAATCTGGGACTCAATTTACTTGTTCGGGCAATTTTCATCACCAGACTCGTTTTTAGTTGGTTGCATCCCTGTTTAGTCCATTATCTGGTCTCGTCCGCTCCTACCGATAAGCACGGCAGAAACGAACCTTCTTCCTTTCCCAGCACGTTCAGGTTGATCCGTGCAGGTGTTTATTTGTTTTAAATTAACTTAACAATTAAAAATTGGCGCCTAACGTGGGACCAATATGTTTTTTGGTAATTCTTAACCATTACAGTGTTTTGCGTATTAAGTATAATCTTCTTAATTAAACATAAATTAAACATAACTTTGGTATGTGATATTTATTTTCTGTACGATGGAATTTTTTTTTTTTTAAATTACTAATAAAGTTTGTATCAGAGAACTCGTCAAAATGGTCTAAGTAAACCATAATCCAGGAACGTACTTTCTGGGATCATTTCTTGTTATTTTTTATTGACAAAGTTAATTTTCTGACCATTTCTTGTAAAACTATCATTGGATTTGAAACTTTGAGGAAAAACGGAAAAACTTCGATAAAAAGGTTGTCATTAAACTTATGAATGAGTTATAATGTCCAATCAGACGTATTCTAACTTATTGTTCGTCTGAATTCGTTCAAATCATCTTTTGGGCTGTCTCTGTAGCAGGAAAGTTTGACAAAAGACTTTGGTTGATAGGAAAACTCCAAGGATAGACTTTTCTTAAATGGAAAATTGGGTCAACTGAAAAATGTGTAATTTGGTGCATTTCTTATAAGACCAAGTTGCTCGTGTTAGTGTACACCAAGATTTCAGACTGCCAGGGATTCCAATTCAATTCTGCATGGAAATTGCCCTGTTAGTCGCAAGCGATTTTTACAACATCAAATCAAAACCGTTTCTTTTATGGCAAATGGGAGTTTTATAGGTATAACGGTCCAAGATCAAAATTTGCCCGTTTGTGTATGGCAAGCTATTCCCACATTCTCATTCTAGTAACATACCTACTGGAAGGATTTACGTTTCTTGTTTCCTTGGAATCAAAATCAAATCAACAGTAAGTATTTCGTTTATGATTTTCTTTAACAATTTGGAAATCAGGAAGACTTATTAATATTAAATCTAGTTTAATATTTATAGGGGATTTATATTTAGATTCGAAACTAGGTGTCACAGCCTAAATTAAACATATTTATATATCTAACACGGTTCAAAACAAACATATTAATCCAATTTACTTCATTGCTTGCCCATTAATTTGTATTTATTCCCCATCTAATCCTATTCCGCTCTATTTAATATACTGGGTGTATAAGCCCACTAATGTTGATGTGTGTATTTTTTATTGTTGATTGTTGATTGTTGATCATCGCCTCAAAAATGTATCTGCTATTTGATTATTTACCCAACAAGACCACCATCAAATCAAACACAACAATTTTACAGGTTGACTAAACGGGTCGACACTCTCCTTAGAGGCTATACGATCCCCTGATATAATGGACCATGACATAAATGACATGACAGGATTAAAGATAATGTATGAGTTTAGAATTTCGTCTTGTCTGAATAAGTAACCTAATATTGGGTACAATAATAGGGGTGCCCACCCGCATTTTACTTCCTTGTCTGGAATCAGATAACTTCCTATTACAAACGACGACAAGGGGCGAACCGAGATTTTGATCTAAATTGCTTGAGGAAATTGGTGAAAATATGAAATGAAACTTCTTTGATATATTTCGTCCAATAAAAAAGAAAAAATTGTTTCACGCTTATTGATTTTCTTTCAGTGAATTAATTTATTAAGATCAATCGTCGAGAGTTTGTCTTTTTTCTTAAAGGTTTGCCTTTATTTTCGTGGTTGCCACAATAAAGTCGTTTCAGAAGAAATAGTTTCAAAATTTGGTACTCCTGCTTCCTTGCTCGGCAATACGATAGTTCCAGACCTGAGTTGAGTCAGAACGAGCTATGCCATAATCTCGTTATGATAGTTTTCTGTTTGTGGTAAAAGTCATTATGTCGTGTACTAAAATTTGCTATGATAAAATAAATATCGTGATAAAAAACATTTCCATCAAGCAAAGAAACTTTCCTCTTCACAATAATTATTACAGAACGCTTTTAAGTACCTACCTACCAATCAAAGGAGTCGAAAGTATCGGGCAGCATATTCAAAAATTTATAGAAGTTGTCAGCAAGTGAACGATGTCCCTGCATTATTAATGCTATAACATGATCGAGTTAGGTTAATCGATCCTGGATTATTCTCGCCCACGTCACTGGACCAATCAACAAATAATAAAGTTACAAAATAATTTTTATTAAGAGTGATATGCGCTGTTAATTTTTTGCTCGGTCAATTGATGAAATCATAAAAATGGAATTAATGGATGAAAACTGACAAATGTTCCAATTTTATCGAATTTTTCAGTTTTAACATAAAATTCGTTACCACGCTCATGCAAATTCAAAAGTGAACTGTTGCATGAAACCCAGAATCGTTCAATTTGCCCAACCCAGAAAGCTTTTTTTTATAACACGTACCTGTAATGTAATTTTTTATTTTTTATTTATTCATTTTTAATTATTGTATTTATTATTGTATTTCTTTACTCTACGATTCATATTCCTTTTTTGACATGTCTATATTTATTATATTAATAATTATTATGGTTTTTTATTATTTTTTTCGTTACGTACTTCACAAAAACTGTACAGGGTGGTCCAGTTTTCTATTCATTAAATTCAGGGAACGATAGAGAATCGAAAAATAATATCATTTTGCTTGATGATTTTAAGAAAAAATACTTATTTTTGAAATATACAAATAAAATATCGCTGATTGGAATAATAAGAAATTTTGTATAAAGTAGTTTTGCCAATTGAAGTACATGACGTGATACTCCCGATGAAAGATTACTTAATCCAGTGGCGTAGATTTCGGAATATCATTTCCTTTTTTTTAATAATTTCTACGCTACTGACTTTAATGCCAATATGACGTTTGTGGTAGATGGCCTCATGTCGTTTGGAGGAGAAAAGTAATCTTGCGTTTTTGTTGTAGGAGCACTGTTTTCAAGACTTCACAACTTAAGAACCCGTAAAAAGTAAAAATATCAAAACATTTTGAAGTACCTAGGTATCTTGAAAACAGTGCATCCTACAACAAAAACGTAAGATAACTTTTCTCCAAACAACATGAGATCTAGGTACCAAAAATGTCCAATTTGCATCCATTATTAAATTCAATGGCGTAGAAATTACAAAAAAAAAGGTAACGACATACCCAGATCTCCGCCACTGGATTAAATTCTTTATTAAATAAGCCACTGGGAGTATCACATCATGTACTTCAATTGGCACAACTACTAAGTACTTCAATTGGCACAACTGCTAAGTATACAAAATTTCAAATTATTCCAATCAGCCAATTTTTTTATATTTCAAAAATACGATTTTTTTCTTAAAACTTAAACACCCTGTATTTTCTTAACGAAGCATTTCCAGAATTTAGTAAATAAATCATCCTCATCTTATTTTTATATTCTCTGTACTTCCCTGAATTTAAATGAGGAAGAGTTCGATTCGTATCCATGAATCTGAAGACAAATCACATGTTTCGCCTTTATTAAGGCTCGTCAGTTTAACATAAATCAACAATCATGATAATTTTGTAAAATAAGAAAATTTTGTTGAACCTGGTTGAAAGATCAGTGGCGATTTTCACATGAAGTGAGTAAAGTGCCACTTCACGTATTTCTAAATAACATTTTTAAATTGGAAAAATGTTGTTATATGTATACCTAATTTTATCTTATTAGTAATAATAATAAATTGTTTTTATTCTAAATTTAATATAAATCGCACAGTCTATTTTTTCTTTGTTTTGGCAAGATTCGATTTGACGAAGTCTCGTCAGCTCGATTTTTGTGCTAGGTTCGGTCAGTCCGAAAAATCGACCTATTTGAGCTTGTCAAACCAGATAGGCAAAAAAAATAAATTAATTTCGAGCTGACCGGACTTTGCAAAAATCGAATTTTCGAGCTGACCAGCCCTTGTTCTGTGCAGAATCTATACACGACTTCACTAACTTTGCAACTCGGGAGTCGCCACTGTCTAAGAGTTAAATTTGTCGTTATATAGGGTCGTTACAAATTTCATAGGGCAATTTCATTGGGATATCGGAAACTGTTAGAGAGTCGGTTAAATAGGAAAAAAGTTGCGCTTTTAAGAGACACTTCCGTGCGTCTTTTAAATTTAAATTTTTTTTTCATAGGCTACTAGATAATTGGAAAAAACTTAAATTTACACAATTTTTTTCCTTTCCTTAATAATTCATTCTGTATAACAGCTACTTACAGCTGTTGTAAAATTCTAAAATTTTAAAATCAGCCCATTGAACGTATAGGTATACGTATGATGTATCACACTTGTACAATTTGGGAAAACCCAAAAAAATTGAAAAAAAAATGAAATTTTTTTGTAAAAAGTTAAGATAGGGACACGTAAGCCGTTTTTAAATATCTTGAGCCGTTTTCAATGTGAGATGCTTTGAAAATTGAAAATTGCGATTTTCACTTGTTTATAACTCATAAACTACTCAACCTAAATTCCAATTGTGAAAACCACCTGTATTCGATTTTGCCAGGCAATTTAAAAATACAATAATATAAAGGGTGTCCCCGTTAAAATAACGAAGCAGGTGTCAACTTCCGGTATTTCCGGAAGTGCGACCATCTTGAAAATATTTTCAACGCATTTCGCATAGTCACTTATGTCTGGAAAATTTTCATTTTGAAACTGTAGGATCAATATTTCCCAAGATATGGCCGCTGTCCATTCTTAAATGCCCACCCTGTACAAGTCAACTTTTATACCGAGTGAGTTATTACCGAAAAAAAAAATGCAAATTTCAGTCTTTTCCAATTATCTAGTGACATATGAAAAAAACATCTTAAAGATTCATGGAAGTTTTCCTTAAAAAGCGCAATTTTTCCTTCATTTAACCGACCCTGTATCTCTAACCGTTTTCAATATCCAATACCGGCCCGTAAAATTTGTATAACCCTATATATTAATTAATTAATTGAGTTCATGATTAATTAAGGGAAGGTTCTTTTAGCAAGCCCGCGCATGTCAACATCAATGATTTGGCATCTTTTAAGCCTCAATGGTTTGCGCGAAATTGATAGTCAAAATTTTTCCGAATCTGAGAAATACCTCGAAAATGGGACGAAAGTATAGTTTCCAATCTACAGGATTATACATGGTAAACTGAAAGTACTGTACAGGGTGCGCGACCGCGCGTAAATCCTCTACCTTTTTTTTGAGAAAACATCAATGGTGAAAACTAAAATTGACTATCGTGTTTTTTTTTCGAGTTATGATGGACAAAAACTCTATTTTTCGTTCTTACACTCTCTCTTGTTTACCTAATTTACACATTGTTGAAACACTTTTTTAAAAGGAATGCAGTCATTGATTCCTTTCTTTATCATTGTAATAAGAAAAAAATGTCATTCTAATGTAGCTCGATTTTAAAAAAATCAAAAATTGCCATGCCACTGCGTTCCTTTCAAAAAAATGTCTAAATAATTTGTAAATTATTTTCTTCTAATTGTATTAGGTAATGAGAGAGAATTGGAAAACTAAAAATTGAAACATCGAGTTTTTGTCAATAACTAGAAAACAAAAGACTATACCAATCTTGACGTCTTCTCAAAAAATAAAAAAATAGATGGCGGATGCGCAGTTTTTTTTCTTTTATGTGTATACAGGGTGTTTATTGTAAGGTTGGCCAAACTTCACAGGCTGATTCTTCAGACTTATAAATTAACAAAATTTCCAGTTAACGTTTGTCCAAAAATGCACCGTTTTTGAGATACAGGGTGTCGAAGAAATATTTCCAGTTTTTTTACGATATCTCGGGAACCGTATGAGATACATTGTTCAGCTCATACACACTATGTGCTCACCGATCCCCTTATTTTCGCCGTAAAATAAAAGTTTAAAAAAAATTCAGTGGTGTAAATTTAGGGTATTTTGAGGGTTTTGACCCCCTAATTTCTACGCTACTGGAATAAATTCAATTTTAAGCAGCGCCTTTGAACCGTCCATGTTCTGTACACCAACAAGGTATTCTTGGTTAACGGCTCTAAAGTAAACTCTTTCCGAGAAAAACGGCATTATATGAGAGAAAACATTACCTTTTTAAAGATTTTTCAATAGCATTTTGGAAAAATGAAAGTAAAGAGAAAACTTATTCCTATAATTAATGTTTTCTCTCATAAAATGACATTTTTCTCGAAAACGGTTCACTTTAGAGCCGTTAACCAGGAGTACCTTTTTGGTGTAGAAAACATGGACGGTTTAAAGGCGCTGCTTAAAATCGCATTTATTCCAGTGGTGTAGAAATTAGGGGGCCGAAACCCTCAAAATACCCTAAATTTACGCCACTGAATTTTTTTTTAACTTTTATTTTACGGCGAAAATAAGGGGATCGGTGAGCACATAGTGTGTATAAGAGCTGAACATTGTATCTCATATATATACGGTTCCCGAGATATCTAAAAAAACCTGGAAAAAGAATATTTCTTCGACACCCTGCTGTATCTCAAAAACTTCCGGACACACGTTAATGGGAAATTTTTTGTTTATTGTAGTCTGAAGAATCAACCTGTGAAATTTGGCTCACCTTACAGTAAACAGCGTGTATAGTTACGAAGATTCCCCATTAAAAGATCGAAACTACTTTGTTATGAAATAAAATTCATCTTGCAGAGAAAAAATTGTTTTTTGAAATTAATAAAATTTCATTTTAACTATGGTTGTTTTTAATCGTTAGTTTAAAAAATTATAATCCAGTTTTGAACTTAATTTGAGTTCACCTTCGCATTTTAAGTTTGATTCCATAAGAGCCAAACACTTTTTATTTCCAACTCATCACCCTGTATATTTGTATTGAAGACTAGCAACTTTCATCCCACTTCCATTTTTCTTAGATTCGGAAAAGTCAGGACTATCAATTTCCACCAAAAAAGGCTTTAGAAAAAACAGCAGAATGATTGAAGGGGAAAGCGGCAGGAGTAAAAATTCAAATTGAAGATAAACAAATAAAATGTCATAGAAAAAAACTGAAGCTTGTGTACGGGCTTTTTTTTTTTAATTTTTTTCTCTGAATTAAAATTGTATTCCCCATAATAAGAGATATACACGCTATGAATTGGACTTTCCAATTATTATTATTGACATAATTTGATGCTCATTAAAATGTTATCATTTTCTTTGTTTTGATTACTTATGACATTAAAATACAATTAATTTAAATAAGAATATTTGCGAATATGTTATTTAATGTTCATTAATTACAAATAAATCACAATTTAGTTGTTTGACATCATTTTAATGTCCAATCGAGGAAAATTATTATTCATTGTCCTTCGTTTCACAGAATTTCTCACGATTTACAAACATCAAAATTTTATTTTTAGAGGATACTTACCTAGTTCAGTTGAAGCAAAAATTAAACTTTAAATGTATTTATAATTTTAATTTATTTGCTTTTTTAATTTTATGTACCTATATTTGAAAATAAGGAGTAATTGAAATATTAATATTTAATTGTAATTAAAGCACCTCATTACCTTATATGATTGAAACAATAATTGCTTTAAATCATATAGTTTTTTAGTACAATGTTTCTTTCATTTTTGCCACATATCTGTGGACATACTGTATTATTCTATGTTTTCTTTCTATCTTTGTTCTGTTCTTCTATTACAAGTTAAACATATTTCAGTCTTTCATATATTAATATCAGGCTACAACTTTCATTTTCTTTCAACAAAATACGCACTATCATAAGTTATTTATTTATATACATTTACGACGATCCATTAAAATGAAGTAAAAATATAATATTTCTTTGAATCTCTAAACAAGGGCACACTTTGTTATTAGTTACACATTTAATTAATAGATTTCTAGCTATAAGGGCTACTATCTTTTATCTATTGACATACTAGATAATAATATGAAAATTGTTATTGTTACATTAATATAAGAGAGGCATTACAAACATTTGCCGAGTACTTAGGTATTTATATATTTGAAAATTGGACGTATTTAATAATTATATAAATAGTTATTAAATTATTTATAATATTTATAAATTAGTTACGCTACTTAATAATAAAAGAGTATTACCTCCTAAAATAACTGTCATTCTAACTCCAACTCCAATAATTAGCAACGAACATCGTATAATAGGTATAATATATCGTACGAGCAGGATCCAACTTTAAAAGTTACTTTATATATTGTGCCTCTCTCAGAGGTAAGCAATGAGAAAAGTTCACCAATTTAACATAAAAAGGCTCTCACGAACTTCAGCCATAAAAAGTTCCCACGCTCACGCAAGTTTCGTATTAAGGTACAACTTTTTTTCATTAAATGATCCTTTAGGACGTATTAAAAATGAGAAGAAAAAATGTTAAGAGAACGCCAATGTTAACATCGCACAATTGACATTATCAAAGCAAAATATTTATTCCAAAGAGTTCTACCAAGGCATTATAAATAAAACAAAACGAAACCTATTTATAAGCATTTCGTCCTACTTACTCGCAGAAAAATTTAAATCCAAATCGAACTGGTCGCCGCTATCACACCAACATGAGCATCCATTTGAAGTGGAGTCCGTTATCAAAACGATCGTAGAAGCGTCTTCGAGCGTTGCGCGCCAATACCGAACTGGATTCAAACTAAAACACAAACAGAAGCAACTGCCTCTGAAGCTGCGCCACCCCTTGTCACCGCAAGAATTAAAACATTAACATAAAAGGTTGCTCTCCTCTCCTGGTACCTAATCAATTGTTAGATGTGTAATGTCCTGTATTGATTCAGCATATTGTGGCATGTTTATTAGTGTTTAGTGTTTAGTGTTTAGAGAAAAATTTTCAACAACTTTTTAGGGAAGATATATTTATACACCATATACGAGTACGTTCAAAAAACTCACTTCAATCAAGAAGTTAATAATAATTAAAGACGATTCAACTTTGTTTTCATTAAAAGCCAAAAATTGTAGTGTAAATTAATTTGAACCCAAGAATGTTCGCATTTAATTTAAAAATGATTTAAAATAAAATGTAACAAATTAAAATTTCATTTTTAGTTATAGTTCAACCAGTCCTGCGCACAGTGTCAATAGACACTCTGCAGGATTTACACTGCAGTAAAATTACTGTAGGAATGTAATTTTTCTGGTTTAATAAATTTATTATTATTATTATTAAAAAAAAAAAAAAAAAAAAACACACAGGGAACTGTACTGCGACCATTACTGTTTGTACTATATATATAAATGATCTTCTGAATCTTGTACCAAACAGTATTATAATATCCTTTGCTGATGATACAGTTTTAATATCTTATGATAGTAATTGGTTACTAGTACAAGAAAAAATGAACCATAATTTAAAAACAGTGGCAGAATGGCTCGCAAAAAATAAATTATCACTAAATATAGAGAAAACGTCTACAATGACATTTGGAAGCTACTGCAATAGTGTTCCTGAGCAATTTGATATATATATAGAACAGAAATATGTAAAGAGAGTTGAACAGTGTAAATATTTAGGCATATACCTTGATTATAGACTAAATTGGAACGATCAAATTCAATATATAAGAAATAAAACTAAATATCTTACTTTTCTCTTTTACAAAATGTCTCAAATAATGAAAATAGAGACCTTAAAAATGCTGTACTACGCTTTTTTTCACAACCTCGCCACATACGGTATAATAGCCTGGGGTGGTGCTTATAATAACAATCTCCAATTGCTGCAGTCTTTTCAGAATAAGTTGTTGAAGATGGTGTTTAAGGGTCACTCTGAAATTCATAATTGTCCATTAAATATAAGACAATCTTTTGCTTTTGAGTCACTTATGTTCCACTATCAGAGATTAACAACATTATATCAAGAATCAAATAGCATAACAAGAAATAAATCTTTGATCATACCGACTAGACATAAAAATATCACTACTAAAAGCAGCTATATTAAAGCTATAACACTTTTCAACTCTCTGCCACTAGAATGTAAAATGTTGCCGAATAGCAATCATATTAGGAAGAAAAAATTTAAAAAATGGATATCTGAAAATGTACAATGAAAATATAAGTATATTATGTGTATATAATGTAAACCTCTATTGCAGTTTTGTTTATTAATTCTTAGGGGGGGTGGGGTGGTAATAGTAAAGGAGAAACATGTCTATGCCAGAAGACATTTTTTGTTTATGTTAGTATTTAATTTGATCTTAGTTAGTTTTGGGTTATTGTATGGGTTGGTTAGTTTAATTATTATTAGTTGATTAGCATTTTTAGTTATAGTTCAACCAGTCCTGCGCACAGTGTCAATAGACACTCTGCAAGATTTACACTGCAGTAAAATTACTGTAGGAATGTAATTTTTCTGGTTTAATAAATTTATTATTATTATTATTATTAAAAGTAAAATTTTGGAAATGGAACAAGAACTTTTGTAAATTTGCACGTCTTATGTTAAACTTAAACGTGTGGAACTAGTTAGGTACATTAATCCTTAAATCATATCAATTTTTGGAACTAGACAAAGTCTTTATCAACCCTTCTTCCGTATAGAGTAGAATATTTCCATAGACAGACAAGGACACCTGGCATTAACCATTTTACGTCAGAATAATTGTGACGTAAATCACTGGAAGCGCACTCGCGCCGCAGTGCTTTCTAATTTAATAATGCTGTTTAGTTATTAATTTCATGACAAATGTGGCTTTAAAGCTTTCCTATGTCGCCGTTGCATTATTCGAAATCTTACATATACACGCGCAGATCTAAAGAGCAATTAACCATCTATCTACCCTAATAATGAAAAAGAAAATTTAGACTGGCGTGCCGAAATTATGGATTTTCTTTCCCCAATTCCTAGGGTGGTTTTAAAAACGCTTATTAAAATTTAAAAGCGCGCTTAGTATACGAGGCAATTTCGCTGATTAAAATTTAATAAATTCATCGATTTGATTGTGTAAACCTCTTAATGGAGTGTGAATTTTTAATTAGTGTATAAAAAGGGTTACTAATAAATTATTAATTTTAATGGCTATAGGGAGCAATATCTGGGTTAAACGTAGCCATGACTGTATTTTTTTATATTCGGTATTTTAGCTTATAGGTATATAGATAACGTTACAGGTGATCTAAAACTAGCCACTGTTTTTGAAATTAATGCCAGTATTCATAGAGAAATAGCGATGACATAATATGACTTGTTAAATTTTTTATTTTGATTGGCCGAAAATTAACTCTAGCTATACCCCTTGGAATATTTCCCAGTTAATTACAGCCTCATTGTGACCATAATAATGCTTGAATGAAATCCATCTGATCAATAATATTGACAGTGTAAATATATATGGGCTTCTTGGCCTGTTCAAGAAGTGATTCAACTTCTTGTTTCAACTACCGAAACCTTTAGCTGTGATAATTTTTCAAAAACGCAGCTACCAGTGATCAATGTCCAATAAAAGGACCATGAAGTAAGAAGAAAACCAATTTTTGTGGGAATTTCTGGAGAGGCCCCTTACAAACCTGTATGATGATTACCTCTTCAAGTAGTGTCCTCTCATGTCTGCATTCCCCAAAGGAAGCATGAGCGACAGATAAACAATTATCAGAACATGGAATGAAAGAAAATTTTGGCCTTATTTCACCCTAATTTTGTATTATAATTATTACTTATTTATAGTTTTCCCCTTTAACTCATATGCAATCGTTTTTTATTAATTTGTAGCATTGATATTTGTGAGTCAAATCCAGAGAATTCTTCATCTTCTTAGTCCGTTTTTTTTGACCACCTTTTTAATAGTTGTTAGCAAATGAGTTCCATTTATTCAAAGACGATATTTTTATTTATTCTGCCTGAATTTTCAGCAGACAACCAACTGTGTCGTCAGAGAATGACTCAATTAAATTAAAATGAAAGGGAGAACGTAAACATCCCCTTTCTTAATTCCAGCGTTTTCGTCTTGGTGGTTTGACCTCAATAGAGCTGATTGGTAATTTGAATCTCGCTTTAATTTACTCCTTGCAAGATGTTCAATTAAGATATTACTTTATCGAATGTCTTTCATAGTCCGCAAAGCAAATAATAAATGATCTTTGTTTGCATCTCTAAACTCCTGCTGGTATTTTGGAATGGATGCCTTTCTGTTGTGTTGTGGTATCAAGCCTGGTGAGAGTACCTACTTACTTTCCTTTTACTGAAATTACTTTTTCTTGTTACTATTTGATACTAAAATGGTATGATATGACAAAAATTGTAAACACTTAAAGAGAGTTATTATTATTATTATTTTAAATCAGAAGTAGTCATAATAGTAGTGATAGTGATAGTAATAGTAGTGAATCAGGACAATCCTACAGAATATGCCACGTTAGTTATAATAATAATATATTACATCACCTAGTAAAGTTACAAAGCATGGGATTTTTCTAATAGGGTGACAATCTATACGTTACTCGGTCTTTGTTCGCTCACTACTTGATCCATCTATCCAGGTTGCGCCCTTGTCTCGAAACTCACCCTAAATTTACCCTCGCGTATACAGGACCAGGGCGGTTTGACATGATTGTATAAGTCAAATGAAGTAGGTAATAATAAATACACCCATTAAAGTTATGTACTAAGGCTGAGTATTGTTGAAAGTCAAAATGATTCTTTATGTTTAAGTATTACCTATAGGTGCAGTCAACTACTATAATTTATTTCCATTCTCATCTAAAGGAGAGAGAATAAATGATCAGATCATTAATAATTATTGTTCAAGTAGGTATACTTACTTCATAGTTGAAATCAACTTTACTCTCTACATGCCTTACTATTATCGATTGAAATGCGTCCCACGTTTTAAATCTTACAAGTGATATATCAATAGGTATTTAAAATTATTACATGATTTTTAGTTTTGAAGGTATGTATAGAGGTAGGTAGTTAAGTGATAAAAATTTAAAAAATTTCAAACAACCCTAAGATCTCCGCACTGCAATCTGGAAAGAAATTAAAGTGTCTCAAAAAATAGTAACCAATATTAATGATAAGGTTATGCAAAAATTCGGTTTTTTGTCTTAAGCGGTTATTGAAATATCGTCAAAAAACTTTTAAAAAATATTTTTTTGACACCCTGTATTTTGAAAACGATGAGTTTGCGTATCCATGTTAATAGGAGCTTTTTTATCTCCATCAGCGCTCGAAATTTTCCAAATTTTTATAATTTTTTTTCAAAATGGCGACATGCCCAAGACTTTAAGTTTTAAGTCTTTGAATCAATTCAAATTGAATCAAATTGAAAAATTAATATTTTGAATCCAACAGAGATAGAACCTTGACTTCAATATGAAAGTTGTAACTGAAGCTAAGGAGTTTCCAAAACTAGTTTCAGTTTGGGCGAGAACCTAAAAATGCCGAAACTGGAGCCTAAAAACTAAAAACCGGAAGTCGGCCATATTCCCGCAACGAAGGTCCAAATCCAAAAACTTCAAATAAAAAAACGTTTCGTCTTGACGAGACCTACACGGCCCTTACCGTTGTCTAAATCGAGCTGGTACACCCTGTATAATAAAAACAAATACGTAGGTACATATATTTAATTAAAAAAAATATTTAGGGGTGCTAAGATCGATCAAAAATACTATCGATGCGCAATATAATGTCTTAGGTGTCTATAGGCACGTATAGGGCAGCTACTCTTGCTCGTTACCTTAAAAGCATGACCATTTAATCATTGGAAACCAACAAATTCCCAAGTTTCACTCCAAAGAGATATCTCATCGGCCTGAATTTATCTATTAAGTTACCTCTCTACCTTTTGCTTCCAATTATAGAAGATCAATAAATCTGAGGCAGTTTGAATTATTCAGGTCCAATATGTTACCATATATGTACTCATATGCTGATAGTTTAATAGCACGTGCTGGTGTTGCTACTTTTGTAGAACGCGATGTGCAAAATTGTCTTCAAAATATGATCAGAGCCCAAATGTTACTGAATTCTTAAAGTTGTCTGACATACAAAAATAATAACCTTTTACACCACTCTGAAAGAAAGCTCTTCGTACAATTATTGATTAAATATAAATTGCCCAATCGATATCAGATGTAACAAATACCAGGAGTTCCTGTTTGGTCAGTTCAGGAACTGTCAATGTTAGTATGATTTGAAGAACTGCAAATATTGAAGGCTCTAAAAAAAATCGGAATAAATAAAATGAAACGTTCACTGGAACTATCGAGGGAAGTGTTACCAAAAACGACTAAAACTGATAAAAGCTGATCGTCCTGACAGAAAATCCCAATCGTCAGTAGCGATCCTATGAACACATCACACTGCCAGAAGAAATCATCAAGCAACTTTGATGCACATTATTGAAAATCCGTAAATATTGCTCATGATGTAGCTTAGAGTGAAGAAATTCTAACACTCCCGTGGTCCCATAGCAGTTCTTTTCGGTAAGAACTTCAACAAAAAATTGGGAAGTCAAAGAAAAAAGAGCGAATTCAAAATTCAAAAGTGCGAATAGAAAATATCAAGATATCAGTAATAAGCCTAGCGTCTAAACGCATGACCAACTTAAAGTGGGAGGTTTCGATTCCCGGAAAGATTTTTCCTTCCAAGAAATTATTTCAAATGACAGGCCCACTAAAAAAAAAATTTGACTTTGAGGCTCTGGGACCAAATAGTTCCTAAGATATGGCCAGTGGCTGAAAATTTTGAGTTAGTTATTCTGGGACAGCCTATATAGAGATACTAAGATGAGACGGTAGCGTCATTACTGAAATCAGGAATTGTCACTTAACATAATATAATCCTACTGAAACAAAAAGGATCGTACGTTTTCCACATCATTCTTATTGTCTGAATGATCCCTGCTCGGGAGCCTTCTCTCCTCTTTTCTTCTTTTGGTTGATATGTTCACTGTAGTCCATGGTGTTTGCAGCAACGCTACGTAGTGCGCGCCTACTTAGCCAAACTTTTCGTATTCACACGTTTTTCTTCAATTTCTCATTATTTTCCTCGAATTCTCAGTTTTTTTTTTTCGAATTCGTGCTTCGAATTCTCTTTTTTTTTCGTTTTAATTTCTTCCAAATCGAATTTTTGCTTCGACTCATTCGTTTCTTTTTTGATGTTCCATTTATTTCTTTAAATTCGGTTTATTTTCTTCGAAAACGCATTTTTTACTTCGAATTCGTTCTTTTGTCTTCTAATTCCCAGTTTTTTCTTTGAATTCTCACTTTTTTCTTAGAATTCCTGTTTTTTCTTCTTCAAATTATTATTTTCTTCTTTGAATTCTCACTTTTCCTCAAATTCGTGTTTTATTTCTTCGAATTCCCACTTTTTCTTCGAATTCGTTTTAGTTTCTTCGAAATAGCACTTTTTGCTTCGAATTCGTTGTTTTGTCTTCGAATTCCCACTTTTTTTTAATTCTCACTTTTTCTTCGAATTAGTTGTCGAATTGTTCGAAAATGTTGTCATGTGACGCCCCAGCTTAATGCATCTTCAGACTTTATATGACTTTTTTAATAGCTAAATAAATAGCATAGACCTTCGATCGTTAAGTTGTTAAGAAGCTTCAAGAAGTCAAGTGTAAATGGTTCATGAGGTTTCATGAGTCTGATGGTCATCTTCCTGACAAATTCATCCCAGAATTCATCGATTAACGGTAACTGCAGAATGCCATCCCAAAATTACAAAAATGGGCTTTATGGTTTCTAAGGCGATCGACTGTAGTGGTAAATACTCGAAACTGACAGACGTGATAACTCAGCATCAACTTATTAGATCAATTTTTCATTTGCACCACATAATTCGTCCAGAGTACATGACAAAATTTCAATTTATCTTGTTAATATGATATTTCTAAGCTAATATAAAATTAATTGCTTGCCTATATGTTTGCTCAAGGGATACAGAATAATTATACAGAGTGTTGAATCTCTTCGATCCCTGTTACCTTTTTAAAGTTATTGGGGAGATTATGGAATTTCTGACTGCTGATGCGAGGATGTACGTAGTCATCCTCGCATAGTACTTACCCATTGGAAATGGCTCAATGAAGTGGTAATTTTGTATCCAAAAGACAACGTACTGTGAGCACATATTTAATTTAACCCTTGATGTCGAAAGTGCGCAACATTGAATCACAGGGGGCTATTTTAAGCTGTGTTAATAACCCATGAATATCGATTCAAGCAAGCAAATTTTGTTCAAGCTGCGCCTTTTCAGTCTAAAAGGTAAATATTTTACAGGTCTGCACTCGAGATCCATTAAAGAACTTTCTAGATTTATCATCGTTGTCATCTTACCACTATGCGTCCTGACTCCTGAGAGCTTCGTGGCAGGTGTTTTTCTGGGTAACTAAGGTGTTGTAAGGTAGGAAACTTTTCTAATAAGAACAAAAATTTCTTAATAATTATTCATGGTTTCATTATTATAAATTGATCAAGATGTATGTGTTGTTGAATCATGTTTCCAAGATTAAATTGTGATTTTATTTGATTTATTAAAGCAACACCCTGTATAACAAAGTTGTTTGCACTTTGCTAACCTTGAACTGAGTGACCGGAAATGTGGAGATTTTGCAAATAATAATGCGATAATTGAGTTATTACGTCATTTATTCATTGCCCATATGTCACCTTACTTGCACGCAAGCATTTTATCATCTAATGGTTAGTCTACACTATCTCGAGATCGATACTCAAAATTGTGAAGAAGCTTATTATTTATATTTTTCCACCTATTTCAGTAGTCCATTATTTGTTCTCAGGCTACCCTATTAAATATTTATTTATTATGCGATTTCAAACGGCTTTTTTATGATATTGTTACGGTCTTTATTAAGTCCAAATTAAAAGTCTTACAACATTCTTTATTCTTTAACACAAATATAACTTATAACAATAATCTCCAAATCTAAATTATCAGCTGTTATCTTATTTACAGATACACCGACACCACTAACATACCAACAACACTCTTTCACTTCACTTGTCACAATCACTTCACTCTGTTTTCTACTTTATGTCTTCAGCTTTCATCGATTTCACTTCCTAATTACAACTAACTGCCAGTGTGCCGACAGCTTCTTTTATATTTATATCCCATTGTCGTGGAGTCTAGAAATGTCTGATAGTTCCACGGACGACTCCACGAAATCTCGAACATGCGTAGAACGCAGAACCATTCTATTATTTATTTAGTAGAATGTTAGTTACACTGGCCTGGCAATATGTCATTAGAAATATTACGAAGTTGACATTTCTCTGATGCTGAGTCATCATAATTATTGTAGAGAAGAGAAGGTAAACAAATACGAATTCAGAATATTTCTAGTGTTCCTTCGTTATATATTATAGTAGAGCTTTATCCTAAAAAGTCCAAGGCCGACTAGATCATTGTTTAGGTTTCTTGAATTCATGATACCTATTTTTTTAGAAAAAATCTGGGGACGCCACTGGATTCACCACCTCTCAAAACGGTGCTATACTAAATTAAATCGAAACTTGTAACGTATTAACGATTTTATCGTAGATACATTTTGATTGTATTTGTATTTATTTTTGTTCTATTTACAAAACTAGGGCTAAAAAATTTTGTGGGTACTTTTTGTAATTTTATTTTTTTAATGGATATGTAGGTGCCTAACTTTTACTTACAACAAATATTTAATTTGGTACAAGAATTAGGTATGTTTAATTTGGCCGTATAAAATTTAGTATAGTACCGTTTTGAGAGGTACCTATTATAGTGAATCCATGGGGTAATTTTATTTTGACCATAAAATCGTTAAACCTCAATAGGTTTCGAAAAATCTTAAACGTTTGAGAAATGGTGAATCCAGTGGCGTGCAGTAATTTCAATTCTTGAAATTTTACAACTAAACGCCGATCTAGAGTAGGCCTTGGATTTCGTAGGGATGAGGAAATTTGCTCCAAAAATGCAGCTCATCAAGCTTTACCATTAAAAAAATCCGGATAAAATCACACAATAAAAATTATACAGGGTGATTCAAGCACAAATGGGTTACACTGTATATTATTCATTAGAAATTAGCTTGACATGAGGCTGCTAATGTACAGGGTCCAGCAAAAAGATCTCCCTGATTTTAAAAATTAATAAAAAAGAAAACCACGTAAGATGCCATTTTTTTAATCACATAAACTGTACATATTCTAAGACTACTTCAAAAGCTCACTTAAGTGACTGAATAATGCAATTTTGAATTTCTTCAGATGAACGTGGGGAAAAATTGGTAAAAAAAAAAATAAATTCTCTCAATTTTTTTAACCATTCTCAAAAAAGAAATCTTGATGCTCTCCCACCCACCTCAAAATGGTAATAATTGAAAATTATACGTACATTGTGCAGAGAGGTCTACCCACTTCTCTGCTGACGTCCTAACTCAACCAATCGTCTTAATCTCAAAATCTGGGGGGGTCTTTCTGCCGGACCCTGTATTTTGGCAAAAAAAAATTGTGGTAGTTGTCAAAGTTGACATAAAACGTCAGAGAGTGAGTATTATTATTTGCTAAATTTTGAAAAATCTGAAGTTCGAGTGAAGTTACCACATTAATCACCTTTAGAAAGATGAAGTGCCATAAAACGTATCAGCGTCCTAGAATAGGAATTTCACGCTAAATTAAAATCCAACTGTGAGAACCATATTCTAATTAAATTTTCTCTTTCAATATGAAAACGCAATAATATACTTGTCGTTACTAAGTCAAAAAAACCTTCTTGCGCATCAATCGCAGAAATAGTGTATTTTTATGCGATTCAATTATGAATATTTTCACCGCTTTTTAAATTATTGGCTTTCTGAAATTTTCCATAGTCATGTCATGTTAGCGTAGTGCTTTAATGTGAAAAATTTTCTGTGATAATTTCATTTCATTTCGTTTAAACACGAGCCTTAGAATGGATTTTTAAATTTAAAAATCAAAAAAATTGGCAAAATTTAACAATTTTGTCCCTTTTCCTATGCCCGCCACTGGCTAACTTTACTTGAAAAATACTATTTTTTACACTACCTTTAATAAATTCGGAAAAAACTGAAAGGAGAGTTTTGAAAACCGAAAGTTTGAAATTTTAGAGGAATAAACATCATGTAAAAATATTCGAATATCTCCGCCATTTTTATATTTACTTCTTGAAATTTTTGAAGGTTAAATGCTATTAGTATAGTTGTCTACTATCAAAATTTCCGTTCTATTCCTTCAAAAATAAGCTCATGAATGTTTATAGAAATGTAGACATTTTTACCCTTTTCCTACCCACGCCTCTGGCTTATTAATAGAAATGATGCAAATTGTATTGCATTAGCTCAAATTTCAAATAAGTTTATTCCAATCTTGTTAATTTTGTTTAAAAGTTTTTGATCTTGCCTATTTAGGGGTTCAAAATCTAGCCATTTTCCAAAAATTGAAAGGCCGCCATTTTGGAATGTCTTTACCTATTTTACTCAAATACAGTACCAGACGACTACTTGAAGGTATCTTACTACCAAAAAAATTTCAGCGCTCTAGATTGAAAACTTCGACCAGAAACCGTGCCTCACGGACGGTTTTTTTTCTGAAATTCGGAGGGACATCCTGTAGAAGTAACACAACTCTAGGAAAATGTTTTTTATGAAAATCAAACGTCAGCCCTAAGGTTTATAAGAGTAAAAAATTTCGTTCATTAATCTTGAAAGATGAAGCTACAGGAACGTTTTTAAAAATTTAGAGAAATTAATTTAAAAAAAACATCATGTAAAAAAAAATCGAATATCTCCGCCATTTTTCTTATTTACTTTTTGAAATTCTCAAGGGTTGAAGTCTATTAGTATAGTTGTCTACTGTAAAAATTTCAGTTTAATTACTTCAAAAATGTGCTCATAAATTGTTGGAGAAATTTAGCCATTTTTACCCTTTTTCTACCCACGCCACTGGCTTATTAATAGAAAAAATGCAAATTTTGTTGCATGAAATTAAATTTCAAGTCATTTACTTCCAATATTGTGAATTTGATATAAAACTCTTTTTCTATCTAGCTTATACAGGGGTTCAAAAAATAGTCCTTTTTCCAAAAATTCAAATGGCTGCCATTTTGAAACGGCTCGGCCGATTTTGCTCAAGTGCAATACCAGACCACTCCTTGTGGATATCTTACTCCCACAAAAATTTCAGCCTCCTAGATTCAAAACTGCGACCTGAAATGAGATGACAAAACCCGGATATGTGGAACTTTGAAGGGACACCCTGTAGAAGTAACGTGACTTTTGGAAATTTTTTCAACGAAAATCTAAAGTCATTCCTCAGCTTTACAAGAATCCAAAATTTCGTTCACTAATCTTGAAAGATAAAGCTACAGGAGCGTTTTGAAAATCGAAATTTCGCGATTTTGGAGAAATATATATATATATAAATATATATATATATATATATATATATATATAAATATATATATTAATAGAAAATAAATATAATAAATAATTTATTATTTCTATTATAATAAATATATATAGACATATTAAGAGCCCATACGAAGCCTAAAATGCTATGTTCAGTTGAGTATTCGAAGCCTGGACCTCCCATGTGAAGCCCGTCTTCGGGCTTCGAAAATTTTAACGTGTATAAACGTCGTACAGCATGGCCATCTATCGGTGGAACCATTGGACAAATTTTGCCCAGGGCATCACTTTGACACCTGGGTACCCTAAAACATACGCGACATAGTTCAACGAAACGTTCTACAGAGGGAGCGGCGCACGTTAGTATATAATTGTGTATATGTCGAGCATTTTTCGAAGCCTGTAGACGCACAGCCGATTATTCGAGTCCCGGTAAAATTGGCAACGGTGCATTGAGTGATGATATGTTTACATCAATTTATAAGCATCACGAGCTCTTCAATCTCCTCTCCAGTAAAATAATTTAACCCGAGAGCAACTGTGTTTACAGTCGCCAGCGCAAGCATTACGAGCTGCGTTTCGTATAATAACCGCATAATAGCCAATCAACCATTCTTGGATCACCTCATAAATTCTTGGTATTTTAACAATTTTAGCACAGAACTTTTAAACTAAAATTCCTACGTATGCATAAGCCAACATTATTTTCAGCTATAGGTATAGGTACAGGTGTCCCATTTTTACCCGGTTAATTTTTTGAAATAGAACAACGTATTTTTTTACATTATCGTGTTCAGATTTTCTGACTGTATTTTTGCATTATAGCAATTTATTTAAAAGAAATATACCTTGCGACCTTGCTTTTTAAAACTAAAAGATGAAACTTGCGATGGTGGTAGTCAATCAAAGATCATCTTAATGTTTGAAAGTTGCGATTTTATGTTCACAAAAAAAACTTGGTAACTTTTAAAGTAGAGTTTATACAAAGTCAATTGAAACGACAAAAAACTAAGAAGCGCGGCTGATAATTCATAGTTCATTGATGAAACATATGCGGCGGTAAAACAAATTTAATAGCTATTTATGATATTAATGTTAGAAGTGAAGTTTTATTTTGTTAGTGAAAAGGTTTGTGAAATGAGCGAAACGTAGCGGAGCGAATTTTACAAATTCACGAACAAAATAAAATCACTTTTAAGACGAATATCATACAATGGTTTTTGTAAAACTGCTCTATTTTGATAATAAAATTGATGAATTTACAATGACACTCAACTTCAAATTGCATTTTAAAATATTACAGACAAGTAAGTACAAGTAGTGTACTATGCAATAGCAACCGTTGCTGACGCTATGGTTACTAACAAATGCGTGCATACAAATAAAAGAGATGTCATAATAATTATTATTATTTGCAATTTCTGAACAATTATTATTGTCTTGAATTCTTGACTAGCTACTTATTTTTTATTAATATGTTTGCCAGTAATAAAAAGAATATGAAAAAATCTTATTACTTACCTATAATTTTGTCTGATTTCGTCATGAGAAAATGTAGTTTAAAAAGAGAATGTAAGTAAGTACAGATAAAGTAGATAGAATTACTTTTAACACGAGTGTTGTAATGTATTTTTAACACTGTTACAAATTTTTTTAACCCGCTTCCATGGGCTTCAATGGCACAAAAAAATGTTTTTGTGCAACTGCCATTAAAAGACACATACATCACTTTTAACGACAGCTGACAGTGTTAAAAGTGATTGTTTAAATGGAAGCGTGTTAAAAGTACTTTTAACACTAGTGTTAAAAGTACATTACAACACTCGTGTTAAAAGTAATTCTATCTACTTTTTCTGTACTTACATTCTCTTTTTAAACTACATTTTCTCATGATGAAATCAGACAAAATTATAGGTAGTAAGATTTTTTCATATTCTTTTTATTACTGGCAAACATATTAATAAAAAAATAAGTACCTAGTCAAGAATTCAAGACAATAATAATTGTTCAGAAATTGCAATCAATAATAATTATTATTATGGCATCTCTTTTATTTGTATGCACGCATTTATTTGTTAGTAACCATAGCGTCGGCAACGGTTTCTATGCATAGTACACTACTTGTACTGATATGTAATATTTTAAAATGCAATTTGAAGTTGTGTCATTCTAAATTCATCAATTTTATTATCAAAATAGAGCAGTTTTACAAAAACCATTGTATGATATTCGTTTTAAAAGTGATTTTATTATATGTTCGTGAATTTGTAAAATTCGCTCCGCTACGCTTCGCTCATTTCACAAACCTTTTCACTCACAAAATAAAACTTCACTTTTAACACCAATATCATAAATAGCTATTTTAATAAATTTCCTAGCTGATATTAAAGTTTATTGGGAAATAACGCGCCAAACGAAAAATTTCAATTCGTGGTCACTTTTTTATTATCCATTTTTGGAAAAAAAGTTATTCTCCATAAAAAGTTGTGCTTGGTCTGAAACCTAAAATGGAATAGTCTGACATAAAATTTTTGCAATCGTATACGAGCTTTGTCCTAAAACACGAATAGTACCAAAGAGTAAAATAGTTATTTTATTATTTATTTATATTTATTGTTATAAGTAAAATTATTTATTTTCGACAATATCAAAAATTGTTACTTAAAAATGTTGATCAGCACTGCAAATTACATTCAAATAAACAAAAACATGCAGTTGCGTGACTAACAAAAAACAACATACAAACTATACAGTGCATTTTTTTAAGTGTTGCCATAGGGAATAGCATGTAAAAATATGCACCCTATGTTAACTTAATGTCTTGTACCTACTTTGGAAGTCGTTTTTAATTTTCAATAATAGTACATGTCATCTACTTTACAATACGACCTTTCAGAAAAGCCGGTCGTCGTTTAATTTAATTATACTTGTCCCATTGAGGAAAAAAAAACTGCATGAAACTGTAAGAGATACGAAGTCGGTTACATTACAAAAAAGTTGCGCAGTATTTGGCAATTTTTTTTTTCTCAATATTCCCAGAATTTCCTGAAATATCCTGAAAAAAACTTGAAACATGCAGATTTATTATTTTAGTCATATCTTCTTTATTATTGAAAAAAAAAATTTTATGTAGGTTTACATAAGCCTTAATGAGCCACACATTTGACGTTTCAAAAATTTACAAAGCCGACTAGATCTTGGGATTTTCAAAGTCAACTTTTGTTTTTCTTATGGCCGCCATATTGTTTTTCATGCCATTCGCTATAGAAAAAATCCCGGAACCCAAAAATTGATCACATTGCAAATAAATTCGAAAAAATGTAATCTTCTTTATTAAAAATAACGTAATAAAATTTTACCGAATGTCAAAAAGTGCATTTTTTAAGTATTTCCATAGGTAATAATATGTAAAACATTACACCCTATATTAACTTATGTTGTACCTACCCATTGTAACTTAGAAGTCGTTTTAAATTTTCAATACCTACATGCATGTCATGTACTTTACGATACAACATGTCAAAAAAACGGTCGTCTTTAAATTTTAATATTTCGTTCTCATTTGAATTAATAAACTTTAATAAAGGAGTCAGAATAAACAAAGTGTGTTAAAATTTTTAAATTTTTTTGTTTATTAATTTGTGGTTTCTTACTTTGTGCATGGTACCTTATTAAAAAGATTTAGCTGAAATAAGATCTCGATTTTTGTTTTTTTTATCACGATATTTCAGCAGCATCCTATTATTATCCTATTTTTTTTTTCAGATTCTCAATACTTCTCAATATTTAAAATTGTCCACATTTTTTGAAATTTAACAGACCCTGTTTTTTTTACTATTTCCGATGTCCACGTAGCGAGTCACGAATACCCAGTTAATGAACCTCGTATAATTAAATTGAATAAAGTCCGGTTTTTCCAACTAGTGGAGCGAAATGGGAAAGAAAATGTGTTGTTTTATTTTTGCGTAAAACCAGCTACCACTTATATGTATCATGTTTAGACTACTCCTAACATGAAATGTACATTTACGACTTTTTTTGCAGGACAGGACTTTTAGAATTACAAAAAATTCAAAAATTGATGATTCAGAAAAATTGCATTTTAAAAGTTTTGTGTGTGTGTATGTCGAATGTTTTGGCTACGGAAACTACGTCCATCCGCCTATTTCCCAATAATTTATGATACTTTTAATTTGAGACAGTATTCTACACCACTTTAATTGTATACCAATTTCTTTCTATGGTTTACTTTCTACTTATATGCTTAAATGTCCAGATTGCTGTTTTTTATATGTCTGACCAGTCTTTTTAATTCATCTGCGTTGGGGGTTCTTAGAATTTGTGTGAGGTTGAAAGGTAGGGTAATAGTGTTATTGTCATTGTAATATATGTCTTTCGTGTATCCATCTGTTTCGTTAGAGTTCAGACTGCAGTTAAGAATCATATGTTCCGCGTCCCCAATTTCTCCACAACGGCAATTTGGGGAGTCTGACAATCCTATTTTGTTTAAGTGTTGGGGTACCCGTCCATTGTTACATCTCAGTCTAGTTACCGTAGTTATTTCTGTTCTGTTCAAATTCATATTTTTGAACCAGAGATTTCTGAGAGGAGTTTCTTGTATATTTTTAATATAGAATAATCCTTTTGTGCTGTTGGTGTATTCTGTCGTACTTACCCTATCTTTCATGCGAACCATTATGTCTTGCCAAGGGTATTTATACTCTGCTAGCGTTCCTTTTCGTATGGATTCTTTTGCCATTTTGTCTACTATTTCGTTGTTTTTTACTCCACAGTGCGCTTTGACCCACACCAAGGATTTAAAAGTTTTAAATATTTCAAACTACTCAACTAGTTCGACGAAATCGACAAAATTTTTCATTTAAATTAAAGCGCTTCTGTTGGCGGTAAACTTGTTTAGGATTTTTATATTTGATTGTGAAATCGAAAGGTAATTTAAAATTTCCACAAAATTGTAACGATATTTTTTGAGTAAGTTAAAAAAAATAAAAGTTCAGCCCTGTGAAAAATCAATCCAACTAAACTGATTTCAATCAACAATCAGAGAAAAACAGTTCCAATACAAAAGGTTACCTAGGAAACAAAATCAAAATAACAGGAAATAAACGAAAATAACTCAAGTAATGTTTAGGTAGGTACTCGTAAGTTAAATCAAAAAACAAAGTTACAAAATACAGTTACTATTAAATAGGTGCATGCAGTATAGTTGGACCAGAGATATAACGAAACGACTTCTGTCATTTTATCAATTTTTGGATTATTGAAATATTGTTGAAGTCATAAAATATGACAGTTTAACAATTAGATCATTTCGTTATATCTCTTGGTCGACTATACCATACCTACCTTACTGACTGCAGTCTTTAAACGATCACAAATTAATAATAATTATAATTTGGTGATAACCAGTTAGGCGATGTACCTATATTTTCATTGATCGTGATTTTAAAACTTATAATATTGTAGTTAGGTACTACTGTGATTTATAAGTTTGGTGGGTGGGTAGGTGAATATAAAAAAAACCTATGAAACTTTCAAAATTTTTAAAAATACATGATAAAATTCTATAATATTATGCACAAACCCTTTCTAAACTATTTATGTACCTATTGTTTTTATAAGTTACTTTTCTAAGCGCGCTATAAACCTAGACGAACAAATTTAGCTCCAAAATGAAATTAGATTTTTTTGGTCTGATATTTCAGATAATTTATACTTTTGATTACATACTCGTATTAAGTATTATTACTTCTGATTACAGATATTCATTGATTTTAATTGATTTTAGATGAAGAAAAAACATTTGTAAAAAATTTAATAAACTTTTCTTTTATAAGAAAATGCATGTATAAATGATTTAATGATGGCATTTCAATAGCACTAAATAATAATCGTGCTACTGTTAATTTCGAAGATATTCCTTGCCCTGAAAGTGAAGAAAAAAATAGCAATGCGACCGTCGTGCCACAATGCCTTAGTTAGTGACCTTAATATTAGATTGCAATAACTGTTTTTAGCTTCTTACCCACCCAGCACCCCTATTTAATAATAATAATAATAATAATAAATGTGCTTATTGACCATACGTAAGTATAATTTTACAACAAAATCATTATAATCCTGCATGATCAATCTCAAGGTGAGGTTCAGCTTGGGATATATATCCTTTACTGCTCTGCCACCTAAACCTTGTGATCCTAACAACTCAATAGATATAAAGTTTTCACCTAATACTAACCTAACCTACCTAGCCTAATCTGCAATCAGTAAAATCAGTAAGATAACAATAAGATAAAGACAAAATATAAAGTGAGTACAATTTCATTTCCGCTCTGACTCCTCTACCCCCGCCACAAGCATCCGTCCTCCTATCCCCGACCCTGATTCCCATGACCCTACGAGTTTCCTATTGCTTACAGTATAGGTATTCACGGACTGTTTCTTTAAACTTGCGAAGATTAAGTTGTTTTTTCGCTCCTTGATCCAGAAAAAAATTGATGGAACTTAGGATACGTGGATGTAAATATTTACAAAAGTTTTTTTTCGAAAAAAGAATATAATTAAAAATAAGGTCATTATATACATCCGCGGCTCATACAGTTTCACTATGGAACTTATATAGGGGTGGAGAACATACCTATAGTAACACCAGGAAGGTATTCATTTGCTTTGCAAATGAAAGGGAAAGCCACAAAACGGTGTAAAAAAACAGTTTTGAGAGTGCGGAGGGAGTGCGGACCTGACAAGAGGCACCGATTAGATGCCGCGATCCCGGATAAAACCACTTCATCATAATTGCCAAGTATTCTATTCTGTGTTAGAGGCTCACAGAGGCGGACTGGGCGATATATCCGCTTTCATTACGTGTCCAGTCCGCACAGGGATTGATGCAATGATTTTCGTATTATAAATTCAAAATAAATGCAAAATTCAAAATAAAAATCGTGGTACTGTTATTTTAGAAGATTTTCCTTGCCCTGAAAGTGAAAAAAAAATAGAAATTCGACCGTAGTGCCAAAGAGGCCTTAGTTGTGACCTTAATATTAGTTTGCCATGGCTGTTTTTACTTTCTTACCCACCCAGCACCCCTATTTAGCTCCTCGGTCCCGAAAAAATTGATGAAACTTAGGAGCCGCGGATGTATACAATTACCAAAAATAATAATAATTATAAATATAAAAATTTTTTTGAATGTTATTAATTTTTGTTTCCTTGATTTTATCTTATACCGAACGACATGAAAAAATCAATATGGCGGCCATAAGAAAAACAAAAGTAGGCTATGAAAACTCTGGAATTTAGTCGGCTTTGAAAATTTTTATAATGTGAAAGGGATAGCTTTTGACGACTAATGTAAGTCTACAAAAAATAATTAATTAATTTCCAATAATAAAAAAGATATGGCTAAAAAAAGAAATTTTGATTGTTCAGGTTTTTCAGGATATTTCAGCAACGACTGGAAATATTCAAAGAAAAAATTCAGATTCTCATTAAGCATTAAATTGTGCAGCTTTTCTCTAATTTAACCGACCCTGTATCTCTTGCCGTTTCCAAGATCCCCATGTAGTACTGCCACTTACAACTGGACACATTATTGTATAGGTTTAGGTAGGTCCTATAATAGGTAACATGCTAACATGCAATGATCAAAATATAGGTAAGTACTTTTAATGGCTTGAATTTTATTTTGATTAGAGCATAATAACGTACGTTGATTGTTTAAATTTTTTGTTTTTACAATAATTTCATAACACGGAATAAGTAAGTACCTACCGCGGGCTGCTTGCTATATTGACATTTTTTGCCCTCTTAGACCAGCATGCCAGCTGGTTAGTTCTCCAGCAGACCAACAGTTTTGTGATACTAGTAAAAGAATACACATACTTTACCTACCACCTAGAAATTGAAGAGTGAACTGGAAGACTGGAACTGACTGATTCTTTTGTTTGCTATACTTACTCGTTTGTTCCTAAATTATGATTTCTGAACATAAATCCCTATCTGGTCGGCAGTAAAATAAACGCAAGTAAAACCGTTGCTGAATAAAATCTTATGTCTTCACACCCGTCTCATTTTATGGTACTTAACCACTGAATCATCTTGTTTTATAATATATTAAAATCTTTTCGTGAAATACACAATATGTAGTCCAGTCAGTAAAGTAAAAAATGAACCAAAATTTCATGAAAAATTAAAAAATCTTATTATATGAGATTTTTCTCCAATAAAATAAATATATAAATAAATATCGTATGGCTGTGGTAAAGCCCAAGTGTTGTTAGTGAATTAAATTGGGTAAATATTTACATCTACGTATCCTAAGTTCCATCAATTTTTTCGGGACCGAGGAGCGAAATAGGGGTGCTGGGTGGGTAAGAGCTAAAAACAGCCATTGCAAACTAATATTAAGGTCACAACTATGGCCTCTTTGACACTACGGTCGCATTGCTATTTTTTTCTTCATTTCATTTTTCTTCAATAGTAGTACGATTATTATTTTGAATTTAATTTATTTTGCATTTTCATTCCAAAAAGCGTAACATCAGTCCCTATAATCTGGATACGATATGAGAAAGCTTATATCCGGCTTGACGTATTCATCACCTCTCTGGTCTGGTGCATGTTTATATGTGTTTATACGCCGGCTAACCAGGACCGGACTCCCTACTGCGATTTTTAGTGCCATTTTTTTGCTAATCATGAATCTGCAAAGCAAATGAATACCTTCCTAGTGTTACTATAGGTATAGATACGTCCTCTACCCCTATATAGGGTGCACCATAAATTCTTCTCTACAGGGTGCACCATGTATCCTTCTCTATATTGCTATCTCCTAACGCTAACAGATACAGGGTCGGTTAAACAAGTCCAAAGGAGCGCAATTTTGTGGCCATCTCGATTCCGTCGAGACATACAAGATATCTGTAACCGTTCCTGAAATATCATGAAAAAACTGAAAAATCGAGGTTTCTTATTTTTTCCATATCTTTTTTATTATTGGAGATTAATGAATAATTTTTTGTGGGCTTACATAAGTCGGCAAGAGCTACCCATCTGACATTTAAAAATTTTCAAAGTCGACTAGATCTCAGAATTTTCATAGTCTTCATAGAATTTTTTTTTTATGTTTATTAATTTGTTGTTTCCATTATTTTTTTATATCGAATGACATAAAAAAATAATATGGCGGCCATAAGAAAAACGAAAGTTGACTGTGAAAACTCTTGGATCTAGTCGGCCTTGCACATTTTTATACTGACAGATGGGTATAGCTCTTGACGACTTCTGTAAGCCTACAAAAAATTATTTAGTAATTTCCAATTATCAGAAAGATATGGCAAATAATATAAGAAATCTCGATTTTTCAGTTTTTTTCAGGATATTTCAGGAGCAGTCACAGATATTTTGTATGTCTTGACGGATTCGAGATGGCCACAAAATTGCGCATCTTTTCTCTAATTTAACCGACGCTATATGCTATATCTCTTAGCGTTCAGGAGATAGCAATATAGAGAATAGGATATATGGTGCACCCTGTATTATAGGTGCCATAGTGAAACTGTAAGATACCCAGATGTAAATATATTGACCGATTTTTTCATAATTAATTTATTAAAGGTCATTATTTATTTTATTATTTTGTTATTTTTTTAATATTATTTTACTATTATGTATTTATAAAATGATAAATGATATAGGTAGGTACTTAGGTACGCGGTGTCTCTAGGCAAGTGCCAATCAGTTGTTATTTTTTTTTAATAATAAAAAAAATCATTAATTTAAGTAATTTTAAAATGAGGGATGACTTCACTTTAGTAATTAGCACATTATTTGTGTCTTACATTTATACACAAATTGTAGATTTTCATTATCAAAATATGTATGAAATTATCCACTGTTAATGTCGCCATTCTGTAGAAATTCTCGATTAAGCAGTAAGTAGCTGGTAGTCTATTTTTGCCGTACACCGAAGCGACATAATAATTGCTGTTTAAAGTTCCGATGATGGTATTAGCAATGCTTTTCGGAAACAGTTTTGATGTTTTTCTAACTTAACTATCACAGATACCATTTTGAAAAATTGGAACAACAAAGTTTCATTTATAAACTATCACATTTTGCAAAAAAATTGACAATTTTGAATAGTGCCTTTTTGCACAGGACGATTTTTTGACGAGAATTAGGTATTTAGCCCATTCCTGAAAATTTCAGCCATGTACCTACTCTAAAGGCCCACAGGGCGACAACTTATTGCTAGATTGGCACTCTAACTATAGAATACCCTGTAGGTATATGTAATTAATATAGAATAGATATCTTACTACCGGTTAACCGTTCTAGGTATAGTCCTCTCCTCTATCTATTTTCTAACTTAAAAAAAAATCGGCAGACTGCTGGTATAATAATCTTAAACGCGTATAAAATCCAATGAAAGGTTCCCGCAGTCGGATAGTCTGAACACTGGATGCAATCTTTAGACCCCTGAACTGAAATTTTGAGAAGTGGAAAGTGGAAGTAGAAAAGGGTAGAAGATGGATGATTCTACTTTCAGAAAAAGAGGAAAAAAGAGAGAAATACAAGAGACACTAATCGCTGGCCCGGAATGTTGTGAGGAACCTTCACAGAGTAATGGATCATAAATCAGATAATGCAGCTTTTTATTGACTGCAAAAAATAATAATTGGGATTGTAAGGGATAATAAGGGATTGCTTAAAATTCAAATATGTGTACAGTATATACCTAAGTAGGTATCTTAATATTACAAGACTCACTGTCTGGTATATTTATTTACACTTCAGAGAGGAATTTGAAACATTTTCTCAATAATTTCTTCACTTTTTGACGGTGGCCATCAGATCAGATGCGGTCGTCGGATTATTTTTTCCGGTTTGTTTGAGTTTGAATGAAGTACCTACTTCCTTAGTTTTTGTTTTTATTATTTAGAAAACAGGTTTCTGGAAGCTGTTTATGACTTTTTGTAGCGTAATGTGAGTAATGTGACATCATCCTGCTCCTGCATGTTGCATATCAATAAATCTTGATTTATAAGGCAGATTATGATAGGGCACTTATTCTGGTTCCTTTCATTTTAATGAATTGCTTTAGTTTTATTTTTATTATACAAAGTATTTGTTATTTAGTTAAAATTAGCAAACAGTTGAACTTGAACATAATTACTTCAAATATGTTTGTTAATTTGGCATTAGAAGTAGGTACATAATTTTGTGCTAATTTTAATTGAATAAAATAATTTTATCTATTAAATTTTTATTACCGATAGCTTTTTATTTTTTACTGATGAAGAGGATAACCAGTTAATCGTCGGTTAACCGGTTAGTAATATTTCATAAAACTAAAACACACATGCAGCCCGAAAATAAGTAACGAGAAATAAAAAATCTTTATCTTTATATAGTTTAAGGGCTAGTTGCACGAAAGTTAATTAAAGATTTGTCAGATAATTACTGATTTTAAATTGCCAATTTTGAAAGTATGGGTGAATATTTTGAATGATCTTTTATTGTTATTTACCCGTGATTTAACTCTTCTAAAGGGGAGTAGAATTTATTTCCTGACCTGACCAACATTTTTGATAATACAGGTTTTTTTTATTTAAAATATGCATTTTAAAATCAGTAATTATCTGGCAGATCTTTAACGTTTGTGCAACCGGACCTAAGATTAATTAGACTTATGAAAGTAAATAGAACTTACACTTACGTTTAACAGTAGTAATAACCCAAGGACATTGATAATTTAGGCGTCGGTCTGTTGCCAAGCAACAAGCTTGAGAAAGTTGTTATAAAATTTTTGAGCATTTATCAAAGTTCGAGGGTTATCGGATACAAATTTTTTTGCTAATTATAATATGAAAAAATCAGAGCAAAAACAATTATTTATTTAAAGGTGCAAATAACTTTTGTGGCCATAAGAAAAACAAAAGTTGACTTCGAAAATCCCAAGATCTAGTCGGCTTTGGAAATTTTTGAAACGTCAAATGAGTAGCTCATTATTTGAGTAGCTCATCATACAAAAAATAATAAATCTTTTTTCAATAATAAAGAAGATATGGCTAAAATAATAAATCTGCATGCTTCAAGTTTGATCAGGATATTTCAGGAAATTCTGGGATTATATTGGGAAACAAAAATTGCCAAATACTCGTCTCAAAACTTTTTTATAATTATTTAACCGACTGCATGAAAAAAACTGAAAAAACCGAAAAAAAACTGCATCAAAAGGTAAGAGATATGACTCTTACCGTTTCATTCAGTTTTTTACCTCAGCCTGTATCATAAAATAAAACAACGACCGACTTTTCTGAAAGGTCGTATTGTATTTATGGCTTATACAATTTATGGTAGTTATCTTATTAGCCTATTAAATAAAAATTTAATATTTAACTATTAAAAAAGTTAAAAACGCTACATTTGAATTTTTATCGAAAAATCCTTTCGAAATTGTATAAGTAGGTACCTATATATGTCTTTTTTGCAGTACAATTTACAATGGCATACCGAAAATGTAATAAAAATAGTTTACCTTGTTGTACGAGACAAAAGATGTCATGTGACCCGGACTCTGGTTGCAACTTTTTTTAAGTAAAAGCTTAATGAACGGAAATAAAATGAAATTAATGAATGTAATATACCTTTAATACTATTCAAACATTAATAGTTTCTACAATGGTTTTTTTTTAGTAGTAAGTAAGTATCCATTAGCGTAAGGATGATAATAATTGCGCTAGGACGAACCAGCCTGTACAAAGAGACAATTCGTCTATCCGGATCCGGAAACACTTAGATGTTCTGTACTGTATATCCACAGAATAGACATATTCTGTGCTAATACTGCTTATCCGAGGCCCTGAGAAGTGGCAACAAAGCAGGGTTTCCGGTAATCGGATGGGTATATACTTTTAGTGCAGTGGGCTATGTATTGACATAAGAACGTTCAGGGATTCTAAAATTCTTAAGGATATAACCAGATTTGTATGTTGTGAAATGTTTACCCCTCGCAGGTTGCTTCGATTAATATGATGTTTCTCTTCACTTTCAGTTATAATACACACCATCAAGTCTATTATTAAGGGCGGGACTCCGGTTACCTGTGCAACGTACCGGGCTTCGTGAAATAAGCTTAATGTGTATATATATATATATCGTGGGCAGGTGAATTTTGGAAAACCACTTTTTCGTAATCTGGGGGTCATGATCGGTGGACATTTGATGAGTTTGGGTGATTTTCGAAAAGTGATGTCGTCCTCAATAGTGTATTTTTTTGTTAAAAAATACACTAAAACACCCTGTCTAAAAAAATGTTACGTCAAGACATCAAAATTTAAAGATTTATTGAGCCATTGTCGGGGTTTTTGCCTTATTGGTTGTAACAAATTGGTAAAAAAACCAAAACAAACATATAACATAACCTTATTTTCTATTATTTACATTCTTTACATCGTCATTACATTCTTTACATTCCTTACGTATTATTTACATTCTTACGCATTATTTCAGTCAAACGTACGGAATGAATTTTTTAGACGTAAAGGCATATCAACTGTTGGTCACACAGGTCACGCAACTTCTATAAAGAAGGGTTTACCACTAACAAAAAACATACACACCGACATCATCCAGACACAGTCTCTTGATAAAAGAAATTGAAAAAAAATACAAAGAAGAAGGAGAAAATATTATGAAATAAGGGATGTAATTTTGAAACAATTCTTGTACTTGAATAATAATTATCTGGGTACTTACATGAAAAATATTTACGATTGATTATTGTTATATCTTACGTTACGCTACATTTCATCCAATTTAAAATCATGAATTAAATAAATTAATTAAATTCATTGATTTACTGTTTACGTTATAATAAGATTATTTCAAAAATATTACAAACAAGTAACGTGGTAAATTTTTTTCCGGTGATAACCCCACGTGCTTTCCTTGATATACTTAATAATAATTGACAGCACAAAAAAATTACTAAAAAATTAAAATAACGATAATGAGGTCACTTTCATTGTTTTTTTGAAATTGTTTGCAACATAATAAATAATTAGGAGAGGAACATTGTACCCACGTGCGTAAGATTACTTCTTATCTCTATCTGTCTTTCTGTGATTTGAGAATGATCTAATAAATATTTTTTTTGCAACACTATCTGTGTTTTCTAAATTACATAAAACAATTTTTGGTGACCCCAAGTCTGTGAAATCCCATGACAATCATATTTCTGTGTAGGTACATTATATTATTATGAAAGGTATTTTAAAGTATGAGTAATTTTTAATAAAATATTTATTAAATTCTGCAATATTCTTATCAAAACAAGTAAGTTATTAATTAATATAAAATTGAGGAAGCTGACTATCTCGACTATTGGGAATGTATCCATGTCCTCCGGTGTGAGATGGTATCTTCCGAAGGTCTAATTCCTAAGTCTAATTCTTCCCAGAGCGGGATACTCGCATAGAATATGTTGTGCTGTTTCTTCCTCCTCCAAACAGAGGAGGCATTCACGCTGACCGCTAAACCCATCTTGTGCTGGTGATAGTTCACCTTGCTGTTCCCAGTATGTAAGCCTATTAAGGCTCTCAGTTTCATTCCTGTTTTTCCAACAGTTGTTTGGTCATTTTTTCGACGTGTCCTTTATAAAAGTTTTTCAGTGTTCCAGTTCTGGTAAGTTTTGCCATTGCTGGAGGACTTCCCTCTCAGCTCAGTTGTGTATTATTGTTTTAGCAATATCCGGTGATAAGCCAAATGTTGGTTCTGTCTCTCCATATCCAGCATGGGCCTAAACCCATCAGTGTCATTCATTGCTCCTTGCTTGGGCATTCATAGTTAAATGACAGTTTCAGATGAACTTTGACTTGCAGTTCAAGCTTAGGGCTTTTAAAGTCGCTCGGCTGTCTGAAAATAAGTTCATTGATCTGCTTTTGCAGTTCATCTTTTCCTGCATCTGGCTCGAGAAGACTCTCTTCTCCATGCCACCGCCACACGCACCAGCTCCAGTTCCTGTGGATGTCTTAGATCCATCGGTGAACAATCTGAAATCTGCTGTCAGGAGTTCATTTCTGTTGTCCTCCTGTACATTTTTTCCCGGGAGAATTATCTTCCTTATAAGCAGAAAGTCTTGATGATCTTAGACATTATGTCCGAGGGTTTACCCAGAGTGTACCCCAAATAAGAGATAATAAGAGAAATAAGAAAGATGTGTAAGTCCAGTAGGATTTCCATAGCCGCCGACGGTGTGGTGTTAATATCACCAGCACCACAGATCGCCAGACGAACTTTTCCCTGTAGACAAGAGAGCTTTCCTTTAAACATGGTACACCACCACTGTTACAACTGTAAGAAAAAATTGTCAGTAAAAAAAATACATAAACAAACAACAGCAGAAAAATTTCTCCAGTGGTAGATTTATTCTATTGGTTCAAAAGTAGCAACAGAGAATACTGCAGAGCTTCCCAAGAATAACTTCAACCGTAAGCTGTAACGTACATTTTGTACGTACCGGCTAAATGCCGGCGACGCGGAGACAATGGGGGGCGCGCGCAGTGAGTGAGTGATGGTGGGTTTTAGTGCGACGTAAACTGCCAGCTGGCGGCCTCGAGTTTCGTAACATCGATTGTCGAATTCCAACCTGGAACGCAGGTGAATGCGTTTTCACTTTTTTTTTCTCTCCTGGAATTCGCTAGAGGAAGGTCGTTTCCGCAAACACAGGAAATTTTTAGCGAAATGGCGTTGTGAACTTTCACTTAAATTATTATAACCATCCCTCACGTTTTGGCTTGCTTTTTCCCTACGGATTGCTTTTTCCCTGGAGTCAATTTTTTCCCTGGAGGCAATCTTTTTCTTGGAGGCAACTTTTTTCCTGGAGGTCATCTTATTCGTACCGAGAAGAACTCCACGTACCAAGGCAGATTTTCTTGGATACCAAGTCACCCTTTCAAAGCAAGTTCCTGGAGCCAAGCCATACGAAGATAAGTGCCTTGTAAACTCTTAGCAACCGATCCATTCCGTCGACTAGCACCGCACGCTCTTGTTTTTTACTATCTGTTAACCGTGCTCAAGAGTGTAATATTAATCACTGTGATATATTTTATATTTTAATAAAGAGTACCTGTTGTTCTGCTGACCTGCTTGTTATTGTTGACCCTCTTAGACTAGCGACTCAACATACGACCCTTGTTTTTCGTGTCTCATGCTCTCAACGACTATTGTTCCCCTCTAAGGGTTAAATAGTTCGTTTCAAGTGGCGCCCAACGTGTCTATCTGCCAATGATTCGTTTCAAAGCTCGAAAATGTGGGAAAGCGCCAAAAACTGTTTACTGTTTTGCTTTTTTTTTAAATACATGAACGTCTTTTGATTGGACGAGTTAGAGTAAGATATGAATTCCTTACTCTGTAATTGGGCGACAACCTTTTTATCTCATCATGTTAGTTATTAAATTCTACTTGACAGCTTGCTATTAACATACTTATAACTACACTTCTTCTTACTTCAGGCCTGGTCCTATTTTTATTTGGGATCGGCTCTCCTAGTATATGTCGCTTTTGGTCCCTCGATGGATCTGTAACCCTCTCCTGTTCTTCCTAATAACCGACATCCACATCAACGGAGGTCTGCTTCCGAATCAAGCTCCGCACCTTTACTTGTCATATGCTCGTCAGATTTTCTCATGACATGGCCTTACCACCACACCTTGTCCAGTTTTGTAACTTCTGCAGACCACCTTATCGTTCTCATCTCAGCAACGAGCATTTTTTTAGAGCATTGTTTCTTAACCGGTCACCTCTCTACGCCTCAGGTTATTATGGCTCTTACTAAGGTCTTACTCTCTCTTAACGCGTACTGGCATTGGTGAATCACAAAGCACGCATATAAAATCTCTCCATCGTTGCAGGTGTCCAGTTACCATCACCTTGGCAGCATTATGCTGCTAAGGCGTTTAAAGTGGTCTACAGTTCTCATTAATGTGTGGTTCTGGAGACCACATATAATATATAATTTATAATGTGTTTTGGGTGTTATGATTTGATAAATTGCAATGCATGTGCTCGATCTTCTCTCTACTAATCCTCATTTCTCAAGCTTTTACCCTCCAAACTCGACCATCATTTTTGCAGCGTTGCCTATACGACGATATTGGTTTCAAAATAAAGTTCTTACTTTGGGAACCTTCAAGCTGACGCTGTAATAGCTGTTATATACTTGAAACTGCTCCTCGCCAGTCTGTCAATAACTACTGTAATAATAACTACCCCCTCCGACTTCCTGAACATCATTCTGGGACCATCTTCCATCAAGTCGACGTTTCAATTGGGAAAAAAGGGGCGGCGATGTTGCTTTATGTAAAGATAACAGATACGGAAACATGGACAAGTACAATCAGGGATATACTGAAATATCCAGGATATCTATTTTACGCAAGGCTTCAAGAATAAGGGTTGTTGCAGGACTTTTCTCGCATAATGACTGAGGAAAGGTTTAACAGGGGCGTTTTTTGAAGCAGAGGAACAAAGGGAGCTCGTACAGGCCGTAGCCTGTACGATGATATGACGAGACAAAAAGTCCCCTAACTAAGGAAATTCAGGAATGAAACTAAAAAAGGGTAAAAAAATCCTATGAGGGTGAATTCGGACTCGATCTGTTACGAATTTGCTACAGCAGAGGATGTTGATCCCTAACAATCGCCTCAGACTCAACTTCTTTGGGTGAGAGTCACTATAATAATTGAGGAAGAAATGGAACTTTTCAGGGAGGTTCGAGTAGGCACCCAAGTAACGAGCTGGCTGATTCTGATACGCCTGAAAACAGAGAAAACTTGTATGGACTGTAGCCTGTACGATTATTTCCTGTACGAAAGTCTCCCAACTCAGAAAATGCACGAATGAACTTAAATGGGTCTTAAGTAATTTATGGAGGAAACTCTGGGCTACAGAGATTGCAATCTGGATAAGACCCGGAGTTAAGACTGGTTGGAGCTCTCAACCGTCACAACAGCCAGATAGATGCAGCTATATGGGGGGTGAATCTGTCATCAATGTGGTACAGACGATGTTGATCCCCTAACAATCGCCTCAGACTCAACATGTTTGGGTGAGAGTCTCTAATTGGAGGAAGAACTGGAACTTTTATCATGAGAAGATCTTCTGATCTTGATAAATTGATCGGGGAAGCTCAAAAACTTTAATATTATCTGGATAATACTTTATTTTGTTTCATTAAAACTGTAAGGCATTGATTGACTTCCCTAACATAATATATTTTATATTGCTAGGTAATAAAATACATTCTTATTGTATATTTCTGTTCTTTCTAAACATTTTTGCAAATTATGACGATTTAATACTTATTCAAATACTACGTTAAAACTTTAAAATTATTCATCGGGAGAGTCTGCTTCTTCTAATATTGTCTTGAAACTGAAGGGCTGGAAAGCATATCCCAAGCCGGTGTAAAATTTACTCATGAACTCGACCCTGTAAAATTAATTCAAAATAAACAACTCGCAGAGCAAAAGATCACAAAATAAACTCACCAATGCAACCTAAGTGTGTGCAAGAAAGCTGACAACCCTTCCATGAGTACCAGGATGGCCACAGTAAACAAAGACCAAGGGATAAAGAATAGGAATATTATTATTGACCCCATGAAATTTGTGCTCATTACTAAACCTAATTTGAACACCATATTCCATAATACTTCTGACAATTCTGCAAAAAGAATTTATTTACAAAAAAAATAAATTACTCCAAAAATAAATATACTCACGTGCATGCGCCAATGATAAAGCCCAAAGACGCAGATAAGAGGCAGTGTGTGAGATGGTACTTAACACATACTCAATTGTATGGATGGCTTGAATAATGAACAGCTCACTGGTGGGTTCTTCTGGTTCTTCATGTCCCCCTTGAGGTTGACCAGAATGACCGTTTGAAGAGACCTCATTCATTTCCATCCCCTGATTTACACTCCCATTGCTCTTCACCTATAATAAAAATCATCAATAAAACTGGTAATATTTGAAAGAACAGATTAAGACTCACAACATTATGACTTTTCTTTGTGAAAATGTGATGCAATGGCTCGCCAAGTAGCAACCATGGGATTGTGAGAAGAGACAACACGACCAGGACTAGTTGTACTGTCTGCTGGCCTTCGTACATATATGCATCGCAATCTTTCGCCGGTTCCACATCTTTCATGAGCATCATATCGATGAAGTAGATCAACACTGAAGGGGCACAAGAGGTCCCGACCTTTGGATCTAGAAAAATAGGATTTCATCGTACCATTCAATAACCTGTAACCGGTGTTGATAAAAAATGACGCTCAAACTCACCATCTCCTGGATAGTATTTGATCCATTTGAAAAACATCATGAAACACAAATAAAAGAATAGGAACAGCAGTAAAAGTATTTCAGGTAAAAATTCCAAAAATATCTTCTGATATTTCTTGAAGTGTCTGGAAAATAATTCAAATATTTCTTTTTCTCGAATGGTGTAAAAAAAAACTACTTACACATAGTTCACCACGCTAACACATACACCGAAAATCATGTGGACAACACCAAAAATGATCGACAATTTCATTTTGAAAGAATTCAAGAAAATGATTTTATTTTTCGCAGGCTAGAATCAAACAATAACACATCATGCAGCGAATTCGCATTAAAATCACTCACTCACTCACCTGCCAAACTGGATCAACACCGAAATAATACGGATCTCCCTTGTAGAAGTACTTCGGATCGAAATCGACCACGGAGCTCATTTTTTCTATACCCTCTTTATCTGTCGGTATGGTCATATTAACATACCACCTGCTTCCGAATATGTTCATCGACTTGCTGAAGATGTCGTTATAGATGAATCCGGTATACATGGAGAAGAGCCCCATCAAAAGAATAATATATCGTCCGGCGAAGAAGATGTTGAATATTTCGCTGGTGCTCTTCATTGCTATGATCTTCTTCTCGGAAATTACCAGATAAAACCCAAACGCGAACATGATGAGAGCGTGGCCAACGTCGCCGAACATCACGGCGAACAGGAACGGGAAAGTTATTATCGTGTACAAGGCTGAAATGAAGAATTTAACATGAACCCAAAAATTTCCTAAATCAAAAGTAGAATTTACCTGGATTAGCTTCTCTGTAAGAAGCGACCCCGTAAGAGTCAATCAAATTCTGGAATCCTTTAGTGAACTTATTGGTTCTGTTGAAAGTAGGAGGATCTTCTGTTGTACTGATGACGTTCAGGAATGACGGTATTGAACTTCCACAAGCGGCCTGTGTGTAACAAAAAGTAATAACAAAACTTTGAGCTTTGTGCCCAAACATTTACTTACAGAACCATCTGAAAGAGCCTTCTGGACAACCGGAATATCACTCGTTGGGACCCAACATTCTCCAATCAAACATTTCTTGGTGACATCCATGTTGAACAAGTTCAGAGTGTGATAAATCGCCTTCATCTTGCAAACCATCACCCTCCAATTTTGCAGTTCTTTAGCAACATTCTTCAGCACTCTTTGACGGTGATCTTGGGTTTGATTTAGTACCTTTAAAATGAATAATAATTGTTGAAGAAAAGTTGAGACTTCCATAAATTATAGTTACCAGCTTCAAGTCCTCAAGTCTGGTGTTCACGTTTTTGACCATCTCGTTTCTTTCTTGCAAGGTAGCCGGAGTACTGTAGAGCGATGCGTGGAAGCCGACACATACTTTCTTAATTCTCGATTTTAACTGTTCACCTTGGAAGAACGCAACAAAAACTGTTTTGTTCATTTGATTTCCCTGTAATGGTTTAAAAGTAAGTAATTTCAAATAAAAAGATTATTTTCTTATCTGTTTCATCATCCTTACCGTAGCAGGATCTTCCAAAGTCCTCTCTATCTCGGCCTGTCTGAGGAAGACATTCCCTCGACACACTCTCCATAACATGCGCTCGAACGCTGGTACCCTTTCCCGGCTAATAACACCAGATACAAATCCAAGACGTCCTCGAACAGCCCCCGCTGCTACGGCCGCCGCTTCACCCTCGGGTATCAGTGCCTTTGAAGCGGCATCCAAAGAAAGCGCTTCGTCCTGCGCTTGGAAAAAGGACTGCGTCTTGTCTAGGACTTCTTTCAACTCGATCAGCTCCAGGTAATTTGACTTGAGTGAAACGGCCGAGTCAGTTAGTTCTTTGATTTCTGATTCGGTTTTCTCCAGATGAGCCTAAAAGTGTCGGGTAGAAGATTATTATATTTAGATTGATAGTAATAAAGTAACTTACTTCTAAATCTATAATTTCTCTTGGATTGGGGGCTTTTGGTAGCTCGGCGACGTCTGGAATGTGAACTTCGTCTTTTTTCAATTCGCTTTCGACGTATCTAAGCTTGCGTTCCATCTCGTCGCATCTTCTAACCTCGTTAACGAATTTCCTTTGGAACGCGTTGACGTTCTCGTTCAACTAGGAAGCAGAATTTTTATCATTAACGACAAGTTTCCGATTTATTTCGCTCCTCAAGTTAACTTACATCTCTGAATTGCACAGTCCCCGCTTCTCCTAATTCCGATATGGAATAATATGCTGCCTCTGGCTGGATGAACAGCTGAGACAGCGTCATCTCTTCGCTTCTGAACATCGCCCCCATGGTGATGGAGGTTTATTTTGTCCTGTAAATAAATTAAAAAAAACGTTTAAATGGATTTAGAAGCGTAATAATTTACAGACTCGGCAAGCTAATCTGTGCTTGTTTTTTTTATGGAAACTATGTTATCATATTTGTCGATCATTGGAGACTTAGTCCCAATTTTATAACATTCATAATTTTTTTATATTTTTTTCAGACACTCAGCAAAATCGCTCCGAGTTGCTGATGTTCAACACATTATAATCTGAATATCCAATTCGTTCAGCTGTTCGAAGGCATACTAAATGATCTAATATCAAATTACATCTTAGCTAATGAAATATGATGTTGTCCAGCATCATCAGATTTTATGTCTTTGACTCTATAAAATTATGATTGGAGTGCTGAATAAAATAAATAGCATGCAGATTGTTGAATAATAGCGTTAGCGTTCAATATTCTTACGTGCATAGCAAGTAATTTTATAAGAGTAATAACAATAACACCTTACAGTCAGGCTGTTTGCTTACTCGGGAACGATAAGAGATTAAATGGGAGGAAAGTAGCACAAAAACGTTCAGGGTCCTATCCTATTGTTTTCGATATGTTCAGCAATCATTAGACCAGCGCAGAGGATGAACAACAAATAATTAGTTTTTCAAAAAAACTACCCAATGTCCTATACATCCATGAATAAAATTTTTACTAGTTTCTAAGACATTTAATAAAAACCATAGTCAAATTTTATATCATATTTAAATGATTTTGGCTTCCATAATAAGCACGAAGAAATTTTTTTTTTTTCATTAGGTAGATTTGAGATAAATATTCCCCTCCTCCTTCCTCCTTACACCGACCATAATTTATAGAGGTGTCCCAGATATTAATAATTATCAGGTGTGATAGGGGACATTTTTTGCTATAAATATGTGTCCTAAAATGTCTGGTTTTCTAGATACAGATTAAGTTTTAAAAAAGTTGACAAAATCAATGTTTTAAAAATTAAATGTTGTAAATGCCACTGACTTGCTTAGAAATTTAACTTTTAATTTTTATTTTATAAATTTTTCGAAATTTCGGCTTTTTTTCTCTAAAACAAATTATAGGATACTTACTTACTAAAAAATTTCAAGGGGCAAAAAAGTTGCTGCTTAAAAAAAACTGCTTAACCAGAACAAAAATATAAAATTTGTAAATAAGTCAGTGGCGTAAATATTTTATCAATGCTAATCATGGGACTGCCACCGGGGACGCCACTGGAACTCATAACTATTATCTAGTTAGTGCTAACTTAGCATGCCATCACAACGAACAACACCGCCAAATTTCACCAAAATCAGCAAAAGGATCTTCAAGAAATTAATGAAAAACAGATTATTTTTACTTTATCACCCTCTATCTTGAAAATCAGACATTTTAGAAACATGTTTATACAAAAAAAGTAATAATAATTGTTTTAAGTGTCTGCAATCACTCCCGGAAATCACAAGGAGTTATTATGGGACACTCTGTAAAATATAAGGAATTTTTTATCCCGGCAAAACGAGAAATAACAAGTTTCTCTGTTTTTGCTAACAAAGAATTTTGAAATTATAATATTTTTGAATATTTTTTTGTGTTTGGATTTTATTTGATGAACTGGACCACACACCTATACTATACGTATGCAAGCATGGGATTTTTTTCAAAAATTTACAAAAACACTTATAAAAATAATATTTTCTAAAAATTTGATTTTCTTGCATTCTTCAGCCTCGGAAGATCACTTATCTATCTCAGTCCGTACGATTTTATCTCGGAAATAACATTTAAATCCACAAAATTCGTGCGGATTCTTACCTTTTTGCTTTGGGACTGCGAATCTTGTAACCTGACAATTGTCCTGAGGATGGGTTAACACCCGAAACCGGCCGACAAGATATTTTATAACTTTTGAACGAAAATATACTCATTGACCCACCTATGTTATTTATTTTGTTTTAATAACATTTAAAGCTTCTTGAAGCTTCGGAAACAAAAAGTTTTTTTAAAGAAAATGTAAATAGGTATACTTCATTCCAAGGTATAAGGAAACTCATAAATTATATTGCCATCATTAAGCTGTCCACAAATTACCCCTTAACAATAGAAAGAAATGTAAATAAACACCTGGGATGGCAAGCTCACTCAAGCCGTCAGGACCGCATTAAGGTTTAAGCATCGTTTCGTTTCTACAAAAACAGCTGGAGTAGAATATGTGTCCTGAATTTTAGATATTATTATTTAGACTTCATTTAGATTTTTTAGTCTATTTCTTAATTTAAAAAAAAAAACACTATTGAGGACGACGTCACTTTACGAAAATCACCCAAACTCATCAAATGTCCACCGAAAAAGGGTAAAGGAAAAGGGTAAAAGTGGCTAAATTTCGATAACCGTTTATGAGCACTTTTTTGAAGGAATTGAACTGAAATTTTTATAGTAGACAAGTATACTAAATACCTTTAACTTTAAAAAATTTCAAGAAGAAATGAAAAAAGGGCGGATATTCGAATTTTTTTGTATTTTTTGAAAAAAAAATATTTTTGACATGGTGTTTATATCACTAAAATATAAAATTTTCAATTTTCAAAATTTTCCTGTAACTTTTTCCGAATTTATTTTTTTTATATTATGCACAAATTTTATGTATTTTTTTACTTATAAAACGTATTTTCTGTTAATTTAGCGTTTATGGCTTCTATTCAGCTTTTGGTGCCTGCTTGCAGATGCGTCAAGAATTTAAATTGAATTATGTGACCCATGCATGGATTATGTTTCATTGATTAAATGAAATTGACCTTTCCATTCCTAACGAAAAGTAAGCATTAAAACTTGCAGACTAAACAAACTGCGAATACATTTAATAATGATCTCGAGGAGCAGATCTGGAACAACTGCAACTTGAGAACATAATAGACATCTCCTTAATAAAAAAAAATAAAATGTAACAAAACCCGACTTCATACAAGAAGATACTTGAAGCAATTAAAGTGATAAGTAATTATTTTTAGTAGTTGAGTTTTAGTATTAATTATTTGCGGATGTAAAAAATTACTATATTTATTATACTTTTTAGTACTTTTAAAAGAAGTTAAGTATTTTTTCTCTAATAAGTATGTACTTTTTATGCGTTATTTATTCTCATTACGATGAAGTCCTTAGGTATATTATGTAGGTACCTATATTCCATTTCAGATCTTTGCCATAAAATAACGTACCTAAACCTAAAGTACCTACATGTTCCCATTCATATGAGTATTAAATAAATAAGACGTAGTAATCAAACTATGTACCTAATATGCATATTTATCATACCTACATATTATATGTATATGATAAATATTTATATCTGATATACTTTTTTATATCTTATGAACATTTTTAATGTTACTATGTACTATTTTTCTAGTATTACAACGTTTTTTAAGATCATTGCAATATTTTTTTTCCGGATAACTTTTAATTGCAAGAATGCTTGGTAATTGTCGTTTATTAAAAAAAAGCATAAATGCGGTTTACAATGTTGAACACTTTTTCAATGACAGTTTCAGTGCACGTTACACATCTATATTTACTACCTATCCTTCGTTGCAAATAATAATAATTTATTTTATAATTCAAAATTTGTTCCACCAACATTTATCACGCCACTACTTATTTATTAGGACATAGTAAAAGAATAAATTACCTAGCCCAAAATTTCACTTTCCTTGTTGCTCTGAGAAATAGGCTATCTTGCTCAGTTGTCTGTGTTATCTTTGATAGGTTCCTATGTTGTAAAAGATCTTTGAACCTGGAATTTTTGTCTCTCATAACTGGTCTTCGATTCAATTTTTTTTTCAAACCAATGCGGAAAACACCTGTGTAGTTAAACGTTAACGTCATTGGTTTTTGGCCGCCAATGACGTCATCATCTTGATTTATAACAAAGCAGCCCCTACGTATGATACGTCGCTGCAAAATGTACAGGTGAGGCGTGAGAACCTTAGGGAATTTTTATGTGGAGAAGTCCTGGGAGTAGAAGTCTAAAAATTTGTGCATGTATAATTTCGATTTTGACGAGCTGAACTAAAATATTTACAACCCCGCACCATTTCCGGTTATACCGGAAGTTGCCACCAACTTTCTTATTTTAAATGGGACACCCTGTATATTATTACATTTTCAGATTGCCTGAAAAAATGTAATAAAAATGGTGTTTGTAGTTCAAAATTGGAACTAGTGGTTTATGAGTTATAAACAAATGAAAATCACAATTTTCCATTTTCAAAGTAGCTTAGGTCGAAAACGGGTCAAGATATCGGAAAACGGCTTACATGTCCCTATCTTAACTTTTCACGTAGTATCCTGTGGTGCTGATGAAATTTGTATACAAAGTGATGAAAAATCAGCGTTTTGAAAAAAAAATTTATAAAAAATATATTTTTTTGTAGGTACTCTAGCGTAGTATATAAAAAGTTAGGATAGGGACATGTAAGCCGTTTTCCGATATCTTGACCCGTTTTCAAGCTAAGCTGCTTTGAAAATGGAAAATTGCAATTTTCATTTGTTTATAACTCATAAACCACTCGTTCCAATTTTGAACTACAAACACCATTTTTATTACATTTTTTCAGGCAATCTGAAAATGTAATAATATACCCATGTCCCATTTAAAATAAGAAAGTTAAGGGCAACTTCCGGTATAACCGGAAATGGTGCGGGGTTGTAAATATTTTAGTTTAGCTCGTCAAAATCGAAATTATACATGTGCAAATTTTTAGACTTCTACTCCCAACACTTCTTCATATAAAAATGCCCTAAGGTTCTCGCGCCTCACCCTGTATTTATGAGGAGAATATTTTCAATAAACTTTTTTCGAGGAAAAAAAAAAGAAAATTTGCTTTAAGAACTCATTTTTAAGGTCTCATTAAGAACATTTTCTCAAAAAGTCGCATTCTGGGTGAGCGAAACTCGATGTCTCATCAGCCCTTTTGTAAGAAAAAAAATAACAAAAAAAAAAACTGAAAATAGGTTTTAAATGGGATTGAGTATCATTTTAAAATCCTAATTTGAATATTTTTACATGTTTGGAAACTGAAGGGATGACGTCATCGATTTGTTTTCCCTTTTTCCATTAAAAATTATCGAAAATTCGCAATAGTCACTATATTTAAATAAGTGGCCTTTGCATACAAATAGCAGAGTCGCAACTGTCAGTAGTTATGTCACTTTTTTATTCTTCTTCTTCTTGTTTAATGGCTTACGCACCCTTGTGCATTTGGTCAGCTTTGAACCTTGAAAATTTTCAAACTTAAATGACAAAAAAAAACAATATTAGTCCACCGTTATTTTAATTACCTATTAGACCTATTAATGACAAACTTGCTGATAAAATTTAAATGGGAAAAGATGGCAATTTTTTCTTTTACAAATTGTGTTCAAGAAAATTGTACATTCGCAAATCCAAAAAAGTTACATGTCTTGTTGGTGTATAAAGCTAGCCCTCAACAAGCTTGTAAAAAAAAGAATCAAAAAGGTGAATTTAAAAAAGTCCAAAAACCAATGTCTTCATAAGAATATCTTACAACACGTTAGAAAATGGCGTTTATACTTCATACCGGAATTATAAATTTTTTGCCTTATTTCATCATAACCGTGTATAATATTACAATGGTGCAATGCTATAAAATCAATAAAACATCAACCATAAATAGATATCATACTGTATTACATTGGCGTTCAATAGGTAGGTAGGTACTTCTTGGAACTCCCAAAGCAAATACATTTTTGTGTCTCTATGAGCGTTTTATTTACCGATGAAAAACGTTATCACAAAAAATACATTCATATCAGACCTTGAAATGTCTGCCATTATAATTATTATCGACCCGTATACCATCGATCGTGCTTTCTAAGCAAACCAGGATTTTGGAGGGATATACAAACCACTTGAACACGTACAAGCTCCAATTAAATTTCCATTAATTTGAGACGAAACTAATGCAAATATTAACCATGTGTGCATTCACAGTTTTTACATATTTAATGCTCAACTATGAGAATGCTGCCAGATGGTAATTTTTTTAACAATATTTATAAGCATATAAGTATGATGCAGCTCATCCCGGGCTTAGAATGTGTACACTTTTCTAAAAGTTTTTTTATAAAAGTTTTTTGGGAGACATTTTGGGAAACATTTTGTGAAACTTGTTAATTGGCCCTTTTTTCGATTCTCGATTTTTCATGGTCTGAGTTAGAGACATTTTTTGGAGGACGAATTACCTGAATTGTAGGATGCGGTGTCATTATAGGAATCCGAAATATCATTTGGCTTATACACGATAGTGCTCCGACGTTTCGAGTTCAAGAACACTTGAATTTAAAAGTTACCTACCACAATCGCTGATGGCTAGTTAAATCGTTCGAATATATAAGATCCCCCCCCCCCCCCCCCCCCCGTAGGGAGGACGCTACTTTTAACATAGTTACGTTCCTTATTTTACGTGTTTCTTTACAAATCTGCAGGGTGGATAAATTTCATGATTTGCTCTTTTTTTTCTTTATAGTTCCTGCAGTTATCATTTTTTAGTCACCTAGTCAAACATGATCATCTCAGCTTTAATTTTTTACAAGTAGTGCAGACCAAACTGTGCAACATTAATGGAAACGAGATATTATCCAAATAAAGCCCGAGCCTGCTTTACCATTTAAAGTTTTTTAATTTCGTCTATTTAAACAAAACAAAAAACGCACTTTGTATTTTACAGTCCATCAGTACTGCAAAAAAATTCAGGGGTTGAAAATGAAGCATGACGCCTGAAAAAATATGAAAAAATATCTCCCTGTATATTCTCACAACATCCCAAATATCTCAAAAACTATATGAGCTATAGAGAAAAAACTATTTATTTTTTTAATTTCGATATATTGTAGATTGGTAACGAAGCGGTTGCGGATCTATGTTATATCATAATATGAACTTTTAGGCATAAAATAAGCCAAATAATTATCTCCTTTCGTATGCACCTGGTATTTAGGGACACCCTCTAAAATGAATAGAGTTCTTTGTACTTAGAATACATACGTGTTCGATTTACTTTGCTGCATATGTCGCAAATTATCATTTTTTAGGGGAACCAGCTTTTGCTTGGATAGAAAAATAATTTTTGTCTCTCTTCACATCATTTCCCTATCAAGTTTCTCTCATTCTGCTTTAATAAATGATTTTTTATACGCTACCAAATCCATATATTGCATAAATAGTTTTGTTTGCTCATTATAACCGGTACCCAACTCGTTAAATCTGGTATTCATAAAAACACGATACATTGTAAGTTACCTATCACGACCTACCCACCTATTATTAATGTTTAATTAGCGGACCGTTCTACTCTATATGAATGAAATTCAAGATTTGTAAGATTACTAAATCTGTAGTTTACCGAAATCCATAATTCAAAATTCTAGAATATTCAGGGTGCCTCGTGAGAAACCCCCAAAATTTTGACAGTGTTCAGAGGATCAAACCAAACAAACATTCTTTAATACAACCAATGTCCTAGAGAAAGAGTCTAATGAACTCCGACCAACGCCCCTCCCCCCAAAAAAAGTTCCATCGCGGCCTGATTTATTGTTTTATTGCATCATTATCTGGCATATATTTAAAAAAAAATCCCGAGCATTCTCGCGCATCAATCCACAGAGTGTACTTTTGATTAATTATTGGCGTAATTATGAATATTTCCGCCATTTTATTCATACCTATGCTTCTTGAAATTTTTCATGGTCAACCCCTTTGAAAACGTTTAAAAATAAAACGAGTATATGAAAAATTTATTTTGGCCTTTTTCTACCATAAACTATTTATTTTTTAAATGTCTGAAATGTATAATTCAGGATACGTTCTTCTCAGTCTGGAAGTTTGCATTGCTTTAAAAATGTGCCTTTTTTTGTCTTTTTGGGTAAAAAAATATAATTTTTTACACTAGCGTAAAGTCTGGTAATTTAGTTTTGATGTTTTCCCATCTTCTATATGTATACAAAGGTTAAAAAGGGCAATATTTCTGCAAATTCAAAAGGAAGGGAGGATATTTCAACATTTGGGAAATGACGTGACCTTGAATATTGAAGTTGCAAAAACTTACAAATCACTGAGTGATGGTGTTGGGGGGGGGGGGTTAAAATATAGTTGCCTATAAAATCATAATCCGACTCTGATATCCGTTACTGAGCTATTGTTAAAAAATACTCAATTGAGTTTATGTATTTTAAGGCACAATTATTGCAGAACAAATTGTTTTTTCTACCCGTTAGAAGCTTCTCAATTGAGCAGCAAGGTCACCAGACCTTAGAATATTTTATAGAAATTACAATTTACAAAACAAAAGTGACCAAAAGAAAGGCACTAGTCGATCGAATGACCAACTGTGCTGCACTCATCACATGCAAGATATCATCACCATAATGATCTCTTCAATGAGCTACTAAATCATTACATAAACAAGAAATGAATTATTCAGAATCAGGTTTTTGTGAAAATTTAATCAATTAATTTGACCTTTTGTTTTAATAATAATGCATTACAATCAGGTGTAAGATATTGCAATAAATTCACTTAATAATAAATAAATCATTATATCTCAGTAACGGTTGACATTTGGTCACATCTTCTATTAGATTTTTTGTTTGTTTTGATTCCCTGAACACACTGTTCAAATTGGGGGAGTTCCTCCATTAAAACAGTGTAAATTTAATCTTTGATGCGAAACCTATCTACCTACAATAATGGAAATACCAATCTTACTCAGAATGGATAACAATGGCAATTGTTTGATCAAAGATCAATAAAAATCAATTACCACCTATATCAACCGGAAGGTGCTCAAGTAGCTTCGATAAGATTTCTAGATAGTCTACAGGGTGATGATCTTTACTCGTCATGACCAATTTGGTCATTTGAATAGAAAAATATTAATAAAACTATGACTGACTCCCTGTTGAGTTAGTAAAATCATATCCCGAGTCATATCCCTTGCCCCTCCCCCCCCCCCCCCCCCCCGGCTCCCGAATCCGAACACAACTTCTTGAGCTCCAAAAATACCTGTTGTGGTTGATCTCACAATTATTAGTGCTTTCATCCGTTGTGGTTAGATTGGAACCCATCAATTAAGTCAATATTAACCTGGTAGAGCTCAGACGACTAACCCCTTTCTTAGAAGACTTAGAAAGAAGAAGAAAAATCGGGATCCTTTAAATTACCACAAATAATGGAACGCGATGATGAACGAAAATATAATTAGTTACCAAGAAAGCACAAATAAGTAAGAAAATATAATTATTATGTAAAGTATAATGAAACATTAATGAAGTGCATTATTTAAATGAAACAGTTCGACTTAAAAATAACAACTTCTAGATTCTAGAAGATCTCTAAAATTGAGTAGAATAAATAAAGTCTTTAAAGTTAATTTTTTGGTATACAATAATTACCCACTCATTTAAGGAATTATAAATTTAAATTAAGATCATTTGCTTTGAATTTAAATTTAAGTCATGTGATCATCATGTGACTATTAATTTAAAAACACGCCCGCCTTTACTCTCATTATTTCAAATCCTAACTGAGAAGGCTATGAATATCCCCAAAAATGGTTACCTAATTAAAGTAGCCGCTGGAAATTACTCCCGCATAGCAATAAAAATAATAATTTCCCGGAAAATCGAGCACATTTAAAAGTTAACATACGGATATTGTTGCTTACATAGGATAAATTATTAAATATCGCCTATATACAATATTAAATATGTACACAAGGATGAGATATACGATTTTAAGGTGAGGTTATTAAAAAAGGACATACCTGTCAGTAATAATTATTGTTCTATATTTGGTCAAAATATATTTTATATAAAACGGAATTGATCCACTCCAGCAACCGATCTAGCGAAACAACTACCTACATTAAATTCTCGCAGCCTTACAACAATAAACTTATGTCACATGATATAAGCGCTAAAGCTAATAATCTTATGAAACGCTATTGTCAAATTGTGATCTTTTACCTTTAGCTGGGGGCAACTTATTTATATCACACTTTCGCTGTAACTTCATTTTATTAATGGGGCTACTTAAACAAGAATGTCATTTTTTTATCTAAACACTTCACAATAAGTCTTTTCCACTATACTTTGCAATTACATCAGGAATCGCATAACATCCACGCCATTAATTTATGAGTGGAAGTTGATGTTATCTGTGACCTTAAAAATTGTTATAGACTTGACTCGTTATTCCCTAGGGAATAATATGTTACAGGGTGGTTCATCACTTATGAACTTACCTAAGTTTCTTAATTAATTAAATGTTTTCCCGTTCAGACACCAGCGATAAAAAGTGTAATTTGGTAGCAAAAAAAATCGAGTTTTCTTCGAGTCTTCTGATAAAATCAAAATTGCTGGAAAGAATTACCAAAAAACGAATTACAATGATTTAATTAAATGAAATATATAATTAACTGAAGAGGGTAGGCACCATAAATCATTAAACAAACTGATTCTTCTGATCCTCCTCATTGTTTTTAACTCAATTTGCTTAAGTATTTATGAGACCTACCCTCTTCAGATTATTGGTCTCTTCAATTATTTTGCCTATTATTTCTCTTTACATATTTCATTTAATTAAAGTCTTGTAATTAGTTTTTTGACATTTCTTTCAGCGATTTTAATTTTATTTATTTAAGCAGTAAAATAAATAAGAAAATATTTTGATTAAAATTTGTTTTTTATATAAAAGAGTAGAAAGAGCTAAAGCTCGTGGCATTATCATCATCTCTTGAATAATGGCTTCATAATCGCTCATATAATAATATACTATTTTTATTTATTTAACTGCTTGGAACAACTTCCAGTACCGAGTACCAACTGCGCACGCGTAGATTCTGAAAAATGACCGTTATCGTTCCTATTCACAGCTTTACTCTGTTTATCAAATTTACAACTTTTGATTGGTCCACGAGCGGGTATTATGAATTGCTAGTACTTGTGAGCATAATTCATCAAAAAAACTCTAATAATTGGAATATAATTCAATAAAAGTAGAATTTATTAATTATTAATAATTTTTTAACGAGAAGTATTCTAATAAGTATAATAATAACATGACTTGACTCAAACAGCAGCGATACTTAAAAAAATTTATTTTATTTTACTTACATATATTAGTCATTGTTGTTGTTGTAACTGTTCACTGTTCGTTAATTTATTCCATTTTCGTTTTTCATAGTACGGTAAAACATAAATTTTTAATTCGAGATTTTTTTTCCTTGGGCATAATTTTATTTATCTAACGCCTATTAAATAACAAACCACTTATTAGTCTAATTTAAACCAAGTAATGACATTCATCAGGTACCTGCCGCGAAGTAATGATGACATTTCTATCGAATAATGGCCTCATTATCAATCGTTTCGTCAGTTTTTAAACTTTATCGTGATAGTTCTGTGGTATCTACGTCAATTTCAATAGTTATGTACGATATAAGTGGAACATAGACATTGGTATCGCATGAATATGAATTTTGCAGCATTCGGCCGTTAGGCCGAAACCTGTACTCACATAAGTGCGATAATAAAATGTATCTCACGTATATCGCATACAATTTTCTCTACAATCATGAAAAATTAATTATTTTGATCTTTATATCATTATTAATCACAAAAAACTTACAATATAAGCATTCGAGATTCAAGTTGTCTATGTTATCTATTCTACCTCCTCTCCACGACCGCTCTAGCGCGCTCGGCCGCTTTCGCTCATATTTGCGCACAATTTTTTCAGCATTTAAATGAAAAACGAAGATTGACGTTTTATAGCTGAATACTTTTACTTTCCTAATCCGTTTGATAAATTCGAAATGACAAAAATGACAACGATAATTTTTGAAAAAATGCAATTTTTTCGTTTCATGTTTTCTCTCTTAATGGTGAACCGATCGGGTTGTAACAGCTCTCATTTTCTTCGTTTATTAATTCTCTACAATTCGTCCATGAGTACCATTTACATTGCTGCATCAGTTTTACGTTTATAAGCAAAAAACAACAAAATCTGTTCGGTCTTCTCTTTTACTTGATAAATCAAGAGTAACCTACGAGTTGACGTATGGCAGATATATAAGAAATGATAATGTGTAAATATTGTTGCTAACGAAAAGTCTTTGCGTTGGCCTATTTTTCTAGTGCGTTAATGGATTGTTTAGCGTACTAGTGCGGTAATATGGAATATTACCTAACATATATGGGTGGGATAAGTGCTCTTTATCTAATGATTGTAGATAATAGTATGTATATTACATTACTAGTGTAGAAAGTAGCCCATTTCACACGAGTGAGAGATTGTTGTCGTAAGAGGCGTAAGTTGAGTGCGAAAATCCCACCCAAGTCAATTTAGCCATGCTTCGGCCAGTCATGCTTTCGGCCAGGTAGAGGGAGTTCGATCAATTTCCAGCAAAAAAAAATTTTTCGTTATTTACTTTTTTCAGTTGTTTCTTAAGTACATAGCCGAAATCGTGGTGGTCATTATTATTATTTCAGACTTTTTACAATTATTAATTTACACAAAAATGATTTTTTTTTCAGTTTTTCAAGTCCGTTAGCTTAGCTAAAAGCGTGGCTTGCCATTATTATAAAATTTCTCGCTTTTTTTGAGCAAAATTTCACCGAAAATAATTTTTGCAGTTTATAAAGTTCATGGCCGAAAGTGTGACTGGCCATTATTAAAAAAATTCAAACTTTTTTCAGTTAATTTTCAGCAAAAATATTTTTTCAGCTTCTTAAGTTAGCAGCTGAAAGCATGGCTGGTTATTGTTATAAACTTTCAGACTTCAAACCTTCATCAGTTAATTTTCGACACAAAAGATTTCTCAAGTTTATTAAGTTCGTATAACAGAAAGCGTGGCTGGCCATTATTATAAAATTTTTGACTTTCGTCAGAAAATTTTCAGCTAAAATGATTTTTTCAGTTTCTAAAGTCCCTGGCTGAAAGCGTGGCGCTCATTATTATCAAATTTTCGACTTCTTTGAACAGAATTTCAGCAAAAGGGATTTTTCAATTTCTCAAGTCAGTAGCTGAAAGCGTGGCAGCATTATTGTAAAATTTTGAACTTAAAAAAAAATTCCGCAGAAATTATTTTTTTTTTTAGTTTCAAAAGTCTATAGCCGAAAGCGTGACTGGCCATGGTTATAAAATTTTCGGATTTTCTCAAGCAACATTTCAGCAAAAATTTGTTTCTGCAATTTATTTAGATCCGTGGTCGAAAGTTTTCACAAAATTCAAAAGATTTCAATTTCTTAAGTCAGCACTTGAAAGCGCTGCTGGCATTATTATAAATAAAATATCGGACCTTTTTCACCAAATTTTCAACAAAAATGATTTTTTCAGTTTATGAAGTCGTGGTCAAAAGCGTGGCTGGCCGTGGCCTTTCAATAATTACGATTTCTTTCAGTTTACGATAATTTTTATTGGGTGAAATTGCATAATATTATTATCAAAACAAAAATAAATTGATGTTTTGCATTTTTAAACCGTTAATAACGAAAAAATGCTCAAAATTATTCGAAGTCCCTCTCCCTGGCCGAAAGTGTGGTTGGCCGAAGCGTGGCTAACTTGACTTGGGTGACAATCCCACGAGTGTGAAATGGCTCTTTCCACACAAGTAATGTAGACTATTTTTCCTACGACCACATATTAAGATACAATCTCAAACTTGTTATTTTTTTAGCTATTATTTGAGACCTTGACAAAGAAAACTAATGATTGAATTAGAAAAATTTAAAATAACAAACAACCACTTTAGAATTGTAGAAATTGAAACTAATACTATTATTACAATAATTTGTAAATTGTAATAAATGAGCTTGCAACAAAGAGTTAGAGAGATTTCTCTCTTTGTAGGTACCTACATTATGTAGGTACTCGTACTTACAGCCAGGCTCGACGTTAGTTTTTTGAAAAGGATTTTGCGTGACCGGCATCTTAATGAATGTGTGCGTTAATCAAAATTAATCCTCAAAAAAAAAATTTTTTTTTAACTTTTTGATTTTACTCTTTTGCGTCTGCATTATTAAACTTATTACATAAAAACCGTAAAAACAGTAGGTAGTTAAAATTCCATTAGAGATTGAAGTTCCAGAAAGTTGGCAATACCTAATGCATAGCTGTATTGTGGGCTGCCTAACTTAAGAGGGTGATATTTATAATTTTCAATTCTGGGGTGATATTTGTCATTTTCGAAGTACCTAACTATCAGCTTGTGTTACTTTATAGTCCCTAAACGTTAATTTTTTGGTTACTAAAAGGTTTATAAAAAATGTGAAAATCAGGGACATTTTAGGAAGCTGCATGTACTATCAATAATGGTAATAAATTTCGATATTTCAATATTTTTTAATACCTAAAATATTTACTGAAGGGAAATCGTATTTTTTTCTCAAAAATTGCATACCTTTAATATTTTGACTCAGTTTTATTCAATAATAAATATAATTATTTACTCAAGTATAATAGTCGTAGATAAAGTATAGTATTCCACTACTCTATACTAAACATTTCAACATATTATATAAGACTGCAGTTTTCATCTTCGTGAATAACAACCTTCATTATGCGTTTGTTGAATAAAATGCTATTAAACATAATAAATAAATAAATTGTTATTTTAAATCCGCGTAGAAGTTACCGGAACTGGGGCGGTGAATTCAATGGACGAAAATTAATTAATATTGAAAGTTGTGTTTTGAAACAATAATGAACCATTTTTTCAAGCAAAAGTATTTCTTAATTAATACAAACCCTGAAGGGGATTTTTATTAAAAACTGGATTTTAATTTCGAATCTGTTACCCATCTTATAGGCACGGTCGTCGTTTGAAGAACGGAAAAGGAAAAGAAGGATTGCATCAAGATTTCATAACTTTCTTTTAATTTTAATTTGCAAAGTTCACTGTAAAAATCAATACCCTTCAGACGCATAAACATTGTTTGATTTTGTAACATTATCTTGCAAAATACATTACATAACAAGCTTATATAACATATACATAGGTACATAATACTTGTATGAAATTATGTAGAGGATGTTCAAAAAGTGATCGTCTATTATATCAAACGATCACCAAAAGGGGGCTAATGATTAGGTTTAAAAATGAATTTTTTATTTTTTTTTTTTTTTAATGGTGGGTCACCCTTTTTAAGAATTCCCAAGAATGGTTGATGGGGTCTATGAGTTGAGTGACTCATGTCTTTTTACGTTAAAAGATGTTCCCTCTTAAGCAAAAATCGACGTGTTTCAGAAATTTTTTATTATTGTTGACTTGTTCTTCGAGATATCTGCCGTGGTACCTTTTCAAACAAACAACCTGTACCTACAGTGTGTGTCACAGGCATGGTATACCCCCTTTTTTTTTCTTTTTTTTTTTGAGATAATCTTTTGAAATTTGGTACGTCGCATATTCTCGATAGAGCGCACTTTTTAGCAGAAAATTGAATTTTTTCCCACATCCGGTTTTTCCGGAAATGTTACCAACTTTTTATTTTTAAATGGGACACCCTATATATTATTATATTTTTGGATTCTATACATTTGTACAAATCCAACAATACTACATAAGTACAATTTTAAGTGTCAAATTTGTTTTTATTTAATTTTTTGTTTTTCAATTATAGTGTGCCATGACTATTTCGTTTTACTCCAATTGGATCATCTAATGCTAGAAAAATCGAATTTTTGTTCAAAGTACTAAATTAAGTGATTTATGGATAAATTATGCGCACCGGAATGATTTTTTGAGCTGGATTCATTTTTTTCAAATGGTACCATATTGGTACCGAGGTACCATCGACTAGTACTTCCAATAATAAGGGACACTTTGGTGTATCCATTTTGCATCTGTGACGAACACAACTGAAGTCATGGCACACTATAATTGAGAAATAAAAAATTAAATAAAAACAAATTTGACATTTAAAATGGTACTTAGGTATGTGGTATTGTTGGATTCGTACAAATGTATAGAGTCAAAAAATATAATAATATATAGGGTGTCCCATTTAAAAATAAAAAGTTGGTAACATTTCCGGAAAAACCGAATGTGGGAAAAAAATCAGTTTTCTGCTAAAAAGTGCGCTCTATCGAAAATATGTGACCTACCAAATTTCAAAAATTATCTCCAAAAAAAATGAAAAAAAAGGGGGTGTACCATGCCTGTGACACACACTGTATATGTACCCGTTCTGGATGTAGGCGATCTTTCGCTCATGTCTATTGTGGACGCTCTTATATTTATTATTTAGGTTGTCATCAAATCGTTATTTCTTCAAGTGGTATCAATTTATTTATTAATTGTACCATTTTTTTTAGTTATTGTCTATTTAATTTTGTTTTGTCTTGTCTTGTTTTTTTTTTCTTTTTCTCTATTGGATTATTTTGTCGTTGCGATTTTATTGTGCATGGATGTTAAATCTGAAGGGCAATTAAACATAATTCAGGCTGAAAAAAATCAAGTCGTCTTTCGCAATAGCTAATATTATACAGGGTGTTGATTTTCAAAGCGGGCCATAGGGGATTAGCATTGCGAAAGTGGTTTTTGAGGATTCCTGCTCGCCGTTTAAACCGACAGAAATGGTTTTGGTATCAAAATGAAGCTAAAATTATTGCGCATAACGCTTGACATCGGAAATTAATTTAATTTCACGTTGTTTTCTAAAATTCTTCAGTAAAAAATCAAGTAATTGTTAATGTTTAATCACAAAATAGCGTGCCTTGCCTAAACAATAATGACGTTTCTACGTTTCGACAATCCAATAATAAAACTTTATAAGTCAGTAGGTATAATAATAAAGTCTGGCTCTATTTAAAAATGGGTTATACAAACCAAGAAAGAGTCTTTATGGTGAAAACCTACTACAGTGTAGCCAGTTACAGTAGGGTTAAATAGAACCAGACTTTATTATTACCTACTGACTTATAAAGTTTTATTATTGGATTGTCAAAACGTAGAAACGTCATTATTATTTAGGCAAGGCATGCTATTTTGTGATCAAACATTAACAATTACTTGAATTTTTACTGAAGAATTTTAGAAAACAACGTGAAAGTAAATTAATTTCTGATGTCAAGCGTTATGCGCAATAATTTTAGCTTCATTTTGATACCAAAACCATTTCTGTCAGTTTAAACGGCGAGCAGGAATCCTCAAAAACCACTTTCCCAATGCTAATCCCCTATGGCCCGCTTTGAAAATCAACACCCTGTATAATATGAAGACATGAACGGCGGTGTTCAATCTTTTTTTAGAACTTATCAACATATAAAATCGACTCTAATATCTTCAAATTTTATTATACATGGACGAAATACAACCTAAGGCTATTCAAGCCAAATTCCACAATCCAAAATAAAACATTTTTATGTAATTTATGATATATTACGTATTCTATGAGAACTCTACGACGGCAATAAAGAAACTCTAAAAGCCACGCTTTACACGCGTCAAAACAAATTTCTCATTTTTCTAGATAATGGGACTCGATCCAAATACCTACTTAATTACTTATTAGACAATGTATAAGCGACAGGAGCAGTTTGTTACTTGTTATTTATAAATATCTCTGGATTTATTTGCTTTTTAAAAATAGAAGAAAATCCGGCAACACTGTCGCGAATTAAATCTCAATCAAAGATATGGTTCATGTGAAGATGATGAGATATATTAACCAAATAAATAATCAAATACCGTCAAGCAAGGCACTTCAAACAAACAATGCTTGGAGTATAGTTTTTACATAAAAAAAACCTTCTTGCGCATCAATCGCAGAAATAGTGTATTTTTATGCGATTCAATTATGAATATTTTCACCGCTTTTTAAATTATTGGCTTTCTGAAATTTTCCATAGTCATGTCATGTTAGCGTAGTGCTTTAATGTGAAAAATTTTCTGTGATAATTTCATTTCATTTCGTTTCAACATGTGCCTTAGAATGGATTTTTAAATTTAAAAATCAAAAAAATTGGCAAAATTTTACAATTTTGTCCCTTTTCCTATGCCCGCCACTGGCTAACTTTACTTGAAAAATACTATTTTTTACACTACCTTTAATAAATTCGGAAAAAAACTGAAAGGAGAGTCTTGAAAACCGAAAGTTTGAAATTTTAGAGGAATAAATATCATTTAAAAATATTCGAATATATCTCCGCCATTTTTATATTTGCTTCTTGAAATTTTTGAAGGTTAAATGCTATTAGTATCGTTGTCTACTATCAAAATTTCCGTTCTATTCCTTCAAAAATAAGCTCATGAATGTTTTATAGAAATGTAGACATTTTTACCCTTTTCCTACCCACGCCTCTGGCTTATTAATAGAAATGATGCAAATTGTATTGCATTAGCTCAAATTTCAAATAAGTTTATTCCAATCTTGTTAATTTTGTTTAAAAGTTTTTGATCTTGCCTATTTAGGGGTTCAAAATCTAGCCATTTTCCAAAAATTGAAAAGGCCGCCATTTTGGAATGTCTTTACCTATTTTACTCAAATACAGTACCAGACGACTACTTGAGGGTATCTTACTACCAAAAAAATTTCAGCGCTCTAGATTGAAAACTTCGACCAGAAACCGTGCCTCACGGACGGTTTTTTTTCTGAAATTCGGAGGGACATCCTGTAGAAGTAACACAACTCTAGGAAAATGTTTTTTACGAAAATCAAACGTCAGCCCTAAGGTTTATAAGAGTAAAAAATTTCGTTCATTAATCTTGAAAGATGAAGCTACAGGAGCGTTTTTAAAAATTTAGAGAAATTAATTTAAAAAAAACATCATGTAAAAAAAAATCGAATATCTCCGCCATTTTTCTTATTTACTTTTTGAAATTCTCAAGGGTTGAAGTCTATTAGTATAGTTGTCTACTGTAAAAATTTCAGTTTAATTACTTCAAAAATGTGCTCATAAATTGTTGGAGAAATTTAGCCATTTTTACCCTTTTCCTACCCACGCCACTGGCTTATTAATAGAAAAAATGCAAATTTTGTTGCATGAAATTAAATTTCAAGTCATTTACTTCCAATATTGTGAATTTGATATAAAACTCTTTTTCTATCTAGCTTATACAGGGGTTCAAAAAATAGTCCTTTTTCCAAAAATTAAAATGGCCGCCATTTTGAAACGGCTCGATCGATTTTGCTCAAGTGCAATACCAGACCACTCCTTATGGATATCTTACTTCCACAAAAATTTCAGTCTCCTAGATTGAAAACTGCGACCTGAAATGAGGTGACAAAAACGGCATATGGGGAATTTTGAAAGGACACCCTGTAGAAGTAACGCGACTTTAGGAATTTTTTTCAACGAAAATCTAACGTCGTTCCAAGGTTTTACAAGGATCCAAAATTTCATTCACTAATCTTGAAAGATAAAGCTACAGGAGCGTTTTGAAAATCGAAATTTCGCGATTTTGGAGAAATATATAAATATATAAATATATATATAAATATATAAATATATATATATATATCGTGGGCAGGTGAATTTTGGAAAACCACTTTTTCGTGATCTGGGGGTCATGATCGGTGGACATTTGATGAGTTTGGGTGATTTTCGAAAAGTGATGTCGTCCTCAATAGTGTATTTTTTTATTAAAAAATACACTAAAAATGTACCGGAGTATATAAGTATACAGATTTTTGAAATAGGCTAATACCGATAAAGATAACGCACGACATGTTCTTGTTACTTCGCAGTAATTAAACGTAACATTTCTAGACATTAATAATAATAATAATACTAATTTTGTTTTAATTTATTTAAATGGGCGATTTTCACTGTTATTATTATTATTCATTAAAAGAAAATTAATGGTTCAGCATAAGTAGGTATTATATTTTTTTATAAAATATGACATAATTGATTAAATAATACAATTAAATCATATTACCGATTTACTTTCGTACATAAGACGTTACTTACCTAATTAATCTATCTCATTTAGGATTTATAGCGTAATTAAATTCAGATTAATTTATAATCTTAGAAATTGTTAGATCCAACAAAACATGTAACTAAAATTAGATTTTATGTTTCGCAGACCATACACAAAACGTTAATTATTTCATTGTAAATTTCATCTCACCTAGATATTATGAAGTGACGATTGACTTCTTTGAAAGTTAATTAATCTTACAACATATCGAATATAAACAAATTAGATTCTGATTAAAAGGTGCGTCTAATTAATATTTCTTAATCAAAACGGACCACTTAAATTTATTCAGATTTTTACACTAACTTTAATTTAAACATCGAAGTAACTGAGAACTAAGATGATGACACTATGAGGAAGGGGAGGGATTTAGAGAGCAAAATATACAGGGTGTACCAGCTCGATTTAGACAACGGTAAGGGCCGTGTAGGTCTCATCAAGACGAAACGTTTTTTTTATTTGAAGTTTTTGGATTTGGACCTTCGTTGCGGAAATATGGCCGACTTCCGGTTTTTAGTTTTTTGGCTCCAGTTTCGGCATTTTTAGGTTCTCGCCCAAACTGAAACTAGTTTTGGAAACTCCTTAGCTTCAGTTACAACTTTCATATTGAAGTCAAGGCTCTATCTCTGTTGGATTCAAAATGGCGACATGCCCAAGACTTTAAATTTTAAGTCTTTGAATCAATTCAAATTGAATCAAATTGAAAAATTAAGATTTTGAATCCAACAGAGATAGAACCTTGACTTCAATATGAAAGTTGTAACTGAAGCTAAGGAGTTTCCAAAACTAGTTTCAGTTTGGGCAAGAACCTAAAAATGCCGAAACTGGAGCCAAAAAACTAAAAACCGGAAGTCGGCCATATTTCCGCAACGAAGGTCCAAATCCAAAAACTTCAAATAAAAAAACGTTTCGTCTTGACGAGACCTACACGGCCCTTACCGTTGTCTAAATCGAGCTGGTACACCCTGTATACATAAGAAAGCTTAGAATTATGAAATATTAAACGTAGAACAAAGGGGTATGGTATAAACTCGGACTATGCTAGTAAAAGTCTTTTTAGGCAAAGAACAGGGATGGGAAAGAGAAAATAGCATGGATAGGAGTGTGGAGAAGAAAAATTATACAAAGAAGTAAGTACCTACATTTATTTTTAAATGGGAAGAAGATGGATTAGTTTTTTTTTTCAATAATTATTTATCAATTTATACAATAATATAAGAGCAAAGCGAGAAGATGCACATACATGGTCGAAAGTATTGGGTTTAATATTGAAATATGCAAGAATAGGTACGTAAATACCTAAAGGTAAAATTGTTGGGAAAATAAAACGCAGCCACCCGCCATCACAACAATATAGACGATTCCCGTCAACTCATTAGATATTCATAAAAAAATAAAAGTTCGCTATCTGGTGATATTCCAGCACTTTTAAGGAACATTGAAAGTAGCCGCAAAGCGATGAGAGGAGCGGACCAGATGTTGGTGGATGTATTATGAGACACCCTCGGATCGAGTGAAATAATAGAGCGACCTAGATACAGACCGGGTGGAAGATTAGTAAAATCATGAATCAAAAAATAACCCCTTGCAAAGACAATAGTAAGCCGCTAGGTACTCCACCGACGATAATGAAAATTAAACCAATCAATAAAGCGAAAAAACAAATGAAGGTAGCCAAAAATGCATCACGATCCTTAGACAGCAAACAGGCGAAAACACTAAATGAAAGTTGAGCCGGTGTAATTATAATAGCTAGGCACAATGGAAAAGACGACAACGCGTCGGCCGATTTGAAGGAAAATTTAGGTAGTTGAAGTTCAGGATTATTCCGTAAGGTAGCCGCGAGGTCAACTTGCTAAATCTCACGATAAATAAGTTATGATAAGAAACAGATACAAGAAATCAACGGTACCAATAAGGGGCATTGTTGCGTGTCGTGTTTAGAAAGCGGGCCGCTGCTTCTATAAAAGCAGACATCTTACAACAGCTCAAGACAGATGAAGACCAGCTTCCAAGCAGGTCGCATCTGACTCCTTAACCCTTTAGTTGTTGGCCAGAGACGACGCCTGTGTGAACTCCGGTCAGCAACTCCTTCTTTAACCGATAATTCAACCAGAGACGACGCCTGTGTGAACTCCGGCTGAATTTCTCTCCTAAACCCAGGAAAACCCAATGAGAAAATAGTCAGGGAAGATCTCTCTTCGAAACAAAATCCACAAAAATAAATAATCAAACCGATTCGCAACAGTCACGTGTGCAGGTCCCATTTTAAATCAGGCAAAACAATTAGTAAGGAAACAGACGGCAGTACCAATAATATTAGGTACCTACTTCATCACGGTATAGGAAATCGAGAAAGAGCTAGGAGGAAAATGGACCCAGGTCAGGAATAAAATAACCTGTGAATGATTAAAGCGGCACGTTATTAGGAATAATTCAAGTTAGGCCGGAAATAGGAATACTTCAACAAATAATTACAAATTCACGTATAGGAAATCGAGAAAGAGCTAGGAGGAAAGTAGGAAAATCAAAAACCCAGGTCTGGAATTAATAACCTGTGAATAAATAAAACGGGCCCGGGGTCGTTTCGTTACAATATAAAGATAAGGAAGATAAACGTCTAACTTACCCTTGGGGTAAGATCGTGAGAAGGGCAAACATTGACAGAAAATGGTTGTTCATTATTTGATACGTTTCAGTGTTCAAAAAATTTGGAGAAAGGTTTAGGCATACGCAGATGTAAAAGTTTTGTGGTGCAAAAATCTTAACAGCTTTATTGTTCAAGTATAATAGAATGCAAAGCAATAAAAAGCATATAAATTGAAAAATTAATTGCTCTGTTGATAGTTAAATTTTTTAACGATCTAGTTTATGTTATTCATAGAAAATCGTACCTGTTTAATACGCTGAAAAGAAAAACAGATCGACCTTTCATGCGTTTCTTTCATAAAATACTGGATGGCCTAGCTCAGAATCATTCATAAAATTGCAGTGATTTGTTTTGAAGAATGACCCATCTTTCTAAAATATTTTTAGATTTCTAGCACTTCCGGTTATAACGGAAATGGCAGTCATCTTTGTTTGTTTTTTTTTAATGCGCAAAACTTAATTTTTCTTTATCTCCGTCCCTCCATAATTCCCAGTTCAAGGAGTCCTCTTCTGATCTTTTGTCGATTCTTTTTTCTTGGGGTCATTCTCAATGCCATCATCCATCCAGCTGCGACTAAGCTACTGCCTTACACTTTCATTAACCTTCTTAATTTTCTTTCTCTTCCTCTTATTAACCCATTACCATCTGATGGGGTCGGGGTCAACGTTTCAAACTAGCCGTTAGCCACAATTCGCAGTCCTTTATTCTTTTCTTTTCCCATTTTAAGGTGTGACGTTTTTGACTAAACTCCTCCTCAATGGTCTTTGGTTTCTTCTACTATCAATACTTCTACTTTTTTTTTAAACGACCTTGAGGTCGTTCTCAATACAATTCATCTCCGAATGTTCTTCTACCTCTCATTCCCTCTCACACAGGCGTTACTCTACTTCTTCTTTTTTCGCTTCTTCTTTTTTCGCTTCTTCTTATTCGATTTTTCTGGGTCTCTACAACGCCTGATTCTGGGATTCTTCGTCTGGTAATTCTTCTTTCTTGAGGTTATTCTCAATCCCATCCATACATCTCCGTTTTCTACTTCTACCTCTCCTTCCCTCCCACACAGATATATGTATTGAAGTCAATTTTATTGTTCTTCTTATTTCCCCTGGAGGTCATTCTCAATCCATCCATTAGACTTATACTCCTTCTTAATGTTGCCTTCTTCTCAGTTGCCCCCACCTTTACAATAATTGCGGCTGTTTTTATATTATGCTTTTTTATTATTTCTATACAATGGTAGTTATAATCATATTTTTTTCTTATTTGATTCTTCATGGTAACCCAGAGACCCCTTAACATTCTCATCCTGTAACTTCAATATCTTCTCCTGCGTGCTATCTTTTTGACCATGTTTCTTCTCCATGCGTAAATTTTGTCATAGCTCCTGTTTTGAAGACAATTCCTTTTTTACTCCTATTCTGAAGTTGCATGTCTTCAGGTCATTCATCTGACGATGTCTTTCCTGACACCTGAAGTTTTCTACCCTTTTCAGTTTTCGATGTAAACAGCTTTGAAAATTGAAAATTGTCATTTTCATTTCTTTGTAACTCATAAATTTCTGGTTAGAAACCAAACTATAAAAACCATTCTCATTGAATTTGTTAATGAAATCTGAAATTTTAATAATATACAGGGTGTCCTATTTAAAAGGCAAAGACGGTATTCATTTTTGGTTAACCGAAAGTGCCAGAAATCTAAAAAAAATTCTATAAAAATGAAGCATTCGTCAAAACAAATTACTGTTTTTTTCAATACGTTTTCGGGTTGCATTAGTACCTTTTCGTGCATATTTTTTTGTAATTTTCGTCACTTCTTGTTCCCAAAATATTTCGGGGAAGAACCCGCCGTACCTACTTCCAGACTTTCCGGTCTGTCTCGATGGCACAGTTCAGTTTTTGTAATCCATTCCTCTTATGATGCTGCCCACGAAGAACTAATACCCATGAGCCGCCACTACTAGGTAGCTCATTCTTTATTTCAAAAATTATTAAAGTAACACGCGGTAAAAAGGTTGGCTATCATTTGTCTAGAGGCTACGAAATCTTTAATCCGGCGCTGTGAGGGCCTACAGACTACAGAAAACACCAAAGGAAGTTTCTGGAGAGTCTATTCTGAGTTTTGTGGCTTAACGAGGTTGAGAAGTGTTTTTGTGAATCTTGTCCTTGTTAAGTTAGAATGTTAATTACAACAAAAAATATGAATTCCTATACATTATGGTTATTATCGAATGATCAAAAAAATCTACATAAACTTAATGTATGTCTTATTGGTTTTAAGTTACCAGTTATACTGCACGAAATGTTTGGGTAGGTACTTACTGGAGTATTTACTCTTGTCAAAGTATTTGCTTCATTGTAATATCAAAAACACCAGAGTAGGGATTATTGCCAAAATATTATAGCGCGTTAAATAATAAATAATCGATTCCTGGGATTTCCAGAGATATCCCCAATAAAACATTATCAAGTCCATGTTTCATAAATTATTTACAATAACACTGTTATCCTAGACTTTTCTAGTACTCATAAATAAATTACGTTCAAAAAGCATAATATACTTCTAGACCAAGTATTGATTTCTAAACAGCATTTTAAGGTAAGCCTTTCTAAACTGAAATTACATCTTTCAATAATTAAAGAAGTAAGTTCTAAATAATACTGTTTACCGAGCATCGTTAATAAAAGAGAGACACCAGACATGGTCAATAGTAAGTGTTTCGATTCTTCACCTAATGGGTTTTAGACATGAAGGTGACCAAAACACCGGGTATACTTGAGTGAATAGCCTGGCGAGTCAATCGATCAGCCTTGACATATCAGATAGTAAGGTCAAAGTCTTGTACGGTTCACCGAAAACTGAATCTGATTTTGTTGAGAAAATTATTCGCAACGTTTTCTCTGTTTCCTAATCGCTTAAGTGAAAATATATGTTCATTATTTCAACAAGATCAATTCTCAGGTTTATTAAATGATGACGTAGGTAATAAGTCTTTAAGAATATTTCTCTCTCCCTCTCTCTCATGAGGATTTATGATTTTTGTAGTCACACTAATGCACACACTTTTTGAAAAATTTTGTCAATTCACGAAACGAATAAACAGAAGAGTTTTGATAATCAGACTAACTGAATGGCTACCGAGATAGCAGGATTTAACTCATCTTGCCACAAGCAGACAGTGTCAATTTCAAAACTTTGGATTGGTTATAGCTCTGAATGTTTTAGAAATTTAAAAAAAAAAAACGACAGAAAGCTTCAAGAGAATGGAACAGGAAGCAGTTTGGTAGGTAGTGGCAACAATCTCCTAAATTTTCTTTAAGGCGGGTAATAACTACCCCAACTCCAAAATTTCAAATTGAAGTAACACCTCAATTTAAAAGATCTTTGTAGGTACAAAAAAATTTGTTATGACACTTTTTCACTTTAGTACATTTTGTCAGCTTCAAAACTTTAAATTGTCTGTTATAGCGCTATTATAGCTCTGAATATTGAATTTTGTTTTAGAAATAACAAAAACCGGCAGAAAGCTTTCTAAATTTTCTTCAAGGGTAAACTCCAAAATTTAATGTGATACCTCAAGTTAAAAGGTCTTTGTACACTGCGTACAAAAAAGAATTGTGATGGTACTTTTTCCTTTTTTTATTGGAAATCCTCGCGTTGTATGAAATCATAACGAATATCCCAAAAAAAAAATGTTTGAGTTGGTATTCAACGGGAGATAAAATAACATTCGATACATTTTCAAAAAAAAAATAAAAAGGTTTAATCATAAATATTTTTTTCGTATTCTGTGTACAAAGACCTCTAAATTGAGGTAATATGTGACCTCTTAGGAGACAATAATTTAGGAAACTACTACCACTACCAAACAACTTCTCCCTCCTTTCTGCCGAAACTCTGCCGATCTTTGTTATTTCTAAAACAAAATTCAATATTCAGAGTTATAGCCAATCCAAAGTTTTGAAATTAACAGCCTGTTTAGTATATTTAGGTACTCAACTACCTAATTATTTAAAAAAAAATCAGAAGGAGTTTGTTTTGTTGATTTATTGGAACATTTGACTCAGTAAATATTTTAAAAGTACCTTACCTACCTGTCTATTATTAAGTAAAATTGTTCACTTATTGTTCTTTTATCTTTGACCTCAAAACAATAGATAAGCAAAGATACCCTTGCAAGCTTAATTTGCCATAATTTATGATAATATACAAGGTGTCCTATTTCAGAAATTATCGATGACGCCGCAGTCTTGAAGATATAATGATCATTCTAATGATAAATAATACTATTTAGTCTACCGCATGCGGGAAACCCGACTCTGTTATGATGTCACGTTTGGCTGTTAAGTAATTGAGCCGCCTCGATTTTTTTTCCGAACACTAAAGGTGGTCTTTATAAGAGATATAAGAGAAGTCCTCGAGAGGAGTTTGGATGTGAGTTTCCTATAGTTTCTATATTTAAGTAAGTAATAGATGTCTAGAGTTGCCGGACACGTGTCAAGCTGGAACAAATTATACCGGTAATAAGTAGGTACGTGAATCCAAGTCAGATTAAATGAATTTCCCGGATATCTCCAGTTCCCGGATGTTTCTGGTTTCTCCTGAACTTTTCCTTATCACTTATTACTTACTAATCAATTACAAGTCATGAAAGTCCACAAGGTATAAAATTAAGACCATGAAGGTTCATCAAAATTCTGATCACGAAACACCCATCATATAAGACCCATAAAACCTTGTCTGGTAATAAATATGGGCTGTGCAGGTGTAGGTCATTTAAAAATTTGTATTCAAAAAGCTTATTCAAATGGAAATTGACAGATTCACGATTATTGTTATGATAAAGGAGATTGTTATTAGCTATGGTAGTGCTGATGTGTGTTAATGATAACGCATAGGTACATCAACATACAGGGTGAGGCGCGAGAACCTTAGGGCATTTTTATATGGAGAAGTCCTGGGAGTAGAAGTCTAAAAATTTGTGCGTGTATAATTTCGGTTTTGACGAGCTGAACTAAAATATTCACAACCCCACACCCCTTCCGGTTATACCGGAAGTTGCCATTTTTCTTTTTTTAAATGGTACACCCTGTATATTATTACATTTTCGGATTGCCTGAAAAACAGTAATAAAAATGATGTTTACAGTTCAAAATTGTACCGAGTGATTTATGAGTTATAAACAAATGAAAATTGCACTTTTCCATTTTCAAAGCAGCTTAGCTTGAAAACGGGTCAAGATATCGGAAAACGGCTTACATGTCCCTATCCTAACTTTTTTTATACTACGCTGGAGTATACCTACAAAAAAATATTTTTTATTAATTTTTTTTTTAAATCGCTGATTTTTCATCACTTTGTATACAAATTTCATCAGCACCATAGGATACTACGTGAAAAGTTAAGATAGGGACATGTAAACCGTTTTCCGATATCTTGACCCGTTTTCGACCTAAGCTGCTTTGAAAATGGAAAATTGCGATTTTCATTTGTTTATAACTCATAAGCCACTCGGTACAATTTTGAACTGTAAACCCCATTTTTATTGCATTTTTTCAGACAATCTGAAAATATAATAATATACAGGGTGTCCCATTTAAAATAAGAAAGTTGATGGCAACTTCCGGTATAACCGAAAATGGTGAGGGGTTGTGAATATTTTAGTTCAGGTCGTCAAAACCGAAATTATACACGTACAAATTTTTAGACTTCTACTCCCAGGACTTCTCCATATAAAAATGCCCTAAGGTTCTCGCGCCTCACCCTGTACAATACGATTTATTGGAATTTCAACTTATTTTGATTAATCGATTGAGATAGTTGTATTATAATGCCAAGGCCACGAAATAAGTAATTTTTCTGAGAGAAAGACTGCCGCCGAGGCCTTTTTACGGCCGTGGCAAGGCAATCTCGGAGTAAAAAAAGTTTTCGGGCAACCATGTTCGAAAATACAAAATTATAAATATTATTTTTTCTCTTGATAAAAAAAAGGCTGTTTAAGAATATGATACGGCCCAGAAGAACAAATCTAACAGTATATACATGTAGTTGATTTGGTTAGAGCAAAACGGAACGTAATGTATAAAATCATATTTTAAACATAAAAAGAATAGAAACGTTTTTCAAGATCAGGCCTCGTTGCGAAAATATTTTCAAAAATGTAAAACTAAGGCTGCGGAAAATGATTTTTTACTAACTGGACAGTCAAAATCGAACCTCATGTATAAAATCGTATTTTAAGCATAAAAGAAGGAATAATTTTTTCCAAGATGAGGCTTCGTTTAGGAAATATTTCCAAAAATGTAAAACTAAGGCTGCGGAAAATGATTTTTTACTAACTGGACAGTCAAAATCGAACCTCATGTATAAAATCGTATTTTAAGCATAAAAGAAGGAATAATTTTTTCCAAGATGAGGCTTCGTTTAGGAAATATTTCCAAAAATGTAAAACTAAGGCTGCGGAAAATGATTTTTTAATAACTGGACAGTCAAAATCGAACCTCATGTATAAAATCGTATTTTAAGCATAAAAGAAAGAATAATTTTTTCCAAGATGAGATTTCGTTTAGGAAATATTTCCAAAAATGTAAAACTGAGGTTGCTAGAAAAAAAAAATTTTATTATCTGGACAGTCAAAATCAAACCTCATGTATAAAATCGTATTTTAAGCATAACAGAAGGAATAATTTTTTCCAAGATGAGGCTTCGTTTAGGAAATATTTTCAAAAATGTAAAACTGAGGTTGCTAGAAAAAAAAAATTTTATTATCTGGACAGTCAAAATCAAACCTCATGTATAAAATCGTATTTTAAGCATAACAGAAGGAATAATTTTTTCCAAGATGAGATTTCGTTTAGGAAATATTTCCAAAAATGTAAAACTGAGGTTGCTAGAAAAAAAAAATTTTATTATCTGGACAGTCAAAATCAAACCTCATGTATAAAATCGTATTTTAAGCATAACAGAAGGAATAATTTTTTCCAAGATGAGGCTTCGTTTAGGAAATATTTCCAAAAATGTAAAACTAAGGCTGCGGAAAATGATTTTTTAATAACTGGACAGTCAAAATCGAACTTCATGTATAAAATCGTATTTTAAGCATAAAAGAAAGAATAATTTTTTCCAAGATGAGATTTCGTTTAGGAAATATTTCCAAAAATGTAAAACTAAGGTTGCTAGAAAAAAAAAATTTATTATCTGGACAGTCAAAATCAAACCTCATGTATAAAATCGTATTTTAAGCATAAAAGAAAGAATAATTTTTTCCAAGATGAGGCTTCGTTTAGGAAATATTTCCAAAAATGTAAAACTAAGGCTGCGGAAAATGATTTTTCACTAACTGGACAGTAAAAATCGAACCTCAAGTATAAAATCGTATTTTAAGCATAAAAGAAAGAATAATTTTTTCCAAGATGAGGCTTCGTTTAGGAAATATTTCCAAAAATGTAAAACTAAGGCTGCGGAAAATTATTTTTCACTAACTGGACAGTCAAAATCGAACCTCAAGTATAAAATCGTATTTTAAGCATAAAAGAGAGAATACCGTTTTTCAAGATCAGGCCTCGTTTAGGAAATATTTCCAAAAAATTCCAAGGCTGCGAAAATTTTTTTTAGATAAGTCTATGTACACAACTACAACCAAAAACGCATATTGTATACAAAATCGTGTTTAAATATAATCGAGAGAATATTTTTTCCAGATTGGGCTTTGTTTACTAATAAGAAGTATTCCTAATTTCTGGGAGTAGCGCTACATCTGGAAATATTTTTTAAACGGAGTCCCATATTTATTATTTTTTATGCTTATAATGCGATTTTATATGTTGTAACATTCGATTTTTGATATCGATTTACTGAGAAAAAATTTTCCTGACCTAGCAGCCTTAGTTACAAATTTTTATAAATATTTCCTAAACGAGACCTGATCTTGAAAAAAGTTATTCTCTCTTTAATGCTCAAAATACGATTTTACATCTGTCGTTCGATATTGGCTGACCATCAGTTACTGTAAAAAACATATTTTTACAGCAGCCTTAGTTTTACATTTTTGGAGATATTTCCTAAACGAGGCCTAATTTTGAAAAAACTTATTCTCTCTTTTATGCTTTAAATACGATTTTGTAGGTATATGATGTTTGATTTTGGCTGTCCAGTTACCAAACACCCTGTATATTAGAAATGTGTAAAATGTAATTGAATACAATGTATTAAACTAATCAATAATACAAATTATTCATTATTAATGATGTTTTAATGATTTAATAACTTTATATAATTATTATTCACCGAGATTCACAGTGGACCTTGCATTACCTACTCAGAGTGTGCAATTGTGCATGACTGAGTGCTGCGCGCTCTCCGCTCTGTATCTTAAAAACGGTTGAGCACATGAAAAAATGTTTCCAACAAAATTTATCGCAAATTTCATGTTCTACAATTTTTGTAATAAATGCTAACATGATTGGAGCTACAGAAACCAAAATAATCGCGAAAAAAAACTATTTTTGCGACCTTTGATCTTTGATCTTAAATATCTTATGACGCGGACACGAGATTTTATGAGACTTTTCAGACAACTTTTGGAACGCCCAGATGAAGGTGTATACGAGTTCCCAACTTAGGATCTCTCATTCAGAAGTTGACCCATTTGTTTGCAATCTCGCTACTCTTGACTTGAATCTCTAATACAATTTTGTTTGACACATGGTAGACTTGACTTGGATCAATTGAATGTGATTACCGACTTCTTGGGGTTCCTGTATCTTATTTCTAAGAACTTGAATCTCTTCGATTAGTAATAAAGTTTACTGGGTAGAATAAAAACGAGAAAAGACCAAATATCCAACTCTTATTATTATTATCTTCCTTTCTTGTGCAAAGTATTGAATGCTGATGAAGAAGATCAAACCGAACCTTCTAGTTTTTTACCAAGGTCTCGTAAATTTTTCTCGCTGGATCTGCTCTAAAGCCACCCCCAGAAATTCTGGTAAGTGTGGCCTTTATCTAAATACATGTTGCAGAAGACTCTTTGACTTAATCCTGCACTTATGATCACAAGAGATGTTGTGAAAAAATTCACTTGGATTGTGTTCAGTAAAATATTATTGTTTAAATTATTGTTTTTTTTTAATTAAAAAGGTAAATTTGAATTTTTTTAATCGGAGCTTGACGCCATGATTTAATAAATGAGCTTATGAGCTTCAACTGGAACTTCTTCTAGTAAAACTCCACTTAAATCTCAAAACACGGACTTTCTTTAAGAATAATTACAGTATCTCAATTCAAAGAATTGGACCAAAAAAATCATCAATGAAACAAGCTTTTCAGTTCTTTAGGAGTTACCAACCTTAAAAATCGTCAAATCTTTCAATATTCACCGGGGTATTATGTTGCTAAGCATTACCTTCCTAGAAGATAGTTGATCCCGCAACCAATGTCCTGTCACCTATCCTACTTTAAGATACTTGCGGTATACTATTGGTAGGATAGCGAACTGGCGCCCAACTTGGCGTCATTTAATGTGATTTTCATTATTTATTGTGTGGATGATTAAAGAATTTCAATAAATAAAAGCAAATACTCTTAACTCAACATCACCCAACATAACCGGACACGTCTATATAATCTAATTCATTGAGTTGATTTAGGAAAACTGCAACTGCAAGAGCGCCGCCAAGCGTATAATGCTGAAACTAAAAGGTTTATTTGATAAAAAATCGCGGGAATTTTAAATATCAACGTTGATAAAATAAGCTCTTATTATTACTCTCTGAAGCAATAATTGATACCGGAAAGTATTTCTAAGGTAAGCAGAGCTAGTTATTGCAAGAAGGAATATTCTAGTAACAATTAATTATTATTATTCAACTTTCTAACTGATCCCCGTATATACGTACATAGTTAGATCCAAGCTCATCAAATCAATATAAGTTATGATTAGTCATATGATGATTTTTAAAATGTTTTGTAGATAGTACCATGTAATTTCGCATTCACCATCAGATGGACATGATACGAAGCTTTAATAACGTTAAATTGTGTTATTACAAATATTTGTTCGTATTCAAGGTAACGAGAATTTCCACTCTGTCCCTGCTTCAGCAACTTTGGTCATGTGAGTTGCTGTCCTCATGATGATGGTATGGTACATTATCTTATGAATCGTCGGTTTATTTATGTACTTACGAAGGTTTTAGTACGATCCAGTTAAACTAGACGTTAATTTGTTTTGTTGTTGTTTGAGCCGTAAAAGCTACAGAGTTAAATGCGCTAATGAAGTTTTTAAAGAGTAGAAAGTTATTTGCTAAACTACTATTATTTATCAAGTCCAGATGAGTCCGGAAACGTGGATTCTAATTAATCCTTGCACACAATTATTTTATTTTCGTTTGTCTCGTTGCTATTGTTTGCCAAATAAATTTATTAAAGGTAAATAAATTCACACTTTTAGCACATAGGTAAAGTACAATAACTGAGAGTCGGTACAAGGTATAAAATTGAAACATATCACGATTTCTAAGTAAATAGGTACTTACACAGAATATGTAAAAATTCCACTTCTGCAATGTTTGAGATGAAACTGTCAAATATAAATAGCTAAGAACGGAAAATGAAGGACTTTGATGTTATTTGATGTTAGTAGCAGAGTATTCCCATGACCTGTGTCCCTTACATTCAACGTACTATCTGTTCAGGAGATAAGGACGAAGCAAGACAACCAATGCATTCGATAATCCAATGCTATCCAAAAGAAGTTTAAGCGAGCAAAACTTCTTGGTAAAATTTGCATAAACACAGCCTTCCTCCAAGGCATCAACAACAAACTGCGTGAAGAAGTTTATAATATCCAGACGATACCCATGTTGCTCAGCTACCACAAAAACCAAATCAAGAGTCTATTTTCAATACAACATAACTCCACAGCGACTATGTCAATGAAAAGAAGAGCCTCTGGGATGTGACCAACAGCAGCGACATCAATCGAGCAGCAAGGGATATCCCATAACCCTGAAATGATTCCAGGAAGTAGCACTAATAAACATCAACCCTACAAAAACAACACTTGTAGATACCATTTGTAACGTACATTTTGTACGTACCGGCTAGATGCCGGTAATACGGAGACAACGGCGGGCGCGCGCAGTGAGTGAGTGATGGTGGGTTTTAGTGCATCGGCCGACTGGAGGCCTCGAGTTTCGTAGCATCGACTGTCAAGTTGCAATCAGGTGCGTTTCATCATCATACCTGCGTTTTCACCTTCTTTTCACTTCTGAATTCGCTAGAGGAAGGTACATTTTCGCAAACACAGCAATTTTTAGCGAAATGGCGTTGTGAACCTTCACTTAAATTATTATAAACATCGAACACGTTTTTGGCTTGGTGAGTGTCGTAAAATGATGTTATTAATTGTGCTAGAATTATACAGATCATATTTTCTTAAGACCGTATGCTAATTTTAATTATAGCTTTTAAACCCGATCGAGTTTCGTTCGCATGTAAAATTTTGTCAGTCACTTTTTTATCCCAACCTATCTAGAGGACGGGAATAATTCTATGTACCCTTGGCAAGCAGACTCGATCGGACCATTTATTAATGCAAGAGTGTTTCTGATACCCATGAAATTACAGCTTTTTCCCTGGAGTCAATTTTTCCCTGGAGTCAACTTTTTTTTCCTGGAGGCAACTTTCTCCCCGGAGGCAATTTTTAGCTGGAGACAACTTTTCCCTGGAGTCCACTCTTTTCCCTGAAGGCCACCTTTTTCGTACCGAGAAGAACTCCACGTATCAAGGCAGAAGATTTTCTTGGATACCAAGCCCACCTCTCAAACCAAGCAAGTTCCTGGAGCCAAGCCATCCGAAGATAAGTGCCTTGTAACCTATTAGCACCCGATCTATTCATTCGACTAGCACCGCACGCTCTTGTTTTTTTACTATCTGTTAACCGTGCTCAAGAGTGTAATATTAATCACTGTGATATATTTTATATTTTAATAAAGAGTACCTGTTGTTCTGCTGACCTACTTGTTATTGTTGACCCTCTTAGACTAGCGACTCAACCTGCGACCCTTGGTTTTCTTGTCTCATGCTCTCAGCGACTATTTTTCCCCTCGTAGGGTAAAATAGTTCGTTTCAAGTGGCGCCCAACGTGGGGCTCTTCTCGGTACGAAAAAGGTGGCCTTCAGGGAAAAGAGTGGACTCCAGGGAAAAGTTGCCTCCAGGTAAAAATTGCCTCCGGGGAGCTTCCAGAATCCATTAATCTTCCAGAAACTAATAGACAAAAAAAAACTACTGTAGAACCAGCACTTGAATAAAACAGTAAGTAAAGCAACCTTAAGAACACGAGGTTGTATTGTAACTCATCTATTCTATGCTAATGAGACCTATGACCACATACTGAGCTGTTTCTTGGTACAAGAGGACCAAGCTAGTAACAGCAAGGAAAACACTCGAGAAGAATGATCCAGAGGCTCGCATGTCTTTGCATCACAGGGGGGGGGGGGGTAAAGTTTTGTTGTGGCCGAAAGCTGCTAAAAGAAACAGCTGAAGGTAGAGAGACCTTCCCTGGGGAATCAGTTAACATGTAATGCAGCAAAGAAACGTAGCCAAACACTAATTCCTTTGTTTTATCTCCGGAATGATGACAAACCCGCCTCCCAGGCCGGATGGAGTTTCGGGTTTTTTTGCCCTGGGAGTGGAGGTTGTCACTGGCAGAAAGCCATCCCTAGACCGTATTTCGGGGTGGGGGGAGACCCGGGAGTGGATGCTGGGGGAGACTTACATGGCGAGAATGAGAGATCTTACTTATATTCTGATCTATTCACCGTTCCCCGGCCGCGGTTTGATATTAAGATTTTGAAAGGACAGCCTCATTGTGTTACGATTCTTCTTCAACATCAGCGACAAGACTACTGGCAGACCCTGATGGGGATAATGTCTTGATCTCCCATCGCGCGAATTAGATCACGTTACGGGTGGTCAGGGAGATGGAACGTGTTGCCAGAATTCAGATCCAACCGATGAGCCCGAACCCCAAGTAGACGAGGACGAGACCAGTTGAACGTTCTGGAGGCAAAACTCCGGTTGTGACGTCGGTAAAATAAAAGGTTTTTTCGTCCCGTGTGGATTGGATACTGCTAGGTATGTAATCTATAGAGGACGTGAGCTGTCATTAAGGATTGCACAAAACTGCGTGCGTCGTAGATAGAGTCTTCCCACTGGATAGAGACAGTCGCTGGGAGTAACGGTCAGAGTTGGAGGCAGGTCAGGTCAGGTTAGTGAAGATGGCCAAGCCCAAAGACCCCGATCAGGTCCGGTTTCCCTTTTCTTTCATTTATCCCCGGCCTGACATTTGCCGAAGCATCAAAGACCCCCGGGTCCCGGCCATCGATTACATTTAGCAAGGAAAGAAAGCTTAACCCGTCAGAGGAATGATTGCCACCCTCTCCCTAATAATTCAGACAAGCTTTTACACTCATACGAAATTTTTTCACATGCCCCAAACGTTCCTCCGATGACTCGAGGCGGGGGTAGGAAAAGGGCAATTTCAACACACAGGATAACTCCTTCTTTTACGACTTGAGGGGAAATCTGCAGTGTAGTAGATTATAGATGCAAAAAGTTGCTTTATCCAGACCATGGCACGTGCCGCTTTTTGCTTTTCTCCAGACACGGGCAGGTGAAACCGGGAAAAGAGCGAGAGAGAAAGAAAGGATATTCTCCTTTGACCAGCGAAAGGGGTATAAGATATCAGGCTGTAAAATTAAACTGCACCGGTACTTATTGCATACGGACTCAGGAGCGAATCTTTATCGGTACAACCGCACCAAGGTAAGCATTCCCCCTCCAAATCAAGTGCTGAGAAAAATAGGTCTTGGAGCTGACTCTGCATATCCATCGTTATGTCACAGCTCGTCGATGATCCCGATTTCTCAGCTATGGATCAGTTGCGTTGACTAAGCTTCTTCTCTTCTCTCAATAGCACCACAGATCGCCAGGGTCGGTGATGAAGATGATGAAGTCAGGCCCTCCGTTCTCCACCTCGACTGATGGAGCAAAAGGTGTTCACGTAGTAAGGGGCTAACGCATTTCCCCCCTCCCACACCCAAGCCGAATGAAAAGGGAAAACGCCCCGTGTCCGAATGCACGCGACCGGACATAGGATGTGGCGGATAGGGGGAAGGAATCATTTCCCTGTTTTTGGTCCGAACATAGTACTTCAGGTAAAAAGAGAGAATGATAAACCTGAATGTCCTTCCTATCGAACGGCGCCACCTTCTCGGCTGCGGCGTTGGAAGTAATCTTGGATCTGACACCGCTACATATTGTGATCGAGAGTAGAGCCAATTTCTCCTTAGAATGTCAAGAGCAGGTGAGCCATTGAGAACCACCCTTAAGTGGTTGCGAGAAGCTCTTATAATAATTGCCAAAAGGCAGAACTATTTAGAAATACAGTGTCGAGGGGTACTTCATAATAGAACTGTCTATACGAAAGAAGAATGGAACAATACTTCCAACTCCACTCTCAAAGAAGATGCGATTAAATAAATGGTACATTAACGACTTCAAAACCGTCGAGGGAGTCTATGGGTCTATGGTTGCCAGAAATTACGAAAACAGAGACATTCAATAATTAGCGTATAGTCAAGCAGCCATAAAGACGCTCTCTTCGACCATGGGCTCCAAAAGGGCTTGGGAGTATCTAGACAAACTCAACCAATTATGCAAGAAAAATAAAATTCACCTGAAATTGATACCAGAGCTACAAAAGGAAGAAGACAAACTGCGAGAAATCCTTTGAAGGAAACTCTTAGGGTTGAGACCGGGCTTTACGAGCCCTGGTCCTTCATCCTATATACATCAAAATTACCATTAGTAAAACATTGCTCAAACAATATCCTTATTGGGATAATAATCAAATATTTAACATAATTTGTGACTTTTTTATTGCAAATACCGATGTTGAATATCCAGAAGGTCGGGTATGTAAAAGTAAATGAGGGCATAGTTTGTTGCTGATAAGAATTTGGAATAATTATCAGCTTTAGCTGACTTTTAAAGTCACTTAAAATTTAAATAGGTAGGCACAATAACATCACCAATTTGGCCTACTAAAAATTCAAGGATTTTAGAATTACCAGTACCAGTACTATTTTTTCACAACGATACCATGCACGATGAAAAAATCTCCAAGTAATCGTTCATCTTGATGAATCTAAAAATCAATATATTTTTTATTCGTAAATTAACTCATCATCAGCTTTTTGATTAAAGTCCGTTCATCTAATTGAATTGTTTAGACTTATGCGTCACATTTATTATAAAAAGGTATCCGCACAATAGTAGCGAGTAAAAGAATTCGTAAAAAAACAAATTTTCCTAGTACCGGGTATATAAATATAGATATAGATAATGGGTGCCAAAAAAATATGATGTAATAGCTAAGCAATTGTCTAATTTATAAATGCCTAGGTACCTGTAATTATTTATTCAAATATCATTTTTAATTAGTCGTTGTTTACTTTTATTTTAGTCGCCTCGTATTTTTATAAGTAGGTACACATCAAAAACAACTCTCGTTTTTTTACATTCATTCAATTTAATTTCTTAGTTACTCGATTCACCGTTTAAGAGGTTCTAAAATTTATCTCTAAAATATTTAATGGTAAAAAGGTAAATCCTGATGAACGGTTATCAATGATCGCGGGTAATATCGGCTGTTCAATAAAATTAACACGTCCCGAATTGGCTCTGGAGATGAAAACTTATGTCTTAACTTGATTTTCTATTAATATCGATTGTAGACTTATTAGTAGACTAATCTATTCGACTTTCTATTATTGTGATCCACTGTCACGGTTAACTGTAACTGTTATTTGTTTCGAGTTGTTTCAAAATACCTGTAATTTTACTGGCAGTTCTTAGACTCAAATCATCACAAACAGTGTTTCTCGCACATGGATATCCCAAGTAACAGGGACATAGGACGGTCACTGATACCTAATTATGTTCTCCCAACTCTAGTTTAAGCGCAATGAAATTGATGTAATGTAAACAATATGACGTTAGTGAAATTTAGCATTATTGATTTACGGGAGGCAGTTCTTGTTTCAAAGGAAAGGTTAATAATTAATAAAAATAAATTGAAGTTTGGTTATTTATTCATATTGTGCAAATTAATTAAAAACGCTCAACTCAGTGCTTGGATCTTGGATGGAACGTTTCTATAGGAACTCGTTTACAAGCTTCTTAGAAAAGGTGCTCACTCTAGTGATATAGCAGTGAAAGTACACCTACTCCGAGATATTCCCGGCAGGTAAAATTTTTGCCAATAGTTTTCCCGAAACTTACAGTTTTAACCAAGACTTTTTTGCAGGTTTAGCATGGCTTAGAATATCATCATTTAGAACAATTCCCAGAGCTACCGAACAAGTATTTGTTGGTTTCAAAACTTCCGAAAGAGATCTGTGAAGATCGACTTATCTGCCATAATATACCGATATCGTAGCCAAACAGATTTTGCAAGCTCAAATGTGATTTCTTTCTATGATTTACATCAAGGACTCGATATTTTTTGTGAGACTGCTAATGAAGTCAAGTCAAATAATCGAAAAGAGAAGTTCATCGAGATAAACGATACACCCGGGCAACAGTTACAGAGTGACTTTAGTGGAGTGAGAAACCGTGTTGATCTAAAAGTGTCCAGGAGAATCCTTAAATGAATTAATTATTGATTTAATTTATGTGTTTTTAAAAACATCCTATTCTTGAATGTTTTGACAACTGTCCTAACCTAACAAAATCAAGAGCTGTCAGTGGTAAAGAGTGGATTAAGTAAAGACAAACCTTTTTGTGTCAGGGCCTGCTCCAAAACGGATTTCTTTTCGAACACCTCTTACTATTTTAGAGCTCAGATTTGACTGGATATTTTTTTGCAGTTGTTCTCGAATACATCATTTTTTCTTAAAATTGCCTACATGAAAGTAAATATGAGAAAACAAATGGATAAAAATAAACCGCTAAAAATCTGAACTAGAATGGTATTTGGTGAGACAAATAAAAAGGTACTAATCTGTATTCAATGGAGCGGTACTACGCTATCACCTTGCAAGCCGAGCCCCAGAACCTTCTCATTCCCAAGGCATGAAAATGTTACCCATCAGGTGACAACCGTTCATTGTCTATAGCTATACCTAAATTCAAATAAACAGTTTCAGATTCATATAATGGACCCACCCCTTGGTATTGGAAATCCATGTCAGAAGTGTTTCATTAATAATGTAAGTTAAGGCATCTTGGAGATTTTTTTTTAATTAAGTAGACACCACGACTTTTTATTATGCCAAAATTTCCACTACTACCTACTTAATATTATTATCACATAATAATAATAATTATTGATTTATTCTTAATGTAACGATAATTAATTTACTTAATTTGCACTTTATGGCTTTATGGTGAATGCGAATTAAAACATCCAAAGATAATTTCATGAATCAAATTCATTCTTCGCCCTATATTATTATTGTCCCATAAGTGTAGTAGCAGTCAAGGTAGGTAAGTAATTTATCTGCCAGGTGTGACCTGAAAATATTACACGACTATTCTAGACCTGGACACACCCAAACCCTATCCAGACTGGAAACATAAAAACTGATGAAACACTCCCTCTCCTTGGGTTTGCCGAATTCACTTATATCGTTGTTGAAAAAAAAGTAGGTGAATTACTTTAATATACCCTATAACACTGGAGATATCTATATTAATTTCCCTCATGTTATATTTAGTTTATGATGTTGATAGGATAAATTATTTACATACTGAGTGATGAATTATGACCCTATTAATTTTTCCAATATAACCTTTAAATCTTATAGATCAAAATAACGATACATGGTCGTAAAGTAGAAAAACGGCATCATGCAGTTCCATCTTATTAGGTGTGGAACTTATTACTTCTAAAGCATCTATTTTTTTAACGATTCATACTTGACCTAATTTTTGTTGACTTTCTAAATTGTGTTATCTCTTCATATAAAAATCTCTTCACATAAAATAAAGCGAGGAATAATTTTCACAAGTAAGTAGTTCGCTATTTTTATTGGCCAAAATATTTAATAAAGTAATTATTTCAAATCATCAAAGATAGGGTAGTAGTCCCAGGGTATTAGCCCCAGGGTCAGATATCAGCCCCAATGTACCGGAACAATTATACGCGATAGGAACAGAAGTGGGATTCATCGGGAATCAATTGACTTTTATTTTATAGACCGAAATACATAAATCTGCATGGTCGATGCTTGATGGACATGGTTAGTGAACGGTGGAAGCTTGATGATAAATGAGAACTAAGACTGGTTTATCGTTTGGTCAAAGACCGTATATAATCCGGCTCGAAGGAGCAATAACTCGATTCGATTTATGACGTTTTGTGCCTATAATATCAGAATTAATCCAGCTTGAAGTAACTCGTATTATTGTATCAACAACTGCGGTTTGGTATCAATAAAAAAATCAGTCATGTTCGAAAGATCAATTGTTAAATTATACGACTTTATACAAGAAACGGCTAGGTTACCATAAATCCGGCTCGAAGGACCATAGTTGCTTCTGTCAAACAATTCTCCATTCTATATAGGTATGCGTGGTGTTGGTGTGATAAATATTAGGTAGCAATAATACCTAATTAATTCTTTTTAATCATTCAAATTTCATGACAGATTTTCGACGTTTTCTCTGTGGAATTGTTTCTTCGTTTCAAATGTCATATAAATGAGAAAACATGGAAACTATAGACGTAATTAATGAGAGTTAAGAGGTCATAAATTTTGTTACCCGACTCACTTCTTTCGCTCTTGTGAGTATTAATACAAAAAACAAAGAGAACAGTTAGCAACCAATTAAAATTACCCGGAATCAGCACCGCCCCATAAATTCAGGGGGTCTGGTGTTTCGTGATACTCAAGATTCATAGCATGGGGTCATGCGATCTATGATTGATCACGCCATGACCAGTGGGCAATGACTTAACTGGGAGAGTCGGGTCAAATGATTGTGAATAAAATAAAGAATGCCCCTCTCGATTAGAGATTTCATCCCCACTCTGGGAATGAGCTTTTATTAACTGGACAACGGCATAAGAGAAATATTCTTGCAAAAAAAAATAGAGGAGTGGGGTGTTTCTTATTAAGGAAAAATTACAATTTTTGGTCCAATGGGAAATTATTAAAAAATCTAAGAGGATCTTTTAATATAAAAATAAATTAACGTGGCAGCTGCGGCGCTTGAGTTTAAAAAAAAACTGACTTGAAATAATAATTTGTAATAAGGAAATTCAAAGAGCGACAACAGAAAGGAATGTGGACGAAAAAGAAAAACAATAATTTAAAAAATGAGTATTGTTGACCCTGATGTTAACCCATCTGTTACGTAATTTAATGCGGCTGATTCTAATTGAGGAAAAGAAAAAATATCATTGATGGTCACGCGCTCGTGGATCCACAAATAATAATTGCAAGGATAGATATTTTTTTTATCATCGTGAGAACGGAGTGTGAAATGCTAATATATTCACTCTGACTGTTTACTTTTCCATTTTCAGTTTATATTTTTTTATAGGTACGAGTTATATGTCAATATTCAATATATAATGAAAGATTTCCAGCTAATAGCAATTGCTTTTATCGAATTAGCGTTAATTTAAAAGTCAAATGACCATATGAAAGAACAAGAGCAAACTGCATCCATATTACTTGAGCGCAGTCTTACAGCCAATATTTACTATACAGAGTGAGCTTTATTTAACTTGACAATTCCATTGGGGAAATAATAGTTTTATATAATTTATAATTTAAATGGTCCCAATGTTGTAGAAAATGAAATAAGAAGCAAATAAGAGCTGGAACAACCCGATCGATTTATTATTAAGAAAGAAATTTTTAAAAAAGCTGTTTTTCTCAAAAAGAAAACCTAGACGTTGTCGGATTAATATTTTTTGGGCAATAACAATCAGAAGTTCTCCATACCATATTTTTCAGCAAGGCTAAATGCTCTGGAGGTCGTCTGATTCGAATTCATCAAACGGATTTGAAAAGTAGAAGTGTTCAGCTATAAAATTTCAATCAACATGAGCGAAAACGACTGAAATCTGCTGTTCTACCCCCATTCTCGCGTACTCGGCCGTTTTCTCCCATGTTTGCGCGCAATTTTCAACAATTTTTTCAGCCTTTAAATTTCAGCCTACTTTCCAAATCCGGTTGATAAATTCGAATCGGACGATCTCCCGAGCATTCAGCCTCGCTGCAAAATATGAAATGAAGTTTTCTGGTTGCAATTACCTCAAAAATCTGACAGGATCTGGATTTTGCAGACAGGAAGTACCTATCAATATCGACCATCTCACAAAGATGCTGCACTACACCTCAAAAAATTACGATTTCTAATTTTTGAAAACAAAAGCTATTTTTTTCGTTTTTTTTTTGTTTTCTCTCTTAATAACGGATCGAGCATATTCTTTCATTTCTCATTTTATTCGTATTTTATTTCTCCACAATTCATCCATTATGACCATTTACATTGCTCCATCAATTTTACTTTTATAAGCAAAAAATAAAAAAATCGAATTTTTTGCACAAAGGTGTTAATAAAGGAAAAAAAAAAGAAAATGGTTAAGTCAAGGAGGAAACCATGCAGTTAGGATCTGGGAGCTATTCCGGATGTGATGGCACCGGCGGTATACCTTTTGTCAGAATCTGGTGATTTTAGAGCTCCATTTGCTTGGTCTATTAACGGTCGATTTCCCAAGCACGAGACTATTGTTGATGATAAAAATTTACCAATCAATAGAAAAATCGGAAGAAAATTTTGCTCGATATTTAGAGACTTTACGTTCTCGAGATTTAAACTTTCAAAATGGTTAAATAGTTTGTAAATAACTAAAGACCATTTAACCCAAGAAGAAGAAGAAGAAGAAGCTTTCAAAGTTGAAAATTAGAGTTTTTGCTTTTTCAAATTTCTGTTTGCGTCTTGTGCATGAGAAAACTAAGGACTTTACGGAGATTCTGTTGAAATGAACAAAACGCCCATAGATCGTCCAGAAGGTGAGTTGCCGGATGCTGAAGATGTGCGTCGCTCATACGATGAACTCTTCGGCAGCCCGTCTATCCAGGACAGTGTTGAGTACCCAGGTGAGTTGTCCCCACCACTAACCGGAAATGCTTACTCGGCGATCACATCCGACGACATTGAACGGGCGTTACGAGCGACACATTCTGAGTGTGCTGGTACCGACGGTGTGACACTTGCGATGGCCAAGAAGATCAGGATTCTGGATTTGGTGGTTCTTTACAACTCCATGCTTTAGCATGGCTATTATGTTCCCCGTCCTTTTCGATCTTCTAGAACGACTTTGATTCCTAAGGACGGCGCGGAACCTCTGGCAATAGATGGCTGGCGTCCGCTGACTGTTAGCTCGATCATACTGCGGCTTTTTCATAAGATACTGGCTAAAAGACTACAGGAGACGGTTCCTCTCCAGCGGTCCGTAGACGGCTGTTATGCAAACAATCTTACCCTTCAAACTCTTCTAAAGAGCAAGAGGGAACGTGCTCAACCGTATTCGGTGCTCTCGCTGGATCTGCGGAAAGCGTTTGATACTCTGTCTATACACTCCATCGAACGGACCCTTAGAGGGCGCGGGGTGAACAGCAGGGTAGTTGGCTATGTCGTGGCCACATTCGCGGACGCGGAGACCGAGATTCACCTAGCGGGGCGGCGCGTGGGTTGTGTGGCAGTCAGACGCGGCGTGAAACAGGAAGACCCCCTCTCTCCCTTCCTCGTAAACTTGGTGTTGGACGAGTTGTTAACCGTGCTCGATTCTGGTCGCGGGTTGACACTTGACGGTGTCACGCACCCCGCCATAGCCTACGCAGATGGCTTGCTCTTGTCGGCGGACAATAAGCACCAAGCCAGCCGGTTGTTGAAGACTGCCATTTCGTTCTTTGATCGGAGAGGCTTGAAGCTGAATGCTTCGAAGTGCGTATCCGTTTCTACGGGTGTAGTTCCTTCGAAGAAGAAGCTCTTCGCACACACCACGCCCCAGTACTACATCAACGGACAGCCCATACGAATGTGTGGACCCCGTGATCTGTTCAAGTACTTGGGAAGCCGATACTCCTGTCTGGGCGTAACGCCATGTGATCTGAGTGAGCTGTCTGGATAGCTAGGTCGTGTCTGCTTCCTAGATACGTCCATCTGTGCCAGCATGCCAATATAACGGCAAAGAAGCTGAACGAGGCGGATCGTATGATGCGGGCTGCAGTAAGGCGGGTTCTCTCATGGCCTGCCCATGTTTCGAACGCAGCCTACCATGCCCAACTGAAAGCCGGAGGGATGGGGATCTTCGAGTTCGCTCGTCGTATTCTGGTCATCATGGTTAGTAGGTGGGCACGGCTTCAAAGCACCGACCCTAAACTCGACAGCGTATTGGCGCTGTCTGAGGGATGGGTCGCTAGGATACGCCGCATGATCTCGGCGAACATGGGCAGCAAGGAATTGATCCAACAGGAAACTTCGGAGCAGTTTCCGAACAGCTGGTGGGGGAACGGTGTAAGCCAGGTGGGCGACTACCCGGCATCCTCGAAGTTTATCGAGCGTCGGCCGAGCTCCTGGACTGGTCGGGACAGTTGAGACTCAACATGTTACCTACCCGGGCGATACCTACTAACCCACCTACGGTGCGCAGATGTAGGGCCGGCTGCGCAAAACGAGAGAGTCTGTCTCACGTTTTGCAGCAGTGCTGGGTAACGCATGGCCTTCGTATAGAGCGGGCATGACCGAATAGTGGGAAAGCTCAAAACCTTGGGTGTTCGCGGCGGTTGGTCCACCTACGTCGAGCCACAGATCAGGACAGCAGCGGGTCTCCTGCGAAAGCCTGATCTAGTTGTTCTTGAAAGAAAAATCTTTCTTCTTTCTCAACAACTAAGTATTGAATCAAACGTTGATTATCCTGTTGACTTCGGTTTATTATTTTATAACGCGCATTCCTCAACAAACGTTGTTCATTCACGCAATCAAGTCAATCACAGCCATAGTATCTTGTATCCATAGATACAAGAAATCACCGCATCAAACGCCTTCATAGCACAAATCAAACACATATAAAATGTTAATAACACGAACACCTTCGAACAGCAAATGAAACAGCACCATCGATCTTCATTGTAGTCTTGTTTTAACTTAATATAGGTTTAGTTAGATACACTTCCCTGACTGCGGCCGCGGAATCGGAGGCCGGAGAGTTGGCAGCTGATCAAAGCGCCAGAGCGTACCTCTGCATAATAACGTGGTGACTTATTAAATAATATGATAATTTGAAAGCTGTAGGTATTATGTTTGCATAAAACCGTAGAGAAAATAGCATCCCCGTCTCGCGGAGAAGCGCTATTATTCACTGGACGTTCATTTAGCTCGGGTTGATACTTTCGTCCTCGTGAATAAGACCCATCATTCTCCAATCGTTAAAGACAAGTTTTTCAAGTTTTTTACTTTAAGTACCAAGAACCCCTTATTAGGACACAGGATTAGATGGACATCAATTACTGAGATAACCGAGATAAAATCATCAACTGTAATTCGGGTAATGTTTAAAGAGGAGGTAGCAAATCAAACAAACATGGCAACACTGCTCTCGATATCCAAGCCAAGCTAGCAACTCGACAAATAGACAGACATTCCCGCCAAATCCCGGGTAGTCTGTAACCAACATGGTTGTATTCTTTAATTAATTCAAGTAGTTGCTTGAAATGAAATCAAAGAAACTAGAAAAAGGAAATTAGGCAAAGAACATCGTTTAACAGGTACCCGACAGACATTTCCGCAATATACCGGATGGTCTGTAACCAAAGTGGTTGTACTCGTCAATTAATTCAAGCTGATGCTTGAAATGAAATCAGACAGACATTCCCGCAATATACCGGGTAGTCTGTAACCGAAACAAAAACAAGTGAAATAATAAGAAAGCACAGGTGTGCAAAAGAGTGGAATCCAAAATGGATTGGAGTTTGAAAAATGCATGAAAGGGATTCATCATTCGCTTTCCATTGTTTTGTACTCTCTATGAAAAATCACAGCCCCTCTCGCCCTTCACCATTTTACGCCCTTGCCAACGAATTCTCTGGATCATCATTCGCCTTTAGACCTCTGACAGGAAGGCCACAGTTAACAACAAGTCTTAGTAAATTTCCCCGTTTTTCTGTGGGAAATCCCCATCAACCGAGATCCAATGAGTCATAGTAGATTCTTTTGCGCATCCGTTTCGGCCATAGTAATCCTGACATACCTCAATCAAAGAGCAGGGGTGACTACGGTAACTACGTAAACACAACGAGAGAAACACAGCGGTCCTATTAGGGGAAACCCAGAGGTAAATAGACGATCACAGTGGTTTTTCGCGAAAGACGAGCCGGCCCGGGTTCGTTCCGTTACAGTACACCATTATCATATTACTATAAACGGTGGGAAATGTAATTTTTTGTAACAAAAGACCTCGTTTGGGTATTAAAGCACCAAAGGTTTGGTTTAATAATTACTTTCATTTTTCCGTTAGAATAGATAATTTATGAATAATTGGTAATTTTAGGAGTCTCTTCATTCTCATTTATGGACAATTGTTTTATCTGTTTGCAAAAGAACTACGACGAGTTTTGTGAAAATAATAGTTAAATAAATCTACTTGAAGCTCTTACAAAATAAAAATCATATTTGAGATGTACTCACAAAAATATTTAGGAAGTCTCCACAGTTCAATAAACACCGCATCTTTGATGTAGAAAATGAACACTACACATGTTACCTTAATAACTACTGTTAAGAAGAAATATATGAAATATCAAATTTAAAATTAAAAACTCAAAAGTCATTAAATTTTCACTGACAGTGTCATTTCAGCTTGTCTTATTTTATTATCAGTTTAATTTGCACTCGAAATTAGTAAAATGTATTTACCTATTATTAAAACATGTACCTATTCGACAAGTATTGATTATTTTGCAGCTAAAAATAGTGTCACAAGACCTAGATTAGGACATCAAAGCTGTTTTAATAATTTCATACCTAACTAGGTGCAAGTGGGAATAAAAATCCCTTCTCGACGATTTTAAACTAATTATTTGAACCGAAAGAAAAACTTATTCTCTTTTTTCGTTCGTACTGTTTATTAACATCAATTCTGCAGTAACTTTTGAACTATAAAGTTGGAATTTAATTGCAAGCTGCTCGTTAACAAACTTTTACAAAGTTTAAGTTACAAATTTTATAATCAATAAACTGAACCGCCTTGATCTAAAAACGACGTGTGTGTGAATCGATCGGAGATCGGAAAGTAAATGATGGTCGTCTGCAATTTTCAATGCCAAACTTTAATATCGAGGATTATTTATTATTGTTCATATGCAGGTTTTCAGTTTGTTAGTAATAAATTTCATGCGACAATCTTATTTCACGCTGCATTTGATTTAACTAAATAATCGGCGAGAAAATAAAATTGAAACTGCATGATGTCAAAGAAAATTTTCTCATTTTCTCAAATCAATATGCAAGTAATACTTTTGTAACAGCGTGCAATTAAAAATTGGATCTCTTACTGATTAAAAGATCAACTTTTTGCCTAAACAGAATCCAAGATATTTCAAATATTGATCACTTTTGGTTCCCCTCTTTCAAAATGTTTTTTCTAAATACGATTCCATCAGTTTCCACTTCCTCGAAGGTTCAACTTCAACGTCCCAGATTCTCAAAATCGGTTGACAAAAATAGAAAGTTACCACTTTTTGGAAAACCAAAAATGTTCAGAAATTTGTTTGTTTATGGTGGATCGAGAGTTGTTTTCTCTCAATGCCATTCAAGTGTGAAAGATATAAAAAACATAAATATGTTCTTGTTGTACATTTTTTTATTAGCAGATGATGATACTTTCCTGTAAAGCTCTACATGCGTGACTGTTTAGTTCTGCAAGAGTAACCTGCATGGATTATCTGCATGAGTAGTGGCCAGCTAATTATGAGCAATGTAAAACTAGAAAATGTTATTTTTTTCCATTATATTCATATACCATGACAATCGCCCTTGAAATTAATGTTACGCATAAAACGACCTTGGAATTGGGATGAGGTTGATATTGCTACCACTGCGGCATGTGTAATGTCCTTAATTTTGTCTACGGTTAAATAAGTTTTTTTACTGAAGTGAGTTTTTGTATTGTTTAAAGTTTTTGGGGTTAATCTGCAACTTAAATGCTGTATAGGATTTTTTGTATATTGTATAGTATTTTTGAAAAGAAAAATATTTTTGAATAAGTTTTTTGTTTATTTTTTAGTTTTGTGGTTATACCTACTAAATAAACGCACACATTGAAGTTTCTTACCTCTAAATTTTACCTAATTTTGATTGGGAATAACTTTCCATAGTCTCAATAAGGGATTTCGATTTTGTTATTATTTATTCATCTGCTTTATTGGATCTAAACTCGAAAAAACTGACAATAAATTTTCTACAAGGCGTGCAGATTACTCCGCGGTTTTTAAACCCCCGTTTTCCAAATAAATTTTTCTTGCAAGTTTTCATGAGCAAATTTTGAAGCTTGATGTACATATATTTACAGGGTGATCTCAAAAAATCGACTTTTCGCTCCTTGAAGTGCATAACTTTTTTCTTCGCCTACAGATTTTGGAAATTTAAACCTCAAATTTAAATTTCTTTTGGAAACAGATTTTGGGAGGAAAACTGAATTAAATCAACTTGTCGCCCAACCAGCCTTCATTTGTGAACACTTTATAATGAGAACTCTTTTGCTACATAACATCATTCTCGCAGGTAAGAAAGAGTGCTGATTCCCCCTTAAAACGCGCAGATGCACTTTGGTTGCTGTTATCAGGGCCGGCGGAATTCCTGTTGTGGGTACGGAGTAGTCACCATCTGGAATTCAGGCGGGTGAGGAATTCCCTATGCGAAAACTCATAGATTAAGATCCAGATAATGGAGTGTTTCTTTCTTGTTTCTACAACAATGATAGAAACCTAAGGAAGAAAACTGACTATTTTATACTATTTTTCTAAAAAAATTTCGGGGGAGGAGCCGAACCCCCCCCCCCCCCCTTCAATCTGGGGGTTACTCCATACCCGTCGGAGACTGTCCCCCTAAATTGATCATATTTTTTTTAACCGGAATTAAAAAAGGTCCCAAAATCTGTACAGCTTGCATGGAACCTCCACTTAAGTGAATCCGACACTGGAAGGGTGGGGGGTTGATTACTATTTAATACTCATCCCCCCGGACTGAAACTGTTTCGCCGGCCTTGACTGTTATCAACATTTTTTATCTCGTGGCAGCAAGCAAATTCTTTAAATTGTTCACAAATGAAGGCTAGTTCGTAGACAATTTGATTTTCATTCACTTTTCCTCCCAAAACCAGCTTCAGAAGAAATTTAAATTTGAGTAATATTTTATTCAATCTTTAAGTTTATAATGCTTGCCTTAAGTTGATGTTCGTCCCTGGATTTTCTTTCCTGGAGTTTTAGGTTCAATACGAAGCTTGAATCTGCAAAATCGGTTGAAGAGGAAAAAAGTTTTGCACTTCAAGAGCAAACTGTTACTTTTTTGAGATCACTTGTTTCAAAATTTGCTCATCAAAACTTACAAGAAAAATTTATTTGGAAAATGGGGATACGAACACCGTGGAATGATTTTGCACGCCTTCACATGCACCCTGTGGAAAATTAGTACAGTTTTTTTTTTAGTTTAAGTCCAATAAAGAGAAAAATGAAGGATAGGGCTGCTGACATGCGAAAACAGAATCAAAATCCCTTATTGGGATTATCGAAAGTTATCCCCAATCAAAAGTCGACAAAATTTTGGGAGTGGGACTTTCGTTTTTGTGTAGTGTAGTTTGACTTTGAAGACTCTGGAACATTTTCTCTGTTTGTAATAAAATTTCAGTTTGACAAGAGATAAATTCTTGATTATTTTAACCTTTATAGAGGACTTTAAGTCAAATTGTTAGATCATATTTGAGACTTAAATAATTTCAAAAAAGTTATGGCCTTTTAGGTGATTTTTCTATACAAGGCCCTCGATAAGTAACTCATTTAAAAAAAAAACAAGAAATAAGACCTTTATTTTAGTTCAATTAAATTGAAATAATTGAAATATATATTTGAATATTACAGACTTTTATTTGCTTTTAAAATTAATAAGTCTGCGATTTTTCTCGCTCTAAATTTAATAAAGTTTACAGTATATGTTCCAGAGTTGTATGATATGTAGATAAGTTTAAATTATGATGCAGAGACAATATTTAGCACCTAAATATAATTTTATATTTTTCCAGGAATCCCCTAATCAAAATTGCATAATTTTGTGTTTATCGCTTTTTGGAAAAATAGTTTTGTAATTGCCAAGATATCTCTTATTTTAATTCTAAATTATGTAACTATAACATAGTATAGATACAAAATACATAATATTTAATAATCGTAATTACCTATAATATGTGATTCGATCATAATATAAACAACTAAGTACCTAAGTACCTAATAGGTACCTATCTATATGCATGATGTATTCAATATGTACATCATTCAATATGTATAATAATTATTAATGTTTTAAAAATTGTCTCATAGGCTCAAAAATTATTCAGATTTAGCTTAGATCAGAGAATAAGTAGCTTTTATAGACAAATACCTATGAATTCGAATATCTGAATATTTTCTTACTAAGACACCTTTTACATAAATAATAATTGTTAGTAAAAAAAATATTATTGCAGCTGTGGGTCATGGTTATTGCGACTGTGGGACGATCAAGGTTGCAAAAATATTAATTATTAATGTACCTAATTAATAAAAAATCAAAGTAGATCATTTCTCTTAATAGTAATTCAATACAACTATTAACTCAATAAAAAATTACATTTTCTATCATTTTTAACGAGATAATTTTATAAATTAATTTTTGCGCTCCCAGGCTAAATTCTGCCATTTATTATTACTCGGGTCTGTTTAGAAAACCTGCTCTCTTTTTATGTAAAGGAATCAAAAATTATGAAAAATAATCACGCAAAATAAAAATTCAATTTAGTAAATATTTAAAAGCGTAATTTTTGCCATCAAGTTATAAATAGAGTCCCTACTGCACAGTAAGAGAAATTTGAATTTATCTATTTAATAGGTGCCTTAATTAGTTATTAAAATAAAATTAAGAGACAAGTAAAAAATTAGTGCAAGATAAAGATACAGATAGATACAGTAGAAGACCTACCTACCTAAGTATTTCCTAATTTATAATTTTCCATCCAAACCGCGCGCGAACTAGTTCGCGAGCATGTGATTTCCCCGGTCAGGTGTCAGAGAGGTATTGTGTAGTCGCGAACAGCACGCACCTGATTCCACCGTTTCACAACAACTGATACGAGTGTTTGTGTGGTAAACTTGGTAAACAGCCGAGACAGCATCGGTGCCTGATTTATTATGGTCAAGCTAGGAATAGCCGCAGGACAGGAACTCCTGCAGGAACTTATTTCCTATTGCAGGACCGGCTAGTTACGGGTTACGGGTAATGACAGGTCATTGCCATTCGCCCTATCCGGCCCTCCCTATAACTAGGTATAAGTCACGAAATGATCAAAAGGCGGGTTTTATAATTTCCTGGAAAATTACCATAATGCAATGCAGTCCGACAAGAAATTACGACCAGATAAATTATTACATATGGCTAGCATTACGAGATTAATAAGTCGATGCCAGAACATTGTTACCTATTTTTTTGCATGTAAAAATACATCAAAAATACTTTATTTATTTAACTTAATAAGTTATTATGGTAGGTAGATCCTGGACTTAATTTATAATTTCCTGGAAAAATATAATAATGCAGTTAGGCATGAAATTGCGACCAGATAAATTATCACATATAGGTACATATGGCTAGCATTATGAGATTAATAAGTCGATGCCAGAATATTTTGTTAGTTACATATTTTTTTGTATATAAAAATATATAAAAAGTACTTTATGTATTTAACTTAAATTATTATGGTAGGTATAGATCTCCTACATATGTACTTGAATTACTACAATGTTTTATCGCCAAGTTATTAATAATTGTTATCACTCACAATGCGAAATTGCTTATGCGTAATTGTAAATGTAGAATTAGTTTGAAATTAAGTTTAAGTGGATGATATATACCTGTAGTCATGAGTATATTTGTTTGTTAAGCAATACGAAAAAATTTCAATAAGATGAGTTAAAAGAGCGCATTAAAATGCGCTTTATAAATTTTTAAATCAATTTATCACTCTGTATAAAAAAAACGCGCTTAGGCTCACCAATTATTTGATGAAAGCAAGCATAAATAATGCCTAATCTTTCCTAATAGTCTTAGATTTTATTTACTCGTTTAACATAATATAACTCTATAAAGACAATGAATCTTTTAGTAATTTTAGTAACTTGAAAACAATAAAAATCGGAGTAGTTCATTTGATATTTTTTTAAATAATTTTTACGTCTATTGCGTTCATTATGACTTGCGCTGTATAATAATAATAGTTATGGTTAATATTGACGTTTAGGGACTCTACGCCTCTTTTTCGAGTGTTCCAGTACAATTTACATCACTAACCTGTACAATTTAAATGACTTTTGATTTAGTTGTCATTGTTGTCATTTGTCATTTGTGTCATTGTTCAAATTTTTATTTAAAATTTCAATGTTTGTTTTGTTTTGAAATTCCAAGAAGTCCAAAAATTGTATTATTATTATTAAACTTTACTTTTTTAATTCAAGTGTATATTTTTATGATGTTGCTCTCTGTAGCCTGTTGAAAAATGGACAGAATTATAAAAATCTGGCAAGTTGGAAATATCGGCTACACGAAATGTTTAAGGTTACAAAAGCATCTAGCTCAGTTGCATCACACTGAGGAAAAACAACTTTCCAACACTTTATTGATCGTTGAACATCCACCTGTTTACACTGTTGGTATTCGTACAAAGAATTATACTGATAAAGATGAAGAACGCCTAAGAAATTTAGGTAAAAATCATGTATTTTCATTAGATGTAAAATGGAGGTGGGCTTGATGAACCTTGGACCTTCGTCCCCCAGGCCCCCATTTTTCAGAGCAATAACGCGCATGTCACTGTTTTGGTTATAATCGTACAGTGTTGCCTAATCCAGTAGCTGCATGTTTACAATATGACAACATTACATTTTTCAATAGAGATTACTTATCGGAAACTGAGTAGAGAATCTGATGAGACAGGTCATTGGTCGTTGTTAGGTACCCTCTCCCCTTAAATTTACTACCTTTATGACTTTTTCTTCTCTTATTTTATACTTTACTTTTCTTCCTTTTTTTCAGTTTTCTTTGTCAGGGGAAAGGGAACCTAAAGATGACCGTAATAGTCTGTCTTATGTCATTTTTTTGTCATCTCTATTATTCAGTAAAAAATTGGTACATATCATAGATTCAATACAATCTGGCAACACTGTGTGACAGTCGGGTGGCGGGTAAATCCTTTTGAATCTGGGAGACCACTTTTGTATACATATTTACCCATATGAAGGAGAATCTGATGAACCTTTCAATGACTTATTTGAAATCAAGGGGTCATTTTTACTCTTTCACCGTGAGAAAACGGAAAGACTGTATTATTTTCTGTTCATATACTCAATTTTTGCAGGTGCTGAATTTTACAAGACCAACCGAGGCGGTTTAATAACGTTTCATGGACCCGGACAAATGGTGGCATACCCCATCATAAATCTCAAGCATTTCACACCAAGTGTCAAGTGGTACGTTTGTCACATTGAGCAAACAATAATAAATCTCTGCAAGTCTTTGGGGCTTAAAGCTGAGACTTCTCCGCATACTGGTGTATGGATTAACGATAAAAAGGTGTGAAATCTAAGTAGGTGGATAAAAATAAATAATGATTATAATATTCCAGGTGTGTGCGATAGGGCTACATGCTAGCCGATACGTCACAACACATGGATTGGCCTTGAATTGTTGCACCGACTTGAAATGGTTCGAGCACATTGTACCGTGCGGCATAGAAGGCAAAGGTGTCACTAGTTTGTCGGCAGAATTGGGTAAAATTGTTTCTCTCGAAGAAATTGTGCCCCGTTTCGTTAACAGCTTCAGTGAAATTTTCAACTGCCAATTCATTGATTTTCCAAAAGACCATCGTGAGATGATATTGGGTAGTTTATAATCATGAAAGTGACCAAGGTGAGTCAATTGCCAGATTGTGATATTTTATTATTGTTGTATATTATATGTGTATCTTGTTTATTATTAAATTTGTTCTGATCTGATGTAATTTTTTAATAAATTAGCTTATTCCATCTAGAAATGTTCTGGCAAAAGGAAGCTCAGTAATATTTACAGACTTCTCGCATTTCTTCGGTACCCTTCGTCATTGACCACTAACAGAACAGTTGGAAAATCCGCTCAAGAAATGGAGGCTTTGAATTGCTAATGAAAGTTTCAAAGTTGAAATGGTTCCATGTGTACCTTATATGGTCTTTTTCACCATTATTATTGATTATGAATTCCAATGATTTTTGAATTCTGGAACCTTTTAAATGCTATTAAGGTGTACCTATAATATTTTAAAAATGTACAAACTTGGAATGATCTATTAAAATGAAACTTAAAAATAGCACTTTTGTGTTATCACATTTTTACAATCTGAACATTACCGTAACAATCAATTTTATTTAACATGACTTGCAATTAATCATATTCCTGGCACAAGTATGTGGGAATTGTACGACTTTTAGTAGAGCGTCAGATATACCCTACAAATAAAATAAAAAAGTTAATTCAATGCAAATCCAATAACATTTTGAGAAGAAAAAAATTTGTACTAATAATATTACTCACTTTACATCCATCGCAACAGGCAGCACATGCATAACATAAAATATACAACCATGCAAATAAGTTAGCAACAAAAAAGGAAATGAAAACTAATGCAAGAAACCATAACAATCCGTAGCAGCAGTTGGCCATATTCCTGATCCGGGAGCTAAATTAGAAGCGCGTCAAGTTTCTATCGAATAAAGATGTTCTCTACTTTCAATAAGTCAAAAAAATCATGTCATTAGAGTATAATGATTATTGTTGTAAAGAATTAATATTATATTTATAATTATTTTTATTGAACCACTTATTTGATTATATAATATTTGTTGAGTTTTTATTGGGATTTAGGTTCTAATTTAATTTGCCACTAAAGATTCTTTACAGAACAAATTAGAAAACTTCCGCAAACATTTTCTAATTTGTTCTGTAAAGAATCTTTAGTGGCAAATTAAATTAGAACCTACATCCCAATAAAAACTCATCAAATATTAATATTATAAATATTATAATAATTATGTTCTTAGCATTGTTGACGAATAGAACAAAAATTGGGAAATTGCACATTTTTTAAATGCGCATTATTCAATGTCGTTGAAGAAAGAAAGTGTGGAAAATATGGCGCTGCAAACATCAATAATTAATTTGTTTTAAATTATCAAATTATCGAATCATTTCAAAGAACAAATATCTTCATAATATTACGGAGGACCATTATTATTATGTACTTTCACAATACCGATTGATAGCGATAATACCGGTACTCTATCTATGTGCGGTTGGGAAAAAGACGTCCGCAGGTTTCAAAAAATCAGTCCTTCTAGACGGTAGTGTAGGGTACCTGTATTATCGACACTAACTTGTAAGCGTCAGTGTCGGTAATACACACGCCGCCGCATCATTACAGTAGGGAATCTGTATTACCGACAGACGCTTACTAGTTAATGTCGGTAATACAGGTCCCACATTTACTTTTACATTCGGGTGGGTTAGAAAACGTCACTCCAGTCAAGGCTAAGAGGTTAATAAATTACACAGGTTAGGTTGCCTGGTAACTTTCGACCAATCAGCTTGCGGCGGCAAATACGTCACACGGACGATTCGTTTAAATCAATCTATATTGAAAGTCTTACTAATAAAGGCTCATTATTATTATTATTATTATCAAGTTATGGTCCTCCGTAATACATTTGTTCCTTGAAATGAATTTTAAGAGAGTATTCCTGGTGATATCTCTTAATAACCAAATCTGCAAATTGTTTATGTAGTTTTCTGGCTAAACCTAATTAGTAATATGAAAGCAAATATAAGTGTTCTTCAAGCAAAGTTCAACTTTATTTAAATAGTTCAGAAAGATCATCACCTAATTTAAATTTACATTTTATCATATGGGCGACACTTCCTTTCTCATTTCTGACGGATATTTGCATATTTGGGAAACGTAAAGAATATTAAAGCTTCCGCCAGAAGCTTTTAGCCTTATTGAATTACTTTTACAAGTAAAATGCGACAAATATTTCCACCAGGAGTTTTTTTAAACAACGAGAGAAAAAACAAATACGCTGTCAGTTTCATCACGGGTCATCGCGATGACGAGTTATCAGACAACCTCTCTACTATAATACCAGCCTTGCCATGACATAAAATTTTTAAATTGAGTACTCTAGTCTAGACTCTGCATGGCTATATACAGGGTGGTTAACAATTCGATGCTCACCATTAGGTTGGGATCTCGGAACCGGTAAAAGATACAGGGTGGGTTAAATTAGAGAAAAGTTGTACAATTTTATGCTTATTAAAAATCTGAAAGAAAATTTATGTAAATTTCAGACGTTGCTGAAATATCCTGAAAAAACTTAAAAATTGAGATTTCTTATTTCAATCATATTTGTTTTATTATCGAAAAGAAATCTAAATATTTTTGTGGGTTTACATAAGTCATCAAAAGGTATCATCTGTAATTTCCAAAATTTTCAAGGACTACTAGATCGCAGAGTTTTCATAGTCAACTTTTGTTTTTATTATGGCCGCCATATTGTTTTTTTATGTCGTTCGGTATAAAAAAAAATAATGGAAACCAAAAATTAATAAACTTAAAAAAAATTTCTAAAATTTTTATTCTTCGTTTAGTAAGAATCAAATTGACAGGTTAGTTTTTGGATTCTATACATTTGTACAAATACAAAAATACACCACATAAGTACCGTTTTAAATGCCAAATTTGTTTTTATTTAATTTTTTATTTCTCAATTATAGGTTATATAGTGTGCCATGACTATTTCGTTTTACTCCAATTGGATTTTTGTTCAAAGTACTAAATTAAGTGATTTATGGATAAATAATGCGCACCGGAATGATTTTTTGAGCTGAATTCATTTTTTTCAAATGATACCATATTGGTACCGAGGTACCATCTACTAGTACTCTTAATAAGTGATATTTTGGTGTACCCATTTTGCATCTGTTACGAACACAACTGAAGTCATGGCACTCTATAATTGAGAAATAAAAAAAATAAAAATAAAAACAAATTTGACATTTAAAATGGTACTTATGTGGTATTGTTGGATTCGTACAAATGTATATATATGTCCCATTTAAAAATAAAAAGTTGGTAACATTTCCGGAAAAACCGGATGTGGGAAAAAATTCAATTTTCTGCTAAAAAGTGCACTCTATCGAGAATATGCGACGTACCAAATTTCAAAAAATTATCTCCAAAAAAAAAAGAAAAAAAAAGGCGGTGTACCATGCCTGTCTTGTGACTGTGACACACATATTGTATTTTATATGACGTATGATTATTCTTATACTGGGAGTGAGTTCTCAAGCGCACCCAAATATAAACGTGAAAAAAAGAAGAACACCCAACCTAACCTAACTCTAACTTTGAATTGAATTTTGCGGGTATATTTCAGGATTTCCAGTTTGTTTTGTTTATGTCCTGTCCTGTTATCAATCATCAAAGTTGTGTTACTGATAAAATAAGAGTTTTTCGAAGAAATAGGAAGTATTATACACTACCAGGTAAAGGTGAAGATACTAAATTAATATCAAAATTGAATATACAAAGAACGTTGACAAAGAAGGAAATTTAACTTGATCATGGAGTCGGTGGACTTGTATGAAGATTTGGGAGACTGCGATCTCGGCCAGCAAGTGCAAAAATTGCAGGAACAAAACTCAAATCTTACATGCCATATCGAGGCCCTCGAAAATGACGTGGAAAAATTATGTAAAGAGATCACCGAAATGAAAAAAGTCCAAGAAAACTTGAAACGAAATATTACGGAATTGTATAAGACCGCTAAAGCCGAAATCGATCGCAGAGATCGTGTCATTTCCGAACTCAGAGCCGAACTGGAATCGATTAAAAACAGGCTGAGACCTGCTAAACCGCCGCAGGGAATAAAATCGGATCAACACAACAAGACGGCAAGAAATCCATCAAAAGATGTCCCTGCTCTTCGGGTTGTAAGAGACAGGGTACCTCATTCGGTTCCAAGCAAGATTTCAACACACAATAAACCTGAAACAAAAACACTTAACCCCTATCAAGTTCTAGATAATGAAGACGAGTTTAAACCTAATACTCGTCGATATCAAAACTTGCATCCAGAAACCAAACCTGGAAGTCCAGCACCGGTAGAATCATCCAGAAACAGGGATCACGTGAAGAGATTACGGAGGAGCGAATCAAGGGAAAGAAGTCCCCGAGATTATGGCCGAAAAAGGTCGAAACATGAAGAGAAGGAACGATATAGAAATACCTCGAGCGAAAGAAGACACTCTTCTAGCTCTAGCCATAATTCTAAAAGATTGTTGCCTGAAAAGCGAAGAGAATACAATAACAGTGGCAGTGAGCGTAATACAAGTAGATATCATGAAGATGATAGAAACAGACGTGCCGCTACCAGTACCAGTAGATGTCATGACAATGAAAACAGAGCAATTCAAAATGAAGCAAAATACAATGCAGATAGGTTTAAAGCAGATAGCACCAGCACCTCTAAAGCAATAAAAGAAACAGAAACAAAAAGAAGTGATAAACATTGTTCTAAAGAGAGAACATTCAGTACAGAAGAAACTAAACAAGATGATGCTTCATTAGTGTTGCAACTTCCTAGGAATAAAGATATCAAATCTGAATCAGTTCAGAATCACACCAAGACCTCTAATAATGCGATTAATACTCCCCAAACCAATATAGAAAATCCTATTTCCCCAGAGTTCCAGGATAACATTATAGAGGTGGCAGCTAAACAATTATCTGAGAGAGAAGAAGGTGAAATTAGTGAAGACTCGCCGTGCTCTAAAAAATATATGAATCAGTTCCAGTCGGTAAAAGAAAAATTCCCCCATTTTATTAACGATGTTGAACAAGATTACCACGTAAAAGATTTAAGAGAAAACGAAAGGGCTCATCCCCCGGAGCCTGACACTAAAAAATTTCATTGTTTCAATTTAAACAATGATAATAACGTTGAAAAACCAGTTGAAAGCAAATTTGAATCCTCTGAAGCTGAAATAACATCCAAAGTGTTGGGCTTATCAGAATTTAGCATCTTGAGCTCCACTGAAAATTTCCATTTAGCTCAATTGTCCAAGCAGGACGAAATTCCTACTCTCCATATCGAGGATGTTAATAGATCTTTATTAGAGAAAAACAGCAAACCGACTGAAATTTTAGGTGTGGAAAATTTGCAATTGTTCAGTGAGAACGCCAATCCTGTGCAGACTTCTCAAGTTCAAGTTCACAAGGAAACAATTGTGATGAATCCATCCAACACGAAGCAGGAAAATGACGTAGATAATTTAAATTCTCAAAATCAATCGGAAGTAGAAAGTGACGCAATTAAGGCAGCAATAACGAAACCAACCGACACCGGATCAAAAACCGATGCTATTCCAGCTTCGCAACAGGATTCAAAAAATATTTCTAGTTCTAGTGCGTCAAATGAAGCTTTAAAAACCCCAATTAGTGTCACGATTGTGAGCAATTCGCAGGGGCAAACTTCATCACAGAATGTTCGAAAAAGGAGACGAGTTATCATGAGGATGGCGGAAAATTGAAAACACTCACTGCGCCTGTAGTTCATCAGTTTTTTTTTTTTCAAAATGATGACAATTGACATATTAGAATAAATCTTTAGTATACGTTAAAAGGGTCTCAGAGAATGTATATAAATTTTAAGTTTGATGTGTTATTAATCTTTGAGTATTTTTTTATTTATAACTGTTGAGGCTAGCAGTTCAGATATCCATCCATTGCTGGAATCGTATTTATGTATGTTATGTATTAGGAAGGATAAGATTTAACACTAAAGTATGAACGAAAAGAAAACCTTTAAAAATTAATTTTTCCAACATTAATTGCACGATGAAAGGCTATTCTCAATCTGGATGTTTTATTCAAATACTTTGGCAAATAATAGTCCTATTAACTATGGTGATTAAGCTAATATTCCAGATGTTTTCATTTCATTCCAATGATCCCAACAGTAGGTATTTCCTACTACACCACCCTTATACTGATGGCCCAGAAATAGCAGGTACCTAGAAAAGGAGGTCATTCTACATTAAAAATCAGGCTTTTTTACCTATAAACTTCTATACCCAGACGGACTGTTTTTGAGATACAGTGTGTCAAAAAATATAATTTGTCTTTTTTTTTAAGGTATATCCGGTATCGTTTGAAATACAGAACTCAGCTTTTGGAAGTATGTCGTGTGATTGATATTAGCTACCTTTTTATTTGAAACAGTCAAAGCGAGTTTTTCATTGTAAGTGGTTGTTCTTGTAAACGGTCAATTTAAGAACTATTAACCATGGTGCAGAAAACATGGGCAGTTCTAAAGCGCTCCTTATAATCGCATTTATTCCAGTGGCGTTGAAGTTAGGGGATTGAAACTTGAAACGCTCAAAGAAGCCAAAATCGACGCCATTGATATTTCGTTAAACTTTCGTTTTACGGTGAAAACAAGTGGATTAATGAGCACAAAATGTGTAACAAAATAATAACAGCTTAAAATTGTATCTCATACAATTCTGGAGATATTGGCAAAAAACTGAAAAAAATATTTTTTTGACACCTTGTACTCCCTGTAGGTATCTCAAAAACCGGAATTCGGGGCATAGTTAGAAGTTCAAGGAAAAATTCCAATTTTTTCACGCAGAATCACCTCCTTTTCTAGGTACCTCTGCTATTTCCAGGCAACCCCTGTATAAGTTTTTTTTTTGAAGCACGTGATGAGTACCAAATAGATCAAAATGAGTACCTTTTGTTTTGAGACTCCTTGCTTGTAACAAACCTGGACTTGGAAGTTTTACCCCTAATGGTGTACTCTTACAAGTCATAAGTGAGTTGCAGTGTTGCCAGACTGTAAATTACCTACCCATCAAGAACAAGTTTGGAGAAATTAGCGATTGGATTATTGTTTCAATAGTTTTCATATAAATAATTTTTCCTTTCTTGGCATAAACGTAAAATTCTTTGAAAATAACATTGATCAGCCGGTTGAAATTTTGGGAACCAGTTTGTGAACATTATGATATTTAAAAATTACCTAAATCATGTATTTATAAGCATATTCTTCGTTCGCATATTCTCGATAGAGCACTTTTTAGCAGAAAACTGAATTTTTCCCACATCCGGTTTTTCCGGAAATGTTACCAACTTTTTATTTTTAAATGGGACACCTATATATTATTATATTTTTGGATTCTATACATTTGTACGAATCCAACAATACCACACAAGTACCATTTTAAATGTCAAATTTTTTTTTATTTCTCAATTATAGTGTGCCATGACTTCAGTTGTATTCGTAACAGATGCAAAATGGGTACACCAAAATATCACTTATTAAGAGTACTATAGTAGATGGTACCTCGGTACCAATATGGTACCATTTGAAAAAAATTAATTCAGCTCAAAAAACCATTCCGGTGCGCATAATTTATCCATAAATCACTTAATTTAGTACTTTGAACAAAAATTCGATTTTTCTAGCATCACATGATCCAATTGGAGTAAAACGAAATAGTCATGGCACACTATAATTTAGAAATTAAAAAAAAACAAATTTGACATTTAAAATGGTACTTATGTGGTATTGTTGGATTCGTACAAATGTATAGAATCCAAAAATATAATAATATTGTTCCACAAATATGTCCCATTTAAAAATAAAAAGTTGGTAACATTTCCGGAAAAAACGGATGTGGGAAAAAATTCAATTTTGTGCTCAAAAGTGCGCTCTATCGAGAATATGCGACGTACCAAATTTTAAAAAATTACCAAAAAAAAAATAAAGAAAAAAAAGGGGGTGTACCATGCCTGTGACACACACTGTATAACATAAGTAGTAATCTTTCAATTCCAAATGATTTTGTGTATCAAGTTTCTTTTAAATTATACAATATTTGAGCCTTCTTGGGATTTTAGGTTCTAATTTTTAATTTACCACACCAAAGACATAGATGGTACCGTTTGGTCTTTAATTATGGACGCATCAGCATATCATATCAGTCAGACCGTTTCTCTTTAATGTATCAAATGATGGAAATATAAAACTGCCTTTTTCAAATAATTCAAATCAATATGGCAGTCAAATTTAAGCAACTATCAGTAGCATAACACATGATAGTGTTTTTTTTATACAGGGTGTATCTAAATAACACCGAAAAAATTTAGGGGAGGATTCTTTGATAAAAAATAAACAAAAAATTTCCTATTAACGTGTGTCTGGATATGCACCCTTTTTGAGATACAGGGTGTCAAAAAAAGATTGTTTTTCGAGTTTTTTGAAGATGTCTCGGGAACCATATAAGACACAGAATTCAGCTTTTGTACAGATCTTATCATTGACATTAGCAGCTATTTTAATGCTAACTACCTTCTTTAAGTATGCCAGTGCCGGAGATTTTTAGGGTTGGGGGGATTTTTTTGACCCTAATATCTACGACACTGGGCAAATTGATATTTTAATAGCACACTTTTAACCGTCAATGTTTTCTACACAAAAAGATACTCTTGGTTATAACTGCTAACGTGAGCCATTTTCGAGAAAAACGCTGGCATTTACGATGAAAAACTCGCTTTGAATGTTTCAAGACAAGTGTCGAAAAATTAAGGGCAAAAAAACTTCGCTCATTTCTGAGATCTCCGCTATAATGACACATGAAAAAAACTCAGTTTTAAAAAAGTAGCTATAAATATCAATGATATGACATTTACAAAAGGTGAGTTTCATATATCAAACGGTTCCCCAAATATCTTCAAAAAACTGGTAAAATAATATTTTTTTGACACCCTGTATCTCAAAAAGATTTCTAGACACACGTTTATACGAATTTTTTTTTTTTTGACCTAAGAATCAGCTCTTAAATTTTTTTGGTGTTATTTAGATACACCCTGTATATTTTCGCTAACATAATAATTACAGGCATTCAAATTCCACCTCTATTCCTCGAGTTCAATAAAATTTGTCATTGTGAGTGTGGATTGTTGTTCAAGTTGGGCTTAACCATGGAACTAAAATAGATTACAAGAAAGGGTGGTTACCGTCTCCGACTCCATAAATATTTTTTGTCGTCCAATAACAACAATATTAGTCGGCGTTCACATTACAAAAACAACCAACCAGATAATGCTGATAACAGTAAAATCGGCTTAAAAATGAGAATAATGTATTTTTAATTTTTTTGAAAAATACAATAGACTGCTAGCTTTTGCTGACAGTCCAAATTTACATTGGGAAATTAAAATTGTCCCAAATTTATTTAAACAGAACTGAAAGTACCTACCTATATCAGGCCTATCTTTCCATGGTAACAAATTAATCTGGGTAATACTATTATTTATTTTCCTTCTAAAAAAGTGTATTTAGTGTAGTGCAGTGTTGTCACATTTTTCATATAATTATTTTCTTCCCAAATAATCCTTGCTGGAGAAAAAGTAAACGAACTTAGAATCTGTAATCCACTATTATAAATGCTCTTGTTCACTGGCACCGTTAATTCAGGATGATCTGGTAGGTATATTCGGCAACAGGTCACAGTTCCAATTTTTTTTTTGACAGTTCTCTATTGATTCTTGTTAGGTTAGGTTAGACATAAATGTCAGGTATGCCAAATAAATTATTGTGACAGTCGTTTGGTACAATCTTACCGTTTCTGATCGAAGACACAAATGTCAATTCTACACAAAACTCACGAGTCGTGTGACACAAAGCTTCAGAATATTTTCAAAGATAGAGCCAGCCTGATATGCAGGATGATCAGTAACTCGTGCACTCTTATTTAATACAGGGCGTCATAGAGTTCAGTAAAATGAAGGATAATTAGAAAAAAAATTGTATCAATGGTTAGTTTTTGAGTTACAAACTTTCCCTCATCCGAATTTAAAGTAAATTTTTATAACCACGATGAACTGGGTGAAAAATTCAGTCTACTATAAAGTCTCTGGAGCAGATACCATATGATTCGTCAATTTTTTTCACAATACCTACCTCTTTACAGAGGAATTGAAAACATACCTCAATCTGAAAAAAACTTGAAGTTGCTCAAACTCATATAAACTGTGATAAACAAGTACAGTTTATCACAGCATGTTCAGAGTACGTGAGATTCTAATCACCTGTATAGCAAAAACCATTTTCGTCAAAAATTACTGCAATATAAGTTACTACCCCCACTCAAAAAAGTGGTATCCTGACAGGAAGACGCCGTCGCTTGGTGATGTGTATGCTACATTTCCATTCAGTGGCAGTACACATAACCGCTGAGCGGGGAGCCAAAAACAAAGCTTATAAGGGTGTTTCAAAACATATTGGCGCGCTCTGAGAAAAATAGTTCCTATTAGCGTAGGTCCACAAACCCACCGTTTTTGAGATACATGGTGTCAAAATAAATAAAACATTGTTTTTTTACGATATCTCAGGACCCGTTTGAGATATAAAACAATTTTTTTTTGTATAGATCTTATCATCTTTTCAGTGCTACTTAAATTTCTTTCCATATGGCAGTGGCAGAGATTTCAGGGTTGCTTGAAATTTTTTGGCCCTAATTTTTACGACACTGGGAAAATTGTCACTGTGAAAGCATATTTCAAACTGTCGATGTTTTCTGTTTTCGAGAAATATAGCACTTTATAATGAAAAACAATAAAGTAGCAACATGATTTGCTGGACTAATTTTTTAAAGATTTGTTAAATTAATAGCCCTCAAAAAGTATACAGGATGCCCCATATTGTTATGTTCAAATTTTTTGAGTTGGCTTAATTTTGAGCCAACAAAACCCAAAAGTGGCAGGTCTATCTTCATTCGTTGTGAAGTTACAGGCCAAGAAAATTATGACTATAGTAAATAACAAGATTCAACTTTGAACACCACATGACATGTGTTATTGCTAAGGCTAATAATTTATTGCTATGGTAACATGAGTAAACGTCACCGAAATAAACATTAGTAAAGCTACGTTTTCCTAGCTGCGTATATCGCACTGCGTACGACGCACGCGTAACACGCCCAACACTGCTCTTGCATGGTTTAAATCAGACTGTTTTCCTACATTGCGTGTTCCGCAGCATTGGACGGTGCGCGCTCGGTTGAAACGTCGGCTGTGCCTCGAAAGCAGTCAATCACGCGACGCAGTGCGCAAGTTATTGGTTTTTTTGATTTTCTTATTGAATACATCAGGAAAAGAACCTCAACCAAGATTTTCTGCAGCTGAAGATGAACTGTTGTTTGAACTGGTGGCTGGATTACTGATAGTATACGATGTAAAATTAAAAGACTACAAAAATAAGAGTTTAAAAGACACAAAATCGAATTAAATTAACTAGGTTCGTCTTTTTTCAACAAAGTTCTTTATAACAAGGAATTATAAATACTTCTTCTTCATCGTAATGAGATCTAGAAGAACTCCTTTTCTCATAATATTATTACCAAAATAAATAATAATACGCTTTAATTTGAACTGATTTCCGCAAGCTGGAAAACACTGTTCACACAACCAATACTGTGTGGATCGCCCTGTGTAAACCGCACGCGTTTTGCGCAGCTAGGAAAATGTAGCTGAAAGGTTCCCCTGCTCATAAGAAATGGCATTTGGTTTCAAATGGATCGGGCACCAGCACATTTCGGAATTGAAGTTCGTAACTAAATACCAGAGAGCAATAATAATTATTGGAACGTATTCAGCAAGGTGGTCAAGAGATAAGCGAAAAAAGACGAGAAATTAGAACTGTCACTACTGCAATAGGCCTATAAGCACAAACTTGTATTCAGCAAGGAATAGGACATTTATAACACATGATAAACTAAAGATTTCGTCAATAAAATAAGTTTTATGTGATTTTCAAAATTAAATCTGGTAGGTACTTACTAGACATTATTTTCTTATGCCCGTATTCACAAACGATAATTACCAAATAATTACGTAATCAGTTATCTCCATCTCATTCTAATGCAAATAAACTGCATATCTCCATCTCACTCATTTAATTAATTACATAATTATTTAGGAAATTATCGTTTGTGAATACGGGCATTAGGGCTGTAACTTCGTAACGAATGCGGATAGACCTGCCACTTTTGGGGTTTATTTTTTACTATATGCTCACAAGATTTGAACATAACGATACGGGACACCCGTATATTAATGATAAGATATATACAAAAGCTGGAATCTGTATCTGAAACGGTTCCTAAGATATCGTCAAATACCATATCTTTTTGACACATCCTGTATCTTGAAAACTGTACATTTGCGAACCCATGTTAATAGGAACTTTTTCCTTAGAGCGAGGCAGGAAACCACACCATTCATTTTCTGACACGTTTTGAAACACCTGTGTATTATGTTGCTGAAAAATCAGCAAATAATCAGATATACTCCGAGTAAAATAAGAATTTTTCCAGTTCTCTATAAAAAAAATAGTTCTTATCCGTCAAGGAATCAGTAAAGATCAATGAAAATTTTGGTAAGAATTTCACTGAATTTTTTAGGATTCTTATGAAGGTTTTTATAATTTTTATGAACAAAACAAAAAAAAAATTCAGGGAAAATTTCCAGATTTGTACAACAAAAGACGCTTCCTTCACCTGAAAGGAAAAGTCTAATGAATTTTTGTTATTCATTTATTCCAAGATAGGGAAGAAATTTGGAAAAAATACCAGAAAGCAAAAAATGAAAATTTCTGCTCAACGAATAAGATTTTTTGGGCACGAAACAATCCGGCTCCTTGTTTTCAGCTTCCCCCTCAAAAAGGCCAAGGGTGGAAATCGTAGCTCTAAGCATGTCCACCAAGCGATGGGGTCTGCACTGAATAACACCCACTAGTGAGGTTCTCCACATCCTGAATTGTTTCCTTCGAGCTAAAAAAATATTATAACAGTAAAAAAATCAAACTTTTCAAAACAAAATATTTATTAATGTATTAATCCAGTAACAAAGCAAGTACAAAATATCTGCAATACTCTTTCCTCACAAGCTTACCAAACCACCGAAACACCACTAAATACCCTGAGGACGAGATAACTGCCGTGATGCTTCCGACGGGCTGAAACTCAAAGCACAAACTGTTTAGTTACAAATTCACGATAAAAGCATTCCGATTTCTGAAAGAAATATACGCATTTGATGCTGTAATGAGGTTAATAAAAAATATAGCTTTCAATTATTATTATTCAGTGGCAGCAAAGTTGAATAAAAAAAAATTACAGCATCAAACGATAATAATTATTACTGAACACCTCTTTTTATGGAACGATACAAATTAAATACTCTACGCTTTTGAAGCTCCAAAGGATCTCGTCCTCCTTACCGGGACTGAAACCAAATCAGAATAGATAAAATCGTGTCGACTTGAATTTGGTAACTACATCTAGTACATCTAGCTTCACACCATTATATATAATTATTACTTAACAGTTACTTAATTCTAATAGATTAAATATTAATATTAGAATAATTAATATTTTTCCATCATCATTTCACATTTTTTTCGAATTCTTATACCTAAAATGGTTATTTAACATATGAATACCTATTCCTAATTATTATTATTAATATAGTACCTATTTTGATTTTGCAACCAATTTAAGGTAACTCGATTGGTTATAAGTGTAAACTTTGCAATTTTGAACTGGTTGCATACCTATTTGTGACCTGCTGTAATATCATAGATGAAAATTCCAATAAATTTTTATAAAATATAAAGAATGAAGCATTTAATGAAAAATACTCGGTAAAAAAAATTAATGGACTCTGCTCCAGAGGTGCCAACTTTGAGATGTGCAATATTTAAAGACACAGTAGAGGCTAACACAGAGAAATCAATATTTTACAAATTATCACCATTAACTGGGCAAATTACATAAAAATGCAGTAAAAATTTCCAATTTTTCTGATTGCGTTTGTTTTATATATCCAATTGTTGTATTTTGAAACTTTGAAAATCGAGACTCTACTGTATTTGTAAACGTGAAACAAACGCAGTGTCCCATAAATTAAAAAAAAGTATCCTTCTCATTCCTTTCAAGAAGACTGGGACTAACTGCAAGTGTTCCTTAACTTATCCTAAGGAAGCTAGATGCACGAAATAAGTCAAGTTACCACACCTTAAATGCTCCAGAAATCCGTACTCGGTCATCTCCCCAAGCAAAGCCGTGGTTTTCCTGAAAATTCAAAAGCATACCAGTAAAACAGTTCACTTGAAATCGAACTAATACTAAGCGCAAGGAAAGAGTACTTTACAAAACCTCAAAATTAAAAATAGTAAACAATAAATTCATGTCACTTGAAGCTTAAGGTTCCCTTACAAAAATATTTTCTTATAACAGAAAAAAGACAATTTCAATTAAATAATAAGCCCAAGTAATATGAAAAAGTTAATAATAAGACGCACGATCAGATACAGACATTTTAGACAAGTTGATCTTCGGTCATTTTGGTCCATCCCAGGTTGGCGTTTTCGCTGCACGTCGAGCAGAATTCCAGAGAGACTCGATGATTTGAGACGTGCAAACAAACGCCGACATCGTCTTCCGGACTATCCGGGTTGGGGCTGTTCGAAACGGACTCGTGGTAATTATGATCTGAATTGATGTCGTAGATGTCGTTCAAGTCATTTTTTTCTTCCAACAGGCCGAACATGTTGCCAGAAGGGTTTTCTAGAAGGGCGTCCAAATCTAAGTCGCTGCAGAGGTCTACATCGTAAGGTGGACTGGGATACATTTCGCTATTGTCGACAGAAAGGCCACCAGAGTTAGGAGCGACTTCTTCCCATGGGTGAGGTGTTTTTCTGGCAATTGGTACTCTCGGCTTAGGAATACACGTTTTCAATGATAAAGACTTATCCAAAGAGGTCGATACTAACATACCTGTACTGTGATGAATGTTTCTAATTAGTCCGCCAATTTCTGTGCTGTTCGAAATAACGCTTTTCAAATATTTAACTTCTTTTTGAAGTTTGTCGATTAAAGACGACTGATTATCGATTACCTCGGTGAGTTTCTTGTTTTCTTTCTCAAGTAGCATCGTTTTGTTTTCCAGGCTGTTCAGGTATAGCTTCTTCCTTATTCGATTTTCTCTGGCGTTAAGAGCGTTCCTTGATGAACATTTCGGTGTTCTTCGATTGTAAGGCCTAGTCAGAGGGTAACTGGTTTGAATTGAGTCTGAGAAATCGTCTGAACGCATCATTTTTGACTCCTTGAAGTCACTGCAATCTTCGGACTCTTCGGAGGAGGCGTCCACTACAACGTTTCGACTACGTTTCATTTTCGTTATCGAAAATTGAGGTCACTCAAGGTCACGAGATTGCACAACTTGCGAAACACTACGAAAAATATTCTAAACAGGCGTCTTGGATTTTTACTGTTTAATCGGTTTTAAGAGCGGTAGTCAAAAAATAATTTTGCAAATGCGATCAACAAAATAAATGCGAAAAATTAAATGGCAATTAGACACAATTCAATAGATCAACGATCAACGCAACGCAACGAGCAACGCAACGTGCAACGATAAAATGGGAATGGGAATGTAATGGCGGCAGAATGCGCATTGCGCGGCCGCGGACCGCAGGCGCAACTGCTGACAGCGTGACAGTACATGACAGTATGACTGAAAGTTGACTTTCTGTACTTACAGTACAAATTTTTGCTGAACCTACTGTACCCCCAAGATGTAGAAAAGTTTTGGTGTGAAGAAATAAAATACCAATCCTTATAAATTTTATTTATCTGAACTCAATTTTTGAACTAGGAAGAGAAATTTTAAATGAATCGGCAAAAGAAGACGCTTCTGATTGGAGAATTCATTTCATAGGCAAAATTACACCCAGCAAAATTTGTACAGAACACTGAATATGTTTGCAGCACGCAACACTTATTATTTTTCATTGTTACGTTATCATTATGCTGACATTGTCAGCTTCTGATGTTAAACCAAATATTTATTATACAGTATTTGGTTAAACACTTAATGTTCCAAGTTCTTTTCAGAATTTAGATTTTGCTTTGGCTTTACATTTTCATTATTCTCGAAACGATTTCAAGTGCTATTATGGATATAATCAAACACCAAGTACAAGTGTTGACAATATATTGTCTCCTCCTGCCACCAAAGAAACGTTCCCGCTTAAGTTTGGGCCATTTAATTGTCTCTGAATGAAAAACAGTGCATTATTTAATGAACTATATAGATAATAACAATAACTGAATTGCTATGAGACAGTAGTATGTTAAATTACTGACAATGAAATTGTTTAAATTACATTATTCACCTCCCAACGGAACTGGTTGGAGGTGGGCACTATTTGGTTGTCAAATTTAGGTACCTGCATTACCGACACTAACGCTTACTAGGGTTAGTGTCAGTAGCATTCTCGGTAGCACAAATAGTTGGGAACGTCAAATTAAAGTAAAAAAAAACTAACGTTTTTTCACGAGCGCAATACCGTCTAAAAATCACACAATTTGTTATTGAGTTAGCTTATGTAGTAAAAATTGTAAATTCATAGCCAAATTTTTTACTACAGATCACGATACAACCACAAACCACACAAGGTATGTCAGCTGGAGACTGAAATGAAAACTCGTCCGCGCTGCACATGACGTCACAGTGGTGATTGTAATCCAAGCTCTAACGGAAGAACTGAAAATATTTTAAGGCGAAAGTCGACATTTGTGAAGTTTAATGGGCTTGGTGCTTACTGTGATACAATAGAAATCATTTATACATATTTGCCTATGCTAGCAAACTAAAAAGGACATCTCTTTGCCTTTCGTTTTGCTTGCGTAATTCTCACACCCGCTCTTACCGCGCAATAAACCATTTTTGCTATCAAACAATCAAGTACTGAAGTCAGACTTATTGAAAATACTGGAACATCTTCAAACGTCGAAATAAGCTACTAAATAGTGACTTTACGTCATTTTCACTGTCGAGTCGCATGTAGCTATCACCACACTGACGTCACAGGCTGCGCGCTGACATAACTTGTTAATTTGGTATCATGTACAGATTAACCCCTCTCATCTTTATTCTTGGAGACGAGACCCAGAAAACTAATAGACAGGTGACAGGCCAGGAGATAAAATTCCAAAGAAATTAAGTTGCCGTGGATTTAATGGCCACGTTATTTTCATGATTTTTGTGCTGTAAGAAAAGTATTGCAATTGCAATGCAATTATTGCATTTGTACTACATTTTGTAATTTATATAAAATATTCAGATCAGATTATAAAAACGTAAATTTAACTGTTTGTTATATTATTTATAAAAGTTTATAGTCAATGTTTTCTTGCTTCTTACTTGGTGCAAATTCAAGTATTTAATTTAATTTTAAGAATTATAATGTTCTCGCAAACTAGGAAAATTTGTATTCTAGTTATTTTTATTGCCATATTTCATTTTAACTGTTGTAAAAAGTTTAAAGAAAATGAAAAACCCAACTGGGCTAAAAAAGATATCAGGGACTTCAGTGATGCCGATATGGAAAGATTACTGGATCAGTGGGAGGTAAAATCATTAGTCTAAATAAAAATTTAAAAAAAAATAACAATAAATTGCCATCAATTTCCCCCCCCCCCCCCCCCCAATAAAGCACTAGCACTAGACTAGACGAACTAGTGATATGGTAGCCCTAGCTTACAATACTTTTTTAATGAGCAGTGCCAAGAGATGATAATTAATTCAAAAATCAATGTAAAAAAGTTTCTTCAAAAATTACAGGAAGATGAAGAACCTCTAGAACCAGATGAACTTCCTGAACATCTTCGCCCGATGCCAAACATCGATATATCCAAACTGGATACAAGCAGTCCCGAAGCAATGTTAGAGGCGACAAAGAAAGGTCGAACTTTAATGACATTTGTGAGTGTGTCTGGTAAACCCACAAGAGAAGAAACTGATCAAATCACTCAGATATGGGCTACTAGCTTATGGAACAGTCACATACAAGCGGAGAGGTATTAGATTTATTATTAGCTGTTTGATGCAGATTTAGATACTTAAGTCAACTTTTAGGTACTTGGTGGACGATAATCGAGCCATTTTTCTATTCAAAGATGGTGCACAGGCTTGGACTGCTAAAAATTTCCTAGTCGAACAAGAAAGGTGCGAAAGTGTGAGTATCGAGAGTCAAGTCTATCCAGGGAAATATTCTACGAAAAGTAAAGAAGAGTTGTAAATAATTCCAATTATTTTTTTATAATAGTTTATTAAAGTATTATTTCTTGTTATGGGTTTTTTTGCACTTACTCATCATTTACATAACACCTACTGCATATATCTCATTTAATCGAATTATTGTAATGTAGTAGAGAGTAGAGAGCGAGCAGTAAACTGTTGATATTAAAAAGAAAGAAATTTAGTAAATTTACAATTATTATTGAGAGAATAATTTAAAAATAACAACATTGTCTTATATCTCTCCAACAGAATTAGTAATAAATACAAGTTATGAGCAATGAGCATAAATATATTTTCCTAAGTAACTTTGCCCTGGTTATCAGTGGCATTTTCTGTAGATGAAGAGGACGCTTTTCGCAGCTGTCTAACAAGTGTGGCTAAAAATTCGGGATTGGCCCCCGCTTCACACATTCGTATTAATATTGATAACGTTTCTACGTCCATTCCGGCACACAGGAGCTTGGATATTTCCATCAAAGAATGAAAAGTTTCTTTTGCATCTTTTATTTCAGATAACTTCGCTTCAGACATTATTATTTCAAATTAAGAACCTGTAAGGTGACTGTAAGTTTATTATTGTACTTGAAATTCTGTATATTTACCTTTGTCCTGTTTATTCCTGGATGAAAATAGGTGTCTTGTCCTTTTGTAAGTGTTGATAATTTTAAAAAATTTCTAGTTGTGTTACTTTTTTATACCTTCAAACTTATTTGATTTATCATTTTTTCATTTATTATCATTAAAATAAAATCAAAATAAATTGACGTTTAAGTGGTTGATTGACTTGATATGTAATGACGTATGATAAAAATGACATTGACATTATATACATAATTTACAAAACTAGAATGACACTTCTAAGGTTGGGTACAATTTACGGTACAAATAATCTACCGCGAAATTTAAACTTTAAAATTTTGCAATAAAAAGTTTTCATTTCATCAGTTTGTAATGTGTTCATTTTTTGTTGTTTAGAATGAAAGACCTTAGCTATGTTTACATAGAACTTGTAAGTGTTTTTAACCATGCTTTTGAGTTTTACGATATTTTACATTTTACAATATTCTCACGTTTAGAAAATATAAAGTATAAAATTGCAATTTTATCAAATTTAATTGAAAAATTGAATATTCCACTTACAAAAGAGATGAACTTTCGACAATATAATATAACGTATAATAATTATTCTACACATACAAATAAGTGAAGAGCTGTAAAAATACACAAAATGTTGAGTATTTAGATTGGCACTATTGGCAGTAAGCCAATTATAATTTGGCTATGCAACGTTCATATTAAAGAATTACCGCAAAACGGGATCGCGTTGGTGAAAAGTGGAAGTGGTCGATTGTTGCATAAACATAAAACTGCCGAAGAGTCGAGATCGAGAACCAACCAAAACGAGACAATCAAGTTCCCGTTTAGATCGTTCTCGTGAATGTCCTTCGAGGATTGCCATTACTTAATTTAAATATTCAATTTTACCCGCGCGACAATGAATCAAGCGCCAGTTTCCTGCATACCCAATGCAAGCAAAATGTCGAAGGCAAAGAAGGTTTTAGAGGAATCTCGGGAAATTCTGAATCCCGAGCTGGACTTGGCCGATAAAGGAATTGCAACGTTCGAAGAAATGCCAGGTTTATGTAAGTGCTGTTAAATTCGCTTTTTATAGCTTGTTACGACTTTTAACCAAATTTGGTATGTTGTCCTAGAAGTTGGCCATGAAAATGGGCGTGGCGTGGCGCACAGTAATTACATTATTATTTCATCATAATGATACTCCACTCACATGTGCGATTGTTGTGTTTTTTTTCTTTCTGCTGGTTGAAATTAAATAATAAAATGAAAATTCTCAGCCAGGGTTTATATTTTATATTTTGATTTTTTTTATTATTTAAAAATTACAAAAAAATCGGTTTATATTTCCCTAAAATTCAGTCTAATGTGGATGTTTTGAAATTATATTTACAGGAGGCTATGAAAAATTGAATTACTTATGTCCATTATATGCAGGGTGTTTTGTAATTGAATGTCAATATTTAAGGGGGTGATTATTTGGTCCATTTTAAGAAGAAAACTTCATAAGAACGTATGTCCTAAGAGTCTTAACTTTTGAGATACAAGGTGGTAAAGTTTCATTAAAATAAATATTTTTTTCATAATATCTGTAATACCGCTCGGGATATTTTAATGAAATTTAATAGACATCAGGTATTACTCATCAAGAGGCATTTTTTCATGTACCACATTTCGTTTTATCTCCACTAGTGAATCTTGCAGAATTTTACCTATGCATATTTTTATATTTTTTTATTGTCATTTAACGACAATCTTGTGATCATGTAGAGAAACAGATTTTATTTTTTTAGGCGAAAACCGTGCATCGGTCTGAAAAAAAATAAGTAATCAAATTTGCTTGGAAATGAATGGCGATTCAAAAAAAAAAATTATTTGAATAGAAATCAGTGGCGTACCATCAATGTCTGCTAAAATATGCCGGTAAAATTCTGCACGATCGTGCACCATTGTCAGTAATGGAAATAAAATGAAACGTGGTACATGAAAAAATGTCCCTTGATGCGTCATACCTGTATACGAAATTTCATTAAAATATCCAGAGCGGTGTATTACAGATATTACGAAAAAATTATTTATTTTAATGAAACTTTACCACCCTGTATCTCAAAAGTTAAGACTTTTAGGACATACGTTTTTTTTTTTTTTTAAAGGAGGGAGCATCGGTCTTAACTATGTAGGTAAGACAAAGTCGCTCCACTCCGGTAACACGGGATTTCGAGCATTACTCATTCACCCAGCCTCAAGTATGCCATTTTAAATTTAAACCTTCGGTGTGCTCTTAATTTATTTCGGTAAAACTGATGGTTTTCGAGATAAATCGGTTTTTAGGTATGCGAAACACTCAAAAGTTACTAATGCTAAACACAAACAGGTAAAAATCAGGTTCTTGTTGATAAACCTACCATAATGGATTGCTATTGGCGGAACTTGATCATAATTCGCATAAAAGTCGATTTATCTTGAGAACCGCTAGTTTTATCGAAATAAATTAAGAGTACTTTTGTGAAGATGAACGACCAGCGTATTTAAAAAATAAGTTTTCAGCTCTGTAAAATGACACCTGTCAAAACTTTGACACAATGAGTGTGGTGGTAAGTCCGTTCCTGACTTCCTTTAGGACGTCAAACATCCACTCTGATATGGCTTAATGAGTCTTCATGGCCTCTATAAAAAATTAAAATTTCATCAAATTATACAGGACGGTTCAAAAATTAGAGCCAAAAAAGTAAATCTTAGGGTCCCATTTTGGGGCTCTGTATCTCCGTTTAGGGACACTTTAAGAATGTTTTTTTTTATGACAGACTAGGTTTATTTTGACCTCCCCTGTATGCTCCCGAGAGATTAGGAGGTACTTACCGGACACCCTGTATGTTATTGGTATCTACAATAATAAGGGCAATAGTGGGGCTGCTCTGTTTACTCGTAGAAATAATATTTTGGGAAAAACAAAAAATGCTGTTTTTCATTTATGAATAATTCCAAAGCATGATTATATTATACCAAATTTTTGGGATAATTAAAGCACTGCTACCTATCATGTTTTTAACTATATTTTTTGTATTTATTGGTACTTTTTACAGTAACTATGTCCTACATCACAAGGTTGACATTGAGCCACAACAAAATTAAATGTAAGTGGAAACAACTACAGTAGAGTCTCTCTAATCCGAATTATATCAGGAAAATATGGTTGTTAGGATTATGATGATTAACGAGGGGTCGGATTAGCGAGACTCTACTTTATAAACATCGACTTATAAATAATTAATAAAGTAATTTTTAGCCGTTCCACCCGGACTGGCAAATTTGACAAACCTGGAGATTTTGAACCTGGCCAATAATCTCATTGAAGAGTTACCTCTGTCTTTATCATCAATGCCTAAATTGAGGATCCTGAACTTGTCAATCAATCGATTATATTCTCTGCCTAGAGGTTTCGGTGCCTTTCCTGTTCTCGAAGTACTCGATCTGACTTATAATAATTTGAAAGATGGAAGTTTGCCTGGAAATTTTTTCATGATGGGTGAGTTATGCCCATTATCACTATTTCACTTGTAATTTAGAACTGATTAGTCTCAATTACATGTTATGTTATAATTTCTGAGTAATTACAAGTTATACTTTCTGACTTATAAGTGAAAAAGGTGAAGTCGACAGGTGCTCATTCATTAACTGTCGCTTTAAAATGTCTATTTCACAAACTCAGTAACTTTTATGTTTAAAATTTGTCTTTAAATGTGCCTAGGTATCTGATTGGTCGAAAATTAAGTTAAGCCCCATCTTTAGCTTTGAATTTTAACCACTCAGATATCAGAATATAAAAATTCACTTAATTTTTCTATTATTTTTAGAGACTTTACGTGCCTTGTATATGGGAGACAATGATTTTGAGAATTTGCCCCCAGAAGTTAAAAATTTGAAGAATTTGCAAATTGTAAGTGTTTTTTTTTTACATTAATTTTATCTTTTTCCACAGAGAAATATTTCTTGAATTTGGCTTATTTGTCTAATAGTAGGTAGGTACGTTAATGCAACAAGCTTAAATGAAGGCTATTAATACTCCGGTTAGGGGTGACAACATTCTTGTCATTTCATATTATTGTGTCAAATTCGATTAGGTACCAATGCCGCAATTGGTGATTTAATTAAAATTCATATTAAATGTTGGAAGTAGTAAAAATCAAACATGAATCGTGTCTTGGTATGAATCAATAAGGGTGTCCGGAAATTATGCGCAAAAAATTAAGGGGGTGATTCTACTTGATGAAATATTGCCAAAAGCGCTCTATAATTTTTTTTCGAAAACTCACAAATAAGAAAGTTATGAGCCTTCAAAGTTGATTTTTTTAAATCAATATTTTTTTATAACTTTTTTTCTAGAGTACGGATTTTCATAAAATTTGACACACTTGCCATCGATGTTGCTTTACATCCTTGGTCCAAATTGGACTTGAATCCCTCGAAATCGAAAGGCCTTAACTGCCCTTGACCTTCAAAAAAAACCTATAACTTTTTTCGTAATATTTTTTTCTGAGTTTTGAAGACGCACAATTAAAGAACATGAAGAAATATTCGGAAAAGGTCCCTTTGTCTATCACGATAAAATGACCCGTTTCCGAGTAAAACTGTTTTAAAAATTTGCTTGCACTAAAATTGATCACCATAAATTATTATCATTCTGCAACAATACCAAAGCATGCTTTGGAAACAGCTGCAGGGTTGCCTAGGAAACAAGGCGTTTGCTTTGGATTTCATTTTGACAGCAATTTTTTTTTTTATTAAAATTATTTTATTACATATTTAAAAAAAAATTTTTAATTTTATCATTTTCAAGTCTATTTATATACTCTGATGTATATAAACAGGATGTCTCTGTTTTGTACATAACTAGGCAACCCTGCAGCTATTTCCAAAGCATGCTTTGGTATTGTTACAGAATGATCATAATTTATGGTGATCAATTTTAGTGCAAGCAAATTTTTAAAACTATTTTACTCGGAAACAGGTCATTTTATCGTGATAGACAAAGAGGACCTTTTCCGAAGATTTCTTCATGTTCTTCAATTGTGCGTCTTCAAAACTCCGAAAAAAATATTACGAAAAAAGTTATAGGCCTTTTTTGAAGGTCAAGGGCAGTTAAGGCCTTTCGATTTCGAGTCAATTTTTAAGTCCAATTTGGATCAAGGATGTAAAGCAATAACATCGGTGGCAAGTGTGTCAAATTTTAAGAAAATCCGTACACTAGAAAAAAAGTTATAAAAAAATATTGATTTAAAACAATCAACTTTGAAGGCTTATAACTTTCTTATTTGTGAGTTTTCGAAAAAAAAATTATAGATTCTTTTGGCAATATTTCTTCAAGTAGAATCATCCCCTTGATTTTTTGCGCATAATTTCCGGACACCCTGTATAATAGAACAAAAATACATATCTTTTTGTACAGAAAAATGGTTCCTATCTGTCAAATCAAAATGACTGTTGCATTTTCAGCTCGTTTTACGTGAAAACGATCTAATCGAGCTCCCAAAAGAAATAGGCGAATTATCAAGACTGAGAGAACTGCACGTCCAAGGAAACCGATTAACAACCCTCCCGCCTGAAATCGGTAACCTGGACATGGCTTCCAATAAGTCGGTATTTCGCTTTGAAGGGAACGAATGGGTCGCCCCTATTGCTGATCAACTCCAACTGGGCATAACACATCTTATGGAATATTTGAAAAGTGAAACTTATCGTATGTGAGTATCTCTTTTCTTTAATTAACTATATCCCGTTGACAGGATTTTATTAAAATGTGTCGTTTCAGCTTATACAATCGCTACTCGACGAATAAACCGGCACCTCCACCACCGTGCATTGATAAAGCTAAGAAAATTTCTCGAATACGTTGAATTGAAGAATTACCCAACTATTATAAAATATAAGTACATACTTGGAGCTTTAATACTGCCTTATAAATAGTATTAATAAGTTTTAAACTTAATTTTTTTAAACTTAAAGTTTTAAATCAGTTTGTAGAGTGAATAACTATTAACTTTTCGAATTACTTATTCAAGATCTGAAGATTAAATAAAGAGAGGAAATTCACCTTTCTTTAATTTAATTTTTTGAATATTAATAATTGTGAATTTTTTACAAGGACGATAAAATGCTTCCAAATTACTCTTAGCCAGAAATATTTTAATGATACTGATACTCGGTCTTATAAAACTTTTAGCTCAGTGTTGAAGTAATTAATTGATCCTTCGACACTTAACAAACAGCGTAAAAAAACATTTTTAAAGTTTCATAAGACTGTCCGGTATTCACTTAATATTTTTTTACCTCGTTATACGATTAAAACATTTAAATCTCGTTTGAACTATAAAATAATAAATAATTTATTAACTCCAGTTGTTTTATTCAAATTCCATTGGCAAGATATAAAATGTGCCCTACCAACTAACAATGAGCTTAGTGATGATGAAAACTGGTAAAACTGTCAGTTAAAAAGGTTTTTTCAAAATTTATTTGTCAAAAATGGCCAATTTTTCGAAAAATTGCCCTTGCAGGAAATTTTCTAAAGTGACTTCTATTAAATGTGATGGGTACCCAGAAACCACATCTTTTAGAGGCAGGAAAGAGGAAAAAGCATTTGAAGAATTAATAAAAGACCTGAAAACGAGCTACAACGAAACGTGCCTTTTAGAAAAAGAAAACATACTCTTGAAATCAGAATGTGATGAGCTGAAAACGAATCAAGCTGAACTCGTTAAAGATAATGAAGAATTTAAACGATTGTATGAAAACGAAACTAACAAATTAAGAACAGAGCTCCAAACGGTTCAGACCAATTTGATGGAATTAGAAAATAAACAATCAATCGAAGCAAGTATTGTGTTAATAATTATTAATAAATGAATTCATTAAAAGATTATTCTTTCTATTATTGCAGATAGAAAAATTGACCATGGAAAATAAAGATCTTCTGGAAAAAGAAACATCATTTTTGGAAACAATAGATTCTTTAAAATCTGAATTGAATGCTGAAAAAGTGATGTATTCTAAATTGAAACAAGAATATGACGAATATTTCTTGAAATCCAATAAATACAAATCGAAACTTAAATGCGCTGTTACTATGATAAAGGATCTGAATATAGCTTTAGTTCAATGCAACATTAAGTGTGTCGTTTGTGAAGTCGCAGTTCAAACCATTGATGATAATAATTGGTAAGTTGTGTTATATTACAAAATAAGAGTTGCACGCAAATTTGCAATACTGTTTGATTGACTGTATGCACAAAAGTGGTCAAGCCATTAACAAGAGCTTTCTTCTTTTTCTTTACTGTTTGTGGCATTTAGCTATTTTGACATGTCTGACATTTAAATCTTCCAGCTTAGTTTTAAAAAATGTGTACAATAAAAGGAAACTGTACTCACAAAGAACTGTCAAAATTGGTAGGTACAATTTATTTAGCATCTCTGATGACACTTATGACTTATGATATCTAGTCCTTGGGCTTAGTGGTATAGGCAGTAGGCTGTCGATAGGGCCATGATAAGTTTAAATAAAAAATAAAAATAATAAACTAAAGAGAAAGTAAAATGTATTTTATTTATTTTTTGATATTAATTTATTAATTTTATATTAACTCTCCATCATTTTCATGCTTTATTATTAATCGTCTGTTCTAAAAAAATTTCTTTTTCATAATTTTTCTGTATTAGTTACCATCAAAACATCGAAAATTACCAAACTGCAGAATTTAATACCCAAGCCTTGTGAACTGGTAGAAATCTGAAATTATTTCAGTAAAATTAAAAAGTTAATTTTAATTTAGTTAGTTTATTGATTAAAAATTAATTTAGCAAAGGTTTCTATATCAGAAAAAAAAAGCTTCAATACTTTAAATTTGCTCAAACTTTAAAAATGGTTTATACAGGATGTCCGGAAATTATGCGCAAAGAATTAAGGGGGTGATTCTACTTGATAAAATATTGCCAAAAGTATCTATAAATTTTTTTCGAAACCTCACAAATAAGAAAGTTATGAGCCTTCAAAGTTGATTTTTTTATATTTTTTTTTTCTAGTGTACGGATTTTCTTAAAATTTGACACACTTGCCACCGATGTTGCTTTACATCCTTGGTCCAAATTAGACTTGAATCCCTCGAAATCGAAAGGCCTCATCTGCCCTTGACCTTCAAAAAATGCCTATAACTTTTTTTGTATTATTTTTTTCTGAGTTTTGAAAAAGCACAATTGAAGAGCTACGGAAAAGGTCCTCTTTGTCTATCACGATAAAATGACCCGTTTCTGAGTAAAACTGTTTTAAAAATTTGCTTGCACTAAAATTGATCACCATAAATTATGATCATTCTGCAACAATACCAAAAGCATGCTTTGGAAACAGCTGCGGGGTTGCCTAGGAAACAAGACGTTTGCTTTGGATTTCATTTTGACAGCAATTTTTTTTTATTAAAGTTATTTTATTATTTTATTTAAAAAAAAATTATTAAAATTTTTTTAAATTTTATCATTTTCAAGTCTATTTATATACGAATGTCTCTGTTTTGTACATAACTAGGCAACCCTGCAGCTGTTTCCAAAGCTTGCTTTGGTATTGTTGCAAAATGATCATAATTTATGGTAATCAATTTTAGTGCAAGCAAATTTTTAAAAGAGTTTTACTTGGAAACGGGTCATTTTATCGTGATAGACAAAGAGGACCTTTTTCAAATATTTCTTCATGTTCTTCAATTGTGTGTCTTCAATACTCAGAATAAAATATTACGAAAAAAGTTATAGGCCTTTTTTGAAGGTCAAGGCCAGTTAAGGCCTCTTGATTTCGAGGGATTCAAGTCTAATTGGGGTCAAGGATGCAAAGCAACATCAGTGGCAAGTGTGTCAAATTTTAAGAAAATCCGTACACTAGAAAAAAAGTTATAAAAAAATATTTAAAAAAATCAACTTTGAAGGCTCATAACTTTCTTATTTGTGAGTTTTCGAAAAAAAAATTATAAATACTTTTGGCAATATTTCATCAAGTAGAATCACCCCCTTAATTTTTTGCGCATAGTTTCCGGACACCCCCTGTATTGCAAAAACTGCAATCTCTATAAAACTCTGTTCAATAATAATAATTTATTGTGTCAGGTTAAAGTTAATTTTGCTTTTAGGTTTGGAGATGAAGATAACAACACATCAAGAGACAACAGCGATTCTTCTATAACTCGAGCCCGTTCCAAAAATAGAGAAGACATAATTTTATCGGAAATATTTTTCAAACCAAACGCCAAGGACGACCCTAAATTATTATTCCCTCTCCCTAACAACAACACCATCAGTGACAGCGACAGCATTTCTGATTTCATAATATAATAAACATCCAATCATAAAAATAATTTTATTTTTACTATTTTACAAACTAATCGAGATTACTCCTCAAAAATGAACAATAGTCCCAGTAGGCAAATCAGTCGGTGAACATATCTTCATCTTTGTCCTCTTCCTCATCATCTTCATCATCAGTCTCGATCGGATTAAAAGAAGTCTCATAAATGAGGATCTCCTCATCGCTTAAATGAGAACTACCCTCCATAAATGACGCGAACCTAAAATTTCCAGACCTCTTAATGAAGCATTTACAGGAATTAAAATATTGATGACCTACCTTTTCACGTCTTTTAATTTAAGAGCCGTGTTCCACTGATTACAAGTCGGACTGGAACAATACTCTTTCAATTCTTCGAGCGCTTTAGCTGTTTCTATAACCCCTTGCTGGTGGTACTCGTCTTGAGAAAGCAGCTTAACTTTGGGAGGAAATCTTTTTTTCCTAAAAAAGTCACCGGCCGAATACTAATAACGATTTATCATCCCTCAGAGGAATAAAATTATAATTAAAACGACAAGGAGTGAAAAGAAAAGAACAAGAGGAATTATTACACTGAAGACGAGCTAACCTGACACAAACCTTTTCTTTTTTAGTAACTTAAACGACTTACCAATACTGTTTCGGCTTTGACAGCCAATTCTTCGGTACGTTATAAGCTAGAAGTAATATCACAATTTGTCCCATCGACGCTTCTTGAAATTGACTGCTGAAGAAAATAAGAAGCAGGCCGAGTAGCTGCAGGGCCCACTTGATGAGGGTTTTCGTTCTTTCGTTTTCCACCGGTCCCCATCTGTAACACGCTGTAAATTTTTCCGGTTTAAAATCAAAATCTCAAGACAATAAATCAGGGAACGGTTACCTAAAAAACTAAGTACACCTGTACAGAGAGCGTAATAACCTACGTATATCTTGTAACTCAGCAATATGAGTCTCAAGTTGTCCCACAGTAATCGGATTACGTAAACTCCCAGAGTCCAACCGGCTGCTACGGCTCCGTACATCATAGATTTCTGAAATAGTTCCAAAAAATATTCTAAAAAATTTTATTTATTTTTTTCTGTATATCTCAGAAATGAATCGCTTTAGTTTAGTACAAATTTAAGGTTTCTAATTTAGGAACACTCCCATATAATGTTACATAAACCTACTTACCCTAGGGATTAATCGACTTAAAAAGTAAATTAAAATCAGAAATGATGCAGCAACACCAAACGAGATTCCACATAAGTAATGAAACATTGCATTTTTACTTAATCGTTCTGCTGATAAAAACAGTAAAACTCCTACAATCAAGTAGAGAACTTTCCAGTAATCTATTCCTAAAAATAAGTGAATAAACAAAAATTAATAATTGTGTAATTAATTTTAATTATAACTTACGAATCATATGCAGATTCACAGTATAACTCTTATTACTGTAGATGCCAATACAGCTTTGATTGAACGGATTGAGTTTGATTTGCTTCTGTTTCCATGAAAATAAATTCAAAGACCAACTCGATCTGTGCTCATCAAATTCATGCTTGACTTCTTCAGGGGTACTTCCCTCGTACTGGTCGAAATCGTTGTTTTTAGAGTCGATTTGAAGCTAAAAATTAAAAAGACACCAATCAGATTATGATTTGTATTTTTTTAACCATTCTGGGTACATTAAATTGTGCAGTTAGCAGTCAGCTTCAGCAGTTCAGGTAATGTTGGTTGGTTGTTGGAATAAAGAATCAATCATTATCTTTACTTTGAGCTTAATACAAAGAATCAAAGAACTTATAAGATAACACCTTGGAGACAAGCATGGGGATTTAGGGGCAGTTTTGACTCGGTTACTTAAAAGAAATAAATTGAAGAGCCTCCATTTGTGAGTAAAAAAAAAAACTACAAGAACTTGTTGCATTTATAGTTCGAGTAGGATCATCTCGTAAATTTTTTTCTTCATTCCCAGACATCCTGAATATTTGCCCATACAGAGAAGTGAGGATCCTCAAATTTTAGATACTCCGTGCAACAATCACAAAAATTATTTTGGCAACAATCCCAACCAGGGCCGGCAAAACAATTTCAATTGGTACCCGTCCCTTTTCCACTGGTAGATCCAGTCAAGTGGAGACCCCAAGTTTGAGGCCTTTATGTAATTCATGTTAAAAAAATATTAAATGATCACTTTAGGGGGACAACCTCTGGGGGGGGGGGCCTATTTATATATTTCAGTGAAATAGAATAAAATGAGTATTCTTTATGAGGTTTCTGTCGGTGTTTGAAGAAAAAAGAAAGAAACACTCTACTAAGGCCTTTGATTGCTGAGTTGATGCACAGTTCAGTGGTTAAAGAGGGAACAATTTTTCGCATGGGGAATCCCCCACACACCTGAATTCCAATTGGTGATAATCGTTTCTCAAATAATGAGCAACAAAAAAATTGTATTTAGGTGTTATAAAAGAGCCAGTTCAGCCTCAAAGAGTAGGTAAACTTACAAGCACACTCTGCCAGATATGAATGATGAACTTGGGTCTGCCTTGGTAACAGTAGATTTGGAATCGGCGATTACTAGGTTCATGTTCAGGCTTGAAAGTAACAGAATCCCCTTGTTCTAAATAGCGAGCTAGAAAAACAAAAAGAATATCAATTAAATCAGAAATTATTTAAAGACATTTCAGCTGAATATATTTTAATTATCATACTCACTGTGTAAGGGTAGAAAGGAACCGAAGCTAAAATTACAAACGAAACATACAATAATAGTCCAGGAGGGTACTACTACTGAGGAGGTCATTTTATTATTTTATATTTTAATTTAAGACTTATGGTAAATATATTTTGAGATTCCTTTGAGATTTTGAGTATTGGATTGGCAGATCTGAATTGATTTTTATGAGATTACGACTGGAAATTTTGTTTTCATTTTGCCTTTTTTTGAGAAAGTTTGTCAACTCAAGCAACTTAACCTATAACTTTGGAGTTTAAAATTAAACAAAAACAAGTTTAGTTTTTGGCCGTTAGCGCCAGTGGAAAATTTCCAATTGTACTGGATGCAAGCTTAAATTGTACTAATTTGTAGTTAACATTAATTGAAAATGTACTGACCTACTTTAACCTTGAGATTTTGAGATAAGAAAATTTATTTATTAAAGTTATAATATTTATAATTTATTTAAATTATTAAGTTTAGGATTCAAAAAGGTGAATAAAAAATATGGTAATCTTTAAGTATAGGCACCTGGCTCGTACGTAAACAAGGTATACATACATATTTATATGTCAGCGCGCAGCATGTGACGTCACTGTGGTGACATGCGACTCGGCAGTAATAATGACGTAAAGTCGCGATTTAGTAGCTTATTGGCCTTATTGCTTATTTCGACGTTTGAAGATGTTCCAGTAATTTCAGTACCTGACTGTCTGATAGCAAAAATGGTTTCTTGTGCAATAACTGCGGGTGTGAGATTCACGCAAGAAAAACGAAAGGCAGATGTCTTTTTTTAGTTTTGCTATCATAGGCAAAGGCAATTTATAAATGATTTGTATCGTATCACAATTACAGCACAGTAAGCACCAGCACTACTTTTCATTACACTCCACAAATGTTGACTTTCACCATATTATGGTCAATTCTTCCGTTAGGGATTGGATTATAATCACCACAGTGACGTCACGCGCCGCGCGGACGAGTTTTCAGTCTCAGGCTGACATAATATCTTGTGTAGTTGTATCATAAAGTTCATAATTACCTATTTTGATTACCATTCTGAAATGGAAATCTTATAATATAAGACTGGTAGAAGTGGTAGATGAAATTAAAATTGGTACAATTTACGAAATCGACCTTACTCGCTTCTTCTTATTATGTCCGTGATTTTGTTCCCGCCAAAAATAAGATATTTAAAATTAAATTATTGCAGCTGTCAAAATGAAAATGATGGAAGATAACAATGAGAATAATTAGAAACACAAACAAAACCCAGCAGAACCCAAAATAAATTGCAAACTGCAAGTGCAAGTACTATTTACATTTCCTTATAAAAGTCTCATATTTTACTTAAATATTAATCTATTGTCTTCGAGGACTTTGCATTCCAATCAAAATAACTCAAATGTAAGGTTATTGTTTTCAGTACTTACCAGTAGGAGTTAGTAGCTAAATCTAATGTTGGATTTATATATTTCTTGTTCCTTTTACATTAGAAATAATATTATTATGAACTTGGGATGGGAATCTAACTCTACTAAACACAAATTATTTTTTCAGTAGCGTCAATAATAAATAATAATTTCCTTAATGTCTGAATTCATAATCATTCAAGGTATGTCATTCTCACTCATTACTTATTAGTGCTTTTTTTAAGTTGTCTTCGGTGCACCTTTTTATTTTTTAGTTGGGCAATGTGGAAATCAAATCGGCAGTATCCTATGGCCTCAAATATTACAAGAATATGGCATTCTACTAGATCCACCGCTTCGGTTCAACACCACAAAATATCAACAAATTCAAAAATCTATGAACTCATTCTTCACAGTACCTTATGGTGCCGACGACAGTCTCTTTGATAGTTTAGCCAATTTAACATCTAAAGAAGTTAAAGCTAGGGTAGCATCATATTTCTAATTTTTACTGCTGTTGTAATAATAATTTCAATCGATTTTAAAGGTTGTCTGTATTGATATGGAAGATGGCGTGCTGGGAAGACTAAAAAATGGTCCTTACAGAAATTTATTCGATAAGAACTGCTTCGTTTCCAATTATCCAGGCTCCGGAAACAACTGGGCTGAAGGGAACTTGGAACACGGTCCGAAATATAAAGACTCGATTCTCATGTCTCTTCAGTATGCTGTCGAGCAATGCGACTCGCTTCACGGGTTCTTATTGCTTTTCTCCGCCGGTGGAGGTACTGGGTCCGGGTTGGGTACTTTTATACTGAAATTGTTGAGTGATTACTACCCGGAAATTGAACGGTAAATGTTGTTTATCATTAACTTACTACTCGAACAATAAAAATCATTTTTTAGATTTGTTGTTTGCGTTTACCCAACCGGAACCGAAGACGTAATAACTTGTCCCTACAACATGGCCTTCGCTACTCAAGAACTGTACAAATACGCGACATGCGTCTTCCCTGTCGAAAATCGAGCCCTCCAAAATGTCACCGCACAAAAAACCGACAAGCTGGGAAGCTCGAGTAACACTTCGGTGAGCTCGAGGTGTTTCGAGGACCTTAACGGTGTCATTGTCGATATGCTACTAAACTTGACCAGGTAAATGATTCAGTTGGGTGGGAGTGGGTAAAGGTAAAACTGCACTGTAGGGAGCTGAGAAATATTGTTTTTTTAGCGGTTCAAGATTCCCGGGCAGTTTGAATGTGGATATGAACGAAATTAGCACCAACATGATTCCCTATCCGGATTTAATGTTTATTTCTAGCGGGGTTTGTCCAACGACGGCCGGTATGACTGTTGCAAGCAATAAATTATGTAAAGAAACCAGGTTTGTATGTTTAATTAATTATTCACTCCCCCTTTGACAATTTTAGATCCATTTTGTTAACTTTTATCTCATCTGGTGGCATCTGTTATACTCAAATTTCCAGGAGTTGAGAAAAATGAACTTTGTTGCTGTGTTGTTCTCTCGTTTCAGTCCAGGAGGTCAATAAAAATTATGTTTAGCTACTTTTCAAATTCTCACTTTGATAGCCTGAATAATTAAGTTACTTTTTTTTGAGCTAATAGGACCAATAAGTCACCCTAAATAAATCATGTTTTCAGTCAGCAGTTGAAGGATGAAATATTCTGGCTCTCCTGTACCAAGAGCAACCAGCTGATCAACATAAACCCGATAGGTATGAGCTCAAGTTGTCTTTTATCAGTTCAAAACTTCAGTGTTTAAGGTGTAAGGTCTATTTTGCTCGGTTCGACTCTGATAGGGAGAGGGGATTATTCCATGAGTGATATGAGGAGTTACGTTGATAAACTGCAGTCGAAAGCCAATTTTACATCGTGGTCTAGAAAGTCGATAAAAATTGGCCTCTGCAGTTTCACCCCGCTCAGTCAGAGCGTCTCCATGTTGAGTCTTTTCAACACTACGGCGATGGCCACTTTGTATGAAACGATTTCAAACCAGTTCATGAAGTTGTACGAACGAAAAGTAAGTGGTAACCCTATTAATAAGAATTTTTGCATGTAATAATAATAATAATTCTGTTCGTATTAGGCTCACATACATCATTATACAAACATCAACGGGTTCGAAGAAGGCCAATTCAAGGAATGTCAGGAAACCTTTAAGAAGATGAGAACATCTTACAGGAGACTCGAGAAATCCAAACCGGTGAAAATATCAAGACTGACCCCTCTACAATATAACGATGAAGAATTTTAAAAGCAGTAATAAACTTTATTTAATGAAAACCAAAATAAAATATACAGAAAAACGCTCCTGATCTAATTCTAGGTTAATAATACATGATTTATTTTTATACAAAAATAAAAATTATAGTTAAACAATATCTACTTTATTTAATTCAGCTCGTAACATCCTGTAAGCATGTGCTGCTCCATTTTATTAAAATATGAAATGGGGGTAAAATATCTGAAGAAGTGTTAATGAGTTTGAGTCTGGCTGGGAATTTGAGGCAAACCGAATTCATCAACTGGTATTCCATCCTAAAAATATAAAAAAAACTGGATTACATAAAATTCAATACCCTAATATGCATGGCGAGTGCTATCTACTTATCTACACTCTGGAACCCGCTCCAGTGATTTTTATGAAAAAGGTATCTGGTTTTAGGTGTTTCAAAGATTGAATTAATTATTAATAAAGTGTTAATTAAATATCCATACCTTGTTCTTGAGTGGTTCAGGCTTACTAGTTGGTGCTTCAGGAGCTTTAAGCACATCATCCAAATAACTGGCGTCATCATCCAAGGCCATCTCATCGCCGAGAGCGTCAAGCTCTGCCGCCAATTCGTCATCGTCGACCTCCGGGGTGTTATAGGTGCGGCCCAAAGCTTCCTGTACTTCATCCGCCTGTTCCAACATGTCGGCTAATTCGTCTTGAACGTCCTGTAAATGTAAATTCGTAATTTCAGATCGTAGCCATATTTATCTCGCATCGTAAGATATTAAGATAATACTCACATCGATATCGTCGATGTTGATCTTCTTGAATTCCTTTTGCATGGACTTCATGCCGTCTTTCATGGCGACGACGGTTGCGTGGGTGTCTTTGAGGGCCTGGCTCGCGTAGTTGGCCTGCTCCATGTTGTACGACTGGCCTCTGAGATTGTCCAGCTGCTGTTCGTACATTTTCTTCTGCTTGAGGATGCGCATCGCTTTCTGTTTGACAGCGTTCTTGCCGGGCCCCTCTCGCATCTTCGACATTTGGGTCTTGAACTTGCGCAGTTCATTGTCGAGGCCTTGGATTTTTTTATCTACGGCTTCAGCTCTCTGATCTACCTGCAAGGTTGAATCATTTACAGTTGATTGAATTATGATTTGTTTCTTATTTAACAGACTTTTCTGATAATTTTTATCTACGGTAACACTGTAAAGAAATTGTTTTGCAAGTTATCAGCAACAAAATAAAATTACAATTGATAGTTTTTGGTACTTTTTTGTTAAAATACCAAGTATAAAAGGCCAGCAATTCAGTTAACAATAATATTATGAGTGATAACTGGGTAAATGAAAGACTTCTTTGAGGCTATTTCTGATTACATAATTTTGTGCAAGTTTTTTCATACACTGCCTTGTAAAACTTTGAAGGCAGTAGTATTAAATTACTGACAGTCGACACATTAATTTTCCCTCATTATCTGTCAATTATAAGTTTAACGCTCTGTTAAAAGTTTTACAAGATTAGGTAGCGAGTCTAAAGTCATCAACTCTTAACCACTGCTTGTCCATATCATATAACGGTAACTGTTTTATAAAATGATAATTAAGGACCCCATTTTTTCAATTAAAGCATTAAACAAGTTGACACAGCTTTTATGCATTCAAAATTTCAAAAATTTTACAAGGGATTTATTTTTAGTTCCAATCATGGTAATTGTATACATCCGCGGCTCCTAAGTTTCATCAATTTTTTCGGGACCGAGGAGCGAAATAGGGGTGCTGGGTGGGTAAGAAGCTAAAAACAGCCATTGCAAACTAATATTAAGGTCACAACTAAGGCCTCTTTGACACTACTTTTCTATTTTTTCTTCACTTTCAGGGCAAGGAATAACTTCGAGACAAACAGTAGCACAGTTTTTATTTTGAATTTTGCATTTATTTTGCATTTGCATTCCAAAAATCGTAACATCGTTCGCTATACTCTGGATACGATATGAGAAATCTTATATCCGGTCGAATCCCTCTCTGTGTCGTGCTCATGGCATCCGCCGCTTACGATCCGGTTGGCTTGCACGCGTATTCATCATCTCGAGTGCGTGCTTCCTATGTATTTATACACCGCCTACCCAGGACCGGACTCATTAGAGCGGCTCTTAATGCCTCTTTTTTTGGCTAACCATAAATTTGCAAAGCAAATGAATACCTTCCTGGTGTTCCTTTAGGTATGTTCTCCACCCCTATATAGGTGCCATAGTGAAACTGTAGGAGCCGCGGATGTATATAATGACCTCCAATCATTATTGATTGACAATTTGGCATTAAATTAACAAGACACTTGGCACCTTGGGTTGAATTCCTTTCTTGATAAAAGGATTAAATTACACCAACTGCAGTAGCAATAAGAGGAGACAGACAGCGACAGACTTCTAGTCTACAGTCCTTCCTGATGTTTAATTGATTTGAAATTAGTGACTCATTAGGTACCTACATGCGAATGCGGATAATGATTTCATTGCTAATAATTGATCACCCGATTCTGCGATATAAAACTAAAGTTATAATTAAGCAGTGCAAGACTGCAAAAAAGTGTAAAGGCGTATTAACACAAAGAATTTGTCTAAATAATAGCAAGTTTCTCCTTACCCCAGCAATGACATCGTTAAGGTTTGGTGGTGGTTCTTGTGGTTTGCCTCTTCCGAATAATCTGTTCATTTTTATATCCGATTATTCAAATTACGATATAATGGCAAGGAATCAAATATAATTATAAAATATTTATTAATAAACTAAAATTGAATCAGCAAAAACAAACCCTAATTAATTATTATTTTTCACATTCCAGTTCAGTGTTCAGTTACTTCAGTTCAAACAACGTCATTCATATTTTCATAATGAATGATTGACACTTGACATAGTGATAAGAATGACAGGATGACGGAAAAATGATGTTAATGACAGCAGAATTTGTACGCATATTTTTTTTGGCTATGATTTGTACTGGATTTATTTTAGAGTCCCTAACCGTTCACGTCATTTACATAATTATTATTTATTTGTAGGTTACTGACATTTTTTTTTTAATTTTGAAATGGAGAAAAGACGAGAAATTCAAATGTTTTTACGCGTTTTATTTGTTCCATAGTCAGTATATCGATCGAATTATTAAATGGCAGCAATATACCTATGCAGTTTCAATTTAATCAAAACTTTATTGTCTTTAATGAAGTAACAGTTGCCTATAATAATGAGCTCCTTTGTAAGAAATATTTCCTCGATTTACCAATAACAATAACACAAGTTAAAATTATATTATTTCACAAATAATAGGATTATAATAATAATATTAAATTAGGTAAAAGCCTCATTGTGCAATGAAAACGATTATTGGAAATATTTTTGCTCTAATTATCACTTCTTGTCTTCACCATAGTCTGAAACAAACAACTTTCACAATAACTATCCTTATTTCGATATTGTTTACTCTGCTTTATCTTATCAATGTCCATTGGTGGTATATTAATTAGCTATTTACGTCATTATTTTTATTTCACTATTAACATTTACTCTTGAAATATTTTTCAATCCTTTTATAACAATAATAATTACTCGAGCTGGAATAATCTTTTCATAATCTGTTACCAAGAGCAAGAGCTCAAAAGTTGAAATTCGCGCTTCCTCTAATTATCGTAGGTACCCTTTCCACTCCATAAGCTCTAACTTATCAAGAATTTAAAACGTTTTGACGAATTTCAATCACAATTAATTTCTTCTTGCTTGATAAGGCAGAGTGAACAGTTGAATTAAAAACTATAGCAATGTCAACAGGTGGCAATTTAGGTAAGTTGAAAGTTAATTAAACTTATTTGGAAAAGCGCCAACTTTTCTTTTTCTTTTTAATGGAAGATTTTCATTTATGCGATCAATCAATTAAGGCTAATCATGAAATCACCTGATACCGCATCCGAATCCGGCAATTTTTATTTCATTCAATTATTAATTTGCCTTTTTTTTAATTTTTATAATACCACAGGTGATGATCAAACATTTAACAGGTAGCGGGTTACCCAATAATAATATTGTAATTTCCGAAAATTTTAAATTAAAAATCAAGTAGGCAGGTAACCAAACAAAAAAGTAAACAGACAAAATGTGCTCAGAATTGGCGGTAAATTCAAAATAATATGTCTAAAATGAAATAATTTTTTCCAGCCCTGCTCTCAGTGTCCAACAAAAATGGGTTACTCCCTTTGGCGAAAAGCCTGAATGACCTTGGCTTCACTCTGGTCGCCAGCGGCGGAACTGCCAAAGCTCTGAGAGATGCCGGTTTGTCTGTGAAAGACGTCTCCGACATTTCAGGCGCGCCTGAAATACTGGGAGGGAGGGTGAAGACGCTTCATCCTTCCGTTCATGGGGGCATCTTAGCAAGGTAATAAAACTTTTAGGAACTGGTAATTTAATAGAATATTATAGAATGTTATCTACTTATATTCATGTATAGAATAATAATAGTACATTACGTTTAAATTTAGCAGAGCGGGACAAAAAATCCTGCCTTTTAAAGGTATACTCCACTTCAACTAATACCTACAAAAATTATTCAATTCACTATAAAGACCTCATTTATTTATTTATTTAAACTGTTTATGAAACTATTGGGCACTGTTTTTGCTGCTTGTTAAGAATTATTATTGTTTTACTTATTATGCTTTTCCTTATAAAATTACTGGAAAATTTTACTTTAAGCTTCTGATCCCTGAGCTTTTTGTACCCAAAAAATATTCCTAAAACTAATAATTAAATAAGTGTTTCCCGTTTTATTTCCTTTACTGCAGGAAATATTGTATTAAACAATTATTAATGTATTTCATTATACAGCAGGGTATCCCAGCTTATTCGAAGCGGTCTCTGTAGGCCAAACGATGTACTTTTTCAAAAAATTTTTTGAAAATTCAAGTACAGGATCACAATGGCCATAATTTAAAATTATTTTGGAGTAAGTGTCCCATATGACAGTGACATATCAAAGTTATGTTTTTTTAAATTGAATGCTCCTGTGTTATTGCATTTTTAGATTGTCTGAGAAGAGAAAATAAGATTGGCTTTTACAGTTGGTGTTTAAATTCAGAAGTTTTTGAGTTATAAACAAGTGAAAATCGTCATTTTTCAAGTTCAAAGCCCTGTACAACGAAAACGGCTGAAGATAGAGAAAAACGGCTTACACATGTCCCTATTTTACTTTTTCATGTACTATCAGGCCTACAGAGACCGCTTCGAATAAGCTGGGACACCCTGTATTATATTTATATAAAATGAAAGGTATTAGTTGTATAGTATTCTGTTATTATTTTTAATAAGGGGGTGATAACACAGGTCAAAAGATGACTATAACATTTGATAATGTCATAATCGTCTTCTTCAATTTTTTTCTCTAAGTAAATAACGCTTGTTTCATTTAATTATTTCTATTTTGGCAAAGGAATGTCTATTTATACTCAACAAATCTACTAGCTTTCATCTAAATTAATACTTATTTGAGTGATTTAAAAATATAATTACTACCCTATCGAATACATACTTTCTTTATATTACATTACTCATTAATTTCTCCTCTTCCTAATGGAACTAAGCTCGTTTCCCTTGGTTACACTCCACTATTTTATAAACTTACAGACTCCAATGTCTCTTTGTTTCTTATACACACTTTCTATTTATAATACTTGTAGTTTCATTATTTATAATAATTGACTCTTCATGACTTTTCGTCACGTAATACGGATTAACGAATTGCTCTATTTTAAACCCCAGATTGATACCGTCCGATCAACAAGACCTTAAGAATCAACACATCGAAATGATAAGAATCGTCGTCTGCAATCTGTACCCGTTTGTCCAGACTGTCTCGAAACCGGACGTCACAATCGCCGATGCTGTCGAGAACATCGATATCGGAGGTGTTACTTTATTAAGAGCCGCTGCAAAGAATCATTCCAGAGTAACAGTGATTTGCGACCCGGATGACTACGAGAAAGTTATAAGCGAAATGAAAAGCTCTGCTCAGAAGGATACATCAGTGGAAACCAGGTGATTATTTATTATTAAATCATCTCTTATAAGATTGATGATAATAATAATAACTTCTAGGCAACATCTCGCTCTTAAAGCTTTCACACACACGTCAGAATACGACCTCGCTATCTCAGATTATTTCCGCAAGCAATATTCGAAGGGGGAATCTCAACTGACATTGCGATACGGCATGAACCCACACCAAAAGCCCGCTCAGCTATTCACAACGCTGCCAAATCTACCGTTAACTGTAGTTAACGGATCGCCCGGTTTCATCAATCTGTGTGACGCTTTAAACGGGTGGCAGCTGGTTAAGGAGCTCAAAGAAGCTCTTGGAATACCCGCCGCGACAAGCTTCAAACACGTGTCACCAGCTGGGGCTGCTGTCGGGGTACCTTTAGACAACACTCAGGTAACTTAGCAGGTTTCTTGTATAGTTTTGATTTTATTAATCTTAATTGTTTTTAGGCTAAAGTTTGTATGGTAGATGATGTCATGAATCAATTGACACCACTAGCGATTGCTTATGGTAGAGCTAGAGGAGCCGATCGCATGTCGTCGTTTGGTGATTTTGTAGCGTTGTCAGATCCGTGCGACCAAGCGACTGCCAAGTTAATATCCAGAGAGGTATCTGATGGTATCATCGCACCCGGTTATACTCCTGAAGCTTTGGAGATTCTTAAGAAGAAGAAAAATGGAAATTATTGCGTCTTGCAGGTTTGTAAGCTTACTTGACTTGAATTTTTTTTATATCGTTCAATCATAACATTTTTTGTTTAAGATTGATCCCAACTACACCCCCGATCCCATAGAAAGGAAAATCCTCTTCGGTTTGACTTTGGAGCAGCAAAGAAACAACGCGGTGATAAACAAAGATCTGTTCAGTAACGTTGTAACAAAGAACAAGAATCTCCCCGCTGGTGCGGTTCGGGACCTGATAGTAGCGACGATCGCTTTAAAATACACACAGAGCAACTCGGTATGCTATGCCAAAGATGGACAAGTCATAGGTAAGAGAAAAAAATTTGTTATTAATCGAGTTGGATTATTCATTTGTTTTGTTTGTTCAGGCATAGGTGCTGGACAACAATCGAGGATCCATTGCACGAGACTGGCCGGTGATAAAGCGGACAACTGGTGGCTGAGACAACACCCCAAAGTTATAAACATGAAGTTTAAGAAGGGGGTTAAGAGGGCGGAAATTTCAAACGCAATCGATAACTTCGTCAATGGTAATTTGATACTGAATTATACAATCATTGAAGTTATTGTACAGATTATTCAATTATTTAACATACAAATTAAAGGTTATGAATAGAAAAATTATTATTAAAGTTGTTTAATTTCTCTCAATAGGAACAGTAGGTAAAGATATGAATCGAGCGATTTTTGAAGCCATGTACGATGAAGTTCCCACAGATCTGACCCAATCGGAGCGTAGAGAATGGCTTGATAAGCTCACAGGAGTCGCCCTTGGCTCGGATGCGTTCTTCCCTTTCAGGGACAACATTGACAGGGCCAGACTCGTAAGTTTACATTACAATCGTCCAAATCATTGTGACATTTATTTTTCCTTTCACAGAGCGGTGTTAGTTACATTGGAAGTCCTGCTGGATCCACCAATGACGCCGAAGTCATCCAAGCTTGTGATGATCATAATATTACCCTCTGCCACACTAATCTTCGATTGTTCCATCATTAATTTTCTCTTTTCTTTTTTTTTACTGTTGAGTATAATATAAATAAATAAAGTGAATACATCCTTTCAAAAATATATATTTTTAAAAGTATAAACAAATAAGTAAGTACAAAAGCAAGTTTTGTGCTAAGCGAGATTTTTATTTATTTTGTAATAATAGCAGAATGAAACAAAAGTGAAATATAAAAAAATTATTTCTATAAAAAATATTAAAAACACAACAAATTATACGTATTGTAATAGAAAATTGATCCACACTTCAATATTATACAAGAAATTAGCGAATTCAAGAATAAGTTGATCGATTTACCTAATTACTAAATAACAAATTACCCAATCTAAAGTAATAGACAAAATATTAATAATAATTTAAACAATCCACTCAAACCAAATCGTTAGAAAAATTTAAAATCCAGCAATTTTTATGTACCCCTTATCAATATTACCATTTTATTCACTTCCAAAATATTACTCTCACTCTCAACTTTAATGAAAAACGATTGGCTCACAAAATATTAAACGAGTCATGTTTTTATAAGATTGACTGCACTAGTAAGCCACCCAGTTGTTATCAAAGGTACATTAAAGAGCATATTCTGAAAGTGGAACCAGTCAAGAGGTAGAAATATAACCCAACGGTGAACTAAAAATCAAAATAACACCAAAATGATGCAGCCAGAAGAAAATGAGTTTTAATTTGAATTTACGGTTACATAGAGACCGGCCGAAATGTCAAGAGTTAGAATCCCTGGAAGTTTTCTGAGAATTTTGGCTCTTCATATATCGTAAGGACTATATGTTGTTGTAAATATAAGGGTGAAGGGCACTAGGAAATCTCAGTGAGAGAGAGGAAGTACGGGAGAGCCGGTGAGAGGAAGGGATGGAAGGGGGGAGAGACATTGACAGAAATGATAAAATTTTCAGTTTCTTTACTTGAAATGTACCGAAACAGGTGTGACTAACTTAAGTCTACAGAGGCGAATTTTTTACTTCTCACTGCGACACAAAAGTACTTAATTTTGCCAGTACACAAAACCTATTGATCTGCCCAAATTTATTTCTTTTCCACACTCGAGACACTGGCAACAACACACTATAGAAATTAAATCAATCATCTCCTTGATCATCTAATTCTTGAATCCGCCATATATAAAAATTTGTTTCTCCTAAAAGAAAAGATGCCTCTTTCCTATATCCTTGTATGGTTACCTACTTATAAAAATTAATTACTGAAGAGATTGCCCTATTTTTTTATTTTGATTGAACATTTGAAGATTTGAAATATAAAATTTTAAAACATTTTTAACCCCACAAAGATCTACATATAAAAGGCATCCCAGAAGCTCCACGACTAGCTCTCAAACAGAAAATTAACACTCGACCGTTTGTAAGCTATTTTCAACTTGCCCAAGCTGACAGATTTACTTTAAACAGCAGTAACATTTTATATAATCCATAAAGCTAATTTCACTGAGTTTGTTAATAAAGATGGAGGTAATTACGGTCCTCTAAGCGATTCGATCTTCATGGCGATATCTTCTCTCTTGGCCGGATCGCTTATCAAAATAAGTTTGGTAGTCTCGTTGGAACTGAACAATCCCAACTTCTTCTTCTTCCCCTCGCCGATCACCAACTGGACACCTTTCGGACACACCTTCACCGGATGCTGCAATTCCGTCCAAGTGTACGACCATTCGATCTAGAAACAAACAGTCTGTAAAGCTGCGTCATTAAATCGATTTAAAATTAACACGTACCTGCCAAGAACCAAACAGGTCGTTATGTGTAATGTAGACAATTCTCTTATCCGTCAACATTAAAAATTCTTTTTTCTCTATAACAGCATAATGGACCACGTAAGCGTCCGTACTGGCGAATCTTCCTTTTTCAAGATCAATCAACATTTTATGTCCTTCAGCTTCGAAACGGGTGTACGGTTTTACTAACCCATCGGCCGGTAGGAATCTCGGCGGTCGTAATTTTTGAACGTCTTCACTCGCTTCTGTTACCCTTTAAACGAACATTTTTTTATTATATCAATTCAATCAATCAAGCTAAGATTAGAATACCTTTTAACGGCGTCTAAAGAACCGCTAGCAAAATCTATCACTCCCGCTGTAGGCCTAGCGACTAGACCCATGCAACCTTTACCCAGTCCTTTAAAGAAACCTTCAACACCTTCTTCCTTGGCGCCGCTAATCGGTTTCGTGAATACTCCAGTAACGCCATCTACAACTCCCTACACAAATTAAAAAACAATCGTTTTACAAAAGAACTGATTAGATTAAAATAAATAATAAACGAACCATGACCAGTCCTTTTCCGCTTCTAGCGATTCCTTCTTGAACCGTCGCCGGTTTCTTGTTCAACTGGTCTCGTCGCTTCCTTTGGTATTCTTTATCGAACGTCAGGGCCGCAATACCTTTACCCATGGCACCAGTTATCTTTGAAACGGCACCCGCGGCACCGCCCACGGTATGTCCAAACAAACTCTTGACGCCCAGCACTAGACCTTCAGCAAATTCGCCGGGTCCTTGAATCGCGCCCTGGAAAAAAAAACAATTGAAGATGGAATGCGACTTTAGGTTTCATAAAAGTACCTGGAACGGCTCGTAGAATAAATCCTCCACTCCCTGAGTAATACCGACGACTAGACCGTACGGATTACCGATAACGTCCAAACCCAAGACGAGAACGTACAGCTGCTTGATGAGCTGACCGACGTAATGGCTCTGAGTTTCGCTCAATAATTGCCGCTGCGTGAAGAAAGTGTAGTCTCGCTCGAAGTATGCTAACCTAAAAAAAGTGATAATAAGTTCCGATTTACAATGAAATTATATAAATCGTCACTTACTTAAACACGACATCATTTAGGTCCGTCAAAGTGACACCTAAACCTTGCAGGAGCACGTTCAGGAAGTTCAGTTGATCGGCAGAAGCGACCCCTCCGGACGACATGGAGAAACTGATGTGAATTTTCAACGGGGAGAAATGCAACAGGTCGTAGAAACTTTTCTGCTCTTGCAGAGACTGAGTGGAGACGTGAGCGTAGAGAGGCTCGTCGACCAGTTTCATATCCAGCAAGAACAGCTCCCTCTGTAAGAAGATCGATTATCAGAATAGGAAAGCTTCCGGGTACAGGAAAAGAGAGAGTTACCTCTTCTTCTTCCGTTTGCTCCCTGGTCTGCATTTCCGTTAAAGCGGTAATGAACCCGATGTCGACCTTGACGTGGAACTCCTGGATGAGGACTTTAAAGTATTTGAACTGTTTGATCTGGCTGTTTTTAACCAACAGCTGGACTATGCTCACTTCAGCAAAAGGTTTGATTCCTAGAAAAAATTGTCCAATGATTTTTTTGTCTTATTAGATTTTGTTACAGTTTGCTTGTTATTATGGTATTTGTTACAGGTTGCATTGTGTATTGCCAAATTTTAGAGATAGTAATAGCAAATATACTGCAACCCGGGCTAGACATTTTCACATCACTTACCGGCGTCAATGGCCACGCTCTTCGGCGGGGGTACCGGTGCCAGAACGATCGGGAAAACGCAGTCCTGCATCTGGTTGTCGATCTGCAGCCGATTGACTTTGGCGTGCAGCTGCATCTGCGAGGGGCTGGTCTTCATCTGCACCCAGAGGCCGGTCTGGAAGGTGCGACGAACGTGACGCTTGTGAGGACGCAGCATGTGCCCCATCGCAAAGTCCACCTCCGTTTTAGCGTCGACAATTTCGTGGCACTCGTACGAGCCTTCCGAGGTCTGCAGCTTCGAAAGGTATCGGTTGTAGGCCACTTCCATCGCCTGACTGTCCTGCAATTATATTTTGAATGAAAATTTGCATAAATTCCTAACAAACAATAAACGAATATTATTTCACAATGGTAAACATAAAAGTTGAGTATGGGTAATGGGAATCTTCTTTGTTTTATGTAAAATCTGGTCCTGGTAGACTTTGGAATGTGATCATAAGTTGAAGAGTGCTAACAGAAAGCTAGTGAACAGTGGAGGGCGTCTAGTTTGGAATGCTATCAGAGTCAGTCTAGTTCTAGTGCATGAAGTAACCAGAGACAGATAAAAGGCTAAGAGAGAAGGAGGTACAATTTTGCAACTGTATAAGAAGAAGAAAGAAGAAGAAGAAGTGGTTATTTGTTATTAATTTGGAGGTTATTGTAGTAATGGGATAATTATTTACCTTCTGCGACATCGGTTTGAACCTCTGTCCCTTCATTTTGCAAGTCTCCCAAATTATCCCGGAGCTCGCTATCCCGACGTACATGATCTCCTGTCGAGTCTCGTTGTTGACGAGCGAAAATCCGAGACCGTGAAGAGAGACGGTTATCTCCTGCTGGACCAGTTCGAACTGCTTGGCAGACTGGGCGTCTTCGGCCACGGACTTGTCTTCGGTGAACAGCAAAACTCGCTGCATTCCAAAGAGGAAGGACACCCAGTATATTTTGTAATCCTCGGCGATGGAGTATTCGCCGACCCCGTCTTTCCGTAAATCGTTTTCCAACTCTTTCTTGTTGTAGGTCTCCCAAGCGAATATGCGAGGACCGGCCGGATTCTCCCACGTGTAGAGCACCGAGTGACGAGACTGTAAATGTCTGTAGAACAAATTGTAAGCATTTTATTTTTTATTTTTAATATTTCCTTACCTGACTTGAACCGATTCTTTCTCCCAGTAATTCATAGTATCACGGGTGTGATTGATGATCAGAGCTGGAGCCATTCCGACATCGTAAGCGGTCAAATTGATATAAAAAGCCCCTTCCGTTATCTGAATATCTACGTTTATACCGCCATACTGGAATAAAACAGAGAAAATTGTGCCTTTTAAGCAGGAATTTTGTTTGCATGACTCACCTTGTTGTTGAGCTTAAGCAAAGTCGTGTGACTTTCGGTGTACAAAAACGGGACCGATATTTCACTGGTACCGACGACTCGCAAATGCAGAAGTCGATCGTCTTCGACACTGAAGGGCCAAAGAGCCGAGCAAGACTTGGCGTCGACGTGAATCCAGGGATCTCCCGGACGATCGTACTCTTGACACTCGATGCCAAACGGAGCGTTATTGATGATAACGTGATAGGGAGTGAAGGTAACTTGCTTTGTAAAACCGCTGTAGGTTAGTTGATTATGAACGCCGATCTACAAGTCAAAGTAAGTTCATATGAAATTGAAATTGGAATAATAATAATAAAATAACATTAAATAACCAACCTGATAGACCGTCTCATCTTTCTTGCAAGTGACAACACCAGAAGACCCGGCGACATCCAGAGAGAATTTATCTGACCATTCCCCGGTCTCTACCTTGATGGACGCTTTCTTTTTTCCAAAGAAGTTCTTGGGACTGAAGGAGAACAGTATGGGTCCCTTGAAATTGGCTGGATGGTATAAAATGTTCGAATGATCATCGATGCTCTGAAAAACAAGTTTTTCATAATCACACGAATTTAATAAAAACCGTGTGACAAAAAAGTGCAAAGTGTTATTATTAACTGGATAAAGCTGCACGAGCTGCTCTATATTAGCGCCAACTCAGTGATAAAACACACCAATTATATCCAGGGGGGGAGAGGGGTGGATTGCTTTTCAGATGGGTGACAAAGCTTAGAAGAAAGTCTAAAATTTTTTCAGATCCTTCAAAATTACCTACCTTGAAATATTTCAAATTAAAATTTCAATTCTTTCAGAGCATACTGCTCTCTTCTCTTTCTCCATACTCTTTTTTTTATGGAGATGACGTAAAATTAGAGAGTAGAGAAAATGTAAAATTTATCTCACAAGCGTTACAATGAATTGGGGAAAATTCTATTTTACCAACAACCTACTTATTTGATGATATTAATTATTATTTAATTAAAATTGGGATACTCTTTTCTCAATTCATACCGAAACTGAAACTACATAAAAAAAAAGATACCAAACACTTCAAACTGCATAAAGGTTTGATTAAATCATTGCTACCAAAGTTAAAAAAATGACTATTTCCTACAATACTCATTCACTAGGAACTATTGCAATAAATCAACTGAAAACCTAAATAATTATAAGCAAACAAACTAGTAAAACAACGTGTAACCAATCAACAACAAAAAAAAGAGAGCACCAGATGAATAAAATACCTTAGTGCTGATGCTCGATTCTTGTCGTTCAACTTTTTTCGATTTCTGAAACAAACGTTCCACAACAAATTCACTTTTATGAGATGTCACAATAATAATAATTGCTGAAAGGCTAACATTGGATAAACTCACTGCTACTTACCCTATAAGATAGGAATAGTCCAGTTTTATTCAACATCCAGAAAGGACAATAGAGCGTGGCGATGAGAGATCCGCTCTTATTGATGACGTTCAGTCCGAGATCCAGTCCCATTTTTACAGCGCTATCATAACTGGATAATGTCAGTACCGTGAATTCGGGCGGGTTATTACCGAATTCGTGCCTGCACGACCACTGCTTCTCCAAATACTCAGGTATCTAAATAAATGTTACAAATCAGATCAATTAGAAATAATAACACTAATGTGAGAAGTGTGTGTTGTTCTGGGTGGAATATAAAGTAACTATTCAACCGACAGAAAGGAAATTAAGGTACTTAACACCCTTCTAGAACCTCATTGTGATTACTGTGATATGGTGAGTGATTTTCTATCACAATGGATGGACTAAAGTTGTGTCATCATATTTATGTGTGTCAAGACAAGGTAACAGAAAGGAGCAAGTTAGTGCAAAAAAAGCAAGCCTACCTTAATAATTATGGCCGATTTGGAAGGATTAACGTTTGGTAAATGAATCGTCTCTCCAGCTTTAGCCGTCTTTTCATCGACCGTATTATCAACGCAACAAATCACGTCGATAGGTAAGAAATTCTTAAAGGTGACAGCGGGACGAAGGTGGATGTTGTAGCAAGTACTGGTCATGGTGTGCCTTGTAGTACTCTCGTAGTAAACTTGTTCCAGCTCACCCACAGCCTGAAAATTACAAGTAAAATGGCTCGATTAAATAATTCAGCGGTTCTTGATTATCTACTTACTTGTATGATAAAATCTTCGTTAGTGTCTACTTCTTTCGGTTTGCAGTTCAGTAACTTGGTAAAAGCCAGACTGGTTTGTAGATCTTTCCAAATGTACGGAGTGGTCGTTACGCTGTAATCTTCCACACTGAAAAATATCTCGTTTGTTTTCGTATAAACCGCCTTAAGCGGAATGTTGAAGAATCCGTCCGGTTTTACTGTACCGATCCATTCTACTTCGTTCCCTTTTTCCGTCATAAAATACACTTCGATTGGTATATGAAAATGATTATAAATCTGCAAAGAAAATTATCTGATACCCGCGAAAAAGCATCGATTGCTAACTTACCTGCAGAATGCTTCTGAGAGTAATTATGCTTATACCGTTGACAATTTGAACGTCAGAAATAAGGCCCCAATTATCATTACAATCGCCCCGGTAATTCAGCAAGAAAAACCGCTTATCCGAGCGGGTCACCGGCAGGTCCAGCTCGCAATTTTTACTTTCAACCTTGAAACAAGCAATGAATCATTTAAAAAAAAGTAAGCTCTTCTCATAAAAAATACTCACATCAACATGTAAATAATTGATGTTCTTCACATCGCAATCTCTGAGCGAATTACTGATGGTCACTCCTAAACCGTCGATCTCGTTTTTCAATTGCAAAGGCACTTCGGTGGCAGGTTCCAAAATCACCTCGTTCGAGTTCGGCTCGGTGAAGCATTGAAACGCTCCCTCGCTGAACTTTATCTTGATCGGGATCCCCGTGTTATTGACCACCTTGTAGGGAGAGACGAACTCGTCCTGATGGGCGAGTTCCTCCTCTTTCCTTTCGACCGCCGACGCGAAACACTTCTGCAGGGTGTTCACGACCACCAGGAACGTCTTGGTGACGGTCAGCTCGAGGTTATGCTCGGATTTTAGATCGATGGTGGTCACCGGCTGACACAGCTGGGAGTTGCTGTCTGTCGGACTCGACGGGTCATCTTGATCCGTCAATGAAACCTTTAAATGAAACCTTTTTTTTTTATCTGCTTTACAAACGCCAATGGTAACTACAAGATTGTATTGCAAAAAAAGCAGCCAGCCTATATCTAACATCTAACCTGATCAATCAATTAAACTGTTAGCCATCAAAATTGTCAATGAAAGGTTAATGATAATTGTCAATCAAATGTCAAGGTCGACTCACATCTCAAACGTCAATTTAACTCTCATTAGCTTGCTCCGAGGAAAATATCAAGAAAGTGAGGCTTGCCAAATACATAGGTAGAAGCCAAAAAAGGAGAAAAGAAGTATGATAACTCTCAACTCATATCTCAAACATCAGCTACAATTTCAACTGTCAATTACTAATGAACTCATCTATCCTTTGACTAATCATTTTACCCTGATATTACTCTGACTTTTCATAGTTCTTCTTCTTATTCTTGTATTTTCAATGGCTTCGCACTGTTGCCTTTAGCCAGCTATATTGATTAGATCTATATACAGGGTGATCCCGAAATGGCGGACACGGACAGCACCACAGCATCCATTGTGGATTAAGGATTCTAAGTTTTATTTACTGTTTTCTCCAGTATGGCTCCCTTAAGAAGATATAACCACTTTTGTGGAAAAAAAAGTCACAACAGTGCACTACCCTTCTTAAGGCAGAAAAATAATGTTTAGGTCTTGAAATAGGAATTTCAAGATGGCGCCGGCAAGTGCAGGTGCTGAAACAAGGCCGGGTGAAATATCTTACAAATGCCATCCTAGACAGAAATTTAATTCAGTTATATGTATTATATGTGAAGGTGTATATCATGTTAGTGATTTTCAAAGATTGGAGAACACAAGGTTAATCAGTGCAATTTTTGTAATATGTCCTGAACATGAGGACAACAACATAACCACAAACTTGTGTATGAATTCGCTGAATATTGAAGCAAAGACTATAATAGCACAAATTAAATCCACGCATATGAATGAAATGAAGGAGCAAATACTAAGAGACTTTGAAGACCATGAAGAAGAGAACAGGGATGTAACTGAGTTGGAGAAATTAAGAGTAGAAAATACACTATTGAAAGAACTTAATAAAGAGTTGAAAGAGAAAAATCAATTACTGAGAGATAAAATTGAAGTTGAAAAATCTGTAGTTCCTAAGGTTGGGAGCAAAACTTTTGCCGAGGCTATAGCAGGTAGTAGAAAGAATACGAAACAAGTGCCTAAAATAGTGGTGAAAAAAACTAGGAAGGATATGAGCATTGAAAAAATTAATAAATATGTGAATCACTACTTAGTTAAGGAGAAGTCAATACAAACAAAAAGAGTGAATAAGAAGAATGAAGATGAAATAATCATAAGCTGTTCTAATGATGAAAGTGCCAATAAAGCAAAGGAAATATTGAATAGTAAGCTTAATGAGATGTGCGAAATAGTGAAGGAGGATATGATAAAGCCAAAAGTGAAAGTGATAGGAATAGATAATTTTGAAAACCTGGATAACAAAAATATTGAAGAAGATATTAATATTAGAAATTTCAATGATTTAAAAGATAAATGCATCATACTGCATTCTTATCAGAATCCCAGAACAAATCAGACGACAGTGTTATTGGAGGCCACAGCTGAAATCTACAGGCGAATTAAGGAAAACAATGACAGGTTATTCGTTGGCTACCAAAGTTGCAAAGTATTTGATTATATCAATGTTAAGCCCTGCTATAAATGCGCCAGATATGGCCATAACAGTCCTAAATGTAGAAATGAAATGGTCTGTTTGAGATGTTCTGGTAAACATCAAACAAAAGAGTGTAGTGAAACAGCTGAATTAAAGTGCCCGAACTGTTCTTTCAGTAATACTAAGCATAAAACAAAATACAACACCGAACATTCAGCAGCAGATAGTCAAGAGTGTGCGATTTTAAAATCAAAACTGAGAAAAATGATTGATAATACTGATTACCCTATCAGTCCCTCGCTTCCAAGATATCTTGGGAAGGTTGATAAGGTGCAGTATCAGACAATGACTGGACGGACTCCTGAGATAAAGAAGACTCAGTCTCAAGCAATCAATGAAAGAAAAGTAAACAAACGAGAAAATTCACGAAAAAATGCACCAGCAAGTGAATTATGAAGGTGTCAAAAACACAGTGAGTGAGTCGAATGATAAACAAACTCTTGTTTTAACTATCCATAATAATGATAGAGATTTGATGTTATATATAAATATAAGAGATTTTTATGCTGATTTAAGAAAAAATTGGGTATTCTCATCTGGTGTTTTGAAGTGGGGTGAATGGTCTGTGTTTGTGCAGAAACGATGTACTTGTCATTTGTGTCAACTAGTATCAGAATTATTGCAACAGAGACTCCCAGGTATGTTGATGATGAACTACATAATATGTAAAAAATGGCTAGTTTAGATGAAGTTGAAATAGTTCAAGAAGAGTTGACACTTGATAGCTTTAGTGGTTTGGATGAATATCTAGATGTTAACAGTGGATTAATTTTGTATCTTAATATAAGAAGTTTAAATGCCAATTTTGAGCAGCTAGAGATATTGATTGGAGATCTTAAGGTTAGGCCTTTGCTGATAGTCTGCACTGAAACTTGGACTCTGAGTCATTATGAATTCTTTAAGTTGCCAGGATATAAAATTTTCTATAATAATGGTTGCATTAACCAGGCTGATGGGGTTGTGATGTATATAAATGAAAATTGTACGGAAACTACTGAAGTAATACACATGGGTAGGTTAAACATACTTCACTCTAAGTTAAAGATTGAAAATACTATGTACTTGGATGTATCAGCTGTATACAGATGTCATGACTTACCTAAACAAGAGTTTATTCATAATATTGGGACATATTTACGTGAAAAAAAGAGTATAAGGAACCACATAGTGGTGGGAGATTTCAATGTTGACCTTTTAGTTCTAGACCAGCTGCAACAAGAATTCTTGAGTGTTCTCCTTGAATTTGGATTTGTTCCTGGGTTTTTGGGGGTTACCAGACCATCCACCAATTCTCCGTGTAGGGGCTCGTGTATCGATAACATGTTCATTAAAACGGATTCAATAAAGTATCAAACTTTGAAAGTTAGTGTACCCTATCCAGATCATTATCCTCTTTTTATGACTTTTGCAAATCAATCAAATAAATCAAATAAAGTACATGTAGATACTGTGTTTAAAGGGGTTGATTATAAAAAGCTCAAGAAATTAGCTGGCGGGACTGATTGGAATAGGTTGTTGATGCACGATCCTAGTGTGACTGCACAACTGATTGTAAATGAAATTATATATTGTGTAGATAGGGCTAAGTGGTCTGGTCCTAAAGGAAGACCTAAAAGTAGGGGTAGAAAAAAATGGATAACAAGTGCAATAATAACATCATGTGCCACTAGAGAATTCAAATATAAGACCTGGAGGATGAGCCCATCTAACTTGGGTTTGAAGCAGGAGTATGATAGATATAGCAGGGTACTTAATAAGGTGATTAGGGCAGCTAAAATATTATATGAAAGATCTCTAATTGAAGAAAATAAGCTCAATTATAGAAAACTTTGGCAAATAATCAGTGAAAAACTAGGAAAGCTAGCCGTAAACAAAAACAGGGTTGATTTTATTCTAGATGATGAAGATAGAAAGATTACTGACCCTATTGAAGTTGCTGATTACCTAAATACTTATTTTTGTGAAATTGGAGAAAAATTAGAAAATAGAATAATAAATGAATCACACAGTTGTGAATCAAGTTTCCCAATAGTCAATCGTAGATCAATTTTTCTGGAGCCAACTGATCCAGTAGAAGTCGGGAATGTTATTAGTGGTATGAGAGATAGGGCTGGTGGTATTGATAATATTAGCTCAAAAGTATTAAAATCAATAGTGAGTCATATATTGGGACCATTATCTTATGTTTTCAATCAATGTATTGAACAGTCGGTTTGGCCAGATATTTGGAAACAGGCAGAGATAGTTCCAATCTTTAAGGCTGGTGACAGACATAGAGCAAACAACTATAGACCGATATCTCTCATATCCAATATAGGTAAAATTTTTGAGAAGCTGATTCATATCAGGGTGTACGATTTCCTAATGCAGAGTAAAATAATATCTAGGCGACAATATGGATTTGTGAAAAAATTGGGAACGAAAGATGCACTTGACTACATCACTAATTTAATATATAAAAAGTTAGATGTGAGTAAGCCCATTATGATGACTTTTTTGGACTTATCAAAAGCGTTTGATACTGTGGATCATAAGTTGTTGCTAGATAAGCTGCAGTATTATGGAATAAGAGGTAATGCACATAAGTTATTGACCAGTTATCTATCTGATAGGTTTCAGAGGGTGAGGGTTAATGATGTCAGGAGTGACTTTAGGCGAGTAAAGATGGGTGTTCCTCAAGGAACTATCCTTGGTCCGCTCCTATTTGTACTGTATGTGAACGATCTATTGTTTGGTCTAGACGAAGATGAAATTATGTCATATGCTGATGATACGGCAGTCATCGCTTTCGGTGATACATGGGCTCAAACAGAGGATAAGATGAATTCATTGTTGGGACAAATAGCCGCTTGGCTGAACCGAAATAAGCTAACCTTAAACGCTGATAAGTCTGCGTATGTTACCTTTGGTAATTACAGAGATAGTGTTCCGATTGACTGTGATATACACATTGGCAATAAGAAACTGTCAAGGGTTAATAGCTGTAGATACTTGGGGATATTTATAGATTATAACCTTAAGTGGAATGTACATACTGAATATATTGTTAGCAGGACCAAGTACCTTATTTTTGTATTTTATAAATTATCCAGGTTAATGAATGCAAAGACACTAATGATGATATATTATGCTTTTTTTCATTGTTATTTAAATTATGGTATAAATGCATGGGGAGGGGCTTATGATAACAGTTTAAGTATATTGCAACACATTCAAAATAAACTTTTGAAAATAATAAGCAAAAAAGGATCTATTCAGATTGAATACCCACTTAATGTTGCTCAATCCTTTGCATATAACTGCCTGTTGTTTCATTATGACTGCCTGAGTGATGGTTTTGTTAAATCCTCTAGCATTACCAGGCATAGAAGTGTTCAATTGCCAAAAATTAATAAAACTGTTTATAGTAAGAGTAGTTATGTAGTTTCTATAAAGCTTTTTAATATGTTACCTAAAGAGCTTAAGACTCTCAAAAATATACGGTCCAAAACTAATAAAGATAAATTTAAAATGTGGATAAGGTGCAATGTCTAGGAATCTCTATGGATTGTTTTTGTTTGGGAATAATTTTTTGTAATCATCGTTTTTGTTTTGTTGGGGGGACATTTGTAGTGAGAATATATAGGGAGATAGAAATTTGTTTGAAATATATTAGTTTAAGTTTTATATTTTTTTTGTTGTTTTTAGGTTTTTGATTTTTAGGTATATTTTTTTTATTGCTTTTTTTGTGTTCCTACCTTACCTACGAACAGATAACAAGATTATCTCTGTAGGATTGTTTACATTTTTTTTGTATTTTAATACTATGTATTCAATATGGTATAATAAATAAATAAATAAATAAATAAATAAATAAATAATACCCAGATAGATATTACCATGGAAACATATGAAATGGAAAGTCCAACAATGTTCAAAACAATAATCGTTGCGGGGAAACATATCCGATAATATTATTCAAAATCTATTTTAGTTGCATTGTTGAGCTCGAATTTGAACAACGATGCCACATTGAAAAATTTTGTTGAGCTCAGGGAATAGGTAAACTTCGAATGCCTGTAATTCCGTTCCCGATAATAATAAAAATAAAAAGCAAACGCTATCGTTATAGTTTTGTGAAATCATGTGCTTTGCCAGTGAAGGTTGTTTAAATTTGACTGTCGTTTTGATTTAAAATTTAGAAAAAGGACATCTCGGTAACGAAGGCGAGGAAACAATTTTTGTTTTAAATTTACAGTCTTTCTGAACATCCTCTACAACACCCTGTATACCGTGTCCGCCATTTCAGGATCACCCTGTAGCTCTTAGATCTTTTTAGATACAGTTAGGCTGATTTAAAAAAAAGTAGGGGGTGTCCTATTCTATCCCATACACTACTCAAACCTAATAATCAAATTTAGGTTTAAAAAACAGGTGCCTTTTAATCTTTTAAACAACATTAAAAAAAATAATAAACATCACAGCAGCCCTTTCCCTTCTACTGGGACAAATTTCCTACTCTTCATTTTTATGCATAGCCTAAAAATAAACACATAAATAGCACTCACCTCTAATCTCAATTCCCAAGGAATTAAATCGGTTTTTCCATTCTTGATGACCTCGATAGGTTCTATGACTGGTTCCCATAAAGCTAGAGCGCTATTATAATACCCCATTTCGAGGGTAAGGCCAGCATCAACATTCAACTAGAAAAAAATTAAGTCCTACTTTTAATACCACCCACGTTCCTTCAGACGAACTCTTTCTTACTTGTGAAGACCAATTTCGAACGTGACCCTTAAAACCGCTCTGCAAAAGCAACATTGGCAACGTCTTATTGCCGACGCCGGCTTCAATGGTGAAAACGATGTTCGGCATGGACACGATACAGAGCTCCTCCAGTAACTCGCCAATCGAAAGAGTTGGATTTTCCGGTTGGGAAGGTTTAGGTGTTAATTCTTCGGTGGCTTCGGCCGCGACTTCTGTCAAATTATAAAGAGATTTATAAAGTTAACTTTTTCTGTATAAAACCAAATTACCCGTTCTCAAGAACCAATACTCATCATCGTCGTACGATTTCTCCACCCAGATATCTTCGTTATCGGCTAATTCTTCGACGGTATCTTTCTCGGTAGAAGAAGAACTGGAAAACGATGCGGATATCCGAGACAATAATTCAATAGTAACCGGTGTAACTTTTAATCGAATATCAGTGAAGATCACCTAAAAATTTGGTGAATTAGCGACATTCACAATCACAATAACTGACCCGATTACACTTACTTCCACATGAAGACCTTTGTTCTCTGGAGTGGAACCGGCAACACTTACAGTAACCGGATCCAATACGTTGCATTTCGTGTCTAATCTTTTGATGGGGTTGTAACTCGCCGTGAACAGTTGCAAGTCGTTTAGTGATCCGCTGATCACTTGATGAGAACCGATCATTCTAAATTTCAGGATAATTTGACACTGAAAACAGAATGTTAAAAGTTTATAACTATTGAAGTAGTAGCCTTTTTATTAAACATGAACACTCTATTAAAAATATGTCAAAAATATTGTTGAAATATAGATGAGTAATTCATGAGGTTGTAATATTTGTACATTTGCTATCTTTCTAATATGTATAATAGTTTATTATTTTTGTATGGGGTTTTACCCTGTTGGCTTGAATAAATAAAATAAATAAATAAATAAACATGGAAAATCAACAAAATCCCTATTTTGATTTGTTCAGAATGACATTTCAATGTCACCCCTGAATAAACCCTTAAATAGTTAGGTTATGTCTGTGTTTATTGACGTTTCTGTCATTCCTGTCAACAGATTCCTCTACTTACAAGGGAAAAAAAACTCCCCTACTGTCGATCTGTTAATTTATATTTTAAAACCAGTCACTCACCTGTAAAAATAGAGCGTTGGCGTCCATATTATCCATGTGCTCCAGTAATATTATGTCGGGTTTCTCAATCTTCAAATTGATGGTCATACGCGACTCGGCGCTCTTAGCAGCTTGAGCGGCGGGTTTCACTAACGCGGTTTTACTCTGAACGTTATCAACGACCGTGGTGGCGGTTTTTTCGGTTTTACTGACAATCGTCACGGTAGTTTTCTCCGATACCGAGTCAGAGTCTTCGACCGCTTTGGTGAAGAACTGCTGGATTTTCAGCAAATACTCCATCGATAATATGAAAACGAAACTGTAGATCCTCACGTCAACTGCAAAGGAACACGTTATCGTTCTAGTTCTACGAGGTTAAATCTGACTTACGGAACATGGTCGAATCCTTCATATTCATCGTGACATCGATCATGCTCTTGACGGACGTCAGAGACTCGCTCGAAGAGGTGCTCTGATTGGCGCTCGAGTTCTGCTCGCCGTCCTCCTGTTTCCTGTAGATGAGCCGATTGAGTTTATCTTCCCTGCCTTTCCTGGTGTCGTCCAGACGACAATTGACCAGCAAAACGGACGTCACGATCGAATTGTCAGACAACATTCGACCTTTAATCGATAAACCTTCCAAGGAGAATCTCCCCAAGCTGTTCTCCTGGCTATGACACATCACAGTTTCGGCCAGCTGAAAGAATTAACGACGGTAATAATCAAATATGTCGATCGTCGATCGACTCACATCATGAGGTCCTTTGGCGAACAGCTGAACAATGAACTTTTCCATCGAAAACTTAAAGTCGACGATGATGAAAATTTTCGGATCCAAGTCGGTCTGAGTCGTTTCCAGAGCCGCCGTTTCGACCTGAACCGAGGCGAGAGTCGCCTGGTCAGGGAAGAACGATTTCGACTGGGTCCTGGGGGTGGCTGGTGGTGGGGCGCTCTGCGGCGCCACGGTCTTACCTTCCGTCAAGTTCTCGTTCAGCAGTCTCATTACCATGTGATAGTCGCTATCTGATAATTCCACCTATCGAACAAAACAAACCAGTGAATGTTTGTGCATAACCAAACAAATAAATTACTCACCGAAATGATGTTGAACTTGCCCGCCAGCATGACATCCGGTACCGACCTGTACCAAGAGGTCGATAAATTCCTTTTAATATTCATGTTGATGTTCAGAGGTTTCAGCAGTACGCATTCTTCCGAGATCTGAAGAGTGTCGCCCAGTTTCACCCTAGACAACTTAAAATCGGTCAAATTTATCGTCAAATGATCGATCTCGGCGTGATTGTTCTGAGCGTTCTTGACGTCGAGCTTGGTGAAGCTGTTTTTCATCGTAATGTAACCGAGATCCAAGAAGAGGGCTTCGTAACTGGTGGAATTCACCGGAACTATAATATCGGGCGCTTTGATGTCGATATCGAGGGAAATCTTCGTCGCCTTGGCCAAAGCATCCTGAGCCGTCTTCTTTACGTTCTCTGCCGCAGCCTCCGAAGCTTCGATTATTTTGTTCTGAGCTTCTTGGAAATTGTTCAAGAAATTCTGAAAGAACGCGTGTGAGGCCAGATTCGTTGATTGATTGATTAACTTACCAACATGTTTGTGACAAACCAATTTAGGAAAACTATTCTCAATCCACCCATCGTTGCACGTACACTCATGTTAGGCTTGTCCGTGTCTTCCTCACGTAAATTATGCATGACTAATTGGACTTTTAAGGCCTGATCACCTTGCACTGAGAGCACCTATGTATAATAATTCGATTCAAAATGTTATAATGGCACGAGCTGATAGAACTTTATAAAACAGAGAATAAAATTAGTATAAGTACGACAATCTTCTTACCATGTAGTGAATGGTTTTCGGATTTAGATCCGTGACTTCTATTTCCAATAATGTAGCTTCAACTTGAGTGTAAGAGCTCTTAACGATGACTTCGGCGTGTACCCCTTTAAGAGAGCACTTCGATATCTTCATAACGTCGGTTTCGAAACCGACGGTCAATTCTTTCAATTCCGCGTGCACTTTAACCTGTATGGATTCGACGACTCTACTCTTAGTGTCCATCGACTCTTTCTTCGAGGCTTCCGATTCTGAAAATAAAAACAATTATGGCACTAACCGGTGGCGGTGACGGTGACGGTGACATAAACCATAAATCAAGAACAACGCTTACTTTTAACAAGAGTCTGGCTAGAAGTTCTCACGATTCTGCCAATGTCGGCGCTCAGAGTGGAGAGACGGCGTCTTTTACTCCCGTCGTAAAGAGAGGTAGCTTTGTTTTGCGTCAATTCTGTGACCTGTGCCTGCAGATCGGTTCCGAAAGCTATCAGAGAGACCAGAGCTTCCTGGTTCAGTGTGAATCTCAAGCCGGCGAACTCCAAAGTCAGAAGATTCTCGATCGACTTGTAAGTCGAATGGAACTTCGAGAACTTCTTGTCGACCTTTAAAAATAAAAATAAAACATTCATGAGATACTAAAATTGTTGTATAAAGTGATTTTATATTTTTAAAACAAGCATTTTGCATCAATTAAAATTCTGTAATGACCCTACAGACATTATTGAGATTCTATGATATAGAAATCATCCTTATCATGGGGGCCCAATTAAACAGTCATCCTGTTACAGGTAGCATCATGTATAGGAGCCAGTTACCTTCTGTGTAACCAGCTATCCTAGCTGATAGCAAAAACATTGACTGGATCTCAATACAACGCCATCAGAAATTTTGGTTTCAGCTAAACCTTTTCGAGTATAAATAAAATCATATAAAAAACTCAATGTACTTACAATCAAACACCGAACGTTAAATAAGTAATTCCCGCTTGATTTATCGACAAAGACCGGGGTAGATATGACATCGATGACGCCCAAGTCTCTCAAATGTTGCAAACTGATCCGTTCCAGGTGCACTCTCGCGTCCATGACAAAAGTTTTCTTCACGAAGAGAGTTTCGAGGTTCTCGATCTTCAGCGCTATCAGTTTGGATCTCGGAGAGGCGAGGTCGGTTTGATGGTACAGGTCAATCATAAATTCTGCGTGTTAATTATTAAACGGCTTGATTAACAACCAGCTCAGACAAGAAATTAAACCCACTCACCTTGCATTATAAATTTCAGCTCTATTTCGCAAAATTGGACGTCATAATCTTGTTCCTTGTCTTGTTTTCCAGGTTTCGGTACATTGTCTTCCAAGTATTTGTGCAACGCACTCATAGATTCATACGCGGCTGAACTTACCGACTGCAACCATTACAGATGGTAATAAAAATAAATACAAAAATAAATAAAACACTCACGTATTGGCTTTCCAGTTTATTGGAAACTTCAGTTTCGTTAAAAGGTATACTGGTCACTAACGAAATAATTTGCATTAATCGAGCATCCGAAACGCTGATATGGATCTTGGGGAGACTTCCGTTAATTTTAATGGCGGGAAGCTTCGGATCGTCATCAATTATACATTTGAATACGGCGATCTCGAGATTAATCGGAGCGACAATATGCATCTCAGACTCTTTATTGTTTGAAATTATCTCAAACCAGTCTTCTTCTCCTATACAAAAAATAAATTAACTCAATTTAATTTAATCACAATTAATTACCTTGAGCAATCAGCACTTGAATCCCGGTCAGTTTAAGCTGTATCTCATCGTAACTATTTTCAACCATCGCTTTCAATAAGGCCTCGTCTCTGATTCCCTGGGCGTGCAGGTACTGCACAGTAACATCACGGTCTCGTTCCTTGGACTTGACCATAACGTTACCGAGACTGAGGACGAGAACGTTCTCGAATCCGGTGTATTTACCGCCATACGGGATCACAACGTAGGGAGCGTTGAAATTTATGTCCAGGTCAACAAACATGTGCTTGTCGATGGCGTGCTGTAAACCGGTAGCCGATTTCTCTTTGAAGTTTGACAGTCCTGAACCCGCTGCCGCTGATAATCTGAAAAATTGTGAAATTAAAATCACTGGAACAGTCCATAAAAAAAAAAACACACTTACTGATCAAGAGTGGAAGAACTCTGCGGCATCGTGAAAATATCGATGACACTGTTGATGGTTTCGGCATCGTAGACGACCTTTAACGGCTGCGCTAGGAGAAACACCCGTTGGTCGCACTTCTTATCGAGAGGATTCGTCTCGAAGTTGACTTCCAGCAGACCTGTAGCGCCCTCGATGTTCGACCCGATCAACTGGGGAACGAAATCTTCTCGTCGAGTCCCCGAGGTGACGAGTTCGTCGATTTTCATCTGGACCCTGAAAAAATTACATCTTTATTGTTTCTATCGTTAATTTTCTGTCAAATCTATACCTTATGGCGTTTGCGGCCGGTCTTGTATCAAACCTCACTTTCACGCTCTTCAACTCGGTGAAAATTATGCGATGGACGGTTCTCGATTCGTCCCTCAATTCCACTTCCAGAGTTCTGAGTAGGAAGGTGAAAACCGATTCCATGAAGGTCTGCGGGAACGTCGTGGGAGTGGCGTTCTCCTGATAGTCGATCGCTTTGTAGAGGCGATTTTTCTCTTCTTGTGTCATCGCTTCTTGGAACTGAGCCACTAAAACAGATAATAATTAATAAAGTTATTTAAAAACAAGAGTTTCAATAAATATCAGAACATTCGAGCTCTAGAAAGTGAGATTAAATTAAGTAATAAGTCAAGAGTGTCAGTAATGAAGAAAATAAAATTTTATTTTTACACAAAGTGAGCTGGGTTAAAGGTAGCAAGTCTCTGCTGCAAGTACTAAGTTTTTTAGAGTTTTAGAATTTCATGTCTATTCGCAAGATATTGTCGCAAAACTGTTTTAAGGTGCTAGGGGGTGTCCCCTTGTCGCAAATTGATCTAGCCTGGGATTAAAAAAAATTATTGTTATTATTTGCTGTACTTACAGCACATTTTGTCGCGAAAAAGTCAACATAAAATAAACAAAATTTGAATTCTAGAGGCTTAATATTAATGCCCCCCTCTTTCTGATATCTTTCTGAATAGGCTAGGCTAAGTCAATTTAGGACTTTTTCTAAAAATTACTTTTTGTACATTATTTATAGCTTAATTAGTTTAATTTAATTTGTGTTATTTCTTATTTAGTATTATTACATTAATAATTGTATTTCATGAATATGTCAGATTTCATTCTCACTCTTATAAACGTAGAATATAATACAAAGCGGCCATTTACAGGCCAGCTGCAAATCGATTTGGTTTCACGTGTTTTTTCCTTCTTCTGCTTCTCTCTGTTTACATTCTTTCTAGGCAATATTGCCAACCCAGGGTTGACTAAAACTTGATACTTTCCCCATAATTATCCGTTCAGATATTTATAAATTTCGAAAAGTTAAAACTTTACATAATCCCCTCTAATCTAACACAAAGGAGGAGGTCGAAATAACTCCAGAATGTGGACTTCAGAGAATGTTGCAGAGGGACAATCAGAAAAAACTGGGTTCACTGAAAAATCCACAGGGAGTGTATACAAGTACCGAGGAGGAGACTCTAGACCTTCTTCTAGAGACACACTTCCCGGGTAGTAAACACAACCCTGAAGAACATACGCACAGCACCAAATGTACCAAACATAAGGGGATCCAGGGAAAACTGGAAACTAGTAAAAAGGGTAATAGACCACAACAAACTTGAATGGGCACCATACAAGTCAGCCGGCCCAGAAGGGATAATACCAAAAATGCTACAGAAAGGAAGGGAAATACTGACCGTACCACTGTGCAAACTGTTCAGGGCAAGTTTAGCCCTGAGTTATATACCACTGGCGTGGAGAAAGGTAAGAGTGGTATTTATACCAAAACCAGGGCGAGAAACCTACGCCCAGGCAAAATCCTTTAGACCAATTAGCCTAACGTCTTTCATGTTAAAGACGATGGAGAAACTGATTGATAGGCATATAAGGGACGAGGCGCTGGAATCGACACCACTGAATCGACACCAATATGCACATCAACCTGGGATGTATCATGTGAAGTGAGCCTTCACACTCTAACAAACAAAATAGAGAGGGCACTGGACAATAAAGAAATTGCACTGGGAACCTTTCTAGATATAGAGGGAGTTTTCGACAACACCTCTTTTATCTGCATAAAGAGAGCTGTGGAAAATCGGGGAGTTCAATTAGAAACAGATAAATCTCCAGTTCCCTTGGAAACACGAGTAGGAAGGTGATGGCCGATAAAGATGCCCGCAGGGGGGAGTGCTGTCACCTCTGCTGTGGAGCCTGGTTATCGACAGCCTACTCTGGGAACTGGAAAGAAAGGGAATTCACGCGCAAGGATACACAGATGACATCACTATTCTAACAACGGGCAAGCATGCAGAGATTATTTCAAATCTCATGCAACAAGCTCTTAGAATAGTAGAAAAATGGTGCCTAGCAGAAGGACTGTCAGTTAATCCTGACAAGACTACAATAATTGCCTTCACGAAAAAAAGAAATCTTCAAAATTTGAAGAGACTTGGAGGACAAGAAATCCCATTAAACACGGAGGTTAAGTATCTGGGCATTACCCTGGACAACAAACTTAACTTCGGAGCACACATAGAAAGAACAACCAAAAAGGCTTCCAGAGCCTTATGGGTCAGTAGAGGAATGATAGGTAGAACGTGGGGACTGCAACCAGAAATGGCACACTGGATGTACAACAAGGTCATAGTACCCACGATTACATATGGCTCCTTATTATGGTGACATAAACCCAGAAAAAAGGAGCACACTACTAAGCTAAATAAGTTACAGAGACTCGCGCTACTGACAATAACAGGAGCGATGAGAACAACACCAACAGCGGCCATGGAGATGTTCCTAGGGCTCCCGCCACTTCACTTGGTGGTTGAGTGGTTGAAACAGAGGCACTAGCGGCAGCATACAGAGTTAAAACAATACTGCACGGGACCTTCAATATAATGAAAGGATACCATACAGAAAAATTCAAACATCTGGAAACGAATCACATTTTAAACATGCGACCAGATAGAACAAGTAAGAACATAAACTTTTGTAAGCCTGATCAGGTAGTAATACCAGCAAAGGGAACAAAAGAATATGAAATCAAAACAAAAAACAACCAATGCACCTGGTACACGGATGGATCCAAGACAAAGATTAGCGCTGGAGCAGGAGTTGCTGGGAGAGGCGAGGATCTAGTATAAACCTAGGTGGACTAGCAACAGTGCTACAGACAGAAATTTTGGCAATCCACGCCTGCGTGGAACATATGATAGCCGGTTCATTTGAAAATATGAACATCGAAATCGTTACTGATAGCCAGGCAGCTCTAAGAGCACTGGACTTAGTGACAATACAATCAAATACAGTGAAGAGCTGTATTAACTCTCTAGCAAAGCTAGCAGAGAAAAACAACAAAATAAACCTGAGGTGGACAAAAGGACACCAGAACAACAAAGATAACAAAAAAGCGGATCTGCTTGCAAAAAAGGGATCCAAACTACCCTTAATAATCGGACCAGAACCAACTTTCTGTGTAGCCTACAGCGAAGTCAGGGGGGAAAAAGACCTCCTGAAGAAAAAACATATCTCCCATTGGAATTAAGTAGTTGGACTGAGACATTCGAAGATATTTTTCAGAGAACCATCAGAGAATAAAACTAATGAACTGAAAAAGCTGAGTAAACACCAGCTGAGATGGGCAATTGACTTCTAACAGGACACTGCCCACTAATGAAACACCTCTCAATAATAGGGGTGAAAAATAACCCAGATTGCAGGAGATGCGGGGAGGGGGAGGAAACCCCATACCACCTGATCGGTGAGTGCCCGGCACTAGAGGGAACTAGACTTCCTAGTATTTGGGACCGAAATGGCGGAACCAAAAGAAATAGAACAAGCACCCATAGGACTCGTTCTGAAATACTTTCGGGAGACGGGACTGATGAGCTAATTATCCAAAGGGGTACAATAAGCGCAAGTTTCAGTACAAAGGGTTTGAACCTAGGAACCTACCCTAGAAATTATAATAATAATAATAATAATAATAATCCAACACAAATGAAACGGAGTGTATTCAGCCCTTTTATTTCCAGTTACATTTTGATTGTAAAAATCAACCAAGGTAACTTTCTTAGAAGATAAAGACACAAAGCGACCATTTTCAGGCCAGATTCAAAATCAGATATTTGATTTTAGGTGTCTCTGCAGGATGTAAGTAAAAAATTAAAGACGCTCTGCTTCTCCCTATTTACACTACTGAAGAGATGAGAGTTCATTAGATTAATCTCATTCAAATCTGACACTTTCCATATAATTATGCATTTTAAAAAATTACTTTTTATTTTTTCAACCAGATACAATTATTATATAAACATATAAAAACGCAAATGTAATCCTGCTGAGAAAAATTAAATTTCTTATTGTGTATTATTGTGCTGATATAATAATTGCATCTGGTTGAATAAATAAATAAATAAAATTAAAATAAACAAAAATAAATCGTTGAATAATTAGGTGATGCTGTTTGATTATAAGGAACAAACAAAAGCTGAAGCAGAGGTTAATATTGCAAAATAAAGACGATACATCAATCTTACAAACGTTAGATTTCGATTTCCCGCCGTTTTGCACAGAACTATCACCGTTCCAAGGCCACAACCATTCAAGCCACGTCTGCTGATCTTAATTACGAATAAAATTACATTACAAAATAACAACGACTGTGTGAATATGAACATACTGGTGATGAACTGGTTAGTAGGACTGCCATAAACTAGATGGCACTGCGCTATGTATGTCACTTAAAATCAGTGAAATGCATTTGAAAGAACGAAATTATTTTTTTCAACCGGTTTTTTTGATATTATTCCTTAATTGATCATAATTGTTTACTTTCTTATATTCCTTTGAGAGTCCCAGCTCGTATTCTGAGAAGTGGGTTACAGTTTGCACTTCCTATTAGTAGTTTAAATATTCAATGGAGTTCATGGGTCTTCAGGTCTTGTAAGCTTGTGAACTATGCTGACTCCGCATCATTTCCTGATATTCTAGATACCAGTAGTTTGTTTTGTTTTAAGAAAAAATTGAGAATTGTGTTATTTGATTTTAATTAGTTATATTGTGATTTCCATTTTCTTTTTTGGAGAATTTATGTTTTATTTTGTTAGCACTAATGATTCCTCCACAATCTTGTTTTTTTTTTTTGTAATATGCATCTTGTATGCATATTATGCATAATGCGTATAATAATAATGCGTAATATGCATCTTGTATACAACAGGCTATGCCTGTTATTGTTATAAATAAATAAATAAATATTATTACTTTAATCGACAACCTCTCATGATGTCTAATACGACAAACTGAGTAACCTGAGGAATCTTAATAAAGGTAAAAGTGCTCTCTTTGTCTCAGACTCGTGTGATTTGTGCTGGTTTGTGGAATTAAATATTATTTTTCCTTATTTAAAAATTATTATTTCATCATCACAGAATCACAGCAGCACAGCTTGGAATGGCTTCTAGATCTAAGGAAATGAAACATTTCAGACTATTTTAACATTTCTGACATTTACTTCTACCAAACTAATCAAAAACAGTAAAACTGTCCTTACAGAACTGTCAACAATATGTAATGTACAATTTGTTTGTCATATTTAACATTAATGATGTCCAAACTAACCAAAGAATTGTCGAAACAAAATTTTAACTTTTTGCTTAAAAAAAAACAAGCAAAATCAAACTTACTGATGCTATCGTCGCCGTCCTTGCTCGTCTTAGCCGAACCGCCCCACATCCACCCGAACCAGGACTTCTTCTCAGACTTCATCTGCTTCTCCAATCGAGCCACCTCCAGTTCGATCTGCTGTCTGATTATGACCATATTAAACAGGTTCAACTTCTTCTCGGCTTCTTCGATTTTCTTCTTATCTTCGTTTGTTTCCTAAATAAGATTGGGAAGAATAAAACAGTATTAAAAAAAAAGAAAACAGAAAAAAATACCCACCGTTCTTAGCAGTTTTTTCTGATAGGCCGAACTGTATTCTTTGCATAATCTTCGATGGGCGGCCATTTGCTCCCAGTTCCAGTTACGTCTTTTCCTTCGCACTTCTTCTTCTAATATGCTAGTATATGCGAAGTGCCACCATTCTTTATAATGACCTGGAAATATCCTTTAATTGATTCTTTCCTCTTTATAATAATATTAATAAATAATTAATAAATAATATTAAGTTTAGCTGATTAAATGAACTCTATGGCAAGCAACAAAACAGAGCCAGCTAGGTATGAAGGGCAGGGCAGCTGTTTCACAGCTGCGATAGAGGCCAAACTTTTTGGTAGTTCTTAGTTCTTACCACCAATGGTAGATGTCGCTACATCTTGCAAGTTACTGGAATAGAATTCAGCGATTTATATAAGAGGATTGAGCTCCATAACAGGCAGCAATTCACATCCAGCAGTCTGATACATATTATATGTCAGCCTGGTAAAGGGAGCTTCGGGCTTGCTTAGATCTATGTTGTTACTTGTTACTTGCCATACCCCGTGAAAATGGGTTAAAAATATGAAAGATGGGTGAAAGAAAACCATTTTTACACACGCATTAAAGATAATTCACATTTCTTACCTTTAAAGCCGTCAACGTTAGGCCTGTATTTGCGATACGGGATCCCCATCGTCATGCGATTCATAGAATCGGACATCGTGATGATATCTCGGTACTGCAGCTTGCTGACGCCTATGAAAAGCTTCTCCATGTCGAAATTGAAATGGTAAACCGGAACGGAGAACGGCGGATCGTCTTGATCTGGTTTTTGGTTCATCCTCAATCGGGCGGCCGCATTGATGGGCCCCAGAACTGTCAATCAAATAAAACCGGTTCAATCATTAAAAGTTACGTCAAAGTGTCCCACTGAAGTAGACCCTTTAGGTAGAGGAAGCCGTATTTCTATCTCTCCCCAAATAACTGGGTCAAATTATGTTAAAATAGGGCACAAAACTGACCCGGATTTTTATAGTAACTGTAATGATTTTATAAAAATCATAAATTGACAAAATTCCAAACCGGTTTTGAGAATTTATTGTACAATTTGGCTTCAATATTAAATAAATTAACGTATCAAGTCAAAATAGAGCACAAAACTGACCCGGATTTGTAACGTAACTGTAATGACTTTATAAAAATCATAAATTGACAAAATTCCAAACCGGTTTAGAGAATTTATTGTACAATTTGGCTTCAATATTAAATAAATTAACGTATCAAGTCAAAATAGAGCACAAAACTGACCCGGATTTGTAAGGTAACTGTAATGATTTTATAAAAATCATAAATTGACAAAATTCCAAACCGGTTTAGAGAATTTATTGCACAATTTGGCTTCAAGATTAAATAAATTAACGAATCAAGTCAAAATAGGGCACAAAACTGACCCGGATTTGTAAGGTAACTGTAATGATTTTATAAAAATCATAAATTGACAAAATTCCAAACCGGTTTAGAGAATTTATAGCATAATTTAGCTTCAAGATTAAATAAATTAATATATCAAAATTATAATAACATAAAAAGCATTTTTTAAACACACTGACCCTATCCTAATTCCTAACCTAAACTGGTTTTTACAGGAAAATTAAGACATCTCCCAAGAGCTCAATCATAAGTTAGTGTGTTTTCATTACGTTAAACTAGAATTATGTCAGTAAAAAGATCCTGAATTGTCATAAATTCATAATAATGATTGTTTGGCAATTTCTTGGTCATAATGGCTTGAACATAATTAGAAATTTAAAGCTTTCATTAGAACCCACAGGATGAGTTTGTTGCTTGGTTCATATTCCTTTTTTTATAATTTTATAATGAATTTAAATTAAACTTCAATGTTACTGCAAAAAAAGCAACAAAAGAAGTTGCTAGCAAAAATTCTTCCATTATTAGCACATTAGTCCTACTGGTATAATAGCCTCCATGGAAAAAACTGATATGCTATTTATAATGAATTACATCATCTTCCATTGAGATACAAAATAACATTAAACATCAAACACCATTAGACTATGTAATGAGTTATTACAAAATAGTTACATCCTATTTTTTGTAGCACCATTATTATTACTATTAATGGTTGAGCAATTTGTCATGCACTGATAACAAAACTTTTAAAAGAGATAGACATAAATACAAGCCTTCAACTCTTTGACTAATCCAATATTGTTTTGGCTTAATAATTATTATCATCCCATACAAATTGGATCCTTTATAATTATTATTAATATTAGTTGTGTCTGATAAAATTTACAAAGATAACTTATTAAACCAAATAAGAAACACTCTTTTATTAATAATTCAACTTACCGTAAGTCAAATGAGAGGGAACATATTGTTTATTTGCGATGTCGTTTGACATTTTCTTGATGATATCGGCCGGCACTGATTCCGAGTACCTCTCAGATTTGCAGTTCCAGTAAAAAGCCAAACATTCGCATTTCAGAACCTGGAAGTCCGAATTAACGACAATAATCCAAAAAAATGACTCGGATCTTTACCTTGAAGGCTTTGTATCCCTCTACACCCATAACGGCCGGCACCCAGTGCTCGTCGGTACTGATTATGTCTAGTTCGCCCAGGGTTATTCCCAATGAGAAAGGGTTTCCCGGATTAGACACGCTGTCCTCGTACCGTATATGAATTCGTTTTATATTCACCTGGGCATTCTTGATAGCCTGGGCTATTACTTTCTCAACGAAGGTGTCCTGCTTGGGTGTGGTGCCTGGAAACAAATAAAAATTGTAAAAATGTTAATCTAATAAGTTAATCCACTTATGAAAAAGGCTGTTTGGTAACTGGACAGCCAAAATCGAACGTCATAAATATAAAATCGTATTTTAAGCATAAAAGAGAACTCTGTATTCAAAAAAAAAAGGTAGATTAAAATATTATAATTTTGGAAATCATCCATTACATATTATGTAGAGATTATTTGAGAAATTGTTGACATAAACTCACTGGACTCTCCTTCGAGTTTCTTTGCCGCTTCAATTCTCAAAATTTCCCTCATTTTGGCCTCCATTTCTTTCTTCTCCTCCTTGACGGGATCGTAGACCACTTGTTGGTTAGGCACGGCAAGTAGGTAGACATCTTCGATGTTTATTATGTAAGGAGAAGAATATAAGCTTGTCCACGGTATTCGTAAACTGAGCTTGCCTGAAATAAAAAAAATTGTCAAAAATTAGAAAACCGATATGTAAAATAGTTCAAATCCAAATTTAAAGGGGATAGAAACAGCCCTTCAATATTTGTTTCTCATTTTTAGGTAGAAAGGATTATTAATATTCAAAGTACTTGCGAGAGGACAGCTTGAAAGAAATTATGGTGAATATCTAGATGAGCGGCATGGGTATAGGGCGAAATGGCTTATACTATCGGATAGCTCGTGTCTCTAGGAGTATCAAGGTACCATTGAATTTTTGCGCCGGCACGTAATAGTCGAGAAATAAGGCCTTAAAGTTTCATCCTTGCCCTAATACGTGTATTCGAACATTATACGCGCGAACAGGCAGCTCGCTTATCCGTCGGAAACACGACGATCGAGCGTTTCCTGTTCGAGCGCAATCATATGACGAATACACGTATTAGGGCAAGGATGACACTTTAAGGCCTTATATCTCGACTATTACTTGCCGGCGCAAAAATTCAATGGTACCTTGATGCTCCTAGAGACACGAGCTATCCGATAGTATAAGCCATTTCGCCCTATACCCATGCCGCTCATCTAGATATTCACCGAAATTATTCCCCCATCATCATTCAAATGGCTCGATTCAATTTTTTTTGAATAATCAAATCATTTTACCTCATCACTGCTGTTAAAAAAAAAAACACTTTTCTGGGGAAACCCGGAGGATGGTAATGGTACCCTTTAAATGTGATGTGGTAAGACTGTGAATAGTGATATTCATTATATTGCAACATTAAAGAAAATAGTTCCAGGGAGATAAACAATAAAACGTACCAATTTTTCCATATATAGCTTGTATAGGCAAATCTAACTCAGCGATAGCGGACTGTTTAATAATCAAATTCTGGAAGACGGCATCGCCTAAAAAATCCAACACAAATTAAAAACCAGCAATTTTCGTAGCCCCTCGTGAATACCTGCGAAAATTCCCAATTTAAGTTGATTCGCGTCCAGATTTTCCACGTAGCTTCCTAAGCAGCTATTGAGGAGGGTGACAACTGCCGATTCGAAAACCATGGTTGATTTGGTTTAAATTAAATCTAATTTTTCAACAGTTAATAAACTCTAAAAAATACAAACTATGAACTATCCCCTTGCAGCCGGTCGAATCATTCTTATTTTAATTAATCTAAAAAATCTATAATAAGAGATGACATCAGATTTTTGTACTTGAAAATCATTTCTCTTGTTCACTTTTACCACCACTCATAAAATCAATACAAAATGCTATAAATTCCAAGGATTTCCTCTTTTTGAAAGATTTAGTAAATAGTCTGAGATTTTTAAGTTAACCGAACAAGCACATAATTAGTAATATTCGCAATAATGTTTTCAATCATTTCACATAAAATTTATTTTCGCCTATTTTTTATTTTTTGTAAAATCGACGAACTTGGAGAAGAGAACATGAAGTAAGTAGTTCGTCGATGTGACATTTTTGGACGAGAAAATTGATAAAGGTTAAAGTGACAGTGACATAATTTATGACGTCATCCAAAATTAGGTCATCCATAGAACATACTAATAACAGAATATGTAGAGTAGAGAGAAATAATGATGGAGAGGGAGAGTAAAAGGTCACGCAGGCTCAGTTTGCTTTGTCTTCAAATACACATATTTTATGGTTTAATAACGATTTATCAGTTTAATTAGGCTAAGGAATATTCCAAACGGCAAAGTTTTAACAAATTGGATTGGAAGCTGTTCGGAAATCAATTCAAAACATTGTGTTAAACATTTTACAAATTAATATAAATGAATATATACTTTATTTTTTATTTAGATGGATTCCACCAAGTCAAAATTCTAGGGGAACGATTGGCAACAAGACTGATTAGGTTGGTTATGGTGATAGTTTTTACTAAAATAGTCACTGGAATAGTTACTAAATTAATTTAGGTTATGTCGATTAGTTGAAATGTCATTTTATTTCAAAATTTAAAATTCGAAATACTATAAACGCAATTTTTAGAGGTAAATTGGAAAATTTTAGAGACTTGTAAGTGTAAGTACCTAGCTATTTACTCTTATAAATCTTATGTATGTAGGATTAGACCGATTCCTTCTTAGTTTTATGTAAAAATGTTCAAAATAGAAGATCTATTATTGACAAATAGAGGTACTTACATTTATTTAATCATTTTAAAAAATTTCTCAAGGAATATTTCAAGGAATCTGATTAAACTGTATTTTTGCTTAATCTGGAGAAACATTATTGTTTAGAGCATTTGATGATTCATTCTTTTCTTTCTTTTGAAATAAATTTATCTGCCTGAGCATTTTAATAATTTTGAATTTGATAATTTTGTTTGTCAATTTGACAACTTCAACTTTCTGGTGTTTCGCTGTGACTAAAGTACCGACTGAGGACCCAGACCTAGTTTTCGCAAAACGTCATTAGGATATAGTCAATCCAAGCAACAGTTAAATTTATCCTCAAAAAACGAATAACTATTAAAAAAGGACTATTTTCGAAGAAAATAAAGTAATTTTAAGTTTTTAATTTGCGTTTTATAACAGTGCAACTTACAACATGGAAACATGTTTTGCAGGTGACGTCATAGCCTATACCCGATTCGGGGAATGTTGCCGTCACTTTAGTCACAACGTAAATTTTTTGCCAAGGTCAAGAAAACAGGCTTACCATCCGACAATATGAAAATTACTGTTTAAAGATTGCACAGGGTACCAACTTGACAGCTGTTTGACAAGTCCATCTAAATAAAAAATAGACTGTATATCCCATTTCAGACGTTTTTGGATTCAAGTTGGCTGTGATATTTTTTCTTCAAGTTGGATACCCTGGACAGTCGATTTGAGCTAAAAAAGTTCAAATGACTTCCCACTTCACTCATATGCCATTAGGATTAATTTCTTACCTAATAAAAATATGTTTGACGTATGAAAACAATAATTCAATAATATACGATTGTTGTTATTTTTTAGTAAAAAATATTTAATTATTAGACGTTCAGTAACTTCATTCAAAAAGTTCTGTCAGATTTTCAGCATCTTATTTCAATCCTTTTAAAATTGAAAAGAACTTAAATCTCCTTTGAATACTACATTATTCTATTATAATGCCAAAAGTAATTGAAAAAAAAACTTGTGTGGCACAGTGTCTACCGAAAACCAACACAAAGAGATCGTTATTTAAACAAGAACTCCAATCAACACCCAGCCCAAAAACGAGCTCTGTAATACAAACCCCGGTGAATCGTGCTTCCCGAATTAATTTGTGAGACTCAGTCCTACCTCGAAGAAGATGAGCTCTAAACCATGCATGAATGCTTTGCTTCAGGATGACCACGCCGTGTGCTACGAAAAGACGAAAATTTTGTCTACTACGTCACACTATTGCATCCATATGCATCTGACTCTATACTGTGCATATACTGTTTTATAATAAATTGAAATCCAGAAAATATAAAGGTGGAGTAACCAATAACCATACTTAAATTAAACCGATTGGATTCAGAAAATTTATAGTTCTACCCAAATATAATTTTTATTCATATATTTTAGGCAGCCTCAGTATCAAACGACAATGACGAGATAAGAATTTGTCATAACTCATCCTCAACCGAGTTAGCAAGACTTTCCTCAACTAGCAAAAAAATCCTCCAACTCCCTACAATAAATTGAAAATGAAGAAAAGCTTATTGGCAACCTACAAAGATCATGAGGCTCATTCCATCTGCTTTCTTCAAAATTTGAATTAAATTAGTTGATAAAGGAATAAAGACTACCCCTACTTATTCTTCAAATGTTCTCGTGAAAATTAGGCCTTTCAAGAGTCGGCGACATGACATATGATATAATATGTTCCTGAATTTCACCACATGACGCGAGAGAGAGAAGTCCAGCACTTTAAGTTATTTAAGACAATAGAGAACTAATCAAAGATCATAAATGTAAATGTGATTGAGTTTTTTATTATATTATTATTAAATAACTTTTATTTTGAGCGCGGCGGTTTAGGTCACTGACTATAATTATTGAGCCATTGACGCTGCCACCGTCTGGGTTCAAATCCCAGCTCGGCATGGTTATTTCTCGGTAATTTAACTATGTGTATTTATAAATTTAAAATTTGTGTCTGGCCAAATTAGCTAGTTCTGAGAGCCAAATTACTAGATTGGAATGACTAGGTCTTATCTACACGGTTAAGACCAATGCTCCCTCTTAAAAAAAACTTTGATATTGGAAAATTGAAGTCAGTTGAAAAAATTTGTTGAAATAGCCTTTTATAAATTTCCAGGGCATAATCTTTATCTTCGAATCTAAACCAACTCAATAAAATTTGAGAGTAAAATCAAGAAGTATCGCGAGCAAAAAAATCCGAAATAATATTATGTAGATTTTTATAAATAATGTTGTAACCGCTAGCCTTTAAATTACTTCTCTGGATAACATTTTTTTAATTTTCTAGTTGAATATTTCTTGTTCAATAACAACTATAAAAGCATTGTAGAAGTGTAGAACTGTAGAAGTGTAGAAATATAGCTTACCTGCTTATAATATATGAATCTTATTTTAACCGTTAAACAAGAAATTTTAATGACAATGAACATTAACTTGTATTTTTATCTTTTATTACTAAACTTAAAACAAACAATAAATTATGATAATTTTTATATTTCGTATTTTTTTGGATAAAAATTAAAGTTTTGAAATACAGAAAACATATTTAAAGGAATCGTTAATAATTTCACATATATAGTTGAAAAAAAACGATCAAGAAATAAATCCTCCTTGTCTGATTTTACACAAAAATAAATATTTCCCCGAATATTAGTATAAGTACCTACTTTAGATAATATATTCCTGTTTTGGCAACGCAGCGTAGGTGAAATTTAAAACAAAGTCAAATTTGATTAGAAACATCCACAACCTTAAAAAATTTAGCTTGTCAAAGGTAGTTCAAAACTCAGCTTTTGGAAAGGTACCAACATAATTCGAATTTTCCATAGCCAACTCTGAATTCAAAAACGTCTGAAATGGGATATAATATTGTATTATGCCAATGCCAAGAACTATGGATTGGAAATCAAGGTTGGTCTCTCCAATTTATCAACCTTGGGAGTTGACAAGCTCATTAATATTTGTCCGTATCATTAAAAAAAATTAGGGACGACCAAACAATGACCTTTTCAACTTTTAAATTTCAAATTTGGTTCAAATGCACTAAGACGCGTATACGCATGCGTATAGGTGCCATATTATTTACCTCTATTCTTTACGTAATTCTTTACGGGTAAAGAATTCATTCTTTACATTGACTTTTTTCGACTTTTCGAGGTCAAGAATGTAAAGAAAGGAAAGTGCGTAAAGAAAACAAACAATAAACAATTCAAATTTATGATTATTATTTCTTAAGCAGTTATGTAATAATAATTTATGTATCTAATTAATTATTACTAAATATTAATAAATAATGCAATTCTCATTTTTTATTGATTGAATGAGTATTAAGTTTATGATAATTATTGGTAACCCTAACCCTACATTTTAGGTGACCTATTTATTTTGAATTTTATTGTGATTATCTGGACTGAAATTAATGTTAAATAAGATTGATTAAGGCAGTAAAATGGCAGGTTTTCTTGGTTTATATGTATATTTTACACAGTTACACTATTTGTATTCCAGTATTCCTCACTATAATTAGTTAGAATCTAGAATTTTCAAAGATAAATTATTCTTTACGGGTTCTTTACGTATTCTTTACATTCTTTACGTCAAACGTAGAGGATGAAATCTTTACGCGTAAGATCACTGGTTAAAATACAGACTAAATTCTAGTCGACACACTTTTTTAAAATTGACATTATTTTTGTAAAGGAATTTAAATATATTTTAACATTAATTTGATTTGCTGCATGTACTTCAAACCGATTATTAAAGAATCAGTTAAAGTACCTAATTTAAACACGTAATTAAACTATCATCTCTCGCTAGCCCAGAAATTAGTACAGCACACTGTAAATATTAAAGTGGGACGGTAATCTGTAGCATTTTCGTCCAGTAATGTGATATGCTCATCACGGCTTTTGTTTCAGAAGACATCTGTTGGAAGATGTCGGACTGCGTGATCACTGCAAAGACGTACGAATTAAGTCGGGCATCTTTTATTGTGTGTTTTTTCAGTGTTAACACATTATCTTTTGTATGATTTAGTTGATATTACAGATATTCATAATAGTTGATAATTTTTTGAAGGGAATTGATAATATAATTAGGTAGGTAAATATCCAAGTATTTATCATCACAATGATAGCTAGTTACTTACAATAATTTCAAGTCGGAACTTAATTAACACAAATTGTATCAAATTGATACAATATGAAGTAGGATTGGTCCCTCATCCCCGCACGTGACGTCATTTCTAGTGATACTATACTGACCACCCCACCTTTATATTTACACCATATGGTACATAGTAGCTCTTCTATTCTGAAAAGAGCTTTTTGGAAAAGTAATAGGTCTTTAGTATTTATTATAAGCTTTTTAAAAACAACCTTGTTATAAGAAATGAAACGTATCAACGATATTTTGGATTCACCAACTGGTTATAATAACGAGATAAAAATCGGCAGGTCAGTTCAAAAGTTAAAAAAATGAGGTGAAAGCTTGATGATTGAGAGAATGCGCAGGCGTTACAATACGATTGACTCAAACATGACATTATTTTCCTGTTCAATATAGCTTTTCTAGTGTTCTTGATTAATAATTATTTTATTAGTAATGAAATGAACCGCAAACATCTAGTTTATGTTACGATGCGATGATCGATGACTTAAAAATCTCCCCCTCCTCCAAAGAAAGCTTAAATGAATTTGTACCCATGCAGTACAGTCTACGATTAATTCGCACTGATTGCGCAGGCAGTGTATGAAACGTATAATGCGCAAGCGTAGACACCTTGCGACAACCCACGGAGCATTTGTCTAGCTAGACGCTCGTATTTCTGTGCTCGTATATCGGCTTCATTCGATTCGATTGGCTAATCATTTGTGTGGATTGCCGACACGTGCTAATCTTTAAATAACATACAATTCGGATTTATTTATTTAAATCTTATCTAATTACTTAAAATAAATCCCGATAAAGTGTTGTTTATGAGAATCAAATTTGTGAGCGCGAAACTCACGGTGTGTGTAGTTACCAAATAAGTCTGAAAAGGTAAGGTAAACAAAAACTAAAAATACTAACCCAATCTGGATGATGTAACTTTAGACCTCTTTTCATAGGTATTTTTACCCCCGATTAGCCGGTTAGTTGAGTCATAATAAGTTATCAAGTTACCAGAAAAACCAAAAATGTGTGATTCCAAATCGAAGGATAGTACACCGGTTGAAAACAATCTCATTTCACCCAGCATCGAATCAGAAGAAAAAGTCAAGCTGAAGAAGCGGTTGGGGCTTCTAGAGGGGGTTGCTATTATTTTAGGGATTATATTTGGTTCAGGTATGTTCTTAAATTAGTAAATTTAAATTATAATAAAATGACCTGTTTTGTAACCGGGTTCCAAAACAAAGTAACCAGATGGTTGCCTGAAAAAATTGTTACATTAACTGCGGTTGCTGAAATGGTTGTTAACATGTACTTACCAATTATGTCATATATAGTGACAGTGCTGGTAATGTTGTAACTGTCATCAACTTGGTCATAAATACAAATAATGACAACTGTCCCGATTTGAACCATCATTTTTCAGCAACCAGAAGTAACCACAACATACCTAACTGGTTCTAGTTTCTAGTGGTTGGGAATGCTGGTAATTGTGTGTCAAATACAAATTTTTACTTAACTTTTGTACAGTTTGATAGAATTAAACTGAAATTTTGTTAATTCCAGGTATATTCATATCACCAAAAGGTATTATACAGGAAGTTGATTCTGTGGGATTTTCACTTGTTGTGTGGGTACTGTGTGGCGTTTTATCGATGATAGGAGCTCTGTGTTATGCTGAGCTTGGGACTACGATACCAAAATCTGGCGGGGACTACGCTTACATATATGAAGCGTTTGGTCCTTTACCATCTTTCTTGTATTTATGGGCTGCCAACTTTATTTTTGTGTAAGTTACATTACAACAAAAATAAATTCTATAAATTTAAGTGTATAAATTTTTTGTAGCCCTACAACTAATGCGATTATGGGATTAACGTTTGCCAAATATGTGATTCAACCGTTTTTTCCCCAGTGCGATATGCCGCCATACGGGATCACCTTACTAGCAGCCACCACAATTTGTAAATCATTACCATGCCCGATTATTGATTGCATAATTATTTAATGTAATTTCAAGGTTTCTTATCGTTCCTCAACGGACACAACATTAAAGTGATAACAAAAGTACAAAACGTTTTCATGTTCTGTAAAATAGGAGCCCTAGTCCTGGTGATAATAATCGGGATTACCTGGATGGGTATGGGTCACGTGGAAAACTTTCACAATTCTTTTGAAGGGACCAATTGGAATCCTGGGAAAATAGCCAAGGCATTTTATTCAGGGATTTTTTCATATTCTGGATGGTAAGTGATGATGTTCAATTTTGTGCGGATGGTTTTTTGACTCGAGTGTCCTTGCAGGAATTATCTTAATTTTATGACGGAAGAACTGAAAAATCCATACAAGTAAGTAACTAAAGAGGATATTAGTGGAGAACAAATTAAACGTGTGAAAGTTTGTTATAGGAATCTTCCAAGAGCCATATACATTTCAATTCCTCTAGTGACGGCGATTTATGTGTTGGCTAATATGGCATATTTGTCTGTCTTGACACCCAACGCTATGAAATCATCTGATGCCATCGCTGTGGTAAGAATAAAATTATGTCAAAAATTAGTCTTTAACCAAGCAGAGCTGAACCCTGAAAAATCTAAATTCAAATCAAGTTTTTTCAAATCAGTTGAAACCTTTTAGTATTAAAGTTATTATATATTTTCAGACGTTTGGAAATAACGTGCTGGGAAAATTTGCATGGGTAATTCCTGTATTGGTAGCATTGTCGGCTTTTGGAGGTCTGAGCGTTCACATCATGACTTCTTCGAGGATGCTGTACGTTGGTGCCAGAAATGGACATTTCCCCGCATTATTAGGCCATTTAAACATTGAAAAGTTTACTCCGATTCCATCTCTGGTTTTCCTGGTAAGTAAGAAGAGTCCTCATCACAATTTATTACTCTACTTTTGAAATTATTACGAATTAACTATTTAGTGTTATTTTTTACTAATATTTATTTAGTCTGATTGACCAAAACTTTTTTTTTCAGAACCTCCTCTCCCTGTGCATGCTCTGGACGATCGACATTCACTCTCTGATAACCTACTGCACGATCGTGGAGTCTTTCTTTGTCACGCTGTCCGTAAGCGGTTTGCTTCTGTTGCGCTGGAGGCAGCCGGAGCTGGCGAGACCCATCCGGGTCAACATCCTGGTCCCGATCGCCTTCGTGGTAATATGCGTGTTCCTTCTGGTGTTGCCGTGCTTCGTGTCGCCCATGGAGGTGTTCTGGGGGGCCGTGATCACCCTCTCGGGAGTGCCCGTTTATTACTTCGGGGTTATCTGGGATAACAAACCCAAGTGGTTTGTCAAAATTATGAGTGAGTCGATTTGACATTTTCCTGTGTTACTGAGGTGTGAGATTTTGCTTTCGTTTCCAGGTTCTGTGACTCGATTTTCGCAGAAGGTTTTCCTAGCGTCTCACGAAGAAGAAGGAGAAGAAGACGAGTGATACAAAAATGGATTTTGCTCATCGTATTTGTGGGATGAAACGATCAAAGCTGTAAAATTTATGTTTTTAAATCAAATTTTTGTGTTCAGACTAAACTAATCATACTTGCTTTGTTCTTCAAGAACTGATTGTGAAGGGGTAAATCTATTTTGGGTGAACTAGGGATTTTTATGAAGGTAAAAAATTTGTAATATGGGAACGCTCTGATTCAATATGCAGTGACAATACTTTCATATGTCAATTTTTTTGTCAATAATAATTGATACCAAAATTATCGTTCCATTGACACTAAAAATTTTGAAATGAAACCTGGTGAGAAAATCATGTTATAACAACTATGATGGTACAGCGCTTTTAAATTCCAGCCATGGGATTAAAATATTATTTTTCTGCCTAGTTAACATTTATCCAGCTTTTTCATGAAAATGTTGCTTCTTAAACACTCAAAAGCCACATATTAACATCATAATCAAGAGCCACTAAACAGATTTAAATTAATCATGGTCAAGGTGAGATTTAGTGTAAATAAGGAGAAATAGAACCGATTAATGGGCAGAGTATTTTAATTAACATACTGACTCCTTTTTTGGTCAGTAGGTAATGTACTTAATTTTTTTTTCACTTTTATACATGTAATTTGGAGCTGTTTGATTTTTTTAATGAATGTGTTGTTGCTAAGTTAAGGGTAGGTAGGTACTTAAATATTGTTTAATTTGTTGATTTTTTTGTAATTCTCTTATTTATAAATTGAAAAGCTCCAGTTCTGGTGATAATAATGTTTTTATTACTTTTATTTAATTACATTAAATTATTCATGTGTTTGTTATTAATTTATGTGTTTTGTACTTATTTATTTCTTACGCTGTTGTAAGTATTAAGCATCACCATCTCGAAGCTGAATTGTTATTGTGATTCAAACCAAATTTATACTTTTGTATGTACTGTACATACTTTTGTGAATTTATACAATAAAATTATTGATAGTATCAATTTTATTAATTAATCCTACAAACTACAAACACATCTATAACAAAATTTATAGTTTATTCAACAATAATTATTATTTAACATTTACATTTACTTGTATTGTATTGTATTTCAAAAATTATCAGGAGGAATGACTCAAAAAAATTTATAAATAAAAATACTATTATTGAGGTAAATAGCTACTAAATAAAACTGGACCTCTAGATAGTCAGTTTAATTAAACATATCTTCTGGATTAAACATTCCCTAAAAATTAAAAAATATGTCTTAGCCACAATTTATATGAAATTAATAAAATTGAAGGAATAAAACTCACTCTAGCACGTCTCAGGATCGAATCTTTGCTTGCGTCATACGGATGATCCTTTGACGGAATCTCCAAGACCGCAGGAATGGGTTGACTGTGACTGTCGATGACGTGTCGGATCAATTCAGCGACATTCTGATTGATTAAAATAATGTCGATATCGTCTCTCTTGACGAACCGTTTGAAACACTCTTCGATTTCACCTACTGGTGTATCTGTAAACAGAAACCGGTTTTGTAAATCATTCGTTACATAACGCATGATTTTTCTGCTGTATAATATTAGTTGCTTCATATTTATGTAGCAGATTGGAAGACTAGTCTTCAATAAATAGTTATTGTTGGTAACAGCTTTCTTCCTTTCTTATTTAACAATTTATTAAACGTGACAACCCTGGTTTAAAATAATATAATTTTGAATAATAACGGTGGGTATTATAAAGGCTCATTAAGTTAACGGCAGATTTCTGTGACCGTTTTTGAAGCTAATACCGATATCAAATTGGATTTTTGTAATCCCTTTTGTATCTGCCGTTAACTTAATGAGCCTTTATAATCCCCACTGTAACAACTGTCAGTATCACACAATGGGACTTTGGCATGAATGAGTATCACAGCCTTTCACACAACTTTCTGATTCAACAATAATTTATAAAATGGCAACCCTGATTTAAAAAATTAATACAATTTTGGATAAGTGTCAGTTTGACACAATCATATTAATGAAATAAATAAGCAAAGACCTGCCTTAGCAAATCAAAAGTAGAACCTCTCGTTTTACAACTACAATCACATTCAAACTGTTTAACTGTCTCAAAAATTGAGAAACCCAAACTATTCCAATTTTGTCCATAATTACATTCACTTCACAGAAACCATCACTTTTACTTTACAATTTACATACACTTACTTTTGTCCACAACTAGAAAATTTGGGTGGCGATTCTTGTTGATCTCACCAATTCCACCCAACAGGAATCCAACACAAGTGTCCTAAAAAGCAGATAGTATAAAATATCAGCAACAGTTTATATTAACGGATTCATTAGTACCTCATCTCCAATTACTGATATGAGTTTTCCCTTAACTGATGAATGAAGAGCCATTTTTTTATATTTTTCTGAAAAACAACTCTGCACCAAACCAAAATTTACCTAATCAGCTGACCAAATGACAGGTTGCAATGCAAGTTGATTTTACTCACGTGATTGGGGTGGGGCGGCTCATAGACAAAATAAGTATCGTCGTTGCTTGGAGTGCGGTATACTTCGCAATACTCCGCATGCGTATTACACATTTCCGTGTGAGTTGCCATGACACTTGTTAACATCTGATTTCCGATTAGTGTCTTTAGAAGTGGTGGACACGGATAGGTCATTTGATGATTGTTTGTTGCGCGTTCTTTAAAAATTTATTATCGGCGCTCTAGAGCAGTCAATCAATAACGGGGAGCGGGGAGCAGTGACCGCTCTCAGCCTCAGCAGAAAACTCAGTTGCGTTTGAGCACAATAAACAATTATAACGACTGGTTTACATAAGTTATGGGTTTTTAATCAACTAGATAATTCGATCATTAGATATAATCATATTACTTTGATTGGGCATCGTTTTTGTATGCAAAATACCCTTGTACCTAGAGATTCTGTTTTACCGACACTGACGCTTACTAGTAAGCGTTAGTGTCGATAATGCAGGCTCACTACTTCTACCTCAATGGCAAACTAGAAAGGACATAATTCTAGTTTTCTTCACAGAGATAAAAAAAAGTATGCGTCCGTCAAAGTGAGTGACATATATAAAGCCGCCAACAAAAAATCATTTCCCAACTGTCATTCTTCTTCTTATTAATATTCGCCCTATACATTTAACTAGCTATATTCTTCTCGAGCCAGTTCCCATCCCACTGTGTAAAAATTTAAAAAATCTTTAACCCAGTTTTCAACAAGAGGTTCCCGGTTCTCTAGCGGTTTTGAAAAATTTGGTAAAAGATGCAATCAATATGGTACTTGCTTACCTATGTCTATTGCATTCTTGTTACATAAATTGATTATTTATTATATCTTCCACATACTTTGAAAACTGGTTTATAAAGAGATAAGAAGAGAGATTCCATCAGTATTAGGATTAGTGTACCTACAGGTTTAATAATAAAAATAATTCTTAAAAATTTTATATTTAAGTTTCCTAATAGGTGTAAAAAGCAATTCAAACAATTGAAAAAATAAAATAAAGACATCTTCAATAAAAATCAATAGGTACCTACTCTAGTACTAGTATTATAGACCTACGACCCCTGTATAGTTGCACCTATTTAGTAGCACTCTTCAAAAAAGCCATTCCGTGAACCCTGAAATGCTTATTCAAATCCAGTTCAGTTTCAAATTTCACCCGACAGACTCGACATTGGTTTTTCTCGAGAGGCTCATCGATTTCAAAGCTCGAGTCACTTTGCCTCTTGATAGCGTCTTCATCGTAACAGTTATTGTTGCTGAAATAATCAACAACGTCCGAGACGTAATGGTAATATTGCAGGTGCTTGATTAGCGAAGGTTTCACCACGAAGCACTCCCCGCACTCCATGCACTGATAAGACGTTGAAATGTCCCGATGGGTAATTATGTGAACGTGAAACTCGCTTCGATTTGTATCAGTGTAGGGACACAGTTTACAGTAATACGTCCCGTTGAAAGGTGTCGGATCGTCAGCTTGCAAGTCCTCGATGTTGTTACTTTCTTTTTGTCTTTTAGTTCGAATTAATTTCTTGCGCTTATTCTTTCTAGGACTGTCGTCAGATTTTTGCGGTGAACTTCTCTTAGATGATGCCCCTGTACTTAGAACAGGACTTAGGGAGGGGCTTTTTGTAGTTTCTCTATCAATAGAACGTCTCGCAATTCCTTTCAGATCATCTGGCGATAGGTTTACAAGCTTTATAAAAGGTTTGCTGTATTTACAGTTATTCTTCTCATGCTCCGATTGACTTTCATTGGTAGTTAAAGTGACACCGCAAAGTAAGCAAGTATTTATATTCTCTTCTTCCTCAATGAATTCATCATTCTCGGCGTCCTCTAGCGAATGATAACTGGGTAGATAATTAATGTATTGACAGTTGTGACAAACTTTTGTCGGTTGTGTTTCTTGGAAGCTGATTCTAGATTGACAATTTTTACATCGTATATACTTCAAATTGCTGTCGGTGGTCGAATATTGGGGTATTTTAGAACATTTAAATAAATGAGAGGCGTAGGTAGAAGGTGAACGAAAATAGCTGTGACAAAACCTACAAGCGTGAACGTAAATGCATTTGCTACGATCTGATACGTGGGCCATGATATGTCTGACGTAATTGGAGGTCCCCATTTTGTCGCAAACCAAACATTTATATATTGTGGTCGAGGTGGATTTTTGCGGATGAGTTTTTGAATGCTGTTCAAACAGATTTTTACTCAACAGCGTCAACTTGCAAGTGTTGCAGTGCTCCAGGAGCTGTAAATGACTCTCAAAATGCGAAACGTAAGTGCCCACGAGCGAGAACGTCTTCCCGCATCTCTTCCCTGGACACTTATACTTGACCTGTTTGGCCAGATGGAAACAGACATCGTCGAGATGTGTCTTGAACTGAGATCGATCCTTGAACATATTCCCGCACTCCGGACAAACATACGGTTCGGAACCACTGTGGATCCTCATGTGCGCTTTCAGGGAACATTTCGTGGGCGCAATATACCTGCACATACTGCAAGTTAGAGCAGCGTCGAAGGGCACATTTGTATCCAAGAAATGATCTGCCATTTTAATTGTTTGTTTTTCCCCGCATTCCGAACATTTGGGTATTCGTTTATTGGTCACGTTATTGAACAACGATTCGATCTTCGATATCACCGGCATCGTGATGACTTGCTGTTCCTCTGGTTCTTTTTTAATTTCGGGTTCCTTCAATAATTGTACCTGAGTTTCTTTAGCATGATTAGGTATGTTAATCTTGGCCCTTTCCTGCAACAGGATCATTTTCTTTAAATTTTTATGAGCTTGCACACTGATAAACTGACATTTGGGTACGTTCAACGAAACCTGTTTGATAGCTAACTGGCACCCGATCTCGTTTTGGGTTTGATGCCGGAATAAAAGATCATTCGGTTTGAAGGCTATTATCTGCTGTCCCATCGTTTGAGGAAGGGGACTGTAAAATTGTGAATTTATGTAACAGTTGGGATCGATTGTATTTTCTTCGACGTCATATAAAAGAGGTATATCTGGATGAGGAGTAAATCCGGCATATTCCAACGGTAAGGAGGCCAATTCCAGCAAGTCCAAATCGATGAAGCCTTTATTCAAGGAGAAGTGATCGCGGGCATGAAGGAGGAATGAACAACTGTTGAAAAAAGTTAATTTTGCAGCGCACTGAGGACACGAGTAGTTCAACACTATGGTTCGTCTGTTCACATGGTCCAGAAAAGAAGTTTTCGAAGCAAACCTGAAAGAAACAGAAATTAATAATTGACTAGTTTTATTCCCTTTCCCCATCTCGCATTCTTACATATTCCTGCAAACGTAGCACGGATAAACCGCCAAACCGAGTTGTGGTTTGAATGAAATCCATTCTGAGTTGGCTTTGTCAAATAGAATGTTCCACTTTGCTAGATGTGGATTCCTTTTCTGAAAGAGGTGATAAAAATAATTAGCACAAATATGAAAATCTAATAGATCTCATCTCATAACAATTAAAGCAATGTTTAATTAATTAACATTATTGTTTATCAACAAAACTGATGTTCCTATAAACAATTAACAAGTACTTCACAACATTCAGTTGTTAGTAAACATAAAGCCGCGACCTCGATCTAGATACAGTGTCATTGAGAGGCACATTCGGCAAATGATAATATTAATCAATTATTACCGACTAATATTAATAAAGCCATAGACATGTTATGTTAGATGAACAAATTATTGTCTGAGCTAGAAGCGGGGACAAATTTATAAGAGCCATTTATAATTCGGGGAAACCCATGTATAACTCGGGGAAACCCATAAACAAATAATCAAATTAACTTCACAACGCATAGAAAAATAGTGAAGAAAATTGGAAATGGCTTTAAGGAAACCTAAAAAAAAAACATTTTTAAAATAACACCCGACCGGCATTGATTTACAATGCAATGGAAGCTTCTAGAAAAAGTACTTTACCTAAACACATGAATTTTTACACAACAGGACACAATGACAAAAAGTTGAAGGGCAACTCCATTAGAAAGATGATCACGAACACGAACACAGCCAGGGGAATCACAGCCACAGAAAAATAAGAAAGAGTTAGGTGGTGCCCAACTAACAATTTTATATTTTATAAATGCTGTAAGAATGTTAATAAAACAAAATTTATAAAACAGCTTTATTCCTGAGAACATTTCTAAAACGTCTATACAGCAGTTATAAACGCAAATTGGGCGCAGGTTTATAAAACATATTGGCTTTTTAACTTGTTCTATAAGGTCAGCGTAGCACTAATATCGGATAGTTATGTAAACGTCTACTCAAGCCGTAAGAAACAAAGTCAAACATCATTATAAAACTGTTTTATAAAGGTTATACCTATTACCACTATGCAATGGTTATAAAATAAAGAGAACATTTTCACGCAACAGTTTTATAACTTACTTCCAAGTTACATATTTGTTTTATTAGTGTGATGGATCACTGCAAGCATAAAATATATTTGTTTCATAGGTGCTAAACAATTCCTTTACTAGGAGGTAGAGTGTGTAGAGTGAAACTAAAATGCTACGACTGGGTATTTTAATGAAAACGGGATGTTGATAGCTACTCACTTTCGGACTTACAAGTCAAATTATCGTGGCTCCTAAGATCTCCTAAAAGTCAATTTTACTTGCGAAGTAAATTTTATTGTGAAATATATAGTATATATGTGGTAATATTTCAACGCGCCACAGTTAAAATTGATATTAGAAATATTAAAAATTTATAAAAAAATTAAAAAAAAAAAAATTCATGATAATATAATAATAGGTACGTGTAAACTTTTTTTTTAAGAATATACTTCAACTGATATGTTTTTTATTGTTAAAAGGTGGTAACTACTGACTCAAAATTACACATAATTCAACAATGGCGCCTGTTCATAGGTGCTTAATTCTGTATCCAATATGGCTGGTACCTAATAAAACAATTTTGTATCTAAAGTCGACCTTATATGGCAATCAAGCAGAATTAGTGACTTTTATAAAACATTATAGTTACGACATTCAACATATCCAAAATACAGGACCGTATTCGATGTTTATCAAACAATAATAATGATACCTATTATGTATGTTATTATTATTATTTTTAAATTACCCAACAGAAACATTCAATTTCCAGTTACAGCGACCAGTTAAAGTACAATTGAAATCCAAATAAATAGCACAATACACAAAAACAGTATTATATTATATATCAGGTTGTTGATGAATAGGTGGTACTTGAGAAGTACCGGCGTTCATACTACTTGAAGTGCCATTGCAGTAAAATGTTTATCATTAAAATTATAATATTACTTTAAATATAATATTATAATAATTAAATGCCGTTAAAGAATTTATAAAAAATTATTCGATTATTATTAACTGTGTAAATTTCATTTCTATTTGCTCACGCGATATTAAGCGACACTAGGGAAGAACGGCAACTTTGAATTGCAAAATATGAGTAAAATCGCGTATTTAAATATCCCACCATAGAAAAATAATAATACGGTTCTGCAATTGCCCTCTCCATAAGATGCTGTGTTCAAAATACGTTGTTGTGCATAATACAGTTGGTATGCAAGTCTTACCGAACAAATTTGTTGTATAACATTGGCTTGTATGACAGTTACAGAACAAATCTGTTTTATAACACTGAACTGGAGACAAGTACAGAATACATTTGTTTTATAATCCTGTTCTCGGTGACCATTAGAAAATATAAGGCAAACAGGTTACCAGTTAAGTAATATACAGAAGAAATCTGTTTTATAACACTGAACTGCGTGACAATTACAGAACAAATTTGTTTTATAAGCCTGTTCTTGGTGACCATTAAAGAATTATGATATTTGCAAAATTGATTTTAGTTTTATAACTGTAATGTTTCAGCAGTTATAAAACAGATTTGTTTTATTATAATGTGAAAGTATATCTTTAGAGAACAATTTTATTCGCTTCTGAATCTGATAGGTAGTTGAATATCTAATTCTTCGGTGCATTCTAACTTTACAAGCCAGTCATTATTTGCTAAACTACTCGCTTCTGTTTCGTTTTCTGTCCTGAGACTAGACCAGTTGTTATTGAGTACAAAATGTCCTTCGCTTACAACAATTTCATTGATTTTTCCAACAATTTTGTTTGTCTGTAAGCCTGAATGATCATCAGAGACAGCAGGAACCCTTTCGCCACTGCGTTTTATTTTTTCCAGCGACTAAAATATCCGACATTTTATTTGATTTTTGTAAGAATAAGCACCCTTGATCGTTTGAACAGGCACACATATATTAGACTTTTATTTATTTCTTATTTTTTTATAAGTAGTTATCCTTTACAGGGTTATTTTATTTCATAACAGTTTTATTATTATTTCCTTTTTGCAGGTTCTTTAGTTGGTATATAACAGTTATATTTCGGCTTCTATTATGACAAATTTGCTGCGATAACCAAATTGCATTGTAAGATCACTTATATAACAGTTTCATAAGAACACAACGTCAATTGTATAAAGCAATTATGTAACAGAGCTTTCATATTATGTTTTAAACACTGCTAAATAACTCCTATAAATCAGTTTCGTTTTATAATAATTTATATCCTATAACGATAGTCGCATAAACGTTTATAAAACAGTTTTATATTTTATTTTATAAGGTGTTTTATAATTTAGCACTAAGAACGTTCTAAACGTTGTCTAAGAAAACAATTTTGTTCCCAAGAGCAAAATGATTTCCCTCACAGCTTAAATACAACAAAATTATATTCTTGAAGCCGCAATATAATAATTATAAAACAAATCAGTTCTTTTATGAATATTTTATACAGCAAAATTGTTAGTTGGGTGGTAATATAGTCCTCCCATGTCATTGGAAAAAGGGTTTTTCTTAGGGATTTAAAAAATATTTTCTCAAAGTTTGTGTTTTTTTTAGTTTATGAGGTATCGCAGACGCAGAAAATGTAAAAAAAAAAAAACAGTGAATCCGCCCTTATCTTCGAAATTAGTGAACTAAAAATGCTCAAAAATGTTTTAATGTCAGAAATGCACGTACATTTCATACCAAAGAAATTTTTTTGGTGAAGAAACCAAAAAAGAGGTTTTTTCTCTTAATATGCGTTTTGTTGTACTGTGTATAATTTTTAATTCAGCATACAGGCGTCCCATAATAAGTCACGGATAAAGTTTTCACCATTTAACTACGTTGTTTGGAGTGCTTAGACCATTCTCGGCATTCCCATTTTAGACTTTCTAGATTTTTCTACTATTTTTATGAGGAGATTCCTTATTGTTCCTTGAACCTTGCTGACCCTTCAATAATGCTTTGTAGAGCTTGCCCCACAAAATACGGGACGGGACACCCTGTATATACTGTAAAACATCTTTTGGACTTGGAGATTAGATAGACAGAAATATAAATTTAAACGGTAATTGCTCAATAATTATGATTAATTGTGGCCAGTGTTTTTTTTTACTCTTTTTGATCAGGAAGGTATAAGTCGAATTTAACTAGACTGTAAAATATTAAAGCATGTGGACATTAAATTAAAAGTAAAACAAAATGTACTGGACAGAATGTAGCTTGCAGCTGCGGCTAAATGAAGACAGTGTTTTCTAGAGTCTAGTTTTAGAGTCGTACCAGCGATAACATTAGTCAGTACCAATAATGCATTACATTTTTTGGTTTCCATTATTTTTTTCATACCGAATGACATGGAAAAACAATATGGCGGCCATAAGAAAAACAAAAGTTGGCTATGAAAACTTTGGGATCTAGTTGGCTTTGAAATTTTTTGTAATGTCAAACGGATAGCTTTTGACGACTTATGTAAGCCTACAAAAAATAATTAATTAATTTTCAGTAATAAAAAAGATATGGGTAAAATAAGAAATTTTGATTTTTCAGTTTTTTCAGGATATTTCAGCAACTACTGAAAAGATTAAAAAAAGAAATCAAATTCTTATTAAGCATCAAATTGTGCAACTTTTCTCTAATTTAACTGACCCTCTGTATCTCTTGCCGTTTCCGAAATCCCCATGTAGTTACTATTATCTGGGACACCCGGTATATATATGCAGAAACTGACACTACCAAAAAAGCGAGGGCGTGGCAAAGGGGGAGGGGACAGGTGGGCCAGGTTCACCCAACTCCATAATACTTCTGGTCCACCCCAGATAAAATTTCAAATCGAGACCTGACTTTCAGAGTTCGCTGAATTTCGAGGTAACCACGGCGAACTCCGCGGTAGTGTGGCATGTGGTGTAGACCAGACTGAGCGGTGTAAAGGATTTTATTTCATACTAATACATTATAACTAGATAAACGCTTGGTTACCGTAACTATAAACATACTCATAACTCCCTTGGGACTGTTATGAATCCATAACTCCCTCTAATTCTAATATTACTATTGGTTTAATTCTGGTAACCATTGGATGTTGCTTTTGTTATTGCATTGTTGGTTGCATATTTGGATTTCATATGTCATTTTCTACAAACTTTTCAGTTGATATATCCATGGTAATCAATAATCATGATTACTCAATTATTAAAAACATTCGTTTAATTTTAAAAACCAACAGATTTCGTTTTTATATTTCATTTAGTATAAAATAAAATAGATTATGTATCACGGGAGTTATTAGATGTTAATAACCTCGGGCAACTTAACAATCCCTCGGGACTAACGTCCCTCGGGATTGCAATATGTTGCCCTCTGTAATTAACATCCTCATAACTCCCTTGATACATAAATAACTATTAATTTTATTTATTGAAGTGCTGGGAAATGGCTTGACCTTGAATAATAAAACAATTGCGCCAGGGATATGCATGGGAACCTCGCCCCCCCTTTACTTTTTACATTCACCTCCTCCTTAGGATCCGCTTCACTCAATTCTATAATATCACGAGCCACTATTCGACTCCCCCTTTAGAAAAAAATCCTGCTATGCTCTTGCTAAAAAGCAATGGCAGAGAAGCGGTAATAAGTTGGAAATTATCCTCGAAACGTTTGTTTCTGTTTGCCGCTTCTCCGAAATTACTTTTTTGGTAATGTCACTAATGTCATTTTCTGTATCCTTTTTCGTATCTTTAGTACCCTTAATTTAGTAGATATCGGTCACAATAGCCAAACTGTTAGAGTTTCGGTCAAACGATCTCTAAAGTGCAGCATGGCTTTGTTTGGTCAGTACTTGGATGGGTGACCAAACTTTATAGTGGTAAATAAAAAAGTTCCGTGACCGATCGTGCTCCGGGAGGTACGTTAAAAAGGGGGTCCCGGCTGCTTCACAGCAGTCGTTAGGTTACGTCAGAGGCCCTTGAGGCTACTTGAAGGCTACTTCTGACACTTGGGCTTTACCACAGCCATAAGATATTTATTTATTTATTTATTTAGTAGATATCTTATGACCACTTCGGGAGCGATTAAGGTGATACAGAGTGGTTATAGTTTGTGGTACCCTTACTCGGGACACTAGTCGATTATTTGGATATAGCTGCGTGTGGTATATTTTGTTTTTTTTTGGTTGGTAGGAATGGTAGGTAGGATTACTATATACCAGGTATGTACCTACTTCTAGAACTAAAAGTAAACTTACAAGAAAAAGTAACTATTTTCAACTTACTTTAAAAAAATTATTATTATTATTAGCAGTGGCAGCAGCAGCAGCAGGTTTGTTGATTATTCTTACAATATTCACTGTTGAAGCCGCCATTTTTATTCAGTTGCCTTGTGTCTGGTTTAGACAGGCAATAATACAGTCTTCTCTAGTTAAAATAATCGAAATAAATAGAACAATGTAATCAGAATTAGATAAAGAATATTTCAAGAGATTAATTAAAATTTAAAAACAGAAGTTGCTACAATAAAAACGATAAACTCACTGATAACGATTTTTAGGTTAGATTCTGTGGTCAACAAGATACTCTTTGACAGTCTTGACTTGACAGTTTGAGAACTGTCTAAGCACTTATCATAATATTATGAATGTTATGTCACTTTAATGAAATATGTCACTTCAATTATTCAACCTTATCATTCAGTCAGAGTAATGTCAAATTTAGTTTTGAGATTATTTTGAAATTTGAAAATCATTTTGCAATTACATATTTATATGTTGTTTATAATACCAAAGTGCGGATTTGGGTCCCTCAATTTTGTTCAGAAGTGAATAAGATTAAGAACAAATTAGAGAGGTTATGGGTTATAGCAATTTGTTCAGTGTTAGTGGCTGTGAAGGTAAGTCAAGTTAATTTTTGGTTAAATTTAGAAATAAAATAGAAAGTACAAGTAGCTAAATTGTCTTTTTTTGGTGTCTAGGAGGACCACAAAAGTATAGGCACTTAATAGTACCAGTATACCTATTCAACCAAACATTTTTTTTGTTACGATGTTATAATAAGATTTACTATAATATAAAAACAAACCTTTATAATTGATAGAATTGTCCTTACTCCTTCTTGTTTGTCTATACTTACCTTTTTAAATGAATCGATATAAGGCCCAGTACCTATGCCTTGTATTATTGTCTCTGTTCAACGTTCCTATTCTTGTACCTGCTAGCGTTATTGTTATTGGACCTGTCAAATGGATAATAATTCAGTAAAGATCAAACCGTCTTCTTTTTATTTTAATTAAAACAAACATTTGTAAAAAAAAAATTTATTTTACAAACAATACAACCCTATCGGCCAGATCTATTAGACAATTCAAAAATATAATTTGAGATTTCGATTCCTTTTAATTTGTGTTCCTAAAAATACCTACCCCCAAATTCATCACAGATCTGTTTTTTCTTATATCACATATTAACATATCTAACATTATTTCTTAAAATACAGTCGATATATGCGGTCTTTTAAATTAAGAACAGGCTGCACCAGCGTACATACGATCACCAGGATCAACACTTTGAATTCTATATAAAAAAGTAACTGGCTACCGTTACTTTTTCTATCGAACCATTTGGTGTACAAGCTTAATATCAGCGTCACGCCTCCGAGAGTGAAAGTGCTGACTCCCAGGAAAATATGGAGCAATCGGGTAGGTTTAGGGATGAAATTGTAGTAAGCTAAAACTCCCATTATGACAGTTAGGGCGGACGAAATAACGGACGCCAAACCCATGACACCGTGCCATGTCTTAAAGTGTTCTTTGTTTAGATTATTTTTGTTTACGATGATGATAATGTATCCTGCAGCGATGAGAATGTTAGCGGTTCCTTGCAGGATCCAGTGGTACTGAATTCGGGTGCTGCGGGGAAGGTTTTTTGTTAAAAATTCCCCGTTATTTACGACTAGGATGCCTTGGGTCATCGAAATCAGCCACTACGGAAGAAGAACTAGATTAGAATGAATTACAGTTTAGCATGCATGGAAATTTTCATTTTCATTTCATTTTGAATTCTGTAGGTTTGAGTGTATGGTGTGCAGTGATGACTAGATTTATTAAAAAATAATAGTCAGTGATTTTTTTGAAAGTATGGTTATTCTGTGTTGATGTTTCATTCACAACCTACTTGTTTCCCAAAAGTTTTCTCACCCCGCCTTTTGAGAAAATTTTGAAAAAGTATAAGTAGGTACTTACCCCCAAAGTCAACAAAAGAGGATGCCAGGTGAAAAAGACGAAATCATCGTTGAAGCAGAAATAAATAATCAAAACGGCGTAAGTTACAATGCATATTTGAGAAATATAGGGGGAGTACTTGAAAAATAAATTCGAACTTCCATCCGAACCCGAAGAAACGGCAATGTTTTTCTTGTTGTCTTTCTTTCCCATGACAGATTCTGCTGACGCTGGCGCTAGCGCTGACGATTGGTTTTGGTTTCTTCTACTTCCTTTACCTTTGGTGTATGTTGTGTTGCCTGGCATTATTGCGCACTCTGATGAGGTATCTTTTTCAGCTTCAGGGCTAAGACTAATTTCTTCAAGCTCTATATCAGCCATTTACCTAAGGTACTTTTTTACACTAATAAATTCCCCAATTCGGTAATTCGATAGATAGTGATTTCAATAAAATTCTTATGCAAGTGCTGGTGCTGGTGCTGGCGCTGGTGATTATTATTTGTTTATGTTTATGATATCAACAATGAAATTATCGTTTGTGTTATCTTTATTATTGACCTTTTCACTCTTGTTTTAAATTGTTCAAGTTTGAAACGTGATGATGAGTGTGAACGGCGAATTTATGGATGAGAGAGAACCCAGATAGCACCGAGTGTCCCATGGACGTCCGTTGAGTATCCATTATCCGTCCATTGGTCCATGGACAATAAATGGACGTCCTACGGACTTCTCCGCACGGACTTCCTATGTACGTCCACAAAAGTACGTCCATTGGACGTCCATCGAGTTATTTTTGACTATTGCGCATGACGTGCTGTCGCAGACAGGAAGAGAATAGCAGCACAAGTGCGTACGCACGCGCTAACCACCCCATCTTCCATTCTTCCACTATCATACAATCCACATTCCTACCTTATACATTAATTCGTCCCAAGGAAAGACTTCCGCCATTCCCATCAAACTCAAGACTGCTAGCGTGAAGATGAAGACATATCTGCATTATACAGTGAACAAAAGAAAGAAATTCGATGAATCTTCAATTTTTAGAGTTTGTGAAAAATCCAAAAACGAATATTTTCATTAAGTTTATCAATATTATCATAAACTAATATACTTAACAACTTTTCAATGAAAATTACCAGATTTTACGTCAAACTTAATGATCGAAACACGTAAGTAGGTAAGTACCTAGTCGTTTTCCTGTACCTATCTTTAGGCGTTATCAACGTTGTTTTCAAAACAGAAAATTACCGTATATACCCTATACCTATCACTACATTTATTGGATTTTTCAAAACTCTAAATTTCAAGACTTATCGAATATTTTCTGTCTTTTGTTCCTCACTAAGATATTTATCAGCAAATGCTTTGTGGACATATCCGATAACGGACTCTCTATGGACATCCGATAACGGACTCCCTATGGACGTCCGATAACGGACATCCTATGGACGTCCGGTAACGGACATCCTGCGGATGTCCAAAGTTGTGACAAATGGACACTGAGTGGACGTCCCATGGACGTCCATAGGACAAAAACGGACGTCCTATGGACGTCCGTTGGTACATAGAGGGATGTCCATTGGACGTCCATAGGACTACTTTGTGCTGTTTGGGAATACCTAAGCAAAAAATAACAGAATATTTTTTATGATTTATTTAAAAAAATTACATTTTTGATAAAGTATAAAATTGTCTTAACCAGCTAATAATAAATATTAAAATAATATTATTTTGAATAGAAATAATAAAGCATTATATTAGAATTTAAAATTTTCAAAATTTTATCACAAAGACATAAAATTTAAATAAAAATTTTCAATAAAGTCGAATTAATTTTAATAAGAGTGATGATGGTGTCCATTCATAAATGAAAAACTGGATTTTTTTAATTGCTGAAAAAATTATTTAAACAAGAAAATTGTTTTTTTCAACAAGAAAAAGCTCTTTTGTTTATTATTGTGTTATACAGGCTGTTGCAAAATTATGTGGGACCGACTGTATAAATAAATAAAAATTGTATGCTTTCGTAGGTGTATTATCATTTCTTGAATTAAAATAGGTATAGGTACATAGGGTGAGTTTTTTTCAATGTTTAGTACAGGGATCTCGTAAAATATTCCAGTTAAACGAAATGTTAAATGGGGAAATAAGTAGTGCAGTTTTATGAGCTTAGTTTGAAGCAAATTTTTTCGAAATCTTCATGGGTGTCTAGATATTATTTGACAAAAACAAAATTTCGCGAAATTCTTTACACTGATGAGATAGCGCTCTAATTATTGGAATTAGAGAACAATACTAAGGAAAAATGTTTTAAATGATTTTAAAACCAATAAAACGGCGCTATAATTTTCTTTATTTGTCATGCCATTTTCGAGTTAATGACATAAACGTGTAAACATGTGTATTTTTAAGTGTAAAAAAGGTCCTGACTTCTTATTTTTAGGAAAAATCATGTCGAGTTTTACTTCGTCGTATTTAGAAAAAAAAAGACATATCGATGTCATAGTCAATGTCATAACTTGAAAATGACAGGACAAATTTAAAAAAATGTAACGCCGTTTTATTGCTTATAAAATCTTCTAAAATGTTTTCCTTTACGACTTTTCTCTAATCCCAATAATAAGACTGCTATATCAGTATAAAGAAATTCCCGGAATTTACTTTATGTTAAATACCTAGGAACCCATGGAGATTTAAAAAAAAAAAAACAAAAGCGGTTTGGAATTAAGTTCATAAAGCTGCACTACTTTCCCCCTTTTAACCCTTCCTCTAACTGCAGTAGTTTACGAGATCCCTGTACTATAAACATTGAAGAAAACTCACCCTGTATAGTTTCTTTTAATGAAAACAAAAACAAAAAAACATTTGTCAATAATAATTTAAAATAACATGCGACATTTATTTTCATTATTGGAACGCAATTTTTTTACTAAATACGGTTGTTTGAACGTTAGGTAAGTACCTCTATTATTAAGGTATTAAGCGTGCAACTTGAAATTTTTAATTTTTTCTTAAAAGAGGCGTTTTTATTTGAAGTAAACATTTTATAAATGGTAGAATAATCTTTTTTATGCTGTAGAAAGGTACCGCAAGAGAACCACCTATTTTTGAAAAAAAATTGACCCCACACCTGACACCAATTTAACATTGGTAGGTCTACTGTGAAAACTTTGACAAAACAACTTTGATAGCTTTGAAACAGAACCATTTTAGCGCGAATTTTGGAAGGAACATGGACCTTATTACCTTTATTATACTCGCTCTTTTTACAGTACCTACCTACACAAAAAGCAGCAGTGAAATGGTACTTTGTATAAAATATTTTAATTAAACACCTGTTTTTTAAAATTTATTTAGAAATTTATAAATTAACAGTGACTACAACAAAAACGGTTGAAGTAGGTTAGGTTACTTTATTAAAGGCTACTTATTGTAGTTTTTTTTTATTTATTTATTGAATACATTGTTGTATATGCAGGGGGTTTCTAACCGAGTTTGCTGCGATGTTAAATAAGGGAGATAAGGACTATTGAACTTTAGACATTTGACGTCGTAACAGCCGCGCTACCTCATATATATGAGATAGGAAGAAGATATCGAAGTGCCGTTTTCACCATTAGAGACAATGCCATTAAATGTATCAAAGCATAAAATAAAAATGTAAATTACACAATAATTGAGCATTATAATTTGTTTTGACCTATTAAATTATTTAATCTGCGTGATGTAACTTTAATTTATTATTGCAGTTATTGATATAATAATAGTTTTAAAAATGGTCAATCGAAAAATTGGAATTTTGATAACCCACAGTTTTATTTTTTTAACTTTTAAACTCGGCACGAAATCCGATAACATATTATTGCGAAAAATGGCAATAATAATTTGCAATAGCATACATACCTACTTGTTTACAATCAGTTTAGGAGTGTGGAATCATGGCGGTATAGTGTACCTACTTACCTACTTATATCTTCATGCCATATTTATACATATTTCTTTTCATTTGCCATAATGTATTTATACAGGGTGTCCGTTTTTCGAGCTTAAGCATGGGTATCTCGCTTATCAGTAGAGATACGAGGTCGGTTAAATTGGGGCAAAGTTGCGTATTTTTATGCCGAGTAATAATCTGAAAAAAATTGAGGATTTTTTCAGTCGTTGCTGAAATATCCTGAAAAAACTGAAAAATCGAAATTTCTTATTTTCATCATATCTTTTTTGTCAAATTTTTTTTTTCATAAAAAAAAGAAAATTTGATCACCGAACGACATCGGGCGACGTCGCAATATGACGTGACATTGCTTGACTTACCTATATAATGGTTATTTATGACATTCGGTTGAAAAAAGGTTACCTATTTTTTTCGAAAAAAGAAAAATAAAATTTTGAAAATTTTCTTTGAATGTGAAATGTGATAGATTTTTGGTTTCCTTAATTTTTTTAATACAGAACGACATGAAAATCCAATATGGCGGCCATAAGAAAAACGAAAGTTGACTGTGAAAACTCTTGATCTAGTCGGCTTTGAAAATTTTTGAAACGTCAGATGGATAGCTCTTAGCGGCTTACGTAAGTCTACAAAAAATTATTTATTAATTTTCATAAATAAGAAAGATATGGCAAAAATAAGAAAATTAGATTTTTCAGTTTTTCCAGGATATTTCAGCAACGACTGAAAATATCCTGAATTTTTTTTCAGATTATTACTAGGCATAAAAATACGCAACTTTGCCCCAATTTGACCGACTTCGTATTTCTTAAGATAACCGAGATCCCCATACTTAAGCTCGAAAAACGGACACCTGTATATGCCATTTATTTTACAGACAGGGTGGTCGATCACTTATTATGTCCATCTCCGAAATAGAGATTAACTTTAAAGATGAAAATTTAAAAAACAAAATAAAGGGCCATAGATAGGCGTAATCAGTTTAATTTTTTTTCAGTTAATTTGGTGGTAAAGGGGCAAAATAAATTGATTTTTCTACAATACATCGGCAGAAATCGATTAATAAAATTAAAATAACTTACTTGAATAAAATGCATAAAATATGGAAATGACAGAAAGAATGATTGATTGGTACCTACCTATAAAAATATCATGAATCCTAAATAGTCACAACAATACCTATTCGAGTTCAATTGCACACTATGTTTACTTAGGCTGTTTAGGGATTTATGGTAGGTAACTACCGTCTTCAGATTATTGGTCACTTTTATTACCACCATATATCAATTATTCTACCTTTCATTTTCCATATTTTATGTATTTTATGTATTTAAAGCCTTGTAATTAGTTTTTTTTTTTTAATTTCTTTTCAGCAATTTTGATTTTATTTATCGGTTTCTACCAATGTATTGAAAAAAATCGAATTTATTATCACTTTACCACCAAATAAAAAAATAATTAAACTGATCTATTAGGGTTCTATATTAATTAGATATATCCTCAAAGTTTCAATTGTTTATCATTAAAATTAACTTCTATTTCGGGGGTGGACATAATAAGTGATGGACCACCCTGTACAGTGCATTTCTTTTAAGTATGCGTGTTAAAACTTACACCCCATGTTAACTTTTTTTAAAGTTTTTTTTAAATTTTACTTCACAATATAATCTGTCAGAAAAGCCGGGTATTGTTTAACTTAATTATACAGGGTCTTGACTATTTCGTGGCTCACTATAGGGAAATCGGAAAGAGTAAATGATTCAGGGTTGGCTATAATACAAAAAATGTTCACAATTTGATACTGATTAGGAATCTTTGGGATAACTTCAGTCGTGTCTGAAATATCCCGAAAAACTGAAAAATCCATTATTAAATCCATTAAAATTGGATCACATAAGTCGCCATGAGCTATCCATGTGACGTTTCAAACATATTCAAAACCGACTAGATCCTAGAGTTACCATAGTCAACTTTTGTTTTTTCTTATGGCCGCAAAAAAAATCAAGGAAAACCATAAATCTCTCTTACATTTGGAAAATAAAAAAAAAATAATTATTCTTCTTTTTCAACAAAAAATAATTATTTCACAGGATTTTTTTTCGGAAAAAAAGAATAAAATTTATTCTCCAAATGTAAGAGAGATTAATTTGCGGCCATAAGAAAAACAAAAGTTGACCATGAAAACTCTAGGATCTAGTCGGCCTTGAAAATTTATGAAACGTCAAATAAATGACGACTTGTGAATCTACAAAAAATATTCATTTATTTTCAACTAGATACAGGTGTCTCTAAAAGGTCTTTATAACGCTCTACCACGTATTCCTCGGATGAAAGTAGGTAAGTCGATTTAAGCAAACTTATCTTTGTGCAAAGTTGCCTCGTTTAGCCGCTATACGAGATGTCAAAGTGTCAATTTAAAAATGGCTTATTTGATTTTAAAAACTTACCCGCACGAGCGATTTTAATGAAATTTGGTATGATGTCATGGTTTCATGGGACAAAAATTGGAATACTAAAATCACCCATGACGTTGATTCATTGGCGTAGATCATTGGTTTTTTATGTTTCACACACTTTGAACTTCTACGCCAATGGAATTATTTTTTTTTTAAATATCGAGTCGATTAATCAAAAACATTTTCTAAAATAATGCTACTCTTAATAAAAGTCGCCAAACCTTATCGTTTAGAAGAAAATCAAATTTGAATCTTGATTTTTATAGGAAATTTCGTATCTTTTCGCATGGGATTTTCTTGATTTAGGTAGAATAATAATAGTTATTTATGTATCAAGGGAGTTATGAGGATGTTAATTATAGAGGGCAACATATTGCAATCCCGAGGTTATTAACATCTAATAATTCACGTGATAGATAAATAATTTTATTTCATACAAAATGAAATATAAAAACCAAATCTGTTGGTTTTTTAAATTAAACGAATGTCAACTGAACAGTTTATAGAAAATGACATATGAAATCCAAATATTTTTGTTAATTCATTAGAGGGAGTTAAGGAGTAATAACAGCCCAGTATAACTCCCAAGGGAGTTAGGAATAGGAATATGTTTACAGTTACGGTAACTAAGGGTTTATCTAGTTATAATGTATTAGTATGAAATAAAATTAATTTACATTTCAATATTCACATGCGATTTTGATTGTCCGAATGCGATTTTGAATGTTCAGAATTTGAAATGTAAAAAATATTCCATTGGCGTAGAAGTTCAAATGTGTGAAACCCAAAAAAATCCATGATCTACGCCAATGAATCAACGTCATGGGTGATTTTAGTATTCCAATTTTTGTCTCATGAAACCATGACATCATACCAAATTTCATCAAAATCGCTCGTGCGGTTAAGTTTTTAAAATCAAAAATAACGTTTTTTAAATTGACACTTTGACATCTCGTAGCGGCTAAACGAGGCAACTTTGCACAAAGATGTGTTGGCTTAAATCGACTTACTTTCACCCGAGGAACACGTGGTAGAACGTTGTAAAGACCTTTTAGAGACACCTGTATAAAAAAGATATCGATAAAATATGGAATAGGTATGGGTTTTTCAGTTTTTTTCAGGATATTTCAGGAACGACTGAAGTTATCTCAAAGTTTGTTTCAGATTCTTAATAAGTATCAAACCATGCACTTTTTTTATAACATCACCAACCCTGTATCTTTTACTCTTTACGATATCCCTACATTGAGTCATGCACGAATAAGTAGTCAAGACCCTGTTTATATAATTAAGTTAAACAATGGCCGGTTTTTCTGAGAGAGGTTATATTGTGAAGTAGATGACATGACCATTTTTGAAAATTAAAAACGACTTCTAAGTTGCCACACAACATATAAGTGTAACTTTTAACATGCTATTTCCATAGCAACACACGTATTCGAAAGGATACGACAATATATTAAGTATTTAAGGCTCTGAAACTGCATTTTAATCCTTATTTATTGCCCGGTTTCATCAATAAATAGAACCTTCGGGGTTATATGAGTTTGAAAATTTTGAAAAACAAATGAGGTTGAAAATTTGTATATTATATCGTGTGATCCACAAAATTTTTAATCGACTATTATTGCCTTGAATAAAATGAAGCATATCGCCCGTATTCACAAACGATAATTTCCAAAATAATTACGTAATCAATTATCCCCATCTCATTCTATTGCAAAAAAACTGCATATCTCCATCTCACTCATTTAAATAATTACGTAATTATTTAGGAAATTATCGTTTGTGAATACGGGCATCTGCCAGAAAAAAAAAACAATTGGAAGGTGTGTAATTGAACTACTCCAATCAGTAATCTACAAATCGTAGCAAAATGCACAAAAACATTACTACTTACATAATGAACTTTGTTAGAGTAAAGAAACTAACCTGGAACAGTAACGACATCTGCTGAGTACGTATGTGGTACTGAGTTTATTATACTAATTTCAATTTGGAATTTGGTTGTATTCCAAGTTGGATGAACAATAAGGTAACAAAAAGTTAGTTTTTCCCATCGAATTAGTAAGGAGATCACTAGTTTTGCCACCCTCGAGGGGTGACGCTCTAGCGTGAGTCAATGTCGTAGGGTACCTATATTACCGACACTGACGTTTGCTAGCAGTATAGTGTCGGTACTCTAAGTCGTGAAAACAGTAAAATTCCACAAAGAACACGTTATCTCAGAAACTCGGAATAATATCATTTAAGTTTTTTATAATTTTACTTCCAAACCACAAACAATAGCAGAATTTATGAAGAATGGTGGTCAAAAATGGCACGAATAATAAAAAAGTGATAATTAAGGTAGTTATACTTAGTAATATACCAGTAATTTCATGAACTTTGATGATTACGGACATTCAAAAGTATGTGATTATTGAACAAAATATAAACAAAAAAATTATTACACATTTCTACTGCTACAACAAAAGATACCAGTCGAGTGTATGATTTACACATAGACTCGTATGGAATCGTTAAGTGATTTTTAATTAGTGCAATTCTCAAGGAGGAAAACAAAGTGTTACAATGTGGTCTTTTAATCTCGTTTGTTATTATTATTTTTTGAGCAAACATCGCGAGTTTGTTGACTCGTCACGATAAAATAGTTATTTATTTATTATTCCAATACTGTAACTGTAAAAGCTAAGTATGCTTTACGGATTTATTTATTTTTGTTTTTCGAAAAAGGATTTTTTTTCGATTGTGGCCGATTTTACTAAGGCCATGATGATGAGCATTATAAAATAAATGTCTTGGCGAGTGTAATTTCGACGTCTACCTCTGTAAGTACCTGTAGATGAAAGGATCAGTTAATCCTACATACATATACATACTTGATGCTGACCAATTATTGCTTGGGACTTCCCCTCTTTCTAGCGTCCAGTTTACTTGCCAGATTTATGGTCTTAATAACAGACGTCGAATTTACATCCGCCCAAATGCCACTTTCATCATCTTATCAGTTAACGATTCCACTGGAAAATACTATGGTCACTCTATAGGTAAAGCCCACGGATGATCTATGTAACCGTATTGGATATCTCTCAAGGTATCTCGGAATCGCTTGAAAAGAGGAGCCGGATGCTCCATGGTTGGAATTCGAATCATATGACCCATGTATTCTATAAATGATATGGGACTTACGATACAAGCTGTACCAGTTCCGAACATCTCCAAAAGCTGAAACATCAATAAATAATTTCTATTGTTGACCGTTTTAAAAATTATTTCATCCTTTTTTAGGCCTCTTTTACACATCACGGCTGAGAGACTGCTACGACGCGGTGCCGTGTAGTAAGGCTACTGTAGTAAATACCGAAGTTTACCTATTATTGTCATCCTGGTAAAAAGTGACTAACACACCGTGCTATGTGAAAGAGGTCTAAAAGGATATCAGGCAGCTTGCCCGAGAGCCTAAGGATATTGCAGTAACTCACCCTTCCAGTCCTTTCTAATTCTAGAATTTCATCCATAGTAATCGACCTTTGTTCCATTCTAAAATCTCCGAATGACTCCGCCAATTCTATGACAGACTGCCGATTCACTCCAGCCAAAATCAGCCCGTTCAAGGGTGGCGTGACCAGTACTTTATCTAAAATGTAAATCCCCTACGCTAAGATGTTTGAAATTGTATAGGAATCGTATCGTGTGAGCAAATGAAAACGTAATTTAGAATTTTTTTTCGAAAGCCCGTCTAAATGACGTTTTTATTTGCTCACAAGATATTGAGACGTTGAAATTCTATTAAAAAAAGTTACCTCCCCCTTCGTCGACGTAGTAAACGAACACGTTCATCGTCCCGACTTCCGTCAACTGTCTGTCGTCTCCGTAGAGCCACAACACCTGCTGACGACCCCTGGCGATCGCCTTGCTCTGCACGCGGATGGTCGGGCCGTAGTTCGATCCCATCTTCTTGTCGCCGACTCCGCCTGGCCAGGCCCTCGTGTACGCGGGGTCCGCTAACAGGGACACGGATTCGTCGGTTTTGCCGTCGAAGTAGCTGCCGACGGGACAGAGTATCGTGAATAGCAGGGCAGACTCTGATTGAGACACTCCTAGTGTACCCTGAAAATTTAAATTGGCAATTGAAGCTTTCTGGAAAAAGTTGCTGCAACTCATATTTGAGCCACAAGGTATTGTACACTCCTCTTTGGCTTGAGATTGAGAGTCCCCCAGGGATCAATATTTCCATCAACGTTCTTACTTTGTAGTAGAGTAGTAGCATATGAGCATCTGAGACGTCTGGGAGGGTAGGATTTGAGTACAATTTGGGGAGTTACTTATTGAGTCTCCCCATCTCGGTTATTAGGTCACTCGTGGGAATAATTTAATGTAGTCCATAAAATAATTTTTATGGACTCAGGTCAACTCTTCTTATATGGACTCGGGTGATCTCATTTTTTGTGGACTCAGGCTAGCTCATTTTCTATGGACCCGGGTCAGCTCATTTTTTATGGACTCAGGTTAGCTCAGTTTTATGGACTAAGGTTAGCTCAGTTTTATGGACTCGGGTCAGCTCATTTTTGAAAGATTTGGGGACACAAATATTGATTTAAAATTTTGTAGATAAGTCAGCTCGTTTTCATGAATATTTCATAAAAATGAGCTGACCCGAGTCCATAAAAATGGACTAAACTGAGCCGAACCTTTTCATCCCTATACGGTGCATGACTTGGCGAGTCACAAGCCAGGCTTGCCGAGTCCCGTGCCATTGGAAGCCGCTTTTAGGGGTCCAATTAATCGAGCATTGAATGTCTATCGTGCGATTCAAATGTGCGTTAGCACATAACAACCTTCCCTAATATACCATGTTCATAATAAATAATCTACTAATGTACCTATTTGTCTATGATTGATTTAAAATTAGGTACATAATCTGTAAACAGCTCAGTATTAATAATTTGAACAATTTGGTCTAGATTGATAAATTTATCCTATCAATAATAAGTTAGATAGATAATATTACAATAAATAATTTAAATATATTTGTATTAGATTAATAATAATTACTAATTTCAACACATTCATCATGCATTCTTACAAAATATTGTAAACAGTTGTAAATAGAAACATTTAACTTACGTCAATTCCTATTAACGTAGGTCTGATGTACAAACTGGCAGGTTCAGCGTGAGGAACCCATTCTTGATCTATTTGTACTAATCTCGTGATGCACTTGATCATTTCGTAAGTGTCAAACGTCGGAAGACCTGATCCTTCCGCCGATCGGTTCATGCGGTGCATGTTTAAATCCGGCCTAAATAGCCTTATTTTGCCATCAACTCCTCTGTAGGCCTTCATTCCTTCGAACAGCTATTGTAAAATAATATTAGAATAAGTCACCTATAAGGCAAAATTTTTGAGTTACGCAGAAGCATCAACGGTAATTCTTACCTCTATGGCGTAGTGTAATACTTTAGCGGCAGGATGTAGGGAAATGTTCTCGAACGGCATTATAGAGGGTTTCTGCCAGCCGCCCAATTGCTTGTGGTAGAAGATTTTCAACATATGGTCGGTGAAAATTTGTCCGAACTTCAGTTCGTCGACGTCGGGCTTCATGTGAAGTTGATCTGGCTCCGCCAGAGTTGTGCTCAAGTCCGAGTACTGTGAAATGGGTTCAGTTTTATTTGAGACTTTTTTTAAAGGTTGTAAGCTCGAAACTTACTCGGAATGTGATTTCTGAATCTTGTTCGTCGGGTTTTTCCTCGTACCTATGCATAACTTGCTTGAATTGCAACGAACAGGCCCGAATCGCTTGTTTTAATTTGTGCTGGTGTCGCAGAATCCATTTGCAAGCACACTGAAACAAACAAAAATATTTTAGTCTTTGTGGTCTTACGCGAAACTTTATGATTTTAGGATGTACGTAAAAAAAGGGTAAAGGTATAGAGGGAAGGGGTTATGCACCCCAAGCGAATAGACCTTTTCAAAACCCTTTTTGCCAAACCCCATTGGCCACCACCACCATACTTCGATCGCATATTCTATTTTTCATGAACATTCGAAATTGAATCTGAAAAATAGTGCAGCCCAAGCCAGGATCGAACCCACGATCTTAGTCTCCGTGGTGGACGGTCTTTACAACTGCACCACGGATGAGTCACTTAGGATAAACGCGATTTTCAGAATCAGCAGAACGTTTTGTTAAGCAAACTTCTTTTTGCAAGCGTCTTTTGAATACAGGCTTGAGCGAACTGCGATATGGGTTTGAGCGCACTCCTCTCGGGACTAATTTTATGTGTCGAATCATCCCGAATCTCGCCATTTGTAGCATAACAACCGCATCTTCCCCCAGGTAGCAGATCAACGTCAATATGATGTCATTTTTTGTGTTCGCCTACGTCGAAAACGAATTTAGTGACGTAAAAATGACTCAGTAATGACGTCATTTTAATGACATAAAAATCACGTCAGAAAACGACGTAAAAAATACAATATGACGACCTTTTGACGTGATTGCAGATTGAGCATTAAATCACTTGTTTGAGTATTAAAAAAATATATTTCTCGAATTTTGGATACAAAGTTTCACGTGTATATGACGTTATAACCACGTTACTTACGGTGACGTCGTAAAATGAGGTCAATTTACGTCTTTTTGACGTCTCCTATTGGTTGTATTTAATAAGTGAGATATCAGGTACTTACACGACGTTTTTCGACGTCACTGGAAGGTTGCTGAAGTCATCGACTAATTATCACCAAAATATGACGTTATAATCACGTGTCTATGTTACTTTTACTTTTTGGACCTCTTCAAGACCAATCCACGGATAAGGGCTACAAGACCAATAATCGAAACCCTATCTGTATGTATGTTTTCGGCTTTTGGGGCTGGACTAGGATGATGTTAACCTGCGTAAGAGAATGCCGACCATAATACGCAAGGTAATCTCCATCTTTTGATCTCGTAGCTATATCTGGTTGTCTCTCCTAGACTTGATGGTGTGATGACTAATTTCTCCAGCTTGATGGGTCTCATATGCATGACTTTTGTCTTCTTTTCTGGAGTTCATGTAACATATCGTATATTGTTTTCACTTCCATGCATGGCAGACTCTTCAATAGAATATATCCCCCGATACCCCCCCTGCTCTGTTATATTTTCAATTTTGATATGCAATATGAAGAGAAATAAATAAAACATCACAGTAACTTTAACCGATTCGCTTGATCCATTTCCATGTCATTGTAATATTAACATCATGGTATTAACATCATTCGTATTCCGTCTGGCGCTCTAAGCGAACAGGTAATGGGTACCCGTAATAATAAGTACCTACTCATAATGAGATGTTGCTTTATTTAAGTCACCGAAATTTGCAATGAATAGATTGATTGTTTTTTCGCTCTTTCCTGTTAATCGTTTAAAATTAGAATGACCACTTTATATGCTTATTATACATAATGTGGGTATCTCAGACATTGAACGAGACTTTCTTTTTCTTATTGCATCGCAAGGGTATTCCAATGTTTAGGTAGGTATATGATTAGGACAATGACAAGGAAATGATTATTTAGATAATAATTCTTTAAGCGTTACCTTTACCTCTGGGGTGTCAATTATCCGAAATAACATATTTATTTTCTCACGACTATTATATGAATAAAATATCAATTTTCCTGCTGATTTCAGTTTAATAGTGACGTAGACGCATCACATTCACGGGTAGGTCTCAACCACAGTCCGGCATGTGCAAGAATAAACGGAAAATCACGAGTAAGATTCAATCACAGCTCAAATAAGGTATTCAGAAAATCACGGTACGCCGATATTAAAATGTCAAAATAACGCATTCATAGCACTCAAATACCGAAAGAATTAATACAATCACAGAAAATGATATTGACACGATGAATATCTTCGAACAGCAGATAAACGAAGTAGCGCGATCTCACTCCGCGCGATCACGTATTAAAAGGAAACGCGATTGTAGAAAATGACTATGGGTATATATAACTAAACAGCAATTTTTTCGCGTTCATAATGAAGGGTACCAGAAAAAGTACCAAGATAATTATCTCCTTTTTTTTACCTACACAATTATTACTCTATAAAAAGAAAATTATACAATAACGTAATAATTACGTAATTCATAAAACGATTACTAATTAGTAATAATAATTATTAATCTCATTTCTTTTAATTCACCTTTGAAATTGATTTGAAATCTAGAAGTAATTTGAATAATTGAAATGCGAAAGAGTTTTTATTGTGATTTAGATTTTTTTCCAGCATATTTCAGCAATAATAAGCAAAGAATTGTGAAATTTTTCTCTAACTTAAACAGCAATGTAGGTATCTCTGCTAGTTCTAGCGATCCCAATGGTGAGAATGAGAGAGATAAATATTAAAAATGGGTACACTTCCGGTTTTACCCGAATGGATACCAACTTTCTTATTTTAACTGGGACACGCATACCTACCGTTTTGACATTTGAAGTTTACAACGAGTACCTATATGTAGTTTGTTTTGTAGTTTGTTAGTTCAAACAAATGAAAATCGCAAGACTAACTTCAAAGCTGTGCACTTACATCGAGGAGAACGCCTCGAGGTATGGTTTGTCCAGTGAGTGTTGTCCGGTGAGATGCCACACTGATCCTGACTATAAACGATATCATTTTATACGTTTTAATTGGTACTAATTCTAATTATTATACAGGATGTCCGGGAAAATGTGGAAAATATCTCGGAATCAGATATAGTAGGATTAACTTTAAAAAGTCAGATGTGACGTCTTACTAACCGTCCGAATTAATATTTTTAATTTCACCAGAAAATGTCAAACAGTTAAATGTCAAGTTGTGAACGAGCGTAAATTATTGAAGGAATCATTCAAACAACGAATTGAACCGCTTACGTCAGTTTGAGAGCCACTGACAACTACAGAAAATTTATTCACGTAATGACACTCTATCCTTTGGGCTGTTAATTTAATTCTCATTCAAAACCAATGTTGACGTATACTTATTTATGCGGGATGGAGTGTTTAGACAAACTGGACGGTTACTATAAAAACCACGTATATGAAACAAAATTAATCGAACTATCAAAAGGATGTGTATTCTTAATCGATACGTATGACTTTTTAGACTTTATTGGACTATAGAACATTAAAAAAAAAAGATGACAACTTTCCTTAATTTTTTTCCTAGCGGCCCTTCCTACGGAGATACAGCCTCCTAAAGGACGCCACTGGAAATCAATTTTTCTTGAATAACTTTTAAACTACTTGATTAAATTTAATGAAAATATAAAATATTAAAGCAGTATAGTAAGGACCTCTTAAAATACTGCCCCTAAAACATAAATTAGCTTGTTTAGTTTACCAGGGGCGGACTAGGTTGTACATTTTAATGCTTACATTTTTAACACCCTGCATGGTAAGCAGTAAAAAAAAAAAAACAAATTTGGATACCTTGAACATTAAGCTACAGAAAAGGTACTCTTGTTCCTTGTCGATGAAATGAACCGTTTTCGAGAAAAAAATAAATAAAAGAATTAATGTTTCAATAGAATTGTACTAGAACTACGATTGTTGAACCCACTTATGAAATTTTTTGTTGATTATGAATTTTTTATTATTATTTTTTCTCGAAAACGGTTCATTTCATCGACAAGGAACAAGAGTACCTTTTCTGTAGCTTAATGTTCAAGGTATCCAAATTTGTGTTTTTTTACTACTTACCATGCAGGGTGTTAAAAATGTAAGCATTAAAATGTACAACCTAGTCCGCCCCTGGTAAACTGAACAAGCTAATTTCTGTTTTAGGAGCAGTATTTTAAGAGGTCTTTACTACTGTTTAATATATCAAATTTCATTAAATTTAATCAAGTAGTTTAAAAGTTATTCAAGAAAAATTGTTTTCCAGTGGCGTCCTTTAGGGAGGCCGTATCTCCGTAGCGGGGGGGCCGCTAGGAAAAAATTAAGGGAACTTGTCATCTTTTTTTTATGTTCTGTCTGATTCCGAGATATTTCCCACATTTTCCCGGACACAAATGACTTTTATTAACATTTTTGTAATTACTTTCATATCAAGAATGGATCAATTAAAAAAAATCCACTTAGACTCGATACCTTCTTCAGAAATGGCCACAGAAGTCTGCCCGTTAACTTAATGAGCCTTTATAATACCCGCTGTTAGATTCGCTACCACGATTTATCATTTCTGGTGTTACTATTGCGCATGCCTGGCGAATTTGCGAAAATGCCCGGTATTTCATATTTTCCACAGTAGTTGGTGCTGTAACAGTAACTTTATTTTTTTATAAACCCCTACAAGAAAAATCTAAAGATCAGATCAGCTCGAGACCTGGTAGGCCAGTGACAGGGCCTCCACGACCAATCCATCTATCTAAAAACATCTCTTTAAGAGAGTCCCTATAATTAACTCGTCTTGCTGAAACCTTTTAGCTTAAAAGCTACTTCTTTCTGAATTCCCGAATCATTCAAGATTTGGGTAACCGATTGGTAAAAAAATTGTGGTAGGTATACATTTTCGATCTCAACGTCATAATTTCGTTCCAGCAGGGTTCGTTTTGACATGTTAGTTTTTGTTGTTATACATACTTACTGATCTTAAAAACTTTGTGTTTAAGAAACCACGTGGTTTTCGACGGAAAATCGAATTTTTGATAAAAAAAGGTATCTCCCGATTTTGACATTTTGAAAGTTGCTACCTTGCATTCAGAATATGGAGTGGGGTAAGTGTCAAAAAGATGTGTAAACACGTCCCCTCATGTCTCTACAACATTACCCAAATTTAAGGAAACAATTATTGTGACACTAGTCTTTGAGATATTTCATTTTTAACACTTTAAAAATCTCACCTTGTATACAGGGTGTTTGGTAACTGGACAGCCAAAATGAAACGTCATGTATAAAATCGTATTTTAAGCATGAAAGGGTCAAATAACTTTTTTCAAGATGCCTCGTTTAGGAAATATTTCCAAAATTGTTGACCAGTTTACTGAATAAAACATTGAAGCCTGATAAAACAAGGCCTGATCTTGAAAAAAGTCTCTTTTATGCTTAAAATACCGTTTTATACATGGTGTTTGATTTTGACTGTCCAGTTACTAAAAAAAAAACACATTTTAGCAGCCTTAGTTTTACATTTTTGGAAATATTCCCTAAACTAGGCCTGATCTTTAAAAAAGTTATTCTCTCTTTTATGTTTAAAATACATTTTTATACATGGCGTTCGATTTTGACTGACCAGTTACTAGAATTTTTTTTTAGTAGCCTTAGTTTTACGTTTTTAGACATATTTCCTAAACTAAGCCTCATCTTGAAAAAAGTTATTCCCTCTTTTATACTTAAAATACGATTTTATACACGGTGTTAGATTTTTACTGTCCAGTTACTAAAAAAAATTACTTTTTAGCAGCCTTAGTTTTACATTTTTGGAAATATTCCCTAAACTAGGCCTGATCTTTAAAAAAGTTATTCTCTCTTTTATGTTTAAAATACATTTTTATACATGGCGTTCGATTTTGACTGACCAGTTACTAGAAATTTTTTTTTAGCAGCCTTAGTTTTACATTTTTGGGAATATTTCCTAAACGAAGCCTCATCTTCAAAAAAGTTATTCCCTCTTTTATACTTAAAATACGATTTTATACACGGTGTTAGATTTTTACTGTCCAGTTACTAAAAAAAATTACTTTTTAGCAGCCTTAGTTTTACGTTTTTGGAAATATTCCCTAAACTGGGCCTTGATCTTGAAAAAAGTTATTCTCTCTTTTATACTTAAAATACAATTTTTATATGGCGTTATACTTCTGTAAATTCTACTAACTGATGTATACTTCTAAATAATGGTTCATTAAAAAAACTACCCCGTATAGAATATGAAATTATAACAGAAGCCTGATGCACACATAAATTATTATTGTGCTTTAGTGGAATTTTTTGTTTTAAAAATATATAGGTCATATATCGAGGTCACGGTCAAGGTAAAAGGAATTATTGTTTTAATTTCGCAATTATTGGAAAGAGCTAATGGAAAGATTAAAATATGGGAGCGTATATGGCGTTTTTGTGTTACCCATTTCCCGTTTCTTATATTTGTATAATATATTTACAAGAATTTTCTAGAAAAACGTGACAATTCCTGGTTACGGTAAAAATACCATTCATTTAAACCGATAGTAACTCTTGCAAAACCAATTGCAATCCACGAAAATTAAATTTTTTATCAAAACAAACATTTTAACGTCGACTATATTGGGTAGATGTTGTTCGGCTGTGTTCGGGTCATGTGTGACTTAAAAAAAGTATCTCATGAAGAGATAACTTATGACCCGAACGCTCTTTTATGTCAATTCTATTAAAGATCGCATAAGTCGTCTCGTTTTCGGTTAAAGTTTAAGTCACGGAAGTATGAAAATTGTCGCGGTTACCTTGAAAATTTTATCGAAATCTTATTATTGAGCCTTGGCATTACTTTTGATTAATTATGCGCAGTTAGGATTACTACTGACCGGGAGCTGGGAGACCTGCATTCGATTCCTGGTCAAAATGGAAATTTTGTTTAAAAAATATACATCCGTTCTTCCGTTATTCCCTGCTCATTATCATTAGCAACTTTGAGCCGGGACATCCTGATTTTATTTAAGGCCGGATTTGATAAAAGGATGAACTGTCAGGTTTATCTGATTGGATGTGTGCAATACATTTTTTTTTTTTAATGAAGGCGTTTTAAATTTTTATTCGATGATTTCCGTTACTGATTTTTTTGAAAAAAATCATTTTTAAATACCGACGAACAGCGTTTCATGATAAAAAAAATACACTTCCATATATAATCACGTATAATAGTTGGTTTATGAGCGCTAAAAAAGGACATTTGTAGGTCATTATTTGATAATGCCTTTTCTGAATTCTGATTATCTCAGTCTAAAGAAGTCTAGAAAAAGCGGACATTTCGTTGCGCAGATCGATCTGTAGTGTTTATTTATTTATTAAACATCTAGACAAAAATAAATGTGTCTGCAATTTGAATATTGATGACGGTATCAGAAACCCAATGTCAAAACTTTTGAATCAATGCGGAGATAAATGTGAGGATGTATAAATAAAAGTTATTAATTAGATGTTGCAATTCTTGATAAACGAAATGGACACCAGCATACCATTATTATCTACATTTTTTGGCTTATCATGAAAGAGTGTGTCAAAATCTTAAAAGTTCACAAATCTTAGCAACAGCGCTAGCGCCGTGTAAGATAAACTTTAAAAAATTTGCCGGAATTATAACAATGCCATTGAAATTTGAAGAAGAAAAGAAGAAACGATTTATCTGCGACATTTTGCCATATAACAACACCATTACACTGTCTCAAGAATTGTTTGAAACTTAAGTTTGGAGGACTTGTCTTATTATCCTTAAGAGAGGATGATAATATGTAATCAATATGCTGGTTGCATATGCATGCACCGGGGATCCACCAAAATGGATATTTTGACAAAATTCCCCTGACAATAGGGAAAATAAGGAATATTAACTATTATCATGGCATAGAAACAGAACTTCATAATTTGTAGATATGGATGAAAAATTGCGCAAGAATATGGAGGGATTAATGAGACACAATTCATTAAAGATTCAAAAGTTGCGGAAAGTATTGGTAAAAAGTGACTTATTTTCATGGCCCCTTCGATTCAAAACTCGATCTTCGATATTAGAAATTCTTATTTTGGTTCTTATTTGATTAACGGTTGGATAAATTTAAAACTCCAAATTTTTTCCAAAATTAGGCTACTAAAGTGCTCACTTATGAACTTTTTATTGTTTTGTTCGCGTATAAGTACACCGTACACCTAATGGAATTCTTAATAAGTATACCTAACATTGATTCCTTAATGTTACAATTTCGAAGTTTAATAAATATTTTACGTACCTGTTTCGTGGTAATAACAGACATCCTCAAAATCTCGATGTCACTTAGTCACAATAATAATTATTAATGGTCCGAAAACGCACTTTTATAAATATAAATGTCCCGTTTTGATTTTGGAGTCTCGATCAAACTTTGACCTTGCGTCGATTTTTTGTGGCGCGTTGCGGAGGGTTTAACGTTCACAAATGAACTGTATTGGCTTCTGAATCGTTGAATATTAATAAACATCCATTATCATTAGCCGATTTACAATAACAGCCAAGAAGACCTTTCTTTCGCAAGAGTATGTGCTTGAGTGACGCAAGAAACTTCGAAATCTTAATCTCAAGAGTCTATAAAATATAACAAAGCGAGTGTAAAATTACAATTTTATTTTTAAGCATTATTCATGTCGAAATTTGATAAAAGAGATCATGACCCTAATAAGTAATAAAATCTTGGCGATAATGTCGATTCAGTGTGTAACTATCCACAACTTGGGTTACATTATCGACACGATTAAATTGTGACAAAAGTTTCTGAAATTATCCAGTTTTGTCACCTTTATTATTATTTATGGAACGAAACGTATGAAAATTATATTTTTTTAATTACGCATCGTTTATATTTTCAAAATGGGCGCGCGCGCGCGCAAGTGCATATGCGTCATTCAGTGATGCAAACATGAAAATTGAGAAATGCAAAATAACCATTCAATTCAATTCGAAAAAAATTATACATCTTATTGATGAACGTGGAAGAAAACGATTTAATCAAAATAATAATTAAACTGTATTGCTTATGCAATATACCGTTTTAAACAATGCCAAATTAATTGTCAATGAAAATGCAATTTTTAATATATTGCGAATTTAGCTCAGTGTAGCTATAATACCTCGTGCAGTTAACTGTTTTCCATAAAAAAAACATGGAAAATGATCATGCATGCAGCTTTTATAAAACTTGATAAAGCGCACTTACCTCTTTAATTCTTTTTTTTTTTGTTATCGATTTAAAAGAATCTTTCGTCTTTCGTAAGAGCTTTTATATTATTATCTATATAGTTTAGTAGAATACTTAGTTCTTTTTTTTTTTAATTTTATCTATCACTGGGAAACCCCCTCACTCAAACCCAACTTCTTAAGATTCAAATTTTAGTATTTTAAAATAAATGGAATTCAAATTTTTGAGATCCCAAATCATCAAAAATATATTTTTTTGTATTTTTCGAATCTACAAAATTTCAATTTTTGAATGTTGCAATAAAAAAATTTTACATCTTTTTAGAATCTTAAAAAATCATGATTTTTACAATTACATAATTACATATAAAGGGGTTATTCATAGTATACGTCACGGAAGATCAGAGGGCTTTGTTCCCTGGTTTTAAGAAAAAAAATTTTTTTTTGAGTGGATGGAGATCTTGTGAATAAAGGGACATTTTAAAATTATATTCATAAAGTACAGTGTCACAAAAATATGAAACGTATCAAATTATTGTATTTTTGGATTGTCTGAGAAGAAAAAAATAAGAATGTTTATGGCAGTGAACAACGAAAACGGATCAAGATTGAACCTAATAAAATATAAAACAAATAGCAATTAAAAAATTAAAGGATTTTATGAAACGTAATGATTCTATAGTAAGGTAGGTATCTATAAAATAATATTTAAAACTTGCCTTGCTCGTTGCAATTATTGCACTATCTAGGTATACTTCTTATACAGCAGAGACTTTAACCAATTTATAAGTTATGAACAGGTTTTATTATAATAATATGGGTACCCACATTACAAATTTCAACAATCGCGTACAAATTATTGTCGATTACAGCATTTATATTGGAAAATTATAATGCCCCATTTGATAAATATTAAAAAAAAAAAATTATTTTTATTTTCACGTTTTTAGAATATACGGGAGCTTCAAAGTGGGTAGATACATAAAATTTGAATAAATTCATCAATTATTATTATCTTACATGTTAATAAATTTTAATATTATTTTGCAATGATCGTAATGGCTATTGTTTGTTTTTGGTACTTGGTAGTAGTGTACGTGTTGAGCATCTGGTAAAATATCAGAAAGACCCCTCGAATCTGACGTCATGCGCGAAGCCATGCGCGAAGAAGTCATGCATAGAAGAAGAAGAACCGTTTTAACTTCAAATCGAACGATATAGCGCCGAGAAATGTAACAATAATAAACTCATCTCGATATTAATTCTTTAAAATTTGAAGAGCGAAACCTAACAGTGATCTCATCTAGCGTATCAGATTCTAATGAGTTTTCTTTATAAAAAATATCCTAATAAGTTATCATCAATAAACATAAGGTTTGTTCCAACATACGCGAAAACCGTACATTGTACCGTCCAGATCATGCGCAGAAAGAGAAAAGCGTTCCAACGAACTCGTGACGATTTACTGGACGATCCCTGTTGGCGTTCCAACAGAGTTAGGGACCATTCGCGGATCGATTTTCGTACGGTCATATCGATACTCGCTTCAAGCTTCGTACGCTCTGGACTGACTTGCGCATTAGTCCGTTTGTTAGATTTTGGGATTTGTTTTAGGTTTGTTCTCTGTTTCTGTCATAGATTTTATAGTAGTACTGGTAGTACTACTGGATACTGGATAGAGTCTCGCTACACTAAATTGTGCTTTCAAGTGGTGACAACATTAAAGAGAGATGGCGAAATTGAGAAGCCAAAGCAAATGACAGAGATAGCTATCATTGTAGGCAAAAAGTTGAAATTTAACACGGGCAGCATAGGAAAATGAATGGTTTTTTATTAATAAAAAAATATATAAACGCAATTTATTTATTAAAGGTATTGTAAAAACGAAATATAAGATAAAAGAAGATATAGGTATGCTTACATTTAAAATTGGTCTTTGTTATTAGTTGATAATCAGGAGAATATGATGCAGGTATCACTAAGGTAATTTTTAGACATTTTGTAATTTCAAAATTACAGTTTTATAAGCAAAATACCATAAAAATTGATGTTTTTGACAAAATAACTATATGTATTTGTGACATCATTTTAATTTATAAAACAGTAAATTTTGAGATTACAGAGTGTGTAAAAATACATTTGATACATTTATTGTACCTACCTAATCTCAAAATTTTACTGTTTTATAAAATTTTACTCTGTTTATAAAAAATGATGTTAAAAATACATTGTTTTGTAAAAAACATAAATTTTTATGGCATTTTGCTTATAAAAAAGTATTTTTATAAATAGTTAATGAGATTATAAAAAGTGTAAAAGTTACCTTAGTGATACCTGCATCATATTCTCCTCTGATTATCAACTAATAACAAAGACCAATTTTAAATGTAAGCATACCTATATCCTATATCTTCTTCCTTTTCAAATTGATTGTAGAAGAATTGTTTTTAGTTTGGTGTTTGGTAGAAAGCAACAAAAATGAAAAACAATAACAAACGCAAATGAAAAAGTAAGGTCAGTTTCAAGATGATGATCTCTCAGATGCGTTCACAAAAACCGTTCCAACGCATGCCTACCTTGGCACGGTTACGAAACCGTGCAATATTAGCGCTTGCGCACAAAATCGATCTAACCGGTTCTGTGACGGTTCCGGGATCCGGGACCGTACAAAAATAGCGTGTTGGAACAAACCTATAATAGTCAACACAGAATTCCAACAACGCGTAATGCACATGCGGGGTTAGTCGAAGCTATCGGCGCTTTAGCAACGACTTTAATTAATAATTATTCAATTCATTCAATCATTTCAATCTCAACTCAATCAAAACCAAAACATTAGAAAAATTAAATAATATTTTACTTTCGTGGTGAATTAAACAAATAATCTTGCCAGATACCAACAGATAAAATTCAGTAAGTAAAATGCAAGCCCTTCGAGTTATTTGTAAAGAAATTTCGGTACGTACGCTATACAACCAACATTACATAATGTAACCTAAAAACTTTGATTCTTTCAGATTTTAAATAGAAATTCTGTCAGATATTTATCCTTATCGTCGAAATTAAACGACGAAAAAGTAATAGATCCTCCAGAGGATCTCGAATTTAACATACCGCGACCGCAGCACCAGGACCAATCGCCTGAGTTACGGAGAGCCAGGTTAGAATTAGGCCCGAATGAATGTAAGTCGGTAAACTTTCAATATTTATTATTTCCAGGCTGGTTTATCAATCTCGTAAAAGGGGAATGCTGGAGAATGATTTATTGTTGAGCACTTTCGCTGCCAAGTACCTTAAAACGTTCACCGAACAGCAGGTCGATGAGTATGACATGTAAGTATGTAGACAGTTGATACCCTAGCCTAGAATTGTCATCATTATTTTATAAACAAAAAGCTCTTGATTGTTCGGAATCTAATAATCTCAGGCATGTTATTCTAATTCTTTCAGAGGTTTCATTTGTTGTAAAGTTATTGGTTGACCTGCTGAATCGCGACGGTTTTACCCCTACGCTGGCCCCCCTCCACTCTCTCTGCTAGCTCTGAGTCGACAGGCTCTCAGCGTTGCCACATAAAATCCGTGTCTCCGTTCTCCTACGGCCTTAAAGTGTCATTTTTGGTTACAAATAATATTAAAACACTTATTTACTGCAGTAAGTCAGGTCAGGTCAGGGTAGGTTTTTTTTCCTTCAAATATTCGTAAAATGAAAAAAAAAACCTACCCTGACCAAATACCTGACGGAACCGGTAGCTACTTATTACGGTCTCGTGCGGAAGCGGGCAGGAAGCACGCAGGATTGTCTGCAGAACGTAGGAGAAGGGCTTGCATATGGCAACGCTGAGAACGTGTCGGAGCGTAGCAAGCAGAGAGAGTGGAGGGGGGCCAGCGTAGGGGTAAAACCGTCGCGATTCAGCAGCTTTACCAAGTTATTAACCTAAAATTTTTGAATGCCCGGTCTTGTAAAAAATTTAACGCTCCTTTATACTGTCACTACGTTATACTGTCAATTCATTATCGTTTATTTTTTTCCACGTTAAAAGTTCCGTATTATAAGACACAGGGTCATAAATAATTGATAATAGCACCTACTGATTGTTAAATAAGTAGGTTAGGTACTCATTCCAGATAATCATGAGTTTGAAGCTTGAAGCTCTGGAGAATCTCTCGATAGGATTATAATATTTTGTATAATTTTTAGTTTGATTAACGGACCGTCGAATGATTGGGACATATATTACTGGGCCACTGAAAATAAGCCGACTCCTGAAGAGTACAACACCGGCGTCATGAATCTGTTGAAATTGCACTGTAAGAACATGAACAAAGAACAACGACTCCGTCAACCAGATCTATGAATGCTTGAATATTGAAATATAACGGATTGTTGATTGAAGTATTAAGTATTATTAGATTTTTTTTTAAGTTGTGAGTTTTGTTGAAGCAAATATTTGTAAATAGCACTCGAGTTGTATTTTTTTTTCTAAGCAGAGGAAACAAAAAATATATTTTTTTTAGTTCACCCTGTCCCATTTTAAATAGGGTCACATTTAATTCTTTAAATTTTAACTTGAGCTTATCTTAAGATATTTTTCATTAGTTACATTCACGGTGTAAGATATATTAGGTGAGTGAACGAAGCACGTATTTCAACAGTAAAGCGCGCGACGAAAACCTGAACCTCAGTGTATGAGAGAGTCTTGCCAGCTGGGCTCTGACCTCTTGCTCTTACACATGCAAATTGCCATTATCAGGGTGTCATGCTACTCAATTTTATTTTTTTCTGAAGAAGCGATAAGCAAAAATGGGTAGAAACTGTGATGTGCCTAATTGTAGAAGTTGATGCGATGAAACTATAACGGGTATTTCATCGAGTGACATCTTAACATTTAAATATTAATAAAATTAGAACACAAAAGCACGCGTTTATCAGCGAATATGCGTGAATCATTTATGCTAGCGCTTGTCCGAGTGAAGAGTACGGCAGAACTAACCACTGCGAGCGAGAGCAACAAAACAAATGGATAAAACAGATGTAGCGTGACGATATCGGGTCGCACTGGGGAGTCTTGTTCCAACACCTTAGTTATCTTACACCGTGGTTACATTACAATTTTTTTTTTTTTTTATTAAAAATGCACATGCACTGCAGGGAAATCCCCATGACGCTCTGGGAGCGGTGCATGAGCGGAGATATCGATTCACGTTGGCCTTGAATCTCTGTAAGTTGTATACTTCGGGAAACACGCCCTTTGGAATTCTATTCCAAAGTGATGCGGTTCTGTACATAAAAGAAGTCTGAAATAGGGTGGTACGAGATGTAACGAGCTGAACCTGATACGGATGAGCGTCTGCGGCTCGACGTGTATATCTGCCCCGTCTTGTTCGTGGTGGGATCAAGCGGGCCACGTCTTTTGAACACCTTCCATTAAAATATCTGTAAAACAGACTCAGATCAGCTACTCTTCTTCGATGTTCGAGAGTGTCTAAATTTTTTGTCAAATCTGGGTCCCCAATCAAGCGGATGGCTCTTTTTTGAATAGAGTCGAGTAGTCTCAGCGTATGTTTGGGAGCTGAGCTCCAAACATGTGAGCAGTACTCCAAGGATGGTCGGATTTGAGCCTTGTATAAGAGGAGAAGCTGTTGTGGTGTATAAAATTTCTTCGTGCGGAAGAGTGTTCCAAGTTTTTGAGAAGCACTCTTCACCAGACCAGCAACATGATCATGCCAAATACATGTTCGCTCCGAGGCTCACTCCAAGTAAACGAAGAGATGACGCTGGGGTAAGAGCACGGTGTAAGATAACTAAGGTGTTGGAACAAGACTCCCCAGTGCGACCCGATATCGTCACCACTCGTCACGTTACATCGGTTTTACCCATTTGTTTTGTTGCTCTCGCTCACAATGGTTAGTTCTGCCGTACTCTTCTCTCGGACAAGCGCACAAGCGCTAGCATAAATGATTCACGCATATTCGCTGATAAACGCGTGCTCTTATGTTCTAATTTTATTAATATTTAAATGTTAAAATGTGACTCGATGAAATACCCGTTATAGTTTCATCGCATCAACTTCTACAATTAGGCAAATCACAGTTTCTACCCATTTTTGCTTATCGCTTCTTCAGAAAAAAATAAAATTGAGTAGCATGACACCCTGATAATGGCAATTTGCATGTGTAAGAGCAAGAGGTCAGAGCCCAGCTGGCAAGACTCTCTCATACACTGAGGTTCAGGTTTTCGTCGCGCGCTTTACTGTTGAAATACGTGCTTCGTTCACTCACCTATATGTCTTACACCGTGGGTAAGAGAGTGTCCCGCCATCATCATATCTGGCTCCAAAACGTTGGTCTTTTTGGAGAAGATGACTGCTTGGGTTTTTCCAGCATTGAATTGGACTTGGTTTCTATCGCCCCAAGTTAGAATGTCTTGCAAGTCATTGTTAAGTATGGCAACTTCTTGCTCCCTGCGAGTCTGTGCGTCGATGGCAGATGTTCGCGCATCTAACGTATAAGAAGATATGAGGGTACTGTCGTCGGCAAAACTGTATATTGGATTTTTTGTTGTTTCAAGCAAGTCGTTTATAAATATTAGAAAGAGAGTCGGAGATAAAATGGATCCCTGAGGCGCACCGGCATTGATGGAAAAGGTCTCAGAAAGAACTCCATCGACTGCCACCTGTAATGAACGATCTCCGAGATAACTCTCAAGCCACAAGCAGAATTTCTCGGGCATGCCATAGGCCTGCAGTTTTTCCAACAGTCCACCATGCCAAACACGGTCGAAAGCTCTAGAAATATCAAGCGCAACCCCTCGAGACTCCCCATGGTGCTCGATTGCGCCGTTCCACAGCTCGGTGACGTAAGTGAGGAGGTCACCAGTTGACCTCTGTTTACGGAATCCGTATTGACGGTCGCTGATTATGTTAGCTCCTTCCAAGTATTTTAAAAGATGTTGGTTAATAGCTTTCTCCATAATCGTGGATATTACTGAAAGCAGTGCCACTGGTCGATAGTTACTTGGTATAGTCTTTTTGCCTTTCTTGGGAATAGGTTGGATCCGTGCACATTTCCAACAAGAAGGAAATATTCCCTTTTTATACAACAAGTTGAAAAGTCGGCAGAAAATAGATGACAGCTCAGTGGCGCATTTTTTTAATACGATAACAGGTACGTCATCGGGCCCAGAAGCTTTGTTTTGGTCTAAGGCTAACATAATGCTCTTTATGACCCGTTGTCGGAAAACAATGTCTGACATTTTGGTCTCCACGAAAGGGATCTTTGGCGGAGTTCTTCCATGAAAGTCGACGGAAGAGTATGAATACAACTTCCTAGCCCGTTTCAGTCATTTCCAAACTTTTAATGCTTTATTAAGTACGCGTCTTTAAGTTATTCCCATCACCCTATCTAAACATTTGAATATTGTGCCTGTCCTGTGAGAAGGTCTCGATTTTTGAATTACAACCATCCATTACAACACAATATGATGTCTGAATCACAAAATCGGAATTTAAAAAAAAATTCAGCTTAAACGATTCTCATATATTAGAAGTAGAAGAAAACTTGTTTTTATTGCCAATATAAACTTCATAAGTTCTGGATATTTGGGAAATCATGCCGTGCATCATTTAATGAGCAAGGCAGTCGTTTTAAAAATAAAAGTATTTAAAATAGTATTTTTTTAAAGTAAAACTCACATAAATCAATTTTCTTGCTGATCTCCACCAACAGCAGCGCCCTACTGGTGAATGTTTTCAGAACCGCCCAGAATGGTCTACACCATTAACTTGTTTGCAAATTTTACTTTTGTTTTTTTGGTTAAACATCTAAAATACAACTTTTTTGTCTTTTGATATTTTTTCGCATCTTACTTTATTTTCCAGATAAAAAAAGCCGCTTCAATGCTTGTCTTAAAAAAAAATTGATTGTCAAGCAATCAACATGAAGGGCTTTTTTTCTTGAAAGCAAAGTATAATACAAAAAAATATCAAGAGACAAAAAAAGTTGTATTTTTAGCTGCTTTACTTACTACTACTACTACTTCCACTACCACTACCACTACTACTTATTTTCACTTCACCAGACAATTTCCACTCATGAAGGTCATAATCAATGTTTGGTTACCAACGCAACGTCAACTATTTCCACTACAACAGAGTATATCTGTCAGTTGAAAATTCAAATTCCGCATCTACCAATTATTCTGTGGAGTAAGAAAATGTAGATTTTTAGGAAATGTGTTCTTGCAAGGAATTGTACAAGGAATGACAAATACTTACCTCGTCATAGCATTTACATTCTTTTAGTATAAATAATAAGTCATACTTTCACTTAATTATTATTATCAATAAGTATACACCGTTCACTTATAAAAAAATTGGGTCATGGTGTAGGGTGATAGAAATCACTGGGTATAACCGCTGTCAATCATTGGCTGGAGTTTGCTTATGTCTCTTTTTTATGAAGTTGAAGTTTTATGGCAAGGAACAGGACATAGTTGCCAGATGGATTTGCCAGTAATTGATAAAAAAACGTTTTGCAGTGGGAGGCTGGTATAGACCAGGTGACTTTCCGATTAATGACTTTTGCATCGAATTGGAGGATATAATTAATGTTATTTTACTGGAAAGTGACTATTTGGTCTGTGTTGGAGATTTTAACATTGATTTCATGGATTTGGAGGCTGCTGACACACGTAAGTTAAATAATTTGTTAAACAGTTACGACTTGCATCAGGTAGTCTCTGAACTTACTAGATTTACAAGTCTCTTAGATTTATGTATGATCTCACGTGATCTGGAGTTTTCCTGCTCGGTTGTGCCTACACCAGAAATTGCTGACCACGATATGACTGTTTGTGACTTGCCGAAAGTTTACTGGGAAGGTCATGAACATTTTTTGTCAATTAGAGACTTTAGGTCGCTTAATTCTGGCTTGTTACATGAACATCTGCGAATAACACCTTGAAAATGTTATGTTTCATACGGACAGTGTAGATGATAAGGTGTATTTGTATAAAGTGTAATTTGTACCTATAGAACGCTAACAAATCAAGTTAACACAGCAATTTGAACGGAAAAGCAGGTGTTCTTGAGGGATAATATTGGTGGTGCGTCTATATGGAAGAAATTTAAAGCATTGGGTGCCACTAAAAAATCGACACCCAATCTTCCGCCACATCTAAAAGATACAAACATAATTAATGATCACTTTGTACGCTCCTACCAGACTGACATGGGAGCTGATGCAGATTTAGTAGATTTTTACTCGAATCATTTGCATAAACATGCACTAACCTTCGCTTTTCAATATGTAACTGAGGATGATGTATTCAGTCAGTTGCTCTCTATTAAGTCTAATGCAGAAAGTGTGGACGGCTTGGGGGTGAGATTCCTACTACATTGTTGTCCATTCGTTTTGCCCTATATAACTCATATTATTAACTGTTGTATTGAAGGTAACTCTTATCCCACTATTTGGAAATCCCCTCTTATTACTGCCCTATCGAAATGTAAGAGCCCTGCTACTTTTGATGATTTGCGGCCAATATCTGTCTTGTGTGTTTTATCGAAGCTTATAGAAAAAATTCTGAATGTTCAGCTTGTAGAGTATTTCAATCGAAATGAGTTATTACCATGCAATCAATCAGGCTTCAGGAAGAACTTCAGTTGTACAACTATGAGTGGTTATTTAATGGACAGAAAGCAAGCCGTTCGGGTTGATACCTTAGGTGACTCTATTCGCAAATGCACTGTTCATTTTTACGCGGACCATATACAGTTATACTAGTTTTAATGAGGAGCATGTTGATGAGGTCTGTGGGGCCATTGACGCGGATCTTGCCAGACTGGAAACTATCTCAAGGAAATATAATTTGGCTGCTAACCCGACGAAGTCCAAGGTACTATTGTTTGGTCATAGGATGCAGAGAGAGAGAGAGAGAGAGAGTGTTGCAGACAGGGTTGATGTTCTGATGGAGACCGAGAGACTGCAGCTTGTTCCGTTAAAATTGCAGAATATTACAATCTTTTGCCAACTGTCCTGAAAGATTTGACACCTGAAGCTTTCAAAAGAAGATTGCGTAAATTGATGCATACACGTCAGTTGAATATAGATATATAGTTCTTTAGTGCCATTGTTTCAGGGGTCCTCCCATTGAATCCTGGTTTGTCCTTGACATTTGCCTGCTCGTGAGTATCTGGAATATGGATAGATTTTAAGTAGATTTCAATGGTGAGTTGATTTTTCCCCATTCTGAATAGTTTAGTTCTAAACGATCAGTACCTGTGGTAGTTAATGTTACAGCCATTGGCAATATTTAAATTTTTTTACTGTTATTTAAATGCCAAGGTTGGGTGGAAGAGCAGTCTGAATCCTGCCATTTAACTATTGTTATACCCCTCTTTTTATATGTTACGGATAAGTATATGTATATTTTACATTTTCTTTCTGATGTAAAAGGGGTTGTAATTAACGGTTAATAAAAACATTATTATTATTATTTTTGGAATTCTTATTATATTTATATTTACATTTTTGGGGGCTTTTTATTTTGAAACATTTACAGTGGGTATTATAAGGGCTCATTAAGTTAACGGGCAGATTTCTGTGGCCATTTCTGAAGAAGGTATCGAGTCTAAGTGGAAATTTTTTAAATTTATCTATTCTTGACATGAAAGTAATTACAAAAATGTTAATAAGTCATTTGACGTCGATATTACCTTCAAAAACGAGCACAGAAACCTGCCCGTTAGCCTAATGAGCCTTTATAATATTGGCTGTTAGTCACATATTGCAATTTTTATATTTTTAACTATAACGCAATAATGTGTCGCTGAATCTAATAAGCTTTTCATAAGAGTTTGAGAAAAAGGTTATCGTGTAATTTTGCCAAGTTATGAAAATACACAAATGTACTTTTTGAATATAAAATAAAAAACTTCAACCAATAATTATATTAATCGGTTATATTAAATAATGAAAATGTGATTATATGCTAAGATATTAGATGTAAATACTTTATTTATTACAGAAACCACTGTAAAATTTTGTCATGTGATTTTCAGCTCAACACAACTCGAGTTATAAGACAAAGGTACCCCACACTCACTGCAAATAAATACCATGTACAACTCTTGTTACTTTAAACCCTAACACTATTATAATAAAATAAAGAACACTTGAATGAATAAAACTAGAAAATAAAATAAATAATAATCGAATCACACAAATCTTTATTATATCAATTTAAAAAACAAAGAATAAAATCACCAGGTACATAAATAAACATAGGTACATAAATCATCTATAAATAAATAATTGAAACTGAAACTATCAATCCATATACACAATAAATAGGTAGATAGGTACATATTATGTATTGTATTACATAGCCATATAAAAAAATTAGCTAAAATTTTCAAGCAGACTAACTAGAATTGATTACTTGATGGGTGCTGTACTCGGCGGTCGCCGTATCAGTCAAATAAGTAATCTTCAAATGGTGAGCGTAAAATTGCTTCTCTATCGGCGTATTCACGGACCAGCATATAACCCTGACACCTCGACTCCTCCAGTTCAAAATACCTTCACTGCAAAATGTAAAAAATCGATGAAAGGATGGGATCGAGAAGTAAATAAGAGAAAAAAGAATCGATACGTACGCGCTGATAGCATCTCTATGAATTAGGATAGCGGATATTCCCATGAGCGACCAGAGAAATTGCTCCAGCAGCCAGCGATAGACCGTATCGAGGAATCGATACGCTTTATACTTGTAGGCCTGCTTGTGTCTCCGGGGACCGCCGCCTTCGGCGTAAGAGAACGATTCCAGGGAGAAGAATTGCGGTCTCAGAGCGACACATCCCACTATTTTCGGGTTCTTCTTCCTTATCTGCAATCAATCACACAAAATATAAAAACACTTTTACTTATTAAAGCAGGAAGGAATAAGATTATAGGTGAATACTCTTACCATGTATATAAGATGAGGGAAGAATGATGAGACTGCAGCTTTTCTGTATAATTCGGGATACTTATTGTAAATTTCAAGTATCACATTTACAAGCTGGAACAGACAATTATTAATTTCTTTATTCTTATGGGTGATAAAAATGTAATAATGTTAGTTTGTCTCAAAGAGAATTAGGAGAAATATCAAAAGGTTCAATTTCAAGAAAATTAAACTGCCTTGGATTTAGTGGCAGAGTTAACTCCATGGTAGACATCGATATGGCAACGGCGCTTTATTATAAACAAAGACTATGCTACAGCGCCGCTAATTATAGCAATAATAAACCATGACCATGTCATTTTCTCGCAAAAATCCAACAATGACAACAGACAAGATGATGCTACAGCGCCCATAATTGTGTCAATAGTAAATAATAGCAGTCATTTTCTTGTAATTTATAAAATGGAGAAAAATTAAACCATGACAATTGAAAAGTCTATAGCGCCGATAATTGTGTCAATTATAAATCCATGGCCACCTTATTGCAATTTTAATTTTCCCAGACTACCTAAGGACTAAAAAATGACATCTCCCCCATCTTGTAGTTAATTTCTAGTCAGTTAGTTCCATGGTCCATGTGAAAAATATCTTTAATTTCAACATTACCATCAATCAACATTCGAATTTTTTTATTTTTCAAAGACTCAAAGTCCAGGAAAACGTATGATGCGCATGCGGAGTATTGCGAAGTTATCGGCGCTCTAGCAAAGCCGAAACAAACGGTTATCCGGTACAGCCTTGTCTGTGCTTTTTATGAAATTTTGTAAATTGGTTAATCGACACAATTAACCGGTTAACCTTTTCAATTTTCAGTAGAAAAATCTGTAGGTTATAATAACATGTCATTGCTATGTCCATGACTATAATAGTGGAGTTAACTCGGCCATTAAATCCATGGCCATTTCATTTCCTTCAAATTTTCAAAATTTTCCTAATTCTATTGTCGAATTGTTAAACATGAACGGTAGTCACCCTTTTATTAAATACATAAATAAGTAAAATGGAACTTTACCTTCAAGTTACTATCTTTAAGGTCCAAAATGATTCTTTGACCATTATCTAACATTAGTTTCACAGCATCGTCTAAAGTCGGTATACTAGTGTTAGGAAAGCGATCCCTGTCAAAGAAAGGAAGGTGGTGGTAAGGTTGGGCCCATAGCCAAACTATTCTCTGTACGTACACACAGTTGCCACCCATTATTGTAAATTGAACTAGCAAGAAAAACATAAATGACAACTGTGTACACCTATCAAAGTATACTACTGGAACACAAAAACGAGATTACATGCATCATGTAGATGTAAATGTAGAATAAATTCGTCTCTTTGATTGATAGGGAATAAGACGAATTTATTTCTTTTTTTTTTTCAATCAGGACAGTGCAAGTTAATTACTTTTTATAGGCCGTAAAACTAAATATTTAGAAATAAGAAATGCTACTATAAAATTGAAGGAAACAATAAATAAATAAAAAACACCCTCACCAATCTATGCAGTATAAACAGCAATTAAAGAAGTAAAAAAATCAAACAACACTGTCTATGTCTTAATTTACAAATACTTAGGACATTGACAATTTATGACAAATGACAAGGTGGTGACTGGTGACAAGTAGTGTTTGGAAGGTATAGTTCCTAGTCCTTCCTGATGTTTTTACCTCTTTGATCTTCTAAGCAGCCTAAATACCCCAAATATTAAACTACTTGTTCTTTTCACAAAGAAGATTCTGATATCTAATTGGGCTAACCTAAATCTGACAGACATTAGTTTGACAAATGACAACAATCGAGCTCACCTGAAAGGATGATTGACCGAGATATCGACCCCGGCCAGATCCTCCCATTTCGAGCCGGCGATCTCCTTCTCCAGATTCGCCAGTCTCTTCAAATTATTGTCGTGGAACATCACGCTGACGTCGTCCGACGTTACACTGATGTCGCACTCGATTCCCTCGAACCCGTTCTTCTGGCACTGTAAAGTATAAAAAAATTACTTTTACTCGAAAAATAAAACTAACCGAATCTTACCAATCTGAAGGCCTCCAGACTGTTTTCGGGGGCATCGAAACCGGCGCCCCTATGAGCAATACTTCTGAGCTTGTACCCGTCGGTTTTCTGGAACAGTTCCACCCCCAGGACGGCGTCGACGGCTTCCCGGCCGGGCGGGGGCACTCTGATCCAGTAGAGGGCGAGGGTCATTAGAGCGACGAGGAAGAGTCCGATTGGGAAGAAGGAGACGAGAACGCTCCAGCTGCCGAATAAATAAATCGCGAGGATGAGCGACGTGGTGAATAGATTCATGAGGGAACGGCATGTTCCGTGAGGTTTCGTCCCGGTCTCCATGGTTCCGGTTTGAGGTGCATTCATTAATTATTATTGGAGCAAGCACTGGCACTGGCAGTTTGACTGGAAGTGAAGGTGTTTGTGTTGGCAGTTCAATAATCAAAGGTGCTCTGTAACCAATTTAGAAGTAGTAAGATTACGATAAGAGGCACACTGGTTGGTTTGTTTATTTTGATCTGGCAAAATGTGTGCAAATATGATTGTAATGTAGAATAGTCACATGATGTAACATTACCTTTAAAATCCTTATCTTTACCTTTATTTGCTGAAGTAATTATTGTTGTTATTGCAATAATTAAACACGTACTGAATTTGTAGGTTAAATACATTTTATTACTTCACTCTGGGCGGGATGTAAAATGATACTTTACATTAATTTAGTCCATAAAATTATACCCAATTAAGTAACAAACTGAGTTATTATTATAATCATTATTTATTTATAAATAATTAAATAATATAAAAATAAACATACAGGAACATTTTATCAATAGGCAGGCACTGACACTGACAGACAACAGACAATGACAAAATGACAATAGTGAGTGACATTTAAATTTGACACTACTGAACTGACAGAAATAATGGATAGCGTCATCAGTGTTAATCGAGGAATAAATGGCTGCATTCAGACTACCTTTAAGAGGGTTGTTAATCTGTCATTATAAATTATTTCAATTTCTAGTTCGGATTTCAGAACAGAAATGCATCTTTCAAAATTGAACCTTGTTTGGACTAGGTTTGGAACTATATATTTATTCTTATTTTATCCTTTTTATAACTTTTATAGCATTAGGGTGCGTTCGTTTAAAAAAAAAACGCCATTAAGCAAGTTAATAGACGCCGTCAGTGATGACGTCAGTGGGCGGGGCTAACGCCTAGAGTTCCAAATAAACAAGCATTTGACAGTTGCAAATTAAGTTGCCACTTTCTAAGTTTATCTATTCCCTTATATGAAAGTTGTCAATAACAAAATAACTAGCATAACCTAAAGCTGTGAGAAGTGACCTTAACACATACTTGCTGTGTAATGAGAAACAAAGCAGTGTTTTATTTTTTTTTATTACAACACGATTTTACAAACCGCAGAGTCAAAAATAAAGGCTACGGTAGAAGAATTAAATAGATATACTCGATATGTCAAATAATGCAAAGTTAATCTCAAGAGGGAACATGTATATTTAACTGTTAAATGTTCTTCTTTATTTGGGTTTTAGGTTCGATATTAAAATATTATTTTTCAAAAATATTTTTATAAAATTGAAACGTTTCGAGACCGATTGGTCTCTTATTCACTCATAAATAATTGTAAAAAATATGTAAAAACTTAAAAATACTTTAAAAAATTATAATTATTATACTAAAATGTCGTAAATGGTGTGTTTTTAAATTTTAGAAAAAATATAAGTAAATTAATTTTGATCTTGATTTTGACATTTTATGTGTCTGCTTTTGTTTATTATATTTCATTATTGTGTTTGTTACGTGTATTTCATATTTATTATCATACAATAAATAAGTGATATGATTAACGTGACGTATGACATCATCTTCTTCTTAAGCTTCCTAAGCTATATTTAATCAGTACATTTGATTTATTCTTACTAATGCTGAAAGTGAAATCATGCACCTACCCAAACAGCACAAAGTAGTCCCATGGACGTCCAATGGACATCCCTCTATGTACCAACGGACGTCCATAGGACGTCCGTTTTTGTCCTATGGACGTCCATGGGACGTCCACTCAGTGTCCATTTGTCACAACATAGGATGTCCGTTATCGGACGTCCATAGGGAGTCCGTTATCGGATGTCCATAGAGAGTCCGTTATCGGATGTCCACAAAGCATTTGCTGATAAATATCTTAGTGAGGAACAAAAGACAGAAAATATTCGATAAGTCTTGAAATTTAGAGTTTTGAAAAATCCAATAAATGTAGTGATAGGTATAGGGTATATACGGTAATTTTCTGTTTTGAAAACAACGGTAATAACGGTTAAAAGATACAGGAAAACGACTAGGTACTTACTCTCTGTACACTGAGAGTTGTCCGTTGTCATGCCGCACTGATTCTGACTAAACAATTTCATTTAATTCGATTTGAATCGTACACTTATTTCTAAGTCGAACCAGATGTGGTATCGCAGTTCGTGTCAGTGGCGTGTGTTGAGGAATAATGAATATCCTATAAATATATTATTTCGACAAGTTATTGACGAAGTAGAGCCTTGCAATTTTTTGATAACAAATATATATAATGCAAGTAAATAAGAATGATAATAATTATTATTGTTATCATCATGATAGAAATATCATGTCACCTACCTGCTGGTTGCCGTTTAAAAGAAAGAATAACACCTCCGTTTTCTTATTTGCAAGTAAAATATTCCAGCAATTTTACCACAAGACCACGTACTAGAGAGTTCAATCGTTTCCCAGGCAAAACAAGGAAATAGATTTTTAGGCATTCGCGAAATTAAGTTACTCATAGTTTATCACACCGTACAATATAACACAGGTAATTCTGCTAATTTCGTATTAAAAACGTTTCAAATCACAACAAAAACCTTATTTAGTATATTTACCGCTGACACTGACACTTGAGAGTAGCGACGATCGTAATATCGTATCAATCTAAGCGTATCAAGACGCGAGTCGATACTTCCGTCTCACTCTCGCTCATCTTTTTAGAATTGCTGACGATTCAAACGTATTTCTGACAATACGTCCCATTTTAACTCGATTGACTATGCAATGCAATAGAAGGAGTAAGAAACATAACGAGATGATGTATCCTTAGTTCTCACAACAGACAACTCTCAGTGTACAGACTTTACCTAACTTACGTGTTTCTATCATTAAGTTTTACGTAAAATCTGGTAATTTTCATTGAAAAGTTGTTAATTATATTAGTTTATGATAATATTGATAAACTCAATGAAAATATTCGTTTTTGGATTTTTCACAAACTCTAAAAATTAAAGATTCATCGAATTTCTTTCTTTTGTTCACTGTATAATGCAGATGTCTTCATCTTCACGCTGGCAGTCTTGAGTTTGATGGGAATGGCGGAAGACTTTCCTTGGGACGAATTAAATGTATAATGTAGGAATGTGGATTGTATGATAGTGGAAGAATGGAAGATGGGGTGGTTAGCGCGTGCGTGCGCACTTGTGCTGCTATTCTTTTCCTGTCTGCTACAGCACACGTCATGCGCAATAGTCAAAAATAACTCGATGGACGTCCAATGGACGTACTTTTGTGGACGTACATAGGAAGTCCGTGCGGAGAAGTCCGTAGGACGTCCATTTATTGTCCATGGACCAATGGACGTATAATGGATACTCAACGGACGTCCATAGGACACTCGGTGCTATCTGGGTAAGGTGTAGAGGTATACTCATACTCAATAAAGGATGTTTTAAATATTATCTAGTGGATTTATATTTTATTTTGGTAATTGTTTACATCCGCGGCTCCTAAGTTTCATAAATTTTTTCGGGACCGAGGAGCGAAATTAGGGGTGCTGGGTGGGTAAGAAGCTAAAAACAGCCATTGCAAACTAATATTAAGGTCACAACTAAGGCCTCTTTGGCAATACGGTCGAATTTCTATTTTTTTTCACTTTCAGGGCAAGGAATATCTTCGAGATTAACAATAGCACAGTTTTTATTTTTTGCATTTTGCATTAATCTTGCATTCGCATTCCAAAAATCGTGACATCGTTCGCTATACTCTGGATACGATATGAGAAATCTTATATCCGATCGAATCTCTCTCTGTGTCGTGCTCATGGCATCCGCCGCTTACGATCCGGTTGGCTTGGACGCGTATTCATCATTTCGAGTGCGTGCTTCCTATGTATTTATACGCCGCCTACCCAGGACCGGACTCATTAGAGCGGCTCTTAATGCCTCTTTTTTTGGCTAACAATAAATTTGCAAAGCAAATGAATACCTTCCTGGTGTTACTATAGGTATGTCCTCCACCCCTATATAGGTGCCTATAGTGAAACTGTATGAGCCGCGGATGTATATAATGACCTTTATTTTTTATACTTACATTTTCTTATTTATTAATTGAAATTGAATAATGGCTCATTAAATATTCTCCCTACCAATCACCTGATGCTTGCATAATGACGGGCAAGGAAGAAGAATTAAAATAATCAAAAAAATAATGATCGGTTCAATGTTCTTTCATCATATGACGATCATTTTTCGGCGCACCGTATTACAGAACCGCGTATACCTAGCACGCTCAACAATAAAAATCTCTGTTTAGCTTATAAACATATAAATACCTACTAAATCACCGCGTCAAACCGCATAAACTCTCATAATAAATCTGATCTGTCTATATGTAAATGTAAATGCCAATGTAAATTGTTAAATGTATATTTTATTTAGAGAATCTTAAAATATCCTCATCTTTTGGATTGAATTAGCTGTTGAACAAGTTTAATAATAAAACGAAAAATTTATTTCTTGTTTTTCTCATGAAGCTTTTCCTGAAAAATGTTTTATTGTCGGCAGTGTCTAATACGTACGTACGTAGGTTGGCGTAGAGGAAATAACGAACTTTGAAAATTCTCGGTCACGGGCAGGGCCGAACATAAAAATGTTCTGTTTATCATAATAAATTAGACTATTATTATTATTTGGTCGGTATGGAGTCGCGTAAAAATACAAGTAGTGGTGCTGGTGCTGGTGCTGGTGCTGGTGCCGGGGCTAGTGATCCAACAATCTTAAGAAGATTATTATTAATAATAATTTTTTCTATTATCAAATTATTAACGTTTGTCGAAAATGTACATTCTTTCACCTTGGGTACGTATTATTATTCACGTGTGTGTTGGAATATATTATAGAAAAATACAAATGTACACTAATAAAAACTTCAACTACTACGTTTACCTTTTAATTGTATCATTTTTCTACATTATACATTATACATAATAGATAAACATATGTAGGTATATTATAATATTAGTGGTTCGTTACATGCATAGGAATGTCATATAAATAGGGCGCTTGTTTGATTCTAATTTTAACGCTCATCATCATAGATGCCTCTTCTTAAGTGCTCCTAAATACATATAATAGACACGTTTCTAGTTTTTTCATAACAATATTTTTGCATTACAATGCGTAAAGTAATAACGTTAATTTTTTTGTTAATGTGGTGTGAAAAAACGTATCTTTTTCAATTGAGTAAGTAACGTAATTAATTGGGTATGTTTATTGATGCGTTTATAATTAATATACCTACTAAAAACACGCGAAATATTTCTGCAATATGTAGAGAGCAGATGCGTGCATGTGTGCGGGAACGAAGGTGCGTTATATGGAATCAAACATTGTTGCTTTCCTTTATTAATTGAATTATTTTATTTAAATTGACATTTTTAAAAATATTTAATAGATCCAAGACATAATTCAGTTTAAATTGAGACGTCACTTTACAATGCAGATATCTCAAAAAAATGTTCTTCATTTTTCTCTGGTCTATTATCTATTGGTTCGCCCTGCTCACAAATCAGGAACTATTGCTTGATTTAAGTAAATATACAGATGACAGTTCGACAACACGCAAAGATTAAAAAAGCAACGTTTTTCTCAATAAAAACGAGAAAAATATAGCTGGCTAAATGCGCAAGTGTGCGAAGGCCATTTAGAAATAAAAAGTCTCGTTTATGTGCTTGCCGAACGCGTCTTATATATGTTCTGATCTAATAAGTGTTCTAACATCAGAAATCTTAATTTCAATGAGAGGAAATAAGTCGTTCAACACTACCATTTAATGTATTTTCTTACCAGATAAAGTAATAAAAAACGAAAATAAAAAGGTTTGAGTTGATTCAAATAAAACAACTGTCAGTTCGACAACACGCAAAGATTTAGAAAGTAAAGTTTTATTTGTGGAGATAAAACGCGCTCAACCAACAAGAGAAAAATATATGTAGCTGGCTAAATGCGCGAGTATACGAAGGCCATTTAGAAATAGAAAGACTCGTTCCTTTGCTTGCTGAACGCGTCTTATATGAGTTCGAACATCAGAAATCTTATTTTCAATGAAAGGAAAGTCTCAAATTTCAACACAATTACCATTTTGTTTGACTTTTTTCTAGACAATTTGTATGAAAAATATATAAAAATGGTTTGAGTTGATTTAATTGATATAACTCCGAGTTTTCCAGCACGTAAAGATCCAACAAACAAAGTTTTATAATAACAATTTTAACCAAAAATTAGAAAAATATGTAGCTGGCTAAATGCGCAAGAGTGCGAAGGCCATTTAGAAACAAGAAATCTGCTTTTTATATGCTTGCCAAACGCATCTTATATGAGTTCCAAGTGTTCTAACATCAGAAATCTTATTTTCAATGAGAGAAAAATCGTTCAACAATACCATTTAATGATGTATTTGATCTCCAAATATTATTAAAAAATAAAAATAAAAATTGTTTGAGTTAATTCGATTGAAACAACTGCTAGCTTGACAACACGCAAAGATCCAGAAAGCTAAGTTTTATTTGCGAAAATAAAGTTCTCAACCAAAAAAAGAAAAATACATGTAGCTGGCTAAATGCGCAAGTGTACGAAGGTCATTTGACTCGTTCCTTTGCTTGCCGAACGCGTCTTATATATTGTCTTTTCGAACATCAGAAATATTATTTTCAATGAGAGGAAAGTCGTTCAACACAACCATTTAATGGATTTGCTCTCAAATAATTATTAAAAAATAAAAATAAAAAAGGTTTGAGTTAATTCAATTATTAAAATAACTGTCTGTTTGACAAAACGAAAGTTTCAGAAAAAAAAAGCTTATGTTTGTGGAAAGAAATTTGGGAAGAATATAACTGACTAAATGGCCAGTGTGCGAAGGCCATTTAGACTCATATATGGCTGCCGAACGCGTCTTTATAATGCAGAAATCCTCCCATTGTCAATGAGAGGAAAGTCGTTCAACACTATTTTTTTACCAGATAATTAGAAAAAAAAAACACTTAAAAACCCAATACCCCCAAAAAACCTATACACTTGTCAGTTTGACAATACACAAACTCTTGTTTGAGGAAAGTAATTTCCAGTCAAAACGATTGTTGACAGTTGACTAAATGCGTTAAGTGTGCGGAGACCATTAAGAAGCAGAAAAACTAACCTCAATGTCTCTTGAACACGCCTTTTACAGGTGCTCATTGCAAGACTATTGAGATATTTTACAGGTGCTCATTGCAAGACTATTGAGATTTCTTCGCTCATCAGATTTATTAAGACTCTTCTTTTTCCAATACCACTTTACTTATGTCTATTTCTCTAAATACCACTTTAACTTTCCCATTTCACACATAACTCAATTCACCCTACTATTCTTCTTATACTAGACTCAACTGGCTGCCTCCAAATATTCAAATTATCTGAACGCAGCCCTTTTTATGACAGGGATCAGCAATTCTCGAAACATCAAGAGCGATTCCTATATAATGTTCTAAGTGTTTACATATGATCCAAAATCATGTTCAGATTTCATATTTCTAAGGGTTTTAGTTATTACGATTTGATATTAATTTGCATTGCAGTGAGCGATTATTTGGCCAACTGCACCGATTCAGACGAATGTACGGATCATAGATTCGTCTGCGAGGAAGACGAGAACCATTTGAAGAGATGCGTTTGTCATAGGTAAGTGAGGCACGATTAAAAAAAAAAACGATTAATTAACGAATGATAAAAATAGGTTTTATAAATGGGCTGGACCTTACGAAGGCTGCATTCGGATATACAATTACACGCAAATTTTGAATATGACTGTGAAAGAAAATCATCTCAAAGGTTGGTACTATAAATAGGTGTTGCGTTTAGGGATGGGCGTTAAAACTCATTGGCGGCCGTTGCCACTCGCTTGAAATAGTGAGGTAAGGTAACGTAGCGAATAAATAAGTAGGTTTTCTGTTCCAGAGCAAATAGATAGGGAAGAGAAGATAATGTTCCTGGGGAACCAAATCGCCGGATATTTTGTAATAGGAGTTGTCGGTACTGCGGTCATGATTATCTTTTATTACGTTGTTGACAGTTGGAACAAGTAAGTTTTTTTTACTCCACTTTTTTATAAAAAAAATAATTTTTATCTCTTTCATGTATAAATAAGAGATAGGAAAATGAAGAGAAGATTGAACGGGCATTTTAATAAATTTTCCCCCGAATACATCCCTCAACGTGATAAGGTATAATAATTAAAAAAATACATTTTCTTTAATTATTTTCACATTATAAGTAATTATAATAATTTATTTTTCAGCTTTTCCAATTGACTTAATTTATTAGGAATTGGGAAATTAGAACCAAATTGCGAGGTGCGTTTTTGTTTTTTTTTTGTTTCATAAAAACTTTGTTGTTCATTTTTGGTAAATGGGATTAGGAAAAGGTAAAGAGGATCAGTCTGTGATGGTGTTGGTGACCTAAATATTTATATTTCATATACCTAGTGGATCAAAAATTACACATAAGCTCTATAATGGTACCATATGTTGTGGGCGATTGTTATTAGAGCCCCGAAAAAAATTTAACAAAACGAACGATCCCCCAGAACGCACCATATTTGACACATCCTGTAAAACACGATAGTTTTTTTTTCATGACGTGGAGTAGGTATTAATTTGTGAATTTTATAAATAAATTATTAAATAAAGTAATAATTGTTTTCATATTATTTCATCCCTTTGTTAATGTCACTCGCGTCAATTAAAAACCGCACTAACTATACATATTATAATGAAACTCAGATGAAATTGTTTTTAAGGCCGTTTTCATTAGTGATGGGCGTTAAAACTCATTGGCGGCCACTCAAATAGCAAGCGGGGCACCAACCCCATAATGTCAACAAAAAAAAGTGTTGAACGCTGACGTAAACGTTATTGCTGCATATGTAAATGATTAAATTTTGCATGAAAAAATTAGTTAATCTATTACGATGCTTAATTATTTACTTTCCTTATCTCGCAAAGACAATAAGTTGAGTAAAATGCGCGTAATAATAAGCCTCTGAGCACATCCACTATTATAATAAGTAAACTAACAGTAGGCAGTAGCGGCAAGCGGTTGCAATGCAATAAAGTGAAATTAGGAAATCTCGGGAGGTAGGTAAGTTATTTATAATAATTATAATAATTATTATTGTTGCTGCTAACAATATACAAATCTCAAAGACGTTAAAACAAATAAGCGTGCCTACATATTTTACATGTAAATGTACATGACCTGCTGGCTGCTGAGCCACAGGTGTTGGTGTTAGTGTTTAAGATTAAAGCTAAGCAATCACCTTCCGTTTCACAAAACTATGATCTGGCTCTAAAGCGGTTAAGGCTACTTAATCATGCATGGATAACCGGTCACTAATGCGCCATGAAAGAACAATAATTATTTATTTATCCATACATTATTAATAATTAATTATTATTATCGTTAGTTCTCTCGAGTAGGCATCTATTAGTTTTAGTTGTTTGATTGGCGTCGGTTTCAAGCAGGAAGAGGGAAGAATAATTTTAATGGGTGAGTTCAAAAAGTTCAAATATTATTACGCTTTGATTTTTTTTTATCAACCTTCATTGACCAACAAAACTTAAATCGCTTATCCCTTGTCCGCCTGTCTGTCAATGGTGGGGCTCAAATAACTATTAGTTCAGATATTTTTGGAATAATTATTTTATATATGTATATAATTATATGTATACCTACCTAATTTTACATATCCCTCCATTTCTGATGGAACAAGAAAATGTCTATTATTTTCTTTTTAATTGTAGGTACTCTTATTATGTTATATCTCAAAGAACTTTTTTTTTTACCTTGAAAAGTACCTTTTTTTTAAACTCTTTTTTTATAAAAAAAATTGTAAAGGTTCAGCACCCTATAGTATATGTGCCACAATAAGGGTCTGAGAACAGAGCCCTGTGGGACTCCAACTGTTATCCAGTAACATTTTAGAGGATCTCTTCCTGTTCCATTTTTTAGTAAATATGGTGTGTCTTTCTAAAGTCTTCTGGATTTTTTATTATTTAAAAGAGTGATAATCGTGCAAAAGTGCAAAAATACAAGAGCTAAAAGTGCAAAAGTGCAAGAATACAAAAGTGCAAAAATAACAAAAAAAATAACAGAACTGCTAAAATGACTTGATTGCTGCAAGCTCTTGTAATATTATTTGTAAAAGTGATAATCGTGCAAAAGTGCAAAAACACAAGAGGGAACTATGCAAATGCGGGAGAATACAAAAGTGCAAAAATAACAAAAGTGCAAATATACAAAAGTGCAAAAATGACCTGATTTCTGCTTGCAACAATCTTACTGCAAGATTTTTCTTTTATTTGAAGGGAAATACCGAAGTGAACCACCCCTAAATTTAGCCAAGGTTACAAAATGAGGACCTATGAGAAATTGTCCGAGTTTTTAATATTTTTTGGTACTCACCTGAGAGAAATTTTTTGAGTAAGTTCTATACTAGATCATCTGATTGTTGTTCTTATGTAGATACGTCATTTAGTACGACAATCGAGCACAAGTGTGCAAAAGTGTAAATAAAAGCACAAGAATGAAGCAAAAGTACAAAAATACAAAAATGCAAAATTGACCTGATTTCTATTTGCTTCACGCTTTTGCAACATTTTTCTATTATTTGATGTACAAAAACGAAGTGGATCGCCCCATAATCAAACGACGGTTAGAATAATGCTCTCTAAAAAATTGTCCCATTTGATAATTTTTCTGATGGATAGGAGAAAATTGGATTTTTTTGACAAGTTAGAGCACCTCTTTGTTGCTATTACGTAGATACGTCATCTTGGGTGACTATCGTACACAAGTGCAAAAATACAAATGTGCGAAAGTGCAAAAGTACGAGAACATTCAATTGAGTAGTTTTATGAGTTCAAAGCAGTGCAACGGCACACAAAAGTGAAAAAGTACAGAATGAAGAACTGCACATGCAAATGACCTTATTGCTGAAGTGCAATGATACAATCGTGCAAAAATAAAACGCAAAAGTGTAGAATACTGGAGTGCAAAAATGACCTGATTGATGCAAGATATTTCTATTATTTGATGGAAAAAACCGAAGAGAGCTACCACGAAATTTGGGCGAGGTTACAATGAGGACCTCTAAGAAATTGTTCGAATTTTGAAATTTTTTTGATGCTCACCGGAATAATCTATTGAATAAGTTCTGTATTAGATCTCCGATTGTTGTTCTTCTATAAATACGTCATCTAGGACGACAAACGTGCAAAAGTACAAAAATACAAGAGGCCAAAGATGACTTGATTACTGCAAGCTCTTGCAATATTTTTCTATTATTTGTGAGCGTGATAGCCGTGCAAAAGTGCAAAGTACAGGAGTGCAAAAGCGCAAGAATGAAAAGTGCGAAAATATATCAACTAAAATAAAATAATAAGGATGAAAATAACATTTCTTCCAGTTTCTATACGGTTCTTCCCCTCTTTCGTTACTTGTCTATAGTTCAATGCACGACGATATATACACACCAGGACCGGAACAAGAGCGCTTCGGTGATTCCCAGATCGAAGAAAAGGCGTTCCTCAAATATATCAATATTTTCTTCCCTTCCCTCGACCAGAGTCTTTAAAACGGTGCTCTCTTTTAGCTTCTCTCTTCACAAACCATATGAAACAAGGAACACGACTCTTACCGGGTTAAATTGTTAAGAACGTCTATTGCACGTTTATTAGAAGTCACAAGATTTTTAATACATAGAGTTCTTTCTTGATAGTTGAATAAGGTCCATTAATAAAGGCTGATGTCCATATTGGTTGTTAAATGTACTTACAGTATTCAAGGCCCATGGAAGTCGCTTAAACGTATCGTGGACCTTTGCTGGACGTGTAATTGACGTCTATAACAGGTCACTTTGGCAAAATATGGGTAGTAAGATTTAATATCAAGTTATTTTCTTATCACCTCGTTATAGCATCACCTTATAAGCAGATATATGAATGCAATTTTTGTTTTATTAGTTCTCTTAGGTAGATAATGAGATGTATTTGATTTAAAACAAAGTTTGCTTATTCTATTAGAACGTTCGTGCGTTCAAGGGCTTCAATAAGTTTGTGTACCAATTTAGTTTCATTATTGCGCTCTTGTTGTAACAATAAACTTACAAACAAACATTTAAAAAGTTGTAAAGTAGTAGTAACAATGTGTTTGCTTCATTATTCCCAGTATCTAAACGAAAAATGAAGCTTTATAGAAGTTCTGGTAGTGGATAAAGTATCCAATAAAACATATATCTCTTGCAATATTAGAAAAAGAAATTTATCATAATAATTTACAGTGCAACAAGAACAAACATAGGTATACAAAACAATGAAACAAATTGAATACCTAGTACATAAAGTAAAAATAAATACTAATTTACAGTGAATAAATACATTAATTATTTTCATCATGATGACAGATAGAGATATCGATATTTCAATTTACGTTTTCAAGCAGCTAATGGATAACATAAAATGAATACAATTTTCCCCAGCTCAAAATACCGAAAATAAGACAATGGAGGATTTAATCTCATCCCAGATAAACATCAACAGACAAGTGTACGACCAAGAACAGCTTCGAGAAGAATTCGGTTACGAGAAGGAGAGCTTCAGTTGTGAGTATAAGTAACTTTTTGGCAAATTGAAGACTTATTTGTTATTTTTTTAGTGCTCGAGAGATACCTATGCAGCAGCGTCAACAAGAAGATACAAAAATTCATCTTTCAAACTATCCCGATTTTGCGATGGTTACCCGCTTACGCTTGGAGGAGAGACGTTCTATCGGATCTAATTGCTGGATTCACTGTTGCTATTATGCATATTCCGCAAGGTAAAATAATTATCCCTTAACTTCTTTTTATTTAATCTTAAACCTACTCGCTGCTGACTGGAACTGAGAATAAATTAGCAAGTCTTTTGGATTTGGAGTCTCTTCGTATGAACCGGGACGACTCACTACGCCGGTCCTTGGACATATGGTTCAGGGAACGACTCAATGTTACGTCTATCAATAAGATCTTAGCCAAGGGGGCCAGGTTTGTGGATTGGTAACCCATGCAGGGGATGCAGTATCTCTTTGAGAGGGTGGAGGGGAGTGGATTGCACGAATATGGAGTGATTCAAACGTAGATGCGATCTTAATTCTTCATATATACAGGATGTTTAGTAACTGAACAGCCAGAATGAAACGTCATGTATAAAATCGTATTCTAAACATAAAAGAGAGAATAACTTTTTTCAAGATCAGGCCTCATTTAGGAAATATTACAATAAAAATGTAAAACTAAGGCTGCGGTGAAATTTTTTTAAAGTACCTGGGGAGTCAATATCGAAAGTCATGTATAAAATCGTATTTTGAACATAAAAGAGAGAATAACTTTTTTCAAGATCGAGCTTAGTTTAAGAAATATTTCCAAAAATGTAAAACTAAGGCTGCTAAAAAATATTTTTTAGTAACTATAGACAGTCAAAATTGAACGCCATGTATAAAATTATATTTTAAGCATAAAAGAGAGAATAACTTTTTTCAAGATAAGGCCTCGTTTATAAAATATTTCCAAAAATTGTGAATTAAGGCTGCTGTATTTTTTTTTTTCAACTAACAGAAGAGTGAAAATCGAACGTCATGTATAAAATCGTATTCTAAACATAAAAGAGAGAATAACTTTTTTCAAGATCAGGCCTCATTTAGGAAATATTACAATAAAAATGTAAAACTAAGGCTGCGATGAAATTTTTTTAAAGTACCTGGGGAGTCAAAATCGAAAGTCATGTATAAAATCGTATTTTGAACATAAAAGAGAGAATAACTTTTTTCAAGATCGAGCTTAGTTTAAGAAATATTTCCAAAAATGTAAAACTAAGGCTGCTAAAAAATATTTTTTAGTAACTATAGACAGTCAAAATTGAACGCCATGTATAAAATTATATTTTAAGCATAAAAGAGAGAATAACTTTTTTCAAGATAAGGCCTCGTTTATAAAATATTTCCAAAAATTGTGAATTAAGGCTGCTGTATTTTTTTTTTTCAACTAACAGAAGAGTGAAAATCGAACGTCATGTATAAAATCGTATTCTAAACATAAAAGAGAGAATAACTTTTTTCAAGATCAGGCCTCATTTAGGAAATATTACAATAAAAATGTAAAACTAAGGCTGCGGTGAAATTTTTTTAAAGTACCTGGGGGTCAAAATCGAAAGTCATGTATAAAATCGTATTTTGAACATAAAGAGAGAATAACTTTTTTCAAGATCGGGCTTAGTTTAAGAAATATTTACAAAAATATAAAACTAAGGCTGCTAAAAAGTATTTTTTATTAACTATGGACAGTAAAAATCGAACACCATGTATAAAATCGTATTTTAAGTATAAAAGAGAGAATAACTTTTTTCAAGATCAGGCCCAGCTTAGGAAATATTTTCAAAAATGTAACACTAAGGCTTGCTATGAAAATGTGTTTTTTTTTAGTAACTAGACAGTCAAAATCGAACACCATGTATAAAATTGTATTTTAAGTATAAAAGAGAGAATAACTTTCTTCAAGATCAGGTTTCGTTTAGAAGATATCTCCAAAAATGTTAAACTAAGGCTGCAAAAAATTTTTTTAGTAACAGACCAGCCAAAATCACACGCCTTGTATAAAATCGTATTTTAAGCACAAAAGAAAGAATAACTATTTTCAAGATCAGACCTCGTTTAGGAAATATTTACAAAATTGTTGTTCAGTTACTGTAATAAAACATTATTGTTGCAGCCTTATAGTTTTACATTTTTATTGTAATATTTCCTAAACGAGGCCTGATTTTGAAAAAAGTTGCTCTCTCTTTTATGTTTATAATACGATTTTATACATGGAATTTGATTTTGGCTGGCAAGTTACTATACACCCTGTGTAGACAGTTGTTATCATCGTCGATGCTCCAATCGTCACGAATTTGACTTGAACCGAGTCAATTATTGTCAATCTGCAGATGTGCTCCTGCGGATATAACACGTAGCGTATCGACGGCATCTTATTCTCGCTGATTTCTTATGATTGTTTCCAGGTATGGCATACGCGTCGCTAGGAAACGTGCAGCCAATCGTCGGAATCTACATGGCATTCTTTCCAGTTCTGATTTACGTCTTCCTGGGCACCTCCAAACACAACTCCATGGGTATAATGTAGTTAAACGCTCTGTTAATAAATCAACGAATAATAATTTCTATTCACCTTTCAGGTACGTTCGCTCTAATATGTCTGATGACCGGAAAAGCCGTCCTAGAGCACAGCAATCCGGCCTATTTCACTCGCGCGCAAGAGCTCGTCGGTCTGGATGAAACGTTATCGGAATCCAACACCACTATCACTCTCATTAAAACATATACACCGATGGAAGTCGCCACTACCGTAACATTTGTCGTTGCCTTGTTTCAGGTAAAATAATAGCGCGGCTGGGATCGACGGGAGCGGTCGGAGGTCAATTCCCAGAGTAACTAGACAGAATCTTAAGTGTATAATTTTCAGATAGCTATGTATCTTTTGCAATTGGGATTCGTCAGCGCGATATTATCGGACACTTTGGTCAGCGGATTGACGACTGGAGCCGCGATACAGGTTCTAACGTCGCAGATTAAAGATTTATTCGGTCTTACCATTCCTAGACATAAGGGATATTTCGTTGTGGTTAAGGTAAGTGGTTAAATTCTTGTACTGAAGTCTTATTATTATTAAAATGTAAAATGAGTGCTTTTATCGTAGACATGGAGGAGCGTTTTTGAAGAAATCGGGGAAACGAACCACGCTACGGTGATTATATCCGCCATAACGATCGCTTTGTGCGTTTTCAACGATTTGTTAAAGGTGAATCGCTATTTTTCAACATCTCTCTTTTTCTTTCTCTCCACACAATATTGTCAATCTGATCTAATCCGTCAGTAGTTTATTGTTTTTTTTTATCTGGTCGCTTGGTCACCAGGATACGTCATAGGGAGATCAATTATATACCATTGCAGCAACATAACGAAGGCTAATAAATTTTTAATCCTTCTTCAAGCCTCGTCTAGCTAAGAAGACATCATTCCCGATGCCAATCGAATTGGTCGTTATTGTGATCGGCGTCGTTTCGTCCAATCAACTCGGTCTAGCCGAGAACTACAACGTTCATGTTGTGGGGGAAGTCCCGAAAGGGTATGATTGTTTATTAATTAATTATTGAAGACTCTTCCTCAAAATGAATAATTCCAGGTTGCCAGCGGTGTCTGTTCCTCAATTCACCCTGATACCGTCGCTCTTGCTTGACGGTTTTTCGATAGCGGTCGTGTCGTACACGATCACGTTGTCGATGGCGTTCATCTTCGCGAAGAAACTCAACTACGAAGTCGATGCGAATCAGGAACTTCTTGCAATGGTAAGGGTGGTTACTACTATGATTATTGTGTTTCTAATTTATTCAAAAGGGCGTGGGAAATATAACAGGATCATTCTTCGCTTGCTTGCCCGTATCCGCTTCCTTATCGAGATCGCTGATCCAGCAAACGGTCGGAGGAAGAACTCAACTTGCTTCGGTTGTCTCCTGTCTTCTCCTGCTGGTGGTTTTATTATGGATTGGGCCGTTCTTTGAGCCCCTGCCTAAGGTGAGTGAGATTTTTTCACGGCATAGGCGACTTATTTTATCAAAGTGACGTTTTCACCATTATTATCTTTAATCGCTGGTTATTATAAATCACGGTTTCTATTAGAGTGTTTTAGCTAGCGTGATCGTGGTCGCGCTGAAAGGAATGCTCATGCAAGCGAAATCGTTCCCGAAGTTCCTGAAATTAAGCAAAATGGACGCCTTCATATGGATGACCACGTTTCTGGCAGTGATCTTCATCAGCATCGACATCGGGCTCCTGGTCGGCGTGATCTGCTCTTTGGCCACTTTGTTCCTGTTCGACTTCAAACCGTATTCTTGCCTGCTGGGATCAGTTCCGAGGACCGATCTCTTCTTGGATAAAGATAAATATAAATCTGTGGGTATCTCTTTTTTTATCATTTCGCCGATCAATTATTAGTGTTTTGCGTGTTGTTTTAGGCCCAGGAAATTCCAGGGATCAAGATTTTCCATTACAACGGGGGGATCAATTTCGCGACCAGGGATTATTACAAGAATCGTCTCTGCGATTTGTTGAGGATCAATCTTCAGAAAGAAGTTATTTATCGGAAAGAATTGGCCAGGATGACCTCTTTGGTTGGTGTTTTGGTATATTTAATCTTGAAAAAAATTAATGTTTTATTTTTCTGACGATTTCAGAGCGGAGAAGCGTTCTGTTACAAGGAAGATATAATCAGGAAGACGCAGAAATTAAAAATGAAGATAAACGCCGAGCTGAGATGTTTGATCTTGGACTTTTCTTCCGTCAGTTACGTCGATCCTGCCGGCGTCACGGTACTCAAGGCGATCGGTGAAAGTTTCCAGAAATTAGACATACCAGTCTATATTGCAGGATGTTCAGGTAGGTACCAGTACCAGTACGAGTAGGTTATAAATAAATAAGAAAATTACCGATTAAAAAGCGTTTTTTACATATAAGAGATATACTGATGGGTGTTTAATTAGAGAAGTGCAATAATGAGGTAATAAAAAATCTATTTAATTCATTTTTTTTATTTAAATCTATTCTGGTGCTGGTGCTTTGTTGTTTGAGATTTGAAAGCAATTAATGGCGCTTCAGAAACTGGAATCGGTTTTTTTCTGCGACTTTCCGTTTCTGAGATATGGCGCTTAAACTAGGAAAGAATTAATTAATTAACTAATGCCTTCAGACGAGATAAGGATGGACTTTCACAAATTTGTACAACACTCTCTGACAGCTAGCACCAAAGGGCTGCAGCAATCGCCGACAGTTAGGCGATAAGGCCTCGTCCCTCGTTTTTATCCCCACTGCCGGTCGTAGTTTCTGGGTCAAGTTCACGGAGCAGTCCTCTTTTAGTGTTTTACATCGTCGATGTTTGGCTAGCTGCAATCAGAATGATTATTTCAAAACAAGAAATTGGATATTTATAGGTCGATTTTTTGGTAAAAATCCCCCCTCCCTCTTTTGAGAAAATTTAGGTAATTTTTTATTTTTTTAATGAAAATTCGTTCTAAACGTAAGTCGAGCGTAAAAATTTGAGACACTTATTGGTTTCTCTCTCTCTATGTGGTAATATTTTCTAAAAATGTTTTTTGTTCCATTTAAACCGGATCTTTATCTAAAATTGAAATGAAAAAGTCAAAAAGCGTTCAGATTTTGGCGAATTTGGCGAAAATTCAGTACATTTTCTATATTTTCTATAAGCTTTCAGCTCTGATGATGGTTTAAATAATTAGAAACAGGTCTAGACTATTAAACGCATACATTTTCTAAATTCAAATGGACAAGACACGCTAGTTTTGATCTATTTAAAGATATCTCCTTTGTAAAAATTACCCCCCCCCTTTTTTTGAAAATTTGTTAAAAAAAATGTTGCTTTTTTTTCCTGAAAATTATTTCCAAGTTGTAAGGGTTGGGTTAGGGTTAATCGATTGAAAGGATTTAAGAAATGGTTTTTATCAACAAATAACCTTTTCGAAAAAATACCGCTTTTAAATTTTTCCAGCTTCTTTTGGACCGGACCTTTACTCAAAATTAAAAAGAGAAAGTCAGCAACGTCCAGAAATAAATTTGAAGAAAATTTAACCAGAAATATTAAAATTAGGAGCTTTAGAATTGAAAATTTCCAAAGTTTCAGCTCTGATGATGGTTGTTATAATTAGAAACCGGTTGAGATTATTAAACGCATACTTGGTTATTTAATGGCTATCGGTTTCAGGTACTTTTATTTTACCGATTTGATGATTTTTTTTGTAAAAATTACGCCCCCCCCTTTTTTGAGGAAAATTTGGCAGCAGAAATATTTCTTGACAGTTTATTCCGAAAATTAGTTCCAATAAGTTGTAAAGGTAAATCTTGGAGGGTTATGTAAAAAAAGCTGTTTCTCTGCAGATAACCATTTCAAAAATAGCGACCATGAATGCCCTCTTACTTTTAGACCAGATTTATTTTCAAAATTACAAACAACGAGGTGACAATAGTTCAGATTTTTTTTTAATTCGACTAACTCTTATATCTCCTGAACGCGCCCTGATGGTTCTAAGGGGAGAAATTCTCGAACTCTCTAGAACAAAATAATTTCTATCAAATATTTCCATAGTGTTCTATCATAACCTGAGACGTTTCTAGACAAAAAAGGCTCTCTGAAAAATTCTCTTGCAACTCTAAAAGAAATGAAGATACGTTATTTATTATTGTTTGTTTAAATAAATAATTATCAATAATATAAATAAATAAAGTAAAATTTATTTTCCAGAGCCATCCTACGACTTGATGAAGAAATGTAAACTTTTCGACGTGAAGAACAATTCCATGAAAGTTTTCCCGACGGTGTTTGACGCGGTGCAATCCGCGATGGATCTCTTTAGCCCTAACGAAATAACAGTCTCAAGTATAAGTAGGTTATAAAATTATTATTGTACAAAGTGTAAAAATTTATTAAATAATTCCCTAATTTATCGATTTTCCGTTACTTCTCCCCCTTTTTTTTATCCTCATCCCCTCTTTTATTATGAGAGGTTATTAAAAAAAAAGAAGAACAATGAACATGAAGCGAAGATACTTTTTTACTGTTCAATGGAGTGTGTACAAAAAAGTGCGTTTACTTACGATATTGCTGCAACATATCGAGTTACTGATAACGATGCGGGATTACGAAAGTTATAATGAACAGTGCTTGAGTATTAAAACAAAATATAAGTCCTGAGGCTTTTAGTCCTTAGTTCAGTACAGGAGTTCGAATGATGAAGAATTAAGGGGATATCGATTTTTTTGGACCCCATCTATATTACCATGGAAAAAATAATGAAAATGATATCTAGCTCTGGCGCTCGGTCAATAGCGACGTTCGACGCTTACATATTTCGCAGAAATCTACTGGCACTGGGGAGCCTTGTGCTCTTAATTATGCGGATCCCATTTGTGGAAAACCGTTTCCTCTCGGGCCATTGAGTAGGGTGTCCTTTGACTTCTGAGGGAGGCTATAAATATATAGACTAAAATTTTCATGGGAGTAGAGTGAACTAGCACTATATTATAGCACTATGTGTGCTATTAAGAATTCGACGTGACAATAACGTCGCGAAAGCCTAAGGCTCTCAGACGCTAGAGGGCATTGGGGAGAGTTGAGTTGAACCGTCGGGAGAAACGTCCATAGACGTAACGAGGGAAGCTCCACCTAAATTCATAATTAATTAAACTTAACGTTCATCACGCGATACTTATTAATGTAGTACTAAGTAGTACTAATGCGGTCCAGAATTGATTGGCTGGGTTAGAAGAACAGAGGCAGTGTTGTGATTTGATGTTTGAATTTGATTTTTGAGACCAAAAGTAAGGCAATAAAAAATAATAGTGGACTCACCTTGGAGAGAGGATGCCAGTTGCTGGAGCTGGAATTCTCTGACCGCTGATGTCACAACCGATTAGGTGCTAGTCACTTTAATTACCGGTTAATGAGTTGATAGATTTAATTTAATTAGAGTGACTTAGGTTGAGTTGTAAGTTATTAGTTATCCACGAAGTCTTTGTGTCTCGACCAGAGGTGACCAGACGAATGTACGATTTTCTTCGTGAAAACGGGGATGACGGTGGCAGGAGAAGGAGGGATGGTAAATGCACCTGCTTGCCTGCGTTGGTTTGAATTTTACGCAAATATTAGACTTATTGTATGCATAACCAACTTTTCAGGTACCTACGAGCTCTGAACAGGCAGTAAATTGGAGTATTTAAATACGTTAATAATAATTACAAGGTTTTTTTCAAATTATATTTTCGCTAATCACTCAAAGAAAAAACGTCACAATATCAATCTCTAACAATCAAAACTGGTTGATGGATGCTTCGATTCGTTTGATCGTGTCAATAATATTGTTGAGCACCTTCACACCGACATTCAAGACGGAAATACATAGCTCCAATATCTGCGTTATTATGGTTTTGATAAATCTCTCAAAAGAATCCAGAACCCCCGTTACAGCGTTCGCTTGAAGAGAAGTGCCAGTCCCAGTCGGGCCGCTTTGTACTTCCAGGTCCAGGGAATTGGTCAGTTCATTGTTACTGTTAGATCCAGACATGTCTCTCCATGCTGTAAAATAAAAATTAATTAAATAAAAATATAAATTTTGAGCCCATTTCTTTGATGGGTAATGACCTGCGACCATTCCCGCTTTCCTAGCCCTCGGTTTTAGTTATAATATCACGTGCGTGAAGTCGAAATGCAAATAAATGTACAATAATCTTTAAAAAATGGGTTCGATATCAGCAGTAAATAGTGCCTTAACGTTGCTCGATTTTACAATAAAAAATAATCATAAACTTAACAATAAAGACCATGAATCGCGTTCTTTGTATGAAAAAATATAATCAGATAAAGGATTCTATCAAAATTAGGACTTGTAGTCATAAAATTAGATTGTTATTATAACGATTTTAGAAATATTCTAGGGAATGTACCAAAAATATTGATTCAATTGGTGTTTTTCTGGAACGCGCTTCCAAAATCAACTAACTCCAGAATGTCCTTCCGAAGTTCCGAATGTTCTATTCCTGGAACATTCTAGACAGGAATGGCTTCTAGTCTTCTTGATAAGATCTTCCTGAAAGTTAGTTTAATTTTCAATTGTATTAGCGCCCTCTCCTCACTAAGTGTCTTCTAATAAGGTTTTAAACGTGTGCTTCTGCGTATTCTGCATGTAAAAATTTAATGACATTTAATGACACCCAATGCGCCGTGGGCGATTTTTTTTACAACATAAGAGGTTCAATTTTCCAGGACGTTGATGGTTAAATTGAAAGGATGAAAGGGGCATTTTTCAAACTACGCTGATGGTGTAAAAAATTGTGATTTTTCTATCAGTTAGATCTCTGGAAGTGGCGATAGGAAAGGGGAACAAATTTCTCTATTCATTTTTTTTCGATACCTTTTTAAAGGAAATGAAATTAACAGAAACTACAGGGTGTTTCGAGAGAAACCACCCCTAATTTGGTCAATGTCTTCATCAGGGGATAAAATAAAGAAAAAAGTACAATTAAATGATCAAATATCAACCGCTACTGAGATATTGTTAAACTTAAAAAATTACTAAAGTGAATTTATTGGAGAAAAAATTTTATTTTGGGGGCTCTGAATTGATTTCTGCATAATTGGTTTATAACTGGATAGCATCGGATAACACTTAACCACTGATGATGCATGTCTACCGCAGTTGTAGACAAAACGTTCGGGGTAAATTTCCATGGACCTTGGCAAAACAGCCCGGAATCAACTATAATTTCAATTGAAGTCAACCATGAAATCCTACACAGGCTGTTCACTTTATGTGAAGATATGAAATATGTAGGTATATAAAAAAAAACTATAGGCATCAGATATTGATGAAAGTTGTTTGTCAGGAAGGGCTAGGTACATCTAATGATAATGATACTAAACACCCCCACCCTCTGGGGGTGGGAAGGGGCGACAATAAGATCTTAAACGAAAATATATTTTTTTATTTCCGACTTTCCCTGCCACACAACACCTGACAAGAAGTGCAGGGCCGGTTTTTATTAATTTGTATACATCTATTTTTTTTACTTTGATATAATATTGACTTTATAGCCTTTTAAGCGTATTTATAAAAATTTGAATAAGATAGTTTGAACTCATATAAAAATATTTACCTTTTTTCAACGTTTCGGATAACTCTCTTTTGGTTCTTTGATTCCGGAAGCTCTTCATGAAACCATTTACTCTCCAAATTCCACTCAAAGCGGCTTCAACTTTCTCGCTTTCACCTTAAAAAATGTCATTTTCGAAAAGTTAATGAACGTTAACTCAAAATTCAAGGTCTAGGTACTCACATAATTCCAGACAGAAAATCGATAAGGCTCCTATGAAGAGGAGAGTCTTAAAAAATTTGGACATTTTCATTTTATCATATGAAATCATATAAGGAACTAAGGAAAACAATACACCTGAAGATAATTTCCATATGCACGTATTATGTACCTATTATAGTATTAAGCTGGGTAAATATGTAAAAGGTATTACCTAAACCTACCCATGTATGTATGTACATACATACTTACATTGTTCGAGTTGTTTTTCCAATTAAAAAGAAAATCTAAGTACCTACTTGAGTAAATATTCACATCATTTTTTTTTCACGGTCAATTTGTTGTTTTAAGTAAAATTTTACCTCTCTCTTTACTTAATTTAAGTATGGGGATTAAGAGTACAAATCATTCATAACTCTATTTTACCACTCATGGTTGCGCGATAAAAGTTTTCGCGTCATTTGTCAACAGGAAATTCTTATCAATAACAGTGCCATAAATATTTTATTTAATACTTTTTTTATGAAATAATATTATTTTTTGACTGTTTATTAATTTTTTCATTTATGTATCTATATTTGATATTTAACAATAATGAAGTCCCGAGCCAGGGGGAAGAGGTAGGAGGACAGGCAGGACTCTCCAGGTGAAGTTAACAAAAAAACAAAGAGAAAATTCACCAAACTTAGTGAGGTTTTTTAAATTTCGCGTATCTTGAGAAAAAAAAAACGACAAAAAACATGCAAATTAGACAAAAAAGACAATTCACGGTTCTTTTAGGAAACGTTTTTACGTGTTTTTATGAATCCCATGACAATTAATAACATTATTTGTATTTTTCTATCCATAATATTATCTTATTGGAGTGATAGACTGAAACAAGTCATGAAAGATAGATGTGTGCAGAAAGGACACTGCGCAGGATAGAGAGAGGTGGAGATTTGGATGCGAGAGAAGCCGCATGGTGTAATCCCACTCGCATTATATATATTTTTTATGCGCGGGTCAGCAGGCCAAACAACTGAATCGATTATATTCAAACCGCGCAAGAACGTTCAAAGTCAAGACAGTTCAGAGTCTGAATGAATAGGTTTGCAGATGGTCTCATAAATTTTTATATAAATGGAAATTTTTCTTTTGAGATGTGATTAAATCAAGTTTTTCGAATATTTTTCAAGAAAATATTCCTCAAGAAAATATTCTTTTGCCATGAGATAAGGGAGTACCTGGGAGCAAAAATGTCCTACCAGGTTCTGCTGGGGTACCTATTATTAGTTCTATTCATTGTGATTAACAAATGACCTGTTAATGCTCCACCCTGTTTAATCTACTCTGGATTATTCAGTCAATTTCAAATCCATTAAAAAAATTCGTTCACTTTTTTTTTCGATTTTCCTGTAAATTTATTCAAAAAAATGTACCTATAGTTTGTATATTATTTATATATGACACACCCTGTATTTTCATTATAATTTTGTTGTATTATTTCATTTCTCTCAATTGACTTTACAAGAAACAATAATTTAAAAATGAAACGACCACTTCTCCTTAATCCTCTTCTGTTTCATGAATTCCTTCACTTTGTCACTTCTTCTCTGCGTCTAAATAGTAAAAATAATTGAAGCTCTTCTCTAATTGAGTTCCAAACTAAGTTACACTGTTCATTGGCTTTGGCTCACTAGGACCCCTCTCTTGCTCTTATAATAGCTCCACCAACTAATTAACCGGTGGTTTTCTTATACCTAAGTTAGAGGGTGAAGTTTTAGAGCTAGACTGACAGTCTCAAACGTCAAGTGTCGCGAACTAACGAGTTTGAGAACCTCATGTCATTGTAGATTTATACAGTCTATAGATTCTCATTCTCTCTTGTCGTGAACAGATTAACAGAACAAGTGACGAATGATCCCCTCGATTGGAACGAGCTATTGATATTTGAAAAAAAATTAATTCTACCTACTTTTGTTGTTCTTATAACTCTTATATTATTTTTTAATGTCGTTCGGTGAAAATCAAGAAAATTAAAAATACATTAGGCATACAGAGTAAATAAATTCGACATTTTTTCTCTGATTTTTTTTGCCAAGACAAGGCCTGATCAACTCGAAAATTTCCAGAATTTTCTCGATTTTTTCCTCAAAAAATTATTTTCGGTTAGGTTAACTTGAAAAATTCAATCAACAACGAAAAATTTTCTTCTCGATTCCGGTCCAATTCCGGTCCTGCAAATTCAATTTTTTTCTCTAGATTTTTTTTCTCAATTTTTTGTATTAAAAAAAAGTCTGGTTAAAAAAAGTCTGGTCAGTTCGATTTTTTTTTCTGTCCCGGTTAGACAAGGTCCAGTCAGCTTGAAAATTTTTTCTTCTCGATAATTTTTTCCCGATCCGGTAAGACAAAATCCGGTCAGCTCGAATTTTTTGTCCAAGTCCGGTAGACGAGGGCCGGTCAACTGAAAAAAATTCTTGCAAGTCCTGTTAAACAAAGTCACCCTGTATTCTTCAACGAGCGGAATTTACCATATAGGCAGGTGCGTTTTGGAATAATCCTTACGAATAATAGCATCAATTCTCCACTACATACTTTAGTAGGAGACGCTATTTTATCTACGACTGTATATGAATCATCAAATACCTTTTAAAAAATTGAAATAATCTAATGTTTTCAGACTTTTTTTATACATATTGTAATCAGGTGAGCAACATTTTTTGCCTCCATCCCTTAATTTCTACGAAGAAAAACTACCCCCAGCATTATAATTTGAGATCAAATTCACCATTCCTTCTGTAAGAAAAAATAACAAAAATAGGGAAACTACAAATAAAAATAACGGCAAACAATTTACATATAATTTATTCACAAATTTCAAATACCGTTAATCATGTTAGAAATGCTAGTGACGACATTTTGTATCCCGCCGACAATCGACGTGATCCCTTTAAGGACGAGGGAGACCAGACCGAGGATCGCCAATGGGGGCGCTTTAATCATCCCCAAGAGGAGAGAGATGATGGAGAATTTTCCATCCCCACCGCCACCGGTAGCAGGAGTGGTCACTATTGGCTCTGGCGCATCGGTTGTCACGACGCCGGCGGCCCCAACTTGCGCTCCCACGTACTTCCCGACCGGTAGCGCCAGGTATCGCTCCAGTTCTGCTAGCGATTGCTCATTTTGGAGTGCTGTAAAATAGAAATTTTTTTCTTCAACAATTCTAATAAATCTTTCATTAATTTATAAAAAAATATTTATTTATAAAACTAAAAATTATTTATTTGAACACCGAAATTTTTTTCTCTCATTAATCGCTGATTAAATTCACTACTAATCACAATAACATGCATTTAATTTTATTAGTATCTACCAAATGAGAAATATTTATTTATAAAAATGGAAATTATTCATTTAATCACCGAAAATTTCTTTTTTCTTCATTAATTATGCATCTACTCGTATCACAGGTACCTTTTTTCGGGAAAATTCTAACTGATGATGAGGGATGGGTGTGATATTATTAATGGGTAATTTTGAAAAGACACTTACATTCAGCGCCAGCCAGGCAGTAGCACGAGGCTACGAGAAGAAAAGCACCAACAGCCCAGACTAGTTTCATTTTAGCTTCAGCACTTTTCAACTATACTCAACTTGTTTCGAATGGAAGTAACTTCAGGACGTTTGTTGTGAAAAAAGTCGCCTCGTTTACGTTATATAGGTCGGTTCTCAGTGAATTACTTTATTGGCACAATTTTCTGCCTTTGTCATTTTTATTTGTTCAGATTAAATTCTGATGCCTGTGCAAACTCTTCTCGCATCATTTTGCGCAGATATTTTAATTCGAGTTTATTTGCATTTATTAGGCTAGGTACATGTTATAATTAATAATCTCATTTTTTAGACAAACAATTACCTACCAGTATAATAATACTTACCTTGATTAATATAATAATTTATTACGATGATAAAATGTACCTCGTTCTTGGGATAATTATTATTATTTCATCGGAATTTTAATTTATTATTTATTTATTGAAATAATAAGAAGAAGAGCTTATTAAGGAGCATTGTCATCATTCTTAGAGTATAATATGACTTATAATCTCACGGTTATATAGGAATTAGGATGCCCAGGCCATAAAACAATAATAATAATAAGAAGAAAATGAACAAGAAGAATTTTACCGATTTTTCTCTTTGGAAATAAAAAGGACAAAAGGTAGGTAGAAAAATCTCTCGCGTTCGGTCCGAGTCCTCTCAGATTCGTTTGAACCCGAAAAGAACGGAGAAGGTTGGGGGGGGGGGGGCTGTCCGAAAAAATTTACGACAGGTTCCTCGATGATGCTGAACAAACAAAATGGCTGACGGATTGTCTGGAAACCCAATAGAGCGGGAACAGATACCTACTTGATTTGATTAAGATGACAAAAAAAGCAAAGACAAACGATGAAAGTAAAAGGTAAAAAGTTAAGATTAAGGCCCTGAAAATCGAAGATTCAATTAGAATAATTTCCACCGGGTGAAGCTTCCCTCAGATGCGTCACACGGGCCATGTTAAATCACCAAATCAACATTGGATAGGACGATGGATAATTGAAGATACGATGGAAAATTTTTCACGCTACTTCTTCAGCAGTGAAGACAAAAGAGAGCGATTTTCTCTTCCATACAACTAAAATCGAGACGGCTCGTTCAAGAGTCTCTATTTCCAGAATTCACTCCACCATTAGAATACAATTATTGCTGATCAGATAGGAAAACGGGTTAGAAATCACAAGGAGCTGTGACATAATAAGCAACCTGGCAACCTTGCTCTCCTTGCCCAGCTGGATCAATAATCCGACATCTGCACGGTCAGTCTTTTCTCTCTCTGTTTGAAGTAACTTCACTGACATATCGTTGCCTCTCGCTCAGCTGCAAAGAACTGAAAGCGAAGGTTTGACTACCATACAGGTCGAATCATATTGTTACGAATAAATAAAAGGGTGCATTCTGTATTAGAAAGTGGGCGGGACAGAGCAACGGTAGCCATGAGTATCGACAGGCGACGGCCCCCAGCGTTCTGTGCTGACCGGGGCGCGTGGTGGGGGGGGTCAAGCCGGACGCTCCCACCAGTAAGCGACAACAACAGCTGACGTCCTGTACACTTCTGGAACCCTGATACCAGGAAATTCTGGTCATTTCCTGTGGAGAAGTTCCAGAAATTGATGTTTGAGTGTCTGGGAGCCGAAGATCTAGGAAGGGAATACTCTCGAGATCTTTCTCTTGGATTTGTTCGGGAAATAGAAGCGAGCCGTCCGCAAATCCTCCAGAAGCTACTTCCAGAGGTAGGGATGTCCTCTAAATAGCCAGCAAGCAGGCGAACTCAGTCAGTTTTAGTCTAGCAGTGTGCGAAGGAACCAAGCGACTAGTGGCGATATAGACAGTGCGGTATTCCTAAGTGACTAGTGAAAAGTAGTAGTGTTATAGACCAAGTAAAGTTGTTGTGTATAAGAAGTAGTGATATTTGTAACATTGTAATCTGAAATTCTTGTGGACATTAAATAAATAAATTAAACAGTAAATCTGTGTTTCCCAATTATCCGTCGAGCCTACGGTTAGGAAATCCGTAACAATATTAACCAAAAGAAGGTCCGACTATACCAATTACTTGATACAGGGTATGCTTTTAAATTTATAAAATAAATTGTTTAGAAATACTCTAATCGCGACTAAAAAAAATCATAAATGAAAAGCGAACACTACAGTATCTACAGCATACCTCTGTTTCAAAAATAAATGAGTTTTGAGCCAGAGAAGGGAAAATTTTAGCACGAAAACCGCCGTTAAAAAAATTCTTCCAATCAATTAATCTTTTTGTGTTAATTTAGAAGGCGTTTTTGTGAATGTTTTCCTTATTATGAGTATTCTATTTTTCGAATAAATGTAACACCTATATCCCGGCTTAAAAAGAAAATATTATTTGTTTATTTTTTTCATTCCAAGTAAACATTTTTCAATACGTCATCGAGCATCGAACACACGAGTACGAGCCTGTACTTGCAGAGTTCATAATATCTCCTTCATGGTCACGGTGTTCAGTGCTCCATTAGACAGAGACCCACATACAAGCGTACACGCTTCGGTCGCTATCGTGGATGCGCATTAACAATACAAGAGAGATGGATATACATCTCGCGCAAGTTACCCCTTTCACTAACACTTCGAAGGTTGACGATCGTAAACATCAGTTGCGGTTCGTTTTATTAATTTCTTTAGGGCAAGGAATAACTTCGAAATTAACGTATGAAATAACGCAACCTCATAATAATCCGCATTAACATCCCTGCTGTGTCCTTGATCATTGGAATGGTTGTTATTCTAGTTTCCTGTGTCGGTTGCCACCGTCTCCTAACAGCTATATGAATATAGATCACATTTGCGACCTTAATGGCAACATAGTGCCTTTTTTTTTGCTAACCAAGCAGAGATCTCTGCTTGCCCGTGTGATTTGGCCTGTACCTATACTGCGTTCGTGTATTATTGCCTTTGTCCTGCAAGAAGCACGCCCCCCGTCGCACGAGCTCCAAAAATTTTTCTGAGTATTTTGATATGTAGTTCATTTAGCTTCGTCCAGTATTTAATTTATGGTATCAATAGATACGATAAATTAAATAAAGAATACTTTTGGACTATTCACATTTAAGGTTGTACATAATAAGTTATTGTTAGCTGTCAGAGGCGAAAGGTGCATTTTTCCCTATAAGAATAAATTACGGACGTGGGCGAATTAGCGTAACAATTGAAAGTAAAGGTAGAATTAGAATGAACGCGGCAACGTTGTACAAATGTCGCATCAGTAGTAACAGATCGTATGATTTTTGGCGGGCGGCATGTTGATTGCCGGAAAACTCAGGTGGGAAAGAGATAGAGATGGCGAATAAAGACGGACGAATTCAGATCGTAGAAGGAAAGAGAATTTCATTTCGATTTGAAGTTTGAACTTTCAGACAGGAATAAACACGTAGCCCTGTTTTATTTTGATTCTTTTGTGAGTTATTCTATGTTTACATATTGTAATGTTGAAATGAATAAGCCCTGATGAAAGATATCCTTCTTCATATAAAATTAAATAGGGAATATCTTCCACAAGTGAGTAGTTCGGTAATTCTATTAGCCCGAAGTTCTTGTTTTTCTTATCGTTCAAACAGGGTTTCAGTTCCAGAGTTTCAGGTTTTTCTTGTTTATAAGTTATTATTCTTTGATCCCTTTTTGGATTTTTATCTCCTATCTGGAATTCAAGTTCTCCGCAGGACCAGCTATTTATAAGCAAACTATTCAAGATTAGCAAGTCATGCGGTATAGCGGGCGATATCAGCACAAGCGATATGGGTTGATTCCAGACCATTCGAGTTTACCATGCAGCCTACCAATGGTAGGTTCATTTCTCCATCTACATCAGTCTGACAAGAAGGTATATTTATCATGTGAATTTCAATTTTGACCAGTGAAGTTCCATCATCGAAGATTAATAAATAAAAGAAAACCAAAATACCTTATTTGTGTCTTTTCTCAAATCTATTTTATTATTGCGTTAGGGTTTATGTATTTTACATTTTTGAACTTTTGTGCTATTAAATTATTTTTGAAATTGTAAATATAGGTAGGTATAAGTACTTGTTTTGTTTTGATGAATGAATTTGGGAATTGATGAGACAGAACTTAATTCAGGTCGTGTATTGAGTTAAAGTAACCATAGCTTTAGCCCATTAAAATTATATTTACATTTATCAATTAAAATTTTCAAAAGGTAAAAAAAAGCATTTTTTCAACTTTGAACGATCATATCTCGAGAACGCGAATTCGCAGGATAGAACGGTTTCTAGTTTCGGAATCGCCAAAAAAAAATAGACGCAAGAGATGTCTTAATGGTAATTATCGTGTCAAAGAGCCGCAAAGTTGAGCGCGAAATTCAAATTAAATATTCAAAAGTTTCGTTATATTTGATCGTCTATCAATCGGTGAATCTGCTCGCACCAATTTCGAAACCTGTATTTTTTTTGACGTACCTACCATTGACGTCTTATTGATTTGATCATGATAATGAACATAAACATGAACATGCAACCTCGCTTGGAATAATTATTTTAATTCCACAGTTATTATTGTGCGGCAGCGTAATTAATTAATTAATTATCGTCTTGTAAAGTGGGGAATCTGACATTATTGCAATTGACAATAAAGTATTACTTTCCGTAAATAACTAAGTAACTACTATTAGTTCAAGGTTATCGAAAAATTGATGTTAATGTTATTATTACTGTGAATGACATTATATTTATTTTATTATTCCATTTAGAAGATTTTATCTTTGTTTGCTTTAAATAAGAGCACGAGTTAATTTTGTTGATTCGATGTGTCCTGTTAGTTCTCGGGTGAAGATTCTTATTCTTATTGTTTTCAGTTATTGGCGGTGATAGTGATAATGATAGTGATAGTGCGATGATAGTGACAGTGTCAATTTATTGTTCCCCCTGTACTTGTACTTGTACATACTCCTATCAATCTCTAGGAGGTAGTATACCTACTTATTATAGTAAGTAAGTGTCTCTTTCTTGTTGATGGTAAAAGTCGTGTCTCATTCATAATAGTAGGTATATACCTAACCAACAGCGAGATCAAAGCAATTTATTTATATTTATTCGAACACGTAATTTCAATTTGCTCTTGCACTTTACTCGGACTTTATCAGGATGATTAGGTACTGTAGTAGTTGTTAGTCACCAATAATACCATCACCATGGTCGTCATGCAGTAGTGTAAAAAGTGAAGTGAAGAGCGTCGTCTCCTTTAATTAATTACCGCGGGCGGTTGTATTATTATTATTATTATAATTTGAATTGTTATCGCGACTAGGTACCTACCTGGTCGTCGTCTTGGTCGCGTTTACTGTCCGTTTTCACTTTCACCGACACCGACATGGGTCGAAAGTTATTATCGGCGGTGCTCTTGTTGATGACCTGCGTCACCGTGCAGTATTTCCGGGACGTCGAAGGCACCCTGGAACTTAATCTGCCGTCGATCGGGAACCTGGTCAACGGAATCACCAACAGGACTATCGGTGAGTTGTTTTTTTTGCTGCTTCTTCTTATCAGTGTTCAGTGGTGGTGGTGGTGGTGGTAAAACTGTAATTATAATTATTATTGATTTATTGACAACCAAAAAGTAATAAAAAAGATAAGAGTTTTCCAGGTAAAGTAATAGAGAAAACAATCTATGGGAGCGGGAGCACTGCAACGTTTTTTCGTATTTGTTGGCGCTCAGTACTTGACATGATTGATTCTATTAATAAAATCGTGTTATTTTGCCAATTTTTTTAAAATAAACTTACGACGTGCGCATCAATCCCATCAATAGTGCATTTTTAGGCGTTGATTCTATTAGGATTGTTTTTCCGTTTTGGAAATTTGGTTGTTGAAATTTTTCATGGTCAACAACTGTGAAAATTTCAATTCAATTCCTTTAAAAACACGCCCTTGAAAAAGGACACAAAAAAATTAGCAATTTTTACCCTTCTCCCATACACCGCACTGGGATAACTAAAACGAAATTTTTTTTAGCACAATTATTATTGTAAAACAATGAATACCGCCTATACGTTGTCTTTTAATTATTCTGTTAATTTGATTGAAAAGTTATGTTCAGTTTTGCATGTAATATATAATTCTTTATAAAATAGCATTTTTTACTAAAGTTATTATAATAGCCGCCATTTTAAAACCCCTCGACCGATTTTGCAGAAATTCAATACCAGGCAACTCCCTCCAGAGATTTCAGTTCCCTAGATTGAAAACTAAGACTTCTAATCGAGTGAAAAGAACACAATTTTTCGAAACTTGAAGAGACACCCTGTACAAACAACGTTTTTTTAGAAGCCTTTTTTTGTAACTTAAATCCATAGTCCCTAATTGGTTTTACGGTTTCAAACAAAATTTTGTGCCTATGGTTTGAAAGGTAGAGCCATTTTGAAAATTGATAATTTGACATTTAGGAATAAATAACACAATGAAACAATTTTGAATATATCCGCCATTTTAATTATTTACCTCCTGAAATTTTTCATGATTAAAAATTATTAGTCTAGCTGTCTACTCAAAAAAATTCAGATTTTTTTCCTTTAATAACAACGCGCTCATAAATTGTTATAAAAATTTAGCAATTTCTTACACTTTTGTTTAAAAAAAATTCAAATGGCCGCCATTTTAAAACGGCTCGACCGATTTTGCTCAAATGTAATACCAGGCATCTCCCTCCAGAGATCTAACTGTTACTAAAAAGTCAATTCCCTAGATTGAAAACCACGATTTCTAATCGAGTGAAAAGTACTTTTTTAAGGGACACCTGTACAAACAACGTTTTCTTAGAATCCTTTTTGTTAATAAAAATGCAGAGTCCTCCATTTACCAGACTTCAAAATATTGTACCTGAGGTTTGAAAAGTAAAGCTAAGAGGGCGATTTGAAAATTGCAATTTTAGTTTTTGAAAAATAAACTTGATATAAAAAATTTTAATATCTCCGCCATTTTATGCTCCCTGAAATTTTCACGATTTTAAAGGTATTTTAAAGGTATGTAATTCTCTGCTCTAAAAATTTCATTTCAATTCCTTTAAAAATGTGCTCATAAATGGTTATAGAAATTTGAAAATTTTTCCTGTTTTCCTATCCACTCCACTGGCTTTTTAACCGAAAAAATTAACAAAGTTACACTAACATATAATGTTCGGGAAATGTGCCTCTTATCCTGATAATTTAATTGAATATAATTTCAAAGTTTTTTTCATCTTGCGTCTTATACAGGGGGTTCAAAAACTTCCCACCAATTTTTTTGGAAAATTCAAATGGCCACCATTTTGAAACGGCTAGACTGATTTTGCTCAAATACAATACCAGGCAACTTCATCCAGAGATCTAACTGCTACAAAAAATTCAGTTCCCTTGATTGAAAACTATACGACCTCTAATCGAGTGAAAATTTTTTTTTCGAAATTTGAAAGGACACCCTGTATAAACAACGTTTTTATAAAGGATTTTTTTTTTAACAAAAATCCATAGTCCTCCATAGGCTTCAGAAAACTTCAAAATTTTGTATGTATAAAGGTTTGAAAGATAAAACATAGAGGGCGTTTTGAAATTAGGATTTTTAATTTTTGAGAAATAAACTTGCTATAAAAATTTTGAATATCTCCGCCATTTTAATTATTTGCTCCCTGAAATTTTTACGGTTTTCAAGGTTATTAATAGTGTAATTATCCGCTCTAAAAATTTCATTTCAATTTCTCAAAAAATCTCGCAAAAAATGTGCTCAAAAATGATTATAGAAATTTTGCTTCTTTTCCCTTTTCCTATCCACGCCACTGGCTTTTTAACCGAAAAAATTAATAAAATTACACTAACGTAATGTTCGGGAAATGTGCCTCTTATCCTTTTTATTTAATATAATTTCAAAGTTTTTTTCCATCTTGCATCTTTTACAGGCGGTTCAAAAAATACCTACCAATTTTTTTGGAAAATTCAAATGGCCACCATTTTGAAACGGCTCAACTGATTTTACTCAAATACATTACCAGGCAACTTCATCCAGAGAACTAACTGTTACAAAAATTTCAGTTCCTTAGATTGACAACTACGATTTCTATAATAATGGAGAAACATGAACAGTTTTTTTTTTCGAAATTTGAAAATACACCTTGTAGGTACAAACAACGTTTTTTTAGAATCTTTTTTTTTAACGAAAATCGGAATCTTAGATTTTTGAGAAATAAACTTGATATAAAAATTTTGAATGTCTCCGCCATTTTAATTATTTGCTTCCTGAAATTTTGCAGAGTCAAGGGTTATTAATATAGTTGTTTGCTCGAAAAATTTCAGTTTATTTCCTTCAAAAATGCGCTCATAAATGATTATAGAAATTTTGCTTCTTTTCCCTTTTCCTATACCCACGCCACTGGCTTATTAACAGAAAAAATACTCTAACGTGTATAATTTTTTAATGTATCATTCGGGAAACGTTCCTCTCATCCTGTTAATTTATTTCAAAGTTTTCATCTTCCATCTTATACAGGGGGTTCAAAAAATACCAATTTTTAAGAAAATTCAAATGGCCGCCATTTTTAAAACGATTCGACTGATTTTGCTCAACTGCAATCCCAGACCACTCTTTGTGGATATCTTACTCCCACAAGAATTTCAATTCTCCCTAGATTTGAAACTGCAATTTCATATGGTGTGGAAATAACGAGTTTTTTCTAACTTTAAAGGACACCCTGTAGAAGCAACGCAACTTTTTGGAACTTTTTTATGGAAAATGGGAAGTTCTCTATAAATTTTACAAGAATGCCAAATTTTGTTTATTAATTTTGGAAGATGAAGCTACAAGGACATGTTGAAAATAGAAAGGTTCAAATTTTATTAGAGAAATACACATAAATTTTGAATATCTCCGCCATTTTTAATTTTTATTTCTGTAAATTTTCCAAGGTTAAAGGTTATTATAGTAATAGTTGTCTACTATAAAATTTTCAATTCAATTCTTTCAATAATATTCTCATAAACGATTCTAGAAATTTAGCCATTTTCACCCTTTTCCTACCCTTTTTCTACCCACGCCACTGGCTTATTATTAGAAATAACGCAAATTTTATTGCATTGCCTCAAATTTCAAATAATTTCCTCCAATCTTGTTAAATTTGGGTAAAAAGTTTTTTTCCATCTTGCTTATTATACTACAGGGGTTGAAAAATACAATTTTTTTAGGAAAATTATACAATTTTATACGAAAATTCAAATGGCCGCCATTTTGAAACGGCATGACCGATTTTCCTCAAATGTCACATCAGACAATTTCTTATGGATATCTTACTCTCATTAAAATTTTAGTCCTCTAGATTAAAAACTGTGACCCGAAATGGTGTGACATGAATGTTTCTTCACGAATTTTGAAGGGCCACCCTGTAAAAACCACCTGATTTAAAAAAACTTTTTTAACAAAAATCCCAAGTCCTCGAAAAGTTCTACCAGAGTGCGAAATTTCCTTCACTAATCTTGAAAGATAAAACTAGAGAGGGATTTTGAAAATCGAAAAATAGCGATTTTGAAACTTTGAAATTTCAAAAATTTTCAAAGATTTTAGAGTTTTTCATTTTTTCTTATTTTCATTCATTTTTTCAATTGGCGTGTACCCTTGAAGAGGTAAGAGTGCATGTCGTACCATAGAAGTAAGAATTGTTCAATCGAGGTGGTACCCGGTATTTAGTGAACCTTAGAACATTAACTAATGAGACTTACACCTCGTTAATTACTCGTTTCATCGGGAATCGTAAGATATTCTTCTCAAATCGTGTCGTAAGAATTATTTTTACTCATGACTTGTGAACATTAAACCTACTTATTTGAAGTTTACTATGTCCCAGTCTTTGGCATAACCCTGGTCCTTCACCGTACCGTATGATAACATATATATTAATAATTAATCCACGTTTAAGCATAACACCCTCTCAACAATTATTATTGATCCTCGAACCAATCAAAACATTTATGGTCCCTTACACTGACAAACATTTGAAAAAACAAACTCAAACGCGATGGAAAATTTGAATGTTACTCACATAATGCAAAAAAAGCGCTTCGCTTCAAATAATTACCGCGGTATTGGTAAAAACCGCAAATATTCAATTATTACAAGCCACGGGTACAATAATGGTACAAAGCAACCATTATAGTGTATTGTGTGTCTATGGTAAGGAAACCCATTTAATTATTTACGTCAATTGTAGGTAGGTAATTCCGAGTAGAGATACATTGATAGGTTTATTTTATGGATAATTCGTTATTACTTACAATTATTACAAAGGTACCTACTTATTATGTATGCTGCTTAAATAATGCGCTTGCGGGCCAGCGTCGAGGCAATCAAATTTCGAAAGAAGTTTGCGTGTCTGGAATAATAATAATTGTTGTTGTTAAACTAGGCGAGTAAATCTGATTCAGGCCGGCTTAATGTTGGATGCGTTTTGCTTGTTTGTATTGTAGCTGTCTTTTGTTGTCGTCTGTGACAATGGAACAATTATAATAAGATAGCTAGATCGTTAAAAGGATTTTTCAACATTATTTTTTAAGATTAATACCAGAAAGTAGAATACTATACATATCAATAATACATTTCCTGGTCTCTCTCATTTCTATTTTATTCACTAGGTAGACAACTAGAATCAATTAATTAGAAAAAGGAATTCTTAAAGCTGGGACTTGACTCTACGGCTCCGTGGGATTATTACCCCGGCACTTCTACCCTATCTTTGATGGTAAAAAATACTTTATTAAATAATTCGGTCGATAGAAATAATAGCAACGAACTACTTACTCGTGAAAATTATTCCTCGAATTATATGAACCCAATTCAACTAGGGCTTTCTCTCGACAACTAAATTATTTAATATGAATGATAAAAATGTAAGTTAGAGTCTAACACCAAATTACATATGTATTCAAATGAAAAATTTCAAATATTTTCGTGTCTTGCTTGCCATCTCTCATCTTTCGCGAATTTTAACCAATCCCATTCGTTCCCTGAAAAGTTACGCCAACGTCATTTATCCACGCAGTTAATTGTCGCTTTTATTTTAGATTCACTTTTTTACCCGCTATTTTACGCCATTTGAAATGAATTCATTCTTTTAGGGAAAATTGCACCTTCTGTCAACAGTTTATACCTCTGACATTAAGCCTTTAAGCGAGATTGACGACCATCAACTGTCTTTTATACATTTTTTGCATTTATCGATGCCACTAATTAAATTCTGGATGAAGCTAACTGAACTACATATCAAAATAATCGGAAAATTCTGTAGATACTATACTTATGCCTGGAACACAATTTAAAAATAGAGAATGAGAAAATTTTCAAACTACGCACAATTTTATAATTCGTAGGTTTTTGATATTGTATTGATTTCCTTCTCTCCTGTACTAGCTATACAGGGTGATCCCGAAATGACGGACACTGTATACAGGGTGTTGTAGAGAATGTTCAGAAAGACTGTAAATTTAAAACAAAAATTGTTTCCTTGGCTTCGTTACCGAGATATAGGGTGTCCTTTTTCTAAACTTTAAATCAAAACGATAGTCAAATTTGAACAACCTCCACTGGCAAAGCACATGATTTGACATAACTATTACGATATAAGCGTTTGCTTTTTATTAACATTGTTGAACTTTCCATTTCATATGTTTCCATGGTAATATCTATCTGGGTATTATTGTAGACCTACACATTATTTTTTCCTTAAGAAGGGTGGTGCAGTGTTGTGACTTTTTTTTCCACAAAAGTGGTCATATCTTCTTAAGGGAGCCATACAGGAGAAAACAGTAAATAAAACTTAGAATCCTTAATCCACAATGGATGCTGTGGTGCTGTCCGTGTCCGCCATTTCGGAATCACCCTGTATAGTGGATGCTATAGCCCGCCCGTTTGGAAAATTACAAAAATAAATCTGTTAAAACCTTTAAATAAATGGAATTTCCGAAACTCGCCGTCACTGTGATCAAAATTGATACAAGCATTCATGCATGACACATCCGTGTTGATTAATTAAATAATTATTGTACACTAATGCAAATTTATGAGCAATACAGTTCGAAAAAAAGCAAAGATTAATTAAAAATTGAACCGGTCATGGGAAAACTCTCTCTGATAAATTCATTATCGGTCAACAAGTACAGTAAAGTGTCATAGCGATCATATTTCTTCATTATAATAATAATTATAGAGATAAAAGCAATTTACCAACACTAATAAAACTATTTATAATCGCTCGTTTTCAAGAACTCGCTGATAAAAAGGCCAAGTTCAGACAATAATGAAACATTTTCTGTCACCTTATTAGACAGATAAATCATAAATCTTTGTTACCGAAATATGTTTCATTAATAATACGAGTACTAATTAATAATTAGTATATTATGCAACGAGCTTACGGCTCGTATCTTAACCATCATAAGAGCGTATTAATAGCCATTATCTGCGAGTTCCATACACTATTTTTTCTACGACCCTTTTTTATTTCATAGAAAAGATTAAAAAATTATATATTTTAACAATGACCCGTGTACAATTGCGGATCATTGAGGTTAAGATAGGTTGCTATTTGCTTACGCATATTAGGTACCAAATTCTCTCTTCGTTGCTAAGATTATTCTGCTTAGACATGTTTTAGTATCAAGTTTAAAGGGCACTACTCACTACTGCGTAATTTTTATTATGCGAAGTTCGAATTCCGAATTTTACGCTTCGATTTTGAGATTAATTAATAATTTTAATAACATCGACAGCCATTAATTACGATATTGTTTCCATGCGCAACGCGGGTCGCAGCGTTGCCGCTTTGAATACTATCACGGAGCTCTACGAATGATATAATACTTTATCTTCCCATCTTTTACACGATATACCTACTTATCAAATTAATTAAGGTAACATAAAATCTTGATCAATTTTCTTTGAATGTTACTTATGTTCTAAATTAAATAAACGTTCAGAATTTTTTTTTCAGAAATACAGAACTTATATCACATTCACAAGGCAATTTTTGTCGTGAGTATGACAACTCTGTGACTTCGGTTGGCTTGCCGACCCGATCGTGAGCGAAAAGGAACCGATTCGATTGCAAATGCTCCTCTGCCATTGGATAGCTTGACCAGTGCTTTAATGAAAATTTGTATCTTAATGAGACCCGTTAAAGCACTGGTGATTCATATTTAATATGCATATTAAAAGTTGGGAGTAGAAAAAATAATATTCATCATCAATGAAAGTTTTCTTTAATTAATTAATTAAAAAAAAAAAACGAAATAAATTAAATCGATCATTAATTTATTTTCTTAATAAAAAAGTATAAATCTGCGGCCGACTAAGTTCTTCTGGGATAGAAATCAACCCAAAGTCCGCCGATCGGGGTCAAAGCTACTTGTACCGGATGAAAAGTAAGGGGGCACTTCGTCTTGGAGTTCACTTTCAGTTCGAAATTTTTCACGCATTCCACAACGGCCGTCTTGACTTGCAGTAGACCAAATTTCTTTCCTGAAATTGAAAATATTTATGATTTTCCCCTTAGCACACATCCCCTCCACCTACACTTTTTAGTGTATTTTTTAATAAAAAAATACACTATTGAGGACGACATCACTTTTCGAAAATCACCCAAACTCATCAAATGTCCACCGATCATGACCCCCAGATCACGAAAAAGTGGTTTTCCAAAATTCACCTGCCCACGATATATTATATTTATATAATGTATATTTATTTATATATATATTTTATTAGGAGAAGAAAATTAGGATTTGAATTCTAAAAAAATCCGAGCACCAATATTTTATGTAACATTTCGTTAGGGGATCTTTTAAAGGAGCTAAGAGCAACTTTTTCAGCAACCCCACCTTTGAGCATTTTTAGAAAGCGGGTTGTTTTTTCAAATCGATCTAGCGGTTAAACGGTTCACCCTACAAAAAAGTTCAAATAAAAATGTGTAGAGTTTTTTAAGATCTTTCTTTTTTCCAAATGAAATTTTGTGATGGAACATGAAATTTACCTACATAAAGGGGGTTGAAAGAACCCCGAAGAATCCTTATGGAAAATTGGCTCCCGGTTAAATTTGATGTAATTTTGTTATAGATCAGCATCCTCCGTGGGCAAAACCCCTCAAAAAGTCCTGTTCTCGAAATATTCACTTCTGAAGATGGATTTTTTCTTTCATGACAGTCACGCATTTATTTTAAATGTTGGCCCCCTAATTATTGTATAGAGAGAATAAATCTTATATGTAGATAGTTCATTTGTTAAGATTAAAAATTCTTCTGTTGATATAATATGCTTCTGTAAATTGAAAAATTTCAAGAAGTAAACATGAAAAATGGCGGAGATATTCGAATTTTTTTTTTCATTTTGTTTATTTTTCTAAAATTTAAAAAATGCTGCTGTAGCTTCATCTTTCAAGATTAGTGAAAGAATTTTTTTACTCTTGTGAAACTTAGGGATGACGTTTAATTTTTGTAAAAAAACATTTCCCTTAAGCTGCGGTATTTCTCCAATTTTCAAAAAAAAAAAACGTCCATGAGGCACGGTTTCTGCTCGCAGTTTTCAATCTAGGGGGCTGAATTTTTTTTGTTACTATAAGATATCCTCAAGTAGTCGTCTGGTACTGTATTTGAGTAAAATCGGTAAAGCCGTTTCAAAATGGCGGCCTTTTCAATGTTGAGAAAAATGCCTAGAGTTTGAACTCCTAAGTAAGCAAGTTAGAAACAGAAAGGTTTAAACGATAAACGATATTTAACACGATTGAATGAAAATTATTGGAAATTGGAGTAAATGCAATAAAATTTGCGTTATTTTTATTAATAAGCCAGTGACGTGGGTAGGAAAAGGGTAAAAATGGCTAAATTTCTATAACCGTTTATGAGCCTATTTTTTAAGGAATTGACTTGAAATTTCTCCAGTAGACAACTATACGAATAACCCTTAACTCTGAAAAATGTCAAGAAGCAAATAACAAAAATGGCGGAGATATTCGAATATTTTTACATGATGTTTATTCCTATAAAATTTCAAATTTTCGGTTTTCAAAACTACCCTTTCACTTTTCTCGAATTTCTTAAAGGTAGTGTAAAGAATACCTAGTATTTTTTAAGTAAAGTTAGCCAGTGGCGGCCACAGGAGAGCGGACAGTAATTGTTAAATTTTGCCATATTTTTTTGTTTTTTTCAATTTAAAAATCCATTTTAAGACACGTTTTCAAACGAAATGAAATGCAATTTTCACAGTAAACCTCTACGCTAATTTTACCTGACAATGGAAAATTACAGAAAGTCAATTTTAAAAGCGGTGAAAATATTCATAATTGAATCGCATAAAAATAACGCTATTTATGCGATTGATGCGTAAGAAGGTTTTTTACAAACTTTACAGTACAATTTATTGTGTTCGATTTTCGCTACAAAAGTCTCTCGCGAATTCAGAGTGTTTGGTAACTGCGGCCAGTTAAAATCTAACCTAGTGTATAAAATCGCATTTTAAGCATAAAAGAGACAATAAATTTTTCCAAAATGAGACCTCTTTTGGAAGATATTTCCCAAAATGTGAAACTAAGGCTGCTGTATAAAAAAATATTAATTTTAGTAGCTGGAGAACCAAAATCGAATCCATGTATAAAATCGTATTTTAAGCATTAAAAGAGAGAATAACTTTTTTCAAGATCAGGCCTCGTTTACGAAATATTTCCAAAAATATAAAACTAAGGTTGCTAAAAAAAGATTTTTTAGTAATTGGGCAACCAAAATCAAACTTCAAGCATAAAATCGTATTCTAAGCATAAAACAAAGAATAACTTTTTGCAAGATCGGGTCTCGTTTAGAAAATATTTCTAAAATTGTAAAAATTAAGGCCGCGCAATAATAAAAATATTTAATGTTTTATTCCAGTAACTGAAACATATATTTTGAAATATTTTCGAAACTTTTTCCTTATTCTTTGTTTTATGCTAAGAATACGATTTTATCAATGAAGTTTAATTTTGACTGCCCAGTTAGGTACTAAAAAATATTTTTTTTCGCAGCGTTAGTTTTACATTTTCGAAGATATTTCCTAAACGAGGCCCGATCTTCAAAAAAGTTATTCTCTCTTTTATACTCAAAATACGATTTTATATATGAAGGTGCATTTTGACTGTCCAGTTACGAAAAGAAAATATTTTAGCAGCCTTAGTTTTACATTTTTGAAGATATTTCCTAAACGAGGCCCGATCTTGAAAAAAGTTATCCTTTATTTTATGCTTAAAAGACGATTTTATACATGACGTCTCATTTTGGATCACTATTTACCAAAAACCCTGCATACACGTCTCTCTTATTCCGTATACCAGCATCAGGGTAATCCTAAATTAATATACCGTTTTTGAGATACCAGGGTCAAAGAGGGACTTTTTTCAGTTTTTGGATGATATCTCAGAACCCGTTTGAGGTACAGGCTTAACTTTTATACATACAAAGTGTCAGAAATTTAACGGCACAAAGACTTCGCCCGATCCTAAAAATTCCGCCAGTGGCACACGAAAAAAATTTATTTGGTATTAAAAAGGTACCTAAGCTAAAATCAATGATATGAAATGTGTATCTCAAACGGTTCCTGAGATCTCATAAAAAAACTGGAAAAATGTCTGTATTTCAAAAAGGGCGCATGCACGGACACACTGTTTTTTTCCTTGGAATAGGAAAATTTTCCTAAAATTCCTCGCACTTATTTAGGATAACCCTTTATACACGCTTCTTCACTGGTTGATTAATAAAAATAATACTCACCAATACACCCTCTAGGTCCCTCTCCAAATGGCATGTGTACGTAATTGTACAAATTGGCTCTCTCTCCCATGAATCTGTCAGGGTTAAACTTGCTGGGCTCTTCGAAATATCTCTCATCGCTCGAAAGGGCCTTTAAAGGAAGAGTTAAGGGTATTCCTGGTTCGATGGTGAGTGAAACTTTCTTGAAATCGTCGTTTTGGCACTCATAACGATATTTTTTTGTACACACTTTTCTCAAAAGGCCAAAGGTTGGATAATATCTCATCGATTCTATAAATATGCTTTCATTGGTATCTTTATATTTTCATTTATGGATAACTTACCAGATATTACCGCGTCCAAATATGGCGTTTCATTGCTTACAGCTTCGTAAGTGAGAACCCCGTTCTCTTTGCTCAGAATCCTCTTAATTTCGTCCAGGACTTTTTCCTGTACTTCCGGATGGTGGGCGATGTTGAATAAAATGAAGCTCATAACTGCGGAACTGGTTTCGTATCCATCTCCGAAGAATCCGGCAGCCTGGGCCGTCACATGGACGTCCGTGAAACTCTCGTCGGTCTCTTTGAGATGCCCCAAGAAATCGAGAAAATCGTTTCGTTTTATGTTGTTTTCTTTGCGATATTTCAGGGTGCTCGAAACTAACTCGATGAGTTCGTCTTCCACATCTTTCCTCACAAATCTAAATCAGAAAAAGAAACTTTTTTTTTTACGAAATAGGAAATATCCGACTTACCTTATTTTCAGATACTTTGAAACCAGCGGAAATATATCCGCAAGTATATTTTTGAAAATTTGAAAACTCCCCGGAGTCAAGAATCGACTAGCAATGCTCTTGAATTTTGAGTTGGGGTCCTCGAAGCATTTCGAATCCAAACCAAAAGCGCAAGCTGCCACGTTATCCAGCGTAAATAACGTGCACAGTTCCTTCAGTTCGAACGTGGCTAAATTTTCCGATCCTATCTGCTTGGTAATGTAATTCTGTAATCGGTTGCTGACTTCCAGGATTATCGGAAATATCGCTTTCATCTGTAAAAGTAGCAGGTATAAGTCATAAATAATAGGGGGAGGGGGTATATCTTACTTTTCCGATCGTGAAACAAGGAGAGATTTGGGCCCTGGAAGTTCTCCACTCGTCTCCTTTCAGACAGAAAAGATTGTGGCCGAAAAGAGGGTTCACTTCTTTGTCGATATTAATATCGTTATCCACGAAAGATGAGAAGTCCCTCACGGTGACTGATTTGATCAATTCCGGATCTTTGATCAAAAGAATTGGCTGAGTCGATTTGAAAAGTCCAACCACAGGATCATCTTTGTATGTTCTAAAAAGTAACATCAAAATTATCAACTTTGAAGTGCTCGTTTTCTGATTATGACTCTCTAAACACAATTTTAGGCATCTTATTTTGGAAATAGGCTCGTGTAGTCAAAAGATGGAAAAATATTTTGTAGCGCATAAAATCTTATTGAAATCTTGAGAATAAGCACAAAAGTGGTCGAAGCATAAGCTCTGGAACTTTGAAGCGTCAACGGCTGCTGGTTTTCTGAGTATGACTCTCTAAACACAAATAAAGCATCAAATTCTTTTTGGAAATGTGCTAGTAGTCAAAGAAATGAAAAAACATTTTGTGGTGCATAAAATCTTATTGAAATCTTGAGAATAAGCTCGAAAATGGTCGAAGCATAAGCTCGGAAACTTTAGAGCATATCAGCGGGTGCTGGTTTTCTGAGTATGACTCTCTAAACACAACTTTTAGGCATCTTTTTCTTGGAAATGGGCTCGTGTAGTCAAAGAAACGGAAAAATATTTTGTAGCGCATAAAATCTTATTGAAATCTTGAAAATAAGCACAAAAATGTTAGAAGCATGAGCTCTGAAATTTTGAAGCGATAGCGACAACTGGTTTTCTGAGTAGGGCTGTCTAAACACAATCTTTTTGGAAACGTGTGCTGGTCAACAAAAAAAATCTACAAATTTTTTTCTGGTAAAGCAAATCCTTTTTTGCGTCTTATATTATTATAGTTGAAAAATAGTTCCTGATATAATTAAATTAATTAACAATCAACCCACACACTTACTCATATATTTCGGTCATTACGTCGTCCATGGATCGTTTCCCCAAGATCGTGTCGCCGAAATTTCCAATGATGAACGTCGGGTCCGGTCCAGGGATCCCGCGCTTTTTCCAATAATTGAAGTGCCATTTATTGAGGAAATAGACAATAATGGCCGCAGTTGCTGCGATCACTAATATCGCTGTCAGGATCATTTTGATACTAACCAAATGCGTGGATGATGTAACACAAATTTAGTCCCATGTGTTTCAATCAAAGCATGTCACACTATATTTGGACCTCTTCTCCAAATCTGTACCCGTATTTATTCCTAATCATTATTACGATACGAGCGGTGGTTTTTACAGGGGAGATTCATAAATTTGGTACAACTTTTGTCTTTGATTATATTTATTTATAACAAATTAACGTGGATTGTGTAAAATAGATCATGTTTTATCTTTATTTTCATGTAATCTAGGTAAATAATTTAATAATTATAATAATCAATCAATTATTATGATAAATACCTCTCGCGGAAAGAACTTATTGAGCAGTCCTGGTATAGAGGATTGTTATTGAGCGAGTCATATTATTCGCATATAAATATTGTTATTGCTCTCTAGAAGTGACATTGCCAATTAAGAGCTAATCAACAATAATATTTATATAACTTAAGTAGGTGCGACATAGTCATCAAGCTCGTGCAAAAATATACAGGGTGTACATTAAAAAAATTTGCATTATCAGAGGAAAAATTTCTATTTTGGATTTTCTCTGTAAGTGATTATTAAAGATGATTAGCACTATGTGTATCTGGAGGGGGCCAAATTGCTGCCCCATTTTTTTGTGCAAAACTTTAGAAAATTTTTTTTGTGTGTAAATTTCAAACTCCTTTCTTTTTTTTTCCCATAAGTCTTTTCTTTAGTTATCAAAATCATCTCTGTTCTTCTTTCTCCCTCTCTCTACTTTCGTATTAACTAACCTATAAACCTTATTCTTCTTCCTTAAGTGGCTTGAACACCCTTATGCATATATAGTCCAATAAAGTCTAAAAAGTCATACGTATCGATTAAGAATACACATCCTTTTGATAGTTCGATTTATTTTGTTTCATGTACGTGTTTTTATAGTAACCGTCTAGTTTGTCTAAACACTCCATCCCGCATAAATAAGTATACGTCAACATTGGTTTTGAATGAGAATTAAATGCACAACACAGAGGATAGAATGTCATTACGTGAATAAATTTTATGTAGTTGTCAGTGGCTCTCAAACTGACGTAATGTTTTTTGAATGATTCCTTCAATAATTATTACGCTCGTTCACAACTTGACAATTAACTGTTTGACATTTTCTGGTGAAATTAAAAATATTAATTCGGACGGTTAGTAAGACGTCACATCTGACTTTTTAGAGTTAATCCTACTATAGCAAGCTTTCAATGGTTTAAAACTTTATGCAGTGAATTTGTCAAACCTGAAACTGTCAAATGCTTGTTTATTTGGAATCATTTCTGATAACGTCATCGCTAACTCACTGACAGCAAGTTATTGTAAAATTAAAAAAGAATAACCCGACAATTGCGGCAATGTTGCCAGATTTACGCGCATTGGTAATACGCGCGTGCGCATTGCGCTTTGATCACGAAATTGAAAATTTGAATAGTGAATAGTGTTTTAACAAAAAATAATTTCACAGAACTAGAACTACTAATTACATGTTCACATATTTTCCAGGTGTGATAAAGGATGGTATTAATTTCTTCGGGAATTCAATCGACAGGATAATAAACACGTTCAATAAAGTAGAGGACAGATTAAGGGAGCTTCTGCTGGAAATAGGGAGGTACCTGGAAACCGGAATACCAGAATTCAACATCCCCGTCTTGGACCCTCTGCGTGTCGAAAGAATCGATTTCGATGTAGCACACGAAGCTGCAATGTAAGTAATACCTACTTTATTTTTTTTTTTTGTAAGTAATTATTATCTATTCATGCTATATCATTTTTTAGATTGAAAGGCAATATCCGTAATGTAACGGTGCGACGAATATCGAAGTTTATAATCGACGATTTGCAGTTCCACGATCTCGGCAATTGGTTGTTCAGATTAGATTTGAACCTGACTTTTCCCGTTTTGCTGGTGGATGGAAAATATAAGCTCGACGGATTGATAGGAGACTCGATCAGGGTGTTCGGTGATGGGAACTTTTGGTGAGTTTGATTGTTTTTTTTGTTTTTTTACGAAAATACAAATATTGAAGATATTAAGTTCACACGGCCTGATTTATTAACGGTTTAACTCTTCACCAAATTTAATTCTGAGCGGTTTAGGAGGGGTATGCAGTGCACACGACGTTTATTGTGAACGCACCCCAAAATTTTCAATAAAATCGAAATGACCGTATAGATTTGATGACTGAATTATTTTCACGGCTATCGGCACCATAGTAATGACCTAAAGTTTCCTGTTTCCTTTTATTTCATATTTTTTCCCTTGCCATAGCGCCGATAATTCCGTAACACTCCGTATGCGCATTATACGTTTTCGTTGATAGTCAAATTATAAATTAATTGTTATTATTAAAATTCTTAAAGAATGACACTGACATGGATTTATCATTGTCAATATTATCGGCGCTTTAGCATCGGAGTTTTATATTAATTTAATTTCAGGCTAAAAGTAACAAATTTTTCCATTGGAACTACCACGATAATGAAATTTGAAGTACCCCGTCCAAAAGTGATTGGAATGAACATTGACGTTAAACTAGCAAAATTACAGGTAAGATGACATTTTAAAAAATACCCCTACAACTAATAGTGGTGACGTTGGTAATTATTTGTTCTGTGACGTAATGACAAATGACAATAATAAGTGATCAGAGAAACAATAGATGCTGTCAGTGGGCGGGGCTAACGGCAATGGTTCCAAATAAACAAGTATTTGACAGTTGCAGGGTTGTCAATTTCATAATATACTTGTCCTCAATGAGTCATGATAACAATCGCATGTCATCGGTTTGTTTATTTGGAACCATTTCTACTTGGCCCCGCCCAGTGAAGTCACTACGACGTCGATTGCAAATTGAGGTTATATCATTGTCCAAAGTTTCTAACCCTAATATAAGAGTAGGGTTATATAACTTTGATAGGTTTATTTTAAACGGATATGATAGGGCGTCAAAATTTTTAAATTAAACCTGGCCTATAATAACGCATGCGCAAGCATGTTATTGTCGTCTTCTTACTTAATTATTTAATGGCCTCGATTATATTGACATATTTACGTATAGGTACTTGTAAATTTATCGTTTTTTATTTTAAAAGTAGAATGCATCGGCAATAAACTAAATATAAAAATTTCAGAATAATTTTGAAAATTTAATGGACGATAAAGAATTGGGAGCATTATTTAATAAAGCGATTTCGAAGATGGCACCAGAAGCGGTGGAAATTCTTTGGCCTGAATTGAAGCGTCCAATACAGTTGAAAGTTATTAAGGTGAGAAATTCTCCCATTTATTTTTTCACCCTTGAATTTTTTTTTTTTTTTGTAGCTTATCAACAACGTGCTGGAAAACACAACCGTTGCCAATATAGTGAAGAGACTTTTCAATATTACGTTTAGCAGATGATTTTAGGTTGATTATTATTGTAAGCGATTACTGTTTATTTAGGGCCCCGTGATAGAAAAGTTCACCACTCCACCAGTGCAAAGTTCCATCGAATTTTGACGTTATTAATATTTTAGCAATTTTAAAAATAGTTTGATATAAATGTAAATAAGTTGTAATTAGTCATATTTTTTTGTATTTTTAACAAATAAGTAATTAGGCACCAGTTTGAAACAATCTCTCTTTATAATGATCTTTTTGTTCTCGTTTATTTATCTCTTAATTCACTTGTCATTACAGTGTTTTATGATACCTGTGACCTGTGATATCAAAATGGGTTTTTCTTTATAAAAAAAGAAGGCCCCCATTTTCGGTCTAACTGCACCACAAAGATACTTGAATCACTCTGTTCTGTATAAATATAGGTATCAGTTCCTTATAATTATTATTAATTAAATTAGGTAGGTTTTCTTCTTCGTCGTTTCTTTAATGGCCTTTGCACGCTTGTGCATTTAGCCAAAATTAGGCACGTATTATTGAATGAATGAATGAATAGATGAATGATAAAAATAGAATATTGCTGACACTTTTAGAACTAATTTAAATTGCACATACATCCATGACTGTCTTTGTTTCTAATTATTATGATGATTTGTTGAATAAATTTTTTAATTGATTAGAAATATTATTTTTGTATACCTTTTGTTTTATTGGAGCAGTGGTTAAATGCCAAGGAAACGATTTCTTAACGTTAAAAATATTTTTTGCGCTACCGTATCTAAAGAGACGCTTCATAGGTTGCAAAACCTCACTTCACGGCCGTCAAGGGCAACGGTTGTTTTCGGGTTTTTAACGACCTTTTCATTAAACTGGGTTCGAACAACTGGGGACCTCAGCATGGAAACCAGGGCTTTAACCAAGTCAACCACTTTTTTTTCACTAAGTTATTGTCAAAATTGTATCATACTTAAATTTTATAATCGAATTTCCATTTTGAATCAATTTATATGATTCTATAAAACAGAAAATATTTAAATAATCATTTTATTCATATAAAAAATACGATTATCACATTAGTATGAACCTTTTTCTTAGATTAGATAGCAAATTTAATGAAAAAATATTTGGCAGTGTTGTAAAGCTTATACTATAGTTGAAACAAAAATACAAAGGGCGGTATTTATCTAATTCTAATTGGCTGTGTTGGTGTTGCTTCTATCTTTGATTAAATTAGTAAAATTGATATAAAAAGTAGCAAGTTTCACATAATTGTCTTCTTCTTCCTTACTCTTATGTAATGCGTATTCATTTATCAGGTAGAATCTACATTATAGCCTATAAATCTGTATTGTTGGTTGCATAATACTCTGAGGCGTACATTTCACAAATTTACCTTCTTTTTACTTATGTAGTAATGCGTATATCAATATATTTAAGTACATTAACCTACAAAATCATATGTATTGTATTGTTGGTTGCATATATTCTTTGCTATTGGAGACAGTAAAAATTTAGAACTTCTTAGCCTCCTCTCACTGGATTTCTCGATACCGAAGAGAATTTCGGTGTCAAAAACTTGTTTGATATGCAACCAGCAACACAGATAACTTTTTAGGTAAAATTTGACTATGACTTTTGACAAGTTTGTCTTCTTTTTACTTATGTAACATTTATAGGTACTTTATCCTATAGAATCATTTGTATTGTTGGTTGTATGTAGTCTCAAGTGATCTAAACTGAGAGGAAAAAATTTAACTGTTAAAAACTTGTCTGATATGCAACCACAGTGTAATACAGAAAACTGTAAAGGTAAAGGTACATTAACCTATAAAATTAACTGTATTGTTGGTTGCATATACTCTTAAATGATGTAACTATGTCAGATTTGTGACAACTTGGTCTTTGAACTACTTCAACTTCCTCTTAATGGATTTCTTGAAATTTGAGATGATTTTCTCAGGTTTATAGAAATCGAAAGAAAATTTTACTGTCAAAAATTTGTTTTTAAATGATTTATTGACGTTACTACGCTTAAAAATATTTTCCGTTTGATATGCAACCAGCAATACAGGTACCCAGACTTATTGATCTTTGATAGCAAGGAAAAATAAATTTTGTATCCTACAGTAGAGTATCCTTAATTCGATCCAAAGAGGACTAGATTAACGGAACTTTGAGTACAATTGCATGAGATTCACATTATTTGGTTACGGTTAGATTAACCTTAAAAGCATAATACAAAAAGGCAGACAGGTAACTCACTTCTAATTATCGTTAGTTAACGTGACATGAGCTGAGACGATCAATAATTGATCGCGCGTTTACAAAAATAATAAATTTAAATAAAAGGAACTACAATTCATCGTGCGAACCGGTCCTATGATTCGCGACGAGGGCACTTATCTTCTTAACAATACTTTCGTTGTCTTTGATGGCGATATCGTACATGACGTTCCTACTCAGATACAACCGCAAGGTCGGATACTGATGAACACCCACGCTGCCACAGAAATGTCTCTCCATCTCGCAGTCGATCTTGGCCGCTTTCACCTTATTCGACAAAGCCTGAAATTCGGCAATAAATTAGACATAATCAGTTGTTTACATAATATAAACGAGTTTTTCCTACTTAAAAAAAAAAAGTTAAGGGAAAGGAGGTAAATAGGGAATGGAAAAGGCGCTGTTTTCAAGAAAAAATAAAGAGAATAAGAGCAAACAAAGCTACCTTAGCGATCAGTCTGAATTCGGGTTCAAAATGGACGCAATGGCCGCACCAAGGCGCAAAGAAGTCGATCAGCCACGGCTTGTCGTACTGCCAAGCGAAAACGTTCTCGCGGAAACCGGTCGAGGTCAACGACTCGATTTCAGACGGCACGAAACCCAAAATCCATTTCTTCAGAGAAACCACGTCCGTGTTTCCCCTATAAATCCTGAAACAAGAAAAACGAGCATTACCTACAATTATTACCATCCGATTATTGAAAACTTACGCAGTAGTAGTGAGCCCTTTACTTCCCACAGGATACAATCTAATGGTCGGGTAAGCTCTGATGTTCTGGGATTCACAGAGAGCGGAACTGGTGACACAGTTCACCGAGGCGATCTTCACGTTCTCCAATTTTGAGAGCTACAACAAAATTGCTTTTTTATCACAAACGAGTCGTTCTAAAAAATTATTAATTAGCAACTCCCACCTGTTTCGCCAATTTCCTCCACTCGCCTGCCAACTTCTGACACGGCATACACCAAGGGGCGAAATAATCGACCGCCCACAATTCACTCGCCGGCTTCTGCTCCAAATTAATGAACGACTTCTCATCCAAGAAACTCACTACCGCAACAATAAAATAATTAAGCTACGTTAAAATTACATTAATTACACTAACACCCACCGAGCGGATTGAGAGTATCACCGATGAACTCGACGATCCCCTCCTTGGAGAGCGTCCCGTAGAAATGATGGACCTGCGAGCCGTTATAAAGACGAGTCGTCGGATAAGAACGGACTCCCTCCTGCTGACAGGTGCCGGAATGCAGGGTGCAGTCGACGGTCCCGAAACGTACCGTGTCCGGGTCGAACTGACGACTGGCCTTGCGCAGCTCCGGCAGGAGACGCTTGCAAGGGGGGCACCACGGCGCGAACCAATCTATGAACCAGAGACCGCCTGCAATAAACGATGCGTTAATTGAGAGTTGAGAGACGATCGATGTTTAAGGAACTGGAACCTGACCTTCTTGAACAATTCTCTGGAAATCGGCGGGGGAGAGGGCGTGCAAGTTGGAGGAGTGCAAGCTGTCACGAGCGAAAGCGGCCACCTCGGTCAGGACGTCCCTGCCGTGGTGCATCTCGAAGGCGCCGCCCTCTTTCAGGGTGCCCCAGGCCGGGTACCGGGGGACGTGCAATGCTTTACAGAGAGTGGAGCTACGGCCGCAATGTATCAAGCCTGTTTAATGAAAAATGTTAATGTATTTTTACTCATTTAAGGTTATAATAATAATTAGGCTCACCTATATTGATGTTTGGTACAATCGTAGGGAGACGTTTCAGAGATAAGTTCAGTTCGGTGTCCGGTCCGATGTAAAAGCAGATCAACCAGGGCCTCGTTTTGTTCACTCGTAGCTCGGAACGGATCTCCTGTTGTCAAATAAATACGAAAGTGATTTATTATGGGATAGTAAGGACCGTTGCAGTCTGTTATTATATTTTAACCTTATGAAATTGTTTGTAAATTAACATTACGATGTTTATATTTATAGTACTTACTTGAAATTTGCGTTCATCGATCGTTTCAGGATTGGGCAGTAATTTGAGGACGTTTTCTAATATTTCTTTAGCGTCCAATCCAGCCACAGCGTTAACGGACGGCTCGTCATCCGCCCCTTTCCAGAAAACAACCGGACTCGTTTTGTGAGCCTCGTGGATTCGGCTCGCGAGACTTTCGTCTGATACCATTACGACCGGCAATAGTTCTTCCTGTTTAGGAGAGGATTAGGAATAATTATTGATGATTTAAATGAGAAGCGATTTTACCATAATTGCGGCAATTTTCTTGATGTTTTTCTCTTCGGGACAGCTCGCATCGATCGTGCATAGAAAAATCAAACAGTTCCTCTTCTTGTAATCGCGGTCCCATTTCTCCGGACCGATAACTTCGATTTCGGTGTTAATTTTCGAGAGGACGAATTTTTCTAACGACTCGAAAGACCTCGATCCGCGATGGATCTCTCCTTCGTGGAGGTGTGTCTAGAAAAAATTTTATAAGGCACCATTAAATTTTTTCAGGCGACTGATACGAATCCATTAAAAAAGTATCATAAGAGAAAAGATAAAATTGGAACAAAGAAGGCACTTTAAAATAAAACACTAACAACCTCTTTCTCATAATACATCAAAGTCGGATAAGCTTCGATCTTCAACTGTTGACACAGCTGCCAGTCATCGTCGCAATTGACCGCGGCGATACGAACGACTCCCTCCATCTCGGTAGCGAGCCGCCTCCAGATCGGGGCCAGCTCGTGGCAGTGGTGGCAATGGGGCGAGTAGAAGTTTACGAACCACGCCTGGTTATCGTCCAGGACGTTCAACTCTGCATAACAAAAACGTATAGCGCGGCATTAAAAAACAGATCAGTATGGTTACACTCATAGGTACCGTAGTCCGCTTGGCTCAAAGTCACTATTAAGGGGTCGTCATCGTAGATGCCGAACTGGTCGCGGTAGTACGTGTAGCTGTGGTATTTGTTCGCTTTCGATTCCTCCTTGTCGCTGCCGTACAAGTCGTAATCTCTCCGGCTGTCGGGATCTTTGAGCACCTCGTAGGCTCTGGCGATTTTAACGAACTTCGCGTCGGCATCTTTATCGTCCTGGAAAAGAGTTCGAATTAATATTTTTTATTAAACGGAGACATCGTAGGCGTGTATAAAAGTGTGGTTAGGCTGGCTTAGTAATAATAAAAGAAAGTAAAGGAGAGTTAAGATGGATATGTTGTGTTAGGGGTGGAAAGTGAAAAGAAACGATACAGTCGAAGTAATCAGAAAGGTTCTATAATGGAAGGATTGGATTAAGAATGAAGAAAAAGTAGAAACAGAAGAAGTAAAAGGAGAAGAAGAAGAAGAAGAAGAAGAAGAAGAAGAAGAAGAAGAAGAAGAAGACAAAGCTTACTTTGTTTTTGTCAGGATGCAATTTAACAGCCAAAGTTTTGAACGCTTTTCTAATTTCTTTCAGATTCGCGTCCCTCTGCACTCCTAGTAAATTATAATAATCATCGCTTCCGGAATCAGTGCTGCCTCCTTCCAGTAAAAATGCAACAATTGTTATTACAAAAAATAAAATAAAATTCCTGTAACAGAGAGAAAACTACGTATTTATTGTAAATTCTCGACTTTTATTACATTAGCTCATCATCAGGCTAAGTTTAGGGGTAGAGTAGTGCAGGAAAATACGACAAGTGTTTCGTTATTAAAAAAAAAATCATCATCATCAGGTAAAATTTAAGAGTTTGTGACACAAAAAATCAGGGAACCTGTTTCATAACTCTAATAAACGACATCTTCAGGTCTATAAAAGTTTGGTACATGTTTGTAGTACCTACTCTAAAATACCCATAATGATGATGTCATAATTAATAAGAAGGAAACATGTTCCTTGTTAGTGTTAATGGATTAAATAACACTTTCGTCCCATTTTTGCAATTGGTTTAATTAATTAAATAATTAAAAAGTAGCTTAAAATGCGATTCAGAACAAAATAAAAATTAAAATTCTTACATGACTTTTGATGTAGTAAATTTGCAGTTTTTCGAATATTCTTCACAGAATTGTACCCAGGCTATAATTATTATAAGAAACTGCCGCCAATGCCTTTATTTTATTTCTTGTAGTTTTTCTGTTCATTAATTTTGTCCCGAATTTCAGTTAGAGATCAAACTAATTCGAATGGAACTGCAGATTTAAGAAAATTATAACCAAAATTTTACTTCAATCAAAACATAAGTCAGTCAAATCACCCACACGTCCGGCACCCCACCCACTCCCAGCATCCTAAAGTGGCTCTGTGCTCTGATGCAGTTTCAAGTTATTATAATATAATTCATTTTATCATTCCATAATAAAAATAAAAATTTAATTTAAACTTTTGCAATTAATTATTTTTTGTATTGTACAAGGTCGTTGACTTGACACGAATCATAGAACATAGACAGTAAAGGGTTACGTCTAGTGTCCAGTATGTCATGTCAACTTTCTTCTATTTCTTGGTAGCCTTTCCACGCTTGCGAATATTTGTTTCGTTCCCGAGGGGAATTGGGGAAGTTTTATATTTTCTATTTTATTCTCTTACCCGTGGTGTGCGGCATTATTTTAAAAGAGGAAAATAATTAATTACTCTAGCAGCCAATAACATGAACTTTGACGTTAGTTCTAGTTTAGTGTGTTAAAATTAAAACAAGGTATGTCAGTGCGCAGCCTATGACGTCATGCTTGTGACAGCTACATACGACACGGCAGTATAATATTTGTTACAATAATTTTAATTAGTTTATTACTCTTGGAGGCTATTTATAACTTACTGATGATTGCTAAACTGAGTTGTAGGTTAAATAAAATCGCAGTTCAGTTATAACATTAGTGACAGTGTGCAAGAGCGCAGTACTGATGATGACACGATGTCATTCTCAACTCGTAAAACTACCTTTGTACCCGTAATTCACGAGTAAAATTCCCCGAGTAGTTTAAATTGTACTTACCCGTACGAGTAATAAGTATTATAAGGACTTATGAGTGAAAAATTACGAGTTTTTTTTACTCGTAACGTAACATAAATATGTACAAGTAAAATATTCGACTACATGGCCAGCTCTGGTTATAATAAGTATACAGGGTGGATAACATTTCGATGCTCACCATTGGGATCTTGGAACCGGTAAAAGATACAGGGTGGGTTAAATTAGAGAAAACTTGTACAATTTTATGCTTATTGAGAATCTGAAAGAAAATTTATGCAAACTTCAGGCGTTGCTGAAATATCCTGAAATAACTGAAAACCCGAAATTTCTTATTTTACCCATATCTTTTTTATTACTGAAAATTAATTAATTATTTTTTGTAGGCTTACATAAGTCGTCAAAAGCTATCCGTTTGACATTACAAAAATTTTCAAAGCCAACTAGATCCCATAGTTTTCATAGCCAACTTTTGTTTTTCTTATAGCCGCCATTTTGTTTTTCTATTCATTCGGTATGAAAAAAAAATGATCGAAACCAAAAAATTAATAAACTCCAAAAAATAAATTTAAAAAAAATTTATTCTTCTTTTTTCGAAGAAAAACTAAAAAAAATCGCCGAAATACGTCAATATGAAGTCATACTGTTTGCCTCATGGTTTTTTTTTTATTTCTCTATGATATTCTATCTAAAAAGTTGTATTTTTTTTGGAAAAAGAAGAATATAAATTTTTGAAATCTATTTTTTGAAGTTTATTAGTTTTTGGTTTCCATTATTTTTTTCATACCGAATGACATAGAAAAACAATATGATGGCCATAAGAAAAACAAAAGTTGACTATGAAAACTCTGGGATCTAGTAGTCCTTGAAAATTTTGGAAATGACAGATGATACCTTTTGATTACTTATGTAAACCCACAAAAATATTTCAATTTCTTTTCAACAATAAAAAAGATATGATTGAAGTAAGAAATCTTCATTTTCAAGTTTTTTCAGGATATTTCAGCAAGGCTTGAAGTTTACATAAATTTTCTTTCAGATTCTCAATACGCATAAAATTGTGCAACTTTTCTCTAATTTAACCCATCCTGTAGCTTTTACCGTTTCCAAGATCCCAATGGTGAGCATCGAATTGTTAACCACCTGTATATGTCAACGTCAAAGAAAACATTCGCTTCTTCTTCTTCTTTATCTTGATAGCCTTTTCACGCTTGCGCATATTTATCCAGCCATATTTGTTTCTCTTCATGGTTGGGTAACTTTTATATTTTTATCAAATTACTATTCATTAATTCGTGGTGTGAGGTATTATTTAAAAAAAATAACAATCGTTTATTCTTGTAGCTTGATGAAAACATGCTTTTAATTGTCGTTAACGTGTCTTTTAACCACCAGTGCGTAAAAATATGTCACTTTTAGGCACTTGTGTCTCAAAGAATGTCGTTTCCAAATTAAATCACAAACAAACTGGCAACTTTACATAACGCGATTTAACAAACTGTAATTTATTTTTGCACTGATAAAAATTATTATTGTTGAATATCGAACAATTAATCTTGTCATTAAAATATATCAAACGTCAAACTTAATAAATAAACGGTCATGCGCACAAAGATAAACCTGACTTTGACGGAAAATTTATGACTCACGACAACACTGTGGTATGGACGACTGCGCGTTAAGCGTTCTATGACGTCACTTGCGAGAAAGTTCTCCTGTTCCACTGTTAAAAAACACAAATAAACTTAGAATGTTCATCGGAACGCTTTTATAATTTCTTTGTTTAATTTTTTACATCAATAGTGCAGGAAATCATCAATAATTACAGCTCAAAATTGGAAAATAAATGCGTTTATTATATCAAGTGGATTTATTATTTATAATAATTTTGAAAGTATGTAACTTTATAGAGTGAACATTCATTTTCGTTTCAGGTGATTATTAGATAAGGGTGTAAAAATAGAAGTGCGCGAATCGATATCATCAAATTTAACATGTTTCTCTAATTCGTTTATTTTCACTTGATTTTCCAATATTTTCGCCTTCAACTTAGCCACCTGCTCGATGTTCTCTTTATCTTTATTATTAATTAGCAGATTAGCATCATTTAACTTACTTTGAGCGTAAGTTTTCAACTGTTCGTATTCTTCTCTCGACTTCTTGAGGTTTGATATTTGCTTAGCCAACTCACTTTTCAGCACCATTTCGTTCGATTGGAATCCTCGAACGATCCGCTTGGCTCGTTCATATTTCTCGAATAAATCCTTGAAAGCCATCTCGAGATTGGCGAGGTTCTTCTGAAGGGAATCGTTCTGCTCCGTCAATCGCACCTTATGATCCAGCATTTTCTTGAACGATTTTTCATAATCGTTGAATATGGCTTCGTATTCGGCTATGTTGGCGTCGTCGCTATCACCGCGATTATTTTGATTTTTCTGCCCGTTTATGAGCTCGTCGACCTGTTTTTCTAACTCCTTGATGCGATCATTGTTTTCCCTTATCAGGGAATCTCGTTCGGACACCATGCTTTTTAGTTTTTCTACTTCACAGCTTGCTCTTCGAGGTGTTAAAATTTCTTTAGAGATGGGCTCTTGCATCTTGAATATTTTCATTACATCCATTTAAATCGGTATTGTGTTTATTTTTAAGTAATAATTTTGAAGTATCTTATTAGTATTTGACATTTAAAGAAACAAACAATTATTATTATGTCATTCATTCTTATTATTAATCGGAGTGGAAATAATTCTCTCCTAAGGCGATTTATCTTAGGGAACCTGCATTACCGACATGGACGCGTTACTATCAGTGTCGGTAATGCAGGTTCCCAAATTTATCTGATTTCCGACGGTGCAGTAGCCACTGCAAGAGTTCTTGTTATTATTTCATAGCCTGGACAGTCTTGTACATATAGCCAGCAGCAGACAAGTGTGTTTAAAATAATTCCTAAAATTCTATCTTATTAATAAATAAAACGCTAAATAAATTCATAATAAAGAATTATATATACCGAGTGACAAGTTTCAAAGCAGAACATAGGCGAATAGCATTGGAAATCACATATTTGCAGTTTATTTCTCACCACTTTTATCTACAAGAACGGTAATGGTGTCTATCGAAAGAGAATTGTTTTCTGAGCATGCTGATACCAAACACTTAATAATTAACAGTTTTTTTATCATGCCAGAAGAACTTAAAAATTTTCAAAATTTAAAGATGAGCAGCCATGACATGCTAAATTCGGATAAATTTTTGGCTGTCAAAGCAAATATTTTCAATTATTTAATTTATTTTAATTCTGATTGAACATCAATAAACAATTACAAAAATACTCACCATCATTTTGTTTTACCAAAAATTGACTATGAAAAATAAACACGTAAAATAATTGAACTAAAACAATAACTACAACAAATATTCAAATAGTCCTTCATTTTGAAATCAATATTCCCACCCTTTTATAAATTGTGCTTCGGACTTGTCCGAATTGTTGGCTATTAACGAGTGCACATTCAGCAATGACTAGCTCTGTAAATTTTGTTTTTGGTAACCCCAAGATCCCAAGAAAAATCACAACAAGGATAAGCTGCTAACTCGGGAGATCTGGCCGGCCAGTTAATAATATACCACGGCGATAAAAACGCGTTTCGCATTAGAATAGCCATTATTATTATTCATTGACAATCTTTTCAGGAAAACGCGTATTGGTAATTAAAAATGTTTGTTTTGACAGTAACAAAATTATTCGAATTAGGCATGTCATGGCCGCTCACAATTTTAATTTTGGAAACGTTTAAGTTCTTCTGGCATGGTAAAAAAACTGTTAATTATTAAGTATTTGGTATCAACGTGCTCAGAAAATAATTCTCTTTCGATAGACACCATTACCGTTCTTGTAGCTAAAAGTGGTGAGAAATAAACTGCAAATATGTGATTTCCCATGCTATTTGCGTATGTTCTGCTTTGAAACTTGTCACACGGTATATATATGGCTTATTATTGAGGATCGTCTCGATTAACTCACTTCTTATTAATAATCATACAAAATACATTTCTTTTACTTATTTGTAGGAAATTTTAATGAACAATTATTGTTTATGATTACATTTCAAAGAAATCATAGATAAGAGTATAGTTATGTTTATGAACTTGATGCTCTTAAAATGAATTAAAAATATACATATATGATGCTCGTTTATTTACGTAGTTTTGAAATAATTAAATAATAATTGATAAAAGTACCTAATAATAATAAATTATTATTATTGGAGGTCGCAGTATCAAAATTAAGATAGACGTTACTTAAGTTAAGTAGGTACAAAAATTGTATTGTCCATGATGATTTTGAATACAATTTTCAGTTTGCAAGTCTTACTTATTTTTTTCGCTTCAAGCTACGAAAGTGTTATTTCTAATCGTGAAGAAAAAAACGTAAGTTAACCTGCTATTACAACCCTTTCTTAGAATCCTTGTCCCTGGATAGTCTAAATGGAGGCATTAGTTGATTGAAAACCGAACGAATACTCAACAAAAGACGTTTTTAATTAAAAACAAATTTCCAGGTTGTCAAATTAACCCTCTTTTATGAATCTCTATGTCCAGATTGTAAGGAATTCATTGAAGAACAACTTTATCCTACAGCAGAAAAAATTAGTTCTGATTATTTAGAAATCGAGTTCGTGCCTTACGGAAATGCTCAGGTATAAATTATATAAGAATATTTATTTATTTATTTAAATATCTCCTAGCAAAAATAACCCTTGAATAACTTTGTAAGTGACCATTTGACAAACGATTAGCCTCAGCGCGCCCACAACCCACCGATTGAAACTATTACAATCTTCAAATTATGGTTGTCTTGTTCAAATCAAATTTGTTCCTTACAATGTTATTTATGGGGCTTTATTGTCTATAATTTTTAATCATTATCGATGATTTAAGACAGAAAAAGTGAACGATACCTGGAAAATTACGTGCCAACACGGCGAAGCCGAATGTTACGGCAACAAGATCGAGGCATGCGTAGTGGCAAATTCTTCCTCCCCCCAGAAACAGAAACTCGATTTTATTCACTGCTTGGAAGTGAAAGACCCATCTTCTTCTGACTGGGCCATGCAGGTGGGGAATTTATTTGTTTAATTTCATCAATAATTAAAATCATTTCCATTATTCAATTAACAAAAAAAAAAACTCTCAGGAATACGATTAACTCATTATTGCACTCAGGCGTGGTTTGATCCGAACGTGGAAGCGCTATGAATGAAGACGCGCTAGACGCTTTTTCTTATGTTTTTTTCTCCCTCTTAAAAATCGCTTGTTCTAGTTTCATGTAGGTACTCTAAATGAACGTAAGCTTTGCAATAATAACTAAAAATTGTATTTTTCAGTGCGCAGATAATAACGACCTCTCATGGGACTTAATCGATGAATGCGCCAATGGAGAAGAAGGAACCGATCTCTTGGTCCAGTACGGCATCCAAACGGAAAACTTGCGTCCTCGACACGAGTACGTGCCTTGGATTCTTTTCGACGGCGTACACAACGCGACCTTGGAAAGCAGGGCTCTGTATAATTTGTTCCAAGTCGTCTGTGATATTTTGAACAATCGACCATCCGTTTGCACGGAAACTGTTTATTTTGATTTGTTATGAATGAATTAATCAATAAATCCTATTATTATCCCATAAGAAATTTAGACCCTCTCCAAATCCACAGCTCACAATATCCCCCTCCCCACCCCCTATCAGAAACACGTTACTAGGTATGGAAATCAACACTTGTAGAACCCATGCAGTGATGCGCATGCTTTTCCCTTAGCGGAACGGCTATTAAGCACCTGCCTTCTTTGTTTTTTTGGTTCTATGGCTCTATTGCTGTTATTGTTCAAAAGTACACACAGTCAAATAGATAAATCAAAAACTTATGATTTTTGTTTTGAAATTGTTTATTGTATCAATTTTCGATATTAAAGAGAGAAAGAGAAGTAATGTTTATTTATATAGTGCAAGCAGATCTACGAGATTCACTTTTCATGGCAGGCTTTGTGGTTTGGTCTGCAGCCTGGAGCAAACCAGCCTGAGAAGATCGTTCCGCGCTTTATTTTCATTTTTCTGGTCGTAGACACTGTCGACCAGGATCCAACGGAACGTGTTTATGGGCTGGACTAAGGGAAGGGCGTCCGTGATTTCCCCGAACATTGCCAGAAGCTCGTCGCCTTGAGTACCACTCGCGCAAGAATTGATCTCTGCGTATGGGATCTCGTTTGCTTGACAGCACTGCAATGCAAGTTGAATTATTAGAATAAAAAGTGCATTAAATGATCTTTTACCTGTTCCACTACTGACGCTTCGACGGGGTTGTCTGCTTTTTCGATACATCCAAGGAAGTCGATGGATTTTTCCTGGGTGTAATTTTTGTCCAAGACGCAGGCTGCTATATCTTATTGCCCAGACATTCTTTTTCGCCGTGCTGGCATTTGAAGACCCATTTCCCGCTCTTCTTGGACCTCTAAAAATAAATTAATATTGGAGAGACAATTTAACAAGAAACGTCCCATCGAATCAGTTCCTTGATTTTTTCTCAAAAGTATACTTACTTGAGCGTTTCCGTACGGTATTAATTTAACAACCATGTAATCCCCAATTTTCTTAGAGACTGGAGTTAACTGATCGTTGATGAATTCCCGGCTATAAGGACAGAGTGAGTCGTAATGGAGGGTAATCTTAACTTTCTAAAATGAGTAAAAAAGTGAAAAAAAATTACAAATTATAAGAAATTTAAGACTTACGTTTTCCGAAGCAACAGGTGTTGCTGCTACCAAGCCTATAAGAAATAGAGCAAGCACAGCTATTATTTTTGTGGTCATTGCGATAACTATTGGGTAAGTACGGTAACTTTTACTTGAATACAAGAACTAAGCAATATATATGTGAATCAAAAAATAGGTGAAATGAATATATTGAAAACAAAAAAACCTGATTATTTATTTACATTCTAAGGTGACATTTAGAACTGATCTACATAACTTGAATTTTCTTCTTAAATAAGCGGGTTTTTCCTACTACGCTGTGAAACATCTATTTTAAACTCTTACTCTTGTCGAACTTCAGAAACTTCGGCGGTTCTGTAGAGGGCAAATACATCAGAGACTACATTTTGGTATAATGTGTTGTTGTATTATTATTTTTTTTATTATTAATTTGCTGGCCATAATATGTAATATTTGATATCTGGCATTGCTGTTCTCTAAGTGGAAGACTTTCAGTTTCGCGACGATCGCTATCATGGAAGAAGTAATCCTGTGGTCAATTTATGCTGTTTTTATTGCAGGCGCAATTATTTGAGAATGGATGTTTAACTTACATGAATTTGTTAAATTTATTATTATTATTACTTCTAGGGTAGGTTCAAAGACCTTGTACTGAAGATTGCGCTTATTGTACCCCTTTGGATAATTATTATCTCATCGGCCCATCTCCCGAAAGTATTTCAGTATGAGTCCAATGGGTGCTTGTTCTATTTCTTTTGGTTCTGCCATTTCGGTCCCAAATATATTAGAAGTCTAGTTCCCTCTAGTGCTGGGCATTCACACATTAGGTGGTATGGGGTTTCCCCCCCTTCCCCGCATCTCCTACAATCTGGGATATTTTTTTCTCCTATTATTCAAAGGTTGATTCATTAGCAGGCAGTGTCCTGTTAAAAGTCCAATTGCCCCTCAGCTGATGCTTACTCAGCTTTTTCAGTTACATCTTCTCTGCTCCCTCTTCCCTTTACCCACCTAGTCGCTTGAACAGCACCCCAGTTAGGTTTAGGTAAGGTCTGCATTGAAGTTGCCCTATTTTCTCCCATGAGGAAAATTAGCTGTTGGCCTTTTGTGTCAGGTTTTCTGTCCACTAGGATCCACGTTTCTGGTTTTTAATACCTGGTTTTGTATTCCCAGTCTTTTTTGGTTTTTTTTTCTGGTTCCTCTCTTGGGTCCCTGGTATCCACACTGGTGCTCTTATAGGTTTCGGAATGTCCTTGGTGCCGAGTTTCGCTCCTGACCAGGGTTCCATTTCCCTGACCACCCGCACCAGCCAGTCCTCTGTGGTCTGGTCAGCGCAGGAAGCCATGAGAAAGTCCTCTCTAAGCTGCACTCCTGAGAACCTTGGTGAAGGTTCTCCTTCTTTTACATTGTTCCGGTTCCTTGCTGGTCCCGGGTTTTGTTACACTGGGGTTTACCTTCAACCCTAGGTTCTCCAGTTTCCCCCTGGTTTTGTAGTTTCTACTCGTTTCTCAGTTTGCTACGAGCGGCTCCTGAGAGTTTTTTGGATGGGTCTTTCTTCTCAGAATACTCTTCCCTTTTTGAATTAGGTGCAGTAACATAAACATAAAATTGAACGGTAAGTTGCTTCGCCCGTCCACATGCTACGACATGTCGCATCAGTTCTCGGAAAATGATGCCTCGATCTTCAGTCTTTCGATTTAGCTTCCAATCTCATTCCGTTTAGACTTAACGTACGTTTTGCGGTCCGCACATTCCATTTTACTTGATTCATTTTGTCTGATTCGACATGTCGTTCAATTAGTCGTTGCGTCTGAACCGGCCTTAATATGATCAACTGTTACCTACTAATAATATAATGAAAGTCACATTTGGTATGGAACTATCAAATAATAATTTAAACGTTTTTTATGTCTCCTGTAAAATTATGTTTTTGCAGATAGAAGGTATTGTCAGGACACCATCGATATATTTATCATGTCTCCTATTATTATAGGTATCATAGTTTGTAGATATTATGGGTTATATAAATATTTATTTATTTATCTCCATTTGCTAGATTATTCTAGTTATTATTGTTGTTACTAGTTATTTATTCATCCACCTTCATGAGATTTGGATCTCCCTGTATGGCACTAGTGTTGAGATTTCATGAGTGGAACTTTTGATAATCTGGAAGTTTTTTGTGGGTTGTGCTGATAAGGCAGGAGAAGGTAGCCATCTTGAAGAACTAAAAATTGCAATTTTCTTGTGTAGAATTCAGCAAGTTTGTCTAGGAAATTCTCACAAAAGACACTTAATAATAATATTGGCAGTAGTTCTTAGTTAGATTGGCCACTTTAGTTGTTTTAATATTGTGATTCGGTAAGGGGAACCCTTAATAGTTTAAGGTAAGTCTTCTTGAAGCTTTCCTATTTTTGCTAGCATAGAACTGCATAGACGTTATGTATTTGCAGGGTTTTAGTTTAGGTTACATATTGAATTGCACCCCTAGCCAAGTAATTGTGGCCTGCAGTTCGGCTGCTGACCAGGATTTGATTCGTCCATTCCTCAAATTTGCAATTTCATCATCCACTCCAGCAAGGCCCTTCCTGGAAGCTGTCACTGTCTCACTGTACCGGATTAGACACCCTGGTCTGAGACCCAAAGCACACCAGTTCCTTTCTACAAGTTACTATTGCTTGGCGAGCTCTAGCTGATCCCTCGACCAAGGAACGGCAGAACAACCACCGCTGGATCCAGGCTGAGTCAAACTATTTCCTCTTGCATTTATTTCAATTATTCTAGTCACGATTAGCCATACCGTTTATTTCATACCTATGATGTTTTAGTAGCGTGTGTGAGTCGGAAAAAAACCCGAAAATTGTAAATATTTTGAGTCGGAACAAGATTACTTCCCCCCTCCGTTTTCGAGGATGCTGAACACGATGACGTTGTCAGAATTTCTCTTTGGGGTTGCGCAACCACTCAAAACGGCCAAAAACCACCCCCTAGAGAGATAAACCGCGCTTCAATCCATTTCCCTGCAAAAAAACCTTCCCCCCGTTTTCGAGGATGCTGATCACAATGGAGGTGCTGGACATCGCGTGCGATCCCGACCAACCCCTCCATCGGCCAACACTCACCCCCGAAATGGGTGATTTTTTTTATGTATATGTGGGGCAAACAATGGACTTTTTCGAAAAACTTTTTGAAAATTCAAGTACAGAATCACAATGGCCATAATTTAAAATTATTTTGGAGTATAAAGAGTGTCCCATATGAGAGTGGCATATCAAAGTTATGTTTTTTTAAATGGAATGCTCCTATGTTATTGCATTTTTAGATTGTCTGAGAAGAGAAAATAAGATTGGCTTTTACAGTTGGTGTTTAAATTCAGAAGTTTTTGAGTTATAAACAAGTGAAAATCGTCATTTTTCGAGTTCAAGGCCCTGTACAACGAAAACGGCTGAAGATAGAGAAAAACGGCTTACATGTCCCTATTTTAACTTTTTATGTACTATCCTATGGTATAGTTTGTACTTTCTTTGATTTTTTTATTTGGCGACGCGTGGGGAAATCTCAGATTTTTTCAAATTTTTTATCACCCTGGATAAACATTTCATCTACATCATAGGATAGTACATGAAAAGTTAAAATAAGGACATATGTAAGCCGTTTTTCTCTATCTTTAGCCGTTTTCGTTGTACAGGGCCTTGAACTCGAAAAATGACGATTTTCACTTGTTTATAATTCAAAAACTTCTGAATTTAATCTTATTTTCTCTTCTTAGACAATCTAAAAATGCAATAACATGGGAGCATTCCATTTAAAAAAACATAACTTTGATAAGTCACTGTCATATGGGACACTCTTTATACTCCAAAATAATTTTAAATTATGGCCATTGTGATTCTGTACTTGAATTTTCAAAAAATTTTTCGAAAAAGTCCATCGTTTGGCCTACATATACATAAAAAAATTACCCATTTCGGGGGTGAGTATATTGGCCGGTGGAGGGGTTGGTCGGGGTCGCACGCGATGTCCAGCACCTCCATTGTGCTCAGCATCCTCGAAAACTGGGGGAAGGTTTTTATTCGCAGGGAAATGGATTGAAGCGCGGTGTATCTCTTTAGGGGGAGGTTTTTGGCCGTTTTGAGGGGTTGCGCAACCCCAAAGAGAAATTCTGACAACGTCATCGTGTTCAGCATCCTCGAAAACGGAGGGGGGAAGTAATCTTGTTCCGGCTCAAAATATTTACATGTTCGTCCGACTCACACACGCCACTATTTGGTTGATAAATTGTTACAACCACAGCTAACCTGAAAGTTTACATTCTTTAAATTACTAGTTCTTGAACTACCATTCCTGATAAATTGGCTGTGATATTGGCCTTGTAAACTTACTCTTGCGTGCACGGAAGACGGAGTACAAATACCCAGATGTAATATTATATCGTTGTTACTTTATTTACAAATTTATATTATACCATTAAATTTATATTGTTGAAGTAGGTAGTTGATCCTTTCGACATTCTCCTAATAATAATTAAATAGGTAATCCCGGTGTTAATTAGACCAGACAACTGGTCAGTGATAATAATAATCATATCTTAATAATAATAATAATAATAATAATCAATAATAATCAAGTCTTACCCATACTTCCGAAAATTTATAACACCCCACCAACATGGTTTTCTCGATGGACGTTCAACAGTCACGAACCTGACAGTGTATTCCGAATTTATTTATGAAAACCTGAATTTAAATAGGGTAGTCGACTCAATTTACATTGACTATTCTAGAGCCTTTGATTTAGTTAATATTAGCCTGTTAATTAGAAAATTAAATGCTTATGGAGCTACTGGTACCATGCTACAATGGTTCGACTCCTACTTAAACGGTAGACAACAAATCGTCAAGTTACAGAACTTTGTATCTTGTATCTTTATGGTATTATCGGGTGTGGGTCAGGGCACCCATTTGGGTCCTTTACTTTTTTTACTTTTCATTAATGATATTGTTAATAGTATATCATATAGCAATATATCTCTCTTTGCTGATGACACTAAATTATTTAAAGCCATCGTAACTCCAGATGATATGTTGTTGTTGCGTCTTGATCTTTACTCCTTTGAAGAATGGTGTAGTCTAAATGGCATGGAATGTAATGCGAAAAAATGTTTTACGATTAGATTCGGAAGAAACCACTTGGTTCCCTCTGTGGATTATTGTGTTAATAATAGCTCTCTTGAAAGGGTGGAATATATCAAGGATTTGGGAGTGATATTTGATGCCAGAATGTCATTTAAGTATCATATAGAACACCTTGATATTAAAATACGCAAACAAATTTACTTTATAAAAAGATTTTCATTTAAGTTGAAATCTTTGCTCACCTTTCGTACATTGTATTACTCATTTATTTTTTCGAAACTTATTTACTCTTCAACCGTTTGGAGACCTCATGAGAAGGGCCTGATTAAAAAGATTGAGTCATTAAACACCTTATCCCTTAGATATGCTGCGTTTAGAACGGGTAATGCTATGCACTATTATACGGACCATGACTTTTCTCCAATTTATAAATTATTTAATATTAGTACGTTGGAATCAGCCAGAGATAGAGCAGATATACTATTTGCTTTTAAGATCTTTTCTGGTCTGATTGATTGTTCAGAATTATTGTATAGATTTAATTTTTATATTCCTCCTAGAAGACTTAGGTCGAATAATTATTATTTTCTGAATCCAACATTACGTGATGGTCAAAAGAGGAGTGCGGTGCATAGATTATCCGAACTATGCAATGTTAATTCTACCTGGTTGGATTTGTATTCTTCATCCATCTCTAAAATTAAAAACACATCAAGGAATTTACTGAAATATGAATAGACTTTTGTTTTGTCCTTTGGATATTTTTGTGATGTGTACTTCTTGTTTGACTACTTATGTTTTGATTTTTGTTGTTGTATTTTTTCACAATTATTGTATACTGCACAACTATTTCAAATTTATATTCTTTGTATGGGGCTTGCCCTGTCGAAACAATAATAAATAAATAAATAAATAAATAAATAAATAAATAAATCATTGTTACTGCAAGTTTATTTTTCATTCTTTGAAATAGTAATAATTAGACGATAATAATACTATAGGAAACTTTGTAGGGTAGAGAAGATGGACTCTGTTCGCTCGGAGCTAAATTCCATCAACACTCAAAGCAACATTCACTATCAACAAGACATAGTCTTCTTGTTAAAAAAAAATCGATGTAATTAAAAGATGTAAAACGGAATACAGCTTGACTGACTATGGCCCTTTTACGGTCATAATACAAGGGAAAGACAACAAAAATGTGGGGTCGTTACATCCTATGGACGTTGGTAAATTACTGTTTACCAACGGAGTCCAGGGAGTGAAAAACATAGTTAAAAAAGGTAGAAATAGAATCGGTGTTAATTTTAACACAGCTCTCGAAGCTAATTCTTTCTGTAATAACAACAATCTTCAAAATAACTATTCAGTTTTCATTCCCCAGTCTCTTCTATCATGCAGCGGTATCATTAGGAACGTTGGCTTTGGTGTTACTGAAGAAGACATTGTAAATTACGCTATAACTAACAACAAATCCTCAATAATTTCTGCCAGGAGGTTCAATAGGCGATCCACTGACGAGTCTGGTAACATCAAGTATGTTCCAACCAGAACGGTTCATGTTCAATTTCAGGGAACAATCCTCCCACGAGAAGTTTCTTTATTCCACTCAAAAACGGAAGTCTCGGCATACATCAAACCAACTATCCAATGCCAGAACTGCATGAGGTATGGCCACAGTAAGAAACTCTGCAGAGGTAAACCGAGGTGTCCCAAATGTGGAGAGAGTCACAGTTTGGAAGACTGCAATTCCCCCACAACATCCTGCATCTTCTGCAAGGAAAGCCATCTCGCTAATGACAAAAATTGTAAGGAGTTGATTAAACAAAAAAGAATTTCAGAAATCATGGCTTCGGACAACATTTCCTATTACGAAGCGATCAGCATTATCTCAAAGTCCAAGCAATTCAGCCCTATCTCTAAACCACAAATTTTCCCAGCCCTTCCCAAGCAATCAGCTAACGTGAGAAAACACAACCTGTCTTCTCAAAACATTACGTTTACCAAGTTAATAACAAAAAAACCTCGTACCAGTCAAAATGATAATTACGACAAGGAGGCTCACAAAGCCGCATTAGTGCCCTCCCCGAGTAGAACCTCTAGCTCGAGCAATAAGGTGGCTGATGAATCTCATTACAACTACCCATCCAAGATGAGTTGCGACAACGATACCTGGTTTTCTTCTCCTCCCGCTTCCTTCCAAGACAGTCATATTACCTCCTCTCCAATAACTCAACTCTCAAAAAATTCCGCAAAGCAGGCCAAACAACAAAACACTCCCCCTCAAAATTTTAATCTTACGTTGAATGAAAACCTCGCCTCCGGCAAGAATGAATCATCCACCAACGATTCTTCAATGGAACCTAAGAAGTATCAATAGTAATAAAGACTCCTTGGATTTCCTTATACATGAATTCAATCCGGGTATCATTTCTTTAAATGAAACCTGGCTTTACCCTTCTGATCGCTTCAATCTTAAAAACTATTGCATTCTAAGACATGATAGATCAGATGGCAAAGGAGGCATTGCTCTCGCCATACGGAGAGAGCTCCCTCTGGCCACCCTAAATTTTTCCACCTACATATTTCCAACCAATTTTCAAATCATAGGTGTAGAATTATCCAATTGCATAGTCATCTCAATATACAACCCTCCTGACGTTTCCTTTCCCAAACTCATTATTAAACAAATAATAGACACCCTTAATAAACCAGTAATTTTAGCTGGTGACCTAAATAGCCAGCATCCATCCTGGGGTTCCACTGATACTAACCGTAATGGGGTTAGTATATGAATTGTTGGAGGAGACAGATCTAGTAATAATCAACGATGGATCCCCGACACGTTTGACAAACAACGGGAAAAAAAGTTGCCCTGATGTTATACTGTGCTCTCCGATCATTTCCACAAAATTATCATTTCAAGTAATCTTCGACCCTGGTCTAAGCGACCATCTCCCAATTATATGTAATCCCTTGAATCTTCATTTAAGGGAGTCAAACTCTCCCCAAGGTATTCCTCTTCTCAGATTTCAAACAAAAAAAGCCAACTGGGTGGAATACAAATCAAATCTGGAGTTAATCCCTAACATAGAGAATCTATCCTATGACGAATTCTACAAAAAAATAATAGACGCGGCAACCAGATCCATCCCTAAGAAAAAAACCTACTCCCCAAATAGTCCTCGTGTCACACCCTGGTGGGACAGCGAATGCTCAGAGGCTATAAGAGTAAGGAGAGAGTGCTATAAAAAATTTCAAAATCACCCTACAATTGAAAATTATATTTTAACTAAGAAAACCAGAGCTAATACACGAAAATTCCTATTAGGGAAAAAAAGAGATTCCTTTAAAAAATTCTGTGAGGAACTATCCCCCAAACTCTCCTGCTCCTCGATATGGAGTAAAGTGCGAGCCTTTTCAAATTCTTCTTACAAGGAGAATATAGCCATTCCTCTAAATCCAAATGTAGGTAAGGACATTCTGACAATGCTTTCTACTCAATATTTAGAAGAAACAACAGACCATAGCATTACTTTCTCCAAACAAGAATCTCAGCCGTTCCAGTTTTCTGAACTAATAACAGCCATAGATAGGAAAGATTCAGCCCCCGGAGAAGATGGCATTTCCTTTTCGATGATTAATCACTTACCTGATAATTTTCTCAAGAAGTTACTAGAATTCCTAAACAGCTTACTAAAAGATGACTCTATCCCATTCCCGGCATCGTGGCATACGGAGCTAATTTACCCAATTAAAAAACCACATAAGGACCCTAACTTGGCCACAAGTTGGCGCCCAATTGCTCTGACATCCTGCATTCGAAAAACCGCAGAAACAATAATTAAAAACAGATTAGAATGGTCATTAGAAAACTCAAACCTATTATACCAATTCCAATCAGGATTCAGAAAAGGGAAATCTACCTACGACCACCTTATCCACATTTACCACAAAGTGATTCATGGCTTGTCAAATAAATTAAAAACAGTAATGGTCACGCTCGATATTAAGTCAGCTTACGATAATGTCCGTCCCGATATTCTGATTAAGAAATTAGCCAATTTAGGAATAGAAAAGGACATATCCCTTTTCATTAAAAAAACTCTAACGGGTAGACAAATGAAACTTAAAGATCCACATTCCAACGCCTGGATAGGCCCTGAATCCACATTCAGGGGTCTTCCCCAAGGATCCCCCCTTAGTCCCTTGCTATTCAATATTTATATCAATGACTTAAATAAGGTAATACCTCCCAATACCCTTCTCCTACAATATGCCGACGACCTAGCGATTGTGGCTTCAGGTCCAGATATTTACCAAATAATCGAAAGGATCAATGTTTCACTTGACAACATTTTTATCCACATTTCGGAGTTAGGCCTACAATTGTCAGCAGAAAAAAGTGAAGCAATAATATTCGAAACGCGAAATTCCCCCCAGGTCCCTCCAATTACACTAGATAATTCGGTCATCCCATATAAGAACACAGTCAAATACTTAGGAATCTCGTTTGATAAACGTTTTAACTTTAAGACCCACATAGCAAAATCAAACGCTAAGGCCATGATGGGTGTCAACTTAATGAAGGCGTTATGTAGGACCAAATGGGGAGGTCACCCCTCCATTATGCTAAACTTATATAAAACTCACGTCTTATCCCATCTAGATTACGCAAGTTTTCTTTTTGGTACTGCAAATAAAGCTTGCCTTGCCAGCATGGACAAAATTCAATATAAAGCCTTAAGAATAGCCCTAGGCCTCATGAACTCCACCCCCACAAACTTAATCCTATCTGAAAGCGGAGAGATGCCTCTACACCTTCGTAGGAACTGGCTTGCTGTCAAAAATGTGTCGAAACAAATTAGCAACAATCTCAACCCAGTAAAACAAAGTCTGACTAGCCTATACGTAAACTACAACCAAAACCGGAAATTTTGGAGACGCAGTAACACACATCATTTAATTGAAGCTTTTGATAGCGTTATATCCAACATAGAATCAATCGAACAAGGAACTAACCTTCCATGTTACTCCTTTGACTTCTATATCCAAATCAGACCTATCCCTTGTCATATCTCCTCACTTCCCAAGGAGGACGATGTAAACATTGATTTCAATTTACTTGTCGACAATAAATGGCAAGAACACAATCTGATATTCACTGACGCCTCTACCGATCCCCAAAACAGAGTGGGAATAGGTGTCTACCTTCAAAAAGAAAATCTTCAGTTCTTTTCTGCTCTTTCTATGATGTCAATAACAAACGCTGAGCTAGAAGCAATTCACCTAGCTCTAAGAATAATTGAGAATAGGAACATATCCAAAGCAGTAATATTCTCAGACTCCAGAAACGCTATCACAAAGATAAAAAAGCAAGGTATTTCCGTCAACTCGGACTCTCTCACTTTAAAGATACGACAGCTATTCTTCAAACTCACTGACTCCCGTTCGGCTTCAATTTCCTTTTGTTGGATACCTAGTCATTCGGGTATTAAAGGCAATGAGATTGCTGATAAATTAGCAAATAAAGGCAGAGAACAAAACCAAATCCAGACTAAAATCAACCATAAAGAACTTCTTCCATCCCTGAAATCCAACATTCGTCTAGAATGGGACAACCTTTTCAAAGAATGGTCAACACATAAAGGTAGAAGCTATTATTCCTCAATTCAGGTTCCTCTAAAAAAGCCATGGTTCTTCAAATTCAAGAAATTAGACCGAAGAGCGATTACTACCCTCTCTAGAATCAGGTCGAACCACTGCTCAATTCCCGCTCACCTCCATAAAATAGGAATCCTGAATTCGCCTGCATGCCCCTGCGGAGAATTTGGAGACTTGAACCACCTGCTGTTTTCCTGCAATAGACTAAAAAATGAAACCAAACATTTAATTAATTCACTGTCTACCTCGATGCCTTCCTTGCCCTTCTGTTTGCATGACATCATATTTGAAAACATTTCTGAAGAGACTATTCAAAGTATCATTAAATTCCTTTCGGCAATCCTGTGGTTTGGTCTTCCAAAACACCCCTCACGTGCCCATTCCACTTTTTCCACTCGCGTCGCTCACAGCGTTGCCGTACGTAACTCGTTGCCGTTGCAGCGCATCGGCCTCGTCGACGTCTTGGTTTGGCGTTACCCTCTCCTCTCCTGAATTCGCTTCTCCTCTCTCTGTTCGAGTTCGCTTCTCTCCCCGTGGCCCTCGGAATAATTATTAGAATTAGGCCAGTCGTCCAGTCGGTATCCGATGCCCGTTCCTTATTAAATAGTAAAATAGGAGGTACATCGAATTAGAATTAGGTTACTGTATAGTACCTACCTATAATAATGCAGATCACTGCGGTATAATATAATAATAATAATTACATATTATTACATACCTACATACTTTAAAAAAAGAAAAAGAAAAGAGAGTACCTACCTACCTATGTCTTCTCTTCACAATTATTATTGTTCTAACACATTGCGGAAAAAGCATGCGGAACGATCGAAAATAGTATATTACATTACTAGTGTGGAATATATAAACATCTCTGGATATTATATAGGTACAGTAGGGACTTGGCTGATTTTAGCAACAGATTCATTTCCGAGAATCATGTTTTAACAGCGGACCAGACAAATAGTGCTCGGTAAAGTTAAAATTAGTTATAAGTAGTCGGTATTTTTGATTTTTTAATCATTTACCCTACTCATATGATACGGAATTCCCTATATTATCTATTTTGAATGTTCTACCAATTATTACCAACCCTAAATATTCGCTATTTGAAGATATTATTTATAAAAAGTAAATAGGTAGGTATATCTCATGATCTGTAATACGTTATTATTAGGTATTCTTGCCAATCATGAAAATCAAGTAAGAAAACTTAGCATTTTATCAGGTCAGGAAGACTATGGCGGACAGAAATATTTCAAAGGCCTTATCCATCGAGACCAGTGGCGTTCCGAAATTATTGGGGGTTGAGCGGGTAACAAAAAAAAATTGCCCACACTTGGAAAATTTACAGCTTCCCCGCACAACATTGTGTTAGCGAAGCTATGGCAGGGAAAAATATTTCAAAGGATTCCCTATCGATCGAGACCAGTGGCGTTTCGGAATTATTGGGGGTTGAGCGGGTAACAAAAAAAAATTGCCTACACTAGCTAATTTTTTGGTTAATTTCTGCAAGTCTGTCCTTGTATAAACTGAATTACAATAATGAGAACAGTTTAATCGATAACTATTAAGTTTTTGTAATTGAGATGTTTTCTTTTGCATCCAGCAATATAGACCCATTGCTCATAAAATATTTAAATGAAATATTAAATGTAATGAAATATCGTGTGATCTACAAAATTTTTCATCAACTAGTGCCTTGGAAGAGAGAGATGGCTATTGCAGTCATGTCTGAGCTCATTTTACTAAAATAATTCTGTAATAACTTTTGTAGTTCAAATTCTCATGTGTCATATTTAATTTCAATTCCTGTCAGTTTCATTAAAATATTAAAGATATAATAGTGAAAAACAATAATTTATTACTATAATTTAAGAACGTGATGAAATTACTGTTATATGTTACTAAACACCTACCTTAATTGTCACTTTTTTATGATTCATGACATTTTTGACCACCATTCTTCACAAATTTTGTCAAATTGAGAAAGTAACGTCAAATTGAAATATTGTTTTATCCTCATTCAGAAAGACAGAATTCTGAGTTTCTGAGATAACGATTTAGGGTTCTTGTATTACCGACACTAAGGCAAGTAAGGGTCAGTGTCGGTAATACAGATACCCTACAACGGCTCGAGTTTAAAATACAACCAATGCCAAACTGCAATAATTAGTAAGAAACTCAGCACCATATACGTACTCAGCAGATATCGTTACTGTTCCAGGTTAGTTTCTGTACTCTAACAAAGTTCATTATGCATAAGTAGTCATGTTTTTATTTATTGTTCTATGAATTGTAGATCATTGATTGGAGTAGTCAATTACACATCAAAATACAATTGTTTGTATTTTTCTGGCAGACATGCTTCATTTTATTCAAGGCAATAATAATAGTTGATAAAAAATTTTGTGGATCACCCGATATACATATTTCTGCACAAGCAATAATAAGCGTAAATTTGAATTGTTTATTGTTTCTTTTGTTTACATTATTTACGTTCTTTACGTTCTTTATTTAACTCTTTACATTCTTTACCTTAAAAGAGTCTATGTAAAGAATGATTTCTTTACCCGTAAAGAATCGCGTAAAGAATAGAGGTAAAGAATACTGCATATCACAAGCCACAAGCCAGTTATAATATTTTATTTATCTAATTGAACCCTATGCTGCAACCACGTTGTAAGTGATAAAAGTAAATTTTGCGGGAAATCTAAAAAATAAACATTTTTTGTGAACCAATATAATACAGGATGTCCCAGCTTCCCTTGAATTTAAACACCAACTATAAAAGCCAATCTTATTTTCTCTTCTCAGACAATCCAAAAATGCAATAACATAGGAGCATTCTATTTAAAAAAACATAACTTTGATATGCCACTCTCATATGGGACACTCTGTATACTCCAAAATAATTTTAAATTATGGCGATTGTGATTCTGTACTTGAATTTTCAAATTTTTTTTTTTTAAAGTCCATTGTTTGGCCTACAGAGACCGCTTCGAATAAGCTGGGACATCCTGTATTATATTGGTTCACAAAAAATGTTTATTTAGATTTCCCGCAAAATTTACTTTTATCACTTACAACGTTGTTGCAGCATAGGGTTCAATTAGATAAATAAAATATTATAACTGATGGCTTGTGGCTTGTGATATGCAGTATTCTTTACCTCTATTCTTTACGCGATTCTTTACGGGTAAAGAAATCATTCTTTACATGGACTCTTTTAAGGTAAAGAATGTAAAGAGTTAAATAAAGAACGTAAATAATGTAAACAAAAGAAACAATAAACAATGCAAATTTATGCTTATTATTGCTTGTGCAGTAATATGTATATCGGGTGATCCACAAAATTTTTTATCAACTATTATTATTGCCTTGAATAAAATGAAGCATGTCTGCCAGAAAAATACAAACAATTGTATTTTGATGTGTAATTGACTAATCCAATCAATGATCTACAAATCATAGAACAATAAATAAAAACATGACTACTTGCATAATGAACTTCGTTAGATTAGAGTAAAGAAACTAACCTGGAACCACGATACACATATACACGGTATGCCGATAGACGATGACGCGCAGGCTGCGTTCCGGTCTTGTGACGTCACGTGGATCAGATATTACACATGAGATTGCTCATATCTATTTTATTGTTGGAAATAAGTAAATAATTTTTGTACACATTGCTTTTATGGCTATTTCTGATATTCGGTTAAAGGTGAAGGTGGAGATTTATGCTATATTTAATCATAATCATAGGTTAATTATTTAAAAGCGAATATTTTAAAGAAATATAGGATATAAATATGGTGTCCCAGCTTTATTCGAAGCGGTCTCTGTAGGCGAAACGATAAATTTGGAATTTTGCAAATTCAAGCACAGAATCACAATGGCCATAATTTAAAATTATTTTGGAGCATACAGAGTGTCCCATTATGACAGTAGCATGTCAAAGTTATGTTTTTTTTAATGGAATGCTCCTAGGTTATTGCATTTTTAGATTGTCTGAGAAGAGAAAATAAGATTGGCTTTTACAGTTGGTGTTTAAATTCAAAAGTTTTTGAATTATAAACAAGTGAAAATCGTCATTTTCAAGTTCAAGACCCTATACAACGAAAACGGCTGAAGATAGAGAAAAACGGCTTATATGTCCCTATTTTAACTTTTCATGTACTATCCAATGATGTAGATGAAATGTTTCTACAGGGTGATAAAAAATTTGAAAAATTCTGAGATTTCTCCACGTGTCACCAAATAAAAAAATTAAAGGAAGTACAAATGTTTCTATACCATAGGATAGTACATAAAAAGTTAAAATAGGGACATGTAAACCGTTTTTCTCTATCTTGAACCGTTTTCGTCGTACAGGGTCTTGAACTTGAAAAATGACGATTTTCACTTGTTTATAATTCAAAAACTTCTGAATTTAAACACCAACTGTAAAAGCCAATCTTATTTTCTCTTCTCAGACAATCTAAAAATGCAATAACATAGGAGCATTCCATTTAAAAAAAAACATAACTTTGATATGCCACTGTCATATGGGACACTCTGTATACTCCAAAATAATTTTAAATTATGGCCATTGTGATTCTGTGCTTGAATTTTGCAAAATTTTTTGGGAAAAAATTTATCGTTTCGCCTACTAAGACCGCTTCGAATGAGCTGGGACACCATATTTATATCCTATATTTCTTTAAAATATTCCCTTTTAAATAATTAACCTATGATTATGATTAAATATAGCATAAATCTCCACCTCCACCTTTACCCGAATATCAGAAATAGCCATAAAAGCAATGTGTACTAAAAATTATTTACTTATTTCTAACAATCAAATAGATATGAGCAATCTCATGTGTAATATCTGATCCACCTGACGTCATTGCGCAGTAGTAGACCAAAATAGAAAACGCTATCGGCATACCGTGTATATGTGTATCGTGCCTGGAACAGTAACGATATCTGCTGAGTACGTATGGTGCTGAGTTTCTTACTAATAATTGCAGTTTGGCATTGGTTGTATTTCAAGGAGGATGAACAACTCGAGCCGTTGTAGGGTATCTGTATTACCGACACTGACCCTTACTTGCCTTAGTGTCGGTAATACAAGAACCCTAAATTGTTATCTCAGAAACTCAGAATTCTGTCTTTCTGAATAAGGATAAAACAATATTTCAATTTGACGTTTCTTTCTCAAGTTGACAAAATTTGTGAAGAATGGTGGTCAAAAATGTCATGAATCATAAAAAAGTGACAATTAAGGTAGGTGTTTAGTAACATATAACAGTAATTTCATCACGTTCTTAAATTATAGTAATAAATTATTGTTTTTCACTATTATATCTTTAATATTTTAATGAAACTGACAGGAATTGAAATTAAATATGACACATGAGAATTTGAACTACAAAAGTTATTACAGAATTATTTTAGTAAAATGAGCTCAGACATGACTGCAATAGCCATCTCTCTCTTCCAAGGCACTATAGTTGATGAAAAATTTTGTAGATCACACGATATTTCATTACATTTAATATTTCATTTAAATATTTTATGAGCAATGGGTCTATATTGCTGGATGCAAAAGAAAACATCTCAATTACAAAAACTTAATAGTTATCGATTAAACTGTTCTCATTATTGTAATTCAGTTTATACAAGGACAGACTTGCAGAAATTAACCAAAAAATTAGCTACAACGAACACCTAAACTCTTACAGACTCAAACATCCAGAAACATAAAATTTTGCAAAACACTTAGTAGAAAACAATCACACTTTAACAGCAAACAATAAAATTAAATTACTTCATCACTGATGTGATCATTATTTTAAATTAAATGTTCTCGAATGTCTAGAAACCCACATACAGGGTGCTATGTAATTGAATGTCAATATTTAAGGAGGTGATTTTTGGGTTTATTTTAAGAAGAAAACTTCATAAGAACGTATGTCCTAAAAGTCTTAACTTTTGACATACAGGGTGGTAAAGTTTTATTAAAATAAATCATTTTTTCGTGATATCTGTAATACCGCTCTGGATATTTTAATGAAATTTTGTATACAGGTATTACCGAGGGTACGCATCAAGGAGATTTTTTTCACGTGCCACGTTTCATTTTATTTATACTAGTGACGATGGTGCACGATTGTGCAGAATTTTACCTGCATATTTTAGCAGACAGACATTGATGGTACGCCACTGTTTTCTGTTCATATAGAAATCTTTTTTGGAATCCCCATTCATTTCCAAGCAAATTTAATTAACTATTTTTTTTAGTCCGAAGCACAGCTTTCGCCTAAAAAAACATAAATTCTGTTTCTCTACATGGTCACAAGATTGTCGTTAATTGACAATAAAAAAATATAAAAATATGCATAGGTAAAAGCAAGATGTCACTAGTGGAGATAAAACAAAATGTGGTACATGAAAAAATGCCTCTTGATGAGTAATACCTGTCTATTAATTTTCATTAAAATATCCAGAGCGGTATCCAGAGGGAATCCTTTGAAATATTTTTCCCTGACATAGCTTTGCTGACACAATGTTGTGCGTGGAAGCTGTAATTTTTTTAAGTGTAGGGGATTTTTTTTGTTTCTCGCTCAACCCCCAATAATTTCGGAACGCCACTGGTCTCGATGGATAGGGCCTTTGAAATATTTCTGTCCGCCATAGTCTTCCTGACCCGATAAAATGCTAAGTTTTCTTACTTGATTTTCATGATTGCAAGAATACCTAATAATAACGTATTACAGATCATGAGATATACCTACCTACCTATTTACTTTTTATAAATAATATCTTCAAATAGCGAATATTTAGGGTTGGTAATAAATTGGTAGAACATTCAAAATAGATAATATAGGGAATTCCGTATCATATGAGTAGGGTAATTAAATGATTAAAAAATCAAAAATACCATGACTATAACTAATTTTAACTTTACCGAGCACTATTTGTCTGGTCCGCTGTAAAAACATGATTCTCGGATATGAATCTGTTGCTAGATCAGCCACGTTAGAAATCTCGAAATCTGCATCATAACATAAAAACAAGTCATGTTCCATCGAACAATAATTGAACAAAATAATATTTTAGCTACCTAATCAATTTATTATTAATAATTGAAGTCGAGTAGGTAGTAGGTACGTAGGTACCTACCTATATCATTTTCCCACCGTTCCTTATAGTATACCTAGGTACCTATTATCGTAACAATAATAATTAATAATTGTAACGAGAATGCCGGCCGCGGCCGGGCCTGGCCTAGTACATAGTAATGTTTTTACATATTTACAATACGGAAGCACAACGGAAGTATACGTAAGCAGACGACTGACGACTTGCATTTATTATTCTATTCTGTGGAGCAGCTCAGCTGTGATAGATAGATAGAGATAGAAAGATCTAAACGGGCGGGGAGCGAAGCGAACCAGTGTGGAAAGCACGCTTTGCCGAGATTGTCTGCAGAACGTAGTAGAACGAATAGCATGTGGCAACGCTGAGAGTAGTCGCCCGGTCGAGAGCAGACAACATGTAGTGGGGGTAGTAGAGGGGTGTTTTGGAAGACCAAACCACAGGATTGCCTTCCTTTCATCATCAAAACTCGATCTTTAGGCAAGGATAAGATAAAAACAAAAACACATAAAACCGATCCAATTTTTTATTTCGAATAAACTCATAAAACTCATCACCATGTGACAAGTGACCTGACAGTCAACCTGTCATTCACCATCTCACCGTCTTCCGAGTGGAGAGGACCATTGAGCCCGGCCCTCCTTACAGAGGCTCCATCGGAACTAAAAGTGTTATCCCGATATCCGAAGTCAATGTACAAATGATACATTGAACTGGCTGGGTTGCTCCAGAGCGAGGCCAAGAAAACTCTCTCGCCACGTCAAGGGGAGAGAAGAAGAAGAAGAAGAAGAACTTTGTAGGGTTAGAGCGCGGAGAATAGTAAAAATAATAATTAGGCCTGACCCAGTGGTGTATTCAGCCAGCACTTTTATTGCGCAGCTTTTGCCATGGTAAACTTATTGTTCCCTTCGCTGTTGTGACAATAATGATCTCTTGAAACATACCCGATACCCTTAAGTATAAGTAACAGCGTGGCGCCCATTAGACCTTCTAGCACCAAGTTTCTTTTATTCCAGCCGAATCGCAGAGGTTTGTATTTCGAGATCCGAGATTTATTCAAATCTGAGTTACTCCCACTCCCTTTTGTGCCATAAAACGAGCTAGCCGAGACAAATTTCTAAAAAAAAAATTTAGGAAATGTTAAAAAGGTTAATAATTGCACTGTTACGAAAATTAAATGAAATAAGACTTTGCAAAAGTCTTTAAAAATGTTAACCGTAACTGCAAAAGGAAACAGAAGTTCAATAATATGCATATTTGTGACCCAGAATTTCTAACTTTGATGACCTCGTGTGGCACCGTGAAGACGTTTAGAGCATTATTGTATTAAGATTTTTTACTCAAAATAGTCCAAGGAAGGTCGCCACGTGTAGCTCTTACACTCATACCTGGACACCCTGTATAATGGTAATGTAACTAAAGTCTGTACACTGAGAGTTGTCTGTTGTGAGAACTAAGGATACATCATCTCGTTATGTTTCTTACTCCTTCTATTGCATTGCATAGTCAATCGAGTTAAAATGGGACGTATTGTCAGAAATACGTTTGAATCGTCAGCAATTCTAAAAAGATGAGCGAGAGTGAGACGGAAGTATCGACTCGCGTCTTGATACGCTTAGATTGATACGATATTACGATAAGATTATTGTCGTTACTATCAGTAGTGTCAGTGTCAGCGGTAAATTATACTTAATATACTTAAAAATAGGTTTGTCTTGTGATTTGAAACGTTTTTAATACGAAATTAGCAGAATTACCTGTGTCCTGTGATAAACTATGAGTAACTTATTATAATTGCTCGAATGCCTAAAAATCTACTTCCTTGCTTTGCCTGGGAAACGATTGAACTCCCTAGTACGTGGTCTTGTGGTAAAATTGCTGAAATATTTTACTTGCAAATAAGAAAACGGAGGTGTTATTCTTTCTTTTAAACGGCAACCAGCAGGTAGGTGACATGATATTTCTATCATGATGATAACAATAATTATTATGATTCTTATTTACTTGCATTATATAATATTTGTTATCAAAAAGTTGCAAGGCTCTACTTCGTCAATAACTTGTCGAAATAATATATTTATAGGATATTCATTATTCCTCAACACACGCCACTGACACGAACTGCGATACCACATCTGGTTCGACTTAGAAATAAGTGTACGATTCAAATCGAATTAAATGAAATTATTTAGTCAGAATCAGTGTGGCATGACAACGGACAACTCTCAGTGTACAGAGAGTATATGCCGTTCACATATTAAAAAAGTATTGGTAGGCTATGAACTTTTGTTTTTAGGTTTACAAAAATGAAAACTCCCTAGATCTTGATTGACAATATCAGCTGATCAAGGTATTGAAGGTTAAGTAAACACTGACATTTGTCAAATCACTCAAATTGCCTCAGCTGATTAACAGCCCTGTTGTCTAATTGAAGTTTTAGTAGATTATCTAGGATAATTTTTATTCGGACAAATTTTTTTCGAACTGTCAAATAAATATTAATTTTTTGACATTATAAATTTCATAATGCCGAAATTAATATCGATTGAAGAAAAAATTCGTATAAAAAAGGCATTCAAGTTATTTAAATCGGAAAATGAAAACCTAAGTGAACGTCAAGTCATTTTGAAAGTAAAACACATTTGGGGTGTAAGTATTATTAAGTGTACACCTGATAAAATGATGTTACGTAATTTTCCTCTTTTATAGTATTCAGTAAGTGCGATTGAAACGGGCAGACGACCTAAACCAGACAATAATTATGAAAAGTTTACGTTTCGGAAAGATTTGCAACGACTGATTTGGCAATATAACTGGAAAAACGAACATTTTACTGTAGGAAAACTTTTGGAAGACGAACGTAAACATTTGGATTTTGAAAAGGGGAGAACTAGTTTATTTAAAATTCTTAAATCTCTTGGCTATAAGTATAAATATGTGAACGGACGCAAAATTCTTTGTGAACAAAAACATGTCGTTGCATCCAAAATTACCTTTCTAAGAAAATACTTACAATATCAAAATTCGAGTGAAAATGTAACGTTCGTGTACCTGGACGAAACATGATCTACCAGAATGGATCCAAACGGCAATCACCATAATAAGATCGCCAATCACCATGACCGTAGCCGATTGGCCGATTCAGCACCTACCTAATGTTCTATTTTTTAATAATAAATAAGTAATTACTAATTTTTGATCTATTTTATAATAATTAAGAGTTCCTTTAATTGGTCGGAGTAACGTTGTAACTTACATTTTTACATGAGACTCAAAAAATGTACAATAAACAACATTATTGAATATTGAATGGAATGTTTATTTCATTTAGCGATTCTTGAAATATTGTTTAAATATTATTTAAGGTAAATTAGGCAACAATTAAAGCTTTGTGGAAGCATTCTGCCCATTTAAACCTGCTGAATCGAAAAAATTAATTAGATTTGACGAGTTTGCTTTCTAGATAAAGATTGCAATATCATAAAATACGTGACTAAAGGTTCCAAAATAAAAAGTCCATAAAGACGTAAAGATAATAAGAAGAATAGCAAAAATATCAAGAATCCATTTTGCAACTATGTCCTGTTCGTTGTCATAAAACTTCAACCTCATAAAAAAGAGACATAAGCAAACTCCAGCCAATGATTGACAGCGGTTATACCCAGTGATTTCTATCACCCTACACCATAACCCAATTCTTTTATAATAAGTGAACGGCATACAGGGTGTTGATTTTCAAAGCGGGCCATAGGGGATTAGCATTGCGAAAGTGGTTTTTGAGGATTCCTGCTCGCCGTTTAAACTGACAGAAATGGTTTCGGTATCAAAATGAAGCTAAAATTATTGCGCATAACGCTTGACATTAGAAATTAATTTAATTTCACGTTGTTTTGTAAAATTCTTTAGTAAAAATTCAAGTAATTGTTAATGTTTAATCACAAAATAGCATGCCTTGCCTAAACAATAATGGCGTTTCTACGTTTTGACAATCCAATAATAGAACCAGACTTTATTATTACCTATACTGACTTATAAAGTTTTATTATTGGATTGTCGAAACGTAGAAACGTCATTATTGTTTAGGCAAGGCATGCTATTTTGTGATTAAACATTAACAATTACTTGAATTTTTACTGAAGAATTTTAGAAAACAACGTGAAATTAAATTAATTTCTGATGTCAAGCGTTATGCGCAATAATTTTAGCTTCATTTTGATACCAAAACCATTTCTGTCAGTTTAAACGGCGAGCAGGAATCCTCAAAAACCACTTTTGCAATGCTAATCCCCTATGGCCCGCTTTGAAAATCAACACCCTGTATACTGGTTTAATAAAAAAAATGATTTGTTTTATTTCAACACTAAAATAGCATGTACTAAAAACGCATGTAAAAAAGCATGTATTAAAAAACGTTCACTTATTATCCAGCTTGGAACGCAAATAACTATACCTATTATTTCAATCTTTAAAAATATTTCCTTTGATAAGCACATATTTATTTATTTAATTTTAGAGAATATTGATTTACTTGTTTGAATGAGTTTCTTGCTTTTTGAGGTTTGTATAATATTTATTAAATTTTGTTGGATTAATTAAAATTTGAAGATTACCAAATAAGATTAATTTTGTCTCTTTGATTATAATTTTTGATATTTCCTTAATATAAATATTTGATGGGGATTCGCGGATGTTCCCACTTCATAACTTCATAAATAACTTGAAAAGCCTATTATAAATGAACATAAACATCAAAAAATGTTGATAAATACGTTTAGATCTTTAAATGTATTTGCGTCACCGTCTGACGCCAGCTGGTTCAAAACTCGTTCCTCAAGTGATCGTATCTTCTCGGTCGTCGTATCATGCATTAAAACTACTATCATGTTTGACAATTTTTTATACAGATCCTTTATTTAATAAATTTTTCACTTATATTATAAGAAGTGTGGGAAGGAATCAAAATACAACACAACAAATATTAGCTTCTTTATTAAAAAATCGAGAATTTTTAACATACTCTTAGTAGGCAAATAACATTTCTCTACATCTTTTACAAATTTCAGATGATATACGCATATTAACAACAATTATTATTAACAACAGCACATTTACTTCTTTAAAATTTATTATTTTATATAATATTTTCAGTACCAAATTAGGGCAATGCAATGACAGCAGTACATATTCACTTTGAAAGACCCAGGGAAACACCTTCATAAAAGCTGAGACATATGCCATAATATAATAATAATAATAATATTTATTTCTTCCATAAAACTTACAAAATAAGTGTTTGAAACTGTCATAAAAACATACAACATACATAACAATCATGTAAAGACTATACAAATACATTAGAAAAATTAAGTCACTTGAAGCATGCACGCTCATATCATTTGTGTTTTGAAGACAAAAAATTCCTCGAGGTTTTCTAAAACCATTCGGAAACTAGATAGTTCCTAAGGCGTCTCTTGAATACATTGAGAGACTGACTCGAACGGACAATAATAGTCATCCTGTTGTCCATAACATTTGAAGAATCAGAAACTCAATTATTCTATATTTTTCTATATAAAAATGAAGAATTTTTACTTTAATTTTCCTATATTATACAAAGCGTTTTTTTATCATAGCTTAAAACTTAAAACATTTATCATGGCTTAAAACTTCAAACTTATTGTTTATTTAAGGAGTTTGACTGGCAGAGCCAGTTCTTATTTAGTGTAATTTAGCTTAGATATTTTGTTATTGTATTTGACTTGTTTCAAACTTGTAACTTCTTGCAATTGTTTTGGAATAAAGTTGTCTATCTATCTATCTATCTATCTATCTATCTATCTATCTATCTCTCAGGACGGCGATTCTCGAGTTCGCGGGAGTCGATTCCCATGTGAAAGTTGACAGGAACACCGGTCAACAGTATTCTTGAACTAGTCATTCGTTCGCTTCACACGGCAATCTAGGGAACTAACTTCCCACGCTCGTTTGCATGGGAAGTCTGCCTGTTCCCATGTGAAAAGTAGAAAAGTGTGGTTAGGTGCGCTCTATTACCTTACCTTCATGTTCGGTTTTCGTTTTTATTTTTAAAAGTAACGTGGTTAAGTGAGTATTTTTAGTTTTAAGTTTAAATTTAATTTAAGAGTTCAAGCTCAAAGAGTGAGAGTGATGAGAAAATAACGAAAATCCTTTCATCATGTTGTCAGAAAGGCAGTTTGTGAAATGTTTTCGTGTCACAAAAGACCTGGCTCGTTACATTATCGAGGTAATCGCCCCGTTTGTGAATCAAGCAACTCGAGCGTCCGCCCTCGACACAGAAACCAAAGTGAGTACCTACACAGAACGATTTGCTATTTATTTATTTCAATATTAATTTATAAAAACTCTATCCTGACCTGTATTTCAGGTTCTTATCGAGTTGAAATTTTTTGGATTTGGAAGCTACCAAGAAATCACTGGCAGTAATCTCTTCACAGCTGTTAGTCAATCCATCGTTAGCAGGGTCTTGGAAGAGGTGTGCAATGCACTGAATAACCCCGTTATCTTCAACGAGTGGGTTAAATTCCCCAACAATATGCAACAATTGTGTAGCAGTAACGAAAGCAACCATCAACACCCAGCGAGACCCGAGCATATACATATACATTAATCGGAAAGGTTACCTACCATTCAATTAACTGGTAAATATTCTACATTTCCATTGAAACCATTCAATAATAAAAACCTTTTTTTCAGATCTGCGACCCAGACCTGAGAATTATTAATGTCAATGCTCGCTTTCCCGGGAGCACACATGATGCTCATATCTGGCGAGAATCCGCTGTTTCGCATTTCATGGAGCAGACCTTTCGAGATAATAATGAGAATGTAATTAAATTAATTGATTCGTCACTTATCACTCATTATGTCAAAGATTATGAATCAGTCAGCTCACAGGTTATGGGCCCAGATAATTATTTCCAATTGAAAAGTGAATATAATTGGAATAATAGGTGTACCTATCTGGAATAGGAAGAAGGGAATAAGCTAAAAAAAATGGCGTCACCAGCGCAAGGAAACTTTTCTGTTTTAAATGTGAAAGCATTTTTGATGGAAATTGATTCTCAGACTGGGAGTTCTGGGTCAAGTTGCTACTTGAACAGAGTGATGTGCTGTTAACTGTTATATAATGAATCTCCAAGTGAGGAAGCAGCTTTGAAGGTGTTTAAGGACAAGGACATAAAGGCAAGAAACATAATTATGCAATGCTTATCCGGACAAAGTGCTGGAAACCATAAAGGGAAAGCAGATTATGGACGCATTGCGAAATATCTATCTTAAAAAGGGAATTGCAAATCAGGTGCAATTAACAAAGGAAACTGAGAACAATGAAATTCTCAGGTGGTCCTCTAAATAACTTCTTTTGTGAATTTGAACAAACAATTTCATATCAGGCTGTAACAACTGCAATTGATGTTATTATTTTGTCAAGATGAAAGTAAAGTAAGCTTGGAATTTGTAAAAAGCAAATTACTGATGGAAGAAGCAAGACAAAGTAAGAATGCAACGGAAAGTGATGAAGCTGCATCCATAGGCTACAGTAAGAAGTTTTGGCAAAAAAAAGTATGTGAACAAAGGGAAACAGAATAATGGAGAGCCAAGCCAGGGTACCAGGAACAATGAAGGTACATTTCCATTCAGATGCCATCAATGTGATGAACCAGGTCACATTAGAGCAAATTGCCCAAAAAGTAATAAAAGAAAATGTAATGTAGCAGCGTCAGAAAAAGATGAAATAGCATATGTCAGTTTTCAGGATAAACAAGTTCCATGTGAAGATAGGAATGAAATTTCATTCATTATAGAGGGTGAAAGTATCACTGCAAGGAAACAACGTATATTTAGTTGTTACCAATTCAGGTAATAATCTTTGGTTTCCCTTACAATGATATAATACAAAAGAACGATCATACCATACCATATTTCTTCGTGGAAAGGTAATGCGTCTTCAGCCGTCTTTTTATTGGGAATTATGGCGATATTTATCTGGAGTCACAAAGGAAAACAGAGGAAAACATAACGGAGTTAAAAACCACTTGTGGTAAGCTTGAGTGACTCCGGTCGTCTTCTAGCTGATTTCCATTACAATATGTCACTATCTTGAAGACTCGCAATTATCCCATTTTTGGAAAAGACTGTTAAGGAAGTAGCTATGAAATGTCCAATTGATGAACACTTGTTTGGGTCAAATTTTTCAGAAAATATAAAGACTGCTAAAGTTTTAGAGAAGACTGCCAGAAGCATTAAGGGTACGTACATTGCTTCTAGAGTTCAGAGGAGGAGTAATTTACAGGCAACCATATCTAGGCCTTCTTTAAACTGGAAGATGCCTCGTTTTGTGGGAAAAAGGAGGCAACAGGGGCAACGGTCCTATTGCCAGAGTTATCCCGCTCGGCAGAATTATCGCTCTCGTCAACATCCAAAGTAGAGGTAAATACTTCTTATTCCGGCAGACTTATATTCTTTTATGATGAATGGCAAAAAATTACTAATAATACGAAGGTATTATTATTATTATGCAAATTAACCAAGATTGGGAGCCATAGAAAAATGCTCAAAAGCCAAGAAATGTTTCTTATCTCCTTACTTTTTAGTACAAAAGCCTGGTGGAGATTTCCGATTTATTTTGAATTGGAAAAAATTGAATACGTTTCTCCAACCCCCTCATTTCAAGCTTGAGGACTGGCGAACAGTTGTTAAATTAGTCACAAAAAACTTGTTACATGACAACGATTGATTTGGTTGATGCATATTTTTTAATCCCAATTAGGAATTCAGACAAAAAATATTTACAATTTTTGTTTAGGAATCAGTTATATCAGTTTCAATCCCTACCTTTTGGGCTGTCAGAAGCGCCATATACCTTTACAAAATAAAAGTGTTTCTTTATTCAACAACACTTTAATCGAAGATCCTTCATCATTAGTCAACGGTTTTGAAATCAGAAGGAAAGTCTGGGTACAAGTAAATCGCTTAAGAACAGGACACGGTAGATGTAATTCAATGTTACATAAATGGAATTTAATACCAAGCGCTTCCTGTATTTGCGGACATCCTGAAGAATCCATCAATCACATTGTCAATGAATGTCCTTTAACCAAATTTTCTGGAGGTTTTCAAGCAATTCATAAAATTTCCACCGAAACAATAGACTGGTTACAGAATTTGAAGCTCTTGTAAACAAAATCTACATTAACAGCCAGATAACCTCAGAAGGGCAAAATGATTGGAATATTTCAAACCAATCTCAACAGGATGGTGTGTCTAGGTTTTTTAATGGGGTTTTCCCTAGACTATATCTCTCAAAGCAAATGCTTCACCATGATGTCAACATCGCATCAGAATATCCTACAGATCGTTCTTTTCCCCATGATCGACGAAACCAATCATATGTAATTTAATAAACTAAACAACATGTTAATCGTAAGACTGCAATTTGTAATTTCAAACGAATATATATATACAAAGATTTGTAAGCCAATCATAGGGAAACTTAGACATCAGATTTAGGAATCAGATGTGTTGTATATAGAGATGATTTCCTGATAATACATGAAAATGAGGAGGGCTGCATACGGGATTTTCATACTACTGCAAGCTTATTAGAATCCCTAGGATTTATTCTTAATAAAGAAAAGTGCATTTCAAGTCCTCATCAGAATTGCAAATTTTTGGGCTTTATTTTTAATAATACCAATCTTTCTCTTGAGCCGCCACTAAATAAAAAAGATAAAATGAAATGACTAATTAAGATGATTCGGAACTGTAAAAAATGTAGAATTAGATTTTTTGCACAGTTCATAGGTACAGTAGTGGCTGCATGCCCAGCTGCTAATATGGTTTTTTATACACGAAATTATTTGAGAGGGACAAGTTTTTAGCACTTCGGAAATCTGGAGGTAACTATAAGGCCTTAATGGTTCTAAGCATAAATATCACCGACAATTTGAATTGGTGGGATAAGAATATTCTAACAGCTAGAAATTCTTTTAAACAAGATCAGTTTACCGTTGAAATTTTTACTGATGCCTCTCCCACTGGCTGGGAAGTTTTTTGTAACAACGAGCAAACCTTCGGTTATTAGAATGAGGATAACAGAAATAAGCACATAAATTTTTTGGAACTCCTAGCTATTTTTTATGGCCTCAAGTGCTTTGTCAGTTCCTTCCGTTCATGTAATATCCTGTTGAGGGTTGACAACATTACTGCCTTGTCGTACATTAATAGAATGGGGAGTGTGAAATATCCCCCATTGTCTGAACTTGCAAAGCAAATATGGCAGTGGTGTGAAAAGAAAGATTTATGGCTACACGCATCATACATAAAGTCTAAAGAAGACAATTTTGAGGCTGATCTATGTTTCCGCGCTTTATCAGTCGAAACAGAATGGTCTCTTTCCACTGCCGCTTTTTGAATTTATTAAATCGTCGTTTGGATGTGTCTAGGCAAGTTGCCCTATGTAATGAACTTTGTACGCTGCTGCTCTCCCGTGTCTGTAAGGGAGAGTAGTGGGAGCTGGAAGAGTGAGACAAGAGACACTCTCGCCACGCTACGAGTTGTTGTTGTATTGTATTAACATTCTAATTCTTGCAACGAAGGGTAGCACACAAGGGCTCTCTGAGTTTGTATTTTTACAATTTACAATCAAATAATAAACGATTAAACTACAAGTTTGTTCAATTACAATTCTACAACAATCCAATAAAAATATACAGTCCACTTTCAAACCAAACAAAACAGGATGCCCTCAGATAAATTTATTCGCCTCCATAGTAAATCATAAGTGGGAAATTTATATCTCTTGGAATAGAGATCCGGGATCTCAAACAGTCGACGCCTTTACCCTGCCATGGAATAATATTTATTTTTATGCTTTTACTCCATTTAACTAGTTTAATTCTTAGGACATTGAATAAAATAAAACTAGATAGGGCCACAGGAATCCTAGTTGTACCTTACTGGCCTACACAACCATGGTTTCCGGTGTTTAATGCAATGTTGACCACTAATACTAAACCAATCTTTCTTGGGCCTGCCGATAATTTACTATTTTCTCCTTTCAGACATAAACATTCCCTGGCGAGGACCCTTACCCTGATTGTCGGGAGGTTGTCTGGAAAGCTTTTCAATTAAAAAACTCCCAGAAGACAGTATTGGCACCTTCATGGAATCCTTGTCCACAAAAACGCTTAACCAATATAACTGCACATATAAATGTTGGTGGCAATTTTGTCATCATAATAGAGTTAACTTATATAATGCAACAGTTCCCAAAGTCGTATGTTTTTTACAAACTCTGCTGAATACCAGGTCAGTTAAATATGGTACTTTCAACAGCCATCGATCAGCATTATCATTAATACTGAAAACTGACCTGGGAAATTGCCCACTAATAAAACGGTTTATGAGGGGTATTGCAAGATTGAGGCCTCAGAAGCCTAAATACACCTGTACCTGGAATCCACAGAAGGTGTCAAATTATTGAAGTACTTGGTATCCAAATGAGAACTGAAACTTAGAACAGGTTTCGAAGAAATTGGTAATGTTACTTCTTTTAATTACATGCCATTGCTTACAGACTATTTATCTTATACGAGCACATAATGTGATTGTAAGTGAATCCAGCGATTGTAAGAAGAAGATTATCGTTGAGATGGTCCACACTGGATTAATCCAGTTGGTAATCATCCAGCGATCTCTTTGGACACAGTATCATCTGCAAGGGGTTTTTACGCTTTTCTTGATCATAATATTGTTGATATAATGGTTGATCAAACAAATATATATGCAACGCAAGAGGTTCTTGGAAGCGAGGCTTTACAGAAGTCAAGATTGCATGATTGGCAGCCTGTAGCCTGGCTAAACGTGGCAACATAGCTTTGTAAGTTTGACAATGTCATGTCATGAATGTATGTGCCATCTGTCATTTCTATTTCAGTTTTAGTTGTAAATTGTAAAGCATTACGCTTATTATTATTATAAAATCGGAATCATGCGTGCAAGATGTGTGGTCATGTATCTCGTGCTCGAAGAATAATTAATAAAGCAAGTTAAACATAATCTTTTTAATTAATTCCTATTCTGCCTATAATCAAATCAAACTAAACATGGCGCTGTGATAGTGAAAGTGTAATAAGTGCGGGATAAATAAATAATAATTAATTTTTGTGTCTGTAAATATAATAAGTGTGGTTAAAATGTCAAGTAACACTTGCCTCCTTTGTCTTTGTCCAGTGGTAACCCCGTGGAACAATGGTACCAGTGGCATACAAGTGGCACAATTGCTACATTTTGCTGGACCAGAATTGCAAAAAATTTACAGCACCTTCACATTTACGGAAGAAGAGAAGGACAAGCTGAAGCCCGTAGTAGAGAAACTAAATAATTTTTTTAAGCCACAGGAAAACCTAAACTTTTTGAGGTACAAGTTCTTCATGTCTAGGCAGGGCGACCAGACATTCAAACAGTTCCTAACCGAACTGCGTAAACAAGCATCTCCTTGTAAGTTCGGTCACCTTACAAACAATTTAATTCTTTGTGTCCTGATCTCTGGCACCAATAATTCAGGGAAAAGGGAAAAGCTCCTACAAAAAGAAGACCTCAACTTAAACAAAGCTTAACAGCTTTGTACCAATATTTATACCATAGAGCAAGCCCAGTCGTAGACAAAGAAAATCGACAACTCGAGCAAAGTATATTTTAAAAATGTAATTCTTACCACGGTTTCATTTTCCGCATCTAATTGTTATTGTATGATTGATAAATCTGCAAGAAAACCTAGATAGAGTATTTCAGTGGAGTACGTCCAACAGCTTAGCACTCAATCCTGGTAAATGCTCTGTGATGTCCTTCACAACAAAAAGAAATGTCATATGTCATAATTATATATTGGCTGGTAATATACTCAATCGACCATCAAAGTTGACTGATCTGGGAATTGTGTTTGATCCTAAACTGTCTTTTACTCATCACATTAATGATCTTGCTTGTAAGTGTTACAAAACATTGGGATACATTATTCGGCGAGCACGTGAATTTTCTTCAAGTCGCACTATAATAATTTTATTTAATGCCTTCATATCGTCACGTGTTGCATATGCTGGTATTGTCTGGTGGCCATTCTATTCTGTGCATGTAAATAGTATTGAAAGTATTCTTCGGAGATTTCTTAAGTACCTTGCGTTTAGAGAAGATGGGCTTTACCCAGCTATTGGTTTTCCACAGACTGACCTGCTTAGGAGATTCAGTTTTGTATCCTATGCAGACCGCCACAAATTTTCTGCACTGCTTTTCTTACACGGAATACTCCACTCAAAAGTGGATTGTTCAGACATTCTGCATATGCTGAATTTCAAAATCCCAAGACCAACTGCCCGAAGTCATATCTGTTTTGCTCTCCCAGCCTCAAGAACAAATGTTCACAAGTTTTCACCACTCCACGACATCTGTGGTATTTATAATGCATACTGCGATGTCTTGGACATCTTTTGCTGTTCTGTTGGGGACATTTCAGTGTGTTTATTTGAGTAGGTAGGTAGTTCGGTTACCTGTATTATTACTATTGTTAAAATTGATTTGTATGTTTGCACAGCTTCTGCTCACCTTAAATGTGATTTTTTAGTTGTAGAGTCATACAGTAATTGGGGTATAACCCTGTTGTAATGACAAATTGTAAATAAAAAAAAAATAAAAAAAAAAATAAAAAATAAATCTGTAATCCAAATTCATAATATTATTAAACATAAAAATGATCTAATGATAATTGAAAAACAATTTCGTTCCTTTCGTTCATTATATTTGTATCCTATAGATTCTCAGCTCTTAACCTTTAAGTGGAAAAAATTCATTTTGCTATTGCAGAAATGCTGGCAATAGACAATTTGCCAGCAACGTCAGTCCAGAGGCCAGGATTTGTTCAGCTTTTGACACTTTTAGAGCCACGATATGAGATTCCCAGCCGTACGTATTTCACGGAAAATATATTACCTGAAATATACGAAAGATGCAAGCTACTGGTCAGAAATAAAATACACGAAGAAAAAGACATAAAATTGTCATTTACCACAGATATTTGGACTTGTCATTTTGACAACATTATCAAAGGTGAGAAGATTCCCAGATATTGTAATAAGCAAAGATTTTCTAAATACTTTAAAAACCCGGAGCCAAAGTACTTTCTATCAATAATATTCAAAGCACAATCCAGCAACGACCCCCAGATGATTATCCACAAGAATTTCTAGCATTATTAGAATCTGAAATTGCTGTGGGTAGGCTAATGTTGTTTCAAGCTGCAGGAGAAAATTGGGAACGTCCGATTGAGGACAAAAGTCTCTTTTTACTTTGGATAAAAATTAAATATCGACAGCAAAAAAATATTACACCTGTCACTACCGATCAAGATTTTTCAACTCACCGGTAAAGATTCCATTGAAGCAGTAATCAGAAGTAGCGAAGTTTGTGATCCTATTTGTGAAATTGACATTACGGGGATGTTCAGTTTAGAAAATTGTTCCTTTCCCCTAGATGTTGACGTGATTAACGAATGTGCTATAATTTATTGTACCTGATGTAAATATGGCATGGTAAAACCGACAGGCAGTGCTTGTTCAGAAAGTAGCAAAGTTGCTGCTTGGACCGATTCTTCAACCTTGATGAAAGATTTCAATTTTAATGTGACCACTCAACAATGTATAAACAAGTGGAAACATTTACGTTAATTATACTTGAAACGTGTTGATAATAGGGGGTCTAAGGGAACAGGGGGATCTCCTTTACGTGATAATTTTAAGTTTTTTGAGGAGATGGATGAAATTTTCTCTGACAAACCTAATGTCAAACCAGTTGCTCTTAGTTCATCAAACAAAGGTAAGTTTATTTTTGTTAGTGACTAATCACTTTCTTCGTTATCTAAAGGAATAATGTTTTGTTGACAGGCTCTCAGTTAAACCTTGAAAACTTTTCCTCTGGCTATAAGAGATCACCAGTAGATTAGACACCTGTTAATAACTCTAAGAAATTCAAATAAGGACAACTCACACGATGGCTTGAAACCAGAGATGCGAAAAGAGAAGAGGAAAATACGAATAGACATAAAGAAAGACTAAAATTGCAAAAAGAAACTATGAAGGTGTTTCAAAACTTATGTGATGTACTGAAACAGTCAACATCCCAATAAACAATTTAATAATATGTCACAGCTTAAAAGTAACTTTGCAATGCAGAATATAAAATTTATTTTTATCTTTTTAAATACATTATTTCATTAATTAGAAATTTTACAATTTTGTTCATTTTGTTATTTTTATTAACATTGTCCTATTAATAAATACAAAGTGAGCCCCAAGTTTTTAAGGAATAGGGTGAGCCACATTAAAGTGACTGAAGCTAATGCAACTCCCAGAATCTCCAGTGTTGTACAAGATGAAGTTATTATACCAGAGACTGAGGGTAATAATTATTAACAGAACATTTTAATAGAATAATTATTAATGTTTTTGTTTTATATTATAATATAAATTATATACTTTTCTTATATTTTTTTAGATATAATTAATTGTGACACAGCGAAAGATTTTAAAAACTCTCGTTGAAATTCGAGAACAGAGTAAACAAATACTGGCAAGGTTAACACTCGCTGATAATAATCAACGAGCACATGTAGCATTGGATATACCTGTCCAGCTACCGATACAGAACAGAGAAGATGTCAATGTACTTGAAACGTACTTACGAGCTGAAAATCAACATAATATAACAGATTTGGTAAGTGGACATAGGCTTATCTCAGTACTTTGGGAGTTCCTGTTTTATAAAAAAACAAGGCGAGGAACATCCGATCTTAGATGTTGATGATTTTTGCTTAATATTTTATGAATAGTTCACAAGAATACCTACTGAAATCTTATGGAAGTAAAATAATTTGTGTTGACAGCACGCATGGTCTAAACAAGTACGACTTTCAGCTCACTACTGTAATGATAATAGATGATTATGGGAAGGGGTTCCCCGGTGCTTGTATGTTTAGAAATCACATTGACACTGCCACAGTTGAAATATTCTTTGATGCTATAAAACAACGTGCAGGATTAATATCACCTAAATGTTACAGCGACATATACTAATGACTGGGAAAGAGTTATGGATTCACCTAGATATACATTATACTGTACCTAGCTGGTATATCGACCGAGCTTGGAAAAGCAACCTTAATAAAATTAGAAACCTTGGAAAAAGAAAAAAAGGTGTACAAAACTCTGAAGTACTTGCAGTTAGGGATGTGCCGAACCACGATTTGGCCGAATCGCCGAATGTTCAGCTTAAAGTTCGGCAGGACAAAATAAGTCTAAATCGCGGAAAAACTGCCTCAAGATCTGAAAATTTGTACAGGTTTTCAATAAATCGTCATTACAAAATGTGAAATGTCAAGAACTCCCATCAATCCAATCAATCCTGCTTGGAAAACCACCTCAAAAATTGCCCTTTAACAAAGTAGTCCAAATTTCGGAAATTTTGGTTGCTCAAAAAACTAACATCCCTCGAGAATTTGTTAGAAAACCTCGCGCGTTGAATGAACTAAAACATTTTAAAGCAACAGAGTTGAGGCAGTTTCTATGTTACACGGGTCCACTTGTTCTAAAATCAGCACTATCGTATGATAAATACGTAAACTTTTTGTGCCTCCATGCGGCAATAATTATTTTATCTCATCCTCAGTACTTTTCATTATACTTTATGGCGCAGAACACTCATCCCATAACATTCACAACTTAATCCACCTGTATGAAGACTCACAAACATTTGGAAGTTTGGAAAATTTTTCAGCTTTTCCGTTTGAAAATTATCTCCAAAGACTTAAATTGTTGCTTAGGTGAAAAACCATTGGCACAAGTAATAAAAAGGAAACTGCAGGAAGATAACTCTTTGCAAACAACAGAAATAGGTGACTATCGAGAAAATATGCTGTGCCAAAATATCAGCATTCTGATGGACCAATAATTAAAAATTTTGAGTCGTGTGAACAGTTTAAACAGGTTCATTTTGAACTGTTTACTTTAAATTGTTCTGAAGGCAACAACTGCTGTTTTTTAAACGACAAAACAATTGCTTGCATCAGAAATTTTGTTGTAAAAGATCAAAATTTATTTATATAATTGGGCAAAAATACGAAACCTTTGAAGATTTCTACTAGGAGCTGGTAAAATCCTCACTTTTAAACATATTTTTCCTTTACGTGCTTGGAATATAAAAAAAATTCAGTTTAAATTCGTGAAAATGTCTTACCTTAATAAGTTTCTTGTGGTTCCCCTTCTTCATACATGTTAGGGCAGTAAGCCAGGGCCATCTTAACCATTAGGCTAATAGGACTGGCTTTAGTCGCAGGAGCGCAAATTATAATTAAAAATCTTTTCATTTTTCTCCCAAAACTAGTTAATTTTAAAATCGTTTTTATTTGTGGTATTATTAGTGTATTTTTAATAAAAAAATTGAATAATTTATTTACAATTTGTAATTATGTATGTGTATATTGGTTAGAGTTATGGATCGCTCATGGACTGTCATAAAGTTTCCCGAAGAAAATGATGCAGTGGCATGTGTGCCTACGACCTGGTTGCATGGCAATCAATGTTATTGGCCGCCGTGGAGTAAAGACCGTGTGGATAGCGCCATAAAAAATGGCAAATCTCCAGACAGAGAAACTTGGCAGACGCAGTTTACACCGGATGAGGAATAACATTTATGGTAACATTATCCACAAGTGTTATTATTCTATTTATTAAATGAAATCTTATTTGAAATGTTTATAGCTGATTTTGAATCTGCAAAGAAAAAAATGAAAAAAGCGACAGATACTAGTGATTTAGAATCCTGTCCAGAAATGCAGTCACAACAATTTACAAGCCATGACAATAAAAATACGACAAAGAGGAAGATTATGAAAACTACTCTCACAAGGTTTGCTTCCTTTGAAGTAAGTGAAAACGAGTCAGGAGATACGGGAGACTCTCGCCGCATTCTGCCGGAACCACCTAAATTTAGGGGTAAGTTTCAAGTCAACGAATATAATACATAATGATGTTACTTTAATCATTTGTTTGGCTACCATTGAACCTTAAAACATTTGAAAAATTGATTATACACTGATGAAATTTATAAAAATATACTTTGTTTTTGAACAGGCGTAATGGCGAAGAAACGTAACACTTCTGAAACGTCTACGTCTACGAACCTGTTGGGATATCTCGAAGCCCAACTGGTGGTGATGACACTGCCATGAATGCCACACCTTCCACCAGCATTACACCTCGGCATGTTTCTTTGGTAAAATTGGTAATATGCTTAGACTGAATTACTTGTAAAATAATTCAATACCTACAATTTTTTTATTATAGAGTTGTTACATAAAATTCTGAGGAAACAAAATATTATGCAAAGCACGTCGGCTGAATTAGCGGAAGATATTTCCGAAATAAAGGGCAATAAATTGGTCATTCTGGCTCAAATTCTGGATCAGATAGCATTTCATTATTTACTACTGTAAATTTGCCAGTGAATAATGCTGCAGATTTGGAAATATTAGAAAACCATTTAAGTGCTGACTTGGCCATGAGCACAGCTGTGAGTATAAAATTATTATGATTTTACATGTAATGTAATACGTGAATGTGTACACATCCTTTTTTTTTTAGGTAAAAGAGATTGCTGCATCAGGCGGGAAAAATAAAATATCTATGAATTTATATACAGGGCAACCCAAAAACTTATTGCAAATAAGTTTGCTTCGATATATAGTTACTATGGGCGTCAGAAGAAGCAAAAATTTCATATTTTGAAACTAAACGAACTCTTAAAAAGTGTGTTATTTTGCAAGTAACAAATTGTCTGAATAACTTTTGTCTCTTGCTTTTCAGAATCTACGATCAAGGTGTTTCAAAGTTCTGCAACTGAAAAGGAAGCTGAAGTAGCAATTGCCAAGTGGCTCCGTCGCTGCACTGAACGTGCAAAAAAGGAGTTGGAAGAAGGATAAAGACAATAATACCTACCTCGTGTAAATAAGTGAGAGGCCAAGAGTGTTTTGTTTATCATGGCAAGAGGTTTACACAGTAAATGGAAGCAACCACTTGCATATTTTTTTGACAGTTCCTGTTTTTCTGAAGAAAAACTGCAAAGCACCATAATGTCATGCATAGCACAACTTCAAGGAATTGGACTGCATGTGTGTGGTGTGGTCATTCTTTGAGGTAAACGGGGAAAAAATCTTTTATATTTTTGATACTCCGCGTATTTTTAAAGCGATTCGGAATACGCTGATGCGCTATGACTTTTATTTTGATGCAAAGGCTGCTCCTTGGGACCATATTTTGAAATTCTACAATCTCGACAAGAGGCAGAATTTACGACTCGCACCCAAACTGTCAGATGCTCACATATTCCCTAAAAACTTTCAGAAAATGAAAGTCAAATTAGCTGTTCAGGTTTTGAGTGAGACTGTTGGGGCTTGCCTCGATACGTATGTTACTCTAAATGCACTGCCACCTGCTGCATCGGGCACTTCACAGTTTATAAAAGTTTCGAAGTACGAAGTATTTTAATAATGCGTTCACAGGGGCTGAATATCAGATAACTTTTCTACAAGAAATGCAAGATTTTTTTGATAGTATTACAGTTATTTCTAGGACTGGCAAAGACCTGACGAAAACTATAAAATATTTAAAAGCGGTACAGATCACAATAGCCTCTGTGTTGCAGCTGTGGAATTTTTTGAAAGGAAATAATTTCCGTTATTTGTTGACCAGACGGTTTCAGATATAAAAGACATGAAGGAAATGACTATAAGTAGGCTTACCATACGTCCCGGTTTGACCGGGACGGTCCCGGTTTGAGGCACTAGTCCCGGCGTCCCGGCCGGTCACGCTCTATGTCCCGGTCCCGCTTCGGAGTAAAGAATTTAAAAACCCTCACATTTTCATTCGTATCAAATATCGGACAGACGAGCGACAGGGAGTCAGCGGATCGGTGGGCGAAGCTGGCCGGGGAGTAAGCCCCTGCTTCCCTACCCCTGTAGGGAGTAGGGACAACGACAGTGTAGGTATCAAATCAAGGCTGGCTGGTGGTTGCTATACTCGAGTCGAGAGTCGAGTGGTTGTTTGTTGTTTCTTGTTACAGTTGTTGGTCGTTGCAGCTCGTTCTCGTTGCGTATTATTGTATAGTGTGGACTGTGCAGTAGTGATTCTGTTGTGTACGCTGGCATAAGCTTATTGAAGTTTAGTAATAATTTTTATTAATAATCAATAACGTTGATTTTTGTCTTGGACCTCCAGTTGACAGGCTCGTTCTTGAAATTCAAAAGTATACGAATTTCTTTATTATGCCAAAAAGAAACTGTACGTTTACGGACGAACTCCAAAAGGATTATCCATTTTTAAAAAAGCTTTGTGGTCACATAGACAGAGTGAAATGTCAGCAGCGTTCATCCGAATTTTCAATTGCACATGGAGGGAGAGCTGATATTAAAGATCATCTAAAGTGTGCAAAACACAAGAATTGTGTCAACGCGATCGCAAGTACTTCTTCAATTAAATCATTTTTCAGAAATGACGATCCAGTTCAAGACGACTTGATAATTGCTGCAAAAGAAGCCACATTTGCATATCACAAGTGACTTGGGTGACAAGTGCCGATTTTTTCAGGCAGGAAGGGCCCCCGATATTCATGATTATTGTAATTTACCATTAGTATTCATTTTAAATTTTCGCTTACAGACAAATCAGGAGAAAGTCAACCTGCTGGCACTCCATCAACGTCGGCAGTAGCAGAAGAAGCAGAACAGTGTTCAACTGCAACGGTCGACACTCAGACTCCCAGGTGTCTTTCTACATACACACCTCGGAAGGTGAAGCTCCGGAAGCAGCTACAAGCTATCCGTAGGCGGACAATAAGCGAGACATCGAATGAAGATCTTGAAGACCTTGAACCGTTTTTTGAAATGTGCGACAGGTTTTTGCCAAGTAACCTAGCTAATTTTGTTAAATTACAGGTGAAAATGTCAAAGAGAAGGAAGCAGAAGTATACTAGTGAACATAAACAATTCGCTCTTACAGTATATTTTCTTGGTCCAAGAGCATACAAATTTTTAGCCAAGACTTTCTTTATGCCAAGCATCAGAACTTTGCGTAGAACTAACCAGTCTTGGATGGTTGATCCGGGAATAAATGAATTTATTTTCAGAACTATCCAGCTCAAGACAGCAAGTATGTCTACGGAAAGTAAAGCCTGTGTTGTTTGTGCTGACGAAATGGCAATAAAAAGTAACCTCTTTTATCATTTGGGGCGTGATAATTTGATTGGATTCCATGAAACAGATGAGGGAAGTTGCTTTAAACCTGCAAGGAATGCCATGGTTTTTATGGCTAGAGGTATCAATGTCAAGTGGAAGCAACCTCTTGCATATGTTTTATTGGATACCATGTCTCCGGATGATTTCAGAAACATGCAGCCGTATGCATAGTCCGTCACCAAAGTAGCCACTAACAGTCTACTAACTAGTGGCTACTTTCTCACCACTTTCAGTTTGTATGCATAGTGCATATTTTAGTAGCCACTAGATAGCAGGGAGAAAGTAGCAGATCACAGTCTGTCAACAGCGCATAAATTATTCTGTATAATTCTGAATGCAACTTTGACTTACTAAATTGACTTTTGTGATCCATGAAACTCAAAAAGTCAACAATTTTTTTCTACATTAATCATTAATTACTCATTATAGTTTATAATAGTCATTAATACAATATTATACCTCTGTGTACACTTACACGTGTCCTGACTGTCCTGTAATTGTAATATTATCGTGGTACATGTGCTGTGGCCTGTAAGTAGCTGTGCTATTGGATTCTATGAATATAAATAAGTATCATTGTTCATTGTATTATGGAAGGTAAGGAAAAGCGACAGAGAGCTCAAAACGAAAAAGTTTGCCTCATATCAAACTTGAAAAAGCACGTACACATCATTGAAAACAAAAAGAAACTTACGTCTTCAAATAAAGTTCGAGAAGAAGCTTGGAAAAACGTTCAAGATATGATGAAAATTGAAGGCTATATAAGGGATATTCCACGTTTAAAAGAGCAATGGTTAAGGCTGAAAACCCAAGCCAAGAAAAACATTGCAGAATTCAAAAGAAGTCGTAGGGAAACAGGAGGCGGCCCTGCAAGCATTTAGGAAGATATAAGTGACTATGATTCAGAAGCACTTCCTGTAAGTGTTCATAAAATTTTTTAAAGGGTTGGCATGTTTTATTTATATTTTTTTTTTTGCAGACACCAATTACTGCTGCCGAATCTGACGTTATCAATGAACCTTCCAAATTAAAGGAAATGTTTCCCAATTCAAATGTGTAAGTAATAGTTTTGATTTTGTATTAATTATTGAGAATATGGCTGCCACATTTCTTGGTAAAGGTGCTGTATCGCGACGGTTTTACCCCTATGCTGGCCTCCATCCACTCTCTCTGCTTGCTCCGAGCCGACAGGCTCTCAGCGTTGCCACATGAAATCCGTGTTCTCCTACACTCGCAGCGACCTGCGGCAAGACCTGACTTACAGAGCGTTATCGTCTCAATAATAATTAATTGTAACGAGAATGCCGCCCGGACTTATAGTAGTAATATTGGTGTATTGGAAACAGGAATCGTTAGCTACTATTACGGAAGCGGGCGGGAACGCGCAGGATTGTCTGCAGAACGTAGGAGAAGGGCTTGCATATGGCAACGCTGAGAACGTGTCGGAGCGTAGCAAGCAGAGACAGTGGAGGGGAGCCAGCGTAGGGGTAAAACTATCGCGATAGAGCACCTTTACCCATTTCTTTTTTCCTTGCGATTATGTTAATTAATATGAAATTGCGTTTTTAGATTTGAAATTATTGAATATGAAGAGAACGAAAACCTGGAACTTAATTTAAATAATGACACGTCCCCAAATAGACATTCCAGTGAGGAGCGCAGTAACGGTGGCAGCAGTAAAAAGTTGTTGCACACACCTAAACGACGTTTAGGAAACAAATCAATGTCTGCCTACGAAGAAAGTATGTTCAAGTTGAATGAAAAAAAAATTAATTTGGCAATGATGCATGCAGAAGAATTACACATGCTTCAGAAGCAAAAAATTCTGCTAGAAATTAGACATTCTGAAGAATTGCATAAAAAAAGAATGCAGAATGAGGATAACAAAAATAATTCTGATGAATCATTGTCCCTATGTTCAATGCATATTGTCAAGTAGGCACAAATGCCGGAATAATTTAATATTGATATTTCATAATAATTACAGAACGTCACAGCAAGCAAGTAATTCAGGTCAGGTCAACATGATTGTTGTTGCAATAGTTGATATTTCAAAATTATTAATAAAAGCTAACTTGCAAGCTTGATATAAAATTGGGGAAAATAGGTGATTGACTTGCTGACTCAATCAGAAAAGTTTAAATAAAAGAATTGACTCTCCAATTGAAGGGGGCTCTCCGTCTCCGCTCGCGGAGGGAGTAAGTGGCCCGCACTCTGCGAGCCAAAGTGAATCTGGCATTCCGCTAGTTAAGCGGGCATACTGGGCAATAAGGGCAAGTACTATCTCAGTGCGTTTAGTGAAGTGAGTACGAAAGTGTCCCTCAAGAGTCTACCCTAATAATCGGAAAAGCTGAGCTCACTCCTTAGACTGACTGGGTCTTCTAACATGGAAGTACCTCTTTTTGGGTATACCAAATTATAGTAGGTGAGAGATATTTGATTGGCGAGTTTTTCATAAACTGTTGTGTACTAGGGCTCCACAGGTTTGAGTCATTGTAGGTGTATGTGTAAACATTGTTGATTCTAACATTTCATATTTTATGTAATAAATTAGGTGTTTTTAAAAAAATACCATTTCTTTTACCCCTAACCCCCCTTTAATTCGCGACATATGGTGGAGGCGGCGCCTTCGCGGTGCGACATTGTGCAAAACTGCTGATGCAACTATAGCAGCTTTATAGTTGCTATAGTTGCTAGCTTTTATAAGCTGGTAATTTTTCAAGGTTAGAAAATAGCAAGAAAATCGAGCTCCAAACGTCTATTAATAATTCCACTAAATTTTAGTGACTACTAGTGCTAGTAGTAACTAAATGTTAACTATGCATTGCAAATTCGGTAGTAGTGAGAAAGTGGCTACTTTCTGACCACTAAACTGACTATACATACGGCTGTTCTTTATTTTTTTTTTTTTTAACTATGTATATATTTATTTTAGGTCCTACATGTAAAAAAAAATAGGTGGCAATTGTTTCAGGGACCACGTAATAAGAACCTTCAACAAAACATTTACCAACAAATTAGCCAAGGAGTGCTCATGGTTGGGACTCCGCAATAATTTCCAAATATCAAATTTATTCATAACTAAAATAATAAAAGGTAGAAGTATAATTATTATTATTAACCATAATCAGGTAGCTTGAATTAATATAATACATTATCAAACTAACTAGATCATCCATATAACATGAAAATAAATTATTAAGGTGTGTAGGTACTTTTTTACAATACTTTTAAATGCAAATTTACTCACATATAGGTAGTTACGTTCTCTTTTTTAATTACGGTAGATTATTGTACCTACTGTTACTATTTTCCTTTTATTCTATTCTTCAATAATTTCTATTTTTTTTTCTTTTCTAGAAACTCTGTTGAGTATTCACAAAAATACCGAAAAGGAGTTTGAAGAATGTGTGAGCGAGTGGTTCCGGCAAGGAAAGCAACGCTACCGAAGGGAAGAAAATAAGACTCAACAGATTTAGGTAAAACTTTTTGGTTGGGGTTTACCAGTTTGTCCAAGATAAAATTTATGCTCTTGTATTAATCCTGTACCTGCATTCCATATTATATATAGTTACTTTGCAATGTAAACCCGAGCTGCATAAACTCACATATTCATCAAACTCATATAAATGTATTTAACTCTAAAGTAAAAATTATCAACTTAGTCTTTTCGTTACATTACATTCCATTGAATATTTTTTACAACTTATCTATTTTGTTGAAGTGCCTTTTTTTGGTGGGTCCATTAATTCTCAGCCAACTTAAGATTAGCAAAATTACAACTCTATTATTTTATTGTGAACAGATTTCTTAAATATTTTATCCTGCCAAAATAGCCAATTCTTGGCTTTGGGCTGTTGATATATTAATTTCTTCCACATCTTATTTTAATTCTTTTATTAATTAAATCAACTCGCTCATCAACCGGTAATTAAACAAAAGTGAAACGCTCTCAATCAAGTGCCACAACGACTGAATCCAAGATTTCAAGCCATCAGCATCTCTCCAGGTAATTGCATTTTTTATAACTGCCTTGCTTTGGTCTCTTTTTCTTTTTAAACATCATTCACCGTACAGTAACAGTTAAAAGCCAGTTAACTATGTGTCCCACTAAAATTCCCACTTTTCCCACAATTTAGATGTGGAAAAAAGAAGAAGAGCTATAAAAAAGTTCACCCCACTCATTGATCTATAAATACAAATGGATGACGCGAGCTAGCTTACAATAATAATTGACTCCAACCAAAGAGAGAGAAAGATAGATCCGAAATCAGCTGATCGGGGGACGAATCTGGCATAGTTGCATTACAGTTCACGTTATTTCAACGTAATTCAAATTGCCGTAAATTAATGTTCTCATAATAGTGATTATAGCTGCTATAACAGTTCTGAAATTATTGTTGATTGTCCCCAATTAGAGAAATAGTTTTTAACCACGAAGTACAAGGATTTCAGAATGTGAAGATTCAAATACTGAATCTGGCTCTCCAGCTAGGTAAGTATCCCAAGGTTTATTAGTTTTACTATACTTACCCCTTGGTTAGGATCAACTTTTTATATCAATTTGATTGTAGTAATTCAGCAGTGTGTGAATCTACGGACAGTTTTAAATCTATGGATGAAACCGTCGATGTAGAAGTAGAAGCCAGTACTCATTAACATTACCAGTAGAAGTATGTAGTAGAAACCAGCACTACATTGGCATTACCAAACAGCAATAAAAGGAAGCGAACACCTGTGACCTTCGGGGATTGCGATTCTCGGGATCTTGCGGATCTAAATAAGGCAAAATTAATGTGGAGTATTGCCACAAAAACAATAGAAAAGCAAAGGAAAACAATTAAATATCTCCAAACCAGAAACAGTAGGCGGGAAAAATTAAATTTCTACCGATTGCTGCTCATTGTTGCAAGTAGGTATACTTTTTCATAAAATTAAATCAATTGTACAAATGTAGTTTATGTCAGTTAGGGCCGATCTTTTTACTCCCTTATAAAGTTACTTTCAAGTAAAAGGCACTTAAACTTACAAGCCATCACTTAAAAAGTGTCTTGTAAGCAAACGCATCTTTTTAAGCTTTTCAATCATACTTTTAGTTAAAAGCCAGTTAAGTATGTGTCCCACTAAAATTCCCACTTTTCCCACAATTTAGACGTTTAAAAAAGAAGAAGAGCTAAAAAAAAGTTCACCCCACTCATAGATTTTATAATGACCCCACTAATGTTATAATTATTATAACCTAAAAATCTTTACATTCACCATTCACATCGCCAATCGCCATCACATTATCGTTATCGTGCTTGTGCTTGATCCGTGAACTTGAAACTTTTGAAGCTTTCTTTTCTTTTAATTGTTATTAATTTTTTTGAACGTGAGTTGCAAAGGTGTCAGTGATTCATAATATAATAATAATTAAGTAGTAGGTATTCTAATTCTATTGAGCAGTCATGTCTGAAAATAAGGTAAATATATATATTATGTTTGTTTGTGTACCTACAACAAAAATAATTGTTTTTCTAATTATTGTTTGTATTATTATTACCACAATGCAAAAAGTGGAATACAGATGACGGGTCTTATATTCGGATACTTAGGTATATGGGTCCCTGGGAGTCACATGGTACCTACTATTGAAAGTCTGTGCAAATTGATAATTAGCGAGATATTGGCAAAAACAGGTTACATATAAAACACACACTATTAAGTCCATCTCTGGAGACTGCCCCCCCCCCCCCCCCCCCCGTCATCCAAATAATTACTCGGAGCTGTACCGCAGGAAATACCCACATAAAATACTACAAAACATAGAACAAAGGGATTTTCATGAGTTTTGTTTAATTTGGTACCTTCCACATTTTTAGGATTCATCAGCAAGTAAAAAAAGAATCCGATCCAAAAATTTCACAGAGCTGGAAGCTAGGATACTAGTTGATGTTGTCATTAGACATATAACAACAATTGAAAATAAGAAGACAGACTCCGTGACATGGAGACAGAAGAACGCAACATGGGGGAACGTTGCCAAAGAGTTTGCGGCGTTGGCCGGGTCAGGTCAGGTCAGCAGCAGTGTTGAAATCGAAATATGAGGCAATAAAACATAACATGAAAACGACAGTTGCCAAAAATAGGCAACAAATTTTTAAAACTGGCGGTGGTGCAGCGGAGATAATAGAGCTGAAAGATTACGAAAGGAAGCTTGAAAGCTACATCCAGATAAGCCTGGAAGGCTTACCTAGTCAGTTCGACTCCGACTGTACAGCAGGTAATAATTATGTTATACCTACATAATATATTAAAAAAGTATAATTAAAATTTTAGTAATTATTATACCTACATGATTCTAGTCGATAGTCGATGCTTACTAAAATCAAGTTATGCAGTTCCAATGTGTAAATTAATGCTTATTGTTGCAGGTGCAAGTCAAGAAAATATTGGCAAGTACAAACTCCTATGATGACTGATTTGAAAATTCACTTGAAGATAACTTTAACGATACCTTCGGATCAGTGGTCGTTATAGCGAAGTGCGTCGAAGATCCCGAAAACTTAGACACGTCATTTAAGGATGAGATGATGATGGTCCGAAATGAGTTGGGCGAAGAGGTAAGAAAACATACATCATATTGGTAGTGAAGTACTGATTAATAGAAACAGGATCATAAAAGGCCAACCCTTTGAGCCATTGAATATGGCATTTGAATTTTTCTAATCGAACGAAAAATAAAGATCTTACACGGTTAGACGGTTTTTATGAACTTCTTTGTATACACAGCCTTTCCCAGATAGCACGCAAGCTTGATATAAGCTTGCCTTGCAAGCCTGAAGTCTGCAAACCTGATGCAAGCTTGCATCAAGCCTGCAAAGCAACGGTAAATAAATTTCAATAAAATAAATATAAATAAATATAAATAAAATAAAAATAAAATTCAAAATAAACCACTTTGGATGCTCAAACTCTTTTAAAAAACCCCGAAATCTGTTGCTACTTCCGGGAGAGTATTGTCATATAGGATTATCTGTGAATTAAAAAAAAATTGCTTACAAAAATTATAGATTCAATTAATTCTGTAACTCTCCACATAAGCACCGATGGACTTCATTTATTTAAAAGTAGTAGCGGTGAATTTTGGCCAATTTTGTCTTCCATTGCAAATATCCCTTCACTTAAAACTGTGTCTACTACGGAAAAGGAAAACCTAAATTATGTTCCTCTTTCTTGAGAGATTTTGTGACAGAAAGTGCTGCATTAATAACAGAAGATCTTTGTGTTAGTGGAAAACTAATAACAGTTGAAATAAAAGCTTTCATATGTGACGCACCAGCAAAAGCTTTTATCTTGGGCACAAAGGGTCACACGGGATACTCATCTTGTACTCGGTGCCAACAAAATGGCACTTGGTGTAATAACCGTATGACTTTTCCCAGGTGTGATGGCTTGCCAAGATCACATGAAGGATTTCTTCGGCAGGAAGATGAGGAATTCCATGTATCAGATACCCATTTGGTCGAAGCTTTCCGCTTGATTATATGCATCCGGTTTGTCTTGGGGTAATGCGCACTGTTCTTTATACTTGGGTTTGTGGTCCAGCACATCCTTGTAAACTTCTCTCACCTGTCATAGGAAATCTCTCTTCTTCCCTTCTCTCTCTCTCTCTCTCTCTCTCTCGGCATATGTTCCATCTGAGTTCAGTCGTAAACCTCGTAGTCTCAATGAAATTAAAAAGTGGAAAACTACACTCTTTCTTCTTTATACAGGTCCTGTTATACTATATGATGCTCTTGATAATCTTGAAAATGGCTCTCAAATTTACAATAATTTTCTTTCCTTATCAATTTCTATGCTTATTTCATTGAATCCGATGCTGTGCTTTGAATATCAAGATTATGCTAGAAACCTTCTCATTCATTTTGTTGAAACAACGAAATCTCTTTATGGTCCTCATTCATATTGCCGATGATGTGACAATCTTTGGATCCCTTGATAACTGCAGTTCTTTCCAATATGAGAACTTCCTGCAATTATTTAAAAATCAGATCAGAAAGGGCGATCAGAAACCTTTGCAGCAAATTGTCAAAAGGCTTGGTGAAATGGCCGATTCTGATTTATGGTTTAACAAAAATCCTGAATATTCCACAGAACCCATTATTTCAGGACATCATGCGTGTGGTCCAGTTATTGATGGATGCGGTACATCAATACAATTCAAGAGTCTCATCCTCCAAATTCCTATTGCAGTTTGAAAAATTGAAATATTTTGAGTGTAAAGAACATAAGTTACTCAATGACATCACAAATTCCAGTAATTATAATATGTCGCGAATTTAAAGAAAAAGAAAACTTTTTTGAACATCCTTTCATGGAAAGTTCTATTTTAGAAATTTTCGTCGTGAATGAATAATCAGATGAACTTACTGAAGTGCCCACTGCAGAAATTGCTCATAAAATAGTATTGCTTCCCTTCAGACAGAATAAGCATGTTGCATTCCCATTGCTTCATTCATTTTAGATAAATTATTTACAAAGGGTATTACAAAAGTCCATAGATATCAACTTAACTGTTGGTATTGTTACAAACAATCCCATTGAAACAATTCACCATTGTAAGTATTATGTAATTGCGATTTATAAAGACTCATAAGGTCTCTTCAGAAAAAAAAAGTTGGAAATTTGGTAGAGCACCAAGTGATTTATACTGAATGTTTTGCAGAATTACGATCTCTTTTCACTTTTTTATCACACTTCTTGTGAAGTACTATATCTTGAGACACATCTTTAAACACTAATTATCTGTTCTCATAAAATTTTATTTCTTTCTGACCAAAGTTGGAAGAAATGGCCTGCAAGGACACTTCATTACTTTCCATGAAGGACAAAAAGGATTACGCCATCGTCCTATTTGTAATGGAAAAAAATGCACCGGGGATAATTCTCTCCAAATGGATATTCAACCATGGCCAGCAATGCTTTTATCCCAGCGTCAAAACCAACGAAGCTAAGCATAATTTACTGAAAAAGAAGACTGAGCCCCAGGAATATTGGAGCTCTAATTCAATTAAAATTCTCAATTTTTATGGTAAGTATGGCAAGAACTTCTCAAAGGAGTATTTTTTTCTCAATTATTGTTCATGTTTTTTTCAACTTTCTAGATACTTTTGCTGAAGCGAGAGCTCATTTGAGGAAAGCTGAAGACACATCGAACCTGAGCAGTGACGATGAAGGGGAACAGGGTGTACGTCAGAGAAAAAGAATTCCTGCGAGAAGCAGATTTCTTTCAACGGAGGAAGAATCGGAAGAGGGGGAGGAAATTCCAGAAAAACCCTTGAAGTTCCCAAAAACATCCTACCCAATACCGCCAGTGCGTCCCACATTATTAAATCAACACCCTTTAACCACGAAAACATCTCGCCTTCCCGCTGCTGCTTCAACTCCAAGCTCTACATCTCGCCTTCCCGCTGCTGCTTCAGCCCAAGAGTCTAGCCCACAGGGTTGTTATAGAGCCCTTGATTCTATTGATCTGTTAAGAAGCCCCCCAGCAGCATCTTCACGTACAGGTAAACCTTGAAGATATAATAATTTCACTGGAAGTTTTCTATGAGTGACACTGTTGGCAATCATTTTCTTCATAGATGTTGTATTTCTCTCCATAAATACTTTTTTAATTTAAATTTTAGGTTGCGTAAAACAGCACCGAGTAAATGCCGAGCTAAAGGAGATGGTGGCGAATATGTGCACCATGCTTCAGCGAATTGAGATGAAAATTGATGCGATTCAAGAAGGAAGATCGTTAACAGCCGAGCACCTGGATAAAGAATGCCAAGCTATTTTGATGGGTCTTTCGGCCTCGACCTCAGACGAATTTCAATTCCTGGAAGATGCATTGAAAAACAATGCGCGATTCAAGAAAGAATTTGTAAGTCTTAAAAACCTCACTTTGCTTTGGAACTGCCTAAATAACACCCTGCTACCTTGTTTTTTTTTTAGATCAACAAAATTGCTTCTGTGTGTGGAAGATAAAGAAATTATCTTGCGAATATGCTAAAGAACCTTTTCAACGATTTTAAATTAAAATAATATTTAAAGATATTACACTTATGTCCGTATTCATCAAACTTCAAAATATAACTCTGGGGTTATATTTTGAATTTTCTGACAGCTGATTGGTCTAATGCTCAAAGCCTACGAACGCTACGAAGTTTAAACCAATGACATGTTCCAAAATATAACCCCAGGGGTTAAATTTATTGATGAATACGGGCCTTAGGTATTATTTTCATTTTCATTTTTCAATATTAATTTATTAATAATATGACTTTCAATGATCAACAAAAACGTTCCATGCTGGAAATATACTTCAGGAATGGACAAAAAATCAATGGCCAATGGACTTATAATAATAATAATAATAATAATATCTTTATTTTCTTTCTGACAAACAATGTTTGTATAGAATTGGTCAAGTAGGTATAAGCGTTCTTAAAGCTAACAAACAAATAGCTAACAAAAAAATTACAATGTTGGAACATGAATAAAACAAATAAAGCAAATACAGAAACTGACAATCACAAACTTAAAATACCACACCTAAATCACAGTTAAACCACATCAAGATGTCAAGAATTCCTTCATGTCATGACTTATTCCAACCATGATTCGTATCAAGAATTTCGAGAAGAGTTCCCAGAAACTGCAGTTGATTTTGATCAGTTTAGTAGAACTGTGCAGAGTTTAATGAATTCATTCAGAGAAACGGGAAGTGTAAATCGTAAAAAAGGTAGTGGCAGGGCAGAGTAAGAATAAGAACTCAAGAACAAGTTGAAACTGTTCAACAAATAACAATTGAAGAACACCCTCATACATCAAATCGCCACGTAAGAAATATACCATGAACTACTTGCTAATGATCGACCCCAAAGACAGGACTTCTCCCAATGGTTTTTAAATAACTTTGATAATAATGAGGAAGCATTTTCAAAAACGTTTTTCACCGATGAAGCCTGGTTTCACCTGACTGGTTATGTCAACTCACAAAATATGAGAATGTGGAGTGATGTTAATCCTCATTATTATGTCGAAGCTCCTCTAAATCCTGCAAAAATTGGAGTTTGGGCAGCCATAAGTAAAAGACGGCTAATAGGTCCGATATTTTTTCAAGATAAACATTAAAAGAAAATTACTGTTCAGTTATAAATAAGTTACACATAATATTTAATTTTAGGCACGCTATAAATGCTGAAAGATATCGGTTAGAGATACTGACACCATTGGTAGAATCCCTACATGATGAGGGCTATTCTGCCGTGTTAATTGAAAAAGACGTATCTACACTTTCGGTCATTTTTGAGTTACTAGCACCAGCAAAAGTAGGACGGCATTATGCTACTATATGTGAGACAAGAAAGTCGTATATGCATTCCAAGTGAACAAAATTTATATAGAAAGAAAAGTCGTAACTACAAAAAGCTACAAATTGTTAATTAAAAAAAACGTAACTAGCAATGTTAGTGTTTATTAACGTATCTTGCAATTTAACTTGTAGATACGTCATTTACAACTAACATCACTACTGTTTCATCAGGTTGACGGTAGGGTATCCAGCGAGCATAACCTCACTTTCATAGTAATTATTGCCTTATTTACGGATTGTTTGTACGTGTGATCACAGCGTGCAGCTATTATTATTAATAATAATTGTTGGAAAACAGTTGATATATTATGTTTTAATATATGTTTCAAGCAATATTTGAGAAGCAGTAATTAGTTTCTAAACAGCAGATTCAGAAGTAGTGTACTCGAATTTTAATTGACGACAGTTATTGCCGCACCTAAAATTCATACATGATGAATACTAATAACATCAAACCTACCGATGAGGTGAGGACTAGTGATACTAAGTCGAAGCATAAGACCGGCAGAGGAGCTCAGACACGACGCAACGACAACTTTAGAAAGAAGAAGAATGTCGAGACTGACGCTATTATCCAAGCTGGAATATTCGCTCGTCTTAAGATTACGGACCCCACTAACATCTCCCAAGTTTCAATCTCCAACGAAGTCCATCCGGTGACAGTCCCAGTTACTTTCAATACACTGCCAGACTATACCGATAGAATATGGGACACGTTAGAAGCTATTGGAACCAGACCATTCAGCGCACTGAACACGGTCGAGAATAAGAACGTGTTTAAGAAAGGAATGCTAATCTTAGCCGAAGCAAAGGTGTGTTATGCACAACGCACATATGTTACGAAGCCCGATGATTTAACTACTATTATTATTATTACAATAACAGAAATAATAGAGTGAAGTGAAGTGAAGTGAAAGAATTGATAAGAATTGTGTTTTAAAACTTTCCAACAGTTTTGAATAAACATGGCCAGCAGTAGTAATTATTTTACGAATAATAGATCAAAACACTTAGTTATGATGGCTTTAAATAAGCAGCTCAGAAACAAATTTCAAGAACCTAAAAAAAAATCCGCAAAGAAAAATAAAATGATAGAACTTGAAGAGGAAGAGTATTTACCATCAGATGGGAACTACTCTACTGATAGTGAGTTTAGCAATAATAATGAAGATAATATTTGTGTCACTGAGTTTATGGATACAAATAACTTTGAAAATGAAGTAATTAAAGGTGAACCCATGTCGGAGTCGGTCGATGAAATTAATGTAAGTAAAATTAACATACTGCAAGACATTGTATTAAAGCAAGGGAACCCTGTATTACTAACAAGTTTTAACACAAATTCTAACGCAGAATCTACCGCAGATTTAAACATTGCTGAAATTATTGCAAAAGACACTTTAGAAGCAATCATCGATACTTGCTTATCGATAATTGATGGATTAAGATTTACAAAAACAGGTAACTTGAGAAAAAGAAAAAAGTATATTTCTAGTGCTTCAGAACGAAAACAATTAAAACAACTGACAAAAAAGCAAAAGAGTTCGTTAAAACCACCTTGTAAAACATGCATTCAAAAATGCACTACAAAACTTGGAGAAAGATATCGGCGAAGCTTGAATGAAGAATTTTGTCTTATGCCTGAATCAGAAAGGAAAAATTTTATCTTAAGTTGCGTAAAACGAAAACCAGTTCAAAGAAAAACTACTGATCAAACTTCTAGACGGAAGAAGAGTTTGTGTTACTATTTTAAAGATAAAAATGGCTCACCTAAACAAGTATGTAAAACTTTTTTTCTTTCTACATTGGGTTTTAAACCAACAAATGACCGAATAATAAGAAGTTCACTTTTTGACATGACCGATAATGAACGAATTAAAGCAAAAACTGATGGGCGAAAAAGAAACAAAAGAACCGATGTAGTTGACAAAACATTGATACAACAGCATATCCAATCTTTTGGTCCCCAAAAGTCTCACTACCGAAGGGAGCATGCACCAAATCGTCTCTATCTTCCTGATGACATTTCAATTACACTCATGTATAAAAATTTTATGGAACATCATCCCGATAAACATTTTTCCTACTATTTATATCGAGATGTAGTTGCTAAGATGAATATCTCTTTCACTAAATTGGGTCACGAAGAATGTTTCACATGTGAACAATTCAATTTACATGGAAAAGTAACTGGCCACAAAAAAGATGCCACATTTGATGACTGTGAACCGTGTAAGGCTTGGAGCATTCACCACTTAAAATATGTTGCTGCCAGACAAAAATACCAAGAAGATGCAGAAAGTCAAAATCCCAAAAAAATTACTGTAACAGCAGACCTTCAAAAAGTAATAATTGATTTCATTGTTAATGTTTTATGTGTCCTACATTTTTATTTTTGCAGATTATTATGCTTCCAAGATGTGATACATTTAAGGAAATAATTTTTACTCCCCGATTGGTGGCTTTCAACGAAAGTTTTGTCATAGCTGGAGACAAAGCTAGAAAGTCACAGAACACAAAAAATACAGCGGTAATTTGGCACGAGGCTATAAGAGGGCGGGCGAAAGAAGATCTAATCAGTACCTTTTATGCATACTTTTTATCAGTGAGAGATGTGGAACACATCATTTTATGGCTTGATAATTGTTCCTCGCAGAACAAAAATTGGTGTTTGTACTGTTTTTTTGTGTACCTCATTAATTCTGGTGAAACAAATTTGCAACTTTTGGAAATAAAGTACTTTGAACCCGGCCATACTTTTATGGCCGCGGATTCTTTCCATCACTGCGTGGAACAGTCTCTCAGAAAAAAGGGAAAAATATATGACTTCAGCGATTATAAAGACGCAGTAAAGAAAGCTAGTGCTCATACTGATGTTATCGACATGAATATAGATATGTTTTATGAATGGAAAGATCACACATCGCAATATAAGTTAAAGAAAATAGTACCTAGGCCATATTTGCATGAAATGGTTCAGGTTACTTTTGAACGAGGAAAGAACACTATGACTTACAAAACAGACTTTGATGGCAATTTTATTTCCCTGAATTTTTTATCTGCAGCATGTCACAAAAATGGTAAGAATTTTATCAGGCATATGTACGAATGTTTGTCTGATTTAGATTTTTTAAGGTGTTTCAAAACCGGAAGTATTAAAAGAATGTAGAGGAATAACAACGTTGAGAAAAACTACAATCATCAATAAACTTGGGCCAATCATACCAAAAAATAGGATTCAGTTTTGGCAAACATTACCTGTCAATGATATGGTAGACGACAAACTTGACTAGATCTATTTTTTGTCATTTTAAATGTTATTGTACAATAATATTTAATATAGAATTTTCATCACTAGTTCATTTATTAATAGCGTTAATAATAAGTGATCAGTTATATTAGTTGAGTTAAAAATAAAATTCTGAACATACGTCTTTTTTTATTAACACAGTACATCTAAGTGACCACAACAATTTGTTAACTGAAAATGTCGTATCTAACAAAAGTCATGTTTCCAGAGACATTGGAAAGTTTTCCAATTAAAAATTAAAAACATCATGTAAAATCACGTTTCCATGCAGAAACGTTAGATTATTGAACATTGCTAAGCACTTGGCAGGAACAAAATTCTTTCATCGCCATTTTCTCAAAACCATGTTTTATGTAGATACGTCTTTTTCAATTAACACGGCAGTATTTTCAACAGGATGGAGCTCTACACACTACACACTACAAGAGAGAATTTAAATTTTTTAGCTGATTACTTTCAAAATTGCATCATCAGCCTAAATATGCCGACAATATGGCCCCCCAATAAACTGCAAGAATAAACTCAAAAGCTTATTACAGCTCGAAGGAATATCTCCTATCTACCTACCTACTAATAATATAATTATGAAAGACACATTTGGTATGGAACTATAAAATAATAATTTAAACATTTTTTGTGTCTGCTGTAAAATTATGTTTTGGCAGATAGAAGCTGTTGTCAGGACACTGAATTGAACATTCCTGGGGATGGACGTAAGCGATTAAAAACTAAATGTGCAACTAATATCGTAGGACGTAGGTACCTTTAAAAACCCACAAAGGAACACAAGGAGAATATTCATATTTTGGCATTAAAAAAATTTTACTGAAATGTTTGGATTTGGACAATGGTATTATTGCAAATGAAGTAATGGTCGCTGAAGAGATACGACTTTCGTTCAATGTTGACGGCATGTCTTCATTCAAAAGTAGCAATAAGCAGTTTTGGCCAATCTTAATATGTTTAATACATTTGAAGAATATTTACTGTAGCATTTTTTTATGGTGATTCAAAATCGTTTTCTCTTGATGAGTATTTAAAAATGACTTTATCACCGAATTAAATGCTTTAATAGAAAATGGGTTGGTTCGTAATAATGAAACTATTAAAATCAAGTTTGTATGCTTTTCTTGTGATGCCCCAGCCCCTGCTTTCCTCAAAGCGATAAACGGTCATAATGGAAATGAAGGTTGGTGCTGCCAGAAAGGTGCTGCACTTATCTGAAAGGATGAATGCTATTTTTCGATATGAAAAGTCAACCTCGAACCCATGACAGTTTTGCTGGTAGGGTTTTTCCTGGACATTACACTTCAAACACCCCAGTTTTAAATATTGTCGGCATAGATATAATCCAACAGTTTCCTCTAGATTACATGCATTTGTGTTGCTTGGGTGTAATGAGGTAACTGTTAAATTACTGGATCAAGGGCAGCGAAACAAAACCAGTGAAGTTAGGACTGCAAAAACTGTTGTCTAAACTGTTGGTACCTACTGCATTCTAAATTTATCCCCAGAGAGTTTAGCCGAACAACAAGAGACATAGCTCAGCTGGATCGATTCAAGGCAACAGAATTTCGTTTAATTTTGTTATATGTAGGACCAGTTTGTGATTTGAGGATCCTGCTCAATCCACAATGTGTTGGAACTGGGTGGATTAAAATATCGAGAGAACTGTTTCGTCCCCTCGTACCTCATACCTCCTCTCCCTATACCAAAACTACCTTCCCTTCCCAGAAACATTAGCAGACATTAGAAGTCATTAGCATCCACTCGGAGTTGGCAGCCCTCGGTAGGACAAAGGGAAGCATGTGGACTATCCCAACATTCATTCGCAATTCGCATTTCGATCGTTGACCATTGCTGTAGTCATATCGTTGACTCGTCGCATCGTTCCGTTATCGTCGTCGTCGAAGTGTCGAAGCTAAGCAGATGTAGCCGCAAGTGAAGCGATCCCTTGACCACATAGAACCGGGAAGAGAGGAAGACACCAGATTTCTAATAACTTATACCTACACCAACACCAGTGCAGTGCCAAGGGCCGATATTACACCATTACACCATCCTGTCGGGACGTCGTCCATTACAACAGTGATGTTATTGTAAGTCTGTCTAATCCTTCCGTAATTATTGTCTTCCTTTCTAATATTCGAATTATTGTCCTTGTTGCAGTATTAACGCCCATAAGCAGCAATAACGAAGAATCGCCATAACCAACTCAATCACATACAGTCCACATTTTTATACCATTCATTCAATAAATTCAATTTTCTGTTACTTGTCCTTTTTTTATAATCATTTTTTGTAGACTCAAACAAGAACTGTTGAACTGTTTCATAGAAAAGATGCCCCAATTATATGGCAAAGAATCTGCAAAATATAACATCCATAATTTAATCCATGGATAATCTGAATTGCAGTTTGGACGAAATTAGTTGTTTCGAATTTGAAAATTATTTAGGATTTTTGAAACGGTTGCTACAAACCCCGAATCCGACCACTTTCACAAATTTGTAGACGTCTCTCTGAAGGAAATAGCTCAAGTATCAAAGTGACTGATTCACAATATGTGAAAGTGATGAGAGAACTGAAGATTATTCAGTTCCCTTCATTTGTTGTGAGAGCAAGGAGCATTGAATTATTGTTATGTTTTTTCGACATGCGGACATTTTTTTAAAGTCGACTGCTCCTCTGCCATATTTTTAACGTCCTATTTCGTCCCACCACGTAGAGGTATTCAAATTTGATGAATTTCGTTCCGAACAAAAGACAATTCACTTGAGCAATATCATTTCCAAAGCTGTGGTTTTCAAACTCGATGTATGTTTTGTGGGCTGCTAATTACTGCATCTAAGTGATGTTGGCAGCAGCACGTAAAAATTGCATATACCTCATAGCGGAAATAATGTGCAGTGACTGACATTATTTCCGCTGTGAGCTATTATAGCAGACTTGAACTTTTTTTTTCAAATTACTACTTTTCACTTTCCTTCCTGCTTGCATGTATTTTTTTATTTATGTTTGGAATAATAATAATGTTCATGTCTTCATCAAAGGATATGTTAACATACCTATAGCGGTAAAGTAGTTTTTTTTTAAACTACAAGAAAAATTTAAAGTCTGAAGATGAGAGTGGCTTGGCTAAAAAGTCTAAAGTTTCCAATAAAAAAAGAAAAAAAAATAACAAGGAGAGGAAAAAAGGATCATATATCCTCATCAAGTGATTCTGAAGCTTCTTTTGAAATGAATAATCATTCTTCAGATTCTGAAATTGATATGAAAGGAGACTTTATTGCAGTGAAATTCACAACTAAAAATAAAATTGTTTATTATGTAGGTTGCATTGAAGACATTGGTAAACTAGATGAACATACGTATAGTTAAATTCATGAGAAAAAAATCCAAGTTGTGGATTTTTCTATCCCGTTCAGATGATACCAGATGTTCCTTTTTGTTTTTGTTAATCAGTTGTTGGGTTGTTTATATTAAGTTTTGTTGTTGTTTTATTGTTATATTATTGTTATTTTATTATTATTAATTTATAAAACGTCGATCGCTGTGCTTAAAAATGAGTGACGTCATGTGCACCGCACTTCAAGTGAAAAAAAAAAAAACTGCACCAGAGCAGTTAAATCTGAAGGTGCAGTTTATTGGAGAGCATCCACTTCTCCTGCACGGGAAAACAAAACCCACCGAAATAGAGGAAGCGGATACCCAGTGGCAGGAGTTGACCACACTTTTGAACAGCTGTGGCTGTGGTCCAGCTAAATCAAAGAGCCAGCGGAAAAAGGTAGGAATATACAAGATTAGTGTTTTACTTTTTTTAACTCACCCTGTGCAATAAATTCGAATTTTCAAGTATTGTGAACTCCATCCGTGGACACACTGAATATGAAGATGATATGAGACTTTTTTTTCAGACTTTCATCGACTGGAAATGTCACACAAAAAAAAAGCAAGAGACTTCCATTTGGCATTGAGCAGAACTGGCGGTGGTGGGGAGGATGAAACAAAAAAAAAAGCTGAGTCAATCAGAGGAAAAGCTCATGTCACTACTGACATGGATCAGTGTTCGGGGCAACGAGGACATCGGCGAGATTGGGTTTGGTCCCACCCATACAACCACCGAACCACCCAAGCGACCCACCACCGTAGAAATTGTGAGAAGAGGAGTTTCCTCAAATCCGCTCCCGACTGCAGTGATGGCAACAATGCCACAAATAAAAGAAAATGTGTCACGAGTAAGTGTTTCATACTTGTTTTTTTTTTTGTCTCGCTATTACTATTGACATTTTTTTGTTACAGCAAAATCTACATTAGAAAATGTCGTTGTGATGTATGCAGCTGCTCAAAGAGACAGGAGGGCAGCCGCAGAGTCCATATCACACCAAAAAGAGCTCGAACTTCGGGAGAGCTCTGCTTCAAGGAAAAGGAGCTCCTCTTTAAGGAAAAACTCATTTTTAAAGAAAAGGAGCTCCAGCTTAAGGAAAGGGAGCTCCTCGTAAGAAAGATGGAATGTGAAAAGCATTAAATTTTGTAAAATAAATATCCAAAATTTTCAGATGATACCAGTGCAGTGTTTAAACAAGATATTGTTCCCAAATTACAGAAGCCAAGTAAAGTGCGACTTTTAATATAAGATTTAATAAATATTGTTTTTTTACATAATATTGCCTTTACCTCGAGCATTAAATCCAAAACATGACTTTGATGTGAACGTCCCAATCTGCCCCGCTGCTGTCCCAATGTGCCCCACAGTGGGACACTTTGGGAAAAACGGAATTGCATGAATTCTTCAATTTTTTTAGGAATATAGAAATTAAAGGTTAAGTTCTTAACATATAGAAGTATAAGAACTTATTTTTTATATAGCAGCTGAAAAAAGCGTACCAAACTACCCCACCCTACCCTAATTACTAATTATTTTCCTTGTCTACTAAAAATTAATTGCTTATCCTTTCCTTTGAAAAAAGGAAAAAGCTGAGGAAGTGTTACTAAATGAACACTCGATATAATTAAATTTTTCGAACGATATTCCAAAAGGTATTTCTATAAAATAAAGAAACAGTTTCACATTTTTTATTATTTTTCCTTTTAAAATTTTCGTTATTTCATATTGTTATTCTATGGATGTGCTACGACTGAACTTCTGATTTACACTTTTAAATTATCGTCATTTTATTGGAGAGTAAAGACAGCGGACTACACAATGTCTTGGGATATTATTATGTGGGAAAAAGAAGACTCCATAGGTTATGTTACGGACATTTTACACGGTCTGGCAACAATGTGTTGGTCTGCCGCCCAGACGAGTTGGTTGTTGGTGAAAAGGGACAGGTCCATTGAAGAATAAGCTCTCGTTCCATGAAGAGTAAAACATTTTGTTACATGTTAATTCAATCATTTTATTTTGCTCTATTAATACAGTTACATTTAGTAAAGTGTGAATTTTATTACCAGTTTCATTCATACAGTCCATTCAATCGTAACAGATTATGTTCCATCATCTTGGGTGATTTTAATAGGAGTGCCCTTTAAAATAAAGCAAAATTTAAAAAAATGAAAGATATGTGTGCGATGCTCGACAAGGATTACATAGTTCTGCCAGCCAAATGCAAAGAGCACACCATTTTAGACTTGGGTAAGACGATTCGGCATCTAAACCGCTATGAAACTTCCTCGAATTTAGATACAGCATCTGAGGAAATCGGAGATAGTGACAATGAACGAAAAAGAAAAACGTCCATCCAAGTTGCTGGGCTACTCAATGTTCCAATCGCCGGAGGAGGAGGTAGCGGGAGGTGATAGCGATGGAGAGCCCAATTTTTCCATCCCAGCTATGATGTTTATTGTGTTTCATTTCATGCCAATTTTATTGTTTTATCTTTTACAACATTCCATTTTCAAACGAAACGATGATGATTGCCTGAACTGCTTAATTTAGCTTTTTGAGAGAAGCTGAAGTAAATTATGTTTGCAGAAGGACCTACCTCCAATACTGATGATGAGGTTCCTTCAGTAGATATACAAAGGAACAAAGCAATTCAATCAAAAAGTTCTGCAGCAAGTTCTTCAGAAGCAGTAGCACCTTCAGCTAGTGCCACAGTTGTGGTTACAACAGGTAAGTCCTGATCAATAATATATTTGTAATAATATAATATTTAAGGAATATTATTCTGACAGTGTCCTTATTCTTATATAGATTCTTATTATAGGTACTTCGTGTAGTAGTTTTTCTCAAAAATCATGAGCAGCAACATATTGAATTTTGTAATCAACAAACTTCTGCTGAGTAGCAGTACAGAAAGTGAAGAGGAAATTTAGGCTTTAGTTAGAGGTCCACTGGGTAAGTAGTAAAAAATTTGATATGCCTTTAGATCCAAATGGCACGATGCTGAAGTGTTTGGGTAATTCAGCACCTGCTCCCATTCACTCATGTTCTTCTCCTTCCCTAACACCAAGATTTCGTCCACATTTCTCCAAAGAAGTTTCACTTTTCACTTCAAAAAAGAGCAATTGTGTGTTGGAGAATAGTTTCAGTGTTGAAAAGTTTTTTTTCTTTTTTAATTTTTTTTGTATTAGTTTCCAGACCAAGGATATTGAATTATGTGGAAGATGTTGTGGATTCTTATTCTGATGTTTAGAAACACATTATTCCATAATTAAAAGTTGTACAAGAATGTGACTATTCTAGAATAATCGCAGAGAAACATTTTTCTCGCATGACATGTTTTAGCAGCATTGAAAACACTTCTATCATTAATAATTAAAAACTACCAACTTATTTTCCAGCTTTCCCAATGATCCAATACTTTTGAAAAATTGGTTAGCGGCTATGAAAAGGGAAGCCTTCTGTCCAGGAAAGAGTGCAAGATTGTGCTCGGCACATTTTCTTCCTGAGGATTTCGTAGTAAATTTTGGAAGGAAAACATTGAAACAAGGAGCAACTCCCAAGTATATTCGACTTTCCAAAACATCTAATGAAAAAGCCGAAGAAAGAGAGATCTCAGAGGCTAAAGAATCTTGCTGGAGATAATAAGATATTAAAGTAAGAAAATAATTACAAGTGATCTTTTTAGGTTATTGTGTTTCTTACATATGTCACTGGTGAAGTGCACTTTGTTAACTCTGCTGCCTGAATTTCTATTCAATGTGGCAACATCGTCAAGCAAGGGATGTCAGGCAGCAGCGGCGAGAGTCTGGCAGGACTCAAGCACTACCACGACTGCCGCTCACTAAGCAGTTTCGTTTCTTATTCATCTTTGTGTTCATGTTCAACATTATCAATTAAATTCTTTAAAGTTCTTGGTGTTCTTTCAAACGAGACTAGTGACTAGCGAGATCCCATCATCAGGTGGCTACGAAAGCCACCAGTCACAAATATTTATTAAAATTTTTTGTAGGCCTTCAACAAGTACATCTTATGATGATGAGTACTCGTTAGACCAAGCTGTTGAACGCCAAGATTCTACCTCAGGCGTTTTGCAAGATAATCTTGGTACCAACACTACAGGGAGTACGGTTTCTCAGAGTGTAATTAGACTTGGTAAAAGGTAATTTTTTATTTATATAACTTTATGTAATTTTATAACTTGTACTTCGAAATTAACAACTACTGTTTAAAAATCTAATTACCTAATTTTTTAGGAAAAGAAGTGCACCTGTTTATATGGGAGACACCAAACCTGATGATATTAGAAGCCCCAGAACTAGACGAATGTGGCAAATTGCCGACAAGGCGATCAAAAGGCAACGAACAACAATTAAATACCTAAGAACAAAACTGGGCAGCAAAATTTTTTTTGAAGAAATTATTGGCAGCTGCACCTGACTCAGCTTTAGCAGTACACAAGTAAGTACATACATAATGTAATAAATTTACTAGAAGTCAGAACACTCGTAAGAACAATCAAGTATTATTATTTAACTGTGATTTTATATTTTCAGGGCAAGGTTCAAACGGCGAAAAAACATCCCAGAAGTTCAATTAGGGAATATAGATTGGCCTCTGAAGCAAATTCCAATATCACCATCAATGATACGATGTGCAAATATATTGATCGGTCCACTGTGTGCATGCTGCCAAACAAATAATTACGAGGAGCTTATTGCATGCAAAAATGTAACAAATATTTTGCCAAAAGACACTGGCATCGAAGGAGTTGTGGTTGAAAGAACGACAATTCCGAGTGACCGGATCTAGGTGCTACGAAATTTTTACGTATGCTAAAGATGACTGGGCTTCGAAAAGCGTTAAATATTTTTGGCCCAAAAGCTTTTCAACACCTGCCACCAATTATGGTAAAGAATTTGAAAGCGTTGCACGCGCTGCCTACAGCAAATTTATTAAATATTTGCTGAACCATACTCAACGTCATATACTTGGAGAAAAAAAATTCGTGGTTTACTGCAATTGAAACTTTCACAGGTGTCCCAAAAATAGGTCTTACTTAGTACCATATTTGAATGACAATAAGTCTCTTATCTTAAATATGTTAACCTGTAATTTTTTTTATCTAGCTGGATAGAAAATTACATCCTCTTTCAAAAAGCATAAAGATATCATACCTCAAAAATCAACGATTCAGGAGTTATGGTAACATTTATGAAAAAATGTCCTTTATTCATGCAAATAATAATAATTGTCCTTATTCAGTAGTAGCCACGTTAGGCTATGCTTACTATTGTTTACTATTATTTACTGAAGTGTCGCAAATCTGTTTGAAAATGCATACGTACTGTGTACAAGAAAAGAGCTGATATGATTCCTGACTATTGGAGCATGCGAAGAAAATTGTTTCTTGGCATCCAGCATCTATGCTCTAAAATATCCACATCGAAACCATCCCGACAAGAGAGTATTTCAGAGATTGCTAAAGTTGTTTCGTAGAACCGGGAGTGTAGCATACCAAAAAAAGAACAGAGTTCATTCTGTCACTGGAAATGATGAAACTGAATTTCAAGTAATTGCTTCTATTAATGAAAATCCTCATGCAAGTCAGCATGATATAAGTCGAGAACTGGATGTTAGCAGACGCAGCGTTAGTGAGATAATTAAAAGACACAAGTTTCACTCTTATCGCTTTCATTTACATCAGGAACTGCTGGACACCGATTTTAATGAAAGGCTGGATTTTTGCTTATGGGCACTTGGTGAACATGAACATTTTTTTGACTTTGTGCTATTTACAGATGAATGTACATTTCATAACAGCGATTTAGTAAACATCTACATAAAAAAAATTCAGTTGTGGAAATGGTTGGATTATATCATAGTTTTGATTAACTAAAAAATGCCAATTCCTTTTTAAAACCGTTCATAAGTGAAATAATTTAAATATAGAATCTTAGGAATTAGGTACTTAAGAAATGAGAGTTTGTGCTTGGTCACATTAGTTGACTCTTGTTGAAACATGCACGAAGAACTTTAGATTCTTCGAAGTCATCTGTGTCCATCATGATAGCTGCCTCTGCCTCTGGTATATTATTGCCCCCATATGTGGTCTACAAATCAAAGCACCTTTATCCTGAATGGGTGCAAGGTGGTCCAATGGATTGTCGATATAATCGCTCCAAGACAGGATGGTTCGATTCATTAATATTTGAAGATTGGTTTTTAAAAATAGCCCTGCCTTATCTCAGGCACAAACAAGGACCTAAACTGTTGGTTGGTGACAGCCTCAGAAGTCATGTCTCTGAAAAAGTTATAAAAAGTTGTGAAGGTAATGATATAAGGTTTACATTTTTTCTTCCGAATAGCACTCACAGATGTCAGCCCCTTGACCTTTTATTTTTCTGCTCATTGAAGTCCTCATGGCGTAATGTTATAACAGAATGGAAATTGAGAAACACTGGCTGCATTTCAAAAACTGTTTTTCCATCATTATTATTGAAAACTTTTGAGGGCCTTTAGAACATAGAAAGAATTATTAAACCAGGATTTAGAGCCGCTGGTATTCATCCCCTAAATCGTCAAGAGGTTTTGAAGCATCTTCCAAGCGCGGAAGTTGACAACATTAGAGACGATGGTCTCTGTAATATACCTACAGTACTTTGTACTGTAATTCCAGATAGAATACTGAAGGTTACAAGTTCTGCTTTGTTGTATTTTGGTGGTCGCAGGTAAATAGGTAAGTACTTAAGAAATGAGCGTTTGTTCTTGGTCACATTAGTTGACTCTTTAATATACAGCACTTTGTACTGTTATTCCAGATAGAATACTGAAGGTTCATCGGCAAGATTCAACCTGAAGAGAACCGTCCTATATAGCAAATGCGCATGCTACGATTGAAACCTAAGAGTCGATCCTATTCACTTATGTTCTATGTATTCAAATGCCATTTGTCACTTTTCAAGCTTTCAAAGCAGAAACGTCAATTTTGTCAACGATTCTATCTATCCAATTTTGGCACGTGGGACGGAATTGTCGTTAAGTCTACACTCAGTGGTCACTTTTCACTTTTTTTCTGACATCGAGACAGTGAACACCAGCCGTCAGCTCAGCTGCTGCGATAATAATTGTTTTTGAAGATATTCTCTGAGTTGTCCCAGGCAATTGTTATTGTTTATTTATACGCACGTGAGTTATTATTTATTTATTTGTTATTGAAATATTACAAGAGACTAGCTCTTACCTTTTACTGTTTATTTGTTGTTGAAACATCATTTATTTAAAAGACAATGGTAAGGAAGGCACGTGGCCCTGGTTCATTGAATTTTTCTCGTGAAGGGGGCTCATAGTGTTTTAATAATTATTTCTGTGTGTAAAGGGGATTGCAATTGTTTGTATTTTAATTGGTAAATCAACACAAGCTGCTCGACATTTGTCTCTTTAACATTATACAATTGGTGTAGGTATATATGACCAAGGAGGGCCCCATAATAATACCACGTTTTATACGATACATGATTTAGGTGTGTTACACTACAAACCCGACAAACAAAAAAGAAATTGAATCATTTATTGGTTTACATCTGCTTATGAGATGCTTGAGATTCTCCAGAATCAGTATGTATTGGGAAAATGCATTTGGTCTTAGTACATTCAAGGAGACAATGTCGAGGAACACAAGGTATGTGTAGTTGAGCAAACGTGTCCATTTAAGAGCAAACATTCAACTTAACAATATATGAAGGATAAACCTAAACCTTGGGGTTTCAAGTTTTATTTTCTTTGTGGCGAGAGTGGTATATTCCATGATGTCCATCTCAGTAGTAGAATAAAAATACCACACACACAGATGTTTTTCGACTATTATTTCACGTCCAATGGTCTTTTGTAGTGTCTAAAATCAAGAAATATTTTGGCAGCTGGTACAGCAAGAATCAATAGATTCGCCAACCCACCTTTTTTGCAAGACAAACAAATCTCGAAGAAGAGAAGCGGTTACATCGAGGAACTGTTTAGTTCAGACCACGACGTCGTTATTCTCAAATGGTTGGACAATCGCGTCGTATCGATGGCATCCAATTTTATTGGGGAGGGGCAAGTTGATGAAGTTAGAAGGTGGGATAAGTCTTTGAAAGAATATGTGGTAGTACCTAGACCTGAAGTTATACAAAAATATAATACTTCAATGGGCGGAGTGGACAAATTTGATTTCCTTATGGGAATTTATAGAGTTTTTATCAGGTCTAGGAAGTGGCCTTTACGTCTAATTTTCCATGCAATAGATTTGGCTATATGTAATAGCTGTGAGGAAGCGAATATAGATAAACGCAATATTTTAGATTTATTACATTTCAAATTAGAGGTCGCAAATTGCCTTGTGAAATGCGGACAAAAATCAGCAGATAGGAAACGTGGACCATAGGGATCGTTCTCCCTCTCCAGTACCTTTGGCAAGAAGAAGAAACTTTGAAGTTAGACCTCTTTCAAGTGTTAACTAACTTTGACTACATTTTGTCCTTAATCAAGGACAATCTTTTTATTAAATAGTGGATCATTTTTTAAACTATTTTAATACATCATTATTTAACCTACTTACAAGCTAAATTACACAAAAAAAAACATTTTTATACTAAAATAAAATATTGTGGTAGTGAAAGAGACTTTGTTCTTGGTCACATTAGTTGACTCTTTAATATACAGCACTTTGTACTGTAATTCCAGATAGAATACTGAAGGTTACAAGTTCTGCTTGGTTGTATTTTGGTAGTCACAGGTAAATAGGTAATTAGGTACTTAAGAAATGAGCGTTTCTGCTTGGTCACATTAGTTGACTCTGTAATATTGTACTGTACGTCCATATAGGATACTGAAGGTTCAAGTTCTGCTTGGTTGTATTTTGCTGGTGGCATGTATATAGGTACTTAAGAAATGAGCGTTTGTTCTTGGTCACATTAGTTGACTCTTTAATATACAGCACTTTGTACTGTAATTCCAGATAGAATACTGAAGGTTACAAGTTCTGCTTGGTTGTATTTTGGTGGTCACAGGTAAATAGGTAATTAGGTACTTAAGAAATGAGCGTTTCTGCTTGGTCACATCCCAGTAAACACGGAGTCATCATTTATATAACATTTACATCTTCATGATATGTAAGCATTTTAAAACAACGTGATGTAAATGATGTATAACAAGGTCTGCGATGGTTACAATGAAGTAACCGTTTCGTATTATTTACATCATTTAGTAACATAAATACAAAGGAACAGTTTTCATGTCATGCCTACATCACAGGTTTAATAGTGATATTATGTAACGCTCATTCTGTAACTGTTATATAGCACTGATCCCTTCTTGATTCAATATGATACTGTTACATAACAGATGCATAGCTTTGCAATATAATTACGAAAGCACCACTTTTACATAACGGTTATGTAATAACTCGAAAAGAAGAATTACATAACATTCATCTGCAAATGTTACATAACACAGATTCATTCCAGATCAGGTACGCTAATTTTTATACAGCAGTTACGTCTTAATGCAATATAACTGCAGCACAGCAGTGTTCTTTAATTGCTACATAACAAAGATCCGTTGTGAATTATATTTACGTATATGAATAGATTTTAAAATAATGAATGTTGTAAACCACCGTTGTTATAATTATTTGAAAACTATTAAGGGCAAGTGGTGTCAAAAATAAAAGCTGTGATCCTTTTTTGTTAAACTCTATATTTTGATCTTAGTTTAGATCTTCATCAGGAGACTGTAAATTAGAGGAAATCAACAATTTTATAACTATTTAAAAAATGAATACTCACAACAGGAGATCAAGTTGAAATTAATTATAATTAAAAATGATGAAATCTTTTTATTTGTGACACCGTCTTGTCCTTAATAGTTTTCAAATGAATAAATTTTATTTAGGTAGTTTACTATTGAAAATATAGTTATTTCTTATACAAGGGAAAAAGGAATAGATTTTAGCTCGAGATGTGATTTCGTCGCAGACCAAACACATTAACAAGAGCTAAAATCGCGCTTTTTTCTTGTGTATAATATAGAATTTTTTCTGTGAGAAGAAATATCAGTGTTAGAACGTCGAAAAACGTAATTAGATAACTGAAAATTATGTCGGAACGTTTGATCTATGCTGAATTAAAATTTTATTTAAAAAAAACTGGTAGACTTTCCAACATTAACCGCTGTGCTGCAGTTATTTGCATAAATAATACGTAACATAATATTATGCCTGTATAAAAATTAGCATAGGTACCTGATCTAGAATGAATCTGTGTTAATTATGTAACATTTGCAGATGAATGTTACATAACACAGATTCATTCTAGATCAGGTATAAAATTTTTATACAGCAGTTACGTCTTTAGGCTATATAACTGCACCATAGCAGTGTTCTTTAATTGCTACATAACAAAGATCTGTTGTCAATTATATACGATTATGTATATATGAATATATTATGTATAGGTATACTTACAATAATTGAAAATATAGTTATTTTAATATATTATTTTTAATATTCATTTTATTTAATTAAAAGTAATAGATTCTAGTTCGAGATGTGATTTCGTTACCGGGAGGGGGGACAAGCACGCCAAGAGCTAAAATCGTACTTTTTTCTCAATTTTTTTCTGTGAGGAGAGTTGCTAGAATAAAATCTAAAAACGTAATTAGATAACTGAAAGTTATGTCATCGGATTTAATTTAACGTTGATTTAAACGCTGAATTAAAATTTGAATAAACAAACTGGTCGACTTTTCAAACATTAAAGCTACATTGAATAAAATAATTTTCATTTCCATAATCATTTATGGATTTATACAGTGTGTCCAGTGTAAGTGGCATTATTACATGGGGATCTTATTGGAAACCGCAAGAGATACAGGGTCGGTTAAATTAGAGAAAAGTTGCACAATTTGATGCTTAATGAGAATCTGAATTTTTTCTTTGAATATTTCCACTCGTTGCTAAAATATCCTGAAAAAACTGAAAAATCAAAATTTCTTATTTTAGCCATATCTTTTTTTATTATTGGGAAATAATGAATTATTTTTTGTAGGCTTACATTAAGTCATCAAAAGCTATCCATTTTACATTACAACAATTTTCAAAGCCGACTAGATCTCAGAGTTTTCATAGCCAACTTTTGTTTTTCCTATGGCCGCCATATTGTTTTTTTATGTCGTTCGGTGTAAAATAAATCAAGGAAACTAAAAATTAATAACATTCAAAAAAAAAATTTCAAAAATTGTTTAAGTAAGTATTCTTTTTTCTGAAAAAAAACAAAAAAAAATTTCACCCAATTACATTAATATGAAGTATGTAATATTATTTGCTTTATGGTTTTTTACTTTCATAATTATGATAATCGGTATGAAAAGTTTTTTTTTCGAAAAACGAATAAAATTTTTGAAAAATAATTTTTTTTTAAATTTTATTAATTTTTGGTTTCCTCGTTTTATTTTATACCGAACGACATAAAAAACCAATATGGCGGCCATAAGAAAAACAAAAGTTGGCTATGAAAACTCTGATCTATAGTTATGGCTTTGAAAATTTTTGTATAATGTCAAATGGATAGCTTTTGACGACTTATATGTAAGCCTACAAAAAATAATTAATTAATTCCCAATAATAAAAAAGATATGGCTAAAATAAGAAATTTTAATTTTTCAGTTTTTTCAGGATATTTCAGCAACGACTGGAAATATTCAAAGAAAAAATTCAGATTCTCATTAAGCATTAAATTGTGCAACTTTTATCTAATTTAATCGACCCTGTATCTCTTTTGCCTTTTCCAAGATCCCCATATGTAATGCCACTTACACTGGACACACTGTATATTATTATTAAAGTCGCTCTATTTTGATGTCCGAAAATAATTGTATAGTTTTTACACCTCAATACCTAGACAAATTTGAATTAAGTTGCTTGTAAGAATTTTGATTTTTGTTGAAAACTCAATACAAAAGTGTACACGAACCGAACAATTAGCAGAAGAATAGCATCACATCGCAATTAAAATGCACCGAATGTGTACAATAGGACCTATATAGGTACCATATTAGTACCTATACGTACGTATATTTAAAAAAAATAATTTTTTTTCTGCATTATAGTTATTAAAATAGGTATTCAAAATTTAAAATACCTAGCTAATTTAGTACTACCTACATTTTAGCCTTTGCCAGAAGTTATTTCAATAGAATTAGTTTTATTCTAAAGATAAATCTGGAGAAAGGTAACTTTCTCTCATGCAGTTTTCGTATTTTAATTTATTGATTTCCGCATGCAAACTATAGATATGGGCCCTGCCGAATCGTCCACAATAGACCCTTTATGACCTATTATCACATTGAAAAAGTAAGTTCGAATTATTTGGACATTTGCTTCGCCGGCAAGTGGAACATTCTTGTTAACGGGGTTTATTGGTCTGTCATAAATACTTGTAGTATGGACAAATATTATACCTACTTAGAAGAATGCTTACTTCTTGGAAGGTAAAATTTCTATACATTTGTTACTTGCTTGGAGATCGACGGTAGGTATGTCACTTCTTGGAAGGTAAATTTGTTATTATTGCCTACTTGCTTGGAGATCAGATAAGATAATCAGCGCGTATAGGCCCATGTCCGTTCTATTTTACTTACTCAGGCATCAGGCAGGAGCCAGGACCCGAACCCGATGCTTGCTTTGTGACGTCACGAGCCACATGTGGCATACATAAAATTAAAATTCCCTTTCTATGCCGCTGAATAAAATCGGCTTTCATTCTTTCAGACTTCAGAGGCGTAACTTATCTTTAATTACTGTATTATTCTACCCATGCCTACAGATTCTTACTTAACCGGATAATAATAATATTATTATTATTATTATGATATCTGAATCTGAATGGTTCTTATTAAAGTCGCGCTTGGGCCAGACAATATTATTGTTATCCTATTATTCCATACACGTTTTCGACCACTTGGGATAATAATAAAAGTATTTTATTAATTTATTCTTTAAATTAAAAATAAACGCATTAACAAAAATCAAACTTACAAATAAAATACCCACGTATGGCATAAAAAACTTCCGCCATAGGTATTTTCTAAGTTTATTTTTTAGGCATTTTTTTTTATTTGTGTATATTTATTTATAAAAAAAAGTGGAGAATTATTTGAGCCAAGTACCCACATAAAGTAAAAAGAAGGATTTTGTTTGGGTTATAAAATGATAAACTTATTGACTGATTAGTTTATTATAAACGTATAGATTAATAATTATTTGGAACAGCAGTCTATAGGAAATGGACATTTTCTTTGTGTCTCGTAACCCAATTAAGCTTTCAAACTTTATTTTAGTTCATCAGGATACTATAATTATTAACATTATGTAGGTAAGTACCTATCTATATAATAATTACACAAATGTAATTATAATGATTCTTCAGTTAGAAGAAAAAAGAAACTGCTGTCCCAAATAATTGTTAATCTATAGGTAGGTATATCTATACAGATGATCCCGAAATGGCGGACATGGATATAAGTGGCATTCGTTGTGGATCAAGGATTCTAAATTCATTGACTTTTTTCTAGTATGACTTTCTTAAAGATATGACCAATTTTGTGGGAATAAATATCGATGGCACATTTTTTATTGAACTCAAGGAATATGCAGAATTGGAATGCTTATAATTCCGTGTCCGATAATAACAAATTATAAACATACGCTATCGTACTAGTTATTAGGTGAAATAATTTGCTTTGCAAGTGTGAAGTTGCTAAAATTTGACTGCCATGTTGACCAAACCAAACAGAGGTAACAATTATATTTTTGTTAAAAATTTACAGTCTTTCTGAACATCTCTGTCAGGCTGATCCCGCCATTTCGGGATCAGCCTGTATAAGGCTGTTATTGCTAGACCATCGAGGATTCCTAAAACTAAGTATGCCATTGAAATTTATATTTGTCGAAGTTAAAAAAAATCTCATTTTCCATGTTCATGCAATTTCAAATTATACAGGGTGTACCTGTCTTTAATATTGCGAAAAAAAAATTTAAGACAAATTCTTTGGTCAAAAATAAACAGACAATTTTCTATTACCGTGTGTCCGGAAATGCACCGTTCTTGAGATACAGGGTCAAAAAAAGGATAATTTCTCCAGTTTTTTGCAGATATCTAGGGAACCGTATAGCGATACAGAGCACTCATCAGCTTTTGTTGTTATATCATTGATACAAGCTACTTTTTTTAATATCAATTCAGCTTTTTTAATGTGCCATATTTGTGGAGATGCTAGGATTGAGCGAAGTATTTTCCCTTCATTTTCTGACACCATGTTTTTTCCACCAAAGTGGATTTTTAATCGTAAATGGGTAATTTTTCTCGAAAACGGCTCAAGCTAGCAATTATGACCAGAAAGTACATTTTTTGTGTAGAAAATATTGGCGGCTGAAAATGTGCTTTTGAAATGTCAATTTGCTCAGTGTCGTAGATATTAACGGCAAAAACGGCAAATAAACCAAGCAACCGAAGCAATAACATCTCCGCCACTGGCAAATGAAGAAAGCCAGCTAGTATTAAAAGGTAGCTAATATCAATGATAAGACATACACAAAAACTGAGTTCTGTATCTAAAACGGTTCCCTAGATATCTTCAAAAAACTGAAAAAAATAATAATATTTTGACACCCTGGTATCTCAAAAACGATGCATTTGCGGACACATGCTAACTGGATTTCTTTTATTTTATTTTTGATCAAAGATTCTGCAATTAAATTTAATTGTTGAGTGTCATAGAAACATTTTTATTGAATCAAAAGTTACAATAAACTAACATTGCTGAAAGTCACAAACATAACACAACTAAAAAGTTGTCTCAACTTTATATCAACAACTGGAATTGACAGTTACATTACAAGAGTTATTGTCTCTGATTTATTTGTGCAGACTTTTGTGCAGGATTTGTACATTATTGTGTGCCTTTCTTTAGCGATTAATAACACAATGGAATTAAAGATGAATCGGCACGCCTCTGAATTCTGAAAGCGTAAACCAGCTTCTTCTGCCGGTGATGGGATGGGTATTGTGACGTCACAACACTCGGATTCCCTTTACTAATAATTTTACACTACTTCTTAATCATTTGAAATTTTTTATTATTTATTTTAGGCGAATGATCCAAATTATTATTGTTATGGAGGATACCTGAAGCTTTTCGATACCGACAATAAAAAACATATTTTTTTTTAAATACCGATTTGACACAATTACCTTATTACGATGTGTGTATATTTTACTTTATTATTTCATTCAATTCTCCGGTAAAATTTATGTTTTCAACCCTTACTTCGTAGAATCACTGCATGCTGATGATAAATAAAACACTACTGTTTAAAAAAATTCTACTCTATATTGATGGATTTTATACATTAACGTTACACGTGTTTCGCAACTTTTAAAGTTGCATCTTCAGACAAATGTACCTAAATTAATAAAATTATTAGTTTTATTGATGATGATGTAAATGATTAATTTTATTAATTTACATTTGTCTGAAGATGCAACTTTAAAAGTTGCGAAACACGTAACGTTAATGTATAAAATCCATCAATATAGAGTAGATTTTTTTTAAACAGAGTGTTTTATTTATCATCAATTTTCCGGTACATACCTTACCCAAGTCACGTAGGCCGAATACCTAGATAATTTAGATCATTTAAACTAGATAATATAGGTAAATAAAAATATTTAGAACCTCTTGTAATTTTGTATTTACATATATATTTGCTAATTTAATACATATGTAGGGACTTAAATTCTCATTTAATTTTTCGATTCTTTTTATATTTTAGTCACTTGAGACTCATAAAAATTTAAGCGACCCTTAATAATCATTAGTATCACATTAATTTTTCATTTGCAATTGCCTATATCAGTTCAGTAGATACTCTTATGATACGAGAACTTATAAAGGCTACTGCATGGGGTCACGCAGTTTTGAAAGTCAGCTCGTTCGAAAGTGATGAATCAGTACTCCGAAATCCGAATCTTTGTCCGTCGAAATTAATAAAGACTTGCTAGTGAAATTTTTATGAGTTGAATAAAAATAGTTGGCGTTAAAACGACTTAGCCGGAGTTTTTTTGTGTTATTGAAAATAAAACAGTGCCTATTATAGTGTTTCATATTAGGTGTGTAACATCAACCAACTTTATAATCAGCACTTTTATGGAAAATGCCCAAATTAAGAAAAGATTTTGTGCATCTAAGTAAGAGACAGCAGAGACGCATAAATGCCAGTAGCAGGATTGCTCCTGGTACAAGTAATCATAGTGCAATTCATCCAGCAGGTGGACAACAAAACCTCGATCAAGTTAATTCAACTTCTGATGGCGAACCACTTATTGTTGAACGCTGTGAAACGTCAAATGAAGAGGATTCCCACATTTCACCACATCAGCAAAATGATACAGGTGATGAGCAAGATGAAGAAATGCCAAGTGTGTGTCAACTTAATTCAGTAGATGAGAATGAGCAGATTTTAAACGAAATACTTGAAGACCAGCAACATCAAGTTAACCAATTCAATCCTGCTAATGTTCAATCAACATCCAATAGTCTACAGACAGATATTCGGAATTGGGCAATAACAAATTCTATAAACCACAGCCACTTGAATAGTTTACTCACGATTTTGAAAAACCATGGGCATTCAGACTTGCCTTCAGATTCACGAACGCTTCTCAATACGCCACGTACATCTACAATTACATTAATGGATCCTGGAGAATATTACCACTTTGGTATTGCTGAAGGTCTGAAGCAATCTATTACCAAGTATTTTAATTTTAATAACTGCCCATCTGAGATCAATGTTGATGTCAACGTGGATGGACTTCCTTTGACAAAAAGTTCAAGTAGTCAGTTTTGGCCAATATTAATGGCAATCGTAGCTGACTTCTACACTGAACCTTTTATGGTGGGTGTTTATCATGGAAATACGAAACCATCAGATGGAAATGAATTCATGAAGTACTTTGTTGAGGAAATGAAAAGTATACAACAGAGTAAGCTTACTATTTTCTCTAAGGAGATACATGTAAAAATAAATGTATTTATTTGTGATGCACCAGCTAGAGCATTTATTACAAGCACTAAAGGTCATACTGGTTACTTTTCATGCACTAAATGCATTCAAGAAGGCCAGTATATAAACAAAAGGGTTGTTCTTACTGAAGTCACCTCAGGTTTAAGAACTGACGAATCTTTCAGGCAACAGACTGACGAAAATTTCCACAAAAAGGAATCAATACTTTTAGAGCTGAATATTGGAATGGTGACGCAGTTTCCACTTGATTATATGCATTTGGTGTGTATTGGTGCCATGAAAAAGCTACTGCTAGCATGGACAAAAGGAAAAATTAGCATGAGATTAAACTCTGAAAATTTGGCTAATGCTTCGAATCAGTTGTTAGAATTAAATGTTTCCATATCCCAAGAATTTGCGAGAAAAGCAAGAGGCCTTAATGAAATTGATAGGTTTAAAGCGACCGAGCTTAGATTGGTACTATTGTACACCGGAGCTGTAGTTTTTCAGAACAGGCTTACAAAGATCCAATATAATCATTTTATGTGCCTAGTTATAGCTATTCGCATATTGTGCTCCACTGAGAAACATTTAATTTTGAACGATTATGCTAACCAACTTTTGATACATTTCGTGAAACAGTTTTCTCATATTTATGGTACCGACCTCCTGTCCTACAATATTCACAATTTGATTCATTTGAGTAATGACGTTCAGTTACATGGCCCTCTTGACAAGTTTAGTGCATTTAAATTTGAAAGCTACATGCAGAAAATTAAGAAAAAAGTGAAGACATCAAGTAGACCATTAAAACAATTAATAAATCGCTCCATTGAGGAACTTAACAATGAAATGCCTTTTTCGCAAAAAAAGACTTATCCATTTTTACATTACGGAAACTCCACAAAAAATCAAAATGAAATCAAGAGTATCGAATTTGAAAATTTTATGCTCAGTACAAAAACGTCCGATAATTGTTGTTTGTTAAATGATGGAGCAATAATTACCATAACAAAAATTGTTGGAGATTCCGGTAAGTTTTATTTTGTGGGGAATAAATATAATATGTTCGGATCATTATTCAAGTCACCTTGTGCCTCAGAAAAGGTAGACATCAAAACTATCATTAATGACAATTTTCAAAGTGGTGTTAAATTCGAAGCTTCAGAAATTAAGTGTAAGTGTTTGAAATTTTCTATAAGTGAAACCGGTAGTGTAATCATACCCTTCCTCCATTAAAAAAACCCATTTCCCAATTCGTTAAATAATCTCGTGAGTGTATTTTTACAGCTTATCACAAACTGTAGATGCAATTTCAATCAACTCCCTCAAAACTTTTATTTCGCTAGCTTTGAAATATGTAAAATTAACACATCGTTGATGTGATTTAAAAACAAAAATTTAAGACTCTGATTCTGTGCTGCAAAGTGTTGTCTATTCGTTCGTTTTATTTTAATTCCGTATAACCGGTTCCGGTATCAGCACCCGCGCTCGCTGCTCGCTCAGTTCAGTCACTTCAGTCTTCAGTCCGGTCCGGTCCGTTCCGTTCTCTGTGTGGTTCTAGTCTAGTGTGCTGTGCTTACATAATATCTCAATCTCATTTCTCTCTCTTCGAGCTCTGTTCTCTGCTCCTGCCTCCAAAATCAACAGATACAGAAATCGGAAAATTAATTTTTGGTGAGTATTCAATAATATTTAATATGGTAATGTTGGGCTTCCTTTCGCGACACCGGTAAGTCAGGTTTTGGTCAGGTCAGGTTTTTTTCTTCATTTTAAGAAAATTTAAAGGGGAAAAAACCTAGATATCCTCTTAATTTGCGCAATTCATTTTTTTTTTACTGCTTGCAGCTCTCAAATATGTTCGCTGTTGTGGTATTCGAGGACGAAGAGCAATGTGCCTCTGAAGTACCCGCAAGCTGGCTGGATGATAAACAAACCAAGTGCTGGTGGCCAAAAACAAAGAACGTTACGAATATGATAGTGAAACAAACTCCTCCTGACAAGAATTGTCCGATGTGGGAACAACACCACATCAGATTCGAAGGTTATTATGGTAAGGTACCTAAGCTAATGTGTTTCATACAAAGGTTTTTCCTATTATTCGTTCTTGGGTTAAACAGTTAGTAAAATTTGTCCTAAGTTATTGTAAGACTTTTGTCTGTTTGTATAGTTGTTTGTTGATTGTTGTTAAGTGCTCTGGGTTGCTTAACAATAATTAATAAATGCCTAAATGTTTTCTTTATACTGACTTCATACCTATAACATTATAATAGCCATAATAATTATAATAATAAGTTTATAGATGATAATACAAATGTAATTTATTCTTTAAGAATCCATTGAAAGAGCTAGAAAAGCTGCCCTGGTAGCATCTTCTTCGGACGAACTAGATGTACTTGAGGCAAGGGAGGAAACTCGTAAAAGGAAAAAAACTGGAAAAAATACAAGTGCACTAAAACCTATTCTAGAAGCATATTCTGGGGATAGCTCCTCTGATGAAGACGACGACTCTGTCTCAAAAACTGACATTGATATAGCTCCACCTGACTTTCCTTTCGGCTCTAGTCTCGAAGTACGGGAGCAACAAAATACAGACCAAGGAAAAGCCACAACAGACCCAGTTCTTGATGGGGAACTTACCAGTGCTGAAGGTAAAACATGTACATAAATTTTCCCTAAGTTTATTCAAATTTCACCATAATATGAAGCAAACTTTTTGGGTGATACTGTATTAAGTGTATAGGTAGGTACATTAATTATCTAAAAAATTCTAGACCTTCCAACACAACACCCTCAGGCAGGAGCTGGGAATGCTGATGTATCATACATCACTGAAACACCAATTCTTACATTTGAGGATGTATTCGACCAGAGTATGTATAGTAATAATTGTGTTTCATATTAATTTATGTTTTATTTATGGGCATTCCTAATAGGCACGTGTGCCTAAAAGAATGTCATTTCGAAACTAAAATGACAATCAAAATGGCAACTTTTTATAACAATTTTACAAATAGTATAATTAAAGTATGAGTGGATATTAAGGTCTTAAACACATGCGCGAGTTTTCGAGCAGACGGCGGAGCCAAAGTACTCGAAATAGAGCGAGTGTTTTTAAGACCGATATCCAAGAATACTTTACTATAATTTTTATTATTGGTACATTTTGAGATCATAAATTGTTGAATATTTGAATTAGGATTTTCAAATATCTGACATTAATAGGTAATTTATGTTGATGTAACAGTGTATACTCCAATCAGAACAATCAAAAAGTTGACATTTAGACATCGTTTCTGGGGTAACGTTGACGTTGCTAGGGCAACGTTTAAAAAACGCGCGTGTTTTAGCTTGATTTAAACACGCTAATGCGTACTTTAACTGAACATTATAGGTTACCAATAATAAAATAATTTATTAGTGATTTTTATATTTGACAAGTGTAAATTTCATTTCGTCAAGTTGATTTTTATTTTATTTTGATGTCCTGAACTTAAATAATTATGTCATTAGTATTAATAATTTTTTTGTGACATTTTTTTAGATAAGTGGATTTCGGATATAAAAGATATGAAGGAATTGATTATAAGTGAGTTTACCTAATAAAATAATAGCAATAATATTTCGCCTTTAAAATTAATTTTTAACTTTTTCAGATGAATTTCGAAATTTAAACAAAGTATGTACAAGAATTGAGCAAAGGCTCAATTCAATTGACTACAGACTGTCAAAAATTGAAAGTCGTACCACAGAAGTTGTAGATGTCGCCGAGACAACAACCTATAGCAGCTTTTTAATACTCAACTCCCGGTTTGAACTTCAGGAACTCGATCAAAAGCTGGAACATGACCCTGAGTGCCGGAAAGCTTTTGTAATATTTACATTTCTTAAAATCTTGTTTATTTTTTTTAATTACGTATATTTATTTTAGGTCCTACATATAAAAAAAATAGGTGGCAATTGTTTCAAGGACCACGTAATAAGAACCTACAATAAAACATTTACCAACAAATTGGCCAAGGAGTGCTCATGGTTGGGACTCCGCAATAATTTCCAAGTATCAAATTTATTGATAACTTAAAATAATAAAAGGTAGAAGTATAATTATTCAATCTTCTATAAAAGTATCTATTTAAAATTATTATTTTACACTATTATAGTAATTATTATTAACCATAATCAGGTAGCTTGAATTAATATAATATATTATCAAACTAACTAGATCATCCATATAACATGAAAATAAATTATTAAGGTGCAGGTACTTTTTTCCAATACTTTTAAATGCAAATTTACTCACATATAGGTATAGTTACGTCCTCTTTTTTAATTACAGTAGATTATTGTACCTACAGTTACTATTTTCCTTTTATTCTATTCTTTAATAATTTCTATTTTTTTTTCTTTTCTAGAAACTCTGTTGAGTATTCACAAAAATACTGAAAAGGAGTTTGAAGAATGTGTGAGCGAGTGGTTCCGGCAAGGAAAGCAACGCTACCGAAGGGAAGAAAATAAGACACAACAGAGTTAGTTAAAACTTTTTGGTTAGGATTTACCAGTTTGTCCCAAGATAAAATTTATGCTCTTGTTGTGTTAATCCTGTACAGGGTGATTCATTATAATGTCGCCCCCCTTTAACTTTGTTATTTCATGTGTCCCAAAAAAATTAAAAGTAGGGTTATGTAGGTGCTAAAAAAAAACTTTTTTATACGTATAACAAAAATTTGAAAATAAATTAGTATACAGGGTAAACCAAAAATTTTTTTTTCAATGGATCACCCTATATGTGAATTTATTTTTCGATTCCTCGTAAAATTCTAAGCATAATTTATATAACATGCCGTATACTCGATCATCTTAAAGATTTGATACGGATTGAAATTAATAATTTAAATGAAAATAGCCCAGCATTCATAACAGATTCATTGGAGAAAATGCGAAGAACCCTTGTAAAATAAGTTGAAAGAAATGGAGGCCCAGTAGAGCACTTATTGTTAGATTTCTTGATTTGCAGATTTGCAACAGTTGCTTAAAAAAATATTTGATGATGTTTCAAATACGAATATTTCAGAATTTAGGTATACGGTATTTTATATAAGTTATGCTTAGAATTTTACGAGGAAACGAAAAATAAATTCATATATAGGGTGATCCATTGAAAAAAAAAAATTTAATTTTTGGTTTTCCCTGTATACTGATCTATTTTAAAATTTCTGTTATACGTATAAAAAAGTCTTTTTTAGCACCTACATAACCCTACTTTTAATTTTTGTACCTGCATTCCATATTATATTATATTTACTTTGCAATGTAAACTCGAGCTGCATAAACTCATCACATATTCATCAAACTCATATGTATATGTATTTAACTCTAATGTAAAAATTATCAACTTACAGCCGATATTATAAAGGCTTATTAGGCTAACGGGCAGATTTCTGCGACCATTTTTGAAGCCAATATCGACGTCAAATTACTTTTATGAACATTTTTGTAATTAAATTCGTGTCAAGAATAGATAAATTTAAAAAAATTCACTTAGACTCGATACTTTCTTCAGAAATGGCCACAGAAATCTGCCCGTTAACTTAATGAGCCTTTATAATACCCGCTGTAAGTCTTTTCGTTACATTCCATTGAATATTTTTTAGAACTTATCTATTTTGTTGAAGTGCCTTTTTTGATGGGTCCATTAATTCTCAGCCAACTTAAGATTATCAAAATTACAACTCTATTATTTTATTGTAAACAGATTTCTTAAATATTTTATCCTGCCAAAATAGCCAATTCTTGCCTTTGGGCTGTTGATGTATTAATTTCTTTCACATCTTTGGTTTGTAACTATTATGGTATAGTATTTATAAAGAAGACTCAGTTGCTACCCTTTGTAATTTCCATATAATAATGATTAATATTAATTAATTCATATTAATTCAATTTAAGCATAAGTGTATGCTTAATATTAATAATCATATTATTTTATGTTCCTACTGTGAATTTTTCCAGTTATATAAACATTGTCAATAAATCTTGTTTCATGAAATTTGTATATTTTCTTTTACACCACACTTATATATATATATATATATATATATGAATACGTATGTATAGGTAATTTTTTTAAGATATTATATTTCTTCAACCAGTTTTCTTAATATGTTTGTTTGTTATTATTAGTGGTTTTTAGGATCTCTTATGAACATAAATAATTAAGATTTTAAAAAGTTTACAACCATTCTGATCTAAGGCTTGTTCACAATTTATTATAAATTTTTGTACAATTTGATTAATATGTTATTGTTAATCTGTTAGCTGGATTAAAAAATGGAAACTACATTCAACAATAATAATTAAAAATTTTTCAATAAATTTTTTTTTAATGATCAATTATATTATTTACCAACCAGTAAAAATTTCATAAAATATAAAAATTAACTCTGTTGGAATCGTATCAACAGGTTATACATGACAAAATTTTGTTAATAATTTACCGAATAATTAAACTACAAACAAAAAAAAAAATAAATAATAAAATGCGAACAAGGCTCAAATCAAGATGTAAAATTTAAAATCTTTGTAATTATTAATGTTCTTTAAGGAATCCCTGAACACTATATATAATTACAAATAAACTGATAATTTTTAGAATATATTATCTATAAAAATAGACGAAGTCGAGACATCACTGCTTCATCACCATATATGAGGAGTGGTTACATAACAAACTTTTAAATTTATTACATATATGTGCTGTATTTTTTCTGTCATTGTTATGTAAAAACTGGAGCCAATTGATCTGTGATTGTTCTGTCACAGTCTCAGAATACTGTTAGGTAATCGCTACGTTTAGGTGCTAAAACATTCTAGTTTAATAGCGTATATGTTCTATATAATTTTTCTATAACTGTTCTGTAAAATCTGGAGAACATGGATCTGTAACTGTTCCATCAAAATCTAAGAACATGGATATGTAATTGTTACATTTACGTATTGTAACATTCTAGTTACTGTTCTGTAGGATCTTCAGAACATCGTTCTGTAACTGCTATATCACTCGGACTGCCTCATGAGGCGGACATATCCGAGTACATGTACTCTACATTTACAGCACAAGCTACATAATTGTTACTTGCCAAAGAACAGCTGTTTTATACCAGTTACATACAAGTTATTAAACAGTGTTTACTGGGATTAGTTGACTCTGTAATATTGTACTGTACGTCCATATAGGATACTGAAGGTTCAAGTTCTGCTTGGTTGTATTTTGGTGGTCGCAGGTAAATAGGTAAGTACTTAAGAAATGAGCGTTTGTTCTTGGTCACATTAGTTGACTCTTTAATATACAGCACTTTGTACTGTAATTCCAGATAGAATACTGAAGGTTACAAGTTCTGCTTGGTTGTATTTTGGTGGTCACAGGTAAATAGGTAATTAGGTACTTAAGAAATGAGCGTTTCTGCTTGGTCACATTAGTTGACTCTGTAATATTGTACTGTACGTCCATATAGGATACTGAAGGTTCAAGTTCTGCTTGGTTGTATTTTGCTGGTGGCATGTATATAGGTACTTAAGAAATGAGCGTTTGTTCTTGGTCACATTAGTTGACTCTTTAATATACAGCACTTTGTACTGTAATTCCAGATAGAATACTGAAGGTTACAAGTTCTGCTTGGTTGTATTTTGGTGGTCGCAGGTAAATAGGTAATTAGGTACTTAAGAAATGAGCGTTTGTGCCCAAAAGTTACGACTACGTTAGACAAACTTTCAACACTTGTTTACCAGATCGAAGTACAATTGATAAGTGGTTCCGAAATGTCAACGGTGATCCTGGTTTTACAACGGAGGCATTTGAAGTTCTCAAAAAGCGTTGTGATTTGTCAGATAAGCCCAGTAATTTTAACTTTAATAGTTGATGAAATGTCCATACGAAAACATGTTGAATGGGATGGGAAAAAGTTCCATGGATATGTTAATTTTGGGGTTGAATTACAGGACGACAGTAACGCAGTTTCCAAAGAAGCCTTTGTTATTTTAGTAGCATGTGTAAATGGGCGTTGGAAACTGCCAGTTGGCTATTTCTTTACTGATGGCCTGGATGGGAACCAGAAAAGTACCATACAGTGTTTCAGATTAATCTCTGAGGCAGGTGTCTGTCACATTTGATGGGGCACCATCCAATGTTACTATGGGATGCAAAACAAATTTCCCAGATTTAAAGCCTTACTTTTTACATCAGGATAAAAAAATTTGTATTTTTATGATGCCTGTCACATTATCAAATTAATCAGAAATGCTTTCGGAGAAAAGAAGGTAATAATAGATGGGGAAGGTAATAAAATTAAATGGGAATATATTCAAAAATTACAACAACTGCAGAACTCTGAAGGTTTGTATTTGGCGAATAAACTGCGTAAAGCACATTTAAATTTTTTGAAGCAAAAAATGAAAGTTAGGTTAGCTGTCCAGCTACTTAGTGAGTCAGTTGCAGATGCATTATTATATTGTGAAAAACAATTGGGATTAGAAGAATCTAAATGGTGTCAGGCGACTGCTAAATTCATTAAAACATTTAATAATATTTTTGATGTGTTAAACAGTGGGTCTATTATGCCAGCAGGCTTCAAAAAAGCTCTATGCAAGAAAAATGTTGGAAAAATCACTTTTTTATCAGTGAATCATCAATATCATATATTTCTCAACTCCACTTTGGTGACAGGGAATTGGTGGTAAATTCAAGGAGAAAAACAGGTTTCATAGGACTAATAATATCACTTAAAAGTGCTTTGATGCTGTACCATGACTTAGTGACCGAAAAAGAATTACTAATATATTTTCCTCTGTATAAAGCTAGTCAAGATCACCTTGAACTGTTTTTCTCTTCGGTAAGATCAAAAGGGGGTTGGAACAATAATCCAACGGCTCGACAATTTACTGCGGCCTACAAAAGACTACTGGTTCGAGCAGAAATAAATAGGTAATTAGGTACTTAAGAAATGAGCGTTTGTGCTTGGTCACATTAGTTGACTCTTTAATATACAGCACTTTGTACTGTAATTCCAGATAGAATACTGAAGGTCACAAGTTCTGCTTGGTTGTGTTTTGGTGGTCGCAGGTAAATAGGTAATTAGGTACTTAACCACTTCGCGACTAGTTCCGTAATATTACGGTCTTCATTCGTAGCGAAAAATATACCACTTCCGTAATATTACGGCCACACTACTTTTTAGTCTGCTTGGCTTTATTAAGACCATATTAACTCGTAGCGGCGTTCTACAGTACCACAGGACTGTTTGAGCTTGTTCCTCGTGCTTAAGAATTATCATGGTGGGGAGGCAGCGTTCTGGCATAGGTATTAGGTACGCATACGCATGTTCTTTCTTGGTAGTATTGCAATACAAGGCATCAAGCAGTCAAGCACAAACACGAGGGAGGATTCAGTCTGTATTTGGAACACGGTAGGCTTTTGCTCGCTGCATCTGTTAGGTGGTAAACACACACGTAAAATAAAGAATAAAAATGAGTTCCGACGACAGCGAGTCTGATTTAGACTATGTATTAGAGTCAAGTAGCGAAAGTTCGGACTCCACTACTGAGGGTGAGGCAAGTAGTGGCGATGATGACTCTGATGCAGAACTGGAGGATTACGATGACCTAAGTGCGGCCAGGAAATGGTATCCTGGTAGCGTGGTTTCTCCTCAACCTGCTCCTCCTAGATTTGAGTGTACATCAGCAAATTCCTTGAATTTTGATATAAATATAATTAATTATGATTAATTATGATATTGTTTATGTAAACTATGTTAAAAAAATTAAAAAATAACGGCATATTGTATGTTTACAAAAAAAATCCATATCCAAATATGGTAAATTAGTAAGGCCCGTATTCATCAATAGTCTGATTTGGTTTATCAAATAAAGTGTAAGAACTGTGATTTATCTTATGTGGGTCAAACCTCACAATACCTTAAAAGTAGGTTGGTACAGCACAGGAGCGACTTCAGACTTGAAAAGAACAGATGTGCACTAGCACAACATGTAAATGAGCTCCATCATGAGATGGACTATGAAAACACTAAAATCCTTGCCTTTGAAAGAGACAGAGAAAAAAGAGCCTTTTTAGAGATGTGCTACATTAATGAAACTCCATGTTTCAATTCAAAAACAGACTATCACATGTTTGATGTTTGTTTCACTTATTTTTGGGTTGACTGCTTACAATTTTCAAAATTTAACAAAATATTAACGAGATTTTCCAACCTTCAGTAGGATATTTTCGTGAGATATTGCATATTATGTAGGTCTACTTTCTCACATCTAGATAAATCTTGGAAAACAGTACTGGACAATCAACGAGGGGTTACTTCGGGGATACCTGCCCACGAAGGTTAGACAACCAGACGTCATATTTCAGATGTCACTCACTTGAAAAAAGTAACAAGTAGCTAAAGTTTAGGTAAAGAAAATACCAAAAAGATATGTAATTCACAACAAGTCACTTGTAAAAGTGACAATGCTCAATTGTAAATATGATGAAGTTAAAGAGGAGGTTTTTTAGATCTTGATATCTTCCAAAAAAAATTTAAAAAAAAACTCCAGCAAGATAACAAACAGCCATTTGGTTTTCTCTGACTTGAAGATGAAATGAAATTTTTAGAAATTTTAAATTGTAACAGACAAGGTGCTTTTAACATGTTTTTTTAATTTTATTCATAAAATTTCAAATGTAGAGTGTGTGTGTTTTCGACTGTGTAATGTTCAAGTGTGTCCTCTTCTGGGAACTCATTTTTTTGACCTGAACTATGTACTCACCTATTAAAACCTAGACAGAGGAACCGAATGCCTGGATAATAGGGAAACTCTCGTGTTCATAAGACATAGCTTAGACAAGTTGATCATTTGCTGTAGGTAAGTAGAAAAAGTAATTTGTTGTAAAGTTCAGATTTTTTAATTTTAATTTTTAATTTTAAGAGTTCGGGGAGCCAGATATACCCTATTTTATGTACATTGTATAATGATAATGAAAAAGTGTCGGTTATTGGAATATATCATACAAATATCATTATATCATACAACAAATAATGGAATTTTAATTCATGGTAAAATTATTCCATTTTCAATAAAAGGTTTTATTTGTGATGCACCGGCGAAATCTTTTATTTCTTTTATCAAAGGTCGTACAGGGTTTTATTCGTGTACAAAATGCATACAGAAAGGTATATTATATTAAAGGCAGGACATGTTTTCCAAAAATTAATTGCAAAAAAAAGGACAGACTTGGATTTTATTAGAAAGTCACAAACTGCCGCATCATAATGGTACCTCAGTAATAGAAAACATAGCTAACCTGGGAATGGTTACAAACTTCCCATTAGAATATATGCATTTGCTTTGTCTGGGAGTAGTAAAAAAACTAGTCGTTAATTTGTGGTTGTTTGGGAAGGCACCTAATAAGTTAAATTTTCAAAATGTACATTCAAAGAATGTCAGATTTGTATTTATCATTCAAAGATCATGTTCCTATCGAATTGGTAAGGAAACCGAGATCTTTCAAAGAAGTGAAACATTCCTTTCTGAAGAAAAGTACTCAAATCTGTTATGTTTACAAGTAGCTTTTACCATATTTGCAAACTCGGAACATAATAATCAATTATCATAACTTTGCTGAAGCATTGCTGGTGTATTTTGTTAAGAATTTTGAGAAGATATTTGGCAAAGAATATATTGCATACATCGCACAGTGTTTGTTGTTTTGAAAAATATTTACAATCATTAAAAAAATTGATCGGAAAATCAGAAAATCCTCTACCCCAAATTATGAGAAGATTAGCAGAACTTGAGAACTTATCTGAAAATAAAAATAGAATAAGGACGTCTACCTCAAGGTTTCATAGTTCAGTATGAACGAGTAAACTATAAATCTCTTACTTTCATTGTGAACCGTCATGGAAACAATTTCTGTGCACTGAGAAATGGCAGTGTTGTGAAAATTTTGCTAAAAAACATTATTGGGAAATCTTTTTGTTCAAAGCGCTGTGAATCCTCAACTCTCGGAATACATTTTGTTTTTGACTTAGGACCTCAATTCATATGGCCTATAGAAAAAATATCTGATAAATTAGTTTCATTCTTATATGATGATGGGTACGTCGTTTTCCCGATGCTCTTTTTTTTTAATTGCTCAGAAATAACCATCGTCATGTTATTTTGGAAAGTGGTGCATTTTTTAAAAGATGGCACAGTAGAAGTTGTGCCTATTTCATGGGTAGCGGATGAAACGGAATGGTATTGACCCCCTTGGAGTGACGTAAAGCTGAAGTCAGCTATTTCTAAAGGATCCGAAACTCGGGAGAAATTTAAAGTTCGAATAATTGGTGGAAAATATGGTAAGTCAATTTTTCTTTTGTAACTTTTGATTCTGATATTGATGCATTCTTTATTTTAGATAATCTACCTAAAGCCAGGATGAAGGTTATAAAGGCTGAAACTACCTAGGATCTCAACTCCGATATTGAGTCCTCAAAAAGACACAGAAAAAAATAGAAATTATGTTGATTCAGATTCTGAGGTTGAAGAAGTTGAAACCAGTGATGATGATGATAGTAAAAACGAGCAACATCAATCAAATGTGAAATGCCCTCTCTGGGAAAAAAGGAAGAGGTAGAAACTTTTCGTACAAACAGCTCTGCTCAAAAGCTTTCCAACCTAATTCTAGCTGGAAAATAATAAATAAATGGGATGGACAATGAATGTATAATATAATATATAGTTTAAATATTTTTGCATTGAAAAAGTTTGAAAATCAGGCATGTGTGTCCCTAATAAACAATATTATTATCATTATTGTAAATACATGCATGTAAATTAATAATTGCAAACTGCTGGTGATACTGCTCACACACCATCCAAAAGGAATCCAGAAAATTCTGTTCTCTCAGGTAGACTACTTTGATTTTATTTATGTATAATGCATTACTAGTGAATTGAATTATTGTATATTGTAGGAAATACTGGCGAGGATGAAAAGATTGCTCGGGGTAATTCATATGCTGGAACGCCATGTCAGAGAAGCTCAATTTTTTCAGGTATTCATTCTAATATTGTTACAAATGACTTTAAATGAAACAGAAAAAGCAAATAGTACAAATGAACTATTTTTGGAACAATCGTAGCTCCACACATGTATGTTTATAATGCTTTTTCCTTTTTTAGAAGATGCATTTAAAAAGCTGGTCTTGCGACAATTGACCGTAATAAATTTTAAACTCGAGCAAGTCATAGAAGACTTAAATTCAGTCAAGAGACATAATGTGAAAGTTAGAAATAAAGAACCGATGGAAGAGACGATTAATAAGTCGGTTTAATAAGTCATTGCTACATTTTGTAATATAATATACTATACAGTCAACTCTCTAAGCCAAATTCTCACCTGCGAAGTCAAATTATTTGAGTCAAAGGAATTTTGAGTTAGGGAGAGGATTGAAAATGTTGGTCAAGAAAGTTTTAAATTTAATGGAATTTAATTTGCAGTCCATTGCTCGTCCGGGAAATTAAGCAAAGAAACTACAAGAAGTAAAGATAATGATAATATGAACATGTCAAGAGAGGAAGCTCCAGCACAGCAACCAAGTAAGTATTTTTTTTTTGTATTGAAATAATTGGTGGATTTACGATAACGACGTGGTGCTCTGGAACCCCAGCGTCCCGCTGTTGGGTTGGTGACATGAGTCAGATGTGGCAACACAGCCTGTCTAATCTATTAGTGACCGATCCAACAGTAAGGGCAGAAAATATTTCAACATTCGGTAACTTGAGCTCAACAGAGCAACATAATAACTTCAGCCGAGCAAGTCTCGAGAAAACGATTCATTTAGCGACAACAGTCGCATCAAACGTCAAAAACCGTAACTTCACCTACCACCCGCGTTGCCTCCATTGTTATAATAAACAATTATATTTACATTAGAGAGGCTTTCACTCGAAGTCAAACACCAATTAATTTGATAATCTCATTTCACTGAATCGGTGCAACGCACCAACAAAAATTATTCGATAATATTGATGAAAATTAACTTTTAGATGTTGTCCTAGAATATGCACGAGCCGGCAACGTCCGGTGGCGCTCACCTAACGGGACTCAAGGGCGAGTCCGGGTGAAGTGATGAAAGAAGACTTCGATTTCAACTTTCGTTTGGTAGAGTAGGATACCCAATTCGTGGGTCATTCTGCCTACATATAATTTCGTTATTTTCATTTTTTTGTCTTCGTTCTGCTTACATTTGTATTTTACAATAATTACTTTCATTACCTGAATTTGTTAATCCTTCTTAAATAAAACTACTGCTGGGTGAACTTTGTGAACAACGTGGTCCTTCAATTACGCATCCCCAACAGATGTGGAATAAAAATAAATATGTGTTTTCAGACTTTCTGCAGCAATGTCCGAAGTTCCTGAAAAACATCCAAAGAAAAGTAGTGGCAATGTCCTTCATGCAAGAAGAGCTGCTAGAAAGAATCAATAAGTTGGAACAACAAGGAACCAATGAAAAGATTGGCACAAATGCCGAAAATGATAATAAAATATGGGCAACTATTTGAAAGTAAATTTCCCATTAACTCCGTTGAAGAAATGAACAACATTAATTTATTTTTAAAGAACGATGATAATTTGAAAAAAATATTTGGTAAGTACCTATCCTTTGTGTTTATTATAGGAAATGACGGTAACACTGACAACAGAGACCGAGCCCCTCATACTGAGATTCACTCTGAGACAGCCAAAGTTTGGACCAAAACTTTGAAACTTGGCTTGAATCCAGATGAAGTGAAACGGTTGGAGGAGAAGTACCCCCCAATAGCCAACTGTCAGTTGATGGCAGCACCTAAACTGAATTTGGAAGTAAAGAAGGCTATTTCACAACAACACAAAGAGAGGGATGAGAGACTGGCCGAAGTGCAAGATCGGGTGCCATAGGGAAGGCACTTACCTGTTGCTTAAAAGAAGAAAAAGAAGAGGGGACACATTTCATTGAATGGTTAGGGGATGCGGGAAAAGTGTTATCATAGGTACATTTCGCAGAATCTCAGTCCCGAAGAGTGCTATACTGAAGTTTCAGAATAGTAGGCACTAAGTTCTTAGAAATATTACGGACTTAAAGTAAACACATTGTTGCCAGCTTTTAATTCTTGGTGTTTTATCATTTTGTATTTTTATCATTCACATGCAGGTAAATGGTTGTAGGATAAAAAATACTGTGTTTTATTTGTTGAGTAATTTTTCTGCTATAATAATTTCACAACATCGATATTTAATAGCAAAAGATGTAGAATTTCAATGAGGTTCGGTCCCTTAAAATATAATATATGGCAACATTACAGCAGTGTCAACAAGTACAAAGGATAAGCAGGTCCAACTTGCAGTAAGGTAAAGTAAGATGGATATATATCGAGCATGCTGCCAGTCCGTCCAAGGCAGCTCCGTATTCAGTGGCGTATCGTTCATGCTATTTTCGTGAGGGGCTGCAATATAACATTTATCGCTCCTTTAAATCCTTAATATTTTATTTTTATGTTTATATTTGCTGAATTATTGAAGCATCACAAAAATTAAAAAACGCATGAAAATGAATGAAAAAGAATTCGCGGCAGTGGAATAACCTGAACAAAAAGAAAAGTTGTTTGTTTTGGGCTGTTATTGGATGTCGATCGGGACTTGTATATTTTTCTCTTTCTGTTTTCTGGTTGTCAGAAAAGAAAAATTAATATTACCGGGGGAAGAAGATTCTCGACTCTCGGGAACAACAAAATTTTGAATATTTCATATTGTTCATAGACAATCTGTGAAGTAATTAAGAAATACAAGCTAGAAAAAAATCAATATCTTACTAATTTGTTAATAATTAGTTATTAGTTAATTATTTGGTAAAATAATAATACAATAATGATTCCTGTTTTGGGAATGAACTGAGTTCCAGGATACAGAAAAAGTTTAACTATAAGAAATTTACGGAATTACCATCCCGGAAAAACCCATACCCGGTCGACAATAAAGTGCATAATTAGTGGGGATAGCTTGGTTGCTTTAAGGGTCGCTCATCAGATTTCCTGTCTGAATCTTATTTCTCAATTCTCACTGTGGTGTAAACGGGAAAGAAGCAAGCTTCTTTGAGTGCCGAAGTGAAATACTGTTTAAATTTAAAGTTGTGAGCAATATGGAAGGCGAGAGCAGCCAAAGTAAACGTCGTCGTACGAATTTATCTACAGGAGAAAAAACTATTATATACAACGTGTATTGTGGACTCCGTGAAAGGAATCAAAGTACCTATGTTGGTAAACGATGTAGTTGCTTTGTGTAGTGATTTAACCAAAGTGTCAACTAGGAGTGTACACCGAATCTTGAAAACTTTCAAAGAGTCCAAAGGCGGAACAGAAAAGGTAGCTGAAAATATTGAAACAAGGGGGAGAAAACGCATTGACATTGATGATGACATAAAATACGCCGTTCGGAGAAAATTTCATTCGTTCTTTTTCCGAAATGAAATTCCAACATTAAAAGCAATCGCTGCCGAAATCAATTCGGATGACGCAATGCCGAAAATATCGCGACGTGTCTTATTGCGGACATTAAGACAAATGAACATAAGGCATATGAAAAGGCAGAGAGAAAGTCTTCTTATAGAAAGAGAAGAAATAATTTTGTGGCGGAGAAATTATTTACAAAAAATTCGAGAGTATCGTCGTGAAGGGAAGAAAATATATTTCTTAGACGAAACTTGGCTGAATCAAGGTCATACTGTTTCGAAAATTTGGCAAGATTTGGAAATAACAAGCCGTCGACAAGCTTTTTTTGAAGGTTTTTCCACAGGACTAAAAGCGCCAGCGGGCAAGGGGCGGAGGCTCATAATAACTCACATAGGTAGTGATTCGGGTTTTTTGGAAAACGGATTGCTACTTTTCGAATCGAAGAAAACTAGTGACTACCATGAGGAAATGGATGCGGAAAAATTCGAAAGCTGGTTTTTAAAAATTTTACCAAGCCTTGAGCCAAATTCGGTCGTGGTAATGGACAATGCTTCCTACCATAGTCGACGATTGGAGCCATCGCCAACAACTGCATGGCGAAAAGGTGACATCATTAACTGGCTGGCTCAAAGAAATATACCATTTGATGACAACATGTTAAAAGTGCAACTATTAAACATCGCAAGGGCACAAATACCTCATTTTAAGAGATATGCTGTCGACGAATTGGCTCGCGAGTGCAACATCATTGTACACCGCCTCCCTCCTTACCACTGTGAACTGAATCCTATAGAACTTATTTGGGCTCAAATAAAAAACCAAGTGGCGAAACAAAACGTGACCTTCAAGATGGATGAAGTGAAACGCCTGCTAGCTACTGCAATAGGAGATGTGACGGCTGAAACATGGAGAAACTGCATCCGACATACTACAAAAGAAGAAGACAGAATGTGGGATCTAGACACAATAGTTGATGTTTCGGTTGAGCCATTAATTATCAACTTGAACGATAACGGTGATCGGGATAGTTGTCCATCATCCGACGATTTTTCTTCTGACGATGACTAAGGTACTATTTTTTTCCTATTTTCTTTGCTATTTTTATTTTTGCTATATGCTATATTATTTACTATATGCTATATTATTTGGAAGTTTACAATTATATTTCTCAATAAATTCATTATTGTCTGAACCTATTTTGATATTTTGCGTCCGCCACTGAATGCTCCAACTGAGCGCTTATACGTCACGACCACTTCCGAGAACTTAGTGCCTACTATTCTGAAACTTCAGTATAGCTTCTTCGGGTATTAATAAAGAGTTCAAGACCACCCTAACCGAAGTCGCAGTAGATGGCTGGCTTTTTGGGAACAACCTTGGCGAGAGACGGAGAGAATAAAGATTTCGAGGACTCTGGACAAAACCTCAGAGGACTTGAGGATCTCAAGGCCGTCAACCTCAGGGAGGAGAATTATGAAGAATAGTCTTTGGACCTCATAAGAAAGACAGCAGGTTGGTCGCCGAAATCCAAAGTCTTCGCAACATTTTACAATAAACCCTGAATCAACGACCAGTCCTTTGCTGGGGCAACTACGAAGGGTTAACTTGTATTTTTTAATAAACTAGGATACCTGTATGCATATTTGAACATTGTAAAAACATTATTTTTTATTATACAATATAATAAGGTTATTGTATACTCTGTCTTCAACATTTGGTTTTTTGGTTTTGTCACATTTCAAACCAAAGGGGAAAATTTTCTTCAGGAGAAAGAATTTCTTCACATGTTCGTGGAACCATTTGATGCGCAATCACCTGAAAGTTTCGATGGTGAATTAAATTCAGGATTCGGAGAGTGGTGGAGATCAAGGAGTTGAACCCAAAGCTGCAGTTTTCAGTCACGAAACAACACTGTTGCTCCTTAGTTGCTGTACGAAGGCGATGCTAAGAAGTTTAGAAATAAAAACATTAAAAAGAAACACTTATGGGAAGAAATAACATCGAAAATTAACAGTCATGGTTATAATTTCTCTGTCCAAGACTGCAACAGGAAGTGGAGAAATTTAAAGAAGCATTATCTCAACATAAAGGATAGCAATAAAAAAAGCGGACGCGGCAAGTCCACTTGGCAGAATTATGACCAAATAGACGCCGTGTTATTGCCGGATGCAAATGTAAATCCAGAAATGTATCAGATCAGTAGTAGCTTTTGCCGTCAAAATGTCTAAAAGACAATAGAGCAGCAATATCAGCTGAAGTAAGTTAGTGTTACTTTTAATTTAATCTTTCATTGTATATATTAGGTATTATTATGGTAGATGTGAAGACATTTTACAGTTGTTAACCATTAATTTTTTAAAGGAAAGTCTTGAAACTCTCAAATGAAGTTCAGGTAACTCAAACTCGGCCTACACAGATGAGTCCAACGAACCAGAGTGGGTGAACTCACTCATTGAGGGCCAACAAAAATTGCTCACCGAAGTGAGTTCCTTGAATAAAACAATCCAAGAGCGCAACACAATAGAAGTTGACCGAAACAAATTATTGGAAAAATTGTTAGAAAAAAATGTAATGAGTTTAACGTATCAGAAATATAATTTCAAGGGATCTTTCCCTCGAACAATATGTTACCGAGCTTCGCAAACCGGCAAGTGAATGCAAATTTGGTGACCTGCAGGACGACTTAATATTGTGCGTGTTAATATGCGGCACTAATAACTCGGAAACGTGAGAAAAACTTTTTCAAAAATAAGACTTAAAACTGGATGATGCTTTGAAATTATGTGCTATCCTCGAACAGGCGAAATCACAAAGCAAAAAAATCGGATAGTGCCAACGAAAAAATTAATACGATAAATTCGAAGAGCTTCCAACATTAACGGCGACAAACTTGGGAGGGAAACGTCCGGAAACCGATCCACCGGGTCCAGAGCCAGAGAGAAGTCATCTGCAAGGGGTAACTATAGGGGGCGCAGTAAGTCATGTCAGAGATACTCACCAGGACTCAGGTTTAACGATTTTAATTATAATAGTTGTATGCGGTGCGGTATTGGTACATCCCATGCATTTAATCAATGTCCAGCTAAAGGCAAAGTGGGTGGAAAGTTTAAGAAAAACAATCATTTTGATGCCTTAAAACATTGATACCTTAAAAGTTGAAAAAATAGATAAATAGGGTGTGTTTTACCTTACTTCTTACAGCCATAAGTAAGTATAAGAAATAATTATTTTTATATTATAGAATGATTACTAACGAAACGAATCAGTATGCCCATCAATCCATCAACCAATGTACTGGGAAATCACTGGGAAAATGGCAAGAAGAGCGAGAGACAGAGATTGGCAACCAACAAATACTGGAGAAATTCACCTATTGATGATGGCCTTGTTCTTCTTGCAAGGAATTATTCAGAAACCGAAAAGTTCTTTATTTTTTTCGAGGAAAAAGTTATTGCAGACTCCGATATTTTATGAAGTCATGACGGAAAAACGCTCTTTTTGGTGTGCAAATTTCTACACTCCAACAACAATGAAGACTGTCACCACTCACCGTGGACACAACGCAAGGCTGTATAAAATTCAGCAAGTTCTGATTTTTTTTGTCAATAAGTTCATGAACTCGTTTCACTTACAGCAAGACGTCTCGGTCTTCTGCTCTGGAAAGGACGCCTGAGCTGGAAAATCTACATCCCAAAGAAAAGGAAACGTTTCGGGATGGAGTCGGACAGGCTTTGTGAAGCGTCGTCTTGGTATGTGTGGAATATTGTGGTTTATACAGGTGCGGAGACAAAACTGCTTTCTAGTATTGGTGATAGAAACATCACCAATCTAACTAAGCCATTGAAAGTTGTTCTTACCCTAGCTGAAAAAATTCTAAACAAAGGATAGTTATGGATAACTATTATTCTTCCCCAGAACTATACCATATCCTTTGCGAATACTCAACTGATGCTTTGGAGACAGTGCGTATAAATCGCCAAGGTCTCCCGAAAAATGTAACTAGTAAAAGGCTGGCTAAAGATGAAACAGCAGCAGCTTTCAAAAACAAACTGCCACATGGGAAGATGGGAGGGGGGGGGGGGTTGATCTTGCTGATCAGTATCTTGTGAGTTATAGCATTGCACGCAAGAGGTGCTTAAGGCTACCGGAATTTCCGATAAAACGTACGGGAACATTTGTCGTGAAAGCAAGAATAATTTACCGCATGAATCGCCAGTGAAAAAGAGAAACAAAGAAAATTCTCCTCAAAGTTTCCTCCAAAATCAAGTTCAATTGCAAGCAATAAGGGATTGCATTTACCGAAAAATAAAAGTTTTCGTAAACGAAAAGAGCAGTAAATACAGAATCTTAAATAATGGTCTCCCACAAGGTTCTGTTTTATCTCCACTGCTATTCAATATTTACATTAGTGATTTGCCTGCAACCAAATCTAGAAAATTCATATATGCCGATGACATTATTTTAACTTACCAAAACAGCGAATTTAATTTATTAGAAGAAACGCTGTGCTCTGATTTGAAAATCATGAATGATTACTTTAAGAAATGGCGTCTTTGCTTAAACTCTTCAAAAACAGAAGTTACATGTTTCCATCTCAATAACCACCAAAAATCTAAAAAGCTAAATATAACTTTCAACGGATCGTCACTGAATCATAATTTCAATCCAAAATATCTTGGTGTGACTTTGGATATATCTTTAACCTATAATCAACACTTAGAAAAAGTGAAACAAAAATTAAATACAAGGAATAATATTCTATACAAACTTGCTGGAACAACTTGGGGAGCCAATGCAAAAACAATTCGCACATCAGCTCTTGCACTTGTTTATTCAACAGCGGAATATTGTGCACCCGTATGGCTCAACAGTGTACATCAATCAAAAGTGGATATTCAACTGAACCAAACATTACGAATTATTACTGGAACAATTTCCTCAACTCCGATCCCTTGGTTACCTGTTTTGTCAAATATTGCTCCATCTAATCTCCGAAGACAACAAGCAACACATAAAATCATGAATAAATACCGAACATTTCCAGATGATTTTTCAATAACATCGGACCTGAATAATCTTCCAACAACGAGATTAAAATCAAGAAGACCTGTGTGGCTAGAAACATACCTGGATCGACCATTTAAAATTGAAGATGAATGGAGAAATGATTGGCGAAATAAAAGTGTTTCTTTATTCAACAATACTTTAATCGAAGATCCTTCATCATTAGTCAACGGTTTTGAAATCAGAAGGAAAGTCTGGGTACAAGTAAATCGCTTAAGAACAGGACACGGTAGATGTAATTCAATGTTACATAAATGGAATTTAATACCAAGCGCTTTCTGTATTTGCGGACATCCTGAAGAATCCATCAATCACATTGTCAATGAATGTCCTTTAACCAAATTTTCTGGAGGTTTTCAAGCAATTCATGAAATTTCCACCGAAACAATAGACTGGTTACAGAATTTGAAGCTCTTGTAAACAAAATCTACATTAACAGCCAGATAACCTCAGAAGGGCAAAATGATTGGAATACTTCAAACCAATCTCAACAGGATGGTGTGTCTAGGTTTTTTAATGGGGTTTTCCCTAGACTATATCTCTCAAAGCAAATGCTTCACCATGATGTCAACATCGCATCAGAATATCCTACAGATCGTTCTTTTCCCCATGATCGACGAAACCAATCATATGTAATTTAATAAACTAAACAACATGTATCGTAAGACTGCAATTTGTAATTTCAAACGAATATATATATATTTACGATTTTTTACGTAATTGAAAAAAGAAGACCATCTTTAAAAGGTATGAAAAATCTAAATATATTTTTAATAGATCTAAACGAATTGAGTATTTACTTAGATACTAGTGATATATAATTATTAACCTAATTAACAAAAATTATAATTCATAAATTTAGGCATGTTAGCGAAATTACGTGCGGCTGAACGTTTCACTGGCTCCTCCGCTACCTTTTGGAGGCTTCTGCAGCAAATGGGATTCCAATGGAAGAAAACAACCGACAATCGAAAGGTTTTGATAGAATCATACGACATAAGAAGAAAACGAATAGAATACGTTCGAAAAATATCAAAGTTTAGGGAAGAGGGCAGAAATATAATTTTATACGGATGAAACTTATATCCACAGCTCGCATACACAAAAGTATGATTGGGTGGACAAAAATAATAAATCTTTGAAAGCCCCTATTTCAAAAGGAAAAAGAATAATTGTTGTCCATGCTGGTGGTGAGCAGGGATTCGTCAAAGACGCCCTTTTAATTTTTAAGTCAGGTAAATAGGATAATAATTATTATGTTGCTTCATCAAAAATTTATATTTTATTTATTCCTTTTCAGGATCAAAGTCGGGTGATTATCACGACGACATGAATGCAGCAAACTTCAAAAACTGGCTACGAAGTCGACTAATTCCCAATCTCCCAGAAAATAGTGTTCTGGTATTAGATAACGCATTATACCATAATGTAGTAGACGAGAAAGAACCTACAACAGCATCCCGTAAAGCCGATATGATTGCGTTTTTGAACCACGGAAATATTCAACATGATCCAGGGAAAACCAAACCGGAATTGTATCAGTTGATTAAAGAAAACAAATCTAGAAATCCCGACTACAGGATGGATCAAATATTAAGAGAGCATACGGACATGATATTCCAAGACTACCCCCATACAGTCCTGAATTTAACCCAATAGAAAACATATGGGGAATAGTAAAACAATGGGTAGCTACTCACAATGTTTCTTTTAAATTGGATGACGTAGAAGCATTGACCCGGAAAAAGTTTGATGAAATTCCTGTGGAAGTTTGGCAAAATACTTGCTTAAAAGTAGTAAATACTGAAAACAAATTTATAGAACAGGAGCATGTTTTCGATCAGGCTCTTGAAAACTTTATATTCACTGTTAATACAGGGTCAAGTGATGACTCTGACAGTGATGACGGCGAATATTCAGATTCGGCTGCACTTGTGGAATCTGACAGTGAACAGTGAGTGATTACTTTTTAAATTTATTTAAAGTATCTTTCACGTTCTTCATACTCACAAAGCATTCAGTTCTGTTAATGCTTTTAACTTATCTAATCCCTTCTAACAGTGGAAATACAGCTGAAAACTTCAGAAATAGAAAAGGCTATTTCTCCCTTAATGTGCAAGTTGTGTGCAACGCGAAAAACTGTATAACAGATATCGTTGCTCGCTGGCCTGAAGCTACACACGATAGCCATATATTTATTAGTTCGAGAATTCGAACAAAATTCGAAGAAAATCAGATCGTTGATTTGGTTCTATTAGGGGATAGTGGTTATCCCCTTCGGAATTATTTGCTAACCCCAATAGATCATCCAAATACACCTGCAGAAAATCTTTACAGTGAATCGCAAATTCGAACTAGGAATGTCATAGAAAGGACGTTCGGTATATGGAAGAGGAGATTTCCGATTCTTAGTTGTGGCATTCGTACAAAACTGAGATTAGCTGAAGGTATTATTGTGGCATCAGCTATATTACAAAATATTGCTTGTGCAAATAGAGATTTAATAATTAATAATTTAAAAAATCTAAATCCTAAATGTTTGCTTGATGTACCCCCATCGTGTGGAAAGAGAATTATAATTTTACATGCAGGATCTAATAATGGATGGGTGAAAGAAGCTTCATTTTTGTCCGCTAAAAATGCTCGCGAAGCATCATTGGATTACCATGACAACATGACGGCTGAGATTTTTGAAAAATGGTTTAGAGAAAAGTTTCTACCAAAATTGCCCCATAATAGCGTTATAATAATAATAATATAATAATAACAACCTTTATTCCAAATTAGGTTCTACAATACTCTAAAATATAGACTATAAGCAGCACAAAATGGAATGACGTCATAGCGTTATAGCTTTGGATAACGCAAGCTATCATTCTGTGCAGTTAACGAAAATTCCAAACAGTTCCTCAAGAAAAGAAGATATTGAAAACTTTATACCTGAAAATAATTTATACTTTGAAGAAAGTTATAATAAAAAGCAACTGATGGAAGTTTTAAAAACGAAAGAAGTTGGCAAACAGTACAGGATTGACCAACTTGAAACAGAACGTGGTCATAAAGTAATTCGTCTGCCACCTTACCATTGTAAATTCAATCCAATTGAATTTATTTGGGCACAACTAAGAACTTTAAATCACTAAAAAATTTAGTGACAAAACTATTGAATTGATCAAAGAAAAGGCAGACAAAATAACAGCCGCAAATTGGAACAAATGCGTGGAACATGTTATAAAGGAAGAAAATGTTTATAGACAGTTTTTAGTTCAAGACCTCATTATCAACAATAATGATGATTCGAGTGATGAGAGTGATTTTTATGTTAGTGACTGATGTTAAGAAGTGTTTTATATTTGTCTAGTTTTAGCTATTGTTAGCAATTTTTAATAATTTGAAAATTTTTTAAGCGAAAAACGATTTAAGCCGCACTGTCGTACAGCCGACAGTGGTAGATTGTTGTAGATGTTGCTGCAAGTTTGACAAGGGTATAACATTTTTGTAATAATATCTTACAAGCTTATTATTAAAGTTACTTTCTATGTTTCAGATTATAAAAAGAAAATGGAAACTGAAATCCAGGAATTGAAAAATCAAGCAAAGCTGGTCATACAAATGCTACGCGAGCAAAGACCAAGTGGTCCCATTCATTGTAGTCGATCATCCAGTGGAGAGTTATGAGGGGAGGCTACCAATGAAATCAGAAAGCGACGTAACCAACTTGGAAAGAAATCTGACCAATCAGGAGGAGCAAAAGACAATGATATTATGTACTAGGCACTTTTTCAAACTTCTCACAATAATAATTAAAATTCATTTTAGATCTACTTACACATTGATATCAAGGCAATAAAAAATATATTCTATTTCAGATATAATTTCTTTCTCATATTGGGGGTCATGAGATCAACAGCATTGTTAGAAACATCCTGCGGAAACTCTTTACCGATAGTGTCGCTTCTTTGTATAATTGGGAGTGAAAGAAGGGGAAGAAAATGTTTTCATCCCTCATAATAGCAGACTGTATCAAAAGTAAGTCTTTATTATCAAAGAATTTATCTTATTTATATATTATTCATTGTAATTATTATAGAAGCTGCTGCTTTGACATCCAACAACACCAGATCGGTAACGGAGCAAGATATAATTACACAGCCATCAAAAATTGGCTGAAGCATGCTTCAGCTAGACTGAATAACAGTCGGTAAGTTTTATTTACAGGTTCCAGCATTCTAATGTTTACATTGATTTTTTCCTTTTTTATTTCAGACTGAAGCAGAATAATATAATTTATTTTTATTATTATAAACAATAATTATTGGATTATTTTAATAAAACATTGAATATAATATTATGGTACTTCTATATAAATTAATTTTAGTTAATCCTAACTTTGTTGAACACATTCATTTTTGTTTTGTAAAAAATACACCAATTTAATACAGCACAAAACTTATTTGATATTAAAAGAATTTAATTACAATAATGTACGGAAACATGTTTCTCAAAACTGGTTATTGTAATGAATTTTTTTTAATATCAAATAGGCTTTGTACTGTATTAAATTGGTATATTTTTTACAAAACGAAAATTAAATAAAGTATTTTTTAGCATTTTAGCTGTACCTACTACAGTACTCCTGTCTTGAGCTTTTGAAAAATATTTTTCTACATAAGTAGGCAATTTATAAATTTGACTCTACAAATAAGAAGTGTCAAAAGCTGACAGTTCCAATTAAAAAATGAGGGTTGCATGTATAAGTATCTCATCTTTCAGTGGGTTGAAGCGAGGGATGAACTTTTAATGCTAGTAAGTGTAAACTGCCGCTATCTAATAAGGGTGATTCATACCACGAGGCGAAAAATTAAAATTTGGGCTCAGAATTTATTAAAAAAACTAAAATATGGAAATACCTTTTACTTATCAGGGACGAGAAAAAAAAACTATAGGAAAAAGTGATTAAATATTTCAAGCTTGAAAATAAATTCTGAACACAAATTTTAATTTTCAGGCTCCTGGTACGGATATTTATATTTGTCAATATATTTATAGGATATCCATTGAGAGATCTATGGTACATCTATTGAGATATCTATGGGACATCTGTCGAAATATCTATAGGATATCTGTCATATCCTGGATATAGGCGGACATTTGGATATCCAGTGGATGTATGTTGGACATCCAAGGATATCCAACGGATATATTGGATATTCTCTAAGGATATCTAATGGACATAATCTAATGCATATTGTGTGCTGTCTGGGTGATGCTCTTGCAAAATCCTTTGCATTATCATTCAAGTCTCAGACAGGTTTCAGTGGTTGTTTAGAGTGTGTGACTGAAGGAGAATAATTAATGAAACAGTGTTTTCTTTTCAGATACTGCTGCTATTCCGAGAGAACATACTCAATTTTTAAGTAATGCATGTGACGATTTTCAAGTAGGACAAATCATTTTATACAACGTTCCTGAGTTTGGACTCATTACTGACGTTCCGCTAGATGATATGCATCTGATCTGTTTAGGGGTAGTAAAAAAACTAATATTACTTTGGATCAAAGACGGGCCTTTGTCGGTTAGATCTTGTAAAGTAGAAAAAATATCGAAACGTTTCCTTTCTCTAAAAAATTCAATGCCAAAAGAATTTCAATGGAAAGCAACAGAATTCAGAAACTTTCTTTTGTATACAGGGCAATACAATATTTAAAAAAATATTGTAAAAAAATGTATATTTACAATTTATTACTTTAACTGTGGCTATAACAATCCTAATTAGGCCTAATAACAGACAGGAAGACATTAATTATGCTGAAGAGCTCCTAAACCATTTTGTTGTTTGCTTCAAAGTAATTTATGGAAAACATTTTGTCTCGCACAATGTTCACAACTTACTGTATTTGTCCGCTGATGTAAAGAAGTTTGGCTCTTTAGATGACTACAGTGATTTTCGATTTGAAAATTATATGTCTAGCATTAAAAATACCTGTGGAAAAATGAAAGACCATTGCAGCAATTGATAAAAAGATATAGAGAAATAAACTTCAATATGTCACAACATCAGTCAAACAATGAAGAAAATAATTCATTCAATCTATTATCACAAAACACAGGAGACAATAATTGAACCCTATGCTGCAACAACGTTGTAAGTGCCAAAAGTAAATTTTGCGGGAAGTCGAAATAAACATTTTTTTGTGAAGCAATATAATATATCAGCTTACAAACATTAATACATTAATGTTAATTAATGAATATAAGTAATTAATATATTAATGTTTGTAAGCTGATATATTATATTGCTTCACAAAAAAATGTTTATTTCGACTTCCCGCAAAATTTACTTTTGGCACTTACAACGTTGTTGCAGCATAGGGTTCAATTATTGTTGTTATGTGAGACTGAAAACTAATTAGCCAGTAGGTACAAATTATACTACATAATATTACTCTGAGTATGTGATAATGCGCAAATGACCGGTCTTACAGTAATCGCTTCTCAAAAGAAGTTTCACATAATCCAGCTTGAGGATCGTGTGATTCTAGCACCGTACACTTGGTTGCGGGGGAACATATGCTTGTATCCAAGTCACTTCAAAAGCCCGGAGAGAGTCAACAGAGCTGTTGAAGAATGTCTTCAACCCGACAAAAATGTGTGGGAAGAGTGTGAGATTGTGAAAATACTTGGTAGTTCAAGTAAGTTTTCAATTTCTGTATTGTAACCCTTTTATAAAATCTTTAATTTCTAGATGATTTTCACCCAGGCATTTCAAAGTGGCGTCAGTCAGAATCCATTTCGACCCTCGGAGAAACAACTTGCGCCGAGGATCTAAATGAGAATAATCAAACCATTACCAAAATGAAGGAAAAATTACTACAATTTAAAAAGGATCTCCAGGAATATAAAAAATCTGCAGAACTGCTGAAGAACATCTTTCACGATCACGAAGATCAGATTTCTGCTATGCAAAGAAAAAACTCCAAGTGGTCCAATAATACAATTAAAGAAGCCATTCAGTTGAAGTTTGCATGTGGGTCCTCTGGTTACGATTTATTAAGGAAGCAAAAATATCCACTCCCATCTTTAAGAGGGGTTAGCAGAAGGCTAGAAGGTTTCAAATTTTCTCCTGGAATTTTACACGAAGTGATAGAGTTCTTGAAGATCAAAATTCAAAAAAGATCAGTCCAATAAAGAAGACAGAAGGTCCAATTTGTGTAGACGGTTGGGCAGACCATCAAACCTGTAGAACATGGAATCGCGATTTGATAGAACGGACCACCTAATTGAAGAACAAGATAAACAGACAAGATGCAGGGTTTGCCATAAAAAAGTATCTGGTGAAGTGCACTTGGCAACTCTGCTGCCTGAATTTGTATTCAATGTGGCAACATCGCCAAGCAAGGGATGTCAGACAGAAGGGAGAGAGACTGACTGGACTTGACTACTGCCACGACTGCTGCCCACTAAGCAGTTTGTACGTTTCTTTTCATCTTTGTGTTCAACATTATCAATTAAAGTCTTTTAAATTTCTTGGTGTTCTTTCAAAAAAACGAGACTAGCGAGATCCCATCAACAGGTGGCTCCGAAAGCCACCAGTATCAAATCAACAAAATGCTGCTCTCAAATTAATTGGCCCAAGAATTTAGTTGGGTTGGGTTCAAAAAGAAGAGGTCTTTTAAAAGAGTTGATAAGAGGCTGCCAAGTCATAGCAAGTGAGTCATAGAGAATTAATAAACACATATTATACACATTTCATATCATTTAGCTTGATTACTAGTTAAAAAATACTTTATTTTTCCTTAGAAACTGTTCGTCTCCACATAAAAGATGCAACAGATGATGCAATCACCGGTGCTGTTTCAAAATGGCTGGCACAGGCCACTCAAACCTTCTTTGTGAACAAAACATGGTCCTTCAATTACGCTTCCCCAACAGACAGTTTACAGACATTTTATAGTACTTATTATTATTTACGAGCTTCCTTATACCTTGAAACGAAGTATACCTACAATTTTTAGTAGTTTACTTAGTCAATAAATTAGGAGAACGTGGTAAGTGTAGGAACATGCATGTTTTATAGATTTTTCTGTGAAGATATGAGTGAAAGAAAGTTTTTGTCAGTTTCTATGTAGATTATTGAAATAATGGCGGGGCGTTTTTTTGCCATCATCGAAGAGGTACTAATCATGACACCGGCCCAAATATTGGCGAAGAACGTGACCCTGCGGAATATCTCTTTCGAGACGCCTTTGGAGGCCATACGGTGGGCTGCGAGGCGAAGCCTCCTTAGGAACACTTTGATTTGCCAGGTCTGAGCCACTTCGATGTGCTGCCTCGAAAAGCCTGCGATTCGGATCAATTTTTCAAAAAAGCAATCTAACAATAGCACAAATAATTGTGCTGATGTATTGCTGGGGCAGAGATGCGCCCCAACGAGAAATGATTCACGAAGCCCGCTTGGGGCCCCGGTCGACGCATGCCACACTTGATTGGTGCAACTACTTCGGGGAGGTTTGCGAACACTACCTGGAAGATCACCCGCAGGTGATAGAGGGCTGGGACGAAGACAGGCAGGAGTCGAAAGTCGTCGAAATCTACGAATCCAAATTCTTCCACCGCAAATATATCACCGTGGCCAGTGGCGACAAGGAGATTGGGTTTTTGGTGGCATTGAGCGAGGGTCGGGGAAATGCTTCCTTGTGGAGGTGCCAGACAGGACTGCCAACACCCTTGAAGCGCTTATCCGGCAGTAAGTCTCTTATTTTCTTGGAAACATGTAGTAGCGTATCCAATAGTTTGTTCGGCATATATAGGGATCTTAGAAACGTTAAGAGATACGAGGCGCTTCATTTAGAGAAAAGTTGCGCTTTCTGTACTTATATCTAATTGATATAAGTACAGAAAGCGCAACTTTTCTACTTCTAGAAAACTTCTGACACTTGGGCTCTACCACAGCCATACAATATTTATTTAGGTAATTATTTATTTATCAATTATTAGATTAAAAAATAAAAACAGTGGAAATTTCAGTCGTTGCTGAAATATTCGCCTTCATTGTAGCAGCCAAAAAAACCGCAAATAATGGCACTAGGCATGCGCGCGTCTATTTGTTGAAAGTGTTTCCCCAAGTTCATATACGTGACATACAGTCCACAGAAAAAAAGAACAAGATTTGACTTGCTTGATAATTGGATAGAAAATCATTGATGAAACTTAGGAGCCGCGGATGTATATAATTACCCAAGTTACAATTAGTGACAAATACAAATAGGTACAGCATAAATTTTATAGGAAGGCGAGAGTTATTGTAAAAAAAAAAAAATTGTCAAAACGGCTGCTATAAAAAAATTTAAATTTGGCACTCAGCATGGGCTAAGTATCTTTCATGATTTACGGCTTATGGTGATAAATTGCGAAAACCAGCGGCGGAGATATGGGTGTGCCTTCGCACCTTTTCAAAAAAAAAATTGATGCCAATATAATTCTCTTTTCCACTATGTAAAAATAAATATACCATTCTATTTAATTTTTTCAAGAAAAATCGACATATTTCCTTACATGTCAAATAACGCCCTCTAGTGGTTGCGGTGGTAAAAAAAATTAAAAATTAGAAAAATGTGATCGACAGAGGAAGGAAAACGCTTTGTAACGAGAATAGTCTTGTTAAATTCTATTGATGTTAACCGGAATAATCGACTTTTGAATAAACAAAGTTGTGACGTACTCCCATGCACCACTTTATTTTTGAGGTTATCAAGAAGCTCAAAACTATTTTCCAGCGTTTTTTGGGTTCACTTTCCTCCAAGAAATTTTACCCTAAAGCTGTGTTCCTGAGATATGGTTGGCGTCCATTCTTATAGTTGCCCATCCGGTACAGTGAGACTTGTCATAGAGAACACTCATTTTATTTTGTTTCAAGGAATCCACGACTACAGAGAACGGTTGACGCGGACTACAGCAGGTTCTGGGAGTGTGTAAGAATGGGTGTGAGTATTGTCCCGAAGAGGACAATAATGATCTATGAGGATAGGGACCTCTTCACTCTCGACCACACTCATTCGTTGGCGCACTGTGTCTCGGAGGACCTCCACATGTCGGCCGGAATTGCTGTCACTTTCAAGTAAGTACGATTTTATTACTTAATTTTCTTTCTTTTTTTTTTCGTTTAAATTTTAATACATAGGTACTTACATAAATTCCAAAAAATGGCTCATTAGATTAAGGTGTGTCATGTCACAGTGGTGATTGATTAATAAATTCGAATAATGTCCTATTTTTTATCAAGTGCTAATTTGATGAATTGTTTTCAGAAAGAAGTTTGGACGAGTGGGAAACTTGAGAGAGCAGAAGGGAAAAGTTGGGAAAGTGGTGCATCTTAGGGACAACAATAGATACATTTATTATTTGATTACCAAAAAAAAATACCACCAAAAGCCGAAATATACGTCCATATGGATATGGCCTAGTCTTATGGACCTGAAAAGACTTTTGGACATACATGGAGTAGCCAAGCTTGGGCTTCCTAAGATAGCTTGCGGTCGTGACCGCAAATCTTGGGTGATCATTAAGATGATGATATCCTATATATTCGCCGACAGCCCCTGCTCCCTGTATTTCTGCATTTGAATTTTTTTAAATTTTATATTATTTTTATTATTTGGCATTATTATCATGTTTATTATATTATTATTATTATCGTAACCAAGTTGGTATTTTTGACATAATAATAAATATGTTGTTAGTTTGGTCGAATATGTACAATATTTTTTTGTGTTATGTACTTAATTAGAAGTGTAAATCACCTAAAGTAGTTACCATGTCTTCTCACTGTTATTAACGCTATTATACCAATCATTGACCATTAAAACTCGTCTCGTATTAGTACAAAAACGCCGAAGTCATATCTGTTTTGCTCTCCCAGCCTCAAGAACAAATGTTCACAAGTTTTCACCACTCCACGACATTTGTGGTATTTATAATGCATACTGCGATGTCTTGGACATCTTTTGCTGTTCTGTTGAGGACATTTCAGTGTGTTTATTTGAGTAGGTAGGTAGTTCGGTTACCTGTATTATTATTGTTAAAATTGATTTGTATATCACAGCTTCTGCTCACCTTAAATGTGATTATTTTGTGGTAGAGTCATACAGTAGTTATGGTATAACCCTGTTGTAATGACATATTGTAAATAAATAAAATAAATAAATATTATTTATTATACCTAGTAGATATTTCGGCATAATGATAAATATGGAAAATACATATTGCTTTTACATCATCGTATAGCTTTTAAGATAATTTTACTTCTGTTTTTCTTCTTTTGAAATTACATAATAATTATTATACAGTGCCGCCTAAAAGTTCACACCAAATTACCTATTTATTTTCCATCTTTTTTCTGGAAAAAAATGTCACCAAGTTTGTGCTTTCCAAAATATTAAGTTTTGGTTCCAGAGGTAATGGAGTTTATCTAAACGTCAAGATTACAAAACATTCGGATCTCCGGGCGGGGGCTAATCCAGGGGCACATTCATGCAAGAGAAAGAATAATAACACCTCCAGAATGGAAAAATTTATAGTCGACTTTTGTAACATTAGAGGTTTAAACACGAATATCAATTCAGTACATCAACATCTTCAGGCAAATAAACCTCACATTCTAGCACTGTGCGAAACAAAAGATATCTCCGCTCATGCACCGCTCCCAGAGCGTCATAGGGATTTCCCTGCAGTGCATGTGCATTTTCAATAAAAAAAAGGTGATTATTCCGGTACAATTATTACGAATTTCCAAGGTTTGTACAATACTATAATTTGTGATAAAATCGAATCTGCTTTTCCTAATATTGAGACAATACTGAAACTATTTTTAAGCCTTATGATAACTAATTGCACAGGAGAAAGATCTTTCAGCCGGCTTAAGAGAACAAAAACTTAATATCGATCCACATTAGGGCAACAGAAGCTCTCAGATTTAGCAGTGCTGTGCATTGAAGCTGACATAATGAGAAAATTATCATTTGAAGATATAATAATTGAAGATTTTTTCAAATATGAAAGCCAGAAAAGTCCAATTTTAATTTATAGTTACTTTTGTTTAGTTATTTTTGTGTTTGAATTTAAACTAATATCTATTAGATTACTTAAATACGAGGGTCATTTGAAAAGTTTCCTTCCTTACCGGCAAAAAGTCATAGTGCATTCAAGTTCTCTTGCCAACCAATAGAGAGTCTTTACATTATGTATACCATAAAAATTTCAACTAATTCCGATCAGTACAAAACACACGGTACCCTTCCAAAGTTGACAGGTGACGTTTGATAACGACAATGGATAAAATCGAGTATCGCGCGATGATAAAGTTCCTGTATTTGAAAGGGAAAAAAACTCAGGAAGTGAAAGAAGAGTTAGACTCCGTGAATGGTGAATCGTCACCCTCATTTACAACCGTGAAACATTAGGTGGCCGAGTTCAAACACGGTCGTACAAGCATTTTTGACGATGAACGTTCTGGTCGTCCAAAAACTGTTTCCATAGAAGGTATTGTCAGTTTAGTGCACACAACCGTGATGGAAGATCGCGGATTAATCATTAGGGAAATTGCTGAGGCTTGTGGGATATCAACTGAACGGGTGCATAAGATTTTACATGAAGATTTATGCATGAGAAAATTATCCGCGCGATGGGTGCCGCGTTTGTTGACGATCGACCAAAAGCGCGTACAGATGGACATGTCGCGCGAAACTCTTCAGCTGTTCCAAATGAATCCTACTGAGTTTTTGCGCCGATTAATTACTGTCGACGAAACCTGGATCCATCACCATACTCCGGAGACTAAACAACAGTCAATGCAGTGTTACCTTCAAAAAGGTAAAACCCTATTACGCTGCGTTGCTGGACCAATTGAAGACGGAATTAAAGAAGAAACGACCACACGTGGCGAGGAAGAAGGTGCTGTTTAATCAGGACAACACGCGAGTCCACACGTGAATGGTCGCAATGGCGAAATTGGACGAACTGAAGTAAAATTTCTAGGTGAGAAAAAATATGGGTCAAATACCGAAGTTGAAGAGGCAGTAAACCTGTATCTTTCAGGTTTACCTAAAGAATTTTTTTCTGATGGCCCGAAGGGTTGCGAAAAGCGCTTGACCAAACGTATTGATTTGCGTGGAGGCTATGTCGAGAAATAAATTTTTGTTTGGCTTGAATGATGTGTTTTTCTTCAAAGGGCCGGAAACTTTTCAAATGACCCTCGTATGTAGTTTTTTTTTTATAATAATAAAAATAAAAACATTAAATAGGCCGCATTTATATTTTAGCTTAAAGCCGCCACTACTCTCAATCCGGTCCTGAGTATGGCCTGCTCCATCTGTAATGTAGGACTCTGTGTATCATGTTTTTCATTATATCACAACCGAAATGTATGAATTTTGAATATATTGTGAACATTTTTTATGTGGTTCTTATTTCAACCGCTGAACTGTAACCAATTATTTTTGACAAACAAGCAGTGGTTTATTATTCAACCGCTGAGGTTTTAGTTATGTAGACTGTGGTCGTCTAATAAACCACCTTTTTTTTGTAAATCGGTTCGAATTATTATTTTTTATACATAAAAGTTAATATTAATAAGCCTCTTAAGTAACATTGAATTCAAAAAATAAAAAAATTAAGAAAAAGGGTCTTGCCCTACAAAGGGTTAAGAAAAATTCTTAAATTGACTCCTGATGTAGAAAACTTTGAGGTCCTCTTAACTTCTTAAAGAATTAAAATCGGACATATGATTATATGGAGTTCTTTTGAACTACCACACCCTCGACCTCACCCTGTACTTTTATGTAAAAACTTCTTTATAGGTATTTTCCTTCTGGCAAAAATTTTTCTTGCAAAACGCTTGTAAGTATAGGAAAATTTAAATGTAAAAATTATAAACAATTGTCTTATCAACTATAAAATTTTGAACAATGGTGATTGATATTGATTATCAATACAAGCAAATTAAAAAATGGTAAGGTTGTGTTTTAGCGTCATCAGCAGTTACCCAACGGTATATGCCCGCCACCGTCTACGCCTTGTGTCTCCTAAAACCCAACCTTACCTAAAAATTTTTAAGGTCACTCTAAATTGAAAAATTTGCATTGCATTGCATTCCCAAGATGGTAAAAAATCAGATGTTTGTATAAATTTGTTTGACTTACTTATTAATTTCACTTCAACTGCATGACAGGATTACTGGATTACTTTTTGACTGACAACACTTTTCTGCATTACTACTCAGTCCATTTATTCTAGAAAGAAATGTACAAAAAACAGTCACTAATAATAATAATAACCGGAACCGGTAACAAGTATCACGTCAACAATAAAATTCACTAGATCCATTTGACGAGGTAATAATTCCTCTTGCCTACCCTCAGTAGTGACATATTATTCGGAAGTCTATGTACCCCACAGTTGAGTACTTCAGCAGGATTAGCACAACGTTGCTGATTAATATAGAAACCGCCTGCAGCTATAATACGAAGTGCATCTTGTTTCGTTGGGAAACACCCCGCACTCATTGCCAAGTCGAACACACTTTGTCCCGGTTCAGCAGAGAGCTCTACTACAGGCGTCCCTTTAAATAGTCTGACTATTTCTTCAGCAGGCAGACCACTTAGTGCAGAGACACTTCCTTCATACAACGCCTTCGAGGCCACTTTTGCTTGTTCTAAACCGGCTTCACCGTGCACTAGTAGTGTAACTTTCTCAGCTAGATGACACTGGGGTAGTCGACGTTCGGGATGTTCGCGATGTTGTCTCATTGTATCTTCCACACTGCCGATAGACTCGAACGTGAATAGACGGAGCAGTTTCTCTACTTCACTGTCGGTAGTTCGCATCCAGAATTGGTAAAACTCGAAAGGAGAGGTTTTCTTAGCAGAGAGCCACACAGCATTGCCGGCTGATTTACCGAATTTATCTCCCATTTCACTGGTAATTATCGGCATTGTTAAAGCGAATACTTGCGCTTTACAAGCCTTACTAATCAGTTCATGGCCGGACATGATATTGCCCATTTGATCGTTTCCCCCGATCTGAAATCTACAGTTATATTTTTCATAGAGATATTGCCAATCGTAGGCTTGGAACAACTGATAGCTAAACTCTGTGAAACTCATTCCCTGTGGGGAGTTCAAACGTGACTGAACACTGGTTCTGGAAAGCATTGTTCCCATGCGAAGGTGTCTGCCAGCTTCTCCGATGAATTTTGTTATTGGTAGTTCGTTGTACCATTCCTCATTATTGAGCAAAATCAAAGGGTGGGTTTTGTGTTTGTTATTAGCAGAGAAATATTTCTGGTGGTTCTGGTAGATAAGCTCGATATTATTTCGAATACCCTGAATATTCCCTTCAAGAGTATCCTGATTCAGGAGCTCCCGTTCAGTTGTTTTGCCGCTGGGATCGCCAATTTTAGCAGTAGCGCCGCCGATTAGGGCTATGGTTTTATGTCCACCTCGATGCCAATGTAAAAGATTGAGGAGGACCAACAAATTGCCTACATGCAAACTGTCGGCCGTGGGATCGAATCCAGCATAAACGCATTGAGGTGAAGAATTCAGGAGATCGGTGACTGTATTTGCAGCTGTGTCCGGGAATATGCCTTCATACATTCCACGATCTTTCAGCTTCAAAATGTTTCTTGTCGCAAAGTTCCGTTTGAAGTCGTGTAACAATCTACATCTGCGATATGTTGAAAATATTCTCAAATTCGACATTTTCGAATTTTCAGATCATACTTTGATTAATCAGCTATTATTATTGTAACTGAATTGAAGAACTGACGATAACGATAACGAAAAACTAAGACTAGAAAACGCGACCACGAGGAGACCGGCTCCAGAACCACGAAAGCACGAAACCAAAGATCTTTTATACAATAGTATGAAATCATTGCACGAAACGAACACGCGGCACGCGGTTTTCGCATTGCGCACGCAACTTTCTACCATGATGTAGATTAGGGAAACTGCATTCTGCATTGCCGACACTGACGCTTACTAAGCGGAGGTTCCCTAATGTAGATAGGTTACGGTCGGTGTCTTTCCTTATCTAAAAGGTGTCGGTATACACACACAGTACACACTTCGACACTACGACATACCACAATTACCACAAACCACAGACAGTCACTGCACTACTGCACATGCATGTCAGCATGTCTCCCTTGCCTCTACTCACTGAAATGACTGAGACTGACGACTGACGTCACTGTGCTGACGTGATGTTTTCACCCCCGCCACCGCCAGTCGCCAATCGCCATTGACATCGAAGTGATTAGTGAAGCCATTACCTGTGCCATTACTGAAGTCATTATTGAAGTCATTCATTAGTGATGCCAATAATGATGCCATTAGGGATGCCATTAGTGAATGAATACTTAATGCGAATATTTTAGTTTAGTTAAAATTAAAATTAAATTATGCAGTTCAGTTACTTTTAATTAAGCTGGGTTTATACAGCTTTTTTTAACTGTAAATTTAGGATTGAGCCGTTAAGGTTAAGATTCAAATATAGCATTCCATCAGTATCAGCGTTTACACAAATTTAACTTTAATTTTAGCCGTAGCGTCGATGTTCATACGTCATAATTATTATTATATGTCGTTATGAGAGACAGAAGACCATAATTTCAAAAAGGTCTAAGTGCCAAAAATGAGAAAAATGAGCTTTGTGTAACAAATGGTTGTATAAATAACCAAGCCCAATAATATTCCATTCCATAGGATCTATGTACCATAATAGAACAGCATAAAAGTACTTTTAATCACTTCAATTATGATGTGTAAATAATTAAATTAAAGTAATAATAACCATAATAATTCAAAATAAATGTTTAGACGAATCAAACATAGTAATAAGTATATTATAAATAAGTACTTACCTACCTAAATTTATTATTAATAATTAATTATTATTTTTCATAAATGATACGAAAATATGTCAACTTGTCAATTAAGAACATGCTGTATAAACCTCAATACATATTTTGTATAAAGGCCGCTTCACATTCGACGTAAACGTAAACGCAAGGGCAACGAAAGTTGTAATTTTAACCTCCCTGTCCACATTGGACATGAACACAAACGTTAATTTGACATTACCAAGCAGAAGGCCATATTTTTGAAAAAAAAGAAACATATAGAAAACAACAAAACATAAATAATAATTGTAATAATTAACATATTGACGAATAACGATGTTAGACGATTACTTTATTGTCCACCTGGTATAATAATAACAATCTTTCTCAAAAACTTCCACCAAATGCAGATAAGAATTTAGGTTAGAGAATCGAATCGAAGGAGTATGCCCAGTTGGGAGATATTAATAATTTATTTTCCGTAAACGTAATAACCATAATATTGAAATATTTCAACTTTACGTAAAAGGATTGCGTCGGCCCCTGTACATGACGTAACCGTAAACATAAGTTTATTCTTATGTGGCACCACACTAGCACCATAGTCATAAGGTAACAGAGGAATCTTGTGGCTACGTCATCGCTTACGTTTACGTCGAACGTGAAGGGGCCTTTACAACCGTTGCTAAGCTGTTGTAGAGTATTTTTGTGAGCGTAAATATTTCACGCTCAGCTCAGTCAACGTGTTTGTTGCGGACATGCGCAAAGCGGGAACTGCGAAGTAAAAGTTGCAAGTAAGAATGGGTAAGTAAGCATGTGACATGTTTCTGGATAATACGATTCAAGTTCATAGAAATAATTATTATCATTTCTTTGTCGCTGATTGTATCAGGAGCATTCTTACTTGCAACTTTTACTTCCCACTTTGCGCATGTCCGCAACATACACGTTGACTGTGCGAAGACTGATGAGTGAGTGACCACTGACCACTAACGTCGGCCATCAGTGATGTGCCTTTACGCGTAAACAATTCATCCTCTACGTTTGACGTAAACAATGTAAACAATACGTAAAGAATAGGTAAAGGAATTCCATTACCACACACCAAATACATTAAGATGGTTGCTAGAAGTCAAAACTTAGGAATATTCTGAGCTCCAGTTCACCGAAATTAAAATAAATAACAATAAAAATTATATTGCTTTATGTGTTGTTAGATTAGATTCTAACTAATTGTAGTGACGGAATACTGAATACAAATAGTGTAACTGAGTTAAATAAATAAACCAAGAAAACCTGCCTTTTTACTTCCTTACTCAACCTTATTTAACATTAATTTCAGTCCAGGTAATCACAATAAAATTCAAAATAAATAACCTAAAATGTAGGATTACCAATAATAATAATACTCATTCAATCAATAAAAATTGTCATAGTGTTGTGAGTCAGGATTTATAACCAAATGCTATATATCCATTTTGGATATACAGGGTGATTGATTGAAACGCCACATTAGAAAAAGTTCGACTTCAAAATGATCTAGGAATCTGAAATTTGGAACTTAGGAAACATACTTAATAACGAGTCAAAATGAAATATTACCAAGATGGTAGAACATTTAAAATGGCGAAAGCAACGGTAATCTTTGTTTTTTTAAATGGGACACCCCATATATTATTGCATTTTCAGATCGTCTGAGAAAATGTAATAACAATGGTGCTTATAGCCGTTTTCGTGGTAAATGTCTTTAAAGTTGGAAAATCACGATTTTCACTTGTTTATAACTCATGGCCTACTCAATTTAAAATACAACTATAGGCACCATTGTTATTACATTTTCTCAGACGATCTGAAAATGCAATAATATATGGGGTGTCCCATTTAAAAAAACAAAGATGGCCGTTGCTTTCGCCATTTTTAATGTTCTGCCATCTTGGTAATATTTCATTTTGACTCGTTATTAGGTATGTTGCCTAAGTTCCAAATTTCAGATTCCTAGATCATTTGGAAGTCGAACTTTTTCTAATGTGGCGTTTCAATCAATCACCCTGTATATCCGCCATGAATTAAACGTTAATGGCGGATGTATATCCATTTTTGAATTTCGCGCCTATCTGAAACAACATTTTCATAAAAGGTAATCCTGTGTCCTGTGTTATACGTCACTGGGAATGCGCATGCGGAAACAATAAAGTCAGCTGTTATTTCATTCACCTGAATTAAAGAATGACCGGCTTGATCAGCCAATAGCGTTAAGGAATGCCTTGAATTCGTGATTGTGGCCTTTTGTATCGAAAATATTTAAATTATAATATTTGTATCTCAATACTTCATACTTTATTACAAAGTTTATACATAGAAATAAATAACAAAATAACTATTATGTTTAACTTCATCATCATATTCTCTTCTAACAGAAATAATGCATGGCAGAATTTGAATATAAATAACTCTGTCCAACTAATACTATTCTGTGATTGGTTACATAAATAGCGATGCTTCAACTCATGTGGATATGAATCGATGCGCACTGTTGCCATATATAACTTTTTACAATTTGGAATAGAAAAACAGGAAAATTTTTAATATCGCCATTTTAACTGATTTTTCATTATTAATTTAAGTTTTTAAGTAAACTTTTCTATAGTTGAGTGATTTTTATTTATGGTGTTTTTTATTACCAATGTTAAAAATAAAATATCAATATTAAAGTATACCTAGGTACTTACCCTACTGTTTAAAATGAATGTGTTTGAAAATGTGTAAAGAAAACATGGCTTTAATGCCCATTAAATATAACATGGTCGTTTATTATTGTTAGTTAGCTCTTATTGTTACTTATTTTCCTTTGAATTTATGTAAGTTTATTATTAGCACTTAATAAAAAACATTCAACTTACGTATTTATTTAAGTAAATAAAAAGCAGTCTGTCAACACCGCAGGTAGACCAACTGTGTGCGAAGGGAAATGGGACGCGACGCATGCGCATTCCCTCCCAGCGACGTATAATCACTTACCAAATGATCCTCAGCGGCGTTCGAGTGACACCAACGAATAAAGAATTCGTTGAGTGACACCATAATTGTATAGGAACACGGGAACCGTGGAAGGTGGCGCGAAACAGCAAGAATTCAAATGGCTCCTATTTATCAAGTGAATTAAACCAGTTTTATTGAGAGAGCTGTGGTCTTATCTTTTACCAAAAAAATTATTGGCAATGATTTTTGAAGAAATGGCTGGTTCTGGCAGTGAGATTACAGAAAGTGTAGCTACAGCAGAACAAATAAACAAGGCTGCGTCTAATCATTCCCTTCCCCTTACATTGGGGAAAATATTTTAATATGTGAGTTTACACAATCGACAGAACGAGGTAATATAAATGGATCAACGGAAAGATACACCTGGGTATCATCTGCAAACGAGTGAAAATTAACGTGATTCACCCAGCGCTATTTGAGATTGACGGTTTTTTTTTGGTGTAAGAAATTACTTTGAGGATAAGCCTCATATTCTTCAAGTGAATGACCTTTTTGACCTGTTAAAATTCAAAACATAATCTGTTAATGTCTGTCTATTCAAGTAAAATCATATTACCGGCGTCAATACTTAGGTACCTTCAGGTGATTTCTAAAATTGCTTATAGCTTATAGCATCTACTCTTCCTTTCAAAATTTGAGGACATTTTAAACATTGTTCCTGGACATTAATTGTTATTGTTTCATGTTTCTATCACCGCAGATTTTATTATGAAAAAGGTGCCATCCAAGCGATAAGGGTTACTGAAGCTATACTACTTTCTGTAATCTCACTCCTACTTATTGATGACTGCCAGACCAGCTATTTCTTCAAAAATCATGACCGGTAATTTTTTGGTAAAAGATAAGACCACAGCTCTCTTAATAAAACTGGTTTAATTTACTTGATAAATAGGAGCCATTTGAATGCTTACTGTTTCGCGCCACCTTTCACGGATCCCGTGTTCCTTGAATGGCCGGCCACTCATCAATGTTCAGACCCCGCTGAGGATCTTTAGTATCAGGATAGCAGAATTTGGAAGAGAAAACTGAAACTGTGCCGTGCGCACATCGCCCACTTAAAGTTCTAGTTCGCGTATTTTGTCGCGCTGCCATCTAGCGATGATGGATTCAACTAAATTTACATGGTTTTAAGTAAAGGTCCGTTTACATTTAACGGTAGGACGGATGTTCAACGCGGACATACATTTCGATTAATAAATGGATTTTGAATGACTGCGTAATCTGACGGGGAGGTTTTGTTGTCAGTCCGTCCCCGTCAGATGTAAATGTAGTCATTCAAAATCCATTTATTAATCGAAATGCATGTCCATATTGAACATCCGTCCTACCGTTAGATGTAAACGGACCTTTACTAAAATCCGTGAACATTCAGTTCAATCCCTCATCGCTAGATGGCAGCGCGACAAAATGCGCGAACTGGAACTGTAAGTGGGCGCTGTGCGCACGGCACAGTTTGAGTTTACTCTTTCAAATTCTGCTATCCTGGTACCAAATGATCCTCAGCGGGCTCTGAATGGAGTGGTGGCCACATCCAAGGAACGCGGGATCCGTGAAGGTGGCGCGAAACAGTAAGAATTCAAATTCGAAATTCAGGCTCTTATTTTATCAAGTGTATTTTTTGTGACAAAGTGACTGCATTAGTTTTGAATGCGGGTCTGCGCTTTTTCGCCGGAAAAATGGTCGCCAGAAGTGTGGCTTGTCTCCGGCGAGTTTGCCTTCTGCTTGCATTCTGTGCTCCAGTTCCAGTTCTGTTTCAACTCCTGACAATATCCGAACGCACCTACTGACAGACAGTATGACAGTTAGTTAACAGCTGATTAATTGACATGTAAATGTCACTTTCATTGACGTTTAGGTGGGAAATCAAAATATTTCATTTTTCATTACGAATTAACAGTTAACACAGGATTACCAAAAAAGCTTTGCCATTAAAAAAAACATTGAAACGCTAAAACTTTGCCTTGTCCTTGTACCCGCGAGTCCCGCGACCCGCGTCCCGCGACTCCCGCGTATAAGATGCCTAGAAAAGCAAGTTACGTGTGGAAATACTTTAAATGCAATTTTTGAAAAAAAAAAAACCTATTGAGTGGTCCAAGTCCAACCAACCGTCAATTTTAAAGAAACAGAAACAATGACAATTATTTAAACAGACTTATACCTACTCAGTTTACATTCTCCTTGACTCGCCAAAATGCCTACTTATTAAACAGCTGAATTCTCTAATGGGAATCTCATTTTTCAGGATCTTCCTAACAAGAATGTCAATATTTATAAAGCAGTGGAAGGAGAGGGAGTCTCAAGATTCTAGCAAAAATTGTAAGGATATGTGGTTGCCAGGCAACCGAAACCCCAACACAGGCAATACATTATTGTGTGCAGAAGCAGCAGCTATAAAAAATATGCCCAGACTTTTTGAAATTGACAATAATTATTATTATTATTGCCATTGTTATTGTATGAAACTTGAAGACTTGAAACTTTGAAGTTTGTTGAAGAATTAAACGATTTTTTTTAATAATGTTCAACATTAAACATAACGAATGTATCGGATTTGAATCTCGCTGGATTGTGAAAAGGTAAGCCTTCAAAATGACATGCCCCAAACACATTTCTTTGTTTAAATCATAATTATTATTTCTTCCTGTTTTCAGGGTATCTTCTCAAGCTAGTTCACAGACTACTGAGTACACCCAGAGTGATGCAGAGACAAATATAACCCCTGCTCGAGAACAAGAAGTAAGTATCAAAAAATCTCGTTTATAGCTGAAATATAAATTAAGCAGGAACTTTCAGCTGCTGCAATATGAGTGATTATTTGGTGAAGAATGTTTGTTTCGTCCTCATTTTAATCCTTTTCCTGTCCTTATTTTCGCATCATTCCCCTTTCGGTTCACCGTCTCGCGAAAGAACTTCCCAACTCATCTCATCTAACATGATGGGAAAGACAGGGTGCTTGTGGTCGATCCGTAACCAAACACAAGTCGGTGGTGAGCGCTCATGAAGACAGCATCCCTATAAAAGCCTCGCATATCGTCCTCCTGCTTCGGCGTCTGGAGAAAGAGAGAATACACACTCGAACTACAAAACTTGTTAGAATTAGTACCAGTCCGATTAATCTTTCAAAGCAATAATTAAAAGCCGTTCGTTATTATACTGTGAATGTTGCCATGTTTTATTCTGTTAATAATAACGCAGAGACACAGTATCGTTGATTGATTAACACGTTGACTGTGGCACATGTCCCTGGGGCATGTGTCTGACATTATGTCAATGCGGCAGTGAAGACAAGCTGAGCTGCCCTCTGTGCAAAAGCGATAGTTTAACAAGTTCTTCACGGACTTCAATTAAACAAGTAGCTATGAGTATATGATTTGAAAAGGAGCATAAGATGTCACTGCTAAATTTTAATATGCCTCCAGAGGCATGGGCTGGGGCCGCACACTACTACCACTACTTGAAGAGTGTGTTTCAGTGGGAATTTTGTGAATAAATTCCAACTTTTCTTACTAGACGACGCTCTATTGCATTACGCTCTATCTCTCAATTGCATTTTCATTTAGTCCGTTTTCAAGAAAATCAGGAAAAAATTAATGGTTTTTCGTAGTTTTTCAAGGTTGCTTTGCTTTTGACAGATAATGCTAATAAGATAATAACAAATCTCTAATATTTCTAAGTGAATTGGCATCCTGGTATGAGCACATAAGGCATAATATGCCTGTGTGAGCTTGCTGTCCACACACAAACCAAGAAATTTGGCATTGTTGACATTTGAGATTGTCTTGCTGTTTATTTGTAATAAGACAGACCTATCCACTGTTTTATTTTTTGGGTGGAATTGTATAGCGAGTGTCTTTTCCTCGTTTAATCTTAATTTATTTGTTCTACACCAAAATATGGGACCGGTACCATCATATTAAGGGATCTTGGGGGCACTATAATCTCGTTTTACGACATGCTCCCTTGGTACCTACTGACAAGTTAGAGCTCGTTTGGATCTCAGATTTGTGATTTTTTTCACGAGTAAGAGCTTTCAAGTTTTTTTTTCTCCGTCACCGGTTTACATTGAGGACTCTAGTTTTCTTTTTACTTTATAGTTATGATTAGTTAATGAAATGACATATTTAAAATGAAAAAAATTAGTTCAGTTTTCGAAATATTCTATGTTTTAGTCAGATTGATAATCAAAGAAATGGAAGCAGAAATGAGATAACAGCAATAATGGAGGTCATAAATCAAAGTTTCCAGTGAGTAAGCAAAGTAATACTTTATACTTTATATTTTATGAATAAATGCCTAGAACATGTGAACAAAAAACACAACGATGATGGTCATGTATTTAGTGCAATATTCTAAAATGGAGAGTTCAAGAATACAGATTTTTATTTCGATTCAGGCTGTAGTGTACACCTGACTATTAGAACAACTGCAGACTTGTTGTTCATTTTCAGTGGTTTAGAATGTGCTGGAAATATTACTGGAAATGTAGCTTGTGAAACATGTTGTCAGGGAAAACAGTCAAGACTGCCCTTCAAAGCAAAGGTCACAGAGATTAACATTAAGCATTAAACACCGCTAGAAATTGTCCATGAAGACCTATGTGGTCCCATGGAAGTTCCATCTTTGGACGGATCAAAATATTTCTTTATACTGCAACATGATTTCAGCAAGATGAGTTTTGTATATTTCCTAAAAAGCAAAGACGAAGCCTTCGATTATTTTCAAAAGTTTAAGAATTTTGTTGAGAAGCAAAAGTAAAATAAAATCAAGATTTTCTGTACGGATGGTAATGATGAGTTCTGTAATAAAGAATTGGAAAACTTCTTAGCGAAGAATGGCCACACTAGAAATCAAATTCTTATTCCCCACAACAGAACGGAACGGCGGACCGTCTAAATTGCTCAATCGTTGAAGAAGCAAGATTGTTCGATGCAAAGTTTGATAAAAAGTTTTGGACAGAAGTAGTCAATGCTGCAGTTTATCTGCGAAACAGATCAATAGTTGCAGGACTTGATAGAACTCCAATTATTGCAAGGTTTAGTGCAAGAACCTGCTAAACGCCATTTTTTTGCCCAAACTGAGTTAGCATCACAAAACGATACTTGATGATAATCTACATCGTATGTCGAAAATGAACCTGTTTTTCTTAGCAACAGGTGTCCCCGTTGCTAGGAAAGGTAAAACAAAGAAAAATATGTGGGATTAGGTTGGTAAAAAAATATCGTAAGGGCATCCGCTACTTTATGCCAGGATCAGTTAATACTTCGTCATTTTCAAATCAAAATATTCCTGCGTTTTACGAAGATCACCTTTCTGGTGGAAAATTAAAAGATGTTTAAGTTCACCTAAAATTTAGATTAGAAAATCCAACCTCAACAAAATTATTTTTAAACTACTCGATACGAACCGTGTAACTAGCGCCCTCTATGAGAGTCAGATAATATAAACAAATTCATGGGATGTGTCAGCTTTCAAAATATATTTATTAAAAAATTTCATTACAGTGTTGCCAGTAGTTTCGATATATTCATAAAAAATGGTATAAATCTATAAATTATTTTTTTTTGTTCTACCTACCCTAGCAACTGGGTAGCCTCTTTTTTTTAAACACCCTGTATTATAGGTACTGCAATCTACTTACTTTTACAATATGTAATGCAAATAACAATTATTTCTTTTGATGTATTTAGAGTCAAACCGAACCAACTCCTCCCCCCAACTCGTATGATACAGAAGACGAAATGAACCGGTTAGCGATCTGTCTACGCAACATATTCCCGACTGTGCACAAAGAATTGAATGAAGACTCTTACTCAAAAGCGTTCCGTGGATATCAGCTCAGGAGAGAGAGGGATGACGTTGTATGTCAACTTCTGCAAACCGTCAGTCTGCACGATGGCGAGGTCAGAGACATGGCAGTTAGCGTATCGGCGATGGGTTGGAATGCACCCGGAAATATGCTGGCTGTCGCTTGCAGTAAATCACATAAGTCTGGGTGGTGTCATCATTCAGAAAACGTTTGGCTTTATAACTTAGACAGGTGAGCTTAATTTTATTTTTTAATGTACAGTGCAATATATTTCATCGCTTGGTCATCATAGGGAACAGAAAAGCAAAGGGTTTAATAGAAAATGTCAGTCTCTTACTGTTTTGCATGTGGATGCTTTGTTGTTTTTAGCTATTTAAATTCACAGCTTGGCCCAACATTGAAAATAAATTTAAAACATTGAAGCTGGTGCACTGTTCCCAGAGCGTCATAGATTGCAGTGCATGTGCCTTTAAAAAAATTAAATAAAATAAATTACATGAAATTTTTTATTCTAGGTGCATGTGCCTTTAAAAAAATTAAATAAAATAAATTACATGAAATTTTTTATTCTAGGCATGGTAAGCTAGAGAAAGAGCCTTTTAAGACTTTTGCCACTGAATCATGCGTCACAGTTATAAGTTTCAATGGAAAACATGACCGAATGCTATCAGTGGGCACTCACTCTGGCACGATACTTATCTGGGATGATGAATTACTCTCGTCAACCGATGGACATGAAGAACCACTCACCGAGATGGCTTGGGTGACCAATACAGAAAAAAGCTCTTCACAACTACTCGCTACAGCTTCTACTGACGGGTTTCTTATATTATGGACACTGTTACAGAACACACTCTCGGTTAAAACAAAGTCAGATGACGCAATTAATTTTTTCCCGTAATCATCTCAGTTTTTACAGGTACAGAGTCAAACCACCTTTACTGGGAAAACTAGAAGACACCGATAGCAAAATATATCGAGGAATCACTTGTTTTTCTTTCTCGCATTTCAGTGAAGAGATATTCGTCGTTGGAGCTGAAGGAGGCTTAGTAATTCAATGTTCTATACTCGGAGCTAGCAGATTGAAAGGCAGCACCGAGCAGTCACCAATTTTAGATCCTTCATGTACATATCACGAACCCCATTCAAACCAGGTACAGGCAGTGTGCTTTTCACCTAACCGCAAGGAGATGTTCCTTACCTTGGGGTCAGATGGCGAAGTTAGGATTTATCTCTTGGGACAAGAGGAACCAGCGAGATTGATACGAGCGAAGGACCCATTAAGGAGTGCATTGTGGGTCCCATATGAGGAGAAGCTAGTGATCGGATGCATAAATGGAACCCCTAAAGTGTTTAATGTGATCACGGGAGAACCTGTAGAATTGCCGTCACTCAAAACTGATGCAGTTGAAGTGACGGAAATGGTTATTAATAGACTCAGGTAAGTTGATTTGATTTGCTTTATGAATTTTCTAATTAAATGAAATGTTTTAGGCCTAATCTTGTTGCTACTGGAAGTAGCAATGGTTTGATTCAAATCTGGAATATTCTGTGGGATTCAATTAGAGCTTCGATTAAGTGATTTCTAAGAAGTACTTGGGTTAGAGGTGAAATTAAGACAGTTAAAAAGTTATTGGTAAAATTTTGCCAAGTAAAGCTTTCTCATGTTCTTATTGAAAATCTGTATAAATTTGTACAAACCAGTAGGTCGACACTGATTCTACCTGAAGGAAACGTTGTATTATTGTTTAAATACAAATTTATGTAATTAGGTTTTCTAAACATGTTATTAATATTGTAGACCTACAATAAAATCATAATGAACAGCGCATTTGTGTGCAGTTTGTCCAAGTTTCCAACAATAATAAGTAATAACGTAAAAAGAAGGCCTTCAGAAAGAATAATCATAATGGGGTCGATCATTGTATTATTAAGAATACTGTTCTTTTGTGCTGTTGTATATTTCTTTTTTTATTATTCAAAAGAGGAAACATAGGTCTTGACTAGCTCATTCAGCCACAGAGAAAATTTTAAATATATAAATAGTTTTATAGACGTACACAACACCCAAGATAAGAGTAGGGTCCGGTTGCACAAACGTTCTGCCAGATAAATTACTGAATTTAAAATGCCCTGTATTATCAAAATGTTGGTCTGATATTGCTGGAAATAAATTCTACTCCCTTTCCAGAAGAGTTAATTACTGGTAAAAAATAAAAGATCAATCAAAATGTTCACCGTATTTTCAAAATTTGCAATTTAAAATCAGTAATTATCTGACAAATCTTTAATTACCGTTTGTGCAACTGGCCCTAGGATTCGAACCCATATGGTGACAGCGCCAACGGATTAGTAAGCTGCTCTTCTAACCCGCTGAGCTACCGCCGGCTCCTTGTATAATTATTCTACCTTTATTATAAAAAAAATTAATTGATCAAATACTCATCCAGTGAAATTACTCCTACCACTGCGTATTAAAACTGTCTACAAATATTGAGTTAAATTATTATTTTGTTTTTTATCGCGAAAAGGGTTAGTCGTATCGAAATCTTATTTATTTACGAGAAAGAGGTGATGTGGTTCCCCGGATTCTACGCTACCTACTGGCTGTTTCGGTTTTACGCAGAATTTTTCCAAATACGTACGGGTTACTAAATAGTAAATATAGAAAGCTTGTATATAAAAATTCAGAGTTATTGGATCACTGCTACTCTGTAGAAAGATATCGTGTGATCCACAAAAGTTTTCAACAACATTACAGTCATGTTTGAGCTCATCTTAACTTTTGTAGTTCAAATTCTCATGTGTCATATTAAATTTCAATTCCCGTCAGTTTCATTACAAATATTAAAGATATTGCGAAAAACAATAATTTATGACTATAATTTAAGAACCTGTTGAAATTACTATGATATATTACTAAACACCTGCTACCTTAATTGCCACTTTTTTATTGTTCATTTCATTTTTGACCAGCATTCTTCATTAATTCTGTTATTGTTTGTGGTTTGGAAGTGAAATTATAAAATGGTAAATGATAATTGAAATGTTTTTTAATCCTCACTCAGAAAGAGAGAATATTCTGAGTTTATGAGATAACACGACTTAGGGTACCTTGTATTACCGACACTAAGGCTCGTAAGCGTCTGTGTCGGTAATACAGGTACCCTACAACGACTCACGTTGTTCATCCTCCTTGAAATACGCCAAATTGAAATTAGTAATAAACTCAGCAGATGTCATTACTGTTCCAGGTTAGATCAGTTACTCTAACAAACTTCATTATTTCATAAGTTTATTACGCAAGTAGTTATGTTTTTATTTATTGTTCTATGATTTGTAGATCTTTGATTGGAGTAGTCGAGTAGTTCACTTACACACCTACAGCTCATCGATTATTTATTGGCGGAGAATTCTTGAAAATTGATAAGCAATAAAATTTTTATCGGTATACTCGTGATTCAAAAAAGTCCTATCTAAATGTATAGAGAACAGAAATAATTTAACACTTTTGCATGGATCTCCCTGAACATTCGTTTTTTTGTTCGCTTTTATCTTTGTGATTGTCTCGATAATGAGTGTTTATCATTTAAAACGTTCATCCAATTGCACCTGCCATAGGCGGCGTGGTTGATATTGAATACTCGATTGAATATTATCAGGTGAAAATTAACAAGATTTTGTCCATAGTCGAGAGTTATAAGCATCATTTTTTGCACGCCACTGCCTGAATCAATATTTTTGCTATCTGTCCAGATTAATTCAGAGAATTCTCCGCCAATAAATAACCGATGAACTGTACCAATTGTTTGTGTTTCATCTTCATTTTATTCAAGGCAATAGTTGATGAAAAATTTTGTGGATCACACGATACAATAAAAACCAGTTTCGTAAATCGACACTTTATACACCCTGCTGTTTCTCGTTTAAAAAAGTTTATCGGAAAAAAATTTATTTGAATTTTCTCAATATTTAAGCTTCATGTACACGCCCTCCAACTTAAGGTACCCACTTTGTTTAGAAACATGCACCTAGTATAATCAACAACGTGTAAACTGTAAATGCGGACGCGGAGCGAACGCGCTCACAGATTTATTAGTGGCCATGTTACAAGAATGCCGAATTATTTTTAAACTTATCGGAACTGTAGCAATGGAGATTATTCAACATTAGGAGTGCGTTCATAATAAACGCCGTGTGAATGATAAAGAACCTACCGGGCGTTCCTGGTGTGTTGTTTTAAAGTGAACGCTCTCAGAAAAGTTTTCGACAGTAGTTGTACACTTGTACATAACCTAATTTTTTTCAGTAATAAATACTTTTTCAATCACGCGAGTCGTGTAATTTCCTGTTCGTCCTTGAATGTTGATGTTATAATTTATTTTAATTCATATATAACAGCTTTCGGTCAGGAAATTAAAATTGATCTGAATATTAAACAAGGTATAGCAATTGTAGCTTCGTTTATAAAGCCCATATGTAACGATGCATTTTTTAGTACAAGTTTTAGTCAATTTTTTAGGATACTAAATTTAGGACAGTAAATAATTGAACTAAAAATTTGTTTGCTTGCAACCTTCCAAATTTCTGTCATTTATTTAGGAAGCCATAGGCTTTTGACGAGCATATATTTTAGGTTAACTCTGATTATTTTTCCCATTTTAACTACAACTTCAACTTATTGCATTGCTGTAGAGAGAATATTAAAACATGGATAAAGAGTCTTTATTATTGAGTGGGGCAGCAATAATTATTAATACCATGATAATAAATGTTAGAAGGAAAAGGAGAGTAAGAAAAAAGGTGATTAGAAAACCATGGTTGAAAAGAAGGAGTGAAAATGGCTCTGGTATATTAAAAATGGTTAATGAAGAACTGGCAGTAGAAGACGTAGACTCTTACAAAAAAATTTTACGGGTATCAGAAGATCAGTTCAACTTCCTGCTTAGCTTGGTGAGAACTGATATTGAAAAGGAGCCATCCATGATGCAAGAAACAATTTCTGCAAGAAGTAGGTTCGTGCTTTCAAACATGATTTTACCATTTACATCTTTTTAATGCTCTTATTCTCCAATATGTGTAGGCTACAAATTACTTTGCGGTTTTTGGCAGCTGGAGAATCTTTTAGATCTCTTATGTATGCTACAAGAGTTCACGAAAGCAGCATTTCAAGATTCATTCCTGTTGTTTGCGACTCGTTATATCGCCATCTTAGAAATAAATACATAAAAGTAAGTACATATTCTTATTCTTTCATTACAGAAATAATAAGAGACATGAAATTATTGTTTTACAGACGCCCAACACTGTTCAAGAATGGATGAGTGTATCACATGATTTCTGGAATTTATGGCAAAATTCCCACATTGCCTAGGTGCTTTGGATGGCAAACACATCTCATTTAGGCCACCAAGATCCGATGGGTCATATTATTATAACTACATATAAAGGCGGTCATAGCATAATTCTTTTAGCTCTAGCTGATGCTAATTATAAATTCATATATGTCAATGTGGGTGTTAACGGGAGAGTCAGCGATGGAGGTGCATTTCGAGAATCTACCCTAGCTAAGGTTTTAGGATGCAATTCTTTGTATTTTCCTCCTGCAGAAGCATTACCAGGTAGAGATATGGCAATTCCATATGTGATAGTTGCAGATGATGCCTTTCCACATAAAGATGTGATAATGAAGCCATACCCCCAAAGAGGATTGTCACATGGTGAAAGAATATTTAATTATCGGCTATCAAGGGCAAGAAGAGTAATAGAAAATGCATTCGGTATTTTGGCTAATCGGTTTCGAGTGTTACTCAATCCTATAAATCTTCGTGCACCAAAAGTCGAAAAAATAACTCTAGCTTGTGTGGCTCTTCACAATTATTTTGCCACTGAAAATGGAATTTCATACACTGACATAAGCCAGGAAACGGAAAATTCGTTGCAGCAAATAAGAAGTATTGGGAGACAAAGTGGCAATAAATCTATGGATGCAGCGAGAAATGTCCGTAATGTCTCTGAGTAGAGTATACTGTAGAGTATATCTCTGGGGGAATGGAGGACGGTATCCGCACGGTGGGATGGCTTCTGGACCTCTCCAAGGCATTCGACAGTGTGTGTCATGAGTGCCTCCTTCTAAGACTGCAGGCTGTGGGTATACGTGGACTGACCCTCTCCTGGTTCTCCAGTTACTTGCAGGGTCGAACTCAAGCGGTGGAATTGATTGGGTCAGATGGCCGAGCGACCAGGTCCCTTCTTTGCTCCTGTCTCGTCTGGAGTTCCACAGGGCAGTGTCCTTGGTCCACTCCTGTTCCTCATTTTCATCAACGAATTAGGTCCCAAAATAACATCTTCAAATTCCATCTGCGTCAACTATGCAGACGATACAACCATTCTCATTAAGATAAAGACAAGCGACATTTCGGAAATTATATCAACCGTTCAAGACCCACTGGAAAAAGCCTCTACATGGCTTAGAGTCAATAGACTAAAACTGAACTTGACAAAAACTGAATTGATAGACTTTCATTCTTCCGGATCACGTCTACCACCCCTACCTGACATCCCGAATGAAAATTCCCTGATCAAGCCCAGAGAGGTCGTGAAATTTTTAGGCTTTCACATCGATCAAAATCTAAACTGGGCAGCTCACACAGACCTCCTATGCCACCGACTAGCTAGCTCCTGTTTCCTTTTGAGACGACTCCAACACACTGTCTCCCATAATATTCTGCTCTCTGCATATTATGGACATTTTTATAGTCACGTAGCCTATGGCATCGCCGTCTGGGACAGCACTGAGAAGTCCCTCAGTAAAGTCTTCCTTCTTCAGAAGAGGGCTCTCAGGATCCTGGCAGACTTATCCATCCGCGAGTCTTGCAGGGGACAATTCAGACGACTTGGTCTACTAACATTGCCCGCCCTGTATGTCTTCTCCCTCCTCAAACTTATTTACAAAAACCAGGCTAAGCTTGATCCTTTCCGATTCTCACACAACTATCATACTCGATTCAATCTATTTAAACTACCAACCCACCACCTCTCGTCCTCTGAAAAGACGTTTACATACGCGTCTATAAAATACCTAAACCATTTCCGACTTGACCCTTCAACCGTCAGATTCTCTCAGTTCAAGTTATATCTGCGGAAACATCTCACAGAGCTTGAACCATATACTACCATGGACATTCTTCCACCCCCCCCCCTCCCTTCCTTCCCGACTTAAACACTTGAAAATATAGATACTTTCGTTTGCTAGTATCTGGTCAATTCGACTTAATATGACGATATAGTATTAGGTACTATGTATAGATAGATTAATGTTTTAATGTACACTTTTGCTATGTTCAAGCTTTCTTTGTTCAATCGCGTGCGTACGACCTTTTGAATACGCATGCGATTTGTTTGGATTAGTTCGTTGTTTGTTTTCACGACATTTTACTCTATTTAACACTATTGTACTGATGCAATGATTGTTGTAATTTTACGTACAATAAAGAGAGATATTATTATTATTATTATTAATGAGTTTAAAGATTATTTCTGCTCAGATACTGGAGCAGTGCCTTGGCAAGAAGAAGCTGTTAGAAATTTTAATATGTAACAATAATAATGGCTAGAAATGAATTAAATAAAATAAATGAAATCAAGTTTTTATTAATAAATAATAAAAATGTATGTTTACTATACTATTTTTTACTTTCTTTATAAATATTAAATAAAATTGTGGTAATCTTTTCTTCAGCTGCAGTCACTAGGTCATCATTTTTTATCATCCGTAACCGGCTTACCACAAAATTACCAAAAGTTGTCAAGTGGTCATTGTCAGGCTTCTCTGTCGCTAGATTTCTCTGGTTTTGGTTCTGTTCTAAAGCCGTGGAAATTTTTTTTATAGCACCACTGGCAGCATCCAGGAAAGAATCATCATGATTTCTTTTTCTCTTTTTGGTCGAACCAGCAGTACGATTACTGAGTGAGGTATAACTTTTAGGAGTGACCATGGAGGTACTAGTACTAGGTTGTTCTAAAGGAGACTCATTTTCGTCTTCATTTATGATTTCAATATTTCTATCCAGTGTATAATAAAATGCATCAGTGTCTTCATCCTATAATGAATAACAGAGTGTCATGAAATATTTATAATAATTCAGTGTCGTATTATAATTTTTTTTTGTTAGGTCATTATTACTAATACAGAACAGACGTTTGATTTCTCAGCTTGTTGTTCAGTCTTGCCATCTGTGGTGCTCTCATCACATGTCAGTGAAACACTGTTTTCACTTAATTCCTGGGACAGCTCTCCGATAGAGTCAGTAGACTTTCTCACAGCGATGTGGTCCAATAGAAATAAAAGGTATTCATAATACCAGAGTGATGGTACGTACAGCTGAAATCATTTAAGAGAAACAGTTTAGAATATGCTATTCGTAAAAGTCTAAACATTACAAAGGACATTACAAAGTGACTGGCCTCATGACTGGCAGATACCAGTATTGCATCTATATAACATTTAAGATATATTAAAACTACTTACAGAGTCTTCATCCATGCCACTATGCTTCGATTTCAAGTACTTTCGGTGTTCTGTTGCAAAGTTTGTTCTAAGTCCATTGATTTTCGATTTTATTTCAGTTATAGTTATTCCAGGACGAATATTTTTTAGTTCTCTTACCATGCTTTCATAAGCAGTGGTTCTCATGTGCTTGTTTTTATAATTGGAACTTTTTACATGATAGAGGCAAGGCCTTTCTCTTATAATTCTATTAAAGAAATAACCTGATCATGAGACCAAGACATTGTGATAACTGATGAGTGTTTTGACGATTGTAACTTGTTTACATAACTATAAAAACAAACTTGCCTAACAACGAAAACCCATCTACTTGATCATACCTACATTTTATATTATATTATTATATTATTCAACAAAGTGGATAAGTTTTCAATTCAATTTCAATGATTACCGTACACTTCCAAATATAAACTGAGGTTACTGGTTAGGTTAGAAACATTGAATAAAGAAGAAAAAGGAAGGAGCATATGATCGATTTCACGTGTTATCCTAGCCTTTAACTACTCGCGCTGGTGTATTTTGTACACCACTATAACTATGGTTGCTGCCATTTTTGTTTAATACTTCATGCGCACCCGGGGTGGCTATCTAACCTATTGGTGAAGTGTTGTTTACACGCACTGTCAGTGCCAGTGTAAAGAACCACCAACAAAAATACGAAAAAGGTGCTTTTGTTGCGGAAGACAGAAAAATTGGGTATGCACGACCATGTCGTGTCATACATGTGGGAAACCTGTATGCAAAGAACATGCAACTACTGTCAGTACTTGTTCGAAGTGCACTATCAACGATGATGAAACAATGAGTGAAAGCGAGTAGTCACTTAAAAAAAAACGTTTTTTTTTTTTGGTGCAATTTTCTGCTTTTTTAAGATTTTTTTTTGTTTCATACTGTTGCATTTAAGTTTTTTGTTCAATATTTGTATGGAAAATATTTCTTTAAACATTATTTACGTTATTTGTTTTACTTATATTAAAACTGGTTGTTTTATGGTGGTTTTTAGGCCTGGTGTACAAAATACACCACGCGAATAGTTATGTTGTATTTCAGGGCGAGCGTAGTTAAGGGTTAGGGAACCAACTCAGCCATATTGCTCAACCAGAGATGACTCATAATTCTCATAATAAAAGGACACGTCATGGTTCTGACCTCTGACGTGTCCTGTGTTTCACTCTTGGGTTTTTTTTGTGTTTAATTGTAGTATATTTTGTTGTAAAACGTTAAAGTGTGATGCAATATTTTATAGTTATATAATATAATGTAGGTTAGTGAAGTTATTGGCGTTTAATCAGCTTTAAAAACTGAAGCAGCCGCCATATTGGTAAACCATCCCGTTCAACGTCAAATCCACACATGCTCCTTCCTGTTAGAAAGTCGACTTTAGCTACCAACATCTCAATATTGTAACCTACAAACAACAATTTCCCCAGATTTTCACTTCAGTTATGTCATTTAATTGATGAAAAATAGGACAGGTTCTAAAAATTTTGTAAATATTTTGGATACAAACTTGAGCTCCCCCTGCCCGCGAGGTGCCGTAACTAAAAAGCATTTATGACGGTGGTGGGGGTATATCGGTTGGCGGGATATTTAAATTTAAATTATATCTTTGAATTCTGACTATTTGGAAGTCCACATAATAATAATTAACACAATTTTCAATAATAACGTCAGCGAATATTCGTTACTATTGAAAAGTGCATTAATATTATTTGTGGTTAAATGAAAAGAACAGGTACGTTATTATTAACTTTTATTGATTAGTTTTTTATAGTTAAAAAGGCAACCAATTGTATAAGTTAAAAAGTATTATAAGTATCTCATAGGTATAAAAAAAATATCTTGAAAGATTTTTAAAACTATGTAACAAATATTCCTGTTAACATAGGTATATACATCCAATTTTCAAATTTATTATAGTTTTTATATCAAAATACCTACATTATAATACCTCAAAAATATAGTAAGTATCATTTATTACCTCTAAACAGATGAAAACATGGGGCATTTGCTGATGAAGTATAATCCGTTGAAATTTGGAAAATTTAACTTTAAGGCTACAATAATACTTAATAAGTTCCTATTTACATAAACTTACATAAAGTTAAAAAAATTGGTGTCGAATTAATAAGCTGAAAAATACGGCAGCTCCCGTATTTCTTCTTGAAGTCCACCAGTTCACTATATGGATACTTTTCTGTCATTCAGTGAACACACGTGTTCATGTTCAGGGGACCCTTTCACTACATGCTAATGTGGAACCTGTGAAAGAAATTCTATATTCAAACAAACGTATAACATACCTATAATAAATGATGAAGAATTGATATAAGTACCAGAAAGCACATTTCTAACTATTTATATCTATTACTTACCAGATTAAATTACTGCTGCCTTTCAATGATATTTTCTGGACTTATTTAAGCACTGCAAATCACTCAAATAACATGCAAATTGTAAAATAAATGGTGAACAGGACGCAAATTTAAATTTCTTTGTATTTATTTTATTAGTTGTCAAATAGTTTCCAATGAAAAGAAAGTCCGATTGATCACGATGCCTAACGGGTAATAAGAACGAATGCTTGTCAATTAAAATTGACGAAAAATAGGACAACTTCCCTAAACTAAAAAATTTACCAAAAATTGGAGACAAAACTTGTATGAATTTGTCCTAAATTTAGTATCCTAAAAAATTGACTAAAACTTGTACTAAAAAATGGATCGTTACATATGGGCTTAATAATTATAGTATATCAGATTTTTATGATTACTTCGAAGATATATATAATGATGATGAATGCGACTCTGTACTTATTAGAGGCTTATATTTTATGTTTTCCATTTTAGGTTTTATAGGTATTTTAACAAAACTATCCACATAACAAATATACCTAATTAAAACCAAAAACGGACGGTGGAACAAACAATAATAATTATTAAATCGAACTTGAATCAGATTCTATTTCTACATCTCCATTCTCCAATAATTTCTAACCTAATAATATTTCATAATTTCATATTTAATAAATCACGACCCACTCGTTTTTGCTACTGCGCATGACGGGCGTTTTTAATCCATATAATTTCTTGGGCTGAAAAGTTGTCTACCGTGCGATCACACGGCGTTCATTCTGAACGATGTAACTCTTTACCCAATGTTATTACTTATTATGAACGGGTTAGGACGTCGCCGTGTGCACACGGCGTTTATTATGAACGTACCCTAGGAATAAAATCCAAATGTATGTCAGACTTCAGTACTGTCAACTTCATATTGATGTCAATATTAAAAAAAATGAATGGTTTTTTTTTAGATAGAACGTAATGTTTAACTGGTTGTCGCCCTTTCTCGTTATCGTTTGTTTCGTTGACACAAACGTGTGTTGTGTATTGTGTAGGAATAGGTTTTATTTAGCGTTGATTGAACCTGACTCCTTCAATCAACGGTTTTATGATCTCGTAGGAGTCGTAGGATGTGAATGTGAAGCATCATGTCCGTGTAGCATGTAGCTCGTATCCGTAGCGACCGTAGCTGCGTATCTTATCTCGCAGCCCAGGCCAAGAGACAGAAAAATAAAAAAGAAAAGAAGTTTTTGGTCCGGTCCGGTCTGTTACTGTTTCAGAATAGAATATGAATTACACTACACTTTACTTAAATTAAAAATGAATTGTTATTGTTTACTGTACTGTTTCTTCCTGGTCTTTTAGATGGTAGCGTGCAGTGTGGTGTGTTTTGTTTTGAATAATAAACAAATTGAAACTACCTATCGGGTCATAAGACAAGAGAGCTTCGTAAAAATTATCATCTCTGAAATGTGCAATGTTTTTTTACGATTTCTTCTCAGTTCTCACAAGTATTTCGATGATCTTTTCCTGACCTATCGCTATGCCTGTGTAAAGTAGAAGTAGAATAATAGTCTTCAGTGATTGTGATATTAATGTCTAGGTATTAAATTTGACAATGTTCTTTTTATACTTATCCGAATTTACTTGACTGCTTTGTTTTTTTACCGTAATTTCCTGCTATAATCTTCTTGATTGTTCTTACATGCGAATATTTATACTGGTAGTGTGTAACTTGATGGGAAATGGGTCAGACGACTAGCGGCATTCCAAGTAAGACAATAATAAGTAGTATCTACTAATTTAAAACAATGCAGCATGTTTACTAACAAATTGCATGACAGAAATATTGAGGTTAGTTTATTACCAAGTATGTAGGTAAAATAATTAGAAATACATAGCTACATTATATTATTTTTGATAGACCTACATATACAGACTGGACTATTATTATAGTTTATAGTCCAGTGGAGATCTATTTAAAATAGTAAGTTATAGTAATGGAACTATTGTGCAGCATGTAGAGGAACCGGACACCGGTTATCCTGTTGTTTAGTCTTCCAAAACACCCCTCACTTGCCCATTCCCCATTCCACTTTTACCACTCGCGTCGCTCACAGCAGCCACAGTGTTGCTGCATTAAATCAGGTCTTTGGTCAGGGTAGGTTTTTTTTTTAATTTTAGGGACATTTAAAGGAAAAAAAAAACCTTACCCTGACCAAAGACCTGATTTAATGCAGCAACCCTGTGAGCGACGCGAGTGGATAAAGTGGAATGGGCATGTGAGGGATGTTTTGGAAGACTAAACAACAGGATAACCGATAGGTAGGTAACTTTTTACCCACCTAGTACCTACTTCCTAGAAAATTAGAAATGAAGGTAATATCAAATACACTAGACTATAATACGTCCAACTCCGGCAATTTTACATGCATTTCGAAGGCAGCCGCTGTGGCAGCGCCATCGAGTGTCGCGAGTTGCAACTTACACACTGCACCATAGTGATGTGCAACAGATAACAGTATCGAGTAGATATTGATACATTAGTCACAAGTATCTGATACGTTGAGTTGATTACTTGATTACTTTTGCTTGCTTGATACTTAATCATTATACCCAGACCCCGGACCCGATATTTCTCTATGGGATCGATCGTTGAGTACCTACTGACTAGTTATGCAAGGCTACTTCGGTCCTCTAAGAAAATTAAAAAAAGTAAAAATTTCAAGCCAGAAAACAAAAAAGGAATAATAATTATAGAATAGGTATACTTGACTCTTTAAAAATTATAAGTAATAACATAATAATTATCAAATAAAAATGTAAATATGTAACTGTATTACATATAATGAAAAAATACTTGAGATGGAATGTGAAATAAGCAAAAAAAAATTTTTTCATTTATTTCAGTCTTGTGAGAAAAAAAAATGAAGATACCTACATAGGTATACGTATAATACCTACCTAAATATGTATGCTAGAAAACAAAAAAAGAAAAAAAAACAATAATTAGCCTCGTTACTCTTTAAAAAATTTAACATTTTATTAACAAATAAATCTAACTCCTACCTACTGTAATGATCCGGGACTATCATGCCATCGATTTTTCAATTATTCATGCTCGACTAGGACTGGGTGAGACCACCGGGGATACTGTTGAAAATCTGATTTGCACGAATGGTAGAGGCACAGAATTAAGTTTATTCTGTGCTGGAACCGTCTAAGAAAATACCGTTTAGAAATACTACCCTCTACCCTCTTATAGAAGAACCGTCTACTAGAAATACCTACCTACCGTTTAGCCGCGCGTTTGGTGTGTTGCACTTCCGATTTCTAAATATTGTCGCATAAAATTTCCATTTATTTATTTTTATTTCTTAAAATCATGATGAGAACATAATTAGGTATCTACATAATGTCTAAAAAGAAATATTTTTTTTTTTTTAATTTTAGTAAAATAAAAATAAAATTTTAATTAAAAAATTATTAAAAATTAATTATTATTATAAAAATTATTAATTTAAAAATTTAATAAAAAAATCTTTATTGCTAGTAACTAAAAAATCCCGAAGATCTCAACGGTGAGAGAGAGATAAAAAACCGCTCTGTATTATAGAACTACATACCGAACCGAAGTACGGACAGAGATGCAATACAAGATACAAGGCCATATGGGCTAAAACATCACGTGGAACTAGGAACTATGATTATACATAATTCAGTTCCAGCACTCCAGGAGCAGGATAGTGGAGTAAAATCGCTGCTCTATCTCGCTTATTTCTAGTAGTTTTTTTTATGAAGGTATAACCAGATGAGACCTTCACTATCTTGTAGAGAATGATTTTGTCCATCCGAAATGGAATGTGACAACTTTTTTTAGTAGTAACGAATTTTGAAAAATCGAATTTTGTGCTCCCGAGAAATTATTAGAAATTTGTGTTTTTTAAAACATCCATCGCGCTCATAAAGCAACGGTTTGAGCTAAGGTAATGAATTTTTCGGCATATACTCAAAAAACAAGAGCGCTTCTAGTGGAACTCAGCAAAGTTCGAAAAGTTAAGGACTTTTTGAGATAATTGGCCGTAAAGTCGTCACAAGTAAAACCGAGCATTGAAAACTTCATCATGCGGGTAGCTACGTGAATTATTGGAAATAGATGTCTATATGTACGGACTTGAATGAAGACAACATTATAGAAAAGTTTTTAAAAAAAGATTCAGCGAGTTAGGTCTCATAGTTTCCGAGAAACCGATTTTTTATTTTACCGTGAATTTGCGCTCGGTCGCTCCGAGTTACTATATTTGCGTATAACTAATGCGAAGTCTAGCTTTTGATGCTTCGCGCTGCAAACTGGCATAGCGATCGAGTTCTTCCGTAGGTATGTCTAAGGAAAAATCCACACTGATCTAAGAAATGAACGCACCGAAACTATTTTTGTTTAATAAAATAAAGAAACATTTTTGCTTAAGTTCGCAATCTTTGAATTTGGTGATAAACGAAAGTTAACAAGCACGCAAGATATCTTTGTACGCAAATCGTTTTTCATTTTAAATCGTATCTTGACTTTTATTAGTACCTAATGAGTAAAAAAATCTTGTATGTTTTTTAGGGATTTCCTGATGGTGTGTTGATTTCTAGAAATTCTTGGAGCAGTGAATATTATTATTCGAATATAAGAATATAAGAATTATACAGTACTATATACAAATAAAGATCATTTTTGTTTATATTTTTATTGAAAATTAGGTAGGTAGGTAAGTACCTGCTATACAGGGTGTTAAGTACCAACTAGTACAAAATAAAGGAGGTGATTCTACGACTTATTCTAAGAAGAAAAGTTCCTATTAACATGGGTCCGCAAAAGCACCTTTTTCGAGATACACCCTGTTCAAAAAAATTATTTTTTCTTACTTTTTCTCAAGAATCTCAAGAATCGTTTGAGCTACACAGGCTCCAGCTTTTGTACAGATTTTTACATTAATAATAGCTACTTTTAAGGCTCCAAATTAATCATCTAAAATATGCCAGTGGTGGAGATTTTAGGGTTGCGTAAAGGTTCCCTAACTTTTACGGAACTGGAAATTGGTATTTTGAGAGCAACTTTCAAAGCGCCAATGTTTTTTACACAAAAAAGTATTCTTGGTTAAATATAAGCCACCGTTCTCGAGAAAAACGGCTTTTTATGATTATAAAAACGCACAAAATTGTTTCAATAGTTTCTTGGTAGATATGAACGGCCAAATGATCTTCATGTTCAGGTGGAAAGAAGCTGTTCTAGACGAAGTTTAAATCAATGTTGCTACTACCACAAGAAAAATTGGTGCAAATTTGAATTTGTGCCATGTACAGTATGAAAAATTATGAAAACAAATTTTTTGTTCATGTTGAATTTTGTACATTTTTGATCATAAAATGACGTTTTCTCGAGAACGGTGGCTTCTACAGCATTTGACCAGGAGTACTTTTTTGTGTAGAAAATATTAGCTCTGTGAAATTTGCTCTCAAAATAGCAATTTTTCCAGTGCCGTAAAAGTTAATGGGGTGAAACCCTTACCAAACCCTAAAATCTGCACCACTGGCATTACTTTGAACATTAGTTTCAAAGTAGCCTTCAAAGTAGCTATTATTAATGTAAAAATCGGTACAAAAGCTGGAGCCTGTAGCTCAAGCGATTCTTGAGATATCGCAAAAAAAGTAAGAAAAAAACAATTTTTTTGAACACCCTGTATCTCGAAAATGGTGCGTTTGCGGACCCCATGTTAATAGGAACTTTTCTTCTTAGAATAGATCGTAGAATCACCTCTTTTATTTTGTACTAGTTGGTAGCTAACACCCTATATAATTATTATAATAATGAAAAATTAAATGTCTTCATCTTCGTCGGTGTCATCTTTCTCAACAATTTTCTGCAAGTTATTGCAATTTCTAGAAGTGCAGTCTGAACAACATCTCTACCCATCTTTTATACAAACACAAAATCATCTTTACTTAATTCAGCTGCCTTTATTATGTTTAATAATCCCTTTTCAGTCGGGTTATTAACAATTGTGTCTTTTGAGCAATCACAAAGATGTCCACAAATCAAACTTAAATTATTATTGTCTTCCATTTCCAAGTAATTGAACTACTAAATTGTTACTTTAGCTTAGCGGATTGGCTAAAAATATATTGAAGTGTTCAGTATAAACTTATTTACCGAACTTTTTCGTAATTATAAAATCGATACGTTTCTTTGTAACTATTATTAAACACACTACAATGAGTTTTAAAACAATAATTACAATCACTACCACGTTCAACAACCACTTTCAGTACGAACCGCAAGTTCTGTGTATAATATAACGCTCAGCATAGGTAGTAGTGCGCTATCGCGTTAATCCCATTCCGAGAACCATTTTAAAAAATCAGTTTCTCGGAAACTATGAGACCTAACTCGCTGAATCTTTTTTTAAAAACTTTTCTATAATGTTTTCTTCATTCAAGTCCGTACATATAGACATCTATTCCCAATAATTCACATAGCTACCCGCATGATGAAGTTTTCAATGCTCGGTTTTACTTGTGACGACTTTACGGCAAATTATCTCAAAAAGTCCTTAACTTTTCGAACTTTGCTGAGTTCCACTAGAAGCGCTCTTGTTTTTTGAGTATATGCCGAAAAATTCATTACCGTAGCTCAAACCGTTGCTTTATGAGCGCGATGGATGTTTTAAAAAACACAAATTTCTAATAATTTCTCGGGAGCACAAAATTCGATTTTTCAAAATTCGTTACTACTAAAAAAAGTTGTCACATTCCATTTCGGATGGACAAAATCATTCTCTACAAGATAGTGAAGGTCTCATCTGGTTATACCTTCATAAAAAAAAACGGCATAATTTCAGGCCGATTTTACTCCACTAGGAGTTTATAGTAGAGATACCGTTCCGAGGGTCAGGGTATGCGTGTCGCGATTACGGCTCCGCTCCAGTCGGCGATGTGGCTATGGCTAAACAGTTCCAAAATACCGGTATTTTGACGCGGTATTTTTCTGTCGCGGTACCAGTTGGATTGGAACGGTCGTACTCTTCGGTAACAGTATTTCCCATCTCTATTCCGGGCCCAGTAGAACAACTGTAGCGGTCCTCAAGCTGCCAGGTTCGCTAGCGTCGCCTCGCTGCCGGTTTTCAGTCGAAGTTGGACGTATTATAGTCTAGCGTATTTGGTAATATAGTGTATTCCAACTCTATTGGGATCAAGTTGGCTATGGATTATGTGAAGAACTGAATAATTGTGAATTATCAACTTATATCATGCATTTGACAGTTCACTGACAAGAGTGATAAGTGTTAATATTCTAGATTATGTTATGAGTGTTTTTATAGATTTTATAATAGTACTGGATGGAGTCTCGCCACATTCAACATTCAACCGTTTCAACCATGCTTTCAAGTGGTGACAACATTAAAAAGAGATGACGAAATTGAGAAGCCAAAGCAGATGACAGAGATAGCTATCATTGTAGGCAAAAAATCCACTTTTTCTGTACTTACATTCTCTTTTTAAACTGCATTTTCTCTTAAATGAAATCAGACAAAATTATAGGTAGTAAGATTTTTTCATATTCTTTTTATTACTGGCAAACATAATATTAAAAAAAAATAAGTACCTGTAGTCAAGAATTCAAGACAATAAGAATTGTTCAGAAATTGCAATCAATAGGTAATTCACTGAACATAACTTTAGGATCAGCTGATTTTCCATGGCCAACCGCGGTCCGAATAGTTGGAATAGCCTATAGGTACCTAAACCTCGAAAATTAAATCTAGTGTATTGGTATTGGGTAATTTAATGGTCATTATTTACATCCGCGGCTCCTACAGTGTCACTATGGCACCTATATAATAGGGGTGGAGAACAGACCTATAGTAACACTAGGAAGATATTCATTTTCTTTGCAAATGAAAGGGAAGGAAAAAAACGGCATAAAAAATCAATCTTGACAGTGCAATGAAAGTTCAGTCCTGGCAGAAGCGCCGATTAAATACCTCGAGTCTCGGATGAACCACTTGACGACAATGCCAAGTGCCAGAGACGGACCCACTAAGTCACAATACCTAAGTGAATTTATTGGTTATGTTTCCTGTCAATTTTACCAGTGGCATAGTTTTCGTGTACTGTGACTGAAAATTTACAAATAAATAAGACAAAATGCGAGATAATTTATTGAAACATAAAAGAGCTAACGTAGAGTGATTTAACTGATTATACAGGGTACACAGTTTTGTAATATTGAATGTCAATATTTAAGGGGGTGATTTTTTGGAAGAAAACTTCATAAGAACGTATGCCCTGAAAGTCTTCATTTTTGAGATACAAGGTGGTAAAGTTTTATTAAAATAAATAATTTTTTCGTAATTTCTGTAATACCGCCCTGGATATTTTAATTAAATTTCGTATACAGGTATTACGCATCAAGGGACTTTTTTTCATGTACCACGTTTCATTTTATTTCCACTAGTGACATTTTGCAGAATAACTATTATTATAATTATATTAGGTCATTATATAGGTACATCCGCGGTTCCTACAGTTTCACTATGGCACCTATATAGGGGTGGAGGACGCAACATACATGGCATGCAAACGTAGTCGGACCGCTATTATGAGCGATGTCGCGTATTTTGGAATATAAATGCAAAATAAATGCAAAATTCAAAATAAAAACTGTGCTATTGTTAATCTCGGAATATATTCCTTGCCCTGAAAGTGAAAAAAAATAGAAATTCGACCGTAGTGCCAAAGAGGCCTTAGTGGTGACCTTGACATTAGTTTGCAATGGCTGTTTTTAGCTTCTTACCCACCCAGCACCCCTATTTCGCTCCTCGGTCCCGAAAAAATTGATGAAACGTAGGAGCCGCGGATGTATACAATTACCTTATATATTATTATAATTATTATATAATATTATACCTAATTATATAATTTTCAAATACATAAGTAATATATGTATCTGTGTGAGTTAGCAGCTGGTAAACACAACTTTATGTCTTGAAAACAGACATAGTGAACAATGAAATAGGGTTCAATCGTTTAAAAATTCCTATAAATATCCTATTTAGTAAATTATTGTAGAATATTAATAATTATAGGACATTCTCCTATCCTATGACAATACTATACGTAATAACACATCAATCATCCATCACCCTGCAGATCTCTAGATGGACCTTCGATTTATTTGTCATAGTTCGTTTTCAGATTGGATAAGATATAATATTTACAAGAAATGATGGATGGGTATTTGCAATTGTGATTCACTTCCACCCTTCATAAAAGGGGGAAGAACTCCCTCGTTGGAGATGCGACGTGCCGTTGTTAGGTGTAGTGTCAAATTTCCCTTCATGCATTTGATTTCTAATGGGCACCGGAACTTCCGCTCATCTGCTCTACTTTCCCCTCTGTACCTACCTACCTACCATCCATTATCTGCTTAGCTGGTAAACTCAACTCTCTTGCTCTTTTGAATGTTAAGTTTTACTTACCGCATGTTTTAAAATCATTGGGTCCTATTAGCCGTTTAATGTGTTTTGGACAGCTTGGACGGTTAATAATAATTATTGTAAGCATGTCGATGTCCTGTTTAATAAGCTACAATTGAAATTATTATTGGATTAACCCAGACCCTAGATAGCTCAATGGGAGTAGTAATGAAATGAATTACCTGCCTACTCTAAAACTCTTGTATCGTTAACTCGCTTAATGAAGAACTTCCGTTTCGAGTAATCCTCGTTCTGAGAGTAATAGTAATTATGATAATAATTAATGCAGATGCCATGACGAATTCCGACCGGTTGGTTTAAGGTATACCTATGCGTTGTCTAGATTAATTAATATTTAATTCGAAAGAAATTTTCGTTACCAAAAAGTGGAAGTTGTCGTCTTTTGTCGAACAATTGGAGCCATTTTTGGAAGACAATCATCCTTCTTAGAGATAAAATATGGAGTAATTATAATAAAACAAAAAATATTACGTGTCTAGAAGTGGCGACTACGAATAAAACGAATTAAAAAATATATTATATAATTTTGGTTGCAGTAGCCAATTTTTATTTTTATGCGAATCCGCGGATAGGTGAAATTACTTTTTAAAAATTAAAATTCTAAATTTGAAAATTTATTTTTCGGGTTCAGCCCTGCTTGGTTCAGACTAAGTTCTAAAATAATTTAGTTTTGAAACATTTAGCACGTCGTTTGAGTGAAGTTAGCAACGATTTCTCAGCCACGAATTCTGACGTGAAGGAATATTAACAGCATCTGTTCTTCCTATAAACTCTGTTTTATTTATTTATTAAAAACATTTTTATAATTTTTTATTCCCCACCCCTCTTTAAGGGCGACAGAAGTGCATTCTGGATATTTGGAAAGGACGACTGTTGAAGAACTTTATGCAAAAATTTGCATTAACGCCCATGTCACAAAAGGGTTGTTAGAGGGGAATGAATATAACATATTGATATAAATCCGCCAGGTATAAGAGATAAATTCTCAAATTTTATAATTTTTTTCCCACCCTAAATTAAGGGTGACAGAAGTGCACTCTATATTTTTGGAAAGAGGGACTTTGGAAGACATTATGCAAAAATTTTCATTAACGCACATATCACACATGGGTTCTTAGAGGGGGATGAATATAGATTTAAAAAAATCCGTCGCAGGTATACGAGGGAAATTCTGAATTTTTATAATTTTTCCCCGCCCCTCTTTAAGGGTGACAGAAGTGCACTCTGGACTTTTGGAAAGCATAACTTTCTCGGAGAATATTATATGAAAATTTTAATTCACGCACATGTCACACAAGGGCTGTTAGAGGGGGATGAATTGAATTTTCATATAAATCCGTCAGGTATATGTGAGGTAAATTGTCCACACTTATATTTATGGTAATTGTATACATCCGCGGCTCCTACGTTTCATCAATTTTTTCGGGACCGAGGAGCGAAATAGGGGTGCTGGGTGGGTAAGAAGCTAAAATCAGCCATTGCAATTTAATATTAAGATCACCACTAAGGCCTCTTTGGCACTACGGTCGAATTTCTATTTTTTCTTCACTTTCAGGGCAAGGAATATCTTCGAGATTAACAATAGCACAGTTTTTATTTTGAATTTTGCATTTATTTTGCATTTATATTCCAAAATACGTGACATCGCTCGCTATTATGGTCCGACTATGTTTGAATGCGGTTCGTATGTTACGTATGTTAGCAGACCGGCTCTGGTGTTGATATTACGAGTTTCCGGTGTTTATTCCGTCCACTCGACACTCTGACCTTGCATGTTTATTGTGATTTTCGCTGTTCTAAACAGGCCCGCACTCAGGAAGACCTTCTTTTGATGCCCTTTTGTTCGCTTATCTTTCATTTGCAAAGCAAATTAATACCTTCCTGGTGTTACTATAGGTATGTCCTCCACCCCTATATAGTGCCATAGTGAAACTGTAGGAGCCGCGGATGTAAATAATGACCATATTTATTTCCCACCCCTCTTCAAGGGAGACATAACTACATTCTAGATATTTGGAAAGGAGGACTTTTGAAGAACTTTATGCAAAAATTTGTATTAACGCACATATCACTTCACACTAGGGATATTCTATTCTGTGGCATAACAGAAAAAAGATAATATCCCCTATATTGTATTTCTGAAAAAAAAAATTACATATTTTTATCGTGGCTAGTTACCAGTCAAGTCAGACCGTTTGTATGCTTATGTTGGGATTAGAATGTGATCGCTTACAGAGTTTATAGCTGTTAATATTCCTCCACGTCAGAATTCGTTGCTGAGAAATCGTTGCTAATTTCACACAAACAAGTACGCCTTGGAAAAAAAAATTCTGCATATGTATAGTAAAGTCCGTATATGGCAAATACCTACGACGAAAATTTATTTTAAAAAGTGGTTTAGAACAATATAACATTTAGGTTTCTATAGTAATTTAAATTGATTTGAGAAATAATAAACGTTAAGGAAATGAAAAATGATAGTCGGTCATTGGTTTTGAAATTTGGTACAGTAGGCCTGAATGTTAATTCTAATAAACAACTTTTTTAAATAACTTCGTCAAATTTGCTTCATAAATCTTTACTCCGCATAAAAAAAGTTTTTTTTTGTTTCATTACCAAGCAGGGCTGAACCCCAAAAATTTAAGATTCAAATTAAGAATTTTATCTTTTCACCTATCCGGGGACACCACCACTGTAGATAGAAATGGTTAAATTAGAGTAGACGAACGCAATCACAAATATCCATGACAATAGAACGAACGAACCCATAATTACGGTGACATTTAAACGAATTTGTCGACGAACACGGTAGTCGGTAACCCTTGGATCACCGACTATGTTAAAAAATCAAAAGTCTAACCAAATCGTAATTTATGACCTAAAAAACAATTTCGTATTGTTGTGAGTGCATTTTTGTGTAGGTTGGTTGTGTTAAGTTATGAACGTCTTTGTATATTAATTATTATGTATATAAATTGATGACCCCGCGGATACCTATAAGAAACACTGACGATGTTATGAATAATTATGAAACAAACCAAAGAGTCCAAACTCCATAATGCCATTTAACTTCCGTTTTATATACTACGCAGATATTTACTGTTTGTTATACCGGGTGGCTGTAATTATATTATCTCTGTACATAGGACATTGCCTAATAATGCAAAATAGTTTCCATGTTGATTGTTGACATAATTATTATTTTCAATAACAATACGTCAAAATACTTTGACAATAGGCAATAATTAATTTCGCTGACATGGAAACTACGTTGTATTATTAGACAATGTCCTCTTGCAAAGATAGTATTTTTTTTTATCTTATTTTACCATTAAATTCGAAAAATACGAACAATGATTAAATAGAAAAGATTTAAGGAAAAGAATATAGAAAAGAGATTTTTAATTTTAGAAAAATATTATAAATGGCAAATGTAATAGAGAAGAAATAAACCCAAAAATATTAAATTTTAAATAAAAAATTTATTTGCCATTTATAGCGTCTAAAATTAACATTCTTTTACGTGCTGGGCTATTTAGCAAAAAATCTTGTATGGCACACGTTGCAAAAGTGGTGTTTAAGCATTTGACGATTGTCAAACTCGGCTTTCGACCTCGTTTGACAATTTTAGCCGCGTGCTTGAAACACTCCCATTACAACTTGTATCACAAGTAGCTATTTTAGTCAGCCGTCAAAAAATGTTGACATTTTTTCATCAATACAGGGTGTTATGTAATTGAATGTCAATATTTGAGGGGGTGATTTTTGGTTCCATTTTAAGAAGAAAATTTCATTAGAACGTAGGTATGCCCTAAAAGTCTTAATTTTTGAGATACATGGTGGTAAACTTTATTTAAAATAAATAATTTTATCATAATATCTGTAATACCGCTCTGGATATTTTAATAAAATTTCGTACCTGCAGCTGTTTCCAAAGCATGCTTTGGTATTGTTGCAAAATGATCATAATTAATATGGTGATCAATTTTAGTGCAAGCAAATTTTTAAAACAGTTTTACTCGGAAACAGGTCATTTTATCGTGATAGACAAAGAGGTCCTTTTTCGAATATTTCTTCATGCTCTTTAATTGTGCGTCTTCAAAACTCAGAAAAAAATATTACGAAAAAAGTTATAGACCTTTTTTGATGGTCAAGGGCAGTTAAGGCTTCTTGATTTCGAGGGATTTAGGTCTAATTTTTGGACCAACGATGCAAAGCAAAAAGCAACATTAGTGGCAAGTGTGTCAAATTTGAAAAAAATCCGTACACTAGAAAAAAAGTTTTCTATTTTCAATTTTAACTTTGAAGGCTTATACCTAACTTTTTTATTTGTGAGTTTTCGAAAAAAAAAATTATAGATACTTTTGGCAATATTTTATCAAGTAGAATCACCCCCCTCAATTTTTTGCGCATGATTTCCGGACATCTTGTATATTTTTTTATTGGACTTACATTTATGTAATTAGAATTAACTAATAAGTAATTGATGTTTTTAATATATCCACAACAATTAGTGTTTGGCCGACGACGTCATCTTTATTTTTTTATCGGAAACCCCCTATTTGCGATACCTACATCCTTGCCAAAGTCTTTTTAAGGGAATTATTTTCTGCTAAGTTTAATACTTTTTTCAAAAAATAAAAATGAAAACATTTTTTAAGGAATGTCGTGCCATTATGTATACGTACATCACTTCGAAGTTCGAAGTCTTTCTAAGAAGAGTTGGCAGAGTTTCTCAAAGTTGGCCATGTTTTTAAATTTACAACAATTTTAAAGTCTTTAACATTAACAATTGAAGGTTTTTGACAATGCTTAACTTTTTTGAATTTACGAATATGTGAAACCTCAAATTTTCTTCTTAGGAAGACCTTCGAAATTTTGGAAGTACATTAGGTATGATCTTATTTCAATAAAAAGGTCTTATTTTTTGCGAAAAAAAGTTTGAAATCTAACAGAAAATATTCCTTTCAAAAATATCTTTCCAACGTATTACAATGTATTGCAGTCAAGTAGGCAGTTACTATTAAAAAAATATACGATGACATCATTGCTCAAAAACCAGTGACGTCATGATAATATTTTACTCTTTAGAAGATGCCATTTTAAAAAACAAAATCGACATGTCAAAACGATTTTCATAAGAACGTCATATAACATAACAGAATTATTATGAATTTTATTCCAAACTTTATACACATATTATATCTACATGTGAAAGGTTGGAGAAATAAATGCCTATTCTTTGAAGTTTGAAATGATGTACCTACCACAGTACGGCCTCTCTTTTAATTCAATACATTGTTTTTTCCTTTTTTTTTCACAAAATAAGTTTAGAAATTTAGTGGAACACATTATTCTCCAACAGACCTTTACAACCTTCATTAGGTACAAGTAGGAGGTTGCAAAAAAAAAACGATCACGGTTTTTGACCATAATCCACATGTCATAGGGATTTCCATAGAAAGGTCATGAATTATGTTCCAAATTCACACTCTCTATTTAATGCTTAGGAAATATAAAAAGGAAATATAACATATAAAAATAAAAACATTTTTACCGTCAGTTGGCAGAGCAAGTTTATTCTTATTAGGAATATTGCAAAAAACGAAACTGTTACTGACTGAAATTGATTGAAGTAAATGCATTACATATTTATAAAACCACGAGATGAGGGCAATAATTACTATTAGTTCACGTATTATGGCCGGCTGCTGCGGGTCAGTTCCAGCTGTCCTCTTCCCGCCAACACCTGTCATCAGTTTCTCTGTTAATTCTGTTATCACCTGTAGCAGTTACCAGGCCCTGTCTTCTCTTATTTTTTATAGCAGTACCTTAACATTACCATATTATTCTGCGTTATCCTTGCTACAAACCGCAATCCTCCTAGGAGGCTGTGCTCACCTGTCTTAAAGGTGGCCAACGATGTTCTGGAGACTGGAGAATAACAAGTGACTCAAATAAATAAGGCAGCTGTTATGCAACTATACTTATCTACCTACCTACACAATTTTACATGGTTTTTATTCCGTATACATACAGGCTGTTTCAGAGATATAGGGTCAAATCAGAAATATAAGTAGAAAAAATAAATTTCTGCTGAAAATGACGTTTTGTTTGAAAGATAGTCAAAGTTTAAAAAAATTTACGAGTTTTTGGTTATAAGTCGTGTAAATTTGAAACGATTTCGATGAAACTTGGTATGAACAATATCTAAGATCTCTAATTTGGCCATTTCAGGTTTTGTATATTTCAGTGGCGTAGATATTCAGGGTTTGGGTTGCAGACCCTTTTCCCTCCCTATCTTTTACGCCATTGAGTTTATTGCAATTATAAAATTGTTCAATCATAAAATTAACATTTTAGAACAAAAAGTATTTCTCAATTTTCTTCATACGGAGCACCGTTTTTGAGATATTTGAAGTTTCCTTTTCGGCAAATGTCACTATTTAATAATAGCATTGTTTCTTGTCAGATAACTTTTAATGAAATCAATAATTTTGCAATCTAAATGGCCCAAAATTACTTGAGAAAAGGTAAAATATCTCAAAAACGGTGCGGCGTATGAAAAAACTAAAGAATGGGCTATTGAATTTATTTTTTGCAATAAGTCAGCGGCGTAAAATATAGAGAGGGAAAAGGGGCGTCAATCCTGAATATCTACGCCAGTGGAAGACATCTACAAAAATGTAAATACCTAAATCAGCTTTGATTGCTTATTGTTAGTTCATGCCAAGTTTCATCAAAATCAGTTTAAATTTGCTCGAATTGTTTGTAACCAAAAACCGTTACATTTTTTTAAACTTTGACACCTGTATCTTATGAGAGGAACTACCCCTTCAAATTTGGCCCTATATCTCTGAAACACCCTGTGTATCGTATATGTAGGTATCTATTAAATATTTTTACGATTTAAAGATACGACTATTCCAATTGGGGAATAAATAAATACATAAATTTAAACATATCCTTTAGATAATAATATTTGACAAACATTACCTCCGCCTATGCATTTACGAAATACATACAATCAGGTGAACCAGATGATCTCGAACTGTATATTTTTTCTTCCAAGAAATATTCCTTTTGAAGTTCTGAAACTGTAGGTAATAGCATCCCCAAACTGTTATTTTTGAGTTTATCAGTATATTACTTCATACCTAGATCTTTTCAGCCTAGCACGTAGTTTTCTAGAAATTATTTACACACCTAATAAAGCTGTTTGGTGCTCTTTGTAATGAAGTAACCTCCTGGCCACCAGATGTGGAACATTTAACCCTGCCGGGGCCGGGACCCTGGGAGGTAAATTGTTTGTCATGATAACTTTCAACTCAAGTCATTGTGTTTTTATAAATACAAAGAGTGTTATTTCAAAGTTGGGGATATTTTTTTTTAAACCAGAATTATTTCACGGTTAAGGTAGTTTCTTAATGATTGAAAATTTTGAAGTTGCACTGGAAGAGTGGGACAAAAAAATGTAAAATTTTACAAGTCAAATGTGAACGTGTATTTTTTCCATCTGAACAGAAAGAATCTTTTTGAAAACAAATAATTCTGTAAATTTCTTTACATTTTAAATGGTGGCCTGTGTCGCTTAAAAAATACCTGACTTGAAAACGGTGGGGGGTTTATAAGACTTCTGACGCCTATGCCTATAGGGGCTACCAGAAATTTTCCGTCCCCACCTACCGGTGGCTCGTAAATCTCGAAAATAAAACCTCTGTAGTCTCCCCACTTCTTGACTAAACTAAAACTATAGAAATTGAACAAATCGACCATAATACATCATCGCATTATGTTACTTTAATGCGGAAAAAATATCTTTCCGGTGATGGTTAAGATGTGACGTGATGATTAAGTGACGGGCGCACTTAGATAAAGAGCACTTTTCCCACCATTCCCACCCATTTAAGTAATATTCCATTTATATTACCGCACTAGTAGGCCAAGATAGTGTATTACAATACTAGTGAGGAAAATGAGCCATTTCACACGAGTTGGATATTATTGTTATCGTACGAGGCGTTAGCCGAGTGCGACAATCTCATACGAGTGTGAAATGACGCTTTTAAATTAGCAACATTTTTAACGTTTTTCTCGGCACGTCATTTCTCGTATCTGCCATACGTCAACTCGTGTGTTATTTTTGATTTATCATGAAAAAGCCGAAGAGATATCAGAATAACTTTTGTAGGGACTGCTTCAAGATAATGTCATGGAATATGGAATATCTGAGTCGAACATACCTAATTATGATTTTGTTTTTGATCATAGTTTTGATTTTGTCACCCAACGGGTCCTTAGTTACGCAGTAGGTAACTAAGTATTCATCTATAGATAATTCAAGTCACGACTGCTTATATAAGGGTTATTCACGGTATACGCCACGGAAGATTATGGCCGTGTCTTTGGATTTTAGGTTCTTTTTATTTTTGGAGTGGATAGAGACCCGGCAGAGGTACGTTTTAAAATTATATTCATAATGTACAGTATGTCCCAAAAGCATAAAACATATCAAAGTTATGTTTTTTTAAATGGAATGCTCCTATGTTATTGCATTTTTAGATTGTCTGAGAAGAGGAAATAAGATTGGCTTTTACAGTTGGTGTTTAAATTCAGAAGTTTTTGAGTTATAGACAAGTGAAAATCGTCATTTTTCAAGTTCAAGGCCCTGTACAACGAAAACGGTTCAAGATAGAGAAAAACGGCTTACATGTCCCTATTTTAACTTTTTATGTACTATCCTATGGTATAGAAACATTTGTGCTTTCTTTGATTTTTTAATTTGGAGAAATCTCAGAATTTTTCAAATTTTTTATCACCCTGTATAAACATTTCATCTACATCGTAGGATAGTACATGAAAAGTTAAAACAGGGACATGTAAGCCGTTTTTCTCTATCTTCAGCCGTTTTCGTTGTACAGCGCCATGAACTTGAAAAATGACGATTTTCACTTGTCTATAACTCAAAAACTTCTGAATTTAAACACCAACTGTAAAAGCCAATCTTATTTTCTCTTCTCAGATAATCTAAAAATGCAATAACATAGGAGCATTCCATTTAAAAAAACATAACTTTGATATGTTTTATGCTTTTGGGACACCCTGTACATTATGAATATAGTTTTAAAACGTACCTCTGCCTGGTCTCTATCCACTCCAAAAATAAAAAGATCCTAAAATCCAGAGACACGGCCATAATCTTCCGTTTCGTATACCGTGGCCCACCCTGTATACAGGCTGTCCGGTAAGTACCTCCTAATCTCTCGGGAGCATACAGGGGAGGTCAAAAAAACCTAGTCTATCGTAAAAAAAAAATTCCTAGAGTGTCCCCAAACGGAGATATGGAGCCCTAAAAGGGTGCCCCGCAATTTACTTTTTTGGCTCTAACTTTTGAACCGACCTGTATAATTGGATGGAATTTAAACACTTTATAGAGGCTACAGAGAGCCATCAGGCCATATTAAAGTCGATGTTTGACGTCGTCAGGGAAGACAGGAACGGACTTACCATCATACTCGTTGAGTCTAAATTTTGACAGGTGTCACTTTACAGAGCTAAAAACTATTTTTTTGAATTGTCTAATACTTCATCTTTAAAAAAAGTGCTCTTAATTTATTTCGGTAAAACTGACGGTTTTCGAGATAAATCGGTTTTTAGGTATGCGAAACACTCAAAAGTTACTGATGCTAAACACAAACAGGTAAAAATCAGGTTCATGTTGATAAACCTACCTACATAATGGATTGCTATTGACGGAACTTGATCAAAATTCGCATAAAAGTCGATTTATCTTGAGAACCGCTAGTTTTATCGAAATAAATTAAGAGTACCTTTTGTGAAGATGAATGACCAGCGTATTTAAAAAATAAGTTTTCAGCTCTGTAAAATGACACCTGTCAAAACTTTGACACAATGAGTGTGGTGGTAAGTCCGTTCCTGACTTCCTTTAGGACGTCAAACATCCACTCTGATATGGCTTAATGAGTCTTTATGGCCTCTATAAAAAAAAAAAATTTCATCAAAATATACAGGTCGGTTCAAAAGTTAGAGCCAAAAAAGTAAATCTTAGGGTACCATTTTGAGGCTCTGTATCTCCGTTTAGGGACACTCTAGGAATGTTTTTTTTATGACAGACTAGGTTTATTTTGACCTCCCCTGTATGCTCCCGAGAGATTAGGAGGTACTTACCGGACACCCTGTATACCTAGGTGAATATACATTGCTATCGCATTTATGTGAGTACAGACTCGGCCTAACGGCATCGCCTACAAAATTCACAGGAGTATGGTAAAAATGTCTGTGTTTCACTTATATCGGAAATAAAGGTCATTATTTACATCCGCGTGTCCAACAGTTTCACTATGGCACTTATATGTATAGGGGTGGGGATGTACCTATAGTAACACCAGGATGGTATTCATTTGCTTTGCAAATTCATGGTTAGCAAAAAAACCGGAACTAAAAATCGGTCTAGGGAGTCCGGTCCTGGTTAGCATCGCGTATAATCACATGATAAACCAGTTGAACTGTTGAATACGTCAAGGCCAACCGCTTCGTAGCGTTGCCGACAGTACAGAGTAGGATCCGCACTATATCCGCTTTCTCATATCGTACCTATCCAGACTATAGGGACTGATGTCACGCTTTTTGGAATGCAAATGCAAATTTAAAAATAATAATCGTGCTACTGTTAATCTCGAAGATATTACTTGCCCCGAAAGTGAAGAAAAAAAAAAGAAATGCGACCGTAGTGTCAAAGAGGCCTTAGTCGTGACCTTTAATATTAGTTAGCAATAGCTTATTTTAGCTTCTTACCCACCCAGCACTCGTATTTCGCTTATCGGTCCCGAAAAAATTGATGGAACTGGATACGTGGATGTAAATATTTACCATACCTATAAGTATTAATTATTCGTATTAAAGACAATTCGTGCAATTTTGAACCGCCGTTTTCCAAAATTTGAATGAACCAAAATTGTTTACGTTTCCTGCTTTGCATTTCTAGTTATACCTACATGTATCCAGTAAGACAAGAATCTAGTCACTCGCGATTACGACCAGTTGCCTATAGGTTTTGTCGATGGACGAAGCGTCCAAGAAATACTAAGATCATTTTCACACGGTGCGGTTTTCGATGCGGTTTGCCGGATGCGTGTGAATGAAATTATCCACATCAATCCAGACTCAATCAATAGTGGATAGTGGTCTACCCAGAATTTACCTTAAGTACTTCCCTGACAATTCAGCTTCCGGATTGTAAAAACCGGACCGTTTGAAAACGGTCCAGCACTGGACACTGGACATTTATCGAGGTCGTTTTTAAAACAAACAACTGACAGATTATACGGAAAAATGCTATGTACCTATGTCAAATGGATTACATAATAATTGTCTAATAATGTTTATTGTTTAACAAACAATAATAATAGGTATCTTAACGATAGGTTAAAACTATAACTTTTATAAGGCTTTTTTAAATTTAGATATTGTATGTACTAGGTAGGTATGAGTAATTTATTATATTATTCACGAGGTGGTGGTATTGGTATTACCTACACGGGTGCTAGGTAGGTATGTTTTTACCGTACCTACTTTTCAAATATTAAATCGGTGACAATTAGGTAGATATTGTATATTGACCATAGTATTATTGCTCCCTGTGTACTTACACTCACTAGCCAGCTGCCTTACCTACTACCTTAACTTAAATAAAATATCCCGTAATAGGAATAGGTATTGGGAATGGGATGACCACGGAGACGGGGTGTCACATGACCAACCAAAGATATCATTACATCTGTCTTCCCGCGGAACAGCTGCAGGAGACAGCAGGCTTGTGGCAGCGTTCCTATTGGTCGCCGGCTCGTGGCTGAAAAGTCGGCGAAACTTGCAGCGTTGCCACTTCATTTATTTATTACCTGTCGGATAAATTTTATAAGCAATCTGTTAAATGTTGTTGAATATTAATATTAAAATTTTAGCTAGGCACTAATGCCCGTATTCACAAACGATAATTTCCTAAATAATTACGTAATCAATTATACCCATCTCACTCTATTGCAAAAAAACTGCATATCTCCATCTCACTTATTTAATTAATTACGTAATTATTTAGGAAATTATCGTTTGTGAATACGGGCATAAGTCTTGATGAGTTCTGGTTCGAATTTTATTTAGATTTAGGTATAACTAGTATTATATAAGTTACAGGCCAAACTGTTTTTAGAACAAACTGATTTTAAAGGAGTAAAAGAAGAAAAATAAGGATAATTTTGAGTGACAAGAAATGCTTTGATTTTTACGTTTTATTTCCTCAAGATAGCTCAAATACTTATTTCACAATAAATGATGATTTTTTTTATGATAAGAGTATTGGAAGCAACAGAAAAAGAGGAAAGAAAATAAAAAAATTACACAGGTTGTATCGCATAAGAACCGACACAGAGCAGGGGCGTGTATGGGAACCCAAAATATGGTGCTTTAACGCAACTTATCTCTATATGTACTAAGTTTCACCCCTCAAAAATTGTAGGCCTCGAAATAAAATTTCAAAGTTCTCACTTGAGCGTAGAAAAACCAAACTTGGCGCACGTTGTTAGTGTATCGATAGTAAGTAGAGTTGAATTGTAGCATTTTAAAGGGTTGATAAGGGATGATGCACCCTTAAAATCCAAACTAGTTTGTCCTAGGATAAACTAGTTTGTCCTAAAAACAGTTTGCCCTGCAACATTTACATTATATGAAGTTTCATGGCCCGTTAAAAAAACGATTTCTGTATTAGATTACTTTCCTCGAAACCTTTTAGTTAACCCATTAAAATTTAAAATTCTTACAATTTTTCAACACCCTGCCCTGCACTAACCTTTCATCCACACACTGGGATATACCATGCACATGAAAAGTTAAGGTAAAGACGTGACGGCCTTTTTTACCTAAAAATCTTCAGCTTACATGTAAATTGCTTCTTTAAAGATCGAAAAATGTAGATTTTTACTTGCTCACTTCGCATAACATTAAACTGTACTGTAATACCTAATATACGGGGCTCCCCAGTTACAAAAATTTATTTTTTTAGGGCCTGTTTTTATGTTTCGCTATTTTGATCAACAGAAAACATATTAGTTTCCTAATCTAATCGACTTTCTAGCTTAACTAATAACGAAGTTGTGCTCAGCACCCTCACCCTATTCACCCCATACACAAACCTTTAAACCCTTTCTACATCAACTGGTTAACTAATAAGAAATTGCAAATTATTTTACACAACCGTGAAGTTCAAACGCGAAGTTAACACAACCGTGAAGAAACAAACGAAACGTTCTTGCATTCTGTTAATCTTGTTATAAAGTTTTTTTTTATCGTGCATGCGATACACTGTGTCCAAGGTAAAAATGAACTGCTTGGTGATCTCGGAAACCGTGGGAGATGCAGAGTGGGTTAAATGAGGAAAAAGTTGGGCAACCAGAAGGAATGCAATGGCAGAAAGAGATTTCAAAAATCATTTTTGATTGTTGAATAATTTTCAAAAAAACAAATTTTTTCTTACTTATTGACGTTATTATTGAAGATTGGAAAAACTGAAACCATATTTTCATTGCAGCTACTAACCAGCTCTGTATTTACTATGTCAGTTTTTTTTATCCGATAAAGGGCCGGACTGAACTTAATTTTTTGAAATACGACCCTTAATTTTTTTGCAAAAATTGAATGATATTTAAATTCTGAGTTTAATGATTTGCCACACATGTGTCCGTATTCATCAAACTTCAAAATAGAACCCCAGAGTTATATTTTGAAATTTGATGAATACGGACAATAGTTGTTAAACGTGTTTCGGACAATAGCTATTCACATTATCAGTTTAATTTCACCTTAATACGTATCTGTGCTGTTATTAAACTTCTTGGACTTGTATTACTCAACGTTATCACAATCCAACAAGTCCAAGACGTTTAATAAGTGCGTAATTAAAAATTCGAAGTTCAGTCCGGCCCTGCAAATATGAATCATCAGATAAAAAAACTGACCTAGCAAAAATAAAGCCGGTCAATAACTGCAATGAAAATGTAGTTTCTGCTTTACTAAATCTTCCAATAATAACGTCAATAAATAATAAGAAAAACTAAAATAATATTTTTTTTTATTATTCGAAAATCAATCTCTTTCAACCATTGCGTTGCCCTTCTGGTTGGCCAACTTTTTCCCTATTTAACGGACCCTGTATATCTCACGATTTCCGAGATCCCCATGCTGTTCATTCTTATTTTGGACACAGTATAGGTATACGGGGGTTAAAAATATGTAGCACTTTTTCTAAAAATTCAAAAGGCCGCCATTTTTAAACGACTTACTCGTTGATTCCCGAAAGTGCAATACCAAACCACTCCTTGTGGATATCTTATTCCCACAAAAATTGCAGTCCTCTAGATTGAAAACTGCGACCTGAAGGACAAGAACGGGTTTTTGAGCTCTTAGAAGCGACACGAACTGTAGAAACCACGCGACTTTTGGAATTTTTGACGAAATTAAGGTGTTTAAAGAAAATTTTGTATACAGTGTGGTCACTTTTATGTGGCTCATCATCGAGATCTCCTAAACCATGAGAGATACAGAGTCGGTTAAATTTGAGAAAAGTTGCACAATTTGATGCTTAATAAGAATCTGAAAGAAAATTTACGATATTTTCAGTCGTTACTGAAATATCCTGAAAAAACTGAAAAATTGAGATTTCCTATTTTTTCCATATCTTTTATTATTAAAAATTATTTAATAGTTTTTGTAGGTTAACATTAAATCATGAAAAACTATGCATTTGACATAACAAAAATTTTCAAAGCCGACTAGATCCCAGAGTTTTCATAGCCAACTTTTGTTTTTCTTATGACCGCCATAATTGTTTTTTCATGCCATTCGGTATTAAAAGAATCAAACTAACAAAAAATCTATAAACTTCAAAAGAAATAATGGTTTTTGCTTATGACTTTATTGGATAAAGATATTTTCCCTTTTTCTTCGTAAATAAAAATTTTGATTTTGATTTTTAATACTTATCAGATTTCAAATACCTGGCACTAAAAAAATTACATGGAAAGATGTCTCATCTTCCTCAATGCAAAGTCTGCACATCAGTGACTCTTCTTCTTCACTATTATAGAAGCCCATGCTTGTGCAGATGTCTCAGGTGACAGTGTCTTATGAGAAGTCCCACCTCTGTCCCGGTCTGTGTTCTGTTTATTTCAGCATTTCATTGGCAAGGCTTGGAGACGATTTTCTCAACAATAACTTGCCATGTGTCCGCGTCGGCTTCATATGAAAAGAGCACAAGTCCATAATGATAGTTTTGACAATAAATGACAAAAGTTGTTTAAACTAGGGATATGATATTCACATCGTGAATGATTTTTTTGTTAGTCTATGTTACAATTTAGCAAATGTTTTTCAAAATTGTAAAATAAGTGGACTAGTGCCTAATTATTCATGTTCGTATTTGCGTATTTTTATTATTTTTTTTTTTTGACTTACGCATACTAAATAAATGAAATTTGCATATGACGCCATGACAGGTTTGAAAAAGTAGGAAAAACTATTTGGGCGACATTTAACAACAGGGGTATTCACGAGGTTCGTAAAATCCATGTAGTTTTATATAAAATTTAACAATTCTGATTGGTTTTCTGAAAAACGAAGTGATGATGTCGTAAAACTACACGCATTTTACGAACCTCGTGTGAATAGAACGCGTGTACGTAATAGTTCACTAGATGACATTAAAAAATTTGGGGGAAAAGCTCTGCCGCTTGCTTTTAGAGGCGTTAATATATTTCCATATTATTCTCACTATTATAGGTGAGAACATAGGTACTGGGTGAATATAATAATTTAAAAAAATTGTAAATTCACAAGATTTAAAAAAATAAGTTGCGCACGGCTTGCGAGTCGCGAGGAGTAGGTATAGGTACTTGGTATTTTTCGGCATTCCAGTCAGTTACTGAAATTTGATTTGAAAAAAACATTTGGCTATTATAATCAATGCTACCACTAGTTGCTGATTGTCTTGAAAAATTTTAACAATAATTGATGATCACTCAGTATATTGGTTAATTTTAACAAGTAGGAATCGAAATTAGATGTGGCAACGTTGCATCGATCCATCGCGACGCATGAGACCGATTCGATTCACGTCCGTTCACTCCGTCCGTTTCAGTCCATGTTCACTACTTCAGTTATTATTATTTCTTCATTGTGTTAGGTTCCCTTGAGGGGTGTAGATGGAAATCGTGAAATTTTCACCTTCGTTCTCGGTTCTTACGAGTAGTTGACTGCTCGCTCGTCTTCCATCGTATCGTTGCGCGTATATTATCTTGATCGGAGTACAAATTTAGTGACAATTGTTGGTTTTTGAATGGGTTATCGTGGTGACTAAGTGGTGGTCTTGTTCATTTGTCTGTCTTCATGGGTTTTTTCGGTGTCAACAACTCTTCCCATTGTCCCCAAGTTGAGAAGCCCAAAAAGTGTAACGACTGTAACAGCGTTCCTGCACCCACCAAGGGAAAGATGAAGGTTCTTAAAAAAATCAAACGCCGAATGGGTTTAGGTTCGTATATATTTTTTTTCAATTGATTATTAGGTACTTACCTATTAATTATTGTTTAAAAAAAGGACAACATTAAGGAATGGACTTTTTAATGTTTACCTAACAGTTGGGTTTTTTCGACAAGGGGTTGAAATACCTACCTACATAATAGGTACTCGTAGGTAAACTTCACTTTAAATTTTTTGTTCAATCATTAATGTTGGAGAAAAAGGATAGTTGGATTGGAGTTATCATTGTCTCTTTTCTGTTTTTTTTTTTTTTTTAATTTGGCTGGTTTTGCTAAAAAACAACGTCCAAAAAATATAAATCTTGCTTCAAGTTAACGCTTAGTTTAAAAAAAAAAACTGTCAGTGAAAGACCTCCTAATGGAAAAGCTTCAACAGATTTGAAGCCCTTTAGAAATTGGCGCACTTGAAAATTCTACAAACACACCATGGAAATGGCTTATTTCGAACAGATCGAATGTTTCGTCTTTTTAAAGAGGTCAATCGGTTATTCGTCAGATTTGGGTTCTTTGAACTTTGACAAAAGTTAATTTTAATTTGGATCGCGCAACAATGAAATTTGAGGCAAGAAATAAAGCAAGCAACTTTAATTTGGCCAGTTCATACGCTAAACTTTAGGTAGGTAATAAAAAATAAACCTAATAAAAACTAATTACTATTGGAGTAGCGCCGAATATACAGTGTGTGTCACAGGCATGGTACACCCCCTTTTTTTTCTTTTTTTTTTGATATAATTTTTTGAAATTTGGTACGTCGCATATTCTCGGTAGAGCGCACTTTTTAACAGCAAATTGAATTTTTTCTCACATCCGGTTTTTCCGGAAATGTTACCAACTTTTTATTTTTAAATGGGAAACCCCATATATAATTATATTTTTGGATTCTATACATTTATACAAATCCAACAATACCACATAAGTACCATTTTAAATGTCAAATTTGTTTTTATTTAATTTTTTATTTCTCCATTATAGTGTGCCATGACTATTTCGTTTTACTCCAATTGGATCATCTAATGCTGGAAATAAATAATGCGCACCGGAATTATTTTTTGAGCTGGATTCATTTTTTTCAAATGGTACCATATTGGTACCGAGGTACCATCTACTACCTAGTACTTCCAATAAGGGACATTTTGGTGTACCCATTTTGCATCTGTTACGAACACAACTGAAGTCATGGCACACTATAATTGAGAAACAAATAATTAAATAAAATCAAATTTGACATTTAAAATGGTACTTACTACTTATGTGGTATTGTTGGATTCGTACAAATGTATAGAATCCAAAAATGTAATAATATATAGGGTGTCCCATTTAAAAATAAAAAGCTGGTAACATTTCCTGAAAAATCGGATGTGGGAAAAAATTCAATTTTCTGCTAAAAAGTGCGCTCTATCGAGAATATGGGACGTACCAAATCTCAGAAAATTATCTCCAAAAATAAAACAAAAAAAGGGGGTGTACCATACCTGTGACACACACTGTATACAGGTAGGTACCTATAAGGCTTATGGACGCTCGTCTCAAAATTTTCGGCTCTTCTGGAAAGTCGGAAAGTTTGCGAAGCAAGCGAGGAAGAATCTAGCCTCCATAATCCAGCAAACCGAGTGGAGATCAATTATTACAAAGTCTACAAGGCACAAGCTTTCAGTGGTGGTTGGACAATAATTATAAATTTATGATGCGAGAAAATTTAACCTATAGTTAGTTAGATCACTACGTCATTTCACCTTGATTAATAATTCACCTTTGAAGTACATATTACTTACTTGAACTCTGTTACGGTTCGTTGGCTTCCGGTGGACGCGTTTTTAAACTGTACGTTTATGCCAAAGTCGAGGCTAAAATTGAATGAAAATAGTCGAGGTAGGTAAATTTTCTGTAAGTCAGGTACCTATAAAATGAAATTCTCAAAAGCGTCACTGTTAATATTCATGTGGTTCTTCGAGCCGGAAAAATAATACGTATATTAGGAACATTATTTATTCAGTTCAATAATAATTATACAATAACAATAATGACGAAGAAGTATATTATTAACATTCATATATTGACTCTACGACGGTTATACAACCACTACTCGTCTCTCTGTTACTATCCCAAGTTCCTCTACACACCCGTATTTCACCAGCTTGCGCACCATTCCCATTATACATTCCTTCTGTCTGCATTCCGATCTGAGTGAATCCTAACAACTCGTCCATCCTGACCAGGATTCGTCCTCGAATCCTACAATGGAAAGACCCAGGGTCCTCTAGAGTCTGGCAGGTGAACCCGCAGACTGGTTTGCAGAATGGCTGAAGCAAATACTCAATTAATTATAACAACCTCATCTGTTTCACTCAGTCATCTACTTCCCTTTCCATTCATCGTACTTCCATCAGAGCTCAAACTCGGCGTTTCCCAGCTACCCTTGCAGCAAAATCGAACGACACCCGCTCGAAATCACAGCCTCCTAGTTATCATAAAAGCAAACCCAATCATTCCAGCTCTGGTAGCAAACTCGGTCCAGCTCAGCTCGAAGTCGTCGGCTTATCAGCCAACCTAGCAGCAAACTCGGGCCAGCTCAGCTCGGAGTCGTCGGCTTATCAGCCAACCTAGCAGCAACTCGGTCCAGCTCAGCTCGGAGTCGTCGGCTTATCAGCCAACCTAGCAGCAACTCGGTCCAGCTCAGCTCGGAGTCGTCGGCTTATCAGCCAACCTAGCAGCAACTCGGTCCAGCTCAGCTCGGAGTCGTCGGCTTATCAGCCAACCTAGCAGCAACTCGGTCCATCTCAGCTCGAAGTCGTCGGCTTATCAGCCAACCAAGCAGCAAACTCGGTCCAGCTCAGCTCGAAGTCGTCGGCTTATCAGCCAACCAAGCAGCAAACTCGGTCCAGCTCAGCTCGAAGTCGTCGGCTTATCAGCCAACCTAGCAGCAACTCGGTCCAGCTCAGCTCGAAGTCGTCGGCTCATCAGCCAACCTAGCAGCAACTCGGTCCATCTCAGCTTGAAGTCGTCGGCTTATTAGCCAACCAAGCAGCAAACTCGGTCCAGCTCAGCTCGAAGTCGTCGGCTTATCAGCCAACCTAGCAGCAACTCGGTCCAGCTCAGCTCGAAGTCGTCGGCTCATCAGCCAACCTAGCAGCAACTCGGTCCATCTCAGCTCGAAGTCGTCAACTTCTCATTCCTCTCAGGCATTACATCTCCACCGAGAAAACCCTTCCTCTTTCCTCTCAGGTATTACATCTCCTCACCGAGAACACCCTTCCTCTTTCCTCTCAGGCATTACATCTCCTCACCGAGAACACCCTTCCACTTTCCTCTCAGGCATTACATCTCCTTACCGAGAACACCCTTCCACTTTCCTCTCAGGCATTACATCTCCTTACCGAGAACACCCTTCCACTTTCCTCTCAGGCATTACATCTCCTCACTGAGAACACCCTTCCACTTTCATCTCAGGCATTATATCTCCTCACTGAGAACACCCTTCCTCCTCTCAGGCAGTATACCTCTCAAACATTACATATCTCTACAGATAACACACTTCCTCTTTCAACACACTTCCTCTTTCCTCTCAGGTATTACATCTCCTCACTGAGAACACCCTTCCACTTTCCTCTCAGGCATTACATCTCCTTACCGAGAACACCCTTCCACTTTCCTCTCAGGGACTCGAACCTATGCACAGGCCACACAGGCCTACTCGTCACACAGACCAGGCCACACAGGCCTCCCAGAACTCTACGATCAACGCTCAGCTCTACTTCAACGTTTCAGCAATCTAGACATCTTCAGTACTCATTAACCTTATCTCTTAAGTGCCTATTATGATTCTGTCTTTTACTACGTGAACTCTATGCGTGACTATACGTTAACTCTATGCGGATTCATGATTTATGCATGCTTCATCATTCAATTTCTTTCTCTAACTCTAAATAAATCTCTTGCGAGTTCCTTTAATTATTCAGTAAGGCTCATAAAATAACTATAATCTTTATCAAGTACCTACTTAATAATCTTTCTTCCTTAACTCTTTTTGCTTATCCTTAACTCTACTCATCTTAGGAATAGGACATTTAGTGAGTACATCAACTCACCTGTTATCTGTATTATAAGAGCACCAGAATACACCAAACTAAAAGTACTAAAAGAACTTAAAAGTAAACCCCTGTCTGGATATTTCATTTCCTTCACGCAGCGGACGTTGGCTCTTCAGTGCGTCGGATGCTTTATGCTAATTAAGTCGACCTTGATTGCGTATGATATTTATTTTACTGATATTTTGTACATCGATACCAAATATGTAATAATGAAAGAGAATTGAATCTGCTTACGTTCTTTTACAATTCTAACATAGTAGTCAAACCATTGCATCCCTTATTAATCTTATCATGAAGAAATATTACCTTCACTACTTCTCAGTACCTAAGTAGGTATTTTAATTACATTCGTCTTCATCACTTGGCAAAATCATTAGGAGGCCTCCATCGTTTACATTATAATTAATCAATAGTTCACACATTAATCACAAAATTAAAATATGTAATTGCATAAAACCCCCTTTTCAAATCTGATTTTATTTCAACGAAAAAGCTATAGGTACTTATAGTATAATTTTTCAATATATTTTTTTTTTATATATATAGGTACGTACTTTATTAAACTGTCAATTCACGGGGCGCGTTGATATTTACCACCTTTAATCATAAGTTTCCTGGCAAAATTTCATTGTAGTGACTTGCGTGGCCTAGTGGTACTCCGCTGGCTCACGAAGCCATAGATCGCGGGTTCGAACCTCACCTCGGCCCGCTTTACTTTTCGGATTCATTTTCGAATGTCTGTGAAAAGTAAAACAAGCGATCGAATGTTTAAATGGCAAATATATTTAAAAAGTGTGTGTGGCTAAAGAGTTCGCGCTCAAAGCCAATTTACCAGAGTGGAGCGACTATGTCTTACCTACACAGTTAAGACCGATGCTCCCTCTGGATCCGAACCCACGCCCTTTCGGACTGGTGCCTAAAACCAGCTTAATTCATGCCTTATATTCATGCTTCATGCTTATTTTGCTTTACTTCTACCTATCGAATTCAAAATATGTAAGTCCATTTGGACTTTGGAGAGCTCCCCAACTTTAGTCATGCTTTTCATCTACTCATAATTATCTATCATGCATCTCTCAACTCACTAGCTAAAAATAGCTGCTTACCTTTAGGAATAATCTCAGAATAATCTTCATTACTTATCCTTACTTATCACAACTCTACTCAACATGGCAATAGCTGCTTACCTTTGGGAATAACCTTGGAATAATCTTTATAACTTATCTCCTCCAAACTCTACTTATTAATAAACTTTATTGCAGTGCCATCAACTTCGAACGTCGCAAACTTTAATTTTGGTCAATTCTTGTATGCTGTTTCTCATAACATACCACTGCTTCACCACCTTATAATTTTTCCTTAGAAAACCTGTAATATGCTTCCTCATTTACATACTTGATCTACTTTACTTACCGACACCAGTCGGATATCAATCCAATAATACGTTAATACTTCATACTCAGTGTTTTCTTGCAAGATTTCTTGAGCTTCCGTTTTCCTTTAATTTACTAAATTCAGCTTCTAATAAATTTAATTGTTGTTAACGGAGGAGCGGAACTTCTCTTAAGTACCTAGGTAGGTAGCACATAATACCCACGCGAGGCCCGCGCCGAGGAAACTCGCGCTGCGACTCAGACGCTTGAGTACCGACAACAGCACCAATACCACCCGATGTTAAAATTTATTTCATCGGAAATTTGCTAAAAACTTAAATTTTTGTTTCACTTCACTTTCACCAAGAAAAGGCATTTTTGTGGATATCCCACCGCTGTCAAATATTAGGAACATTATTTATTCAGTTCGATAATAATTATACAATAACAATAATGACGAAGAAGTATATTATTAACATTCATATATTGACTCTACGACGGTTATACAACCACTACTCGTCTCTCTGTTACTATCCCAAGTTCCTCTACACACCCGTATTTCACCAGCTTGCGCACCATTCCCATTATACATTCCTTCTGTCTGCATTCCGATCTGAGTGAATCCTAACACGTATAGTAGTGGATTTTGAGAATGCCACATTGAAATTTTGCACTTTTTTTATTTGAAATAATAAGTGTAGTGACGTGTGTATTATGTTGTTACCTCGGTTGTTTATACAGAAAAAGTTATTTAGTGTGGAAGTGTAATAAGTTTATCAAGTTTGCATCCTCTCACAGCTCCCATTACTTCCGGGGTCACTTCCTTTCAGGGTTGTTTTGCTGCAGCCTCGCAACCGTTCAGTGAAAAAAGTATTGTGTCTATATCTCCTTCCTATCTATTTAATTATATCCGAATTACAGCTGGACTGTATAAAAGCTTTGGGAATATGGGCGTGTGCCTTTAATGAACACAGGAATGACGCTTGGGGAGACTAAGTAAATGGAGCATATTGGCTGCATAATTATATTTATTTTATTTCCCTTGTCAACAAGCGCGATGGGAAGATTGTTTTTGGACCATTGCTTCCGCTTTCCATATAAATAGGACAGTTTCGAGACTTTTTTATATTTCCTCCCTGACCCGTGAAAAAGCCCATACCCGGGATTATTTGGATATAGGTAGGAGGTGTACTAAAAACTGAAACCATCAGAGTAGGTTTTTAATTTTTTTAAGCTTTTCATTTTAATCAAATTACCAATATAACATTTAGAAACTCTCGCTATGTTTCACCAAATATACCTTTTAGTGTCACCCATATACGCTTGGCGGCGCTACTGCAGTTTTCGTAGATCAACACGAGGTTAAATAAATTGACAAATTTGATAGGTAGGTATACCTAATTTGTTCTATTATTAGAAAAGATAAAATTCGGTTGCATTAATGTAGAAGTCCACGTGACGTGGAGGGAGGTCGTTATTACTGCTGTGAGCAATAACTCCTTAAACTGACATGATGTCAGCTTTAATCAACATTATTGGGAACGTTCGGACCATCATAATTAAACTAACAAAATATTTGGTTGGAACTCTTTCATTGTTAATTAATTTTCTTTGATGTGCGTTTATTAGGTATGATTTATAATGGAAAATAAAGCAGTTCAAATTATAAGAGTTAAATCTGTAATTTAACAAAATTAAAAAAAATATGGGTGTAATGAAAAGGTTAATGTTTAAATAATAATATAACATTAATAATGTTTTATGACGTATTCTTTTGCAGCGATAACCTTTCACAATAATTATTATTATTTATTATCAATCATTTCATTGCCAATGACCTGGAAATTAAACAATTTTTCAATAAGCAAAAAAGTTTAATGTCTAAACTGTACAATAATAATAATAATAAATAATTATTGTATAATTCCACATTCCACAATCTTCAACTAATACCTATGCTGTTATAAAAATGATTAATAATTAGCGCCAACGATATAGGTAGATACATCATATTGTGCTTGCGAAAGCTTGGGCTTGATTGCCGATTTTACTTTTTTATTTACCCATCTTTGAATGTTTAATTTTTTGTCGAAACATACGGGAGTTGGCAGGTCCCTAATATAAAAAAACTGATGACGAGGGATTTTCGAGCTATTTTCGAGCCTTCAATGGTATTTTCGAGTGGTCTCTATCTTTTCACCGTTTTTCGGAAAATCACTTTTTTTTTGTAATGCTTACATTACACTTGACTTTTTTAATAATTGCAATCTGTGAAGAGAGAAATTCAAACAGCACAGGATTTTCGAGCTATTCAATGAGATTTTCGAGATGCTCTTAGCTCTCGCAATTTTCCGGAAAAACGAAAAAAACCGCTTTTTCATGCTAGGATTTGTCCTCAATTTGGAAAGTACGTACTCCCGGAAAAACCTAAAAACACAGGAATTTCGAGCTTCTCAATGAGATTTTCGAGCTGTTCCTAGCTCTCGTCATTTTCCAGAAAAACGAAAAAAAAAACGCTTTTTCGTGCTAGGATTTGACATCACTTGACACCAATAATAATAATTAACACTGAGGTAATACTCAGTGACTTGAATCAATTCAGCAATCAAAGCTTTTCGTTTTTTTCCGGGAGTACGTACTTTCCAAATTGAGGTCAAATCCGGAAAATTACGAAAGCGGTCATTATTTACATCCGCGGCTCCTACAGTTTCACTATGGCACCTATATAGGGGTGGTGAACATACCTATATAGTAACACCAGGAAGGTATTAATTTGCTTTGCAAATGAAAGATAAGCGAACAAAAGGGCATCAAAAGAAGGTCTTCCTGAGTGCGGGCCTGTTTAGAACAGCGAAAATCACAATAAACATGCAAGGTCAGAGTGTCGAGTGGACGGCGGAAACTCGTAATATCAACACCAGAGCCGGTCTGGTAATATACGCAACATACATGGCATAACGTAGTCGGACCGCTATTATGAGCGATGTCGCGTATTTTGGAATATAAATGCAAAATAAATGCAAAATTCAAAATAAAAACTGTGCTATTGTTAATCTCGAAGATATTCCTTGCCCTGAAAGTTAAAAAAAAAAAAATAGAAATTCGACCGTAGTGCCAAAGAGGCCTTAGTGGTGACCTTGATATTAGTTTGCAATGGCTGTTCTTAGCTTCTTACCCACCCAGCACCCCTATTTCGCTCCTCGGTCCCGAAAAAATTGATGAAACTTAGGAGCCGCGGATGTAAACAATTACCACGAAAGCTAGAAACAGCTCGAAAATCCCATTGAGTAGCTCGAAAATAGCTCGAAATTCCTGAGCTGTTTGGGTTTCTCCACAGATTGAATTAAAAAAGTCAGGTGTTGTCATTTTCAGGTGTAAAAAAATTGCGATTTTCCGGAAAACGGTGAAAGCTAGAGGCAGCTCGAAAATACCATTGAAGAGCTCGAAAATCCCTCGTCATCAGTTTTTTTAAATGTTTATTTTTTAAAAATGTGTCATGCTTAAATTAAGGACCCGAGGTTGGCAGTATTTGTGATATTTTCAAATACCCACATACAAAAATGAGAAGTACAAATAATACCTTCGATCTCTACTTTGATAATACTCACCTATAATAGGGGGATATTTTTAACCACAACCTTTGTGTTTGTGAAGTTGTTAGTTGTCTTCTTCAACCAATTAGCCATTAAGGAATGCGGTAAATAAACCCGTACTACAGTGTAAATATTGAAATAGGGATCTCGTCGATAATTCAATAGCTTTTTCCGTTAACAGACAGAAGATAAACTTCAGTGGGTTTGTGAAGCTATCAGTGGCGTGGCATCTGGATCTAGTTTGTTGCTGTTGAAAGTTATTTTAGATTATTTTTTGTCTTAAAATGTGAAGAAAAAAAGGTTTCAAAAGTCATATTTTTATATTTAATTCAAGTCGAGCTGAAACAATAATAATAATTCTTGCATAGGCCTCATCATCAAGTAAAGGAACGCTGTAGCAGCGACGATGATTCAGTGAATACTGTATAGGTAACCGTGGGAACTCCTTTCATGCATCTATCTGGTATTTAGCTATATCGCAATCACGACTGGCCGTTTACCTCATACCTGTCACTTCGCTATGGGAACTCACCACACACGTTCTTGCGCTCGCAGACGAGTGAGTGATTAATTATTATCGATATTCCATCGGCCGGCCGCTGTTTTCTTCTCCCACGGTTGGATTATGCAGCTTCTTTTGACATTGACGATTGACGTGTCTTATTTACCTACTCCTGACTTTTACAAATTTGATCCAAGTAGGTACAAGAAAAGAAAAAAATTCTACCAAATCAACTCAAAAAAGTCGCTTATTTATTTCGTCCCTATGGCGGTAAATCTCTTAGCCGCCAATTTTTGACACTTGTTATTTGTGGGTTAATTTTAAAAGAAAATACCTTTGCTTGGTATTTTTCGGTAGCTTTCCAGCAGGCTTAGTCGCCAAGAAAAGAAACAATGAAATGAACAGGCATACCGTTAAATCAGACTTTTTTCTCTTGAATCGCGCGCGAGGTTTCTGCTAGTTTCTTATTACAGTGACGAGTCTTCTGGAATGCTACAGTTCGGTAAAAATGGTCTCTTCCTGTGGCCTCTTCTCACGACTGCAGAAGACAATGGATTGTTCCGTTACCCGGGTAATCGTCTCCATTTGAGAGATCATCTATTAACGACATTAATAGTTTCCAAACCCAAACAAAGGTACATATATATGTATTTAAAGCCTAATTAAAAAAAAGGCTAACTTAGGTGTATGTATATTACATATTATATTATAGTTATGTATAGTTTCCGAGATATAAAATTTCCCTAAGACAACTTCAAATTCTAACTTCCCGTGCACAAATCAAAATTATTATGGTATGTATTTAAATACAAAACGACATTTCAAGACAAATGGTACAGAGGCTATGCGTTAAAATGGTGGCTAAACACAATTAAATTCATTTTCAAAACATATAAAAAATTGAAGTGAGAAAAAATTCAAAACTGGCAACATTGGCACCAGCAAGTTTGGAAGGTTGATTTAGGCACTTGATAGTCTTTCAACGTTTTTGCATTCTCATTGTAGATACTTATGTGGTTTTTATTTAGTTTTGGTTTTTAAGTGACATTTCCAATATTGTCACCGCAATTTGACCTCTCATTGTGGAAGGATGCACCATTAATGCATATTTTATGGTATATGGTATAGTGCTGAAAACATATAGTACCGCCTAGGTATAATATACTTACCTATATTACGAAGATTGAAGATAACAACTGAGATACCTACAGCAAACATTAAAACCGTTGTGGCATAGGCACAGGCGTATAGTTAACTAATTTATTGTTGTAATGAGTTTCGGTTTTCATAATCGAAAAGTCATATGGAATGCAGGAGGACGTGAAATGTTCGGGCATCTTTCACACCCCTTGCGTGTGTCGTGTGTCAGATGTCAAGGGCACGTGCTGCAGCATGTGCCGCTGTTGTCCACATGTCAAAATTTCACTAAATACCTTACATCCGTTTTATCCTCGCTGTCGATTCACTTTATTTAAATTGAAATGTTAAAGGTGGACTGACTATAGCAGAATTTTAATTTGAATTTTCAAAACAATAATACAAGTGCAAGCTTGTGGGTTATTAACCTTAATGTTATAAAAGTATATCGCCGAAAAGAAACATTTGTTCCAGTAGTTGGGCTTCTTTGCAGGAAATAACAGTTCGAATTGATTGCATTATGAGCGGTATCGAAGCTAAATTTGCAGACTTGTGAATAAGTTGAAATTTGCGTTACCTGAATTTTAAAATCAATTCGTTCCTGTTTCCATGGAGTAGTCAGAGGAAAAGTCAAGTTTTCATGGTACTTTTACTTATTTATAATTAAATTTAGTTTGAATTTTATAAATAACTTGGATCAACGATCACTTGCGGTTATGATGACGAAGTTGTTCGGATTTCCTGTTCACATAGTTCACATGAATATATTTTAGTATTGGAAAAATCTCTTAATAACCACAGAGACAGATTCTTTGGCTCAGAATAAACAGAAAGTCAAGAATTTTTTTTAAGAGATCTCGGGAACCGTATAAGATAGGTACAGAGCTCAGCTTTTTGTACAGATCTTATCACTGATATTGGCTACTTTTTAATGCTAACTAACTTTTATCATATGCCAGTGGCGGAGATTTTAGAATTGCTTGTTTTTTTTTTGCCCCTTTTGCCCGTAATATCTACGACACTGGGCAAATTGAATTTCAAAAGCGCATTTTAGGTCGGTAACACAAAAAAGGCACTTTAGTTTTAACTGCTAACCTGAACGGTGTACGAGAAAAACGGCCATTTACGACGAACATCTCGCTTTGAATGTTTCAAGACAAATTGAAGGGCAAAAAGCAAAAAGACTTCGCTCACTTCCAAGATCTCTGCAAATAGCACACGAAAAAAACTGAATTGGTATTATTGGTAATAAAAAAGCGTCTTGTATCATGATAATTATGAAATACATGTAGAAAAGTTGAGCTCTGTATACTTCAAACGGTTCCCGACTCCCGAGATATCTTAAAAAATCTGGAAAAATATTTTTCAACACGATGCATCTCAAAAAGGGTGTATTTTTGTTAATAGACACCCGCGCATTAATGGGATTTTTTTTGTTTATTTTTGACCAAAGGAAATCTTCCATTAAATTTTTCACAATATTAAAGATATCTATTTTGTCTTAAAACGGCTATCGAGGCAGGGCAGGTTTTGGACTGTGACATTATTTATTAGGAACAATAAAATAATATACAGGATATAATTGGAAATAGGACTAGAGAGAATAGACGAGAATATAAATCCCGTATTAATGAGATATTTGATGAGATCTGAGTTGCTTTCATTGTGTCCGTGTCTAGCCCTAGCATGAGGTCTCGTAATGAATAGGAATAGTCAGTGCCCAAACGTCCTTGGGGTCTAGGGGGATGAGGCATCCTAGACAGCTGGCAATCCCATAGGCATTTTCCCTGTAGAAGGGATAAATAGAAAAGCAGCTTACTGCCACGTCATGGAATGTTTCAAAACAGTGCTTTCTTCTTTGAGGTTTTAAAATTTCGTTTGGAAGCGGAAAAAAAATGTTTTTATTTTTTAGATTTATGTAGCTTAAAATTAAGCGAAAAACCTCCCAAATAGGTTAGGTATTATGGTACTCGAGTCTAATACATAGTTGCATTAGTGTTATAAAGATGAACTCATTTCCATGCTATTCTACCATTCATTCTAGATACCATTACTTCTAGAGGTAAAACATGAAATTCGGTTCCGGCCGCTGGTCTGGTTTCCTGTAGAGGCTCTTCGCACCACTGGCTCGTGAAAAAATTCAAACACCGTAGCCCACCTTTATATTACTATCTTCAACGTGGTTATAATGTAATGCATAATTTAATAGAGTCCGCCATTCGTAGCAACTTTCCTTTTCGCAGCTGCTGCTCTATTATATTTCAAAAATTGTAACAAAAATTACTTAATTATTTTTTTCAATATATCTACCACTTTTTAAGAGCGGCTATGAAGTGTAAAATAATTTTCAATAGTGGGGAGCAATGGATAATTAATTGATGCATGAATAGAAATCAACTTTACTCTCTACTCACCTTACTATTATCGATTGCATGCGCACCACACTTATCGTTTTAAATCTCGCAAGTGTGTATTTGCATAGCTATTAAAATTAGTTTATATTTTTTGGTCAGATGTTGAAAACGCGGTGTATTATTTTTTTATTTAAATATTGTTTTCTGCCTTTTAGTTTTGCATGAGTGTGAAATCTTGCAATCGATTTTAAAAATCTTGATGAGATTATGAAAAAGACATTGTGGCAAGTTTTAGGTTTATTTTGGTTTCTCTTCAAATGGGGCCTATCACACAATAAAATCTTTGCAACTTTGCACCATTCGTTTTGGCTATAGTCTTGAAATTAGCACAGCAATGTCTGATCATATTTTAAATAAATACGGTGGTATTTTGGAGTTCGACACCGCACTTCTGAACCTTCTGGCTGCGAACTCCCCTGCCGTACCTGTCTCTACTCACGAGTTTGGTGAAGTGAGCCATGAAAAGTCGGAAAAAACACATTTCTATAGCGCATTCGATTGACCATCGTTTGACCACCCAATTTTTTTAAGCCTTTTGTTTTTGTGTAATCGCAAAAAGAAAGAATCCCGACTAACTTCCCAAAATATCCAAATTATGTAAATACATGGTGACGTTTTATTACTCATTCGTTTGCCCGTGGTATGACCACGTCCAGACAAAATGATGATTTTTTCTATTTTCCGTTCCGGCTAACTTCACAGTTCTGGTCCGACCCGCGGAAACCAACCGTTTAGATTGCAGAAAGATGTGAAGTTAGCCGGAACGGAAAATAGAAAAATCATCATTTTGTCTGGAGGTGGTCAAACAAAATTATTGGGCGGTCAAACGTAAAAATGGTAAATCGAATGCGCTACAGCAATTTAGCTCGCTCCTCTCATGAGCTCTCTCATTTGCGTTCCTGATTTTCTAAAAAAAATTACGGAACAGACAGATAGACAACAAAGCGAGTTAATATTGCATTTCCATCCAGTTCTGAGCTAGGTATGTTTGAAGTTTCAAACTAGCTCTTAGGGAAGTTAGTTCAAAATCGATAAGATTTGGTCGACAGGTCTGTCTGACAAGAATTTGGACTAGGGATATACAGAAGACAGACAAGAAAGCCTGTTAAAAAAAAAACGTGATAGAATCTTTAATGCCTACGAAACTGCAGTTATTAATATTTAGCTTTGTTAAAACCATCAGTGGCGTATCTACTACGGCTTCCGTTAAAAACAAAAAATTGGGCCCGGATTCCAGGAAAATTTACCATTTTTAAAACAACTCGGCCTTAAACTCGGGGTTTTTGAAATGTTGCTACCTCACTACTAGTACTTCTTCATAATCATGGTAACACGTGTGTTTCATGTTTTGTATGTAATTTTTTTAATTTTAAAATATTTTTAATGAATGTAGACTCGGTTTTTTAAAAGAAGTTTTACCTTTTTGTAGAGGACAAATCTGACGAGGCAGTGAGCAGTGACGGAACTTGAGGAATAAGTATCAACCGATCTGGACTCGGGGGTAATCATTAGCCTTGAAAAGGGGTTTAAATTTAAAAGCTCAAAAAATTAATTTTTATGAACATCCTGTATAAGAAATGCACCTGCTCCTGCTATTAAAATTGTCGTGAACGATTTGTTTATTTATTCGCGTGTAGTAGCGCGAATCCTAGGGGGATTCATATTATCTCTAAATAATAAGTTTCAAATAGCTTTAAATTGAAACTAAAACCATTCAAGCACACTTTTAAAGAAATTCACCTTTTCTCATTTTAATTTCATATTTTTAAGTGTATACGAAAACCCTTAATTTTAATCAAAAACCTTTTGTATATTATTATATTATAAGTTGCTGAACGCACATTCTGAACGCACTCAAAATAATTCATGACATTCACGCCGTGTCATTCTTGTCATTTCGTAATTTGCCAAACCCGCTTGGGTTCCAAATACTGTGCTGCTATTGGTCACTTTCACCAGTGCGTTAATGGAAATTTGTATCATAATGAGTCCATTAAAGTACAAGTGCATTACGAATTAGAATGGATGCATAATTGGATCTGTAAAAGCTGCTTTTGAAAGCAAACATTATTTTAATTATTCCCTAAAAACATCCAAAGCAAGGAAACATCCTGTATGCGAACACATATTATTTTAAAGATTTTTATACATCTCCCTCTTGTGTACTACTACTAGTCGTTAGTCGTGAGAGACGGCAGTTGTGAAGGCTATATCCAGCCAGACAAACGGGCAGGATTAGCTACTGTGTATGTGTATGTGTATGGGTGTGGGGTCTATTCCTGGATAAATGGGGTGCGCCGTAATGCGATCACTTGACTGTATGTTCTGAGTTCCAGCATGCATAGATGCACTCAGTCCGTATCTAATAATGGCTTTTATTCCTGTCTGTGCGTTCATGACCATGTGGTGTTGTCCCTTCGATGTGGGGACGAATGTGGGTGGAGAATGCTCCTTGGGGGCGCTTTGGATTAGTCTCCATCAATTATAGCACTCTATATATACTACGCTGACATATATGTACACCAGAGATATCTCAATTTTCAAACCAAACTGGAATAACAATTCTGCCACAAGAGTGTAAATCAAATAAGCGCGGAAATGTTTGCAACTTAAGACTGAAAATATTATTGCTGTTGGTTTTTACTGTTGGTTCCCCTAAAGTTGTTTTAAAGAGAAGTGTTCAATGGACCATTTAACATTGCTCTTTAAAACAAAATTCAAGTGAGCCAATATTTACAGGGGAATTCCCCATGTTTGGAATATCAAAAGACACCGTGTAGCTGCATTAGATGGTTACCGGTAAATGGCATTGGCATTACAAAATTTGAGAAAGTTCGGTGCTCCATCCTTCGGTCCCCCTTTTTATACGAATCATATATAGGTAGATTGACATTTACATGAAATCTGCATATTGTGATAGCACTTTTATTATACAATATTCATAAACCATACAATGGACGGTGGAGTGAAACGATTGGCGAAGATTTGCGCCCCCCTTTGTAATGGAAGGTTCTAACCGGAAGTACGGGCCACGTGCAGCTATCAGTTTGTAAGGATATGAATGAACCCAACTTGTATGATCGACTTCATTGTTTCAGAGCGGAAAGGAAGTTGATGGTTAGTAGTTGTAAACTAACTACACTAAAATTCATTATTCCAAACTATCCAACAATGAAGTTAACTTGTTGGTTGGCTATTGTGTGTGGTAATTTAAACAATAAAAGATAACAATGCTGCCCAATTCATGAAACGTGGAACTTCCTTGGAACCTATTGTCACTGCTGGACTGTGTATACTCATCGGAACTATGAATAATTAATTAAGAAAATTGAAAATATTATAGTTATTATTATGTATTCGACTTTAAATGACATTTCCACCTACTTTCGCTTATAACAATAATGATTGGAAATGTGTGTACTTATGGGTTTCTCCTTAGCGATGAGAATAATTCCCCTCCACTATTACTTACAGGGAAAATGAATAAAAATTCATTTATTTGAAAATGAATGGAACGGTGACAAAAGAACCGTTACAAAGTAAAATATAGAAGATAAAGAAAAAGCGGTAAGGGTAGTAAATTTTAAGAAAAACAACCCTAACGATGACCTGACCTGACTTCCACTATCCTTAAGAGAAAGGGGAAACAAATTTTATGGTAGTTTCAAATTTGAAAAAGGCAAAGTTAAAAGAAATTGATTGATTAATAAATTTCCAACAAGCTTAGTTTCTGTCATTTATTTTGTAGTTTGTACCCAAAAAATCAAACTAGCCGAGCTATTGAAGAAAAACACATTTTCATAAAATTCAAAATGGCGGACTGATGCGCCCCTCGGATATGGTCGCCATTTTGAATTTGGACTACCCCTCCACCCTCTAACGGGTAGAGCAAGAAACATTGACAACGGCATTTTTCCCGTAGCGACTGAGCCAAATGTACCAAAAACAAAAACATCACAATTCATGTTAACATAGAAAATTCCCGAAAATCGGTAAAACATAAAAACCCGCAATTTTTAAAATAGTGGGTAGTAGACTCTTCCAGTATGGACTAGTCTGATTGCGAAATGTGAGGAAACGGGCATTATTACAAACACAAAACATGATCGCTAGCGTCCTGTCGAATGTGGCCTTCTTGGTGATCTTTTAATGGATAACAAGCAACAGGCATGTTTATCAAAAAAAGTATACATCAAATTATCGAAAACTATCAAGTTTCATCGATGCAAGGTAAAACTTGTTCAAGAATTACAACATTGTTTGTTTCTGTGGTGAAAGTACGTTTTTGTAGCGGTGAATTGAGTCCGCGTATTTTCAGTGAAAGTCGCAACTGAACCGGTCAAAAATTGAATTTTTGGACAGGCGTTCCAGGCGACTGCGTTATCGGTCCACTTTTTTTTTTAATAAACTGGTAATAGTTATTTGCAATTGTTAGAAGTCCTTGTTGACCTCCTAATCGCCCAAGGACTGGAAGTAAATCTTCAAGAAAACCAACTTTTTTTCAACACGATAGAGCGCATCCCCATTTTAAGATGCTCGTTTTTCCGGACAATGGATAGGCAGGAGAGGTCCCAAGGTTCCAGCTAAGTCGCCCTATTTAACCCTTTTGGGCTGTCTTCACGAGGCGACTGAAAGTAATGTTGCAAAGCGTTAGACAAGCTTTTGAATATCAGCTGTGTGGACATTGTGGACATTTCGTTAAATTGAAATTGTTTTTTCTAACGACTTTAAGTTTCTTCTAAAAGTTAGTAATCTAGGCAGTGTTAAAAAAAAATTAGTTGCATATATAATGAAAGTAGCTTCAAAAGGATTTGTTAATACTAATAAATTTGCAAAATGTTTTGCTATATCTACATTTTGGGATGAGAAGGTGGTGTTAGGCGTTTAAGGGTTGCAAAAGTAACTTTCAATTAAGAATAAATTTTGTTCTCCTTCAAGTTGAAATTGACAAATTTCGGCATTTGTTCCAAACTCCAATTCAGTTATCTAAGTACACTTTCAACAACCTTTCTGTTGTTCATTAACTCCAATTACTTGGGTTTGGGTAATGCAATTTGGAAGTGGAAACATAAGTGATCAAGGAAACCTCTTTACTTAGGTACCTACTACAACTGTTACTGTATAATATTACTTACTCGAACAAGAAGTAGGTAGATAGAAAAATAATCGTAAACGACAGTCTCTGTTCTCTCTCTCTCTCGTCCGGTGCATATTGGATTTTAGTATTTTTGTGGAATTGTGGGTGGGTCACCTGACCTGAGGCATTTTCAAGTAAATTGATGAATGTGTCCTCCAGAGACGATTGTAGTTATGTGTCCCAAGCCCTGAAAAGAATGCTTTCAGTTGCATTATGTAATAGTGGATGTGCAATGTTGCCGCCATCCTACCTGATTCTCACGGCTCTGGAAGGTCAAAGCTCAAACCGTGTCGATCCCCTTCGGCTCATTCAAACTTCAAAGGCTCATCCTTCTCATTGCTTTTCCCAGCCAAACGTTTTCGTTACTTTCGTTTATCGCATTCCTAACAAGCCCGTCAAATACCTAATGTATATTGCAGAAGATTTTCTAAGCATTTCTCTACCTAGGTATTAACATTACCCGAATTATAGATTTTTTTTATTGTAGATAATAGTTGAGCTTATTTTGAAAATAAAACTAGCAATATTTTATAGTCACTCTACAGTCTGCATCAGTCGGTATGAGTATGTAATATCAGTAGGTACCTATATGGAAAAAAAAACCGTCAAACCGCTCTGAATGCGGTTTGACCCTAATTCTCGCTCTATTATTATACCTAAGCCTTCAAGGGTTGAGTGATTAACTACATATAACTAATCTTTCTGCCCATGCACAAGCTGGGCTGATTGTTATTTCTGTTCATGCTGATGTTGAATATTTTGATTTTCCTATAACTTTTTTTAAAGGGTAGACAAGCGAAAATTTTGGTTCGACAAATGTGGACAAACGAATGCCATTGCCAATCTAAAAAAAAACTACAGCGAATTATTGACCTGTTACTTCTTTGTTATTTATTTCAATTTTTACCACATTTTTATTAACTTGCTTTCTTGTCCGTATGTCTGTCTGCGGTCCAAATCTTGCGTTCGGTCTTAAACTAACTTACCGAAGATCTAGAGAGTTGAAACTTTAAAACTCGCTTTCTTGTTCCTCTGTTTGCCCGTCCGAAGATTTCGGAAAATTCCGAGCGCCAATGAGAGAGCGTGTGTGGGCGAATCCAGTTACAATAGACCTGAACACAAACCTAAAAATCCGGATATAATTATATTATACATACCTACTTATTTTTTTTATTATACTTATAAATAAATAATAAAAAAGTAATGTACCTACCACGTTTTCAAAACGATTGAAACTAACTATAAAATAATTTTAATAGCTCTTGAAATGTGTACCTGTATAAGATTTGAAAGCGCATGCGATCGATAATTAAGTATTTTACAACTTCTGCAAGATATTTTGAGTTTTTTTAGGGGTGTTTTCGTGATATCACCATGCATGTACTTTAATAAAGAAGTTTTTTGTTTACACTATGCTGGTTAACACGTCATTTTTTAACAGTGGCATCTTAAGAGGTGATAAAGAATCGCAAAATAAGGGAAGTGTTCTCACATAATATTTTTCAGAAAGACATAATAACGGAGTCTTCAAAGTTAAAGTGTGAAAATTGAATTCTGGGAATAAACAGTTCTAAACAGTTCTGAGATTATTTGTTAAAAATAACTTTTTCCAAAACTTTCCGGCGGCGTATTTTCACGTTCTATTTTCTACGCCTCTGGAAAGTTATTTTTAACAGTTAATAATTTTTTGAGATTATACTAAGGTGTGTTCTAATTTGAACACACCTACCTTCTCACTTCTACCTCCGTTATTATGCTTTTCTGAAAAATATTTATTAAATTCACTTATTTTGCGATTCTCTATACTGAAGTTTCAGAATAGTAGGCACTAAGTTCTCGGAAGTGGTCGTGACGTATAAGCGCTCAGTTGGAGCATTCAGTGGCGGACGCAAAATATCAAAATAGGTTCAGACAATAATGAATTTATTGAGAAATATAATTGTAAACTTCCAAATAATATAGCATATAGTAAATAATATAGCATATAGCAAAAATAAAAATAGCAAAGAAAATAGGAAAAAAATAGTACCTTAGTCATCGTCAGAAGAAAAATCGTCGGATGATGGACAACTATCCCGATCACCGTTATCGTTCAAGTTGATAATTAATGGCTCAACCGAAACATCAACTATTGTGTCTAGATCCCACATTCTGTCTTCTTCTTTTGTAGTATGTCGGATGCAGTTTCTCCATGTTTCAGCCGTCACATCTCCTATTGCAGTAGCTAGCAGGCGTTTCACTTCATCCATCTTGAAGGTCACGTTTTGTTTCGCCACTTGGTTTTTTATTTGAGCCCAAATAAGTTCTATAGGATTCAGTTCACAGTGGTAAGGAGGGAGGCGGTGTACAATGATGTTGCACTCGCGAGCCAATTCGTCGACAGCATATCTCTTAAAATGAGGTATTTGTGCCCTTGCGATGTTTAATAGTTGCACTTTTAACATGTTGTCATCAAATGGTATATTTCTTTGAGCCAGCCAGTTAATGATGTCACCTTTTCGCCATGCAGTTGTTGGCGATGGCTCCAATCGTCGACTATGGTAGGAAGCATTGTCCATTACCACGACCGAATTTGGCTCAAGGCTTGGTAAAATTTTTAAAAACCAGCTTTCGAATTTTTCCGCATCCATTTCCTCATGGTAGTCACTAGTTTTCTTCGATTCGAAAAGTAGCAATCCGTTTTCCAAAAAACCCGAATCACTACCTATGTGAGTTATTATGAGCCTCCGCCCCTTGCCCGCTGGCGCTTTTAGTCCTGTGGAAAAACCTTCAAAAAAAGCTTGTCGACGGCTTGTTATTTCCAAATCTTGCCAAATTTTCGAAACAGTATGACCTTGATTCAGCCAAGTTTCGTCTAAGAAATATATTTTCTTCCCTTCACGACGATACTCTCGAATTTTTTGTAAATAATTTCTCCGCCACAAAATTATTTCTTCTCTTTCTATAAGAAGACTTTCTCTCTGCCTTTTCATATGCCTTATGTTCATTTGTCTTAATGTCCGCAATAAGACACGTCGCGATATTTTCGGCATTGCGTCATCCGAATTGATTTCGGCAGCGATTGCTTTTAATGTTGGAATTTCATTTCGGAAAAAGAACGAATGAAATTTTCTCCGAACGGCGTATTTTATGTCATTGCTGCGGTCGGGCTAATTAGATTAGGCTCTGGGCCAATTAAAATGATTCTTGGCCAATTAAAATTCGATCGTTGTTGAAATAATTGCCGACTTACCTTCGTTGGGCCGAAGTATTAATTGATGCACCAAAATCTCACCCAGATTTCGTGCGACTGTGGTAACATCAGCAGCATAAAGCGGTACGGTTTAATTTCCTCTAAGATAAAAGATAGTGGGATGCCAGTGCCTTATGGTTTTTGAATAATTGATCTAAAGTAACCTGAACTATAAAGGCATCAAAATTCACTCAGGTTATGAGATGTTAACTATTTCTAACTACTGTAGTATCTACCTACTGAATAATAAAGTTGATCTTTTAATGAAAAGTATATTTATGAATTCTGTTTACAAAATAAATGATTGAAATTCTATGGTTATGAAATTACTAATTAATTGATCATGAAGTTAATTGCAAAATATCTCATTTAACAGTTTAACTGATAGAGAAAATAGATCTATTTTTCCTTCACATAAAAAGTGACAAATTCATTTCAAGCATTACTTGAATAATAATGGTAATAATTGTATATCAGGTATTTCATAGTTATTATTAATATAAATTTTAATTAATAAAACGTCGATCTCTCGACAAGATAAGGCAATAGAACGACACAAAACTCCTAACAGATTTCTCTGATATCACTCTGAGCAATAAAAGGTTATGTCACACTTTGCTTACTGATACGACATTTTGCCATCCTTGGAATGTCGTGCCGAGACTGGAGAGCGGGGCCCTGGACGAAATCTCAGGATAAGAGACCGTGGTCTCCCTCTGGGGTGGCAGAAAGACTGGTGGACGGTGTCGTGTCCCGTGGGAACACGTGCCTAACACTGGTAGCGTGGTCGTCCTTCGAGGTTAGATGAAAGGTGAAAATATGAGGCTCCGAATGATGAGATCCAGTATTTAGGGGCAGGTAGCAGCAAAACTTTCAGATAGTGTAAGAGATTCCTTCCATAAAAGCGGATATTCAGATGTACCAGAAATGGAAACCAATATGGCGTCCGGGAAGACAGGTGGGGTTCAACTTCGTAGATAGGTTTTCCGATGGGATAAGATAGTACCCCAATTGATAGGGTAGGTAGAAAGAACTATAACAATATATAAACTCTATTAGAGAAAGTTTCAGATAATTTGAACAATTTACTTACCCGATTTACTAATAATCGGTCCTTAGATAAAGAGAAAAGGTAGGGGTGCGACTTGTCGCTTCAAGCCCCAAGATTGGAAGATGGCCGAGCCTGTTCCAGACTCGCGAAAAGGACCAATCCTTTTGCGCAACTCAAAAGGGTGTTAGTTCATCTTCCGAAACTACATCACAGCGACATCTGTGTTTCTAGTTAATCGAAAAGGAAGATTGTAAGAGAAGGAAGTTACAGATTGTACTACAAGGTAGGGATCTTGAACTTGCCTAGTTTAGTTAGTTTTACCACTCGGCAACAGGTGGCGATGTTGGATCGAAATTCATGTTTCAATCAAATAAAGTGGCTAGGCGGACACCTTTATAGTAGGGATTTAGACAATGATATCTTACTTAATAATATTAAATGGAGCTAATTAAAGAATAAAACCTTTAACGACGTTACATCATCATCAATGTCAATGCGTTTTCTCCCCCTTGTTTCAATATTTTCAGCTACCTTTTCTGTTCCGCCTTTGGACTCTTTGAAAGTTTTCAAGATTCGGTGTACACTCCTAGTTGACACTTTGGTTAAATCACTACACAAAGCAACTACATCGTTTACCAACATACTTTGATTCCTTTCACGGAGTCCACAATACACGTTGTATATAATAGTTTTTTCTCCTGTAGATAAATTCGTACGACGACGTTTACTTTGGCTGCTCTCGCCTTCCATATTGCTCACAACTTTAAATTTAAACAGTATTTCACTTCGGCACTCAAAGAAGCTTGCTTCTTTCCCGTTTACACCACAGTGAGAACTGAGAAATAAGATTCAGACAGGAAATCTGATGAGCGACCCTTAAAGCAACCAAGCTATCCCCACTAATTATGCACTTTATTGTCGACCGGGTATGGGTTTTTCCGGGATGGTAATTCCGTAAATTTCTTATAGTTAAACTTTTTCTGTATCCTGGAACTCAGTTCATTCCCAAAACAGGAATCATTATTGTATTATTATTTTACCAAATAATTAACTAATAACTAATTATTAACAAATTAGTAAGATATTGATTTTTTCTAGCTTGTATTTCTTAATTACTTCACAGATTGTCTATGAACAATATGAAATATTCAAAATTTTGTTGTTCCCGAGAGTCGAGAATCTTCTTCCCCCGGTAATATTAATTTTTCTTTTCTGACAACCAGAAAACAGAAAGAGAAAAATATACAAGTCCCGATCGACATCCAATAACAGCCCAAAACAAACAACTTTTATTTTTGTTCAGGTTATTCCACTGCCGCGAATTCTTTTTCATTCATTTTCATGCGTTTTTTAATTTTTGTGATGCTTCAATAATTCAGCAAATATAAACATAAAAATAAAATATTAAGGATTTAAAGGAGCGATAAATGTTATATTGCAGCCCCTCACGAAAATAGCATGAACGATACGCCACTGAATACGGAGCTGCCTTGGACGGACTGGCAGCATGCTCGATATATATCCATCTTACTTTACCTTACTGCAAGTTGGACCTGCTTATCCTTTGTACTTGTTGACACTGCTGTAATGTTGCCATATATTATATTTTAAGGGACCGAACCTCATTGAAATTCTACATCTTTTGCTATTAAATATCGATGTTGTGAAATTATTATAGCAGAAAAATTACTCAACAAATAAAACACAGTATTTTTTATCCTACAACCATTTACCTGCATGTGAATGATAAAAATACAAAATGATAAAACACCAAGAATTAAAAGCTGGCAACAATGTGTTTACTTTAAGTCCGTAATATTTCTAAGAACTTAGTGCCTACTATTCTGAAACTTCAGTATAGCTGCACCTCCTAAAATCACCCTGTTTAAAGACTGAAACACTCTGTATAATAGGTAGGTACAAGAAAGTGAATTTATTTTTAATTTTTTCGACACCTCCATACCTGCCCACCTATTATTATCTTTTATTAAATATTCAAATTGATTTCAAATACATAATGTACCTATGTAAACTGAAAAAGCAATAGTTTCAATTGAAAGTAGAGAAGTTACAGGGCCGATTGAGGATGCTTTGCTTGTCGCTTCCATGATTATGTCGGCCGGTGTAGGTATCCTGTGTGTAAAAACTCTTATTGTTGAGTTATTCCTGGCCGGCAATGTGTTGGCAGCAGCTGTTGCGCCAGAAGGGGACGATAAAGCATATTGCAAATGCACTATGCACGCCACACCTGGACTTTTACCTATAGATCCCTTCATCCTGCCACAAGCTACAACTAACAGACAGGGGTGCCACATAAACGCACGGTGTTGGATGTTGTTGCTTCTCTTGGACGGCGTTGCTTAAAATTACATTTAAATTTTTACTTTTTTATTTTTATTACTACTGTCAGCTGACGGATGTCTTTCTTTTTGTTGTAGCCTCAAGATCTGGTTCGGCCCATGGCGGTACGAACAATTTGCCCCCATTGCTGTTTCATTCTGTACATGGGGAGAATATGCGTATACTGAGAGATGGCACTGTCGCCAAGAGAGTGGAGAGCTTCTGCAAAGGAATCGTTTTCAGCAGCAGACCGGTCAAAGTCAATGAAAAAGTGAGTGATTTTTTCAAATAGATGGAAATCAAACAAATGAACTATTATTATAGGTACCACCTATGGGTATTAAATTAACTAACCCCTACCCATACCCCCTCCCCCTTAACAACCTCCCTCTCCCTCTTTTTTTTGCAATTGTTTCACGGGTATTTGCAGTACTCGTTGTTCAAAAGAATTTTCGTTTAGAAGAGTTTACAAAGTGCTAAAAGTACTACATACTAGGTACCTGTGATAATCTTGAGGGAGACATCATTACCAACCATATTTAGAAATCATTATTTTCTAGAAGTAGATAAGTAGGTACAAGGACCTGAACAATAAAAAGAAACATTTTTTAGATATCATGTCATAAAATGTGACAAAGTGTCTGAAGAATCTATTTCTGCAGAGGAACCAACGCTGTTAATATGTGAGAAAAATACAAGAAAAAGCGCAGAGTCAGTTATACCTATTTAAAGAACAAAACAACATTTGGCACCTTTCTTATTGTTTAGATAAAAATTTCCAGCAGATTGGATTAGAAAAGTTGGGACAGTGAAAAATCCCCAGATGTGAATTTTATTGGGAAAGTTAAACATTTGGCGACTTCTTTTGTTGTAGGTATTGATGAAATAAGTAAACCATCAGAAATAACTTGTACACTTTTATCAATATTTTAGCAAACATATTGTGTGGACTAGGATTTTATCACCCTTCTTTCTAGGAATTGATTTTTTTTTACATCACAATGTCTTTTGTTGGGTTTATGTGAAAGTGTGTTAAATATGCAGATAAACTAAACTAACAGAGGTCGCATCGCATGGGAGTTTTATTAGACCCACATACACATAATACCTTCTGCCTGCATTCACATAATTACCAAGTTGCAAATATATTTCAGCTAGAAACATAATATCGTCATTGGAACCTGCAATATCTGCTAATGGCAGAGGCGTTTCTTTCCAACTGAATTGCGACATTACATTTTTTGTTGATCACAAAAAATACAAATCGCTAAAATTCCTGGCTATTTTTAATTATTGTCGCACAATTGCCTCTCTCTGTGTTTGAAAAGTGGAGTGGGAAAAACGTAAAATCCGCGTCCTCCTCATCAAACAACCACATCAATGACGAATTTCATACAGGAACTTGAAAAATTAAGAAGTCCTCTTGGGACTCATCAGTGCAACATATCTTACCAGCACACAACACAATTTCGATCACCTAATCTTAGTGAGAGGATTTTTTAAGAGAAATGTATCAACCGAGAGAGAAAAAGAGAGACTGCACGACTTCCATAGTGTGCATAAAAAAATAAAGAGTTTACCGGAAATGGTGGGAAGCAAAAATCATGCATCCTTGCAAATGAAGAAGGAAACATTGCGTTGAATATTAATGATCAACTGATACTTCTATGGGAAGAATACACCAAATCCCTATTCAATGACCAAAGAGAATAAAAATAACTAACAACACAAACAATTAAACTGGACCGTCTATTTTAAAAGAAGTACAAGCGGCGGCAATTAAAACAGCCAAAGATGGGAAAACTCCTGGCCCTGACGACCTGCAGATGTGCTCAAGTTGATTGAAGGGGAGAGTATTTATTTAGGTGCTGTTTCTTCCCTATTTAATGAGATTTATGAAACAGGAATAATACCAAAAGAATGTTTCAGTCAACTAGAGTAAGTAAGACATAAGCAGCTAATAGAAGCACTGGAATGGAAAAACCTCCACTGTACCTAAACCAAAATTCGTCTGTCCACGTTCAATCTACACTGACGAAAGCAATGGAAATGAGCAAGGAGTCAGGCAAGGGTGTTTTCTTTCACTACTCCTCTTCAATATACATTCGGAGGATATCTTCATCAAAACCCTCGAAAAGGATACCAGTGGAATAAGAGAATAACCGGCATTCCATTCCACTACTCTTCGCCCAAAACATGCAAACCTTCAGACAATATCATCACTACAGCTAGTCAGAATATAGTCTGGCCCTTGATGTTTAGACCAAATAGGTACATGATTGGTACCAAAACTGAAGTGCCCAATGAACATCTGTGTGTGGAAGGCGAAAGGCTGGAAACAGTCGAGAGGTACAAATGTCAACTGTTCCCTGTCAACGCTTCCATGTGAATTGCGAGCGGAAACTAGCAGCCATTGAGATATTACCTTTAGTGTCAGATCTGGAGATTTGGCTGTCCATTCAAGAAGCCTCTCCTAGTCCACCTGCATTGAAAGATTTCGCTTCTACATTCACTAGAACCTCCACTATCATCACAGTAACTCAATTGAATGCCTTTTGAGGAAAACTACACTTTGAATTTACAATTTATCATCCTGTATACTGAAAACTATATAAAAAGGAGGGAGCACTGGTCTTCACTTAACTATGTAGGTAAGACAAAGTCGCTCCACTCCAGTAATTATGGGATTCGAGAACTTAGCTTATTCCACCCAGACACAAGTTTACCAATTAAAGACACCCAGAGCGCAACTGAGAAGCGAACTCAGTCCGAGGCAGTCCAACGGTTTAACAGTCTGCATTCTAAACCGCGAGACCACCTCGTTCTGAATTATAATTTCCCCAAAAAGTTTGGTTTATGAATTTTATTCGATAAGACAATAAGTACAGATTCTGTATCATCGACTTACCTTCAGATGAGAATTTTGGCCTCATTGTTTCTTTACTTTTTTCAACACCACTAAAGTTATAATTTTTTGTTTCCAGATCTGTGTGAAGTTCTTAGAAACATCGACGAACTGGTCTGGTGTACTCCGATTTGGCTTCACCTCCAAGGACCCTTCGACCCAGCGATACGGTCTGCCAAAGTATGCCTGCCCAGACTTGACCAACAAGCCGGGCTACTGGGCCAAAGCTATGCCGGAAAGGCTCTGCCAGCAAGGTGCGGTGCTTCATTTTCATGTCAGCGCTGCCGGAGAAGTACACTTTGGTGTCGACGGAGAAGACAGAGGCGTATTCTTTGGAGGGGTGGACACCCGGGGACCACTGTGGGGGTTGCTCGATGTGTACGGGAACAGTACTGCGGTTGAGTTTGTGGATTGGAGGTGCCAGATGAACAACAGGCCCAGGGGGGAGTTCATCAGCCCGACGGAGCATCTCACCGAACGTTTGACGGACTTGCATCTGGACGCACTGCCGGCCTTGCGACATCAGCCGTCTCATCTGCAGTTGGCTCCCCTGCCTTTCCACAGGCTACGTGGACGTAACGCTCGTCTTTCTGCCGATCGATGCTTGGCTTCTCGCAGCAGTGCGGAATTCTGTCAGGGTTACGTGTTCTCGGCGAGGCCTCTGCGTTTAGGGGAAAGGGTGGTTGTGCAGGTTCTGGCAACCGAGCCCATGTTCCAGGGGTGCCTCGGACTCGGACTCACCAGCTGCGATCCAGGCAGCTTGAAGATGGAAGATCTGCCGGACGATTCAAATTTTCTGCTGGATCGACCCGAATATTGGGTGCTGAGTCGGGATTTTGCAAGGAATTTGACTAAAGGTAGGTACTCATTGATTTCCTTTAAACTTATAAAGTTCTTTAATTACAATTTTCAATTTCAGGCGATGAAGTGAGCTTTTGCGTCGCCGTGAATGGCGAAGTGCAGATAAGTCGCAACGGTGCGTCTCCCTCCGTAGTGGTTCACGTCGACCAAACTCTCCGTCTATGGGCCTTCTTCGACATCTACGGATCCACTCAGAAAATCCGCGTGCTAACCTCTCCGAACCCCCGGCCCGCCTCCACCGAGACCATGAACGCCATCAACAGTCAGTCGGAGTTGTCTCGACATCGTCAGTCACAATCGAGACTCTGTGTTTCACCTGCCGATATACAGGTGCAGCCTGTCGTGAACGGAGGTGCAGTTTTGTCCGTCATCCTACCACCCACGCATGCCGGACTGTTGGTTCCCCAAGGAAGCCACCATCAGGCTAATGGCGGACTACATCATTTGCCCAGTCCCGCAGGGTTGCCTACTTCTCCCGTGGGGGGTACTATGATCTCTAGTCGAAGCAGTACCTACATTGAGGTAAATATTATTTTCTTAGCTCCTTTTTGAAATTTTAGATAGTAAAACTTTAATTTAATAACTCGGCTAATTTTTCTTTCTCTCTCAATTGCAGCCCGTTTCGAGCACAGATTCGTCTCCATACTCCCCGAGCATCTCCTGGCCAGGTGCGGATCACCCGGGAGGGCTGTCGGGTGGCATGGAGTGCACTATTTGCTACGAGAAGGGCATCGATGCTGTATTGTACATGTGCGGCCACATGTGCATGTGTTACGAGTGCGCTTTGCAACAGTGGCGTGGGAAGGGCGGTGGACATTGCCCTTTATGTAGGGCCCCCATCAGGGATGTTATACGCACTTACAAGTCCTAAACAGAGGCATTAAACGACCATGGTATAGACTTCGAGAACCTCACTAGTTGCAGAAATCGTCATAAGCTCATCTATCTTCTGTGGCGCCGGCGCGCCAAATTTTTATGTACATACATACTTCAAATCGGAAGACACAACATAGCATTTAGTTTCTTTCTCCTATTTCGTCGAATCTCTGTTTTTCTCATAATTTAATTTGATAGAATTAAGATTTTTACTATTTTTCAGTTTCAATAGTTAATTACCAGACAGTATTTGTGATTGTGCAGGTTGTTGCAACATTCCTAGCATCAAATGGGAAGAACCGGAAAATTGTCTTATCGTTTCAAAGCAATAAAACATTCTGATTGATGATAAATAAAACACTAATGTTTTAAAAAATTCTACTGATGTGTATATTGCTGCTGGATATTAACGTTACACGTGTTTCACTACTTTGTAGCATCTTCAGACGTATGTAAATTCATTCATTCACCAGTAGAATATTTTAAAACATTAGTGTTTTATTATTTATCATCAATCAGAATGCAGAGATTCTATAAAGTAAGGGTTGAAAACATAAATTTTACAATAAAATATTTAAAAAATCTTGAATTAAGAAAATTTCAACCCTACAATTAGCGGATGTATGGGGAAAGGAGTATAAGTCAAAATTATATTTCAATATTCCTATAAGTGTTGATAGGTATGTGTTTCTTTTCACAAAAAATTTAGATTTGAACTAGTTTTTCCATTTTACACTATTAACAAATGAGTGCTTTCCACCGAGGAATGAATTAAATCAATCCATTTTCTCATACATCCGCCAATTATTTTGATAATGCAGTATTATAGTTGAACTTCCAATCTTTATTATGGTGATGTTGTATGCAATCTGATATTTTATGTTTTATTATCATTAGATCTAGTAGTTCTCTATAAAGCAGTAAAGTGAACAAACTAATGTATTTTTATAACAACCGATGAACTGATCCATGTGGCAAACAAATATGAACGAATAGTTGTAATAGTTTAAATACAGTTTTAAGTTATAACTCGAGCTATGCCGTGGCCGCTAGCTGTAAAAAATTGAAGACTGATTTGTTGACTAGCAAGCTGGCAACTCGGCTATGTCATGTTAGGGCCTTTTTCCGCACTTGTTACGTGGACCGATTGTTTATTATGTTATATACGTTTTATGTGAAAGTCATCGCATAACCAAAGAACTGGAAAATATCCATCTCTCAAGGATACTTCCAAACTTCATTCAACAGTAATTAGTCAAACCTGTTGATCACTTAGTCAACTGCCCATGCAGCGTAACTTTATTATTTATTATTATTATTATTATTATATTATTTTAAGGACGTCCTCACAAGTTATTGATAAATTTGCTATTTTATAAATTTATTTTTCATCTAGTAAATTAGTATAGTTTTGGTTGAATATTATTATAAAATATGATATTTTTCATAAAAAAAATTATTGATTTTGATCTGTTTGTAATGTTATCTTTTTGAGCTGTTTTTGTTTTATTTAATTACCATCGAACATTCCCCAAATAACCCAGTCTATTACCTTGTAAACCAAAAATGCATCTAGTTTATATTATCCATCTCTTGTTTTTTTTATCTATTTACTCTTTTGTAATATAATATTTCTAGTCATAAGATGTATGAATTCATGTTAGTTTCATATTACAATCATCAAAAATAAATGTTACTTATTTTTAAAGAGTTTTTTATTTTATAATAATAATGTCGGCAGATTTTCATTGTCAGTATAATGCACTGTAATGTAGGTAGAGCTGGGCAGTAAAAGTACTTGGAAAGTACTCCAAGTACAATTTTGTACTTCAAATACCTCCGAGAAATGGTACTTGGTACTTGATACTTGCAGGTCTATAAAAAATAGTACACTAGTACTTGTTGCTCATTAATGTTACTTGAAATACTTTCGAAAATACTTGAAGTACTTCCAAAATTACTTCAAGTACTTTCAAAAGTACTTACAAAAGAACTTCAAGTACTTTCAAAATAACTTCAAGTAATTCCAAAGCTAACTGCTTTAAATGTACAGCTCGACCGATATTTCATGAGCTAAAATTCTTGGAAGTGTGCTACGTCACTATCTCGGAAATGCAAGCTGACTGCACTTACCGCCGCCCGGAAAGACAGCAGCGACACGTCTTTCACCAGTTCACGCTTCATTGACGAATTTACATGCCTTGAAAATATATTTTATTATTTAAAATCTACGTTTCACGGTCCGCCCGCCACTGCTTACAAATATTAAGCGATGACAGAGGCCCGCGCGTCTATTAGAGTAAGTTATCGATGTATTCTTTTCTGAGAATTTTGTTTCTTCAAATATCGTACGGACTGTAGTTGGTAGCTGGAAACAAGTAGATAATATCATTCTTCATTGGTCCTTCCTTATTGGTACGTAAGTGAAAATTTCTTATGTACCTAGGTAATGTAATGCAATATTATATTTAGAGCAGTTATTAGCAATGGAGCAAATATCCAAAAGTTTTATTTATGAATTCCGTAAAACTTATACCTATGGGAACTGTTGAAAACATTTTATACTTGTATGTGATTTGCTATAAAATCATGATATAAAAGCACTAAACTAAAAGTACTTAAAATAACTATATAAAAGTACTTGAAGTAACTAAAAAATGTACTTCGAGTACTTTTCATTGAACTAAAGTAATAATTGCACCTGAAATCACAAGTACTGAATGAAGATACTTGATACTTGAAGTACTTTGCCCAGCTCTGAAGGTAGGGTCTAATTCCAAGTTTAAAATTTTGCGACCTATTTGCAAAATAATAATCACAGTTTTGTTTTATTGCCCAAAAATACCATTTCGAATGCAATTTTAATAGGTACACATTTTAAATATACCCATGACGTGACTGCCATAGCCTGGGACTGTGTTGCTGGGGTTACTTCAAGTCAAAAATGTCTAATGAACACATCCCGGAAAGCTATCCTAACTGAGCTAGAAGCATTTGAAATTTTAAATAAGCCCACTAATGAATCGGCTGTTGTTTTTTTTCATTATTAAAAAGACCAGGTGGCTGTGAATCACCATTAGTATTGTGGCAGTAATTAAAATAGTTTTGTGTGTTTATTTGCCTGTGTTAGTGTTAGTATGGTGTAAACACAGGGTGATTGATTGAAACGCCACATTAGAAAAAATTCGACTTCCAAAAATGATCTAGGAATCTGAAATTTGGAACTTAGGCAACATATACCTAATAACGAGTCAAAATGAAATATTACCAAGATGGCAGCACATTTAAAAATGACGAAAGCAATGGCCATCTTTGTTTTTTTTAAATGGGACACCCCATATTTTATTGCATTTTCAGATTGTCTGAGAAAATGTAATAACAATGGTGCTTATAGTTGTATTTTCAATTGAGTAGGCTATGAGTTATAAACAAGTGAAAATCGAAATTTTCCAACTTTAAATTTTGTGTATTGATGTGTGTAAATTCACATATTAAGATATTTTCCCCAATGTAAGGGGAAGGGAATGATTAGACGCAGCCTTGTTTATTTGTTCTGCTGTAGCTACTCTTTCTGTAATCTCACTGCCAGAACCAGCCATTTCTTCAAAAATCATTGCCAATAATTTTTTTGGTAAAAGATAAGACCACAGCTCTCTCAATAAAACTGGTTTAATTCACTTGATAAATAGGAGCCATTTGAATTCTTGTTGTTTCGCACCTTCCACGGATCCCGTGTTCCTTGACAATTATTGTGTCACTCGAACACCGCTGAGCATCATTTGGTACCCGGAGAGCATAAGTTGAGAAGGGTAAACTGTGCCGTGCGTATTATTACAGCGATTGTTTCTATTCTGTGGTTCTACTACGCGTGCTGCCATCTAGCGATGATGGATTGAACTAACTTCACATGGTTTTAAGTAAAGGTCCGTTTACATCTAACGGTAAGACGGATGCTCTACCTGGACATATATTTCGATTAATAAATGGATTTTGAATGGCTGCGTAATTTACAACTCACGGAGATGTTTTGTTGTCAGTCCGTCCCCGTCAGATTTAAATTACGCAGCCATTTAAAAATCCTTATGCACGTCCACTTTGAACGTCATCCGTCCTTGCCGTTGGATGTGAGTTGACCTTTAATCTAGCACACCCTGACGTTTTGGTTTGGTGAATTCACGCGGAGATTTAAATTTAACTTGACCACCACTACTACTACTACAGTCGGTCAATTCCAGCTAAGATAAACTAAAAAATGATTGTACCTACATATTTTATTAATATAAACAGGTACATAGTACCTAATAATTCATTTTAAGCAATTAAAAAGACTTTAACAAGCGTTTTATCGGTATAATAAATTAATAAATTATCTTTATGAGGTACTTAAATTGAGAATATAGTAGTTCGTTGATTTTATTACTTTGTTTTGTATCGGCTTTTATCAAATATTTAATAATAGTTTTAATTATTTATTTATACTGTGTTGGTGGTAGTTCTGTTTTGATTGATTTGATAAAATTCATAATTCGTGAAAGTGAAAAAAAGTAAATTACGAAGTAGAGATAGGAATTAGAGAGAATTATTACACACTCTGGCAACATCGCTGACGCTTCTCGAATCATCTGTCGTTTATTGTTGTTGTTTACTTGATACTTGTCACTCTGTTAATATTTTTTCTGGCTGTTGCAGCGTTATAGTCAGCTGTCACTTGTCAAAATGTCAATTATCATTTAAGAAATAAGCTAGTTTGAAGGTTGTAGAACTTGTAGAGAGAAGAGAGAAACAAGGAAACAACCCAACCCAACACCCAACCACAGAACCACTACACCAGTCACACCACATACCACATACCTTGTGTAGTTGTATCTTGTATCACAGAAGAAATGAAGAAATAACAACTGTGGTCCCCACACGCAGAATTAGTTAGTTACAAAAATATAATTATTGTTCAATAAAAAACAATTGGAAGTGTGACAGACTGAAGAAAACAGCACAGCCATGAGTTTAATACGTCCACATTATTGTGGCCTCCAAAATGATGAAGAGGTCATAACAGCGGACCGAAAAGTTAATTTCTGCTCCCATTCAAATTTACAAGGCGAAAATGATAAAAAATGCCGTCAGTCCACGGAATTGAACAGTTACGAAGATGTTACACCACCTTCCGGAATAAAAGAGGAACCCGAAGACTCGCAATGTGATGTTATGATGAAAGCGGAGTATGTGCCCCTGACCCTCAAAGAAGAAATCGAGATGGAAGATCATAAACCGGGATGGGAGCTAATGAAGGGGACCAACAATGTAGGAATGGTCAGAGGTGGACTTGTTCAATGTGACTCCGACTCGGTTCAAGAAAGTGAATTGCAATCTTCGGAAAGTAAGAAAGAAGAGGCGAATCATAATTGCGCGCATTGTTCTTATAAAACAAACACTACAGGTAATTTGGTCACTAATTATAAAAAATGTAAACATGCAGAAGAAACCGAAATGTACAAATGTGACGAATGTTCTCATGAAGTGAAATGTAAACGCAGTTTAATGCTTCATTATAAATATAAACATACAAAAGAAGTTGAAGGGTACAAATGTAAACAATGTTCATACAAATCAACATATAAAAATAATGTCATCCGTCATTATAAACGTAAACATGGCAAAGAAGCTATGAACAAATGTCACGAATGTTCATATGAAACAAAATGTAAAGAGTATTTGATCTTGCATTTTAAAAATAAACACGCAAAAGAGGTCCAAACGTACAAATGTCCTGAATGTCCTTTTCAAACAAGATATAAAGTTGGTTTAACCAGACATTTTATAGTTAAACATGCAAAAGAAGCTGAAATTTACAAATGTGTTGAATGTTCATTTGAAACAAGATATAAACATCATCTAATCCGACATTATAAACGGAAACATGCAAAAGAGGCCCAAATGTGAGAGATGTTCTTTTGAAACGAGATATGAACCCTGTTAGGTACACCAAACATTTTAAAATAAAACACTCGAAAGATGTCAAAACTGTACAAATGTGAGAAAATGTTCTTTTAACAACACAATGCTGCGGTCGGGCTAATTAGATTAGGCTCTGGGCCAATTAAAATGATTCTTGACCAATTAAAATTCGATCGTTGTTGAAATAATTGCCGACTTACCTTCGTTGGGCCGAAGTATTAATTGATGCACCAAAATCTCACCCAGATTTCGTGCGACTGTGGTAACATCAGCAGCATAAAGCGGTACGGTTTAATTTCCTCTAAGATAAAAGATAGTGGGATGCCAGTGCCTTATGGTTTTTGAATAATTGATCTAAAGTAACCTGAACTATAAAGGCATCAAAATTCACTCAGGTTATGAGATGTTAACTATTTCTAACTACTGTAGTATCTACCTACTGAATAATAAAGTTGATCTTTTAATGAAAAGTATATTTATGAATTCTGTTTACAAAATAAATGATTGAAATTCTATGGTTATGAAATTACTAATTAATTGATCATGAAGTTAATTGCAAAATATCTCATTTAACAGTTTAACTGATAGAGAAAATAGATCTATTTTTCCTTCACATAAAAAGTGACAAATTCATTTCAAGCATTACTTGAATAATAATGGTAATAATTGTATATCAGGTATTTCATAGTTATTATTAATATAAGTTTTAATTAATAAAACATCATCATCAATTTCTTGACGAGATAAGGCAATAGAACGACACAAAAATCCTAACAGATTTCTCTGATATCACTCTGAGCAATAAAAGGTTATGTCACACTTTGCTTACTGATACGACATTTTGCCATCCTTGGAATGTCGTGCCGAGACTGGAGAGCGGGGCCCTGGACGAAATCTCAGGATAGGAGACCGTGGTCTCCCTCTGGGGTGGCAGAAAGACTGGTGGACGGTGTCGTGTCCCGTGGGAACACGTGCCTAACACTGGTAGCGTGGTCGTCCTTCGAGGTTAGATGAAAGATGAAAATATGAGGCTCCGAATGATGAGATCCAGTATTTAGGGGCAGGTAGCAGCAAAACCTTCAGATAGTGTAAGAGATTCCTTCCATAAAAGCGGATATTCAGATGTACCAGAAATGGAAACCAATATGGCGTCCGGGAAGACAGGTGGGGTTCTACTCCGTAGATAGGTTTTCAGACGAGATAAGATAGTACCCCGATTGATAGGGTAGGTAGAAAGAACTATAACAATATATAAACTCTATTAGAGAAAGTTTTAGATAGCTTCAACAATTTACTTACCCGATTTACTAATAATCGGTCCTTAGATAAAGAGAAAAGGTAGGGGTGCGACTTGTCGCTTCAAGCACCAAGATTGAAAGATGGCCGAGCCTGTTCCAGACTCACGAAAAGGACCAATCCTTTTGCGCAACTCAAAAGGGTGTTAGTTCATCTTCCGAAACTACATCACAGCGACATCTGTGTTTCTAGTTAATCGAAAAGGAAGATTGTAAGAGAAGGAAGTTACAGATTGTACTACAAGGTAGGGATCTTGAACTTGCCTAGTTTAGTTAGTTTTACCACTCGGCAACAGGTGGCGATGTTGGATCGAAATTCATGTTTCAATCAAATAAAGCGGCTAGGCGGACACCTTTATAGTAGGGATTTAGACAATGATATCTTATTTAATAATATTAAATGGAGCTAATTAAAGAATAAAACCTTTAACGACGTTACACACCTCTCTTTACCGGGGTAAGGAAAGGATTAAAGATAAACCAACTGAAAAAAACACAGGCGTATTTCAAGTTGTTACTATACCCGAAGAAGGGTATGTTTGCGGGACAACTAGGTGACGATAAGTTTAGAGAATATGATTCAGAAATCACGTTCATAAATAACATGAACCTTTCGAAGAAATAAGATAACAACTCTGAACGAACAAATTGTCAACGACATCATTGATCTGTTTCATTGAATGAATAAAATTTCTCTTATATATGCTTACTAAGGTAACATGCAACTTTCAAAGGGAATAGCGTTAGGTTTACTAAAATTACATGCAACTTAAATATTAAGCACTAGGTAATAATTATTCATAAGGTATAAAAATAAAATATTCATGCTTCATTGCAAAGGCAACAAGATAAAAGATATGCTAGTAACGGTAGTAATAAGATAATTAAGATAACTTTCTTAAACGGTAATTGTTCTCACCGAACAATGTCGATAAACAAAGGAATAATTTCTAAATAACTAGATACTATGATACGATAAGGTATGGTTAGATAATATAAGATAAGATAGATACAATAAGATAAGATACATACTAAGATAAAATTAGATCTCCTGAGGTGGGCACGGTTTCCTCCTTTACCGTTAGATGGTGTTTCCTTGACCAATGACAACCCTGCATTCTGATTTGGAGCATGCACCGCCACTGAAACAGTGGGGGCGCGGAAAAATCTAGAATGAGACTGTCGCGGTCAAGTAGCAAGTCTAACAAAGGAAAAGTGAAACACGATCCTCAAGGGGGTTGATGCTGTCCAAACTTGGGCATCAAAACATCTTTGTACAGGGAAAGATAAGTTTTAGAGTCCACAAGGGTAATCCATGAGTAAGATTTTTCATCTTTGAATCAGTCAAAATTTGACTATGTCGTCGTCTATGCGACTCCATAATAAATGGTTAAGAGAAAGGAAGTTTGCAGACAGTCATTGCGTAGCTTATCAAATAGCGTAATCGCAATAGTCATATCGATAAAACATCCAATAATCGCACAGATAAACATTCGATAATCGCACAGAGAAAACATCAATAATCGCCTGGATTATTAGATAAACATTGAGGTAGCAGTAAGATAATTTATCTCACTCGGTAAGATAAGAAAAATGAAACAACCATTTTCATCGCTAAGGTAGGGGACATTCAATATCCGTGTTCAAATTCATTTATGTTAACACCGAATATCTAAAGTCATCTTTGCAAATTCAACACTAGAATTCACATAGATTTTTATTTTCCATTATGGAAAATATTCGCAGAGAAGATAAGTATTAGCTACCATTCTATTTATGGTACTAATAGATACAGATAAGGTAAGATAGGATAATTCCTTTTCTTTGAAAAGAAATTAAAGATAAGAAAGGCACGAAACTTTGACTAAAGCTTACGCCTGTCTTTTATCAAGAAGAAAATTGCTAATTCAATTTTCGTTTTCTTGAAAGATAGGTAAGATAAGGTAGAGATATTCTGTTGTCTTCCGTTGAGACAACAGAGGGATTTTTCACTTTAGCCATGCAGGGCGGAAAATCTTAAAGCACCCAATCTTGGAAAGATGGTAGATAAGATAAAAGAGATCTGCTGTCGTCTGATTTGACAAGCAGAGCAGTTTTCACTTTAGCACATAGCAGGGCGGAAACTGTCGGGAAAGCACCCGTCTTTAAAAGATGGTGGGTAAGATAAAGATAAAAGAGATCTGCTGTCATCTGATTGGACTAGCAGAGCAGTTTTCACTTTAGCACGTAGCAGGGCGGAAACTGTCGGGAAAGCACCCGTACTTTAAAAGAGATGGTAAGATAAGACAAAGAGATCTGCTGTCGTCTGATTGGACAAGCAGAGCAGTTTTCACTTTAGCACATAGCAGGGCGGAAACTGTCGGGAAAGCACCCGTTTAAAACTAGACGGTAGATAAGATAGAGGTAAAAGATAAGATAAGGTAGATACAACGGCAAGATAGCGTTTTCTTTAGTTTACTGAACATAAGAAAAGTTAAGAGATAACATTAGACCTGTAAACATAGTCAGACAAGATAGGCGAATAGTTACTTTTCAAGGTAATGATTCAGATAGCCAGAAAGATATGGGTTCTCAAAATTTGAGCGATAAAATAAAAAGAGAGCCTGAGGATAGCAGATACCGATTCCAAAATTAGCAACATTTACACTTGTCGCGACACATTCACACAACTAGTTTCGAGATCTTTGAGAAACGCTTTGAAAGATACCGTTTTCATTCTGCATACATTCTTCATTCATTCTAGGATACGACAAGAAACGGAGCTTTCTCAATTCTCGTATTGCTAGACCTCATTTTCTAAACGGATTTTTGTCAAATACAAAAAGAGAGATAAAGATAGGTATGGAAATAAAGTTAAAGAGAAGATATTACAAGGAACTATTCGTCGCTTTTCGGCGGGTCTTCGCCTCGATACGCCTTCAAATCTTTAGAATGCCAGCGACCTAGGGGATTGCCTTCTTGGTCTTGCAATTCGTACACTAATTTAGACACTACTTTAGATATCCGACACAGTACGAATTTTGGGGCCAATTTAGCAGCAAAATTCTTCGCGGCATTCGAAAGTGGGTAGGTATGTTTCCAGACGAGGTCACCCTCGGTGAAAACATCGGGGCGCTTGCGTAAGTCGTAATGTTTCTTACTTACTTCATAAGCTTTCTTAAGTCTATCACGTATATCGCTGAAGATAGGAGGTAATTTAGATATGTCTTGTTCTCGATGAACATAAGACAGATCATCAGGTAATTCTAGATAATTATCTGAGACTGGACCGTAAAAGGTTCCGTCTACAGGGACATTTCTAGCGAAGAGTAGGAAAGCTGGAGCGTGTTTAGTAACTTCGCTCACCGATAAGTTAATTGCTTGTGCAATTTTATAAACATTTTTATCCCAATCTTTATGATTGTCACGGATGTAAGACGAGATGGCTGTAAGGATGGTACGATTCGTTCTCTCGGTCGGATTCACCTGAGATAAATGCCTGGCGCTATACCACAAATTAACTTCGTAGTTTTTCAGCAAATTAGTAAATAGACTGCTTTTAAAGATTTGAGCGTTGTCACAAAGCAGAATTTGAGGCACACCGAAAATTAAGAACACTTGGTTCTCAAGAAATTTTGTAACGGCAGCTGCTGTAGCATTAGGCATTGGTTTAACCAAAACGAATTTCGAAAACCAATCAGTGACGACTAAAAGTTGGGTGTTTCTAGCCTTGGATCGAGGGAAAGGTCCCATGAAGTCAATAGAGAGAAATTGGAAGGGAAAATTGATTTTCTTATAATTACCCATGAGTCCTACGCGAGCAGTGTTTGGGGCTTTGTGTGCTCCACAAACCTGGCAGTTTCTCACGTACTTTTTGACTGAGATAATCATTTTGGGCCAATAATAAACTTCAGATATTCTTGCCAAAGTTTTACTTACTCCAAAATGTGCAGAAGTTGGAGGGTCATGAAATTGAGCAATTATTTCCTCCCGATTAGGAGTAGGGACAACAATTTTCCAATCAGATAGGTTAGACACGACTTCCACTCGAGGCTTAACATGTTTATAAAGAATATTGTCTTTGATGGTAAAGTCAGGGTATTTCTCAGGAAACTCGGTAACTTTGGAGACCATGTCTTTATACCAATCATCAGGTACAAAGTTTTGGAGAGAGATAGAAGAAATAGAGCGGGAAAGATAGTCTGCAGGGACATTGCAAGTGCCTTTTCGATGTTTAATGTCGAAATCAAACTGGCTGAGGCGTAAACACCATCTAGCTACACGACCCATAGGATCTTTTAACGTGCGAAGCCAGAGAAGAGAGGCATGATCGGTGTAAACTGTAAAATTTGCACCTTCGACATAAGGGCGAAAATATTCTATACCAAAGAGGACACCTAAACATTCTCTTTCGGTAACAGTGTATTTCTTCTCGGCTTTCGAGAGCATTCGACTAGCAAAAGCAATGGGGTGTTCAAAATCTCCCTCAAGTTGAAAAAGCACCGCACCTAACCCGAAATCACTTGCATCCGTCTGTATGCAAAAGGGCTTCGAGAAGTCTGGGCTAGCTAGAACGGGAGCTGTAGTCAGTCGTTCCTTGAGAAGTTTAAAAGCTTGATCAGCTTCTGAGTTCCAAGTTATCGACTGTCCCTTTTTTCGGTTATGCAGCAGAGCTGAGATAGGAGCACTGATTGTAGAAAAATCCTTTATGAAACGCCTATAATATTGTAAGATACCTAGGACGTGTCTTACTCCAGTGGTGTTATGAGGAACAGGGGACTCAATAATCGATTTAACTTTCTCTTCACTAACTCGCAATCCGTTTCTATCGATAATAAAACCCAAAAAGGAGAGAGAATCTCGACAGAAGTGACATTTGTCGAAGTTGACAGTAAGATTAGCGTCTTTTAAACGCTCGTATACTTCCTTTAAAATTTCCAGGTGTTTCTCGAAACTATTGGTGGCGATAATTATATCGTCAAGATAAACGAAAACAAATGGCTCCAAAGCTGGACCTAAAATTGTGTCCATAAGACGTTGTTGGGTTTGAGCACTGTTTCTCAGTCCGAAAGGCATTCGTCGGAATTGGAATAAACCTCTCCCGGGAACTACAAAAGCGGTCTTTGGGCGGGATTCTTCGTCCAAAGGAACTTGAAAGAAAGCCTGCTTTAAATCGATGGAGGTAAGATAATTAGCATCTTTGAGCTTGCTCAAGATAGTGTCGATTCTAGGCAGGGGATATGAGTCATGTGTGGTGATCTCGTTTAGTTTCCGACCATCAAAACACATACGGTATGTTTTGTCTTTCTTGCGGACCAAAAGAACAGGGGACACCCAAGGAGAATTACTTTTTTCGACAATTTCCAACTTAAGTAATTTATCTACCTCTTCATTTAGATATTGTTGAAGGGTTGGAGATAATGGATATTGTCTCTGTCTAAAAGGCTTAGCGTCTTTTGTTTCTATGGAATGGCATAGCACATTGGTTTCAGGGAGTATATCAACACGGGCCAAACTTTTGAATTTGTCTATCGTCGATTCAAGTCTAGACAGGTCGGTAGGAGGTAAACAAGAGATATCCTGAATCTTATTGATAGCGCAAACCGTAAGTTCATTAGGTAAGATAGGAGATAATGAAGACGAAGGATCACCGGGATGAACTTCGAAAGATTCATTTACGAAATTAATCATCATGTTGAAAATACGAGCTACGTCTATTCCCAAGATAATTTGTGGTGAAATGGAAGATACCACATGGAATTGAACTTTCTTTGTGACGTCATCTATGGTCAGGTCAAGTTCAATTATGTCGATAACAGATAGAGGGGAGCCGTCAGCATTTTTCAGGGAACACAACAAATCCGAATTTTTGGAAGGGATGGGTAGTTCACCCAGAACTTCCTGCATGGTTTCCAAATCACAAACAGAGATATTGGCGCCGGTGTCAAAGAGGGCTGTATAAGGTACGTCACACATTTTGACAGCTATAAATGGTCTATTGTCAACAGGGTTAGATAATAAGATTGGAGCTATAACAGGTATTAAAGAGTCAGCACTTGGTTTAGGTATGTTCTTTTTAGGAGGTATTCGAAAAGATTCGAAAAAGTTTGCAACTTTTTGCAACCATGATTTCCACTGTTCCTTTTGAATAGTGAAATCAACAAGATAGTTGGAAGATACTAGTGCTGGTCTTTTGGAGAGGGAGGAGACTGATCGTCCTTTGACTTCAAGCTCTTTTCTACAAGGGCTCGCTTTGGGTGGCTTGTCTCTTGTTGTCGCACTGCACCCTGTTGTGCAACTTCGTCGTTTTTTGAACGAGAAGTGACTTTGAGAGAGTTCAGGAAATCTGCCGAACATGAGGGACATTTAGACTTGTAGACATTTTTATGGCCACAGCCATAACAAAAAACTTTTCTAGGAAGATTACACCTTACATAGGTATGACCTTTGTTGGAACAATTCCAACAGGTGACTGCAGAAAGGTTAGTAACTGGGATCTTGGAGTTACTAGGTGTAGGTGCACCTTTAGTTGGTGTGCCTCTGGCTTTACGAGAAGAGAAAGAAGCTGGTTCTCCAGAACATGCTAAGTCTGAATTTAAGAGACTTTGAACCTTCTTAGAGGGAGGGGGACGATATTGTTGGACTATAGTCCTATTATCTTCTAACTTCTTTCCAATTGAAATTATGTCCTGAATGTTGTTTACCTCAACAAGGGCAAGATGGTTTTGGAAGTAGGGATGAAGATTTTTCTTGATTATTTTAAATTGCTCCACTTCTGATGGAGGAGTAGACAATCTCTTAAATAAGCCTTGCATCGAGGCAACATAGATAGCAACTAACTCAAATTCACCATGAGTTCTTTGTTTGATTTCCTCTAATAGGTCATCATCGTAAGAGAGGGGGAGAAAAGTAATTTTCAATTTATTCTTGAGATCTTCCCAAGAAATAATTGAGCTTGCAACACTGCGAAACCAAATCAGGGCCTTGTCTTCAAAAAGATCCATTGCAGAATCAAAAAGATCACGGTCTGAGACATTTCTCGACCTTTGAAGTTCTTTGACCTTTTCTAGAAATTGGATCAAATTATCCTTAGAAGAACCAGAAAATTTAATATTCCATTTATAAACTGGAACACTAGGTCTAGAATGAGTGGAGACAGTAGAGCTTGATGCACTCTGAGAATTGGGTGAGTTATCAGTTTGGTCTAGGGACTGGTCGTTTTTCAGAAGCCATTGACCTTCTAATTCTAAAGCCTCAGAAAATAAATCATCAGCTAAAGCTTTTGCTTCAGGATCTTGATCAAGTTTGAATCTATTGATTCTAGAGATCACATGATTCAGACGACATTGAATTCTTTGACAGATAGGGTCATTAAGAGACAAGGGAGCGTCCTGTATTTTGATTTTCAAATCTGCAAGAGTCTTTTTCACCTCTGCAGAATCTTTGTCAAAGGGGTAGACAGATTCGGAAATAGAAAGAGAATTTTCTTCCCTATTTGACAGGGCACGAAATTGAATTCGTCTTTTCTCCTGTGTACTAAATGGGACTTGTTTTCTAATCGCTATTTCATAAGCGAGTTCTTCACTTAATAAAGCTTGAACGGGATTCATGATTGAAATCTACTAAAGTCGGTAAGGTAGGGATCGAAAAAGCTATGTGACGCTATGGTGTATCTTTACACGTAAAGAATTCGTTTTCTACGTTTGACGTAAAGAATGCAAGGGATACGTCGCAACACTGCTCGTAGCTTTAGCGCTCGTCGGCACTAATACCGACAGCTGACTGGAGAGTCAAAGATTAATGGAAACCTAACCTAACTTAATGAGAAAATGGTAAGGTAATTTTCAGGGAAAGATTTTTGGATACAGTTTTCAAAGACAGCTTAACTACAGAGCTCTCGTATCGAGTATCCTCTCCGTACGGAATTAAGCTTCTCTAAAACTTGCTCGAGACATCGCGACGGTATAATCAACCACTCCGTAAAGCTCCCTGACGGGTTACCCTTTAGCGGCAGTGTAGCGGTAAGAAAAAGTAGGTATTTTCGCGACACGGCACTTTGCACAAAGATAATTAGGTAGGTACACATATATTAGGGAACAATAATGCTTAAAACTAAATCATGCAAAAGCTTTCAATAAAAACATGCAGTAAGCAACAAGAGAAATTTATATAAATATCAAGTGATATCGCAGACAAATCGTAAAGTTCAAATAATTATGAGATTTATTTTATGAAAATCCTAGATACATAAAAGCCAAATAAGATAAAGATAAATTGGGTTTCTAAACCAAAGAAGTAATCGTTCCACACCGGGGAGTGCCAATTGCTGCGGTCGGGCTAATTAGATTAGGCTCTGGGCCAATTAAAATGATTCTTGACCAATTAAAATTCGATCGTTGTTGAAATAATTGCCGACTTACCTTCGTTGGGCCGAAGTATTAATTGATGCACCAAAATCTCACCCAGATTTCGTGCGACTGTGGTAACATCAGCAGCATAAAGCGGTACGGTTTAATTTCCTCTAAGATAAAAGATAGTGGGATGCCAGTGCCTTATGGTTTTTGAATAATTGATCTAAAGTAACCTGAACTATAAAGGCATCAAAATTCACTCAGGTTATGAGATGTTTACTATTTCTAACTACTGTAGTATCTACCTACCAAATACCTTAAAATATTAATACCGGTCACTTCCTCTCAAAACCTCCGTCCATTTTTACAGCGCCCTCATGCAGAAACTGGGGACACTAAAGCTGTTTTTAAATTCAAAGTTAGGTAACTTTTCACGGTTTTTGACAGCTGCAGTCAATCATAATTATTAATAATTTGTCATTAGTAATTGAACGTTTTAGTTTCAAGTATAATTTCAATTTAAAGTTACTCTCAAAGCATTATAATTATCAGCGGATAATTTTGTTGGGTACCAGTTAAATAGGCATTTATAATGTACCGCTGTATTAAAGTGAACATAATGTCTGGGTCTGGAAAATATGTGCTGTGTGCTGTGTGCGGTTGCTCCGACTATGGATTGTTAAGCATGTCCAGATCTTTCCACGGTGTTCCAAGCGCAGGAATAAATAAGAATTATGTATAAAGTTAACTTTAGAAGACGCGTAAATAAACTTATTAATATTTTATAACTATGCTGATGGAAATAGGAACAAGCAATAGGTTATAATAACATCGATGAGTGACGAAAGTTTGAAAAAGTGTGGAGTGTCAAAGCCGATTTCTCACTTTATTATTTTGTACCTACTGATTATTTCAAAGAGGAAAATTTTGTTAATCCAGCAAATAATAGACCTTTAAAGCTGCAAGGAAGCACATTATTGGAATTGCGGCAAATAAAAGGCTCACACTTAGGTATATAGCGATTCAATCTTTTTGAAATATTCATACCTAAAGATATTAATAATATTGTGTGTAATAGTAGTTAATTATTGTTAATATAATAAACATATTGAAAACTTTGTTGTTTATTGTTGTATTATAATTCTTCGTCCCAATTTCCTCCGTCTATTCCGTCTAATTAATTTTAAGAGCTCTTCTATTCAGTGTTGATATTTAAAACTCCCGCTATGTTTCACCAAATTTAATTTTTAGTGTCCCCAGTTCATGCTTGGCGGCGCTGCTAAAATGGACGCAACCTGTTGCAATGCTATAGGTATAGGAGTGTCCGGTATTATTATTTTAGCGTATTTGTACCTACTGAATAATAAAGTTGATCTTTTAATGAAAAGTATATTTATGAATTCTGTTTACAAAATAACTTATTGAAATTCTATATGGTTATGAAATTACTAATTAATTGATCATGAAGTTAATTGCAAAATATCTCATTTAACAGTTTAACTGATAGAGAAAATAGATCTATTTTTCCTTCACATAAAAAGTGACAAATTCATTTCAAGCATTACTTGAATAATAATGGTAATAATTGTATATCAGGTATTTCATAGTTATTATTAATATAAGTTTTAATTAATAAAACATCATCATCAATTTCTTGACGAGATAAGGCAATAGAACGACACAAAAATCCTAACAGATTTCTCTGATATCACTCTGAGCAATAAAAGGTTATGTCACACTTTGCTTACTGATACGACATTTTGCCATCCTTGGAATGTCGTGCCGAGACTGGAGAGCGGGGCCCTGGACGAAATCTCAGGATAGGAGACCGTGGTCTCCCTCTGGGGTGGCAGAAAGACTGGTGGACGGTGTCGTGTCCCGTGGGAACACGTGCCTAACACTGGTAGCGTGGTCGTCCTTCGAGGTTAGATGAAAGATGAAAATATGAGGCTCCGAATGATGAGATCCAGTATTTAGGGGCAGGTAGCAGCAAAACCTTCAGATAGTGTAAGAGATTCCTTCCATAAAAGCGGATATTCAGATGTACCAGAAATGGAAACCAATATGGCGTCCGGGAAGACAGGTGGGGTTCTACTCCGTAGATAGGTTTTCAGACGAGATAAGATAGTACCCCGATTGATAGGGTAGGTAGAAAGAACTATAACAATATATAAACTCTATTAGAGAAAGTTTTAGATAGCTTCAACAATTTACTTACCCGATTTACTAATAATCGGTCCTTAGATAAAGAGAAAAGGTAGGGGTGCGACTTGTCGCTTCAAGCACCAAGATTGAAAGATGGCCGAGCCTGTTCCAGACTCACGAAAAGGACCAATCCTTTTGCGCAACTCAAAAGGGTGTTAGTTCATCTTCCGAAACTACATCACAGCGACATCTGTGTTTCTAGTTAATCGAAAAGGAAGATTGTAAGAGAAGGAAGTTACAGATTGTACTACAAGGTAGGGATCTTGAACTTGCCTAGTTTAGTTAGTTTTACCACTCGGCAACAGGTGGCGATGTTGGATCGAAATTCATGTTTCAATCAAATAAAGCGGCTAGGCGGACACCTTTATAGTAGGGATTTAGACAATGATATCTTATTTAATAATATTAAATGGAGCTAATTAAAGAATAAAACCTTTAACGACGTTACAACAATATAAAGCGAAATTTCATCAAACATCTCCGAAATAAACATGATAAAGAAGCTGAAGTCTACAAGTGTCCGGAATGTCCTTACCAAGCAAAAAGAAAACATTATTTGACCAGGCATTGCAATTACAAATGTAAACATGCAGATGAAGCAGAAATGTACGTTTAAAACACAAATTAAACGTAATTTGACTCAACATTTAAAGAATAAACATTCAGAGAAGCCGAATTGTACAAATGTGAGAAATGCTCACGCGTCTTGCGTGAACAAACAAGATATAAAAATAATTTCATGAGGCATAATTGTAAATGAAACGAGGCGTTTTAAAATTGAACATTCAAAAGGAGCGGAAGTGTATCAATGTCAGAATGTTCTTAGTAAACAAGAAGGAAAGATCAAAAATCAAGTGGTGAACAATGAGCATTAATAATCGTTTTTTGAGTTGAGACAGGTTACAAAACTCATGGCCTTTCGTCATTCTTTTATTTTTTCTGTGCTCACTCTACATATTATCATATTATTAAAAATATTATAAACGATTATAGATATATTTTATTATATAACCAGTGTTTAAGAGTTTAAAAATATAATACATTTAACGTACAACTTCTTATCGTTTATAAACCCTCCAGTAACGAGCTTCTCATTTTCAACCATCACCATTTTTGCCGTGCCAAAAACATCCCCGATTACTTCCGACTGTATATCCCGAGACGAGTCGAAAGGGTGCAGAATTACGATTCGGTATTTCTTCTGAAAATTTCTAAACGGTCTCAACTGTATTCCCGCCGAATTTTGTCTTAAATGGTTTGGAAATATTTGTAACTCCATTTGATGGCCTGAAATTTAATGAAGAAATTACAATTTGTCACATTATTAATGCGCGAGGGATTACATACCCATTAAATAAAAATAGGGGCTAGAGATGTACATGTTGGTCTTTTTGAGGACCGAATAAGCGTCCTTGATTGTCCAGAAATAGGAATATATGCTCCCGGCTGTTGAACTTTGCATTGTGTTATTGAATTGTAATATTTCTTTCAACAAGTCTCTTGTTATTATATCAGTAACGGTGTATTCTTCTGTTGTGTAATAATAATTTTTATAACGATCGATATCATTACTCATATCGGTGGACGACGTCAGCAGATCCGGGTAATCTAGTCCCGGGCTATCTCTGTTATCATCATCCGGATACTCTGTAGATATTTCAGGGTAGTCCATCTTGCTGGCAATATCAATCACCTCGTTCAATTTGTTTGTTATCAAGAGATTTTTTATTACTTGCAATTCGTGCATTAGTTTAGTTTCCAATTTATTTATAGTGGAATTCAGTGTGCCTAAAAAGTTTTTTTTTTTTAAATTTGCTAATTATTAATTATTTACTTGGTAATTCTGGCATCATATTGGAGAAACTAGGAGCTATTATTTCTGTTAGCAATATGACTTTAATGGGTGGAGTTAACTCCACTAAATCCATGGAAGGTTTTAAAATTCTAAAAGAGAAAACCTTGCAATAATGACCTATCAGATTTTGATCGGTTACTGGCTACCAGTGCTACCACTGCTACCACATCCACAGCGCCGGATTAGAGATTTGCAGCGCCCTAGGCTAATTAAATAACAGCGCCCCTTTTTAGTTGAATTTTAGTAATTGTCGCCCTCTCTCCCCTCTTATGGAAAAAATCTCTATCTAAGGAATGGCAAAGAGCAATTTTTTGTATGTAAAATTAGAAAGATTATGTTATTAATATAAAGAAATGTGTATAGGTATTTCATTATGTAAATTCTGCTGCGCTTTTTGTGAGTGAATTATGTCAAAGATATGCTAGCATTATAGAGTCCAACCGGGGGGTCTGGGGGGTACGGAGTATCCCCCAAGAAAGATGGGGGTTCGGGGGTTCCCCCCCGAGAAAATTTTGGAAAAACAAGTGCGAAAATGTTAATCACACTATAAGGAATAACTGCATTTATACTGTTAGCTATACATTTTCGCAATACGTTCAAGCATTGTAAAGGTCCGCCGGATAATATATAGTGTTTGGGGTTCTTATCACAGACGCAATTATATTTTTACGACCTGTCTAAGACGCCGGCGGTAGGGTACAGAAAACAGCTTTAGTTCCTGTAATTCCCAATAAACGCGGATTAATGAATAGTGGCGGTGTAGCGATAAATGCGGGTAAAGAATTATATATTGATAAGGATAAGAAATAATTAGGAAAAAACAAGCGGGTACTTACAATTGGATGACAACAGCGAGCGTGCGAATATAGCGGAGCGCGGAGCGATATCTTTTGCGTGCGACCGTCTCGAAGGGTTAATCTTCACTCTTCCTTCACCTGTAGGTTCTTCCTTCAGGGGTGCGGGGCGAGTATCGATGCGTCGTAGTGCACTCTGCCGTCCGGACCACAGGCGGGTGTAGGAACGGGAAATGAGGACGGAACATTACCGCCCACCAAAATTACAATGTAATTTTCCGAAAAAAAGTGAAGCGAATTTGCGAATTTGAAAAATGACTATTAAAATAAAGATTTACTTTGCAGCACTTGCGTAGCGAATAATAAGCGAAGAATGCGAATTAAATGTGAATTTCCTAAAACTTACAGCAGTTGCGATATTTACAAATTATAAATTGATAAGAGACTGCTCATTACTGACAGGGTAATGGGCAGAGCTTGACTAAGGGTCTTCGTAGAACCTTGTCGGCGAGTTTATGTTTCTGCGGAAGTAGATCAGGATGCTTGGCTTCCATAGACAAAGGGGAATGAACCAAACGACCACCTGCTCGAAATATCCTGTCAGCATCAATGAAAGGCGATAATTTCTGTAAATATTTTGGGCACAACTGTCCCTTGCGTATCTGAGCAGTTTCAGATTTGAAATATGAGGACTGAACGTCCTTGACCCTGACCAGTAAGGCTTGGTGTAAATCAGCATCAGTTAAAGTGAGTGACTTTCGATCGTGTCCTCGAGCGTTCTGGACAAATCGAAACCAATATGCCAGGATGCGTTGTATTTTTAGTAGCGAAGAATGTTGAAGAAGTAAACGATCTACAATAGAAGTACTTACTTCAGCGAGTAAAGAGACGACCTTGCCCTCAGGCAGAGAGTCAGCGGAGACAGCGGAAACGAGAAGATCGTCAGGCCACATGGATGGCGGTTCTTTAAGCCAAGGAGGCCCCGCCCACCAACGGGGAACATGACAACAACAGCTCTTGCGAAAGACCTCGAGAAGCGGGATCAGCGGGATTGTCAGCTGACCTGACATGGCGCCAAGAGGCGTCGCAGAATGCGTGCAGTTGACACTCGACGAAAGATTGCGGTTTAAGACACCGATTTATCTTTACGTGAGACAGCTGCGATAAAGAGACCTTATAGTTCTGCCATTGAGAACATATTTCAGCCGGCGGTAATTCATCCCAGCCCAATGCCAAAGACCATAGGCGCTGGATGAGATGTTTAGCGAAGAATGTTAAAGGTGACAGAAACCCCAGAGGATCATAGATACGGGCAACTTCCGATAAAATAGATCTCTTGGAGCACTGTGTGTGGACGGCGTTGACATGAAAGGTGAAAACGTCCGGATTGGACTGCCACTGGAGGCCAAGAATTTTAAAAATCATTTCTGCGTCTGGATCAAAATTAGACGAACTGGTCTGACGATGATCCTCAGGAATACCATCCAACACAGCTGCGTGATTAGACGCCCACTTACGGAGCTCAAAGCCACCTGAACTCAATAACTGGACAATCTCGTCCCTAAGTTTTATGGCGGAAGCGATGTCATCGGCACCCAATGCCAAATCATCCACGTAAAGACTATTATTAATGGCACGAGAGGCTAGCGGGAATTGATTTTGACCTTCTTTTGCTAATTGTAGCAAACAGCGAATCGCCAAGTAAGGACTACTTGACACCCCATAGGTGACGGTATTCAAGGAATAAGTCTCGACGGGGTCCTGCGGCGAAAATCTCCAGCGAATCATTTGAAATACGCGATGAGGCGGAGAGACAAAAATTTGTCTATACATTTGGCGGATGTCGCATGTAAAAACATAGTTGTACAAGCGAAAGCGTAAGAGTATAACTGAAATATCTGATTGAAGCTTGCTTCCAGTGAGCAAACATGCGTTCAATGAAGTTCCGTTTTCGGCGTTGGCAGACGCGTCGAAAACTACGCGTATCTTTGCGGTGCTGCCTTCTGTTTTCAGAACGCAGTGATGCGGGATAAAATAGCAGTTATCAGGCGGCGGTGGAGTAGAAAGCTTAGTCATGTGACCAGCATCTAAATAGTCGCGCATAAAGTTGTGATAAAGATCACGTACCGAAGGTTGCTTCGATAGTCGACGTTCAAGTGCCAATAATCGGCGATCGGCCATTTTGAGTGACCCAGGAAACGACGGCGGCGACGACTTAGACTCCTTAAAGGGGAGACAGACTCCGAAACGACCAGAGGGCGCACGGTACTGCGTATTTGTGAAATGATCCTCCGCCTGTTTATCTTCAGGCGACAGGATTGAGCGATTGGGGATGTCCTCCAACTTCCAGAATTCTCTCAACGTGTCATTAAGACAAGATTCGGTCGAGACAAAAAAAGAATGCACCTTATGCGTTGTGCTGGAAGAAGTGGGACCTAAAAGTATCCAACCAAAGATTGTGTTCATAGCAGCAGGTCTCGTACCATCGCCAGATATGACACCCTCTTTGACTATGCGGGAAAAGACTTCAGCCCCGAGGAGCATATCCACGGGACCGGGAGAATGCCACAAGGGATCAGCGAGTTTCAAGTTTTCGAAACAATGAATATTTGAAAGCGGACTAGTCGGTAACTCCGAGCAGATAGAGGGTAACACCATGGCAGCGACACCCAAATTGGTAGAAGATCCATCCGGACGGATTGAACAATTTACATATCCGTGCGCAGAGGAGATAGCGGAATGACCCACTCCAGTTATGGACGATGAAGATGGAATGAGTTCAAGAGCGAGACGCTTACGACATCTTTCTGTCATGAAGCTAGTTTGACTGCCCGAATCACAGAGGGCTCGAACAGATTGGTAATTTCCCCACTTATCACGGACCTGGAACCGCACCGTGGCCAGTAATATCGATTGAGGAGTACCTAAAGCTTCGCCAATGGAAGACATGGCAAGTGGTGGCGAAGAATGCGGATTAAAAGAACTTGTTGCGGAAGACTCATTTGGAGTTTGAACTTCTTTGTTAGAAATTCTGTCGTCATTTTCCTTAAAGAAATGCAGTAGAGTGTGGTGCTTACTTGAGCAATGTCTGCATGTGGATGTAGAGCGACAAGAGGAGAACGAATGCACCGAACTCAGGCAGTTCGTGCATAGGTTAGCGGATTTGACAAATGTAAATCTATTATGAGGAGATAATCCTAAAAATGCGGTACACCTTTGAAGTGTGTGCGACTTGGAGCGACAATGCGAACAATAAATAAAATGAGCGGCGTTGGGAGACTCGCGAGTGGTAGACACCATCATCACGTGAGGACTACGTCTGTCCTCAGTGCGCCAGTTCACCTTCCCTTTATTGGAATGTGATGGCTGTTGCTTGAAAGAAGATGTGGCTGGAGAACTCAAGGCATGTGTCTCCAGTGCTCGACACTGATTGGTCAAAAAAGTAAAAAGATCCTCATAAAGAGGGAAGTCTTCTTGAGCGAATTTTAATTCAAATCGCTTGCGAGTCGAGTCATCGGTCTTCTGAAGAAGCCAATTTAGCATAGTGAAATTCCACAAATCAACTTGCGGGAATTTCTGGAGCGCGGCGGTATTCTCGGTAAAAGAATTGAGAAGATCTCTCATGGAGTGCGTTGAGTCTGGACGACACTTGGGCGCATTAGCAATAGCATTCCAATAATAGGTAGCTAAGATTCTGTCATTCTGATAGCGATCAATCAAAGTACGATAAGCGATGACATAATTTTCTTCGGTTAAAGGCAAGTGACGAACGAGATCCAGAGGTTCCTTTGACAGCGTAGAAATTAGATATTGGAATTTATCTATTGAGGATAAATCGGAATTATTATGGATAAGCGAGTTAAAAATGTCATAGAAAGAATGCCATAATTTGAGGTCTCCATCAAAACGGGGAAGATCAATTTTAGGAAGACGCACATTGCATCGAGTTCCACCCACTGACTCTAGCGACCCATTCGAACCTCGCCCATCTGGCAAGACAGCGTCAGGTTTCCCAACCAAGGAGTCAGAATCTTTAACCTTAGGTTCTGATTGCGATAGACGTAACTGAATACCTTTAATTCCAAAATATACCCCATCAATTTGAGCGATTTGATCGCAGAACAATTTCCACTGATCTGATGTTTCATCAACTAGCGTGTCTGTAATGACTAAATGAAACCCCCTGTATAGACTTTCTGCTGAGTCTAAAGCTGCGAGAAATTTAAATTTTTCGTCAACAGATGTACCTGCATTCGAACCTAAATCTAAAATCGACTGTAGCCTAGACAACATAATTTTGCCGGTAGACAAAGCCTTTTCCATTGTGAGAGACATAGCGAATTAGCGAATTAATAAAAGTTAAATTTTCTCAATTGAAAATGCGAGTTAAAGAAGGATGCGGAAATAATAGAATTATTCTTCTCTGAAATATACCTACCGACACCAACACCAACTCAGCTTGAAAATAATCAATAATTTCCAAACCAGTATACCACCTCGACGTAATATTTCCGGAGACCGGGATTAGTAAAATTGTTAAAAGTTGCCTGCACGTGCAAGGTGCAAACACAGTAGCGAGAGAGAATAAAACGTAGTGGTGTGAGGTGAGACGAGGACGGGTTTTTATTACCCCAAGGCAGACTACACTTTTCAAGCAAGGGGTGTGGGTACAAAATATTCACCAAATATTTTTCAGCAATACGTATAGGTACCTAATTAATTAAGATCGATCGAATAGTTATTACATGCGGTAATTATTTTCTAGAATGCAATATTCTAAACACAATTACAATTAAAGAACGATGAAATTTACAAATTTGTAGCAAGTTAACAAATGCTGTAATTTCGCGATGAAGTTATTTAATTAATAACTTCGTGACTTCGAAAAAATGAAAAACAAGTATCTATAGCTTATTTTTGCGAATAACAAGTGCGGAAAGTAAATAATCAATGCAAAGTAACTTATTGCATTGAAATTTCGACAAAATGAAATGCGAATGATTTTTTTTGAAATGTGATTAATTGATCTGATTTCAATTAATTACTTAGATCCGGCTCGAAGGACCAATGTTTGGGGTTCTTATCACAGACGCAATTATATTTTTACGACCTGTCTAAGACGCCGGCGGTAGGGTACAGAAAACAGCTTTAGTTCCTGTAATTCCCAATAAACGCGGATTAATGAATAGTGGCGGTGTAGCGATAAATGCGGGTAAAGAATTATATATTGATAAGGATAAGAAATAATTAGGAAAAAACAAGCGGGTACTTACAATTGGATGACAACAGCGAGCGTGCGAATATAGCGGAGCGCGGAGCGATATCTTTTGCGTGCGACCGTCTCGAAGGGTTAATCTTCACTCTTCCTTCACCTGTAGGTTCTTCCTTCAGGGGTGCGGGGCGAGTATCGATGCGTCGTAGTGCACTCTGCCGTCCGGACCACAGGCGGGTGTAGGAACGGGAAATGAGGACGGAACATATAGAGTTGAATGGAAGTTAGGTTATGGAGCCACCATCTGGTTTTAATATGGCCAAAGCCTTCGTTGTTCGATATCGTCAATTCAAGAACCAAGACATTCATATGTATCACGAATTTTTCAAGAAAAGGAAAATAGTATAGAACTCTTATAGGTACCTACTTTTATTATAGAAGAACATGAATCAGGTTCGGCGTTCCGCGGGTAGTCTGTACAGACCAGAGCCCTTCTAAGATATTTGGGGCCTGTGGGCCACTGAAAGTAATGCGCCCTTTCTCAGATGAAATGCGTAAATAGGATAGCTAACGCTGGGAATAAGCCAATGACGACTGATGGATTACAAATAAGTTAGTGCAGTATGAATTCTAAATAATTTAACACTAGTTATGTATGTCCAGCTCCAAAGAAAATGCGCAGCAAGCGAAATTATTTTCAATGTTAAAAGTTACGCAATTTCCCACTACTTAGTTAAACATGTAGGTACTGAGATGTGAAAACTATAATAACTAAATGACTAATAAATAATCACAAAAAATATTATACTTCAATAAAAACATCCGCCACCAAAAGGCTTGCGCCCCTTGCCTATAGCCCTATTAATTCTGTGGTTAGAAAGGCCCTGATTATGTATAATATTGTGAAAAGTTGCCCAGGATCCTGCACGCGCCTCCCGCCTCCTTGGCTATACTACTCACCCAGTAATTAATTTTATCATGATATTTTGATAATTTTTGTTATTGTTATGAATTAAGATGTTTTTTTCTCCCGACCGCCGCCCCTATGAACTTGCCGCCTGCGTGCGGGCAGTAGGTAGGTATTAGGTATATTATCCTAACTCGGAAATGTATATTTCATTATTTTTAGTACCTAAGTATTTATGCATTTACACATTTACAAATTTTAAGGGCGCCTCCGGCGCCCCACCAAGCTTTGCGCCCCTAGGCTACAGCCTAGGTAGCCTTGTGGGTAATCCGGCGCTGCACATCCATATAAACTTTATTCAATATTATTATTTATTATAGGAAAAAGTAAAAAGACGATTCAAACTAGAAACGATCAGAATACTAAATAGGAGATTAGTAGGGCTCTTACTACTAAACTCTATAAAGCAAGTTGAACTTGTGCATAATCGCTAGGGATTTCTGAACGTGGCCATGAAAATAAGGCAACTGTGACATCAATACAATGTTGCCATACCAGGCGAGTTTTCCTAAATATAGACATAAAACTAATCTTATTACTTAACAATAATAATGAATCAGTGACGAGATAAACTTACTGGCAGTGCAGACACCCTTCAATTGACGAGTAATTGAAACATTCGCTGCCGCTTGGAGCTCTCCGCTGACGATTTCGCACATCGCATGCTGAGTTTCTTCGGCTTGATCCAAGATTCGGGAACCTTTAAATTAATACGTAAAATAATTGAATTAATTAAATTCACAAAGCATACCTACCCGGTGTTAGTGTTGGTACTGGTAAATATAAACAATTGCTCGATGCTAACAAATACAATAGAGCGGTGGTGGTTCCGGTTCCGGACAACATTTTACAAGCTTTGAATTATATTCCTACTCTTTTAAAGATTTCGTTTCGTTTCATGGCGAAATGTTTATTTTATTTCGATTATTTGTATACAAACATTGGCTTGAGCCTTTACTTACGTGTTATACGCACGCAGTTCCAATCGTTGAAAGAAAAATCACATACTTCTTTTCGAAACTATTAAGCAGGTAAATAGGTCACCCTACATACACAAACAATAACAATTAAATTCAATTATTTATTTATTTATTCATTAAAATTTTACATAAAAATCAATGATAATAATTAATAAAGTATCTTTATAATTAACTAACCAGTGGTTACCCCTTTGTAGAGAGTAATAGTACTAGTAATATAACGGGTCTTTTCATTTATTTATAAACTGTCAACATGACTGACTGAAGAGTTACTTTTTTTACATTCCCTAACACTAACACTAACACTGCACAGAGCTATCTAACCATGCTGACAGTTTATAAACGCATACATACTCTTATCTGACTAATATTGCATGTCTAAAATAAAGGAATATCAACAAACAAACAACGATCAAGATTTCATAAAACCTTTTTGATATCAATTCAATCAAGAATAAGATTTGATCACTCAAATCAAGAAATAAAACTACCATTGCAACAAAAATAAAACAATAATAATACATATGGCCACAATCGTAACAACAACAACAATTTTCACTAATAAAATGGCTACTTTCGCGCATCGACTATAAAAATATAAAACCAACAATTTTCACGTATAATTATTCCAATATTTTTATATTACAGCATCGTTTCTATCTATAATATGTATAATACAACTCAGAAATTTGTACCCTAAATAAAAAGAACAATAGGTAATTACAAAACGTTTGCTTCAAAAAATATATCTCTGTGTATTTATCCGGGTATAAAAATCAGTCCTTACTTCCTAGGAAATTTACACTTAGCTACAGCCCGAGTTCGAATCCCTGCCGTACAAAATTCAAGTCTACCGCTTCTGGAACTCCGGTGGCTACTTCTTGTACCTCTGAGATGCGACTGCTGCCACCAGAGCGGCACCTCGCCCGCTGCCGTCCTCTGACAGCATCAAATCAAACTGGAACATAAAAATCACTCAATTATTAACCAATTTTTTTGACTTTATTTGACACCAATTTTAGCCAAATCGGTTGGCCAGTTATGGGGAAATATAAATTTTCATGTTTTGACAATTTGACACTCAGATCTCTCAATAATTCTATTCCACTGAAACCAACAGACTGAATCAAATTGGACTTCTATTATTATGTCAAAATAGCCTCAGTAATTTCACTTTTACAAATCTGATAACTTGACACCTTAGATAAGTTTTTTTACATAAGAAACTAACTTAATAATTACGAGTTACTTATTCACACCTATAGCTTGACAATCTGCCATTTGATTTGATTTGATTTATATTTAAAAAAAACACTATTTATTGTTTGACAATTATTTATTGACCTTGACATTGAGACACTTTATGATAACTCAACCGCATCAAGCAAGACACTTTAATGCAGATTTTGACGCCAAATATACCTGAATTGGTTCAGTAGCATTGGTGTGATTAATTTTTTTAGAGTTTGACAATTTGACACCCGCTCTCTCACCAGGAAACACTACAACACTAGGTCAAAATTGACACTCGAAAAAAGCTTTAATGCCGACTATGTCAAACTCAACTGAGCTTGAACAACATTTAAAAGTATAAATTTTCATATTTTGACAATCCGTCATTTGACTTAATTTATGTATAATAAAAAATTAAATTAATTTAGGGGCCTTATTGAACATTTTGAGTTCAAATATGTCAAAATCGCTTCAGTAATAATAATTATTTTGTTATTTTGACAACCGACCTATTTTTACACATAAAAAAAGACTTTAAGATCATCAATCGGGACACTTTAATGCACATTTTGACAATCAATATACCTGAGTTGATTCAGTATAGTATTGGTGTAACTTAATTTTTTAGTGTTTTACAATTTGACACTTGTGCCCGTATTCACAAACGATAATTTCCTAAATAATTACGTAATTATTTAAATGAGTGAGATGGAGATATGCAGTTTTTTTGCAATAGAATGAGATGGGGATAATTGATTACGTAATTATTTAGGAAATTATCGTTTGTGAATACGGGCATTGTTCTGTTACTTAATAACATTTTAACACTGACAATGTAAAAATAGACCGGAGTTTAAACAGCATTTAAACAGTTTCGATGTTTTTATTTTGCCAATTTGACATTGCAAACAAAACTACATTCCTAAACAAACTAATGAAATATTTCAACACCAGCTGACAAAATTAGTTCTGTAAAATTCGAGCAGTTGTCATATTGACATTTTGACAATTAGATATTTTGGATTATTCACTTACTGCCTCAAACTGGCAGTAAAACCAAACAGAAACTGACCTGTATGCCAGGCTTGACAAGCTCGGTGATCTTCTCCATCATGAGATTGTGCAGGTGAGGATGGAACCGGTACAACGAACCGTCAATCCCTATCGTCACCCGGGGCTCGTCTATCTTGTGAAGGAGGGTGACCAGCGAGGCCGATACCAAATGAGCTGCCCGTCTCGAGAAGCACTCGCAAATGAACCGGACGTTGATGTAATCCTGCTCGGTAGCGTGCTTCAAACCTGCCAATAAAAAAATCTGTCAGTCTAATTAACCTTCACAAGTTTACGTAGAAATAATAAAACACACTCACCCATTTCCTCCAAGATCTGCTTGATGTTCTTGTAGGAGCCCGGCGTGTCCGACTCGATTTCCGACACGTACTTCGTGTAAAAACGCTCCCTCGTCGACAGCAGGTCTGAGCCTTTCCCCCCGAAGAGGAGGCCTTCTTTTGTGAATCGTTCCAGTGCTAACCTGACCAGTTCACCCAGATACAGCCCGGAGATCATTTTTTCGTGCCTGTAATCACCAGATTTAAATAAATAGTAACTGAGTTGTCATAGAGCAAGGCCAAGACAGCTCTCATTGTCAGACAATTGACAGTAGTAGTGGGTAGAGTAGTTTGATGCTAAATTTATAATAAAATATTAGATATAATAAATTGGAATAAAAAAATTAACAGCCAATATTATAAAGGCTCGTTAGGCTAACGGGCAGATTTCTGTGCTCGTTTTTGAAGTTAATATCGACGTCAAATGACTTTTATCGACATTAATGTCAAGAATAGATAAACTCAAAAAAAAATCCACTTAGACTCGATACCTTCTTCAGAAATGGCCACAGAAATCTGCCCGTTAACTTAATGAGCCTTTATAATATCCACTGTAAGTCATTTAGCTTGAAATGTCAACCCTAACCTGATATCTGAACTAGTGTAGAACTTGGATGTCAAATTTAAACAAGTTAATAGATTTGACACACGAAAAATTTAATGGCACTCAAGTTCGACATATGACAGCTGTCACTGTCAAACAACTACTCAAGAGATGAATGAGTGGTAGAATTAGGTTAAAAAATTATGACAGTCGAATTTGATTGTCATATCTGACAGTTGTCACCTTTATAAGCCGAAATTATAACAAAAAATTGGGGATTAGGATATATAAAAAATAAAAAAAACTTACAACTGCTTCCCGGGATTGATCGAGTTCTCGTCGACCGTCCTGTCGTAATCGGTCATGACGAAATCCAGGGCTCCGTCGTCCCCGAATGCGCCCCACTCGCAGTTGATCAGCACCCGACCGGAACCGTAGTCCTTGTCGTCGAAGTTCTCGGCGTTTTTCTGCTTCTCCACGTAGCAGGCGTTCGTGCCGGTACCTAAATCAGGAAAGATGACAAATCGGAGGCCCGACCCGAAGGGAAAAACCAGCACCATTCTCGGCCGTGGCTTTGTCATGCGGGGCGGGGCGATTTAGTCGTTCGATTAGCTTGTTTATTAGTACGTGCAGATTTCGGATTATTTTGACGAAGAAATGAGGTGCATGGTGCACGGTTAGAGGGGTTAAAGGTTAAAACTTATAGGGAAGTTGTCAGTGATGTCGTCAGTCAGTGGGCGAGACTAAGTGGAAATGGTTCCAAATAAACAAACCGTTGACATTGTCATTGTAGTGATTTAAGTAAAATTTGAAGTTCACGTCGCGAATATGATCAATGGTCCTGAAGTTTGATTCATTGAGGCCAAGTTTACAGTGAAATTGGCAACCCTGCAACTGTCAAATGCTCCTTTATTTGGAACCATTGCCGTTAGCCCCGCCCACTGACGTCATCACTGACAGCGTCTAGTAATAAAGTCGTTGCTAAAACGCCGATAACTCCACAATACGCCGCATGCGCGTTACACGTTTTCATGGACTTTGGCCAAATTTGGGCGTTGATTGATCGTGACTTTGAAAAAAAGTTGTTTTTCTTGGAGATGACCAAAAACTAATAATTTGAAACTGGTAGACTAAGTTTCAAGTAAATTAGACCGGCGTGGACTTATTATTGCCTAGATTATCTGCGCTATAGCATCAGCTTTTAATAAAACCATCACCTATTTGGTTTAAGAGATGCCTTCTCGAAAAAAAGGTTAGTTTATATTTAAAACAATTTAGCTTTGATCATAAAGTTGAGACTGATTGTAATGTTATCAAAAAATGAGTCTCATGCGGAACGAAAAGCGCTGCCCATATCTTCAGATCTCATCAATTATGCGCGTTAATTTTGAAAATATATTCACGCATCTGACCTTGACATTTGACATAGTCGATGTGGCAATAAATCACAGAAGAGCAGAAAAATGAGCCCATCCAACTATCCCCGTGCGTATCGAACGTGCAAATCGCATACCTACATGCAAATTACTGTTAAATAATGCTAATAGTTTAACCGATTAATTAATTATCAATCAATTAATATTAAATTAATTACATTCACCTACCAAGAATCAGGCCGATTTTGCACTTGGGATTCTTCCAAGCGCAGGACATTAGCGTTCCCGTGGTATCATTCAAAATGGCGCATATCAATATTTTTATGTCCTACAAAATGATAAGAAATAAGACGTGCGTTATTACCTGCATGCACATTGCACAGGTTGTAAATTTTCAGGTTCGGGCCGGCGGCGGTGACGCAATCCAGATCCACAAGCAAGGAGACGATCTGCTGACTGACGACATAACTATGACAAGCTGCAGGGAATGAATTGCGTCACTCTCGCCTTCCCGTTCAAAAATAAATATGGCTCAAGCCGGATCCTCGTCTAACGAAAGAGCATAGACGCACGCCAACGCAAAAACGATCAAGTGATGTAATTGCTAGGTTAGGTATCTCTCCTAGTATAGTGAACCCAAGTGCGCGCGCAAGTTTTTAGCTAGTCAGTGTTGCAAGATATTTATCTAAATACTGTCACTGTCAAATAATTGTAATTTATTTGCAGAAGACACCTTATCCTATGTCTCATAACAAACACAAACGAACACAAACAAGCATCACGCACAACGATACGCTAGTTCCGACCATTTCAAAGGAAACAGGCGTTCGCTCTGTTCATTCCCGCGCTTTCGTTAGACGAGGACGCGGCTTCACAGATATTAATTTTAATGATCATAAAAATTAATGAACGGCTGATGAGAGATAATGCGTGATGGGTCGTTGTTAGTAGACGTTTAGCGAGGCCGATAGCGAAGCCGAAGCTTCCAGTCCCAGTCACATGATCAAGCCCCACGGGGACCCCGATGCGGGGCTCAGGCTGATGGCAAGTCGGCCACGACTCACTCTCAAGACTCACCGACTATCAGACCTATCCGGCAGTGCCTGTTTAGCCAGGCGCAGGACATCAAAGTACCGGTCGAGTCGTTTAATATCCCCGCTATAGAAATCTTTACGTCCTGAAAGTTCATTAAGTGAATGATGGATGTGTGTGAGAGAGACTGTGTGGGATAGAGAGAGAGAGAGAGAGGGGGGTTATTAATGAAAGGATGGACGAATTAAAAAAATAAACAAATGAATCTATAAAACTTTCTCTTCTGGTGTTGTCTCCTCATAATCGATGATCTATTCCTGAACGCGTCTCTACTTTCCAAGTAATTTTACTCACCCCTCTCCTTTGGATGGCGTCCTCGAGCAGCTGCACGACGTCCTCGCCGATCACGCCCGAGCAGTTGAAGCCCTTCGTCCAGCGCTCGAGCACGCCCTTGGTGAGGCCGACCTGCTTCAGCGGGAAGCTGAAGGTGAAGCCGAGCGGCAGCACCTGGTCCTGGAGCTTCTCGTCGCGCATGAACTTCGCCAGGCAGTCGGCGATGTGGTCGAAGAGGGCCTCGCCGCTGCCCAGCATCACGGGCTGCGGGATCGCGTAAATCTTGCTGCGCATCTCCGAGTGGTTCTTGGACAGCTCGATCAGGAGGACGCGGAAATTGGTGCCGCCGAGGTCCAGCGCCAGGAACTTGCCCGCCTCTGTGTCGGAAGGTATTATTTGTTTTTACTTAGGTTTTAGGAAATTTCTAGTCGTTCTGGCAACAGGCGAACTCGATTCGTCTGGACCGCCGACCGCGTCCGCATGACGGTTAGTTTAGTTTAGTTTAGTTATATAATGAGTGGGTCGATTAGTGACACCTCCACTGCGACCAAGCGGTCTATTGTGGCTCATACCTAAGTAATTTACATCCACTCTAGCAGGCCACTGCTTTTTAAAAAGCTAATGACCTTAGATGGTGTGAATGTATCCAGGTCTCTCGGAGAGAGAAGTACTTTTCCGAACGTTGAGTGCCTGGTTCTTCCCAAGGCGGGGCAGTTGCATAGTACATGCTCTGCTGTTTCTACATCCTCCAAACACAGGCGACATTCTGCGTTATCGGCTAGATTCATCCTGTGTAAGTGGTGGTTCACTTTGCAGTGTCCTGTGTATAGGCCTATTAGGGCCCTTAGGTCAGTCCTTTTGAGTTCCAGTAGCTTTTTAGCTCTGTTTCTCGAGGGTCCCTCAATGAAGGTCTTAGAGTGAGTTAATCCTGGTAGAGTTTGCCAGTACCGAAGTACCTTGTTTTCCGCCCAGGTGTCTATTGTTGTTTTGGCAGTATTTGAGGATATGCCAAGAGCAGGTTCCGGTCCTGTAAATTTGGATTCAGTTGCTCTTCTAGCCAGAGAGTCGGCTATTTCGTTCTCTCCAAGGCCGGAGTGACCTGGAATCCAGACCAGAGTCAAGTTATTGTTTTTAGCTACTTCATTGAGTGCTGCTTGACAGTTCCATACTAGTTTGGAATTGCAACGAATGGAGCAAAGGGCTTTTAGGGCCGCTTGGCTATCTGAGAAGATTTTAATTGTTTTCTGCGTGCAGTGCGTTTCAACCAGCATCTGCGCGCTGAGTACAATGGCATAAATTTCTGCCTGAAATATTGTTGCGTACTGACCCAGGTTTGCAAAGAATTCTCGTCTTGACCCAGCGTCGTACGCTCCGGATCCAACTCCCGTTGGAGTCTTTGAACCGTCGGTAAACCACGTGAGGTCTGCTTTGAGGAGGTCGTTTGAGTTACGCTCCCATTCGTCTCTGCTTGGAAAGAGGACGTTGTATGCAGTGCAGTGGTTTGTTGTGTATGGCATCATGTCTGAGGGCATACCCAGAAGACTGTGACTTTGAGTGTCGTCCAGTAGACTGGTCCGTTCCATGACACAAGCCATTTGTGTGCTTCGTGCTACCTGTAGTAGTCTGTAAGTTGTCCATCTGGCCTCTCTTTCCAAGTATATATGGAGTGGAGGAAGGTCCAGAAGTATTTCCATAGCCACCGACGGTGTGGTGCTCATTGCTCCACTGATTGCCAGGCATGCTTGTCTTTGCAGACTTGACAGCTTCATTTTGGCCAAGGCTTGTAAGCCTTTGGACCACCAAGCTACACAGCCATATGCGATCATTGGCCTAATGATCGTTACATATATCCAGTGTATTTGCTTGGGACCAGTGCCCCAAGTTCTTCCACAGATCTTTTTGCAACTCCATAGGGAGAGCTTTGCTCTGTGGATAATCTTTTCCAGATGGGAGTTCCATAGTAGCTTCCTATCAAGTGTGATACCTAGATATTTAGCCTCCTCCGCAAATGGTATAACTACTCCTTGAAGAGTAGGTGGTATAAGGTCTTCCAGCCTTTTTCGTCTAGTGAATGGTACTATAACAGTTTTGCGAGGATTTACAGACATCTGCTCCCTCTCGCACCACTGATACGTGACTTGAAGAACTTCCTGAAGGACATTGGATATTGTCCTCTCGGAGTTTCCTTTGATCATTATTACAAGGTCATCCGCATATGCTTGAACTTCAACTCTCCATAGGGAGAGGATCGCCAGCAGGTCGTCTACAAGAAGGGTCCATAGTAGGGGGGAGAGTACTCCTCCCTGTGGGCACCCTCTCCCCGGCCTGAAACTGACTTCAACTCCTCCCATCGAGGTCGTTATCATCCTACTATCTAGCATATTACGGATCCAGCCGTTTATGACCGGTTCTATTCCTCTGGAAACTGCTGCTTCATACAGTGAGTTTGGTAATGCATTGTTAAATGCTCCTTCTATGTCGAGGAAGACTCCCACCATGATCTCTTTGTTGTCAAGAGACTTGGTGATCTTCCCCACGAGGTTATTAAGTGCCAAATCGGTTGATTTGCCAGCTTGATAGGCATACTGGTGCACATTCAGAGGGTGTGAAACTAAGACACTCCTCCTGATGTGTACATCCAGTATTCTCTCTAGACTTTTCAGTATAAAGGATGTAAGGCTAATGGGTCTGAATGACTTAGCGTGTGGCTCTGTACGGCCCACTTTGGGAACGTACACCACCCTTGTTGCCGCCCAGCTGGATGGGATGTAGTTCCATGCCAGACTAGCCCTAAATAATTTTATAAGAGAGGACGTCAGTATCTTTATGCCCCTTTGTAATAGGGCAGGAAAGATGCCGTCCTCTCCAGGTGTCTTGAAAGGCTGAAAAGTTTTTACAGCGTTTTCAATTGCCTTGGCTGTAATGATCGAGCGGCAGACTTTCCATTCCGATTTTTGAGGTCGATTTATACGTCCTCCGGAATTCAGCTGCCACTGATTGTACAGAGGCGAGCTACCTGGGAAGTGATTTTCCTTTAGGAGTTCTAACGTTTCCTTTTCTGAGTCCGTAAATGAACCGTCTGGTCGTTTTATCGAGCCAAATGGCTGTGTCGGATCTCTTGAGAGAATCTTGTGAATTCTGGCGCTGCGAGGCAGATCATGGATGCTCTCGCAGAACCTTCTCCAGGACTCTCTTTTAGATCGTCTGATCTCTTTGTAGTACTCCGTTAGCTTAGTTCTGTATTCATCCCAGTTACCCATCTCTTTAGCTCGATTGAAGAGTCGTCGAACTTCTTTTCTTCTTTTCTCTAGGTCTTTGTTCCACCAGTCGACTTTCCTGTCGTTTCTCTTCGTTTTTGGTGGACAGTTTTCGTGATAGGCTGATATTATTGCGTTCCGGACTTGTTCCGCCGCAATTTCAATATCATCACGATTTTTTATTGTGGGGATAACGGTCTCAAGTCCAGTCTGGAGGGATTTTTCATATCCGCTCCAGTCTGTTCTTTTTGGATCACGATATTCCACAATAGGTCTATGACCTATTTCGATGTCGAACACTATTTGTCTATGGTCTGAACAGGAAGGTTCAGAGGATACCTGCCAGTTGGTTATCCTATTGCTTATAAAGTTTGAGCTGAATGTTATATCTAGTACCTCCTGTCTATTTTTTGTGACGAAGGTTGGTTTGGAGCCGATGTTATTCACAATAAGTTTTTCACCTATTATAAAGTTATAAAGCGACTCACCTCTTTCGTTGATGTCCGTGCTCCCCCAAGCTAGGTGGTGCGAGTTTGCGTCACATCCAACGATAAGTTGTAAGTTGTTCCCACGACAATAGGCGACCAGATTTCGCACTATTGTAGGAGGAGGTTGTTCGGCAGATCTATCTCCCGGGAAGTATGCTGAGCAGACGATTAATTCCGTTCTGCTGTTCCCCACCGGGAGAGTAACTTTGACTGTCGTAATGTCTCGGGCGCAGTAGTCTGAAAGGACATAGAAGTTTAAGTTGTTCTTCACCAAGATGCAGGCTCTCGGCGAATGCTCCGAGCCGACTGCTATCACCTTGGCAGATAAGTTTCCCAGGCCTCTTATTTTGCCAGACTTGTCCAGCCATGGTTCCTGGAGTAGCGCAATGTCAAATTGCTCTCTTATGAACCTCCTGCCAAGAACATAACTTGCTGCTGTGGCATGTTGGAGGTTGAGTTGTATACATTTTATGTGGGAATTGTGGAGGGGAAATTGGGTGGTAGATTGGGATGTTAGGCACATGAAGGGTATGGGGTGAGGGGGGAGGGGTTATTTCTTTTCTGGTGCAGGCCGGGCGGATTTGTCCTTCCCGGTAGCACCAGAGCTTTCTTTCTGTCTGGGGGGGCGGTTCATTTTTCCCTTCCCCCCCTTGTATTTGTGCCCTGACGGCCCAGGCCGAGGAGGGGCTGTCCCCCTACCAGGCGGTTTGCGGCCGCTCTGATCTGGGGCAACCCGCATCTCGGACGGCCCTGCCAAGGCAGCTTGATTTGGGTGCTCCCCTGCCAGAAGGGGCGGTTTTTCGCTCACCTTCGGGGGGGCCCGGTCTCTTATCAGACCTTCATTTGGAGGGGCTTTTTGGGCTATTCCCCCACCTCGGATCTTAGGGCGGAAAAGCACCCTCCCATTGAGACCGAAGTAGGGTCGGAACCCTAGCCCTTCAAGTCCTTTCATGGACGCTTCGTCGACGGCGAAGGTCCATGTTTGACCTGGTCCCGAATTTTCGCGGTGTAGAACAATCCACTCCCGCGTGTTCAGAACCGTGTTCATTTTCCTCAGCCTAGTGAGCACCCTATCCGGAGTGAGGCGATTTTCGTCATCATCCGGGATGAAGGCCACACAGATGTGAGGTTTGGGGATCTCATCACCTCTCACCGCTTTTAGGAGAGCGCCCTCCCACGGTTTAAGGTCATTAACTGAAGCCTCCAACCAGTTGGCGGCCCTCTCCCCGGCGCAGGTAATGAGTAGCCATCCAGGCCGTTTCGAGCAATGCTCGAATCTGACCTCTGGCCCGCCGTCTGGGATTTCCTCTACAGCGGTCAGGATTGACCTCTGCACAGTGCCCAGTTGCTCGTCACTCAGGGACGCCCTCGGATGGTCTGGGTGGATAATCCCAACCCGTACACCCGCGGCAGCGTCCCCATATGACAACTTATCAGCTCCTTCCTCGCAGGGCCTTTTTGGCCTCTGTTCAGTTGGAGTGCTTTCCTCCGACCTCCCGCGCTTCGCAGTGACGGATCGTTCTGGGGGGGTTGAGCCCCTCCCCATTGATCCGGCTGCGTCACGTTCGTCGAGGACTGTTTTCAAAGCGGTCTGGTAGTCAGTCCCGCTTTTTAACATACGACTAAGCCGTTTCCTTGCGGCTCCGGATAGTCGTGGTTTTCTTGTTGAAGAAGGGTCCGTCTTATCGGACCCCTCTTCAGTCAAGAGTTTTTCCTGACCCGTAGATTCGGGGATTGGGGACTTTAACGTCACCCTTTCCCGATCTTCCGGGGTCGGACTGTTATTTGGAGTCGGATTGGTACCAATCTCCATTAGTTCTTCCGTTTCCGGGAGATCGAGGGTATGGCTCCCCTCGTCGGAGCTAAAGTTCTTGTTAGGTTCCATGTGGTTCCCACGAGAAGCTAGGGAAAATGATGTTCCCCGAAACCAGAGCCCTGCATGGAATGGGGAGGCTATGTACAACGGGGTTTCGCCCGGTGCCCCGAGGTTAGGTCCAGTAGAGACTGGTCTCCTATCCAGCCACGCATCCTATCGGCCTGGACCTCCGCTTTAGGATTTAGGTTTTTGATGAGGTTGTCTCCTCTTGGTTCAGGCGGTTAAGCCAAAACCCCCACATCTCTCTGCTCGCGAGACATGTCCACGGCAGCAGAAAGATACGGTTTAACGGATAGTCAACAATTAGACGTTCTCCGGCGCCGTAAGAAACCCCTGTGCTAACCCTTTAGTCACGACACGACAACTAGGTTGGGGGAGGTGGTCCGCGGCAGGGCTTTAAGCTGCCAGTCTGGAGTTTTAAATCCGACGAGCTCTATCACCGCTGCTAACCTCACTCACTATCGATCACTGTGAGGCCGTTCCCTATCCGCCACCTGGGACGCGCCTGATGGGTACCTCAACCACACAGGCGCATGACGGTAGGTAGACGAGAAGCGTCGAGAAAAGTTGTCAAAATGTAAATTTTTTAATGGAACGATATGACAGTGTCGAATTGGGGTAGGGAGAACGGCAGTCAGGAAAACTAACAATTTTCCGGTATTTTGGCAGTCATATCTACAAAATAGGCTGATTGACGACGTCCAAATATAAAAATAGACCGTAAAACTCTGGTGGTGCCATAAAATTCGTAAATTTTGACACGCAATTGCTGATTTACCAGTCCAAATGTGATAATGACAGGCTATTTAACATGAACAGTGCTTCAATAAAATTGAATGCCACCCAGATCAAAATTTCTTGAAAAAAATAATTTACTTCCTCACATTACCCTCAAAACCGGATGCCAGTAATAATCAATCAAAGTGTAAAAAAATATAATAATAAACAAAAAAATTATTAACCTGTTCCGTTTGGTAGATCCTGGACGTAGGTGACGAAACATTTGACAATCGATGTGGGATGGGTGGCCTTCCCCAGTCCCTTCCTGATGTCAGTGTCGAATTGTTTCTGGACCCTCCTCAGGGTCTCGTTTGAGAGAATCAGCTCCTGGCATTTCTCTTTCAGCTGGAACATTAATAAATTTTTTCCCCAATCAATAATAGAATCATAATTATTCTTAATGCTTTAATAGATAATTATGGAATAATTAAATGGGGGCAATTAAACGCCAAGGCGATCCGGCGAAATGCTGCATATGTAGCGCCGGATTTAGAAAGTCGTCGTAAAAAGTATGTAGGTATTTTTTATACACCCAGGCGTCTAGGAATTTAATACGGAAACAATTAAGCGTAACGGAGATATGAAAATCCTTGCATAAATTTCACGAACCTTATTATCATATTGTATTGTGTGTGAGTAAGGTAATAGATAGCAGAAAAACCTTATTGGCTCACCTTGAGAGATAGAGCGAGCTGTTAATTACTTATCTTTCTTTAGTAAGGTGAGCAACAATCGGAATTTGATCTAGAAAAACGAGTTCGAATTTCGTTATACAATTTCTTTAAGTTTTTTATTAATTATTAATAAATAATAAATACAACAAACACTGATAAAAGTCCCATTAATTATTATCGTTTTAAAAGAGTTTTTCCAAGCAGCTAATAGCATTTTTATCTGGGCATCAAAGTGAGCGTTTCCTGTTTTTTTTTTTTTTAATTTAAAAGTTACCCAACAACATTCTAATCTATAAATAGAATGGACTGAATGTCAGGGATGGTGAGCAACCTCATTTAATTAGGTAATTATTGCAAAAACTGGTAGATTGGAATTTACAATCTAACTAATTTAATAATACCAACATTCTTCATTCTTATCTATAATATTTACCTTCTTCTTCTCTTGGTTTTGGTAACACTGATTTTTTCTTTAGGGAAAAAATGAAAAAAAACTTTCAAGAATGTTTGCAATTAAATGAAGCGAGGTCAATGAACTCTACCTTTTATCACCACAACAGTAAAGAAGAAAAAAATTGACACTTTATTTTATATTTATTCAACATTTTTACTTAACTTGTTTTTTTTTTGCAAAGTAATAAAATGTACATTATTATTTAGAAAAATATAGTTCAAGGGCCAGTTTGATAATAATAATAAAATTAACCAACTTTTAATTAAAATCTAATTGAGCTAAAACATGAGTCAAGGACGCACTGGTTAATTAATTAATTAAGTTGCTATTATGCGAGGCCAGTAAACCGTCCCCTTTATTCAGAAGGTAGAGAAGAAGAAATCAATTTGACAGCTTATTTTACCTTATTTTCCTTATCTTCTTATCTCAAAAAAAATCTTGTCAAGGCACCCAACTTAATGTCAATTTTTTTACATTCTGGTCATCCCAAAATTTTCAAAGTCCTGTCCAAGAATTTATGTTTTATCGAAATTCGATTTTTTCAACGGTTTGGCCTACTTTTGCCAGAAACAATAATCTCATACCCGGGAGGTACCATATGTAAGTACATACCTACCTATCGATGGTGTCCTGACAATACCTCCTATCTACAAATTTACTGAAATTTGGGTTTTCATTCCAATCGAAAGAATACAACATTGCCCAGAAGCTAACAACTCCTCCCAACTGCAAATCTACGTCTTAAACCCTTAAATCTCTTACTGTAATACCTCCTAACTGCAGTGCAAATTTTTTAAATTTACAAATTTACAGTTTTTTGTGTCTCCTGCAAAAAGACATATTTTCAGATAGGAGATATTGTCAGCACACCATCACTATACATTGTCAATTAGCTAGGTAAGGTACTAGTACTACATAAATAGTAGGTGGTACTACCTAATAAATTACTTGAATTATATCAGAAACAATGCAAGTAAAATTATTGTTACCAGATCTTTGTACATTGCACTCATAGATAACATTACAAAATTATGATAAGACGAAAAATTAGTTGACACTTTTGGGGTTTGCCCTTTAATAGTCGTTTTTATAGGTATGTACATACCTGAAGTGTACTCTAATCAAGCCATTCATAAAATAATCCGATAAAAGTTTAAAGTGGAGGAGCTTGGGTAACTTTTAAATTATTGTGAAAACTTCATTGTAATATTTAAAATTTTAGATAAAACTTATCTTAAAAAATATCTACACTAAAAACGACAAATAACTAATTAATTTTACATTTTTCAGCTGATTATTACTGAGATTTATCACATTTTGCAGAAACTAGAAATAGAATATAACTACATAATAAAAGTTGAAAGTTAAAATTATCATTTATTATTAAATCTCCAATTTTATAAAAGAACCGTTTAAGGCAAGCTCATTAATTTACTTTCAAAATAATCAAATGACCATTTGACATTCCGCCAATCAGTCAAATTAGTTTCAAATGTTTCAATAATTTTAAAATGCCCGCGGCAAGTTTATATTGTTTACTCTCCAAAGAGTCACGTGACATCGTATTTGATTGGGCCACGACGTCTGTCAAAAAATTAATGTCAGTAGGGTAGGTTCAATTTTAATTTTTAATTACAGCTCCAAGGTCAAGTTTATGTTGTCTGTTTTCTCTAATAATTATTTTGTTTTAGAGCGTAAAAAAATCAAAATATGACACTCCGACTTCGATTAAAAAGATCGAAATCGATCGTGTCAAAAATCGAAGGACAACAACCTAAACGTCACTGGTGGCTCTAGGTCTATGAAATGAATTCATTTTTTTACCTCAATCTCGAATACTATTTTGATAAGTCCTCTCTCCATCTCACCAATCACCATCGCAATCATTAAACTTTAAGGTTTAGGGGTAAAATCGGCATAAATGAATCAATTATTGTTATTGATTGGTAAATATAAAAATGGGTTAAATAATAATTAATAAAACATTTCATTTTGCATCTTCTTTACGTCAATAATGTCAATAATAGATTTCAATTCTTTAAATGACAGGTTCAATTTTTCGCAACCAAGCACAGAGTAAAGACACAAAAGATGATAACAAACAACGATAAGGAATAAAAAAATTAGCTCACTCACAGTGTCCTGTACATGATGTTGCATATTCCACTTGTAACCCATAATTCGTCGTTATCGAACTAAGGGATTTTGATCATTAATCACAGTTGAATTGTAATATCCGCGTTTTGCACTCAAAAGAAGCACTTTTTCACTAATTACAAGACCTTTTGCTTTGCTAAATTGCTAACAATGCTAACGTCGCAAGTCTCAACAAATCGCCGATTGCCGAGACAGACACGAATAAATGAATATAACTGCCAGTGCGTCGGCGCAGAGCGAACACGTTGCTTGCAGACACAGGACACAGACTGCATAATCTGTTTGCTAAAGCCGATCATACACCAGCTGATAAGCTTTTTTCAAATTCAAATTTCAAATCACACTACTTTACTTCTTGACCGTCAAGAGCTTAAAGGTAATTTGTATTGAAATAAAAATTGCTTAGTCAATAATAAAACAAAAATAATTATTATTAGTCATGAAAACAAAAAAAAAAAAACTGATTTATTTTTATTATAAACTAAAAAATCTCTTAAAAAAGACTTAAAAATCTAAAATTGCACACAAAATGAATGTTTAAATTTAAAAATATGATTTATTGTAGTAACTCTAGTGTGCTATCTAAGAAAGCTGACATAATATGACACAAGCAATCAAGAATAGTGACAGAACTAATCGTGAATCATGTGACTAATGAAAAATTGGAACGAAAATTATTAATAAAATAAAGGGGTTGAAAAGAGTTGCGATAGATAAATCGCATCGTACATGGAACCTTCAAAAGTTAACAGGGTCGAGCCTCCCCGAAGCGAGGACGCTATTGGTGGGTTTTGAAGGTGTGTCGTAAAATAACAAAGCAGGAACGGTAAAACGAATATTCCTTCCTGCTGTAAAAAAATACCTAAAACAACTACTGCGCCCTATTTTGTAGTTCTCGCTGCTACGCTGCTGCACCTTTTTTTTCGACTTTTTAATCTATCTAGTAATGTTTGGAATCAATTACTTTCATAAAATAAATAAAAACTGTTATTAATTAATTTGACATCTTGAGGTGCGTTATTATGACTTTTACTCTCCTTGTCAAATATCAAATGCCATACTATAATATTAACAAGCAAATAGAGTCCCTAAACATCAGAATATTCCTGTTAAAAATAAGTTCTCTCACGAAATGAATGGAGGGTTGCAATTATTATTATTTTAAGGCTTTTGAAATAATTATCTTTCAGGCTTAAAACGCTTTCAAACCGTCGTTATCAAGAATGTAATAAGATTATTTATTAGGTATTAATAAGGTATAAATTACCTATATAAATTCAAACAATTCTACCGCGAATGTTTATTTTATTATTTAATCTTAATCGCGTTTAATATTTTGATTGAGAATGACAGCCAGTTAAGCTTTGTCAACGATTGATGCAGTTCCTGATCTGTAAATAAGGAAACCACTTATTCATCCGTTGACGCATAAGGATTATTAGTTCAATCAAAAACAGTGGCGGCTGGTGATACTTTTCACAGGCAGGTCATTTAAAAATCGGCGACCACCTAAGAAAGGAAAATAAACAACACCCTAAATGCGCCGCAGGCGAAATTTTTTGAGTGTTCAAGGTCACGCAATTTCCCAGTAGTGTAAAATAAAATTAAAGAGTTTTGAACTTGAGGTCTATTCTTCTGTCTTTGCGATTTGCAAAGTTTTCAATTACAAGTTCATTGAAGTTTTCAATAAAAAACCGAAAAATCAGAAACCGAGTAAACCGACACCAGCACCAGCACCACCACGTGTTCGTATTTCCGTCGAGTTGTGTCTCGTCTGCGTCACTCTCTCTCGTCTACACCGAATCCCGATTTCCCGAACCACCCACCCACACATCACGCACACCCGCACCCCCCCCCCCCCCCCCCCAGTCGACACGACAGTAACGCGACCGACAGTGATTTTCCCGTGTTGCCGCGGTACGTTTTTTGATGAGAAATTAAAAATGTACCAATATGGTACTTTTGCCAATTAACTATGTTTATTATTTAATTACTTAGCCTAAATGACATAATTTTAAATTCATAATGGTTCATTCGATCAATATTTAAAGCTACAAAATGTTCATTGCGAGACATAATATACAATTTAAATATGTGATTGCATACCTACATACAATAATAGGCAAGTTTAAATAATAAAATTGCAAAAATGAAAAATGTACCAGAATAGCATTGAACTTTAACTTTAAAATGCAGTACCAGCAAAAATAAAATGTACCAAATGTGATACAAATGTACCACCGCGGCAACACTGCACATCGAAATCTCTGGTCCGTGGTTAGAATCTTTGGTCCCGGCCCCACTGGGCGTTGACCTTCAAGTAAAGAATGGGACCGTCTTAAATACAGGCAAAGTTGCTATTATACCTATCTCGCTCCAGCACATAGGCAAAGGCATCTTACTCTTTAAACCACGGTGGTCAACTGCTTCGTTGACCCACGTCCCAGATCCTCGCCACTATCTTCCCGGGAATTACAAAATAACAACTACCTATATAAGTAAAGTTAATTACTGAAATTATTACATAGTTATAATATAATTATTATTAGTTTTAGTTTATGATACACTATAAAATTACTTGAGGTGGTTAATTTATTTGGGAGGTCATTGACCAAATGACCTAATGGAGAAACCGCCACTGATCAAAAATAATTTACCAAATTTAAATTTAAACGTAAATTTTCCATTGCGTTTTTACTACAATTTATTCAAGTCGTCTCAAATTAACTCGCTTATTTATTATTATTTCTCCAGAGACGGTAATTAATGCGCAGAGATGAGACGAAAATAAATTGAGGAACAATTTTTACATACCTCCGGTTTTGTGGGTTCAGTTCTTGGTATGTTTAGTGGCTTACACATGCATGTTCTTTTGATAGTTCCATCTTTATTGATCGTATTCATGATTCTTGATAGCGAAAACCGCCACAGGGAATTTCGATAAATAATTGTGAGGCCGTTGAATTGAATTTATGCTTGAGTTCAATTTGACATTTCTATTGCTAATAAATGACATTTACTTAATGTGCACCAGGAAGGAATTTATTGTTTATTTGTCACAGAAAATAATAATTATTATTGCAACTATTTTGATCAAACTCAATAATAAACTATTTCTCGGGATAATTATTATTAACAAATACGCTAAAATATTAATACCGGACACTCCTATACCTATAGCATTGCAACAGGTTGCGTCCAATTTAGCAGCGCCACCAAGCATGAACTGGGGCCACTAAAAATTAAATTGGTGAAACATAGCGGGAGTTTTAAATATCAACGCTGAATAGAAAAGCTCTTAAAATTAATTAGACGGAATAGACGGAGGAAATTGGGACGAAGAATTATAATACAACAATAAACAACAAAGTTTTCAATATGTTTATTATATTAACAATAATTAACTACTATTACACACAATATTATTAATATCTTTAGGTAGGTATATTTCAAAAAGATTGAATCGATATATACTTAAGTGTAAGCCTTTTATTTGCCGCAATTCCAATAATGTGCTTCCTTGCAGTTTTAAAGGTCTATTATTTGCTGGATTAACAAAATTTTCCTCTTTGAAATGATCATTGATCAGTACAAAATAATACCTATGGTGAGAAATCGGCTTCGACACTCCACACTTTTCAAAATTTCGTCACCCATCGATGTTATTATAACCTATTGCTTGTTCCTATTTCCATTAGCATAGTTATAAAATATTAATAAGTTTATTTACGCGGCTTCTAAAGTTAACTTTATACATAATTCTTTATTCCTGCTTGGAACACCGTGGAAAGATCTGGACACGCTTAACAATCCATAGTTGGAGCAACCGCACACAGCACACAGCACATATTTTCCAGACATTATGTTCACTTTAATACAGCGGTACATTATAAATGCCTATTTAAACTTAAACTGGTACCCAACAAAATTATCCGCTGATATAATGCTTTGAGAGTAACTTTAAATTGAAATTATACTTGAAACTAAAACGTTCAATTACTAATGACAAATGATTAATAATAATTAATTATCATTGACTGCAAGCAGCTGTCAAAAACCGTGAAAAGTTACCTAACTTTGAATTTAAAAACAGCTTTAGTGGCCCCAGTTCCTGCATGAGGGCGCTGTAAAAATGGACGGAGGTTTTGAGAGGAAGTGTCCGGTATTAATATTTTAAGGTATTTGTTATTAATATGAAAAATGGTAGGTACCTTCTTTTTTAAATCATTAAAAAATAATGACATGTTTTCCTAAACATTTAGGCAAGCTGTTTTTTTTTTAAACATTTGGTGAAATTATTAAATCCAAAATGAAAATGGATAATGAAAAATGAAAATAAATTCATATGAAGTATATATGAAGCAGGTTTTCTCTTGTTGGGCTCTTTTCCTTTTCTTACCCCGCGGGTACCACATAAAATTGAAAATTATTCTTTTTTAAATTTAAATTAAAAGAATTACTTTGACTATTAAACATTTAGTCTAGTCATATATGCAAATTTTTAAACACATAAATCCTTCTTTTATAATATATTATATAAGGTACTGTAACGCACAGGCCCCGGGCCCGATTGTCTTTAACGAAAAGCCACCTTGTGATCGTCTAGTTTCCCTAATTTCTCCTAATAGGACCGCTGTGTTTTCCTACGTTGTGTTTACCTAGTTTTTACCGTAGTCACCCCTGCTCTTTGATTGAGGTATGCCAGGATTACTATGGCCGAAACGGATGCGCAAAGAACCTACTGGGATTTTTCTTTTGCCGGAAAAGCGGGGAAATTTACTGATACTCGTTGTTAACTGTTGGCTTCCTATCAGGGAGTTTAAAGCGAGTGATGAGCGAGAGAATTCGTTTGCAAGGGCGTAAATTGGTGAAGTGCGAGATGGGCTGTGATTTTGCATAGAGAGTACAAAAAAATGGAAAGCGAAGAGGGATCCCTTTCATCCATCTTTCAAACTATAATCCATTTCGGATTCCACTCTTTTACACACCTGTGCTTTCTTTTTATTTTTGTTTCGGTTACAGACTACCCGGTATATTGCGGGAATGTCTTATTGTTTTGTTTCGCTTTTATTTCGGTTACAGACTATCCGGTATATGCGGAAATGTCTGTGGGTTTGACTATTCAACGATTTTCCTTGCCTAATTTCCTTTTTCTAGATTCTTTGATCTCACTTCAAGCAACGGCTTGAATTAATTAAAAAATACAACCACTTTGGTTTTCAGACGATCCGGGATATTGCGGAAATGTCTGACTCATTGCCTATTCGACGATTTTCTTTGCCTATTTTCCTTTTTCTATTTTCTTTGATCTCACTTCAAGCAACTGCTTGAATTAATTAAAGAAGACAACCACTTTGGGTTTCAGACGATCCGGGATAATGCGGAAATGTCTGAATGATTTACCTATTCGATGATTATTGAATTCTTATTTTGTATTTTAATGAGCTTTATTCGTTGACTCGCTCTTCCTTTCGTTTGGGAATTTTTATGAGCGTTTATTGTTGTGGGCTTTAACCTGATACACAGGCACACTCCACCCTACTTTTATGATCGCTTGTTGGTTGAGACTCTAACTTGGCTTGGATGTCGAGAGCAGTGTTGCCATGTTTGTTTGATTTGCTACCTCCTCTTTAAACATTATACGAATTTCTATCCAATTTGCTTTTCTCTTGAAAGCGGTTTTCCTGAATTAACGTCATACTCATGATAGTTGTTTCAACTCATTTTGTTTATTTGTTGTGTTGTCGTTTTGCCTCTTTGGGCTACCTTTATTTGGCCACTTTTGGACCGTCAATACCTATTTGCCCTGCGGCTACCTTTTTGTTCTACCTGGCCTCGTAAGGCGATGAGTCAATATATCTTATCATTTCGAATACGACGTTCTCTGCGATTCGCAGTTTTGTTTTGCTATTTTAAATGTGATGACCAACTGACCAAACTAGGCCGCTATTCTATAATTATTCCTCAGGGTTCCCGTGGGCTTGCCTGGGTAATAATTGAATGCTGGAATTTTTATGAATACCTATATTGGAGCCGGTGGGTTCTATAATCGAGACCAACCATCGATTTCACCGTGGTCCAGGTTTTTACCCCTAACACCTGTTAGAAAGCAGATAACTCAGTCCAGACTGGCAATAACATTTTATAGCAATTTTCTGCGGAGTTTGTTTTTAAATTTTGATTGAAGTTGACATTCGTATGATGTGCTAAAGGAGTCTTGGTTTTGATTGATTTTGAATGGCTTTTCACATACTCGAGACTAATTTGGTTTTGGTTGCTTTGAATTCCTATTTGCGGAATTGCCTATACTACAACTGCGGGTGCTTTTTACCCCGTTGCGTTCCACGATTTTCACTTTCCGGTACAACGGAGGTCTTCACCTGGACATCGAGGTGAATGCCTCCCCCGGGTCTTAATCGATTACCTATTTTAACTCCTAATTGGGGTTGTAATGGAATTAGTATTTCCTGATAATGTAAATAAATAGCGGGTGCTACATCTGACAACGCTGCCTTAGCTTGCTCGGTTCTGTTTGGGGCTCAACCTACTGTTGCGAGTTCCTGTCATATAGCGCCATACAATGGGAAGTATTTCTCACTTTCACTCTCCAATATCGTATTTAAAGGGACAGCCGGTGCTTGCCTACATCTGCGCTAAATAAAAACTCGGACTCTTCGAAGGATAGGATGATTGAATCATGGGCCGTTTTGTTTACAGATTGTTAATTCCTGACCTGGGTCTATTTTCGCTCCTAGCTCTATCTCGATTTCCTATTTATAAATTATTTGTTGATGAGTAATTGCTTCCGGCCGCGGACTCTTGTTTGAGTAGGTACCTACTAGGTATTTACTGCTGATGCCGCCTAATTCCTAACTGATTATTTTTCTTGATTTAAAATAGGCTCTGCGCTCGTGGGTTTGCCGAATCTGTTTGATTGTTTTACGTTGTTGAAAATGTGGTTGCAATGATATCTGCCCTAATTATTTTCTCAAGGGGTTTTTCCTGGGTTTAGGAAGGACAATTCGGCTGGAGTTCACCTAAGTCGTCTCTGGCCGAACTGCTGGGTCAGAATTGTGATTAGAAGTTTGTTTGGGTGCTATTTTATCCTAACTAATTAGGAAATTGAAATTCTCGGGCTGAAGAGGGACAATTCGGCTGGAGTTCACATAAGTCATCTCTGGCCGAGTTGTTGGTTAAGAATTGTGATTAGAAGTTTGTTCGGGTGCGATTTGACCCTAACTAAATTTTCAATGGAAATTCTCAGGTTGAAGAAGGACAATTCGGCTGGAGTTCACATAAGTCATCTCTGGCCGAACTGATGGTTAAGAAGGAGTCGTTATCTGGAGTTCACAATTGTCATCTCTGGACAACGACTAAAGGGTTAAGGAGTCAGATGCGACCTGCTCGGAAGCTGATCTTCATCTGTCTCGTGCAGCGGCAAGGCGTTTGCTTTTATAGATGCCGCGGCCCGCCTTCTAAACATCACGCAACAATGCATCGTGATTTAGTCCTTAATCGTATTTTCCTAATTACGGGACTTAGCGATTTGGCCTCGCGGCTATCTCACTGAATTTTCCTAAACCTGCACTATCTAAATTTTCCTTCAAATCGGCCGACGCGTTTAGGTACTTCTCATTGTGTCTAGTTATTATAATTACACCGACTTAACTTTCACTTCGCGTTTTCCTTTACTGGCCGTTTAGGTACCGCAGCGAATTTTCGGCTATTGGGGTTTATTAATTCGCCCTCTCGATTGGTGTAATTTTAATTATCGTAGGTATGATATCCCACGAGATACCATTGTCTCTGCGAAGGCTTATTGTTTAAATTCTGATTTCACATTCCTTCACACGGTCTGTTTCTTTCCATCCGTTCTTGTATGTAGGTCACCTATTATTTCGTCACGCGGACCGACAGTGTCTGCCCTAACATCTGGCAATGGTTGATTTACCCTTGCGGTGATCGCTTTCTCGAAGGACTGAATTGTGGCTAGCTGGAGCGATTTTATTTTATGAATATTTAATGTGCAGGCAGGGATCGTTTCTATTGATGCAACGGCGCGTGGCTGTATTTTATTTTCTAACAATTTTTGCACTGTTTGCCTTTTTCGATTTTGGCTGATTTAACGAGGGAGATGGAAATAATTTCCTTTATCATCCTACCTAGGTGCGATCCATTTCACCGCCCCCTCGTCTTCAGGCTATCAGCGGGTACCCTGATAGACGGAAGACGCCCCCTAACTCTCCTACTTGGTTTTCGTGTTCTTCTTCGGTTTTGTTTTCCTTCTCGGCCAATTTATTCCCGCGTATTAGCCCTCAATCCTGGTCACGGCACCAATGTAACGCACAGGCCCCGGGCCCGATTGTCTTTAACGAAAAGCCACCTTGTGATCGTCTAGTTTCCCTAATTTCTCCTAATAGGACCGCTGTGTTTTCCTACGTTGTGTTTACCTAGTTTTTACCGTAGTCACCCCTGCTCTTTGATTGAGGTATGCCAGGATTACTATGGCCGAAACGGATGCGCAAAGAACCTACTGGGATTTTTCTTTTGCCGGAAAAGCGGGGAAATTTACTGATACTCGTTGTTAACTGTTGGCTTCCTATCAGGGAGTTTAAAGCGAGTGATGAGCGAGAGAATTCGTTTGCAAGGGCGTAAATTGGTGAAGTGCGAGATGGGCTGTGATTTTGCATAGAGAGTACAAAAAAATGGAAAGCGAAGAGGGATCCCTTTCATCCATCTTTCAAACTATAATCCATTTCGGATTCCACTCTTTTACACACCTGTGCTTTCTTTTTATTTTTGTTTCGGTTACAGACTACCCGGTATATTGCGGGAATGTCTTATTGTTTTGTTTCGCTTTTATTTCGGTTACAGACTATCCGGTATATGCGGAAATGTCTGTGGGTTTGACTATTCAACGATTTTCCTTGCCTAATTTCCTTTTTCTAGATTCTTTGATCTCACTTCAAGCAACGGCTTGAATTAATTAAAAAATACAACCACTTTGGTTTTCAGACGATCCGGGATATTGCGGAAATGTCTGACTCATTGCCTATTCGACGATTTTCTTTGCCTATTTTCCTTTTTCTATTTTCTTTGATCTCACTTCAAGCAACTGCTTGAATTAATTAAAGAAGACAACCACTTTGGGTTTCAGACGATCCGGGATAATGCGGAAATGTCTGAATGATTTACCTATTCGATGATTATTGAATTCTTATTTTGTATTTTAATGAGCTTTATTCGTTGACTCGCTCTTCCTTTCGTTTGGGAATTTTTATGAGCGTTTATTGTTGTGGGCTTTAACCTGATACACAGGCACACTCCACCCTACTTTTATGATCGCTTGTTGGTTGAGACTCTAACTTGGCTTGGATGTCGAGAGCAGTGTTGCCATGTTTGTTTGATTTGCTACCTCCTCTTTAAACATTATACGAATTTCTATCCAATTTGCTTTTCTCTTGAAAGCGGTTTTCCTGAATTAACGTCATACTCATGATAGTTGTTTCAACTCATTTTGTTTATTTGTTGTGTTGTCGTTTTGCCTCTTTGGGCTACCTTTATTTGGCCACTTTTGGACCGTCAATACCTATTTGCCCTGCGGCTACCTTTTTGTTCTACCTGGCCTCGTAAGGCGATGAGTCAATATATCTTATCATTTCGAATACGACGTTCTCTGCGATTCGCAGTTTTGTTTTGCTATTTTAAATGTGATGACCAACTGACCAAACTAGGCCGCTATTCTATAATTATTCCTCAGGGTTCCCGTGGGCTTGCCTGGGTAATAATTGAATGCTGGAATTTTTATGAATACCTATATTGGAGCCGGTGGGTTCTATAATCGAGACCAACCATCGATTTCACCGTGGTCCAGGTTTTTACCCCTAACACCTGTTAGAAAGCAGATAACTCAGTCCAGACTGGCAATAACATTTTATAGCAATTTTCTGCGGAGTTTGTTTTTAAATTTTGATTGAAGTTGACATTCGTATGATGTGCTAAAGGAGTCTTGGTTTTGATTGATTTTGAATGGCTTTTCACATACTCGAGACTAATTTGGTTTTGGTTGCTTTGAATTCCTATTTGCGGAATTGCCTATACTACAACTGCGGGTGCTTTTTACCCCGTTGCGTTCCACGATTTTCACTTTCCGGTACAACGGAGGTCTTCACCTGGACATCGAGGTGAATGCCTCCCCCGGGTCTTAATCGATTACCTATTTTAACTCCTAATTGGGGTTGTAATGGAATTAGTATTTCCTGATAATGTAAATAAATAGCGGGTGCTACATCTGACAACGCTGCCTTAGCTTGCTCGGTTCTGTTTGGGGCTCAACCTACTGTTGCGAGTTCCTGTCATATAGCGCCATACAATGGGAAGTATTTCTCACTTTCACTCTCCAATATCGTATTTAAAGGGACAGCCGGTGCTTGCCTACATCTGCGCTAAATAAAAACTCGGACTCTTCGAAGGATAGGATGATTGAATCATGGGCCGTTTTGTTTACAGATTGTTAATTCCTGACCTGGGTCTATTTTCGCTCCTAGCTCTATCTCGATTTCCTATTTATAAATTATTTGTTGATGAGTAATTGCTTCCGGCCGCGGACTCTTGTTTGAGTAGGTACCTACTAGGTATTTACTGCTGATGCCGCCTAATTCCTAACTGATTATTTTTCTTGATTTAAAATAGGCTCTGCGCTCGTGGGTTTGCCGAATCTGTTTGATTGTTTTACGTTGTTGAAAATGTGGTTGCAATGATATCTGCCCTAATTATTTTCTCAAGGGGTTTTTCCTGGGTTTAGGAAGGACAATTCGGCTGGAGTTCACCTAAGTCGTCTCTGGCCGAACTGCTGGGTCAGAATTGTGATTAGAAGTTTGTTTGGGTGCTATTTTATCCTAACTAATTAGGAAATTGAAATTCTCGGGCTGAAGAGGGACAATTCGGCTGGAGTTCACATAAGTCATCTCTGGCCGAGTTGTTGGTTAAGAATTGTGATTAGAAGTTTGTTCGGGTGCGATTTGACCCTAACTAAATTTTCAATGGAAATTCTCAGGTTGAAGAAGGACAATTCGGCTGGAGTTCACATAAGTCATCTCTGGCCGAACTGATGGTTAAGAAGGAGTCGTTATCTGGAGTTCACAATTGTCATCTCTGGACAACGACTAAAGGGTTAAGGAGTCAGATGCGACCTGCTCGGAAGCTGATCTTCATCTGTCTCGTGCAGCGGCAAGGCGTTTGCTTTTATAGATGCCGCGGCCCGCCTTCTAAACATCACGCAACAATGCATCGTGATTTAGTCCTTAATCGTATTTTCCTAATTACGGGACTTAGCGATTTGGCCTCGCGGCTATCTCACTGAATTTTCCTAAACCTGCACTATCTAAATTTTCCTTCAAATCGGCCGACGCGTTTAGGTACTTCTCATTGTGTCTAGTTATTATAATTACACCGACTTAACTTTCACTTCGCGTTTTCCTTTACTGGCCGTTTAGGTACCGCAGCGAATTTTCGGCTATTGGGGTTTATTAATTCGCCCTCTCGATTGGTGTAATTTTAATTATCGTAGGTATGATATCCCACGAGATACCATTGTCTCTGCGAAGGCTTATTGTTTAAATTCTGATTTCACATTCCTTCACACGGTCTGTTTCTTTCCATCCGTTCTTGTATGTAGGTCACCTATTATTTCGTCACGCGGACCGACAGTGTCTGCCCTAACATCTGGCAATGGTTGATTTACCCTTGCGGTGATCGCTTTCTCGAAGGACTGAATTGTGGCTAGCTGGAGCGATTTTATTTTATGAATATTTAATGTGCAGGCAGGGATCGTTTCTATTGATGCAACGGCGCGTGGCTGTATTTTATTTTCTAACAATTTTTGCACTGTTTGCCTTTTTCGATTTTGGCTGATTTAACGAGGGAGATGGAAATAATTTCCTTTATCATCCTACCTAGGTGCGATCCATTTCAGTACAAAACTCTTTTTCGTATAAAATTAGGGTCATTATTTACATCCGCGGCTCCTACAGTTTCACTATGGAACTTATATAGGGGTGGAGAACATACCTATAGCAACACCAGGAAGGTATTCATTTGCTGGGCAAATGAAAGGGAAAGCCACAAAACGGTGTAAAAAAATGGTTTTGAGAGTGCGGAGGGAGTGCGGTCCTGACAAGAGGCACCGATTAGATGCCGCGATCCCGGATAAAACCACTTCACCATAATTGCCAAGTATTCTATTCTGTGTTAGAGGCTCACAGAGCCGGACTGAGCGATATATCCGCTTTCATTACGTGTTCAGTCCGCACAGGGATTGATGCAACGATTTTCGGATTATAAATTCAAAATAAATGCAAAATTCAAAATAAAAATCGTGGTACTGTTATTTTCGAAGATTTTCCTTGCCCTGAAAGTGAAAAAAAAATAGAAATTCGACCGTAGTGCCAAAGAGGCCTTAGTTGTGACCTTAATATTAGTTTGCCATGGCTGTTTTTACTTTCTTACCCACCCAGCACCCCTATTTCGCTCCTCGGTCCCGAAAAAATTGATGAAACTTAGGAGCCGCGGATGTAAACAATTACCAAAATTAGTAAAAAGTGCGAAATATAATAAATAATTTGAACATAATATCTTTCTATAGTCAGATTAATTAAATAGCGAATGCTAATTCTATATAAGACGTAGGTATAAGACAAGTATACCAACATATATATAGCAATAGCGTTACATACCAATCACTTAAAAAGTTCGTGTTCCTTATTTTACTATAATTATAATCAGATTCACGGATAATTACTAAAATTAATGAAGTCTATTAGCGCTTGATATTGCTGAAGCTGTGATTAAGTATAATCAGCCAGGTGTATTGGTATTACCCAGCAAACATTCTGTGACATGTTACATGTTGTGCATATCGCCTCTGAGTGCGAAAAGGATGTCTCTTGTCTACGTGCATCTGATGTGTCTGACACATCCTCTTGAGACATATTTGGCGTTGTAACAGTAGCACCAGTACAACACATCTCGGCGATGTCTCCCGCACACTATAACGAGGCATACCTTTGTCCTTTGTGTTTTATGTGGTAACTGGCGTCAGACCACTCACAACTCACAGCCAGTGTATGTCGTTTATGTCTCTGTGTCAGTGTTCCAAGTTTGAGAGTTCCTGTATTCTAATCAGCTAAATTTTATCCATGTTTCACCGATCAAATATCAGAATAACACCATCTAAAAGTAATTTGTGTGTTAATTCGCGCATGTTTTCACTAAGTGACTGTTAGCAGTGTTAGCTGTGTTATTATTTTTTTCTTCAATAGCAAGTAAAGACAGAAGATATTTTAATTTAATTTCCTCTTCCCGTCTGTTAAGGTAAGTTGTTATATCTGTAATTTTATTGATGGACTTTTACTTAAGACAATTTATTTACAGGGTAAATATACATGATGGCCAATAACTAACCGCCCCAAATACTACCTACCTGTGTAGGTACCTACGATTTGGTTTTATTGAATTTTTGAAGATGATTTGCTGTGCAGTATTCTTGGCTGATACAAAGAAATAACACTGTGTAATAGTACCACATTGATTGGCACAGATATAAAAGGTATGAACAATCTATCCTTTTTTGAGTTTTCAAAATTTGCATTTTCAAAGAAATTACATATTTGCAAATGATTTTTTCAAATAGTTAAGTTCTAGAGATAAAATTTGAAAATTTTGTGTGATTTCCAGGTTAAAAAACTGTTTTTTTTTTATTCACGTTTCCTACATTAAACAAGTTGGTTTGAGTAAGAATAGAATTATCAAAAACAAATATTAGGGCGTTCTTAAGTAAAAACTTCAGCTTTGATAGAAAATTTTTAATTGTGTAGTAAATCCAAAATGGTTTTTAAATTGTAGGTATTACGACCCTGATGTATATATTTGCAGGAATAAACTTTTTTTATGAAAATTCACTCGGTGCAGGTTGCCTAATATCATCAATTATTCTTTACTTATTATAATTATTAATAACTGTCTGTACTCTCGTTTTTTTTTTCGTAGAATATTGTTTCATTCAGTGTTTTTGTATTTTGGGTGCTTGTATTCTTTAAGTTGATTTTTTTTTCTTCTAAATTTATGTGGGGTTAGGTTCTTCGATAAAAATATTATTTTTCCAAAAGATTTTTATAAAAAATTGAGACGTTTCGGGGCCGATTATTGGTCCCTTGTTCACTCATAAAATGTATAAAAATGTAAAAAACTTAAAAATAATACTTTAAAAAAGTATAATCATTACAATAAAATTGATCGTAAAATACCTTTTATAATTATTTTAATTTTAATATATTTTTTTTTAATTATTTTTTTTTATCTTTTGAAAAAAATAATATTTTTATCGAAGAGCTTTGAACCCAAATAAATTAGAAAACAAAAATTCAACATAAAAAGAAGGTTCAATAAAAATTATCAAATGTTTTCTTCAAGTTGATTCCAACTTTGTACAGAAAAGTACTTACTTATGTAATTTTTTAATGCCAAGTAAAGGTTCATGCATTTGTTGAACCATATGTTTCAGTTCTGTACCAAGTTGCAACCAATAATGTCTATTCAATCTAAAAAAATGTTGATTGTCCTGAATTAGTAACCTTTTGTTTCAGATGTAATTAGTGTCCCTATGAAGTTGCGTATTGTGGTAAATGACTGCATCACTCAAAGCAAGCTCATTCAAGCAAGAAGAATATGAACTAAATATAGTAATTATTTTTGTGCTACTTTTCTACATTTTGAGTTTTTTTTATACCTCCTATTGTAAGTCTTAATTATGTTTTTATACCTGCTATTTTAAGTTTGAATTCTCTGAAGTTCGAATTTTTAAAATTATTTTATAAGCTTTTATTTTTTATTTTTGTTTATACATACTTATATTTAAATTTTTCAATATTTTTGTAATATTTAAATGCATGCTTTCTTATGCGCTTTTAAGTTTCAATTTTTTCCGGTTGTTTTTTTTTTTAATATGTGATAAATTAGTACTTATTTTTTTTACTTTAGATAGTTTTTTTGTAATACCAGTATTTTGCTTATGCTCTTTTAATTTTGAATTCTTACGAGTTGGAGTTTTCTAAAATATTTATGTAGTATATTCTTATAATTTTTGTAAATGTTTTTATGTTTAATAATATTCATATTATTATGTTAGAAGTGTTTTACATTTTTCAATAAATTATATTATTTTTATTATGTTTTGTGTGCATTAATCATTTATTATACTGTGTGTTCCCGGATAGGTGAAAAGAGTCTTATAAAAGATAAAAAGTTCTCGATTTGAATTTTAATTTTTTGGCGTTCAGCTCTGCTTGGTCAAAGACTTTTTTTTATTATTTTTTTTATTTTTAAATTATTGTCTTAGATTAGATTTTTTATTATTGTCTAACATACCTAACTATTTTCGTTGTGAAAAAACAAGTAAGTATGTCTTGGAAATTTTGAAAAACTTTTCTAGTTTTCTGTGAATTAAAAAAGTGTCATTTATTGGCAAATACGACAAAAAGTTATTTAAAAAGTTGTTTAGAATCAATTTAAGGTCTTTATACCAAAATTTAAGGCTAAATATGATTTTTCATTTATTTTATGTTTATTTTACAAATAGGTAGGTACTTATATAAATTTAATTTTTTTAACAAAAATATGAAATTTGGTATAAAGACCTAAATGTTGATTCTTAACAACTTTTTTAAATACTTAACTTTTTATTGCATTTACATGAAAGAGACAGTTTACTCCACTGAAAAATAGATGTTTTTTTTTTTAATTTCCAATCCATGATTATTTTTCAAAGCCAAAATAATAATGTTAGAAATAAGTCTTTAATCAAGCAAAAAATTAAAATTCAAAATGGAAATTATTTATCTGTTATAAGAGTCGTTTCATTTATCTGCGGGGACAAACTCTATACCTACCTAGGATATATCCCGGAAAAAACCCTGAAGAATAAGTATGTCTATGTGAGGTGTGTACATTTCGTGCTAGACATATGTATCAGTAATGTGCTCAACATATTTCATCTGTGCTGTGTCAGACATGTGTCTATAGTGTGTGCTTGTTGATGACATTAATGTGTCTAGGAGACATGTCTGACATGTGTATCAGTAATGTGCTCAAGAAGTTTATGGGTGGAGTGTCAGACATGTGTCGCTAATGCTAGCAGGTTGCTGACATTACTCGTACTTGAGCACCTACCATGAACATCGTGAGCACTTTAATGGGGATGTAACATGCTACCACTGCTATGTGTATGCTACGTGCTTAGCATGCCCTAGTGTTTGCTGGGTTACTACTTCGTATTATTACGTCCTGTTAAATTATTAATGCGAATAACTTTTGCAAGGCAAGGTCAAATAGTTAACAATGTCAAGTAAGAGTCCATAAATAATTCAATGAACGTTGTTTAATGTTCTAATATAAAGAATTCTATTCTTATTATATTGATAAATAAAAAGATAAATAACGATCTGGGGAATTTATCATTTCTAGGGTATAATTTTTTTTTATTACCCAAGCTTTGTTTGGGTTTGGTTTTTCCTTACGTGCATGTATTATAATGTAGGTAGGTACCTACTGCATATAGATCAATTACGTAATTATACGCATATTATAATTTACCTATGATTAATTGTCTAATTAATTAATCGTATAAAAAGTAGGTATATTGTTACATAATAAAAACGCCACTGAACTTTATTACATTCATTATTAGTTATTATAGCTGTTAGATTAATTATTAACATAATTAATGAATCGATATTAATAATGAAATTAAAAATTAGGGAAAGGAACATACCTTGGGATCGACTCTCTCGTTAATGACGTAAGTACTCGGCGGCATATTTGAATATTTGCAGCACAAAAAAACACTTCCACTTGTATTCAAGCGATTCCACTACTGTTATTATAGTTTATTAGATACAACTGCGTATGATATTTGATGAAATTAATAATTTACAACCGACTAATAAAAAATCTAAATGCTATCAGTTTAATATAGTTTATTGTTTATTTTTCAAGAGGTCGTAAGTTTTCGCAATAAACGTCTAGATTAGACTGATTACTGAACGAAAATCGTTAATTTATTGTTGGTAAATTTGTTAATTGATCGATTAATTGATTATTAGATGTATCATGTATCTACACATACACGACGACGTTAAACAATAAGAAATGTGAGTGCGAGCAGTACTCGCGTAATTTTAATTTACCACGATTCCTGCTGCAGGCGTTATTTGAAATACTGATTGATTAGTATTTATGTGTAAATTTTTCTTGTGATTGTGAATTGATTTGCAAATATTGAATTAAACAGTCCTCTCTTATCGGTCACGTTTATCAATTATTAGCGATTAGTGTTGTGTTTATTTTATTCAATTTTTATTGCTACCTGTTTGATTGACTTATTAAAAAATATTAGAAATACAAATATTTATATTTATTTTATTTCCCAATTAACATAATTGTTGAGCATTTTGAAATACTTCTTTGCAGTATTACTGGTTGCCTCATTATTGATAAATTTATATGTGACCTAAATTGTTCAGAAATTGAAGAAGTCATGAAACTAAAGAAGAAGAACCGTAATTGTTGCGCATTGACAGATGTTTTTGACATTCTATAGAAAAATTACGCTGACGTTTACGTAATTACGCACACTTCACTTTCAGACCTTAGAGTAGGTAAATAGAGGGGATCATTTTAATTTAAAGATTTCTTTGTGGTGATGATAAATAATTATTATGGTTGCGCGTTTTACGGCAATCCAGATTATGCATTTTTTCCAACGAATAAAGAATACTACTTTATTCGTTGATTTTTTCTCAATAATTCAGGTTAACCCTTATTGAATTAACAATAATTTCACAACGCGGACTCAGCATTATGAGCGTAAAATATAATATAAAATGGTGTGGATGATCCTATCCCTGTCAGTCTATCAGTACTATTTATATTCTACTTGCTCTAGTATTCATACGTCACTAGAGTCTCGTTAAATTATTGCGGGAAATTTTCAATTGTTAGGGCCTGTGAATCCCTTGATTTTGTTACTGTCAACACCCGTAATGGTGAAAATTATTAAATTGATTGCAATATAAATCTATGCTTATAACCTCATTTTATTAATTCTGAATTAAAAAAAAAATATTTTTTGAGCAGACTATTTATAATTATTATTATTGCCTATAACAAATAATTTTGTTATAGTTATATATTTTAATATTTTGGGGGAGATTTTTGAATCGTGAAGGAAGCCATGAAACAGCACTTTCCAATCACGACTTCATTATTAATGTCTAAAAATAAAACGGGAGTAGATCGCATCCAAATTCGCTTTAAATCTAAAAATAACGGCGTTCTTTTCTAATTTTACATCCAGCATTCAGCCACAATTCAATCTTTGCTGCTACGTCTTAAAATGTCCGCTGTTGACGATAAAAATATGCCGATTCAAGTAAGAAAACTCTCTTTTTCTCAGCTAAATAATCTTCACATAATTTTTCTTTAAATGCAATAATTAATTATTGTCTATTTTTATCATTTTATCAGAACGGTCAATTACAACAGGATGATATCCAGAAGTTGATTGCGAAAAATTCCGAATATGAGCAGATTATTGAAAGCTATAAGCAAAAAGATATCGATTTCCAAAAAACTATCCAGGTAAGTTTCCTATAAAGCCCCCCCTCCTTTTCATAAATATGTAATTTAATCTTAGTGAGATTAGGGTCAGATGGAGATGTCAAGAGAAGCCATTTTTATACCCAATAAAACAATAATAATAATAATAACCCAAATAACAAACTACCGTTTACAGAAAAAAGATGAACAACTACAAGAAAACAAGACAAAAATCAGCGACCTGGAGAAAAAACTATCCGACGTTGAAAAAGTGAAGCTCCAGCAGTCCAAAGAATCCGAAGAGTTTAACAGCCTGAAAGTCCGCTCCGAGGACACCCTCATCAAAGCCAAGCACATCATCTTCGAGAACACCAAAGTGATCAAGAACCAGGAACTGCAGATAGAGGCCCTGAGCCAGCAGATCGAGTCCCTGAAGGACGTGGTCGCCATAACCAAGGACCTCCTCGAGATCCGCAACCTCGAGGTCAAGCAGCTCGAGAACAAGATCAGGTGCATCGAGGAGAAGACCAAGGCGGAGAAGGAGCGTCAGGACCTCATACACAAGAAGCTGGAAACGATGATCAGACACAACGGGGAACTGAAGCGGGAATACGAGACGCAGTTGTGCCTGTTCGCCGCGCTCAGGGAGCGCTACAACGAGAGGGAACTGGCCAAGGACGTGGTCGATCAGTTGAGGGGCGAGAACACCGAAGGAAAACCACCAGTCACAGAAAACGCTCCTTCGAGTTCCGAAACAGCTCCTGCAATTATCGATCAAACACCAGCTACTCTGGAAAAGACTCCCGTGATTGTGGATGAAGGTAAAAATCTAAATTTAGAACTGGAAAAGGCCGAAAATGTTCCAGCGACATTGGTGGAGAAAGCTCCAGCTGAAGCGGCTCCAATGAGCGTCGAAGAGGCAGCAGTGACAGTAGAAAAGGCTCTGCAGTTTGCAGAGAAAGCTTTAGCAGCTGTAGAAAAAACTCCGGATGCAGTGGAAAAAGTTCCTGCATTAGTAGAAAAAACTCCTGCAGCAGCGGAAAAAGCTGCAACAATAGAAAAAGCACCTGCAGCAATAGAACAAGTGCCTACAGCAGCAGAAAAAGCTCCTGCAGCAGCAGAAAAAACGCCTATAGCAGCGGAAAAAGTACCTGCAGCAGTGGAAAAACTTCCTGAGGCAGGAGAAAAAGCTCCAACAGCAGTAGAAAAAGCTCCAGGGCTGCAGGGGAAAGTTCCAGAGACTCCAGTGGCACCTCCACCTATCCAGGCACAAGTTCCCCAGTTGGGAACGACTACAGGGGTGGTGGTGGAAAAGAGTCCCTTACCTGAGAACACAACGAAGAAATAAAGCATCCCTAGAAAATTTTCTCAGGTTCCCTGTTTTTTGACCAACTCCGGGCTAGTCCTGGCTGGAATTTTTTACTTACCTTTACGTGTAATATAAAAAGTGTAAATCCTTAATAACAATAAAAAAATAAGAGCGGACTTTTTTGCTTCAACCATTCCCATTTCTTCAGGCAATCACGCCCATACTTGTTGCCTGAATTCTGAGAAGATTGAAGTAGTAGGGCTAGAGACATTTTCTCTTTGTTTTGGGGTTTGTTACATTAAATAAAACCCGTCTATTTAAAAACATATTTAATAACGCCACTTCTGATACAATAATTTCATATAATTTTCTTTACATTCTAAAAAGTAGAATATGTTCCCAAAACTCAATCGATACAACAGTTTTGCTATGTACACTATTATATATAAATTGTATGTATATATAATTTATTATTGTTCGAAAGAGAGCAACAAGGGGGCAAGAAGAGATAGAGATAGAGATAGAAAGAGACAGAACTAGAGAAGGGGGGAAAGATGATGACAGGACTCGGTGAATCGAGAGGGAGGAGCTTGTGCAAACAATAATTACTAGTACTGGCAGTGAATCTAGGCTGGTCTGGGGGATATGTGGATCTCTGGCACTGTCACGCTGTCACACCACCACCTCCATCCGGTTCCCTTTCCGGACGACCCGGATCTGCCCGGGAATCGTCTCCTGAACACCCGAGCACTTGAACGTGAACGTCACCGTCTGAGCCCCGAAGTTCGCCTCGAATCTAAAACAATTCGTCGAAATAAGAGAAAAACCACCAACACCTCAAACCGGGACACTCACTCGGTGGTTACGTTGATCTCGGGCGGTTTCCCGGTGGCGTTCTGCACCACCAGAAACAGCTTCGTCACGATCTCGATGACGTGCCCCGTCTGGAAGACGAAATCGCCCTTCTTCTTGCTCAGGTCGCTCTGAAACAGGCAACCGGTGCTCTCGGAGGGGGTGCAACTCGTTTCGGGAGTCCCTACTCCTACGGGACACTGCAGGGAAACAACAACTAGCAACTCTAACCTCTAACTCCAACTCCACTACAATATACTCGGCGAGTAAAAAAGAGAGGTTTACGTAAGGAAGGTTACACTCACCGCCCTGACGTGGACCACAACGACGTCATCCGGGAAGGGGGAGAGAGACATCCGGTATATCTCCGCGGCCGGCACCCTGTACTTGATCTGCAGGGTCCTCTGGTCCAGGATCAGCATGGATCTCGTCGAGATAACCAGCAGGATCGGCACAAACTGGGAAGCAAAAAAAAAAGTAATCTTCCCGATTAATCGCCGGGATCGTTCGTCAGAACCTTTCCGCTTGATCGCGCGATCTTATTGATGATATCGGCGAAGACGACGTACTGATCGTTGCTCTCCGAGCACAGCTTCTTCCATTGGATGTTCTGCCGGAGTCTGACGTAATCCCCCAGGAACGGATGAGACACGCTGCAATAATTGAAATAAACGGATTATTTTGGTACATCCATGAGCTTCACACACACTCACCTCCTGGGATAGGAACACTTGCGGTCCTTGAAAATGAAACTGGCTGTTACTTTCTCTCGCATACGATTCCGGGCGGTCTGATCGAACCGGAGACGGTAACGATGACAGCGCCATCTGTGATGGATCCTGTTCATCAGGGCGTTGCACTCGGCGACCCGCGGATGACAATCGGGCCACTCCCACGAGATCGGGGAATTGGAGTTCGAGGGAAGTCTGTGCGGGAGCTGCTCGAAGTACTGCCTTCTCTGGAATGTTCATTAAACGTTGAAGAGAGAGAGAACATGAAAAAGGGCGAGGACGGAGGGTAAGGGAAGGAGTGGGATGTGGGAAGAGGGATGAAAAGAGAGAGGGAGATAAAGACAATAATTTTACCTTCCACTGGATGTAATGCCTCTGAATTATCCTGGCCGCCCATTCGACCTGCTTTCTGTGCTTCAAAATCCGATACTCTTCCCGGGCCTGAAACATGTACAACAACTCTTCAATAATTAATCCAACCGTATAATTAATTAATTAACGAAAGGGCGAACTCTAGCGATATACCAGCGAAACCGAAACGTATAAACATACCACATGAAACAAACACCAGAGATGCTGACGACCTTTAAACGGAATCCCGTATTTCAATTCCTGAATCACAACACACAGATTGCAAAAATCAAAAATCACGCCACAATAATAAACAGGCATCACGAAGACGACGATTGGACTCACCCTCCAGCTCCTCCAGGCGGCGGCGATCACCTGCTGCGCGCGTCTCATCCGTCGGTAGCGCCCGCGCTCCCTGAATCCCCGCCAGGCGCTCTGCAGCAGGGTGGCAAGGTCGCGGAGGCGTGCCCGTCGGAACTCCTCGAGCTCGTGCACCGTGCGAGGGGAACGGACGAAGAGACGGGTCCTGCCGAAGGTGAACTCGCCGGCGGGAACTGGAAGACCGCGCACGACCAGCGCCGTGCCCTCGGCCGGGGAGCCCCGCCAGCGAGGCCACGTGTGCGGACACAGGAGGCGGTACCGGTGCAGGAAGGCCTGATAGGTCAGCCGGTGGGTGTACCCGGATCGGGCTAGCTGGGTCGTCGGGATCAGGCAAAGGTATCGCACCTGTTGGATAACGATGAAATCAACATCTTGCCGATAAAAAAAAACCCCTGCAACCATGACATACCTGATGCTGGACAAGCGACATCTCAAACAGTTTCGCCTGTTTATTATCATTGGGCTTTAAACATCTAACGTAGTGGCACTGCCTATTGCCCAGTCCCTTGATGAGAGCGTCCAGGGAAACCCGTATCTGCAGAGCCTTGGAGACGGGTCTCTTCCCGGCCACTCTCTTCGGGTTCCCCTCGGGGAAGAGCGCCTGCAGGAGCGGCCTCTCGCACCTGAACATCGCCCTCGACAAATCTCTGTGTAGCTCGTCCCGGTTTTTCTCGACGAAATTCTCGACCCGATAGGTGACCGTTCCGGCATAGTGTCTTATCCTGGAACAATCAACGGTATAACCGGATCCTAGTTCACGACAACGCAAATACTCACTGGAACGCGTCTAGGGGCAGGGAGACGTCGCCCGCCTGGCAATGGGAGTGCCCGCCACAGCACTGGATGAGACGAGTCAGGTAGGAGGGATCGGAGTGGACGTGGGGCTCGTCGAGCAGCGTCAGAATCCCGTGCGTCTCCTCCTCCAACAGCTCGCAAATCACGCTGGACGAGAAGGTACAAGATATAAGATCGATCTGAGCGCATCGAGGAGAGAGAGAGAGAGAGAGAGAGAGAGAGAGAGATCTTACGCATTATTGAAGTACTCGATTCTGGTCCATTCGATCCCATCACGGATTATTTCCTCTTGCTCTTCTTTCAATGTAGCGTTGATTATGAGCTGCTGCAACCGTTCGTTGCAGTAGTTGATTATCAGCTGCTCAAAGGCGTTCCGATCCAGCACCTCGAAACCGTAGAAATCGATCACACCCAGGACTTTATGTTTCCCCGTCCTCTTTCCCTGCGCAATTTTTTACATTAAACGAGAGGGAGTTATGTGGTAAATAGGAGAAAACGTACCTTGATGGTTTGGTTGATCCGTGTAACAAGCCAAGTGAAAAGGCGGCTGTAGAGCGTCCGGCAGAGGGAGTCCCGGGATCGGGCGGCCTCGTGAGCGGCCAGGTCGCAGGAGAGACCGTTGTCGTTCTGTCGGCCGGTTAGGGCGCGTTGTAGCACGCGCCGGTCGCTGCATAGAAGCTCGCACACCTCCATCACCTCTGCGGATCGTCACAATTAATTACATTATCGATCTCCCTCGGGGGGGAAAGGGAAAAGGGGATACACTCACCGTACTCGTTTGTTATTGAACATCCTTCGGTACCGTCTATATTATTACAAGGCACAAACTGTAAATTACCTAATTTCAAAACAACGGCTATAACTCGAAATATATCCACGATATCGTCGACGCTAAACTCTAAAATTTCCAATGCACTTTTAGTGTAGATAAATAATTTCCTATCTTCCTCCTCCTCGGACGTCGAGGTCGAATGATTGTTCTCTATTTGTAAGATGCGGTAGTGCTCTAGGTTACGTTGGAGTTTCAGTGATTCTGGAATTTACGGAATTACATAATGTAGACGTGCGGTCGTTTGTTTCGAGCGCGGGACTTACTCAACAGATGGATATCGGCTCCTGACAGCAATTGATAAAATATATGGAAATTCCTGTCACCTGGAGATAAATAAGTCACTCGAGACTAGAAGAGAAAAAAAGAACAACTTGATTAGGCACATGAACTTCATTTCGCTTAATAAACTGGTCCGGTGTAATTGTTTTTTTCCTTCCAACATTTTTGGTGGTAATTTCTGATAATTTTTGATAAAAAATTAATAAAATTAATAAAAAGGATAAAAAAGCTCAAACTTGGACAATCATTTTTTCTCCACCGCCTTTTGTCAAATTACTTTCTACAAAAAATTTCCTATTAACTATACATGAATCTAGCTACGTTTTCGAGATATACTTAAAACATCCCTATCTCCAATTTCCACCCTCTAATTTAATAGCACTCCTCCATTATTTAATCTTTAATGACCATTTGAAGGATTCATGCAATGAAAATCGGCTCTCTTTTTTAATTAGGACATAATTAATAACCTAATGGAGCAGGCTTTCGATTTGATAGTTAACTCTGGATTACATGAACAGTATCGAACGAAAGTTACCCACCCCCTATGGAATAAATTCTTCAGAGGAGATGTATTATATACCCTGGAAGAGAGAGAGAGAGAGAGAGAGAGAGCGGCATACCTTCCTGTAATAATAAAGTATTTAATTGCAGTAAATATAGTTTTGCTTACATTATGTACATTTATTCCCGCTTATCTCTCTTTTCTTTCTTGCTTCATTTTTTGTCCATCAATTTAAATTGTATAATTTATCTCCCATTCAATTCCTTATCACAACTTGAACTGACTGATTAAAATATCTACAAGCACTAAGCACTGCATCAAGAAATATCCAACAAATATCAAATAAATAAAATATTATTTCTTGTAGTAATCTTCATCTCCCCTATTATAGGTAGACCGAATAAAGAGAAACCAAAACCGATTGAACTCGCGTTAAAAGAAGGAATAAAGACGTGGCCGTCTATCTAAAAATCCAAGTGCGAATTTCGGTGGAACCGAGGACGACTCCGAGACCCATTTGATAAAATCCAGGACCGACGAGAGCGACTACAGCCCCCAGGTGGGAAAAATACTGTGCCCCGAACGCTCAAGAACAGTTTGATCGGACATCTTAAAATGAACAACCAAGACGTCTGTTCCAAACATCTTAAAATCGTGTGTCCCGTTTGTAAAGAGAGCTTCCCGGATTTCGTTAAACTGAACATCCATAAAAGCGTTCACGCCAAGAAGTTGTGTGGAAAGTTGTGCTCATCACTGGCCTTATTAGAGGTCCACAAAAAATTCCACAAGCACTATACTTGTGCTTGCTGCAAGAGCACCTTTCCGTCGAGGATTCTCCTCGATTTACACAAGAGAGAGAAATGCGTGAAAGTGAACGCGACGCCATCTCGGAGTTCTACTCTCCGGATCAGGAATAATAATTATTTCATCATATTCCCGGGTATGAATGCCGGTCACGGTCCCAGTAAGAAGAACATGGCCAGGACTCCGTTTAAGATGCTACCAGCTTATACAGGTAGGTATACCGCCCAGTGAAAAGTTGAAACAATGGCAGATGACTTTGAAAAATCGTGTCCATGCTCTCCTGAAGTAAGATTTGTTTAACTTTACCTGTCGATCAGTTGTAAATATTGTTCGTTAAGATTTCTTATAAATTTTACTTTGCTTGATTATACCGAATAAAAGAACATTGTGGTGATTTTGCTGAACTTGATTGTCTTTTGTAAATTTCAAATGGGAATAAATAATTGTATTAAAAGATATTGTGTTGAGTGTGCTCGTAAAACTGATGTCGATACAGGATCGGAGCTTTATTGGGCTAGTTTCAAAATTATTGTCTTGCAGCGCAAAACTGAAGTGGATAGAAATCTGTTGGTACTTTCACTATAATGTATTTTATATAAAAGGATTAATTGAATAAATAGTGTTACTGTGTTTTATCTTATTATGAATGTATAGTTTATAGTCTGCAGGTATTAACTCGTAGTAATAAAAATATTTCAGTAAGATGTTTTATACAGGGTGATTCATGAGTGACCTTACATAGACCAATGGTGATTAGCGGACTTCAAGGCGGGTCGAAAACCACAAAAGAAATTTTTTTTTCGTGATTGGTTACAAAGTTACAGGGTGTTTAATGCCTCAGGTACAAAACTTTGATAGGCGATATTTCTGAAACGGCTGGAGATATTTTGTCGAAATTTACTAGGAATGGTGCATTCCGGAAACTCATCAAATTCAAATTCTGTGTTAATTAAAAATCCAGGACCGGACTTGATAATTTTTGCCCCCATGGTCTTTGTTGAAAAAGTTTATTTTCTGACCGTGCTACTGAAAAACTGTCATCGAATTTGAAAAGATAAGAAAAAACTCTATAGAAATCATTCCTCAATTTGAACGGCACACCCACACCGTCTCGAAAAAAAAATGTCAAAGTAAAACTTTTCTGTAAATTATCGTTTTCGAGCAGACATATTTTACTTAATGTTCGTCTGAATTCCTTCAAATTTATTTTTTTACTTGTTTCTGTGGGAAAAATGTCAGTGTAAATTAAATGTTATCAATATTAATGTTATAAACGGTTCTCAAAATGTCCTTCACCAACTTCAATACATTTCCTGCAGCGTTTCCATAAATTTTGGTTTGTTTTTTGAATTATTTGCCTGTTGTTTCTAATTTCATCAGCAACTACCAGTATTCGCATCCTGAGCTCCTCTTACTGGTACTTACTTCCGTTTTTTAGACTTCCTGCTTCATATGGCCCCATAGGTAATAGTCTAAAACAGTGAGGTTGGGGGACCTAGGTGGTCAGGAATGAGGGCCGCCGCGCCCGAACCAACGATTGGGGTACTCATTGTGGAGATGCTCTCTGACTTGTCGAGAAAAATGCGGTGGTGCCCCATCTTGCTGGAAGGAAATAGCACGCCTGTTCACGTTCGCCTCTGCAAGCAAGCCGGGCAAAATGACTTGTAGGAAAAGTAAATAAATTTCCCCCGTGAGCCGCCCAGCAAAAAAATGGGGTCCTATTAGGGTATAATTTGCAATGCCACACTACACATTTATAGAAAATCTGTTGCGAGTTCTTCTGAACAACAGAGCGCGGATTTTCTATGCCCATAGGTGGGAGTTTTTTTTATTCGTTACACCATCCCGCGTGAACTGAGCTTCATCAGTAAACAAAGTTCTACGCAGTCCATTCAATGGAACTTCATTGAATGGTTGAAGCCTCTGTACGCTTTGTACGTGACAGGGATGCATCCGCGCTCTTCTTTTTTTTCAAGGTTCCCGATACTCTTGATTGAGAAATGCCCAGTGCTTGCCCAATTCTTCCCGTAATTGTACTTGAATTTACTGCCACCATCTCCACGATGTTTTGATGGTTCAGATTTTCCAATTCAGGTTCAGCATTCCTTTGAACTCAGGGAAATATGCCGTGGTTTCGAGAAAATTGGAAAACAGACGCGAAACGTTACATGGGCCGGTGTTCTTCGACTGTGATCTTCTATGGTATTCTCTCGCAGCTGCTCTTGAATTTCCATTGCAGAAACCATACACAGACATAATGTCTGCGTATTCGTTATTAGTGAAATGATTTGTGATTATTAGTGAAATCTGAAAATTTTGCAGTTGACACCTGATTTCCCAGTAATAAAGATTGGCCTTCTGTCAAACATTTTCCCCACAGAAACAAGTCAAAAAATAAATTTGAAGGAATTCAGACGAACATTTATGCCCGTATTCATCAAACTTCAAAATATAACTCTGGGGTTATATTTTGAATTTTCTGACAGCTGATTGGTCTAATGCTCAAACCCTACGAACGCTACGAATTTTAAACCAATGACATGTTCCAAAATATAACCCCGGGGGTTATATTTATTGATGAATACGGGCCTAAGTAAAATATGTCTGCTCGAAAACGATAATTTACAGAAAAGTTTTACTTTGACATTTTTTTTTCGAGACGGTTTGGGTGTGCCGTTCAAATTGAGGAATGATTTCTATAGAGTTTTTTCTTATCTTTTCAAATTCGATGACAGTTTTTCAGAAACATCGTCAGAAAATTAACTTTTTCAACAAAGACCATGGGGGCAAAAAATTTCAAGTCCGGTCCTGGATTTTTAATTAACTCAGAATGCGGTTTTGATGAGTTTCCGGAATGCACCATTCCCAGTAAATTTCGATAAAATATCTCCAGCCGTTTCAGAAATATCGCCTATCAAAGTTTTGTACCTGAGGCATAAAACACCCTGTAACTTCGTAACCAATCACGAAAAAAAAATTTCTTTTGTGGTTTTCGACCCGCCTTGAAGTCTACTTATCACCATTGGTCTATGTAAGGTCACTCATGAATCACCCTGTATAGGTACTTATGGGAATTAAATAAATTATTGTAATTTTATTTGTTTGTTTTTTTTTTATTATTATTCTTATTAGTCAGGATATTTTGTATGTTTTTGGAAACATTTCCCAACTTTCACGAATTCTTGGCTATTGTTTCATGGTTTTTACACATAACATTATTTGGAGAGAATCTACAAAGTTCTCTACTACCTCTACTACTGTGTATAATAAACTGGTGGATAAAATTGTGGCATTTTTTTAAGGGCACCTGCATAATCCTTACAGAAATTGGCTCCCGGTCAAACTTGTCGAAAAACGCTTCCTTTCTGAGATTTAGGCCAAAAACTGAAAAAAAGTGCAAGAAATGTTTGCCAGCAAACTTCAAATTCATGTTCAGTGACCCAAAAAACATACAAAGTAAGAAAATCCAAACTATAGTAAAACTTTCCTCTGCACACCAATTTTATTTGTAAATATGCCTAGCCTATACCTTATTTAATAACTAGGAGGAGTAAATTTAAATAAACCGCCAAAAAAAGATGCTTCTCATTGGTCAATTCATAGGCAAAATTACACCCAGCAAAACTTGTACAGGAAATTGAATCTATGCAACGCTCAACACTACATATACGCTTGTTTTTTATTGTTGTGTCATTATTGTTTACAATGTCAGCGTCGAATGTGACATCAGTTTTATAATCAGTTATTTCCAAAACCCTATAAGTTGTTCTAAATAAGTTCTTTAAAAGTTATTTCAAAACCAAATAAGTTCTTTTTGAAGCCCATTCAGTTCTTTTTAGAGAACAGACATCCTTTTCAGAATTTTGAAATTATTTTTGGCTTTCCATCTTCATCCTGCAAACGGTTTCAAGTGCCATTATGGATAATCCTACATCAAGTACAAGTGAGAGGATGTCTCCTCCAAAGAAACGGGAAGAAAAGAGTGTCACCTACAAGATTTTGGAAAAACTACTCTATATGCGTACTTCACCAATAATTGAAGAACATATTCCAATCGAACAAGGTGCGGATTTAGACCAAACAGGGACTGCTGTATGTGATAAAGTTAGTTTCAACAACACACTTTGAATCTGGTCCTACAAAAACTGAAAAATGCTGTTTATAATACCGTTTGAAAAAATTGACTTATCCACAAATTATATATTATTAAATGTAAAATAAAAACTTCATCTACGATGTTATGTGTCATATAATACATACATAAAATATATTATTTATATGTTACATTAAATTTTGTCACATAAGTATTGCCTAAAATAAAGTACTTTCAATCAATTTAATATGAATGTTAATAATAATTATTATCCTTAATATTCTTCGAAATATCTATAAATTATTCAATTTCATTCTATTTATATTCAGAAAATCATTCAGCACTATAATACTGATATATTATGCAAATCACAATGATTTGTGATACTGCTGTAGAGTCTAATGAAAAGTAGACTTCCTACACCGAAAATAAGTCCTATCCTATCTTCCTTATTAATAATTATTGTTTCAATTCAAATTTGCCGCCAAAAAAAATCTGGTGATTTAATCTGGTGACTTTTAGTGGTGTAAATGATACTTTGCAGTTTACTCCTCCTATACCTTATTTAATAACTAGGAGGAGTAAATTTAAATAAACCGCCAAAAAAAGATGCTTCTCATTGGTCAATTCATAGGCAAAATTACACCCAGCAAAACTTGTACAGGAAATTGAATCTATGCAACGCTCAACACTACATATAGGCTTGTTTTTTTATTGTTGTGTCATTATTGTTTACAATGTCAGCGTCGAATGTGACACATCAGTTTTATAATCAGTTATTTCCAAAACCCTATAAGTTGTTCTAAATACGTTCTTTAAAAGTTATTTCAAAACCAAATAAGTTCTTTTTGAAGCCCATTCAGTTCTTTTTAGAGAACAGACATCCTTTTCAGAATTTTGAAATTATTTTTGGCTTTCCATTTTCATCCTGCAAACGGTTTCAAGTGCCATTATGGATAATCCTACATCAAGTACAAGTGAGAGGATGTCTCCTCCAAAGAAACGGGAAGAAAAGAGTGTCACCTACAAGATTTTGGAAAAACTACTCTATATGCGTACTTCACCAATAATTGAAGAACATATTCCAATCGAACAAGGTGCGGATTTAGACCAAACAGGGACTGCTGTATGTGATAAAGTTAGTTTCAACAACACACTTTGAATTTGGTCCTACAAAAACTGAAAAATGCTGTTTATAATACCGTTTGAAAAAATTGACTTATCCACAAACTATATAAATTATTAAATGTAAAATAAAAACTTTATCTACAATGTTATGTGTCATATAATACATACATAAAATATATTATTTATATGTTACATTAAATTTGTCACATAAGTATTGCCTAAAATAAAGTACTTTCAATCAATTTAATATGAATGTTAATAATTATTATCCTTAATATTCTTCGAAATATCTATAAATTATTCAATTTCATTCTATTTATATTCAGAAAATCATTCAGCACTATAATACTGATATATTATGCAAATCACAATGATTTGTGATACTGCTGTAGAGTCTCTCCTGAAAAGTAGATTTCCTACATCGAAAACAAGTCCTATCTTCCTTATTAATAATTATTGTTTCAATTCAAATTTGCCGCCAAAAAAAATCTGGTGACTTTTAGTGGTGTAAATGATACTTTGCAGTTTACTCCTCCTAGTTATTAAATGAGATATAGTATGCTTGAGTGGTCTATTTAAAAACTAAAACTAAGAACAGAACTTGAGACTAACAGCCAGTATTATAAAGGCTCATTAAGTTAACGGGCAGCTTTCTGGGGCCGTTTCAAGAAAAGATATCGACCGTAGGTGAAAAATAGAGCATTTTAGTGGTTTTTGGGATGAAAGTGATAAAAAAAAATGTTAATAAAAGTTATTTAACGTCGATATTAGCTTTGAAAATGGTATCTGAAATCTGCCCGTTAGCTTAATGGGCCTTTATAATACTGGCTGTAAGAAAATAAATAGAAAAGCCCAAGAAAAGAAAAGAAAAAAGAAAATGGATAAGAAAGGACAATAGTTAACTATTTCTTCTCATAAAAATCTTGCACCAGACCTTCAAAATTGATCGATCTATCTCTCTCTCTCTCCCTCTTTACATTATTAAAATTTTGAGATCGTGCCAGTTAATTAAATATTGCAATAGCCACCTACCTACCACTATATTTAGAATAGCATTTTCCACCGTTTCAGCCATCAAAGACGGCATTCTAAAATATGGCTTCATCTCATTTACATCAATTTCGATTCATTAATATTGGTTACTTTCAAGTCTTGCATAAGTGTAGTTCAACGCTTTTTGGGTGAAAACTATTCTAGAGATCGACCTACTGTTGAAAATTGCCAAACTTAGTAGTAGGGAAACTGCATTTTTGTAGCCTCTCCCTTGGAATTGTTTTCTGATTTTTATATTTGCTGGTTCTTGATCCATAACAACATCTTCAAAGTATCAGAAAAAGAAGAATCCATCCCTGAAGGAACTGTCAAACGTTTTTTTTTGTAACCCAAGTTTTTTCAACGGCTACCAACCTCAACTCAAGTCACAATCTATATCATTCAATTTTTTCAATCAAATCATCCCAGCTTTGCTTATTTTATATTTCAATTATTGTAAATGTAATGTAACTCTACCTGAGGACACCTTTATTAAGGTTATAGGTATAAGGGTATAAGAGTTTTGTAAAAGTAAAAGTATGTAACACTCTCATTTCTATTCTACATTAACAGTTTACTTTACAGTATCATCTTTTAGCATGTTATAATGAACAATTCATCGGTTTTTAATAACATGATATTTTTATAAATATAAACAATACTACTGGCCTAGTAAGCTACAGGCGCCGTAAGGAATGATTCATTTACTACGAGGCTGATAAAATAACTACGCTTTACAGAGCTATAATTATTATAAATACCACTTCCTTCTCACCCCCATTACTAGTATGTACCAGAACCAGAACTAGTATTAGTACTAGTAGTTTTTCATTTTCAAACTAACGTGTCAAATTATCTATATGTACCTATATCATTCTATAATAGAACAGATTACAGATACATAAAAAAAACAATAATTTACCTTATCCAAGAAATCTGCAGCAAGAACCATCACAAACATATTAAATTAAATTGAATAGGTGCAAGGTAAGATACTCACAATGGATCACATTGCCTCCAGTCGGGTCTCCTTTGAAATCAAAGTCGATGTCAAGGAACTTTCCCTGGAAAAACGACATAAATAAGAGGAACCCCTTTCAGACACCGGGAGTACTAACGAATCGAGAAGCGTTGTGATTGCGTGCGGTACACGCGTTCCCGAACGCCTCCAACAGAGCGTTCGCCTGCACCAGCCGGTCTTTGATGAGCTGCACGACGGGTGAATCGCCCGACACCAGCACCAGGAACTGCAGGACGATGCGGGCAGCCTCCGTCTTCCCCGAGCCGCTCTCCCCTGCAAAACGCTCAATCGGTTCGTTTCGATTTGTCGTATTATAAAAGGATCCCTCACCTGTGACGATGATACATTGATCCTCGTTCCTGTCATTCAACCATCTATAGGCTGATCCGGCTACTGCGTATCTGAAAACGAGAAACCACTCATCTTGTTGCCAGTTCTTTGCTTTGCTAAATACAAAATTGTTGCCAGATTCGCATAATTAGTTATCAATCTGACAACAATGTGGACATGAATCTACATTGGCCAGAATTAAGGGTAAGGTATTTACGTATTTAAAGCAACTACCTACTACAAACAAAATCTTCTTACATGTGTGGTGGTAGTTGGAAAGGTCCTTTCCGGACATAAGTCTCGACCAGATCGGCGGAGTAGAGTGCTAGTTTCCTGTAAGGGTTGACAGAGACAAGGACGTTGCCGATGTAAGTGTAGATGCGGTCTCTTCGGAAGCGCTGTTGCAGGTTGGCGAGGAACGCGTCCTCAGTGAGGGGCTCCAGCAGCACGGCGTCCCAGGCCCCCGTTTCGTGCTCCAGGCCGAGCATCGCAAGCTCCCCGCCGACGCCGACAAGGCATCTAGTCCCCTCTCGCCTTGTTCGCGGTTCAACCAAACAGCGGCCGGCCGGTTACAGATTGGGGTCTTGTTTATTGGTTGGTGGTGGTGATGACGATGGTGAAGTGGTGCTGGTGGTGGTGGATGTTGGTTGGTGAGGGATTTGGTTCCTGGGGCATTCTTTCCCTTATTATAGACTAATTAGTTGCGATTTGAACACATTATAATAATTAAGGTGCATTTTTTGTTGTAATTGAATCAATTCCGGTCCTTCAATTCCGTCCGTATCATAATGGAGAAAAAAGTTGATAAATATAAACTAAACAGAAAGTAGAAACTGTCGTTTTAGCACCATTTTATTTTATTATCACTAATGATAACCTGATTTCGATTTCTCTGATTTTTCATTTGAAATGACGTTTACAGATTGACGTTGACTTTTTATTGAAAACTTGTCAACTTCAATTGGTTTTTTTATTTTCAAAAAAATTCGATTAGTCAGACTCTGTTTTATTTTAGTTTTATTTTGTTTTATCTTTTTAATTGTTGAGAAGCCGATGCAAGACAATACAGCAGAATACAGTCTGTTCCAATTTCTGAAAATACTGTAAAGGTAGGTAGTAGGTACATAACATAACATAATCATGGAGTGAAGTGAGTCTGGCCTAATTCTTAGCTGCTATTACAGCCAATAAAGAGAAAAAGAAGAATAAATACTAAAGTTTGAGGTTATGAGGTTAGGGCAAACCAACGAATAAAGAATACTAAGGAAGCGCTGTTACAGTGCCAAACTGAGTCCAGCTCAACGCAGCTATATGTGACTGGGCTAACTGTCATGGCGGCGACAACAAGCAGAGAAGCCAAATTAAGCCAGTGGCGTACCAAGTTATGATTTACATCAAGTTATAAATAATTGTAAAAAATAAAATATATCTTATTATTATTGTAGATCGAGAATTTTTAATTATTGTTGAATTAATAAACTATAATGCAACTTTTTTTTTTAATTTCGCTTTTGTATTTATTTAACCTCAAACTTATATAGGTAGTCATAATTTCACAAATTCTATCATAATTTATAACGAAAAAACAATAAAAATTAAAATACTATGTTATACTTAAAACAAAGAATTGATATTGTGTATAATAAAAAGTTACTTACCTGCTTCATGTTTGTAGAAATTTACTTTTTAAAGTGATATGTGATATTAATGGTATTAAAAAAAAAAATTCAAGACATGGTAAAGCATACAATTTATTTATTATATTATATTACACATACATTACATATTAAAGAATAAAAAATAATTACATAATATAATAAGGATTTATTGTCCTTTGAATAAAATCAATTTTGTGAGTTTTGTTCTGATTAATTCATTATTGCCTTTCAAATTTTTTCTTTTACATAAATAATTAATGCGAATATTAAAGTATTTAGTTGATATTGAGCGGATTAATAATCCAATATGGTTGTTCATCGGTCCATGTTCTAATATATGTGATTTTAAACACGAAAATATGTTTATATTGTAAAAATATTTCAATATTTCATTTGAAAACCTAATCGAACTATTGGGTTTGTAAATAGTGTCCATTGCTACATACCCCCTAAACACTATCTCACATCGTTTAACTATCCTTATCATATCCAGTGATGGATTTATTAAGCCCCCTTTGGATTTTAAATGAATTAGTGACCCTTTGCATATCTGCTTATTTATCAAACTATTTAAGCAAGAGTCACATTTTAGTGAGCTGCGTAATGATTTTACAATATATCCAGATATGTATTTTATAACTTCAGAAGAATACACACTCAAAGTACCATCTGCCAAGTAATCGTGATCATCCAGCGCCTCACATTCGGTTCCATCTTTTAATAAATTATCAATATCATCAAACATTTGATACCTTGGCAGAGAAATATTGATTAATTCCTCAGGCTTTTTTAAAGCTGCACAATTTAATATACTTATTTCTTCTATAGGAATGCAATTTCCTAGCCCATACTCCCTTATTTCAGCTCTAACGAGCAATTTCTTGTAAGCAGCCTGAAATTGCCTAGCTGTAGGATTATTATTGTTCCCTAATCTCGAGCGAATTGAAGAAAAAAATAATTCTACATGGTCTTGGTTCACTTTATAAAGAGGCAAATATTTCAGAAGATTATTATTTTCCACCAAATCGTGAAACATTTCGCTTGCATTATTTAAAGCACTGATCATTCCAGTGAATCCTGTTTTTCTGTTTGAAAAAATTACATACTGACCATCAATAAATTTAAGCTGTTTGAAGTAGTCAGTAACTACATTTATATATTGACGAACTTCATTAATATTTTTTAAATTTAAAGCTTTTTTAAAATAAGGAGCCTGTAATGAGGTACTGTTCAATATATCAAATGCATTATTTACATGCTTAATAAACTGGACAGTCGCCTCACAGTTCTTGAACTGAGTCAAATGTAACTTATTGTTACAAAATGTGATAGCATCGGCTACCGAGTCACTTAATAACTGTGCTGCTAACTTGACTTTCATTTTTTGTTGAGAGAAGTTAACATGACTGGACCGTAATTTATTTCCCAAATGCAAGCCTTCAATTTCTTGAAGCTTGTGCAACTCCTCAATATATTGCCAATTGATCACACCGCCACTGCTATCAACTAAAACCTTCTTTTCACCAAAGGTGTTTCTAATTAATTTCAGCATATGACAGGGATCATAGAAAAACCATATTTTACTATTGCCTATCGTTGCTGATAAACTATATGACTCTTGAAGAGAACAATTAAATGATTTCAACATCGCGGTATTTGATGTTGCACCATCAAAAGTAATACTGACTACTTTCACATTACATTTGATTAAAAGATCAATACACCTTACCACTAAATTATGCTTGTTTTCACCATTAAGTGAATTCACTAGAAAATATCCAATTGGAAGTTTCCAAGAATCATTAATACAAATGAGCATAAATACTAAAGCCTCTTTAGCAAGTAATTCAGGACAAAATTCACCATCAGATTCTCCAACATCAGCATAGCCATGATATTTTCTACCGTCCCACTCCAATTGTTTGCGTATAGCCATCTCGTCAATTGCTAAGCTACATACAAGAGGGTATCTAGATACAGATGCCTTCAATTTTAAAGTATTTAGAGCCTCTTCAGTAAAACCTGGAGACCCATTCACAACAGAATACCAAGCACTTAGTGTTCGTGGATGAGGAAGGCATGTGTCAAATACGCTACGTATATAATTATATGCTTTAGGTGAAAGGAAATTTACTGTTAAAGCAAACTTTCTCAATGGCGCAGGATACTTTCTTTGAAGTTTACCTTTTTTTACTTTGGTTACTTGACGTTGAAGCAGCTCTTTAACACTCTCATTAAAACTGTTGAATATCAAATAATTTTCATGCTGAATCAGATTTACATTTTTCAATTCTACCAACATTTGTCTCAAGTTTACAATTTTTTTTTTGGAACGCAATTTTACCTGTTGTAAAGTTTTTATTTTTCGTCTTTGTTGCTCACATTTCTTCTGGAGTATGCTCAAACGGCGCTTCATCGAAGGTAAAAGCTTTGCGGACGTTTCTATAGACCTCCTAGAAACTGCAGCCACATCTGCAGTAACATGTAGAGTTGGTTCTGCAGATTTCTCAGTCGTTGCAGGAACCATATCAACATGAATGTCATTTTCATGAAGCATGGATGCTTCCACCACTGGCACGACATTGGATTGGTCTTTGGACGAGTTTAATGTTTCCCTCTTTTTGGTAATCTGTAAAAGAAGATATTTCTGATATTTAATATTTCTGAAAAAATAGTATTTGGCTATCGAGCATTTGTTATAATTTTATAGTATAATTTAGGAAAAGTGAAATGATATTAAAATTTAAAATAGTTACTCTACCTTTTGCATATGTGATGGAAAACCATGAAAAATGGTTGGGACAGCATTCTCTCTCAACCTTGTGGAATTCACAGAAGTCCTATCTATAAATTCTTCTTCAAAATGTACGGAGCATAAAAATGTATGTTTGGTAGGAGTCCAATCTTTCCTCCTGGTTGCTTCTATCCACTGCTGTCTTCTTATTTCATTTCCAGGAAATCTAATCAAAATAATATTTCATATAATTAATTAGTTGCACTTGCACAGAACAGAACGGGACGCCACTGGTTCTCACCTCAGTGACAAGCAGTTGGAATTTTCAGGTGTTTATAGTTTTAAGAGGGTAAAATGATAATAAATCGTTAAAATTGATAGTATAAAAGCAACCGGGCAAGTGTAAAACACATAATTCTATTAATTAAGCAAAAATTTATAAATATTTCGCCATAAATTAAATAAATATTAGCATAAAACGTGGGAACAAAAATGTAAACAAACAAAATAATTACCTGTGAAATGATATTCCAGCCACTTTTGGTACACTCCTATTATGGCATCCGTAAGCCGCACAAGTCACCATTATTTCTAAAAACTTTTAAACTCAAAAAACTAGAAGTATATACCGAATTACTTGCATAAATTAAACAGCTACCACAATGAACGTTGGGCTAACAGTAATGGCGGACGACGAGGAAGGATCTACAAATCGGACACAAAATTGCGTGCGCAGTAGATAGCTTTCAGCGTTTCCTTAGTATTCTTTATTCGTTGGGGCAAACTTTTAGGAGCGGATAAATCGCCACCCGTGCGGCATTATACTGCGCATGAGCAAGCTCGTACAATGAATAATAAGAATTGTACCCGCGCGAGTTTAAAATCTGACTTTTTATTATTGTAATTAAATTATAGTATATTATAATTTATTGTCTCTACTTATTAAGGCTGCTACCTCTTTTCGAGTGCATTTTTCTATTGCGGACACCCCGACTTTACGAAAATCACCAAAATTAATAGAATTAAGTGAAGCGTATTCCAATAAACTATACCCTAATATAAAAAAAACGTTTTTTTTTATTATTGCGACATAGCCGCGGCGTAGGTAGGAAACAAGTCCAGTCATTAAAGGGTAAAATATGACGATAATACTGTATAATTTTGCCAAACAGCACCGATTTTGATAAAATTTTGAATTTAGGGTCTATACTTACCCTCTACTTCAAAGTTGACCGTGTACCAGCGGTGGTTGCTTTTACCTTGGAGGTGAAAAATTATTCCGAGAATGGATAGATTGCCTTATACAGTGTGTTTCACTTAAAATGGAAGCACCTCAATAATTTTTTTATTTTTTGATAAATTTCAAGTTTTTTTCTGTATGTAAAGCTTCCGAAGTTTTCTCAAATGGAAAAACTACATTTTAGCCGTTCCAAGGAACTAGCCCACTGTGATCAAAAATTAATTTAAGAAACATAAGTACCTACTCGTCTTTTTTTTTTCAAAAAATTTTATTTCAACCCCAAAAATCCCGAGTTTAGTAAAAAAAACAAGAAAGTGTCATTTTTTCACCCAATAAACCCACTTTCTGTCAGACGGTTTTTTGTAATTAAGTCAAATAGAAAGTATTTATCAAAAAAATCCTTAGTGAAAATATAGCCTAAATATGTAAATTGTGAAAACAAAAATAACTATTATCAGTGATTTATACATAAAATAAACCAAATAAGAATAAGTCAATTTCACATTATCAAAGTAAATTGCACTCATATTCTAACATTAGAGGAATATTCTACTGATAAATACTATAACCATGAAAAATTACAAAAAGCCAATTTTAAAACTTTCACAGCGATGAAAATATTCGTTATTGAATTAACCTATACATCGGTACGGAAATTGTGTACAGTAACTGACATTTCCAAAAAAGAAATTTCAGAGAAACGGCAAGCAGAATTTTTCTTGGTATTTGATTTGCACACTACATTTTGAGGTTAAGTTAAATCAAATCATGCGACATGCGCAGTATAATGCCGCATGGGTGGCGATTTATCCGCTCCTAAACTTTTGAATAAAAATTAAAAACATCAGGAAGATTACGTCACGACTATACTACCGATCAAACAATTTCGTCCTGCAGATAGGTTTGGATATATGGCAGACGCAAACATGTATTTTATGTATTTTTCTTTAGTTTTTAGGATTTTAACTTAAAGTAATGTCAATTGTGTTGACAATTTTTTAGGATTCACAAGATAATCCCCGCGTATAACAGTCGAAGCCGTGCGTCATTTTTATACTCTGACAGGTGTGTTCGACTATATCCTTCAGCTTCTGTTGTATTGTAAACGTGCGTTCACAATAACACGCCTTGTTGTTGATAAGCAACGTCAAACCGAGCGTTTCTGACGTGTTGTTTTAAAATGAACCCTCTCAGCAGAAGTTTCAATTAAACGGTTTTACATAACCTAACTTTTTTTGATATCATAATATTTTGCATTTTTGATTTTTAGTTACTTATTAATTAAATAGTAATCAATCTTATTCGATGAACAAAAATTAATAATCTAATAAAAGTTCGAAAACCTGTCTTGAACTTTTTAAAACTCGAGATCCGTGAGAAAATTTAGATCAGCTTGATAATCTCACAATCACAAATCAAATCACCCATTTTTGTCACTGAATTTAGGAATTTTGGAAAAAATTATGTATTACAAAATAACAAAAAAGTATAGGCATGTTTTACGACACAAGAAATTAAAACTAGCAAATAATTCATAATATTGGCGCAATAATAGATGGTGATAGGGTGACGTCATTAAGGCCAGCTAAGTGGAAATGGCTCCAAAAAAACAAACCGTTTACATCGCCACTGTTGTCGGTTATCGTCATTTATACTTTATAATAGTTCAAGTTTGAATATAGGTAGTCTGGAGTATTTGAGTTCATGTCGTGAATGTGATATGGTCCTGAGGACACCATCCTTTGACTTATTGAGGACACCGCCACGTGTTTTTTTATCACAAAAAATACCGTCCTTACGGTAATCAAAATCAAAAGTTTACAGTAAAATTGGCAAACCTGCCACTAGCATAATTTTATCTTTTATCTGAAATTATTAGAAAAGCTGTATTACCGACACTGACGATTACTTAGTGCTTAGTGTGTTAGTGTCAGTAATGCTGGCTCCCTAGAAAATATTCTTTATTTTACCATTGGCGTGTATACGGTATGCGCATGCACCAGTGTATTATTTAATTAGTAGGTATTTTGAATGTAGTATAATTGTTACCGGCACCAGCTGTGCTTGTGCTTGTGTAACTTGCAACTCGCTCGATTCATTGCGCTATTGCGTTGCCGTAGTGCCGTGTGCTCTCCTACAAAGACAAACACAAACACTACTCGTTCGTCAAATCCGGCAGTGCCCGAGTTCGAATATACGGCAATGAAGAATGAGAAAATAAAACTCGATTAAAATCTCTCTTGCTTTGTTGTATCTACTATGCGTAATTATTATTATCTCATATTACTGATTTTAAAATGCCCTGTATTGTCAAAATGTGGGTCTGATATTGCTGGAAATAAACTCTACCCCCTTTTAGAAGAGTTAATTACTGATAAAAAATGAAAGACCATTCAAAATATTCACCCTATTTTCAAAATTTGCAATTTAAAATCAATAATTATCTGACAAATCTTTAATTAGCGTTCTAGCACTCCACCTTTTGTCTTCGGTTCGTTCGATCACTGCCACCTTTACTTACGAGGATACGAGGTGGCAGTGGTTCGATGTTCGCTGGTTTGCAGGGATGTGCGATTTTAATCGATTCCCAAAAGAATCGATCTTCCGGGCTACGATTTCCGATTTGAATCGATCTTTTGATCAGCCATTTTCAACCAAATCGATTCTTTTTTAGCGGAATCGAATCGACAAAATCATGCCGCAACTGCACAGAAAACCGCGCAGCTATTGGCTTGACTTGAAGCTTCACATGTCAACATCAAATATCTACGTTTCAACTTTCATATTCATGTCATGCATTTTTATATAAATGGCAGGCGTCAGAATCGAAAAAATCGAACTTTTTGAGTGTGGATTTTTGTTGAATCGATTTTTTTTGCTTCGATTCGAATCGATCCAATCTTTCGAGCAGAATCGCACATCCCTACTGGTTTGCATTAATTATTAGTGATTTTGTAATTTTAGATTTGACAATTGACGACATTCAAACTGTCATCTTCGACTTATGATGATATAATTTTCCCTTCAACGTCAAACGGCTATTCTTTTTATTTTCTGTCAATTTTATTTTTGGTCTGCACGTTTTTGATTTTTGTATTAATTCATTTTCAAAATTACGCCCCGTTAAACAAAATAATTAGTAATGAGTAACGACATTTGACTTATTAAATTATAAAGGATTTGCATAAAACTACGGAGTAGAGTATCATGACATGATCAACCAAACAAGAAGATAATTATATAGATACTGTTTGATGTCACTGCGCAGCCTATGACGTCAGGCTTGTGACAGCTTTATACGACACGGCAGTATACTAATAACGTAAATTGATACTTTGTTTCGATTTTATTGTATTTTTGTTGCAGTAAATGAGCAAGAATTTAATAGAACCGGAATTACCTACATTTAGTTCGTCTTGAAACGTAAAAAAAGCAATACAACGAAGCTACTGAACGCATTAGAATCAGATTCAAGATTATGTAGATTCGTGTGAATTAATTTCACACCGTTAAAAATCGATAGGCAGAAAACATTATTGAACTTAAAATTAAAAAATACACTAATATCAAACATTCTATTATAGCTATAGCCGAGCAGTGTAACAAAAATGATGCGCAAGGCAAGCGCAAATAAAATCGTAAAATCTCGATGACATCATCACATTTTTCCATGATAATCATGACACTTTTCCTAATCGAATCCTCCTGGAATAATTTTTCAAGACAGTCTTCTTCTTTTTATTTTATAGCTTGAGCTCCCTAGTTTATAGAATAGGTATATAACCAGCTACACTGGTGCTTCACGATTTGACCAATGGCTAGGGGGCGAATGTCTGTCTGTCCTGGTTAGGCGATTTTTAATAAGATTTGTAATTTCATTAGTAAATATGGATGTTTTAAAATTAAAATCCTCAATTATAATTATGCGATATATTTATATGAAATTAGTCAATTTGATGTCAAAATTATCCAATTAATTGATTTAATTAGAAATTGATGCCACTTCTTGTTATTCATTGAACACTTCCATTAATATCTCTTACCAATAAAAAAAACTCCAGTGGTGATGATTTATTAGATTCAGACAATCCTGATTAGTTGAAATTTTAATTAGATTATCCAGTTGAAATATACATAAAATATTATTAATTAGTCTCGATGATGATGGCAAGATGCCAGGAAATAGTAGAATTAAAATTTATATTTTATGGCAAGCCAAATATACCCGACCCAATGAGACGGTTGAAAGGAATGTCCATGAATCTATTTTAATAGAATCCTAGACAAGAATATTACAGTCCCAGATCCTAGGAAATATCATACTACACCTGCGATGTTGTTTTTGCTGAATTATACCAGTGCGCTAATTTTCAAACAGTGTCAAATCTGTTATTTGGAACATCGCATTGCCGACTTCACGGTTCGTTAAAACTAAGCTTCAACACGTATTATTGAATGTCTCGATTATTTCTTAGACATTTTTATCTTTGCGAAATAAATCAAAATCTTCACAAACAATAAAGCCAACACTTGATTAACAAAAAATAAAAATTTATTGACCAATAATAATATCTCAATAGAAAGAAATAAAACAAATTGTGTAGGTCAAATGGGTATAATTTCAAATATCTTGTCTACCGGTTTCGGGCTTGGACACCCATCTTCAGGACAATTGTCAGTTTTACAATAGTCGAAAATATGAGAACAGCACAATAGAACAATTAATACACGTATTTAACATGAACACGTGGGGGTAAAAATTTGTAAAATTCGTAAAATATATAATATCACTATCACATAATTTGATATACTTTCCTAAGTGGAAAGTAGGTGTGGGTTGAGTTGAAGACTCTGTAGGTTTATACCTTACATATTAAAATTAAAACATTGAAATTATTAACAAGTAAAACGGACAAATGTCGTGAGGCGACATTCTCCGGTGCGGGTTCAATTATTGAAACAAAGCAAAAAATTTGTTTAAAAAAAAAGCTTTGTTTTAATTTTAATATGTAAGGTATAAATCTACAGAGTCTTCAACTCAACCCACACCTACTTTCCACTTAGGAAAGTATATCAAATTATGTGATAGTGATATTATATATTTTACGAATTTTACAAATTTTTACCCCCACGTGTTCATGTTAAATACGTGTATTAATTGTTCTATTGTGCTGTTCTCATATTTTCGACTATTGTAAAACTGACAATTGTCCTGAAGATGGGTGTCCAAGCCCGAAACCGGTAGACAAGATATTTGAAATTATACCCATTTGACCTACACAATTTGTTTTATTTCTTTCTATTGATATCTTAGTTGGGTATACCATGGCCGACAACCAGTTTTATTAATAATAATATCATCGAGATTTACTCAGCGCAATCTCGGCGGATATTTCATTCAGCAGCTTCAACAATTCGCACCTGAACAAAGAACTCTGGGGGCCGTGCGTGATTTTCAAAACATCGTAAGCCTTCCTCAAATAAGCCAACGCCCCGTCCAGATCGTTCTCGTAGGCCAGCAGTTTCCCCAGCTTCAGATACAGCAGACCGCTGAGGGGGTGTATCTTGGGGTAATAGCGCCTGAAAATACAAATAATCACTATTTTTATCCCGGGAGGGAGGAGATCAAGAAAAGAGAAAAATAAACAACTTACTCATAACAATCGACTAGCTCGATCCCGTAAGTCCTGGCGTCCTCGAATTTCCCTAAATTGATGCTCGTCTCGAACGCCAAATCGAGCGTTTTGACGTGTTTTATGTTGTACTTGTAGAGCACGCCTTTCTGCCGCTTTAGGCAGACTTTACATACATCTAAATCTGTAGATAATCGTTAAGAAAAATTCAATCAAATGATTGTGTTGGAAAATGTTCTGATTTACGTATAAAAATAATTTGATCTGGCAACACTGCTATCGTTATTTCTTATTAACGGCCTTGGCTACCAGAACATTTAGCCAACTATATCTTTCTAGTTTTTTTATTTTTTTATTGGCAGGAATGTCATCGAATCATATTCCTCTATTATATACAGGTGTATTGTAATGTCCGCATAATATTAGCACCACGTGATTCTACATCAAAAACAGAACATAAAGTTTTAATACCGTTTAGCTCTTAGACCTCAAATAACGAAGTTATCGACCATTGTAGTTTAAATTTGAAGTTTTTTAATACTCAAAAATATTGCTTAATATTATTAAAAAATTCTTAAGTAAGAAGCAAAATAGCCAAATTATCCAAAATTTTAGATTTTTTTTTGGTAAAAATGGTTTTAATTAACATTTCAAAACTAGGAATTATTTGATTTCCTGAGTTCCAATACTTCCAATCAATATTGCAACTGCGCGTTTTAATTGTTGAATAAAAAATTGAAAAAATAAAAAATCTTAAAAAAAAAATTGCAACATTGACACGTCGCAGCATGACATTTGTCTTGTTGCACCTTTTTTCGATTACATAGCAACGGCACACTACTATACCAGTGAGGTGACTTCACGTCTAATAAGTTATCTTAATTTTTATACCAGCGCCAGGGCCGGTTGTTCAAACTTCAATTAAAAATTTTGAGATAATTACTGATTTTAAATTGCAAATTTTGAAAATACGGCGAATATAATTAATGATCTTATATTTTTAATCAATAATTAACTCTTCTTAAAGGGAGCAGAATCCATTTTCAGCAATATCAGACCAATGGTTCGATAATACAGGGCATTTTAAAATCAGTAATTATCTGAAAATTTTTAATTAACGTTTGAACACCAGTGTTGCAAAATTTAAGAACGTTAAATTGTCCATATCTTAAAATCTGTGTACATCAAGAAAAAACTGTTGAGGACTTTTTTGTTCTGTTTTTGATGTAGAATCGCGTGGTGCTAATATTATGCGGACGTTACAATACACCCTGTATACAGGTGATTCTTCATAAGTAATGAAAAAAATATCAGGGCGCATCCCAGTCCGGATTACTATAACACAACCAAAGGATACACACAAGATCCCTCATCGTCTGCAACTGGTTCTCCGTAAACTCCATCACGTCCCGGAAATTATCAATGAAATCGTCCGACACTTCCGCACCGCATTTCCCGCATCTCCTCTCTGGGCTCGAGATCGTCACCTCGACAGCGCCGTCGCATCGAAGATCCGGACAGGCCGCCCCCATTGTCATGCCGATCGGTTCCACTTCCGAGCACTTGGGACAATTGCACAGGAAATAGTACAGGCTGAGCAGCTCGTCTCGCCTCTCAGACGTCGTGTTCATCAGATCGATGTAAGTGATGTAAATCTCGGACCAATCTAGATACGGCATCGGTTCAAGCGCCCGGATATACAGAGTGATCCCCTCGAAGACCGCCACGGCGTTCGGTTTACAGGAGTGATCGACGACGGACGCTCCCAGATACATCCCCGTGCCCAGGGCTACCATCTCCTGGTTGCAGATGTTGAAACTGTTCACACACATCTGGAATAATTATTTATTTATTTATACGAATTTATTTATGTCACTCATCTTACCCTCCCATACATTCCCATGAGTTCTGCAGAATTAGGTAATGGCGATTGCGAATCATCGCCGAACATTTCAGACAAAACGGAGCACAGCGAGGTGAAATGTTCGATTCGTCTCTTATCATTTTTTAGATCCGAGTAATCTGGAATCAAAAAAATTTAACGTGGACGATTCTAAAAAGAAAAATAACAATTTACTTACGCGACATTAAATCTTTATACATCCGGAAACTCGTCTGGGTGTAATAAGACAACACCTGATCGCCCCCTACCTGCAGCTTCCTTATCAGCCGGGCCAAAAATCTAGCCGAGTCGGGTATAATTCTGGGGGAGACGCGCTTCAAACTCTTGCACTCGTACTTATGAAACGACCAACCCTCTCTCTGGCAGCCTCTGTTGCAGTAATGGACGTACTGGCACCCGGAACATTTTAAGAACTCACCCCTGGAACATTTCATGGCATTATTCACCTATCCGGATTAAAATTAAACTATAAATCTTACTTAGCGAAACAGAAATCGCAGTACTCGGTCCTCACTTTCGAGCTCAGTACGTACACGAAAGGTCTCTCCTCGTGGATCACGCTACCCTCTTTGATTCTCTTGTAGATCTTCATTTCGGTGTCGGTCCCTGCGAATTGAACAACAATTTTATGAAATTATAAATCGACTTCCTTCTGAAGTAGTTGAATTATCATCTGGTCATATGAACCACCTGCCTACACACTGGGTCAGATCATTTATTATTTTAATCAAGCGTGTCCTATTTTTAGCTCAGGTAGAGGAGGTAACACTTCACGAAGAGAGCTATAATTAGGAGAAGTGGCTGGAAATAGCATCGAGAACGTCCTATATTTGACGCAGGTGCGAAACTGGTAAACAGATGTACATAAATTTGTTTTTATTGGACAAGAGTGGTGGGGTGGATTAAGAGATTTATGTTTCGAGCGTTGCCAATTCTGAACACCTCAGACAGAAAGAGACAGGGAGGCAACTCTATTTCCCATCCAATTGCAATCACTTTCAATTAAGGGAATCATGATCACAACACATAATTATTATTATTGATTTATTATTGTTCAAAGAAAAACAAGTGACGTGAAATAAAATATTTGTACTTTTCGTGACTCATCACTTAAATAACAGTTGAGCTGACGATGCAACTGATGACAGTGTTGGTGCTGGTACCGATGAGACCTAAAACGCGAGGAAACAGTGCTGTTTATCTTTTCTGATCACTCTCATTCGTATAACGTATAACGAAGGTACAGAGGTACCCTCGAGGCAAATTTCAGGATCTTACACCGGTTCCTTTTCAGTTATAATTTGCATTATTAATAATTTATTTTCTATAAGCTTACCTTCACTGGGAACTTTAATGACATCATTTTCTGTTCCCATTGTTGCTGTTTGCTGTTAATAATAATTATTAAGGTGACAATTTAAGAGTGATAATTGGGGAACTAGACTTGAGTTTAAGTTATCATTAATTAAACATTTAAAGAAACAATAAAAACGAATATATTCAAAACATTGTTTTACAAATTACACCCAATTTTTAAATTAACATTTCATTTTTCTTTCATATTTTCATGTAAACCATGTAAGATATATATAAATGTTAGGTTAGAGTTGTTGTTCTTCTTCTTCTTCTATTTTTATGGCTTGGGAACTCTTGTGCATACAGCCAGCTTCAAGTGTTTCGATGATTTGGACAGATTTTGATATCCTGACGATTTCCAATTCTTGTAATTAACTTAAAGAGAGTTTGGGCACCCTTGTGCATGCAGCCAAACTAAGTAAATACTTTCATTAAAAATCCTTACTTATAAATTTTTTCGGGAGCCTAAATTATAATCCATATAACTATACACCGTTCACATATTAAAAAAGAACTAGGTGGCCATGAACTTTTGTTTTTAGGTTTGCAAAAATGAAAACGAGATCTCGATTGACAATATCAGCTGAATTTTCAAGTGAGAGGTTGAGAAATTCGCAAAGCTGAGAGAAAAAGTCAGAGTTCGCGGAATACTAACCCCATCCTCTGTTAAACTGAACCTACCTGCTATTTTCTTGAAAGGGTATCGGTAAGAAAAATAATACAATATTATTTTATAGCTTAGAATAAGAATTATACAATGCCCCCTGATGGGGTCGACCCCCCGCCAGGCGGGGGGGAAAGCCAAGTAGTAGGAGATAATGTACGGGAAAAAAAGAAATATCTTTTTTCCAGTACAGATACGGGTCCATATCAGGTGATGATTGAGGCAAAAGATAAAAACATAGGAAATTATCATCATTTAAGCATTGCAAAGAATGTATTAGCTTTAAAATTTAATGGAATTGTAAAAACTCAGAGAAAGGGAATAAATCGATTAGCAATAGAATTTAAAGATTATGAGACAGCTAATGAATTTGCTCAAAATAAATCATTGATGGATAAAGGCTATAATCTGTTTGTCCCGAATAATCTGGTATCGTGTCGTGGACTAGTAAAATACATTGATAAAAATATAAGTGATGAAGAATTGAAAGAGATCACAGACACGAACGATATTGGAGTATTGGAGGTAAAGAGATTTAAACACAGATGCGTTGATAAAATTAAAAAAGAGGTTACGTATGAACCTACCGGTAGTGTCCTTTACACCTTCTCAGGTAAGACCTTACCAAAGGAGGTTCGTATATATAATGTCCCCATGCGAGTAGAACCGTATATTATCCCAGTGATTCAATGCTACAAATGTTTATTGTATGGACATACCCAAAAACAATGCCGCGGAAAAGAAAGGTGCTACAACTGTACAGAGGTGCATTTAGAGAAAGAATGTTTCAAAAGTAAAAAATGCCTGCAGTGCAGGTCAACAGAACATAGGTCTACAGATAAAATATGTCCGGAATATATCAGGCAAAAACAACTTAGGGAAATTATGTGTTTTGAAAATATATCATTTTATGATGCCAACATTAAGTTACCTAAGCCTAGACCACAACGACCGTTTATTAGTAGAAATGATAATTATCCGACACTAGGTAGACGGACAATAGGGTTGGACAATAATAGTAAAAACAGAAATAGCAATGACAACTACATAACAGTAGATCAAAGAAAAGTACATACTCCCACAAAACGAACATATAGTACAGCACTACAACAGCCCCAAAAAAAAATGAAAGACAATTATAAACCAGGGTATGACAAAGAAGCACACAATAAATGTTTAATCAGAAGTCAGACTTCGAGAACCAAACCAGTATATCTGCAGCGTGAGGAGGAAATGGAATGCGATTCAACCGACCAAGGGGAATCGCTAATCTCAAATATTGCAGCTAGTACAAGTAGTGCGCAGGCACAAAACACAGACATAATTAAACATTTCAGATCACTATTAAGAGACCTTAATAGCATGAATACTAAAGAAAAAAAGGAGAATTTAGAAATTATGAAAAAATTAATAAAAGCAAACGTCCTAACTATATCACAAATTGATGACACAGACCTTTCAGAATATTAAGATTGCACAATGGAACATTCGCAGTTTCAGGGTGAATAAGGTTAACCTACAGGCTATGATCCAGGAATTGGATCCGGATGTAGTTTTCCTAAGTGAAACTTGGAGCACAGCTGATAGATTTATGAAGCTACCGGGATATAATATTATAAAACAAGACCGTACAGATGGATACGGAGGTTTAGGAATAGCTATAAAATACCACATCATCTTTAGGGTTCTGGAGGTAGAGGCACCATTCCTCCCGCCAGATGTCCAATTAATAGTTACTAAAATTGGTAAAATTAATTATATATTTGTATACTGCCCCCCAGACAAAAAAATCACAGTGGATATGTGGACCTCCCTATTAGGACTTGTTAACCCCCCCTACATTTTAATTGGAGATCTCAATGCAAATAATAGGTTATGGGGAAGCGGAACAGAAAATTATAACGGCAGAGTCATAGAGAAAATATTACAACAGACAGACCTTGTACTACTAAACGATGGATCACCAACAAGAAGAACCAGGCCGGGTCAAAATAAGAGTGCAGTCGACTTGACACTTTGTACACCAGACATAGCGACAGACATAACGTGGGAAATCCATCCAGATACAGGAACAAGCGATCATTTCCCCATCGTTTGCAAAATAGGCCAGCATGAAGTTAAAAAAAGAGCAGGGAAGATTAAAAAAATATATGCAAAAGCAGATTGGACAGAGTATAAAGAAATTATAGCAGAGGAAATTGAAGAAAGCGGAGTAGAACTAAACTATGAACAATTACGAGAAATAATTGATAAAGCAGGAGATAAGACGATCCCAGTAACTAAAACAACCAAAAATAACAACAAATATTCGGTTATATGGTGGGACGAAGATTGCACTAAGGCAATAACCAATCGCAAGAGGAAGTTGAAAGAATATATCCAGGACCCCAACCTACAAACATATCTAAACCTACAACAAGGCATAGCGGAAACCCAACGAACACTCAAAGAAAAGAAAAAGAATTCATTTCGAAATTTCTGCAGTAAATTAAATAGAAACACACCAGTGCGGACAATTTGGAAGTATGTACAGACAATGTCCAGGAACTACAGTATGAAAACAACTCCAAATCCCCTACCTTCAACTCAGTTAGTCCCCCAAATTATGATAGAATTGTCAACCTGCATGATCAACCCTAATTTTCAATTGGAACAAACAATAAATGTAAAACCCTTCACAGAACAGGAGTTTGACTATGCATTAAAAAACAAAAAAGATACCACTCCAGGGCTAGATCAAATCTCATATTCAATGATAGCAAACCTACCAGAAGTAGCAGTACAAGGACTACTAAGAATATATAACAGATGTCTAGCAGGGTGTTCAATTCCAATTGACTGGAAAACGTATCTGATTTACCCTTTCCTCAAAAATAATAAAGACCCCACCCAAGCTGAGAATTACAGATGCATCGCCATCTCCTCCTGCCCGGGGAAGATCCTACAGGTCATGATAAAAAACCGATTAGACTGGATGACGGAAAACAAAAAACTGCTTCCAGATTTGCAAACAGGTTTTAGAAAAGGTAAGAGCATAACAGACAATCTAACCTACCTGACAACATATGTACAATTAGGATTTAGTAGCAACAAATACACCCTGGCAGTATTCCTAGACCTAAAAGCAGCATATGACACAGTCTTACTGGACAAGTTATGCAATAAAATAAAAGGCTTACATATCGCAGGAGTCGGCTATCTGGGCAATGTAGTATTTAATTTGTTCAACGACAGACATACATATATTAAAGATAATGCAGGACTAACGCATGGACCAATAAACATCTCGACAGGAATCCCACAAGGCTCCCCTCTAAGCCCCCTACTGTTTAACCTTTATGTAAACAATATTCAACAGGGCATGCCGGAAGATATCAAAACACTACAATATGCGGACGATCTGGTTATATTAATTACAGGGAAACAAATAGGTGACTTGATAAATAGAATGAACAACGCACTAGAAACATTGGCAGAAAATTTGAAAGAATTGAATTTTAAAATATCTACGGCAAAGTCAGCGGCAATGATATTTAGAAAAGGAGCATGTAAGACCGAATACCCCAATGTATACTACAACGCAGAAGCGATCCCATGGAAGACCAAGATAAAGTATCTAGGCACTACAGTTACCCAAACCCTACATTGGAAAGATCACATAATGGATAACATAAGAAAAGCGCAAAGAGGGATAAATATCATGAAAGTAAGTCGCGGCACCTGGTGGGGCGCAGACCCACAAATACTTAAAATGATGTACAATGGAATAGTTCGAGCGCACCTAGATTGGGGAAGCATCTTTTTCAAGCCATCTCCCAAAGTACCTCCTACAACAGTTGGACAAAACTCAGTATCAAGGATTAAGAATTATCACCGGCTGTATGAAAAGTACCCCGATAAAAGCATTGCTGGCTGAATGTGCTGAACCATCCCTAAACAACCGAAGGATATGGCTGGCAAGTAAATACCTCCTCAAACTAAAAGCGACCAAATATAATCCGATACTTGAAGTAGTGGAGAAATTGCGAGGTTATGTGGTGAACAAACAGGGTTACTGGAAGAATAAGGATGAGCCATACATAATACACGCGTTGAAATTTACCCAAACGGTGGAAACCACACTACATAAATCAGAAATTCCCAGCTGTTTTGAATTTGAACTGGACATCCAAATAGAAAACAAAGAATTCACACGCACAAGCTTGAAGAAGGGAGAGCAGAATGACCAAGAGTTCCTGGAAATGATAGATCAGCATTGGAGGGGGTGGTTCGCCATTTTCACCGATGGATCAGTTAAAAAAGAAACAGGGGAGGTAGGCATAGGAGTTTACGCCCCAAAGGATAAATATAAATATATGTGCAAACTTTATCCGGACACGCAAATCTGTACGGCAGAAATAATTGCAATCAACAAAGCATGCCATTATGTGTTGGAAAGAAATATTAATAAGAGCGTAATTTTCTCAGATTCATTATCAGCGATACAAAGTATTTGCGGATCCAATTTCAAAACGGAAACTTCCTACATAACCCTATTAACGAAGAGAATGATACTAGAAGCAAAAGATGCCGATATAGAAATTGAATTGGTGTGGATTCCAAGCCACACAGGTATAAAAGGTAATTCGGTAGCCGACGACCTGGCAAAGGAAGCTTGCTCAACGGGTTCACTCAGGAGAATAGCACTGGACAAAGTAGACATCCTCCCGACATTAAAAAATAAAATCAGAGAAGATTGGCACCAAGAATGGCAAAGGAAAGATCCGGAAAAAGCTAAGTGGTACATAGGTATACAGGACCATTTTCCAGCAAAGCCCTGGTACTTAGAAATCCCCTGGGTTAACCGTAGACATTGCACCACTATAATAAGAATGCGTACGGGCCACTGCAACGTGAAAAAGCACCTTTTCAAGTTGGGGATAGTCCCCGACCCCTACTGCGAATGTGGACAATTAGAAGATTTGAATCACATACTTTTCGAATGTCCTATTAATAGAATTGATCATTGGGATATATACCAAAAACTTATAGATGAAGGTCTACCAGCCCCCATCAATGATGTATCAGTCATATTAGGGATCAATTCAAAAATCTCGAAAATACTCAATCACTACCTGATATACAACCACGTCAGTATATAGGGAAATATGATATATTTACTTTGAACTTTACAGTTGGAAAACTGTATCTAGGAATTTAAGACGCTTACCTATATCAATGTATTAATCCTTTACTATTGTTATTATTTGCCCTCCTAGATCCTGGGAACCTATCCAAGGCATATTTCGGTATTGTCCAAGGCTCTGTGAATGCCGCAGAGAGAGAAAAGTTTGTCCTTTGTTGTGACGTTTTACTAACAACCTCCCCGTACAGAGAAGATTACAAGAGTTCAATAAGTATACAGTATACGTCTATGCACCCATACCGAACAGTGCTATGTAGTAACAATAGAGGAAGAAAGTTAACGGAAGCAGACCATGGACCCAGTTCCAGACGTATAGAGATATACAGTCGGCTCCGAAACGAAAATTAGTAAAAGAAGTGAGGCTGGCTAAGTACATAAGTAGAAGCCAAAAAAGGAGAAGAAGAAGAAGAAGAACAATATCAGCTGATCGAGATATTAAAGGTTAAGTAAACACTGACATTTGTCAAATCACTCAAATTGTCTCAGCTGATTAACAGCCTTGTTGTCTAATTGAAGTTTTAGAAGAAGGGGTATCTAGGATAGGTAATTTTTTACTCTGATCAATTTTTTTCAAACTGACAAATAAAATTATTAAATTTTTGACATTTTAAATTTCGAAAGAGCAAAATGACGAAAATAATATCTTTAGATGGATAAATCCACATTAGGAAAGCATTTCAATGATTAAGATCCAGAAAGTCCAAACTTGAGCAAACATTTAAGTCATTCTCTGAAGGTAAAATATATTTGGGATGTAAGTATTAAGTAAAATATGTGTATCTGCTAAATTGCTAGTAATGCGGTCTCTGATAGTAGTCAGACCGTGCATTAGCAAGTATTATTAGACAGGTCAAATGTGAAATTACACATTTGGGCAGCCCGCCTAAAACAGGCACTAATTATGAAAATATTGTGTTTCCGAAAGATTTGCAATAATCTATTTCCAATACAACCCAATCGATGACATGGGGGTATTGTAAACTTCATTATACAAGCACGTAAATTAGCAGCTTCCCTCTAAGGATAAAGTAAAGAATTTATGTCTTGAAGAGCTTTCAAAATGTAAGTACACCTGACATGTGACAAAATTAATATAATCATTGTGAAAAACTTATTTCGGAGGACTGGACGAAACAAATGGACATGGTGAAAATCTTATTAAAATCAAGCGCTGAAGATGATTCTGATTCTAAGCAGGATGCAGTAGCGGTTATTGATAATGGGGGATAAATTTTGGGCCAGAAGCGAAAACTGAAAAGTATCTTGTGTAAAACATTCTCAAGTCTAGAATCTTTGGCTGGTTTCTGACACAGTACTATGATACCGAATAACCGACGAATCGACGAAAAATATTTTTCATTTACGTATACCTATATTTTAATAAACGCACCGATATATTTTAATTACCTGCTATGTATTTATTAAAAGTAAATTATAATTGATTCAAGTTTTTTATTTTATATTCAAAAAGTACATTTGTGTATTTTCCTAACTTGGCAAAATTACATGATAACCTTTTTCTCAAATTCTTATGAAAAGCTTAAGATTTTAAGATCTTAGATCCAGCGACATTGCGTTCTAGTTAAAGATTGCAATATGTGACTAAATGATTCAAAATAAAAAGCCTGCAAAGATGTAAATATAAATATAATAAGAAGAATACCAAAAATATCAAAAATCCATCTGGCAACTATGTCCTGTTCCTTGCCATAAAACTTCAACCTCATAAAAAAGAGACATAACCAAACTCCAGCCAATGATTGACAGCGGTTATACCCAGTGATTTCTATCACCCTACACCATAACCCAATTCTTTTATAATAAGTGAACGGTGTATAGATACATAATCCCACCATGGAAGATTGCCATAATTATTGCCTTCATCATTATGACTTGCATGAACCCTTGCTTTCTCAGGAATTTTCTCGTGTATCTCGAAAACAGGGACAGCTACTTACAAAAGAACCAATCACAGTTCTGAACTTCCCACAATTTGTACAGGGTAAGGGGAGGTTTTTATTAAAATAATGGTACTGGTAATGTGAAAAAAAGACAATTTAGCTGGAAAAATTTATTTTCAACACAACAAATCAAATACAAGTGTACAAAAAAAAAATGACAATAAAAATAAAATGAATGAAAACAAATGGATGAGAACATCGTACACTCATATTTGGATACAGAAAATAAATAAATTACGAACAGGTAGAATTTTAATATAAAAATTACCCTTATTTTAATACAAAAAAATGTACATCATTATTATTATTATCATCATTATAATATTAAGACAGTCACTATAGAAGGAGAACTTTAGAAAAGCTTACATAATAATCGTCAATCAAAAAACAACAATCGCTCAATCCAGACACCCTCTCCGCTCACACAAATTACTTATCCCCCCCTCCCCACGTTTATAATAATAATTACACCTATCAGTCTTTTCGGGGGACACCTTAAAGCTCGTCTCGAACGTCATCGTCGTCCTCGCTCGCCGGTGGTGGAGCCCCGCCCGTTCCCTGATACAATTTCGCAATGATCGGCTGCACGACGTCCTCCAGCTCCTTCTTCTGCTTCTTGTATTCCTCGGCGTCCGTGTCCTGATTGTCTTCCAGCCACTTGATCTTCTCCTCGATCGCCTCCTCCATCTTTGTCTTCTCGTCGCCCGACACCTTCGAGCCCAGCTTGTCCTTGTCGCTCAGCTGGTTCTTCAGCGAGTACGCGTAGCTCTCCAGCTCGTTCCTCGCCTCCACGCGCTCTTTCAGCTTCTTGTCCTCCTCGGCGAATATTTCCGCATCCCTGACCATCCGATCGATGTCGTCCTGCGTCAGCCTGTTCTGGTCGTTGGTGATCACGATCTTCTCCCTGTTTCCGGTGCCCTTGTCTTCCGCCGATACCTGCAGAATGCCGTTGGCGTCGATCTCAAACGTAACCTCGATCTGGGGAACGCCGCGCGGCGCCGGGGGGATCCCCGTCAGATCGAACTTGCCCAGCAAGTGGTTGTCCTTGGTCATCGGACGTTCTCCCTCGTAAACCTGGATCGTGACCGTGTGCTGGTTGTCGGAAGCGGTCGAGAAGATCTGCGATTTCTTGGTCGGGATCACGGTGTTTCTGGGGATCAGTTTGGTCATCACACCGCCGACAGTCTCGATACCCATGGTCAGCGGGTTGACGTCGAGGAGGACGATCGCGTCAGTGTCTTGTTCTCCGGAGAGGACTCCCGCTTGTACGGCCGCTCCATAAGCCACGGCTTCGTCAGGGTTGATGCCCCGGGACGGTTCCTTGCCGCCGAAGAACTCCTTCACCAGCTGCTGCACTTTCGGGATACGAGTCGAACCGCCCACCAGGACTATCTCGTCGACGTCCTTTTTGTTCATGTCGGCGTCTTCCAGGACTTTCTGTACCGGTTTCATTGTCGAACGGAAGAGATCCTGGTAAAATTGAAAAAGTTACAATTATAATAAAGCACCGCCGCTTACATAAAAACGGAGATCACTTACCATGTTGAGTTCCTCGAATTTGGCTCTGGTGAGTGTCTCGGAGAAGTCGTCTCCTTCAAAGAACGACTCGATCTCGATCCTGACCTGATGGCTGGCGGACAGGGCACGTTTCGCTTTCTCAACCTCGCGACGCAGCTTCTGCACGGCCCTGTTATCCTTCCTGATGTCCTTGCCCTTCTTCTTCTTGTACAGCTTGATGAAGTGGTCCATGACGCGCTGATCGAAATCTTCGCCGCCGAGATGGGTGTCGCCGTTGGTCGCGACCACCTCGAAAACGCCGTTATCGATGGTCAAGAGGGAGACGTCGAAGGTGCCGCCGCCCAGATCGAACACGAGCACGTTCTTCTCGCCGTCCTTCTTGTCCAGGCCGTAGGCGATCGCGGCCGCCGTCGGCTCGTTGATGATCCTCATGACGTTCAGACCGGCAATGATGCCGGCGTCCTTGGTGGCCTGTCGCTGCGCGTCGTTGAAGTAAGCGGGAACCGTGACGACGGCGTGCGTCACCTTCTTGCCCAGGTACGCCTCCGCGGTCTCCTTCATCTTGCCCAGGACCATGGCGGATATCTCCTCCGGTGCGAACACCTTGTTGCCCTGGCTCGTCTCGACGCTGATGTGCGGCTTCGAGTTCTTCTCGATCACCTTGAACGGGAAGAACTTGATGTCGTGCTGGACGGTCGGGTCGCTCCATTCTCGCCCGATCAGACGTTTCGCGTCGAAGACCGTGTTCTCGGGGTTCGTGGTCAGCTGGTTCTTGGCGGCGTCGCCGATCAGACGCTCGCCCTCCGCCGTAAACGCGACATAGGATGGCGTGATCCGGTTACCCTGGTCGTTTGCAATTATTTCCACGCGGCCGTTCTTGTAGACACCGACGCTGCAATAATAATAATAATTATTATTAGTTGTAATTACTATTATTATTGTGACACTATTGGAAGTAGTGTCTACTACAACACTACTGGAAAAGGGAAATTTTGCAGGTAAAAATTGGTATCCTGATTTTGGTGATCTTATTAGTCGATGATAATAATAAATCTGACTAGTACGCACGCGCACTTGATCTTAATTAATAAGTATTACCCAGATAGCACCGAGTGTCCTATGGACGTCCGTTGAGTATCCATTATACGTCCATTGGTCCATGGACAATAAATGGACGTCCTACGGACTTCTCCGCACGGACTTCCTATGTACGTCCACAAAAGTACGTCCATTGGACGTCCATCGAGTTATTTTTGACTATTGCGCATGACGTGCTGTCGCAGACAGGAAGAGAATAGCAGCACAAGTGCGCACGCACGCGCTAACCACCCCATCTTCCATTCTTCCACTATCATACAATCCACATTCCTACATTATACATTAATTCGTCCCAAGGAAAGACTTCCGCCATTCCCATCAAACATCAAACTCAAGACTGCTAGCGTGAAGATGAAGACATCTGCATTATACAGTGAACAAAAGAAAGAAATTCGATTAATCTTTAATTTTTAGAGTTTGTGAAAAATCCAAAAACGAATATTTTCATTAAGTTTATCAATATTATCATAAACTAATATAATTAACAACTTTTCAATGAAAATTACCAGATTTTACGTAAAACTTAATGATAGAAACACGTAAGTAGGTAAGTACCTAGTCGTTTTCCTGTATCTTTAGCCGTTATCAACTTTGTTTTCAAAACAGAAAATTACCGTATATACCTACCTATTCACTACCTACATTTATTGGATTTTTCAAAACTCTAAATTTAAAGACTTATCGAATATTTTCTGTCTTTTGTTCCTCACTAAAGATATTTGTCAGCAAATATGCTTTGTGGATATCCGATAACGGACTCTCTATGGACATCCGATAACGGACTCCCTATGGACGTCCGATAACGGACATCCTATGGACGTCCGGTAACGGACATCCTGCGGATGTCCAAAGTTGTGACAAATGGACACTGAGTGGACGTCCCATGGACGTCCATAGGACAAAAACGGACGTCCAATGGACGTCCGTTGGTACATAGACGGATGTCCATTGGACGTCCATAGGACTACTTTGTGCTGTTTGGGTATAGCCTGTCTAAATGCGCAAGAGCGTGTTGTTGGTCATTAATTAATTTAATGAAGATGAAGAGACATAACCTCAAATAAGAAAAGTCATTGCTGCCAATAAAATAAAATTTAAAATAATGTCAACTTGTGTTCGGCTTCAGAAGCCCCCAAGTCTCGCATTTAAGAAGTAAAGTTTAGTGTAATATTTATTGCGGTAATTGTTTACATCCGCGGCTCCTAAGTTTCATCAATTTTTTCGGGACCGAGGAGCGAAATAGGGGTGCTGGGTAGGTAAGAAGCTAAAAACAGCCAGGGCAAACTAATATCAAGGTCACCACTAAGGCCTCTTTGGCACTACGGTCGAATTTCTATTTTTTTTTTTCACTTTCAGGGCAAGGAATATCTTCGAGAATAACGGTAGCACGCTTTTTATTTTCAAATTTGCATTTATTTTGCATTTATACTCCCAAAAATACGCGACATCGCTCGCTATTATATTCCGATTACGTTTCCATGCCGCGTATGTTGCGTCTGTTACCAGACCGGCTCTGGTGTTGTTTACAAGTTTCCGCGGTTTCCGCCGTCCTCTCAACACTCTGACCTTGCATGTTTATTATGATATTCACTGTTCTAAACAGGCCCGCACTCAGGAAGACCTTCTTTTGATGCCGTTTTGTTCGCTTATCTTTCATTTCCCCAGCAAATGAATACCTTCCTGGTGTTACTATAGGTATGTTCTCCACCCCTATATAGGTGCCATAGTGAAACTGTAGGAGCCGCAGATGTAAATAATGACCTTTATTGCAAGTCATTTAGAAAAAATGTTTGAGAAAAATGAAGGTCTAAAAATTAAAACTTAAAATGAATGTAAGGTTTATTGTAGTGAGCTGGCTAAATAGCTTAAAAACCAGGTAAAAGACAAAAATCTGAAGAAAAAGAATGTAAGGTCAAGTTATATTATTTTCATTATTTTGAAATATTTATAAATTTATTAAAAATATTTAAAAAATAGAAGAGGCAAAAAATGAACATGTACACCCATAAAAATGAAACAAATCTATTTTATGACATTTAATTTAGTAAAAAAATATGTTGAGAAAACTGCTTGCCACAAAATTAAATTCTTCTTTTCCTTTATTAGTTTCTACTCATGCATTTAGCCAGCATCAATTAATTGATTAATATTCAGAAGCAGCTCATTTTCTTTTAAGTAAGGTTAAGTTATCTTTAGTTCTAAAGTTGGCCAAACTTTCCGATATTTCTGTATGAAAAAACAGGATTTTTATTAAAAATTATTGAAAACTAAATGGAAAAGGTTAAAATGAACACGTATGTCGGTAAAAATGTCGCCAAGAAGTCAATTTTTTAGCAATTCATTTCAATACCGTAAGTCAAAAGTCACTCTTCTTTTTTATTCTGTTTTCCATAGGTAAGTAAGTACTATGTATATACCAAGACTAACTGACTTTCACGTATTTTGATAAAATTATTACATTAAATAAAAATTTCCCCTTTCCTGTTCCATCTTTCTAATAATGCACATATTGGCAACAATGCAACAAAAATTCTAATAATGACATTTCAAATAAATATGATGATCAATCAAATCAATAATATTACCAACACCAACACTAACCCTACAGGAGCAATAATAAGAAAAGTAACTAGGAATTATTCTATTGTAGGTTAGGTTCAATTGCAAAAATTTTATAAAAATAATGTACCAAAAAAAAAATTAATAAAACTTACCAAGAGTAGGTCGTTCCCAAATCAATACCGATCACGGTTCCGACTTCATCCTTATCCTTTTTGTCGTCTTTGGCCAGCACAGCTGCCAACAGGAAAATTAATCCCAGCGAGATCTTCAAGCTCATCTCCGCCTTTTTTTCTCACCTAAAACAAGAAGAGCGTTGTTGCAGTGTAGAGTAGACTCGCGGAAAATCGATAATTCAGTATTAGGGATGGTCTCTAGATCTATTTTAATAAATTGTACAGTTACCCCGTTACGTTTTGCTTGAATGAATAAGCAACGAGAAATTGAACGGTAAATTCGGTGTAATAACAGACACGTCATTATTTCCATCTAGAATCTTAATGTATGATCTATGAACACGAACACGGTGATTAATTATTAAATTGCTCTTTAATGGAAAATTTCGAGGATACAGAGATAATCTGAGACTTTTAATAATAATTATTAGGTAAATAGATATTTCTATAGTTTTATTAATAATTTTATCTACAATATGTCAAGAGTTTTTCATCCTAACGCTATTAGGTATTATAGTGCCAGTACTGCCAGTTAAAAATAATAATTGGAGTCGTTTTAGTTTTAATAAGGAGGCATTGAATTGAATTAAATATAATGGTTAAAAGTAAAGTACTTACCGATTATTAAAACACAATTACCAATCAGTTAATCTTCAATTAAATTTACTCGGCACAATCAAGATCAAGCGACACACAATAATTTCAACTATTCTCGTACACAGCAATGAACTAAAATGAATGAGATTTGTTTGACAGCCGGATTTTATATAATGAATTCTTCGTGGATAGTTCCCATTGGTCGATATTCAAACACGACGTGTTCTGATTAGTCGGTCCGGTTTTCGTTGGCCGCTCCCGATTGGACCACGTCACGGTTACTATGGCGCTCTAGAAAGTTGCGAATTTCATCGACAAATTCCAGAAAATGATATCACAACCTCGCGGTGGGTGCGCTTCGCGTCGTTGCCGGATTGAGCGAAATGTTTTTAATTTTACTCGCCTCACGAACACCAAAACTTATTTTTAGTCTTATTTTATTAGCGTGTCAGAATTTTGTTTCTTGACTGTGGCTGCGTTCGGGTATTGACTCCATCATGATCATCATTATCATACTATGACATAAAGAGGTCTTATTTTCGTCAAGTCGGCGCAATGACGTCACTGGATCTCATCGACGCGGGCAACTTGAAATTGTATTGACTTGAGCATTGAAGAATTATTGCGTTTTTGAAGGCTTTATTCAAGTGTTACCTACATAATATATTCGCTCATCTAACAATAAGGAAGTTTGTATGAAGTAAGTATTATCACTTTAAGGCGTTCGGTTAAAAAGTGTTCCATTATTAAACCTTCAATCAAATTCACTCTGGTCGAAATCCGCACCTAATATTCGAACTCACCTCGTTTGTATTTCAAAAAATTACATGTGACTTGTTGAATTTTCGCTGCAAGCTGCAAGTCTCAGTCACGTGATATGTTTGTTACTGCGTATTAATTTTTTAGTTTTCCTTGATATAAAAAAAATAAGTTTAATTAAATCATTATAAAAGCAACACATTTTTTTGTATTTTGTAAAAGTAAATAAACGTGGCAACACCCAACACCAACACGAGAACATTGCCCCTTGCACCTTGGCAACAATTTTACAGCGTTGTCAGGTCATAGTCAATTTCTTTATTTGGGCAATTTGTAATTTATTTTACAGCGGACTCTGAACCAATTCTTGAGTGATACAGTACAGGGTGTCGGGAATGTTTTTAATTTTTTTTAACAAATCGGGTTGTACTTTTAAAGACTGCCACCTAAAAGAAACATGTGGCAACTTCCATACTTTTCAAGACTAAACTATAAAATGAAGTTTATTAGTTTAGTTTATTACTTTCCAGGTACAAAAAATACATACAAAAAAAATCTTTTTACATATTAATGTGTATATCTGCAGAGGTTACAAATTTAACCTATACGCAGCCTAGACTTAAAACATAACGGAAAAAGGAAAAATACAAACAAAAAAAGAATACATGACTAATAAAAAATCAAATACACTACTTAACCACAAAATAAAAAACACATGTATATAAATCAAATAATTCACAAAAAGAAAAAATCAACTGATACACTAGATCACCAAAATGTAAAAAAAAATTTGCATCATATACTTGTAATTCCAACGGTGGAGTGCTAGAACGTTAATTACAGATCTGCCAGATAATTACTGATTTTAAAATGCCCTGTATTGTCAAAATGTTGGTCTGATATTGCTGGAAATAAACTCTACCCCCTTTTAGAAGAGTTAATTACTGATAAAAAATGAAAGACCATTCAAAATATTAACCCTATTTTCAAAATTTGTAATTTAAAATCAATAATTATCTGACAAATCTTTAATTAGCGTTCTAGCACTCCACCCCAAGAGTCACAATGTAACTGTTTCCTGTCCTCATTCCATCTTATCAACTTTTCTGATAAACTCTTTAATATTTTTCTTATACTTTGCAGTTCCAATTTCTTTAAGTTCATTCGGTAGTTTATTGAAAAATTTTACTGCCGTATAAGCATGGTTCCTCTTACCAACCTCCTTAGAACAAGAAGGCAGTGGGATGGACTTATATCTAGTCTTTGAAGTACTTGAAGTAAATTCATAACTCAATTTTTTGTAATGAAATGAAATGGACTCCAGAATATACTTCTGATCAATATTTAATGGTAACTTAACGTCAACATTTGAAGAAGATAATATTTTAACAATCCTTCTATGCACACTATGAAGGGGATATATAACACTATCACAGGCTGATCCCCATGCCACAATACAGTAGGTGGCAATGCTATAATAGAGTCCATACATAACAGAGAGTAAATTTACAGATGACATTATTTTCGACAGTTTAGATAACACATACACAATATACTTGACCCTTCTAACGATATACCCTATATGTGACTTCCACTTTAGGGACATGTCAAAAACCACCCCCAAGTATTTAGTAGTCTCCACTCTCTATTGATAGTTTCTCCCTCAATTTTCAGTTCAAAGGTACTAGGTACACTATCAGCATAATTACCAAAAGTAATACAGACAGTCTTATCTACATTTAGAGATAGACTATTTTCAACAAGCCACTGACTCAATAATCCTAATTGTAATCCAAGATTTTCTCTAACCTGATCCCAAGTTTCCGCCTTGCAGATAACTGTAGTATCGTCAGCATAAGCAATAATTGAACAACAATCAATAGCGGACTCAAATACATCATCGATATATATTATAAAAAGCAGAGGACCAAGTATGGTACCCTGAGGGACACCAACACCAATACCTCCAATGCTACTTCTAACCTTGCCGACCGTAACCAGTTGTTTCCTGCTAGTAAGATAGCTCATAATCAAATCCAGCACTATCCCTCTTATTCCTTTCTTGTACCTATAGTTTATCTTTCAATATTAAATGGTCAACTGTATCAAAGGCTTTGGCAAGGTCAAGAAAAACTGCCGCCACAGGTATGCTCCTGTCAAGACTAGTATAAACCTCCTCTGCAATCACACCAACAGCATCGTTAGCACCTACCCCTTTTCTGAATCCATATTGCATATTGGAAAGTAGCCCAAACTTTTCCAGAAATCCCATAATTCTTCTCTGTAATAGCTTCTCGAATATTTTAGCAAAATTAGATATCAAGGATATTGGCCTGTAATTGGAAGTCAAATGCTTAGGCCCACTTTTATAGACTGGCACAACCTCAGCAATTTTGAAACATTCCGGACAAATTCCCTGCAGAAAAGAATTATTCACTATAACAGTCAATGGCCCCGCAATGCAGTGCGATATCAGCTTGATATACCGAGTTGGAACTCCATCCACCCCACCATTCTTATCTTTCATGTGCATAATAGTTCTATGAACTTCAATTTCATCAGTAAGGTGCAAATTCATGGAATTGTTGATTTGAACTTTCGATTTTAGTTTTTTTTCTTGCCCTGAAATATTGCCTCCACATCTAACTTTTTCTGAGAGCTTAATGCCAATCTCACGAAAGTAATTGTTAAATTCCTCAGCAATCTCATATTGATTCTCTGTAATCACCCCATTACTATCCGTCACTTTTTCAATGTTAACCATCCTATCTTTCTTCCCTTTACCAAGTAAGTTATTTACATATTGCCAGGTTTTTTTCCTATCATTTTCAAAAGATTTAACTATTGAAAATTCAAATCTATGTTTCGCCGCATTTATGACTGTTTTTAGTTTATTTGAATACTTCTTGTATTGTTCCTTTAATTCAGAATCATTAATATTTTTAATCCATTTCTTATATAACTTTTGTTTGATTTGGGTCGATTTAATTATATCCTGTGATATCCACGTTTTTTTAGGAATATGTTTATATCTTCCAATACTTGTTGCAAGCTGCATGTTCTTTTTAATTTTTTCAATCATTAATTCAGTCGAGGCATTTACATCCGGAAGGATAGACAATGTGTCCCAATCAGTACCTTCACATAATTGTATAAATTTTGTTTTATTTACGAAATTGTAAGTGTTCTCATTTCTAGTTTCAATTTTGAACATATTAAAACACAGAAAAAGTGGAAAATGATCAGTTAAATTATATGTATACCTAATAGATTTAAAACAAATATTTGATTTTATAAATGCATTGTCAATGCATGAACCATTTCCATCTGGAGCCATTCTAGTAATTTCCCTAAAGTAGGGAATTAAAACATTTTGGGGACAAAAGTGCGACTTTTCATTCCTAGTAATTAAAAAAGATGTTGTTTTTGTATTTAAATAAGTAATATGAATCCATAAATAACTTTTTAAACCCCCTAATGACCGCATATTGCTTCTTTAAAGAGATTAAAGCTTTTTTTGTCCCTACACCATAACATTATATTTAATTCGATTTAATTCTCTCCATTATGAAAAGTAGTTCTTTGTTGTTATGAAATTTATTAAAAACCAGGTCAAATAAATAACAACAATGTAAACATTTTATTGAAATTGTACAATAATAAGAGATGTAAATATTTCCAAAACAAGGTACAGTAAAAAGGGGTAGTAAAAACAACAAATAACAGCAGCAGCCTGCTTGAGCTATAAAAACCAAGAAAGGGGTTAAAATGAATATAATAATAAATAAAAACTTTAAATACTTGAAAATTGTTGTACTTAAAGAGAAATAGGTACCTAGTCTATAAAAAGGAAACAATGGGAAACTGCACAACCAAAAAAATATATAAATAACAATAAATTGTACTACAACTAAATCCCACCCCGACATCACTAATAATGAGATTTACAGTTTACTCTTCGTTTGAATCCAATCGAGGATCAGAGGGGTGAAATATGAAATGATAACATCCACACCTGCAACAAAAAAACAAAAAACAATCAACAATAATATGTCATAATAGATAGTAAATAATGAAAGTTAAATCTGAACTGCCTGAATTGTCATAGAGAGGCCATGGAAACTCTCCTACCAAGAGGGGAGAAAAGAAGAATAAAAGTTAAGATAACATACTCGTCTCTTGTCTAACATAATAATGTTCAAAATCTGTCACTTTTTGACAGAAATAACAAACAGTCATGATATTTTATTGATACTACATGGTGATAAATTACTGGCAGCTCTTAAATAATTATTGTGACCATTACAGCCTAGTCTAAAAAAAAAGATAACCCTGTTTATTTGGTTATTACTTCAATTATTTGACACAAGACGCAGCAATTTTCAAGTAGAACTAAAATTGTAAATAAAAGTAACTAGTTATGGTAGGAACGGGTCAATAAGACTCATTTAAACCCCCTCAATCAGTGAAATTAAATCACAAACATACCGGACCGTCTGAAAGCAACCAATATCTCCTCCAGTCCGATCCTCAGATCGAAGGCGCCCTCTTTCGCGGCGTTATAAATCATCGAGTATTCCCCCGACACCTGGTACGCGAACATCGGATACTCTGGATACCGGTCCTTGATCGCGCGCACGATGTCCAGATAGGCGAGCCCCGGTTTGACCATCAGAAAATCGGCCCCCTCCGCCACGTCCCTCTCGGCGGCCCTCAGAGCCAGACCGGCGCCGGTCGGCGGCATCTGGTAGCACTTCCTGTCTCCGAAGGCCGGTTTCGATTTCGCCGCGTCCCGGAAGGGACCGTAGAAGCAGGACGAGTACTTGGCCGTGTACGACAGAACCGACACTTTGTTCCCCAGTCGGTGCTCCTGGAGGACGGTTTTTATCGATCCGATCCTTCCGTCCATCATGTCCGACGGGGCTACGATGTGAGCTCCTGGAATTAATTATTGTATGGGTTAATATTTTTATAAGCGAAGTTGTATGATTGTGTGGTCTAGTAAGTACCGGCTTCGGCGTAAGCGAGGGCCACTTGTGCGATTCGTTTGATGCTGGACGGGTTGTCGATCACACCGTCTTGCAGCAGGAGTCCGCAGTGCCCGTGTGAAGTGTACGGGCACAGGCAGACATCGCAAGCAATGGTTAGTTCCGGGTACGTTGATCGTAGCTTCGGTAGAGCTCTGACAACTGGATTTACGTCACTATCGGCGTGAGTGCCTCTCTCATCCTGGAACGTTTCAATTTTAATAAGCGAAATTTCGAAAAAACTAACTTTTTATAAATCAATAAAAAAAAATCAAACTTTCTATGAGGTCCCCCCGTTATTGAGCGGACGATAATAATCAAACCTTGGGTAAATGTTCAATGACACCAAAGAGAAGTATCGATTTCAAGCCTTTCTGCACTAGAGGGTTCAGGTGTTGTAACAGTCTGTTAATTCCGTATCTTGAAATGCCGGGCATGCTTTTAATGGGCTGCACAGCATCGTCGTCTTCTCTGATGAAGCAAAAAGAAAACGAAAGAAAAAAAATATGAGAAATTACTGATAAATGATGATACTATTGATACTCACAGAATAAATACAGGATACATCAAGTTATTGGGTGTAATTTCGCAGTTTGTTCCTTGCCATTTTCTCATAGTAGGGTTAATAAAACCGCTGTGCAGGATGTGGTTGTTTCGAAACATTTTCAATAATAATAATAATTGTTTAATGTAAAGAATTGTTAACAGAATGTGATCGCAACTTTTTGAATTTGTTTTAACATAACTTTTCACGTATCACTTCCTGCCAGGCCAGTTTACAATTAATTATATGTTACAATACAAAGGTCAAGGACAAATTATTATTAGTAGTTAATAAGTGTCTTTTGTCTTTACTGTCATTCTCTGATACTACCATATTACCTAATTACCACTCCACTCCTATAAATGCGCAGGTACATGAAAAATCTCTAAAATGTGACGTCAGTTGCAGCGGCCATTTTTGAAGAGGGCAAATTTCTCTGGAAAATATAGTCAAATATTTTTAACGGACTGGCTCGCGTATTTTTATTCGGGAAACAAACAACATGCTTCTCCTAAATAACTGTTAACAGAATCTTGCCGCATCGCACCCTTACCGAGGTGATACGGTGTAGAAAACAACTACCCACGGCTCTGAATAGGAGCCTTAAATTTCCAGAAAAATTCCGAAATGACCGAAAAAATAGCACTTCTTTGGAACGAATCTCGCATCCATTTTCAATAAGCTTCGTGAGGGTATTGGTACCTCTGCTGGGCGCCCGAAGTTGCTAAACCTCGCGGCGTCATCATGTTGAATGGAAAGCACATTATACAGGGTGTCCCGTATCGTTATGTTCAAAATTCTTGAGCATATAATAGGCTTAATTTTGAGCCCAAAAAACCCAAAAGTGACAGGTCTATCTTTATCCGTTACGAAGTTACAGGCCTAAGAAAATTATGACTAGTAAATAACAAGATTCAACTTTGTAAGCCACAAAAATTGCCACACATCAGTAAACGTCACCGAAATAAACATTAGTAGAGAGTAGAGGTTCCCCTGCTCATACGAAATGGCATTAGGATTCAAATAGATGCGGCACCAGCATATTTCGGAATTGGTGTTTGTTTGTAACTAAATACACCAGAGAGAAATTATTATTTGATCGTATTCAGCAAGCTGGTCAAGAGATAGGTACGCGAAAAAAGACGAGAAAACTGTTACTTTTGCAATAGGTCTGCGAGCACAAGCTTATATTCAGTAAGGAATAGGACATTTTTAACACATGATAAACTAAAGATTTTGGTCAATAAAATAAGTTTTATGTGGTTTTCAAAGTTAAATCTGGTATTTACTAGACATTATTTTCTTAGGCCTGTAACTTCGTAACGAATGCAGATAGACCTGCCACTTTTGGGTTTTTTAGGCTTAGAAATAAGCCTACTATATGCTCACAAAATTTGAACATAACGATACGGGACCCTGTATAAAGATGCAGTACGTGAATATGAAAGTTGAAGCGTAGACATTTGATGTTGACACTTGAAGCTTCAAGTCAAGCTAGTCATCGTTGACAATAATGGACGGACACAATTCGTGGGATCGGAACTAAGCTGCGCGGTTTTCGGTGCATTTGCAGCATGATTTCGTCGTTTCGATTCCGCTAAAAAAGAATCGATTCGGTTAAAAATCGCTGATCAAAAGATCGATTCAAAAAATCGGAAATCGTAGCGTAGCACCAAATACCTTAAAATATAATACCGGACACTTCCTCTCAAAACCTCCGTCCATTTTTACAGCGCCCTCATGCAGGAACTGGGACCACTAAAGCTGTTTTTAAATTCAAAGTTAGGTAACTTTTCACGGTTTTTGACAGCTGCAGTCAATGATAATTAATTATTATAAATAATTTGTAATTAGTAATTATTATTGAACGTTTTAGTTTCAAGTATAATTTCAATTTAAAGTTACTCTCAAAGCATTATATCAGCGGATAATTTTGTTGCGTACGCAGTTAAATAGGCATTTATAATGTACCGCTGTATTAAAGTGAACATAATGTCTGGAAAATATGTGCTGTGTGCGGTTGCATTATGGATTGTTAAGCATGTCCAGATCTTTCCACGGTGTTCCAAGCAGGAATAAAGAATTATGTATAAAGTTAACTTTAGAAGCCGCGTAAATAAACTTATTAGGTAATATTTTATAACTATGCTGATGGAAATAGGAACAAGAAATAGGTTATAATAACATCGATGAATGACGAAATTTTGAAAAAGTGTGGAGTGTCGAAGCCGATTTCTCACCATATTATTTTGTACTGATCATTTCAAAGAGGAAAATTTTGTTAATCCAGCAAATAATAGACCTTTAAAACTGCAAGGAAGCACATTATTGGAACTGCGGCAAATAAAAGGCTTACACTTAGGTATATATAGCGATTCAATCTTTTTGAAATATTCATACCTAAAGATATTAATAATATTGTGTGTAATAGTAGTTAATTATTGTTAATATAATAAACATATTGAAAACTTTGTTGTTTATTGTTGTATTATAATTCTTCGTCCCGATTTCCTCCGTCTATTCCGTCTAATTAATTTTAAGGGCTTTTCTATTCAGCGTTGATATTTAAAACTCCCGCTATGTTTCACCAAATTTAATTTTTAGTGGCCCCAGTTCATGCTTGGTGGCGCTGCTAAAATGGACGCAACCTGTTGCAATGCTATAGGTATAGGAGTGTCCGGTATTAATATTTTAACGTATTTGGTAGCACTAGCTGCGTAGCCCAGAAGATCGATTCTTTTGGGAATCGATTTAATTAAATCGCACATCCCTAATTTTAACGTATTTTTGTTGGTGAAAGTCAAATTCAATCAAATCAAATCAAATGAATGTGATCATTCATAATTAAGTTTATTTATAATTGTTTTATTAACCGTTCGAGAACTTCGAGATTGAGATTTACAATAAATAATCACCTATCCTATCAGTTTAATATCAGTATCAGCAGCACCGTGTCCTTATTTGAATAGCAGAATCCGAATCCATGATGGTAAGTTTATAAAAAATATTTTGGAAAATCAATTTTTGAATAAAATTTATGTTTTCAACCCTTACTTTGTAGAATCTCTGCATACTTATTGATTATGAATAAAACACTAATGTTTTATAAAATTCTACGATATATTGATGGATGGTAGAAACGTTTCTACCATCCATCAATATATCGTAGAATTTTATAAAACATTAGTGTTTTATTCATAATCAATAAGCAATTTTTGAATGTTTTATTTATTCATTAATAACAGCAATGTCGTCGTTTACTGACTGGGTCGAATCGGTATTCAACGGAGAAACCTTTGAAGTAGTAAAAGAGCCGGAAGACTCCAAATCATGCAGCCCATTCGGAGAAAACCCGTCCAGAACTACTGATAATTCTAAAACCAAAACTACCAGTGCCAGTAAATCTAATAACAAAGGTAGGTAGATACTTTAAAGTACCGGTAATCCTGTACAATCTGTCGCTAAATTTTACCCTACCATATAAATAAAAATAAATCCTCCAAATTCCGGTTCGGTAAGTCAGGTCTTTGGTCAGGGTAGGTTTTTTTTTTTTCATTTCAAGGCCATTTTAAGGGAAAAAAAAACCCTACCCTGACCAAAGACCTGATGACTTACGAGGCATTTATTTTCATTTATATGGTAGGGTAAAATTTAGCGACAGATTGTACAGGATTACCAAGTACCTATTTATTTATAAGATTGGCTCGTTCAAGATATGATGAGTTAGTTTTTTGGATTATTGCAAGAATAACTCGAATATTATTAGGTACCTGACACACCTGAAGACATTTTAATAATGCCCCTGTTCCTACTGGTGTGAAAACAGCTGCTAAAAAGATAACAATTGACAATCAAAACTGACAATTTTTGAACGCACTGTACGCATAATACTTTTTTTGCTTAATAGAAAATTTTGAAAAAATAAACGAAAGACCAACAGAGCGCCTTTACCTAAAGGGTACACCAGAAATGATTTCTTGCAAACAACTACAGTGGCGGGTATTTTAATTAAATCATGTCGTTCATCCCCAAATAAACAGCACAAATCATCTGTAGTTAAAAATTGTCAGCTATCTTTTTAGCAGCTGTTTTCACGTCAGTCCTGCTCCTTAAATTTTGTATTTTTCTATCTGATTGGCTTTAGATTTAGGGTGTGGTGCAGTAGGTGAGACACTATTGATTGAATTTCCGGTACCAGCCAATCAGATAATTAATTGCATGATACAAAAATGATTTGTTTTTGTGCGCCTCAATTTTAGAATGCGCCTACTTTCTGGACGACAAGGTCAATGGGTCTCGCTATAAAAAAACTGGAAATTTGCCGCACGGACTCAACAAACTCGTTACCACCCTGTCCGTAGGTGATCTTCTACAGGCTGAATTGTTGCCTAACGTTACTTATGGTACCAGTCTACAGTTTTTCGAGCATGAAAAGTTGGAATTTTTCAAGGTGACCGTGAACGGGAGGATAGAACGGATGTACCCTTATAAGGACAGGTACTCGATTGAGGGTGAGTTCGATTGAATTTTTATTGTGTGAGCAAATGATGAAAACGTAATTTAGGTAGGCCCGCCTGTAAAAAATTTCATGTCTTGGATTGAATCCTACGATAAAATCACTAAAATTCATTTTAAATGTTTTATTTTTCTTATTTTGTGATTTTGAGTGGTCTGGAGGCGGTCATAAACAACCAGTTCGCTCGATATATAAAAATCTAGCATCGTTTTGTAGCAAAATCTAGCAAATCTAGCATCGAAACAGTTTTAGAACCATTATTGAACCAGTTACAATTCTGCATCATTAGTTTAACACGAAAATGATGGTTCGAAATCAGAAAAAACGCCTCCAATCTAAGACATGAATTTTTTCCAAGGCCTACCTAAATTACGTTTTCATTTGCTCACACGATAGTTACCGGGTCAGCAACCCGGTAGCTCTCTATCTCTTTAAGAATAATTGAACGGCTAAGTGCAGAAAGGGAAGTACTTCAAAATATTAGTTCTGAGAAAATCAATATAAACTGGGTAGGTACTGCTCTTAATCTGCATCGACGCATTTTTTTAATTAATTAATTGTGCCATGTAAATAAATAATTATTATGAAGAAGAGCGAGTTTCACTTTGTGTGTTACCTTATCTGTGCCATTATTATTTTTAAAATCTCGCAAATTTAAAACTATTAAAAGCAGAAAGGAAAGTATTGTTGTAGTACTTCCCTTTCTGCATCAAACGGGATTTTCTGCGTAGCCTATAAGAACAACTAAATCGCATCGCATGACTTTCTTTTCTGCGCCAAACGATCGGGCTAGGTCGAAACTATATGAAAGCATGTGTAACTCATTTTTCGTTAAAATGTTAGTACTTCCCTTTCTGCACTTAGCCATTCAATTATTGTCCAGATATTTTCCCCAAATTACGCAATTCCACATAATTGTCTAAATAATAAATTATTCCATGCAAGTTGATGATGGTACCGGCCGTATCACCTGTATGTTCCCGAACGAGCATCGATTCAAAGAGCTGAAGAAGAAAGCCAAAGAAGAAATGTATCTGATGAAAGACTTGTTCTTGGAAGATCGATCTAACAATTTACTAAAGGTTGGTACCTACTTATTTAGTTATTTATACTAATAAACTAACACCGGCCAGCGGCATTAAAGTTTTTTATTATTTAAACGATTCGTTTAATAATTTCACATTACATTCACTTACAGGCAAACTACGTGTTAGCAAGAAAGGGTTTCCTGTTGATGAGCGCTACGCCGTTGTCTTGTGAACTCAAGTGTAACGATAATGTCAGTTGAGTATTATGTATCGTGTCGATCTAATTATTGTCTTTTTTTTAATGAAGGTTAAAACTGATTAATATGCTGCCTGATTCTAGGTCACAGTCTTAGGAAATATGAAGGAGTACAAAGAGAAGAGGTACATTTTCGTCGATAAGATATACAAAGATGTCGATCCTAAGGTTTTCGCTCTCTAAGACAATCCACCGTCATTTCGCCTTTCTACGACTTGCAGAAAGGGGGGGGGGGGTGTAAATAAGTATTATTTCACTTATTAAGTATTTATTTTTTGTATTAGATTTTAGATTGTGTTCATTTTTATTTCACTTTAGGTCATTTGAAATGTTACTGTTATTTTTATTTATTATCATCAATGCGGCATTTTTTGTAGAAACAGCGGGCAATAAAATTATTACACTCAAGTAAGTAATAATTCTGTGAGTAAAGGAAAACTTAATTTACTAGTACCCACCTATCTACCCATCGGCAGCAGTGTTCGACCTTACAATCAAAAAGAACAAGTTATCTCGGAATATTCTCCAGATGCGGAGCTCCAACATCGAGGTTATTGTGAATTAAAAAAAAAAATACTGAAGAGCTTGCCGGGTGGGAGGCAAAGGCCCTGTTATTGTCACCAATCACTACTGCGATGTATCAAGCTATACTATCACACTAGACTTAGGCTAGTTGTTCAAACGTAAATTAAAAATTTTCAGATGATTTCTGATTTCAAATTGCAAATTTTGAAAATCAGGCGAAGGGAGCAAGAATCAGGGAGCAAAATTTATTTTCAGTAATATCAGACAAACAGTTTGATAATACAGGGCATTTTAAAGTCAGTGATTATCTAAAAAAAAATTAATTCACCTTTGAACAACACGCCTTTAATAAGTATAAATATACGAGGTCTGGCTATTAAATAACGAGACTGCATATGAAAAAGAGGTTTATTGTAAAAATTATTCTACAATCGAATGCTCCCCTTCAATGTACACCTCTCCCCTCCCCACACACTGTTCCATTCATTTTTTCCATTAGTCAAAGCAATACTGGAAGTCTTCTTTTGTGACAGAATTTAGAAGCTCCGCCGATTTTCGCTTCACCTCTTCCATCGACTCAAACCGGGTTCCTTTTAAGGCAGACTTGATCTTCGGAAACAAGAAAAAGTCACAAGACGCTAAATCAGGTGAGTACAGTGCATGTTCAAGCACTGGAGCGCCTCTAGCGGCTAAATAACGCTTCACAAACAGCGCGTTATGGGCAGGTGCATTGTTGCCACGACTTGTTTTCCCACAACTCCGATCGTTTCTTACGAACTCGCTCTCGCAGTGTTGCCAAACATGGCGAGAGTCTCAGCGTCTGGCGTTTACAGTCTCAGCAATCATCCGAATGCTCATACGGCGATCTCCGCGTACAATTTCATTGTTTTTGGTCACTTTTTGCGGAGTTGAAACAGACACAGGTCGACCTGGACGTTGGTCATCTTTGATGCTCTCCCCGCCTTCAGAAAACCTTTTATGCTATTCGAAAACACGTGCACGAGATAGAGAATCTTTACCGTAGGCCTCTTTCAACAATTTATTGCGCTCAGTAGGAGTTTTTTTTCATTTAACGAGAAATTTCACATTGATTCGTTTTTCGTCACACGTTGTTATCGGCACGAGAAAAAACCGCGTTCATTTTCAACTTTCATAGAAAAAATACTACTACAGCGACAAAAACGTGTTTTCATACAGGCGAAGCAGACACTACACTCTAACCAATGCTGCATTCGTGTTCCTCACCACCCCTCTAGGACGCCTTCTGCGCGCGCAGTCTCGTTATTTAATAGCCAGACCTCGTAAATAAATAAGTATAAACATTGGTTTTCTTCTTGCCTTTAAATAACTCCAAATAGACAATTTTAACATATTTACTCTTATGGAATGTTTTATTATATCTATCATAATTATTTACAAAAAAAAAAAAACAATAATCTAACAGAAATTAAATAAAAATTGTTAAAAGTTAGGTATATTTTGCATTACTTTAGCCGTTTTTTTAGCGACGCAGCGATTGGGACCAGTTTCGTTCCGTTTCAAAACGCACCGTTTCAGCGACGCAATGATGACGTCACAATCGAACCCGGTGCGTGTCGGTTTGAAACGGATTTAAATTTCGGTTTGAACCGCATTTGATCTCGGACAACTGTCATTAATGTCAATATTGTCAATTGTGGCTTTTTTTTTTATTGGTAGCCCCTTTTCATTTGCATTCCTTACCTGTAAAATACTTCTCTAGATTATGCATTCCTATTTACTTCAGTCAGTAATTCAAGGAATGAATGTCGGATCATCCTAAATAATTGAAAAAAATCGTGTCCCAAATAAGAAGGTAACCATATACTTCATTGTAACCATCAATACGACAATGAGTTATATTTTGCACGTACGGAATAGCAAATAACAAATTATCTTCTTCGTTATCCAATTTCCACTTAATTAACAATAATATTTCGTTCAGATTATTGGAATAATCTGATAAGAGTAGTACCTCTCTTAACACTTCTTCCATTCTTTGTTGATGTGTGGTTATGTTTTCGTTTTTAAACCGGTTTTAAAAACCAACATTTCAGCGGTGGTAGTAAACGGTGACATCAAATCAAACACGGTTCAAAACACTCTACCGAAACGGTGCGTCGCTAAAAAACGGCTTTTACTTTCCTATTCGCTGCTTGGTGCAGCAACTCCTGTCACTAGAAAGCGCTGCCGTAACGGCTACTTTAGGGAACCTGTATTACCGACACTAACGTTAGCAAGCGTCAGTGTCGGTAGTGCAGGGTGTCGCTACCGTCGCAGGCTACCTATGGTTTAACGTGTAATCGAACACTCTATTATTATATTTCTCTATGGTCTTTACCACAGAATAAAGAAAGTAAAGAAACAATTTCTTTATTCTGTGGTGTCTTTAATATTCTCTTCTAAATTCTCTGTCTGTCTAGTGTCAGTAGTGTCGTAGGTCGTATCGTAGTGTCTGGGTCTTTCAAGACGAAAAGTTATTCGATCATGTTATTTTTTAATAAAAATATATTTAAAAGTTGAGGTAGGTAAGGTAGTTACGTGTATTATATGCCTAAAAACCCAAAAAGATAATCGCGCTTTAATAATGAAATCTGTACCGAAAACCTAGAAGGAAGGAAAATTTGGTAAATAAGTTCTGAGGCCAGAGGTAAAATGAGTGCCTTGCAGATGCGGTCGTAGTTGTATTATTTTTATTATTGGATCCTCATTCGTCAGTGAAATGGAAATTAACAAAGAAGTGAGAAAAAAACAGTTGCAGAGCCTGAACGAGTACATCGGCTCATCCAAGGATAAAGTGCAGTCGATCTTGAACTGCCTCGGTTGGTCTGTCGAGAAGTTACTGGAGGTAAGATTCGCTTCACTCACACGCCCCTTCCCCCATCCCCCGAGATTATTCACGAAATTTATTGTGTTTTCTTCATTGCAGAAAGACGAGAGAATCGACTGCCCGATCGATGCGGGCCACAGGATAGACCGGAAAACGGCCGACCGACATCTGGAAAAGTGCGAAATAAAGTCTCAGGGATACGACTTGAACGAGCGATTCCTAACGGAACCGTTAATCGCTGCATCTGATCAGACTTTAGTGCTGGGTAAATGTCGCAGTTTTTTTTAGGGGTGTTTCGTTATCATCATCGTAATATTAAAGTGTAATTTTTATTTTTTAGACCGACAGAAGAAAATCGAAATATTCACACGAGCCAGTTCAGCCAGTCCGTATTTCAGACAAGGTTCGTATTCTATGTGGCAGTTTGTGCGCGTCTTTGGATTACTTATGAGGTTGTGATTTTTCAGTTTTAACTTGTCGTTTAATCTCTTATCGGATCACAATAATATTCACATTATTGTGTGAGAATGATAACTGAGCGATGCTAATAAAGTAGAAATAATGAAATATCCTTTTTTCAATATCCTTTTTCATTTATGAAAGGACATTCATTCAGAGATTGTGTGGTCTCAGAGATTCGCCAAAATCAAAATATACTTGGCAGTACAACTGTTAATAATAATTATATGTACATATATGGGAGGTCTTCTTTGCTTTTGAATTCAAGATTTAACATACAGTGAGGACGTTTATCATATTATAATACAACGCGTGAAATCGTGATTAATTGAAAATCACATAGTTGTCTTAGGTGATTATTTGACAATATGTTGAGTCGAAACCCATGTGATTTTCAATTAATCACGATTTCACGCGTTGTATTCATTAGATTATACAGCGAGTAATGAAATATAGAAAATCCTCGTCAAAACCTGACATTTTGTAATGTTTCACATGACACTTGAGGAAACCGCATGATTGGTGATTTTTATAGCGTCTGTAGCAACCACCAACAGTTTGTATGACAACATGCCTTATCGACCAATGAAACACGAGGCATGATTATCGCTGTAGTCAATTCACTGTGCTTGACTATCGATAGCTAGTCACCAGGAAATATAGGGAAATATTACATTATGAGTTGTATACTTAATTTTTGTTTGTTCCTTCCTTTATATTCTGACCTTAATGAGATGGAACTTTGATAGGAAAACTTTTAAAATGAGGGCTTACTATTATACAGGACCTCCGTGCCCATAGAAATTTACATTTTTGACATTCCCACACATCAGTTTTATGTCAAGAGGTGGTGAAATTCTTATTTTTACTATTTAATGTAGTTTTCGTAACAAAGTCCTATTTCTTCTGGTTCAGAATTTAAAGAATGTCTAGAAACGTCCTCACTGTGTCATGTCGTGTCCATTAGTAAGTTATAAATGACTGGAATTGAGTTGGCAATTTGAAATCCAAGAAATAAGAAGAGGATCATTTCTCACTCATTCAATTTCTCGCATAAAACATTTTCGTGAAGGTTTTTCTTGTTTTCGTTATCATCCTATTTGATTCCAGTGAGTTTTTTTTTTATGATTATAATAAGTGACTGCTCACAAGCATCAAAGTTCAATTTAACCGCATTATTAGCCGCCTTCAGTAATAATTGAATTGCTAAAATCTCCGTCTTTAACTGTACACACACAGCATGGAACGGATCGGACCCCGATCCGAAAACATCGGACAGATTCTTCTCGACGTTTTCTCCGGACGAGCGGCTGGCGTTGTACAACTATTGCAGGGAGAACAGCGTCGGACCGAAACCGCCCGATGAATACATCGTGTAAGTTTTCTTAAATTATCGAGCTCTGATCAAATCGATGATTAATAATAATTGTTACAGCCCTCAAGACATGAACACGGACGAGAACAACAAAGTCTTCTCGCTCAACGAACTTCGGGCTTTCGAGAGGGACGCGAAAAGGAGGCAAGTGAAATACAAGTCGGTCCATACGGACCGAAAAACATACACCGAAGTCATGAAAGAAGTGATCGAGAAACAGATGGAACTCTACGACGAGTGGACGAATCGAAGAAACCAGGATAACACCAACGATGACAATGACGGTGGTGAAGAAGTGGAACAAACACAAACTGACCTTGTCGAGCTGGAAGAGCGTAAATCTCACCGCCCTCCCGACGATTATTACTCTAACGGTGAACAAATCAAACAGAGAACCGGAAGCGAGAGGAGGTGTGAGTCCCCCGGTAAATACAGTAACGCTAGTTCGAATAGAAGCGGGAGACGACGACGAGAGATAGATAAAACCGACTGGCATCATTCGTCGCAGTCTCACAGTAGTAGGTCTCATTCTCATAGTAGGCACAGCAGTTTGGAGAGTCATTTTCGGAGTGGTGCTGGTGCCGGTGCTAGTAATAATAATATTGGTAAGGCGAGAATTCATTATAAGAAGAAGAAGAAGGAGGAGGAGGAGGAGGAGGAAGAACCTCGGTACGAGAGATATTACGATTATAAATGTAAAGACTATAATGACAAAGAAAGGAAAAAATACAGTGACGACCGTTATAATAATATGAGAGAGCGGCAACACGATGAAGATTATCACAGACGTGAAGGTGGGAAGCGTGTGCAGAAAATCAAAAGCAGGATAGAGGTGAAAGGGGGCGGGAGGAGGCCAATTAGGTGTAGGAGTGATTATGATTATGAGAGGAATCGATCAAAGGACAGGTAGAGTGATTTATCTGAAAGTAAAAAATGAATGATTGCTTATTTTGTTAAAGTTTTATAAAGAAGAATAAATTTTTTATTAATAATAATTGAGTGGATATTTCTTGGCCATCATTTTTTTTCCCATACAACTCGCCTGGGAGGGAACCACAAGTCAGTTCAACCATAATTTGAAGTTTTCCCTGAACCCATACAGCCGGTTTCTGGAAGATCGTGGAAAACTGTTTTCGTTACGTAGGCGATAATGTGTAATGAACCTTTTCCAGCGATACGAGCGTTTCACATTTTCATATGCGGGGTGTTGAAAAAAATTATTGAGGCGTTACTCGGCATTGAAAAAGAATAAGAATATACTCTGTGATCCTTTCAATTTTGTTCCAGCTACTCTGTAATTTCCTAAATGTAAAATTTCACATTATTTAACATTATGAAATTTCAAAATAAAACGACATTTCATGGCAAACGTTACAGACGTTGTGTGCTAAAATTGCGGTCAAAAACACAATTATTATTAAATCCATTTTCAAAACACATCAAAAATAGCGGTGGTGAGAAAAATTATTGACAATTGGTGTCATTGTCACTATGGGGGAGCATATAGGGAAACTTTATGTTCATTGTTCAATGAACAGATTGTCTATGCTTTTTTTTTTGTTTATTTGGTTTTTGAATGACTTATAACAAAAGCACAGGAGACCTGTGCGTTTAGTGGCTGAAAATTTGTTAAAATGGCAATTCCTCTGGAAAATACGTCGTTCGTGTCTTTTGTTACTTGCCAAATTTTTTTTCAAAAAACTATTCCCATAAAGTTTGAACGTGTCAATGCTTTTTTCTAAATAACTGCGCCAACAGAATTTCTTTCATTTCAGGTCGAGTGGACACTGACAGTGGATATTGGATATACCCGCCACAGACTAATTAACTTAAAAATGCACATTTTTTTTACCCCAATGTAACGAAACTAAATAATTAACGGGATGTGAAGAATTGGTAACAGGCATTTTTAAACGATTCAGCTGATTTACCTCAAATGCAACATCAGACCGCTTCCCTTACTCCCATAAACATTTCAGTCCCCCAGATTGAAAGCTACGACTTAAAATTAGGGGACAAGAACGTATTTTTTACTTTGACATACTGATTATCCTGAAAGATGAGGCTACAGGAGCGTTTTGAAAATCGAAAACACCCCATTTTGGAGAATAAATTAGAATAAGTCAAGGAGAACGCTTAATTTTGTCAATTTTTTTATTAATTGATTTCCAGAAAATTCCTACAAAAATACACAAACGAGTAAGAATGTTCTGGAATATTTTAGAATATCCTCGAATGGTATGGTTGGTTCCTCCGGAAATAACAAAAAAACTAAACCCTGTTTGTGGGTAAAACTTTCTTCAAGTACAGTTCGGTGATTTGAGTGCCGTTCCTCAGAGTCAGCGGCTTCCTTTCGAAATGTTTTATCATCGCGGTGAGAGAGGGAAAACTGGGCGATATGCTCTCTGAGTCCGGGTTGCAGAAGATCGTATTGTCGGCCTTCTTCTGAATGCCCAAATTGAAATATTTCCCTTTCTTCTTGACGGTCAACGTCAGGAAGAACTTGCTGCTCGGTCTGAACAGGAAAGCGCCGTCTTCCAGGTCGTTCAGCAGCAGTTTCGCCCCCTTTCGGTCCGTGTTCCGATAGAACGGCTCCGAATTGAAGATAACTGATGATGATGAATATGGAAAATGAAAAATGATCCTTTTAATTATTACGAAAAAGGGAAAAAAGTGACCGTCTACTCACAGATCGATTCTGCGTATTCGTCATCGCTGGAATCTTCATTGACAACTACCGGTGGTTCGGCATTTTCTGCTTCAGTGCCATTCTTGAGTAAAGTGGGCTTTTTCGTGTTTGCATTTTTACTTGTCTTCGGTTGTTCAGGTTTCTGAGATTCTTTTATGACCACTTCCGCGTTACCGTACTCTGGTAGCTCTGGCTTTTCATCCGGTTCCTTTTTGTTCTTGGTGGTTTTCTCAAGGGTTCTGTTCGAGTTCTGCTGCAGGTGCATGTTGAAGGCGCTCTTGAATACCTGGATGTCTGCAATAATTAAAATAAATTAATAAAGATGAGCGAGCGTAATAAGTTGTAACTTGCCTTTTTCTGTGTAAAATTTCACTTTCTCTGCCAATTCGTTAATTATGCTCGATTCCAGTTTCTTTTCCGATACAAATGTGCCTGTATTCCCGTATTCCGGCAGGTGTTCGTCAACTGTTGTATGCTCTGCATTCCTCCCGTATTCCGGTAGCTTTTTTTTAACGGAAGTAAGGATAACTTCGCTATTTCCGTATTCCGGCAGTTCATCGCCTACTTTCGGCGGCGGCAGCTCGTTTTTCCCTTTCTTTTGATTATTATTGTCCAGTCTGCTGAATATCGGCGACTTCTGCAGTTGGGTTTTCAAGTCTTCTGTAGAGTGAGAGGGCACCGGCGGAAGGGGACGCTCTGCCAAGGACTTCAACGACGACGATGAATTTGATTTTTTCGGGTTCAGCTGCACCACTTCCGGTTCTCTCTCGTAAATCGCCTCGTCTTCGGATTCGTTGGTCACGTTGATGTAAATGTGAGTTTTCAGTTCGTCTTTGGAAATTGCCGTCATTTTTGATTTCTCTAAAACATATTATTTCAACATTAGTAAAAAGAAAAATCGCTGCACTAAAAAGGGCGATTTTTGACCTTCTTCGCCCCTTTTTTTGTGTTTTGATGAAAAACTGTGCATGTTGGTCGATGATTCAACAAGACTGAAGTTGTAGAGCGGAAAATTTCCTACAATTTTGGTCACATTACTTTATTTGAAAATTCGACATAGTTTTGTTGCTATTTTTTTTTTAGCCACTCATGTCTATTTCAGATTTTTCAGGAGACACATTTTTTCAGTATGCCTTCTGAAAAACGTAAACCGTGTTCAGGACTTCAGTTCACACAGTTACAACCCTCCTTCATGTATGATAGGTTGCATTGCTGTAAGAAATACCTATTTCTTCAATTATTTTAGAGGGTGGAGATTTTCTGGGAAGAATAGAATTTGGATTGCGAAAAACGGCCGAGAATAAACAAATTGAAGTTAAACTTACTTACTTTGCTTGATCGAGTGATTGAGCTTTGAATCCGGAACGGGGTCGACTTTAATATATTTGAACACTGAGCTCGAAGATGACCGTTGAGATGATGACCTGTTGGGCAGAGGCGGAGGGGTCTCATTTTTTGGACTCGTCGAGGATCTTTTATTCACCGAGAACGTTCGATGTAGAAAGGTTCTCAAATTGTTACTATTGTTATTCTTATTATTCTCGTTGTCTTGAACTTCCTCATAAACTTGTACTTGCTCTTCATCATCATCGTCACCGTTTTTCGTCGAGCTGATATTCTTAGCAGGGGACGGCGCATTATTGCTCCTGCCTGGGGAGACGGACTTGACAGGATCTTTCGGAAGTACTGCCGGAGGTCGATTCGTAACTTCAGCAGGTTTAGTTTTTTGCGGCGATGTAAATGTTGTTGTTGTTGTTGTATTATTAGCAGATCTCGATAGTTTATTATTATTATTGTTGTTGTTGTTGTACGCATTAAAGACGGGCGACGGTTCGTATTCGTTGATTTCTTCTCTTTTATTGACTGGCAACAAGTAACCGGACTGGTCATACATGACCGTCATCGTTTCTTCGGCTTCCGCTTCCGGTACCGGTTGTCTCTCCATCCGCAAATACTCGCTGTCGTTATTCTGGATCTGAATGTTCTGTTTTCTGCTCGACGTGGGGTTCCTCGGAGCAGACGAGTTGAAGACATTTTCCAGTCGGTTCTTGATCAAGTTGTTCTGCCTCGAGCTGAATATGTTGCCCCTGACGTCTTTTACGGACACGAATTTTTCGGGGCTCGATCGGACACTCTCCAAACACGACCACAATTTCGTCGTCACATCTCTGCCTAGTCTCCAGGATTTTATTTCGTATTCTGTGAGATCCAGAAACGTGTTTCCTTCCAAGTTTTTCTCTCTTACCACCTCGGCCACTTCAGGATAACCGGTCTTTAATAGAAAATTATTATTTGGTGGCTTTAGTGGTAATCGTATATCAAAATCTTATTCCAGAGGAGAGGATGCAGGCGAGGCGAGATGTTACTGATGTTAGTTTAGTAAGTAGAACAATGGAAAATAAGTGGGCTGTGGCTGTGGCTGTGGTTAGGGGTTAGGTTAGGTGGTAAATTTTATTTTAAGGTTATGTATATTGTCGATGTCTGTACAGAAACGCAAAACCAGCGATGTTCGATGTTGTATAATTATTGTACCGTAACCGTAGCAAAAAAAATATACATGCGGAAGTTTGTTGTACATTTAGTACCTACGACAATAGAAAAATTAGCAAAATTTTGTATATTTTACAATTTTGAAAAAATAACGGGTAATCCTCCACTTGACGTCGCCGCTATATTGCGCGTGCGCGGAATATATTAGTATTAGATCAACTGGCAGTTTCGCAGTTTAGAACAACAAATGCATGCATAATTGCCAGCTTTATTTACAATACCAATGCCCGTATTCACAAACGATAATTTCCTAAATAATTACGTAATTCATTAAATGAGTGAGATGGAGATATGCAGTTTTTTTGCAATAGAATGAGATGGGGATAATTGATTACGTAATTATTTAGGAAATTATCGTTTGTGAATACGGGCACTATATTTGCAGGATCTACCTATTATCAAATAATAAACTTTTTAATCTTGATTCAAGATTAAAGCGTTGATTGAAGGAGTCAGGAAGATACGCAACCTTATGGGAGAAACTGTGCACAGGACGATATACCGACAAATAGATGGCGACAGCGTCGAAATATACCGAAACTCGTGAAAGTGGATATCGTTCCAAGCGCTCACTGTCACTCGACTTCAGGCAGGATATCTGGGTAGTAACTTCGTACGCTTATATGAATATCTATTGAAATCATGCGGCAGTTTAGCGATGGACAGGGAGCTAAGGGTTTATGACGGGGCAATAAAACCATTTAGTTCAGTTTTATGGGCCTGCACTCGTGAATTATAGATTTGAATAGTTGTTTCATTTGGAAAAAAATATGTATACCTAACCTACCGACTTTATGTTATAATTAAGGCATTAGATATTTCAAGACCAAGATGATGATTTATATTCCAACAAAAATATTAATTTTCAATAGGTACAATTCGTTGTGAAACAAATAATTCAGCATCATCAACAAATCAGCTACCGTTCTTATTATTCTTAAGAATACTAGCTGATTTAAATATTTTAATAAACTTTATAGGTATAATATGTTGGATAAAATTTAGTTAAGTCAGCACTCTATTGCTAACTTCGTTATTTTTGGATCTACAAAATCGGTGAAATGAAATTAGCAAACTATAGTAGGTACCTATATAGTATTTTTTCCGCTGAATAAAACAACAATGACAACTGAAAAACAAATGAACATCGCGTTTTCGAGTTATGTCAAAAAAATCTATTTTTTAAAAATGAGACATCCGATATATTTTTGTGTTTTCATATTTCCTGTGGAAATCCAATAAGCATAGTTTTTACAGTTACGATTTAAATTAATTAATTTTTTGAGTTATAAATAGAGCTCGGATTATATGCAAGAAAAATTACAAAAATATGCGCATATCATATATGCAAGGTTTTTCAACCAAATATGCAACAAAATATGCAAACTATGCAAAACATATGCAAAATGTTTATTTAACGGAAAATAGTAAAAATGCAATAAATTATTGTTTTCAATAAGTTTTTTAAGTATAAAGTATTAGGTACATACATATCACTGTATTTTTATTTATATGTATAAAATCATATAAAAGATTTGGTTTACAATTATTATTATTCAATTATAATACTAAAAACATTACTATTTACCTTTACAATTAAATGTTTTTCCAAGTTTTCCACTTAAAATGATTGTCTTCTATCTCTATCACTTGCCATGTGTTTATATGCAGAAAAACTGCATTCTACATCAACAGATGTAATAGGAGCATATTTTAATAATAAAATTATTAAAGGATCCATTATTGTCAACTCGTTTGAAAAATCTCCATTTAAAACTTTCAAAATCACTGTCAAAGTACTAAACCCACTATTTTTACAATGTTTCACTGAGTTTTTTTTTATTATTGATTGAGCAGTAGGTCCATGTACACTATCTATACTACCAATTTTAAATTCTCTATTAGTTTTACAGATTCTCGTTTAGCGAAGTATACCCTGTTTTTCAAGCTTAGAAATTGTGTTCGCAATTATTTTATATTTAGTTGTTAATAAAACTAAGATGTTAGCCTAGTTTCTTATTGCTTAAAATCTTTTTCGCTTTCCTAATTGCTGAGGAACTATCTTCATCAAATTTCGACATTAATTCCTGAATTTCATTTAAATGGTCGAAATAAAATAAAGCAGCCTCGAGCCAGGTGCCCCATATCGTGTAATTATAATAGGCCTAGGAGGTAAATAACACTTTCAAAAGGGTACAGTTAAATAAAAAAAAATTGAAAAATCCATCACAACAAGATTCACTTTAAGCTTATTGTTGGTTTTTATATAATATTTTTTCTAGTATATCCGCCAATAATAATTGTCAAAATAAGTATTTTATGTGGCTAAAATAACAAAATATGCAGAAATATGCAAGTTTCCTAAAAAAATGCATTTCGTGCGAAAAATGGATAAAAAATGCAAAATATGCAAAAATATGCATTTTGCATATAATCAGAGCTCTAGTTATAAACAAATGAAAATCGGAATTTTTCATTTTCAAAACAGCGTAGATCGTAAACGACTCATTATATCGAAAAATTGCTTACGTGGCCCTATTTTAACTTTTTATGTACTGCTATGATGTGGATGAATTTTTTGTTTAGGGTGATGATCTTGAATCGTTTCCGATGTAACCTCTACACTGCTTTCAAAACGAAAACTTGCAATTTTTATTTGTTTATAACTCAAAAACTAACTAATTTATCATTATTGGATTTTATCGGGAAATATGAAAACACAAAAATATACCGGGTGTCTCATTTAAAAAATAGAACTTTTTGACATAACTCGAAAACACGATGTTCAATTGTTTTTCTGTTGTCATTGTTGCTTTATTCAGCGGAAAAAATACTATACATACCTACTAGTTTGCTAATTTAACCGATTTTGTAGATCCAAAAATAATGAAGTCAGCAATAGTGCCGACTTAACTTTGAAGACCCTGTACCTATAGGTACAGGCAGGCTGATCAGTAACTCGCGCACTCCGAATACAGGGCGATCTAGAGCCCATTAAAATTGAGGATATTCTACAAAAAAACTTGAATCCAACGGTTGATTTTCAAATTACAGAGTTTCCCTCATCCGAGTTTAAAGGTAATTTTTTCAATTGAAGTCAATATGAAGTCAATTTCCTTCATATTGCTAGCCTTACAGCCAATTTTATAAAGGCTCATTAGGCTAACGGGCAGATTTCTGTGCTCGTTTTTGAAGCTACTATCGACGTCGAATGACTTTCATTAACGTTTTTGTAATTACTTTCATGTCGAGTATAGATAAATTTTAAAAATTTTCACTTAGGCTCGATACCTTCTTCAGAAATGACCACAGAAATCTGCCCGTTAACTTAATGAGCCTTTATAATACCCGCTGTTATTGTTTTTATGGCGTTCGGTTAAAAGATACCTTTTGTTTTTGAAAAAATAACTCATTAGGGGCCGGTTGTTCGTACGTCAGTTAAAAATTTTGAGATAACTACTGATTTTAAATTGCAAATTTTGAAAATACGGCGAATATAATTAATGATCTTGTATTTTTAATCAGTAATTAACTCTTCTTAAAGCGAGCAGAATTCATTTTCAGAAATATCAGACCAATGGTTTGATAATACAGGGCATTTTAAAATCAGTAGTTATCTCAAAATTTTTAACTGACGTACGAACAACCGGCCCTAGAAGTATTATTAATTAATAATTATCGAAATTTTCATAAATTCATATCGTTAATTTAGTAAACAGGTACTTAGGTATATCATCATATACCATAATAGTAAATGCAAGATTTATGGTGATTATTTGTTTGTTGCTGAGAGAAGCTTGAAAATTGAGAATTGAGATGGAGATGAATATGAAATCCAGGAAATAAAAATAATAAGAACCGCTCCGGAGCTCTGACCTACTATAAAAAGTTAAAAGTTAAACCGGTTGGGGCTATAAACACCCTCTTCCACTATAGTTCTATAATTTCAACACACTCTGCGGGGCTGGCAGCACCTTCAAATGAACCGATATGTGGATAAAGGGGAAAGAGGGTAGCTCGAGCGACCGAGCACACAATTTTACATTAGGTTGCGTATCTTCCCTATTCTTTCAATCAACGATTAAAGCTTGATGATAAGGTATTTGGTGAGGGTAGTTTTTTTTTCATTTTAGGGACATTTGAAGGAAAAAAAACCTACCCTGACCAAAGGACCTGACATAAAATGTGTTTTTATCATGCATTAATAATAATTCGTTGATTATCAACCAGATAATTAATTATTATCATAAAGATTAAAAAGTTCATTATTTGATAATAGATCCTGCAAATATAGGTATTGTAAATAAAGCTGGCAACTATGCATGCATTTGGTGTTCTAGACTGCCAGCTGATCTGAAATTCCGCGCACGTGCAATATAGCGGCGACGTCAAATGGAGGATTACCAAATAACATAAATACTTATACATCGGTACGGAAATTGTGTACAGTAACTGACATTTCCAAAAAAGAAATTTCAGAGAAGCGGCAAGCAGAATTTTTCGTTGCGAGAAAAATTTTCCGCTTGCCGCTTCTCCGAAATTGCTTTTTTAGTACTGTCAGTTACTGTACACAATTTCCATACTATATAATAGGAAAAAGACATTGAAAATTTTAGAACTCTGGAGTAATTCCATTTATTCACTTAATTATTATCTTCCAATTTAAATTTCAGGTATTGATGGTTCCGCTCATGGCAAAATAACAAAAAAGAAATTTCACAACTGCAAGAAATTAATACTAGAAAATAGTTGATATTTTGGCGCCACTAATTTTATCTAAAATTGTGTCTCTTTTGCCAGGCGTGAGGACGTTGTGCGCATGCGCCAGAGTTTTTTTTTTTTTAGTGTATTTTTTAACAAAAAATACACTATTTTTTAGTTGTACACGTTTTCAGACAATTTGTACAATTTCCATAAAATATGCAGTATAAAAGCGGAAGGCAAACTCCGATACTGCGTGTATCGTTTTAGGAATATTTTTGATTTGAAAATGATGAAGAATCGAATAAATACTCTGGCTTGTCTGATTTTGTTTTGTGTGTGGTCTTTCCAGTCCAGTTTTATCAATAAACGTAAGTTATAAGTTCAATCAAAACTGACATTTATTGATAGTAGTTAAGACGGTTATATTATTGTCAATAACACACTACATCGTAAAAATGGTGTAGGTATCTATAACCTTTTTTACAACACCCGCTGCGTAGATATCTTGAATACTTACATTGCTACATTGAATGCCTTTATTATGATTTTTTTCAACTACTAACCTAACCCTACTGATTTTTCATTGTTTTACTATCCTAATGGGAACAAAGTCAACTTTTTTAAAAAACATCCTCTATAGTTAGCAGGTAGATATGCACAAGCACGCATGCACACACCCATGCACACACATATTATACGCAAAGAAAATAACTTACTTTATCAAAAATAGTAGCCAGTTCTTCATCACCGAGTTTCTTTATTTCGATGTAAAATTTCAATTTAACAGACATTTTGTTCGCCGAGAATTCATTCAGCGGCAAATAATAAATAAATATTGCGAATGATTCACTTTTTTACATTCGAAGCTCGTTTCCTTGATGATGATGGCGAGTGGTTTTACAACTCTTTATCTAATCAAGTTTCCAAAGCATTTCCGCTCTGCTCTGTGCAGGTTTTCCATCATTTCATTAAATTTATTTGTTGGAATAATTATTATCGCAAGTGATACTGATGAGGACGGAAAAGGGGAACAACAAACGACTATAATTTTATTATTTATAATGAAGTGTTTATTTATTTATCATCCATCGTTATGATTACTGCCGATGAGCCGCATGTAGCTGTCACCGGACTGACGTCACAGACTGCGCACTGACATACCTTGTTTATTTGTAACATGACAGTATGCATGATCATAATAGTAACATGAAAATAATCACTACCGAGGGGTAGGACACTCTGTGGAAATGTCTGTACACAGCTTTGGAAATGTTTGGAAATATTTGGAAATGTTTGGCAATATTTGGCAATGTTTGGAAATGTTTGGCAATGTTTGGAATTGGAAATATTTGGAAATATTTTGAAATATTTGGCAATGTGTGGAAATGTTTGGAAATATTTGGAAATATTTGGCAATGTTTGGAAATGTTTGGCAATGTTTGGAATTGGAAATATTTTGAAATATTTGGCAATGTTTGGAAATGTTTGGAAATATTTGGAAATATTTGGCAATATTTGGAAATGTTTGGCAATGTTTGGAAATATTTGGCAATGTTTTGGAAATATTTGGCAGTGTTTGGCAGTGTTGTACACATTTATTGCCAGTGTCTTACCCCTCGATCACTCACTAGTCACTACACAGTACACACTAGCATGGTATGCTATTGCGCATGTATGACGTCATACTCGAGGAGGCTGTTCATTTACTGAACGTAATAATTCTCATTCAAGTTTTCAAATTTTACCGCATTCAAGTTTTATCAATATTAAATATTTTATTAATATTAATATTAAAGTATCGTATTATGTAACTTATTAGAGAACATTAGTAGTAAGCGTTAGTGTCGGTAATACAGGCCCCTTGAGGTAACTGGTCTGCGCGCGCACTTTGATAACACCATGTTTGAAATACTAATCTGCTGGCAGCCCAAGGATTCTGTATATAACTATGAATTTCTGTTCTGACTCGGACTCGATGATACAACGACTAACGAAAGACACGTCACTAGGTCACGTGTCACGTATTAATTAAACGTTCCTCGTTCCTCAATGTACAGGTTAATAAAGAAGAAAGCGAAATTTCTGCTGGCGCTGTCGATTTTGGCCGTTCTCCAATCGTCGTGTTCCGCAACTCGTTCATTTTGCCAGCGTCCCGAGAGCGGTGAGGTAGAAGACGGTTTCGATTGTTATCCAGCAGCAGAGGAAAACTCAAATTTTCAAGCAGCAATAAAAATGTCACAAGAACGCGAAAGAACGTTCATCATGATCAAGCCGGACGGCGTGCAGAGAGGACTCGTCGGCAAAATCATTCAGAGATTCGAAGATAAAGGTTTCAAGCTCGTTGCCATGAAATTCGTCTGGGTAAGGATCGATCGCTTGTTTTTAATCAATTTAATTAGTAGGTAACTCTGAGTCAGTTGTCTGTCCTTGATTAAAAAAAAAGTAGCCAAGTAATGCCATTGCTACAGTTTAATAATGAAAACCTTTCAAAGTAGATTGATGCTGCGATGTAATAAGACTAGGTAAATCAAATCGCAACTTAATTAAAATATGAAATCAACCCCGCAGCCCTCAGAAGAGCTCCTCCAGAAGCACTACGCCGACCTCTCCGCTCGTCCCTTCTTCCCCGGTCTGGTCAAGTACATGAGCAGCGGACCCGTCGTCCCGATGGTCTGGGAAGGCCTGGAAGCGGTGAAGACCGGCCGCAAACTGCTAGGCGAGACCAACCCGGCGGACAGCTTGCCCGGAACGATCCGAGGAGACCTGTGCGTGCAGGTGGGCAGGAACATCATCCACGGCTCGGACGCCGTCGACTCGGCCAAAAAGGAGATCGGGCTGTGGTTCACCGAGAAGGAACTGGTCGGGTGGACTTCGGCACAGGAGAAATGGGTTTACGAAGATTGAGGGGCAAGGACAGAGATACCTACCTACTACTCGATAAGATATTTTAATTAATAAAAATATTAATTTTACTTCTTCTTGTCTTATTTACTTTTCTGAACACCAAAGCTGTGTTTATACAGCTTTTTAGTTCAAATATAAATTATGTATAGCATTCCAGTACATATTAGCGTTTACACAAATTTAACTTTAGTTTTTATCCGTTGCACTAAGATTCACCGTTCAGTGACCTTGAAAGTTCCCAACTTTCAACTTGGCCGTAATTTAGCTTTAATTTTATTCGTAATGCCGATGATGTTCATAGGTCATAATCATTATATATGTATTTGTCATTAGAATATGAGAGACAATGATTATGATGTGTAAATGATTAAATTAATAAGTAATAATAGCCAAATTATTCAAAATACCTAAATGTTCAGAAGAATCAAACATAATTATACCTAAATTTATTATTAGTAGGTAATTATTATTTTTCATAAATAAGAAATGATGCGGAAAAATGTCAACTTGTCAATTAAGAACATGCTGTATAAAATTTCTGTACGTATTTTTGTATAAACACCAAATTGATGTGCTAATGTAAAAACGAAATTATTGCTTTTAAGATTGGGGCTAAAACTACTGCAAAATTCAACTTGTATAAACCCAGCTTGACTGTGCATACCTAAAGCAGTCGGTAGTTATTTTGATTTTAAATTATTTTTTAAAGTTTTCAAATAGCATCGGTGAAAAATTATTATTTGAAAAAAATAAACGTTTAAATAAGCAACATAATAATAATTTAATTTACAATTATTATTAATTAACATAATAATTTGGCTATAGAGGAAAATACTTTTAAGAGCCAAAGTGAATTTTTTGTACTTTTACTGTACTGCATCTTTCTTGATAATTTTTTTTGTCATAACTTTGTGCTTTTCAAAAGATTAAACCTGGGCACACTAGATCCTTGGTGTGACTTCTATTACGTGAAAAAAATGGCCCTTATCTAAGTTTTAAAATGACAAAAAACATGCCATTTCGTTCGAAAATTGTTTTGCAGAAAATTTTAGCAAATTTGTCAGATATTCCTAAATGTTATGTCGATGAAAGAAAGACAGTCAGGTAGCTAATTCAAGTTTATTTTCTATTTAATAAATGAACATGGATTAATATTTTATTTTAATATTAACGCATCACCAAGACCCTCGAAAGAACGAAAGAACCGTACACGGCCGGGGCAGGGTCCGCGAATATCCACAGATGTTGGCCACTGGTGATAATATTGTAAATCAATTAGGTACTCATTTACTTAATCAAAATACACATCGTCTCGTTTTTTTTCAATCGAACACATCGACTAAATCACGATCGATCAATATTATTCGAGTCCTTCGAGAAGAAAAAAGTGAACCAAGCGAAATAATCGAAATAAACAGCAAACATCCAGCAAAGTTGGTCCAATGAGCCGGATATCAAACAATAACAATAGTCCCTGTAAATTTGATAAAAACTCCCTATTTCGCAAATAAAATTAGTAGGCTACGAAAACACATCCATACCTACAAAGTTGACGTTTTTCTATCTCAATAATTGAATTAAATATTGTCAAATACGCTTTGCACCAAAAACATAGAAATATTATGTGATTAGATATCAACAACTTTAGTCATTTACATGTGTCTGAAGATGCTACCTTAAAAGTAGCGAAACACGTGTGACATTTATAATATCTACCAGTACACAGTAGAATATTTTAAAACATTACCGTTCTAATTATCATCCATCGATCAGTGGCTACTGGTAAGTAGAATACAATACCATTAAGAATGTGCGAGTACTTTTTTAAACGTCGCTGTACTTATTTAAGTCACTTGTTGATATGGATTTCAATCAAGTCCTAAAACTAAATCAAAGAAACGTACACCTTCAAGCTTTCAGTATATTATGAATGACAGTTTTTAAGGAACACTCTCCTTTATAAAAGGCATGGAATCTTTTTCAGATTAATAGTTGTTAATGATAGTCCCTTCATGGTGTAGACGCACACTTCTTAACAAGTCAAAATGATGGCAAAGAAATCTTATGGTATTATTATTATTATTATTAGTATATTATTATCTGAAGAACATAAACTCAACACATCTCCAATAACAATAACATTATTTATAGGTAATCTTTCTTAATATTATTATCACCAAGTAGGGGGTACATGATAGTAGTAATACAATATAGTACCTAGTAGACCTCCTATGTATGTAGGTACTAACTGGAATAACAGAAAAGCGAGTATGAGAAACTTATTGATATTAATTCCAGAACCGTTTTGCTCTGAGAAGAATTTCCCTGGCTTCTTCGTGATGCTCTCCCCCGGGCAAATAGGGCGGAGTGAACTCCCTGTAAGCCAGACACACCCTGCGCTCCGTAATGTCATCTCTCAGTATTCGATGTTCCCATTCATACCTGGCTGAACCGTACATCACCAGCAGAGACCTCCTCGGCATCGGAATTCTCACAACCGGATAATCTCCCCTCCTCTCGTCATGCTGCTCGATCGGAAATGGTTTCCCACATCCGGGACCCTCCACCCTCGACGGATACTCCGCCACACATCCCAAATTGTATTTATCCCTCTTCTCGTTATTGAACGTCATCGTCAGAACAGAGTCCGAGAGTAGATTGACGGTGACGATTCTCTCCCCCCAGATCCAGCAGTCGTCCACGTGGGGATCTATCGACGCGCCCCTCTCCGGGTCGTACTCCAGGGAACACTGCTCGATTGTCTGGAAATCTTTCAGCAGGGGGATCTGCTTGTTGAATCTCTCCTGTACGAACCGCGTGCATTCCGGGAATCCGTCGAAGTTGCCCAGTTTCAGTTTCCGTTTCTTGAAATTGCATTTCGGGCCGAAATTTTGTTTCCGTCGGCCGCTCTGCGACCGGTCCCACGGCAACGTGTCGATGCCTTTCAGCAGTTCCGTTTCTTCCGCTTCCGTCAGGAAATCCGGTTCGATGAAAACACCGTCGAATCGGACGCTTGTACGACCGTTGATGGGATTGTGGTCGGGATGTCGCCTGCCGATGGAATCGTCTTCCTCCAGCCAGGCCAAGTTGCAACACTGAGGGCACAATAAGAATGATCCCTTATTTTCTCCTTTTCCATTATTCCCTGTTCCAGTTGCTTTTTGTTTACTGCCACCGGTGCCGGTACTTGTGAACCCGAAAGATTGCTCGCAAATGAGACAGGTGCGACATCCTTTACATCCGCATAAATCAGATCTGTCCATTTTAATTCGTTTCTTTTTTATTAGTGAGACGTTAGACGCTGTGCTTCTTGCTCTTGAGTCTTGCTAATAAGTTTTATAAATTATTTATTACAAATACAAAAAAAATACCAAGGAAGAAAAAAGGTCAGGAAGAACGAGTATTGGGTATAACGTTACTCTACCTCCAATCTCCAATGAATGCGGCGGAAGTCAGCCATCTTGGTGGTCCAAATTTGACATTGACAGTTGACTTAACCTAAACCATGCCATAAAGCTCGACCGGTGATTGGCTGTTAGGTGACGGACGGTCAGAGGACAGGCGGATGTGATATGGATTCTGTCTCTTGTCTTTGTCTGGCATCTTCCGCCATATTGGTGATCCATTCCGGATTCCGGTCCCGGTCCGGTGGTCAGTGGTCACCTCAGGGTCACCAGTCACCATCACCAAGGATATCGCATGGACGCATGATGTTGATATGTAAGTAGGAATATTAAATTGAGGCCAGTTTTTTCACCTTTGCTTAGCAAAAAAACGACAGTTCAAATTATCATAGGTGAAAAAGCGGCTTCTATGTAGAGAAAAAACCAATTGAGCAGTAAAATACACATGCATGTTCTTGCTCATCACTCAATTCACAAGGAACATTTTTCAGACTTTTGAGTGAGTTAACCCTTAACTACGCGCGCCCTGAAATACTTACAACATAACTATTCGCGTGGTGTATTTTGTACACCAGCAGGTCTAAAAACCACCATAAAACAACCAGTTTTAATATAAAGTAAAACAAATAACGTAAATAATGTTAAGAAATATTTGCCATACAAATATTGAACAAAAAAACTTAAATGCAAAAGTATGAAATAAAAAAATATCTTAAAAAAGCAAAAAATTGCACCAAAAAAAACAAACGTTTTTTTAAGTGACTACTCGCTTTCACTCATTGTTTCATCATCGTTGATAGTGCATTTCGAACAAGTACTGACAGTATAGTTGCATGTTCTTTGCATACAGGTCTCCCCCGCATGTATGACACGACATGGTCGTCATACCCAATTTTTCTGTCTTCCGCAACAAAAGCACCTTTTTCGTATTTTTGTTGGTGGTATGGTGGTTCTTCACACTGGCACTTGTTGAGGATGCCGGGATAGCCGGGAAGGACAAATCCGCCCGGCCTGCACCAGAAAAGAAATAACCCCTCCCCCCTCACCCCATACCCTTCATGTGCCTAACATCCCAATCTACCACCCAATTTCCCCTCCACAATTCCCACATAAAATGTATACAACTCAACCTCCAACATGCCACAGCAGCAAGTTATGTTCTTGGCAGGAGGTTCATAAGAGAGCAATTTGACATTGCGCTACTCCAGGAACCATGGCTGGACAAGTCTGGCAAAATAAGAGGCCTGGGAAACTTATCTGCCAAGGTGATAGCAGTCGGCTCGGAGCATTCGCCGAGAGCCTGCATCTTGGTGAAGAACAACTTAAACTTCTATGTCCTTTCAGACTACTGCGCCCGAGACATTACGACAGTCAAAGTTACTCTCCCGGTGGGGAACAGCAGAACGGAATTAATCGTCTGCTCAGCATACTTCCCGGGAGATAGATCTGCCGAACAACCTCCTCCTACAATAGTGCGAAATCTGGTCGCCTATTGTCGTGGGAACAACTTACAACTTATCGTTGGATGTGACGCAAACTCGCACCACCTAGCTTGGGGGAGCACGGACATCAACGAAAGAGGTGAGTCGCTTTATAACTTTATAATAGGTGAAAAACTTATTGTGAATAACATCGGCTCCAAACCAACCTTCGTCACAAAAAATAGACAGGAGGTACTAGATATAACATTCAGCTCAAACTTTATAAGCAATAGGATAACCAACTGGCAGGTATCCTCTGAACCTTCCTGTTCAGACCATAGACAAATAGTGTTCGACATCGAAATAGGTCATAGACCTATTGTGGAATATCGTGATCCAAAAAGAACAGACTGGAGCGGATATGAAAAATCCCTCCAGACTGGACTTGAGACCGTTATCCCCACAATAAAAAATCGTGATGATATTGAAATTGCGGCGGAACAAGTCCGGAACGCAATAATATCAGCCTATCACGAAAACTGTCCACCAAAAACGAAGAGAAACGACAGGAAAGTCGACTGGTGGAACAAAGACCTAGAGAAAAGAAGAAAAGAAGTTCGACGACTCTTCAATCGAGCTAAAGAGATGGGTAACTGGGATGAATACAGAACTAAGCTAACGGAGTACTACAAAGAGATCAGACGATCTAAAAGAGAGTCCTGGAGAAGGTTCTGCGAGAGCATCCATGATCTGCCTCGCAGCGCCAGAATTCACAAGATTCTCTCAAGAGATCCGACACAGCCATTTGGCTCGATAAAACGACCAGACGGTTCATTTACGGACTCAGAAAAGGAAACGTTAGAACTCCTAAAGGAAAATCACTTCCCAGGTAGCTCGCCTCTGTACAATCAGTGGCAGCTGAATTCCGGAGGACGTATAAATCGACCTCAAAAATCGGAATGGAAAGTCTGCCGCTCGATCATTACAGCCAAGGCAATTGAAAACGCTGTAAAAACTTTTCAGCCTTTCAAGACACCTGGAGAGGACGGCATCTTTCCTGCCCTATTACAAAGGGGCATAAAGATACTGACGTCCTCTCTTATAAAATTATTTAGGGCTAGTCTGGCATGGAACTACATCCCATCCAGCTGGGCGGCAACAAGGGTGGTGTACGTTCCCAAAGTGGGCCGTACAGAGCCACACCCTAAGTCATTCAGACCCATTAGCCTTACATCCTTTATACTGAAAAGTCTAGAGAGAATACTGGATGTACACATCAGGAGGAGTGTCTTAGTTTCACACCCTCTGAATGTGCACCAGTATGCCTATCAAGCTGGCAAATCAACCGATTTGGCACTTAATAACCTCGTGGGGAAGATCACCAAGTCTCTTGACAACAAAGAGATCATGGTGGGAGTCTTCCTCGACATAGAAGGAGCATTTAACAATGCATTACCAAACTCACTGTATGAAGCAGCAGTTTCCAGAGGAATAGAACCGGTCATAAACGGCTGGATCCGTAATATGCTAGATAGTAGGATGATAACGACCTCGATGGGAGGAGTTGAAGTCAGTTTCAGGCCGGGGAGAGGGTGCCCACAGGGAGGAGTACTCTCCCCCCTACTATGGACCCTTCTTGTAGACGACCTGCTGGCGATCCTCTCCCTATGGAGAGTTGAAGTTCAAGCATATGCGGATGACCTTGTAATAATGATCAAAGGAAACTCCGAGAGGACAATATCCAATGTCCTTCAGGAAGTTCTTCAAGTCACGTATCAGTGGTGCGAGAGGGAGCAGATGTCTGTAAATCCTCGCAAAACTGTTATAGTACCATTCACTAGACGAAAAAGGCTGGAAGACCTTATACCACCTACTCTTCAAGGAGTAGTTATACCATTTGCGGAGGAGGCTAAATATCTAGGTATCACACTTGATAGGAAGCTACTATGGAACTCCCATCTGGAAAAGATTATCCACAGAGCAAAGCTCTCCCTATGGAGTTGCAAAAAGATCTGTGGAAGAACTTGGGGCACTGGTCCCAAGCAAATACACTGGATATATGTAACGATCATTAGGCCAATGATCGCATATGGCTGTGTAGCTTGGTGGTCCAAAGGCTTACAAGCCTTGGCCAAAATGAAGCTGTCAAGTCTGCAAAGACAAGCATGCCTGGCAATCAGTGGAGCAATGAGCACCACACCGTCGGTGGCTATGGAAATACTTCTGGACCTTCCTCCACTCCATATATACTTGGAAAGAGAGGCCAGATGGACAACTTACAGACTACTACAGGTAGCACGAAGCACACAAATGGCTTGTGTCATGGAACGGACCAGTCTACTGGACGACACTCAAAGTCACAGTCTTCTGGGTATGCCCTCAGACATGATGCCATACACAACAAACCACTGCACTGCATACAACGTCCTCTTTCCAAGCAGAGACGAATGGGAGCGTAACTCAAACGACCTCCTCAAAGCAGACCTCACGTGGTTTACCGACGGTTCAAAGACTCCAACGGGAGTTGGATCCGGAGCGTACGACGCTGGGTCAAGACGAGAATTCTTTGCAAACCTGGGTCAGTACGCAACAATATTTCAGGCAGAAATTTATGCCATTGTACTCAGCGCGCAGATGCTGGTTGAAACGCACTGCACGCAGAAAACAATTAAAATCTTCTCAGATAGCCAAGCGGCCCTAAAAGCCCTTTGCTCCATTCGTTGCAATTCCAAACTAGTATGGAACTGTCAAGCAGCACTCAATGAAGTAGCTAAAAACAATAACTTGACTCTGGTCTGGATTCCAGGTCACTCCGGCCTTGGAGAGAACGAAATAGCCGACTCTCTGGCTAGAAGAGCAACTGAATCCAAATTTACAGGACCGGAACCTGCTCTTGGCATATCCTCAAATACTGCCAAAACAACAATAGACACCTGGGCGGAAAACAAGGTACTTCGGTACTGGCAAACTCTACCAGGATTAACTCACTCTAAGACCTTCATTGAGGGACCCTCGAGAAACAGAGCTAAAAAGCTACTGGAACTCAAAAGGACTGACCTAAGGGCCCTAATAGGCCTATACACAGGACACTGCAAAGTGAACCACCACTTACACAGGATGAATCTAGCCGATAACGCAGAATGTCGCCTGTGTTTGGAGGATGTAGAAACAGCAGAGCATGTACTATGCAACTGCCCCGCCTTGGGAAGAACCAGGCACTCAACGTTCGGAAAAGTACTTCTCTCTCCGAGAGACCTGGATACATTCACACCATCTAAGGTCATTAGCTTTTTAAAAAGCAGTGGCCTGCTAGAGTGGATGTAAATTACTTAGGTATGAGCCACAATAGACCGCTTGGTCGCAGTGGAGGTGTCACTAATCGACCCACTCATTATATAACTAAACTAACTAACTAGTCGGTAGGGTCGAAAATAGACTGTGCCGGCCTTTGCCAATTCAATTTTCATCTCGCCTAAACGAGTTAACCCAAGATCCGCCTCGCCTTGTGAAAAACAGACAGCTTTACGTGCTAGTAACCGCCTTAAAGCTAGCTCATTCGCCTCGCCTATATCCCCAATATTAAGCTCACTAAACTTAGTAATAGAAACTCTACTCACCCCAACTCCTGTGACAACAGTGGGCTCAGGAGCTGCCACACATCGCTGGGCTCGAGCAACCACTCTCCCCTTTTGCCACTTCAGCTCCTGGTCGCCAAGGTTGGTCACGTGAACTTGTATCTCGCTGCCTTGGCGCAGAATCCCTCGCGGCATCGCCACTAATGTACGCCCGTCATCAATCGCCTTAGCCTCCATTATCACCTCTTCGCCTGGCTCCGCCTCTACCACCACGTTCGCCATAACAGATGAGTGAGGAGGTACTTGAATATCCTCCTTCAGCAGGACACGTCGCCTTGTAGAAGTCTCCCCCTCCAGGGAGATGGACGCCAGAAGATCGTTGATCCTACCATCCCGGAAGAACTTCGCCTTTCCCTCCCGCACAATGAAGGACACGCCTGCGCCTCCTATTGCCGGTTGCCCTATAAGCAATTCAACCGGTGACATATCGCACAAAGTAACCAACGCCTCGGTTTTAATTTCGAGGTTGTCAACCTCAATAGACAGTTGACAACACCCATGCGCCGCGCCAGTACCACCAAAGACTCCCTTCAGCAGAACTACGCCCTCCTTCACCTCTAGACCCAGGCGTTCAGCACAACTTTCGGTAATGATGTTGTGCTGACTGCCTGTGTCCAGATACGCCTTTACGCCTTGCCCATTGATGCACACTAACCTTTTGAAGGTGTTGTCCAAATCATCACTTACCAGCCTGACCCGACAAGTTCCTTTCTTGGAGTCCGCCTGACTGCCCTTGCTGCCTCGCCTCGCCTGACCATACCTGGTGGTGCACTCCGCTGCCTTGTGGCCCTCGCGGCCACAGATCACACACCTCTCTCGCCTGGGCTTCGGGCAATCCCTGCTCAGGTGCTTGCCATACTCCTGGCAGTTGTAGCACCTGACCAACTCCTGACTGGGCGCCGGTCGCTTCGCCGGTGGTGATGTCGCCATTCGCCTCACTTGGCCTGCCTCGTCGCCTTCACGTCGCCCGCCTGTCCCTCCCGGTGACTGGTAGTTTTCCAGCCCCGACAGGAACTGCGCATACAACGCCTCCGGAGTTGTCGCCTTACACGCATACGCGTTTGCCCTCAGCTCATCAGGCAGCCCACGTATGATCACCGACACGGCGTCTTCGCCTGAAATGTGACACCTACCACACATCGCCAGCTTCGCATGATAGTAGCGCGTCATCGACTCTGCGGGTCTCTTGCGCCTCGCCACCAACTCCTCCAGACACACAGCAAAATCCTGGTGCCGGGGAAACGCCTTCTTCAACTTCGCCTTCCATTCCGCCCAGCCGAAGTCGTACTCCTCCAGGCGGTTGAACCACGCCCTCGCCGAACCCCTCAACTTCATCTGGGTGAAATATGCCCTTTCCGCCTCGGACCACCCGTATATTCCACCCAGCTGATCAATCATGGAGAGCCACCTCTCCACGTTGGAGTCCGGATCATCCGGGTCGAAGGGCTCCACGACCTCGCCAGCTGCCCGTATGTCGCCACGGACTCGCCCCGCATATGTCGAAGTCCCTGAAACACCAGAGACTGCAGGCGCCTGAAACACAGAAGGACTTACCTCCATCGCCACATCCCCAGATGGGGAGGTTACCCCACTCGCCTGTCCGCCAGTCGTCGCCAGGAACTTCTCCATCGCCTTGGAGGTTTGTTCCGCCACCAACGCCGCAATCCGCTCCGCCATTGTGCCGTCAAGGGCACGCAGAACCGCCGCCTCTGCTTCACGAGCCGCCGCCTCGGTTGCCGCCTGCACCGCCGCCTGAGTCGCTGCTTCTCGAACGCCAGCTTCCTCCTCTTCATAATTGAAGTCTAACTCGTCCAGGGCACTGGGGCGATCGCCGTCGCCGTCCCTGTTCTCATCCGCCATGATTGATTGCAACTCAATGTCACCAACACACACAACTGGTCTGGTCAGTCGTAAAAGACCGCCGCCAAAAATCACTTTTCGTAGCCGGAAAGCGCGTAAAATTCACAGATCCCACTTCTGAATTTGTTAGAAGAATAATTCGAGCTGGGAATAGCAGTCCTTCTTGTAAAAATAGCTATAGAAGCGACAGACAAATTCCTCAACTCAGGTATGACGCAGCTACCAAGTCACAGGTACCGTCGCCATTGGTAAATCCGCCCTGCCTCCCGCTCCTTCCACCGTCAAATCAGAGGAAGGCCTGACGCCGGTATCTGTCACCTGGCAGTGTCATCTGTCAGCTGCCGTTCGCCATACGCCACTTGCTCCTGTCTTCAGTCTTGCGCCTTTCCACGCCTCATCTCCAGTAGGCCTGCGCCAGAGATGTATCCCTGGTTGCCTACCGTTCGCCTTACTGGTGTAACAATATATTAGAAACAGGAAATTCATAAAACCTTCTATTTTAAAAAGGAAAAGAGAAGAGAATGATGAATGTATTGAGGGGAAGCCTAGGAGGGTGTCATGGTACAATGAGGCTGTTAATTTAAAAGCAAATAATGATATTCAATCAGATCTTGTTAGCCTGCAACCAATTAGCGCCTTCTTTGGATTTTGCCCTGATACTGACCATCAATTAGACGATAATTTAGATGTAAATGTAAATAATAGTAATTCTAGTAAGATAGAAAGTGATATCAGTGTAAGTGACAACCAATCGAACGATAGTGCTTATCTGAATAACCAGTTAAATGAACAACATCCTCTAAAGAACACTTGTCCCAACTCGGAGTACCAAAGCATAAACCGTGACCCTGACGTTGACAACAGTGCATCCAAACCATCAACAAGTGCTGCTATTAAAACGAGCTCCCCCAAAGTTAAAAGTGACGGAGCAAATTATGTCAAAGCATATTCTACGACTAATTTGGGACCAAGTGGGAGAGGAAGAGGTCGTGTAATTAGACAGCCTGAGAATAAATCATCTGAAACTGTTAGAACTTCATCAAGCGGCCGTCTGATTACAAGACCCCAAAAATTAGATTTGTAAATTGTAAATGATTGTTATTGTGTTTATTGTTTTTAATTTTAATGTGGCGTGGTCACCTCCTTTTATTATGTAATTAAAAATTAAAAAAAAAAGGGAGATGTTGAGGATGTGGCAACGCAGCATGCTGCTGACAGATGTCGATCAACAATGTCAGCAGTCAGACAGCGATGTTGGAATTGAGACATGACTGTCATTCATCATTATTACGCCGAGCACGAGAAGTGTAATCTCAATGGTTAATAAAATTATAAAATATAAAGTAAAATGAGTCTTTGAATAATGAGTTCAAATAAATATAATAATAAATAACACAGCACTGACAGTGCGTGTAAACAACACTTCACCAATAGGTTAAGAGCTACGTTTTCCTAGCTGCGTCAAACGCTAGCGCAAAACGCCTGCGTTTTACGCAGGGCGATCCACGCAGTGTGGGTTGCGTGAACAGTGTTTTCCAACTTGCGCAAATAAGTTCGAAGAAGCGTTTTATTATAGTGCGTTGAGTATATAAAAATGGCCGGTAATAATAATATGATGAGAAAAAGAGTTATAGATCTCATCGCGATGGAGCTACGAGAGTAGGAAGAAGAAGAAGTATTTATAATAAGTACCTTGTTGAAAAAAATAAGACGTAGTGAAAGTGAGCTTTTTAAAACCAGGGAATTGGAAGGCTGCTTTAAGTTACTCATTACTAACCATTTGGACGACAATGAAGTGAAATTCAAGGAATATTTTCGTTTAACTAAAAATCAGTTTATGTTTATTTTGGATTTGATAAAGGAAGATGTTGCGATATTGCCAAGTTTTCGAGTGAAACGCCCCATATCGGAAGCAGAAAAATTAGCTATATGCATCAGGTAAGTCTCCTTTGAATTATGTTATTCCAAGTTTAATACCTTTATATAAAAGAAGAGGGGAAAAATAAAGTAATAACAAAATTAAGCTTTATTATAATAATAATTATGTGTAATTACACGTCAAACATGGTTAAAGAAAACATAATATTATTACTAATCAGTGTTATTTTCGTTGTATGACTGCCAATATGGTATTAAGCTGAGGTCGCTGTCAAATTGAGGCTCATTTGGAGATGGGGTTGGCACAGGAATCGTCTCCGACATGCTAGATTCATAATCAGAAGATGTGAGGTGACATTGAGGACAACTATAATTATTAAAGGTTGTCGTAGAAGAAGAAGAAGAAGCATGTAACGCACTTCTAGTCTGCTTTCTTCTTCGAATACTATTTTCGATATTTGTACTTTTACAGATGTCTTAGACTGCGCTGGAAACTTTTTTACTGAGGCTGACATTGATTTAAAAAATAAGTCAATTTCATCTTCGACTACTTCTTGCTCTAAACATGTTTCTAGCTTTTTAAGATGAATAGTCCTTTCCTTATTTTGGCGTTCTAAAAATGCCATTATTTTGTCATTTCCTTTGGTTTTCACTTTTCTTTCTTTTATAAGTCACAATATTAGGTTTTGCCGATAATGTAGCGGGGGTGGAATGAGTCATCTGATCGCTAGAAGGGCGCAGGGATTGAGACAAAATATCTTCTATATCACTGCTATTTGGTTCGGAATGGTTGTCGTCTTCACTATTATGTAAATGGTTATCATTATTATCTGGCATATCGCTATCTTCTACATTTGTAAAACTTCTGAAAAGGGAAATAAAATAAACCTCTTACACTTTGATAAAATTTATTATTGGTTCAAATACTTGGATAAAAACTTACTCTCTCTCAGTTTCAACCCTATCCAAAAAGCGCAATCTTTCAAAATAGGTTTTGCTTTTTTTCTTTTCTGCCGGAGTTCCTGTTGGAAGCTTGCCAGCTTTCTTTAATTTTTTGTAATGGTCACGGATACTTCGCCACCTTGTCTTACATTGATTTACTGGAAGCAAATACAAATCTTTAACGACGTTTTGCTTTCTGTTTCTGTTATAATTTTAAAAAGCCAATTTTAAAATAGCATTTTGTTTTTCAGTTTTCTTGCAACTGGAGAAACTTATATAGATCACTGGCCTTCACACATCGAATATCACATTCATACATAAGCATATTGGTTCCACAAGTTTTAAAGGCCCTTTGTAAAAACTTGCAACCTTTATTTTTGCCTTCTCCGTCGGAAATTAACTTTATTGAAACAGCGGATCAATTTTGGAAACAGTGGAATTTTCCTAATCTGATTGGAGCTATAGACGGCAAACACGTTCGCCTTATCGCCCCTAACAATAGTGGATCGTTATTCTTTAATTATAAAAATTACTTTTCCATCGTTCTTTTGGCTCTAGTTGACGCAAACTACAAATTTTTGGCAATTGATGTTGGATCTTATGGAAAGGAAGGTGATGCAGGAATATTTCTAAAATCTTCAATGGGAAAGCAAATTAATTCGCGAAAATTTAGTTTTCCTGAGCCAAAAGCTTTACCTAATTCAAATATTGTGTTACCACATGTAATTGTGGTAGACGAATTCGTTGCTTAAGCATTTAAGTTGGATACTCATGTGTTGAAACCATACTGTAGAAAACAAGCTACCGAGGATGTCAGCAAGGCAATATTTAATTATCGTTTATGTAGGGCACGCCGAGTCACCGAAAATGCTTTTGGGATACTTTGTCAAGTTTTTAGAATATTTTTTACACCTATTAACCTAAAAGCTGAGACAGTTGATTCTCTTATAACTGCCGCCTGTTGTATTCACAACTATAATCTTCGAAATGAATACATAAACAACTCATCCCCCAGAAAAACATTCATTACAGCATGAAGAATATAGACTTCCTACAGAGAATATGATAGGCCTGCAGAGAAGCGGTGGATATGCAGCATATGATGGGTTTCAAGTACGAAATTCCTTTAAAGATTTTTTACTACGGAAGGTTCTGTTAGCTGGCAACATACAAGTAGTATGGGTCATTAATTACTAATAGTATAATATACAGATAATATTAACATTAACATTATAAAATTGCAACACATCAAATAAATAATGTACAGTAAAAACCAATTTTCTTTACTTACCTGTTTTATTATTGATTTCTTCCCCAATTTGTTTCCATTTTGTGTCTTTTAATCCCGTATTTTTAAAGTTTTTTAATTTGTATCATATATTATAGGTAGTCCAGCCACCAGTTCAATTAACAGCTCATCTTCAGCTGCAGAAAATCTTGGTTGACGTTCTTTATCCGCCATAATTTAAAAAACAATACACTTGCGCACTGCGTCGCGTGATTTCACTGCTCTCGAGGCACAGCCGACGTTTCACGCGAGCGCACACCGTCCAATGCTGCGGAACACGCACTGTAGGAAAACGGTCCGATTTAAACCATACATGAGCAGTGTTGGGCGTGTTACGCGTGCGTCGTACGCAGTGCGTTTGACGCAGCTAGGAAAACGTAGCTTAAGCTACGTTTTCCTAGCTGCGAGCGCAAAACGCCTGCGGTACACGCAGGGCGATTCACGCAGTGTGGGTTGCGTGAACAGTGTTTTCCAACTTGCGCAAATCAGTTCAAATTAAGACGTATTATTTATTTTGGTAATAATATTATGAGAAAAGGAGTTCTTCTAGATCTCATTACGATGAAGAAGAAGTATTTATAATTCCTTGTTATAGAGAACTTTGTTGAAAAAAGACGAACCTAGAGAATTTAATTCGATTTTGTGTCTTTTAAATCCTTATTTTTGTAGTCTTTTAATTTTACATCGTATATTATGAGTAATCCAGCCACCAGTTCAAACAACAGTTCATCTTCAGCTGCAGAAAATCTTGGTTGAGGTTCTTTACCTGATGTATTCAATATTAAAATCAAAAAAACTTATAACTTACGCACTGCGTCGCGTGATTTGACTGCTCTCGAGGCACAGCCGACGTTTCACGCGAGCGCACACCGTCCAATGCTGCGGAACACGCACTGTAGGAAAACGGTCCGATTTAAACCATACAAGAGCAGTGTTGGACGTGTTACGCGTGCGTCGTACGCAGTGCGATATACGCAGCTAGGAAAACGTAGCTTAAACCGTATTATGGTTTACGTTAGCGTAAAGTACATCTACGCATGCTCTGATGTCAAAATAACGTCAACTTTAATACTGCCTGACGTTATTTGTGTCTGCAATATCTCTCTATTGTCGCATCGCATTTATCATTATAAATATAACAGAAGTTTGGTTATTGTTATTTATTTAATTATTTATCAGTAATCTCCGTACTTTGTTTTAATTCGATGGTTTATAATAATTGTTCAAATTAATTAGAAGCGCTCACGTAGAAGTGAAAAACTGCAATAGTTGAAAGTTTTTTTCGTAATGGATTAATAAACTTCATGGAATGTGGATGGATGATCTCTTTAGATCTGTGTAGAATAATAATTATCAAGACTGCAAACCCAAGAGAATAAGCTTCAAAAACTCGGTGCTTGGATTTCTGTTGGAACCTGTTATTACAAGCAATGATTTACGAACAAGAGGTTATTAGTATATCATTAGCTAGGAATAGACGAAGCGATTAGCTTGCCGATTTGATCGCCACGAGCAAATTCGGCGGATTTGCTCGTGGCGAGCAGCGTCGACAGATTTTTCAAGTCACACCATAAACGTCCACGCTAATCGTACGAATTATCCGTCGGAGTGGCTCATCACATGCAAGTGTGTACGTTTATGGGGAAACTACACGATTTATCGGTCGGATTTGCGTGGCTCGTGATCTGTAGAAAATTTCAAGAGGTCGCGAGCCATGCCTAAAATCCTTTTTTGATGCTTACACTCAGAGTGCGGTATTTACGCGGTATTTTTAAGCTAATTAATATTTGATAATAATGTCAAAGTATAATAATAATAACAAAAACCTTCTTGCGCATCAATCGCAGAAACAGTGTATTTTTATGCGATTCAACTATGAAAATTTTTGCCGCCTTTTAAATTGGCTTTCTGAATTTTTCAATAGTCAGGTCGAATTTGCGTAGTGGTTTACTGTGAAAATTTCATTTCATTTCGTTTGAAAGCGTGCCATAAAATAGATTTTTACATATAATAAACCAAAAAAAATTGGCAAAATTTAACAATTTCGTCTCTTGTCCTATATACCCGCCACTGACTAACTTTAAAAAGTTACAGGCGAGTTCTGAAAACCGAACATTTGAAATTTTAGAGAAATAAACATCATGTAAAAAATTCGAATAACTCCCCGCCATTTCTCTTATTTGCTTCTTTAAATTTTGGAGAGTTACAAGCTATTAGTGTAGTTGTCTACTCCGAAAATTTCAGGTAAATTCCCTCAAAAATGTGCTCATAATCAATTAAAGAAATTTAGCCATTTTTACCATTTTCTTACCCACGCCACTAGCTTACTAATAAAAATAATAAAAATTTTATTGCATTAATTCAAATTTCAAATCATTTTAATCCAATCTTGTTAATACAGGTTTGTAGGAGTTTTTATTTTCTGCAATTGGGGTTGGCAGGAGCAGTCATATCTGCATGGGTGGTCCCGCCCGAGCCGAGCGCGATGAAAACGGTGCGCTGGTCTGGTAGGTGCTGGTGCTGGTTTTAAATCAAGCAGTCCCGGGTCTGAATATTACATTCAATCGTTAAGTTATTAAACAAGCCTTTAATTGTCATCCTCATTATTTTGTTGTGAAAAGTTTTCTTTCTATATTGCTTATACAGGGACTAAAAAATAGCCTTTTCCCTAAAATTCAAAAAGCCGCCATTTTGAAACGACTTGATCGATTTTGCTCAAAAAATGCAATACCAGACCACTACTTGTGGATAATATCTTCCTCCCATAAAAATTTCAGCCTCCTAGATTGAAAACTGCTACCAGAAAACCGTGCCACAGGACCGAATGTTTCGAAATTTTAAAGGACACCTGTAGAAGAAACGCGACTTTTGAAAAATTTTTCAACGAAAATTTAACGTCATCCCAAAGTTTCACAAGAGTAAAAAATTTCTTTCACTAATCTTGAAAGATGAAGCTACTAGAGCGTTTTTAAAATTTTAGAGAAATTTACATCATGTAAAATAAATTTGAATATCTCCGCCATTTTTTTTTATTTGATCCTTGAAATTTTTGAAGATTAAAGAGTATTAGTATAGTTGTCTACTGTAAAAATTTTAGTTCAATTCCTTCAAAAATGTGCTCAAAAACTGTTATAGAAATTAAGCCATTTTCACTCTTTTCCTACCCACGCCACTGGCTTAATAATTGAAAAAATTCAAATTTTTTTGCATTAACTCAAATTTCAATTAATTTTCTTTCAATCCTGTTAACTTGATGTGAAAGTTTTTTTGCCATCTTGCTCATACAGGGATTCAAAAAATAGTAAATTTTCCGAAAATTCAAATGGTCGCAATTTTGAAACGGATCGGCCGATTTTGCTCAAGTGCAATACCAGACCACTCCTTGTAGACATCTTACTCTTACAAAAATTTCAGCCCCCTAGATTGAAAACTGCGGCTAGAAACCGTGCCTCAAGGACCGGATTAGTGGAATTTTGGAAGGACACCCTGTAGAAGTGACGTGACTTTTGGAAATTTTTTCAAGGAAAATCCAACTTAATTCTAAAGCTTTACAAGAATCCAAAATTTCGTTCACTAATCTTGAAAGATAAAGCTACAGGAGCGTTTTTAAAATCGAAAAATTGTGATTTTGGAGAAATAAATATATACAGCGTGTTCAGTTAAGGGTACGGAGCGGCCATATCTCGGTAACTATTGGTCCTAGAGCCTCAAATTAAAAATTTTCCAGACATAAGTGACCATGAGAAATTCATAGAAGATATTTTCAAGATGGCCGCACTTTCGGAAATACCGGAAGTAGACACCTAGTTCATTATTTTAACGGGAACACCCTGTAAAATATTATATTTTTTAAATGTCTGAAGAAATCGAATACAGGTGGTTTTCACCACTGGAATTTAGATTGAGCGGTTTATGAGTTATAAACAAGTGAAAATCGAAAATTTTCAACTTCAAAGCAGTCTAGAACTAGAATGACTCAAGATATCTAAGAACGGTTTACATGTCCCTATCCTAATTTTTAATGTTTCATCCCACTATGTGGAGTAAATTTTAATACAGGGTGATGAAAATTATCCGATTTTTCATCACCCTGTATTAAAATTTAAACCACATAATAGTAGGATATAATGTGAAAAGTTAGGATAGGGACATGTAATAGTTATTTACATTACAAGCTACGAAAGTTCACTTTTTGGTGTGAGGTGTATTTGAATACCCGAGGCGAAGCGTAGCGTAGCCGAGGGTATTTAAAACTCCGAGCACCTGAAAGAGCTTTCGTAGCGTGTAATGTATTAAACTTTTCATTCTCCCCTTGCCATATTGAACCACGGATTAAGAAGAAATGAGTAAAATAATACGATTCAGTGATAACAATGGAATTATTATAAGGTGCCATGTTTTTAACATTACCATAGTAACGATAGTTTTAAGTTATTAATTTATGACACTGTCAAGTTTAAAACTCTGTACCGCTATAATTTCAGAATCTTTGATCGTAGTTTAGTTCAAAATGAATTTCATTCAAGAAGCTGCAAATTCCAGTAAATCTTTCTGGAACATACAATAATAATTATTTGTATGTTCCAGAAAGATTTACTGGAATTTTTATTGCAGTTTTACATTTAATTTTCCATCTAAATAAACGTTAATCAAACTGACATTTCTACTTTTTTGTCCAGGCCACGAAAGTTTTTCATAGCTAGCAACCACCTAGCAACCTATCACCTAGGATGTTTTACTTTCGCTTTCGGTCGTCTTATCAAGACAGAAAGTTACACTTTCGTAAAGGGGAGAATGAAAACCGTTTTTAGATATCTTGAGACGTTGAGAAATATTGACCTGCAAAGTGCAAATTTACTTTGTGTGCGTCATGAAAATTAAATAAAAAAGTTAGGTTTCTATTATTTTGATGACAAATAAAATTTATATATTTTATTTTTATTTATTTTCTATCAATATAATTGATACAGAATAATTTCAATTATCATTTCTTTTTTATTTAATATAGGTGTAGTGAGCAAACTGTGAAAATTTCATCCAGATCGGACCACGCGGACACAGAAGTTACGGTACGCGGTAGCTGTGTGACGTCATATTCGAGATAAGCCGATAGTTCGTCGTTGAGCTTTTCGACGTATAAAATCGGCGTCGGTTGTCCGATCGGGCTGAAATTTTCACAGTCGACTGCTTTAGTGATGAATAACGCAAAAATAAATAAAACTGCCCCACTTCGCTTATCACTCAAAATAAAATATTTTGGGGTTCGAAGGGAGAGAAGGGAAGCATTTAGTTTTTTTCGCTAATACTACTGGGAGTGGTGAGTAAACTGTGAAAATTTCATCCAGATCGGGCCACGGACACGGAAGTTACGGTACGCGGTAGTCTGCGTGACGTCATATTCGAAATATGCTGATAGTTCGTCGTTGAGCTTTTCGACGTATAAAATCGGCGTCGGTTGTCCGATCGGGCTGAAATTTTCACAGTCGACTGCTTTAGAGATGAATAACGAAAAAATAAATCAAACTGCCTCACTTCGCCTCTCACTCCAAAAAAATCTTTTGAGGGGTCGGGGGGAGGTAAATTTCTTTTTTCTCTAATACTGCTGGGTGTAAAAAAATTCCCCATTCTCCCTCATACTCAAAAAAAATAAAATAAAATAACTTTAGGGGTTTGGGAGGCGTTTTATTGGAACGGGGGTGTTGCAGATTGAGCTGCTTTAAATTAGTTAAATCATGTAGACACTGTCTATGTGTATGTAGACACAGTTTAGGATGAAGAAGAACTGAAATGTCGAATTTTCTGTTAAATATCGATCCGGGAGATGCACTTCTTAGGTGGTCTTCGTGGAATAGGGAAAAAGTAAAAATGTAACCCCAGCTTGCCTGCGTCAGGTGTGCAAAGCAAGATTCGCTTTTCGTTCGTTGACCAGGACAGAAGTCCTGCTGTCTCTAATATTCGTATTATTTCGTATCGTTCGTTCGTCAGACTAAATAAATACCTACATACCTACTCCGACTTAATTCAAATTATTCATCTTACTAAATCGTTTAATCATATTATAATCGTCTACATATAATTAGAAATTACCTTTAAATTGATTGGTTGTTCTACAGCATTGTGTAAAATTACTAGTTTTGCATTAAAAGATTAATTTAATGTGTGTCTATTAATTTATACAGTTCATTATTCGTTCTTTGTGTACCTAAACCGTACATAAAAGTGGTCCTTCGAGCCGGATTGTAACTGAATTTAGTGCAAATGGAAATTAATGGAAGTTGCTGGTGTCTCATGGATGCAGTGAATACGTCGTTAAGCAAAATTGTGCAGTTTTAAGTGTCCAAAATCGTTCATTACCGACTACAAGTGTTTCGTGTTGGATGGTTGTTGCAGAGAAACTTCTGTACGAGAGCCTGGGTTGCAGACAAGTTCCTGGAGTCCACAAAGACGAGCTCCTGGATTGCAGACAAGGCCCTGGAGTCCACAAAAACGAGCTTCTGGATTGCAGAGCAATTCCTGGATTCCACAAAAACGAGGTCCTGGATTGCAGAGAAGTTCCTGGATTCCACTAAACTGAGTAACGTACCTCTTCATTTATTATTCGAGGAAAGTTTCTTATTTCCTATTTCGTTATCGCAACAAAATTGCATATTAATCGTTCGAAGCCTAATTCGTCAGCTGATGAGTCGAAAGAAGCACTCAGACCCACCTACGTAATTAAATTCGTCGTTTTGGTTGATGTACCTACCTAATATTCGTGAATTCGTGAATAATACTAAAGTTGATAACTTTGATCGTAAAAATATAAATAATTGTAATTTCGTTCGTGTTTATAATATTAACATACCTATAGTTGTTATCGTATGTCATATCGTAAGTACCTAAATGTTCGTCAGTCGTCTCATTTTATGAAAAATCGTTTATTATATTATTCTGTGTTATAAAAATATCGTTTGTTAAGTAATATTGTAAAAAGATGGATAATTTGAAGAAAAAGAGGGGTTACGCGAAAGGATTAATTACAAAAATCGAAACGTGGGTTGAGGATAAATTAAAAGATGAAAATGATAAAAATCAAATCGAAATTCGCAAAAGAAATTTAATAGCAGCTTATCAGAGTTATGTTAATATACAAGAATCGATCGCGGAGATTAAAGAAGATGCCACTAAAGATAGTGAGGATGTAGAAAGTAAATTTTGTAATTTGTTTTCGAAGTTAGAAAACAGAATTGAAGAGTTAACTAGTCTAAGCACCCAACAACCTAGATTAGATGGAAACGTAGAATTTCAGAATTTCGTATCGAATTTACAACAATCGAATAAAGAATTTGTAGCCGAATTAGTTCAGGGTGTTACGTCAAGTATAAATACAAAGGGTGCAAATTCTCAAACAGTTAAGCTGCCCGAAATCAAAATTCCAATTTTTTCAGGTGATGCTGCAGAGTGGAATAGTTTTCATGATCTGTTTACTAAACTCATCATAAATAATGAGGATTTAGATAATATCGAAAAACTAATTTATCTTAAGGGATATTTGAGAGGCGAAGCACTGTCTTTAATACAGAATTTGTCGTTGGTAAGCTCGAATTTACAAACTGCGATTAAGTTGTTAGAAAATAGATATAAAAACACGTATGCGATAATCGAGGCGCACATCACCAATTTATTCGAAACCTTACCTAATTTATTGAAGCCAAAGGCTCAAAACCTGAGGGAGTTCTTAACTCATATTAATCAAAATATCGAAAGTTTGGAAAATTTAAATGTACCCGTAAATTCTTGGGACTTAATTTTAATTCACATTTTCTCCAAGAAATTGGATTTTCAATTGCAAAAGGCTTATTGCTTACATCGAGATACCAAGAACCTACCAACGTTAAAAGAATTTATTAATTTTTTAGAAAAGCAATGCAAAGCATTAGAGGAAATAGATGCAACAAAAGGCACTAGTCCTACACCGATTAGGAAAGTTAATCATTTTATTAGTTCAACTCATAATTCGAATCAACAACAGACAGGAAATGTGACAGGAAATCAATCCTATTTAATTTGTAATTTTTGCTCAGAGAATCATTCGATTTATAAATGTTATAAATTTAAACAATTAACTATTCAGGAAAGAAACAACTTTATAACCTCTCGAGGTTTTTGCAAAATATATCTGTTTAGGAAACATTCGTTCGATGATACTTGCACTGGGAATAATTGTTGGCAATGTGGCAAAAGGCATAATACTCTACTTCATATCAATTTTGATCGAGAAGTTCATTCAAATCCTAGAAATTTTCAAATTCGTCGCACAGAAAGTCGCAGCCAGTGGCAGGATCTCCATAAACCTAATTCAGGCACAATTAATCGTCAATTTAATCGTCAAAATCGTACGTATGGTGTAAACGAGGGTGTACACCAATATCAAAATAAACATTATTCAACTAATAATAATTCAAATCGATCAACGCCAGAAAATAGAGAATCGAGACAAATCGTAAATCAAAAGAATTCGAGTCAATTAGAATCAAGGTCGCAAGACGGTCCCAAGCAAAGAAGTATCGTAAATGAAAATAAAAATAAAGAAAATAAGCCCGAAAGTTCGTTATCGTTTTCCACTTATTCGCAAAATAATTCGCAAATCCTACTAGCCACAGCAGTGGTAACAATTTATAGTCGCAACGGCGATCCAGTTTCGGCTAGGTGCTTACTGGATTCGGCAAGTCAGATTAGCATGTGCACAAAAGAATTGCTAGACAAATTAAATTCGAATACTTATCGTAAAGAATTGCAAATATCAGGAATCTCGCAAATAAATGCTCAATCAAATGAGATGGTTGACTTAACCATTAAGTCAAACGTTTATAGAAAAAATTCGTTCAAAGTTTCGTGTGCAGTATTGGAAAAAATAACTTGCGAACTACCGCAAACTACTCTAAACGTATCAAATTTAAAAATACCGGATCACATTATGTTAGCTGATCCAAATTTTTATATCTCTTCGAAAATCGACATCTTGCTAGGAGCAGACGTCTATTATGATTTAATCGTTCCAGGAGTGATTAAATTAGGGGCGGATATGCCAACCCTTTTTAGTACACTTTTAGGATATGTCGTCGGCGGTAAATTGGCAAATAATAAGCCAAAGCATTTTAATATTAATTCGTATAATGAACTAGGGAATAGTTCACCCAATTGTTGTTCTTTTTTAAATACGTCATCGAGTAGCGATGAACTGTTACAAAAATTTTGGGAGATAGAAGACATCGAAGAGAAAACAATTTTAAGTCCCGAAAATGCAAAATCGGAAGAAATTTTTAAAGAAACGACGATTCGATTAGAAAATGGACGATTTCAAATAAATTTGCCATTTAAAAATCAAGAAAATAAATCGTGTAATTTAGCTGAATCGTTTTTGCAAGCAAGAAAACGATTTGCTGGTCTCGAAAAACGATTTCTAAGAGATCCAAATTTAAAATTAAAATATAAACAATTTATCGATGAATATGTAAACTTAAATCATGCAAAAATCGTCCCTCTAAGTTCTCATAATGAGAGAGGAGAAAATAAATATTTTATGCCCCATCACGCAGTTATACGTGAAGATAGTGAAACAACAAAATTGCGTGTTGTTTTTGACGCTTCGATGAAAACTTCATCGGGTTTATCGCTTAATGATATTTTATTAAAAGGCTATACGGTACAACCGGAATTATTCGATATCATATGTAGATTTCGGATAGGTACTTTCGTAGTCATTGCGGACATTGAAAAAATGTACCGCCAGATTCGTGTAAATCCGAATCACACATATTTACAGAACATCCTGTGGCGTGAAAATGAAAATGAACCTTTACAATGTTTAGAGTTATTAACAATAACGTATGGTACGAATTTCGCGCCCTTTGCTGCTACTAGATGTTTAAAAGAACTGGCTGAAAAGGAATCGCAAACTTACCCGCTTGCATCAAAAATGTTACTTTCGCAAACATACGTCGATGATGTGCTCGTCAGTTCAAATTCGAAAAATGAATTAATCGAAACTTCTTCGCAATTAATTAGTTTATTAAATACCGCAGGATTTAAGTTACATAAGTGGCATTCAAATGTCAAAGATTTTTCTACAGAGTTCAAGGAAAATAATTCGAATGAGGATTTCCAAGTTGATTCAAATCAAAATAATTCGAAAAATAATTACGACATTCAAAATGAAAGTTCGTCTAGTAAGGTACTTGGCTTGCAATGGAATTCTCATGAAGACTTTCTCGTAATGGCACTGCCCGAATTTAAGGAAATTAAAAATTACACAAAAAGAGAAGTTCTGTCGAAAATTGCTTCAATCTTCGATCCTATTGGATTGTTAGGTCCCGTCGTAGTAACTGCAAAATTAATTATGCAGAAAATATGGATCAGTAAAATCGAGTGGGATGATAATCTCCCAGATAATTTAATGTCGGAATGGAATAAATTTTTCTTCTCGCTACTGTGTCTAAAAGAGGTGAAGATTCCGAGGAATCTAACTTTAAATTTGTCAATCGAAAGTATCGAAATCCACGGATTTTGTGACGCCAGCTTAAAAGCTTATGGCGCCTGCGTATATTTGCGTGTATTATATTCAAATAAGGATGTGTCGTGTAGACTAATTTGTTCAAAATCTAGGGTGTCTCCTTTGAAAAGTATAACGTTGCCAAGGTTGGAACTCTGTGGAGCTGTGTTGCTCGCGAAATTAGTAGAAAGAATATGTCGAACTTACGAAAATAAAATTGAGTATTCTTCGGTTAATCTGTGGTCAGATTCAGAGATCGTCTTATATTGGTTAAATTCTCATGCTTCTCGTTGGTCTACGTTCGTATCAAATAGGGTCTCGGTAATTCAAACTCTGACGTCCAAACACACTTGGCGCCACGTTAAATCGGAAAACAACCCGGCTGATTACTTATCGCGGGGAATTTCGCCTGAAAAATTAAAGGATTGCGAAATGTGGTGGCTCGGTCCTACCTTTTTGCAAAATTATCATTGTGACTTGAGTAAATTAAATTTTAGGCCTACAGCTCATTCATTAGGTCTAAATGAAGAGCGAAATTCGGTGAAGCAAGTTGCGCTTCACAATCAAAGTGAAACATTTTGGTGTTAGGTGTTCCCATGTTAGCACCTCCACCACTGGCATCGAGACGAGTCGCTGGTGGACAGATTCCAGCCGGATGATGATGAGCGAGGTGCGACGGTGCAAAGAGAGATGAGCGAAGGACCCAGCGAGGAGCGGAACTGATGGGCAGTGTGGAAAGAATGACGAGCGAGTGTTGAGTAGCTATATGCCGGATAGTCTGACGACGCATTGTTACGTATACTTATACTGCGTAATATATTATTTATCAAGTCCTTCTTGTTTAATTGAAACCTCAAGGGGGTTTGCTAAAGTGTGCAAGGGTTTCTTTCATCAGAAGTGGGATTAAAGACCAAAATAATGCCCAAAAGGAAGTACCATAAAGGCCATTCGTCGCGACACGAACGATCACCGCGAAAATACTATAAGGGACATTCATCGTGTCCCAAACGATCTCCGACATCGAGTGAAAGTGAGTTAAGTGATGACGTGGCTCCGTTCCAGTCTACGGAAAGAGGACGTGGAAGCTCGAAGCTACTTGCTCAACCTCAACCACCTGTAACTGAGGGCGCAATTCAATCATCGGTGTCAAAAGGTTCTGCAGGGGTAAGTCAGCCTTGTTCAAATGAATTATCGGCTATCCCCGTCCAACGCATGAGCAATTTATTGTTAGCTTTTCCACCTTTTAACCCCATGCAAGATTCCATCACCGAGTGGGTGGAAATAGTAGAGAGCCACGCAAAAACTTACGGGCTCAACGACAGCGAACTAATCTTCCAAGCCCTCAATAAGTTAAGCGGGCCAGCAAAAATCTGGTATGATACCTATGTGTCGAGTGAGCCCGGATGGTCGGGTTATAATTGGCAACAATGGAAAACTCTGTTGCTCGAATCGTTTGAAGCACCTCGAAATACCTACCAGCTACTAATGGATGTTGCAACACATCGCCCTACGCCTGGTTGTTCTCTGTATGAATTTTACTTTCAGCATATCGCCAAGATCAATCGGTTGAAGGTTAATTTCTCTGCTGCTGATAAGGTTTCCTTGGTGCTAGGGGCCATCGGAGACGAAAACATCACCGCAGCGGCAGAAGCTGCCGGCATTGTCCTACCAAATGCGTTAGGAACGTATCTCCGAAATAAAACGTATTCGCCACCAGCGAGCCGGCATGAGCAGTCGCTTACTACTACGTCGGGTCCCAGACGTGTACAATATCAAGCGCTGATTTCCGGTGCGGGAAGACACAATAAATTACAGCTCGAGTGCCATTCTTGCGGCAAAGTAGGTCACGCAAAAAGTTCCTGCATACATCGAAACAAACGATGCAATTTTTGCAAAATAGAAGGTCACATAGAGGTGGCATGCCGTAAAAAGAAGGTCGCCGTAAATAAAAATAAACAAACGGTTAATATGATTGCTAATGTTGAAGCTCGAAAATTTTATAAAGAGGCTATCATTAATAATGTTCGTTTACAAGTTTTTATAGATCTTGGAAGCGACTGTTCTCTTATTGAACGGAATTTGGTAACAAAATACGGTTGGTTAGTGCAGAAATTACCGGAAGAAATAAAGCTCACTGGGTTCCTTGGAGTGGGCACGACGGTGACAGAATTTATTGAATGTTCAGTTGAAATCGACCGAGTTTGCCAGACAATTAGGATATATGTGCTTGACTTTTTATCTCCTAACCATTCACTGATTATAGGCAGGGATTTCACGGAAAAAGGTGAAATTGTTTACCAAAGAATTGATGATGAGTTAATTTTCGCTCGAAAAACTGTATCTAAATCCACTGTATCGCATGGAGAACTTTCTCAAGAAAACCTGACTCAGCTGTTTCAATTGCTCGAAAGATTTGAGGACTGCTTTGCGTCAAGTTACGAGACTTTGGGCAAAACTAATTCCATTAGTATGCAAATTCAGACCACCACCGATACCCCAATTCATTTTCGCCCATACCGATTGTCTGAATCGGAAAAAGCTAACCTTGAAAAAATTATTTCCCGTATGTTGAAGGCCGGTATCATCAGAAAAAGTACCTCCCCGTATGCTAGCCCGGCCTTGATGCTGGCTAAGAAGAACAACGAGATTCGTCTGGTTTGCGACTACAGGGCACTTAATAAAGTAACTGTCAAAAATAAATACCCGCTTCCCCTGATTGAAGATCTAATCGACGGTTTGCGCGGGTTTAAATATTTCACCACCCTAGATTTAACATCCGGGTACCACCAAATTCCTATGCATCCGGACTCAGTGCCCAAAACAGCCTTTATTACTCCAATAGGGCTGTATGAATATCTGCGAATGCCGATGGGACTATGTAACGCCGGTGCTGTCTTCCAGACAATGATGAATTCTGTATTCGAACCGTTCAAAGAAAATAAGATTATTCCATACCTGGACGATGTCCTGATTCCATCAAAGACCATACAGGAAGGGTTGCTTCTCCTCCAACGAGTACTGGAGACACTCCGAAAATATGGATTGACGGCGAAACTATCGAAGTCTACTTTTCTTCAGACAGAGATTTCCTATCTTGGTTATACTATACGAGAAAATTGTGTCAGTATAAACGAAAGCAAAATTACAGCGGTTAAGAATTTTCCAAGTCCAACCAATCAACATCGGCTTAGGCAGTTTTTAGGACTGGTTGGTTATTTTCGAAAGTTCATTAACAACTTTTCGCAAAAAACCGCTCTATTGACTAGACTACTAAGGAAGAACGTACCATGGGAATGGACCAAAGATCACGATGAATTGTTTGTTACCCTGAAGGAAGCTATTTGTGCAGATCCAATCCTTCGAATTTTCAATCCAGAACTAGAAACATTTGTTTATACCGATGCCAGTCAAGATGGGTTGGCGGGTATATTGACACAGAAATCCGAAGTGGGCGAACAGCCTGTCGCATATTTCAGCAGGCAGACATCCGATGCGGAAAAGAACTACCACTCCTTTGAGTTGGAAATGTTGGCGGTTGTTAAGACGCTAGAGAAGTTTCGTCATTATTTAGCTGGGAAGCAATTTACTCTTATAACGGACTGTAATTCGGTTAAGAATGCAATGGCAAAACATACAATCGTTCCGAGGATAGCGAGATGGGTGCTGAGCCTGCAATCATTTACATTTAATATCATACACCGTTCCGGATTCCAGATCCAGCATGTAGATGCATTGAGCCGGAATGCAAATTTGTCTGACCAAGATCGAACTGAGACGGAGACTACTGAATTTCATATCAATTTGATAGCTGAAAATGATTGGATGAGGGAGGCTCAAGATAAGGATGGATCTCTTAAACATCTGAAAAACATTCTGCTTTCAGGCAACCGGGACGACAATAAAGCCACGTTCCATGACTATGACCTTCGAGGAAATATCCTTTACCGAAATACTGATTATGGGCGAAGAATTGTCGTGCCAAAGAAAGGTAGATGGCATATCGTGAAGATTAATCATGATGACGTAGGACATTTCGCAGTGGAAAAGACATTGTCCCGTATTAAAGAGAAGTATTGGTTTCCGCATATGAAGAGATTTGTACAGAAATATATCCAGTCCTGTTTAAATTGTCTCTACCACAAGGTTCCCGCGGGCCGGAGGCCTGGATATTTACACTCTATTCCGAAGTTTGCACGTCCCTTCCACACCTTGCACATTGACCATTTGGGTCCCTTCGTAAAATCTGACAAAGGAAACAATCACCTACTGGTAATAGTTGACGGATTCACCAAATTTAATTTCTTACGGGCCGTACCTAGTACCAAGACAAAGTACATCACCAGACACTTGAAGGAAATATTCTCCATATTTGGTAATCCCCGTCGCATAATTACTGATGCTGGCCGACCGTTCAGATCCAAAATGTTCGAAGATTTCTGTGCAAAAAGAAATATAAGACTGCATGTGATCGCCACGGGTCTTCCACGAGCCAATGGACAAGTTGAACGGTGCAATCGTACTATATTAGATTCGTTGGCTGCTATGGGCGCCGATGTGGCTTCGACCAAATGGGACAACCGTCTGATCGCCGTTCAACAAGGTATTAATAGCACCAGACACGCAACCACAAAAGTTACACCTGCAGAATTAATGTTTGGTATGCACCTAAGTGCAGACCATGACTTCCCTGATACCGAGACCGAACCAGTTGTTGACGTAACTCGGGCTCGGGCTGAGGCCGCTAGGCGTCTCCAAGAGAATCAAGAAGTACAGGGTGTCCGATTTAACTCCAAACGCTGTTCACCACGTCGGTATAAAGTTGGCGACTTAGTATTGACAAAAGTGTCCGGTTTCTCCGCCCAAGGACAAAGTACTAAGCTTTTACCGAAATATAAGGGGCCCTTTGTCATAGCTGAAGTACTTCCAAACGACAGATATAGGGTCAAGGAGTCACGACACTCCTCCAGAAGTCAGATTCCGTATGAGGGCGTAATTGGCGTTGAACACTTGAAACCCTTCGCTTTGAGGGGGTTTGACCAACAAACTTATCACCAATAGACCGTAACAGTTCCAATCACTGTATTCTCCAGCGACCTTGATGTCTCCTTCTTTACATCTCCTTAGTGACCTTGACAGGCACGTTCTCAGTATTATCTTGACAGATCATTCTCCGACCCATTTCAGTGACCTTGACAGGCACATTCTCAGTATATCTTGACAGATCATTCTCCGATCCATTTCAGTGACCTTGACAGGCACATTCTCAGTATATCTTGACAGATCATTCTCCGACCCATTTCAGTGACCTTGACAGGCACGTTCTCAGTTTATCTTGACAGATCATTCTCCGACCCATTTCAGTGACCTTGACAGGCACATTCTCAGTATATCTTGACAGATTATTCTCCGACCCATTTCAGTGACCTTGACAGGCAAATTCTTAGTATATCTTGACAGATCATTCTCCGACCCATTTCAGTGACCTTGACAGGTACGTTCTCCGTATTTCTCCGACTATCATGATCAATCACTTTTCCGTATCTGAGCATTGAACCTGACAGGTTCCTTTTTCGTATATATTCTCCTACAAATTCCTTAAACCTTGATAGGTCAGCAAGTTAAAAGACTTTGACAAGTCATATCTCCAGAAGACCTAGACAGGTCACTACCTTGTATTTCAGAGTCTTCCTCTCAAGAATGCTGACCGAGGGCGATCAGCTTTCCAGGATGGCCGTGTTAGGTGTTCCCATGTTAGCACCTCCACCACTGGCATCGAGACGAGTCGCTGGTGGACAGATTCCAGCCGGATGATGATGAGCGAGGTGCGACGGTGCAAAGAGAGATGAGCGAAGGACCCAGCGAGGAGCGGAACTGATGGGCAGTGTGGATGTGGAAAGAATGACGAGCGAGTGTTGAGTAGCTATATGCCGGATAGTCTGACGACGCATTGTTACGTATACTTATACTGCGTAATATATTATTTATCAAGTCCTTCTTGTTTAATTGAAACCTCAAGGGGGTTTGCTAAAGTGTGCAAGGGTTTCTTTCATTGGATATCTCTGTTTTCAAAATTTTCCTGTTTCGTTCGTTTGCAAAGAACAGTTACGTATTGTTTGAGATTCGTTAGAAACGTAAAAAACAAAAATGGAGAAAAACAAACAGGTCCGTTAACTATTTATGAATTAAGGAAGTCGTTAGAAATAATAATTAAACAAGTACAAAGAATGAATTTTTCGTCAGAAGTAAGGCAGTTGCACCAAGGAAAACCTTCGGAAATTTTAAAAATTAACGATCTCGTTTTAATAAAAGAAGAAAATACTCCTCCATTGAAATGGCCAAGAGCTAGAGTTATGGAGGTCGTCCCTGGTGTTGACGGCAAAGTTCGAATGGTGAAACCTCGGGTTAAATTAAAAACTCAGGAGGGAAATTTCATAAGAAGTATTTCAAAGGTTTGCCCTTTGTCAAATCAAGATTAACAATGCAAGTAATAATTTCGAGACTATTTGTCTATTCGTTCGACGATTTTAAAATAAGAAAAAATATTATTATTTCGTTCGAGAGAGAACCGTATTATATGTTGAAAATTTTCGTATGAGAAAAAAAAAATTTATTTAGTGTTATTGAAGTCAGAGACTCCAAGGGGGGGAATATGTTGCAGATTGAGCTGCTTTAAATTAGTTAAATCATGTAGACACTGTCTATGTGTATGTAGACACAGTTTAGGATGAAGAAGAACTGAAATGTCGAATTTTCTGTTAAATATCGATCCGGGAGATGCACTTCTTAGGTGGTCTTCGTGGAATAGGGAAAAAGTAAAAATGTAACCCCAGCTTGCCTGCGTCAGGTGTGCAAAGCAAGATTCGCTTTTCGTTCGTTGACCAGGACAGAAGTCCTGCTGTCTCTAATATTCGTATTATTTCGTATCGTTCGTTCGTCAGACTAAATAAATACCTACATACCTACTCCGACTTAATTCAAATTATTCATCTTACTAAATCGTTTAATCATATTATAATCGTCTACATATAATTAGAAATTACCTTTAAATTGATTGGTTGTTCTACAGCATTGTGTAAAATTACTAGTTTTGCATTAAAAGATTAATTTAATGTGTGTCTATTAATTTATACAGTTCATTATTCGTTCTTTGTGTACCTAAACCGTACAGAGGGGATTTATTTTTTTCTCATATGGGACTAGATGTGGTGAGTATAAACTATGAAAATATTATCTAGACCGGATCACCGGACACAGAATTATTGACAGAACTTAAAGTTAAGATAGGGACATGTAGGTAAGCGGTTTTTCGATATTTTTATCCGTCTTCATAATTTACTTAAACGCCTTTGAAATTGAAAAATTCAGAGTTTATTTTGTTTGTAGCTCATAAGCTACTCTAGTTACATCCTGACTGTGAAAACTATGTGTATTTAACTTTCTCGGACAATATAAAAACGTAATATTAGGCAGGATGTCCCCATTAAAATAACGAAGTGGATTTCTTCAACTTCCTGTATTTCTAGACTTTCCGGACAACATCTTGAAAATATTTTCATTCGTGGTTACTTATATCATGGAATTTTTTTTTTCGAAACTCTACGACCAATAGTTTTAAACCTTAGAGTGGCGGACCTTAGAGAGACACCCGGTATAGTAACATGTATTGAGAGAGAAAAAGGATATTAACACCGAATATCTACGCCACACGACACACTACGGCATCTACAAAACCTGAAATAGCAAAATTAAAGACAATATCCTTGTTTGTTTATTTTTCATGACAAGTTTCATCAAAATCGGTTTAAATTTTAAACTGGTTGCAATCAAAAACTGTTATACTTCTTTAAACTTTGACACTGTATTTTTTGCCCAAAACGTCATTTTGAGCTAAGATTTACATTTTCAGCTATATCTCATTTAATAACTAGGAGGAGTAAACTGCAAAGTATCATTTACACCACTAAAAGTCACCAGATTAAATCACCAGATTTTTTTTGGCGGCAAATTTGAATTGAAACAATAATTATTAATAAGGAAGATAGGACTTGTTTTCGGTGTAGGAAGTCTACTTTTCAGGAGAGACTCTACAGCAGTATCACAAATCATTGTGATTTGCATAATATATCAGTATTATAGTGCTGAATGATTTTCTGGATATAAATAGAATGAAATTGAATAATTTATAGATATTTCGAAGAATATTAAAGGATAATAATTATTAACATTCATATTAAATTGATTGAAAGTAGGTACTTTATTTTAGGCAATACTTATGTGACAAATTTAATGTAACATATACCTAAATAATATATTTTATGTATGTATATTATATGACACATAACATCGTAGATAAAGTTTTTATTTTACATTTAATAATATTATATAATTTGTGGATAAGTCAATTTTTTCAAACAGTATTATTATAATTTTTCAGTTTTTGTATAGGACCAGATTCAAAGTGTGTTGTTGAAATTAACTTTATCACATACAGCAGTCCCTGTTTGGTCTAAATCCGCACCTTGTTCGATTGGAATATGTTCTTCAATTATTGGTGAAGTACGTATATAGACTATAGTTTTTCAAAAATCTTGTAGGTGACACTCTTTTCTTCCCGTTTCTTTGGAGGAGACATCCTCTCACTTGTACTTGATGTAGGATTATCCATATTGGCACTTGAAACCGTTTGCAGGATGAAAATGGAAAGCCAAAAATAATTTCAAAATTCTGAAAAGGATGTCTGTTCTCTAAAAAGAACTGAATGGGCTTCAAAAAGAACTTATTTGGTTTTGAAATAAATTTTAAAGAACTTATTTAGAACAACTTATAGGGTTTTGGAAATAACTGATTATAAAACTGATGTGTCACATTCGACGCTGATATTGTAAACAATAATGACACAACAATAAAAAAAACAAGCGTATATGTAGTGTTGAGCGTTGCATAGATTCAATTTCCTGTACAAGTTTTGCTGGGTGTAATTTTGCCTATGAATTGACCAATGAGAAGCATCTTTTTTTGGCGGTTTATTTAAATTTACTCCTCCTAGTTATTAAATAAGGTATAGTATTCAAGAGAGGAAGTACTCATTTTAGCTTGGTCCACTATCACTGAAACACCCTGTATTGTCTTTTATACCAACAACGTGATAATACTTGATAATACTTGAGGAACAAATACTTGATAATAATAATAATGTACTTTTGTATTTTTTTTATTATTTCGATTACTTATGAGTTAAAAGTACTTTACAAATCGACAATAATTTTCCACTAAATTTTTAAGCCTGAATCTTTTTTTACATGTGATCCTTTGAGGAAACGTTATTCTCAGGAAAACCTTAGAAATGGCGCGTCGAAAAAATATTTCTTTTTTCATTTCGCGAAAAAAAGTGGGCAAGCTCAAAGTTTTCGACTGTACCAAAAGAATAGTACATGTAAGATTAATCAAACATAATAATTTAATTACAATTCAATTTCTACTTTCATAAAATTTAATAAGGAAACTTTCGAGTATTTTAAATCAAAATAACAATATTTCACAAGTAAAGTTTGACTTGCTTGAGATAGATAGGCATCCGTGATTAGAATACAAATGGCTCTCTCTATGAACGTAAAAGTGTTATACTCATGGATACACTCTCTCTGTCGATGCATTCTTCTCTTGGTCCTGCGATTATATGGCAGGCTGATGAGGGATAATAACATCGAAACATCGTTCTCCTTGTCTTAACCAGACCGTCTGAGGTTTGTGTCGTGTAGAGAGAGCCATTTTTACGTTAAAATTAGATTTGAAGCTCGGTTACAGTTTATGAAATATTAAACTTTTCAATGAATAAGCTATAAAATGTAAATCATGTGATTTTGCCTCTCGGTATAATTAGGGTACTTTGGTAGGTACGTATTCGTTGTTTGAAAAAAAATATATAAATGAGATGAAATTCTGATGATTGCACGACTACCTACATAGGATATTTTTTCAAAAAAGTTATGACATCTTCAAAGGGAATAGGTAATATCATTTTGTTTGTTCTACATTTTTCACAAATTAAATGTGTATCAAAAATATTTAAAACAGCCGCTTGCTGTGCTTAAAATTAGAAAGCACACGTAGAAATCTAGACAGATCATGATCTATAATATCATGAAAACTATTCCTTGTTCTGTTGCGAACATCAATTTAAATAATATTGTCTAAGGGATTCCCTGTGACAGGAATAGCATTTATATTTTCCTTGTAACGTTCTATTTTAGAACCGTTACAATTTTTATTAATTTTTATACCATAGTAGTTGGCTCTTTATTTCATTTCTTAGAAATTTAAATTCACCGCCTTTCGTCCCGTAGGTAGGTACGTTATTATTAATTTTATAAATCGATGTCGTTCTCCGCGATCGAAGAAAAATGCTACCGGGGAAGGGAACGTTATCTGGTCAGGTCCGACGTCGGCATCGCGATATACCTACTACCATCGAGAAGCCTGACGGCCGAATTATATTTTTGGTTTCCCGTAATTTTGCTAATTTTTTTCTTAAATTATTTCAATATGTGCGGTTTAACCGGTAAGTTTCTATAACTCATTAATTGTTAATCTATATTTTTTTTAACCCGTATTATTATTCATAATACTTATAAAAACTTTGCCTCAAGTATTTCAGCTTATGAGTGCCGGTGTTAATGTAATTGAAGTAGTCATATCTGCACAAGATGGCGTTTTGTCTTAATTATCAAATTTTACTCAAATTTATTAAATTTTCTCTTTAAACAAACTGCTTATTGCATGTTGGTTTTGCTTTTCGGTCAAGAGATATAGTTTCAGAAATTAAAGTCATTACGTTTTTTTTTTTTGATCAAATTCTACGCACCATCTTGGCAGATAACGCGAGTTTTTTCTATATAATTGAACCACCGTTAATTCACCTGAATTTCCACAGCGGATCCCTAGGAGCCTGAAATTGAATAAAAATCCATGCAGATATCTATACGCTCCATTCAGAAGTTTTTTTCTTTTGGCAAGATTTGAAGACTCCCTCTGAATCCGAGGACATAGATTTCTGATCTCCTTTGTTATATACCTACTGGAACTCCGTTACCGAACCAAATCAAACCAAATCGGATTCTCAAGATAAGTGGACCATACCTACCTAAATTACAAACAATAGTTTTGATCGTCATTTTCAACATTATTTCCTCTTCACCTTAATTTGCATTTCAATTATTAATGTCTCTTGCGTTAATGTAATTAATAACTCAATTTAAGTAGTGTAAACCAGAAGCAATACTTATAATGTAATTGGCAGCGTTTTTTATTGTTATTATTTCATAATTTATTTCTGTGTATCGGATGAATTTTTTCTTGTAAAATTTATTTCCATATTTTGTTATTAAACTATTTTTTTGTTGATCTCAGGTTGCTTGATATCCTTTCCCCACTGTAACTTGCCCACGACCCTGGTGGAAACTCATGATTTAATTTTTTATTTAAATTAAAAATAGTTATCTATTAAATCCCTAAAGTAAACGTTACATTTAAAACTACAATCCTAATAAGCAAGCGGCCACTCTTTCAAGATTTACGACTATACGTTTATTTATCGACCCAGGCCAGAGATGAGGACTGGTTGTACATATTACTCAAACATCGACTAGGTACCTGCTCCGCATATCCGCATTCTCAAACTATTTAACTTATATGTTAAAAAAAATTATTAAGGTTTATTTCATTGAATGAAAAAAGACGAGAAAAATACAATAATAATTATTCCTTTTTTCGTTCTTTTTTACAATTATTTCTCATATGACTTATACAGGCTCTACAATCTACAAGTTGGTGACAAACTTTGCCTGAACATAGGTCATTTGATTTTAAACATATTTTTTTAGTAAACATGGAGCTGATTTTTTATTTCATTTTTTTGAGTTCCAGGCATTTAAGCTCTTTTAACAATAAAAAATTAAATTAGCTTGAAAGCACAACACTTATGGAAAAATCAACAAATAATTTTTCTTTTATAGAAACAAATTTTATAAATTTGGTTTTATTTTTTTTATTTTTCTTAAGTTTTGTGATTTTTACCTAATTTAAATTTTTATTGTTAAAAAATGTTTAAAATCAAGTGACCAATCTCGTGGCAAAGTTTGTTGCCGAGCTTGTAGAACACCCTGTATATTCAATAAATACATAAAAAAAATATCGTTTCAAATAAAAATTCTGATATTTATTAGGGTCATTATTTACATCTGCGTGCCCTACAGTTTCCCTATGGCACTTACACACCCGTGTCTCTTGAATTTCCGGACATAGGGAATTCCCATGTTAAAATAAACTATTGTAAACATTGGCTCCCCTAATTATTTTACAGTAAAATATCAAATGTAAAGCTCCTTAAGGAAAAAAGCTGCTTCTTATGTTTTAATTACATTTTCCTTTGGTTCATCCCTTTTCGAGAAAATTTCGTTTTCGAGAAAGGTTTTTCATAGTTTTTCAAGGTTGCTTTGCTTTTGATAGATATTTTGATAACTAACCGAGTACAAATCTCTGATATTTCTAAGTGAATTTCCAGAGTAATGCCATTCAATAAATTATACTTTTTCTTCAATGGTATAAATAATTCATTTTTATAAACAAGTTTTTCTTTAAAAAGTAATACTTTGCCACTTACGGCTGTGTCCATTTCTGAAGAAGGTACCTATCGAGTCTAAGTAGAAAATTTTTAAATTCATCTATTTTTGACATGAAAGTAATTACAAAAATATTAATAAAAGTCATTTGACGTAGATATCTCATTAGCTTCAAAATCGAGCACAGAAATCTGCCCATTAGCGTAATGAGCCTTTATAATATTGGCTGTTAAAGTTTTAATGATGAATGAATTACTTTTGAACAATCAGTTATTGACAATTATAATTTTTAGCATTATCTGTCAAAAGCAAATAAACCTTGAAAAACTACGAAAAACCATTAAACAGTTTTTCTTGGAAACTGTTCATTTTATCGTGATAGAACAGGAGGTCCTTCTCCGAATATTTTTTCATGTTCTTTAATTTCACATCATCAAAATTAAGAAAAAAATATTTAGGACAAAGTTATAGGCCTTTTTTGAAGGTCAAAGGCAGTTAAGGCTGTTTGGCTTTGAGGAATTTGAGTCTAATTTAGACCAAGGATGCAAAGGTTTATCAGTGACAAGTGTGCCAAATTTGAAGAAAATCAGTACACTAGAAAAAGTGTAATAAAAAAATATTGATTTAAAAAAATAAATTTTGAATGCCTATAACTTTCTTATTTGTGAGTTTTCGAAAAAAAAGTTAAAGATACTTTTGCCAATAATTTTTCAAGTAGAATAACTTTCTTGAATTTTTACGCATGATTTCGAGACATCCTGTAGAGATAATTTCGTGAAACTTTCAATTTTTGTATTTATAGTTCTCATGGATCGAATGAAGTAGAAACAATTTTCTGGGCCGCCTAGATTCAAGTTAGGACAGTCAACTTTTTTTTCAAATGGCCGGCCATATTCGATTTTGACATTTTTTTAAAGCAGATTTCTCTTTCCTTCTCAGCGATATGCCACTTGCCACCAGTATTTCACATGTGTAAAAGGAGCATTTTACACATTATTGAAAGGAAGCAAAAATTATCCAACAAACCATCTAACAAATTACTAACTACCTAGGTTATTTAACAAATAAAATAGTTAATAAAGAAAAAATACAAAAAGTGGAAAATTGACATTAATAGGTAGGTACAGGATATTTTCAAAACGACCTGCATTTTCTTAATATGTACATATTCTGGTTTTAAAATCAATTTGAGCAATGATCTTTGGATTGCTGATAAGGCTACACGGATTATAATTTTTGTATGGTGAGTTCTTGCAACTTCGCTAAACTGAGAGTGGGCACATCATACTCTTGATTTTTAAGGAGTTCCCATAAGAAATAATCCAATGAATTTAGGTCATGGACCTAGCGGGCCATATAACTCGACCGTGTGTATTACGTGCACCTGCTGTTCTAAAAATAGATAGCGACGTTGCCAGTTGGAGGAAGCACTATTGTTCGCTAATTGTCCATGTGATATACGCAAACGTATATTTATTTCATGCCCCTGGTGGAATTCTGCTGAACTAAAATTATACACTTTTTACATGGTCGTATCATTATTGAGACCATCAAAAAATTTTAAATCTTGAAATATCTTAAGAATGACACTAGATGGGGCAATGCTTTTAAAAACTTTGGTACAGGCTTAAAATTTGGCCTCTAAATCTAACCGTATTTTTCTGGAAGCTGTCTTAGGAGCTCCAAAAACAGGGGTGACTTTACTGCGTCCGGTATACGGACGCAATAACGCGATGGACGCAATAATCAATGTAAAAGGGAAGTTGACGGAGTCAATAATGTTAGCAGGATGTACATATATATATATATCGTGGGCAGGTGAATTTTGGAAAACCACTTTTTCGTGATCTGGGGGTCATGATCGGTGGACATTTGATGAGTTTGGGTGATTTTCGAAAAGTGATGTCGTCCTCAATAGTGTATTTTTTTGTTAAAAAATACACTAAAAATCAAGAGCTGTCAGTTGTAAAGAGTGGACTAAGAAGCTAAGACAAACCTCTTTGTGTCAGGGCCTACTCCATAACGATTTACTTTTCGAACACCCTATTATAGTTGCAGAACATAGGCGAATAGCACGGGAAATCACATATTTGCAGTTTATTTCTCACCACTTTTATCTACAAGAACGGTAATGGTGTGTATTGAAAGATAATTATTTTCTTAACATGCTGCTGATATCAAAATAGCTACTAACTAACAGTTTTTTTTCATGACAGAATATTTTAAACATTTTCAAAATTAAAAGATGCGAGCTGCCATGACATGCTAAATTCGGATAAATTTTTCACTGTCAAAGCAAATACTTTCACCTTTAAAAGAACTTTTATAGAAATGACTAGAATCCAACAAAATTCAAATGCTATGAACTCTATGAAAGATGTAGAAAATCTTAGTAGCATTTACACATTTTTAGTAAAAATTGATAAAGAAAACAACCTACAATAGTCTCAATTTAATCCAAAGTTTAAAGAATTTTGATTCTTCCGATATTTTTATTTTTTCCCTTCATTGTTATTACAATAATATTATTAATTTTGTCAAACAATAGGGGACTTACATAGTAATGAAGTTGTCAAAAACAAATAATTTTTAGATATCAAATCATCTTTATTCAATTTTTAAAAAAAATTTAAAATATTTTATTATTTATATGTCGATCATTTAGACTAGAAAAACTTATAAAAATTTTTATCATTTCGGCCTGAATTGGAAATTGAACTTCATTAGTACTTATGTAATTTTATCTTTGTTAGCGTTAATTGCTGTAAATGTATGCAAGAACAGTCCTATGGTTACCAATTTTTACAATGTTTAAATTTTAATCTCAAATTCTGTAAGTATATAATTACCATCTTTTTAACACCTTATACTAAATTTAATATTGTTAATCATATTGTAGATAGTCCTGAAGAAGAATTAAAATTAAGGGGATGGTGGAGTATAACTCACTCCGAATTTTGGGAAAATTTTTACATAAAACGTTAAGTTATGACCATTATAGACGATATCTTGGAAAAAATTTGCGGAATATACATAAAATATTGAGAAAAATGAGTTTAAAGTATCATAAAATTGACCAAAAATGACAGTTCAATTTCCATTAAATTCACTAAACTGACAGATTCGTAGAACTGAGAATGATCATGTTGTGCAGCGTTGTCATATCCAGTGATGCGAATTGTATTATACACGTTAGTAGTTAAAATAGAAGGGTTCTGGACTGCACGGCACGAAATGGGCGTGGCCAGCAGCGCATGCGCGTAGTGGGCGGGTCAAGACCTAACCTGGGCTTGCCTACGCATGCGCCCAGCTCGGATTGGGCGTTCCAAGCCCTAACCTGGGCTTGTCTACGCATGCGCCCTGTCGAACCCGGCCTGTTCTCTAATCTGATTGGTCTCATTCGGCCATCGCGAATTTTCCCGCCTCGGCCTCATCCGCCCAACATGGCCGACTTCGCTTCCTGCGCATGAGCGGAGGCGGAGGCCGGGCTGAGCGGGGGCAGAGCGGGGGCCAGAGTGGGGCGGGGGCTGAGCTTAGCGGAACTTAACGAAGTTCGGACTTAGCTAGAATGTAGTTCGACTAATCGAGTAATTTTTAATGAATAAAAAAATAAAAAAAAACAGTTTAAAATGTTTACTTTATTGGTGTTTTCAATGGGAAGTAGTACAGGCTGTGAGAAGCTGACTTTGTTTATATTTATTATCAATCCACTTTACATAAAATGCCAAACAAAGCAGCAATGAAAAATACAATATAATGAAAATTTTTAATGTAATTGTTAAATTAACATTAATATTATCTTCATCTGCTGTTGCATTGCGAATATGAACGTTGTTATCTTCGATTTTTTGATGAGGTAGACTGTTCTTCGATAACGATGAATTATTTAACTTTTTGATAGAGGTTAAATAGTCGTAATAATGCGGATTATTACTCAAACTGAATTCGTGCAGGATATATTTCCATTCGCTATCACCGAAGCTCCTATCCAAATAAATAAACCTCAACTTGTATTTCAAAATCACTGTATCGTGACTAGGGGTAAAAATAGTTTGAAAAATAAATATATTATCTTGAATTGTTGGCTGTAGTTTTACCCAGTTGGTGGGCCAAGTATCATTATCTTGATTAAAACAAACAAAAGCGTTCATCACATTTGGTTGCCGATAAACTATAAATTTATTTTTTGCTAATATAGCGAATATGAGAAGAGATGCTTTGAGTAAAGTCATTGTTATGGAACTAACTGATTTTTTATTTAAGGAATGCTAATATAGGGATTTTTTTATTATTATTTTTATTTTTAATGGTATACCTAATAGGTAATAATAATAAGGTAATAGGTAAAAAAAAGTCAGATTTTTTTTTTACAGCTCTTTATTTTCATGTACTTATAGATACCTACATCAGAAAAAAATTAACATTAAAAATTACAGACACTTAATTAATGATCATATGATAAGTTTGATTATAATCCCTAATATCGATAAGGTCAGGGCTAGATACTAGAGGTAATGCTCTTTCAATCTCTCCGTTGCTATATACTCGTTCGCTTTCATATTCCCTGTATTCATAGCAAGAAATGTTCAATGATCGTTCTTCATAATGAGCTTCATATGTGCAACGAATAGGAAGAACCACATTATTCGCGAATTCCAGATTAAAATGTCTGTAAAAAGGATGGTCACTTTCAATTATGCCAGCAATTTCGAGCTCTTTTTCAATCAAATGAATTCGAAATACTTCAATTGCATTCTCGACTGATACGTAATAATTAGAGTTTGATTCAGCTTCACTCATGTTTTCTATCTCATCTTCATCGCTCGGATCATAATAATTCCATTGTGTATCTGCCTCATCGCTCGTATACTCAGAAGATGACTGCACCACTGATGCTTTTGTAGTTGTAGTTGAACTTGACGTAGAACTTTGTTCATTTATCAGATCAAGAATAACAGTTTCATTATACACCGGTAAATTTTCACTAGGAGATAATAGTTTGAATGATAATTTAATTTCCACTGTCTCGTTGCTTGGTAGTTTTACATCAAATTCAATTTGAGCGCTTTGATTCAAATTCGTTAAATGAACTGGTGGTGAAACCGAAGCAGTAAAAGCGTTAACTATGAAATAAAAAAGCAAGGTAAACACGTAAAAGCTAGAAATCATGTTTTTATTGGAGAAGTATTTCGAGTGAGCGATGACTACACTTTAAAAAATTATTAGCAAATTTTTTTCTTATATATCCAAAAACAGTTAGCAAAATTCTCTACTGAACAGTCATGTGACAAATATTTTCGCAAACGTGATTACAAAATTTGGCTTTTGTTTACCCAGCTATTATGCTTATCGGAAAAGCCTAACCACTTGACGAATAGTTTATCTTTACCCTTCTTCTTCAATATCTTTTCAATTAGATAAGCATCTGGATATTGCGTTTTTAATAATTCGGGTTCATAGAAGCACCCTTTTATAATTTCTCCTGAAGTATCTTTGAGTAAATAAGTTACCGGGTTACTATTTTTTATTTGGCGAATGACAAAAGTCTCTGTGGTCCAGTTGGGCGTGTATGATTTTTCGAACAGATGCTTGGATTTGCTTATACGAACTCTGTCACCAATCTTATATTTTGGAATAGGAAATTTTTTAATTTTATTATAAACAGTTTTTAATAAAATTTTTTCATTAGTAAAATTAACGTCGCGAGGCTTCATTTTAATAGTTCGATGTATTTTATTGTTATACTTGAAAACTAGTTCATCAATATTATCAATCCAATTGTAAGATCCATTAAGGGAAAATTCTTTGAACATCCAGTTTTTTAACGTTCTGTTCAATCTTTCAACAATAGAGGCTTTCATTGTGCTGTATGTAGAATATAGATTAATATTATAAACTGAGATTAACTTTTGCACGTGCGAATTATAAAATTCTTTTCCTTTATCAACTTGAAGATTTTTCGGTGATTGTTTACTAAATATTTTATTAAATGCATTAGCTACATCGATGCCAGATTTTGATTTGACGGGTATTGCCCAAGCGTATTTAGAGAATGCGTCTATAACTGTTAGTAGGAAACGATATCCTCTATTATCGCTTGAATGATTGCTTAGGTCAATTAAATCGGCTTGCCATAAGTCATTAACCCCTTTTAAAATTACAGATCTACGCGGAAAATTGCGTCTTATCTGTCGATGAATTTCCTCCACTAGTCCTTTCTTAGCTGCACTAATTTTTGGTTTCATTTTAAATTCGAATAAAGAGACGATATGAATTTATATAAAGCTCAAGTCTAAACAGGAAATGTTTATTCCCCCAAGATTTTATTCTTTTTATTCAACTTATTCGATGATATACGTCGACGAGATGTAGAGAGATTATTATTTTGATGTAGCAGATTGTTCGGTTTTTGATCTAATGAGTTGGAATTATCAATTTTCGGGAAGCTCTGATCGTTATTTTTAGCTAATGAATCAGTTTGATTTCCCGACGTTTTTTTATTATTCGAGTGTTTATTTTTCGTCTTTTCAACTTTGATCTGCTGATCGTTATTTTTAGTTGATGGAGTGCTTTGATTATCCGAATGTTGATTCGTAGTATTATGTAATTCATCAAACAGTTTTATCTTTTTCTGCATTGCATTTAACGTGATGGCCGATTGAGAGCGTTCTTCAGATATATTATTCTCCAACGTAGTTATTTTATTCTGAATGAATTGAAAATTAGAGCTCAATTCATCAAAATTTTTTTTCATTTCATTTTTCAGTGAAATAATTTGAGCAGTTTTCTCATCGACATACTGTTTAGTGCTAGCATCTTTAGCAAAGTTAGGCTTGCGCAGATTACAAATACGTTTATTTAACATATCCAGATCTCCATTATTAGTTAAAGATAAGCCTATAGATAGATAGATAGATAGATAGATTTATTGCATCCGGCAAACAGTTACATCTACTGTATGGACATGTCAATATTTAGCCTACATAACAACAAACAAGCTCAGTACAGAGCATGTACACGTTCAATACAATACAAAAAGTTAAAAAAACAAAACAACACAATACAAAAAGTGTATAAATACAAATTTTCGTCAATAACCTCACAGAATTGACCGACATAAACAGAAAAATATACAGCACATTATAGTATAACAATTTTACACTACAACAATAGATCCTAGGTACAAGCTCTTCAAAGAATCACCGCACAGTCTCTCCGAGAAACTCTTGGATGCTGTAAAAACACTTATCCATCAAGAAACGCTTCAGATTTCGCTTAAAGCATTTCTCATCGTCTATGTCCTTAATGTTCCGCGGTAGTTTGTTATATAAATCAACTCCAGAATACAGAGGTGATATCTCATAGTAAGTAACTATGATTGTGACGATTAAGACAGAAATTCCCATTGTGTCTAGTGTTATAGCCATGCACATCGGATCTACTCGAGAGACGCGACCTCCTCGCATGCACATATATAAGGGCTTTATACAAATATATACCAGCAACAGTCAAGATCCTATTATCTTTGAAAATGGTCCTGCATGATTCGCGAGTTTTCATGTCAAAAATCAACCTAACAATTCGCTTTTGGGTGAGGAAGAGTCTGTGCGCATGTGGTGAACGACCCCATAGCAATATGTTAGACTGGAGGTGACTGTAAAATATTCCATAATACACACTTAGCAAAGTGTGACGACATAACTTTCCTTTCAATGAACTAATCGCAAAGTAAGCCCGGTTTAACTTCCCTGCCAACATCTCAGTGCACTGCCTCCAGTCAAGGCCACTGTCCAGCACCGCACCAAGAAAATTCACCGAATCTTTGAAAACAATTTGTTCGTCAGAAATATTCAAGGATATTGGAGAGTTTTTATGTAATCCAGTCCTAAATTTAACATAGACTGTTTTATCCAAATTTATTATCAATCTGCCTATAACATTGAATAGCGATGACACTTTAGAATCTTTATCTTCAAATGAAGAGCGACCGAATTTATCAATAGTCATTATTATTATGCGATAAAGTATTAAATTTATATTCATTTATAGAATAATATTAGCTTCTTTCAGTTCCTCGAATATGGAAATAATTTCGTTTGAATGATTGTTATGACCTGCTTGCATAGAAGATAACAAAAGTTTTAGTCGATCAACCAGTTCATTGGGGTCATCCCAGTATATGTAATCAGGTTTATTGACATTATAAGTCTTCATTAAGCCCGTACCAGAGTGCGAAAGTTTTTCATCACTTAAATGTTTTATAATAAAATTATATTTATCGCCTCTGCTCCCCGCGTATTGTAGATTTTTATCATAATTCCTATGTATTAAATTTGTAGCATCGACTATTTCTAGATATTTATTCACATCCTCGTTATTAATTTTTTTTTTATCAAGTTTTTTATAAAATATTAAATGAGTCAGACCAGGTGAAAGTTCGTAAACTTGATTATTTATATGCATTTTATTATCGATTATTGAGAAAGTAGTATTACCAAGAGTCCATACTTTTTCTTCATGATTAAAATGAGGAGCTAAATGATTACTAAAATTTTTCTGACTTAGATTCAGGGATTTAATAAAATTATTTGTTGATTTTTCATAAATATTCTCGTCCTCGTCAAAATGAGTTAATGAACTATCATCAGGTTGCGTTGCAAATTTATCTTCAGGTGTGCGAATATCGTCACGGCTTGAATCATATTCACTCTCATATTTAATCATTTTTTCTTTCAGTGGCGTGCTACTACTGCTTATCTCTGATTTTTTTTTTATTGGAGATAAATTTATATTCTTTGTGTTTGCTATGTCAGAGTCAGCTATTTTTTTCAACGGTGTTGTAATGGGTTGAAAAATACGTTCCAATTCCGAAGAATCGCTCAGCAGATTTCTTTTTAGAGCTTCGTGTTTTTTGCGAATTATATGTCTTGTCTTAATTATATCTTTAACAATTTTTTTATCCATAGTTTTAAACTGCATTCAAAAATAATAAAAAAAAAATGCTAATATATGAGAAAACTGATTCCCTAAACGCTCTGTGAGGAAAAAAAAATACAAAAAATAATAGAAGCTCTTAACAGATCTAACAGGATGTAAACAAGATACATACCATATTCAACAGGGTGTATACAGGTTTTTTAACAGCCTAACAGCCTATATAACAGCCTAACAGCCTATATAACAGCCTATATAACAGCCTAACAGCCTATATAACAGCCTAACAGCCTATATAACAGCCTAACAGCCTATATAACAGCCTACAAAGAGTTTTTCAAACAGGATTTTAGCTTAACACTGTCTTGAGTGTGGAAATGAAATGAGATAAAGGGAATTTTTTTTCATTATTTATAACATAATAAATGTATCGAAGCCCTTCCTATATCGACCCTTATTCATCGAACAATCTTTATTTACGAGTAAAAATCCATAATCTTCGTTCCAGCATTCCAAGCATATCTTCAGAAATTTGCTAAATTGCATGTCAGAGCCAATATGATCGGAGTGAATATGTCGGAGATTTAAATTATCTTGCTTGAAAATAACTAGCAAATTTGCATTGTCGCGAATTAAGTGTTTTGGTATATGAGTATATGTTTGAGTGAGATAAAAGCTATCAATATTTTTATGTCGACCCATACAAAAATAAGATCGAACATTATTTTGTTTCTGACAGGATATATCATCAAATACCATTATCGAATTTTCCTTGGCTTTTTCAGGTGGTATTACCTCTTCATTGTCTGAGAAGGTAAAATAACCTATTCCTTTAAGACCAGAAAACAATCTTTTTAGATATTCATATTTTGGTTGATATAAAGACTTAGAAAAAACATATACGTTTTCAAATTTTAATCCATTTTCATGCTCAAGTAGAGCTATAAGTAAATTGGTCTTCCCACAGTTTGACGGTCCTATAAAAATAGCACGTATACTATTTGGTAATAATTTGCTATGTTTAAAGTAAGTCGCACTCTTATGGAAAAAATCTATGTTTCTAATTGGAAGTTTATCTTGTTGACGTACTAACCGCATTTCAGCTACTGTTAGAAAGTATATTTTGAATAACTATTTAAGAATAAGGTCACTGTCACATCTACCGTTATCTTATAAATATCTAATCAAAAATGATTATACTCAGAAAAGCTTCAACTCCCTATCAGTCAACTAGAAATGGGAAAGGTCTACTAAATACCGCAATAGATAAATTGCCATTTGAATTACACTTACCAGGAGGATATCAATTTTGCGGACCTGGAACTAGATTACGAGAACGTTTAGCAAGAGGTGAATCTGGTATAAATTTATTAGATAATTATTGCAGGGCTCACGATATCGCTTATTCAAAAACAACTGATACGAACTTGAGAAATAAGGCTGATCGAGAGCTAGCTGATAGAGCTTGGGAAAGAGTAAAAGCAAGCGATTCAAAAATAGGTGAGAAAATAAATGCTTGGCTTGTAACTAACGCAATGAAAGCAAAAGCTAAGTTAGGTATGGGTGTGAAACCTCCTAAAAGAAAAAGAAAAATTAAATCCAATACTCTAACACATTTAATAGCGAAAACTCGAGCTGCCATAAAATCGAAAAATCCGCAGAATATACAGAACGCTATTAAAATAGCCTTAGCAGCAGCTAAAGATACTGTTAGAGGAAAATCAATGAATATACCGAGAACAAGAATAATTCCGATTCCTAAAACTGGCGGAGTTTTACCATTTCTTATACCGCTTTTTGCTGGACTATCAGCCCTTGGTACGTTATCTGGCGGTGCGGCCGCGATCTCGAAGGCTGTAATAGACGCCAAACACGCTCGTAAACAATTTGCTGAAAGCCAAAGACATAATAAGCAGATGGAGACGATCGCGATGGGCAAAGGGTTATATTTGAAGCCGTATCGCCGAGGACTTGGTCTATATATGAAGCCAAAAAACTTCTAGCTATGCTACCAGCGAGAGCGCTGAACGAAGATGACCTAAGAAAATTTTCCAAACACATACCTAATTTTAGAGGAGTTTTTATGTTGAATGAATTACCATTCAAACCTAAACAAATAGAATGCGGAATTGTCAATTTGGATACATCAGAAGGTGCAGGCACACACTGGGTAGCATATTACAAAAATCGCAAAGGAAGTGAATTTTATGACAGCTATGGAAACCTTCCACCCCCTAAAGAATTGGCTGATTATCTAAGTGATAATATCAAATACAATTATTCAAGATATCAACCTGATAACTCGTTCATTTGTGGACACTTATGTCTAGAATTTTTGTACGAAAAATTTATTTATAAATAAAGTATCAATATATCCTTAACTTACAGTTTTATTTCGTCATTCAATATGGCAAGAGTCTTAGAGTTCACTAACACCGAGTCGACTTTAATAGCCAATTATTTTCCTCCTATAGAACTATTATCCGATTACGAATGTGGTTTAGTTAGTTTATATACGTATAATTCTATACCAAATATTGATAAGAAGAATAATTTATTTCACATAGGAAGCGAAATAATCGAATTACCAGAAGGGTCATATGAAATTGATGACATAATTAATTACATAAAGTCTAATTTAAAACAAACAGCTACAAAGCCTACAGTAAAAATACATCCTAATACAAATACTTTAAAAATAGAAATTACTCCATCCCAGGCCGTTTACTTCGACAAAGAAAGATCTATTGGGAGGCTGCTAGGATTTGACGAACAAGTGATACAAGCGAATAAAACTAGCGAATCTAACTTGCAAGTTAACATAAATAAAGTAAATTCGATAAGGATTAAATGTAATATAATCGGAGGATCGTATATGAATAATAAACCAGTTCATGTAATACATGAATTCTCCCCCGATGTCCCCCCCGGATACAAAATAAATGAAGTACCGAAAAATATAATTTACTTGCCACTAAACACCAGAAGAATCTCTTCAGTTGTAATCAGTTTAGTAGATCAGCATGATAATTTAATTAATTTTAGAAATGAGGAAATCACAGTGAGAATTCATTTACGACCTCTCATTTAAAAATTGCATACAATAATAATAGGAATTTCCCTAAATGATGATTAGTAGCGACTAAACTTTAATCGAATTAAGATCTCTTGAAAAAAAATAAAATAAATCGTTTGATCTTTTTTTAGAATGATTGTTTTCACTCATAAAATTGATAAATATCCTCAATTACCTAAAACTAGTAGTTGTATGCTTGCTTCCAGACAGAGAGCATCTAAGCGTGCTATTCCATTAACAAACGCAAATAAGCAATTTTTGAAGTCTTTGGGCTTAAGACTACGTAATGAGTGAAATTTTAAATATTACCGAACCAACTAGTTATGATGAGACAATAGCGAATAAGTCATATCATACATATTCCCCTTTTATTGAATCTTACAATAATAACGACATAATTCGAATTTGCATTCAAAATCAAGATTTAATTTTACTGCCATGTGAGAGCGTTTTATACATCGAAGGTTCGCTAGTAACAACAAAAGATAAGAAGAGCGATGAAAGTTTGAAATTAAAAAATAATTGTGTAGCTTTCATGTTTGAGGAGATTCGATACGAGTTAAATGGTATCGAAATAGATAAAAGTAGAAACGTCGGTGTTAACTCGGCCTTGAAAAATTATGTCTCGCTAAATTCTAACGAGAGTGCTGCTTTATATAATGCTGGATGGAATGCGAGTGGTAATGGGTTCCCCAGTGGAAAATTTAATTTTTGCGTGCCCTTGAAAATGCTTTTGGGCTTTGCAGAAGACTACAAAAAGATCATTCCGAACGCTAAACATGAGATAATTTTGACAAGATCAAAAACAGATGATAATGTTGTCACCTCGACAGCGGCTTTTATATTTCATATTGATAAAATTTCATGGAAAGTTCCACACATTGTGCTTAACGATACAGAACGTCTGAACCTATATCAAACAATTCAAAGTTTACGACCTTTGCAAATTTGTTTTCGAAGCTGGGATCTGTATGAATATCCTAATGTACCAAAATCAACTCATAATATATGGAGAGTGAAAACTAGCAATCAGTTAGAAAAGCCTAGATTTATCATATTCGCATTATATGCAAATGGAAAATTTAATCATTGCAATCTTACAAATTTTAAACTGCATTTAAATTCAGAGAGCTATCCGTATGAAAACTTGAATATTTTATACGAAGATAATAAGTTTTCGTGGCTATATGATATGTATAGTAGATTTCAAGAAAGTTACTATGGTTCTGTTTCATTACCTCTACTAAATGTGGAAGATTTTAAAAATGTCGCTCCTCTTGTCGTAATAAATTGTTCGCATCAAAATGAAGTAATTAAGAGTGGACCAGTTGATGTGAAAATAGAATTTGAAACCAAAACTGGAGGTATACCAGACGATAATACGTCAGCTTTCTGTTTATTACTTCACGACAGAGCTGTGGAGTTTAGCCCGTTGAGTGGCGATGTTAGAAAATTAACATAATTATATCAAGTACCTATCATGAAAGTGAGCTTCAAGGAAGAAGCAAAAATACATTATCTGGTTACGTGGGATTTTGCATATAGACTGGCTAGAAAAGGAAAGTGGATTGAAGACGCCGCAGATAGAGCTCGTTTTAAATTAAGAATACAGAACACTGAAAGATTGTTAATTGATATATTAGATATAAATCATCGAACTTGTATCTATACTGATCGATATCTAGGAAAATAGCTAACATAAATATTTAAAAAAATAAAAGACATGTTTATTTTTTATTTTTGTTTTATTTATTAATCATTACATGAAAGCGAAAAACTTAGTACACTAATTTAATTACTTATACATGATAAGAGATTTTTCCAATATCTAAATACATAATAAGAATAATCAAACGAGATAAATAAAATTGAAATTCCAAATTCATTCGTGAGAAGCTAGTTTAATTTTCTTATTATTCTTATTATTATCCTCGTTAATCTTATAATGCCCGAAGGCGTACGTAGATACGCCATCTTCTCTAATAAATCTCTTATCATCTAGGTAAGTTAACGATTTTTTATTTAGATATTGTGTATAAATAGTATGAATTTTTGATCTAAACACTAACATATTATTATAAAAAATTTTTTTCTTATACAAACAGTCTCTGTAATTTTCTAGAGTAAGTTGATCTACAGCAGTTTTTTTAATACCTTTAGCTTTTTTAACTATCTCGCTATCAATGACGTCATAGGAATATAATTTAGATCTTAAGCCCACAAACTCGCGAATCAATTTTCCTACGGCCTCATCTTTCAGTAATCCTATTTTTTTTTTATTTACTAAAGGTATTTGGTATACATTCTCGGGGTCATATCCGCTAGTATCAAAGCGTTGCAAAATATCATCTTTTATATCGGAGTAAAAATCTTTAGTTAAAATTGTATAAATGAAAGAATCGGTATCCATGTAATTAAGAATTAAATTCTTATCAAATTTGGGTTTCATATAATGATAATGAAAATCCAACATGAACCATTTGCTAAGCTCAAGGACATTAAAGCCTATAAATAGCGGTTTGTTATAGGTTGCTTTAACTCTATTAAACTGAATAGCTACCATGTCCTCTGTAAATGCGCATGCACTATGAAAATTCGCTTTTGATATCATTGCTCGAGCTCCGAGCCTTCGCCCTTTATTTTCCCACTGAGTAGCTATCTTAACATCTCTTCGTTTATCTACATTTTCCATTGTTTTACCGTAAATAACATTATTAGCTTGTTTAAAAAACCAATCTTGAAATTTATTTTTTGCTTGTGTACGGTGAAAAGTATTTAATTCAATATATTTACCTAACCATTTTGATTGATTAAACTTTAGAGCTCTATGTATGCATCGCAGTTTAAGACCCAATCGCAGAGCTTGCTGCAGATTGCGATAATGTATTGCATAATTAGTCTTTAAATTAAAATCACATTGGGCTTAAGACTACGTAATGAGTGAAATTTTAAATAGATACGCCATCTTCTCTAATAAATCTCTTATCATCTAGGTAAGTTAAAGATTTTTTATTCAGATATTGTGTATAAATAGTATGAATTTTTGATCTAAATACTAACATATTATTATAAAAATTTTTTTTCTTATACAAACAATCTCTAAAATTTTCTAGAGTAAGTTGATCTACAGCAGTTTTTTTAATACCTTTAGCTTTTTTAACTATCTCGCTATCAATGACGTCATAGGAATATAATTTAGATCTTAAGCCCACAAACTCGCGAATCATTGAATAGCTTTTGGTAACTCTATATAATTTGAGCCTCTGAGTGGTTTATACTGATTAACGTTAATCTCTAGATGCAATATAGCAACAAGAGTCCATCCACTTTTTCTCTCTTGAAATTCATCCATTTTAGTTAAAATTTCGTCATTGTCTAATTGATAAGATTCGAACAAGCTGACTTCGTTTAAAGCCACTCTCATTCTAGTTTGAAAAGATTTTATGGAAATTTCCCATTCATCATTTTCCGATAGCTTGACATACTCACAAAAGAGTTCCAAATTAAATTTAATAGCAGAATGTTTATGTATGTGAATTAAAAGCTCAGGTTTAACCACTTTCTCTGCTTGCGCGAGAACTGCGGGTGGATCTATGCAAGATAAATCCTTATTTTCAAATAATAATGTTTCAATGCGTCCATTGAAACTACTTTTAATCACCTAAAAAAGAAATTATCTATGAAAATAAAAAATAATAAATAAAATAAAAAATAAAATACCTTAAGAACATCTGATCGATGCTCCGCTGCCTTTAGTTTATGTGCGTTTGTTCGTATATGATAATGCCAGCTGTTTACAGAGACTTCAATAGCACACATTTCACATTTTTTTATTTCAGTGGCTCGTTTACTTGTTGGTTTAATTGCTTGTTTTTTCGAAGCTTCGTGATTTTTCTTGTGTCGCTGTAAGAGATTTTTTTCAATAATCATGCCGCAATCCATACATTTAATTTTCTCGCCATGATTTATTCTGAGATGACGATTCAACTCACTTCTTCGACGATAAATTTTACCGCAAATATCACAGAGAACCATTTTTATCAGTACTAACAAATAATAAAAAAAATAAGAAAATTAAACTAGTCTGGCACGAATGAATTTGGAAATGATACTAATTCTGTTATTCGTTTAAGATTAACATTTACGGAAATATTTAGAAGTGATTATAATAATTATGTAGAAATAAGATCACGGCGGGGGTCACGGGTTACAGTTTAATAACCTTATTTCAAATTATCGAATTCTTATATAACCGTCATAATGAATGCTATTTAGTAGATAATTACTGAGTTGGTTTACTCCTTATTATTTTTGAAAATATCAATAAGTAATGATAAAACGAGATTTTGCATGCAGCATATTATGTGGGTCATAGTTTAATAACCTTACTATAAATTATGGAATTTATCCATATATCCGAATGCTATTTATTATTATTATTATTAGATCATTAACTGAGCTTGTTTACTCCTATTAACAAAAATAATTATACATCCGAGTAGAGCTTACTTATCTTGCTATAGATCTTTATTTTCTCCTTCCATCACCGCCCCTATATATTCAGAACATTAGCTAAGCAGCTTTATTCCGATTTTTGTCACAAGTCGCGACAATTAAAATCGCCAACCGAGTTTAAAAAAAGTCTACGTATCTGATAAATAAATTTTGTTTTAAAATGGAAGGCAAAGCAAGTACAAGCAAGAAAGTGGCTACGAGCAGCAGAGTGGCTACGACGGGAGGAGTGAGTAAATTATTGAAGAAAAAAAATAAACCTACGGCGCTCTCCAAGTTCAACTTCCTGAGCGCTTTTATTTGGATCAATTTAGAAACAATGGAGAAGAATCGGCCCTATTTAGTTCGAACATTAAAAAAAGGGTCGTCCAAGTATGGAGACAGGATAATCGCAGATTTGGAAGAAAACACAAAATTATACCTTCCCGAGAGGTTTAATGACTTCACGGACAAGCAGCTTCAAGAGCTAAGTGGTGATCAATACGTCTTATTCAACTATGGTAAGCAAGGAGGCAACAATTACAAACTGGAGCTCGTGAAAAAGGAAGAAGCAGAACTACATGTCATAGCAGACGAAGCGGATGGTTCGGTGGTTGAGGAGGAGCCCCCATTTGAAATACTGAGCCAATCGTCATTTACAGATGCCCAGTTATTAAATGGTACAAGTTTTTATAAATATTAATTTTTTTAATTTTACAAGTTTTTTTTTTTTTTTTAATAAATATTAATTTTGTTTATTTTTTTTTTGTATCTCACTTGTGACATGTAATTTTTTTATATTTATTAAATAATTTTAAATAAAAACATTTATGTTTTATTTTCATACTTATGAACTGATAATTAATTTTTTTATGTTCTTCATTTTATTTAACAGATACGTAGACTTTTTTTTTTATCTCACCTGGCATATTATTGTTATATTATACCTTTGTATAGGAAATAAAAAAATAAAAAATAATAAACAATTTACTTTTTTTTATTTTTATAAAATAAGTCTTACAATACTTTTTTTTTAACATCTATGATTTGCAATTCTTAAGTACATAGAAATTATTTTATTTATTTTTTTTCTCGCATATTCTTCTTTAAAACAATTGCAAGTGTCTGGACCGCAAGTAACACCATCTAATGCCCAAATACAATCTTCAAAATGGTAGCCATGTTGTGATAATAAAAGCTTTTGATTTTTATATCTATCCACAATAGCTTGAAGTTGCTTTAGCTCTTCTCTATGAGAGTTCACTAATACATCATTGTACTTTGCTAAAAAGTCTTGTAGATCCATCGTTGCTGTTAAACCAAGCTCTACTAAATAAATTCTACCTTAAGTTAAAATTATATACGAAAAAAAATTACATTAGTTTTTTTTCTCTCACATTTTAATCAATAACTTCTTACGAAAAAAAAGTTAGTCCGATCAACTGGGATTCGAAAACCTTACCTTTGCTCCTGCATTTAACCTTACCTTTGCTCCTGAATTTGCGTTCTAGCCACTTGATCCGACTAACTTTTAACACATGCTTGTATGAAACGCGAATATAGCACGCCGATGGCCCAATTCGGCAAACTTCGTTAAGCTCCGCTAAGCTCAGCCCCCGCCCCACTCTGGCCCCCGCTCTGCCCCCGCTCAGCCCGGCCTCCGCCTCCGCTCATGCGCAGGAAGCGAAGTCGGCCATGTTGGGCGGATGAGGCCGAGGCGGGAAAATTCGCGATGGCCGAATGAGACCAATCAGATTAGAGAACAGGCCGGGTTCGACAGGGCGCATGCGTAGACAAACCCAGGTTAGGGCTTGGAACGCCCAATCCGAGCTGGGCGCATGCGTAGGCAAGCCCAGGTTAGGTCTTGACCCGCCCACTACGCGCATGCGCTGCTGGCCACGCCCATTTCGTGCCGTGCAGTCCAGAACCCTTCTATTTTAACTACTCACGTTGTATTATACACTTGTATAATACGTATTTTTTGTATTATACCAGAACATTTTATACCGGTATTAAAAACAAAAAGAAGAACTTTCTGAAATAGACCTTCCCAAATGACAGAACTGACAGAAGTGACAGAACCGAGACCATCCATACCATGATTTTTCAAAAATTCAGCAAAAAACAAACCGCGGTAGGTATCTCGGTAGGAATTCCTTTATAATTACATAGGTAGTACTGGTACTAGATAGGTATTTTGATGCCATCTAATTATAAGTTTATGAATTTAAAATGAAAAAAACTTTTGTATTTTCGAAGTTCCCTGTTATTTATTTGACTCCTGCTGATTCGGCCTGAATTTCTGATTAAAAGGCAGGTGTGTTCGTCTATTTAACTATTTATCAAGTGTGTGGCTGGCTGGATGAGCTTGCTTAGGATAGGCTGGATAAGCCAATAATTATCGGAGTGGAACGAATTTGTCTTATCTACACAGTTAAGACCGAAGGAAAAGGAAGATCCATCTTTCTTAAATAACAAAAATAAAAGCTTGGTTAAGAATTTGTAGTCTGGATAATGAATTGATCAATGACAGGAGACAATTGACAAGTGACCGTAATTTTTGGTAACCTTCAAATTTGTATTATACGGTATTTTAAACCGTATTATACGCTGTATAATACAAAAAAAATAAAATACCGTATTTTTGCATCACTGGTCATATCTATTATTTATTACTAACATCTTGTGAAATAAAAATATTTGGTATAATTTGCGAAGGTTATTGTTTTAATTTTAAAATTTCAAATATTTCTATTCAGAAATACATCAAAAGTTATAAATGGTCCATGCGAGAGGGCAAGGATAATATCACAGAGGCCGTCAAATAGATAATGGGCCATAAGACTGGTTATTAAAGTTATGTTTGAATATTTTCAGACTGATAATGTACCAATTCATAATTAACTAAATAAAACACATTTTTGATTTTGATTTATTTCCTCTTATAAAAAATCACATCATAAAACATGAGTTTTTAATTTTAAAATAATATATTATTGACCATAACAACGTGACAACGTCGCAAAACATTATATTTTATTGAAGTGTCCATGAATGGCATTGTTGACATTTCGATTATTGCCTCACCTCACCTCACGGCAGTCACGGCTTTGTTGTGAATTGTTCAACTCATTAAAGCTTATGTGAGTTTAATTAATTATCATCGAAAATTAAAAACCATTTTTAGAAGTTATCCTACACATTTAAGAAATGAAACTGTTAAAAAACAAGTTCTGGAACCTTTAATAATCTTACTAGATAAGTGAAAGCACTTTTAGCACGCACAAAACTGGAAATAATGGAGCGAGAAAACTGTTGATGAAATGAAAAAATCGAGTTAAAAATTAGTTTTTTTCAAAATTGTACGAAGGGTCCGCAAATTTTTTTTGCTTAAATCGACTTGTTTTAAGGTAAGCTTCCTTCCTATATAGAAATTTTCCTAAAATTCGGAGTGAATTGTATTATATGTATATTTATTTATTTCTCCAAAGTCACGTTTTTTCGATTTTAAAAACGCTCCTGTAGCTTTATCTTTCAAGATTAGTGAACGAAATTTTGTCCTTGAGGCACGGTTTCTGGTCGCAGTTTTCAATCTAGGGGGCTGAAATTTTTGTGAGAGTAAGATGTCCACAAGGAGTGGTCTGGTATTGCACTTGAGCAAAATCGGCCGAGCCGTTTCAAAATGGCGACCATTTGAATTTTCGGAAAATTTACTATTTTTTGAACCCCTGTATGAGCAAGATATGGCAAAAAAACTTTGAAATCAAATTAACAGGATTTGAAGAAAATTATTGGAAATTTGAGTTAATGCAATAAAATTAGCATATTTTCCATTAATAAGCCAGTGTCGTGGGTAGGAAAAGGGTAAAAATGTGTAAATTTCTATAACCGTTTATGAGTCCATTTTTGAAGAAGTTGAACCGAAATTTTCCATTTTTTTTTTCTTATATAATGTTAATTGGAGTTCTTATCAGTAATCTGTGGTTGCTCCATGTCCATGGAATATTGGGACACCCTGTATATAATGTTAATTGGAGTTCTTATCGAAAGGAAATGTACGTATTCTAATTGTTATAAACATCCAATTAGTCTTTATTATTTGATGAAAATGTTACAAATTTGGTTATTGTTTAATTAATAGAAAAACAAGTCAATAAATTAATAATATTTCGTTGCTCTCTCCAACTAATCTAATTGCATAAGTTTCCGTTGTTACTAGATTCTTTATATACAGGGTAGTACTCGATTTGGTCGTGCCTTAACACTAGAGTAAAGAACGTAATGTTCAAATACGTACCTATGCGGAAATTCCGTAAACGTGACCGGATGTAAAATGCGGCCGAGACATTATACCATCCATTTCAAGGGAGAGGTCTATGGGAGATAAACCTACCCCATAGTTCCCAGGAAAATTAATAGAAGGAAAACTTGATAATAATTTTAACTTAATAATAATTTTATGCTCTACATTATTGTATCAAATAGCTTCGATCTAATATCAAAGAAAGTTGGGTCATGCGAAATAGCCATTCTGGTTTTATTATTAATTAGTGTTAATTTCTAGCAAGGCCACTATCATAATTTCTTCGTAATAATAATAATTGATAATGTACTCAGTGAGAGAACTCACCTTTATTAATGGTATACGGTAATTAATCCTTTGGTCAATCGCACACACAAATCAACACAGAGTGTCACAATATTAAAAACAAATTCGATATTAACAACGGTACATACGGTCTGTCCGAACTCACGCTCGCTGTGGGGACAACTGACTGATAAAATAAAATTCAACCCCGGTTCTCACGTCCCTTTAGAGGACAGTCTGGAGTATGTCACTCGACAGGTTGTTGTGTGTAAGATTGTAGGTCTTTTGAGAGCTTGAAAGCATCTCCTAACATGCTAATTTCAATATTTTGTGACAGATTTATTTTACCTTATCGTGGTCAGAGCTTATCTTGGCGCCGTAGAGACGGCTTCAGAAATCGTCCCTTACACTGTATTAAAATATAGTAGGGAAATATTTTACAACTAGATGGAAGCAGCTGTAGCAAAACAAACTTATTCTCGACATACGCAAAATGAAGAATAGTGGGGATATAAGTTCCGGAAAATGAACGAGTGAAGAGCGTCTGGAAGGCAAAACGCGCAATTGGAAACTCACGGGGTATTAGGCGGTAAATGGAGCTAGACGTGGTCTATTTTTAGTTCCTGAAATATTATCGAATAAGTATAAGCGATTGCAATAATAAGATACAATAATTAAATGAAAGTATCCAAAACTTGTGTCATATCAAAATACGGTAATTTTTTGGGTCATTATACAGGGTGAATTATAAAAAACGCCCCAAGAGATAACTCCCTTAATTTTGAAGATATGACAAAACTTTTTTATACAAAGTGGCGCCGTTTATCATCATCTATATGTTGAGATAAACGCTCGATCAACACAACTTCCTGTTTAACCGGAAGTAACATCAACTTCGGGTTTTTAAATAGAACACCCTGTAAAACTTTATATTTTTTAAATGTCTGAAGAAATCTATACAGGTGGTTTTCACCATTGGAATTTAGATTGAGCGGTTTATGAGTTATAAACAAGTGAAGATCGAAAATTTTCAACTTCAAAGCAGTGTAGAACTAGAACGGCTCAAGATATCTAAAAACAGTTTACATGTCCCTATCCTAACTTTTCATGTTTTATCCCACTATGTGGAGTAAATTTTAATACAGGGTGATGAAAATTATCCGATTTTTCATCACCCTGTATTAAAATTTAAACCACATAGTAGGATACTGTGTGAAAAGTTAGGATTTGGACATGTAAACGTTTTTAGATATCTTGAGCCGTTCTAGTTCTACACTGCTTTGAAGTTGAAAATTTTCGATCTTCACTTGTTTATAACTCATAAACCGCTCAATCTAAATTCCAATGGTAAAAACCACCTGTATTAGATTTCTTCAGACATTTAAAAAATATAAAGTTTTACAGGGTGTTCTATTTAAAAACCCGAAGTTGATTGTACTTCCGGTTAAACAGGAAGTTGTGTTGATCGAGCGTTTATCTCAACATATAGATGATGATAAACAGCGCCACTTTGTAAAAAAAAGTTTTGTCATATCTTCAAAATTAACGGAGTTATCGCGGGGGGCGTTTTTTATAATTCACCCTGTATCTAGAGTCAGTGGCGAAAGTTATGATAAGTCTCCATGTTGATGTGGGAAGAATTTGAAGAAAGTCTGTAGTATAAAAGCCAAATTACGTATCTGCGGCGAACGACGCTGAATATATACAAGGTCAGATCTTTTCAAAGTGAGAACTTTATTTTCCAACTCCAGTCCAAATTGGAAAACGAATCAAACTAATTAATTTCTTGAAAGGATTGTAATATCCAAAATTTGAATATTAAATACTAATACAATTACTAATAAATAGAATTTTCCTAAAATAGCTAACATGAAATAAATGACAGTTGGAAGAAAAGTTACCACAAAATTATTATTTGCTCTGTGAATAATTATGAATTGTTGATTTTCATTTATTATTATAAAAGGTATGATTTTAAATGTTGTGTGGATTTATGGATTAGATAGGTGGTGATCTTTCATAATCAAGTATAATTGAATAAATAATTATGCAATTAGAAAATATCACTTCAAAATTATATTCTGAAGGAGAGAGGCTTGTAAACAAATACCTTGACTTACTACTCATTTTGTTATTTGGTTTTTTATGGTTATTTTATTTTGTTATTTATTACTCATTTGGTGCTGCATAAAATTGTTACTTATAAATTTTATTACAAACTCTGTCTATTGAAAAGACAAACTTAATTAAAATTCTTTTGATTATCAAATAACAATAAAATTACTAATAAAGTGTCTTATAAAATTTGTCTACATGACATCTAAGCATGGATTAAAATGAAATAAGCGTTAAGCTTTTATGAATAAACATTATGATAACAGAATGCACATGGGTACAGGGTGGGGCCTGTATGCTATGCCTGCATCTCTATCTTTACAAAATAATTATAACGACCTAGTTTTCCCAAGATAAAAGTCAGATATGTGATTTTTCTCTCATAGAAATCGCGACTGGGAGTTTGGCTTAATTGATCAGTAATCATCATTACTAAAGACAAAACTCCTATGAACGTATATGTATTTGTATATGACGCCAGGGGCTTTTCACAAAGCAATTTGTGAAGAGCGTGTGTATAAAGACAATGATTGGAAACCATAAATTAGAAATAAGAAATAGGTAGATAAGATAAGAAATAGGTAGGTGTGAAGTGTGATTGTTGGTCAATGAATGTAAACACCTGTCCATATATGAAAAATATACGTTCTCGAAATGTTAGAAAACAATATTAATGGGTTATTTTTGGTCATCTGCATTTTTGAAGGTTGGACAGTCAGATTTGTTGGAAACAATGAGCCTCTGATTGACTTGGCTAGTTTGTCGCAAATGCCGTAAGCATTCTGCAGGGAACCTAGTGTTTGGGTGAAAGGCCTCATTTCTTGAAATAAGTAAAACAAAGAATCATCGAATATTTAACAAATGTTTTTACCGAATTATTTATTCATAGACTTCGAGGAAAACACAGAAGGATCGATAATCTCGATTACGACGTAAAATTAGTCGAAAATGTTTAATTATGTATACCTACCAGCATACACCATAGAGACGTTCGCTTCAGGGCACAATGACGTCATTACTCATGTCTATTTTATCAGTCTCTAATGAGCTTTAAAATAAGCATCAAACAACTTCTATTATAATTCCTAATGCAGATCTAATACAGATCTACGAATTATTCGTCACTTGACAAGGAAGCAAAACTTAACAACTAAATAGAAACAATCAAACAACACAAGAATGGTCACTGAACTAAATTGCTTTCCTTGAACTTCTAAAATACTTCCAAAACATTCGAACTGTTATTTCAACAATAGGATGAGTCACTCTTGACTTGCACTTCCAATATGACGATTTCTACTTTTCTGCTCTCAGAGAAATTATGACAAATATTATAATTCCCGACCTTGTCATTTTTGCTAGCTGACGGTTAATGGGGCTCTGTTCTGAAAGACTTTTTCTAGGATCTCGTAGCTGGAACCTTGAGCATTAGCTCTAGACGCTTTTGCTTTTGGATAGCCCGGGTCCGCTTAGAGTAGCTCTACGGCTTTCTAGGCGTGTAGCAGGGTCGTGCTCTCCGTAGAAAAACGATGTCGGTGCCAGGACTGAGCACTGTGGACCAGGCAGGTTTCAGAAAGGCAACGTCATAAACTCAGTTCAGAATTACTAAAATCTTCTAGTAAGAAAGTAACACGCTACGAAGTGCGTAGAAACTTTTTAGCGTGCTCTCGTCTTTCCGTTGTTGGACTCTAGGCTCCTTCAGCGTGTGGAATTCGAGTCTTTCTTCCGAGTAACCTATATCCTAGTGTTTCCCTAGATTAAATCGTCATCAAGCTCCAACATAATTTAGGTATACCGCCGGCGAGCGAAGTGTTACTGTGCCTTCGTGGGGGAGTAACAATATAAAAAAAAAAAAACAAATAAACAAATAAATAAATAATAAATTGATATACAAATAAATAAAATACCGCCGGCGAGCGAAGATCTAAGTTGCTGTGCCCCCGTGGGGAGCAATCACAATATAAAAAAATATAAAACATATAAAAAATTGTAATAAATAATATTCCGCTGACGAGCGATGCCGCAAAGCGATGCCGCTGATGAGCGATGTGTTGGTCGAATTGTTCTAATTGGTTGAATTGGTTGAAAATTGTCTGAATTGGTCTAATTTTGGGAATTACGCCGGTGTGCGTATCTATAACTCTTGGTAAATAAAACAGTAACCCATTAATATAGCAAAAGAGAGAAGGGAAAACTCGGCGTTGACAAATTTAACAAGTTAAAAGAATCAAAATCACAAATATTTAAGGCAGTCTCAAAACTTGTCCAAAGGTGACACTAGCCTAAAATGGCAACATATTATAAATAATAATAAAACTGGTCCAAAGGTGACACAAGCCAAAATGGCCACATATTATAAACAAACAATAAATTGTCCATAGGTGACATCAGTAAAAACTGGCATAAACAAAAATTAAACAAGTCCAAAGGTGATAAAAGCTAAAACGACCAACATTAGCCGAAACTGGCAATATCTAATAAGCAAATAAAAGTTAAGACAAAATTGACAACCAATATATAAATAACTTTATTGACCAAATAACGCCGGTGAGCGTATAATTATGACATTGACCTATTAACGCCGACGAGCTAATTGTAACAAGTTATTAGATTTGCCCAAACTGGCAACACTTATTATGTCAGGAAATCTGACAAATTATAATAAAACAATCAAATGAAATAAATTAATGAATTCAGCCAAAATTAAACGAGATTAGCCTAAAAGTGTGAAAATGAATATGACTAAATACTAAATTAATCAGAAAGCCATTTATTTAAGAAATGAGCCATAAAAGTTTATTAAATCAGTAACAATTTGAAATTTTATAATGTGCAGTCATCAACATAAAAGTACATGAATCAAATCAGCAAGCTTATCTATTTCAGAATGTGTACAACGAAACGAAACTTTTATAAAATTTCTAAACAACCAGAAATAGACAAAGTATTTTAAATTGAGAGTCTTTAAAGTAACAATTTTGAAGCCGAAAATTGTTGTTTTTTTAATTAAGTGTATAATAAGCCCTTGCATATAAAGATTTAGGTACTGTCTAATTTCGTAATTTCGTATTTCTCTAGAAACTGAGGAGAAATGGTAAAGACCATAATACCACAAGGGTCTCCAGATCAAGGGATAACTCGAACTAATCCGAAGATTCAGATGAATTATTTTTATAAGTAAAGCCTAAAGTACCGCGAGAACTCATTGAAAATTTCATATAAGATTTAGCAAATCACAGTTGACAGGAAAATAAATGCATTTCTGCAAGAATAGCAAAACTGTGAATAGTTATCAAAGAAATTATTAATTCAGTCTAATCGAATAATATGAGCTGACAATTGTTAAATTGAGGGCAATCTCACACAGTTAGGCAACGGCGCTTTTTGTTGTGACGTAGCTTACAGAGCCACCAGTGGGAGAGCGACGAATTATAAAATATAACAAACATGGCAGTCGTTGTAGAAGTATGTGTTTTTCTCTGTTCTGTTCGAAGTTAAATAAATCTTAGTTAGAATTATTAAATAGTGTATTTTTTTCTCCCCGAGAGGTACCGAAAATTAACAGGGTTATGGGCCCAGTTCAGTTACCAGGCAGATTGAATAAAAATTGAAGAAGAAATTATAGTGTGAATAAATCAAGTTGAGTTGAGACAAAGAAAAACGGTACCAGAAAAGGCCGCGTGATGTCGAGGGAAAGATATAACATTGTACCTTTCGGAGGTGAAAATTTTAGTGCGTGGAGTTTTCGGATAAAAAGCATTTTGAGAGAAAATGGAGTGTTGAATGCTATTGAAAATGCTGGTTTCGCAGCTGATGAAAAGAATGCTACCCTGGAAGCGAAAGCTCAGGCAATATTAATAGCTGGTATTTCAGACAGCCATATTGATTTTATAAAAAATGAAGATTCGGCTTATAAAATGTTCTCGAATTTAGAAAAGAACTTCAAAAATAAAGGAGTGCGAAGCAGACTTTATCTGAGGAGAAAATTGAATGACATGAAGTATGATGAACGTGAATCGTTAGTAAATTTTTTGGCAAAAATTGAAGAGTGTTTCTCTCAATTAAAGGAGGCAGGAGACAACTTGTCCAATGAGGAGAAAATAAATTATATTTTGATGGCAATGCCAAGTAGTTTCGATCCAGTAGTTACTGCGTTGGAAACAGTAGCAGATTTGCAGTTGGAGTTTGTAAGAAACAGGCTGATGGGTGAGGAAGAGAAGAGAAAGAAGGGTAATAGTAGCAGTAGAGGCCATGAATTTGAGAACAAGAATACTGGTTGCGCTTTTTTGTGTTATCATTGTGGCAGGCCCGGTCACAAGAAGTTCCAATGTCGACAGTTGGTAAATAATGCTGGACGAGGTCAACAACGATTCAACAATCCAAGCCAAGTTCAAGAGGGACGATTTAGTCAAAGACAAGGTCAAGAGGCTCACAGAAACTACCAAGGTTACAATCAATCCAGAGGAGGTGGAAGATACTTTCGTGGAAGAGGTCGAGGACGAAGTAGCAATTTCTCAGCAAGTAATGAAACGTATGAAGGAGATAAAAGACTTGCCTTTATGTCTACGGAACTGGATTCAAGTTCGGCTTCAACTAGTGCGAAAGGTAACACAATAAATTGGTGTATGGACTCTGGGTGTTCAGATCATCTAATTAATGATAGGGAAGTTATCAGCGATTATACTCCATTTAGATATCCCAAGAAAATTTCAGCAGCGAAGAATGGTGTAACATTAGAAGCCTTAGGAATAGGTGATGTCAAAGTAAATAGCGTTTGTAGTGGGAGAAATATACCATGTACTATCGAGAGGGTATATTATGTACCTGATGTAAGAATTAACTTGTTGTCAGTCTCTAGATTGGAGGACAATGGATTAAAGGTAACATTTTCAAATAATTCAGTTAAGGGATTCTATAATAATGATTTGGTAATGTTTGGTCGAAGAAATGGATCATTGTATACGGTTAATTTTGAAGTTGATATGTCAGAATGTCATAATGTTGATATTCAAAATGATAATAATGAAAATGTAAAACTATGGCATAGGCGACTTGGTCATTTAGGCATTGAAAATTTAAAATTATTGCATAGGCATGATCTGGTGAGCGGTTTGAATAACCTACAAAATTGTAATTTTAACAATAATTATTCTTGTGAACCCTGCCTGTTGGGAAAAATGACCAGAAAACCTTTTAATAAAGAGGGATACAGAGCTCATAAACCACTGGAACTTGTTCATACTGATGTTTGCGGTCCAATAACTCCTACATCATGGGACGGTTATAAATATTTTCTAACCTTTATCGACGATTATACCCATTTTGTAATTGTGTATTTATTAAAGAATAAGTCTGAGGTGTTCGAAAAATTTAAAGATTATTATAATTACGCAACGAGGCATTTTGGCACAAATTTATTAAAATTGAAATCAGACAATGGTGGGGAATATGTAACTAATGAGTTTCATAAATTTTGTAGTAATAAGGGTATTAAAATGCAATATACAGTACCCTATAATCCTGAATCAAATGGGGTTGCGGAGAGAATGAACAGAACGTTGGGGAATAAAGCTAGAACTATTTTACTTTAATCAAAATTACCTAAAGATATGTGGGGTGAAGCTATTTATTTTTCAGCTTATGTAACTAACAGAAGCCCAACGGCAAGTAAAGCTAAAACTCCTGCGGAGCTGTGGGAAGGTAGGAAACCAAATCTAGGAAATTTACGTGTTTTTGGTAGTACAGCTTATAAACATATTCCTAAAGAACTGAGACAAAAATTAGATGCTAAAGGGGAAAAATTAATTATGGTAGGATACGCGCCAAACGGTGCTTGGAGATTATGGGATCAGGATGAAAGAAAAATCGTAATTGGACGAAGCGTAATATTTGAAGAAAATTATTCTGAAAAAAATGAGGTGGAAATTATTATTCATTCCAGGCCGGAGGAAGATATAGATTCACATAATGGAAGTAGAATTAAAGATACAGAAGATGGCAGAAAAGATAGTAATTTGAAGAAAAATAAGGAAATTCTTGAAGAAATATCGAGCAACGAGACAGGAGGAGTATGCCGAGATGTAGAAGAAAACACAAGGAGAAGAAAAGCAACGAAACCGGTATGGATGAAAGACTATGATACAAATTTTTCAGATGATGAAGATGGGGATGCCATGTTTGCATTTTATATTGGACATGATTGTCAGGACTTACCCAAAAACTATGAAGAAATAGAGACAAGAACAGATAGAGAGGATTGGATAAAAGCAATTGCAGAAGAAATAAATGTATTAAAAGAAAGTGAAACTTGGGAAGAGGTTCTACCGCCTCAGGATGTGAAACCAATAGATTGCAAGTGGGTTTTCACAAAGAAGAAACTGGGAGATGGAAATGAAATGTTTAAGGCAAGACTAGTAGCTAGGGGATTTCAACAAAAAGGGAAGTTTGATGATATATATTCTCCAGTATTAAAATTACAAACTTTGAGGATTCTGTTATCAGTAGCAGCTCAGAAAAATTATTACATTACCCAGATGGATGTAAAAGGGGCATTTTTATATGGGAGAATCGACGAAAGCGTTTATTTAAAGCCGCCACTAGGGGTTAAAGTTAAGTCGGGTCTCATGTTGAAATTGAGAAAATCATTGTACGGTCTTAAAAAATCACCAAAATATTGGTATGAACGATTTCATGAATTGATCATCCAGAATGGGTTTGTGAGGTCTGAAAACGATTATTGTTTATGTTTATATATTAAGGGAAACATGTATTTGCTCGTTTATGTTGATGATTTGTTAATTTTAAGTGATGATAAAAATGAAATTGATGCACTGAAAAATTTCTTATGCTCTAATTTTCGCATGAAGGATATGGGCGATGAGAATTTAAGATATTTAGGAATTTCAATTCAACGAAAGGAGGACTGTATATTAATTGATCAGTCAGATTACTTAAAAACTGTATTAAAGAAATTTGGTATGGAAAATTGTAATCCATGTAACACACCTATGGATGTTAATTTTACATTAGATAAAAATCGTGAAATTGATATGTCACTTGAAACTAAATGTAGATCACTAATTGGGTCATTAATGTACGCTACTATAGGCTCAAGACCAGATTTAGCTAGCTCAGTGTGTTATCTAAGCAGGTTTCAATCTCAGCCTTGTATGGAATTGTGGAATGCATTAAAAAGAATTCTAAGATATATAAAGGGGACAGCAGACTATAAGTGTTCCAGATAAGGGAGATATTCCTCTAGTAGGTTTTGCTGATGCAGATTGGGGAAGAAGTGAAGACAGGAAGTCTACTACAGGATACTTATTTAAAGTATTTAATAATGTTGTAATTTGGAGGTCCAAAAAGCAGGGAACAGTTGCACTTAGCACTGCTGAAGCAGAATTTGTAGCGTTGTGCGAGGCTGCGGTTGAGGCTTGTTGGATGTTAAAATTGTTATCAGAGTTAAATATTAAAATTGCTTGCGTCACTATCTTTGAGGATAATCAGAGTACTATTAAGGCTGTCAAAAATCCTGACCAGAAACGACTCAAACATATGGATATCAAATTTAATTTTATAAAACAAAAAGTAGAGGAAGGTGTAATAAATGTACAGTATGTGAATACTAAGCAGCAATTAGCAGATATGTTAACAAAACCTGTAAATGTAGCAATTTTAAGTTTAATTTTAAGAAATTTAAAACTATGTTCGATTGAGGAGGAGTGTTAAATTGAGGGCAATCTCACACAGTTAGGCAACGGCGCTTTTTGTTGTGACGTAGCTTACAGAGCCACCAGTGGGAGAGCGACGAATTATAAAATATTATAACAAACATGGCAGTCGTTGTAGAAGTATGTGTTTTTCTCTGTTCTGTTCGAAGTTAAATAAATCTTAGTTAGAATTATTAAATAGTGTATTTTTTTCTCCCCGAGAGGTACCGAAAATTAACAACAATCAAATAGGTAATCTTCTAATAAATTAAAACATAAATTCCAATCGAACCAGATTTTAAATAAATGAAACGGTTAGTTGCTGTAAAATAGTGTAGACCCAGAAAATATTAAATGATGTTAAAATATAATTTCATAAAGACTAGATGAATAAAACTGTTGCTATTGTAAAAATTCCGGTCCTTCCATAATAAAACAATCCAATTCTTGAGGCAGAGATAGATATTTTGTGTGTTATATTATTTTAGACGATTTATGAATCTTATTGAATGATTTCACAAGTGCGTAATACGCCGCAGCCCTGAAAAAGGATACATTAATTCCTCTGGAATGTTTATTGAACTATAATAATACAATACAAAAGCAGTCTGCATACTTAGGTGTATAAATAACTAGTCTGACGAAATATCGACGGAAGGAAATTTATTTGAATTATAATAAAAAAAACTGAGAACTTTATTTTGCTCCAATACAAGCTATCTTTTTATTTATAATTTACCTACTGTTTCGTTAAGCAAAATCGAAACAAGACTGGGATTCTGTCTAATAAAATGCAAAAGCATTTTAGCTTCAAACAAAGGCATTCTTGGAATGAATGAATAGGTACAGTTGAAAAATCAAACTATCTAGTTATTATTTATACCAGGAGCATCCACAAAGTTTTATACATCAGAAATAAACTAATGTATGACTACAAATAAATAAATTACAATCAAATTACTTGAATAATTTGAAAGAGTAGATAATTTCATTCTACATCAGAGACTTGGTCAGCAAAATAGATACATAAAATGATACTAATGGTATAAAACCAAGTTATCGCCATATAAAGGCAGAAATTTAGATAAATGAGTTCTCTAGGTAACAAAGGTACAAACAGGGAATAGGCAAACTCAAACAAAAGATTCGTATATGAACGAATTCTCTTAGTTAAAATGTTTTGTAAATAATTAAGCCCAGAAACGATTCTACAAGGTACAAGGTGAAGGCTCCTCTACTATTCAATTTAATAGCATTAAGGCGAATTGTAAGTAATACCAACTGGATGTAAAATGTATAAAACTGATAATATGGCCAACACCTTGCTAGACAATGTAAATGTTCAAATAAATAAGGGCAAGGAAAATTATTTTGTCTCATTGGTATCGTATCTCCTCCCATACAAAATTTCTCCATCGTTCCGGACTAAGAGACCAACTACAGAAATCAGGGAATCACAGGGATATTTAACATAATCTGCAGGGACCCAGGTAAGCACCGTTACACCTTCACTACTTCACAGTACCTAAGTAGTTATTTTAATTACATTCGTCTTCATCACTTGGCAAAATCATTAAGAGGCCTCCATTGTTTACATTCTAATTAATCAATAATTAGGATTACTCTAACTTTTCTCTAACTTTTTTCTTAAAAGGCTCTAACTTTTGAACCGACCTGTATAATTGGATGGAATTTAAACACTTGGTTTTCGAGATAAATCGGTTTTTAGGTTTGCGAAACACTCAAAAGTTACTAATGCTAAACACAAACAGGTAATAATCAGGTTCTTGTTGATAAACCCACCTACATAATGGATTGCTATTGGCGGAACTTGATCAAAATTCCCATAAAAGTCGATTTATCTTGAGAACCGCTTGTTTTATCGAAATAAATTAAGAGTATCTTTTGTGAAGATGAATGACCAGCGTATTTAAAAAATAAGTCTTCATCTCTGTAAAATGACACCTGTCAAAACTTTGACACAACGAGTGTGGTGGTAAGTCCGTTCCTGACTTCCTTTAGGACGTCAAACATCCACTCTGATATGGCTTGATGAGTCTTTATGGCCTCTATAAAAAAATTAAAATTTCATCAAATTATACAGGTCGGTTCAAAAGTTAGAGCCAAAAAAGTAAATCTTAGGGTACCATTTTGGGGCTCTGTATCTCCGTTTAGGGACACTTTAGGAATGTTTTTTTTTTATGACAGACTAGGTTTATTTTGACATCCCCTGTATGCTCCCGAGAGATTAGGAGGTACTTACCGGACATCCTGTATATTAAATATACAGGGTGGGCCATCGAAAAGGTAACAAGCCTAATAGCTTGGAAAGTGAAGATGTACGCGAAAAACGCCGAAACAGGTCGATTTTGTTATCGAGGGGGACATATGTTCGTGACAAATTTAACTACCTAAGTTCACCCCCTTGGCAGGGGTAGCTACCCCTTTGCTTATCATCATAGGGAACAGCTATCGAGTGATACATCATTTGAAAGCTACTTGAATTCTCTTTACAACGATATCCAACATCTTGGGTGTCGCTTACATACAGGGTGGCCCAACGGAAACTAACTCGCCCTAATAACTTAGAAACTGAAGATGTACGCGAAAAACGCCGAAACAGGTCGATTTTGTTATCAACGTAGGCATATTTTCGTGACAAATTTAACTTCCCAAGTTCACCCCCTTGGCAGGGGTAGCTACCTCTTTGTCATCATCATAGGGGACAGCCATCGAGTGATACATCATTTGAAAGCTACTTGAATTCTCTTTACAACGATATCCAACATTTTGGGTTTCGCCCACATACAGGGTGGCCCAACGAAAACGTAACTCGCCTTAATCACTTGTATGTAGGGCACCCTGTATGTAAGCGAAACCCAAAATGTTGGATATCGTTGTAAAGATAATTCAAGTATCTTTCAAACGATGTATCACTTTCGATTACATACAGGCTGGCCCAACGAACACGTAACTTGCCTTAATTATTTGTATGTAAGCCACCCTGTATGTGAACGAAAATCAACATGTTGGATATCATTGTAAAGAGAATTCAATTAGCTCTCAAATGATGTATCACTCGATAGCTGTTCTTTATGATGATAAGCAAAGGGGTAGCTACCCCTGCCAAAGGGGTGAACTTGGGTATTTAAATTTGTCACAAAAATATGCCTACTTTGATAACAAAATCGACCTGTTTCGGCGTTTTTCGCGTACATGGTCAGTTTCTAAGTTATTAGGGCTGGTTACGTTATCGTTGGGCCACCCTGTATGTGAGCGAAACCCAAAATTTTGGATATCGTTGTAAAGAGAATTCAAGTAGCTTTCACATGATGTATCACTCGATAGCTGTTCCCTATGATGATAAGCAAAGGGGTAGCTACCCCTGCCAAGGAGGTGAGCTTGGGTAGTTGAATTTGTCACGAAAATATGTCCCCCTCGATAACAAAATCGACCTGTTTCGGCGTTTTTCGCATAACTCTTCACTTTCCAAATTATTAGGCTTGTTACCTTTTCGATGGCCCACCCTGTATAAATATACAGGGTGATTGATTGAAACGCCACATTAGAAAAAATTCGAATTCCAAATGATCTAGGAATCTGAAATTTGGATCTTAGGCGAAAATCGCAATTTTCCAACTTTAAACCCATTTACCACAAAAATGGCCCATAATATCAAAAAACGGCTTACATGTCTCTATCTTAAATTTTTATCTGGTACCCTACTGTATAGTTTAAATGATGAAAAATCTGAAAATTTTCTCACCACCTTGTATAAACATTTCAACTGCATAATTGGATGCCTTATAAAAAGTTAAGATAGGGACAAGTAAGCCGTTTTTTGATATTTTGGGCCGTTTTCGTGGTAAATGGGTTTTGAAGTTGGAAAATTTCGATTTTCACTTGTTTATAACACATTGCCGACTCAATTTGAACTGCAACTATAAGCACCATTGTGATTACATTTTCTCAAACAATTTTAAAATGCAATAATATATGGGGTGTCCCATTTAAAAAAACATAGATGGCCATTGCTTTCGCCATTTTTAAATATGCCGCCATCTTGGTAATATTTCATTTTGACTCGTTATTAGGTGTGTTGCCCAAGTTCCTAATTTCAGATCCCTAGGTCATTTGGAAGTCGAACTTTTTCCAATGTGGCGTTTCAATCAATCATCCTGTATATTCGCCGTATTTTCAAAATTTGCAATTTAAAATCAGTAATAATTATTATCTGAAAATTTTTAATTTACGTTTGAACAAACCGGCCCTATACTTATAGTATATGTATACAGGTACAGGTACTCAATTATCTTTTTTAATTTTGAATAGGCTATAAATGTTATAATGCTAAGAAAAAGAACAATAAACACTAAAAATCTAAACAAATTTCTGAAATATCATCCACTTGTGCTTTTTTTATTATTCTCTTCTATTGTACATTTCGATACTGAGAATTTATCTTCGTGCTCCGGGAGGTACGTTAAAAAGGGCTGCTTCACAGCAGTCGTTAAGTTATGTCAGAGGCCCTTGAGGCTACTTGAAAACTTCTGACACTTGGGCTTTACCACAGCCATACAATATTTATTTATTTATTTTATCTTCGGAGTGCCTCATTTATGCGCCTGTAACTCCTCCTAAGCGAAGCCCCTTAATTTAGAGACCCTTTCTATACAATTATTATTTTCAAATTTGATAAACTATGATTTTTTCATAATCACTTCACGAAAGTAAGAAATTATTTCTCCACAATGTTTGTTTAAATATCTACTTTGACACTATAAGGGCCGCTTGTTCAAACGTAAATTAAAAATTTTCAGATAATAATTACTGACTTTAAATTGCAAATTTTGAAAATACGGCGAATATATTTAAACGATCTTTTATTTTTAATCACTAATCATTACCTAACTCTTCTTAAAGAGAGCAGAATTTATGTTCAGCATTATCAGACCAATAGTTTGATAATACAGGGCATTTTAAAATTTAGTATTTATCTGAAAATTGTTCATTTACGTTTGAGTAACCGGCTCTAAGTTTATTATTATTTATTGTGAGGAGTCAGTCGTTTATTAATCCTGCATCACACCTTCGAGTTACGCGAGAAAATAGTATATTATTCAACAAGCGCATAATGATAGCCATTATTATCCACGAAGATGAAAATTGCAGCACGAGCCTCTGGCGAGCCTCTGGCGAGTGCTGTAACATCTAAGTGGATAATAGCCATTATGCGCGAGTGGAATACTATACTTTATCTACGAGTATACTTGAATAAAAATAATTTTACTTACGGTAGAATTAAGTTTTTATGTAAAAAAAAGTTTTATGGATTGCAGTTTTATTTATTAAAACATATGGTTCTCTTTAAGTAAATAATTTGGTTAGGTATTGAAATATTGCAAAAGTACAGAAAATATTACATACTTCACTGTCGACTGGAAATTTGTTAAATAACTTTAACAGGAGAAAAATTACAAAATCAGGGTGAAAGATTTCGTCGCGCATCGTATTTCACTTTTGATTTTGCAGGCAGTAAACCATTAATTGATGCGTTTTTTGCTTTTCCCCTATTTATATCATGTGGCGTATTATTCAATTTTTTTTTTTTTCGAAGAACATCCTGTATTATTCTGTTTATAATAATTTTAAGTTTAATTTTTATAATACAATAATTTGTATTGTAAAATTGAAACTAAACATAAACAAATGTGAATGTTAGGTTATCGTGATTAGCTGTCAGTCGACTAAACCTATTGGCAGCGTTCCAAAGGCATCAGCTTTCACAGCGGTTGACTTAGGGCTTTATAACTACGCACGGATACTAAAACATGTTCATTTTAGTATTATGATAAGTGTAGTTGAAATATCAAAATCATCCTAATATTCTGCGACTTTTTATAACATTTAATTAAACGTAAAATAAACGTTTAGGGACTCTACTTTCGCGTCAGTGGACCATTGACAGTGGTCAGTAGTTTGAATCCAAGTAGTTTGCCAAACGTACGACAGAATAGGACGGTAAAGTTAAACAATTGACATTAACGATTGAATAATGAGCTCTCATTGTTCAATTGACCTGACACTATTATTCGATAGGGCAATAGTAATGCATGCCATTACTTCGTTAAAATTGGACTAATAATTAATGATTTGTTATCTAATAGGAGTAGATAAAATAGTTTTTCAGGTATAGTGTAGTCGGGGAAGTACGTACGTACAATCAATTACATTACATTGCGATCGCTGTTAAGTCAGTTGTTGTAGTTATTGTTATAATAATGGTGTTATAATAGTTGGTTATAATTATTAGTCCATTCTGTGATTTGGCTTCGACAGTGGAGTGGGATCGAACATCGTGCGCATTCATTCAGTTCAAATCATGGCTGTCCGCGCATTTAATACACACACAGTTAACAGAGTAGATATCGCGCGGCCGCGGCGCCGGGAGAACGGGAATACTTAAACTTTTGAATTGCGTCGTATGATGGCGTCGTTTCAATTTTTTTTCTTTGAGGTCTGATTTTTATCGTTGCGGCATTTTAAATTATTCGAACTGTTTTTGTGGGACCCAAAGAACCGCGGGTGGTTATACCTACCTAGTTATTCGCTTTTTCGAGCGTCGTTTTCGAGCGTGGTGAAGAGAAGATTGCTTGGACAGAATAATCGAGAAAATGGTGAGCGGTCTCTGCTTTCTTTTTTAATGCTTGAAAATTTTAAAACTTTCCATAATCATCCACATCAGATATCTATTTGTTTATGTTTTTTCGCAGCATGCTCCTCATGTTTAATTAGTTAAGATAATTCCCAATGCAAAACAAATCCCAAATTATTTAAAATGTCAAAAGTGCTTATGTAATCCATGAACGTGTAAAATGTTTCCGAAGTTTTGAGAGACTAAATTTCAACTTTTTTAATTTTTCATAACATATTGCGCACGTAGTAGGAGGTATTCGTGGGAAGTCCCTCCCAATACAGTAAGTAAAAGTAACCTTGATACAAAACCGCGAGCACACAGCGGGGCCCAGGCGAGGAGTAACGTGACTACGACCGGAAACGGACGCGGATGTTATTGTCCTAAAACAATAAAAACCTTCTTGCGCATCAATCGCAGAAATAGTGTATTTTTATGCGATTCAATAATAAATATTTTCACCGCTTTTTAAATTGGATTTCTGAAATTTTCCATAGTCAGGTCATATTAGCGTAGTGTGGTTTACTGAGAAAATTTCATTTCATTTAGTTTGAAAATGTGCCTTAGAATGAATTTTTAAATTTAACAAAATAAAAAAAAAATTGGACAAATTTTAAATTTTTTTTCCTTTTCCTGTGGCTAACTTTACTTAAAAAAAACCTTCTTGCGCATCAATCGCAGAAATAGTGTATTTTTATGCGATTCAATAATAAATATTTTCTTCCTATTTTTTTTTATAATGAATTTAATGAAAAATAATCCGATTTTTTTTGGGAAAACTCCACCTACCTACAAAAAAAAAAAAGAATGATCCTCTCGTGGATGCGAACCCGCTCCAACAGTTAGCTAGTCAAGGATGTAACAAACTGAGCCACACGGTGCGTTTCGAATTTGTAGTGATGATAGGGTAGATATATGTAGTACGTCAGGTACCTACATCTACTCATTTTATTTTTTAAACTGGTCATATCTTAGTTATTAAAAAACCAATTTGAATACTTTTTTCACCTGCATGTAGGTGATTTAATTGTCGTTGCGATTGCTCTTCTAATTTTCAGAACCATTCATAATTGAATGTGAAAAAAAAATAAAAAAGAAATTGCGAACCATTTCATCGATTTAATAATTTTATATAAGTGTAAGCTAATTTTGCACAAGCGAAAAACTTTTTTATCTTTCGTTTAAAGTGCTACATTAATCGAGGCGAATTGAAGCTAAGACATCAAATTATATGTTAAAGCAAAAAAAAATGGAAAATTTCGGTTCAACTTCTTCAAAAATGGACTCATAAACGGTTATAGAATTGACACATTTTCACCCTTTTTCCTACCCACGACACTGGCTTATTAATGGAAAATATGCTAATTTTATTGCATTAACTCAAATTTCCAATAATTTTCTTCAAATCCTGTTAATTTGATTTCAAAGTTTTTTTGCCATCTTGCTCATACAATGGTTCAAAAAATTGTCAATTTTCCGTTAATGTTCAAAAAATTCAAATGGCCGCCATTTTGAAACGGCTCGGCCGATTTTGCTCAAGTGCAATACCAGACCACTCCTTGTGGACATCTTACTCTCACAAAAATTTCAGCCCCCTAGATTGAAAACTGCGGCCAGAAACCGTGCCTCAAGGACCGGATTTGGGGAACTTTGAAAGGACACCCTGTAGAAGTAACGTGACTTTTGGATTTTTTTTCAACGAAAATCTAAAGTCATTCCCAAGCTTTACAAGAATCCAAAATTTCGTTCACTAATCTTGAAAGATAAAGCTACAGGAGCGTTTTTAAAATCGAAAAATCGTGATTTTGGAGAAATAAATAAATATATATATAAATATATATATATAGTCGACCATCGTATCTTGTGACATCCGGTAAAAATTTCGACGTTTCTGCATCCACCCTCTAGAGTGACAATAAAAGAAAAAGAAAAATATGACTTTCTAAACACGACGTGAGGAAGTTATTGCAACATTAAAAATAGAACTATACACGAAAAAAAAAATTGGTTTTTGCTATCACATTGACATCCTCTGTATATTCGATATACATTTTTATGGAATCAGCGTTATGACATCCATAAAAATTTCATCGACGTTATGACATCCCCACAGGGTTGCCAGTTATTTTTAAGAGTATAAAGGCGGCGCGCGAAGTTTTACAGTAATAGCCTACTGAGTCCTAGGCATTCTTCTGTTTACGGAATCTCCAGCAGCGATTGACCTACAACACTAGTGGCAGTCCTACTCAAGTATCTCTAAATGCTACCTGTTTTAAGACGCCGGGCGCCTCTCGACTGCTACCCTTTGATCTCCGCTGGTGGCGTATGATTATAAAGAGAACGTTTGAATTGTCGCATTTTCTTCTATTATATTGTCAAGTCAGAATTAGATTAAATTAACTAAATTAATCTCAGGCCGGAAGTGATCGTTGAGTTTAGCAGTTTTGATATTAATTTTGATTTTGATACTATTTTATTTTAGTTGGTTTACGTTATGTAATTGCAGTTATTTGCCACGGTTATTTGGCATATTGTCATTGCGTATTATTGTGGGTTCACATAATTATTATGAATATAATTTTATTGAAATATTAATTATAATAATTTTCTCATTTTAACAGATTATACATAATGACGTCAACTACATAATATTATATCAGTATAAAAATATAACAACTATATAATAATAATAATAATTAATACGAAAATATTGGTATTCCAGCTCCATCAGAAAAATCCCTAATTGAGCGCCATCGTTTACGACTTCTTCTAATGCACAATGCACATACTGCTCGCTCTAATAATTGTAGCACATCCAATTTTTACTCTGAGCCAATTCATAATAATGCTATAAGTAGAGAACGGATTATAGGCAAAGAAAAAATGCAAAATAGGCGCCTTTATAGGCACATTTTTTGGTATAAAAAGGCTTAAACTTGAACCAAATAGGCAATAAAATAGGCAAATTTTACTACCAAATTTTCACTACATAGAAAAAATGAGTAACACAAATTTACGTTTATATGTGCCTTAAAAATTCCTGCCGATTTCCAAAAATTTACAGCAATTTTCCTAAGATTTTGTTCGACATCAAGCACGTTGTTTGATGAATAAAATAATTACAAATATTACACTAACCATTTTGCTACAAGCTCTGAAAAATATTGTGTCGCCATTCAAGATTAATCCACGAAGAAATTTTGCTTGACTTACTCATTTAAAATTTTATGCCAGCAAATTCTGGTCTACCAGTACCTTCATATTCATTCATGAGAAGTGAGAAAGTAACAGATACATCTCTGGGAATCACTAAAACCAGATATGTGTAGTAGGTAAGTAAATGGAAACAATATTAATTTGAGAACTTGAAAAGATATGCCTCAGCGTTCACCACAGGTGTCTGGGTCAGTTATTTTTCTATTGACTTAGGACCTATAATAAACGGAGTTGGTAAATTCCACACTAAGACTACCTGCTCTCTAATCCCAGAGGTAAATTGCACACCAACCTTTAAAAGGTCTTTAATCCTTATAGGTAATTTCCACACCAAGGAAGTATAATTTAATGCTGTTACAGAGGAACCTTTATTTTACAGAGGAACCAAGGAACAGAATAAAGATACCTATAGGTAGATTTTTTCTTGTAAATATGTAGTTAAATAAGTCTCCTAATGCATGCAATAAGAAATCGTCATTTTAGTTAAAAAATACGCCAATAAGCATTGCATTTTCTCCCAATGAACATAAATATCTAATGGAGATAAAAAGTTTCTGATAAAATAGTAGTTTTATTTGGTGAATATTTACTTGAGCGGCATGGGTATAGGGCGATTTGTCTTCTACTTTTGGATAGATTGTGTCTCTAGAAATATCAAGGTACCATTGAATTTTTGCGCCGGCAAGTATATAGTAGTTGAGAAATAAGGCCTTAAAGTGTCATCATTGGTTACAAATAATTTTAAAACACTTATTTGCTGCAGTAAGTCAGGTCTTTGGTCAGGGTAGGTTTTTTTTTCCTTCAAATGTTCGTAAAATGAAAAAAAAACTACCTTGACCAAAAACCTGACGGAACCGGTAGCTAAAAACTATTGCGGTCTCGTGGAGAGCGGGCTTCCTGTTCGAGCGCATATTATATTCGATGGTACGTATTAGGGCAAGGATGATACTTTGAGGCCTTATTTCTCAACTATTACTCTTGCCGGCGCAAAAAAAACAGTTTAGTTAACAATTAGATCATTTCGTTATTACTCTTGTTGGTCGACTATACCACTTTAAGATATCAGCGTACGAGTATCTTTACCTGTTGGGTCTCGGTGTGGAATTTACCTATGAGATTACAGGTACTTAAATATGTCCAAGTCGTAAAAAGATTACTGGTGTGCAATTTACCTGTGCCCATAATAAATTATCTCAAGTAGGGTAGTAAAATTTTCAAAAATTATTTCAAAGTTAATAATTATTAGCATGAAATGTATAGGTATTTTGAGGTGGATAAATTTATATTTATTTGAATAGGCAAGAATAGGCATTTTTTGTGAAAATAAGCACCAGATACTCAAATAGGCAAAAAAGGCACAGATAGGCACTTTGCCTATAATCCGTTCTCTAGCTATAAGGAATATGCCATTTTTCAACTAGTTGTTCTGCAATTCATAATAATATGTGGGTTCACATATTATCACATCGCATATTATGTATTCCGAAAATTTCGCTCCTGGTACGAGTATTAGTTTCTATTTTGCCTAATAATTTTTCTAATTATTATAAACGATATCATTTAATATTGCACTCAAAATATTTTGGAAATTGCTAAGATATGTTTTTTTTTTACTTTTTCCCATGGAAACTTATTGACTAAGTCCTTAATACGGCTAAATTTCAAAATTCCATTTTTTGCTAGTCGACGTCACCAAATGAAGCTCCGGCAGTGTTTTGATGAGTGGGTAAGGATTTCTCTTTTCATACAATGCATGGTAATTTATGAAGAATGAACGATCCAAAGTTTTTGAATCTTTAGGTAAGTATAATGGACATCAAGATAATGATGATAAAGTACAACATGCCTTATACCAACTTCGCTTGTTTAAGAGCTATAATAAGGTTTAAAAGTGGAAACTTCAGCAATTAAAAAATTTTTGAACAATTTCTAGAAATTTCATGGCATCAACTCCAAAATTGACACACAATATCCCAGGTAACATTTCGTGACGAAAACGCGACTGAAAATGTGACCTTTTTAGCTGTCGTGAGTTAGACGAGATCCCGAATTCGTGAAAAAAATTACGACTAATACGTTATAAAACCGCTCTAATTTTAACTTCCGAATTGGTCACGCCAGCCACACTTTTGAATGTTGGGCAGCCGTTACGAAACATTGACGATATCGTTAAAAAAAATTCACTTTACGGATTAACAAAATCATAAGAAACTCGTGGAGAAATAGCAGTAACAGAGCCGTGAAGAAATCGCGACAGTATCGTGAAAAAATCGTGACAAAGTCGTGAAAAATCGTGAAAAAATCGTGACCAAAACGTGAAAAATACTGTGACCACAGCCTACGAAAATCGCACGTAAATCAACTAATTGAGGTTTCAAAAACGTGAATATTTATGATGACAACACGTGACTTTTGTTACACGATATTCTCACATACAGGGTGTTACTTACTGATAGGCCGTAATTTCAAGGTTCCTGAACCAAACTTAAGTAGAAAAGTTAATTTATAAACATAATGTGTGTCCTGAAGTGTCTTTAAACTTTATAACTTTAAAATATTATTTGTAACGAGTCGCGTACGGCAACGCTGTGGCCGACGCGAGTGGAAACGGTGGAATGGGCATGTGAGGGGTGTTTTGGAAGACTAAACAACAGGATTACCTTAAAAAATTTACTAAAATATGTAATAAAACAGGATATAGGTATACAAGACAATTATTTATAACAATATGCAAAAACTTACAGTAGGTAGTCTCTTGTTGAGGTAACCAAAAAAACTTCTTTAAACTATTGGAGACACGAGGTAACTTCTAAAAATATCACTATTAACTTGATGTCGTCGTCTACATGGGAAGTGCAGAATAATAATAAAGATCACGTTTTTTAGGGTAGTAACAATGTGCAAAAATTTACAATTATAAGTAGTAGGTATAGTCTCTTGTTGAGGTAACCAAAAAAACTTCTTTAACTATTGGAGACACGAGGTACTTCCTACTTCCTAATTTACAAATAAGTCTCCTATCCCGTTTCCGCTGAATTCTGCCATGTGTTTACAAAGAGAAAACTGACAGTGACATTTGACATATCACTTGTTTTCTGACGAAGTTTTATTTAAAAACTACAAAGATTCTTTTAAAATAATTAACAAACTGAAAAGTTGACGATTTATTCGCGACGTTTTCGTTACGTTTTGACTTCACTTGTTTTCTGAAGAAGTTTTATTTAAAATTTAAATCGTATTCCGATAGCACTTTTTTTGACGATGTGTTTCCACCGTTTTTTAAAAAATTGTAAATAAAAATATCGTTATATCGACCGTTCGTCACGATTTCGTGAAGTCTGAAATTTTGTCGTCACGTATTGTTACCTGGGATACGTTTTCTGCCATAAGAACAACATACGTAGAGTACAAATTTTATAAGAAGGCGAGAGTTTGACAAGAATTTGTTAGTGCGCAGATACGTTAGTCGTCACTACTTGCAAATCCAAAAATATTTGTTGTCCAATATCAACAAAGTTAGACGGTGTCCGCGTTAAAAAAACAACCAATCAAATAAGGATGATAAGAGTATTGTCGCCGTATGTAAAAGCTCAGTGATGCGTGCTGGTTAACTCGTATCGTACTTAGTTCAAATACTTACTCACTTATCATTTAAAATATTTAGAATTACGTGCGCCGCGCCACTGATGCAACTTCTATTCTGGTAAGGTAGAACAGTTAAAAAGCCCACAAGATGCGCAGTTCACGCCTAGCCTTCTTATAAAAATTGGACAGCAGGTACTTGAAACCAATTTGACGTAACTCATACGTGAGGCTAGTTATGCAGGGTGTCCCTGAAATGACTCTACAGCTCTCTAGCAAAAGATTATGAATTATAAAAGCCAAATCGCTGAAGTGATTTTGATGAAATTTGGTATCACGTTATGGTTTTATGGAACACAAAGTGCAATACTAAAATTATTCATGACGTTATAATTCATTGGCGTAGATAATGGTTTTTTAGGTTTCACCACTTTGAACTTCTACGCCAATGGAATTAAAAATATTTAAATACCGAGCGTAGATTACTCGACTCATTTTATACAAAAAAGGTACCTCCTCTTTATAAAAGTCGCCTAACTTTATCGTATAGAAGATAAACGCATTTGAATGTTGATTTTTATAGGAAAATTCGAATTTATTTTTCATGGGATTTTTTTGATTTACAACAAATAATAAAATTAATTTACATTTCATTATTTGGACATTCAAAATCGCATTTGGACATTCAAAATCGGTTTTGGGCATTTAAAATATCGCATTTGAACGTTAAAATGTGAATTAGTTTTATTATTTTATTAAGAAAATCCCATAAAAAAAAAATGAGTCCACTAATCTACTCACAGTATTAAAAAAAAATGTAATTCCATTGGTGTAGAAGTTCAAAGACTGTAGAGCTTAAAAACCCATGACCTATGGCAATGAATGAGGGTCATGAGTAACTTTCCTTTTGCACTTTTTGTCCCATAAAACCATAACGTCATAGCAAATTTCATCAAAATCACTTCAGCGGTTTAGCTTTTATAATAAAAAAACCATTTCAGATTTGACATTTGCGACCAGACACTTGATATCCTAGCGGCCAAACCAAGCAGCTCAGGACTAAGATATGTTGACTTAAACCGAATTAGTTTCAAAGCAGCTCAGGACTAAGATATGTTGACTTAAATCGAATTAGTTTCATCCGAGGAATATTCTGAGAGCTGTAAAGTCATTTCAGTGACACGCTGTATAGCTTACACTCATACACTTTTAGTTAATTAAGGCCATATAATTCTGTTCGACAATGGTCAAAATGAACCGAAAGTCTTAAAAATCATCCTTTTTACGTAGGTACAACTGCATGGTACTCTTGTTTAAATTTTATACTTACCTCTATCAGTTTTCTAGTTTTTATTAATTAAAAAGCAAAATGCATCAAACTTTTCAAAGCAAATATCTCCAAAAGCGATAAACTAATGAATTGACCAGGGGTAGGATTTCTATTTAATAAAGAGCATACTTCAAGATTTTCGATGAATTTTGACCACTGTCGAAGAAAAAAGCAATATGTCCTAATATACAGGATCATCAGTTATAAGCGTACGAAGCGGCCATATCTCGGGAACTATTGGTCCTAAAGCATAAATTAAAAAATTTCCAGACATAAAGTTACCATGAGAAATTTAGTAAAAATATTTTCAAGATGGCCGCACTTCGGGAATACCGGAAGCTGACACATCAATGAAAGTTAATAAATAATAAATAAATAGACAGTCATCTTTATTTGACAGCATGGAAACCATGAAAACATTCTCCAAATTATAAACTTACATTTACATTAGAAAATTAAAATTGTGCCAGAGTTATTTAAACAGGATTATATTTACATAGCGAGGTACCTAGCTAAGTACCTACATATACTTTTCTTTTTGCTAAAAAAATATTTTTCCCCCAGAATGTGTTATAAAAAAACACAAGGCAATCAATGAATTCAATATAAAAATTTATACTGACGTCATTCGATGAAAAGTTTTATTTTTTTTCCAAAAAATTTTAATAAACAAAAATTATGAGATATTTTTTTACTGAATAACATCATTCGCAGCGGTCTCTGTGAGCCAAAAACACGATTGATTTTTTCAAAATTTTTTTTGCAAGTTCAACTACAGGATCATAATAGGCCATTATTTAAATTTATTTTAGACTATACAGAATGTCCCATAATATGAGAGTGGCATATCAAAGTTATGTTTTTTCAAATGAAATGCTCCTATGTTATCACATTTTGAGATTGTCTGAGAAGGAAAAATAAGATTGGCTTTTACACTTGATGTTTAAATTGAGAAGTTTGTGAGTTATAAACAAGTGCAATACGCCATTTTTGAAATTCGAGGCCCTGTACAACGAAAACGGTTCAAGATATAGCAAAACGGCTTTCATATCCCTATTTTAACTTTTTATGTACTATCTTATGGTATAGAAACATTTGTACTTTCTTTGTTTTTTTTTTATTTGGCGACGCGTGGAAAGATCTCAGATTTTTTCAAATTTTTTATCACCCTGTATAAACATTTTATCTACATCTTAGGATAGTACATGAAAAGTTAAAATAGGGACATGTAAGCCGTTTTTCTCTATCTAGAGCCGTTTTCGTTGTACAGGAACTTGAACTTCAAAAATGATTATTTTCACTTGTTTATAACTCACGAACTTTTGAATTTAACCACCAACTGTAAACAATCTTATTTTCTCTTCTCAGACAATCTAAAAATGCAATAACGTAGGAGCATTCCATTTAAAAAAGCCATAACTTTGATATGCCACTTCGGGTTGCATGTTAACATAACGTATAAACAATGCCTGGTAGTTGCGCAGTAAGTTATTGTACCAATAGGGAAAAAATTCAAATTAACGTTTAAAATTCAGTATGAAGTGAAATAAATTCGCTTTCTATTTCCGGAATGCAAATTTAGAAAGAATGGTAAACATTTTACTGAATCATTTTTAAATAATGAAATGGGAAATTAAATGAATGTTAGGTAAAACAGTATTATAATATTAGGGACTAAACAAAATAATATTATATCATACAAAGAAATTAATAAAACCCTCACAGTAGACCAGTGGCAGTAACTGGTAGTATATGGTATAGGATACACTATAAACCGTTATAATAATAATGTTAACCCTTGTGAAATTCCTTAAGCGGCGCGGTATTTATTGACCTGGTTCGTATTGAATAATATTTTATTGTGCATTTTGCTTTGTAAATAAATGAAAAACATTAGTTCTAGTTCTTGAACTTGACTACATTCAATATTGTTTAAAAATGCGCTTAAAATCAAGGTAAATCAAGTAAAACGTGAAAACGATTTTATTAGATAGGTACTTAACCATTCTCATGCCACTATCAAAAAAATCACTGTATGGATAATATGCAAAATAATGCATATTTTTTAATTGTTTTAATGCTAAGCGCCTATCTCATCAATGCAATTTTTCGTATGGCCAGACTCTGGTATATCCAGCGACTTTTGGTTAAATTAGAGAAAAGTTGTGCTATTTAAAGATGCGTGTCGTGTATTTTGCAAAAATAAAACATTATTTACATCCGCGTATCTCTACAGCCGTAAACGTTAAAATACAGGGTCGGTTAAATTAGAGAAAAAGATGCGCAATTTGATGATTAATAAGAATCTGAAAAAAATGTTATCGGATATTTTCAGTCGGTGTTGAAAAACTGAAAAAAAAATCGAGAATTCTTATTTTTTCCATATCTTTCTTATTATTTGAAATTAATAAATAATTTTTTGTAGGCTTACGTAAGTCGCCAAGAGCTACCCATCTGACGTTTCAAAAATTTTCAAAGCCGACTAGATCCCAGAGTTTTCATAGTCAACTTTCGTTTTTCTTATGGCCGTCATATTATTGTTTATGTCGTTCGATGTAAAAAAAAATGGAAACCAAAAATTAATAAACTTTGGTAAAAAATTCCAAAATTTTTATTCTTCTTTTTTCGAAGAAAAACAAAAAAATTCTCGCTGAAATACGTCAATATGAAGTCATACTGCTTGCCTCATGGTTTTTTAAATTTCTCTATGGTATTCGGTCAAAAAAAGTTGTATTTTTTTAGAGAAAAAAGAACAAACATTTTTTTAATTTATTTTTTGAAAATTATTAATTTTTGGTTTCCATTATTTTTTTCATACCGAACGACATAAAAAATAATGTGGCGGCCATAAGAAAAGCAAAACTTGACTATGAAATCTCTGGGATCTTGTCGGCTTTAAAATTTTTTGTAGTGCCGAATTGATGGCTCTTGACGACTTATGTTAACCTACAAAAAATAATTATTTAATTTTCAATAATAAAAAATATTTGATGAAAAAAAATTCTTTTTTTTTATTTTTTTTCAGATTTTTCAGGAATTAATCAAAATATTAGGGATATTTAAATTAAAATTTCTGTTTTCAACCCTTACTTTGTAGAATCTCTGCATACTGATGGATGATTAATAAAACACTATAATGTTTAAAAAAATTCTACTACATATAAGTACTTACATAGTTTAAAAAATTTTCAAAGCCGACTATTATATCCCAGAGTTTTCAGTCAACTTTCGTTTTTCTTATGGCTGCCATATAATTTTTTTATGTCATTCTTATGTCATAAGAAAAAAATAATAGAAACCAAAAATTAATAAACTTCAGAAAAAAATAAATTTTATTCTTCTTTTTTCAAAGAAAAACAGAAGATTTGTCGCTGAAATTAGTCAATATAAAGTCATACTGCCTTGCCTTATAGTTTTTTAATTTCTCTATGATATTCGGTCTAAAAAATTGTATTTTTTTTAGAACAAAAAATAACAAAAATTTTTTTCTATTATTTTCCAAAGTTTATTAATTTTTGGTTTCCATTATTTTTTTCTTATCGAACGACATAAAAAAATAATATGGCGGCCATAAGAAAACCGAAAGTTGAAAGACTATGAAAACTCTGGGATCTAGTCGGCTTAAAATTTGTTTGAAACAACAGCTTAATAGCTTATAATGGCTTATGTAAGCCTACAAAAAATTATTTATATTTTTTATATATTTTTATATTTATATTTATGTTATTTATCCAATAACAAAAAAGATATGATGAAAATAAGATTTCTCGATTTTTCAGTTTTTTCAGGATATTTCAGGAACGGTCACAAATATCTTGCATGTTTTGAAGTATTCGAGATGGCCACAAAATAGCGCAACTTTTCTCTAATTTAACCGACCTCGTATCTTCAATGGTTTAGGATATCCCTTTAGTGACCCTTTAAATAGTTCTAACCCTGTATAGTAGAATTTTTTAAAACATTGGTGTTTTATTAATCATCCATCGATATTTAAATTGTTTTTCGCAAAACACCCATCTCAAAATAGCACACCTTTTCTCTTATTTAACCGACCTCGTATTTTCAGTTGCTTTTAAGATATCCCTGTGTAGTCGCTAATTAAATAGATCTAAACTCTGAATAAACGAGCACAATAAATAATAATAATTATTGTTATTATGATTCTGGCACCGAATAAAAGCTTATCTGTGAAAAAATTGCTGGTGAAGATTTAGATTTTTCACCAGGATTATCTTTAGATATTATTGAATCAGAAATAGTATTTCAAAACTCCATTGCGGATTTGTGCCCGCAAAAAGAAAAATATTTGAGATTTAAATCGTCGCGAAAAGCTAAAGAAATGTTAGCAAGTTTCTCGTAAACTATTTTGTTTACGTCAAATTTGTTTAGGTGTTATCAAATTTATTTATTAACGAATTCTGCTCAAAAATGATCTTATACAAAACTTATGCAGAACCAATATTAGTGTAGGTAGAGAAGACAGAAAATAATTTTTCTGATGCGAAAAAATCCTGGGAAAATTTTGCAGCGGGAATATCTTTATTTTGAGATACTATTTCCCATGTCAAATATTCCGTTTAAAAATTTTCACCCGGATTCATTTTCCAGATATAAAAAGTCAGAACATTTTTCTAAAAGTTTGTACTTTCATTAAGTCGCAAAAATAAAAAATTTTCCTAGGCAGTGATACATTTTAAGCAATTTTTTTCAATTGATAATGATTAAGGTACCCTTTTTATATCTGTAAAATCATCTAGTTTTTGCAAATAACGAAAAACAAAGATAGTAAAATGTTAACTTTGGCATTTTTTATCCCACCAAATTAAAGACCAAAGTTTTTTAAATTATTTTTAACGTGCTCCACTGAGTGTCCCCTAAAATGTACTAAAGAGTTTATCCGTCATTTTCTTAACACCCTGTATTTAATGTAATGACTAACGACTTAGATAAAAATAGTGACTTAATTATTACCTAATAACAACAACAAAGAAAATATGAATGAATTTCTATTCACATTATTAAAACATAAAAACTAAAGGAATACCTAGTACCTATATTTGTGTATCAACCACAGAAAAAGGCTATTTCAACACGTGTGATTGGCAATAATATTTCTGTGGTTGCCTCCAAGAAAAAAGATTATGGGAATTTTTTCATTATTTTACCATGTGACCCTAAAGGATACCCATTACCTCTTATGGGATAGAGTCTAAAAATACAACGATTAGGTATTATAAGTACTAGAAAAATATATTTTAAAAAAGCATTAAGTACCTACCTATTATCGACTTATGGCATAGTTTGATGATAAACATTGCAAACACCAATCTATTTTATAAAATAGAGAAATACATACAGCGATTTATTTAAAAAAAATGTATAAACAATTTAGTTAGATCGACACTCGGATCGACATATAGAATAAAAATTAAAAATATCCAAAAATAACAATTAATTCTTTTTATTAGTATTTCAACTAATTCATTACTTATTTCAAAAGCACCCGCTTCTTAGTTTATTTATTTATCTTTTTAATGTAATGACTAAGTGTTTGATAAAAACAGTGCCTAATTTAATAATTAGGTTACTTAATAAAAAATTGACTTAATTATTACCGAATAACAACGAAGAAGAAAACATGAATTAATTTCTACTCACATTTAAAACATAAAAGAGTAAAGGAACCTAGTGCCTACAGTGTGTATCAAGGACGAAAGAAGGCTATTTCAGAGAAGCGATGGTCGCTTTATACCTAACACCTAATAATTCAAATGTTAATGGTGATTTAGTTCCTTTCTTTGTATGTTACAAGAATGCTGTAGGAATTATTCATCCAACACTGTTGTCAATTTTAAGATGTCACAAGATCTATAGCGCAAGAAGTTAATATACATCATAAAAACTGCAGATGTCACAAGATCGATTGGCTATGATTTCTAGCAGTATATTAATATACTGCACCGAACGTCGGGCGCGCCACCTCCACACTATACGCTGGAACTACATTATACGTCTCTAGCCATAAAAAACTGTTTTTTGACCTCCAGCTCAAATTCAGCCTATCTTCCTTTATTAACTATCTCTGTCTAACTAACACATGAAACGCTGTGGCATCCGATTTTGGATGTCACAACGTCGGCGGATGTCGAAGAGATAGCAAAAATTATACGTCAGGATGTCACAACGATGATTGGATGAATCTATATAAATATATATATATATATATCGTGGGCAGGTGAATTTTGGAAAACCACTTTTTCGTGATCTGGGGGTCATGATCGGTGGACATTTGATGAGTTTGGGTGATTTTCGAAAAGTGATGTCGTCCTCAATAGTGTATTTTTTTGTTAAAAAATACACTAATACTATTCTTTACACTCTACCTTTAATAAATTCGCAAAAAGTGAAAGGGGAATTTTGAAAACCGAAAATTTGAAATTTTAGAGGAATAAACATCACGTAAAAATATTCGAATATCTCCGCCATTTTTCTTATTTGCTTCTTGAAATTTTTCAGAGTTAAGGGTTATTCGTATAGTTGTCTACTGGAAAAACTTCAGCTCAATTCCTTCAAAAAAGGCTCATAAATGGTTATAGAAATTTAGCCATTTTCCATAGTGAAGCTGTAGGAGCCGCGGATGTAAATAATGACCTAATATTCAATTAGAAACATTTTTTGTTCTAACTTACATAGCATTTTTATAATTTAATAAATAACTGAAGGTAATTAATTTAAACATTTTAAAATAATCAAACGTGGGTAGGTACGAAATAATTATTGTTTTCCATGACCATTAGGTATTCCCTGTTCAATAAAATAAACTAAATTTATTAATATTATTATCATATCCTTTAAAAAGTCACTTTCTTCGGCGCTGCTCTGCTGCTAGCGATGCGCCAACCGAGCATCGTCGACATCACGACGATATGTCGATTCTTTTTTAATAACACCTAAGTGCAAAAAACACTACTTCAGAGTAATTGTTGCTTATCTGCTGATGAAATATTTAGACTCAGGGACGAAATACTGATGATTCATTACTTCTTGTAACTAACTACCCGTAAAACTACAGTTATTTTGAAATAACGGACAAATAAATCACAGTTACAGGACGTTACCGTGACAGCGCATCACAATCGTATAGTAGAAATAGAAACAGAAACTTTGACAGTAGAAACTCCAATTAGTGTTGCCAACTTGGTAGATTTTCTACTAGATCTAGTAGAATTCTTATCAGCCCTAGTAGTCAAAATTTATATCTAGTGGCTAGTGGATTTTCTAGTAGATTCGAATTGTGGCTGGTGAATTTTATAGTATTCTAGTAGATTTGAATTTTTCTGATCAAAAATCCAATGAAGCGAATGACAATGAAGAAAAAAAAAGCGAATAACACCTCATTCAATATGAACTAATATTACACCGACTTATGCCCGTATTCACAAACGATAATTTCCTAAATAATTACGTAATCAATTATACCCATCTCATTCTATTGCAAAAAAACTGCATATCTCCATCTCACTCATTTAATTAATTACGTAATTATTTAGGAAATTATCGTTTGTGAATACGGGCATTACTCTATTATAATCATGCAGTACCGATACCCAGAGTGTTTAATAATAATAATAAAAAAGGTGTTAATCTGTGCACGATTTTAAAGAAAAAAATTCATATAAACACCGGGTTTACGACTAGAAATAACCAATAGTCGGGTCGGATAATGACGCGTCAAATAAATGATGCGTTACGAATCTTTTAGTTTTGCCAGTTTGAAATTCAAATCTCCCGCCGAATATATTTTACACACCCTGCCGTGTCCTGAATAATAGGTACTTTTTTGTAGTTTGGATTTGGACTGGGCTAGGTGTGTTTATTTTTATTAATAGAGTTAAGGGGCCTAAAATTATTTTCAAGTTTTCATTTTATTTGTGTACATAAATTTTCATGTGCTGAGGAAAATGCGTGACCTTGAATGGTGAAAAAATTTCCGCCTGCGGCGCTGTTTCTGGGGGAGGACTCCTTTCCATTGTACCCCCCTCCCGCCCCCCGACGGGGTTCGCCTGTAAAAATCTAATCTAGTAGAATTTTCACTAGACTAGAAAATCATTGGTGATTTAGTGGGTAGAATAAATTTGACCTGGCTTGATTGGAGTAGTTCACTTACACACCTACCAATTGTTTGTGTTTTATCTGGCAGACATGCTTCATTTTATTCAAGGCAATAGTTGATGAAAAATTTTGTGGATCACACGATATTATACAGGTGTCCCATAATATGTGGGCAATCTCCCGGATTTGGGTAAATTTCGTAAAAATAAATGAAAAAATAGCTATAAAATTAATTCCTCAGAGACACCCCTACAAAGATATTAGCTGTTGAAGTTGGGGGTTGAAAATCAATTTTTTGCAATAACTTTTTTATTTCTTGACCGATTTTGATAATTTTTGGTGCTATTTTGTATTATTTGGGACTGTTTAGAATAGTGTTTCTTAATCTTTGGTAGCACATACATAGACCTCGGGATGGCATAACCCTCTCATTCACTTGAAATAAAACAATAAAAATCATGAAACCTAACGCCCCCGGGTGAATAATTTTTCTCTAAAACTCCACAACAAGGTAGTACCTATTACCTAAAATCACGTGAAGAAAGATTATCAGAAGAACAGTGAGGTGAAAATATCCAAAGATTTAAACTAAATATCGCTCAAACAGATGACCGGAAATTAAATAAAATACAATGGGAACTTCATTAATACAAGTGATAGAAACACGACGAAAAATGTCCCATATAAAGGAAAAGCAGTTTAATCAAATGACATATCCACCATTTAGTTAACACAAGAGGAAAGCAGGGAAATCTGCCATAACGAGTCATTGGATAAAGGAACGAAGGGTGAAAGCGCTGACCTAAATAGACACAATAGACCACGAAGACAAGGGTGGACCGTCTACTATAAATATAGGCAGAGATCTCAGCGCGGAAGTCAGTCTTGATTCAGCTTCCTGATCGTAGACTACTCCTTTACCTAACCCTTTCTGGTTGAAGAAATTGCCCGGAAATATTACCTAACCCTTTCTGGTTGAAGAAATTGCCCGGAAATCCTACCTAACCCTTTCTGGTTGAAGAAATTGCCCGGAAATCTTACCTAACCTACTCGTTCCAAAAATGCCACGAAAACCACTAAAGCCGCAACCCGTGCTAAGTAAGTCAGTTACGCAGAAAGTACGCAAGTTGAAAATACCGCCAGTCGTCCCCATTGTCCGGAAGTAAAGACGAGGCCGTCCAGCTAGAATCGAGCACGCTGTTGCCATGCCGCCCGCCATAGCCGACCCGAGTCCAATTGCAGCGCCTAGCCACCTCTACTACGACGATGCCCTAGAGGAACCGGAACCTGTCGCCCTGTTAACCCAAGGGGCCATCAATTCTACAGGTGAAGTAAATTTTCACAATTTCAAATTTTGTAATTAAAAAGCTTAGATTGATCTTTATAAGTTTACTGCCTCTGAAAATCTTCTCGTTTTGTCTCAGGTATCCAGACTGCGTTCTTGAGGAGCCAGACGTACGACGATATCAGCAGTTCAAATACTTAACCCCGACTTTTAAATTATTCTTTGATTCATAAGAAAAAGTCTCCGAAATTTTTACGACAACTTTTAAATAAAGGAAGGTTTTTTTAAAATTTTAGAAAAGTCAAAAGTCTCAAAATTCACAAAGAAATAAATCAAATTAAAATTCAGAAAAATTCAAACGAATTGAAAAATATTCAATTCATTTTCAAAACCACGAAATCCACAAAATTTGAGCATTCGAGAAATTAAGGAAATCAGGGTACTTTTTATTATCACGAGCTAGTAATTTGATTGGGAATTTTTTAGATGTACTGTCGAGTGAGGCAATATAGAAACAAGACAATCAAACAATTTCACAATGAAATTGTACCGAAAATCATAAGTTCGAAATTGACCTTGTACCGATAACAGGACTACCACGAAGTTGGTGCATCCTTTCTCTCTACACACACACATTATAATAGGGGAAAATATACTGAGCGGAGTCCGTCTTGTCCCATGGCCAGCAGGGTATGCAAGAAAATACGGCACGTTCAAAGTACGTGTATGGCATTCTCTTAGGGTTGAGAAGGGTCTGTGTATTGGCTTTTCGGTCAAGAATCGTTATCTCAGTACAGAAACAGGTCCGGGAGATTCGCGGTCTTGCCTCTGTATTTGAATTACTAAACAGTCATCTAATTAGCCACCGCCACCCATCCTGTCGTAAGGATACCAATCGAAACACATCGGGAAGCGCGGATTAAACCGCCTTCCAATCTTCAAACAGGCAAAGATCGAAGCACCTGGCTATAACGCCTTGCTGCATCTTATTAGCTCGGGAAGATAAAAATAACACTCTGATATCCTACAACTGTCACAAGCTGACAACCTCGCTTCCGCAACGAATAACGCTTAAACTCCAGGGGGTAAGAAAGTAAGAGTGAAACCAATTGTCAAAGGACAACAATAGGCTCATAAACCAGCTCCAGGCATCAGACCCAATTCACGCAACAAAACCACAAAACAAACAATCATAAATCGACTGGGTTGTATTTGAACCGCAGGTAACAGGTTGTACCAACATAAAATTAGAATTTTTAATCTTGAAGAAATGAATTAAATAAATTGAATAATTAAATAAAATTGTAAATAAATAACATAGAATTTCATAATCATTTTTTTGAATTGTAAATAATTAAATTAGGAAAAGGCAGTAAATTAGGTGTTTTGAAATTACGTTGTTTTATTTCCTATTCTCAACAAAATCTCTGCGACCCCATCTTTACGAACTACTGGGTGCTACAAGACGACACACACAACAAAAAGGGTCCTACCAAGAAAAAGGGGGGAGGGGAAATTCTAGAGATCACCAGGCCAGGGGGGTTGGAGGTTACAATAATAATTTTACAGTTTTTTAAGTTAAAACTGTAATTTTGTAATTTTGTAATTTTTTGTAATTTTGTGTTAAAAATAATACAAAATAACACCAAAAATTATCAAAATCGGTCAAGAAATAAAAAAGTTATTGCAAAAAATTGATTTTCAACCCTCAACTTCAACAGCTAATATCTTTGTAGGGGTGTCTCTGAGAAATTAATTTTATAGCTATTTTTTCATTTATTTTCACGAAATTTACCCAAAATTTACCCAAATCCGGGAGATTGCCCACATATTATGGGACACCCTGTATAAGGGTCGCTTGTTCAAACGTATAAATTAAAAATTTTCAGATAATAATTACTGATTTCAAATTGCAAATTTTGAAAATACGACGAATATATTTAAAGATCTTTTATTTTTTAATCAATAATAATTATTATCTAATAAGTCTTCTTCTTAAAGGGAGCAGAATTTATTTTCAGCAATATCAGACCAATAGTTTAGATAATATATACACAGGGCATTTTAAAATCAGTAATTATCTGAAAATTGTTCATTTACGCTTGAACAACCGGCCCTAAGTTTATTATTATTAATTGCGAGGAGTCAGTCGTTTATTAATCCTGCATCAAACCTTCGAGTTACGCGAGAAAAAGTAGTTTTTCAGAGGTATAGTGCAGTCGGTGAAGTACCTCCAATTACATTGCGATCGCAGGCTTCGACAGTGGAGTGGGATCGACGAACATCGTGCGCATTCAGTTTAAATCAAGGCTGACCGCGCATTTAATAATACACAGTACAATGTACAATAATGTAGCAGTAGATATCACGCGGCAGCGGCGGCGGGAGAACGGAATACTTGAACTTTTGAATTGCGTCGTATGATGGCGTCGTTTCAATTTTCTTTCTTTGAGGTCTGATTTTTATCGTTTCGGCATTTTAAATTATTCAAACTGTTTTTGTGGGACCCAAAGAACCGCGTGTGGTTATACCTACCTGCCTATAGTTATTCGCTTTTCCGAGCGTCGTTTCCGAGCCTAGTGATCAAGGTGGTGAGAGAAGAGAAGATTGGACAGAATAATAGCAAATGGTGAGCGGTCTCTGCTTTCTTTTTTAATGCTTGAAAATTTTGAAACTTTTCATAATCATCCGCATCAGATATCTATTTGTTTATGTTTTTCGCAGCATGCTTCTCACGTTTAATTTGTTGATAAAATTCCCAATTCCAAACAAATCCCAAGTTATTTAAAATTTCAAAAATGCTCAAGGTAATCCATGAACGTATAAAATGTTTCCGAAATTTTGAGAGACTAGATGTCAACCAACTTTTAATAATTTTTCATAACATAACACAGTATTATTCGTGGGAAGTCCCTCCCAGTACAGTATAAGTAACCTTGAAACAGAAGCCGAGCACATATAGCGGGGGCCCAGGCGAGGAGTAATGTGACGACGACCGGAAACGGACGCGGAATGTTATTGTCCTAAACAATAATGTTCTCGAATGTTTCTTCTCTGTGTGGATTAAAATTAATTTCTTGGAGTGGATTAGAATTAGTTTTCTTCTTTGGAAAAAAAAAAAATGACAGAAAACTTTTTACTGAACATTTGTGAGGGATGTTAAGAACGACATAATTATTATAAAAAAAGTTACCAACCGCGAGCCATGGCTTAATTGTTTATTTAACAAATTAGGTGCAAAATTCCATTGTTTGTGGAATATTAAAAAAAAATCATGGTAATTATGGAGATGAGCGGCATGGATATAGGGCGAAATGGCTTATACTATCAGATAGCTTGTGTCTCTAGGAGTATCAAGGTACCATTGAATTTTTGCGCCGGCAAGTAATAGTTGAGAAATAAGGCCTTAAAGTGTCATTACGTGTGTTTGTACATATACGCTCGACGGGAAGCACGCACTCAGAGTCGTGTGTCCGACGGAGTGCGGCTTCCTGTTCGAGCATATTATGTATGAATATACGCGTATTAGGGCAAGGATGAAACTTTGAGGCCTTATTTCTCGACTATTACTTGCCGGCGCAAAAATTCAATGGTACCTTGATACTCCTAGAGACACAAGGTACCAATGCCGCTCATCTCCATAATGACCAAAATCATTTCTTTAACTACTCATGTATTGACATTCGAAATACGTGGACATTTTTAATAAAAAATGTAAGTAGGTACCTCTATGTAAACTTTTTTTCGAAAGTGATAACTGTAAGCTGCAGCATTTTTTTCCAACGCCCGAAAATCGGAAACAGTGTAAATTACGCTATCATGAAAATTTAACAGTTCTGGTGGGAGACGGGAGGGGCGACCGACACAGGATGATAGGTACTACTAGAATGAATAATAATTATTCTAGTTTGATTCTGTTCCAATAATCCAATAATAATAATTATTCTAATTCCAATGAGCAAGAAGGACACACATTCAGCAGGAATGTTAATTGCATGGATCATTATTAGGAGGGAGGTTGCTCAACTTGTGTAATCGTGTGAAGTACCGATGTGTTTATAATACAGTATTTTTTCTTTTGGTTTTCGTCTTTTGTCAATTGCTTTTCCAAAGTTGTCATTGTCATTTATGCTTTTCTCATTTATCATACGTCAGTTTGATTTTTCAATTTAAATTCCACTTTTGTCAAATTAGATTCCTTTAATACCAAATGCTTTTCCGATGTTTATAATAATGTCACTGTACGTATATAGGAAAAGCAACTATTGACATATAAAGTGAAACTGATTTGACATAAAATAAAATTGAGAAGACACAAGTGGATGATGGGCCTATGTAGCAAAATCATTTTCTCGAGATATTTCAGTTTAAAGTTATACATCCGCGGCTCCTAAGTTTCATCAATTTTTTCGGGACCGAGGAGCGAAATAGGGGTGCTGGGTGGGTAAGAAAGTAAAAACAGCCATGGCAAACTAATATTAAGGTCACAACTAAGGCCTCTTTGGCACTACGGTCGAATTTCTATTTTTTCACTTTCAGGGCAAGGAAAATCTTCGAAAATAACAGTACCACGATTTTTATTTTGAATTTTGCATTTATTTTGAATTTATAATCCGAAAATCATTGCATCAATCCCTGTGCGGACTGGACACGTAATGAAAGCGGATATATCGCTCAGTCCGCCTCTGTGAGCCTGTAACACAGAATAGAATACTTGGCAATTATGGTGAAGTGGTTTTATCCGGGATCGCGGCATCTAATCGGTGCCTCTTGTCAGGACCGCACTCCCTCCGCACTCTCAAAACCATTTTTTTTACACCGTTTTGTGGCTTTCCCTTTCATTTGCCCAGCAAATGAATACCTTCCTGGTGTTACTATAGGTATGTTCTCCACCCCTATACATATAAGTTCCATAGTGAAACTGTAGGAGCCGCGGATGTAAATAATGACCTTAATAAATAATAACATACTGTGTTATCTACATGAAAAAATAGAATAATGACAGCTTGCTATATAAATGTATGTGCGCAAATGCTTCGTTTTCCATTCCAGATACAGGGTGTTATAGGTTTACTTAAAAACTGACGGACGATTTATTTATTTGCTCTGAAACCGGTCGAGATGTGCAAATGAAATTTGGTGGGTTTTAAGAGGAAGTGATGGCACATTTTTTGACTTTTTTTTTTGAAAAAAATGGTAGGTACGCCACTGAGATTTTTTATAGCAAACTGTCGTTATTTTTTCATGCAGAATCACCGCCTGAAGTTTGCCGCACTTATTTACAGGGTGTTAGTAAAAAGTAAAAAATAATAACAGTTTGTATTAACATATTATGTAAAAGTATGTGCGCAAATGCTTCGTTTTCATACATACGAAGTGTTGGAGGTTTTATTAAGAAATGGCGACTTGCTAATAATAATACAGGGTGTTTTGTAATTGAATGTAAATATTTAAGGAGGTGATTTTTGGGTCCATTTTAAGAAGAAAACTTCATAAGAACGTATGTCCTAAAAGTCTTAGCTTTTGAGATACAGGGTCGTAAAGTTTTTTAAAATAAATAATTTTTTCATAATATCTGTAATGCCGCTCGGGATATTTTAATGAAATTTAATAGACATCAGGTATTACTCATCAAGAGGCATTTTTTCATGTACCACATTTCGTTTTATCTCCACTAGAGTCACATCTTGCAGAATTTTACCTGCATATTTTTATATTTTTTTATTGTCATTTTAACGACAATCTTGTGACCATGTAGAGAAACAGATTTTATTTTTTTAGGCGAAAACAATGCATCGGACTGAAAAAAAATAGGTAATCAAATTTGCTTGGAAATGAATGGGGATATGCCAAAAATGATTTCTATTTGAACAGAAATCAGTGGAGTACCATCAATGTCTGCTAAAATATGCCGGTAAAATTCTGCACGACCGTGCACCATCGTCACTAATGGAAATAAAATGAAACGTGGTACATGAAAAAAATGCCCTAGTGACTTGCGTGGCCTAGTGGTACTCCGCTGGCTCACGAAGCCATAGATCGCGGGTTCGAAACTCACCTCGGCCCGCTTTACTTTTCAGATTCATTTTCGAATGTCTGTGAAAAGTAAAACAAGCGTTCGAACGTTTAAAAGGCAAATATAATTTAAAAGTGTGTGTGGCTAAAGAGTTCGTGCTCAAAGCCAATTTACCAGAGTGGAGCGACTATGTCTTACCTACACCGTTAAGACCGATGCTCCCTCTTTTTCAAAAAAAAAAAAAAAAAATGCCCCTTGATGCGTAATACCTGTATACGAAATTTCATTAAAATATACAGAGCGGTATTATAGATTACGAAAAAATGATTTATTTTAATAGGACTTTAACACCCTGTATCTCAAAAGTTAAGACTCTTAGGACATACGTTCTTATGAAGTTTTCTTCTTAAAATGGGTCCAAAAATCACCCCCCCCCCCCCCCCTTAAATCTTAAATATTGACATTCAATTACATAACACCCTGTATAATACAATAACATTGAACCAGAACTATAATAGAAAATGAAACTAATATAAATTCAAATGGGCTCGAAACTACAACAAAATGTTGAAAATGATCTCCTTCAGACGTTTTATTTTTATTTTTATGTTTTATTTTTTTGCATAGAAATGACGCTCCATACGAAAAAAAGACAGGAAAGATTTTTTATCACAAATTGAACGAGAAATTAAAAAATGATATTTAATTTAAGAAATCTCAACGGCGTAGGTACCATTTTTTTCTTAAAAAAAAATTTAGATCATTACTCGTATGGGCGTCACTGTTGAGCATAAAATTCTTAAATGCATGTCAAAAAAGGCGCAATCACTTCCTGTATTATGGAAAACGGAGGCATTTGCGCATATACGTTTATATGTATAGTAAACTGTCATTATTTAAAAAAATTTTTTTTTTTAATTTATTATTCTTATGCGAGTCAATCACTTTTAGATTAATTTAGAAAAAAACTTTAATTTTTTTTCATCATTTTGACCCAAATTAGAATTCAAATTTCATTACTATGTTTAATTATATTATCGTTTTTGTTGCTGTTGAATTTTGAAACAAATTTAATGATTAACAATTTACAAGAACTTGAAAGCGGATATAATGCTGGTACGTCTCTGTATATATTTCGAAGCGCTTGGCATTGTCGTCAAGTGGGTACATCCGAAACTCGAGGTATTTAATCGGCGTTTCTGGCAGGACCGTACTCTCATCGCACTCTCAAAATCGATTTTTCATGCCGTTTTGTTGCCTTCTCTTTCATTTGCAATTAGCAGTGATGTGACGTATTCTTTACCTCTATTCTTTCCGCGATTCTTTGCGGGTAAAGAATTCATTCTTTACATGAACTTTTGTCGGGGTAAAGAATGTAAAGAAGCAAAGACGTAAAGAATGTAAATAATGCTCAGTGTCACTGTCATTAGTCATTGTCAATACTCATTTTACTGCTGCTCTGTCCATGTTTTGCAGAATAGTATAGGGATGTTCGAAAAGTAATCCGTTATATGGAGTAGGCCGTGACACAAAGAGGTGTGTCTTATAGCTTCTTAATCCACTATTTACAACTGACAGCTCTTGATTTTTTAGGTTAGGACAGTTGTCAAAACATTCAAGAAGGTTAAAAAAATAGGCACTCACTTATTGACATTTTTCATAAAGCAGATAAATAAAATCAATTAATTAATTTTGGAGGTGAGCGAAGTGCCCTCCACCCTCTTGGACATATTTTAATACACGGTGTCTCACTCCACAAAGGGCACTTTGTAACAGTTCAGGTGTATCATTTATCTCGGTGAACTACTTCTTTTCGATCCTGCATCTCAATTCAGCCAATTCACGAGGTAATAACTCCTGCCCTGCACCACCCTCCACTCGATAAGGACAAAGTGAGCATTTTTCCGAAGTAGCGTGCTTCAGGTTCCCACGGAAACATCAATTTGAGGCTAGATGACGAACTGATGTGTAAGGATCGTTTTGCATAACATATATTGCGAGCTCTTCTCTTTGGTCCGCCACTTTCTGTTTTCACAACATTTCCTATCACTTGAAAATTTGAAATGTATCGCAAAACAGCTTCTCTAAAATGCTGGACGGTCACCACCACAACACCGGATACTCCTAGAACTCAATTAGGCAGTTTTAATAGATCCAAATTCCATCTAGGTATTTGAAAATAATTTTCAACTAGAAACGTTTTTTGTTCTAACTTACTGAAGGTAATTTAAACATTTTAAAATAATCAAACGTGGGTAGGTACGAAATAATTATTGTTTTCCATGATCCATGACCATTATTCCTCAGTCGGCCAAAAGATATAGTAATAAAAGTGCGCGGTAAGTTTACAATCCAGGTAGGCAGATCTTATATACACAAGGATTATACATAATTATACACAAACCATGGAAAGCCCTTCTCATTGGTTTACCGGAACCAGGTAACCAATAAATCAGATGTGACTACTTGGACCTTAAAAGTTTGTGCGCAGTTTCATTACTATATCTGTTGGTCGACTGAGGTATGGAGAATGTTTGTTTAAGGTTAAAGAAGCAATTTCTAGAATTTTTCCAGAGCGGTCTCTCGTTATAATATTAGAGAGATATTGCTGACGCATTCAGACAGTATTAAAGCTAACCTTATTCGTTTAAGGACTTGCAGTAAATCTATTGGTTTCTTAAGATATTATTGCAGTTACTTCACCAGCCACAACTTTATTGTAGTTTTTAACTGGAGCGCCGGCGTATAACTTGTCAAAAATTAGTAAAGTTACCTAATCTGAGTTTTTCTATTTACCTAATTAATATTTTAAAATTTTAATTTTTTAATTTTAAAATATATTAATTAGGTAAATAGAAAAACTCAGATTAGTAGTAACTTTACTATTTTTTTGTTAATTTTTTTTTTGAAAAATTTTTTAATAATTTTAATGTTTTTATAAACATTAAAATTTTAAAATATTCATTAGGTAAATAGAAAAACTCAGATTAGGTAACTTTACTAATTTTTAATTTTTAATAATTTTTATTTAATGTGATCGCGATCTCAAAGCCTCAACAAACTGTGGAATCATAAGGTATTTTATTAGAAAAGAGTAATAGGTAATTGTGGAGTAATAGCCACTCCACTACAACAAGATCACTACACTCCACAATTTTCAATTCTCTTCAAAATTCAAATAAAATCTCAAAGAACAAAGGTTAGGTAGGACGTTCTACGAATATTAACGACCGTCGACGAATATAGCACGAGCACGAAATAAGGTACAGATAATGCTCTCCCTAAACGCTGTGCTAATAACGTTTGGCACTAACCGTATTATGGTTTGCGTTATCGTAAAGTACATCTACGCATGCTCTGATGTCAAAATAACGTCAACTTTAATACTGCCAGACGTTATTTGTGTCTGCAATATCTCTCTATTATCCTTTAAAGTCACTTTCTTCGGCGCTGCTGCTGCTAGTGATGCGTCAACCGAGCATCGAAATCACGACGATATGTGTCGATTCTTTTTTAATAACACCTGAGTGCAAAAAAACACTACTTCAGAATAATTGTTGCCTATCTGATGAAATATTTAGACTCAGGGACGAAGTACTGATGATTCATTACTTGTAACTACCCGTAAAACTACAGTTATTTTGAAATAACGGACAAATAAATCACAGTTACAGGACGTTACCACAGACGTTACCGTGACAGCGCATCACAATCATATAGTAGAAAGAGAAAACTTTGACAGTAGAAAGTTGAATAGAATAGACTAGTGACGACTAGTCTACTAAAATAAGTTTTTGGCGCATTTGATTCGCATATCATAATATTATAATAAGTAATAACAGAAGTTTGGTTTGGTTATTGTTTATTTATTTATCGGTAATCTCCATTCTCCATATTTTGTTTTAATTCGATGGTTTGTAATTATTGTTCAAATTAATTAAAAGCGCTCACGTAGAAGCGAAAAACTGCAATAGTTGAAAGTTTTTTATCGCAATGGATTGAACTTCATGGAATATGTGTGGATGGATGTTCTTTTAAGATCTGTCTAGAATAATTATTATCAAGATTGCAAACCCAAAAGAGAAGCTTCAAAAACTCAGTGCTTGGATTTCTGTTATTACAAGTTTCTTAGAAAAGGAGGTACTCGCTTTTGTCCTTATATTCAAGCAGTGGATACCTTGGGCCAGAGGCGTCCAAACTTTTTGCTGCGAGGGCCAGTTTGGTATTTAAATTCATTAGCGGGGCCCTGAATTTTTGGTTTGTCGTGGACAATCTCGTAGCTTTGCAGGCACTGCAGTTGAGGGCCTACGTACAGTCAGAGTACAAAATCAAATGTAGTGTAGTCGAGCGTGATACTGTGATGCTCATTCTAACCGAATGCGCTCTTCATCTGCGCGAGATCTAATATCTATATTTTACTATATTTTACGAAATCCTTGGCGGGCCGGATAAAATCTCCTGCCGGGCCGGGTTTGGCCCGCGGGCCGTAGTTTGGACACCTCTGCCTTAGGCAGGTAAATTTTGTTTTATTACGTCCTAAAACTTACAGTTTTAACCCAGACTTGTTTGCAGGCTTGGCATATGACTTAAGAATATCATGTAGATCAGTTCCCAAAGTTGCCGAACAAGGATTTGCTATTTTGAAAAGTTCCGAAGCAACCGATTTAGTGAAGGAGATATTATGAGAAGATCGACTATAATATCTGTCGTAATATACCAATCCGATACCCTAGCAGTTATTATCCGATTTCCGAACAATTACAGAGTGCCTTTTGTGGAGTGCGGGAAACCTTAAATGAGTTACTTGTTGATTTTATTTATGTTTTGTAAAAATGTCGATAAAGTAAATTTTATTTTATGTTGTACAAAACCTTAAATGTTTTGTCAACTGACCTAACCTAAAAAAAATCAAGAGCTGTGTCAGTTGTAAAGAGTGGACTAATAAGAAGCTAAGACAAACCTCTTTGTGTCAGGGCCTACTCCATAACGAATTACTTTTCGAACACCCTATTATAGTTTATGTGTAAAAGTTTCAAAGCAGAACATAGGCGAATAGCACGGGAAATCACATATTTGCAGTTTATTTCTCACCACTTTTATCTACAAGAATGGTAATGGTGTGTATCGAAAGAGAATTATTTTCTTAACATGCTGCTGATATCAAAATAGCTACTAATTAACAGTTTTCTTTCATGACAGAATATTTTAAACATTTTCAAAATTAAAAGATGCGAGCTGCCATGACATGCTAAATTCGGATAAATTTTTCACTGTCAAAGCAAATATTTTCAATTATTTAATTTATTTTAATTCTGATTGAACATCAATAAAAAATTACGAAAATCCTCATTTAACATCATTTTGTTTCACAAAAAATTAACATGAAAACCACGCTTTTATAAATTATTGCGCTTCGAACTTGTCCGAGTTGTTGGTTATTAACGAGTGCACATTCGACAATGACTAGCTCAGTAAATTTTGTTTTTAAGGTAATCCCAAGATCCCAAAAAAGTCACAGCAAGGAAAGGTGTTAAATCGGGAGATCTGGCCGGCCAGTTAATAGTACCACGGCGATAAACACGCGTCCCGCATTAGAATAGCCATTTATTATTATTATTATTATCATTCATTGACAATCTTCTCAGGGAAATGTGTATCAGTAATTAGAAATGTTTGTTTTGACAAAATTATTCGAATTAGGCGCATGTCATGGCCGCTCACATTCTTAATTTTGAAAATGTTCAAGTTATTCTGTCATCATAAAGAAACTGTTAATTATTAAGTATTTTTGGTATCACAATGCTCAGAAAATAATTCACTTTCCATCATAGACACCATCATCATTCTTGTAGATAAAAGTGGTGAGAAATAAACTGCAAATATGTGATTTCCCGTGCTATTCGCCTATGTTCTGCTTTGAAACTTGTCACACACGGTATGTATAAATTAGTAATAAAAGTAATAAACAATGTATGCCTCATTTTGTATTGATTGAATGAGTATTATTGGTAACCCTAACCCTACATTTTAGGTCTATTTATTTTTAATTTTATTGTAATTATCTGGACTGAAATTAATGTTAAATAATAAGGTTGATAGTAAGGAAGTAAAAAGGCAGGTTTTCTTGGTTTATTTATTTAACTCAGTTAGACTATTTTTTATTCATAATTATGTACCTATACAGGATGTGTTCGACTTTATTTTGTGGAATTATTTAATACAGAAGAAAAACACATTTGATTTTGAATATAAACAACATTACGTGTTATTAAAGGATAATAAATTCTCTTGACGTTGACAAATACTTCCTCCATACAGACATACAGATAAGATAACTGAAACTATGATGATAAACCTTATTTAAAATCAACACTCCCACTTTTTGAATATTTGCAGTTAAAAATTAACATTATAATATTACGTTCACAACAATCCTTAATGCAAACACTCTTACTTACACCTAACAGATCTCGCATCTCTTCAAATCTTTTCTTCGGTAAAGATTTCGTGAATAATCAGCTTTCTGATTTTTACTTGAAACATACTTTGGCTCGATTATTCCACTTTTAATATTTTCACGTATAAAATGTTACTTAACATCCACACATTTTGTACGAATATGAAACTCTGGATTATGAATCAGCCTTGGAGCCTTGTAGCACTTTGATTGTCTACATACATAGATAGTTGTTGGGCTCTTCAATATGTTCTCCAATATCTGAGTAAAGTTGCCTTAACCAGAGGGGGCTTCTTTAGTTGCTTGACAAGCAGCTATGTATTCAGCTTCTATCCTTGACAATGATGCTCCAGTCCAGTTTGACGTTTACTTGACCATGTAATAATTGAATTGGACTCCCACAGATTTTGAAAACATAACCTGTTGTTGATTTTCTTGTTTCCCTGTCGCTCGCAAAATCTGAATCATTAAAGCCAGTCAGACATTTCTGTTCTTGTTTCTTGAAAAGGATTCTAAAATCACATGTAGGGTGGTGGGTGGACCTTTCAAATATATTCTAATGATTCGTTTGACGACAGCATTCCATTGAGAATTAGTGTCATTATTTAGATACCTGCTAATAACTCCCACTGAATATGAGATGTCAGGTCTCGTTGCCGTAGAGGCAAATATTATTAATGATCCACCAACTGCCTGTCTGTTCTTGACGGGACTTTTCCAGTGCAGTCTCCATCAGTTTCGCTAGCACCCAAAACTGTATTTTCATCTGCTGGCACACTTACAACATTGCTTCTTGCTGTCCAAATCGATTTATGATTTTTTGTGTAATATAATTATACTTTGGTTTATAAAAATGGATCCATCATCATTTTGGCTAATTTGCAAACCAACAAGACTCAACTTTGTCGCTGATTATAACCTCAATATATAGTTGCAGTCTCTTCAAAACGATATCACAATAGCTTCTTCACTTTTAGAAATTTCTAGACCATTCGTCTACACAATACATAATACATCACTGGCAGAATGAATATTTTTGAAAACCATCGGCTAAATGTCATATAAAATTCTTCGAGCAAATCTCCGTACAGAAACGCTGTCCGGATATCAAACTGTTTTATTTTGTAATAATTATTCTGTGCAGCTACAGCCAGGAGCACCCTTATCGAATCATATCGGGTAGCAGGTGAAAAAATTTAATTATAAATCTACTCTTTCTTTTTGACTGGAACCTCTTGCACATAACCTTGCTTTATATTTCTTAATTTCACCATTTGGGGAAGGCTTAACTCTGAAAACCCATTTCGAGCTAATCGTACTTATTCCTTCTGGAAGTTGCATGTATAAGTTCCCATTTTGTTCTTTTCTAGCTAATTTCATTATTTATAGCCTCTTTCCACTTGCTGACTTGCTGGATTCATTAGCTTCTTCATAGCCACAGACCAGTCAGACCACAGAGTCGCATAGCATAGCGCACAGTTTTAACAATTCATTGGTATAGAGAGATACAAGATAATACAATAGATACACAGTCAGTACAGACAGTATCTATCTATAATCACTAATCAGTAGTAACTAATAATAGAGCCTGGGGTGGTAGGAGGTGGATGAAAATTTTTTCCAGGGCCTACCTAAATTAATATTATTAAATTATGTTTTCATTTCATTTGCTCAGGCTCACACTAGAGCCTGGGGTGGTAGGGGGTGGGGTGCGTTCGAAAACGTCATTCTAGCATAAGATTTATGCGAAATGTCGTTCGAAAACAATAGTAGGCAAAGTTTGGCAACGTTGTAGTGCCCGTTCGAAAACATCGGAGAACATCGTTCGTTGTTCTCCTTCGTCATCCTAGTGAAGAGCGGTATGAAAAATATCCGACTTGCGCAGTGCGGACTAGCTTGTATTTTTACCGCCTTTTTCAAATCACGATAATAAACTTACATATTATTTTATTAAATTATGTCATCGATAAAAAATTTGAATAATTTGATCCAAATAATAGAAGATAAGTATTAGGTATCTGTAGGTATTATCACCTGGCACAAAAAATTGAATGCCTCTGGTGACATTCTAAAATGGCTCTGAAATTGGGAAGGACTGTACCTGCCGGGAATTGCTGCTCATAATAAATATCCTTCGATTCGAGGTAGACTTTGCTGCCATTATTTTTTTTGTGCGATTATCCATTTTTTCACTGTAAAATATGATGTTCAAAAATACCTTAATGAAAATTTTGATTGAATCGTTCAGCAAAACTCTAACATAAAACAAAAAACTGTAATTTATTATGACTCATAACAATTACAAAATAAAAACACGCATTTCTCCGCCTCCCTCATTTTCGATTGTTCGAAAACTAAGGCCATCTATTGTTATCGAGATTCAACTGTCAGGTTAACTTACCCCCACCACCAATCGAACCCCTACCACCAATCGAACGATATATTCGTCAGAATGACGTTTTCGAACGCACCCCTTACTCTATATTGTGAAGACGGCTTTACATTTACGAGTGACTCGTATACGAGTTAGACAATCGTATACGATTTCGTATGTGTAAACAGTAGCTCGTAGGTCGTATACGTGTTAGTTTCAAAGTTGAGAGGGATCCGAGTAGTGGTACGAGTGAAATGGTTTTTTATAATTTAAAATGGTGGCAAATAAACTGTCTACGGATGATCTTGATCAATTCATTGATCTTTATTACGGTATGACCTGTTTATGGGATGTCAGATAAAAAGAATATAAAGACCTAAGTGCTAGGAACAAAGCCTACGCAACAATAGCGGATATTTTAAATTTGCCAGTAGAAGCTGTGAAGAAAAAAAAATGTTTCTTCAATTCCAACAACACCTCTTAACTGCAGGGAATTTTTAACCCAAACTCGCCTTTTTCTATTAACATCTTCACGTTTTTCTTTTCCCTTCATCAATAACACCAAAATACCTAGCATAGCAACTCGCATTCTTTTATTCGGCGCCATGTTCGAACGGCTTTATCACATCACATCACAACATCAGGTTCGACAAAATTTACCTCAAAATCATCGAATCCCTTCGGAAAACGAATTTCTCTATTAGGACGTTCTTGGCTTGGCTAGACTCTCCTTTCCTTCTTCCCAGTTCCCACGATACACATATTATACACGGTATGCCGATTGCTTTTACTATTTTGGTCACTACTGCGCAATGACGTCATGTGGTCGGATTTTGACTTGAAGCATTAATCGCGGCGAGGTTGTTCGTAAAATAAATGTCAAATTATATTGCTTCCATCCTTCTCGCTTGTGTTTTTCTTTGTGCTAGATCTATATTTGAAAAATCTTCAATTTTTTTTTTAAGTAAAATGAAATTTTTACAACTTTTTTTAATTGTTATTAATTTTTGGTTTCCGTGATTTTTTTGTACCAAACGACATAAAAAACAATATGGCGGCTATAAGAAAAACAACAGTTAACTATGGAATGGAAACTCTGGTATTTAGTTGGGCGTGAAAATTTTTACAATGTTAAATGGATAGCTGTTACCGACTTATGCAAGCCTACCAAGAATTATTTATTTATTCCTGACAATAAAAAAGATATGAGCAATCTCATGTGTATGTAGTCTTCCAACCGCGTGACGTCAGAAGACCGGAACGCAGCACGCAGCCTGCGCAGTCATAGTCGCTTCTTCTTCCTTCGTTATACGCTCGATTAGTGCGCGTCATCAAGGGACGTGGCAGAGTTTTGGATGAAAACAAACCAAAAACCAACCGTCCGGCGTCCATAATAAGGTTTAACATGGGACAGATTATCAAAATGCTGAGAATTTTTTTATGTTCATGTACAGGCTGTCCCAGCTTATTCGAAACGGTCTCTGTAGGCCAAACGAAGGATTTTTTCCAAAATTTTTTTGCAAATTCAAGTACAGAATCACAATGGCCATAATTTAAAATTATTTTGGAGTATACAGGGTGTTCCATATGACAGTGGCATATCAAAGTTATGTTTTTTTAAATGGAATGCTCCTATGTTATCGCATTTTTAGATTGTCTGAGAAGAGTAAATAAGATTGGCTTTTACAGTTGGTGTTTAAATTCAGAAGTTTTTGAGTTATAAACAAGTGAAAATCGTCATTTTTCAAGTTCAAGGCCCTGTACAACGAAAACGGCTGAAGATAGAGAAAAACGGCTTACATGTCCCTATTTTAACATTTCATGTACTATCCTATGATGTAGATGAAATGTTTATACAGGGTGATAAAAATTTTGAAAAATTCTGAGATTTCTCCACGCGTCACCAAATAAAAAAATCAAAGAAAGTACAAATGTTTCTATACCATAGGATAGTACATAAAAAGTTAAAATAGGGACATGTAAGCCGTTTTTCTCTATCTTCAGCCGTTTTCGTTATACAGGGTCTTGAACTTGAAAAATGACGATTTTCACTTGTTTATAACTCAAAAACTTCTGAATTTAAACACCAACTGTGAAAGCCAATCTTATTTTCTCTTCTCAGACATTCTAAAATTGCAATAACATAGGAGCATTCCATTTAAAAAAAACATAACTTTGATATGCCACTGTCATATGGGACACTCTGTATACTCCAAAATAATTTTACATTATGGCCATTGTGATTCTGTACATGAATTTTCAAAAAGTTTTTTGAAAAAGTCAATCGTTTGGCCTACAGAGACCGCTTCGAATAAGCTGGGACAGCCTGTATACCTTGACGAAAATATATAGGTAGGTTAGGTACCAAACCAAAACCATCGGTATGTTGATCCTAAGTAAATTACAAATAAAATTGCGACCAGATTGTAATTTAAAAACAAGAATAATTGCATTTTAAAACATAACCTCATTGATACGTTTGGAACTTGGGAGTTTAATAATAAAATTATTATTCAATTCAGAATTCACCCATTAGACTGTTAAATAAAAGTAAATAAAGATTATTGTAGAATTCCTAAGTAATTTCTTGCAGTTTTCCGTGCCCATTTTCTTTAACGAGTTATTCCAGGTCAGATCATTATTTTGCAGTCTCTTAACTTAAATAATCGTTTAGGTAATCCTAGGATTAGGAGTTTCCCTTGCAAAATTGCAATAATCATTGGTAAATAAAATAAGTAACTTTATTTATATTTATCTGATTAATTCAACGGGCCACCAAGTACTTACCGTCCTCTAATAGGTATGTAATACGTAATTAGTTTAATAATTAAGAAGTAGGTAAGTAAAAATTAGTTCTATGAAATCACTCGTTACTCTTGGGAAAAATCGGTCTTTGAATTTTTAGATTTTCTATTGGAACTGAACACTTTTACTAACAAGGTTTAAGTTACTTATTATTACTGTTCACTTTGATCATCAAAATATCCCTTCAGTGAAATTCAGTCAGTAGATTAGCAGATGTACGAAAATAAGACTTCTATTATTATAGGATAGGTAAGTATCATTGGTAGATTGGAAAATTATAATTTTATTTTCATTAAACCTACAAGCTGCTAGTTGGGTGTATTTTTTGAATTTTGTAATCTTCTATTTAAGAGACTATTATACCTATTACCTACTTCTATTTTCAATCTAATAATTATTGTTATCGTATGCCCTGAAGGAAATAAATATTTTTCTAAGCTCGGCAACTTACTACATTATATTATTATTCACCCACCATCTGATCTTCATCCCAGATTCGTCTCATAAGGTAGGCAGGTGTGCAAATATACACTTGATCACATTTTTTAAAACTGATGCTTGTAAGTTGTGGGGTGCTACAACAGATGGAACCTGGAGATTTGGTGCTTGTCGAAAAGGATTTTTGATAAAAGACGTGCTTCCAGATGGGCTTACCATTAATGTTCCCCCATTTTTATCAATGCCCCACAATTATTTATACCAAAACAAAATAAATCCACCGAACGGAATGTATAGCCAGGGCGAGAATTCATGTTGAAAGGGCAATTAAATAAAAGAATCAAGTTTTAAGAAATTTAATCTTGTACTGACTCCTTTATTTAATTATAGTTCGATTATCTTTAAACACTTGCTTCCCTAAAAAAATTTAAGTTCTCCTTAACAAAGTGTGACAATTTTATTTTGTCACCTCATAATAATGGTTACGGTGGTTATTATTTATTTTATTTATTGTAAATAAAAACAATGGGGTTATGTTATTTGTTTATATTTTTGGTTATTATTTCTGTAACCACTTATTTTAGTTAACAGAAAAGGATATTTCGAAAAGGACAGCCGAAGTTTCTTATGGTCTCCAACAGCAAGTTACAGATGTTCTCTTTGCAGGGTTGTTCGTCCAGGGTATATTTGTTCATCCACGGTAACTTTTCGGACGTGGTAACTGTTGATTTACTGATGTTGAAAACTGATGATGTACTTTTGCGGCACGGAGTCCCCCAGAGTAGAGTCTCCATCTTGTCTTTGACACCGGCTGTCCCTGCCTGACAGAGCCCGACGCACAGTCGTCGTTGGTGAGAGCAACCCGGCCTGCACAGGTATTTACTATTTGTCAATTACCTCCACTGCCACAGGAGCCCCATTGGCACCGAGTCCAGGACTTCACCAGTGTTTATTTAATATTTTAGTTACTAATAGTGTGAACCAACAGCAGCTGCTCGCGGGGTAGATTATTAGGGATCTAGCGTAGGCTAGAAATTAGTCGTTGTATTATTACATTCGTGATCTGATAATACGTACCTGAATGGGTCGATGTAGCTCGTTTCAAGTTATAATATAAACTAGGCACTCCCGTGGAGCTGATTGTTTTACTACTATCCATTCTAGCCAACCTCAACCCCTGCTAGGCAGAAAACCCTGCGGCCGTGTTTGCATTCGAAAATAAACATCTATTTGAACCATTGTTCGCTGGTTTATTCTGTGGTGGTAACTATTTACTTGATTTTTCATTAATAAAATAACACATTATTAATAATAGAAAAAATTATAAATTATAAGTAAGTAACGCCACCAGAACCAGCGGTGTTCTTTTTATTATAATCCAATAATCCATCGGATTCGAAAGGTGGCCTTGACAGCTAGGTGACAACCCACCCCCTGAACTAGCCGTTATCGCCTAATCAACGCTCAGGCTCACGGTTCCATGTCACAAAAGGAGGTAATTCAGTTTTATATAAGACTTGCAGACGATACCGTTCCTGAAAATGTCGACAGGCTTGATAGGTATTTTTTTTTATTATATTTTTAATTTTTGAATACAGTACTGGTAGGTACCAATACAATATAGGGTTACTGGTAGGTGGATATTCACTTTGAAAAACCCCAGTGCACTAAAAATCAGAACAACTTGGGTGGCGTGGAATCCGAACATCTAATTCTGAAAGTCATTTTTTCAAATAAAACCGACATTTAGGGACGTGTTTTTAAAAAGTGTGTTCTTTCCAATAAAAATATTCTGTTTACACATGCAAAATTTATGTTTATGGTATTTTCCTTTATTTATAACTTAAAAACAATGTAACACCCGTAGAACACCTACCTGGTCACAAATGTATTACCTACGTAAGTATCGGATGTTTGCGGAGCGCGCGCGTCCTCGTGGATTTTTTTCGCACTTTTGTGCGGCATATTAATCGTTGACAGCTCGTTTCAGTAAAATGAAACCTTTCTTAAAATCATTATTTGGAAGTGTATTTCTAGATTTTGGAATTTATTATGACTACAATTATTATTATTAAAAGTCATTTCCAAGCACCCAGTCTCGACTGCTTTCGTTTTGAATACGTTACACGGAACTTTTCTTCGAGGAACCGCTCTTTTAGAGAGACTCCTGGTGCACATAGCACTCGTAAAAATGAAAAAACCTATTATTGTTTCATTGTTCAGGTGATATATTAATTGTTCCATTAAAAAATATCACCTCTTTCTTATCAAAACATAATAAGTTCACATTTCATCTCATGTTTTAAAGTTTTTTATTCAGCTTATGCATAATAAGTTGAAGAGTTTTGGATAGTAGATATACTATGACAGTTCTGGCGCAAAAACGCGTGTATTTTCTCATGGAGCTCAATATTAGCGAAATCTTACCAAAAGTCTCTACTGCGCATGCGCGAACTTTAAATTTGTCACGAGGAGTCTATACTGGAATGATTTACTGCGCATATGTTAATAATGATTGTCTATGTCTACACTGCTATCATCAATACAACTGCGAGGTTTGCAAGCTCGTCTGACCGAAGTATTTAAGCAGTGTGTGCACCCTGGGTAATTCTAAATGATCTACTTTTTATAACCTACATTCCTTTTTAACACGGTTGAAGTGGCAGGTCATTCCTAGAGATCATCCAAAATGTGTCGGGCAGTCATATTACCGATATGGCTGTGGCGCTCGGTCCATAGCGACATTCGACGCCTATATATTTCGACAGAAACCTACTGACACTGGTGTGATCGTGGAATTTCCCATTTGAGGAAAGCCGTTTACCTCGGGCCTCTGTGTAGCGCCTTTGAATTCCGAGGGGCCGTATCGGCTTAAAATACTTACCGGTCGACCTGCCCTTGCTCTGCAGCTACCTACCTCGGGCCTCTGAGTAGCGCCATTGAATTCCGAGGGGCTTAATAGCTATAAATTACTGGCGGTAGCATCCTTGGAGTTTCAACTGTATTTTCCATAATAACCTTAAATTTCCTTTACGAAGGATTATACACACTGCTTAAATACATCGGTCAGACGAGCTTGCAAACCTCGCAGTTGTATTGATGATGATAGCAGGGTAGACATACAATCATTAACATTGCGTAATGATTCATTCCAGTATAGACTCCTCGTCACAAATTTAAAGTTCGCGCATGCGCAGTAGAGACTTTTCGTAAGATTTCGCTAATATTGAGCTCCATAAGAAAATACACGCGTTTTTGCGCCAGAACTGTCATAGTATATCTACTTGTAAAGCAAGAAAATGTTACTCTTCCTCTGAAATACAGCTCGAAAAAATTATAGCAGTACTTATTGTTTTATTAGTATTACTTATGCCTTCCTTAAATTTATTAACTAAAATTTTTAACTTTAATTTACTATTTAAAAAAAGTTTCAGGAGTAATAAATACGTATGTAATCGCAAGCATTTAAGGTACTCGTGTATAACAAACCCTTCCCGATTTTTTTTTTATACCTGAACGACCTCATGTTTGCAATAACAAAAATACATTAAAATGAATAGCGGGTAGGCAGGACTTGCCGCATGAAAGTGTCAAATTTGCCTACTTGGTGGCGCCACAATAGTTACTTATTTAGCCTATACATAATAATATAATAAAATTTAATTTTCCTATACATAATAGGTATGTTAACTCCGCGTCAAAGAGCCTAAAAATATTAACGACGCGATTCGATCCTGAAAGGGGCTAAATTAATGCGGCTCGATGCCGCGATGGTAATGACGAATCGCCACGGTGACAGGATCAAAATTTAGGGAAGGACCAGGCTGTAATTGCCAATGATTGACAGGAACACAATTATTAATAATAATTATCGAAATTACTGACCTTGTGTCTTGTCCGACTAAAGGGGCACTTGTTTTAATTTGCGAGATGTTGTAACTATTATTATTGTTCACTCTGCTTCACTATGTAGGTACCCACGATTGTTCCACTACTTTATACCGCTTCCTTATTTAATTAAAGAACTAGGTATCCCGTTTCCGTAACACCAGCATCGACGAGTCTGGTACGAACGGCACTCTTGGTCGAGCTCTCTCCTCTCTCGATGTTAAACCTCGACTCTTCTCTCTATGTGTGGTCCTGTCCGGTCAGGTGTCCTTTTCCTTCGTCCCGATGTGTAAAGGGATAGGAAGGGGTAGGAAACGGTGGTGTCTTAGAGAATACGAATCGATTATTCACCAAGGACGTAACATACCGCCCACCAAAATTACCGGAGGAATTTTCCGCTATCAGAAAATTGAACCAAAAGCGAAACTAACGAAAACGAAACTAACGACAATAACAAAAACGAAACGAAACGAAACGACAAGTCAGGGACGAAATTCCCTGAGTCCGTTACTGGTTAGGTAACGGGCAAAGTTTGACCAGAGGTCGTTTACAAAGACCTCTGGTCGTACGAACCGAGGCAACCCTGGCGACACCATCCGCACCAGGGTGCAGAGAAACAATTCTTCCTAGAGCCCATTTCAAAGGAGACAACAATTCATCCTTTATCAACACCAACGAACCGATATCCGTTGACTCAAACAAATGGGTTTTCGACCATTTACTCCTCTGGTGGAAATTATGAAGATATTCAGCCCTCCAACGTGTCCAAAAATCACGTTGCATCCGTTGCACCAATTGCCAACGAGAAAGACGAGAAATCTTCAGATGTGACAAGTTCACATCCGGCACCGACGACAGAGGTTCCAAGGTCAGAAAATGACCAGGGGTCAACGCGGATAGATCGTTGGGGTCGCTACTAATGGGGCAAAGGGGGCGCGAATTCAAGACGGCCTCGATCTGAACGATGAAGGTGTTCAGCTCCTCATAAGTCAAAATTTGACCACCAATAACACGGGCCATGTGTGTTTTGACGGACTTAACACCGCTCTCCCACAGTCCACCGAAGTGTGGAGCTGAGGGTGGATTGAAGTGCCATCGAATACCTTCCCCTTCTGCGGCGATTTTCAAATTTGAGTTGAGCTCCTTGTTAGCTCCGACGAAATTGGTTCCACAGTCACTGTAGATGTCACTACAGCGACCGCGGCGAGCGACAAACCTCCTAAGAGCTGCCAGGAAAGTCTCTGACGATAAATCAGAGGCGATTTCGAGATGAATCGCGCGAGTCGCGAAACATACGAACAAACATAAATAGGCTTTAGAAGTTTTGACACCCCTATACCTCGACAAGACAATAGGAAAGGGTCCCCCATAATCGACCCCGACACAACTAAAAGGCTTCAATTGGGAGACACGAGCGACAGGTAAATTCCCCATGGGAGGCTCCAACGAGAGGGGACGAGTGCGAAAGCAACGATTGCATTTCGACAAATAACTACGAATGACCCTACGAGCAGACAGGATCCAAAAATTTTGTTGAAGGAGATAATGAGTAGTGTTCACTCCTGGGTGCAAATTACCTCGATGTATCTGATCAATCAAAAGTTCAACCAACCTATGCCTTCCTGGCAACAATGCGGGATATTTAGCGTCGAATGCTAAACCCGAATGCAACAGTCGACCCCCGACTCGCAAAATACCGAAATCATCAATAAAGGGCGACAATGACTGCAAGTACTTGGCACATGGTTTACCAGAGCGAATTTTCTCCAATTCCGAAGAGAAGACCGAAGATTGAACAATTCTAACAATGTGCATGAGAGCAGCATGCAACTCAGAGACACTCAATGCACCAGTGGTCCTATTGACAGCACGACAATTGTTAGTGAAACGAAAACAACGAGCGATAATACCCTGAATTTTCCTCAAAGAAGAAAATCTTTTCAACAAAACATCGACATCCGAAATCTCTATCGTAGCGAACAAAACAATATTCCTTTTCTCCAGTTCAACATCAGAAGTGGGAGCAATGGGAAAGAGTGCTGGCCAAGATTCCAGCGGCAATCTGAGGAATTCAGGCCCCGCCCACCATGCGGAAGCCCCGACTAACTCCTCTGGTAACAAGCCCCGAGACGCGACGTCCGCTGGGTTGTCACCTGAACGTACATGATTCCAACAATCCGGAGGAATTCGATCCTGAATGTGGACGACACGATTCGAAACAAAAGTCTTCCACCGATGTGGAGACGACTTGATCCAGGATAGAGCGACCGAAGAGTCACTCCAAGCGAAAACCTTATCAACAACAATGGATTGAGGACCTTGTTCAAGGACGAACGAAACGAGATCTGATAGTAAGACTGCGGCACACAATTCCAGCCGTGGAACGGAGAGTGGTTTGAGCGGAGCAACACGAGACTTGGCAGTAACGAAACGAACCTGCACATTGCCATCGGCGTCCTCGAAACGATAATACACCACACCCGCATAACCTGCAGTCGACGCATCACAAAATGCGTGCAGTTGACACGACACGAAAGATCCTTCGGGAACCAAGCACCTAGGGATTGTCAACTTGGATAAAACATGAAGAGTGGACTTATATCGATTCCACTTTTCGACAACATCAGCTGGTGGATCTTCATCCCAATCCAGCCCGAGATACCACAAATGTTGAATGACTCGTTTTGCCATAAAGGTCAATGGGCACAAGAAACCCAACGGGTCATAGATCTTAGCGACTTCTGAGAGAATGCTTCTCTTAGTACAAGGTGAATCTATGGACTTAACCATGAACGAAAACGAATCAGTAGCCGATTGCCACTGAAGGCCAAGAATTTTCACCGAAAAGTCCGATTCCGAATCAAAGTTGGATGACTGCTGTTGACAATGTTCAACCGGCAGATCCTGAAGCAATTGTGGATTGTTAGCAGACCATTTCCGCAACTCAAATTGTCCCAATTGCAATAGCGAAATGAGCTGATTTCTCAACTCCAAGGTTTCCTCGATTTGATTTGCCCCAATGGCAAAATCATCGACATAAAGCCCGAGACGAATGGCTTTCGAAGCGAGAGGAAACTTCTCAGAATTTTCTTGAGCTAATTGTAACAAGCACCTAATGGCCAAATATGGCGAGGACGAAACACCATAAGTTACAGTGTTCAATTTGTAACTTCGAATAGGATCCTTTTCTGAAAAACGCCAACGAATTAATTGATACTGTCGATGTGAATCTCCAACTAAAATTTGCCGATACATCTGCCTAATGTCACAAGTGAACACGAATTTGTTCTCTCGAAAACGAAGCAAAACACTAGTGATGTCATTTTGCAACTTCGGACCAATCAACAAGGTATCATTTAACGAAAGATTGTTCGATGCTTTGGCCGAGGCGTCGAACACGACACGAATTTTCGACGATACTGGGGCGAGCGAAGACACATCAGAAGACATCGAAACACCAGGGTCTTTAAAAACGCAATGATGCGGAATGTAATAAGAGTTTGCAGATTCCGACTCCAATGGCACCAACGACATGTGCCCAGCCTCCAAATAATCTTTCATAAACTCCACATACATGTCTCTAATGTGAGGCAACCTCGACAATCGTCTCTCCAAAGCGAGCAAACGACGATCTGCGACATTCAACGAATCATTAAAGATAGGCAACTCTTTGCTATCCTTAAATGGCAACAATACCCCAAAACGACCTGATTCTTCTCGATAATGAGACTCAACGAACAACGACTCAGCCTCTTGTTCCTCATTAGAGCAAACCTCAACTGAAGGCACCTCCTCAACTCTCCAAAATGCCTTAAGAGTCTCTTCAAGGGTCGAATCTACCGACGCAAAACAAGCTTGAACCTCGCCCGCAACCTTCGACGAAATGGTTCCCAAAAGAACCCAACCAAACGTCGTGTTCATTGCGGCTGGACAGTTATCACTGCCCGACAAATAACCACCATGAACAATATTGGGAAAGATGTCAGCTCCTAGCAAAACATCGACAGAACCAGGCGTGTACCAATTAGGATCCGCTAACTTCAAATTATCAAGCGCCTTCGATGGCGAAATGTCAACACTGGGAAGTTTTCCACAAATATTGGGCAAGACCAAAGTACTTACTTTAAAAGTAGGTGATGGTACCCCAACGGGACGAATAATGCAATCAGATGATCCCTGGGCCGATCCCAAGGTCACGTGACCCAAACAAGAAATAGGTGTTGATGATCGATTCAAGTGCAAGCCCAAACGCTTGCGGCACCGATCAGTAATAAAAGACGACTGACTGCCAGAGTCAATTAAAGAACGAACCACTTGATAGTTGCCCCACTTGTCTTGAACTTCAATACATGCGGTTGCTAAAAGAACCGTAGTATTGCTACGAGAACGAGAACGAACATCCTGAAAGGATGGGAGAGAAGACATGGCAACCGTGGATGCGACTGGAGGCGGCTCAACTCGATGAGAAGCTGCTCCATCCGAATTACTAAGTTTAACGAAATGTAATAAAGAGTGGTGCCGACCTGCACACTCCTTACACGAATGAGAAGAGGGGCACTGCTTCACCAAGTGTGAAGGGCCAAAACAATTTAGGCACAAGCGCGCTGCCTTCACAGCCTCAAAACGCTTGCGCGGGTCCAACTTCAAAAAAGAACGACAATTCGAGATCGGGTGTTCTCCATTACAATGGAAGCACGACTGCTTCGATGAAGACGCACTCGACGTTGACAAAAATGCATGTGAATTCCTCGATTCCACTTTTCCACCAGACTTGACGCTACTCCGCTTACCAACGACTGCAGACGGAGATAGGTCATTCCCCAAAGATGATTCTAATGCACGACACTGTGACGACAAAAACTTGTGCAAATCCTGATATGATGGAAACTCTTCAGATGCAAATTGGAGTTCGAAACGCTTTCGAGTAGCGTTATCCAATTTCTGTAGCAACCAGTTGAACAAAGTGAAATCCCAGAGAGAGACGCCTGAGACCTGACCCAAAGCTGTAATATTTTCTGAAAAGGTATTCAACAATTCACGAAGCGATTGTGAGGAATCAGAATCCGTTATTTTGGGAGCATTACAAATCGCCTGCCAATAACACGTCGCAAGTACTCGCTCATTCTGATACCTTTGGACAAGAGTATCGAAAGCTATCACATAATTGTCATCTGTCAGTGGTAAATGTTTGACAAGGGTAAGAGGTTCCTTTGACAAAGTCGAAACTAAATACTGGAACTTCTCAATTGGAGCTAACGAATCATTCGAATGAATCAAAGTCCTAAACAAATCATAATAAACCGACCACATCCTCAACGAACCATCAAAAGTAGGTATACCGATACGAGGCAATTTCACATGTGAACTTGCAGAGGAGGGTAGTGCGGGAGCACCAGACTGTCGACTATTCAACGATTCACTCGAACCATGACGTGATTTCACCACCGTATCCTGAGTCGATTCCAACGACAATTGAACCGCTCTAATCTGAAAATAAACCGAATCAACTTCGATAAGTAGTCCCGAGTATGATTTCCAAATCTCCGATGACACATCTACGACCAAAGCACTCTTATCTGCCGACTCAACCGTAATCAGGATATTTCTATCAACCTCCTGCACCTGATTGTACAAATCTGAAGCGCTGTCGCATGCAGCCAGGACAATAAAACGCGACTTTTCATCAATGGGTGCTGAAACTACTGTCAGAATCGAGTTCAAACGAGTCAAAAACTTCGAAACAGAAGCGTTTGCTCCGACCAGAGTGTTGGACATTTTGCTAAAGAGTATCAACAAAACACTAAAGCAATAAACGAATAAGGGTTATTTTTTACACCTGTAAAAAATACAACGACAACGAAATACGAACAATAACTAAAAATAAGTACCTAACCAAGTGAAGGTTACTTATTTAAAAACGAGTTGAAAATAAATTGACTTTGAAATTCACCAAAAAACAATACTTGAGATACCGAGTGTACCCAGTAGGTATACCGTGAATACAAAAATCAATATTTTCCCTGTAACAACGAAAAAGGGTTATTCGTTAAAAACCTGTAAAAATACAACAACAACGAACGATGAGCAATACCAAAAATAAGTACCTAACCAAGTGAAAGTTACTTATTTAATATCGAGTTGAAAATAAATTATTGAATTCGAATTCACCAAAAACAATACTTAAGATACCGAGTGTACCCAGTATACCGTGAATGCAAAAATCAATATTCTGCCCTGCGAATTCAGAGAGAAAATATTTCAACTATTACAGAGGTTTTTAAAACGAACACCTGCAACGAACGAAGAAGTGGAGTGAGGTGAAAACCGAGTACCTAATAGTGGAATGGGTGAAACCGTCTGGCGTCCTTTGGATCGACTATTTCGAATCCGTTTGACCTACAAACAGGCTACCTTAACACAGTGAGTGAGAAACTAATTTCAAACAAATGATGCAACCAATTAATGAACTATATTTCCACGAGCTTTCCTATCCGACTACGGAGGGACCAAAAAAATGTTAACTCCGCGTCAAAGAGCCTAAAAATATTAACGACGCGATTCGATCCTGAAAGGGGCTAAATTAATGCGGCTCGATGCCGCGATGGTAATGACGAATCGCCACGGTGACAGGATCAAAATTTAGGGAAGGACCAGGCTGTAATTGCCAATGATTGACAGGAACACAATTATTAATAATAATTATCGAAATTACTGACCTTGTGTCTTGTCCGACTAAAGGGGCACTTGTTTTAATTTGCGAGATGTTGTAACTATTATTATTGTTCACTCTGCTTCACTATGTAGGTACCCACGATTGTTCCACTACTTTATACCGCTTCCTTATTTAATTAAAGAACTAGGTATCCCGTTTCCGTAACACCAGCATCGACGAGTCTGGTACGAACGGCACTCTTGGTCGAGCTCTCTCCTCTCTCGATGTTAAACCTCGACTCTTCTCTCTATGTGTGGTCCTGTCCGGTCAGGTGTCCTTTTCCTTCGTCCCGATGTGTAAAGGGATAGGAAGGGGTAGGAAACGGTGGTGTCTTAGAGAATACGAATCGATTATTCACCAAGGACGTAACAAGGTATGTTAATCCTTTACCTTCAATGAAAAAAATCACAATTTTAACAAAACTTACAAAAAATTTTTATCAAAAATTAATTATCTTGGCAAATCATTGTTTTATTATACCTAATACTATAAAGTACTTTCCATTACATTCAGTGGAAAAATTTCAAGTTCTAGCATAACACTTATCCAACATTAACAATTACCCTTATAGCGATAAAACTTATAGAATAAATAATATTTGATTAATAATTAATAAATTAATTGAGATAATACTGACTGGTTAACCAGTTTGCTAAGACGATACAATACAATATATATAATTTTGGAATCATCGATGTCTGATGTCTTTAGTTCGTTCGGCAGTCTATAGGCTTCCCAGCCATAAAGATGCTATATCGGTGCAGGTTTTCCACAGTTGGGTAGATTCCCATGTCCTGGCCTTATCTGTGCATAGTACAATAGTGCAGCAATGGAAAAGACACAGTAGTGCTTGACCTCTCGGACATGCACATTTTTGTCGACACTACAGAACTCCCTCCTTTAAATGAATGAACACCTAAAACAATTATTGTAAAGTAAGTTGGTATCATTTAAAATAGAAATAAACAATGGATTTACCTCAACTTCATACTGGCTTCAACTTTCCCCGCTAAATGAGCTGGCTCTACATCTGCGTCTAACTTGTTCAACATGCCCGCTGGAATTCGCATTTTTGCCACACTGCAGCTGACGTCATCCTCAAAAAGCCTGGTCTTGATTGATAATTAAATAGAACTTGATAGCACGGCTGCCTTCCATTATCTATAATAAAAACGATTCAAAATCATTAATTAAAATGTACAAACTGAAAATTAATGTTTGTGAGGTTATGTTATTACAAAGAAGTCAATAATTTACCATTTTTAAATAACATTCTAATATTTTTTTTACCAGACTTATTAAGGAGGGTCATACGGATGTCATACATACCTTTTCAAAGGTTAAATGCAAAAATCTAAAACTTTTTATCACTTTGAAAATACTTCCCAGGTTGAACCTTATGGAGTAGCTTTGGTTGGTTTGTAGAGATGGGCAGTTCATGAGTGAACTGGTTAATAAGAACTGTTCTTATCGTCGAACTGAATGATTCAGTTCCTAATAAAAATTTAAACCAGTTCTCTATGACCTATATCGAACGTATTTTCTAATTTTCTTCCTTAAGTTCCTTATCCTTACGTTTCTGTCTGTGTTTCTGTTGTGGAGGTGGCTCACTAGCTCGCTCCTCGCTCCTCGCCCTCGCTCATTGGCTCATTCATTCATTTACCCACTCCCACTGCTGTCGCACTTGTCTGCTGAACTGAGATCTGCTCCTGCGGTGTTCTTCGGCGTTCACCGCACACTAGTGTACTAGTGAGGACTGAACTGATACTGGTAGGAGTGGTAGGGTAGGTACTGACACAGTAGTACTGATATTATGCCCTTCAGTTCAGTGATTTCTGAATTGCGAGAGGACAAGAGTCAAGGACTAATAAAAAAGGAATTTAGGACGTGTAGTAACTACCTAATCTACACGCATTACAATGTTTTCAAGATTAGGTATTCAGAATAAATAGTTTGTTATTAAAATAAAAATATATTCTGTTTATTGAAAAAACTGTGCTGATGGATGAACATTTTTGTAACCTAACCAGCTTCAGCACCGCGCATCCGCATACAAACCAGTTCTTGAAGAGCTGGTTTGAGGATTCAGTTCACTTTAGCAATTCAGCTCACACGAACTGTCTCGCGACAGTAAACACCCGGCTGCACGTGACATGCGCGCAAGTTACTCTCAATTATTATTGTCTCATTGACGAGTGGATTACGGGTTAGTGCCAGGACAGTGGATACTTTTTTGTCTAATGCTTGATGTACCAGCGGTTGTGAATTTGATTAGTATAGTAGGATTAACTTTAAAAAGTCAGATGTGACGTCACACTAACCGTCCGAATTAATATTTTTAATTTCACCAGAAAATGTCAAACAGTTAAATGTCAAGTTGTAAAGGAGCGTAAATTATTGAAAAAATCATTCAAACAATGAATTGAATCGCTTACGTCAGTTTGAGAGCCACTGACAACTACATAAAATTTATTCACGTAATGACATTCTATCCTCTGTTTTGTGCATTTAATTCTGATTCAAAACCAATGTTGACGTATACTTATTTATGCGGGATGGAATGTTTGGACAAACTGGACGGTTACTATAAAAACCACGTATATGAAACAAAATAAATCGAACTATCAAAAGGATGTGTATTCTTAATCGATACGTATGACTTTTTAGACTTTATTGGACTATATAATCATATCTGGCGACCGCCGCTACTAGGGAACCTGTATTACCGACACTGACCAGTAAGCGTTAGCGTCGGTAATACAGGTAACGCTTACTAGTAAGTGTCGGCAATACAGGTTCCCTAACCGCCACGGCATACCAAATCGCACCTAGTGTAATAATCCTAGATGCGATTTTTTACACACACATGTATCTTGGCTTGGATCTCTGGTGGCCATGGTTTATGGTTTTCCTTTTCCAATTTCCATTACCATTACCATCCATTATAATGACAATATAATATCAATAGATTACTAAAAAGCAAGTTGTCATTGTCATGCATCAAGGTGTCACTTTTACGTCAACTGTCAACTTCAGGGAAATTGTATTGAATGGAAATTGAATCCAATTTTAATTCAATACAAATATATTCAACTTCCATGTGGCAAGATGTAATGGAAATGGATTTAATAAAAATTGAATACAATAATATTATCACGGTGTCAGTTACAGCCAAACAAAATTATAATGAAAATACTTCCGATTGTTATAATATGTATAAGAAGAGAATTGAACTTAATGTTTCTCATATGAATTAAAATTCAGTTACATTTCCATTATATCTGATAAAGAGAATTAATTTTCATGACGTTTGAGCTCGAATGTAATTTAAATAGCGAGCCGTTTTACTTTTTAATCGACTACCAAACCAAAGCAAAACACCATAAATGAAACGAGTTTTCATGTCATTTGAGCTCCAATGTCATTAAATAGTACCGTTTTATACACAAAATCAGCATGTTAATTATTTCTGTCAATGTGTCACTTGTCGTGTCATTTCTGTCATCTAAATTATTCCGCAATGTCTATATTGATTGGCTTTTGCATTCACCATTCACGCATCAAAACGAGGTTATGTTCACGTTTTGTTTTTGTATGGTATTTTTTAAAGTTTAGGTTGGTATATTAATTTTCATTTTTATAAACAATATAACAAAATTCATAGACTCTACAAATATAAATAACAAAAAATAGTTTCTCAACAGATTCATTAGTCACTTTTAATTTTAGTCTTCTTCTGCTTCATTATCATCAACATCACTTTAAAACTCCAACCAAAGTTCCTAATATCGTTCAAAATACACAAGAACAAGAAGTAGGTATTCACAATTAATTATTAAAATTATTATAAACATTACATAGCGACAATCAATAATAATTTTTTATTATAATTTATAACACTATCAACTTCTCCAATAACTTTCATGACATTACGTCAAAACTGTCAAACGTCAGAGTCAATTGCAAATTTCATACCGTATGGTATTAAAACTAGTTTCATACAGGAGTGTGCGTTCATAATAAACGCCGTGTGAATGATAAACAACCTACCGGGCGAATTACCGAGCGTTCCTGGTGTGTGTTGTTTTAAAGTGAACGCTCTCAGAGAAGTTTTCGACAGTAGTTGTACATAACCTAATTTTTTTCATTAACAAATCAGTAATAAATACTTTTTCAATCACGCGAGTCGTAATTTCCCGTTCGTCCTTGAATGTTGATGTTATAATTTATTTTAATAATTTATATACGTATAACAGCTTTCGGTCAGGAAATTAAAATTGATCTGAATATTAAAAAAGGTAGCAATTGTAATAATTATAATATATCAGATTTTTATGATGACTTCGAAGATAGTGATGATGAATGTGACTCTGTACTTATTAGAGGCTTATATTTTATGTTTTCCATTTATTTAGGTTTATAGGTATTTTAACAAAACTATCCACACGACAAATAATATACCTAATTAAAACCAAAAACGGACGGTGGAACAAACAATAATTATTAAATCGAACTGGAATCAGATTCTATTTCTACATCTCCATTCTCCAATAATTTCTAACCTAATATTTCATAATTTCATATTTAATAAATCACGAACCGCTCGTTTTTGCTACTGCCAGTGTTGTGGCCGATCTAGATCTTTCGATCTAGATCACTGATCTAGATCATATATTGAGATCTATGTTCTGATCTAGATTCTTTTGACATGAAAGATCTATGATCTGATCTAGATCAGTTTTTTTCGATCTAGGATCTTTTTTCTAGATCTTTTTTATTGATAAATTTTTTTCAATAAAAATGCAAGTTTAATGAAATAAAGCTGGCTAAATATAGAAATAATGTGAAGGCCATATACCAAAATCTTACAATTCTGTGTCTGTGTCAACTTCATTTTCATTTTTCATTTAATCAAACATAACTGTTTACAATAATTGTAATGATTTCGATGCTTATTTTTAATAGTTTAAACTCCATGACACAGAATAATAACCATGATTACTTGCTTTTTTCTTTATTTATTTGGCCATGCCAAAGGCAAGGCACAGTATAATAAGATAGTCTGTGAGTATAAGGGTATGTGTGTATAATATGGTGCACAGTGAACAAAGAAAAAAGTCCTAGCCTTATTTTGTAAAAATAACTGATGAAACAAATAAAAGATAAAACCATGATACAACATACAACTACACAAGACACAAGGTATGTCAGCCTGAGACTGAAAACTCGTCCGCGCCAGTCCGCGCTGCGCATGACGTCACTATGGAGATAGTAATCCAAGCGCTCACGGAACACTTGAAAATATTTGAATGTGGAAGTTAACATTTGCGAGGTGTAATGAAAACTTTGAAATTGATGTTAAAAAAAAATTGATCTATTTAGTGATCTAAAACTCAGATCTTTTATTTGATGATCTGATCTTTGATCTAGCAGATCATTTTCAATTTCGAGATCTATGATCTGATCTAGATCTCTAATTTTTAAATAATCTTTGATCTGATCTAGATCATTTTAGGAATGATCTTTCCCAACACTGGCTACTGCGCATGACGGGCGTTTTTCATCCATATAATTTCTTTGGGATGAAAAGTTGTCTACCGTGCGATCACACGGCGTTCATTCTGAACGATGTAAACTCATTACCCAATGTTATTATGAACGGTTTAGGGCGTCGCCGTATGCACACGGCGTTTATTATGAAGGTACCCCAGTACGGTGTACGGTATAACGTATTTTAAAGTAGGTGCGTTCGGGTATTATGTCTGAAGTTAGAACAGAACAGGAGTTGAGAACTTTGCGGTGTACTGAAACAGTTTTAACCCGAACGCTCGATGTCTGTCAACAGTAACAGTAATCTCAACTGTCCAATCGTCTAGTTCCCAGGTTATGACGATTTTTTTAAATTTACATTATACATGCTCAGAACAATCCATTATTCAGTTTATTGTTTACTTGTAAGTATAGGATTCACTTTTCAACTTAATTACCCAAGAAATATATATTAGCTTAGATTCCTCTGATAGTGCTGAAGAAAATGTGATGAGAGATCATGCACACATTTAAGCAACATATTATTAGAATGACAAAAATCATTAATGCCAATAAAATAAGGCATAAAAACTGTAAACACACAGTTTTTAGGTCAAGATAAATAATAATAAACTAACTAAAAAAAAAAGAACAAGTTCTAGTTGAGCAAGGTAGGGCTTGTGGAGTTAACTCTATTCACTCCATGCACCAATAGCCGAACGGTATTCCGTTCACTCCATTCACTCTATGACGTATACCCGAAACCCGAACTGATTTGAAGTAAAAATAGCAAATATAATACCCGAACGCACCTATTATTATAAAATTTACATCCCTACACCACTGATTCGCAAACCGCCTATAGATATAGAATAGCAAGCAACATCACTCTCTATCTTTGCAAAACTGCAGTCGTGGCTCGTGGCGTATGCGCATTACAACTAGCCATGAACCGACCAAGCAAACGCAGCCTGTGACGTCAAGCCTGTGATAACTAGATGCGAAGCGTTAGTAAATACTGCTGTGAATTTGTTTGTAGTTTAAGTATGCTCTCATTTGGCTTGTTTAGAGCAACAGGGAATGTTGGTTTAATATGGACAATCGCTTCACCGACTCCTCAACTCTTCCCTCATTCTACGATTGGGGCGATCGCTCCCCGATCCTTTCCTCATATGTGTAGACACTGGTCCATGTCGCGACACTACATCGCGGCGTTTCGTTCTACCTCAATTTTATCATCCCAATCGGTCTCAGTGACACATTTTGTACAATTTCAACCCCTCCTAGTCTGAACGGTAAGCAGTAATCTGCAAAATTTTTTGTTTCCATGCATCACATCCTATATGGCCTTGGAAAGTGGTCTATATATACATAACGTTTTGTATAATTATTTTACTCTTTCTTACAGAGTTCTCGCAGTGACCCATTATGTACAATTCCAACCACTCTAGTCAGAATGGTAAGCAGCAAGCTGCAAATTTTTTGTTTCCATGCATGCATTATCTCATCCTACGGTAAGTCTTTAAAGTGGTCTACGTGTAATGTCTTGTATAATAATTTTTATATCTTTTTCAGAATTCTCGAATAAAAACAGACCTAATATCTTACAATTTCAACCTGTCGGAATAGTTAAGCAGCAATCTGCAATTATTTTGTTTCCATGCATCATCCTACGGTGAGTTTTCTTATATAATAATTTAAACATCTCTTGAAGTTCTCGAATAGAAGCAACAATCCCAATAATTACATGTCAAGTAAAACGGATAAAAGTTGAAATAATCCTGATTTTTTATTCGACCTGGAAAAATCAAGATTTTTTCAACACGCTTTCGAATCTCAAGTAATAGGTTATTTCGGGGAGGAAGTAGGTGTGGTCAAGGCACTTGTGACAGGATTCCTATCGAATTGTTCCAAACGTGTCCGGCAGTCGACTTCAGCTGTGAAGTCGACTGTGGTGCACGGTCCAAATAAGCGACCTGCGACACCATTATTCAGCAGAATATCTACGGACACTGCTGGAGAGCATAAGGCACTTAATTCGAGATTCAGGGAATTCCTGTCTCAGGTGTGTGACTTCGGAGGATCATAAATCTTTATTTTTCCAGGTCGTATAAAAAATCCTGTTTTTTATGCGATCTGGAAAAGTACAGATTTTTTCAACACGCCCTGAAAAAGCAGGTTGCTCCTGGAGATGGTCCAGATGTGTCTGAAAGACACTGAAGAGAAACTACGTCTCTTGATTAGACTGGAGAGCAAGGGCTCTTAATTCGAATCTCAAGTAATTTGTTTTTTCAAGGTGATATGAAGTCAGGCAGGTTATCAGAATATTAGAAGATCCAAACGTGTAGGCTTCTTAATTCGAATCTCAAGTAGGTAATTGGTTATTTCGGATAGGAGGTATAGGTGTGGTCAGGCAGGTAAGAAAGAGTGGCTTCCGATAGCGCACGTGTGACAGGATTCCTAAGGAATTGTTCCAAACGTGTCCGGCAGTCGACTTCAGCTGTGAAGTCGGCTGTGGTGCACGGTCCAAATAAGCGACCTGCGTCACCATTATTCAGCAGAATATCTACGGACACTGCTGGAGAGCAAAAGGCACTTAATTCGAGATTCAGGGAATTCCTGTCTCAGGTGTGTGACTTCGGAGGATCATAAATCTTTATTTTTCCAGGTCGTATAAAAAATCCTGTTTTTTATGCGATCTGGAAAAGTACAGATTTTTTCAACACGCCCTGAAAAAGCAGGTTGCTCCTGGAGATGGTCCAGATGTGTCTGAAAGACACTGAAGAGAAACTGCGTCTCTTGATTAGACTGGAGAGCAAGGGCTCTTAATTCGAATCTCAAGTAATTTGTTTTTTCAAGGTGATATGAAGTCAGGCAGGTTATCAGAATATTAGAAGATCCAAACGTGTAGGCTTCTTAATTCGAATCTCAAGTAGGTAATTGGTTATTTCGGATAGGAGGTGTAGGTGTGGTCATGCAGGTATAGGTGTGGTCAGGCAGGTAAGAAAGAGTGGCTTCCGATAGCGCACGTGTGACAGGATTCCTAAGGAATTGTTCCAAACGTGTCCGGCAGTCGACTTCAGCTGTGAAGTCGGCTGTGGTGCACGGTCCAAATAAGCGACCTGCGACACCATTATTCAGCAGAATATATACGGACACTGGAGAGCAAAAGGCACTTAATTCGAAATTCAGGGAATTCCTGTCTCAGGTGTGACTTCGGAGGATCATTCACTTGTTCTGAACACCCCAATTACATGTCAATTAAAAATCCTGTTTTTTTATATACCTGGAAAAGTACACATTTTTTCAACACGCCCTGAAAAAGCAGGTTACTCCTGGAGATGGTCCAGGTGTGTCTGAAAGACACTGAAGAGAAACTACGTCTCTTGATTAAACTGGAGAGCAAGGGCTCTTAATTCGAATCTCAAGTAATTTGTTTTTTCAAGGTGATTTGAAGTCAGGCAGGTAGTAGATAAGCTATGCCGGTTCTAGCGCAAAAACATGTGTATTTTCTTATGGAGCCCAATATTGGCGAAATTTTGTCTCTACTGCGCATCCGCGAACTTTAATAAATTTGTAACGAGGAGTCTATACTGGAATGATTTACTGCGCATATGTTAATGATCCTGTGTCTACACTGCTTAAATACATCGGTCAGACGAGCTTGCAAACCTCGCAGTTGTATTACAGATGATAGCAGTGTAGACACACGATCATTAACATATGCGCAATAAGCAATAAATCATTCCAGTATAGACTCCTCATCACAAATTTACTAAAGTTCGCGCTTGCGCAGTAGAGACTTTTGGTAAGATTTCGCTAATATTGAGCTCCATAAGAAAATACACGTGTTTTTGCGCTAGAACCGGCATAGCTTATCCACTAGGCAGGTTATCAGAATATTAGAAGGTCCAAACGTGTAGTTAGAATCTCTAGTAGTTGGTTATTTCGGGTAGGAGGTAGGTGTGGTCAGGCAGGTAAGGGAGAGTGGCTTCCGATAGCTCACTTGTGACAGGATTCCTATCGAGTTGGTCCAAACGTGTCCGGCAGTCGACTTCACAACAAACTGTGAAGTCGGCTGTGGTGCTCGGTCCAAATAAGCGACCTGCGACACCATTATTCAGCAGAATATCCTACGGACACTGCTGGAGAGCAAAAGGCACTTAATTCGAAATTCAGGGAATTCCTGTCTAGGGTGAGACTTCGGAGGATCATTCCTACTTGTTGTAAACACCTTAAATATCAATTTGTGAAGAAATCCAGGAAGTACAAGAAGTCGTTATCTTTGAGCTCGTGATATCGATTTTTTTTGCAGCTTCCGGGATCTCGGAAGAAATTGATGCATAAGTTGTTGTAGCAAGCCAGGCCATATCTTAAAGTTCCGGTCCCAAAGAATATTGCCCGAAAATCATATTTTCTTTTTCAAAATTGAATTTCTTGGTATTTTGCGTAATATAAATTTGTCAGTCCAGGCTAGCTCTGAAAATTAAATTTTCAGTCAGGCCAGGTTAGCTCTGGATTTTTGTTTGTCAGCCGAGGTTAGCCCAGGTCAGCCCTGGTTAGCTCTGAAAATTAAATTTTCTGTAAGGCCAGGTTAGCTCCGGATTTTTGTTTGTCAGCCCAGTATTCTTTTAAAAGTTTTTTTCAATTTTTTTCAAATTTTTTTAAATTTTTGCCCAAAATTTTTTTCCCAAAATTTTTTTCCCAAAATTTTTTTCAAAATTTATTTTTCAATTTTTTGAAACAAAATTTCTTGAAATTTTTTCTAAATTTTTTAGTAAAATTTATTTTCAAAAAAAATTTTCCACAAATTTTTGATAATTAGATATTAAAAAAAATTTTTTTTTCAAAATAATTTTGTTCAAAATTTTTTCTTTGAAATATTTTTCCTTTGAAATATTTTTCCTTTGAAATATTTTTCCTTAAAAAGTTTTGAATTTCAAAAATTTTTTCCAAAATTTTTATATCTTCATATATTTTTCCAAAATTTTTTAAAAATTTTTTCTTGGAAAATTTTTTTTCAAAATTTATTTTTCAAAATTTATTTGTTTTCAAAATTTATTTTTCCAAAATTTTCTTCCAAATTCTTTCTCAAAAAAATTTTTTTCAAGCCCAGGTTAGCTCTGAAAATTAAATTTTCAGTCAGGCCAGGTTAGCTCTGGATTTTTGTTTGTCAGCCGAGGTTAGCCCAGGTCAGCCCAGGTTAGCTCTGAAAATTAAATTTTCTGTAAGGCCAGGTTAGCTCCGGATTTTTGTTTGTCAGCCCAGTATTCTTTTAAAAGTTTTTTTCAATTTTTTTCAATTTTTTTTAAATTTTTGCCCAAAATTTTTTTCCCAAAATTTTTTTCCCAAAAATTTTTTTCAAAATTTATTTTTCAATTTTTTGAAACAAAATTTCTTGAAATTTTTTCTAAATTTTTTAGTAAAATTTATTTTCAAAAAAAATTTTCCACAAATTTTTGAAAATTAGATATTAAAAAAATTTTTTTTTTCAAAATAATTTTGTTCAAAATTTTTTCTTTGAAATATTTTTCCTTTGAAATATTTTTCCTTTGAAATATTTTTCCTTAAAAAGTTTTGAATTTCAAAAATTTTTTCCAAAATTTTTATATCTTCATATATTTTTCCAAAATTTTTTAAAAATTTTTTCTTGGAAAATTTTTTTTCAAAATTTATTTTTCAAAATTTATTTTTCAATTTTTTTATTCAGAATTTTTTAAAATTTATTTGTTTTCAAAATTTATTTTTCCAAAATTTTCTTCCAAATTCTTTCTCAAAAAAATTTTTTTCAAGCCCAGGTTAGCTCTGAAAATTAAATTTTCAGTCAGGCCAGGTTAGCTCTGGATTTTTGTTTGTCAGCCGAGGTTAGCCCAGGTCAGCCCAGGTTAGCTCTGAAAATTAAATTTTCTGTAAGGCCAGGTTAGCTCCGGATTTTTGTTTGTCAGCCCAGTATTCTTTTAAAAGTTTTTTTCAATTTTTTTCAATTTTTTTTAAATTTTTGCCCAAAATTTTTTTCCCAAAATTTTTTTCCCAAAAATTTTTTTCAAAATTTATTTTTCAATTTTTTGAAACAAAATTTCTTGAAATTTTTTCTAAATTTTTTAGTAAAATTTATTTTCAAAAAAAATTTTCCACAAATTTTTGAAAATTAGATATTAAAAAAATTTTTTTTTTCAAAATAATTTTGTTCAAAATTTTTTCTTTGAAATATTTTTCCTTTGAAATATTTTTCCTTTGAAATATTTTTCCTTAAAAAGTTTTGAATTTCAAAAATTTTTTCCAAAATTTTTATATCTTCATATATTTTTCCAAAATTTTTTAAAAATTTTTTCTTGGAAAATTTTTTTTCAAAATTTATTTTTCAAAATTTATTTTTCAATTTTTTTATTCAGAATTTTTTAAAATTTATTTGTTTTCAAAATTTATTTTTCCAAAATTTTCTTCCAAATTCTTTCTCAAAAAATTTTTTTTCAAGCCCAGGTTAGCTCTGAAAATTAAATTTTCAGTCAGGCCAGGTTAGCTCTGAAAATTAAATTTTCGGTAAGGCCAGGTTAGCTCCGGATTTTTGTTTGTCAGCCCAGGTTAGCCCAGGTCAGCCCAGGTTAGGTCTGAAAAATTAAATTTTCGGTAAGGTCAGGTTAGCTCCGGATTTTTGTTTGTCAACCCAGGTTAGCCCAGGTTAGGTCTGAAAAATTAAATTTTCGGTAAGGCCAGGTTAGCTTCGGATTTTTGTTTGTCAACCCAGGTTAGCCCAGGTTAGGTCTGAAAATTAAATTTTCGGTAAGGCCAGGTTAGCTCCGGATTTTTGTTTGTCAACCCAGGTTAGCCCAGGTTAGGTCTGAAAATTAAATTTTCGGTAAGGCCAGGTTAGCTCCGGATTTTTGTTTTTCAACCCAGGTTAGGTCTGAAAATTAAATTTTCGGTAAGGCCAGGTTAGCTCCGGATTTTTGTTTGTCAACCCAGGTTAGGTCTGAAAATTGAATTTTCGGTAAGGCCAGGTTAGCTCCGGATTTTTGTTTGTCAACCCAGGTTAGGTCTGAAAATTAAATTTTCGGTAAGGCCAGGTTAGCTCCGGATTTTTGTTTGTCAACCCAGGTTAGCCCAGGTTAGGTCTGAAAATTAAATTTTCGGTAAGGCCAGCGGTTAGCTCCGGATTTTTGTTTGTCAACCCAGGTTAGGTCTGAAAATTAAATTTTCGGTAAGGCCAGGTTAGCTCCGGATTTTTGTTTGTCAACCCAGGTTAGCCCAGGTTAGGTCTGAAAGTTAAATTTTCGGTAAGGCCAGGTTAGCTCCGGATTTTTGTTTGTCAACCCAGGTTAGCCCAGGTTAGGTCTGAAAATTAAATTTTCGGTAAGGCCAGGTTAGCTCCGGATTTTTGTTTGTCAACCCAGGTTAGGTCTGAAAATTAAATTTTCGGTAAGGCCAGGTTAGCTCCGGATTTTTGTTTGTCAACCCAGGTTAGGTCTGAAAATTAAATTTTCGGTAAGGCCAGGTTAGCTCCGGATTTTTGTTTGTCAACCCAGGTCAGGTCAGGTCAGGTCAGGTCAGGTCAGGTCAGGTCAGGTCAGGTCAGGTCAGGTCAGGTCAGGTCAGGTCAGGTCAGGTCAGGTCAGGTCAGGTCAGGTCAGGTCAGGTCAGGTCAGGTCAGGTCAGGTCAGGTCAGGTCAGGTCAGGTCAGGTCAGGTCAGGTCAGGTCAGGTCAGGTCAGGTCAGGTCAGGTCAGGTCAGGTCAGGTCAGGTCAGG